>OX383945.1:32500-10032500 GCA_947532085.1 Elegia similella | reverse complement strand
AGAAAAGCGAAAGAATATTGGCAGTGGATATCAGGTATTTTGATTTACTTATTTTTTTCGGTCTCTCTCGCTGTTAACCAGCATTATCTTGCGATACTGTTAGGTATGTGGGAGTTTTTAGGGCCAACGACCATAGCCACATCAACGGAACGGCGATAGCGCCATGCCAGATAACAAATTGTTGTTATTCGATGGAAAAGCGACTAATTTAGCAACTATTACATTTATTGTATTCCACCATAATACGTTTAGTTTCCGCTTCACTTACTCCTCAACCAGTGTTGTACGAAATACGCTTTTTACCAGAAGACGCCATAACGAGATATGACCGGGCATGTACCTTCTTGAGTATTTTACACTATATGCCGCGGTACAATGAATTCAAGCAAGTACGAGTATGATGATCATGGTCATTCCTGCTATATGAACTCAAATATATATGTTTGTTCCAGGACCACGTAAGCCAAATGGCGCCCGTCGTCCGCTCGCTGCAGGAGCTAGAGTCGCAAGCCCAACTGTACTACCTCAAGATGCACCACAATGTAACCATCGCGTGATATGGTTCATGTATCGTATCTATTTATATGGATTTAATTTAATAAACGTCTTGATACTTTGCGTTTTGTTTCCATTTTTTTAATCCAAAGAGAAAACTAACAACTGCCGGGTTTATTTTGATGAGTTTAGTACAAGATAGTAGATAGTCCAAGAGCTGATAAAAATTGTGAGTAGGCCCTGGCTGATAGAGATCATGGTAATAATAAGAACCTCGACCCTTATTATGGCCTTATGCGTGTAAAAGTACCCTCGAGGAGTGGCTCAGACCAACATGAACAACTTTTCCGAGTTTCTACCATTATTCCACATACGAAAAGTTGTTCAATGTCGAGTGTATAAGGCATGCACTTACATATTAAAATCAATTTTGTAATGAAGTCATAAGTATGTTTGTACGTATATCTTTGTTCACCCAACTAGTTATAGCGAGCAGTTTAGACAGATTTTTGTCACGGTTCTAGGAACCGTTTGCCCTAACTTGACCACAGTTGGTTGCCATATGTCCAAAATGTATGTACTTGATAGTGTGATGAAACCTTAATCAGAAGTTAGGACTCCTTACATACGGTAATTAAAACCTTTCTTTCTCTTTTCTTACGAAGCTTTGTCAAGATATGAATTTTTATATTATGTGGCTTCAGCCGTGACCCAGTGGTCAAGTGTTTCCTGAGACCGACACGGAAATTGAACCAAAATGCTCATAACAATAATACCGATCGTGCTTTTAAAGAATGTTAACACACCACTCCTACAACTGTTTAACAAATTATTAGACTTTTCTAACTTATCTCCTATGCGCTTCCTAAACAGATGAAAGACATTGGATATTTATGTTCACTAATGAAGTGCCCATCCATATATTAGTCTCGAAACGACAAAAGGTCACCCTTGTAGGTACCTGATGGACGAAGGCGCAGGGGCAGACCACGAACAAGCTGGCCAGATGACTTCTGAGGGGCCCAGCAGGGGGCACAAATTAGGCTACTAAAAAATCTTATGAAATGGACATACATTATAACCTATCCTATTGAATAAGTAACCATGATCTTTCAGCCAGGTAACTATAAGCTAAGATTAAAAATAATTATACATGTTTCAACGCTGCCTGAAGACCTGCAAATATTCTGTAGCGGCTATCCAGTTAGTTAGTACCTATTTTCTCTCCAACTGAGAGTATTTGTTTTAAAAGAAATATTAAATCAGAATCATTCCAATCTAGGCCAGGGTAAGTAGATAATGAAACAAAAAACATCAAATTATTATTTTTATATTTCACTCATTCTCAAATCTACTGTTTATATTATTATTTAGGGCAGTGCGTGGCGGCCCGCGTCTTATAATGTTCTAAGATCCGAACAGTGGTCGACAATGACCCAACTATTTACTCAACAAAAATGGTTCCATATAAAATTAAATACGTTAAAAATATATCGCAAGTCGATTTCCTAATATTATTTAATATGTTTGCTAGTTGCATTTATTTGTTTACCGATCAAAGTATATACCAATCAAAAGTATAAAGGTAGAATATGAAAACGTATTTTATTCCCTTCACACATTTGGATTGGCAGGTATAAACAGGCAAGTTGATACAATTAATTTGCACGCATCAATCATCTTACAACCTTATATCAAAATAAAGATATTTTTATTGCTAACACGATGATATAAAGCTGTCTGCGAAATTCATAAAAAAAAAGTAAAGATACATAAGAGAATATAAGAAATTTTACTAAATCATATCCTTGCCATGATTTTTAGGCAACCCACTGACAACATACTTTTCACATATTTAATTTGATACAAAAAAATAATCAAGTACACAAATGGGTGAAGGTCGACTCCTTTTCGTATCCTCTACTATAATAAATTATTAAGTCTCATCTCATAACATCGCTATGTAGGAAAATAGCCGTTAAAAATACTGTATTACAAATAGTTTCAATCGTCTGCTATCCCTTCAATTCTTTAGGAATATGATTCACTGCGAGTCTTATTCTAGAAACATATTATGAGAAATTATGCCAATTTACAGGAATATCTTTTTTTTGCAATCGAATAAAAAAGTATTGCTTTTAAGTTTTGCTACTTGGAAATGACTGCCCGCTATACAGGGTATCCTCATCAAGATGGGTCAGTGGGAAGATTTTTTTATCTATAGGAGTAATAGAAAATGGCCAAAGGAATCGTGCTACGGAATTGAAAATTAAAAAATATTCTCAGATTTTTAAACCTTCCGAATTTCGAACAAAAACCTTTTGCCAAATTGAGAACATTCGTTTTACAACATCTTTAAAAGCAGATTGTATTGTTTCAAAAAATCTCCCCTTTGACTTGTCTCGATGAGACAACCTGTATAACCACAAAGCAAAAAGTGCAAAAGATGCCGCTTCGTTAGAAGGAAGATATTTATGAAATAACTTGCTCAAGATGCACGAACATATTAAACCCCTCCTAAATCAATTTTAACTCTGCAACCGTTAGTCCCTGTCTGAGAAATGCGTGGGGAAGCGTGAGGTGCTTGTAATTTATCTTTTTTTTACATAGTATAAAATTAAGTTGCTTCACTGTCTGTTCGCTTTGAACATAAACTACTTAACGGATTTAAATGCTGATCGAAGTCCAACACACTATCTTTTGATATTTAATACTTGAATATCTTTTGCGCGGGCATTTCCATTGCGACGTAATAGATACATGTGCCAAACTTATTAACTGGGTCAATCGATTTCCATAATACATTTCCCTATCAAATAAGGCTCTACCTATAAATTATACTAACTGCAATATTGACCAACAACTAAGCTATACCCTATTATTTTTGGCTTCAGACAAAATTCAAAGTGTGAGAATTTGTCTGAACCCAAAGTCCCGGTTTCCGACAATGTGAGTAGTTTAATATCCAATGGACATTAGGTTTCACGTCTTTCATCTGCGGGTGTTCCAAGTAGCATTCTCAGCGGTGGCACGGATTGAAGTCGTGGTCTGCTATCAGCCGTCGACTCGCGTGCTCGCGAACTTTTATTAGGTACTCCTATAACGGACACAAGGGCTAATAGGGTATACATAAATTATTCTAGGCATTGGTGCATAGTGACATGTGAACATACAGCTAGTAGATTATCGTTAGGTATTTGTTTATCTAATCTACTAGTTAAGCTTACTAGTTATAGTCAATGAGCGCCGCGTTGAGCGCATGTACCAGTTATAACAATACATTATTGATGCTAAGTAACTTGTAGGCACTATAATAGTTAAATGATATACCAATGACCAGTTAGTTCGTCAATAAAGGACATTGATCTGTATCAAACCCGGGTGAACCATGTGGAACTACTTGTAAAACCTTCCTGCTGAGAAGTTTTACAAAATATTCCTCGAGTGACAGAGATGTTTTGACATCCCGACTGATGATTTACAAAATTCGTGTTTTGTACATTTGCAAAAAATATGTGTCGACAATTTGTTTTATAAAGAAGCAACATAACAGTATAACTATACAAAACAACAAATTACTCATCTTGAATACATCCAGAGTACTTCCATATTTTACAGTCTATAAAACACTTATGGATCTTTGAAATCAATGGCGGCAGTACTTGGCAGTCATTCAATAATTATAGTGCACTGAGTTCACAATTCAACAATGTCAAATATTAATTCAAGATAACAAAAATTCAAACCTATTCGTTAATTCATGAAATGCAAAACATATATCATAGAAATATATTATTCTATTTAAAATTTATTATATCATAATATATTACTTGAAAAAGTAATGGCTCGGCCACATCGGTACTTTTTATATTAAATAATTTTACAGTCTCATGTTGATTATGAATATAAAGATCAAGTTTCAATGTCTATTTTTTGAGACATTTCTATTTATTTTACACATTAAAATTAGAAACATTACGTAAGTTCAATGTTTGTAAAATAAGAAATAATTGTACTCAATGTGGCCAAAATATTACAAGTACATAACAAACAACGATCATACAAGTATTGCTACACAATTGAATGTATAAAATATAAGCCTATGCAGCGATGCCGTTACTATAGTTAGGTTAGGCAGGTTAGAAATCACACGAGGCGTCATAGAATACAGGAGTAGGAACTACGAAAGCAATACTATTTATAGCGAAGTAATGTTGCTGGATTCTTTTATTAAGCCCCAACCAAAATAAGGGGTGGTTTTAATCAAATGAATATGTAACACGGTTGTATTGTATACTAAACGCCTGTTAGTAAGTGGATAGAGCTCACTGCCTAATATCTACATATCCAAGTAATTCGCACATTTAATGTGGTAGCAGCTTGCTCACAAGTCCCGATTAAAAGCTAACTGGCACTTGATATACAACTATATCTTTATTTGTTGCAAATTGTACTTACATATATATTTTTACTGTGGTATTATGAAAAATAAAGATAAAGTTTAGCTGCAGTGTCTTTTTGTCGATAAAAGAGAACCCAGCCACATTAGCCTAAAATACAATTAAGTAGAAAGTTACAAACAAGTGCACAATCGGTACAATAAGTTACAGTTACACACTAGAAGGTCACCAGCCGAAAACTAACACATTAATTTATTGAATACCAATATAGGGATTTATATTAGAAAATATTTTCAACAAAAGCTGCTTTTCTCATACAATTTCATTTAGTATGTCAGTAGTAGATAGTGACTTGTAGATATATTTGCTCACTACCATTTTACCTGTTAATCCCACCACATATTTCTACCATATGTACGAAATTGCAGAAGTAAACCAAAGCTAAAGAGATATGCCAATGTTCTATTTCCACTTAAAATGGCTACAATCAAAATTGAGTAGACAAGTCGACTGAAACTATAAATAATAAAATAATCGACTGGCTCCCTTCCACAAATACAATAACAACGTTGAATAGAAATTAATAATTACTCTTTTGGTGAACACGGAAAACCCCACCAGCTGCTTATGTTTACAACTAATTATCATAAGTTACATACAAAAATTATTTTACTGTAAAAATTCATTCTACTTTGACATGTACCAAATATGCGCGCCGGCCCAGAGACAATTACGTAAAAGATTAATGAGGTCATAAAAAATCCTAATTATTTCGTGACAAAGCTGGACATTTATTAATTATTAGTTCGACCGTAAGCTTAAACCCGGCTATAAGAAGGGTTTTTTTATAGCCTGGTATAAGCTTAACGATCGAACTAATAATTAAAAAAAAAGGAGGGTAAAGCGGTATGATATGGGTTAAGTATGTAAACCCATACGCTCGCCCACTTTTCGCGAGCCATGTGTATCGCCATGTATCACGTAATGCCTCACACATTACACCACAAAACTTGAGTAGCGAGGTCATTGTATAAGTTTATTATTTGTGAAATTATGTTAAACATAATTCGATATTTTGACAACTCTCAACATGAGAGCTGTTTCCCGTAACCATTATATTACACTAATTAAATTAGGAAATAAATTATGATAAAAAATTCCACGCGGGCAGAGTTATATATTTATTATACCACTATATTTAGTTAAGTAGTTAACAAATCAATACATATGACGTCGCCTGGGCCGGTCGCGCACTATAATATCTCAAATATAATTTCCTCGTCCTCACAGTGCTACCTGGGGATGCAGTCTATCACACATACGCTTATATCCTCTAATACAAGTCTCGGCGGACTCAATTGTTACAATGAGAATGCAAGAGATCTAAACTCAGGGCTCCACTGCCGTTAGTGGTGCTCATTTCAACAATTCTAAATTTGGACGTCCAGTGTTTTTGTTTGCCCACCCACGGTTGTAGTCTGATGGTATTTTTTATTACTTCAGCTTTTATGTGTGTTGCCCTTGTTGATGACAAATAAGACTTGGACAAACCTCTTAATCAACGCTCATTCAACAAAGTGAAGATGCCCTTCCTAATCTTCCAGGAGTTCCAAACTTCATCAACCGTTAACTGAATATAAGTGACGAGTTCACCTAATTGATTCGTCAACAAGTTGTCCAAGCTTACTGACAAATGAGAATTATGAATATGTGATTTAATTTGAATGTTTTCGGTGGGCAAATTCTTCATTTTAATTTATTCAATATTACGGCACAATCTAATAGCCTGGCCACAACAATACGCGACAGATAGATACAGCTGAATGCGTCTTTAGCATGCACTGCTCATTAGTCTCTTCCAATAAAAAGTACTTATATGGTAAGTAATGTATCAAGAGATCGCATATCGCAGCCGCCCGCCGCCTTGTCGTGGCCAACTGGCGGTAAAGCGTAATTCCATAAACAATTTTCTAAGTAACAAAAACAATGTATCCAATAATATAACATTAAGGATCAGTTACAAATCATAAATATCATGTTTACACATACACGCAGTGAGCAAATTACAACCTCGCATCTTTCAAAATACTTAACATAATCTAAACTAACATAAACGAAAATTATTCGAGTTGTCGTGATCAGGAATAAGTCGTGTTTTTCATCGCCGTCGGAATGGCCGGATCATTCTGATTTTGAATGATAATCAAAAAGAATGAGTACTAAATTGGTACCAATTAGTTACTGAAACCAAAACTTTACTACAGAATTATCTATTCAGATGTTGAAGCGCTTGACTTATTTCATGTTGATGGACCCCTAATCCTTTTGGTACAGTCAGCCAAGGAGATACCTGACCCCGCCATCTACCTATATCTTAAAATTTTCTCTTAAACTAAAAGTAATATTAACATGAAAATGTATATTCAGGAAGTCTAAATTTAAATCTTTCTGAATATATATTTTCATATTAATATTATTTTTAATTAAGGAGAAAATTCAAGATATAGGTAGATGGCGGGTCAGGTATCTCCTTGGCTGACTGTACTATCGTTTTGGTTAGAGGCACTTATTAGTACCATGCTAGTGCTGATTGTGCTTTATGATTATAATACAAAGAGTGTCCATTCTAACAGTACACATTTTGACTCGTCAAATGACATTTAACATAGTTGGAATAAGTTGTATCACAACCAGACAGGTTGTTCTTTGTACCATGTGATCAGCGTCTCTGGCTTAGCCTGTGGTTATTTGTGGCTTCGTATTGTGCTATAGTCTCACCGCTAACTACTATAGCTTTTCAACATAATCTTGACAACAATCAACGATTTTGTCTTTTCTCACAAGGATTTTGCAATGCTCCCGAAACAAGCTAGTTTATTTGAGTGACAGACTTGGGGCTTTACTGTGTAAGCAACATTATAAATAGTTGTAGCTACCACAACACTGGTGTGGGTGACTTGGACGATATTTGATTCAATACTTATAAAAATAGAGTTCAATTTGACTTGACAATGTAAGACAAATATATTTGCTTTTGATCAACAGCCTTATCGTTCAGAAACCCCTGCCTGCTACTAAAACGCAAGCACATACTTCGACTCAACAAAAGTAGCTTGCTCGGGAGAATCTAATCTTTATCATAATATCCATACACATTCTGTGTGAATAATTCAATTTCTTTGGATTCATCTCAGCAAGTCATTTGATATCAGCAATGGCTCATTGCCATCGCTCAAAATCTCAATTACTGGCGACATACGAATATTATAATCGCATACAAAAGTTCATATAAAACAAACAATAACTCTCGTATACCACATTCAAGATAACAAGTCGCTCTACATTTTGTTTCTTGTCACAATTTCTTTCTAATAAATATTGAAAATGTAGACAGTTTCCAAAGACAAGAAACAAAACTAAAGAACTCGACTCTAGTTCTCTCAACCTTAACGTTAACTAAGGCGATTGTCGTCGAACTCTCAACCATATTACGAGTGGCATAAGGCAGTTTTTTCTCATCTCATGTACTCTCCACCCTGTTCTCATAACTAGTGTTAGGCCACTTGTCTCACTACTTAACAAATACACAATATGTCCAACCTCAAACAAAATGTTTTACAACAAACTTCATAGTAACTAAGGCTAAATTAATAAATAATGCTTAGAAGTCCAACTGAGATTTTTGGATCTGTACCTGAAAGAAAAATAGCTTGTTTAAATTATAATGTAAATTCAATATTAGATGGTATTTTTTTTTTATTTTTACTAAATGTTGGATTAGGCATTTGTCTCCCATCTCACCTGCGGGCTTATTTGCTAACTCAGTAGTCACTTTAAAATACATTGCGGGTTGCCTATGATTGACTATTTTTATTAAAAATATATAAAACGTAATGTACTTTGAAATGACTATCAAAACGTACACTGAGTTAGCAAATAGGCCGGCTGATGGTAAGTGACGATGAAGACGAGGATGTTACATGCCTATCCAAGAGATACCCATTTATTCTACTTTTGAATGTCCCGGGACTGTACTTGTCTGGGAATATAGACGCAGGCAGTTCATTTCACACCTTAGCTACTTGAACCAAAAAGGAACTGTCAAAGTGTTCCAAGAGATACCCATTTATTCTACTTTTGAATGTCCCGGGACTGTACTTGTCTGGGAATATAGACGCAGGCAGTTCATTCCACACCTTAGCTACATGAACCAAAAAGGAACTGTCAAAGCATTTAGTTCGACTCTTTGGTATTCCAACGATACAAGGGTCAAATTTCTGTCTGCGCATCATTATCCCACATCTATTCGGCCTAGAAACGTTGCGTACAAGCACTACTATTGGTTATCATTAACCAAACTTAAACTTTTGGAACTCTTATTAAATTAAGAAATAAAATATGGTGAAAAACATCCACGGGGGCAATCACCGGGGTTTAAACCAGCGACCTTAGGTCTATGTAGGACCTACGCTCTGGCAACTGAGCTACCGCATGTTCTAAACTCGGCGCCGAAATTCTCCACCATATCTTTATATTTCTTAATGCAAAATGAAACACTTAGAAACACTTTTGTAAGTGTTTACCCAGGTCAGAGCGCGAGCCAAGGGTGATGCTGCAGCGACTCCTTGGAGCGGTCGCCGTAATCGTAGGTGAGCTCCTCGCCGGGCCGGATGTCGTGCGCGGCCAGCAGAACCAGCCGCGGCCCATCCACCCACACCGCCTTCGTCAGTAGGTTGCCGTTGCGCGAGTGGTTCACCAGCCGCCCCAGCCGGCCCGACTCCGCTGTGGCGTCGATACTGCAAATATCGTACATTTTTAACGTCTGATCATGTTAAAACTGTGCCGTATAGCCGTGTGTTATCCGGCAGACTAGAATAGGACCACTCCAAGTCTTCCCGTGGATGTCGTAGAAGGCGACTTAGGAAATACCTACAAGGTAAACTAAGCTTATAAACATCTAAGAGACCTCTTCAACCCGTCTGGCCAGCGTGGCGAGTGTAGGCCAAATCCTCTGGCTGCTCTGGCCAACTATGGCCCTAGTAGTACAGAGAGGGTCGTGCTCCTGTAGTGAAGACTAAAAAGGACCTGATGATGATGATGTTAGAACTCATACAAATTATGGGAAGACCAAAGAAAAGATGGAAGGACATGGTTAAGAAGGGTGTATCAGGGGTATGACCAGCGATAGTTTGAAGTGGAAGAAACTGACATTCCAACCCCATATAACGGTCTAATCAGTTTTAAATCTCAAGTCAAATCACATTTTCTTTCGTCTTTGTACTTTCATTCTTTATTTCTATTTCGTCTCCCATCTTGTTGTTTCGGACATTTATATTCTGTATGCTTTATTATCGTTCATGTATGATGCTAATTGTCACACAAAAGACAATATGATGCTTAAGTTACATTTTAAAAAGTTAATAAGCTAAAGTGATTTTTCATAAAAAAGATGGCTGTAAGTAATTGCTATGCGATAAGGCCGCCTTTTGCGCATTTTCTTTCTCTCTTTTAAGATTGAGACATGTATTCTTGAATAAAGGGTTTATATTCAACCTAGTAAGCTTAAATTTTTTTTTCACGTAACTTTCTTATTATGTTCTTTCATAAGAACCTCTAACTGAGTAAAGCTACACACTATGCCGGCGGCAGCCGCCGTACAAGACGCAGTGTGCCGGGCGGCGCGCGGCGCCCATTATGTGCCTTATAAATATATACTTTAAGCCGGCTGTGCCGCCGGCACTGTGTGTAGGAACCTTAAAATAAACACGACAAAAACAAGAATAAGATAAATTGATCTAGGCATTCATACTTGATGCCGTGACCAAGGAAAATAGGGATTCATTTTTATGTATTAGAAGATTACTGTAATTAATCTAATTTTTCTCTGCTGTGCATGAAATAATGAACAATGTCATGAACATGAAGACTCATAGAACTCACCAATACTGTTGGTCACCATGTCTGAAGTAGTACATATAGCAGCCGGCGCTCGGATCCTGCGCATACTTGTGTTCACGCTCTCTCGCTTCGGCCACGCCTACTAGTTCGCCCGCGTACTCCACTACGTATTGCCCGCGACCGAACGGACGAGTCGCGATCACGCCACGCCCTTTGCCGTCGAAGTACGCCACCTGGTGTATAAATATTATGTTAACATCAAAATAACTAAACTATGAGCATTTCTAATGTTTTTCTCAAAATATTCATGAAAACGCATAGCATTTTGGTAATTGAAATTTTACGATGAATATTTGGCATTACATTCAATGAAATCGGAAAAAACGCCCTTGGCATCTTCATGTCTTTTTACTTAAAATAAGAACAATTTTCTCACCTGCAACCCATCTTCACGTTGTTCCCTGATAGCCCTCTCTAAATCCCTCATCTTCTCTGCCATCACACATTTGGACGTCTTTCTTACGCTACGCCTAACTGGGAAATACTCTGTCAGTTTATGATTACTGTTGCCATTCACCACTTTAGGTTCTATGGTTACAGCCTTTTCAATGGGCGGTGGGGATTGAGGAGGCTCCACTTTAGGGCTTTTGAGCTCTTCTTTGAAGTATTCAGTCAGTTTGTGGCTCTCGGCCGCGCGAGCGGCAGCGCGCGCTGCTCGCGAACGTGCTGTGTGCCCGTTTGTCATGTTTGTGAGACCGTTACTAGTTTTTAAGGGTTTCGATCTGACCTCAACTTTCTTTAAAGGAGGTTCTTGCTTCAATTCGGCATTCTCAGTCTTTGGTTCTGTGGCAGCTATTATCCTATAACAAGTTCCATACTGATAACATGCCCTACATAGCTTATCAGTGTCAAATTGCTTGTTAACAGTTGTGCGTGTGCATGCCAATTTTGTGATATAACAGCTAGTAGTAGAGAAATATGTATTATATACAAATCTTACTAATAAAAACATATAGTAATATCTTATTACTTGAATAATTAGAAAATAAAATAATAGCAATTAAACCCTTTATGAACTGCCATAGCTTTTTTTTTGTAACCATATAATGATGTAGAAAGTTGATGTGAAATTATATGAAATGCCAGACAATAAAATCAAAAGGCCTCAGTTACCTGCGCTTCCGATAATTGCGCGTAGGTCTGACAGGCTTCTCCTCGCAGAGCTCGATGCGGTGTGGTGTCTTCACACCCTCTTGGCCCGCCATCAAGCTACTGGCTGCAACCAGTTCCAATATTACTTCATCAGACAGAATAACTTTAAAATATATTTAGGCAAAGCTAATATATTTTAGTAAGTTCGTTTTTACGAGAAAACATTGTAGTGCTATTAGTCTAATTTATTTTACATTCAGGCCTTCTTTGGTTTTAATAAATGTGTATCGAGACAAAACTTTGAAGATTTCATGGTAGTGTTAAGCCACTTATCTCATCTATCATTCATTATGTTATCAAGACACTAAGTGGTAAAGGTAAATCTCAAAAGATAAATTATGTAATATTAAATAAATCTCAACCTATTTCATCATGATAATGACAAAATGGGTTTTTATCTGCGTTGTTCCATTTAAGTATACTTAAAAATTATGAATGAAGCCTAGGAAATTATCCAAACAAGATTATGCCTTTCAAACTATGGTGAAACATTATCAAAATACTACTGAAGAAAACGAGTTGACACCAAACTTGGATTCAAATTGGTAAAAGAAAAAGTGTCAAAGTTTATAATTTTGTAAAAAATATAATGTCAAGGCAGATTACTAGCCCTTCATTATATATATGTCAGATTATAAAGACTAAATATAGTGCAATAAGCACAAAACTACAGGTTTAAATTCTTTCATCTAAACCCTCCCCCAAAATTTACACTTAAATTCCCATTACCCTATTGTAGGTATAGTTTTCCCTATGCCAAAACTAAAACTGTCACTGAAAGTTTTATTTTTGTCAAAACTTGCTGAAATCAAACTGTAACCTAACTTTTGTTGTCTCTACTTAACTCGTCAACAACGAAGATGTTCAATTGGGTTGTGCATCCATTGTTAAACAATTGTTATCAAAATTGCCCGTAATTGACAGGTTAATAGGTTAAGTATAAGCATTTGCGATAGGAATATTATTAAAAAATATAAAAACTCGACAAAACCCAACATTACCAAGTTTACTTGCTGATCAATTGGACTGATATTTACCTATACCAATGCCTATTTCTATAGCCTACTTAGGTGTCCTATGGTTGGGCAAGGGCTTCTCCTTTTAGTCTCCAGTCATTGCTATCGCGGGCAATAGGCAGTTTGGTTTATACTGACGCCTTATATCAATTAAATTGTGTCAGTAGGTAATAAATGAAGCATACCTTTAATTTACAAACCATCACCAAATAAGCAAAAGAAGAATCTACTTATTAATTAAGTACATATGTTTTAAATCGAATATTCATGAAAACAGCATGCATTCCATATTATATCCAACACCATAAAAAAACAAGTCCCTTGTTAGAACACAAATCTAACTTAAAATGGACATGTTACCAAACTTCATATAAGTTAAGGCCAGTCACAACGTTTTTACACTGGAATCTTAAATCCTACAGGAGGGTACCGTACCGCGGACAAAGGATGAACTTCCACAGCTAGTATGACATTATGTATAGTTATGTAAATATACTAACCTCGAACCATTGCAACTTGAACTTGTTGATCACTGAAATAAGACCATGGAACACCATCTAAGTCGTCTAACCTGACACGAACGAGCTTGACTGGCCAGGCTCAAGTTACGAATGTTTTGTAATAGACCTTGTCATATTAGGATTGTGGGAAACTATCATGTGATTCACCGTATCGGCGTCAGGAACTATTCATACTATGCTATTCGATAGTTCTAGCACAGTAAGTGTGAAAATCACTCACTATTACATTTAGCAATTACAAATCATATTATAATACCACTTAAATCTTGGTAAATGTCATGATTGATTGTATGGTGACTTCTATATAAAATGGACGCTTGTTTTTCTTTTGAAGCTTTTCTCTCATTGGTCACTTGCAGAAATCGCAAACCAATAAATTTGAATTTATTTACCATCGACAAAATGATACTTTTTAATAAAGCTGGTAATCTTAGGCACTTACATTAAAGTTGCCAGCCACGTTGCACTGTGTCACGCACGCGATTCACACCAATTCACACCACACACACACACGTTGTAGGGAAGAGAAAGAGAGGTGACGTGACGGATGACATTAGTGTGCTTGGCCGGCCGATAACATGAAGTGAAAGTTGTTGTATGGTGGGATACAATGACAACTCGACAAGGCCTCTAATCGCATATTGTATATTATATGTCGCATATCAGTTCTCTGAAAATTCAAAAGAAAATACTTCATATCTTGGGCTTAAAAATTATTTATTTGATCAAAATAAAATTAATCGGCTTTAAAATAATTTTCTTCTTTTGTGCGAAGAGCTTAAAAACTAGCTGTAAATATCTATGGTTATTTCCGGTTGTCAAGCGTCAAAGTCACGGATCAATCAATGTTTGAGCGGGAAGAGATATTTTATTTATTGTTTATTATTTATAATTATAATGAGTTTATCAAGATGTTCTTACATTTGGGACGAAGAATTAATAAAAGAATGTGATCGCTTACCCGCAGTTACAGGACGTGTCAGTAAAATAAAATGGTATTTTGAATGTATTTGTTATTAACTTTAGTTTCGATTTACATTGATTTTCAACCTGTTTCTAGGCTTCTATGGTGCATGATTTAATAACAGCTTACGGTCTTCATCAAAAAATGAAAGTGGTGCGGTCGATGCCCGCATCCTATGTAGATCTTAGAAAGTTTCATTCAGATCTGTACCTTGCCCATTTGAAATGCTTCGAGGAAGTTGATGAAGAATATATGACCAACACCCAGGACGAAGAGTTCGGGATTGGTAAGATAAAGAGAGCGTAAACTGAAGAAACTATGTACAATTTTTGTTTTAGAACTAAATTTAAATGTAATTATAATTATTGTTTTCAGGATATGATTGTCCCCCAGTGTCGCATATGCTACGATTAGTATCGACAATAGCTGGATCATCTATAATGGCAGCCAAAACTTTACTTTTGGACATTGCTGATGTTGCCATTAATTGGTGTGGAGGATGGCACCATGCTCAAAGGTGAATCTCTGTTTAGTTATTACTAAATAATGGCTTGAAACTACCATATAAGCCAACAAAATCACTTGACTGCTAACTTTAGCATACAGCTCTTATTGTGTAATTTTCTGGGACAAAAGGTATATTATTATCATTCTCCATATCCTGACAAAGTGCATGCAAAATTTCATGACTAGTTCAATGTAAAAATAGGGTGATTCGCATGGGCAAATATTGGTCAAAAGACATCTAACAAACAAATTTATCTTGACAAAAAGATAAAGAAGCATGCATAATCATTAAAATATTAAGGGTGCATATAATTTTATTTATCAGTATTATACATAATTATAGCAAACAAATACTAAAAAAACAATAAAATAAATATTTAAGGGGCTCCCATACAGCAGACATGTTTTTTTTGCTGTTTTAATAGATAACTAGCTTTCGCCCGCGGCTCCGCCCGCGTCAATGTCGATCCCTCGGGATAAGTACTTTTTCCCGGGATAAAAGCCTATGTCCTTCTCCACACTCCAGAGAACTTGTATGCAAAATTTCATGATGATCGGTTCAGTAGTTACGGTGTGAAAGCGTAACAAACAAATAAACAAACAAACTCACTTTCGCATATATGATATTAGTTAGGATAGTTAGGATGCTACAAATGAGAGTCCAACCCGTACTTGTCCAGTTTTTTTATTTATATAGAATAATTTATATTTATAATATTGCAGGTTTGCAGCTGATGGATTTTGCTATGTCAATGATATTGTACTGGCAATAGACACACTGAAACAAAAGTTTCCAAAAGTTTTGTATGTGGACCTGGATGTTCACCATGGTAAATTAAAGCTTCTACATTTCACAATAATGTTAAGTTAAATTTATAAGATACATTCAAAACATTAATTTTGAAGTAAGGCCCCTCATGGAGTACTGCTCTCATATCTGGTCTGGTGCACCTCCTTCTTCTTGATTCCATCCAACGCCGGGCAATTTGTATTATCAACGATCCCACACTCACAGATTTAGACCCCTTAGTCTACAGACATTGGCTCTCTGTGTGTATTGTTATGTGGTTAGGATTCCGGATTTGGAGTAAAACACCAAACTCTTCAGAGGGAATTTGTTCACTATGGAATCCCAACACTGATACCTGACTGGTCTTCCAACAAGTCTAATATCCAAAACGCAAAGCACTCGTAGATGATGAAGTCGTAGAAATTATCACTTATCAATCCAATCGGCCAAGTGCGAGTTGGAATTGCAAATGAAGGGTTCCACCACGGTAAAATATTTAACAAAAAACATTCCAAAAGCATGTTTCATAAATTCTTCCTTATTCTTAATATAATTTTGTTTTTATTAAATTTGTTATAGCAGGAACAGATATACACATTCAAAAGTGTGCGTTACCCCAGCAAAAAGTACTGAATGTCAAAACGTAATATTACTAGATAATCAGTGCGTAACGTCATGTAAATGTATATGAAAGTTTGAAATTTGTGCGTCCATTAATTTTTGAGATATTATGTAAAATCTGATTCTGCCAGGATGACATTTCAAACATTACGCCAGCAAAAATTTTTATCGGATCCGAGTGAAAGTTAATACAATAATTAGTAGTTGATGTGTAGTAAATGTAGCTGTATAAATAGAATTTGTGCGTCTTCAGACTTTTGTGATATTCAAATTTTTGCTGGGGTAACGTTTGTCCGATTGCTAGATCTCAGAATCGGCACGGCGTAGGAGTTTCATTTTTTTTACACACTGTTATGAATTTGTAGGTCATGTCTGTGAAAACAGAATTTCTAAAATGTTACCATTTAGGGATTAAAAATGAAAATATGAAATCAGGTATTTTTACTCCAGTACTTTAAATATGGGACCTAGAGACTAGTTGTTGACGTTAGTTTGTACCTTATAATTGCCTACAGTGCCTAGATAAGTATCAATATGATATCTTAAGTATTAAATAAGTTATGGGAAAAAGTACCATAACTCAGTCGCCAGGAATTTCGACAGCGGATTTGATCAGTTTTTCTATTAGTTCGGAAGTTGATAGTTATCGCACTATTTGTAAGGGTAAGTTAACTATTAGTTTGCAAAAAATCAGCTCAGTCCACGCAGTAGTTTAATCATTAAATATCCAACCGTAGGTGAATACCATAATAAGCCGAACATTTTCGGGAGTATAGCAAAAAGCGACGCTGCCGTATATATTGCTAACCATCCTAAATTAGCAGTTGTATTAATGTAAAATAGTTCAGTCGTGTACATCATTGAATTCAAGCTATTTTAACTTATCCAAAACTGTCGTTTATTTACAACCACATTTTTTTATTTCGCACTTATGATACAATCCCAATTGGAATGTGCTTAAATAGTCGTTAACCAGTCAATCGCGGAAACGAAGTCACAATCGAGTTATAATTTTAATGCGACAAAATCGGGAGTGCCTTTTTTTTAAATTACGCCGTTCGTAAACGAGCGATTTTTCCATACAAAAATCGTTCGAAGACGAATGGTCATACCTTCAAAAATAGTACCCCGGGTTTCTTGGGAGCTGAAGCTGACAGGTTAAAATAAAAAATCGGAGAATTGTGAGCCAGATTCGAGCACGAAGGGTTCCGTACCATTATCTATAAAAACGGCAAAACATCATGTTTTTTGTATGGGAGTCCCCCTTAAATATTAATTTTATTTAATTTTTATTTTTAAAGCTTATATATTACTAAATATTCTGTCAATATTTCAAGCGTCTACCTTTTGCCTTTATCAATATCGAGCAAAAAATCACGTTTGTTGTATGGGAGAACCCTTAAATATTTATTCTGTTTTTAGTATTTGTTGTTATAGCCGTAACAGAAATATATCAACTGTTTGTTAATCACGGTTCATGAGATACAGCCTGGTGACAGACAGACAGGCAGACGGAAAGCGGAGCCATATAAATAGAATTCTGTTTTTACCGTTTGGGTACGGAACCCTAAAAATGAGTGAAATAATTATCATATTTTTACAATGGATGAGATAAACTGAAATTATTTAGTTCAGGATTAGATATTTAGATGGCGCTCCTGCAGAGTGATGTTCCTGTGGGTTCGACCAAATGCCTAGAGAATGAATAACACGAGAGTTATCTTTTTTGTGTTGACGTCTCGGTCTCGCACTTAATCTCAGAACAAGGACTAAAGTTAGTACTTAGATGTTTTATAGATGTAGATCTCTACTCTCGACAGCGTCAAATTAAAAAACTAAATCTTTGATTTTGATCTCCAAAACTATATGCGATTTGATTCGTAGTTTGCAATTGAAATAAATATAATATACTTATTTAACAAAACTAAACAAGAGGGAAATCCGGAAGCCTCCAAAAAGTAAAGATTTTTCCTACTCGTCGTAATAGGTATTTTGTAAACGCGTAGCGTATTACTCGAAAGAAATAAGAATAGGTGATTGGATACACATATTTTATACCTGAGTACCTAGTTATAAAATATATATCATATAAATCCTGCGTGGCAGGCATCAGCAAGCCTCCTGAGTGGCATAAATCCAATATACGCTTGTGCATAGTATATTATTTGGTATGCATGCGAACACTTCAGTACTCACAAGTACCGCAAAAATTCAAGGAGTACACGACCAATTTCAGTAACACAGCCAAATATACGGTACCGTCGCTTTTTGCTATACTCCCGAAAATGGTCGGCTTATCATGGTATTTCACCAACGGTTGAATATTTAATGATATTTCTTAAACTACTGCGTGGATTTAGCTGATTTTTTGCGAACTAATAGTTAACTTACCCTTACAAATAGTGCGATAACTATCACCTTCCGAACTAATAGAAAAACTGATCAAATCGGCTGTCGAAATTCCTGGCGACCGAGTTATGGTACTTTTTCTCATAACTTATTTAATACTTAAGATATCATATTGATACTTACCTAGGCACTGTAGGCAATTATAAGGTACAAACTAACGTCAACAATTAGTCTCTAGGTCCCATATTTAAAGTACTGGAGTCAAAATAATTGATTTCATATTTACATTTTTAATCCCTGAATGGTAACATTTTTAGAAATTCTGTTTTCATAGACATGACCTACAAATTCATAACAGAGTGTGTAAAAAAAATCAAACTCCTACGCCTTGCCGATTCTGAGATCTAGCAATCGGCCAAACGTTACCCCAGCAAAAATTTGAATATCACAAAAGTCTGAAGACGCACAAATTCTATTTATACAGCTACATTTACTACACATCAACTACTAATTATTGTATTAACTTTCACTCGGACCCGAGAAAAATTTTTGCTGGCGTAACGTTTGAAATGTCATCCTGGCAGAATCAGATTTTAATTAATATCTCAAAAATTAATGGACGCACAAATTTCAAACTTTCACACACATTTACATGACGTTACGCACTGATTATCTAGTAATATTACGTTTTGATATTCAGTACTTTTTTGCTGGGGTAACGCACACCATTAAAAATTTCAAGTCTACCTATTACGGTTCAATAGATGCAACTCTGTGGCAGGTAGACCCGGTCAGCGAAGCCTTAGTAATAGAGTCCCATTTTACCCTTTGGGTACGGAACCCTAAAAAAAAGAATATTTTCATGTATGAACGTATTTTTAGGGTTTCGTATCCAAAGGGTAAAATTGGACAACTGTACGTCTGTCTAGTCAGTCCGTAATAGGTAGACTTGAAATTTGAGAATAAATAAAAACAAATAATATTAAAAATATGGGGGCAGAAACCGTGATATCTAGATATTTCAAACACAGATATATTTCTGTTGCCGCTTATAACAACTGATACTAAAATCATTTCTTTTTTATTCATTTTATACAACAAACGTGAAATTAAAAAAGGTTATAATATAGTGTCTGTGTTGTATACATAATGGTACGGAACCCTACATGCGCGAGTTTTCGGCACTGTGAAATATTTAAACATAATTTAAAGAGCTGGTTCGAAGTTTATAGAAAACCAATCGGGCACAATAAATGTTTAAAAAAGTAATCATCATCATCATTGCAGCCATTAGAAGTCCACTGCTGGCCTCTCCAAAGGATTCTTCGTTCCATGGGAGGATATTGCCATACTCTTACTTACCACGCTTGGCAGGCGGGTTGACGACCGCACTTTCTTTGGATTCTTCAGCTTTTGATGATGACTTGATCTGGGAAGGGAATTAAGGTATTAGGATATTCCACACTAGGATGATTGGGGAAAAGCAAGTAGCAGTTCGGGAGGCCGGGGAGCATATGTATCTACCCGATGCCATACCTGCAGCCACCGGACAGGCAGTTGAAGATGACCATTTAAAAAGTAAAAACAAATACTTAAGCGTAGCAGCTATAGCTCCAGCACAGAATCTAGTACTTACGTACGGGCTTTATACATACGTGTGTGTGTATACCAATTACAACGAATAATTCGTTGTAATTGGTGAACACACACCAAACGCACGTCGTTCCTACCGGAAATTATTCTGATATTACCTCCAAAGGGGTTGCGCGTAGTTTTTGATACTGACACGGGGAGTGAGAAAGGCCTGGGGTCTTTTGTATGAAAAAATCGCTCGTTTACGAACGAAAAAAAAATAGCACTCCTGCCTCCGGTATCGTCTCGCAACCGGACCGACACCTAGCCGAGCGGCGCAAACCTATACGTACTATAACGCTACTGCTCTTTTTTGGTAGTAGAACTAAAATAATTATACCATTGTTCAGGATTTCTCAAGGACTTTAATTCTACATACATAATTAAAAACTCAATGATCCTCATTAATGATATTATTTCTGGCAATGCAAATATGTTATTTTAATAACAAGACATAAATTGTAATGTAATATTCAACAGGCAATGGCGTCCAAGATGCATTCAACCTGAGCAAGACTGTGTTCACACTTTCATTCCACAAGTTTGAGCCTGGTTTCTACCCTGGCACCGGGAGTATAGACGATGTAGGGACCCTCGCTGGTAAAGGATGTTGCACCAATTTCCCATTACATGCAGCATACTCTGATGACAGTATACAGTATGCTTTTGGACCGTAAGTTTTCAAAATTATGAAATGATTGTCATAAACCATAGGAGTTATAAATACTATCACGTCTTTTTCCCTTACGGGGAAGACATAGTCTAAAAGCCACGTTTAGTTTGTTGGTGGCCGTTAATTGGAAAATGGAATCAAAATAGTAATGGGTAAATTGGAAATGGCTAGCCGCATCGCCTACTAACATAATTTGTCATGTTTTCGCCTATTCCCCCGATCGGCTTTTACGACCTGCCTGGTAAGAGAAGCAGCTGAGTTAGTATGGAATACTATATTTTATAACAAATTATACATACCTATCTTTATAGATATAGAATCTTATGAGAGGTCCTATGACCATTAGTAGACCTATATGTTTGGCGAGCTCCATGGCGCAGTGGTCAATACGCCATCGCCAGCCTGCGACACGAGGGTGCCCGGGTTCTATCTCCGGTCAGGTCATGATTGAAAACAATTTTTTCAGAATGTGGAAAAAACTAATTACATGGCCATTCTTTAACTGACTTTTCTATGTACCAGCGAAGTATGCGTTCCCCAAGCAAAAAATCTCGTGAATATCAGAATGGCAAGTGTAACTCAAAATACAATAGTCCTATACATACATATGAAAGCAATGTGAGAAATGTGCTTAAAATTTCAAGCTATGTGCTTTCATAAAACTAGAGTTATATCAAAATCTTAGTGAGCCGCCAGCCTGCCATGCTATGTAAGACTTAAGGTCACAGGTTCAAATCCCGCCCGCTTGAAATTTTTTCACCATATTTTAGTACCCTTGATCTGCTCAATTGAAAAGGACTAATTAAAGTACATTATGCACAAATTTCATAATTTTTCACATTTTCACGTCGTCTCTAGTAACATCCTTTTTAATATTCAGTACTCTCTTTTGATGGAGGAACGCATAGGTACAATCAAGATATACTAAAATCTGGGCAACTACTTTTATAAGTAGACGTGATAATGCTTCAAAGAAAGCAACGTTTTAACTTATACATATATTTTTAGAGTGTTCAATGAAGTGTGTGAAAAGTTCGCCCCGGACGCCATTGTGGTGCAATGTGGAGCAGACGCGTTAGCGCGGGATCCTCACGGCGGCGCCTCTCTTACTGATAAGGGCTACAGTCATTGTGTGCAGATGGTACTAGATAAACGAAAACCTACCATTCTGTTAGGTGGAGGTAAACTTGACCGATGTAACCTTAAATTATAGCTAAACATTCAATATAAAAAAACCAGTACCGCCAGAATCACATACGGTTGAAGACTGAAGAGTGTAGGTACCTTAATACGTTGATATTATACTCACTATTGCGAGTGTAATATCATCTTGCTTGCTTATAGATTTTATGTAAATTCTTTTTCTCAGTTTTTACCATTCCTCTAGGGGGCTATAATCATCCAAACACCGCACGACTTTGGACCTCCCTAACAGCATTAGTACTTGGAGTTACTTTAGATGAGGATATTCCAGAACATACCCACTGGCCGCAGTATGGGCCAGGTTATATGCTGCATATTGAAACTACTATGGTGAAAGATAACAACAAGAAGGACTATTTGGATGCCTGTATCAAAACTATTAAAGGCAAGTAGTGGTTGATTTTTATTGGCATGTATATACTAAAGCAGAGTTGAACATTTAGCATAGGTAATCCTAGACCTCCTCAGGATTTTTATGTTTTTTTTTGTGTCCGTTACTCCAGCCAGATTTTGTTGAAAATGGTCGAAAATCGACATTGAAGTGCAATAGATAATTAGGTATAGAGCTTCTGTAAATGGTAAGCTAATTTTTAAATTTGGTAAGCGTATATTTTTTTAATTATTTGATAAATACAGTTCCGGCTGGAGTAACGTTACCGTAGCCAGACTTATGCTCCAAAATTGAGATGCAAGATATGACCCTCACAGAGAAACAAACTCCTGTTAGTTTCTGTGAGGATCTAATCTTGCATCTCAATTTTGGAGTACTTATTCATAACCGATATCCTCACAAAGAAACAAGGGCAAGTTATATAATAACCTGCAAATCATTATGGTTGTTAGTACCTCGATAAAATATTTCAACTACATACATATATTTGGACCCCAGTTAAAAATACTTGCTGACCTATCCATATCCTTACTAATATTATAAATGCGAAAGTGAGTTTGTTTCTTTGTTTGTTTGTTACGCTTTCACACCGTAACTGCTGAACCGATTATCATGAAATTTTGCATACAAGTTCTCTGGAGTACGGAGAAGGACATAGGCTACCTTTTATCCCGGGAAAAAGTACTACTCCCGAGGGATCGACATTGACGCGGGCGGAGCCGCGGGCGAAAGCTAGTGAATATTATAAATGCGAAAGAAACACTTGTCTTCTTTTCATGCTTCAACCATTGAACCAATTTGTATGGAATTTGGTATGGAGATAGTTTGAAGCCCGGGGAAGGACGTAGGACATCTTTCATTCAAGGAAATTTTACTGTTCCGTAGGGACCGACACTAACGGGGGCGGGCAATAGCTAGTATATTTATATAGCCTAATATCAAATAAAACTTTTTTACTGCAGATATTGACTATTTAAATTTGTTTAAAATATGTAGAATAGTCAAAAGAGCAGTACTTGGTGTTATCACATTCACATATAAGTTTGCTTTAGCATCCATCTTTTTTTTAAGGCTTGTGCATTTGATTACAATGCAAAACTAAGATATAATTTAAAATTTATATTTACAGATAATATAAATAAATATTTTATAAGCAATACCAGTGAGGAACCAGAGTTGAAACGGCAGAAGACTGATATGAACATTGATAAAGAAATCGCCAAACAAGAAAGTGCAATTTCTTATAAACATAATAAAGCAAAAGATAATATTATTGATGAGCAGGTGACAGCAACTACATCAATGAAAAAAAAAGGCAATGTTACAATATCTAAAAAAATGCATAGTAATGATAATGTTGCCACTACAGATGTATATGATTTTATTGACTAATAGCACATTATCAATAAATTAATTAACACACAAATTATTTTTAATGAATAAGTACGATTTGCTCTATGTTTATTTGAAATAAAAGAGAGAAACAAAAGTTAATTCAAAAAAAATATATATTTAAAGTTCTCTCACTGAACTGTTCAGCACACAGTTACCAAGTAACACATTGACTTACAAAGAGAAAAATAAAAATACTTGGACATCTAACACAGGATACAATCCATTTCAGGTTTAACCAATCTCCACTCAATTGTTGCATACTTTGTTCTAGATCAAAAACTGCTCCATGATTTTAAATATTGAGCACATTCTCTTTGTAAGGCTCCAACAATCTATAGGCCTAGTTTGACTTCAACTCAAGTTAAAATCACATTTGCCAAGTTACTTTATACATGGGGTAGTTATAATAACAATATTGTATTAGCGACAGGCTAGCAGGAAAGACAAAGAAAGGAGTCTCTTAAACACATCTACCATTTAAAGTTGACTACACATTTGTCTGCATTGAATGCACACTGATGGTTAATATAGGAAGTATAGCAAATATGTTTTATGTTGACCTAGTTAGGTCAACCTTAGAACCCACACAAACTAGTTTTTTTAACATTGAAATACTGGTACAGTTATTATATTATAATATGATTTATAGCTTTCCTTCCCAACTCAAATTGAACATACCCTAATTAATAAATACCCAAAGTAGACAATAAAAAATTGGTTTCAAAAATAAATTCAAGCATTTCACCACATGCCAATAACTATTTAACTAATTTCGTGCTCATTTTAATTGCAAGCAATATGGTGATTGACAAAGCATTACTTGTTACTAGAGCAGTGGCATTTTAGAATGGATTTACAGTAAATATATTAATTTTAGATGGTCACTAAGAAAATAGATGCTTTCCTTATTAAATAAATGCAATTAAAAGTGAAAATAGAAGTGTAACATAACTGCAATAGCCCTATTGTTACAGTGATACACAAGCCTAGAATAATTGGAGAAATAAGAAACATTTTAACTGCTGTAAATCCAAACTAATGAGTAAGATCTCCTAATAATCGATTTAATCCGTAGGCCGCTTTTCACTGTTCTTTTTGGTGAATTCCTCAGCATTCTTGGTGAACTTCTTCCTATCTTTCAAAAATTCCTCAGCAAGCTCTGCACGCAATGGATGCTCGGGTTCTGGATCATTGACAAGAGCTACTAATGCTTGAATTACTGAAAAATAAAATTACATTTCTTTTTACTGAAAGCCCATTATAGTATAGTATTTGTTGGTTTTTATTTTTTTGTATGCATGTGGTTTAGTCACAACTAAGATACATACAAGTTAACAAACCATGCGTAATTGTATGTAAAAATAACTGGTATACCTTAGACATAGAAATTATGGATACATACCTTGATCAGTCTTGGTAGCAGGTTTCCAATTTTCAGCACTGATGATTGGTAAGCATACCTGTCCCTTTTCATCAATGTTAGGGTGGTAGATCTTTGTTTTAAAACTAATTTTAGGGGGCTTGAAGGGATATTCTGCAGGAAAGTTGATTTCAATACGGAAGGCCCCTTTGTTGTATGGTGGATTATCCTGTAAGGAAAGAAAGCTTGAGTGATATTGCTAAATATAAATATATAGGGACATATCACACAAATAGAGCTAGCCCTACAGTAAGTTGTGAACTAGGATACTAACTCAACAATACTATATTTCATAATAGATACTTATTGATAAACATCCAAATCCAGGTGAATCTCAACAAGCTTTTTTCCATCTTGACCTGGCTGGGGATTTAACCCAGGAACCCTCCTGTCACAGGCTGACGTGTTAACCACTGCGACACGGAGCTTTTCATACAAAAACTTTTAGATAAAAAAGACTGACTTCAACAAACTAAACAGATTTTGATGTTTAAAATCAGCTCATAAATGAGTTATGATGTAACATGCATATAAATACAAAAATAAATCCTTTTTTTTAAAGTTAAGGTAGGAATGCGATAATACATACTGGAACAATTAATCCTTGCCATGTAAGAATATTAGATTCATCCACTTGGATGTCCCTGAATGACTTTAATCCTGATTGTCTGATATCATTCAGCTCCTGAAAAACACAGTGAGAAGATTCTTGGTGAAAGGCATCCATAAACCAGTGTTTTGCAATTTGCTAGCATTGTTCACAAAATGAGTCACAATCTTTACTTTCTTGGGTGAAAAAACTAACAAGAACGGTACTTCTACATATAGTATTAATAGTAATGCAATATACGACTGCCTTAGTTGATCGAAAAATTTGAAATTTTGAGACTAAAATATGGAAAACTAATAGAACGCCGTACTAAAACTATATCATAGCGGAATTCCCGCAAAGTACATATTATTCTTAGGGTTATCGCACCCTGATAAGGAAAGGAAAAAATATATAAAAACCTAACAAAACTTTGAATAATAATTGTAAACAATAAAATATCTAATGTGACTAAGCTTTTGGGGAGATACATAAACTCGCACCTTTTGAAGTCTCCTTGTTGCAGCCATTGTATGGAAAATACGTCAAAAGACAACCTAAAATAAACTTTATATTTATCAGAATTACTCAATTTCTTATAAATAGGTCCGCACAAACAACATAATTATGTTGCACAAGTATTTCAAAGTAAAATCGGCGAGATTTAGAACGAAAAAGTCAGAAATTTCTTCGCCGTAAATACGACCACCATTACAAAATTCTACTGCACAGATTAGAGAGATTATGGTATGGCTATTCTCAAATTTCTGACTAAAACAGTCTACACACGCACGATTCATTTGTCATTAATTCAAAAGAGTGGGTTGAGTGAGAAAAATCGCGTGTTAACCGTGTAAGACTTTCATACAAATCATTGGCTTGAAATAAATACGATTTAGACATCTTATAACATAGCAAGTAAAAGTTTACAAAAAATTGGTTGTCTGTAAAGTCGTTAACAGACGATAATTTTACGTGATAGATAATGGTGGAAGAGAGATCGCTGCGTCACAACACAAGCCGAACGCTTAGGCCGATCGTCTCTATCGCTTGTCCCGCCGCGCTCTCGCTTGCACATGGAACGTGAAATTTTTCGTGCGTGCAGCCTGCGTTCATCGATTTATAAGACGCTATAATTTCAAAAGTGTGGTGGGTCAAAATGTTGGTAGTAATGCTATTTTTGAAATGACGCCGTTCAAAACGAGCGATTTTTCCGTACAAAAATTGCTTGAAGACGAGTGTCACCCTTTAAAAAATAGTATCCTAGAAACGCCACCGAACGGCGCGGCCGGGGCGCGTTCACAAGTAGGTACGCGCGGCAGGGTCAGGTGTACTATTTTTGAAAGTGTGACACTCGTTTTCGAGCGATTTTTTATGGAAAAATGGGTCATTTATTTACGAAAGGCGTCATTTCAAAAATAGGACTCCAAGAGTGCTATTTGTGAATGATTCTTGTGCCTTGGAGGTTGGGGCGGCCTCTTGTGTGGGACGCCACTTGCGTCGACCCTCTGGCGCCGTCTCACCTCCCGGTCACAGTTTCCAAAGCCGGTACAGCGGCAGCTGCGGCGGAAAACCTCAAACGGCGCAAATATCAATGCCTCGGCAACAATTATATATTTGAACCGTTTGGGGTTGAAACTCTTGAGCCGTGGGGACCTTCAGCCCACTAATTATTCACCGCCATTGCCGAAGTCAATTGAGGTATCTTGTGACCAGAGGGCTGGCCTGTATTTTGGTCAAAAGATAAGCATTGCCATACAAGTGGCAATGCTGCCAGCCTTCTGGGCATGTTACCACGGGGTAATGAGCTGCCAGGGCTATTTTATTTGTAATTTGGTTTTCTATTTATAAGTAGTTTTTAAGTTATTGTTATATTGTACAATTCTGTTTGAAAAGAAAACCTAATATATTTTTTTGAAAGTGTGTCACTCGTCTTTAAGTGATTTTTGTATGGAAAAATCGTACGAACGGCGTTATTTCAAAAATAGCACTCCTAAAGTGTCCGCTCCTGTCCGCAGGCGCACATGCGCCAGCGTTGCAGGGGTACTATTTTTGAAAGTGTGACACTCGTCTTACATTTACGAACGGCGTCATTTCAAAAATAGCACTTTAGCACAAAGTTAAACAAATGGTAGAAGGTGTTCACGAACAAAAACATCGAGCAGCACGGATGCGCGCAAACCTGAGTGCGGTATGGAGTCGGTGGACTAATTTCACTGACCTCCATAAGAGGTCAGTGTATAAAATGATATTTGTTTTCTTACGCAGGTACTTGAGTTTTTGAAGTTTTCTCTTTACTCGACTTCCAAAAAAAGGAGTGTATTGTTGTTTTTAGAGATCACGTATGATGTATAGTAACTTTTGAGCGTAGATTTCGAAAATGACGTCAATTTTGGTATCCAAGATGGCGTACATGACTCATTATAAAAAATCGACATGGGTGTCGTTTTCAAGGTTCTTTGGATCTAGATCTCGAAAATTACGTCAGTTTTGGAATCCAAAATGGCGCATGCGACTTTTCATAATAAATCGATATTGGTGTCGTTTTCAAGATTTTTTTGGTTTGTATATCTCGAAAATAACGTCAGTTTTGAAATGAAAGATGTCGGACGTTAGTTTTTCTGGAAAATCGACACCCCGCTATCTGGGATTCCAAAAGTGACGCCTATTTGAGATCTACACCCCAAAAAACCTATAAAACGAGACACCCATGTCGATTTTTTATATTAAGTTGCGTCCGCTATCTTGTATTCCAAAACTGACGTACTCTTAGTGATCTATCTTTTAGTGATCACATACCAATATCGGTTCAGCCTTTTTAGAAGTTATAGTAGAATAAAGAAACTTACATGCAGCCATATGAACGCACAACACATTAGACTCCTTTTTTAGCAGTTTGTACAAAAAATTTAATCTCTTTTTATATTACTACTTTCACACCCTCAATTGAAATAAAAATAAAATGATGCAATAAAAACTTCTTACCACCTCCGTATCTTTTTACCTTGTCTTTATCAATATCAAACTCGTCGTCTATTTTAAATTCATTATCGCCTTCTATCCGTCATAATGAACACACGAATGCTAGCACAACTTATGGAAAATGCTAGAAGTCGGCGCTCGTCTGTGACGTCAGAAGCGGTCGAATATAGCTGACAGTCGAACCACAGAACAATAACATAGCATCGAACCGACACCTAGGCTAGGGATGGAACCATGATGGAACTCAGAATAAGGCTTTAGTCCTTGTTCTGCCGGCCTATTTGGTAACTCAGTGACCAACGTTTTGATAGTCACTTAAAAATACATTGCGGGTTTCCTATGATTGATTATTTTTATTAAAGATATACAAAACGTAATGTACTTTGAAATGACTATCAAAACGTTGTACACTTGAGTTAGCAAATAGGCCGGCTGGTCGGTTGGTGTTTTTGGTCGGAAATATCCGACGCTCGAGGAATGGACACGAAAGTGTTTGTCAGAGTTATATAATAAGTAGAGTTTGTTTTGTATTTAGTTCCTAGTTCCTACAGTAAATTAATAATAAAGATTTTGGTTTTGAGACTTAACCGTTTTGTTATTTGTCTACGAAACCCTCACTTTGCAAACCTGACTTCTTAAATTGTTTTTTTATTTTGATTTTGTAATTGTTTATACACCAAATAAACATTTTTCATTTCATTTTTTCATTTCATTTCATTTCATTTCATTTCATTTCATTTCATTTCATTTCATTTCATTTCATTTCATTTCATTTCATTTCATTTCATTTCATTTCATTTCATTTCATTTCATTTCATTTCATTTCATTTCACTTCTAATGTCTGATCATTATAAAATAAATAACCGACCAAGTGCGAGTCGAACATTATCTATGCAAGCGGAAAAAAACACGTCTATTGTATGAAAGTGTCCCTTATATATTAATTTAATTATTTCTTTTTAAAATGAAATTCAAGCGTTTTCTTGCTGCCGTTATTAATATCGAGCAAAACCTAACAAAAAAGAACCACGTTTGTTGTATAATTAAAATAAAACAAATAAATAAGGGGGGCTCCCTTATATATTTGTTTTATTTTAATATGCTTATTATTTTATTCATATTCATATTCATTTATTTATCGCACACATGTAATACATAATATAAAGATGATACAAAGCACCGATAATATGTCATTTACATGTCAGGGTGTCGCGATATAAATTTACAACACATTATTAAATAAAATATTAATTGGAATGTCAAAATTTATATAAGTCAAAGCATTAAAGTTAGTCAAAATTAAAAAACATTACACATCAAAATTTATATTTAATACACGTACATAATTTTAATGCCTATCAGCCATATACTCTCCTATTGTATAAAAACATTTGTTAATAAGGTAGCATTTCAACCTATTTACGAATGTCTGGTCCTTCTCAATGGTCTTTATGTCATTAGGTATTTTATTATATATTTTTATTAATGAGCAATACGGACCCTTATGATATATCTCTAAAGTTGATTTTGGCGTTACCAGTCTATTTTTATGTCTAGTATTTCGGCTATGTGTTTCGTAAATTTTAGTAAATAGCTGGGGATATTTTCTTACAAATAAGGCCACCTCTAGGATATAAATCGAAGTCAATGTCAAAATGTTATGCTTTACGAAGTGATGCCTACAACTATCCCTTCGCCTGATGTTGACTAAGATGCGAATACATTTCTTTTGTAAAACGAATATGTTTTGTGCTTCAACACTGTTACCCCAAAGAATAACGCCGTATTTGAGCCAAGCATATGCATACGCATAATACGCTGACAGGGCTGTTTTAAAGTCTGTGTTTATTTTTATAACTCGTAGTGCATATATGAACCTGGAAAGTTTGGTCTTTGTCTTATTTACGTGCTTCTTCCAGGTAAAGTGTGAGTCAATTGAAAGGCCCAGTAAGTCAAAATTTGGAACTTCTTCTATAGTTTGATTATTATACTTCAATGTCAAATTTAATGCTGGTTTTTGGTAAGGTCTGAACTGTATAATTTTTGTCTTCTTAAAGTTGATTTCTAAATTTTGTTTTTCTAGCCATAACTTCAGAGAATCTAGGGCAGTCAATAATATATTATTAGCTTCGTTTGAATTGTCACATTTAAATAATAGGGAAATATCGTCAGCAAACTTTACACAAAGACTGTGATCAACAAACTTAGGCAAGTCGTTTATATATACTAGGAAAAGGACACATCCGATAACACTGCCCTGTGTAATAGAACAGTTTACAGTCCTGTAGTCCGAGGCGATATTTTGTACCTCACCGGTGTCAGCGCAATAGTGTTCGAGTTGAACGAATTGTTTCCGGTCGCGTAGGTAAGATTTTAACCATGTATGAGCATCTCCACGTATACCACAGTCATAAAGTTTTTGTAACAATACATTATGGGAAACTTTGTCATATGCTTTTGTCATGTCCAACAGTAATCCGACTGCATATTGCTTGTCATTTATGTAGTTAAGAGCTTGTTGGATATATGTATAGACAGCGAAAATAGTCGAAAAAATTTTCCTGAACGCATATTGATATTTGTCCAGAATATTATATTTCTCGAGAAAGTTATAAATTCTATTTGTCATAGGCTTTTCGAAAATCTTTGAAAATGTAGATAAAATTGCTAGTGGTCTAAAATCACCTGATTCCGGTGAGTTACATTTTTTCTTTTGGACGGGTCTTACTTTAGCGAGTTTTAATTTGTCCGGGAAGCAACCTTCTTTAAATGACTGGTTTATTAATCGTGTTAAAGGGGAGACCAATTCCACAACACAGGTTTTTACCAGTGTCGGTGGGATCTCGTCTACTCCATAGCTATGTTTGTTTTAAAATTAATGTGAATATATACTCGTCTCTAAATACTCGTAACTAAATATTCTGTGCATATTTAAAGAATCTACCTGTCGCAGATAACAATATCGAGCAAAAACGAGTAAAAAAATCGCGTTTGTTGTATGATGGGAGCCCCCTTAAATATTTATTTTGTTCTATCTTTTAGCATTTGTTGTTATAGCGGCAAACAGAAATACATATTTTGTGAAAATTTCAACTGTCTAACTATTACGGTTCATGAGATACAGCCTGGTGACAGACGGATAGACAGATATACGGATGGACAGCGGAGCCATATTAATAGGGTCTCGTTTTTACCCTGTAGTTACAGAACCTTAAAAACGAGTGATATTTTTAAATGTATAAATAAGGCCGGAACATACATTTGCTTTACCATTTATTAACATTATTTTAAAGTTTGACGCCACTTCATGCCTCCTGAAGTCTAATTTGAAGAAGCAAACAGAAACAAACCAAAACGACGTAACTCGCAATGTAATCAAAGCTCAGAAGAATAATATACATAGAAGCCGCATAAAAATAGAAACTGAAAACAGATAGTTGACACGGTATTTTTCTTATGAGCTGTCGCTTATGACAGAATGAGACAAAAACTTCAGTCAGTTTCTATTATTTTCATGGTTGTCCCGACTTGAAATGTCAATGGACTCCATTGGACTCCAATTAAATCCGACTAAATTCAAAATAACTTATTACAGTTCAACGTCTGTAATATTAGCATCTTGCCGATTTGATCGGGTTATATATCGACAAAAACATTGCGGCGGAATTGTGATGTCTGCAAATTAAATATAGGATTGTGCTAAAATTCTCACGGAAAAAAGTATTAACCGGTGTTGGGTTGGTGCGTTATCAAATGACCATTATACTAAACAATGTCTTGTGCAATGGAGCGATGTAAATCCCATTCAGGACGAACAGAAATAAATTCTGTAAAACATAATTTTCTTCGGTAAGTTTTTCAGTTAAAAGTGCATAATTAAAACCCAAAATACCTTAAAATACAACAATAATATTGTCAATTATATAACGTATTGTATAAATGACAACTTTTATAGGTATTTTGCTTAAAATTATCGTTTTTTCCTTATTTCAAATTAGGTTAGTTTTTTTTGCTAGTGATGTGGTAAAATCACGTATCTACGAGTATATCGATATTTTTTATGACGGTCTTGCTATCAGGGATATTTTTGTTAGTGTTGAGCCATGCAATAGTAATGTAACAAATTGAACCATCATGGTAATTAAACAACCAGCAAAGTGTGAGTCGGACTCGCGCACGAAGGGTTCCGTACCATCCTTACATATAATATTATAAATGTGAAAGTGAGTTTGTTTGTTACGCTTCCACGCCGTAACTTCTGAACCGATCATCATGAAATTTTGCATCATCATCATCGCACGATCTCTGGAGTACGGAAAAGAACATAGACATAAATTACATCTCAGAATAAGGTACTGTTATCGGGGATAGACATTAACGCGAGCGGAGCCGTGGGCGTAAGCTATAAAAACGCCCGAAATTTTTGTTTGTAATATTTCAACTGTCTCACTATCACGGTTCATGAGATACAGCCTGGTGACATACAGATGGATATCGGAGTCATATTAGTAGGGTCCTGTTTTTATCCTTTGGGTACGGAACCCTAAAAAGAATCGATTTTTACTAATATGAAGAAAATTATTGTTGAAATTTTATTGCAGCTCCCTGAAGTAAAAGGATAAAAAGGTGTGGATCCGAGGAACTTTCAAGCGACATATTGGACATAAAATGTCATACATACTCGAATTTGTTCAAAATATTTTATTGCCGTGCCGATACATTAATTTCGAATATAAAATTAAATGGAAGCGATTGAAACACGATGCTTTACCTACATTTATATTTGCCGAATTATAAATCAATGGTAATAAGAAAGTTTACGGAAACGGTTTTATTATTTATATTTAAAATTATGAAAAACATATTTTATTTTGGACAGTAATGAAAGTGGGTAAAGTAATCTCTTGTTTTTCTTCACCTCTTGTTTTTCTATTACCAACACTGTGAATTTTTCACAAATAACACACTGGCACTTTTTTACCCTAGTGTAAAAGTTTTATAAAATAAAAAATATCACTTCGAATTATGTGTTTCTCTTTACCTACCTGATTATGTTTCCTTTACTGACTGTTCCTCAAAGCTAGCTGGGAAAAGCTTTAGATGGTTTTGGAATATGCTGAATGGCCCATTGATCAAGTGAAAAATATATCTGACCTTATATTACCTTTTGATACATGAGCGCCCCATTGCAATTTAGAGTCTATTGTGATTCCTAAGAAGGTGGTATCATTTACAAAGTCTATTTTACCTTCAACTAGTATGTCAACGTTGGACTGCCTCACATTGGGGACTGTAAATCGAATGCATTGGGTTTTTTGCGCATTCATAGGTAAGGTAGGTAAGTAGGCACTGTTTGAATTTCGAAATAATCGAAAATATGATTGACATCATATTAGGTATTCTGCCGTTCGACCAATACTGGGTAAGGCCTAATGACCAGCAGTAGACAGTAGACGCGCGGTGGGTAATGTATGGATTTTTTTTTTACCTATTTATCAGATGAAGCCAAGCGGCGCCATGCGATTAGGAGTTATTTAGGTGTATCTTGACGTAACTTTTAAAGTAAAAGCCTCTTTAGCGGCTTTGTGCACTTTTTGGGATGGGTAAAATAGAAAACTCGCGTCAGGACACGTGAATTGATCGAAAATTCGTAAGAAGGACACGGACCTGAGTATGCCGCAAAGGCGAGTTTTCACTTCTGCCGGCACTCCTGGAGTGCAACTAGTTGTTTTTTTTTTTATGAATCGTACTCATTTAACGAATCGATACAATCAGAGTAGAGTACATTTATGACTTTCTTAGGACGAAACATTTAGTCGATAAATATATTTCATCGATATAGTACAACCCTGATCACATCAGTACCCCAGGACAACCTGCACATTTACGCAAATGGCATTGTATATGCATCTCTTTCTGATGCTTTAACAATGCCATAAGTAAAAACAGTGTAGAATATTGTATTTTGTTGTTATTTTAACACGGTTTCTATGCTTTAGTTATTGTTCTGAGAATCAAAGAGAAAAGTACTTTATGCTTAGTGCAATAAGGTTGAGTTCACAACGGATGTTAATTAGACAAAATGATTTTTCGTTTCTAAGTGACAGGTGTTATTTATTATAATACTTTGCTAGTTTAAGTGACGAAAGAAATGCGACCATACTGTTAGGTGATATAGTCTGGTATATCTTGATATTAAAATGGTTTTAAAACTTTTTGTTTATTAGTAAGTCAATGTAGATGTATACGATGTATAGCTATATGTTCAAGCGGACAGAGATTTGCTGATTTTGTAGATAACCTAAAAAATCATAGCAAATCTCTGTCCGCGTTATCTAGTTGGTATTGTTAATCGAAGGTGCGAAATAAGATTTTCGAGTTACATAAATCTCTCATTCATTCAGTGAACGATTCATCGTAGTGGGGTAACTGTCATTCTATTCTATTTGAACATAGAACATTGTAAAGCTGTGCGTGCACTGGACCGGAATCGAAGCGGACGGAGCGGACGGATTTGTTGCTTTGTATGGATTTGTATGGCGCTGCGTGCACTGCATCGGCATTTCCGTGCCGGAGACCGGAATTTCTGCCGGTGACGTCACCGGCATCGGCAGTCGTCAGTGTTGCCGTTCTTAAGAAGATCTACCCCTTATGGTAGAACTTTTTATATTGGAATATTATTATGAATAACAGAGAATGGTAGAAACCTCATTTCGTAGGAATTCGATTTAGATCAACCATAACTTTTAAATTCATTAGCTAGTCATTCATTGTAGTCTTCCTCAATTACATATGTCGTGAATGAGTAAGACGAAAATACAGAGTGATGAAAATACTGACATTAAAAACAAAGATATAAATCAATGAACATTGGCTGCACGCACGAAAAATGCCACGTTCCAGACCAGCAACAGCAGCAGCAGCAGGAGTAGTAGTAGTATCTATCACGCATCTATCTCTCCCCGTTATCACGTAAAATTATTGGCCGTAAACTGACTTTAGAGTCAACCAATTTTCAGAGTTCCGTAGTAAATAGTGAACCCTTACAGTTTCGCCATGTCTGTCCGTCCGTCCGTCTGTCCGTCCGTGGTTTTACTCATAGACTATAAGTACTAAAAAGCTGTAATTTGGTACGGATATGTATATTAATCATGCCGAAAAAGTAGTAAAATAAAATATAAGGTTCAAGAATATAGTGAAGTTCAAAACAATTTTTCTTCAATTCCCAAAGAATCTATCTTCATCTTTTAATAAATCAGCATATAATGTATGAAACTCTCCATAGAGGAGTCTTTTAGAGTTCATATTATGCACCCATATCATTCTCACTCCAGCCAGAGTAATGATTACCCAGTAAGGTATAGACAACGTGATGATCTAGATCTTAGAATATTTTTTTGTGTTTTGGTAAAGACAGACTTAAATATGACACAGACATAATAATGGGACAGGGCAGGTTGGTACAGGTTTAGGTGGTATCTTCTCTATCTCTATTATTATAAACAAAAGTCACCGCCGGTAAATAAAGCAAAGCGTTATGCTATATGTTAGTAACCACTTTATAGGATAGCGCTGTGTGGAGGGTTATACTCCGACCCCAAAAACACGTAAATTAAAAAAAATACAATATTGTAACTTTTGCTGCAAAAATGTAACATTTCAGGAAACGAAACGTAATTTATGACTCAAGGGCCCTGGCAACACTGTAAAAATGCCGGTCCGGAATCCGAATGCAGTGAACGCACCCCACCGGCATTTTGAAAATCCGGCCGCTCCGTCCGCTCCGATTCCGGTCCAGTGCACGCACAGCTTAAGTTGTATATAGTAATAAAGTATTATAGTACTCTATGATTGTAAGACAGACTTCGTGTGGATAAGACGTGATTAGTCTAGTAAATTATGGGAACTGTGGTTTTTATTTGTAGTTATACTGAAATGAATATTGGTGGCATGGTAATGTAGTGATAGATTTGTAATGTCATTAGGCCTATTCCTAAGATGTATCTTAGTTGATAATATGTGTAGTGTGAGTATTGGAGGTTTATGGTGATGATTGGCGTAGTGTGAGATATTGTAATGTTAGAAGTAAGAAGAAAGAACCATTGTTCCTGGTTGCGGGGACTGTTGCGAGGGAGACGACTGGCGGCGCTACGTTGGATAAGCAATGAGGGACCGCGTTCGGGATTCGTAGGACGTATTGCGTTGCGCTCTTATTTTATTTGTATTGTCTTTTCGGTCATTAAAAAATATTTGTAGTAGTTTCGAGTATTTTCATTTCACTTCTGGTTTTCCTAAAATCAGAAGTGGGATGACGAAAACTCACGGCCATAGTACGCTCTAAGCTATCCGTTAAGATATTAGTTTTAGGCATTCTAACACGTGAATTAAGTGACTGATTATAGTGCGATTAAGTTGTAGTACAAACACGGTGACTTTAAAAGTGATGTGTGTTAATGCTTTCATGTAGTAAGAGAACATTTATGTCTTGTAGTGTTAGCAACAATTCTGGATTGTGGACTGTGTCGGTTGCGTTAAAAATACGTGAATAGACGTGATAAAACAGTTTAGTGCACATATTTATTGTTAGTTAGATATTGTACAATTCTTTGTTCTTTTGTGTATTAGTACTGTGAACTTTGGACTTTTTTTTATATTTCGAGCGTGAGAGCGCGAGACGCGGTAACGTCATGCCGGGTAATCCGAGCTCGCGGTCGCGGGGAAGAACCCGACCGCAGGAGCATTCAACTAGTCGAGATCGGGAATGTACACGTCATATGCTACGATCACCGTCTACGCCTCGTAGAGCTCGTAGCATTCGTAGATCTCGTAGCACAGACTCGGTACGCGAAATGTTAGGCGTTATTCTAACACGATTAAATACTTTAGAAGGCGACAGTGAAAAAAATATATCTAGTACGCCGCTCCTAAATATTTCAAGCGTTGATACAAATATTCGTATGGGAAAGGAAGGTGATACCCCACCGGGCACACCACCCCCTGATTTAACACGTCAGCGTCAGTGTAACCAATCAAAAGTTTGTGATAATGATAAAGTAGTCACATACTCTGCGGACCGGTCGTCCCAAGTGCAACCCGCGAATAGTACATTATCTGAACAAACACTGAGTGAAGCTTTTGGCACCGCATTACGTTCGCTCAGCACTGCCGTTAGATCTAATCAGCCGTTTTATATTTCTAATTTTGACCCAAGTTTACACGACATTGATGTTTGGTGTCGCGAGGTTGATCGCGCGAAAGTAATTAACAATTGGAATGACAATGAATGTCTTTCCCGAATCGGTAATTGTTTAAAGGGGGATGCTCGGACATGGCTCAATGAATGGGTCACAAATGATCGTAGTTGGACCAACTTTAAAAAAGAATTTAAACCTCTTTGTCCAAAAAAGGTTGACGTAGCTAATATATTGTTCGACGTTATGAAGACTAACTCTGATAATTACCCCACGTATGCTGATTATGCGCGTCGGTCGTTACTTCGTTTACGAATTGTAGTAGGCTTAAGTGATGAATTAATATCGGCAATAGTTATTCGCGGTATTACTGATCCTCAAATTCGAGCGGCTGCAACTAATGCGAACCTAATGCCGAATGATTTGGTAAAATTTTTTTCAATTTATGTTAAACTTGATTCCACTACTTCTAAAAGCAAAACAAACCAGTCGTCCTATAATCGACATGATAGTTATAAAGCTAAGCCTTCTGATATAATTAGGAAACGTCGATTTGAAGGAAAGAAATGCTTTTCTTGTGGATTACCGGGTCATGTACTTGCTAATTGTCACAAGAGATTTAAAGTCAGATCTAATAATGTTAGTAGTTCTTCCCCTACTACTCAGACATCTAACGCCCAGATTACTTCTACTCAAATTAAAGCAGATTCGTGTTCTTTTTGTAAAAAGCTTGGACATAAAGTGGAAACTTGTTTTGCGAAAATAAGATCTGAATCTCGAAATAAAAATAATGTCAATTTCTGCAACGAAATGAAGAGTAATCGTAAAAGTGATGTTATTGTTGCGGTAATACAGGGCGTACCAGTTGATATTTTGATTGACAGTGGTTCAACTATTTCTCTTATTTCATTTGCTTTGATGAAACATTTTGATAATCCTCGTAAACCTGCATTTCGTATCTTGAAAGGAATCGGAAGTCAAGAGATAGAGTCTACTTCTTATGTTACTTTGCCAATTGAATTCAATGATCTAACTTTAGAAGTCGATTTATTTGTGATAGCAGCAGAATATATGAACACCCCAGTTATAATAGGCACAGACGTTTTAAACCGTAAAGATATTACGTATATTCGTACTAGCGAACAACAGCTTATCACACGTAACGTTGATGAACCTGCTAGCGTTCTGACAGTCGAGTTTGATAGACGGTCTTTGATAAACACAAATCTTACTGAAATTGATTATGATAAATTGTTGGCTATTATTGAAGAATTTTCAGTTTTTTCATTACGGGGACGGACAGCTCGACTGTTAAAACAGGGTGTATGTCTATCAAACTCAACAGCAACGTACCTATTAATTACAGACCATACCGACTTTCACAAGCCGAAGTATTACGTGTTCGTGAGATCATAAAAGATTTATTAGATAATGGTATTATACAAGAGTCTGAGTCAGAGTATTCTAGCCCTATACTTTTAGTCAAGAAAAAAGACGGTAAGGATCGGATGTGTGTCGATTTTCGAAAACTGAATGAAATTACTTTCAAGGACCGTTTTCCTTTGCCATTAATAGATGATCATATAGATCGTTTAGGACGTCATAAATTCTTTACGAGCCTTGACATGGCGACGGGATTTCATCAGATTCCAATGGAAAAAGGCTCAATTTCAAAAACCGGGTTTGTTACCCCGGAAGGTCATTATGAATATTTGAAAACGCCATATGGTTTGGCTAACGCTCCCGTTGTATATCAGCGTATAATATCAAAAACTCTACACAACCTCATTGAATCTGGTAAAGTCCTTGTGTATATCGACGACGTGCTCATATTAAGTAATTCAGTTAATGAAGGTTTTGAAACTTTGCGAAAAGTACTGCAAACATTGACTGAAGCTGGATTTTCTATAAACTTAAAAAAATGTTCATTCCTATCCACTAAAATAGAATATTTGGGTCGTTCAATTAGTGAGGGTCAGGTACGGCCGAGTCCTTTTAAAGTAAAGGCACTTGCTGAAGCTCCTGTACCTAAAAATGTTAAACAAGTACGTCAATTTCTGGGTTTAGCAGGGTATTTTCGAAAATATATAGCTGGGTTTGCTTCAAAAATAGCCTGCATAGCACATCTTACAAAAAAAGATGTCCCTTTTGAGTGGGGAACAGAGCAGGAAACTGCAAGGAAAAATATAATCGAACACCTGACCAGTGAACCAGTTGTACCCTACCTATGTTTATATTTTTTTTTTCTCTAGCCTACCCTTACTATGAATTCCTAACTGCACCAAATACTAGCTGTATTACTCTTAATCTACTTTATCAACCTACATACCCTATTAATGTTTTGTTTCTTTGTTCAAATCTATATGGCATGATCATATCTAGCGGAAGTAACCCTTGTTTTATCATAGTAACCCCTGGACCTTCTTAAATGAAGTGATTTTGACCTTAACCTATGGTGAGGAAGCCTAGTCCTATCTTATGCTATGCCTAAGGTTGCTATCGGCCTTGTGTATGACTAATTTTTACTTATAAATAAGAATAACCTTATCGTAAGGTACGCTTATGTTTTTCCTAATAAATATTGTTCAAATTGCACTTTGTGTTATTTTCTGTTGCCTGCTATTTCACATTAATATAATTGCCTTATTTTATGAAGAGTTGGTTAATTATTTTCATTAAGGAGCATATTGCTTATCTAGCATGGTTCATTCTACAGAAATTGTTCCTCTACCAGCGGCTTATAGATATAGTATTGAATTTCGGATATGTATAGTAAGTATTAGAATGTAAGTATCCATATTGATCTATAATGAGTTATAGATGTCCACAACTGTAGATATTGGATAGAAGTCTAAGGTAATAGTTTAATATTGTCATTGTATGTATTAGTCAGTGGTGGTAGATATACATTATAGTGAATGTACCCAGCATTTTGGTGTTACGGTTTACTGTCGAGCCCCGCCTTCCGCCCGCCAGAGTACCACTCGTCATCCAGACTTGGACGTGATTCCTCCGTATGCTAATTTCTTTTGGAAAGCAATAGGGATACCCATTAAAGAGTAAATAGTACCTGTTCCCACCTAATAGTAGGATAGGCAATTTGTCAGTAAAATTATGTCTGACTATTAATTCAGAGACAAGAGGGTAGACTAAATGTCTTCAAGCGTATTACCTGCTACACAAGCATTATGCTCTCATTGTGTTCGCTGGGATGAGTTCAGACTTATTTACTTTGAAATAACACCACGGAGGTGTAAAAGCAAAGAACTCAAATTATGAATTTACAACAAGCAGGTAGTATTAGGTACTCAGATGGAGTTTTATAGCAAGGGTTTGTTTGTCAGTCAAACTATACCTCAACCTTCACTGTAGAAAAGGCATCCTTACATGATAATACTTCCTGTATCAATTATTACTCATTATCCTATTATTTTCAGGAATTATGTAGCTATGTATGTAAGCATGTAAATGTTATGCCATGCTGTTATGTATAAGCACTATTATGCACTAACTCTAGATCTTAGAGATAGATGGAGATGAAATGTCTATTAGTATTTAAGCACATTTACATCAGACTTATTTGTCTCAGTGATTCAACCAAATTTAAGTGTGAGGATTGTAATATTCCTGTATTTCAATAAATAGGGATTGGAGTCAACCTTACACTCGCCCTTGGTAGTATATAAGGAACATTACTCTCCCAGAATTCATTATTCATTCCAGAATTAGATGAATCATATGGTATATATGTGGATTGTCAATATCTCAACCTTACAGAATTTACATGACTTCCATGGAACCAACAGACCATCCCCTTCAGAGAATGATTATCATGATAATATATTGTCAGAGAGTTATGAGATCTCACTGGACTAAACAAATCTGAATTTTTCAACAAAATAGGTAGATCAAGAAGGTATTTATTTAGTAATTAAATAGACAACTCCGACTCAATCCATTGTCAAGTAGCTATGAGATTATGCCACAAGTTATGATATTAGTTGTTCATGGCCAAACTATGTGATTTTACAATATGAAAATCCCCAAATCATTCAGGTGGATACTCTATACACTATTATATATCAGGGCCTTGTACATAAAAATTAAGGTTAGGAATTTCATACCTTTGTTAGAAACAGATTCTCTGAATCTTTCACAATCAGAATACGCACATTTCGTCAGCATTATCACTTGTCACTATCACAGAACCAACTTATGCCATTTTGTTATCATATTTTCACATTCAACTTCACTTCCATATTAGATACGACTATCTAACTTAAAATTACTGTCGAAGATTAATTGTTTGAATTATTAACGTCCTACCCACCAGCAGCTTGGATGGTTATATTGCTACCACCGGATTTACCGTGAAAACGAATGGAATTTTATCTCCTATACCCCTCTTTTCCTTATCCTGACGCAACCGTTAATGGGCCTAATCTAGTCCCTATCAGTCCCTAATTTCTAGTCTAAAGGTGTTAAGTTACTGTCCCCCCATCCCCAAAGTGTGTGTGTGTGTAGAACGAACTCCGGTGTAAGAGATCGCTCCCTAATCTAGCTAAAAAGATTTGAGGAAGCTTCCCTCGCCCTATTTTAATGATTCTACCTGCCTGACTGCTCCTAAAATCAGATTTCCTACTCTGGTAAATAGATTAGGTTCCTAGCAAGGATCCGTCATCTCTAAGCTGTAAAAGGGAGCCAGAGTTTGGGCCCACGAACCTATTATTCCTATCACTCTTGGGTTGTGGTCATCTCTTGTGGTCAGGATCGAGACTTCCACGCCCTAACAAAGGTTTGAGGTCCCAGACGTGTCCCCAAGTGGCTAGGGAGCTGAAAACTAGCGCACCGTTCGGACCGTAGGTTTCCGTAGGCACAGAGGCCGTCTGGACGCCCCAAGTAGCATAGCTAGGCTGGGAATTTCAGCCCATTCGACCAGCTACAATGTCGAATTATTTTTACTCCTACTTGGCCGCTACCCTCATAAAGAACAATCGCTCTCATAAGGAATAGAGGTCCAGCGTTGATCTTGGCCATGTATTCCCCAATTCGACACAAAACTCTATTAAACTTACATTAAAATCAAACAAATAGAAACTAGATATCTCAGATTTGACACGGAGAAGATTTCGAAGAATCAAAGATCTCCCCAACATCATTTCCTCAATATCATTCAAAACTTTACAGTATATGAAACTATTATGGTGAATTTACTCTGGACAAGTTAATATTCATATATTTCAAAAGAATCTACAATATTTTAACTTCAGAACACGATACCAATGTGCTTCTTAGCTAAAATATTTTTGCAAGGGACTTCGCGGGACTTTTCGATCCTAATTTGCCAAGATAACGCGATAACCCACACTTTAAACTACTTCTTTCTTGATTTAAAATAAAACTTGCAGTGGCGTTCTGGCAGCAATTCCTCTTGACTCTTCAAATTCCCCGATGCGTAATCACCCAGACTAATGGCGCCGTAGCCTTTTATACTCGCTACCGTGCGGTTCTCAGAAATCACACCACTTCGACTGAAAAACCGTTGGCCAATATTTTTTTTAAAAACCTCATGCAAATATCTAACTAATATCTCTACATTTAATAACTAATCTGCCTTGCTCATTCCTGTCGATAAGACCTTTTTCATTAAATTCTCAATTGAATAAAGTTTTTCCATTGGTTAGTTCCAAAACTTTCTAAAACATTCCAAGACTACCTGTCTCTTTCTTCACCCCTAATAGTAACGAAATAAAGGTCAGCGTGCCTTGTAACAAATTTAATTCCATAGACAATCTCATAGCTTTCTTTTAATTATTAGTGTTCCCTGTGCTATCTATAGAATCCCTTGAATCGACCTATTAGCATAATCTGGTATCACGAGATATTATAATAAATTTTACCATTTAAATTTCTTTTACGCTGAGTATTAATTTATTTTAATATTTATTTAATTTTGATTGAATCGATTCTCTCGATTATCCGTAAAATGCTTACTTTTTTTCAACTAGACAAAAGAATAAACTAATTATCAATTATTTGATCAAATTTTTGTTATCATCATGATTATTTATTTCCTTGTTCTTACTTAAAGATATAAAGTCAGTCAAACTATACTTTTAATTTCATATTTTTAATTTAAGTTCTACTTTTCATAGATCATAGATCAATTTTCTTCCTCGCGTCAATTATAGATAAGACAAACTGTCAATGTCATTCTGCTTCACAACAAACAAAATAAGATGGATATAATGAATTATTGTGGAACAATTTACAAAGGACTGTATTTATGATTGAATTTCAGTTTTCCAGTTAATATTTGAGAATCATGAACGAGAACATAAGTGTTCCGTTACAGCCGACCCTTCAAATTTAGACGAAAGCGACTTTCTCAAAGGACCTGGAGTTTAAATTTTACCAAATTTAAATTTTAAATTAAATTCTCAAATATTACTATATATGTTAATTATTTAAATATAAGCAAAACAACCCCTTTTTTTTCAATTCCCCCCCTTTTCCAAAATATTATTCTCCCAAAACCTTCAAATGGTGTAGCCCTCATCTGTGTATGTGTGTCCTTAAGCTAGTGTATAGTGTATTTAAACCAAGGACATGTTTTTCATCACCAAAGCTACGGATTTGAACTAATACCTTTATTTATAACCGACAATTACCCTTCTCAAGTTATAGATCAACGTCCAGGATGGAGTAGGTTGTGAGGCTACTGACCCTAGTGGTCCTATTATGGGCATATGAATTGATTCTACCTTACAATCAAAACTATATCCGCCATAAGTATCCTTCCAAGAATCTGATCTGCCTTTAAGGAGAATGACCTTTGTAAGCCATACCTAAAAGTCATATTCAAAACTTTCGCTCAAGCAAATCTTAACATCGCCTTGGAGAGTGTGTAGTGTGAATTTGTAGTAGCTCTCAGCTTCTTGTAGAGTGTGGAGTTTCATACGGGTGTTATAACACTTGGGATTATTTCCAAGAGAAATGTCTCTGAAAATTTAAAATTTACCCTAACACCAATATTCCCCCCGTATAAAACTCGTTTGTGATGTGTATATTCAAGGTCTTGGGCAAATAACATTGGTAATCTGGCTTCACATCTGGTATACCAAGGCCCTTCCTAGACGTTATTCCCCCTTCCCTTTTCCCCATCCCTGTTCTAACCACCAAGTTCATTCCTTCATACTCAATCATTCTTGCCAAGAATACATCAGCGCTTCACCAGATCACTTGCAACAATATAATATATTTCCATTAAATATGTAAAATAATCAATAAATAAGTATATCATTTCACTCATGTTGACCCGCATGACCCGCATGCTCCGCATGAACCACAAGTTCCTCGTCATCCGCATGAACCGCGTGATCCGCGTAATCCGCATAATTTGCATGACCCGCATAATCCGCACGAACTGCATGAGCGCGTAAACCTTAGGAACTGCGTGAGCCGCGTAGACTGCAAGATCTACGTGACTAGACATGAATTGAATGAATTTAAATCAAATCTACTTAAATGAAAAAATAATTATTTGAATTTATAACATTTTAACTAAATATTTTTGGACTAATCTGTATATATTTTTTTTTTTTTTTATTTAAATTTATTTGAATTAATTTTAATTTATTTTAATTTATTTGAATTTATTTGAATTTATTTGAATTTTTTTTTTCATTTATTTTAATTTATTTTAAATTTATTTGAATTTATTTTAATTTATTAGAATTTATTTGAATTAATTTGAATTTATTTTAATTTATTTGAATTGATTTTAATTTTTTTGAATTTATTTGAATTTATTTGAATTTATTAGAATTTATTAGAATTTATTTGAATTAATTTTAATTTATTTTAATTGAATTATAATTTTTTTTATAACTAATAATAAACCTGGCGAATCTCATACCACCGCCCCCTTAAGTAGCCGGGTAAAATATTAGGCCAATTTTAGAGCGCCAACCACCATTACACCAAATTCCATCAAAATTTGTACAGCCGTTTCGAGCTATCATTTATAATAAAACATTCAGTCAAACATAGAACCTCCTCCTTTTTTTTCTTTAAAGTCGGTTGAAAATTATCTCTGTGGTTGGATACCTCTAATTCATATACGCTGGACTACCTACTATCTGCTATAATATTACTACAGAGTACCTACGTCTATTACCGTGTTTCCGAAAATTTAAATATCCCGCCTTTTAGAATAGTTATGCTCGCGAAGTATACAGAAGTGCTATTCTCGAAATGATGCTGTCCGCAAACGAGCGATTCATCTATATCAAATGTACCCGAAGACAAGTGTCACAAAAATAGTCCCCCTAAAAGCATCGCATCGATTGATTTCTGATTTCTGAACAGACTATCTAAACATCCTATGTCATTTTCAACATGGCCGTCGTCAAATGAAACTTGGATCCCTATTTAGTTTGTGGTCAAATGAAACTAATCAACAAATCATAGTAAATACCAGATTATTCAAGGAATTAACGCATGTACGATCTCTAACCAACCTATAATGTGTTAATATAATATACCTCGCCGCATCAAACGGTACAAATGGATAACCAATATCAATGTATTCAGGACAATACGCTTTAACAATCGTAAGTATTTATGGACCCTTTTATCGTTAAATCTTTTCAATAACACAGTAGGAATAGTAGTAAGAGAGCTATGTTGAGCATATAAATGCCTTCCTATCTATAAACTCATGAAAGTAACAGTTTACAATACTATTGTGATACTAACCTAGAAATAACTTATTCCTACTATCTATTCAACCTAACCTCTATATAAAAGTACATAAAACTACCCAATGACTCGTCATAAAGGTACATCCTTCAATAATGCGACTCCTTTAATGATTTACATTAACTTCTTGATCAAATTGTTGTAAAAATATATAAACATAACCCTACTTCTATTGTTTCAGATAACCTGAATAAGCATCTATCTGTGCAGATCTATGTAATGCTACGAGAAATCTAATCAAGTCCTACATATATTGAAAAATCTGAAGAGCCTATAAGAAGTCATTGTCGGAATGTGACCTAAGTGTGAACTGTGACATAAATGTTATAGCCTTATTTATAATTAGTGAATCTATTTGAATAAAAATATGTTTTACTCTGTCTAAAAGATTTACTATGCCATACCTTGTAAACATTTAAGGTACCTATCATGTAAGTATGAGGACCATTATGTATGACCTTTTACTACATAATGTATTGCCTAAAGATATCTTAGTTGTTTTGAGACAAATTCGAATACTTGGATTAAATTACTGTAGTTGGACTCATAGTACTAAATTTATATTAAAGAAAACAAATATCAGCACATGATACAAGTAAATGGTTCGCTTTAGTTATCACATCCTAACCCTTCTTGTAATGAGTGGTACTATTACATAACCGTCAGTGTACAGCACCTAAACCGAACACTTCACTTTAATTTGAACACTATCACTTTACTTTGAACACTATCACTTTAACTTTCACACTTTCACTACATATTCCTTATTCAATCTAATTATTTTATGTATATAACTATTTTATATTAAAATTCCCCCCCAGAAAAGCCGCCACAACTCCCCTCTATCTGACCTTACGATTAACTCTGAGTATTTTTACTTTACCCTGACCTTAAAAATTCAACTTAACAGAGTTTATTTACTTTATGTTATGTTCGTTAATTTAAATTTAATTTAAACAATAGTATATTCCAGGTTTTCCTATAGAAAATATGCATGTATGAAAGTGTCTTTTCAGCTAGCCAAGAGCGTTTTGAATTTCCTCTTGCGCATGGCAATTTTTCTTTTTACTCAAGCGAGCTAATTCCCATAATGTCAGATAGGCTTTTCCCTAAGTCCACCAGATTCTACACAAATCTACCCCTGAACTTTATTTATTAATTCTTATTAAATGATTCTTATTCAAATTACAATATTCAACCTTAATTAGCTAATACAAAAATATAAAGATCAAAATTAAACCAAAACATAACTTTTTTATAATAAATTTCTCATGTACATGTATACTAATGTGAGGGAAAACTTATATTTGATAACTTTTAGACATTTCAACTAATTAAATTATAACTGTATGTTCCTCACATTCTCCTAAACTTTTGTCTACAATTTTAATTTTCATCTATGATCACTTATAATACCTCGACAGATGTATAGTGTTAAACTTTCCTCTTTCTTTATTTGTCACCGGATCAACCAACAGATAGACATTTTTATAAGGGTTGGCTGCAATCACATATGGTCCTTCATATAACGGCTCAAACTTCTTTGTTATTTTCATCTTAGCATCTGATCTATTTAACCTTCTTAATTTAACTAAATCTCCTATCTGGTATTGTATAATTCTGTATCTTCTATTAAACTTGTCAATCCGTACCCGACTTGCCTTCTGCAAGTTCTCTCTAACCTTTTCCCTAATAGAATCCACAGTCTGAGTTCTTAAGTCAACACCAATTTCCTCATCAAAAGTTAGTTTTGTAGATTCACCATACAAAATCTCACAAGGTGTAAACCCAGTACTCTCATGAAGTGTGTTATTATATAATATTTCTATTTTTGGCAACACAGTCACCCAACTTTGATGTCTTGCACTACAATAGGTTCTGAACAGTCTGCCTAACTCCTTATTCACTCGCTCCGTTGTGTTTGGACGTGGGTTTCTAACTGTTGTATAAATAACCCTAACACCATACTGACTCATAGTTTCCTTCCACAACCTGCTAGCAAACTGAGACCCATTGTCTGACATAATAGCCTTAGGCTTAATTATTTTAAAGAATTGTTTAGTCTTATTAATAACTGAAACCGCTGTTGCTTTCTTAAGGTCAAATAATTTTACAAATTTACTAAATGAATCCTGAATCACTAAGATATAGTTCATTCCAAATTTCCCACTGGGTAAAGGGCCATATAAATCTATCATCACTAAATCTCCTATATTTTTAGATATTATTGATTGACAGGGCCCTACAAGCTTAACCGTATCGCTCTTTGAAATCTGACAATCATGACAACCCTTCAACACACTTTTGACCTGCCTAGTAAGTCCCCTCCAATAAAATCTATCTCTAATATATTTAATAATTTTATATGCCCCTTGATGTCCCATTTCTATATGAACTTGCCAGATAATCTCCTCCCTTAGCATTTGAGGTAAATAAAGGACTTGATTTACTATTCCATCTGGTAAAAAATATAACAACCCATCTTTCAACATATATCTTTTAAGCGTTGAATTAGACTGACTATTTACCCCCTGTTTTCTTAATTCTGAAATTATTTTACTGATCTCTAAGTCATCCTGTTGCAATTTAGACATTTCTTTCAATTTACTTAGTAATTCCCTATTTGGCCTAATCTCAGTATAAGATATTTTGGGCAAATCATGTTTATCTTCCTGCAAAATATCATTTACAGGTGGATACCTGGATAAAATATCCGCTACTATATTATCTCTCCCCTTAACATGCTGTACCTCATACTGAAACTGTTCCAAATAGTTAATCCATCTAGCTAACCTTGCATTATATAATTTACAGTTTTTCACGAAGGTTAAGGCTTTATGATCAGTTTTAATTATTACTTTAGATCCTCTTAGGTAAGTTTCAAATTTTTCTAAGCAACAAATAATTGAATAGAATTCCTGTTCTGTAACAGTCCAATTTAACTGCGCTCCTTTCAAAAGTTTACTATGAAATCCTAATATCTTTATTTGCCCTAAGTTATCTAATTGATACAAAAACCCAGCTAAGCCTATTCCTGAGCTATCTGTTTGCAAATAATATGGTTTACTGAAGTCTGGGTGGTTTAGTTCTACAGTTTTAATAAATAATGATTTTACCTTTTCAAATGCAGCCTGTTGGTTTTCTCTCCACTTCCAGGCGCTCGCTTTCTTCAGTAAATCACACAATGGTTGAATATGGAAACTATAATTTGGTATAAACCTTCGATAGAAATTACACAAGCCTAAAAAGGCTCTAACTTGTTTTAACTTTTTTGGAACTGGGAATTTTTGAATTGATTCTATTTTGTCTGGATCTGTTTTAAGTCCAGAAGTGGAAATTATGTATCCTAACATTTTCACTTCACTACACAAAAACTTACACTTTTCTAGGTTACAAGTTAGCCCAGCTTTTGCTAACTTTCCCAATACTATATCTAAATGCTCTAGATGGTCTTCTAAACTTCCAGTAGTTATTATAGCTAAGTCATCTAAATAATTAACACAAAAATCACTAACTTCGTGTCCCAATATAAAATCCATAGCCCTACTAAAACTTCCGACTGACGTTTTTAATCCTTGAGGTAGAACATTGTATACATATGACTTTCCGTTAAATGAAAACCCTGTGTACTTCTTACTATCTCTCGAAATAGGGATCTGAAAATATGCGTTATTTAAATCTAAAATACTAATAAAACTGGCTCCCTGAAATGAATTTATTACATCTAACTGTAAAGGAGGTTTCTCGGTTTCCGGTACCATATGTTTATTTATTTCTCGAGCGTCTAATAGAACACGAATTGTACCATCCTTTTTCAAAGTAAATGTTAATGGGCTACAATAAGGAGTGGATTCACGACTAATAATTCCCTGCTCTAGCATTTCTTTTAATTTATTTTCTATCTTTTCCCTATAAGCATATGGGATTGGATAAGTTTTCCTCACTATTGGTGCATGAGGTTCCATGGTTATAACATGTTCATAACAATTACTACGTCCCAATTTTGATGAAAATAACTTGGCATGTTTTAATAATACCCTTTTAAGCTCTACTTTCTGATAATTACTTAATTTTAACTGAGTTATTAAATTTTGTATGTTCTTATACGAACTCTCGACTACTTCGTTCACTTCCAACGCCTGTTCCGGACATACCACACTGTTAATTTGCCGACTCTCATGGAACTTAAACAGACGCTTTTCCTGACCTATTAATATTTCGATCCCTTTTTCATGTTCGTCTAACTTAATAGAAACTTTATTTTCCTTCATCCAGTCGAAACCAAGAATAAGGCTGGAGGTAAGCCCTGGAATTATTAATACAGAAAGGTCACTTTCAAATGGGCCTATCCCTAATTTAACTAAAGCTATTTTACGAATTTCTATATTTTTTTGTCCTACTGCTATTTTAATAAAGAAAGGTTTAATAGGTAAGGAAGGTATATTAGGATTTTTAGAAAGTAAAAGATTCCAAAATTCTTCTGACACACACGTTATATCGCTACCTGTATCTAAGAGAGCAACTATCTTTTCGTCAAAGATGTTCACTAGTAACTCAGATTTAAATTTACGACTGCCCTGTGATTTTTCGACCCTTTCATCGAAAACCGCTGACACTAAACTGCCCTCATGTATATCAAATAATGAGTGTTGACTATTTAATTTTAAAACCTCTACTATTTGACCAGCTATATCTTGTGTTTCAAAGTCTAATTTCCCATATCCTAATCCTTGTCCGTCATAGTTAGCTCTTAATTTAAGACATATGGGATATTTTGACCCAGTACTAAATTTCCCTAACGCTTGACCCGGCCTCCAATTCATTCGAACCATCATATGATATCCTCTGTCCCCCTGATGTCGGAGTTGATCCGGAGACTTTATCAACCCTCTCTAGTTTAACACTACAGCATCCGCACTGTTTACATTTTCGACTGAATTTACAGTTTGATTTTGTTTCGACTGCGACTCCTGTTGAGGTTTCTGCCAATGACGATATGCTTGTTGTTGCGTTTTTCTCTTAGATTCCCAAGTTTTAGTGTGTTTAGGTACTGCATTATTTCCCTGAAACTCCTGTTTCTGTACATCATCCATCTTCCTCAAAAATTCTGCAGTTCCTATAATGGTTTCAATATTGGACGTAATCCAACCTTGCTGTACATATCTAGGATAATGCCGCATTATATCCCCAACTAATTGTTTTTCAGGCATATTGAAACTAAGCATCCGCGCTCTACCGGTTAGATGAAGGAAGTGTTGAGTCATGCTAGGAGTACTAGTCCTATCCCACGTTCCCTGGACAATCTTTCTACGCAACTCATTTTGCTCGTTTTCCCCCCAATAAGCCTTGAGGAAATCCCTCTTAAAATCTTCTAATGTATTCCATCGTCCCTTATAGATTCTTGCCCAGTCTCTGGCATGACCTACAAGACACTCTTGGATTAAATCTAACTGATTCTCAGATTTCCCTGCCTTTTTTAAATAAGTTTCCAAGTCTTCTATAAAAGTAACTGGATGGGTTGCCACCTCTCCGAATTTAGGTTTTTCTAAGTTAATGTTTTTAACATTACATATTACGTATTTTTTCTCACTTGAGGGCATTTGTTCTTCCTTTTGTAAAGATTCCATATCCTCGTTTATTTCCGTTAATTCCGGATTATCATTAGTCACTATATTTTTACTCGTGTTAGTTTCTGTATTATCCGGTAAGGCTGCTCGTGTACGTTTCACATCTTCTCCTAATTCGTTTATCTTTCTTGTCAATAACCCTACGGTTCTCCTTAACATAGATTGCATTACAGCTATTTCTTTTGAACCTTGTTCTCTACGCATGGGTTTTACTATACGCCGACATCTTCTTTTCGTTAGAGGTTGATCTAAATTAGTTTCATCCACAAGTGGTATTTGTTCTATCACTGGTTCTTCTAGAGGTTGGGATAAATTAGTTTCACCCTCAAGTGGTATTTGTTCTATCACTGGTTCTTCTAGAGATTGAGCTAAATTAGCTTCACCCTCAAGTGGTATTTGTTCTATCACTGGTTCTTCTTCATTTTCCCTATTAGAATCCTGAGGTCCATACCTTCTCGGGATTTTACGTTTACGCTGAGGTCTAACCATCTTATAGGTTTTCAGCACGATTTAGGATCAGATAATTGTTACCCGTATCGTAAGGTCAGATCTGACAACCAAAACAAACCACATATCAATATCCCTTCCTTCAATAATAAATCCCAGTGTCCGAATATATACGCATTAAATCCGTAGTAATATATTAAAACGATAAAAGGTATAATTATTTTGTAATAAAATGTTTTAGTATGTAGATATTTTTTCTTTAGTTTTATGTAGTTTTCTACCTAGCTCAATATGCAAAATTTTTTTTGAAAAATAAATATTTAGGAATATCTATTTAAATATTAAGGTAATTTAAATAACGCGATGCTTAGAACTAATATCAAACCGTACTATCAATAGTTCAACTAGTGATCACTAGATGACGCCGGTGATATAAAACATTTTCATAGCCGTAGATAATGTCTTAATAATTTCATACTATTATTTTGTTTAGTAGCTATGCAAAGTTACCATAATTACGAAATCGTTTTTATTTCTAAGTAAATTCTAATTGTTATTGTTAAATTATGTTAACATAATCCAGCAAACAGAAAACAAATCAACATTAATTCTATAGAGATAAGAATCTGCTTAAAATATTCTCGCATAGTGTAGAGCCTCACTCGTATGGCTGCATAACACTACTTATCTTTGCTTATATACCAACGACAACGACTACTGTCAAACGTGAAAATAATGACAGATTCACAATAACAAAATGCGTAGTAGCAGAATTAAGCATTTATTTCCTTTTTATTAAGCTATTTTATTTGTTTCAGGTATCTAAATTGACATATAATACAACTCACAGAAAATACGACCCTACTACTTTGCTTACGGTTTCGAGTGATGTGAAATGTGGCTTAATCCAACACGATTGAAAAACATGAAACCATTTCAACAAAATCACAACATCTTTTCCATGTCTCGGCATCAAAATGTGACCAAACGAAGCCATCCTTATGGAGAATCAGCCTGTCTAGTCACTAAGCGGGTTTGAACAGTGAAACAAAACAATAAATCGAACATTTCTACTATCAAATTAACCTATGTATGTATACACTGCTATGCTAACACTTTGGATTATTGGGGCCGTAATCAATCAAAATACTATTACTAGTAATACAGCTATCACACCAGATATCCTGGTCACGGGACACTAAAATTGTACCCTACCTATGTTTATATTTTTTTTTTCTCTAGCCTACCCTTACTATGAATTCCTAACTGCACCAAATACTAGCTGTATTACTCTTAATCTACTTTATCAACCTACATACCCTATTAATGTTTTGTTTCTTTGTTCAAATCTATATGGCATGATCATATCTAGCGGAAGTAACCCTTGTTTTATCATAGTAACCCCTGGACCTTCTTAAATGAAGTGATTTTGACCTTAACCTATGGTGAGGAAGCCTAGTCCTATCTTATGCTATGCCTAAGGTTGCTATCGGCCTTGTGTATGACTAATTTTTACTTATAAATAAGAATAACCTTATCGTAAGGTACGCTTATGTTTTTCCTAATAAATATTGTTCAAATTGCACTTTGTGTTATTTTCTGTTGCCTGCTATTTCACATTAATATAATTGCCTTATTTTATGAAGAGTTGGTTAATTATTTTCATTAAGGAGCATATTGCTTATCTAGCATGGTTCATTCTACAGAAATTGTTCCTCTACCAGCGGCTTATAGATATAGTATTGAATTTCGGATATGTATAGTAAGTATTAGAATGTAAGTATCCATATTGATCTATAATGAGTTATAGATGTCCACAACTGTAGATATTGGATAGAAGTCTAAGGTAATAGTTTAATATTGTCATTGTATGTATTAGTCAGTGGTGGTAGATATACATTATAGTGAATGTACCCAGCATTTTGGTGTTACGGTTTACTGTCGAGCCCCGCCTTCCGCCCGCCAGAGTACCACTCGTCATCCAGACTTGGACGTGATTCCTCCGTATGCTAATTTCTTTTGGAAAGCAATAGGGATACCCATTAAAGAGTAAATAGTACCTGTTCCCACCTAATAGTAGGATAGGCAATTTGTCAGTAAAATTATGTCTGACTATTAATTCAGAGACAAGAGGGTAGACTAAATGTCTTCAAGCGTATTACCTGCTACACAAGCATTATGCTCTCATTGTGTTCGCTGGGATGAGTTCAGACTTATTTACTTTGAAATAACACCACGGAGGTGTAAAAGCAAAGAACTCAAATTATGAATTTACAACAAGCAGGTAGTATTAGGTACTCAGATGGAGTTTTATAGCAAGGGTTTGTTTGTCAGTCAAACTATACCTCAACCTTCACTGTAGAAAAGGCATCCTTACATGATAATACTTCCTGTATCAATTATTACTCATTATCCTATTATTTTCAGGAATTATGTAGCTATGTATGTAAGCATGTAAATGTTATGCCATGCTGTTATGTATAAGCACTATTATGCACTAACTCTAGATCTTAGAGATAGATGGAGATGAAATGTCTATTAGTATTTAAGCACATTTACATCAGACTTATTTGTCTCAGTGATTCAACCAAATTTAAGTGTGAGGATTGTAATATTCCTGTATTTCAATAAATAGGGATTGGAGTCAACCTTACACTCGCCCTTGGTAGTATATAAGGAACATTACTCTCCCAGAATTCATTATTCATTCCAGAATTAGATGAATCATATGGTATATATGTGGATTGTCAATATCTCAACCTTACAGAATTTACATGACTTCCATGGAACCAACAGACCATCCCCTTCAGAGAATGATTATCATGATAATATATTGTCAGAGAGTTATGAGATCTCACTGGACTAAACAAATCTGAATTTTTCAACAAAATAGGTAGATCAAGAAGGTATTTATTTAGTAATTAAATAGACAACTCCGACTCAATCCATTGTCAAGTAGCTATGAGATTATGCCACAAGTTATGATATTAGTTGTTCATGGCCAAACTATGTGATTTTACAATATGAAAATCCCCAAATCATTCAGGTGGATACTCTATACACTATTATATATCAGGGCCTTGTACATAAAAATTAAGGTTAGGAATTTCATACCTTTGTTAGAAACAGATTCTCTGAATCTTTCACAATCAGAATACGCACATTTCGTCAGCATTATCACTTGTCACTATCACAGAACCAACTTATGCCATTTTGTTATCATATTTTCACATTCAACTTCACTTCCATATTAGATACGACTATCTAACTTAAAATTACTGTCGAAGATTAATTGTTTGAATTATTAACGTCCTACCCACCAGCAGCTTGGATGGTTATATTGCTACCACCGGATTTACCGTGAAAACGAATGGAATTTTATCTCCTATACCCCTCTTTTCCTTATCCTGACGCAACCGTTAATGGGCCTAATCTAGTCCCTATCAGTCCCTAATTTCTAGTCTAAAGGTGTTAAGTTACTGTCCCCCCATCCCCAAAGTGTGTGTGTGTGTAGAACGAACTCCGGTGTAAGAGATCGCTCCCTAATCTAGCTAAAAAGATTTGAGGAAGCTTCCCTCGCCCTATTTTAATGATTCTACCTGCCTGACTGCTCCTAAAATCAGATTTCCTACTCTGGTAAATAGATTAGGTTCCTAGCAAGGATCCGTCATCTCTAAGCTGTAAAAGGGAGCCAGAGTTTGGGCCCACGAACCTATTATTCCTATCACTCTTGGGTTGTGGTCATCTCTTGTGGTCAGGATCGAGACTTCCACGCCCTAACAAAGGTTTGAGGTCCCAGACGTGTCCCCAAGTGGCTAGGGAGCTGAAAACTAGCGCACCGTTCGGACCGTAGGTTTCCGTAGGCACAGAGGCCGTCTGGACGCCCCAAGTAGCATAGCTAGGCTGGGAATTTCAGCCCATTCGACCAGCTACAATGTCGAATTATTTTTACTCCTACTTGGCCGCTACCCTCATAAAGAACAATCGCTCTCATAAGGAATAGAGGTCCAGCGTTGATCTTGGCCATGTATTCCCCAATTCGACACAAAACTCTATTAAACTTACATTAAAATCAAACAAATAGAAACTAGATATCTCAGATTTGACACGGAGAAGATTTCGAAGAATCAAAGATCTCCCCAACATCATTTCCTCAATATCATTCAAAACTTTACAGTATATGAAACTATTATGGTGAATTTACTCTGGACAAGTTAATATTCATATATTTCAAAAGAATCTACAATATTTTAACTTCAGAACACGATACCAATGTGCTTCTTAGCTAAAATATTTTTGCAAGGGACTTCGCGGGACTTTTCGATCCTAATTTGCCAAGATAACGCGATAACCCACACTTTAAACTACTTCTTTCTTGATTTAAAATAAAACTTGCAGTGGCGTTCTGGCAGCAATTCCTCTTGACTCTTCAAATTCCCCGATGCGTAATCACCCAGACTATTTTTTTTTTTTTTTTTTTTTTTTTTTTTTTTTTTTTTTTTTGAAAGGACTATGTAGCTAGCTCCAAGTGAGCTTTCGCTACTTCACCGGGCGTTTGAGGTGAGGGCAGAGTGCCCTCAACCTGTATAGACAACATCACCAAAGGGCCCCCAGGAGGGACGAACCTCGGCTTTGGGCGTTGCCTGTGTGCGTCACCCAGACTAATGGCGCCGTAGCCTTTTATACTCGCTACCGTGCGGTTCTCAGAAATCACACCACTTCGACTGAAAAACCGTTGGCCAATATTTTTTTTAAAAACCTCATGCAAATATCTAACTAATATCTCTACATTTAATAACTAATCTGCCTTGCTCATTCCTGTCGATAAGACCTTTTTCATTAAATTCTCAATTGAATAAAGTTTTTCCATTGGTTAGTTCCAAAACTTTCTAAAACATTCCAAGACTACCTGTCTCTTTCTTCACCCCTAATAGTAACGAAATAAAGGTCAGCGTGCCTTGTAACAAATTTAATTCCATAGACAATCTCATAGCTTTCTTTTAATTATTAGTGTTCCCTGTGCTATCTATAGAATCCCTTGAATCGACCTATTAGCATAATCTGGTATCACGAGATATTATAATAAATTTTACCATTTAAATTTCTTTTACGCTGAGTATTAATTTATTTTAATATTTATTTAATTTTGATTGAATCGATTCTCTCGATTATCCGTAAAATGCTTACTTTTTTTCAACTAGACAAAAGAATAAACTAATTATCAATTATTTGATCAAATTTTTGTTATCATCATGATTATTTATTTCCTTGTTCTTACTTAAAGATATAAAGTCAGTCAAACTATACTTTTAATTTCATATTTTTAATTTAAGATCTACTTTTCATAGATCATAGATCAATTTTCTTCCTCGCGTCAATTATAGATAAGACAAACTGTCAATGTCATTCTGCTTCACAACAAACAAAATAAGATGGATATAATGAATTATTGTGGAACAATTTACAAAGGACTGTATTTATGATTGAATTTCAGTTTTCCAGTTAATATTTGAGAATCATGAACGAGAACATAAGTGTTCCGTTACACAGTTCTTGCAATTTATGATCCAACTTTACCAATTGAGGTCCATACCGATGCTAGTGCGATCGGTTATGGCGCTGTTCTACTGCAAATTCATAATTCAGTTCATAAGCGTGTCGTAGCTTATTTCAGTAGATTAACTCAGGGTGCTGAACCAAAATACCACTCTTATGAACTGGAGACCTTGGCCGTAGTCAAGGCCTTGCAAAATTTTAGGCATTATCTTATCGGGGTGCCTTTTACTGTAGTAACTGATTGTAATGCCCTTAAGTTAACACAAAAAAAGAAAAATTTAATGCCGAGAGTAGCAAGATGGTGGATTTACTTACAAGATTTTAATTTTTCTCTTGAATACCGCAAAGGTACTTCCATGACTCATGCTGACTATTTAAGTCGGAACCCAGTAAATTTGGTTCAGGTACAAAATCCTAGAAACTGGGCACAAATAGCACAAGCTGCAGATGAAGAGACACAAAATCTCATTGAACAACTAAAAGAGGGCAAGTTAGATTCCAATCAATATGTTACAAAGAATGACCTCCTTTATTACAACTATAAGTCAATTGGAGAACAGCCTCGTCTCCTATGTTTTATCCCTAAAGGTCATCGCCTTAGTTTGCTTCGTGTTTTCCATGATGAGCATGATCACCATGGAGTTGACAAAACCCTTGATCTTATAATGAAACACTTTTGGTTTCCCGGCTTAAGGCCATTTGTTCAAAAGTATATTACACATTGCATTATATGTATGTCTCAAAAAAAGTTGCCACGTGCTCCTCTTCAGCCAATTCATACATGGCAGAAACCTGACCGTCCATTTGAAACCATACACGCGGACGCTTTAGGTCCTCTTCCAGAATCTAATGGACATCGTTATGTTCTTATAATTGTCGACGCTTTTTCAAAGTTCTGTCTTCTGTATCCTATGATAAGGCAGGATGCGAGCGAGTTGAAGCGCCATTTTCTGAATGCCATATCACTTTTTGGATCGCCTAAATTGATTGTGGCTGATCGTGGGCGAATGTTTCAAAGCACCGAATTCTTGGCTTGGGCGAACGAGCTTGGCAGCAAAGTCCATCTTATCACGCCTGAGATGCACCAGTCCAATGGACAAGTCGAACGTTATTGTCGGACATTGCTGAATATGATTCGTATCAACTCTAATTATCGACAGGAAGAGTGGTCCAGTGTATTATGGAGATTACAGCTTGTGTTAAATGTATCCAAACACAAGACTACGCAATGTTCGCCTTTAAACTTACTCATTGGTGTGGATACTGCAACACCGTTGATCCGCAATCTAGTCCGTGATGTGGCAATAGATGGTTCAAAACCAAATCGAGAAGCTTTACGTGAAATGACCAAACAAAGGGTTTCGGAACGGTTAAGGCAGAACCAAAAGCAACAAGATGCTTATGTTAACGAAAAGAGGAGGCCACCTCACACTTTCGAAGTGAATTCCCTGGTTTTTGTAATCAAAAAGGCACAATCTTCAGGCAAACTCGATTCTGGCATGCGCGGACCTTACCGCATTGTTAAAGTTTTGCCTCAGGGGAGATACGAGTTACAGTTGGTAGCTGGTTCTTATGGGAAGACTACTCAAGCTGCAGCAGAGTTTATGGTGCTGTGGAAGGGAGAGTGGACTCCAGAAACGTGTACTGCTTTCTTTGAAAGTGAGCTCCATAGTATTTTGTTATTTGTTGTGTTTGAGCAGACCTCAATATGATATTTTGATTTTTGCAAGTAGTTCTTGTTTAATATGAGTAGATCTTGACATTTGAGATAACGAGCAGACCTCGTTTATGTGTATAAAACTTAAGATTTTCATTTATGTGTATGTGAGATGAGCAGACCTCATCTGATCTATACGAGCAGACCTCGTTTATGTGTATAAAACTTAATATTTTCATTTATGTGTATGTGAGATGAGCAGACCTCATCTGATCTATACGAGCAGACCTCGTTTATGTGTATAAAACTTAAGATTTTCATTTATGTGTATGTGAGATGAGCAGACCTCATCTGATCTATACGAGCAGACCTCGTCTATAGGAGCAGACCTCTTCTATTCGAGCAGACCTCGTCTATTCGAGCAGACCTCGTCTATACGAGCAGACCTCGTCTATACGAGCAGACCTCGTCTATACGAGCAGACCTCGTCTATATGAGCAGACCTCATCCACACGAGGAGACATGAGCAGACCTCATCTAAGTAATGATTCATTGTATGATTAAATTTTGAGATTGACATTTATTCTTGTGAGCAGACCTCACAAAAACTAATAGGTTGGTGTATTTCTGAACTTGTGACAGAGTTCTTCGTTCCGCAGACGCAGACCAAGAAGATCATGAATCTGCGCAAGATGAGCTTAGATCAGAAGCTCAAGATGACCAGGAGCCTGGTACATCTGGGAATTAATTGATATTTGAGAAGTTTAAGTATTACATCAGAACGAGAGAGAGAACGAGAGCGTTCTCTCGTCAGGAGAGGCCGTGTTAGAAGTAAGAAGAAAGAACCATTGTTCCTGGTTGCGGGGACTGTTGCGAGGGAGATGACTGGCGGCGCTACGTTGGATAAGCAATGAGGGACCGCGTTCGGGATTCGTAGGACGTATTGCGTTGCGCTCTTATTTTATTTGTATTGTCTTTTCGGTCATTAAAAAATATTTGTAGTAGTTTCGAGTATTTTCATTTCACTTCTGGTTTTCCTAAAAGTAAATATTTAAAGTTCATGGTGATAAATCGTGTTGTGAGATATTGGAAGTTGTAATAGGCTCTTTTATTAGCAGGGATGTTTTACTGATGTGACAATAAATGACGGACACCTCTGATGGTAAGCCGCGGTGGTTAAGGGAGAATAAATAGTGAAGGTTGTATTCTCATAGGTACCGAACGAGAGCCGCGGTCGTGCCTTACCATCAGAGACAACTCTTTTTGTTCCAACAAATATTGAAAAATAGTAGAATAGCTTATTCCAAATGGAAAATATTGCAATCGAAGGACGAGGTAGGTACCGAAACAAAGATAACAAATGAACAAACAAGGATTGTGACAAATATATAATGTTTATTACACTGTTTTTGAAACAGTAACCAAACAAATTGTACATTGTTTGATTGCAGTTTGTATTCAAGATACAAGGGAATCTGAAAGTATGTATCGTAATGATTACATTTTGTATATTTCGTTGGTTATTGAAGTAAAATAATTTGGGTAATGAAAAATGGACACTAAATCTCAAGCATTTGACCCAAATTAAAATCCACGATGCAACACCACATGTATTCGCAGCACGAGACGTATATTTCATTTCACCAAAGAAATCCAATATTGGAATTTATTTACAGACGATGAAGCATAAGCGAGTTTATTAGTTGTTGGCGTAGTGACGTCGCTGCGTGGATTTAAGCGAGGCATACTGACACAGGCGCTCACTGCAGTACTCTTGTCATACTTTAGTTTAGGCCTGAGCACACCAAAAGTGACCAAAACCCTTACAAGTTATGGCGATTGGTGAGCTCAGGCCCTCACCGAGAATGCTGCACTAAGGGTCACCGCGTCAGCATCACGGAAACAAAAAGGGAAATAGTTTTCAGTCGTCATGCGCGCGTTCGTCGTCGCGACGTCGGTTCCTGGTGCGGCGGTTCCAGCCCTCGCGCGGCCGCTCGCGCTGCCGACCCTCCCCGCGCCCGGCGCCACCGCGCTGGAAGAACGAGCCCTGCTTCTCGAATATCCGCTCGTTGGAGTCCACGACGTTGCCCACCTAGGGATAGAAAAGATGATCTTTTTATTTAATTGCAATGTGTTGTATGTCCTTATTGTTAGTTTTTAGTAGATTGTTTTTCAACTTCAAAAAAGGAAGACCACGGCTCTGCAGCGCATACAGCTAACGAGCTGTATGCGCTGCAGAGCCGTGCTTGCTCGCTCTTGTCTAACATGATCAACGGATCATGTTAGACAATAGCGAGTGCACGCGTTTGCGCGGCAGCGCGATCATGGCGACATGGCCCTATATATGCATAAGTAACCCAAGTGGTTACCTATATATCTATAAGTAACCACTTACTTTATCAGCAAGTTGCAGCGCCAGCGCTTGCATCCGCGTCGGCTCCGAGCGATGCAGGATGGCGCATTCACTGGGGTCGTCGAGCGACGCGAGCAGCTCCTCGTTGATGATCATCTTGGACACAAGCGAGTGCACGCGTTGTCGCGGCAGCTCGTACATGTCAGCTAGCGAACGCAGCGACAGCGACGCGTACACGTGAGCGTACGTGAACAAGTACGTGCGTAGTGACTCCTCGCGGATGAGGCGGCCCAGCATGGCGCGGACGTTATCGGCGCCCACCATGAGGTCCCACACCTGGAATATTATTGCAGTTTTATTGATGAACTGCCTCCGTGGTCCAGTGGTTAAGGCGTTTGTAGACCTGGGGGTCGTGGGTTCGATTCCCACGGAAAGCATACTTTATGTAGTTGTATCCAGTTTGGTTAGGACGTTGCAGACTTGAATCATCTGACTGTCTGATGATCTGAAGATAATTCCGTGCTTTGCAAGACCCGTTAAGCCGTTGGTCCTGGCTGCTATGTGGTAGTTGTTAAAGGAACCACGTCAGAGGCCGAGACGCGGTTCTGAAGAACTCTGACACCAGGGTGTGCATGGTCGATTGACCGTGACACCTACACGAAATGATGATGATTGCAGTGTTAATAATTGATTGAAAAGACAATTTTACACAATATACAACTAGTTAAATTGAACACATTTTTCATTCTTAATAAAACTGGCCAACTGCTAGTCGGAATTGTACATGAAGGGTTCTGTACCACCATACAATAATTAACACATTAAAACGGCCCCCATGGCCCCCCTTAATATTTATTTTTTGTTGCTATATATAGTAGCGATAGATATACACATTCTGAGAAAATTTCAAGTCTTTTTTATTAAGGTGCAGTAAATACAGGCCTGTAACGGATGGACGGAACCCTAAAAAAGACAGAGAAAGACCAACTAACCTTAGCATTCATCTTTTCGTTGACAATGAAGTTGAGGCAAGCGCGCCAATCGCCGCGACGCATCGCCCTGGCAGCAGCTACAGCGTGCTCACGCATGGACTCCGGCGGACCCACCAGCGCTTGGCGCTCGCTCGCACGCAAGTTCTGGTAGAACGTCTTGCTGATCATGCGCCGGCGCGCGTCGAACTCGTGTGCGGCCATGTAAGGGATCTCGATCAGCATCGCCGACACCAAGTACACGCACTCCAGCAACTCCAAGTTGATGTGCATGTGGAATGGCATCTGACGCTGTTTCTCGATCTTCTCTTGTTCTTTAGAGCGCTCGTGTTGCCGCTGGGGCAGCAAACCTTGCGCGAGCAGCTCCTTCGGCTTTCCTGTCATCATCAGTTCCGCCAGGCACCCGTGAGCTTCTTTGACGTTGCCACGGCGGAACGCGCATAGACCCAAGTTTGCCATTGTACGATTGTACAAAATTTGCGTGCTAGGGTCGGAATGCTGCACAGTCTCTTGCAGATGCGACATAAGTAGGAGGTCGCGAGCTTGGAACCAGTTGTCGTGTAGTGCATGATGGTAGATGTGGGACAAGATAGCACGCGTCCTGAGCCGATCGGTCTCATCATGAGCATAAATGTATTTACATAGACGCTCCATCTTCTTGATAGTGGTCTCCTCACCGGGAGTTAAATCTTTCTTGACTGCACGTGGGTCGAACTTGTAATACAAATGGTCTATCTTGCGCAGGTACGCGCGACAAATTTCCTGCGGAGTCCCATCGCGTTCGACGACTTGGCATACGCGATCAATAAGAGCCGAGACGCGAACCTCATCCTTCAGTCTCTCCACATACTCATTAGAGTGAGGGTCACACTCTTTCAGTAGCTTGGTGAACTCGTCATCTAGCCTCTCCAAGGCTGTCAGCAGACATCCTCGGACGCGGTACGGCGGGGCAATAAGCTGCTCATTTTCTTCAGTGATTTGCTCACTCAGTACCATGTCTTCATGGGTCAACAGTAATGTGACCATGTGGTCCACATTTTCAACGAGTTTGGACCAGTACTCTGGCTTCATGGCGTCAGATACTTTAGGATTGTAATCGAAAAGTGCGGCAACAGTTGCTGCGCGGAGTTTGAGTTGCAGAGCGTCGCCGAGGTTGTGCTGAGCAGCGACGGTCCTCAACTCGTGCAGAAGTTCGAGCTGCGCGCGACGGTCCGTCCGCTTGCGCCCCCGGGCGGCGCTAATTTCTCCGAGCTTCTTAACGACTAGAGCTGCGTCAATGTCGCTATCCTATAAACGATAGTTAACTTATGTATGTTTAATACAGTTACAATTCACAAACAAATAGCTACAAGCGATTAATTAGAACTCACCTTAGCAAACATCTTAGGCTTATCAGAGGTAGCAGCGCCCTTCCTGACGGTCTCCCATTCGCCGCCGTCATCGGCCTGGTCTTTCTTGCTGATCTTGCCTCTGCCTTGCCTATCCGCTCGCTTCTTCTCCTTACGCTTATCGCGGTCCTCATCCTCATCCTTTTCAGTGTTTCTCTTAAGGAACTTCTCTCTGAGTGTTGTGGCACCACGCTCCTCATAATCTGATTCAGAGCTGGATTCGGAGGAACTGGATCCCCAGTCCATGGAGTCCGACGACTCGTCATCTTGAGGCGGCGCACGGCGCGGGATCTCGGGGGAACGGCGTACTCGTACCTTCTCCTTCACTTTTTCTTCCTCATCAGATTCATCCGAAGATGAGGTATCTATGTAAAAAAGGAATAACATAAAGCAATGTAAAGAATGTTGGGTGCATTACCAAGAAAATATAGATGGATATAGATATAGAGTTCTGCAGTGGAGACAGCATAGATAAGCGAAGTGTAGGACTCCCCCCAGCTAGATGGAGCGACGATCTGCGTATGGCGGCATAGTGGCGCACCTTGGGAGAGGCCTAAGTCCAGCAGTGGACTGCCGCAGACTGCTAATATAATATATGTAGGGGGATATGAGTAGAAATAATATTTAAAAATTCAACTTATTTTCATTTTTATGACATCATCTTATCATCATATTTACATCCATTATGGTTGAAAATGGATGTGAAAGTGACCATCTATACATTTGTACAACATACTAGTTCTAAAATTTTAGCTCAATTGGTTTAGGTTTCGATGAGATTTGACTCAAACACACAAATACACTACATATTAATTATAAGCTTGTAAAAATATAGATGCATAAGTACTGGAGTAGTGGTTTGGATTGTATTAAAATAAGCTATTGTTAGACAAAATTACTTTACCTTTATGTTCATCATCATCATCAGGCAAATCTGGGTCCTCGCGGAACTTCGATATTTCAGCTTCAAAGTCCTTTGTGTACTTTCTAAGCTTCTGACGCAACGATGTTAAAGCCTTGCTATTGCCTTTCGAGAGAGCTTTCCTGGAGTCTCTGTCTGACCATGCTCCTACCACCCAGTCATCAAGTTCAACCAGTGCTCTGATGAAAAATCTTGGAGCAATGCCATTCTCTTCTTTCTGAATTACTGGAGCAGCTCGGGTGTAAGCTCTCTGCAGTTCTTCAAATGATGAGAGTGCTGATGCAAAGTCCTTGATTTTGCGGTGATTGCGCAGAGAATGGATGATGCCTTCCAATTCTTCATAGCGCTTCTCTTTCATAGACCGCACAACACGCTTGGTTTCTTCTTCATCATCACTGAACTGTGTACATACAATGTTAGATTAAAAATCGAATTTATTTCTTTATTAGCAAACATAGAAAAACCTAAATTCATGTCATAAACAATGTGTGAATCTTTACATATGAATAACTTTTATACATTGCTAGCATTCTATTCTATCCAACGAAGTGTAAAAAAGCATTTGTTAATCCGTATAAATTGTTTGTCCGTATATATTTATATTTGTTTTAACAAATTTTCTCTATTCATAAAACAAGACAATAATTGCATAATTTTTTTATTACACTCTAAGACACAATGAATGAGTAATTCTTTATGTTATGATGTAAATATAGTGTAATGTTTGTGGAAGAGCTGACCTTATTGAAATGAATAAAATTTTTAGTTTTTTGATTTAATTGATAGTAAATTTTTGAGAATTTAAAACGATATAAACATATCATTGTTGTTGGGTGCCCACGGAAGGACTGTTTAACTAAGATTGCTCATGAGTTCAGAGTGCCCGTTTCCAAGAGAACTTCCCAGAGTGGTTAGGAGAGGAAGGTATGACAGAATTAGAATAAAAGGATGATGTCATGTCAAACTTCCCCTGCTATCACTGTACAGTCCTTTTGGAAACTGGTGCTCTGAACTCTTGAACCACCTGAGTGTCAAGTTCAACACTTTTCAGTATTTTGTAAACAAATGTCCCGAATTTTTCTGTCCGATTATAGTGTTGTTATGCATTTCCTTCCACTATTGAATTTTTTAGTAGAAGTAGCAGATCTATTTTCATAATACTCAAAGGTTCTTACATTTTAATTATATTTTTAGCAGTAAATAAATAAGTTTTTTTGCAAAAATTACATTTTTGTGACAAGCTTTTATTATAAACAAATCCATACTGTAAAGTGCTTTCCAAGACAATTTAAATGAGCCCAAACGCAATGCAAAATTTGAGCTCAATCGGTAACCAAGATGTGGATCAAATTTAATTTGTAAGATTTGATTACAGACAAACATCGGGACAGGTGGTACTAAATAAAATTTCAATGTTATAAATATTCAAATTCATATCTTTAGTAGTACAAAGTGGGTCGTGCTCCTGTAGTGGAGACTAAAAAGGACCTGATGATGATGATGATATCTTTAATACTATGCATAACTCCTGAAATATTTAATAAACATAGAATTAAATCTTCAATATGCACTTTAAATTTGGGACACCAAAATGTTGTAAATGTAAAAAATGCATTCCTGCAATGCTGACAATAACGTCATACTTGGTTATCAGTTGATTAAAAGTAAAGGATAATTGTAGCCAATGAATAGAAAAAATATACCTAAGATCGCGCTACCCTCACCGGAAGTTGTAAACTTGTGTTGTGGGCTATTAACTAAACATACTATTTTTTTTTTAAGACAGAGCATGGCTAAATTGCTAGTACTAGAAATATATTTTGTATTAGTTTGATGTAAGATTGGTACTTACTGTGTACACAGGTGCCTGGGTGCGGACAATTGGCTCCTCATCAGTAACACTCTCAGACTCGGAATCTGTGCCAGTGGCAAAGAATCTACTCATGATTGCAGATTTTCACAACTTTACCTGAAGAATAACGAAATAAACATTTTATTTATTATTTTACTCTTTTCTAAGGTAACACATTTTTCAACAAATTAAACAATATATTAAAATATGACAAAATCATAACTTTTAAATGTTACTTATAGTACAAAATGTTCTCTGCAGGTGGCATGGTGCCAAGAACAACGGCTGCATTTCCTAGGTGGATGGCAACGTCCTAATCCTTTTCTAATGATAGGCATTTGTACCTATTTATTTTTATTGATTAACATTGTAAAAAACAATTGTAAAATATATAGAATTAAATAAAATTATAAGAAAGGAAGATACTGGGATTCATAAATTAGAAGGTAACACAAGTTTCTTGGTAGGTTGTTGCAATAGGCATGGTTAGGTTATATTTTAACAGCCTTAAATGCACACATCTATATAAAAAAACTAGTATGAGAACCACTTTTTAAACACTAATCTTTCGTCGAAAATTAATAATAATGGTTTATTGAAATATCCGTGAACGAAAGCTGTGCTGAGAGTTTTAGGTTATATTATTTGCATTCTTAAACTAACCGTTATTACTTACCTTTTATAAGAAATATCACTGGTTATACTATTTTTGTGTGTGGAATTAATTCTTTTATTCATGAAAACAACATATAAATCTGTAAATCCAGGGCAAAATCCAGTATTGCCTACGACACACTCCCCACGTAAAAGTGGTAAAGAAGGAAGTTTTTTTTTTCTAAAATGTCAACTGTCACCACAGCATTGTTTTCTCTTGCTTCTTGGATTTTGACAGATAGATGATGCTTTTTTATGCTTCGGTTTTTACCATCGTTGCCGCTACACCAGAGAAGAGACAGAATAGGAGAACTCTTAGAAAGTATGACTCGCTCGTTTTCACTCGTCAAGTATGACACTCGTCTTGGAGCGATTTTAGTATGGCAAAATCGCTCGTTTACGAACGGCGAAATTTTAAAAATAGCCGTCTTGGCTTGTCTATCTTCCTGAAATGTTCAAGAAGATGTCGAAGATGTCGATAGATGCACAGCCGGAAGTTGCATATTTCATGATGTCAATGTCAAATTTTCGCTCAAATTCACAAAATGAATGACGATTTCACGAAAAATGTCATGAAACGGGTCATGCTCTCGTCTCATTGTATTTTTCTGTTTTCTCGTAATCGCTATGGTACACGATGAATTGATTGAATACAAAATGAAAAGAAACCGTTTTTAGGTCCAATGGACTAATCATAATGGAGTTTAGCAGTCTGATACTACCTCTAACAAAAAATATTTGTCGTACTTGTCTTATGGAATCGGATATGTTCACGAGCATACAGGATTTAGTCGAACATGACATGAATAAAATCAAACTTATTGATATATTGGTGTTCTTGAATTGTTTGGAGGTAATACAATTGAAATTTATATATTCGTCATTGTTTGTATTTTATATAACCTGAACAATTATTTTCAGAATAACGACGAAGAGAATTGGCCGCAAGGAATGTGTTCTTCTTGCGTTTCAACGGCTTTATTAGCGTATAACTTCAAGTTGGACTGTTTAAAGGCTAATGCTGCACTCACTCAAATACTTTCAATCCAGTCACCACCTCATTTGCAACAGTCTGATATAGACTCTATAGACATCAGTGTTGTCTATCAAGATCACGAGTATGATGTTCCTCTCTTTAGTAACCAACCAACCCTAGATTTTGAGCCAAGTCTAACTTCCAGTAAGGAAGTAGCCCCTTTGCCGCCAGTTACGGAGATAACAGCTACTGAGCAACCTCCAAGACAAGAAGGGGAGAAAAAATATGCATGTACTTTGTGTTCCAAATCTTTTACAAGGATATATGGATTGAGGTACCACATGGCTAAGCATTCAAATGTAAGGAAGCATCTTTGTCCTAAATGCGGCAAAAAGTTCCATAATTCGAATGGGTTAAGACAGCATTTGATAACTCATCAGGATGTTGCCCCATTTAAGTGTGGTTTCTGTAACAAAACTTATAGGTCCAGACAATATTTGAAAGAGCATTTTCGACTGGCTCACTCCAGCAATAGGAAGTTGTTTATTTGTGTCACTTGTGGCAATAGATTCACAGCAAAATCGACACTAATATCCCATATGAAAACTCACACTGGAGAGAAACAATTTCCTTGTCCTCATTGCCCTAAAGCTTACACCCGTGCAGCATATTTGAAAGCACATAGTCTTGTCCATGCTGGCCAAGAGAGGCCGAAGCCATTTTTGTGCAACCATGAAGGTTGTGACCGTAGCTTCTCTACCAAACATTCCCTGCTGGTGCATTTTGCACACACTCATAGTGCTGAGAGACCATATAAATGTGAAGCTTGTAACAAGGGCTTTCCAACAGCACATGGTTTGAAAGCGCACAAAGAGACTCACAACAGTAAGGAGATTTGCTGCAATGTTTGTGGGAAGAAATTTACCAACAAGAGAGTTTTGCAGAAGCACATGAAGACTCATGAAGTAGGTGCTGATGATATAGTGCTTGAAACAGATGATATGGTATTAGAAACAGATGACATGATACTAGAAACTGTTGTTGATTCTGTTTTCTTTGAATAATAAGTCAATACTTGTGATATTTGAGATCATTGCTAGTGTAGGATTGCATATTTCATACTGCATACTTGAGTCCACTGTTTAATAGTAAGTTCATTTCAATTAAATAAAAATAGAAAAATATATGTTCTTGTTTTTCTGTTGAACTCATAGAGATAATGTTGAACTTGTTGAAGACAAAGATGAAAATTTTCTCTTACATTGTTATAAATAAAAAACAGTAATACAGCATGCAATACTCTTTTATATTAAGATTTAAATGGTATGATTCGTAACAGAGCTAATCACAAGGTCATCATTTTGACTACCTGCTTTAACTGTTAAAATTATCACTAATTAATCATGCTAGTCTTAGATATCATACATTTATTATAAAGGTATATGCAAAAAAATATTAATACTAGTTTTTATGTACAATCAAAAAGAATATCAATTTTTACAAAAACAAAAATGAATAATTATTTTTATTGCTTGCATAGTATTAACAATACACATGTAACAAAATAAATGATATGGAAAAGTAACAAAAGATCAACATTGCCTATATCTTCATTTACCAAGTAACTTGTTCATTTGTTTATTTTGTTTTCCAATCTTTATGTCTGTACCCTCTACTTTGTCATGAATAGTGTCTATGAGATGGTTCTGCTGCTCAATTTCCTCACCCAAAGCAGTGCCTAGACCTTTAAGTCTTGATATTGCATGCACCATCTCGTCTAAGTTTGCATCCAGCATTTCATTCACACGTTGACTGTCAGTCACTGGCTGAGCCATTGCTTGCTGGTCCAAACCACGGAGCCTTGCAGAAGGATGAGTTTCAAAACGAGAATGCTCATATGCCTCAGAAGCTGGTTGAAGGTTATCTAGAGTTTCCATCAATCTACTGTTGCTGGGACCGCCTGTACTACTTGTGTCCGGGGAGGTTTGACTGCGAGGGGGAGTTTTGTCGCTCTTACCAGAAATGTAGTTTTTAAGTCCATAAAATACAGATTTGATACCATTGAGATGTTTCTGGCTGTAATTCAAGTTAGTGTTAATTTCATCTAGCCTTTTGTTGGTGTTTTGGAGTTGTTCACGTTGGCGAGTCAATTCTTCCGCCGTCGCGATTCCAATTTGCTCAGACTCACGCAACAGCCCTATGCTTCGACACGATGAATCAAGAGTGCGTTGTTCTATTTCCTTTTGTTTCTGCAGCATGACTTGTCGCTGACGTTCTAGCTCTGCTATGTGTCCTCCATAGGTTGTGGATGATGCTGACGGTTGAGGAGGAGGGAATCTTGATCTATAACTGTTAACAAAGGTGTTGTCGTCCACATCGTCCTCGAACAAATTGTTGGCATTGATAGTGCTTTTGTGGGCAGACATGTCATACGCAGTCTTATCTCTCCAGCAGATATGTAAAAAGTTTACAATTCAAGAATTGATGCACATGCAATTTTTAGCTTAAAAATGTAGTTATTAAGAAACTTCACTGTCTACGAAACAAAGAATTTTCACAATCAATTATTAAATTATCCTTTCCACAAACTCCCCTCCCTTTTTAGAGAGGTCGTAATTTGTTCGTCGTCGTCAACTGTCACTGTCAGGGAGTATCAGTCAGCTGCTGTGACTCATTAATTGTCAATGTCTTTTTTTTTCTTCCCTTCCCTTTTGTTGGCCATAAATTCTAAAGTAAATAGCTGAGGTAAATAGTCACTTCGTTATTGTTCTGAGCTTCGCACACAAAAACACAAGGAAAACAAATGAATGACAAGGCCAGGATGCTATTTTCAAAAGTGTGACACTAGACTTCGAGCGATTTTTGTATGGAAAAATCTCTCGTTTACGAACATCGTCATTTTAAAACTAGCACTCCCGAAGAGTCACGAAATGAACTACACCATCATTTCATTGATTATAACAAGATTTAGAAAAAATTATGAATAAATGGCGCCATTGGCTAACTAGACACTGGTTCAGCCGGCCTATTTGTTAAACTCAGTGTACAACGTTATGATAGCCACTTCAAAATACATCGCGACCTTCGTATGTTGACTATTTTTATGTAAGATATTTATAACGTAATGTATTTTGAAGTCACTATCAAAACGTTGTACATTAGTTTGCTTCAGAATGAAGTTTTTTGGTTTTGTTCGCCACATACTTCTGAGGCCACATACAAGAAAAGAAAAATAAATATATTTACATTATGTCAATGTCATTCTCGGGTAAATAACAACTAACCTTAAATCGAGACAATCTCTTTCTCAAATAATGTTATTAAACTTTATTTACAAAAGATTATAATATTACGATATTGGTTGAAATATTTAAAGTAAAAAAAAGCGATATAATCCGGTACTTTGGAAAAGATCTTACTTTTTGTGATCTCCTTGAGTTAGATTTATTAACAAAATGTTTACCATTTGGATTTACTAACATAAATTTGAGATGCAAATTAAGTGTACTAGATGCCTACGTGTTATATTGATCCTTAGACTAACGGGCTTCGATCAAGTATAAAAAAATTACGGGACATAAAATAAATCAGTCAAAATGATGGCTGGAAAAGGTAAGTTTATTGGTAATTATTTTTTTATTCTGAAGTCTCTGCAGCATGTTCTCTACAAGTGTATATGTTTGTTACAGTGATGCCCGAAACGGAAGATCAGAATCGTATAAGATTTCAAGTGGAGCTTGAGTTCGTGCAGTGCCTTGCAAATCCAAACTATATACACTGTAAGTTTCATATTAACATTCATAAATATACCTTATTAGCTTTTACTTGCCACAAATGTAGGTGGAAATCAACAAAAGCTTTTACATATGATTTTTATATTTCAATTTTTATTAACTGTACACATAATTTCCTCTTTAACATGCTACAACTTATGGCCCTAGGCCATGATCCTAGAACTCTTAACAGCATAATTAGCTTATTTAAATAACAATTAAGTTTACATATATCAACCTGCCTGTGACAAATTTGTTCCATAAATGTCTCCGTTAGCTTAGTCATGGGAGAATTTGGATATGGAAAGCGATCCCCTAGAGGAGATAGACTTATCATGTACGCCTTGGAAAATAAATTATCGATTATGAACACCTTTTTTAAGGCAAGAAAAAATCGAAAATGGACTTGGCTACATCCAGATGGAAATGTAAAAAATGAGGTAGATTTTATCCTGTCGAACGAACCTAAAAGGATACGAAAAATAGAAGTTCTCCATGGCCTAGGCTTTAGATCAGACCATCGTCTAGTCAGAGCTTCATACATAATAGAAAAAGAAAAGAAAAGCAGAATGACATTTAAATCACATCCCAACTCACTTAAAACATCAGAAGCTATTAATTGTTACCTAAAGAACTTAAAACAAAATTTACAAGATTTAAATACAGTTAATAATGAGTCCGACGTCCAGACATTCTATAACAATCTAGAAAACATGCAGTGCGATGCGCGCTCTGTGACACACGCGCCTCAGTACAACACTGCATACGAATTTTTAATTCGCGTTTCGCGCGGCTTCAGCCGCTGCTCGAACTTGCCATTATGACTTCTAAGCAAGTCATAGTCAACGAGTTGCTGGCATTTATCGATCATGCCAAGGACACGATGGACGAGGTCAGCATCATGCAGATCTGCAAATCAAGTTTCACCGTGGAGGAGATTTGCAGCGGCAAGGTGCTGCTCTACGAGGTGCTCGGCAGGACCGCACAGATGCCATCTCGCAGGAGAGATGAGAAAGGTGAAAGAAGTCTCCAGGATATCATCGCCTTGATGAAGGAGGCCGACCCTGACGACATGCCAGCGCTATGCGCTGCCAATCTGTCAAGACTTCCACCAGTCTCTTTTGACCATGTGGACGTTACCAGGCTTCTCAAGGACATCACGGCCCTGAAGACTAGCCTGGCACAGATGCAGTTTAGGTTAGAAGCCTCGGAAAATACCATCACCGAACTGCGTACCGAATTATTATCGTTAAAAAGTAGTAAATCGGTATGTAGATCACCCGTGGCTACTAACGTCAACACTCGTCGCGGAGCGCAAAATGCATCCATCGGCAGTTTTGAGTCGGCGAAATTGGAGAACTCACCGCCAGCTGTCGACATCGTTCAAGATGCCTCGCGCCCCGCCGCCCGCTCTTCCCTGCGCGAGGAGCCGACGTCACTGCCGAGCACGTCAACCCCGACACGTGCCTACGCAGACGTAGCCGCCGCCCCGGCTGCTGCGTCACCGCAGCGGCCCGTCACAAAGGGGAAAAAACAGGCAAGCTCTCGCATGCCTGTTGAATCGGGTTCTCGAAGGGACCAGTGCGACAAGGAGGGCTTTGTTAAAGTAGAGCGGAGAAAAAAGAAGCCCACCATCCGTAACCACCACGGCAATGCACCGCATGAACCGACCCTACTGTTGCGTCCCGAAGTGAAGACGACGCAGCTGTACGTGTCCCGCTTGCATTAGTCTACGAGGGTAGAGGACGTCGTAGACTACGTGCTGAAGAAGTCCAAATTCACATTGAGGATCGAACAGTTGGCTTCTCGCCATAAAGTGAGCTTTAATTCATTTGTGGTGAGAGTGCCGACCCACCATCTAGAGACCTTCATGAAGGAGGACTTCTGGCCGCAGGGAGTCGTTTATCGGAAGTTCCGAGGAAGGCTGCCTGCTGATATCCCGCGCCTCACGTCGCCGACTTTACGTGAAAACTAGTTTTTTAAGATATATTTTCGTATGTATGTTAGTCTGTAAGGTATATATATTTATGGGCCTATGTAATGTTTTACTCGTTGCCTGAAATAAACGATTATTATTATTATTATCTCTTTATATTATTTATTGCTTAGTTTTAGGTTTTTACAATATTTATATAAAAGTAAAATATAAAAATAAATTACAAAACATAAAAACATTATAAAAACCTAAACCTAGAGTGCCGTCAGCAGCGGGGCAGAGCTCAAGCTACCGGCAGTCAGGGCCCCAGAGAAAGAAACCTTCTGACTATTCGTGCCGTATCCAGGAGTACTGCCTTCTGTATCTGGCCCTTGATCCAACCATCCAGCGAGAGCCTCTTGAGATGTTGGTCGAGACTCTTTGCTATAAGACCGTTTGCAGACACGACTATTGGGACAATGACCGTCGAATCTACATCCCACATGGCAGTCACCTCGTGAGCCAAGTCAAGGTACTTGCTAAGCTTGTCCTTCTCGGCCTTCACGAGGTTTTCGTCATGTGGAATGGTGATGTCAACGAGCACTGCTTGGCGTGTCGATCGATCTGTCAGCACGATGTCAGGCTTATTTGCGACAATAGTCCTGTCTGTGATAACAGATCGATCCCAATACAGCGTGGCACGACCATTTTCGAGAACTGGCGCTGGTGTGTACTTATAGTACGGCACCTCGGATTCCACAAGCTCATATCGAAGAGCAAGTTGCTGGTGGATAATTCTGGCTACAAGGTTATGCCTGTGTAAATACTCTCCGTTAGCCAGATGAGAACAACCGGAAATAATATGCCTGAGTGACTCGCCAGGACGGCGGCATGCCCGACAGATGTCGACCGTACCGTCCTTCAGGATATACCTCCGATAGTTGTTCGTCATCATGACCTCGTCTGCAATTGCACAAACAAAACCTTCGGTTTCTCCAAAGAGGTCACCGAATCGTAGCCAGTTTACCGACGCGAGCAGATCTACATCGGGCCCAGTTAAGGCCCGGTAGAACCGCCCATGCAGCTCCTTGCTCTTCCATATGTTTTTGCGGTCTTCGATGCTTAACACCGTTGGTCGGCGCCAATTCTCATTTGCTAAGGAGAGCGGCGTGAAGCTCCTATCTACTGCTACAACGTCGCGATGCATCCCACACTCATTATTAAGGAAATAATCCCTAAGACTGCACACCTCGCGGTTATGGAGAGTCTTGGCGTTCAAAAAACCACGACCTCCACACTTACGTGGGATGTACAGTCTCATAACAGATGAGCGTGGGTGAAGCATGCGATGCGCTGTCAGCTGTTGACGGACCTTCCTATCCAGGGCATCCAACTCAGTTTGGGTCCATCTTAGTATGCCAAAGGAGTAAGTGAGTAGGGGCATTACCCAAGCATTGAAAGCGCGCGCCTTATTACCACCTGACAAAAGACTTTTAAGTACTTTTGTCAGTCGACAAAAGAAACGCTCTTTCACCACCTGCTTTATGTCCCCATCCACAATACTCAAAGACTGTGACATACCAAGATATTTGTAAGTTTCCGCTTCCGCGAGAGATCTGACGGACATTGTCTCAGAAAGTTGTAAATTTGTTGAATTTACAACTTTTCCCCGTTGAACATACATGACAGCACATTTATCTACACCAAACTCCATCCTGATAGAACTACTGAAATCTTCTGTGATTTTCAATAGCTTCACCAGGTCAGAGGGATTTGGTGCAAATAATTTTAAGTCATCCATGTATAACAGGTGAGAAACAATTTCCCCATCACTTCGGAGGCGGCAGCCTAGTCTTGAATCCCTCAGTAGGGTGCTGAGGGGGTTCAAAGCCAGACAAAACCATAATGGACTCAAACTGTCGCCCTGGAAAATGCCTCGCTCGATCCTTATCAAGTCCATCGGGTCCGAGGAGCCATTTCCTCTACCTGGCTGACAAAGGACTGTGGTCCATTGTCTCATACACGTGCCAAGAAAGGATCTTAAAGTTGCATTAACTTTATACAACTCTAAGACCCTCACTAGCCATGAAAGAGGCACTGAATCATAGGCCTTCCTATAGTCAATCCAGGCAGTTGAGAGGGCTGCCTTTTTCCGTTGAACTTGCTTGCAGATGGTCATGTCCATGAGGAGGAGCTCTTTGGTACCACGGGACCCAACCCTACATCCATTTTGAGAGGAAGCCATGATTTTGTTCACAACAATATGCTGGTTAATTTTTGCTCTCAAGATGGATGTAAGGAGCTTGTAAAGAGTTGGCAAGCATGTGATAGGTCTAAAATTCTTGGGATCCGTGGTACTACCGGATTTATAGAGCAGGAAGGTGAGTCCTGTCGTAAGGAAAGAAGGTAGGGAACCAAGCACGAGGGCATGTTGGAATTGTGTGGCCAAACGTTCATGTGAGCTTCGAATCCACTTTATCCAGAAGTTGTGCAATCCATCCGGCCCAGGACTTTTCCAGTTCTGCGCCGTACGAATCGCACAACTTATGTCATCGGGGCTGATAGTTACAGCCCCCATGGACTCGACGGGCTCACATTCACGTTCAACCACTGTCATCCAATCACCCTCGGTGTGTTCAACTGGCACCGACCAAATACTACGCCAGAAATTATTCGTAGCAGTAGCATCCGGCAGCTGCCCGTCGATCACACATTGTTCAGTTCCCTCCCATTTTCTGTACACCTTCCTTTGGTCACTTTGGAAGAGCCTATTTAGCTGGAATCGTTCCACACGCTCTCTGTAGCGGCGAATACGTCCCGCCCACGCATAGACTTTCTGCTTCAGGAAGTCAATGCGTTCCGTAATACAGGCAATATATTCGCTGGGTCTAATACCAGTACCCGCGAATGCCTGGTTCACGAAACGCATGACACGGGGGCGATTGTTGCCCTCCCTGAAGCAAATTAGCTTTGCAATGAGAGTCCTGAATATGCTGATACGTCGCTCAATCCGCTTTTGCCATGCAGGGACCCCGCCGACGGGCCGAGCTGCATAGTCAACGTCAGGAAACTTGACTCGTGCAACCCGACACGCCGCAATGGCCCCGCAGTATAAGATTGAGTGCGTATCAACAAGATCCTCACTAGCCTCTAAATACGGGGCTAGCAGATCATTCAGGGCTCCCATTAGCGCCAAATTACGCCTATTCGTAGGCAGACGAGGTATACGCGGCCTAGATTCTGGTGTGGCGCGATACTGCGCTATCGTCTCCTCCAAAGTCCTCCTCAAGTGCTCATGGGCCTGGGTACTTACGCTTATGTTCGCACTGTCGCGTTCATCAGCCACAGGGCCCATCCCCTCCACGTCTGGAGACTGGGCAGGTGTTGGTGACCGATATATCGGCCCGGCAGATGGACCTCGAGGTATGGCGACAGTTGGGCGAACAGGCAGCGCCTCCAGGCGAAGCCGATCAAGCACAGAGTCATCCAATCGCTTACAACGTTGAATGACCCGCACTTGATCCGATAGACGCTGTGCAGATACGGTGATGGCTGGTTCAAGGGTCTGAAACAAAGTGAGCATCCTGGGACGATACGCCGTCATATTAGTTTCTCCCTCTGTGGCCCCATAATAGGCGCGCATGCAGTTCTCGTTCATTTCTGAAGTCCATCGCATGCGACGCACTACACCGCCGGTAGCGGGAGCCGGGCGCGAGGCAGGTTGCCTCGCAGGCCCCAAGCGTGCCGGCAGCGGGGGTCGTCCACGTCGCGCAGGTGGCGGCGGCGGCGCGGCCGACGGCCCGCGCTCGTCGTCGCTCGACTCGCTGGTGCCGGGTGCGGTGGCGAACTCGTCACTCGACGATGTTGGCGAGGAGCTGGACGACGACGCGGGCGGAGGTGGAGGGCGTGCGTTTGGTGGTCCCGCTCGTGATCTTGTTATCATCTCACATCATATTGTACATTTCTTAGTAAAATTAATTTATTTTTGACATGCTGTCAAATGTCATGTTATTTTTCATTGTAGATGATTTTGTTAATTTCTATAATAGTTTTGTATTGCCTTTTATAGTTTTTGGTTTCAAATGATATTATTACTATTGTTTTGTAATTTGTATACTAGTAAATTGAAATGAAATAATATTTTAAGAAATTTAAATAGATGTAGAAAATGTGAAATGTGTCAGCTTTTTTTTTTTTTTTTTTATTATTATTATTATTATTATTAAAAAAAGGATACCATCAAAACAGAAAGAATTAAATAAAGATACTGTTGGAAAAATTCTCAGCAGACAGACCCTGGATATGCTCACGAAACGAAAAGAACTAGTAAAGACAAAACATAAAACACCTGAGATGAGAGCCAAACTTAGCGTTTTATTCAAAACAACAAACAAAGCTATCAAAAACGATTATCGAAATTATAGGAACAAAATAATAAAGGACAACCTACAAAAACATAGAAGTTCCAAAAGAGCTTACAAACAACTGACAGTGCATAAAAACTGGATTCAAAACCTAAAAAGAAACACAAATGAAACAGAAACCAATACCAGAGATGATGTAATAAGTTGTGCCACAGAATTCTATAAACTATTATATGATAAGGAAACTGACATCTCTCCAAACTCAACCAGCTCTAAAGAATACAAACTCCACCAGAGTAAAAGTGACATAGCACCAGTAGATGCTAAGGAAATCACACTACATATTCAAAAGCTGAAACTTGACAAAAGTCCTGGACCGGACGGGCTACAGAATGAGTCTATAAAAATTGGTTCTATTCTTCTTGTACATCCTCTCGCCTACCTATTTAACAAAATCTTAGATACTGGTCAAGTGCCAGAACAGTGGAAAACGTCTGACATTATCTTGCTATACAAGAAAGGAGATCCAAAAGACATAGGTAATTCAGACCTATAAGCCTACTTTCGATTGTGTATAAGATTTTCACATCAATTCTACAAAGCAGAATGACATTGGAAATAAACAAACACCAGCCAATTGAACAAGCGGGCTTCCGTTCTGGTTTTTCCACAATGGACCATATACATGTCATGCAACAAGTCAAAGAAAAATATAAAGAGTTCAATAGACCATTATACATAGCTTTCATCGATTATGCTAAAGCCTTCGACACCATTTCGCATGATTCTATATGGGAGGCCTTGCACAAATGCCAAATTCATCAAAATTACATAAACGTATTAAAAAACATCTACGACGGAAGTACCAGCAGAGTTAAATTGGAACAACGAGGAGCAAACATACCAATCCGCAGAGGAGTTAGACAGGGCGATCCCCTATCACCTAAACTTTTTATAGCAGTACTACAGCTAATCTTTGATAATCTGCAATGGGATGTGTATGGAATCAATGTAAATGGGAAGCGGCTAACACACTTAAGATTTGCCGATGACATCGTCCTCTTTGCCGAAACAAGCCAAGGCCTGGAAAAAATGATTAACTCCTTAGGTGTGGAAAGTGAGAGGATCGGACTTAGGATGAACTACGATAAAACCAAAGTCATGACAAACAGCAATACTAATAAGATTACCCTGTTTGGTAAAACGCTGGAATATGTGAGCAGTTATATATATCTTGGAAAGTTAATAACATTTGGAGACAACAACGACTGGAACAAATTCTGGAGCTTAAAAGAAATACTAAAAGGATCTTTCCCTCTTCACCTAAAAAAGATGGTTATGGACACCAGCATCCTGCCAACCCTCACATATGGCTGTCAAACATGGACATACAACACTAAAATAAAAACAAAATTAGCTAACTGCCAAAAAGCGATGGAAAGGAGTTTATTGAAAGTAAGGAAAATTCAAAAGATAAGAAGCGAACATATACGGAAAAAGACAAAGTTAATAGATGCTTTCAAATATGCTCTAACACAAAAATGGCGCTGGGCAGGCCATATAGCAAGATTTACAGATAAAATATGGACAGCAGAAACAACAAAATGGAAAGGACCTATAGGAAAAAGAAGAATTGGCCGTCCAAAGAACAGATGGATCGACGACATAAAAACAATAGCAGGAGAAGTTTGGCAAAGTATAGCACAGAATAGAAAAGAATCAGCTAGAGGAGGCCTATACCCAAAGTGGGGTTCCAATAATAGACGAATCGTAGCATAAAATATATATATAAACTATTTTGCAAGTTTATTGGAAATAAAAAGGCTTATTATTATTATTATTATAAATGTCTCCGTAAAAAGAAAATTCTCCAGTAAAATTGGTTTTCATTACAACCTTAACACTGATAAGACAATATAATCAGTAGGTACTGTTGATCTCCTCAACCACTATAAGGGGGTAAACTTTAGAATAGTTAAGCATAAATTTTATAATTGAGTGTGATAGAACTTGCTTCTTAAAATTGCAGAGACATAATTTATATATAAAATAGCATTATTTTATTTTAGTATATGAGAGTTTACCCCAGAGTTGGGAGTGCCATTCTCAAGTCACTCATTGGACTCAAGACAAGTGGCCCAATTATCAAATTACCATCTGTCATAAAATCATAAATCTGGAATTTAGTCTTTGATTGCCAACGCATGCATTATTTTTGTAATATGATGCATTTTGTATGCACCACATCTAAAAAGTACAAGCAAAGCTGCTTTGTTCCTCAAAATATTCATATGCATACAAGGTTAAGTGGTTAAATTATTTCTTATTTCTATTTTAGTTTTGGCCCAAAGAGGCTATCTTAAGGAGCAGACATTTGTCAACTACCTTCGCTACTTGCAATACTGGCGGGAACCAGAGTATGCGCGGTATCTCAAGTATCCCATGTGCCTGCATTTCCTAGAGCTCCTGCAACATGAAGCATTCAGAAGGGAGTGTGTTTCAGCTCAGGTAAATATTTTAGCCAAATTCTCATTATTGTCTAAATTGGGTTATTTATGGTCAACTATAGGTAGTAAGTTAAGTAGGTTTTGATTTGATATTAGTATGTTAAGTTTGGCTAGAGTTGTTTTAGAAAGTCCATTTTAAAAATATGAAAAAAAAAATTGTTTTTTTTTTGGCCCCTTTAATTGGCTCTTTCTCGTCTTATCAAGACAGTGTAATGGACTCGCCCAAAAAATGTGACTGCAATGCAATATTTATCTCAGAGGTTTTGGACTAAAGGTATTGTATTTCCATGCCTCAACAAAAAAATATATGCAAATATAGATTTACATTTTTTTTTCATTGTGAAGTAAGAATATCACTTGGACTCCCGTTGAACACAGTTGTGGGTTAGATTCATACAGCAAGCATTATTTTTTTTTAGATATTTGATTAGATATTTCCAGTTTGGTTAGAACATTGCACGCTTGAATCACCTGATTGGCTGATAATAAAGATGACTCTGAGATTCAGAAGGCACGTTAAGCCGTTGGTCCCGGCTGCCATCTGGTAGTCGTTAAAGGAACCACGTCAGAGGCCAAGAGCCGGTTCAGGAGAACTCTAACACCAGGGTGAGCATGGTCGATTGACCAGGCACCTATACGAAATGATGATGAGTTGGACTCCCACTGATCAGATATACTTGGGGGAGGCCATGTCCAGCAGTGAACTTCTTACAGCTGAGATGATTACTATCAGTCAGAACTTTCTGCATAATTGTAGTTCATTTGGTGATTGATTGTAATGTTGTCTATTGTAGGTGTGCAAGTTTATGGACGACCAGGCGATCCTGCTGTGGCAGCACTACACGCGGCGGCGCACGCGCATCCTGCAGCCGCCCGACGCGCCCGCGCCCCCCGCGCCTCCCGCGCCGCCGGCCCAGGGCGCGCCTAGGCAACAATCGTAAATACTACTATCGTGCTCAGTAGTCATACTCTTCCAGGGTTCTTTGCATAACTTAGTTTGAGTTAGGCTAATTTCAGAGTGACGCCGGCGACCGGCGCCGTTCACCAGCGCGTTTCAGCAGCGCATGCTTGTCCGGCGTGCACTGTTGTTGTTGTTTTTTGAGTGTGTAAGTGGCTAACACTGGTGACAGATTTTTCAAACTGCCTAAATGCATCTGACATAGCTTAACGATTGCCATCGATGATGACAGCCAGGTCCAACGGCTTAGCGTGCCTTCCGAAGCGTGCACTGTGAAACGAATTTTGGTATCGTGCATTTCGTTGCAATGTACAGCTGTGTATAGTTGTCATCATTGGGACAAATATAATAACAGGATGAGCTGTTTATATTTTTTTATGGAAAATAGTGCAACAGCGACGTCGAATGTTTTATATTGCAAATTGATTAATCAGCGGCAGCGCTGACCGATGGCGCGCGTCTCACGAACGGAGCGTTTGAACTGCGTGACTATGAAATGCAACTACTATCTAGTGTAATTGCGAGCGCTCGCATGTGGCCGGCGCTGGTCAAACGCGTGACTCTGAAATCAGCCTTACATAATTGCCAGTAGACATAAGAATAAATATGTGAAGCTAGATGCTTAAATTTTTGGATGCGTGCGAACTTCATTCAGGTGCGCCTTGGCAAGTACATGGTTCCTTACATGTGCCCTGAGGAAGATCTCCGGATGGGGCGAGGCGTTGTCTAGCTGTAGCAGAGTCGACGTGCCGAAGCCGATCCGATTTGGTTACGTGCCTACATCAGGTTAACACCTAGTGGACGGCACGGCGAAAGGCGATACGGTGTCGATCTCTTTCTGAGTTGATAAGTGTGCTGTCCAGCTATGACTAAAATGCCGGAATTCTATACATGGTGAAATTTAGATCATGGTGATGTTTTGGACCCTTAGAGGGGTAACTCGGCGCCCGGCCAGTTTGTATGGGAATGTCGATTCCCAGCATTGTTCCCATAGGAAAAATTGTTCATTTGATGGTCTGAGTCACCCCTTTGAGGGTCCAAAACGACAAAAATTTCACCATATACAAGTCCGGCGTTTTAGTAATATGTTGATAGCAGGAAATATTAGGTCTTCTTTAATGAGCTGTTGTCATTGGATGATCATTGACAACAGCAACAACGGTCATATTGTTGTCCATAATGGACATAAAATCCTCATTAGTATGGGTAAAATTTTGTAAAATTGTTCCTTGTACAATGTTTTGTAGTAATAATTCATGAATACCGTTTCTGAACTTTGTTCATGGACTGATTATTATGTTAATTACTTTAGATATTAAGTTAATTGTAATAAGTTACTTTAAAATATATTTTTTATTTCATAAAAGTGTTTCCTAATATCTTTACTGTCGTTTAATTTAATAAGACTAGGTCAAAGACAATACTTAATAGGTACTAGACATAGTGTGCTTTATTTTAAACATAAGTAGACAGAGACACAACTATGATGTGATACAATGCACATTTAAGTAAATGTAATTTTCCCTTCTTCTTCCACGCTGGTCTGGGATACAAGAAACAACGTAGAATGTGCCAGCTGCTTCTCTTCTCGCGCAGATCGTAAAAGCCGATCGAGGGAATAGATAAATTCTGAGGAATCATGATAATAGGCGATGCGGCAAGCGACCCATCACTATTTATGATCCGTTTTTCACCTAATACCCATCAATATGCTAAATGTTATACTCTTATAGACCTAGGCTCTGTCTACCCCGCAAGGGAAAGAGACGTGATACTATGTATGTATGTAATTTTCCCTTAGTTAGCCTTTCTGAATAAGAAATATTTTTTTTCTTCCATTCCTCGAAAGTTAAAAACACTGGGTAAGACGGAACTCATTAAGGATCACTTCATCGTCCGCCTGACTGTCAATTGGAGTATTATGATATTTGGCTCCCAAAGCAAAGAAGCTATGAAGCAAGGTCCTATGCACAATAAAAGGAAACACCCGAACACTCGACAGTTTTTTAGTTATCTGTAGGAAAGCAGTAGAAAACAGCATTCTTGAAAAGTTCATCCTGAACTTCAGTGTTTGGTGTTGCTATGACATTCCTATTGCGTGGCCAATCTCATAAAAGAGATCATCCTTACGAAAACTTATTTAAACAGATTCCGTCATATTACCTATAAAACGAGGACTAACTTTAGTACCTGGTTTAAACCATTGTCCGACCAGATTATGTCGATACATAACACTTTGACGTTTGGTCAACTGTCACTGTCAATTTGTTTTGGACGTATAATGGTTTATACGAGATAATAAAGTTTGTTCTCGTTTTATAACTCTCAGATTGGCCCATCAGGCTTGCATGCACGTATGCGCTGCCCATCAGGCAATATGAGAGTTTGCTGTCTTTCCAAGCCTTGCGCACACAGGCAACGCCGAAAGCCAAGGTCCGTCCCTCCTGGGGGCCTTTTGGTGATAAATATATACGGACAAATCACACTATTGAGCTAGCCCCAATTAAGTTCAAGACTTGTGTTATTGGGATACTAACTCAATGATACTATATTTTATAACAAATACATATATAGATTAACATCCAAGACCCAGGCCAATTTGAAAAACATCATTTTCCATCTTGACCCGACCGGGGATCGAACCCGGGCAGTCTCGTGTCGCAGGCAGTGTTAACCACTGCGCCACGGAGCTGTCAAATGTGATGTTGTTGTCGTGTTATGTTGTCTAAAAAGGTTGAGGGCACTTTGCCCTCGCCTCAAACCGCCTGGTGAAGTAGCGAAAGCTCACTTGGAGCTAGCTAAAACATAGTTTTATAATAAGTCTGCATAGTCGTCGTCCGAGGGAGTCTAAATAAAAACCGTGTACTCTTATTAAATTAAGAAATAAAATATGGTGAAAAAATTTCAAGCGGGCGGGATTTGAACTTGCGACCTTAAGTCGTACTTACATAGACTTCTCAAAATATATCTAAATAGATATATCAAAATAGCATTGTGAAATCAAAATATGTATAAACACTTTGAAAAAAAACCGTGTAGTTTGTTGCGATTAATTTATTTAGTAAAAGGTTGCGTGGGTCGGCGATGCCTTGCCATGCACAGCGCACGCAGTGTGAGGAAGTACACCAGCTCCACTACACTCATCATGCTGAAACCCATGCACAGACCCAGTAGACCGCCCGTGTTCGCTAAAATACACATTTTGTATCGTTTACATAAAAATATTTTTTTTGAGCATTTTTTTCGAAGTCGGCCGAAATTCACATGTTCGTGTGAATTGCTCGCGACACGCGCGTCCTAAATCATACTAGTAGTTGGTCTATCCATACTAATTTAATAACTCTGTCTGTCTGTTACCTCTTTAAGCTTCAACCACTGAATCAATTGGGATGAAATTTGGCAAGGAGTTTGAGGCTCGGGGAAGGGTAAATAGCAGTAAATAGTATCTACCTGGAAAAGAGTTCTGTTTCCGTAGTAACATGATTAAACTTCTGTGTACGTGTAAAATATAGGGGATTATAGTAAGTAATTGTACCTACATTAATATAAGGAATTGCAATTATTTACATAATTAATAAGGTTCGGATTCGACTAGAAAAGAGACCCAATCCAAAGGTTTGGTTCTGGTTTTGGTTTCGGCAGACTATAGTTTTTTTGAGCATTTTTTTTCGAGTCGAGAGTAATGCTCAACCAGTGCCGTCCTTATCTATCAGGGGGTGCAAGGGGGGCTGCGAACTCGGGCGCTATGTATTAGGGGGCGCCGAAAGAACTGAAAATGTACCCCACCATGCTTCAGAGTTCAGAGGACGACAATCGGGCGATCATAGGCGCCGGGCGGTTTCGTTTTCATCGATGACCAACCAACCAGCAAGGTACTTACTACTTCTTCTTGTAAAGTAAGCATTTTTACTTGCATCATGAAAGCAGCTTTCGTAACTTTTCCTTGGTCTTCACGGAACTCTCATTTCACATTTCACAAACAAACCTACTCGTTAACAAAATTTGTTTGGCGGATAGGTACTTACACAAAAATTCAGTGAGTCCAAAGATTTCCCCTTTGGTCAACCTCGTGAATGTGTCGTCCTCGAAGTAAAAGTGAACTACAAGCATATTTTCTCTGAAATACAAATTAGGTATATTCAGTTGTTACGAAAACAAACAAAATCAAATATGCATATTTAGGATCTTATTAATAGTATTTAAGTAGGTAGAGTGTTCAGGTATGTGATAATTTCCTCACACCTTAGATTCTGGCAAAGTTTGATTTACTCTGACTTAGACGGAACAGGGCTTAGAGGCATCCGCAGCGTTGATACATGGGAGCTCAGGGTTGTTATAACAACATGTTACTCTACATTCTGTAATATAAGTCGGCAATTTTTTTAAAGCGAACCGCCCTATTATGCCCTCATCTACTTGGGTAGCTCCATAATCGTATGTAAAACTCAAGTACAAGGAAAAGAAAGATCTGCTCACGTGAAATAGTTGACGGACTTGGCGAGGGATTTCGCCAGGTGCCGCACCAGCCCCTTGTTGAGTGGGGCCGTGCTCATGCGCTCGAAGAACCCAATCTCTGTGCACGCAGGCAGACATTCTTCGCACTCTTTTTCTAAACAATAGTATTATTTAAAGAGTAATTGTCCAGATGTCAAAGAAAAAAGGACACTTGGGTTTTGAAACGAACCTAACGATACCTTGACTATCGAAATCCATCCAGCCGTTTGGAAGATACAAGGTAATAAAGAAATTTACAAATGTACGTACCTACATATATACAAGACACACGCTGCACAATCCTTGTTGACATTAGGATAAAAACAATAAGTATGATTTTGAATATTTGCAAAGCACCTTTCTCTAAAAACTTCTTCTTCTATCGAGTCGTAAAATGGCTACTCATTAAATGTGCTTTTTTTATGGCATAAGACGGCAAAGTAGCGAGCGGGTCACCTGATGGTTAAGTGATCACCGCTGCGTTCAGATCTTGCTGGGAGCAAGAAGTTGGGTTTTTTGGGCACCCTGGAGGTGACCCATACATTGGATAGCACTACAGTCGCACTCACAATTGTTGGAGAAACCCCACCTGACTATTTTCGTGGCATCTACCAACACTAACCCACAGTCTATTTAAAGACTTCCAGACTGGCCAGGGCAGATTGCCACCCGGTGGTAATTTCTGTAAAGACAATTTGTCAACTTCGGGCTCGGCATAAAATCGGCCGAAATTCACGTGTTCGTGTGAATTGCACGCGACACGCGCGTCAATAATCATACTTGTAGTTTGTATATATATTCATACTAATTTATAAGTAACTCTGTTTGTCTGTTACCTCTTCAAGCTTCAACCACTGAATCAATTCGGATGAAATTTGGCAAGGAGTTTGAGGCTCGAGGAAGGGCAAATAGTATTTTCCTGGAAATGAGTTCTGTTTTCGTAGTAACATGAATAAACTCTCTGTGTAGGTGTAAAATATAGGGGATTTTAGTAAGTAATGGTACCTACAATAATATTAGGAATAGTAATTATTTACATAATTAATAAGGTTCGGATTCGGCTAGAACTGAGACCCAATCCAAAGGTTTGGTTTTGGTTTCGGCAGAATATATTGTTTCGGTCTGTCTCTAACCTCTAGAGCCCTCTAAGAAGAGTCTCTAATTATTTCTATACTTACCTAGCGATATCGTTTGAAAAGGGATTATACAAATAAATAATGGATTATCTTATCTCTATGTGGAATTTTCAGAAAGAAGTGTAGATTGGGGTGTTTTGTCAGTTAAAAGTATACAACTTATTTCAGTTTTTTTTACCGAACAAAATATCAAATATGCTCAGGATACATTACATACTATCACATCTTATTTTAACTTGCGGGGTAGACAGAGCCTAGGTCTTTAAGACTAAGAGCCACACACATATAGCATGTACCAGGCGGTAGATAGAAAACGGACTCAAAATAGTGATGGGTAACTAGCCGCATCGCCTACAAACATGATTCGTCAGATTTTCGCTCATTCTCTCGATCGGCTTTTACGATTTGTGCGAGAAGGGAAGCAGCTAATACATTCTACGTTTTTCTTAACTCCCGGACCATCATACGGATATATTTAGAGTTTCCAGTTGCGTGATCAAGTATTGTTAACATATTACGAACTAGCTGTTGCCCGCGGCTCCGCCCGCGTTAGTGTCGATCCCTTAGGAACGGTAGAATTTCTCGGAATTAAACATACCCTATGTCCTTCCCCGGGCCTCAAACATACCAAATTTCATCCAAATCAGTTCAATGGTTGAAGCTTAAAAAAACGACAACAGAGTTACCCTCGCATTTGTAATATTAGTCTTAGTATGGAAATATGGATATTATTTATACTTCTAAGTCCAGAAATATGAAAATTTCCATAAAAACTTTACCCTACATTTTTTACATTTCACAGGTCTTTTTAATTGTAATAAAGAACTTATATACCTATTTTTATACTTCTAAGTGTAAAAATGAGAAAATTTCCGTACAAACTTTAAACACCTATTTCACTCGTTCAGGGGAGAATTTTGTCTAGTTCACCTACACAGATGTTTTTTAATTTTAATCGAGAACTTATATACCTACTTTCAGACTTCTAAGTCCAGAAATGAAAAAATTTGCACACGAAGTTTATACCACCCACTCTACCCCATTTTATTACCCCTTAAGGAGGGAATTTTGCAAATTTCTTTTAAACCCGTCTTTTTAATTTTAATCGATAACTTATATACTTACTTTCATACTTATAAGTCCAGAAATCAGCAAATCCTTACTTTAATATTATAAATGCGAAAGTGAGTTTGTTTGTTTGTTTTTTACGCTTTCACGCCGTAACTACTGAACCGATCATCATGAAATTTTGCATACAAGTTCTCTGGAGTGCGGAGAAGGACATAGGCTACCTTTTATCCCGGGAAAAAGTACTATTCCCGAGGGATCGACGTTGACGCGGGCGGAGCCGCGGGCGAAAGCTAGTTCCATATAAATTTACCCCTTCAGAAGTAAAAGTTCTAAAAATCCTTTCTTAGCGCTCACTCACATCATTACAAGAACCCCTGTACCAAAATTCAAGTTTCTAGGCGCAGCAGTTTCGGTTGCGTTGATACGAGTATATAAGTCACGTTTACCCGCGGCTACGCCGCCGCCGATAGTGTCCATCCCTCAGGAACATTAAATTCTACTGTTCTTCCCGGAATAAAAGGTACCCTATGTCCTTGTCCTATGTACCCGGGTCTCACTACCTCCATACCATAAACTTTAGATGTTTTGCTGGGTTAAAACAGAGCAATTGGTGAAAGTTTGAAGTAAATCGGTCTAGTATTTTCGGAGATAATCGTGATCATACATACAGACAGACAGACAAAAAATTCGAAAAAAAAAAAATCTTTCTGTTATTCTTTTTAAGGGTCCCTCTATCCATTTCAGTCAAAAATTCTAAATGTACAGACAAAATATTTTTACTGTTTTATTATATGTATATAGATATAGATTATGAAAATAATGTTGCGACTTACTTTTCGGTGCTATGTTCGTAGTATTGCTGTAACACTTCGCGTCTCCTTTGCCGCAAATTCGGGTTGTTTTATTTTCTGAAACATAGGGCAATAAAAAAATACAATAAACATGGAACGTACCATGTACAGTTGCATTACATCTTGTGACGATTTACCTACGGAATTATACTCACTCGGCATGTAGTAGAAGACACAATGGCATAATTCCAACATTGCTCTAGCTTCACACTCCATCTCGCAGTTTTTCAAAGTGTAAGTTCTGTAGCAATAGCAAAACAGAAGAAACATTCAACTAAATATCTCGAGAATATTATGTGGAATTATCCTACTTTACAAATAACGGGAGCCACCTTCTTTAATATCTACGTATTCGAAATTATGAAATATCAAGTGATCAAATAGGTTAGGGCATTCTCAAAGTGTGGTCCGCGGAGCCCAAGGGCTCGCCAAGCCTTTATAGCCTTTTCGTCAATTTTTTTTTCGTTTTTTTCTTGCAATTCTGTATTCCATTTGGGATTCTAATTCCAGGATTTCAATATCGTTCAGAGGTTCAAAATCACGCTGTATATTGTATTATTCTAAAGTATAATATATTATAGTAGGATGACAATGAAAAGACTCTCTTCTTCATTACAGCCGCAAAAAGTGCACTGCTGAACGAGAGTCTCTCCCAAGGATTCTTCGTTCCTTCGTACGGCAATATCCTGCATATTGCCGGTGATATGGTGATTATATTAAACTAATTAAACTAACTAAACTAATGAAAGATAGGAATTAATTGTTTTCGGAAAGGGAATGATAGGTTTGGGATACTACTCACTCGGATGAATGGGGGAAAAGCAAGTAGCAGCTCGGGAGGCCGGGCGCGCATACCCGATGCTGTACCGGCCACCACCGGACAGGCAGTTGAGGATGACACACCTGACCACTGTACTGTAACGCTTACTTACATACCTATAAAATACTAATTCCTTTTCGTTGGAGAATAGACAAAGCCGTTTCGTGATATCAATAGATTTGAGGTCAGCATTTGCGTCCAGGATCCGCGGCTGTATGGCGACCCTCGCCTCTATCCCGCTGCCGAAGATCTCACCCAGGTTGGCTATTTTTGGTGTCTCTGTTGGGTTGTGAAGGAGTATCTGCGACAAATACCCTCGATTATAAATTGCAAAAAGAATACGTACGTACGAAAATAAGTTCTTGCTTTCGTAAAATGCCAACAGCGTTTTACGCAGTAAATTGTAACCTTATCGTTGCTTCCCATAAAGATAGGGTCAAACATCGCACTCAAACCATCAATAAAAAAAAGCAAAGACAAAAATACCAATGGGTCGCAATTCTTTGCGTAGGTAATTTGTGTTGAACTTCTCAGAGTTTTACGTCGTCCGGCGCACGCGCAGTACTCTTTTCTTTACTGTTATACATAGTTATAGGCTGAAGTGTAGGCTTTTGGTTTTGAAAATACATACATTTTATACCAGTATGAGAAGAGAAATAAAGCTTTTTGGTAATATTATTAGTAATAAGAGTGTACAAAAGGTCTTATAAAATAATACAATTCTTCTATTGACCCTAGCGGGTATTGCATATTTAATAAATTTGATAGGAAAGATGAATTTTCCAAAAAAATCTGAGTAAAATAAGCTCTACAGTTTGTGTACTTATTTGTACGTAGTATTTTTTGCCTCTGTGGTTTATAATTATATTTTTTCTTATTACATAATTAACAAGCCACGGCTCCGCTCGCGGTGATGTAGAGTCCTTGGGTGCCCCCAACTTAATTACACATACTTAATTGAAAATGCCATGACGACTGGTTCAACGGTTAAAGCACAGATGTAAAAAAGGTTACCTAAAGTGTGAAAAAGTCAGTCGGTTACTTTCGCATTTTCAATCTTAAAATATGGAATCGTTACCTTGAAACCAGTACTTTTCGTGGAAGAGCAGTAGTATTCTTCAATATTAGCATCCAGTACCAAACTGAGACCATGATTAGTTCCCACACCTGTAATGAAGGAATAAAATACTTTACGTATAGTTTATCTCAAAAAGTATAATGAATCGAATTTACAAGCAACAGCTGACCCTTACGGTTTAGACAGAGCCTAAGGCCATAACACCTCGTTAAGCGAGTTGGAGGCGTATAGGTATAGGTGGAGAAAGGTATCAAAACAGTTATGGGTTGTGGATGCTTGCAATACGAATCTTTAGACTTTCTTTCATTTCCTCGACTGGCTTGCCAAGAGATGCAGATGATGCATTCAACGTTTTTTATTTTCTCAAACCAGCTGAGAAGTGCAGGAATAGAAGGTAAATTGCAATGTATTTCTATAGCTAGGTGGTATTTTCATTAGGTTAATAAGTAAAGTACGCACCCCTAGGTCTCCAGGGGAAGCCATCTTCTGGTGCGTCCAGCGGATAGCCTCCTTCGGGCGTCCAGTCTACCGCCGGCAGTGGAAATGTGAGGTTTAAGTCGTTTAGGGACTTGCTGATGAAAAAAAAGCAATATATACCAAAGTCGTTTTTTGTCAGTTACAAGAGTCTGGTGGGAATTTTACCTGTGTGAACGGTTTTGATTTAGCTTATAGACGTGATAACGTCTTATAAATCGATGAACGTTGGCTGTAGGCACGCAGGAAAAGGGTCACGTTTCGTGTGCAAACGAGAGCGCAGAAAAAGCGATAGACAGGCACAATCGGCCTAAGCGTTTGGCTTGTGTTGTGACGCAACTATCTCTCTTCCACCGTTAGGTATCACGTAAAATTATCGTCCGTAAACCGACTTTACAGACAACCAATTTATTCCAAATTGATTTAGTGGACTGTATAATAAATTAAATAAACTGTAGTTTGGTGTTCTAATAGCTATGATAACGAACAATATGTGGAGTGACTAAAACAAACTTGCATAGGTAGTGCGATTTATTAGCGGGTTGACGGTCGCCTGCCTTGCTGCGTCGTCCATGATGAAGAAACCAGTTAGTGAACTCGAGAAGAATTATACCTAATAAAAAATTTTTTTGGCTTAAACATGTATTAATTAAATTAAATGGACATGGTAGGTACAATTAAAAAACACTGAAACTAATTCTCAAACTTATGGTTCCACGTACCCCTGTTAAACTTACTAGATGACAGCGAACCCCCACAAAGAAATAACAAAATTGGCTGTTGGAGAAACTAAGGAATTTTTTAATTATTAGAACAGTGGCGTGCGCGCCACTATATTGTGTTAGAACAGTGGCGTGCGCGCCTACATGCGCATAGAAAAATTTTACTCTGACGAGTACATGGGTGCTTGCCAGTCTGGCTGCAAGACTGGCAATAAGTACTAAATCTTTTCACGAACTGTCCGCCGTTTTTCTGCCGTCGATTGGCTTAGTAAAAAAAGACACACAGTTGCAAATGGAAAGTTTATACATAGGTGTTACATATTTCAATATTCTGCCAGCAGATCTGGCGATTGCCATCCGTTCCATCCATCAAGATATCCGATGTATTTTAAGCAAAGGTTTTATGATACAATTATAAATCTGAAGACCAATAATGAATTTTCCTGGTTCATTAAAATCTTGAGTAATTTTTTAAATCAACATATATTAGTGTAGAATATTAGAAGACAGAAATGAAACTCACGGGTTTCGGAACATCTTCTCGCGATGCACCACGTTGAAGGTGCAGCACAGGCCCTCGTCAGTCAGCTGCGCGTTGAACAGGTCTTGGCAGTTCTTCACTTGCGAGTCCCACTTACACTGTGGTATCATCTCATGACATGGTTGGGTTACCTGAATATGTTATTAATTATTAACTTCATTACGAAAAAAAATTAAGATACCTAAATTTTTCGATTCTTGGAACCAGCCCTATAGTATTTGAAACAGATAAGATAAAATCATTTTGCATCTGTTGGTTTTCAATTTTGTATGGAATTGCTATTATGTAATGGGGTAGGTACCTACTATAGTATAAGCAAATAGTTTTGATGACTTATGTATGCAAGTTAATCCTAAACGGTTAATTACCTAAACCTTTTCTAACTATTTAACAATGACACATTAATTTTGTACTCTGATAAAATAGTTGAAAACAAAGTATTGTATTTCTTTGTGAAAATCATTTAATTACATACATTTTAATGAAAATTATGCTCCCATAACTTGAGTGTTTGCCTTGCTCAAAAATAGCTTGAGGCGTTTTAAGAAAATAAACACATACACCAGTAAAAATAATTGCATTATTCCCTAATCCTACCTAGCTGTCATAATACTATTAAAGTTTCGGTTACCCACCTAACCAATTCCCGGCAATAGCAGTTTAGGATACATATATTTTAATCTCAGACCTTGAAACCACTAAAATAGCCTTGCAAAGGAAGGCTAAATAACTATTTACTCATTTGCCGTCTATTCCACTTCCACATACGTAAAATGTGCAAATGCCGATTTCGGTTCCAGCAAAGAATATATACGCTACACGAACCAGTCTACTCAGGCTGCTAGTGAATCCGCCATTGGGTAGACTCGGTTTCCTGCGGCGCCTACTCTATAATATACAGGGTAAGTGGTATCTAACGCAACCTCCTAAAGGTGACTAAGGTACATCAAGATTAACTACGTTTGTTCTATGCCTTTTTGTTATTTGATGTTTGCTTTTTTGATACAAAATATAATAAAATGCTATTTTGCAATCCTACTCGTCTTAACTCTATGGCAATCAGCGCTACGAGATAATAATAGTAGGTACCTACGCCACATAAAAGCTAATGTATGTATAATCTTACTACGTATTGCATTTAGGTAAAATAAATAAATAAATAATAAATAAATATATACGGACAAATCACACAGATTGAGCTAGCCCCAAAGTAAGTTCAAGACTTGTGTTATGGGATACTAACTCAACGATACTATATTTTATAACAAATACATATTTAGATACACATCCAAGACCCAGGCCAATCTGAAAAAGATCATTTTCCATCTTGACCTGGCTGGGGATCGAACCCGGTCACTCCGTGTCGCAGGCAGGCGTGTTGACCGCTGCGCCACGGAGCTAGTCGTAGAAAAAGTCATAGAAAAAACGTTGTTAGTCATGATGTACCTAAGTCGTCTTTAGCATGTTTTGCGTTAGTTAACTATAACCCTGTAGAGTAAGCGCCTGCCCGGAAAACCTACTGGATTTGGTTGCCTAACTATACAGCGAAAACTAGTTAGTTACGGTAAGAAGCTAAATGTTGATTGAAGAATTTTTGGAAATTGTCCATACTGATCTGGAAGAATAGATGTACCAACCAGCTTCTAATCCCGTGCAGCTTGTATGGGATATGGCTGAAATATAAGGAATTGTGTCATTAGGCGATGCGACTATCAACCTAACATTATTTTGATTTAGTTTTTTGTCTTTACCATCAACCCGCTAAACGTGACATTTGGGTCTGTTCGGATAGTTTAAGGGATATAGATTTGGTAAGGGATTAAGAATTGGTTATATATGTATGTGTGTATTTATTCTTTTGTTGTTCGAAATATGAAAATAATAAATAGGTATAATAAAGTCAATACAAAGCATTGCAATAACAGTCATAAACAAATAGGCATAACCGCTAAACGTGCTTTTTGGGTCTTATGACCTTGGACTGTGTACCCTGCAAGGTTTATACCTTGCAGGGTAGACAGAGCCCAAGGTCATAAGATAATAATACATATTCTCGCGTCTTTATAGACGCGAGAATATGTATGCATGTTTCTTTCATATGTCTAAAAACTTGGTAATTTGCATCAGCAGCGCAAGGGTAGAGGAAGTTTTCTTTGGCGCCTATATTTATTACAAGTCCAAGCAATATTTTCAACATCGGATGTTGACGCCCATAGCCTGACATCTGAGTTATTGCGGGTACTAATTTTCCTAGTCAGTACAACTTTATTTGTAAAGGTTAGTATCGGAGTGGTTATGTCTGGTTATTGGTGATCAATGGTGACATTCACAACAACCTTTTGTACTATTCAAAAGTGATTGTTGTTCCAGATTTGTAGTTATATCTTTAACAATAAATGTTCATGCTCTAACGCAAGGTGCCATAAACTTTTAGTTGTTCGTTCATGCCATTGCGGGTTCACCCCCAAAAAACTCACCCTTAAAATCAAATCAAAAAGTATAACGCTACAACGTAATTGCGGGCTACAAAGGCTTCTCTCGTGTTTAAAAGATGAGTTGTAATTGTATAAATAAATGGTAACCAGAATAAAAACATGTAGGTATATCACGTACCCGCTAGTTATAACTATCGAATCCCTTGGGAACCAGTCTTTTAGAAACCCTGCTACATTTCTTTAAGTAAATTGAATTTTATTTCGTAAATGTAATTTTTTTTATTTCGCAGATACTTCTCACTATTTATAATTTGTAAAGCTATATTCTGCTAAAACTACCGGTTAACAGTCTGGGATAATTCAGAGGTTTTAAACTGTGATTCTAAAGACCACATTTACACCATAAAAATAGATAGGTCGTTTTGAACAATAGCCATCGTTTCAGCAAAAACCGTACTTACTTAGTTTTGTTTGACCGATTTTATATTTTAATGTACTTTTCATTAGTTGAACTAAGTACTAACGTTTATGAGGAACGACCTGGTGTGGTCCCAATCAGCGCTGTCTGCGATGTTGTCCTCAAATATTTCCGCATCATTTTGCGGGGTGCACAAGCTCTCCAGCAGCTTCTTGTCCACTCTATCGCTGAAACAGGTAGCACATAACTGAATATTTGTTATAGTTAATTTTATTAGCAGCAGATATACGAGTATATTTACTTTTAGTTTTTAAAGTATAAATTAAAAATAAACTGAAATTACCTTCAGGTACTTAAAAATTAAGTAAAAACTAAATGTAAATTATAAAACTGGAATTTAAATCGCTTCGGTCGGTGGGCAGGGTACCCAAAAGGCTGGCGGCATTTCCTAGTTGAATGGCCAAACTCAATCTTTGGCTAAAATGCAAGCCAGCCCTTTGGTCACCGCAAATGTCGATAGATCTCCTTGAATATTTACTTTTAGTATCGATCGCATTTTTCGACTCCTACTTTTCGATTGGTGTATCAATTTTGTACAATAGTCGTGATACCCATATTATCTCTCAATTTGTGGCTACGTCTGAGGAAACAAGAAGATTAATGATTGAAAATAATATGCAGCTAGTTGCTGACCATAGTTCAGTCGATGAGTCGAGCTTGCAAAACGCTACAATAGGTAATCTTACGACAAAATTTGGACTAGGTCCTGTATATCAAAAGGGTCTATGTATATCAAAAGATAGGCCATTTTTGTTTCTATATCTATGAGTAGAAAGGGAAAACCCTATCAGGGCGAGTAAAGTGAGCGCTAACACTATTCCAAAACAACAAACTATGCATTTTTGTTGTACGTTATTTATTGAGTTACTATCACACTTTTCGTTTTGAGTAAGCATATCATAGTAATAGTGGCGAGCTCGTAGCACAGTGGTTAACACGCCAGCCTGCGACAAAAGGGTTCCCGGGTTCGATCCCCGGTCAGGTCATAAAGGAAAACGATCTTTTTCAGATTGACCTGGGTCTTGGATGTTTATCTATATAAGTATTTATTATAAAATGTAGTATCGTTGAGTTAGTATCCCACGACACAAGTTCACAATTCTAATATATTTTTAACATATCTAGATCTGTTATTATCATTGTCCGCGATCCGTCTGCGTAGGTTTCGGTTGTAACCGAAACCTACGCAGACGGATTTAATCTTTATGTATAAAAATTACTATTTATATGGATTATACGATGGAAAACTTCGCGAGCCCTTAAAAAGCACCGCAATTTGCTAATAAATAAATAAAGTAGAAAGGTAGTGTGTAACTCGTAGAAAAGAATTCAAGCGATTTTCTAATACATAGATTCTTACCCATCCTTTAAATACCGCTCAGCAACAGATTTCTTCGCCTGGTTGACATTGCAAATTGTTAGAGCCGGGAAGGGCAGCTCCTCCAGTGGCATATTTTGTGGGTTGATACTGACGATCATGGGAGAGAGCCGCCACTTCGCATACACATTCAAGATGAAGAAGCTTGCACAGATCAGCGAGAAACCGAACGCAGCCAGCCAGAAGAACCTAAGGTTTGTTCACATAAGGAGCGAAAAATCTGAAGAATTGAATATGCTCTTGCATATCAAATTCTTCGGTATATAGTTTGTTATTAAAGATAAACGAAATATGATATTGTATGTTCTTTTCGTGTGTGTAAAGGTCAGCACTGGTGTCAGATTTTTCAACCTGCCCAATGTATCTGACACTGTACCTAGAAGAATATTAGCTCGCAAAAAAACAATTACACCGGAGTTGAAAGAAGGTAAGCTATTCGTTATTCTTAATACCTATTTAACGTGTATGTTGACAATTTCATGACGATCGGTTCAATAGTTAAAGTGCGAAACGTTGACAGACAGAGTTACACAATGAATTCTAATGTTTTCGCGATTGTTACACATTTAAATTACTTAATCGATCTGTCTATCAGCAAACATGAAAACTGTAAAATTTTCGAAACTTTAGGTGTAAAAATAATGTAATAAACGCGATAAAACTGTATCTATTAAGTGAATTAATTTTAAGAATGAGTTACTTTCGTATTTGTAATATAATGTATGGAATGTAATAAAAGGTGCTATTTAATACTCGTATGTACCTAAAGAAAATCGTGTCTGGTCCTAAAAGGTGTTCACTAGTTTTTAATATTAAAATAAAATCCTACGGACAAATACGAGGAGCCCGAAAAAATCGACATTAATAAATAAATCATAAATTGCCATACAAATTATCCGGCCGAAACACGTTTGTAATGATATGTTGAAAAACATTTACGAGTATTACTTTAAAGGATCACACAAAATTTTATTAACTTATTTTAGACGAATTCTTTTTATAAGTACAATCGTTTGCTGTCCTTAAGAACAATTGTTGGATTTAATACCCAGTGTTTACCTTTCGAACCATGTTAATTTTTTCTCGCCTATGTACCGAAGACCGTGTAGCGTTGACGTCAGAAGGTACTCTCTTATATCTTTGCCAACTGAAAGTCTTTCCTCTTTAGCTTGCTGCGGGGCTCTCTCCTACGAAAATATATTTGTTATTTAGACTTTTCCAACTTTTTTATTTGTTGTTTAATCGTTGAGTGTATCTCACGACACAAGTTACCAATTTACAGTGGGGCTAGATCAATCTGTGTAAGTTGTCCCTAGAGTTAGGTACCCACCTCACTTCTACTCCTAGGTATGGGTATTTTCGGCGTAGAATCCCAAACATACCATGGTGAATTCTCACGATTCGGATTTGTTGTCCAATAATTGTGCTGGAAAAAACATTATATTACCGTTCGCAGACATCTCAATGTTATGTAATCTCATAAAACATTAGAATATTTTTTAATAAAGTACCTAAGTAGAATGTTATACACGCAGTTTTTGTTTAAAGTTTTGTTTTCATTGCATAATCGAAAAGTCCTGGTGGCATTAGTACAAAACTTTACTCCCTAATTTGTCTTGTCACACAGAAATATAACTAGTTTGCTCTTACCTTTCTGAAAGTGTCAGAAGAAGTTTTTCTCGGGCGCATACCGAAGATGTATTGCGGGTAGACCATAACTAGAACTGCTGGGTCATCGTGACACAACCTCACATGAAGTGGTCGATTGTCACAACAAACATTAGATCGAAAATGCTGTAAATTACTCGTCGAATTGGTTCACTTGTAACCCAATTTCACATTATTGCTGTTTGCCAAGTAATCGTTTGATTGCGTCCACGTGATGAATCGACCCTGCGCCGCCTTCGCTATCCTTCGATGGCAAAATTATATATTTTCCAGACACATTGTATTATGCTTTCTCGTAATTTACCGTGGGGTATTATAGTAAATTACCTTTTACGTAACCGAATTCTAATGTTCTTCTCTTCAATTTCGAATTTTAAGAATTCTAGGATACCTTTTTGTACACAAATTAGCTTTTAGATACAGGAATATAGGAACTATGAAGTTACATTACTAGGTTATTTACGCTTGTATATCTACTCGTATAAATTGTTGATTCACATGCAGCAAGGTTTAATGATGTTTTTATCAACAGCAGTTACCGCAGCGTGGTATCTATGTGGAGATCGGTGCACTATCGTCAGTGTCACATCACGCTACTGTTGCATTGCAAGACTGTACCACAAAATATTGAGTATACAAAAAGGTGGGTAGGGTAAGCTCACTTGACAATTTGGGTTATTATAAAACTAGTCATTAAGAAAAGACTAAATACCTGTATTTAGTCTTTGAAATTTAATTAATTAGCATACGTTTTAAGGAGTGACTCAGACCACGAATCTAAACAACTTTCATTATGGGATCAACTTGGACATCGTGAAAAATTATCTGCTTTGTCATACAAAAGTGGAATATCTACTTGGCCAAAATCTATGGAACAGTTTTTTTTTGCAATTTCGGAGTTAGTCCCGTAGTAAAAGTTGTTCAGATTCGTGGTCTGTGTCACTGCTTAAAAGTTTGCTAATGAATTCAATTTCACCCTGTATTTTATCTTTTCTTAATGACTAGTTTTATAGGCTTTTTTTTATTTACAAATAACTTCGACTTTAGTACCCATAACTAGTAACACATTGACTTCAGTATTGAACTATCACGGAGTACTTTTTGTGAAAAGAATTGGCCAACACTATCTAATTTAATACCGCTTTCTCAGGAGCTTTTCTTAGGCCAACAGCTAGGTACATGGTAGCTGGTGCCTTACCTAGAAGAGTTCGTATAGACTCGGAACGCATATGGCCCAGCTCTTGAAAAAAAATACCAAGGGAATGGGGTCTTGTTAGTCGATACTTAAATGTTCAATAGGCTAGTTTCCTAAAAAATATAGCCCTTTGAAATTCCGTGTAACGTCACACTTTTAAGCAAACTTTGACGTCACGAGCCCCCACTCATGAACTTTGTCTATCATTTATCTTTATCATTTACTAGCTTTCGCCCGCAGCTTCGCTTGGTTTCACGCCAAGGTTTCACGTCATTTCCTCGGAAACAGTACTTTTTCCGGGAGGGAAGGTAGCCTATGTCCTTCTCCGTACTCCAGAGAACTTGAATGCAAAGTTTCATGATGATCAGTTCAGTGGTTACGGCAGCGTATAAGCGTAACAAACAAACAAATCAACTGATTTTCGCATTTATAAAATTATTAAGGATTATTTATTTCACATAAGAAAGAATACGTGTCTAATATTTTTTAATTATCTAACTGAGGACTGACGGACTAATTTTAATGTTTTTATTTGACCCAGGAAACTGGCCATTTGTTTAAATGTGAAAACCTGTAAATTATAGACTACTTGCTCTCCTGCTCTAAGTGCCCCAATACCTGCACGATAGACGATCTGATGGCTACTGATACATACCCCATACAGGCTAAGCTACCAAAATATTAGCGGGTCATCCTTTCTCCTTATTATTATAAACGCGAAAGTTTGTGAGTAGGTATGTATGGATGTATGAATGTTTGTTACTCTTTCACGTGAAATCGGCTGAACGGATCTTGACGAAATTTTGCACACAGATAGGTTATCAGGATTAACTGGGCTACCTTTCATCCCGGCATAAGTACTGTTTCCGCGGGATCGACATTAACGTGAGCGGAGCCGCGGGCGACTTCTTCTTCTTCCTTTACCTTATCCCACTTTTTATGTGGGGTCGGCACAGTATGTCAGTTCCCTCCATTTTGATTTGTCACCTACCATATCCTTTGTTGCTCCTTTCTTGTTCATACTCTCCTTGACACAATCCATCCATCTTTTCTTAGGTCGTCCTCTGTTTCGGGTTCCATTCACCTTCAGTTCCAAAGCCTTCCTTGCGATATGACCTTCTTCTCTCCTCATCACATGCCCATACCAGCTCAATCTATGACTATGGAGCTTTTCTATTACTGGCGCGACTTTCATACTTCTCCTTATATACTCATTCCGTATTTTATCCATTCTTGTCACTCCACACATCCATCTCAACATTCGCATCTCTGTTACATGCAGTTTTCTTTCTTCCATCCCTTTTGTGGCCCAACATTCCGATCCATACAACATGACAGGTCTGATAACAGTTTTATAAATTTTCCCCTTAAGCTTAAGGGGCATACGACTATCACAAGTTACTCCCGTGACCTGTCTCCACTTTGCCCACCCTGCGCTAATACGGTTATTAACGTCGCGATCAATATCGCCGTCCATCTGTATAACTGAACCGAGGTACCTAAAATCGGAGCAGACCGGTAAAGAAACACCACCAAGAGCAATAGGAGAGAAGTTTGATGGACCACCGAAGTCTATAAACAGGTGTTCTGTTTTGGTCCTGCTAATTTTCAAACCTACGCTCTCCAGTCTATCCTGCCATCTTTCCAGCCTACTCTGTACCTCAGGCGCATCTTCTCCGACCAGAACGATGTCGTCAGCAAACAACATACACCAGGGCGCTTCCTCTTGTATATCTGATGTTAATGCATCCATTATCAAGAGGAATAAATAAGGGCTTAGAGCCGAGCCCTGGTGTAGGCCCACCTCCACACTGAACTGTTCAGTATCCCCGGCTTCGGATCGAACTTTAGTACTGGCTCTGCTGTACATTGCACGTATTAGCTGCAGATACTTCCATGGCAACTCTTTGACATTCAGGGCCCACCACAAAACCTTACGAGGAATTCTGTCATATGCCTTTTCGAGGTCAACAAACACCATATGCAAGTTTTTGTGTACTTCACGGTATTTTTCGCATAGTTGTCGTAGTGCGAATATGGCATCCGCTGTTCCTCGACCAGGCATAAAACCGAATTGGTTTTGTGTTATCTCACACTCTTCTCTTATTCTTCTTTCAATCACTTTCTCCCAAACTTTTATACTGTGTGACATAAGCTTTATTCCTCGATAGTTGTTACAATTTTGTACATCACCCTTATTCTTAAAAATGGGTACCAGTGTAGGGTAGAAGCGGGTAATCCCAGTCAGGCGACAATCCCGGTCAGCACACTAACTCACAAAATATTTGGTTTACGGGCACCCACACATGCAGAGACGGTGGCGTGATTGTTCCCCGCCCGACGCACCGACCCCCGTTCAGTTCCGACCGCGCAGCGCTGAGAGCGAGACGAATGTTTGTTTCGAGGCATTTTCTTACAACATTTTGGTCGTAGATTATAAGACGTGAGTATCAAAATATTCATATTTCATTAAGTGTTTATATTTTTTGTTATGAATTAGTCATCTAGCTATCCATGCGATTAGATATTTAAAGCAATTTGCAATAAGTTTTATCTTAAATTATTATTAACCTCAAAAAATCATAGATGGGTAATGCCGGTCACGCTGACCGGTATTATCCGCAAGGCAGTTGTACAAGTAGATGATATATTTAGTAAAAAAAAAAAAGATTAATTGTAATTTGATCGTCACATGTATATTCTTTGTCTTATACATAAACAATTCTTATTCAATTCTAGAATGCCACGGAATAGAAGCCAAGGATTGAAGGTGAAATGGAGCCAAATTGATTTAATCAGGGCATTCCAACTCGTCGATGAAGGGACACCGGTAAGAGAAGCAGCGCGTTTAACTGAGATTCCCTTTTCAACCCTCCAAGAAAGAGTGAAAAAGAGAAACTCTGACTCCCCGTCTCTGGGAAGGAATCCAGTATTCACAAAAGAACAGGAAACGGAAATGGCAGATCAAGTAAAATATCTCGGTAAAATATTTTATGGTTGTACTTCGATTCAAATCAGAAAGATGGCCTATGAATATGCTGTTAAGAATAATTTGAAACACAACTTTAATGAAGAACAGAGAATGGCTGGCAAAGATTGGCTTATGGGTTTTATGAAAAGAAACCATTTATCTGTCCGTAAAGCAGAAGGTACAAGTTTAAACAGAGCAACCGCTTTTAATAAAGATGAAGTCAATATATTTTTCACGCTGCTTGGGGAGTTGATGGAAAAATACAATTTTTTACCGAGAAATATTTACAACGTGGATGAAACTGGGATCACCACAGTACCAGAGCCAGGTAAGGTTATTACTGAGACGGGACAAAAACGTGTGGGGTCCATAACATCTGGTGAAAGAGGTAAAAATGTAACAGTTGTTTGTGCAGTAAGTGCAACGGGAGTGTACCTGCCCCCCATGTTTATATATCCCCGTCAAAGGAATTCACCAGCTCTAGAAAATGACGGCCCACGAGGCGCTATATATCGCTGCTCAAAAAATGGATGGATTAACGAAGACCTTTTCTTAGAGTGGCTAAAACATTTCGCCACTTTAACTAAACCTTCGGAGAATGACCCCATACTGCTCATATTAGATAATCATTCTAGTCACATCTCTTTAAAGGCGTATGAGTTTTGTAAAATAAACAACATTACAATGCTGTCGTTACCACCGCATGGATCTCATCGGATTCAGCCTTTGGACGTAAGACAACACCTTTGTATAAAATTTTTACAGCAATCATTCTGCCATTCACCCTTTTGACGTCTAACACTAATTCTTTCAATTCACAATCCAACACTACGCCAACACCATTCCGCTTTCCATCACTTCCGCAATAAAATAGTTTGTATCCCTCCCCGATTTCCCTAGCTTTTGTCCCCTTCCACCTTGTTTCCTGCAAACAAGCCGCATTTATTCTCCTGCCTTTCAATATATCTGCTAACTCTCTTCCCCTGCCCGTCATGGTCCCTACATTCCAACTTCCAAATCTCAACCGCACTTCCTGGACTCGCTTCTTATGTTGCATCCGTCACTGATGCAACAACCCTGGTATACTTCCCACAGGCGCCGGGTGCTGCGCCTGCGCGTCGCCTCGGGGGTACGCCCTAGTCCCATCGCCATCATAGCAAGAACTTTCATACTGAGATAAAGTTTTGGCATATTTTTATAACTGGCCGCCTGCCTAACATCAACCCTCCTTGGGAATGCTATTGTGTTTAGTAGCGGTTTTTATGACCGTCCGCCGCCAGACATCAACCCTCCTTGGGAATGCAGTCGTTGCACTGGATGTAAGTGCTTTTCCCGTTAGTCGCCTCTTACAACATCCATGGGATGTGATGGAGTGGTCCATTATTCTATAAGCCCGGAACCACACGGGACCGCGGGCGACTGCTAGTCATTAATTATTTATAAATACTAATGAAACTCGGTTATAGATGTTGCTTTGAGTAACGCGTTTTGAGTGTACCAACATTTATGTTTTGCCTACAGATCCGAACCTAAGTGCCTTACTGAATTATGTACTTATACTATACTAAATGCTTCCCATCTATGCTCCGCTTAATTGGTGCCCCCACTAAACACATATTTATGTTCAAACCCCGCCCCTGATGGTCATGCACAGAGAAGCATAATTGATGGCACGATTATTTACGTCACAGTCACAGTTAAATATTAATTAATTATATCGTTATTCATGTTTAGACCAAACTACTTATGCATTGATTGTGATTTTAAGGATAGCGTCGAGTTTCGACGCTATCCTTAAAATCACATAAGGTTAAAAGATACATTTTCTCGGCATGTATATTGTCGGAGAATGAGAAACATCCTCAACTTAGACCAACCAAACTAAATATCCTTGAGCCTAGCTAGCTTGAGCCTTGAGCGTTGCTTTGCGTCCATAATATGATCGTTGATGTCAGTCCGTAGGTAGGCATTTGCGATTCCTTAAATTATATTCTCTTATTAAATTAATAAATAAAATATGGTGAAAAATGTCTGCGGGCTTGAACCAGCGACCTAGGTCTTTGTACAACCTACGCTCTGCCAACTGAGCTACCGCATGATTCTTACCTCGGCGCTAAAATTCTCCACCATATCCTATTCCCCTTATACTTATTAAGGCTAACGTCACCTAACACAACTACCCGATTTTTACATGTGAGGTATTTGATTCCACTCATCTATACATATAATAAAACAGTAAAAATATTTTGTCTGTACATTTAGAATTTTTGACTAAAATGGATAGAGGGACACTTAAAAAGAATAATAGAAAGCAAAAAACTTTTTTTCGAATTTCTTGTCTGTCTGTCTGTCTGTCTGTATGTATGATCACGATTATCTTCGAAATTACTGAACCGATTTACTTCAAACTTTCACCAATTGCTTTGTTTTAACCCAGCAAAACATATAAAGTTTGTTTCATCAAAATCGGTTCATTAAAAAAAAAGTTATCGTCATTTGAATGAACTCAAGGCATGAGTTTGCCTGCAAACATATAGCAAAAATAAAATAAAATAATAAGTGACATAAGAAAATTAAAATCCAAAGTCAATTCATCATCATACGACAGCATTATACCTATCCATACTATCCATAGTAATCCATACTAAAAAAAAGGAGAAGCTGACTGACTGACATATCAACGCAGGGCCTAAACTATAAGGGTTAGGAACGTGAAATTTTGCACAGGGGTTCCTTTTATAACGTAGGGGAGCACTAAGAAAATGATTTTTGGGAATTCATCTCCTAAGGGGGTAAAACGGGTTGCAAAGTTAGTATGAAACTTTGTCGTTTTTGAAGTTATTCAAATTAAATTCAGCATGAAGTTTCTTTACTGAAAGGTATGAAACACGAGTAAAATATTTTACTCAAAAATCATCCCTTAAGGGGGTAAATAGGGGTGCAAAGTAAGTTTGAAACTTAACCATTTTTGAAGTTAGTCGAATGAAATTCAGCATGAAGGTACTGAAAGGCATGAAACACGAGTAAAATATTTTTCTCAAAAATCATCCCTTAATTATAACGGGGATGCAAAGTTAGTATGAAGCATTCTGTTTTTGAAGTTATTCAATTGAAATTCAATATAAGGGTGTTTCATTGAAAGTCATTAACTAATGTATTCCGGGTAATTCTACTGTTCCTGAGAAATCGACACTTACGCGGCCGGAGCCGCGGGCCAAAGGCAAACCTGACTTATATTTCAACGCATAGCCGAAACTACTGTGCCCAGAAACTTGAAATTTGTCACAGGGATTCTTTTTATGATGTAAATGAGCACTAAGAAAGGATTTTTAGATAATCAAAGGGGGTGAAGTTTTATGGAATTTTCTCATTTCTCGATTTAGAAGTTTTAAAAGTAGGTACACAAATTTAAGCTTTTATGGACATTTTCTCATTTCTGGACGTTCTGGATTACAATTAATTTATTACAATTAAAGATGTATGTAGGTAAAACCGACGAAATTTTCACCTGAAGGGATAAAATAGGGGAGTAAAGTTAGTATGGATTTTTTTTCATTTCTAGACTTAGAAGTATTAAAATAAGTACATACGTTCTAGATTACAATTAAAATTGAAATGAACGAAATTCCCCCCTTAAGGGATAAAGGGGGGGGGGGGGGGGGTATGGAAATTTTCTCATTTCTGGACATAGAAATATAAAAATAAAACATAAAAATAATAAAAATAAGTATATATGTTTACATTACAATTAAAAAGATCTGTGTAGGTGAAATGGGCAAAATCCCTTCCTTAAGGGCTAAAGATCTATGCAGGTGAGATGTATTATTCCGCCTTAAGGGGAAAAAGCAGAGGGGGAGGGGTTTGTATGGAATTTTTATCATTTCTACTGTTCCCAAGGGAACGACATTAACGCGGGCGGAGCCGCGGGCAACAGCTAGTTATACAATAAATATGAAAATCAACTAGAATTCAAAATAAAACACTTATAAAAATATTCCTTAGACAAGGTAATGGTCCAATTAAACAGACCTTTGTGTTTGTTTAGTAATCAAGGTAAATCAAGCGACCTGTCGCGAAGCTTACTTTGCCATGTTATATTATCAGCACTAGCCATCACTCTGTTAAACGCATTCTACTTGATGGCCTCGCTTTATATGCGCTGGGTGAGTAACTAAAAAACTGGAATGTTTTCCGTTTCATATAATTCGTTTATTACGCATACATACAATTATTATGTACAAAATGTTCGTTTAATAGAATTTCCTTATAAAAGTAACAAAAAGCCACAAGAATAGAATAGGCTAACGCACTTGCACTTTGAAAAGTTCCTAAAAGAAGAAGAGATCGGAGGAAGAAACGAACGTCTTGACGCAGACCTAGGGCGTAATGGCACACGCGCGGCCGATGCGACCGCGAGCTACGGGCTAGCGCTGCGTCCAGTCCGGCCGCGAGGAAGAAGAGGAAGAGCTTCACCAGTGCTGCTGGGGAGCGTGCGCGGGCGCTGAGTGCGCGACCTGCGAGTGCGCGGCCAAGTGCGCGGCGCGCGCCGCCGCCACCTCGGGGGTGTCCAGGATGCCGGAGCCGTCGTGCGCTAGTCTGATGTTAGCGGCCTGGTGCTGCCCATTGCCTTGCCATGAGGGGGCACCGTTCCACTGTTGCGCGGGAGCGCTCCACTGTTGCTGGTGGGCGGGGGCGTTCCATTGCTGCTGGGCAGGAGCGTTCCACTGTTGTTGCGCGGGGGCGGCAGACTTGGCAGCGGACAGAGCGGCGAGGTGAGCGGCGCGGGCTTGAGCTACCTCAGGGGTCTCGGCGACGGGGGCGGGGGCATGGCCAGCGGCGTTCCATTGCTGGGCAGGGGCGGCGTTCCATTGCTGGGCAGGGGCAGCGTTCCATTGCTGGGCAGGGGCAGCGTTCCATTGCTGGGCAGGGGCGGCGTTCCATTGCTGGGCAGGGGCGGCGTTCCACTTGGGCTGTTCAGCGCGCTGCCAGTACTCTTCGTTGTCCCAGCGGGGGTCGTAGGAGCCGTCGTCTTGTGGGTTAGGGTTGTTCTGGTTGGCCTGCTGCAGAGCGGCTAGATGGGCCGCGCGCGCCTGCGCTACCTCGGGCGTGTCGAGGATGTTGCGGCCGTCCTGTGACAGGGCGATGTTGGCGGGCGGGCCGGCCCAGCCGCCGGACGCGTGTGCGCCGCACGCCAAAGCTAAGCACGCTACAACGATCTGTGAACAAACAGATTATCTTATCAGTCTTGTATTCTGAACCATCTCAACATAACTTGAGTACTATTGCAATGTATATCTATTGTTGTAAGTCTAATCTATCATGATAGTATTCCTTTTGATATCAAATTCCACAATAAATTGTATAGGGCTGTATCTGATCTTAGTTGGAACCAGTCTTGTTCAACTTTTGCATATCCTTTATTAACCAGATAATATTCAAAGTTATTGCCGGTATAGGTACAATATTTGCGAGTAATTGCCAGTCGCGGTGCTTGTTCGTAGCCCTCCATTATAGCTCTTACATTACAAGTCGATACAATATTTATATAAATCCAGTTGTCGATGATAAGTCGCCCTCGTTCGGTCAGGTGGCTGCAGTACTCGTACCTTACTGGATTTTATGATAGTGTGCTCACGACAATTGAATGCAAGAAGCATTGACCGACATTGAGTAAGACGGAGTAGTCGTGTCTTGCGGATCAGATTGCCTATCGTATAACATCGCCATGAAAATTTGTCTCGTTTGTGATGGAACTGTATGATAAAATCAATTAACCAACTAGTTGATTGTTGTTTTACTAACTGGTCTTTAACAGCTTGGTCGACAATATGATCAATAAACTATGAAACCAATGGAAAACAAGGAATATTTAAATGGTTAGCGTTGAAAGGTACTTCTCGGATATAAAATGTGATACAATATGTACACCTATTAAATGCAAAACTAGCAGAATTGTATTTCTATTTTAGAATTGTATTTCACAAATAAGTCGTTCTGTGTAAATCGACGTGGGTCGACTTTGCAATAAACGAGTGGGTCGATTTGTTGTATTCGCAAACTAAACATTGTTTTTGTACCCATTTCTGTGCTAGATAATAGACGTAAACCTAATGGTTTATAACTAAACTAGACTTGGTACAATCCATACGGTGTGGCGGTAATGTTTTATTTTGAAAGTCTTGCCTTCGTAACGAAATTTAAAGGAAAAAAGAAAGAAATAAATTCGTTACTAAAGTAAAAACGGTTAAACTAGTATTAAAATTTATTTAGCTCTTTTGTCTTGGCCTAAAGTCTATTGTTGAAAATTTATTATTGTCCCTTACCACTTGTAAATTTAAAGGTCGTGTATAAATTATGGGGCAAGTGGTGACAACACCAACAAAGAATGTAGTCGGTTTGTTCACGTTAAAGTCATTGTCAATGGAATCATTCTGACTGTCCAATTATGGCCCAGACGTAATGTTAAGGAACCTGTTGTTTTCATTACAATACCTATTTCTTTGACGTATTGAATAATGTATCCCGTTACATTTTGACATGTGAACTTGTGTATTGTCGATTGCTGTCAACGATTTGAACTTTTAAATTTTTAGGGTTCCGTAACCGAATGCCAAAAAAACGGAACCCTTATCATCATGCCACTTTATTCCGAAACTGCTTATTATGACTACTTACACAGTTGATACTTTGTAGGAAGAAGATGTATTCTGTGAACCGCTTATGATTTTTAACCAAAAAAACAAAAGATTAGGGAGGTCCGACTCGATCTTGGCCGTTTTTTGTTCTTATTAGTGACTTTTACATTTTTGATTAAAACGCTGTGGCTAGAACTATGGCCTTATCTAAATATATGAATTCTGATATGACATGTTTAGGCACATCCTTAAATTAATGACTCCATATACATAAATCTTTACTCAAATTATTCTATAAATATTAATAAAACAATTACATTAATTAGTACTTAAACGTTTTGTTTCAATATAATCTGGTATTTTATTTATTGTTGGGTCAGATTTCTAACTTATGTTATTCTAATTGGATTATGATATAAATCGCAGTAAACGTGCTATTATAAGCTGTTTGAATGTTTACAAACTGGTCATAAATTGTGTCTCCAATTCACATTACCCTAGGATAAAGATACCTACTGAATAGGCGGCAGAAAGAGACAAACCATTTCGTTTGTGTGTATTCTAATCTACGATTACAGACAAAGATCTAGATTACAGACAGGCCTACGTACTGAGACGGGCACTAAAGTTAATATTATATAAGCTTCATTTAAATTAAGCGCACATATTTTAAAGGCGTGCACCCACAAGCTAAGAAAAATGTTTTAGAAAATCGGCACGCTAGTTTTCGATATATCTTGATCAAATCCCGACAAATTGGCACGTATTGACCCGTTTTCAAAATGTAATGACATATCTTGACTTGAATATTTAGAAAAACAGACACAAAAATCACCCTGTGTACGAAAAAATACTATCTTGGCGTACCTACAACTTTTTATTGTTGTCGACTTCGATCAATACTTGTTCGAAGGTTGTCTACTATGGATACTAAGTCATTGGCGTCGACAATCAAAACAGCTGATTTTACTTTCATAAAACATCCAATTATTTTGTTTGAAAAAACAAAAATAAAACTAGTGTCGATTTCTTAAAATTTGCTACTAACGCATTCTTAGACCTATGAGAGCCAGCCCTTAAAATATTTGCGCTTAATTTAAATGGACCTTATCTATGAGACAGTATTTAATGCAACAAACTATATCATAATACTTAATTTGTATCGCACGATGGTTGGGCTGTTTAGGGAACTAAATATATGATTCAGCATAATTAAATGATTTTACTTTAAAATATACATTAAACAATCTTGAAAACAGAGATGTCGTTTACGTTCATCAAAGGTATATTGATAAATTACATTATATTTGGAACGACTATGTAGCTAGCTCCAAGTGAGCTTTCGCTACTTCACCGTGCGTTTGAGGCGAGGGCAGAGTGCCCTCAGACAACATCACCAAAGGGCCCCCAGGAGGGACGGACCTCGGCTTTGGGCGTTGCCGATAAATGTCTTGTGCTGAGCGTGTAATCCATACTGCCATATATTCATATAATATATTAATATTATAAATGCGAAAGTAACTGTTTGTCCATGTGTCTTTTAACGCTTCAACCATTGAACCAATTTGGATAAAATTTGGTTGTTTGAGGCCCGGGGAAGGACATAGGGTACCTATCATTCCGGAAAATTCTACTGTTCCCAAGGGATCGACCTAATATTTTGAAAAATAGGTATTGTTTGGAACAAAATATCTCGTAGTAGGTATTGCAACGTCATGAAGGTGGTAGGTAGCAGGGAAGTGACGCGATTATAATATTGAAGAAGTTCAGCAAAGTAGAGCGTTATTGATGAAAATGCAATGAGATGAGTGCATAGGCGAGGAATTCGTGGCGACTCGTGCAACCGTGTCAGGGTCCAGCAGGGCTATGCGGATCACCTCGGCGGCCCTTCGGACGGGTCGGCGGCGGTCATCGCGGTTCTGGCTTTGATCTACTACTACGGCCACAGAATAATACTACAGAAGTCGCATCTGCCATGAAGGGTTTCGTTGTCTTGTATGTTTATAACTATTTTATTTCCTCATATATTACAAACGGCTAAATGGATCGTTAGGTCTCGAAGTCTCGAACCACAAGTGTTTTTAGATGCTTAGAAAAAGGATAGGAGTCGGGCTTTTTCATTTTTGAAATATCGCTAAACTAGGTATACACAGTTGTTATAGCGTTTACTTCGTTTCCCTTCTCCGTATGGAATGCATTGTTTACTTGTCAAATTGACATTATTTTAATGATTACTGAGGGCAGATTAAAAGATTACTCAGGATAAGAAATAACACTTATCGAGCCAAGCAAGTGACGCAAGAATATCGGTATTTCTTCTGCTCACGTAGAGACAATTAAATTGACGAGTTCAGAGACCGACGTACGTAAATAGGCCTACAAGGTTTGAGTTGAGTAATGCTTAATTACCACAAAACGGATTGTAAAAGCTATTCTTATGCATCACTAATTCGTCTATCACGCACATAGAAAATCGATTCCCTGGTTTCCGATTTCAGCAAATTGATATACATCCAATAATAAAAGCAAGTCGGTCATTGAGTGAATGGCGCCCGCCAAGGTCTGAAGGCCACCCGAAGGTCACGAAGCAGGAAGTAAGCCTTCCGGACCTGCCCACCGTCACATTCTGCGACTGGTTACCCTCGTATGTCACACTTTTATAATTTCCACTTTTTGTCCCGTCTATTAAATGAGTCTATCGCGATTGATAACATCTTAATATGAATTTTCAACTTTAACCTTTGTTGGGTTCAGTTTGTCAAGTTGATATAAAATCAAGACATTTAAATAGTTACAAACAACAGCATATTAAGCTTCCATTTATTGGAATAAGTTAAGCTTAAATAAGTAACACTTTAAGTGCAACTGCGTTTACGAGCTTGAGGCTTTACGTGTTTATGCTGATATTTTTTCATTAAATTCACTAAAGAAACATCTCGGATTGTATTGGGTACTAAAACTGTTTTTAGATTCTATTTACCTGTAGGTAATTTAAGTCGTTATTATCCAGAAAGATAGTGAATAGTAGGTAGGTAGTGATACAATTTAGTTCAGTTTGATAATACTTATTCAAATAGCTCATAATATTGTCCATAAAATGCGATTTAGATCGCAATTCAATTAGAATTTTGTTATTTAAAGTTGAGAATAATTACTACTCGCATTAAAAGACGTTGTTTATTTCATTTGTGCACCGACTTCCAAATGAACGAATTTTATTATAGCTCGTTTTTCCTAATTTCCTTTTAAATCTATATGACATGATGATGATAACTATATTTACTTAAAGTGAGCATATAATTTTGAAAGTATAAGAAGACCATTCAAAAATCTATCAAATGAATAGCAATAGTAAGAATTCAATTAAGTCTCCGTACACATGAAACGCGTCAATAATTTATTTCTTTATGAATAAAATCGACACACAGAGTGTTAATTGCGCGGTAAATCATTCCACCTGACACCCTACATCCTCATTACACGATATTGCGCCCGTGATTGTATGGGTGCTTCACTAACTCGCAATACTATCTGATCACACTTGTGGCCGCAGGATAAAAGTCAAGATGCTTCTTTTTTGCTTGTGTATCTATCAGTAAGTGATAATATTTCTTTTTATCATTCAAATCAATGAGATTAAACCTTATATTTAACAATTAAAATTTGCATTAATTCCTGAATTTGCCTGATGAGTCTAAAACTAAAGTCAGCAATTCGAACCGAATAAAGTAATTGACTCGTTTATTTATAGACTGTCATTCTAGAGGTAGTGTTAATGGCCACCTTAGCTACTTGTTAGTAAAAAAAGTGTCATCCGTGTTCAGTTAGTAAAATGCCAGTATGAGCTTTATACGGTGGAGGGAATAATTTAAAAAGCTACCTCGAGTACTTCCACTCGATAATCAATGTTTTGCATGGTGAGTATTTAAATGTCGACCTTCTGAAGTGGTTCTGTTTAAAAATTATGGCTGATGCAACTCGCCCACACATAAGAGTCATGAAGTGACCCTACCTTGCATATATTGTAATGTTTTAATATACCAGTACCTCTTAATCCCCTGGGGTGGATGAATCCAGGTGAGATGGTAATGGCTACGTTTTCGAAGAAAGAAACGAGAATCAAGAAAATGACAATAGTCTACCTTGATTCGTTACACGGGAGGAAGCCCATTGTAAAACTTATATTGTTATAGGGTCATACTGAGTAATAGCAGTATATCGCTAGTGTTGTGTTACATATTATAATTAGGCTATCGATTAAAGTGCCGCGGGCTGGCGCGTGGGCATGCCCTTCTAAATTGGTGCGCGATGGAATGCAGACAAAAAGCTTGGGTGAGTGGCGAGCCGGCGACACCCGTGGACACAGCCTGCTAAGCGTGCCCTCACTGATTAATCGCGATGTGATCACTAGGGACTGGATTGTCGATAGATTTAGTATCGATACTTTATTGTAAACAATCGTGATCTACAAATGTGTGAAACTGACGTCAAAATTCAAAGTAGCAGTTTCATAAATAAATTAATTTATATGCACTAGGAATAATTATGATGGAAATATTACTCGCTTGTCTCTATTCCAAACAAAGTCAGTAAACAATTATAACTAAACTGAAATAAAGGAAATAATGTACAGTTGAACTCTACTAGGCATTGTTGCATCTAAGTTATAAGTGCTTATGGCAATAGATAGCAAGGTAAATGTGAAGAGATGGATAGTATATGGTACTAGTTGACATTGTCGTCATAAATGGAGGTATTTATATCACCTAATGGTGATAGTGATTGCTATGTTAGGGCGTGGGTGCTGTGTACATAGCGCCTTACATGCCATTCAGCTGCACGCGGAAAGGTCACTGTATCTTTGAAGGCTTATAAAGAAAGGCGATTGTCGCTAATCATTTTATTTGCGTAGAGTTAAAAAAGATCTGACAAAAAATAAAAAGGGTTAGAGGATTCTAACTAACAACTCAAATCACAGTAACTTAAATGAAATATAAAAAATAAATACAGTTCGATGTAGTTAAGTTTTATCAAACTACTCGTTTTGGTAAACAAATTTAAAAAATCAGACCTTAAATGATAGCAGATAGGATGGGAGTGGAGGTGCTCAGGAGGTTCACATGGAAAGAAACATACACATACAGACCCATGATTCAATTTATAAATTATGACTTATTTAAAAATGTTGTTAGTTGCAAATGATTTTTATTTTATTATTCTTTTTTATTAGATCAAAGTTGGCCAAGTATTTTAAAGTAGTCTGGACATCTGGGAGAAATCTTATATATAGATTTTGATTTCAGAACCTGTTCTTTTCTTTTTCGTAGTCGGTTCAAACCTCGAAGGACCAATTTATTATCATATTCTCACGTTCGACTAAATTGTAGCAAGGCGACTGTGACGGTCCGGTCAGTAATTAAGGTGGTACCTTTATGATTTAGCGTTGGGCAATCAATAATTTGATTTAGCTGCTGATCTAATCTAGATTTGATTAGCATTTCATTATTATGATTGAAGGGATTGGATGACGAATGAAGTGATAAATTCAGGTGTGCAAAAAGAAGCCATTATCACGAAAAAGGAAATTTATAAGTATACGAAGAGGTCATTGCTTTTCTAATTAAAATCTAATTAGAAATATTTTGTAAGTACCTATTTTCAGCCACCACTTTACGTGATCAAAGATCGAAAAATACTGTGTTTTCCGTGATTTTACCTAGAAATATAAATTTCATAACAGCCATTATTTACTTTATACCATTATTGTATGTTTGTGTAGTGACAGTTGTAATCAAAATATATTAACTTCCGCAATTTGAGACATTTCTGCGCTATAAATGTGAAATGGAGTCAAATAAATTGTGACTTTTATAAAGTATTAAATAATATGATATAATTATAAGCGGAAACTTAAAGATGTGTCGTATAAAATCGTGGTTTAAAATCTGAAGACCTCGTGAAAAAAGTGAAAAACGCTATTGATTAGTTCAGGAAGCTCAGAATTCGAATAAAAATCCAAAGTAAAATCCAAAACAATAAATAGTTAACACGAAATTAATTCAATCCTGACGAAATTTAAATAAAATCCTAAACAATAAATAGTTAACACGAAATTAATTCAATCGTGACGAAATTTCAAATAAAATCTTAGACAATAAATAGTTAATACTAAATCAATGAAATCCTGACGAAGGTACTAATTGAATTCTGATGTACTTCTGCCTAATTAATAAAGATGATCGCAAGTACTTGTGATCGATTTAATTCAGCAACCAAGTGCATTGTCTTTGTTTAGGCCACAGACCCTAGACAAATGTGAAGTAAAACAATGCATAGGGCTAAGGACAGACCACCGGCTTTGTGAGGCAAGTCAACTTTCAGTGACATTGACATGGAGCTATCGGGTTCGGCTCGCTCTGATTCGTTTACGACCCACGGAACCTTAACCGCAATGGTTTATAGTTATTGCAAAAAAATCTAAATTGTTACATTTCATTTTAATATCGAGTGTTCCGGCTTCGCGAGGTCTTTAGCACGCAATTGCTTTCTGCGGATTAACAAAGAATTTATATGTTCATGGGTGAAGGGCAATATGAATTTTATATCCCGATGTAATGTAACTACTAAAGGGCAACATACGCGAAAGGTTTGTATGAGCATTCGAGTAAAATTTCAGAACATCAACAAAGAAATCGAGCTAATATGTAATAATGTAGACTGTATACTCCTTATTCTGAGTCTGTAAATGATAATTAATAATAAGGAAAAAAATTACGGGTTGCACTCCGGCAGTGCCGGCAGAAGTGAAAACTAGCCTTTGCGGCGGTCTCAGGTCATGTGTCCGTCTTACGAATTTTCGATACGGTCACGTGTCCTACTCCTACCGCGAGTTTAACATTTTTCATCCATCCCAATAACTGCACAACGCCGCTAAAGAAGTGTTCACTTCAGATACTGAAATGTTATACCAAATAAAAAAATCCTTTTTCATAATACTTTTTGGGCAAATTTCTGTGTAACCAATCTGTAATTGTAAAAATGCCGTTTTAATAAGGAAGAAATGTGCGTAAAAATTGTTAATTGTAGAGTTATTTGCTAAAACCGTGTCAAGAAGTTCTAGATGTGATTTTTTCTATTGCAACAATGTTTACATACTTAAATGATCAATGTCACATTAACGTCTTCCATCCTCGTGAAATTAAAAAAAAAATGTGTCTACTACTAAAATATTTTTTTGTACCTCTGAATTTACATTTTAGTATCCACAATATATTTCGTCATGTCAATGCTACAGAAGAGTATCCGTAACATGCTACGTCTACTACTTAATTATCAATGGCATAACTAAAACGTTATGTAAGAAAAACAATGCTTTGAAAATAAAAGAGCATATTGTCGAGGTCTAGGTCTGACTATTGGCTGTTATGATAAATAAACAAAGGATTTAGTATGAATGATTTCATTAAAATTAAGAATTAGGTATAGTTACATCGCTATTGATTAGGCTCAGTTTGATTAGAAATGAATAAGGATGAAATATGTATGGAAGGAATTAACTTTTACATAGTCTAGGAAAGATAAGGCTACTTTTTGGGGCCCCAAAAAAGAAATGATGGCCCCAAGAATAAAATTTATGTTCATTTGTAAAGTGTCACTTTGGAAACAAGTGAAGGGCTCACGTGACGTGACGCCAGTGGCGTGATGCGTAATTTTGCATAAGTTTGTTTGCGCAACTTGATAAAAGATAACGCTAAGTAAATTATATTAAAGCACACGACCGGAACATTCAAACGAGTTCGCACTTTGTATGCGAGAAATAGTTTTTGATAATGAAGTAAGTCAATTAGCCAGGGTAATGGGCGGTTATAACGACTGATAAGGATAATTTTATGATTTCTTCATTATAAAATAAATAGTTTAAACTCTTACCAAAAAAAAAAGAACTGTGAATCGCAGTTTAAGTATTCACAGGAAATAATCTAACTAGTTGCCAAAAATCATTTAGATTAAAAATGAAAAGGGGTCCCGCAGGGTTACATATTTGGATCTTCCTTAACTTTACCTTTATGAAAGTGTCGTGCAATGTACAAGATTAATGATAATGACTCGTTAAATGTGTACTGCACTTTAATTATTTTGTTACGCTCAATTATTTATTGACATAACCGAGTGCCGTAATTAGGATTTGACGACTTGATATAATATTAGAGCGCGGCGGATTTCCGCTCAGGCGAGCGCGAGCAAGGCTGAGGCAACTGCATTTTTCCTTTTTGTATAATTAATAGCATAATGTGAGGAATTTGGGAAATAGAGCGCAAAGTTGTTAGCGTTGCTGCTGACAATGACCCGGGATTCTCGGTACTTATGTTATTGGTCTAGTTGTTCGAACTATGTGATTTATTGATAATGAGACAATTCTTGATCTAAAGCTAGATTGATAGCAGTGATTTTGAAACTGTTTTGCATTAGTAGTTAAAAAATGTAAAACATTTTTTTATATCAATTTAATCATAACGCAATCTCTGTTTTGAACACAGTTATAATATGACACACAATTGGTATGCAAATATCTATGCACTACTTTTTGTTTAAAAATTACTTTATCAAGATCAAAGGAGGGAAAAATGTAAAAAATCTTAATCAGCATTTGAGTTATGGCATTCCAGAGTACAACACCTGACTGCGCTAACGCACGTTATTTAATTAAACATTTATCGTTTACAGATCTGATCTGCGTGTTCTATTAAATTCATATTCTATTAGTATTGTGAAAGACACCCACTGTTGTGGCTGAGATTGTTAGACTTGTTGTGCGTTATAGAGGTCAGGTGTAGTGCTCGATCCGCAGGATGTTGGGCAAGGCGAGGCTTTGGAAACCAATGCCCGCGCCGATATCAGATCCAACAACAATAAATTAAGTTATCTAGAGCCACGACCGCCGGCCAGCGCGGGCGCACCGTTTATCAAACCAACGGCACTGTAACATTTGCATAAATGATCGCCAATATATCTTTTGATTGACTGAAACACTGATAACTCTTATCAAATATTCAAAAATATACTAATAATGTTACAGTTTCGTTAATTTATGTTGTTATATTGTTAAAGGAAAAGTACTTACCATGGATTTCATTTTGGAAAGAAGTTAGCACGGAAGTGAAAGAAAAGGATAGAATGAAATTGGTTTTTGTTAGATCGATTTATAGCGCTGATGGAAGACTAAAGTGTCTTCCAGGAATCGCTATGTCGAAGTGCAACTTGCGTCTGTGCAAAATGAGGGCGGGAGCTAGGTTATATACGACGGCGCGTGCGCAGAGGGGGTGCGCGCCGCCTCCCGCCGCGAACGTGAAAGTCTTGGGACATGCCATTGATAATAACCAAATATCATAACATTTCAATGGCAATCGGCAGCCCGTTCGGCGGCATGTGATGCTAACGTGATTTTTATTACGTCCCGTGCACTTGCCCGCATCGTCCGTGCACCTCCAAATTTTTCAGTGCCGCTGTTTCAGCAGTGATATTGTTTGTTGATTTCCGCGTAGGGTTCTATAACTCTATGATTTTTTTGTTTCATATATACAGGTGTTCTAATTTTACACGAATCAATAAATCAGTTGTCGGTGGATGTAAATTTTGCGCGGTGTCGATGATGCCATTAAATTTCGTGCCACTATTTGTTTTAATTAAAAATAAGTCGTTACGTTAATCAAGGAATCTAGGACCACGTGAATGAGAATAATTTATGGTTTATTTATTGGACGCTGTGTGAAAGTGAAGTTATATATTTGTGAATCACAGAATCTCTATTTATTGAAATAAATGTTTTGGTATATTTATTAGATGATTATCGAGACAAAACAGGTAGTGTGATTACGCGGTATATTGACTTGTTTGTTATATTTAGTTTATCTCAGGCAACCTTTTCATGAAAGAGCATAGGTTTCATAGTACGATTTTATAAACCTAGGTGAGGGTCAAAAAGTGGCACATACAAAACACGGTTACATATAAAAGCTATGATATTCAATTTTTAGGGTTCCGTATTATTTTTGATGGTTTTCATCAATGATACTGTACACATCCCATGATACACAGAGAAGTAAACCAGTTCATCAAACAGTTGAGTTCTTAGAGTTTACTTATTTTTTTGCAACGTCTTATAAATCGATGAACGCCGGCTGCTTGCACGAAAAAGTGTCACGTTCCGTGTGCGAGAGCGCGGAACAAACGATAGAGAGGCACGATCGGCTTAAGGCTTGTGACACATCTATCTCTCTTCCACCGTTATTACGAAAAATTATCGTCCGTAAACCGACCAATTTTTATTATATTTTGATGTATGTACGTATATTCGTTGTAAAGTTGTAATGGCATGGAGAGAAAGTGCACTTGCTAGCACACAATGTTGTCTTGACGATTTCAGGGATGATACGCATCAGTCTCACAAACAAAGATGGCGGAGATCGTGTTAAGAGGAAAAACCAGGAAAGTGGACCCCTGGTTCCAAAGCACCACAGCCCAGGATACAACCAGGTGGGGGAGAGACTTAGATTGGAGAGTGAGGATCTACATTATGTATAGTTATGTACAGTCATATACCACGATATCTGACTAGGCCTTCTACCTACCTGGATTTTCCCTTAAACTAAAAATAATATTAAAATGAAAATAGATATTTATTTATATATTATTTATTACAGATTACAACAAACATGAGTATAAAAATAATCAACCCGATTTCCCGGTTGCATCCTTCTGGTGCGTCGAAGGACGTGGTTTACTATTGTGACAGCTTTGATAATATGATTTGGCAAAATTTTTATGATCGGCCGCCTGCCTGACGTCAACCTTTCTTCGTTAGCTCCAGAATTGCGGACAAATACCTGTGAAAATGAAGTATAAGTATTAGCCCGCGCCGGAAGGCAAACTTGGCGCTTTTCGTGTAGCAAGCTGATGTGTTAACCACTGCGCAACGGACGCTTTAAGCGCCCACCTCAATGTTATATTTACTGGGCAACATAAGATTCGAAATCCTCTGTCTGCTCTGGCCAAGTATGGTTCCGGTAGTACAGAGAGGGTCATGCTCCTGCAGTGGAGACTAAAAAGACCTGACGATGATGATGATGATAAGATTCGAAGCTAATTCATTGAAATAAATGTTTCTCTACATGTAAATTGTTGCGTGAGTAATACACACTGTAAATAACTCAATAAAATACCATATTTCAAAACTATTACACACCCTTTATGCGAGTATTATTTTGAATGTCATTTTATATTCATACTATTGTAGTAAATCAAATTATAACAAGTCACGTAGATAGGTGCAACTGTAAACCAAAATTGTATCGCTATTACTTTTATGAAAACATTTTATATAAAGAGCATTGACTGAGAATTGTTTGTTGGATTTTATTAGTTTCTTTAGTGACGACTCTGCTCATCCAAAAGTGTTCCCGGTTGTATCCTTGACTGTGATCTGCCGGAATCTGGATCCTATTATTATATTCAGTCGTGGTAGAGCCACGCTGCCGGCAAACTTCTATTTGCAAGTAGCATGAATAGGCCGGCTCGTCCGGGGAAGAACCACACTCTCACAGAAACTCGACATTCTTCGTTCGGTCATTAAGAGAGCCGGTAGCCCATCTTCCCCCTATTCCTCCTCGCCCATGTCCTTCCCCAACTCCTTGAAAGACCGGCAACGCTCCTGTCACACCTGTGTTGCAGTTGCCGTTGGGCGGCGTTGATCGCTTACCATCAGGTGATTCGCCTGCTCGTTTGCCGTCCTATACTATAAAAAAAAATAAGAAGAAAATATACATATATAGGGGCAAAGCACACAGATTGAGCTAGAGGTTGTGAACTTGTGTCGTGAGATACCAACTCAACTATACTATATTTTATAATAGATATACATAAATAGTAGATAAAAATCTAAGACCCAGGTCAATCTGGAAAAGATCGTTTTCCATCTTCACTTGTTCAGGGATCGAACCCGGGACATATATTATGACAGCATGTTTGTTGTAATGTGAATCGGACATGAAGGGTTCCGTAATATCATAGACCATATATATATATAACTACAAAAACGCTCAAAATACACGTTTCTTGTAATTGAGTGGAGGTCTTCTTAAATTTTTAATCGGCCTCTGACGTAGTTCCTTTAACGACTACCAGATGGCAGCCGGGACCAACGGCTTAACGTGCCTTCCGAAGCACGGAAACATCCTCATTATCAGACAATCAGGTGTTTCAAGCCTGCAATGTCCTAACCAAACTGGAAACAACTAAACAAAGTATGCTTCCCGTGGGAATCGAACCCACGACCCCTGGTTCTATAGGCAAATGCCTTAACCACTGGACCACGGAGGCATTTTTGTATTAGCGATTTTTTTTATGATATAGGTACGATGGTAACCGAGCAGGCAACGCTGCCCATGAGTGTGACAGGAACGTTGCCGGCCTTCAAGGAGTTGGAGGACGACATGGGGCCCCCTATCCCTATCCCTATAGGGGGGGGGGGGGGGAAGGATGGGCCTCCGACTCTCTCACTTAGAGAGCTTAGTACTTCCCCGGCCCATTCATTCATGCTACTAGCAAAACGGAATTTTGCAGGTAGCCTGACTCTACCAACACCGTCGTTTTGGTCATAAAAGTCACAATAATACGCTGTGTTCCGGTGTGGAACACAGCGTGGACAAATATTTGCACTTGATTTTCACAGTTATTGGTTTGACGCTTTGGAGGCGGCTGGCTGTAAAAACTTTGCCAATTCACATTACAGCAAAATTTAAAAGAAAATTAATTGTATGATTTAATAGGAGCTTGCATGAAGAGTAGATTTTGAAAAATGTTATGATTGATGTCATGTAATGATATGTATGTATCTAGCTAAAAACTACTGTTAGGGGACTTTGATATACACAAAATGCTAAATAAACTAGTATTTTGTTTTTTCCTCAACGGATATACGCTGCGAGATAAATTGTGACTTAACTTTCAAATCTTGGAGTTTTTAAGTAATTAAGGTAATATTTTCATTGTTATGCCTATTTTTCAGAGCTCTTTCTATAGCACAAGGAAGTTCCATTAAATGGCATATAAGAACTCCCTGAATGAAACTCTACCAAAAATATAAAAAAAAACATAATGTGTAAAACTATGGGAACTAATTCCTGAGACTAATTCCTTCAACTGGCAGCGTAACTTTAAGATGTCATTAATTTCATAATCATAATTGTCGATTGCTGTTGTGTGATATTGATTGATGTTGTGTGATGTTGATTGTGCGTGGGGTATTTCTTGGGTATTTAAATTAATTTTACGTAAAATGCAAACTCTATAAAAAGTTACTTATTAACATTATAACGAAGAATTTGAGAATTCCAGTCTGAAAAATTGGACTCTATTCATCTTATTAACATCACTGATAAGTTATACACATGACGCATATGTACGAACGTACAGTGTTGTTTAAAATACATATAGTTAATTTAGCGCCAGCAGGGCAGGTTTTTTATATTTTTATTCGGGCTTTAAAAGTACTTGAGGTGTGACAAACATTTGCATTAATTCAATTGCATGTTGTTGCTTTAGGACACGCCGCGTGGGAGCCTAATGTATGGCAAGACATTTTTACAAACTCGTTGATAGCATGCAAATGAACCTAACAAGCCTTGTAAACTTGTAGGTCCATCAGAAATAGAGCATTTCGCAATTTTGCCAATAATAACCCCGTAACGCGATGTATTGAGGAAATCCGCCGACATTACGATGACAACTAATGGTTTGTTAAGTAATTTATACTTAGTAAATGACATATTTAAGTATTCAAGTTCCACGTCAATAATGTGCTTACGTGTATTCTTAATAACTGGCTGGCAAATACGAGTATATTCATGTTCTGGGTCGCTTATAGCGAAAGTACAAATAGATTCCAATATGTTTAAAGCCCACTGCCACTTCAAAGAACTAATCCGCTGGCAGATTTCCAGGGGCACATAGCGCGCAGAACCGATGGCCGATGGGGCAGGAGGGTTCTCGAATGGCGATCACGTAGCGGCAAGCGCAGCGTTGGACTCCCACCGACCAGATGGTCGGATGACCTGACTAAGGTCGCAGGAAGACGCTGGATGCAGGCCGCTTCCAAACGGTCGTATTGGAAATCCTTGGGAAAGGCATAGGCCTCTTTCATCAGCCGCAAGAAGTCCACAGCTGGACATAGGTCCAGCAGTGGACTTCTTGCGGCTGATATGATAATGATGATACTTATAGCACTAATTTTAATGTTTGTCTTATATAAACACGTAAGAACTTTGCTGGATTACTGAGCGACGAGTATGTCTCAGTGCAGTTTTATACTCAAACCGAAACAAAACCTTTTAGGGAGATGATATGTTAGACGAATGGAAACAAGAAATAAAGTGACATAGCTCGCCATACTATTATCTTCCAAAGTTAATGATAGATAGGATGTGAGGATGTTTGTTACTCCTTCTCGCAAAAACAATTGGATGGAATTATTTTTTTTTAATTGATGTAATTTTCAATTAAATTAAATTTTACAATGTAATTTACATAGTTATAAATTAGAATAGCACATAGGCATTACGCGGACGAAGTTGCAATAAAACGCAAGTTTATATATAATATATAAGATTATATATATAACTAGCTGTCGCCCGCGACTTCGTCCGCGGAAATTTCTGTTATTATGATTGATTAGTGTAGATGAATAATTTTTCCCCGTTTTCAAAACATTTTTTATTGATGCTTCGCTCCTATTGGTCGCAGCGTGATGTTGTATAGCCTAAAGCCTTCCTCAATAAATCGACTATCCAACACAAAAATAATTTTCCAATTTGAAACAGTAATTCCTGAGATTAGCGCGTTCAAACAAACAAACAAACAAACTCTTCAGCTTTATAATATTATAGTATAGATTAATAAAACCCCTCGATTGGTGATCCGCGCAGTTACACATTATAAACGTTCAGCGCCGAAATTACCTTTAGACATAAGTCAACTACTGGGAGCCCCAAATGATAGTTTTTCATTTGCACTCCTCATGGTAGGGCTGCTGCTAGAAGTATGTAGAAGATGTAGTCGGTGGAATAATGACTATAATTTAGATCTACTACATCATAATAGCACAATAATTTAAAATAAACTTAATCTTAAAGCATATTTTTATAAGGTCGACAACGCACCTGTCACTCCCTGGTGTTGCAGTTGTCCATGAGCAGCGGTGATCACTTACCCTTAGGTGATCCGCTTGCTCGTTTGTCATATATTATAAAAAAAATACCAGAAGCTTTTTAAAGCAACCTCTGTGATTCATGGAACATTTTGGTAAAAATCTAATGTTAATTATAGGTAATTCGCTTAATGCTTTAAAAACTATTTCCTTACACAAACTGCCTGAGAGTTTCCACTTAATGTTTCTTGTTTTTAAGCGGCCGCTTGTGTACAGTGAGCCACAGATACGATGTATGTATAAACCTAATTTCTTTGTAGTACGAGCAGAGACGTTTTTATGGCGACATTGTTATGATTGATGTTTGGCCAAGAGTACCTACGCTGTGGCTTATACCAGTGCATACTTAACGGATGTATTTTTAGGAATTTAGTATAATAAAACACACTTGAATAAATTAAATTATAATGGTTTAACGTATATATTTTGCTAATATGTAATATAATATAGTTTAAGATAATATGTGGAGATATCACTAATGCGCAGTGAATTTTTTGAATTTTACTTTAGTGAATATTACACGCGATTGACCATGATGCTAAATGTGGATTCACTCGGGCGTCTCGTGAGGACCCATTGGACTTCAAAGATTAAGTGGCAGAAAGGAAAAAAAAGATGATATGATATTTTTCATTTCACCGGGAGAGCAGCTAGGAAGTTTCAAAAATTCAAAACAAAAATAATAGTCACATGAAAATACTCGAGCGCGTCTAATTAATACAAGCTGGCTTTATCACATGCCAAAAATTGTGTATTAGCGATAATCTGATGATTTGACCATGACGTTAGGGGGTGGGAGGGTAACAAATGTGCAGACAAAAAGTCACAAATGTATCCGCGGGCGTGGTCGACTATTTTTTATTAGGAACGAAATAATTCAAGAATAACTAGGAACATATAATCTGACGATGAGCATATGTTGTAGCAAAAAAAAAAAAGAAACATAACCCCCCAATTATTAAAGTCGGATATGTAGTTATATTGAGTCCGAGGTATCCCTCATACGAGTATCTTAATCTGACGCGTTCGAGTAAATCCCAAAATCCCCTCTAAGGCTCCCTTACTATAATAGGAGATTCTGCTCCCCTCCTGAGACAATTTCACGCCGAGTGCACGTGAGGTATCCTGTAACGTACAGGATACCTCACTGAGATGGGTCAGTGAGAAAATTATTTTTCAAGGGAACATGGTTCAAAGGTATCATTTTTGATTTGGTCGAACATGGCTTACTTAACCCTTTGACTATCCCAATACGAGACACAATAGTCAAACAACTGTCTAAGTGATATAATAAAAAATCTATAAATATAGTTATTAATTTCTCAAAAACCATTCATAACTTTTTCTAGCTACTGCGGATAAAAAATCTCCCTATATTTTTAATTATAATTTTATAGCGGCGCGTAAGATATATAAAGTATATTTATCTGCATATATAAGTATATTTATCTGTTTGTCTAATGTCTATACCGATAAAATATACTTTATATCTTACGCGCCGCTATAAGAAACAATTAAAAAAATATATAAATATTCACGAACAGGAACAGATAAATATACTTTATCTCATGTCTGTGAATAGATAAAGGTGTAATAATATTTATCTGTATACTTAATAATTGTCTATAAAAGAAGACCACACGTAGAGCAATACAGCAATCGGCACATCATCCATAAGTATCAGTGCGTTGTATTTCATACCCTTGAGCTGATTGACGATTATTGTGATACCATATTGCTGAATCACCCTGGTCTTCATTTATCATTCCTTGTCGGAGTAAAGTGCTGTAAAGGTTTATAAAATAAGCTTTTATTTTAATGCATGAGGATACAACTTATGTGTGAATCTATACTAATATTATAAAGCCGAAGTGTTTGTTTGTTTTTTTTGAACGCGCTAATCTCAGGAACTACTGGTTCAAATAGGAAAATTCTTTTTGTGTTGGATAGTCCATTTATTGAGGAAGGCTTTAGGTTATAAAACATCACGCTGCGACCAATAGGAGCGAAGCATCAATAACAGACATAATAACAGAAATTACCGCGGACGAAGTCGCGGGCAATAGCTAGTAGATATATATAAAGATATAAACGAGTGTGTAGTCTGAGCATAATTACGTCTGTAAATCGGCAAAACAAGTTGTGTTTAGGTAGAATTTAAATGTTAAGTAAGTTTAAGTGTCATAAAATATGTATACCTAATATTAAGATTGTAGCTCTTAAGTAATTTCACAAACTCCTATGTTAGTCCTATTCAGATGTGAGAGCACTGGATCACTGTGATACAGGTTTTTGCCTATAACAGGGTCCAGTGTCCAACAGTCCATGATAGGCACTATTTAAAATTGTATGTACTTTCATTGTTTTATTTATGTACCTATGGAGAAAAATAAATACGTTTTTACTTTACTTTGCTTAGCATTACTCATCGGTTCTTAAGTCAATGTGAAAAAGTATAAACTGGATTAAAATGTATATACTTGTAAATGTTCGTGTTTGTACACCGACGTAAATACTATCCATGTTATAATCACAAATAATAATAAGTAAGCTTGAACATATCAGATTTATGGCGTGTCAGAACCCATATTCTCAAAATCTCTTTTTAACATACTTTTGAGGCTTTTTAGGGTTCCGTAGAAAACAAGGAACCCTTATAGTTTCGCCAGGTCTGTCCGTCTGTCCGTCCGCGGTTTATTTAACTAAGAGACTATAAGTACTAGAAAGCTGTAATTTGGTATGGATATGTATATTAATCATGGCAAAAAAGTGGAAAAATAAAATGATGAAAAAGGTATTTTTTAGAACCTATTATGATAAGGTTTATAAAAGCTCAAGGCCGTTTCATACATATAATCACGTCTTTTTAGCTTGCGGAGTAGACAGAGCCTAGAGGTAAAGGCCACATTTCGTATGTTGCTGTGATGGATGGGTAACGGAATCAAAATAATGATGGGTTGCTGGCCACATCACCTATTGATATGATTTCTCCGATTTTCGCACATTCCCTTAATCGGCTTTGACGTTCTATAGGCCTACCTGCTAACTTTTGACAACTACGGTGTACAACGTTTTAATAGTCACTTCAAAAGACATTGCGGCTTTTGTATGATTGTCTATAGTTATTTAAGATATAGAAACCGTAATGGATGTTGAAGTGACCATCAAAACACACACCGCACTGTCATAACTTAGCGAGTAGGCCGGTGAGGGGAACAGGAGCAGTGTTTTACTTTTTTTTTTTTGTGTGCCAAGTGAGCTTTCGCTTCTTCACCGGGCGTTTGAGGCGAGAGCAGAGTGCCCTCGACCTTCATAGGCAACATCACCAAAGGCCCCCAGGAGGAATGGATGCCTCGGCTTTGGGCGTTGCCTGTGTGCGCAAGGCTTGGAGAGACAGCAAACTCTCATATTGCCTGATGGGCCGCGTATGCGTGCATGCAAGCCTGAAGGGCCAATCTGAGAATCAATGGCAAAAGCCTTTGGAGAGCAGCAACTCTCATCTTTTGCCTTATGGGCCGAAAGCGTTCTACGTTTTTCCTTTTCTCCTAGACCACCATGGAAGTAGACATTTACAAGTTTACACGCAAAGTAAACTTGTAAACGCGAGTAAACATAATAGGTAGGATGAAAAAAAGCTCACTTTTGTTTATTCCCAAATGATTAATGATAAAGTTGTAAACATAATTTCATGCCTATTAATTGATCTTCAAAATATCTTAAAGACGGACCATTAAGCTGTCTTCTCCTCGAGTCAGGGCCTTTCTTCCAGTCATTAATTTCCCATCACCGGAGTAAGCAGCCTCCGAGCCGGCCCTAGCACCTGACCTGAGTGGGGTGCGACTGTCTTTTGGCGCCCTTTACGTTACAGCAAAGCAGCTGTATTTACCTATATGATTTGATTTAAAATTTGAAAGGGACATATTATCTCACGTAGGCCAGTACCTCGTCTATTGGCTCATATAATAAAAAACATAATTAAAAAAATATAAATAAGGAGCCCCGGTAGTACAGAGAGGGTCATGCCCCTGCAGTGGAGACTAAAAAGACCTAGGTATAGCATTGAGTATACACGCCCGGCCTCCCGAGCTACTTGCTATTCATCCGAGTGATTAGTATACCGAGACCTTAATTTCCAATCCAACAACCTGCCTCGGAAGCACAAGAAGCAAAAGATACTGCGCTCGCCAACCCGCCTGCCAAGCGTGGTAAGCATGGCAATATCCTCCCATGGAACGAAGTATCTTTGGAAGAGGCCTTTGTCCAGCAGTGGACTTTTTATGACTGTAATGGTGATAATGATGATGTAGGTACTAATTCTTTACGGGATCAGACTCAAGGTCGCATGTACGAGGGCAAACTTTAGCAAAATGTCAGCTTACAGATGTATTTGAGAAGCAGAAATTGTAACAGGTTTATATACCTATAGTATTTAAGAAGGTATTGCTTCCTGACTATTATGTAAAACGATGAAAAGTATTTAAGCAAGAAGTACCTGTACCAGCTTGAACTTATTAACTGGCGGCCTGCGGACCCCACCAAGCCACTACGACATCATGGAGCCGAACATTGCCGAAGGACCTCACTTGCGTTCCCTCCTCTGATCTCTTTGTTACAATAATAAATTGTATTTTTCTAAATAGTCTTTCAATTGAGATATACAAGCAACCAGCCAGACATGTATATATATACATACAGTCCTCTTACAGTACCCCAGTACCACAACAGGAGGCCCGCGGGTAATAGGTAATCTGCAAACAAGGTGGATTTCACGTCCGCCCTGCCCTCGCCTCAAACGCCCGGTGAAGTAGCGAAAGCTCACTTGGAGTTAGCTTTCGCTACTTCACTGACTATGTATAGTCATAAAAAAAATATATATGTAAATATTAGGCACCCCAAATTGACCTGTGATTTTATACAAGAGTTCGATGCACTCTAGGGCCAGCTCTAGCATCCTATGAGTATTAAGTTCAGTAATCGATAAGGAACCTTGCACAAATTATTTAATCTTTATTACCTATAATTATTTTATAATTTGGGCTATTTTTAATAATTTCGACTTACAGGTCGACAGTTAACGTAAATGGCGTAGCAATTAAGCTTTTAATTTTTTTTATTAATGTTAATTCAATTATTTTTCCTCATTTTTAATCGACAGTCAATTGATTCTTAAATAAGGTAGCATATATTTTGGGACATCAATGTCTAAAGGAAAAAATATTCAGTTTAACCAATTCAAAAAACCGGCCAAGTGCGAGTCGGACTCGCGCACTAAGGGTTCCGTACTACCGTTATCTATAAGAAGGCAATGTGTGTGGGGCTCCGTTAAATATTTTTTTTAATTTCAATTTAATTATTTATTTTTAAAGTGAATGTATATACGTAAATATTCTGTGAATATTTCAAGCGTCAACCTGTTGCCGTTATCAATATCTAGCAAAACCGAGCAAAAAAAAATCACGTGTGTTGTATGGCCCCCTTAAATATGGACGGACATCGGAGCTAAATTAATAGGGTCCCGTATATACCCTTTGAATACGAAACCCTAAAAATCATGTCTGTGATATATTTTATACTGATCTTTTAAATTTCAAATAGGTACATAAAATATTCTCAAATCATGAATACACACGACATCAATAAGTATAAATTGTACTCCAATAAGCCCTCGACAAATCACTTATAATTTTTTTATTGATGGAATATAAACAGACTGACGGAGTAAATACCGTAAGTTACAACTGCACAATTTACCTCGTTAGCACTTAGCTTTTAAGGCTCGTGCAAAACTAAATAAATAATATGGCATCTAGTTGCCCCTCCTGTTGACTGTGTGCTTAAGAGACGTCACTTGTATCTTAGGTAAGAATTGTATAAAATATGATTTATTTAACATCCTATAAAATTGCGGCTCGCAATACAGTCTGCATTTAAAATACACCCAATGTTTGGTAAGGTGGTTCACCTTGGTCTTAGTATCTTTTTTAGACGGTAGGTCCCATTTTTAGGGTTCCGTACCCAAAAGGTAAATACGGGACCCTATTATTTTCGCTCCGCTGTCTGTCTGTCACCAGGCTGTATCTCATGAATAGTAAGTCAGTTGAAATTTTCACAGATGATGTATTTCTTATGCCACTAAACAACAAATACTAAAAAATATAATAAAATAAATATTTAAGGGGGCTCCCATACAACAAACATGATTTTCTTTTTTATTTTTGATCGATATTGATAACGGCAACAGGTAGACGCTTGAAATATTCACAGAATATTTAGTTATATATGCACTTTAAAAATAAATATTTAAATAAAATAAATATTAACGGGATACATCCCATACAACAGACATGATTTTTTTGCCGTTTTTATAGATAACGGTACGGAACCCTTCGTGCGCGAGTCCGACTCGCACTTGGCCGGTTTTTTAAAGAACTTACGATTTTTGGACAAAATATCGATTATAAGCAAATATAAAATTTATAATTTAAACTAGCTGTCCCGGCGATAAAAACTATAAATTATAGATAGTTACGAAGTTTGATCAAAATCGGTCCAGTAGTTCAGAGTTTATCCCGAATATACATCGTGACACGAGATGTATATATATTATACTAGCTGCCCCGGCGAACTTCGTTTCGCCATAAGTTAAAAACTATCCTATCTCTCAAGTTGGATCGAACTGCACATGGGTTGCGAATTTTATTATAATCGGTTAAGTGGTTTAGGAGTCCATTGAGGACAAACATTGTGACACGAGATTTATATATATTAAGATATAATATCTTAAAACTACTTATTAATAAAAAACAAAATTACAAATAAAATAGCCCTGGCAGCTCATTACCCCGAGGAAGCGTTCCCAGAAGGCTGGCAGCATTGCCGCATTGTATGACAATGCTAATCTTTTGACCAAAATACAGGCTAGCCCTCTGGTCACGAGATACCTCAATTAATTTCTTGGCAATGGCGGTGAATAATTTGTGGGCTATGTGAACCGTTTCGGGTTGAAATATATAATTGTTGCCGAGGCATTGATATTTGCACATTTGCATTGATGTTTATTGATATTATATTGAGGTTTGAGGCATATATTTATAATATAATATAGATAGATATGGATACATACACAGAATCACGATAACTATACACATGGAATAAAGATGAAGACCAAGTTAAGCGAGATTTGCAGTGTAGGGGAATTGAGAATAAAAAGCTTCAACGTAATCACTAATCAATTTCAGGATCTAACGATTCTAGGCAAAAGCTTAATGCATTTGGATGAAACTAGGGATATAAGTTGTGTTTTTACTTTTTATTTTTTATTCCAATTTAAGACAAATAATACAAAAAATCAAAATATCACACAATTTCTCAAGCAATTTTACAAATATTTAATCAAAAATGCCACCCCGAATCGTACCCAGATCAAAGGTTAACATTACTGCAGCGGCATTTCCTCTTTGAATAGCTATGGAAAGCCTTAGATACCATCCGGAGCGCTTATATTTAAATGAGTTTGCCGTCAACAAGAATTATTGATCTATCATCATACCTGTCTCGTAGCGATCGTCTGCGAGGTGTTCTACTAAAGAAATGTCTGAAGGATATCCAGTGATTTATTCGTGTCACTCTGTCAACTTCTAATAATATAGTTTGCTTCGTCATTATTACTAAATTGTACCTGGGGCTTCGCCCGTATTCCATTTAGAACGTCTTTTTTCGGGTTAGAAGACAACCTATATAATTTTTACTAACCTTAAAAATATAGGCAACGTTTCACGATAATTGACGATTAGAGCATCAAAGCGTTACAAACCAACAAAAATATACATACAATACTAGCTTTTTGTCCACGTTATTAAAAACCTTTGAGCTATTTTGATTTCATCAAAATCCATTCAGTTGTTTTAAGTGAAGGAGCCACAAATATATTCACATTCATATGATCTTTCATATTTATTTTAATACTAGCTGTTGCCCGCGACTTCGTCCGCGGCAATTTCTGTTATTATGATTACGTAATTAGTTTTTATTAGTATAGATGAATAATTTTCCCCCGCTTCCAAAATTTTTTTTATTGATGCTTCGCTCCTATTGGTCGCAGCGTGATGTTGTATAGCCTAAATCCTTCCTCAATAAATGGACTATCCAACACAAAAAGAATTTTCCGATTTGAACCAGTAGTACCTGAGATAAGCGCGTTCAAACAAACAAACAAACTCTTCAGCTTTATAATATTACTAGCTGTTGCCCGCGACTTCGTCCGCGGCAATTTCTGTTATTATGATTAATTAGTATAGATGAATAATTTTTCCCCGTTTTCAAAACATTTTTTATTGATGCTTCGCTCCTATTGGTCGCAGTGTGATGTTTTATAGCCTAAAGCCTTCCTCAATAAATGGACTATCCAACACAAAAAGAATTTTCCAATTTGAACCAGTAGTTCCTGAGATTAGGGCGTTCAAACAAACAAACAAACAATCCAAACAAAGATAATTAGTAATTAGTATAAGTGGGATGCTAAAATACCCTGTTCGATCCCTGACGGGCCATTCAGTGCGACAATATGATAATCTTTATCAATGGGGCTCATGATGAAAAAATTTGAAAAATGAAAAATGACAGCTTCGTGGCGCAGTGGTTAACACACCGACCTGCAACATGGAGTGCCCGGCCAGGTCAAGATGGAAAATGATCTTTTTCAGATTGGCCTGGGTCTTGGATGTTTATCTATATATGTATTTGTTATAAAATATAGTATCGTTGAGTTAGTATCCCATAACACAAGTCTCGAACTTACCTTGGGGCTAGCTCAATCTGTGTGATTTTTCCGTATATATCTATTATTTATTTATTATTATTCCCTTAAAATGTTTAGTCCGGCTGGAGAACATAGGGAAAAGCGAATTTAATTTTTGATTAATATTTTGTAGTATTAATTTTTTCTGTGTTTTGAGTAACGTAATTAAATGTAAAAAACTATAAATATAATTGGTTTAAATTATTACCAAAACGTTGCATACCTGTTTTAGTTAAGAGTGTGAAACAAATGTCTATTATTATTTCCACCAACTATCACCACTTTTAATGCAAATTAATACTATTATTAATTTTTAGTAGACAATGAATATTTCAAGGCAAGGCAAGAAAAGTTTAAACATTGTAGTAGTTTTAGCGGCGTGACCCCTTCTACCGTTTTGAACGGAAGACGGACAATATTTTTAATTGTATGATTAATTGCTGTGAACTTTAAAGAAAATTAAGAATTATCATGCTCAAGAATGTTAATTTAGAAAGGTACAGTCGAATCAAGTGTGGAGACAGACATTAAAACATCCTAAAATGGTAATTATAATAAAATAATTGTATTTCATTCAAAATTACACACATTCTCTTTTGTTTATAAAGGTGTATAGTATGTACTCCGGTTACTAACCTTACGTCCGTGCAAAGAAAATGCGTCGTTTATTTTCTTGTCAATATACATTACTTGTTTTTAGTAACTAATAAATTACGCCATAAAAATCAATGTATGAATAACAATCAATGTACTTCAATTTTATTAATAATTTATATGTAGGTATTTATGAGAAAAAAATCAGTGTCGGTGACCTTGCTGGCAAATATTCCAGTGGCATACCTCACGCTTCCGTTCAGTGCGGCATACACCTACGACTTTTACTCTTATTTGGACATTCGTACATTGCTTGCGTTTCGTGTGTGTATGTGGCCAACACTGCTGTCAGATTTTTCAGCTCTATAAGGCATGCCTATAGGCATCTGACAAAGCTTAATCCGTCAAGACCTGGTTTATGACAGTTTCCTAGAGACCCTAGGGCATGATATAATGCCATGCAGTTTTTAAGGGGTTCGACCGTCATCTGATGATGACAGCCATTGGTATCTGGACACTCGAAGAAATACTGATACTTTCCAAAGCTTACAAATATCTTTGTATTTATATTTATGCGATTCTTTTTATATTTTTATAAATAGTTTACATTGGTTGCAGAATTTAATTACATGAAAGAAGCTTGAACAAGCTATTCAAATAACTACAAAGACACTACACTACAAGACGCAATTTTTTTTTAAATCTATGACTACAAAGTACAAATACATTCTCAAGTAGCGATTCCATCAGTAACTCTTACGATTAATTACTCACTACATATAATCATTGTTAATTTTGCGGTTTAAAATATTTGTATAAATAACAACTCTACTAAATGCGCAAGATAGTACCTACTCATAGTTAAACGGGTTAAGTACTTAAGTGACATAGTACAACCGTTCAAATTATGATTTTAAAATATTATTTTACAAAACTTCTTATCAGCCATTGAGATAAATACAGCATAAACTTATATTTAATGTTCTTATCCCATAGAAACCAGATATTGAGATTGCGAGGAGGGATGACGTATCCTACAAGAAAAGTATCAAATTATATGAAGAAGAAAGACTGCAAAATTAAAAAAAGAAAATGTAGATGTAAAGTTTAGAAGGAGGATAACAGAGAGTAGAAAACGGTACAAAGTGATGATAAAGAATAGAGTAAAATGATTTTAAGTAATAAAATACCTTAACTAATGCTACAACGAAATTTAAATAAAAGACTAATCTAGATCGATTGTTTACCCCCGAAAACCCCATATACTAAATTTCAGCGAAATAGTTAGAGCCGTTTTCGAGATCAGAGAAATAAATTTATATACATATAAATAAATAAATAAATATGCAGGAATTGCTCGTTTAAAGGTATAAGATATACTTATAAAGATAAACATCTAAGAACCAGGTAAATCTGAAAAAGGTAATTTTCCAGTTTACCTGACCCGGAATCGAAGTTGGAACCCTGTAATTCAAAGGTACTTACGGTCCCACTGAGCCACAGATTTTGTCAACATACCACAATTCAATAGAAAACGATGGAACAAATTTTTAAGAGTACCAGCAGCAGGGCTTAGCTTCGTTATAAAATATTTAAATATCACTGTAAAGTTTAAGAACACAGCCCGCCCCGACCTACGATCGAGTGTAGGATTATCTCGATTACTGGTGACCGCCCGACATTTCCGGGTGACTTGCACTTAGGGCCCTTCTGGCAACGTAGCTTTCGGCCCATCAGGCTATATGAGAGTTTGCTGTCTCTCCAAACCTTGCGCACACACGCAACGCCCAAAGCCGAGATCCGTCCCTCCTGGGGGCCTGAGGGCACTCTATTCGCCTCAAACGCCCAGTGCAGTAGCAAAAGCTCACTTGGAGCTAGCAACATAGTAAATTGAAAAAAATCCTAATCCTATCTAATATTATAAATGCGAAAGTGAGTTTGTTTGTTTGTTACGCTTTCACGTTGTAACTACTGAACCGATCATCATGAAATGTTGCATACACCTTATCTGGGGTACGGAGAAGGACATAGGGTATATTATATCTCGGGAAAAAGTACTGTTCCCGAGGGATCGACATTGATGCGGGCGGAGCCGCGGGCGAAAGCTACTAAAATATAAATAAAGACTGTAGAATCACATTCATAAATACCCGGTTAATATAAGTAATTTATATTCAACCAAAAATATCAGAAGTATTTAACTCCATAAATTTTGGAAACTGGCTTGATTTATGTACTCGCAATGTAGTTATTTTGACATGAAAAATGTACATGCGTTAAATTTTAAACAATGCTTTAGTCGTGATGTGAAAACATATTTTATTTACCTAACACGCGGAGGAACATAGTAAATGTCAGGGATAAATCAAGTGGGTACCTATGTTATGCAAGTATGACATATACCTTGTGATCTGTATCACTCTGTGGTTAACCTTAAGGCAGGCCGCATACGCTCATATGTTTGGCTAACTAGATATCTGTTTTCTAATTGCCACGTTGCCGTTGCGCAGAATTATATTATTTTCTTCGCTATCCAATGGATAAAATGGTTTGGAACATATACAAATGTTAGCTATGTAACTCTTGTGCATGGCATGCCGTTAAACTTTGATATCTAATTTACCCCTTGCTTGGTCATAATGCCTCTAAATAATATAAACAGTAGTAGTAGTTCTAGTTTTCAAAAATATATATTCTGATATTCATTCAAATGTCTAACTATAGGTAATCTAGATTTATCTATACTTATCTGTTTAATATTTGTTTAAAAAAATCTGTAAATGCCTCCTTGAATTTACTAATTAAGTAAATATAGTCCCAGCGCGAGATTCTTTAAAGAGATTGCTCCACGTTTCATCTCGGCTCGGCTGACGGTGACAAGTGGGCTGGCTGCTTTTTCGCCTAACGTTCCCCGTTGGATTAGCATAGCTATCCAACGGGGGAACGCACCCAGCGTTCTTGCCGCCATGCCACACGGGCAAGATTTGATAGATAAATTTTTTGCATTTTTTTTACTATTTTTTACTGCATGTTTATTAGTATAAATGAATTTCAAAGAAAAAAAAGTAAATATATAAAAAATACAAGTCACTGAGTTATTAATTGGCCTTTTTAAGGGTTCCGTAGCCAAATGGCTACAGAATCCTAAAAATGGCTATAAATCTGTAATGAGCTTAACGATGATGTGACCAAAACATATAAAATAATATAATTCTTAAGTATGGGTACACGTGAACAATAGAGTGTAGCAGCCCTTATAGTTTAGTTAGCAATTCATGCGTCAATATCATTTGGGTAGACGGGATCGGTTACCAAGGAATCCTTCTCCAGTTAAGGTAAATACGAGTCCGATACATCTCAGGTCGCCACCGCAGCACATGCAGAATTATGTAGGTGGCGATTTGTGATCAAGGCGATCGCCTTAAATCGGAGTTAAATTATTGGCTCGTGACGCGCGTAGGGATAAATGATTTCTTTAATTATTGTGTACGGTCGTGAGTTATATCAGTATTTATATTGAAATATTGATATGTTGATAAGTTTCATCCGCTTGAGATTTTAATTAAGAAATTTAAAAGTCTGTCTTTTTAATATTCGTTATTTATATCATAATTGTAAGTATTCATGTACTGATCTCTTGAACTTTGGTATAGTCTCCCTGAAGTAAATAACAATACATCTAGCATATTAACTTCTTCTTTTCGAGTCGTCCTGGTTATATTTGTCCAGACAATATTATATTATTTTTAACCAGTAGGAGGCCACGGTGATAGCATATTTACTTACTTACTTACATTACTTACATATTTTCTGCGCATAAGCAGGGTATTTTATTCTAACATTTCCATCTATAAAAAATATCAAATGCAATGTCTTTTGTCCTGTAAGTAAACAAAGTAGCAACAGGTAAAAGATCAGGTGTTACTAGGAGGGAGGGAGGTTTAGTATATCTGATTGACAAGATGAGCGACATGCGCCGTCATGGTTCAGGAGGTTTCATTCGTGACTATCTGCGTGTATGCTACGCCAACGTAAGCTACAGTTAAACTGTCATTACGCATTGTTCACGCTTGTTGACGCACGTAGGAAGCCAATTACCCTTTATATTAATTTTAAGGAAGTGCATATATCTCGATTGGTTGGTATCCGAGTGTTAGTGGCCAAGACTAGTGTCAGATTTTCCAAGCTGCCTGAACTACATATGCCATGTAATAAATTAACGACTTACATACAACGACGATAGTCGGGGCCAGCGTCATAATTTGCTTTCCGAAGTCTTTCACACTCGAAAATTATGATGTGGTCTTCGTAATAAATTCTAGTCCCTACATTACTTCGTAATATAGAAAATAATTCATAAGATTCTATGAGTTCAAACTAGATGTTAAAGTGTAACTAACCAGATGTACTCGATGCCTGCTGGCCCAAGAGTATTCATTTAATAAAATTTTGGTATAGTATAACTCAGCCAAAAAAAAGGCCAATAACTAATATTATAAATGCGAAAGTGAGTTTGTTTGTTACGCTTTTACGCTATGAAAATGAATCGGTCGTCATGAAATTTTGCATACCCGTTGTCTGGGGTACGAAGAAGGATATAGTGTACATTTTATCCCGGAAAAAGTACTGTTCCCCAGGTATCGACATTGACGCGGGTGGAGCCGCGGGTGAAAGCTAGTCTCCTATAAAAACCAAAATTTTGGAAACAGTGACAATCGCGTCACAATTGAGGTGTGCATATTGACAATAAAAACCTTCCGGAATAATTCAAACCTCTAGTCGTGAACTAATGTGTTACATTGGGTTCGAAAAAAATATTTGATTGACGTGTTAAATTAGACGGAGAAGGTTCCAAGCTTACCCAGGCACGCCGCGTGCCTGCGCAGAAAGGTTTTGATTTTTTTTAAGACCTGCCTGACTAATGACGTGACTAGACACAAGGTCGCCGGGTCAGCTGTCGTGCGACAGCGCAAATATTATTTATATGCGATTTAGGCTGATTTTCCACTAAATATGCGAAGTCAAGATACTTGTAAATTATGAAAGCTAATACTACTATCATTTGTTTTGGTTTCAAAAATTATCGACCCTGGTCTATAAGTAATAATACTGGAGAAGAAACGCAATGAAAAAAAAACATATGCAAGTAGATGCGTAGGCTTGAAACCTATTAAGTATTTTATGATTTTATCTGATTTTTATCATACTTTTCAAATAACTTATACCCATTTTAGGTGTATGTACAGGAAAAAAAATTGCAACACATTGATTTTAGCAAGCTTTGGTGGACAGGTAGCTTTAGGGAGAAGAAATTCCACAGTCTGGCGGGACGCAGAAAAACTATCGTTGTTTAGACCAGTTTAGTCAAATCGAAGTAGGTATGATTAATTGAATGTCTCGCTAAAGTTTTTTTCCATAGAATGCAATATAGGAAATAATTAAAGATGGATTAATATTATAATTGCTATATACATCGAGCGAGTATTAACATGACTTTTATTATTATTATTACTTTAGGAAACACTGAATATTATATATTATTTAATGACACAGTATCACAAAATAACGTAAGATTTTAAATAAGTACAAAACATGGATTTGATTCTCTACATTTTATCATAAAGAACATTAGATAGGTAGGGTTACCAAGTAACAAATAACCCTACCAATTATTATTGTTTATGCAACACTTTATTGGGGAATATTGTCTACATGACTTTGCTAGCACATAAGCGCCGATTTGTCGTTCTCCATGACCATTTTGGATAAATGTGGTAAAAAAATTAATTACTAAAATTACCGCATTTGTGGATTGGGGAATCCAAACGTGATTTTTAAAAACTAAATGCATTCATGCTATAGGTCATAAATTGCATTAACAAAATTTTGCTACATTTATACAGATCTAGCATTCGCCCGCGGCTTCGCCCGCGTCATGTCGATCCCTCGGGAACAGTACTTTTTCCGGGATACAATATAGTATGTAGTTCTCTGGGGTATGGAGAAGGACATAGGGTCCTTCTCCATACCCCAGAGAACGTGTATACAAAATTTCATGGTGATCGGTTCAGTAGTTACAACGTGAAGCGCAAAGCGTTACAAACAAACTCACTTTCTCATTTATAATATTAGTTAGGATTAGGATGATCATGGAAATTTCGACGCAACAATGTAAACTTCGACGCAACAACAACAGGTTTTGCAAAGCCGTGGAGACGATTTGCCCAATTATTCCACAAATATCCCTATTCTGTGTAGTTCATTATTCAATAACTTAGATTATTGACTCCCTTACTTAGATATTTACTAAATAACTTAGATTACTTACTTTGATTACTTAATAATTTACGCCCGAATACTGAAAACCATCTTAAGAGTATCTTAACTAAAATCTCGTTCTGTCACTCAACTTATAAATCTATATTCAATGTCTTATATCTCTCGTTTCGCTTTCCTGTAATCTGTGAGAAAGATTTTTTGAAATAGTGGATGGAACTATGTAACTGAAGGCCGGGCTGTCAGAAACATATATACATAGGCTAGACTAGCTGTTAGATGTTACATATCATGACTACAGTGAGATTCCATCGTTATTTTTTAGCGATTCTGATATGAAACAGCGCAGTGCACCTGCTGCGCTGTTTTTAAAATATATGATGTCATATATTGTAATATATGTTTCATTATGACTACTGACCACTTAATATAAGTCATTCGAGCGAAAACATTTTTAGGTTAAGTCATAGTAATAGGTTAAAACTAATTGTAAATAATAATTGTTTTAAAACACTCTATGTTCAAATTGAAAGTACTGAATAATTAATGTTGCCAAGGCAACCTGCTTTTAGTTATACGACCAACCTATTTATATTATAAGACAAAATATATAGCCTCATACAGGTTGGGAAAAAAGCTGTACTTCTTTCATATAAAAAACCGGTTTCAACCAACACATAAATAACAAACATAAAAAAAACATACAACTGAGTTGAGAACCTCCTCTTTTTAAGGTAGTTAAAAATGCAGGCTTCCATCATGAAAAGAGACTGGCAGCTCAAGTTCCGCCTAGTTATTTCATGGTTAAAAACATATAGAGAACAATGTTATAAATAAATTTAATATAACTGTTGTGTAACATTTTTTACATCTTACATTATGGTAATGTTGAAAAATTAAAAACTAAAACTAACCCTAACTATACAAAAAAGAGAAATCTATAAAGAGAAAGCAAACCTAAAAGTAAAAATTTAAAGATAAAAAATGTCTCGCAAATCGTCGCCCTGAGGAAGTGTGCCCAAAAGGCTGGCAGTATTGCCACGTTGTATGGCAATGCTTATTCTTTGTGCAAAGAAATTGCCAGCCCTTTGGTCATTGGACACCTCTACCAGTCTTTTGCTCACAAATTTAAACATTTTGTGAGCTGAAGGCCCCCACGGCCCCAAAGTTTCCACACCAAACGGCTCAAATATGTAGCCATCGCCTAGGCATGCATATTTGCGCCGCTTGAGGGACTCGGCGGCCGCTGCAGCCTCACCAGCCTTGGAACTCGTGCCGTGAAGGTGAGAAGATGCGACAGTGTCGACGCAAGTTGCGTCCCACACTAACGGTCGTCCCAGCCTCCAGGGCACAAGTGTCATTCCATCCGGTCTCTTGCCGTCATTCCGGGTCAGACCATTAGGTTCCAGAATGGATGGCACCTGAATCGCGACAAGAGCACGGTGAATGATGTTGTTAAGGTTGGCATGGCGTGCAATACGGCCTGCGCTCCTGGAGCAGGAGAGACCGTGATGGCCCAGGCGGTCGACGGTATTACCGCAAGGGCAACGATGCGGGACATTAGTAACAGCGCCTAAACGTAGGCTAGTCGCTATACGGAAGGTGCCGTCATCCAGAAAAGGTCCAAGTTAAAAGACGGTAGTGCCCGTAGCCATAAACCTGACTCCCATTCAGCAGAAGCAAGGAGACGAGCTCGCTCTACAGAGTTGCTAGCAGAAGATTCAATTATGCTACTCTGAACAAGTCGGCAAAGCGGCTCATCCCATTGCCTCTGTGAAGCAGGATGGTCTGGAAATTTTGAATTTTGAGATGACTCTGACCATGCGATTTTGGCCTCCATCAAGCCAGTGATTTCATTTTGAGATGTATTTAATATTTTTTTGAATAAGTTTTGAACGCTATGAGCGGAGGACAAGAAAGCAGGTAAGGCAATACTAGAAATTTTGCGAATTCCTAGGCCTCCCAACCTAATAGGCAAGGAGGCCTGTTTTCAAATATGATGATGGTTAAAATCAATATTTAAAATAGATGATAATGAGTCTTTTACGAAATTGTCTAATTTATACAGGAGGTCCGGGTATTTCCAGAAAGGACTACACCGTAAATTATACGTAAAATTTGGGACAAAATGGCAATGTTTTAGAATAGTGAAAGCAAAATGGGTATGAAGGTTAGAAAGACGGTCGGAAGCGGATTGGAACTTATACATTTTTTCATCGATAAAATTTGGAAATGATTCCTCGAAGATTGGGGAACCTAGGAGACGAAGTGAGGTTTTATCAACTATTTGGATATTGGGAGCTAGGCTATTAAAACGAGCAATAGTTTGATTTTTTTCTAATAAGGGCATGTTCTCGTCATAAAAAGAAAAAAACATATTAACAAACAATCTTAGATTTCTTTTTCATTAACCAATCACCATATAATATTTCTTAATTTATTAAGAGCATTATGTACCAGTATCTGCCCGCCCTCGAAATCCAATCTAGAGCCTTTGAAGTAACTTGTTAACTACAGCGCCACCGAGGGCGTCAAGGTCACTATGAACAACAATATGTATTACTGAAACTCAAATGCGACACGTGCTAGGCTTGACTTTGACAGTGAGGCGTGTAATGATTACTATTACCTTTAAGGCCGGTAAGTCATTTGTTCTTGATGACAGTAATATTGCTTGTTAGAGTTATATACAGAGAAACTATGTACCACCTGATCACGGATTTAAAACTGAAAGATCGAGTTTTCTGGGAAATGTGTTTCAGGTACCAATAATCGATATTTAGACAAAATGATTTTGGAGGTAATTCAAAGTAACTTTTTTACTGATTAACAGAAACGCATAAATAATTATTCGGTCCGTAATCTTTTTTTATGATATAGAACGGCAAATGAGCAAGCGTGTCATCTGATGGAAAGTGATCAGTGATGCCCATGGACAACTGCAATATCAGGTGCATACGTGATTTACTAAGTAGCTAGATCTAAGTAAGCTTTTGCTACTTCACCAGGCGTTTGAGGTTCGAGGGCAGAGTGCCCTCAGCCTTTTTAGACAATATCACCAAAGGGCCCTACGTAGGGACGGACTCCGGCTGTGAAGGCTTGGATAGCAAACTCTCATATTACCTGATGGGCCGCGATTACGTGCATGTATAGGCAGAAGGGAGGGTGTGACAGCAGCGTTGCTGGCCTTTCAAGGACTTGGGGAGGACATGGGGGAGGGAGGACATGAGGGGCGGGGAAAGAGTAGGCCTCCAGCTCCCTCATTCACCGAACAAGGCATTGAAGCGGTAAAGCTTCTACTCAAAAGACGATTGCTATCAAAATATATACTAGCAAACATGTTTTTTACCTGTAGCGTGGCTCTACTACGACTAAAATCAAAATATTTATCTTTTACGAAAACTAAATTGTGGGTGTAAGATGCGATATATATCAAATATATGAAGAGATTTTATTTTCGTATGAAAGCTTGAGGAAAATACAAAAATAAAAACTTCCATACAAAAGACATCAACGCGCTCTTTTCAAGTTGTAATGGCGAAATATTTTTCAATGTCAATAATAACATTATTATTTTCGGTGGTATTAAAAGCGTGAATTTCACAACCAGTCATCGCATAAATAGAATATTGTAACTATCGTTAGCCTCCCATATCATGTCACTTGTCGCATTAGTGTTGCGTAAGGGTCAACATAGTAGTGTATCGATCGCTAACATAACGTGTTCCACAAAAAATATGTAAATAAAAGTTGTATATAACATGACATCAGAAAAAAAAGAAAAGAAAAATATTAAATATCATACAATGCCCTTCAGGCAAGTAGGCGACCAATACTGTTGAAGAGTTTCTTTCGGCGTCTTCTTCTCTGCAGTGGTCGGTTCCGAAACGCTAGTAGTTTGTAGCTTTTAAACAATAATTAATAATTTGAATATAATATAATAAGTATTATTTAAAATGTGAATTGACGTGAAAAAGTGCCTGAAAAGGCCTATTTTCTGAATAAATCTTTGAATCTTTGTATGTATTTATGTATGTAGTATACTTGGATTTCATTTACAAATCGCTGCAAGCAAAGCAATAAGTCACATATTTTATTCATAGCGAACACATAATGGTTCTGCGTACCATGAGCTCAGTGGCGCAGTCGTTAACACGCCTGCGACACGAGGATCCCGGTCAGGTCAAGATGGAAAATTTTCCATCCAGTTTCCATCTTGACCTGGGTCTTGGATGTTTATCTATATATGTATTTGTTGTAAAATATAGTATCGTTGAGTTATTATCCCATAACACACGTCTCGAACTTACTTTGGGGCTAGCTCAATCTGTGTGATTTGTCCGTATATATTTAATACTAAATCAATTTTTAATGGCAATTTCACAATTACGAATATTTTGAAAATTTAATAAAACTAAATGGTGATACTAAATGATAAAAAATTATAGGAAGAAGAAAAAAATCTGCTAACTAACTTTCACGAGAATCGGTTGAGAAATGCGACTTGTAAAAGAGAACAGCCAGACTGCGGGACAGACGGACCAACTGACATACGAAAAACAAATTGCCCTGGTTGAAACGGAGACACTTAAGAATGAGAAATGGTTTCAATTTTGCTAGGTTTATAGATAAGCTAGTCGCTCGGCAATAAGTAGTGTTCAGTCTTGAGTACATTACACATCAGGAGTTTTGGAGATAAGTACATTTCTTCACACTCTGTCTGCCGAGTTGAAAGAAGAACCGGCCAAGTGCGAGTCGGACTCGTGCACGAAGGGTTCCGTACCGTTATCTATATAAACGGCAAAAATATCACGTCTGGTGTATGGTCCCTTTAATATTCATTTTATTTTTATTTAATTTTATTCTTTTTTTTAGTATTTGTTGTTATAGCGGCAACAGGCAACATCATTTGTAAAAAATTCAACTGACAACAGACGGTTAGACAGACAGACAGACGGACAGCGGAGCGATATTAATAGGGTCCCGTTCCTTACACTTTGGGTACGGAACCATAACAACGACTCTAGTTGGCTTCGGAGTATACTCATTCTGATGGGTATTCAGTACATCTACATATATGTTGATCTTGAGACTTTTCATTTACAAGTAGGGCTCTTTGACTAGTCGACCATTTTTAAAGTTTCAATGTACTGACATTTTGTAGTTATGTACTAGCCTTTAAAATCTACGTCAATTTATTTGATAGAAAAATGGAACAGAAAGGTGAGCAAGACATATTACAGAGCACTAGCACTTTCAACCAGTCACTCACTAGTATGCAAAACTGAGGTAGTCTATAACCGATGTCGAAGTGGGAATCGTATAGTGATATTCGGTATTTGTAAAAAGATGAGATTATAAGAATCGAGCGACCTTCTATAAATATTGGGAGAAAGGAAATATAATGTTTAAAAGTAATTGCCTTATTGTACATTGTGCTGCTGATTGAGTTTTAAATCTTGTTTATCACTTCACAGAATCAGATATTGATATTTATGGCCACTGGATACGTAATTGGAGGATTACTGTAGTATTTTATCGTAATATCTCATTATTTATTCGGGAACTCGAGTGCCAGTATCTTCGTGGACTCATAAAGTATGTGATAAATTAAATATTGAAGAAAATGTTGAAATATATTTCAGATTATCCTAGATTTACATATATTATTCATGTGTTCAATACTACAAAAACTACTTTAGGATTAACACATATCTTTATCTAATATCCTTCCCCAAACCTACATACTACAACCTATACACGTGAAATTTTTATCGTTTTAGACCCTTGAAGGGGTGACTCAGACCAACAAAATGAACAACTTTTCCTATGGGACCAATGCTGAGAACTCAATAAAAAATTCGACTTTTCCTAAATTGTAGTAATTTTAAATAATTTTAAAATTTCTTATTTGTAGTAATTTTGATGATAAGTAGACAGTAAATAAGATCAGGGGTGTCATCGTCAACTCGCCCGGCCTCCCGAACTGCTTGCTTTTCCCTCATTCATCCGAGTGAGTAGTATTTCTTCCACCTACCTTCTACCTTCACTCCGTTTCCAGATCTAACAAATTCTTCCTATCCTTTCCCAGCTCAAAAATGCTTCCGATGGGCAGTAGCGTCGGAAGCATAAGAAGCCAAAAAAATTGCATTGCTCGCTAACCCGCCTGCCAAGCGTGGTGAGTATGGCAATATCCTCTCATGAGAGGTATTGTCCAGCAGTGTACTTTTTACGGCTAAATGATAATGATGATGATAAATAGTCAAGTATTGATTTGATAATATTTAAAAGATCAATTACAGATTTTTTCCGAGATCTGTTATCTCATATTATAAAGATATATATGTTTTATTTAATATACACATTTTCGTTATTACGAGTACATCAATACCACGCAATTAAGGGACTATTTTTCGTAGATATTATCTCATTTTTACCTTGGTAAGTAATTTGTTACGTATACCAAAATATGTTTTAAAGATACCCAAATACGAACACAATCATATTGGAGGCCAAATTTGATTACACCCAGACATCGTATATTCTCAATGCCCACATAAACACTGATATGTAATGTAGACCAGTTCAAATTTATGATTTAGCATAGCAGACCATAAACGGTAAAAGTCATAAGCATGTTTTTTATTAGCGTTGATTTATTAGCCTTTTAGAAATATAAAGAAAGGGTTAATTAAGAAGTTTTAACTATCGAGTAAATTAATCATATAAAAAAAAGACACCCTAGATAGTCTATATTTAATTTTTACTTTGTTTTTCCAAAAAAATGTGAAGCTATTTCATTGTTTTTGTTGTTACGTCATACAGATTTTTTCTGATTCAAGGAAATCATCTAAAACGCCTTTCTCGCCCGAAGGGCCGGGTTACCTAATATTATAATGTTCAAAAGCTACATACTACTAGCATTTTGGAACCGACCACTGCAGAGAAGAAACGGCTACTCGCCTCGAAGGGCTTTTTTAATTTTATGACTATTTTTTTTTTATTTCAAGTAATATTTACAATTTTTCTTATATACATGATTATTTTTTAACAACAATTTTGTATCATGTTAGCAATCAAGTCTGCAATGATAATAAATATACTACTTTTCAGCTTTTCCGTTCCTTTCGTATTTCGTGTGTGATATATTATGTATCTTTTATAATATGGTATCGTTAAGTTAGAATCCCATAAAACAAGCTCACAACTTCGGGGCTAGCTCAATCTGTGTAATTACACAACAAATTTGTCCCTATATATTTATTTAAACAATCTGGATACGGTTTAACAAGACTTAAGTAAATTACCTTACGTCGCCCTATACAATATCCATGGAAAGGACCAAGTTAGACCGGTAACCACGCACAAGAAGCTACCTATCCCTAAAAGCTCTTACGAAAACCCAAGATGGTAATTACTATGACGATTAATAACACACGACATTCAAACAACAAATATTAGTTCATTATGTCCCGCTCGATATTCATAATTTTGATTAATAACAATTAGTATATTGAAAAGGCAGTCATTGATTCTGCCCCTGTCTGCCGTTGCCCGAGGCTGCGAAGGTTGCTACAGAAAAGATATATGACGCCAAAATAAATATGCCAAAACGTGTAATTACACTTGTCTGATTTACTGCCGAATTAGAATTGAGATATAATGTATAATTATGGTATTATGGCATTATTGCCGAACTTCCGATTGCTATACATTTGATTTTATTGCCTTTTTATATTCATATATTCGTATGTATGTATATAAAATATTTTATAATATAACATTGTACGATAAACTATTTTTGTTTTGTGTATGATTTTTACTAGCCTTTGTCAGGGGCTCTGTTCGCGTGTGCACGCTGAGAAAATATACGAGATGTTTTCTCAATACTTACCCCTGAAAATGTATGCAAAGTTTCATGATGATTAGTGCTGAATGACAAATAATAAAATGCAAAATAATTACAGATGAGAAATGAAAAGAATGTGTACAAATTTCAGAAAGGATTTCTTTTAGTTTTTTATCCGCGGAGGGTTGCTGTCAAGTATGTGTAAAATCTATTTACAGCACGAGTTCTTCATCATCTCAGCTGCAAGAAGTCCACTGCTAGTCATAGGCATCTTCAAGCAATTCCATCATGGGGGTTGGCCTTACTTACCACACTTGGCAGACGGGTTGGTGGGCGCAGTTTCTTTGTCTTATCTCGTTTCTGACGCTGCTGCTTATTGAAACTGTTTTCAAGCGTTTGTTAGACTGGGGGAACGGGAGAAAGGTATTTGGGATGCTGCTTGCTCGGATGGACTGGGTATGACAAAATAGCAGCTCCGGAGGCCTGATGCGCGTACCCGATATCATACCTGCAGCCCCAGACAGGTAGTTGAGGATGACACCCTAGGACTTGAATTCTTATTGGACCATGAATTCTTATTAATAAGAAATAAACATGCTGTTTTCTTATTCATAAGAAATAAACATTCCGTCTTCTACAGTTATATACCAATTGTATTAAGAGGAAACAATGTGTTCAAAATGATTGCTAAACCTTTCTTCATTTTGACCATGTTCGTTATGAACTTGACCTCCTAAACGTTGAGATAAACGAAATTAATCAAAATACCTCGTACTTGTTATCGCGTACCTACTCAAAACATAATATATCGTCTGATCCTAGCTACAGATAAGGTTTTTAATTAATAGATCGATATAATCTTAATGTATTTGAACTGTGTTCGGCAATTTTTTAAACAAAGTCGGTTAAGTATTTATGGTAAAATAGTTTGTGCACATATGAGATAAAAATTTAGCAAGAGATAATTTAGCATAAGATGAGGGGTGTCATCCTCAATGGCTTAGCCGGTAGTTGTAGGTATGGCTGTACGCGCGCCCGGCCTCCTGAGCTGCAACTTACTTTTCTCCCGTACATCCGAATGAGTAGTATATATTTTCATTTTCTCTCTCTCTCTTTCTCCAACAAATTCATCACAAATTCTTCCTTCCCCAGCTTAAAAATGGTTCAGATGGGCAGCAGCATCTGAAGCAAGAGAAGACAAAGAAACTGCGCTCGCCAAGCGTAGTGAATATTGTCCCGTACATTTTCCTCAAAAACCATTTTATCAAATAATAGATCCCATAGAAACATTTCACTTTTATAATTCTCGATTGGATACAGATCAATGAATAATAAGCAATATCTTTCCATGGAACGGAAGAAATACTTGGGAGAGGCCTTTGTCCAGCAGTGGACTCCTTACGGTTGAACTGATGATAATGATAACTAAAACTGAGGAAAATGATTTCTCTACAGAAAAAATTTAGTTGTTTCTATTCATTTGGGCCAATAAAAGATTTTCGTATTTATTAGTTAACTAGCTTTCGCCCGCGGCTCCGCCCGCGTCAATGTCGATCCCTCGGGATTAGTACTTTTTCCCGGGATAAAAGGTAGCCTATGTCCTTCTCCGTACTCCAAAGAACTTGTATGCAAAATTTCATGATGATCGGTTCAGTAGTTACGGCGTGAAAGCGTAACAAACAAACAAACAAACTCACTTTCGCATTTATAATATTAGTAAGGATAAGGACTAGCTGTCGCCCGTAAAAAAGTACGTTTCATCTGCATAGATCCTTAGCCCTTAATTTTTTTATTGAAATGGAGTACTTCTTATTTTAAATGCCTAGGCGAATGTTGAGATGGATGTGTGGAGTGACAAGAATGGATAAAATACGGAATGAGTATATAAGGGGAAGTATGAAAGTCGCGCCAGTAATAGAAAAGCTCCATAGTCATAGATTGAGCTGGTATGGGCATGTGATGAGGAGAGAAGAAGGTCATATCGCAAGGAAGGCTTTGGAACTGAAGGTGAATGGAACCCGAAACAGAGGACGACCTAAGAAAAGATGGATGGATTGTGTCAAGGAGAGTATGAACAAGAAAGGAGCAACAAAGGATATGGTAGGTGACAGATCAAAATGGAGGGAACTGACATACTGTGCCGACCCCACATAAAAAGTGGAATAAGGTAAAGGAAGAAGAAGAAGAACTTCTTATTGTCATATTTCTAAGTATATAAAAAAATCCATACAAACTTTACCCCACCTATTTTACCCCTTCAAGGGGAAATTTCGTCCATTTTAACTACACAGATCTTTTTAATTGTAATGTAAACATATATACTTATTTTTATACTTCTATGTCCAGAAATGAGAAAATTTCCATATAATCCCCTTTATCCCTTAAGGGGGGAATTTTGTACATTTCACCTACACAGATCTTTTTTAATTGTAATCTAGAACGTATATACTTATTTTCATACTTCTAAGTATAGAAATAAAAAAAACATCCATACTAACTTTACTCCGCTATTTTATCCCTTCAGGCGAAAATTTCGTCGGTTTTACCTACATACATCTTTTTAATTGTAATCCAGAACGTCCAGAAATTAGAAAATGTCCATACAAACTTAACCCCCCTCCCCCCTCATGTTGCCCCTTAAGGAGCGGATTTTATACATTTCACCTACACAGATCTTTTTAATTGTAATCGAGAACTTACATACCTATTTTTATACTCTAAGTCTAGAAATGGATTATTCTTTTTAAGTGTCCCTCTATCCATTTCAGTCAAAAATTCTAAATGTACAGACAAAATATTTTTACTGTTTTATTATATGTATAGAAGATATAGATAAGGATAGACCCAATATAAAATTTATTTATGTTTGTATAAAACACTAAATCAACTGAATAAGGAATGCGAGAGGCTTATCTAGCAAGTGTTACGTAAAGTTGTGTTTAAGATAAATAACGTTGTACATTAAAATGGTAAATTACCATATTCTTAAAAATATACATAACAAAACGCTAACGTTTTTCATAAAAAAATGTAAATATAAATAAATCTTTACCAATATTACCTATACGTAAGTAATTTGTTAATTTGTTTGTTCGTTATTAAAGTGAATAAAAAACAACTACCTAATTAACGTGTTTTTTTTTGCGTGCAGGTTAATTAAGTTGGTATTTGCATGTATCTACTTTTCATAAGTGTTGTGTACAATCTAGTGAAGGATATCAGAATTAAAATGAAGTGTGAAAATATCTAGACTAGTTTCTGTTATCTGTGATTGTACCTGATGAAATAAGATATAATAAAAATAAAATAAGACACCTTCAGTAACAATAACAAGAATCACATTTTAGGGGAGAGCAGAGACAAAAGTAACACTTTTTGCTTACCCTCTGATTTCTGGCTAACTATCGTATATAGAGATTTAGATATAGAGGTAGGATATAGAGGTATACACATGTATATCTGTTATCTCATTATTGACTAGTTTCAAACAAGTTATGAAAAACGACTTAAAAAAAATGTCTGTTGTTACTTTTGACCACAAGGCCGGGTCGAATTTAACACGACGTGCATTGTAAGTGATATGTAAAAGAATTAAACTAATAATTATCATCATATCAGCCGCAAGAAGTCCACTGCTGGACATAGGCCTCCCCCAAGGATTTCCAATACGACCGGTTGGAAGCGGCCTGCATCCAGCGTCTTCGTGCGACCTTAGTCAGGTCATCCGACCATCTGGTCGGTGGATGTCCGACGCTGCGAATTATACTAATATTGAAGGGGTTTATGTAATATATATTAAAAAAATAGGTACTTGTTAGTAACATCAGTAATCATTTGTATTAATTAATAGAAGATATTTTATTTAAAAAAAAAATCAAAATGAAATAAAGACTTTTTGTCAGGAACTCTATTTATGTTATTAACATTCTAAAGATCAAGTTTACGCTGAATGTAAGGTATTTTTGTATCCTGCAATATTTTTGACGGCATAATTATTTACCAAGAAATGTAAAATATCGGTAAGCATTGCTAGTATGGGAGAAAAAAATATATTGTTAAACGTACCAGCTGCTTTACTTCTTACGCACATCGATGGAATGTGAAAAATGTGCTAAGGAATCATGTTAGTAGGCGATGCTGCTAACAACCTATCACTATTTTGATTCCCTTATATTATTATGGGCTCACGCTTAATTTGGCTGAATGAGTAGTATCCTAATACTTGTAAATGAGGTCTGAAAGACTTGGGCTTGGAAAAAGACATGATCGCATGTATGTTAATGATATAATCAATAATGTATGTAAAAATCACATCATTGTATTATAGTAATATCAAATAAACTACTTTTAGTTCGTTTAATTACTTATAGTCCTCTAACCTTACGGCGTGAGAGAGGTTTAATGTCGGCTATCTACTGATAACAGCGAGGTTGTGTTTTGATAATTAGATAAACCTACAAAGCGTTTGTTACTTTGAACCCGCCGTTACTCTCATCAGCGGTCTCTACTATCTAGGATATATCACAGCTTTCAAGAAGCGCGATCCGCGAGCGAAGCCGCGGGCATAAGCTACACTTTTATATTATAAAAGTAAACAGAAATTCTTTATTACTATTATTAATTTTGGTCACAGGTCACTCAAATTAACAGATGTGGTTTTTACAGTCCACCAAAAGCCATTGTAAATTAATGTAATAAGTACAATGTATCGGTAACAACGACCGCGGTAAGCGATGGCATGTAATTTATTTCCATAAAATGAATTTATGTACAGCCATCGAAATAATTAAATTTAATGCATTATTTTATTATTGTCCCGATACGGTCGCGTGAGGTGAGCGCAAGAGATATTTTGTCAGTTTTAAAACACACGAGATAAACGTGATACGTGAGCCGATAATGTCCTTTCAACTTAATCGATCAAGTCGTTTTGGCATGATACCTACCTGTCCGGTGTCTTCGCTTCTACTTAAATTCTTTGTTATTGCGAGAGATAAATAAAATCCATGCTGCCAGGACGAGTTGTGTATTTGAAAGAGAGTGAAAATCAGTGTTGCCAGGGCCCTTGATACGTAAGTTACGTTTCGTTTCCTGAAATGTTACATTTTTGCGGCAAAAGTTACATTATTGAATTTTTTTGTCCGTCCGTTTATTTATTTATTTTTAACACGTTCGCGGACACTGCCCGCCTGTAAACGTAATTCTATTGTTATTTCTTTTGTGTCTGGTTCAGAGTTCGTGAACGAGTTAATTTACGTGTTTTTTGGGTCGGAGTATAACCCACCACACAGCGCTATCCTATAAAATGGTCACTAATCGGTCAAGTATATCGCGCATATACCGGCCGGTGGTGACTTTTGTTTAAGACCACCTACCCTTTCTTTTTTTTTCTTTTTTAACGTGTGGAAAGACTCATGTCTCGTCTATCCCGCCACGGGAAGCCGGACAGGTATGTGGGACTCGAACCCACTAAAACCACACGGTGTCATAATCCAGTCCGCATAATGCCGAGGCTGTGTGCTTCCATATGCTCCACAGCCACGGCGTGGCGGCCGCTATTAAGCAGCCCCACCTAGCTCCGGTACCCTCTCCAATGAGAGGGTTCGGAGCGGCCCTCGGCCAGCCATTCTGGCCGAAACGGGTAGACGTCTTGACACCAGCGACGTCGAAATTCGGAGGGCTGTCTGTCGAGCGAGACGGAATCCCATTTCCGCCGCTCAACCAGCCCTCAGTATGGCCTCTGTTGACCAAAAAGGTGACAGAGGCCCACCAGTTATCGGCCGCAGAGGGCAGGGAGAACGGCGCCCCATATCACCGAACATCCCACTCCCCTGCGGCCCCACCGACGCCGTGCCAAGCGCCACGGCCGCGCTTGGTCGCGGAGGACAAGGAGAACCGGCGTCCCATACCACCGAACACTCCTCCCCCCCCCGCGACCCACCAGTTGTCGGCCGCAGAGGACAGGGAGAACAGCGCCCCATATCACCGAACATCCCCCTCCCCTGCGGCCCCACCGACGCCGTGCCAAGCGCCACAGCCGCGCTTGGTCGCGGAGGACAGGGAGAGCCGGCGTCCTATACCACCGAACACTCCTCCCCCCCGCGACCCACGCCACGACTGTGAGTGTGGGGAGATTCCACCCCCCTCACCCACAGCCAGGCCACTCAGAGAGAGCGGCCCCTCCTGTAATTTTTTATAGAGGTTGTCTTCCTCTCCATAAAGCAACTCCAAGGTGTTGCTGTCCCATTATTATAGTCTACGTTATATTTAAGTCTGTCTTTACCAAAACACAAAGAAAATTTTCTAAGATCTAGATCGTCACGATGTCTATACCTTATTATAATCATTACTCTGGCTGGAGTGCCGAAATTACGTATTAACAAGACTATTTAGATGATATGATAATATGGCGCTTTCTATTCAGAGCCATCTCAGAGTGTGATATGGAGTAAAATACTTTTTAGACGAACCTAAGCGTTCAAATTGAATGCGTTGAATTGCAATAAAAATCTAGTATTAGAAATCTCGTTGTTCTCAAAAGTTACGAAAATTGCCTAAAATATAAAAATTACTTACATGTTACGCGAGGAGGTCAAAAGTTACGAAAAATGTAAGAAATGTAACCTTCTGGCAACGCTGGTGAAAATTGGCGTGCGTGCTGTCAGAGCACAGACAATATAACCTGTCAGAGTGACATGTAAAATCTATGAATCATATGTTAGTACAAAGCTTTTACACTAGATGGCGCAATGTGCAACATCCTCCGCGCCTAATATACCTAATATATATATTTATATGAATGTATATCATGGAAACCCATCACTTTATCGCAATTTACTTCAACGATTTTCATTTCACTTTAAAATTATTCGCATATATGTTAATACAATATTAAACAAATCGTTAAATCTGTTTACACCGAAATTTCGATGACACGATTATTCATTACTTACAAAAACAGTCTATCGTTATTTCTGTTCATATTTTATGTATTTTATCGACATAATGAATCATTAAAATTTTGTGACCTATCATTTTATTTTGATATGATACTAAACCATTTTTTGATGATGTAAAAACTTTAATAGACACCCGTCTATCATCATTATAAAAACACGGTTTCACTCACGTTTGGAATCGCCAACTAGTTTCGGTCTGTTACGACGACGATCATCAGGGCGAGTGTTAGGGGTGGCGACACGGCGGTTTCGCTTCCCTCAAAGCACTGAGAAACCGTGTTTTTATAATGAATTTATCTCGTGTAAGTATTAATACTATTATCTATCATTATGGTATCCTTTTCATGTTTTCACGAAATTTCATACAAACTGGAGTTGCGCTGGGACTACCCATAGAGGGCGTTCCATGATACGTTTTACATATAAAGGAGTAAACAGAGGAATTTGAGGAGAAGATTAAAAATAATTTTAGTCATTACATTTATTCAGATTATATTTTACATGCGTAATACCTATTTTTACGCTTTAACACATTCTAATTTGTCTTATTAACTAACAGTGGTCCTGCCATCTAACGATGACTTTTGGAACTAAGCTTGCCAGAGCGCGTGCTGCAGGATGAGATATTCTTGTTGAATTATAATACGAGTAGGTAAGGTGTCATCCAAATCCTTAACATTCGAGTAATTACTGTTATATTTTTTTATATGTGTTTTATTTTGCACTAGCTTTCGCCCGCGGCTCCACTCGCGTCAATGGCGATCCCTCGGGAATAGTACTTTTTCCCGGGATAAAAGGTAGCCTATGTCCTTCTCCGCACTCCAGAGAACTTGTATGCAAAATTTCATGATGATTGGTTCTGTAGTTACGGCGTGAAAGCGTAACAAACAAACAAACCAACAAACTCACTTTCGCATTTTAAATATTAGTAAGGATAAGGATAAGGATTCACAATGCTATTTTGATATACTCTAAATAAATTAAGAAATAAAACATGGTGAAAAAATATTATGCAGGCAGGACTTGAACCAGCGACTTAGCTCCGAGATTGAATCATGCGGTAGCTCAGTTTGCAGAGCGTAGGTCGTACATAGACCTAGGTCGCTGGTTAAAGTCCCGCCTGCTTGAATTTTTTTCATAATATATGATTTCTTAATGTGTTCAAAGATATGAAATGTCTAAATGTAAGGTAAGAATAAAAAATATAACCCAACGATAAAATATTTTGTTTTTTAACTGACTTAAAAAGAAGGAGGAGGTTATCAATACGGTTAAATATTTTTTTGTAACGTTTTATACTATACCTCAGTTAAGAACTCCGTCATTTATGAACCATTTTAAACACATCTTTTTTTTGTTTGAAAGGATATGTTAATTCTCATTTACAATTCATCACAATCAGTCCAGTATTTTGACTGAAGTCGGTATTTTATATGAAAGATAATTTTTGCACGAATAGATAAAAGACTATCACTGGTATTATGCGAGCGTCACGGTTACCTATTCATTTGGACAAACTTACAAATAGACGATAAGAATTTCACGAGGAATTTGTAACCGATCAAGTTCAAGGGTACCTAAATTCGAGATCGGAAGCTAGTTTGATTCAAATTAACAGTTGAATAAAATAAATAATAGTTGATGTCGCAACTTAGCGGAAACCATAGCTTTTGACAAGGCCTTGTTTTGAAACTATCAAGGAGCAGCATTTAGAAATTGCAACCATTTTTTATGACATTCGACCATACTTTTGAAATGGTCGTGACTGCGAGAAATATTACAAACAACGAGTAATGGTGCCCTAAAATCATGTTTCAAAACTTATAGATTGAGGACAGGTTTTACAAATATTGTGTATGTTTTAAAACAATCTATTTTAAAGTACAATAAACGGTAATTTTTTGAAACATTTTTATTAACACACAGTCACAAAACATTAACTATAATAATAAAGAAATCGCAGTAAGGAACCTTAGGCTTGGCACGACATTGTCTAGATTTCATTACTTTTTAGAGATAAACAAGCAGCTCCACGAGACTTGGCTAGTCTTTTACAGAATGTTTTTGATGGGATTTCACTTCTTTTTGTAGAAGCCCACGTTTCTATTGATTTATTTTATTAGATTTTCTTATTTGACACAGTTTTTTCTTTTTAGGAGTAGTTTCTTTTATCATTACAAATCTTTCTTTTCTTTTTCCGGTTTTGATTCTTGTACAATAGCAACCGTTTTACTGTATTTATATTATAGAGTACTAAATAACTAACAATTAAATATAGTATTCAATTAAAACTTCTTTTAAATCTAATAATTAAGTAATAATCAGTAATCCGTCACTAATAATAAAATTCCTAACCTATTCAAATCTTCGAATTGTTTTAATAACAACCTGCTAATTAACCTCACGAAATAATAAGCGAAATCAACGAAATGCAAATAATCCCTCCTAATTCCAAGCAAACATTTTCAAGCGCAGTAAAAGAATGTCGTAAGCGACTGTAACGCGGCCGCTTTTTTTTTTTTAAATGACTATTTAGCTGGCTCCAAGTGAGCTTTCGCTATTTCAACGGCGGCAAGAGCAGAGTACCTACCCTCAGCCTATATAGACAATATCACCAAAGGGCCCCCAGGAAGGACGGACCTCGGCTTTGGGCGTTGCCTGTGTGCGCAAGGTTTGGAGAGACAGCAAATTCTCATATTGCCTGATGGGCCGCGTATACATGCATGCGAAGCCTGAAGGGCCAATCTGAGAATCAACGGCAAAAGCCTTTGGAGAGCAGCAACTCTCATCTTTTGCCTTATGGGCCGAAAGCTACGTTGCCAGAAGGGCCTATCTTGGGTGCAAGTCACCCGGGACCGCCGGGCGGTCACCAGTAATCGGAGCTAATCCTACTCTACGCACTCTGTTCCGGTGGCTAGTGCGAGGGGGTCGGATAGTGGGATTCCGCTGGCTATTCGGAGCCAAAGAGGATCATCGGGATCGTCAAGTACGTTCCTAGGTCGTCTACGACATAAGGTAAGGACGTATCGTATAAATTGGGGGAGTAGTTAGCGGCTTGCACCACTGGTTGGGGTGGCGTGCGGCATTCTCAAAGAAACGCTTGGAGGCGTTTTTGAGATAGCCGCGGATGGACGGGAGATCTAAGTCACGGTGTAAGTCTGTCATGCGCAAGTACCGATAATTGCCCGTGTCACGTTGGACGAAACGATTCTGCAAACGTTGCAGTCGTAGGATGTGGGAGGGACGGATATGGGAAAAGTCTATGCCGGCATAGGTCATGATAGGGCGGACGCAAAGCTTATAATAATATGGATGGCTGGATCAAGGGCCAGATACAGAAGGCAGCACTCCTGGACACGTCACGCATAGTCAGGAGGTTTCTTTCTCTGCAGCCTTAACCGCCGGTAGCTTGAGCCCTGCCCCGCTGCTGACGGCACTCTAGGTTTAGGTTTTTATAATGTTTTTATATTTTGTAATTTATTTTTATATTTTACTTTTATAGTAATATTGTAAAAGCCTAAATCTAAGAAACAAATTAAATAAAGAGATAATAATAATAAATGTTTTTTCAGACATTTGTCCATTGTGTTAGTAACAACTGGCTTACGTCTAAGGTTAGTACTAAATGATATTTATGTAGGCTATAAAATTAAGATATGGTATTGGAGCTGCTCATCTAACCGCAATGCAAACTATTCCAGTGCATCAGCAGTGGACTGCTTCATCTATCCGCAATCATCTTCAGGATGCTATTGAGCTGTCACGCATCCGTCTGAGCATGGAGGCACAACGCTTGCGAATAATAGCGTGAAAGCCATCTGTATGTGCCTCCGCAAACATGCCAGATGCACTACAGCGTCGAGACAGCCCCATCAGCGCCCTGAAGGAATTGTTATATTGAACTCTCAGGGCGTTGTATGCTCGCTGCGTGTAAATATAGAGTGTCAGCTTATTTCTAAGTGACATCTTGGCATTTTTTTTCTTTTATTTATGGCTTTCACGCGTTACGTATTTAGCCAGTATCAAGTATAAATGAGTTTTCTTACGCTTTTTCTAAGTCTTATTATCAATGAAACGATGGTGTAGTTTATTTCATTGATTCTACGGAGCCCCTGACGACATTTCCAAAGAATCCACTGGCTTGATCACAGACGACGCAACGAGGCGAGGCGGTCCACCACCAGCTAAGTAAATCTCACTACAGCCGCACTGTGACAGTTTATTTCAGTTATTCCATACATTGTTCATAAACATAGGCATTTATAACACCAAATTACACCGATTTCACATGCCCTCAACCTTAATAGACAACATCACCAAAGGGCCCCCAGGAGGGACGGACTTTCAGCATTGCCTGTGTGCGCAACTTAGAGAGACAGCAAACTCTCATATTGCCTGATGTGCCGCGTATACGTGCATGCAAGCCTGAAGGGCCAATCTGAGAAACAATGGCAAAAGCCTTTGGAGAGCAGCAACTCTTATCTTTTGCCTTATGGGCCGAAAGCTACGTTGCCGGAAAGGCCTATCCTAGGTGCAAGTCACCCGGAACCGCAGGGCGGTCACCAGTAATCGGTGCTAATCCTACTCTACGCACTCTATTCCGGTGGCGAGTGCGACGGAAAGTGGGATTCCTCTGGCTATTCGGAGCCGAAGAGGGGTCGCGGCGGGCTTGTGCGATGTCAATAGGATCATCGAGATCGTCAAGTACGTTTCTAGGACGTCTACGACGTAAGGTCGTATCGAGTAAGTTGGGGGAGTAGTTAGCAGCTTGCACTACTAACGGGTTGGGATGGCGTGCGGCTTTCTCAAAGTAACGCTTGGAGGCGATTTTGAGACAGCCGCGAATGGATAGGAGATCTAGGTCACGGTGTAAGTCTGTCATGCGCAAGTACCGGTGGCGACTCGTATTTGTGGCACGGGTGACGAAGTGGTTCTGCAAACGTTGCAGCCGATCGATGTGGGAGGGCGCGATGTGGGAGAAGACTACGCCGGCGTAGGTCATGATAGGGCGGATGCAAAGCTTATAGAGTGTCAACTTATTTCTAAGTGACATCTTAGCATTGCCTATCATGGGGTGGAGATGGCCTAATACGAAGGCGGCATGGTTGCGGACTTTGCTGATGTGGGGGCCGAAGGTTATCGCGCTATCGAGTACGACTCCAAGGTATTTAGCCTTGCCTGCCCACTGAATGGGCTTTCCGTACGACGATACTGATCCTAACGGGGGAAGTTCTGCTCCGGACATGGTGATTTTTCGACGTGACACAGCGCGGTTATCCTAACGCGGCCGGTTGCCACTTCGCCTTATAAGGTTATCGGAAAGAACGTAAGCGCGTTTTAAAATACAGTCACCGCCATCTAGCGACGTGTGCGGGTATCACCGCTACTATTAGTCCAATGCATTATATTTTGACCAAATTTTGAGCGAAATTAAAATTTTTGTGTAATTTGTTTACTTAGTTAATTTGTGTAATGTTGGAGTAATTAATCGTTCGACTATTTCTTCTTGTTAACTTGTAAGTATAAATATAAAAGCCAGTCTAGTCTTATCCAGAGTTTTCCTTTAATTTTATTTATATGCGCATTAAAAGCAGAAGGGGAGGCATTCGCCCAGCAGTGGGACGCTATAGACTAGATTAAATTAGAAGATGTGTCACACTACGCTGGAATTTTGCAATGACCAATAGTAGAAGGTGGCATTACCATTTCTCTAATACAGCTGAGGGTTCTTCATCAGATACTTCAGATCTTCGATTATCCTAGTTTTTATAGTTTTCCCTTTATGTGGCCATTAAACCCTAACTCTGTACCAAATTTCAACTCTCTGAGTTTATGGGAAGTACTAGTTCTATTTTGATGATCATGAGTGAGTGTGTGAGTGAGTGTTTCATAAATGCGAAACTTTGCTTTCGCTTAACTTCGGAACTAAATGACCTACAGACTTGAAATTTTGGATTTTAGGTATTTGATTATAGCTTACTAGATGACGAAAATTTCTGCGTTCTGGTCTTATCCAGAGGTTCTCAAACAGGGACCTGAAAATGCGGCGAAATGGTTCCAGTAAAGGATGGTACGGCAGTGTTTGCTTCGCGCTCGACTTGGCGGTGGCACTGCCGTGCCCCCCGATGAGATGGCAGTTGTTAAACTATGTTACGATGACGCCGCGTGGTATCCAGCAGAGTAGAATAGGACCACTTCAAGTCTTCCCGTGGATGTCGTAAGAGGCGACTTAGGAAATACAAGCTAAACAAAACTCATAAACATCAATGAGACCTCTCCAACCCGTCTGGCCAGCGAGGAGAGTGTAGGCCAAATCCTCTGTCTGCTCTGGCCAAGTATGGCTCCGGTAGTACAAATAGGGGTTATGCTCCTGCAGTGGAGACCAAAAAGACCTGATGATGATAATGAAATTTTATAAACATCTGTGAGACCTCTCCAACCCGTCTGGCCAGCGTGGTGAGTGTAGGCCAAGTCCTCCGACTGCTCTGGCCAAGTATGGCTCTAGTAGTACAGAGAGGGTCGTGCTCCTGTAGTGGAGACTAAAAAAAACCTTATATGATGATATGAAACTATGTTAAATAGGCAGCTGGAAAAATCTGACACTATAAAACAACGAAACAAAATACGTCATATTATCACCATCATCATAATATCAGCCGCAAGAAGATTCAGCTGCTCCCAAAGATTTCCAAAATGACCGGTTGGAAGCGGCCTGTATCCAGCGTTTCCCTGCGACCTTGGTCAGATCGTCCGACCACCTGGTAGGTGGGTATCCGACACGTCCATATAATACTTTTAAATTATTAATAAAATAGAAAATAAACTAGATTTAAAAGGCTGTGGGTCGTGGAACACTGACGATGATGATGATTATGAAAACATATAGGTCAGTTGTACTGCACAGCTTGACTGACGGTTGCAGGTATGGCATCGGGTACGCGTGCCTGGTCTCCCGAGCTACTTGCTTTTCCCCCATTCATCGAGTGAGTAGTGTGAGGGCTCGACTTTCCCGACGCTATTAGTCGAGTTCCCACATATAAGAAATGGAGAACAGACACTCGACACAACAGACAGACAAGAAGATTAATTTATTGAACACAACTTCACAACTTGGAAAATGGAATGAAATGAAAATTGAAATAAAATTAGGAATGAAAGTGGACAGATGAGAAAGAAATGAGGTCGGACGATGCAGCATGCCACCTGCATGCTGCATCTCGTCCAACGTTACAGTAGTATCCCAATACCTTCATTCCCTTCCCCAAGTCCAATAAATCCTTATCCTTCGCCAGTTTAAAATGCTTCTGATGGGCAGCAGCGTCGAAAGCACAAGAAGCCAAAGAAACCAGCCTGCTAAGCGTGGGGAGTAGAGAGCAATATACTCCCATGGAACGAAGAATCCTTGTGAGAGGCCTTTGTCCAGTGGACTTCTTGCGACTAAAATGATGATGATGATCACGTACAAATACACACCTCAAAACTTTCTTCTGACGATCGTACATATATAGACATATACTCAAATAACATGGCTCTCCGACTGCGCAATTAGGAAAAGAACCAAGGCAAAATATAAACGATTACCATAAAAGGCATATCAAGATTTTGTCACCGTCATGATCAAAATGCAGCAAGTGTTATTATGGCACTTACAACTGTAAAAAATCACGACCCTTGTAGCTACTGTTCAAGGAAATACTATAACGATTTGAATACAATAGTCAAAACAATAACGCGCCAAAATGTCATGATTAAAATATTTATACTTAAGTCGATTGCACACTGGCAACTTAATTTGACATTTTTTATTTCGGTGTTTTTCAATAAAATGACATTATTTTTTTTAATTCAATTCGAACATGACATTTAAATAAACCAATGTATACTCAGTCCACATACCTAATTTCTAAGGTTTTCAAAAATTGTGAGTTGTCGTCTTTGGAGAAAATGCGCTGTGCAGTTTGTTGCCGCTTCTTCTGCACTCCGCTTTGGAAGCGGCATTAAACTTAGCCATAAATAAATTTTTGACGTCAACAATTGTTGAGAAGTGAAATATGACAATTAATAAGTGTTCAAAGAAACCTATATTGAATAAACGTTTTGAAATTTGAAATTTGGGGTGTCAAAATTATTTCTCAATCAAATGGTAAAGTTTTCACACTGTTGTCTAGATTGATTATGATTTTTCATATTCCATAGCACTTATTGCCCGACTGACTTACCCAGAAAGAGAGTAATGTTTTTCGCGCGTATATGTATGTAAGTATGTCTGTTCCATTGTCGTCTCTATCATTAGATTTATTTCCACTGAGTGTCATTGGCTATGTGACGTTAGTAAAAAATCTATACTGTAAAAAACGCTGTTGGGTTTTTTGATTTTTGAAAAAAGTAACTTTTTATTCTGGATATTTTCACAATAACTTTTTGTTTCTTATATTGATGCTCACTGGCCATATTTTAATCTCGGAATCAGGGTCAATACAATATATACTGGTAAAATTATCAATTTTTAAGCAACTTTCGACACGAAAATCCTTCTATCTTGTAAACGGCTGAACCGATTTTGATAAAACATGTCAAAGAACTATCGCTAGAAAATCTGCTTTTAAAAAAACATACATAGTATCACGTCTTTTTCCCTAGCGGGGTAGACAGAGCCTTTAAGACCTAAAAGCCACGTTAAGCATGTTGGTGGGCGTTAAGTGGAAAATAGAATCAAAGTAGTGATGAATGAATTGTTGGCACGATGATAATGAAACTATTTAACATCATAACAGCATCAATGCTGATATAAAAATAGGTCTCAGTCACGTTGGAATCGCCAACTAGTTTCGGTCTGTTACGAAGTCATGTTACCAAGACACAGACCAAAACTAGTTGGAGATTCCAACTGAAGTACCTGGGCGACCGAGCTTTGCTCGGTTATTACTATTTGTAGTAATATAGTGGTATTTAGGTGATTATATACATAAACTTAAAAAGTAAAATGCGAACTGACAATTATTATAATTTATAATCGATTCCTGTGTACATCAGGTGTATTATTTCAAAATTATATAATAAATTACCTGACTCCTTAATAGAACTAAATACAAGACTCTTCAAGTGTAAATTGAAACGACTATTGATTGAAAAATTTTATTATAGCATAGGCGACTTTCTGTCTGACAAAAAAATATTATAGGTATTTGTAACAAAATTATTCAATTATTATTATCAGTAATTAATTTGAATCGTTGTTTATTCTGTATTATAATTTATCATTTAATATTATTTCCTGACATTTGATTATATTGACCTTAGAAGACATTGACACATATTTTTGACATATTTTAGTAGATTTTAGTATTTATTAATAAAAATATTCTGTGGTTTGTGGATTATAGTTTTATAAAATAAATTTTGCACGCCTTACAGAGGCAAAATGTACTGGCACTTTTATGTAAAATATACCTAACCATGTTATGTCTACCTACATTTATGCAAATAAATAAATTTTGATTTTTGATCCTAATGAGAAATATATATTGTTATCTAAAACATTAACAATTTTTTTTAAACTTGTCTAAAAACAACAAAAATTAAAAAAAAATATATAAACTTGAACATATAAAAAAAAAAAAACAAAAATAAGTCACCGAGCGGCATTCAAACCCGTAACACTCATTTCTTGCCGTCCGCGTAAGCCGCTTGACCAGACGGACAGTACCCGGCAGGACGATATTCTGCTCGGAAAGATAAACGCATAAAAACTCGAAAACACGCGTTTTCCCAAACATAAGACTAATCTAGATCGATTGTTTACCCATGAAAACCCGCATATTCCATTTCGGCGAAGATTTCAGCGGAATCGTTAGAGCCGTTTTGGAAATCATAGAAATAAATTTATATACATAATCATCAGGTCTTTTTAGTCTCCACTACAGGAGCACAAGCCTCTCTGTACTACTAGAGCCATACTTGGCCAGAGCAGCCAGAGGACTTGGCCTACACTAGAGAGGTCTTATAGATGTTTATAAGCTTTGTTTAGCTTGTATTTCCTAAGTCGCCTTCTATGACATCCACAGGAAGACTTGGAGTAGTCCTATTCTACTGTGCCGGACACCACACAGCGATTTTTTTTACATGTGTACATATAAATAAATAAACAAGAATTGCTCGTTTAAAGGTGTGAGATAAACCTGAGTGCAACCGTGTTTTTATAATGAATTAATCTCACGTAAGTTTTATTACTATTAGTATTAGTGCTAATTAAATTAGCTTGCGCTTGAAGTTAAGAGCTTAATGGGCGTTACTTTATGGGCTTATAGTTTAATATTATTATTCTGGAGCTGCTTAGCGCGTGTGAATTCAGCTGGTGACGCAAGCGAGGCTTGTTGGGTGTGGTCAGGTTCTTTAAATGTTTGTTACCTCAGTACTCCATTATTTATGAACCGATTATTAAAAAATCTCTTTTGTTTGAAAGGATGTGCTTTCATCCCATTAAAATTTTATTTCAATCGGTTCAGTAGTTCGATAAAAGTCGATTTTTTTATATGAAATATTATTATACATCTACACTAATATTATAAAGAGGAAAGATTTGACTGTTTTTGGTTTGTTTGTTTGCGTTGGATTGGCTCTGAAACTTCTGACCGCTTTGAAAAATTATTTCATCATTAGTCTACAACATCTCTGACGAACATAGGCTATAGAATATCTTCAAAAAGTAAGGGCATCCGTATGAAATCTTTGATAAAGGTGTACAAAAAAGGAAAAAGAAATTGGTTGTCTGTAAAGTTAGTTTACGGACGATAATTTTACGTGATAACGGTGGAAGAGAGATATATACGTCACAAGCCTTAACGCTTAGGCCGATCGTGTGTCTCTATTGCTTGTTCCGCGCTCTCGCTTGCGCACGGAACGGTACACTTTTTCGTGCGTGCAGCCGGCGTTCATCGATTTATAAGACGTTATCACGTAAAATATCCAAATACCTATCATACCTACTCATCATCATTTCAAGTAGATGTCAGAATTCTTCGGAAACGCTTCTCGGCCTCTATCATACCTACTACAAATCCATATACGAGTATGTACCCGTGCCTCGCCGGGGCGGGCACTAGTGTTTGAATATACTCCGCAAATGGAAGTATTTTGGATAGAAGGATTTTTCAGTTGTAGAAGTGATCACTACATAGTATAAAACAAAGTCGCTTCCCGCTGTCTGTTCGTATCTATACTTAGATCTTTAAAACTACGCAACGGAATATAATGCGTTTTTTTTTTTAAAAAGACAGTGTTGAGTCACTTACCAGTGAGGAAGGTTTATACAGGATGAAATTTAATTTATTAGCAAACGTTTAAAGATTGACTGACTCAGACCACCAATCTGAACAACTTTCATTATGGGACCTACTGAGAATTGCAAAAGAAAAAATCAGCTGTTCCATAGATTTTGGCCAAGTAGATATTCCACTTTTGTATGAAAGAGCAGGTTTTTTTTTCACGATGTCGAAGTTGGTCCCACAATGAAAGTTGTTCAGATTCGTGATCTGAGTCACTCCTAAGACGTTTGCTAATGAATTAAATTTCAGCCTGTAAGTATAACTTATTGCACCCGTGCGAAGCCGGGGCTGGTCTCTAGTTGGTGATAAAACCACTATTCGTTTTATTGCTGTTGAACACACCTTAACCGTACTTGGCTTTTGTCCTATTCACAAAGTGTAATATGATAATTACTGCGTTAATGCGCCTAATCCGATTTAAATAATGCATTATCCGATAGTGAGATCACGATCCCATGCCGCGGGCACCGCTTAAACAGTACAGATATAACAAATAAAAACATTGTATCACATGTCTTAAGAGTAGTACTGATTTATTTATTTCAAACTGTAAGTATCAAACAGTTGTATAGCCGGACTTAATGCTAATAGCATACTTATTTAGGCCATTGTGGTAATAATTTTAGCATCACCCGTTTTGAGATTTCACGGTTTATTGTAGAGCAACCATGCATTAGTAGGTACTTATCTGTCTTTCATTATTATCAGTGTAACTTTGTGAATTAGATATTTTGCCATTTAGCATATATGGGACGGCTCGTCCACGGAAAGTACCACACTCTCACAGTAAATCGACGTAGCTTAATCGCTTCTGTGCTTCGTTAGGTGAGTGAGAGAGCCGGAGGTCCACCCTTCCTCTATTTCCTCCCCTTCCCGTGTCTTCCCCCAACTCCTTGAAAGGCCAGCAATGCTCCTATCACGCCCTGATGTTGAAGTTGGCCATGTGCAGCAATAGTCAATAGTCAAATACTTTATTCATCGTAAGATATTATAAATATCATTTGGTGAACGTTAACTTAGATTACACATTATTATTTACAATATTACTATTGTTGACGTCAATAACTTTCTTACAGCTAAGTTAACGCCGCTTTCAAAGCAGGGTGTAGAAGAAGCGGCAACAAACTGCACAACGCATTTTCTTCAAATGACGTCAACTTACTATCTACGTCATACTTAGAACTAAATGTGTGGACTTGAGCTTACATTGTCATGTCATAAAATAAAATTCAATTTGTAATATGAAATAATAATAGTGAAAAAAAATATTATTTAAATAGGTATACGTACAAATTGTACCAATTATATAATTTTTATATTTACATCATGATGAAGGTCCGGCACCTCGCCTTGGCCAGATATGTTTATCGTTTAGAAAATCATCAGTCCTGTAATAAGCCTTTTTACAAAGTACCTGTTTAACAGGCGTATTGAGGAAGGAATCCACTGGCTTGATCACAGACGACGCAACGAGGCGAGGCGGATAAACACCAACCCTTCAAGTTAATCTTACTACATCCGCACTGTGACAGTTTTTTTCAGTTATTCCACACATTGTTCATAAACATGGGCATTTATAACACAACAACAATTACACCGATTTCACATTATAAAGTCCACTAGAAACAATTTACAAAACAATCCAAAACATAAGCCGTGTAGTCCGAAATTCCCGCAAAGAACTCCCAGGATAATGTTAATTGCTTAGTGTCAATTTATTTTTCATTTTATATTATGAGTAAGTACCTATATGAATACTTAGAGGCCAAATTAACAAGCATTTATTTTCCTCAAAACGTCCGGAGGTAAATAACTTAGATAACGAGAGTGGAGCAAAACAAAAGGTTTCGCAAGGAAATTGTTATGATTTCTCAAGTGCGAGGTGTCAGGGTCAATAACGTGTTGTTTCTCGGTTTCTCTTTATTTTTATTTTTTTAATTCAGATTGAGATTAGTTTTAATAATAGTACAAAAAGATTTCCTGTGGCCTTTTATGTTTAACCGATTTAAAAAGGAGGAGGTTCTCAATTCGAATGAACTTTATTTTTACAAGCTTTTATTAACTTGCAATGTATGTGTACTCAATTTTGAAGCAGATATCTTCCACTGATTGAGCTGAAATGTTGCATACTCGTTTAGTTTGGATGACTTGACAATGCATGGTTAGCTGTGTCACGTCGTTCTAAATCTAACATAGCGGAACACCTAAAATGGTCGACTAGCTATTTTTGATCTAATCCGACAATATGGATAACAAATTAAATGGCTCGCTGTAAAAAACTCGAAAAATAAAGTTGTACGTAAAAGCATGTTACTGAAAAGATTTTAACTTTAAATTTATTTTATGTAGGTATGTTGCCCGCCCCGATTACTCGAACACTTTTTTTATTTGAAAGTCCATAATTGGTCCCAATTAATATGCATCAAAATCTATTTGTTGTCGGTTTGGTTAGTCTATTTTTTTGAGATTATTTCAGCGCTCTATTTAAATGACGTAGGGCATTTATATTTTACTATACAACATGTAAATTATCGGACTACTCATTCTTGAAAGAGCGATTTCAGGTATCAATATGAAAACCTTTTAATGAAAGTGGGGAAAAAATCGCGAATCAAATTCCAGCCGTCCAGGGGTATTTTTGAATAGGTAACTTTACAATTACAAGTGATTATCCGTCTTCATCATCATCATCATCAGGTCTTTTTAGTCTCCACTGGAGCATGACCCTCTCTGTACTACCAGAGCCATACTTGGCCAGAGCAGACAGAGGATTAGGCCTACACTCTCCTCGCTGGCCAGACGGGTTGGAGAGGTCTCATTGATTTTGTCCGTACAAAAATCAATTGTTTTCGAGCTGTCGCCTATTAGATACATTCTGTTCTAACCGAAAAAACCCTCATCCTAAATTTTTCATGAAAGTTTATGAGTAAAATTTAATGCAATCAATCCTAAACTCCGATAATAAATAAAAATGCGTCTGGTCAGGGTTCGTGATTGTCAAGTTATTTCATAAACGAAAAACGGGGTCGAGAAGTACTGAATGTGACTTTTGTGACGTGATAACGACTTCTAAATTGATGAATGCCAGTTGCACGCACGAAAAAGTGTCACGTTCCGTGTGCAAGCAAGAGCGCGGAACATGATAGAGAGGAACGATCGGCCTGAGCGTTAGGCTTGTGGCGCATCAATCTCTCATCCACCTTTATCACGTAAAATTATCGTCCGTAAACCGATTTTACGCCAAATACATTGTTTTTTATTCGAACAAAGTTTATATAGCACTCCAGGCACTTTGTATTAAATGGTGAATATTTTTTGTTAATCTAACTTTTTAACTTAGTCAAATAGATGTTTGTAATAAAGTTTAATTTAATATAAAGATCGATCTGTACGTGGACTGTATACATAATACAACGCGATTTTGAACTCCCTAGCTTTATTAAAATCTGGCAATCAGAATCCCTAATGGAACACAGAATTGCAAGAAAAAAAAGGTGAAAAACGATAAAGAAAATTATGTTTCCCATATAAAGTTGCCGATTAGTTGGACGAATTTTTAAGAAAGGTTATATTAATTTTTTCGTTTTTTTACCTTCTTTTCTTACAATTCTGTATTCCATAAGGGATTCTGATTCCCTGACTTCAATATAGCTAGGGGGTTCAAAATCACACTGTATGTAGGTAGGTAAGATGATATAGAAAGAACTTGGACTGCTGGGGTTATGGTATTTTATTGTAACACACGTGACATTTATTTGGACAGTACACAAGAGATTATGCTAGCTTAGGAACCGACATACAAATGAGTCATATTTGTGCTGACATAACAAAGAAAACCTTTTGACTTGTTTTTGAACTTAAGTTTTTAATCGAAAATAATTCTTTGCTGCCAGCAACACGATCGATGACCTCTGTAGCTCAGTGTTGCTGCAAGTGCCTTTGAATTGCAAGGTCCCAAGTTCAGTATCCGGACAGGTCAATATAGACCAACAATGATTTTCAGGTTGGGCCTGGGTATTGGATTTTTATCTTTACAAACATCACTACATAGTATAAAACAAAGTCGCTTCCCGCTGTTTGTCTGACCCTATGTATGCTTAGATCTTTAAAACTATTGTTAAAATTTAAGTTGGTATCCCACGACACAAAATATTACTCGACAGCTCCGTGGCGCAGTGGTTAATACGCCAGCTTGCGACACGAGGGTGCCCGGGTTCGATCCCCGGTCAGGTCAAAATGAAAAATAATCTTTTTCAGATTGTCCTGGGTGTTTATCTATATATGTATTTGTTATGAAATATAGTATCGTTGAGTTAGTATCCCATAACACAAGTCTCGAACTTACTTTGGGGCTAGCTCAATCTGTGTGATTTGTCCGTATATATTTATTTACTGGGCCTGGGTCAAACCTTGTGACTTATTCGACTTACTACTTAGTTATATATTTTTACTATTCTGTAGGGTATTTGGGACAATTTTTTGAGTTAAGTGTAGTGTATTAGTCTGGAACAAATTTCCATAATTGTATTTAACATTGACGAAGCATTATGCCCTGTTTCAGCTCATTTAGTTGTGAATTATTTGCCTTAATTCGATCTAACAATTTGGTATCGTTATGAGACATAGATTTCGGATTGGGTTTCATGGACAACTCAAACCATAAACTAACAAATAGATTCACAATAGACCAAGCAATGGCCGTGTGATTTCCGGCAGAGTAGAATAGGACCACTCCAAGTCTTCCCATTGAAGTGGTAAGAGGCTACTTAGGAAATACAAGCTAAACAAAGCTCATAAACATCAATGAGACCTCTCCAACCCGTCTGGCCAGCGAGGAGAGTGTAGGCCAAATCCTCTGACTGCTCTGGCCAAGGATGGCTCCGGTAGTACAGAGAGGGTCATGCTCCTGCAGTGGAGACTAAAAAGACCTGATGAGACCAAGCAAGGGTGATGCAATGTGTGTTATTTGACTTATTTACTTACTTACTAAAAACAATAAGCTATTGGATTTTTCGTATTTTTTTTCATTCATTAAAACAATTGTAAAATTTTATATACCTCATGTATGGGTGTGTAAATTTGTAACATTACTTCATAAGAGTAGTCTTATGTTCGAAATTTCAAAATCGGTCTCATTTGGTAATTTACGACTCTACCCTTCTACGTCTATTCTATTTAGAATAATACTATCTCTATGGCTGGAACAAATGGTTGACCTACAATATTTGTTTCTGGGTGCGGCTGCAATTAGTGCTATTGTTTGAGTCTAGTCACCGCTACAAGGAATTGTAAACCAGGGCCACATACTTGATATGGTATCTTCAATTGCTTGTAAATATGGCTTAAATTACAAGTAAATAAATATATAGGGACAAATTACACTGATTAAGCTAGACCTGCTGTTAGTTGTAAACTTGTGTCGTGGGATCTTTTTCTGATTGGATGTTTGGATGACTGGGAATTGGATGTTTAGATAAACATCCAAGACCCTGCGATACCACTGAGCCACAGGGCCTAAAATTTAAACTCAATCTTTCCGAGAACAGCATGAACACCAAGCTACACAGATTTATCGAATCTATTTTCCTCTTCATGCTCATTTCAGCGTTATCTCGTTTACATCCTCAGCTGTGGTATGCCGGAGCCCAGGGTTTATTATGAGAGCATTCATGCTGTTCCAACCGAAAAAACTTCAAATTAAACTCTTTTCATGAAAGGTTATGGGTAGGCTAGTTCCCTAGTTCAAAATAATTATATTAAAATAAATAGTCCGTCTGATAGATAGTGAAAAAATATTGGACACGTATTTTTTCTTTTGTCAATTAAACATAAAATGTTGAAGATAAAGCGCGTTAAAGTGGGGTCTTGACGTTAAAGTTTGTAAAAAGTGTAGCAAACGTCACATGGAACTCTAACGGGCTATATCTTTTTTTCATCATCATCATCATCAGGTCTTTTTAGTCTCCACTGCAGGAGCATGACCCTCTCTGTACTACCAGATATACCATATTTTTTTTTCATTTATTGTTTAATTGACAAAAGAAAAAAATACGTTACCAACATTTTTTAATTTTAGTTTACCGTGATAACGGTGGAAGAGAGATAGATGCGTTACTAGCCGAACGCTTAGGCCGACCGTGCTTCTCTATCGGTTTTTCCGCGTTTTTGCATGTACACGGAACGTAACACTTTTTTGTGCGTGCAGCCGCTCGTTCATCGATTTATAAGACGTTATCACGTCAAAAATGCTTAAACCGGCTTTGTGGTGGTTTTATTAGGATCGGAGTAGGTTCATAAACATCAAAATGTTATTTGTGGCCTATTTTGGGCCATGGCCCTCTGGGCGGGAGTAATAATAGAGCTAACTTATGTAAAGTGATACGGTCCCTACTGGGATAGGTGACAAGTGGCATTTATTTATTAATATATTTATTAATTTTATCTTACAAGCTAACAGATCAGACATCCAAAACGCTTACAAGATTAATTAACATTAAAGAAATAAGAAAACACTGAATACAAATTTACAATTAAAATACTAAACAAAAAAATTCAAATAAACATAGCACCACTGACAAAATCAATAAATAATAACAAAAATGTCAGCTAACTTATGCTATGCCATTTAAGATTAAACGACATACAAATTTCTCGAGCTCGTCCGTTGGAAGCCACGTTAAGCCGTTCGTCCCGGCTGTCATCATTGATGGCAGTCGCTAAGCTATGTTAGATTCCTCAGGCAGCTTGAAAAATCTGATTCCAGTGTTGTCCACTTACACACTCGAAATCCTACATCATCATCATCATCATCATTTCGAGTAGGTGACACGGTCAATCGACCATGCACACCCTGGTGTCAAAGTTCTTCGGAACTGCCTCTCGGCCTTTGACGTGGTTCCTTTAACGACTACCAGATGGCAGCCGGGACCACCGGCTTAACGTGCCTTCCGAAGCACAGAATCCTACATCAAACATCAAATACAGATAATCAATTATTCTATTTTATTGAAAACGGACATAGTAATCAGCAGAATACTTAAGAATGAGCTTTAAGTACTCCTAATGACGTAAATAGTTCGTAATATGCGTCTTATCAAGTTTAGTAGCGATTTGATCGATAAATGAAAGGATGATGACATTAAGTTCACTATTAATCGAATATTTTACAATGTTGGTATACTGCATTAACCTGCTTTAGTAATTAGTTGATTGCACTCATTTTAAAAAGATATCTAATTGAAACAATTTATATGCGTCTGACATCATGATGACGTAATAAAAAAAACAAAAATGCTTTGAAACTTACCAAATTTTTTTGGGCAATATACATACGTACGTACGATCACGTCTTTTTTCCTTACAAAGTAGGCTGCGTCCAGGTCTATAAGACCTAATAGCTACATTTAGCATGCTGGTGTCTGGTGTAGGTAAAAATTAATCGAAATAGTGATAGGGTTGCTAGCCGCATCGCTTAATAACTTGATTCCACAGGTTTGCGCTCATTCTCTCGATCGGGTTTTACGATCTGCGCGCGAAGGGAAGCAGCTGGTATTCTACGTTATTTTCTTTTCTCCCAGACCAACATGGATGAGAAATTTAGATAACGATTGCTAAATAAACTCAGAGCAGAGGTATTAACCTCCTCATTAATCGACTATTTATTCATCCGATTGTTTCCTATGACTTCAAACATAAAAATTATGTGGAAGTATATTTTTTAACCTCTCCAACCCGTCTGGCCAGCGAGGAGAGTGTAGGCCAAATCCTCTGTCTGCTCTAGCAAAGGCTCCGGTAGCACAGAGAGGGTCATGCTCCTGCAGTGGAAACTAAAAAGACCTGATGATGATTATAATACTTTTTTTCTTCCGCTTAGTGATATTTATTTCCTTCTAGTGTTTACTTGCTGTATGTCTGGTAATAGTATGTGTGACGTCATATCCGCATCACAACATTACTATTTTTAAAAATAGTGATATTGTAAACTTTTATTTAATTTTTTACATTTCTCACTCGAAAATTGACCAAGTTTCATACAAACCGTCAACCCTTATTTAAGCCCCATACGGGAAGAATTTAAATATCCATATAGAATATAAAATTTTGCTTCTAGCCCACAGAATAACAAAGTACTAGCCCATTCTAGACCTAGTGGTTAGTTATGCAGTGATCCATCAGTCAGATACTTATTTTATTTTTATTTTTCACTAGCGGCCTACCCCGGCTTCGCACGGGTAATGTAGGATTGTAATGGTGAAAGATTTTTTCTAATCGTTTGAGTAGTTTCGAAGCTTCTTCAATGCAAACAAACAATCAAATATTTCTTCTTTATAATGTTTGTGTGGACTTCCACATTATATAGTAGATATTATAGATGTAGAGTATCTACTCTACATCTATAATATCTACATCTGTCGATAGTGTAGGTTAGTGAGGAATTATAGATTATAGATTTGACATTAATACAAGTATGATAGTTTGTGGAAGTGTACTTTTTTCTTCCGCTTAGTGATATTTATTTCCTTCTAGTGTTTACTTGCTGTATGTCTGGTAATAGTATGTGTGACGTCATATCCGCATCACAACATTAGAGAGCTGGGTTTTGTTAAGTTGAATACACATTGGACAAACTCGGTTCACGAGAAGGTATCAACGTGGTACATAATCTATACTAATATTATAAAGCTGAAGACTTTGTTTGTTTGTTTGTTTGTTTGTTTGTTTGAACGCGCTAATCTTAGGAACTACTGGTTCAAATTGAAAAAATATTTTTGTGTTGGATAGTCCATTTATTGAGGAAGGCTTTAGGCTATAAAATATCATGCTGCGACAAATAGGAGCAAAGCATCAATAAAAATGTTTAGAAAACGGGGGAAAATTATTCATCTATACTAATAAAAAGAGGAATTAATCAAAATAACAGAAATTGCCGCGGAGGAAGTCGCGGGCAACAGCTAGTATGGGTATAAACATAATTTAAAGGGTTGTATCATTATCCAAAAAAAGTAACCTTTCACCACACTTGACTTGAAGGGTTGAAGGGACTTGATTAAAGAAAAAGTTTGTGCAAAGATCGAAGTTTATAATATTTATGGGTTTGTTGATATTGTCTTACAAGTAAATTTCAATATTAATTTTTTAGTTACTCGTTCATTGCAAAAAGAGCCGTAAGCCTTAAGCAGTAGTATGTTACCTCTTACCCATTTACCCTATGGGTACGGAACCCTAAAAATTAATTGTCTATTTCAATAATTAATAAAAAAAAAAATTGTATTTAAGTACGTTTTTATTACCTTCACTATATATAGCATAGCTTTAAAGAAATCGTTACACGACATCTATTTTTACAGATGTATCTAGTGTAATTAATAACGATTTGACTATCTAGCCTATTTCGTAAAATATAGATTTAGTGACAGTATGTACACCGCGCTAGTTGTACTTGAGTCGATATTTAATGAAACGGAAATTGAGTTAAAGATATTGTAAGTTGCTGTGATAATTAGATATACCTATGTTGTGACTTGGGCGACATTGACCTGACAAATAAAGGGTTGCGGCCAAAGTAGAACAATCTCTTTAAAAGCTCGTCAATTACAAAGTAAATGAATTGATATGTGGAATGTGGATCAACGTGTTTTGATTTTGGAGTTCAGTCGTTTAGAGCTTTTGTTTTTCATGTACTTAAGTAATCATTTCTGCTGTCTGATATTTTTAGTTACCTAAATGCAGCTGGCTTCCGAAGCATGGAACTCGATATATATTTTTTGCCATTTGTGGTCACGTGTTCACCCATCCCAGTGGGCCCCAGGGTTGCTTCACATACGTAATCGGTAAATTATTACCTTAGGATGTTCTCATTAGCGTACATCTTAAGTAATAGGCTTCCAACCTCCTCGAATTTATTATAATCGTTTTTCCAAAACACGAACTAATTTGACATTATTATAATGGGTCCACCAATAGATAAACAATTTAAGCGGAATTCAGTCACTTGGTAGTAGTAGATTGTTGCACTGAGCAGAAAGTAATTTATTATTGCATCGAGTGCTTATTTGGAGCCCTCGAGTTAGCGAGGGCACTAAAAAGCACGAGTGCAATATAAATTACTTAATGCGAGGTGCATAATCTATTTTTCTTTCAACTATCACCAAAAAAGTATGTGAAAAACCTAAAGAGAAATTAAAATCAGTGAAAATTAGTTGTTTACAGTCCCGCCTTTGTTTTTTCTTTATGGCCAGTATTTTTTTAGGCCAAGCTATGCACCCGTCCATTGTCTAACCTTATTTGTGACATGTGACACCTATGGTCCCGCGATTTAAAAAAGAAGACTAAACAGTGCAATAAAGGATTTCCATACATTTTTTCTGCTCTAAAGCAGCAAAGTTTCGCTTTGTGCTGGATATGTAGTGCAGTTATGATAGAATTGCAGCGTAGTTGGAAGAAAAAACTATTGATGTAGTAGGTATATTTAATAAATAATCATGGTCAGGGATGTCATGCTCATTGCCTGTCCGGTGGTTGCAGGTATGGCATCGGGAGCGCGCGCCCGGCGTCCCGAGCTGCTACTTGCTTTTACCCCATTCATCCGAGTGAGTACCTAGTATCCTGATACTAGGTAATTTTTCGTTTGCATTCGCAGCTGATATTCAGCGCTGTGGTTTACCGCCATAAGCATGAAGCTGAGCTGGCTTCCTTTTCGCCAATTAATTTTTGTAGGTACAGTTCTTAGTATTTCTCATTATCTTATTGTTGCTATTGTTTTTTGCTGTATAAAGTGTTTCTTTCTTTGTTTTTCTTTCTTAGTTTAGTGACTCTTAAGGTGCATGGAAAATGGTTTAAAGTTAGATGTGCCTAACTTTAAACCATTCTCCTAAGCTTGAGAGTGAATTAAATGTAAATATTTATCTTTATTGTTTTGTGTTCGAACTAGCGAGCAATGTAGATACTAATATGGCGCAGTAAACTATGCATTTAAACCTTCCTCTTGATTCACTCTATCTATTGCTGAAAACTGCATTAAAATCTGTTTAGTAGTTTAAAAGATATCAGTGAACAGACAGCGGAAGCGACTTCTTTTATACTATGTTAAGATTAAATACTTAGTTATATTGTTAATTAGAAAACTAAAGAAAGTAACTCAATTCATCAATAGATTTTGTGTAGGTCTTATAATGGTCAAATCGTAGCAAAAAACTTGATTTGAAAGACAGTACAGTCGGGGGAAGAAAAATGTGATCCCCTACAATTTGAAAACTGTTGTTAGAGGGGTCGACTGTACAGTCAGCCAATGAGATATCTGACCCCCTACAACAGCGCCATTTTTCGCAAACTAAAGAAACATCCGTGGTTTAAACCCAAAGATAAAAATATACAAGTGTAATATCCTTTGCGACTAGTGCCATCTATTGAATTGTGAATGAACAAATAAGGTTAATAAGCAGAAATCTGATACCCTTGACGACTAATGCCATCTATTCGATTTTTGATAAATAAAACAAGCCCTAGCATACGATACGCTTATTTCAAAGATACTTCAATAGTTAGATGTGGCGCAAGTGGTAGGCACTACGGTTTAATAGTTAATGTGATTATGAATGAACAGGGTCAAATCCTCCAAAGCTTTTTATTTTTTACAAATATCACCAACTTCGTATTGTGATGTTGGTGTAATTTTGGTTGTTTTAACATAATGTTACCGAGCTAATTACTGTAAATAAAAGGCATTTTAAATTTTTAATTACTTTATTACATCAAAAAAATGTAACAGTGAAATAAATACCTGCCTACTTAATTCAAACTATGATTAATCTTCTGTAGAGAGAACCAACATGTTACTTAATAAGTAACAATTTACATCTCTCAACTTCTTTTTAATCATAGTATTATATTTTTTTAAATGTGTAGGGTCAAATAGTGCTATGTGAATATCTTTGCTTCGATAATAGTATAAGAATGAATATAAACCTATGGCATTAAATGAATTTTAATATGGGAGAGGGTGACCCCCATTTTGAAGCTTTTGTTCAAGTCTATTTGTCATTTCACTTACCATGTTAGATCAGATCACATATCACTTATGCGCATATTTATTAATTTAGTATAACCTTTTTGTCTAAATTGATTTAAATCAAACTTTACTCGTGTCTCGTGTCCCAGTTAAGCACTATTTGACCCTACAATCTGGGATTTTAATTGGTCACTCAATAACAGTTAGATCACAGAACAATTGTCTTAAATAAAATATATTCTACATTGCAAACTGTTGGAATCACCACATCTCATAAATTTTCCAAGTATTTTTCTTTATTCATCCGGCCGCCGAATTCTACCAGCTCCCCTGGGCCCATTGAAGACATCTGTCCCCAATAACCTGCAAAACAATAATACGATCAGTTACCTATTATTCTACACTGCGTAATACACTAGGTATTAAATATTATTATTATTTTACTTCACTATTTAATGAATATTTTTACCTAATGTTATCCTGCCACTGTTCTCAAAGGCAAATTATTTTGATGGCTATACGCTGGCCATGTCTTCTCCGCAATATTTTTCTGCCATCATCATCAGACTTAAAACTTTTTTCATCAGAATAAAATACGATCTCGTTCTTGTTGAATGTTTCCTCACTGTTTCAATTGAAATATTGTAGTGTATATGTTACGCCAGTTGACTCCGAATCCACAAACGGACGGTGTTTCTCTGTAAGAGATATATTTATCTTAGACATTTATCACAAACCCTATGTTTTACGGAACAAAAAATAGTGTGACAATTAAGTAAGTATATTAAATACTTATAATTTCTACTTACCGCGATACCTAACTCTCTAGATATAGATATTTTAAATACTGTGGTTGTCTTTACAATACAATATAAGCTTTCACAAAATCTGCTATATAAGATGAAACGGGATGCCTAATAACTGGTGGGGTTTTGGATCACTACACAGTAATCGCAGTATCTTATTTGTGACGCGAGTGAACAATATTTTTGATTAGTTGGTATCAGGTATAAATAAATCTGATAGATTACCCTCAATTTATTTGTTAAAGCAATGCGTTGCAGTTGGTGACAATGATGTCATAGCAGTAGAAATAGATAGCCAATTTCGCCCGAGACGTCATATCGTCGGTTGGCGTATTGAGATGAGCGCTAGCTTCTCAAGTCGTGGGTCCATGGTTCGAATCGAACTTTACGTAGGATTGTTTTTGATTCTTTCTTGTTCTTACCATTGATGATTACTTGAATTATTAGCTGAGATTATTAGAAACACAAAATTTGCAACTGAGCAGGTTATCAGAAACAAGTTTATACCAGCAGTTGTCTGTCTACTTGCCAAAAATCACGGTAGGTGGCGCTTCACAGCAAAGTGTGAATTTACGTTTTAAAAGTCAGGGGGTCAGGTATCTGCTTGGCCGACTGCAAACTGACTACAAACAGTATTTTTTTTTTTTTAATTTTAACTCTATTTTTAGTTTGTTGGTTTGAGACATGCAGCAGGTAAATAACCCACCGACACTCTTAATTTCAATACGGGATCTACCGCAATTGTTTTGAGTTTTGTCTATGCGGTCACCGAAGGAAAGCACGTCCTGGGAAAATCTGGTGTCTATAAAATTGGCTGTAGTTTTGGTCTTTCGTATATTGGAAAAACCAAGAGGGCAACAGACAAAAAACAGAGACATTGAGAAGTTTGCCATAGCGAAGTATCTAACACAAGTAAACCAACCACTGGATTGAGCTGCATCATTCAAAAGTACTTGCTACCGAACGCCACATTATACCTAAGGTTAGTTAGGGAAGTGATTAAAATTTTAAAAAACATCCCTATTTGCATCGGGAAGACGACTATAAGCCATCAGATACATGTGATAAGTGTTTTGAGAAAAGCTTATGTAAAAAAAGACAAAGGAATAAGATCAACCGATAATATATCTGTGAATATATCTGTAAGAGGAAGCAGTTCCTTATTATTCAGTTTCCTTATTTTAAGATAGGCCCGATACTATATATTTTTAATTCAATTTCTATAATAGTCAAAAACCTTCGTTTTGGCCTCTAACGCCACTTTTGGCAATTAAATCATTAAGTGGCGTCCGTAATTTCCACGCGCCCACTAGTTAATTGCGGTATGTAGTTTGAGTAGCATTCCATATATGTCAAATAACGAAATAAAAAATTTATTTGTAATGCTTGTCCGAAAATTCCATTCAAATGTTTCCGAAGGGCGCGTTCACAGATGACGTCACCTTCACAGACGTTACGTTCACCTTCACAGACGACTTCCACTCCTCATCCCACTTTAAGTGGGGTTGGGACAGCATGGAAGTCTTATAAACTTTCCATGTTGTGAAAAGTTTCAGGTTATTTATACGACTGGCTATTTGCCTAACGTCAACCCTCCTTGGGAATGCTTTCGTTGCACGGGATGTATGTGTTTGTCCCTATAGTCGCCTCTTTCGACATCCATAGGACAGGATGGAGATATTCTGTATTCTAGGCCGGAAACCACTAATTCACAGATGACGCCATGTGGAAATAAATTTTATATTTTTAATTCTTAAATTAATGGAAAGTTAAATTATTGAAGCATGCATATTTTCGTTTTTAATATATTGTTTTTGTTTTTACTTCACTTGTTAAGTAAATTAGATTAGGTACATAAAACTGTGTCATAATCTGAATATACTGCAGTTCGTGAAGCCATTATCTGCCAATTATCTTCATTATCATGAGACCGATTGAATAGACATCAATATCTTCATTCCCCATCTAGGTATGCACTTATTTTATTCATAACTAGTCGATATTTTTTTGAGGGTCGCTTTTTATGGATAAAAACTCGATCTTTTTAAATGATTTTATTTTTTCACTTTTTACAATAATAATTACATATAATGGCAAGAAATATAATTTTGCAATTATAATCAAGATTTACACTAAGATACCTTAGGTTATGTATAATTACAAATAAATAGCGAGTTATATTGCTTATTTAATGCCGTCTTAAAATTTTACTTACGTTATGTTTACACGAAGAACTTAAAACAAAAAAAATATAAAACCTACACGCAATTATATTTGGAATATCTAGACAAATATTCATAGCCATTAAGCAAATAAAGCTAAAAAATAAAAGGTATGAGTCGTAGGTGTCGTCTCAAAAGAGCGGATCGTTGCGATTACATATGTGGATCTTCCGCTTAGTTGGAAATACATACTATCAGATTTTTTTAAATATACCACGTGACTTTGAACCTCTGAACTATATTGAAATCCTGGAATCAGAATCCCTAATGAAGTATAGAATTGCAAGAAAAAAAGGTGAAATTTAATCTTCCCTTACAAAGTCGCCGATCAGCTGGGCGAATTTCTATGCAAGGTAAATTTGTTTTTTCGGTTTTTTCCTTTTTTCTCGCAGTTCTGTATTCCATTAGGGATTCTTATTCTAGGATTTCAGTATAGTTCAGAGGTACAAAATCACGAGGTATTTGTATTTTCACTCCATCCTTATTAGTTTCAGCTACTTTACAATCTAATATCACTGTATACCTTTACAGAAGGGTCAATTTTTCAGTGATAATTTAGCATAGCGACGAAAATGGTTAACATGTCAGCTTATCGTATTTCTTTCAATTTCATTTATTTGATGGAAAGTCCAGAGTAGTATAAGTTGGTCTCGTCCTTGGTACTGGAGGTCGTCTGGGCCGTGGATGAGTTTTTCCACCCTCAGTTTTCGTTATAGGCGCTTCCCCTTCTTCAGGTAAATAAGGAGCTCGAGGACTCAATACCAATGCCTTGTATGATGAATGGGAGTCCGCAATACTCCTACCATCTCCCTCATCCCTTCGAGACAGTTCGGAGAACGGTGAAACAGAACGTTTCTCCAAGGCACTTGGCCCAGGAGTTTCCTCTTTTGGTTTTAACTCATACGCATTTTCTTCTTTTCTCTTTGGTTCTACATCTTTCTTGAACTTTGTTTGGCGTTCGATAATTTCAGCTGTCGTCAAATCTGAACCTTGTACGTCTGTCTCTAGGGGTGGTGCTGAGAGCCAGGGTCGGGAAGTGTTCGTAGAGCACCACCTCTCATCAGTTTCGCTGGCTTCTCCTAGAAGCCCTAATTTCTCCAAGTTCTGCAGTAAAAGGTTTTCACTAGAGCTTGCCGCCCTCATTTCAGTTTTCGAATCTTCTGCGAGAAGCAATTCAGCCAATGGTGGAGCGAGGCCCAAGCCTATATTTCGTTCGTGGTATACTTCGGATATTGTGGGAGTCAATTCACCACTCATATGGCGTACTTGAGCCATGGAATCCCGACTACTCGTGCCCATTTTTGGCCGGGGCACACGCTTAGACGTAGAAGGTTGGTTCAGTGCTTGATCAGTCTTATCTTCCTCACTTCTCCTCGGTTGCGAGGCTGCCAAATCATAGAATGCATCTAAATACCTCGCGTGGGCATGTTCAGGTCGTCTTCTAAGTACGGTGTCATGACCAGAGCTCTCCCAGTCGGATTCATCGGATGGTGGTCTTCTAGTATAAAGAGTCCTGATCTTAGTCTGGTGAGCCAAGGCCAAAGAGACATCTCTAGGAGGTGCTGCAGTGGGTTGTGGCGCAGCGGGTGGCGACGGAGTGAATGCCGCGTCGCTCTCTCCGCGGTACCGAGGTGGCGGGGGTGCGGGGGGCGGAGCAGTCCTGCCATCGGGTTCCCCTCGTCCAACTTCTGAGGAGGCTGCAGAACCTCGCACGTACATTGTAAAGGCGCCGCCACAGGATCCCAGGGGCAGCGGTGGAGGTGGTACAGAGGACACGCTTTCTTCTGCAAAACACCAGTTTATTAGAAAATTTTTCATTCGTATAACAGTGATTGAGGAAGGACAATTAATAATTGATACTACTTACGTCTGTGTTGCCTCGGTGGTGGTTCTCCATCTGAATGCGGTTCCAAGTCTCCGTCGTCGAGAGACGCCAGCGACTCCACGCTGGAACTCGATTCTAGACTAAGGCTTCGTGGAGCTTCCTGGGTATCTGTTCATAAATATGATTTTTATGTTTATTATACTTGATCCAAGTTTAGGAATAAAATATATAATATTAGTAATAAAGAAAAAAAAATGTCCCATAGTCTTACCGAATAATGCCAGCAGCGCTTGCAAGACGAACTGTATGTGTCTTCTGTTGGCAGCTTTGCCGGTTCGTAGCATCACCTCGTCTTGCCCTACTTCTGCCAGATCGAAACCCAAGGATGCTAGAAGTTCGTGGCAACCATTTACTCGCCATAATCTGCAAATATTTTAAAAATAAGCACTGCATATTCTTCACAAATTAAGTAATGGCAATATGTATGCATAAATTATAACCGTATTTCTTAATGTTAATAGATGCCTTAGTTGTAAGTCGACTTTAACTTACCTAACGTTAACAGCAACTTCAATAGTCTCGGTCTCTGTATTCTTCACAGAAAATTGTGAGATGACGGATCGAATAACACCTATAATGTCATCAGCTACATCGCCATTTGAAATCAATTTCGACAGAGCTTGCAGTGTAGTTGGAGTCAATCCTGTAGGAATGAAAATATTATTAAATGCTTCCCAAAAAAAAAAAAAGTAGCTTACGAACAAAAATGAAATAAAAAGAATTGTCGAATCAGGATATCAATAAGAACAATTTATTCAAGAAAATGTTATGTATGTAATTCCAAAAGTACATTATTACCTAGTAGAGCCTGAAGACTTGCAGAGCATTGAGTAAGTCTTTCCTCCGGGTCACTTTGTGGGAAGAACACGCTTGATGGAATGCCATTGGCAGCTGGTTCAAATCTGAGCAACAAAAGTAAATAATGAACATACTAACCTACACTTACACCTGTATAATATAGACTTCGTGATCCTACAGAATATGTGTGAGTTAGAAAATTACAAAGCTTAAGAAACAATCTGGCAGGAAAATCTGGCGTAAATCGGAATTAAAAAAAAAAATATATGGAGGGCTATCCGCATTGCCGACAGTCTGCGTGGTAAGATAAGCAGCTGGTATCACTACCGGCAAACAACTTGGACAAAGTGTGAGCGGGACACCGCATTTCATTGCCATAAATTATAATGGGTAAGCTCACATTTTGTTCAAGTTGTTTGCCGGTACCTATACGTTCACCTTTTTTTCTTTTTTCCAGATCAGAGAAGAAATAGCATTTACCTGAAACCAACGCTCATGAGCAGCTCCCTCCAGCCCGTGGCGTTGTTGGCTTTGTTCTCGATGCTCTTTTGCGTTGTGTACATGGCGTTCTTCTGGCCACGTACAATCCTCTGCAGAGACTTCTCCACTAAATGCAAGCATACTCGCAGGGCATCCCTATAATAAAGTTAGATTTACAATGGAGAAGTGACTACATGACACCATAGAGTGCAAAACATCCGCAATCTATGTGGTGTTTTGCTCTCTATGGTTTGTAATCACCTGATTATATCGAATACTTAATTTATAACTATTGGTTGAAAAGAGAAAACTGAAGAAGTTCATTCAAATTTAACACAAGATAGGTAGGTCTACGTTAAATTAATGAATAGCTAACAAGAACAGCAACCTTTGCAATGTGATTTACCTATGACTCTTTACAGACAGGCTTAATTTTCAATTAATATCTCTGTTTAGATTTTAATAATACTCACCGGCATTTGTCAGGGGCTGCCAGCAGTTCACAGAGCGCCTGTCCCATGAGAGCCACCTTGTTGCTGAGGCGCACGTTACCTCCTAACAGCACCAGCCCAGCCCAATGCGCGGGATGCGCAAAATGTTTGGTATGGCGAACTGTCTGCATCGCGTCGCCGAGGGCCCTGCGAAAATGTTAATTTTGAGCATGAACCGATGTTTATAAGCTTTGTTTAGCTTGTATTTCCTAATTCGTCTTTTACGACATCCACGGGAAGACAAAAAATTCATGTACTCTGTTTGAAATACGTGGTAGCTAGGCTAGAAACCTCAAGTCGAATCCGTTGTTAAACATCAATTTGAAAGATGTTTGTTTATTTATCGAGTGTGATAGTGGCCAACACTGGTGTCAGATTTTCTGCCAAAAGGCACCTGACATAGCTTTACGTCTGCCATCAATTATGACAGCTGGGACCAACGGCTTAATGTATCTTGAAAAGTACGGAGGAGCTCGAGAATTTTCATGCCACTTGTCTGGTCACCCATCCCAGTCAGTAGGGACCGTGCCATGGAGCTCCTCAAAAATGTAGTACATTTGAAAGTAAATGTAGTGCCCAATGGAAATTAACGATGTAGATTTCGGAGAAGTACATAATTACGTGATATTTATACGAGAAGTACTTAAGAAAAAAAAACGATTCGTAGAATTTATGATGCAAGTAGCGTACTCCATAAACTAATATCATGTCTCATTTTAGGATGTCAATTGTCTATCGTAAAAATGCTGTGTTTGTAATATTGATAGTGATCGAAAATGTAAAACTTACTTGGCAACTCTGCTTCCTTGCAGTAGTGCAGAGTATAGGGCTCTGTACAGTATCTTAGTGGCAGTGTCCTGGGGCGCTGGCCAGAGAGTCAAGAGCACTGCCTGTGCCCCCGCTGCTAACAGTGCTTTGCATAGGCGGGATACGCCTTCTCCTGCCGAAGCTACATCTTCAGTTTCTTCTGTGGATGAACTTTGAAGGGCGGCACTTGATGGCGCACATGATATCACCACCTTTTAACAATAGAGGATTGGTTAACCTTGACCTTTTTGACGTTGGGGTGTTGCTACACAAACAGCTATTTTTGTTGGAAAAAAGTAGGTAATGTTAACTTACCAATCTTGCAGTAATCTTCAAGTTCATGATCTCTGTTGCAGTTAACATGTATTCGGAAGCGGGTGGCAATTCTTCGTTGCTTGGAGGTAATTCCGCATCTAAAAATATTCATGTTATGAGAATGTGACATGTATTCCACTTAAAAGAGCGGGCCTATACTTAATTCTAAAATATGTTAGAAGATTTATAAAATAGGTACTTACTTTCTTCTTCATTTTCAGTGGAAGTATCAGCAGCGCTGCCTACGCTGGTATTCAGAAGGCGTTTGGCTTGAGAGTCGACCTGCAAAAATGAGGTATACGTAAGATGAGCATAAACACTTGAACAATAAGGCCATATTTAGTTTAGATATACTGAATGAGACATGTATTTTATAATGTTCTACTCACCACTTCTCCAGGACTGAGTACAATGGCAGGCGTCTTCCAGCATATGTGAGTGGCAAAGTGCACGCACTCCGCTTGCGGCAACTGCGCCAAAACAGCTTCTTTTGATGCCTGTAAGGATAAATGCGACTTTATTACCAGTTACACAAACTCAAGGCAAGGAGATAGTAAGATCCATGATGTTTCCATAGTTTTAATCCTTTCATCGCTGAGCACGACCCAGATCAAGATAATTGAAGGCGTGCTTGATAACGCTTGATTGACGAAATTGATATGACTGCTTATGTCATACCTGTAGCTACACATATTATCTGCTTATTCATGGTTTGAAGATTTAGCGCGTACTACGCACAAAGGATTGGAAAGTGGGGAGGAATGAAAGAGATAGTCATTATCATCATAAGGTATTTTTAGTCGCAACTGCAGGAGCATGACCAAAGCTAAAAAGCTCATAAACATCAGTGAGACCTCCAACCCGTCTGGCCAGCGAGGAGAGTGTAGGCTAAATCCTCTGTCTGCTATAGCCAAATATGCCTTCGGTAGTACAGAGGAGGTCAAAGAGATAGTGATATATACAAATTCTACGTTAAGGATCATAATGTCCAAATCGGCAAATATCGGAAATTTACTCAGTGCTCGGAATAGGTGATTAAGGTATTGACATCAAGGCTTCTAGTATCCTTAATAGATTCAGGTGTTACGGAAGTCAAAGCAACATTTACTTTGAGACAATTTACTTTGCGTACTTCCGCCATCAGTTAGTTCAGTAGGGTGGGCGCTGGCCAGCAATAGTTTGCATGAACTAACTGGTGGCGGAAGCACGCAAAGTAAATTGTCTCAAAGTAAATGCTTCTAGTATCAACAGACCTGGTAGTCCGTAAGTGGTGTGACGCGCAACATGTCGGCGACCAGGTCGGCTTCCTTGAGCATGGCGGCTGGCGCGGACCAGCGTGAGCCCACGCGAACGCCGCCCACCACTAAGCACCGCATGCCCGCTTCGGTGTTAGTACCGGTGACACTTGCTGCTCCTGTGACCAAGAAAATATTTGTTACCAGACAAACGATCTGAATTATTATGTAATACTTGTGAGTAATGGAACAGTAATAAAAGTTGAGTAGGAGAGGCGGTGGATCACTGGCGCCTGTACCCCACAGAGGCTTGTCAGCGCAACCCATATCAAAAAGACGCCGAGGCCCAAATTGTACGCTGATTACTATTCACCACTACTTGACCGGCTTGAGAATTTTCTGGTGAAGGAACACAGAGGTATCGAGATAAAAAAAAATATGTGACGGACAATATCGTGAAAAAACCTGTTCACTAGTACATTAACACGATCGAATATTAATCTTTCATGCTGGTCTGAAAGAAAAAAAATTTAGAATCTGCCAGTTGTTTCTCCTCCCGCGCAGATCGTAAAAGCTGATCGAGGAATTGGGTTAAAATCTGCGGAATCAGGTCAATAGGCGATGCGGTTAGCAACCCATCACTATTTTGATTCTGTTTTTCATCTACACGCCCTCCAACATGCTAAAACATAATCTAAAGTCTTAAAGACCTAGGCTCTGTCTACTCCGCTAGGGAAAAACACGTGATATTATGCATGTATGACTATTAAATGTTGAAACATTAACCTTTACAAATAAACTCGATAAGAAAGTGAACATCTTACCATGTTCGTGATGCACTCTGTTGGCGGCGCGTTGTCTCTGATGGCGCTGGTGCCGCAAGGCGGGGGCAGCAAGTAGCGCGTATCGTTCACACAGGGGCTCCGAGTCTGCGCCCCCTCGCAAGGCGCCCCATGGGCAGGCGTACAGAGCGCCCTCTATGACCAGCACGAGCTCGCGACGACCGCCGCAGCCACGGCGACCGTGGGAGGCTATACAGTAAAAATATAGAAATAACCAACACTACATCAACTTGTCCAAGGGGCCTTTACGTGTTGGATCTATATCCCCACGGAAGCCTTTCAAAGGTCCGGGGTAACAGCCGTCTCTTCTTCTTTTCGAGTCGAAATGGTTCCTTTTGATTAAACCTTTTTTGACCAGTATTTGGCCACGGTGATCGCCCGTGAGGCTAATGAAGCCTCATTTAGGTCTTGTACCGTAAGTCGTGGGGCAGTTAGGCCACGATATAAGGTGAGTCATGGACTGATTGGCACCGCAGTCACACAAATTGTTGGTTGAGAAACCCCTAACCTAACTCTGTTTTCTCGACATCGCCCAACACCAGCCCTAGACGGTTAAGGGACTTCCAGACTGGCCAGGGAAGGTCTTTTCCAGGTGGAAGCTTCTCAGCAGGTGGAATATCGGATGGTCTGGGTGGGTACTTTGTTTCCCAGAGTTTGAGCCTAGTTTTAAGTGATTCTTTCGGATCTATTCTGGGTTGCCTTATAAAACTGTTGCGGCTCTTTAGACGCGACGAAGGTGGAATTTGTCCATAGCGAAGGTGTCTTTTATCTAGAGTCTGTATGTATTTTTCCACCCCACAGATAACGTCTCGCTGCACTTGCGGTGGAGCTATCCCAGATAGAGTATAAAGATGGGACAGTGGTTAAGGTTGTAGTGTACCAGTTATTATTCTACAAGAATCATTTAGCGCAACATCTACTTCTTTTGCGTGCGCTGAACGTACCCACACAGGGCTAGCATACTCACCAGCCGAGTAGCACAGCGACAAGGCACTTGTACCTAGTAGGTAAATGCGGAGAAGCTCCCCAGTGCGTGGTGGTGAGACGGCGTAGGATATTGTTCCGAGATGTTACTTTTAATTTTAAGGAACGGCAGTTTTCTCTGTACGTCAAAGAGCGGTCCAGAGTAACACCCAAGTATTTTGGTGTGTGGTTATTCTTAATATCTACGCCATCCCATGTTATATTTAGGATTCTACAGCCGTGGCTCCAAAGGAGATACAATAATAATAATAATCATTTATTTGCCATATTTATACCGGCGCGGAGCAACAATAGTAGAAATATTACAAGTGCACGTGTTCCGATTGATGTAAACAAGTGACGTCAGACTCCCTCTCTCCGAGGAATGGCTGTTTGTAATCGGCGACGCGCATTCATTCTTTTATCAACTCTCGAACAACGCGCGTATTGTTCATTCATTGTGTCCTCCAACTTAAACAAATGATCGTATGTTCAGAGCTATAAGTATAAAATTGGCTTGCTGTAGGTATCTAAAAGGAGCTACGTTCTGACGCGAGCTAAATTACACCGTATCGCTAACTACATTGAGTTGATATTTCTTTGAAAACCTTTGCAGAGCGTGACTTCTGTACGTAAGTACTAGTTCTGATTCTGTGCTATTGAAGACGAATTAAATAAGCTAATAAGTGTTAAGTTATCCTGAGTATTTTTTGACATGATATTATGTTTATGATTACCCTTAATGAGTGGTATTATTAACACGAGTAGGAGAATAAATAGGATCTATAGGTATACAAATTAAAAAATATATATTTAAAGATATCGTACCATGGTTATTGTTGCAAGATGTTGGCAGCAAATCTTCAAACGGAGCGATCAACATTTGATACAGTGATGTGAGGCACGGCGGGCCTTGCCAGGATGGCTGCTTCTTGCGGGGACCGTGGACGCTGGACCTATTAAAGTAGGTACAATTATTTAGTCATGGTGTCATTGATACCCCCCATGTTTCCCCAACAACTTCTTGAAAGGCCTGTTTTCAAGGTGTGACGCTTCTGTTACACCTTGGTGTTACAGATGTCCATGGGCAGTGTTGATCGCTTATCAACAGGTGTCAGGTGACTCACTTGCTCGTTAGCCGCCTTACATCATAAAACTGAAAAAAATAATACATATACACTTTTGCTTATTAATGAGCTATTAAAAAAAGAAAGTTTCGCTTATTAACCTAGTTGATCCTTGTAGACTGGCCACAGAACCGGCCACAGATCCACCCACGGAGCCCACGCTGAATAATGAGCTCAGCGAATAGTTGGAAGAGTTTAGTAGATGATTGCGAGTCACCTGTGGGATAAGTTTAAATAAATTAGTATTTTATGAAAAACAAGTAAATATTTAATAGTACCTACTTGGCAATATATTATAAAGTTTTACATGTATATACATTATCACGTTTTTATCCCTTACGAGATAAAGGTTTTCACGTTTAGCATAAAGGTGAAAAACAGAAGCCAAATAGTGGGTTACTAGCCGCATCACATAAATTCCCTCGACCGGCTTTAATGGTCTCCGCGAAAAATACAAATGTATCAGGCAATTGCTGGATTGTGCTAAGTACTGAATAAGTTTTCAAACCTTATTCAGTAGATAGCCTAGAGCTTTTAGATCTTAATCACGCCTAGCAAGATAGTTGTTTTCATCTCGTAAAAGGTGGCTCTCGGTGGCTGAGGATAAAGAAGAAATGTGTTTACCATCCTTGCGAGTCCAGTGCTGGGCCGTTCATCAGGGTCCCACTGGTCATCTGCGTCAGCGCGTCTCTCTGCAGCTGTCTTCAACCAGTTCGACCATTCGCTGATACATCTCTCTAGCTTGCCTAGGCCACCTGAAAAAAATAACTCTTAAATCCTTGTCTACGGTCAGGGGTGTCATCCTCAATTGCTTGTCCAGTGGTTGCATCGGGTACATGCACCCGGCCTTCCGAGCTGCTATCTACTTTTCCCCCATTCATCCAAGCGAGTAGTATCCCAATTCCTTCTTCACCTTCCAAATTCCTTTCCTTTCCCAGCTTAAAAATGCTTCCGACGTGCAGCAGCGTCGAAATAATAAATAAATAAATAATAATAATAATAAATAATAACTGCGCTTGCCAACCAGGCTGCCAAGCCTGGTGATTATGGCATATCCTCCCATGGAACGAAGAATCTTTGGGAGAGACCTTTGTCCAGCAAAGGACTTCTTGCAGCTGGAACGATGATGATGAAACTCTTATCTCACTCCTTTATACCATCAGATTTTTGTGTTCCTGAAATCTTAAACTATGGATAAAGAGAATAAATAGTATTAATCACCATTATTTGCTTGCAGATCGTCCGGGCTGATGTCGGGTAGGCTGTTGTCGTTATCTTCAGTCTCTTCCAACAGAGACACTTGGTTGAATCTTAGTATACCTGGAACAAAGAAGGAGTTTTAGATTGCGTGTGAGTATTGATAGCTTAAAACACTTGGGTAGCAACCCCCAGCCACGCTGCTAATTTTTTCGTCACATCACCTTTATTAAAAAGAACAGGTGTACGTATAATTGGCTTTTAAACGTAGCCACTAATTGAGTTTTTCATGATGGTAATGAAAATTTAGAATTATCGATGAAGTTAACTTACCCTTGTGTGGTTGCAGAAGCCAAGAGTATAGTCGTCCTGCAGCCAAACTGTAGTACAGCACAGGGGCCTTCTGTTTGTTCACCACTTCGAGCACTTGGTCAACGGTGGACGGGCTCCAAGGCTCAGGCCTGTCTTTATTCGCGTCTTCAGATGACGCTCTGCAAAGCAAGTTTTTAACATAAGTTTGCGAACATTTTGTGAAACTGAAACTGTTTGGACTTTGAAATGGAAGTCATGGCGTCTCATAATAAATAAATAAATATCGGGACAAATAACACTGATTTGTAACCTCGGGTCATGGGATACATACTCAACGATACTATATTTTATAATTAAAATATATATTTCAATAAACATTCAAGACCTAGGTCTAGCTGAAAAAGATCATTTTCCATTGCGAAAGATCAAAAGTTATCCTTGAAAACTATCTTGAAATAAATCGCTGTGTAATATCACAAGTTAAAGCACGAGTTATTTAGTACACAAAAAAGAAGTAGGGTACTTAATCTGTTACCTTTGCGTTGTATGCAGCTCCAAGTTGGTCTGGTTAAGCGTGCCAGTGGGCTTGTCAGTCGCCGTGTCCCAGGATCGACAGCGTCCACGCTCCGCCACCACTAATGCTTCGGGGTGACGTCCAAGTTCTGTTAAAAAGCAGCAAGTTTAATGTAAGGTCCATGCATGCGAAACTGCTCCTTTTTTTGTATATGTAATAAAAACTTCTAGGCCGACTAATTCGGCCAATGCTTGCAACATGCCATCAGGTGGTCTTTTGGTTACGTAAATAACATGTCATGAAAACCGATTTGTCTAACTTATGTTGACACTTAATTCGTACATGGGGTGATACAATAACAACAGAAGCTTTGTTTATCTAAAAGTACTCACCAACTAGTACTCTCTGCAATGCGTGCTGTGTGGACGTGTACAAGGCGATGATCTTGCGATCTCTGTGTTTCTCGCTGCCAGATTCTAGTACGGTCAGAGCAGCTTGTAGTTGTTCCTTTGCTTCTTCCAGCTCGCCAGAAGCCCATAGAGCGAAGCCGAGTCTATGGCGGACCCGAGCCTGAAAAGAGTTTTTATTGTAAATGCTCGCCTACTGAGAAATTTTAAGGAGTGATAATAACTCCATATTCATAGTGTTGGAAGTTATGGCGTAGGCAGGATCTGGTAAGATCAGTAAAGTAGTAGAATAAGGAATACATAAAATCGGAGGAGTTTTATAATAGTACCTCTTCATCCGAATCCGCCAGTCCTTCAGTAGCAGCCAGTGCTTGTCGCAGATACGAGACAGCGCTTCCGCAAGCTCCCATTGCGAGGTGCGCGCGCCCTAAATCTGCAAGGGCCTGAGCTCGGCCTCTTGTGTCTCCTTGAAAAGAAAAATGAGATGCTTTACAAAGTCGTCACTATTAAAAGTAATTAAATTACGGACATGGGTATGGGTGGCGACTAAACATAAGTATTTTAAAGACAAAGGTTAACTGATTTAGCTGCTGAATTGCCGAAATATAGATCAAAATTCATCGCACTAAGTTATAACACCAGCTATATAACAACTCTATTTATATGTGAATTACGGGTTACTCACGTACGAAGTCAGCTACAGGCCGACATGTTTCAACCTCATCCGGAGGTCTTCCTCAGGGCGAATGTGAACCGAGACGCGCGCACGGAGTCGTCCCGATTCGCACTGATGCGACACATGTCGACACATGTCGGCCTGTAGCTGACTTCGTACGTGAATAACCCGTAATTCACATATAAATAATGTTATTATCTCGCGTTAGTTTTAATAAAAAAAAAAATATAACAACTCCATAAACAATAAAAAAAAATGAAGTAGTCACCTGCAGCAGTGGCATGTCTAAGCCGGGACTCGTGCCAGCGCGCGGCCTCCGCATGAGCCCCCATCGACGCGTGCGCCGCGCCCAGCCCACCGCAAGCTCGCGCCTGAAGAATATATATTGTCACGGACAGAGACCTATCCAGATATACCAAATATCTGACCAGGCCCTCGACATATGACTAGCTCCGTGGCGCAGCGGTCAACACGCCAGCCTGCGACACGGAGTGACCGGGTTCGATCCCCGGCCAGGTCAAGATGGATAATGATCTTTTTCAGATTGGCCTGGGTCTTGGATGTTTATCTATTTATGTATTTGTTATAAAATATAGTATCGTTGAGTTAGTATCCCTTAAAACAAGTCTCGAACTTACCTTGGGGCTAGCTCAATCTGTGTGATTTGTCCGTATATATTTTATTTATTTATATATCTTGAATTTTCTCTTAAACTATAAACAAATCAAGAAATACTTCATTAAAATCTTACTGTATATACCTTTTCATGATATTATTATTTATAGATTAAGAGAAAATTCAAGATATAGCTAGAGGGCCTGGTCAGGTATCTGTCACTGACTGTACGTGAGAGTTCGGGCACCGGTGACCTTAAGCCGGGGCATGTAAGCGGTTACATACTTACATGCATAAATGAACTCTAAAAACATTACCCTAATTTTTTGGGTGTAAAAAAAACCTAAAAACTTTTCTTCTTTATAAATACCTGCAGATGTGTTAATCCGAGCCGATGTGCCAGCTCCAGCTCAGCGCGGTGCTGTCTCACGGCTGCGGCGTGGTCGCCCCGAGCGTGCTGAGCTACTCCCAGAGAGTGGCATGCTTCGGCTTCCATTATCTGGTTGTTTAGTTCCCTGTTGGAAAAAAAAAACTGTGTATTTGTATTTAGGTAGCCTTCATGTCCCACTACCTGAACAAAAGCTGACCTTTGTAGAGCTTCAGAGAGAGCTGTCAGGGTAGCGTTCTATTGGAAGGACAAAATATAGTTTTGAGCTAGCGACACGAAAAGAAAGAAAGAAAATTAATTCCAAGCTTTCTACGATACAAGCATTCACGCGAACGGAGCCGTGGGAAAAAACCAGTTTCAGTATTACCACGTTTGTAAGTCGCCTCGGCATTGTTCGATGGCGCAGAATAGTGCAACCTACCGCCAACTCAAAACGAATGAAAACATCAGTGAAATAACGAAATCATTCCTACCTACTATATAAGCTTTGACATCCAAAAACAAGAGGACTCGTGCTGTCTCGCTCATAATATTTGTACGGCGTGGCGCCGCAGCGAACTAGACATAGCGCGAACGCATCAGCCAATTGCAGACGGATATTTTCGCGTCATGCAAATTTGATTTCTGCGCTCTTACCAATAATTTCAATGACAGTATGACACAACTGGTATTATCGTTTATTCACGAAGATCGTATGCACCGAGTCAGACTAACAAACTATTTTCTTTTTTTCCTACGTGTGGAGTTGTCGAAAGATTAGCATAGACCAAAATCAGACTTCATGACTATCGAGTCATAATGGAAATATTCGCAAGCTTATACGACCGCAAATTTCCTGTTGATTAATAAGAGTACTACTAACTTAGCAATATTCTTCTGATGCTCCAGACATGATACTGCTTGGTCGAGGTTGCTGAGTGCAATGTGTAGGGCGCCCAGCTCCCCGTAAGCCTGCGCCTTCGCTTCCGGCATTCCCAATTCGTGTGATACCACCAGCCTCTTCTCGAGACATACCAGGGCTTGTTGCAGGTTACCTATGGATCTGAGGACGAATAAATAAATAAGTTAATAGGTATAACTGAGCGTGAAACTGTCAAGTAATTGAGTATACATTTAATATGTTAGTACCTACATACAGACAAATCACACAGTTTGAGCTAGGCCCAAAGTAAGTTCGCGACTTGTGTTATGGGATACTAACTCAACGATACCTACTAGATTTTATAACATATAATTATCCACCTTGTCCTGACCGGGATTCAAACCCGGGACCAACCGTGTAAAAGCCTGGCGTGATGACCACTCGGCTACTATTACCTACTTGAATTTACCTTCTATTTATTTAATTTATGGTTGATCTGGGATGTGCCAGCTGCTTCTTTTATCGCACAGATCGTAAAAGCCAATCAAGGGAGTGGGCTAAAATCAAAGGAATCATGATTCCTTATGATATACTAGCTTTCGCCCGCGGCTCCGCCCGCTTCTATGTCGATACCTCGGGAACAGTACTTTTTTCCTAATGTACCCTATGTCCTTCTCCGTACCCCAGATAACGTGTATGCAAAATTTCATGATGATCAGTTCAGTAGTTACAACGTGAAAGCGTAACAAACAAACTCACTTTCGCATTTATAATATTAGTTAGGATAGCCGCATCGACTATTGATATTGTCATGTCAATAGTTGATGCGGCTAGCAACAAATCACTATTTTGATTTCGTTATCCATCTACACGCCTTCCAACATGCTAAATGTGGCCATAAGGTCTTATTAGACCTAAGCTCTGTCTATCCCGCAAGGGAAAAAGACGTGATACGATGAATGTATGTATATTATTTTTGATGCTTAGAAAATATTCAGTATACATTTTTCTATCTTTTTGTTATGTTCAGAAAATCCAATCCTAATATAATTGGTATGATAAGATCACAAATTTGGTAGATATCGTTTATAATAGTACTTGTTTTGATCGAAGTTACCTGTAGAATAATAATGTCTATAATAATACTATGCAGTATAACGAAGAATAGGACTGAAGAACGGTAATTTTATAGCCGTATTTTTGTTGGTACATTAATTGTAAAAATATACTGCATGAATCATCATCATCATCATCATCAGGTCCTTTTTAGTCTCCACTACAGAAGCACGATCCTCTCTGTACTACTAGAGCCATACTTGGCCAGAGCAGCCAGAGGACTGCAATTTACTGCATGAATAAGTAATAAAAATAAAATACAAAACTCAAAAGTCCACATCTTGACGAGTTAACTAAAACCAACTTACTTGTGACTCAATCCAAGTCCGCGATACGCTCTTTCCTGCTCCCTAGCGTTGTCAAGCTTGAGTGCCGCAGCCAAATGCTGCTCGTGGTATTTAGCTGCTTCCTCCGGGTCACCGAGCGCGTCATAGCAGTCCCCCAAAGAGCCGAGTGCTCGAGCTTTCTCCAGTTGACACGTTGGTGAGTTTACACGTTCGAGGATGGCTAGTTGCTGGAATGTTAAATATATGGTAAATTCTACAATACAATCAATGAGTCCCGATAAAAATGTATATATCAAATTTTTTTTTGACGTTCCTATTCAAATTGACCGGGCGGCCGAATGTTTTGTATGGAACAGCCCATTTTTTTTGAGTTCCCAGCTTTGGTCCCATAAGAAAAGTTGGTCATATCGACAGGCTAAATCACCCCGGGTCATTAAGGGTCCAGAACGATCAAACTTTCACCGTGTATTATTGTTTAGTTAGTATCCCTTACCACATTGGGGCTAGCTTAATCTGTGTGGCTTGTTCGTATATATTTATTTATTTTAATATAATAAAAATATGTGTATAGCTAGAAATCACTCAGTTTGACCCATAGGAAGTTGGGAACCTATGTCGTGGGATACTAACTCAGCAATACTATATTTTATAATAGATGTATAGGTATATTGATAATCATCCAAGACCCAGGTCAAGCTGAAAACGATCGTTTTCCATCTGGACCGGACCAGGCATCGAACGCAGCACCCTGGGATTCAAAGGTACTTGCGGTAACACTAAGCCTCAGAGGTCGACATATTTTATAAGACACATAGCAACATCGATATGACATCGATAAAGTTTATATCGTGCTATGGCTAACAACATCTCACTTAATGAATGCTGGCATTTTGATATCATTCGAATAAATAGTAAATCTGCGATAATCTAGAATGCTAGAATAAAGTACCTGTTCCAAATAACCAATGGCGTCTTCATAATGTCCCATGTTGAGTTTCGCAATGCCCAGATTGCCGTACGCTTGGGCTTCCAGAGCGCAGTCCTGTAACTCTTGAGCTCTTTCTAGTTGTTCCTAAAACAATATTTAGAATTAGAGTATTCAATATCTAGATATTTTCTTTCTATATTTTTTTTCCATTTAAACGTATATTTTTTTTATTGACAACTACCGTTTGCCAATGCGGGTCTTTCTGTCTTTCTGTAGAACTTTGTCACTTACCCGATAACACCTAGCGGCGTGTGAGTAATGACCCAAAGCCATGTGAACAGCACCTAAATGTGAGTGCGCTCTGGCTTCACCGGCCGCGTCCCCTGCTTCTTGACGCAATGTGAGCTCCTGTCAATGAAAAAGATAAGTCAGATGTTAATTTGAATTATTGCTTGTGCAAAGTAAACTGCCGACCTTTTCTACCACGTTGTCTCATTTGTAGCTTAATGTAAGTGATAAGTAGGAACGTGAGAAAATCCATGAAATACGAATATATTCAAGGCAACCGGAGCAATGGTTTCATAAATATAATGTGAAAATCAAAGATCATAGAATGGTGATGGCATCCATGAGCATCACAATTCAAGAGAAACGCTGGTTTATGTCCAATTCTCTTTGCAAGCTATACGACTTTAGAAATCCTTACCCGAAGACATTAAGGAAGTCTCAAATCGAGTGTGACGTGGCAATTATTGAATATACCTGTGTATGATGCCCCAAAGCCGCGTCCAATCTCCTTTGCAGTCTCCTTGCCAGCCCCAAAGCACCACACGCCGCTGCCTCTAGAGACCTATCACGAGCCTGAAATAATAAAACATCCTTTATTTAATGTGATTCTTATGCAGAATTGCGTTTTCATCCCTTCTTCTGTACAATCTTTTATAGAATAACTAGCTTTCGCCCGCGGCTCCGCCCGCGTCAATGTTGATCCCTCGGGAATAGTAATTCTTCCCGAGATAAAAGGTAGCCTATGTCCTTCTCCGTACTCCAGAGAACTTGTATGCAACATTTCATGATGATCGGTTCAGTAGTTACGGCGTGAAAGCGTAACAAACAAACAAACAAATAAACAAACTCACTTTCGCATTTATAATATTAGTAAGGATAACGATAAGGATAAGGAAGCCAAGTTTAAAGAAACTTTGGGCGATATTATATTAAATATATCGAATTGGATACGGTTTTCACTAATCTCCTTCTATAGTAATCCTTAGAAACAAAGCTGCCATTTACTCGTCGACTAAACCAACAGTAAAACTTAGTTCATGATACCTACTAACCTGTCTAGCAAACCCAAGCTGTCTTTGATACATCTTAACAGCCTCTTCTACATCCCCCATCTTGATTAGCACATCTCCAATATTTCCCAGAGCCCTAAACTTGCCCTGCAGATGCTGGGTCATATGGGCAATTGCCAGGAAGTACTTTTGGCATTCTAAAGCGGTCTCAAGGTTGCCCAGAGCGAGGTGAGCGAGACCAAGGTTGCAGTAAGCGCGGCCCATGTTCATCTTGTCTTGAAGGTCTTTGGCGAGGGATAGGTCCTGATCGTAGTATCTGAAAAGAGTTTTATAATGTAATGGCCTAAAGTTACATAATACTATTATAACGTAGGTAAGTACGCTTGTGCTTTGAGGGAAGCGAAAACGCCGTGTCGCGTATTAAAAACTCGTATCACCCGCGCGTACAAATTAATCAGCGATTCCGACTAATCGTAATTCTATAATGACTAATGTTCCATTAAATTAAATGAATAAATTTGGTATTATAATGCTTTTATTATATAAAACTTGGTTTTGAACGTTAAAACAAATAGACGTCTCACATACAGAACCAAAAGGGCTCGTTCATTACCACGAGCCTTTCGTATGAAGACCGGGGAGAAATTATAATATTCACAGTTTCATAGCAATTAAAAATAAATTAAGTGAATAAATGAATATGAATATACACATTGTTGCCCAATAAGCATATATCAGAATCGAAGCCTCAGTGCTTCTGCCATTTATTTCAGATCAGCCTTATTAACAGTAAATTCGTACCTGACTGCCTCTCTATAATTTCCGAGACAATAATGTGCATATCCCAGGAAGTGGCAGGCCTTGGCTTCAGCAGTAACATCTCCAAGTTCCTGTGACAGCATCAGGTGCTGCTCGTAGTAGGGCACGGCTTGAGAGAATTCTCCTCGAGACGACAGGCAGTTGCCGAGGTTAAGCAACGCGCACGCTTCACCCGCCGCGTCTTTTAACTCTCTAGCGATACCTGTGAATAAGGCAGGTAAATCGTGTAACACGTTTCTTTGACGTGATAACATTTTGCGTGCAAACCTTAGGTGCAAAGGATAGAGAGGCACGATCGGCCTAAGCATTCCACTTATGACGCATCTATCTCTCTTCTACCATTATTACGTAAAAGTATCTTCCGAATACCGACTTTACAGACAACCAGTTTTTATGGACCTAATATTGGATTCTATATTTTTGGATCAAAAATTTCAGATCGTCATCATCATTTCGTGTAGGTGTCACGGTCAATCGACCATGCACACCCTGGTGTCAGTGTTCTTCGGAACCGCCTCCCGGCCTCTGACGTAATTCAAATTCGTTAGTAGGTATATAGCAGTGTTGGTAGTTCATACACTGCTTGAAGGGAGGCATATTTAGTTGAATATCATGAGTAAATATTTTAGCCACGCTTGGCAGGTGGGTTGACAAACGCAGTTTCTTTGGCTTTTTGTGCTACTGACGCTGCTGCCCATCGGGAGCGTTATTAAGTTGGGGGAGGAAACGAATTTGTTGGATATGGGAAGGAAATGAAGGTATTGGGATACTACTCACTCGGAAGAATCCCCATTCTTTAGGAAAAGTAGCCGTTCGGAAGAATGGGGGAAAATTAGCCGTTTGGAAGAACGGGCGCGAGTACCCAACTCCATACCTGCAACCACCAGACTGGCAGTTGAGGATGCCACCCCTGAGCATGACTTAGAAATATCAACATAAAAATTTATGAGAGTACTATAGAGGCATGGAATTATTGTGGTCTTTGATTAAAATTTTACATTAAACTAAAAAGTATTGTTACCTAAATGAGCTCTATAGTGGAACAACGCCATATCATGCGCTCCCAAAGCCTGGTACGCAACAGCCAAGTTCCCATGCGTGGACGCCTCAGAGCTCCTGTCGTGGACTTCTTTGGAAATCGTCAACTCTTGCTTGTGGTACTTGATGGCTTGTTCATAGAAGCCTGCTGCCGAGTACGCGTTGCCTATGTTGCCGTATGCCCGACCCATGCCTGCTTTATCCTGATAAAATAAATGATATTGTTAAATTATATACACACATATTATCACGTCTTTATCCCTTACGGAGTAGACAGAACCTAAGGTCATAAGACCAAAAGGCCACGTTTAGCGTGTTGGTGGGTTAAAGGTGGAAAACGAAATCAAAATAGTGATGGGTTGCTAGCCGCATCGCCTATTGTCATGATTCTTTAGATTTTCGCCCATTCCATTGACCAGCTTCTACGGACTGCGCGAGAAGAAAAGCAGCTGGCTCATTCTACGTTATTTCTTTTCTTCCAGACCAGCATGGAAGGGATTAAATTATATGGTGTTCTAAAGATTACCCTTATAAGAATGAACACAAATATATTGATATATTTCTGGGAGACTGAAAGCTTCTAAGCCATCCCCATTTAGTCTATTTCATCTAATGATAGTCAACTTCGAGATTAAAAAGATAGACGACCTTTATTATTTACAGTCTAATCAATAATTTTGGGCTAAGTTTATCATGCCTAGAGGCCAACTTAAATACGAGTATTAAATATTTATATCATACATCATAATAATACTTACTTGCAATTGTCTTGCTATGGAGAGGTGTGCTTGGTGAAGTTTGAGAGCAGCGTCGTGTTCGCCCAAGAGCTGGTAAACTATACCCAAGTTGGAACACGCTCGGCCTTCCCCCACCTGAAATATGATTCCGAATATTTAAGATTATAATAAAAAATATTACTACCGATAATACTAGAAAAAGATACAGGTAAAATACGAAATAATTAAGCGGCAAACATCAGCGAGAAAATTTAAAAATTTTCCACCGCCATCATTTGTTTTTAATTCCTTTTTTTAATATTATAAGTGGCTATTATTTTAAATAGATAGAAGAAAGAGTTTATTGTACCTTTTCAAGAGGGGGACAAGTCCCGCCGAATTTTGAATTTTCATGTATTGCTAATATTATGTTACGACGACTTAATCCCCGAATAAAGGGGCGTCGTACGTATCGACAGAATTAGAGCGATATACTCTTCAAAGACACTGTAAGTTTAGGCGGAGCCTTAATTTAAACGGACACTTGATGCCGGATTATTACCTAAGTTGGTTAACTAGTGTTATAAACTAAGATCAACTTTCGGCTACCCACTTTACACATTACCGCAGAATATGCGGTAGGCAGCCAATAATACAAGTATGATTATCTGTATAAAAGTAGTACGTTTTACGTTAATATCATTTAGTTAAATTATTAGGGCGATAATAACTTCAATGGGTGTATTACCTTATCGCGGGCCGCCAGGGCCACGTCCAACTGCCGCTCATGCCACTTCTTGGCCTGCGCGTAGTCACCTGCGCACCTGATAATTAAAAAAGGTCTATGTAAGCTGAATGTCCAAATTGATATTGCTTACCAACATTTTAGTACGGGCATGGAAAAAATGTTGAATTAGCTCTTTCCGGAGACTTCGGTAGGGTAACTTATAGCCAATGTGCTATTCTGATTATAAGTAATAAAATTGTAATTTACATTTACACAAACTTTCACGTTTACTTTTATATAACTTACAAGAGTTATGATTTTATTTGTAGATGAGCACTGGAAACTAGCTCATTGTATATAACGAATTACCGATTCTAAAGTTTTTTTAAAAAATATTTATTTATTTATTTAGTTTATTACACTCTTGCCTTATCTTACCTACTGAAAAGGTTGACATTTTGCATATACCGGTACAGAAAAAGGTACAGTGTACATTTTTACCAAAAGTAGCGGGAAAAATGACATACAAAGGACTCCCTCTACCTACTCGGTATATGACAGATGACATCCTGTTATATAAAGCAGTACATACTAAACAAAAACAACATTATACGACGTAAGCATTGAATGACATAAGTAATATTTCGAAAACATTTGAAATGTGCTATAAAATGTGAAATTATCCGCACTGAGGCACAGCCCAAAGTGATTCTTTTGTTTTATTTGCTATTTCTCCTGCCTACTCGCTATTATTATTAATAATTTAGCCACTTGTATGAATAAGACTAATCCAATAACCAATTGATAGTTTCTTAGCGCAAAATTAATACATTTATAATACACTAGCTGTTGCCCGCGGCTCCGCCTGCGTTAATGTCGTTCCCTTGGGAACAGTAGAAATGATAAAAATTCCATACAAACCCCTCCCCCTCTGCTTTTTCCCATTAAGGGGGAATAATACATTTCACCTACATAGATCTTTAGCCCTTAAGGAGGGGATTTTGCCCATTTCACCTACACAGATCTTTAGCCCTTAAGGAGGGGATTTTGCCCATTTCACCTACACAGATCTTTTTAATTGTAATCTAGAACGTATGTACTTATTTTAATACTTCTAAGTCTAGAAATGAAAAAAAATCCATACTAACTTTACTCCCCTATTTTATCCCTTCAGGCGAAAATTTCGTCGGTTTTACCTACATACATCTTTTGAATTGTAATCCAGAACGTCCAGAATTGAGAAAATGTCCATGAAAACTTACCCTCCCCCCCAATGTTGCCCCTTAAGGAGGGGATTTTATACATTTCACCTACACAGATCTTTTTAATTGTAATCGAGAACTTACATACCTATTTTTATATTCTAAGTCTAGAAATGGAAAAATTCCATACAAACTTTACCCCCTATTCACCCCTCCAAGGGAGAATGTTGTCTGGTTCACCTAAACAGATCTTTTTTAATTTAATTGAGAACTTGTGTACCTACTTATAAAACTTATAAGTCCAGAAATGAGAAAATTCCATAAAACTTCACCCCCTTTGATTTTCTAAAAATCCTTTCTTAGTGCTCATTTACATCATAAAAAGAATCCCTGTGCCAAACTTCAAGTTTCTGGGCACAGTAGTTTCGGCTGTGCGTTGAAATATAAGTCAGGTTTGCCTTTGGCCCGCGGCTCCGCCCGCGTAAGTGTCGATTTCTCAGGAACAGTAGAATTACCCGGAATACATTAGTTCATGACTTTCAATGAAACACCTTAATATTGAATTTCAATTGAACAACTTCAAAAACGGAATGCTTCATACTAACTTTGCATCCCCGTTATAATTAAGGGATGATTTTTAAGAAAAATATTTTACTCGTGTTTCATGCCTTTCAGTAAAGAACCTTCATGCTGAATTTCATTCGACTTACTTCAAAAATGGTTAAGTTTCAAACTTACTTTGCATCCCTATTTTACCCCCTTAAGGGATGATTTTTGAGTAAAATATTTTACTCGTGTTTCATACCTTTCAGTATAGAACCTTCATGCTGAATTTAATTCGAATAACTTCAAAAACGACAAAGTTTTATACTAACTTTGCAACCCGTTTCCCCCTTAGGAGATGAATTTCCAAAAATCATTTTCTTAGTGCTCCCCTACGTTATAAAAGGAACCCCTGTGCAAAATTTCAAGTTCCTAACCCTTATAGTTAACTCCCTAACACTTATTATTTTATTTTATTTTTGCTATATGTTTGCAGGCAAACTCATGCCTTGAGTTCATTCAAATGACGATAACTTTTTTTTTTATGAACCGATTTCTATGAAACAAACTTTAAATGTTTTGCTGAGTTAAAACAAAGCAATTGGTGAAAGTTTGAAGTAAATCGGTTCAGTATTTTCGGAGATAATCGTGATCATACATACAGACAGACAGACAGACAGACAGACAGACAGACAAGAAATTCGAAAAAAATTTTTTTGCTTTCTATTATTCTTTTTAAGTGTCCCTCTATCCATTTTTGTCAAAAATTCTAAATGTACAGACAAAATATTTTTACTGTTTTATTATATGTATAGATAGATGAGCAAGGCAAGTGTATGAGAAAGTCTGGCACGGGGGCCTCTTAACGCATCTGTATTTTAATGTCATAATTTGGTTCATTTTGAACGTATATATATATATATATATATATATATATATATATATATATATATATATATATATATATATATATATATATATATATATATATAATTATTGACACCCATTCAACATACGACATAGGCCTCCCCCATGAATTTCCAATACGACCGGTTGGAAGCGGGCTGCATCCAGCGTCTTCCTGCGTCCTTAGTCAGGTCATCCGACCATCTGGTTGGTGGATATCCGACCCTGCGCTTGCCCTCACGTGGTCGCCATTCGAGAACCCTTCTGCCCCATCGGCCATCAGTTCTACGCGCTATGACGCGCTATGTGCCCCGCCCACTGCCACTTGAAAGAGCTAATCCGCTGAGCTATGTCGGTGACCTTCATTCTCTTAAGAATCTCCTCGTAACTGATTCGATCTCGCAGAGAAACACCGAGCATAGCTCTTTCCATAGCTCTTTGAGCGACTTTGAGCTTACTTATGAGGCCCATAGTAAGTAAGGGACCACGTTTCGGACCCGTAAGTCATCACTGGTGACACACATTGATTATAGAATATATACCCTTGCAATACAATTTGACATTATATTCAATTTGAATTATGACATGACGATGAAACTACATATATTTATATGTAGACTAAGATTAAACTATAAATTGTAAGTTGACGCCTGGAGAAAATGCGCTGTGCAGTTTGTTGCCGCTTCTTCTGCACTCCGCTTTGGAAGCGGCTCTAAACTTAGCTCTAAGTAAATTAACGTCAACAATATTTTTTTGTAAAATAAATGTTAACGTTCACTAAATGATATGTAAAGTGTCTTATGATGAATAAATTATATTTAAAAGAAAAGCATTTATTAAAACAAGAGAAGCGCAAGTGTAATTAAATTTATATACTAATCAACTAAGAATCGCCCAATTTGAACATGGTTTTAAGAAAAAGTAATTATTCAATGAAAAGTTGCTTAGTGCAAAATTAATATGTGCAGTAACAGCCAGGAAAATACCATATAATTTAATCGTCTCGGCTAGTACCCTAGTTAATAGTTTTCATAGACGTAAAACAGTTTCCTGTTAAGACCTTCATTAAGTTATTTTGAATGTGATAATTATCGCTGATAATGGATCACGATATCTCATAATTGACGCTAGATGCAGGCCGCTTCCAATCGGTCGTATTGGAAATCCTTGGGGGAGGCCTATGTCCAGCAGTAGACTTCTTGCGGCTGATATGATGATGATGATGATGATTGAAAGGGTGTCAATAATTATATATATATACTTTTTCTCGGGATAAAAGGTAGCCTATGTCCTTCTCCGTACTCCAGAGAACTTGTATGCAATTTTCATGATGATCCGTTCAGTAGTTACGGCATGAAAGCGTAACAAACAAATAAACAAACAAACTCACTTTCGCATTTATAATATTAGTAAGGATAACTACTAACAGTGTTACCCCGCTACATGCTTGTAATTAAACGTATACTATATAATTTCTTAGTACTTGCCATAACTTCTATCGTCGTCGTTCAAATCTTAAGCATAAGTGTTAATTTAATATTAATAATTCCACGAGTAACATTATCCAGCTCATATATCTGCAACATTGTATTAACGGCACATATCTAGTAACTACCTATTATAATATCAAAGTTATTCCAATCCTTCCGGCAGTTTTATAAGCCAGTTGGATCATAATCAGCAACATTGTACGAGTAATGGCAAATAAATAACATGAAAATTAAAGATTATTATCAAAGGCCTATCTATACTATAGCTTTATCGTATCTCGTAAAAAATAGAAAGCGTAAAGTTAAGCACGTGGTGAATTTAAATACGTGTACAATGTAGTTTTCCTAAATGACTGGTGATCTTACAAGAGTACACAATTCTCTTAAGCTGCTAATATTGTTAAGTTTATGAAAGGTAAGTAGTATAATTTTATAGGACGGTAATATATACTGCTTATGTACTTCAGTCTTCAGTCAATGGCGAATACCGTTATGTCGTTCTTAATTTATGTCATCAATATTAAGCTTATACCACCAGCTCGCACGAAGCGCTTTTCCTCGTCATTCATCGTGCGTACGGCTAAGGAATCGAATCTCTTGCCACCGGAGCTTTTTCCCTGACATTTGGGTCTTTTTAATAATGTGCCAGCGAGCTCCACCATAGATCACATCTTCACTTAACATCAGATGAGATCGCGCGGTCAATAGATGGATGGAACATACAGAATAAAAAAAAACGAGATTTCATACAGTTTTATACATAACTAATTTAGACAACCTCTGTGGCTTAGTGGTCATCATGTCTGGCTGTCACAGCGAAGGTCTAGAGTTCGATTCCCGGTCAAGCCAAAATGGAAAATGATCTTTTTCAGATTGACCTGGGTCTTAGATGTTTATCCATGCAATTGCATTTGCTCTTAGAAAAAAACAAAGTAAGTAAATTGTTTTGGTATAAGCAAGCTGTGCTATTGTATAAGTTTCTAAATTATATACGTACTAATCACATCTTTATACCTTGCGGGGTTGACAGATCCTACGGGAGAAGGACCTAATAGCAACATTCAATGTGTTAGTGGACACAAAGAACGGAATTATAATAGCAGATTTCTGGCCATTTCCTCAACCGGCTTTAAGATCTGCGTGGGAAAGGAATTAGGTATTTCGTAAATCCTACCTTTCCTATTTTTTTTCATTCCCCTCAGACCAGCATGGAAAACAAATAAATACCTATTTTTCAATTCTCTCGAGCTTATAGCGTTTCCTCTTAAAAAAGGGTCTGTTCGGGTCTTCTGGTAAGAGGAATGTAGGTTTAAATTTCTGTTTCTTCTGGTACCTAATTAAGAGCAGCGGGGATTGGGAAATAGTAACTGAAGGAAATCATCCTTTAGTCAATTAGCATAACAGTAACACACATATTTTAGAGCACTGGAGGGCAAATGTGGATGTTGGTTGTAAGGGCTCGCGAGGTCTACTGTTCTCGCAGAACCACTAGTAGTACGAGTATTAATGGGCCGGCTCGTCCGGGGAAGTACCACACTCTCACAGAAAATCGACGTTTGAGTAGAAGCTTTCCCGTTTCTGTGCTTCGTCCGCTGAGTTTGCCTCCCACGCCCCCCCCCCCCCCCCAAACTCCTTGAAAGGCCGGTAATGCTTTTGTCACACCCTGGGTTGAAGTTCTCCATGGGCAGCGGTGATCACTTACCATCAGGTGGCTCGTTTGCCGTCCTATAACATAAAAAAATCTCCAGAATTATATAAAATAGTATTTTTTTTCTAAAATCTAGTGTTACCTTGCAGCGTGACCGAGACCAGCGTATGCCCTAGCTTCAATAGCGCGGTCGCCAAGGCTCTGAGCTATCCGCAGCACGTTCTCGTGGTACGCTATGGCTTGGGAAAAGTTCCTGCGGTAGTGGTATGAGGAGCCCAAGTTCGAGTATGCTCTCGCTTCCTCCACCTGCAAAGGGCAATAGAGCGTCCAGAAAACGAATAGTTGTCTAGAATTTTTTACATTTTCCAAAAAAACAGGATTGTTATTAATACCGAACTAATGTTTAATTTCTCAATGAACAGAACAGTGCATAAATTCATAATTATTGTCAGTGAATAAATAACTACATCCTATAACAAAAATCGCTTATCTACCGAATTGACAACATATATATCATCATCACCATCATCATCTCAGCCGCAAGAAGTCCACTGCTGGATATAGGTCTCCCTCTCCATATATCAGGTACAATGTATTTTTCAGCCTCCGTGGTCCAGTGGTTAAGGCGTTTGCCTGTTGACCCGGGGGTCGTGGGTTCGATTCCCACCGGAAGCATACTTTGTTTATGTGTTTCCAGTTTGGTTAGGACATTGCAGGCTTGAATCACCTGATTGTCTGATAATAATGATGATTCCGTGCTTGGGAAAGCACGTTAAGCCGGTGGTCCCGGCTGCCATCCGGTAGTCGTTAAAGCAACCACGTCAGAGGCCGAGAGGCGGTTTCGAAGAACTCTGACACCAGGGTGTGCATGGTCGATTGACCGTGACACCTACTCGAAATGATGATGAATGTATTTTTCAACTTTTTTATGACCGTTAAAATATCCTGAGTGATTTATCTAGTTCTATTTCTTAAATTACTCGGGTCTAAACCTTTAGATATGCTATTTTACGAATACTACCTAGCATTAGTTATATATAATCATTAAACCATTGATACATACGTACCCTTATTTTATAATCTGAAATACATACATACATATAATCAGGTCTAGGGGTAGACAACCAAAGGCCTAAGACACAAAGACCACGTTTAGCGTCTTTGTGGTCGTATAGTTGGGAACGGAATCAAAATAGGGGTGCTAGTCGCATCGCCTATTAACATATTCATAATTTAGATATATATTTTAAGAAGTTTGCTCGTTAAATTCTGAAGATGGGATAGATAATACTACCTCCGTGGTCCAGTGGTTAAGGCGTTTGCCTGTAGACCCGGGGTCCTGGGTTCGATTCCCACGGGAAGCATACTTTGTTTAATTGTTTCCAGTTTGGTTAGGACATTGCAGGTGTGAATCACCTGATTATCTGATAATGAAGATGATTCCGTGCTTTGGAAGGCACGTTAAGCCGTTGGTCCCAGCCGCCATCTGGTACTCGTTAAAGGAACCACGTCAGAGACCGAGAGGCGGTTCCGAAGAACTCTGACACCAAAGTTTGCATTGTCGATTGAACATGACACCTACTCGAATTGATGATGATGATGATTCATTATACTAAGACTCATTCGATACCTATTTGAAGCTGGCGTCTATGAGAACACTAACCTGGTCTCCTAATCTTCTAGCTAGTCTCAAGTGCTGCGTATGACAGTCCACGGCCGAATCAAACTCTCCCATGGCCAGATACACTGCACCGACATTCCCGATCTCCCTGGCCTCTTGTAGTCGGTCTCCCATTTGCTTCACCAGTTGAACGCATTGCTTATGGCTTGCGAGTGCATTAGGGTAGTCTCCGATGGCTGTGTAGACGTGCCCTAAGGATGTAAGTGCTGCCGCCGCTGCTTGGGTGTCCTGAAAGTAAGATTATGTATTAAAAGCTGAAAAATATTCTGTTATCATCTGGATACATTCTAATAATATAAAACCCACAATGGTAATAAATAAATAAATACAGTTAACAATCATTAAATTTTAAAAAACTCAGGATATATTTCATTTTTTTAAACCAAAAGTTACGATGGAGCAAATTATCGACATTACTCCGCTACTGGCGGTTTATGATCGCGGTCTACTTTGAACAGTGGCGTAGTGTGTGTGACTTGCGCCCTGGGCCGATCTGAAAAAGGCAACCGGAAGGCCGTCAAATTAGCCAGAGAATGGTTAAAGATGAACTAGTACGAATACGAGTATATACAAAAAATATCTTGACATTTGTAATATTATTACTTTTCACTAACGAAAATTATACTCAATGTAATTTGTCTGTGGGTTTGGGTAGTATTAAGTACAAAATACATAATACGAATCAGATTGGATCGGTTTATAATGTAACAAAGAAATTGGACTTTGTACATAGTAGATAAATTTCATATTTGATTGGCGTGGCGGCAACCACCAATGTCCGGTTGCGCCGACTCTGTTTTGTTTATTCCATTTAAATATGGAATTTAACTACTAAATAGCTTTATGTCTCTTCTTAAATGCGCGCCTTCTCGGCGCGTTTAATATAAAATATCAATTACTGATTTTACTTTTGGTGTTTTTTATGCCAGCAACCGCTGCTAGCCAATCCGCGCATTTTTCCTTGTACTACTTTTTGGGCAAATAAACCGTAATGGCTATTCGGTCACGATTGTAGGCGTATGATAACGCTGCTTATATTTGAGTTTCATTCCAAATAATTTATTATCAAGATCCTAGCTTTTAAATATCAGTAAGAAAGAGAAAATGCTGCTATATCAATAATTTTATGCGTCGATGTTTGTGGTGCTACCGTGCATCCCCGGGCCGTGGCTCTCTTGACCATAGCTCAACACCACTGACTTCTTGTGTATGAGGTTTATGATATACTTTATGCTTACCTACCGATGGAGGAATGATATCATAAATATAGGACGACAGATACGCGTAAGTCCGTACGCGGTAAAGTATGAAAGGTATAGATAAATAACCTATACCTAAACGCTTGGCTATCGATGCATCTTGGCTATTATGCACCCGCACGTTCTGCTTAGCAGACTAGTATCACTACATAGTATACAAACAAGTCGCTTCCCGCTTTCTGTCTGTCCTTTTGTATGCTTAGATCTTCAAAACTACGCAACGGTTTTCGATTATTTATATTTTAACTACAATAGGTTTAAGCGTACCATTCATTTTTATTAATATGCGGGGGAGGGGGGCGTTATGGTTTTACATGTCTGTACTGTCTTTAATTTATGATAAGCGCGTTCCCAACTCGGATTTACGATGATGGTTTATGCATTCCTGTGTATGAGGTTTATGATATACTTTATGCTTACCTACCGATGGAGGAATGATATCATAAATATGGGACGACAGTTACGCGTAAGTCCGTACGCGGTACCAGTCCACCAGGTAAAGGCGGAATAAATAGATTCGAATAAAGGCATTTGAAGAGATATTACGCTTTATTTTATGATTGTTGAGATAGAATACACTAAACGTCAGATTATATAATCCCTGTCTGCATTCAAAACTTTTTCAGACAACTCGGTGCCCTTTATTCGTAACCTTTATATAAAAGGTTCATTATATTAAAACTAGCTTTCACCCGTGGCTCCGCCCGCGTCAATGTCGATCCCTCGGGAATAGTACTGTTTCCCGGGATAAAAGGTAGTCTATGTCCTTCTCCGTACTCCAGAGAAAAAATATGCAAAATTTCATGTTGATCGGTACAGTTACGGCGTGAAGGCGTAACAAACAAACAAACTCACTTTCGCATTTATAATAGATATTAGTAAGGTTTACACATTTGTATTTCTAATATGGTAAAATAAAGAGTTTTGTGTTTTATTGTATTTAAATTAGGCGCAAATATATTTAAGGCTGGCACCTATAGGTCAAAAAGATTCGTTAGTAGCAAATTTGAAGAAATAGTCACGCTAGTTTGTTTTTTATTATAGCTTTTTCATTTGTATTTATTTATTTAATATAATAAAAACGACTAAGATCAAATACATTTATCACACATTACAACATATGAACGTACATGTAGATATGATCAGAGATCAGATATTCTAGTGCATATTTACATAAAGTTGATTTTAGGCTCACAGGCAGCGGCTGCTTTCAATATTTTTAACATAAATAAAATCCCAGTAGATTATTCCCTGAGTTTTATTAGGCTCGATTGCACGCTATTACAACCTAACATAACAAGGGTGTTTTAGTTTCGTCAAAAATCACTGATAGTAAAACCAGCGAAAACCAATTCCATTACTTTAGAGCAGGGAAATAATTGTATTGAGTTAGGTGTACGCACTCATTACAATTAAATTTGTAAATCAAAAAACGGTTTTTTTTTCAATAAAATAGTGCTTTCTGATTATAATGTAACAACGAATAAATATGTAAAAAAAGTGAATACAAAAAAAAATATACAAATATGTCAAGAATACATGTCAGTCCGTCCGTACCCAACGTCACTTAATTATTATCGTCACCTATTAGCGTTATTGGTGTGTAACCACTGCTTAAAACAAGTTCATACAAAATTATTACATTTTTACAACAACCTGTACTGTGCACGTTGTTTTATTTTTTTCTTGTTTGGTCAGTGTGTTAATTTGTGTTTGTATTTTTTTAATGTGAATCTCAATCTCGAAATATTTAGACTAGTAAATTAGAATATCTCTAAATTACCTTCTTCTATCTTTAAAGTGTGCCAGTCTTTAAGATATTGCGCTATATTTAAATGATTCTATAATATATTGGTATGTATTATGAGTTTTTTAATACATTCATTTTGTTATTTTTTCTGAGCGTGGTTCCGGTCGCATTCTCAGCTGAATTTTTTCAAGCCCGGGACCTTTTATAGAAGACTTGCTTGTTCGCGAGGTTAAAAATCAGACTTGACTGACAATATTAGACTTGTAAACTTGGTTTATTTCGTTATTTTCCTATGTCCCCTGGGTGGGGCAGAGGGCCGCTACAGTGCTTCTCTATCTCGTTCTGTCTTGAGCAACACGCTTCACTTCGGGCCAAGACAGCCCGATTGTCATCACCTCCGCCGCTACCGCCAGGTCTGCTTTGGTCGACCACGCTTCCTCTTTTACAAACTTGATTTATTTACTTACTATGAATTTTATTTATCAAACCATCTTGATGATGTTTTATGGATATACGAAAAAGTTACATGTCTAATATTCTTAATTAAGTCTTATTTTTAACCAACATCATAAAATGGAGGAGGTTATACATTCGATTGTATTTTTTTTTAATGTTTGTTACCTCATAACTCCGTCATTAATGCAACGATTTGATTTTTTTGCTTGAAAGATAAGAATCCAGATTTGTTCCATCAGCATTATTACAATGCTGATGGAACAAATCTGGATTCTTGCCTCAAAAAGTCCACTGCTAGACTTGAGCCTCTCCCAAGGAGCCTTCGTTCCATGGGAGTATATTGCCTCGCCACGTTTGGCAGGTGGGTTGGCGAGCGCAGTTTCTTCTTGAGCTGCTGATGCTGCTGCCCATTGCAAGCTTTTTGAAGCTGGGGAAGGATAGGAATATGTTGGATTTGGTAAGGGAACGAAACGTATTGGGATGCTACTAATTCGGGTGAATGGGGGAAAAGCAAGTATACCTACAACCACCGAACAGGTAGTTGAGGATGACGCCCCTGACCATAATCGGTTCCAAAATCGGTTCAGTGGTTTTTTTTAAGTCTTTTTTTAATATGAAGGATTTTGTTTTAGTTTGTTTACCAAAATACAAACATGGATAACCGCGATCCACTTTCAGTCATATAAGTACGTATAATGATTTATGTACATATAGGTATTACTCTGCATACCTCAAAGACATAAAATACAAAAGAGAACAAAAGGAGCGTGGAATACATCGCATCCTTTTCACCGAGTAAGTGAAGATAAAAGGAAAAAATATTTGAAGACGGACCGCCAATAGGGCTTTGTCTCAGCTTAGTGATGAGACACTTTTTGCTCAAATCGATAAAAATAAAATAAGATAAAGAAATATCCTAACTTATTTTATAAATGCGAAAGTGAGTTTGTTTGTAATGCCTTCACGCCCTATCTACTGAAACGATCGTCATGAAATTTTGCATACTCGTTGTATGGGGTTATATATACATTTTATGCCAGGAAAAAACAGCTGCGGGAGAAAGCTAGTATTATTATAAATGCGAAAGTGAGCTTGTTTGTTTCTAACGCTTTCAAGCCATAACTACTAAAACAATCATCACAAAATTTTGCATATAATTTCTCTGGAGTACGGAGAAGGACATAGGTTACCTTTCATCCCGGAAAGGGAACGATGTTGACGCAAGCGAAGCTGCGAGCAAAAGCTAGTTTTAATATAATGCGCTTCATAAAAGACAAGGGGATATTCGCAAGTATTATCCAACACATGTGTTTGCCCGTAAATTACAGCCTAAGGTACGTAACCCAGTTTGCCCCACAACTTAACGTGCCTCTCGAAACACGGAAGGGCTCAAGATGATACAAAACCTATCTAGAAATTGGCCACGCCCTACGTGCCGGTCTTGTTTCCCTGTAGCACTAAGGTGAGAGCAATTTATCGCGCTCTTCATGTAAGGTGCTTCGTTAATATTTAGCAAATTTAAATTACTTATAATAAATATTAATTACAATGGTACAACGTTGGTTCGAATGCTATATTGGTTTTTCAGTACTGGTTTTAATTAAAAAGGTAAAAAAAATACAGAGCAGAGAGCAGAAACATATAATAAATTGTTACGTTGATAATATTATATTTCAGGCGACATATCCTCGAGTTCATTTCCAATATCATTAATGATAACATTAGAGACATCCTTTCATATATTTTCTTAATAGTTTAGAATTATTAAGTACCATCTTAATTACGAACCTCCTTGCATCCGCCGATCCAACTTCGTATTTCAAATACAAACACATGGGAACGTCACATTCATCGACATCGACAATTTAACGATTTGCCGCACTAACAGCGTAGGGTCGGCGCTGCAACAATCTAGCTAATTAAGTATGTGAGTGTAGGATACGATAACGCTGTGATTTACATACTGGCTCGATCCCTTGCCGTTTTCCCAATACCATTCCTAGTGTGCACGAGGCACACCGTACCTTCTTTGTATACGCTTGACAAATACCTTGTGAAATACATACAGTGTTACTGTGTCTTGCATGAATAAGCCTTATAAATAGAACGCGAATGAGACGTACGTTTATCAACCTTTATGTTCTTTTGTCAGGCTCATTCCTCGTTATTATTATTGGTGTACATAACCACATTCTTGCTCGCTATTATCCCTGTAATCGTCGTCAATTATGCTACATTTAATTAAATGCAGAGTATTTATGGTTTTTTATTGCTTCGTGTGCGATTCCACGGAATAGGTTTCGATTAAGTTTGGCCTTAAATTGTGTTTATGGGACCGATGTTAGAAAGGCGGTACGGGTATGTGAAACAATTTAACGAGTCAAATGGAGTGGGGATTAGTGCCTGCAAGCCATTTGAATAGGCAAATCTTGGTTAATTTGTACATGGTGCACATCGTGAAAGTTCGGTCTAATTCTCTTTCGTAAGACAGCAAAAATGGCAAATAGCAATTCCATTAAAGGCGATGTTAACACAAAGTATTGTGGATAAGTACAGTTGAAAGGTGGTTACTGGTTAATTCAAACATTTACTTTTACTATGTACTCGTATTTTAATTTTTATCCTAATCCTAACTAATATTATAAATGCGAATGTGAGTTTGTTTGTTACGCTTTCACAACGTAACTACTGAACCAATCATCATGAAATTTTACATACAAGTTCTCTGGAGTACGGAGAAGGACATAGGCAACCTTTTATCCCGGGAAAAGGTACTATTCCCGAGGGGTCGACATTGACGCGTGCGGAGCCGCGGGCCAAAGCTAGTAATTAAAATAAAATGCTTTCTATTTAGGCGTCTTGTCTTGTTATATGTGAACGTGAGATTCGATTTAGACGCTATCTTACTTATAAGACATAAAGTCAACAACAGTACAGCCGTTTTAAGAAGCCACATTTGACGTTTCTCATTATTATAAATGCGGTAATTGTTTGCAGGTACAAAGAAAATCAATAAACTTTAACAACGCATTAATACATAATATTTTTTTTTTAATGTTTTACGTGATGAACTGAAATGAAAAATATTACGTTCCATGTATAAGGGAGAGCGCGGAACAAGCGATAGAGAGACACGATCGGCTTGTGACGCATATATCTCTCCATCTTTGTCACGTAAAATTATCGTCCGTAAATCGACTACAGCCAACCATATTTTATAACATGTCACCGCCGCCCCAACACTATACAACAACTGTCAAAAGTGGCTTCTTAGCTTCTTATCGCTGCCGTGTCGCTGCCGTAGATTACAGAAGTGAGCAGTAAAGAAAAAAGAAAGGAAAAAACTATAACCTTGAGGAACATTAATTAATGGATTGGCATTCAAATATACTTCAAATTCCAATACAGTTTGCGATCTAAGTAAAGCTAAATGGTCCGTAAGTCTTTATCAACGTGAGATCGGCATTTATGTAAAAACAGTTAATTAGTGTTGTCGGTTCTTCAATTCGAGGCTCAGTCTACAAAGAATTTGAATCGAGCCGCAACTTGTTTTGTTGATTATTATTTAGCTATCTTTATCTACATATTATAAGAGTATTTTATTATAAAATTTATATCTAGATATTAGAGAGTAATCAAAGATATGATAATTATAATTCGTCATTTTAGGTATTGACATGTAACATTGCATAAAAAAAGTTAAGATATGTACTCCATTTTATGTGAATAAATTATCATTCTCATTCGACTTGATCAGGAAGATATATTCAGCTTTGATATAGTGTATTTTTTGCTGTTCATAATAGTTCGCAAATTCCTTGTTTTGAACTGAATGTATTTGAGAAATCTTGGAAACCAATAATATTATATTTATTGCACTATATAGAAATAAAGTTCTGAGGATATATACATAGGGTTGTTTATGAGAAAATGCTGGGAGCATTTTCTTAGACTTGAATTTCAAAAAGACTTGCTCAAAAGACTAGTCTTTTACAACACTAGCGAGTCCAGCGAATGGGTGGCAGTGGTATGAACACGTTCTGCTTAAAGTTCAGTGTATTTATTGTTAAGAATTTGCAGATCATGCATATTCATACGATGCGGAGACAGGCTTCATCTACATTTTAATGTTCTCTATGTCGTATAAAAAACAAAACATTGAGTTACGAATAATAAAACGAGCAATAAAATATCATCGTACGAAATTTATGTGTGGATGTGTCCGCGTTTTGTTTTGCACTTTGTTCATTGGTCAGCTATTTTCTGAAGTTAAAACTATCATGTTATGTACTTTATTATATACATGTACTTCGCTGTTCATCATCATCATCAGGTCTTTTTAGTCTCCACTCGTATCTTATTTTTTATTTAGTAAATGGCACCATTTATGATGAAATACTTGTAAGATATAACAAATAAAAATTGAGAATTTTGTTAAAGATATGAAAAAAACATTTTTTACCTCCACTGCTTGCTTGCTTTTTGTGTGTGCACTAGTGTCAGGTTTTTTAAAGTTGCCCAAGGGCATCTGCCATAGCTTAACGACTGCCATCAATGATACAGCTGGAACGAAGAACGGAAGAGCTCGAGATATTTTTATGCCACTTGCGGTCACCCATCCCAGTGGAAACTGTGCAAATAGGGTCGTTTAACATACGTAAGCGCTAATAATGCTCAGACCCACTGGACCATCGGGCTCCTTTTGGCTCTGGACATACCAAATAGGGAATTCATTTCGTATGCTAATTATTAAAAAAAAAACAAAATCGATGTTTTATCAGGCAATTTTGGGTAAGATGCTTTCGATCCCATGGTGATAAAATATTTATCAATAAGAACCTAGCTCGCTAAGCTCTATATGTAGATCAGTCAGAAGGTGTGTGTGACATAATCAGGCATAGTAATACTCGTATTAAGTTACAAATTAAGTTTTTACAATGTAACATTGATAAGTCGATTTTGAGTTAAATTTAGTTTTAAATCCATATACATACCAGCCCAGGTTTAAATCTAGTTTCAAATGAAGAAAATCACATTTTAATCAACTTTTGGTTTTAAGGGTTCCGTACGACCTAGTGACAAAACGGAACTTTATAAGATCATTCGTGTGTCCTGTCTGTCCGTCTATCACAGCCAATTTACTCCGAATCTACTAGACCGATTGATTGAAATTTAAATTTTTTAAATCAGTACACCTATATATATATATTTGATCCAAAAACGTACTAATTGTGAAAAAAAAATGTTGCTAATTAAATACTTTCTGAGACTGATTTTAGGGGTCAAACATAAGATAAAAAAAAACGGTTTTGAATACTGTACCTTGTGACATGTCAAATTAAAGGGGTTGTTTTGAGGATCCCAAATATACGTTTTTATTATGTGTCTGGCGTTTTACCATACCATTTGATTCTAAAATACGCCTACGGTTTCTCATTGTAACATTCATTACATTGCTTTGCCGCTAGGGCTGGCCCCGGATAATTTGACAGTAACATGTGAGCTATTCCCCGGCTCATTAGCACATGCCTAGCCAGCGATGGCGTTATGTATGCGGCGTATAGATTGCAGCCTTGATTATGACATAGCTATGATGTAGCTATTCCTACATCTAGCCTAGTCACACTGTCTACTGTATAAATATGTCAAGATATGTATGTGCTACACCAAATGTTTCTCATTGTGAAATTAGTTACATTGCATTGCTGCTTGGGTTGGCCGTGGATAATTTGACATAACGTGTGAGCTGGGTCATTAGGGCATGCCTAGCTAACGCAGACGATTCATAGCGCTGCACACAAGTTGTAGCCTTGATTATGACGTAACTACCTTACATCTTGTCTAGTTACAATCTATCTTCCCCGTATAGGAAAAGGACCTTATAATATATATGTGCATTAATACACCAACAGTTTCTCATTGTGAAATTCGTAACATTTCATAGCTGCTGGGGCTGGCCCCGGATAATTTCACATTAACATGTGAGCTAATTCCCCGGCTCATAAGCACATGCCTAGCCAGCGCAGGCATTACCACCACATAGATTGCAGCCTTGATTAATGACGTAGCTATGATGCAGCTATTCCTACATCTAGCCTAGTCACTCTCGGTCTACCTCGTAGGGAATAAGGACGTTAGGATATGTACGTGCTATACCAAAGGTTTCTCATTGTGAAATTAGTTACATTGCATTTTTGCTTGGGTTGGCCGTGGATAATTTGACATAACGTGTGAGCTGGGTCATTAGGGCGTGCCTGGCTAACGCAGGCGATTCATAGCGCGCGCCGTGCACAAGTTGTAGCCTTGATTATGACGTCCCTTACATCTTGTCTAGTCACACTCTATCTTATTTGTGTTCTATTTTAGTTGTGGTAGATCCACGCTTCCGACAAAAGTAATTTTTGCTAGTAACATGAATGGGCCGGCTCGTCCGGGGAAGTACAACATTCTTACAGAAAATCGACGCGTTTGAGTAGAAGCTATACCGCTTCTATGCTTCGTTTGGTGAGTGAGAGAGCCGGAGGTCCGTCCTTCCCCCATGTCCTTCCCACAGCTCCTTCAAAGGCCAGCAACGCTCCTGTTACACCTAGGTGTTGCAGTTGTTCATGGGCAGCGCTTACCATCAGGTGACTCGCTTGCACGTTTGCCATCTTATATCATAAAAAAACTACCCCGTGGGGTATAAGGATATTGTAATATGTATGTGCTATAATACACCAACAGTTTCTCATTGTGAAATTCGAAACATTGCATAGCTGCTAGGGTTGGGCACGGATAATTTGATATAACATGTGAGCTAGGCCATTAGCGCATGCCTAGCCAGCGCAGGCACTATGAATACGGCGCACAGACTGCAGCATTGATTATGATGTAGCTACTCCTAGATCTAGTCTAGACATGCTCTGCCTACCCCGCAAGGGATAAAGACGTGATAATATATATATGTGCTTATAATACACAAACCGTTTGTTATTGTGATGATAAAATTTGTTTCATTGCATTGCTGCTAGGGCTGACCGTGGATAATTTAAAATAACATGTGAGCTGGGCCACGGCCATTAGCGCGTGCCCGCGCAGGCGTTATGTATGCTGCGTACACATTGTAGCCTTGATTAAGATGTAGCTACTTCTACATATTGTCTAGTCACTCTCTGTCTACCATAGGGCATAAGGACGTTAAAATATGCATATGCTTTAATACACCAACGGTTTCTTATTATGAAATTCGTTACATTATTCGTTATATGCTAGGGCTGGCCGTAGATTATTTAAAATAGCATGTGAGCTAGCTCATTACCGCGTGCCTAGCCAGCATAGGCGATACATAGTGCCGCGCACAGATTGTTGCCTTGATTATGACGCAGCTACTCCTACATCTAGTCTGATCAAACTCTGTCTACCGATAAGGAAGTTAAAAAAATGTTTGTACTTATAATACACCAAGGGTTTCTCATTGTAAAATTCGTAACATTGCATTGCTTCTAGGGCTGGTCGCAGATAATATGACATAACACTTTACCCTCCCCCCATGAGAGGAGAATTTGGTCTATTTCACCTACACAAACCTTTTTTTATTATAATCGAGAACTTATATGACTATTTTCATTCTTCTAAGTCCAGAAATGAGTATATCATAAAATGAACCCCTGTACCAAATTTAAAGTTTCTAGGCACAGTAGTTTCAGCTGTGCGTTGATATATAATAAGTCAGGTTTGCCTTTTGCACGCGGCTCCGCCCGCGTTAGTGTCGATCCCTCGGAAACAGTAAAATTTTCCGGAATGAAATGTACCCGGTACTCAAACTATCTCCATACCTAAATTCATCCAAATTTGTTCAATTGTTGATGCTTGAAAAGAAGATAGACAGAAGACAGAGCTATTTTCGCATTTATATTATTATATAGTATAGATATAAGTATGGATTTATTTAAACCATTTGTCTTGAACAAAATACACAAATGTAAATGAGTACCTATATTGATGCAGTAACTATAAAGTTTATGAAATTACCCGTATATATATTTAGCCTCGATGAGGTCAGGAGCTAGCTTTATAAAATATGCGGTCAAATATCGCGAGGAAATTTGATAGAATCGTATTATTTGTACGCGTAATAGCGCGCGTTCCTGAGTCGCTCGGGGCAGAACGAATGCCGTCGTTGCGGGCATTTCGCGCTTATTTTAAATCAGCGACTGGTTTTTGTTGGGTGCCTTCGGTGCGGAACGGCTAAAGTAAATATTTTTTACGACTGTTTGTTCCCCGGATTGTTTCACAAGTGCCTCTCGTGATTGATTTCCAGTATGCTGTGTATCAAGTTAAATATTTAACACATTTGAAAGAATTGAGTGGTTTTGTCATCATAACATACCAATACGAGATTTCTGGAGAGAAAGACAGTCTGTCTATTGGTTTCGTCATCAAAAATGAAATAAAATATTTATAGTTTTCCTAGGTAGCATATTGAATGAGTGAAAACGTAATTCATTTTGAGATTCTTCTCTTTTCATACACGTATGCATAAGAAACCAATTTATGTCACACAGCAAACTATGCTTTACCTATTATTGAAGTACACGGTTAGGGCGTTTTCCAGTTACAACGTTTTTATTCTTTTACTAAAGAGGAATAAAAATATTGTCTTTTTTATGGACATAATCGCAGACATTAAAGACCGCAATTGTCGTTGAATGTATTATTAAATCGAGAACAAATTCAATTTAAATACTTGAGACTAAACAAAAATAAACAAAAAATATGTATAATCATGAAAAGAATAACGAAAGAATTTTGTAATAATTAAGTTTTATACGTTTTTATATGTTTAATGCAATACATTGCATATTGCGTCCTGTTAAAAATATTACGAAATAAATTACAATCCGTAGGTAGTAAGCGTATCTAAAAGAACGTTTACAGAAAATATTATAATTATTTTATAATACAATATGAAAACAATTTTCTGTGAACACGTTTTGAAAGCAAGGATCGTTTAATATTAATAAAACTGTTATAATTGATATAATGTGTATCAACTTCATGTTTTCCTTATCTGTGCTCATTTAATTTTACGGCCTTCTTATGGGCCATTTGAAAGCCCAGGCGGCCCGCACACTTTCAATACTTTACCAACATCTTGTAAAGTGGGGATTATCTAACAGAAAGACAGACTTTAATTTTATTCCCGCTAATATCGCAAGTTGTACGTTACGATAAAAGGCTCGGTGCAATTTCACTGTATTTACTGCAAATTATCATTACTATGCGCGCCCGCGCCGCCGGCGACCATCAAAGGGTCCAATAAAAAATATACTTTATTATATGTGGAGCGTAATACAGTCGCTGACTCTCGTACTATGAGCGCTCATTCACAGGGTATCGTTAAGTAGAAAAACATTTTAATTGCAGACGTGATGTACCGCGGACATGTAGGTACGAAAGCGAAAAAGGTGCTGGTATTTAAAAAGAACGCATGTTTACGACTGCCGTGCGGACATATCTGCGAAGAGTAATCATCGCTATGTGCCCGTAAATCTGGGATGTATAATAAAAACCGGACAAGTGCGAGTCGGATTTACACACGAAGAGTTTCGTACCACCATTCAATATTTAACATCAATCTTAATATTATTTTTGTTTTTTTTTTATTGTAATAGCGGCAATAGATATACATATTCTGTGAAAGATACAGCCCTATGGGATTAATGAGGATGTGCCCTGGCCCTCCAAACGGGCGTCTGAGAGAAAAGAAAAACGTAGAAAGCTGCTTCTCTTCCCGCGCAGATCGTAAAAGCGGGGCAAATGAATGTGCGAGAACCTAAGGAATCATGTCAGTAGACCATCAATATAGATGCCATTTTCCACCTAGTGCCCATCACCATGCAAAACATATCATCATCATTATCATCATTAGTTCTTTTTAGTCTCCACTGCAGGAGCATGACCCTCTCTGTACTACCGGAGCTATAATTATATATATAAGCTAAACATATGGCAGGGAGAAAGACGTGATAGTATGTATGTCTTGTGCGGGCTGGTAAGGCAAGTTCAATGCTGTACTTGTTCTATCATCACCATTTAAGATCGAATATTACTAGCGTTTTATAAGGTAAGCAATAAACTAGGTATTCTTGAAAAATAGGATATAGTGAAAAAAAAAAAATAACGCGACCAGAACTTGAGGCATGTGATTCTGATTAGGTACGATATGTACCCTACCAATTATCGCCTTTCAACCCTGATTTTTTTTATTTACTTTGTAGATTATAATTAAAACCAGCTAAGTGCTAGTCGCATACACTTGGGGTTCCGTACAATATTCAACTATACGAATAAGAAGTGTCTACTTAGTTGTAGATTCAACTACAGAAATCACGCTTCTTGAATGTAGGATGCATTAATCCTCTTAGGATGTGTTGTGAGTTAATCAAACTCTTTTTTGCATGGACTTACTGATGGATACTGTTATTCTTAATCTGTGGATTGACGTTTCAGTAATAAATTAGAAGCAACTTGACAGAATCAAGGAAAATCATAAAAAGTTCCTAGTATTTCATTAACATTTTATTATTTTACGTTAAAGCGAACAACAATAATTGTTGTCGCTATAACATCAAACATCTGCAACAATATATACACCTGCTGTAATAACATCAAGTCTCTACCTAATACGGTTCATTTGATACACACTGCGCTGCACTGTGACAGACGGACGGACGAACGGACATCGGAGACTTAGTAATATGTTACCCTTTGTGTACGGAACTCTAAAAAGGAGTCATGTCAAATATTTACATTAAGATATAGCCCGCACTATGCACCTATGCACTTTTTTATGTTATGTAGTTAGTAAAAGAAATTGCGCACAGGCAATAGGACGAGGACTGATGTGATTTTCATGCAATAATTAGGCACCATAGAAGAAAAAAGACTGTCGAATTATAGTTATAACGGTATTGCTCGGGTGAATGTATGAAAAAATTGAATTATATGTATTTATTATAGCATGTCGACCTTATTTTGCATACATACAAACTTTTGTCATGTATTTTTCACTTAAGGTGTAAACATTACTTATGCCTATAAGACTCAAAATGGGCGAATAGGTGGAAAACTAAATCTAAATAGTTATCGGTTGCTAGCCGCATCGCCTAATAACATGATTTCTTAGTTTTTCTCCCAATCCCTCGGTGGGCTTCTACGGTTTGCGCGGGTAGAGAAGAAATTCGTTACCTTTGACTACACAACGTGTAACAAATGATGTCGAAAAACTTTCTCCAGGGAACAAACATCGAAATACGAAAAAAAAATCGACCTTTCATACGAAATGAGCAATCGGCTGATCGACCTTCTGTCGAAAGTAGATTCCTTTACTAGTATTTTTTTATGAGTACCCTTTTTGCCGTCCTATACTATAAAAAAATTGTTACAAGTTGCATAATGTCTAGTACCTGGGCGACCGAGCTTTGCTCGGTTATTATTTATTGTAATATGGTGGCGTTTAGGTGATAATCTATATTTATGAGAAATATATACTGTTATCTCAAATATTAACTACATTTTTTAAACGTGTCTAAAAACAATAAAAGTTATAAATACAAAAAAAAAAACAAAAGTAAGTCACCGAGCGGGATTCGAACCCGTAACACTCGTTTCTTGCCGTCCGCGTCTTAACCAGCTGGATCAGACGGACAGTGGCCGGCAGGATCGAAATTAGCGACCGTATTCTGCGTGGAAAGAAAGACGGATGAAAAACGAAAACACGTGTATTCCCAAACATAATACTAATCTAGATCGATGGTTTACCCCCGAAAACCCAATTTCGAAATACCAAATTTCAGCGAAATCGTTAGAGCCGTTTCCGAGATCATATCATAGATATATGATATCATATCATATATATATAGAATCATAGAAATAAATTTATATACATATAAATAAATATACAAGATTTGCTCGTTTAAAGGTATAAAATACTAGACTCTGCTTGCTTACAGTCTACCATTCTTCTTTTCCTCTCTGGCTAGAATAGAACTTTACATTTACTTTGATACAAAATTATAGAACTATAGGTAGAAACGGGCCTATTGACGTATACTAAAACGTGTTCGTTATCGAGAATTCGTAGTTGTAATGCTCATAACTATGTAACACCAGTTTGTATGAGTGTGCAGTGATTTAAATTCAAATCCATGCAAATGCAATGTATCGTTTTTGCTTTTATGCTCGTGCGTGAACACAGCGTGGTTGAACAAGGTTTGAAAGTGTTAAGTTAATTATAATATGATAGTTTCATACCGAATTCTAGAGGGCTAATTTGTTCGGCCAATTCTAATGATAGTTTTAGCATAATAACAGCCGTTGGAAGTCCACTGCTGGGCAAAGGTCTCTCCTAAGGATTACCTAAGGATTTTTCGATCCATGGGAGGATATTGCCATATTCACCATGCTTGGCAGGCGGGTTGGAGAGTGCAGTTTCTTTGGCTTCTTGTGCTTTCGACGCTGCAGCCCATCGAAAGCATTTTTAAGCTAGGCAAGGATAGTCATTTGTTTGAATAGGGAAGGGAATTAAGGTATTGGGATACTACTCATTCGGATGAATGGAAAAACAAGTAGCAGCGTGGGAGGAATCGTTTGGCAAACACTCATCTATACTAATATTATAAAGCTGAAGCTACTGGTTCAAATTTTAAAAATTCTTTATGTGCTGGATAGTCCATTTATTAAGGAAGGCTTTAGACTATAAAACATCACGCTGCGACCTATAGGAGCGAAGCATCAATAAAACATGTTTTGAAAACGGGAAAATTATTTACCTATAATAATAAAAAAAATAATTAATCATAATAACAGAAATTGCCGCGGATGAAGTTGCGGGCAACAGCTAGTTCATTATGTATACAAATCTCATAATTATGTAAGTCAGAATATGGGCGTAAATGTTACATATATGATATTTAAAAGTAGAATCATTATATCGCAGAAAGTACGTTATGAACTCAATCTATTACCACAAGTAACTTATGAACTCAATCTACCCTCTGTGGCCACGTTGCTTTTGTTATCTCCCAGCCCGTAACGAGTTTTGCGCTAAGTCGGGGACGCTCGCTCACTTCGCTCGCTTGCTCCTGTTCGGGTCACAAGGTAACCTTACGAAGTAAACCTACCCTCTGCGGCCAAGTTTTTTTTTTACTATGGAAATGTGAGCGCTCGCTCCCTTCTGTTTAGGCACAAGGTAGCCTAGTCCTAACCTACTCACTGTGGCCAAGTTTTTTTGTTATGGCTGGGCTTCTTGCCGGAGCCCCCCTTGGGAAGGCTGCGCCCCGAAACCCCCGAAAAATGTTGGAGCATTATGGACTTGAGAAAAAACAATGCCAGTTTTTAGTTATGTGAAATATTATTGTAAATTCGGTCATATAAACATGCGGCTGTAATTTCTTTAACAAAAGATTATGTCAAGTGTGTAATGTCAAACAAATTTCGGAGTATCAACATTCTACCAGATAGAGGGATTATATTCAAACCGGAGATATAGCAAACACAAATTAAATTACCGCTCTGCCGCAAGCGGGCCAAACCGCGAAGTTATTTGCCGGCGAAGCCTTGAACTGTGTTTGTTACTTCATAAGAAGAGAAATGCTATGAAGAATGAAATGGCAAAAAAAGAATGAAGAGATTGACTAGCTCCGTGGCGCAGCGGTCAACACGCCAGCCTGCGACATGGAGTGACCGGGTTCGATCCCCGGCCAGGTCAAGATGGAAAATGATCTTTTTCAGATTGGCCTGGGTCTTGGATGTGTATCTATATATGTATTTGTTATAAAATATAATATCGTTGAGTTAGTATCCCATAACACAAGTCTCGAACTTACTTTGGGGCTAGCTCAATCTGTGTGATTTGTTCGTATATATTTATTATTATTTATTTATTTATTTATTTATTTATTTATTTATTTATTTATTTATTTATTTATTTATTTATTTATTTATTTATTTATTTATTTATTTATTTATTTATTTATTTATTTATTTATTTATTTATTTATTTATTTATTTATTTATTTATTTATTTATTTATTTATTTATTTATTTATTTATTTATTTATTTATTTATTTATTTATTTATTTATTTATTTATTTATTTATTTATTTATTTATTTATTTATTTATTTATTTATTTATTTATTTATTTATTTATTTATTTATTTATTTATTTATTTATTTATTTATTTATTTATTTATTTATTTATTTATTTATTTATTTATTTATTTATTTATTTATTTATTTATTTATTTATTTATTTATTTATTTATTTATTTATTTATTTATTTATTTATTTATTTATTTATTTATTTATTTATTTATTTATTTATTTATTTATTTATTTATTTATTTATTTATTTATTTATTTATTTATTTATTTATTTATTTATTTATTTATTTATTTATTTATTTATTTATTTATTTATTTATTTATTTATTTATTTATTTATTTATTTATTTATTTATTTATTTATTTATTTATTTATTTATTTATTTATTTATTTATTTATTTATTTATTTATTTATTTATTTATTTATTTATTTATTTATTTATTTATTTATTTATTTATTTATTTATTTATTTATTTATTTATTTATTTATTTATTTATTTATTTATTTATTTATTTATTTATTTATTTATTTATTTATTTATTTATTTATTTATTTATTTATTTATTTATTTATTTATTTATTTATTTATTTATTTATTTATTTATTTATTTATTTATTTATTTATTTATTTATTTATTTATTTATTTATTTATTTATTTATTTATTTATTTATTTATTTATTTATTTATTTATTTATTTATTTATTTATTTATTTATTTATTTATTTATTTATTTATTTATTTATTTATTTATTTATTTATTTATTTATTTATTTATTTATTTATTTATTTATTTATTTATGCTTTATTACTTTTTATTTGTTTTTTTTTATGACTAATTAGCTAGCTCCAAGTCAGCTTTCGCTACTTCACAGGGCGTTTGAGGTGAGGGCAGAGTGTAGAGCTTCTACTTTTTATTCTTTCTTTTCGTTATTCATCAAAAATGAAGTAAATATACATACATATTACCTATCACGATTATTTTCCTTAAGGGGTAAACAGCCTAAGGCCTTTAGATCCAAAGGCGACGTGTAGAGAAGTCGCTGGTGTATGGTGCTAAACTGTCTAACCGATTGTCACAGGGGCTATAGTCTTCTATTTTGTAGTAAAAAAAATATTAATGATACTAAAGAACTTTACATCTGGAGCATGCGAAAAACAAATTAACTTAAGGCGCGCTATTCGCGTAAGTTACTATTAGAACCTAGAACACTTGTATTTCTTACTTCATTTGTAGAGAGAAACCCTGTGCTTTACTGCCACTGCTTGTGTAAATATCCCATTGTTTCAACACCCAGCTTAAGTTCCAATTCCTGAGGTTGTTTTTGTTATAAACTATCAAATTTATACCCAAAGAATAGGTCAGTTTTCTTTTAAATTAATATTTATTTATTGTTTACCCGGGCGTGGCCCCATTTGAATGTGTGACCGCAACTGACATAAAAATATATCGAGCTCCTCCATGCTTCGAAAGGCGCGTTAAGCCTTTAGTTTCGACTGGAATGATAGCAGTCGGTAAGCTATGTCAGATGCCTTTAAGCAGCTTGAAAAATCTGGCACTAGTGTTGGTCGCACACACGAAAAGCAAATAGTCATTTAGCAAGTCTACGTTTAAGTTACTAAAGCTAACCGTTTATTTGGAGCGCGAGTTAAGATCAGAATTTTTAGCCAAAGGTGTGTATTTTCAAGGAGAACGACCTGTTACAATGAGACGCACGGAGCTGTCAAGCAATCAAATATTATAACTGTAACCTACTACCGACGCACAATCACGCTTTGAAGTACATCATTGCCATTACGAGCTTAGAGTGGGTGGTAGGGGCATCTTTATTCAACTTGTAAGTGCGATCACACGTTATAAGACAATCATAGCGAGCGTTTCGGCATACAATGCCGCCTTTATGTGCTCAATCAACATTTTCAACCATATAAAAAGCGCAATGTATATCAGACCAACTGACTTCTGCTTCAATAGAGTACTAAAAAGTGTACATTTAGAAAGTAAGTAAACGCAATAGCATTAACTCTGTTCGATATTATATTGATTGAGGCACAAAGTCAAGACGAGGACGTATTCAAAAGATAAAGATAATCAAGAGTTTAATTTTATGGTTGTCCATTAACGGTGGATGAAAATTATTGTCACGTCCACGAGTCCTGATATTTTTTGCAGCGAAATTAAAATTGTCTCAACGAGGCTCTTTTAAGGACAAACTACACTGAGCGGAACGAGTCTGCGAGCTCTTACTATTCAAAAAAGGAAATTGGTGTTTCTCTACTGACCATATATTCCATATTTGAATGGAATAAACAAAACAGAGTCGGCTGTAGGGACGTGTGTGCTTAGTTCGGTTTGTGATGTGCCTGACTTAGGCTGATGTTAGAGTGACGCTGGCGAGACGCGCTTTTAAGCGTGTTTCAAAAGCGCGAGTTTGACCGGCGTGCACTGTGAAACGAGTTTTGGTATCGCTCATTTCGTTGCTATTTACAGCTGTGTATACTCGTCATCATTGGGACAAATATAATAATTTCTATGGAAAAGAGTGCAACAGCGACGTCGTAAAATATTGCAAATTGATTATTGAGCACGCGCTTCGGCACCGATAGCGCGGATCTCATGAACGGCGCGTTTGAGCTGCATGACTATGAAACGCAACTACTATTTAGTGTAATTACTAAAGCGTGCGTGTGGCCGGCGCTAAAATCAGCTTTAGAGAACCAAAATCCCTGCACAACAGATTACCGTACTCATGGAGGGAAGGTGTCAAAAATCAGTTAAAACTTCCCCAAACCATTTAACATTATGCGTATTGTGTATATGTAGCATGTAAGTACCGTGCTGTTTACAGAGTCAGATTGCCTTCCAGGCCCTCAAGGACTAGAATTTCTCGGCCCCGGCGAGGTCTAATAGCCTTAATTCTAATCCTGAGGAGAACGTTTACTAACCTTGCATTTCATTGCCAGCACCAATTGGTACCGATGAGCCGTCAAGGCGTCTTTGTAAGATCCCTGACTGAAGTACGCAGCCCCCAGGTTTCCATGCGCGCGGCATTCCCCCGCTGTGTCACCCAGGGACTTGGCCACGGCCAAATCCTGCTGCATGTAGTTGATGGCTGCGTCTAGCTGGCTAAGTGCCCAGTGGGCGGATGACAGCGCGCTGAACACGGAACCCCTGCAGAGTGGTAAAATTTTATAAAAACCTATACATTTGTATTTTATTTTATGATATAGGGCGGTTAACGGCATGCGAGTCATCTGATGGTAACTAACCGCCGCTGACCATGGACAATACAACACCAGGTGATAGGAGCATTGCCGGCCATTCAAGAAGTTGGGGAGGACATGGGAGAGGGGGGCTCCGAATCTCTCACTCACCGTATCACTCACTAAGTATCGAATCGGTAAAGCTTCTACTCAAACGTCGATTTTCTGTGACTACCGGACGAGTCGCCCCATTCAAGGTCCTAGCAAAAAAATAATTTTGCTAGTAGCGTGGCCCTACCATGACTAAACATTCAAAAATTGGTAACGTATAAATTTCACAACAGTGTGGGTTGCCTCACGATGTTTTTGCTTGTGATTTTTCCTTCACCGGAAACAGGAAGTGATCAGATTCAAAGATTTATTCAGAAAATAGACTTTTCAGGCACTTTTTCAGTCAGAGTATAGATCGGGCTGGGTGCGGTTTGAACCCGGGACCTTTCACTTATGGGGCGAGGTCTTACACCACTCAGCCACTACCGCTACAACTTTGGAAATAACAATCCGAAAATAACAAAAAAAAATGGCTCTCGTAAAGTCGGTTTACGGACGATAATTTTTCGTGCTAACAGTGGAAGAGAGATAGATGCGTCACAAGCCGAACGCTTAGGACGATAATGCCTCTCCATCGCTTGTTCCGCGCTCTCGCCTGCACACAGAACGTGACACTTTTTCGTGCGAGCAGCCGGTGTTCATTGATTTATAAAACGTCAAAGAATGATTTGGACGAATACCACAGGTTCTTTAAGTCAGATCCTGCTGAATAAGTAATATTTGTCCTTAATTAACCTGACAAGAAATTGATCTCTGCTATAATAATACTGCACGGTGGTCGTCATATATTACGGTAGGTAAGTACATACTTCGGTGCCTAAGTACCCGTAATTAAAGCCACAGAAATATTATAAGTATGAGATGTCATGTAATAGCTATATTTTAATTCGGTTTTATAATTTCATGGTTATCATTAAACAAAACGGTTTAACTCACGTATTTTTAGTCGGGAAAAATCCGACAGTTTCAGCCTAGTCAGTAGGCCATCCTGAGTGTACCAGGCGTATACATGGTTCCATGCGAATGCGACAAAAGCTACATTGGTGAAACAGGGCGCAACGTGGCTACGAGACTGACCGAACACATACGCAGCTTGAAGAAACTGGACAAGAATGGATCTGCTATTGCCGAGCACGCCTTAGAGTCGGACGTAGCGCATTATATACGCTTCGACATATGCAAAATTTTAAACGGAGATAAGGCGTTTGTCCCGCGCAAAGTAAGAGGGCAATAGAAAAAAATTTCAACCGGGATGGCGGCTGGAATTTACCTCCTACTTGGAAAGCAATTCTTCAAGCGTACCTAAAGACGGATAACATCCAGTTACGATTACGAGGTGTCGACACGGTCAGCTCGTTGCACTCAAGCGTCCCTGATCTACCAGAAGCTGATGATGACGATTGAGGACCAGCCACAACGTCTTCGGAAGCGTCCGACCCCCTACCCAACGCATCTTCGCGAGCGCGCCGCGCGGAGAGACGCGCGGCGCGGGCGAAGGCCCTCAGTGATCAGCTGACGGCCGCGCCCGTCTTTGACACTCGTCCTGGGGATGGCCTACTGATTAGGCTGAAACTGTCGGCATTTTTTCCACTAAAAATACGTGAGTTAAACTATGATATCTCGCGTAAGTTTTAATAATATTATTCATGGTTATCGAATAACAGGCTTTTTAAAGGTTTGCTTGCTCCAGTGTAGTTTAAACATTAAAACTTTAAGATAAAGGTTCCGCTGATGAGGGTTATTTACTAACTGGACACTTTTAAAAAATTTGGTACGAAGCAACGTCTTATAAGCACAGATAAAGATAAAATTGCGAAAAGCATAAATTTTTTGTTACATCATATAATAAAAATATTTTTAAACTTATTACAGATAACGGTACTGAACCCTTACGGCGTGAGTCCGACTGGCACTTGGCTGGTTTTTCTTCAACATATGGATCAGGACACAAATGTCCAAATCCGTATGTTCAGTCTAAAAGTAACCCTTTGTTTCAAGCCAGAGGCTCTATATCTAATCATAATTGAACGTAAACATAATTTTAAAAGCTTTACTTAGTACTCGCTCGTAATCGCGGCTTTTTGCTCGAACCATGACTCGTAACTCGTATGTAATAGGAGTTGACAGCTAAATGCCTCATTAACTTTTTTGTCTCAGCGTGCAGTAAAGTTGATATGACACTGAATTATAATAACGTTAAAAAACAAACATGGCTGTGCCTAGGCAATATAGTAAGGATAAATAAACATTTTGGTTTTATGATACAGTCGGGTTTATTACACTTATATTGCGGCTATCTAGACTTTATAGTCTGAGCTTATTGGTACAACCTAATTGTATTTTATCTGTGCTTATATACACTTCCGATTATTCAAAATCAAAATCAAGGTATGGCGAAATATGGTTCAAATTTTTAAAAATTGGATCGGACATCCGTCTGGTTTCACATTCGTCGTGAAAAACCTCTGGATGAGGTCGAAACATAGCTGACTTTGTGCGTAAGTAACCCGTCGTTACGTATTTAAAAATGGCCATTATGGCGGTTATGGCCTATTGTACACTATTAAAATTCAAAATTTTAAAATTTTTATTGATACAATCTTAAACTAAATACATTTCCTGTTCACATATGGCTCCACACTAGGCAAAATGCCTGTCCTATGGCAGCCATTTTTAACATTGACATTTGGTTAAAAAACTATAGCCGTCAACAAGTTGTATCAACGATATATGTTAACTATACTTAGTTTATAATGAATGACGTTATGATTTTCATTAAACTATGCTACTAGACAAAATAAAATATTATAGAACTCAATTCAAATTCAATGTAAAACAACAACAAGAAGAAGAAGATTGCAATAGGGATGCCTCAACGACTTGAGTTAGGTACATCGAAATGATAAAAAGAAGATAAAAATACATGTATAGAAGTTAAAAATTAATTACTTGACAACATCCAGAAATAGCTCGGTATACATATAATCCCACTTCATTAGCAGGGTTCTTAAAATGTGTTTACATCCACCAGGGCTAGCATTTCTGATATCACAAATGCGTGCAAATTTATTGTAAATGAAGATTGAGATGAATGGATTGAAACGCTGCGCAAATGTAGTTTTGACAAGTGGAATGGTTAATTTAAAGATTCGTCTCTGTACCATATCCTTATAGTCAGGTTGTTTTAGTACTTGTTTGTGTTTGGCTTGAATCGTCTTTGCTATGAAGAGTTTGCGAACACTGAGTACTTGTGCCTCTTCATAGAGTAAAGTCGTGGGATGGCGAAAAGGCTTTCTCATCATAACTTTTAGTATCTCTCTTTGAGCACGCTCCAGCTTGATTAAATAGGTTTCTGCAGCGCTACCCCAGACCCCGATGCAGTATGTTATGATGGGCTGGCAGAGTGCAAAGTAAACCTTTTTTAGTAGTTGTGTAAAGTAAATTAAAAGTAAATTATGTATGTTCTTAGAGTAGAAAATAAGACAAAGTGTTAATTTTTTCAACAATTTGAACTTTAAATTTATGTATTTTACTCACATATTACTAAAAATTATTACATTTGTAAGATTTTCGTAGAAATATGTATAACCATAATTTAGAACAAAGATACAAGTTGCTCTTGGAAGCACATCTCGTCTTCATTATATATTTTATTTAGGCTGTGCAATTCAGTGAAGGAAATCGTAAGGGAATTTACACACTAGTGGGTAAATTGAGAAGGCAATGGCAAACTACTCTTTTATTTACTGTTAAAAAAAAATTTTTTAGCATTTATTTTTACACAATGACAGCGACAAGAGCCTTATTCTTAAATATCAGAGAGGGGCTGTTGTCGGTGGACCTTTTCTTTTCCTTACACTTCTATCAGCTGTGTAACTTTATGCTTTTCAAACAAACACTTGCATTTGAACATGATTTTCTCACATTTAACCCTGATGAGAGAGAGAGAGGGCCAACAGCACGCCACTATCACAAAATATTATACTTAATACGTCCTCATTATTTAGTTTTATATTAATACCATGTAAAAAATATATGCATATAAATTTTACCTTCCATTACTTTGTAAAAAAGTGATTAAATGGAATAAATAAATGAAATAAATATTCAAATTTGGATGACATGTATGTCATAGGTATGTCTTTTTGAACGTCATATAATAGTAAAATAAATATTGTCATAGGTATATCTTTTTGAACGTCATATAATAGTATTATATTTTAATATTTACAAATCGAAAGCTACTAGCACTTCGTTTATATTTTAAAAACGGGTCACTCACGTACTATTTTGATGAGATTGCCGACTTCAGTTTTAGATTTGTGCCCAGCGCGCCACAAATATAAAAAGAAGGAGAATTCCGGCGTGTTTTGGCAAACGACTTTAAAATATCCAAATTAACATGTTCGAAAAGCAATCCCGAAAAAATAGCACTAAGTGCTCCGAATTTAAAAAAATAATGTATTTATCTTACGTTACATTCAATGACATAAGCGATTAAATATGCTTATTCCCTAAGAAAGCTAAGCAACATAGCTCGTGTGAAGCACGACTAACGTAATTCGAGATAAATATTTTAATTCGAGCCGGGGTTAATGAATCACTCGCGCCGATGTAATTTGACATCACGGTTAACACCTCGCCCGGACATTCCGGATCGCAGTCGTATTCCGGAAAATCGCTTACAAGTGATGAATAAATATAAAATCTGGCTACGAATCATAAAAGATAGTTATTTGAGGAAAATTTTTTCATAATGATTCAATTCAATTTATTTATTCATAAACAATAATACTTTGCATTCGAATATCACTAAAATACATTACAAAAACAACATTTATTTTACATGCATTATTACGATGTTAATTTTTAATTCATAGACAAATTTAACGACAACTCTCTAGCTTAATTATTATTTCGCTGAGGTTTCAGAGCGTGTCAAGAAAATACATTAAAACACCTATGAAATAGGTAGTACCTATAAATAGTAAATAGGATTTTTCATACTCACGTTTTTATTATCATTTCGGGTTGGATAAATTCAACTTAACTGAAATTTTACATCTATTTACGGACAACTTGCTTGTAACATGTATTTACGGACAACATCTTGATAATTACGCATTATAATAAAGCATTTACAAAAAGTTAGAAAAATGAAGATATTTTTTATCGAAACGGTTGACATCTGAAACGAGTTCCTTTCATGAGCATTTTTCAGTAATTAAATTCACAAACACAAAAAATCATGTATGCAGAATGTTAATAATATAGTAGTATACACTTTCAAGTTTAAATAAAAAATGTGTTTAACTGAAAAACGCCAATTTCATAAGTCACCTTTTACTTGCATCCTTCTAGTAGTCAGCTAAAATATAACTCACGCCTGTCACCCAAAAATTATAAATAAAACGTTATAAACATTGTTTTCTATGGGTTATTCACACCAAGGGGAAAGGATCATTGCTTGGTTTATTTTTTGATGACTTAGAGGACGGGGGGCATGCATTGTTTGGTAATGACGTCGCAATATTTCTCGAAATAATTAAACAAGTATTGTGAAAATGAAACTAATATTTACATAAGCTTAGGGGGAGGGGGATCAAATTTGCTTACTTTTGCTGACAAGAGGGGGTTAAATAGTATAGTTACCGACAAGAGCCTCCCTCCCTTTATTGTAATAGTTAATTGTGAATAAGAAGTAAATTCATTTCTTATTTAGGAACAAATTGATGAGGATTTTAAAATAGCATATCAGCTCTGGTATTTAAGTATAATATGCACGAATCTGGTCTCAAATTTTCATAAGCCCCATACGACTGCAGGGGGTATAAAAAATATCTCTCCTCCGTTATGCATACGGGTCCACTAAAATATTAGTGTTGACACCGTTATCCTTTCTTCAAAATTGAATTAATAACCTCCCATTTGTCACCGATAATCTAATCTAGATTAAGATCGAAAGGGTCGTATGTCGTTAACATTCCGGTCAGAATAGGGCCTTCGATAACGATTCGATCCATCAACCCGGCGATAACATCGCCGAGGTGTGGGTTTCAACGCGAGCGGTTTGACTCCTGTCCGACTGGTATCCTTGATGGTTTGGGCCTTAATGTTTCCAAAATGTCCCTCGATGGCGCTTATTCAATCAATGTCTGGTAGCTTGAATTTGATTATTTCGAAATTTTAAGGCGATGCGGCTTGTCACTATTTTGATTCGTTTTCCACCTTCATGCTAAGCGTGGCCTTGAGGTTTTATGGCCCTGTCTACCCCGAAAGAGACAAAGACGTAATAATATATGATTTCAGTTTAAAAAATATACCTACGTTTATTTCTATGTGTTGTCAGTTTGGAAGGTAAGTTAAGTAGTTATAAAATCCACACAATATCCATACTATAATATTATAATTGCGAAAGTAAGTCCGTCTGTCTGACTGTTAGAACTTCACGCTTCACCTTTTAAACAAATGTAAATTTGATGTGGAGTTAGTTCGGCCCGGGGAAGGACATAGACTATTTTATATTCCGGAAAAATATACTGTTCCCGTGGGATCGACATAGTAGGTGTATAAGTAGAAAAGAAACGATGTCTCCCACATGTATGTTTTGCTCAAGATATTTAAGGTTATTATATTATTGATTGTGTTACAGAGCAATGTTAGATATCAACTCGAACATTTTTGCACGGAATATAATGAACTTGTGTTTTTTTAGTAATAACTAGTTATTTTAATTAAATGTTGTAAAGACTTATCAAATGAGCTTCAAAAGAGTATGCCATAAAAAAGATATACAGTGCAGAAATCACACCCTTAATTATACAAGTTCATTAACCTATTCAGCAATACTAATTAAAACACAAATCACATGATTATGTACAATGTCTTTCCTTCAGCTAAATTTCAGTATCGTACCACCCAACATAAATTTAAATTTCATCCCTCCCACCTAGATACTGGCAGTCAACCACCGTACATTTTAACAGAAACTTCCTGCCTCGTACGACCAAACTGTGGAATGAACTGCCTGTGGCAGTATTCCTGAATCGATACGATATTGGAACCTTCAAAGAACGAGTCTATGTTTTCAAAAAAGGCCGGCAACTCTTTTGTCACACCCCAGATGTTGCAGTAGTCTATGAGCAGCGGTGATCGCTTACCACCACGTGACGTGCTTCCTCGTTTGCCGCACTATGTCATAAAAAAAATATAACTAATAATTTCCTTAGCGAATAAATCAAAGACAAAAATCCTTAAAACACCAATTAGTAACGGGATGCCGTTTTAAATGCTGCTTGTCAATTAGAATGCCACTCTGCACAAGTACGAGTATCGCGAAATTTATGAAGTCTTTCTTTCCTCTACGAGTACAACCGAACATAATAAATCAAAATGTCGAAATTCCGACTAAGATAACCATTCGCCTTAAGTACAGTCGCGGCGGAATATATTGCAGCCGTCTCAACGTTAATTATCATAATACAAATGTTACAATATATGAATTAATGTAATTTAAACCATAATGTACAATTACTTTGATAGTAACACCGGAATTACAGTGAATTATTAACTTTATTTCCGATTTTATATTAAATTTATATATGTTAAAATTCAACAACTATATTTGTATGTAAAGGTTACTGTCAGAAGCTTTTTCATTAGCAAGTAGACATTTGAGAAATCAAGGAAAGTACTTTGAATAAGTGAAAATACCTTTATGGTTTTTTTTTTCTTTGACTTCTTTAGTAAAAAAAAATAACACGCACCTTCAATAGTAATAAAGTATTATGATAAAAGATGATAGTATTAAAATCTGTGCAGATAAATGAATAAAGGTGGTTGCAATGGTGATGGACATGTACGAAAGTCAAAATTAAATCACTGCATACCAAAAATAAAAAAAGTTCTCAGACAGTTGCCTGCCTGTCATCGAGTCGTCTTCAATAAAAATAGGTTGAAAATTTGACGCTACGTGATTGAATATGCGAGTACCACTTTCAAAAATATTTTTAGGGGTCCGTACTCAAAGAAGACTCATGAGAATATGAAGAGGGAGGTCGTGCAACTGGTGCACGAGCTTTATGGGTTACTCTCCAACAAACTAGACATATTCAGATCCAGTCCAGCCATATCACTCGTAAGACTAGATAGAGTTAGTAAAAATAAGTAACTTTTGGTTAGTTTTATTTCGAAAGTCAATATTTGAGCACGTATCTGATAAGTGAGCAAATAAAAAATACTTTTCACTTTTTGAACTGAATGTTGAATGTCAACAAATGTTTATTTTTTAATAACAAAGTACAGTAAAAAAAACAATTTTTTCATCTATAAAATCAAAACACCTAAAATGTGTGCTTCGGAAGGCACGTTATTTAGCCATTGGTCCCGGCTGTCATCATTGATGGCAGTCGTTAAGCTATGTCAGATACCGTATTGCGGCTTGAAAAATCTGACACCTACTAGACACTTAAACACACGAAAAACAAACAAAACGAAATTTTGTTTTTGTACTCACTATAGTGAAAATACTTGAAACATGTTTTCATTTTTAACAAAATAAAAATTCGGCTAAGTTCATCTGCAAAAAATATAAATTCCGTACGGAACCCTCAGTTTAACAATCACGTGTTACTTAACCAAGTTATTCAATTCATATCTACCCGCATGTCGCTTGTCAAATTTTATTTTACGCATGCAAAGCCCTCGAAATAGCATGCCTTTTGCGTCTCGTGCTCGTGCAGAAATCGCTGCATCGTACACACCGTAATTGCATTTCAAGGAATTCAAAGTTATTTGTTTTTAATTTATTCTGTTAATAACAATTCCAATATTGTTTATGTTGATTACTTACCATCATATTTTATTTATATGATTTTTTAGGGATCCATCGCGTATTATACATAATTATAGATTAAAGAGTAGGTATAAATATCTTAAAAAGTATACTAAAGTGGTCTTTGTACCTATGTGCCAAGTTTCATTATATTTATAAGTATCTAGTATTTATTCAATGGTATCATATTTTCAAAATAAAATAATGCCCATCACATGCTAAACGTGGCCTTCAGGTTTTATAGACCCAGTCTCTGTCTATCCCGCAAGGGGAAAAGACGTGATACTATGTATATTTTTAAAAATGCATATAGTGAAATATCATCTCGACTGTACACGTGCACGTACACGCAGGTAAATTATTCCTCTGTCAACTGGTTATATACTGTTCGCGATTAAAAATAATAATGTTACAGTATTAATGGGCTTATTTATGTCCTGTCCCACAAAATATTATTCGGAGCTCTTAAGCGCTTCGTCGGTATTGGCTTTGCAATTCATTTAAAATGTCAAGCATTAACACTGAGACGACAAATGGAAGGATAATAAAAAAAAACAATTGCTGCATTGCCTGCCAGCCCAGTGACGCACGATCTTATGTCATTATATCAAGTTAATAATTTAATTGCCTTTTAACAGCCTTTAGACCAAAACATATTTTTTTGAATTAAACTGTTTGGCTGGTTGTTGAACCAGCGGCAGGCCTATTTTGTGTAAAGACTCCTTCTAAAGATATGTAAGGAAACCGAATAGTACTTGACAACTCCGTGGTTCAATTTATTACATGTATTGGTTCTTAATTTTAAACGGGGCTCGATGAAACAGCAATTTTTTGGGCCACAATATAAACAAGCTCATTAATGAAGTCAAGATTCGCCGGAAGGCCATTTGTCTTCTTCTTATTAAGATCTCAGGCCGTGTTAAGTGTGTAATAGCTGGTACAATACGATTTAGTTCAGAGGCAAAGGAAATATAATATATGCGTATTTTAAACAGCTGGTATCGAATACAAAAATCGATATGAACATAAAGTGTTAAAAGGTATTTAAATAAATAAAAAGCAAAGTGAGAGTCGGAGTCGCGCATAAAAGGTTTCGTACCACTATACAATATTTTACTACAAAAAGCATTCAAAAACACGTTTCTTGTATGGGACATCTTTATATTTTTTTGTTCTTATTATTTTTCTAGTGGCAATAGAATACATGTGCTGTGAAAACTTCAAGAATCTTTATTGGTTCAGCAGATACAATCCCGTGACTGACAAAAGGATGGATTGACGGACGGATGGACATCGGAGGCTTAGAAGTAGTCCTGTTTTTACTCTTTTGGCTACGAAACCCTAACAAGGTTCAATAGCAATAATAAGTTCGTTTTTTTTTTTATTAAATACTGAGCAAGTCTTTTTCTTACTTGCAATAGTCTAACAAGTATCCTACAAAATAAATATTTTTTACAAGCTGATGAGTTTCATACTGCTTTTGTCTGTTTGTAAAAAAAAAAAACTGTACTGTTCCGTACCTAAAGGGTTAAAACAGGACCCATTTACTAAGTTTCCGCTGTCCGTCCGCCTGTCTCTGTTACATGACCGATTTATCTATGAAACTGAGACTTGAAATTTTCTAAAAATGTTAATATTTATTGCCGTTGTTCCAACAAATAATAAATACAAAATAAATTTAGATATTAAGGGGCGCTCCATACAACCGTCCCATCACCGTGGCAGGAGCACGACCACAGGGACGGATGGGAGTTACTGCAAGAAACCTGTTTTGAGAGCGTTTTTTCGCAAACATGGAATAAAAATGCCCAAGTGAGTGTCAGAACAAATATATCTGAAACTCACTTGTTAAGTATTGGTGTGCCAATAGAAACAATCCTCTTCTAAATAACAGCTTCTACATAAAAAGCATGTAGAATGCAGTAACGAGACGCTGATCTCTATTATAGGGTATATAAATTGATAAAATTACAGAAGTAACACTTCACACAAAATGCTCTTCCGTAACGTGTTTACAGACACCCCTAACAGTTCCATATTTATTACTCACAAAGAATATTACAATAATTTTCAAAAATCCCGAGCAAAGTTTTCAAGTAGTTGTGGTTACGAGTACAGGTTTATGCTACGGTTTCTTCCAAACTACGCCGGCTAACCGAGCAAGACAAACCTATATACGTAAAAGAGAAGTTGTAAGGATTTTTAGCTCTGTTATACAGGTTTATTCCACGTTGACCACGGACCACTGTCATGAAGGATATAGAAAAACCGCACTCCGGTAACCAGGCGGATCATTGAATTAGAAAAACTATGGAAGCGTAACTCTCATACAACTAACTATTCAATATCAGTCCGATTTACGCAAACAAACTTAACACAAATAAAAACGAAAAACTTACGCGCTCATAGACGAAGAAAGTTTGCGATTCGCCGCGTCAAGGTCACGGGGCGGTGTCATACACAACATATCTAATGAACGCTATGGTGTCAACATGGTGAAGGTAGGTAGGCTACAGTTTGCCTCGCTCGCTATGATAAGTTACTCCAGTATCACATTCCGTCTCTCTTGCGTTTCCTCCACCACTTTACTACAAAAGAAGTAATTTTTTTCTCAATTCGTTAAGATTTCGCCGATGTTTACAAAATGTGTCGTTAAATGCTTTTATCGACGCGTCCTTCCGCCACGGAGCGCGTGGCAAAATAGTTCGCGAAAAGATATACTTTTTAAGCCCCACCCGCTTTGATCTAATTTGCGTAGTGACCGTTTTTGAGCGCAATGCTGCTTCCATAGATTTTCTAATTCAATGAGGCGGATAAACCTTTGTGCGTGCTGTTTTTCTGTTGGTCTTCAAGTGCTGCCCCCGTAGCTTGGCACTCGCGACAATGTTTATCACCAATCGCCGTCTTGTTTTCCGTAATATTAGACAGCGAGATGGGGATAGTTTATCGTGCGATATAAACGGCGTCGCGAGCGCTATGCTACGGATGCAGATGTGAGTAACTTATCTAAAGCTTTAGTATCAAACGAGGAAAATTGATGGGAGTCAAAATCCCAAAGTCCACCTCTCTAGTGATAGCCCATATATGTATAACCAACTAGCTTTCGCCCGCGGCTCCGCCTGCGTCAATATCGATCTCTCGGGAACAGTACTTTTTCCTGGGATAAAAAGAAAACGTGTATGTAAGATTTAAAGGCGTGGAAGTGTAACAAACAAAACAAACCCACTTTCGCATTTATAAATATAAGTTAGGATAAGGACAAGTTGGTATAAGACTTAGGAGATGATAGGATATATAATAGCCCGATATTATTTTTCCGTATAAAAGTCACTGAGTTGGTCGATTTATGCTTTTGTCTGCAAGAATGTTCATAAATCTAACTTCTCTACATTTTTTATTTTGCAGAGCTAGTTTCGATAATCGTGTTGCAGCTCGCGCGAAATACCTCCAATAAGGGAATTATTCGTTAATGGCGCGTCCTTTTTGTCCCAGATACATACATGTTTAACGTTATTTTACTCCAATCTGTAATTGGGGATGGACATTCTTCGGTAATAAGATCAAAGTGAATCTGAGTCATTAAACTGTAGTGATATTTCATACTGAATATACTGAACTTTACTGTCAATCTGTAATTAGCAAAAACGACATTTTATTATATGCCTACTTTTTAATATACTCTGTGTCAGAGACACAGTAGTGTATTCTTATAACTAACTATATGACGTTCGACGGGTAAAGGTACCTTATGGCATATTTACGGCATTGTGTTTATTTACGCTACGTAAAATTATCTCTTCCATGCTAGTCTGGGAGGAAAGAAAAAACGTAGAATTTACCAGCTGCTTCTCTTCCCGCGCAAGTCGTCCGCAAAGCCCATCGAGGGAATGGGCGAAAATCTGAGATATTATATTAGTAGACGATTCGACTAGCATCCCATCACTATTTTAATTCCATTTTCCCCGTGATGCCCAGCAACATGCTAAACGAGGCTTGAAGGTCTTAAATACCTGGGCTCTGTTTACCCCGTAAGGAAAAAATACGTGATAGTATGTATGTAAGTAAAATTGTAAGAATTGTTTTTCTAAACGTCTTAAGCGCCAGCGTCCGCAAGTTCTCTAAGTTATCTGTACCCGTGGAACGTCACATATTTTTAATTATCAAGTATTTGAGCATGATTCGATTATTTAATTCAGGTTTACGTATGGTTTGCCGGTGGGTTATTGGACTGCGTATGCACTGAAAATATAAGAGATATAAAATCATTTATAACGATTTTATTCCTGTCGTTTTGTTGGTTGAAGTAGGTTTCAGTTTTTTAAGAAACCGAGTATTATCTGTGATATTACTTAGGATAGTACCACAGAATAACAAAGACATTAGAAATGGCAAGGGGGCGTGGCACGCGCGCTGACAATGCGCTCGATTCCCGCGATCATCAAAGGAACAAAAGTAAGATTTACGTGAAAACAAATCGAAAAATGCCGACATGCAATATTCTAACTTGTAAAGTAAGAAGTCCTATTGAAACTACTTACCAGTAAATCAGTTAAGTATTGTGTTGCGTTAGTAGTATGCTTGAAATGAGGCGATGCTGGTTTTCATAGAAATCACGCTTGATAACACTTCTAATGTGTTTGTTGTTCTGTGGATATTACCCAATATCTCACTTACCATTTACTGAGGAACTGTTTTTCTTTGAAAAAGAAGGATTACTACAGGAAGAAAAAAAAGAGTACGTGAAATTGTAAAAATTCCATAAAATTATATTTGACTTAACCACAAAGGCATGCCAAAAATAGTTTAAAAATCTTGCGAACAACTTCATACTTTTTGCGACGCAATCAGCCGGTACAAAAAACCGCGTGCAAAATTACAGATAATTCGTATATAATAAACGATAATTGGTCGCTATGTTTTCAGTATTGTGGGTTCTATATAATTTGCTAGCGATCCGGTTTTAATGTTTTTCTTGTTTAAGGCAATATCTTACAAATTGGTAATACCTTAAAAAATAATAATGTCTCAACAGGCGTGATATTGGTTTAGAATAAGTCAATTTTTGAGGAGCGGTGCATTGGGATTGTTAGCGACCATGCATGTAAAGCCACCCAAAAACATATGGAAAAGTATGGCTCCGTTTACGGAGGCGTTTTTCGATCATTTTAGCCGGCTTCAAAAAGAAGGAGGAGGCTATCAATTCGGTTGTATTTCTTTAAGTGTTTGTTACCTCAGAACTCCGTCATTTATGAACAGATTTTAAATATATATTTTTTCGTTTTGAAAGGGTATGCTTTCAAGTTGGTCCCATTAAAACTGTATCACAATCGGTTTAGTAGTTTGATTGAAGTCGGTTTTTTTATATGAAATATTGTTTGGTCATAGATAAAAAAGAAATGGCGTCCCTCTGAATGCCTATATGTTTGGGTATATGACACACGCCGCGGGCAACGCGACCTTGGACGCAGGCGTACACGCCGCCTTGGTGACAGGGGAAGTGCGGGGTGAGAAGTAATGACACTAATGTCAAACTAAAATCGAACTTAGAACAATGATGACAGAACTGTTTTTTCTTTACGATGTGTATTGTATGAGCGTAATTTGGCGCGTCACCCGAGGCGTTAAACGCTACACCACCGCCTCACGCGCCGCATCTCCGCTTACAAAGGTTTAGAGCTTCATATGTTTAGATGGATCATAGATGGAGCATGCGCGTGCAACGCCGCGGTGGACGCGAATGCCTCTCCATAAACGGAAAACGTACAACGCGTCCCAAAACGCCACGCCTCTCCGTAAACGGAAACCGTACAACGCGCCGCAAAACGCCACGCCTCTCCGTAAAAGGAAACCGTACAACGCGCCGCAAAACGCCATGCCTCTCCCTAAACGGAAAATTTACAGCGCGCCGCAAATCGCCACGCCTCTCCGTAAACGGAAAACGTACAACGCGCCGTAAAACGCCACGCTTCTCCGTAAACGGAAAACGTACAACGCGCCGCAACACGCCACGCCTCTCCGTAAACGACGCCTTAACAGTCACGTATATCAAGCCAGTTTTAGGGGTTGATCCTTCTCTAATTAAATAAGTTATTGAGAAAATAAAAAAATAATGGAGTTGTTTAGCAAAATTACATAAAATTCTCCGTTAATTGTGCAGGAGAGGATCTTACCTTAGTTTTAGAGAGCATGAGCCTACTCTGAGCGCTGCTTCCAACACCGTCACTGCGGCTTGATACTGTCCGGCTGCCAGCAGTTCTTGGCCCACGACCTAATGAGAAAAAAAATGTTTAAAAGGTACGTAATAAATAATCTACTAGTTTTTGCTCTGTAATAGTTAAAGATTTTGAAGTCCCTCGCAATTTTTATTTCTCGGAACCAGAATAAACTAAATGCTTACAAAATCGTAAAAAAAAAAGTAAAAAGCGATATTTTTTTAAAAGTCCCTTATTAACACGATCAGAGAATTTCTATGTAAGACAAATTTGTACTTTGTTATTGTTACATATTCCAAGATTTTTATATTGTCAGGGATGAACTTGTATTACATCTCTGGGTAATATATTGCGAAAACATATAACAAATAATAGGTACAGCATGGTGCGTACGCAGATATAAACATATATAAACATATATAAATATATAGGGATAAATCACACAGATTGAGCTATCCCCACTGTAAATTGTGAACTTGTGTAGTGGGATACTAACCAACGATATTGTATAATAGTTACTTATATAGATAAAATTTAGGCCAATCTGAAAATTATCGTTTACATGACCTGGCCGGGACTCGAACACGGGACCTTGCGATTCAAAGGTACTTGCGGTACCACTGAACTATAGAGACACTGAACTATATTTAAAGACTTAAATATAGCTATAGGAAGGGATGACGACTTACACATACTGTCATATGTTTGATCAACGACGGATGACTAATGGCCTACGCCTGACATTGTATAAGCAGTCAATACAAGTACTGTTAACTGCAAGACTGCCCTATCAACCTGTCAACTGCATCCATACAACGTGTTTCTTTAACAGTTACCATCATTACGGTAGAGGAGATTATTGTAACATTATATCGATACTGCAATAAATGCGGCAGCATTTTACACTTCCACCCTTCGAGCACATAATAGCTATTGCGAATCCAATCATCAGCCGGTAAAGGCAAACCAGTGGCAGGGGTCCTGTGAGCTCATCAGTGTCCACTCTGACTTTGGGGAACAAAGGTCGGAGGCGAGGAACAGGAGCCTCCCTTGAGAGCACTCGGGTCCATGGGGTCGCTACTCTCCCACAGCTCGCCACAAGCTGCCCTGCGGGCTTATTATTATTACGCGAAGGTTGAGGTATTCTAGATTGACTAGGATATTGAAGATAATATGTGTGCTAATGAAATGGAGAAGATAACGTCGGAAAACTGAATGTCTAGACGAGAGACAGAGATTACTACAATGCCTCTCTCGTCTAGACGTTACTACTTACCTACATATAGGTACACCATACGTTGGGCACAAGTTGGGCAGGTGTATCCGTATTTGTATTTGCAATTCAAAGCATTTTTTGCAGAATAAAAATGATATCCTTGCAGCTGGAATTCGGTACCACATTACAAAAAAATATTTGCAACCTTTTTATTAAATTGCATTATTCTAAATTGTATATAAAAATATAGACTAATGCCATTTATACTCGCACAAAAAGGTTCCGTACCACATTGTTTTTTCAATTCACTATAACATTAAGTAAAAACTTTTTTATTATTATCGTAGGTTATAGTTACAGTGTGAATGTTCCCAAGTTACCTATTACGATTTAAAGATACAAGAGCTTAGTGATAGACAACGAGTTAAATTATATATTGTTAGTTAATTATTTATAACTATGGTAGTCTAACTGGTACGGTGGCACATTTTCCGTTATTTATATAGTAGAATTATAGGTGTACTTTTTGCTGTTGATGGCGACTGTCCTTGAACTTCCCAAACTCTTATTTACGTATCCATCGGAAAAAATGAGTATGCTTGGAACCCTAAAAAGTTACGGATATTCGGTGTCATTTTGTTCAAAGTTAATTACGTACTAATGGACAAAAATGGAGATTTGAGTATCATGGGCGGCCAAAAAAGCAAGTCGAATTCGTAAGAACGCATTCCCATTGACATTATGAGAGCAATGTAAAATATGGTTGGATTTGAACATTTTGGAATTACCGAGATATGAAGTAATAACGCAAAGTGTTCGGACACCCACAGAGAAGGCGGCGCTGTTTTTATTTTTGCACGTTAATTTCGATGGAAAAAACAAGAATATAAGTCTTTCCTTTTTACAAGCTTTTATTTAACTTGCAATGTGTATATGTAACTATGTTTGTTCGGGTGGAATCTTGCAACTCAATTTTGTAGCAGACATCTTGCACCGATTCTTCTGAAATGTTGTATGCATGGTAAGCTGTGTGACGTCATTCTAAATCCAACATGGCGGAGCACCCAGAATCACCGACTAGCTATTTTTGATGCACCTCGACATTCATCATCATCATCTGCCTTACCATATCCCATTATCTGGGGTCGGCGCAATATGTCTTATTTTCCCACATTTCTCTATTTCCCACCATTCCTAAATCCGCACCCACCTCTATTATACCCCTTTTACATGATACAGCCACCTCTGTTTTGACCTGCCTCTTCCTTTATACCCATCAACCCTCATATTTAATGCTTATGGGATGCACTTCGACATTATGGATATCAAATTAAAGAGCTTACTGAAAATAACTCGAAACATAAAGTGATGTACATAAAAGCTTGTTTTTATAAAGTTTTACTTTTAACTTATTTTAAATTTGGGTTCTAAATATTATCACGTTTATTATCAATAGATAACCAGGTCCTTTAACAAAAGTTTAAGCATCTCCCTAATAGCTACGTCCTACATATTACAAATCGATGGAACTGTTTGCATCGTTTCAAACAGCGCGTTTTTAACAATCGGTATTATAATTGTTTGACGTGATAATCCTTACTAATATTATAAATGCGAAAGTGAGTTTGTTTGTTTGTTACGCTTTCACGCCGTAACTACTGAACCGATCATCATGAAATTTTGCATACAAGTTCTCTGGAGTACGGAGAAGGACATAGGCTACCTTTCATCCCGGAAAAAGAACTATTCCCGAGGGATCAACATTGACGCGGGCGGAGCCGCGGGCGAAAGCTAGTTAAAATCATAAAAATACATCATAGTAAAAACTTACAAACTAAGCATATTATTTCGTCAAACGTTACACGCGTGACCTAATTACTGCACTTTTGTTGTTGCGCTAGTACTTACTTGTGTACTATTTTACACCTCAGCCGCTGCCCGACGTCAACCCTTCTTGGGAATGCTTTCGTTGCACGGCATATGTGCTTCTCCCTTTAGTTCCGCCGGTTCCGCCGCTTCCCCCGCTTCTTACAACACCCATGGGAATGGGACTCAATGGAGTAATGTCAAGTACTTACATACAAATAATCTTGTAAATAAAAAAAAAACTGACTTGAAACAAACTTCTGAACGGATTTTGATTAAATTTTAATGGGACCAATCTGAAAGTTAGCATATACTATTCAAAAACCGGGCAAGTGCGAGTTGGACTCGCCCACGAAGGGTTCCGTACCATTATCTATAAAAACGGCAATAAAATTGTGCCTGTTGTATGGGAGACCTCCTTTAATATTGATTTAATTTTTATTTAATTGTTTATTCGGCCGGGAGAAAGCTAGTCGATTTATAAATCCACTAGCTTTCGCTCGCGGCTCAGCCCACGTCAATGTCGATCCCTCGGGAATAGTACTTTTTCCCGGGATAACAGGTAGCCTGTCCTTCTCCGTACTCCAGAGCACTTGTATGCAAAATTTCATGATGATCGGTTCAGTAGTTACGGCGTGAAAGCGTAACAAACAAACAAACTCACTTTCGCATTTATAATATTAGTAAGGATAAGGATGAACGCCGGCTGCACGCACAAATAAGTGTCACGTTCCGTGTGCAAGAGAGAGCGGGGAACAAGTTATAGAGAGGCACGATCGGCCTAAGCGTTCGACATGTGACGCATCTATCTCTCTTCCACCGTTATCACGTAAAATTATCGTCCGTAAACCGACTTTACAGACAACCAATTTTTTTAATCAGAATGAATTTGAAAATATATCGTTAATCGGATTTACACAACTTTTGTCCAACCTATTACACGAAAAATGCCCAATGCAATAAAAATGTCCAATTATAAAATGTCCAACCATGATATATTATGTTAGAATTTCCAGTTACACATTTGTAGCAGTAGAAGTTCATTGGCAGACGATGATAAAGAAAAGATGATCAATAGCTTTTTAATGGCAGTCAATGCGAAATAAGTACGCGCATTTCTCTTAATTAACAAAGTCATAAATTGGAGTAATCTGTGTATCTGTACATGGTAATTTGAAAACTATTGGAGTGATTTTGATGGGGTTTTCATTAATCAAGACGCGGAGGGCTGCTAGGCAATCAATTGTTTTCAAAATAGATATTGCATTAACGTATTGCAATTTTAACGAGTATGAAAAAATGTAGTACCTACAGAGCTTGTCAAATGTTTTAAAAACGATAGAAATATAATAACTATTATTATCCTGACGGATATAAAGATCAAATTTCGCAATAACGCCTGTGTTAAATACCGATAATAACGCAACTATTTGAAGAAGGCTTAAACTAAACTCCACCGAACCTTGTTTTCAATAAAAACAAACCAATATTTCTTATCAGATCAACAAATAATAATACAATTTTATTTAAAAAGACCGTAAATACACGAGCCCCCAGTTGGAGGTAAACTACGACGCCATTTCGACCATTCACGTCCGCTTGCCGATCAACTGTCGCGCAGATTGTATGTAAATTCACGGGGGCCTTGTATTTATGGCGCTTTGATCACTCTGCCCATTGTCTCCGAGGGTAAATGCGCCGAAAAATGCCCCGATGTCGTCGGACTGCACAGGAATGTATGCAAATCCGAGGCCTGTGTATGGGGTGCTTAATGCTGTACAGTCTTATTCCTTTTGCTTGAGACAGTAACATAATGTTTTTCTGTCTATTCGTCTGACAGAACGCGTCTTAAATAGATTGGCAAGCAACTGTCCTTTGTGGTCTATGTCTATATAAATACTATTGTTAGGATCGTAAATGTAAGGGAAGAGAGGTTTATGATGCGCGACTTAACTATGTTTCGACAGGGAATATAGAGGTTTGGTGTGGGACAAACGTTGAAGGAAGATCGGTAAGGAAATTGTATTAAAATTGAATGCATTGTAATTAAATTTAACGCGTTTTATTTGACGACCTCTATGACCTAGTGTTCATCATGTCAGATTGTCATAGCGTAGGTCCTGGGTTCAATCCCTGGTCAGATCAAGATGGAAAATTATCTTTTTCAGATTGATCTGATTCTTGGATTTTTATCTATAGGTATATGTATTTTATATAGCTCATTTACCCGTAATTATTTTCTTTATTTATATGTAAAGTAGAGAGTACACGGCGATAACTAAGTAGCAGAAAATTCTTCCTAATTTTTACCTTATGATAAAATATATAATATAAATATATACGGACAAATCACACAGATTGAGCTAGCCCCAAAGTAAGTTCGAGACTTGTGTTATGGGATACTAACTCAACGATACTATATTTTATAACAAATACATATATAGATAAACATCCAAGACCCAGGCCAATCTGAAAAAGATCATTTTCCATCTTGACCTGGCCGGGGATCGAACCCGGGCACTCCGTGTCGCAGGCTGGCGTGTTAACCACTACGCCACGGGGCTGTCAAAATAAAAGAGTGCTACCAATGGGCAGCAGCTTCGGAACCAAACGAAGCCAACGAAACTCGCTAATACGCCATGGTACGAATAATCCTTGGGAAGCCTTTGTCCAGGAGTGGACTTCTTACGGCTGATGATGATAAATGTTGAACAAGGTTAATCTTTAGTAATATGAGTATGAAATTTATACACAATGATATGCAACGTTTCCGGTATTGTCACTGAAGAGGCATTTAAAGTAAAAACAAGTGAATGACAGTCTGTCCCTTTCAAGAGCTACGTTAATGATTGGCATTATTTTGGGATCGTCGTTTGGGTTATACACTAACTGGATACACTGATCTGATCACAAATGTGGCCAGTTAACGAAATTTTTTACCAGTTAAAGACATTTTTTTTTACAATTCACAAGTATTTAATTAACTGCCAGAAGTATATATTGTTCAGTATATCCTTACTAATATTATAAATGCGAAAGTGAGTTTGTTTGTTTGTTTGTTTATTTGTTTGTTTGTTTGTTTGTTTGTTACGCTTTCACGCCGTAACTACTGAACCGATCATCATGAAATTTTGCATACAAGTTCTCTGGAGTGCGGAGAAGGACATAGGCTACCTTTTATCCCGGGAAAAAGTACTATTCCCGAGGGAACAACATTGACGCGGGCGGAGCCGCGGGCGAAAGCTAGTAACTAATAATTTAATTATGTCTTTAAGTGCTGACGTATCTAAACATAATACAAAAATATTTTTTGATTATCCTGAAACTGGAAAGTCATCATTTAGCTTCCTTGTGTATTTCAATGAAAACTTTTCCATTTTCTACTTCTCCATCCACGTATAATATGATCCAATATATACAGTATTTAAGATGACTGTCCACAATTAACGTATAAACAAATCGTTACTAAAATTATAAATGCGACAGTTTGTGAGTTTCTATATGAATGTATAGATGTATGGATGTTCGTTACTCTTTCACATCAAAACGGCTGAACGGATTTATACGAAATTTTGCACAGATAGGTAATTAATACATAGGCTACTTTTCATCCGAGAAAAACTACTGTTCTCGCGGGATTGACTCACGGTTGAGCGGAGCCGCGGGAAGCTAGTTTTTATAAAGAAAAGTTTTTTGTGAACTATAACATTTTTAATATCTACTAGATGCACCAAAAAGTGAATAAATTGATCTTATTTTATAATAAAAGATGTGTGAAAAAATAGTGTGGGCAGCGGAAGAGATAAAAAATATACTCATGCTAAGTTTCAATGGGCCACAAGTGTGACCACTTAGTAAATAATCCTTATTTTGGGATCGTCGCCGCGTCGTATCAGATTCCGGGGAACGGGACCGCTGACAGTATAAATAAGTTTAAATTCGATGCATCGACAGTCCTCGATTCACACAATATTTTACAAAACTTTACTGCCTATTTAATACTGCCTTTTTTGGTAAAGTAATGCTCGTCCGTTTGAAATTACTGAATTCGCTATGACTGGAGGATGCTGGTTGGATCAACGATTTACTGTAAATTCAATGGGTTTAAATGAAATAGCGAGTTTTTTGGGTAATACCTTTGTTAATCTTTGGAAGTCAATTTATAACTAACTAGATACACTCATTTATATAACTTACAGAATAGATAGCACAGCGGCCCAAAATGAGTTTTGCCCTCCGATAATAAGCAATTTTATATACAATATGTAAATAAAACCCTGTCCGATCCTTGAAGGGGTGATTCAGCCCGTCAATATGAACAACTATTCCTACGAAATAAAAGCTAAAAAAAAAATTAAAATTTTAACCAAAAATGCCCGCCCGTTTAATTTATATGGGAATATAAACAATTGTGAGTTCTCAGCTTTGATTCCATTGGAAAAGTTGTTCGTATCGACGGGTTGAATCACTCCTTTAACGTTCGAGCAGGGTTTTTTTTTACATTTTGTATAAATAACTGAAGCCGAAGATCTTATTTAATAAGCGTGCCTTTATGGTGTGTGTAAGTATAAGGTATTTTTTTGTATTGTAATAGTTATTGTCTGCACAAAATTTAGTTTAGAAATCATCTCCTTTCCTCTAATATATCCCTGTTTTCGTTTGTATAACAAGTCTGTGCCTACATAGACGTTATGACTTGTTTCCGCTTATTTGTTAGATCGGAACTTCCTGAATATTAAGACGCAAATGAGCGTAGAGCACAGAAGATATTTTCTTACGAAGATGAGAAGTGTCGTGAATAGTGCGCGGCGGGGGACTAAATGTACTGCATATCTCATTTAACATAACTTTATTCGTATAACTAAGTTTCGAACTTTCGAGCTAACTCTAGGTTATACCCTGCCTAAGAAGAAGAAGTTAGATCCCAGATTTCTGAGAACGGTGATGCAAAGTATAGAAGGCATAGCCTAGAGTTAGCCCGAAAGTTCGAAACTTAGTTATATGAGTAAGAATATTAAAATATTTACATGGATAAATCATTTACAAAGGATCTTACTTAAAGGTGTAAAATAAAGGTCTAAGGTCTATTGCGTCCAATCCATGAGAGGCTTAATACCGCCTCTAGATCTTTCTTGAACTAATGGCTGTTGTGAACATTTGTTCTACTATACTAGCAAATAGCTCGATAAAACTCACCGATATAAGAACAAAAGGCGATTGGTCTAGTTTCATGGCCTCCAGTTGCCTGAAGGTAGGTTCCAGCGTTGCCCGGAGCGGCGATTTAAGAGAGGCTTCGACAAGTGCAGCCAGCAATTGCCTTGATGACCCCTCCACGCCCAACCCTGAACTGAAGGCTGCCAGCGCCTCTCCATGGCGCCCGAGACATTGTAGAGCCACACCTAGATAAAAAGTATTTTAAATGTAACAAAACAGTATTTGGGTACTTTTTATCCCGTGTCAATTTATTCCCTCTTGATTTTCAAAAAAAATTTTTTTTATTTTTTGTAAAACAGTAAAGTTATTTATTTTTATTGTGGAATTTTGCCGAAAATCAAGTGGGTAAAAAGCACGCGGTAATTAGGTAAAAGCGAAAAATCTAGAGAATAAGCCATTTTTGTGTACCAACAAAAAAAAATTATGAAACAATGATATTTGTAAAGTTTAAATATTTATTTAAAGGAATTTAAGTTCCAGTGGAATCATAGTCTACAAATCCTTACTAATATTATAAATGCGAAAGTGAGTTTGTTTGTTTGTTTATTTGTTTGTTTGTTACGCTTTCACGCCGTAACTACTGAACCGATCATCATGAAATTTTGCATACAAGTTCTCTGGAGTACGGAGAAGGACATAGGCTACCTTTTATCCCGGGAAAAAAGTACTATTTCCGAGGGATCGACATTGACGAGGGCGGAGCCGCGGGCGAAAGCTAGTATTTTATAATAATTATATTTAAAAAAGATTTTTGATCTCTTTCGTAACAAATTGGAGAAGTGTTTTCTTAAAATGTAACGTCATCATATAGAAAACAAAATAACATGTGCTCCAATTCGATATACGGCTTTTGACGTTCGCCGACAAACCAGTAGCAAGCCCGCCGGCTATGCCACGCCAGCGGCCGCGCTGATATGTGTGTAAGAGCCATTATCCACGTTTTATGTGCGAAAAACGTGATTTGATCTATTGAGTAAAATTAATTCTTACTCATATGGGATTCTCTGACAGATTAAACGACGTGACACTCCGTGTTAAAGAAATATGATAAAGGATGACAAAGTGGGAGGGAGGAAGGGGTTCAAAAAGTAGAAATTTTGTGATGACATTATATAAAGACGCCACTATATTGTATAAGTGAGTAGTTGAGGCAAACAAAGTTGCAGTGTAAATATTGAAGTTGAAATTTGTGTCGCGATTATTATAAGCCAAATAATGGGGTTATTTGGCTAACTCCGTGACGCAGCGGTCAACACGCCAGCCTGCGACACGAGAGTGCCCGGGTCCGATCCCCGGCCAGGTCAAGATGGAAAATGATCTTTTCCAGATTGTCTTGGATGTGTGTCTATATATGTATTTGTTATAAATTTGTCCGTATATATTTATTTATTTATTATATGTATATGTAAGTAGTTGAGGAGCGCAGAGGTGCAGTGTAAATATTTTTGACAAGCTTTTATTTAGTTTCACCCGTCTCGGTGTCTATTTTTTTTTTTACTAAATATTGGATTAGGCATTTGTCTATCGCCGTAATCAAATCTTGCACGTTACATTTTACAGATATCTCGCGTGTCCAAACTGAACTGAAAACTTTCAAACCCATGTAAACGATAACAGACACTGTTATAAAATGACGTCAGCAAGTTAGCAGCAAAAAATTATTTTACTACTCTTGTTTGTGGGATTGTTCAAGATTCTCATGGAAAGGTGAAAAAAATAAATACAGGCAAAAGTTAAGGAACATAAGTGGGTGTGAGTAGACTAGTTATAAGTACATGCTAATTATTCCGATGTAAAGACGTGACGTGATTTACGACTCAAATCTGTGCATCCATTCTCCATATGCGTATTCTCCATGTGCCAATAATGTCAATATAAACTATTTGATTATACAATATGTAAAGACAACCCATTTTGGTTTGGAAACCATTGACATTTTGGTTTGGAAATGTACTTTTTTGAGTTTCTCGTTTTGATCCCACGGAAAAGGTTGTTCATATCGACGGACGACTAAATCACGCCTTCAAAGATTGGACCGGATTTCCTTTACATATTGTATACTTGTCTAGATATCTCAGCTCGAACGTCTAAACGGTCAAAACTCTTTCCATAAAAGTATATAGGTCAAATTCCGTTTTTTTTTCATCTTTTTTTTTAGCCGCTGCTGGGCAAAGGGAGACCTTTACTTGTACGCTTAAAATGCAATTAAATCGATTAAGATACGTAAGTAAAAAGCGTCTTGTTAAAGAAGAAATGTGCGTAAAGATTGTGTGATTGTGGAGTTATTTGCGAAAAACGAGGTCGAAAAGTTTTGTTATTGTTTTTTTTTGTCGTCACAAAGTATAAGTCTGATTAAAACCTTTATAATGAGGCTTGTGCATGTGCATCGGTTATTTTACTCCATATCTTGACTAAATGCAAAACAATACAGCTTGCCAGACAAGATGAAGCGTAAAGATGATTGTAAGCGACTATAAGTAATGATTACGCCTCATTTGGACGCATCTCAATCCTGAGTATCGAGGATACGGCTAACTGCAAATGGTCTTTAAGCTGACTTATTAAAGAGATCGCGTATAATAACCCGGTGGAGAAAGTGACAATGCAAAGTCAGTGAACGTTGTGCACGCAAGGCGCATAGCACGACGACGAATGTACCGTGGTTGTCTGTTAGCATGTCACTAATAATTCTAATTATTCATACCTAAAAAAATTAAAAGCTGTGATTATTTTTAAAAATAAAAGTTTACTTAATATTTTCTAATTAAATAAAAAAATTACGGGTAAAATGTACTTCGGGAGTGCCGGCAGTAGTGAAAATTCGCCTTTGCGGCGGTCTCAGGTCACGTGTCCGTCTTACGAATTTTCGATCGTCACGTGTACTGACGCGAGTTAAACATTTTTCAAAAAAGTTATATAATCTCAAGCTCATCACAAGACTGTAACACCTTCAGACACTGTGAGCCAATAATGCGTACATCCGGAACGTTACCCATAAATATCGTAGGCGGTAGTTTTGCATAGTTCTTATAACACAAAAACAAATGTGAACTTAGTCTACCTGCGACAATGAAAACTGTAAAGGTGTAAAAATAATGTAATACACGCGATAAAACCGTATTATGTGATTTAATTTAATTGTCTAAAGATTTTGGTTAAATATTTTTTTTTCTATAAAATCTATCATGTGAGTGACCGCGACGCACGCTAGTTAAAGACATAAACGAGCCGCGCGTGCGGTCGAGTTGGGTACGATACAATTTTCCAAAACTTGTTTAACAAAATCGACAATGATGTTTTTGATTTTATAATATACTAGATACCAGCTTGTCTCCGCGCCTCCATTCGCTTTAATGTAGCTCCCTCAGGAACAGTAACATATAACCTAGGTTTTTTCCGTACATTTGACAATGTGTATGCGCAATTCTATGATGAATTATGAGTATTAGAGTCAACATTGTCTGGGTGATTACAGCCGCCATACTCATTTCGCTTCTGCCCTATAAAGGGTAATCGTTAAAGTGTGAAAAAGTTGCAGTTCTCGCATCATAATACTGAGTGTGGCTTCAGTACATACCTTGTCTATAATAAGCTTTGGGCCAATTCGGACATAGTTCCTTTGCTCTCGTGGCATCTTGTAGAGCCGCTGCAAACTGTCCTTGTTTTAATCGTGCTGCTGATCTGTAGCAAAGAAAATGATTATTTAAAAGTATTAGGTAGAATGACTATAAGTACATAAGATTGAGGTTATACTAAACACAAACACCTCGAAAATTTTCATTTTTGCCGATTGTACCGTCATGAGCATTGGTATATATAGAATTGTATTATCACATTGACTTAAGAACCGGTGTACATAAATATCAATGCTTGTAACTGTACGATGCGACAACAGCGGATGCACATCCGAGAGTTTCTTAAAACTAGTATAACTAACTAATGACGAGTCATTGGTGGCTAAAGAATGCCGCCTTGGATGCTCGATTTACAAGCTAATCTAAGACTGACAAAATCGTAGGAGAAAATACTAAAAGAAGACCGGTTTCTAAAGATTCTTATGGGCATATCATCATCATCAGGTCTTTTTAGTCTCCACTGCAGGAGCATGACCCTCTCTGCACTACCAGGCTAGTACTTCTTGGCCAGAGCAGACAGAGGATTTGGCCTACACTCTCCCCGCTGGCCAAACGAGTTGGAGAGGTCCATCGATGTTTATAAGCTTTGTTTAGCTTGTATTTCCTAAGTCGCCTTGTACGACATCCACGGGAAGACTTGGAGTGGTCCTATTCTACTCTGCCGAAACCACACGGCTAGTGATATGGGCATATGTGGTTTCGGCTGTGCGTTGATAGATCACTATGTCAGATAGTCACCTTTATATATTAGTATATATATTTAGATTTATGATATATATATTTAGATTTGAGATACTGACCTGTTGCTATACAGTATGTGGTTGGCAGGATCCAGCGTTAACGCATCTGTATACAAGGCGACAGCGGTGGCGAAGTCCCCGGCCTGGCAGGCTGCGTTGGAAGCACGCACCTTCTCCACAAAGAGCGCCCGGGACGCCGCCCCCAGCGAGGCTGAGCCAGTTGGCTCTACCTGCAGACAAAATGAGGAACAGATAAGATTATTTAATTCTTCTTTTATACTAATCTTAGTGATTCGAATCATATCATAGTGAACTCAAAAATGATCAAAAATGATCTTAAGTACCATATATCCCAATGATGCTCAAGTCATTTGTGCCAATTTTCACCATTTTATTAGGACGGCAAACAAACTGATGGTAAGCCATCACCACTGCTCATGGACAACTGAAACACTAGGGTGTGTCAGGAGCGTTGCCTTTCAAGGAGGGGGGAGAACATGGGGCGGAGGAAATGGGGGAAGGATGGGCCTCCGGCTCTCTCATACACAGAACAAAGCATAAAGGTGGTAAAGCATCTATTCAAATCGTCGATTTTCTGTGAGAGTGTGGTACTTGCCCGGACGAGCCGGCCTAGTCATGCTACTAGCAAAATGGATTTAGTCGGTAGCGTAACGAACTTTTTTAAACAAAAACCGATTTGCGAAAAATCTATGTTATCGTCGAACCTATTCACAAAATCAGAAGAAACTGCTTAGAACTGCGACCTGTAAAGAAAAACAGCCGACAGAATTTTAGCCTAAGCTGAAACAAACTTTGCGCTCTTTAGGTAATTAACATAACATATCTGTAAGATCATAACAATGATTAAGTAAGAAAATTTGATTGTTTGTTTGTAATAGATACACTTCATTATCAAAGAGTACCATTGTGACTTTAATGTAAACATATTAGTACCGACCGCTAACCTATCAAAGAGTTATACTTGTGAGACCTCGACCTGTCCCGGCGCTCTTACGCTTTACATACTTAATTTAGTACAAATTTTTGCGTACCAACTCTGTGAAATTGAATTCCTAACAAAATTTATTGCTGGCTGGTTTTGATCTCAACGTTGAATTAATTTATAACTTAGCTACATCACCATCCATACATACTGAAGTCATTTACTATGGATGGTATTCTCAAACAGAAATATTAACATTTTATAGGTTTGTGCCAGACTCATTTTACGAGGCATTTTACTTGTTTATGTACGGAGGAAACTCGTAAATCAAAAATCTAGGTTCTTGCAGGAATCAAGGTTAATCCGTTAGTGTTCAAAATATAATGACGTCCTTTAGTAAGGTTTTTAAAGGCAAATGTATTACTTATACGAAAATAAACAGATAAAATTCCACAGTTTAATTCATTCGCGGACACTCAACCAGACAAAAGAAATAATGCTTTACGTCTACGCGGGACTGCCCCGAAGTGTTAAGAAGTAGGTTCTAATCAAAGAAAAGATACTTACTAAAGACCTAATGACAATTTTTGGCAGAATTCATTTAATTTAATTATTTTACTACATCTTATTTTTACATAGGTATTATTGAATTCAATAGTGTCTGCAATTGTGCATATGCAGAAAGTGGAGTTAGTGCGTCTTCAGTATAAACTTAGATATATGAGTACGTCTGCGCAAGATTTGAACCTGGGACTTTTCAATAAACGTGCTAAAATCATTCTTCCACTTCACTACCACTGCTCCAAATTTAATTTAATTTTAAGATACGTAAAATCAATTCATATGTCTTTTTTTGAATGCCGATTCGCAATTATAATTAATTGAATCTTCTTTTTAGAAGTACAGGAAATGCAAGCTCGATTAAATATCAAGTGAATGGTACTTTCTATTTTTGGTATATAACTCAAATAAACAAATTGACCTAATGGCTATTTTGACTTTGAGTGATGGATGCGATCTTTCTTTTATATTACGTATAATTAAAGCAGACTGAAACACGTTTCTTTTGAATGCTACTTTTTCTAAAACTTATAATATCTTATCTGTAAAGAGAAAATATTGAATATCCTAGCTGATTCTCTTCCCGTGGAGATAGTAGAAGTCGACTCATGAACATATACGTTCGTGGAAAAAGCTTTTTCGATTTTTACATGTATAAAATCAATAAAATATAATATAATGTGTAAAATACCTTCGGGTATTTTCGGTTCACTGTGTGATGTAATCACGGTGAGTATGCATACTGGATTGGCGTCTGTGTTAGCTATGACACGAATCTAACTTGATACATGAGTGACCGTAATTCCATAATTTGTCTAATAGTAGGGGTAATGATGCTAAATGTGGATTGAGTCGAGAGACCTGAGGACCCATTTCACTTTAAAGATTAGGTGGTAGAAAGAAAAAAAGGTTATATGATATTTTTCATTACACCGGTGAGATGAGCAGCTAGGGGTTTAAAAAAATTAAAACAAATATAATTAGTCCGTGGCCGTGTGGTATCCGGTAGAGTAGAATAGGACCACTCCAAGTCTTCCCGTGGATGTCGTACAAGGCGACTTAGGAAATACAAGCTAAACAAAGCTTATAAACATCGATGAGACCTCTCCAACTCGTTTAGCCAGCGTGGAGAGTGTAGGCTAAATCCTCTGGCTGCTCTGGCCAAGTATAGAGTAGTACAGAAAAGGGTCGTGCTCCTGTGCTCATGTGGAGACTAAAAAGACCTGATGATGATAATTAGTCCCATCAAAATACTTAGTGCGTCCGATTAATGCATGCCAAGAATTACGTCATGTTCAAATACGTGACTATTTGAACATGACGTCAGTAATAATAATAAATAAATATATATACGGACAAATCACACAGATTGAGCTAGCCCCAAAGTAAGTTCGAGACTTGTGTTATGGGATACTAACTCAACGATACTATATTTTATAACAAATACATATATAGATAAACATCCAAGACCCAGGCCAATCTGAAAAAGATCATTTTTCCATCTTGACCTGGCCGGGGATCGAACCCGGTCACTCCGTGTCGCAGGCTGGCGTTTTGACCGCTGCGCCACGGAGCTAGTCAGTAGGTGGGAATAATAAAAGTGCAGACAAAAAAGGAGCAAAATATTTTTTTTTTATTAAATATTGAATTAGGCATTTGTCTCCCATCTTATCTGGTGGTAAGTGACGATAAAGACGACGATGTTACATTACATGCCTATCCAAGAGATACCCAATTTTTCTACTTTTTTGTCTGGAAATATGGACGCAGGGTGCAATTCATTCCACACTTTCTGAACACTCCTCGAACCAAAAAGGAACTGTCGAAGCGTTTAGTTCGACTCTTTGGTATTTACGCCAGTGTATCCATGTGCGCGGTCGGCATTTTTTTTATTTGAAAACTGAAAAAATCAAGAATAACTGGGATAATATAATCTGACGATATCCCTATGTTGGAACCAAAAAAACAACCCCCTATATTAAAGTCAAACATGTGGTGGACGTACTTCTACCGTGTCCGAGGTATCCCTTTATATTAATCAGACGCGCTCGAGTAAATCTCAAAATCGCCTCTTGGGCTCCCCTACTATAAATCTCAAGTTAGTTTGATCAAAATATTTTCTTGAAATCTGCAGAAGCAATAGAATGCAGATGCGATACCCACTTTGCGAAGTATTTCAGATACGATAAATCATAGAGCACAAACGTTGATTCCCAACAAAAACTAATGGAGGCGCTGGCAGCTGGCATACGCTCACTTCATTTATCACTCACGAACTAGTATTTTTGCAATTTGTAAGTAATACATACTACTTAATAGTCCGTAACGTGTTTTACTTCGCTCAAGCTACGTATTTATAGCGTAAGCCTCTACATAAGCCGGATAATTAATGATTTAAACAAGTTTGTGTGCTTGTAGACATTGATTGCGTTAAAATTGCTGGGAGCATACGTCTTGACGATAAACATCGAGTATGGCTTGATCAATCTTCGGCCATGGACATATGAAGAAGACGCGCCATGGATGAGGGTTATGACCGGTCTGTGTCCGTAAGAAGACATCATATTGTAATTAGACGGTGTAACATTCTTGTACAGAATAGTCTATGTGAATCGTGTCTAATTGCGCGATTAAGAAACGTAATCATTCGTCTGGACAAGTGATAAAAAAAGGATTAAAAAAAGAACTGACGCAACATCCGATATCAAATAAGTCTTACTTGCTCTCTATAGGAGTGTTTTTAAAGTTTTGTCCTCAAGAATTATGGAAGAGCATAAAGGATATACCTAGACTTCATACTTAATTATTATTCACTGAAATCTTTGCAGAAGAAGAATTATTCTTTTGAATGTATTCATAGATAACCCTTTTTAAAAATATAAATAAAAACAAAAGTTTTTAAAAATCTTTAAGATGCAAACGTGACGGACCACCATACTTTTTATTTGATTTCTTGTAAAAGAATAAAGGTAGCATCTCCACATGCATATTAATGACAGAAATACTTATTTCTTTTATACAAAGACGTAGTACGAGTAGAAATCGCCGATGTTGACTTAATAACAATAAAAAAGACAAATGACACTCGGCTACTGAATTCCTAAGCTCTCCTTAGAAACGTCAAGCGTGTATAATCTTAATGTTCGGGGCCCGTTTCGGATATTAAAAATGTTTTTGAATCATTTGACATTTAGGAATTTTGTTGTTTAGACGTGTTTTTGTCAAATTGTTAAATATTTTACTACTATATATATATAAAACGGAGGCGTGAGATTGAAAACACGCTTGAGTTTTTTAAATGTAAGTGTTATAGCTGAATAAAACAAGACTTGAGAGGGTGATATATTAAATATTTCTGTTAAAAGTAATAGCTTTCGAGAAATACTGTTGATGTTATAGGTAGTAAATCATCTTTTTAATGCTCCATAGGTACGATTACGGAGATCCAATGAAAAGTTCTGCGAATCCAGTTTACAAATCAACTTTATGTAGCTTTCAATAAATAAATAAATATAAATATGTAGAGACATATCACACAAATTGAGCTAGCCCCACAGTAAGCTGTGAACTTGTGTTGTAGGATACTAGACTTAACGATACTATATTTTATAATAGATACTTATATAGATAAACATCCAAGACCCAGGTCAATATGAAAAAGATCGTTTTCCATCATGACCTGACCGGGATCGAAACCGGGCATTCTCGTGTCGCAGGTGTTAACCACTGCGCTATGGAGCTCACCTTTTGAATCTCATCCAACGTTTTCCCTCAGTTTAGAGGAGCCCTAAAAATAAATGTATTCTAAATTTGAACCGGCAACGCGGCGTGAGGCGCACCGCGCATCCACCTGCGCTTATCTAGCCGAGCGCATCGGAAGCGAGACTATTTTTTTTCTCACGAACCACATTCTCCAACTTAACCACGAAACAATCAACTATTCAGCTCTCCACATTGAACGATATACATCGTTGCGTGACTGCCGCATTATAAACAACCAGAGTGATGATACATCGTAATGTAACTTGAAACGGAATGAGCTACGATAAAAAATAGTTCGATCAAGGAACGAAGTAGAGGCGGGTGTTAAACCTGCCCTTTTACCTATGGCCCTGTACTTTGTTTCTCCGTTGACGGCTTTTAATATGAATATGAAATGACTTGAGAGGCCCATTGTTTATGTTGTGACGTGAAAACACTTTTAAGTCAAAGGAAGCATCATTGATGTTATAACGCTGTCATATTTAACACTGATGTTTTTTGTGAACTATACTTTGTTTCTATGGAATCCTTATAATATTTTTTTTTTGGGTGGGAAAGAGAATAGTTTTTTTAGGGAGAGCTTATGAGTATAATATTATGTATACCCGTACACAGCCTGGGCGGAGAATTAGTAAGATATATAAGGTCCTGTTAAATTAAACACAAATATTTTATGGGTCTCATAGGTTAAATCCTAACTTCCTAACTAATAATATAAATGCGAAAGTGAGTTTGTTTGTTACGCTTTCTTTCACGTTGTAACTACTGAACCAATCATCATGAAATTTTGCATACACGTTATCTGGGGTACGGAGAAGGATATAGCGTACATGTTATCCCGGGAAAAGTACTGTTCCCGGGAGATCGACATTGACGCGGGCGGGGCCGCGGGCTAAAGGTAGTAGGTAAAAAGTTATGCCAAGAGAGTGTTTTCTTTGTGTACAGGGTGTTTTTGCGTCTGTTTTCCTAAAATTTTAAGGTCAAAATATCCCTAATATTTGCATGTCGATTTTAATTTTGCTTCGAAAGCTTTTTCTACATTACGGGTGTCAGTCTTTAAAATAAATGCACATGATTAACTTAAAATGTGCCTTTATTGACGACCTCTGTGGCTCAGTGTCTTTGAATCTTAGGGTCTCGGGTTCGATCCCCGGTTAGGTCAAGGTGAAAAAATATATTTTTCGGATTGGCTTGGGTCTTGTATTTTTATTTATAATGTATCCATACATACATAGTATCACGTCTTTTTCCCTTGCAAAGTAGACAGATCGGGCCAGGGCCAGAGAAGGCCACGTTTGGCATGTTGGTGGGCATTAGGCGAAAAACGAAACCAAAATAGTGAGGGTTGCTAGCCGCATCGCCTATTACATGACTCCACGGAATTTTGCCCGTTCCCTAGTTCGGCTTTTACGACTTGCGCGGGAAGCGAAGCAACATGTACCTTCTACGTCTTTTCTTTTCTCCCAGATCAGCATGGAAGACAGGTGGTAGACGACGCCTATGGCCATAAGATTCAAGAGCCACATTTAGCGTACTTATTAGTAGAGGTGGAAGCCAAAAATATTTATGCACATATGTATCCATAGAAAAATGTAGTATCGTTGAGTTATTATCCCACGACACAAGTTTACAAATCTGAGTAAATCAATTTGTCGCTTCATGATTTAAAAATTTGACATGTATCGTCTGTCTTGTCCAATCCATGTTGTATGATAATCTTCAATGTAGAAATTTTAACAATTAAACGAGCTGTCAATTTGCCTTCGGCATATATCAAAAGAGCGAGCGTTTGAAAACAGACGACGCCATTTGTAAAATGCGGAATCATACAATTTGCCTGCGACATATCCATACAGTTGAAAATGTTAGCAAACAAAAGTTGTATTTTTTTGCAGAGCTTCATCTGAAGACGCAAATAAAGACAAGCCTGAGCTAGTATACGACACAAATTTTCAATTTACTGTGGGGCTAGCTCAATCTGTGTAATTTGTCCCTATTTATTTATTGATTGGTGGACGCATCAGTGTCACAGATATATTGCTATTCGTGAATAAGTACTATACTTACATGGCTGATTTTGATTTATGAAGGTACCTTACCGGCAGTGTATGTGTCATGCAACCAGGGGCTTACCTACCGCTGTATCAGCCGTATCAATGATACCGAGTCTTATGGCCCTAGGCGCTGTCTACCACGACAGAGATAAAGACGTGATAATATGTATGTATAGAGCATAGTGGTTGCAGGTATGGCGTACGCGAGCCCAGCTTCCCGAGCTGCTTCTTGCTTTTCCCGAATTCGAATGAATTCGTTCGACTACTCACTTGTAAGTATTCCTATTGGAACACTGCTTCCTAAGTAAAGTTACTAAAGTATTCCTTCATTCCCTTCCAAAATAAAACTAATTCCTATCCTACCCCCACTTAAAAATGCTTCTGATGGGTAGCAGCGTCGGAAGCACAGGAAGCAAAAAAAAGCTGCGCTTACTAATCCGCCTGCCAAGTCTGGTTAGTGAATATAGTGATAAGTATACCTAGGCCCATGGAAGGAAAAACAAATGCACGAAATCATACAAGAACCTGAACAGTATGTATTGAACCAGCAAGTAACTTTGCGTCTTAAACAGAACTGGCAAGATCATTACCAGTATGGTGGCACTGGTAATGAATGATCTTGCTAGTTGAGGTCAAGGTAAAGCAAGACACGAGCAAGACTGCTGGTACAGCCACTGCTCTACAAGCAGTGGCTCTTCAGCGCCTTGATTTACTTTGGCCTAAACTGAAACTGAATTGATTATATCATTGAAACTAACGTGAGATACAGACATTTTGTACTAAAAACGGGTCACTCACGTGCTATTTCGTCGGGATTGCCGACTATAGTTTCGGACTCGTATCCCGACGAAATAGCACGTGAGTGACCCGTTTTTAGTACATAATGAAACTGAATTGAGTTTCTTTGGTACACCAATATGAATGAATACATTCAATGGTCGTTCCGCCTGGTATTTTTTTTTTAATATAGATGGATGGATTGTATCATGGAGAGTGTAAGCAGGAAAATAGTGTCAAAGGCTATGGTAGACGACAGATCGAAATGTGGTCGACATTTCCATGAAAAGGAAGGAGATTAAAATTAATCTTGATTTGAATAATAACTATCCGAGCGAGCTCCGTGGCGCAGTGGTTATTACGCCAGCCTGCGACACGAGGGCCCCGGGTTCCATCCCCGGTCAGGTCAAGATGGAAAATGATCTTTTTTAGATTGGCCGGGGTCTTGGATGTTTATTTATATATGTATTTGTTATAAAATATAGTATCGTTGATACTAAATCCCATAACACAAGTCTCGAACTTACTTTGGGGCTAGCTCAATCTGTGTGACGTGTCCGTATATATTAAAAAAATATATAATTTTGGTTCTACTTAGTTTTGATTGACTGCGATGTTGAATATCTGACGATCTCGTTTTCGAAGAGCATCGTGTAGAAAAGGGTAAAGCAAGGCATAAATTCTTATAAGAGTTCATAAACCTGCCGCTGATTGCACATTCTCTGGAAGTTAACGTCGCTTAATTTTCGTTCATGCCAATAAGTACAATAAGTTTTGGGGCCTTCGAACCTTTATGACTTTGAGTACTTTTGAGGCAACGGTGTGCGCGCGAAATAATGATTTTTTTAATTAAGGTTAGGCCGGAGAGCGTTTCTCATTTTATTATTCTGTTTCTTACTGTCGTACTACTAGGTGTACATTTTTTACGATATAACTTAATTTTTTTTTTTTTAATTTAAAACGAGATTTATATAATTTTAAAATAAAAAAAAGAAAACTGTTACTTGATGATATATAAGTTTAAATCAGATTGAGGCTTCAGTTTGTAGGTAAATTTTATTGACATACTTTTTGTTTCTAACTTTAAAAAGAAAAAAACAGTATTTATTTTTAAAAAAACAGTGATTTCCTCTAAAATTTATTTTTATAGCAGATATGTACCCTTAAATAGTAAAAACTGACAGGATGAGAAAGGAATTTGTAAATTTTTATGTAATGAGAAAGATCCTTGTTCGATGAGTAGGATTCTTATACATATTTGAAGACAATATTTGTATTTACTAACTAAAGACAATAGGCCCAAACTTATTTATTTATTTGAAAGCAAATTTCTTAAAGAAGCGTTTAAGTCTACAGTTGAACTTCGCCAACAATGTATGTGAATACTTGTACAGCTAGCTATGTGCCATGGTAAGAGTTTTTTCATCGCTGATAATCGATTTCATCAACGGTCTGAACCCTGGAATTTGCAAATTCGCCAATAAATGTTTTATGTCGTTATTAGTTCCACATTTCGCCACCACGGAACACTGGTACGGGTAATGGCTCCGATTGTTCGGCCATCTTGAAAAATGACGGACGTAATCGCTTCTTATGCGGTTTAATAAAATTTCGTTTAAGGAGGCGCCTGATAACCGCCCAGCCGACATATTGGGTAATTATTATTTCTTAAAACGGTTTTTCATTTATCTTGAAATGCTACATATTAAAAGTGTGACGTATCCAATTCTTTGTTTTGGGTGGGGCTTAGTTCAGCTGACGGTAGGTTACATCGGGTATTATCGAGTTTTATTATCGTGTTAAAAAGTTGCATGCCACCTACTATCCAGCTACGGGAAAAATATATTATCAAGGTAAGTAAACACAAATCACTGTCGACAGCGATGTATGGTCACGGAATGGGTAGTGTGAGAATTAAAAACTCACTTGTTTGTTAAAATTAAATATTTGATACTGCAAAGATAATTGCACTCCATCGGCTAAAAACGAAGTTGCTACATACCTACCAATACCCCAACCTGCTTATAATTATATATTATATATTGCCTATAAAAATGTGATGTGAATTACAATGATGTGATGTAACATTATTTTTATATCCTCAACGAGCTTTTACCCGCAGCTCCACCCCCGTTAATGAAGATCCCTCGGAAACAATATCTTTTCCCGGATTAGAGGTGGTTGTCTTGCCCCGACCTTCAAACGACCTCCATATAAAAGTTCATCACAATTGGTTTAATAGTTGAAGCGTAAAGTGAATGAATGAATAAATGAAATATTCTTTATTGCACCAATTAGGATACATTATTTGAAACTATTCTATATAAAGTGGTACAAGGGGCGGTCTTATCGCTTTAAGCAATCTCTTCTAGACAACCCTTGAAGAGATGGAAATTTTTATAAACAAAAATACAGGTGGCGCAGAAAGTAACAGATAATTAATAAAAGAAGAAATTTATGTTTTTTATAATAATTATCTACTATCTTTACTATCTATACTATCTTTCATATATAAATATAAACATATATATTTATATATAAACATATACATACATATACACATACATACACACTACATACATACAAGTCCAATACGGAAATAATAAAAATAGTACCATACATATCTGAGCAGAGGGGTTGAGAAATCAGGCAGCATTATTGAAGAGAAAGGAGATAAGATTTGGTTAAAGATTTGAAGTTTGCCAAAGTTTGAGCACGTCGAATAGCAGGTGGCAGGGAGTTCCAGAGTCTGATAGCCTGTTCTGTAAAGGACTTGGAATAGAAATCAGAAGTGTGGGCAGGTACTCGAAGTAAAGTGGTAACAGACAGAGAGACAGTAACTTTCGCATTTGTAATATTAGTATAGTATGGTATTGACAATAGAGACCAGATGCCATTGAGGGGGTGCGCGCACCCCTAAGCCCCCGCTGTGGATCTGCTATTGCAAAACACGGGACCGCCCAGCGACTTAGTCGACGTCATATCGCTGAATTTTAATATGGCCGATGTCAGTTTTTAATTAAATCATGTGCAAAACGTTAATGGGCAATTAATCAACTTGTTAAGTAATAACATGTTGTAAGTACAGGGAAATCAAATAACTGTACTTGCACTGTGGAAAGTTGGCAGATAAACAGGTAGGCACTGTGTAGTTAAATATTTTTGCATCACTATATAGGGTGATACTGAACTCATTGTTATATTAACTGATATTCTACACATTGATCATAAACATGGGCATTAATTACACCAAATTACACCGATTTCACATTATATAGTCTACTATCTAGAAGCAATTTACAAAACAATCCAAAACAAAAACCGTGTAGTCCGCCGAAATTCCCGCCAAGAACTTCTTGTGGATGTCGTCTGTTCATTCATCATTTCATAATTAAATTATTGTAAGGATGTTCAGAATAAACAAGTATTGTTTTATCAAGATTGCACACTCAAGGTACACTTTGTTAGTTGAAATTATCTGTTTTTTTATCAATTTTTGTATGGAAATTGAATATTAGTATCATGGACTTAAGAAGCTAAGTGTTGGTAAATTTAACTTTAGTTTCATATACCGTTCTTTGCCACAAAGTTTAGGAGATCAAGGTGTCAAGCTTTAAAAATTGTAAAAAGTCGCGCTCATTATACCCAGTCCTGGTCAGGTATAAAGTTATGGGTTTAAAAAAATGGCGTCGTCGGTTATCCTTTGTCTATTTTTTCCCGTCTATTTTCTTATTGTTGGCCCCTTTGGATAATTACGATTTTACCTGCGGAAATAAAACAATTAACGTGTGTGGGTGCCGAGACAAATCACACAATAATTTAGGACCGGATTTCTGTTATTTTGATGGTTTAGGCAAGTTGTTTTTACACACGTGCATGAATTTTATGGGAATCGATCTCGACGCGCGTTCCGCTCGTAAACAATTTGATTTGGTTTGTGAATTAATTTTGGAATAATGATAGCATGCACCAAAGTTCTGTTTGTTTTTTAGCCCCCGACGCAAAAGAGGGGTGTTATAAGTTTAATTGCTATGATGCCCGTTTGAGAGCTACGGTGACACAGACACGCATGTCGTGTCACCGTAGTTCTCAAACGGGTGAACCGATAGATGCGTTTTTTTTATTTAGATGCATGTTTTCTTGCTACGTGTACTCTGTTCCAGTGCCTCAAGATAGGGCAGCAATAGCGACTCCCTATCGCTGCCAAGAGACTAAGTCCAGCCGTCTTCATATCGGGGCTTCGTTGTTTTTTTTTTTATTTAACTTGATGTTATCAAAGAGATAATTGTTTTCTTGAACGTATACTTATTTTATCGCTCCCAGCAACAGTTCATTGTGCATCAAAAAATCTTCGCATTTATTTGACTTCCGCGCATCTGTTCCCGTGCCCGGGAGGCGTGGGTCTCATCACGACTCCCATGCTTATTTGTGTAACCCTGCCGAGAAAGGAAGACAGGTTTGTGCGCAGGGTTACGTTGACCTAACTGTATTTTCAGTTTCACTGGGTTATTATTGCGAAATCGCACACGAAAGCGGTGGATTCCTTGAATTCCTCAACAATTACCATTTCGTGAGTGACCCCTCGCCCCCTCTTCTGCAGAACTGGACCCACCAAGCGAGATCTGACCTTTAACCGTGGCTATATTTGGAATTCTTTGTATGTACTTATTTTTAAGTAGGTATATGATATAGAAAAATGATAAGACCTGACATCCACAGCTACTAACAGGTGTTTCCTTGTGATCAGTGTGATCACGCAAGTTTGTCGTATTACCATTTTTACACTTCCTGAATAATGTGATGGTCCTACTATGATGTATTTTTTAGCTGAGCTAATGTGGCATTTGAGGTGCTGTTCTGCTACGGTACGTCAATTTGAATGTATAAGAGATCAGATCAGATGTGACAGATTTTGTGGTCGGACTTTCGTAAACGAGAGGAAATTCCGGTCATCACTTTTCAATAACACCGAAAACACGCTGCGAGCCTGTCTAGTTGTCAAAATAATGTTCGAATTACCAAGCATGATTTTGATAAAGCATGCGTTTAAATCAAGCATAAAATTAAAAAATGAATAAATAAAAACTTATTAAAACTTATAATTTATTGTGCCTATTTGATTTCACACAACAATAAGAAGTTACTGACTAATATTTTACATCTACACTTAATTTACTGCCTGTTTCAAAGACGAAATGCAGAGGTAGCTCTAAAGGTTCATGTATACATACTCAATACCATTAATACCATCTATTCTCAGAAGCATCCGACTGGTGGATAACTGCAGACTTCTCTAGCCATCGATTATAAAATGCGGAAGCATACCTACGAGTTACGACGCATGACAAAATTGACAAATGGCGCCGACACATAGAAATGTTCCTTCAGGATTTACAACAATTAGTCGAGTCTCGTAACAATAGCCAACAGGTTCTTGTACAGCTAAGACACTGAAGTTCTAAAGTTCAGATTGTGCAAGTCGATTTGGAGAGACGAGTGGCAAGACTTAAATATACCTTCAAAATCATAATCGAAACGTTAAGTCAGAATATAGGCTTATTTATATAGCATTATTATATCTTATTTACTTAGTTATATTTATTTAATTAATTATAAATGTTCAAAAGCGCAGACTATTAGCCTTTCAGAGCCGACCAATGTAGAGAAGAAACGCCGAAAGAAACTCTGTTCAACAGTATTGGTCGCCTACTCGCCTTATATTTTTTTTTCATTATGAAACCATTTTAATAATAATTAATAATAAGGATCAAATAATAATAATTAGGGGTAAATAATGTTTTCTTTCTTAATCGTCATTCATCATGTCAGCCGTAAATAGTCCACAGCTGAACAAAAGCCTCTCCCATTGATTCTTTGTTCCATGGGAGGATATTGACATACCACTCTTGGCAGGCGGGGTGGCGAGGTTTTCTTTACAGACTGCCTTTTAAAATATTTTGGCTACCTAGGCCATTTATAGTAAATATCACGCCAATCGACTCGCCCACAACTCGAAGAGTGTGAGCTTTGTCCAACGGCTACGAGCAAATACAGAAACATTCACTACAACTTTCCATCGTTATGATAAAAATTTAATTATAGACATTGTTTTCTGTGTGTAATTATCGCATTGCACAAAAGCAATTAGTCAATATAAACAAAGCTAATAACTTTCCAATTCACATTATTGTAGCTTTCTCTAGCTAAGAAGATTTTATTCCAATTATAATCATTTTCATGATACTTTATTGTCATGCCTTGGGCACTTAAAACATCTACTTAGTACCAGTAATAAAAATCTTTTATTCAACATTTTCTTCCTAAGAACTAAACAGTTTTAATCTATACTAATATTATAAAGCTGAAGAGTTTGCTTGTTTGATCGCGCTTATAACAGGAACTACTGGTACAAATTGGAAAATTATTTTTGTGTTGGATAGTCCATTTATTGAGGAAGAATAAAAAATATCACGCTGCGACCAATAGGAGCGAAGCATCAATAAAAAATGTTTTGAAAACGGGGGAAAATTATTCATCTATCAATATTAATAAAAGAACTAATTAATCATAATGACAGAAATTGTCGCGGACGAAGTCGCGGGCAAAAAACGGACTGGGACGTATGGGATTTCATTAGAATCCTTACACCCACCGAGTGACATAGGCTATAAATTTTATGCCGAGGCGTTTTTTTTTACGTAATCGCTTTATTATTCCAAAGCAAAGTACGCACTTACCTATAACAATTTGGCGGACTTAATTCTATGAGCATTATCTCCTACTCAGCCATGAAAAATGCTTGTATAATTACAAATTACCTACGTATATCCTATATTTTTTTTTAATCGTAGCCTATATAAAACTCTAATAAATAGCGGGAGCAGCAGGGTGGCGGGATAGCGAGGTAAACAAGTGTCGATTATGTCTGCATGCGTGCTTATGCTCAGCTGTCTAGATTATATTGATAGGCGCTCGTCCGTTATCGTGTGATAGGCTTCCGGGATCCTACCCGCACGTACTGGACTAAGTACTGTAGAGTCGGCTGGCGTATCATAACTACATGTTAGTATATACTGTTATATGGATAATTGAGCTTTGAATTAAGACCGGTACACGTAAGTTTCGCACGCTATTAAACTTTTTCATAATTTCTTTTTTTATATATGTGATCCAATTGTATCGTTTTTATACCTAGATCTGGTATAACTATTTTATGAAAATTTCGTTGTTGAAGTGATCATAAATCGATGAACGCCGGCTGCACGCACGAAAATGTGTCACGTTCTGTGTGCAAGCAAGAACGAGGAACAAGTGATAGAGAGGCACGATCGGCCTAAGCGTTCGGCTTGTGACGCATCTATCTCTCTTCCACATTTATCACGTAAATTATCGTCCGTAAACTGACTTTACAGACAAAAATTGTTTTTATAACGCTTATGTTATTGATTATCAAAATCTGGACATGAGGCCTTTAGAAGTAGTATGGTGGTGGATGGTAGCACCATCGAACGAGCGTTGGCAGGGATTCCATCCTCCTCCTTCATTATGCGAGTAGAATAGAACACCCTACGCCGCTGTTTACCGGCACGTACAATTTAGGGATTTTCAAGAGTGAATAGGAGTTATTTGAGTTTGCGTGTACCGCCCTAGACCTCTTCCCATCAAGCAAGATAGGGGTCACGCTCTCCAATTAACAATAAAAAAGTACTTTCCCGTCGGATCACTGAGTAGGTGAGCGTTTCGTCCCATTAAATTTTCGTACCAATCGCAATGGATCACTTGTGCCATTGAGTAGTACCATTAAAAGTAACTAGGACCTTTTTATCCCACTGATACCATTGATGGTACAATAGTATTTTTTTATTTAACATCATCATTTCAGCCACATTAAGTCCACTGACGGACCCATTTATCCATATCTATCCGTATTAGGAATGGTCGGGTATGACAGGTTGGAGGTGCGACAGAATATGGCGTTGGCAAGGTACGTCTTCAGTGTATTTCGAGGAAAGCTGACTAACACGCCCATATTGGAAGCACTGAGTTTAGAAGTGCCCAACCAAAGACTACGACAGGAAACACGAGCGAGGGTATTCAAGGTCCCCACTTCCAGAACACAATTATTAGAATATGCACCAATGACGCGGGCTATAAAAATAATGAATAAATTGTCCCGAGATATTGATCTGTTTCAGTGTACATTGGCGGAATTTGATAGAACAGTAATGACATATCTGTGTAACAATAGCGAAGGTGATGTCTCATGTTATGTATTGGCTAGTCTGTAAGGTGACATGATGATATGAAAATAAATAAATAAAAAATAAAAATAAACCTTTCCCAAGGGTTCTTAGTTCCACGGGAGGATATTGCCATGCTCACCACACTGGGCAGGCGGGTTGACGAACTTAGTTTATTATTCGTTTAACTTAAAAGCACATTAAATCTTGAATGACGTATGATATAAAATCTGTCACTCTATGTAAAACCTTATTAAACGATATAATGATTGCGTTGCATCCTCCGCAATAAAATCATAATCATTCATTAGAACTTCCTAGTCCAATAATATATACGATGCAGTAAAGTTTGTAAATCTTCATGAACATCGTTTCGTTCAGTATGGTCGGGAACTCGGGACCAGTCCCATGTGTCATTTACTCTATAGATAAACTAAATCCGGGTTTTTGACCGCAATCGCAGCAGATCAAGCAAGTATGATACATCTTTAATATTGCGAGGAAAATTACTTTCACATAGTAGTTTTTGTCCCGGCACGCGTGCAGTGCGTGGAATGCACTCGTGGCGATCGATTTCGCGCGCAATCACCGGCGGCCATGTTGTTTTTGCTGTCAAAATAATGGATCCCTAGTGCGTTCTTCAAGCGTGCTACAATCATGTAGTTAGATGGAGAATAGCGATGTAAATTTGCACAACTGTCAATTTCATTGTTCTGGACTCAATAAATAACAGACTAGCAACCCGGACTCATATAAACCTACCTCTTTAATCACTCTATCTATTAAAAAAACCGCATCAAAATCCGTTGCGTTTATTTAAAGATCTAAGTATACATAGAGATAGACAGACAGCGGGAAGCAACTTTCTTTTATACTATGTAATGAAGTGTTCATCAAATTCTTTTCCTCATCAAGTTATCATTTGAATTCTGTTATTGTTAATTAATAACCAGCTAAGAAGAAGCTATAGGTTTCTCTAATAAGGCCTTTACTCAGTGCTACAGTTTGGAGAACTTCACGTTTGCTTGCATCAGCCACCTCCAGATATTCTTCAGTCGAACTTACTATCTCGCTTCATGACAGAGGCTTTAGCGTGCAAGCTTAGCCATAAATCAGTTGTACAGCGCAGATGTCATAACTTAGCAAATAAAGGAACCTGCTGGTAATCAATCATATAAAAAAGGAGCAGCCACAGGCCGTTTGGGATGTCTTGTTCCTTGTTCTAGAGTCTGGCTTGTATTGTTAATGCCAAATAAATTTAACGTTCCGCTTTAAGTTGAACTCGAACTAGAAGACTTTTGTCTAATTGTCAATGTCAATTATTATTGTGTACCTAAATTGTGTGGTACTCCCCAGCATGACCATAAACGCTTTTCTAATAACGGTAAGATTTTCTATTAATGGTAGCTTGTATTATTATGTACGATTTTGTACCCCTGTTTTAAAATTTTGTACCGTTTCGGTTTCCGAGATATTCAATATCCTGCTGGAAAGCATACTGCCTAGCATGACCAAGCGTAACAGATTATGATTTTCAACTAATTAAAATGCATTAAGATAGCCATTAATTTGTACTATTTTATACGCCTATTCTGAAATGTCAATCCATTACCGTTCCAGAGAATTAAGTATGTCGTGCCAGGAACCTTTCTTCCCAGCATGACCTCACACAACCGTTAATAATTTTTAAGAAACTGAAACACTCACAAAGCTTTGAATTTGTACTCTTTTGTACACCTATTTCGGAATTTCATTCACGTTTAGTTTTAGAGATACGTAGGTCATGCTGGAATGAACTCTCTCTGGCATGACCAAAACAAAACCAATAATACTTTTTCCAAAATTTAAAGCTGTGTAATATAGCTTAGATTTTGTACTGTTTATCATCCCTATTTTGATATTTGTTACGCTTTCCCTTTAGGAGTTGTAATGCAGATGAATATTTGCACCCCGACCATGCTAAAAATGCACAAAACCAGGCTTTTGTGGAAGCAAGATCTAATTATATTCCTGTACTAGCTGTTGCCCGCGGCTCCGCCCGCGTTAGTGTCGATACGTCGGTCCTTCCCCGGGCCTTAAACTACCTCCATACCAAATTTCATCCAAATCAGTTCAATGGTTGAAGTGTAAAAAGACGACAGACAAAGTTACTTTCGCATTTATAATATTAGTATTAGTATGGAAGCATGGATATTATTCATAATTCTAAGTCCAGAAATGAGAAAATTTCCATAAAAACATTACCCTCTCCTTTTACTCCTTTAGGGGTGAATTTAGTCCATTTCACCCACATATATATTATTTTATTGTAATAGAGAACTTACATACCTATTTATTTTCATACTTCATAGTAGAAATGAGAAAATTTCCAATTCCCGTAAGGACTTACCTTTCCCATTTTGCCATATAAGTGGGGAATTTTGTCCATTTCATCGTCACAGGTCTTTTCTAATTGTAATCGAGAACTTATATACTATATTTTTATACTTCTAGGTCTAGAAATGTGAAAATTTCCATACTAACTTTACCTCCTTCAAGGGAGAATTTTGTCTAGTTCACCTACACAGATCTGTTTTAATTCTAATCGAGAACCTTTATACCTACTTTCTGACTTCGAAGTCCAGAAATGAGAACATTTCCATTCAAAGTTTATACCACCCATCCCATTACCCCTTACGGGGGGAATTTTGCAAATTTCATCTACACACATATTTTTTAATTTTGATTGATAACTTATATACCTATTTTCATACTTTTATGTTAATGATACCCCTATATTAGTAAAATTTCTAAAAATCCTTTCTTAGCGCTCACTTACATCATTAAAAGAACCCCTGTACCAAATTTCAAGTTTCTAAGCGCAGCAGTTTCGGTTGCGTTGATATATAAGTCAGGTTTGCCGTTTTCCCGCGGCTACGCCGCCGCCGTTAGTGTCCATCCCTCAGGCACAATCGAATTTCCCGGAATAAAAGGCACCCTATGTCCTTCCCCGGTTCTCAAACTACCCCCATGGCAAATTTCATCCAAATTAGTTCAATGGTTGAAGCGTGAAAAGAAGACAGACAGACAGAGTTAATTTCGCATTTATAATATTAGTATGGATAAGTATAGATAGTATGGATAGGTATAATGATGTCGTATAACGATGATGACTTTGGATTTTAATTTTCCTATGTCAATAATTATTTATTTAATGCTATATATTTGTAGGCAAACTCATGCCTTGAGTTCATTCAAATGTCGATAACTTTTGTTTTAATTAACCGATTTTGATGAAACAAACTTTAAATGTTAAACTGAGTTAAAACAAAGCAATTGGTGAAAGTTTGGAGATAATCGTGATCATACATACAGACAGACAGACAGACAGACAGACAGAAATTCGAAAAAAATTTTTTTGCTTTCTATTATTCTTTTTAAGTGTCCCTCTATCCATTTCAGTCAAAAATTCTAAATGTACAGACAAAATATTTTTACTGTTTTATTATATGTATGTTTTATTATATGTATAGATTTGTATATCCGATGGTAAATCTGTAATAAATTGGAACTTCGTTGACTATGCTAAACTTAACCCATTACTGCATTAAAGTTCAAATTTTCTGCTTGATGACACTCTAAAGTACACTCCCTTTTTTGTCACAGATAGTTAAAAATACACGCCCTTGAATAAATACTTTTCATTTTGACCATACATGTGATTTTAAAGTGTTATAGAAATAAACTTATCAAGAACGATTGACATTGACGTTCATTATTCTTTAGTTTACCGCTCAGGCTTTGCCCAGGTGATTTTTATTTAGGTGGTCACCCCTTTATGGGAATGGCAAAGGTAAATTTACGCTGCGTAATTTGTGGCCCGGTATATAAGACAGGAACTATGTTTTGAAGCGCATTGAAAGAACTTGGTTTCTAATAAGATCTCACTTATATAACCCTTTACGAACCTGGAATAATTTCAAGTTTATATATTTTTTATTATTTGAATGCGTTTTCAGAACAATTTAGGGCCTGGCCTACGCTGCAATTTATGGATATTGGAAATTGCGTTCGCTTAGCTGGACCAAAATTCCATGACGAATTTAATCATCAAAGTCTATCCGTTTTTCAGCTTCTGGTAACGGTGAAGAGAAAATATTATACAAATTTATATTTTATGAAAATTTGAATTTTAATGCAGTAATGGGTTAAGTTTAGCATAGTCAACGAAGTTCCAATTTATTACAGATTTACCATCGGATATACAAATACAGGAATATAATTAGATCTTGCTTCCACAAAAGCCTGGTTTTTTGCATTTTTAGCATGGTTGGGGTGCAAATATTCATCTGCATTACAACTCCTAAAGGGAAAGCGTAACAAATATTAAAATAGGGATGATAAACAGTACAAAATCTAAGCTATATTACACAGCTTTAAATTTTGGAAAAAGTATTATTGGTTTTGTTTGGTCATGCCAGAGAGAGTTCATTCCAGCATGACCTACGTATCTCTAAAACTTAACGTGAATGAAATTCCGAAATAGGTGTACAAAAGAGTACAAATTCAAAGCTATATTGTGAGTGTTTCAGTTACTCAAAATTATTAACGGTTGTGTGAGGTCATGCTGGGAAGAAAGCTTCCTGGCACGACATACTTAATTCTCTGGAACGGTAATGGATTGACATTTAAGAATAGGCGTATAAAATAGTACAAATTAATGGCTATCTTAATGCATTTTAAATAGTTGAAAATCATAATCGGTTACGCTTGGTCATGCTAAGCAGTATGCTTTCCAGCAGGATATTGAATATCTCGGAAACCGAAACGGTACAAAATTTTAAAACAGGGGTACAAAATCGTACATAATACAAGCTACCGTTAATAGAAAATCTTACCGTTATTAGAAAAGCGTTTATGGTCATGCTGGGGAGTACCACACCCTAAATTGTATTAAAATGCGAATTACGGGTTACTCACGCACGAAGTCAGCTATAGGCCGACATGTTTCAACCTCATTAGGAGGTCTATCTCAGGGAGAATGTGAACCAAAAACGAGACTCGCGCACACGAAGTCGTCCCGATTCGCACTCATTATAAGAACCGACTTAAAAAAAAAGAGGTTATCAATTCGGTTTAGGTACCTCAAAACTCCGTCGTTTATAACTCGATTTTTTTTTTGTTTGTAAGTATATGATTTTAAGTTGATCCCAATTGAATTTTATCACAATCGGTACAGTAGTTTGATTGAAGTCGGTTTTTTTATATGAAAGATTATATCTTGTAATATTGTGTAGAAAAGCAGTACCATCTAGATACATAGAAAAGTCAAATAACGAAAACTTTATTAGACTTAGATAAGTATGAATAAAAACTACATAATTCTTATAGCATACATAACTCGAATGAATACGTATTTTCTGAACAAACCTTGTTTATTTTTGCACTTAGTTCTTCGACATTTCTCTGCATTACCTGTTTATTGAGCGGCATAAAAACACGGATCTAAATTCATTATTTGCATTAACTATGATAAAGTTTAAAATATAATGTAGATAACTCACGTACATACGTAAACTTAAAGTTCTGTAACTGTATTAACTATTAGTACCTAACTGTACTATTTACCTACAGATTTTTAAAAAACGAATAACATTGGGCGCTATACAATAATTTAACGCTTTAAGGGCGGCTATCGCACCGAATTTGTTTCTTTCCATTTAATTACATTCAGCCAGTTATTACGCTGAACATTATCGCGGATTAACAATCCTCTTTTACTTTTTAGGGTCTCGCGAACCAGTCAGGGTGGGCGGGGAAGTATCTTAGTTTTTTTGTAGATGCCCAGAGTGGGTTACGTACGGTTCAAAAGAGGCTAAGGTCTTAGTCGAGGGATCACACTCTTGCTTGGAATCTATTTCTGGCAACAAAATAAATGCAAACAAAAGTTTTTAAATTACATTATACCAATCTGTTTTCAACCGCGACGGCTGTAATTGGATAAAGAATAAACATAAATAAGCTTTATAATAACAACTGCGATTTAAAGAGATGTTAAATAAACAGAGAAGCATGAAGGAGCAAGGCTTTTAATTTAAATAAATTAGTAATTAGAAATAATTTACAAACTTCTCTCACTCGAATTGATTATATTTATTTTATTTTTATTAATTATATTTATTTTACATTTCTTTTCTTTTATGTAAGTGTTGTGTGATTGACGTAAACTTAATTCTTAGTATAATTTCAAACCTTAGTGGTTTCGCTATGCTAAGTTAATACCTACTAAATGTTTTGTAAGATCTTTTATCTATTCTATACATATAATAAAACAGTAAAATTATTTTGTCTGTACATTTTGAATTTTTGACTGAAATGGATAGAGGGACACTTAAAAAGAATAATAGAAAGCAAAAAAATTTTTTGGAATTTCTTGTCTGTCTGTCTGTCTGTCTGTCTGTCTGTATGTATGATCACGATTATCTCCGAAAATACTGAACCGATTTACTTCAAACTTTCACCAATTGCTTTGTTTTAACTCAGTTTAACATTTAAAGTTTGTTTCATCAAAATCGGTTCATTAAAAAAAAAGTTATCGTCATTTGAATGAACTCAAGGCATAAGTTTGCCTGCAAACATATAGCAAAAATAAAATAAAATAATAAGTGACATAAGAAAATTAAAATCCAAAGTCAATTCATCATCATTATACGACAGCATTATACCTATCCACACTATCCATAGTAATCCATATTAAAAAAAAAAAGGAGAAGCTGACTGACTGACTGACATATCAACGCAGGGCCTTAACTATAAAGGTTAGGAACTTGAAATTTTGCACAGGGGTTCCTTTTATAACGTAGGGAAGCACTAAGAAAGGATTTTTGGAAATTCATCTCCTTAGGGGGAAAAACGGGTTGCAAAGTTAGTATGAAACTTTGTTGTTTTTGAAGTTATTCGAATGAAATTCAGCATGAAGGTTCTTTACTGAAAGGTATGAAACACGAGTAAAATATTTTACTCAAAAATCATCCCTTAAGGGGGTAAAATAGGGGTGCAAAGTAAGCATGCAACTTTCTGTTTTTGAAGTTATTCAATTGAAATTCAGCATGAAGGTTCTTTACTAAAAGGCATGAAACACGAGTAAAATATTTTTCTCAAAAATCATCCCTTAAGGGGATATAACGGGGATGCAAAGTTAGTATGAAACTTTCTGTTTTTGAAGTTATTCAATTGAAAGTCATAAACTAATGTATTCCGGGCAATTCTACTGTTCCTGAGAAAGCGACACTTACGCGGGCGGAGCCGCGGGCCAAAGGCAAACCTGACTTATATATCAACGCACAGCCGAAACTACTGTGCGCAGAAACTTGAAATTTGGCACAGGGATTCTTTTTATGATGTAAATGAGCACTAAGAAAGGATTTTTAGAAAATCGAAGGGGTTGAAGTTTTATGGAATTTTCTCATTTCTGGACTTAGAAGTTAGGAAGTAGATACGCAAGTTCTCAATTAAAATTAAAAAAGATCTGTTTAGGTCAACCAGACAACATTCTCCCTTGAAGGGGTAAATAGGGGGTAAAGTTTGTATGGAATTTTTCCATTTCTACACTTAGAGGTATGAAAATAAGTATATACGTTCTAGGTTACAATTAAAAAAGATCTGTGTAGGTGAAATGTACAAAATTTCCCCCTTAAGGGATAAAGGGGGGGGGGGGAGAGTTGTATGGAAATTTTCTCATTTCTGGACATAGAAGTATAAAAATAAGTATATATGTTTACATTACAATTAAAAAGATCTGTGTAGTTAAAATGGTCGAAATTTCCACTTGAAGGGGTAGAATAGGTGAGGTAAAGTTTGTATGGATTTTTTTTATTTACTTAGAAATATGACAAAAAGAAGTTCTCCATTACAATAAAAAAAATATCTGTGTAGGTGAAATGGGCAAAAATTCCCTACTTAAGGGCTAAAGATCTATGCAGGTGAAATGTATTAAATTCCCCCTTAAGGGGAAAAAGCAAAGGGGCAGGGGTTTGTATGGAATTTTTATCATTTCTACTGTTCCCAAGGGAACGATATTAAAGCGGGCGGAGCCGCGGGCAACAGCTAGTATGACAATAAATAAAAAAAAAGTTATCAGTTATCACTTTCCGGGATGTGTGGCCCTGGTTAAGTGTTCATGAAAGAGTTAAAACACTAAAACAGAAATATTTGAGTTCTGTTTTGATATGGTTATGTTGGCTTGTGGAAACTGCGTAGGCGGTGTTAACGTGCATACGCTTATAGTGGATACTTACGTTCAAGTATCTTAAAGATTCACTAAGTTCACATTATTTTATAGCTTTACGAAGCTACCTACCGCTTCGTAAAGCTATACAAGAATCCTGATAACGTAATAGGCCTTGGATCCTTAGTACTATCAGAATAATCAAAATTAGACTTTAAAGTCACAGATCATAATACATTTTATATCGGCGTTTACAATTTACATAATGTATCCGGTGACTTTATTACCAAAGTAAAGTTATCTGTTGTTGCTTTATGACTCGCTATAAAATTAATGGAGATTGTTATTTTTATTACAAGCCAAGATCTGTTGGTATATGCCGTACATAACTTTAATATTAAGATTATTTAAACTGTTTTCCATTTTTGAACAATTTTTATTAGTTTAAAGTTTCATAAAGTTTATCTCGTATGGGTCAGTCTTGTACAAATTTACTTTTATTGCGTAGTAAAATAACGCTCTGTTTGATAAAACAGTGAAATCGTGTGTCATTGATATTAAACCGAAGTTTTAATGTTTAGATAAGTACTTTATTTATTACTAAAGCTATGCACTTTGGCTTTACATCTGAACAAATAAAATGTTGAAACTAAACTATTAGTTCGCCGTGAACTTTGGCCTCGTGATCATATTTAAATATCTCATAAAATATTTTAAAGTAGTTAGAAGTTACGGCGGAAAAAAGAAACTTACTGAACTCGAAAAACAAATACTTCTTTTGGCGGTAATGTAATAAAAATAAAATAAAGAATGCAGAAATAGAAGTATTTGTTACGTCATAGTCGCCAGAAAGTGCACACAGAGCTCAGAAGAATCACAGCTGATGCAACCGAGACCTTGCTGAGATAAGAGAGAGTGTATAAAAGTAATTTATCTACGTAAAAAATACGAATTCCTCCCTGCCTCTGGAGGGTGGGGTAAACTTAATTAGTTGTTAGACGCGCAGGAATGCCAGACGCACTGCGATGTTATCCTGAAATTGGCTGACAATGAAATTAGCTGCGGCCCTGCGCTTGCGCCGGAAAGTAAAGAAGTTGCGGAAGATGAGCGAATGTTTATTTAATTTTACAAGGTTTATATAATGGGGCATTTCAGAACATTTTCATACAACGAAATTAAGCTAGGATGACGGTCAACTCATTGCCAGTCATAAATTTGAAAATTATGGAAATCTATATACGAAAACAAGCTTAGATCATTTATAAAGTTATAGTTATAGTTCCATGAATATAATTTAAATATAGGGACATATCACACAAATGGAGCTAGTCCCACAGTAAGTTGTGACCTTGTGTCGTAGGATAGTAGCTCAACAATACTATATTTTATAATGGATACTTATATAGATAAACATTCAAGACCCAGGTCAATCTGAAAACGATCGTTTACCATCATGATCTGACTGGGGATCGTACCCGAATTTGCTACATTTAAGTGCACAATAAGCATATATTTTCGAAAACCTTTTATTTTCTTGCAACATAATGAAATTAAGATGTGTTACTGAATTGAATGAAGTTAACTATGTACTAAGTTTTGACTTTAATTTCCATTAACACTTTATAGCACGTAACTTTGTTTGTTTCCAAGTGGAACTTAAAATAATAGTCATTCCCGTTTGCTGGAACCAAGATTTTTACCCATTTGCCACCATTGGGGAATTCCCTCTGGAGAAAATGGAAATGATCTAATACGAGCAAGTTTTGCTGGTGTGGCTTAACATTCACTGTCATTGTTCTTGTAGCCGGCAGCCGGGGTCAGCCCTTCCAAGAAGCCTGTGGTATTCTGCCCACTCTGATTTCCTTTAGGAACGCGATTGATCATTATTAAGAGTCTTATCAAATATTGATTAAAATCTGTAATGTTCAAGTACAATAATTCGGAATTATCTGTACCCTTAACTCATTAACGGAATGGCCAGCAAATCCTATTATCATAATATATATAGGTACATATAAACCCGTCGGAAATTAAAGTGTAGCTTCTTGCCCAATGACGGCAATGCAGCAGTTGCACAGCTACTTTCGACGGGTTATATGTGCACCATCTGTAAAGTCTTTAGTTTCGTCTGCTCGCTGTTTCACGTGAATTAACTAATCGCTTATTACGGATACCGTTCGCTGGATCAAGAGAATATTCCGATAAAAGCGGATTCTTGGCGTTAATTAAATTTTCCTATTTTTAATGTACATTATAATAGGAAAGACAAAGGTAGGATTCAGGCATGTAGTTGGATGTTAACACTTTGCAATATAATTTTATAGAATTAGAAGAAAAAGAAAACTACCATTCTGCTTTACAAACTTCGGATTATACATATATATTTCTTTAATTTAATGTATTTATTAGGTTTGTCAACAACGGTCACAATAATTCTTGGCAGATGACATATCCTTAAGTATTATCCTATTGTACAGTCAAATATAGAATAAACACTACATGCATGAAGCAAAAGCGATACAATGCCAATGCTACAAAGCAGCGTAACGTAAAATATCTAGAGCTGCACGGTAAGCCATTGGCCCCAACTGGCCTATGGCTAGCTAAAAAAATCAGACACCAGTGCCACTACCTAATATGCATTTTTTATAATCATAGTGATAATTGTATGTAATAAATTTTTAATTCTCAAACTGAATGATGTCCAGATCTAGTTAGTGAAAACCCAGGCCATTCGCTTTTTATACTTGATTCCTATAATTAGATAAAACCGTTAAACCTGGACGCAATTATAGTATTACATATAATATCTACGGTATTACTTTACAAATGGCACGTGGATCCACGTTCTATGTCTTTTTGCAGTTTACCGCGGTTTTATCGGCTGGTCACTTCTTGAAATGCCCCTTTAACATGACCACTAATGCAATATCATCATTAAAATCACAATAGTAAAATAAATAGTGCACATAACCGGTTGAGATTTCAAGTATGTATTTGTTTTATAATTTTAGATTAATAAAATATAGGGACAAATCACACAGATTTAGCTAGCTCTAGAGTAAATGAAATAGAATTTTATTCAAATTTGGATATCATGTATCTCTTTTTGAAAGTCATATTTTTAATATTAGCAAAATAAATAAGCTACTAGCGTTTTGGAACGACCATTGCTGAGAAGAATACACCGAAAGAAACTCAGTCCAGTATTGGGTCCCTACCTGCCTGAAGAGCTACACAATTTATTGAATGTATTCTATTTCATGGAGTTTTATCTTTTAGATAGTCATTAATACAATAGTATGCATTTTTAAGTAATTGATTTTTAACAGCAGTCTTAAACTTAACTAATGGCAGAGCCAATATTTCTGCAGGAATTCTATTATAGAAGCGTATACTAAGCCCCATAAGTTAATTCATTGTTTTCTGTAATCGCTAAGTTAGTGTCGCTAATTTATTTTTATTTCTCGTACTTATTCCTGTTGTTGATATCACTATTTTTCGTGTAAAGATGAAGATTATTACGAACAAATAACGAAAAATATTTGCAAATATGTATTGCACGGGAAATGTCAAAATATTTATATTTTTAAACAATTCTCTAAAGTATCACAGTAGTGAACTTTGACGATATCTGTGGCCTAGTGGTCATCGTACCAGGCTACTACATCGGAGGTCACGGGTTCGATCCCCAGTCAGGTCAAGATGGAAAACGATCTTTTTTAGATTGACGTGGGTCTTAGATGTTATCTATTATATTTGTTAGAAAAGATAGTATCATTTAGATAGTATCACGAGGCGGGGAGGGGATTAGAGTATCTGATTTATTTTTGGAAAATGTCCAGTCACTACAACATCTTTTTTTACTCGAATGGCATCAACCTAATCCAACTGTCACTATGTCAATTGTTATCATTCAAGGGGGGCACTCAAAGTTGTTTACTTGTGATAATAGATAAGAGAATCTAAGGTCGGGATTTGGGAGAGATAAAGGCTCTTGTGCAAGGACAAAATATGTAAATTATATTTTTTAGCCATTAAACTATGAAATTATGTTATTTGTACAGTTTTAACCAAGAGAAATACGATTATAATGCTATTTTGATATAAAAGCTAAAGGAGGAGTTCACGAAAAAACTGCACGGATGGTGGACGGTGGATGTTTTAGGAGAATAATTCTAAGGCATAAAAGATATTTTGTTTTCTTATAGGTACCTACATGAAATTTAAGTATTTGATAGTTTTCTTTTTACACAACTTTCAAATAAGGAGGGTATTGTTGTTTTTAGAAATCATTAATGTATGTAAGTATGTATAGGTGCACCTTATTCCAACCATAACTTCAGAATCCCCCAAGGCATTGGGGTATTCTCGGACCTACATTAGAAAACAAAATATCATTTTTTTACCTTAGAATTATTTTCCTAACGTTCAACAATTCACTACCGCACTCGTTCTAAGATAAGGTAAACGAGCCGTTATGGTGAATCAGTTTAATATATTTGCTTCAATAGGATTAAATATATCTAAATTCAAATAACTAATCAGGAAATTAAGGTTAATGATTTTATGCTCACCAAACGGCACCACTATTGAGTAAAGTCTTGGCAAATATGATTATATAAATCGCATTTAATAGTTCAATTCTTCGTCGTAAACTGAATGAAGATAATGATTTGTAATAGTTGATACGACTATAATATGAAAAGCAACAGTTAAAGATAATAATATAAATAAAAAGCATGGAAAAGGCTTCAACGATTTCGATTAAATTTAATATGGAGAAGGTTAGGGTGCGAAATATCAGGGTTCCATATCTCAAAAGAAAAAATATACCTATTTAACTGCCAAGACCTAAGTGTTTAAGAACGAGTGTCGTTATAAAGTATGCAACCCCTTGTGCGATCCCTTGCAACTGTGAAAATACTGTCCGTTGATCTAGAATCGTAAAAATTGCCAAGGTGCAAAGTCTGATAGCGCAAGTAAAGGAAAAATTCTAAAACCGTTAACATTTTTTGTAGGGTATGTTAGTTTTACTCATTCCTGGCTGTTTGCTTCAATACCTTATTTTATCATTTTCGAAAAGAAGATTTTGTGTTAGCCCAGGGCCCACGCAATCTAGGTCTGGCCCTCCATTAGGTCACTGTTTAAGATCTACATTATTTCTTTCAAAGTTCTGAGAAAACTGAAAATTTATGATGAGTTGCATAGATGTTTTTTGTGTAAATCGCACTGTATTAGTGTAATTTGTTTGTATTATTTATTATTTACTAGCTTTCGCCCGCGGCTCCTTCCGCATCAATATCGATCCCCCGAGAACAGTACTTTTTCCTGGGATAAAATAAACCCTATGTCCTTCTCCGTGCCCCAGATAAGGTTTATGCAAAATTTCATGATGATCGGTTCAGTAGTTACAACGTGAAAGCGTAACAAACAAACTCACTTTCGCATTTATAATGTTAAGTTAGGATTAGGATTTTTACCCGACTGCCAAAAAAAGTGATTAAATCGTGTAGATGGAAATACAAAATGTCGATAAATAGCTACTTAAGATATAAGATAAAGCTTTACATAATATTTATCAAGTCAATGGGAATACGGTACTCGATCTTCAAACATCACTAGACGTGACGTACATTTGTTTTGAGAGGCTCAAGGCTGCGGTGTTTCATCGACAGGTTTCTGACAGATTACCTAACGATTCGTTGCTTTTAGGGTTGTCTCATTATAAAAGACCTATTGAGATAGGCAGCATAAATTTTCTTCTCACCTTTGTCTCCTGGACAAAGGACAAAGTACTATCAAAAATTATACCTAAAATCTTGATTTTGTTCTTGATATATGATGTCGTTAAAAATAATAGGAGAATAATCTGCCTTGCAAATCGGGGACGATGTATCTAACACGAGAGATTGGGTTTTGGCAGGATTGACTATACAAGCTTGTGTGACTTGCTCTAGTCCGCTATGGATACTGCAAAGCAGCCAGAAGGCACGAAGTGCTTCGGAATATATAAGAAAAATACCTAAATGAACATATCTCATTGGAAGCGATGCCGATTGCCGACCACAGGAATAACATCATGGATTAATTATCGTATATCGGATTCACCTTTATGATGAACAGATTACCTATTTCATAGGCATTTAAGGAAGCAGTGCATTGTCGCGCTTTCGATCAAAGAAAACGGAATACATGGCTCTGGCAGATGCTCGCAAGGAGGCCTTATGCAAACCCTCATCTCACAGGGGTTTTTCGTCACTCATCCCATCATCAAAGACGGTCAAAGATCTATAAAACTGGCACACAACAAAACAATATTCACTCACGCACCAAAAGCATAGACATCAGATCAGACATTACTTCATTCGCGACTCACTTGCACAGTATCATCTACATATTTAATTAATACATTCATTATAGTTACATATTTAATACATTCCGGCAGAGTAGAATAGAACCACTCCTAGTCTTCCAATGGCTATCGTAAGAGGCGACTTAGGAAATACAAGCTAAACACAGCTCATAAACATCAATGAGACCTCTCCAACCCGTCTGGCCAGCAAGGAGAGTGAAGGCCAAATCCTCTGTCTGCTCTTGCCAAATATGGTTCGGGTAGTACAGAGGGTCATGCTCCTGCAGTGGAGACTAAAAAGATCTGATGATGATGATGATGATAATGTTGATGATTATATTTAAATGATTTATTTAGTGTCTGGTGGGGGGCACCCATTTGGAATAAATTAAACTTGAAAAATACTTGAAAATGTAAGCCCTAGACGACCCTTACTTAGCATTTTTGCCAATGTTGCCTTTTTTAGCTCATGCATGAGCAATGGTATGATTACGTAATAAAATTAATGAACGCAGTAAGCAAACATGGAATTACTTATAATAATTTATTGTTCCTGTAGTTGTAGTAGCCCTATTTGTTTTACATCGTCATGTTTACAAGAAGTTATCAGTACTCATATCACATAGAGAAAAAATGATAATCTATCTGTGAGAGTATATAAAAATAATCATCTGTAAAATATTCAATCAGACCAACGACAATCGGCGAAATGCTGTACTATAGGAAAGCATTGTAAGTATTTTTGTTAGTGTACAAATTCTTACGTGTTTTAGTAATATTTGTTAACTATCTAGTTATTACGTGAGAAAAACAGGTAAGAAATTCAAATGAACCTAGAGAGCAAAATTTTGGATTTACGTTGCAAGAAAAACTTAACTTCAAACTGAAGACCAAAATACCTTGTGTATTGTACGATCTACAATTAGGTCCTTTGGTTAAGCTTACATTTTCCACGTTTCTTTCATCGTTATTTAAATATAAGTAAAAACCCATTATTTTTTCAGTGCTTTTATAGCATTGGTTTCCTTTGCTGCACTCTCAGAGTGCAAGGCAACAAATGGACAGAGAAACGATGTGAGACATTTCCCAGAAGGCTTCATGTTTGGCACCGCTACCGCTTCCGCCCAAATCGAGGGGGCCTGGGATGAGGATGGTTTGTAGATCATTTCTTTTTGTATTTCACTTATTCTAAAATATAGCATTTCTGTAACAAAAAGAAAGCGGATGCTTTTCATGCTTGTCTGTTTCAGTATGAGAAGCATCTGCTTTGCTTTTGGGGTTCCGTACCCAAAGGGTAAAAACGGAACCCTATTAATTTCGCTCCGCTGTCCGTCTGTCTGTCCGTCTGTCACCAGGCTGTATTCAATGACACGTGATAGTTAGACGGTTGAAATTTTCACAGATGATGTATTTCTGTTGCCGCTATAACAACAAAATTATTTATATTAGGTATATATATTATACAAAAACAATTGAATTAAATAAATATTTAAGGGGGCTCCCATACAACAAACGTGATTTTTTAGCTTGTTTTTGCTCGCTATTAATAACGGCAACAGGTAGATACTTGTAATATTCACAGAATATTGAGTTATATATTCGCTTTAAAAATAAATAATTAAATAAAAATAACATTAATATACAAGGGGAGCTCCCATACAAAAGACATGATTTTATTGCCGCTTTTATAGATAACGGTACGGAACCCTTCGTGCGCGAGTCCGACTCGCACTTGGCCGGTTTTTCTCTCCTTGTGTAAAGTAAATGTGATATAAATAAACAAGCGCATAGTAGTAGTATTAATATGTACGAAATATACATAATAATTTTTCAATAAAGATATTATAAAATTTCAGGCAAATCAGAAAATATTTGGGATCACATGACTCACGAAGATCCCTGTGCCACTGCAGATTGCTCTAATCTCGATACAGCTGCTGATTCATACCATCAGTACGAGAGAGACGTAGAAATGATGAGGGAGCTAGGACTCGACCACTACAGATTCTCCCTATCATGGACACGAATTCTACCCACAAGTTTCCCAGACAAGATAAATGAAGCTGGAGTAGCCTACTATAATAATTTGATCAATGAAATGTTAAAGTATAATATTGAACCGATGGTCACATTGTACCATTGGGACTTGCCCCAAAAATTACAGGAGCTTGGGGGTTGGACTAATCCTTACATAGTCGACTGGTTTGCTGATTACTCTCGTGTTGTCTTTGAACTTTTTGGAGACAGGGTCAAGTACTGGATAACGATGAATGAACCACGTGAAGTCTGCTATCAGGGATATGGTTATACCACCATGGCACCCAGATTGAATATGCAGGGAATCGCTGAATATATGTGTGCTAAGAACTTGCTCTTAGCCCATGCAAAGGCGTACCACATTTATGACGACGAGTTCCGAGCGAAATATGGTGGCACTATTGGTATTACTTTAAGTGCTCAATGGTACGAACCAGAGACTCCTGAATCTGCTGAAGCTAGTGAAGATACTAACCAATTTGAGGTATATGATTATTAAGATATTTTCTAATAAATTACTCGTAACATAAAGCCCATATATATCAACGTCCACATTTATATTTTTTCAGTGGGGACATTATGCTCATCCCATATTCTCAGAAACTGGAGACTTTCCGCCAGTCATGAAGCAAAAAATAGCTGCCAAGAGTGCTCTTCAAGGTTTCCCTAGATCGAGATTGCCGGAATTCACTCCAGAGGAAGTGGAGTATGTACGAGGGAGTTCAGATTTCTTTGGACTGAACCACTATACAACCTATTTGGTATATAGAAATGAGACTGTGTATACAGCTTATAATGTCCCATCTTTCTATGATGATATGGAGTCAGGAATATACCAACCTAGTCAATGGGAAGGTGGTGCTTCAGCCTGGTTAAAGGTACGTTACCTAAAAGAACCGTGGTATATCAATATCAATTAATAAATCATTTATTCAGACAACTATAGTCCAGGTATACGATCTGTTTATTTAGTTCTAAATTTGGATCAACAATATTTTATACATATTTGTATTTCTGCTATACTAAATTGAACGAATGGAGAAAAAAAAAACAGGTAAATTTTATTTCATTTGTAGAGAATCCCATGGGGTTTCTACAACCTGTTGATGAAAATCAAGGAAGACTACAACAATCCCATAGTATTCATAACTGAGAATGGCTACTCCACAACAGGAGGATTAGAGGATGATGATCGTATTCTTTACTACAGAGAGTACATCGATGCTATGCTTGATGCTATGGATAATGGAGTAAATGTTCAAGCTTATACTGCTTGGAGCCTTCTGGATAACTTTGAATGGATGCAAGGATATACGTAAGTTGCTCCATTTTCTTATTGATCGAGTGAGCGCAAGGCGTCTCTGTTTCAGCTTGGGCCAAAAATCGTTCGCATGTCCCACTGTACGGTTGTTTCCCTCTAAAGGTCGCAATTTTCAACCGATTATCGTAAAAAAATATGAGTCCGTTCAATAATTCAAAGTATATTTTGTCGATTCAGTTTTTAGAAAATTTTCAAAATGGCATATTTGGCACAATGGACCTAAGTCGTTGGGGTGAAGGCCCTTAGGACCATTGCAAGTTCGCTATGTTACGAGTAAGACTCGCGAGGTTACATCTCACAAAGTCACTAGTTTTATTTGTTATAAACCTGTTACACTTATCGTTTCCAGGCTCCCTCCAAAGCATGTTTACTGATGATAATCATGCAACCAAGAATATGTTTTGATGACGTGCTATGGTATCACATGCCTAATATTTATCATCAGGTGCATTTTCACTGGCTTAAATAAAAGACAGTTCCTAATAATAATACAGTATTTAGTATCATCGTCTTCTAAGCTTTGTTGTTAGACTGATTTATTTTTTCCAGTGAACGATTTGGTCTGTATGAGGTGGACTATGAAAGTCCAGAGAAAACCCGCACGCCGCGCAAGTCCGCCTTAGTCTACAAGGAGATCATCCGCAGTCGTTCGCTGGACTGGAGCTACGAACCTGAGACTACGGTTATGACCATCGATGAGGGACATTAAGAAGCTTTATTTAATAAAATATTCATTAAAATTTTAGTGATATGTAGTCTCAATTGTTTTATTTTCTGTCATTTTCAACTTTTTCACCTTTATAACACAAATCAGATAATTTTTTTTAAAAAAAAATTTTGTGTGCCAAGTAAAACAAAACAATTTTTTGTATGCGTGTGGTTAACACTGATGGAAGATTTCGTTATGATATTTTCCTCTACAGCAATCAAGTGGTGTTTTATAAAAAAAACGAATTTAGATCATATTATTACTGACCTAGAGGTAAGGAGAACCTTTCGCGTGTATAGAAAATTGTCCGCCAAAAAGCGCTCTGTCCAAGTGATTCTACTAGTCAAATTGGCCAATAAAATTTTTAAGAAGAACTGGTCAAGTGCGATTCGAACTTACTTGGAGGGGTTCCTTACTATAAAAGTAATTTTCTGAATTTTACCCCAATTGTACGTTCCATCTAAATAGGTATAAGTAAAAACCTATATAAATGATGTATTTTTTATAATTTTTGGGCTGGTGGTTTTTGTTGAATTTAAATTGTCATATTTATGACCCCCAAAAGTACCCTTGAATTCAAAATATATTTATTTACGAAATATGTACGTTTTTGGGTCACATAGTTATATAGGGGTGCCGAATTTCACCTTAATGGGTCCAGTATATTTGGAACTGTGAAAGACACTATTGTTCTGACGAGATTTTGAATTTATTGATTTTAGCGGAATATTTTTTAAACAAATTCACGTTAAAGAAAGTAATTCTTGTAGCCTCTACTTTCCACAATGACAAGTTCTAATATTAAGGCACGTGTGCACGAGCAGCAACGGAAACCCGAGTGTACTTGAAGTCGCATATTTAGAGCCATAAACAGAAAGTATGAGGTGGGAACGAATCGCTGTCAGATCAGCTCGTTTCTGTTCTGACAGTGATTCGTTTTTTGATGCAGTCGCAGTTCTAACCCAACCTAACCTACTATTCTGGTAGAAGCTCTTTTTTGATGGCGATCCGTTTTCTGGTGGGGTTGCAGAGAGGTCGCGAGCTCGCTTCGCTCGCCACCTCCCCCTGCCTGCGTTTCTGCCTAGTGCCCTTATTTTTCTCAGGATCTCGTTCGCGAGCTTTCTGGTTCCGCCAGTGGGAATAACACTCTAGTCTATGGTCAAGTTGAGCTACGTGGAGTCGGGGTGCCCTAAATCGAATTGAAATCCATTTATAAAGAATGAGCTAATTTAGCTACCTATAAATAATATTATGATAATTTAATAATATTTATTTATTTATTGTGAAGTTCTATCTTAATTATACGAAGCTGCTCGTCCGAGATAAATACACCCATATCCCTCCCATCAATACTGAGGTATTAACCCAGTCATAGGGTTGTTCATGTATGGACATGAAGTATTGGGATATACCACTTCAAGTCCATTTATTACTACTATACAAACATACCTTCCAACGATATGACAAGTTGACAGGTACGCGTCAAACGACAGATGTCTGTGGTACTTTGTTTTTTTGTTTCAGCTATAAAAGACGAGTGAATTGGCACAGTACGTGAGACGTACTACACATAATTAATAGAATACCAAATATTTCGATAGGTGTATTGACTTCAATTCCATACTCTTGAAGTGTGTGACCATAGCTTAAAAGGAAAAATATTTTGAAGTATCACTTCGTTGTCTGTCTGTACCTTATTGTTCTGAGGTCTGTACGGCCGTCTGCCAAGACTATAGAACTACAAAAAAAATTGCGACCAAGACCTAACTCTAAGAACGCGACACGCGTGTTCAAATTAAAATGAATATTAAATATTTACGTCTGCAAACCCTTAAACTCGCGTCAGGACACGTGACCTGATCTAAATCGTAAGATGGACACGTGACCTGAGACCGCCGCAAAGAAGAGTTTTCACTTCTGCCGGCACACCCGGAGTGAAACCCGTTGTGTTCTTTTACCCGACTGCCAAAAAGGCTAATTAAATCGTGTAGATGGAAATGCAAAATGTTGATAGATAAGTTATAGACTATGATTTTTAGTTAAACACATTTTTTTTATTTAAACTTGAAAGTGGTCTATATTATTAACATTGCATGCATAAATTTTTTTGTTATCTGAATTTATATATTGACTAGCTTTCGCTCGCGGTTCCGCCCGCGTCAATGTCGATCCCTCGGGAATAGTACTTTTCCCCGGGATAATAGGTAGCCTATGTCCTTCTCCGCACTCCAGAGAACTTGTATGCAAAATTTCATGATGATCGGTTCAGTAGTTACGGCGTAAAAGCGTAACAAACAAACAAACAAACAAATAAACAAACAAACTCACTTTCGCATTTATAATATTAGTAAGGATTCTCATGAATGGTCGTCAAAGGAATACGGTACTTGATCTTCAATCATCACCACACTGACGTACATTTGTTTTGAGAAGTTCGAGGAAGCAGGGTTTTATCGACAGGTTTCTGACACCTACTATCGATTCGTTGCTCTTAGGGTTGTCTCATTATGATGAACCTATTGAGATACTTTATCGGTTTTATAGGAACGTAAGGTTTTCGGATTTCGTTTTTAGTGTGTGTTTTTTTTCAAGCTACCAAAAGGTAAGCTACATTATAACGGTAACGTAATTGCGGACTACAGGAATAACATCATGGATCGATGATCGTATACCGGATTCGCCTTTATGATGAACCTATTTCATAGGAATTTACGGAAGCAGAGCATTGTCGCGCTTTCGACCAAAGACACCGAATACATGGCTCTGACAGATGCTTGCAAGGAGGCCATCTACCTGCAAACCCTCATCTCACAGGTGTTTCCCATCACTCATCCCATCACAATACTGACGACCAAATAACTATTAAACTGGCACACAAAAACACCATATTCACGCACGCACCAAACGCATAGACATCAGATCAGACAATACTTCATTCGCGACTCACCTGCACAGCATCATCTCCATATTCTATACATTTCAACCTCAGACGTGATCGCAGACATATTAAAGGGGATACATGATTTTTACGGTCTCATGGGGGCACCTAGGGGGCATTTGAAATAAACTATTTGAAAGAAAACTTAAAAAAATGTAATAATTTGCAAGGCCCTAGACAATACTTACTAAGCATTTTTGACAAAGTGACCGTTTTTGACAAGTTCCCCTAGCAATGGTTTAATTAATAGAAGCGATAGTACATAGAATAACAGAATGTAGTGCTCACAGAAAAGGACCAAACATTAGACAGATTGTGTACTATAAACGCAGATAACCAAACATCGAATTACTTATTTTCTAAATTTACATTTATTGTCTCTGTAGTTGTAGTAGCCCTATTTGTTTTACATCGTTATCAGTACTCATATGATATAGTGAAAAAGTATATTAATCTTTCTATGTGAGTATATAAAAGTAAACATCTGTAAAATATTCAATGAGACCAACGACAGGCTGCGAAATGCTGTACTATGTGAGAGCATTGTAAGTACTTTTGAATGTGTACATGTTATTTTTTAATCACTACTTTATTTACGGGCAAAAGCTAGTATTTTATTTTCCATACCAGGATAGTGATGTCATTAATGTACCGATAACTCCTTCAAACAATTGTTTTATGGAAAAGAGATTGTTAAGTGAGATCGTTATGTATAAAAAAAATATTATATACTATGTCACTAGGGTTGTAACAGCCTGGTTAATAGTACCCCACACGCCATACATATTATTCTATGCCGATTAGCATGCGTGAGCACTAATAATGCGAATGCACCGCTGATCCAATACTCGATGACTGAAGTCAGGCATGGACGTATTTTTACTTATCCTGTCCGAATATCTCATTGATAACAAAAATGCGATATCAATCAAATAACAAGGAAAGGCAGCCTTTTCAATTTCATTGACTATAAGATGATTGTGAAAACTAGAATGGAACAAACTCAAATAGTTAATGTTCTTTTTCAGCGCTTTTTTAGCATTGGTTTCCTTTGCTGCACTCTCCGAGTGCAAGGCAACAAATGGACAGAGAAACGACGTGAGACATTTCCCAGAAGGCTTCATGTTTGGTACTTCTACCGCTTCCATCCAAATCGAGGGGGCCTGGGATGAGAATGGTTTGTATATCATTTCTTCTTGTATTTCACTTGTTGTTTAACGTAAAATTTACTGAACGCAAGAGGGGAGGAACTAAAAAGTAAGCAGATGCTTTTCATGCTTGTCTGTCAACTACAATTAGGAGAAGCACCGCTTTTTTTATTTCCTCCCCCTTGCGTAAGTTTAGTAAATGTGATTTAATTGAATAGATTGTGATTCAACAAGCGAGTAGGAGTAGTATTATTTGTTTGTTTTTCGTGTGTGTAAGTAGCCAACACTGGTGGGAGGTTTGTCAAGCATCAAGGCATCTGGCATAGCAAACGACTGCCATCTATGACGCCAGCCGGGACCAACGACTTAACGTGCCTTCCGAAGCATGGAGGAGCTCGACATATTTTTATATCACTTGCGGCACATCTTAATATCTCTCAACAAAAGATATTTATATAAAATTTCAGGAAAATCAGAAAATATTTGGGATCACATGACTCACGAAGATCCTTGTGCCACTGCAGACTGCTCTAATCCCGATATAGCTGCTGACTCGTACCATCAGTACGAGAGAGACGTAGAGATGATGAGGGAGCTAGGACTCGACCACTACAGATTCTCCCTATCATGGACACGAATTCTACCTACAAGTTTCCCAGACAAGATAAACGAGGCTGGAGTAGCCTACTATAATAATCTGATCAATGAAATGTTAAAGTATAATATTGAACCTATGGTCACATTGTACCATTGGGACTTGCCCCAAAAATTACAGGAGCTTGGCGGTTGGAGCAATCCTTACATAGTCGACTGGTTTGCTGATTACTCTCGTGTTGCCTTTGAACTTTTCGGAGACAGGGTCAAGTACTGGATAACGATAAATGAACCACGTGAATTGTGCTTTCACGGATATGGTTATAACACCTTGGCGCCCAGATTGAATATACAGGGAATCGCTGAATACATGTGTGCTAAGAACTTGCTCTTAGCCCATGCAAAGGTGTACCACATGTATGACGACGAATTCCGAGCGAAATATGGTGGCACTATTGGTATTACTTTAAGCTCTCAATGGTACGAACCAGAGACACCTGAATCTGCTGAAGCTAGTGAAGATACTATCCAATTTGAGGTATATGATTATAAAGATATTTTCTAATAAATTAATAGTAATATAGGCAATGCTTACCCCTTATATTTCAACGTCCACATTTTTTCAGTTGGGACATTATGCTCATCCCATATTCTCAGAAACTGGAGACTTCCCGCCAGTCATGAAGCAAAAAATAGCAACCAAGAGTGCTCTTCAAGGTTTCCCTAGATCGAGGTTGCCGGAATTCACTCCAGAGGAAGTGGAGTATATACGGGGGAGTTCCGATTTTTTCGGACTGAACCACTATACAACCTATTTGGTATATAGAAATGAGTCTGTGTATACAGCTTATGATGTCCCATCTTACTATGATGATATGGAGTCAGGAACATACCAACCTAGTCAATGGGAAGATTCAGCCTTGTTAAAGGTACGTGACCTAAAAGAACCTTGGGACAGGATCTATTTATTTAGTTCTAAATTTAGATCAAAAACAACTTTACACGTTTGTATTTCTACTATACTGAATTGAACGAATTCAAATGAATGGAGTTAAAACAGAATGAAGAAAAAGAAAACAGGTAAATTTTATTTGTTTTGCAGATAATCTCAAGAGGATTCTACCACTTGTTAATGAAAATCAAGGAAGACTACAACAATCCCATAGTACTTATAACTGAAAACGGCTTCGCCTCACTAGGAGGACTAGAGGATGATGATCGTATTCTTTACTACAGGGAATACTTAGATGCTATGCTGGATGCTATGGATAATGGAGCGAATATTCAAATTTACACTGCTTGGAGCCTTATGGACAACTTCGAGTGGATGCAAGGATGTATGTAAGTGGCTTCATTGTCTTATTGAAAGGGCGAGAGCTTTGCGCGAGCGAAGCATCTCCGTTTCAGCTTGGACAAAAAGTCGTTCATATGTCCCTCTGTCTGGTTGTTGCTCTCTAAAGGTCGCATTTTTCAACCAATAATAGTAAAAATTTGTGAGAGGGTTTAATAATAACATATATTATTTTGTCGATTCAGTTTTCGAAAAAAAATTCAATATGACTTACGCTCAGGACCATTGCAAGTTTGCTGTGACACGAGTAAGTTTCGCGGGGTGTACAGCTCACAGAGCCGCTAGTTTTAATTGTTATAAACCTTATTAAGTCATTGTTATAAACCTGTTAGACTTATCGTTTCCTCATCATCATGCTTTAACGGGAGCCTCCCTTTAAAGCATGATTTCCGATGATAATCATGCAACGAGCATATCACACTATAGCAAAGAGATATATAACACTAATATTTATTATCTAATGCATTTTTATGGTCTAAAATAAAAGACAATACCTATTAATACATCAGTTCATTTAAACCATTCTTGAGTAAATTTAGTATCATCGTCTTTAAATCTTTGTTGTTAAACTGATTTCTTTTTTCCAGTTTGAAATTTGGTTTGTATGAGGTGGACTATGAAAGTCCAGAAAAGACCCGCACGCCCCGCAAGTCCGCTTTTGTCTTCAAGGAGATCATCCGCAGTCGCTCGCTGGACCGGAGCTACGAACCTGACACTACAGTTATGACCATCGATGAGGGGCATTAAAAAAAATTGTGTAATAAAATTCTCATTAAAATGTTATGAGATATGTTTATTTGTTTTATTTACAGTCTTTCTCGCATTTGTTGATGTCGGCTATTATAATTAGATAGCAGTCGTTAGGCTAAATCAGATACCATTTTTGGAAAAAACATTGTGTGCCACTTGCTCACACGTTATACAAAACAATTTTTCGTATGTGTGTGGTTAAAACTGATGCAAGATTTCGTCATGATATTTTCCTCTACTGTAATTAAATGGTGCTTTATAAAAAAAAACTAATGTAGATCAATTTATTACTGACCTGGAGGTAAGGAGAACCTTTCGTGTGTATAGAAAATTGTCCGCCAAAAAGCGCTCTGTTCATGTGATGCTACTAGTCAAATTGGCCAATTAAATTTTATGGAAGAGCTGGTCAAGTGCGATTCGAACTTGTTTGGGAGTGTAATATGCAAATTTTAGCCAATGACAGCCGGCCATTAGATAATATTTGACAAAATAGATTTAAAAGCAATGGCATCTCTCGTGACAATCAGCATTAGTCCTTGTTCTGAGGCAACAACAAAAATCGGCTTACTATATAGATGGCAACAACTGACAAATTCTTGCTCAAAACCTCAAAACAGTTTGCTATCACCTTTTTCAGAACATCCGCAATTATGTGTTGCTTAGTGGCAGCAGTTTTCTACTTACTTAGTAGAATCTAGAAGCTTTACGTTGTCTGAACTTCGATCCTAAATATCATAACTACTTGATATTCAGATTCAGATTCAGATTTTTATTGCAAGTGCGAACAAAAAAATATATTAAACAAAGAATATTGTAAATGCGAACATGTCACAGCTTAAATCCGGCTGTGGTGAGATTTCTTATAGACGTTGCGAACAATGTCATCTGCACCTACCTACCTTGTTGGTACCTATGGATAAAAGGATATCTTACATGCCGGATTAGTATGTACTGTCCCGCAGGTATCTACATTAAAGCGAACGAAGCTAGGGATGAAACCTAGTAGATTATTTAGTAATACACTAGCTTTTGCCCGCGGCTCCGCCCGCGTCAATGTCGATCCCTCGGGAATAGTACTTTTTCCCTGGATAAAAGGTAGCCTATGTCCTTCTCCGTACTCCAGAGAACTTGTATGCAAAATTTAATGGTGATCCGTTCAGTAGTTACGGCGTGAAAGCGTAACAAACAGACAAACAAACTCACTTTCGCATTTATAATATTAGTAAGGATAGTAAGGATTTTTATAACGTGTTGATAAAAAAAACCATATTGTCGCCATCACATGTTCCTTATAATCTGCGCGGAAGCGGTTCATAACTCCTAGACCAACACAAAGTACATATAAGACCAAAATGCAAGATGAACTCTCAAGTGCAGGACTTCGTGAGCAAGTACAATACCTTACCAGTTTTCTGGTAGGGTCGCAGTTCTAACCCAACCTACCTAATACAAATAGCCATCAAAAACAAGCTGCTATTTCTGGTAGCAGCCTTCAGTTTTCTGGTGGATCGCAGTTTTTACCTAACCTAACCTAATATTCTGGTAGCAGCTATTTTCTGACGGCGAATCGTATTCTGGTTATTTTATCATTTTCGAAGACAAGATACTGACAACATGGCAGTATTAACACGGGTATTAAGTAGGCCCTCTAATAGTGTGCACCGCTGACGCGTACGCTGCGCACGCTCAACCTTATAGCCGACAGACTGGATATATTTTCGTGTTCTCTGAACGAATTCACAAAGGTAGCATTGCACATATTATGTTATACTGTATAATAGTAAATAAGTAAGGCTTTGTCTATCCGATAGACAAAGCCTTACTTATTTACGTTTGCACCAATGCGATAGACTCTATCGCATTGGTGCAAACTGTTATGATGGAATTAAGCTAAGATGGTAAATAAATAAATATTAGCCCAAGGCCCACAAACTCTAGCTAGCTAGGTCGGCCTCGCACTAGATCTCTGAATAAGATCTTCATTCTTTCTTTCAAAGTTCTGAGAAAACAGAAAATATTTATCTCTTTTATCTCTTATGTTGCATTCGGATGTTTCTGTGTGATTTTTTTTGTATTATTTATTTATTTTTACCCGACTTCCAAATATAGTGATTAAATTGTGTAGATGGAAATACAAATGTGTGAAAAATAACTTATGAAATATGGCTTTTTTTTTTCGCTTGATATTTTGTTACTAATAACTCTGATTTTCATTTTATATATATTTTTTGAATTTCAAATTTATAGTGGTTTATATTTTTATTATTCTGCATGCACTTAATTTTTTGTTTTTGAATTTAATTATGGAAAAATGCTCTACATGAGCATTTTTCCAAGAACTCGTTTAAAATGTTGTCCGTTTTGATAAAAAATTTAATTTTTTTCCTACGCTTTTTCAAACTTTTAGTAAATAATATAATGCGTAATTATCAAGCTTACTGTTGTCCGTGAATACATGTAAAATTTCAATTGAGTTGAATTTATCAGCATGTTACTAAAAACGTAAGTATGAAAAATTTAATTTATCGAAATTCGCTATAGAAAACGCCAATGTCATAGATAAGGACCCATAATATCAAGTCAACGGGAATACATTACTTGATCTTCGAACATCGACAGATTTCTGACAGACTAGTATCGATTCGTTGCTGTAAGGGTTGTCTCATTATGATGGACCTATTGAGATATTTTAAAATTAAGTGTTGGTTTTTCGAAATGAAATGAAATGAAATGAAATGAAATGAAATGAAATGAAATGAAATGAAATGAAATGAAATGAAATGAAATGAAATGAAATGAAATGAAATGAAATGAAATGAAATGAAATGAAATGAAATGAAATGAAATGAAATGAAATGAAATGATTTATTAGTTTTCATGAAAATGTGACAAACAAAAACAGGGTGCAGCTTGTCTCGCCATCAAGATAGCATGTAAATATTTATGTTTTATGCCTAATAAAAATATGCCTTATTTATTAAATAGGTGACTAACAAATTCGTGCGTGTTTTTTATTCAAGCATCATCTCCATATTCAATTAATTCCAACCTCAGAAGTTCAGACGTGATCGCAGACACACATAACACATGATTTTTTCAGAGTCTACTGGAATAAATAATTTGCAAAAAAGAATAGAAGAAAGTCCATTATCGACAAGTTCCCTCATGAGCAATGGTTTGATTAAGAGAAGCGATAGTACAAAGAATAACAGAAAGTGGTGTTCATAGAAAAGGATATATACATGAGATAGATTGTACTAACGCAGATAACCAAAGATGGAATTACTTATTTTCTAAATTTTAATTGATTGTTTCTGTAGTTGTAGTAGCCCTATTTGTTTTACATCATCATGTTAACAAGAAGTTATCAGTACTCATATCATATAGAGAAAAAAAAGATAATATTTCTATGTAAGTATATAAAAGTAAACAGCTGTAAAATATTCAATGAGACTAACGACAGGCGGCGAAATGCTGTACTATACGAGAGCATTGTAAGTACTTTTGTCTGTGTACATGTTAATTTTTGATTCACTACTTTATTTACGGGCAAAAGCTATATTTTATTTCCCATACCAGGATAGTGGTATCAGTATGCAGTGCTATGCGCCTTTGAAACCACACGCGCATTACTCCGCTTCCGAATTATAATTTTAATTCGCGATTCGCGCGGCACTGCCGCCGCCCGTCAACACTATGGGCTCTAAAAAACTCGTGGTGAGCGAACTTCTGGCGTTCCTGGATAAGCAACTGGATTGCATGGACGAAGTCAGTGTAATTCAGATCTGTACCAGCAATTGGCGAGAGGAAGAGATACGAAGTGCGAAGGTGCTTCTTTATGAGTCGCTTGAAATGAGCGAACGTATGCCATCTCGACGAAGAGATGAGAAGGGAGAGAAGAGTCTTCAGGACAAGATAAACCTGTTCAAGTTGAAAGATCCGGAAGAGTGGCCCGTGGCGTTCGTATGTAAGGACCTACACCGCCTTCCGCCGGTTACATTTGACCATGTCGACGTCACTAGGTTGTTAAAAGATATTACAACATTGAAGTCCAACCTGGCCGATTTGCAGTTGAAGTTCGAGGCATCAAAAACTACCATCGACGATTTACGAGCGGAATTAGTTGAATTAAAAACCAACAAGTCTGTAAGTAGGTCACCCGATGCCTCAAACGTTAACACGTGTCGCGGTGCACTCGATGCATCGCAGTCAAGTTTCGCGTCAGCGAAATTGGATTCATCGCCGATCATCGCCGTCGAACGACTTGCGTCACCCCGCCCCGCACCTCGAACAGCCCCCGCGGTGACGAATGAAAGCACGCCAACGCCTCGTGCATACGCGACTGCTGCAAGCCAACCTCCCAAAATTCAGCGGTCATCTCAACTTGAAGAGTCGCACCCGGCAAAGGTGGTGGCTCTAGAACCAGCTCCTAAGGGAGTTGTGGACAATGAGGGCTTCACCAAAGTAATACGGAAGCGGAAGAACCCCCAAAGTAGAAATAAGTGCGGTACTGCACTCAGCGGTCCCAACATGTTGCTGCGTGCAGCCGTACCGACGACTTTACTCTACGTGTCCCGCCTCCATTACTCTACAAAGAGAGAAGATCTGGTGGAGTACATAAAAGTGAAGACGAAGTTAACCTTGAGGGTCGTAAAGTTGGAATCGCGTCACAACGTGAATTTCAAGTCATATGTGGTGCGAGTTCCAACTGCTCAGATGGAGACCTTCACTGAAGAAGATTTCTGGCCGAAGGGTGTCGTCTTTCGGCGTTTTCGCGGGAGGCTACCAGACACCCCATCACCGTGTAGTACGTCACAGACAATACGTACGATGTAGTGAAATAAGTTTTTTTATATTATATATATATATATGTTAGTCTTTAAGGTATATATTATATGGGCCATATTTTTTGTAAAAAAAATTGTAGTTGCCTGAATTAAATGATTATTATTATTATTTGTATCTCTCTTATTTCACGGGTGTTACCCCGGTTCTTTGAGAGGCTTGCGTGGGGATATAGATCCAACACGTAGAGGCCCTTTGGAGAAGTTGATGTAATGTTGGTCTCTAGCCAGAACCCGTTCCTAGAAATACCAATGTGTGATATGCCCTTGAACAGGTCTTGGCCGGAGGAGGAACTATTGCATTTTAAAAAGGAAATTAATGGGTTTATGGGATTGAGATTTGGGTGGACTTATGCTGGGTTATTGCAAAGGGACGTGCACCTGCCATAATCATGATAACTGACTACAATTGGCAGGTGGTGGCTTGCCGCCCACTAGATGGGCCCCTCAAAATAGTCAACGATTAATGCCGGCAAAAGGGGCAACACCGGTGCGGGTGTCGAGAGGTGTGCTGCGCTTTCTCCGAAGTTACTCGCGGCGTTATGCCCTTTAACACTTCCACCCCTGGAGCAACAGCTCTCACGACTCCTCTCTGGACGGCCAACTAAGGCAAGCCAGAGTCGAGAGCCCTGCGAGCCCTCTTGGGTTTCCACCCCGACCGATGAAGACACGTCGGGGGCGAGGGCTCTGACCGACTCTCTGGAGCACTCGGGTCCGTGGTGTCGTTACTCACCAACAGCTCGCCACAAGCTGCCCTGCGGCCTTATTATTATTATTATTATACCGATAACTCCTTCAAACAATTCTTTTATGGAAAAAGATTGTTAAGTGACTAAGTGAAAAAGATTGTTGACTAGCTCTGTGGCGCAGCGGTCAACACGCCAGCCTGCGACACGGAGTGACCGGGTTCGATCCCCGGCCAGGTCAAGATGGAAAATGATCTTTTTCAGATTGGCCTGGGTCTTGGATGTGTATCTATATATGTATTTGTTATAAAATATAGTATCGTTGAGTTAGTATCCCATAACACAAGTCTCGAACTTACTTTGGGGCTAGCTCAATCTGTGTGATTTGTCCGTATATATTTATTATTATTATTTATTAAGTGAGATCGTTGACGTCCTGACAAAAAAAAAATATAGACTTCGTCACTAGGGTTTTAACAGCCTGGTTAATGGTCCCCACACGCTATACATATAATTATATGCCGTTTAGCATGCGTGAGCACTAATGATGCGAATGCACCGCTGATCCAATACTGGACTACTGAAGTCAGGCATGGACGTATTTTTACTTATCCTGTCAGAATATCTCATTGATAAAAAAGTCGATTTTAATTGAATTTCAAGGAAAGGTATCATTTTCAATTTCATTGATTATATGATGATTGTGAAAACTAGAATGGAACAAACCTTAAATAGTTAATGTTTCTTTCAGCGCTTTTTTAGCATTGGTTTCCTTCGCTGCACTTTCCGAGTGCAAGGCAACAAATGGACAGAGAAACGACGTGAGACATTTCCCAGAAGGCTTCATGTTTGGCACTGCTACCGCTTCCGCCCAAATCGAGGGGGCCTGGGATGAGGATGGTTTGTAGATCATTTCTTTTAGTATATCACTTGTTGATTCATATCACATTTACTGAACGCAAGGGAGACGAAAAAAAGAAAGCAGATGCTTTTAATTTTTCATGCTTGTCTGTCAACTACAAGTATGAGAAGCATCTGCTTTTTTTCTTTCCTGCCCCTGGCGTAAAGTAAATGTGATATTAATCAACAAGGGAGTAGAGTGGCCGACGCTGATGTCAGATTTTTCAAGCTTCCTCAAGGCATCTGACATAGCTTAACGACTGCCATCTATGACGCCAGCCGGGACCAACGACTTAACGTGCCTTCCGAAGCATGGAGGAGCTCGACATATTTTTATATCACTTGCGGCACATCTTAATATCTCTCAACAAAAGATATTTATATAAAATTTCAGGAAAATCAGAAAATATTTGGGATCACATGACTCACGAAGATCCTTGTGCCACTGCAGACTGCTCTAATCCCGATATAGCTGCTGACTCGTACCATCAGTACGAGAGAGACGTAGAGATGATGAGGGAGCTAGGACTCGACCACTACAGATTCTCCCTATCATGGACACGAATTCTACCTACAAGTTTCCCAGACAAGATAAACGAGGCTGGAGTAGCCTTCTATAATAATCTGATCAATGATATGTTAAAGTATAATATAGAACCTATGGTCACATTGTACCATTGGGACTTGCCCCAAAAATTACAGGAGCTTGGCGGTTGGAGCAATCCTTACATAGTCGACTGGTTTGCTGATTACTCTCGTGTTGCCTTTGAACTTTTCGGAGACAGGGTCAAGTACTGGATAACGATAAATGAACCACGTGAATTGTGATTTCACGGATATGGTTATAACACCTTGGCGCCCAGATTGAATATACAGGGAATCGCTGAATACATGTGTGCTAAGAACTTGCTCTTAGCCCATGCAAAGGTGTACCACATGTATGACGACGAATTCCGAGCGAAATATGGTGGCACTATTGGTATTACTTTAAGCTCTCAATGTGTACGAACCAGAGACACCTGAATCTGCTGAAGCTAGTGAAGATACTATCCAATTTGAGGTATATGATTATAAAGATATTTTCTAATAAATTAATAGTAACATAGGCAATGCTTACCCCTTATATTTCAACTTCCACATTTTTTCAGTTGGGACATTATGCTCATCCTATATTCTCAGAAACTGGAGACTTCCCGCCAGTCATGAAGCAAAAAATAGCAACCAAGAGTGCTCTTCAAGGTTTCCCTAGATCGAGATTGCCGGAATTCACTCCAGAAGATGTGGAGTATGTACGAGGAAGTTCCGATTTCTTCGGACTGAACCACTATACAACCTATTTGGCATATAGAAATGAATCTGTGTATACAGCTTATGATGTCCCATCTTACTATGATGATATGGAGTCAGGAATATACCAACCTAGTCAATGGGATGGTGGTGCTTCAGCCTTGTTAAAGGTACGTGACATAAAAGAACCTTGGGATCTATTTATTTGTTCTTAATTTGGATCAAAAGTTTTATTATACATTTGTATTTCTATTATACTAAATTGAACGAATTCAAATGAATGACTGAAAACAGAATGAAGAAAAAGAAAACACGTAAATTTTATTTGTTTTGCAGAGAATCTCATGGGGTTTCAACAACTTATTGATGAAAATCAAGGAAGACTACAACAATCCCATTGTATTCATAACTGAGAATGGCTACTCCACAACAGGAGGATTAGTGGATGATGAACGTATTCTTTACTACAGAGAGTACTTAGATGCTATGCTGGATGCTATGGACAATAGAGCGAATATTCAAGCTTACACTGCTTGGAGCCTTATGGATAACTTCGAGTAGATGCAAGGATATACGTAAGTGGCTTCATTTTCTTATTGATCGAGCGAGTGCGAAGCGTGAACGAAGCGTCTCCGTTTCAGCTTGGACAAAAAGTCGTTCATATGACCCGCTGTCTGGTTGTTGCTCTCTAAAGGTCGCATTTTTCAACCGATGATCGTGAAATTTTGTGAGGTGTTTCAATAATTTTACCGATAAAATAGGTAATTTGATTACCTGTTTCATCGATTTCGATTTTGGAAAAAAATTATGGTTGATTTGGCACCAAGGGCCTAAGAGCTGTTGGGGTATAAGGCGCTTAGAACCATTGCGAGTTCGCTGTGATAAGAGAAAGACCAGTTTTATTTGTTATAAACCCGTTACACTTATCGCTTCCCAGGCCCGCCAAATAATAAGTTTTGATGATAATCATGTAACCAAGAATATGCCTTGATTTATGCATTTTCATTTTCTAATATAAAAGACAATTTATTGAGTATATTTCGTATCATCGCTTCTAAGCTAAACTGATTTTTTTTTTCAGTGAAAGATTTGGTCTGTATGAGGTGGACTATGAAAGTCCAGAGAAGACCCGCACGCCCCGCAAGTCCGCCTTCGTCTACAAGGAGATCATCCGCAGTCGCTCGCTGGACTGGAGCTACGAATCTGCCACTACGGTTATGACCATCGATGAGGGACATTAAGATACTTTATGTAATAAAATACTCATTTAAATAATTAGTGATATTTAGTATTTGTTTTATTTTCTGTAATTTTCAACTTTTATTGTCGATCGTAAACCTATGTCATTTTTCTTATTTTCTTTTTCCGAAATAATGAATGATATGCACGAAAAACAAAACGAATATAATTTTTTTGGAATTTGAGGAATGTACCCACATAGGGTACATTCCTCAAATTACAAAAAAATGAGATTTGTTTTTCTTTACACAGAGTAACTTTCATCCCAGAAAAATCTACTGTTCCTGGGGTTCCAAGCGGGCGAAGCCGCGGGCACACGCTAGTCCTTACTAATATTATAAATGCGAAAGTGAGTTTGTTTGTTACGCTTTCACGCCGTAACTACTGAACGGATCATCATGAAATTTTGCATCAAAGTTCTCTGGAGTACGGAGAAGGACATAGGCTACCTTTTATCCCGAGAATTAAAGTACTATTCCCGAGGGATCGACAATGACGCGGGCGGTGCCGCGGGCGAAAGCTAGTTATTTATAAATGTGTGTGTGTGTGCATCCAATATTTTTTTTTTACTGCGACCATTTTACTCCTTCAATAATTGCTTAGTTTCATATTGCTCTACAAATAGCTACTGTAGTTTTAGAGAGATTTTAAACTAATTCCAGATATTGACAGTGTAATTTAGCTTGCGTCAGAATGCAGCACCTTTCACTTTAGATACCTACATTAAGCCAATTTTATACTTACTCGTATAGCTTTATCTTTGGGCCTAGCTCAATCTGTGTGATTTGTCTGTGTGAAAGAATTTGACGTGAAACCAGAACGAAATAGTAGAGCATAAAGTTTAAGCGTATCAAAAGAGCGAAGTTGACGTTCGTGAGTGCTCGTGAGATACTGAAATTTACTTTTCAAGTACTCAGGATAATAAGGATTTTTAAGTATTGAAAATTGAGAGCATAGTAATATCTGTTGTCGACGTAATCGAATGGGAAGCCAATTAAGTTAGGTTCGGAAAACAGAAATGTGGTCGTATTTACGCAGACAGAAGATGAAACGAATGCAATTACTGAGAAGCCGGTAAGTTTATTCAGAGATCTTCATTTAGATCTGAATAGCACACACCACACATCAGAATATTCAATAATGATACCTTGCATTCAGGAATTTTTTTCAAGCTGTTCCATCTTTTGGAAGGCACGTTAGGCTGATGGTCCGGGTGTCATCACTAGGTGGCGATGTCAGAAGTATTTAGGCAGCTTAAAAAATCTTTTGCCATTAGTGTTAGCCACTTACACACGCGAAAAGTAAGCAAGCATTCCAGAAAAGTATTTTTTCGGAGGGATCTTCATTAACGCGAGCGAAGTCGCAGGTGAAATCTAGTAGATTATTTGAAAAGATAAATTATTATAAGTCGTTCATGAAAATTAGCCTATATTGTCAATCACCTAGTGAATTCATATGTTCCTATGAGTATAATCTGCGCAGAAGCGTAGCCTATTCACAATGTTCATAACTCCTAGAACAACACAAAGAATACTTTTTATTATCTGTACATTAACTAAATACTTAATTGCAAGATGAACTCTGAACAGTTATATATACCATTGGTAGGAAAGGTTGTGTATTAATAATACTAGCACATTCTTAAATTATGTTTGTCTCCCATACATACATAATGTGAAAATGTACGCGAACGGACTTATGATAACTGGAGAAAAAACTACGTAGCCTATCCTGTTTCCAAATATGTTGTTGTGTTAATTAGTTTAAGAGTTATGAAGAAACATACATAGATACAGAAAATAATCTTAAAAATCGTCAATTTAGCTTAGCAACGATATCTCTGAAAACAAATTAACTTACTCCATGACCAACCCTTACAGATTATTAGTATGTATACTAATATTATAAAGCTGAAGAGTTCGTTTGTTTGTTTTATAACGCGTTCAAACAAACAATCAAACTCTTCATCTCAGGAACTACTGGTTCAAATTGGAAAATTATTTTTGTGTTGTTTGTATAGTCCTTTTATTGAGGAAGACTTTAGGCTATAAAACATCACGCTGCGACAAATAGGAGCGAAGCATCAATAAAAATGTTTCGAAAACGAGGGAAAATTATTCATCTATAAACCTTACTTATTACTTATTCGTAGTATAAACCTAATTAACCATAATAACATAAATTGCCGCAGACGAAGTCGCGGGCAACAGCTAGTTGATGATAATGATTAAGGTACCACTTTAAGAAAATAAACCGATCAGCCAGCAGCCTGTATATCGGTGACACTGTACACACTGTTGAGATTGATTTTGGTTGCATTAGCAACCAAAATCAATCTCAACCCAACAAACATTTTGGCGCCAAGTGCAACCTTTTTTTTAGCGCTCATAGATTTTATTAATGGTATAGAAGCATTCCGATAGTAGCAATGAACTCTACTGCATTTTAAAAATCCTTTCTTAATATTATAAATGCGAAAGTGAGTTTGTTTGTAACGCTTTCACGCCGTAACTACTGAACCAAACATCGTGAAATTTTGCATACAAGTTCTCTGGAGTACAGAGAAGAAAATAGGTTACCTTTTATCCCGGGAAAAGTACTATTCCCGAGGGATCGACAATGACACAGGCAAAAGCTAGTAAATAATAAATAATTTAACCTTCAAGAAGAGTTACAGTAATTAACGGAACTTTTATAACATAAGACTATAGGTTAGAGTGAGTCATGTAACTAACTCTTATAGCTGTAAGAAGTATTAAATACTAGAAGAAGTTGTTAGGTGTCTTCTTACACTTGGTAACGACTTATGTCATTGAACGGAGCTAGACAGCACGCTGTATCTTATGTTTCACGTTGTTGTCAGGTGTTTGCTAACTCTTTATGTTCTAAAGCAGAGCTAGGTAACTCAATTCTTGAATCGATAGGAAACAGCTAGTCGATTCCTATTGACGTGTTGTTTTATATCAATTCAAGTGTGATTTTTCTAAAGATAAAATCCGTGAGATAGCACGTTTACATAAACATGGTAGGGCTACCTTGTATTGTTGAATTTTAGGGATCTGTACTCAAAAGGGTAACAATAGGACCTTATTAAAAAGTCTCCGCTGTCTGTTCATCCATTCGGTTGTCACTTATTTATCTTTTAAACCGTAATAGGTAAAGACTAGCAATTTTCTCAGAATAAGTAAGTATTACCGCTATAATAAAAAATAAAGTAATATTAAAATTAAGAAGGTGGTCCATACAAAGAACTTGGTATTTGAGCATTTTTTAAGGTTAAATATTGTATGAATAAGTATGCGATTCTGACTCTCACTTGGCCTCAGGATTGGTGACTTTCTAAAAAACAAAACATTGGTACAATTAGGCTAACAAAAATATGTGAACTCAATAATCTGGTATTCAAGGCTTTGCTATACCGTTTTCGAAGAATTGAAATTCAAACATAAATGTAACTTTCAAAAGTAAGATAGGTTACCCATTACCGAACTACTATGCAAGTGTCACAGTATCTTTCTTCACTGAAGTCAGGTAAATGCATGAATATCAGTCAGATTGTACTAGAAACTCAGAGGTAAAGGTCTGGCTGGACGAGGTTTGATCGAACCCGAGAACTTTCGATTATGAATTGCTCCTCCCTAATCCTCCTTGGAAGCACCAGAACCGATGTCTTGTGAAAATGTTTGTCTGCGCCGGGATTTAAATCCAAAGTCCCTCGTGTAGAAGTATGGCATGTTAACTAGGCCACTAAGGCCGTCTAATGAAAGATATAATATTTTAATAAAAAAAAGAAAACCACACGATATTATGGCTATCATATCACAGCCCTATACAGTTATTTAAAAAAAAAAAGAGATTTACAACAGACGTTTAGATAACAATGATAAACTTTTTATATAAATATTATTCGAATAATACTTACAATATCTATCTCCAAAATGCATCGCCGATACACCAAGTTATTGTAAGTCTACTTAATTTAATATATTTATTGCAGATATATACTTAGTTATATTCGATTTTGTCTTTTATGTTTGACGATTCTGTTTTCAGGGTATTAATATTAGCTTTAAATGCAGCCTTCTCTGAATCGAAGGCTACAAACGGGAAGCGACATGATGTAAGACATTTCCCAGAAAATTTCCTATTTGGGACAGCCACCGCAGCTTACCAAATTGAAGGTGCTTGGGATGAAGATGGTAACTATTACTTTTTTATTTTAACTGCTTCTTCTACGACTTCGTGCAGCAGATTCTCGAAATATTTTTTCAACTTTCAGGTAAATCTGAAAATATTTGGGACCGTCTTACTCACGAACATGCCTGCGATGTCGTTGATTGTGCAACTGGAGATGTGGCCGTTGACTCTTATCACCAGTACAAAAGAGACATAGAAATGATGAGGGAATTAGGACTAGATCATTACAGGTTTTCACTCTCTTGGACCAGAATTTTGCCTACAAGTTTTCCAGACAAGATAAATGAAGCTGGAGTAGCGTACTATAATAATTTGATAAACGAAATGCTGAAGTATAATATTGAGCCAATGGTAACACTATACCACTGGGATCTACCTCAAAAGTTACAAGATCTTGGAGGTTGGACCAATCCCTATGTTGTGGACTGGTTTGCTGATTACGCCCGTACAGTTTTCGAACTTTTCGGAGACAGAGTCAAATACTGGATCACAATAAATGAGCCTCGGGAAGTCTGTTATGAAGGTTATGGATCTCTCGGTCTTGCTCCTAGACTGAACATCCAAGGAGTAGCCGAGTACATGTGTGCTAAAAATTTGCTACTAGCTCATGCGACGGCTTTTCACATTTATGACAGCGAGTTCAGAGCATCGCAAGGAGGCACTATTGGAATAACTTTCAGTGCTCTTTGGATGGAGCCCGAGTCTGCAGAACATGCTGAAGCAGCAGAGGCTGCCAACCAATTTGAGGTGAATATATTATTTTCTTAATCTTTCCAATCCATATTTTCTAGCTCTGTTGATATAGTTCATTTAAACGCATTTTATTTCATCTTATTTATATGTGTAAAATTTTAAAATAATCAATTCATTCACAGTGGGCTAAATACAGTCACCCCATTTTCTCAGAAACTGGGGATTGGCCGCCACTGATGAAAGAACTGATCGGAGCCAAGAGTGCCGCTCAAGGGTTTGCCCGATCCAGGTTGCCTGAATTTACCCCAGAAGAACTTGACTTCATAAAAGGCAGTTCCGACTTTTTCGGCCTGAACCATTATACCACTTTTTTGGTGTATAGGAATGAAACTGTGTACACTGCTCATGATGTGCCATCGTTTTATGATGATATGCAAGCTACTAAATACCAACCTGATGAATGGGAAGGTGGTGCTTCAACTTGGTTAAGGGTAAGATAAAACGATCTATCGCTTATTTTTCTAATATATATATATAACGTTTGTTCCATCAAAAATGCTGATTTCGTTAGCCCTGAACAGAAGACGTTACAGTGCGACGGTTTTGACTCACTTTTATTGATGCTAAAATAGATTATATTTTTTTTTGCTAAATATTGAAGTAGTTATTTGTCTCACATTCCACCTGATGGTGAGTGACGATGAAAACGAGGCTGTTACATGCCTATTCAAGAGAATAAAAGAATATATATTAAATATAATAAAAAAGAACTTAACAATATGTTACATTAACTGACATCTATATGGCGGTAAGATTATAAAGACAATACAATAGATCTTTTTAATTTTAGAGACAACCAACCGGTTTCTACAAGCTATTGATGAGAATTAAGGAAGACTACAACAACCCCATCGTCTACATCACTGAGAACGGCTACTCCACCCGCGGTGGCCTGAATGATGACGACCGTATTCTGTACTACAGGGAGTACCTGGATGCTATGCTAGACGCTATGGATGAAGGAGCTAATGTGCAAGCCTACACCGCCTGGAGTCTTGTGGACAACTTCGAATGGATGCAGGGATATAGGTTTGTTTCTACTTAAAACTGTTTTAATATAAATAAGTCTGGTTTATTTGAATACTTATAACTTAAGAACGGGTGAACCGATTTTTATTATCTTTGATTTGTTGATTTTGTTAACACTTCGAATAGCAGAAAACTATTTTATTTAAGAAATTTTTACAAAAAAAAGTAACAGAGGATTCGTTTCTCTGTTACTTTTTTTTCTGCTCGCTGGGACAGCTAATATATACTTATAAATAAAACTAGTTGGGTTAGTGACACCGTTTATAACTCGAGAGGCAGCTGACACACTGGTTTAACATATAGGCTACTATTCACCCGACAACCCTAAAAGGGGTGGTACAAAGTTTGCCAGTTGAGCTAGATTATGATTAATAATAAGAAAATATATTAATAATCATTAATAAGCTTTTATTATGAGCGTAGGTGTTCATACTGTAAAGTGATTTCGAAGCCAAGTGTATGTAACGCCGTGAAAACGTGATGTCAACACTCAAAGTAAATTTTTGTTTAGTGCTAAACTTTACGTTTATAATTTCAGTGAAAAGTTTGGTCTGTACGAGGTGGACTACGAGAGTCCTGACAGAACCCGCACGCCCCGCAAGTCCGCCTTCGTCTACAAGGAGATCATCCGCAGTCGCTCGCTGGACTGGAGCTACGAATCTGCCACTACGGTTATGACCATCGATGAGGGACATTAAGATACTTTATGTAATAAAATACTCATTAAAATAATTAGTGATATTTAGTATTTGTTTTATTTTCTGTAATTTTCAACTTTTATTGTCGATCGTAAACCTATGTCATTTTTCTTATTTTCTTTTTCCGAAATAATGAATGATATGCACGAAAAACAAAACGAATATAATTTTTTTGGAATTTGAGGAATGTACCCACATAGGGTACATTCCTCAAATTACAAAAAAATGAGATTTGTTTTTCTTTACACAGAGTAACTTTCATCCCAGAAAAATCTACTGTTCCTGGGGTTCCAAGCGGGCGAAGCCGCGGGCACACGCTAGTCCTTACTAATATTATAAATGCGAAAGTGAGTTTGTTTGTTTGTTTGTTACGCTTTCACGCCGTAACTACTGAACGGGTCATCATGAAATTTTGCATCAAAGTTCTCTGGAGTACGGAGAAGGACATAGGCTACCTTTTATCCCGAGAATTAAAGTACTATTCCCGAGGGATCGACAATGACGCGGGCGGTGCCGCGGGCGAAAGCTAGTTATTTATAAATGTGTGTGTGTGCATCCAATATTTTTTTTTTACTGCGACCATTTTACTCCTTCAATAATTGCTTAGTTTCATATTGCTCTACAAATAGCTACTGTAGTTTTAGAGAGATTTTAAACTAATTCCAGATATTGACAGTGTAATTTAGCTTGCGTCAGAATGCAGCACCTTTCACTTTAGATACCTACATTAAGCCAATTTTATACTTACTCGTATAGCTTTATCTTTGGGCCTAGCTCAATCTGTGTGAATTGTCTGTGTGAAAGAATTTGACGTGAAACCAGAACGAAATAGTAGAGCATAAAGTTTAAGCGTATCAAAAGAGCGAAGTTGACGTTCGTGAGTGCTCGTGAGATACTGAAATTTACTTTTCAAGTACTCAGGATAATAAGGATTTTTAAGTATTGAAAATTGAGAGCATAGTAATATCTGTTGTCGACGTCATCGAATGGGAAGCCAATTAAGTTAGGTTCGGAAAACAGAAATGTGGTCGTATTTACGCAGACAGAAGATGAAACGAATGCAATTACTGAGAAGCCGGTAAGTTTATTCAGAGATCTTCATTTAGATCTGAATAGCACACACCACACATCAGAATATTCAATAATGATACCTTGCATTCAGGAATTTTTTTCAAGCTGTTCCATCTTTTGGAAGGCACGTTAGGCTGATGGTCCGGGTGTCATCACTAGGTGGCGATGTCAGAAGTATTTAGGCAGCTTAAAAAATCTTTTGCCATTAGTGTTAGCCACTTACACACGCGAAAAGTAAGCAAGCATTCCAGAAAAGTATTTTTTCGGAGGGATCTTCATTAACGCGAGCGAAGTCGCAGGTGAAATCTAGTAGATTATTTGAAAAGATAAATTATTATAAGTCGTTCATGAAAATTAGCCTATATTGTCAATCACCTAGTGAATTCATATGTTCCTATGAGTATAATCTGCGCAGAAGCGTAGCCTATTCACAATGTTCATAACTCCTAGACCAACACAAAGAATACTTTTTATTATCTGTACATTAACTAAATACTTAATTGCAAGATGAACTCTGAACAGTTATATATACCATTGGTAGGAAAGGTTGTGTATTAATAATACTAGCACATTCTTAAATTATGTTTGTCTCCCATACATACATAATGTGAAAATGTACGCGAACGGACTTATGATAACTGGAGAAAAAACTACGTAGCCTATCCTGTTTCCAAATATGTTGTTGTGTTAATTAGTTTAAGAGTTATGAAGAAACATACATAGATACAGAAAATAATCTTAAAAATCGTCAATTTAGCTTAGCAACGATATCTCTGAAAACAAATTAACTTACTCCATGACCAACCCTTACAGATTATTAGTATGTATACTAATATTATAAAGCTGAAGAGTTCGTTTGTTTGTTTTATAACGCGTTCAAACAAACAATCAAACTCTTCATCTCAGGAACTACTGGTTCAAATTGGAAAATTATTTTTGTGTTGTTTGTATAGTCCTTTTATTGAGGAAGACTTTAGGCTATAAAACATCACGCTGCGACAAATAGGAGCGAAGCATCAATAAAAATGTTTCGAAAACGAGGGAAAATTATTCATCTATAAACCTTACTTATTACTTATTCGTAGTATAAACCTAATTAACCATAATAACATAAATTGCCGCAGACGAAGTCGCGGGCAACAGCTAGTTGATGATAATGATTAAGGTACCACTTTAAGAAAATAAACCGATCAGCCAGCAGCCTGTATATCGGTGACACTGTACACACTGTTGAGATTGATTTTGGTTGCATTAGCAACCAAAATCAATCTCAACCCAACAAACATTTTGGCGCCAAGTGCAACCTTTTTTTTAGCGCTCATAGATTTTATTAATGGTATAGAAGCATTCCGATAGTAGCAATGAACTCTACTGCATTTTAAAAATCCTTTCTTAATATTATAAATGCGAAAGTGAGTTTGTTTGTAACGCTTTCACGCCGTAACTACTGAACCAAACATCGTGAAATTTTGCATACAAGTTCTCTGGAGTACAGAGAAGAAAATAGGTTACCTTTTATCCCGGGAAAAGTACTATTCCCGAGGGATCGACAATGACACAGGCAAAAGCTAGTAAATAATAAATAATTTAACCTTCAAGAAGAGTTACAGTAATTAACGGAACTTTTATAACATAAGACTATAGGTTAGAGTGAGTCATGTAACTAACTCTTATAGCTGTAAGAAGTATTAAATACTAGAAGAAGTTGTTAGGTGTCTTCTTACACTTGGTAACGACTTATGTCATTGAACGGAGCTAGACAGCACGCTGTATCTTATGTTTCACGTTGTTGTCAGGTGTTTGCTAACTCTTTATGTTCTAAAGCAGAGCTAGGTAACTCAATTCTTGAATCGATAGGAAACAGCTAGTCGATTCCTATTGACGTGTTGTTTTATATCAATTCAAGTGTGATTTTTCTAAAGATAAAATCCGTGAGATAGCACGTTTACATAAACATGGTAGGGCTACCTTGTATTGTTGAATTTTAGGGATCTGTACTCAAAAGGGTAACAATAGGACCTTATTAAAAAGTCTCCGCTGTCTGTTCATCCATTCGGCTGTCACTTATTTATCTTTTAAACCGTAATAGGTAAAGACTAGCAATTTTCTCAGAATAAGTAAGTATTACCGCTATAATAAAAAATAAAGTAATATTAAAATTAAGAAGGTGGTCCATACAAAGAACTTGGTATTTGAGCATTTTTTAAGGTTAAATATTGTATGAATAAGTATGCGATTCTGACTCTCACTTGGCCTCAGGATTGGTGACTTTCTAAAAAACAAAACATTGGTACAATTAGGCTAACAAAAATATGTGAACTCAATAATCTGGTATTCAAGGCTTTGCTATACCGTTTTCGAAGAATTGAAATTCAAACATAAATGTAACTTTCAAAAGTAAGATAGGTTACCCATTACCGAACTACTATGCAAGTGTCACAGTATCTTTCTTCACTGAAGTCAGGTAAATGCATGAATATGAGTCAGATTGTACTAGAAACTCAGAGGTAAAGGTCTGGCTGGACGAGGTTTGATCGAACCCGAGAACTTTCGATTATGAATTGCTCCTCCCTAATCCTCCTTGGAAGCACCAGAACCGATGTCTTGTGAAAATGTTTGTCTGCGCCGGGATTTAAATCCAAAGTCCCTCGTGTAGAAGTATGGCATGTTAACTAGGCCACTAAGGTCGTCTAATGAAAGATATAATATTTTAATAAAAAAAAGAAAAACACACGATATTATGGCTATCATATCACAGCCCTATACAGTTATTTAAAAAAAAAGAGATGTACAACAGACGTTTAGATAACAATGATAAACTTTTTATATAAATATTATTCGAATAATACTTACAATATCTATCTCCAAAATGCATCGCCGATACACCAAGTTATTGTAAGTCTACTTAATTTAATATATTTATTGCAGATATATACTTAGTTATATTCGATTTTGTCTTTTATGTTTGATTCTGTTTTCAGGGTATTAATATTAGCTTTAAATGCAGCCTTCTCTGAATCGAAGGCTACAAACGGGAAGCGACATGATGTAAGACATTTCCCAGAAAATTTCCTATTTGGGACAGCCACCGCAGCTTACCAAATTGAAGGTGCTTGGGATGAAGATGGTAACTATTACTTTTTTATTTTAACTGCTTCTTCTACGACTTCGTGCAGCAGATTCTCGAAATATTTTTTCAACTTTCAGGTAAATCTGAAAATATTTGGGACCGTCTTACTCACGAACATGCCTGCGATGTCGTTGATTGTGCAACTGGAGATGTGGCCGTTGACTCTTATCACCAGTACAAAAGAGACATAGAAATGATGAGGGAATTAGGACTAGATCATTACAGGTTTTCACTCTCTTGGACCAGAATTTTGCCTACAAGTTTTCCAGACAAGATAAATGAAGCTGGAGTAGCGTACTATAATAATTTGATAAACGAAATGCTGAAGTATAATATTGAGCCAATGGTAACACTATACCACTGGGATCTACCTCAAAAGTTACAAGATCTTGGAGGTTGGACCAATCCCTATGTTGTGGACTGGTTTGCTGATTACGCCCGTACAGTTTTCGAACTTTTCGGAGACAGAGTCAAATACTGGATCACAATAAATGAGCCTCGGGAAGTCTGTTATGAAGGTTATGGATCTCTCGGTCTTGCTCCTAGACTGAACATCCAAGGAGTAGCCGAGTACATGTGTGCTAAAAATTTGCTACTAGCTCATGCGACGGCTTTTCACATTTATGACAGCGAGTTCAGAGCATCGCAAGGAGGCACTATTGGAATAACTTTCAGTGCTCTTTGGATGGAGCCCGAGTCTGCAGAACATGCTGAAGCAGCAGAGGCTGCCAACCAATTTGAGGTAAATGTATTATTTTCAAAATCTTTCCAATACATATTTTCCTTGCTCTGTTGATATAGTTAATTTAAACGCATTTTGTTTCATCTTATTAAATGTGTAAAATTTAAAATAATCAATTCTTTCACAGTGGGCTAAATACAGTCACCCCATTTTCTCAGAAACTGGGGACTGGCCGCCAGTAATGAAGGAACTGATCTCAGCCAAGAGTGTCGCTCAAGGGTTTGCCCGATCCAGGTTGCCTGAATTTACCCCAGAAGAACTTGACTTCATAAAAGGCAGTTCCGACTTTTTCGGCCTGAACCATTATACCACTTTTTTGGTGTACAGGAACGAGACTGTGTACACTGCTCATGATGTGCCATCGTTTTATGATGATATGCAAGTTACTAAATACCAACCTGATGAATGGGAAGGTGGTGTAACAATAAAGGTAACTTAAAAGCACCTATCGCTTATTATTTTATTCTTATGTAACATCAGTTCCGTTAAAAATACTGATTTCAGTTAGCCCTAAACAGAAGACGAGTGCGACGGTTATGACTCACTTTTATTTATGCTAATAATAGATGAAAATAATATATAAAAAAAAGACTTGACAATATGTTACATTACCTTTTTGATGGATTCTGACTTTAAAGAGAATTCAATAGATATTTTTCATTTTAGAGACAACCAACCGGTTTCTACAAGTTATTGATGAGAATCAAGGAAGACTACAACAACCCCATCGTCTACATAACTGAGAATGGCTACTCCACCCGCAGTGGCCTGAATGATGACGACCGTATTCTATTCTACAGGGAATACCTGGATGCTATGCTCGATGCCATGGATGAAGGTGCTAATGTGCAAGGCTACACCGCCTGGAGTCTTGTGGACAACTTCGAATGGATGCAAGGATATAGGTTTGTTTCTACTTAACCTATATATATATTTATATAAAACAAAGTCGAGTTTGTTTGAACACTTATAACTTGAGAATAGGTGTACCGATTTCATAATCTTATATTTATTGATTTTGATATCACCCCGAATAGTAGAATAACTATGAAAATATAAGAAATGATTACGACAAAAAAACCATAACAGCAAGACGAAGTTCGCTGGCACAGCTAGCATATATATACACGGTGAAATTTTGATCGTTCTGTGCCCTTAAAGGAATGATTCAGCCCGTTAATATAAATAATTTTCCTATAGGAATAATGCTAGGAACTCAAAAATTTTTTTGACGTTTCCGTACAAATTGACCGGGCGGCCGGAATTTTTTGGATGGATCTGCCCATTTTTTTTTAGTTCCCTGTATTGGTCCCATGGGAAAAGTTGTTCATATCGACGGGCTGAATCACCCCTTTAAGGGTCCAAAACGATCAAAATTTCACCGTTTAAAAATCAAACTAAGTTGGTTAGTTACACCATTTATAACTCATACACGCTTCTTTTTACTCGACAATCCAAAAAAGGGGTGGTACGAAGTTCCCAAGGTGAGCTAGTTTATGATAAATAATAAGAAAATATGTTAATAATCATGAATAAGCTTTGATTGTGAGCGTAGGTATTCATTATGTAAAGTGTTTTCGAAGCCAAGTGTATAAGCCCCGTAAAATTCAATTCAATTTCTTTATTTCTTAACAAACATACATTTGTGTCGAAAATAAATTACAATATTAAAATTAATTTGAAAATTGACATTAAAATCTATACATTAAATGAGTACTTACTAATTAATTATACACAGGATTTATAATGTCAAATTTTAAAATACGTCAAGAAAGGATAAAAGATAAGTATAAAGTCAAATTTCTTAAACACTAATAATAATATTTTATATATTACTAATTCTATTATAAAGTATATTAAGATGTCATGAACTCCTCGATGTTATAAAAACACTTTTCCAACAAAAAAGACTTGAGTCTGTGCTTGAACTGTTTATGATAAATCAGCAGCTTTAGGTCAATCGGCAATTTATTAAACAGTCTAACTGACTGACGACATGCACTGTGTCGTACAACATTTAGTGTTGGTGTAGTTTTATCAACTAAGTCCTTTCTTCGGGAACTTTCTCTTATTTGTCTCTCTTCTTCAGTTTCATATTCGTGAATGTATTTGGCTAGATAGGTCAACAGTACTAAAATATATAAACAAGGGACGGTAAGAATTTTAAGAGCCTTAAAATGCGGCTTACACGTCTCAAGCTGATTTATACGTACCATTGTTCTAATGGCTCTCTTTTGGGAGACGAAGGCCTTATGGATATTATAATTGTAACTACCACCCCAAAATAAAATGCTATAACGAATTTTAGATTCTACAAGAGCATAATATACTGTTTTTAAGGTCGTCAAAAGGTACAACCATGGTAGCAGTATATTCGATGTTCATTCTCAAATTAAACATCTATTTTTGTGATGAACTTAACATTTATAATTTCAGTGTAAAGTTTGGTCTGTACGAGGTGGACTACGAGAGCCCTGAGAGAACCCGCACGCCGCGCAAGTCCGCGTTCGTCTACAAGGAGATTATCCGCAGCCGCTCGCTGGACTGGAACTACGAACCTGACTCCATGGAGATGACCATCGATGAGGGACATTGATTAAATAAACATACTGGATTAGCAAAACCTGTTTTCTCTTTCTTTTCAACCTCTCCATCCTATTCTTGGTAAACGATGGAAGAAGCTTAGGAACAGGCATTGAACTAAACAAACATGCTTAGGGCCCACAATACGCATAGTCTTATTTGTCGGTTTCGCGCATGGACAGAAACGCGCTATTAGATCTATATATAAACTTGGTGCTAGAGAATCTCTTAGAGAATTGTTTAAAGATATAAATATTTTAACTTTACCTTCTCAGTACATATTTGCGAATATTATGTTTGTGTGAAAAATAGTGATATCCATGACCGAAACACGAGAAATAAAAATAAATTAGCTACACCAGTATTGCGAATGCAGAAAACTATGGATTCATTTCTGGGTCTAGGAGTACGCTTCTATAATAAAATTCCTGCAGAAATATTAGGTCTGCCTTTCCTTAAGTTCAAAACGATTGTAAAAAACCAGTTAATAAAAAAGGCTTATTACTGCATTGATGATTATAGAACTGATAAAAATGCGTGGAAATTTATATAAATTTATTTAATGTTAACAGTTTATTATTTATTATTATTAACAATTTAATCTATAGTATGAAAAATTGTGTTTAATGTTAACAATGTATTCAGAGCCCTTCAGGCACGTAGGGTCCAAGTCTGGATTGAGTTTCTTTCGGCGTATTCTTCTCACCAGTGGTCGTTCCGAAACGCTAGTAGTATTTCAATTTAGCACATATTAAAAAATATATAAGAAATAAAAATATGACGTTCAGAAAGAGATACATGTATCCAATTTTGAATAAAAATCTTGGACTTTGACTTTGACTTTAGACATCTGCAACATCATAAGATTACCCATGGTCAGGCCATGCCAGAATTGCTATACATAAAAATTCAGCATGTAATGGTTTTCTCGAAATTCCTTTGAAGGGTCGACTCAGCCCATAAAATTAATCGACTTTTCCTTTGGGACTAAAGGAAAAGTCGTTGAAATGAAACTTTTGTTATTGCATCTGCAAAAACAAAAGAATTAATTCCATGGGTGAAGCTGACAGATACAGACACGCGTATGGTGGGCCCTTAGCTTATTTGTCTAGTACTAAATAAAAGAAACAGGACCTTTTCGAAAATGAAATCACTCCTGGTCTGATTTGAGCCGGACTACTAAATATAAAATCCCTTTTAGATAACATTGATAAACTTTTTATATAAATATTATTCAAATAAAACTCACAATGTCTGTCTCCAAAATGATGCGATACACTTTATTTTCGTAAGTATACTTTTACAATTATTTTAATATATTCAAGGCAAATAAACATTTTTTTTTTCTAATTTACCCTGTTTATTATTAAATGTATCTTCAATGTTTGTAATTTTTTTTTCCAGGTTTATATTAGCTTTATATGCATCCTTCTCTGAATCAAAAGCTACAAACGGGAGGCGACATGATGTAAGACATTTCCCAGAAAATTTCCTATTTGGGACTGCCACAGCAGCTTACCAAATTGGAGGTGCTTGGGATGAAGATGGTAACTATTAATTTATTATTATAACTGCAGTAGTCTACGATTTTCTGCAGCAGATTCTCAAAATATTTTTTCAACTTTCAGGTAAATTTGAAAATATTTGGGACCGTCTTACTCACGAACACACCTGCGATGTTGTTGATTGTGCAACTGGAGATGTGGCCGTTGACTCTTATCACCAGTACAAGAGAGACGTAGAAATGATGAGAGAATTAGGATTAGATCATTACAGGTTTTCACTCTCTTGGACCAGAATTTTGCCTACAAGTTTTCCAGACAAGATAAATGAAGCTGGAGTAGCGTACTACAATAATTTGATAAACGAAATGCTGAAGTATAATATTGAGCCAATGGTTACACTATACCACTGGGATCTACCTCAAAAGTTACAAGATCTTGGAGGTTGGATCAATCCCTATGTTGTGGACTGGTTTGCTGATTACGCCCGTACAGTTTTCGAACTTTTCGGGGACAGAGTCAAATATTGGATCACAATAAATGAGCCTCGGGAAGTATGTTATGAAGGATTATGGATCTGTCGGTCTTGCTCCTAGACTGAACATCCAAGGAGTAGCTGAGTACATGTGTGCTAAAAATTTGCTACTAGCTCATGCGACGGCTTTCCACATTTATGACAGCGAGTTCAGAGCATCGCAAGGAGGCACTATTGGAATCACTTTCAGTGCTCTTTGGGTCGGGCCCGAGTCTGCAGAACATGCTGAAGTTGCAGAGACCGCCAACCAATTTGAGGTGAATATATTTTTTTAAATCTTTCCAGTCTTCATGTTTTCTTTGCTCAGTTGATAAAGTTATTTTTAACGCTTTTTTATCTAATGTAAAAAATAATTAATTAATCATATCATTCATAGTGGGCTACATACAGTCACCCCATTTTCTCAGAAACTGGGGACTGGCCGCCAGTAATGAAGGAACTCATCTCAGCCAAGAGTGTCGCTCAAGGGTTTGCCCGATCCAGGTTGCCTGAATTTACCCCAGAAGAACTTGACTTCATAAAAGGCAGTTCCGACTTTTTCGGCCTGAACCATTATACCACTTTTTTGGTGTATAGGAATGAAACTGTGTACACTGCTCATGATGTGCCATCGTTTTATGATGATATGCAAGCTACTAAATACCAACCTGATGAATGGGAAGGTGGTGCTTCAACTTGGTTAAGGGTAAGATAAAACGATCTATCGCTTATTTTTCTAATATATATATAACGTTTGTTCCATCAAAAATGCTGATTTCGTTAGCCCTGAACAGAAGACGTTACAGTGCGACGGTTTTGACTCACTTTTATTGATGCTAAAATAGATTATATTTTTTTTTGCTAAATATTGAAGTAGTTATTTGTCTCCCATTCCACCTGATGGTGAGTGACGATGAAAACGAGGCTGTTACATGCCTATTCAAGAGAATAAAAGAATATATATTAAATATAATAAAAAAGAACTTAACAATATGTTACATTAACTGACATCTATATGGCGGTAAGATTATAAAGACAATACAATAGATCTTTTTAATTTTAGAGACAACCAACCGGTTTCTACAAGCTATTGATGAGAATTAAGGAAGACTACAACAACCCCATCGTCTACATCACTGAGAACGGCTACTCCACCCGCGGTGGCCTGAATGATGACGACCGTATTCTGTACTACAGGGAGTACCTGGATGCTATGCTCGACGCTATGGATGAAGGAGCTAATGTGCAAGCCTACACCGCCTGGAGTCTTGTGGACAACTTCGAATGGATGCAGGGATATAGGTTTGTTTCTACTTAAAACTGTTTTAATATAAATAAGTCTGGTTTATTTGAATACTTATAACTTAAGAACGGGTGAACCGATTTTTATTATCTTTGATTTGTTGATTTTGTTAACACTTCGAATAGCAGAAAACTATTTTATTTAAGAAATATTTACAAAAAAAAGTAACAGAGGATTCGTTTCTCTGTTACTTTTTTTTCTGCTCGCTGGGACAGCTAATATATACTTATAAATAAAACTAGTTGGGTTAGTGACACCGTTTATAACTCGAGAGGCAGCTGACACACTGGTTTAACATATAGGCTACTATTCACCCGACAACCCTAAAAGGGGTGGTACAAAGTTTGCCAGTTGAGCTAGATTATGATTAATAATAAGAAAATATATTAATAATCATTAATAAGCTTTTATTATGAGCGTAGGTGTTCATACTGTAAAGTGATTTCGAAGCCAAGTGTATGTAACGCCGTGAAAACGTGATGTCAACTCTCAAAGTAAATTTTTGTTTAGTGCTAAACTTTACGTTTATAATTTCAGTGAAAAGTTTGGTCTGTACGAGGTGGACTACGAGAGTCCTGACAGAACCCGCACGCCGCGCAAGTCCGCTTTCGTCTACAAGGAGATTATCCGCAACCGCTCGCTGGACTGGAACTACGAACCTGACTCCATGGAGATGACCATCGATAAGGGGCATTGATTTAATAAACACACTGGATTAGCAAACCTGTTTTTTGTCTCTTTTCAACCTCTTCGTCCTATTCTTGGTAAACGATGGAAGAAGCTTAGGAACAGGCAGTAAACTAAACAAACATGCTTAGGGCCTACAATATGCATAGTCTTATATGTCGGTTTCGCGCATGGACATCTGCAACATCATAAGATTACCCATGGTCAGGCCATGCCAGAATTACGATAGTAAAAATTCAGCATGTAATGGTTTTCTCGAAATTCCTTTAAAGGGGCGACTCAGCCCATGAAATTGATCGAATTTTCATTTGGGACTGAAGGAAATGTCGTTGAAATGAAACTTTTGTTGTTGCATCTGCAAAAACAAAAGTTTTATTTCCATGGGCGAAGCTCACAGATACGGACACGTGTATGGTGGGCCCTTAGCTTATTTGTCTAGTACTAAATAAAAGAAACAGGACCTTTTCGAAAATGAAATCACTCCTGGCCTGATTTGAGGACTGGACATATTAAATATAAAATTTACTTAACTTTATCAATATTATCAGCCCCATTCGTTATGGCTGTCTAATTTCACTAGATACCATTACATCAATCTCGGCCGATCACGGTCATCTCAATACCGCTAACTATAAATCGAGTTAAAAATAAAGAAATACGCCAAAGCGTTTTTATTTATTTCAACAAATTTGTCCCCTGTTTCATGGCTACAACGCCACAAACAAACATACATAAATAAGGACAGACTCACAGATGAAATATAATATATCTATTTTTGTTATATTACATATTATTTACATACTATCCCCCCCGCCATGCAGGAATCTTGTTATCGTCAGTCCATCACTACGTTAGTATTATATTATCTTTGCCATCACTCACTTGTCATGTCAAACAAGAAGCTCCTTATATCCGTTTCGAGTGGTACTTGAACGAACAAGTGCTTATTATTAGGGTTCTCTCTCATTTGAGCGTTTTCCGGTTGCGTCCTCAGCTATACTTTGAGCAAAAGGTCCGTAGCACCATCACTGGGATCGCTAGTCTGCTATATATATTCTAATCCTAATTCAAACTAATATTATAAATGCAAAAGTCAACAAACTCTGTTTATTTGTTTGATTGTTATGCTTTCACGCCGTAATCACTAAACCAATCAACATGAAATTTTACATACCCGTTGTCTGGGGTATGGAGAAGGACATAAGACGAAGATATATTAGTCAAAATACAAGCATTTAAATTTTGACGCCAATTATAAAAAAAAATATATTATATAGCATAAAAATGCTCTGTTAAAATCAACAACAGGTGATAAAAAGATATTTTTATCCTACCTTTGGCGAATTTTTTTCATCACATATTTGCGATTTTAATGTAAATATTGTCATCCATCGTCTGCCTGAAAAATGGAAACCAGTTTTCCGTTTTTATCTTAAAAATAATCTTTGATATAAAAAACCGGCTTTATACAAAACTACCGAACCGATGTCTATAAAATAATATAAATAGGACTAATCTAAAATCGTATCTCTTCATAGCGTATATTTTGTCATCTCAATCAACGTTCCCAACATCGTCAACATCAAAGCTATAGATGTTAGATAATTTGCTTTCATAAACAATGTTTCTACTATTATACAAAGAGAACACTTTTAATGTCAAATAAATAAACCCCAGCTGTATTTTTGAATTCCTTCTAATGCTTCTAATGATAATCGAAATTGATTTCACTTGTGGTTTTGTTGCACTAAAATACAGGCAAGCAAGTAATCTTAAAGTGTATGTCTCGATGGTACCACCAGAAGACTTGCTTCGACAGACCAGCAACGCGAGCTTCTGGGACAGCGGGAAGGCAAACGGGGGCAAAGTTGAGCTACGTGGAGTTGGATGCTCCAAGTCTGATCTGCCAGCAATATACTTTTAATTTCGAACGTTATTTAATGTTGTTGCAATAATGCGGTTTATCGTTTATACTTATACTAAAATTACTATTATCTTATGATGACTATATAAAATTAAAATATATATTTTTTTATTTGTAGCAGGTTATGAGATTAATAAATTCCAAATGGATACGTCTGTATCTGTTTTAATAATGAGACGATCTTTTATTGAAAAAATAAAAATCTAGATGAGTAATCATACAGAAAACATGAATAATCCCTACAATATAAATATAGTAAAACAAGCCAATTTAAAAAAAATACATAAACATCAACAAAAAATATAGCTTATGTGAATCGGGAGGATTCTAACGAAGTCCCATACATCTAAATACGTTAAAGCACTTAGAGGTTACGGTAGAATAAAGAAACTCACATATATAAATATTTACATACATAATATATGAGTCAGCAGTCGTGAAAAAAACACATTTGGTATTCGTATTACTGACTGAAACATTGATAAAATAATATTTGTATTTAATAATTGGTAAAATTAGGCTTACTAAAGTATTTATGTATGTGAACTCAATAATCTGGTATTCAAAACTTCACTTTACCGTCTTCGAAGAATATTTAAAACTTCGCTATACCGTTTTCGAAGAATATTCAAAACTTCGCTATACCGTTTTAGAAGAATTGAAATCCTACCATATAACTTTCAAAAGTAAGACATGTTACCCATTACCGAACTACTGTGCAAGTTTCACAATATTATACTTCATTGAAGACTGAAGTCGAGGAAATTACTACAGGTACATGAGTAAGATTGTACTTGAAACTTTGATCGAACCTGAGATCTGTCCATTATGAGTTGCTCCTCCCTGATCCTCCTTGGGGAGCACCAGTATCGCAATCTTGTGAAATTGAAGTGAAAGTGTTTGTCGGTGCCGGGAGTTAAACCCTAAACCCCTCGTGCAGAAGTCTGGCATTGTAACTGCGCCACTAAGGCCGTCTAATGAAAAACGTAATATTTTTTTTAAAGCAAGATAACACCCGATTTTTTGGTTAATAATTGACAGCCCTACGCCCTTATTTTAAAAGAAGAGATGAAGTATTAAGTAAATATCACACTTTTAGATAACATTGATAAACTTTTTATATAAATATTATTCAAATAAAACTCACAATGTTTGTCTCCAAAATGATGCGATACACTTCATTTTTGTAAGTATACTTTTACAATTATTTTAATATATTCAAGGCAAATATACAGTTTTTTTTTCTAGTTTACCCTGTTTATTATTGAGTGTATCTTCAATGTTTGTAATTTTTTTTCCAGGTTTGTATTAGCTTTATATGTAGCCTTCTCTGAATCAAAAGCTACAAACGGGAAGCGACATGATGTAAGGCATTTTCCAGAACATTTCCTATTTGGGACTGCCACAGCAGCTTACCAAATTGAAGGTGCTTGGAATGAAGATGGTAACTATTACTTTTTTATTATAACTGCAGAAGTGTACGATTTTCTTCTGCAGATTCTCAAAATATTTTTTTAAATTGCAGGTAAATCTGAAAATATTTGGGACAGTCTTACTCACGAACACACCTGCGATGTTGTTGATTGTGCCACTGGAGATGTGGCCGTTGACTCTTATCACCAGTACAAGAGAGACGTAGAAATGATGAGAGAATTAGGATTAGATCATTACAGGTTTTCACTCTCTTGGACCAGAATTTTGCCTTCAAGTTTTGCAGACAAGATAAATGAAGCTGGAGTAGCGTACTACAATAATTTGATAAACGAAATGCTGAAGTATAATATTGAGCCAATGGTTACCCTATACCACTGGGATCTACCTCAAAAGTTACAAGATCTTGGAGGTTGGACCAATCCCTATGTTGTGGACTGGTTTGCTGATTACGCCCGTACAGTTTTCGAACTTTTCGGAGACAGAGTCAAATACTGGATCACAATAAATGAGCCTCGGGAAGTCTGTTATCAAGGTTATGGAACTGTCGGTCTTGCTCCTAGACTGAACATCCAAGGAGTAGCCGAGTACATGTGTGCTAAGAATTTGCTACTAGCTCATGCGACGGCTTTCCACATTTATGACAGCGAGTTCAGAGCATCGCAAGGAGGCACTATTGGAATCACTTTCAGTGCTCTTTGGGTCGAGCCCGAGTCTGCAGAACATGCTGAAGTTGCAGAGACCGCCAACCAATTTGAGGTGAATATATATTTTTTTAAATCTTTCCAGTCTTCATATTTTCTTTGCTCAGTTGATATAGTTATTTTTAACGCTTTTTTATCTAATGTAAAAAAAAAAAATTAATCATATCATTCATAGTGGGCTACATACAGTCACCCCATTTTCTCAGAAACTGGGGACTGGCCGCCAGTAATGAAGGAACTGATCGAAGCCAAGAGTGCCGCTCAAGGGTTTGCCCGATCCAGGTTGCCTGAATTTACCCCAGAAGAAGTTGACTACATAAAAGGCAGCTCCGACTTCTTCGGCCTGAACCATTACACCACTTTTTTGGTGTACAGGAACGAGACTGTGTACGCTGCTCATAATGTGCCGTCGTATTATGATGATATGCAAGCTATTATTTACCAACCTGATGAATGGGAAGGTGGTGCTTCAACTTGGTTAAGGGTAAGTTTTAATAGCACCTATCACTTATTATTCTTATATAACGTCAGTTTTGTCGAAAATGCTGATTTCAGTTAGCCCTACATAGAAGATGTTACAGTGTGTCGGTTTTGACTCACTTTTTTGATGCTGTAATAGTTGATAATTATAATTAAAGAACTTGACAACATGTTACATTACCAGAAATCTATATGGCGGTAAGATTTAAAAACAAATACTACAGATATTTTTCATTTTAGAGACAACCAACCGGTTTCTACAAGCTATTGATGAGAATTAAGGAAGACTACAACAACCCCATCGTCTACATCACTGAGAACGGCTACTCCACCCGCGGTGGCCTGAATGATGACGACCGTATTCTGTACTACAGGGAGTACCTGGATGCTATGCTCGACGCTATGGATGAAGGAGCTAATGTGCAAGCCTACACCGCCTGGAGTCTTGTGGACAACTTCGAATGGATGCAGGGATATAGGTTTGTTTCTACTTAAACTGTTTTAATATAAATTAAAGTTGGGTTTATTTGAATACTTATAAGAACGGGTGAACCGATTTTTATAATCTTTGATTTGTTGATTTTGTTATCACTCCGAATAGCCAAATAACTATTCAAAAAAAATATATACGAAAAAAATAATTCACCTCGCAACCGAAAAAGGAGTGGTACAAAGTTCACCAGGTGAGCTAGTTTATGATAAATAATAAGAAACTATATTAATAATCTATACATATAATCTATACATATAATAAAACAGTAAAAATATTTTGTCTGTACATTTAGAATTTTTTACTGAAATGGATAGAGGGACATAAAAACATAATAAAAAAAAGCAAAAAAAATTTTTTTGGAATTTCTTTACTGTCTGTCTGTCTGTATGTATGATCACGATTATCTCCGAAAATACTGAACCGATTTACTTCAAACTTTCACCAATTGCTTTGTTTTAACTCAGCAAAACATTTAAAGTTTGTTTCATCAAAATCGGTTCATTAAAAAAAATATATCGTCATTTGAATGAACTCAAGGCATGAGTTTGCCTGCAAACATATAGCAAAAATAAAATAAAATAATAAGTGACAAGAAAATTAAAATCCAAAGTCAATTCATCATCATTATACGACAGCATTATACCTATCACTACTATCCATAGTAATCCATACTAAAAAAAAGGAGAAGCGGACTAACTGACTGAAATATCAACGCAGGGCCTAAACTATAAGGGTTAGGAACTTAAAATTTTGCACAGGGGTTCCTTTTATAACGTAGGGGAGCACAAAGAAAGGATTTTTGTAAATTCATCTCCTAAGGGGGAAAAAAGGGGTTGCAAAGTTAGTATGATACTTTGCCGTTTTTGAAGTAATTCGAATGAAATTCAGCACGAGGGTTCTTTACTAAAGGGATGAAACACGAGTAAAATATTTTACTCAAAAATCATCCCTTAAGGGGTAAAATAGGGGTGCAAAGTAAGCATGAAACTTTGCCATTTTTGAAGTTAGTCGAATGAAATTCAGCATGAAGGTTCTTTACTGAAAGGCATGAAACACGAGTAAAATATTTTTCTCAAAAATCATCCCTTAACGTATAACGGGGATGCAAAGTTAGTATGAAACTTTCAGTTTGTGAAGTTATTCAATTGAAATTCAATATTAAGGTGTTTCATTGAAAGTCATGAACTAATGTATTCCGGGTAATTCTACTGTTCCTGAGAAATCGACACTTACGCGGGCGGAGCCGCGGACCAAAAGCAAACCTGACTTATATTATCAATGCGCAGCCGAAACTACTGTACCAAGAAACTGAAATTTAGCACAGGGATTCTTTTTATGATGTAAATGAGCAGTAAGAAAGGATTTTTAGAAAATCAAAGGGGATGAAGTTTTATGGAATTTTCTTATTTTTGGACTTAAAAGTTTGAAAGTAGGCACACAAGTTCAAATTACAATTAAAAAGATCTGTTTAGATGAACCAGACAACATTCTCCCTTGAAATGGTAAATAGGGGGTAGAGTTTGTATGGAATTTTTCCATTTCTAGACTTAGAATATAAAAATAGGTATGTAAGTTTTCGATTACAATTAAAAAGATCTGTGTAGGTAAAATGTATAAAATCCCCCCCTTAAGGGATAAAGGGGGGGGGTTGTATGGAATTTTTCTCATTTTTGGACGTTCTGGATTACAATAAAAAAGATGTATGTAGGTAAAACCGACGAAATTTTCACCTCAAGGGATAAAATAGGGGGTAAAGTTAGTATGGATTTTTTTTCATTTATAGACTAAGAAGTATGAAAATAAGTATATACGTTCTATATTACAATTAAAAAAGATAAATTCCCCCCTTAAGGGATAAAGGGGGGGGGGGTTGTATGGATTTTTTCTCATTTATGGACATAGACTTAGAAATATGAAGAACAATAAGAAGTTCTCCATTACAATTAAAAAATATATGTGTAGGTGAAATGGGCAAATCCCCTCCTGCCCTCCTTAAGGGCTAAAGATCTATGCAGGTGAAATGTATTAAATTCCCCCTTAAGGGGAAAAAGCAGAGGGGGATGGGTTTGTATGGATTTTTTATCATTTCTACTGTTTCCAAGGGAACGACATTAACGCGGGCGGAGCCGCGGGCAACAGCTAGTCATTAATAAGCTTTTATTTTGAGCGTAGGTGTTCATACTGTATAGTACTTCCGAAGCCAATTGTATGAAACGCCGTGAAAACGTGATGTCAACTCTCAAAATAAATATCTAGTTTCGTGCTGAACTTTACGTTTATAATTTCAGTGAAAAGTTTGGTCTGTACGAGGTGGACTACGAGAGCCCTGAGAGAACCCGCACGCCGCGCAAGTCCGCTTTCGTCTACAAGGAGATTATCCGCAGCCGCTCGCTGGACTGGAACTACGAACCTGACTCCATGGAGATGACCATCGATGAGGGACATTGATTTAATAAACAGACTGGATTAGCTAATCCTATTATTTTTTCTTTTTCAACCTCTACAATCTACGTCCTATTCTTGGTAAAAGATGGAAGAAGCTTAGGAACAGGCAGTGAACTAAACAAACATGCTTAGGGCATACAATCTGTCAATTTCGCGCATGGACAACTGCAACATCAGTGTTTACCTGTCCGGCCAATTTGTATGGGAATGTCGAAAACTTCCCAGCTCCATTCCCATAGGCTAAGTAATTGACGGACTGAGACGGGAATATCGAGAGTATACCTATTTACATGCTGTATTTATGTTTTAAAATTTTTTCATGATCATGTGGAAAAACTTTTGTTGTTGCATCTGCAACAACTAAAGTTTCATGTCATGGATGAAGGTGACAGATACGGACACGCGTATGTGGGGCCCTTAGCTTATTTGTCCAGTACTAAATAAAAGAAACGGGACCTATTCCAAAATGAAATCACTCCTGGCCTGATTTGAGCCGGACACGATATACTAAATATAAAATTGACTTGACTCTATCAATATTATCAGCCCCAATCGTTATGTCTGTATAATTCCACTAGATACCATCAATATCGGCCGATCACGGACATCTCATTACCACTAACTATAGTTAAGTTTTAACCCGCTAAATCGAGTTTCAAATAAAGAAAACCGCATTCAAATTTGTCCCTTGTTTCATGGCTACAACGCCACAGTCAAACATACATAAATAAATAGAGACAAATCACACGCATCAAGTAAGCTCCACAAAAAGTATAAACTGATGTCGTTAGACTAAATCAACGATACTATTTTTATAATAGATACTTATACATAAATAAAACTAAGTTGTGTTAGTTACACCATTTATAACTCAAAAACTGCGGGACAGATGAAATTTGTTATAGAGGTAGCTGACACCCTGGTTTAACATATAGGCTACTTACTATTAACCCGACAACCCTAAAAGGGGTGGTACAAAGTTTGCCAGAGCTAGATTATGATTAATAATTATTACATATAATAAAACAGTAAAAATATTTAGTCTGTACATTTAGAATTTTCAACTGAAATGGATAGAAGGACACTCAAAAAGAATAATAGAAAGCAAAAAAAGTCTGTCTGTATGATCATGATTATCTCCGAAAATACTGAACCGATTTACTTCAAACTTTCACCAATTGCTTTGTCTTAACTCAGCAAAACATCTAACGTTTGTTTCATCAAAATCGGTTCATTAAAAAAAAAGTTATCGTCATTTGAATGAACTCAAGGCATTAGTTTGCCTGCAAATATACACGGTGAATTTTTTATCGTTTTGGACCCTTAAATCCCTGAGTCACCCTCAGACCATCAAAATGAACAACTTTTCCGATGGGAACAATGCTGGGAACTCAAAAACAAATTCGACATTTCCTCCCATACAAACTGGCCGGGCGGCGGGTCTTTTGTATGGAAATGACGAATTTTTTTTTGAGGTCCCAGCATTGGTCCCATAGAAAAAGTTGTTCATATTGATGACCTGAGTCACCCCATAAGGGTCCAAAACGATCAAAATTTCACCGTATATAGCACTTAAATAGTAAGTGATTAAATAATAAGTGACATAAGAAAATTTAAATACAAAGTCAATTCATCATTAGCATGCATTATACCTATCCATACTAATATTATAAATGCGAAAGTAACTCAGTCTGTCTGTCTGTCTTCTTTTCACGCTTCAACCATTGAACCAATTTGGATGAAGTTTGAGACCCGGGAAAGGACATAGGGTACCTTTTGTTCCGGGAAATTCTACTGTTCCTGAGGGATGGACACTAACGGCGGCGGCGTAGCCGCGGGCAAACGGCAAACTAACCGAAACTGCTGCGACTAGAAACTTGAAATTTGGTACAGGGGTTTTTTTAATGATGTGAGTGAGCGCTAAGAAAGTAATTTTAAGAAATTTAACTTCTAAAGGGGTAAAATTTATATGGAATTTTCTTATTTCTGGACTTAGAAGTATGAAAGTAGGTATATAAGTCCTCGATTAAAATTAAAAAAGATGTGTGTAGGTAGATGAAGTTTGCAAAATTAAGGGATAAAATGGGGGTGGGTGAGTGGTATAAACTTTGTATGGAAATATTCTCATTTCTGGACTTAGACGTGTGAAAATAAGTATATAAGTTCTAGGTTACAATTAAAAATATCTGTGTAGGTAAAATGGACGATATTTTCCACTGAAGGGGTAAAATAGCGGGGTAAAGATAGTATAGGAATATACTCATTTCTAGACTTAGAAGTATGAAAATAGGTAAATATATCACGATATCAATTGAAAAAGATCTATGTAGGTCAACTGGAAAAAAATCCCCCAGAAGGGGGGTAAAGTTTGTTTGGAAATTGGATTTTTTTTTTCATTTCTGGACTATGAAGTATGAAAATAAATAGGTATGTATGTTCTCGATTAGAATTAAAGATATATGTGGGTAAAATGGACAAAATTCACTCCTAAAGGGGTAAAAAGGGAGGGTAAAGGTTTTATGGAAATATTCTCATTTCCGGATTTAGAAGTATAAATAATATCCATACTTCCATACTAATACTAATATTATAAATGCGAAAGTCGTTTTTTTACGCTTCAACCATTGAACTGATATGGATGAAATTTGGTATGGAGGTGTGAGGCCCGGGGAAGGACATAGGGTTATTTTTTATATGTTTAATTCCGGGAAATTCTACTGTTCCCGAGGGACGACACTAACGCGGGCGGAGCCGCGGGCAACAGCTAGTAAGAAAATATATTAATAATCATTAATAAATTTTTATTATGAGCGTAGGTGTTTATACTGTAAAGTAATTTCAAAGCCAAGTGTATGTAACATTGATTTAATAAACACACTGGATTAGCAAAACCTGTTTTTTTTCTCTTTTCAACCTCTACATCCTATTCTTGGTAAACGATGGAAGAAGCGTAGGAACAGGCAGTGAACTAAACAAACATACTTAGGGCCCACAATAAATGTCAAAATGTAAAACCAATTATAAAGATTCTATTAGTGAATTCAAACACTAGGTAGCTCATTCAGTTCTTCGGTTTGCGTGAACGATGAAAACAGTTTTCCGTTTGTGTCTCAAAAATAATCTTTAGGCACACTGCCCGCTGACCGAAGCGATTTGGATTCAATTTTTTATATAATTTTTAAGTTAAATTTTAATTTTGGTTAACTTATAGTTATTACTTAGTGTTTTTGTTTTGTTTTTCTTGTGTGTGTGGCCAACACTGGTATCAGATTATGTAAGCTGCCTAAAGGCATCTGACATAGCTTAAAGATCATAAGATTTCATACTTAATGGCTTCATTTAAAAATAAAAATATCATATAAAGAACCGACTTCAAACAAAAAACAATTCTAAAATAATAAAACAGGTTTGAGCTGTTATACCTCCGAGAAACAAATATTCATTTGTTCAAGCAAGATAAAAAATATATACGAAAATATATCAACAAAGCTACGGAACACAAAATCTATAACCTATATTTTCTTATCTACTCAAACATCAGAAGAAACTTTTATCAGGAAACACCATACATTAACTTAACACTAATATCTTATGTTGATATGTGATAATAGATAGAAGATAATAATCGGAAGATGAAATTGGCGTTATTTTCCGCTTGCCCTAATGTTCCTAATGAATGAAAATAAAATTATATTTTTATATAAATAATTAAATAAAAATAAAATTAATATTAGAGGGGGGCTCCCATACAAAAGACATGATATTTTTTGCCGTTTTCATAGATCGCAAGTCCGACTCGCAATTGGCCGGTTTTTTTTTATTTAAATTGAAAGTGGACTACCTATTTATTAACATTCTGCATGCATTTAATTTATAGTTTTTTTTAATTTAATTATTGAAAAATGCTTATGAAAAGAACTCGTTTCAGATGTTGTCCGCTTTGATCAAAAATGTCGTCATTAGGGTTCCGTAGCTAAATGGCAATAAACGGTACCCTTATGGATTCGTCATGTCTGTCTGTCCGGCTGTAGTTCGTCACAGCCAACTTTTTTCCGAAACTATAAGAACTATAATGTTGAAACTTGGTAAGTAGATGTACCGCATAAAGATTTTCCGCAAAAAAATTTGGTCCCATAGGAAAAATTGTTAATTTTGAGTGGTGAGTCACCCCCTCAAGTAAATGTCGAGGGTAAATTTACACGCTGTATATGATATTTACCTAGACTGAAAAGAATAGCGACCTAAAATGTTTTAAAATTGAATATGAACATTATTTTAAATCAGTTTCCAGAAAGCGCTCACAGTAAGCCAGGTAAGCTTCACGTCACGTACTTTTGGGGTTTTTGCGCTTTTGGAGTTTCGGTGGGAACCACAAAACGTGTCCATTCCTTCAAGCTCAAAGGTTTGGAGCCGGTAAGTATTATGAACTACTATTTAAATCCTTTACCATCTTTTTAAAGGAGATACCATTTATTTAAAAAAAATTACCTTTTAAAACACGCGATATATTATCAACTACTGTGTTATAAATCGATGAACGCCCGCCGGCTGCACGTACGAAAAATTGTTACGTTCCGTGTGCAAGCGAGAGCGCGGAACGAGCGATAGAGAGGTACGGTAGCCCTATGCGTTCGGCTTGTCAATTGTGACGCATCTCTTCTCTATAATTTCTCTCTTCTTTTCTAGACATAACTTTCTAGTTATAATGTAAAATTATCCACCGTAAACCACCTACTTATTTAAATAACATCCTCGTTTTTCTCTTTTCCTTAAATTATGAATGTTAAATGGGTGCAGCACTGGACGTCGAAAAATTCAGTTATGACCTTAATCTGCTACTCCATTGACCCGTTAGTCGCAATAAATAAAAAATAAACCGGTTAATGAGACGGGACGCAAACGGGACTAGCTGCTAATGGGACCAACTACGTATGGGACGAGTTGAGAATGTGACAGTTTCAGCGAATGTTACGAAACCCTGAAAAGGTTCGCGCTAAATCCCGTTACTACTCGTTCTCAAACTTGCAATAATGATCTAGTTCTCTTAAACGATACAAATTATTTATTCAAGTATGTTTACGTCCTATCACAACAAAATACTATTAAAATATCGCCTCCGATAATAATATCTGTACATGGAATTATCCAAGAAGTACAAAAACATCCATTTTCAATATATTTACAAATCAAAGACCATTAAGTTGAACAACTATCATTGTGCTTATTCATAAGTGGCTCCTTTCGCATTATACTTAATTCCATTTTTTTATTTAAGTCGTCATGTGAAATGGTTGGGGATTGAACCTGGCTTTGTCGGCTCACTGGCGCCGACCGCACCGCCGCGCCGCAACCACAGAACGCGGCGTTTCAGTTATTAGAGGATATTGATCGATTTCCGTAGGTCTAATTGTTGACGACCGCAATGGCTCTGTGGTGCTCCGAATGCCTTTGAATCGCAGAGTCCTGCATTCGATCCCTGGCCAGATCAAGATGGAAAACTATATTTTTCAGATTGACCTAGATCTTGGATGTTTATCTATTTGAGATCTTTATCTTTACATAGTATAAAACAAAGTAGCTTCCCGATGTCTGTCCGTCCCTATGTATGCTTAGATCTTTAAAACTACGCAACGGATTTCGATGCGATTTTTTTAATGGATAAAAGTGATCCAAGAGGAAGGTTTAGGTATATGTTTATTGCACCCGTGCGAAGCCGGGGTCCGGGTCGCTAGTCTCTTATAAAATATAGTGTCGTTGAGGTAGTATCCCACGACACAAGTTGACAACTTACTGTTCGGCTAGCTCAATCTGTGTGATGTATGATATTTATTACCAGACCAGAATCACAGTGGAGACACTACGTACGTGAGAAGTAAGTAGTACGGGAGAGTTTGAGCACCGGTGACGTTGAGCCGGGGCGTGAAAGCGCTAGGGTTGACACCACTTACTACTCACTTCGTGCTTGCACGTGAGCCATATATGAGAAGCGCAAACACAACACACACAGCCCTCAACAAAGGCAGACAGCGACGGCCCGTTCCACGCCCCGCGCGCCTCTCGATGCCCCCGCGCACATCTATACACCCACACATAAGCGCAAGCGATCTTACGTGCACACATGCTTAAGTGCCGTTTCTTTTCGCGTAGTATATAGACATATATGTTCTTTGCCTGAATTAAATTCCTTGAGCTCTCAGAGCCAGATAGTAATTAATCTAGTAATAACATTTAATGACACCGACGAAACATTTTTTCGTAAGTAATGCTAATATGTTTACTAAAACTGTATTAAAATTGCTGCATCAAAACTTGGTGGGTTTTAACTCCAAACACGACATAGTTGAAGTAACCATAGCAGATTTATATAGCAGAGGTCAAATTCCAGACATTTTGTGCATTTCAGAAACGTTTATTAAAAAAGGTAGTGAATGTTTACTAAGCGTTTCTGGGTACAAGATTGTAGCAAGTTATAGTAGAAAAATACAACCAAAAAAACCTGCTAGGGGAGGGGTATGTATATTTTTAAGGAACGGACTTAGATCCCAGGAATTAGTGGACATAAATAAATATACACGGGATAAACTATTCGAATGTTGTGGAACTAGACTTCTTGATTTAAACATTATAATTTTTTGTATTTATAGAACACCTGATTCAGATGCGTTTTTGTTTTTGTCAATTTTAAATGAACTATTGCATAATTTCACTAAAAAAACTAATTTACGCATAATAGTGGCAGGTGACATAAATATAAACACTTTGAAATCATCGACTAAGCGAAATTATTTATTTGATATTGTTAATAACTACGGATTTACAATTCACATTAAAGAGCCGACGCGACAAAACAATTGTATTGACCATATAATTAGTAACATTGAAGATGCTACTGCAACACTGCTTCACCTTCAACTGTAAGATCATAACACGGCGCAAATGTTGACTATTCCAATTAAAGGTAATACGTATAAACGGACTCAGTTATTTAAGTTTGTAAGAAATTATAGCTTGGAAAATTTAAATCGTTTTAAAAATATTTTAAGTAACTTATCTTTCACTGACATACTATCTGAACCAGATCTAAATAAAGCTATGCAGTCTTTTTATAGTTTATTTATATGTTTCTACGACCTATGTTTTCCTGTCAATAGGAGTAAAGTTACAAATCAATACAGTAGGCCTAAGTGGATCACTAAAGGTATATTAAAAAGTTGTGGAACTAAAAGAAGACTACGATATCAATATTATGCAAGAAAGTCAACAATTAACAAAAATCTGTATAGAAAGTATTCAAAATATTTACGTCAATGCCTGCATGCGTCTCAAAAAATTCATAATGACAAATTAATAACAAATGCAAAAAACAAAGGTAAAGTAACATGGGACTTAATTAAAAATAAGGCTGGAGGTTTTAATACGGACGATTTGATCAATGAAATACTATTAGATGATAAGAAATTAACTGACCCTTCCATTATAGCTGACGAATTTAACAATTACCTCATAAATAAAAAAGTAGATAAATGTGTAAATACAAACAAGAGAGTAATACAAAATTCGATTTTCATTGAGCCTTTTACTATTGATGAAATAAAAACATTAGTTCGTTCATTAAAAAATACCAGTGCAACAGGATATGATCATATCAATACCAAAACCATCAAGCATTGTATCGATGAAATTATTGTACCGCTTACTTATCTGGTAAACCTTTCTTTTGAATCTGGTACATTTCCTGAGTTGCTTAAGTCATCAGTTGTAAGTCCATTACATAAGAAAAGCCCAAAGACTAATATGGACAATTTTAGACCGATTGCTTTGCCTACAGTGTTTTCTAAAGTATTTGAAATGGCTATGAAAATCCGTTTGCTACAGTTTTGCTCTAAATACAACCTCATCTGAAATGAACAATTTGGTTTCCAAAGTGGAAAATCCACTTCTCTCGCTATATATCATCTTGTTCGGGCCGTGATGAATAATATCAATAGTAAAATACCAACTACCGTCGTATTTTTTGATATGAAGAGTGCATTTGACTTTGTGTCCCATGAAGTACTGCTCAAAAAATTATATAATTTTGGAATTAGAGGATTGGCATATGAATGGATGAAAACTTACCTCATTGACAGAAAACAAGCAGTTGAAATAAAGAATGTAGATAAACATGACAATATAGTTACATATAGATCAGAATTTAGAGTCAATCCATGTGGAGTTCCTCAAGGAAGTGTTTTGGGGCCATTTTTATTCATACTATATATTAATGACCTCCCGGAAGTAATTACACATAAATGTATAATGTTTGCTGATGACATTTCTGTAATAATACCTTGTTCTAATACAGACATTTTGAATCGGACATAAACACAACTATTATATCTATAATTAATTGGCTTAAATATAATAATTTAACTGTTAATATTAATAAGACGAAATATATACAATTTGGTTCTTGCAGGCAAAATAAATTTCAATTAAGTATTAATTATAATGACAACAATATTGATGAAGTAACCTCGACAAAATTCCTAGGTGTCACTGTTGACGAAAATTTGAATTGGAAGGAGCATATTAAGCATTTATGAGACAAATTGAATAAATATGTGTTCGTCTTAAGAAGGCTGCGAAATACATCTGCAATGACGACTTTGTTAGCAGCGTATTACGGTTACGTTGCATCAAATCTTAATTATGGACTGATTATCTGGGGTAACTCTGTAGATGCGAAGAAACTGTTTGTTGTACAAAAAAAATGTGTACGTGCCATGTGTGGTAAAGCACCACAAACGCCATGTAGACCTTTGTTTAAAAGTTTGGGTATTTTGCCTCTACCATGCCTGTACATCCTAGAAATTTCCTGTTTTGTTAAATTTAACATTCACCTTTTCAGTAAGGCAACAGAAGGAAATTCTAGAAGTAGAAGATACCCTCACAGACTTGTGCATATTAACAATCCAAAATTGACTCTTTACTTAAGACAGTGCAATTTTATGTGTGTAAAAATTTATAATAATATTCCAATTGACATTAAATCATTACCGAACAATTTATTTAAACGTAGACTTACAAAATGGCTAAAAGATAAAAATTATTATTCAGTCCAGGAATTAATTAATTTTTTTTTTTTTTTTTAATATTATGTAAAATTTAAATTATATTTAAATATTTTTGACATATTGACATTTTGTATATTTAATTGTGTAAATCATTTTAATTATTTTAATATATTTGCATGCCTGAATTGGTAAAATATGTGCGCTACTAATAAGTATACTAACACCTTATAAACCATATTTTATGCAAATAAAGATTCTGATTCTGATTCTGATTCTGACAAGCGCATTTTCTTTTTAAATCCGCTCTTTACGGCAGTAATATTTCTTGAAAGCAGCTTTTGATAGGACTTTCTATACCTTGAGGTTTTAGCGCCGAGGGAGTAAATCAAGTTAAGGTTTTTATTAGTTAAATAAAATACAATATTTTATTACTCGTAGATGCATGGCCAACTAATAGACTTAATTCTTAATACTAGCTTTTACCCGCGGCTCCTACGCGCCTCAATGTCGATCCCTCGGAAACAGCACTTTACGGAATATAATGTATTATGTCCTTCTTTGTACCCCAGACAGCGGGTGTGTAAAATTTCATGACGATCGGTCCAGTAGATAGGGCATGAAGGCGTCACAAAGTCACAAACAAACAAACCCACTTTCGCATTTATAATATTAGTCTAATATTAGTTAGGGTGTAAATAGCTACACTTACACTAGTTTTTATAGGTTCACACTCTTATTCATAAAAAATAACAAACGCTTATTAAATCTATTTTAGTTAAAATATGTTTTGTCTCGTTCTTTCCATGCCAATTGTTGCAGAGAGGGTTAAGGACAAAACATATTTTAACTACAATAGGTTTAATAAACAATTGCAAATTTTTATGAATAAGAGGGTGAGTGTCTATCTAGGGTGGTTCAAACTTAATTATTGTTTATTAGTTTGATGTTTTATATCTTTCCTTACGCATTCTTTGCGTGAGGAAGAGATATGTGGGAGTGAATTTATTAAATGGGACGGAAGTGTGTAACGGGAACTTGGGCTGACAGATAGTATTAACCAATACAAAACAACTGCCAGATCATTTGCGACTACTTGGTAGGCCTCTCCCGTTTTTCATGCTTTGTATTCTTCTTTTCCCTTCGGTTTGGTGAAGTATGTATGTAAACATTTCAAAATTATAAAAACATAGTATCACGTCTTTTTCCCTTACGGGATAGACAGAGCCTAAGGCCATGTTTAGCGTGCGTATAGATAAAACGGAATCAAAATAGTGTTGGGTTGCTATCCGCATCGCCTATTAACGGGATTCCGTAGATTTTAGCCCAATCCCTCGATCGGCCTTTACGATCTGCTAGGGAAGAGAAGCAGCTGGCACATTCTAGGTTTTTTCTTTTCGCCCAGACCAGCATGGAAGATGGAAATTATAAAAAAAAAATACAAAAGGCGGACTTAATGCTATTAGGCATTCTCTCCCGGTCAAACCTTATACCAAACCATAGAGATAGAATATACTCGTATAAGGTAAGGTATAAGGTTTTATTTTTCCGCAATTAAAAAGAAAGCGATGGATTTATGATTGAGTAAAACTTGTAGGTGCTTAAAATTAACTAATTATACTCATCTTAAGCAAATTAATGCGAAATCCGAGCCAGTCGATTAATTATAATTATTTTTTCTCAACGAAATATGTTAATAAATAACGGATGGAAAGCAGTTATCGACGGCAGTAACGTTTCGTCGTTTTACGGTGTTTAGTGATAGATGCAAAAACATATTTACAGAAGTATACATACGTAGTATCACGTCTGTTTCCCTTGTAAGGTAGAGAGAGCCTAGGTTTATAAGACCTGAAGGCTACGTTTAGCATGTTGGTGGGTATTAGGTGGAAAACGGAATAAAAATAATTATGGGTTGCTAGCCGCATCGCCTACTAACATGATTCCTCAGATTTTACGCATTCCCTGGATCGGCTTTTAGCATCTGCGCGGGAAGTGAAGCAGCCGGTACATTTTACGTTTTTTATTTTCTCCCAGATTAAATGGAGGAGAACACTAATATTAGAGAGTAAACTAATATTAAGAGGATATATTAGATCGTTATTGTGTCCATTGAAATGTTACATTTGGGGTTGCGTTAGCAGAGGACGCAATTTTATTTTTTAGAGATGAAGGGGGAGGTAAATATATGGGATGAGAATTCGTGGAATGAGTACGGAATAACCCAAGTTAAATCCAAGTTTGTGGTGTTGCAACCCTTGTCCCGCGGCCGCCATCTTAGAAAACCTAACTAATGAATAAATTAAAAAATATTTATAATGAAAATGATTTTTGTAAATATATCTATACAAAAATAAAATTTCGTCCTCTGACAAACGCACGCTAAGCCCAAACAAATTTTACATTTCAATGGACTAGTTGTCTAACTAATAAACAGACAAACAACTTATTTTATTTACTCTTTCAATTACATAAAGGCACATTAACGAATAAAATAGGTGATTATTTACGAGTACAAAGTCACGGGGAAAAGCTAGAACCAAAAATTTACAGATTTGAAAATTTATAAACATGGAAGCCTTTCTTGATGGCTTGGAAAGATTAAAAAAAGGACATTTATTTGCCATAGTATAAAGGGCAGCAGCCTTTGCCCAGCAGTGGGACAGATTAAAAACAAAAAATATAGTGTACCAGTTGCTTCTCTTCCCTCGCAAATAAAAGTAAGTCGAGTGAATGGCCAACTATCAATAATTCAAGAGTCATGTCTGTGCGCTTGCTTCTTGTGACAAGAAAATGACGTGTCACCTCTATACTAATTCATTTTGTGTAGGTGTCTAGCTGAAATGGAGGACGCTCGTCAATTTGTGCGATGCAGCTACGAATAAATTAGTATGTATTCATCTCCATGAATTCCTATATTTAAATTGCAGTGAGAACGCTTTACGAATGATGTGTGAAAATGCATAGAGGTATCTATTGGAAAGCTGATAGTTAATGCTTCATAAAATATGTCTTTGCAACGTCGCATTTGACACGCGCACGTTATAATTATGATAAAGAAACAACATCGAATAGGAAGATACCACTGCTTAACCTTAATCAATACAATTTACAACAATAGCAGCTAGGCAAAGCAGTATCACAAAAAACGGTTCTTGTACTTTCTTCTGATTTTGTGGAAAATATTCCCGAATCCGGCAAATTATAGAAAAGATTATGCATTATTGTTCTGAGGATTATGCTGAGAGATTATGCTGTCAACTTCATCTTCATTTGACAGATTGACAACGACATTGATGCTGCACTGTCGGTGTCAATCTGACAAGGATGGAAGTTTGTTAGATTAGGGAAGGAAATTAGGGTATAGGCATACTTAAATATTTATTTTATTCTATATACAAAAAAAAAAATAGTATCTGTTGTTATAGCAGCAACAGAAATTCATCATCTGTGAAAAATTCAACTGTCTAACCACGGTTCATGAGATACAGCCTGGTGACAGACAGACAAACAGACTGAGGGACAGACAGACAGACAGACGGACAGCGAAGCGAACTTAATAGGGACCCGTTTTTACCCTTTGGGTACGGAACCCTAAAAACGATATACAACTACCTGTCAATATAAAACTACAGATACTACACGCTACAAGAATTCCATAACATTATACAACACTTAACGTTATACAAAACATTGTTTACCGTAAGTCAATAAAAATTGTCATAAAATTATACGGCATTTGACTCTTATTGTTTCGTGTTGTCACAAACCTTATTTTACTATGAGATGATACTCTAAGCTTTTCGCTGTCTTATTGAGGCAAGAATGTGTCATATAACAAAGATGTAACACGTACAGTGCTCCTTATTAACCTTACATAACTTATAGTGTATGTGAATTTCATAATCTATGTAAATGAGGACATTTATCTGCCGCGCAATGGGAATTATTCCGGTCGGTAATGTAACTTCTGAGCCAAGGTCAAGATTGAAAATTATCCTTTTTAGATTCACATTGATACGGTGCTATGTCTTGTGACCCCAACAACGTATATGCGAAATTCCATGATGACCCGATGAGTTTTTTTAGCCCTAGACCAAAAAGAGGGGTGTTATGTATTATTTTTGTCTGAGAGGACCGTGGCATCATATGTTTTATAATTGTTTGGGTATTTGTTGCGTTATCCGAGGCACTATATAATTAATAATAATTGGTTTCAGAAAGAGAGTACTGAATGCAAAATTGGGTCGATGAGAGTAAATGAAAAAAAAGAAGAAAATAGTTTTTAGGGCTTCGTGCCTCAAAAGGTAAAAACAGAACCCATACAGTCCCCTTAGAGTTTGAAAAAATTAAACCTCTAAGCTAATGCAATCAAAAATACAGCTTCCATCCAAATTTGGAGCATAAACATGCTCCAAATTTGCGACATTCGCAAGGGAATCAAAACCTACAGGGTACTTCCCGTGAACTCAGAATCTTGATATTTGGTACGAATCAACGTCTATAGCACAGATAAAGAAAAAATTGCGAAAGGTATAAATTTTTAGTTACATCATAAAATAAAAGTATTTTTAATAATTTTAAACTATTAGATAATGATACGGAACCCATCGTGCGCGAGTCCGACTCGCACTTGGCCGGATTTTTTATACAAGTTTGCTAAAACCCTCAAAACTCTTTATTAGTCAGAGTTCTTATACCGCTAATATAATATATAATAGTCGCTTCTAATACCTAATTGTTAATGTTCATTGACGAGCCGGAAAATGATATTAGGCGCAGTCGATTTCAAAAGACTAATACACGTATTGACATAAATAGTCGTTCAGCCTGGGAGAATAATGCATATATTTAGTAACTTTACAAAAAGCTGGCTTTTAACGTCAATCAGAATGGCTATAATTATTTAAATTACGAACAGAGGTGGAACTGCAGTGCTTATCACCATGCTGGAATATTTCACTTCTTGTGTATGGTGGGTTTTGCATCTACGTTCTCAGAATACATCATCTTAGAAGCTATATCTGACCTACTTTCCGTTTCCCAATTGAGCTAAAATTTTTCATATGGAAATCACAAGTTTATATGTTATTTGATACCATAGAGGTGGTCTGATAATGGTTGTTTTTGGGAACTCGTAAATAAAGAAGATAAAGCACTTATCAGAATGAATTCACACAATAAAACTTTGTCACAAAAATCATATTTTAAAAGGTTATTTTTATACATACATCATCATTTCCTTTAACGACTACAAGATGGCAGCCGGGTCCACCGGCTTAAAGTGCCTTACGAAGCACGGAATCATCTTTATTATCAGACAATCAGGTGATTCAAGCCTGCAATGTCCTAACCAAACTGGAAACAACTAAACAAAGTATGCTTTCGGTGGGAATCGAACCCACGACCCCCGTGTCAACAGGCTAGCGCCTTAACCACTGGACCACAGAGGCTGATACATACATACTATCACGTCTTTTTCCCTTGCGGGGTAGACAGAGCCTAGGTCTATAAGACCGAAAGGCCACGTTAAGGATGTTGGTGGGCATTAGGTGGAAAAAGTAATCAAAATAGTGATGGGTTGCTAGCCGCATCGCCTGTTAACATGATTCCTCAGATTTTACCCATTCCCTCGATCGGCTTTTACGATCTGCGCGGGAAGAGAAGCTGGTACATGCTACGTTTATTATTTTCTCCCAGACCAGCATGGAAGATATTTTTATCGTTCTCTTTTACGCCGTGTCTGGTTTTTCATAACTCTGTGGTAATTCGTGTCTTGTTGCTACAGCTCTACTACACGCTACATGTTAATGTGATTGACATTTGACATGACTGGTCTCGTTTTCTTACAATTTAACTGAGGGACCTGTCTGTTTGTGCACAATAATTGTATGTCTATATGTCTTTAGCGTGTCTTTACTTATTCCGAGCTGATTTAAGAATTAAAGGAAAAGCTAACAAAAAGACATGATTTGGTACGTTATTTTTACATGTAACGTTTCGAAATCTTTTCAGTTTTCTTTTTCGCATGTAGATTAAGTTGATATTTGTCTATTTTGTTATAAGAACTATGCAAGATTTGTTAAAAACATATGTTTTGCATAGTTTAACAACATAACACACAGTAATAAACGACATAAAACCAGATAAAACCGTATAAAGCGATTTGATGTAACAATTGTGAAAACATTGGAATTTATAATTCGGTAGATTCTATTTTTTTATTAAATAATGAAATATAACACGGTAAGTATATCTGATAAAAAAATCTGCTTTTACACAAATTTTCTTCTAAAGAGATCTTGCAAGTTGATAAATTAAATTTATTATCAGAAAATATTTAAGTACGATAAATTTAACATTGGTTGGATTTATTGAAGTATTCCAGTTTAGTTCCTGAAAAACAGTATTAAATTGACTATAAATAATGTAATCCTGCCATTTAAATCCTATTTCATTGAAATAAAAATAAATATCTCAATATCAATAAATTTTACTACACAAAAATGTGCACAATCGCTGAGTAAAATAATGAATGAATAAAATTAAAGGACCTTTATTAGGCCGTAACCTATTCACGCTTTAAAAAGGAAATACCATACTTAAAATGAAATAGTGTCCTTTGGACTGGTCCAGACATATGGCTAGAGTTAGGGTTACCATATGTCAAGGTTTCTTAGGAGACGATACGTTTTGGTTTTGGGATCTTGACTGGATTGCAGCCAGAGTTTAAAATCGTTTTTATTTTAAATCAAAAATTTAATTATAAAAATAATTGATTTTAATTTAGGGTATTTTTTTAATAAATTAAGAAATAAAATATGTATAGTGAAAAAATTTAATGCGGGCGGGACTTAAATTCATGCGGTAGCTCAGATGGCAGAGCAAGGTCGCTGGTTCAAATCCCACTCGCATGAAATTTTTTCACCATAATTTATTTCTTAATTTATTAAAAGTATATCAAAATAGCAGTGTGAATGCAAAATAAAGCACTTAAAAAATATTTAATTTAGGGGTTATGATTATATTACGCGACCGATCATTATGAAATTAAGCGGGTGCTGCGCGAACGAAAAACGTCGCTACTGCGCAAGCCATAAGGCTGCGCGTTCTGCGCAGCCCATTCGGCGATTAGGAAAAAAGATGAAAAGTCTTAGTATTTTCATATTTGTCTTTATAAAAAAAATAAGAAAGTGGGCGACCTCCGAGACGTACATATAAATATTGTAATGTGAGAGTTATTGTTTTAGACGTAAAAAATAGAAAGTTTTCGAAGAAAAATGCTTTTAGATATCATACCGTATATATATCATTTTTAAATTTCATATGTATCTGTTTCAAATTCCAACAAGGGACAAATTGGGACTTTGAGTAATGATATATTTTCATTATCGTTCCCAGTTTGCCAATTGTCTACTTGCTTGACGCGTGAAAAGTACTATTTTGAAAAGCTAGGTATCTACTTTACAAAAACATATACTGGCGAATTTTCTCAGAACTTTCCTTTGGTAGGTAACCCTCTTCTCCTTCTTCATCGTTTCGCTCTTGTCAGAGCGGTCGTGGTCACGTTGAGGCGTCTCCTCATCATCTCCCTGTTGGTAGACTGTCTGACGCAATCAGAAACACAATTTCCTACCGCAGATTTCACTTGGTCAGTCCAGCGCATAGGTGATCTGCCGCGCGGTGGTTCGCGAATGGTTCCCTCCACTTTTCTCTGTATAACCAACCGCTCTATGGAGTCGTTACCCCGCCTAGAGACGTGTCCGAAGTACTGTAGTACGCGCGACTGTACTACGGTCGACAAACGCTGCGTAATGCCTAGCTCCTGGAGTATGGACAGATTGGTGGGGAAATCTGTCCATGATATTCCTAACATCTTCCTCCAGCACCACATTTCTAGAGCATCTATCTTCCATTTTTCCAACTCGCGCATCTACCTCGGCTAGGTAACCCTAGCTGGGGTATAATTATACGACTATAAATCGATCCGAAACACTGGCTACCATACTATTGGTTATTAAATCATATTTACGCATCGTTGCAATTTGAAATTAATGGCTCAGAGTTTAAGGTCGTTATTAACTCCGTGATAATTCACAACAATAATTTGCATTGTATAAAACAGTCAACGGAGCGTAGCTACGATTTAAATACGAGTCGTCGAGTTATAAATATCTTTCTTACAATAAAAATTAGTTTTTATTGTTCGGCTATAACTTTTAACTATTATTACGCGTGTTTAAAAATATTCTAAATATATATCTAAGAGTCTATCGCAATTAGTAGAATCTACTTTGAATTAATCAATCAAGAATTCTGTCTAATTTATTTTAAGTCTTTTTAAGTTCTTCTTTTCCACGTTGTAATTTAACATAGGTTGTGTTACCATACCGTAGAGATAATTTATAGTAACAGCTTTGCCCGCGCTCCATCCGCGTGAACTTTATATCGGACTGGTCTACCTACATACCAAGTTTAAAATTCAGCAGTCGAATCGTGGTTGACATAGAAAATTTCACAATCAAAATTCTTCTAAAAAATAGTATAATTAGTCTAGCAGTCGTGAACATTTATCCTTACTTCCATGCTGGTCTGGGAGAAAAGAAAAAACGTAGAATGTGCCAGCTGCTTCTCTTCCCACGCAGATCGTAAAAGCCGATAGAGGGATTGGGCTAAAATATGCGGAATCATGTCAATAGGCGATGCGGCTAGCAACCCATCACTATTTGATTCCGTTTTCCATCTACACGCCCTCCAACATGCTAAATGTTGCCATAAGGTCTTTTAGACCTAGGCTCTGTCTACCCCGCAAGGGAAAAGACGTGATACTATGTATGTATGTATGTACTTATCCTTATCCTTTAGATAAACATCTAAAACCCAGATTTGTTTATCTAAGTATCTTTGTAGTTGTCATTATAGTGGAGTACAAGACTTGTGATATTGCAAATACAACACATTAATCGGACAAAGTTTCATTTCCTACGCGGAATTCATGCCGGTCAGTGCAAGGCACCACACTAACAGCGGCTGGAGCATCATTGAACGGAGATACGCAAACCTCAAATAGTTTTTCAAATCTATGCAGTGGTTTCGGATTTATTCAATACTAGCTGTTGCCCGCGGCTCCGCCCGCGTTAGTGTCGATCCCTCGGGAACAGTAAAATTTCCCGGTATTAAATATACCCTATGTCCTTCCCCGGGCATCAAACTACCTCCATACCAAATTTCATCCAAATCAGTTCAATGGTTAAAGCGTAAAAAGCCAAGGTAAAAAGACAGCAGACAGAGTTACTTTCGCATTTATAATTTTAGTATTAGTATGGAAGTATGGATATTATTTATACTTTTAAGTCCAGAAATGAGAAAATTTCCATAAAACCTTTACCCTCCCATTTTACCCCTTTAGGGGTGAATTTTGTCCATTTCACCCATATGTATCTTTTTTAATTGTAAAAGAGAACATACCTATTTATTTTCATACTTCATAGTCCAGAAATGAGAAAATTTCCAATTTCCAAACAAACTTTACCCCCCTTCTGGGGGATTTTTTTCCAGTTGAGCTACACAGATCTTATTCAATTGTAATCGTGAATTTATTTACCTATTTTCATACTTCTAAGTCTAGAAATAAGTAAATTCCTATACAATATTTACCCCGCTCTTTTACCCCTTCAGGGGAAAATATCGTCCATTTTACCTACACAGATATTTTTAATAGTAACCTAGAACTTATATAACCTAGAACTTATATTCATACGTCTAAGTCACGAAATGAGAAAATTTCGATACAAAGTTTATACCACCCACCCACCCCCATTTTACACCTTAAGGGGGGTGGGGGGGTGGGGGGTGATTTTGCAAATTTTATCTACCCACACACATCTTTTTTAATTTTAATCGAGAACTTATAAACCTACTTTCATACTTCTAAGTCCAAAAATGAGAAAATTCCATATAAATTTTACCCCTTTAGAAGTTAAATTTCTTAAAAATCCTGTCTTAGCGCTCACTTACATCATTAAAAGAACCCCTGTACCAAATTTCAAGTTTCTAGGCGCAGCAGTTTCGGTTGGTTTGCCGTTTGCCCGCGGCTACGACGCCGCCGTTAGTGTCCATCCCTCAGGAACAGTTTGGACCCTTAAAGGGGTGAGTCAGGTCATCAATATGAACAACTTTTTCTATGGGAACAATGCTGGGAACTCAAAAAAAAATTCGTCATTTCCATAAAAAAGAGTCCCGCCGCCCGGCCAGTTTGTATGGGAATGTCGAATTTTTTTTTTAGTTCCCAGCATTGTTCCCGTAGGAAAAGTTGTTCATTTTGATGGTCTGAGTCACCCCTTTAAGGGTCCAAAACGATAAAAAATTTACCGTGTATATTTGCAGGCAAACTAATGCTTTGAGTTCATTCAAATGACGATAACTTTTTTTTTAATGAACCGATTTTGATGAAACAAACTAGATGTTTTGCTGAGTTAAAACAAAGCAATTGGTGAAAGTTTAAAGTAAATCGGTTCAGTAATTTCGGAGATAATCGTGATCATACATACAGACAGACAGACAGACAGACAGACAGACAGACAAGAAATTCCAAAAAAATTTTTTTGCTTTCTATTATTCTTTTTAAGCGTCTCTCTATCCATTTCAGTAAAAAATTCGAAATGTACAGACAAAATATTTTTACTGTTTTATTATATGTATAGATATAGATAAACAATCAAATATTTTCTCATCATCAGATTTTTTTTAGTCTCCACTACAGAAGACAGGAGCACGACCCTTTCTGTACTACTAGAGCCATACTTGGCCAGAGCAGCCAGAGGACTTGGCCTACCCTCTCCACACTGGCCAGACGGGTAGGAGAGCTTGTATTTCCTAAGTCGCTTTCTACGACATCCACGGGAAGACTTGGAGTGGTCCTATTCTACTCTGCCGGACACCACACGGCTCTTTATAATATTACTGTAGATTAGGGACTGTGATTCCGTCATCAAAATATTGCCAGGGAGTTAAAAATCAAACTGTGTGTCAGCGGCTCTTTCTTAATAATACATACATAGTGTCACGTCTTTTTCCCTTGCGGGGCAGGCAGAGCCCAAGCCTTTAAGACCTAAAAGTCACGTTTAGCATGGTTGGTGGGCGTAAATTGGGCCACGGAATCAAAATAGTGCCTACTAATAAAAATACATCTCTCTTCGCACATGACTATAACACTCACTTTTATTTCCGCTAGCAGAAAACTAATGACACGTTGGAGCAATAATTTTATCAAAATAACGCTTTATTAAGTCATTAATTAATAATTCTTGGAATCATTTGGCCCCACTTAAAGCTAACTAATTGCTACACATAATTTTTCATACAATATTTGTTTAATTAATGAGTGTTTTTGACGAAAATCGTCGTTTTCTTCCGGTCTGCTTTCACACCAGTTCGAAAATATTTATGTAATGAAGGTTATTGAGATGTTATTTTTTAATAGATATTTTATTTATCCTATGAAAAATTGGTTTACTTTTTCACTGTCGTATATTTTAGTGTCGATTTTTTTATATTCCATGCTGGTCTGGTAGTCTGGGAGGAAATGCAAAACGTAGAATGTACCAGCCGCTTCTATTTCTGCGCAGACCGTAGAAGCCGGCCGAGGGAATGCGTGAAAATCTGAGGAACCATTCCCCATGCGATGCTGGTAGCAATTCATTACTATGAAGATACTTTTTCCCATCTATATGCTCATCAACCCGCAAAACGTTGCCGTTGGGTCTTATGGCCTTAGGCTTTGTCTACCCCGTAAGAGATAAAAACGTGAGAAAGTTTATGTATATTTTAGTCAAGAAGTTCTTACTTATTAAATACACTTTTGTTTCAAGTCGTTTCCTTGGGTTTGGCCAGTCTCAAGCTCGCTCATTCAAATCATATGCTCATATCAACTGTTGACGTTTCCTAATCCTTAGTCGAAGTGGAGAATATCCTAACATGGAATTAACCGCTAGGATAATTTACTTAGTATCTCTTGGATAGGCATGTAACATCCTCGTCTTCATCGTCACTTACCATCATGTGAGATGGGAAACAAATACCTAATCCAACATTTAGTAAAAAAATATATATTTCTATGCAAACAATTCGAGATGTCCACCGATGAGTTTGAGTGGAGGAACATTGAGCAAACGACTTCAAATACGGGTACTACTAAAATGAGTTGTACTTTTGAATTTCAAGTTCTATAGTTGTATGTAGTATATATTATAAAGTGTTAACTTTCAATATTTTTTTTATAAGTCACATCACCATATTGTCAAGAATTCATACCAATTTATTTTTCAATACGGTATGCGCGTTGCACTTGGTTGTTTTTATTTTACCCGATCAAAACTATCTGTGTATAAGTGCACGTTATTTTACGACCGCTTAGATACCTTAGTGCACAGAACTGCATAAAACCAGGAACATATATAAAATATACGGCAAGATACATGTCTGGCTTAGAATAAAATTGTGAACACCTAGATATTCTGAACGGCTTTCCTCGAGATAAATTGCTAAGTATGAGATTCATCGACTATAAAACATATAATGCGCGATTTCTCGAGAAATCGATCTCGGATATGCACAAATATATTATATTGCTTTGCGTACTAAGCCAGGTTCACGTTGGTCGTATTCAAAGATATCTTTTACTATTCGTATAGAGCAAAAGCCAAGAATTTTTAAGCCTTCGGTGCTGGGGTAGATTTAATGTAAATTATGTGTAGCTAAAAAGATTTTTCTCCCTAAACTGACCAAACCAAAAGTAAAAATTAGAACAAAAATTTGGTTATTGGTTAAGTTTGCGAAATACTTCATCTATTTTTAACAATTAAAATGTGAGTTTAATATATTTTCTGACGATCTGTCAAATTATTTATCGCTATATTACCTACGAATAAGTAAATTACTTACTTACGTAAAACATAAAGAATCGTACGCAGCGACAACTACAATTACCGTCACGTTGGCACTCCTAATGACGTACGCCTAAAGTCACATAAGCTTCCGTCACACGGGTACAGTAGAAAGTAAGAAAAAGACGGTAAGTCACTCACTATAAATGATAAAAAGCATTGGTACGATGCAGACGTAGGCAAGCTAACCTACCACTTGCCTTTTCCAACCACTGCCTCCACTCTATCGCGCGCTCTACTAATACTAGATTAGTACTCCTCTCTTGTAAACGCTCCGTATAGTGCGAGTAACAGTGATGTAGCGTACTAACTCTACTAACAAAACATAAATTTACGTCCGTTCTATTTGAACTGACATTAAATCTCTTAGATCACTTTCCAAGACCATCATTTCGCAAGAAACGTTATGAAATAGGGAGATAATATAAGAGATCGAGTTTTTACGAGTACATTTATAATACTTGTTCCTTTTTTTAATGTAATTTAGCAAACAGCAGACTAACTACCTGATGGAAGAAGAGGTCACCGTCATCTTTGGACATCTGCAACACCAGAGAAGATGCTGATGCTTTCCCGACGATTAAGACATATGTAAACACGCCTTTTGAAGGACCCCAAGTCTTGGCACGCAGGGAAAACCTCCGGACTATTCCACAATCCTGCTGTACGAGGAAAAAAACCACGTGACGTTCTGACATTTTCTGACGGCTTCAGATTACCGCAAATAATGCTGAATTTGACTCATGTTTATTTAAAAAAGCCGCGAACGGTTGTATGCCTCAGGAAAAGTAATCCGGAGCAATAAACAGAAGCTCAAAAGCAATAACTGAAGAAGGTACTTTAATAAATAATTAATGTATGCAATTGGCGATAAGTGTAACAATGCTAAGGACGCCCGCCCACTCCATCCTCACCCGCGGCTAACAGCTTGAATTACATTAATTTGTAGCCGACCTTATGTGTAACTTGCCAGTCAGTGCGGTGGCCCAAGTGACAACGCAGTGCTTATTCTGCGTTGTCACTTGGGCCATTTGATTGAAACTGAGTAATGTTTTATTATTACTCAGTAATGTTTCATTACTCAGTAATGTTTCATTACTCAGTAATGTTTCATTACTCAGTAACGTTTCATTACTCAGTTTCTGACAAAACCGAGTAAAGCTAAATGAATTCAGAAATCATCGAACGAGCGATTGCGAAATTTTTCTTCTTCAGTTTGCGCAAAAAAAAATCGTAGGTCCATCTTTCCCTCTATCCGGCGGTTCTTTACAGGTCGCATTTCTCAACCAATTCTCATACAATTTTGGGAGCTAGTTTGCTAATTACATGCATAAGTTTTTGTATCTTTTTTGAATGACGGGATATCTTTGTTTAGAGTCGCTAGGTCCGCATTCACAGAGCCACTAGTTTATAAACGGGTGACTTCACAAGACGAGAGATTTGGCCATACATAATTTATAATCATTAAGATTTAAAAAACAACCAACCAATTTCACATCATAATATAAAACAAAGTCGCTTCCCGCTGTGTCTATCCCTATTTATGCTTAGATCTTTAAAACTACGCAACGGATTTTGATGCGGATTTTTTAAATAGACTGATTCAAGAGGAAGGTTTATATGTACATTGCACCCATGCGAAGCCGGGGCGGGTCGGTAATATAATTATAAGTAACTAGTGATGGAATAATCTATCTATCTCTTAATAAAGTAAGAAATAAAATATGGTGAAAAAATTTCATGCGGGCGGGATTTAGGTCTATGTACGACCTACGCTCTGCCATCTGAGCTACCGCACGATTCAATCTCGGCGCCGAAATTCTCCACCATATCCCATTCCCCTTATACGACACCCAACACAACAACCCGACTTTTACAAGTGACTTATTTGATTCAACTCATTTTACAATGAATTTGAAAATCAACTAATATGTAGGAAGCCAAGCAATATTTTTAGAAGTGTTTTATTTAGCATTCACAATGCTATTTTGATATACTCTAAATAAATTAAGAAATAAAATATGGTGAAAAAATTTCAAACGCAATTTTTTTTTATTTATTTCTGTATTTATTAAGAATATATTAAAATACCATTGTGAATGCAAAATAAAACACTTCTAAAAATCGCTCTATCTCCAGCATTGTCCCACACACTCGAAACCAGCAAGTCACGCAGAACAACGTTCACACGTCCGCCACTATAGGTACACCCAATGATAATATACAATCGACATTATGTCCAAATGGATTACTCGTAACTATTAGTCGTAAGAGCCGACGGGGCATCGATCTACATAAATAAACCCCTTAGACACAGAATCAGTCCCTATTAGTACTACTGGGAAGGAAGTTTTACGCTGCGTCTGAAATTTGGAGAATATGGCGGTATAACACACCCTTCCATGCTAGTTTGGGAGAAAAGAAAAAAACGTAGAATGAGACAGCTGTTTCAATTGAGTTCTTGGCGGGAATTTCGACGGACTGCACGGTTTTTGTTTTGGATTGTTTTGCAAATTGCTTCTAGTGGACTTTATAATGTGAAATCGGTGTAATTTAGTGTTATAAATGTCCATGTTTATGAACAATGTGTGGAATAACTAAAATGAAGTGTCATGGTGCGGCTGTAGTGAGATTTACATAGCGGGCTGGTGGTCGCTCGCCTTACTGCTACTGCGTCTATGATCAAACCAGTGGATTCGTGGGAATAGTCGCCAGGGGCTCCATTGAATCACCGAAATGAATTACACCACCATTTCGTTGATAACATGTAGAAAATATGAAGGGCTAAAAGGCACAGAAAGCCAAATGCCGTAAAACAAATATGAAAGAAAAAAAAGCTGTTTCAATTCCCGCGCAGACCCTAGAAGCCAGTCAAGGGAATGGGCGAAAATCTACAGAATCATGTCTAACAATAGGCGATGCGCCTAGCAACTGATCACTATTTTGATTCCGTTTTCCACCTTTACTACCACCAATACGCTAAACGTATCCTTTCGGTCTTACGGCTTTAGGCTCTGTCTACCCCGTAAGGGATAAAGACGTGATATGTATGGCTATATAAAACTTATTTCCTACGAGTTGTTGACTTGTTGCAATTGGCTTTACACGCAAGGTGTTGCAATTTGACACGACTGCACAAAAAAGGAGTTTTTTGTTTTTAGAGTTCATGTATACATTATAGAAAACCCTGTCAGATCCTTGAAGGGGTGATTCAGCCCGCAGAACAACTTTTCGTATGGGATCAAAACTGGGAACTCAACACAAAAAATGGACATTTTCAAATTAAACTGTTCGGCCGCCCGGTCTATTTATATGGAAACGTCAAAAAAAATTGAGTTCCCAGCATATTGCATATATGTAAGTTCATATGTATGTAGTCATAAGTTCACTATAACTTTTAAATGCCTCAACGGATTGATATGGGCGTATGGGGTATTGTTAAAATCCTTGATGTCTTCTAAGTGACATAGGAGAATATATTTTTTGCAGGGAAGACGTGTTTTTACTTTACTTTGAAGAAAAAATACGTGTTATATGAGTAAAATTTTCAGTCGAATTATTGCTATAAAGCAATATTATCCATACATACATAGTATCACATCCCTTGCGGGGTAGACAGAGCCTAGGACTATAAGTCCTGAAGGCCACGTTTAGCCTGTTTGTGGACATTAGGTGGAAATCGGAATCAAAATAGCGATGGGTTGTTAGACGCATCGTCTATTAAAATGATTCCTCAGATTTTACCCATTCCCTCGATCGGCTTTTACGACTTGCGAGGGAAGAGAAGCAGCTGGTACATTTTACGTTTTTCTTTCCTAGACCAGCATGGATAAAATTTTATGTTTCAAACCACTTTCAAAAGTAGATCTGGGTGTGCCAAAAACAAGTCAGGATAAATGAAAAAAAACGTTATAAAATGTAATAAAATCAACAAATCAACCTCACTTCTAAGCTTAGGTAACAAGAACTATATCTAGATACTTATTGTAGTTTACAATAAATTCTAAATTCGAGTAATAATAGGCACAAACCTCTGAAAAATCCCTCTGTGACATCTTTGCGTTGTTATGATCCTCTAAACCGAACCTGCAAAGAAAACAATAGTTGTAAGCATAAGAAAAGTCTATCTGTCGACCATTTTTAGGATTATTATTTTTCATCAGTTTTTAATAAAAAAGGAAACAATGACTTGCATTCCGGGAGTGCCGGCAGAAATGGAAACTCCGCGCGGTAGAAAAAGAGGGGGATATTACTTCGTCTCCTACGCCGCGCCGGCGGTATCAGGTCACCTGTCCGTCTTATGAATTTCCGATCAGGTCACGTGTCCAGACGCGAGTTTAAATTTTTTTACCCATCCCAAAATGTGCACAACGCCGCTAAAGAAGTTTTTCACTTCAAAAATTGACAAATAGTTGTCCAATAATTTAAATCTACTTATATTATTAATTTGTTATTCACTGTTAAATAAAATAAAACAAACTTTCATAGATTAGGTATACAAAATTGCAGATGGAAATATAAGCATGGTGACGTTTTTGCTTTTCTATGTAAAAATATTACTGTTGTACAGATTTAAGTGTTTCTATTGATGTGCAATAAAGGGTTTCTATTCTATTCTAAAATCTATAGGGTCATAACGCTGACGATGAAAATTATGAAAATGACAAATCAGAAAGATGAGATAGACACAGTAAGTTGTAAACTTGTGCCGTGAGATTATAATTTCCCTTTGTTGCCTTTGCTGTAATAAAACATTCTTACTACTAGTAGTAACACCGGTAATTAAATTACCCTACTTATTACTCAAGTTCAAAGTTGTTGGAACAGCAATAAAAGATTGTCAGTGTTTCTACCGTAATTCACGATACTGAATTAGCTATAAGGAATGTAAAAGGATAATTTTTCATCATAAATAGTAAAACTTACAAGCTTATCATAATCAAAGATTGGCAACTAAATTGCATATTTAACTAAAGTTGATTTTTGGCTCATGCATTATCGCAGCGGCTTCTTTAAATATTTTTATCATAAATAAAATCCCAGTGTCATGTATAATTTGCCGTTTCACTCGCGAACTTACAAAGTATGTACTTATATTCCCTGAGTTTTAATCGGCCCGATTGCACATTATTACAACATATTAAGGGTATTTTAGCTTTCGTCAAAATTCACAGATAGTAAAACCAGCGAAAACCCCATTACGTTGTAGCAGGGCAGTATGTATGGAGTAAGATATATTCACTCCTTACAATTAAATTTGTTAATCATAAAAGAGGATATTTTCAATAAAAAAGTGCTTTCCATAATTGCCAACTTCTGAACTTTGGGTAAATATGCAGTGGATGGAATATCCGATCTCTGATCATAATACTCTTATTAATTTAAGAAATAAGATATGATGACAAAATTCAACAGGAACAGAATTCAAATCAGTCGTGGTAGAGCCACGCCGGCAAAATGAATTGCTAGCAGCATGAATGGGCCGGCTCGTCCGGGGAAGTACCACACTCCCACAGAAAATCGACGTCTGGATAGAAGCTTTACCGCTTCTATACTTCGTTCGGTGAGTGAGAGAGCCGAAGGCCCATTCTTCTCCCTCCCCTCCCCATTTCCTGCCCCCACCTCCAGTGCACCTGTCACACCCTAGTGTTGCAGTTGTCCATGGGCAGCGGTGATCACTTACCATCAGGTGACCCGCTTCTCGTTTGCCGTCCTATAACATAAAAAATAAAAGACTTGGTCTTAAACCTACAACCAATGCTTTACCAATTAAGTAAGCTACCACGCTTTGTTCCCATACGTTGAACAACTCCACCACATCCCATACATAAGGCTTGCGTCACCTAATTATTTCTTGTCTTATTCTTATTATTTCTTGTCATATATTATACATGTATTTCTTAATTTATTTAGCCGTGCGGTTTCCGGCAGAGTAGAATAGGACCACTCCAAGTCTTCCCATGGAGGTCGTAAGAGGCGACTTAGGAAATACAAGCTAAACAAAGCTCATAAACATTAATGAGACCTCTCCAACCAGTCTGGCCAGTGAGGAGAGCGTAGGCCAAATCCTCTGTCTGCTCTGGCCAAGTATGGCCCCAGTAGTACAGACAGGGTCATGCTCCTGCAGTGGAGACTAAAAAGACCTGATGATGATGATATCAGAATAGCACTGTGAATGCAGAAAAACTATAACCGCAGGTAAAAGTAACCTAGATTTGTGATTAATATTTTGTGTGACATTTAGTCATATGCAACGGTTAAACTGTCTTCGTAGTTCTATCCTGCAGACAGGACTACGAAAGCAAACAGTTAGAGTGTTTCCGTCCTTAAAGCGGAGACTAATATTTGCCTATTGCCTCGATAGTGCGCGTAAAGAGCGCTTCAGCATAGAGAGTACATATTTAAATAACGTTTATCGCAGTAAGCTCACTCTTTGCTGAGGATTTAAATCTGCAAATGCTATGTGTAACTGTAATTTTGGTGACATTGTGCAATTCGATTTTTTTATAACCACAGACTGAATACCTCAAAACGCCGCCGCAGTACGTTAGAAAGCCGCAGTATGTTAGAATGCCGCTGCACATTAGATACGAATGGTAATCGTGTCTAATGTGCAGCGGCCTATGTTCAGGGGTGTCATCCTCAACTGTCTGTCCGGTGGTTGCAGATATGGCATCCGAGTGACTTGTATCCCAACATCCCATCTCATCATCATTTCCTTCCCAAATCCACAAAATTCCTATCCCTCCCCAGCTTAAAAATGCGATGGGCAGCAATGTCGGAAGCACAAGAAGCCAAAGAAACTGCGCTCGCCAACCAGCCTGCCAAGCGTGGTCAGTGTGGCAATATCCTCCCATGAAAGGAAGAATCCTTGGGAGAGGTATGTTTTCGATACAGACACGGGGAGTGAGATAGGCCTGCTTAGGGTATCTTCAAAAATGTAATATTAGTGTGTCTAACACGCACTTCTAACAAGAAGGAATTAAATAAGATTACTTATTTTATCTACCAATGTCTAATATCTTATGCCCACCCGCTATAGATAGCTTGACTGTTGATTTGGTTGTACAATTAAACAATATTATCGCTTCATTGAATTTATTGCTTTGTTAGGAATGAAACAAAAATGTGGTAATATTCGAATACCGCCCGGCAACGGATGAAGCGCGATCCATCGAAATAGAACTGCGGAATTCGACGGAAATTGACAAAACCGGTTTATGAGGAACGGTGTTACTTAGTTGAAACATTCAATTAGCTTTAAAACTACACGCTGTGTTTGATAGAATATAGAGATAATTATGATTTGTAACATGATTCAAAACTCTTCGAAGATAATGAATCGTAAAGAAAATCATGTGAACGCATTGTTGAATTATGCAGTCTTTAGTAGTGTAGTCAGAAGCAAATATTTGCTACGGCATAGTGTAGGCCAAATCCTCTGTCTGCTCTACGCAAATAAGGCTTCGGTAGTACAGAGAGGGTCATGCTCCTGCAGTGGAGACTAAAAAGACTGATGATGATGATGAACATTCCCCAATACATTTTAAAAACGCTTATTTTTCTCTTTCATTAAGTTTTAAGGCACCAATTTTGGTTATATGCCTTCTTTAATAACTTTTATGCTTTTCTCTGCTTTCCATTTCCTGTTCTTTGGACTGAACTGAACATGGAAAGCAGAAGACTTGAAAAAACCAGACCAGACTTCAAATTAAGAGAGAAATGGAAGGCCATGGATATTCATAGACGACATAAAAAGAAGACAAAAGTCGCGTTTTATTTGTCTTTACAAATGACGAAGGATTGGACATGTGAAATACCCCACCTAAGAGTACGTATTTAGTTCTGAAAATAATGATGATAACTATAAAATTCTCTATGCCGAGAGCGAGAGCGAAGCGCGAGCTCCGTGGCGCAGTGGTTAACACGCCAGCCTGTCACACGAGGGTTCCCTGGATCGATCCCCGGCCAGGTCAAGATAGAAAACTATATTTTTCAGATTCTTGGATATTTATCAATATAAGTTTTAACTATCTATTATAAAATATCGTTGAGATAGTATCCTACGACTCTATATTTATTTATTTTTTACTTTTTAAGCAAAGTTAATCCGTTTCAGCTAAAGTAAAAAAAGAAACATTCCGTTTGTCCATCTCAATACTCTTATTCTCGTAATTTGGAGAACAATTTCAAAAATTATATAGATTTTTGTCAATATCAAATTAAACATTGGTATGTCCGGGAAATGGTATTGGCAAGAACACCATACAGCAGTAATTTCTACAAAGGAAATCAGCGTGTTGGGTCGATATCCCCATGAAGGCCAACCAAAGGACAACACTCATGATTCTTAAGTAGAATTCTAATGTATACCCGTGTGAAGTGGAGATTCATTTAAGTACATGTACTCTCGACTTCTGATGAAACCGATAAAGTTTGTAATTACGACCTAATGTGCAATTTCTGAGAAAGTACCTACATTTGATGGACTTAAAGAACACTGACAATACATTTAATTAGTGTTCAAGTAGACGAAGAGAACTTAAATGACTTAAATCTTTTCTTCAATTTTAGCCTTTAGTCTTATGGTTTTAGATTGAAAATGGCGTGGCGTTTAGAGTAGAGGATATGACTAGCCGATGTTCTAGAGAGGCCATAATCTGATAGCAATCAGCTTCCGTCAACGTTTGGTCGTCGAGCTGGATTCCAGTTCCTCAAACGTCTGTTTAAAGGCTTATTTATAAGCAATATCTACCTATAAAGCTTTGTGTGAATGTTCATCTACATATTTCTTTATAGCTTTGCAGTTATTTTAATGATTTCTCTTTATATTGCAGTTAAAATAATGTTCTTCTTGTTAAAAGTTCATATATTTTTTTTACCTTTATCATAACGTTATCTACAGAAAGTAACTTCTTAGCTTCTAGTCAAAAAATTGATCCTGCAATGTTTAAAGAACATCAAACACTTTCAAGTTGTTTTTTTTTTAGTAGGACATGGATCTAAGAATAATCATGTAGTAGGAGTACCAACTTGCACTCCATCTCTGATGAAGGCGGATGTAAAACTTTTACGTTTTTTAAGCATTGTGTCATAATTTGACAAACGAGTCTTAAAATTGTGCCTCATAGTTGGATTCAAAATATGAAGAAAACTACTTCAACAAGTAAACAAAATAATTGCGAAATTGCAGTGGAAACTGCTGCCCAACATTGGTATTTTGAGATGATTACTCGACGTAAATTCAGTCGTAAAAGTACTGCAAATGCGTCTATTTTAGCACAAATCAATGAGCGTACAGAAATACAGCATAATTTTTATCATAATGGGTTATTGTAATTGTCATACGAAGAATTGGCTTCTGAATACACTACGACGCATAATGCAACAATGTGTTTACATGTTTTTTTCTTCATTTTTAATTTTATTGGCCCAGAGTCGAGCCACTTCAGCCAGCTTATCGGTGGTTTTGTATAGTAGGTCTATTTTTTTCGTATTTCCCTTTTTTTCGCAGTTTTGTATTCCATAAGGGAGTCTTATTCCGAGATTGCGAACAAATAAACTCACTTTAGCATTTATTTATAATAATAAAATAAAAATATAGTAAGGAAGGACTAGGTTTCGCCCGTGCCTCCGCTCACGTCAATATCGATTTCTTGGGAACGATACTTTTTCCGGGATGAAAGGTAGTTTTATGTCTTATCCGTACTCCAGAGCGGTAGTTACTGCCTGAAAGAGTAACAAATAAACTCACTTTCGCGTTTATAATATCAGTTAGGATAGGATAAAACCTTTTATAAATATGTAAAAATCTAAAGAATACCCAATAAATTAAAAATGTCGATATATGTATATGTTGAAATACTTACATATAATGATAATTTGAATTGAAGTTCATAAACAAATTAGATTGACTTAAGAAATCAAATCAGACCACCTGACTGGATCTTACATCATTGGAATGCCGCGTAAGTGGTAAAAAATGTAAATTATTACCTGTTCTAAATAGTAATTATTACAATAAAACTACATACATTTGTTACTAAATAACAGGGCTTAGGCCCTGTTATTTAGTAGCAGTGGTCATACATGCCCAGCGTTAGCGCTGGGCATGTATGACCACTTATACAAGTTTTTAGGGGTCTACACTATGGCGTGGTGATAAAAGAACCAGACTAACGTGCGATGAAAATCGACTCCGATAAACTTAGAACTATAAGGGTGATTGAAACTACTGATAGTAACTACGCACTTCGTCGCGCGAGTGGCGCGACGAAGTGCTTACTACATGCGGAAAACTATATGCATACTTTGTTTAGTTGTTTCCATTTTGGTTAGGACATTGCAGGCTTGAATCTCCTGATTGTCTGATAATAAAAATGATTCCGTGCTTCGGAAGTACATACTACATTGGCAAACTACATACTACATGCAGCAAACTGCATACTACATGCAGTAAACTACATATCATATAATAAATAATAAATAAATATATACGGACACATCACACAGATTGAGCTAGCCCCAAAGTAAGTATATGTTCATATAATACAAGCAGCATGGGTAAAGTTTATACAAATCCTATAATGGGATACGTCACGTATATTGGAGCCGAGATATACCGCTTCATATTTTTCTTAAAAATCTGTATGTCATCTTTCATGAACACAATTGAAACTGGCTAAGTGATGAAATTATTCGCACAGAAGAACTGCTGTTTTCTTTTTATCCCAACGTTGATAAAATGTTTTCCAAGTAGAGTTCAAGAATATATTGGCATTTATTATGGAACTTACAATTAGATGAAAGCCATATTTATTACGACGTCCGGGATAAAATGAGACATACAATGTATGTACTGTATCACTGCTTTTGTCCCGCACAGTTCATAAAAGCCCGTCGAAGGAATGGGTGAATATTATAAAGTATAATGTCATATTCTCTACATAGAAAACGCTATATCATTAACACTGTATGTTTTATGTAATTAAAACAACCTATTTAGCTCCAATTAGAAAAAAAAACTGGTTGCACTGCGGGAGTGCCGGCGAAGTGAAAACTCCGCGCGGTAGAAAGATAGGGGGATACCTATATAACTTCCTCTCCTTCGCCGCGCCGGCAGTCTCACGTCGTGTCCGTCTTACGAATTTTCGATCAGGTAACGTGTCCTAACGCGAGTTTAAAATTTTGGGCTGGGGTAAAATACCCCATCCCAAAAAGTGCACAACGCCGCTAAAGAAGTTTTGACTTCAAAAATATAAAAAATACTTATTCCGCTTAATATTTTGAAGCCAACATTATTGAAGGTGATATTTACATATCTTTCTGCAGAGCTACTTGCTAACTTTTAAAAACTACTGTGTTCTTACACAGCGGCTATCGTTTAATTGATTATTTTTATTTACAGAATAGGTAATATTTGTTTGCATAAAACATGGTACATTATTGTATAAAATACATAATATAGATAATACAAAATAGTTCTGCATGTCTTACCAATACTGGCATGCACTTATAAAAAAAGTAATATACTTAATTTAAAATGAATTACATACCTAAATACAACATTACTATAATTTGTTATATTAACCAAACATGAATGAATATAAAAATAGTAGAAATTATCGTAATATACATATAATATCATAATTAAAATTAAAAAAGTAATTAATACAAAGCCCTCTTATTCATAAAAATTAACAAACGCTTATTTAACCTATTTTAGTTAAAATATGCTTTGTCTCATTCTGTCCATGCCAATCGTTGTAGATACGAAGGATAAGGACAAAACGATAAGGACAAAACATATTTTAACTAAAATAGGTTTAATAAACGTTTGCTAATTTTTATGAATAAGAGGGAGTTAAATAGTTTATTAGAAGGCATTTTTATGTCATTTGGTAATGCATTGAATATTTTTATGCACAAATAGTTGCTTTAATTTAAAATATAGAAACCGCAATAGATTTTGACAATTAAAACTTTGTACATCATAGATGGCATTTAGCAAATATCCCTGCTGGAAGCGAACTCTCTCAACGCATATCCGACTCGCACTTGACTGTATTTTTTATGTAAGCTGCTGGTATCAGACTTTCTGCCCCGGAGCCATTCTTAAACAGTAGCCAGATGGTCCAAAATTCAAATTCTAACTTGCATTGAGGCGGTATCATTACTGGCACGGGAAATGGCGTGAGCAGAGTAATCAAATGTAATTTTAAAATATACGTGTATGTGCCTGCATTGTGTGATGAAGTCACGACTCTTGTTGACTGGATTTTTCTTTTTATATTTTGATATGTATTTTTTTATTAGATGTATAGGTGCCACTACTGGGTAAAAGCCTCACCTTTATTTTTCCACTTTGCTCTATCTCCTGTCATCTCTCTCCAAGTTTTATCAAAAGCAGACAAGTCATTTATCCATCTGGTTTTTCGTCCTCTTAATCGTTTCCCGACAGTGTGTTGTGTGTGTATAAGGTAGTTTTATAAGCCATCTTTCTGGCGCCATTCGGCAAACGTGATGTTTTTATAAAATTTAAAGGGTTGAAATAGAAACGTGGACCTAAGAACTGATATTATCAATCAAGCATTTGATATTAAGGTGCTGAGATGAGATAAACAAGGGCCACCCGTCATTTTATTCTTTTAATCCAAAATCAGATCATATTTTTAAAAAACTGTGTGATGTTAAATGTATAATACATTTTTTTTTTGTATTCTATGTATCACTTTTCATTATACTTTGTATATGATGAATTTAAGAAAATCGTTGATAACCACCACAAGTAGCTACTTTTGGTGGGTTATTCCGTATTCATCTCACGTATTCTCATCCCACATGTTCAAAATTCTTCACTCATCCCAAATTTTAATTCCTTACTTATCCTTTCTTTTCTTATCCCATGATTTTGTATTACTTATTCTTACTTAACTCATCAAAAAGCATTTTTTTAATTTTGTTTATTTCATGGCGTTAATCAACAATTCTCTTTATTTGTAAAACGGTGTAGTATTACCATATAAAATCATACCAAAAATACTACAAGTAATTTACTGTCGACATACAGATTTAGATTTTTATATTTTTTGATCTGATTTAAGAGTAAAAGAAATAAAATTATCGCTAGCCCTAGTTGGCTCAAGTAAGCCTTTTAAAAAGCTGGTACTTAAATAGTGATTTTCCACGTAATTCTTAGAAAGACGTCTTTGTTTCGAGCTTAGATCGGTATACTTAATGACATCGCGCCACAATAGTAAACTTTTTTAAGTCGCATCAACACCAGTGATTTCCATCACTTGGACTGGCATTATGTTAAGCAGGCGGCGCGGGCGCAGGTAGCAGGTAGTTTTTGTAGTTACGGCGGCGCGTGTGCCCGCCGGCGTTCGACGGCTCACGCGAGGGGTTCCGCTTACTTCGAAACTGTCGTCGGTATAATTAATTTATGAAGTGTGAGAGGCATAAAATGAAATAAAATTGTCGAGAAGCGTGCTAGAGGTGCGTGCATGAACAAAAAACAACGGATTGTACTCCGAGAGTGCCGGCAGAAGTGAAAACTCGCCTTTGCGTGAGACCGCCACGTCACGTGTCCGTCTTACGAATTTTCGATAAGGTCACGTGTACTGACGTGAGTTTAACATTTTTTACCCATCCCAAAAAGTGCATAAGACCGCTAAAGAAGTTCTCACTTCAAAAAAAACAACGGGTTGCACTTCGGTATTGCCGGCAGAAATGAAACTTCGCGCGGTAGAAAGAGAGGGGGATATCACTTCCTCTCCTACGCCGCGCCGGCGGTCTCAGGTCTTTTTATTCGTCCCAAAAAGTGCACAACGCCGCTAAGAAGATTTCACTTCAGAAATCTGACGAGCACTGATTTTGTCGGATGTAACGACGTCATTTCAACAATGGTTTAGAAGAGTTTTATGAAAAACAAACACCAACCAGCCAGCCTGCCTACTCGCTCTTGACAACTTTTGTGAACAACGTATTGATGATCACTTCAACATCCATTACAGTTTCTACATCTTAAATTAAATTGTCAATCATACGAAAGCTGCAACGTATTTCTAAGTGACGATCAGATCTCTGTGAACATAGCTTTCATAAGTTAACGAGTAGGTTGCAGTTCTGAAATGTCTGTCTTCTGCCGGCCTATTTTCTAACTTAGTGTACAACGTTTTGATAGTGACTTCAAAATACATTGCGGCTTTCGTATGATTGACTATTTTTATTTAAGATATATAAAAGGCAATGTATTTTGAAGTGAATATCACAACTTTGTACACTGAGTTAGCAAACAGGCCGGCTGGTCTTCAAAGCGTTTTCCCGGTTACTAATTCTTAGTAGTGACGTTTCGGATTGAGCTAAGCTTGTGTCAAGGGTCATACATACAACCTTAACGTATATATTTAACAATTACTTCTACAATATGTAAAGAAAACCCTGTCCGATCCTTGCAGGGGTGATTCGTCCCGTCGATTTGAACAACTTTTCTTTCCTATTGTACAAATGCTGGCTGGAAACTGATGACAGCCTCTGTGGTCCAGTGGTTAAGGCATTTGCCTGTTGACCCGGGGGTCGTGGGTTCGATTCCCACCGGAAGCATACTTTGTTTAGTTGTTTCCAGTCTGGTTAGGACATTGCAGGCTTGAATCACCTGATTGTCTGATAATAACGATGATTCCGTGCTTCGAAAGGCACGTTAAGCCGGTGGTCCCGGCTGCCATCTGGTAGTCGTTAAAGGAAGCACGTCAGAGGCCGAGAGGCGGTTCCGAAGAACTCTGACACCAGGGTGTGCATGGTCGATTGACCGTCACACCTACACGAAATGATGATGATGATGAATGCTGGAAACTTAAAAAAATTTACGTTCTCATTCAAATTGATCGGGTGGCCGAACATTTTGAATGAACATTGGAAATGACCATTGTTTTTTGCGATCCCAGATTAAATCCCATAGGAAACGTTAGCTGAATCACCGCTCCAAGGATCGGACAGAGTTTTCTTTACATATTGGATAGATAAATATCCAAGACCCAGGGCCCAGGTCAATCTCAAAAAGATCATTTTCCAGCTTGACCTGACCAAGGATCGAATTTAGGACCTACGCTGTGACAGCCTAGCATGATGACCACGGGGCCACAAACGTATAAATATAGTGCATGGATTTGCCCGCATTTGGAATCGAACCTAGTGCCCATCATAATCGTAAAGCAGATTGGCGTGGTATCAACTGCGCCACGGAGGCCGTTGTAATGAGTACGTGGTATTTATGATGATGAGTTAATTAGTATTGTCAATTTTCTACTGATGCGTGTAATTAAATTACGCAATTTTTACGGGTCAATCGTAGTCGTAACAAAAGTAATTCTGCTGCTGTAATTCATTATTATGTCTTTATTAGAGATGCACCTTCTTGTACTGGTGTTAACGGATAACGGATACCAGATATTCGGCCGCCGAATATTCTGCTAATAGGAGTGTCCAGATATGTTTAAATTTTGAAAAATGAAATATCGTTCTTTTAAAGACTTAACGAAATACTATGCTTAATGAACCAAAAGTTGGTTAATCAAGTCCAGTTTAAATAGTTCAAAATAAAATTACCTTAAGATAGACTAATTAATTTCATAGTAACTGTTGTTATTAGCAATATTAATATAGCTGTCTAAACAAAGTTATCGCGCGTTAATTACAAAATCGAGGCTTGTGACGTCACATCGCCACGCGTCCATTTTTTGAAAGGATTCGGACAAGTTTAAAATATAGTGACTTTGTAACTATATCTCAGAGTATTTAGACTGATGTGCCTATTTTTGGAGGTCTTTTTATAGAGCAACGAAAACATGAAAAATTTTTTTGGATATTCTACCGAATATTCGTATAGCAAAACTCTTGCGCATGACGGTTAACCAAATAATGAATTACAGAAAGTTTAAATACAATCGTAGCTTTCTCTTATTTTATTATTGGTGTTAACTTGACTAGCTCCGTGGCGCAGCGGTCAACACGCCAGCCTGCGACACGGAGTGACCGGGTTCGATCCCCGGCCAGGTCAAGATGGAAAATGATCTTTTTCAGATTGGCCTGGGTCTTGGATGTGTATCTATATATGTATTTGTTATAAAATATAGTATCGTTGAGTTAGTATCCCATAACACAAGTCTCGAACTTACTTTGGGGCTAGCTGAATCTGTGTGATTTGTCCGTATATATTTTATTTATTATTTATTAACAGTTATTGTCTAATATATTTTCTGAATTATCCCAGGAATCAGTATCTTCCATGTTGGTCTGGGAGAAAAGAAAGAACGTAGAATGTGGTACATTCTACTTCCCTCACCGCGCAGAACGTAGATACGCATTTTGTTAAAATGAAAACTGGTCTGTCAAAATAGCTCCTGATGGTTCCTGCAGAGTTCCAGGGACTCATGGACAGGATACCCTTAAATGGATTGGTATGATCATTGCTCGTCCCAAGTGGCATTGCTTTTATGTGCGTTGTGAAATTATTAGTGAAACTGCGTCCACCACCACAAGATGAAACCGCAGTACTCCAGTCTTGTTGCGACCACGATGGATGTAACCATTGAAACATCAACGGAAACAAATAATAAAATAAAAAGGTTCGTGCTAAGTCCCGTTCATATACATAATGATGGTATTGCTTATTCCAGAAATGTAAGACTTTTTGCGTTGCTTAACGTCCTATTAATATAGAAAACTAGCTTTCACCCACGGCTTCACCCGCGTATTTACGCGATGTCTAAGGAACAGTACTTTTCCCGGATTAAAATGTATCCTATATCCTTCTCCGTACCAACATTTTACGGATAGGCGTGAAAGCATCACAAACAAACAAAGTTACTTTTGCATTCATAACGTACTATCATTTAGATCTTACGACTGAGGCTCTGTCTTACCCGTAAGGAGTAAAAACTTGTTTAGTATGTACGTGTCTATAAGGGTCTTTAGTCGTTTTGCACTTTTCTTCTTATCTGTACAAATAAATAATTCACATACTTTAATTTTTCGTATGAGTCTAACTAAATCGGACCTATGCAAAGAGTATTGGATCGTTTCGCCCCGTGGTCCGAATTGACCTATTCCAAAAGATACCTTGGGCCATTGGCACCGCTCCAACGACTGCGGTGCGAAAGATCCCGTTCAAAAAGGGCTCTTGGGCTATTCGCACCGCGGTTCGAATCGCTTGTGGTGCGAAACGACTAGAGACCCGTCTATAAGCACTAAATTAGAATTGAATGCAATCAAAACCCACAGTCTTATATAAAGTCGGAAGTAGTAAAGAAGACAGAACAATTTCTAGCTGTCTGCAGTATTTACGAGTAGTGTCTTACAGACTATAAATAAATTAAGGACAGCTAACTTGACAACGGAATCTCTCATGATTGCCTCGACGCACTTTCGTATAGGTACATTTTACGACCAATGGTTATAAAGTTCACTTGGACTCTTATTAAAATTTGAGTAGCTTAATGTATGTTGAAATGGGACTGGGCTGGCCACATATATCGCAGGCCAAATAATTTCTGGGCAATGGTCATCTCCGGCTGGATCCCTACCAATACTCGAAGACTCGGTAGACCAAGAATGCGATGGCGCGATGAGGTGGATAAATTTAAGAATGATTGGAAGGAAATAACGCAAGACCGGACTGAATAGAAGAAGTGGAGAAAGGCCTTTGTGCAGCAGTGGGACATATGATGGCTCGAAATAATAAATAAAATAAATATAAATGTATGTAGTTAGCTCCAAGTGAGCTTTCGTTACTTCACCGGGCGTTTGAGGCGAGAGTTTGGTGATGTTGTCTATATAGACAGGAGGAACGGATATCGGCTTTGGGCGTTGCCTGTGTGCGCAAGGCTTGGAGAGACAGCAAACTCTCATATTACCTGATGGGCTGCGTATACATGCATGCATAGACTGAAGGGCCAATCTGAGAAACAATAGAAAAAGCCTTTGGAGAGCAGCAACTCTCATCTTTTGCCTTATGGGCCGAAAGCTACGTTGCCAGAAGGGCCAATCCTGGGTGCAACGGGACTGCCGGACGGTCACCAGTAATTGGAGCTATATGTATGCCTCCAAATATATTCGGTCTCGAGTAGTTCCGTACGGTGATTGCGGCAGCTAATGCACCAGCTATATGAAGACGCTCGAATGATGAAAAGTTGACCTTTAAAGTATACCTTGTCAGGCATTCTGTGACGGAATAAAAGGATTTTTTCACATATTACGAGTATGTAACACTCTTATTATAGAAGCGTATCAACTAATCCATGTTGCATCCTCGACTATGATGAGCCAAAATACAGCATTTTAGTTCAAATCTACCACACGGAAGCTAACCGAGCCTCGCTGGCATTCTACATTTAATAGCGTTCTAAGTTGTAGTGAGGCATTATGCGGAACCCTTTTAGGGCAATTGTATGCACCCGCGAATTCTGCATCCACTTGCTGCGACACAATAACCATAACCCGCACAATGGCGGCCTTTCATTACGCGCTGGATAACTGCGCTTTCATTATGTATCACTGGCTTTTCTCGCGACTTTATCCGCGTGGAATGTGTTCGTGTAATTTGAGACTTTTTATTTCGGGTGCTTATGTTGCCAACACTGATGTCAGATTTTTCTAGCATAGCTTAAGGACTGCAAAATGGCTTAACTCATCAATCGCGAGAAACGCAGACGCAATGGATTTTCTACTGTGATGCGGCCCGATCGAGCCGCTTGCTGATTGATAGCATAGGTCATGCCTTTCGAAACACGGAGTAACTCGCATATATTTACTATATTTTGGTCACCCATCCCAGTGGGGATCACAACATGGGTTGCTAAACATTTAGAAGCGTAAATAATGCGTACATTTTTGGTTTGCACCCGCGAATTCTGCAGCCACTTGCTGCGACACAATAACCATAACCCGCACAATGGCGGCCTTTCATCGCGCGCTGGATAACTGCGCTTTCATTATATATCACCGACTTTTCTCCCGACTTTATCCGCGTGGAATATGTTCGTGTAATTTGAGATTTTTTATTTCGATAAGACTCCCTCTCAGGATGAACTGCTCAGTGTCGCTACTCGCATTTTCAAGGAGCTGTCTGTGGATGTAAACACGTCTGACGTCTATGACATATTCCGTCTACCTTCTAAGTCAGACAGCATAACGATTGTCTGTAATTTAAATTCAGTCATATTGAAAAGCAAAGTCCTGCAAGCGTTCAGAGAGTTCAACAGACGCAACCTAAATAATAAACTCAGCTCGACCATAGTAGGTGGCTCTCAGCACCCAATATACATCGCCGAAAACTTGACCGCACACGCCCGCCGCCTATTCTACCTGGCTCGCGAGCACGCCAAAGACGAAAAATATAAGTACTGCTGGACATCCAACGGCCGCGTGCTTCTCAGAAAATCGGACAGCTCAAAAGTCATCTCTGTGACCAACGAAGCTCAGCTTTCAGGTCTTCAAGATTAAAAAATATATTTCTTACCGTTTTCACTTATAATTTAGGATTATATATTATGTGTAAAATTACAAATGTACGTTAGGATAAAATTTAGCTTAAGACTACAAGTCCTGATTAAAGTTTAATGTTAGTAAAATATAGCGCAGACTCGCCTGTTTCTATTTCTAAATATTACTATAAACAATATTTTATTTATATACTTAGCTACAACTTCCCCATCATTGACAGGTACACATAGATTTAAAAAAAAAAAAAACCAGGTACATTATCTCACACACAGTTGACGCAGTCAACCAATAATACTCGTAGTCAATAGTTAGACAGCCTGCATTTTAACTAAAATATCTTGATATTAGATATTTTTATTTTACTTTTTGCAACAAAAGTAAATAATTGACTTCCATAAACAAATACTTTATCGCTGTTTGCTCCCAAGTTAAAATAATATTTTTAATACATATTTTGTATTTATTTTTAGTTATTTACCTGTGTTATTATTATTACCCACAAATATTCCGAATTTTATGTTTACGAGTATGTATCTATATCTTCACTTGCCTACTGTAAGAGCATAATCATTAACCCCTACCTAATTCATACACCTGAAACTAGATTTGTCTCAATCTTCAAATGCACAATCAATTGATAAATAATATAGACACTGTGTCTGTAGCATCTTCTTTTACCTGTGACCCACACAAGGCTCGCAGCTATTTGCCTAAATACACAAAGACGCTAACTATCCTTACCCAAAATATTCGCAGTATAAATGCAAACTTTTCGAACTTTGAAATCTTGCTTAATAACCTCGACTGTTCACCAGATATAATTATACTCACCGAATGCTTTCTGGTGAGCAACCCGAATTTACCTTCTTTAAATGGCTTTTCCTTTGTCTCGTCATGCAACCCAGCTAATAAAAACGATGGAGTACTGGTTTACTACAAACAAGATCTAGCCGGAATTTCATTTGAAGAACCAATTATATTAGCAGATGCAAGTGCTCTATTGATTAAACTTAACACTGATACTGTCATAATAGGCATTTACCGACCTTGTGCATTCAAAATTAAAACAAGTTTCATTAATTCCTTGAACTTATTATTGGATTCACTTCGAAACTATAAAAATATTGTTATAATCGGTGACTTAAATATAAATATCATTCCCGAACAGCTCGATCTTGATGCTGAAGACTATCTTAATGTGACAACCCAGCATGGACTACTCGCAACACATACATTTCCAACACGATTTCCTTCTGCTTCTTGTCTTGATCATGCAATGCTTAAATCTCCTCATTCCGCTGTGGCTCTTGTCATACAGTCATCCATAACCGATCACAATTCGGTATTGCTCTCTCTCAGCGTAAAAAAAAGGACTTCTGTACTTCCTAAAATCATTAACAAAGTTGATCACGATGGCATCAGTAAATCACTTTCGGCTTCCGACTTTTCATCCGTGCTTGACTGCCACAACCCTGAACAAGCCACAAACAATTTTATAAATCTTCTGCAGACGGTCATCACTACTCATACTCATACTATAAAACTTTCCCATCGAAGTAAAGTCATTAAACCATGGATGACACCTGGCCTTCTCAAATGCGTGCGAAACAGAGACAAAATGCATATAAATTGTAAAAAACATCCCGATAATGATATTATGCGCACTACATATTTTAGATACCGTAACTTTTGCAATTTGTTATTAAAAAATATTAAAAAGAAATACGATAAATCACTATTACTTAACGCTGGAACCAATTCTAAAAAGCTTTGGAATGCTATAAAAGACGTAACTCACCTTAAAACTAACTCACCAACCTTCGGTAACTTACTTCAATGCAAAGCGACCCCCAAAGAGTCAGCTGACCATTTAAACACCTTCTTCTCAAATATTGGTAAGTCTTTGGCAGAAGACATCGTAAATGCTAATCACTGTTGTTCTTCCAGTCCTCTTCCTAAAACTACTTCTTCACTCAATTCATTCGTACTACTCGAAACTACTAACGACGAGGTGCAGAATACAATATTCTCACTGAGAGAAAATTGTGCCTCTGGATGGGATAACATATCTCCGGCAGTGCTTAGACGAAACTGTAAAACATTGGCACCACCCATCACACATATCTGTAACCTAAGTATGACGACCGGCATTTTTCCTTCTGCCTTTAAAAAGGCTATCGTAAAGCCCATCTTTAAGGGTGGAGACCGTCACTCTCTGAATGACCACCGCCCAATTTCGATGCTCTCCGCGTTGTCCAAGATCCTGGAGCGACTCATGAATAAGCGTCTTATGAGTTTTCTTGAGGAAAAAGGGCTCTTATCTCCCAATCAATTTGGCTTCAGACCTCAAAAGTCGACTGCTGGCGCTGTTCATGAACTCACTGACCATATAGTTAAAAATTTAGATAATCGTTTAAAATGTATAGGCATATTTATTGACCTCGCAAAGGCATTCGATACCGTCTCGGTCAAAATATTGTTACAAAAACTCGAAGATATCGGAATACGTGGCATTCAGCTTTCTCTATTTAGAAGTTATCTAAGTGATCGCTGCCAGTGTGTGGCAATTGAAGATCAAGTCAGTTCTTTCTTGTCAGTAGAATATGGTGTCCCGCAAGGGAGCATACTCGGTCCCACACTCTTCCTAGTGTACATCAATGACCTCTGCTCCCTCAAGATCCGTAACTGCAAAATTGTATCATATGCAGATGATACAGCCTTGTTGTTTTCTGCTAAAACCTGGAAGCAAGCCTACGACCTTGCACAATCGGGGTTTGATATCATATGCAACTGGCTACGCTCTAACCTACTGACGCTTAATGTAACTAAAACGCGTTACCTCACTTTCTCCATATACACCCCTCCCATAGACAGCACTCTTTTCAAAATCACTGCCCACTCACATCCCCCCGACCAATCTGACTCCTGCTCCTGTGCTACTTTAACGTGCACTGATACTGTAAAATATCTCGGTATTATGATCGATAATAGACTTACCTTCCAGGCTCACATCAAAATTACCTCTGGCCGAGTCCGTAAACTCATGTATATCTTTAAAAAATTGCGGCACGTAGCCGAGCCTCACATAATAAAAATGGTTTACACAGCACTCGTCCAGTCAATACTGACATACTGCAACACGACCTGGGGTGGCGCCGCCAAAACTCACCTTATGGGATTGGAACGCGCTCAGAGGTCCCTTCTAAAAGTGTGTACGTTCAAACCTATGCTTTTCCCTACTTTTTCACTTTATCAATACTGTCAAGTATTAACTGTTCGTCAACTTTTCATCCTCAACACTGTTCTAAAACAACACTGTGAACAAAAGTCCATTTCCACCGTTTCCCGTTCTACCCGGCGTCCACCCCCGATTATTGCTCAATCACTCAATACAGTTTTCTCCAACCGTTTCTACCCTTTTCTTGGCCCATTTCTGTATAATAAATTAAACCGTTTAATAACACTACACAATCTCACAAAATTTACCTGTAAAAATAGAATTACCACATACCTATTAAATCTTACCTACCCACAGACTGAAGAACTAATTCTACCCATTGTATAATTTCCTGAATCATATAGCTCCCTCTTTAATTAAATATTAAATACCTATCACCTAATGACATACACTAACACACCCACACCCTGTCACAACACACCACACTCACACACATATTTATTCTATAATTATAATATGTATCACAATCTATATCTGTATATTTATAATATTCTTAGATATTTATAACTTTATCTCCTTTATACAAACTAATACTTTAATTTAAGCGAGCTCTTACAATTATAAGTCAATATGTGTTTTTTTTTTTTCTTTTTTTTTTTCTTTTATTTTGTCTGCATTTTTGTTGTTATTATTAAGCTTTGATTTTACTTTGCACTTTTTCAATTTTACCTGTCCAATATCTAAAATAAGTAAATTTCATGTCACGACGCTCGCCTCCTAGTGGGGGGAGGCTGGTGTACTGAGATACAAGCCCTGCTTAGTTCAGACACCAGTCTCTCCCAATCTTATTATAATATAATAACCATGTGCCATGTACTCTTTTAATAGGCTTAAGATTGGAGAGAAAATAAAGATTTTTATTATTATTTTATTATTATTTTATTATTATTTCGGGTGCTTATGTTGCCAACACTGATGTCAGATTTTTCTAACATAGCTTAAGAACTGCTAAATGGCTTAACTCATCAATCGCGAGAAACGCAGACGCAATGGATTTTCTACTGTTATGCGGCCCGATCGAGCCGCTTGCTGATTGATAGGATAGGTCATGCCTTTCGAAACACGGAGTAACTCGCATATTTTTACTATATTTTGGTCACCCATCCCAGTGGGGATCACAACATGGGTTGCTAAACATTTAGAAGCGTAAATAATGCGTACATTTTTTGTTTGCACCCGCGAATTCTGCAGCCACTTGCTGCGACACAATAACCATAACCCGCACAATGGCGGCCTTTCATTACGCGCTGGATAACTGCGCTTTCATTATGTATCACTGGCTTTTCTCGCGACTTTATCCGCGTGGAATGTGTTCGTGTAATTTGAGATTTTTTATTTTGGGTGCTTATGTTATGTTTATGTTATGTTGCCAAAACTGATGTCAGATTTTTCTAACATAGCTTATGGACTGCAAAATGGCTTAACTCATCAATCGCGAGAAACGCAGACGCAATGGATTTTCTACTGTGATGCGGCCCGGTCGAGCCGCTTGCTGATTGATAGGATAGGTCATGCCTTGAGAAACACGGAGTAACTCGCGATATTTTTACTATATTTTGGTCACCCATCCCAGTGGGGATCACGATCATGGGTTGCTAAACATTTAGAAGTGTTAATAATGCGTACGTCCACTGGGCCATACTCCTCAGATATATATGCGGAGGCCTTTTAGGGCAATTGTATGCACCCGCGAATTCTGCAGCCACTTGCTGCGACACAATAACCATAACTCGCACAATGGCGGCCATTCAGCGCGCGCTAAATAACTGCGCTAACAATTCTGTATCACTTAATATTTATTTGCGGTGATTTTTGAACGGCCTTAGCTGGAATGCTTTATATGGAAGACGATAGGACGAAACGCTCAATTACTCCGATTTAGATCTCAACTAGTCAAACACAAAGAAAACTCCAAAGCGTGTTTTAACCGCTAGAACCAAGATGAGCTGTTAAAAGAAGCTTGATCTGGAATTGTGTTTGATGAATTCAGTACTTAATTAAAAAGTGGGGAGATATCATATACATATGATACAATCTTATTAGGGTTTTGTACCCAAAGAGAAAAAACGGGACCCTTTAATATGGCTCCGCTCTCCTGTTTGTCTGTCACCAGGCTGTATCTCATTAACCATGATCGTTAGATAGTTGAAATTTTTACAGATGATGCATTTCTGATGCCGCTATAACAAAAAATACTAAAAAATTAAATAAAATAAATATTTAAGGGGCCCCCCAAGCAAAAAAAATCACGTCTGTTGTATGGGAGCCCTCCCATACAACAAACGTGATTTTTTTTGCTTGTTTTTGCTCTATATAGATAACGGCAACAGGTAGACGCTTGAAATATTCACAGAATATTTTATGAATACTATATATATACACCGTAAAAAGGTTTAATTATCTGGGGAAACTCGGTCGAGATGACTAGAGTACTCACTCTCCAAAAAAAAATGTATGAGAGTATTACACGGAGTAGGCCACATTAAAAAGCATGAAAGTTAATATATTCCATATTATATAGGAGCTTAAAGATTCCTTTACGCGCTCGTCTTTTATACTTCTAAATCTGGCCTATCCTCCTATACGGATGCGAGACTTGGACGATAAAGGAAGATATCAGGAAGCTTATAGAAGCTTTTGACATGTGGTGCTATCGACGCATGGTGGCTGTAAGCTGGATTCAGCGGGTTATCAATAAGGAAGTTCTACGGCGGGTTTACCGAAAACGCGAACTTGTGCATACCATCAAAAACAGAAATGATGCATATTTAGGGCATGTGCTAAGGCACGACAGATGGCACAGTTAAAATAAAATATAAATATAAAAAAAATCACTCTTTTAGGTATAAAAATCATAGTCACATATTTTAGACGTTCCGAATACGCGTTGCTGTAATGCCTATAAATTCTTAACATCACGAGCAAGACTTTGTTAGGAAGCTTTGTTAATTATAAAGTTTAAGGTACTTAATGGCTTCATTTAATTTGCTATAAATTTAGTGGATTATTATTTTTATGGTCAAATTGAATTTTAAGACTTTCATGCTTTTGATAATGGTCTTGCTAACGAATGGATATCAAGTCAAAAGTCTTAGCTGTATTTTTGGATTAATATAATTAACATTTGAAACATGTTTTGTATAATCTCAACATCAGTCCAGTCATACGTATTTTACGATTCATTCTTGCATGCCTGTAAGCGTTTAGATATTTACAGAAATATTAATATGCCTAAAGACAAAGTGACTTAACAGTAAGTCGTAAAATGCACATGAAAGTGCGGTAATCTTCAGAGATTCCTTCGTCAAGATTCTTAGCTAGAATCTCTTTAATTTATTTGTATAAATACACCTGCAGAAAGCTAGGAATATTCTTAACACTCTAAACGCCGGAGTCGAAGACGCAATAGTTTTTCAATTGTTTGTCGGACAACATTAACCGATAAGGCGTCTAAAACTCTAGGGTGTTACGTGCGGGTTCTACTACTTCCGACTTCATAACACGGTGAGCCCTCCCTTTATCTGCAGGTCTACTTGTGACAGCTACGGTTTACGCTACGTTTTAATCGTCATTTTAAAATACCTTGCTATCTTTGTATGATTGACTATCTTTATTTTAGATATATAAAACCGTAATCCCACTTCAACATTGCGGCTTTATGTCCCACATCAACGATGACATAGACGATGTTTGGCACTCTATCCAGCCTGTTGATACCCAAGATGTGAGTGGGATTTCGTCGAAGAGTTACAAAATTGACTCCAGAGGATGGTTACAAGAAGCATGGTAGGCCTAGGAAACGTTGGTGTGACGGTATGAAGAAATTCGATCCCGCCAACTCCTTCAAAGGCCGGCAACGCTCCTATCACAACCTGGTGTTGATGTTTTCCATGGGCAGCGGTGATCGCTTGCCATCAGGTGACAAGCTTGATCGTCAAAAAAATGGTTGGAATTGGCGCAGAATAGATAAATATGGAAAGCAATGGGAAAGACCTATACCCAGCAGTGGGACAAAATAGCTTAAAAAAAAACCGTAATGGATGTTAAAGTTACCATCAAAACGTACAACGTAGTTGTCAAAAGTTAGCGAGTAGTTAGTTGGGTGTTTTATTTTGCATTCACAATGCTATTTTGACGTAACCCTTGACCTCTCAACCACCAAGCGGTCCAATTAGGACGCATAACAATTTTCCAACAATTTTGCGCGTTTCTCGCGCTTGAATACGTTTATGGGAATGGGATATGGTGGAGAATTTCGGCGCCGAGGTTGAATAATGCGGCAGCTCAGTTGGCAGAGTGTAGGTCGTACACGCTTATATTTTTTTCACCATATTTTATTTCATAATTTAATAAGAGTTTTTCAGTTATGATCCGTCGGAGCATACATATAATATGATTTCGTGTATTTCTGTTATGACCAAGTTTTACGGATGTCCGTTTAGTTTATCTGACACTAAATCTTCTTAGGAACCGCAGACTAATACTTGGGAAAATTACACACAGATCCGTCTTTAACTTTTTGGGGGTATGGGCTCATTATAGGATCTCGGCCTCCCGCCCAAAGGGTCCTCGCCCATAATGAAGCGAGATTTGCAAAAAAGATCCATAAGGCCTCGCTAGGTAGAGACTTAAAATGTCCAAAAATTTCTATTGCCACTATAACAACAAATAACAATAATTAGATAAAATTAATAAAAAAACCGGCTAAGTGCAAGTCGGACTCGCGCAAGTAGGGTTCCGTACAGTTACCTATAAAACGGCAAAAAGTCATGTCTGTTGTATGGGAGCTCCCCTTCAATACTAATTTTATTTTTATTTAATTATTTCTTTTTAAATTGAATATATATATTTAAATATTTCTGTGAATATTTCAAGCGTTTACCTGTTGCCGTTATCAATATCCAGCAAAAACAAGCAGCAACATTACGTTTGTTGTATAGTAAAAATAAAATAAATATTTAAGGGGCTTCCCTTCCCCTTTTATAGCGGTAACAGAAATTCATCGTCTGTGAAAATTTCAACTGTCTAACTATCACGGTTCATGAGATACAGCCTGGTGACAGACGGACAGACAGACAGACAGACACGACAGACGGACAGCGGAGCGATATTAATAGGATCCCGTTTTTACCCTTTGGGTACGGAACCCTAAAAATTGGGCCCCAGTTTTAGAGCTACTTTTGTAGTTAAAATTGTATCATTGTACGGACTCCTTCATGGGTTATTCCAATCCGCACTTGGGCTGATTTTTATAAACAAATGAACAGGAATGCTTTAGTCACCTATAGGTCGACTGGCTTGAACCTCATTCGGAGGTAGGCAACCTCATGGAAGACTTTCTTTATTTTTTTTTAATTAAATTCAACCATCTATTAAAAAATTAAAAATGTCAGGTTTCTAGCGTCTCTTCTCTCTCTCTCTCTACTCGATAAACGTATTTCCCTTAATTTTGATACAAAGGCTTAGTTATTTGTTTCTGTAAACCAAGAACCATAACAATAAATATTTTTTGAGGTGATCTAGTGGTAGACTCAGGAATTAGCTGGTAGTACTCGTTTATATATTTACGCCGCCAGTTTGTAATAAGAATTAAGTCAAATTTTATTTGTTATTATATGAAGATAAATTTATTATCTTTTCTTGACATAAAGTAAAAAGAACTCTGCACTTAATACTATACTCACTCATGTCTGTGAACCACAAGGACTCACGTTCGATGGATTAATATGTAATGTTTATCAGATTGACTGAAGTTTAAGATTTAAATTATGTTGTAAAATATTATTTTACAGTATGCTAGGTGGTTATCCAATTATAGGTATTTATCCATATTTTTTACTTGTTTTACATGTACCTATAATGAATATATATATGCGACAAAAAACGCTCACGAAGTGGCAATAAACGAAATATATCGGCTCTACAAATCTGAACCACGCGTTGATGTCTTTTATACTACAGTTACACGGTCATCGGCGTAGAGTGGTAGAGTCGGCAAAAGTTTAGTTTTTCCAAGTTTAATTATGAACTTACTGTACCTAATTAGTCTTATATTACATGATATACATTTTATAAATTATAATTTAACAATATAAGATTATTTTTATTTGTTGTTATGTCTGTACAACTAGCGTTAAAATTTCTGAACCAATGTTGATGATTCTTACAGTATCGTACCTAATTAACATAATTTTAATAATGCAATGATATGAGTTCTTCAGATGCATCTGAACTGGGTATTATTTGTAAAAAAAACCTTGTTCAATACGATTTTACCAAGTGAATGCAGGCATAACCTAATACTAAATATTAATAAACTGCAACGGTGCATATCTGGTAGTACTCATAGCCAACTTAACGCATCAAAACAACTTTCTAGACCACTGACTCTACGACTCTACTTAGAAATCGTGGCCGGTCCCTCACTGTAATTGCATCTATATCACTTACTTGAACCTCAAAAGCCTTAAAAAAGAGCGTAAAGGTTGATCTTAGCACACGTATGCAGACTTGACTGTATACAGCTCTTTTTAACCTATACAGCCGAAACATAAAGAATCCGTAGAATAACTTACCATCGCGGTTGATTTCGACCAATTATAAAGCCATTTCTTCAGAACACGGCTATTACCAGACGGACAAACAAAAAAGTATCAATCGTAAACCACTTTACATACACACAGGTGAAGAAATATTTGATATATAACACTTTATTTTATGTACAAAAACACATTATATCACTGAAATTTAACACTAAGAACTTAAAATAGAGAATTTTGTAAAGAATGTTGATAAAATCGCGGTATTTTTAGTTAGTTAGTCAAGAAAACTTAAGTGAGGCATTGGCATGCGCACGCGCCGCCTCAGACTTACTGACTGCTGGTTTTGAGAGTTGCCAGGTAGAGGGTTAAGGTTTTTGTATGGAGGCTTCAAAAATAATAATTCTTTCTACGAAATTCTCGATTCGGGAGTTTTATTCTCTACCTGCGATAATCTACATCATTCAGTTCATTACCAATATAGATTTGGAATTTTATAAAATCTTATTTTTAAAGTACATTAATGAGTTCTGTTTTAACATTTGCCTATGACAGTATGTGTTCTAATCTAGAGTTCTCTAACTCTAGATACTTCTCTCTACTCATGTAACATATGTTAATAAAATAAATTGGATGAGTATTATACAATAAAACGTAATGATCTAAGTAAAAATAAAATTTATAGTAAAAAGAGTAATTGTGATATAATTGTATGGCTTCCTACATATTAGTTGATATCCAAATTCATGCTGGTCTGGGAGAAAAGAAAAAGCATAGAATGTACCAGCTGCTTCTCTTCCCGCGCAGATCGTAAAAGCCGATCGAGGGAATGGGTAAAATCTGACGAATCAAGTTAATAGGCGATGCGGCTAGCAACCCATCACTATTTCGGTTCCGTTTTCCACCTAATGCCCACCAACATGCTAAACGTGGCCTTCAGGACTTATAAGCCAAGGCTCTGTCTACCCCGTAAGGGAAAAAGACGTGATATTATGTATGTATATATGTATGTTCAAATTCATTGTAAAAATAAGTTGAATCAAATACTTCCCTTGTAAAGGTGGAAAATGTGTGTTAGGTGACGCAAGCCTTAATGCATAAGGGATATGCTGAAGATTTTCGACGCCGAGGTTTAATAGGTCTTACATATACCTAAGGTCGCTGGTTCAAACTCTGTCCGCGTTAAATTTTTTCACCATATTTTAGTTCCTAATGTAATACTACTGCTAACAAAATGGACTTTATCTTAAATAAAAGTATTATTATTACTATTATTAATAAGAGTATATTTTCAACGTTTAATACCACAAACACCTACGTCCAGCACTTCTTTAACCTCTTCTTGCCAAGAAAGGAAAAATAAGTTTTAATACAATACAAAAAAACAATTGAGCCATTTTAGGAATAGGTACAAATGTATATATAAATTAAATTGTGTACAATTAGGCGACCTTTTTACTAAAAGCAATCTCTTCCAGGCGACTATTGAGATTGAAGAATAAGTCGGGAATTCATTGACAGGCATATCGCAGTTATTTTATATAACTAATATGAAATTAAAAAGTATTAACATAGTTACTTACCCTTTATATTGTTCTATAATATAATCCTGTATATCCTATATCTATAATATCATCTCTGGCCAAGTATGGCTCTAGTAGTACAGAGAGGGTCGTGCTCCTGTAGTGGAGACTAAAAAAAGACCTGATGATGATAATATCATCTTTCTTTGTATATTTCCGTTCAGAATTCAGTTAATTGAAATATCTTCTTTGAAGCTAGATTTAGTGGAGATGTTTTAGTAAAGATTATTAATAAGACCAAGTCAAAAGGATTTTCTGAAGATATAAAATAAAAGTACTTATTCGCTTTTGTGCTTTTCTAAATTGAAATGAATGCCAACACAATGAAACTTCAAACATTTATTATTACGTCACACACATCACATCTTCATCAAAAATATAATCAATATTAAACCTACCAAAATGGTATAGTAGTTCTAAACCTTGCAACATTATCTGAACCGCCATTTCAGCTTGAGAGCAGGAGGGCAAGCACCTGTCTCGCTCGCGCGGGGGAATGTGACCCGCTGTCACCTTGAAGGCCGCAAGCTCGACTCGCGGCCCAATGACAACAACAGCTTGCTGAGAGCTTCGAATGCTGGGTTTCAACCACCACCAGTACATTTTTAGCATTCTTCCCTGCTGGTCTAGGAGAAAACGTGAAGAATGTTCCAGCTGGTTGTTTTCCCGTACATATTGTAAAAGCCGGTCGAGAGAATGGGCAAATATCTAAGGATTCCTATCTAAAGGTGATGCAGCCAGAACGCCGTAGTGTTTCACCTATACCTACACCAACAAACTAAATGTGACCTTTACGTCTTATGGCTTCAGGCTTTTTCTACCCCGCAAGGTAACTATAGACATGATTTGTACCTAGGCTGCGTTAGTATCAGGCAAGCAGTAAGCACAGTATGAAATATTATTAAAATGGGAATATTAACAATCTTCCATGCTGGTCTGGGAGAAAAGAAAAAACGTCAGCCAGCTGTTTCTCTTCCCGCGCAGACCGTAGAAGCCGGTCAAGGGAATGGGCGAAAATCTATTCCGTTTTCCACCTTTACGCCGAAACGCTAAATGTGGCCTTTCGGTCTTGTGACTTTGGGCTCTATTTACCCCGTAAGGGATAGAGACGTGATAATATGTATGTATGTATTTTAACGTCAACAAGGTTGACTGGGAGAGAATGCTTGTAGCATTCAATTAACGACTATTGCTCCAAGGCTCAACAAGTTTTTTGATAAATAAAATGTTCTCTTATTACAGATCAATATATAGTTATGATATAGTCAGTAATATACATGCGCTGCGCCATAGTTTAGGATGATATTTGGTAAAACGCTCGGACGAGCGTTTGAAAAGGGAAGACCACGTGTTTCCGGAATGTGTTTCCATAATTGCACATAGCACTCAGACTATTAACTACCACTAACTTGCAGTGTTTCAATAGATATATTTAATTATGCAGCGTTTTAATAGGTATATCAAAATTACCTAACCTTTGCCCATCAGTGGAATAGCAAAGGTTAGTAAAAAACAAAGTGTAGCTCCTCTGAAGAACCACAAAAATGAATAAAAAGGAGAAATAAGCAACGATTTCCATAAGATCACTGTGAAAATTTAAATTTACTCGGCTAAACCACGGACGGATGAAACTCATCAGATCAATCATAGCTCAAAGAACAAAATCATCGCGTCGACTGTGAGAGTGGAGACAATTATTTTTTTCCCGTGCCATAGTAGCGTTTGAATAGAATATCAACTGATCTTATTTATTATTATTCTTAAAACCTGATGTTTAAACTGTAAAGGATATGATATACAATACAACAATTCATACTTTGTCATTTAGGTATAATTTTTTTTTTTTTTTATTTTTATGTATATCCGACGGCAAACGAGCAGACGAGCCACCTGATGGAAAGTGGTCACCGTCGCCCATGGACATCTGCAACACCAGAGGAGCTGCTGATGCGTTGCCGACTCTTAAGATACCTGTAAACACGCCTTTTGAAGGACCTCAAGTCATAGCACACAGGGAAAACCTCGGGAGGGAGTCCATTCCACAATCTTGCTGTAAGAGGAAAAAAACCACGTGACGCTCTGACATTTTTGGAGACCCAAGTGTCAAGGATGTGGGGATGGACTTTACTCCTGTGGCGAGCGGTGCGGTGGTAGAAAGGTGACGGTGGCACCAATTCAAAAAGTTCTTCAGAACACTCCCCATAGTATAGACGGTAAAATACACACAGAGAGCCAACGTCTCTCCGTAGACCGAGGGTGTCTAAATCGTCTGTGAGTGTGGGATCGTCGATAATACGAATTGCCCGGCGTTGGATGGAATCAAGAGGAAGGAGTTGGTATTGAGGTGCACCAGACCAGATATGAGAGCAGTACTCCATGTGGGGCCGGACTTGAGCTTTATACAATAAAAGTCTATGACCCGGAGTGAAGTACTGCCTCGCTCTATTGAGCACCCCAAGTTTTTTAGAAGCCATTTTGTCTTTACCTTCCAGATGACTCCGGAATTGGACCTCCTTCGTAATATCGACGCCAAGGATCCCAATACTCTTAGAAATGGTAAGAGAGGTGTCCCGAAACTTCGGTGCTATGTTAAATGGGGTCTTCTTAGCGGAAAACACGCAGACTTGTGTCTTAGTAGGGTTGAATTGAACTAGGTTTAGTTTACCCCATTCAGAGACCTGTTCCAGAGAGGTCTCAATGTCAGACACAAGTCTCTTTCTGTTCTCCTCCACCTGTGTTTGAGGGATATTTGCACGACCTGCATAATATGCATCACCCGTACTGTCGTCTGCATAGCAATGGATGCTACTAGTGTTAAGCATGTCGTTGATGTGCAAAAGAAACAGCGTAGGTGATAAAACAGATCCTTGGGGGACGCCAGCATTGATGGGCATGATATCGGAGCATAATCCGTCTACAACGACCTGAATGCTTCGCCCAGATAAGAAACTAGCGACCCACAAGCATAGTCCCTCAGGAAGCCCGAAAGATGGTAACTTCGCGAGAAGAGCCTTATGCCAGACCCGGTCAAAAGCCTTTGTGACATCTAGACTAAATGCCAGGGCTTCTCCCTTGCTCTCGATGGCGGCTGCCCATCGGTGCGTTAAGTACACAAGAAGATCACCAGCACTACGCCCGTGGCGGAACCCGTATTGACGGTCACTAATTAGCTGATGATCTTCAAGGTAACCAAGGAGCTGGATGTTTATCACACGCTCCATCACCTTAGAGAGCAGGGAGGTTATCGCAATAGGCCGATAGTTAGACGGGTCTGTGCGGTCACCCTTTTTAGGAATAGGGTGAACGTAGGCTACTTTCCACGAAGACGGGACTTTTCTTGAGGTGTAAGACAGCGAGAATAGGCGTGCTAACACCGGAGCCAACTCAGGTGCACATGTTTTGAGCACAATTGCTGGAATGCCATCAGGCCCGCTGGACTTCCTGACGTCGAGGGAAAACAGAGCACGTCGAACTGCACTTTGAGTGAAGCGAATTTCCCGCATTGAGTGCTCGCATCGCGGTAAAAAGGGCGGCGATGCTCCTCCGTCGTCAAGGGTAGAATTTGACGCAAAGAGAGTAGCCAAGAGATCGGCCTTCTCTTTTGCGGAGTGAGCCAGCGAGTCCTGACGATTGTGCAGAGATGGAAGTGAAGGGCGACAGAAATTCCCCTGCGCTGCCTTAGCAAGAGACCAGAATGCTCTACTCCCGGAGGGATAGCCAACCAGTCTCCTACCAATGCGCGCAGTGTGCGCAAACTTTGCTGCAGTGATCTGCTTCTTGTAGGCTCTTGAAGCTGCGTTGAACCGCTTCTTCAAATCAGAAGTATTACGATCCTTGACACTTCGCGCAGCAACCCAGGCTTCGTAGGCTTCGCGCTTGAGGTGGGCGGCACGCAAAGACGAGCAACGAAACCAAGGTTGAGACCGCCCTCCGATACGAACCGCCGAGCTGGGAATGTAGCACTCCATGCCCAGCAGTATCGCTTCGGCGACAGCTTTCGCACAAATGTCAGGATTTTCTGATGAGAAGCACAACCGTCTCCAATGGTAGGATGCATAAAACTCTCGCAATCCATCCCAATCTGCTGACCTATAATGCCACACACGACGCATACCAGGTGGTCTGGATTGCGTGGTCTGACCGGATGGAACCACAGCACGTACCAGGCAATGATCCGAAGTTCCTAGAGGGGCATCACGGAATACCTGGTAATCGTTTGGATGTGAGGTCAGCAGAAGATCCAACAAAGCAGGGTTGTGTCCTTCAATATCAGGTATTCTGGTAGGACCATCAACTAACTGGTTGAGGTCATTTGTTACAGCAAAGTTGTATGCAGCCTTCCCAGCGTAGTCGGTCTTCAGTGATCCTAGCCACTCAAAGTGGTGAGCGTTGAAGTCCCCTAGGATCACTACCTCCGCCGATGGGTGCTGCTGGAGAATTTCGTCTATGCCCTTCTGTACATGCCCGAGAAGTCGGTCTGTTTCGGCATCACCGCTATGGGACCTGTAAAGGCACGCATAGAACCGGATGCGGTCACCGTGATCTACGCGCGCCCATAACAATGACAGGTTTCTGTCTTCAAGGCTGCTGAGACGTCGACAACATACATCCTCCCGTACGTACATACACACCCCAGCATTGGGCATAAACTTGTGCTCCAAGCTGAAACCGGGATACAAGAGATATGTGACGTCGGTCGGAGAGGATATTTGTGTCTCAGTCAGGAAAAATAGAGCCGGCTTAGTCGTCTCCAAGTGATGATGGACGACATTGAGATTGGAATGCATTCCTCTGACGTTGAAGAAGTCCACATTGAATGTGGAAGGGGGTGCCGCTGTAGAAACATGTTTTCTATTTTTCGATCTTGCCATAAAAAAGGTGGTTAACAGGGAAAAAATTGAGGATTGCCGTAGTTACGGCAGTTACATAGGCAAAGTTAAGGAATGATGGCCCGCAATGAATGACCAGTGAGGTGCGCTGCTGGCACGGGGGACGGAAGGGCCCCCGATCCAACACAATGATCAGCCGCCGTGTTCCACTCCGGTCTCCCAGGCCGGCACGACGACCAATCACGAGCTTTTGACACTGGCGGCAGGACAGCCTCCCTAGCCGGGACAGCCAGGGTTCGGGTCCTCTACGTACCAGCGGGCGGCCAGCGGACAACCGTTTCATCGGGTCTCCCTGGCCCCCGCGCCAACGTCGCACCCCCAATCAGACAGTGCAAGACTCCAGCCCCTAAGGGACCATAAACTGTCGAAACTACGGGAATCGGGAATGGGGATTGGCTCTCACGCGCAACCGTCGAAACACACCCAACGGTGCTTTACGATAGATTTCGGGGGGTCGCCAGCCAGTCGGACCCCACGAGGTCCTACCACCGAGCATGTCGGGTATTTTACTCGCCTCTTACGAGATGCCAACCTGACGGGCAGTGGGGAATTGTATTCTACTCCGTCCCCACACGTAGAGATAATTAAAACATATGTCTTGCATAAGTTTGAGTATTTTACTTCGCTTTTGTATCTTCGTCTCATAAGCCCGAAGACAAAGACTGCCTTTATCATGTGCAAATGTCCGAGAAAATTACTTATCAAAGTAAGAGTTTCGACCAGCGACTTCGTTCCTAATATAAGTAAATATACTAGTCATGAGCCAAATTTGACTAAATTCGTTAGCAGTTTTTTTTAATTCAATTTTAGTAGGAAATTAGGGAGGAGTATGAAAGTAGCAAAATGGAAGTAGATTTGACATTTATAGAAAAGATGCTCATTGTGATAAAATTGTACAGTTAATTAGGACCTTTTTAAAAGTTATTTTAATACTAAATCCTTACTAATATTATAAATGCGAAAGTGAGTTTGTTTGTTTGTTTGTTTGTTTGTTTGTTTGTTTGTTTGTTACGCTTTCACGCCGTAACTACTGAACCGATCATCATGAAATTTTGCATACAAGTTCTCTGGAGTACGGAGAAGGACATAGGCTATCTTTTATCCCGGGAAAAAGTGCTATTCTCGAGGGATCGACACTGACGCGGGCGGAGCCGCGGGCGAAAGCTAGTCAATAATATATACAAAAAAAATAACCTTTATATGTTTTGGTATAGCCTTTAAAATTAGGTAACTAATAATTTAATTTGTTAACCTACTGGTCTTTTATGAACTATGGCTGCGTCTCACCGGCGCAGGCGCATTCATCATAATGATTAGGGGAAGTGTAATCACTGCTGGGTTTTCTGCCTCAACACGTCATAATAGTAAGTATCCTGCGGGATAATGAAGGCGGAACTTTGAAAGAAGCGAGTTGGACAAAGAGTCACTAAGGACCCCGATTTTTTATTAACTCTGTCCTTTTCCTGCTAAGGTTAAGAGAAAGCAGGTATTTTAAGTATTGTATGTATGATCATGATACATTAATACTCCTCCTCAAAAGAGCGCTTTTCCTGGTTGCATCTTCAGCTATCCTCAGTCCGGGGTCCACTATTATGACAGTGTATATATGGTCAGGGGTGTCTTCCTCAACTACCTGTCCGGTGGTTGCAGGTATGACATCAGGTACGCGCGCCGGGCCTCCCGAGCTGCTACTTGCTTTTCCCTATTTCGTCGAGTGAGTAGTATCCCAATAACTTTCCAAATCCAATAAATTCCTTTCCCAGTTTAAAAATGCTTCCGACGGGCAGCAGCATCGGACGGCACAAGAAGTCAAAGAAGCTGCGTTCGCCAACCCGCCTGGGGCGAAGCGTGCCAAGCATGGTGACTATTGCAATAGCCTCCCATGGAATCCTTGGGAGAGGCCTTTGTCCAGCAATGGACTTCTAACGGCTGGAATGATGATGTAAAAGATGATGCTATAATATGATTTGTCATTTTTTTTATTGCCTGTCTGACGACAGCCCTTAGCAACTCCCGAACCGCAGACGAATACCTGTGGAAAGAAGTATATGTTTGCTCACGCTTGGAATGGAACCGAAAGCCTCTCCTGTAGCTTCATCATCTCAGCCACAACTGCCACAAGAAGTCTACTGCTGGACATAGGCCTCCCCCCAAGGATTTCCAATACGACCGGTTGGAAGCAGCCTGCGTTCAGCGTCTTCCTGCAACCTGAGAGTTGGGTCGTCCGATCACCTGGTCGGTAGGTGCAGGTCTCACCACCCGCAAAGCGTGGTGAGTATGGCAAAAATCCTTCAAATGTAGCTTCATAATTACTGTTTACTAAAACGAACGCTTCGTTGCGCTCATACGATATTTAATAACGCAAATAAGCGGAGCACAAAAATAATTATTCATTATTTACAAAACATACAACTGTTATTAGAGAACCTTCGATAACCTAGTCGTTGAGCGTGAGAACCAAGTTAGTGCTATAACATTGCTACACGGCTGCAATAAGAAGTCACATTTGACAGTTGCTATTAATATGCAAGCGGTAGTTACATCTTCACAAATTTATTATACTAGCCGTCCCTCGATTGCGTTCGCGTACATTTGTATATTATATTATCGATCAAGTAGCCTATCCGGTATCCTGTACGTCTAAATATTTATCCACTAAGTTTCATAACATTCAGATAATTCATTTAAGAGTTATGGAGGAGCTTACCGTGACAAAGTCACGTTCCGGTCACCGGCCCCGGTCCTTTGAGAGGTTTGCGTGGAGAGCAGAAGGAATTTACCTATCTAAAACTAACAATATTAGTTTTGGATAGGGAAATTCCTTCTGCTACTCAAGAGATTATGTGATTTAACGAAAGGAAAGTAGTTTTTTTTAAATATTTATTTATATTAAGTTTAGGTAAGTCGGTACCTAACATTTCACATATTTTGCAAAATAAAACAAAATATGAATCCACAAAAACATGATTGAGACAAAAGAAATATTCAGCGTAAACTTGATACATACATACAACCGAACCATGTCTTTTTCCCTTGCGAGGTAGACAGAGCCCAGGTCTTTTAAGCTTTAAGAGTAAGTATATGAGCCATGTTTAGCATGTTAGTGGGCATTAGGTAAACTTGATATTTTCTGACAAAGCTATGAACAAAAATTAGAACAAAATTACAATTTATGCAAAGAACAGTAAGTAAACTAAATAAATATATAAAATATTATATTACTTATAAATACATAAACTAAAACTAATAAATAACCTAAAACTAATAAAACTAGATATACTGATGAAAATTATAAACAAAATTATAAATGTGTAACGAAACGTAAACGTTGCTAGGCAACTGTCATAATGACACGCGTTTGTTTTGACATTTTCAGTTTAAATTCCGTGTCTACCGCAAGCATCCATGTATTTGCGTGATCTTGAATGATAAAGCATTTAGGAAGTGAATTATAATGGTATTGGACGCAATCTAACGACTGACCTCATGTGTCCCAGTTGCGGATAATTGCACCTTCCCACGCGTCAAATATGGCACGGCTCCAGTCTCCACTTCTTGAGTCATTTTAAACATTGTGCTGTGCGGTGAACCACATCGGTTGTTTTTTATTGATCCCACAAAATGAGTCATTTATAAGTTGAGGGTCTGATTTTAAACAAAACGGGTGAGTTACTTTTAGTATTATAATTGAGCAAGAAACAAAGTCAACAGTGTTCCATGTTTAAAAGACCTTACCACAAACTATGAAGAAGAAACTGGAGCTGACCAAAACAAAATGAGCCAAGCTAATATTTTTCTTTTTTACTTTCATGCCAGTAATTGAGATATTTTTTTTTTCGTACCTATAAGGTACGAAAAAATGTCCAGTACTTCTAATTTAAATAAGTAGTACAGTTGCTCCTACCCACATACTTTTATTTACAGGAAATGTCTCGTCCTAGGCCGCAGTGGCAATTACAAGCTATAGCTGCCCAGCGCCGAGATAATGAACTTCGCCGAGCTGAGGAATTGAAAAAGGTAATTGTCTCCATTCGATTTGAGTTATAAATTCAGTTTGTAAGACAGCAGTGATCAATAATGAAATGTTTCAATCATTATCATCATATCAGTCACAAGGAGTCTACTGCGGGACATAGATTTTCTCTAAGGATTTCAAATACAAGTTGGAAGCAGCCGGCATCCAGCTTCTTCCACCAACTGTAGACGAGTCGTCCCAATGCAAAATTCTGATGTATAGGATAGTGTGCGGGGATTAAATGTATAATATATGGATGGGCACTTCATTTATTAATATTATTATTATAAGCCTAGTCACTTCATTAGTAAACATAAATATCCAATTTCTTACATACAATTAGGAAGCATAAAGAATTTATGAAAGTTTGAAATTTTATAATTTGTTTCAAAAATAATTAGACTGATTGTGTTAAAAAAATTTATAAGCATGGTCAGCTGCCTTGATACATCAGAAAATCGCATTGGGACAATGTCTACTGTAGTCAGGTTGTCCCACCATTTGGACAGTGGGTATCCAATGCTGCGCTCCATCATCATCATCACCTCAGCCACAAGAAGTCCACTGCTGGACATAAGCCTCCCCCAATGATGCTGCGCTTGATTGCATATTTTTGATTTGTGATGTTTAAATTATAAAATTTTATGTTGTAAGTTAAGAGTCTTAATATTGTTACTTCGACATTGTTAATTTTTAAATTGCAATTGGTAAATTATAAACATTACTTCTTGTTATTGCCTTGCGTTTGCCTTGATGAAGAAAACGGATTTGAAATGCTAACCTTACCAGTGCAATCAATACAATCTACCAAAATGTTTAAGTTTTGAGAACATACTTTTTGTTTTTATATCTTGTTAAGTACAATATGGAGAGGAGCATGTTAAATATAAAGAAAAAAGACAGAATACGCAACACAATAATAAGGAGAAAAACAGGATTAGTGGACATACTTTCTAAAATAGACCAACTAAAGTGGAGATGGACTGGCCATATGTTGCGTAGTAACCAGGACAAGTGGAGCAAAACCCTAACTCACTGGTATCCAAGGGATGGGAAAAGAAACAGGGGAAGACAACAAACAAGATGGGAGGATGAATTAAAACTCACTGCAGGCCCTAACTGGAGAAGGGTTGCCAGTGACAGAAAGCAGTGGAAGCGGTTGGAGGAGGCCTTTGCCAAGAGGCATACTGAACTCAGAGACATACTATAAAAATAACTAACATAACCCAAGATTTCAGGATGAAGGGCTTATACAATATGATTAACTGTTAACTAATTCTTGTCATGTTTCAGGTTGCAAACTATTTCGAAGCAAACACCAACAAATCAAGACATCACGAACAATGGACCACAGAGGGATACTATGAGAAGGCCAACCGAGAGGCTGAACTACTCAGTGAAAGGAAGATCAGAGCAGCGTAAGTGAATAATAATTGTAAAGCCAAATTCTTCCACTCCTTATCCCACTTTTTGTGGGGTCTGTACCTGTAGTATAACGTCCGCGCGACGCCGTTTACATCGCGCGATAAACTATCCACATCTCACTCTTTTATACTATGGAAAACAGTATGGCGATAGTCGATAAACGGCAACGCGCGTGCCATGGGTATACAGGGGCAGGTCAGCATGTTAGTCTTTGATACTTTCCATGCCGTAAACAAGGCTTATATTTTTTTGACTGTCTAACGTCAACCCTTCTTAATCAAGCCAAATTTTGATCACAAATCCATCACTTTGTCCATCACCAATGATGTTGATGGACACAAATGATGGATTTGTTCTGACGATCATTTCCATTTTCCTACAACTGACACTGTCTTTGAGCAGGCTAGATTGAGGGGCTCATTATTGGTGCTAGGACTCAGTGTCCTATCTGGGGTGGACTAGCCAGGGCTATATGGCCAAGGTTAGAGGTGAAAGCGGTAGCGAGCCATGACAGTATGATTCGACGATTTGCACCCTGTCCCCCCCATTACATCATGTTATGTCAAGGCCCTGTCAGCCCTACTCAGGGCCTTGCCTGGGATACAAACATTTCCGGACCCGGAGCTGCTAGGACATCAAATTCATATTGTCGAAGATTCCAAAATTCAAGGTTGGAAGGGTCTACATTGTTTAAAGAGTACAGAATAGTCATCATTATCATCTCAGTCATAAGAACTCCACTGCTGGACATAGGCTTCTCCCCAAGGATTTCCAATAGGACCGGTTGGAAGTGGTCTGCATCCAGCGTCTTTCTCCGACCTTCGTCAGGTCATCCGACCACCTGGTCGGTGGGTGTCCAACGCTGCGTTTGCCGGCAGACACAACACACAGAATATAACTAGAATCTTGTAGTTACTATTCTGTAACTTGCTTTCTACTGAGTATAATTATTATAACGAGAATATATTTACTTGCAGACGATTAGAAGAGAGAAGAAAGAAGTTGGAGCTGATGTTGTTCCAAGAAAATATGCAGTATCAACAGGAACTAAAGAAACTAGCCGCTCAGCCAAAATATTTCAGAAATGGGTAACAAAGTGTGCATTATCCGGGGATCTTCTTGAATAAATTCGTTTATTTTACGAATATGAGCCGTTTATTTTTGTTTTGTTTATGTGTGTTATGATTATGAGTGATAATAGAGTATAGAAGCTTCTTGTAGTTTACTGTAGGGGCCAGATCAAGTCATCTGTCACTCTACTCTCTGATAGATGTTGCTACTGGTACTGAACTCTACTTCGACATGGCCCTGACATTGATACGCTTAAACAAGTCCTATGGCATTGGGTTGATCTTTGATAATGAACTTCATTTAATAAGGGCCACTCTAGAAACTCCATTCCATGAAAAGTCCGGATGATGTTGATGATGACCAATCATCTTGATCTGATCCGGCTGTAGGATCAATCAATTCGCACATAGATATCAGAATATTATTACGTTACATCGGTTCCCGGATTAAATTGTCTCCAGTTCAATTGCTTTCGAGTTTTTGCTCCAGAATGCCTTATCAACACAATAGTATTAAACTTACTTAGGTAGGTGATGCTATGATGTTCCAGACTCATACATAACGGAGCTTAAATTTTGCACATAATCGCTGCACAACATAGTATTTAATATATATATAGTGTGTTACGTGTATGCACATAAACTCGCTACTCTAAAACGCGGTCACGTTATATAAAAATATATTCAGTTTGAACATAAAGCGTTCGCTCCCGCCATGCCCGCAGGTCCACTCTATACATCTCTGTGAATGTACACTATTCAGGCTTTGTGAATGTGCACTATTCAGGGCCTTCTTCATTAAACCTGTTTATTAGACATTTAATTTTACTTCACATATAACTTCATGCAAAACGTTATCCGGGTAATGAGATGATGAGTGATAAATTAATTTTCCATTGCTTGCTCTGCTCTCCGATAGATGCCGCCACTACCAGTGGCGGCATCTATCGGATTTGATGATGAGACATATCATACTTAAATTCTTTAACTATTTTGAAGTAATAAGTTGATCTTAGAGTTTGACTGTCTTCAAGTTAGAGGGGTATTTTCGATTAATGGTTACAACTAGGGAAGTTACCGAATGATGTACATCAACATAAATATGGTTGACAATATTATTTATCTTTCAATATTATAGAATCCATTTAATTTCGGGAAATTCAACTGTTCCCGAGAAATCGACACTACCGCGAGCGAGGCCGCGGGCAAAAAGCTAGTGTAGAATAATTGTGTCCAACTATTAGGCTCAAAATTAACTAAATACTTCGAAGACTTATAAAGACATAATATTCATTATTTTTGTTCCAGTTCATACCTAAACAAAGTGCCTACATCAACACTGCAGGATATTAACCAGGGAATAGTTGAGAAGGAGGAACAACTAAGAAAACAGGAGGCAGAGTTGAGGCTTCATCATGCTTGGAGACTGCGACAGCCAGAGTTGAGAGCAGCCAGCTCATATATTGCTAATGGGAAATTAAAGTCATCATGGTAACTGCTTTAAATTATACACAATCATACAGACTACCTCTGTAGTGCAGTGGTACCGTAAGTGCCTTTGAATAGCAAGGTTCTGGGTTCGATCCCCGGTCAGGTCAAGAGTTGAGTCGTTGAGTTAGTATCTCACGGCACAAGTTTACAACTTACTGTGGGGCCAGCGCAATCTTTGTGATTTGTCCCTATATATTTATTTAATACTAGCTGTTGCCCGCGGCTCCGCCCGCGTTAATGTCGTTCCTTTGGGAACAGTAGAAATGATAAAAATTCCATACAAACCCCTCCTCCTCTGCTTTTTTCCCTTATGGGGGAATTTAATACATTTCACCTGCATAGATCTTTAGCCCTTAAGGAGGGGATTTTGCCCATTTCACGTACACAGATATTTTTTATTGTAATGGAGAACTTCTTATTGTCATATTTCTAAGTAAATAAAAAAAACATACAAACTTTACCCCGCCTATTTTACCTCTTCAAGGGAAAATTTCGTCCATTTTAACTACACAGATCTTTTTAATTGTAATGTTTACATATATACTTATTTTTTACATATATATACTTTTAACATATATACTTATTTTTATACTTCTATGTCCAGAAATGAGAAAATTTCCATACAATCCCTCCTCCCCTTTATCCCTTAAGGGGTAATTTTGTACATTTCACCTACACAGATTTTTTAATTGTAATCTATAACGTATATACTTATTTTCATACTTCTAAGTCTACAAATGAAAAAAAATCCATACTAACTTTACTCCCCTATTTTATCCCTTCAGGCGAAAATTTCGTCGGTTTTACCTACATACATCTTTTTATTTGTAATCCAGAACGTCCAGAAATGAGAAAATGTCCATACAAACTAACCCCCCCCTCCCCCCCCCCCCCTCCCCCCATGTTGCCCCTTAAGGAGGGGATTTTATACATTTCACCTACACAGATCTTTTTAATTGTAATCGAGAACTTACATACCTATTTTTATATTCTAAGTCTAGAAATGGAAAAATTCCATACAAACTTTATCCCCTATTTACCGAGAATGTTGTCTGGTTCACCTAAACAGATCTTTTTTAATTTTAATTGAGAACTTGTGTACCTACTTTCAAACTTCTAAGTCCAGACATGAGAAAATTCCGTAAAACTTCACCCCTTTTGATTTTCTAAAAATCCTTTCTTATTGCTCATTTACATCATAAAAAGAATCCCTGTGCTAAATTTCACAGTAGTTTCGGCTGTGCGTTGATATATAAGTCAGGTTTGCCTTTGGCCCGCGGCTCCGCCCGCGTAAGTGTCGATTTCTCAGGAACAGTAGAATTACCCGGAATACATTAGTTAATGACTTTCAATGAAACACCTTAATATTGAATTTCAATTGAATAACTTCAAAAACAGAATGCTTCATACTAACTTTGCACCCCCGTTATAATTAAGGGATGATTTTTGAGAAAAATATTTTACTCGTGTTTCATGCCTTTCAGTAAAGAACCTTCATGCTGAATTTCATTCGAATAACTTCAAAAACGACAAAGTTTCATACTAACTTTGCACCCCGTTTTACCCCCTTAGGAGATGAATTTCCAAAAATCATTTTCTTAGACTCCCCTACGTTATAAAAGGAACCCCTGTGCAAAATTTCAAGTTCCTAACCCTTATAGTTTAGGCCCTACGTTGATATGTCAGTCAGTCAGCTTCTCCTTTTTTTTTAGTATGGATTACTATGGATAGTATGGATAGGTATAATGCTGTCGTTTAATGATGATGAATTGACTTTGGATATTAATTTTCTTATGTCACTTATTATTTTATTTTATTTTTGCTATATGTTTGCAGGCAAACTCATGCATTGAGTTCATTCAAATGACGATAACTTTTTTTTAATGAACCGATTTTGATGAAACAAACTTTAAATGTTTTGCTGCGTTAAAACAAAGCAATTGGTGAAAGTTTGAAGTAAATCGGTTCAGTATTTTCGGAGATAATCGTGATCATACATACAGACAGACAGACAGACAAGAAATTCGAAAAAAATTTTTTTGCTTTCTATTATTCTTTTTATGTGTCCCTCTATCCATTTTAGTCAAAAGTATCTAAGCAGTCTTATTTTCCCTATTGTAAGCAGTTTCCAAGCTCGGCGGTTCTGTTTTCAACAAGCCATTTTGGCTTGTTAGATTATTATTGCTGTCCTTTCGTCTCATATGAAGAGATTAAGTGTTACCTAAACATGTCTTTGAGAATTTTTGACTGGGAAATGGACACTGTGGCCCTGTCAAAATGATAGTTGGTGGTAATAGATTAACATTTAAAGTAGCTGGGAAAAATACTTGGTAACGAAGTTTTGTTGTATATTCCTAGGATGGAGCAGTTAGTTGAGAAAGAGATGCAGAAAAAGAAGGAAGAAGAAGATACTCGCAAGGTGCTACAGGATCGGGACGCGGCGCTGCGGAGGCAGATACAGATGGAGCAAGAACGGCTCAAAGACAAGGAGCGACAAATGAAGGTACTTGTGTACAAAATTACAAAGTTTTGTTAGTCAACTTCACATAAAAGCGGCATTCACCGCTTAGAAAAATTTAAAAAAGTACGTCAAATAAAGTTCATAACGAACAAAAACGTACATAAAGACCAAAGATTTCATAAGTTTTCTTTACTTATACTTTCATAACTTTCTCCCACAATTCAATGTTTAAATAAGTAAATTTTGTAATCAAATAAATAAATTAAATTAACGCAATTTTTATATACCCTAGAATGCCTCGAAAACGACACCTATGTTAAATTTTCATGAAAAATGGGGTCGCCCATCTTGGATTTACAACCTAACGTCATATTTGTGAATGATATGATGAAACCGCGCACATGGTTAGATGAAAGGGACTTTAAAAGAATAAAGCAGACAGATGAACAAAGACTTGAAGTAACATTTTATTTTATATTTCAGGAGCTCCGCGAAAGCCTAGAAGGCCAAATAGCCGAACTCAGCGAAAAAGAAACGGCAGTGAAAAAACTACGGAAAGTAGAAGAGCGTGAGAAACTCATCCTAGACGAATTGCAATTCATATCAAGTGAGCGAGAAAGGGAACACGCAAGGCTTAAGGCAGAAAGAGATGCGAGTATTGTCAACATGGGCTTGCATAAGTACAAGTTGAAAAGGAAGGTGATTTCAATCCTGAAGGAGATTGAGCTGGACTTGATGATGTTGGAGAAAATAAAAGCAGCTGTTTTGAAGGTAATTAAGAATGTTTTTTATCATCATCATCAGGTCCTTTTTAGTCTCCACTACAGGAGCACGACCCTCTCTGTACTACCGGAGCCATACTTGGCCAGAGCAGACAGAGGATTTGGCCTACACTCTCCTCGCTGGCCAGACGGGTTGGAGAGGTGTCATTGATATTTATGAGCTTTGTTTAGCTTATATTTCCTAAGTCGCCTTCTACGACATCCACGGGAAGACTTGGAGTGGTCCTATTCTACTCTGCCGGATACCACACGGCTAGAATGTTTTTTATTTAAACAATTAATATGTCCACATGTGACTCATGGGATATCGAGCCTGTTAAAGCACTGCACACCCGTTTTTAGGTTTCCGAACGGTAAATTTGTTGCGGAGTGGGGGGTTTGAATTAAAACTGCGCTATTTGTCTATCCTCAAGTCCACCACAAGGCAGTTTTTTAAATGCTTTACACCCCTAAAGTAATATACTCAGCACATTTTTAGTGTTGGGTATTGTAGTCTAAAATTAAAATAATTAAAACATATAAGGAATGAAAAATACGAATATGACAAATCAATGTTAGATTAGAGTCTAACCTAACCTTATACATGGTGAAATTTTGATCATTCTGGACCCTTAAAGGCATGATTCAGCCCGTCGATATAAACAACTTTTTCTATAGGACCAATGCTGGGAACACAAAAATGTTTTTGACGTTCCTATACAAATTAACCTGGCGGCCGAAATTTTTTGTATAGAACTGCCCATTTTTTATTGAGTTCCCAGCATTGGTCCCATAGGAAAAGTTGTTCATATCGATGAGCTGAATCACCCCTTTAAGGGTCCAGAACGATTACCATTTCACCGTGTATAGCGCTAGAGACGTGGGATCACACCTGTACATAAGCTTTTACTTTCTTAAGTTATAAATGATCCGCCATGATCTACCTTAAGTTACATGAAAGTCCTTGATCAGACTCCGGAATTAAGTCCGCCGAAGCAAGGAGAACATACATAGGTGGGTTTACAGCTCTGAAATTTCTTGGTCGTGTAGTGCTACTCCTCAGTCCGTGGCACACCTGTTGTCTTGCCCTGCGTGTCCTACCACCTGCACGCGAGGACCTATACAATGCCACTGATAACGGTGTGTCAGTGGCAGGGTAGGTATAGTTCTGACCAACAGAAATACACGGTGAAATTTTGATCATTCTGGACCCTTAAAGAGATGATTCAGACCGTCGATATGAACAACTTTTCCGATGAGACCAGTGCTGGGAACTCATTTTTTTTACATTCCCATACAAATTGACCGGGCGGCTAAACTAGTTTGTATGAAAATTACCATTTTTTTTTGAGTTCCCAGCATTGGTATCATAGGAAAAGTTGTTAATATTGACGGGCTGAATCACCCCTTTAAGGCTCCATAACGATCGAAATTTCACCGTGTATAATTCGCCCGAGTCGACACGATCAGAAAACAGTCATAATTAAAAGCATTGTAATGCTATATTAAAACAATTTAATTACTTAAGTCATTGTTAATTTCAGGATTACGAGAGTCAACAAGACAAATGTGCCAATCACAAGCGTGTACTAGACGATGCTTTGCAACAGTTGGAAGAGTACCGCGATATGGAGCGACAGAGACAGAAGAACATAGATGCTATGTATGATGGGGAAGCGAGACAGATTAATGACAAACAAGACAAGGTATGTATCTATTATCCGAGCATACTCCCATCCCGATTACATTCTATACAACGTGCAGATTTACCATCGACCTTCCCTTATTGGGGTGACTCGGCCCGTCAAAATAAACAACTTTTTCTATGGGACCAAATGCTGGGTGGAATTCAAATTTGTGACGGCGGGCTGAGTCACCCCACATTCACCAATCCTGACATGTTTTTTTTGGCGTCTTGAGATACTGTCAAATGTGTTTTGATAATTTATTACTAAGACTTCAAATCGCGAATGATTAGGACTTTTAGGTAGTTTTCCCTTTCTATACATACATACATAGTATAACGTCTTTTTCCCTTGCGGGGTAGGCAGAGCCTAGGTTTATAAGACTATGGCCAAATTTAGCATGTTGGAGGGCGTGTAGATAGAAAACGGAATCAAAATAGTGATGGGTTACTAGCCGCATCACCTATTGTCATGATTCCGCAGAATTTCGCCCTCGATCGGCTTTTACGATCTGCGCGGGAAAAGAAGCAGCGTGGAAGTATTATTTATAATCTAAATAATTATTATGGTGATTTTTTTACAGATGTGGGCAAAAGAACGCGAAGCTCGCTCAGCACTCATGAAAGAAGTCTTGTCTGCTTTGAAGCGACAGGTTGAAGAGAAAATAGAACTAAACATACAGAAGCAGAAAGCCAACGTGTTGGAGCGAGAGAAGATTCTGGAGGATATGGACAGCTTCCACCAGGAAGTGCGGACGAGGGAACGAGAAACTCAGGTTAGATTAAACAATACAACTGAATAATAATTTCTATTGTCTTCATTCATTAATTCATTTTCAGCCCACATTAGCCCACTGCTGGGTATAGACCTCCCTTTTTTTACGCTATTCTCTACGGTCCTGTGCTTGTCTCATCCACTGTTTTCCACTCAGCCGACAATGTCATCTGACTAGCGGGCTGGTGGTTTACCGACTGGTCTTCTCCCCGCTCTCGGCCACCACTGCGTCACTGTTTTGGTCCAACGACTGTCTCTTCTTCTGGCCAAAAGTCCCGCCTATTCCCACTTCAACTGTGATTCGTTTACCTACGTCTCTAACCTATTGTCTTCATTACGCACAAATTTTGCCTTTTTTTTAAATTTATACTTGATGGCAAAAGGGCAGACGAGCCATTTGTGTTTTTATTTCAATAATTATAATAAGCTCATCGCGCCCACGCGTTCTTGGTCTACCGAGTCTTCTAGTAGGGATCCAGCCGGAGGTGACCTTTGCCCAGAAATCATTTGGCCTGCGATTAACGCAGGACCGGACTGAATGGAAGAAGTGGAGGGAGGCCTTTGCGGAGCAGTGGGACACATGACGGACGGCTCGAAAAAAAATATAATAAGATAGAAATATTATTGATTAAAGTAATTATGTCGTTAGCGATGTTGGTGGCACATTGAAGAACCTTGTGTAAGCACCATTAAGTTTATAAGTACTGTAATGTACCACTGTTAGCTGATCCAAAAAAATAACGTAGTAGTATATATCAGCTGCTTTTTGTACCTCGCAGATCGTAAAATCCAATCGAGGGAATGGGCAAAAATCTGAAGAATCATGTCAGTAAGCAATGCGCCTAGCAAATGTCACGATTTTCATTGCGTTTTGCACCTACAAGCTCACCAAAATGCTACACGCGTCCTTTAGGTCTTGGTTGTAAGCTTTGTCTCTCTCGTAAGGATCGAAAACGTGATTTCGTCTCTTAGTTGTGAAGGCACATTTTTAAACCTTGGGTGTATTTGTATGGATCTCTAAGTGTTTTGAATATAAAATATAATCTTTTAGCTATTGCCTGGGGCTCCGCTCGCGTTAATATCGATCAATCTGGAACAACAGCCTTTCCCGGAATGATTGATGTTCTTCCCCGGGCTACCAACAACAACAAACTACCTCCATACCAAATTTCATCCAAATTGGTTCAATGGTTGAAGCGTAAAAAGGACACAGATAGAGATATTTTCGCATTTATAATATTGGTATGGATGCATTTCGTGTAGGTGTCACAGTCACGGTCAATCGACCATGCACACATGACGAGGTTCCTTTAACGACTACCAGATGGCAGCCGGGGCCAACGGCATAACCGGCATTATTATCAGGTGATAAAGCCTGCAATATCCTAACCAAACTGGAAACAACTTAACAAAGTATGCTTCCCATGGGAATCGAACCCACGACCTCCGAGTCTACAGGCATAAGTCTTAACCACTGGACCACGAAGGTAGTTGTAGGCAGTAACTCGCTGATGATATAGCATTCTATCGGTAAAAGAATTTTATCGTTATCGTGTTTATCCATCACAAACAAATATACAAATCTTTTCTCTTTAATAGCAGTTTAGATAGTCTTGATAATAGTTAGGTATATTTTTCAACGACTATATACAATATACAAATATTTAATTGTTTTACAGCTGAGAAACTCTCAATACTCAACGGTGACGGCACTGCAATCGCAGCTGAACAGCTTGAAGCTACAACAACAGCAGATGGAAGCGAGCTGCGCGGCCGAAGCTGAGCTTCGTGAGGCGTGCGCGCAGGAGCGGATGCTCAGACGGGAGATAGCTAAGATGCAGCGGGAGGGCAATATACAGGCCTGGACGTGATGTAGTAGATTTGATATTAGAAGCCTGGGCCTAAAAAAATATTTTTTTGGTGAGGGCAATATTTTGAATCCAGAGCGGAACGAAAGAGTTTAGCATAGAATCCTGAATAATTAACGATAGTTATCATCATACCAAGCTGTCACACCTTAGGTCCTTGGTTCGATCCCCGGCCAGTTCAAAATAAAACTTGATGTTTTTCAGATTGACCTGAATCTTGGATTTTTATCTATATACAGCGTGTAATGTAATCAACGACGTTCGATTATATTTTTTTTTGACATTATCATACTAATTGCCGGGCCGACCGAACACTTTTGTATGTAAATGTAATTTTGTTTTGAGTTCCCTGCATTGGTCCCTTAGGAAAAGTTGTTCATATCGACGGGCTGAGTTACCCCTTCACGGAACGTCATTGGTAGATTTTTTTTATTTGGTATAATAGGACGGCAAACGAGCAAGCGGGTCACCTGATGGTAAGTGATTACCGCTGCCCATGGACAACTGCAACACCAGGGTGTGACAGGTGCGTTGTCGGCCTTTCAAGGAGTTGGGGGAAGGAAATGGGGAGGAAAGAGAGAAGGATTGGCCACTGGCCATTTAGTTGAGTCGATCCGATTTACTCTCAAGCCCAGCTCCCACACGGCTAGTACTTGATTCGAGTAACGAATATTTTAGTACTAAAATACTTGCTACTTGGCTATAATCAGACTTTATTTTTTGGATGAGTTGCGCCTCTCACCACCCTCACTGCCGACTGGATGACAGTCTATAGAAGTCCGAACGGGTCGTTTTGGTCGAATTTATTAGTTGCTGCAAGATGTTGATTTGTAAATTGGTTATGGAACTATTTTTGGGACAGTGACGAGTTATTTAGTACTAAATTACTCGATACTCATCTTAAATACTAGCCGCGTGTGACTAGGCTTAATTTTTGGGCGAGTAGCGCCTCCCACCATCATCAATACCCACTAAATCATCGGCTAAAGAAGTCTGAACGAGTAGTTTTCGTTGAATTTATTGGTTGCTACAAGATTTTAACTTGTAAATTAGTTAAGGAACAATTTTTGGGACAGTGTACTTTAGTCACTAAATTACTCGCTACTCACTACCACTATCACTGCCCGCTGGATTATCGGCTAAAGAATCCCGAACGTTTTATTCGTATCCAATGGTGTGACGGTGGTGGGGGGCGCTTCTCGTCCAAAAATAAAACCTAGTTCGCACACGGCGAGTATTTTAGTCGAGTAGCAAATATTTAAGTGATGAATTATCACTATCAGCAATCGTAATAATGCTGAGAATGGAATTCAAGCAATTTATTTTGAGATAAATAGACAGTTAAAATTTTTGCCTGTTATCCCTGTTCCATTTATCAATTGAAAAATGTTAGCTTTAAATAAAATTAGCTCAATTTTTTGAAGGTGGTTATGATATTATTTTGATAATAATTGTGTATACAATTTGTAGTCGTAAATAAAACCTGAGTGATTTTGAGTGATATAATAATAAACTATTTTTATAACAATACCATACTTGCCTTTGCTAAGAGTAATAAGTGCAGATAAATAAAATTAAACTTTTCTCTTATTCTCATATAGCCAGTAAGAATGAGTTGATATTTTTTATACTTAGTAGAATTATAAGAAGTCTATTATTATTTTTTTGCATGGTCTTTCTGTATCAGATTTGTTTGGTTGTATTATAAATAAATGGAATATTTTCTCTTCAGCTGTTTTTCTAAAAACACACACATCCATAGCTTTGCCCACCATAACAGATCCACTGCTAGAGTTCAATAAGGAAAGTTATTATTTCTCAATTTCTTTATCAATTCGTTATCCTTTATCTGCTAACCGTTTAAATAACACCCTTTATATAATCCTTGATCGACTTACGATCTGTGCGATAAAAGATACAACTGACCACAGCAGTAGGTTATCCTCCAACAGACGCCTTTTTAGGGTTCCGTAGTCCACAAGGAACCCTTATAGTGGCCCTTGCTACAAATCCAAGCATCTGGAAACCCTTGGACACAATAGTATCAAAATGATCTCGGAATGTCAGCAACTCATCAAATAAGACACCTAAGTCTCTGACTACTGAAACTCTGTTCAGATTTTCAGCGCCGATATTATAGTTAAAGAGCAGTTTATGTTTCTTCTTTCTCGTGAAGGAGATAACACAGCATTTATTAATGCTTAGTTGCATCCTATTTTTTTTGGCACCACTCAAATATAGTGTCAAGATTACTCTGAAGAGTAAGACAATCGTTGAGGTCATTGACAGTTGTAAAAACTTTAAGGTCATCTGCGTAAAGTAGACACGGGCAATTGATATTGTCAATAAGATCGTTTATGAATGCCAAAAAGAGAAGAGGTCCTATATGGGAGCCTTGTGGTACTCCAGAAGTGACATTGACATGAGTGGATTTGTATCCTCTAAGAGCAACTAACTGAGACCTCCTTTCCAGATAAGAACGGATCCATCGAAGGAGATTTCCGTGAAAACCGTACCGTGAACTGAGCTTAGAACAGAGTAAACTATGACAGACTTTGTCAAATGCCTTTTTAAAGTCAGTATACGCGCAGTCCACTTGTCCACCACTAGCAAAAGACTGACACAAGTAAGTTTTAAATTCTAATAAATTTGTCATTGTCGATCGATTCCTTAAAAATCCATGCTGTTTCTCAGATAAAAGAGGCTTAATGTGATTATAAAGATAATCGTATATGACACACTCAAAAAGCTTAGCAGGAATTGAAAGTATACTAATAGCCCTATAGTTAGTGCAGTCGGATCTATTACCAGATTTAAAAATAGGAACTATATGAGCTGTTTTCCAGATTGACGGAAAAACACCAGTTTTAAGTGATAGATTAAATATAATAAGAAAGGGGGTGGCTAATTCATCGGCGCATTTCCTAAAAAATATAGATGGAATCCCATCCGGGCCAGCTCCTTGCTCCAGTTCGGATCTAACTCCCGTAATTTTGACAAGACCTCCTTATGTGACAGAACTAAATCTGAGAAATGACAAAAACCAGGAGCAACGTCCTCTATACCTATACTATACCTCAAAGTTACTTTCAATTAAAACTATAGCGGTCTCCATAGATAGTTATTTTTATACAAGTCGATACAGTCGGCCGAACAAAATGTATGGAGTCAACCGCAAAATTCTCTCACTCTCCGTCTAATGAAATAGCACAATACTGGGCTGAGCAGATCTAATAATTTTTGTTATAACTTGATAGACTTAAAATTTTGTGCCTATTGTGTATCTTTTAAAATTCATTACTTTTTTACTTAGTACTTGAAAGTGCTACATTTTTATTTTTTTTAATGTTTAAATATGGTGACTGCCTTTTATTATCTTTACAATTTACATTATTGTTCTCATGTAAGTGGATTTATTGTATTCTTATAAGAGAATGAACACTTTAAACAAAAAAAAATGGAATTTGTATATACAACATTGAGGGTAAATTTTCAACCAGTATAATCACAAAACAGTTTTTCGCATTTTTTGATTAAAACTAACGCGAGATAATAACATTATTTATATGTGAATTGCGGGTTACTCACGTACGAAGTCAGCTACAGGCCGACATGTTTCAACCTCATCCGGAGGTCTTCCTCAGGGCGAATGTGAACCGAGACGCGCGCACGGAGTCGTCCCGATTCGCACTCTTGTGCGAGTGAGAGAGAGAGAGTGCGAATCGGGACGACTCCGTGCGCGCGTCTCGGTTCACATTCGCCCTGAGGAAGACCTTCGGATGAGGTTAAAACATGTCGGCCTGTAGCTGACTTCGTACGTGAGTAACCCGTTATTCACATATAAATAGTTTTTCGCATTTTCAAAGTAGATATAAACTTTCTACCTAATAGAATTTCTATGGTAGAAATCCTGGAAAAGGCACAGAGAAATTTGAAAAATTAGTGTGTGAAAAGCACACGACAGAAAAAAGCGTGGATTTAAAAATGGAAAAAAAGGACACCTTTTGTGTGACATCGAACCTTCTTACACCCTTGGCATAAAACCTTCGTTGCGTTGCTTAGTAGTGACACCTCCTTTCGACAGATGGCGTGACTGCATCGTCAAGTTGCGACCTCCGTCCGATACGTATGATATTTTTTCACAAACAAAAATTTAAAATACTTTCACTAGATGGCACTTGATTCCCCAATTTTGTAATCTGACTCATAGATGTCGCCACACGTTTGGTATTATTTCATATTTAGGCTATCTGTTATTGTTCTGAGGGCTAAATATAAAAAGGCCTGCCCTGGCTCGAATCCGCACATGTATTTAATTCTATTAACTGTTGTCAGTAATTAATCAGTGAGTTTGCATCTGCTGTAGATATTAATGAACCGATTTTTAAATCTTTTTTGTTTGGAAGGGTATGCTTTCAAATTGGATCCATTCAATTTTTTTTTTTTATTCTACTTTGGTAGGTTGCTTTTGCATCATAACAGTAATCTGCTGTAAGAACGCGTTCATTTCCAATGGAGCGCCTGGTGGAACGGCCGTCGATGTGGTCGCTGCGTCTCCTGGGTTGGACCCCTCAAGCAGCTGTACCTCTGCATTTGCAGCTCCCACTCGGGTGGTTACACCTTTCTCGTTTCTAGACACAATTGGCATCTTTCCTATCCCACTTCTGACACCAATTGTTACGAGAGGCTCCAGTGTCTAACGTCAACTGGCATGGTTTCCCATTGATTAAACCATCTATCACTACAGTATTTCCGTCGCTCGTCTGCTTCACAAAAATTTCCGGGGCTTTACTAATACCGGCCTTGCTTTTTTTTAGTACTTTATCACAATCGGTTCAGAAGTTTCATTGAAGTCGGTTTTTTTTAAATGAAAGATTATTATAAATGTCGTCAGGTGAACGACTGTTTTCTTGATGGACGTTAGGTAGCGTTCTGAAATAATGAATGGATTAAGAAGGTACAGAACGGAATTGAGGAATTTGACGTATTTTTAAATCGCTAGTACAGTATGCTGGATTAATTAAATGGTCGTGCTCCTGGAGTGGAGTCTAAAAAGGACCTGATGATGATATCTAAGAAAAAATCCTTCAAAAAGTATGTGTGTAAATTTTACGTCTAAAAAAAATTCTCACATGAAAATATTCATATTTCATCATCACCATCAACCTATAGGTACTAGTCCACTGCTGGACATAGGTCTCTCCCATGGCACGCCACTGAGCTCGGTCTTGAGCTTTTCTTTTCCAATATATATTTACAACTCGCAATTTTTAAGTTTTTAATAAAAATAGGAATATAAAAATATGGACATTTTATTTTGGTTTTGCGCAGCCTGATAGCATGCGCAGAAGCGACGTTTTCTTCGTTCGCGTGACTCCCTCTGATGAAGTTATGTAGGTATGTTGCAAAGTAAATAAAATCAAAGTACCTACTTACATTTAGCGTTCCGCGCTAGGTAACCTATATTGTTACTTGCTTGCACTTAGATCAAAATACAGTTGGGTTAGAATTTGTAATTTCCGACCGATACCCAGCCATGTCTTGAAATTTTTCATCCCGCAGAATTGTGCAAAAACGGTCTGTTAGACAACCTTTGCAGAAAAAGAAGCAATTCTGATAGAAATATTAAAGTGCGGGATAGAAAAAGAAACCAAAGGACATAATTTAACCTACAATAAACATATTTTGATATAATAGCATAAATAAACATACACATTACCATTACCATACATAAATAAATACAATACAACTTACACAAAAGCGGCAGAGAGTCATGATGTTTAGCCAGAAATGGAAAAAATATCAAAAAGATAAAAAATGCAATTTTACTTGGGATTTGAAGCTTATCATCGTGCGACATGGTTTTTTTGGCGATAGGGAAATCTCAGACAAGTCGGTTTATTTTCGGTTTAGCAAGGTAAAAAACAACCTCATGGGTAGGTACCTACGGACGAGAAACGATCAAGAAGCAAGCCAAAAACAAGATGGACAGATGACTTGTCTGCTTTTGATAGAACTTGGAGGGAGATGGCAATGGACATAGCAAAGTGGAAGAGTAAAGGGGAGGCTTTTGCCCAGCCGTGTGACCTATATAGCTTAAACATAGGTATTTACACTGTTTAGTTCAAACAATTTGCTAAATGTACAAAAAAATTGCTGCATGGACGAAATTTTGGTCTCTTGCATATACAGGAAATTATACAGGAACTTATTATACAGGAAATTTAATTCATTGGCATAAGTACGTCTAAGGAGTGACTAAGACCACGAATCTGAACAACTTCCATTATGGGACCAACTTCGACATCGTGAAAAAAATATCTGCTTTTTCATACAAAAGTGCAATATCTACTTGGCCAAAATCTATGGAACAGCTGATTTTTTTTTGCGATTTCGGCGTTGGTCCCATAGTGAAAGTTGCTCAGATTCGTGGTCTGAGTCACTCCTTAAAAAATTGTGGTGTGGGTATAATCTCAGTACATAAGTAATCTAATGGGTAAAAAGATGTTATAGTATCATGGTGAATAAGGTTTTAATTTATTCGCATAATTATTATAAGTACCTACCTACATGCCGGCCTATTTGCAAACTTAGTGTACGCAATGTTTTGATAGTCACTTCGAAATACATTGCGGCTTGCGTATGATTGCCTACTTTTATTTAACATATTTAAGACGTAATGTATTTTGAAGTGAGTATCAAAGCGTTGTACTCGTACACTAAGTTAGCAAATAAAATACTAAGGCCTGCAGGTAGGTACTCGTAGCGAATTGTATCTTAGGTATCTACCTGTTGCCTAATAGAAAATAAGTATACCTATTTTTGTTACTTTTACAACGCGATTTCATTATTAGTTATAAATTTGAAGTACTTACCTACCTACAATATAACAGTTTGAAGGAAGGGTATATCATAAGGTATGTTAGGAACAGATTAAATAAATAAAGAAATAAGTATGTACCAACAAATTATACAGATTAAGCTAGCCCAAAGTACCTGCGGTAGTACAGAGGGTTATGCTCCTGCAGTGGAGACTAAATAGACCTGATGATGATGATAATGAAACAACCAAATCCCTCCTCTTTATAATAGTCAGGTATAGCGTAGTAGAGTCATCATCATCATCATTAGCTATAGCCGCAAAAAGTGCACTGCTCAAGGGCCTCTTCCAAGGATTCTCCATTCCATTGGAGTATATTGACATACCTACTCACCACGCTTGGCAGGCGGATTGGCGAGCGCAGTTTCTTTGACTTGTACTACCGACGCTGCTGCCCATCGCAAGCATTTTTAAGCTGGAGAAGGATAGGATTTTTTTGGATTTGGGAAGGGAATGACGATATTGGGATAGGTACTACTCACTCGGATGAATGGGGAAAAGCAAGTACCTAGCAGCTTGGGAGGCCGGACGCGTGTACCCGTTGCCACCACAACCACCGGACAGACAGTTGAGGATAGGTAACACCCCTGACCTGAGTAGAAGAGTACTTAGATGTAATTAGGGTAAATAAAACAAACCTTATTGGACATCTAGCTTAATACTACGCTTTTTAAATCCTAGAAAGACGGGATTTTATTTGAAAATTCAGTTTATGTTCAGTGGTCCATTTTAATTTTCTGAGAGCTCGCACCTATAAGTTTTATAAATAATCTGTAAGCAAAGTAAAAAATATCGACACGCTAATTTTTGAGATATATTGAATCGAACATTTAGAAAAACAGGCACAAGTAACACCCTGTGTACAAGGAAACACTTTCTTGGCGAGGAACTTTTTACTATTACCTACCTAAGTATGGATAGGTACTAATAAGTCACTGACGTCGACAATCTAAACAACTGATTTATCACTTTTAATATAAGAATAATTATTTAATATAAGAATAATTATTTGCATGAAAAAGCCAGAACCAATCCTTACGTGTCGATTTCTTAAAATTTAATTAATTATATTCAAAAAATTAATTACAATTGGGTACTTGGATATAGGTACCTAATTTCACCAGAGTTTCGGTTCAATATTGATTGTTATTTTTTTTATTTATTATCTACATTCCGTACTATCATAGGCAAAACATTATTCGTACCTACGCGCCATTCAATCAAAATGTAGGGTCACCATTTTGTGTTTTGTTTCTGGGACTTTTTTCATTAGCTTCAATCTGTAGATATTTTTTTTAACATAAGCAATCTACTTCCTAACTTTTGAAAATTATTTATAGGTGGCGCCTCAGTACCTTTCTAACATTGTGCATATAGGTGTATGTATGTACAAAATGTTGAAGTTTTTATTGTTCTACTCTTAAAGTTACAATCAATAAAGTTCATACTTTATGATGACTTTGGAAGGTATGCATTTTACGAAGCATGATACAAGTTTTGAGCTAGCTTTTGCTACAAAAAAACATTTTCTCTCAAAATCATTAAATGAGCGGCGAAATTCAGCTATCCAGTAATCAAAATAAAGAAATGCGGAGGCAAGGATACAAACGCATATCTTGAAGGCGGGGAACTGTCTACATAAACATAACACGCTCACGCCCCCAGTCAAAACATCCTGAGCACAACCGAGCCAAACCATAAAATAAGACACCCGGCCAGCCTAGAGACGCAACCGAAAAATCCAGGCTCTATAATTATGTTCAGCTACCACCCGATCTACCGGCAAGCCAATTTAAATTTACTGCGAACGCCGCACGTGTCCCACAAAATGAAATCCCACTACCGCACAGAAACACGCACGAAAAAAAACCTAGAGAAAAAAATACATCGCAGGCGCCACCCCTTCGTTGCTAGTGGCTGCTTACTTCAACCACGCCTGCCTCGGAACGCTACTCTTTTTGTCTTGCTCGGACTAATGCAAAATGTGTATTGCTAGCCCTGTCTGTTATACGCCGTCATCAAAAAAGCACGGGTTTAATGTCAGTACGCGTTTAGAAGTCGCGCGTGTTAGAGCGTTGTCGGTGACGCCGCGCGAAATCGTCGCGGTGTGTCAAGTGTAGTGCCGTGTAGAGGTGCCGAAGTGGCGGGTTTCCTTGCCTCAGGACGGGGGGCCCATGCCCCCTTCCACCAGCACCACATTGGTAAAAGTTAGTGTCCTGTGGTTTAAAATAAACACTTTGAGTTTGTCTATGATTGGGTGGAACTGTGAATGTGCTTGACGATGCCGACGTATGGAGGTTATTTATTGTTTTGTTTGTTGATATTAATATTTAGTTATTAATGCTAATGTATTTTATTCTGTAGGTTGTTTTGCAATATACGTTGCTAACCCTAAGTTTCGTTTTTACATTTTGTATACCTAGCTGTTTAATATTTATGTTCTGAGTAATTCTGTTTAATGGGTATAATTTATTATAATACCTAACATATAAAAGGATATAGTTAAGTTCCCTTAATTATACCTAAAATATATGACTTGCATTATTTATTGACATTTAAGTTAATCATGTGTTAGGCACTTCAGCATCTATAAAATAAAACATAAAAGTATGTTAATTAACTTCATGTTGGTGAATTTACTAAACTAATATATTCATTAAATTAGCAATAGTTCGTTTCAATACTTAGCACAAAATATTGCGAAATAGGCCTAACTTATGTACCCGGCTGAATAAGAAGAAAATAGATATTATGACGTTAAATTTAGCCTTTAAATTGATATAAAGGTAAAATGTACACACAATAAGTCACTTTATTAAATTTAAAATATCTCTAAATAAGTAGGTACTTATAATAAGCAAAGAGATTTAGGTAAGAACGGGAGTAAGAAAGGAATTCCTTCATTTTGAATAATTAATATTTTTTTACAATTATAAAATGCATTCTGATGTTTATATTAAGTGAACATTATTTTAAGGATCGACTTGAATATAAACTATTTTTACAAACACGCATAGGTAGTCCCGAATTTATCCTCAAATTTGCAGGGATGTATGGACACAAGAATTACTTTGGGTTATAAAAATAAAAATTAGGTGGGACCGTAGGTTAATTTTCATTTAAAAGAAACTTAAGTTATTATTGTGGTAACTTAAGTTTTCATGAATAAGGCACTAAGGTAGGTAAGTAAGTACCTATCTAGATCACACATTAAAACACCCGGTCAAGTGCGTGTTAAATTCGCGTGGAGGGTTGCGAACAGTTAATGTAATTTTCTTCAATTAAACCCTCAAAAATTAAACTATAGAATTCTTACAGGTTTTAGATCAGTGATTTCGGAGTTAAGGACGATTTTCGTCTATTTAGTTGAATAACTTTAAAATTGTATATTCTAAAATGTGAAAAAAATCTTAAATCCTTATGACATGTCAGTCCTTTTATTTGTTATAGGTATATCGCAAGATAAGATTTGCAAAACATTTTTTTTTAATTTTATATTTGCGACCCCCAAGAGTCGCTAAGCTCAAAATGTATTTAGGTACTCTTTTTTTTATTTATTATTTTTACACAATAATAAATAAACTATAAGTCATTTGGTATCTGTACAATGACATTGACAAACTAAATTTAAATCATTCACACCTTAATTGAATACTTTCAGAAACGTTTGTGATTGCGCCACATAGGTAAATCTATGTTTTTAAGTATCTATGCATATAGTGTACCAGTACAATTTTAACTTAATCGGGCTGCACTGTGACATACAGACACACAAGATCCTATAAGGGTTCCGATGTACGGATCCCTTTTAAAAAGCTGGCTATGATTTGAGAACCTTGATTATAGCGGATTAAGGTAGGTTTATCGTTTATCAAAAGTTGGTAAAAAGACCATTCAAACAATTTAAAAATAACAAAAACGTAACAATGGAGATTTATCAATGAATGAACCGACAGGGAGGCAAGTTAAACCACAATTAGATATTTCTTTAAAAAGTTAAGATTATTGTATTAGTTGACAAAGTAAAAAAGTATAAACAATAGCCTCTTTTTACGGAGAAGTGTTCAGAAACAGCGGATAGGTTACTAGGAAGTTACCTGACTACCTAGGCTCGTGCTTTTATAAAAAAAAAAACCGGCCATTTGCGAGTCGGACTCGCGCACGAAGGGTTCCGTACCGTTATCTATAAAAACGGCAAAAAATCATGTCTACTGTATGGGAGCGCCCCTTTAATATTAATTTAAATTTTGTTTAATTAGTTATTTTTAAAGTTAATATATATAACTAAATATTCTGTGAATATTTCAAGCGTCTACCTGTTGCCGTTATCAATATCGGGGAAAATCAAGCAAAAGAAATTACGTTTGTTGTATGGGAGCCCCCTTAAATATTTACTTTACTATATTTTGTAGTATTTGTTGTTATAGCGGCAACATAAAACATCATCTATGAAAATTTCAACTGTCTAGCTATCACGGTTCATGAGATACAGCCTGGTGACAGACGGACAGACAGACGGACAGCGGAGCGAAATTAATAGGTTCCCGTTTTTACCCTTTGGGTACGGAACCCTAAAAAACTACCTACCTCATACACCAGGATAATGTCTGTGTGATCATTTACCAAATAATATCTATTTACCTAAAAATATAAACTTACGAGTATTTTACAACCGTAAACATAATTAATAAGAAAACATTTGAAATAAGTATCAACTTAATAAAATATCATTAAGTAAAATATTTATTAGTTCTAATAATAACATGCAATCGGAATAAAATGAATAAATAATTGTTTTAGCGAATAAAAATATTTATCAGTGCATTCTTTTACATACATGAGTAATTAAAACATAATTAGTATTTTCAGGTCATTTTGAAAGAACCTACATGAAAGAAATAAGAAATTACAGGCATGAAATTATGACAAACTAGACGCCCACCCCGGCTTCGTATGGGTAGATATAAATATTTAATTCTATAGCCTATGTTCATCAGGGATAATGTAGGATTATTGTAGTGAAATAATTTATCAAATCGATCCAATAGTTTTGGATCTTATTCAATGCTAACAATATTTCTCTTTATAATATTAGTGTAGATGTATATTCTAATAATGAAAGATATGGGATAATAATTTGAAGAAAATAGGTACTAAGAAGTAGATGTCTTTGAAAAAAGTTTTTTACTACTTTGTTAAAACCTCTATCGTCACGTTTCGTCACTAACTACTACAACACTAGAAACTAGCAATAAAAAAAGAAATAAGACTGCCATGGCATTTAGAAGTTATGGTGGAATAAAGAAACTCATATACACACATACATATATACTTATTTAATAACTAGCGACCCGCTCCGGCTTGACACGGAGGCGATAAATTATATATATAAACGTTCCTTCTAAATCACTATCTATTAAAAAAAAATCCGCATCAAAATACGTTGCGTAGTTTTAAAGACCTATATGCGTACATAGGGACAGACAAGGAAGCGACTTTGTTTTATACTATGTTATGATGATTTACCTAAACGAACTTGAAAAACAATATACTCCTTTTTTGGCAGTCGTGTAAAAAATGTCTACGAGTTTTTTTCATGCGTGTACGTGACCATCACGGGTGTCACATTTTTCAAGCTGCCTAAAAGCGTATTCAAGTATAAAGTTATAATACTTGTATCTTTTTAATTACTAGTTTTTCGGAACACTTTGCCTAATTGTTTTAAGAAAAAATAGTATGTACCTAGGCTTAATTTAATAACACGATCAGTTAAGTGCTTATTTGTACGGCAGATATATATTTAGGGTTCCTTATAATCAACTACTTTTATAGGATTACTCACGAGTAATCAAAAACGAAACCGATAGGATTACTCACGCACGAGTGATCCTATAACCGCTGTGACTATCTATGACCGACGGACAAACAGACACACATGTGCATGTCTGTCCATCGGTTATATAACACTTATAACATTTACTCCGAATAGATCTTTTAAGGAAGACCTACCTATGACATGTCAAATGAAAGAAGTGATTGCTAGGTTTTTTCTGATATATTGTTAAAAATACGAAATATATCTTCTTTATATTTAAAAACACTGATCTACTAATTTATTTTAAGTAGGTATTCTTATCCTGAATAAGTAGTTTCTACATACAGCATGTTTTTTTTATAGTTTTGTGAGCAAGCAGAGAAATCGGGGAGACCTTGTTTACAAAAATTATTGAGATCCCAGAATTGGTTTCATAGGAAAAGGCAACGCCTAGTGTGGAAGTCACAGTTGTGATTGATGTTGTAATTTAATTACTGGAAATAAAAGAAAAAGAATTATTATTATTATTTCATATATTGCTATTCATTATATTTGTTTTTATTATGTATGCTACTTTAATGGTAGACAACGTTGTCCTTCAAACCGTCAAATCAGTCAGTCAAAATGAACAACTTTTCCTATGAAACCAATTCTGGGATCTAAATAATTTTTCGCGACATAACATACAAAAGGGTTCGACTGGCTCGGCAATTTTGAATAAAAAAGTATTTTGTTTTTAATTCCTAGCTTTAGTTCCTTAGCAAAAGTTGTTCATTTTGACTGGCTGATTTGATGGTTTGATTAACCTTACATCCTGTATATAATACAGATTACTAGCTGTTACCCGCGGCTCCGCCCGCGTTAATATCGATCCCTCGGAAATGGTAGAGTTTCCCGGAATGTCCGTCCGCGCCCGTCCCCGATCCTCAAACTACCTCCATACCAAATTTCATTCAAATTGGCTCAATGGTTGAAGCGTGAATAGAAGACAGACAGACAGAGATTATTTTTTTTTTATTTTAAGTCAAGATACAATTGAAGAAAATTACATTTACATTTATCTTACGGAACCCTGTTAACGTACGTTTAAGTCACACTTTTTTGTCATACAGCGTATATGCTATTAAATTTTAATCACACAATTTTCTGTAATAATATCGTACAAAAATTAGTGTCAATTAGTTGCAGTGACAACATTGTAAGGCACCTGTTGTCTGTGGTGGTAGGTACATATGAGTAGGTGGTGAGTTAATAAGTATTCACTTATTGGTTATTAGTGTGCCCGGATCCCCGACAGCCAGCAAATTGGTTCAGCGGTTTGTGCGTAATTGGCAAACAAACATACACACAGTTTTTGCGCTTAAATGTAATTTAATATGTGTTTGACGGCCATTGGCTGTTGTGGGAACGAAACCCAATCATTGCTTTTTATTTTTGTTTTATAAAAATTACACATACGTAGAATGATCATATAAATGCCTTTATGTACTGAACCTTAATATTCTGAATGATATCTTCTTCTATCTAATACATTTAATAACTTGAAAACCGTTTATAATTTTATTATAGAAAATGATAAAACTTAAGTAAAAAGTATTTTAAATTATTTTATATGAAAGCACTTTACCTACTCTAAAATTGTACAGTATACTTAATGTCAGCAGGCCATCGCGCCCATCTCTTTTTAAATTATTGTGTACACAATTATAATTCATATCACACAAACACACACACACACACATTACACAGTAGTTGTCAAAAGATATTGAGTAGGCCGGCTGAACTTCAAAGTTTTGTACCCTATTATCGTGGCAACAATAGGCAAGTTTTCTAAAAAAATATTTTAAAAATAATTCATCCGTCTGGTAGATTATTGAAAAATATTGGACACGTATTTTTTCTTTTGTTGATCAAACAAAAATTGATAAAGATATAGCCCGTTAAAGTTCCGTGTGACGTCACTGGCCGGTACACTTTAAACCGGCCTGTTGCGTCATGAACTTTGATGCGCTTAATCTTTATCATCCTTTGTTTTGCGGATGAAAAAAGAAAATGTAATCTATAAGATGAACTAAAGAACTAAAATTATTTTAAATGGTATTTTTTAGGAAAGAAGCTATTATAATAGGTAATAATTAATTCCTATTTGCCGAACCAAAATGGAAGCAATGAACTTGCTGAAAATTGTTAAGTCGTTTACACACAATGCCTTGATTTGCATCTGAACTGAATATTCATTGATGTAGGACAACTAGGCCTTGCATGCACTTGATGGCTTGATGTACGGCGATGAGGGCTTTAGCGCATTATTTTACACAAACAATCTTTTTATATATAAAGTTAATAATAACGATTCCGCTGGCGAAAAAATAAAAACCGGCCATGTGAGAGTCGAATTCGCGCACTAAGGGTTCACCATTTAACATTATCTATAAAAACGGCAAAAAATCATGTCTGTTGTATTGGAGATCGCCTTAAATTTTTTTTTTAAATAAATCCTTACTAATATTATAAATGCGAAAGTGAGTGTTTGTTTGTTACGCTTTCACGCCGTAACTACTGAACCAATCATTATGAAATTTTGCATACAAGTTCTCTAGAGTATGGAGAAAGACACAGGCTACCTTTTATCCTGGGAAAAGTACTATTCCCGAGGGATTGACAATGACGCGGGTGGAGCCGCGGGCGAAAGCTAGTATATAACTAAATATTCTGTAACGGCAAAAATATCACGTTTGTTGTATGGGAGCCGCTTAAATATTTATTTTGTTCTGTTTTTTAGTATTTTTTGTTATAGCGGCATTAGAAATACATAATCTGTGAAAATGTCAACTGTCTAACTATTGCGGTTCATGAGATACAGCCTGGTGACAGACGGATGAACTGACAGACAGCGGAGCCATAATAAGGTTCTGGTATCCGGTAAGGTATAATCCTGTTCTGCCCGTTGGGTACGGAACCCTAGATACAAATGTTACTCAAATGCTTCATTATGTACGGTATATAACGATAGTCTTAAAGTTATGGCGAAGTATAGAGAAACTCACATACATATATGAACCACATTACACTGTACGAGCTGCAAATAATACAGTCATGTATATATAATAAACCTAAGATTATTTAACGTGAACATGCGTGAACGCTTTTCGAGTGAAAACATAATATAAAAAAATCTTAATTTCTGTTAAAAATAATAAAAAAGAGAGAAGCTGAAAACCTGTAATTATTTTCTGTTGCAATTATATGTTTAACATTTTTGTATAACAAAATATCTATTAAAAATCCTCTTTACCAGGAAGTAGACTATTTTTTTTTCCAATAGGATTATTATACGATTGAGTTACGTTTCCTAGACGAAACTATATTTCTTATAAAAATAGACATTTTAACTCAATGAGTAGAATATTGATCGGCTAAGTGGAAAACAGTGGATGAGACTAGCACAGAACTGTAGAGAATGGCGTAAAAAAAGGGAGGCCTATGCCCAGCAGTGGGCTGATGTGGGCTGAAAATGATGATGATGATGAGTAGAAGATGGAAAGAACAATTCTAAATTTAATTATATCAGTTACAAGTTTATAAAATATTATATTTTGTATTGTGATTTATGGGAAACCAGACAAGGCTATTTATTTATTCATAATTTTGATACTTGTACTGTTCCTAAAAGCTAAAACATCTGATTTGTGATAAATATTTAAAAACAAAAAGAAAACTATACGCACCAAAGCACATCCAAAACCGCGGTTAATCGTCGTCACAGACGATATCCAAACGCGCCGTCAAACTCAAAATGGCGCGCGACCAATCGGACATTTTGGTTTGAATAAAGAATACCAACTAAAACCACCGCGGCGACCTTCATAAATTAAACCAATAAATGTCAAACGCTCAGAGCGGCAAAGATATAGTTCCACAAAATTTTGTGTGCTGGTGGTAAAATATTGAACTAAATGTTTTTCCATACTTCAGTATGATATCTGAAGAACCAGTAGCGCCACTTTTAATGTTCCCTTCGGCACAGTCATGTTTAGGTGTCTGTCTGTGTGTGTGTATCTATTGTTAAAGGGTCAGTTGACAAGTTTTTATGATCTGTAACAAGCGCGGTGTGTCATCTCATCACAGATGTAGTAAAAAGAAAACAGTGTTTGGGCGATGTGTGAAATGGTTTTTTTATAGGAAATTTTATGACTCATTTAAGTACAAATATCTACTTAAAAAAAGTATTTTGTCCCTTTAAGGCAACCAGATTTTTTTACTAATAGGACTATTAGGTAAGGTACAAGAGATAATACCGACTTAGTTCTACATAAATTGGATACTATCTAGTTTTAGTTAGCAAAAATAAGTGTCACTTCAAATTGCGTAAAGTAATTTCTCATATTTTGCGTACATATAATATTTCAAACCCTAATAAGAGTTACCATTAAAAGTATGTAGTAAAAAAAAGAAACAAATTGAAAGTACGCATTTAATTACTAGTCCTAGGTATCATTTATATACGAATGTGCAAGGCGAGGGCGAAGCCCGAGCCATTTAAGTGTCAAACCCCTCTCCCTCAGTTTTAGTGGAATTTTAAATGACTGTCAATCTTAAATACGGCTTTTGCAACCACCGCAAGTCACCTGACGCATCTACGATCGCAAGGGTTATATGACCCCACCCATACAGCTGCACGACCACCTCGCGGGCTGCTCGCAGCCCGCGCCCCCACCCAAAATACTAGTGTCAAAGAATATATACACTACGCCTAGTCTGATTATATAATAGAGTATGCTTCCATCATCGTAACATGGCTGCGACGCCGTTTTTATCGCGCTATATGCCATCGATATTTCTCTCTTTACGTAACATATCATAGAACGAGACAACTGCCTATAATCGATAACTGTTGTCGCGGGTGCAATGCTGTAGGGCGTAGGGTCAGGTCCATAACTGCGTCATACTCTCAGAGTTTGTACCTATTGAATTATAACTAGGTACTACTACGAGTACTGCGTTAGGTAATCAATTCCTTTGTGTAATGTAAATAATAGTCATAAATCAATGCTATGTATTTATAATACGTACATGCACATAGCCTATGTAAGGGTAATAACTAATAAGTAATAACATATGTTAATAAAAATGTATTCAAGCTTGCCTTTATCGGCCATAAAGCCAATCCTATTAAGTTCAGTGCTGCCGACTTCATGCAGGAACCAAATGAACTATTGTGCCGCTTTGATAGTGTATGTAGTGCATTCAACGTGGTTTTATGTCTGATTTATATGACTATACTATTTATTAGTTTATCGAAGAATAGGTCACGTTGTTAACATTTATTTCACATAATACCAAGAAGCTTAAAAGAATAGAGGGTATCTGTGAGCTGATAGCTACCAAATAGCTAGGATAACTTGCGACCGGGCTAATTCACAGATTTTAAGTAATGCTATATTAGTAAATGACGTATAAAAATTACCTCAGTTTTCAAAATAAGAGATAGTACAGAAAGATATGCACGCCAAAAGACTTCGAATTATACTATATTTTTTTCGTATTATATATTTATCAACAATTATTTGCACATATGTTTAGAACGACTAAAATTTTAAAATACGTATATATAACAAGGCTCGAGTGTTAATGATTGATATATTATGTAACAAACTACTAGCGTGTCAACATAAATCGAATTAAGAAGAAACGCTGAAAGAAATTCATTAAAACAGAATTTATTACATTACATATATGAACGGAGGTACTCTCCTAATATTTAAGTTCAAGTTCTCATGTCCTGGCTGGCGTTGATTGACAAGAGTGATATATCCTATACGAACCTTTTAAGATCATGAAGAGAGCCTTTCTGCTGCTAATGGGGCAAGTGCTCAAGATTTTTTCTATTGACTTCTACAGACTTTGAATAACCCATGTTTCTCCACAGGACGAGGGGAGGCAGGCGGCGCGATGGCCTGCGCCGGCTGCGAGAAGCCGATCCTGGACAAATTCCTCCTACACGTCTTGGAGAGAGCATGGCACGCGGCGTGCGTCCGCTGTGCTGATTGCCGCGCCCCACTCGCAGACAAATGCTACTCCAGAGACAACAAGCTTTTCTGCAGGAACGATTTCTTTAGGTAAGTTTTGTACTCTAGAAGCTTCTCATGAAGATAGATATTTTGGAAAGCCAAGATGGCACGTGTCCATTATTTAAGTCTGCCGTGGATCACGCGCTGGGAAATGAAATTAAAAGACAAACTGCACTGTTACTAATGACCACTGAGGTTTCCTTAACGTAACTCAACGTCTGTTACTGAAGTCCATATCATGTTGCTAAATCGAGGTAAGGTGACAAGTGGCAACTTTATGTGTCTCCCGAAAAGTTTGAGTGTAATTTTTTTTGAAGAAAAGACTGCATTCATTAATCTTTTATGTTCAAGTAGGTAAATAAATATATACGGACAAATCACACAGATTGAGCTAGCCCCAAAGTAAGTTCGAGACTTGTGTTATGGGATACTAACTCAACGATACTATATTTTATAACAAATACATATATAGATACACATCCAAGACCCAGGTCAATCTGAAAAAGATAATTTTCCACCTTGACCTGGCCGGGCATCGAACCCGGTCACTCCGTGTCGCAGGCAGGCGTGTTGACCGCTGCGCCACGGAGCTAGTCAAAAGGTAACATTACTTTTGACGAGGTAGATACAATAATGCAGCAGTTTGTGTTTGTGAACTAAGTTACGCTCTTTTCGTCGCTGACCTCCGTCCAACGCTCGTATGGTTTAACCGCTGGCTGGGAGGACATAACTGAACAGAACACTAGCTTGTATAGTACTCGTAGCAGATGATAGCACCTGGATTCGAGTATGTAATCCTGGATTTCTCCAGGTCGCTGGCCTAAGCTATATAACAATCAAACTATGACATGGATATTACTTTCTACGTAAGTTTTATTAATGTTGGCCATATGGCCACCTTAGTCATTTGATATCAATATGCAACACAACAACTAAGACGGACACGTAGTAACGTTATTTTTATACTTAATAGAGGTCATAGTGTTCTGCAAGTTTCCAAAAAGTATCTAATACATGCAAAATCGCGAAGATCAGACTTATTTTTGTATTTTCGATTGTCAAGGAAGACAGTTTCGACCACCCCGGGACATAATAGTCATTATAAACCCTCATATTTATTACTATCCTCAAAGCATGTCTAATGGTAGTTTGGCAAATCACACGGGGCGCCAATCCTAAAAAAGTAATTTTGTCGCAGGGCTGGTACCGGAAAATGGTTCACTTACAACTTCCGCTGTCTTGATGGTTTAATTTGATCTTTTTAGGATTCCGCCATCATAATAGACTTATTTTTTGTTGATCTTGATCTCTGTACCTTTCCAGCTGTTACTAAGCGAGCGAGCGCATCTCTGCTTTAACTTGGGCATAAATTCTTTCGTATGTCTGTCCGACTATTCTTCTCTGCATGTCACTTTTCTCAACCGATTCTCGTGAAATTTTGTGTGAAGGTTTCAAAATAATATAGAAGAATTTTTTGTCGATTCAGTTTTGATATTTTTTTGAAAGGCGAAATACCCGTCCTACGTAACGCATAAGACTCGCTAGGTCTACAGCTCGCAGAGCCACTATCCCTGCTTCAAATTCTATTTTATCAAAATGTATAATATATTCATTCTGTAACTCGTCCTATTATTTTTTTGTATGCAATTTTAAACCTTATCAACGCTTGGTACAGTCAGTGAGAGAAGACAAATATATTTTTGTATGTAGCAATGCTACAATGATCACATTTTTGAAGTGAAAACTTCTTTACCGGCGTTGTGCACTTTTTATGATAAGTGTCTCAACCATGAAGGACGCGACGATGTCAGCCGCCTATAATATCAGCACGCGTCAAAGGCATATCGAATTCCACAGATATATGACAAGAAAGCAGATACAACAAATGAGATATTTAATATGAATTTAAAAAAAAATCTTTTGATGCAGTAGTTACAGTAGATGGACGGCGTATCAAAATCTAATTTTAACATGCATTTCAATGTATTTTTGTATGATTTGTACGTGTTAAAATACAATCCCTTACATATATTTGTCAAACCTATAATTATCATCATTATCCTCAGCCCACATCAGCACACTGCTGGGCACAGGCCTCCCTTTTTTTTTGCCTTTTTTGTCACACCTATAATATTAACGCTTATTTTTAACACAATTCCAATATCAAGGTTTTCTTCATCTTGTGCCATATTTTACTTACCGATGAAATGATATTCCCTATCATATGTTGAGAACCGGAGGCACAATATTTCCCACGTTTTTAAAACCGTTTGTCTCGTGGCTATACACAACTGAAATTACATTTTATTAAAATATACAAAAATATTACATTGCCATTGTAAAGGATAAACTTTTTAAGTTTATATAAAAACTAGCGACCCGCCCGGCTTTGCACGTATATAAATTATTTAATTCTATAGCCTATGTTCATTAGGGGAAATGTAGGATTCTACAGGTGAAATAATTTTCAAATCGATCCAGTATTTTTGGAGCGTCTCCTTTTCAATGCGAACAAACAAACAATCAAATCTTTCCTCTTTATAACATAGTAGAGTAGATAGAAATTGAAGTAGATAGTAGACATTAATAAAAGTAGATAGTAGAAGTAGATAGATAGAGGTAGAAAGTAGAAGTAGATGGAAGTGGAAGTACATAGAAGTAGAAGTAGATGTCGATAAATGTATATGTAAGATCTGTTTAAAACCAAAATTATTTTTTCAAGTGTGTGTCGAATTCAAGTTTAATATTTTATTAATCTGTATTTAATATCCCAAAACACCTTTGCCATTATTTTGTGTATTATAAATATAAAATACCGAATCCACCTGTTTGTCGTGCTGTCTGATTGTCATTTGTAATTTGATGGGTTCATTCGGTGACATTTTGCCAAGCGACGTCGCTTCCGGTTGCCGGAACCCCATCGTTAAATAAACTATCACGTAGGCGAATGAAAATAAATTGAAGATTTCTTTATTTGAGGGGTTATTGTACTTCCCTGCTTTTGCGTGCAACTTCGTCCACGTGAGTTAAGGTTTATGTTAAAAATCATATTTTTGCGTACATCATCATTGAAGCCCTTACATGGCTTCAATGATGATGTACGTACGATGTATAAGTCCACTTGGACAAAGGCCTCTCCCAAGGATTCTTCGTTCCACGGGAGGATATTGCCATACTCACCACGCTTGGCAGGTTGGCGAGCGCAATTTCTTAGACGACGTGTGTTTCCGACGTTGCTCTCCATCGGAAGTATATTTCAGCTGAGGATGGATAGGAATTTTTTGGACTTGAAAAGAAAAATTGAGGTATTGGGATACTATTCACTCGGATGAGTGGGGGATAAACAAGCAGCAGCTCGGGAGGTCGGGCCCGCGTCCTCGATGCCATACCTGCAACCACCGGACAGACGATTAAGGAAGACACCCTTGACCAAATATAGTACTAGCTTTCGCCCGCGGCTCCGCCCGCGTCAATGTCGATCCCTCGGGAACAGTACTTTTTCCCAGGATAAAAGATAGCCTATGTCCTTCTCCGTGCTCTAGAGAACTTGTATGCAAAATTTCATGATGATCGATTCAGTAGTTACGGCGTGAAAGCGTAACAAAGAAACAAACAAATAAACAAACTCACTTTCGCTTTTATAATATTAGTAAGGATATCTCATGAACCTGTAAGTTTCAGAAACAGTTGCATACCTGGTTGACAGTCTAATTTTGCTATCTAAAAAAAATGTTTTTAGGATACTTTACCTAGCAAACAGATCAACAAGATTTAAAAAGAACTGGAAATGTTATACCTAATTATTATGCTAGTTAAATATAAGTAAAAAAGTTTATTACTTATTATTCCAGGATTGAAACAACTGCCTAATTAAAACTGAAAAGCTAATTTCCGTGAAACTGCGGGGTGCGGCCTTTTAAATTATATTATATTGGATATAAAAGTCATAATTCTATTGACCTATCCAATTATTTTTAATAAGTAATTCTTAAAATAAACCCACATTATATCCATCAATGTGCACTAAGCTGTATATGTACATTTTAAGCTATTTCAACCGATAAAAATATTCATCATCATTTCGAGTAGGTGACACGGTCAATCGACCATGCACACCCTGGTGTCAAAGTTCCTCGGAACCGCCTCTCGGCCTCTGACGTGGTTCCTTTAACGACTACCGGTGGCAGCCGGAACCAAAGGCTTAATGCCTTCCGAAGCACGGAATCATCTTTATTATCAGACAATCAAATGATTCAAGCCTGCAATAACTGGAAACTAAACAAAGTATGCTTCCCGTGGAAATCGAACCCACGACCCGGATCTACAGGCAAACGTCTTAACCACTAGACCACGGAGGCAGTTATAAAAATATTATTTGGGCATGTTAAATAAAAACAAATTTTTGGCACGTGCTTTAGGGTACCTAAATTGAAACGACCGCTGTGGCCTAGTGCTCATCATGCCAAGCTGTTACAGCGTAGGTCCTGGGTTCGATCCCCGGTCAGGTCAAGATGGAAAATGGACATAGGTGTTGGATGTTTATCTATATATGCATCACTACATAGTATAAAACAAAGTCACTTACGTCTGTCCCTATGTATGCTTAGATATTTTAAACTACATTGACTCAGAAACTACATTGACTTTAAAACTAAATTGACTCAGAATAGAAACTTGTTCCAAGAATTAAATTTGTGACAAATCTTGTTCCTATAACAAATAAAGTAAAAAATAAAAATAAAATAAAATAAGAGTTCCAAAACGAAAATACAAAAACTAACGCCATAGTACCTATTCCAGTAATCTTTCAGATATTTTAGACACGGTTTTCAGCTGGGACCCTGCGTATTGAGTCCCGTGGCGAATCGGTAATTATATGAGAACCAGTCAATGAGTAGGTACGCGACAAAAGTGTAGCGAAAAAATGTGGGCACGTTCCTCTAGAACGCTTTTTCTCCTAAAGTTTGACAAATACAAGTACTCTTACTGAAATTACTGTTTTTAAACGACTGTCAAAAATATACATACATACAACTTTTGACCAACTAACGTTATAATTCTATTTTTAATGTATATAGGTATATATTGACTACAAAACTAATTTCGACTTATAAAATTAAAATAATTATGACTTGTTTAATCTTTTTGAATTTCGTAAAAAATATTTCGTGCTAATTTTAATATTTAATTTTATATCTCTTAATAATCTGTCGCTACGCCCTGACTGGGTACATGTATATACTGCACTACATATTATTGTCAACTTTATGCAACATGTAAGCGACGAATAAATGAATAACGAATTATATCAGTCTATAAGAACTTATGGCCATATTAAGCATGTTGGATTGGTGTAGATGAAAAACGAAATCAAAATCATGATGGCTTGCTAGCTGCATCACCTATAGACGTGATACCGCAGATTTTAGCCAAATCCCTCGATCGACTTTTACGATCTGCGCAGGAAGAGAAGCAGCTGGCACATTCTACATTTTTTTCTCAGACCAGTATGAGAGATTCTCATACTTGTATGAAAAACAGTGTGAAAACTTTGTGTTTGTTTTCAAAAATCATGTAATATGTATACTACATTTGTAAGTATGTTTGTGAGTTTGTTTATTGCAACATAACTTCTCATTATTAATGCAAGTTTGTATGTGTGGGTATCATTAGAATATTTGTCTTTTACCGACTTAGGCTATATTACGACGTAGGCTATATTTTTCAGACGTGTTTTACGATAGAACTTGTGAAGCTTGTTTTAACTATTGTAGGTAAAACAAAATCATTGATTTTAGACCCTATGTAAAGGAGAGAAGGTTAAAATTATTTGGGAATAAATATAACGGTGTCCTATTAATTTATTGTGCCGTGTGGTTTCCGGCATAGTAGAATAGGACCACTCCTAGTCTTCCCATGGAGGTCGTAAGAGGCGACTTAGGAAATACAAGCTAAACAAAGCTCATAAACATCTATGAGACCTCTCCAACCCGTCTGGCCAGCGAGGAGAGTGTAGGCCAAATCCTCTATCTACTCTGGCCAAGTAAGGCTCCAGTAGTACAGAGAGGGTCATGCTCCTGGAGTAGCTCCTAAAAAGACTAACGATGATAATGACGATTAATTTATAGTTTAAATGCTCTTAAGACATCTGAGGTTGTCTAGAACACGTGATAGCCTCTGTGGGTCAGTAGTACCGCAAGTGTCTATGAATTGACAGGGTACCGGTTTCGGTCCCCGGCCAGGTCAAGATGGAAAACGATCTTTTACCGATTGACCTGGGTCGTGGATGTTTATCTGTATATATGTACCTATCTCCTATCTGTGCGACTAGCAACAGTTGCAGCTTACCCTGTTTTTCAAAGCAAACACGGTGACCGCAAGTGGCATTAAAATATCTCGAGCCCCTCCGTGCTTCGGAAGGCACGTTAACCTGTTGGTCCCGGCTGATTTCATCTTTGATGGCAGTCGTTAATCATTGTCAGATGCCTTTAGGCAGCTTAAAAAGTCTGACATCAGTATTGGCCACTTAATAATCTAAAAAAATAAAGATTCACATGTCGTGCTACTGAGCTAGGTACGTTAATAAAACGTAGGTACGTATATAATTATAACCAACGTGATGCCTTTGATGCCGCCAATGGCTTAGTTGGCCCTTCGTATTTCAACTAAATATTTTTATTTTTTATTGGCGGATTCTTCGGCATAGATAGAAGGCAACTTGCCAGTATTGTTATAAAACAAAAAAAGTGCAAAGGGATATCTTACTTATATTAATTTTTTACATATGCCTTTTAATATTTGATAATAACATTAATTTATTTATCAAAAGTGAGGGCATTATCGGACATTGACCTAATAAAGGCCACTCAACCTCGTATAAATGTGTTCATACCTATAAATATCTATCATCTATCGAGAGGACAAACTTGCTCAGGGATGCGCCGCTGTCGCGGGCTCTCCGGATTTTGAACGCTATAGCACTAAAAATAGACTTATTCTGTTGCACGCTGAATGAGTTTACAAATATAGCTTTATATCATATCTGTTATAAAAAGTAAATTGTATGTGTATTTTAGATAACTTTCCGCGACTATTGCATTAGGTTATTCCTGTAATGATGGTTGTGAGTTGGAAATAAATAAATAAAATCTTACTATGCACAAATGTTTTATTAAGTATTCTTCCATAGATGCTTACCAATATTTAACTTTTATTCTATTATTTATTAAATAATTGAGTACCTATTCATTGTTTTATTAATATTGTAACTTTATATCTTTTATTTTTGTTCATTTTATAAAATGGAATACAATATTATTATACACCTGAATGAAATACATCAAAGGATACGTTGTGAAAATTGGAATCGGTAATAAAGAACAGTGACTAGCCACTTTTTCCTGCTTTAGATCACTATCATAAATCCCCAGGTAAAAAAGGCCTATTTCTCAAATCCCAGATTTAAGAAGTTCCATTTCTCTTCGCTCTATATTCTGCAATCGTGTACAGACAACCCAAGTGTAGACTTTATGTTTTATTCATGCGGCCTCCATCGTTTATGCAAATGGCCGTGGTAATAATTCAATGTGATGATAAAATAATAAAAAACGAGATTACTCGCGATCGCTGTGTATTTTGCTGATCAACTACATGTTTTTGTCAACGAGTATGTTGGTGTTAAGCTTGTATATCTACTCGTACCTTAAGGCTCTTAATGAAGATGTTCGTTCAGGAGGTACAATAAACCGATGGTCTTAGCTGACATCATTGCTGGTAGGCGTTTAGCTATATCAGATGCTTTTAGGCCTGAAAAGTGTAAACCATTAAAAAAACCGAAAAGAGATAAAGCATGAATATTTCTTTAATTTCTCCTGTAAAGTTTACTTTATCACATATTAATTAAATAAATATAAAGGGACATATTACACAAATAGAGCTAGCCCTACAGTAAGTTGTGAACTTGTGTCGTAGGATACTAACTTAACGATACTTTATTTTATAATAAATACTTATGTAGATAAAAATCCAAGACCCAGGTCAATCTGAAAAAGATCGTTTTTAATCATGACTTGAGCGGGGATCGAACTCGGGCACCCTCGTGTTGACCACTGCGCCACTGAGCTCGCCAAATAATAATTAATTAGACATAACCAAAGATCGTTGGACCAACAAAAGTACGTAAGATCAAAGTCCATGTTTGGTAAAAAAGTGTGGGTTTAGAGTTGAACTGTTAAACGTGAACCAGACGTATATGACAAATATTTTATAATGATTCAATTCATATGACATTTTCTATGTATTCAAATAATACCAGCTTCGTCGGTGTTCTAAATCAAAAACTTCCGGTAATTAAACCCAGGTTTTATTATTTATTTTTTCTAGCGTTAAGCACGATTTTTAAATATAATATTACCATAAGTCCCACCCAAGAATATGATCATTTTTACTACTTTTCAAGAACTTACGCACTAATTTATTTTCTCTACATATAAAAAGGAAAGATTTGCTTGATGTTTGCTGTAATGGTCAATGGATAAACTCAAAAACTACTTATTTCACCTATCGAAAGTTACATCGTCAGTGAGTAACATAGGCTATAATTAGGAAAAGTAATATGTATCAATAACTTGAAAACATCAAACTGTTCAATGAAGCCGAATTAACCCTACCATATTTGGGATTGTAACTACTTTCACGGTCTCTTTCTCGATAGAACTCTTAGAATGTAAGTTTCCTGAATATGAGTTTTTGGTGTTGTCCTTTTATGCAAGCGTATGTGGCCACACTAGTGTCAGATATTTATAAATACTGCCTAAGGAACAGACACAAATATTTTTTTTCATAGCCTTATTTGTGGTATACTTACCAAAGTTAATTTGACAATATAAAAAAAACAGTTTTAGTGTATGACAAATACTACAAACGAAGTAGCAGATAAATAGTGAGCTTCGTGGGATGTTGCAATGTTATTTGCGTTAGCGGTGTTATGAAAAGTACTTATATTCATTCTGTAGTGATGATACACGTGAAACAATTATGTTTTTCTTAATCGAGACGCTGGATAAGTTACTTTTTGCTGGAGACTGTCTAATGATAGAAACTGATAGTCATTAAATTGTTTATTCGCAAAAACTTACGCCACCCACTATCTCAGCAGTTCATATTACCTCCGTGGTCCAGTGGTTAAGGCGTTAGCCTGTAGATCCGAGGGTCGTGGTTCGATTCCCACGGGAAAGCATACTTTGTTTAGTTGTTTCCAGTTTGGTTAGGACATTGAAGGCTTGAATCACCTGATTGTCCGATAATAAAGATGATTCCGTACCTCGGATGCCACGTTAAGCCGTTGGTCCCGGCTGCCATCTAGTAGTCGTTAAAGGAACCACGTCAGGGGCCGAGAGGCGGTCCCGAAGAACTCTGACACCAGGGTGTGCATGGTCGATTGACCGTGTCACCTACTCGAAATGAATGAGTTCATAATAGTTCGCCGTTGGCTCAGTAGCTAGCAGTTCAAATTAGGATCAGCTATGAGAGAAGGTTCAGTCAGGTCATGATATTACACAACTTAAGTCTTAACTTTTCATCATATAAATATTATCACACAGATTGAGCTAGCCCCAAAGTAAGTTCGAGAGTTGAGATTTGTCGTCTGCACCTACCTTTTGTAATGTGTTGTAGTTTTTCATACAGGTATGATTAATTACACATGATGCATATTGTAAATCTAATAATTTTGAATGGAAGGGTAAATAAATCGGTGAGGATTCTATACAAAAATTTAGTTCCATATATTTATGATGATTTTCTTTATTCCTTCTATAATACTTTTCTTCATGCCAAATTTCATGATTCCAGGTCTACGGGAAGTAGTATTTGGTTTAGATTTTCATACAAATTTGCGTAAATTGGCAAAATGTACAATTTAATCGGCCATATCTTTTGATCTCCTTAACCTAGAAGTATGAACTTCAATATGTGACATTTCAACTTAACACTTTCGCTGACAATGCCCGCCTGTAGACGTAAGTCTATTGTTATTTCTTTTGTGTCTGGTTCAGTGTCATTGAACGAGTTAATATGTTTACGCGTTTCTGATAAAAATTACTTTTGAAAGACAGACAGGCAGACGAACAGACGGACAACCGAGTGATCCTATAAGGGTTCCTTTTTACCCTTTCCAGGTACGGAACCCTAAAAAAGCCGTGTGGTATCCGGAAGAGTAGAATAGGACCACTCCAAGTCTTCCCGTGGATGTCGTAGAAGGCGACTTAGGAAATACAAGCTAAACAAAGCTTATAAACATCTAAGACACCTCTCCAACCCGTCTGGCCAGCGTGGAGAGTGTAGGCCAAGTCCTCTGGCTGCTCTGGCCAAGTATGGCCCTAGTAGTACGGAGAGGGTCGTGCTCCTGTGGTGGAGACTAGGAAGGACCTGATGATGAACCCTAAAAAAGAATCTACATTTTCTCCGAGTAAGAACAGCATCAGAGCCGCATTCAAAACATATATAACTTTTATAAATAAATCCAATTCCAGGTGTTGCTCTCACCGGACGGAGGAAACATTATTTACCCTTCCCGAGGAAAATTAAATATTTACTATAATAACAACATTTAATAAGCCTATCTCATACGTAAATGACTTTATTTGTTTACTTTATTTACTGTTAGAAAATAATTTATTCCTTTTATATTTCCGCAAAGATATGTCTCATTTAATTAGCTACTAGGCCTAGGGTTCTAGTCTTGTAAATCCTTAAATTATATTTATAATTTCAGAAAAGATTGTTTGTTTTATTGTACGATAAGAAAAAAAAAAAACGGAACATAAAACACAGTATATATGAAAAGTAAACATACAATGGCGGACTTATCCCATAGAGATCTCTACGAGTCAACCAGCCAAATGATCGAGAGAATGTTTACTAATTGGGCAGAAGTGTTGAGTGTTCTGAAGAATTTTTGGAATTGGTGCCACCGTCACCTTTCTACCACCGCACCGCCCGCCACAAGAGTAAAGTTCATCCCCAAATCACGTAGTTCTTACATGACGCTCGTACAGCAGGATTGTAAAATGGGCTTCCCGAGGTTTTCCCTATGTGCTATGACTTGGGGTCCTTCAAAAGGCGTGTTTACGTGTCTTAAGAGTCTCTTTTTTACTCTTCTACGCTTTTGCTACTGAAACAATTATCATGAAATTTTGTGTACATTGTCGAGAGTACTAAGAAGGTAAAAAAGTACTGTTCCCGTAGGATTTACAGAATCGAGAGCAGAGCCGCAGAAGGAAGCTAGTAAAACTATGTTCGCAATAGGTCTTTTGACGATTTCTGTAGCCTAGTGGTTGTTATGCCAAGCTGTCACAGCGTAGGTCCCGGGTTCGATCCCCTGTCAGGTTAAGATGGAAAATTGATTTTCAAATTGGCCTCGGTCTTAGATGTTTATCTTTATAATGTATTTGTTATTAAATATGGTATCGTTGAGTTAGTATCCCATAACAAAAGTCTCGAACTTACTTCGGGGTTAGCTTAACCTGTGTGCTCAATATCATTATCATTACATAGTATAAAACAAAGTCGCTTCCCGCTGTCTGTCCGTCCCTATGTCTAAGATCTTTAAAACTACGCAACGGATTTTGATGCGGTTTTTTTAATAGATAGAGTACTTCAAGAGGAGGGTTTATATGTACATAAACGTAAATTTTTGACGTCAACAATTCTTGAGAAGTGAAATATGACAATTAATAAGTGTTCAAAGAAACCTATATTAAATAAACGTTTTGAATTTGAATTGAATTTGAATCTGAACATTGCATCCGTGCGAAGCCGGGGTCCGGGTCGCTAGTTACGTATAAGTCTCCTAGTAACAGATTCAAAGGCCGATTTCATCATCATCATCAACCTACACTCGTCCACTGCTGGATATTGGTCTCTCCCATGGCATGCCACTGAGCTCAGTCTTGAGCTTTTCTTCTCCAAATCGAAAGGCCAATTTAACTGTACTGAACTCTATATTAAGCACAGAATAACGTTCCTGGTAAGTTGTTATTAAACTAACAGGCTCCCTTCTCTCAGAATGATTATTAACTTTATAATAGGTGTTTTAAATCAGGTTTATTATTAGGTGTAGCGTGATTTAGTGTCGATTAGCTCATAAAACTCTATGATACTACAACTTGCAACAATCGTTCTGTTGATGACTAACAGGCCTTCGAAAATGGAAAACCTTAATAGGTAAGGCATATTATTAATGACGAGGTTTATTTATAGCGTTTATGTACAGTAAAACGTATATTATTGTCAAAATTCCCGTTGAGTACGAACGGGCGTGAAAAGATTTCTACAGAGTCGGTAACGCGCGATTGGAACCTCTGGTGCTTACGTCCATATGCTACAGTGACCGCTTTCCATCAGATGAATCGTATCATACGATTCACCTGATGAAAAGCGGTAAATATGTTTTCACTTCAACAGGCATACGATTCGTATGCCTAATATATAATACATATTTAACGGCGTTATGCACTTTTTGGCATGGGTAAAAAATGTTAAACTCTCATCAGGATACGTGACCTGATCGAAAATTCGTAAGACACATAGAGACACAAGCCGGCGCGGCGTAGGAGAGGAATGAATATTCCCCTCTTTCTACCGCACGGAGTTTTTACTTCGGTCGGCACTCCCAGAGTGCAACTTATTGCTATTTTACTATGTATTAAAAATGTTGGTATGACCTCGACAAATAACTGTTAATTTTACAAATAATATCGCTTTCTGCACATATATATCTGTCCTGTCCTGTTAATTATATAAAACAAATAAACGCTTAAATTTAATGAAAAAATTTATATTGCTAACGTAATAATTAAAAATACTTAAAAAATAAAATTATTTACAATCTAGCCTTTTGGTCGCGGGATACCTCGATCAGTCTCTTTTACAAAAAGTCAAAGAGACGATTGCTAACGTTCTTTAATATGAAATCTATTATAAAGGTTATACGATTATTCAACATAAATACTATAATTTCATATTTACTACTATTTGCTAAAATTTTATTTTAAATAAAACATATTTTTACGTTAAAAAATAACATTCAAAGTATTGCCCGAAAAAACCATCAACGTGCCTTTGTAGATGATCATTGACTTTTCATCGCATATCTAAAAAAAAAATACAGAATAAATCATTTCATACATATTATCATGTCTTTATCCCGTACGGGGCAGACAGAGCCTAAGGTCACAAGATCCAAAGGCCACGTTTAGCATGTTAGTGGCCGTATAGGAGGAAAACGGAATCCAAATAGTGATGGGTTGCTAGCCGCATCTCCTATTGATATGATTCTTAAATTTTTGCCCATTCCCTCGGCCGGCTTCTACGGTCTGAATGGGAAGAGAAGCAGCTGATACTTTCTAAGTTTTTTCTTTTCTACCAGACCAGCATGGATGATCATGGAAATCATTTCTACTAAAAAAATCGACCTATTTGCAAATTAAACAACTGCTTTCAAATAAAAACAACTCCTTAGTTTCTATATGTAAATTAAACATCTGTCATAAAGTCATAACGTCTTGTCTTAACTAATTGTCTTAACCTAATTTTCATTTCAACTTAGCATTCATGTTTCTACAATCGACCAAAGCCGTAAAACCTAAATTTCAATATACATCGCTGCTTATATATATTGTTTTTAAACTGATAGTAAAGTTGAGTTGTCAATGTATACTGAAATAACTGTTGGAACCGGTCGTATTATTATGATCTCGAGCGAAGTTAATCCAAATTTATGAAGTAGCGCAGTCGTTTCATTAATTAGTGCACTTTGCATACCATTAGATATTCGAAAGGTTTTAGTGCTTAAAGTGTAACGAGGTCGATTGTCTGTTTATGTGTTTTAAAGTTCACAAGTTGGTCTTCAGACTGGCTATTTTCTTATTCTCTCGTACAAGCTAGTTTTATTACGCGGCCTAACCTGAAAAGTATCAGCTTGCCTGTCATAAGCAGTTTGTTTTTTAGGGTTCCGTACCCAAAGGGTAAAAACGGGACTCTATTAATATCGCTCAAATGTCCGTCTGCTTATCAGGCTGTATCTCATGAACCGTGATAGTTAGACAGTTAACATTTTCACAGATGATGTTTTTCAGTAGTCACTACGACAACAAATACTATAAAATAGAATAAAATAAATAATTAAGGTGGCTCACATACAACACACGTGATAATTTTGCTTGTTTTTGCTCGATATTGATAACGGCAACAGGTAGACGCTTGAAATATTCACAGAATATTTTGTTACATGTTCACTTTAAAAATAAATAATTAAAGAAAAATAAAATATTGTTTTACGATTTTTATGAATTAATAAACAGTTTTTACTTAATCTGAAACTAGCGTAGAAAAATAATTATTTTAAATATTTTTTTACTACAATATTAATGCAAAATAAGAAAAATATTAATATAAAGTTTCGTAACAACTATGAGAAATCATAGTGCCACGAAACTTACACAGTTATTTTAATATCATATTTATGGATACGAATTCCCATGTCATTAAAATTCTCATCGCGCGTTTGGCAGTAGCCGACTGATTGCCGTTGACCTAGAAAGCAAGTAATTAAAAAAAAAAACACCGCAAAGATCAGAAGAGTCTCAAAAGCAATAGTTGCAGGTCTACAAAGTTGTTTATGCCGTTGTTCAAACTTCGAACTACAGGTTCCTCCATAGTTAAATCTGACATCTCAATGGAACTAGTAGCGGTATTTTTCATCTGCCTATGCGCATCGAAAACTTTGTAGAACCGTAATAGTGAGTGATTAATTCGAAATTCGAACATTCGTTAGAGCGCTACTACTTTTTTAATAACAGTACGCGTGTAATCGACCTTTTTGGACATTAACATGGCGATTTGCATAACGACGCCATACCGATTCGTCTGGCTGGATGTGTGGCCAGTATACGTCAGCCTAACGTTTCCTTTTGATGTTCCGTATGTAATTTGTTGGGTTCTCGAAGAGGTGATTCTTTACTTGGTTCTGAAATGTGGCCAAATTGATATTGTAAAAGTTAGGTGTAATTTGCAAAATGTTTTGAATGAATTTGTCAAAAATTTAGAGAACGATTAGATTATGTGTTGAATTATTATAATATGGGCTACTTGTTTGTGTGTTGCGGTATGTAAGTGAAGGTCTGTAAAATTGGTGGTTCGTATACAATATTTTAACATCAGTTTTACGCAACTTCAATATTATACATATTGAAGTTTACCTCAAAGATAATAAAATTTAAAATATTTTATCTTACTGGAAATATTGTTTTACTTTTGTTACTAGCTTTCGCCCGCGGCTCCGCCCGCGTTAATGTCGATCCCTCGGGAATAGTACTTTTTCCCGGGTAAGTTTTCTCCGTACTCCAGAGAACTTGTATGCAAAATTTCATGATGATCAGTTCAGTAGTTACGGCGTGAAAGCGTAACAAACAAACAAACTCACTTTCGCATTTATATTATTACTAGCTTTCGCCCGCAGCTCCGCCCGCGTCAATGTCGATCCCTCGGGAATAGTACCTTTTCCCGGGATAAAAGGTAGCCTATGTCCTTCTCCGTACTCCAAAGAACTTGTATGCAAAATTTCATGATTATCGGTTCAGTAGTTACGGCGTGAAAGCGTAACAAACAAACAAACAAACTCACTTTCGCATTTATAATATTAGTAAGGATTAGTAAGGATTAAATTATTAGCTAGGCACTTGTCGTTGTTCTTGTGTGGATAGAAATGCACACAGTGGCTTTTTTGTAAGAAATAACGCCCTAATTCGCAATTTCATATATTAAGCAGATATAATATTTAATTTTCTTATTGGGAATTTTCTCTATAATGAAATTCTAACTTTCCCGTTAAACAGTCTTTTAAATAGCTTAACTACCTATACATGTAATGTCGGTTTAACTATTTGTGGAAAAATCAATCGTATGCTTTTCATTGCTTTACCGGTAACTTGTTTACTTAGACATAACCATATTTCTTATACAAATAAATTTTATAGTTCATGCCGTATGTTCTTTGAGTTAAACGATGAAAATCGTGTTAAAGTCAGTTCTTTAGTAGTTAAATCTATAAAATATTAATTAAAATAAATTACTAAGTATCTTCTTAACATACAAATATAAAGTTAATGTTTATAACCAACTTCCTATCAATATAATATTAAGTGTATTAGAGTTGTAGTGCAGGTACTAACGGAATCCCTACTGCGCAGGTTATATATATAATATATCCTAGGTACACGGGGACAGTAAATGGTAGAGTACTAAACTATGTTATGTACATATGTTACTTATTTGCTTTAAACTTATGCGTATTTCCTATATATCTTGGGATCAATGTGTTTGGTCAATGTGTAAATATTATTAAAGTACTACAAATTAGTAGACTAGTGGTTAAACGCTAACTACAATCTACCGGTTTGAAACTCGCTTTTTTAGACTCTGAGTTAGAGGAAAGTAAGTATGAGAATATGTTGACGTATTCTCATACTTACTTTGCTCCAACCCAGAGTCTAAAAAACCTAGAGTTTCAAACCGGTAGAGTATTGTTGCTAGTTGACTCTATATGTAAACGTGAAAATACAGTTTTAAACGACAATAACATGTTAACAGACTGCTATAAAAGAAATTTAATAAATCCTGCGTACTTTGAAGTTAATTTTCGTTCGTGTTGCTATATAATTTAGCTTTGAAATATCTTTATAATTTAGCTTAACAATTCAGGGACAACAAAAAAATATACGCAATTTTTGACTAAACTACTGTGAGAAGGTCTTTTAAATCTAGTAATTAAAATACGTCAAGGCGATCCGAGAGGAGCCCATAGTTACCTACCCAAAACCTTATTTCTGTAATCATCATCATCATCTATACACTTGTTTATTTTTTCATTGTTGAAGTGTTGACAGATATACACGAAAAAGCATTACATTAAAAATATACATATTTATCATAATTTAATTTGTAAGTTAGTCGCCATCTATGCATATTCATAATAATTATGGTAAGATTTTTTGACTGTTGGCTTTGGATGTTTCAATATTTTTAACATTTTGGATAACATTCTAGTTGATAAAAAGTGCAGGGTTTTGAATATTGCATTGACTGTCGTGCTCACATTTCAACTGAGAGTTAATAAAGACAGAATTAATGCTCGTAACTACTTCTTCTGTCAAGTAGCTACGAGCTACATAGCTACTGCGTTTAGCGACGTGAGATCTTAGGTTTTGGAGCTGTGCACTACTTAGTGTATTTATATTGTCTATGGTGTCACTTAACATCAAGTTCGTCAGTCTTGATATAAAAAAATAAATAAACGTAAGTTTGTTTCCTTCACAGGCGATACGGCACGAAATGCAGCGGCTGTGGCCACGGCATATCCCCATCGGACCTGGTCAGGAAAGCCCGGGAGAAGGTCTTCCACCTCAACTGCTTCACGTGCCTCGTCTGCAGAAAACAGCTGTCCACCGGAGAGGAGTTATACGTCTTGGATGACAACAAGTTCATTTGCAAAGAGGACTATTTGGCGGGGAAGGCGCCGACCACGCAGCATTGTAAGTTATTTATTCTAGAAATCTTGCCAGCCAGTATCAAGTTAGATCGATATTATTTATTTTTCATTTTCTTTTTACTGTGAAACAATCTTTGCTAGCCAGAATGAAATTCTATGAAGCATACAGAATCTAGAAGTCCTCTCCGTGGGACGTATTTGTTATTAGGCTTTTTATACATATCTAGCGGATCAGAGATCAGACTTGTCATTTTATTTTTTGTTAATAAACAAAATTGAAATATTTGCCTCATCGCAAATTCTGGTTCAGATTTTTTACTTTACTGTCGTAGCTATAATAAAAAGCTGAGGTTATTTCCACAGAACATTCATTCGATATTTAATAAAAAGTGATGATCTTGCACTGAGTAAAAACTAGAGAAAATTACGTGAACATTATTTACTATTTTTAATTTTTTGATCTACATCGAACTTTATTTGTACAACCTTTATATGTTTAATCACCTTTATATTGATAAAAGCGAAAACAAATGATTTACACAGACGTTCAAGATAAGTCACTAATAGCACCATACAGCCATCATTGTCTTATGTAAATTCTATCAAAGCGCGGGCACTAGCGAACTCTTATTTGACACCCATGTCATTGAGTATTATTACAAATAAATAAATAAATGAAGGCAATAAAACTCAACGCTCGTATTCAAATTAGAATGTGTAGCACGTATAGGGACATTCCAGGTCAATGTCGCAAAATAAAATTCAGTCAACAGGTAGATTACTTCGAAATTGCACTTACTAACCAACGTAATTTACGTAAGTCCAATCTAACATCGATATACGCTATCACGTACACAATCGAACACAATGTTGCTATATGAAAAAATAAATTAGGTCTTTTATTGTCCCCACTTCAGCTCCAGCCCAATCGATATCGAATAATTACTTTTCTAAAACACGACCACGTCGTTCAATTTCCGAACGTGACATGTGAGAATTGCATTCTCAGTTTAAAACGCGTTTTTTATTGTTTAAGAACGTATCGAGGCAACAATAAAACTCCGGAGCACCCATTTTGAAATCGGATTTTTCGATCAATACGAACCGTAACCGAATCCAAGTGAAAAAAGAAACAAAAAGAAGGACGCGGACAAAAAGCCAACCGCATTACACATTAGCCACGTCTCCACGCGGTAGTGGCGTTGTAGACAACTTTTTTTACTTTTTATTTACGGTTTTGTCGAAGGCAACACCTTAGAAAAACTGACGGATTGTTGAGAGGCGAGTCGTGAGTATCGTGAGCTGAAACTTAAACGTAGAGATAGTACAAATGTTTTGATTTGGTTGGACTGGTAGCAATCCCTTGTTTAGAAAATTGAAGGAGGTTCAACACACTGGCGTTTTGTCGTTTTATTTTTAGATTGTAGCTTCCCCAAATAGCTGCGATACTAACGGTCGGCAATAATGCAGGCGTTATTGCAATAGGTCTCTATGTTTAGTACATTTTGCGAGTATGATATATTTTCCTGTGTTAGTTTATATTAAAACGTGTTTTTCACACCGCTGACATAAAAACGGGTTAATATCCATCGCATATCCATTCTACGTTCAAGCTTCTTCTCAACTACTTTGATGTCTATAAAGAAATAAATATTATGTTACTATACTCTAGAACCACGAAATGATACACGGATATATTGATAAAACCACATTGGTATTTTACGCAATAGTAGTCATTCGTATAATAAGTCGGTCGGCCGATATATCACAGAAATACTATAAATATGAAACAACTCGTATCGTATCTTTGAAACAATGTAAGCCGGATTATCATAATAATGCCAGCGATTTTATCAATAATAAAGCGGCTATTTAGGAAACGCTTTACAAAAAACGCGTCGCATTTTTAGCTGTCATTAATCGTAGTTCCGGTATTACTGGTTTTAGTAGGTTGATTAGTGAACAGTGTTAATATATTCAGTCAGAGCTACTGTATCTTTTACGGCCAGAATATTTTTACAGCGATAAAGAGCTTAACAAGAAATGTTAGCAGTGAATACATGTATACAATTAGTTTTTTAGATATTGTATTTTGATTTTTACTTGTAAAATTTGTTTAGGAACTGGCTTCATCAGATTGTCTGATGGCCGGATGTAATTAAAAATTGTATAGGGAATAAAGAAAAACATCTCCATATACCTTGTTTCACACAGTGAGACTGGCAACTAGGTATAGGTAGCTAGTTGCCAGATTCTATTGTGAAATAAGGTGTTAGAGCAGAATAATAATAGGCTTTTAGTAATGATGAAGAATATAATAAGTACCTTAGTGATTTAATTTGAGATGTAACAAAATTCACATTTTAAGAGTAAATTTATCACTGGAAGACATACACTGATACAAACATATGATTTCTTAGTAAATATTTGTATAATACTTTTCAGTATTTACCACCATTATTTTTGAAATTAGTCTAATATTTCGGCAACATACCAAGACCCGACACATTTCATTACGTATTTAGATATTTTTTTATGATAATTTTGTTAGACTTCCTCAGGCAAGCTTCGAAATTAAATAAAATAGCAGAATACGAGAAAGTACCTTACATTATATACTCGTCGTTTTCCGCGGCTTTACTCGTGTTAATGTCGATCCCACGGGAACAGATGTTTTTTCCGTACATGTAACTTTTTTGTGTGCAAAATTTTGTACGTTAACCGTTCTAAACATACAAACTCGGCGCACTTATAATATTAGTAGGATTATAACCTTACAAGTTGATAGATCAGTCGAAAGGAGTTTCTAGCCTCACATTTTTTATATTACTTGGAAATGGTAGTTCAGAGTCATGGAGTATATAATAAATAAATATATAGGGGACACACAAATTGAGCCCCACTGTAAGTTGTGAACTTGTGTCGTAGGATACTAACGCATCGATACTATATTTTATAATAGATACGTATATAGATCATCCAAGACCCAGGTCAATCTGAAAACGAAAACGATCTTTTTCCATCATGATCTGACCGGGGATCGAACCCGGACACTCTCGTGTCGCAGGCTCGCGTGTTAACCACTGCGCCACGGAGCTCTTATATCGATCTCCATTCTTAGGCTAAAATATAGCCCAGATAGGCAATAAAACGCTTTTTTTTATCTATGACAATTACATAAATAACTAGATATTATATTTTCTTGAGTGCACGCTTGAAATAAAACCCCACTCAATAAAAGGATTTCCCTGCGTTATTTTCCATCAGGGGTGACTGTTTGTTCCACTGGCCGCAACATGTGCCCGCCCGCGGCGTCGCCCGTGTTTACGCAGGGTAATTGTGTTTAGACATTGTTAGAGCGGAATAATGTTGGTAAATAAACTTCGGGAAACGCGATCGAGCACGTGATATTGGAACGAGTGTTTGTACTTGTGACAAATGCAAGTGTAGGTTTAAATTTAGACCTTACTGCTTTGATTTAAGAATCTAGCCAGTAGCTGTACTGTGGTTCTTTTGAACACGGTTATAAATAGTAGTAGATTGGCCATTGTGCCAACTTTATTTTGCTGGAAAAAGACAGATTCGCTTAGTGTCGTGGCTCCGACACTAAGCGAATCTGTCTAGTGTGATTATTTTCTCAAAAAATATATCGCAAATAGGGTCTTGAGAGGCTTCTCAAGACCCTATTGCGATATAATTTCTGAAAGATCTATATGACATTATAATTAGGCATAGTTATTAGGGAATACAAAAGTATGTTTTACAGTTAAAGATTCTCATGTACAAAAATTGTAAATAAAGTTTTAGTTATTTTAGTATAATACTAGACCACGCCGGCTTCGCATGGACATATATAGTATCACGTCTTTTTCCCTTGCGGGGTAGACAGAGCCTAGGTCTATAAGACCTTATGGCCACATTTAGCAAGTTGGAGGGCGCGTGAATGGAAAACGGAATCAAAATAGTGATCGGTTGCTAGCCGCATCGTCTATTGACATGATTAGATACGCATGGATAGATACAGGTATTTAAATAGCCTATGTTCATCAGGTATAAAATGGGATTCCAGTAGTTTCGGAGCCTATATTCAATGCAAACAAAAACAATCAAATCTTTATAATATTAGTGTAGAAGCATTATTATATTACTAGTTCACGCCCGCGGCTCCGCCCGCGTTAATGTCGATCTCTCGGGAATAGTACTTTTTCCCGGGATAACGGTAGCCTATGTCCTTCTCCGTACTCCAGAAAACTTGTATGCAAAATTTCATGATGATCGGTTCAGTAGTTACGGCGTGAAAGCGTAACAAACAAACAAATAAACAAACAAACAAACTCACTTTCGCATTTATAATATTAGTAAGGATTACTACCTTTAACCCGCGGCTCCGCCGCGTCAATGTCGATCCCTCGCGAACAGTACTTTTTCCCGGGATAAAATGTACCCTATGTCCTTCTCCGTACCCCAGATAACATGTATGCAATTTCATTATGATCGGTTTAGTAGTTACAACGTGAAAGCGTCACAAACAAACAACTGCACTCACTTTCGCATTTATAATATTACTCTTAAATCATATAAAATCAAAATAATTACATAATAAAATGATTGTTCTGTCTTAGCGGTATACGGATATTAAATAATAACCATTTATTTTTACGCTTAGTCATGAAAACGCAAAGATAATATATCTCCGACACTCCCCACAAAGCTCAGTGAGCGAAATGATATAGATATGGCAAACAAGAAATTGTTTCCACTAGCTGATCTAAACCCCTAGCTCGGGCAGATTAGACCGGGAATCGAACCCCTGCACCGGGGGTTAAGAAGCTTATGCGGTCATTGATACGGCTAATTCTAAATTGCATAACGTTTTATGTGTTTTGTGTTGCTTTGAATCTTTATAATCAGAATTTCGATTTCAAAATGTATATAATAATAACTAACTTTTAATATTTATTAAATAGTATTTTTCAAATAAGTGATCTTTCAGATAAAATAAAACTACTTCAACCAAAATACTGAAACGATTTTGATAAAATATAAATGGGAATAATAACAAATTAAAAAAATATTGAGAATCCCTTGAAAATTAAGATTTTTGAAACTGATATTTTGTTAAACACACATTTTGTGTATGTCTATTATACATGATAGACAGTCCATAGATAGACATTAGGAATTTTAAATAATATGCAATTACGTTTAACTCGTTCGCTGACACTGAACCAGACATAGAAGAAATAACAATAGAATTACGTCTACGGGCGGGCAGTGTCGGCAAAAGTGTTAGCTTTACTATTTACGGTCGCCTCTTGTCATTTAGTTGACATTGCGTTTTCAAATATGAAATAGAGAGTCTGTATTAACGAAATGTCTACTTAATGAATCCTTTCTACATATGAATGAGAGCTGTAGAAAAATACTTCTTAAAATCAAAGATCTTTCGGCAATATGATAATAAGGCTTTAGACCATTGAAAACACCAAGGTTTACTAAATAGAAAACAATTCTACAAAAGTATGTTCATCATTTTCAATAAGTTATGCTTTCTCCTATATTCATCTAAAGCAGTAAATCCTAAATGTAAATACATCTACAAGAATATCCGTTAAATAAATAATCCATGAAATTCGAAGATGAAATACAGATAACTTTTCAATTGAAAGTTCAACTTTCGAAAGTAGTTCAAACAGACTTCTAATTTATCAGATGAGATCCATTAAAATTGTTTATTATTTGCATCCTATAGAATGTAATCATTTTATTTCCGTTTGAGAAGGGTATACAAAAATGTTAATAACAGTTATAGTTTTCACCTAATTTGCCATAACAATATCGTGCTATTGCGTAATTAATAGCGTAATAATATATAAGTTAAATATTCGTCAGGTTATTAATGGAGTATATAATAAAACAGATCCACTATTTAAAATTATACATGTCAAATTAATAAGAAATAAATCATCAGAATACATTTTATATAGTAAATAGATTCAGGTGTTACTTTGCGGAAGTCAAAGCTACATTTACTATGGTACAGTTTACTTTGCGTGCTTTCGCCACCAGTTAGTTCATGCAAACTATTGCTGGCCAGCGCCCGCCACTGCCTGAAGATGCCTCGTATAGAGGCGAAACACGTGTCACGAGCTCGACGGCCGATGTTACTGCAGCCTCAACGGATGCAGCAGTATCGACTAGGGTTGCATGCATTAACTATTGTTGACGGGCATGAAGTGACTAACAGTAATGGGTGGACGCTGAACAGCAATAGTTTGCATGAACTAACTGGTGGCGGAAGCACGCAAAGTAAATTGTCTTAAAGTAAATGAAGATTTTATAGATAATATAGGATAATAGTTTATTTCCTAGAATACAGTACAAAGTTCTTAAATTATTACAAGCGCTTGTATTTCACCTTTAGATAGGCATACAAATATTTAAATAGGTAATATGAATCTACTTATAATAGAAATTAAGTTGGGGTGAAATATGTTTAGCAAAAATTTTCGAACTAGTACTCCGAAGATGAAATTTGGTACGTAGACAATATTTGTACAATTTTTAAGTTTGTTTGGCATCAAAATCTCTTCAAAAGTTAATGAGATATTAAAATAAATAATTACGAGGTCCATGTTGGTGGCAAGTGGTTCAAGTTATAGAGTTACACTTTTTTTTTGGAAGGGCAATGGTGATTTTTTATTTTTTTGTGTGGGTTAGGGATTGTATTTTCACCCACAATCCTTATCCTTATCCTGACTAATATTATAATGCGAAAGTGAGTTTGTTTATTTGTTTGTTTGTTTGTTACGCTTTCACGCCGTAACTACTGAATCGATCATCATGAAATTTTGCATATAAGTTCTCTGGAGTATGGAGAAGGATATAGGCTACCTTTTGTCCCGGGAAAAAGTACTATTCCCGTGGGATCGACATTGACGCGGGCGGAGCTGCGGGCGAAAGCTAGTACACAATATAACTGAAACATCATTTCAGCGGCAAGGAAGTAGTTATAGTAACAAATAAATTTCTAATAATAATCGTTTTACTTAATTGGATGAGTTTTATTGCCTAGTTGAAAGTGATCGAAAGAAAATTATTTACGACTGTACGTCGATGTTTTCATTGAAATAATTTACAATTTCATGTATTATTATTTTTCAACGTTCACTTTCATTTTTTAATTACATAAGTATTATTTGCGATTTTTAACTCTAAGAACTAACGTACTGTTTATAAGAAAATATCAGAATAACTATTTGTACGAGTAGTTCGTAATAGTTTACGATCTTGGAAGAATAAACAATGTAATCAGAGTCCTTCAGGCACGTAGGAACTAAGTCTGGATTAAGTTTCTTTCGGCGTATTCTTCTCACCAGTGGTCGTTCTGAAACGCTAGTAGTATTTCGATTTGACATATATTCAAAAAATATAAGAAATAACAATATGACGTTCAAAATACATGTATCTTTGACGTTTGACTTTTTTTGACTATCCTTTTTCCCGAGATTTCGTCCGCGTAATTTATACCCTAATGTGTTATTATATATGTTACGGTAAATTTGATTAATCGAAAATTATTAATAATTTTATAACATTATTAATAATAACCTCGTGTTTTGGTAAATGTGAATAAAAAACTGAAATTAATTACTTTTGGTAGTTATTATTAATAATTCACTACACACATTGGTAAAAGTTATAAAAAAACCCAAAGTTATTAGTCCAGCAGGTATTTATTAAGAATATGATATGACGAAGATACTACTTATTCGTAAGATATGACACATATAACAGTGCTTGTCTCAGATCACACAAACAAGGGTAGGTACTTGTTTTAAAGAAACTGACAACAATAATCACCTCTTGATCTGTACTCTTAATAAACAAAGTTAAAAGAGTGAGAGAACAGCCTCTCGGCAGCGAAAGGGAGTCGCTATTGCTGCCCTATCTTGAGCTACTGGAACAGAGTCCACGTTGACTCGAGACTTGCTCATGTCAATGTAAAATAACTTTAGTTTTTAATATTTTTATTTGGCTCACTTTACTAACCCTAGTTTATAAGCTTATTTTTGGTAATAACCTATGTAATAGAAATGTATTTCTAAAATAAAACGTTATTAGTATTATTATTTGTATCTACTTTGGTTTCACGGGTGTTACCCCGGTCCTTTGGAGGCTTGCGTGGAGATATATATCCAACATGAAGAGGCCCTTTGGAGAAGTTGATGTAAAGTTGGTCTCCAGCCAGAACTTGTTTCTGGAAATACCAATGTATGATATGTCCTTGAACAGGTTTAGGCTGGAACAGAAACTATTGCATTATGAAAGACAAATTTATGGGATTGAAATGTAGCTGGACTTGTGCTAGGTTTGCCTGGATTGGACACCTGCTATTATTATAAAATGGCAAAATTATAGAATCGTCATCACCATCAAGCAGGCCTCTTGTGATGAGGCCTTTTCAATACTTTGATTAAAAAGGCCTCGAGATTACAACCATGGGAACAGTAATGAAAATATGTAAGTGACTATTTTAGGGAAGAGATCTTGAAAATGATGTAATTTTTGGAATCCAAGATGGCGGACGCGACTTTTCATGAAAAACCTGCAACCTGCAAAGGGGTCGTTTTTTGGGTTTTTACCTTAGTTATGTAATCCAAGATGGCGGGCGCGACTTTTCATGATAAACCAACATGAGTGTCGTTTTCTAGGTTCTTGGGGTGTAGAGGTGCATATCTCGAAAATGACGTCAGTTATATAATCTAAGATGTCGGACGTGACTTTTCATTATAAATCGACGTGAGTGTCAATTTCTAGGTTTTTTTCGGTGTAGTTTTGGAAAATTACATCAGTTTTAGTATCCAAGAAGGCAAATCTTCGCGTGGCCTCTCGCACATCCCGCATGCCGCCTCGCCACCCCTGCCCGCAAATCTGTTGCCCGATCGAGAAAAAAATCGCCAGTGTACATTTATTTTTATCGATAGTTATTACATTTATCGGTACTAAGGTTACATTATTAATAATCAGGAGGTGCTGGGAGAGATCGAGAGGTTTTATGGGCAGCTTTATACCTCAATAGCCAAACCCATTGTCAGCTTGGCCAAAGATCCGAGAGCCAAGCTAACCCGTCACTATACCGAAGACATCCCGGACATCAGCCTGTACGAGATTAGGATTGCCCTCAAACAGCTAAAGAACAACAAGGCGCCGGGCGAGGACGGAATTACAGCAGAGCTTCTGAAAGCGGGCGGAACGCCGGTACTGAAAGTCCTTCAGAGGCTCTTTAATTCCGTTCTGTTCGAGGGCATTACGCCGGAGGCGTGGAACAGGGGTGTGGTGGTTTTGTTCTTCAAAAAGGGTGATAATACTCTATTGAAGAACTATAGACCCATCACACTCCTGAGCCACGTCTATAAGCTGTTTTCGAGGGTGATCACGAATCGTCTCACGAACAGGCTCGATGCTTTCCAGCCTCCCGAACAAGCCGGTTTCCGAAAAGGCTACAGTACCATAGACCACATCCATACGCTGCGGCAGGTTATACAGAAGACCAGAGAGTATAACCGGCCATTATGCTTAGCGTTTGTGGACTATGAGAAAGCCTTTGATTCGGTCGAAACATGGGCCGTGCTTCAGTCCCTCCAGCGATGCCGCATCGACCATCGGTATATCGAAGTGTTGAAGTGCTTATACAGCAACGCCACCATGTCAGTTCGAGTACAGGAGCAGAGCACGAAGGCTATACCATTGCAGCGAGGTGTGAGACAGGGAGACGTCATATCTCCGAAACTGTTCACCGCTGCTCTGGAGGATGCTTTCAAACTCCTGGAATGGGAAGGACTTGGCATCAACATCAATGGCGAGTATATCACTCACCTTCGATTTGCCGATGACATCGTTGTTATGGCAGAGACGCTGGAGGACTTAAGTACCATGCTCAATGACCTCAATGGAGTTTCCCAACAGGTGGGCCTTACAATGAACATGGACAAGACGAAAATAATGTCGAATGTCCATGTTGTGCCTTCACCGGTATTTGTTGGGAACTCCGTCCTTGAAGCTGTGGACCAATATGTCTACTTGGGTCAATTGATCCAGGTTGGCAGTTCCGGCTTCGAGGACGAGGTGTTTCGACGAATCCGACTCGGCTGGGCAGCGTTCGGGAAGCTCCGCTATGTCTTCTCGTCCAAAATACCTCAGTGCCTGAAGACGAAAGTCTATAATCAATGTGTGTTACCAGTGATGACTTACGGGTCCGAAACGTGGTCCCTTACTATGGGCCTCATAAGAAAGCTCAAGGTTGCTCAAAGAGCTATGGAGAGGGCTATGCTCGGTGTTTCTCTGCGAGATCGAATCAGAAATGAGGAGATCCGTAGAAGAACAAAGGTCACCGACATAGCTCAGCGGATTAGCTCTTTGAAGTGGCAGTGGGCGGGGCACATAGCGCGCAGAACCGATGGCCGATGGGGCAGAAAGGTTCTCGAATGGCGACCACGTACCGGCAAGCGCAGCGTCGGACACCCACCGACCAGATGGTCGGACGACCTGACTAAAGTCGCAGGAAGACGCTGGATGCAGGCCGCTTCCAACCGGTCGTATTGGAAATCCTTGGGGGAGGCCTATGTCCAGCAGTGGACTTCTTGCGGCTGATATGATGATGATGATGATGACATCAGTTTTAGTATCCAAGAAGGCAAATCTTCGCGTGGCCTCTCGCACATCCCGCATGCCGCCTCGCCACCCCTGCCCGCAAATCTGTTGCCCGATCGAGAAAAAAATCGCCAGTGTACATTTATTTTTATCGATAGTTATTACATTTATCGGTACTAAGGTTACATTATTAATAATCACCGACAAATGTGATTAATTTCTCACTTTTACCTGTACTTTCGGTAATTATTAATAATGATAGACAATTATTAATAATTTTTAATTAATCACTCTAACCGTAACATATATACAGTTTCGTGAAAATCCATCCAGGAGGCTTTGCGTAAAGAAGTAACAAACATCCACACATCTTCACATTTATGATACCTAGGTATTCGTTGGGGTTCTGTACTATTAAATATTATATTTTTAATGGAAAAAGATGCAGTCTTCAATTTGACGAGATGGTGTTTAAATCTGGAATTATCTTTTACTTAAGCGATAGCGTTTAAAAAAATAATTTTCTCATACCACTTGCCTATCTATACTGTACATTATGATAATACTAAAAGTTATTCATTCAGGAATAAGTTTCCTGAAATAAATAACTTCTCTCAAAATAAAAATACAAGTCAACAATAGTTTAAAAATACAACAAATTTATTGATATACGAGTATATGCCTATCTCAAAACGGAGTTTTAGTTTTTCAAAGATTTCGTCTAAGGGTTTCATGCTTTTCTTGAGCACGTGTCACGTGGCTGATAACGCCTTAAATCTATTTCCTCTCGTCGTATCAGGGCCGCGCAGCCGAGGGTCGTTCAGGCCCCTGGCGCGTGTCGATAACGCTTATCAATCCAACGCACGCGCCCGCCGGTTGGCTGGTAACGTTCGGAAAATGAATTCGCGTTTTTGTCGATTTTTGAACGAAATGTGTGTGAATGAAATGTAATTTTGGTGGTAAATGACAAGCAACAAAAGGGACTTTATTCCTTGTAATTAATGAACAAAATGGTGGATTATTTGGTATGGACAGCACAAATACTGAAAGAACTCATACGAAATGTGGTAAATACAATTTTTTTTACAATAGTCCTTGCTTTGATTATTATTTTCAAGATCGGCAAAGATACTTTCAGTTAGACAAGTTGTTATAAAGGTTGACTGGCACAAACCTTTTTATAAATTTCGTTAAAAATTTTGCCTGATTGTTTTGATTTCATAATTTTCTGTTTTTTTTTCGAAAACGGGATGTGTACTAGTTACATTATGATGTTAGCTGAAAGGGTGTACTTCAAAGAAAGACAGTTGTTGTAGGTTCGAAGATAATTAACACTCTAACTCCTTTATTATTGAATTAACAGAGTTTATATAGAGATCGTAAAGTAAGACATAGATCGTGGTTACCTATCTAGGTTAAGTAAACCAGTTAATTGTTCAAAATAGAAAGGTTTAATGATCTTGTACGTTGAACAATAATGAGAGCATGTGTCGTCACACTACAACATTATGCCACCAATGAGTTTTTAAAACTTATGCTTTCGTGACAATTGCAAAAAAAATATGTTTTATGCAAAATGGAGGTAACAACGATAACTTGAAACTAAAATTAACGTTATTACCTCGTGATAATACATTCATCGACTTCCATAGTCCAATGTTTAAAGATCAATAGATACCTTGTAAATAAGTACCAGGGCAACATAGCCGCGGAGGCGGCAGAGCGTGCGGATTTAAAATAACAGATCTTGCTATCGGTTCCAGACAAACAGCCGGGAGCGTAGGGTTCAACCCTTCGGAAGAGATGTTATTAATGCTGTATTAATGTCGACTTGCTTACAACACAAGGAAAATATAGGGATGTTTTTGTGATAAATGTAAGATAATAGTACAAGTTTTATCCGTGGGTCCATCAGCGCATAAGCTTTTTAGTTTCTTGGCCAAAAAGCTTAATGAGGTATTTCGTGACATGATGAAGGGCTATCCAATTCGAAAATGCTGCCAGCCTTTTGGGCACGATGCCTAGGGGTGATCACCTGGAGGGACTGTATACACGTATTTTTAGGTTTTGTTTTATTTTTCAGGTATATTTTTATTTGACAAATATTAATTTTGCCTACAATTGTAGTATTTTCTGTTTGAAAGTAAATTATATTTCAAATATGATTATATTTTAAATTGGTACTCTATCAGGTTTATATGCACCTATAGCTCTGTTTAATATATATTTATTAAAGACACCTATCCATATTTATATATGCCTTCCAGGAGTTGACTGTTTATTTATTTTAAAAAACTCCTTCATAGCAAGTTATGTTACTTTAAATCGACACGCTTTACCACCTCCTTAGTTATATACGCCTGGTATTTATTTACATAAGGCATAAGGTATTTACCATATACAATTCCTTGAATATTTATTACATATAGTACTTTTTATTTTTTCTCGCATGCTAGGCCCTTTTTTTCAGAGAGAAAAAACAAATACATATAAATTTAATCATCATCACTTCGTGTAGGTGACACGGTTAATCGACCATGCACAGGGTGTGCTGGTTCTCCGGAACCACCTCTCGGCCTCTGACGTGGTTCATTTAACGACTGCCAGATGGCAGCCGGGAGCAACGACAAACGTGCCTTCCGAAGCACGGAATCATCTTTATCAGACGATGACGTGATTCAAGCCTGCAATGTCCTCCTGTCAACCAAACTGGAAACAACTAAACAAAGTATGCTTCCTATAGGAATCGAACCCACGACCTGGGTTCAGGCAAACGCCTAAATAGTAATTTTAATCTATAGTTGTATGCTTTCTTCGTACATTTTAGTTAGTAAAAAGAATATTACTTAACACATATTTTACTTCAAGGGGTTAGACTAGACGAAACTAACCATAAAAGTATTAAGTATAATAACAGCAACAGTTTTACAAAACTAATCCGCGCTAATGTTTTGAATTCCACTACGACAACAAGACTATTTCAGTAAAAGTACTCACGGACTAACACGAATGTCAACCGTCGCAAAAACACAACTTTTTAGACGTAAACAAAGAAATACTCACTGCAATTCGAACCTTATTCGTAAGTGTTAGGAACTCGATTGAGAAGATGTTATAGCTATGTACAGTCACGTAGAGAACGGCGTGGAATGGAGGACTCGGATAGAATTCCATTTCGTTCGCAATGGCGCAGGGTGGTAGCAGAGGGGGGTGGGGTTATACATCCGCCAGCTATCCTGTTAGGACGGGCTGAAGTGTCTTCAATATTAATCTATCTGAATATTTCTTCGATGTCTCTTCATTTTTTATAGGATTTTTTGAATTATGTCACTATTAATTTTGGAAGCTTCATTATAAATTTATATGATTTGCATTATTAAGAATACGTAACTTTCATCTTCTTTCTTAGGCTACAGATGACTTTCATCACAATTGTAAAGTCGGTTTACTGACGATAATTTTACGTGATAATGGTGGAAGAGAGATGCGTCACAGGCCGAATGCTTAGGCCGACCGTGCCTCTCTATCGCTTATTCCGCGCTCTCGTAACAGTTTTTCGTGCAGTGAGCCAACGTTCATCAATTTATAAGACGTTATCACGTCTACTAGGATTTAATGAAATATATGTCTGCAGGACTGATAAAAGTAATTGCTTAAGCTGTTATTGGACAATAAATGACATAATACTTGTTGTTGTTGCCATATATCGTCATCTCGTCTTTCATGTGTGGTAGAGCCACGCTACTGGCAAAATAAATATTTGCTAGTATCATGAATGGGCCGGCTCGTCCGAGGAAGTACCACACTCTCACAGAAAATCGACTTTGAGTAGAAACTTGACCGCTTCTATGAGTGAGAGAGCCGGAGGCCTAACCTTCCCCCCTCCCCCATTTACCTCATCCCATCCATCCCATGTCCTTCCCTTCCCCCAACTTTTTGAGGCCGGCAACGCTCCTATTACACCCTGGTGTTGCAGTTGTCCATGGGCAGCGCTGATCGCTTTCCATTAGGTGACTCGCTTGCTCGTTTGCTGTCCCACAAAAAAAAAAAACTAGACCTCACATTTCAATTCTACTTTAAGGGATAAGCATATCACAACCCACATTTAAATCTTTCGATGTCAGCCTGGCTGGTACTACTATAATAAAGTATGTGATTACGATTCAACTTCAGCTACAGGATGATGACATTCCTCGCAATAAATACGTATTTATGTACTCGATTTAGAATTCTGCTACATCTATCTCCTTCAATCTTAATTTTCGCCCAGCCACCGCGATCCTATGTGCGTCCATTATTTTTTATTTATCGTTAAAGCGATCGATAGGTAGCGTGCTCGTAAACTGCCAGCACTAAACGTTTATGTTTGAGTTTTATGACGTTTTAATGTAGCGTTTTTGAAAGCTCAAGAGTCCTGAGTTTCTATTTTATACGGACTCGAGGAATAGAATTATTATTATAGGTAGTAAAACATGTTTCGATGCGCAGGGACGGGCGAGCTCCGCAAGTTTTAGCTGTTTATTCGATAATAATAAAGTTATTGCTGTGCCTTATGAAATGAACTAAGAATTTATTTTAGCCCACTCCCAAAGACAGAGGTTCTTCGTTAAGCAGGATAGTATAGACGTTTTCACATTTACTAGAGTATCTAGACATGATGTTGTAAGAAGTATAAAAGTCGATTTAGGTTTTCTATAGTATTCTATTTAATTTAGTAGATGTCGGTTGATATTGCATTTTTGCCACCTCAAACATAATTAGTCGCAATTTTGATACGAACAGGTGAAACAGTATTAGAAAATTCCGATCACAAATAAAGTCGGTAAAAAACTAATCGGTCAACGATTTACAGCGTCAGCAGCGTACCCTCGGGCAAATTATCGATAATCGGCGACTAACCAAATAGCCGGTGTCGATACAAGTTATCGACAGTAATCGTTGTAATCACTAGGCGTGCGATTGTTACCCGCCATTAAGGGACGTGCGCGGCGTTTTTAAACGCCACCAAATTTTTTTGACCCTTGATACGAAATAACATCGTTAAAAATACCGGTAAAGTACGATTCGGACTCGCCCACCAAAGATTCCGTACCTTCAAATTGAGCTGAATAACCCTTGACCCAGTGTTCCAATTAAGATTGAATTCGGTACTTGTTTAGGTCATCTTATCCTAATTATCAAACTCGTTAGAAATTAACATTGGTTCCGTAGTTTATGAAATATTTAAATTAATGAGGTCTAAGTTCGCGGCAAATTACTAGTGATATTCTAATTGAAGACTCAACTTATAACATACATACATACTATTACGTCTTTTCCCTTGTGGGTTAGACAGAGCCCAAACCTTAAAGACCTCAGAGCCACGTTTAGCATGTGGACACAAGGTGGAAAACGGAATCAAAATAGTAATGGGTTTCTAGCCGCATCGCTTGATATGATTCCTCCGATTTTCATAAACTTATAACATCTTTCTAGATATTGGCATAGCCTTAGAATATAGTAAAATAGACAGATACTAATGCAACTTGGTTTTCATTAATATAAGAGACGTAAAATTATATATTTATTATATATTTAAATATGCACCTTTAAAAACTGGAATAATTTCAGAATACTTGATTGACATACTTCAGAGTTAAAGTCAGGGAAATGGTATTTTCTGTCGTAGGATCGTGACAGATCGACAGACGAACACAGCTGCACCTTAAGACTTTCCTCACACCAATTATTACGGAACCCTAACTCCGCCAATACCTTCCTTCCCGATGGCTCATCCTTAACTGGTGTCCAAACTTTTTGTGCACGCTTATTATTGAAATTATTATTTATTAAGTGTAATTGTCGGTGACTCTCGAGGGTTAAGCGTTTAGCGTAATTTGGTCGGTTTGGCTTTTGAAGGGTTTATCAGTAATTGTTAGTTGTCAAACCGTAAGGTCGTAAGGCTAATTGTCTTTATTACCCACGGTATACGGGGAGAGTAAAATATAGAGTGTAGTGGCGCCATTACTAAACGTAAGGATAGTGTATAATAACGCTATTGCATCCTACTTATATTCCTGTGAAAGTTTGTGATTTGAAGATGTTTGTTAGTCGTTCACGCTAAAACTACTTAATGGATAATCATCATCATCAAGTCTTTTTAGTCTCCACTGCAAGAGCATGACCCTCTCTGTACTACTGGAGCCATACTTGGCCAGAGCAGACAGAGGATTTGCCCTACCTCCTCGCTGGCCAGACGGGTTGGAGAGGTCTCATCGATGTTTATGAGCTTTGTTTAGCTTGTATTTCCTAAGTTGCCCCTTACGACATCCATGGGAAGACTTGGAGTGGTCCAATTCTACTTTGCCGGAAATATTTTACAATGTGATCAGAATAGAATATAACCAACAAATTACGAAGTCATTGGAAAAAGTGTAGTAGTATATATATATAGTAATAGTAGTAGTATGTGTTTTGTTAAATCATTATTATTTTAATTTTATTTATAATTATTTTCTTTTTTTTTAGCTGCTATTTTTATATATAAGAACACTAGGTTCTAATAAATAACTAAACACATAAATGATATAGGGATTTTTCGAAAATATTTCACCGCTGTCAGAATGCATCCCTCTCTCAGGTTCAAAGGCTCGAGGTATCCAACCAGCTATTGTTGTAAAATTCTACTCGTGAAGCTCAAATTTTGAGTCTTAACTACCACTTTACTAATGGTGAATATCAGTAGACAGGCTAAGTCGAATTTTGGACGGGATGGAATAAGACGAATACATATATTCCAGTCTAAAGTCACTACTGATGAGTTTCTACTGTACCTATACTCTTTAGCGTAGTTTGGTGTAGTTGATACTTACTACGTTTACTCTACCAGTCTACTGATACTCGTGTACGTTTATTATTGGTAAGTAGAATTTTTTGCTGTTGTTGTGAAATTGCTACGTGTCAATTGTTAAACAAAGTGATGAGCAGTTCGTGTTTGAAAAAACTATTAAGTAATGATTAGTTGTACATGAAAAGTCAGTGAAATGTAGCATTTGTGAATTAATCAACTTATGTCTTTAATCAAAATGTGAAAAAAAGATTATTTATCCTGTTGTATTTTATTGCAATAAAATTGCAATAAAATAAAATTACTTTATTTGCACACGAAAACGTATCCTCCTTGGAAAATATAAAAAAAGGAATAAAATATTTATTCAATCTCATTTTTTCGAAAATATATAATTATTTTTGTCCAATTGAGTAGAACAGCTTTATAAGTACTTATACTAAAAAGAAATTCAAAGAAAAAGAGTCAGATTGTGCAGACGGGCTTGATATCTAGTTTTCCACTTTTGCATGTCCTGACCAAAAAGTCTCCAAACTTAAATTGAACTAAACACTTTTTATTCGATATTCGAACTTGTTTACAATATTCGTGTCGCTGTTATCGTCGGTACGAATGTTTTTATTCCATTTTCAAATTATAATTTTTCTTTCACGCGCGAGTATTGTGCAAAGGTAAATGGCGTGAAATTGATGTGGCCAGTGTTTGCGGAACGCGCGTACGATATGACCATATAAATATGAGCCTAAGGGTTAATAATCTTACAGTAAAATTACAAAGTTTAGAACACAGGATTAGTACCATGTATATTGTTATTTTCATTTGTATTGTTTGGCATCGTCTATAGGCTTGTCTTTTATTTTTTATCTATCTTTACGTACAAATTCTAGTGAAAGTTTACAATGTTAAAGATATTAATGTGGACTTTTACTTTCATTTATCTTATTATCAAATACAATTCTTAGTTTTCTATAAAAGATTATTCCGTAAAAAGTAGGTAACATAAGAAAAAAAATATTCAATGCTTTTTTTTTTCTTATAAAATCATTGAAAACAAAATATACTATTGGGAATCTCCAAAAATATGTAGCAGTTTTTTAACACATATTTGAACCGTCAAAAGACACAACATGTCACTAGTATTCAGTTAGATACCGATGTTGGAAATGGTGGCATAAGTTTTGCGTTGTAATTGGCCATAGCGAGCGGCCTTAATTTCCATCAACCTTCGTTAGTTCGATATGCGTTTATTGCGAAATGCTACTTTTTGATTGAAAAACGTACAGTTTCCATTTCATTTATTGATGATGTAGCCTTGACAAGCTTAAGAAATACCTATGAGTATGTAATATTTTTTACAAATTTTTACCCCCCGTCACTGAGAAATCTAAAATGTTACATACGAGTTAGGCTAAGAAAAAGGTTGATGTGTTTCAAGCCAAAATGTTGTAGTTACTGACAAACAAAATATACTTTATTACTGCAAAGAGCTATATCAATTTGGCTAAAATGAAAAGTTATCGCTTTAGCTATAACTCCCAGTCAACTTTAAATTACCATCTGCTACTCTTCCATGCTGGTATGGTAAAAAAGACAACACGTTAAATGTGCCAGCTGCTTCTCTTCAAGGGATTGGGCTAAAATCTGGCGGAATCGTGTCAATAGGCACTGTTTGGTTCCATTTTCAATCTACACGCTCTCCAAGCTAAATGTGGCCGTGACGTGATACTATGTTACCTTAAATTACATGGGTGTGCAGTGTACACGTGGGAGTTGGCGCATAACATAAGTATGAAAACAATAAAGGTAGCCACGTAGTTTAACAAATTCAATTTCCTTCCTTACAGCTGAGAAAAATAATCAGGAACATACCAAATATCAACTTATTCGAGAAAAACAGTTTCTGAACTAGAGAGGATACCAATATTAACTTGCAAAAATAAAACAAATAAATGAACCTCTACAATTTCCTATTATTTAGTACAAATCAATAGCTACCCAACTCTACCTACCTTCAATCAATCGTAATACCTATATCTGTAAAAGACATCCGACGGGCGACGGAGGCTGGAAAGGAAATATTATTTCCTTATCTACCCCTGCCAAGTCGTTTTCCCCCCTGTAGGGTTCAAGGGGACGTTTCAATGCAAACCTCGCGAACGGCAATTTCAGAACTTGTCCGCTTTTGAAAAAAGAAAACGGAAATTTAACTTTTGTCTTTGGTTTCTTTCGAAACAGTTCGCAACAAGATTCTTTTTACTTCTTATTTCAATTTGTAACTTGGCAGTAACATTAGTTACTTCTTTTTAACTTTTTTGGCTTGTGTATTTTCTTTTTTGTATTACCTTCATCAAGTTTTGTTTGCAGGCGTTCAAATTTAGGTAGGTCTTTCTATGGGGATTTATACTTTTTTATATAATCATTTGTAACATTTTTTGACTTTGATTTGCTGTATACACATTCTCTATAATACTGCAAATTATTAACTTAATAGTAAGGCGATCGAAAAAGTTTTTTAGAACAGTTTGTTTTGATCATTATTAATAACATTACCCATTTGATATTTATTTGCAGAAAATTGGCCGACAAATAGAAAATAAATGTAATTTAAAATAATATAAGCTTTAACCTTTAAGAAATAAATTGTCGATTTATTTATTGTTTTAAAGGTATCAATTTCTATTAGAAATAATTTATTCCTAATAAAAATCTTTATTTCTATTAAAAATAATTTGCAGCAAGAAGTACCTTGTAAGCATTAAATGTTTATGAATTATTATGATTAGTATTTCTCAATTATACCTATATAGAAAAAACAAATAATCATATTTCATAAAAACTGCATTTTGTTGATACTTGGTTATTCCGTTTAATTAGATTTAAAGGATGTCAAAATGTCTTATTGGAAAAGCAGTATCTTTTTCAGACATTAACAGTGTTATAACTTATAATAGGATTAAGCCATTGACCACCTTTTATAACAAATTAATATTGACAATCGAGAAAACATCAAAGCGACAAGAGTTGACTTAATTTGGTCGGATAATAGTTTAAACATGGTGATCAAAAAATAATAGTAAATTCTCGTTTTCCGGCTCAACGATTTGTATGAAATAGTTAATTTTTTTTTGAGTTCCTTGCATCGGTCCCATAGAAAATGTTGATTTTGACGGGCTGAGTCAAGCTGAGTCAAGGAAATGTCGATAGTTAACTTACTCCTGTATAATCAATACATTGAATTAAAACTACCTAATTCGCTTCAACGATACAATATCCAGGATAGATAAACATTCAAGATCTACTATAAACACATGATTTTACTCACGTTTATTCAGTCGGAATCGCTGACTAGTTTTGGTCTGTTACGAAGGGCGAGTGTTAGGAGTGACGACTCGCTTCGCCAAAGCTCTGACCAGTGATGGTGATCTTCGTATCAGACCAAAACTAGTCGGCGATTCAAACTGAATAAACGTGAGTAAAACCGTGTGTTTATAATTAGTTTTTTCTCGCGTAAGTTATAATACTATTATCCAAGATCAAAAAATCTATGTAGAATGAGGAAAGAGTGCATGTGGCAAGTATTCTTTAACTTAACCGAGAAAGTTTAATGTTTTCATACATACACGAGTCCAAGATTTCGTACACGGCATGCATATTAAACCAACAAAAATCCTTTCACAGTTGTTTTTTGTTCATTAATCGTCCTGATTAATACAGGTTGTGGGCCCAGGTCGGCTACAAAGGGCCCAACGGGGCGCTGCGTAATTGGGCCCCCTGCGTCAACCGCGTGAAGGCACAAGTGTCGATTATTTATTGATACCCTCGTTATTATTGTAAGGTAATGAACGTCTTGAAAAAGTCTAATATATCAAACCCTTAGACGGCCTTTTTGGGGAAACAGGATTAGGGTCTTTGTTAATTTTTTTTGTGGTTTGGTCCAGTAGTCTAACTAGTAACTCTTAGCTGAACGGTCTCGGGTTCATCCCCTGCCTGACCACACCGGTAAGTTTATAGTTCTATAAGCGTTAAATACATACACAGTATCATGTGATCACGTCTTTTTCCCTTGCGGGGTAGACAGAGTCCAGGTCTTTAAGAACTAAAAGCCATGTTTAGCATGTTGGTGGGCGTTAGGTGGAAAATGGAATCAAAATAGTGATGGGTTGCAAGTCGCATGACTATTAACATGATTCGTCAGATTTGCCCATTCTATCAACAGTAATGTACGGTTTTTTATTAAATGTTACTTGCTTCCAGTAAAGGAAAGCATCGGGAGTACAGTCAGCCAATGAGATACCTGACTGCCATCTACCTATATCTTGAATTTTCTCTTAAACTAAAAATAATATTAACATGAAAATATATATTCAGAAAGATTTTACTTTCTGATTATAAATTTTCATGTTGATATTACTTTTAGTTTAAGAGAAAATTCAAAATAAGTATAGGTAGATGGCGGGGTCAGGTATCTCGTTGTCTGACTGTACAAGTAAGTATATTGTTCATATTTAACTGCTTCGTCTTTTTTTACACCTTATCCTATTTATTTATATGTAGGTTTGACTAGCATGTTAGAATCATCAATTTCGCCATGCGGCCATATCTTTTGACATATGATAGACATAAGATATGGATGGATTGTATAAAGGAGATTATGGAAAGGAAAGGTGTATTCCTTTCCATATCCTCTTTTATACAGTCCATCCATATCTTATGTCTTTCTTGGTTTCTAGTTCCATCCATTTTCAGATACAATGCCTATTAAGTAACATAGCTTTCCTATCTTCAACCATACCAACCTAATCTGAAGCCATTCAAGTATTCGGTTACTGGCTTATCTTAGAAGTTTCTCTCTTTGTGTACTCATTCTGTATTCTGTCCATTCTTGTTACTCCAAACAACCATCTCAACATTCGCATCTGTGTAACATGCTCCTTTTTTTTTTCATTATTTAGCTTCAGAATCATATTCTCCAACTAGCACAATATACTGCTATTTCAGTCCAAATTTGATTGACTCTACTTATTACGGTTCAATACATACAGCCCTGTGTGTCACGGACGGACAACGGAGACTTTAGTAATAGGTTTCAATTTTTACCCTTTGGGTACAGAACCCCAAAAATCATCAATACGTATTTCTATGTCTATACTTACATAAATAAATAAAATGGTTTGGATTTAATAGGCATAGAACGATAGCTAATTTAGGTATGTCATGATTGAATTAAATGTTTATATACTTTAGTAGTTTCAGAAATATTAAATAAGTACTTAACCTTTATGTATAATTGGTTCATTAAAAATCTAAATTGAATGAAAACATATACACATTTAATAGTTTGTTTTATATCAAAGACGTAGGTATAAATTACTAATAGAAATATAATAAAAAAAGTACTTACTATAAAATACCCAATTGATATTTCACCCGCTAACACACCTACTTATTAACAGCCTCCGTGGTCCAGTGGTAAAGGCGTTTGCCTGTTGACCCGGGGGTCGTGGGTTCGATTCCCACCGGAAGCATACTTTGTTTTGTTGCTTCCAGTTTGGTTAGGACATTGCAGGCTTTGAATCACCTGATTGTCTGATAATAAAGATGATTCCCTGCTTCGGAAGGCACGTTAAGCCGGTGGTCCCGGCTGCCATCTGGAAGTCGTTAAACGAACCACGTCAGAGGCCGAGAGGCGGTTCCAAAGAACTCTGACACCAGGGTGTGCATGGTCGATTGACCGTGACACCTACTCGAAATGATGATGATTTACTTATATCAGTTTGCGTCATCATAGATAGTTGTAAGAGCCATTTATATTCGACTTAGTGGGGAAAGTTAAAGACTTACTTATAGATAAGAAGCAGAAAGCTTTTAAAAAGAGAAAGTACTTGTATGTGTAAAACAAATATACCTATCAAGAGGAAGTACAAAATTACAACATTTTTACAATAACTAAATACAATTGAACAGATAGTCAGGCATACAAAACGACCGCAAAATAAATCTTTTTATACTATATAGATTTTTCAATACGAATCTTAAAAGTGGTCAATGACACCAGTCAAAAAGAAGCATAAAATCAATATTCTCAGAACACAATCACAACGCACAAAAGTGAATGACACCCGACACTCAATCCAACGCTTGTTCAGTCAAAACGCTCATTCATACACAAAACATATGCTAACAAACCGACCGTGGCATTATTCAAGCTAACCTTAACACTTTAATAGCCTGAATCGGGAATCGAACCCGCGACGCCTCATTTCACTTCACTTCCTCACAACATCACAATCAAAAGTCAACTTTATCACGTCACTTTAGAATTTTTAATGCTATGCACTTCAGTTGCACTCTTAATTGGATCACTTACAATGTAAACATCTTATGTAATTTACCATAAACAATCGAAATTCGACTTAGACGCGACAGTGATAAAGTTAAAAATGTAATTGATGGTGATAAGAATGCGAAATTTTTGGTTTTATAACCTGTAAGAGAAGTCAAGAGTGAAGCGGAGGTAATTGGTAATGAAGCGGTAGATGCTCTACGATTCCGTGTTGATTCAAGACCTGGTCAAGTGGCAAAGGCCCTAGAGCGTAAACTCGCGCCAACGAAAGTTTTAAATGCAACAGCTGCTAGTTGCCAAGCTGGCTGGTAAATCACTTGACATAGTTTAAGGGCAAATTCAGTTCATGATACTGAAGTGTTCTTAGCCGTGTGGTTTCCGGCAGCGTAGAATAGGACCACTCCTAGTTTTCCCATGGATGTCGAAGAGGCGACTTAGGAAATACAAGCTAAACAAGTTCATAAACATCAATGATACCTCTCCAACCCATCTGGCCAGCGAGTGGAGTGATGGCCAAGTCCTCTGTCTGCTCTGACCAAGTATGGCTCTGGTAGTACAGAGAGGGTCATGCTCCTGCAGTGGAGACTAAAAAAAACCTGATGATGATGATGATGATTTCTTGTACATAAACAAAAACATATTACACAACTTCTTTATTTAATAATTCAGCCTAAAGACAGTTTAATCGATAGATCTCAGAGACGAAGATAAATTCAAACAAAAACATACTTCCCAAAGAGCAATCAGCTGATGGAATTAAAGTATTGGTAGCATAAGCTTAATCATCAGTAGTCATTTCTCAGATTTTCTTGTAGAAAAAAAAAATCCTTAACTTAACCAGTGATTAACCGATTAGTCGGAATATACTTATACACTTCTTAGCTGCCTGAAATTTGAGAAAAGATTCTTTCGTAACGCCTGCAGTTCTCAGGCTACCGATTCGGACCTCCAAATTTTATTGTTTCGAAAATTTTACAACCGCAGTAAATCATAATTTTCTGCGAATCGTCAGGAACGTTTAAGTGTCGTATAGGCTATCGTTCGATTAGGTTTATTTATATTTAAATAACCGTTCCAAGAACAAATTATAGCTATCCCGAAACTGCTTCATCACTTTCCCAGACAGATCTCGATAGACGATCGCTTTGAGACTTTTTTATTCTTGTATGTAAATAAATATGTAGAAACAACAACAAAAAAGCCGCAGCAATATTAATAATGCGAAATAAAAACAAAACAGCTATTCAAAAATCGAACGGCGGGAACGAAACATCCATAGACAATAATGGAAAGGAACAAAGAAGTAAAAAAGCGGGAAGAAACCTGTCGACGCCATGTTGTGTGGCACTCGGCCTTCACGCCTCGGCCGCCGAAGATTATCTTTCGAAAAAAGAACCGAACGGGAGGCTCCTTGATCGGATAACAAAGGTCTTATACGCGTGTTTATTTCACGGAGCTATCGCCTCTCATTGCTACCGATTAAGGATTACATTCGCATGGTGGGGCGTCACCGTGATTTCTTTTGTTGTGGCTGAAGAGAAAGAGCCTCGTCACCGTGCGCCTGCGCTGCGCTGATGACCTGTCAATTCCGTCGTGTACGTCGGCCGTCGAGAAAAAAGTGACATTAGAGTGGCCATCTATTATTTTGACTTTATGTGGGGAGATGAAGCTGAGATTAATCGTGTTGGCTCGGCCCTTTTAATTATACCGCATTCACTGGTGAATGGGTTTGTGTATTGTATGCTTCTACTGTTCAGTAGGTGCTAGCATGTTTATGTATACTCAGATATTATTTATTACATACAGGGCTTGTTTTCTATTTGAACTAAGAATAGAACCATGTTTCTGTATGTTTCAAAGATGTTAGTTAGCATGTAGATATCAGTGGGATAGAATTATACGTGTGACCATTCCAAGCTCAGCGTTATTTAGGGAGCTGGGAAAGAAAGAAATCTACTTTTTCCAAGGATTTCAAGAAGCCTTTCAGTAAAAATATGAAGCTTTGTCACTGCTAATAAAATTCTATCTTGAAACTTATCATAATTCACCTATTTTAATTTCTAGTAACCAACCTAGTCGCATTTGCCCACATGGGCAAATTCTTCTACCAAACTTAAGGATTGATTTCATTTCTTCTTTTTCTATTAGTGGCCAACACTATTGTCAGAATAGCTTACGCTTACTGCACCTATAGTTTCTTTGAAATATTCACCCCATAAAAATCTATTGCACGAACGTGTCATTAAACAAATAAAGAAACATACAAATACTATAAAGTCATTTATTTCAGTAACGCCGATGAATCTTGAATACATTACATAATATTTTTGTACCCTTTTATTGTACATGAGTATAAATCACTTGGTTTTCCTATCACCTCATTAAAATACCTACCATATCCAAACCCGTACATAGGTGTGAAAAATTTACGAGTAGCTCCAACTCAGGAATTCAAATTGCTTGGAAAGAAACGTTTTTATTGCCATAAATGGGAATTACGTAAATGTGTTCAAGTTTCGATTTATCATGCAGTCGGCGGGCGATTCTCCACGCTGCGTGCTGGATGCGCGTGCGCGTTTCTTGTGCCTCATTGTGCGATTTCGTATGCTCACCCGTCATTAGTGTCAGGAGTGGTATGTGACAACTTGTTCATGTTTTGTTCGTGTTAACATGTTTTCGCAATATTTACATGACTGGAATTGTGCGTCTTGTTTGTGACTTTTAAGTTATTTTTTATACTCAATCGAGATGTTTTTTTTAAACTCCTAATCAAAGGAAGCGATTTATTATTGCGTCTTGATGCTTTGGAGCTGGTATTTATAAGTAATTTATAGTATTGCTACGAGTACACTGAAATTCCTATCTAAAATCATAATGAATGAAGGCAAGAATAAAATGACTATCTATTACGGACATACGTACATCTACTACGGATAGGTAATTAGATTAAAAATTAAACAGAAGGTACATTATAAAAAAATGTAACAACGGGTTACTGACGTACGAAGTCAGTCGGCTTATGGCCGACATGTTTCGACCTCATCCGGAGGTCTTCCTCAGGGCGAATGGAGAGATTTTGTATCATATATTAATAATGTCTATATCTCACGTCAGTTTTAATCAAAAAAGAAGGCACTTTAATTATATTTGGGGCCATCAATGTATTATGTCACAGCAATGCAGGAGGGGAAGGTTATGCCAAACGTAACAGTACGTGTTAAAAAGATAGGATAGAGCGTGACAAAGGGAAAACGGAGGGTTTTAAAAAGTCGAAAATTTGTGTGATGTAATAGGGACGGCCCCATTTGAATCTTTCACACTTGTGATATTTTTGACGCAAAATTAAGATTATTTGTCATTTTTGTATATTTAAATCGCAGCAAAGCTGAATATGATTGTGAAAACAATGAACGCAACAATAATAAATTATATCAAACACAAAACATAAAATTACAGCGTTGGACGTGAGTAAGATAATGAGATTAAAAATTACACAGAAGGTACACTCATTTGACAAACGTGAAATCAAGTAATGTACGAGATCATCACGAGGCAATCTTGCGTCCAGATGTAGAAACAAATAGATATAGCCACCGCACACTGGCGCAGGCGCAATCTCGGAGGGTCACGATCTGCGGTCACGTAGCTCCCACTCCCATCGCAGGGCTTTTTTCTTTTTTTTTATGTGTGGTATCAAAGGTTTGTAGGCGATTTTGTACTGGCTAATCAGAAAAGTTTTCTTTTGTAATATAATCGTGCATGAATATATAGCATATTTGTTTATTAAATCACACGTTTAGCGTTTGATTCTCATTACGTGTCATATACACGGTGTCATCATGATAACTACAGCTGCGAAAAGCTCACTGCTGGACAAGGACAAAAAATAAATATATATGGACAAATCGCACAGATTGAGCTAGCCCCAAAGTAAGTTCGAGACTTTTGATAAGGGATACTTACTCAACGATACTATATTTTATAACAAATACTTATATAGATGAACGTCCAAGACCCAGGCCAATCTGAAAAAGATCATTTGCCATCTTGACCTGGCCGGGGATCGAACCCGGGCACTCGAGTCGCAGACTGGCGTGTTGACCGCAGCGCCACGGAGCTAGCCAATGCTTGGATCGCTAAAGGATTTTAAAAATTTAAAGAAAAAAGTGAAAAAAAAACGACCAGCTGATCGGTGTATTGGTTTGTATAGATCTCAATTTCTATTTGTCTATCACCTTTTTAACCGCCTCACCAACCTGAGAAGGGTATAATGTTTTACGCGGTATATATGTTTATATGTAGCTATGTCAGTACATCTGTTCTATTTGACGTACTGTCTTAATAGCTTGACCGCTTCTGAAATGTGAGGTGTCATTAGATTTGTATTCTTCTCCGGGGTGTCATAGGCTAGGTGACGCCAGGAAAAAAACAATATAGGAACTGTTAAAATGGCAATCGGGATTTTTAAAAAAAGGCTGGGTTTAAAACCTATTTAAAATTTTCGATTCTAATCGTTATTCTTGTCAAAGAGTTTTTAATCAGGCCGTGTAAATCTAATCACTAATAAGTACATCGAACTCAGCAGACATGTAAATACGAGAAAGCATAGATACAGACAATCACACACATGAAGCGTAACAGCCACGCACTTTTTTTTCTCAATAGTACAAACATGCAATTTTAAATAATGTCACGTTTTCTCTGCGATTTCATAGTTTATCTTTAGTATAATCATACGGTTATTCTGCACTAACGCTTAGAAACTGCGAATGAATGAATTCATTACAATAGAATCACGGAAACAATTGATCAATAAACAAAAAAAAGGAGCATATTTTTTTTATAAAAAAGAACTTGGATATGGAAAGTCATTCAAGAGTGCTGTTTACGCATACAAATTGAGTTTGTAGTAAGAAACTTGTAACAAGTCTGTAATTTATTATCCTTTTTATTTACATTCATGTTAATTAATTTAACAACTTGACTTTCGTCGTTCATAAACCTGTATCAATCATATCATAATTTATTCAATTTTATATAATACAGTACACTGACCGCGGGCTTCGATGCATTCACGGACAATGCAGTACAGCTGAAGCCTTCGATGCTAAAGCCCGATAAGCCGTTGCTCCCAGCTATCATTATAGATGGCAGTCGCTAAGTTATGTTAGATGCCTTTAGGCAGCTTGAAATCAGCATTTTCACTTGCATACGCGAAAAGTAAATCAAACAAGCTCTAAGATGTGACCATGAATACGATTTGAAAGAAAGAGAGTTTATAAATATTCGACTAACATACCCCGCAGCGCCCTCTATACCGCGTGTAAATTTTTTCTCGACAAAGCCTTAAAGGTGTGACTCAGCTCGTCAATATGAACAACTTTTCCTATGGCACCAATGGTGAGAACTCGATTTTTTTTCGTCAATTTCATACTATACTTGTAGTGTTCAGCTAGTCGGGCAATTTGTATTGGTTATAAAATTTTTCGAGTTTCCATAATTGGTCTCATGCTGATGCTTATACATGTTGCTCATCCCTTCAAGGCTATATCGTGGATTATTTTACACAAGGTTCGTGATTTTGATAGCCAGATAAAAAGCGTTCAGTTAAGCTATAACTCTATGCTGTTAATTTTTCGTATCGTACGTATCACCCGATGCATGTCGCCGACGTAAACTCTATTACCCCAAAGAAAAACGCTCAACGCGCCTATTTTTCTACCATGAAAATATTTCACGACCTACAGTAAAACTGACAAAGTCTGAGAGTATATAGTAGTACAAGAAGAGCTCCGTACTATTATTATTTTCACTGCCACGCTAACCTGGCTATTTGAGTACGGAACCCTAAAATGGTCATGCAGATCACTTCTAACCGTCAGAGATAAGAGCATGGCGCTGTAACGACTTTTAAAGAAGCATGAGACTCATAACGCCGCCCATGATTGATCTCCTCTCTCTGGTAATGGATACCCGACATTCAGAAGTTGTGAGGCAAATGTCTTCCAATTTAACACCTTCACCGACGCACATTATGTGTGGAACTATATGTAGCGAAAGCGAAACTATTTTTCAGAAAGAATCAGTATATTTATTTGCGTAAAATATGGTGTCAACATATACAAAATACTTATTTAAATACATTTTAAAATTAAAAGTAGACTTTAACTTGTAGATTTGATTAAAGAAACTTATATTGCTCAGATTTCTGTTCTTTTCCAACATTTAGGCTTTTAGAAACGTATTTAGGCTTTAGTTTGTAACGTTGCAGCATGCCACCTGCATGCTGCATCTCATCCAACCTCATTTCTCTCATCCTGTCCATTTTTCATTCCTTATTTTAATTCAAATTTCATTCCATTTGGAGCATAAGTCCCTGTTCGGGCGCCAATGTGAGGGCTCGACCGTCCCGACGCTCTAGCCGAGTTCCCACATATAAGGATGTTAGGGAGAGCACAAGACGACACACAGAACACAGAGAATAACTTTATTATAACTTCGCTTTACAACTTCAATAAATTAATAACAGAGACTTATGCTCCAAGATATGGTAGTAGACTCAAAGATGTTAGTAGACTGAAAGATGTTAACAGACTGAAAGGTGGTAGCAGACTGAAGAATGAGTGATGAGAGAGAGAGAGAAAGTAATCTAAAAATGGAATGGAATGGAATGAAATTTGAATTAAAAATGAAATTTGAATTTAAATAAGGAATGAAAAATGGACAGGATGAGAGAAATGAGATTGGATGAGATGCAGCATGCAGGTGGCATGCTGCAACGTTACAAGTTCTTTGTAATTAGATCAGCTCCATGATATCCTCCTTCGTAATATTTAATCGCCATCCGATTTATATAGTTACATACATTTAAGGTTAATCGAACGTCAGATAATGTTTCTATAGCGTCCATATTTCTCCGATATTTCCACAGAAATACATAAGGTCATCCTCAAAAGTCGGGGATGTCATCCTCAACTGCTTGTCCGGTGATTGCAGGTATGGCATAGGGTACGCGCGTCCGGCCTCCCGAGCTGCAATTTTTTTTTCATCCGAGTGAGATACCTTCATTCCTATCCCAAATTCAACAAACTTCTATCCTTGTCCAGCTTTTGAAATGCTATCGATGCAGGCATAAAAAAAAGGTAAAAAGGGCAGAAGTAAAAAGAAGGTACTAACTACACGTTGATCTATTAGTATAACTATGTATAATATTTCTGGCATATACAAAATCAAATCAAAGCTAGACATATAAACCAATGGAGCGCCAAACTTAAAAGTTAAATTAAATTGATATTTATTATTGTACCTCTAGACTCAAACGCCATAGAATTTCACAGAATCACCGCCAGGATGCCACGAAAGTTTATTTCTCAAAAACAGACAACACAATACATATCGTAAAGTTTTATGATGATTATAACTTTCCCATAAAGTTGGTAGGTACCTATTAATTTCAAATACTGTAACTTACTCTTTATTGCTTTACCAACCCCATAAGTACCATGGTGTAGACAATATGTAATTTAACGTAAAACGTAAACATTCTAACTGCGTATTGTCCACTCGATATAATGAACAAATTAAGTCTAGACAAAAACGATTGTAACAGTACTAGCACGTGAAGACATATAAACGAAGGAAATTTAAGACTCATGTCATAAACAAGCAGTTCTCCTAATTAAAGTCTGCCTTTTTTGTCTATGGCTTACTACTATACCTTATATTTCAATAATCGTAAAATGAACATGAATAATTTTCTTCAATAGACTATGGAATAGCAACCAACTAGATATTACAAGCATAGTAAACATGATTAGCGTTTCCATCTTTAGTTCGAAATAAATATATATATTATTTATGTCATCATCATATTAACCGCAAGAAGTCCACTGCTGGACATAGCCCTCCTCTAAGGATTGCTAATACGGTTGGAAGCGGCCTGTATTCAGCGACTTCCTCTGCATTGCAACATAACTCTAACCCGTGTCTGTAACCTCACTTTAGTGTTAAGTACACATTGTTTAAGAGGCTAATATCAGCGAAGCTAGCGCCACCCATTTCCATACTTCTAACCCCGATCAATTAAAAAAAAGAATTCTGTCGTTCGGTAGTAAATTACTTGTAGTATTTTTGGTATCACCACATTATTGTATTAGATATTGTGTAAGAGAAAAAAGTGACCACTCTTATTAAATTAAGAAATAAATTTTGAGGATTTGAACCTGCGACCTTAAGTCTATGTACGACTTAGGCTCTTCCAACTGAGCTCAGTCCCCGACGGCTTGAATTTTTTATTTATTTATCTATTTTTATGCGGACCGATTGACCCGCTTGTTGGTTAAGAGGTCATTAAAAGTATATCAAAATAGCATTGTGAATGCAAAATATAACACTTAAAAACACTATAAAAAAAGTGGCCTTCCCTTAACTAAGCAAATGCAAGTAAAGTAATAAAAAAATACTACAAGTTATTGACTATCGAAGTGCAGAATCAGATTTTTTTGACTTGATCAGGCTTATTAAGAGAATAAAATAATGGTTGACGCTAGTTTCACTGATCTAAGCCCCTTAAGACAAATTGTAAACTATTGGTCTCAACAGCATTCGTTAAGCTCTGTCAGTTGTCTTCGGACAACTTGAAACTCTGACATTAATGTTAACCCTTTTACACACGTAAGAAAATGAATTTGTTTAATTAAGCTAAACTCTACGCTGTAGGTAAGCCTATCTAACTTGAAATATTACACATTCAATAACTCAAAACAGTAGTACGCGTTTCACTCGACGGCCGTAGACAAACTGATAAATTGAGTGATTATACGTGATACGTCATACACAAACCGAGCCTCGTTACGGGGTCAGGAGATAAAAAATAATTTAGGCCCAATTTTTCACAGCTATCCTTAAATGGGCGCCATGGTGTATTCCTCTTGGTCCCTAAGCTCTATGATAAAAACAATGCTTTTCAACATTGTTTCGTAGTTAAAATAATCATCTACATTTACCTTTTACACTTTTTTTTTTATTATTTAATTTATAAAGAGGAAATAGACTCCTAAACTACTGGATCGATTTAAAAAATATTTTATCATTATAATCCTACATTATCCCAGATGAACATATATAGAATTAAATACATATATCTATCCATGTGACGCCGGAGTGGGTCGCAAGTACGTGATATGTTAAAATATCCAACATAATACTTACGGAAAGGAAGATTTTTTAAACATGAACTGATTGAATATTGAAAACTTCTTAGCAGATGAACAATAAGCGTCTAACGTTTTTTGTCAATCCTAGAAACATGAATAATTGCAAATTCTTGGTCTTATTTTATGATATTTTAGCCTTCTATCAGAATTGTAATAAAAACCAACAAGAAATCCTCGGTAACAACAAGAACACACCAAGTCAAACTTCTCCTGTCCTGATCCGAACCAAACTGCGTACGCGCAGTCGCGCATCCCACAATAAAATCCATTGTGTTAAATCCAACATGGCGGGCGCTAATAGTGGCATAGACGCTGACATATTACCTTTCCGGAGCCTAACGGCAATTTATTACCTTTGTTTATGCGCGGTTCTATAGAATTATAAATGTTTATGTTTTAGGTCATATTCTGACCCCTAGTATATCATTCTAGGGTTATTGAATTGGTAAGTGTTAGTTAGCGAGTTAAGTAATAATTTGTCGCGACTTAGACATGTCGTCTAATTGCATTTGTGATATCTCTCTCTGTATTCATAATCCTTATGTAGCGATAGTAAAAAATGTATGCTTTATTAATTTTATGACACTATTCAATTATATTGGCTTTGTTTACAAATGAGTCGTATGGATGTAATGGTTTGTTTGGACAAGCTACAGACTTGATTGAATGGCGGCTCTGAACTTATATGATCTTTTGTGGTTTTTCTTTGAATTAAAAATTATGATACAGACAGCTTATTTTTAATTAAGTTTGTACGATTAGCTAACTCTAGATAGAGGGTTTCGTAGTGTACAAGGAACCCTTATAGCTTCGCCATGTCCGTATGTCTGTCTGTCCGCGATTTTCATTAGGTATCAGTTTGTGATATATTAAGCTTCGAAAGTACTAATTTCTGTTGGTGTCAAGACCACCTTAGATATAGTTTTTTATGCAAATGTAATACAAATAAGAGTAGTAGCATATATTACGGAATTAAAAAAGTATCATAACAAAGTAGCTTCACAAGTCAAATATTTATTGTCGATTAACTTATACAATGATGTGCAACTACGAAACCATACACTGCGCGTGGCCCGACACGCACTTGGTCGTTATTTTTAATATGATATTTATTACATACCTACGTACACCTTAGGATTCAATCATTTTCCTTTTCAGATTAAATATATTACTACTGTTTTATTTCTCTTATATACGAGTAGAATACAATGAGAATAAAATATAAAAAAGGAAAAAAAAAGGAAAAGTTGCCAGTCATCGCCACGGCCGGCGCGGAGGCGCCGCGAATCAAAACGAAGTAAAAGCTCGACTCATGCTCTCTTAGCTTTTTAATTGTACCGACTACCCTCCCATCGCTACCTGGAGAAGTCACGCTCACGACTGCTTTTGTCGCAGCCCTGGCTATAGGGCTGCCAAAAAGATAAATATTGGAGTCTACATTTGTTCCGTGACTTTGTCCACGAAAATTCTAACTTATGTGCTATTCTGATGCTTAGTAAGTTTGATCAACAGCCGTTCAGTAGTTTTTGAGTGAAGAAGTAACAGTCACGTTTGCAAGTGCAAAATTCCTCTCAAACTTTAACGTTTATAATATTTGTTAAATTTACGTTTACTCAGCAATAAACAAATAAGTCACCAAAGTTTATTAGCTGGTAGCTAAATGAGAACTTCCAGATATTGTAAAATGTATTGTACGAGATCTGTGTGATTTAGAGATAAAAAAGATACATAAATGCTCTTAAATCAAATCAGTGTGCCAAGTTTCTTCAAAATCCGATATTTGGTTTCTACTTGATTAGAAAATCTGAACACATACATACTTTCATACTATTCCTTACATTTTTATTTAATAGCGAGTAAATTTCAATAGATTCAAAGAGTAAAAAGTAGACTACAACTTAATAGTCTAATCCAAAAAAAACCTCTAAGTTAAACAATTCCTTTTATATGATTTAATTGTGTAACTACTCATGAAATGAAGCATCTTTTATGAAACTCTGAAATCCTGAAAACATTGTTTTCTGAACGAATTTTTATATTGATATACCAGGATATAATGAAGATGTACGAATAAAATTGGCAACCCTACCTGGCTGAACGGCGGTTAGGTCAAACACGTCACCAGTACAGCCTGACCCGCCCCATTGCTATATCTCAAAGAATAATTACTCGAACACCGCACGAGTCAGAGGTCACGCGAGACTGGTCGTTAACCTGGGAATTTCGGTAGGTACGATACGATAGGTGTATTGCTACATCTGCATTTGACAGGGTTATTATCAACAGTAATGAGATTGAGGGTTGTGAAACATGTGAGACGGAGCTTGGTTAATTTTGTTTTTGTGGTTCTTGATTGGTGCTTTAAATTCAATGTACGAAGCATGACTACTATATGTTTGAAGTTGCACTAAGGACTAAGCATAATGAAACATATTGAATGTTTCATTAAATATAGTATACGTTACTAAAGGTAGATTTACATAGTTTCGTGGGAAATAAAATGTCCGGGACGGTTCCATAGTTTGAAGGGAACCAATGTGGTGTTAAATAGGTATAAATAGGTACCTAATCAAAGTATTGAGTGATATAATTATATCTTGTAGACAGGCAATGCATCGATAGCCTGATGTTTTGCAGACCTATTGTTAGTTTCATTTCATATTTGTCCGTTTGATTTTAGATTATAAAAAAAGCTTGTGTGTAGCGAATTTCGTAGCTCGAAGCATGCGCTCGTAGGCGTCGTAGATGCAGCGCTACAAGCTACGACATTTTTCAACTTTTGGTTTACTATTTACTACGTACGAATGATTAATTCTACGCGTAATTAGCTAACGTATTACTGTGTATTATTTATGTATGACGATAATACTATTCAAATATAATTGTAAGTACCTCATCAAAATTAAACATCTACTTTGATCGTAGCAAAATTGAAATAAATTTAAATATCCATTTGTAAGTACCCTTTCTTTATGCATTTCACTTTTCTATTCATCATATCATTTTAATCATGGCTCATAAAAAGTAATGTTCTTACTTTAGTATCTCTCGTACCAGTCCCAGCCACGAAACTGACCGATCTCATAGCGATCTCCAATGGAATTGTCATTTTAAAGGCTCCATAGGCATAGGCATTCTACATATAGTACGTTTTGCACGCACGCCGCCGCGCACGTCGATAAAAGAGGGCGTGGCCGTCGCCGCCGTAGCCGCCAATCAAAACTCGCCATTCGATGTGTGCGTACAACACACCCTTTCATGTGTGCCGGCGGTGCACGTGTGCGTGGACGCTTCGCGCTACGTAGACGGTATATGGGCGTACATATCTATACAAACGGCTACCGCCGCGTTCTCATATCTTTTATGTTCTTAGATTCTTATCTTACGGATTCTTATTTTACATTTTGAGATGGTGGTTAGCCATAAACACGCTATAACTAACTTTAATACACTATAATACGAAATAATCAGTGATTTTTATGGCTAATTCCACTCTAATGTGTTGTTATAGATTGGAAGATAAGAATAGAAACATTTTTCGGTTATATTTAATTCATGGGTAGCGTTGATTGAATCGTTAATTGCTTATAATTGTTGTATAACATGATTTAGGTGGATTTTCTCTCGTAATGCATGTAAATACAGTATTTCAACTTTACGATTTTATCACATATTGTTTAAGTGTTTGGCTATTACCATAATCTTTTTGTGTTTTTATAAACGAACCTATTACATGCATGAGCCTAGCAATAACCATTAATTTTCACATTTATGGTCGGTTGAAGGTATAGTTTAGACTATAACATAAAAAAAGTGTAAGAGAAAATTAGTTATAAAAATAGTACATACTGCTTAGCTAAATAAAATTTTGAAAATAAAAATTTTGCTGCCATATGGACGTCCTTTAGAGAAATTATAAAATTAAAAAGGAAATTTTCAAATTAAGAAACAATCAAAACAAAATACGTTCTAATTTTGAAATAAAGAAGCCGCACAGTTTTGAATTTCCCACATCAAAGGAAACGTTCCACGTTTGAAATTCGACGACAATAAAAGGCTGTTTTCCCGCCAAAATTCGATTAGGGGCGTCGTGTGGGACAAAGGAAGTAATTTATTTGGGACGTTTTTAAAATTGATTTTAGATTGGGGTGTTCAATGTCGTTCAGTGACAATAGCTGAGAATAAAAAAAAAATTGTCATTTTTATAAATGTTTATTATTATCAAATAGTCACAGTTACATATAGGTAAAGTTTTCTGTACCAGTGTTCAATTACGTTATTTGTACGCTATCGGATGCTACTGATATGTGGTACAATAAAGTTGAATCACTCTATCTTTTGCTAAAAACTGCATTAAAGTCCTTTGAGTAGTTTAAAGGATCTAAACAGACAGCGCAAGCGACTTTGTTTTATACTTACTGTGTAAAGTAAAAATTTCAAAACCCATACATAGGATTACGTTCCTACCATTTTGTATGACCTTTTAAACTCTGTCTCTCCTAAAGTGTCGTGTACTATAATAACATAAAATATTAAACATCTTTACCCTAATTCGTGGAGTGTTTGGTAAAATAAAAGGGTCTGGGAGGGCCCTTAACACTGGTCTGGAGTGTTTGCATTCGTTGTAGAGTACTGTGGGACATGGTTGGTTTAAGTACTTTACCACTACTAGCTCGGAAAGATAAAAAGTACTAGCTGCTGCCTGCAGCTTCAGTCGCATAAATGCAAAAGGCGTTTTTTTAACTATTTCCTTTTCTGCGCTGTCTTTCAACCCTGTGCCTTCAAATAATAATATTGATTTCGTTTACTACCTTTAAAAAATAACTCCCGTTTTCGTTATATATCGTGATACTGAAACTTGTGACGGCAACGCAGCACCTCCTCTGGTGTTGTAGATGTCCATGGACGACACTCACCACTTTCCATCAGGTGGGTCATCTCGTTTACCGCCAAACGTATATAGTCGTGGTAGAGCCACGCTACCGCCAAAATGAATTGCTAGTAGCATGAATGGGCCGGTACGTCCGGGAAAGTACCACACTCTTACCGAAAATCGACGCCTAAGTAGAAGCTTTACCGCTTCTATGCTTCGTTCGGTGAGAGAGCTGGAGGCTCATCTTTCCTCCTTCCCCTCCCCATTTCTTTCCCCTCAACTTCGTGAAAGGCCGACAACACACCTTTCGCACCCTGGTGTTGCAGTAATCCATGGGCAGCGGTGATCACTTACCAGGTGACCCGCTTGCTCGTCTGCCGTCCTATATCATAAAAAAAAACATGCACAAATAAGAAGTATATAATAATCAAGTTCTAATGCTCATTTTAATTTCCACTTCGCTGCAAAACGGCATAATTGGGTTGCATGCTCCACTGATTAAAAATAATAAATATAATTTCTGTGTCTTGCCGGCACAAATTACACGTATTTTGTTCATACTGTACTGATCGCGTCTGTTAAGGGCAAGCGCATTTTTATCGCCCATACTACCCATTGCTGGGTTTCCCACATTTTCTTAAATTTTTCTCTGCCCCTTGTGTGTATCGTACTGTATGCGTGTACTTTAATTGAGTTCAACAAATCCATATATTTAAATACTCAAAAACTGATCGAGGGACCTGAACTTCTTGTATTGGTAATGGCCAAAGCCTTCTTAATAGAGTATGTCTCATCGCGCCTCATCACATGCCCGAGCCACCTCATACGACTCTCAACCATCTTTTCTACTAAGAAAATCACTTTGAAGGAGACTCTTATATACTCGTTTCTTACTTCATCAGGACTTGTGACTCCCGCTGCCCAACGCGGCAAACAGTTCAATATTATCTATATTTTTTAAGCATCTTGCTAAACTTGCGACTTTTCACTACGTCTCCGAGATGGATAAAAACATAATACCGTGTCTGTAATAAGTGGATAATACTGCCGGGTTTTGTGTATTATATTTTTATTACTTTTTAATATAAATAAATGAAGTGTACATACAACATAATTCACCTTGACTGTATATCGAATCGTAAAATAAGCTCATTCATTACTTGAAGGTAATAAAAAAAAAAAAATGTAATTTTATTATCTATTGTTTAGTATATAGATGGAGTTAAATAATTAAACTACTTTTCCCTGACTGTCCCTATTAAAACTGATTGTTTTTCAGGGCTATACTAATTTATCCTAAATTACATAATACAAAAACAAATGCCATGAAAGTTTTGAATAATAGTGAGCTTTAATATTTAATAAACAAGACGAAGTAAATGTGGATCGACGAAATATCGTTACTAAATTGCAAACGTTGCTAAAGGAGAATAAGGAGTAGGTAACCGAAACAGCGAGCATGCAGGAAAAGAGATAGATATAGATGAAGCGAAAGAGATTTGAAAGGATCGTAGCGAGTGGAGGGGAAGTGGAATAGAGAACATGGATCTCCACTTGCTATTATCGTTGCTACGCAACTTCCCATAGGCAGCCTACCCCCATGACAAAGGGCGTGATATTATGTGTGTATATTAAGGAAAATAAATATAGCTTTTCCTCACCTAAGATGTAAAAAAAGAGTAAATTAAAGTGTATGACCCGCTGTCTCCTCTACAGTTCGCAATTCTCAACCGATTCCCAAAAAAAAAATTGTGTTTTTAAACTTTAAATTTCAATTACATTAATTTTTTTAACCATTCAATTTTATAAAAAAAATTATAAGTTTTTAATACCGCTTAGGACCATTCTGAGTTCACTGTGATAAGACTCGTGACATCTACAGCCACTAGTAGGTATACCTACTAAACACGAGTACTTTCCCTTAACAAGTAGTTTCCCCCAGCGTGACTTGCAATCGGCCCAAGAAACGCAAGTCAGAAAACCTCAACACGATTAATATAAGTCAAGTCCCGAGCAATCTCATTATTTGGGACTGTAACTCATTAACAGGATAATATAGGTATATAAAGTACAGAAAGTAGTTTTTATATAACAGTTTTCCTTAGAATTAATATATACTATCCATACCTAATATTATAAATGCGAAAGTGAGCTTGTTTATTTGTTACGCTTTCACACCGTGATTACTGAACCGATCATCGTGAAATTTTGCATACCTGTTGTCTAGGGTACAGAGAAGGGCATATGGTATCAAATACTCTTTTTTATAATCAATTCAAATCAGAAATATTTTTCCTTTTTTTAAAGCTACACAATTAATAATTCCTCAATAAATTACGATAAGTAGTATTTTACCGAAAATAAATAAAAATCTCAATGCTATTTGTTTAAACAGCTATATTTTTTTACTTAAGTATACACTTGAGGTTTTGAGACGTAACTAACGATAACTTAACTATGGAAATCCATCCAGTTGTTTAGAATATACTCTGTGATAAATAAATTTACAAACATACAAGATTATGCGCGAAACACATAACCCATCTTCACAGTCGAGTAACAACAGGTAGTTACGAACGTTCAAAGTAGAAATAGTACTTGTAAATTTATCTTTTCATCACGTAATAGCTTACTTATCTATTATGAAGTCTAGTTTGCTTTTACAATCTTGATGCAAGTGGAATGCAATGCGGCAGATGTGCTCACCCTAATATAGCCCGGAGCGAAAGCTTACAAAGTATTCCTTGCACATGTTAAAAGTTTATGATGAAACAATTTATATACCTATACAATCTATATATAGAATATGTAAATTAAAACTCTATCCGATCCTTGAAGGTGTGATTCAGCTCATCGATTGAACAACTTTTTCTATGGAACCAATGCTGGGAACTCAAGTTTTTTTGACGTTCCCTTACATATTGACCGGGTGGATGAACATTTTTGACAGCACATAATAAATATGTACTTTAAGTACAAGTTGTATAAGTTCGCATTGTTTTGCATGGGAATGCGTCAGTGGGTCAATACCATAGGAGCATTTAGTACTCGAATTATATTCTCTAAGCATACATATAATCAAAAATATCGAATGAGTAGTTAGGCATATCTGCGAAACTTTTATAAGAACGAAGAGAAATATTTTTTTTATTTGGTACAAATAAAAGATAAAAACATCAAAATAAGAACACACAATTATGTTCACACCTATACAGTCATCGCTCAGCATACATACAGTGTGTAAATTAACCCTTGACATTCCCTTATAGGGGCGACTTAGCCCATCAATGTGGACAACTTTTCCTATGGGAACAAAACTGAGAACTCAAAAAAAAATCATACAAAAGATTTCTGCCACTCGGCCGGTTTTTATGGGAATGTCGGTGTGAATCGCATTGCTGGTCTTCCATAGAATCATAATCATTTTGTTTGTCTATGATATAACCAGGAAAAAATACTGCGTACCAATGTACATACTTACTATGGAATAGACTATAGTAAGCCATTTAAGTAGTATCAATAGGCTAAGAAACACTTAAAAATTCTATTAAGTTTTAAATGAAACGAATATTTAAGTAAATATGACATTAATGTCATAAACACACTATTTTATTTTTTTTTACACTATAACTAGACTATAAAACTCTTGTAAAAACTTATTAAAGATAGCACGATGATAGAAACAATTAAAAAGGAAATATTTAACCACTAACTATTTCTGACATTTATAGATTAAATTAAATATAGAAATAGTATTTTGAAAATAAGTCCACAAAAATGTGTTATTTGCAGTAAAATATCCTATAGCTAGTTGTGTAAAAAGGGCTTTCTCAAGAACTTTTTGCCATCAGCTCTTGTTCTATTAATATTATCTTCATCATCAGGTCTTTTTAGTCTCCACTGCAGGAGCATGACCCTCTCTGTACTACCGGAGCCATACTTGACCAGAGCATACAGAGAATTTGGCCTACACTCTCCTCGCTGGCCAGACTTGGAGAGGTCTCATTGATGTTTATGAGCATTGTTTAGCATGTATTTCCTAAGTCGCCTCGTACGACTCCATCGAAAGACTAGAAGTGGTCCTATTCTACTCTGCCGGAAACCACACGGCACCGGTGGTATTACATCAATATCTCACAGTCCAATTAATAACTAAAATGTAATGACAACCAAGTCAACACTACAGGCGGTCACAAAAAAGCCTCATTTATAAGGAAACTGGTTGGACAATTAAATAACTTTACAAGGCACGATAAGTATAAATCTATACTGATTCGTAGATCAAAACAAAGAATTTTCGTTATGCAACCACACTTAATAACGCGTTTTCAATTCAATAAAAAAGAAAATTAAGTCACGGCTCGTTTGACTCGGGGCATAAGGAACCTACTTCATAATTTTAAATTTGCTCAATGTCGAGTTCAGAAACTAACATCATACATAGACTCGAGACTTTTATATTTCTACTAGCTTTCGCCGGAGGTTTCGCTCGCGCCAACGTAGAACCCTCGGGAACAGTACTTTTTACTTGGATGAAAGGTATCCTATGTCGTTCTCCGTACTCCAGTGACTTGTTAGCAAAAATACATGATGTAGGCGTGTAAGCGTAACAAACAAACTCACTTTCGTGTTTATTATAATATTAGTAAGGATTCGTAGCAGCCATGTCTATAAAAACAGTTCGTCCTACTATAATATTTACAGATTCTCATTGACGCACCGGAACAGTGCTCAAGTGTTCGAGTGTCCTCCAACAACGCATCGATTCCCGTTGCAAATATTTTATAACCCCGACCCCACTGTTTGCCGAACATAAACGGTTTTTGCACCCTTACCATTTGCTCTCGAAAGCCGATAGCTTTAATACGAAGGAGTCTAAACTATAATAGGTTTAGTGTTTATAAATAACGAGTAGTTAATATATTTTCCTTTCGTTTTATTATTTATAACACTACAGCTCTGTCCAGACGGGGTGATTAACCCGCGAGTGGATAGCGTTTTTTAGTGCGTTGCCTTATTTCGCTCAATATTAACTCGTGTGACCATCAAAATGATCAACAAATATCGACTTTTCTACAAGAAAAATGTAGCATTCTATTTTTTTTTTTGGTTCTTTGTAAAAAATACCAAATGTCACACCAACTCATCTTCGCACAGAAAACGCTCAATAGTCAGGTATTTTATTTAAATAACATTTTCGCAATTCTCGTTACTAAAACATATTTTTCATTATTACCATTGGGTAGGTTTCCATTCATTCATCTACCAGATTATGGATTCAAGTGATCCTGGATTTAAGTGTCTCAGTTTCTAATCACATTGAATATCCCTTTGTTAATATGCGTAAACATAATAGAATAACATGCTTTTTGTACTTTGAGTACGGATGTGGCAAATCTTCTTAAGATTAACCATAAGTAGGATTAAATTTTACTTTTCACGATTTCGTCATTTTAGAAATATCGTTTGTGTATGGTTTTAAACAACTTAAATCTTTTAAAGCATCTAATCTACCAGCGACTAAAAAAAGGTACGAAAACGCTAAGAATAACATTATTTTTACTTATTCACACCCCGTTGCACTTACTTTTTTTGATTGGTTTCGAGTGTATTTCGAGAACAAACAGTAGGCACTCGCCTCCCCGTACCATAAGTAATTGTTTTTGCGGCTAATTCTTTCTCTTCCCATTTCTTTGGGCCCGCGCCCCAAAATTACATTTTTATTTAGTTAAACCCAGCGTGGGGGTCGCGATTGCTTTTTGATAAGTCAATTTTTGGGCAATTTTAAAGGGTTATTGGAATAAAATGACTTCTCCGTATGACATTATAGAAAGAAAATGTATAGCTAATAGAATCAAATAACTTTTTTCTTACGAATATACAACGTATATATGTAGAGCTGCAGTCAGTGGGTAATCGTATAAATGATTATTCATTTAAACGATAAGCAATATCAGTTGTACGTACGGATGAAATTTATGTAACTGGCTGATATGTTTTTTTTTTTTATAATTAGCATTGGCATCCATGCTAGATTATAAAAAAAATAACCATCAATTATATGTTAATAATATGTTGTGCTCTATTGCATTATGTTCATACCCTGTAGAGCATAGAACTCAACATAGAAGTTCATTAGATGAACCTTTTAAGAAATTTATTATTTTCACGCATTTTAGCCCATATTAAATATATTGTACCTTGACTTTTAAATAACTCTTGTTACTCTTTTCTTTCGCAGCGGATTCTCTACTAGGCTCAGGCTCCGACGAAGAAGAAGAAGACGAATCCAGGACGACGAACAACTCCAGTAGTCCTGCGCATGCGCCGCATCCTGCGCTACATTCGGAGTTATCACATAATGGTGATACTAAGCCACATGAGGACTCGGAAGATCAGGTTGGTACTTCATGATTATTATTTTTCCATTGGGAGAATAACCCTTAGAAACCAAATTGATAATTGCACATTGAAAGAATCAACCTCCTATTCAGTATTAAATAACCTTTAGTCTGTCATCCTAGACTATCAATCTTTAAATCTCAATAACTAACTCGCTGGTCCAGTGGTTAAGGCGTTTGCCTGTAGAACCGGGGGCCGTGGGTTCGATTCCCACCGGAAGCATACTTTGTTTATTTGTTTACAGTTTGGTTAGGACATTGCAGGCTTGAATCACCTGATTGTCTGATAATAAAGATGATTCCGTGCTTCGGAAGGCACGTTAAGCCGGTGGTCCATCTGCCATCCGGTAGTCGTTAAAGGAACCACGTCAGAGGCCAAGAGGCGGTTCCGAAGAACTCTGACACCAGGGTGTGCATGGTCGATTGACTTTGACACCTAAGTACTCGAAATTATGAGCACATAATCATCTCAGTTACTAAACTTGTACTTTCTCAATGATATTGTTGGCATTGACCATCACTCGTCTTCGACCTTCCCACGCGTTCACATTGTCGCATTCAGTTGTTCTTCTACTCCCAGGGCTCCTTGGACGGCGACCCTGAAACAAGAGACTCACAAGCCGAGAACAAGTCCCCGGATGATGGCAACGGCGGCTCCAAGAGGAGAGGTCCTCGGACAACCATCAAGGCGAAGCAGCTAGAGATTTTGAAGTCAGCGTTCTCGCAGACGCCGAAGCCAACACGGCATATACGAGAGCAGTTGGCGAAGGAGACAGGACTTCCCATGAGGGTTATACAGGTATGTTTCTGTATGATTAAATATCAAGAAGAATCTCTTCTTTGTCTTTCATAGAAGAAAACATAGGAAATAAAAGATCGATTTGTATAAAAAGTAAAGAAGCTGTGTGAATCATAATTGCGAGTTTTTTTTTTAACAAAATCGTTCTTTAAAATAATATTATATAAAAACTGATCTATCTCTAAAGACTAATTTAAAGGTAGTATGACAGCTAGGTACTACAACTTTAGATACTTACCAAATAAAAAAAAAAACAGTTTTTTTTAGGAAGAAATTATAACTATTATCGTCACTTACCATCAGGGGAGATGCGAGACAAATGATTTGTTAATTCCTCATAAAGTCATAACTTAACTGATTTAAAAAAATCTTTTAAATTGGATTACTTAAAATACCTATGTTTTTTTTACATGAAAGATTATATTTATAATAGATATATTTAGCAAAAAAATAAAGAAGACTTTTTTAGAATTGTCATAGTCAAAAGCTTATATTTTTTTTTACTAAATGTTGGATTAGGCATTTGTCTCCCATCTCACCTGAAGGTAAGTGACGATGAAGACGAGGATGTTACATGCCTATATGTTGATTCATTCATGCACTGCCGTTTTATTATCCGAAACAATACTTAGACAAAGTAACCTCGAAACTTGCTAGGATATACCTATATATATTATATTTATGTAGGTAAGAAAGTTAAACCATTCCATTAACATGACATTTTCGACTCTAGCATAACCGTCTCTAATACTGGCCAAACTACATTAAAATACAAAGACCCGATTTGCAGAATCAATTTAATCTCGATTGAGAATAAATCAAAAACAGTTAAAATCGCCTGTGATCGCGCGTATAATCGATTTTTATCACTTACATGTTGTAAGTAGGTGTCGTGCGCCGAATCTTTTTTTAATACCCTCAATTGCTATAGGTCCGTGAAGGTATGTGTCAGAGGTGCCCAAACTATTTTTCTCGTCGATCTTTTTTAATTTTTTATTATTATATTCGTATTTTTTATAAAATTCATCTTCTTTAAATATGCGTTGTTAAAGGAGATACACCGATCGGTGCGCAAAGAGCGTTATACATGAAACAAATAATAAAAAACATTATTTAAATACAAACGATTGATAACCTCCTTTTTTTTAAAGTTTTTTTTTTTACTAACCTTGGGCATTGGGACAATAACCAATGCTGGGCAAAGGTCTCCCCCATTTCCTTCCACTCGTTTCTATCCAATCGAAAAAAAGAATTCGGTTTTTAAATAAATAAAATAGAATGCCGAAACGGCAGCTGAGTTTGTATCAATATGATTCAAAAATGGAATTTCAATACTGCAAAGAACAATTTCTTTTGTTGCATTTTACTGCGCACTAACTGAACCTGCGCAGTGTATTTTATCTCAAACAGTTTTGCATGCAATTCAGAAGGCAAAGTGCATGCGGCCAAAATAATGGAAATAATTATAAAGCAATCTGTAAGGGATGTTTCTTAGAGAAATCAAAACGGGAACATAAATCGCTAAAAAACCTAGCTCCTTTCTTTTCTATTACTAGTCCAATTGCTGGAAATGAACCGGTCGATATGGACACTTTGGGAATAACTGGTATAAAAGGTGTGGAATTAATTTTATTGTCAATCGAATGTTGAATCCGAGTTGTAAATCGATTAGAGATAAAATATTGCTTTTCTTGGTACTGACAAAAGTCAACTTTTATCGACATTGGACTAATCTAAACAGTTATCATCACCAAAGAAATTGATTTTAAATGCATTTTAAATATTTTGTTAAATTAAATGTATTGACATTCTTGCATTGAAAAAGATAGCAATTACCTAGGTACTATAAAATAATTTACCAATGGCATTGGCTGTTCTCGTATCCCTCGTATCTCGTAGGCAGTTTATTTATTTTACTAGCTTTTGTTTTTGACTTCGTCCACGTGCACTTTAGTTATTATTAGTTTTATTTGTATGACACACCCCCTCCCCCATTGAAGTCGCCAACTTCGCCTTACGGATCATTTTAAATTGTGACCAGGCACATTTTTAAGTCTAGAAAAAAGGAAGTCACATAGAAACTCCCCCCCTAATAAGTAGAAAGTTACTTCTTCTTTCTTTATCTTTGTCTACGCAGGTCATTTTTATTTGTAGTCCATATACCAATTTTCGAATTGCTAAGTCCAGACATCTTAGCCGTTGAATTAAAAAAAAAAAACATTCTTAGTGCTCTCTAACAAAATTAAAGGAACTCCTGTACCAAATTTCAAGTTTCTAGGTACAGTAGTTTCGGCTGTGCGTCGATATAATAAGTCAGTGGCTTGCATTTTATATAGTTATATATAGAAGATAGAGACGATGAATGATATATTTATGTATTCAATTGATTTATATCCTTTGTTTGAAAAAATATTGTCTAAAGAAATTTATTTATATTTCATAAAATTGGTACCAAATTATCATTTACTTAGTAATAAAATAGATATATTTAAATATTCCACTATAAAATATACTTTTATTCTGGTCTGACAAAACAATTAAAAACGTAGAATTACCAGCTGTCTTTCTGTCCACGCAGATCGTAATAGTTGATCGAGGGAATGGGCAAATACCTGACAAAATCAAAGACGTAGACTGCAAGGGAAAAATACGTTATAGTATATTTTTATATATATTTCACAGTACATTTTGTATTTATGTAAGTTCATAAGGTTATTTCAGAAAATCAGTATTTGCTTAATTCCTTTATTTTAGTATGTTAATTATTCTTTAGTAGCGCTAAATAAAGTTAACTAAATACAAAACAACGTTATAGTTGCGTATCTGTAAACTAGGTCACTGTATCGGTTCGATTCCGAGAATCAAAGACCATCCAATTTTACTTGTCTATAGCTAGTACCAACAAATTGCGCGGCAAAGCAAAATAATCTAGACCAGCCAGACACACAAATTGGTCTGGTTTTTTAGTACATTTCAATTTGTAGCATGAAAATTCATTTAAATTTAAAAATAAATTAAATCCCAATTTTAGAATACAAATGTCTTGAATCAATCAAATCAATTAACCACATGTTCCAAGCTGAAATTGAAAAATTCTTAGACTGCTCACAAAAAAGTATGTTTGGTGCAAATTCAGGATTAAAAAATGAAAAAACTAAGCTAAGTTCATTACTGGCAAGCGTCCACTAACTAGCGTAACGCCAAAATCGTTTATGAATAAAAATTATGCGTCCACATTAACTACCACGCTCATAATTTTAGCATAAAATTGATTTGAACAAAACCTCTATTCATCACACGCATAACCTTCGGTAACCGTTACAAATGGCCAATACTCCATCATGGCGTCTGGTTTGTTACCATCGGACTTTTAGCAAAATGACTTGCACTTGTAAAAAGGCCTGTTAAATTCAGGTTCGGAAAAATTACTTTTCTACTTCGAGAAACAAATTCTCAAATTTTTTTGCTAAAGGAAATTCAAATTGCTGCTCTAATGACACAGCAATTCAGTTCATCTAAATAACTCAATTTGTTAAATATTTATGGCCTATTTGCATGACATTTTTAAACACTCACCTTAAGTTGTAGAACAGTGCCTCAGTAAAACTTGTGTACTGTTTAAAAAACATTGGCATACGGCATCTTTCTGTAAAAGTTAAGTTTTATACATAGAACTAAGGTATAAAGTGAAGAGGTACCTACATAAAATTTACGGCATTTTATAAAGTAGGACATTTTACGTATAAGTCTAATACCGACTTTGCGACTATGGCAGCCGAACGCTTCGTTAATTGAATATCGCGTATCCGTTCAGGAACGTGTTGCCGACGTGACAAATATCCTAATTAACGAATGCATCTCTATGGCAATATTTTGTCAGCGGTGCAACACTTTCAGTTTAATCTATCTTCTGTTATTTATATGTACTGGAATGAACAAAACCGTCGCGTAATTATAGGCTCATATATGAAAAGAAACAAAACTGTAGAGAATACATTATATTTTATGTTGTTTTTTTTTTGTTTCCAATCCAAAGCCCACCGATTGTTATTTCTACAATAGTACAAGTAAAATACGTTATTATTTGCTACTTATACCTTTAAAAGTAGGTAACGTAAATTGTTAAAAAGTGCCCTATTAATTATTTTATTATTTATATATTACAAATATAAAGTTAATATGCAGTTAAAATATTATTTAAGGAATAAGACGGCCTTATTTAAATTAACCTACTTGGTGAATACATATTCTGTTTCAAAGTTTAGTCACTGATCGGTTCCCGAAATCCAATCCCAATCTAACACATGGATCTGGCAATTCTCCACACCGTTCCAGCAACAGATGTCTGCTACAAGGTCCGTCCGTCTGTCCGTCACGCTTTTAGCGTTCCTTCCTCTTTGTTTCAGTTTTTGTTGCACCCGGTTTCCGAACGAAAAACTAGTAAATTTTTTACTTTGCCGAGTTTGTAAGCGCCGTACATTTCTGCGATGAAGTAACGAATTAATTAAGAAATTTTGACAGTTTTTACAGCGTTGAAGCGTAAGTAAACTATATCATAGAGTTGCTGGCTAAATGGGCTGTAGCGAATTGTCAGAAACAATGACAGAGTTTGAAGTTTTTTCTGTTGTTCTTTTTTTGGGCAGCAGTTTGTTTTAAGGGCTGTTGAAGATATTAGTGAAATGAAACCTTTAAACAGATACTTCAATAACATAAAGGTTTCTAAGATAAGTTTTTTTAATCGCACCACATTCAATTTGCAGTATGCCCCGTAATGATAAATCATTTCGCAAAATGTCCTGTTAGCAACATCTGATTTGCGGAAGGTCGTTGCTTACGTATATTCCACGTTGTGCATAAGCCTCAGTGAAAATTAAATTATTTTTCCTCAAGACCTCATTTTTCTTTTTAGGGCAGAAAGTAAGTGAAAAAAAATCTTGCCAAGTGCGTTCATACATAAACAGCAAAAATGGCATGTTTGTTGTATAGGAACGCTCATAAATATACATTTTATTTTAATGTAATTATTTATTTTTAAAGTGAACATATAACTAAATATTCCAAGCGTCTACTTGTTGCCGTTATCAATATAGAGCAAAAAAAAAACACTTTTTTTAACGAGAGCTCCTCTTAAATACTTATTTTATTCTGTTTTTTATGGATGGCAATTTCAACTGTCTAACTATTATGGTTCATGAGGTACAACCTGGTGACATCCGGACAGACAGACAGACGGACAGCGGAGCCATATTAATAGGGTCCCGTTTTGTTATGGAACCCTAAAACATAACAAATGTTAGGTTTAATGTAAAATACAATAAATTCAAAATGTACATTTAGCTAAATAAACCTTCGTCATAACTTATTTTTTGTTGACTCTATCTTTCAGTACTGTGCAACTTTAACAAAAAAAAAAACTGTCTCCATGTTCACGCCGGTAGTTATTGAGTAATATTATTCCCTGTTGAAAAACAATGTCAAGTATGCTAAGTGGGTTCGTAAACAACTTTTTTTGTCCATTTGTCAAGTCCTGCCAGATCGCGCGTGTCAAATGTTTGGGCCACATGTGGTGTGACATAACTGTAAAATTAGTTTTTAGTTTTTTTTTTTTGGATATTCGGGATTTAGCTAGTTAGCACCGGTGCGTGTGAACGATTCGCCGTTTGAGGACGCCGCCGCGGCCTCTTTTCTACATTCCTAAGAAATTGATAGGCATTTAAACATGCGTGATAATTCCCTCTCATGTTATAAATTAACCGTGTGGTAATCGTTCGCTGTCGTCTGAACGCTAGTTTTACAAGATCGTAAAAATTCCTGAGGCTAAGATTTTTATTAATCCTTTTAGTGTGCGAAATCTATACCTATCATGCGAGAGAGCATTATTATTTTAGTACAAGTAAGGGCATATTATTACAAGTAATCTTCTTATACGTAAACATACATACATACATATTATTACGTCTTTATCCCTTACGGGGTACACAAAGCATAAAGTCACAAAACCGAAAAGCCACGTCTAGCGTGTTGGTTGGTAGGCGTAAAGGTGGAAAACGGGATGAAAATAGTGGTGGGTTGCTAGCCGCATCGCCTATTGTCATGATTCTTTAGATTTCCGCCTATTCTCTTGACCAGCTACGGTCTGCGCAGGAAGAGACGCAGCATATTCTATATTATTTCTTTTCTCCCAAACCAGCATGGAAGAATTATACGTTAAGGAATAATTTAAATCTTAAGTTAATTATTTATATAAAATAAAAAGCAATGATTCTACCAAATATGGCCACGCATTAATTTTATTAAAAACTAGCCATTTTCTCGTGTTTTCGTAAATAGCCGTTGTTACCTAAAATAATGTAGGTTTCCATACCTTCGTGAATGATTTTTTTTTAAATTGGTGCAGTTATTTTTGAATTTATACATTTAAAAAAATACAATATTTAAATTTCTTTTTAATATATTCGGTTGTATATTTTTTAAATGTTTGTTTCCACAAATTCCTTTCGATAAACTCTTTCAATCCTTCTCAAACTTGTCAATATCATCTATCCATCTCTTTGTCGGTCTTCCTCTTGCCTTTGCCCAGGAGTGGGACACAAATGGTTTAAAAAAATGTTTGTTATTAGGGAAATCCGCACTTTATGAACCGATTTTATTTTATTTTTTGATTGAAATGGTATGCTTTCATGTTGGTACCATTTAAATTTAATCTCAATTCAGTAGTTTGATTGAAGTCGGTTTTTTTTTCGGTTGTATATATTTCCTAACAAAAAAAAATAACAATTTACATGAACCGTTAAAACCATATCACACAATAATAAATATGTGTATTATATATGTAACTACTTTAGTTTTAAAAAAGGATTTTATGAATTTACTTATTAATAAATCAGGAAGTTTAAAAATAAACGACACCTCGAGCAGTTATAACGCGTGTCACTCGAGCGCGAAACGAGAAAAAAGAACGAAATATTTTAATAAGTTCATATATCGTAATTTCTCCAGCGTGACATCCCTGTCACCGCTCGACGCGCCCTTATTTGGCTCATATTTTATTTTGACATCTAGTCGTAGTGTTTAATCAGGGCTGTCAATGAACCTTGCGGTGCATAAATAACCAGGAAAGTTAATTCATATATCCAGGTTGGTAGATAATTGAGTACCTTCGATCAACAATACAAAGACGGTAGTGGTAGGTATAAAAAGAAATGTTTTCGATGATCTCATCGTCAGTACCTCCGAAGGACAGATGTCCTTCGGAGGTGCTGAAACACTGCTGAAGAACAAGTGATAAAATATTTTTTAAAAACTGACGTCATAAAGCCTTTGGCACTCCTGGGAAGTAGGTATACAAAACTAGTGTCACGTCATACTTTAGAACCGAGTAAGCAGTTTAGTTCAGGGTGGACTTACGTATGTATGAGCACGAAAAACATTGCTTTCCTTTTGGGTGGGTCAGTCGGGTAAAAAAAGTAATTATATATTCATATAGTTGAGTTGAAAACTAGTACATTATTTATACCTACAGAACATCTTATTGTATTTGCATGTATCTCAAAATACCATTAACAGCTGGACGAAATCCACAAAAAGCAAAGCTGTTTAACATCAATCAATCAAATAGTCAAGAAAAGAATCATTTTTCATTTCGCGCCAAATTTCAACGTTGACAGTTCAAATTATATAAAGACCGCCACACGCGTGTCTTCAATACAATTCCAATTACTTAAATATATGTATAAACATCATCACGTCTTTGAGTCTGTTGGGATAGGTAGAGCCAAAAATTATAAGACCAAATAATTATATTAAAAATCAGTAACAGCTGGCTAGCCTATTTCGTATTTAAGTAATATAATGTCCACGTTTATGTCCGTTCCCTCCATTTAAAGATACGATATGCGCGGGAAGACTACAGACTTTTGTCTGATTTCAGGAGATCACGTCAATTCACAATCTTTTGAAATCTTGACACATTTTAACTACGTATCAATAAAAAAAAAATACATAAAATTGTCCTTCTACATATTGTAATCGATAATATCAAATTTAAAGAATAGATTTACTACAGCATGACTACAATGTAAAAATAAACGGTTAATTTCGGAGTAATAATTAACTTCGATGTAATATGTCGTCGATGTGTTACAAATTACTTTTTAACTCAAAGAACGCACTGAGGCGCCTCAATTAGCATTTGTAATTCAAGAGCTTGGCCATTAATCATTTCTAATTAATCTACTACTAGTTATCGTTATTATCATTGTACATTTAACTACAACTGTTTAATATTTATCAACGTGTTTATCAATACTTTAAATTCACTTTTTGGATCGTTAGTTTTCAAAGTGTTGACAGTAAGCAAACAAAAATTTAGTAAATCCTTTTTTTAACTATAAATATTAAGTTCTCTGCATTATTTTGGTGGATAATTACCTAATTAGGTAGTTTTCATATAATTTATCTTATTATCATAATGGTATGGATAAAAAATCGTCAATATACATATTTTTCTCACGCTTCTGTCATATTAAGTACATGTTTTTTTTTTTTTTTTTTTTTTTACAAAATTTGAATTAGGCATTTGTCTCCCATCTCACCTGATGGTAAGTGTCGATGAAGACGAGGATGTTACATGCCTATCCAAGAGATACCCATTTATTCTACTTTTGAATGTCCCGGGACTGTACTTGTTTGGGAATATAGACGCAGGCAGTTCATTCCACACCTTAGCTACTCGAACCAAAAAGGAACTGTCAAAGCGTTTAGTTCGACTCTTTGGTATTCCAACGATAAAAGGGTGAAATTTCAGTCTGCGCCTCGTAGTCCGATGGAGGAATGGTGAGGGTTCAACTAGCTCAAAGAGCGCTTTCGCACACTCTCCAAAATGGATCCTATAAAATACCGATAGGCAAGCGACTTTACGGCGATGCTCCAGGGATTGCAATTTCCTATTTGAGACCACGTCGTTGTTTATGAGCCTGCGGGCTCTTCGGTCAACAGAGTCCAATGCTTCAAGTTGGTATTTCGCTGAGCCATCCCAAAGGTGACTGCAGTACTCCATGCAAGAGCGAACCTGGGCTGTATAGAGATTGAGCAGCCGTTCAGAGCTGAAGTACCGCCGAACCTTTGAGATGATGCCCAACTTCTTGGAAGCAGTTAGTGCCATCGACTCAATCTGTTGGCCGAAGCTTAGTTTGGACGTGACTGTCATGCCTAAAAGCCCAAGGTGGTCAACTAACGGCAAGGAAACACCCTGGAAAGTGGGTGCAAGTGGGAAAGCACTCTTTTTAGCAGAAAAGAGACACGCCTGTGTTTTGGACGGGTTAAACTTAACAAGATTGGCGTCTCCCCAATCGGACACCCTCTGTAATTTCGAGTTAACCCGTTCAATCATAAATTCTCTAAGAGACTGGACTTCTTGTGGACTTGCACTGGCACTAGATGTATAACTCTCTACAACGGTGCTGTCATCAGCATAGCCAATAATGCCAGATTTAAGAAGGTCATTAATGTGCAGCAGGAACAAGGTTGCAGAGAGAACAGATCCCTGAGGTACCCCGGCATTAATAGCCATTAGGTCGGAAGAGCAGCCATCCATAACCACTCGAATCGACCGTTCCCTCAGGAAATCGGATATCCAGTTGCAAAGGTCCTCTGGTAAACCATACGCTGGAAGCTTACTGAGGATAGCTTCGTGCCAGACCCGGTCAAAAGCCTTGGATATATCTAGTGAAACAGCAATTGCCTCACCGTGACCCTCCAAGGCTTCGCTCCATAAGTGAGTGGCATATACCAGTAGGTCACCGGTTGAGCGACCCTTGCGAAAACCATATTGGTTGTCACTAAGGAGCTCGTTGGTTTCCAGGTATGCCAGGAGACGATTGTTCAATACACGCTCCATAATCTTGCACAATATGGAGGTGATCGCAACAGGTCGATAATTGGCCGGGTCGGAGCGACTTCCCTTTTTAGGTACTGGTTGTACATTGGCAAGCTTCCAAGATCTTGGGACTTTGCCAGTCTCTAGAGAAAGTCTATAGGGGCGTGTCAGTACAGGGGACAACTCGGGTGCGCAGCGCTTCAGAACCACTGCTGGAATACCATCGGGTCCACTAGCCTTATTCACGTCTAGGTTTAGCATGCATTTAAGTACCTCTTTTTGGTGGATTTGAGCGGCCCGCATCTTGGGGCCGAACGAAGGTAACTGGGGTGGGCTTTTATTGCTACTATCTAGACGCGAATTATCTGCAAATAGATTGGCAAACAAGTCTGCTTTCTCTTTTGCACCATGGGCCAGAGAACCGTCAGGTTTCTGCAATGGTGGCAGCGATGGGCGACAGAAGTTCATCTCCACTGACTTGGCTAGAGACCAGAAGGCTTTACTTCCTGAGGGACAGGAAGCTATCTTGTCTCCAATACGGCCAACGTGGTCGAAACGAGCTCTTCTGAACACCTTTTTGCAGGACTTGGCAGCAGCGTTATACACTCTCTTTCTGTCTTGAAGATCATCAGCTTTGATTCTGCGGGCATCAGCCCAGGACAAATATGCTTCATGTTTAAACCAAAGATTTATTTTTATACCACTGTCGGTTCCCAATCACGACCCCTGCTGATAAAACTGAGCATTTACTTAAAATATTTTACTACTATCGATATGTACATCGAGAAAGTAATTCCCTCACGGAAACCTGTGTCACCACTTGATTGATAGCTTTGCGATAAAAACTGTTTGTCAGCGTAGACTCGAACATGTTATTATGTCACCAGTGGCTACCGATGTGAGTCGCCCTGATTAATGTATCTGTCATGTGTGGCCGCCTTAATGCGCGCACTTGTCTGTGGTCATTAGTTGGCGCGCGTTGTCTATGGTCAGTAAAGACTGGCTGGACGGAAATTTCAATTCTTTTTTCTATGCGGTCAGTACGTTACTTAAACGACTTAAGCTATAAAATAAACCTGTCAATTAAAACGAAGTCGCAACCAAATCCATGGAAACGTCAGAACGAAGATCAGAGTTGAATGAGCCGTATATCGGACGGTCGCACGCCCATATCTCATTTTTTAATACCCGTCGGCCACTTTGAACTGCCCCAAATACTATAACTTCCACGAGTTATGAGTCAAACGGGTAAAAGCCTGTGTGACCGCAGCTTTACAACGCGAACGCATCCGAACCCGACCGAAGTTTTACGATCGTCTGTTCCATCTTTTTAATTCATCGGCCTTAGAATTTATGTCTCAAGATGAAGCATTGTTTTATGGTTTAAAGGTATTTCATTTATTTTCCTATTCGTTATTAAAAAATAAATTTCGAATTAATTTTTTTTTTTTATTTTGAACCCGTTTTTGGCTGGTTTCGAAAAGAACATGCAATATTTTTGAATTTACGCGTCACGTTCGGACATCGTCGGTGTCATTGCACGTGAAATGTATTCAGTAACGATTATGACCGGCAGTTTGTCCGAATCGCACGCCGTCGAATCCGCACTTTATCTAAAACGGCGGGCTTATTGCTATAAATTCTTAATTTTAATCGTTATTATTAAAACAACGGCATGGCGTATGCATGAAAGAACAATAAAATAGATATTTTACCGGCGCATTTCGTGTCAATTCTCGTAAAAATGTTGAGTGTACGGCGCGTAGCGGGATTTGCATCAAAAGATGACGTTTAGTGCGTTTATTGTGCATTAAACCCCATGAAATATCTTGCCTTCGTCTTGCGGCTGCGGTGTTATGGTCGATTGCGCCGGAAAATAACCTGTCTGCCGTAGTTTTTTAAAGAATTAAACTCGACCTATAGTAACTTTATTTCGATGGGACAACGGTACCGCGTTTTTTAATAGAGCTTAGCAAATTTTGATCAGACGTTTTCTTTTTTTAACTTTTTATAAATGATATGAGGGTTATGATTTATTGGTACAAGACAGAAGCACCTTACGATACGCAGGTGCGGTCGTACAATGGTTCACAAATCGTTTGACGAAAGCAATAAATTATTAATTATGACAAAAAGCCGCTTCAATATCGCTCGTATAGGTGGTATTGCGAAATATTTTTTGTTCAGAAATGTGAAGAGGGGCGCCTAAAATGTTTTGTCTAGGAGACGTCCCGTGGGCTCACTGTGCGGCGGACACAAAGAGACGCAAAGTTGCCGACGCGGCGAGCACACTGGGACAAAAGCACCCCGCGCGGACAAAAAATAACATCATTTATTTTATTGCCCTGGGTGAGAATATGGCACATTAATATTGCGTAGGGCTTAATGCCTGATCGCCCTAGGCCTACCATCAGTCAATTTGGGTCTTGTGTAGGTAATATTCCTCCAAGTATACACACGGCCAGTATAGTTACTTGTTTTCAAATTTTTCTCAACATCGACCAAAGGCGATAATGTCTCGATCTATGCACAAATATGATACATCAATATTAATATTTTTAATCATCATCATCATTTCGTGTAGGTGACACGGTCAATCGACCATGCACACCCTGGTGTCAGAGTTGTTCGGAACCACCTCTCGTCCTCTGACGTAGTTCCTTTAACGACTACCAGTTGGCAGCCGGGACCAACGGCTTAACGTGCCTTAATATTTTTAATGTGTAAATTTAAAATAAATACGGTGATGTCATCATTACGTGTTGTGTGTTTGAGCATATATGAATTACAATTCACATATAATTTCACATACATACATATTATTACGTCTTTATCCCTTACGGGGTAGACAGAGCCTCAAGTCATAAGACCGAAAGGCCACGTTTAGCTTGTCAGTGGGCGCAAAGGTGTAAAATGGAATCAAAATAGTGATGGGTTGCTAGGCGCATCGCCTATTGTCATGATTCTTTAGATTTTCGCCTATTCCCTTCACCGGCTTCTACGGTCTGCGCGGGAAGAGAAGAAACTGGCACATGCTACGTTTTTTCTTTTCTCCCAGAACAGCATGGAAGATTACTTCACTTTCCCATTTAATTTCACAGATTGTTAAACATAAATTGATAACTAGTAATTTTTCTTGCGTCAATTTTATATAATATAATACAAACCAATAATTGTTTGTTACTTACGATTATAAGGTACCTATATTTATTTGAAATATAAATCAAATGTTGAATCGAGTTGATTTATAGTCCATGACACTTAATTTGCATTTGTTTTATAGTGGGTGGGTGCCAGTATAAAACAAATGCAAATTTTACTATATATATTTTTGCATGTACCTATATAAGTATAAATTTTTATGAATATGTTAAGAAAACTCTGATCGTCGGTTCTTCTATATAACTAATATAACTGCCTCCGTGGTCCAGTGGTTAAGGCGTGTGCCTGTAGGCCCGGGGGTCATGGGTTAGATTCCCACGGGAAGCATACTTTGTTTACTTGTTTCCAGTTTGGTTAAGACATTGCAGGCTTGAATCACCTGATTGTCTGATATTAAAGATGATTCCGTGCTTCGGAAGGCACGTTAAGCCGTTGGTCCCCGCTGCCATCTGGTAGTCGTTAAAGGAACCACGTCAAAGGCCGAGAGGCGGTTCCGAAGAACTCTGACACCAGGGTGTGCATGGTCGATTGACCGTGTCACCTACACGAAATAATAGGTACCGTACTCATCTCACGAATTCTCATCCTAAATATTTTTTGAATTATTTTTTTATTCTCAACTGAACCCAAGCATTATTTTTAGTAAAATAATTAATATTTTTTTTTCTTGACTCATCCCATTTCTAATCCTTAGTCATGATTGGTTACTCAGCTCCATAGCAAAAGACACAGGCTGAGCGACCACTTCCAGGATCTGATAGACTCAGCACATTGTATACATGACGGATTAAATTATTATCGATGATGCTCATTTTTTATAAAAGAAAATATATCGTTTAATGTCGGCAATAAATTGATATATCTTTGTAGCCTGTCATCGGCACCTGGGCGACTCAAAAAAATCTAACATTATGACATAAACATGCCGTTTACTTTTTTAATATTGTTTATGCACCTGGTCCATTTTGCACGAGATCGATTAGGTAATGAGTTTTTTCAGTGAACTTTAATGGTCAATTATAGGTCGTCAGTTGTCCGACTTTACCCTTCTATATTTAAATTGTAATGTAGCTGTGTCAGCTGTACTTAGGACGTAGGACTTTTTACATCTTGCTTTAGTATGTCCTTTTTTCGATCTGTAGATACCTATAGAGGAAGAGATAACCTTTATCGGAAAACATTACAGTAATGTCCAAAACCATCCTATTAAAAAAATATCAGGAATTTTGATAAACCTGTTAAGCTTAAATGTTTTTTTCTTTCACTATAGCCAGTTTGTACTGGGGTCAAAATCACTTACTTAAACAAAATACCTACATGATATCAAAACACTTCTGATGATTTATAATTGTTCGATGATTCGTTACGATCAATACTGCAGACACCGGGAAAAAAAAATACCTCTTCATCTCCATATGAATAGGGTTGACAAACTCTTTCTTGACATTAAACAAAAGAACAAAAATAGCCGATGTACTACTGGCTGAAACTACTTTTCAATATAAAAAAGAACATGTCGAGCATCGAATTACCCTTTTCTGTTATTTTTGGGGCTAGATACAAAACTGTCAATTTTAATTTAGGAATCTTTTGTTTCTTACTTTGTTTGAGCGTAAAATTTAATGTATTTCTATTTGTATCTGAGGACTTACAGCCCTAGGCTTTCGTGTAAACGTATGTTGTATAGTCATCTATCATGGCGGCCCACGACTGATATGATTTATTATATCTCCGCCACTGGTCCGTAGAGTAGCCAGCTTATAGCAAATTAATTTCGCTTAGGCTATTCGAATATAGCGCAGAAGGAGCGCAAAAAGTGTGTGGCGAAATGCGTAAGTCGTAAATAGCTTGAAACGCAGAATGTTTAATTCGTAAATACACGCGCTAAAGATTTTTTTTTCGGGCAACCTGTTATTAATACACAAATTATGACTTACGACATTAATTTGGCCTACTTGTATTTCAAGGCATGATAGATCAGAATTCTATTATTTATATCTTTAGTAAATGTTTTCATATTCTTTTGAAGTTTAGATGTTGTTTCCACAGGTTCAACTGCAAATTTTCAGTTCGACATACCATTTTACGAATAAGTTCAATTCCCAATGGATTGGACATATCGCGTCGTCATTTTGCGACTTAGGTATTCTGCGCCTATATCGACCCGGTTCGTATGTATTTTGAAATATTTTGATTAACCTGTTACCCGTTAGTAATTTGTAAGTCCATTTTCTCAGTCTACACTTTGTTTAATTACACCAATAAATTACATTGACTGTAGTTTCATATAAGATTTCAGCTCGATGGATTGTATCCAATTTATTTTCATTTTCAAAAGCAGGCATGCGCGACTTCTGTCTTGTAACACTGATTTCTAGCATTGCGCCGTAAATTAAAAATATAACAGCAGAAAATTACCTGGAACGAATCTTTATAGCCTTTGCAGATAAGGTATCTGGGAATCCATACCTATAAGTAAAAAAAGTAATTTTTTTTATCAAGTGAAGACCACTATCAATGTCATCTTTTTCTACTTTATACCTTTTTTATAATGTCATTTTTAAGAAATTAGAAAAACTATTTGACCAATTAGCAATATCTAAAACGTATTTATTTTTTTGTGGAGAAGGTAATATTTTACTTTCTTTTTATTTTTCCATTGTAAAAGTTTGCAGAATTCATCTGTACCTACTTGGCTCTTTATGAGTTGAACGCATATTATGAGTTTATTTAAGTGCATGCTGTGTTCGCACTTAGAAGGTTGTTCTAACATAATATAAAGTCTGTATAATTTGTTTAAAAAAATTGTAACAACCAATTTGCGAAGCAAATAATTAAAAAAATACTTTATAAAAGTGTCTATTCTATGCAATTTTTTATGCGATTGCATGTAAAATCGTTTTGTAAAGGTTATTGACCGTTCTAATGCAGGATTCCCAGTGAAGCACGTAGCAGAAGGCTTTCACGCCTTGCGGCGACGATACGACGTGACAATATCGTACTTTTGATGCTAATTCGCTCGATTGATTATCTGTTGGTTTTTGTATTCTGAGGTTTTTGTCATGAATTTTGTCTGGCATATTTTTACGTATCTTTATTTGGATGACATTTTATGAGGTACTTGGATGTGCTTGGCTTGGTAAAAATTGTTGAGGCATAATTTACAGACAGTTTTCTAATATGTTCATAGATACTTCTTTTAATGTACATTAAAGAAAATAAGTTATTTACGTAAAGTTACGTAACTACTGAGTGAGAAATATGCTGTACATCGCAATATGTAGTACAGCATATTTCCTGTTAGTTTTAAAATAACCTAAAGTCAAATCAGACATATATTCAACAAATATCTTTTGTGCTTTACTTTCGTTCTCTTATTATGAGGCATATAGGTATGTTACATTATGTGCAGATATCTCCTCATTCCATTTTTCGTATCGCCGCTGCACTCTAAACCGTGATAACAGAGAATAAGGGTTTATCTCTATACACACACGTGTTTAGACCTCCTACTCCGACTCCGTGTTTATATCTGAAATGTTCGCCAGCTTAGTCGCAAGAAGTCCACAGCTGGACATGGGCCTCCCCCAAGGATTTTCATCATGGGAGGTTTTTCTATACACACCACGCGTGACAGATGTAGTGAGTAGTTTGTTTGGCATAACTCGATTCCGACGCTGATGCCCATCCAAACGTTTTGTAAGCGAGGGAAGGGTTATATGTAGTTTGTTGGACTCAGTGAATAGTATAATAGTAATTGGGATGCTACTTGCTCGGACAAATCGGGGTTGCGAAGGTAACAGTTCGGGATTCGTGGCGCGCGTATTACCCGATGATATAACTGCAACCACCAGACAGGCAGTTAAGGACGCCACCCTTGACCTTCGCTATAACACGTCTTACCTACCATGGCATCTGACAATGGTCGCGGGCGTTAGAATTGACAGTAGGAAGCGATAGAGGCCATGTCGTCATCACTCGCCACGTCGGAGGCCGAGGCGGCTGACCATGACGACAGAGGATTATCTTCATAGAAGGGTTTTACTAAGTTAGTTATACACTAGACTGGTTTCGCCCCAGTGAGTATTATCACATAAACTTTTGGAAGTAAATAATAGACGAATCACACGGATTGAGCTAGCCCGAGTAACCGCCTGGTTACAGAGCTCGTCAATTCTAGAATAAATGTTACTTTAATATACGAAAATCTCATAAAATCTATTATGTTAAACTTACGAGCAGTGAAAATGATGGGACGATAGACGTAGATTTTGAAAAGTAGATAGTTATATTTTGATAATGTCAAGTAATGTAATACTATAATATTTTAAACGTAAAGATTTTTTTTCTTTTCTTTTATTTGGCCATTAAACTTCATTCAGAAGTTTATTTTAGTTAGTAGCCAGTGTCTAGTTATTTTTCAAGTTATTCTAGTGTTGATACACTTGACAAAATGATGGTGTAATTAATTCCGCTGATTCGATGGAGCCGCTGGTGACAATTCCCACGAATCCACTGGTTTGATCATAATCGACGGAGCAAGGCGAGCAAACACCAACCCGCTCAGTAAATCTGGCGACGGCCCCACCATGATACTTTATTTTAGCTATTCCACACAATGTTCATAAACATGGGCGTCTACAACACCAAATTACAGCGTTTTCACATTATAAACTCCACTAGAAACAATTAGCAAAACAATCCAAAACAAAAACCGCGCAGTCCGTCGAAATTCCCGCCAAGAACTCTCGTAAAGATTTTTAATGTCTTAATCTAGGTTTTTTTTTTCTTAGCGTAGTGTCCCATTGTTGGGCAAAGGCCTCCACTTTAGTCCACCATAGGTCCTTGTCCTTGGTGATTTACAATAACCTAAATTTATTTTAAACTTTAGTCATACCTACGTACTAAAATATTTATCTGTAGCGTGTGAAATCACGCATAAAAGACATATTTTTTCGTTTTTATATACACAAATACATAGAAAATAAGCCATAAAAAGTCACGGAAGCGGTAGTAACTAAGACGACAAAAACTCATTGTCACTCTCATCTGTTGTTAGTATGACAAATCCATGATTTCCACACTTTTTGTTCCTTGTTAGTAGTGAGAGTCCGACGGTTTATATCCTTATTTATGTTACATTAACTGATTGTGAAAATACAATAGTATTACGGAGAAAAAATACTACGTACTGGTAAAATTAAGTTCCTTTGTCTAATCGAGTTTCTACATATAAGTCTTCCTATTTTTCTAATGAAAAATAGATTGATTACGTTAAGTAATGATTAATTTAGCGGGTACCTATAGATATCTACAGTACTTACTTTTAGTAAATTTTTATTTATTTTTAAAATGTTTGTGTTTCATCTTACATAATAGTTACTGCAAAAAGTAACAAAAATACTTCGCGTATCATTGAACCTACGAGGTTTGATAGACGTAAATACTGGTTATTGTCAGAGTTGATCAATTCTTCACAATCAAATCATTACGACTTCCAGATTCAGCTTCCTAATTTTTAACCCAAAGTAAACTATTGAAATCCGCGATTTCAAAATTTAACTATGTTTTTCAATGGTATTATTTCGTTCGAGAACCGATAAGCTATCAAAGGTCGTTAAATCGATATGTGCAACACTAAAACACATACGAATTAAGATCCGCCATCTTGAAAACCGTGACCAATCACCCGTCGGTGCGTTATCACTAATGTACTGATAAGTTCGAATTTTAAACACCGCGGGTTGGCGGGAAAGACATAATTCACTTATCTGAAATTAAAAATAGAATCCTGTTAGGAAAATAAATGGGTCATGTTTTATGTGCATCGCGAGTATTGTTTATTCGATTTTAAGTTAGTATTTTTTACTTACGTAAGTATAAAATAAAAAATGTGTATGTTTATCAAAAAGTTATACTACTTTTTGATAAACAAACTACTCACTTAAACTCCTAGTCAAATAAAGACCACTCACTAAATTTCATCATTTCATCAAATAAATAAATTAACTAGAGCACAGCCAGCCATATTTTCTTGAAAATAAAACATCGTCAAAATAACTATCATCTAGCTAGAAAACGACCTATTAATCAAAATCTACTCTTCTATTTTTTGCGTATGAGTTTATGTGCCGACCAAAAAACAAACGAGGCGTTACAATATAATTACGATTTATAGAATGTAAACAAAAATAGCGCCAGAAATACCCACATCATTGCGGTGAACATCTAATTAACTAAAATAAGACAAGTCACAAATTGGAATCACTGAAACAGACTGCCGCGCACTCAATTTAGCAGGATGAACATTGAGAACACACTTTTTAAATGGCCGGAGAGTGACAGATGTGCATTTTTATTTTTTATTGAAGAAAATATATGTGGCCAGTTCTCTAATCAAAACATCCTGAAGCATTATTATTTTTAGGTTATGAATGTTACAAAAGTTTGTATTGAATCGTATATTTTATAGCTCTTGTAAATTCATTAATAGCAGCATTAAATGCGACAATAGGTCCGTAGGTAAGGTACCACGGGCCAAATCGGCCTCAATCACGATTTCGTAATAATAGAATTCGAAAACCGAAATTTTTCGCTTTTATTGACCGTGAAAACGTTTAAGTGGGTTAATTCATTAACCAATAAAATTTATGCTTTTTGGAACACGCCGTGCTATGGTGTCTGTGTGTTTTTCGGAGTTTATCGGAGTTTTCTTGCTTTTTGTTTGCAATTTAAAATCTACTCATAACATTGCAATTATACCCAGTAACCTACTAATATCCAACGTTTTTCAGATATTTTGACACACATTTAAGACCAATATTCTATGAACAAGAGATAAAAGTCACTCAAAGTATAAGTAGGTACATAAAACATATACGTATCTAACTGTGGAACAGACATTTGTTTCTTTTTTAAATTTAAAAAATATTTTTGCAGTTAATTTCAAAGTCTGATATATTTAAAATATTGTTCGTAAATCCAAGTTAAACCTCTTCAACAAATATACTGGACATTTTACTGAAGCTACGTAGCAAGAATGCTGAGCAGTTGAGCACTTCTAAATTAAAGTCATCAAAGAAAGCTATATTGTGGTATTTTGCAAAGAAACAATTTACTCCCCAAGCGCTACGCCAATTGGTTGTAGATGGCGCATGAAGTGCGCGTGCGGTGTGGTCGTGTCTTCAGCGACGCCATCTAACATCATGTTCTTTTTTTAAAATCTTATCATTACCGTTTTATTTTTATGACGTAAGCTTCCAATGTTCTTCAACGCCAGACTTCTCAAAACTTACCTCGAACACTCAAAAGAATCTTAACTAATGAATTCTTGTCTTGTGCTGTCTTTGTCTCGTTTGGTAATTGATTAGACAGTGACGGAATGGGTTTGAGATATTATTTTAGATTCCTTTAAATATAAAGATGTTACTGTATTTATTATTTCTTTCGTGTGTCCGTGACCGCTTGAAAGTGGGCTTCCTGACCACTTACATTAGAGTAACGTAATTTAATTCGCCGGAAACTTGTTCAGTAGTCGATGAAAAAAATCGAAGCTATATTTATCAAATTTATTACTTTAACATTATTACATGTTTTTGTACGAAATTGCTGCAATTTCTAAAATGTTATGAAAATTACGACAACTTGCTAATGTTCATCAATATTCAACAAGCCGCTAGGGTGCCCAAGATTCGCGGCCACATCCCATATGGCGCGTAAAGTTTATGGTGGAACGAAAAATCGAAACAAAAACCCGGAGTTCAAATGGGACTGCATCCACAGTAGGTTCCGTACCGTGTTAGAAAAAAAAGTGAGTGTCTTTTATTATCAATTTTATTCTCTTTCACACTTCACTTCCTGTGGTCTTGGCCTCGTCTGCGATTTTCTTCTATAATTTCGCTGTCTCTGGCCTCCCTTCTCCAAGGTGTTTTCTTGACCTGATTTCTTCAAATCTTCCAGACAATCCTTCCACCGCTTTCTAGGCCCTCTTGGGGTCTTTACTGTTGTAGAGTCCATTAAGGTAAAGACGTTTTTGGTGTCATCCATTCTTTCCAGATTGCTTTTTAATAAGCCTAATTTTAATAAATGGGGACCATATATAAATCCCAATTACTATAAAAAAAGAAGAGGAATACTTATATTTAGAAAGATGAGCAGAATGTAAGACATAATAAGTATGTACTTACCTATTTCTGTGTTTTCTACAGTCTGTCTATATCAGTTGATAAAGCACCATTTAAACCATCCTGAATTTAGGATCCGCTATACATTAGAAACGATACGAAATATCTCCAATCGTATCGCACGTATAGCGGCGTCCCTCTCATCGGATCCTAAATTCAGGATAGTTTAATAGGCGCTTAAAACTTAGACAGTAGGGCTTGGTAATAGGGTTCCGTTGTTACCTTCGGCATACGGACCCCAAAAATACGGTCAGCACAACTGTTGTAGGTATTATAGGTACATATATTGTGCGGCGCCCGGCGGGGCGCAGACCGCCCGTAGAGCGGCTCTCAACGCTCTACCCGAAATTACTAGTTCACCTTAGTTGCTGGATTATAATGTTCTATTTTAGTACAATGCCCGGATGTCGCAAGTTCGGAAAAATACCTATCAGATTTGTCACTAAATGTTGAAGTCAAAGTCAAAGATTCTTTATTGTTACGAACATAGATTTAAAAAAATTGCGTCTCTCTGGTTACGATACGAACAATGCATTGTGTATAGATGCTACAAATTCGATAGTATCAAATACACACTACTCGTAAGGGCTTACAATATAAAAACAACATAGCTTGTCAAATTATTAATTAAAAAATAATTATATAAAAAGTTTTTTTTAATGTTAGTATGATTAACTATGTCAATTTAAGTTCATTAAAGATTACATTGAAGAATTAATTTATCAAATTTGTTGTCATATGTCAATAATATTTACCGAAACATCGAACAGTCAGTTCTCTCAAGGACAAGCAATTTGTTCTAAATTGAAGATTCCATACCAAGGATAACTAAGAATACATAAAACGTTACTAAACAAAGTGCCCCATGCATGCTCCATGTTTAGAAAACGTATCCAGGCCGTAATACGTTCTCATTAGCGCTGGGGGGCGCTGGCGCAGGTAGTCGCGTTATTTATACTGGGGGCGCAGAACAATGACCAGGACCAACTCTTATTAATCATCTCTTTATGTCAGCCGCTTGGGTGATTCCCGTCTTGAATTGGAATTTCTTCATCCTATGGCCTTGCCAGTCTTCTTTGCCAGTAGCTGTGGTAGTGGTTGCCTCGAAACACTGTAGGTTTATTCGTAACGTAAGAATAGTATTCCTATACAGCGTGTAAATTTACCAACATTCCCTTGAAGGGTCGACTCAACCCTTCAAAATGAACAACTTTTTCTATGGGACCAATGCAAAAAAATCGACATTTTCATACAAATTGCCGAGCCGGTCGAGCAATTTTGTACAAAAATGACGATTCTTTACGAATTCCCTGCTTTGGGCCCATAGAATTTCACATCTGTTGACATGCCACTGATAAGGTTAGTCAAACTTGTAATGAATTGATTTTTCTTAATGTATCTCTTTTTGAACGTCACATATTTATTGTTTATTTCAAATTATTTGCAAAATCGTCAAACTACCAGCATTTAGGAACGACTTCTACTGAGAAAAATTAACGCCGAAAGATACTCAATCCGATGTGTTTTATAGTCAATTGTGAAATAACACTACAAAAATCCAATAAACATGTTTACCTGCATAGCTTGATTTTTTTATATCCCGTGTGCTTTGGAATTAATCCGCACACAAATAAAAGCAAATATAGCTTATGCTTCTTCACGCTTCCCGACCACCTCAAACTGCCCCATGTTTTACAAGAAAAAAAAAGGAATTTTAATGAAACTGAGAAAAAAAAAGACACAAATACATAGGCGTACAGCAATGGCAGTATGAAGGCAGATCCCAGCGATTCCCACCCACCACAGGCGACCAAATCAAAAAACTAATATCCCCAAAGAAACACATCTCTCTCGTACTTCACGTCACGACACTAACTATCGTAAGACCTCCAACATTCCGCAAAAGCGCCTTGTAAAAACGTCGGCAGCTAACATTAAACTTCATCGTTAATTATTAATAACGTTTCGTTTAATAACAGTCATAAAACAATGGGATCTAGCTGTGGCGCCGGGGATTATTTCGCTAGTATTTCTGCGTCAATTTAAATCGAATTCTGCGAACGAAATCAAAACAAGATTTTCAGTATACATATTTAATGACCTCTGTGGTTATCATGCCAGGCGGTCACAGTAGGTCCTGCGTTCGATCCACAGTCAAATCAAGATGGAAAATGATCTTTTTCAGATTGACCTGGGTCTTGGATGTAAATATAGTATCCATTAGTATACAAGTCGCGAACTTACCTACTTTGGGGCTGAGCTCAATCTGTGTGAATAGTCCGTATGCCCACAAAGTAGATTGGTACAAAAATAATGTAAAAAAATTCCTTACACTTATTTTTTTTTATTAAATGAATAAATATCTTATTTTGTTTACTATGCTTATTTTGCTTATTAGTTTATGCCTATTCCTATAAGCATAATCAAAAATTTTGATAATATTTAAATATATTGAAAGATTTTTTTTAACTTCATCTGCATGTGCTTTTTACTAATTTCTATTTTATGTAACACCCTGTCGATTCGTAACTAGAAAGAGAAAATAAGAAAATTTAATTAAAGTATTTCTTAGTTTCCAAAAACGGCATGTTCAGGATAAAGGATTTCGCTTCAACTGCGGCTCTTTTAGCGAGTAATGTTGATTATACCACGCTTGGATGTTAGGCATTAAAACTGTGATTTTACGATATTTCCAGGCGTCAGTGTTACAGTAAGAGAATGGCCCCTCGCGGCGGCGGACGTATGAAATATAGTGTTTAACACCACGCGGCTTGTTCGGCCGGCGCCCCGCAGAGAGGGACTGTCCTGAGGCTGGCAGACTCGCCATCACCCTACTCTAACATACACTCCTTATAGAATATATATGGCCCGTCCCGGCTTCGCACGGGAAGATATAGGTATTTAAATAGCCTATGTTCATCACGGATAATGTAGGATTCTAATGGAGAAAGAATTTTGCAAATCGGTCCAGTAGTTTCAGAGCCTATTCGATGCAAACAAACAAACAAACAACTTTCCTCTTTATAATATTATTAGTATAGAAGTATAGATGTATTCACGTCTTTCGTCTTTCAGGGATATACAAAACTCCATATTTTTTGATTAATGTGATATAATATAATCTACATATAGGTAGACTAATATTATAAAGAGGAAAGATTTGATTGTTTGTTTGTTTCTTTTCATTGAATAGGCTCCGAAAATACTGAACCGATTTGAAACATTCTTTTATCATTAGAGTTTATATTATCCCTGATGAACATAGGCTAAAGAATTAAATACCTATAACAATCCGTGCAAAGTTGGGGAGGGCCGCTAGTGAAATTTAATTTATAATAAAATTCCTTCCGTACTGATCTGGAATAAAGAAAAAACGTCTATGTACCAGTTGCTTTTCATACCGCGCAGACCGTAGAAGCCAGCCGGAAATCTTAGAAATCATGTTAATAGGCGATGCCTAATGGTATACGTCCACTTACATGCTAAACGTGGCCTTTGGGTCTTATGTCCCTAGGCTGTGTTTACCTCGTAAGGGACAAGGACGATAAAATTGAAAAATATGTCTGCCGTAATATACTGGGTGGCGCAAAAGTACTGGCACTAAAGAAAATACTTTTATTTTTTTTATATGACATTTTCTGTCATTCTGTTTTTGAAAATTGTGTAGTGAACAAATGTAAAATACACTGAAAATAAACATGGACCGTTTTACTCCCCAAGAACGTGGAATAATTGTGTCAATGTTCTTACGGAATAATTCATCAGTGATAAGAACACAACGTGAATTTCGTCGACGATTTCACCACCGTCCGGCACCGATTGGTCGCACAATTCGACGCTTTGCCACACGCCTTGAAGCAACTGGCTCAACATTGGATAGACCTAAGTCTGGGAGACCAAGAACAGGCCGTTCAGCTGAAAATATCGATGCTGTGCGCGAAGATGTGGAAGAGTGTCCAGAAACATCAACGAGGCGACGTGCCACGCAATTGGGCATTTCCAGACGGACCCTGCAGCGTATTTTGGTGAAAGACTTAAAGATGTTCCCGTATAAAACTCAAATGACTCATCAGCTGCTGCCTGCTGACCACCGAGCTCGTCTAGATTACTGCCAGCGCGTCATAAACCTCAACCTTGAAGAGGATGATTTTCCTTCAAAATTGGTTATGAGTGACGAAGCGCATTTCCATCTCTCAGGGCATGTCAATAAGCAGAATACTCGGTTCTGGGGCACTGATAATCCGCGCATTATTCAAGAAACACCTCTACACCCACTAAAAGTTACTGTATGGTGTGGCATCTGTGTTGACAGAGTGATCGGACCCTATTTTTTCGAAGACGCTGGAGGCAATGCGATAACTGTCACTGGAGAACGCTACAGAACCATGTTACGAGAGTTTTTGATACCCAGTTTGGACGAATTGGGGCTGGAGCACATCTGGTTTCAACAAGACGGCGCTACGGCACACACAGCGCGCGACACTATGGACTTAGTGAGGGACGCTTTTCCAGGCCGAGTTATCTCTCGTTTTGGCGATTTGCCTTGGCCTGCAAGATCACCCGATCTGACCAGTCCAGACTTCTTTCTTTGGGGTTTTTTGAAATCTCGGGTGTATGTGAACAAGCCACAGACTCTCGCAGCTCTAAAAGAAAACATTCGTCAAGAAATAACGAACATATCGCAGGAAGTGTTACGGCAAGTTATGCAAAATGTCATAAATAGGGCTCAAATGTGTATCAACTCTGGAGGTCACCATTTAAAAGACATCATCTTTAAATCCTAATGGTACGAAATTTAATGGCACAAATATACATTTAAAAAAACCTAAATCTAGTTTTCTAATTTAGAAAAAATGTTATAGCTGAACCAAATAGGGTCTTTACTTTTGCGCCACCCAGTATCAAGTCTCCCTCTTTCTCTTATCCGAGCGTGTTCCCGGTTGCATCCTCAGCTGGAGTGCTTTGGAGCCCAGGGTCCGCTTTCAGGCTCTTTCTTCTTCACTTCGCACGGTCTTCGGCATCCTTGATTGTGAGACCATTGGCTTTCATGTCCTCCCCAACGACATCCATCCATCTTGTTGGGTTTAATATATCAAGTACCTGTACTATATCATAAACAATGATGTGTCTTATAATTGTTCCAAACGCAAAGTTCTATCCATAAAACCAATTTCGTAACAATCATAATATTTACAAAATTCTTGTCTCAATTCTGTCGATTTCTTCAATGATGGCTATTAAGTAATAAAACTAATGTCTGACCATTAAATAACGGAACACGTCAATTTGACCGCTTATACAGAGGCTAATGGGTATGTCCACTTGAATTGTGAATCACATATTGAAAAATAGATAATTCTTATTTTTTTGATCTTGACGTAGCTTCAATTAATATTAGCTTTGACTCTCAAAACAATACTTAAAATGTGATTTCAAATTGTAAAGGAAATATGTTCCGCTGTATTTAAAAAATATAAATTCTTCAGTTTTACATATTATATTTGTAGTTAAATGAAAATGAAAATGAATAATTTTTATTCAAAGTAGGATACATGTATCGCTTTTTGAACGTCATATGTTTCTGTTGTTTATTTTTCTTTCTTTTGTTTGTAAAATCCAAAAACTTCTAGCGTTTCGGAATGACCACTGCTGAGAAGAATACGCCGAAAGAAACTCAGTCCAGTCTTGGTCTCTATGTGCCTGAAGGGCTCGAATATAACAATATATTTTACAAAAATTAAATTTAACTACATTAAAATATACATTTAAATTATTACCAAGCATTTTTATCGAATAAATAATCTTTTATACAATAATAAGCCCTTTTAAGTAAATGATTTTTTACAGCCGTTTTAAATTGAATTAATGGCAGACCTAATATTTCTGCGGGAATTCTATTATAGAAGCGTACTCCAAGACCCCAAAAAGAATCCATAGTTTTCTGCAATCGCAATGCTGGTGTAAATAATTTATTTTTATTTCTAGTGTTTCTGCTATGTATATCACAGTTTTTTTTATATAAATGAATGTTATGGCGCACAAACATAATATTAGAAAAGATATACTGTGAAGGGAGTGTCAGAATATTAATATTTTTGAATAACTCTCTAAGAGATTCTCTGGCGCCTAATTTATATATTGATCTAATAGCGCGTTTCTGTAGAACAAATATGGTATTTACATCTGCAGCGTTTCCCCATAGTAATATTCCATACGACATAAGACTATGAAAGTAACTAAAATATACCAAACGCGCAGTATCAACATCAGTTAGTTGTCTTATCCTCCTAACCGCGTAAGCCGCAGAGCTAAGTTTCCCTGCCAATTTTTCAATATGGGCACCCCATTGAAGCCCAGCATCAACAGTTATTCCAAGAAAAGTTGCTTTGTCTACCAATCCTACTGTTTCATTATTGACGACTATACTTGTTGAAACTTTTGCAACATTTGGTAAGCAAAATTTAATACATTTAGTTTTACTAGCGTTCAACAAAAGATTGTTCGCAGTAAACCAGTCCAACACTTGAGCTAATGTACTATTAACCTCGTCAGATGAGTCAGTATTCCTATCTACTCGGAAGATGAGAGATGTATCATCGGCAAATAGTACAGCCTTGCATGTGTTAATATAGTACGGTAAATCATTAATGTATATAAGGAACAGAAGATGCCCTAGGATAGAGCCCTGAGGTACACCCATCCTAATACATGATCCGGAAGATTGAACCCCATCTAAACTAACTTTTTGAATTCGGCTACTCAAGTACGATTTGATTAAGTCGAGAGATTTACCTTTGATTCCATAGTGTTTCAGCTTGGATATAAGGGTATTGTGATCTACGCAGTCAAATGCTTTAGAAAGATCACAAAAAGCACCAATAGCATTCTGTTTTCCCTCCCAAGCTTCATAGATATGTTTTAAAAGAGCTACACCCGCGTCAGTTGTTGACCGACCCTTAGTAAATCCATACTGTTCACTATGAAAATGATCATTTTTATTAAAAAAAGACAATAATTGATTGAAAATCAATTTTTCAAATATTTTACTGAGAACTGGTAGAATGGAAATAGGCCGGTAGTTTGTGGGATTACTTTTATCCCCTGATTTATATAATGGTATAACTTTACTCAGCTTCATCAAGGCTGGAAAAGTACCGGTATCTAAACATTTATTAAAAATAGAAGCTAAGTAAGGTGCTATTACATTAATGATATTACTTATGACGGATACCGAGATGTCCCACAAATCTCCAGTTTTTTTATTATTTAAGCTTTTAAATGTATCAATGATTGTGAGCGGAGTCACATGTTGAAATATTAAATTATTTTTACATTCGGGTATACAACTTGTTAATATTTTTTTAGATTCATCTGTCGATGAACATAAGGAGGCAGTGGTGTTTATGGGAATGTTAGTAAAAAAGTCCTCAAAATATTGGGCAACGTCTGCCTTACTGCTGAGAACATTATTATTTATTTTTAATTCTACTTTATTGTCACGCTGTTTATTCTTACCAGTTTCTGTGTTAATAATTTTCCATGTTGTCTTTATTTTATCTTGAGAATTTAAGATAGTATTTCTAGTATATAATGATTTGGCATGCATACATACCTTTTTAAAAACTTTTGAATAATTTCTAACATAGTTAATAAATTCAGGATCCTGGTTATATGCCTTCATAGCCAGTAATTCGTATATCCTATTTCTACTGATGTAGATACCTGTAGTAGCCCATTCACTAAATTTTTTACAATTACGTCTGGTACAAGTTTTAACTTGTGATATGAGATTACAAACTGTGTTAAAACTAGAGCGCGATCACATTTTATCATCGGATTGTATAAAAAAACTTACCATTACATATTGATTGAACAAAACTGAAGCTTTTACAGAGATAACCGATGCCGTGTGTGTGATCCATTCTCATTCACTACGTGTCAAATAATTTGAGCGGACATGCCCTTTTGACCGTTTATGCACAACTCTCAAGGTTACTACTACTGTTATAATTATCTATCTACTAGTTAATGCCACTTAAAAGTCAAAGGTCCAAATATTTTGTTCTTTTGTTAAAACAACCAACCATTTTGTGTACTTTAAATTGTAACTTTTCAAATTTAACATAGGGGTTGTTTGATTGTCAGACAAGTTTTGATAGCTAGACAAAGAAATGTAAAAAATATGTTTTTAAATACTATATTGAAGCTGCTGATATTAATTTGAACGTTTCAGTAGCAAAGAGTATTACTAAAGAAATAAGAATTTTTATAAGAGGTTTTATGCATTCACTATGCTATTCTTACATAATCTTATTAAATAAAGAGCTATGGAATTGTGAAAAAAATCCACGCAGGCAGGATTCGAACCTACAACTTGGTCTTTGTACAACCAGTGCTTTACATAGACCAGTACTTTTATAAGTATCCTTACGTCGAATATCTCCACCAAATCCTCCTATACTTAATTAGGGCTTGCGTTACGTAACACAAGTACTATTACTTACAATTTTTTCACCATTTCTTATATAAAAAAGGTAATTATTATAGAAGATACGTTTAAGTCGCATCCAATAAGTGCTTGTACCAACCAACCAATATGTACTGATAATCAAATAAGTAAAAACGATTTAACAGATTTGAATGAAATTTTTACCATAATAAGTATCTACGTGGAAAAAATACAAGACGCGGGCAGAAACAAGTAGTATAACATAAATAATAAAAGTAATATTTTGAAATTATATCGCACAATTACAATTTATACCACATTTACCAAGAAAATGCATTTATCACTAGATAAAACAAATGCATTGTTTCTGATATTCTACAAGGTTCTAAACACGAACACGACAAAGGACTGTTCGATTAAAATTAGCCATTAATCAAAATCACAGACTCGAGAATTGGATCAGTCGAGTTTCCAGCAGGTTGTTAATGTGTTTTCTGTGCAAATGCATGCGTGGGCGGCGTCTGCGCAGGGGCGCGCGGCGCGATCAAAGGACCACGCACAGCGGGACCTAGCCTCACGCGTGACCAAGAATGACCCTGCTATTTATTTTCTATTCTTTTTTCAAATGTTTGTGCACACTCATCCCCGTAACGGTAAACAGCTTTCTTTCCAGCCAGTAACTAAGTTGAAAAAACTGCCCTTAAAAATTTCACGACTCATTTTTGATTCTTTGTTACTTAATGCACATTCGTTGCCAAAGAGTAAGCAGACTTTAAAATGTGTCACTGTAAGTAGATACCTTCCCAATTTTCTGCGCAGTTAGTGATTAAAAGTTTGAAAAAGCGAAAACGTCCTTGATTATGTTGATTGTACAATTCGTTCTACTTTTGAAAAAAAGCAGGCAGTTAATTCAAAATGTATATTCTTCTTCATTAAATCTAGGGATTGCTCTTGAACCGCTCACGTGATCGTTAAAATTGCCGGAAAAGTGAATTGGAAAGGATGTGCACTGTTGGATGACATGGTCCTTGGCGCATCAAACCATAGATAAACAATTCTCAACAGTACGTCTTTAATAATTACGTTTTTGCTCTAAGTACGTGCTAACGGGAAGGTCAAGCAAGATAATTTGAGTTTTATTTATACATTCTTTAACAAAACCATGTCTATTTGGTACGAAACTTTGACAGTAACATGTTTTTTTAGATATGTTAATGGTTAAAAAATTGCAAGCTGCCTATCGGCAGTCTAAATGACTTCTTCAAGGACACATACCTTCATTGACTGGAATTAGGTACCTAAGTGAACAAACTACCTACATCCGTATGCAAGTGCAATAATTGAATTAATTTAAAACTTACATTTATCCCACTTAGGCGATAACTTTTAGGCACCTCTATAATCTGTAAGTACTTAAGATACCTATAAACTGTTCCATAAAATGTTACCCCTGCAATTGCAACAAGCATTTTAATTACATTCTTAGCCTTGTAGCCGCGTAGGTGGGTCATTGCCAACGCAACCATGGCACTACATTTTTAGGCAACCCGCCTACTTACGTCCTCCGAACATTACACGCCATGATCTCTGCACTTTCGTATACAATGCGGCTAATATAACCTCGATGGAAAACATCAAGGTTATAAAAGCCGCAATGGAGAATACAACGGCGGTGATTGTGGCGAAGCTCTTATATCCATGTCGAATATAATGACCCGTATACACGAGACGGCGTGTGCGCACGTGAGGTGCTCACGAACCGCTCTCACGATTCGTATTAGGTTTAGGAGCACGCGACGGTAACACACGGTAACGCACCGTGAACCTTAAGATTTAGTTTTTGATTAACACCAATTTTGGGTAAGAGCTAACTAGGCTTTACAGAAGAAGCCAATTGCGCTGTCAAGTGTGGTAGCTGTGGCAATATCCTTCCATGAGACCAAGAATCCTTGGGAGACACTTTTGTCCAGCATTGAACTTCTTAAGGCTGAAATGATAAATGAAAAAAAATCTATTTTTTTTATACGACTACCAAAACAGGACGTGGTGGTTTTTCGAGTTCAAATATGTTTGTGAGTTTCATTACATTAAGTTCTTAATGACCAACGGATATGTATTTGGGTACCATAAGAATCGTTACACTCTCCCGAATAACACAGATAAAATACTTTTTTTTTGTCAAAGCTTGTGTGTCATGCTTGTTTGATAAAAAGAGCTTGTTCAGCATTGTACGGAACTCTACGTAGACTCGAACTTAGCCGGTTTTTACACCAATTTTATGCTAAGCTCGTAACGACTAGTCTAGAAAACATAAAACCTAGGCAATACAGTTTTAGTGTTAGATTTGCATGGCTGCCGACCAATATACGAAGGAATTTGACTATAAAATCTAGATTGCGTTTTACTCGCGCTGCACAACGAATCTAATCACTTAGGCTTAAAATCAAGGCCGAAATATTGCATATCTATTGGCCGACTAGAATGTAGGATGTGGACATAAACCTGTAATGTTCTTTGGCCATAAAACAAATAGTGTTATCTCGTAACCTCAAAGGTATAAAAAAGGAAATGCTACGACTGACATGAAAGACTACGGATGCTCACTTTATATCGATATCGATCAAGATTGCAACTTTGCCATACAATGCTGAATTGTATTGCATAATTTGGCCCATTGACATATCGATAAAATTATATACCAAAGTAATCCGTGCTATACTTTCATTGATTCTTATTATTTTCTTAATAGAGTAATAGAGCATACAACTAGTAATTCCTGAAGTTTTTCTTTGATTTTATTAATGAAATAGTATGAAAGCCAATACATCTACGTAGTCCCTGTTGCGTATTAATAGATTTAGTTATAAGTATTTCTGTAAAAGTGCTATTTCTGAAAAAAACAATCTTTATTCTCTAATAATAACTATTATTTGATCAATTTACCGTATAGTAAAGTCTTTATAGTAACACCACATTTTATAATACAGAATAGTGATGTATGTCCGTGTCGATACAAAAAATCGTAGTAACGTGTAAAGTTTTATCGATACTCCAAATTTTGAATTAATTGAGTATTCCTAACGCCGACAAAGTGAGCATATACTTTTAGCTCAAAAGGCAGAAAACATCGTTCGTTATTTGCGGTCACATTTAACTGCGGCACTGATATTCCTAACAAAAGACGGATCGTCATAATAAATTTTGTGGTTTACATACACATATTTCTCAACATGACACGTATTGTATTTTTATTGCGGGAAGGCAGATTTATGAAAGAATTTAATTATTATATGAGCTCAAATGAGACATAACTTCACATAATTCTCCCCATTCGAAGACACATAGAATATTATTATGTTTTCTTAGATTTATTGTTTGAATAAACATGATTTTGCGGTTTCCAGTTTTAATTTATGATATAAATCTAGGCATTTAGTAATAAATACAGGTAATTTTATCAAATAATTTTCCACTTTCCGAGGACTATTAATTGATTAAAAAATTACATTATATTACATAGAACGTAATCAATGCAGACAATATTATCATATATTATACCAGTATATAATACATATGAGGATAAAAGGGATTTGAATATTTTATATGTATCTCATTCGATTGGAATTCAAATTAGCCGTGTATCTAACTTGGCAATGTTGTATGGTCGTTTTCTTAAACAAATGTGCCCAAATTATTTGTAAATCTACAGGGTAGTACCTCCAGGTACACAACATTTTTTTGCCGCCATTTTGTATTGGCGGTAAATATGACAGTTGTTGCATGAAAATTACTTTGTGCAGATACGGCAAATTTGTTATGGAACGTTTTACGATGGAACAACGTGTTTTAATTATTAGAACGTTTTTAGAATCATTAAAAGGAACTTTTTCCGGTCGATCAATTTCTAGAGACGGTGACATTGATTAGCCCCCAAGATCGCTTGATTTAATATCTTCTGACTTTTTCTGTGGGGCTATCTAAAGGGACATATCTATGATAGCAGGCCAATAACCGTCCGCAATTAAAACAAAATATTCGTGACACACTCACTGAGATAATGCAGGAAATGTGATGAAAAACGCGATGAACAGGGTTCACACTAAGATGCTGCTAGAGGTAAATTTGTCTGACATTTTTTTCCATGCTTAATTTAATAAGCAATACTTAATAAAAAAAATATTACAAAGAATAAAGTTACAAAACTGAAGTGGTAGTATAGGGTGGCTAAATGGCCACCCTGTAAAATATTTTAACGTTAATTTTTAGGTGGAAATGTTTGTAGGTGGTAATTTTTAGGTGATAATGTTTAGTTTTATTTACGTAAGATTGACTAGACTTTGTAAACTTTGCGGACAAAACCTGTGAAAATCCTGGCGTCCTTGTCATTATGTGTTGTGTATTATCCGTATTGTGAATATTTTTTTTAAATGTGATGTATTCTTTCACAGGTGTGGTTTCAAAATAAGCGATCGAAAGAACGACGCCTGAAGCAACTGACTTCAATGGGCAGAGGTCCCTTCTTCGGGTCTTCGCGTAAGATGAGAGGGTTCCCCATGAATCTGTCTCCTGGCGGTCTAGAGGAGGGGCCACCGGGGTTTCCGTACTTCGCGACAGCAGATGGCAAGTTCGAGTTTGGATATGGCCCGCCATTCCACCATGATGCGCCGTTCTTCCATCCTCCTCCGTCAATGCCGTTTAATCAGCCAGGTTGGTACACTTTTTAGATATTCATTTAACCCAGTCAGTTAATAAATAGATAACATAATAAATGGTGTTACGCTGACGCTGTTACGGAATGTTTACTTATTTTGTATGTGTTATCTACCACTATCTTAGTCATAGTCAGCGAAAACATAAAGAGGATCTTCGCAGTTCAACCGCATTGCAATTCTGCCTTAAGCCCGTTTTAATAACGTAGTTTTGAAATAAAATTCAGTAAAACTTGCATATTAACTGTTTCACAGCAGGAATATTGCTTGCTAATGTGTTAAATGTTCATTGGCTTTATATAAAAAGTTGGAATTTGTTATTATCGTAGACTACTTAAAGATAAAGGCGAGACAAAAATATACCTAGTTAAAGGTTGAACGAAGAATGTTGAGAAAATTGTCGGCAACATTCCCGATTTTGCCGATATATTGAAAAATGCCCTATTTGACATATAGTTTATTTATCTTATTGGAAATTTTATCCACCTTATAATTTATTCAATACTGTATACTAGGCGTTTCGTAACGTGAGTAGGTCGTTTCGCAGGTGGTATGGAGTCGCTGCCGGGCGGCGAATTCCCCGAGCAGTTCCCCCCTCCCGACCACCTCGTGCTGCCGCGGCCTTCGTCCCCTGAATTCACCTTCGGAGATGCCCCACCTCCTCTGCATCCTGAGGGTCTGGTGTGGTAGCTGAAGCCAGAGCCGCGGGACTTCCACGACTGATGCGGCTCGATGGGCTACCAAGTGGACTGTAACAGTGTTATTTAAAGTGAATAAGACGCAGTGTTTATGTGATTTATTTTCGTCAGTCGAAATCTGTGCATAATAGAGTTTTAAAGGTCGATTTTTCGTAAAACCTATTATTTTACGTGGAACTTTTCACACTTATAATCTTTTAGACTACTGTTCTCGTTTCTTAATTAATCGTCTTTTATTCTTATTTATTGCAAGAAATAGCTAACAACATTTTTTTCATATACATATCTTAGGTAAACTGAAACTGTAGTGAATAAACCAGTGATTTTATTTTTAATTACAAACATTATGAAAAGTATTTAAGTACATAAATGAGTTAATTCAGTGTTAACCAGAATTCTGATGTTTTATTGTTACGTTACTTGATAAATATGAAATGAGTACATGCAAGTACTCGTACATTTTATATAGTAAATTGTCTTTATTATGTAGCACTCGGCTAGTGATTGGTTGAACTGGTAACATTGGGATTAGACTAGATATATTTTCAATTTATGGAGGGTTAATATTTCCAGGCTACATTGGAAACATTGCCTAGTGAAATCCTTATTTTGTCGGATTTGACCCTTCACTGCTTCGACGACACTTAGCATACTGCGATATAATGTGAATATTAACTAAATGTACAGAGATTTATTAATTCATACAATAATTTATTAAGTTAAAATATTTATTAACGACGCGTTTCTTTAAGAACATTTCGTGTAAGGATATTTTGGTTCCTATTTTAAGATAGCAAGCTGGCAATTACAACGCATTTTGTTTTGTATATTTATTATTAATTTTTAGTTGTAATAATTAATTTTAAGTACAATTGAATAGATGCATAGATATAATGTAAATATATGTGATGTGTAAATACAAAATAACAAGAAATGTATGTATATTAATAATATAAGTGATTCTTTAAAATATCATTGATCCATTTTATATACGCGCAAGAAGGGTAAATGTTTTTTTGTAAACTTTTATACCTATTTCCTTTTTAGATACACTTTTTTTTTATTACACTCTTTAGATACAATATTAATTGCACCTTGCAAATAGTGATGAGCAGGTTTCGATAATATTCCAAATTTGCCTGAAATGCGATACATGCCGGGTCAAATATATTGCCCATCACTAGTCCATGATACTCTAACATTGCCCCTCTGGCAAAACTTGGACATCTCAATATTACAACGATGTTATTTTTATTATTCACCTTTATACCTCATATTCATTTTAAAATCACGTTGTACATAAATATACATAATAATAAAACAACATACGTTTAAGGGATCATTGTGTTTACATAATATTCTAGCATTCATTTATGTAGAGTCATGAACCATTAAAAGAACCATTAAAAAAGGTGTAAATGAATATGTAGGTAATGTACATAAAACTTTATCTGAAATAAGTTGCGGTTCCACTGATTACGAATACAATGTAATAGTTATTATTTACTTGTTTTTACAATAATAGTGAATTTAAAAAGTAATTGCGTTTTAAAACGCTTTTAACTTAAGTAGTAAGTTGCTACCGTGCTCCTTCTATGTGTATTTATTACTACCTATTCAATTATTATTAAATCTTGTGATAAAATTTGAGCCGATTCCCATCAGGTCACCAATGGTGGCACAACCAGCCGGCCTATTTGCAACTTAGTGTACAACGTTTTGATAGTCACTTCAAAATACATTGCGGCTTACGTATGATTAACTATTTTTATTTAAGATATATTAAACGTAATGTATTTTAAAAGTAACTATCAAAACATTGTACTTTAAGTTAGCAAATAGGCCAGCAGATGATGTTGAACAAAGTGCTTCAAATATATGGGTTTTGCTATCATTAGTATCTTAATGAGACATGGATATAGGATATAGCCCTTATTCGTACTGTGCATTGGCATGAAAAAGTAAACTTCAAAGGTCAGCGACCGCGGCAAGTCTCGCGCACTGTATGTGGAACGACGACAGATATCGCTGTATACGCTGGTACACCGTATGGTTGTATAACAATATCCGCGACACTGCCGCTGTCGCCGCCGTACGTAAGTTCACCTTTATTGAGATCTGGCCCTATCCATGCGCATTGTCATGTAACCAGTGATATTAAGGGTTCGTTCAAGTATAACATAGGCAAGATATTAGGTATTTAACCCCCTCCCCCCTCTTGTCAGCATAAGTAAGGAAAACTCCTCCTCCTCCCTCCCGGTCAAACTTACAACACACAAACATTGGTATTATATTCACAAAAAATTTTGTTTTACGAAAGCTTACTGGCATCAGTCATCATCACTATATGTATATATATGCATAGTGATGATGGAGGGTATACCCCCCCAAAACCCTAGAGCCTAGACCTATTTTGATGACATGAAGTGGAGATGAGGCGGAGAGAGGAAAAGAGAGTGGAGGGTCTACCCTTCACTCTCCTTTCGCTGCTTACGTAATAATTGAATGACCCCCCCTAATTTACACCGCAAATTCCTTAAATATGTTATTTTTTTACAAAACAAATTGTCTTAAAACTCTTTTTTCTTTTGTGTGTTAGTGGCTATCAGTAGCAATAGCAACTCTTTGTGGCTCTACACAAGTGAGTGTCGCAGGATCACTTAGTATGTACTTTAGCGTAAGTGTTAATATTCGGTACATACTGTTGTCTGTATTTAGTATTTAAATAAAAATATAATGGAATTGTCTGTAAGAATAAAATCTATTCGGAAAATATTCGATTTTGTTTATTTCTCCTTCTCTCTCCATATATATCAGATTAAGTGAACACATACTGCTATTATAAAAAGGTACTTAATAACAGATTAATTTAGGGGAAGGTTTAAGGCAACCTTTTACCGTTTAATAAAGTGAGTATTTTTTTTAGGAAGATACTATACAAGAGTCTCATCGACATGTATAAGTGGAGATCTTTTTATGATTGCAAGAGATAGATAAAATGGTAAACGTACGCAACCATGGCAACAATATTCAAAAACCGGACTTAGTACATGATTACCAAAATAGATAAAACTCGCAGACATGAAAAAAAAATTGGCTTAAAACAGACTCAACATATATTTTCATATATTAAATCTATTACAATGACAATGTATTTTTTTTTTATGTTGCATAGCGCAAACCTTTCCATACAAATAAATATTTTATTATATTGATATTTTTATTATGTCTAACTACGAGATTTAGTTTTGAAACGCGGAAAATATGGTGCCCCGATTCTCAGTATACAAAAGGCAATATCATTTCGTCGGTAATTAAAATAGGCATGAAGAAGAACGAAATTTTGGAATTGTGTTACAAATAAGCGTAAATATTATAGGTATTGACGAATATATTAATGGGATTGTGTTTTTAACACGTAAAAATAATAACAATATTCTTGAATGACAACTTACACATCGCGATGATCACCGGCATATATTTTATGTGAATTTAAGTAAATTATACATTGTGCGTATGAGAGTCTAGAGCGAAGCGTCTCTGCTTCATCCTGGGCAAAAATATTTCGTATAGAGTTCATATAGAATATTTATAATTCGCATTTCACAACCGATGTTCCTGTAATTGTGTAAGGAGATTCAAGTTACGTAGATTGTTTTGTCAATTTCGTTTTTTGAAATTTTTCGAAACGAAAGTATCGCTTGGTGTCGCGAGGTATCCATATTATTGAACTGCATTACATTGAAGAATACATCGAGCAAATATATTAGAGTGAAACTTTAATGTAACATCAAGAAATATTATGGCTTGGATAATATTAATACGATAAAGGCATATAAATGGTACCGTTAATCTATGAAAGTTGTAAAACCGAAACGCATAACCGTTATACAGCTATCTGATAGCTGTATAACGTTTAGGTTATGCGTAAAGGCCAGTGCCTTTCAGTCAAACAAACCCACAGTTTGTTTCATAGGAAAGTCATTACTTACAATTTATATACCATAGACAGGAAAAAAAAAGGCTTAAAACAGACACAACTTAAACATTTATTTTCATATAAACTCAAAAAAAGTTTAACTTTCACAATATTTTTTTTTAATCCTATCTGTTAAAGAATGAAATATTAAAGTGTTATTTTAGTTGTGGATAGCCACGAAACAACCGGTTTTTAAAAATGTGGGAAATATTGTGCCCTCGGTTCTCAACATACGGAAGGGAATATCATTTCATCGGCAAGTAAAACTAGATTTTGGAATTGTGTTAAAAATGAGCGTAAGTATTGTAATTGACAAATATATTATTGGAATAGTATTTTTAACTCATTCACGGACACTGGGCCAGACACAATAGATTAAACAATAGAAGTCTATGTCTACAGGCGGACGTCCCGGAAAGTGTTAACACGTACTAATATCCAAAAAACTTTTAAATGTGTGTTAAAATGAGATTTTGATCCTGGCACGCCACAAATCTCATATGTTGTATTTGCTTACTTATAATCTATACTAATATTATAAAGCTGAAGAGTTTGTTTGTTTAAACGCGCTAATCTCAGGAATTACTGGTTCAAATAGGAAAATTCTTTTTGTGTTGGATAGTCCATTTATTGAGGAAGGCTTTAGGCTATAAAACATCACGCTGCGACCAATAGGAGCGAAGCATCAATACAAAATGTTTTGGAAACGGGGAAAAAATATTCATCTATACTACTTAATCATAATAACAGAAATTGTCGCGGACGAAGTCGCGGGCAACAGCTAGTTTAAATGATATGACTCCACTTAGATGAGTGACTTTTAAGGGGATACCACTGTAAATAAGGTCGTTCGGAACCTTATTTATCTCGCAAAATACTTAAATTAGGAGTTTCAAATCTAAGTAATATGATTTTTGACTATTTCATCTCCAAAAATTAAAGATGAAAACACGTTTTGATAAAATTTTCTCGATAGAAATATTTTTTGAAAAATGGTCTTCGTTCGCAGAGTTTTTGTTATTGTAGCTCAAATGCGACGAATGAAATAATGATTTTTAGACTAAAAGATAGGTTATTAGTAATTCATCAAAATGTAAATATGAAAATACAATTAACCGGTCTGATTTTATATAAAATAGAAATAACGAATTTGGCGCTTACGTTTTTTTCTTTGAGCGACTCGAGACTATCTCCTATCTCATCATTCACGGGCTAAACCGCCAAGCGCTATCCCTTGCGCGCACTTGATCAGTCCTTTGCCGAGCGAAGGTACCAAACATTTGAGTCCTCGTCTTAATAGAAAAACCGTACGTTTCCAGGCCTGTCTCACTTCGTGTAGGTATCGAAAACACACCTACGTGCGATAGGCACGACGCGCGTTTGGTCATATGTATTCTACAGCGCTAGAACGTCAAAATAGAATAAGAAGCCCACATTTAGTCCACTCCAGCTTTGCTGACAGTATCGTTAGTATGACTACTATACTTAGCACCTTCCTCGTATATTTAAAAGGTCACGCCGACCAAGGAAAATTCGCTAGGTAAAGTACCATAAACGAAAATTGGAATTTAGGCGAAGGGTGCCACGTGGCGTTTCCCACGTCCGAATAACACTGCGGTCTTGTGATGGCTTGGGGTAATTGGCAGACTGTTTGCCAATCCCCTCCATTCTGAATTTCATCAGGTCACGAACGGTGGATTTGACGGTATTTGTTCAAGGAATATGAATTGAAATTCAGAATGTATTTATTTGAAATTCCTGACTGCATTTAACTTAAAAAGCGGCCGAGTGCGAGTCGGACTCGCCTATAAAGGGTTCCGTAGCAGCAAGTAATATAATATAAAAATTTCTTGTAGTTCGTTGTAACTTTGATCGCCGGTGTACACCATTTTCGGCGGAAGTTTGCATGGTAATGTACATCATATATATTTTTTTTAGTTTTAACTTTCTCTTATTTTAGAAGTTACAGGGGGAGGGGGATTTCAGTTTAGAAATTATATTAGAATTCTCAATATAATTTTTGAAGATCTATCCATAGATACCCCACACGTACATAGTATCACGTCTTTTCCCCTTGCGGGGTATAGAGCCTAAGTCTATAAGAGAGATCTGAAGGCTACATTTAGCATGTTGGGGGCATTAGGTGGAAAACGGGATCAAAATAGTAATGGGTTGGTGGCCGCATCACCTATTAACATGATTGTTTTAATTTTCGCCCTTTGGGTAGTAACTATAGTGCAACTTACCTAAATGTTGCTATTTTTACAAGTTATGAGTACAACTTGGGGTTCATCAATCGCATCCCTCGAGGGGTGGCCGACGCTGATAGATTGACCATCGATGGGACATCGACACGCTAAATGATAAATTGAAGACCTCGGTGAGCAAACGGCACCGGGCTTCCCACCTGGACCGCAAGAAAAATTAAACAAAAATATCTAGACCTCCTTCGTGTTTTAGAAGGCATGTTAATCCGTCAGTCCCGAAGATCACAGTTTTTGAGGAGCCCGATGCCCTAGTGGACATGAGCATAATTAGCGATTACGCAGGCTAAGCAACCCTGGTCGCAGTCCCCACTGGGATGGGTGACCACAAGTGAGATAACAATATGTCGAGCTCCTCCGTGCTCAGGCACGTTAAGCTATGTCAGACGGCTACTGGAACAAATTATATTCAGTCGACGGTGAATTTTTACTATGTTAAATAAAGTTCAATTTTGCGTGAAGGTGTAACAAACTTCTATACATTCATCCATCCTCATGAATTTTTACTATTTTTATATTTGTGAAGTACCTATAATCTGGTTGAATATTTTTCTATAATTATCATATTTTTTATTCATGGACTTCGTTTATTTAGCTTCGTCACTACATAGTATAAAACAAAGTCACTTCCCGCGGTCTGTCTGTCCCTATGTATGCTTAGATCTTTAAAACTACGCAACGGATTTTGCTGCGGTTTTTATTTATAGATAGAGTGATTCAAGAGGAAGGTTTATAATGTGCATTGCACCCGTGCGCTAAAAATAAATTAGTAACAATTCATCGAGCGAGCGAGCGCGAAGTGCAATCAAATCGTCTCTGTTTCAGCTTGGGCAAATACGTAGGTCACTCGATAAGTTTTAAGATGCTTGTAATTTAAAAATGGAACGCATCTGCATTATATATTTTTAAAAAGCGAATTTATTTAGAAATAGAATGCATGTAGCTAGATGGCTGATAAAAAAAAAGAAAGATGTGCCAGTCATTTTACTACGACGTTTCCCGCGTTTTTCTTTGCAACGATGGAGCTTTACCGCGAACATCTGCGCGCAATGATCTTTTATGATTATAAATTTGTTTTAACTGTACAACTTAGCCTTCAACGATTACAAGCAGCGTTAGGGGAGTCTGCTCCATCTCGAGCAACAGTTTTTAGATGTTTCAGTAAATTTAAAAGGGGTAAAACAAACGGCAATAACTGCAGAAAATCTGTGGACTACCGAAATGATGGTGCGAGAAGACTCAAGAATTACATACATGGACATCGAGAAGATTCTTGGCGTTAGTTCGGGGAGTGTTAGTGTTATTTTACATCAGCATCTAGGAGTGGGGAAGCTTTGTTGTCGTTGGATTCCGCGTTTGCTCTCAGACACTGAAAAACAGGCCCGTAGGGATTGGTGCCGCGAAATGCGTCTACGTTTTGAAAATGGATCATCAAGACGTGTTTCGGAAATCGTCATAAGCGACGAAACGTGGGTTTACCAATCATCATCATCATCATCATCATCAGGTCCTTTTTAGTCTCCACTACAGGAGCACGACCCTCTCTGTACTACTAGGGCCATACTTGGCCAGAGCAGCCAGAGGACTTGGCCTACACCAGACGGGTTGGAGAGGTCTCTTAGATGTTTATAAGCTTTGTTTAGCTTGTATTTCCTAAGTCGCCTTCTACGACATCCATGGGAAGACTTGGAGTGGTCCTATTCTACTCTGCCGGATACCACACGGCACGGGATTTACCAATATGATCCAGAAATTAAGAGACAGTCGTCAGTATGGGTCTTTTCAGAAGGAATGTTGCCGACAAAACTGCAAAGACCTTGTAACGTTGGTAAAAAAATGGTGGCCAGTTTTTTTATTTGGAGGCGGGCATGCATGAGTCGACAATAATGTTGGAAAATCATAGATCTGTTAACTCGGAATGGAATACAACAGTAGCATTGCCAAAAGTTTTCCAAGCTCTGCGAGAGAGGAGACCAAGGACCGGGCTTCGGGGAATCATGCTGCATCACGACAACGCTTCGTCACATACGTCCCTCAGAACAAAGGCGTTTCTTGCAGAATCAAGTATTGAAACCTTGCCCCATCCACCGTACAGTCCTGATTTGGCTCCCTGCGATTTCCTTTTGTTCCCCATAATCAAATAAAAAATAAAAGGGAAATTTTTTTCGTGCGCCGATGCGGCCGTGGCCGCCTACGAAGTCGCAATTTCGGACCTATCGAATCCAGACTGGCAAAAGTGTTTTAATAGTTGGTTTAGGCAAATGGAACTTTGCATAGATAATGAAGGAGAGTATTTCGAAAAGATGTTAAATATTGTGAAAATCTTGTATATTTTTTTCTTATCTCAAAACTTATCGAGTTACCCGTAATCGTTCGAATGTCCCGCTGTCCGGTTGTTCTCATCTACAGGTCACATTTCTTAACCGATTGCAGTGAAACTATATGAACAGGTTCAATAGCAAAAAAGGTTTTTCGATTAAAAATGGTGCAATTGGCGCTTTAGACTATTGTGAGTCTGACGTTGTAAGTAAGACTCGTGAAGTCTTCAGCTCATAGATGCACTATTACAATAAGTATACGTTTAGTAAAGAAAACCCTGTCCGATCCCTGAAGGGGTGATTCAGCCCATCGATATGAACAACTTTCCCTATGGGATCAAAGATGGAATCGACGGGCTGAATCACCTCTTCAAGGATCGGGCAGCGATTTCTTTACATATTGCATTTAGTTGTGGTAGAGCCACGCTACCGGCAAAATTCATTTTTGCTCGTAGCATGTCGTCGTCGTCCGGGAAAGTACCACACTCTCACAGAAAATCGACGTTTGAGTGAGAGCTTTACCGCTTCTATGCTTCGTTCGGTGAGTGAGAGAGCCGGAGGCCCATCTCTCCCCCATTTACTCCCCCCATGTCCTTTCCCCTAATCCTTGAAAGGCCGGCAACACTCCTGTTACACCCTGGTGTTGCAGTTGTCCATGGGCAGCGCTGGTCGCTTACCATCAGGTGACTCGCTTGCTCGTTTGCCGTAATAGTTCATACCTTATACTCACTTGGTTTTATTAGTCAAGTGTAATAAGTAAGTACGTAATTAAAAAAAGTTAAGTGTTTTACTATTACAAATGTTATTCTTCCAAACTGGTTTAGAAGGACATAAAAAATGTAAAATAGTACCAGTTGCATATCTATACACACTAATACGCTAAACGTAACGCACTGGATCTTATGAAAAAAGAAAAAAACTTTATTTGGGAATATTGATTACATATAAACAGTAACATGGTTGTGAGTTGGAAATAAATAAATAAATAAATAAACATTGCAAATGATGACACCTGCAGAAGTTAATAAACTATGTCGCAGATATCAAAGCCCACCTTCGAATACAAATTATAATTTGTTCCCATTACATTAAATAGATTATAGTAAAAAATAAATAAATCAAAAATATAAATTTTTAAATATAAATACTTATACCTCTAGGCTCTGTCCAACCCATAAGCGATAAAGATGTGGTGAGTGTGTTATTAATGTTTGTAAACACATTACTGAAGTACATCGATAGCATTCCACACTCGACCTTTACAACAGTCGCACAAACAACGAAATTCCACTGAATGTCCATTAATTAGTACAATTGTGTTGTATCGAGAGGGAAAGCCCGCTAATGCGTATAGAACACGCTATATTCACGGTGTAGCATAAAATAGTAACGAGTAGAAGGTGAGGTGCATAGACTTAACGGGTTTTTGGAATTTTCAAGAAGATTATAAATATATAGAAATATATGAATTAGTACAATAATGGAGGGCGTGCTTATAATAACAGAAGGCAGTTTTTTACTCTTAAGGGGCAATATCTGTGAATATATTGATTGTAATAGGTGTGATAGTTACATAGCTCATTACACCCCAAAAAATCAAGCTGATATCGCCCCTAAAATGCTTTGATTGAAAATACATCATGCATTCGAGTGTAAAAACACGGCTGTTTTAGGGAATCTTGCGATAAGTTCCTAGCAGAAATTAATGTACGCGATATTATTGTTAACATAGAGTTGACAGTAATACTCCGAGTAAATTTACCACCGAAATGCCCTTGAGCAGACTGAGTCACCCCGACTCAGTCCACTGGTCTACCTCGCACTCTATAAATTATCTATTTCTTTAGTCATATTACGCTTAGTATGAGTACGAATATGATCAGTGGCGTTCTAAACAGCAAAGAAAATACAAATATGGAATTTAAGATATCCAATGTACCAAAATTGGTAAAATAACTATTATCTCTACCCCGTTACTTAATTTTGGCTCATGAATAGTTAAAAATTGACAATGGGTTTCGTAGTATTACAAGCTGAAGATGAAACGTAGAGATCTATACATACACCAGAAGTTTTACTGGATTTGAGATAATGATAAATTACTTTACAAAATAGCAGTTTCAGCTATATTTTTATAGTTTCTTTTTCTTTTCGAGTCAAAATGGTTATTTTTGCCTTCTTTTATACAGTTTTTGACCAGTAGGTGGCCACAGCGACGCCTTTGTCGTTTGCCTTATTAAGGTCTTCGATTGTGCAGGAGGAAAGGACAGTTGGGGCACATCATGAGGTGAGACATCGATTGCGTGACGCCACAATCGCAGTGGTCATTGTTAGAGAAACCCGACTTAGTCCGGCTCTCCTGGCATCCTATAGCTATGAAGTAGCTATAGGACCATCGTATGAAGATAGCTTTCTGTTCTTCGTCTATTTCTATGCAAATGCGAGGCTACCTCTACAATCAACTATTTGGTGTTAATATCTGTTATCTAAGGACAAACGCATTCATTTGACACTTTATTAGTCTTACCGTAATTATTTTTACTCAATTTATCTAACGATTTAATTAAAAATATTTTATTACTTATTTCTTTTATTACTTTATCATCAGTAGGCTGTTGTGACACTTGATATGTTTTACGAGTGATACATTGCAGATACTTTAAAAATATTTATCTAATATTTACTACTTAAGTACTTCAATTATTTTTGAAGTAAAAACTTCTTTAGCGGCATTTTGCACTTTTTGGATTTGGGTAAAAAATGTTAAATTCACGTTAGTACACGTGACCTGGAGTGCTATTTTTGAAATGACGTCATTCGTAAACGAGCGATTTTTCCATACAAAAATCGCTCGAAGATGAGTGTCACACTTTCAAAAATAGTACCCCTGATTGAAAATTTGTAAGACGGACATGTGATCTAATACCGTGAGAATGGAAACACAAGAGATGTAAGCAGAATCTCGGGACTAACATAATACTTATACTTCGGGGAACATACTCTGAATCCCTCGCTTCACTAAGGAGTCTACTTAAGAATCCCTCGTTAAGCTTGGGATTCTAAGCTAGACTCCTTCGTTCCGCTCTGGATTCAGAATAATGACCTCACCAAAAAGTAATATAGGCCCTTGTCTCAAAATCTACTATTAAAAATTCCTCAACTTTCAGCTAATGACAAGTCGATCAGTGAACATTCTCTTTATAAACACGAACAGCAAACATAACTAATAACTATTGCAATTACGACAGTTCTACCACACGTCCACAAATGACAGAGTAAATACGCAGAACTCATTGTCATATTTGATCGTTTCATAGCGAAGAATTAGCCATGTGTCAGTAGTTAATATCATGTGTGAAGTGTGAAGTCTCTCTTCTACAAGGATTTTTTGCATTCACAATGCTAATACTAATCTGATATACTGTTATTTCCTTAATTAAGGCGCTGTATCTCTTAACCGAACTAAACTGATTCTGATTCCATAAGTGTTTGTAGCGGTCATCATCATTTCGAGTAGGTGTCACGGTCAATCGACCATGCACACCCTGGTGTCAGAAATCTTCGGAACCGCCTCTCGGCCTCTGACGTGGTTCCTTTAACGACTACCAGATGGTAGCCGGGACCACCGGCTTAACGTGCCTTCCGAAGCACGGAATCATCTTAATTATCAGACAACAGGTGATTCAAGCCTGCAATGTCCTAACCAAACTGGAAACAACTAAACAAAGTATGCTTCCGGTGGGAATCAAACCCACGACCCCCGGGTCAACAGGCAAACGCCTTAACCACTGGACCATGGGGGCTGTTGTAGTTGTAGCGGTTGAAAGTGGCGGTACCGGTTGGTCTGTCACTAGTTGACCACTTACACGAAACAGACAAAAACAAACAAACAATAACCATATAAATATCGTATCTCTTTTAAGATAAAGGCCTTAGCTTTTCGCGCCTGCCTTCTTTCGCACCTTCGTCTTTCGCACTTAAATTACACACTCGATCGTAAGATGATGCTTAAGTAAAACATGAATCTCGCCAAAACCGCCGTGGTATAAAGCCGTAGTTGCCGAATTGCAGGGATTTCGCAAGACAATACACATAACATACAAAATTAACGATACATATAACTTTCATCGCAACTCCAACATCATTTAAAAACATCGATGCCAAAAACATTTTCCTTGAAATCAAAACAATAAGGCGTCGCACACACGTGCGTCTTTGACATTTGCGTGTCGTGAGAGCCGACGTCTGCGGTCGGTGCGTGGAAATCGCTCAGTTGGGGTGGTTTTGGAAATGTCAGTATTTGTAATTTTGGGGTGAAAATGTGGTTAAAATAGACAGGGATGTTTGGTTTATGACTATACGGTTTAAATAAATGATTGTAGCAGCTGCATCTCTTGACGTAAACTCTAGGTAAAAAAAATGGCTGTCTGTAAAGTTTATTTACTAACGTTATTTATATGATAACGGTGGAAGAGAGATAGATGCGACACAAGCCGAACGCTTAGGCCGATCGTGCCTCTCTAGCTTGTTCCGCGCTCTCGCTTGTACGCGGAACGTGACACTTTTTCGTGCGTGCAGCCAACATTCATCGATTTATAAGACGTTATTACGTCACAAGAAACAATTACTTAAAGAGCTTTAAGTTTCTAGTTTTATCGACAGTTCTATTTTTTATTTCGCACATACATAATCGTCTCCGTTCTCCAGTGCCTGTAGAACCGGGGGTCGTGGTTCGATTCCCAAAGGAAGCATACTTTGTTTAGTTGTTTCCAGTTTGGTTAGGACATTGCAGGCTTGAATCACCTGATTGTCTGATAATGAAGATGATTCTGTACTTCGGATGGCGTTGGTCCCGGCTGCCATCTGGTAGTCGTTAAAGGAACCAAGTCAGATGCCGAGAGGCGGCTCTGACACCAGGGTGTGCATGGTCGATTGACCGTGTCACCTACACGAAATGATGATGATGATGTGATGTAGCTAGCTATCGCCAGCGGCTCCGCCCATATTATTAACGAGCCTTGGGAGCAGTACTTTTTTCCGGGAAGAAAGGTAGCCGATGTGTTAATACAGGTTACCTTTCTGTCTGAAAAATTTCGTCTAAATCCGTTCAACCGTTTTGGCGTGGTTGAGTAACAAACATCTAAACATACAAACTTTCGTATTTATATTATTAGTAGCAATAACCGTGTCATTAATGTTACTAATACTGTTGTATTAGCCGTGTGGTTTCCGGCAGAGTAGAATAAGACCACTCCTGGTCTTCTCATGGAGGTCGTAAGAGGCGTTTTAGGAAATACAAGCTAAACAAAGCTCATAAACATCAATGAAACCTCTCCAACCCGGCCAGCGAAGAGAGTGTAGGCCAAATCCCCTGTGTGTTCTGGCCAAGTATTATCCGGTAGTATAGAGAGGGACATGCTCCTGCAGTGGAGACTAAAAAGACCTGATGATGATAAGGATATAGCAAAAATTCAGGATGTTTTCAAAATATCTAAAGCCGTAGCCGTACGTGTGCGTTGGACTTATAAGAACTTGTACAATTGCGTTACCTGTAAGTTATTTCCATACTAAGCACCGCGTTACGGTCACTTAGCCGACTCGCAGTGCCGTCAGCCTTTTACTTTAGTGAAAAGCATCAGATTTTAAATGTCAGAATCATACTTTTGGATTAAACTGTCAATGCTAAAGGGTAAGATGAGGTAGGCAACTTAAAATTTTAATTAATTATTAAAATAGGAGTTTTTGCAACGTTTGACGAAATTATGTTTTTTTTTTTACTAAATGTTAGTTTAGGCATTTGTCTCCCATCTCACCTGATGGTAAGTGTAGATGAAGGCGAGGATGTTACATGCCTATCCAAGAGATAACCATTTATTCTACTTTTGAATGTCCCGGGACTGTACTTGTCTGGGAATATAGACGCAGGCAGTTCGTTCCACACCTTAGCAAAAAAAAAAAAAATATTTTGCTCTTAGTTTTGTAACAGTTAGTGGCGATCGTGTGGGCGAAATAGAGAGCTTATATAACCTACTAAGGTTATATGCACCATCATCATCATCATTGCAGCCGTTAGAAGTCCACTGCTGGACAAAGACTTTCCCATTCCACGACCCTTCGTTCCATGGGAGGATATTGCCACACTCACCACAGAATTTTGTATAAATTGACAAGACATACTGTTATTTTTCGTATGTGTGTGTGTGTTGCCAACACTAGTGTTCTTTTTAAGTTGATACTTTACTTTTTAAAATAGAAATAAATTAAGTTTTCTAAGTGAAGAACGCTTGCATAGTAGACTGTTCAAAAACAAAATCACTGGCAATAACAAATAAAATATGTATTATTTTTATTTTAACGGTTGCTTTAAGTATTTTTTTGCTCAGATTAGTAGCATGTAAGAAATAAATCACAGAATTAGGACGCCCAGTGAAACTTTATAAAAATAAACATTAATAATCGTTGCTATATTTCATGCCCTGTGCACCTAGTTCACCTGTCTGAACAAAAAGACAAGCCAAGTGGGAGTCGGGTGCGTAAATTAAAGGTTCCGTATAGAGGTATGTACCTACCTATAGGTAATATACATATTCATTAACACGAATTTATCCCTCACGGGGTAGCCAGAGCCTAGGGCTATAAGACTGTTTCTCGGGAAGAAGCCCTTAAATTTATTTATGTTTTATTATTAATACTAGCTTTCGCCCGCGGCTCCGCCCGCGTCATTGTCGATCCCTCGGGAACAGTACTTTTTCCCGGGATTAAATGTACCCTATGTCATTCTCCGTACCCCAGATAAAAAACGACACATGAAAGTTGAAATAGAAATTGAAGTCTTTAGCAGTGTCAGAAATAAAATACGTGTGACATAACGTCATTTAGCCACAACAGCCAGAAACAAATCATCAAACACATTTTCTGAAACATGTACTTCAGACACTTACTTACATATTTATGGTACATACTTACATATTTATGGTATTTTCCATCACCGAAAGCAGGCAGCGACTGAGTAAGATGCCTGCATATAAGTTATATTGGAACACACACAGTACGCGAAGGCTTCGGACCCACATTTATCTGACATCATTCAACGGTTCCAGTTGACCACCACTAGGTACGCGGGACCCTAAAAAGACGAATCCGCCTCAAAAATGCCACAGAGTAAAATTAATTATTTTTTTCTGGGCCCTTCTAAAAGCTATAGCAGAAATTATTTGGTGTTTAGCCGCCAGAGGGCGTGGCCCAGGGTGATTAATATATTTCTATGGAAAAGCATTTTAATGACTTCGCCGGCCACTGATTCTTGTTTTTGAGACTGGAAAGGGTATTTTTTACTGATTTGACCGTCCCATGTTCTTGTTTAAGTTTAAAGACAATTAAATAGTGGCTTCCTCTTTTTTAAAACGAAGGTAAGGTAAGAAACCATAGAAAAGGTAAAAAACCTAACGAAGAAAAACATGTTGTTTGTACTACAGCTTCACGACATAGAGAGCTTAATCACGTTAAGCAACCCCGGGAGTCATTGACACTTGATTCTGACGACAAATATCTCGATAATCATACTCGTGTCTCAGGGCTCGTCAAGCCGTTAGCCCTGGCTCGGCTGTCATCATTAGGTTTTCATTCGTTTGCCGTGTCAGATAGGTGGTCAACTTGAACTTTCTGGAGAGAAGCATAATGCTACGATAAAAAAAAATTGGATATTTTATTGGCTGCTTCAATACGGTGAGCGATCACAGGTCGCTTAATAAGCGGCTGCTGCGCTGGGGCCGTGGAGAGCGAACAGCACATGGTCCCAGCATTACAGCGGCTGTGATGGCACCACGTGGTTGTAGTATTTTTTTCTGATATAGGACGGCAATCGAGCAAGAGCACCTAATGGTAAGAGATCACCGCTGCCCATAGACAAGAGGGTGTGACAAGAGCGTTGCCGGCCATTGAAGGCGTTGGAGAGGACATTTTTCCTGTAGCGTGGCTTCAGCACGATTACTGCTTTGGCTTGGCAGTAAGCGATAAGCACCTTCACACGAGTAAAAAAAGGGAATCTTTAGGGATTGTGAAAAATCATCTTCGATGCTGGTCTGGGAGATAAGAAAAAACGTAGAATGTGCCAGCTGCTTTTCTTCCCGCGCAGACCGCAGAAGCCGGTCAAAGGAATGGGTGAAAATTTAAAAAATCATGACAATATTTTGGTTCCGTTTTGTATCTTTACGCCCACCAACACGCTAAACGTGGCCTTTCGGTCTTATGACTTTACGCTCTGTCTACCCAGTGAGGGATAAAGACATGATAATATGTATGTATGTAAAAGTCAAAACCAAGTGCTTACCCTTAACATAATAAAGTCCGGTGTGTCATCAACTGATTGGCCGGTGGTTGAAGGTTTAATATCGGGTTCGCGCGCCCAGCCTCTTGAAATGCTTTTTCTTTATTCTTCCAAGTGAGTAGTATCCCAATACCCTTATTACCTTCCCAAATCCAACAAATTATTATCCTTCTAAATATGCTTCCGATGTGCAGCATCGGAAGTATAAGAAACTAGCTTTCGCCCGCGGCTCCGCCCGCGTCAATGTCGATCCCTCGGGAATAGTACTTTTTCCCGGGATAAAATGTAGCCTATGTCCTTCTCCGCACTCCAGAGAATTTGTATGCAAAATTTCATGATGATTGGTTTAGTAGTTACGGCGTGAAAGCGTAACAAACAAACAAACAAACTCACTTTCGCATTTATAATATTAGTTAGGATTAGGATTGCGCTCGCCAACCCAACTGTCAGGCATGGGAAACTCGTTTAGGCGGTCTGTGATAACTTCTGGATATGACTAATTCTGTTTTCGACCACTTCTGGTTCTAGTAAGGCCCGCTTATATCCTCCCTTGGAACAAAGAATCCTTGGGAAAGACCTTTGTCCATCAAATTCTTAAGGTTGGAATGATGATGACACGAAAATAAGATAAGCACTCTTTTTTAAATTACAAAATAGAAACCCTTTAAATATGTACCAACTTGTAAGTTTACTTCGAGACTGTAAAAAAAGTTTAACATGCTGCTGACCAAAATATACCTTCGTTTTTTAAGAATCTTCATAAACTTCAACCAAAATAATATAAATGATTGTCAGTTCTGGCGCTAATATCATTTTAAAGCTAGTTTTTAGTCCAAACCCTGGGAACTGAAAAGTATTAAGATTTCCATGAAGGCGGCATCGAGTTATTTTTTTAAAACAATGTCTTTTTGCGAGTCTGGCCGATTCTCGGACCACGCCCCCGGTCCTGGGAATTTTGCATTTGGACTCATCTGTCATTGTTCGGAATCAGAGATTAAAAATAATATCATCGATACCTATAGGTATGGAAAGTGAGATAGGCCTGCTTAGGTATAGAATAGCTACCGCAAACATTTTTATTTACAACATTTTTTTTCCTGTGACTTCGTCCGTCGCTGATAACATTATCAGCGCGTATCATAACACCTATTAAAAGCTACATATATTTTCTTTTTTTTTTAATGTTATAGGACGGAGAACGGCAAACGAGCAAGCGGGTCACCTGATGGTAAGTGATCACCGCTTCACAGCTGCCTATGGACAACTGCAACACCAGGGTGTGACAGGTACGTTGTCAGCCTTTCAAGGAGTTGGGGGAAGGAAATGGGAAGGGGAGGGGGAAGGATGGGCCTCCGGCTCTTTCACTCACCGAACGAAGCATAGAAGCGGTAAAGCTTCTACTCAGACGTCGATTTTCTGTGAGAGTGTGGTACTTCCCCGGACGAGCCGGCCCATTCATGCTACCAGCAATTCATTTTGCCGGTAGCGTGGCTCTACCATGACTGCCTAGTCATGGTAGAGAATGAATGTTTAAAATCGTTTCAGATCAACAAACTCACAAAAATATAAACATACAATCAAATATTTTTAGAGTTTTTATGCACTCACAATGCCATTCTAATATACTCTTATTAAATTAAGAAAGTATAGAGGTTTTTCACCATATCTTGTTTCTTAATTTAATAAGATTACCTACACAATCAAATCATTCATCTTTATATTATAATATATTTATACAAGCTGTCCTCTTACTAGACTGGGAGAAAAGAAAAAACGGAAAATGTACTAGCTGCTTCTCTTCCCACGCAGACCGTAGAACCCGGCCGAGGAAGTGCACAAATCTTAGGAATCATGTAAATAGGCGGCGCGGCTAGCAACCCATCAGTATTTTGATTCCATATTCCATCTTTAAGCCCATCGACACACTAAACGTGGCTTTTCGGTTTTATGGCCTTAGGCTCTGTTTACCCCGTAAGAGATAAAGACGTGATACTATGTATGTATGTCTTTTTTGTCGTAAATATTCCTCTTATATCTTAATAGTTTTTCTGCTATTCGGGGTGATAAAAACAAATTAAAGATAAAAATTGGTCCTTTTAGTATGAGCACTTGTCTTGTCACTCAAAGACAGGCAGGTGTGAAAAGATAGATGGGAAGCCTGGGTTCGAGCATTTAAAAGTTCTTCTTATAACGAGCTAATAAAAAAGGTAAACAGGCAGCTAATATAATGTTATATTATGTGGCTAGCTCCGTGGCGCAACGGTCAACACGCCAGTCTGCGACACGAGAGTACCTACTCGGGTTCGATCCCCGGCCAGGTCAAGATGGAAAATGCTCTTGGATGTGTATCTATATAAGATTGAGCTAGCCCCAAAGTAAGTTCGAGACAAATCTCGTGATTTGTCCGGACAATCTGTGTGATTTGTCCGTATATATTTTTATTTATTTATTTAATTTACTTAAAAGTTTAGGTGAAATAATTAAACTTATACCCAAAATGCATTACATTTCTCTTTTTTAGGCAGTGAAACACCAATATCAAATTTATGATATGATCTGTAAAGTGTTTTCTATGTATGTCGTATTATGATTATGACTGCAGTACTAAGATCGAGAACTTATAATAAATAAAAATTAAAAAATTAAAAACGTCATTTATTGCCTTTGCTTACAGTAAAAATTAAAATTGCAATCTTCTAAAAATTAATGGCAAAGGAATGAATAAGCGAAGATTTTTTATTGACGAAAGATTTTGAATATGACGTCTTATCTTTAGTTTACTTTATTTTGTTCGAGATAAAAACGCTATTACGCGCTGAATTCATTAGCTTACCTTTGTATTAGCAATGAAAGTGGGTTCATCAAGTGAGATTCAATTTAAAATAAATCACTGGCATTGGCACAAAATAATATATGTACCTACGTTTTTTGAAGGTATATTTGAGCGAGAAAATGAGCTAAGCAATAACTACGGAAAATGAAAATGAAAATGAAAATGAATAATTTTTATTCAAAGTAGGATACATGTATCGCTTTTTGAACGTCATATGTTTCTGTTGTTTATTTTTCTTTCTTTTGTTTGTAAAATCGAAAAACTACTAGCGTTTCGGAATGACCACTGCTGAGAAGAATACGCCGAAAGAAACTCAGTCCAGTCTTGGTCTCTATGTGCCTGAAGGGCTCGAATATAACAATATATTTTACAAAAATTAAATTTAACTACATTAAAATATACATTTAAATTATTACCAAGCATTTTTATCGAATAAATAATCTTTTATACAATAATAAGCCCTTTTAAGTAAATGATTTTTTACAGCCGTTTTAAATTGAATTAATGGCAGACCTAATATTTCTGCGGGAATTCTATTATAGAAGCGTACTCCAAGACCCAAAAAAGAATCCATAGTTTTCTGCAATCGCAATGCTGGTGTAAATAATTTATTTTTATTTCTAGTGTTTCTGCTATGTATATCACAGTTTTTTTTATATAAATGAATGTTATGGCGCACAAACATAATATTAGAAAAGATATACTGTGAAGGGAGTGTCAGAATATTAATATTTTTGAATAACTCTCTAAGAGATTCTCTGGCGCCTAATTTATATATTGATCTAATAGCGCGTTTCTGTAGAACAAATATGGTATTTACATCTGCAGCGTTTCCCCATAGTAATATTCCATACGACATAAGACTATGAAAGTAACTAAAATATACCAAACGCGCAGTATCAACATCAGTTAGTTGTGTTATCCTCCTAACCGCGTAAGCCGCAGAGCTAAGTTTCCCTGCCAATTTTTCAATATGGGCACCCCATTGAAGCCCAGCATCAACAGTTATTCCAAGAAAAGTTGCTTTGTCTACCAATCCTACTGTTTCATTATTGACGACTATACTTGTTGAAACTTTTGCAACATTTGGTAAGCAAAATTTAATACATTTAGTTTTACTAGCGTTCAACAAAAGATTGTTCGCAGTAAACCAGTCCAACACTTGAGCTAATGTACTATTAACCTCGTCAGAAGAGTCAGTATTCCTATCTACTCGGAAGATGAGAGATGTATCATCGGCAAATAGTACAGCCTTGCATGTGTTAATATAGTACGGTAAATCATTAATGTATATAAGGAACAGAAGAGGCCCTAGGATAGAGCCCTGAGGTACACCCATCCTAATACATGATCCGGAAGATTGAACCCCATCTAAACTAACTTTTTGAATTCGGCTACTCAAGTACGATTTGATTAAGTCGAGAGATTTACCTTTGATTCCATAGTGTATCAGCTTGGATATAAGGGTGTTGTGATCTACGCAGTCAAATGCTTTAGAAAGATCACAAAAAGCACCAATAGCATTCTGTTTTCCCTCCCAAGCTTCATAGATATGTTTTAAAAGAGCTACACCCGCGTCAGTTGTTGACCGACCCTTAGTAAATCCATACTGTTCACTATGAAAATGATCATTTTTATTAAAAAAAGACAATAATTGATTGAAAATCAATTTTTCAAATATTTTACTGAGAACTGGTAGAATGGAAATAGGCCGGTAGTTTGTGGGATTACTTTTATCCCCTGATTTATATAATGGTATAACTTTACTCAGCTTCATCAAGGCTGGAAAAGTACCGGTATCTAAACATTTATTAAAAATAGAAGCTAAGTAAGGTGCTATTACATTAATGATATTACTTATGACGGATACCGAGATGTCCCACAAATCTCCAGTTTTTTTATTATTTAAGCTTTTAAATGTATCAATGATTGTGAGCGGAGTCACATGTTGAAATATTAAATTATTTTTACATTCGGGTATACAACTTGTTAATAATTTTTTAGATTCATCTGTCGATGAACATAAGGAGGCAGTGGTGTTTATGGGAATGTTAGTGAAAAAGTCCTCAAAATATTGGGCAACGTCTGCCTTACTGCTGAGAACATTATTATTTATTTTTAATTCTACTTTATTGTCACGCTGTTTATTCTTACCAGTTTCTGTGTTAATAATTTTCCATGTTGTCTTTATTTTATCTTGAGAATTTAAGATAGTATTTCTAGTATATAATGATTTGGCATGCATACATACCTTTTTAAAAACTTTTGAATAATTTCTAACATAGTTAATAAATTCAGGATCCTGGTTATATGCCTTCATAGCCAGTAATTCGTATATCCTATTTCTACTGATGTAGATACCTGTAGTAGCCCATTCACTAATTTTTTTACGATTACGTCTGGTACAAGTTTTAACTTGGAAGGCATTATTGAATTCAGTTTCTATGACATTAAACATTTTATTGTAAAGGGCATCCGGATCATCTCTCGTTTCTTCGATTAGGGGCATTTTTTCTGATATATTTTCCTTGAATACCTTGATTTTGCCTTTGGTTATAGGTCTATACGTTATCTTTGGTAAGTCTACCTCTACTTGATTTACTAATTTGACAAACTGACCAAAATGATCAGAAGTGAGATTTTTAATTATGTATTTATCAAGAGCACTACAATTGCAGAAAATATTATCTATACATGTTGCAGAATCACCATTAACTCTAGTTGGTTCTAAAAATAAATTAAATAAATTAAACGACTTAAATACATTCAACAAGCCAACACTTTCAGTTGTAGTTACTAATAAATCAACATTAAAGTCACCGCACACTATGATATTTTTGGGACTACAGGATAGTTTCCTCAAAATATCTTCAATTACTAATTCCAAAGTATTATAATTTGACTTAGGGGGTCTGTATACGCATACTATAATAGATTCCTCAAGTTCAATACATGACAATTCAACATTACATTCTACCGAAAGACTGACGATATCTTTGCGTTCTCTACACTTGACATTGTTTCGCGTTAAAATTAAACTGCCTCCTTTCTCTTTAGTCTTTCTGGTATATGAGCTTGCCACTGAATAATTATCTATATTAAATTGTTGCTGATGGGGCTGTAGAAAATGTTCAGTAAGGCATACTACATGTAAATCTATATGATTTATGAATAATTCTAATTGTAATAATTTGCTAGTCAAGCCTTGAATGTTCTGGTGAATGATATTTAATTCTTTGGCCTTAACTGTTGTCTTATCACTCAGTTTAAATCAGAGTGAGAGTTATATATTACAGGTATAATACTACCTTGAACGTTACTATTAGATTTACCTATGTCAAAAGACATAGCAGTTTTACTACTTTTTACAGGACTAAGTAAATTAAAAGCTACAAGTGAAGCTATTTTTCGCTTAAAATGTAATGGAAGATACATAGTATCTTGTGTCAACTTAAACCTAGATATAAACTTATTTAAATCTAAATAGAAAATAAAATCGCCATGACAACGGGCCATGTTGTACATATGTACATTTAAATTATGTATGTGTATATTTCTGTCTTTATCAAGTGATTCCGAATACGGAAAAGCACTTATTATAAACTTACACCTAGTTTTTAAATTCAAATTATTTAAAATGTCAATACTTTGCTTTATGTTCCTTTTTGTAACAGAGGAACTGTCACCAAACAATATTAATATTGTTGTGTTTTCATCTATATTACTACTGTCAATGCTATCAATTAAATTTGAAAAAGATACCCCGGGTGTACATGTGTTTAGTACAGTACAATCATGATTTATACATTTCGAAAAAATACTACTAAAGCCTTGACCCAGCTCGTCTGAATAAACTAATAATTTGTTAGAGGAAAATTTCTTATTAATACTGTTATCAATAGTACCTATCTTCATTTGCAAGTCGCATTTTGTACGTGTATCAAGTTCTTGAGCAATTTCAGATGACATTGTAATTGCCACCTGTGTACTATGTTGCTCATTATTACAGTGAGATGACTCAGTGTGTTTTTTAACCGCCATCATATTTTCATACAATTGTTTTTGGCATATTTCATAATTATTAGTCAATTTTTTTAAAGACTCATGTTGTTTTGATATTTGTGATTGCAACTCATGAATCTCCGTGTCATAAATTCGGCTAGCCATATAAAGGTCATCTTTGCATGATTTAAATTGGTTAAATAGATTTAATTTTTCTTTACGTAGCTGAGTCAGGCTTTTACAATTTTTTTGTTTTGAAATTAATTTCTTGGTGCGCTTTATCATCCTATTTATTTTTACATACTTTTTTATTTTATTATGTGTGTTTAATATGAAGTATTGAGACTGTGGAGTACTTGCAGGTATTTCCACGACCGGTCCCGAGCCACACTCCATGAGTTCACTGTACAAATGCAAGGTGTTGTTGCATAATTCAATCTCTTTTTGTTTTTCAATTTCTAAGGCAGATCTCTGTGCCTCATGTAGGCATTGTTCCAACTCAGTAATGCGACTAAGGGCTCGTTCGTGTACCATACTGCATTCAGTAGTTTGCGCTAAACAATCTTTCAATTTAATGTTTTCATCTAATAATTGAGTGTTTTGTACATGAAGGCTAGTGCATTCATTTTTTAAAATCATATTTTTATTATTGATTTTGTCAAATTCTTCCTCATTTTCCTCCCTTTCACATAACAGTTGGGAGTTTTCCTCTCTGCAGGTTTTGAGCTCGTTTAGCGCCAGCTTCAACTTCATGTTAAGGTCTTTTAGAGTGGCCTTCCGAGTCATCATAGTGCAGGAGGTGTTATCCGCAACTGAAAATATGTATTATAATTTAATATATATATATATATTTAATAATATTTTGGGTTCTGTGGGACTATTTTAATTATTACTGTTAATTGATAAAAACAAAAATGCCAAAATGGCAGGGGATCATAACAAATCAAAATGAGGTATCTAGTATTAATTTTTAAACAATAAAAGAAGAAGGAAATGAAACAATAATAGCTTATTAACTTAATCTTTATAAATATTATAGGTTGCAGGTATAACTAGGGTAGGGCATAGGAATATTGAATCAATACAATAGAATTATACTTTGGTCCTAAACTACCTATATTATGCTCCTGTCACCGGCTTTTGTTTTCTAAACATCAACTAAGCTTGCCACCGGGTAAGCATAGCGATATCACAAAAATACAAAGCCAGATGTAGGTTAAAACTTTAGACAATCAATAAGAAATGAATAATCAATCTTATTTGTATTGCTAACTGTAATTTAAAAACATATATTTGTCAATTGAAGTAAAATCTGATCACTTATTGCAGATTATTTTTATAAGTAGGTAGTTTTTTCTTAACAAAATGGGACAAAGAAACAAAGTAAATACTTCGAAATTAATGTTGTGCTTTATAAAATTAACTTCTATGAAGGAATATTATGCCTGACGACCTAAGTTTTATTTCATCAACTCCGATTTCACTAGGTAAACGGAGCGAGATACAAACTGAGCCCGGTAGGTATAATACAGGTCAATATTCTGTGTAAACAAAATTAAAAGAGGAATACTCGTATTTGGACGAACACTGCCTATAGTGAAAGAATAAAACAGTATACTCTCCCGGTAAATGTGATGCAGATTCACAATTAGATCCTTTGTTGTTTGTTTGACAGCTAAACCACCATCCAACTGCCGGCACTGGTTATTTAGTTTTTAGCGTCGATATACGCCACAATTTCACTTAAATACCTTAATTATATAAACTTATAACTTAATTGTGCATTTAAAATTAGATTTATACAAAGAATCTGAACTAAATACAATTTTAATTATTTAAATTGCGGAACAGATGATTTTGACATGTCACCCGGGCGCGTTCCGTTTTACGTATTCAAACGGGTTCATACGATAGTATTATTAAAAAAGTTGCATAACCTGCTGTTTCATGCTGCATTCTGGGAGACAAGAATAAATATAATGTCCCAGCCGCTTGTCGTCTAGCGCATAGCAAGCTGCAGCGGAGGAATAACATACATTTTAGTTGTAGGTTCGATTCCCAGGGAAGCATACTTTGTTTAGTTGTTTCCAGTTTGGTTAGGACATTGCAGGCTTGAATCACCTGATTGTTTGATAATTAAGATGATTTCGTGCTTCGGAAGGCACGTTAAACCGTTGGTCCCGGCTGCCATCTAGTAGTCTTTAAAAGAACTACGTCAGAGGGTGACAGGCGGTTCCGAAGAACTCTGACACCATGGTGTGCATTGGTCGATTGACCGTTACACCTACACGAAATGATGATGATGAGTTGTGGTAGAGCCACGCTACCGAAAAAAATCTTTTTTGCTAGTAGCATGAATGGGCGGGCTCGTCCGGAGAAGTACCATACTCTCATAGAAAATCGACGTTTAAATAAAAACTTTACCGCTTCTATGCATCGTTTGGCGAGTGAGAGAGCCGGAGGCCCATCTCTCCCTCCCCCCCCCCCCCCCCCTCCCCCTTGTCCTTTCCCCAACTCTTTGAAAGGCTGGCAACGCTCCTGTTACAGTTGTCCATGGTCCCTGGTGTTACAGTTATCCATGGGCAGCACTAAACGCATACCATCAGGTGACTCGCTTGCTCGTTTGCCGTCCTATACCATAAAAAATAAATACACGCATATTCTGTTACCGTTACTCGTATAACCATGAAGAAAGGCAATTTGGAGTCCATCAAAGATCCAGATCAATAAAAAAACATAACAATAGATTTTTTTTCTCTCCGGTAAGGTAACCCATCATCATCATCATTTCGAGTAGGTGTCACGGTCAATGCCATGCACACCCTGGTGTCAGAGTTCTTCGGAACCGCCTCTCGGCCTCTGACGTGGTTCCTTTAACGACTACCAGCTGGCAGCCGGGACCACCGGCTTAACATGCCTTCCGAAGCTCGGAATCATCTTTATTATCAGACAATCAGGTGATTCAAGCCTGCAATGTCCTAACCAAACTGGAAACAACTAAACAAGGTATGCTTCCGGTGGGAATCGAACCCACGACCCCCGGGTCAACAGGCAAACGCCTTAACCACTGGACCACGGAGGCTGGTAACCCATAATTACAATTGTAATGCACCTGTAATTTAATGACAACGCCAGAGGGCGACTTCTTGAACTTGTCACAGTATGGCCGCAGAGAGTAATTTTCGCGTCTGAGTTATTGACGGATTAACAACTACTATATTTTATAAGTATTGTCATTTTAAAAGACTGCAAAAAAGGAGGTTCTCAAATTGGTTGTATTTCTTATGTTTTTAGGGTTCCGTACCTCAAAAGGTAAAAAGGAACCCTTATAGGATCACTCGGTTGTCCGTCTGTGTGTCTGTCTGTCGATCTGTCAAGTTTTTCTTAGAAATGCGTAAAGGTATCAAGCTGAAATTATATCAAATACTCAGGTCTAGTGTCCCTTGGAGCTGTGAAAAAATCAAACTTCTAAGTCAACGCAATCAAAAGATACAGCCGTTTATGTCGCAAATTTTCGTGTTTTTCGACATTCGCAAGGGAATCAAAACCTACAGGGTACTTCCTGTGAACTCAAATTCTTAAAATTTGGTATGAAGCAACATCTCATAGCACAGATAAAGGAAAAACTGCGAAAAGTATACATTTTTAGTTACATCATATAATAAAAATATTTTTAATAATTTTTAACTTGTTATTGCATAACGGTACGGAACCCTTTGTGCACGAGTCCGACTCGTACTTGGCCGGCTTTTTTCTCATGCATAACACTGTACTTACTTGAATCGATTAGAAAATTTCTTAAAATTCTAATTAGGCATATTTTCTTAACTACCTACATAATTTAAGTGTAACAAGCCTGAATTATTTATGCATGACGAATGTGATGAATGACGATGATATTGGTAGAAATAGAGTTCGGATAGAGTCAAATAGACAAATTTCAAGTATCTTATTAGGGCCGTGTGGTTTCCGGCAGAGAATAGGACCACTCCTAGTCTTCCCATGGAAGTCGTAAGAGGCGACATAGGAAATACAAGCTAAACAAAGCTCATAAACATCAATGAGACCTCTCCAACCCGTCCCGCCAGCGAGGAGAGTGTTGGCCAAATCCTCTGTGTGCTCTGGCGAAGTATGACTCCGGTAGTACAGAGAGGGTCATGCTCCTGCAGTGGAGACTAAGAAGACTTGATGATAAATAAATAAATAAATAAAGGTAAATTAGGTATTATAATTGTTTGGGGAGCTTTATGACATACCATTATTGCTAGAAAACGTCCCATCATCTTTTCAGCCGCAATTAGTCCACCGCTTAATATAGGCTTCTTCCAAGGATTCTTATTTTCATGGGAGGATACTGACTGACATAGGTACTCACCGCGTTTGGCGTCTGCCAAGCGCGGTGAGTACATAGCCGTCTGGCTATGTTTCAGCATTAAATAAAATTACCAATTAGATTGTGTCGTAGCCCGATCGCCACAAATACAAATAAACTTGCACAATACACCCAAAACCGCAGCAAAATTCCTATGAAAGTTAAGTAGAATTTTTCCGCACCGGTATATGAACCCGGGACCCTGAAATGCCAAACAATGCTCCGCGGTGGCCATCAAAAAGTCAACAGTCACAGTTTAAGACCAAATAACATGTTGTCATACGTTTAATAAGTGTAATACTATTATGTATATGATGTCCTAAAGGCAAGCGGTATCATTTCCATATCTTGTTTACGGGTTGTCTGTCCGTATATGTTAATGACATACAGACAAATATATTCAACCGCGGACGTTTCACCGCGTACCAAAGCATTGTTTCGAAGTAAAAACCAATTTAATTAAATCCCAAGTATTCTTACATCTTCAACATTGAAAGATCAACGTATAGTGGACGTGTGTATAGTGTTATTTATCCTTTTTTCATTATAAATCCCAGAGAAGTTTTTGTTTTTATTTTGTTATAATTTCGCGAGACGCCGCAGGCAAAGCAGTAAGAATATTAACATATTTTTTTGGATGTGTTTTCGACGCGTTTCCATTGTGGTATTTGCTGGTGTAATTTGATGACTCTTAAATAATTATTACATGTAATTATAATCATAAATTGTGTGACTAATATAAAATCAAAATTATGATTTTTTCTTCATGAACACTTTACTTCTCACGTTTTATTTATATATTATACACTAGTTGTTTTATTTGTGATCAATATTATTTTTACGTATTCATGCTACAAATACGTAAAAAAATATTTATTTATTTTTATTTAATATCCTGTTTTAATTTCGGTTATGCAAGGAACCAGCTGGACTATTGGGATAAATACCAATTTTTCAGTTTATTTGAATTATGGAAAAATTGTCCCAAAAAAAGAACAAAAACCTTGATTAAAATAACAATAAACTATATAATAGTTCGATATACAGGGTGATGTCGAACTCCGTGGCAATATTTTACCGTCCGAATCAGAATCCCTAGTACCTAGTATACATCCGCATGATAAAAAGGTAATTTTAAAGATATCCCATAGATGTTTGACTGATTAAGTGAATTTGTGTGAGAGGCCCATTTCTTTTCACTTTTACCTTTTTTTATGCGGGTCTATATTCTATAAGGGATATTGTTTCCGACATGAAAATTTTGTCAGGGAGTTCAATTAAATACAGGGTGTACTGTCTGATAATAAAGATGATTCCGTGCTACGGAAGGCACGTTAAGCCGTTGGTCCCGGCGGCCATCAGGTGGTCGTTAAAGGAACCACGTCAGAGGCCGAGAGGCGGTTCAGAAGAACTCTGACACCATGCATGGTCGACTGACCGTGACACCGACACGAAATGATGATGATGAGTATTTTAAAAATAATCCTATATACAGAGGTGTAAGTTACGGTAACGGAAACAGTGTCGCAAGTACAATGGCATTTGCCATCTCAAAAAAATGCGCATCGCGCTTAAAGAAGCTTTCACTTCAAGAATCAGCAGCAATTTGAAATATTTCCTACTAGCTTTTGCCCGCGGCTCCACCCTCGTCAATGTCGATCCCTCGGGAACAGTACTTTTTCCCGGGATAAAATGTACCCTATGTCCTCCGTACCCCAGATAACTCGAATGCAAAATTTCATGATGATCTGTTCAATAGTTACAACGTGAAAGGGTAACAAACAGACAAACTTTCGCATTTGTAATATTATACATATACTCGTAGTTAGGATTAGGATTTTCCTTGACGGTTACTGGTGCCTGGTTGGCGCCTGGCGGCACTCGCCGCTGCCAAACGAACAGACAAGCGATCTTTAAGGTGTCTTTAAGTTCACGGACCGGCAGCTTGAAAAGTTGTGATCAGATCATGTCTACAATTGGACACACGGAAATAATTTAGTCCAGGGGACAGAGTAAGGTTGTTGAAAAACAGTTCTGTTGAATGAGATGTAGAACTGTATTTCACAACAACCTTCTTACTTCATAAATTAACATATAAGACCTCGTTTTAAGACGCGGGCGCGTGGATTAACTTTTGACTTACGTTATATTGGAGTGATAATCAGTAAAAGGAAGTTATTTCCAAAAATCAAATGTATATACTTTTGTCTCGCAAACTACTTTTTATAATGCGGCAAATGAGTCTAATACCTGATGGTAAGTGATCTTTCCTGCCTATGGACAACTGCAACACCAGGGTGTGAAAGGAGCATTGCCGGCAAATTTTATGTCAAATTCTTTCACTCTTCAAGCTTATCGACTTTGGAATGCGTAGCCAAAGACCGATCGCGTAGGCAAAATACTGTGGAAGCCCTCTGCCCCACAGGGCCCTAGGAACTCATCATTTCGAGTAGGTGACACGGTCAATCGACCATGCACACCTTGGTGTCAGAGTTCTTCGGAACCGCCTCTCGGCCTCTGACGTGATTCTTTTAACGAATACCAGATGGCAGCCAGGACCAACGGCTTAACGTGCCTTCCGAAGCACGGAATCATCTTAATTTTCAGACAATCAGGTGATTCAAGCCTGCAATGTCCTAACCAAACTGGAAACAACTAAACAAAGTATGCTTCCCGTGGGAATTGAACCCACGACCCTCGGGTCTACAGGCAAACGCCTTAACCACTGGACCACGGAGGCAGTTAAAGGAACTTAAGTCAAGTAACTCAACAATGTTATGGTAATAACGGGTATTACGTTGAGTTATACACATAAAAGTTTACACAAAATAGAATACGTACGAAATCCGAAAGAAATAAAACAGAAATTATCGTTTTCTTTTTCTCACAATGAAAATGTAACTTCCCTGGCCTACACGAGTGACTGACAGCTGACTGAAATTTATGCGAACCAGCAATTACATAGAAACAAGCATACCCTGAGATCTTCTTTATCGGTAATAACGTATGGTAATAACCGATATTCCGTCAATAATGCAGACGTGCAAATTGCTCTGTTAGTAGTGCTGTGTCAAGTTCAGTGCTATATTTAAATTACAGTTGGATTAATATTGTAAATTAACGTTGGCGTAACAGTTAATTGTTATTTTTAGAACGTCCTTCGCAAAAACTTAAAATGAAGAGCGAGTAACTGACGTGTGACAGTTGCTCGATTTTAGGGTTCCGTACCCAAAGGGTAAAAACGGGACGCTATTAATATCGCTCCGCTGTCCGTCTATCTGTCTATCTGTCCGTCTGTCACCCACCAGGCTGTATCTTATGACCTGTGATAGTTAGACAGTTGAAATTTTCATAGATGATGTATTTCTGTTGCCGCTATAACAGCAAGTGGAATAAAATAAATATTTAAGGGGGGCTCCCATACAACAGACATGATTATTTTGCTGTTTTTATAGATAAACGGTACGGAACCATTCCTGCGCGAGCCCTTGGCCGGTTTTTCATTTTTAGAGAAAAATAATATGAATAACAAAATTCAAAGAATTGACAACAAATCAATGTTTGGGCCCTAAATCTTATATATAGCGTGTAACATAACCAACGACGTTCCCGTAAAGGGGTGACTCAGCCCGTCAAAATGAACAACTTTTCCTATGGGACCAATGCTGGGTACTCAAAAGAAAATTACGTTTTCATATAAACGTGTTCGGCCGGCCCGGCAAATGTAAATTGTAAAAAAATAATTTAATTCCTCAGATGACATCCAATTTTAATTCATGGGTTTGAAACTTGTACAGTCATGTCTAATATAAAAACAAACGTAGTCTAGTATAAATTTAATAATATAATATCTTAAGTATCTTTAACGAAAAAAATATTTGATATGAATTCTTTTTTAAATATCATAATAAAACATCATAATTATAATAAATTATGATGTTTTATTATGATATTTTTTGTAACTTTTGACGAAGCTTGTCGCTGATGAACCACTGTAGCTATTTGACGAAGCATGTCTTTTTTTATTTCAGTTTTTTTTTTTTAAGTAAAGTAACCATTAATTCATTACGATGTGCTTTCTAGGGTTGCGACTCTTAAATGGAACTGGGCAGGACACTTGGCTAGAAGGAACGATGGTTGGTGGAGTAAGGCTGTCACTGAGTGGTATCCCAGAAATGGGAAACGTAGTGTTGGGCGTCCGGCAGCTAGGTGGGTCGACGGCATAAAGCAGATTGCTGGTAAGAACTGGATTGCGAGGGCCGGTGATAGGGAAGAATGGCGCAGACAAAAGGAGGCTTATACCCAGCAGTGGGTCGTGGAAAGCTGACGATGATGATGATAAAACATGCTATATCTCTATTTATGTTTTTATTCCAATTTTTTTTTATTCCAATATAAATGTAACTTTTACGGTCCATCCAAATGATTGATGGATAACCGAAATGTATGCGGAACAGCTAATATAGGTACCATGAGATCTTCTTTATCGGTAATTACGATTAACCGATATTCCGTCAAGAACGAGGACGTTTAAATCGTTCTACGTAGTGATGTGACTGTGACAAGTTCTAGACTGGTGTTCCGTTGTCTTAAAAATAAATAAAAACTATTCTAATTATAAACTAATCAGACCGAGATATTGGCGTATTGTTTAAATGGTTTTTTATACAACGCAGGTAAAATAAATAATAATAAAATAAATGTTTATTTCCTCTTCACAATTGGAGTGTGTACTTAATCAAGCTAGGTTCTTTAACGCTAAGTTAGCAAATTTCGAAAAAGATTTAAAAAAGATTCAATAATTCTAAAAAGATTAAATTTTTCAGTTTTATGTGTGACTAACAGTAGTGGGACTTTAGTCATTTCGCACCACGAGGAATTCGTACCTCGGTGCGAAGTAAAGAGCTTTGTAAAGGCTGTACTTCTCCGCACTCTAGAGAACGTGTATGTAAAATTTCATGATGATCGGTAGGTACAGCAGTTACGGCGAAAAAGCGTAAAAAATAAACAAACTCATTTTCGAATTTATAATATCACTAGCTATAGCCCGCGGCGGCCGAGATGAATGAGCCTATGTGTTAATTCCAGTAATAACCTGTGTGCAAAATTTCTTCAAAATCCGCTAGCCGTTTTGGAGCGCTTGCTAAACAAACATCTAAACATACAAACTTTCGCATTTATAGTTTTAATAGGATATTAGTAGGATAGGATAAAGATACCACAGTGTAAGCCACTAGTTGAGATACAAAAAATTATATAGAGTGCAAAATTACCAAAATATTTCATAACTCATTTTTCCACACAAATAAAACAAAGTTTCACAAGAAAAGCAATCATGCCTTAAAAAAGTTCGTTCATGCAGAGGCGCAAAGGAAAAGAGCCTTGAGCTAAATTATCTCTGATATTATATGGGAGCTACCGCCCACCCCCGCTAGCATGGCTACCGAACGAATATAATTGATCTTGGTGGTATGGTAAATGGCATAGTCATATTTTATATTCTGACGTATCATTAATATAAATAAATATAAAAACCATAAATTGGTTTGAACATTTTGCATAAAATTGCGTTCATTTTACAAAATCTCAACATTATCGATATGATGAAAGTGGTTGACGACGGTTTTGACGCGGCCCACTAGTCTCGAAGAGTCGGAAGGCTAGTTTCCTGGGTCGTAATAATAACATAACAATTAGTCCGTCAGTTAGATAATCAAAAAATATTGGACACATATTTTTTCTTTTGTCAAATAAACAATAAATAATAAAGATAAAGCGCGTCAAAATTCAGGAGTGCTGTCTCTGTCTGCTCGTGACGTCAAAGTTTGCTAAAGATTGTAGCAAACTATGACGTCACACGGAACTTCAAAATGCTATATCTTTATAATTTTTTGTTTAATCAACAAAAGAAAAAATACGTGTCCAATATTTTTTGAATATCTAACTGACGGACTACTTATATTTTTTTAGAAAAATAGCCTATTCTCTTTGAACAAGTTACATAAATAAAAATAATAGTCTAATAAAAATTAAAATTTCTAGTGATTGCTTGAAGGGGGTGAAAACTTTGATTTGACTTTATGGTTTAATGATTAAATAGGTAATGAAATTACTTTATTTAATAAAGTACCAAAGTAAATGATATACAAGGTCAGGGGTGTCATCCGTAACTGTTTGACCGGTGGTTGCAGATAAATCGCTCGGCATTTCGATCTGCTACTTGCTTTTCCCACATTATAACATGTAACCTCTACAAAACATTGTTACATTTTTTCCAAGGAACATTTAGAAATAATCATCGGAGGTGGGCGCTGACATATAGTTCAAAGTTTTTTTTAAACTACTGCAGTTGTCATCGCTACCAGTGGAACTTGTTAAATGTGTCTTCGTTCCAATAAAAATATTTTTCTTTTTCATGATTCAAAAATATTTTTCTTTTTTTATGAGGTTTCCAATACCTTCATTCTCTTTCCAAATCCAACAAATTCCTATTCAATCCAAGCTTGAAAAGCTTACGATGGGCAGCAGCGTCGGAAGGACAAGAAGCCAAAGAAACTGCGCTCGTCAACCCGCCTGCCAAGTCTCGAATCCTTGGTAGAGGCATTTTTCCAGATTTCTTACGGCTGAAATAATGATTATGAATGATGAAATGATATATGATATATGTATGCACAAGATATTTTTAATTAGAACACATTCACATGGTGCGAGCTGGAAGGAAACTTAACGAGGCATGTAACTCGCACAACCTAGATCTCTTTAATGGAAGTGTGACGTCGGCGACGGCGACGCTGAGCTGTAGCTTTTTCCTAACTTAGTCTAAATTTAAGCTTACTAATGTGTCTGAGCCGTAATATCTTCCAAATGACCTTATCGTTAGTCTACCAATTAATGTACTTAATTGTTCAGTATTTTGCAGATATTTATGTCCACGCTTTGTTTTTATTAACTACTAGCTTTCGCCCGCAGCTCCGCCCGCGTTAATGTCGATCCCTCGGGAATAGTACTTTTTCCCGGGATAAAAGGTAGCCTATATCCTTCTCTGTACTCCAGAGAACTTGTATACAAAATTTCATGATGATCGGTTCAGTAGTTACGGCATGAAAGCGTAACAAACAAACAAACAAATAAACAAACAAACAAACTCACTTTCGCATTTATAATATTAGTTAGGATTAGGATTAGGATTTTCTATTTGCGAAGACCTCTTATTTATTAATACGCTAAGTAATATGTATGTTAATGTCTATATTATATTGTAGGTATTTGCTGTTGGTCATCCTTTATAAAATAAATAAATAAAAACGAAATTCATTGCATTTTAATATTGTTATCGAGTTCTTAATACACAAGCACTGCGCGCCCGCGGCTTTAGCCAGAACACGCACCATTATCTGGAAGCAAGCGCTTGCGGTCTGCGCACGCCCTAACATCTGTAGCATAGTAGACAACAGGATCATTTTCTAACACTCAACCAGAAAAAGAGGGGTGTTATATAACCACCGATCAAAAGATCGTACTTTAATAAACAGGCCGTTGTCTCTATACAATATTTAAAGAAATCCCTGCGAGGGGTGAATCAGCCCGTCGATTAAGAGCTGGCAACTCAAAATATAAATGGTCATTTCTAAACAAAAATGTTCGGCACCTGGTCATTTAATATTTGAACATCAAAAAAAATCTAAGTACCTAGCATTGGTCCCATGGGAAAAGTTCATATCGAAATCACCCCTTCAAGGATTGGACAGGACTTTTTTACATATTGTATATGTCGATCTGTTTGTCTGTGGCATTGTAGTAGGCAAAACTGATAAACAGATTTGAGTCCAACTTTCATTGATTGGAAAGCTGCAATTGATGGAATTGGTACCACATAGTCTGCTTCCACTGGTTTGGGAGAAAAGAAAAGACGTAGAACGTACCAGCTGCTTCTCTTCCCGCGCAGATCGTAAACGCCGATCGATGGAATGGGCAAACCTGACGAATCATATTAGTAGGCTAGTAACCCATCATCTATTATGATTCTATTTTCCACGCCCACCTTAACGTGGCTTTGAAGTCCTAAAGAGTTGGGCTCTGTCGAACATGCAAGGGAAAATATGTGATGGTATGTATACTTAATCACTCTTGGAGTGTAACGTGGCTTTTTTCTTATAGACCGGAGGCTCTGTCTACCCCCAAGGAAAAGAGACGTATTATGTATGTATGGTACCACCACATAGCACGAATGCTGCAGGTAGTACATCATCTTTGGCTTCATGATCATCCCATGATACTGAACAACTTTCCTTAGGTATAGTACAGTGCAGCGGCGGCGTGAAGAAATTGACACAACATGACAAATAATACTCAATAAAATGTATCTTATGAACTAATAACTAACCTTAGACTAGTTATAACAGTATTCTTCTTCTTCTTAGTCGTTCACTCTTGTCAGAGTGGTCGTGGTTGCGCAGACGTGGTACATGGAGAGGTGTTTGGTGGGCGTGGTTTTTCGAGGATTGCGCTCTCCGCGATGTACTTCCACTTCTTTCGATTTATTACGTTTCGCGTACATTGGACCATGGTTGATTCGGTAGCTTTTTTAATTATGGCAGACCAGTGAGCTGGTGATCGGCTGCGAGATCTCTTTCCTTCTATCTGTCCCTGAACGACCAGTCTCTCCATCGAGTTTTCATTTCGTGTGATATGGCCAAAGAACTTGAGTATACGCAGCTTCACAGTTGAAGAAAGCCGGTTCTTTATGTCAAGCTCTTTGAGGATGGAGGCATTTGTGCGAAACGCCGTCCACGGGATCTTAAGGAGGCGTCTCCAGCACCACATCTCTAATGCGTCAATTTTGCGGCAATCTTGCTGTCTCAGGGACCAGGTTTCGGCACCATAAAGAAGGATAGGGAAGACAAGACACTTCATCAGTCTGACCTTTGTCTTCTTGGTAATCCTCCTGTCCCCCCAAATCTTTCCCAACCGCTCTACTGCCGATCTGGTAATAGCGCAACGTCGTCTAATCTCGTCACCACAGCCTCCAGAACTAGAGATAGTAGAGCCGAGGTATACATAGCTTTGTACCACTTCGCAGTTCGCTATGTTGAGTACATTCGCTTCATTTTGTTCAGCCCGGTCCACTATTATCAACTTTTTTCTCGTCTCTGTTGATGGCAAGTCCGAAATTTAGGCTAGTTGTCTCGAGACGAGTCAGGAAATCCTCCATATCCTCTCTTGTTCGAGTGAGCAGAGTGGTATCATCCGCGTACCTGAGGTTATTTAGCACGTGTCCTCCAACTGATATTCCTTTGTCCCATTGCTCCAAGACAATGCGAATTATGTATTCTGTGTAGGTATTGAATAGCAACGGCGATAAGATGCATCCTTGACGTACACCGGCTTCGGTCTTGAAGGTATCAGAGAGGGCATCATCCACGCGTACTGTTGCCTTACCGTCTCCATATAGTGCCTTTAAAAGTATTATTAAATGAGGCGGTACACCCATTTCCGCAAGTATCTTCCAAAGATGTGTCAAATGCTTTATAACAGTATTACTTTTATATAAACTGAATTTGGCGCGGACTCCGCGGCACCATCATCATCATTTCGTGTAGGTGTCACGGTTAATCGACCATGCACACCCTGGTGTCAGAGTTCTTCGAAACCGCCTCTCGGGCTCTGACGTGGTTCCTTTAACGACTACCAGATGGAAGCCGGGACCAACAGATTAATGTGCCTTCTGAAGCACGGAATCATCTTTATTATCAGACAATCAGGTGATTCAAGCCTGTAATGTCCTAACCAAACTGGAAACAACTATACAAAGTATGCTTTTCGTAGGAATCGAACCACGACCCCCGGGTCAACAGGCAAACGCCTTAACCACTGGACCACGGAGGTAGTTAACGGTTAAAGGACTCCGCGGCGGCAAACGCTACGCCGATCGCGCCGCCTGACGCCTCGCGTCTTCTACCCACGTAAACGAGTCCTAAGTATTGCTATCCATTAGAGACAAGATCTAATCCCGACAAGTTAACTACACAAAAAGAAAAATGTAACTATAATACTAAAAAAACATAATACATGGGCACTAAACGCCTGCGGCAAGAGCGCTAACATGTGGAATTATCTGGGAGCAAACGCTCGCGGCCACAGTCTGTGCACGCCCTAACATCTGTGGCATAGACAATTCAACATTTTTAATCTATTCGTACTGTTTATCTTATGATATTTGGTGGTGGTGTGCTTATACACATATTTTTTATTTATGAATTTATATATTATATTTAAAATTAATCATAGCCCAGTAGTTTATACTACTAACTTACACTATTACTACACTATATTTTATGTAGATGTCCAGATATACTTCACAAGACAGGTGAAGTAGATCTGGACATCTACACTTAATATTACAAAGAGGAAAGATTGCGTTTGTGATAAGGATAATAAATCTTTTACTATATATTTTTTTTTTAATTTTTTCTAATTAAATTAAAAATAAAATTTTATATTTTAAAAAATTGTATCTGAACGTGATTATTTGGCGAGCGCTGCAAACTATTGATGTCTCTGTCATAAAAGCATGTTCCCGGCTGATCTCGGTAGTTAAGGTGGCCCAGGGCTCTCATCGTGGCTCGACGCAGCATCATATCGTGTTTATGTGTAAATACCTGTTTTTTTTATGTTAAGTGCGGCAAACGAGCAAGCGAGTCACCTGATGGTAAGCGACCACCGCTACCCATGGACAACTGAAACACCAGGGTGTAACAGGAGCGTTGCCGGCCTTTCAAGGAATTGGGGAAAGGACATAGGGGGAGGAAATGGGGGAGGGATGGGCCTCCGACTCTCTCACTCACCGAACGAAGCATAAAAGCGGTAAAGCTCCTCAGACGTCGATTTTCTGTAAGAGTGTGGTACTTCCCCGGACGAGCCGGCCCATTCATGCTACTAGCAAAGATGAATTTTGCCGGTAGCGTGGCTCTACCACAACTAAAGGTCGTTGAAGCTGCCGAAAGACAAGTGACTTATTTTTACTTACAACCACTATCTAACAACGGCAGCTGTCAGCCAGGACTACCATGCTTTCAAAAGCACGTTTTTTCCACACTAGAGAACTAACTTCACCACTAGTGTGCAGGTGTCTTTATCCATACTAATATTATAAGTCCGAAAGTAACTCTGTCTGTCCCTTTCATGCTTCATTCATTGAACCAATTTGGATCAAATTTGGTATGGAAGAAGTTTGAGGCCCGGGAAGGACAGAGGGTAAAGGTACCCTCTGTCCTTCCCGGGCCTCTACTCGAACTACCTTCCGGGAAATTCTACTATTCTTGAAGGATCGACATGAACGCAGCCGCGAGCAAAAGCTAGTGGTTTTATAATTCTCTTTCACCTGGTTAAAAAACATATGTATGTACTATTTTTAAATCAAGATAATAGGTTGGCCAACCTAAAAAATAAGGAGCAAATTAGAACCCTTTCAAGACCCCGAAGCGGAGGTGGGACGCAATATGCTTCCGCTACCAAATAAGAATGGTCCTGCTTCGCCGCCGGCAATGTTGCCACACCCTTACATTAGTTAGGGAAGGTATAATTTGATTTTTTGTTGTTGATCACGAAAATTCTTATAATTACTTCGGTTAAGTACATATTGAATGACGTATCCTACTAATTTCCTAACAATACAAATGCGAAAGTATGTTTGTTTATAAGATTTTGATACTTTTACTATTCAATCAATCTTATAGAAGTTTGTATTAGATAAGTTTACGAAAGGGGTATAACATATGGATACCTTAGATTAAGAAACGAGCTGTTCCCGGGGGATTTACATCAAGAAGAGTAAAGCCGCAAACAAAGCTAAACCTATTCCTAATCCTAACTATTCCAACTATATCTTAAGGCGCTGTGCATCAGAATAATACCGTAAAACGTGTATTTTTTCGTCGCGCAGTTAGCCTTATTTTGCAAAGAATACTAGCATGAAATAAATATGAAGTACAGTTCAAAGATCAAAATAAATGGTAACATCAAAATATGTTCAAAAATATATTTAAAACCTAACTAAATAAAATATCAAAAAAGCTATATCCAGAAAAAAATTCGCGAATTACTTGATATTTTCAGCGACAACTACCAACTTTTATACGTTTATAAAAAGCATAACTATTTAGTTATACTAGCTATACGAGCAAGATGGATACCTATAAAAATACAATATTTGGTTATAATTATTGAATTATTCAATTAAAAGTGAAAATTAACACGAAAATGGCAGATACGGATTTTGAATTGAGACTGACGACAAGTATGACACAAATATATAAAATATTGCGCGATGTCCGCTACAAACGGTTAAGGGATACAGCGCCTTAACTAATATTATAAATGCGAAAGTGAGTTTGTTTGTTCGTAACGCTTTCACGTTTTAACTACTGAACCGATCGCCATGAAATTTTGTATACACGTTATCTGAAGTACGGAGAAGGACATAGGGTACATTTTATACCTGGAAAAAGTACTGTTCCCGAGGGATCGACATTTACGCAGGCGGAGCCGCGGGCGAAAGCTAGTACTTATAAATGCTTAAGTTTGTATGTGGTATTACCCAATTACGCAAAATTACCGGACGGATATTGATGAGCCTTGGCACACGGCTAGACTATATCCTAATTTAAAAATATAGTATACTTTTTAGATTAAATATATACGGACAACTCACACAGATTGGAGCTAGCCCCAAAGTAAGTTCGAGACTTGTGTTATGGGATACTAACTCAACGATACTATATTTTATAACAAATACATATATAGATACACATCCAAGACCCAGGCCAATCTGAAAAAGATCATTTTCCACCTTGAGCTGGCCGGGGATCGAACCCGGTCACTCCGTGTCGCAGGCTGGCGTATTGACCGCTGCGCCACGGAGCTAGTCAAGATTCCCGAGGATATTAAACACCTTTAATAATTTTTTGATTGTTTACGTAAATTGGAATTTAATGTAAAATCCTGTGGTAAAATCAGTGTAGTTATGTGTCAAATGTCCGTATTTAAGAAAAACGTGGAATAACTATACTTAATTTCAAAATAAAAATTACATCAACTTCTTTTTTAACAAGAAGCTTATCTAAAGCAACATCAATAACATTAAAAATCCTAGATAAATATTTTTTTGTTTATTTGACAAAAAAAAATTAAAAGTAAAGAAAAAATAACAAGCTCTCTATGTTTCGAGTTATTTTCAGCGAGCCCTTCAATTTGATATACATACTGTCGGAATGCATCAAAAATAGATTTATAATGACGTCACATGGCTAACCATGCATTGTCCTCCAAACAAAACGAGTATACAAAATTTTAGCTCAATCGGTGGAAGGTATCTACTTCAAAATTAAGTAGCAAGATTTCACCCGAGCTAACATAGTTACAATACAAAAACCGTGTTTTTTATTTTATTGATTACATAACTGACAGACTATGTCTTTATGAGAATTATGGAAAGAGTTTAGAATTTTAGATTCAGTTTTTCTCTTTGTTCGGAAGGTTCGGAACAAAAAAAAATACATATTGCGGCTGTACTGTGATTTATTTTACGACCAGCCGGCCTATTTGCTAACTCAGTGTACAACGTTTTGATAGTAATTTCAAAATACATTGCGGCTTTCGTATGATTGACAATTTTTATCTAAGATACATAAAACGTAATGTATGACTGAAGTGACTATCAAAACGTTGTACCTACACTGAGTTAGCAAATAGGTCGTTTGCCTTGCTACGTCGCGTCGTTTATGTACTTTGTGGAAATTTGTCATCAAAACGTTCTTTCGAAGCATTGAAACGATTTACAATAACATTTTATTGGTATTGGAGAATATATTCGACATAAAGCTTACTAAAATTGTCTAGTAAATGTAGACAGTGAGCTTAGTTACAATGTTTGATGGTCATTTCTAAGAAAATAAGAAAGGAAAAACATTGACTGAACAGGATCCCTGCCCCATGAATCATATGTGGGCATTTCAATTGAGTTACTGTTGTGTCCATAGATTTAAAAAAATCATACTTCTATGGTTGTGTCTTGTTTATAGAGAGGGAAAGGGTTGTTGTTCAGTTTACATCTGTGCAAAATTGTTCAGTTTGGTCATTTTTTTATTTTTTTTTGTGTTATAGTACGGCAAACGAGCAATCGGGTCACCTGATGTTAAGTGACCTCCGCCGTCCATGGACAACTGCAACACCAGGGTGTGACAGATGCGTTGTCGGCCTTTCAAGGAGTTGTGGGAAGGAAATGGGGAAGGATGGGCCTCCGGCTCTCTCAGTCACCGATCGAAGCATAGAAGCGGTAAAGCTTCTACTCAGACGTCGATTTTCTGTGAGAGTGTGGTACTTCCCCGGACGAGCCGGCCCATTCATGCTATCAGCAAAAATGAATTTTGCCGGTAGCGTGGCTCTACCACAACTAAAGGTTGTTGAAGTTGCCGAAAGACAAGTGACTTATCTTTACTTACAACCACTATCTAGCAACGGTCAGCCAGGACTACCATGCTTTCAAAAGCAACTTTTTGTCCCTACTAGTAAACTTACTGCACCACTAGTGTGCAGGTTTCCTTACGGTTTTGTTATTCTGTCTCGCATGGCTGAAAAAAAAATGTACTACGTTTTCTCAAACGTTGACGTCTTAATTTTTAAAGAGACATAGTGAGTGATCCTATGTCGAATATCATGACTCACATCCCCCGAATCTCTCGCAGATAGTATTATATTCCTTGCCTCGAACTTACAAATCCCACTTGTATATATGGAGGTCAGTGTTAAATTCAGATGTAGGTATAAATTTAAAAAAAGTTATGAATGATTTTACGAAGCACTTTTACGACGGAGTTTTCGGCAAAACTCAAACGGCTGTGTGTTCACAAGAAAACCTCATTTGTTTTGAAACAAAAAGGACAGGCGACCACACTTTATGGGGTATGAATTTGTTCGGAGCGAATCTTGTGGTTTTGCGCGCCTTTTGGTGGCCGGCCATGGGAAGGTCTTACTCTGAAAGCAATAATGACACAGGTCTGTAATGTACCAACATTGTTTCATTTCTCGTAGTAGATGGTTCTGCTTCTTATTCTACGCAAATCGTAAAAGCTGATCGAAAGAATGCATACTCGTAGTATTAAGTCTTTATCCCTAGTTGAAGATTTTAGAGTTCAATTATGTCAACTCGCGTAAGTTTTAATAATATAATAGTACATAGACTATAAATGACGCGCAAAATCGTATGAAAATCTTCTTATTTTTTTATTAAAACCGGCCAAGTGCGAGTCGGACTCGCGGTCGAAGGGTTCCATACCTATGTTTTAGTATTTGTTGTTATAGCGGCAGCAGAAATACATCATCTGTGAAAATTTAACTGTCTAACTATTACGGTTCATGAGATACAACCTGGTGACAGACGGACAGACAGCGAAGCGATATTAATGGGGTCCCATTTTTACCCTTTGGGTACGGAACTAATCAAAATCTACACAAAATGTATAATACCGTTTATAAGGAACATTTAGAATATTCACTTTTCGGAGATGGGCGCTGACATCTGCGTCACAGTTTTTTAAACTACTGCAGTTGTCAACGTTACCATTGTTTTATGCCAAATGTGTAATTGTTTCAATAAAGATATTTTCATTTCATTCAACCCTAAAAAATTACACCTACAGAATGTTCCCGAATAAAAAAAAATCTGGCAGCTCCACTCCAACCCGTAAACGCCTAAACATGGGAGCTCACAACGAAAAAAGAAGTCGGTCGATTAATCCGGACTAAAACTAATCAAGCCTATACGAAAATGGTCAAACAAAACGCGCGGACTTAAAAAACAAATGAATGGAGGCGGTCGCTCCCTTGACCATAAATCATTGCCGTACCGAACTGAGATCGCATCCGAGATTTTAATAAACATGAACCTATCTCGGGAATATTCATTCATGATTTTTTTTATTATTTTAATTACGGATAGGTCGTGTGAAGATGTTTTGTTTTGCTGCGGGATGTTTGGATGGCTATATCTTTGAGTTAGATGCTTAGCATAAGGGTGGGCAGGTTAAATTTAAATTCTCTCGAGCCCTGAGCCTACCTTGGCTTCGCGTGTGTGTAGCATCGTCTGGATAAAGCCACATAGTTTGACATTTTAGGAGCGTGTCTGGCCTCGCTGGGGTCCAAACTTGACCTTTTACTAATATGACTCTAATTTTTCCCATAATTGCTTATATTGAGAGTGTAGGCCAAGTCCTCTGAATGCTCTGGTCAGGTATGGCTCTAGCAGTACAGAGAGCGTCGTGCGTGCTCCTGTACTAGAAAAGACCTGATGATGATTTTCCCATAATTGAATATTTTACAGATAGGAAAGTGAATAGAATTTATTATTATAAAATTAGTTATTAAACAAGAAAAAACCTTCCGTTTTCGTAGAAGTTATAAAAAAATAACGAAAACGGCACAAGGGCTATATGTATATAAATAGGACTTAACACAAACTTTTTAATTTTTTTTTATTTAATGTATACTGTTTTTTTTTTTCATTCTTTTGAGTTTTAAGTACCTAATTGGCTTGTTACTCAATTTTACAACCCCGATATCAGCTATTGCCCCCAGTACATTGTGTCAGCTGTCTCATCGCAGTAACGAAACTGCTTTCTAACGTTAGTTGGCATCAAAGGCCTGCATATCCAAACATAGCTGAGGTGCTACGAAAACGTGACAACTGTACTGTAACAGCGATCTAAAGGCGTTGTACTGGACACATAAAGCGCTGTACGATTCCTTCGTGTTACCCACAGACTATAGTACTGCACGTTTACTCAAGTAAAACAACCGCAAATTGCAGTTCAAGTGCAGTTTGAATGTAGTTGACACCTCTGCAATAGAACTGCAAATTAAACAGTCCGATTGCAGTCGTGTGAACTGCACACAGACTGCAATTAAATGTGCGGGAGGGCGGAGCGTGCGGGTGGGTGGGTATGGTGCAGTTTGAATGCAGACGGTGTGCAGTTTACACGACTGCACGCCGACTGCAATTAAACTGCAATCGGACTGCGCGTTTGGTTTGCAGTTCTATTGCAGTCGTGTCAACTGCATTCAAACTGCACCTGAACTGCAATTTGCGCAGTTGAAATGCGGTCCGTTGAACATCTCTTATGTTATAAAGAACAGGGCACTAGCATTACAACGTGAAACAAAATTGATGTAACAAAACTTAAGGTTCAGCCCATGATATTAAACAACTTTCCCCAACCACGAAATACGAAACAAATATACTTTCCATAGAAAGTCGATCAAAATGAGAAACTGTCTCATTTTGTATGGGATATCTCATTTAGTATTAGTTTTCTCATTTTGTATGGAAAGCCGATTTCTTTTTCAACTTTCGATGTATGACTCTATGAAAAGTTGTTCAACATCATGGGCTGGTCATGCTCCTTTGCCGTTAAGCATTTGCCGTCTCCGTATGATTTGATCATTCGATTACTGAGTTGAAGTTGAATAAACATTCTTACCCCATTTTGTAGTACCAAGTAAAAATTAACTATACTTGCTAAACAAGTTCAAAAAATAAGAGAGTTATAGTCGACTAACATAAATAAGGTCAATTTAAATTAAAAGCAAATTAAAAAAAAAAATTGCTAGATAGTGGTTGTAAGTAAAGATAAGTCACTTGTCTTTCGGCAACTTCAACAACCTTTAGTTGTGGTAGAGCCACGCTACCGGCAAAATTCATTTTTGCTGATAGCATGAATGGGCCGGCTCGTCCGAGGAAGTACCACACTCTCACAGAAAATCGACGTCTGAGTAGAAGCTTTACCGCTTCTATGCTTCGATCGGTGAGTGAGAGAGCCGGAGGCCCATCCTTCCCCCTCCCCTCCCCATTTCCTTCCCACAACTCCTTGAAAGGCCGATAACGCATCTGTCACACCCTGGTGTTGCAGTTGTCCATGGGCGGCGGAGGTCACTTAACATCAGGTGACCCGATTGCTCGTTTGCCGTCCAATAACACAAAAAAAATAAAAAATAAATGAACGAAACTGAAAAATTATGGGCGTGAAACCAAAAGCTAGAAAATATTTTAGAGCTAACAACTCGACACGACAACGCTAGTTTTCAAGCAATCTTGACGTGATAATTTTGAAAAACAGACACAAAAATCACTCTGTGTTAAAAAAACTATATCTAGGCTTACAACATTTTACTATTGCCTACTATGGATACTTAGTCAATGACATGTACTATAAAAAAAACTGATTTATCAATTAAAAAAAATTAATTATATTCTTTGAAAAAATTCTAAAACATATCTTTGACCTTTGAGAGCCAGCCTTTAAAGTTGCGCTTAATTTCAATTGATTTATTTATAGTCAACAAACTTATAAACTGACCTACGGAACCTTACACGGCGCGTGGCTCTACACGCACTTGGCTAGTGTGAAAGATTATCAATATTATGTATGGTAATGATTGTACTAGAATGTGATGACATGGTCCTATTGTAGGGCTGAAACCGCGCGGTTTAGAGAAATTCTCTGTTCTCATGAATTGCTTCTCACGGAAATTTGCGGGATATTTCCAATGATTCTCGAGAATTTCTCAATAATTCCCGCACTTGAGAGAAAAAAGAAGAAATTCTCGGGAAAATTTTCCGAACCTTTCTCACCGTTCTCGGAAATTTCGAGCACAGCACTCTACGCGCGGTACTTCTCTTTTCTTACATAGATATACATACTGACAGACAGAGCCCTGGTCTTTAAGACCTAAAGGCGACGTTTAGCATGTTAGTGGGCATTAGGTGGAAAATGGAATCAAAATAGTGATGGATAAATAGCTTCATTGCCCACTAACATGATTCCTCGGTCTATTCACCCGATCAGCGTAACGAACCCTGTGGCCTAGTAATTATCAAGCCAGGCAGCCATGCCAGAGGTCTCGGGTTCGATCCCATATCAAGATGGAAAATGATCTTTTTCAGATTAGCCTGGGTCTTGGATGTTTATTTATATTATTTATTTGTTATAAAATATAGAATCGTTGAGTTAGTATCCCTTTACACAAATCCCGAATTTATTTTGGTGCTGACTTCATCGGTGTGGTCCATATATATTTATTTATATTTTTACAATCTGCGCATGTAGAGAAGCAGCGGGTACATTCAAAATTTTTTCCTTCTCCCAGAGCAGCATGAAAGATGAAAATTCTCTTTTCTCATCTTGTTTATTGGCTACTATACAGCCCCGTGGCGCAGTGGTTATATAATATAACTAATATTATAAATGTGAAAGTGAGTTTGTTTGTTTGTTTGTTACGCTTTCACGCCGTAACTACTGAACCCATCATCATGAAATTTTGCACACAAGTTCTCTGGAGTGCGGAGAAGGACATAGGCTACCTTTTATCCCGGGAATAATAAATAAATAAATAAATATATACGGACAAATCACACAGATTGAGCTAGCCCCAAAGTAAGTTCGAGACTTGTGTTATGGGATACTAACTCAACGATACTATATTTTATAACAAATACATATATAGATAAACATCCAAGACCCAGGCCAATCTGAAAAAGATCATTTTCCATCTTGACCTGGCCGGGGATCGAACCCGGTCACTCCGTGTCGCAGGCTGGCGTGTTGACCGCTGCGCCACGGAGCTAGTCAAAAAGTACTATTCCCGAGGGATCGACATAGACGCGGGCGGAGCCGCGGGCGAAAGCTAGTTAGTTATAAAATATCGTTGAGTTAGTATCCCATAACACAATTCTCGAACTTACCTTAGGGCTAGCTGTGTGATTTATCCGTATATATATTTATTTATTTACTATATCACACATCTATACACAGATCTAGCGATCTATGTCACATATTAACTGTTTGTTCCCAGAACACCGTAAAAACATCCGATAACCATGATTAATTGTATCATTTAAAAATACAATATTACTCTCACGGTGTATATAATATGTAAAAAAAAGAAAAATGTGTATGGTCTTGTGGGTGGGGCGCGACCAGCAGTCTAATTATGGGGTAGCGCAGCTCCTTGCTTCGACTTTGTGCCCATAGACATATTACAGGAAAGCCTGTTTGACATAGAGGTAACATCCTCAAAAACGATTGATCTGATTTCAAATAATTATTTTTGTGTTCAGTATTGATTTATGGGTATAATTGTACATTAAAATATTAAAATATAAATTTTGTCTCACTGCAAATGGAGTCAAACCTAAGGTTTTTATAAGTTGAAATAAATATTGTAATCTTGTTTGTGTTTTGTAATCTTGAACTAGAAAACTTGTACGTATTATGTTTTATTTACTAATAATAAGTTATATTCCACGCAGTTTATTATACTTGATTTATCACAGTACTTTATTCAGTGAACTTGTAATATTTTTATATTCATATATGAATTTAGTGTCACGAGAAAAAACCTAGGTACTCAAAGTACAGTTTTATATTTTATTAAGGATTCTGGTTTCAGGATTTCAATAGAGTTCAGTGGTTCTCAAAATCACGCGGGATATCTTATTTAACTTATATATTGTATCTCTTCGCATCTCTGTGAATCCACATACTGTCTATGCCACGTAGTCTATGGCATGAAAATGGTGGGTATAAAATAGCCCCAGCCGGTTGGTGTGAAGTATAAATATCTACGGCTTATCTCTTCAATCAGCGGAGGAAAATGGAATATAATTAGAGGATGGGTATAATGATAACGTTCTCAGATTGGATAGATACTTCAGAGATTTACTACTGATAATGATACCATATACATAGATCCTTGCACTCTGGGAGAAAAGAAATAATTCGGCCAAGTGCGAGTCGGCTTCGTTAACAGCAGCAACCGTACAATAAGAAAACACCAAAAATATATTAATATAAACATACACATACGTCTTATTATTATCTTTAATTATATTGTTCTTTACATCAGTATATAGTATAAAATAAAGTCGTTTCCCGCTGTTTGTCTGTTCATATGTAGATATGCTTAGATCTTTAAAACACCCCAGCGGATTTTGATGTGTTTTTTTTTAAATAGACAGAGTGATTCAAGAGAAAGGTTTATATGTATAATTTATGGCACATGTGTGGGTCGCTAGTTTTTTTAATATTATCGTTTTTTACCTCCAACTCAACATCCTTATCCTTATCCTTACTAATATTATAAATTTTTTTTTTTTTTTTTTACTAAATATTGAATTAGGCATTTGTCTCCCATCTCACCTGATGGTAAGTGACGATGAAGACAGGGATGTTACATGCCTATCCAAGAGATACCCATTTATTCTACTTTTGAATGTCCCGGGACTGTACTTGTTTGGGAATATAGACGCAGGCAGTTCATTCCACACCTTAGCTACTCGAACCAAAAAGGAACTGTCAAAGCGTTTAGTTCGACTCTTTGGTATTCCAACGATAAAAGGGTGAAATTTCTGTCTGCGCCTTGTAGTCCGATGGAGGAATGGTGAGGGTTCAACTAGCTCAAAGAGCTCCTTCGCACACTCTCCAAAATGGATCCTATAAAATACCGATAGACAAGCGACTTTACGGCGATGCTCCAGGGATTGCAATTTCCTATTTGAGACCACGTCGTTGTTTATGAGCCTGCGGGCTCTTCGGTCAACAGAGTCCAATGCTTCAAGCTGGTATTTCGCTGAGCCATCCCAAAGGTGACTGCAGTACTCCATGCAAGAGCGAACCTGGGCTGTATAGAGATTGAGCAGCCGTTCAGAGCTGAAGTACCGCCGAACCTTTGAAAGTGAGTTTGTTTGTTTATTTGTTTGTTTATTTGTTTGTTTATTTGTTTGTTTATTTGTTTGTTTATTTGTTTGTTTATTTGTTTGTTTATTTGTTTGTTTATTTGTTTGTTTATTTGTTTGTTTGTTTGTTACGCTTTCACGCCGTAACTACTGAACCGATCATCATGAAATTTTGCATACAAGTTCTCTGGAGTACGGAAAAGGACATAGGCTACCTTTTATCCCGGGAAAAAGTACTATTCCCGAGGGAATATTGACATTGACGCGGGCGGAGCCGCGGGCGAAAGCTAGTACTTATATAAAGGATAAACCGGTAGACCGCGGAAGAGATGGTGGGATGACATCAACAAGTTCTTAGGCAATTCACAACAGGCTGCGTTAGATAGAGATCAGTGGATAAAGGAAGCGGAGACCTTTGCCCAGCAGTGTGACACAATACCTACAAGGTTAAAAAAAACCCTTTTTTATCTAACCAATTTTGAAACTTTGAATATCAAGAGGAGTTACTACACCTCTTTTGACAAGCTTTTCTTTACGAGTACTGTCACCTGTTCCGATGTGTCCGTAATCAAATCTTGCACGTTTAAATTTAACTTCCCGGTTACCGATTGAGCTGAAATTTTGCGTTCATATGTAAATTGGATGACAATATTATGGAATCGTTGCGCTGGTCTGATTATGGAATCGGAAAGTGGCCATAGGAACTCTTAAACTAAACAAGATACACCAATCGTGTATGGGCTCATTTGATTTGTTTTTGTAAGCACTTTACAGTGTAGATTCGTTTATAATAAAATCTTGTAACAAAAATGTAATTTTTGCCAAAAAACTTGTTGTACTTGATAAATCTCAACTCGTTACCAGTTTTCGTACATGCTACTTCGCGAGCACATTCCAGATTCACAGATAATACAACAGCAAGCAGGCCGAGGTCTGTAATGAGAATAAAGTCCAGTAGATGCAGGCAGGAAGCGCCCGCCCCCAGTAATTATAAGTCTGGAGCGCCGCCCGAGAAAGCTGCGATCTCAGCGCGATATGAACCCCAGTCGCTTTTAAAATCAGGCGTACTTTATTGCTTCAACTACGTAGAACATGTTTGGCTATGATTTTCAAAACAGATGCTACTAGCAATGTAACACTGTAATATTTCAAACGTCATAACTGTATTGCAGCAATAATCGGCAAGGCAGAATAATAACCAAATAACCAATTTTACATCGGACATCCACCAACCAGACGGTCGGATGACCTGACTAAGGTCGCAGGAAGACGCTGGATGCAGGCTGCTTCCAACCAGTCTTATTGGAGATCCTTAGGGGAGGCCTATATCCAGCAGTGGATTTTTTGCGGCTGATATGATGATGATGATAAACCAATTTTACAGTTGAAACTATTATTTTTCTTTTACTATTACGTAGTATTTGTATTAGCATATGTTTAAGAAGTAACTCAGACCACGAATCTGAACAACTTTCATTATGGGACCAACATTGACATCGTGAAAAAATTATCTGCTTTTTCAAACAGCTGTTTTTTTTTTGTAATTTCGGAGTTGGTCCCACAGTGAAAGTTGTTCAGATTCGTAATCTGAGTCACTCCTTAAAAGTTTGCTAATGAATTCAATTTCACTCAGTTTATGGGAAAGTATGAAAGTCGCACCAGTAATAGAAAAGCTCCATAGTCATAGACTGAGTTGGTATGAGCATGTTCTGAGGAAAGAAGAAAAAAGGCATAGGATTGGTTTTCAGAAAAAAAATATATGTAATAGAACCCAACAACAAATCTGAAATTTCTTTGAAATTGTTACTTTCATATCTTTATTTAATGCATACTTACGTATCAGCTCTACGGGCAATTAAAATATCAATTTGTATTTCAGCTTAAAAAAGTCCTTACCTAACTATTATACTTATTATACCTACTATAGATATTACATTAATATGTAACTAACTCAGACGTGCCATTTTCGTTAGTATCATTTGAGTTTACTTGTTTTACTTCTTTACATATATATACTTGCTATTGGCTAGCTCCGTGGCGCAGTGGTTAACACGCCAGCCTGCGACACGGGGTGCCCGGGTTCGATCCCCGGTCAGGTCAAGATGGAAAATAATCTTTTTCAGATTGGCCTGGGTCTTGGACGTTTATCTATATATGTATTCGTTATAAAATATAGTATCGTTGACTTAGTATCCCATAACACAAGTCTCGAACTTAGTTTTTCTCTCTCTTAATCTGTGTGATTTGTCCCTATATATTTATTTATTATTTAAAGTAACCGACATAGTTTCTCGAATAAGCGAGCTGAAGTTGCAATGGGCTAGCCACATCTGTCTCAGAACTGACAATCGCTGGAGTAAGAGAGTTCTGCAGTGGAGACTGCGTTTAAGTAATCGAAGTGTGGGACGCTCCCCAGCTTGATGCTGTGTTGGGCGGCTGGCAGCAATTGGATTAGCTAACTAGTGATCGAGTAAAGTGGCGCACCTTGCGAGAGGCCTACGTCCAGCAGTGGACTGCCGCAGGCTGCTAATGATTATGATGATAATATAACATAAAACAGTTTATGCTCATAGTCAATAATAACGTAAAGCACTCATGAGTTGCGATGAAGTTTCAAGATGGCCGCCGATAGATATAAAATAATAGACGGTAGCCGACATAATAAATTAAGATGAACTAAAACTATCTGTCGACTGCACACAATGGGCAGTTTGGAGCCAATGCTTCTAAGGGCCCATGTGTAGTGTAGACTTAACCCAACGGTTAAGTATTCAGTAGATAGGTGTTTAATGTACAAAGTATGTTAGTGTTAAATTTAAACTTTTTTTCCCACATAAATATGTATCATATAACGACGCAAAAAACTCAAGAACAAAGACTACGTATGTACAACAGTATATGCGCATAGTCAATATTGAAGTAAAGCACAATATTGAAGTTGCAGTGAAGTTTCAAGATGGCCGCCAATAGATATCAAATAATAGGTTACATATGCAAGCTGTGTGGTATCCGGCAGAGTAGAATAGGACCACTCCAAGTCCTCCCGTAGATGTCGTAGAAGGCAACTTAGGAAATACAAGCTAAACAAAGCTTATAGACATCTGTGAGACCTCTCCTAGGCCAAGTCCTCTGACTGCTCTGGCCAAGTATGGCTGTAGTAGTACAGAGAGGGTCGTACTACTGTAGTGGAGACTAAAAAGGACCTGATGATGATGATGATGATGAATAGGTTACCGAACTTTTTATATTAGATGGTAGGCAACTTATTAAGCTAAGACGGACAAAAACTGTCTGTCGACTACACTCAACGGGCCGTGTGTTCAGTAGTGAGCTGTACAATGTACGTATCCCATCGTTTTATTACATATAAATAATTTAATCATGTAATGAGCCAACAATCGCAAGAACAAGGGCTACGTTTGGTAAAATGGATAATGAAAATCAGAATAAAAGATAAGATGCTTTTTATCATCTATTAATTTATAATACCTAGGGTTACGCAATCCCTTAGTCACCTGTATTATTCTAAAAAGAAACTGATACATTTTGTGTTATCTAATGTAATTACACTTAGCTACTAACACAATATTACATGATCTTCAGGTCTTTTTAGTCTTCACTGCAAGAGCATGACCCTCTCTGTACTACCGGAACCATACTTGGCCAGAGCAGACAGAGGATTTGGCCTACACTCTCCTCGCTGGCCAGACGGGTTGGAGAGGTCTCATTCATGTTTATGAGCTTTGTTGAGCTTGTATTTCCTAAGTATACATCGCGTCTTTAGAATGAAACCGACTTAACTCAAAAAATCTTAAATTTAAGTTAATGTTTCCGAACGACTCTACACATCGTATTCTATCGCTTAGTTAATCGGAAAATGGCCCAACTGTGTTAGAAGAGTACGAACGCACAATTTTCGTCTCTTTATTACTGGACGCGAAGAGGTCCCGGGTCGGAACGTCAATGCCCCTTTTAGAGTTATTCTCGCAGAGGCAAGCGCAACATGTTGACGGAATGCAAATAAAGTGACCAATTAGTGCTTGAGGCGTTTTCATTCCGAAAAACGGTAAGAATTACATTTTAATTTTTGTTATTAAAGTGACCTAATAGGCTTTAAGTCGATACTCTTCCGAATATTGTCATTATATTTACGACTTATTCGTGCTTACGCCACTTTATTACTAAAATCTGTTTTACACGTCATGACTTAACAACAAATAAGTCACTTTTTTATAAAACTTTTCGTCAAGTTCTTTGTCCTATTATGGATTAAGTCTCTTTTATATTAAAACGGTTATTGATAATACCATCCTTTTGAGTTTTCAAGCGATTTAATTCCAATGCTACCATAAGATTTTTTATTTTAGGTCATTGTTTTTTTTAATTCGTGAAAGAGGAAAAGGAGAACGCTCATGACTTTAGAAAATACTACAAAAAGAAAGTGTGAACGAAGACGAGAATGAGCAGCAGGTAAGCATATTTCGTTTTATACTCTTAAGTTGTGTAAATACTCTGTTTTGACCAATTTATCATTAAAATATAGATATTTATAAGCATAAAAGCACGAATTGAACGGCGCATTGAAACTTTTGCTAATAATAGGTATAGCATAAAATTTAGTAACGCATATTTTTAAGATTTGGTTTGCTGCTTTTGGTGATATGAGCTTTTATTTTTTGCTTTTTCAGGAAACACAATTAAATAGTGAAAATATTTCCCCGAATGCGTCGTTTATTGAAACAGCAAGATCGTGAAAATCAAGAAACTGACCATTTGAATCTGATTGAGGCTGTAAGTAAAATATTCATTAGACCGTCGTCCCAACGCCAATTTCTGATGGATAAGATAGTGTTTAGAGACTATAATACAAAGATGCGCACTTTATTGTGCAACATAAATAACCAGTTTCTTACATCCGGATAGGAAGCGTTTAGGAGCTAGACAGTTTGAAAAATGCAAATTTTGTCAAAACAATATAGTACGTAGTAGGTACTTGATAGTGTAAAAATCCTTATCAGCACGAACGGCAACACTGTCCTGTGCAGGTTAGAGCAATTTCTGTCACGGGGTCAGGAAGCATTTGCCCAAACAGACGCTTTTTATAGTACCTAGAGATTTTTGTTCAAAATGTATGTATTTGATAGTGTGATGAGACCTCATCCAGCCAATAAAACCAATAAAACCATTTCTTTCTCAATTCTTACAAAGCGTTGATGAGATATTAAGATTTAAATGTGGCAACCAAGCGTGGCCTAAGACAATGTTACGTATACAAAAATAGTATTTGTGCCAAAGTGACATTTTGGCTGACAAATACAAGTCTTATCAAGCATCATGTGCTAATTTATAACGACATCAGCACCCCCCTATACTCTCTTTGTTCATACTCTCCATATAACATTATACACGGGGAGCCCCTCCGTGTATAATGTTATATGGATAGTATAATATAGATTTTGTCAAAAATTTATATATTTCATAGTGTGATTGATAAGATTACATCCTTGTGTAAGTTCACCTTTTACACGCGTAATATTTTTACTTACTTTATTCAATTAAACTTACAATTATACCTACTTTCTAAAGTAAATAATTGTTGTTAATTCAAAAAATACTAACATCGCGCCAAAGAGATTGTTTATTTAAATTTGTTCTTGTTTATTAGTACATTTATTTTTTACTATCTAATCGTTACGGATAAGTAGATGTAAGAGTCCAAATGTTAAACCTTTACTTATTTAATTAATGTACTTAATCTTTAGCTAAATCAAAGTAATTAAATAATACTTGTGTTTTTTTTCAATATAGCCTTATTTCACCTATCTCTGAATCCCTAGAAACCATACTAGTAATTCTAATCTGAGCGTATCGGTTTGCACCCTCTAATGACATGGGCTCGATGGGAGCTGATGTATCAGTGTGTAATTTTTGAATAAGTATAGCGTATAAATACTCTTAAACTTTCGCGCTGCATATTTACTAAGTGCATTAGCGGGAATTAGCGCGAACATACAGTTTTTCTCTAGACGTTTCGACCAGGTTGCACCGGCCGTGGTCACTGGATGACTGATGCAACGGTGTCAATACTCCGTCGGCGTGGTGGTATCTTCATCCACCGGCATATTACTTTTTATCCAACTACCAGCACACACTACTGAAGTAAAGCGTTATGTACGCGCTAATTCCAGTTAATGCATTTGGTAAGTATAGCTTATTTTATCTTTATTTGTCTCCATGCAACCATACCAGTAATTGATAGTAATTTATTTGGAACAATGTATGTTATTAATGATGTATTTAAACGGGACTTAGGCGAACCGTTTTATTAAACCGCGTCGTCCGGAGTCATAAAAAAGTCGGACACTGTTAGTGTAGTGTGTACCGGGGCTAACGCATGAACACAATACTTTATGTGGGTAGTGAAATTATCAAAATTATTAGTGAAACTGCGTCCACCACCACACGATGACACCGCAGTACTCCAGTCTCGTTGCGACCGCGATGAATGTAACTTCATTGAAACGTCGAAAACTAATAAAAAGGTTCGTGCTAAGTCCCGTTTATACAATGTGATTTTGAACCCCCTAGCTATATTGAAATCTGGGAATCAGAATCACTAATGGAACACAGAATTGCAAGAAAAAAAGGTAAAAAACGAAAAAGAAAATTAGGTTTCCCATACAAAGTCGCCGATCAGCTGGACGAATTTCTATGAAAGGTTAAATTTATTTTTTCGTTTTTTACCTGTTTTTCTTACAATTCTGTATTCCATTAGGGATTCTGATTCCCAGATTTCAATATAGCTAGGGGGTTTAAAATCACGTTGTATACATAATTATGTGTTTAAATCGCGAAAGTTTAAAAAACAATAATGTATGTTATTCTCTGAATACAATAAATAACTTGAACACTTTGATCAAAACTGTTTTGTAATAAAACCCAAGTTTTTATTACAAAACAGTTTTGATCTAAGTGACTTATTAGTAAACCCGACTTACTCTAACTTTAATACGAAAATGACATAATACTTAAGAGGCCATTCACCAATTTTAAGTTATTAAAACGAAACTGACCTAATAGTAACAAGTTTTTGAAAATCGTTATTTCAAAATATTATTTATTAAAATAATTAAAAAAAATGACAATGAATATCAAGGCTAATAGTTATTTAAAACATATCAGCAATCAGAGAGCAATTATCTTAATTAGTTTGGAAGATATATTTAAACTAATGCAAAAATGACTAAAACTGAAATCTTATTTTGCGATTTCCCAAAAAGTAGAGTTTTTGAATTAAGCCACTTTCGTTCTAAAGAAGCGACATACATACATAACATATTTTTTTTTTATCTAGAAAACATGAAACAGTTTATACTCATAATCAATAATAAAGAAAAGCACTCATGAGTTGCGGTGAAGTTTCAAGATGGCCGCCAATAGATATCAGATAATAGGTTACCTAACTTTCTATACTAGACGGTAGCCGGCATAATAAGCTAAGACGGACAAAAACTGCCTATTCAAAGCACAGATTACTCTGTGATTAAATTTTATTTTACATTACAAAAAAAGAAAGGCTGGATGACCAAGCGGTTCTTGTGAGGCGTGGCTGTGAGAAAGGCAGCAAAGAAAAAACAAAACATGTAAGAAAACGATCACGTTTGGTTAAAAAAGTGTATATTTCTTTGAATGTACACTAGATGCTATCTACTGGAGGAGGGTAACTACACTTTTGTCTATTTATACTAGACTATTTTTTTTATGTAATAGGACGGCAAACGAACAAGCATCTCCTGATGGTAAGTGATCACCGCTGCCCATGAACAACTGCAACACCAAGGTATGACAAGTACATTGTCGGCCTTTCAAGGAGTTGGGGGAAGGAAATACAGAGGGGAGGGGAAAGGATGAGTCTACGGCTCTCTCAATCATCGAACGGAGTAGAAGCGGTAAATCTACTCAGACGTCGATTTTCTGTGAGAGTGTGGTACTTCCCCAGACGAGCCGGCCCATTCATGCTACTAGCAATTGATTTTGCCGGTATCGTGGCTCTACCAGGACTAAACCAAGACTAGCTTTCGGCCGCAGCTTCGCTCGCGTTAACGTCGTTCCCTCGGAAACAGTATTTTATTTTATTTTTATTTATCAGTACAAAATTTAATGATGAATGGTTCAGTAGTTACGTCATGAAAGCGCAACAACCATACAAACAAACTCACTTTTGCATTTATAATATTAGTAAGGATAAGGATAAGAGGGTCAGGGGCATGTCAGGGGTGTCATCTTCAACTGCTTGACCAGTGGTTGCAGGTCCATTCATCAGGTAGAACACACCATTTTATAAATATGAATTGTTATATTTATAAAAGAAAATAGCAAACCTTGTTAAACTTTAATAAATAGTTATTTAATTGTGGCGTAGGTGTCATCCCTACTTGGCCGGTGGCCGATATGGCATCGGGTACGCGCGTCCGGCCACCAGAGTTGCTACTCGCTTTTCCCCCATTCATATGAGTAATATCCCAATACCTTCTGAGATCCAACAAATTAATTTCCTTCCCCAGATTAAAAAAGGTTCCGATGGGCAGCAGCTCCGCAAGCACTAGAAGCCAAAGAAACTACGCTCGCCAATCTGCCTGCCAAGCGTGGTGAGAATTGCAATATCCTCCCATGGAACGAAGAGTCCTTGAGAGAGGCGTTTGTCCAGCAGTGGTCTACTTACGGCTGAAATCCTGATGATGACTAGAGTATTGTTGACTTCCATCGTAGTACAATAGTTAACATATCAGCCTGACGAAGATCTCTGGTGTCGATTGCCTTCTTATTGTACTTATTGTACTTCATTTTACGGGATCTGTCAACTGTTCTGGAAAGAGGATTGGCATCAGGCAGTTAGCCGGATGCAAAAACTTTCACCAAATCATATTACAACAAGAATTATGTCATACCTATACCTCTAGTCGTCCCAACGCGACTTTCTGATGTATAAGATATTGTCCGGGGACTATAATATATTGATGGGCACTTCATTAGTGATCATAAATATCTTTTTTGTTTACATCCGGTTAGGAAGCGTATAGGAGTTATGAAAGTTTGAAATTTATTTAACTACGTTTAGCTACGAATACATGAGAACCACGAGTACATAGAAAATTACAGTTTCTATGTACTCTTACATAGTATCACGTCTTTTTGCCTTGCGAGGTAAACAGAGCCTCTCGGGTTTATAAGACCTAATGGTCACATTTAGCACTTTGGGGGGCGTGTAGATGGAAAACGGAATCAAAATAGTGATGGGTCGCTAGCCACTTCGCCTATTGACATGATTCCGCAGATTTTAACCCAATTCCTCGACCGGCTTTTACGATCTGCGTGGGAAGAGAAGCAGCTGGCACATTCTCCGTTTTTCTTTTCTCCCAGACCAGCATAGAAATTTGGTTGCGTTGGTGAGCATTTAGGTGAAAATTAGAATCAAAATAGAGACCCGCAAATTAAACCTAAAAAGGCGAGCTATTATGGAGCTAATGATAAAATATTAAACATCGAATCGGAAGCAATTTCATAAAAAATGGGGATGTTGTCATCCGTCACTTGACGTCATATGCGCAGGCGCCGATCGGACGACCGCTGTCAATTTTGAAATTGGAACGTTTACCAGTCTTCGATTTTCTACTGCAACCTATTTTAAACCCTAACCTTTATTTATTAAGATTTGAATCGACAATGCCGAAAATAGTTCTCTTTTTGAATTCGATTCCTAAAATGACGTAATATTACCATCTCAATCAAATCATTTTTAGTTGTGGGATTAGTGTAATAGGGTTGAATTTTGTTCGTGTTGTTTTTCTATTGTTTCGGTCGGGCAGCTATAATGACATAATGGGTCGCGGGTTCGATCCAGCGCAATTACGCGGCACACGATCGATTATTGTGATCAATACAGGGGTTAGCCGACGTTCGCTGCCAATTTTACATCTTTTTTCATATTATTTGTTACAAATAATGCGGTTGAGATGCGGTATCGATAACTCTATTTTAAAACAGCTGTTGGATTGAAACGGGGGTGGTGCGAGCTGTTGTTTTAACGTCTCTGTTTGATAACACTTACATCTATATACTTACTTACATGTTTGATTGTTTTTCGTGTGTGTAAGTAGCCAATACAGTATTTTTTTTTTTTTTTTTTTTTTTTTTATTTATTTGGTTCACAAACTGGTTGTTGCAAGCATTGCTAACAATAAAAACGAAAAGCCATATAAACATGAAAATTGAACAACCTTCTCAGAGTGAACACAGCATGCAATAAAATATATTAGCTCTCAGTTATTAACATTATATAAATCTACAAAATAAAGGGCCATAAAAAAAACTGCAACAAAGAATTCCTAATAGAATTGGCTGATGCATTGAAAATCTCCTGGCAAATTTTATTATATTGAGAACACATACGAATTAATGGCGAGTACTGACGATAATTAGTACGACATCAATATATAAAAACTGCTGATAGGCATCTGATATAGCTTCACGGCTGCCATCAGTTATGACAGCAGGGACCAGCGGCTTAATGTGTTTTCCAAAGCACAGAGGCCATAGGGCTCCTCAGTTACTTACATATATACCATGGATCTAAAAATAATCATCATATCATATATAGATAAATTCCATTGCACGCTATTTTGATGATGTATATAATTTATATTAAATGCTGAAATATTAATAATCCTCTAATATCATATTATGTATTGGTGTCAAAACTGTAAATGTAATTGATAGAATGATAAATGAATTGAAATAAAATGATAGGCCACACCACTACTTAATGAACGTGACAGTGACGCACATAATAATTCATACAAACCTATCGCGACTTAAGCTCACGCACACATCGACAGTAAATAAGGATGCAATTTTCCTTCGTTCGAAATTCAAATTTAAACAAATGGTAAATTAGTAACTTTTTTTTTTTTTATATTAAATGAGTTTACTCTTGACAATAATCTAGGCCAAAGGCAAAGATATGGTCTAGGATCGAGCGAGTTCACCCAGAAGAAGCCTATTCACTCTAACTTCGCTGCACACATGTTACGTAAAAATTTGGTAGCACTTGTGTCGTCTTTCGTCGTTTACGTTTTTGTTAAATGGTGTAAGGCTACGATATTCTAGCAAGTTCAGTCCATGATAGATGCTTTCAAAAACCTTTTTTGAAGATTAAAATAAACCTATATTTATAGGTTTAATATAGTTTTTACTGAAATATGTACTTAAATGCGCTTAATGTGAATTGATATATCGTAATGATCGAATACAACGTTTACTCGAAGGAGAAAGTCTAATTGTCAAAGTAATCAATACTTCGTTACAACAATTTTTCATTGCAACTGACCCGAATGGTATTTTTATTCTATCCGTACCATTATTAGAAATGCAAAAGTAACTATCTATCTGTTGTTACCTCGTTTCAACCAGCGAAGCAATTTAGATTGGTATATGGATAGTAAGGTAGTCCCGGGAAAGGACATGGAACATTTTATCCCGGAAAAGGTACCTACTGTTCCAGAGAGTACTACATTTAAGTGAGCGAAGCCACTGGAAAAAGCTACTACTATTAACATAAATAGTAAATGAATCCTGAAACAAGTATGTATTTTCTATATTGCAAATGAAGTTGTATTAAATCGATATTATTGATAGACTATCGATAATTCCCAACACTACGATCATCCGATACCGAGTCGCCGACATGGATCGACAATTTTGTAAATTGTGCACCGATTAGCGGCCGATTACGACTATTACGGACAGACGGACACCCGGGCCGATTAAAATAATCGGTAACCGATAAAAACCGATAAAATAGTCCCCGTTTAGCGGTAGTCGTTTTTGAACACATTTAGAGGTTTAGATAATGTTTAGCTATTGTTTTAGGGTTTTTCCCGTTATTTCGAAGATCGTAATTTTGGTTTGTTAATAAAATTACGAGTATAAAGGAAGGACTCCCTCTACGTTTTTTTGTATGTTTCAATGGTTTACATTTATATATAAGATTTTTTAAATTTTCTTTTAATACATTTACCACGACAAAGACGTAGATTTATGGCTACCTACTCCTACTACCTACCATCTCGATGCCTTATTACAAAGCTTAAACTTTTCGACTGTTGTTTGGGACTAGTCATTTAAACAACTATTTAGTAATTTATGGATAAATAAACAAACTTCAACCAAACTAGCCGATTTTGATGAAATTATGGGCCAATCCGAAAATACTTATATAATTCCAAAAAAAAATATATAATTGATTCATAAATGACGGAGTTATGGCTTATCAAACACAAATAAGACACAGTTGAATTGAGAACCTTCTTTTTTAAAGTCGGTGGAAAAAAGAAAAACACGGATGGATTGGGGTTTAGAGTAGCAGCTTGCTACCCAATATCATACCCGCAACCACCGGATAGGCAATTAAGGATCCCCTATCTATCCCCCATCGCTAGTCTTTTCTTTCAGTCTAGTCAGTTGAAAAAAAAAAAAACTAATTCAGACTATAAAAAATCTTGCAAAGACAAATCAAACATGATGCGTCCTTTAGTTCAGGAGTGCTATTTTTGAAATTATGCCGATCGTAAGCGAGTGATTTTTTCCATACAAAAATCGCTCGAAGACGAATGTCACACTTTCAAAAATATTACCCCAGTAGTTGTTATAGCCACCTTCTGATTTTATGATCTGCCGGCCTATTTGCTAACTTAGTGTACAACGTTTGATAGTCACTTCAAAATACATAGCCGCTTTAGTATGATTGACTATTTTTATTTAAGACTAGCTGTTGCCCGCGACTTCGTTCGCGGCTATTTCTGTTATTATGATTAATTAGTATAGATGAATAATTTTTCCCCGATTTCAATACATTTTTATTGATACTTCGCTCCTATTGGTCGCAGCGTGATGTTTTATAGCCTAAAGCCTTCCTCAATAAATGGACTATCCAACACAAAAATAATTTTCCAATTTGAACCAGTACTTTATGAGATTAGCGCGTTCAAACTAATAAACAAACAAACAAACTCTTCAGCTTTATAATATTAGTATAGATGTATAAAACGTAATGTGGTGAGAAAAATATAAAGAATAGAAGTGAGTATGAAATCATTGTACACTAAGTTAGTTCGCACCTTCGTCTTTCGCACTTAAATTACACACTCAGCAAATAGACCAGACCAGCTGTTTGGCTCCTTAAAATATTGTACCTAATGTCATCTGATTTACAAAAGTTTGCTATATATTTCAGCTCAATAAAATATTCATCCCAGATTTGATCCGCGCTGACGTACAGCAATACAAGTAACGCTTTTTAAAAATAATAGTAAGATTTTTATGCCTAACTATTATTAAAAAGCCTTGTTCTGTTAAATGATACATGTCATATACCAGAATCATCATTGTTCCATGTCCCCACATATTTTTATATGCAGTTATAAAAATATGCGTAATATTAAAAAAAAGTACCAAATACATACAGAACAAAAATCATTTTAGTACTTACTATTGTTATTTACTATTTCCTCGGATGCTCTAAGCATTTCTATAAATGTTAATAGCTAAAAATTTACATGTAATTGAGATAAGCTTACAAGTTTTTGACGTGATAAAGTCTTATAAATCGATGAACGCCGGCTGCATGCATGAAAAACGTCACGTTCCGTATGCAAGCGAGAGCGCGGAACAAGCGATAGAGAGGCACGATCGGTCTAAGCATTCGGCTTGTGACGCATCTATCTCTCTTCATTTGTTATCACGTTTACTTTACTAACAACCAATCCTTACTATTCTTACTAATATTTTAAATGCGAAAGGGAGTTTGTTTGTTTGTTACGCTTTCACGCCGTAGTTAGCTACTGAACCGACCATCATGAAATTTTGCATACAAGTTCTCTGGAGTACGGAGAAGGACATAGGCTACCTTTTATCTCGGGAAAACGCACTATTCCCGAGGGATCGACATTGACGCGGACGAAAGCTAGTTGTTTTTATAAATTGGTCAGACAGGCGTATGCTTATCGTGGTGCAATTTCAATAAATTTGTCATTTTCATCGATTTATATTGATAAACTAGCTGTTGCCCGTGGCTCCGCCCGCGTTAATGTCGTTCCCTTGGAAACAGTAGAAATGATAAAAATTCCATACAAACCCCTCCCCCTCTGCTTTTTCCCCTTAGGGGGAATTTAATACATTTCAGCTGCATAGATCTTTAGCCCTTAAGGAGGGGATTTTGCCCATTTCACCTACATATATATTTTTTATTGTAATGGAGAACTTCTTACTGTCAGATTTCTAAGTGAATAAAACCACACAAACTTTATTTACCCCACCTATTTTACCCCTGCAAGGGGAAATTTCGTCCATTTTAACTACACAGATCTTTTCAATTGTAATGTAAACATATATACTTATTTTTATACTTCTATGACCAGAAATGAGAAAAAATCCATACAACCATTGTAATGGAGAACTAACATACCTATTTTTATATTCTAAGTCTAGAATTGGAAAAATTCCATACAAACTTTACCCCCTTCAAGGGAGAATGTTGTCTAGTTCACCTAAACAGATCTTTTTTAATTTTAATTGAGAACTTGTGTGCCTACTTTCAAACTTCTAAGTCCAAAAATGAGAAAATTTCATAAAACTTAATCACCTTTGATTTTCTAAAAATCCTTTCTTAGTGCTCATTTACATCATAAAAAGAATCCCTGTGCTAAATTTCAAGTTTCTGGGCACAGTAGTTTCGGCTGTGCGTTGATATATGTCAGGTTTGCTTTTAGCCCGCGTAAGTGTCGATTTCTCAGGAACAGTAGAATTACCTAGAATACATTAGTTCATGACTTTCAATGAAACACCTTAATATTGAATTTCAATTAAATAACTTCAAAAACTGAAAGTTTCATATTAACTTTGCATCCCCGTTATATTAAGGGATGATTTTTGAGAAAAATATTTTATTCGTGTTTCATGCCTTTCAGTAAAGAACCTTCATGCTGAATTTCATTCGACTAACTTCAAAAATCGCAAAGTTTCATGCTTACTTTGCACCCCTATTTTACCCCCTTAAGGGATGATTTTTGAGTAAAATATTTTACTCGTGACTTTGGATTTTAATTTTCTTATGTCACTTATTATTTTATTTTATTTTTGCTATATGTTTGCAGGCAAACTTATGCCTTGAGTTCATTCAAATGACGATAACTTTTTTTTTAATAAACCGATTTTGATGAAACAAACTTTAAATGTTTTGCTAAGTTAAAACAAACCAATTGGTGAAAGTTTGAAGTAAATCGGTTCAGTATTTTCGGAGATAATCGTGATCATACATACAGACAGACAGACAGACAGACAGACAGACAGACAGACAAGAAATTCCAAAAAATTTTTTTTGCTTTCTATTATTCTTTTTAAGTGTCCCTCTATCCATTTCAGTCAAAAATTCTAAATGTACAGACAAAATATTTTTACTGTTTTATTATATGTATATATATATAGATGTTAAGCAGCAAATACATTTTTCCGGTTTTTTGAGGCGCATTGATTTTCACACAATAAGTGACGTACAGCTGTACCAGATAGTCCAATCAACGTAGATCATGGGAAATCACAAATCTTTTAGTTTTAGGGTTCCATACCTGAATAGGTAAAAAAGAACTCGTATACGATCACTCGGTTGTCCATATATCTGTTTGTATACTAAATTTTCTCAGCGGGATTGATTTAAACTGCAATTTTTGTCGCTTTTTTTCATATTTTGATGTGACGACGTCTTATGATTCTTGCAATTCTATATTCCATTAGGGATTCTCATTCCGAGATTTCAATATTTATGACTGCCATGCTGTGTATGCACGTTTTTGGGTCAATCTAACTCAGAAATATAGGATGTATTTTTAGAATAAGCTTTAACTGATTGTTACCAGTTGTGTATATTTATTTTTTATTTTATATGTTTGGAAAACTTACAACATTTAATTTTAGCAAACAAATTAAAAAACTAGATAACTAACACAGCCATTGACAAGTTTTCACAGATAATTTTAGTACGTCCATGGTTTCTCAAACCTAATTTCATTCATTTCGAGTAGGTGTCACGGTCAATCGACCATGCACACTGTGGTGTCAGAGTTCTTCGAAACCGCCTCTCGGCCTCTGACGTGGTTCCTTTAACGACTACCAGATGGCAGCCGGGACCACCGGCTTAACGTGCCTTCCGAAGCACGGAATCATCTTTATTATCAGACAGTCAGGTGATTCAAGCCTGCAATGTCCTAACCAAACTGGAAACAACTAAACAAAGTATGCTTCCGGTGGGAATCGAACCCACGATCTCCGGGTCAACAGGCAAACGCCTTAACCACTGGACCACGGAGGCTATTGTCGTAATAATAAACGCACGCAATTGTCCAATAAAAATCACATAAACTACTTATGACAAACTGAGCACTTCTATTAAACACACTACAAATGTGGAGAATCTTTGTTGCACTGTCGATTAAACAAAAAATGATAAAGATATAGCCCTTTGAAGTTCCGTGTGACGTCATAGTTTGCTACAATTTTTAGCAAACTTCGACGTCACGAGCCCCCACTCCTGAACTTTGACGCGCTTTATCTTTATTATTTATCGTTTATTTGATAAAAGACAAAATACGTGTCCAATATTTTATTGATTATCTAACTGACGGACTAATTTTTAAGTTATTATTACGACCCAGGAAACTAGCCTATTGTCGGATAGTCACTCAGCAACTCATTGATAAAAGAGTTTCTACGATAATTACTGTAACATGGGGGAACAAAAGAATTGGAAAGTTCTTAATCGCCTATAGGGTACTTTAAATTTAATTTCTTGAAGTAATGGTGAACAATCAATTATATTATTTAATAATTTATTTAAAAAGACTATATCCGATGTATTTCTACGAGATTCAAGCGTGAGAAAATGATATTTCTTGCATGTAGCATAGTTATCTGGAAGATATAGCCTACATTTGTGCTGTAAATATCTTAAGAATCTTTTTTTAATACCTCCTAATCTATTTATGTACACGTCATAATGAGGATTCCATAATTCGGAGGCGTACTCTAGGATACATAGGACACAAGGAGCAATATAAAACCTTTAGCGGTTTAGGTGTGTTGAATTTGGCACACGACCTGATTATAAATCTTAATGCTCTCGATGCCTTATTAACAATAAAATCAATATGTATGCCTTATGTTAATAAATAAATAAAGCTCAAAGTTAAAATCACGCTGTATCACAATGTTTGTTTTGTTTTGATGAAATTATATTTTTTATCCCGAAATAGCTTTTTTTGAGGGATGTAGTAGTCACTAGTAGATAAAAATATACCAGAAGAAGTGCAAAGTTCCCACTGAACCGCAGCTGGTCGGACGGTTAGCTATAATCATAGGGCCATTGAGCCATTTGGGCAATTTCATAAATTGTTGTGTTTACGTTTAATCGCGAGTAATCACACGTCTTGCTCGGAACGGTTTTTATTATAATATATTCTTTTTCACTGTTTGCTCATCTATAACTTGCTATAGATAGACCACCCGGTTTAAGACCATGATGGTAAATTGGATTACCTATACTTCCTCTCGCTAAGCGTGAGAATATTCAGTGTGATTTTTAACCTCCTAGCTATATTGAAATCTGGGAATCAGAATCCCTAATGAAATACAGAATTGCAAGGAAAAAAGGTAAAAAACAAAAATAGTATTTAACCTTTTATGGGAAACCTATGTTTATGAATGGATCGCGAAGTTGCGATGGACAGACACGAATGGAAAAACAAGGGGGATGCCTTTGCCCAGCAGTGGGACATAAAATCTATAGGATAGGAAAAAAAACATGGGCAACCAATTTTTTTTGGAATCAGCTTTTTATTGTGAGATTTCAATATAACTAGGAGGTTGAAAATCACGTTGAATTGCAACCAACGCATCTCAATCTTCATCATCGTTCATCATTTCTGCCGTAACAAGTTCACTGCTGGGCAAAGGCCTCTCTTCTTTGATCCTCACTTGAGGCACCGAAAACTGGAGAGTGAGAGGTGGAGGATACACAAAAGGTCGTTAAAACATGCAATGTACGGAATCGGAACGTAAGTTATTTTACTTCTGTAAGTACCTGATTCACGTGTACGCGTTGGGAAACTGTTAGTACCGTGAATAACTAATTCAAAAAAGAATAAAGAATAAACTGACGCACATATTTACCTAAACTTTGAGTAATAAATAAATAAATTGGGACATATCACACAAATTGAGCTAACCCCACAGTAAGTTAGGAATTTGTGTAGACGGATACTAACTCAACGATACTATATTTTATAATAGATACTTATAAAGATAAACATCCAAGACCCAGGTCAATCTGAAAAAGATCGTTTTCCATCTTGACCTGGCCGGGGATCGAACCCGGGAACCCTCGTGTCGCAGGCTGGCGTGTTTAACACTGCGCCTCGGAGCTCGCCTAGTAATAAAAGAGTGAATAATACCACCATCGAAAGCGCACGTGCGCGTGGTGTACTAGTAGGTATCACGGCGCTGTTACTATCCGCCTCCTTGAACTTTAGGAAAATATACGCCTAGCGTTCAGAACATTGATAGAATGATTACATGATATAAGCCCAAATAACTTTCACTAACACCTTTTAAAACTCATTCACAACTCAAAAACATGATTAAAAGTTCATCTTCAGTTATGGCCATATGTCTACTGGTGCTCGCGGCGGGGCGTCCTTCACCCCAGGGCGTTACAGCGCCCTGCGGTTCTTAAATTTGTCAAAAATGTTGCCAAATTGAGGGCCCCCTTGACGAGTTGTAGAAGGGTTAGTTTAGGAACATATTTGGCATTTGCACATAAGTACCTAGTGTACTTTTTGTTCATTATTTTTAGCCGACTTAAAAATTAAGTTGTCAATTGATGACAGGTCAGGTCAGGTCCGCATCTGTCATTGAATTGTACCATACGCTCCGTGCTAGATTTTGATTTTTATTTCCCCTCTATAGTATTTATACTCTTTGGCCATGCCTCTCTCTCTCTTTCATAATTGATGAAAATTGGCTCACCCTGAGAAGCAAAGATAAAAGGCTTAAAAAGTTTTTAAACATGACAACTAGAACGTAATTTTTGGGCTCAATCGATTAGAGTCGTCACGAAAATTGCCCTACTAGGAAGGTGAAATTTAAATTATACCTAGTTTTGTGCTTCTATATAAAGTTTTACACGAGAAAATGCTCTCAGACAATCTCTGCCACAGATACTCTGCGGTCGCCGATGCCTCCGCTTGTATTGTACACGGTATTGCACATCGGCACCTAATTTTAAAAAAGGCGCCGCAGCCGCGACCGCAACATTTGTCCTACACCGCAGATTGCTCTGAAGAATACCTGTAATGTTGTACAACGGTATGTCGACACTAAGCTTTATTTAAAAAAGTAAGTTTATGATATGTAACCGAAGATTAAGAGTTCTTGGCGGGAATTTCGGCGGACTGAACGGTTTTTGTTTTGGATTGCTTTGCAAATGGTTTGTAGTGGATTTTAGCGGAGCCGCAGGTAAAAGCTAGTAGGCTTTATAGCCTACGCAAAGGAAATGACGGCAAAATGTACAAAAATTATAAAATTTAACTCATATAATGAAGACTTAGCTTATTTTTACCAAATTGCCTACTTTAACCCACACACACACACATATAGACAAATCACACAGATTGAGTTAGCCCCAAAGTAAGCGCGAGACATCTGTTATATATAACTAACTTAACAATGCTTTATTTTATATATAACAAATACATATAGACAAACATCCAAGACCTAGGCCAATCTGAAAAAGATCATTTTCCATCTTGACCTGACCGGGGATCGAACCCGGGAACTCGGATGTAGCAGCCTGCCTGGTATGATGATCACTATAAGAGCTCGTAACCTACTCAATATACCTACTTATTTATAAAAAATAAACTTTCCACGTAAGTTCGTAGCGTAGGTGTTTTTGTCAACTGACAGATTTCATGTACAATAATCTTGAATGTTTCGACAAACCGCTGTAGGGGTCTGTGGGCGGGACGGGTGCGCACTCAACCCTGAAATGAGTTTGGTGTGTGGCGGAGTCGCAGTGCCAGCGACAAAATAGAAGATTATTAATATCTATAGCAAATGTAAAAATATATTTTTTGAAATTTAATTGATATATTTATTTTGACCTGATAACGTCTTATAAATCAATGACGCCGCTGCTAATGCAATACCTAAGCACCTTAAATTAAATCGCTGTGTGAATTCACAAGAATAGCATTATTCTGTATCAGTTATAGTTAAAAACTAGGTACTTGACTATTGTTTTAGGTTAAGATCTTTTAAAATAGCTGTAAAAGTGGAAACAAATGAAATATATGAATGAAAAATCAATGATGAAAGCCGGGACCAACGGCTTAACATCCTTTTTGAAGCACGGAAGAGCTCAAGATATTTTTAGGCCACTTGTGGTCACCATTCCCAGTAGAAACCGTGCCTGGGGTTACTTAACATACGGAAGGCCTAATAATACTCACACTCACTATACTATCATACATACATACATATTATCACGTCTTTATCACTTAAGGGTAGACAGAGCCTAGGCCTAGCCTAGGTCATAAGACGAAAAGGCCACGTTTAGCGTTTGCTAGCCGCATCGCTTATTGTCATGATTCTTTAGATTTTCGCCCATTCCCTTGACTATCAGGTTCCTCGAATAACATAAAAATGGCAAAGGTCACTCAAAGGTCAAATCTTTATATCAATCGCGGTCACTGCGACCCCACCCCGTCCCTGTGACCCGAGCCCGCGACGTAAACAGCCTGTTTAAATTAGGATAGGCTTTGACATGTCTCGGGAGGATCGTACATATCTCCGAAACTAGGCGGCGTGACGTACCTACACCTGTACCTACTAGTATTGCGATAGAGTTGGAATTAGTCTACCGTTTGATGTTGGATGAATGAGATTTAGATCGCAGGATTCTCGGAGTATTAATTATACTCCGAAAATCCTGCGAGAGAAGCAATGGATATCGTTATAGGTTAAGTATTGCTTTTTAATGACTGTCCAATAAATATTTTTACGGTTCATGTACGAGTATGTATGTGAGTTTCTTTATTTGACTACTAGCTTTTGACCGCGGCTACGCCCGCGTTAATGTCGATCCCTTGTGGACAGTAGAATTTCCCGGAGTTAAAGATAGCCTTTGTCCTTCCCCGGGCCTCAAACTACCTTCATACCAAATTACATTCAAATTGGTTCAATGGTTGAAGCGTGAAAAGTGACAGAAAGAGTTACTTTCGCATTTATACTATTAGTCTGGAAGTATGAATAGTATGGATATAGAAAACTCCTAAATTATCGAACAACATAGTCCAAGATTGGTCCAACATAGTCACGAACATTAATATGTATACACATTGGTTCTTATGTCAATGTAATAAGGTCTAAAATACAAAATAATTGTATATATATATCAATCCTCGTGACTCTACAAGGTAACGCTTTTTTATTTTCACTAACTTTTATATTCAAAATCGCTAGGGAATCCAAACCTATAGGGTAGACTTCCCGTTCACCAAAAGTCATGAAGGTCTTTAGGACAAGTCAAGAAATAATCCAAAAATCGTAAACTCATGATAAGAAAATATATTTTTTGCATACAACCTCGGTGTGCGTATGCAACTCGTGCTTGGCGATATGTATTTTTTTAAAGTGAAATATGATAAAACTAGCGACCGCACATATAATATGGAAGAGACAAGGAAAAAGATACTTGAAGAACAATTGAGTGATAATGGTACTGTAGAATTGATAAAATTCGACGTCATTGTAAGGTGAGCAAAGTTATATTATTAATAAGCGAGGAGATATCATTTTTATATTTGTATTCTGTTGAGAAATAAATTCTTTAAGCCCTTATAAAACAAAAACTGTTTCACTCACGCATTTTATCCGGAAAACGGCCGCACCGTGACGTCCTTAACGCTCGCCCTGAAGACAGTTGACTGCAGGCATTTTCCAAATAAAAATACATGAGTTTTGTTAAATCTAAACTGGGCAATATTGCATAATACTCCATGGTCCAAGACATGCAGTCCTAATTTATATAACACGCATGTTTGACCATTACTTCCCTTCGTCTGAGATGTAAAAAAACGCCCTATCGCTAGTTCTATGGTTCATCAAATTAGAGTTGGGCCATTAAATTATTGATACGTAAGCACGCGCGGCGCGGGACACGTGTTCAGATTGTTTTTATGCCAATCAGTGTGTTTCTGAGTGGCAATAATAGGCAGTAAGAGAACACGTTTTTAAGCAATGTTAGTGGGTGATACAGTGGATCCCAGCAGCCTCCGTGGTCCAGTGGTTAATGCGTTTGCCTGTTGACCTGGGGGTCGTGGGTTCGATTCCCACCGGAAGCATACTTTGTTTATTGGTTTTCAGTTCGGTTAGGACATTGCAGGCTTGAATCACCTAATTGTCTGATAATAAATATGATTCCGTGCTTCGAAAGGCCCGTTAAGCCGGTGGTCCCGGCTGCCATCTGGTAGTCGTTAAAGGAACCACGTCAGAGGCCGAGAGACGGTTCTGAAGAACTCTGACACCAGGGTGTGCATGGTCGATTGACCGTGACACCTACTCGAAATGATGATTAGTGGACCCCGTCTGAGGATGGAACCGGGAACACGCTCAGAAAGAACTGGGTGATATCGAAATCGTGGCCAGATCTTTAAATTGATCATTTCGTGATGTGGCCGATCGTTTAATGAAATGATTAGAACATTAAATTAGGACTTAAATAATATGGCCACATTTATTAAGTTTAGGGAAAAGACGAGGTGACGCTTTGTTACTGGTTTTAAACCGACTTCAAAAAGAAAGGAGGAGGTTATTAATCGTTTGTATGTTCCAAAACCTCAATCAGAATTCACTAATTTATAAACCGATATTAAAAATATTTTTGCTGTTTGAAAGTACATGCTTTCAAGTTTAAATTTCATTACAATCGGATCAGTAGTATTATAGAAGTCAGGTTTTTTATATGAAAGATTATTTCTGTTTCAAACCATGTGGAAATCTTAAATGAAACAACATACGGGATTTCTTTTCAATTTTTGATCTTGAAGAAAGAAGTTTCAATATTCATATAACTTTGAAACAAATAAATTTGTTCATTACAATATCATCATCGTGTTAGACTAGACCCTAACCAATTCTTTCACCGCAGCATGTACCAACCGGTCTACATAAGCAGCCGCCATACCTAGCATACATAGTAGACGGTAGTAAATACCTGTTCCGTCCAGTCCTATCAGTCACGTAGTACCAGCGTAATCTGCGAACACTATAATTTGAGATATTGCCCGCTCGGGCGGTAGCTTGATTAAAAATTGGATAAAATTGGCTATGGATAGACGCGGTCGGGCTGTGGGAAAAGCGAATGTATTATAGTTGATTGACTGGTCCATGGTATAAAAAGATAGATTTTAGTATCTCCACCATTTGCGGTTCAGGATTTCGTTTTTGTCAGTCCTATGTCCTAATATGGAAAAATATTAGATATTTAATAGTAATATCCTATAAAATGCAGTTATATATTCCGAGATATTTTTGGGTATATCTCAATATCAATCATCTAAAATTACTTGGGATTTGAATAAACTATGGCACACAGAAAGATGTAGCTCTCGGACGGTAGGTTGGAAATTGGGTAAAATTTACTAAGGATAGATGCATTGAGTATGTGGGAAAATATTACAGTTGATTGACTGGCCCATAGTCTAAAAAGATATAGAATGATGAATGATTATCTACCGATTGAACTGAAATCTTGCATACTTATGATGTCAGAAGATAATAAAATACCTACCAAGCTTGATGAAGTCAAGATTTTTGTTTGGTTGAAACGAAATTTTACGTCACGTCTTATAAATCGATGAATGCCGGCTATATGCAAAAAGTGTCACGTTCCGTGTGCAAGCGAAAGCGCGGAACAAGCGATAAGAGAGGCACGGTCGGCCTAAGCGTTCGGCTTGTGGCGCATCTATCTCTTTTCCACCATTATCACGTAAACTTATCGTCCGTAACCGACTTTACAGACCAACATTTTTTTTCGTTATTGCTACGATGCTGCAGGAGCTGGCATGATTTAAAGGTTATACAATTTACTTTATACTGCTGATGTTTATATTAATAAGTGTAATTATATATATATATATATATATATATTCTTTAATGCACAATTTATAAGAGTACAAATGGTGGACTTAATGACATATGAATGAAGACTTAATGAATTACAAACATAATTGTATGTTTGAAAAAAATTTTGGGCATATCAAGAGTTTTGACACCCGAACAATTTTCGTAGGTTCAAACACCACTTCCTGTGGTTTTACGTGCCGGCGTGTAAAATAGTACCATAGGCTAGCTTGATTTTGAATTGCGCATTTGTATTGAGTTTTACTGAATCGTTGTCCGTGGTTTAGCTCACTGTGGGTTAATTCCTAGGAAATCGTTGCAATACCTTTCAAGTGGGCTGAGCCTGCGACTTCATCCGCCGTAAATTATATGTTGAATAGTACTTTTCAACTTATTTCATTGAAGACATTCTTTTGAAACCATTTTATTGGACGCAGGCTTTTTTTTTGTTTGTTTTCTTTTATAAATCATCTTTTATATCATTACTCCTTCATTTTTAAACCAATTCATTTTTTTTTATTTAGAAAATTATATACTTTTAAATTGATCCCATTTAAACTTTATCAAAATCGGTTAAGCCGTTTCGTAATTACTACTTATACTTACGTATAAAATACTTGCTTTTGCCGCGAATCCAACCTATTGCTTCGTTTATTCATTGTTTTATATTGGTTTTTTTTTGTACTGGTAATTTTTTAGGTTTGGTCAGAAGTTATATATATGACTAGCTGTTGCCCGCGACCTCGTCCGCGGCAATTTCTGTTATTATGATTAATCAGTATAGATGAACAATTTTGCCCCGTTTTTAAAACATTTTTTATTGATGCTTCGCTTTTATTTGGTCGCAGCGTGATGTTATAAAGTCTAAAGCCTTCCTCAATAAATGGACTAACCAACACAAAAAGAATTTTCCAATTTGAACCAGAAGTTCCTGAGATTAGCGCGTTCAAACAAACAAACAAACAAACAATCAAACGAACAAACTCTTCAGCTTTATAATATTAGTATAGATTTTGATGATAGCTATAAACTTATACCATCATCAAAACGTTTTGTAATAAACATCTAATTATTTACCAATGTATTACGCTTATCAGTACTAGGACATACTCACATGTTCTCATCCTCACAATATTACATTTATAACATAAATATATTTCATAGATATCAGTGGTTACAGCGTTTGCCTGTAGACCCGGGGGTTGTGAGTTCGATTGAATATCATATCTACTCGTAGTTAAGAACTCTTTCTTTACGGTAAGTTGGTCAAAAATAAAATAGCAAACACACTTGTGACTATAATTATTTGTGACCAAACGTCGCTTACCGGTGTCTGGGCTCAATGTGGCATATGATTCGCGTCCATTGCATTGACGACGCACGTGTTTTATACGATTATGCACGCAAGTGCGCTTTGCAGCTTTACTCCGTCATGGTTTAGCTTTTTTAACCCCGACTAAGAAGTGGGGTGTTATAAGGTTTAAGTTAGTCCGTCTGTCTGCGACATCGTAGCTGCCAAACGTGTGGGCAGATTTTAATGGGGTTTGAACTTGAAAAAGCATTTTTGTCCTAGCTTCTTTACAATGGTTAGTGGACTTAGGATTGCACTGCGCAGCCAGGATCGAAGGCTTCCTACACTGCTGCCCAAGAAAAGGATAAGAATTTGTTGGATCTGTGGACGTGAAGGTATGGAGATTCTAATCAATTGGATGAAAGGGGAAACAAGTAGCAGCTCAGGAGGCCGGGCGCGTGTAGCCGATGTCATAGGTACCTACAACCACCGGACAGGCAGTTGCGAATGACACCCCTGGCCTACGCCACAGTGAAATACGTATTTATAAAAATTATGTATATAAACGGGACTTAGCACGAACCTTTTTATTATTTGTTTCCGTTGACGTTTTACTTAGTCAGTCTCTGCGACCACGATGGATGTAACCCATTAAAACGTCAACGGAAACAAATTATAAAAAGGTTAGTGCTTAATCCCGTTTATATACATAATTATGTGTTTAAAGCGCGAAAGTTTAAAAAAGAATACTATTTATAAAAGTTTAACAGGCTCACATTTAACGCTATTTTCTTTTATAAATATATAAATTAATATATATAACTGGGTGGGTTCTATGATTAATCATGATTACGTACACATGCAATTAAAATTGCGCACTTTCCAGCCAATTAACACAATGTTAATCATGTATTAACAAACTGTGGCGTGCCTAGAGTTAAGTGACATGTCCAAGGCATCAAAATTGTTAAAGCTAACACTATTTAGAATATCTGTTTTTCTCTCAAATCTTCTTGTTTTTAGTAACAAATCGTGCTTCTTGACCACATACACCTTCTTTATATTAAAAACAATCAGTATGATACGTTCAATCAAATCATTGAGCTAGCCCCAAAGAAAGTTAAAGAGTGGTTCGAGACTTGTGTTATGGGATACTAACGCAACTATTTCGTATCAAATGCATAAATTATTTATTTAATTTAATAAACATCCAAGACCCAGGTCAATCTGAATGGAGATCGAACCAAGGACCAACGCTGTGACAGCCTGGTATAATGACCACTCTAGGCCACAGAGACATTTTTGTATACAGTGTTCGTCCACTTGGTATATACACTGAAATTTAGCGTGGTTCATATATTTTTGAACCCTACATTGCATTAGATTGTTTAACTTAGTTGATGTCTGGAAAACTTATTTTAATTAGGTTATCCATAAAATAGCTGACTTCACAATTATGCCCTTATTGCACTAACTGCACCATTATAAATTTGATAGATGCAAATGATCAAGCTCACGAAGTAGCCTTTTCTTTTTTTTTTATGTAGGTATTTTTGACGGCGAACGAGCAGACGAGCCACCTGATGGAAAGGGTCACCGTCGCCCATGGACATCTGCAACACCAGAGAAGGTGATGATGGCCTTATTCTCATATAAAGCTTTATCTCGAAAAAAGAAATTGAAGTAAGGTGTCAAGTGAATGCTTGCCCTGGGTGCCATTATTTTATGTACACCACCGTAAAGTAGACAAAGGTTGAAATACAAATACGCAGCTGCAAAAACAATGGCCTTATCAAATTATCTCTATTCTGTCCCAGCAAAAGCAATTTTATTGAGCCAATAATCGAAACCAAAAAGCCAATGGGGCCTGACCACGATTATAACATAATATGCACAATTTGCCGGTGTGTTCCTGACGGGCTCGCGTAATCGACCCACCTTTTTTGGTTGTGTATTTTTATTGCAAAATTATCATGCATAGTATCGCGTCTTTTTCCCTTGCAGGGTAGACAGAGCCTAGGTCTATAATATCTTATGGCTATATTTCGTATTTTGGTAGGTGTGTAGATGGAAAACGGAATCAAAATAATGATGGGTTGCCAGCCGCATCAGCTATTGACATGATTCCGCAGATGCAAAATGAAATTATAGTAAATAATAAAACTATAGTCGTAAAACTCTCTTGCACGAATAGAGTTTCGCGTTATAGGTAGGTAGATGAGACACCAATTTCATAGGTATATGATTTGGATTCCAGAAACCAAGTCAATATCTATGGTTTCGGAATACAATGATGTTGACACTTCCAAAAATTTTATTTGCTTTCTCAAAATACTTTTGAACTATATGTATACTTACCTTAGCAAAATAACGAAGGTCGTCGGGAAAATGCTAGTTATGTAGCAAGTAGTCCTATGTTTAAGATGAAAATATTTCGCATTAGATCAGTGGTGCCATGCTCAACCGCTTGGCCGGTAATTACAAATATACCATCGAGTATCCGCGCCCGGCCTCCCGAGCTTCTACTTGCTTTTCCTCCATTAATTCGAGTAAGTAGTTTCCCTAGAGTTTCCTAATACCTTCATTCAAACAAACTCCTATCCTTCCCTAGCTTAAAAATGCTTCCGATGGGCGGCAGCGTCGTACGCACAAGAAGACAAAGAAACTGCACTCGCCACCCCGCCTTCTAAGCGTGGTGAGAATGGCAATATTCTCCCATGGATCGAAGAAGAGGAGAATCCTTAGGGGAAGCCTTTGTCTAGCAATAGACTTCTTACTCCTGAAATGATAAATAGATAACCTTTATTTTACAAAAACTGCATCACACACAACAAAAGACGTAGACATACTTATATTACTACACATTAGAAAACTTACACTAAATCATACATAAAAATAACTATATGTATGTGCTGCAGTAGTGCAAAAATGATTATGATGATATATTCCGCATTCACTAGGTATTTGTGACCTTGGAGTTCATGATATATTGGATATATAGACCTAGAAAGGCTTGAATCTTTTTGGTGTCTGTAGAATGGTAAGCCTATGGAAAACACTGTCCATAAAAAGCTCTATTGTTGTTCCTTCCTTACTCATAAGGTCAAACCAACGGGAACAAAGTAAAAATATATAGCAATTTGAACGATAAACATCAACAGGAAGTTGTAGGAAGCGAGTTGGGAGGCGCGCGCGCATCGTGCGGCCAAAATAGCGGTCAGAACCTTTTTTTTAATGGATGTTAACTTTTTTATAGCTCGTAATAAGTATTAATATTTTTATAAACTGTACCCGCTTTTTTAATAGATTATTAAAGATATTTTTTTGTTAAAGTAAATTGCTTACTGATATTTATCGGTGTAAATGTTTCGAGTTTTGAAATGTATTAGACTACTGGTTGTTTCTTAACTTTCTTTCTAATATTTTGCTAAAACTCTCAATCGCAAGAGTTAAAAGGAAGGGAGGCCTTTGAGCTGCAGTGGGACAGTATAGGCTGAAAATAAAATAGAAATTAACATAAGTATAAGGTAGGATTTATTTTTTATATGAAAACAAATAAAACCAAGCAATTACAGTTTAAGAAAGAATAGCAAAATTCATTACTCGTCTGAAAGCTTACTAAAAGGTCACACTAGAAGACTTAACCAATTGATAATATTTATATATACCTATAGTTGGTCACCCAAACTAAGAGACGGACTTAGTCTTCTCTTTTTATGCCAATAGTCACTAGAGCTTAGTCCTTCTAAGATATTTCTCGATTTCTTCAACAAAATATTACAATTCCCAGATCGCATTACCCAGACTAATAAAAAATACACCGTCACTTATAAAAAATGACATTGGCGGGTCACGTTTGCTAACCTACAACCTTATAAAAACAAAAGCAACGTATAATTTGTGCCGGCAGAATGACATGGGATGACATGTTCACGACTGTGGGTGCGCTTGTGAAATATTATTTCGCGATGGATAAGGTCATTTATTTATTTTGATCATTGTTAAGAAAATTTATGTATTTTGTTTGTAAAATATTATTTATTTTACGATGAAATATTTATTAGAATATAATACTTATTTAGTACTACTTAAAAACACGAAACTAAAATAATAATAAAAAAAATGGATAAAATAATACCAGAAAACTTCTAAGAAGAAGGTACTGCACGAAATTGTGGAATTTAACCTATTTTAAATCACATGTACAATTCGCTGAATTAATGAAAATGAGTACATCAAAATTACTTGTATAGTTAAGGTTGATCCATGCACAAGATTAGAATTTAAAACAGAAAAATATGAAATTTAAAAACGTTACATGTTATGATGTGATATGTATATGTTATGATATCTAAAAACATTTTCCTTCGGGGGTACAATTTTAAAAGTGTGACACTCGACTTCGAGCGATTTTTGTATGGTAAAATCGCTTGTTTACGATCGGTGTCATTTCAAAAATCTCTCCGGAACGTTTGTGAATATTACGTCTAAAACAGTAAAGCGTCTATTACACCACACGGTATTCAGTCAGACAAGTCTAACTAGCGTAGTGTAATAAGAGTTAGACCGTCTTACTCTGAATTCAGTCCGCAAGATCGGGCTCGGCGAGGCTAACTGGCTTAGAGTCTGAATATCGAGTAGTGTAATAAGCGTTAGACCGTTCAGTCTGCGCTCGCATCCCAAGAGGGCAGACGTGCGCGTGCGCCACGTATATTTTATTCGCAATAAGTGTGTCCTGGCTTGTTTGCGTTACCTTTACAATAATGGCGCGCAGTAAAGAAAAATAATCTTTCATATGAAACGATTATGATGAAATTTAATGGGACTAAATTGAAAGCATAGGTACTCTTTAAAAAAAAGAACCAATAACAGTTTTAAAAATCGGTTCATAAATGACGGAGTTCTGAGGTAACAAACATTAAAATAAATACAATCAAATTGATATTAACCTCTCCTTTTTTTAAGTCGGTAGAAAATTATTATTAAGCATTTCTGCATGCTAGAGTTGTACCATGAGATGCCATGTTTATGACAAAATAAATCATCAAGATTATTTGAATAAAGAATTACAAAAGAAACATGTTTTTTTGCTACGGCAAATTTTTTTGGGCTTAGAAATTGCAGGTGCCGTTACAACCGCCAACGTCGACGTCTTGCGTGCGAATGAGCAAGCCCGCGTTTTTCAGTCTAGTGTAATAGCGAGCGGTCTAATTAGACTCGAAGACAGACTGAATACCGTGTGCTGAATAACGCGTAGTCTAATAGGCGCTTAATTCTCACAAGAAAATATTTATATTTATATCTCGCAAATTTTTCTCACAATTGATCAACTCACATTAGGTGCAGTATATTAGGTGCTTATTCACATTAAAAGCAGTTCAAGAATCTTACTGATAATTTCAGGGATGTTTTCATACGTATGCTTTAATCTAGCTGAAAGATCGAGAGAATGAATTTAAACTGTTTTCATACATTATTTGTCAATAAGCTTCTTAATTTATCGTTCAATATCAGATTAGATAAATATATAGGGACAAATTCACACAGATTAAGCCAGTCCCATCCCACAGTAAGTCATGAACTTGTGTTGTGGGATGCTACTCAAAGATACCATATTTTATAATAGACTAGCAACCCACCCCGTCTTCGCACGGGCGCAACGTATATACTATATATAATGTATATACATAAACCTTACTCTTGAAGCACTATTTATTGTTGAAAACTACATTAAAATCCGTTGAGTAGTTTCAAAGATCTAAGCAAACAGACGGAGCAGAATCGACTTCGTTTTATACGAAAGATGAAGATATACATATAAATTCGCATCACAAAAGAGATTACAAAAATCAAGTGTAAGTTTATTCATCATCATCAGGTCCTTTTTAGTCTCCACTACAGGAGCACGACCCTCTCTGTACTACTAGTGCCATACTTGGCCAGAGCAGCCAGAGGACTTGGCCTACACTCTCCACGCTGGCCAGACGGGTTGGAGAGGTGTCCAAAGAAAAAAGGAGAGGAGGCCAAAAACTGTCCTATAAATAAAACTAATGCGATCCACAAACAAGCTACAACTGTGTTGGTTTTCTCACATTAGGTGCGGCTTATCGCCATTAATATCAAAATTATTCCCCTACTGTTAGTTTAACACACAATCTGTCATTACGGCGTACTTTACGTAGTTTTGTAAAGGGTCGTTTGTCAAGAATGATGTCGTGATATGTCTCCTTTTATTTAGGTATTCTTTTAATTTATTACTACAACTCTGACTAATTAGGTACCTATAGAAAGTTTGTTGGTATAAAGCTAATGGGGAACAAATACCGTGCCCCAGCAGAAGGGATAGGTAAACCCAAGAAGAACTGGCTTGTTGTTAAGAATGTCGAAGAAAAAAATCGTTAAAATCTCAACGATGTTTTTATTATTTGAAAGGCCCATTTATGCCATTACTAGCTTTCGCCCGCGGCTCCGCCCGCATCAATGTCGATCCCTCGGGAATAGTACTTTTCCCCGGGATAAAAGGTAGCCTATGTCCTTCTCCGTACTCCAGAGTACTTGTATGCAAAATTTCATGAAGATCGGTTCAGTAGTTACGGCGTGAAAGCGTAACAAACAAACAAATAAACAAACAAACTCACTTTCGCATTTATAATATTAGTAAGGATAAGGATGAATGGAATATAACATCTATATATATATCATCAAATGATGGCACGAATCCGAGAGGTCCAATTTTCAATGACTCTGCTGCATAGATCCGGCAGAATCTGAGCGATGGCCTGCGTTATGTTGGCTTTCAGGGCAACGGTCGATTGTGGCTTATTGGCATAGACCTGCGACTTCGGAAACCCCACAAGAAGAGAGCAAGAATTTGTGACAACACATGAGACGTCACAAATTCTTGCAGATGTTAGGAATTTTATTCTTTACTTTGACATTTACATAGAATAAGTAGCGAGTGTGTCCCTTCGTTGGTATTGACTACTTGATTATTTTTTAATGTACCTACGAGTATGTAAAAGCAAATACTCGCACAAATACAAAACACATGTATTTCTTTTCTTTTTTTACTCTGCCTGTGTTATGTTACAATAGTAATATATTTTATTTTCTCATCTCTTTAAAATATTCCACATATGATTTATGGCTATATGACTATATCTTCTGTTCTGCCACGTGACGGGCGCGTGCCGCAAATCAGCGCTGAGCATGATTTAACTACTTAGATTGATCTGAATTTAAGTGCTGCTGGGCCCAGCTGTGTTGCTGCTAATGTGTTTAACCCTCGACCAAAAAGAAGGGTTTATAAGTTTCACCTGCTAAGTGTAAGTCAGTTTGAGGCTGCCGCCTCTAGTGGGATCAGAATGCGGAAATCTTAAGCTGCTAAGGAGTACCTAAGCGAGCCGAGAGAAACTAAACGAACTAAGCGAAGCATTGACTAGCTAAACTTAGTCAGTATTATTATAAAACGAAGACTAACTTGTTTAAACCATTATCCGTCTAAAACAAATTGACAATGACAGTTGACCAAACGTCAAAGTGATAAGTGTCGACTTATTTTGGTCGGATAATGATTTAAACTTGGTACTAAAATTGGTCCTTGCTATATAATAAGACAGAAGGAGTTTGGCTAACGTCAACATAAGAGATGGTTTGGGTTTCATGCGTACTGTAGAATATCGATCCCCAAAAGTAAATATAGTAGTAAATAAGTAAATAAAAAGAAGTATAATAAGACGATGTGGGCTCACACCGAAGACTAAGGACGAGAGAGTTAAGTATGATGTAGTAGAAGAAGGCTATTATACAATTTAAATATAAGTTTGGACCGCACGTTAAGCCGTTGGTCCCGGCCGTCATTATTGACGGCAGTCGAGCTTTGTCAGATGCCTTCACGCAGCTTGAAAATCTGATACCAATGGCTACTTACACACACGAAAAGCAAGCAAGTATAGATAGAATTAATTTACTTACATTTTCGCATTTTATGACCAAGGTGAGAAGCCATGTGAAAAGGTATGCGACCCATACTAGATACTGTCTGGAATTTGAAGGGCCAGACAGACAGACACCGACAAAAATGATTTACACGACTTCTTAAAAAGAAGTGTAATGTTTCAAGTTTCAAGATTCGTACGTGAATTTATACCATTATAACTTCTCTTCATAATCCCAAGACAAATTTTGATGATTGGGGATCGTCAAATTGCTGTCATCGTCCAGAGAGGTACAATATATTTTGGCTATTTATAAATTTTTCATGGTAGCACGCTTAAATCATAAATATAGATCTAAGGTGACTAAAATAAGCCTATACAATCAAACTAAAATGTCATACCTTATTTTGAGGCATATATCATACTTCAAAAGGAAATTACGTCTTTGTCGATATATTTTTTTCTTTTATTTCTTCTATTTATTTATTGCTAAACTTGTCTGTAGCGTGAGCGTGAGGCTCTCAAAAAAGTACCTATGAGTGTCTCGCCAGAAATAAAAAAAGTTGAAAACAGATAGTTTTGTCTATCATCTGACAACAAAAGAGAACCAAGTAAAAAGTAGTGCCCAACCGAATTTTCGGCTTTGGCCAAAAAACACCGTCGGCTGAAACTTCGACCTCATTCGAGTTTCTGGCGACAGCTGAAAGTTTTGCATTAGGTCCTTAACGTCGAAAAGCATTGATTTTTTCTTATAACATATTTAAATAAATGTTAAAAGTTACATTTTTTCAAAATTGCAAGGTATATATTTTTATCATCTTTAGATATACTTTTAGAAATGATTTAATTCTGGGTTTAAAAACCTGATCATTTATCAATCCAGCGGTTAGAACTCTACTGCTGGACAAAGGCCTCTCCTAAGAATTCTTCGTTCCTTGTGAGGTTATTGCAATGACCACGTTTAGCAGGCGGGTTAGCGAGAGCGGTTGTCTGACTTCTTGTGCTTCCGAGGCTGCTGCCCATCGAAAACATTTGTAAGCTGGGGAAAGATAGGAATTTTTTGGGTTTTGGAAGGGAATTGAGGTATTGGAATACTTTAAGGATGAATGGTGGAACAGCAAGTAGCAGCTCAGGAGGCCGGGACCACGTACCTGGTGAATGACCCCTGACATTTCTTTTTTATTTATATTGAGGTTTCAAAATTTAATTGCTGCTATTTTTAGGCTACAGATAAAAATCTACTTTCGACACTCCAGTAATGGATTGTTCAAATACATATGCCATAGTATTGTACCAACGCGTAAAACAATTTCGTATCTCACATTAACAACCTATTAACGAAATAAAAGAAAACTAAATTAAATTCCGTCTGAGAGACGGCAAAGCGTTCTGTGTTTGACAGTACCCAGCGACCCCATGTAAAGGGCTAGACCCCACGCGAAAGATCGCCAGAAAAACAACCCGCGATGAATAGCAAAAATTTGAATTTCACGCAACTAAACAACCGACCGAATGTACCCAGTTGAAGTATGGTACAAGTCAAGGAGAATTAGCGATTTAGTCTTATTATAATATATGATTTATTATGTCTTTCTCAGTTGCAGATATATGCCCATTTGTGATAAACATCGGCTTATCACAAATGTAAATTAAAAGTGATTGCCCATTCCCGGTTTCGCCCCCTTAATAACGCGTATGAGCTTGAAATAAAATTCAAAATTAGTCAATTATTTTTTTATTTAATATATTTAAATTAGAGGGGAAAACCTTTGTGGGGTTTTAATTTTTAATTGAATTGGTATTTTCACCAATATTTTCCGTTCAACTAAGTTTACAAAGACACTGAAGCGTATGTGCGAAAATGAAAGATAATAAAATAATATGCGGTGTTATGAAATACTGGGTAAGTATAGTATGTACGTTTTTAACTTAAACTGTAGATTTTATTATTCTATACAATTATTCTACATAATTAATATCTGTAATCAAAAGCAGTATTGCGTTCATTGACAAAACTGCTTGCACAGGTAGTATTTTAAACATTCTTCGTAAACGGAAGTAATCGGCAAAAACGCTAGAAGCCATTACCTACCTACATCGAGTTTAAAAAATAAACTGCCTACCTACCTATGTCTGTCAATAATCGAATGGATTTGCGGTTTTAAAGGCGGTTTAGTTTTTTCAATCTTTACATTATTAGTAAACTAAATGCAAGTAATCTTAGTATGTAACGTAGTGCTGATGAGAAAGTTCTAAAAAACTCTGTTATAATATTCCTTGGTCCATGGTTATAATACTTATTTTGTAAATTTGGAGAACGTTTTTCACTATGTTTCTCTGCTTCTGCTAAAACATCCTCCAGCACCAAGTTGAAGATGTTACTGATGTTATGATCTTGGATTAACCCAGCAATTAATTGTGAGTATCTACCTACATAAGAAAAAAAAAGATAACCTGTATTTACATAGATGCTAGAAGAAAATATGTACCTAGAAGGTATTATTTAAATTACTCTCTTGTTGACCTACATGATTGGCTTATGAGTAAATTACGTCCACTTGAATATATATAGTTCATTCGAGTAATTGACTTGTTTTTATTATATGAATGCATATGAGACACCATAAACATAAGTGTGCTCTTTATGAATTCATCTATATATTTCTTTTTTTAGGTATCTGAAGACAGCTGTATTTGTGAAGAATGTTTTCATATACTACAAAATATATTAACAAACTATTCAAGTGGTGATTTTGTTCAGCGAACATATGGCCACCAGCAAGTATGACTTGAATGTGGAACATCAATATTGAGAGCCTAAATACATAATGTTTCTTTAGGCAGTTCAAAGAGGGACCTCATACCTATTCAACAGGTATGTAACATACATAAAGCATGTATACACATATTATTTTGATTTATAAAAATCAACAAATGAAAGATTATAAAAATCGGTTTACCCGTTCATAAGTTATGGGTGTTCAAACAAACCCGATATAATATATAGAACAAACCCCATTGTTTTATATATTAAGATTTAATAAATGAATGAAAATAAATAAAGATATGAGTTTTAAAATAATAACCTTCCCAATAATTAGACTAGTTACATGTTCAAATATTTTTTCATGGTCTATTAGTTCTAGCAATTTCAAACATGAAAATTATGATGTGAATTTCAAGATGTACTGCTTGAATTATATTAAAACTTATTATGATTTCCAGGTACATCAACTAGAGAAGCCTGTCTACAGTGTTGGACTAACGCATACAGAAGTGTGAGATGTCATGCTCAGGTTGATCAATATAGCCAACCTCATGAAAGTGCCGATGGTACTATGTCTTCTGCAAGAAGCTCCAGGGAGTCATCAATTCTGGTGCCAAATCCATTACCAAACTCGCTGGCTATTGTCTAGTGGGTACAAGAACAGTGGGTTGCTGTGCCCACATAATGGCTACTTCAGAGGCATTGACTCCGGCTACATTTTATATGAAGATTATGAATAAATATGTTGAATAGATTAAAACACTGTTTCTTCTTTCCCTTGCAATATTATTTTACTATGTAGTCAGTCTTCGGAATCCCTAAATATTAATAATTCTATTACTTCCATCATCATCTGACTGTTTTCTCCGGTTAGCCAATATTATGACACTATTACTGCTGTAAAAACTTTTTACGGTTGACGGCCTGGCTGACCCTAACCCTGCTTAGGTATTTCCTCATCATACTTAGCTAATGCCCACGGCTTCACACGCGTAAAAAGCCTATGGTACGCTAGTACTATTACAGCTCATCATACAAAAATCCCGTAAATGTGCTCATTTTAACGTGAAAGAAGGACAAACGAATACACTTTCACATTGATACTCTGCTTCGTTATATATGTATAGATAGTTATATAAGACCAATGGTCATTATTCAGTATTTTTCATATCATTGAACTACTCTTTATTTACGGAACAGTGAAAAGTATGGTAGTATTTTTCTGAGCTATTTTCACAACTGGGGTACCATTTTTGAAAGTGTAACACTCGTCTTCTAGCGATTTTTGTATGGAAAAATCGCTCTAATACGAGTGTCATAGTTTCAAAAATAGTGCCCCTGGATTCAAGCGATTTTCCCATACAGATGACATACGTCATCTAACAGTCATCCGTTCAAAAATAGCCCACTCGAACATAGAAAATAACCTCCAAATCGAACTTTGTTTAATTTTTTTATCAAAAACCCCACAATGTAAAAACATGATTTTTATTTTATTGTATTTCAATTATTAACTACGTTATTCTGTATAATTTTGGTTATTATACTGTATTATTTAATGTGGGACGACGGCCCAAAGAGCCGTGGGCATTATCCTTTAGGTCCAAGGTATTTTTCTCAGAGAAAATTTTAAATAAAAAAATATATTAAATATGAATATATATACATATACTGCATCAAAACGTGGGAATGACATCGGATACCTGCAATTCAAGTAAAATTAAATTATATGAAACTTCGCGGGCACATACTTGTACACTTTTATCACAGGGTATATGTACCGGTTCTGAAGCTAGGCTGGCGTCAGGCAAGCGGCCGTAAAAACTTAACCAAATCATAATTAAACTTAACCAAACCAAAGCTAAACGTCCAACCTCAGATGAGGAGAAATGTCTGTATTTTCCAAATAGCGGTTCATGTAGATAAAGGTATTTAATTCTGATATGATAGATAGTTCATCAGAGATAATATAGGATTCAATGAAGAAATCGTTTTCAAACAGGCCTAAGCAAACAAACAAACAATCAAATCTTTCCTTTTAAAATATTAGTGTAGATATTACTTCGCAATTTTATCAATGGTTCAAGAAATTTGGTTGATTTTGATCGATTCCGGTCTGTACAATTTAAACATATGCATGAAACAAAGATTTTCCTGTGACTTAGACCACTTGGCCACAAGTTTGCGCGATGGGCCGGTACAACTTAATGATTCGAGGGCCAGCCGTGTTTCGGTTAGCTTCGATGCCTCGGTTTAATCTGCCAGCTTGTATGGTCCTTTAATTCACTTTTATAAGTTACATATTTTGTTTCAAAAATAAACTAAAATAACGATGAATCATTACAAAAGTAATATTAGATTGTGACCCAAGGGACTAAAATAATACTTTTTAGTTAAGTGCATTATTTTGAGTTATTGACATATTTTAAGTAAGGAGTTTTAAAGAACACTCCTGAGCCAAGCGAGGGATTCAGAGTATGTTGCCCGAAGGCAAATGACCTATTATGTTAGTCCCGGAGGAGAGATATTCTGCGTTCTACTATGAGAAAGAAACAAATGAAATACACTTAGTTAGGTACCTATAATATTGCATAATTTTAATAGGTCATATTTTTTATAATACATACATGGCATCACGTCTTTTTCCTTGCGGGGAGACAGAGCCTATAAGCCGCGTTTAGCATGTTGGTGGGCGTCAGGTGGAAAAGGAAATCAAAATAGTGATGGGTGATTTATATTTTAGACCATGTTTTCAGGCAACCATTCTTCGTTTTTCGAACAGATGAGATAAAAGATTTTTTTTTAAAGTAATTAAAGAAGGCTATAACATTCACATATTGAAGTCGGAAAGATTTTTTCATAATTTGTTTCATTGGTCTATGTATAAACGTTTTATCCTCAACTGCCTGTCCGGAGGTTGCAGGTATGGCATCAGCCTTCCGAGCTGCTACTTGCTTTTCCCCCATTCATGCGAGTGAGTAGTATTTCAATACCTTTCATTCCCTTCCCAAATTCAACAAATCCCTATCGTTCCCCAGCTTAAAAATGGTTGCGATGGATGCAAGCAACGTCGGAAGCCCAGAAACTGCGCTCGCCAACCCACCTGCCAAGCGTGGTGAGTATGGCAACATTTTTCCATGGAACAAAGAATCCTTGGGAGACGCCCTTGTCCAGCAGTGGCCTTTTTGCGGCTGTAATGATGATGATGATGAAACGTTTTATTTTATCGAACTGATTTCAATCATGGGAGTACAAAAATGGCTAGAAACATAGTATTCGTCACATCCTAGTAACTCTAAACAGATTTCACACTAAGGCCATAACTAGATTCCTATTTATAAAAAAAAAAACATCCACCGTACTAATCAAAAAGCAGTTAACCAATTTCAAATTGCAATACCAAAGAAATACTTCCCATAGAAATTGCCACGCGACCTTTTTCGACACGGCTCTAATTCGGACACTGCGTCCCGAAACTCAACTTTACACCCTATTTGATTTGTGATAGAGTAGATTTTTCATTGATATTTGGTGATAGATTTAAGGGGGCACTAAGAGAAGTTTATAAGCATAAAATAGATAAATAAGATTTCGCTCGGGTGTGCAAAATTGTGAATGTATCGTTTGGGCGTTTCGGCGCGTGGCCATAGTTAGGTCGCTTTCCCGTGACAGGGCCAATTATGGGCTATGGTACTGTAATGCCGGCTTGTTAAATAAACTTACACACCGTTTTGTATATCTCATTTTTTTAACATCAACTAAAAACGTTTAATGAAGAAAAAATAATATTTTTTAAAATTACACTGGTTATAACTAACTATATACAATATAAACATGAAGTGAAAAAAGAGCACTAAAAACATGTAACTTCGAAATCTTGCCTATGTGGTATAGTGGCAAGAACGCTGGCTACGTTACCCGGTTGGATAGCTATGCTAATCCGTTGGACGAAGCAGCCAGCCCTCTTATCACCGGCAGCCGACATGAGCCGTGGGGCAATCACTTCAAAGAATGCCCTCGCACTAGGTCCCCAAGGTCCTAACGTCTCTACGCCAAACGGCACAAATAATCCTCAGCTAAGGTTGCATACCAGGTTTTATTGGAGATCTTCACCATACTAGTTAGGATTGTATCCTAAGATATTCTCTTTTTTTCAGCATAAGCTGGTACTTAAGTTATAAATATTTACAAGCTCTTCGGTCTAATGTTCATCATGTTAGGCACCGGAGTTACCGGGTTCGATCCTCGGTCAGGTGAAGACGGAAAATGGCATTTTTTCAGATTGATCTGGGTTCTGGATGTTTATCTATATGTATATGTTTTATTACAAAATATAGTATTATTGAGCTAGATACGTTACTGACCGCAGGGAAGATATTTTTAAAAACTACAATAATTAATTAACAGAGATTTATTCAGGAATCACAATGATTAGGACATGAAAGATTAATTACGATAATGTGCGATCGCTTCCGCGATTGAAGCAATACAGCCGCCGACGTTGGGGCTCGCCTTCCCACGACGGATGCGTCACCATGCACCTGCAGTTTCGCGATGTCAGCCGTTCAGCTCCAAGAAAGTGAATCACAGTGTTGATAATTTCGTAAATGCGGTGATGGGAATCTATACGTAACATCTCCCCTCCTAGATGAGCAACTATTTGCCCATGTCTAATGCAAATGTTGCGGCTCTATGCTCTTCCATGGATTTGATGCTGCTTTCAGATCTCGCTGCAGGTAGTTCAATGTCAGTTTGGGTTGACTTTGTTAGCCTATGCTTGCGGCAGCAGTTCAGGGAGAAAAGGATTGCACCAAATATCACAACGATGTAGATAGGTATCGTGGTGTGGTAGATGCTTGCGAAATCCGTCGCTTCCATCTTCATTGGCGGTTCCATGAAAACTTGGTGTTGTATGTTGTGCAATGTATTCAAGTCAATGGTGGTGAGGTTGAAATGAGTCATCGGTTTCAAAGAACTTGGTGTGGAGAATGTCATTATTTCAACAGCATGTCCGAGAATTTTGTCATCAACGTTGATAATTGTGAACTCAGGTGTCCTTATGCTGCAATTTCTTGGAATAGTTGCCAGGAAACTTCCGTTTATAATGCGATATTCTTCATGGCCACAGGATATCTTCACTCGGGTCTTCATTGGGAATGAAATGATATAATGCTGGCTATCTAGTTCCAGGAGAGCTTCTTTGTTAAGTGTAACCGGAACAGGGTTGCAGGAAGGTGTTATTTCTTGCTGATTAATAAGATGGGAAATGCAGTCATGTTGAGTCCTGGATTGATGGATAGTCTTCTGCTGGCAGATGTACCACGTTTCAAACTTCGGGCATTCTGCCTCCATGTACACGAATTCCTTTGAACTGGTTGCTATATATGGGAAAGGTGGGATAATAGTTTGGGTATGCCTATTGGGTACAGGACAAAGTCTGTAAAGGATGTAGGTAGCGGAGTATAGGATGGGAAAATAAAAGACAATAACTATCCTATCATCTATGAAATATGATCCTAGTCTAATTATATCGTAATAATGCCTTACGTCTAAATTCAGGATCGAATTAGTGCCGTAAAGCTCTTTTAATTTGCTTATCATATTAGTTATATCATTAATCGATAATATAGAATGGTGCATAGTATTAGTGCGACTAAAAGCTACGATATTTTCTAACCTAGATATCTCAAGGAATAGATCTTGAGCGTTTTCGCTGAGAATGTCAAATATCTGCGATATTTGAGCATATCGGTTTATTCCGTCTTTATTAGAGTCGGAAATGTTAATAAAATGCGAAACTATTTTTTCCAATCTCTTTTGATTTAGAGTCAAATTGGTAAGGATTTGAGTTTGCTGATAAGTTAAATTTTTGTACATGCTAATATGTCTATTGAAACCCGTGGAAAATTCTTGATCATTTTTCTGTAAAATTTTAATAGCGTTTTCAAATTTAAGGGCATCATCATGATCTAGATTTCCTGTTACGCTTTTGATGAACGTACCCAGAGGGTTCATGAGGCCGCGCCTTACGCGTCTAGGTTTGAAAGAATCTATTTGCTGTGTAATTTTACTAAATTTATTCAGCAAATAAACTATTCTACTTTTGAAGAGAGAAAAACTGTAATTTGGGATTTTATTGGAAGTATCTGTCAATTGAGTCCTTATAGAGTCTACTAGTTTTTGAATTTTGTCAAGGTCAATGTCGTGTAGGAAGGTGTGGTCGTGAGATATAATTTTGGTGAATCCTAGTTTAAAGGGAAGGATACCAGGTCCGTCGGATAAACTGTCAAGTTTTAGGTTATTTGCTGGTTGAGGGTTGGCTTGCGAGTTGCAGTTGGTCGTCACGAGTATTATCGTCCTGTAACAATACGGGGGATTTAGTTTTCTTTTTCCGCTTCAATCTATTTTTTGCAACAGGGCCACGTCTCTTGGAAGTATAGATATGGACAGGTAAGTTAGAAAGAACCTTGTCATGTGTATATCGGGCTGCCAATTTTTGTCTAGATGCAAAGGGGTTTTTGATGTATACCTCTTCATTTTCGTCATAGTTTTCCTGTGGTTCCCTATCACGATTACGTCTATTCATTATATCTAATCGATTTGAGTAGGATTCATCGTGAACTATTTTATATACGAGTTCCATTTTGCCTTTATGGTCTTGCAGGTATTGCTGGAGTAGTCTTTCGGTGAGGTCAAGGTCTGTCGGGTCCCTAGGATCAAAGTGACCTGATATCAAATCGAATGGTCTGCTTTCGTCAAGCTGTGTATGGAGCTATTGTAGGCAATTAGCGCGTATGGAATCAAGTTGAAGGCTGGCTCATTTTTATGCTGTAATTTTAGTAGTCTCAGGTGTTCTATTAAAGTGGCATGAAATTTTTCTATCATGCCATTTTCGTTTGGTGTGTGAGCAGCTGTCGTATGGTGATGAATTTTATGTAATTTTAGGAATTCTTTGACTACCTGATTAGTGAATTCTGTTCCCTGATCCGTGGTAATGGCTATAGGGAATCCATGATGAGTGCAAAAAGTCATCAGTGATTTAACTATATTTGGGGCAGTGCAATCAGGTAAGCGATACGCTTGTGCGTATTTAGAAAATGAGTCTATGATTGTGAAGTATTTGTCTTGTTCGATAGTAAGTACATCGGCGTGCATTTGTTCGAAGGGCCTAGAAGGTGGAGGAACAATTTGGAACTCAGGTCGTACGGGAACACGGTCGTATTTTGCTCGGTTACATATGGAGCATTCGTTAATAAAATAGGTTATAGACTCTTTTAGTTTCGGCCAAAAATAATGTTGGGAAAGAGAAAGATATGTTTCGCTAATGCCTCTATGATTAGTCTTGCCTTCATGATACTTAGAAATTATGTCTTGCTGGTTTAAATAATCACTTATATCTTGTACTTCGCGTTTTGCTAATATTAGCTTCATGGATGCATTTTTAAAGTGCTTCTGAAGAATGGGGACTATACTATACATTTTGTCAATTGGGTTAACCATTATGGCGGTACGGAATTTTGGGTCTATGTACTTTTTAATGACAGTAATTAAATCTTGTTCCAAATTATTTTCAGTTACATGAACAATGGTTTTCCTGAACGTATCAAATGGCTTTAGTATAGAAGGTTTAATAGGAGTAGATTTATCGGTAATTTTAATAACCAGTTGTCGTTTGAATTTATTTAAGGGGTCGTCAGTTACTGGTATTTCAAGAACAGGATGCTCGGCACTGGTATGTACTGTAATCGAAGGTAAGTTGTTTGCTTGATCAACGTTAGGTATCTCATCTGGGTCATTAAGCTGGTCAAGAGATCCTATACTACTTACGGGTCTTTGGCTAGGTGCTGTATCCGTAGATGACTGGCTAATTATGGGTCTATCATCAGGGGCAGTAATGGTAGAAATGGATGAGCGTCGTGAAGAAGATTCTGAACTGATGTTAACTACAACAGAATCCAGTTCTTCATTGTGGATTTCTACGCGTGACAGGGCATCGGCGTTAGTATTAGCTTTACCCTTTTTATAGACTATAGTGAAATCAAATTCAGATAGCTTAAGTCTCCAACGGGTAAGACGTGAGCTAGGTTCTTTTAAATTAAGGAGCCATTGTAAAGGTTTATGGTCAGTAACAATTTTGAATTTTCTTCCATAAAGGTAAGGCCTAAAATATTTTGTGGACCAAACAATTGCGAGCAATTCCTTTTCTATTGTTGAATAGTTGATTTCACTATCATTCAATGTCCTTGATGCATAGGCTATAGGCCTATCGGATCCTATTGTCCCTTGCGAGAGTACTGCGCCTAAGGCTACATTGGATGCGTCGGTGGTCAAAATGAAATCTTTTGAAAAGTCCGGATATTGAAGAATGGGGTCGTTTGTTAAAAGGGTTTTGCAGTGGTTAAAACATTTTATATAGTCGGTTGTAAGTTGGATTTTTGCTCCCTTTTTAAGGCAAATAGTTAGGGGTTTAGTTAGTCGGGCCAAGTCAGGTATAAAGCGTCGGTAATACCCTAAGAGTCCTAGGAATCCCTTGATTTGTTTTGTTGTTTTTGGGATAGGGTATTTAAGGATTGCAGCTATTTTATCCGGGTTTGGTTTTACACCTTCAGGCGTTATAATGTGACCCAGATATGGAGTCTCGTGTTTCAGAAACTCGGATTTATCAAGTTGAATTTTAAAGTTACTTTCCCTGAGCCTATCGAATATTTTCTTGAGATTAATCATGTGTTCCTGTAGGGAGGTCGAAAATACCAAAATATCGTCCAGGTAAACTGTACAAATAACGTTCTGCAAGCCTCTCAAAACGTTATCCATGATCCTCTGGAAGGTCGCTGGGCTATTTTTCAAGCCCATAGGCATTCTCAGATATTCAAAATGCCCGTTACCATCTGCTACACTGAATGCGGTCTTATGGATATCGTCTGGGTGCATTTCTACCTGGTAGAATCCGCTTGCAAGGTCGATTGAACTGAAATACTGGCACTTGCCAAGCTTATCTAGGATGTCTGCTATGTTAGGGATGGGATATTTGTCGTCGACCGTCTTTTCGTTCAGTTTTCGAAAGTCTACAACTAACCTCCACTTAACTTTGCCGGATGCATCTGATTTTTTTGGTACAATCCATATAGGTGCATTCCAAGCTGAGGTAGACGGCCTAATGATACCCTGATCCAACATTTTCTCGATTTGGCTCTGTACCTCTTGCCTATGTATATATGGATACCTATATGTTTTACTGTGGACAGGCACTTCGTCAGTGGTGTGAATTTTATGTTTGATTTTACTAGTGAACGTCAATGCTTTGTTCTCTAAATAAAATATATCGGAATACTGCTTGCAAAGTTCAATTAAATTAGCCTTCTCTTCATCATTCATATGTGACGTACGCAAACGTGATAAAACTTCTCGAGTCCTCGCGTTATCTGTACTTAAGGCGGCGACAGGTGTAGTCTGTTCATTAAATAAATAAGCATGTATAGGTTCCGAAATAGTAAAAGTTACATCATTTAAATTTGGGTTAAAAATTTCTACATAAGCATAGCCATTATCGGCAGTGGATATGCAATCTGTAATATAGCAACCACACAAAGTTTGGTGATCTATGCATATGTCACCTGTTGAAACGTCCGTCGGCACCTTAACAATCTGACTCGACTCGGCAGGTATAATTGTTTCAAGTAAGTTGAAAGTTTGTGACTCATGCATTTGAATAGGGTTGCGAGCAAAACGCGTTTTTAGCACCTGTGTACTAAGGTCGATTTTTGACTGCCATTGCTTTAATAAATCTAAGCCTATTAACCCATCGAAGTATTTATGAAAACGATATATGAACAACTTAATAGGATTCCGATCTCTAAATTCGGGAAAACACGGAATAGTTATAGAGTAATCATTTTTTGTAGTTGCATGTATATTTGATACGATAAAAGGGTCATAGTTAATAGGAAAATTAGAGAAAAATGTCTGAACAGCTTCTGGGCTTATAAACGACTTATTGGCTCCTGTGTCCAGGAGAAGTTTCAAAGGTGGATTAGAAATTTGAATATAGGGGAGCTGTCTTTTATTTTGTACATGTATCTCTATTCTGGGGATGTTATCTGAGGCTTCGTGTAAAAATTTGACTTAGTTTCTTTATTGTCTTCGGATTTTTCCTTTTCAGTAGAATTGGAAATATCGGCTACGGTAGTCGGTGTTGAGTATGAGTACTGTTCATAATCCGCATATTGGTCGTAGTCTACGTACTGGTCATAGTCCGCGTACTGGTCATAGTCATAGTCCAGAGGATAGACCTCGTCATAATACGAGTCGTAAATTTCATTCATATTAACTTGCGGATTTTGAGGCGTTAAGGGTAAAGTACGAGCAATGGGGTGACTTATACCACTCATAGGGGTAGGTGCATTTTGGATAGGCCGTTGGAAGAACGGTCTGGGAGGAATTCTAAAACCAGTGGACATGTTCGACCGGGGCAAGGCTCGCATCATTTGTTGCGTCCTTGAGAGTCTTGGACCTTGAAAACCGAAATTTTGAGATTGATTGGGGTTTAAAAATCGGTTAGCGTTACTTTGAGGCATAAAATTTTGAAATTGATATGGGTTGGAATTAAATTTATTGGGAACATTATAAGTATTTTGTATCTTATTACTATTTTGTGAAGGTCCAGAATTAGGTCTATTCTGATAAATAGGGATGGGTGAGGGAAAACCGAATGGCTTTGGAATTAATTGAGCGACCGGAGTCATCTGTGGCAAGTTAAAAGGCGATAAGTTAAAACCGGTATTAAATTGAGGTAATTTCTTGGGCATGAGAGCGCTACCATTTTTCTGTTGCAAATAGAGGACATTTAGTTCTTCTTGGGCAAATTCTAATGCCTTTTCTAAAGTTTCGGGCCGCATGCACCGAATCCTTGAGCCGAGAGGCTCATGTAGGCCTTTAAGATAAGATTGCAAAGCTAGTTTTTTATAGAGTGTTCGTTTAGCCTCAACGGTAGTATGTATAGATTCATGTAACTCGACATACGTCATTATAGTACTAAGTAAAGTCTGGACTCGTTCGTAGAAAACATGTGGCGTGTCATTGCCCTGAGATAACGACGATAAATCGGTGTAAAGTGTTGATTCATCTCTATGATCTGAAAAAGAATTTATTAGAGCATTTCTAATGCCATTCCAGTCTCTAGGTATTCCATTGGCGGCCAAAGTGGTCGCAGCGCGCCCAGTAACCTTATTCAAAATTCCGTTTAATACGGCTGCATTGTTCAATTCATTTCCTGGAGCTGGATTGACATAACTGATAACAATTTGGTCGCAAATAGTCAGAAATCTGATCAAGACATGCGAATTACCATCAAACTCGGGAACTAATCTCAAAGCCTTCCAAATTTGATCTGTCAAATTATTAAAAACTCTAGGAGTTTGCTCACCTAAACTATTTTCTTGAGACATTTCGTCTTCTTCCTGTATTCCTTCTAAACTTATCAATAAATCTCTATGAAATCTATTTTCCCTATAACTATCGCGAATATTACGCGAAGTGCTGGGCTTACTTATAACTACTTGGATGAAAAATTTTGAAATTATTATTCTAACTTTTATAAGTGAAAAAAGATATATATATTTTTTTTATATGTATATTTTATAAATTTATTTAAAGATATTCCGTTTTAAAATATCAGGTATAATCACTTTCTTTAAAATACTTAATCTAGGTGAAAAAGCTTCCTACCAATACGAATCGAAGAGACTTCGGAGTAATAGGATATAGGAAAACAACCAATATAGGAATAGTGCAAGTTACTCACAGGATCGTGGCAATCTGCATTCTTACTTGTTGACCCATCGATGTCTGGATGACGTCGTTCAGGAACTCCCGCGGCCGGTCGTAGGTTCGAAGATAGTCGACGCGCCGACGATTCGACTATTAGACGTATTCGATGCTAGAAACACGCACTAACGCGACTATCCGCTCCGACTGCGCCAGATACGTTACTGACCGCAGGGAAGATATTTTTAAAAAACTACAATAATTAATTAACAGAGATTTATTCAGGAATCACAATGATTAGGACATGAAAGATTAATTACGATAATGTGCGATCGCTTCCGCGATTGAAGCAATACAGCCGCCGACGTTGGGGCTCGCCTTCCCACGACGGATGCGTCACCATGCACCTGCAGTTTCGCGATGTCAGCCGTTCAGCTCCAAGAAAGTGAATCACAGTGTTGATAATTTCGTAAATGCGGTGATGGGAATCTATACGTAACAAGCTTGATATCCTATATCGCAAGTCTTGAAATTACTTTGGCGCAAGCTCAAACCGTGTGATTTTTCCGTATATATTTTATTTACTCACAAAGGTTCGACTGGATCAATTATACTTAATAGTTTTTGCATACTTAATTTAGCTCCCATATTCATGTACCAACAAAATAATAGTAAAGCATTAACATTGATAGGTGATCATCCTGACTATGCGCACCCTGGTCTCAGAGTTCTTCGGAACCAACTCTCGGCCTCTGACGTGGTTCCTTTAATGACAACTAGATGGCAGCCGGGACCAACGGCTTAACTTGCCTTCCGAAGCACGAAATTATCTTCATTATCAATAATCAGGTGATTCAATCCTGCAATGTCCTAACCAAACTGGAAGCAACTAATCAAAGTATGCTTCCCGTGGGAATCGAACCCACGACCCCCGGGTCTACAGGCAAACGCTTTAACCACTGGACCACGGAGGCAGTTATGAAAACAAAAAGGAAATGAAAACTAACCGTGTAAGTATATATATGTAGATAAGTTACCCGGACCCCAGCTTCACATGGGTGCAATGTACATTATACGTACATTGCACCCGGGCGAAGCTCTCTTGAATCACTATTTGAAAAAAAACTGCATCAAAAATCTAAGCGTACAAAGGGACAGACAGACACCGGGAAGCGAGTTTTATCCCCGGTCAGGTCAAGATGGAAAATGATCTTTTTCAGATTGGCCTGGGTCTTGGATGTTTATCTATATATGTATTTGTTATAAAATATAGTATCGTTGAGTTAGTATCCCATAACACAAGTCTCGAACTTACTTTGGGGCTAGCTCAATCTGTGAGATTTGTCCGTATATATTTATTATTATTTATTACTTTTTAAGTACGATGTAGTGATAGTCATAGTAATGATACACGACTCTTCAGAGCCACTGTATTCTATGTAGTGCAGGAGCACAAAGAAAATATATATAATCAATTCTGTTTCATGATACGACGTTTCAGATAGTACAGGCCGCCTCGCCACAGATCTTACAAAATTTGGTACAAGCCGGGTCGTTACAATTATCATCATCATCATCATCATCAGGTCTTTTTAGTCTCAACTACAGGAGCATGACCCTCTCTGTACTACTAGAGCCATACTTGGCCAGAGCAGCCAGAGGACTTGGCCTATACTCTCCACGTTAGCCAGACGGGTTGGAAAGGTCTCATATATGTTTACAAGCTTTGTTTTATAAGCTTATATTTCCTAAGTCGCCTTCTACGTCATCCACGGGAAGACTTGGAGTGTTCGTATTCTACTCTGCCGGATACCACACGGCGTACAAAAATATCTATAAATGTCTTATATCATAGCTCCGTGGCCCAGTAGCCGTAAGCTAACGAGCCGTTAGTCCCGGCTGTATTTTTTGATGGCAGTCTTGTAGCTATGTCAGATACCGTTAGACAGCTTGAAAAAATCTGTCACTAGTGTTGGCCACTTACACACACGAAAGACTAACAATATTTTAATGCTCAACTGGTTGTATCAAACGAAACCAAACCCACATTACACAATACCAAACAAATAAATAAATATGGTCTTAAAGCCAAGCACACCCGAATAAATAACATTTAACAGAACAGGAAAACGCACGGGAACATCGGTCACAAAGCGGCGCTTTACAAACTAATTATTAACAGAAAAACCACAAAAAACCTCACGAAATTAGTTCCCGATGACAGTCCAAAAATATATGTATATTTTTTCTGGGGATATGTAAAAAATGGGCGACGTAGCGCCATGGCCGACGCGCGGCATCTTTGCTCCCAGCAGGACTTCTGCGTTGGCTCTCGGCACTAAATTTCCCCGTGGCATATTTATTCTCATATCGACCGGCTTGAGATTATTTTCTACTAGAGTTTTATGATAATCGTGGTTTCGTAACGACTAATGAATTACGTGTAGCCGGCCTAACGTGACAATCGTGGCCATAACGTTCCTATGGTTGACACCTTTTTCTTATTTCGTCTTGTTAACGTGAGATAAGCATCTTTCTGCATCGTTTAGTGTGATTGGGTGCTTATAGTGTGATAAAGTATCGATTTCGAATGTGTTGAAGCGGTCTTCATTATGTCCCTTTCGTGTCGTGATTTTGAAAGTTTCAACAATTTGTAAAATATTTTTAAGTTTTATAAATTAAAAAATATCTGTATATATTTACTAACTTGGATAAAGTGTGTTATTTTTTGCAATCAGAATGATAAAAAACATATTTAAAAAGTTGATACATTTAAATTAAAATACATGATGACTCCGCATTTTCTGAAAATGTAATTTCATATTAAGCTAAGGGTTTTTGATTAAAAATACGCGTATGCGTTAAGTGTGTGTTAGGTGCGAAAGACGAAGGTGCGAAGTGCCAACCTGTGTTGGAGTTAAAGTTGCTAATACAAGTATATCGCTTGAGTTACATGATCATAACCCTAAAGGAATTAAATACCTAAACAAGGATAGTCATAAAAAAATTTTTAGAAAACTCAAACAATAAGAACAACGATGGAATGCAAATTTTATTACACTCAAATTAAAACATTTTTTAGAATGCATTATTTTTTTATTTATTTTTTTATAAATATATACGGACAAATCACACAGATTGAGCTAGCCCTAAAGTAAGTAGTTAATTTAGCAGAGACTTGTCTTATGGGATACTAACTCAACGATACTATATTGTATAAGAAATACATATATAGATAAACATCCAAGGCACAGGCCAATCTGAAAAAGATAATTTTCCATCTTGACCTGACCGGGGATCGAACCCGGGCACCCTCGTGTCGTAGGCTGGCGTGTTAACCACTGCGCCACGGAGCTGTCGATGACATTATTGAGGAAAATAAAATAGTGCACATTCTCATAAGAAAATTTTGAAAAAGTTTACCTTACTACTAGGCCGATTTTGAAATCTCAAACTCAACAATACCTACTACATTGTTTATTCTTTCTTTTTTAGTTTAATACTTTTTAAAATATTGGTTTGCCAAGGTCTTATAATGTGCACAAGGCCTTCAAAAGGTTGACGGCCCTACAGACACCAGGGCAGATGAAAATGAAAAACATGTAAAAAATGATAAAACACCTACATACAGGGTGATTCTGAATTGCCTAGCAACATTCCAATGTTGGAATCAGAATACTTCAAAGAATATACATCCGCAGGAAAAAAAAAAGGTAATCTATACTTAATATTATAAAGCTGCGGAGTTTGGTTGTTTGTTTGAACGCGCTAATTTTAGGAACTACTGGCTCAAGTTGGAAAATTCTTTTTGTGTTGGATAGTCCATCTATTTAGGAAGGATTTGGGCTATAAAACATCACGCTGTGACCAATAGGAGCGAAGCATCAATAAAAAATGTTTTGAAAACGGGGGAAAATTATTCATCTATACTTATTAATCAAAATAACAGAAATTGCCGCGAACGAAGTCGCGGGCAACAGCAAGTTTATGATAAAATGAAATAAGGTGTGTCAATAAGGTATCCTTATCCTTACTAATATTATAAATGCGAAAGTGAGTTTGTTTATTTGTTTGTTTGTTTGTTACGCTTTCACGCCGTAACTACTGAACCGATCATCATGAAATTTTGCATACAAGTTCTCTGGAGTGCGGAGAAGGACATAGGCTACCTTTTATCCCGGGAAAAAGTACTATTCCCGAGGGATCGACATTGACGCGGGCGGAGCCGCGGGCGAAAACTAGTTATATATATAAAAGGTAATTTATGAATAAATGAACAAAAAAAGGTAATATATTTTTCCTGTGTATGTGTGTGACTTCAGCTACAAATAAACTATTTATCTATCTATCTATCTATCTATAAAAAAACAGACTTTCCATAGAAAATTTACCAGCTGATCGGTGAATTGTATGGGGGGCTCAATTTTTTTTCATCACTTTTCCCTTTTGTCCTGCAGGTATTCTATTAGGGATTCCGATTTCAACACCAAAACACTGCCAGGTAATTTAAAATCACCTATATAATCTCACAAACTATTAAAGTTTTTAATTTAACTCCACTCATTTCCGAAAAAAAAACATTAACTCCAGTGAGTGAGACGAATGTTAGACGGGGGTCAAGTGACAGTCTACTGCCATCAATCTTGTCCGCTCGTCGATGCCTGATGATGGATGCTTCCAGCCTTCTCGTCTCGATAATTATCCCTAATAAAGGATAAGGGTTCTGTGTTACCCAACCGTGGAAAATGGAGAACAATAATTTTATTACGCATTTTTAGGGTTCCGCACCTTAATAGGAAAAACGGAGATCTTATAGGATCACTTGGTTCATCTGTCTGTCTGTCAAAACACTTTTTCTCGCATGGAGGTATCAAGCTGAAATTCATATCAAATACTCAGGTCTACCGTCCCTTGGAGGTGTGAAAAAAAACAAATTTCTAAGCTAAAGCAATCAAAAGATACCTACCGCCGTTTATGCTGCAAATTTTCGACGAACGCAAGGTAATAAAAACCTCCAGGGTACTTTCCGTGAACTTAGAATCTTAAATTTGATACGAAGCAACATCTTATAGCACAGATAAAGGAAAAATTACGAAAAGCATACATTTTTTTGTTATATTTTTAATAATTTTAAACTTATTATAGATAATGGTACGGAACCCTAGGTGCGCAAGTCCGACTCGCGTTTGGCCGGTTTTTAATATTTGAAATTAATTTATTTGATACTTACCTTTGCCCGTGACTTTGCACGCGTTGATGTAGTTCCTTCGGGAATAGTACTTCATTTAGGGATTAAAGGTAGCCTATGTCCGTCTTTCTCCTGACAAAATGTAATGACGAACGATAAAACGTAACAGACTGAAGTACTAAAGTCTTAGTAGTAGTCTAGTAGCTTCTAGATTCTTCTCGAAACATTAAAATTGTGTTTATAACATTTTCCATTATATTTTTAGGTAATTGTTCAAGAAAAAACCTCTAAGAAATTTAAGGCTATCTTTTGAATATGTGCTATATTTTTTAAGATCTTTATCATCATTTTGTGTAGGTGACACGGTCAATCAACCAAGCACACCCTGGTGTCAGAGTTCTTCGGAACCGCCTGTCGGCGGTTTGTAGAGATGTGAGTGTGATTTTTGTTTTTACATTGATGTGCTGATGATACGAATAAAGGGTTTCTATTCTAAGTTAAAGTCAATTTTTTTTATCCAAAATGGAATACATGTTCCTATCTCTTTTTAATTTCATATTTTCCTTTCTTATATTTTTTTAATACAGCGTGTTTTTGAACCTCCGAGCTAAATAGAAATCTGGGAATCAGAATCCCTACTGAATAGAGAATTGCAAGAAATAAAGGTGAAATTTTACATTTATTTCTCAGGTATTTTACAGTAAAATACGAAAAAAAAAAAACATTTGACCTTCGATAGAAATTCGTCTAGCTAATTCGGCGACTTTGTATGCGAAACCAATTTTTTTTTGCTATCGTCTTTTTTAGGTTTCCGTACTCGAAGGGTCAAAACGGGACCCTATTAATTTCGCTCCGCTGTCCGTCTGTCTGTCTATCTGTCCGTCTGTCACCAGGCTGTATGTTGAAATTTTCACAGATGATATATTTCTGTTGCCGCTATAACAGCAAGTACTAAAAAATAGAATAAAATAAATATTTAAGGGAGCTCCCATTTTTATAGATAAGTGTACGGAACCCTTCGTGCGCGAGTCCGACTTGCACTTGGCCGGTTTTTCTTGCTATTCTGTCTTCCATTAGGGATTCTGATTCCAAAAATCCAATATAGCTAGGAGGTTCAAAATCACGTTGTATACCTATGCAAAATCAAAATACTAAGTACTGAACGACCACTGTTGAGAAAGAAACTCAATCGAGACTTGGTCCCTACGTGTCTGAAGGGCTCTAGGGAATGATATCCCACCTCCGATTAGACTACCTACTAAGTTCGATTTATACATTTAAAAAACACTATAAAACTTTTCTTATACAAAAGCAAGTTGTAGGTATTCCAAAGCGTTGCCGGTAGGTGATTTTCTCTTCGACGTGTCTGGCTTATTGAGGGGAATGTGTATATCATTTTTGTTTGTTTGTTTGTTTGTAAACTCTTTATTGTACACATAAAAAATACATTTTGATAACTACATACTAAATAAGGATAAATATGTACAGTGGCGGACTTATCCCTGAAGGAATTTCTTCCAGTCAACCAAGTAGCTGCAAGAACATGAGACAATGATAACGGGTACCATGAGGTAATATGTACAATAAATTTAATCAAATTTCTAATTGAATCTAAATCATTTTTATCTATCTCTTAATTTATAATTATTTTGTCTTAGATATAAGGCATATTGGGTTCTTACGAATTGGTCATAATTATTTCTATAAATGCATTTCATTATTTATTTATTTGTGTCTATTCCCACACGTATATCATATATATTATCATATTATCTCCTTGCACGCGCACCTACTTGACGGCGATAACTGAAAATCAGTGTTTTTGTACCCAAGTGCAAAATAATCGCTGAGGTATGGCCTTTTTGTCTTGCACAAGAACAGTCATTTGTGTGCTGCAACACAAATGACTGTTCTTGTGTTTATGTTTGTGGCAATCAAATAAACGTACTATCTATTTATCTATCACTGATTTCATTGTAAACATTTATTTCAGACACAATTTTCATAATATTTATTAATTTGTTTACATTTAATAAATAACTTCCGCGCATTTTTATCAATTAAATAATCATCAATACAGTAATAAGCCTTTTTTTACTAACTGGTTTTTTCCAGAATTTATAGAAGCGTATACGTATACTAATACCGAGAAATGAGTCCATAGTTTTCAGCAATCGCCATACCGTAGCTAATTTTATTCTCGTGTTTGGTCATGAATATTACAATTTTTCTGATATTAATCAAGATCATCATCATTTCGAGTAGGTGTCACAGTCAATCGACCATGCACTCCCTGGTGTCAGAGTTCTTCGGAACCGCCTCTCGGCCTCTGACGTGGTTCCTTTAACGACTACCAGATGGCAGCCGGGACCACCGGCTTAACGTGCCTTCCGAAGCACGGAATCATCTTTATTATCAGACAATCCGGTGATTCACGCCTGCAATGTCCTAACCAAACTGGAAACAACTAAACAAAGTATGCTTCCGGTGGGAATCGAACCCACGACCCCCGGGTCAACAGGCAAACGCCTTAACCACTGGACCACGGAGGCTGTATTAATCAAGATTATGGCGCACAAACATAATATTCGCAAATATGTAATGAGAAGGTAATATTAAAATTTTTATATCTAGGGATGATGATGCGTCATGCCATTTACCGTTATGGCTTATGGCACATCAGTCGGTTTACTCTGACAGATCGCCGATGGATATGCATACATCTTTCGGATATGATCGTCAAAACATGCACACTATTCTTATTAAGTACTTCACGAAACATGCACACTATTCTATTAAGTACTTCACGCTAAACTTCATAAAATTTTACAGAATAGCAAATAGGCTATAAATTACGCAGACAAAGTCGCAGGATATGGAATAGCGTTTTCTTGTTTACGGACAAATCACACAGATTGAGCTAGCCCCAAAGATAAACATACAACAACATACAACTTTAATGTGGTGCATATAAATGCACAAAGTATTCCTGCTCACTTTGCTGATATGCTAGCGACATTTGATATCAAAAATATTCACGCGATTCTTGTTTCCGAATCTTGGCTAAAGCCGTGTCTCCCTTCCACTTCTTACTCACTACCGGGTTTTCAATTAATTCGTCACGATCTCACTGGCAAACGTGGTGGTGGTGTTGCCATATATCTACGTTCGTATATCCCATATAAAGTCCTTAGTGTATCTTCTTCTGATGTTTTTGAATATCTTGTACTTGAACTTACTCTTGCCCACACCAAAACCCTTCTGGGAGTTTGTTACAGTCACACCTCTGCAGTAAATTATTTTGCCGAATTTGAAAATCTCTTGGAAAGATTAATGCCGTCGTATAGCCATACAGTCATTATGGGTGATTTTAACACGTGTTTATTGCTAAACGACTCTCGAACACGGCAACTGAGATCAGTCGTAGACAGTTGCAACTTAAACATACTCCCTCTCCAATCCACACATCATTTTCCTAAATGTAAACCTTCCCTCCTTGATCTCATCCTTGTTTCTTCCTCCAATCATGTTGCAAACTTTGGCCAGTGTGCGGCAGATGCTTTCTCCTATCATGATCTTCTTTACCTTTCCTATAAAATCCGTCCTCCAAAATCCAAAGTCAAAATCCTTATGCAGCGTAACTTTGGTGATATCGATATTGATAAGTTTCGAGAAGAAGCTCGTGACTGTGACTGGCAGCGGATAGTTAATACAGAGTCGGTTGACAAACAAATTGAATTATTCAACTCTACTGTTATAGAACTGTTTGACAAACACGCACCAGTTCGCCCGGTTCGTGTTAAATATTTCCCAGCGCCTTGGTTAACAGAAGATATTAAATTGATCCAAGCCAAAAAAATTAGGGCTAAGTCCAAGTATAAAACAGACCCTGACAAACATCGTGAAGCCTACATTCAAGCTCGGAATCACTGTAATAAGGTGTGTAGGGAGGCTCAGAAACGCCACATACATCAATCCATACAAAACGGAAATCCAGCTAGAATCTGGAAGTTTCTTAAAACTTTAGGAGTTGGGAAGACCAAAAGTAACAGTCCGGCTAATTTAGACATTGAAGCCCTAAATAGGCATTTCTCATCTTCTGTTGCTCTTGATGACAACATAAAATTAAATACATTAAATTCTCTTTCTTCTATTCCCACTCCTAACATACCGTCTTTTGTTTTTAGTCCGATTTCTGAATGCGATATTGAGAGTTCAGTACGTTCAATTACATCGAATGCTGTCGGTGGTGATTGCATTAGTCGGAAAATGATCTTACCCATCCTTGATATCATTCTTCCTTTCTTGACCATAATCCTGAATAATTCATTGACTACCGGTGTCTTTCCAATGGCTTGGAAAAAAGCGAATATTACTCCTCTTCCTAAAAAACCTAATCCATCATCTTTGTCCGATCTCCGCCCAATATCTATACTCCCATTTCTGTCTAAAGTTTTGGAAAGAGTAGTCTAGCAACAACTCAGTCACTTCCTTACAGTTAATAACCTACTCAATCCACTTCAGTCCGGTTTCCGTCCGGGTCACAGTACGACTACTGCTCTCATTAAAGTAACCGATGACATTCGGCTGGAAATGGACAATAGACAGTTGACTGTCTTAACGCTTCTGGATTTTAGCAATGCTTTTAATACAGTTGACGTCGACATTCTGCTGGGTATCTTAAGTTCTCTCAATATATCTTCAACAGTTATCGACTGGTTTCACTCTTACCTGTCTGGAAGACAGCAACGTGTGCGCATCGAAGATGATTACTCTTCATGGTGTTCAACGTATGCTGGTGTTCCGCAGGGTGGCGTATTATCCCCTCTTCTTTTTTCCATATTTATTAATTCAATAACTACTCAGCTTCAGTCTTCCTACCATCTTTACGCTGACGATTTACAGATATATACACAGTCTAGCGTTGAATGCATTTCATCAGCGATAAATACGACCAACTCTGACCTGGACCGCATTTCTAGTTGGAGTAAGAATCATGGACTCATTGTTAACCCCTTGAAAACGCAGTGCATTATAGTGGGTAGTTCCAGATTGTTGCGCCGATTAGACTATGATGAACTTCCACAGATTGTATTTAATGGTACTGTTATAAAATTCAGCGATAGTGTTAAGAACCTCGGTATTATTTTTGACAAAACAATGTCTTGGTCGTCACAATTGTCGGAGGTCAGCAGGAAGACATTTGCAGCTTTTTGTTCACTTCGGAGACTCAGTAAATTCTTGCCAATAGACACCAAAATTACGCTTGCACATTCCTTGCTTTTCCCTATCCTTGATTATGCTGACATTTGTTACTTGGACATAACAGAGGAGCAATTAAATAACCTTGAGCGTCTCCAAAACCTTCTTATTCGATTTATATATGGACTTCGCAAATACGACCATGTTTCTCAATTTCGCACTGAACTCAAGTGGCTCCCTATTCGTCGTCGCCGTGACGGGCATATCCTTTCAATGTTATACACTATCCTTTTTAACCCTACAACCCCTAATTACTTAAGAAAACTTTTTATTTTTCACAGAGATGTTCAAAATCGTCCTTTGCGTAGCGGCGAAAACCTTCGCCTTAAAATCCCCGCACATTCTACTCAGTTTTTCTCACGTTCTTTCTCTGTCCAAGCTGTACTTCTTTGGAACTCACTACCACTTACTATCCGGTGTGCTCAAACGCTAGCCAGCTTCAAATCCCAAGTAAAATCGCATTTTCTATCTTTATGATATTTTTCCAACGTAGGCTTTCTGGCTATCACCATAACTTTCTGCTGCTTTTGTGTATGTATTTATGTATTGTTTATTATGTATTTATGTATGGTATTTGTGTATGTTTATTTATGCTATTGTATTTAAGTATGTTTAGTGTAGGTTACTATGTCATTTGGTTTGTTTTTTCTACCCCTCACCATAATATTTCTCTCGCATTGTTTTCTTTTTCTGCAAAGGTTGCCTGGAAGAAATTGCATTGCGATAAGGCCGCCTTTTGCACAATTCTTATATTTTAAGTTAATATAAATTATGTAAACTGTTCCTTTTTGTGCAATAAAGGGTATTGTATTGTGTATTGTATTGTATTGTAAACATCCAAGACCCAGGCCAATCTGAAAAAGATCATTTTCCATCTTGACCTGACAGGGGATCGAACCCGGGGCCCTCGTGTCGCAGTGGTGCAGGCTGGCGTGTTAACCACTGCGCCACGGAGCGTATAGAAATAATAATCGCTTATTTGGTAGCTTAAGATTCTAGAGATATTCGAAAATGGAAGTCAATTTCCTACTTATTAGACTAATTTTTCCTCGCAACTTCTTCCCAGTGAATGACAGTTTACTGACGATAATCTTACGTGATAACGACGATAAGATCACGGTGGAAAAGAGATAGATGGGTCACAAGCCGAACGTTTAGGCCGATCGTGCCTCTCTATCGCTTGTTCCGCGCTTTTGCTTGCATCCAAAATGGTCAATAAATTACACAATTTATTTTCCCAGACACGTAGTAACACTACTATGGCATCGTCTTTACAAAACACCGCCTCAGTCGTAACATACGCTAGAGCAGTGGTTCACAAAGTGGTCTAGAGTTACTTGGTGCCCCAGTGCCCCGCGGGCTTGGACTACCCACCCTCGCATATCATGTTATTTAAAGAAATAAGTAATGGTCTTCTTTTTTCTTATAGAATCATACATTTTATCACGTCTTTATTCCTTACGGGGTAGACAAAGCCTAAGGTCATAAGACCCAAAGGTAACGTTTAGCGTGTAAGTAGGCGTAAATGAGGGAAATCGAATCAAAATAGCGATGAGTATCTAGCCGCATCGCCTGTAAAGTTTAATTAGAATTATTACAATCGGTATATAAATAAAATATAAGTCGCGGAAAAAAAGGTAGTAGAAGGTAATATATAACATGCTCTAAGCCTCCAAACTAAGGAACACGATCAGATCACTGTGAAGAGCTGGCAAAGACAAATCAAATGGGCTGTGCAAATGGCTTTATCTCTATCTATTAGAAGTTTATATAACCATCTTTCGACTCTATTATCAAAACACCTGATTGATTCTACAATATATATACAGCAAGCACTGTTGACAACTATAGTACGATACAACACAATACAACACGATACTGTTGTATCGTTGTTGTAGATGTCCATGGGTTACGATGTCACTTACCATCTAGTATAGCGTAAGCTGTAAGCCTGCTTAACCATAAAAAAATTGTATTGTCATCTGATTTACACAAGTGTGCATAATCTTAACTCAATCGATGGTCAGAAGTTGGTTAATTTCTATGGTAAAGCCTAAATAAAAAATCTTGTTTATATAAAGTTTGAGAACCTTAGAGCAGGACAGTAAATGTCAACGTAAAGTTTACTTAATACCCCATTTGCTATTTCCAACCCTGCACGAATATAAGCGTATTGAGAGGTCATGCAGCTAGTGATATTTTACGCGCACAAGCCTCTAGTTTTCTCAAAACCAGACCTCTTGGTCGAGCTGAAGTTGAATGCTGTCAAATGTGGAGTGGGAAGTCTTCCATGCTGGTCTGGGAGAAAAGAAAAAACGTAAAATGTGCCAGCTGCTTTTCTTCCCGCGCAGATCGTAAAAGCCGATCGAGGGATTGGGTAAAATCTGAGGAATCATGTTAATAGGCGATGCGGTTAGCAACCCACCACTATTTTGAAATCAATTTCCCTAATTCCACCTAAACGTGGCTTTAAGGGCTTAATGACCTGGGCTCTGTATACCCCGCAAGGAAAACGCCGTAATAGTATATGTATGTTTTCTCATATTTGGAGCTTAAATTACAATAAGCTAATCCTTGCAGATAATATTTGTAAACTTTTCTAGCCCGTGGCGACCCTAAGATATTATCTACGTTTGATCGAATGAAAGGTTGAAAAAATACAATATTTATATATGAAATATAATTACCATTCTCCTGTAATAATTCAAAATATACTTGGAAAACTAGTCGGTTATTAGTTTCTTGTTGGACAAACGCCGTCATAATAGCGGGCCAATTACACTCTCCATTTTATTTTAAGAAGACAAAAGGGATTCATCTTTTATTAATCGTTTTGAACAATGTTCGTAACAAGAAGTTTGCTTAACCTTCTCCCAACGGAAGGCCCTATTACGCGAGTAAATATTAAATTCCATTGTACCTTAGGCGTGAAGCAATTAGTACATTCTTACTGTAAATTTCATTTAACAACGTTATTAACGTTTGGTATAATCATCACCATCATCATCATAATCATATATTGTACCTTAAGCGTGAAACAATTAGTACATTCTTACTATAAATTTCATTAAACAACGTTTCATCATCATCATCATCATCAGGTCTTTTTTTAGTCTCCACTACAGGAGCACGACCCTCCCTGTACTACTAGAGCCATACTTGGCCAGAGGAGCCAGAGGACTTGGCCTACACTCTCCACGATGGCCAGACGGGTTGGAGAGGTTAACGTTTGGTATAATCTTATTCATTTAGTAGTGGCCTGCCCTGGCTTCCCACGGGTAGTTATAGGTATTTAATCTATAGCCTATGTTCATCAGTAATAATGTAGGATGCTAATGGTAAAATATTTTTTCGAACTAGTCCAGTAGTTTCGGAGCCTATTAAATGCAAACAAACAAACGTGGTAGACGGGCAGTATTTTGATAGGATTTTGATTCCGAGATTGAGATAGGGCCAAGTAGTTCAAAATCACTCGTATTTATACATTTATTTTATCATTGAATATACAGGGTGAGTGATTTTTAATAATCTGGCAACATTTAAATGTTGGAATCAGAATACCTACCTAATAGAATATACATCCGCAAGAAAAAAAGGTAATTTATGAATAATAACTTAGACTTTCCATTGAAATTTGACCGTAAATTTGTATGAGAGGCTCAATTTTTTTTCATCATTTTTACCAGCCGGTCTGCACGCAGGGATTCTACATCTTTGGCTATAGCATTTTCTTCAAGGTTGGTGACATCTGAATCAAGTTAATAGGTAGGTGCAACTGTTTAACAGCAACAAGCCGGTTCTCAGCTTGTTGATATGTCATTTGATTCTTCGCTGCGAGAACTTGCAACGATTTTGTTTGTTTGAAAATCAAGTGTTAAACACGTTTCTCATGATATTGTATGTATAATTAAGTTAAAGACGACGTATATGGTAGCCGTCTCATCGTAATAGGTCAGTGCGGAGACTTGCAAATTTACAGGTTGATGAACCCCAAAAAAACGGGTTGCACTCCGGGAGTCCCGACAGAAGTGAAAACTCCGCGAGGTAAAAAGAGAGGGGGATATTACTTCCTCTCCTACGCCGCGCCAGAGGTCTCAGGTCACATGTCCGTCTTACGAATTTTCGATCAGGTCACGTGTCCTGACGCGTCTTTAACATTTTTTACCCATCTCAAAAAGTGTACAACGCTTACAAAGAAGATTTAACTTCAAAAAAACATTTGCAATCCCATAGAAATAAGAAAAAAAATAATCAGAAAGATTTTGAAAAACGTTTCTGACTACCTACCTAAGTAAGCACCTAGTTGACAATATTTATTTGACGTCCATACAATAATTTTGGTTATAATGAGTTGTAAAAATATTTTCAAAAGTATAAAAAAAGTACCTTAACCTTTAAATTTATATTTATATTATACTATAGTGAGGGAATAATTCATGAGATTACTGCTCCATTTTCTCCTCAAGAAAATGGGCGGGCAGAGCGAGAATTAAGAACTATTGTAGAAAGTGCGCGTTCAATGCTCTATGCTCGTAATGTACCTTTGTGTCTTTGGGCAGAAGCTGTTAATTGTGCAGTTTATTTTCTTAACCGCACATCATCTACTCAAACTCCAGGTGTATCTCCTTATGAACTATGGCACGGTTAAATTTAAGTTAAGTCCACCTTTTGTACCATTTTCTTTGGTAAATAAAAAAAATTATAGTGACTTTCGGTAAACATAACCGGCCACTATTTTAGCTTAGCGTTTGTGGACTATGAGAAGGACTTTGATTCGATCGAAACCTGGGACGTACTTTTTTTTCAGTCTCTTCAGCGATGCCGCAACGATCATCGGTATATCGAAGTTGTTGCTTATACAGCAACGCCACAATGTCAGTCCGAGTACAGGAGCAGAGTATGAGGGCTATCCGACTACAATTAGGTGTGAGACAGGGAGATGTGATATCTCCAAAACTGACGCTGCTGCCCATCGAAAGCATTTTAAAGGTGATACCACTGTAAATAAGGTCGTTCTGAACCTTATTTATCTCGCAAAATACTTAAATTAGGAGTTTCAAATCTAAGTAATATGATTTTTGACTATTTCATCTCCAAAAGTGTAAGATGAAAACACGTTTTGATAAAATTTTCTCGATAGAAATATTTTTTGAAAAATGGTCTTCGTTCGCAAGTTTTTGTTATTGTAGCTCAAATGCGACGACTGAAATAATGATTTTTAGACTAAACGATAGGTTATTAGTAATTCATCAAAATTTAAATATGAAAATACAATTAACCGGTCTGATTTTATATAAAATAGAAATAACGAATTTGGCGCTTACGTTTTTTCTTTGAGCGTGTGTAAGCATTAACTTTAAAAACCCAAATAAAATTACTTATCTGTGGTCCTGCTTCCGTTCCCCCCTATATCTACTTCCTTCGCCGAGACGGCCTGTGATTCGAAAAGAACAGTCGAAAAAAAATATGGCGTGCGAGTTGAGTTGAACAGCGCCTTGCGCTAATATAATTTCCAAAAATAACGACCCTAAGGGCTTCGCTGGCCGAAAACAACCCTAAATCCTCATCGCGAGTGTGTGATGGTGTACCACTAGTGTAGGCAGCAAGAAAATAATACAGTTCAAGCCAGGGAGGTTCCCAGCCAGCCGCCACGAGGCCTGTCGCAGGCGAATCCTTTCGAATCCTGTTCACAAATGAATCCAGGTTAGTGTTTACTGATTTTTTCCCTGCTGTGATTCTGGGGTTGATCGGAGAATGCAGTGACCCTTCCAGAAAGTCGCAACATTAATTATGGTGCCTCCTGTGAGGAAATTCCTCACGTACTTATTTCAAATTTACCCACTTAATTTCAATATTTTCAATCAAAGTTATTTCCAAATATGGATAACTAATTTATTCATAAATAGACTTATTATAGATTCAAATTAACTAGGTACTTACCCACCTAGCATTTGTCTATTTGTCTAACAATCTCGGATCAAACAGGGAATTCCATTCCTGTTCCATACCATAGTAAATACCTATTACTTACGAGTACATACTTCTGTGGGTAACTCACATACATAATACTATTTTACAACATATATTTATTCTTATATATTAAATTCCTTTCATATAAAATAAATCATTCATAAATTTATATTACAAAACATATTTTCCTTATACACTATTTATAAATATATTATATTGCCTACTTAAACTAGTTCCACACATATAGTATTAATCTATTTACATATATTACATTTTATTACTTACCTTAAATACCATACGTAACTTACCGTGTCGCCCGCCGGTCGAGGTATTATGGAAACGCATATTTTACCACAAATGCGAGCTTCAAACTCGTTCTCAAACAATGCCCGCGCGCAGAGCCGGCCGAGGCCGACAAACCAGTCGCCAGTCGAGATCTGCCTTCGATACGCGAAGCCCGCGTCGCTTGACCGCAGCTACTTACGTAACCGCTGACTCGCCGCGACTAGCTTTGTTACCTACCTGCCTATCACTGCTTGTGCTTGTGTTTTTCACTTCTATTCTTCTGTCTGTTCTATCATATTCCTTCTGACTATTGTGCTTGTGAGTAAAAGCTGATAATATACGTATAAGTTGTGCCTACCACGGACTTTGTTATTGAAGCCTACTCCTGCATACAACTACATAATTGGTGAGCTACCCATTTACTTTCTCCAAACTGGTGACCCCTTTCAAGAACATTGAAGAGAATGGACAGCGAGGAATCAACTAAATCAGCGCAACGTGACGGACACACCCAGTCCGGTGGTTTTGAAGCGCGCGTTTCCACTACACCATCCGATATTTTTCGTGTTGGAATTCGTGTCGCACCATTTTGGCCGGATAAGCCAATGATATGGTTTGCGCAATTAGAGGGTCAATTCCTGATATCGAACATAACGGCAGATACAACGAAATTTTATTACGTCATATCGCAGCTCGATAATCAGTATGCCGTGGAAGTAGAAGACTTGATCGTGTCCCCTCCAGCGTCAAATAAATACGAAAAGCTCAAAACCGAGCTAATTAAGCGACTATCAGCCTCAAAAGAGAGAAAGGTGAAGCAGCTTCTCATGGACGAAGAACTTGGTGACAGGAAACCCTCGCAATTTCTTCGACATCTGCAGAACTTGGCAGGCCCCGGCGTTCCCGAAGATTTTGTGAAAACAATATGGACAAGCCGCTTGCCACACAACATGCAGCAGATAATCGCCTCCCAAGCTACTTCTCCGCTCGAAACCTTGGCTGATTTGGCAGACCGGATCCAGGATATCGCACCCCCAGCTCCATCAGTAGCTTCTACATCGTCTCCGAGACCTTCAGCCATGGATGAAATGGCCAAGCAAATTGCAGAGCTCACGAGACAGGTGCAAGCCCTTACACACCAGAGATCAAGACCTCGAAGCCGCTCCAACTATCGCCAGCACAACCGCAGCCGATCAGATTCCTGGTACAAAAAGCAGCCACTTTGTTGGTACCATGCCAAATTTGGAAGCAAGGCCCGCAAATGCATCAACCCCTGCGATTTCAAACCGGAAAACTTCCAGGGCGGTCGGTAATGGCGGCTGACGATTGCCCGAAGACAACTGGTCGCCTGTTCGTGACGGATCGTAGATCTAAAGTCCAGTTCCTCGTGGACACGGGAAGCGATTTATGTGTCGTCCCTCGATCTATGCTCCGAGAACGTCGTGTAAAGACTAATTACGAACTATGTGCAGCCAACGGATCTTCTATAAGTACATACGGTTCAGTGCAGTTAAATTTAAACCTTGGACTTCGTCGAGACTTTACGTGGCAATTCATCATAGCCGATGTTACCAAAGCCATAATTGGCGTTGATTTCCTTTCTTTTTACAACATTGTCGTCGACATTAGAAACAAACGTTTAATAGATAGGAATACTAATGTATCTACTGTAGCTTCCGTTTCTTTTGCAGAAAATCTTGTACCTAGTGTGAAGGTCTTGACTGGCATCGGGAAATATCACAGCATCCTTGGTGAGTTTCCAGAAATAACTCGACCTGCCGGCACACCACATACAGTAAAACACAACACGATACATTACATACGCACCACGCCAGGCCCCCCAGTTTCATGTTCACCTCGAAGACTGGCACCAGACAAACTGAAAATTGCCAAACTTGAATTTGAGGCTATGCTAGCAAACGGGACCGCCCGTCCTTCAGACAGTCCATGGGCGTCACCCCTTCATCTCGCCCCGAAAAAAGATAATAGCTGGCGCCCTTGCGGCGACTATAGACAGCTCAATTCCCGGACAATACCCGACAAATACCCCATACGCCATATTCACGACTTTACCAACTATCTTTCAGGTTGTAAAGTGTTTTCTACCGTTGATTTGGTAAAGGCATACAACCAGATCCCCGTAGCTACGGAGGATATTCCCAAGACAGCTATTAGCACGCCATTCGGTCTCTTCGAATTTCCATATATGACCTTTGGTTTGAGAAATGCTGGCCAAACTTTTCAAAGATTCGTGGATGAGATGACCCGCGACCTCGATTTTTGTTTTCCCTATTTGGATGGCTTTTTGATCTTCTCCAAGAGCGAATCAGAGCACGAGGGCCATCTCCGTCAAATTTTCACACGAATGAGAGAGTACGGCATACTCATAAACACTGCCAAATGTGTTTTCGGCCAACATGAAGTGTCGTTTCTCGGCTACAGCATCTCTCAATCGGGTGCTCAACCTCTGAAAAATAAGGTTCAGGCCATAACAGACTTCCCAATACCGAAAACCGTAAAGCAACTCAGGAGATTCTTAGGTATGATCAACTTTTATAGAAGATTTTTAGCTAACTCTGCCCAAGTTCAAGCTCCCTTGAATGCACTGCTCACTGGTTCGGTAAAAGGTTCAGACCCGGTCAACATAAGTGGAAATTCGTTGAGTGCATTTGAAGCTTGCAAAGAAAGTCTGATAAACGCGGCCCTGCTAGCACACCCAGACCCTCAATCCAAACTAGGTCTGACCACCGATGCATCAGATGTAGCAATTGGCGCGGTCTTACAGCAGTACAAGGATAATAGTTGGCAGCCCCTTGCATTCTTTTCGCGCAAGTTGAGCCCATCGCAACTAAAATACTCTACTTACGATAGAGAGCTCCTTGCTATCTACGAAAGTATCAAATACTTTAGATACATGCTAGAGGCGCGCCATTTTACTATATATACCGACCACAAACCGCTGTGCTATGCCTTCCACGAGAGAAAGAGTAACTGCTCACCTCGTCAGTACAGGCATCTAGACTACATCTCACAATTTACGACGGACATTCGTCATTTGGCCGGAAAAGATAATGTGGTAGCAGATACTCTTTCCCGCGTGGAAGAACTACAAAAGCCTGTCGACCTTGAAACCCTGGCCAATTCCCAAATTTCAGACTCGGAACTTACACAACTACTCCAAGGCGATACGTCCCTTCGTCTGGAAAAATTGGCGATCCCTGGCAGTCGTGCATTATTATATTGCGACGTCAGTACGTCGACTCCTAGGCCTTTCGTCACTAAACAGTTCCGTCAACAGGTTTTTAATAGCTTACACTGTTATAGTCATCCCGGAGCTAACACTAGTGCCAAGTTAGTGGACCAACGATTTGTTTGGCCGTCAATGAGGAAGGACTGTCGCGAGTGGTCTAAGGCATGTTTGGCTTGTCAACGTGCCAAGGTAAACCGACACGTCTCATCACCTTTGGGTACGTTAGATTTACCGAAAGCACGCTTCAAATATGTCCACCTAGACTTAATCGGTCCACTCCCTCCATCTGCTGGTTACAGGTACTGTTTGACAGCAGTCGATCGCTTCACGCGATGGCCTGAAGTTGTCCCAATTACCGACATTACAGCAGAGTCGGTGGCCAAAGCCTTTATATCTGGCTGGATATCCCGGTATGGATGTCCCACAGACATTGTCACCGACCGCGGAAGACAATTTGAGTCAGCTCTATTTCAGCAACTGGCTAAACAGATTGGTTTTAAGCACCGGAAAACCAGTTCTTACCACCCACAGTGCAATGGTTTAGTCGAGCGATTTCATCGCCAGCTAAAGACAGCCATTACCTGTCATGGTGACACAAACTGGACAGAAAACTTACCGTTAGTTTTACTCGGCATACGTAACGCAATTAAGGAGGACTTAAATGCTACTCCAGCAGATCTCCTTTATGGGGAAACGTTACGAATGCCAGGCGAATTTTTTGGTGACAAGTCCCCTTGTCACACTAGTGACATTCGTGATTTTTCCACTCGCTTGCATTCATTTGTCGCTAAACTACAACCCGTCCCCACTTCACATCATCAAAAAGACAAAGTCTTTATCTATAAAGATCTGGCAACGTCTAGTCACGTCTTTGTCAGAGACGATACTATCCGTGGTACCTTTAAACCGGCGTACAACGGTCCATATGAAGTGATGGGGAGAGGTCCTAAAACTTTTAAGATCAAAGTTAAACAGAAAAATGTCACAGTATCGATAGATCGCCTAAAGCCGGCCTATATACTTAGTGACAAACTTACTGGTCTTAACAACACAGTTCCGTGTGGTAATAGTACTCCACCAAAATGTCTGACCCAAAATGAAACTAGTAAAAAAACTAAAAACACCATTCCTACCCCAATTACTACAACCCGTTCTGGACGTCGGGTTAGGTTCCCGGATTTTTATCGCCCGTAGGCACGGTCTTTGGGGGGGAGTGATGTGGGTAACTCACATACATAATACTATTTTACAGTATATATTTATTCTTATATATTAAATTCCTTTCATATAAAATAAATCATTTATAAATTTATATTACAAAACATATTTTCCTTATACACTATTTATAAATATATTCTATTGCCTACTTAAACTAGTTCCACACATATAGTATTAATCTATTTACATATATTACATTTTATTACTTACCTTAAATACCATACGTAACTTACCGTGTCGCCCGCCGGTCGAGGTATTATGGAAACGCATATTTTACCACAAATGCGAGCTTCAAACTCGTTCTCAAACAATGCCCGCGCGCAGAGCCGGCCGAGGCCGACAAACCAGTCGCCAGTCGAGATCTGCCTTCGATACGCGAAGCCCGCGTCGCTTGACCGCAGCTACTTACGTAACCGCTGACTCGCCGCGACTAGCTTTGTTACCTACCTGCCTATCACTGCTTGTGCTTGTGTTTTTCACTTCTATTCTTCTGTCTGTTCTATCATATTCCTTCTGACTATTGTGCTTGTGAGTAAAAGCTGATAATATACGTATAAGTTGTGCCTACCACGGACTTTGTTATTGAAGCCTACTCCTGCATACAACTACATAATTGGTGAGCTACCCATTTACTTTCTCCAAACTTCTTATCTCGTTAATTCCCTTGTAATATTCCCTTAATCGTTCGATTTGTATGCCATAAGGTACTATCTAGTTACTCAGGCTTTCGAACTATTTTGGATAGCCTATGTACTTACCTAGGGTCAATTAATAGCAGTGAGGTGTGTATTTATGATTATAATTAATAGTCCGTAGTTTTAAAACCTACGTGTTTTGTGAATATCTGTTCCATTACTCAGTTTTCATTTAAACTTTTGCTACTTACCTACATTACTCGTACTTTCACAATTAGTGCTTAGCGAAAACATGGCGGAAGGAGAATTAGTGTCCACCATTAAAAACGTGAATATGAGTTTAAAAATATGCAAATACTTTATGACTTAGCAAAAATTACGAAAGAAAATAAAACTAAATTAGCATCCTTTCGAGCTAGGTATAAAAGAATTGATAAAATTCGTGATAATTTCTTGGAATGCAACGATCGTGTAAACCGGTTGCAACTTAAACTAAATCCTCAATTTGTTATCGATAATAATGATTTGTTGTCATTTGACGAGTTATATTATTTTGCCATTGAGTTTGCCGATTCTCTCGACGTAAATGCCATCGGTGCGAGTTCGCTCTCGGAACTGTGTCAAGGTCATGCGCATTCCAGCTCGCAAGTGAAATTACCTAAATTGCAAATAGCTAAGTTTGATGGTAATTTAGAGAACTGACAGATGTTTAAAGACAGTTATACGTCGCTTGTGCATAATAATGTTTCGTTGTCGGACACAGAGAAATTTTACTATTTGTTGTCATGTCTGTCTGGGTATGCCCTGACACTAGCTAAGGGTGTTCCTATAACATCAGCTGATTATTCTGTTGTTTATGCAGCGTTGCTAGACAGGTATGATAATAAACGAATTTTAGCTAACGCTTATTTAGAAAAAATAATAAAATTAAATCCGATCCAACGGCCATCATTATCAAACTTATCACAATTAACCAACACACTTTATGAATGTGTTAGTGCCTTGCGCGGGTTAAATATTGATGATTTAAGTGAATTTCTTTTATTTTACATAGCATCTCGGCCTCTTGATACAGAAACTAGGAAAAGGTTTGAATTACAAAATACCGAAGAAATTCCTAAATTTAATAATTTGATTGTTTATTTACAGAATTATATAAAGGTATTAGAGGTTAGTCAACCTAGTAATTTACAGTCATTCAATTCTACAAATAAACAAAACCACAATAATACAAAGAAAGATAATTTTTCTCGGCAATCAAATTCTTCCTTAATTACTTCTTCGAACTCAAATAATAATAAACCTAATCAGGCTGTCTGTGCGTATTGTCATGAAAATCATTCAATATATCGCTGTGGTAAAGTACATTCTATGAATATAGGACAGCGACAACAATTAGTTAAAGAGTTACAATTATGTCAAAACTGCTTAAGGCCCGGTCACACTAGTGCAGACTGCAAGTCTAAGTCCATGTGTTTCATTTGTAACTCAAAACATAACACATTATTACATGAAGAACATAAAAGTTTATTATCTAATACCATTGACCTAAAGGCTTCTGAGAATTCCAATATGAGCACTTCCCTAACTTGTACAACTCAGCCAAACATGTCAAAGTCACCTATGAGTACCAAAATTATTGGTTCAGCAGTGGTTCGGTTGAGAAGAGTGGATGGTTCATTGCAGCATGCTCGTATAATCATAGATAGTGGCTCGATGGACTCTTTCATTACAAGTAGCTGTGTGCGACAGTTAGGTTTACATATAAAAAAGTGTAATTTAAATGTAACCGGTCTCGGTCAAAATTATGTTTGTAATATTAAAGGTTATACGTTTGGCTCTATTGTGCCTAGGTCAAATGAGTCGCCCCAATTCGATATACCATTAGTGGTTTTGCCTAAAATCACTTCCATGATTCCTTCAACTTCGTTACCGTCGGTTGTCAAGGAAAAGTTTAAACATCTGGATCTCGCCGACCAAGATTTTGATAAATCGGGTTCGATCGATCTGTTGTTAGGAGTAGACTGTTTTGACCAGATATATACTGGTTCACGTTATAGCCCAGGTCCTGGTTTTCCATGTGCAATGTCTAGTGTATTCGGCTGGGTGATAAGTGGTCAGTTTCTTCAAAACGTGGTGGCTCAAACTCCAGCCACACCCGTTACGTCACTTATCGCGTCTTCTAGTGCGCTCGATGAGATCGTTCAACGTTTTAGGGAATCCTAAGAACCGCCGAAATGTAAAATTTCCGGTCCTAAGGATGAAATATGTGAAGTGGCTCAAACTCCAGCCACACCCGTTACGTCACTCATCGCGTCTTCTTGTGCGCTCGATGAGATCGTTCAACGGTTTTGGGAATCCGAAGAACCGTCGAAATGTAAAATTTCCGGTCCTGAGGATGAAATATGTGAACAAAATTATAAAAATGGCACATATCGTACCTCCGAAGGTCGTTATGTTGTACCAATTATGCTTAAAGATGATACTCCAGCCTTAGGAAAATCATATCATCAGGCTCTTAACCGTTTTCTCAACTTGGAAAAGCGTCTTGCCAGCCAGACTGAGTTGAAAACGGAATATAAGGAATTTATGCAGCAGTACGAAGATCTGGGACATATGCAGCCTGCTGAATCTTTGTCTACTGACGGTTATATTATTCCTCACCATTGTGTAATACGACCCGATAGTACAACGACACGTTTACGAGTAGTCTTCGATGCCAGTAGTCGGACCTCGAATAATCTGTCACTCAATAATATTGTTCATGTGGGTCCTAAGCTGCAAGTGGATATTGTCGATTTAGTGACAAAATTTAGACTTCACAAAATAGTTTTTACTGCCGACATCCGTCGTATGTATCGGCAAATATTGATAAGACCCGAGAAATGGACTACTAACGCTCCTCGTCTTCTTAAGGATGTTCCTCCTGAATTTTGTCAAAGTTCCAAATCCTTCGATGAATCGGGAAATGAGTTTGTCAAAATATTAGGGATTAGGGATCCCATTAATGATTCTTTTTCATATGCCTTTTCAGACTCGTTCGAAGTCAAATTTACTAAAAGATCCATACTCTCTTTAGTAGCCCGCATTTTCGATCCACTCGGTTGGATATGCCCAGTGGTCTTTGCAGCAAAATCGCTGTTGCAAGAAATATGGCGGTTAAATTTATTGCGGGATGAGACTATTCCAAAACATTTAACCAAACAATGGCATTTAATAGCGGCCAATTTGTCTGATTTACAAAAAATTTCTCTTCCGCGGCTAGTTATACCTTCCAATCCGATGGAAGTACACTTGGTAGGTTTCTGTGATGGTTCTCTGAAAGGCTATGGTTGTTGTGTGTATATTTGTGTGGTTACTAATGAGCCCAGAATTTCTACTGCGACTAGTTTACTGATTGGAAAATCTAGAGTAGCTCCTTTAAAACCTACCACAGTAAATAGACTTGAGCTAAGCGCAGCGGTGCTTCTAGCAAAAGTTCTATCGCACACTAGCTGTTGCCCGCGACTTCGTCCGCGGCAATTTCTGTTATTATGATTAATTCGTTTTTAAAGGAATATATTTTAAAGTGCTTTTCTTTTAACAGAAGAACATCAACCGATCTTCACAACCTGACATATAGTTGGCCGTGTGAAAAGCAGTCTTGGCGTAAATCGATTCCTACGTGTTTAGATGTTTGCCCCTGTGATTTATTAATTGTTACAACAAAAGATAACTTATCTGGAAATTTAATTCTTTTAAAATGAAATCTACATCATTTGAATCATTGGGATCTCGCATCCCAATGATTTAAAATGATGTATAAGCAGTGTTTTACCAACTGCTGGACCAGTCAACGATCACGTTATTACGGAGATACTTGACTTCAAGTCGGTTCCCGTTACATAAATTTGGTGGTTTAAGATTTCTATGTAAAATTATTGGGGCACCTATTTTTAACTTGAGGGAATATGGGGGAAGGCCACCCGGATTTAAGGTATTAAGAAATTCCTGTGCGTAATGGAGCGCGTCGTCTTGATCCATTACATTATCAATATATGTGTAGGTAATTATATTTCCTGGAAATTTAGTTAAAATTAGGTCGTCAATTTCGTCAACACTACTATTTCTTGCCGCCAATATTGCCCTTTGACACATCCATTGATGATCTTTATTTTCTATTTCAACTATATCTATGGGTAAACTTTCGATATTAGATTCTCAATGCTAGTCACTCTTTCACCTTGATCGCGGTCAAATTCAATTTTATTTTCTAAATGAGGTACTTTCCCGTCTCCTTTAAAAGTAACTTTGAAGAAAAAATTGTTAATAAATAAATATAAACTCCCCCAGTGCTCTCATATTCGTAAATAGTTTTAAGGTATGAACAAACTTCCACAATGGGGAACTTTTAAGGCATGACCTTACAGTGAGTGTTCTAGTTCCTCTTCCTATAGGTAGGTAAAGTTTGCCGAAAATCCCCAGCAAACATAACAGTGTCCCACCCATGATTTTATCACAGCTTTAATATCTCTGAGAGCCCTATACTTCTACTTGAGCTCTATGAATCATGGTACATTCGTCTTTTTAGGGTTCCGTACCCAAAGGATAAAAACGGGACCCTATTAATATCGTTCCGATGTCCGTCCGTCTGTCTGTCTGTCTTTCTGTCTATCCGTCTGTCACCAGGCTGTATCTCATGAACCGTAACAGTTAGACAGTTAAAATTTTCACAGATGATGTATTTCTATTGCCGCTATAACAAAAATACAAAAAATGAATTAAATAAATATTTAAGGGACCACACAATAAACGTGATTTATTTTGCTTGTTTTTGCTCGATATTAATAACGGCAACAGGTAGACGCTTTAAATATTCACAGAATATTTCGTTAAATATTCACTTCAAAAATAAATAATTAAATAAAAATAAAATTAATATTAAAGGAAGGCTCCCATACAACAGACATGATTGTTTTGCAGTTTGAACAGCGTTTTGGATAAGGGTACGGAACCCTTCGGCGCGAGTCCGACTCGCATTTGGCCGGTTTTTTTAGTTCGTTTAAATAGAAATAATTCTTTAATACACATTTTTTGAGTAACTTGAACCGTTTACGCATTGCACGCGTCGGATGTCCTCAACGATGAATAATTTTTCCCCGATTTCAAAACATTTTTTATTGTTGCTTCGCTCCTATTGGTCACAGCGTGATGTTTTATAGCCTTAAGCCTTCCTCAATAAATGGACTATCCAACACAAAAATAATTTTCCAATTTGAACCAATAGTTCCTGAGATTAGCGCGTTCAAACAAACAAACAAACAAACTCTTCAGCTTTATAATATTAGTATAGATGTATAATTTGCTTAAAGACCATATAACTATTAATTCTATTCGAGCTTATTCAGACAGCAGCACTACCTTGTCATGGCTTAATACAGCCCCTCATTTGTTAAAAATGTATATAGCCAATCGTGTCATTCAAGCAACTGACTTGATTAGTACCGATCACTGGTATTATGTTTCGTCTAAGGATAACCCGGCCGACTGTTGTAGTCGCGGAGTGTCCTGTTCAGAGCTTATAGACCATCCTCTGTGGTGGAAAGGTCCTTCTTGGCTACAGGATTTGCCTAGTCAATGGCCTAACAAACGGGTTCTACTTCCAAAAGAAGACTTACCCGAGCTCAAACCGCTAGAAACTAAAAGTCTTCACGTGATTAATGTGAGAAACCTACTTCTGGCCCTAATTGCCAGACATTCCTCTTTTACAAAAATTCTAAGAATTGTAGCATGGTGTATTCGATTTATTTCAAATTCGAGGGTTGCAAGGCAAAATCGAATTCTTTCATGTATCAGTAGTCCTGAACTCGAGAAGTCAACCAAAGTGTTAGTTAAATTGAGTCCGTATCATTATATGTCTTCCGAAGTCAGTCGAGTGCGAGATAATGAACCATGTGTAAAATCCATTCAAAAACTTTTACCTTTCCTGGACGATGATGGGATCGTGCGGGTGGGGGAACGCATCGATGAGGCTAATCTGTCACCATCTGCGTTACACCCTTTTTTGTTACCTAAACAATGTCCAATATCTAAAATTATAATAAAATATTTTCATAAAAAATATTTGCATTGTGGACCTCGAACCTTACAATCTATTATTCAACGCCAACTATTTTGGATAATTGGATTGAGACTTCTGATACGTACCGTGCTGTCGAAGTGTGTTAGATGTTTTATTTCGTGTCCGCGCTCTCGTTGGGTCATGCTTAAGAAAATTACCCAGAGATTTTGGCGCGTATGGCAGCGTGATTATCTTCATACATTACAACAACAAAAACAAATGGTTCGTACATGAACCAAATATTAAAATAAATGACTTAGTCATAGTTAGCGAACCTAATCTTCCGCCGATGTTCTGGAAGTTGGCACGTATTGTGCAAGTACATGCTGGTTCGGACCAAATAGTCAGAGTAGTTACTCTCCGAACTGCTAACGGAAAGACTTTTCGTAGGCCGGTAGTAAAGGTTTGTCCCTTACCAATTAATTAAGATATTTTTTCATAAATTACTAAAACATAAATACACACTATCCTTAGGCTAGTTAAAACTTATTTATTACTTTATCTTTCGAAAATAATATTTCTAGATATTCTTGCAATAGTGCGTAGCTATTGCTTTTGTTTTTCATCTTTCAATTTGCATTCTCTGTGAAACCCTTGTGGATTTCAGGTGGGGAAAAATGTGTAAGCATTAACTTTAAAAACCCAAATAAAATTACCTATCTGTGGTCCTGCTTCCGTTCCCCCCTATATCTACTTCCTTCGCCGAGACGGCCTGTGATTGGTCGAAAAGAACAGTCGAAAAAAAATATGGCGTGCGAGTCGAGTTGAACAGCGCCTTGCGCTAATATAATTTCCAAAAATAACGACCCTAAGGGCTTCGCTGGCCGAAAACAACCCTAAATCCTCATCGCGAGTGTGTGATGGTGTACCACTAGTGTAGGCAGCAAGAAAATAATACAGTTCAAGCCAGGGAGGTTCCCAACCAGCCGCCACGAGGCCTGTCGCAGGCGAATCCTTTCGAATCCTGTTCACAAATGAATCCAGGTTAGTGTTTACTGATTTTTTCCCTGCTGTGATTCTGGGGTTGATCGGAGAATGCAGTGACTCTTCCAGAAAGTCGCAACAGAGCGACGCGAGACTATACCTATCTCATCATTCACGGGCTAAACCGCCAAGCGCTATCCCTTACTCGCAATTGATCAGTCTGCGTACGCCTTTGCCGAGCGATGGTACCAAACCTTTGAGGCCTCGTCTTAAGCTCGGAAAGCACAGTAATTGATTGTATTTATGAAGGGAAAGAAGGTACTCACTCGGATGAAAGGGGTAAAAGCAAGTAGCAGCTTGGGAGGCCGGGCGCGCGTACTCGACGTCATACCTGCAACCACCGGACAGGCAGTTGAGGATGACACCCTGAATCCTGTATAGTTAATATCAATTCGCTGAGCTGTGAATTTTCATCGTCATCATCATCATCATCATCATCAGGTCCTTTTAGTCTCCACTACAGGAGCACGACCCTCTCTGTACTACTAGAGCCATACTTGGCCAGAGCAGCCAGAGGACTTGGCCTACACTCTCCACGCTGGCCAGACGGGTGGGAGAGGTCTCTCAGATGTTTATAAGCTTTGTTTAGCTTGTATTTCCTAAGTCGCCTTCTACGACATCCACGGGAAGACTTGGAGTGGTCCTATTCTACTCTGCCGGATACCACACGGCTATTTTCATCGTATTGCAAGCTAAATAATAATTGTAAAATTATATGTTTATTGCATTTAGTCAAATATTCCATTGCTTCCACTGCTCATTTCCACTTCGATCTGGTCTTGCTCGAAAGCGTCCAGGTTTTCTTCAGCCTTCGGATCGAATTTCAACATGTCGTCGTGCACGTTGTAAGCATAGCCGTGCGAGTGTCTGATTTTAAGCGATTCAGCTATGTCTTCTATCTGTGAAACAAGCATACAATTAGTTACTATGCTAATAGTAACATCAACTTTCTATCCATGGAGTAAAGTAGATTACCATAATAATAAATAGTTGACAGCCTCCGTGGTCCAGTGGTTATGGCGTTTGCCTGTTGACCCGGAGGTCGTGGGTTCGATTACCACCGGAAGCATACTTTGTTTAGTTGTTTCCAGTCTGGTTAGGACATTGCAGGCTTGAATCACCTGATTGTCTGATAATAAAGATGATTCCGTGCTTCGGAAGGCACGTTAAGCCGGTGGTCCCGGCTGCCATCTGGTAGTCGTTAAAGAAACCACATCAGAGGCCGAGAGGCGGTTCCGAAGAACTCAGACACCAGGATGTGCATGGTCGATTGACCGTGACACCTACTCGAAATGATGATGATGATAATAAATAGTGGGTAGTATTGAAAAATCGGCCAAGTGCGAGTAGGACTCGCGCACGAAGGGTTCCGTAGCACTCTAATCCTAACTAATATTATAAATGCGAAAGTGAGTTTGTTTGTTTGTTTATTTGTTTGTTTGTTACGCTTTCACGCCGTAACTACTGAATCATGAAATTTTGCATACAAGTTCTCTGGAGTACGGAGAAGGACATTGGCTACCTTTTATCCCAGGAAAAAGTACTATTACCAGGGATCGACATTAAAGCGGGCGGAGCCGCGGGCGAAAGCTAGTTATCTATAAAAACGACAAAAAAATCATGTCTGTTCTATGGGAGCTCCCCTTTAATATTACTTTTTTTTATATAATTATTTATTTTTAAAGTGAATATATATCTAAATATTCTAAGAATATTTCAAGCGTCTACCTGTTGCCGATATCAATATCGATAAAACCAAGCAAAAAAATTACGTAATATTTATTTTATTCTATTTTTAGTATTTGTTGCTATAGCGGCAACAGAAATAAATCATCTGTCTAACTATCACGGCTCATGAGATATCCTGGTGACAGACGGACAGACAGACAGACGGACAGACGGACAGCGGAGCGATATTAATAGGGTCCCGTTTTTACCCTTTGGGTACGGAACCCTAAAAAGTACCCATGGTTTTTTTAAAAGTGAAAACTTCTTTTGCGGCGTTGTACACTTTTTAGCATAGATTTAAAAAAAAAATGCGTCTTCTTTTTAGGATGGGTAAATTTTTTTAACTCGTATAAATAAACAAGTACAATCCCGGGACATTCAAATGTCCCGGGATTGTACTTGTTTATTTATTGATTGTATTTAGTTTTCACTTCTGCCGGCTCTCCCGGAGTGTGAACCGTTGCTTTTTTATGGCATTGGGCAAACGGGCGAGTCACCTGAATGCTTAGAATGCGTATACCCTACAGGGTAATATGTGACGAGAGAATTCGACGCGGTCATTCAGTCACGTTGGTGTAGTTGTAGCAAACTTAGGGCGTAAACCTAAGTGATGTGGTTCAAATCCTACCAGAGGCGAATTCTTTTTCATCACATCTCTTATGAGAATAGAATCAAAAGTATATTTTTAAATCGGCGACTATAAGATCGATAGGAAGCGGCCTGCATCTAGCGACTTCTGCTTTGGTCTGGCCATCCGACCGCCTGTTTGGTGGGTGTCCAACGCTGCACTTGCCGAAGCGTGGTCGCCCTTCGAGCACCTTACTGCCCCATACGCCATCGGGTCTACGCGGTGTGTAAGTTAGGTATACTTACGAGTAGGTAAAATTTATGGTCGTTTGGTTGACGTGGACTCTTTTTTGTACACTTTTGTTCCTGAGGTCTTGACCATCATCATTTCGTGTAGGTGTCACGGTCAATCGACCATGCACACCCTGGTGTCAGAGTTCTTCGGAATCGCCTCTCGGTCTCTAACGTGGTTCCTTTAACGACTACCAGCCGGCTTATTTGCTCAGTGACCAACGTTTTCATAGTCACTTCAAAATACTCGTACATAGCAGGTTTCGTATGATTGACTATTTTTATTTAAGATATATAAAACGTAATGTATTTCGAAATGACTATCAAAACGTTGTACACTGAGTTAGCAAATAGGCCGGCAGATGGCAGCCGGGACCAATGGCTTAACATGTCTTCCGATCATCTTTATTAGCAGACAATCGGTGATTCAAGCCTGCAATGTCCTAACCAAACTGGAAACAAGTAAACATAGTATGCTTCCCGTGGAAATCGAACCCACGACCCCCGGGTCTATAGGCAACCGTCTTGACCACTGGACCACGGAGGCAGGTCTTTATAGGACGTAATTTATTCTAGATCGAGTATTCCAATATCCAACTTACCTCGTTGTCCTTTGGGAAATTATCGTGGGGTGCCAGCGCTACCACCACTTGGACCCTGCAGTTCATGAAAACTAGATAGCCAGGAGGTACCACCTTCAAAACGAAGATAATCTCCTCAGCCCTCTCGATTGGATCTGGAATATAATCAAAGATGTCACATAATCAAGAACTCACCGCAAAACTAAACCGGTTGGTTCCCATCCCAGTGGGGAATGCGCCCGAGATTGCTTAACATGCATGAGCGCTAATAATTCGAGGCGAGCTCTGTGGCGTAGTGGTTAACACCCCAGCCTGCGACACGAGGGTGCCCGGGTTCGATCCCCGGTCAGGTCAAGATGGAAAATGATCTTTTTCAGATTGGATGCGTTGGTTCTTGGGTCGTTGAGTTAGTATCCCATAACACAAGTCTCGAACTTACTCTGGGGCTAGCTCAATCTGTGTGATTTGTCTGTACATGTTAATATATTTAATTCTTTATAAATTTGAAATTAAAAACGAATAAAAAATTCTCTCGACTACTGGACCACCAGGCTCCTCATCAGGTTTGTTTTAAAAAAAAATTACGTTTAAAATAATTAGTCCGGCTTATAGATTATCGAAAAATATTAGATACGTATTTTTAGGGTTCCGTACCTAAAGGGTAAAAACGGGACACTAATAACGCTCCGCTGTCCGTCTGTCTGTTTGTCTGTCTGTCTGTCTGTCCGTCTGTCACCAGGCTGTATCTAATAAATTTTCACAGATCATGTATTTCTGTTGCCGTTATAACAACAAATAAAAAAAATAGAATTAAATAAATATTTAAGAGGGCTCCCATACAAGAAACGTGATTTTTTCGCTTGTTTTTGCTCTTTACAGTTGATCTCTTGTCAGTAGATAGCAGCAACAGGTAGACGCTTGAAATATTCGCAGAATATTAAGTGATATATTCCCTTTGAAAATAAATAATAAAATAAAAAATATATATTTAGGGGGGGGAGGGGGGGGGGGTTTGGGCTCCCATCAACAGACATGATTTTTTGCCGTTTTTATAGATACCAGTACGGAACCGTGCGTGTGTCAGACTCGCACTTGGCCGGATTTTTATTATTTTTTCTAAGAAACAAAAATTGATAAATATATAGCATAACTAATGTATGCAAGTTGTCAATTGAAATCTACTTACGATCAAAGATTAAGGTCGTTATGACTTTGAACTTCCCCGGGGTGGGAGTCTTGATGAACAGCGCGCTCAGGTCCATCGTAGATTCCATGAAAAACGCCGTGTCATTCCAGTTCAGGGTGAGGCTGAGAGAGGTGTTATGTAATTCTTGCCTGAACCTATCGATTAGCTGCAACAAATTACTACTACTATACGGGCTGACTTCTAAATCACGAGTCATACTTGTGTTCATACATGTCTTTACATTATAAATAATCATCATCATCATCATCATATCAGCCGCAAGAAGTTCACTGCTGGACATAGGCCTCCCCCAAGGATTTCCAATACGACCGGTTAGAAGCGGCCTGCATCCAGCATATATATATATATATATATATATATATATATATTTTATAAATAATGATCACACGTAATGTCAAAAATAAAACGAACAAAATACTTATTGATTACAAAGTAAAATTGAATCAAATTAGTCCGCAAAGTCTCGGAATGTTTGGAGACCGCGCGCCCGCTACGCATATCTAGCTAGGCCACCAGCGGCCGACACGTCAACAAGTACGCGCGCTTTGATTAGCGCGAATATCCACACTTCTTATTTTTGTTGGAAAATTTAGTCAAGTTTTAAACCCCTGTGTTTAGGATTCCGTACCTGAAAAGGAAAAATCAGAACCCTGATAGGATCACTTTGTTGTCCGTCTGTTTGTCTGTCAAGACCCTTTTTCTCAGGAACGCGTGGAGGTATCAAGCTGAAATTCATACCAAAGACTCAGGTCAACTGTCCCTTGGAGCAGTAAAGAAATATATTTTTTTAAGCCAACGCACTCAAAAGATACAGCCGTTTATGCAGCAAATTTTCGACATTCGCAAGGGAATCAATACCTACACGGTACTTTTTTCCTTTGTTATCGTGCAAAATGGAAAATGCGAACATGGAAGGCCGACCCTAAGTAAATGGTAAATGACAGACAGGTGTGTCTATGTCATTACACACAAGGACAACAAAGTGACACAAGGACAACAAAGTGACACAAGGACAACGATTTATTTTACTTTTGAGGTACGGAACCCTAAAAAGCCTATTTATTTAACAAAATACACACATATTCACACCCCCATACATAAAGACACACAAACAAATACACACCCCATAAATAGACACATACACCTACACGACACAACACACATCACAATACATGCGTCCTCACTTTTTATTTGATTAATTTAGTAATATGTGTAATTTATTATTACGTATTGACAACACTTGCATTATGTGATTTGTGAAACGAACTTTTTAAACTTTAATTTTCTTTTTAGTTGTAGAATCTCAGGGAGAGGGAGTGCCTGACGCCTAAGATGCCTGTCTCTGGCAGCGCAAGCTGAGGCATTCCTTTGCCTACATTAAATTAGGTACTTAATCTGTAAAATATTTCTAGGGAATTTTATAAATTCTGAATGATATGTACCTGTGTATGGCAATAAATGGCTATTTATTTTATTATATTTATAAGTTTTTTACAAACCTGCTGTGATGGCTCCCGAAATCTGATTTCATAAGGCTCTTCGTATATTACGCTCCATGTATAAAACACCCTCCAGGCTATATCCAGTATGCTCGACGAGTTAAAAGTGATGCCTTGTAGGAACTCCTCACATGTGGTCCAGTTTTTGATGGTGCTATTGTCCAAAACGTGCACTGGTATTTGTGTTGCGTCTGAGACGCCTAGAGATACTAATAGGATGGGTATTATCATCTTTAGCTCTACACTATTTTTAACGTAGCTCTATGGATCTGAATGTTTCTTTATTTATCACTGTTTCAAATTTCAAATCTTTGCGTTCTCAAAAAAGACGCGTTACTTTTTTCGTCTCTGCTCTGACAATTTTTTACCAAAAATATAATAAGCAGCACTTAAAATATAGCAATAGGTTATATCACTAAAATCAATCGTTAATAATCTCTTGCAAAATTTCAATTGGACACAAGATGCAGTGGTAATACTGCATTTATATGTCTCTTAAAGCATAATAAAGATTCATATCGTCCGTAACAATGTACATATATTTACAAAACAAATGCATGCAAATAAACACTGTTGTTGTTGTTGACATTTCTTTAAGGTGATTATAAATCTTAGGTGTAATTTGTTTTGTTTTAAAAACTTTATTGTACTAAACACAAAGGACATTACAAAATGACACACAATTTATTTGTACAAAAGGTGGACTTATCCCAAGAGGGATCTCTTCCAGTTGTTCGCGCCTATCTATCGTTCGCGTACGATGAGGGATCCTCCGGAGACACCCGAAAGCTGCCGAAGCCCGCGCGGCCCGCGGACCTTTACTAGCCCTCTAACCGCCGGCGTGTGCACATTTATTTCTACATATGTACTAAAGATGTAGTCATTGTTATACGATATTTCCTTAAAATTGATATTAAATAACCAGCAGTTCAAGTATATATACAGTCCATTTGATTTATCACCAACACAGTCAACGAGTCGGACAAAGGATAATTAAAAGTAATACAGAAAGTAGAAGTATGTACAATAAATAGAACAATTAGCTACGCATACAACTATTTAAAATCATATAATACATACATATAATAGTATAGAAATATTATAAATACATATATAAATATATATATACTCAATGAATGTCAGAAATATATAAATGACTTTCTCACTTTATTTTAAAGGACACTATTGTTTGTGACATCTTAATGTCAAGTGGTAGGGCGTTCCACAAACGAGCTGCGAGTACAGCAAAGGATTTAGCGTACTTTTGAGAAGCATGGGGTGGGACGTAAAGAAAAGGATGATTACTCGTTCGGACGCGACTATCAATGGCTCTAAAAGAGAATTTTTCTCGGAGGTAGTTAGGAGAATGTGGGTTAAATTAAGTGTTAAAAAGGAGGGAAAGGATGTGGCTTTTACGACTTAATCTAATTGGTAACAGTTTTAACATCCGTCGATACTCAGTTATGTGACTATATGTAGTTACACCTGATGGGGCGGGCGGGAAATCGAAAGGATTACCTCGGGCCGCAGGCGTGGATCAAGGTCCCCTTCCGTCCTGGTCTTCTCCACGCTCGATCACTGGATTTTTGGGGTTGAAGCACTAACACTTTCACCATCGGGAGAGTGTCCACTATTAGCTATCGTTTTCCCTATGTGCGCGGGGTTTTTTCGTTAGACGAACAGAACGCCAGCTTGAGGTAAGGTGGGGTGAGTAGGTAGGTGAAAGAGAGGGAATGAGTGTGTGAGGGCGAGTGTGCGTGATTTAAGCGGGAAATTACAATATTTATTATAAAAATATAACAATGTAAATTTGGCGTAGACAACACCTAAGATTTATAATCACCTTACATTACTTGGTTTAAATATGTTTAAACCAAGTAATGTAACTCGCTAAAACTTAATAAAAGTCAATACTAACTAAACCAACAATTAAAATATGCATACAGACTCCAAACCGTAACTAACACATCATCATTGTTCGGAGGTACTTTGTTAGATCGATATTGTTGCAACACTACTCTGCTTCTTCTTCCGCATCCACTGACTGAAGTTGTGCATGCCGTTTCCGTTTCTCATTCCGCAAACATTTTAACACTGAGCGAAAGTCTACTTTGGCCTTTCACACCTTTTCGCACCTTTTAGTCTGTTTAACAGACTGAAAGGGGTACAAGCAGCCAAATTACTTTTTTTGAATTTTTACTTAATTTTGAATACTAAAATACAAATTTATTTTTAAAAAAATGTATGTGTGTTTTTTTCGTATTAGTATATAGTCAAACGTGAATCCTAGATTCCGCTTCCGCTTCTGCTAGGATTCACTTTTGACATCTGTTTCCGTTTTTGCTTCCATTGCATAACTAAGATTGGTATAGTAGTAGACCACACTCTTAGTCGATTATAAGACCCTGCAACCCGCATGGTATGGCATGGCCGGTATGGCACCCGCGGTGCCCTTTCGCGTATCGCGCGATAAACTATCGGCATCTCGCTCTTTGATACGACGTAAAACAAGAAAGCGATAGTCGATAAACGTTGTCGCGCGTGCCATGGGGGCTGGAGTCTTCTCAATAAAATTGAAAGCTGACCGCGCGGCCTCCCGAGCTGCTACTAGCTTTTTCACCATTCATCCGAGTGAGTAGTATCCCAATCATTCCCTTCCAAGATCCAACAAATTCCTTTCCTTCCCCAGCTCAAAAATGCTTCCGATGGGCAACAGCGTCGGAAGCACTAATAGCCAGAGAAACTGCGCTCGCCAACCCGCCTTCCAAGAGTGGCAAGTACGGCAATATCCTCCCACGGAATAAAGAATCGTAGGAATGATGATGATGATTCTTTTAGAAAGGAGATTGATTGCCCATACTCGCTCCTCCCTTCTTTGGATGGATGTAACAGGACAATACGTTTGACTTTTATTTAAATAAAAGACTATTGACTAAAACTATGATTTATTCCGTCAAAAGTTCCTGCAGAAACTCCTTTTTATCTCCAGTGCAAGTGAGAAAACCTTCTCCTAAATTGAGGTTTTCAACGGCTTGTAACACATCATCCTTTGTAGGTGCACTGCTTTGTCTCGCTGACAAAGAACCCACTCCGATTTGACAGTCGATCATGACCAAGAATCTGCCGTTTTCAACTAGGGTGAGATAGAATGTCAAAAGTGGCACTGTCCGCTTTGGTGGTGGTAAACCTGAAGATAAGAAATTCAGTATGTGATCTCCTGTGCCAAGACAGCTGACCTATATCGTTTTACACGTGCAGCCTGTGGATCAGCTATACGCAGAGGGCGTATAGTGACCTACGCGTCCAATATAATAACACGTTCAGACAGCTAATGGGATTGCCACGCTACTGTAGTGCCTCCGGCATGTTTGCCGGGGCGAGGACGGATGGTTTCGACGCCATTATCCGCAAGAGGTCTGCATCACTACGGGCCCCTACGTGCTAGCCCCAACATCATACTGAACGTGCTCACAGATAGATGGGACTGCCCATTCCTAAGGCACTGGGTAAATAATCATATAAAGGCACCTCAGTAAGTACCCTATAAACGTATACTTCGTAGTTATAAAAAAATCAAAATTTAATTGTTAATATATTATACTATTAAATCTAATCTAATTTATTCATATAATTCCAATCAATCAATGTAATTAAATTTTATGTGACAGGTGTTTTGTAAATGTGTTTTTGTAATTTTATGACATATGGATGTAATAATCTGAAATAAATGATATTATTATACCTTGGCCCTGCCATTCAACGTTGCAATGATGCCAGCTTGCTGGGCACACTACCCCAGGGCAACGATCTACGAGGCCTGTTTATTTGTAAATATATTCATCATCATCATCAGGTCCTTTTTAGTCTCCACTACAGGAGCACGACCCTCTCTGTACTACGAGGGCCATACTTGGCCAGAGCAGCCAGAGGACTTGGCCTACACTTTCCACGCTGGCCAGACGGGTTGAAGAGGTCTCTTAGATGTTTATAAGCTTTGTTTACCTTGTAGGTATTTCCTAAGTCGCCTTCTACGTCATCCACGGGAAGACTTGGAGTGGTCCTATTCTACTCTGCCGGATAACACACGGCTAAAATATATATTAATTACAAGCTTTTATTTAGTTTCACCTGTCCCGATGTTTGTTTGCAATGAAATCTCGCGAGTTGAATTTGATTCACTTCCCGGTTTAGCTGAAATTTTGCATGCATGTATAAATCGAATGTCAATACAATATTATGGAACCGTTGCACTGGCCTGATGATGGCGTCGGAAGGTTATCAATCGTGTTTGGGTTCATTTGATTTGTCTTGGATAGCATTTTACAGCGTGGATTCGTTTATAATAAGCTTGTAAAAAATGTATGATAAAAAAAACTTGTTTAATTTAATATTTTATTTTAGTTTGAGGCATTTCTTTTAATTTAAATTGAACTTCATTGTGTGTAAATATAATCTAGGATATGACAGTTATCACACATTTTTATTCTGTGGTCCGTTGTTATTCAAACGTTGCCGTGTCTACACTCAGTTTGTTTGTTTTACGTGTAAGTGGCCAACACTGGTGTCAGATTTTTCAAGCTGCCTAAAGGCATATGATATAGCTCAACGACTGACAACAATGATGACAGCCGGTACCAAAGGCTTAATGTGGCTAGCTCCGTGGCGCAGTGGTCAACACGCCAGCCTGCGACACGAGAGTACCCGGGTTCGATCCCCGGCCAAGTCAAGATGGCAAATGAACTTTTTCAGATTGGCCTGGGTCTTGGATGTGTATCTATATGTATTTTTTTATAAAATATAGTATCGTTGAGTTAGTATCCCATGACACAAGTCTCGAACTTACTTTGGGGCTAGCTCAACCTGTGTGATTTGTTCGTATTTATTTATTTATATTTATAATGTTGAGCGCGCAGGAGCTCGAGGTATTTTTAAGCCACTTACGGTCACCTATCACAGTAGGAACTGCGCCCGGGGTTGCTCACGACCAATCGGCCATCGGGCTCCTTTACACTAGGTGTACGAGTTTTAAACAGTTACTTACTGGCTTTCTTAACAATATTAGGCACAGCAGTGAACGCTCCAGCCGATCCTGGTTGGGCAAACATCAGCAGTTCATAATGGGAAGGTCCCATCGTCATGTGAAGAGTGGCTCCCGGCCAAATCGGCTGATCCTCTAAGTATTCGTACATGTCGTTCCAGACTTCGTTAATGACCTGGAAGAAATTGTATCTGAATAGTAATTTTCTTTTTATAAGGACGTGCTTGGATATGGGTCTTATTTCTAAATCTAGAATATCGGGAAAGCTTGAAGATAGTCCTAGGGTAATCCCGTGATTGAATTTCAATGGAATATCCAATCATTATCAGTGGGCAAAGTGGTGTGGGATGATTGGTTTGATTGAAGGGACAGGATAAATCCATCATTAGTCCTTTCCTTTTTCGGAAGTGAATCGTGATCGTGATAAATATGCTGCGCTAAATCTGCGAAGTTTCTCAGAAAAATTGCATAAAAAATCTCCCGAATTTGCAGCTGCCTCTTTGTCCGTGATGTAGTAGATAAACATAGTAGCAAGAGAGCCTACGCTGATATTGTCACGTCTTGCGTAGACCGGCAAACTACATAGGGAATCAATGTCTGACTATATGCCACCTCCGCCTGGTCCAGGCAGAAGCGGAAATCCCAAGCAGTACTCTTCATGTTGTTAAGGTTGATATGCGTGTTGATGGATTCTCATCCAAGGGTGCCGAAGACCGTGCAAAGTGGAGAAGAAAAGGCTGGTAGGCTGACCCTGAGGCCGTGTCACCTACTCGAAATTATGGTGATGAGCTTGAATGCTTTGGAGTTCAGACTCACCATAATTTCGAGTAAGTGACACAGCCAATTTACCATGCACACCCTGGTGTCAGAGTGCTTAGAAATCGCCTCTCGGCCGTGGTTCCTTTAATGACAACCAGATGGCAGCCGGGACCAATGGATTAACGTGCCTTCCGAAGCACGAAATCATCTTTATTATCAGACAATCAGGTGATTCAAGCCTACAATGTCCTAACCAAACTGGAAATAACTAAACGATGTATGCTTCCCGTGGTAATCAAACCCACGACCCGGGTCTAGAGGCAAACGCCTTAACCACTTGACCACGGTGGCAGGACGCAGGCAGCATTCAAGCTGATGCAGCCGGGAGCACATTCAGATGAGAGAAATCCTATTCGCAAACATTCTCATGGTCATGGTGGTCGTGGTTGATCAGGCCGTGCGTGCTGTTGTACTAAGTATTAAGCAATTGAGCAATATAATATTATAAATGCGAAAGTGAGTTTGTTTGTATATTTGTTTGTTTGTTTGTTTATTACGCTTTCACGCCGTAACTACTGAACCGATCATCATGAAATTTTGCATACACGTTCTCTGGAGTACGCAGAAGGACATAGGCTACCTTTTATCCCGGGAAAAAGAACTATTCCTGAGGGATCGACATTGACGCGGGCGGAGCCGCGGGCGAAAGCTAGTTAAGCAATGTTTCGTCATAGAGCTCTATAAAAACCCCTCGAAAGTTAGTTCTCGCGTCTAGACTTATTCGTTTTTAAAACTATATTTTTAACTAGCTGTTGCCCGCGACTTCGTCCACGGAAATTACTGTTATTATGATTAATTAGTTTTTTATTAGTGGAGTTTACTTCCTTAATTAATGAAATCTCCGACACAAAAAGAATTATCCAATTTAAACCAGTAGTAAGATTAGCGCGTTCAAACAAACAACTCTTCAGCTTTATAATATTAGTATAGATAGATGTTGTATCCTGTTGCTGGGCATAGGCTTCCGTGTGGTCATCATTCCAGGCCGCCATACCGGAGGTCCCGAGTTCGATCTCCAATCAGGTCAAAATGGAAAATGATCTTTTTCAGATTGGCCTAGGTCTTGGATGTTTTTCTATACACGGTGAAATTTTAATCGTTCCGGATCCTTAAAGGGGTGATTCAGCCCGTCGTGAACAACTTTCACTATGGGACCAACGCTGGGAACTAAAAAAAATGTGCAAATCCATACAAAAAATTTCGGCCGCCGGGTCTATTTGTATGGGAACATCAAAAAAAATTTTGAGTTCCCATTTTTTTTAGTTCCCAGCGTTGGTCCCAATGAATGAGCATTGGTCCCACAGGAAAAGTTGTTTATATCTACGGACTGAATCATCCAGAACGATCAAAATTTCACTGTCTGTATACATATTTGTTATAAATAAAGTACCTTTGAGTTCATAACACAAGCCTCGAACTTACCTTGGGGCTACTTCAATGTGTGTGATTTGTCCATTTATATTTTCAAATCATCTAGAAGCAACTTCCATGATCTAATGGAAGCTAGTGATCTCTCAGATGGAACAGAATCAGAGTTGATAGATCTCCACTAACATCCGAATAAATTTAAAGATATTAACCAACACTCACCGCAGGCGTAGCAATAAAAAATGTCATATCCAAACATTTTTCATCCAAGGACATGTTCCATGTATAGAGAATCCTCCAGGGTTCCCCCACAACGAAATCCGTCTCAAAATACGACTTCTTTATCATCTTCTCACACATCGATTCATTTCTCTTCACTGGTTGCAATAGTAGATTTACACACAGACTTAACTTTATCACGGAGGTGATAATCACCACAGAATTTAATACACTCATATTGGCAACCTAGATGACGGCCAGACACGTACTGGAATTATAAAGGGAAGTTTTTGTGTTATGATTTCTATACGTCTATTCTTTCTTTATTATGTCAACATAGAGAGCCGATGTTATGAAGATGATGTCATGGGTAGAATTCTAGTGCTTCTAAAATTAGGATACACATCCGGCTGTTATTATGAGATGTTCGTTTAGAATGGAATGGGGATTTCCTTTCTTGGAACTTAAAACTTATTAGCAATACTTACTCGAAATATTTTTTAGGGTTCCGTATCAAAAGGGTAAAAGCGGAACCTTATTAAATAAATAATAAATAAATATATACGGACAAATCACACAGATTGAGCAAGCCCCAAAGTAAGTTCGAGACTTGTGTTATGGGATACTAACTCAACGATACTATATTTTATAACAAATACATATATAGATAAACATCCAAGACCCAGGCCAATCTGAAAAAGATCATTTTCCATCTTGACCTGGCCGGGGATCGAACCCGGTCACTCCGTGTCACAGGCTGGCGTGTTGACCGCTGCGCCACGGAGCTAGTCAAGGAGTCTAGTTATTACTAACCCACCTTATTACTGACCCACCGACCAGGTGGTCAGACAACCTGACTAAGGTCACAGGAAGACCCTGGATGCAAGTCACTTCCAACCGGTCGTATTGGAATGGACAGTCCAGCAATGGACTTTTTGTGGCTGAGATGATAATAGACTTGACATTTTCACAAAATGTGAAGTTTCAATATTTTGATGATCTTTTTCAGACCGGTCATGCATATGATAAAGAAACATCCAAGAATGTTTATTTATCATATGTATTTGTCATGATATCGTTGAATTTTTCATTACACAAGTCTATATCTTAGGGGTAGCTCAATCTGTGTGATTTGCCCATATATATTTATTTATTACAGAATGCATGTTAAAATGAGATTTTGAGCTAATTTATTGTGTCTGATTAATTATCATATCTCTGTGCTACACATAGCCTATAAGCAATGGACAATTAAGACATTTGAAACGATATGTCATTTATCAAGTTAAATATGGTATTTTTGGAGACTTAAGAAATAACGGCCAAAATATTACCCTTCTTTTCGGGAAAAAATGAACATATTTGTGCTCTCTTTACACGGATGATTTTATAAACCGTTCCCATTGAATTAAACGATCTACAATAAAAATTCACGCCCCAATAGCAACAAAAGTAGCAAGTGTCCTCTTCAACTGGATAGGATTATAAAAATTATCGAGCACACGTTCTGGAGAGCCCTTAACAATATTTTGGCCTGGGGGTTTGATGCCGCCCTACTGTGCAAAGAGGTTCAACATGTTTCAAGCAGATGAGTGGATGTCCCACTGGGCGGGCACAAACACTACCCTCTCAAATTTTATTTCTAATGCTAATGTTAAATAAAATGATACAAAATCAAAAAGTTGATACCTATAAACTGAGAAAATTACATTATTTGTAGTCAATATTTATGGGAGCTCCAATATAAGTTAGATGATTTTTTTTGCTCGTTTTTTCTGTATATTGTTAGTAGCAACAGGTAGACGCATGAAATATGCAACGAATACTAAGTTACTACTTTAAAAATAAATACTAAAATTAATATTTAAGGAGGCTCCCATACAAAAGACACGATTTTTTTGCAGTTTTTATAGTTAATGGCACGGAACCCTTCGTGCGCGAGTCCGAGTCGCACTTGGCCGGTTTTATTTTATATACTTAGGGCAGCAAACGAGCAAGCAAATCACCTGATGGTAAGTGATCACCGCTATCCATCGACAACTGCAACACCAGGGTGTGTTGAGAATTGAGAGAGGAACCCCTCATTTCCTCTCTCAATACTCAGGTAAGGTGGGCCTCCGGCTCACTCTCTCTCACCGACGAATCACAGAAGCGGTAAAGCTTCTACTTAAACTTTTAGAAGTTAAGACACATAACAAACAAACAAATAACAAACGAACAAACTCACAGCCGCATTTATAATGTTAGTTGGTTTATGCAAGGTAAATAAAATCGTCTGGAGGTCAGTTTAAAAACTCTGCTTTTTTGACAGGCCTTTAAACTTTACCCTTTTTAATAATGTCACCTTCGACCGCATTACCAAAATTACCATAATATAGATTAGCGTTTGTCCTATCATTATTGCAAAAAGGGCTAATTATAGCACAAAACATGGCCCTTGAACACAGCCCTTCGTGCGTATTCTACGCCTAGTTAGTATTGATGGCGACAAAGATTCAACTAGTAGCAGATGCGTCATATATGTATTTTTATTAAATATAAGTATTTATGGTGCCTAAACAACTTTTTGACTGCAAGAACCTTGGAAAGTTAAACAATAAAGCGATATCATTAGGTTGATTTTGAGTTTCTGGCAATATTTAAATCACAGAGTATAATATACCTAATAATAGTCAAAATCGTTACGAAAAAAAGGTGAAGTACTGAAAAGAATTGGTTGTCTGTAAAGTCGGTTTACGGACGATCATTTTACATGATTACGGTGGAAGAGAAATAGATGCGTGATGAATAATAATAATAACAGAACGTGACATTTTTCGTCATGCAGCCGGTGGTCATAGATTTATAAGACGTTATCACGTCAAAATGTTGCTGAAATAGTGATGTTATTATGAAAGTGACAATTTGTTTCCATAAAAATCTACCTGTATTAGATGACTTTTGGATTTTTAAATATTGTCCATAGTTTATTAAAAAAAAATAGCGTCCAAATCATTTGTCTGGGGATTAAGAAGAAAGAAAGAATGATACTAATTATTGTGAACATAAATTGATATTTACTAATTAATCTTATATTTAACTTTTGTATTAATCGATTCTTCATTAAGAGTCCTACATATGCCAGGCGGCGTGGCGATACAAACGCGGATGGTCTAAACGGGTTGGCTACTTTGGATATTTTCGTTTTAAAGTAATATTCAAGGGTTATTCGAAAAAGAAAAACATATGATGGCTGCCTTATCTGTAATGCAATAATAATCAAAAGTTTCAAGGTTAATTTCAATGTATTTGGTGAATAATGCTATATACCGAGTAAATTAGACGTGATTTGGAGGCAACTTTGCAATTTTTTTCTATCGAGAAAATTTAACGCAATCGTGTTTTTGAGTCATATAGTTACCAGAGTTAGTCCTGAACTTTGCTGCATTTTTATTTCAACTTGAGTATTTAATTATTATTGATATAACAGTCAATCTTGCAAAGCAGTGTGAGGTAGTATGGGCCCTTAAGTATGCATTAAACATGACTATAAAAATCCGTATCATTGTCTCTAAGAGGCAATCCCCAGGAAGGCATTAACCATACAACAATTACACCCCATAATCTAAAAATTAATGGAGTACAAAACAAATCGGCAACAAGGGGGGGCGTGGCGGCGCCCCGCAGCGTGCGTCTGTCGCTGTGTTACCAACAGAAAAAAAATTATAATACGACCATTGTGCTATTGTTGCTGGCAACCTCGATGACAGCTCTCCGTAGGACACATGTTTGGGGCATTTTAGGCAATTTCTTTGTAATGGGCGGTATTTTAATGTTCTTACTGGATTTATGGCAAGGGGTCCCACCCACGTAATGTTAACTACGACATTACCTATAATGTTACGAGTGTAATAAGTGTCATGTAAATGATAGTTTAATGCTAATCTTTGCTGGGCTTTGTTGCTTTTCATACCTTTGTATTTGATGTAGGAACTTCATAATAACAAGTGCAATTTATAGTTATTAATAAACTTAATGGCTGCTATGTTGGTTCTAGGCATGTGTTTATTGCGACGTTATATGACCACAAAGTTATTTGAAATTATAATGAAATACTCGATACCTAAGTACGAAACAGGCCAGTACATATTTTTTAATCGGTATGAATACTGGCTGATTACAAAGAAAGAAAACTTAGACTTGAATGAATGGTGTTCCACTTGAACGTGAAATAATGGTTGTTTTAAATATAAAATAATTAAAAAATAAAATAAGTTTATCTATTCTATATACATATAATAAAACAGTAAAAATATTTTGTTTGTACAATTAGAATTTTTGACTGAAATGGATAGAGGGACACTTAAAAAGAATAATAGAAAGCAAAAAATTTTTTTTTCGAATTTCTTGTCTGTCTGTCTGTCTGTCTGTCTGTCTGTATGTATGATCACGATTATCTCCGAAAATACTGAACCGATTTACTTCAAACTTTCACCAATGAGGATCAGTAAAGTTGTAGCAAATTCAATAGGACTAATATCCACATTATTCTTCATGACATTACAATGATATATCTTATTGAATTATCCAAATCGGACCATTACTTACGAAGATATTAATAATAAACATAATGCCGTTCCTGCCGCGAAAAGGCATTGCACGCCGGTGCGTGTGACGTCACTGTGACGGACCGAGCGCGGTCGGCAGTCGGCACTCATAGAGCGGTCATTCGACTGAGCGACGACGACGCGGTTCGTCGCTATATTTAACAATTTATTGAAATAAAGTCTTGTTAGAGTGCAATTTTTATAATATTTACGTATAAAACGTACTTATTATGGGAACTAATATAGAAAACAAAGCAAAGAAAGAATTTTTATTTTTACTCTTGATTGCTATATGGACAATCTTGTAAATTAACTAAATCACATGCTATTGTTACAATATTATCAAAAAAAAAAAGTATGAAATATGGACATATGCGTGAGGTCCGATCATTTTATAGTCTTTCAACTTCCATATGCTTCTTTCAACGAGAACTCTTATCGCTTATATCAGCGATTGTTTTTGTTTGCAAAACTTCATCTGCTGTAGGTTTTGGGTAGGAACTGTCCGTACTTAAAACTCATTAAAACTTTTCTATATCTTATCTTTTCTTAAAATCTGGTCTATAATTTTTAGGGGTTCGTACCTCAAAAGGGAAAAACGGAACCCTATAAGGGTTCCATTTCATCACTTGGTTATCCGTCTGTCTGTCTGTCAAGACCTTTTGCTCAGGAACGTAGGAGCGTAGATGTATCAAGCTGAAATTCATATCAAATATTCAATCTATGCAATCTAAAGATACAGCTGGCTGTGCCGTAAATTTTCGTGTTTTTCCGATTTCGCAAGGGAATCAATACTTACCAGGGAACTTCCCATGAACTCAGAATGTTAAAATTTGGTATGTAGCAACGTCTTTTAGCACAGATAATGGAAAAATTACGAAAAACATATATTTTAAGCTACGTCATATAAGAAAAATATTTTAATAATCTTTCGACATTCGCAAGGGAATCAAAACTTCAGGGTACTTGCCGTGAAATCAGAATTTTAGATTTTGGTACGAAGCAACGTCTTATAACACAGATAATAAATATATTGCGAAATACATACATTTTTAGTTACATCATATAATAAAGATATTTATAATAACTTCAAACTTATACGTGCGCAAGGCCAACTCGCACTTCGCCGGTTTTTTTAAAGCTTTTGACATTCAAAGTAATGAGGCAAAACTCCCTTCTTCAGTTAAACTTAACGTAATTTTCCATGTCTTTTTCCACCTGTCATATATAAATACTAGCTGTTGCCCGCGGCTCCACCCGCATTAGTGTTGATCCCTCGGGAACGGTAGAATTTCCCGGAATCAAACATACCCTATGTCCTTCCCCGGGCCTCACACCTTCATACCAAATTTAGCGTAAAAACACGACCGATAGAATTATTTTCGCATTTATAATATTAGTATTAGTATGGAAGTAGGTATGGATATTATTTATACTTCTAAGTCCAGAAATGAGAAAATTTCCATAAAACCTTTACCCTCCCATTTTACCCCTTTAGGAGTGAATTCAGTCCATTTCACCCACATATACCTTTTTTAATTGTAATCGAGAACTTACATACCTATTTATTTTCATACTTCATAGTCCAGAAATGAAAAAAAATCCAAACAAACTTTACCCCCCTTCTTTCCAGTTAACCTACACAGATCTTTTTCAATTGTAATCGTGAATTTATTTACCTATTTTCATACTTCTGTCTAGAAATGAGTAAATTCCTATACAATCTTTACCCCGCTATTTTACCCCTACAGGGGAAAATATCGTCCATTTTACCTACACAGATATTTTTAATTGTAACCTAGAACTTATATACTTATTTTCATACGTCCAAGTCCAGAAATGAGAAAATTTCCATACAAAGTTTATTCCACCCATCCACCCCCATTTTACCCCTTAAGGGGGGGGGGGGGGAATTTAGCAAATTTCATCTACCTACACACATCTTTTTTAATTTTAATCTAGAACTTATATACCTACTATCATACTTGAATACAGAAATGAGAAAATTCCATATAAATTTTACCCTTTTAGAAGTTAAATTTCTTAAAAATACTTTTTTAGCGTTCACTCACATCATTAAAAGAACCCCTGTACCAAATTTCAAGTTTCTAGGCGCAGCAGTTTAGGTTGGTTTGCCGTTTGCCCGCGGCTACGCCGCCGCCGTTAGTGTCGATCCCTCAGGAACAGTTTGGACCCTTAAAGGGGTGACTCAGGTCATCAATATGAACAACTTTTTCTATGGGACCAATGCCTGCAAAACTCAAAAAAAATTTCATCATTTCCATACAAAAGAGTCCTGCCGCCCGGCCAGTTTGTATGGGAATGTCGAATTTTATTTTGAGTTCCCACCATTGTTCCCGTAGGAAAAGTTGTTCATTTTGATGGTCTGAGTCATCCCTTTAAGGGTCCAAAACGATAAAAAATTCACCGTGTATATTTGCAGGCAAACTTATGCCTTGAGTTCATTCAAATGACGATAACTTTTTTTTAATGAACCGATTTTGATGAATCATACTTTAAATGTTTTGCTGGGTTAAAACAAAGCAATTGGTGAAAGTTTGAAGTAAATCGGTGATCATACATACAGACAGACAGACAGACACAGACAGACAGACAGACAGACAAGAAATTCGGAAAAATTTTTTTTGCTTTCTATTATTCTTTTTAAGTGTCCCTCTATCCATTTCAGTCAAAAATTGTAAATGTACAGACAAAATATTTTTACTGTTTTATTATATGTATAGATAAAATAATACCATATTTTAATCGGCCTCACTTTTTTGTATGAAAATGTCGATATTGTTTTCTAGTCCAATCCTGGGTCCCATACGTTGTTCATTTAGACGGGTTGATTTAATGGTTTTAGGTACAACGGTGTTCACCCTTACATCCTGTATTAACTTATTTGCTTACAATAATCAGGCATAGACATATTATAGATACATATTATATCATTCATTATTTGCTTCTTACTCCAGTACGTCCCTGTATCATTATTTTGGCCTTGGAATATTACATAGAAATGGAAACGGAAGTATTGGAAGGTAAGTAGGTTTGTCCACCAAACTAGAAAGAAATAAGTAGGTATGTTTTTATTAATACATCCGCCTTTTATAAAGAGAATACATAGGTACTAACTTATTTCCATATCAACTTAATAAAAGGTAAGAATATTTATGTAGGTACTTACATCAAAATGATATTCACAACATTGTCTACTAGCCGGGGTAGAGGGTGGAGTCTTATAATCATCCCTTTTTACAACGGAATATAATTTTAAATTGTATTCCGTTGTAAAAAAAGATGATATAAAATTCACACAAAACTTCGTGATAAATTATTAATTTTTCCACAAGTTTTGTGTCTTTCAGCACGTTAAAAGATAGTTTTTCTGGCGTTTTAAAAGAAGTGTTTGTATAGTTCGGCACTATACAATATTTGTTCATAGTTAAAAAGATAAATTAGACATAAATAATTTGTTTTAAAGTCGCAATTACCACGAAAACACTGCGCGCCTTGTCACTGCCAACGGGCAACTAGCGGCGTCCGTCACAGTGACGTCACAGCCACCGCGCCGGCCGGTCAGTGAATTTTGCTAGTAATTTGGTCATAACTTCGTCAATTTTTATCGTAGAACAATAATTTTTGCACTGTATGTTATGGATTTCTTAGCTCTATAATCCTGCATTCTCAACTAAAAACTTTACGGATCCTCATTGCTTTGTTTTAACTCAGCAAAACATTTAAAGATTGTTTCATTAAAATCGGTTCATTAAAAAAAAAATATCGTCATTTGAATGAACTCAAGGCCTGAGTTTCCCTGCAAACATATAGCAAAAATAAAATTAAATAATAAGTGACATAAGAAAATTAAAATCCAAAGTCAATTCATCATCATTATACGACAGCATTATACCTATCCATAGTTAGTGTGAAACTTTGTCGTTTTTAAAGTTATTCGAATGAAATTCAGCATGAAGGTTCTTTACTGAAAGGCATAAAACACGAGTTAAATATTTTTCTCAAAAATCACCCCTTAAGGGGGATAACGGGGATGCAAAGTTAGTATGAAACTTTCCGTTTTTGTTTGTATGGACATTTTCTCATATCTGGACGTTCTGGATTAAAATAAAAAGATGTATGTAGGTAAAACCGACGAAATTTTCGCCTGAAGGGATAAAATAGGGGAGTAAAGTTAGTACGGATTTTTTTTTCATTTCTAGACTTAGAAGTATGAAAATAAGTATATACGTTCTAGATTACAATTAAAAAAGATCTGTGTAGGTGAAATGTACAAAATTCCTCCCTTAAGGGATAAAGGGGAGGGAAAATTTTTCTCATTTCTGCACATAGAAGTATAAAAATAAGTATGTATGTTTACATTACAATTAAAAAGATCTGTGTAGTTAAAATGGACGAAATTTCCCCTTGAAGGGGTAAAATAGGCGAGGTAAAGTTTGTATGGATTTTTTTATTTACTTAGAAATATGACAATAAGAAGTTCTCCATTACAATAAAAAAATATCCGTGTACGTGAAATGGGAAAAATCCCCTCCTTAAGGGCTAAAGATCTATGCAGATGAAATGTATTAAATTCCCCCTTAAGGGGAAAAAGCAGAGGAGGAGGGCTTCGTATGGAATTTTTATCATTTCTACTGTTCCCAAGGGAACGACATTAACGCGGGCGGAGCCGCGGGCAACAGCTAATTTTCAATAAGAGTTTTTACACTTCGTTAAACATGTAAAATAATGAAAATTATTTTTAAAGATATGTAGTTCTACACACCAATACTTTTCATATTTATAATATTATGTTTTAACATATCAAAACCATAAAGATATTGATGTGAAGTAGAGAAGATATAAGGTGGCTCAGGACAAAAAAGTTACGTTAAGTAAGTGACAGGACGATAAGTAGGTTATTTACTTGCTTGATTGCACTAACTCATTCAATATTAAATATCTATAAATATAAATGAACAACTATAAAAATGTTAAATATGAAAGCGCAAACTTAAATTTAACTGGAGGCAATCTTCAATGAAATATTAATCATTTATTTTAAAATCGTTGTCTAAGGTAATCAAGAACAGTCTTTTCAAAATTTAACTACAACTGAGTCATAAGTATAAGTAGGCCGGCATTTAAGGTTTGGGTACATTTTGCGAGTATACTACTTGCTTAAGGATCACACGCTAGCTGTCATGAACGCGATTGGTCACAAATAGGTACTATGTACTTATTTAAATATATAGCCTCCACTAGAAAGAATACTTCCTAGCGGCGAAACTTTGATTATTGTTTCCTGCGAAGTCTTTATAGTACTTTTGTAGCGTACGGTTTTGTACATTTTCCATACATCTTTTATACATTAAGTTGAACTTCATATTAGGTCATGTCATCGCTAGAAAGTCTGACACGCTTTTATGCGAACATGCGCGATTTGTCATGTATTGATTAATCACAATACTCGAAATCTGATTTCAAGCATTGTGATTAACCAATTCATATACCGCTAAGCTCCTCTCCGCTCCACTCCGCGCCAATGGAGACGCAGCCTTTGAACGGACTATATACTACTATAAGTTAATTTTTTTTTTTTATTTATTTATTTGCATGAGGCTACAGAATACTTATAAAATACTACAGGCCCATAGAGTATACATATACCTTACAGACTAACATACATATAAATATAATATAAAACTTAAAAACTACATTCCACGTTGAGCCAGCGACGTGTTGCGCATCATCGGGGTGTCGGGTATCGTCCCGCGAAAACGGCGATACACCACACCCTTCGGCCAGAATTTCTCGTCCATGAAAGTCGCCAGCTTCTCCGTTGGGACCCGCACCACAAACGACGTGAAGTTCACGTCATGGCGCGACTCCAACTTGACGACACTCGGCGTGATGTTGGTCTTCACGCGGACGTATTCCACCACTTCCTCTGCCTTGGTAGAGTGGAAGAGTCGGGACACGTACATCTGCGTCGTCGGGATGGCTGGACGCAGCAGATGGTTGGCTCCTGTTGGTGCGGTTCCAAACTGATTCCGGCAAGGAAGCTTTCTCTTTTTTCGTTCGACTTTAGTGAAGCCCTCCTCGTCTACCTGTTCCTTGCTAGGAAGAACAAACTTTTGTCCCTCGGGGTTTTTTCGCTTCATGCGTTTCGGTTGTCGCTGACGCGGTGGGACAGCCGGAGCAATATTAGCGACAACAGCCCTATCGGTGGTGGCATTGTCGCCGACGGCAACAGCAGGGGTGTTGACGACGGCAGCATAGGCACGAGTCGGGGTCGACGTGCTCGTCTTCTCCACAGGGGCAGTGGAGTGGGGAGCAGGGCGCGGCGTGTCATGCGTCACAGCGACGGCCGGTGAAGCTTCAAATTTCGCTGACTCGAAACTTGCTATTGACACATTCTGCGCACCTCGGCGCGTGTTAATGTTCGAGACCACAGGTGACCTACTTACCGAATCATTACTGTTTAGAGATAATAACTGGGCACGTAGCTCAGATATGGTGGTTTCTGATGCCTCTACTCTTAACTGCATTTCGGCCAGGCTGGACTTAAGGGCTGTGATGTCCTTTAATAGTCTGGTCACATCGACGTGATCAAAGCTCACCGGCGGCAATTTATGTAAACGCCGAGCACAAAATGCGGGAACTTCATCAGGATCGGTCTCCTTGAGCAGGTTGATAATGTCTTGGAGACTCTTCTCACCTTTCTCATCCCTCCGCCGGGAAGGCATCTGCGCGGCTTTACCGAGCGTCTCGTATAGTAGCGTCTTGCCACTAATAATCTCTTCCAGGTTGAAGTTGCTCTTGCAGATTTGCAAGATGCTGACTTCGTCCATGCTGTCCTTAGCGTAGTCAATAAAGGCCAGCAGCTCGTTGGCTATGAGTTGCTTAGAGGAACTCATAGCGTCGGTTCGTGCAGCGGACATAGCCGCGCTTATCGTGAATAAAATTCAAAAACTGTGCAATTAGCGGGGCGCGTGCGTCACCGAGCGCGCATTGCGATGCACTCTTAGTTAAAGTTATCGTACATATATAAGTATCCTATCCTGTCCTATGTACCTATAGGATATATATATATATATATATGTACATCAAGGATCCCTCGATCATCCCTTGTTCAAGGGACCCTAGGGCCATAAGACCTAACACATCGACCGATTGATTCCGTTTTCCGAAGCTTTCGCGTCTTGGTGGGTGTATAGGTGGAAAACGATATCAAAAAAATGGGAAATGAGTTTTTTAGTACTTAATATAGTTTACAATTTGATCTTTACAAGTTATTTTTTTTTATTATAGTAAAATATTTACTATTGTATTTTTCTTCCGATTCATTCGATTTGATTCCATAGAATCTTGTCCAATTTTGCAGCCATAGAAAAACTATTCCATTTGCATTGTTTTTTTTTTTATTTGGCTTATATAGGTATCATAAATATCCTTTAAAACTCGAAACAAATACTAAAAAACATTTACCTAAATCATCAGTAGTTCATAGAGTAAAAGAAACACTGAATGCTTTAGACGCCTGCACAAAAAAGAATTGCTTTTTGGTTTGTATCGAATGTAAGTTTAATTATTACACCATATCTTATAACTGCCAGAACGGATTTGTATGTACAAAGACATCATTAGTATCCTTACATCATCTCGTGACGTAGGTTAAAATTTTCTGCAGTCGTTTTGTTTTTTTTTTTAAAAGCATGCTTTCTCATATACAACTCGACTAATTTAAACATATACAACATATTGCACGATAATCATAGGCAAACTCATCACCTCATAGTCTCATACACAGGGTTCAGAGGTGAACGGAACCGGTCTTCTGAATGAATGATCCCGCTCGATGTTCAATCCATCATTGTTTTATACGGAGTACGTCGCGGTGATTGACACATAGACAGATGCATGCAAATGAGATAGAAAACGTTTTCTAAAGATTGTTAAGGCACTTCCACATTGGTGGGAGGTAATACGATATTTTATGAAAAAAATAGGTATATGTTATTTGTATACTTTCGTTACGCCCTTTAAATACCTATATTTTTATAAACCGTGACCTTATTAATTTTTTAATTAGCCAGTACTTTAAAGGGTTTTATTTTTTACGATTTTTTTTCAATAAGTGTATTTAATTCCTAAATTCAAATATTTAACTAAACTAAGTAATTACCTATGAAATAGGCGTTATTTTTACGCTCGCTATTTTGTTCCTTAATGACTATGATTGTCAGTTAAACACATTTTTATTTAAATTTGAAAGTAATACTAACATTCTGAATGTATTATTTTTTGGTTTTTCTGATTTTAATTATTAAAAAATACTCATGAAAAGAACTCGTTTCAGATGTTGTCTGTTTTGATCAAAAATGTCGTCATTTTTCTATTCTATTTCAAACTGTTGTGTCCGTGAATACATGTAAAATTTTATTTTAGTTGAATTCATTAAACCCCAAATGATACTTAAGACGTAAGTATGAAAAATAAAATATACTCGAAATTCTCTATAGAAAACCAATCGCCAATTCGATACTCAATATTATACTTATAATCTAATACTTATAACTCAACTAGGGTATTATTAAAATATTATTTTCTACATTTTTCATAAAAAAAATTACCGTTGTATAGACAATATATTTCTGTAACACCTTATTTTATTTTAATTTTTCTTTACAATCCGTTGATTTTATATGAATTGAATAATAAGTTTAATTCAGTATTTTATAATTTATTTGATAAATATGCTACAGTAAAGTATCCACAACACGCTTCGTCAAAAAGTTACAGAAATGCATCCGCAACAAGCTTCACTTTAACATAGTTAACAGTGAAAGGCATTATGAATACAGCTTTATGAATAAAAAGGTTGTCCGAGTGTGTATAAGTCGGGATTATGGGATATTCATTCATTATAGTAAAGGAAACGTTAGAATTTATTCTTGTTTAGTATGTAAATGGTAGATTTTATTACTTTTACTATAATCTCCTTTGCTCATCTTAGCCTTTCCCCAGTCGCATCTTAAGCAGTCTTGTTTCAGAGCACATATGTTCAGCTTTCTGGCAGATTTTTTTGGTTTTCTTCAGTGCGTATGGTCTTAGGCATCCTTGATTGTGACACAGCATGCATGATTTTCCCCTTTTGTTGGAGTCAGACCACAGAGCAAGGAATATTCATGTCGCTAGCGCGCGGGCAAATTCCTTGCCTTCTATGGGTCAGTCCAAGGCAGCAATAGCGAGATATTTAGAACTAGCTTTTACCAGCGGCTCCTCCCGCGTCATTGTCCATCCATCGGGAACAGTACTTTTTGCCGGAATAAAACGTACCCTATGTCCTTTTTCGTACCCCAGATAACGTCTGGGATAAGTAATAACTAATATTATAAATGCGAAAGTGAGTTTGTTTGTTTGTTTATTTGCTTGTTTGTTTGTTTGTTACGCTTTCACGCCGTAACTACTAAACCGATCATCATGAAATTTTGCATACAAATACTCTGGAGTACGGAGAAGGACATAGGGTACCTTTTATCCCGGGAAAAAGTACTATTCCCGAGGGATCGACATTAACGCGGGCGGAGCCGCGGGCGAAAGCTAGTTAATGATATTTGTTAGGATTAGGATATAGTGGTTCAAAATTGCTTTTTTTTGCCAATGATTTGGTGTTCTACTACTTATCAAACAAACTGTATTTTCCGACTTAAATTTGTGAGTAAAACCGTTTTGTATCTCGCGTAAGTTTTAATAATATTATTTGGCATCCAATGATCCTGATTCCAAGATTAAATATTGCAAAGCAAGTTCAAAAACTGAATGTTTGAGAAATAATACAGCCAAGCTTTCGCAGGGTCTCAAATGCTAAAGAGCTCCGTGGACAGCTCCGTGGCGCAGTGGTTAACACGCCAGCCTGCGACACGGAGTGCCCGGGTTCGATCCCCGGCCAGGTCAAGATGGAAAATGATCTTTTTCAGATTGGCCTGCGTCTTGGATGTTTATCTATATATGTATTTGTTATAAAATATAGTATCGTTGAGGTAGTATTCCATAAAACAAGTTTCGAACTTACCTTGGGGCTAGCTCAATCTGTGTGATTTGTCCGTATATATTTATTTATTTATTAAAGAGGCGCGTGGTGTTGCGCGGTGAGTCAGGCGGCGCGTGGAGCGTTTTAAATTTACTAAGATGCGTGAGCATTCAACGCGATGTAGTATGTAGCGGCATGCGCGGCGTTGTATGCAGCAGCGCACGGCTATCTCAAACACATGTTACATAGCCACATATAGGAAGACGCGGTGCGTCAACGGGCGCCTGTGGCGTGGCGTTTTGCGTCGCGGAGTCCGCGCCAAGTCCTACTTAAATGGTACGCCGTTTGGTGCGAGCTTCGCACCAAGTTCGCCACTTTTACTCCATTGCTTCTTCTTCTGCCGCGTACAGCGAAAAGAAACAATGGAACGCATTACTGCTAAGTTCCCGGTAGAGTTAATTTTGTATTACATAAGTATGCATGTGAATTAAACTCCCGCTGATTGATCTCCACTTCAGAATATTCTTCGCTTCGTCCATCATCTTTAACTACACCTCTCGCAAACCCCTTTGAGTTGCATCTCAGTTTACATTGGCACAAAGTCAATACTTCTCCCCATTCTGATAGCAGCTTATCTGCATGCGCCGTCCGCACCCTCCGAGCCTTATCTCGATACTACCAGATTTTGCAACAATAACCTCCCCCGATGGTGGTTATCTCTCGACCAATCAGGAGGGGGACGCGGCGTCATATTTTTAAATAACGAATGAATAAGTTGTGCTGGCATGCCGTACTGATGATACTGGCAGCGTAGACTGGGAAGGAACGAGGATATTGTCAATGCCGCCTTTTTTTCGTCGACTGCCTCTTTAGCTTTTCAGTGTGAAAAAATGTACTAAAATTCTTGTACTTGGACAGTTTGGGTTTTTGAGTTTTTTCAGACTTTTAGTTAGGATACAAATTCGATTTTTAATCCTATGCATATTAAATACACTATTATCATAAAGGCTGTTAGTGAAAATTTTAATGAGATACTATTATTAAATTAAGAAATATAATATGGTGAAAAAATCCCATGCGGGCGAGGTTTTTAGGTTTAAGGTGTTTATTTCTCATAAAGATGATAAATGCTAATGAAATTTTACAAATTCTCTTACATGAGAAAATAAGATATTTCTTAGTATAAAACACATGCGCGTACAAAATCGACGAGTTAAATCACAAAGTACAAAAGTTAACAAAAACGATACCAACAAAACCTTGCGCACTCACCAAACTTTCCCTCACGGGTTTTTAAAAATCATCGGTGTAGGTACTCCTCGCTCGATGCGCGTAGACGCCATCGGAACGCAAACAAAGATTTATAGCTGTTACGACTGGACGCGACTAGAAGCGACAACGTCAACTTGGAACTGGGTATGGTTACCTTTGTTATAATATTTTATGTTTATTCTGTAGATCGCATTTTTAGATGTAATAGGTAGTAGATGTTTCATCAAATAATTTTTATTCTTAATTCAATTTTAATGTTTACTATGTTGAACATTTTTTTTAGCGGTGTTTTTATGGTTGAACTAGCGACCTAATCTGTGAACGACCTATCTTTTATTCTTTCACCATATTTTATTTCTTAATGTAATTAAAATACAAAATATTTTTAATGAGAGTTACAAAATATTTGTATAAAAATCACGAATCTAATTACGTGTTCTTTAAATACTAGCACTTTTACTAGCAGTCAGCCACATTTTTCTACAAGTCAGCCATGGCTGACTTGTAGAAAAATGAGGAGATGACTACAGGGTAAGACATGTCTTACCCTGTAGTCATCTCCTACAAATACTTTATAAAGTATTTCTAGAAACATTCCAGCGAATTAAGTACATTTTAAATGACACCATGCAGGGCAACTGTTTCAGTAATTATTTTTTCAGTTGTCTACTAACATTGTGTTTCTAATCTTTTCAGTAAAAAAAGCCAAAAATAAAACAGGATACAGCCTCGTAAATTTAAAAAAATAAACCAATAAAATCTCACCAAAATCATTTTTATGTAAAGTAAAACCAAGACGAGGACATATTGCTTGCGAAACAAGTTGTCAGATCCTATGGAGAGCCAAGCTCCTAACTCTACACACCCTAACCTAACACTTTCTTTCTTACTCTATTACGATAAAGCACTCTATTGAAATCATATTCTGTGAAATTGGAGTTTCTAGCCTTGTCCAGACTTTTCCAGACATTCTTATGGATACGAGTCTTATAGATACTTTAGATATATATATATAATACTTCACAATGTATACATGGGACAGGTCTGCTTGACCTCTTTGAGACTTCTATATTTTATCTTATTTGTTGTTTCACGCCCGATCGCTAACATAACGTTTTTCACAACATTATGTAAATTGAAATTGTATATAACATGCAATCAGAAAAAAACCTAAATATATAAAAAATCATACAAAGCCCTTCAGGCAAGTAGGCGACCAATACTGTTGAAAAGAGTTTCTTTCGGCGTCTTTGAATCTTTTGAATACGCTAACGTTAATAAATAAATATAAAGAATAAGAATGAAGGAAAATCCAAAAGACACTGAATTATTTTCTGATCAGAACAACAAAATTGGAGGTTAATACAGAAATAACAACAGACAAATATAAAAATCCTATTGTAAACATGAGCATACGCGCCATACGGCCGCGTCTTCCGACCGATCACACCCTGGAGGGCGATTCTCACAACTGTTGCCGTGTGGATTACACTCGTATTGGACAACTGGTGAAACCATTTGTGATTAATTGGCGTGAACTTGCGGCTGGATTTGGGAATGGTGAGCCCTAATTTGTAATCTATAGCAGTGACGAAAATAAGGACAGATTGGTACAGTTATCGATGTTACGAAACGGCATGAAACTGTTTTAACATATTTAAAACGGATGAATTGATCGAACCTTAAAATTTCTCATACATATTCGTAGATTTCTTATTATGGTATAGGACGTCAAACGAGCAAGCGTGTCACCTACTAAAATAATAATGTACCTACTCATCATCATCATTTCGAATAGGTGTCACGTACTAAAATAATAATGTACCTACTCATCATCATCATTTCGAGTAGGTGTCACGGTCAATCGACCATGCACACCCTGGTGTCAGAGTTCTTCGGAACCGCCTCTCGGCCTCTGACGTGGTTCCTTAAACGACTTCCAGATGGCAGCCGGGACCACCGGCTTAACGTGCCTTCCGAAGCATGGAATCATCTTTATTATCAAACATTGAAAGGCCTGACTATGGCGCTTCCGACGCTGTTGCCTGTCGGAAGCATTTAAAGCTGGCGGAGGATAGGAATAAGAAAAGGAAGGTATAAGGAGAAACTACTCACTTGGATAAACGGGGGAACAGCAAGTAGCAGCTCGGAGGCCGGGCGCGTGTACCCGATGCCATACCTGCAACTGCTGGCCAGCCAGTTGACGATGACACCTAATGGCAAAAGCGGTGAGATTTTGCCAGCGAGAACATTCGCTGGCAAAATCTTACCGCTTTTGCCATTAACTTAGGAAATTTCAAATTTATAGGCTCGCTGTCGAAAAGTATAAGACCATCCCCTAAAATGTTCTAGGTACGAATATCCCTCTCATCTCAGCGTCTTTCTGGTTGTTCGGAGCTCGGGGTCCGCCCTCCTGCTTTTTCTCGTCAACTTCTCGTGATCATCCTCTTTCCTATATCACATGGACTTAATGGTGACATAATTCGTAATAATGAGTTCAATTTCCATATAACTTGTGGGTATCGGTATATCTCTATACAATTTTATATCATGACTTCAAGCCTTTTTATTCTTCTTTTTCTTTTTAGGTGTGCTAGCATTAACACTGGTGCCAAAGTATCTTAAAGTTTAATGAGTGAATTTCTAAGAACAAAGCTTTGGTGCGAGTTTGAGATATGTGTGTCTTATAGTAAGTAGGTTTTCATAAGATATAGATATTTAATTAGGCACTTTACCAGCAACAGCTATTTTGATATTAAAGGAGTTCACCCTTAAATATCAAAATGCCCATTTTAAAAAGATCAATCACGCCTCTCCTTAATTCTTCAATAAAAAACACAATACAGTGACAACAACAAAAAAACCATTACGAATACAATTTTGGCTTCGAATTGTGTCTATTTAGGTAGGGTTAAGAAGCCATACATTGTCACAATGGGGTGTTTTTAACGCCGACAATTTTGATGGGCCAGCCCTTTGAGGGTTAGTACCCTATGAAATGTTTTCCTTTATACTTCGACGTGTTAAAAATAAATTTATTACCAGCCAGCGTCAGATGGTCTGATGACGATACACTAAATTTGTTTTATTTTTATGTAAAAAAACTCTTTTGATTTGTTAGTTTTTGGGTAAACATATGGTATCAAGTATTAAGTGAGGTACCCGTAAGCAAGGTTATTGCGGAAAAAGAAATTAATTGTGTGTAGTTTAACGTCATAATCTTAGTAAGGTTCATGGAAAGATTTCTCTTTAGCCCTATTTTTTCCAATTTCATGTTAAACCAGTTCACAATTAATCTTATATGTATTAAGTATCATATTAAATATCTTAACACGTTGGCTACCGTAATATGTACAATCGTAGTTGACTCCGAAAGTGTTAAATAAAATATACTTAGGAGTAAAAGTACTTTCCCTTCAAGTAATTTTTTAATTTTTTTTTTTCTCAGCGCTCGCCTTCCATATTGCTACAAACAAAAATGATAAAGAGATGAACGAAAAAGCTTACATAGATACTACTCCAAATACCATTAAGTATTATTTTTAAAGCTCGACATAGATGGATGGTAGATTTACGAGCAAACAGTCATGTTAAAATCGTCATTTAATTCCCCAAAATCTCCCTACGTCAAGTTGCGATGAAACATGGGTCAATATTTAGTAAGCTAACGTTTGATTATTTTAATTTTGATTTAAACTTCATTAATCAAACGTCAGCTTACAAAATCGGGATAATTACCATGATTACTTTAGTTTCGCGAGTTTATGATATTTTGGTTTAGTTACATGCTCATGATCACGAAGGAACTGGACCAAAATATCGAAATCTCGCAAAGTTAAGTAATCACGATATATATCCCGATATGTTTCATAATAATGTTGATACCCGTAAAAGTTTAAAAAGGTATGTTTAATTATTATTTGTTTTTATCTTGTTATATTTGCCAAGAAGTATGATAGCAGAAAGAAAATATAGCTAACTAACCTAGCTCTACGCATCAAGCATTAGGATTCGTTTTAAAGCATTAGTCACACAAAGTCTACTACTACTATCACCCTACCTTACTGTGTTTCCACAACATGTCGGGTACTATCAAAATTTCATTTCGTACGTTTCTACCCCGAGTGTCACCAGTTGCCCTGTAGGGTCACATCCTTCGAGTCATACCGGTAAAACCAGGGTATAACTTTATAAAAGGTCGGTTGATAGACGTTGTGCTACCCGCGTCGGACACTACCAAAACATCATCCCCTATGTTTTCACCCCAAGGGTGCGTGCCTGCGGCACCAGTTGCACTGTTGGGCCACAGCGGTGTAACTTTATAAATGGTTGGTTGATAGGCGCAGATGCGCTCTCGATTGGATTTGCAGATAGATAGGGCAAGCAGCCTGTCGGCGGAATCGCCAGTTGGTACTTCATTTTTTTTTTATTTAAAATTTTATTCAAGTTAGAATAAATATTTATTAGGATATTTTATACACTAGAATTCTAAGAATTTTAATAATTCGAAAGTCTAATGTTTTCGTTAAAAAAAACAAAATGGCAATAAAAAATGCTGTTAAGTATTAAGTTTTAATGTTTCTTTTAAAAACAAACTGTTGGAGGCTAGACTACAGGTTAAAATTAATAAAAATTAATCAATGGTTCCAAGCGGCCATAACGAAATATCCAACACTACATTATTTTCGCTCTTGAGACACTTAACTAAAATATTGGGAAGATTTCACTAATACACTTGATGAAAGTGATCAATTTCACTAAGACATTACAGGAATTATAGTATAAAATACCAAATGATGAATGCTATTCGAATCGATTTTTTTCGCCGATGACACAATTTGTCATAGTGAGGGTTGGGGTTCGAATTAAACGGGTCTTTTGTCAACCGACACTTGTTGGGGCTCATCCATACATTGGATGTTTAATTGCTTGTTTACACTGACAAATGTTCAGAGGAACACTTAGATTTAACAGATGCATTCAATTTGGGTTCGAGTGTCCCTCTTTATGTAAACTAGATGTCTCCTGGCTTTGTTTAGTTAAGTATATTTATTAGAAACGGTCTGGGGTATTATATACAACTGCTTGTCCGGTGGTTGCAGTTATGTCATCGGGTACGGGTCCCCGACCTCCCGAGCTGCTACTTGCTTTTCCCCCATTCATCCCAGTGAGTAGAATCCCAATACCTTCATTATAAATAAATATATACGAACAAATCACACAGATTGAGCTAGCCCCAAAGTAAGTTCGAGACTTGTGTTATGGGATACTAACTCAACGATATTATATTTTATAACAAATACATATATAGATAAACATCCAAGACGCAGGCCAATCTGAAAAGGATCATTTTCCATCTTGACCTGACCGGGGATCAAACCCGGGCACTCTCGTGTCGCAGGCTGGCGTGTTAAACATTGCGCCACGGAGCTCGCCAATTTCTCCCATATCCAGCAAATTCCTATCCTTCTCCATCTTTAAAATACTCGGGAACTCAAGAAGCTGAAGAAACTGCGCTCGCCAACCCGCTTGCCAAGCATGATGAGTATGGCAATATCCTCCCATAAAACGAAGAATCCTTGGGAGAGGCTTTTGTCCAGCAGTGGATTTCTTACGGTTGCAATGATAATGATGATTGGAAACCAGGTAAAATAGTATGGTGGCCTGGGTCAAAATAATTATTATTTAAATTGGTAAATCAAAAAATATTGGACACGTATTTTTTCTACCAATATTAAGATTTTCAAGTAGGTTCAATTATGATTAGGTTTTATTATTGTTGTATTTTTAGTGTGCAATTCAAAAGTATGTGAATATTAAACAAAAAATTGTAAAAATAAAGAACGTACTTAGGATTCTCTTGATATCAATAGAAATAACTCTAAAACTACACTAGCATTTTTTTTATATTTTATTCAATCGAGGATACCTTTCAAAGTGAGTAAATGACTAATAGGTAGTGCTTGGGAAGAGCCGTGTACAAAACTTGGCTTAGTCCATTGCATAAATAATCTAAAAGGAAATAAAAATCACAAACTTAAAATAAGCGAGCATAACTTGTAGGTAAGATAATAATCACATCTTAGCGGATAATAAAATCGCCTAGACCAGTGTTTTCCAAAGTGGAATTTGTTGACTTTCAGGTTTCAATAACTTAACAACATTCATTTATTAAAATTACCGATTTGCCATCCACACTAAAGAAGAAGACGATAACCTGCAAGGGGCCCATGACAGTAAAATAATATCTTTGGACTTATAATAAAATAACCACTCAAAGAGCCTAATTTCTCAGACACCAACACGCTTAACGCAGCTTTTGTCTTATGACCTGTCTGCGTCTCGTGCCCTGTCTACACCGTAAGAGATGAAGACGTGATTAGTATGCATGTCACCGCCGGCCCTGCTTTAAGGTAAATAAACCACGACCGCGCCATTGAGCTTTAGTCAGTCCATCAAATTTGCACTTCTTCCATCGTTAAGTGTGGATAGATAGATCAAGTATTCGACTTAACAAAAAAGTTTGGGTGTCTCTGGCCTAGGCATTACTGAGTATTTAAAGAACCAGAGCTCACACCTAAAAGGATCAGTTCCCAAGCCAAAGGGATTTAGTTAATTCGACGTGACGGGCTTGACGCGCAAGAATATCACAAATAAAAAACTTAGGTTGACGTGAACGCGCCTTACAACATCGTTAAAGCCGTCCGCCGATAAAGATCTGTGACACCTTCAGTTAAAGTAAAAAATAAAAAAAAAACTGTCATCTCTGGCACCTGGGCATTGAGCTACTGTATTCAAATTATTTTTTTCTGGGTCCCTGCGGTTTGGGGAAACTACCCTTGTGTGGTCGGTTTTGAGAGTATTTCGAGGGGTTTTATTGGATTTGACCATTTTTTGTGGATTGAGGTGAATGACACTGTTGTTTTGCAATCCTTTGGTCGTTTGGAATGATAACAATCTTAGTTTGTCCATTTTTTACATGCTTAAGACACTTAAGTCTTGTCTGGTCGCACAAAAACTTAAAAACTTGTCTCTTAGAACATAGGAATTTATTTGAGGTATTTATTTATGTTACCTAGTGCCTAGTTTTTACTGCTTCTTAAATGTAGAGTGACTTTGCCATAGTTGTAAGGGGAAAAATCGTGTGGCATTTAATCTAATGTCAACATCATTTACATGAAAAGGTCAACTTTCTACAATAATAATTCTGATGTATTAATTAATACCTTATATAAAGCTTCTTCGATAGCATGCTGCTTCCTAGTAAGTATAAAACTTTCGCTTCGCAATATTTATCACCTAAAAACAAAAAGTAAAAAAAATCTATCACCAATTTTTATCTCTCTGATGATGATGATTTTATCACTCCATAAATCTATACATACCGGGTTCAAAGTTTTGAATTAAAATTACTTACATTCCCTTAAATACTGAAAACCTTAACAGTACTTAATGTTTTGACAGATGACTAGGTACAGTAATAGTATAATTAACAAATTAATAACATAAACTTATCTGGTCTTCATCAAAAATCTTACTAAGAAATCTTATTATCTATCTATTATACTATATATTATCGCCTCCATCCAGAAATGAGGCCCTTTAGAGATGCGCACGGAGAATTATATATTGTAACGCCTTCGAGTCTTAGCGCCAGTGACAAATTTAGAACTATAGGATTTTTATGTAGCCCTAGTTTTACACATCTACAAAAAGATGTCAGCCCAGAAAATCGAAACATCTGAAAGTGAGGCTTTTTAACTTATTCGAGATTTTTTTACATAACCAAGCCACAAGCCACAACAACGGCAAAAACTAAATCCACTTCAATCTTTGTGGCCAGGACATTAAGTTTACATTTCCTTAAAATTATGAATAATGGTTCGCCCATCCCATTATTGTCTTGGATCCGATCTCGGTAGCACAACATTGTATTCAAATCGTCGAAATTTAAATACAAAAACGCGATTATGTGACGACGGAACACATAAGCCGATCGGACGCGTCCGGCAGAGATTGGCATCTTAAATACGCACTATACTGGATACACGCTTGTCGTTTATCATATGTTATTTTACCAATTTAGCGTTTCTGGAGCATATCCACTTGGTAGGATTAGTGTACCTGCTTACATAACCACAGCTTCAATTCAAAAGTGAAATTCAAGTTGTCGTTGTATTTTTAATTCAATCCAAGTGTCTCGTTAAAATTTTAAGTGCAAGCAAGTTTTATCGAACCACATGATATTCGTCAATTTAAAAAGCATATAATCCGATAAAACGTTGAGGACGAAAATTAAAGGGAAGGCGTGTTTACAGGTATCTTAAGAGTCGGCAACACATCAGCACCTCCTCTGATGTTGCAGATGTCCATGAGCGACGGTGACCACTTTCCATTAAATAAACACAAAAAAACAAAGTTTAAAAAAAAGAAAATTTATCGTTTTTGATAGTCACCCTTTCATTAATAGCACACCCAATATCTGTTGTAAAATAAAAAACAAATCTTGTTAAAAACGCGTCGTTTTCCAAGCCCAATGCGTCCATCTTTTGCTCTGATTCCCCTGGGAAGGCAATCTGTCTTGTGAATGTGTATCACACTAATTTCGTGTGATACACCATTGTTGGCGCTTCCGGTCCTCAACTTGATGGTTTCATTCATGAGTTCATGACTTTGGTGAGATGGAAGTTTGTTTACCTATTTCCATAAGTTACGGTAGTATATTTACTAAAGGTAAGTAAAAGATATACTCACAAAATCTTGATATTGGTACAGTCGTGGGCAAAAAAATGTGACCCCCTAGAATATACATAACAAGCAAAAACCATTTAAAATATCAGTCTTGAGAAGCCGAAATGTGTGTACTTATTTTGTTTTTTTTTTTTCTTTGTTTCTGTCTTTTAAATATCTACTTAAGTATAGGTTTTATTAATTCTCACATCTATCATTCACTAACAATCACTACAAGATATTTATCATCCCGAGGGAAGAGGCTGGTGTACTAAAATACAGGCTCTGCTTAGTTCAGACACCAGTCTCTCACAATCTTTTATTGTTTTCATTTTTGTAACGCCTAATGTGTTTTGTATATCAAGATTGTAAAGAAGAGTAAAAAATTTTTGAATTTTGATTTTTTTGAATTTTGTTAAAGGGTCCGTTTTATCTGCTTCCGAGTGTATTGAACTACTACACTGTGTCAATCGCTGCACTTTTCGGTACGTGCAGAGCCTTTCAACCCCTTTAGTTATAAGTATTAAAACATAAACATTAGCGATAATTGGAATATGCCAGAGTATTTTACCTAAACGAGTATAAATACAAGAGACCTTCGTCGAAAACGCATTTTCAATTCTTAAACTTAAAGTTTCCCTAAAGTGTGAGTATAATCTACTAATTTAATATAAAATACTATAAAAATTATACATACATACATAGCATCACGTCTTTTTCCCTTGCAGGGTAGACAGAGCCTAAGTCTATTAGACCTGAAGGCCACGTTTAGCATGTTGGTGGGTTTAGATGGAAAACGGAATCAAAATAGTGATGAGTTGCAAGCCGCATTGCCTATTAACATGATTCCTCAGATTTTACCCAATCCCTTGATCGGCTTTTACGAAATGCGCGGGAAGAGAAGCAGCCAGCCAGAGACCAGCATGGAAGTATAAAAACTATAAGACCTAAAATTGTAGGAACAACAAGTGAGATACGTGCAGATATATTTATCACCGTGGGAAGATCCAACAGATAAGACCTTTGGGCAGCGTGTCGAATGTACAGAGGCGTGGATCCTTAATAAATCCACTCACGGATCAATACGTACCAATAAATGTTTCAAATCGTCGACACGACTCGACGCTGTCAAAGATTAAAATTATTTGGAGATATACTCATTGTATTTGAATGTATGAATGAATGAATATACACTTTATTGCACCAATATAACAAAACTTAACAATAGAAGAAACTAAAATAGAATAAAATAATGGGTACAAAGGCGGACTTATCGCAATATGCAATTTCTTCCAGCCAACCTCATACCTTTGGGTAGGAATAATTGAAATAAAATTGAGAGCAGTGCAGCATATATATATTACATAAAATAAAATATTTTTTAACATACTGTAAAAATAAAACTAATACTTATATATAAATATATATAGTAGGTATACATTACAAAGATGAGAAAAATGTCAATGACAGTAAATTATATAAAAATGGCTAAGTTTTTTTTTATATTTCTAAATTATTAAAATTTTAATTAATGTGTATTCCGTTAATCACACAAAAATAACTACCATTACTTAAAATACAAGCATTTAGTTTATATGCAGTGGCGGCCTTAGAGGGTGGCGAACCGGGCTTTCGCCCGAGGCCACACGCTTGCAGGGGCCTCGCGTCAACGAATACCTGGGGCTTTGCTTATCAAGGGTCTTGCTAAGATTTGCAAGGTCGCGCGCTCTGGAACCACTGACGAGCTATCGTCCAACAACTGGTGCCTTGCTAATCCTAGAGAGAGCCTCGCAAAGATCTGCCGCCCGGAAACTCGCTATAGTTAAGGCCCCCACTGTTTATATGTCTTAGTTTCCCGGAATTATATGAGAAGCACGTAAATAAGTATAATCTATACAGAGTAATAGATAATCTTATAAACTGCTGGACTAATTTTAAAATTCTTTCAGCTATAGAAAGCTTCATTATCAGCGAATAACATGGATATACATTTGTTTTTATTAATTATTTATTAAATTACAAAATGGGATGAATATGTAATAACCCAATTGTAATAATGTTACCCAAGGTACTCACAATTTACCTATAAACTTATTTTCGTATATTTATCTTAGACCACCCAGGCGAACAATGATGGTCTCTTATGAAATGACTAGAAATCCATTCGTGGAGTTTACTACATGATTTTGAATGCTATTTGATCGATGAAACATAATAGATTTGAAGTAAACTTTAAGCTATATACTCGTATAGAATAGAGCCTTATGGTTCTATCATAAACTTTCAAAAACAGTAGATCGAAATCAAGGAAGATTTTGTTCTACAGAAAAAGTATTTCTTGTAGTTTAACTTTCATTTGTTAGCTCTGCAACCAAATTATATCTAACTAGCTGTTGCCCGCGACTTCGTTCGCGGCAATTTCTGTTATTATGATTAATTCGTATAGATAAATAATTTTTCCCCGTTTTCAAAACATTTTTTATTGATGCTTCGCTCCTATTAGTCGCAGCGTGATGTTTTATAGCCTAAAGCCTTCCTCAATAAATGGACTATCCAACACAAAAATAATTTTCAGTTAATTTGAACCAGTAGTTCCTGAGATTAGCGCGTTCAAACAAACAAACAACAAACTCTTCGGCTTTATAATATTAGTATAGATATATAAAATTCTCGTGTCACAGTTTCAGTTACCAAACTTCTCCGAAAGGGCTTGACCGATTTTGATGAAATTTCATATGTATATTCATTAGGTCTGAGAATAGATTGTTATCTATTTTAATACCCCTAAAAATAAAAGCAAAACGAAGTTCGCCGGGACAGCTAGTATTATTATAAAAACATGAATTATCGCTTCTGTCTATTCTTGTTCTTTGCTTGTCTCATGTGTCACAGGGATTAGGCTGCGTGCGCGCAGGTAGCCTGAATGAATTGTCACTGTCTTGCGCTGACAATCCAACCAGGGCTGCCAACCAAATTAACCTAGTTAATGTTTTTCGTGTATTTAAGTGAGGTTTTCAGATTTTTCATGCTACTTGAAGGCATTTGACATCCTGTTCCTAACAAGTGCAGTTTTGTGAATTGTTGAAGGTTCTATATAATTAAGATAAATTTTGAAACACAAACCAAAATGGCTTAATTTTGTTTATTTCTTCATTTGACAGCTATTAAGCTATGTCAGATGCCTTGAGGCAGCTTGAATGAGCTTGAATCTGTCACTAGTGTCGATCACTTATATGCATTGTAAACAAGCACAACAACTTTGTTTATCTTTATCGGTTCAGGAATGTTAAATTGAATTCCGCTTATTAACAACCAATCTATTATATAATCGTGATAACGTCTTATAAATCGATGAACGCCGGCTGCACGCACGAATAAATGTCATGTTCCGTGTGCAAGCTATAGAGAGGCATAATCGGCCTGAGCGTTCGGCTTGTGACGCTTCTATCTCTCTTCCATCGTTATCACGTAAAACTATCGTCCGTAAACCGACACTATAGACAACCGATATTTCTTTTTCTTATAGGAATAATAAACCTTCATACATAAAATCTAAAAATATCAAAAAGAGATATCTACATTTGAATAAAATTTAATTACACTCATAAAGTTACATCCCCACAAACTTATAAAAACAAAACATAACTATGATCTAATGATCATGTATGATTAATTGATGACTCTTTAAAAGTTTTGAGTGTTGGCAGCCCTGTTCAGCATTAGTATAATCTCGTCAGCAGCACGGTAGCGCGTGAGAATAGCGTGACGGCCGCGCTATAAGTGTTTGCCAAGGACACCCATTTTTTCTTCTTTGACCTATGTACACCCGTTTTAGAACTTGGTCTTCACAGTGTTTTCCCAATTGCATCCTATACGCTTCTATGACAGCATTCATGCTGTGGTACAAACTTTTCAAATGTAAAATCTATACCGTAGTAAAGTTACAAAAGCTACATAAAAAAGACACATACATAATAAATAAATAACAAATACAGCGTGATTTTTTACTACATTAAAATCATTATAATACCTATGTATGACTATGAATCATACATACAATTCAGTGTTCTATTAGGAATTCTGATTCCACGAGTTTAATAAAGTTTTAGGTACAAAATCACGCTATGTATAGGAATAAATCACACAGATTGAGCTAGCCCCACAGTATCAAACTTGTGTCGAACGAAGGAAACTAACACAGTTTTTTATAAAAGATACTTACATCAAAGACCCAGGCCAATCTGAAAAATATCGTTTTCCATCATGACCCTTATTTGCTAACTTAGTGTACAACGTTTTAATAGTCATTTCAGAGTACATTACGTTTTATATATCTTTAATAAAAATAGTCAATCATGGGAAACCCGCAATGTATTTAGAAGTGACTATCAAAACGTTGGTCACTGAGCTAGCAAATAGGCCGGCTGGCCGGGGATCGAATACGGGACTCTGCCATTCAAAGGCACTTGCGGTACCACTGAGCCTCAGAGGTCGATGTTCTCACAAACTTACACATTTATTATATCAGCATGATCAGAAGATTATCTGAAAGGTTGAGTGTTGGGAACCCTGTCCCGCATTAGAATAATCTCGTCAGCAGCACGGTAGCGCGTGAGAACAGCTTGACAACCGCGATATACACATTTATAGCGCGGTAGTATAACAAAAAATCCGGCCAAGAGCGAGTTAGACTCGCGCACTAAGGGTTTCGTACAAGAATAAAAGCTTGTAAAAAATATTTTACAAGCTTTCATTTAGTTTCACCTGTCCTGATGCCGATGTTAAATGTGATCCACTTCCCGGTTACCAATGGAGCTGAAATTTTGCATGCATGTGTGAATCGGAAGACAATTCAATATTATGGAATCGTGTCGCTGGTCTGATGATGGAGTCAGAAATTGGCCATAGGAACTCTTAATACATAGTATACCAATCATGTTTGAGCTTATTTCATTTGTCTTGGAAAGCACTTTACAGTGTAGATTCGTTTAATAATAAAAGCTCGTCACAAAAATGAAAATTTTGCAAAATTTTGCTTTAGGTACGGTTTGTGATTTTGTTCCTTTATTTTTGCTATAAGACCTTATTTCAAGCCAAATTACATAATTCTACCTTTAGTTTTTGATTACCATACGAAGATGAGAAAATTAGCACGGTTTTATAATGACGGACTTACCTACCTATACCAAATGGAGATCTCTGGGTTGTGATGAGATCTAAAGTTCTCGACCATATTTGGTGGACATTAGACAATAAAATTACAGCTTATATTTCGAAATTATTAGTAACTAGCTGAATCGGATAACTTCGTACCGCCTCCTTTTTGAGTAGTCGTGTAAAAACATATATAGTTATATGTAGCCTATATGTTAATCCAGGGTATCAGCCACCTCCATACAAAATTTCATTAAAATCTGTCCAACTATTTTTGAATTATAAGTGGTATAACCAAAGATCTAGATTTTTTGAGTAGTTTACCTAATTGTAATTGTTTTTATCTAAATACAGATTAGAGACGAGGAAATTCCATAGGTTTTTAGTTCTTATGTTCAGCGTCAGGTGTAAGAGCAGGTCAGGCTGAAACCCCTGGTCCTGAACCACCTCTGGTGAGGATTCAACCGGCAACACGCTCAGAGATTTTTTGCGCTCGCTTAATAATGAAATTTATTGGTTTTATGATACCTTTGGTTACATTATTGAAATATTCATACGGATCCCTCATTGCAGGAAAAATAAAATATAGTCTTTGTTTCTCGCTGATAATGTAGGTTTCTATTGGTGAAAGAATTTTCAAATCAGTCCAATAGTTTTTGAGTTTTTCCATTTTATCAAACACACTAATTAACATACAGACAAATCTTTCCTCTTTATAACATTAGCCTCGACTTTGTGGATCTTGGCAAATTGCTTGATTGCGTCCGAAGGCGTCTTTTGATTCGAAATTGCTCTATTATCTGGCTACTTCCAATCAGGCAGTGATAAATTAGTACGAAGTAAAGTAAACAAAATGGCAACACAACGCAAAAAGCGTTTAATTTCACGCAAACTACAATTCAGCTCACGCGTAAAGTCTTAAAACCTCCCTGCAAGCCAGACGTGCATCCGACGCCTGCCAATCACAGGGGCTTCGCACTAAGCCTGGTTAGGATTAAGGAAAAAATAACCGACGGGCCCTCTGTCCTTTACAAGGGAACACGCTTCACCGCGCTTGACTCATAACCACTTTACATTAACCGCTGAAAAACATTTAATCAATCGATTTTAAATCTTATTCCTATTACTTGTAGGGCCGTAAAGTTTTTAGGTGACTGTGTGCATGAGTACGAAATCGGCATTTGACGCTTGAGGTTGGTAATGTAATTGTTGTATGAATTTGTAGTTTGTTTTGCGAAATGTTTGCATGGCTGCGTAGGTGGGAACGTTATAAAAGTGATGGTTATCTCTATTTTTTGTTCCGGATATGCAAGTTTGTGTTAGCTAAATTTTAATAAGATTCTCTATTAGCTTCCGCCCGCAGCTTTGCTTGCGTTCGGGGATTTTCTGGGATGAAAGGTAGGAATATCCTTTTTCGTACTTCAGATAACTTGTTTGCAAATTTTCATGATGATCGGTTCATAACAAACGGAAAACATAACAAACAGACAAACTTACTTTAGCATTTATAATATTAACAATTATAGTTCTCTATACTTACTCAGTTGATCCCATAGGTACCGATTCAATACTGATGATTTTTGTGAATGGCAAAGAGATATTAAAATTTTTGCAGCAGTACCTGCATCAATGAGTAAATAACTTAGACTTAGGCCTCCTCCAAGGATTTCCAAAAAGAGCGGCCTGCATCCAGCGTTTCCCAGCGAACTTGATCAGGTCGTTCGACCACTTGGTCGGTAGGTTTCCGATGCTATGCTTGCTGATACGTGGTCGCCATTCGAGAACCTTTCTGCCCTATCGGCCGTCGTTCTTACTTATTATTATGTTTCTCATGCAATATCGGTAAAGCAAAGTTACTCTTATTGGCCAAAAAAATAGCAAGACTCAAGTGAGAGTGAGCTGCTCATATAGCCAAAAACGAACTTGAATACAATTTCTGGAGTGGAGAACATGGGACAAAAAGCTTCCAGAAGGAAAACCCCAAATGAGATGGAAAGATGACATCAAAAAGATAGCAACTGGATTTTAACTGCCCAAAATAGTCACAAATGGCGAATAACTAAGGAGGCCTACACAAAATGTTTGGCTGAAAATAAAAAAAAAGAAAGAAGATGTTTCTCATGGATTTTTGTTTTTCCAATGCAATTAGCTCACAAACGTTAAGTATATTTTATGAGCAATATAAACATTTGAACTAAATTAGAAATAAATAAACAGTTAACGACGCTTTAACCACGAAATCGATTTCGCTTTCCTATCACATTGCAACAATTGCGGTTCCGTTGAGCGTGTCAAGAAAAAAAATGACAATTTTATTCTACCTGAAAGGGTATTGAAAGTAAAACTTCTAGGAGCTGACAATGCCCTTCAAAAATGTCACCGAGCGGCTTATAAAAGACCACCAAACGAATTCAAAGGTAACGATTACCTTCCCTTTTCGTGAAACACGCCCTTTGTATGTACGGATAAATCAACAAAGAGGCGTTATTATCCATACCTTAGCTAAGCCGTAAAAAAAACAATTCACCAAAAGTTGCCAGACCGAAAATAGAAAGGACATATCCAAAAACAGATTATGACAAGCCCTTATTTTGTTTGTAAACAGAACTACAGTGTTATAATAGGCCTTGGTAATGTGACACCTTTAGCCGATAGGATGTACGAAGTAGCGTCATTGATATTAGATTTCTGATAAAAGAAAGATTTTTGCATTGTGTGACGAAGATGGTATATTGGCGGTAACTGGGCAAATTGTTGACGTTTGCTGCACTAAATGGATACAGCTGTTCGGAATTTGAAAACTTTTTATAATTTAATTTCGGAATGAGAAGATTATTATTGGATAGTGATTGAATGAATGACATGGGTCACCATCAGATATTTTCACATTCTGCTGTCGCAGGGTCTTTTTGATACACACTAGTCTTTTAAGGACCTCTAAAAACGTTTCTCTTCAAAAAAGAATCCTTAACAAACACTACCTTTCTTGACCACTTCTTATAATTTTCGGTATGTTTTGCGTGCTTCATGTAGAAAATTAAAGCAAAAACGGACAGACAAAACTTAGCAATTACTAAATAAACATTTAACAACATGCCAACTGGTGTTTTTGTATGGTGTTTTTATATTACTGGCTCTTGTACCTGTAACTCTACTTCTACTTTGTATACTTAAAGCTGTGTGGTTCTTACTCATTTACTCGTATGTTGTCCTCACTATTGAGGAATGTATAATGATTAAAATCAATAGAAATGTAGGTACTTCGTAGTATTTTGAGAAGTATTGAAATCTTATCTTAAACTCGCCCAACTTCGCACGGATGCGATAAATTATACATATTAATCTACCTCACTCTATCTATAAAAAACACACATAAAAATCTGTTGCGTAGTTTTATAGATCTAAGCATAATAGCAGATTGCTGGTAAGAACTGGATTGCGAGGGCTGGTGATAGGGAAGAATGGCGCAGACAAAAGGAGGCTTATACCCAGCAGTGGGTCGTGGAAAGCTGACGATGATGAAGCATAATAGGAACAGCCAGCGGGAAGCAGCTTTGTTTTATACTATGTAGTGATGCATTAGCATAGACACTCAATAAAATCCTACTATTATTATTATATCAGCTGCCCCCTAAGGCTCCGCCCACGATAATGTCCATCCCGCGGGAACAGTAATTTTTGCGGGATGAAAGGTAGCCTGTTGTTGTTATGTGTTAACCTATCTGTGTGCAAAATTTTATCATAACCGTGGCGTATTGGCGTGATTGCGTCCCAAATATCCATACATTATATTAGTAAGAATGTATGTACGTATGTAAAATTTTAGTTGTGTGTTTAGTTCTTAGTTAACTAGCGAGTGTGACACTCGCGACTGCGCGCGAGTTGGAAGCTTCCGTTTTTTGGGAAATAACGCGAAACTCAAGCTGACTGTCCGTACAATGTTGAATGTTTCCTAATTGATTTAGACAAAACTTGGAACACAAATGAAACACGTCTTCTTTAGAACATTTTATGGTTCTTGAATGATTACGAGGCCTGCTATACCAAGTACCAATCCTATCATGGGTCTTGAATTTTTATCTTTATCTGTTATAAAATATAGTATCGTTGAGTTAGTATCCTACGACACAAGTTCACAACTTACTGTAGGACTAGCTCAGTTTGTGATATATGTCCCTATATATTTATATTTATTTATTTATCCGTAATCCTTAAAACCCAAATTTAGTACATCCTAATAAAATGAGATAGAAATTGGTCCATCTAAAACAATAATTCCTTAAAATTAAAAACATATACCTAAGTTAAAAAAAAATTGTAGGTAGAGATATCGTTGTTGAAACTAATTTGTTTTTGAACAATAAAACGCAAGTTTCAAGGATTTATTTCCTATTCCAAGACTCAATAGACTTCAAGATTTCGACATACATCGCCGAGTACAATCACTATCTATTCATTCTTATCGATTGTATACTTCAGTGTATATCGAAATAGTCAAATCGAGCCAAGGCTGCGAGTGTGAGTTTTCTAAGTGCAATATTGCAACTCAGTATTGTTCGGTAGCCATTTCAAGGCATTTAAACTCTTTGTCATTAGAGTTCGAGGCTGAAATATTGATAAACAATTATTTTGCAATGCAAAATCATGATCAAAAATGATAGTGCCTTTTGGTCGCTGCTTTGGTTGTATTAGTAGCTAGGTACTACATATATACCTAACGAGCAAGTAATGTTTCTTCGATCGAGATAACGGCTTATTTTAAGTAGTAAATGGGCCATAATTTTTTTAAGAAACCTTCATTCCGTTCAGAAACTTTTTAGATTGGTTTATTGTGATTGGTTAGAGTGGTCTTATCAACTCATAATTAACTAGGTATAGTATAATAATATGTTATTCATACCATGTAAGTAATTCAAAAATTCTTCTTCAGCAGTGGTCGTTTCGAAACGCTAGTAGCTTATCGATTTTGCAAATATTAAAAATAATAATATGACGTTCAGAAAGAGATACATGATATCCAAATTTGAATAAAATTCTATTTCATTTCATTTCATTTCATTTCGTAGGTATCCTTTCTTCTGTCCACCTGTCCCGCTGTCAGCCTGTTCCCTTCTACAGGACTCATATCTTAACCGATTTTCGTGTTTCGTGAGCTGGTTCAATAAAAACTTAAACATAACAAATCATATAAAGCAATTGAAGGACGATATGCGCGACGGAAGCTTTATTCAATGAGCTCCGAAAGAATTTAGTTTCCAGTTATCTCACTTCTTTTAATAGAAAATCCCTTAATGAACTTACTTTATGTTTTTGGTGAGAAAATATTTATTCCGGATGTATAACATCAAAGTCAATTCAACAAATCACGCATAGTCTATTTTCCCATAAATTCTGACCACACAAGTTGTTTGCAAATTTACCTATTGGCGGGCAGTCATGCGGAAATTTTGAAAGTCGAACGATCTTCGCGCGCAATGAAAGTGACAGGCAAAGGCGTCTACCTGGAACGTTCCACGAATTTGAATAGATAATAAATATGTATCTATGGAAGATTGAGCTAGCCCCAATGTAAGTTCGAGACTTGTGTTATGGGATACTAACTCAACGATACTATATTTTATAACAAACACAGAACGTAGATATACATCCAAGATCATTTTCATCTTGACCTGACCGGGGATCGAACCCGGGCACCCTCGTGTCGCAGGCTGGCGTGTTAACCACTGCGCCACGGAGCTGTCAAACGATAATAACTGCCTCCGTGGTCCAGTGGTTAAGGCGTTTACCTGTAGACCCGGGGGTCGTGGGTTCGATTCCCACGGGAAGCATACTTTGTTTAGTTGTTTCCAGTTTGGTTAGGACAATGCAGGCTTGAATCACCTGATTGTCTGATAATAAAGATGATTCCGTGCTTCGGAAGGCACACAAGGTAGTCGTTACAGTAACCACGTCAGAGGTCGAGAGGCGGTTCCGGAGAACTCTGACACACCAGGGAATGCATGGTCGATTGATCTAGACACCTACACGAAATATTGATTTTCGATACCTACCATTTAGCTGCAACTTTGCATACCCATGTAAATCGGATAACACTGAAATTAAATGATAGCAACTGAGTTTGTTTGATTATGGAGAGCTCCTCAACGAGTTTAGTATTGTGCTGTGCAGTACTAATTGGCTTACAATAAAAACTTATTTTAGTTAGCACATAATACGATTTTATCGCGTTTATTACATTACTCTTTTTTTGGGGGGATTTGAACCTGCGACCTTGTCTATGTACAACTTAAGGTCGCAGGTTCAAATCCCGCCCGCTTGAAATTTTTTCACCATATGTTATTTCTTAATTTAATAAGAATATATTAAAATAGTTTGTGAATGCAAAATATAACACTTAAAATAAATTTTATTACATTAATAAACGCGATTGTAATAAAAGCGCGCGTTTATTTTACTCCTAACTTTTCGAAAGCTTTATATTTTTCATAGTCAACTCTATCTGCAAACGCAGAAAACAGAGGTCGTTACTAAAATACATACATACGTCTTTTTCCTTGCGGGGTAGACAGCGCCCTGGTCTTAACGACCTAAAAGCCACGTTTGGCATGTTGGTGGACATTAAGTGTAAAACGGAATCAAAATAGTGATGGGTTGCTAGCCACACCGCCTATTAATATACGCCCGCACTAAAATAACCTGCTCAAAATGATAACTAACCAATAATCAACAATGAGTAAACATGAAAAAGCTCAAATTGAGCTTTCACGGACACTACTTGTCCAATGACGTCGAATAATTAACGAGCACGTAATTATTAATTAAAATTCGGATTCGAACCGACGACCCGACGTAATGGGAAATTAATTACCTATTTTATACGCTACAATTAGGTACACAGGATGTGATTGTCGTGATAACGATGTGTGTATAGGGTCCAAAACAACATACATACATACATGATAAAATGTATTTTTCCTTACGGTGTAAACAGAGCCTAAGTCTTTAAGACTTGTAAGTCACCTTAATTATATTGGTAGACATAACTGCTGGCTTTCGACAACTACATTACGATTTTGAATAAAATTATTGTATAGCCCTGATCTCCCACCACCAATCGATATCAAGCAGCGTTTTTTTTTTTTCCTAATCATCATAAATCATTAATTCCTTGAAACATAGCATGGTTACAAAGAATCGATTAGGTACATAATACCTATTTTACCAAAATGACAACTTTTTCATAATGACTGCATCAAGAATCAAGAAAAAAGTCGATTGCAAAAAAAAATAGATTTCCTATACAAAGTCGCCGATCAGCTGGACGAATTTCTATGGAAGGTATTTTTTTTTTTCGTTTTTTACCTTTTTTCTTGCAATTCTGTATTCTATTAGGGATTCTGATTTCGAGATTCCAATATAGCTCGGAGGTTCAAAATTACGCTGTATGTAATTTGTCACCAAGGAGTATGGTTTCCGGTTTGCAACACTTACAAAGCCATGTGGTTTCCGGCAGAGTAGAATAGGACCACTCCTAGTCTTCCCACGGAGGTCGTAAGAGGCAATTTAGGAAATACAAGCTAAACAAAGCTTATAAACATCTGTGAGACCTCTCCAACCCGTCTGGCCAGCGTGGAGAGTGTAGGCCAAGTCCTCTGGCTGCTCTGGCCAAGTATGGCCCTGGTAGTACAGAGACGGTCGTGCTCTTGTAGTGGAGACTAAAAAGGACCTGATGATGATGATCATTTTTTCAATTTTGCTAGGAGTTTTCAATATAGCTAGGAGGTTCAAAATCACGCTGTATAGGACAGGGGAAACGAACGAACAACCTGTTAACTACTAGACCGGAGGAAAATATTTCTTCATGCAAATATCTCGTCATAAATACCAGTAATGGATACCTGGCAAGTCTACCTGTCAGCAAGGAGGTCATTAGTAAGCTAGATACCAATTACAGATACGTTAGATTATGGTAATTAGCGTAATGAACACTTAAAAGCAAAGGAAGTACATGCAAACTTGTCCAGTAATATCTTACTCCAACTTGTTTATTTTCCAAGAAGTATATACCATTTTAGAAGTAAATAGCACGTAGAACCGATCGCTAATGGGACAAAAAGCTTCTCAAATAGCGACCACGTACGAGGACGGACGACCTGACCACAGTTCCAGGGAAACGCTGGATGCAAGCCGCTTCCAACCGATCATTTTGAAAATCCCTAGGAAGGGTCTAATAAAAACCCGTCCTAAGGATTATATAGACCTTCTATACCTAGCAGTAGACTTCTTAAGGGTGTAATGATGATGACATAAATTTCGGAAAGGCACACACTTTTCTAATCGCATTTAATTTGTTTTGTCTTATTTCATTATACTTAAACATAGTGTACTAACATAGGATAAGTTTTACTAACAAGAATATGGATCAATGTTGTCTGAGAATAAACAATTTTTATTTTATTTTTATTAAAAGTATACATACTTTTTTCGCACAGACCCATAAGACCTGATATCATGACGGTGGTTGTGCAGGTAGGTGGAAAAGAGAGACGAAATAGTGATATCATATCATCTGCTACGATTTTTGGCCCATTTGCTAAACCGTGGGTTTCTTACAAACTGCGCGAGGAGAGAACATTCAACCAGGAACATTCTACTTTTTTGAGGTTTATTTAATTTGCTATCAAATTTAATATGAATCAACACAATTATGTTTAACAATAATATTAACCATACAGAGGTATAATATTAACAAATAAAGATGGGCACGTTTGATAACGATTTCGACAGCTCCGTGGCGCAGTGGTCAACACGCCAACCTGCGACACGGAGTGCCCGGGTTCGATCCCCGGCCAGGTCAAGATGGAAAATGATCTTTTTCAGATTGGCCTGGGTCTTGGATGTATATCTATATATGTATTTGTTATAAAATATAGTATCATTGAGTTAGTATCCCATAACACAAGTCTCGAACTTACCTTGGGGCTAGCTCAATCTGTGTGATTTGTTCGTATATATTTATTTATTTATTTAAATAACATCATACGAACTGATGGAAAACGTTCAAGATGGAAGTCAAAAACAATATGAGAGATGAGTTGTTATCTTTCAATAAGGGATGGCAAGACATAGCAATGGATAGAACTAGGTGAAAAACAGAAGGGGAGGCTTTTGCCAACAATGGGACCCAATAATATTTAGATAAACGTTAGATTTATTAGTAAACGCTAATTCATTCTCGGCATTATCAAATGCTGTTTTTGAAATTTGGAAATGTTAACAACTCATTCTAGTAGATATCATTCATTCTTCCAATTCCATGCTGGTCTGGGAGAAAAAAAACGTAGATGTACCAGCTGCTTCTCCTCGATCGAGGGAATGGGCGAAAATATGAGGAATCATGTAAGTAGGCGTTGCGGGTAGCAACCCATCGCTATTTTGATTCCGTTTTTCCACCAACACGCCCACGATCATGCTAAACGCGGCTTTTAGGTCTCATAAACCTAAGCTCTGTCTACCCCTAATTCCCGCAAGGGAAAAAGACGTGATATATGTATAAATACATTTATTTATATCAATAGTTGGAAAGATAATTTAGCTACTGTACTGATAATTTAGTTTCCTTTTAAAGGGAAACCTTTTTGGTTTACCAAAACCTGTCAATATTCTCTAGAGGTAAATAAAATCAGTCGAGTCAGGAACTGAGCCCCAGCCCGCAGGTGAGCGCGGGCTGAGCAACGAATGCGGCTGTCAGCAGCACAGGACTACTCGGGGAAGCGACGTCACGCGGCAACACAGCTGGCAGGGCTGACACTCTTAACAAATATATATATTTGAACCGTTTGGGGTTGAAACTCTTGGGCCGTGAGGACCTTCAGCCCTATTATTCACCGCCATTGCCAAGAAGTTAATTGAGGTATCTCGTGACCAGAGGGCTGGCATGTATTTCGGTCAAGATATTAGCATTGCCATACAACGTGGCAATGTTGCCAGCCTTCTAGGCACGCTACCTCGGGGTAATGAGCTGCCAGGGCTATTTAATTTTCAATTTATAAGTAATTTTTGGGACAATCTAATATTGTGTGCCAAAAGCTAATCGAATACCTCCGAAGGTACATAAGTCATCATCATCATATCAGCCGTAAAAAGTCCACTACTGGACTCGACAAAGGCCTCCCCCAAATATTTCTAATATGACCGGTTGGAAATGGCCGGCATCCAGAGTTTCCGTTCTTGCAACCTTGGCCCGGTCGTCCGACAACCTGTTTAGTGGGTGTCCGATGCTACGCTTGCCAGTACATGGTCGACATTCGAGAATCTTTCTGCCCCAATTGTTCTTTGCGCTATGTGTCCCCACCCACTGACACTTCAAAGAGCTAATCCGCTGAGTTATGTCGGTAACCTTTGTTTTTCATTTAGCATACTTTGACATTTTTTTTGTGATATGATAATTATAATAGAAATAGAAAGAGCCAACCCTGAATCGGTTGTCACCGATGGAGTGCCGACTGATGGACGGGAGCTTCAAAGAATGGAAATAAATTGGCTGCGGACCAATTCTAATAGATCGGGTTTACCCACTACTGGGTACTACGCTGATTAGTATTAACCTTACGAAGTCAGTTGTGATCGATAACAAATGACATGATCAATGGTATGAAGATAACATTACTGAAACTTCCACTTCCATCTTTATTTTCTTATAGTGATCTTATTCTTGAACTCAAATCTTATCTGATATTTAGCACACCTTAACACACAATGTTTGTGTTATAATAATTGTACTATTATAATTATCATATCACCGGCTTAGGGTTGACTCTTCTTTATAAAAAATGTAGATGTAGATAAATTGTCGAACCATGCAAATTTTTTGGAAAATTCTAATTAGTATATAAACTTTCATCCTTCTTTTTTTTAATGGGACCTTATACTTGAACTCAAATCTTATTTGACATTTAGTCACTTTATCACTAAATTTTTGTGATATGATAATTATAATAGAAATAGAAAGAGTCAACCCTGAACCGGTTGTCAGCGATGGAGTGCCGACTGACGGACGGGGGCTTCAAAGAATGGAAATAAGTTGGCTGCGGACCAATACTAATGGAGCAGGTTTGCCCACTACTGGGTACTACACTGATTAGTATTAACTTTACGAAGTCAGTTGTGATCGATAACAAATTACATGATCAATGGCATGATTAAAATTGTGTTCAGAAAACATTACTCGCAGGATTTTGTGCAATAATTATTATACATATGATTTTGAACCTCTGTGCTGTATAAAAATCTCGGAATCAGAATCCCTAATTGAATACAGAATTGAATAAAAGGTTGATAAAAGAAAGAAGGAATAAACTTCCCATAGAAATTTCCCCAGCTAGTCAGTGAGGTCTAATTTTTATTATTTTTTTATTTTATTTTTTTTCTTGCAATTCTGTATCTCATTAGCGATTTTGGACGACCTTTGTGGCCTAATAGTCATCATGCGGTTGTCACAGCGTACGCGGGTTTGATCCCCGGTCAAGTCAAAATGGAAAATTATCTTTTTCAAATTAACTTGGATCTTGGATGTTTATATAGGTATTATGTATTTATTTAATAAATAAAGTATCTTTAAGTTAGTATCTCATAAAAGTCTCGAAATTTCTTTGGGGCTTGCTCAATTTGTGTAATTTGTCTATATATATCTGGCGAGCTCCGTGGCGCAGTGGTTAACACGCCAGCCTGCAGCACGAGGGTGCCCGGGTTCGATCCCGGTTCAGGTCATGATGAAAAAAGATCTTTTTTCAGATTGATTCATTGGATGTTTATCTATATAAGTATCTATTATAAAATATAGTATCGTTGAGTTAGTATCCTACGCCACAAGTTTACAACTTAGTGGGGCTAGCTCAATTTCAGGTCAAAAATCATCATTATCAGGTCTTTTTAGTCTCCACTGCAGGAGCATGACCCTCTCTGTACTACCGGAGCGATACTTGGCCAAAAAAATATTTTATTCTGTTTTTAGTATTTGTTGTTATAGCGGCAACAGAAGTACATAAGCTGTGAAAATTTCAACTCTCAAGCTATCACGGTTCATGAGATACAGCTTGGTGACAGACGGACAGACAGACATACAGACTGACAGACAGACTGACAGACAGACGGACAGCGGAGCGATATTAATAGGGTCCTGTTTTTACCCTTTGGGTACGGAACCCTAAAAACGGACACTGGGGGTTTTGAAACTTTGGAAGATACCTGGTAAAAAAAACTACAAACACTTAGGTACATGATACGCGCGAATCGCATAACCCTTCTTTGAAGTCGGGTAAATATAATTAAACTGTACCAATGTTAGCTATAATACAAAAAAAAACGTAAATAGTAAATGAAATTAAAATGTTACTCCTATGTAATATAAAAAAAATTGTACCTACTCAGAAAAATAAATGTTGTTAACAAGGACGTATTTTATGTAAAAAAATAATATAAATGGAATACTTATTTAGTTATATATTTGGTCATAAGACTATAAATATAAGTGCGTAGATACCAATTCAAAATCAGTAACCCATCAAACCTCTGATCACGATTCTAAAGGGATATTTCCCTAAAACGATTCACATTGCGTTTAAAAATAATCGAAAAGAAGTCATAAAGAAACCCTTCTTCAAATAACAAAAATAATGAACCTCTCGCATTGGCCCCAACTTTCGATTCCAGCTAACCACCGATCGTAGTTAGGGGCCGATATCACTTTCAGTCCGACTTTTCCTTTCACTACACCAAATAAGTTAGGAAAACATTTTCGCCTCCGTACCCTCCCATAATCCTCTACCTGCAGAGATATACCGTACTTACCCCGCGCAGCCACTATCATCTATACCTACCAGATGGTGTTCAACCCTAGATAATTTAACTCCGACCAATTATCAAGCAAATCCTAACATTAATACTCTACGAATACGACTCAAAATCCTTTAAAATTATCTGGTGTTTACGACGTTTTATTTGACACTATTATCTCCCCACCAAGCGCCTCTTGCGCCCTGCCTCATGCATTTAAATTGCTTCATTACAGAACTAGACGTCGGGACGTAGGGTTGTCAACAGGGAAAAATGTTAAGTATTCTGAGAAACTTTAGGATTGTTTGCGGAGTAATAGAGGTGAAATAGTTTTAGTCAGGGCAATGCTTTTTGTATTAATTTTAATTATTAGGGATAAAATAAATTTATAATTTAATTTTATGACTGAATGCTATTTCTCCCTAGAAGATGTAAGTATCTATTAATGTGTGATGATGTGGTGTGTGTATAAGTGACGTGCAATCCATATAAACAGTTAGACTCTGTCTTTATGGATATACCCTGGAGTCACTAAATATAATTGTGGTGCTTGAGGTAAATAAAAGTGTGTAGGACCGGAGAAAACCGTATAAGTATTTCTTGTCAAATACGTTGCACAATATTTGCAGTAAGTTTTTGGCGTCGTTCGTCGTGCGTGCGTGCCGTCAAGAGTGAAGCCCACGCTCATTCAAAATCTTCACCCGTTAGCTTTTCATTCTTTCATTCGTTCGAACATTCATTAAATAACCGCGTTCAACCAATCTACAATGATGCATTCAAAATACAATCCAAGTCACAAAATGATATGTACTAAAAAAATGTTATGCTATAAAAGTAAGAGTCTACAAGGTTAATTTGATCAAACCATTGTCGGTTACATATACAGTATCTCCAGAATTTTCTCTCACTCTGACCACAGCCCTTTTGCAATTGAACGTCTTATAATGGAAAGTCCTTTTTTTAGTACTGTGTACCAATTACTTGCTGTTTTTAGGCCATTTTAGATGATATGTGAATGGAGTTATTATTTAAGGGCCCGTACTACCTCACACTACTTTGCATGATTGACTGTTATATCAATAATAATTTAATACTCAAGTTGAAATAAAAATGCAGCAAAGTTCAGGACTAACTCTGGTAACTATCTGACTCAAAAACACGATTGCGTTAAATTTTCTCGATAGAAAAAAATTGCAAAGTTGCCTCCAAATCACGTCTAATTTACTCGGTATATAGCATTATTCACCAAATACATTAAAATTAACCTTGAAACTTTTGATTATTATTGCATTACAGATAAGGCAGCCATCATATGTTTTTCTTTATCGAATAACCCTGGAATATTCCTGAAAAACGAAAATATCCAAAGTAGCCAACGCGTTTAGACCATCCGCCACGCCGCCTGGCATATGGCGGGCTCTTAATATGGAAAATTAACTATTTACCTAGGTACGAGGTAGCACTAATTTATGAGGTAAGTTTTTGACTAAGTAGGTCTATTATGGCAAATCTTAGGGAGAATCCCTAGTTGCCATGACCACAGACAGTGGTCATCATCATCATTTTGAGTAGGTGTCACGGTCAATCGACCATGCACAGTTGCACACCCTGGTGTCAGAGTTCTTCGGGACCGCCTCTCGGCCTCTGATGTGGTTCCTTTAACGGCTACCAGATGGCAGCCGGGACCATCGGCTTAACGTGCCTTCCGAAGCACGGAATCATCTTTATAATCAGACAATTAGGTGTTTCAAGCCTGCAATGTCCTTACCAAACTGGAAACAACAAAACAAAGTATGCTTCCGGTGGGTATAACCCACGACCGGGTCAACAGGCAAACGCCTTAACCACTGGACCACGAAGGTTTTTCGGACCGACAGTGGTTAAGCTATGTTACACGCTAATAACTTAGTTTTTTTTATAGCTGAAAGGATTTTCAACATCGGCCCAGTAGGTTTTTTTTTTATTTTATCCATTACAAACACACAAATCTTCCTCTTTATAATATTAGTCTAGAATTCTAGATTATTTTGAACGATAAATAAACTAAAACTTTGAATTTACCTTTTAATTTTTGATTCTTGATATCTTGTAGCTTAATTAAATGTAATCAAATTGAATGTTATTATAGTAATTTCAAATAAATTCCAAATAATATTTACATGCCATATCTCTGGCGAAACATGTAAAGTTACCTACCTATATTTAACACCTATTTGTAGCATGTTTCATGTGAATAAATATATTTGTACTAGCTTTCGCCCGCGGCTCCCGCCCGCTTTAATGTCGATCCATCGGAAATAATTTTTTTCCCTGGATAAAAGGTAGCCTATGTCCTTCTCCGTACTCCAGAGAACTTGTATGCAAAATTCCATGATGATTGGTTTAGTAGTTACGGTGTGAAAGCGTAACAAGCAAACAAACAAACTCACTTTCGCATTTATAATATCAGCAACGATTTGTATTTGAAAAATATATGGTTGTCAACCCTACTGACATTGAGGGAGGCAGAGTCAGCCTCACTCCCGCAGACCATTCCGTCGGAATGGGCAGACCAGACCGAATTTTGCATGCGCCGACAATCGCGACCGAATGGCTCGGACTTGCGACTACTGCCTATTATATGAAAATAAGTGTAAACTGCATTAAACCTACTTAGTAAATATTTATACTATCTATCCTTACTAATATTATAAATGCGAAAGTGAGTTTGTTTGTTTGTTTGTTACGCTTTCACGCCGTAACTACTGAACCGATCCCTCGGGATTGGTACTTTTTCCTGGGATAAAAGGTAGCCTATGTCCTTCTCCGTACTCCAGAGAACTTGTATGCAAAATTTCATGATGATCTGTTTAGTAGTTACGGCGTGAAAGCGTAACAAACAAACAAACAAACAAACAAACAAACAAACAAACAAACAAACAAACAAACAAACAAACAAATAAACAAACAAACAAACTCACTTTCGCCTTTATAATATTAGTTAGAATTAGGATATATGGAGGTCAGTGATTGAACCCGAAACAGAGGATGACCTTAGAAAAATATGATGGATTGTTGAAACAATTTTTGAGGACGGAATGAACAAGAAAGGCTACGGTTGGCGACAGAACAGAATGGAGAGAATTGACATACTGCGCCGACGCCATATGAAAGAGTGGAATAATGTAAAGGAAAAAGGAAAAGTAAATATTTATAATACACGGTGAAATTTTGATCGTTCTGGACCCTTAAAGGTGTGACTCAGACCATCAATACGAACAACTTTTTCTAGGGGACCAATGATGGGAACTCAAAAAAAATTTCGTCATTTCCATACAAAAGAGTCTCGCCGCCCGGCCAGTTTGTATGGGAAAGTTGAAATTTTTTTTAGTTCCCAGCATTGTTCCTGTGGGAAAATTTGTTCATTTTGATGGTCTGAGTCACCCCTTTAAGGATTCAGAACGATCAAAATTTCACCGTGTATAGTAGGGGAGCCCAAGAGGGGGATTTCAAGCGCGTCAGATTAAGATATGACGGCTACCTCGGACACCGTATAACTACCTCCGTCAAAAATCCGACTTTAATACCCCATTATTATATATTATATTATGTTATGTTTTTCCTTCTACATATGCATGTTGGCAGATTATATGTTCCTAGTTATTCTTAAATTATTTCGTTCCTAATAAAAAACAGCCCACCACGCCCGAGGATACATTTGTGATTTTTTTCGACTTTTTTGTCTGCACTTTTGTTACCCTCCCACCCCCTGACGTCATGGTCAAATCATCAGATTATTGCTAATACACAATTTTTGGCATGTGATAAAGCCAGCTTGTATTAATTAGACGCGCTCGAGTATTTTCATGTGACTATTATTTTTGTTTTGAATTTTTGAAATGGTGACATTGAGAAAAACTTGTCCAATGGGTCCCCACGACGCTCGAAAAAATCCACATTTAGCATCATGGGCTCCCCTACTATTACGCAAGGCATTTATCTCTCTCATTCGAGGGTGGTTCTGGTTGCATCCTCGGATTCGGATGAGCTTCGAAACCCAGATTCTGCATGAAAAATGAGACGTAAATATTTTCATTATGTATGCTACTTCTCTCCCTCATCTGATGATGGATCTTCATCTTCGGATGAGCTTCGAAGCCCAGATTCTGCATAAAAGCGTTTTCCGGGCATCCTCGGCTGTGGTGCTCCAGAGCCTTCCCCCATTTTATTAGTTCCCTCCTTTGATCCCGTAAAAAAGTTGTTTATATCGACGAGCTAATTCACCCCTTTAAGGATCGGACAGGGTTTTCTTTACATACTGTATATATATGTGGGGAGAGGTTTTAATATTTAGTTTTTGTCTATGGTGAGATTGTGACAGAAGATGTCAGATAATGTAAGACGCAATAATTATTGAAGACGACGGTATAAGTAAATGATTATTAATTTGACCCGCTGTTACTTCTTCCAATCCCACATATATATAGACATTTGTGTCAAATTTGAGAGCTGTCTTAAGGCATATTCACTATATAAATAATATTACCACACTGCATATAATTTTAAATTTAATCTTATATTTCGATGACATTTTGAAATACCTATCATATTTTTTACACGAATGCCCAAAAAGACGAGTTATGTTTACAGGGTTCTTTTATGTATGTGGATAAGCCTTAACCTATTTGGATATGTGAGTCATCATTAAAATCCGAATAATATTCCAAGTACGATAGGATATATATTTTTCATTTATTGCAAAGTACAGTCATTTTGTTTATTATTTCAATAAAATAAAACTTGCAAGGTCTGTCTGAATATAAAACCACGACATAAAATTTTAATACAAATACGCCGAATAAAACATGGTATTACATTTTCTGTTGTTATAGCGTTGCAATAGAAATACACATTATGCAAAGACTTCACGCCTCTATCCGCGTAATAGGCAGCGTTTAGGTACGGAACATTTAAAAATGAATATAGGTAAAATCCTCAAAAGAAACAATTCAACAATACCCAAATATTACCTTAGACACTGGCCTGAGATCAAGAATGATAAAATTAACATTCAAAAACAGAAAGCTAATCGTCCATCCCAAAAACAATACTTTTTAATTTCTTTTTTTAATTTCCACCGCTGCTGGGCGGCGCACTCATTATGACCGGCCAGCTCTCTGTCACTGAATATAACAACTGGTAATAATATTCCGCCCACCAATTCTGCCTATTCCGAAGATACGGATCGGTGGCCAGCTCCGTAAACGCCCACGGTACAACAAATGAGCCTTAGCGGCATTTGTAAACGCACGTGTTATATTTTAGGAACAGCTGACTTACATATCAGCATTTTTGAATTTAAAGCTACCATAGTGTAGTGATTAACACGCCAGCCTGCGAAACTAGGGTCCCATGATGATACACGATCTTTTTCAGATTGACCTGGGTCTTGGATGTTTATCTATATAAAATATAGTATCGTTGAGTTAGTATCCTACGACACAAGTTCACAACTTACTGTGGAGCTAGCCCCAATGATACCTCAATCTCAACCTCAATTTGTGTGGTATGTCCCTATATATTTATTTATTTATTATACAAAGTTTTAGTTATTAGGGATATGGCAGGCGACCTCCATAACGTCAACTTCTTCATATGGCCTCTAGGAGTTGGATCTATATCCTTACTTACGCAAGCCTCTCAAAGGACCGAGGTGGCAGCCATGAACCAAAAGGGGTCAGAACAGAACCGACTTTTGGGCAATAGTCCTATTTTAATTCCACCTAAACATCATCCGTGGCCCGGCATTCCTTTTTCATAAATTACCAATAATTTCTCCCTTCTGCCCAGACCTGCTCATGGGCATATCAACTCATTGATATATCCGGGAGCGGGTTTCGGTGGGAGGATCACTTTACAACAAAGAATTTAAAGTGGGACCAATACGTAGAGCCCCTTTGGAGAGTCCAAAGGGGCTCTAAGAGTAAAAAATGCCGAGGTCTTACGCAGAATGAGAAAAAAGATGGAAGTCCTGAGCACGGTCAAAGAAAGGAAGCTGCAGAATTTTAGACACGTTATGAGGGGAGAAAGATACCACATTCTTCAACTCGTAATGCAAGGGAAGCTTCAAGGGAAACGTAGACACGAATGAAGGAAAACTTGTGGTTGAAGTATTTAAGAGAATGGGTCAACATAAGTACCTGATCTCTCATTCGTGCAGCAGCTTCGAGAGTAAGAATAGCCATGATGGTCGCCAATCTTCGTGGAGAAGGGGCACTTTGAGAAGAAGAAGACATTTTTCATAAGCCTATTTTACGATTGTTTCGTGTGATCTTCTTGTAGTATGGGAGTGATATCAGAAGATTTGTATTGGAAAACAACACAGACTTATTTTTTCCTGTATACGCACTAGAGCCCATGTTTGCTGTGAAAGTTTAAACTCAGCGGTATAGTGAAAGGACACAAAGTAAGAACAATGCTCAGCTTACAAATAGTTCCTATATAACCTGACTGATTCACCCATAATAATTTCATTCTACACCCTGAGCTCGAGAAGTGATCTAATATAATTAAAATATTTTCAATTGACTCAATAAACAGCAAGAGACATGCGATTCACATATCTTGTGGTATCAGTGAATCTGGTTATTTTATTTAGTGATCTAAATGCTTACGCGCCAAATAATTTGTGCAGTAAGTTACTGAAATATCCAAACTTTGACATGGATCTCATTGTAGGAAGACCATGGAGAATTTATTACTCTTGGGTAATGGAAACTGGACGTTGCATGGAGATGACATTTCAAAAACTGAACCGTACAAGCGAGGTATGTAACACATACATACATAGCATTACCTTTTTTCCCTTGCGGGGTAAACAGTACCTAGTTGAACCTGTTATCAGTTTCTAGACGTATAAGGTGATTCATCACACACTGCCCCGCTCCATGCGACGGAACCACTCGCGTCATGCAGATCTGCATCATGCTGATTTCTACACAAAACGTGCGGGGCTGCAGTATAGTATGCGGTGGCTCTCACATCAACTTGCGTTGGTGATAGTACAGTGCAAAGCATCGTTTTGTATATGTATATTTTATTAATGCAAAACTCATTCAGGATGCTTCATTTTGTATACGCTATCGATATACCTATACTGTAACGAATAAAATAGGTCGATATCGAGATCTATTACGAAATGTTGGCTTCACTTCTAACTCTGCCAAAATCACGCACGATGCTATTCGTGTGTGTCAATCTTGGGTGTCAATTCAATGCGTGTTCTGTGTGTTTCACTACGCGTTTTTCAATACAAAGAAAGATACTTACTCATAAAAGCAACGTGAGAACACACACTCCCGCGCTACGCTCCGTGATGCGGTGCAGTGTGCCAATCGCTTAAACGTGGTTCTATACCGTAACTCCCAAGCGGCTTAACTAAATTGATGCGGTTTTTAAAGTTATTAATTCGAGAGTGTATTTAGCTATCTTGACTTTGATCGAAATTGGTTTAGCCGTTTACAAGATATAGGATTTCTCGTGTCCGGGATTGCTTTGCTTAGTTTCTTTTTTTATTGTTCTTGTACAGATAAAAAAAAAATTCGCCAGCAGTATGGGAAAATACCTGCAAGACGATGTAGTATGGGAAGATGCAACAATGCTTCTCTCAAAGTCTCCCGTTATCTTCAGGGAAGACGAAGTGACGAAAGAGATGCTGTTATTCCCTAAAGGTCACAAGGGTTCCTTCGACGTAGTCCACAGATTTGTCGACCATTATAGTAAGTAAAAGTATTTTCTCGTGTTATCGATCATGCATGTTATTTTTATCCAAGGAGAAATATTCGCTGTTTTTACCCTACATATCAGCTATAACATTGTATTGATGGACAAAATTGCATTGTTTTCCAGTTCACTTTTAGAACATTGTCTCATCATCATCATCATTCCAGCCGTTGAAGTCCGCTGGACAAAGGCGTCTCCCACGGATTTTTATTCCATGGGAGGATATTTCCATACTCGCCACGCTTGGCAGGCGTATTGGCGAGCGCAGTTTCTTTGGCTTCTTGTACTTCCGATGCTGCTGACCATCGGAGGTATTTTTAAGCTGGGGAAAGATAGGAATTTGTTGGAGTTTGGAAGGGAATAAAGGTATTGGGATACTACTCACTCAGATGAATGGGGGAAAACCCGATGCCATGGCTGCAACCACCGGACAGGCAGTTGAGGATGACAGCCCTGACCATACATTGGAGCATACAGAACATTGTGTAAATGACATCATCATCAGGTCCTTTTTAGTCTCCACTACAGGAGCACGACCCTCTCTGTACTACTAGGGCCATACTTGGCCAGAGCAGCCAGAGGACTTGGCCTACACTCTCCTCGCTGGCCAGACGGGTTGGAGAGGACTCTTAGATGTTTATAAGCTTTGTTTAGCTTGTATTCCCTTAGTCGCCTTCTACGACATCCACGGGAAGACTTGGAGTGGTCCTATTCTACTCTGCCGGATACCACACGGCTAAATGACATAAAGGGGTGCTTCTAATTGTTAAAATTTAGAAAGGAATGTACTGATATACTTCGGTATATACTAAAAGAACGAACGTTTGTATACAGACGTCGCCGTTTGTAAAACGCCGAATTATACAATTTGCCTGCGACATTTATTATAATTCATGTCGCAGATCCAAGATTCAGATTTGGGGCAGTCTGTGGTGGCAGTCTTTACCCGTCACTAGATGGCGTTAGCCTAAACTCGATGAGAAATATTTTTGTAAATGTGAGCCGATTTATTTTTCATTTAAATTAATTTAAAAACAACACACATCCACGGAAAGACTTGGAGTGGTCCTATTCTACTTTGCCGGGTATCACACGGCTAAGTGTAAGAAAGTGAGTTTGTATGTTTGTTACGCTTTCATGTTGTAACTACTGAACCGATCATCATGAAATTTTGCATACACGTTATCTGGGGTACCGAGAAGGACATAGGGTATATTTTATCCCGGGAAAAAGCACTGTTCCCGAGGGATCGACATTGACGCGGGCGGAGCCGCGGGCGAAAGCTAGTCCTTATCCTTACTAATATTATAAATGCGAAAGTCAGTTTGTTTGTTTGTTACGCTTTCACGCCATATCTACTGAACCGATTATCATGAAATTTTGCATACACGTTCTCTGGAGTGCGGAGAAGGACATAGGCTACCTTTTGTCCCGGGAAAATATATTATATACTATTCCCGAGGGATCGACATTGCCGCGGGCGAAAGCTAGTATCTTATAATTCGCAAGTATTGTTTTTAAATAAATTAAAATTAACACTACTAGGGGCCTCAAAATCAATTATATTTGAAGTTACATCGGAATCACGATAAAGCATATGCATAATGCTTTATCGTTAACGCCCATCGCGTACTATTTCTGTCCTTATCACATAGATGGCGCCATAGGTTTATTCACAACGATATATCCACAATATTATGAGATAATAACATCATAATTTTAATAAATAACTTATTTAAGGGTAAAAAATTATTCGGCTTATGTTCAAACAATATTTATATGCTAAACGTGGCTTTTGGGTCTCATAGACCTAAGCTTTGTCTACCCCGCAGGAGAAAAAGACGTGATAGTAAGTATTTATGTATATATATTTATCAGTTTAAGGCTAACGCCATCTAGTGACGGGTGGAAAAGATTATCACTATTACACTGCAGCGCCCTCGCCGCACATTAGCACACTAGCCTATCGGCATGCTTGCCAGGCACCTTGTAGGTGCTTTCCAGGCCATCATCATCATAGTACATAGAGTAGGTGTCACGGTCAATCGACCTAGCACACCCTGGTTGCGCCAATGATGGAATGGGCTAGCAATCCATCATTTATTATCTTTGGTTAAAGCCAAGCCAAGTATTTTTAATTAATTAAATCTTTAACAAATTTTGATAAGAGGTATATGTTTTTGGTTACAGATGGGTTCCTACAGAAACGCTCGGTGCCACTAGGCCGATACGTCCTCAAACTGTTCCGCAAAAGCAAGTACTTAGTGATGGCAAACTGCATGACCGGAATCTCCTTTTTGATGGCAAGGCCCAACGAAACCGTTCACAGGTTTGTACACCACTCCACGTGTTGGCCACACACACGGAAATAAACAGCATTTTTTCGATTCTCTCGGCCGTTGTTATGGGGTGTGTATCATAATAACATATTAAAAGGGGGCACTCAATACTCGATTCTCGTCTCAAATATATAAAAAATAGGGGCTAAAAAGTTGACCAAATTATCCAATAAAAACAAGAAGTGTAGACACACGCGCTAATCAAAGTGCGCGTACCAGTTGACGTACCGGCCGCGGGCTGCAGGCCGTCTATCTGAATGCGCGTAAGCGAGCGCGCGGTGTCCAAACATTCCGAGACTTTACGGACTAGTATGTTTTTTTTTTGTAATTAGTATTTTGTGGGTTTTATATTTTTTACGTTACGTGTAATCATTATTTATTATGTCCTTAAGTGTGACCCGTGATTTACTAGTCAGTCTGTATAAAGTAGGTACAATTATCATAGTAACATTTAATTATTTTAACACTGAAAACCAATCAAGAGATAGTGGAACTCGCGTGGGAGGGTTTCGTACAATTAATTTAATTTTGTGATTAGGACCTAAATTGCAATAAACCAAACATTTCTAATAGGTTTTCCGGTAAACTTCAAGTAAAACCCTATATTATGTTATTTCTTTAAAAAAATTAACTACTGGTTTTGTAAAAATAGTAAAGGGAATGGTAAATTTTAATGTATTTTACGATATATCGTTTAATAAAACAATATATTCTAAATTATAAAAAATAATAGTACCTAGTAGAGATTTTAGATAAGGCCTTTCATCTAATACTATCTTCGGTACAGTTTGTAAAAATGTTTTTTTTTTTATTTTCGGGTTTTTGGAGCGAGATGTTCTTATCGCTCTCCAGAAACCCAAAAACATTTTTCTTTTAATTAATGAAACATGTTTGTGTGGGTCACGTAAATCTATAAGTATACTTAATTTCAACTTAATTCATCATCATCATCATCATCAGGTCTTTTTAGTCTCCACTGCAGGAGCACCCTTTCTGTGCTACCGGAACCATACTTTGCCAGAGCAGACAGAGGGTTTGGCCTACACTCTCCTCGCTGGCCAGACGGGTTGGAAAGGTCTCATTGATGTTTATGAGCTTTGTTTAGCTTGAACCTATTTCCTAAGTCACAGGGAGTGGTCCTATTCTACTCTGCCGGAAACCACATGGCTAAACTCTCTCAACTCAATTGGTCCAGTATATTCGGAGCAAATTGGCTATGACAGACTCAAGTGATGGTCTAAGGATACCGTTTTGACACACTGTCATACGGGACCCTAAAAATGGTAGTAACTCTATAGTACTCTTTTGGATACTTCCTTCTTATAGGAGTGAAATGCACACGTTTTGGACACACTAAACATAAAAATACCTAAATACTGCTTCTGAAAATTTTCTGCTTTATACAGCGTGATTTTGAACCCCCTAGCTATATTGAAATCTGGAAATCAGAATCCCTAATGGAATACAGAATTGTAAGAAAAAAGGGTAAAAACCGAAAAAACTAATTTAACCTTTCATAGAAATTCTTCCAGCTGATCGGCGACTTTGTATGGGAAACCTAATTTTCTTTTTCGTTTTTTCCCTTTTTTTTTGCAATTTTGTGTTTCCATTAGGGATTCTGATTCCCAGATTTCAATATAGCTAGGGGGTTCAAAATCACGTTGTATTAATATAATGTTGTTTTATTTCTACTATCAGGTTAGAGGTCCTCACGCTGGCTAGCGAGATCTGGGATGAGTTCGGGTACATAAGCTGCTCATCATCTCACAAGTTTAATAAAGGGATTCAGGGTTTACTAATTGATGATAATAAAATTATGTAAACAATATGACTTTTATTGTTAAGCAATTATTAAAGCGAGTCGCTGGAAATATTGGGTCTAGCTTTTGCTCGCGTTAGTGTCGATGCCTAGAAAACAGTAGAATTTCCCTGAATGCAAGGTACCCTATGTCCTTCCCTGGGCCTCAACAGGCCTCAACCAACCTCCATTCTATACCAAATTTCCTCCAAATTGGTTCAATGGTTGAAGCGTAAAAAGCAGACAGACAGAGCTACTTTCGCATTTATAATATTAGTATGAATATGAATAGTATGGATATAGATTTTAGTCACCATTGCACCGGAGACGCTAAGGAGTGGGCTATAATTTTGTTATATTTTAGAATAAGTCTGATGTTTATTTGACAATTAAGTGATAAACAAATACAGTCTTATTATAAAATGAGGACTAACTTTAGTACCTGGTTTAAACCATTATCCGACCAAAACAAAGGACAGTCATCATCATTTCGAGTAGATGACACGGTCAATCGACCATCACACCCTGGTGTCGGATAATAGTTTAAACCAGGCACTAAAGATAGTCCACGATAAGACCGTTAAGGCGTTTGAATGTAAACCCGGGGGTCATGGGTTCGATTCTCAAGGGAAGCATACTTAGTTAAGTTGTTTCCAGTTTGGTTAGAACTTTGCAGACTTGGATCAATGAATGAATGTCTGATAATAAAGATGATTCCGTTCTTCGGAAGACACAGCCATGGTCCCGGCTGCCATCTTGTAGTCGTTAAAGGAACCACGTCAGAGGCCGAGAGGCGGTTGAACTCTGACACGACGCTGTTTATATGACGCGATAAACTATCCACATCTCGCTCTTTAATATTACGGAAAACAAGATGGCGTTAGTCGATAAAAATTGTCGTTGTCGTGCGTATCATGCTACGGGGGTAGGCTGACATTGGCGCGCGTGTCGCGACGGCAATTCACCCAAAGACGTGAGTTTTGGCGACGCCGAAGGTTCAGAAGATTTTACGCCGACACCGGAATTGTCGCCGAATCTCTATTTTGGCAATATTTGCCGAATCCAAAACTTTTATGCCATGCCGGTACACGCGCTCAGCCTCCCAAACTGCTACAAGCTCAACCATCGCTACCAAATAAGCAGCATCTCAAGCCTAAGTGCAGGCAAAACATAGTGATAGTAATTTCTGAATATTGCCAACTATGTTTTGTTGTGTCTATGTTTGGCAAATAAAATTATTGATTGATTGAAGCATAAAACCGATTCTGAGAGGCAGCTGCTTCGGAATCGCGATAAACCGACCAAACTGCGCTCACCAACCTGCCTGCTAAGTGTGGTGAGTATGGCAAATCCCCCCTATATAAATTCTCGTGGTAGGCCTATGTCCAGCAGTGGTGTTCTTGCGGCTATATAGAGGGACATATCACACAAATTGAGCTAGCCCCACAGTAAGTTGTGAACTTGTGCCGTTGGATACTAACTCAACGATACTATATTTTATAATATATACTTATTAAATAAACATCCAAGAACCTGGTCAATCGGAAAAAAGATCATTTTCCAAAGTGACCAGACCGGGGATTGAACCCGGGAACTCTCGTCGGTTCGGTTCTGATTCGGCAAATCTCGCCAAAATAGAGAATCATTTATGGAGTAGGTTCATAATAAGACGGAATGTTTTCGGTAGGCTATGCATCAATAAAAGAAAATAAAATATTCAGACTTTTTTATTACTAGACATAAGTATTAATACGTGATTTTATAAAATACCAGCAACCTAAATATCCATTCCCGATCTCCAGTTCGTCCGGTATAGACAGAACCTCATCGTCGTCGACAGTGTCATTGACCTTGCCCAGGAGGTACGCCAGACCAGTTCTGCAGTCCATCATCATGAGAAATTTGAATCCACGCACCAGTTTGAAGGCAAACCGTAGAAATGTTATAGGTAGGCGAAGTTTATCTAATGTGTACATGATATTGCCTGCAATCATTTTCATTATTTGACTATCAGCAGGAGTTTTGGGATTATCCTGTTTGTGTCTGCGTTTCTCGCGATAAGTGAGTCAAAACTCATCAATCGCGAGAAACGCAGACACAATTGATTATCTATTGTTACGTTGCCCGATTGGGGCGTTTGGTAGTTGACCGGTAAAGGATAATCCTGAATCTCCTGCCAACATTTTATCAATAATGCAATTTGGCAATATTTAATCAAGGAATCAGAATCCCTAATAGAATCTCACAGAAAATCGACGTTTGAGTGAAGCTGCCTCTCCACCACTCCACTCACCGAACGAAGCATAGAAGCGGTAATGCTTCGTTCGATGACTGGAGAGCCGGAGCGCCATTCTTCCCCCATGTCCTTCCAAGGTCCTTGAAAGGCTGGCAACGCTCGTGTTACACCCTGATGTTGCAGATGTCCATGGGCGACGCCGATCGCTTACCATTAGGTGACTATCGCTTGCTCGTTTGCCGCCCTATAACATTTAAAAAAAACAGAATAGCATGAAAAAAGCTGGCCAAGTGCAAATCGGACTCACGCACGAAGGGTTCCGTACCGATATCTATAAAAGCGGCAAAAAGATCATGTCTGTTGTAAATATTAATTTTACTTTTATTATTAAAGTGAATATATAACTTATTTAGTTATATATTCACTTTAATAATAAAAATTGTTTGATGATTCTCAATCCTCTGGCGATATTTTCTCAGTACTAAGATCGCTCATAGAACCAGCCGTAAGAAAAAAAACCGGTCAAGCGTGAGTCGGACTAGCGCAAGAACGGTTTCGTACCGTTATCTATGAAACGGCAAAAAAATCATGTCTATTGTTTGGGAGCCCCCTTATATTAATTTTATTTTTATTTAATTATTTATTTTTAAAGAGAATATATAATTCAATATTATGTGAATATTTCAAGCGTCTACCTGTTGCAGTTATCAATATCGAGCAAAAACAAGCAAAAAAATCACGTTTGTTGTATGCTGTCAAAAAATATCAGATGCCTTTAGGCAGCTTGAAAAATTTGACACCAACGTATGCCGCTTATAAGAAAAACAAACAAACCGTGTGTCACGAAGTTGGGTACGGCCTTGTACCGGCCTGGCGGTCCGACATCACGGAACATTAACATTTCGTACTTTCCGTTCTTAACCAACATGGTGGCCTTTTCCCACTCCGGTTGATCTTTCATGGAATCGTTCACATTTAGTTTAAAGCGGTTGATTATCTGTAAATTTTATTCAAATTATTAAACAAATAGCTTTAAAAATACTTATCACACGAACTATAACTAACTATACATTTATTATTATAAAGTGAAAAATGATAAAAACAATATCTTCAAATCCTTGCCCGTGGGGCATGGTGGCAATAACGCTGGCGCGTTTCCCCGTTGAATACCTAGGTATGCTAATCCTTTGGGAGAAAAAACAGCCAGCTCTTTTATCACCGGCAGCCGATATGAGCCGTGGGATAATCTCTTTAAAGAATCACCTTGCGAGAGACTTTAGGACCTTGGGGACCGAGCCCCCAAGGTCCTAACGTCTCTACGCCAAACGGCAGAAATATATAATCCTCAGCTAAGGTTGCATACTTGCGCCGTTTGGCGACCTCTAATCTGACCTCAAATCTGTAAATATTTTATTAAAATTTAATTAATCTTATTATTTGTAAAATCCACTTTCTGTGAAAATTTCAAGTCTCTACCTTACGTGTCATAAATCATAATATACAGCCCTGTGGCAGAACAACAGACAGACGGACTCTAAAGCTTTAGTAAAACGGTTTCTTTTTCACCCTTTGGGTACAGAACTCTAAGAAACAAATGCGAACTGCATTTGTCTATCAACATTTTAAATCACAGGTAACATTCGCTGGATTAATAAAATACATCAAAATTATTTGTATAGTTTAGTTCAATCCTTGCACAAGATCATCGCCTTATTCTAATTTGGAACATACACATATAAAATTTAAAAACGATACATATAAATGTTATGATATCCTAAAACATTTTTCTTCGAATTATTGTAAATTTTACACCTAAAACAATAATTCTCACATGAAAATATTTATATTTACACCTCTTTCTTAATTTAGTTTTATATAAATATGAAAATATGTACAGTAATAGTTTTTTACAATAATATAAACACCTAATGGTTTTGCGCAGCCTAATGTCTTGCGCAGATGTCGACATTCTTCGTTCGCTTCGCAGTTAAAGAAATACACTTAATTTTCTCACTTTCAATACGCACCTGACGAGTAGCTACCAAGAACTCTGTCGTCTGACAACTCGAGGAAAAAATATTCCAACTGTAATACTCCCTCCAAACATTTCCCACTACTAACTCCTCCCGGTAATTAGGGTATTTTAACAAATTTTTACATTTATTTTCACTTGTATCTAGCAACAATTGTTCCCAATGTGATTGGTGCCCGACTTGTACGGATATCACAAGTAAACATGCTACGGTAGAATACATTTTCCAACTGAAATAGATGCGTGAATTTCGACAGTATAAAGAATCTCCGTGGAAAATTGGCTTCAGGCTACAAAGTTTACAGTTGCAGTGAACGAACCATGTTTTATAAACTAGATATTTTGAAAATACTGCTTAGGATACTTCCGTATTTATAAAAGGTAACTCGTGGTTGATGTAATCTGATTGATACTTACCGTCTTTTTACCCGACTGTCAGAAAGGGTTATGTGTTTCACGCGTATCTGGAATATTTTTAAATTTCGTAATTAGCTCGTATTAAGACAGTTTATAGATTTGTGAGTGCGTTACCCCAGCCGACTAGACGCTCCTTTTAAGAATTGATAAATACAAATAATTAGACTATACTTCTTGTAAATGTCCACGAAATTAAAAAACAAATGACACCCCGTCGTTTCAGAGATAATGGGGAAAGTAAAATTCGGCTAACGTAACGTTACCCTAGCCGACTTTTTTGACCTTTTTTGATAGAAAGTATGCACAAAGATAAAAAGTATGCATAAAAATTTTCTCTTAAATGTCTCCGATAAAATTAAATTTGACTCCTTTATGGATTTCAAGTCATTTAATTTTCTGCTAGGGTAATGTTTGGCCAATCTCTGTATCTTTGAATCCGTAAAACGCAGAATCATGAATTTTTGTTTGCGTATAGAAAGGAATTTGACAAAATTTGACACGTAAATGTTACTAATATGGTTTGCGAGTAAGAAATATTTTTCTGAAAATCATATTTTCGTTTTTAGTTCTTAAACGATTCCCTCGTTTAATAACTAAAAACGAAAATATGGTGGAAATTCTGACTGGTGTTAAGGTGATACCACTGTAAATAAGGTCGTTCTGAACCTTATTTATCTCGCAAAATACTTAAATTAGGAGTTTCAAATCTAAGTAATATGATTTTTGACTATTTCATCTCCAAAAATTGAAGATGAAAACACGTTTTGATAAAATTTTCTCGATAGAAATATTTTTTGAAAAATGGTCTTCGTTCGCAGAGTTTTTGTTATTGTAGCTCAAATGCGACGAATGAAATAATGATTTTTAAAATAAAAGATAGGTTATTAGTAATTCATCAAAATGTAAATATGAAAATACAATTAACCGGTCTGATTTTATATAAAATAGAAATAACGAATTTAGCGCTTACTTTTTTTTTCTTTGAGCGACTTGAGACTATCTCCTATCTCATCATTCACGGGCTAAACCGCCAAGCGCTATCCCTTGCGCGCACTTGATCAGTCCTTTGCCGAGCGAAGGTACCAAACATTTGAGGCCTCGCCTTAATAGATGCCTTATAATAGAGATACACAAAACATCAAAACTTTCATCAGCCTGCTCCAAAGCAAGTTATGCTGATATTATTGGTTCCAGAAAGCCAGATTCGGGGCTCTCAGTTTAAAATCTCAGCTACAATTGTGTGAATACAGTTGTATTATTGGAAATGCCTCGCTTAAGGAAACGCTTAAGGCCGCTGCTTAGTCAAAAATGAAACTTTTTTTGCCAAATTTGAAATACGTAAGACAGGCCTTTCAAGTACTTTTTTTGCTGCTGTTATTCCTTGTGAAACATAGCCAAATTTTGATAATTTGCTTTCAATCCATTATGTAAATCCTCCCAATAAAATGCTGACAAGTTTTTTTATTTTGTTTATTTGCATTAGTCAACTTACGATACTTTTGTTTAATAACCTTTATATTTTCCCACTGCTTGGCAAAAGTCTCTCTCATCTCTCTCCTCTTGTCCCTGTCAAATGTTAACCTCGACCAGTCTTTTTGAAAAGTATCCAAATCATCTGTCCAGCGCTTTTTCGACCTACCTCGGCGACGACAACCATCGTCAGGACACCATTCTGTTGCTATACTAGCCCATCTCTCGGGATGCATTCTACCGACACACCCCGCCTAATCTCATTTTAGCACAGCAGTTTTGCTGCCCACGTCAGTGATGCCCGATTTTTGAGCGAAGTGTAGCATTTGGCATTCTATTTACCCTCTTAACCCCTAACACACTTCGGTCCATGACTCTCTGACAAATCTTGAGCTTGGACTTCAACTCCTCGGTAAGCAACCATGTTTGGGCACCGTAGGTTAGGACAGGCAAGATACGCATGTCCATAAGTCGCTTAAGTGATAAGGGAAGGTCATTCGTATGCGTTATTGTATCAAGTATGTTATCGTATATATATATATGAATTGATGCATTCGAAATGTGGTGCTGGCGAATGTTAGGAATATCGTGGACTGAACGCTGCACTAATGTATCAACTCTACAGCGGCTCAAGATTCGGACCCGTCTTTCAATAATATGCCTTCAAAGAGCCATTTCATTCTTCGGTCACGTGGCAAGACGCGAACCAGATAACCTGGAAAAGCTCATACTAATCGGTCGCGTGGCAGTAGTAAGACCTAGAGGCAAGCCAGCAACCCTCTGGACTGATCCACTTCTGAATTCCTTGAAGTGCAACACACAGGCTGCCATTCACTTGGCCCAGAACAGATCAGCCTGGAAACATCTTGTGGGTTGTAGAAATGTTATCATATCCTTACTAATATTATAAATGCGAAAGTGAGTTTGTTTGTTTATTTGTTTGTTTGTTTGTTTGTTTGTTTGTTACGCTTTCACGCCGTAGCTACTAAACCGATTATCATGAAATTTTGCATACATGTTCTCTGGAGTACAGAGAAGGACATAGGCTACCTTTTATCCCGGGAAAAAGTATTATTCCCGAGGGATCGACATTAACGCGGGCGGAGCCACGGGCGAAAGCTAGTTATTTTAATAAATAGAACACATGAAGATACACATGTTTTTATGTTTACCACTCTGAATTTAATGAAATGAAATGAAATGAAATAAAATAGAATTTGGATATCATGTATCTCCTTCTGAACGTCATATTATTATTTTTAATATTTGCAAAATCGATAAGCCTAGTAGCTTATCGATTTTGCAAATATTAAAAATAATAATATGTATACGTTTCGAAACGACCACTGCTGAGAAGAATACGCCGAAAGAAACTCAGTCCAGTATTGGTCCCTACGTGCCTGAAGGGCTACACTTTCACATATTTATAACAAATTGAATTATTTTACATTAAGTAATCACTGATGTATATTGATTAACAATTTATTGAATATATTACTTCCATGGAGTTTTATCTGTTAAATAGTCATTAATACAATAGTAGGCATTTTTAAGTAATTGATTTTTAACAGCAGTCTTAAACTTACCTAATGACAGAGCCAATATTTCTTCAGGAATTCTATTATAGAAGCGTATACTAAGTCCCAAAAATGAATTCATTGTTTTCTGTAATCGCAAAGTTGGTGTCGCTAATTTATTTTTATTTCTCGTATTCCTGTTGTGGATATCACTATTTTTCGCGTAAAGATGAAGATTATTACGAACAAACATAATATTTGCAAATATGTATTGCGCGGGGAATGTCAAAATATTTATATTTTTAAACAATTCTCTAAGAGATTCTCTAGCACCTAGTTTATATAAAGATCTGATAGCGCGTTTTTGAAGGACGAATATGGTAGTAACTTCTGCTGCGTTACCCCATAGTAATATCCCATACGACATGACACTATGAAAGTAGCTGAAGTATACCAAACGCGCAGTATCAACGTCAGTCAGCTGTCTTATTCTTCTAACAGCGTAAGCAGCAGAACTAAGTTTACCCGCTAAGGATGTGATATGGGCACCCCATTGAAGTCCGGAGTCAACTGTAATCCCAAGAAATACTGTTTTATCTACCAAATCTATCGTTTCGTTTTCGACCACTATGCGTGTTGGTACTTTTGTAACATTGGGTAAACAAAATTTAATACACTTCGTCTTTTTAGCGTTCAACAGCAAATTGTTTGCTGTAAACCACTCTAATACTTGAGCTAATGTACTATTGACCTCGTCAAAATTGTCTGTTGTCCTATCAACAGGGAAAATAAGAGAAGTATCATCGGCAAATAGTACAGCTTTACACGTGTTAACATAGTATAGCAGATCATTAATATATATAAGAAACAACAAGGGGCCTAGTATAGAGCCCTGGGATACACCCATCTTAACAAATGATCCCGAGGATTGAACCCTATCAACGCTAACTTTTTGAATTCGGCTACTCAAATAAGATTTGATTAATGCAATAGATTTACCTTTAATCCCATAGTGTTCCAATTTGGACAGCAGGGTATCGTGGTCTACACAATCAAATGCTTTGGAGAGATCACAAAAAACACCAATAGCATTTTGGTTTTCTCTCCCAAGCATAATATATATGTTTCAAAAGCGCAACACCCGCATCCGTAGTTGATCGACCCTTCGTAAATCCGTATTGTTCACTATGAAATAGACCATTTAGATTAAAAAAAGAAAGTAACTGATTAAAGCAGGTGTCCACCGTAGGTACATTTGTTTTATTGCCCCAATTTTGGAGTTAAGAGTACTATGCATAACCAGTGACGGAAACACGTCGCGCGAGACCTTGTGGTCCTTTTTGAAAATTTTAGGCTTCCCAAAAAAAGCTCCCTTCATTCTACTCGCGCGAGGCTCCTTCGGGGTGCAAGGCCGTGGGCAATGGCCCACACCGCCCACGCCTTACACCCCCTCTGTGCATAACTTACTCTTAAAAGGAAATCTAAACTTAAATAAATAATATACTTCTGATACCACGATCTATTCCCGACCCAATCTGACTTTATTTTGTTTGTATGTAGTAAATCTCAACAATACTCGTTGTTTGTAGAACACTCCGACGCAAACTCTTTGGCGGCTCGGAACATCGCGCGAGCCGATGCGCAGTACAAAACTTTAGGTATCAGCGGGGTAGAGCAAGAGCGGGTGGCGGCGCACAACCCCGCGCACTCTTCCCATTTCCCCGACTTCATCGTAGCCTTAGTGCAGAGGTCGTCACACTTTACTAGCCAAGGGCCACATATGACAATGTGAGTACCAGGGCCGGGCCGCAGAGCAGAGTATACAATGCAAGGCCTTTCCACACTTATCCATGCTAGTCCATACTAATCTTATAAATGCGAAAGTGCGTCTGTCTGTGTGTTAACTCTTTACGCTTAAACCACTAAACCGATTTACATAATATTTGGTATGGAGATAATTTGAGTTCCGGGGAAGAACATAGGATAAATTTTATCCCGGGATTAACTATAACCTTACTATACATAATATTAAGTGTTCAGTTAATTTTGTTTGATAAAATTTAGTTTATGATTATGGTAATGTAGGTAGTTGTAGCTGTAGTAGGTAGTAATGCAATTTACTTTGACGCGGGCCGCAATTTGACGACCACTGACACGACATACTAACGGTTAGTGTGGGAGTTACGTTCGTGTAGTGCACACGTCTGTACCTGCGCCCATCTGCGCGGATCCGCCCGCGTTAGTGTCGACCCCTCGGGAACAGTTTCCCGGAATGAAAGGTACTCTATGTCCTTCCCGGGCCCCCAAACTAACTCCATACCCAATTTTATTCGAATTGGTCCAGTGGTTGAAGCGTGAAAAGAAGACAGAGTTACTTTCGCATTTATATTATTAGTATGAATATCCGAGCCGCCATTAAGTTTAAATTGGAGTGTACCTACTATTTTGTTTGTACCAAATCTCACATGTGTCCTGTAGCAAGTCTAGTTTTATACGCTACTAGCTTTTGTCCGCGGCTTCACCCGCGTTAGTGTCGATCCCTCGGGAACAGTAGAATTTCCCAGAATTAAACATACTCTATGTCCTTCCCCAGGCCTCAAACTACCTCCATACCAAATTTCATCCAAATTGTTTCAATGGATGAAGCGTGAAAAGAAGACAGACAGGCAGAGTTACTTTCGCATTTATAAGAAAAGATAAAATTACTTTCGCATTTATAAGAAAAGGATAAGAAATCAATAAAACAATCAAGTAAAAAACAACGTTTTAATAAATTTAAATACGGTAGTAAGATTTTAAAAATGAAATACATCCTAAATATCCCTTGCCTATACCCACTTCGTCAGCTACAGACAAGAGCTCGTTCTCGCCTACTGTGTCATTAGCCCTGCCTAAAAGGAGTCCAATGCCTTCTCTGCAATCCAGCATCACCAGGAACTTGTTATTTCTCAGCAGCTTCATGGCGTACGTCTGGAAATTGACCTTATGACGCGCGAAGGCATACATGTCACCTGCAAACATTTTTATGTTAAGCGCCTATTAAACTTGAACTTGGTTTTTTTTTCGCTATTTCGGAGTTGGTCCCATAATTAAAGTTGTTCAGATTCATGGTCTGAGTCACTCCTTAAACGTTTGCTAATTAATTCAATTTTATCCTGTATATGTATATGCACGATTGGAGACTGGCCCCTGACAGAAACAGTTACATACTACTATCACGTCCTTTTCCTTGCGGGGTAGAGAGAGGCTAATTCTAGGAGACCCAAAAAGCCACGTTTAGCATGTTGATGGGCGTGGCGCTCGAGGAGTGAAACGGGTTGCTAACCGCATCGCCTTATAACATGATTCCTCAGATTTTCGCCCATTCCCTCGATCGGCTTTTACAATCTGCGTGGGAAGAGAACAGCTGGTACATTCTACGTTTTTGCGTTTCTCCCAGACCAGCATGGAAGAGAACACCACCATGGACAGAAACACTTGGAAACAAAAAGGGCAGTAGCGGCATTAGGGTAGGGCGCGATTGGGCGATCGCCCAGGGCGCTGGATCATGGTGGCGCCATCAAACAAGGACAAAGGGCGCGGGGCAAGGTGATTTGCATTCGCACCCCCCCCCCTTCCCTCCAAGATGAGGCGCTCGTAGAACTCTCGCCCAGGGCGCTCGTAGAAGTCTCGCCCAGGCGGATGCCTTTACTTTGTGGAACACAAGAGCAGGAAATAGATTACCAAATCCAGCGAGGTTGGGTATAGCCTTGTATTTCCCGGACGGTCCATTAGCAGGGAACATGAGCATTTCATATTTCCCCTTTTTTAGAAGCATCGTGGCCTCTCCCCAAGACGGCTGTTCTAGTACGAAGTCTTTCATGTCTTGTGCAAAGCGGGAAATCATCTGTAAAGTAAACCTTAATTTATTTGGGTCCCTAGTCGTTTCGCACCGCTAGCGATTAGAACCGCGGTGCGAATCTCCCAAGAGATCTTTTTGAATAGGTCCTTTTGCACCGCGGTGCGAATCACCCAAGAACTTTTTGTATTGCGTCGATTCGGACCAAGTGTAACAAAACTGTTCTCTTTTTAGATAGGTAAATTTGGATCGTGAAAATCATCCCATTGTTAAAAAGTAAATTTACCGGTTACATAAACAACCCTGGAATATGGGCACGTGCTTCTTCATCCCGTGGTCCGAATTGACCCATTCAAAAATATACCTTGGACCATTCGCACCGCTCCTACCACTGAGGTGCGAATGGTTCCATTCAGAAACTAAATACATATATAGATAACATCCAACCTCTTTTTTTATTTTATTTTTCATATTATTGTGCCAGACAATAAAGGGCACGCCAAATATCCTCGAATATTATTGTTCCCCCTATTTTCGAGAACACAGGGGGATCTGAAGTAAAAGTGTTCGCAAAAGAGTAAGGCCATCGCATTTCCAAACGGTTAAAAGAAGTGCCTTACTCAAAAGGTTCAAATCGCGGTACAATATGGAAATGCGGCAAGTGTAATGAAAACCTTTGGACCGGGAATGATACGGAGTGGTTTTTTTATATATATTTTGACGAAGCATTTACCGGATTTAGTTCGGTAAACTCTTTGACGAAGCATGTTGCTTATATTTTTTGTACACAATGACGAAGCATGACGCGGATAAACGTTTGTAAGTTTTGACGAAGCGTGTTGCAAATATTATTGTGATATTTTTTGTTGAAAATAGAACCATTTCGACTCGATAAGAAGACTTTTGATATTGAATAAGAATATTAAGAATATTTTGCGAAAATATTTCAACAAGGTCACGTTGTGAAAAGAATTATAACAAAAAAAGCGGTCCATTGCGAGTCGGTCTCGCCCATTAAGGGTTCCGTAGCAGCAAGAATCATAATATAAAAATTCTTGTTTCATTTGAGTTGATTGAATAAAAGGTAAATTGCGGTTTACAATTTATGACGTATTAAAAAAAACTACCTACTAGATCGCGTTCAAACCAATTCTCGGTGGAAGTTTGCATGTACATCTGTTATATTTTTTCATGTACATCATATTAGTTTTATCATTCTCTTATTTTAGAAGTTACCACTTTGGAAATATCTCTCGCGCACACTAATTAGTTTAGAAAAAAATATATTAGAGACCTCAATATCATTATTGAAGACCTATCCATCCATACATAGGCACGTAAGGGTTTGATGAAAAAAATTTTTTGAGTTGCAGTTCTAAATATGGGAAACGCCCAAATTTTAATTTTTTTTCTTTATTTTTGTATGAAAATGCGGAAAAAAGTGGCTGTGACATACTACGGTCGGACAGACAAACATGCATGCATGAATCCATAAGGGTTCCGTTTTTTGCCATTTGGCTACGGAACCCTAAAAACTACATAAACTCATATATCTATATATTAGTATATAACTCAAAGGTAAGTGATCTATCAACGCACAGCCCAATTACTGGACGGATCGGGCTGAAATTTGGCATGTAGATGTTATGACGTAGGCATCCGCTAAGCAAGGATTTTGATCAATTCTACCCCTAAGGGGATACAATAGGGGATGAAAGTTTGTATGAAACTTAACGAGCGAAGGCGTGGGCAAAAGCTAGTATTAGTATATATACCTTCGATGTGGCTTTCAGGAATTCTGTCACGTGGCATTTCTTGGAGAACGATCGCCAGCTATAGTACTCACGCCAGGCTTGGTTCGCAACAACATCTTCTTTGTAGTTCGGTGCCTTTAACAAATTCTCACAGGAACGTTCATTGAATTGATAAAAACGGTCTTTCATAGAAACTAGATGTCCAGGTCGGATGAGTATCAAAAGTAACAACGCCGCAGTGGAATGCATGTTCCTAACTGAGATGATTTCGTGAAACTGTCAGTTATAAAAGATAGGCTGTTATGTTTGGATTACAATTTGACAAACTATAAGTTGGTAATGCGAGAAAAATGTTTATAAATGAAACTGATTCACACTCAGATCAATTTCGTACTATGTTTATAGTTTTTTCAATATTTCCTTGTAATGTGTGTTCTTGGTGAGATTTTTCAATAACTTTACCTGTTGCTTTTAAATGTTATTTAACATACATAACAGCCTCCGTGGTCCAGTGGTTAAGGCGTTTGCCTGTTGACCCGGGGGTCGTGGGTTAGATTCCCACCGGAAGCATACTTTGTTTAGTTGTTTCCAGTTTGGTTAGGACATTGCAGGCTCGAATCACCTGATTGTCTGATAATAAAGATGATTCCGTGCTTCCGGCATGTGAGCCGGTGGTCCCGGCTGCCATCTGGTAGTCGTTAAAGGAACCACGTCAGAGGCCGAGAGGCGGTTCCGAAGAACTCTGACACCAGGGTGTGCATGGTCGATTGACCGTGACACCTACTCGAAATGATGATGATGAATGTTATTTCGAGGTTAACCAACCTAAAAATACATTGAAACGCTTCTTACTGGAAATATTATGTTTCTATAGCATTTATATCTTCTTTCATATGACTAGTTATACAGGGTGATTTTTAATTACCTGGCAGTGTTTTGGTGTTGGAATCGGAATCCCTAGTAATGAAAAAAAATTGAGCCTCCCATACAAATTCACCGATCAGCTGGTTCTATGGAAAGTCTCAGGTTTTATTCATAAATTACCTTTTTTTTCTTGCGCATGTATACTCTATAAGGGATTCTGATACCAACATTGAAATGTTGTAATTAAAAATCACCCTGCATATACGAGTGATTTTTAATTTTTAATTATCATATATTATTGAACTTGTGGTTCATGCTCCTGTAGTGGAGACTAAAAAGACCTGATCATGATGATTGAACTTATGACATGCTGTTTTTGTTACAAATTCTGACATATAAATTAATATAGACAACGCTGTTAAAGTTATATAAATTATTATTATTTCTCATTAGAATTATATTGCAATAAGTGTTTTATTTTGCATTCACAATGCTATTTTGATATACTATTATTAAATAAAATACATTCATGTATACATTTCGTCAATAAATTACACCGGCAGTCCCGGTTTAGTCAAATAATCCGCCTTGAATTGTAACTGGTGCAAAAGTGCCCATAACATATTGGAATTATTATTGTATTAATCTTTATAGTTATAATAATAAAATTAAATTGCATTTAACGACAAAGAGTAATGTTGTCAGTTAAATATATTGTTAAGATTGAATTCATTATGATAAACTGGTATTAGATTATAATTAAGTATGTAAAACTTATTTCAAACACAATGTATATTGTTATTGAATATATGAACTATGAACTAAAAATGTAAAAGACAATTTCTAAATGTAAATCTTTGAAGATAGAAACGTTGCTTTTTATACAATGATAACAATACGAAGCATACTATCTCACGTCTAATAGTTGATAAAACAATTGTTGAAGGAATATAAATTGAGACGTAATGGAATCATAACAGTTTATCTAACGTCGAATGCCAGTCTTAAAAACACTCGATTCACCTTAAAACAGGTCAGATTCAGCATGGATTCCGCACGGAATAAACTACTTTTACTGTTTTTACTTTATATTTCGAGTGTGATAGCACTGACACCATGGCAACTAAAGAAACTAAAGGCAGAAGAAATGTGCGATAAGTTGACGGAACGACCATTTTTTAACCATGACTTTATTATGGGATCTTGGCGGGCCTATTACACTTGGGGAAAGATGATCAGACGCTGTGAAAGTATCAAGATCAAGGCAATTGGTGACACGGTATGTTCTTAGCGAATTATTTCGTTTTGGAAAGTAATTAGTTGGGCCGCTACATAATTATTTGGGCAGCAGATTTTACAATTGAGGTGGCATTGTATAAGCTCTGGCTTTCCACCTGGGGTACTATTTTTGAAAGTGTGACACCCGTCTTCGAGCGATTTTTGTATGGAAAAATCGCTCGTTTACGAACGGCGTCATTTCAAAAATAGCACTCCTGGAACGACTGAGGCAGAAAAGATGTGTTAGGTTCTGGTTTTTTTTTATGATCACCCGGAACGACGAGGGCAGAAAAGAAGTTTTGCTGACCATAACTTGTTGCCCAACTAGCTATTTTAGCTGACCGATTGCATTTTTTTTCTAACAAAAATACGAACATTCTACTAACCGTTTAAATAACACCCTTTAGTTTTATTGTCCTGCAGACCTACTCGCTAACTACTGACAACTACGGCGTAAAACGTTTTAATCGTGTCATCAAATAAAATTTCGGGATAATCCCGAAGATAGAAACTTTAAAAGGAAATAAAAAAAAATAACAATAAGGCTGATTTCAGAGCAACGCCGACGACCGGCGCCGTTGGCCAGCGCGTTTTAATAGCGCGCGCTTGACCGGCGTGCACTGTGAAACTAGTTTTAGTATCGTGTATTTCGTCACAACATACAGCTGTGTATAGTCGTCATTATTGGGACAAATATAATAACAGGATGAGCTGTTTATTTTCTATGGAAAAGAGTGTGTTACGGGCTCTTAGCCCTCACCTTATACCTAACATTCCCACGGAACCGACAAACATTGCGAAACCTTTAATAAGAACATATGAATCACCGTGGAAACTAATGACACGGAGCCACCTGCATGTGAAGCCACCCTGGGAGCTTCGTTGGACAAGCAGAGCAAGTCGAGAGTCGAAACCGTCATCACGTGTCGCGTGACTCCTTGCTGATCAATCGTTGATCGATAGAGTAAGTTCCTGATCAATCGTAGATCACTAGTTCATAAGTTCTCTGTACTATTCGATTTTTAAAAACCTCCGCCGACGTCCCGTTGACGTATCTGGCGCAGTCGGAGCGGATAGTTCAATTCGCGTGCGTTTCCCACTTCGAAATAGTGCGTGATCTAGCCGAATCGTCGGCAACGTGGACTATTCGTTATAGAACCTACGAACTAACGGCGTCGCGAAGGTTAACGCGAGTAATTGGTGAAAGTTTCGTTCGTGGTCATCTGAACATCGATGGTGCAGCCCGAGCAGACTACCATGATCTCTATGTGAGTAGCTCTATATACAATTCTATTGTTGATTGCTATTCCCTCCCGAATTAGTGCAGAAATTCCCTTAAAAAAGAATCCTACTTTGATTTTTAACTTTAGAATAGAAATATTTTAAGAAAAATACAACATTGATTTTTTTTTCTTTATGGAATAAATTTATAGTTTTCACTTAATATTTTTTGTTCTCTTATAATATAGGTAATATACATTTGTTTATGTAGTGTTATAAATTATCATTCAAAATTTTTCGCCCAGATAGAGATCGTAATATAAGACCCAATACCAGGGCTTATATTCGTGAAAGCTTTAGACAATCCCGTTTTCATAGGGAATTATTAGAATCATTAATAGAAGAACCGTTAGAGAACGAGTTAAATATGACAAGTGAACATAGTCAACAGGTACTCATGCCTGTCGTAGACAAGGCAGACCAAATTTGGAAAACTTTTCACAAAACAACATTCCCCAATTAAATCAAAATAACCAACCTGTAATAACACCTTATCAGAATAACTTCCCTTCAAATAATTTACCCCAAAATCAAGGTCACAACCCTTCTGGCTTCGCACCGAACTCAAATTCTAATTTTAGACCTAATCAGCCAGGCTCATCGAGAACCCAACAAATGATGAGAGCTATGCTTTCCAACGTGTCTACGGGATTTAAGATTCCTCCTAGACCATTTAATAGACCAATTCAGCAAAACTACCCCGTCCCCATGAGTGGCATCAGTCACCCTGTTGCAAGACAGTTACCCCCGACTCCACAGAGACAATTAAATTTGAATGAATATGAACCCGTCTATGACAATAATTACTGCGACTATGACCCTTACTACCCTCCTGTAGGAAATGACAACCTGTATTGCGACAGTTATAACCTTGACGAGCCTGAGGAATATTCTGAAAATGCTGAATATAACGAGGAGGCAAATTTTCCCCCGGACTCTGGTGCGAACCACCCCAAATAGAATTGAATTTGCAGTTAAATAAAAACTTACCCTTTATACATATCGCTAATCCACCATTAAAACTACTCATAGATACAGGTGCGAATCAATCTTTTATCAGCCCTGAAGCAGTACAAGACTATTTTTCCGACTTTCCTTTAAATTACGACCCTTTTGTGGTAACAAATATTCATGCCAGGACATACAATGAGTTTTCTATAACACTGCCTTGCTTTTCTGAATTTAGAGATGAAAATCCTATTAAATTATTTGTTTATAGATTTCATCAGTATTTCGATGGATTAATTGGCCTCGATTTATTGAAACATTGGCAAGCAAAGCTAGACTTTAAAAATCATATAATTAAAACTACATTTGCTGAAAATCCCATACTTATGCATAGTCCGGTGAATGTAAACTTATTTCAAACCGTAATTCCCGCGAATTCGTCTCATGTGGCTAAAATTCCAGTCACGGTAGACAACGGGGATATTTTCATAAATGGACAAACTGTAGGCAACTGTAATATTAATGAATGTGTTTCTACCTCAGAAAATGGCCAAGCATATATGGAAATTCTTAATCCCTCAGATGAAGATGTGACTATCTCCTTAAATACACCAATTTACGCAGAAATTTTTCACGAACAAACTTTACCTAGACTGACTGACGTTGACCGTATGGACACCCGATTCCGAGAAATTTTATCACACTTACGTACTCAACATCTGAACTCAGAAGAGAACGGTAATTTGTTAAAGTTAGTTGAAGAATACTCGGACATTTTTTATTTAGAAGGCGAACCGCTTACCTTTACGAATAAAATCAAACACCGTATTTTAACCACCGATGAAGTCCCAGTACATAGTAAAACGTATAGATACCCGTACATTCACAGACAGGAAGTTAAAAGCCAAGTTCAAAAAATGCTAGAACAAGGAATCATCAGACCTTCAACCTCCGCTTGGAGGGCCCCGATTTGGATCGTTCCTAAAAAAGCAGATGCTTCCGGTAGAACCAAATGGAGACTTGTAGTTGACTTCAGAAAACTTAACGAAAAAACTATAGATGACCGTTACCTGATCCCCAACATCACTGACATACTTGACAAACTTGGAAAATGCCAATACTTTAGTACTTTAGACCTGACAAGCGGATTCTACCAGGTAGAAATGGACCCAAGGGACATTCACAAGACTGGCTTCAGCGTAGCTGATGGAAATGGGCATTACGAATTCCTGCGTATGCCTATGGGCCTCAAGAACAGCCCATGTACGTTCCAAAGGGTCATGGACAATGTACTAAGAGGGCTCCAACACGTAATTTGTGTAGTTTACCAAGATGATATCCTTGTATTTTCTACCTCACTCTAAGAACATATAGTAAACCTTCGTAAAATCTTTGACAGACTCCGGGAATCAAATTTCAAAGTGCAGCTAGACAAATCTGAATTTTTACGACATGAAACTGCCTACTTAGGTCACATAATCACTCCTGACGGAATAAAACCCAACCCTGACAAAATTAACACAATCTTGAAATATCCCATCCCCAAAACAGCTAAACAAATAAAAGGCTTTTTAGGCCTACTAGGCTATTATCGGCGTTTCATCCCTGACTTCGCACGTTTGACTAAACCACTGACTTCATGCTTAAAGAAAGGCGCAAAAATAAATCTTACAGACGACTACATAAGGTGTTTCGAACACTGTAAAACACTCCTTGTTAACGACCCCATATTACAATATCTAGACTTTACTAAAGACTTTATACTTACTACTGACGCATCAAACGTTGCACTAGGTGCCATCTTATCCCAAGGGACTATAGGATCTGACAGACCAATTGCGTATGCCTCACGTACGTTAAATTCTAGCGAACTTAATTACTCAACTATCGAGAAGGAATTACTTGCGATAGTTTGGGCGGTCAAATATTTTAGACCGTATCTATTCGGTCGCAAATTTAAAATTATTACAGACCATAAGCCTTTGCAATGGCTTATGAACTTAAAAGAACCCAATTCACGCCTTACTAGGTGGCGACTTAAACTATCAGAATACGATTACACTATTATCTACAAAAAGGGCAAAACGAACACTAACGCAGGTGCCCTGAGTCGCATAGAAATTCATAATGAGGAGGTTGTTAGTTTGGGCTCCAGCATTAGTGTAGTAAACTTATCTAGCTCATCTGAGTCGACAATCACTGCCCCGGATGATAGACCGATCATCAGTCAGTCATCTACAGATACGGCACCCTCTCTTAGACCTATAAGTAGCCCTTGTCCTATTCAACATGACTTTCAAGACGACGAACAACGTTTGACTTGTGACGCAACAATACATACTTCTAATGATCACCCTGTATTAAATATACGCATTACTGAAGACCCAATAAATAAATATAAAAGACAACTTATAGTTAAAATTACGAATAAATCAATAATAAGCAAGCCAAAAACTACCATTCCATTTGAATCATATCGGAGAACAGTCGTAGAAATATCAGAAGCCAATCTGGAAGAGGAAACCATATCAATTGTCAAAAAACATATCGACCCAAAATTACATACCGCTATTTTGGTTGAGCCCTTAGACAAAATGTACGCGATCGTACCCATCCTTCAGCGTACCTTTAAAAATTCAGCACTGAAACTTACCTTAGTAAAGCGAGAATTACAAAATATTCCTGATTATTTAAATCAGCAGGACATTATCTCTAAATATCATTCAGGAAAAACTAACCATAGAGGTATAAATGAAACTCACCTATCACTTTCTCAACGATACTATTGGCCCAAATTGAAAGACAGCATACAACTTTTCATTAACAACTGTGCAATATGTAACAACGCTAAGTACGACCGCGATCCTGTACGTCAAGAATTTCAAATTGTTCCTCCACCATCAAAACCCTTTCAAATAATGCACGCAGATATCCTTACAATAGAACAAGATAAATATCTGACTGTAATAGATTCCTTTTCTAAATACGCACAGGCGTACCGCATTCCAGACTGTACAGCACCTAATATAGTTAAAACACTTACTTATTTCAGCACGCATCACGGGTTTCCATTAACACTAGTTACGGATAACGGTACAGAGTTCACCAACCAAATCGTTGCCGAGTTTCTAAAGTTACACAAAATAAAACATCATACTACTGCAGCATACGCATCAAATGACACACCCTTCTCGAGCATTTGCGTCTCCTCAAATTACAACATAAAAATGAACCCACACCCAGCTTAGTTCCATATGCATTGATAGCCTACAACAGCTCAATCCACAGTTTAACTAAATGTCGACCTTACGAACTCATAAACGGACACTTCGACCCTAAAGACCCAACCGACTTAGACTTGACAGAACGATTAATGCAACAATATTTAAATGAACATCGTGATAGAATGGAAACAGTCTACAACATTATACAGGACTCAGCACTATCTTCCCGAGAAGCGATAATGTCGAGACGTAACCTTGACCGTGAACCTGTAACACAATACAAGGAAGGTCAAGAGATATTTATCAAAAACCCAGGAGCAAATAGGAAAAAACTTGCCCCACGGTACACTGGTGACAAGGTAGTCACCAACCTACCAATACATCTTTATACATCGCGTAAACGCGGTCGGGTCGCCAAAGCTAGACTTAAACGAGCGAAGAAAACTAACCCCACCCCGTTGTTGCAGGATCCTGCTACTAACATCGACCCTGGCTCTAGCCCAGCCCGACCTTCTACCAGCAAGGACCATCCGACTTGACGACTTATCAAACGGCCCTGGACTATTACCTTTTAAATTAGGAAAGACTAAGATAATATCCCACGACCACACTTTCTTTCGATTCTTCAACAAGTCGACATAGGACAAATTCAAGAACAAACTGACTCTTTAAAAATACAACTGACAGACATATCCAAAAAGGTACCCAATAAGACATTTAACTATTTCAGGCAACAAATATTGTACTTATTTAACCGACTTGACAAAATTTCGTTACAACTCGAATCGTTTGAACCCAAACGAGCCAAGCGTGGGCTGTTAGATCCATTAGGAACATTTATTAAAAGTATAACCGGTAACCTTGACCATAACGATGCGATAAAATTTGAAAACGCGTTAAAACTACTCGAAAAAAATGATCAAAAGATTGCTGTTAACTTAAACAAGCATATTAGTTTACACAAAGAAATGATTTTTCAACAAAATCAAATTCTTAGCAATCTAAGTCAAAATCAGGAGAAATTGCAAAAAGTTGTGCTTTCTTTATACAATTTTAGTAACAACAGTAGTGAAATATTTCAGTATATGCAGCTGTCTCACATTTTCGGTGTAATTAGTGAAAATGTGCAAGACTTGTCTTTAGAAATCCTTAGGTTAGAAGATATTTTAGCACTTTCGCATTTTAATATCGTGCACCACTCTATTTTAACTAGTAAGGAGATTGTTAATATGATAAGCAAATTGAAAATTTTACATGGTCAGGATAGGATATTAGATGTAGAAGTAAGATATTATTATAATTTCATTCGTCTAGGATCATATTACATAGATAATAAAATAGTGTTAGTTCTCAAATTCCCAATCACATCTTCCTTCTCATACGATCTATATCGCTTATGTCCAGTTCCTAATCGTAAATCTGAAGTCATCCTACCACCCTTTCCTTACATAGCAATTAACTCTAAAGAATTTGTATACATGGAGGCAGAATGCCCGAAGTCCGACTCTTGGTATGTCTGCGAAGAAAAGATAAGTAATCAAACCCGCACCCAATATGACTGTGTGCATCAGCTAATATATCGCAAAGAAGTAGACCCGCAGTGCACACCTACTACAGTCGCTCTCACGAAAGAAGCCCTGCTAGAACTCGACAGTCAACACTACATTATATCATTTCCAAGAAGTACAAAAGTTCTGCTGTCCTGCGAACAGGAAGAACATCGCATGCTAAAAGGCAGCTATTATGTGTCGATCTCACAAAACTGTAATATTAAGACTCCAGAATTTACTATTGTCAACATAGATAACAAACTGCGAGGACATGCACTTGAAATAATGGGAGTACCTCGAATTGACTCTAACTTTGAAGAAAGCCGTCTACCACGCTTTAACCTAACTACAATAGACTTGAATAAACTACACAATATCCAAAATCAAGTCATGGCCGAATCCAGAGTTGAACCTGTTTCGTTCAATTTCCCAAGTCTATATCATACAACTTTACCTGTCTATGGAATCCTTCTGTTTAGTGCAAGCGCACTCATCATATTATACGTGCGGTATCGACGAAGTAACTCACCAATGAATTGCGATGCGGCAACTTCTACTTCGGACTTATCCCTAGAGGAAAGAAAAGCCGCAACATTTGCCTTAAACATTGGCAAATAGTTGCTCTGCTAAGGGGGGAGGTGTTACGGGCTCTTAGCCCTCTCCTTATACCTAACATTCCCACGGAACCGACATACATTGCGAAACCTTTAATAAGAACATATGAATCACCGTGGAAACTGCTGACACGGAGCCACCTGCATGTGAAGCCACCCTGGGAGCTTCGTTGGACAAGCAGAGCAAGTCGAGAGTCAAAACCGTCATCACGTGTCGCGTGACTCCTTGCTGATCAATCGTTGATCGATAGAGTAAGTCCCTGATCAATCGTAGATCACTAGTTCATAAGTTCTCTGTACTATTCGATTTTTAAAAACCTCCGCCGACGTCCCTTTGACGTATCTAGTGCAACAGCGATGTCGTAAAACATTGCAAATTGATTATTTGTCAGCGCTGGCCGCCGGCCCGCGTCTCACGAACGACGCGTATGAACTGCGTGACTATGAAATGCAACTATCTAGTGTAATTGCAAGCGCGCGCGTGTGGCAGGCGCTGAACAAATGCAAGACTCTGAAATCAGTCTAACAGAATCAATGATTGCCCTACTGGTACTAATAACTGCGTTCCGATTTGGGCATAAAACAACAAGACCAGTAGCTCAAGTTTTGAACTGTTAGAATCTATCCATCACTCGCTGTCAAGCTTCTGTATGATGAATCTTTATTCGTCCTATTTTCGAACCAATAACCGAACGGGCTTTCCGAATGGACTGAAATATAAATGGCAAAGTAGAGCTTTGCCAATGGCCTTTTTATTATTTTAAAAGTTTGTAATTGTAGATAAGAAAAAGCTTTGCGCATGCCGTCAAAGACTTTCTGGAAGTGGACCCTGATTGGTCTGATGCTGAGCTGTTGGTGGTGTTGGCAAAGGAAAAAGATGAGCTGCTCATGTTCCCTCAGGGTAACGTGTCCGGGAGATTCAGAGCTCTGATCAATAATCATCAAGTAGGTAAGTAGAGCCTATGATGGATAAGATCTGCGGCGTAGAGTAAATTTTCAGGGTTCCTTACCTCAAAAGGAAAAAACGGAACCCTTATACGATCATTTTGTTGTCCGTGTGTCTGTCTGTCGGTAAAGACCCTTTTTCTCAAAAATGCGTGGAGGTATCAAGCTGAAATTCATATCAAATGATCAGCTTTACTGTCCCTAGAAGCTGTGAAAAAATCAAACTTCTAAGCCAACGCAATCAAAAGATACAGCCGTTTATGCCGCAAATTTTCGACATTCGCAAGGGAATCTAAACCTACAGAGTGCCCCCGTGAACTCAGAATCTTGAAAGGTACGAAGCAATGTCTTATAGCACATATAAATAAAAAATTGCGAAAAGTATAAATTTTTAGTTACATCATATAATAAAAATATTTTTAGTCATTTTAAACTTATAATATATAATGGTACGGAACCCTACGTGCGCGAGTCTGACTCGCACTTGGCCGGTTTTTTAATGAATATTTTGAGTGCGGTTGACCTCTTTTTTGCCTGATAGGAAGCAACGATGAGGTCTAGGTAATATCCAAAATATAGCTTTCTCGGTTCATTTGCATTTCGAACTAGTTTTATCCGTCCGACCGACCAACCGATGTTGCATTACGAAAAAACCGGCTAAGTGCGAGTCGGACTCGCGCACGATCTATAAAAACGGCAAAATAATCATGTCTGTTGTATGCAAGTCCCCATTTAATATTAATTTTGTTTTTATTTAATTATTTATTTTTAAAGTGAATATATAATTAAATATTCTGTGAATATTTCAAGCGTCTACCTGTTGCCGTTATCAATATTGAGCAAAAACAAGCAAACTAATCACGTTTGTAGGTTTTAGTATTTGTTGTTACAGCGGCAACAGAAATACATCATCTGTGAAAATTTCAACTGTCTAACTATCACGATTCATGAGATACAGCCTGATGACAGACGGAAAGACAGACAGACGGATAACGGAGCGATATTAATAGGGTCCGGTTCTTAACCCTTGGGTACGGAATAGAGTCCGGTTCTTAACCTTTGAGTACGAAACCCTAAAAAGGTATCGTTATTTATCATTCCACAGTGGACTTTTTACGGCTGTTACGATGATGATGATGATTTATCGTTCACCATCATCATCATTTCGGCCGTAAGAATTCCACTGTTTAACAAAGGCCTCTCCCAAAGATTCTTGTCGCTATAAGAGTTCTTGCCATACTCACTACCCTTGGCAGGCGGATTGGCGAGCGCAATTTCTTTGGCTTCTGTGATCCGACGCTGATTAGACGCTATTTTAAGCTAGGGTAGAATAGAAGATCGAATTTGAAAAGAGATAAAGATGTGAGCAATCACAGTATACTAACTCGAATGAATGGGGAAAAGAAAGTTGAGGATGACACCCTTGATTTGATCGTTGTTTATAGCCTTAAAATAGACTGTAACGAAATCGAAATCAATATGAATGAAGTCGGGGAAATATCGGTAAATATATTGAATCATAAACAAACAATTCGATTATCAGAGCTATGAATCTCCCACGCACGTCTTCATCACGGGACGAGGGTAGCTCATCAATGACCATCATCAGCTCAGTTTAGACTACCAAGAAGCATGATACAGGTCTCATCTAAGTACTTTTATGTTAATATCATTGAGACTAACGTGAAACAAAGACATGACTAAAAACGGGTCACTCTCGTGCTATTTCGTCGGGATCGACTATAGTTTCGGATTTGTCAGCAACCCAGATTGTGGAATAGACTCCCTCCCGAGGTTTTCCCTGTGTGCTATGACTTGGGGTCCGTCAAAAGGCGTGTTTACAAAGTATCTTAAGAGTCGGCAACGCATCAGCACCTCCTCTGGTGTTGCAGATGTCCATGCGGCGACGGTGACCACTTTCCATCAGGTGGCTCGTCTGCTCGAGTCCACGACGAGTCCGAAACTATAGTCGGCAATCCTGACAAAATAGAATGAGTAAGCCGTTTTTAGTCATAATACCTATTCATCTTATTATAAAACGAGGACTAACTTTAGTACCTGGTTTAAACTATTATCCGACCAATATAAGTCGACACTTATCACTTTGACGTTTGGTCAATTGTCATTGACAATTTGTTTTGGGACCCTTTTTAGGTATACTATAGCTTCATTTTTGGGACGGATAATGGTTTGAACCAGAATGGTTTGAAAGACAGTATATGTGCAATCAAGTAAACCAACGGTTTTATATGTAACTAGATATAAGTTATGCCGGCGTGCCAGCTGTAGGTCCACCAATCAAAACTAGTTGTTGTGTGGTAAATATAGTTATTTTACTAATTTTACAATCATTCACTACTTAATATATAATATCCTAAGATAATATCAGAATATATCAAACCAAGTCAAGATGTGGAAGCTGGTGAAATCCTGACAGATAAGTTGCCATGTAAGAAGCCACATGATCCAACAAGTTTATGCCAAGAAAAAAGGATTTTTACGATCCCTCACATCCAAAGTCATTTAGAAGTTATGACGAAAATAAACTTCCATACTTTAAAACATAACACGTCTAGCTTGATTTAGATATATTCCACGATAAGCCTAAAATGTTTAAAGAAAAAATATTGCTTAATTTAAAATCAAAATAACTTTTTTTTTGACTTATTATTATTTTTTATACTATTTCATTTTAAAACTATTGTATCCAAGTATAATATCAAGGATATAAAGGATTCTCTTTGGGATAGGCAATGCTGTGAGCATCTGTAAAAGATGTAAACATAAGAATAAGTTTTTGATATGTAAAATGTAATGTCTATGTTTATATTGTTGATGTGCCTGATAAATAAATAAACGTCTAAAAAACAATCACAGCTGTCTAGTAAGTAAGTTGATAAGACAATATACTCGTATGTAAGTTGAAAAAGTCGACCTCTCTACCTATCCTATTTCAAATCTCTCTTTTATCTGGGTGTGTCCCACAGAATTATATCAAGATAGAACGGGAATGCCAGGATTTTGCCAAGTGGTCTGCGAGAAAAGAAAAAACGTAGAATGTGCCAGCTGCTTCTCTTCCCGCGCAGACCGTAGAAGCTGGTCAACTAAATGAGCGAAAGTCTAAAGAATTATGGGAATAAGTGATGCTGCTAGCATTCCGTTACTATTTTGATTTCGTGTTTCACGTTTATGCCCACCAACACGCTAAACGTGGCCTTTTGGTCTTATGACCTTAGGCTCTGTCTACCCCGTACGGGATAAAGACGTGATAATATGTATGTATGTAAATAGATATGCTTAAAATTGGCATTTGTTGCGAATTATTGTGAACTTACGTTTATTTTGTGACTAATTTAACTGGTTATGCAGAATGTCTCATCGATATGGTTTAATTGAAATATTTTAAAACAGATAACGATACATTAATGTAGTTAAAGGAATTATGACACCGTTTTTTGACAGAAATGCATTCATAGGTTTTAAATATGAGCTATACCCGAGCTAGGTGACATTTTAACCCAAAAAACATTGTAGGATCATTATCATTACATAGTATAAAACAAAGTCGCTTCCCGCGTCAGTCCGCCCCTTTGATCTTTAAAACTACGCAACGGATTTCAATGCGGTTTTTTTTTATAGATAAAGTGATTCAAGAGGGAGGTTTATATGTACATAGCACCTGTGCGAAGCTGGGTCCGGGTCGCTAGTTTAAATTAAAACAACACGTTTATTGCATTATTTATGTTGATTTGTAATATCTTTATTGTACAAGAAAAAACACAAAACATAAAACATAGTATAAACGGAACATAAACATATTTTTAAACCTAACGTGTCGGAAACGTTACAGTTTTCAAGTTGACATTTGTCGTTTGTGTTATAAGAACTATGCAAGACTACCGCCGCCCGGTTGCAAAAAAACCATATTTAATGATTTAAATGTTACAGCATTTTTTCCAGCCTGCGACATGGAGTGCCCGGGTTCGATCCCCGGCCAGGTCAAGATGGAAAATGATCTTTTTCAGATTGGCCTGGGTCTTGGATGTTTATCTATATATGTATATGTTATAAAATATAGTATCATTGAGCTAGTATCCCATAACACAAGTCTCGAACTTACCTTGGGGCTAGCTCAATCTGTGTGATTTGTCCGTATATATTTATTTATTTATAAATATACAACAATCGCGAAAACCATTAGAAACCATCATCGTGGGATGAAACGTCACCCTCATTAAATTGATAGTGGTCGATTCATCATTCACTGCCCGGAAGAAACATCATCTTCAAATCACTAAACGTTTATAATGGGTTCGGGGTCAGGCAAAGATTTTAAATTTTTAAATTAAATAAAATACAGCATTTTCTTTTTATTTCATAACAAAACAACGGGTTGCACTCCGGGAGTGCCGGCAAAAGTGAAAACTCCGCGGTAGAAAGAGAGGGAGATATAACTTCCTCTCCTACGCCGCGCCGGCGGTCTCAGGTCACGTGTCCGTCGAGTTTTACATTTTTTACCCATCCCAAAAAGTGCACAACGCCGCTAAATAAGTATTTACTGCAAAAATGTATTCATTATACCTATTTTGGGGTCATGGTTCCTTTTTTCACCCTTAAAGAATAAAATATTGATCCACTTCCGTTAGACAATCTGTATACCGACACTGAAATACATGGGTGGTTTTTATTATAGACAGTAGAACGGTTCGCGGCAAGAGCTGGAAAAAGTTTTCAAAGTGCCCCTAATTGGGATGACGCTGAGCTGATGTTGGTGATCGGGAATGGTACGGGTCTGGCGCGAACAGAGCTGCTTTTGTTAGCCGAAAAAACTGTGCGGGGAAGATACAAGGCTCTCATTAATCCTCGTGCCTTAGGTATTCATTTTTGATATGTTAGGTTTACTATTTAGCAAATCCAGCCGAAAGTTTGACTTAACCTGCTTGAGGACCCTAGTCTAATAATCTACTGGAAAGGCTGCCTGATTTAGTAATCAGGCTGCCTTTCCAGTAGATTATTAGACCTATAAATATTAATAATATTTATTGTCACTACTGGACTTACCACTTAGTTTCTCATATACATATTTTGATGACATTAGAGCCATCATGGTTCCAGGCAGACAATCTTCCTAATTAATCTTCAGCCTCTACTGCTCTTTTTTGTCCGAGACTATCATATCGTCAGGTCATCGAGTGGTTGGTCCTGAAGTGTAGGGCACCATTTGCATTGCACCATCCACCTCCATCACCCACGGACCAGACGGTCGGATGACGCTTCCAACCCGTCAATCTGGTGATATCTCAAGTCTCTCATGCTGGGGAGAGCGAGATATGATATATACCGAAACTCTCCTCTCCCCAGCATGAGATCGGGTGAGATTCGGCTCGTCCTCCCCCTTCCCCCCTATAAACACCTCACGTAATTTACGGACGCCCCCTAAGGGAACTATAAATTGTCTGCCGTTCGGGAGCTAACCAAGCATCAAGCCAGCCGTGAAACTTTTGCCAAATCATGTTGCAGGGTTAATTGCGGACCCCGGCTCCGACGCTTCATAGCTGAGGATGCAACCGGGCAAACAAATACCTGTGAAAATAAAACAACTAAAAATAGCTAGTTACTGTATCACAATTATATTCCAGGTCTTTTTACGTCCCACTACGGCATAAATTACATGAAGCTCGCCTTCAAAGGGTATAATTTCTTCAAGTACCTGGTGTTGATCAACTGCAGCAGCTTGATCGGGTGGTTGATGGCCAGGCCCAACGACACCACGGTCACTATCAAAGAAGTCATGGCCGTGGTTGACAGAACTAAGCTGCCACTGGAGGGAAAGTTCTCCTGCTTACCCTGACACAACGATTTGTATTCACTGTAGTTTTAAAATTAAATTATTAATAGTGGAATATTCTTTCCTTGTGTTTCCTTGGACCCTGGAATGTAATCAAACTAGATAAAGAAGATCTTGAAATTGAAATTAACAGACATAGTATATTCCATGGTAGGCACATAGCCTACCATGGAATATACATTTTTTCTTTAGTTTATTTTCTTTTACTCTTTTTTATTTTATTTGTTTATATTAACTACTGTTTTTATATTGGTTTAGTGTGGAAGTTGACAATAGAGAGACGTGATGCCACAGGTGACGACTGAAAATCAGGTTATGCATAAGCCTCAGCGGCTTAATAAGCCGTTCCCTTTGGTAATACTGATGGCCGCATTTCTTTTAATTTATTAAGTACTTTTGTGAAATAATGTCGTTTTATGTTTGTATTGTGCCTTCGTGTGTTGCAATAAATATTTTGCATTTCATTTTATGCATTAAACTACTTTTATAGGTCTAGTTCAAACTGCTTAAAAGTATAATGAAACATATCTGAATGGCTTCATCCCCACACCTTGGACCCTAAATGGTTAGGTACTGTACGTTTTGAAAGAAACTTTCTTCCACGTACGCTAAAGTTGTGGAACGAACTCCTCCGTACTCCTCAGAGACTACAACATGGGGTTCTTCAAAAAGGGCGTGAAAAGATTTCTACAGGGTCAACAACGCGCGCGTGGCACCTCTAGTGTTACAAACGTCCATAGGCAACAACTTTCTATCAGGTGGGCCGCAAGCACGTTTGCCTACTTAGTTGTATAAAAAAATGGCTACAAGCAAGTGAAACCAATGGCTTCATTTAGAGACAGAGATTATGCCAGCGGATACACCAATCAAAGTGTACTAATCTAGGAGATGCTTTACATTGCAAATGATGCACGCTTTTTGTTTAGCTGTGAAGTTCCTTTATCCAACTTAGTCTCATCATTCATCATCATCGTCATTCGTAAGATGTCCATTGCTGGACAGAGGCCTCTCGCAAGGATTCTTCGTTCCATGGGAGGATATTGCCATACTCACCACGCTTGGCAGGCGGGTTGGCGAGCGCAGTTTCTTTGGCTTCTTGTGCTTCCGACGCTGCTGCCCATCGAAAGCATGTTTAAGCTGGGGAAGGATATGAAAGTATAGGAATACTACTCACTCGAGTGAAGGGGGGTAAAGCAAGTAGTAGCTAGGGAGGCCGGGTGTGCTTACCCGATACCAGACCTGCATCCACCGGCAAAGCAGTTGAGGATGAATTTACTGTCAGTGATTGGTGGATCCCCGTGCCGTGTGGTTTCCAGAGTAGAATAGGACCATTCCTAGTCTTCCCATAGATGTCGTAAGAGCCGACTTAGAAAATACAAGCTTAACAAAGCTCATAAAGATCAACGTCTCCAACCCGTCAGGCCAGCGAGGAGAGTGTAGGCCAAATGCTCTGTCTGCTCTGGCCAATTATTGTATATCCAGTAGTACAGAGAGGGTCATGCTCCTGCAGTGGAGACTGAAAAGACCTGATGATGATGATGATTATTATTATTAGTTTTCGTGTGTGTAAATGGTCAGACAGACATCATATGTTCAAGCTGTCATCTGTCATAGCTTAACGACTACCAATAGCTTTACGAAAACTTTTTAATAGCGTGTAGATTTACCATCATCATTCCCTTAAAGGGGTGACTCAGCCTATCCAAATAAACAACTTCTATAGAACCAATACTTGAAACTCAAATATACTTCGATAATTATCGTGTTATAAATTAAGGTATGAAAAAAATACCAAAAAGAATCAAATACCTATTATCTACAGGTACGAAGCCGAGACGGGCAGCTAGGTAAAGAACAAACATATGGATCTATTTTAATATTTTTATTTATTAACATAAGGCATACACAACAGGTATCAATCCGTTAAAGTTATTCCAAAAATACATCCTATTTCTGAGCTAGATTGAGATTGAAAAGGTGCATACACAGCATGGCAGTTATAAACATCGTTCGATTACACATAGAAAATAAAATCACAGTGCCTAGAAGTAATAGTTACATCATAAAAGAAAAATAGTGAATACACAGTTCGCTACTATGGGCTCTAAGAAATAAGTAAAAACTACAAGCACAACGATGATATTAATACTTAGTATCAAAATGGTCACTTATCTACGAATAAGTTAGGAACAGATTTTTTTTAATAATTTTGAATTTATTCCATAATAGTTAACTTCATCTCTTTAAAAATCGATTATATATACTTTTATGATAAAAATCGATTTCAACATCCGTCCCTTCTAACGAATTATAATATCTATGCTTCTAATCTACAGTAAATGTACGCGCTTTGCATACTAATCTCCCATACAATTTCCATGGGTAAATATTTAAGGTTATCATATCAGAATTTGCGATTCAAATCCTTCGCAAACAGTCGACCCTATGCGATAGGGCCCGAACCATTCTCATTTTCGTTAAAGTAACATTTTCCGTGCCCTGAACTAATTTCCTTTCTGTGTTATATTAAAATAGATGTTTACTTATTAAAATAATTGATACGACGGTATAAACCGCCAATGCCTGCTACATGTACTGTATCCATCTACCCTAAGGTTGACTGGAAGAGATCGCTTAAGCGATAAGTCCGCCTTTGTACCAACTGTTTTCTTCTTTTATTTATTATTGTATTTCTAAATTGGTGCAATAAAGTATATTCTATTCTATTCTATAAAAAAAATAGGACGTAAGGTTAGTATTTTATTAAGTTCATCATACACGACACGACTTTTAATCTCCAAAAAACCTTATACACAACGCTTATCAAAAGTTGGTAAAATTACAATAAGCCACTTCTTCCGAAAATACGGCACTCACATTTTTATAACATTGGATGGCAAACGAGCAAGTAAGTCACCTGATTAAGTGATCATCGCTGCCCATGGACAACTACAACATCAGAGTGCGATAGGAGCATTGCAAGCGTTTCAAAGAGTTGGGGCGAGGAAATGAGGCGAAGAAATAGGGGGATGGGCCTCCGGCTCTCTCACTCACCAAACGAAGCATAGAGTCGGTAAAGCTTCTACGTCAAACGTCGATTCTGTGAGAGTATGGTTCTTCCCCCGACGAGCCGGGCCATACATGCTACTAAAAAAAATGGAACCACGTCAGAGGCCGAGAGGCGGTTCCGAAGAACTCTGACACCAGGGTGTGCATGGTCGTTTGACCGTGACACCTACACGAAATGATGATGATAATGATGACAAAAAAAAATCATATGAGCGTTTTCCCGGTTAATCCTCAGTTGTTTTGCATCAGAGCCAACAATAATCAAGTACATAGAATCTGATTCCATGTTATAGATGTTTGTCTCTATAGATTGAAGGCCATGTATAACTGAGTTGCAGAGTTTCAGTCCAGCCGACCTTTTTGCTAACTCAGTGTACAACATTTTAATAGTCACTTCTGAATACATTCCGTTTTATACATCTTAAATAAAAATATTCAGTCATTGAATATCCGCAACGTATTTCGAAGTCTATCAAAACGTTGTACACTGAGTTGGCAAATAGGCCGGCAGGTTACCAGAATTACCGGAAATGTACCAGTTTTTGTTAATATAAAAACATTTCGTTACTCAGTAAGTTAGTTGTTAAACAGCTTATTTTAAGCACAGAATGAAAAAGTATCAATTAAAAGTAAAGAAAGCAGTAAAGAAAATTTTCGTTCATGGCGATCTTTAGAAGAATCGTGTCATAATTTTATTTGACATTTCCCTGAAGCTAGCAGTGCAATTTACGGGCACTCAACAGACAATAGGAATATCAACAGATTTATGTCAACATGGTGTTCCGCCATGTTGGATTTAGAATGACGTCACTCAGCTTAGGGGAGAAAGGGGTAATGGGAGTCAGCGGGCAATCGGGGTCAGGTGCCTCTAAGCAAAACTAAACGTTCGATATCTAGGTAAATGACATGTTCAGCTTGCTCTGTACCCGATGCCCATTGTACGAATGACTCGCGCTAGTAGCACCACACGTTTTTGAATGACAATTATGTTTCGTTTTCACGCCTCGTTGGTGTAAATTTTCGTCAACACAACATTAACGGTGAGTATAGACGTTGTAGCTGTACCAAATTAATGACTTTGGATAGATTTATCCTTGATATTCAAAATTTAAATAAGCATATTAGATTGCGATTAAATTTACTTTGTGTTATTAAATTTTACAATTAACATGCAGTATAGGTTTTGGGTAATGGGAGCCAAAGAGCCCGCTAGTGATTACCATTACCCGCAAAAAATATTCTTATTTTTTTTCGCTTCTAGATGCCTATATTAGATAGATAGATAGATAATACGTTTATTTGATTGCCACAAACACACAAAAAGGTAATACAGGCGATCTTAAATCTAAGTACATAAACAAGAACAGTCATTTGTGTGCTGCAGCAAGGCAAAAAGGCCATAACTCAGCGATTATTTTGCACTTACGTACAAAAACACTGATTTTCAGTTATCGCCGTCAAGTAGGTGCGGGTGCAAGGAGATTATATAATAATATATACGATATACGTGTGGGAATTGACACAAATAAATAAATAATGAAATGCATGTATAGAAATAATTATGACCAATACGTAAGAACCCAATATATCTAAGATAGAAAATAATTATAAATTAGAAGATAGATAAAAACGATACACAATGTTCCCCCAGTGAGCCAGACACGTCGTAGAGAAAATCACCTACCGGCAACGATTTGGAATACCTTCAACTTGCTTTTGTAGAAGAAAAGTATTGTAGTGCTTTTTAAATGTATAAACCGAACTTAGTAGCCTAATCGGAGGTGGAATATCATTCCAGCACTTCGTTGCCTGGTAGCGGAAACTTCCCTCAAACGCTACAGTTCTGTGAGCCTGTATTGACAAGATAGGGCGGGTGGACCTAGACCTGTTACGAAATTTGAAGAATCTAAGTTTGGAGTATAAGTAATCAGGCTTATGAAACTTCATAACCCCAAACATTAAACCAGCCAAGTGAAGTTTTCTTCACATTTTCATTCCATGATTCCATGTTCAGCATGGAAGCTCTATTTAGGAATGGTGTGATATGACTTCTATACGGAATATTAAAGCAATATCGAACACAAGCATTTTTAAATACGCTGTATGAGGCGCTGGGTTTTATAAAGCAACCGGGGACCATAGACAGTGTCTCCATAGTTAAGCTTCGAGAGTATTAATGCTTCACACAACCGAATACGTACATCTTCGTTTATCAAATTACGAATTTTATATAGAACTTTTAGGCGATAAAAACAATTTTTGACAACATTTGCAACATGACTCTCGAAGCGTAACTGTGGATCAATTATTAATCCCAGGTTTCTTACTTCTACTGCTCTGCATACAATGTTATTCTCTATTTTTACATGCAAAATTTCATTATCGATATTACTAAGTCGATATTTAGAGCCAAATACGATAAACTTCGATTTGTTCGGGTTAAGAATCAAATAGTTATTGGATGACCAGTTCGCAATATTTCCAAGGTCCTCATTAATTTTATCTACCGCGTGTGATAAGTTATTCAAAGTATCAGAGACATATTGTACATCATCTGCATACAGATGGTAACTGCAGTGTTTTATTACCTGAGAGATATCAGCGCTATAAACAATGAATAAAAGTGGTCCAAGTATGGATCCCTGGGGAACTCCGTGTGTTACAGGCTGAGATTGTGACAGCAGAAACCTTCCACTATCCTGAGTGAGCTTGACGGACTGAGATCGATTATTTAAATATGAGCTGAACCAAGAGACAGCGGAAGGATCAAGACCGAAATAGTTCAATTTAGCGAGAAGAAGTTTAATATTTAAGGTGTCAAAAGCTCGAGAATAGTCCAGTAGAGTTAATATAGTAATTTGACCCTTATCCAGTGCATCAAGTATATTGTCAGTGACATCCAGAAGTGCAGTAGTTGTCCCATAATTTCTGCGGAAACCTGATTGTAGAGTAGGGAGAATATTACAAGTTTCAATGTACTTCATCAACTGAGATTGCACGGCTTTCTCCAAGACCTTCGAGAGATACGGCAGAATACTAATAGGTCTAAGATCGCTAAAGCTCGATGGGTTTGAGGTCTTGGGAATAGGAGTCACTAACGCTTCCTTCCACTGACGAGGGACTGAACCCGTGATAATAGATGTATTAATTATGTAAGTAATAGTTGATAATGAGTTAGGGAGTGTTAGCAATAACATGTCTCTACTAAGACCATCTGTGCCAACTGCGTTGGACTTGATCGAGAAAATTAAGTCAGCGACATCTTTCTCAGTTACTGATTTCAGATTAAATGTCGAATCGCTATATCTGTGATTTGTGTAAAAGGACAAAGTACTAATAGTTACGGGGCTATTGGAGTGGGACACATCTAAGAAATGGTTATTGATGTCATCAGGGTTATTAAATGAGGCCGGTAGTGTTTCATTCTTAGACGGGTCTATCAAAATCTTTCGCTTTATATTTTGCCAAAAAGTTTTACCGTTTTTTATTTGTGAATTGATAAGTTGGTTAAAGTAAGCGCGTTTTTCGTTTGCGATGCTAATTTTTACAAGTTTCTTTAAGCTTATATAATAATTTCTACTCTCTTCTGATCTCGATTTTTTATATTTTTTGTGAGCTTCGTTACGCTCTTCAATCATAATCCGGCATGTATCCGTTACCCAGGGTAATGAATGGTTCGGAGAAACTTTCCTGGATATGACTGGAGCGTGCCTGTCAAAAAGTGACAGTACCAGAGAATTAAATTCTTTAACCATTAAGTCAACACTGGTCTGATTTGTTACTGAATCCCAATTTATGTTGCTTAAATCACGATTAAAGTTATCGATATTCATATTTTTTATAGATCTATATGAAATGTAGCGTGGAGAAGATTTAGGCTTTTTTAATGACAACTCGGTACATATCATGTAGTGACCCAAGGATGAAGTTATGTTTGTAACAGTTACATTATGAGCAGGTACATTCGTGCAAACAAGGTCGATAAGAGTTTCCTTATAGGTTTTATTAGCCAAGCGTGAAAGATGAGTTGGCTCGGTTACGACTTGTTTAAAGTCCAAACATTGCAGAAACTCAACTACCTTTGGTCTATCTGTATTAGTTTCATCGAGCATGTCAATGTTAAAATCGCTCAAGAGTGCAACATAATCAAATTTCGAGAAAAATGCAATTGATTCCGTCAGAGCATCCAAAAACAAATCAACATTAACCCATTGAGGCCTATATGCCGTACCTATCAAAACGTCATGACCATTTATGCGTGTGGATAACCAAAATTGCTCTATGTTTGCAACCGGGTGTTTAAGAATATGAACACGAATATTACGCTTTACATAGAAAGCCAAACCTCCCCCTCTTCCGTCTTTCATATGCAAGGGTCGCGGACTGTGATGTAAGCGATAGCCTGGTGCTGCAGGGGCGCAGGCTTCTTGACCATCCGGTAGCCACGTCTCGTTGATAGCAATTATATCTGGTTTGAACTTGTCAATAGCTATGAGGAAGTCGTCCTGTTTTGTATTAAGTGATCCTGCATTATACAGAGCCAACTTAAAGAATATAGTTTTATTAATCATTTAAAATTAAATAAATATACGAAAATGAAATTTGATATAAGAAAACGTCTGTGCAGGATTGCTGGATATATACATATGATATACAGATAATATATACAGTATATAAGAAAACACCGGGTTGAGAGTGTATTCTGCATTGCTGTTGCACACCAATGTAGATTATACAATTAAAATACGGACATTTATAAATATTTAACAAAACAATGTAGTGACGTAATGTGAAATGGATTAAAATATACATGCTCTTTAATTTTAAAAAAACTCGAAAATTATATGTGCATACTAAATTATACAGCAATATTAATACAAGACGAATAGACAGATATGAAATTAATAGTTGGAACACAGAACGATGAAACACAAAGATTGTGACAGAGGTAGAATAAAATTCATATTCTTTTACCAAAACAAACAGGTGGAACTTCATATCGCATAAATCTGCTCCGACCATATGATATAAATGACAATTAATATCAGTACGTGAAAATATGTAAGTAAACTTATATAAAAGTATGCAACGGTAGATACACCGAATTATTAAATTAAACAAAAAGAGTTCGCCATTGACTAAGTTATATCGTGAGTTTAGAGTCCAGTAGCGCCAACCGCAATTGATCCAAAAATCCGCTGGAGATCCTGCTCCGAGGTAACACGATGTCGCGGAGCGTCATTACCAAGATGCTGCCGGACATATATTTTCCCATCTCGAGTCCATACATATCGCCAATTTTTCCGCTGTGAAAGCTCACGCGCCCGCCGAAATAGTTGTCGATTTAATTTTGTGAGCCTCTCGTTTATATAGAATCGACGGGGATTTCCAGGTAGGCCGGTGCCTTCAGTCGTGACACCGCGCCGGACGCGGGCTGCCTTTAGGAGTTGATCTCGTAGTGCTCTCCGCGTTAGCCTCACCACTATTGGGCGCGGGCGCACTCCATCTACGACAGTTTTAACTGAGGATTCCAGCTGTCTAGGTCCAACGCGAATAGCAGAAACCACATCTTCCTCAACCAGCTTTACTCCTAGTTTTTCACCCAAAGTGATGACTATATGTGTATTACAAGTCAGAAAAACCAAAAAGGCTAGCTGATCAACTGGTAATTGCACTGGATGTCATACTGCCGAATGTAATGTCTGCGATTCTTTGACTCTGATTTCCCACATGTCTGATTCCCATTGTACTGAGGTTAGTGCAATGGGAGTCAAACTTGTTTTTTTTTAAAACGTGGAAATATATCCAAAGTTGATTCCCAAAGTGGTGAAAAGTGATAAAAACTAGTAGATAAATAAGTTAAGTCTATTAATAAACAATTTTAATCAAGATATAATTTCGAAATAAGCTTTAATTTGATAGCTCGCTTAAGCGACTCCCATTACCCCCTTCTCCCCTACCATGCATTAAACTAAACGAATTCTAGTAAGCATAATCGGTGGAAGATATCTGCTTCAAAATAGTCACATGAATACATTGCAAGTTAAATAAAGGCTTCTCAAATAAAACCTACCTTGAGAATATTGCAACTGAAGGTTTAGCTAACTGGAGGAAATTTTGATTTCCTCCAGGTGGCGGCACGTGACGGGGATTGATTTTGGCTGCGGCTGTCAAAATCCACCAATCATGTTTTTTTTATATTTTTTTATGGTATAGGACGACAAACGAGCAAGCGGGTCACCTGATGGTAAGTGATCACCGCTGCCCATGGACAACTGCAACACCAGGGTGTGACAGGTGCGTTGTCGGCCTTTTAAGAAGTTGGGGGCAGGAAATGGAGAGCGGAGGGGGAAGAATGGGCCTCAGGCTCTCTCACTCACCGAACGAAGCATAGAAGCTGTAAAGCTTCTACTCAGACGTCGATTTTCTGTGAGAGTGTGGTACTTCCCCGGACGAGCCGGCCCATTCATGCTACTAGCAATTCATTTTGTCAGTAGCGTGGCTCTACCACGACTAAAAAAGTAATCCACCACCACTATAATATTACTACCACTACTATAAAAGTTACTATAAAAGTTTTGTCACCATTTAGATTGGTGAATTTTTACAGCTGCTGTCGAAAATGCCTATCTCCTCAATGCCGCCACCTATTGGATGTGATCGAAAACCCTCTCGTTAGTTCAAGTTGCGTTTTAGACGAATTGCTACTATATACTAGATTCACTTGCTACTCGTACTATAGACTAAGATTTTTGTCCATTTAATCGATCGGCTTTTACGATCTACGCGGGAAGAGAAGCAGCTGGTACATTCTACGTTTTTTCTTTTCTCCCAGACCAGAGCTACTTTCTACACATAGTGTAAATAATAACGTTTCCGCTTATAAAACATATCGTAATGTTAATGATCCAAAGTTTTCTGTGTTGTCCTTTAAACGAGAAATATGAATATCATCATCATCATCATCTGGTCTTTTAAGTCTCCACTACAGGAGCATGACCCTCTCTGTACTACCGGAGCCATACTTGGCCAGAGCAGACAGAGGATTTGGCCTACACTCTCGTCGCTGGCCAGAAGGTTTGGAGAGGTCTCATCGATGTTTATGGGCTTTGTATTTCCTAAGTCGCCTCTTACGACATCCATGGGAAGACTTGGAGTGGTCCTATTCTACTCTGCCGGAAATCACACGGCTCCAGAAATATGAATAGATTTATGTCAACAGGCTCGCCTGTTGACATAAATCTATTCATATTTCTGGAGCCCTCCCCTCTCCATTTCCTGCCCCCAACTTCTTAAAAGGCCGACAACGCACCTGTCACACCCTGGTGTTGCAGTTGTCCATGGGCAGCGGTGATCACTTACCATCAGGTGACCCGCTTGCTCGTTTGTCGTCCTATATCATAAAAAAATATAAAAAAAACATGATTGGTGGATTTTGACAGCCGCAGCCAAAATCAATCCCCGTCCCGTGCCGCCACCTGGAGAAAATCAAAATTTCCTCCAGTTAGCTAAACCTTCAGTTGCAATATTCTCAAGCTAGGTTTTATTTGAGAAGCTTTTATTTAACTTGCAATGTATTATTGTAACTATTTTTGTTCGGGTGGAATCTTGCATTTTTTTTGAAGCAGATATCTTCCACCGATTATGCTTACAAGAATTCGTTTAGTTTAATGCATGGTAAGCTGAGTGACGTCATTCTAAATTCAACATGGCGGATCACCCAAGATGGCGGACTAGCTATTTTTGATGCACTTTGACAATAAAACTTAAAAGATTGTTTTTAAAAAGTTCTTTACTTTTAACTTATTCCTCTGAAAACAGGGTTGGTTATGCCAGATAAGTTATTCATAAAACATAACGACTTACTGTACAAACATCGCGGGTCCCTCTCCAATCATACTTAGATTATACTAATATCGTTTGGGCAAGTGACGCCCGAGTGTGAAAATGTTGATAAGCTGCGAAAAATAGATGCGGCAACTTTGTTTCATGACCGATGCATAACAATAGCTAGTGCTGGGTTAGGAGTACTAGGTCTTATCATTAGCATCATGTGCCAATGATAAGACCTAGGGACTATGTCCTTATAGTGAAGAAAAAACATAAATAATAATCACATATTTACAGAAAATCATTAAACATCCTAGAATTCACGCCTACAACCATGATTTCTTTCTGATCGTGTTTTTGCCACAGATTAAAGTAATATTTTTATAATTGTTTTATTTTGATATACTCTTATTAAATTAAGAAATAAAATACGGTGAAAAAAAGGCCTGCATGAAATTTTTTCGTCATATTTTATTTCTCAATTTAATAAGAATAGATCGAGGTAAGTATCAATAAAATTGTCTTCTTGACTCCATGTATTTCTGCCGTCTGATCGCCCCATGAATACGTGATCAGGTGGCGCCCCCGAGCGGGAAATACCTCATCTATATGCGAGGGTCAAACGGTGAAAATAGTAGCAGGGTCAGCTTTTAAGAATTTTCGCCTAGTCAGTGAAATTTCCCAGCGGTGTTTGAAGGTTGCTTAAACACCTGTAATTGAATTGAGTTTTATTAAAACACTAGCGGCCCGTCCCGGCTTCCCACGGGAAGATATAGGTATTTAAATAGCCTATGTTCATCAGGGAGAATATAGGATTCTAATGGAGAACGAATTTTGCAAATCGGTCTAGTAGTTTCAGAGCCTTTTCGATGCAAACAAACAAATAATCAGATCTTTCCTCTTTATAATAATAGTATAGAAGTAAATATAATGTTAGGTAAAGAGTATAAAGCATTTTCAATAAGACGATGTAGGTACTACAAAGAAAAATACTACAACCTTTGCACTGTGTTGAATTGTCTCCAAATCTTTGTCAAAAATATTAGATCACTTAGTTTTTAACACATCACTTAATTTTTATCTTTCTCCTGAAACTCGTTTATTTTTTATTACATAATTACCTACCTACATAATTAGAAATCCTGATGTAAATGAGTTGCTAGGAGTGCAAAATTTTAAATATCCAAGCCAATTAATAAATCCGAAACCGAACTCAGGCCTCTTAGTTGGATGTTAATCTATAGATGTATTTGTTATAAAATACAGTATCTATCATTGAGTTAGTATGCCATAACACAAGTCTCGAACTTACTTTGGAGCTAGCTCAATCTGTGTGATTTGTTCATATATATTTATTATTTACTATTGAGGTACCTACTTAAAAATTACACAAATCTCAAAGGGTAAAAAAGACTGCGTAGCGTAACCAATACCCGCGCGTATAAAGTCACTTCAACAGCTAGTCGGGTTCCGCGGCCCATCAGGCAATATGAGAGTTTGCTGTCTCTCCAAGCCTTGCGCACACATGCAACGCCCAAAGCCGAGGTCCGTCCACTTGACACCTCAAATGCCGGGTGAAGTAGCGAAAGCTCACTTGGAACTAGCTACATAGTCATTTAAAAAAAAAAAAATGTTAGGTTCATATTCCAACAAAAGATAGGTAGGTTTTTTGTTAACTTTTTTCCAATAACATTTTACGGTGTACTATTATGTTTATCACAATAGGGACAACCACTAATCCAAAAATAACTTATTGAGAATAAATCTGTTTTAGTAAATCCCCTATTTCATTACAAACGTCCCCAAATAAGGACAAAGCTAATAATTAGATCGGAACATTTTTGGCAGATTTGTGCAAAAATCGGAACGGGACAAAAGGAACCCAATATTGACATCAAAAATCACTGTAATTTTGTTGGACGCCACGCCCCACACCAGAAAACTTAATCAGGACATTGGGGCTTATATTTCTGTTTCCGATACGATATACTATAGCGTTTGAACACAGATTATCCAATCAGTTATGATAATGGACACGCTTTTTATAAGCCGACATTTTGTTTGGTTTTAACCGCCAAAATTTGACAGTTGTTTTTTGACGTTTATTGAAAGAGGTTAAGGTTGCGTTCTGGTTGGCGCGATTTTTGGTGGAAACTCTTTTCAGGAGTTCGGTACGTGTCGGGTGTCGTGTGCAGGAGAGGTGCACGTGGCGGCCTCGTGACTGAGATTAGGCCACGCATTCACGTCGCGCGCACAAAGAGAGGGTCGCAGGCGAAACGTCAATTGTGTGCGGGTTGAGGGTGGAAATTCGCTAAGTTAGGTCGGATTTGAATTATAAATGCGAAATTCTAGCTCTTCTATTTGCATATCCCACGATGTTCGTATTTGTTCTTTTTATTGCGCTGCATTTGAAGTCTTTCATAGATTGTCGTTGTAATGAATTGCTTTTCAGATTCCTTTGACAGGTAAAGCTAAGGTAAAGCTAATTTTTTATTTCCCTTATCATCAATGCTAGTGCAAAACTTAGCTTATAATGAAAGAAACTAGTTTTGTAATCGCACACTTTTCAATGGATAATGGGTCTTACTTATGTAATGTACGCCCATAATCCCGCTTGTTAACAACATAATACTTTATCTTCCTTCATTATTTGAGTTTGTGAGAAGTCCAACGGCCCAAGTGATATTGAGCATTAAAAGGGCTTGCGCATGTTAAGCAACCCTAGGTGCAGTCCCCACTGTGATGAGTGACCGCAAGTGGCATAAAAATATCTCGAGCTCCTCCGTGCTTCGGAAGGCACGTTAAGCCGTTGGTCCCAGCTGTGATGGCTGTCGTTAAGCTATGTCAGATGCCTATAGGCAGCTTGAACAATTTGATACCCACCGGTGTTTGCCACTTACACACGAAAAAAGCAAGCATTTAAGTTTGTGTAACCACGAAATGAATGTTCGCATACAGTAAACACTTCTTACTTGATTTCAACCACTAAATGAGTACATGCCAAATGAATTTGAAACTTACCTATTTTATTCAATACCCTTCCTTATTTAAACATTTTTAAATCCCCAAAATTACATTAAAACTATCCCGTTTCCAAATTAAACGACATCTAAACAAACTCGTAAAAAATAGATGGCATGTAAACAAAGCGACACCAGTGCGACGGTAAACACTTGAGCCACCGGGGGCTTTGGGACCGAGGGGACTGTCTCCAGGGGCCACACCGATGTGCGAAGCTGCACTGATTTAAATAGGTGCGTAGGTACTGTTGCGATACTGCGAATAAATAAGAAGTTATTAAGTATTTTTGGCTTCCGTAATCAAAGAGTGCCAGAACTCTTGTATTCATTTTTATTATGAACGATTCGTACTCATCCAAGACAAATTAAACTAGCCCAATCATGATCCGTCTTATGAAATTGAAAATTATTCACTATGCTGGTCGTGCTAGCGAAAAAGTTAAAGATGGCAATAAAAACCTTTTTATTTATACTATTTTATACCACTAACTTAATATTTGATATAACTCAAATAGCGGAGATATACTGGTCTGATCGTGCTAGAAAGATTCCTGCCCAGCACGACCATGTTGTGATTTCAGAAAGCAAATAATTCAAGATGGTAATAAAAAACCTTTTAATTTATACTATATATACGACCAATATATCTCCACTAGTACAGAGGGAATACATTTTAAATATATATCACGTCTTTTCGGGGTAAACAGAGCCTAGGCCTCCAAGACCTTATAGCCACATTTAGCAAGTTGGAGGGCGTATAGATGGAAAACGGAATCAAACTAGTGATGGGTTGCTAGCCGCATCGCCTATTGACATGATTCCGCATATTTTAGCCCAATCCCTCGATCGGCTTTTACGATCTGCGCGGGAAGAGAAGCTGGAATATTCTAAGTTTTTTTCTTTTCTCAAAGACCAGCGTGGAAGATTCCCAGACCAGCGTGGAAGATCTTAAATGAATAGTATAAAATAGAAAAAAAGAGGTTTTTTCCCATCTGAAGATCTAATACTCGACCATAGTCGTGCTAGAAAGTACAACACGGATAAGTGTTTTAAAAAGTGAGTTGCCAGATTTAACTCTCACAGGTAAAATTACAGGGCCAGTTATGTAAACGCTTGTTAAATATGTAAATAGATGCCGAGTGTTGCAGTTGTCCATGGATAGCGGTGATCACTTACCATCAGGACCCGCTAGCTCGTTTGCCATCCTATGTCATAAAGAAAAAAAGATGCAAAAATCAGTATACCTCTATAAAGGGTCTCAGATTAGTTTACTGAGTTCGTCAGAGAGACGAAGTAATCCTCTGGTAGTGAGAAACTACAACATAATACGAGATTATTATTTGCAATTTTATATGTATTTACGTTATATTCTACACTAGCTGGTGCCCGCGACTTCGTCCGCAGCAAATTCTGTTATTATGATTAATTAGTATAGATAAATAATTTTCCTTAGTTTTCAAAACATTTTTTATTGATGCTTCGCTCCTATTGGTTGTAGCGTGATGTTTTATAGCCTAAAGCCTTCCTCAGTAAATGGACTATCTAACACAAGAAGAATTTTCCAATTTGAACCAGTAGTTCCTAAGAGTAGCGCGTTCAAACAAACAAACAAACAAACAAACTCTTCAGCTTTATAATATTATATACTATAAAGTCTATACTTAATATTATAAAGCTGAAAGGCTCAATCTATATTGAGCCTTCCCAATTTCTGGATGGTTAACAAAAAACAAAACGCATTAAGATGTCTATAATCAAAACAATATTAATTTTGCAACGTCCCTTCGTCAAGCAGTGCCGCATCAGAATATTCTCTTAAGCAGGACAGTGAATCCGCTGTCTCCAGAGAGCGTGCATATTGCACTCATTTCATTATGCACACACAATCGCGCCAACTGGGGCTGCCGGGAGTACCGGGATATGTGTCCCGCGCGGCTGCGACGTGTGGTCACAAAACCCGCTGATTTATTTCATCGTTTTTATCATAATGGCATGTTGTATGTTGTTGCATGCATTGTGGTGTTTTTACAATAGGGTAGGATATGGTCAAAGGATACTGGAGAAAGATATCGAAGTATTTGTGTTATTTGACTAACATTACGATTAATACCGAGACGGTCCGAGTATATTTTGTATCGGTTGTTATTTTTGGGTGTATCCATTTAAGCAAACGTCCTGTGGACATCCTCCTCCTCCTCGAACCTCAACGAAGCTAATGATAAGGCGATCAGCGTCCATGCTAGTCGGGGATAAAAGAAAAAACCGGCCAAGTGCGAGTCGGACTCGCGAACTAAGGGTTCCGTACATAAATTAAGTTTGAAATTATTTAAAAAAAAATATGTTACTCAAAATTAATGCTTTTCGCAATTTTCCCTTATCTGTGCTATAAAACGTTGCTTTGTACCAAATTTCCAGATTCTAAGTTCACGGGAAGTACCCTGTAGGTTTTGATTCACTTGCGCATATCGAAAAAACACGAAAATTTGCGACATAACCAGCTGTATCTTTTGATTGCGTTGGCTTAGAAGTTTGATTTTTTCACAACTGCAAGGGACAGTAGACCTGAGTATTTGATATGAATTTAAGCTTGATACCTCTAAAGAAAAAGGGTCTTGACAGACAAACAGACAGACAGACAGACGGACAACCGAGTGATCCTTTATGGGTTCCGTTTTTTATACTTTTGAGGTACGGAACCCTGAAAACATATAATGTATCAGCTGCTTCTCTTCCCACGCAGATCGTAAAAGCCAATCGTGGGAATGGGCGAAAATCTGACGAATCATATTAGTAGGCGATGCGGCTAGCAACCCATCATTATTACAATTCCGTTTTCCACCTAATGCCTACCAACATGCTAAACGTCGCTTTAAGGTCTTAAAGACCTGGGCTCTGTCTACTCCGCAAGTGAAAAGTGTGTGTAGTGTGTGTGAATGTGTGTTTGTGTGTGATCAGCATCAAAAGAATGAAATGGAACTATTACGACGCGAAAAGAAGAAGAACAAATCACACAAACATAATAAATATATATGAATAAAGAAATTTAGATGACGATAGATCCCTCTTTATCGTACCACTAGTAACCCCTACTGATATAAATATCTTTACTGTTTATCTAAATATAGTAATTACATATTTGTAGAGACTACAATTTGCGATCAATATGCGATGGATGTGTATCTATATATGTATTTGTTATAAAATATTGTATCGTTGAGTTAGTATCCTATAACACAAGTCTCGAACTTAAGCTAGCTCAATCTGTGTGATTTGTCCGTATATATTTATTTATATATTTATTATCCCTTTAAGGACAATTATTTAAAATAATTAATGTATTAATTATTTTAAATAATTGTCCTTTTTATAAGTAGTCCTCTAAAATATTTCCCGAATTAAATGTCAAAGTTTAAATAGTCTTCACTCTTTTATCTTTCTAAACGAGATGCACTTACTTGAAAGATTAATAATTTTATCTAATATGCAAGAAAGAAAGAAAAATCGTTTATTTTGTATAAAAAACAACAAGAAACAAATACAAACAAAAAGAATCCTATCTTTATATGTGATGTTTTCTAATGTTTTAGCGATTGTTACACAAATAAATTTAAAAAGCAATCTTTTTAACCAAAACAGTTAACCGATGGCTATTCGTATCTACAATGAGTTACCGAATGACATAAAGGATCTACCATTGCAGACATTTAAGATAGGACTACGAAATATACTGACTGAGAAATGTTACTACACAGTAGAAGAATACTTTACAGACAAATTGTAAAATTAATAATTTATAATTAGTTATCCTTATCCTTATCCTTATCCTTACTAATATTATAAATGCGAAAGTGAGTTTGTTTGTTTGTTTGTTTGTGACGCTTTCACGCTGTAACTACTGAACCGATCATCATGAAATTTTGCATACAAGTTCTCTGGAGTGCGGAGAAGGACATAGGCTACCTTTTATCCCGGGAAAAAGTACTATTCCCGAGGGATAGACATTGACGCGGGCGGAGCCGCAGGCGAAAGCTAGTTATTGAGAATAATTTTTAACTGTCTTTAAAATTTGCATGCCTAGCCTAGATAGGTTAAAGGTGAGATACTTTGTATTTTGTTCTAACAGCTAATGTTTTTGTACTACTTTTACCGCAAATAAACAAATTGAATTGAATTGAAAAAAAAAATTAATAAAAGAACTAAGCGATTTAGTTTAACAAAGTATTATATACCTATGTATTGAGAATGTATTTTTTCAAAAATGTATATCGTCTTTGGCTGTAAGGATATTTAAGGATTTTATTGTAATATTCATTAAGCAAATGCTGTGATTTTTGTGATACTAAATAAAATAAAATATGAATTATTTGTGTAGGAAGGAGCTGAATACATCTAGTAATTTCATATTGACAAAGTCGCCATCATTTGTGACCCCGTCCCTTAAATTAAACGTGGCAAGCAGTGCGCGAAGTGTCGCGCCTCGGGAATACACTGTTAATCATAGCCGGTCGTGTCCAGTTATACCGGTTAAGGGAGCAAAGGGGTGAATTTTAGTTTAATTCTAACAGTGATTTACAAAATTGACCTACTCGAGATCAATAAATGATAAAGTATGCTGAAGCGAAGATCTATCATGAAACGCAATATTTTGTCAGCATAAATATATATTAAACTAGCTTTCGCCCGCGGCTCCGCCCGCGTCAATGTCGATCCCTCGGAAATAGTATTTTTTCCCAGGATAAAAGGTAGCCTATGTCCTTCTCCGCACTCCAGAGAACTTGTATGCAAAATTTCATGATGATCGGTTCTGTAGTTACGGCGTAAAAGCGTAACAAACAAACAAACAAATAAACAAACTCACTTTCGCATTTATAATATTAGTAAGGATAAGGATAAGGATAACTAATTATAAATTATTAATTTTACAATTTGTCTGTAAAGTATTCTTCTACTGTGTAGTAACATTTCTCAGTCAGTATATTTCGTAGTCCTATCTTAAATGTCTGCAATGGTAGATCCTTTATGTCATTCGGTAACTCATTGTAGATACGAATAGCCATCGGTTAACTGTTTTGGTTAAAAAGATTGCTTTTTAAATTTATTTGTGTAACAATCGCTAAAACATTAGAAAACATCACATATAATATATATAAGGACATATCACACAAATTGAGGCAGACCCACAGCAAAGAATATAATACGCGAACCCACAGTAAGTTGTGAACTTGTGTCGTAGGATACTAACCCATCGATATTTATTTTGATATTTATTTATTCATTACATCTCACAAGCGAACAGATGTTACATCCAAAATGCTTACAAGATTAACATTAAAACTAGCAAAGTAAAAAAAAATACACATTTGTCAATTTATAAAGCCAGAAACAATATCAAGATTAGTAGAATATTACAATATCAGAATAAATAAATTAAATTACAGTTATGAATTAATGATATAAATGTCACTAGTATTATAGAAAAGTTAGTACCTACAACATGTCAATTAAAATTATACGAAATGTATTATATAAATGTCCTAATTCATCGGCAAATAAATCTAGTTCATAGTGCTGGGCGATACTATAGATACTATATTTTATAAAATATACTTATATAGATAAACATCCAAGACCCAGGTCTATCTGAAAATGCACTGCTCGTTGCTTGCTGTTGGTCTTCTTAAAAAATAAATAAAATCATTTGGACAAAGGTCTCTCCCAAGTATTCTTTGTTCCGTGAGAGGATATTGTCATACTCACCACGCTTGGCAGGAGGGTTGTAGAGCACAGTTTCCTTGGCTTCTTGTGCTTCCGACGCTGCTGCCCATCGGTCGCATTTTAAGCTCGGGAAGAATAGGAATTTGTTGGATTTAAGAAGGGGATGAATGGGGATATTTGCTTTTCCTCCATTCATTCGAGTGAAGTGAGTGAAGTAGTAATTCACTCGAATGAATGGAGGAAAACCAAGTAGCAGCTCGGGAAGCCGGACGGGCTTATTCGATTGATTAAGCAGCTGAGGATGAGTTCCCTGACCGACCTGGTTCAACCGATCTCGCAAAATATAAAAAATCGGCCAAGTGCGAGTCATACTCGCGCACAAAGGGTTCCGTACCGTTAGCTATATAAATGGCAAAAAAATCATGTCTTTTGTATGGGAGCCCCCTTTAATATTAATTTTATTTTTATTTATTTATAAGTGCATATATAACGAAATATTCTGTGAATATATCAAGCGTCTACCTGTTGCCGTTATAAATATCGAGCAAAAACAAGCACAAAATTACGATTCTTGTTCGGGAGCCCCTAAAATGTTTATTTTATTCTATTTTCTAGTATTTGTTGTTATAGCGGCAACAGAAATACATCACCTGTGAAAATTTCAACTGTCTAACTATCACGGTTCATGAGATACAACCTGGTGACAGACAGACAGACAAACAGACGGACAGCGGAGCGATATTAATAGGGTCCCGTTTTTACCCTTGGGTACGGAACCCTAAAAAGTGTAACCTACCCATGTGAACAATAACGTGTGATGACTTTCGTGTAGATGTAGATACCTGTCCCTAGACATTGCCGTATACCTATTTCAAAATAGGTTTATCCAATAAACAGGTTAATCAGCATTTGAATTTAACATAAAGCCGGGTGCACACTGCAGCAAACCGCACGTGATAAGGGATGGTTAGAGGTGCGTGCGGCGGGCGTCGACACCTTGCGTGCCTGCCACTCAGTGCAGACGAGACCTTAGCGTACATGCGACAACACAAGTTTTTTATATTTCTTCCTTAAATTTAAAAGCTTAGAGCTCCTGTAAGGTCTTAATGTTTATTTAATATTTGTAAGGATAGTAGGTATGTACGATGCCAAAAATAAGACGAATGTACCAGCTAATACTGTTTGTTTGTGATATCTTTATTGTACATAGAAAGAAGCTATAATAAATACAGGAAAGATCAATCTACAAGGGCGGACTTATCTCAAGATGGGATCTCTTCCAGTCAACCGGCAGTCAATCTGTTTTAGTGCAGACTGTAAATCTCGATCGTAAATACGCAAAAATGTGATAAAATGGCAGATAACGTCTCAGAGAACAGGCGACCATCCATACAAGTGGCATTCTTTGTACGCCGGTCTGGGAGTAAAGAAAAAACATTGAATGCACCAACCGCTTCACTTTCCGTGCGGTATCGAAGTCTTGAAGGTTTAAGGTTTTGTCTACTCAGTAGAGGATGTAGACGTGATTATAATGATATATATGTACATATATGTATTGACGCTGGTATGTCATCATCATCATATCAACCGCAAGTAGTCCACTGCTAGATATAGGCCTCCCCCAAGGATTTCAAATACAAACGGTTGGAAGCGGCCTGCATCCAGTCTTCCTGCGACCTTACACAGGTCATCCGACCATCTGGTCCGTGGGTGTCCAACACTGCGCTTGCCGGTACGTGATCGCCATTCGAGAAGCCTTCTGCCCCATCAGCCATCGGTTCTAAGCGCTATGTTATTTGTTCAAAGAGCTAATCAAAGGTTGCGATGAGCAGCAGTTTCGGAAGCACTAAAAGCCAAAGAAACTGCGCTCGCCAACCCGCCTTCCAAGCGTGGTGAATATGGCAATATCCTCCCAAGGAACGAAGAATCCTTGGGAGAGGCCCATATCCAGCAGTGGACTTTTTGTTGTGATAATGATGATGATGATGACGATACAAATCTGTATATTAACACTTTGTCAGTCGACAGTACACAAGTCAGCTGTCAGTGTCAGCGGCGGACGCGCGAATCAGTGGTTTAGAGCGTCGCGTGCAGGTCGCGAGCGGTCGATAACTACCCTCCGACAACCTCCGAGTAGCAGGAGTAGCTGTCTTATAAGTTAGAAGACTTATAGGAAAACAAAAGCTCCTATAATAAATATTATTTGCCTATCATGAGCTATGCGTCTCCCAAAATTAACATATTTTCATCACTAAACTTGAATCCAAAAATAATGCTCGATTATTTTACTTAAGAGTGTTTTTTATTTATAATTTCTTTATTCTACATAATGATGAGTCTCCCCAACAGCTCATAACTAGCTGCTCTGCGGGCACTTCTCTTTTCTTTAAGTATTAAGTTATGATAACATAACTAAAAACCTCAGAATTCAGGAAAGTTTTATTCTTCTGTTAAACACGAATTTGGCGGAAAAGTTTGTATTCAACAGCTTGTCCTTTAATGTTTGAGGAGGATGAACATTAAAACCCCCCATCCGCAAATCGTCTTTTTCGCAGCAAATGCTTGTGAAATATAAGGCAGTGTATCGAATGGGCTGCGATCGGCACATGTGTCGCCTATGACGGATACGCGGTGGAAATGCGTCCCGCGCGCTGTCAGAGGGTGCGATGTGAGATACGATCAAAATTCGCAAATCAGTAGCTGTCTCAAAAATAAAGATCCACAATGTTGGTCAAATTTGAATTCCAATTTACGTATAGGGGCAGATTAATCTTACCCCCTACAATTTAAAATCTGTTTTTAGAGGGCTTAGTTTTATCTGCCCCGACTGTACTAGATATGTCATTTTGGTACCTACATATTTACAAAAATGTGACACTCGCGATCTAACTTTCAGTTTTTGTAAGTATTAATATTAGTAACGTACTCACGCACAATCGTTTTATAAATCGATTTGTTTATTCCCAAGGCTGGATATGGACGGGGCGCATTTTGAAATCATGAATTAGGCTTTTGATTTCTTATTTTCTTCGGATCGGTGTCGGTGTCGTTTCAGTTCATCGGTTTCTTTGACCAAATCTCTATATCTCCACTAATCCATCTCGGTGGGACACCCTGTGTATACTTACCTACTTAGTAATATTGTACGTATGTGTATTGGGGTGAGTCTTCAGGCGAATAGGCGACAAATATTGTTGAAAATAGTTTCATTCGGCGTTTCTTCTCTGCAATGGTGGGTTCCGATCCAGAACGCTTTAAGTAGTCTGTAGCTGATAAACAATAATTAATAATTTGTATATACATATATTAACAATATTACAATTTAAATATACATATATTCAAATTATTAATTATTGTTTAACAATAAGTTTTACTTAAAATGTGGAATGACATGTAAAAGTACCTGAAAAGGCCTATTTTTTAATCATGATAATTATATTGTGATGTTTTGACACATAAGTAAACTACCTGTTCAAGTAAGAAGCTTTTATTAATAACGAGAATAAGGAATAATCATGATTTACTCTAACCACCCTAGTTTATCGCGTAGCGCCATGGTGTCGGCGTATTCCCTGAAGTTATTATGGCCCAGTGAACCGGGTAACGAACCTACTCCCCCGCCACTGTAAATAATACATTACTCTTATCAGTGAAACACGTGACAAGTGGTGCTTAATGATCCAACGTAGAGATTTGGAACATAAGATGAAGAGAAATGTAACCAGTCTTATGATACTCACTATCAGTGCTGTGGATGCGACGAAATTTCGTCCTATAAAATCCTATATATAGGATGTAGTACCCGAATGTATGACATTGGAGACGCACAACCATCTGTCTTTGTGGAGTAATTCGGTAAGAAAGATTGACTTGAAAATAAAAGTGTTACACCACGACTCCATTCGGGTACATTTTATGTTATGTTTGTATTGGGGCTACGTCTTATCATATCTAGAGAAAAAAATTAAGTAGCTTTTCCTATGTCCTGTACTTCTAATTATTTTTCTACCAAGTTTCATAAAATTCAGTCAATTCGTTTAGGAGTTATGGACATACATACAAAAAAGAATCTAAAAAACTTCAATTTAGTTTCAGTATCATGAAAACGCTTATAAACACGATAGCTCTGAAAACAAAGTAACTTACTCCATGACCAACCCTTACAGATATATTATTAGTATGGATATCAAGTCGAACTACAATGCCCCATGGGCACTAAGTTTCTACATACATAGAATTACGTCTTCTTCCCTTGCGGGGTTAGACATAGCCCAGGTCGATAAGATCTAAAAACTGCATTAGCATGTTGGTGGGTGTTAGGTGAAAAATGAAAACAAAATAGTGACGGGTTGCTTGCCGCATCGGCTATTAACATGGTTCTCAAATTTTCGCCCATTCCATCGATCGGCTTTTACGATCTGTGCGGGAAGTTAGCAGCTGGTACATTCTACGTTTTTTTTTCTTTTCTCCCAGAACAGCATAGAAATTTTTAGATATTTTATTTTTATCAAGACTTTTTTTTGTTAAGTGTTATTAATTACCGTTAAAACCAAAACTGCGAACTACAGTACCCGAAAGCACCTTACCTAATGCACGTAACTGCGAAAAACGTCAAGCGTGATGTTTTTCGTTCGTTGCAGTATATATACCCTACTGCTACATACATATACATAAGGTCGCTAGTTCAAACCCCGCCTGCATTATTTTTTTTTCATAATATTTTATTTCATAATTTATAAGAGTATATCAAAATAGTATTTTGAATGCAAAACAAAACATTTACAAAAAAATTTCATAAGGTACTTAAAACTTTTATTTATATAACACTTAGGTTAGGTAAGCGTCAATCTATTAAATTTATTTCTTTATCGTAATCCATCGAAATACTATTATTCTCATCAAAATTCTATTGCCATCAAATCGTCGTAAAGTGCGGAAACTGTTGGCCATCTGTCGCTTTCTGGATAGCAAGGGAGCGATACATTTTGGCGCCGAATCATAAAAATATTAGCTTGTCCCGAATTGACCAAATAAACAAAATAATTTTGTTTTTGGTGTTCGTTTCTTCTATTCCGTTCCGACATCTTTTATGGCTGGCTTAGTATGTTTAAATATTAAACCTTTTGTAAACAATAATAGGACACAAATGAGTTTTCATTTCATACCTAAATATAATAACTAAGTAGGTAGTTAAGAGAATTCAGAGCCCATTTAGTTTTTTTTTTCTGCATATTCCATGCTGGTCTGGGAGAAAAGAAATATACATAAAATGTAATAGCTGACCAGCTGCTTCTCTTCTAGCGCAGATCGTAATAGCCGATCTAGGGAATGGGCGAAAATCAGAAATCATGTTATTTATTAGATGATCAATAAAAAAATCTTCGAAAAATTACGGATACTTATAAGATTTTCTGTTGATATCATAGGCAAAGAAATTGGTTGTCTTTAACCCGCCGGGAGTGTGGTGACAAAAAGTTACTTTTGCTATGTGGCGGGGTGTGACATGCCCCAAAACAAAACAACATATTTAATAAGTTTTGCACTGAAATAACATTAAATGACTGCTTTATATTGTAAACGGGTTTTATGCAAATGTATTAAAAATAAAAATAAATAAAATGGCGTACATTTTTATTAATAATATTTATGATATCTAAGACACTCGTTTTTGTTAACAAAAATAAGTATCCTCACTTTCAACTGTAATTAAAATTATACAATTTTAAGGAAACGAAAAAATATTCCAGAGACTAAACAACATGAGATCTAGAATCACATTAAAATATAAAACTTATAGAAATAGTTAAGGAACACATTAGGAACTTGAATCAAAGTCAGTACAATTTTTGCATGAAAAAATTGCATGTTCCCGGTATATGGCTTTTCCGCAACCTGCACACGCATATTTTGTTTTACGGTCTCTCTTTCGTAAACAATCTACACATCGAGCATTACGTTCAGAAACATTTTGGGCTGCTGGGCGCATAGGTACCTTGATTTGAGAAGAAATTCTCTGGCAAATGTAAACAGGAATATTTTTATGATTGGTTCGATTGTAAATGCGTGTACACCAGACAACATCCCAAGTTGCGAAAAAAATCTGTACGCTTGTGTGTTTTGTGGATATTTTCTTTAATAATAATGTAAGCATTGATAGTCGCCATATTTAAAAGTCTATAAAAGATCGTCATCGGCCAGCGCTTGCTGTTGCGTGAGACATCATAAGTAGCACTCAATTCATTTTATTTGTAACTTAAAAACAAAGTTAAGATTAGCTAAAAGCACCAAAAAAAAACTGTTATCTATTGCTTATTGCTCTGCCTTCTCCAATTTGTGCATATAAGCGTACTTTTATGTACTTTAAACACCAATAAAAAATAAATCTAGTACTAAAAAAAAACACAGAATATGCACACGGACTGTGTGGCGGGGTGTGACTTACCCCACTGACGTTTGCACGCATGTATTCCAAATGCCGGCCAGCGTAACGCTGCGAACACGCCACTTTCTCCTTCCACATGCCCTTACCTCCAGCTACACGAAACCGCTTAAATCTAGCTTAAAAAAATAAAAAGATATACGCGTGTAAACAGTGCTTGGGGTATGTTATACCCCACCACACTCCCGCCGGGTGTCGGTTTACGGCCGATAACGTTACGTGATAACGATGGACGAGAGATAGATGCGTCACAAGCCGAACGCTTAAGGACGATCGTGCCTCTCTATCGCTTGAACGCTTGATCCCAAGTGTTCTTAGCTGATTAATGATGTTTTTTTTTAAGTCCGTCGGGTCAGTCGGGTGTTGAATTTGTGAAATAAGACTACTTGTTTAATCATTTCATCTCAGCTACGCCAAAATGCCGAGCCAGGCAATGAGAGAGAAGGACAAATTTACATATCATACATGGATCGCAATCGCTAATAGTGGGCAATTTTTATCATAAAGGTCTAACACTGTCTGACTGAGAATAACTGAAATTAAAAGCCTCCGTGGTCCAGTGGTTAAGGCATTTGCCTGTTGACCCGGGGGTCGTGGGTTCGATTCCCACCGGAAGCATACTTTGTTTAGTTGTTTCCAGTTTGGTTAGGACATTGCAGGCTTGAATCACCTGATTGTCTGATAATATAGATGATTCTGTGCTTCGGAAGGCAGGTTAAGCCGGTGGTCCCGGCTGCCATCTGGTAGTCGTTAAAGGAACCACGTCAGAGGCCGAGAGGCGGTTCCAAAGAACTCTGACACCAGGGTGTGCATGGTTGATTGACCGTGACACCTACTCGAAATGATAATGACTGAGAATTATGGTAATTTTTGAAAAAGAAAGTAATTATATCTTTTTCAAACAAAATATTTAAATTGCAATCGTGGGCAAACAATTTAATGCCCATATGCCTGCGAGAAGTTTGCTCTGCAAGCCCATTTTTATTTGCAATTGAAGTCACAGCCTCTTGCAAAAAGACAAAAAAACCGCTGAGGACGGAGCCGAAGGCACGGAGGCAGTATTTGACAAATCCCCTCGAGGTGGTGCGATTATCTATCTCTCTCACCCTCCTTGAAATTTCTATCTATTCTTTCACTCACACCTCAGACGTTTAAGGTTCTTTTTCGTTGACGCGGGACAACGTTTATTTTTCATTTCTCAGGGGCGAAGAAAATAATTTTCCGTGAGCTTTGAACTCGCAGCGAGGGAAAAATGGGAAATTTGGAAAATGTAATTGGATTCTGAGCTAATCTCGACGCCTCTGGTATCTTAGGGGAGAGTGCGTGTTAAGATGCTGTAGTAGGTATACTTAGCGATTTCTTTTTAATGTCTAGTTGCCTACTCGTAAAGTACCTTTTTAGATCCTAGTATTTATTCATTTACGAGATATGAGTAGGTACCTATGAGTATACTCAAAGAATTTTTTTATATAACGAACATATATGTTCGTTATATAAAAAAATTCTTTGATACATACTTGTTGTTAATTAAACTCTCAACGTCTTGACTTGCTGATGCCGCGGGGAACAAGAAGGCTGGCTGAACAGAGAATTGGATTGGAATTGCTATTCAGCGCTGGAATGCAGCCGATCTTAACATTATACCATACGGGCACAATCTATACTCATATAGAATTTGAGATTTTTTTATTTAGAAGTTTTAAAGTTTTAATACTAATACTAGCTTTTGCCCGCGACTTCGTTCGCGTAGTAGTCGAAAATGGTTCTATAGGATTTTTAATTGGTTTTATACGTTACGTGACCAATGAATCACATTGTCCCATACAAACTTTGCCACTCTAAGGGGTGAACCCCGTAGAGTTAGAATTTCGGAACATTGTAATCGGATGCCTACTTCATAGAAAGAACACACCCTCCAAGTTTCAGCGATCAGCGGTTTAGGCTGTGTGTGTGTGTGGTGATTTTTTTTGTAGACACTATTTAAGTATTTTATCTTTAGTTAAATTTACTTGTAAGTTGCCATGAGGAAAATATGGGCGACTCGGCTTATTGTGAACAACTTTACCCACGGGACCAAATAGTGGGCTATCGAAAAAATATTCGTCAATCCAAACAGAACTGATCAGCCGGCAAGCAAATTGTACGTTGAAGAAAAATAGAGATCGTATAAAAAAATTATAAATGATTCCTCTACTATGTGGCTGAGTAACAAAGAGTAACCTCGGAGGCTAATGACGAGGGATAAGTAGATATACCTACTCCCGCTATAGCTTGTTCACCATCATCAGCTTTCCACGACCTGCTGCTGGTTATAAGCCTTTTGTCTACGCCAGGGTTTCTCAAAGTGGGGTACGCGAACGGCTATTGGTTCGCCTTCTATGGAGTTCGCCAATCGACGGCAGGGGCAACATCGTAACGGTGTTTTGCAATTTGCGACAAAAACAAGCCCACCCATCACATCAATAATAAAAAAAATATAATAAAAATACTTGTTTGTTACTATCTTTTATTGAAAGTAGTTTCTCCAACAGCCAATTTCTTTTTGGGAGGGGGATTTAAAAACACTAATAACCTTGCAGGATGATATCGGTAACATCATAAACAACGTTTGTTCAATTAAAAGTAAAATATGATAAATTATCAAAAGTCGTAGAACAATTAGCTATCTAATTTTGCGTGGTTTAGAGACTTTTAAATAACCCTGTATATTCCGCCTTATATAGTGGTTTAAAAAACGCCTTTTTACAGTTCAGTTCATTCCCTTTTGAAATTCTAGACAAAATTGTGCAAATCGTTCTTGTGGCTCGCAGACCACCATAGCAGTTTTCTGTGACACTCTCTGGCTTGGTCATCATCAGCGATTTAAATTCTCACCATGCCAACATTTAGTCGAAATTATCACGGCCTCGCGCATAACGAAGCGTTTTTTAGGAAGCTTGCGATTTGCGAAATGTAACCACAACGCCTAGCGAAACGTGTCTCGTCGCCACTGTTGGAAACTGCCTCCGTGCGTTGGAGACATGGATCTAAGAATGTTGCAGACTGCCTCCGTGGTCCAGTGGGTTAAGGCGTTTGCCTGTAGACCCGGGGGTTGTAGATTCCCACAGGAAGCATACTTTGTTTAGTTGTTGTTTCCAGTTTGGTTAGGACATTGCAGGCTTAAATCACCTGATTGTCTGATAATAAAGATGATTCCGTACTTCGGAAGGCACGTTAAGCTGTGGCCTCGGCTGCCATCTTATAGTCGTTAAAGGAACCACGTCAGAGGTCGAGAGGCGGTTCCGAAGAACTCTGACACCAGGGTGTGCATGGTCGATCTCGATTGACAGAAATGATGATGATGATGACTGTTGGGAAGGATTTGTAGTGGCGTGTGCTCCAAAATAAAAAGCAAGAAATTAATTGTAAATATTTATTTCAAATACTATAAGTGCTTATGGTAACCAATGATACAATGTTACTGATTGTAAACGCGTCAAATTCACAATAATATCGTTATTTCGTTAACCTAGCCATTGGCTTTAATATCACCTTTCTCTGTCTGCCAACGACCGCCAACATGCGAGCTAGTTATCAAAAATTACGGATTATGATCAACATCCTCCACTGAAATTGTAGTACTTTTGCCACAGATGTAGTAACCACTTTATCCCGGACAGGGTAGGCGGTGTGGTTCAAAATCCACTCAAGATTTTAATCTTACTTCTGATTACAATTTTTATATTTATACGCACTAGTTCAAATATTCCATAAAGAGTAATCAGAAATAAAGACCAGTATCTCTCATCGCCAACCGCCAAAAACCATTTCAGAATTACAACGCATATATCGTCTAAACTGGCCATCTTAAGACTCGTAGATGGCGTTAGTCTTCAGCGCGATATACCCTTTATCGACAGGTTATTGATGCTGTCATAAAAGCTTTTCACGTCTGAAATCTCGGAAATATTTGCTATCATTCACATAGAATAGCAAACTTTATCCCATACACCAAAAAAAATCAATTATAAGTATATTGAGAAAACAATTTAATACATCATGTGACATGTGGCGACAATTTCAGTAGTTGACGTTGATATACCAAACCTACCCTCTCAAACGAATTAAAACTCGCATAAAGGCCGCTTAGAAAACTAAATAATATCTATCATTATCTTACAATATAGAAATAATATCATTAGTCACACATTTTGATGTCGTGTAAGTAATGACAATATTCAATTTAATATATTTTATTAACGATTCTTCTCTATTGCTAGTCTATACACTGAGGCACACAATTCTTAAAACTAGCTCAGTAATTATTGTGTCGCTAGGGGATCAGTAGAAACTTCTGGATAACTTAACTTTATGTACATAGCGATGAAGTATGCATACACTCGTCAAATAAACAAGATAACTTTTTTACATTTACTATCATAAATGCAAGATTTCTTTCAATATATCTTTAAAACGTGTTCTGCGTTTAACTCCAAGAAGGAGATTTACTTCTCAAGTTAATGAGAGAGTTTGGTCCGTCTAGTTTCGAACTTATCAATTAAAAAAGACAAAGTGATACTAGAAGAGCACATATTGTTTGCCGCAGGCAGGGACAACATCACGTTTGTATATTTCTCGCTTTTGCTGATCCCTAATTAGATCAAAACTAGACAGCTCGAGCTGCTAAAGGAAAGCAACCCGTTAAACAAGTTTAATGTCCAACAATGAATCATAACCAAGTGGTTGTTGTCAAGTGACAATGACCACATAAATAAGTTATCTACCTGTTAAATCTGATGTGTGTATGCATATCTTCATCACCTATTCACGCATGTCTAAACTAACACTATAGGCGGCCCCCCGACCCCGCTTAAAATGACCAGAGTCGGTGTGCTTACAAACTATCAATGACAACGTTGTTCTGAAATATGTACAGGAGAAATTGGTGCTATGGAGGATTCATTTATGGAAAGGCGGAGTAGCAGTGACGTTGAAACATATGAAAATGTATTGGAGCATGTATTTGAATTTTTTGCGCGTTTTGGCTGGAATGCCACGCCAATGGCTGGAAGAGCATTATGATAATGACTAGTCCGGCGAGCGTCAGATGCAAATTACAACTGAATCGTTTGTTGCTAGCTCTTTTTTTCATTGACTACATTGCTAGCTCCAAGTGAACTTTCGCTACTTCGCCAGACGTTGTTGCTCGCACATTGCATAGTCCCCTTTTAATAGGCCCTATCGTAGTTATCTCCAAGGTGAAACAAGCCTTAGAAATTATCCTATAATACGTCGTATTTTATAGCATAATTTCCAAGGCTTGCTCATCAAGTAATTGAGTAAACACTCCCCGATACTCCGCCCCATCAGAAACCATGTACAATAATCGATTTTTTTAAAATACTGTCGGTTTTTCAAATACATATTCCTAACAAAATGTGTGCGTTATGTGTCCGATATAATCATATCAGTGTATATTGTCAATGTTCGAGAAACAAGTGTCAGGTAATCGTAATACAAATCAATACATATTTGGTAAAGAGGGACGAGATGCATCTGGTTTCAAGAACTAAAAAACTTTTGAACCTTTGATTCTCATAAAACATGCTAGTTCTCCAGACATACTATTATTGCAAAATGACTGAATAACTTTTTATGAGATAAATATAAAGCCATAATTGCTTATTGGTGAAAAGTTGACTACACTAGGGGTCAGATGACATGTCAATAGAGTGCATTGACCTATATCTCTGATACTCTCGTGCCAGAAAAACGTAAATCGGTATTGTGTCAATTTTCAGCCTCCACTCAATATTGAAAATGACTTACAACTATCTCCTGCAGGCCTATTATCTTACTTTTAAAAAATACGGTGTACAACGTTTTAACGGTCACTTCATCGCATGTTTCGTATAACAAACATTGCGACTTTCGTATGACTGAATATTTTTATTTAAGATACCGTAATGGATGTTGAAGTGACCATCAAAATGTTGTACAGTCAGCCACCGAGATACCTGACCCCGCCATCTACCTATATCTTGAATTTTCTCTTAAACTAAAAATAATATAATAAAGAAAATATATATCATCATCAGAAGGAAATCCTTAATTATAATTAAAACTTTCTGAATACATATTTTCATGTTAATGCTATTTTTAGAGAAAATTCAAGATATAGGTAGAGGGTGGGGTCAGGTATCGGTGGCTGACTGTAGGCCCGCAGATACCTCTGTTTAATGCTGGCCGAAGCAAGCTTTCAAAGGCACAACATCAACAGGCGGGAAGGGCTCATACATATGTACTTGCTCCCGCTAGTGTCATTAACCTACTATTGACATGCTATCTGACAACTAGTATTTTATCTTCTTTTGCCAATATACCAGAGACGGAGACGAAAACCAGCGCAAATCTCACAAAACATAGTTATTTACACGTACAGTACTCGTAACAACTTAACCTAAAAAGCGACTAGAACTAAACGAAATACAACCTAAGCAATTTAGAATTGTCATGAAATAAAATATTCCTTTTTCAATTTGTGTGTAATAAATAATTTGCTATGTACAAAATAAATGATTTAAATCGATCGATTGGAAGAATAACAATTATGCTAAAATCAACTTGTAGTATATTATTTTGAAATTTTATTTCTTTTTCATATAACTTCTATTTAATTAAGGTTGATAGAAATACAAAATGGCCGTTCGAGAGTCGTATGCTTAGTTGGAAGGCATAGTTATCACAAGCCACATGGAACACAAGTGGATTCTAACATAACGTCATGTAATTTCCAACTATACTGCTATAGATTTTGAATTTCAGTCGATTTCAAAAGCCTCTCACTAGTCGGCTTGGCGAACATAAATCTAAAGATAAAATATAATACGATGCAACAGCATGCAATAAAATTGTTATACATAATCAGTGATCGGAATGAGTGGAGTATATTTACTTAAACTTTAAGAAACAAGGAGTGGATTATACCTTCTTTACATGTTTGTGCAAAAAAGAAGTGAATTGTTTTAAGAGTTCATGCATGTTAGTTGGTATGTATGAGGGTTTCTTAATTCACTATAAATTCAAAACCAATCCAAAACGCCTGAACAGATTATCGATGGAAATTCCAATGATACTCCATCGAATTGTGTTCTCGGGGTGATGTAAGGATTTTGACTTGGAATCCGTACATCACCCTGAGTACACAGGCTTCATCATCATCATCATCATCAGGTCCCTCCCAGTCTCCACCACAGGAGCACTACCCTCTCTGCACCACCAGGGCCACACTTGGCCAGAGCAGCCAGAGGACTTGGCCTACACTCTCCACGCTTATATCTTTTTAATTATTTATTTAACAATTTTTTTTTACGTCTCTAAGGTATACCCACAGTTCCAAAGTTATCTTTCGTAGTTTATATGTCTTTAAATAAACTCCGCTTATTGCGACACTGTACATAACTTTTATATAATCATCGATTGTGCAGTAATAATGTGCTCTCAAGTAATTGTTGGCACTGGACATATTGCATTTCACCGATGTTTCCAATGTAATCTGTGAATGTTGTCTTACACACTCGAAACTGATGAATTTCTATTACAAATTGTTTCTAAGAGGACTTGCGCACAGAATTTCCGGTAAAAAGAACTGTAAGTTTGATATTAAGCCAACAGGGCGCGATATAAAACTTATCAATGAATTTCTACATCGACGTCGAGCAATAAAATAAGTACGCATACTGTCAAAATTAGGTCACGCTGTTTAAGCTACCTAAAATTATATTACAGTTTCAAGTCAGTAATAAAACGATTCGCTATATGAATAAAGAAATTTAAACATTCAGTAATTAAACTAATTCACACGAAGAAAAATTCAACTAAAATTATTCGTTATTTTTTCTACAATTTCTCATTATCAAAACGTCTTTTTGGACTAATTTTGAGCTCTCGTAAGAACTTTAATTACCTACTCATATAAATCGTATCACTTTAAAATTAGAATAGGCTTACTCAAGTCTTTGTTTCATTATCTACATTTATTGTGGTGGGGATGACGGGCTTCTTGATATGTTCTGAGGAGTGCGCCCTCACATACTAAAAACAGAATTGTTGACTGGTAGTATAAGAGGGATGTAACTTATTTTACGATTTAGCATCGTTTCGCTGTCGGCCGTAATCGCGTCGCGTCGTCCGCGCCGAACCGATGCGAATGGTATTAGCGTCACCCTTATTCCGTAGACATAAAGGTTTTATTCCGAGTCGATAAGTGTGGGGGACTCCCTTATTCAACTTTTGTGCTCATAAATATCGACCAATCACCAAGTCTGTATTTTATAAGTTAACTTTAAGTATAAAATGCCAATGTTCATATATAAATACGAATCCTACTAACAATCTTAGTAGGTAAATATTGTCGATACTTAGTGTATTCAAAACGCATCTAAACGACTGTAAATTGAACACTAATATAAATCTTGCCGAAAAGATCTTACATGCAAATGAGGCTGTAGTTTATTCGTTAATCGTTTGATTCTTATTATTGCGATATTTTCTGTGAATCAAATCACTGGTATTTAACACTATGTTTTATGAATACTTCAGGTCAGTTTTCAATTATAGTTTTGAAAACATTAGAACTGATCCTCATATATCATAGTTTATTTGAATAACGTTTTAGTAGGCGGACATATATTTATAGATTGTAATGTCATTTTCAAATATCTCTCTACAAAGACAACGTAGTGTTTCCATACCTCGTTTTCATTTATATGATTAACAAATTTTATTTAAAAGTTTCAATATTTTCGCACCAAAGATCTACTATTAAATGTAAATGGACCACAAAAAGTGAAACGTTCAATGCAGATTCTCTCTTTTTAATTAATATGGAAGTCTTTTGAAAAAAACAGACAAACATAGTAGCTAATTGTTGTTGCACATTTTAATTGTTGTTCAATGGGTATGTGGTTAACAAATTTATTTAGTGTGCCAAATAAACAATTTTTCTTTCTTTCTTTCTTTAGCTTTGTTGCTACAATATATCGAGATGACACCGTTTTGTCTGTATATATTTAAGATATAGTGCTTTACTCTGGTTTATCCCCTAGTAGTCTTCTAGTCAGTTATTTATCTGTGATATTTTTTTATATTAACATCAACAACGTAAAAACCACAAGCACTACCAACAGGTTACCAACGTGGTAAACAGAAATTTGCACTGCGTCAGCCGGTGGCGCGCGTTACCTATATTGCTTTCTTTTCAATACAAGGTGTGTATTGTCGTTAGGAGGAAAGCAAACGAATATATATTTCGTTGTTCAACTTAATACATTCCATCTACGTTTAATAGTAGATCTTTGTTTCGCACGATGTTTCAAATTGAAACTCGTGCCGTTTTACTTATTACATAACGTTACAATAGCCCTTTCTGATGCTATATATCAAAGATATATCGCTATCGCCAGCAAATAAATACCTACAAGGTTTAAAAATTATAAATATATAGATTACTCATAAATTCATTTACGGATGAATGCGATTCGAGACAGTGATAACATGTTTGAACACTTCTGAACTAACGTAGGCTGACTATCAAATAATAAAATACGACCTTTTTAAGCTCGCGTCCCCACCACGGCACAACTAGTCTATATCACGGATTAAGCGTCCTCGGATCAGGTCTTCCGCAGCTCCACCAGTTTCACGTCTTTGACGTGCAGGTTGTGTTTGGACTTGGCGGCGAACTTTATCACCGCCTGCGTTGACACCAGAGGCACGTGTCGGAGATCCAATCTGCAATAGGAGGAATGGTACTTGTTAGTTTATTTTCATTCTTCATTGATGGTTGAGATATGTAGATACCTTTTTTCGGGGACTAGTGCCTGAATCTCATTATTTGTAGGACAACGGATCATCATCATCCTTTCGAGTAGGTGTCACGGTCAATCGCCCATGCACACCCTGGTGTCAGAGTTGTTCGGGACCGCTTCTCGGCCTCTGACGTGGTTCCTCTAATGACTACCAGATGGCAGCCGGGACCAACGGCTTAGCGTGCCTTCTGAAGCACAGAATCATCTGTATTATTAAACAGCTCCGTGGCGCGGTGGTTAACACGCCAGCCTGCGACACGGAGTGCCCGGGTTCGATCCCCGGCCAGGTCAAGATGGAAAATGATCTTTTTCAGATTGGCCTGGGTCTTGGATGTTTATCTATATTTGTTATAAAATATAGTATCGTTGAGTTAGTATCCTATAACACAAGTCTCGAACTCAAAAAAAAAAAATTCAAAATTCAAAACGTTTATTCAATATAGGTTTCTTTGAACACTTATTAATTGTCATATTTCACTTCTCAACAAACTTACCTTGGGGCTAGCTCAATCTGTGTGATTTGTCCGTATATATATATATATAACTAGCTTTCGCCCGCGTCAATGTCGATCCCTCGGGAATAGTACTTCTTCCCGGGATAAAAGGTAGCCTATGTCCTTCTCCGTACTCCAAAGAACTTGTATGCAAAATTTCATGATGATCGGTTCAGTAATTACGGCGTGAAAGCGTAACAAACAAACAAACAAACTCACTTTCGCATTTATAATATTAGTAAGGATATATCCTTCACGGGAAAATGACACCCGAAAACTAGCGTGTTCGGGTAGCGCGTCTGGAGTGTCGGTGGCATACCTAATTAATATTTTCTCGCCACACTTGGCAAAATATGTGATTCGTATTCTTACTGTACCAACTATGTTACCATATTTTACGCAAATAAATTCTGATTCTGATTCTGATACCTGACGAGGTTGGGGCACCGCGCCAGGTGGTCGAGCGCGCACTCGGTGAGCAGCCGGCAGCCGGCCAGCGACAGCCGCTGCAGGCCGTGGTGCGCCAGCTGCGCCGCGCCCGCGTCCGTCAGCCGCGCGCACGACGACGCATCTAGCTCCACCAGCTTTGGCAACGCCTGCGACAAACGGTCGAATTATGAAACCTCCTTTTAAGAAATCTGATAATCTTTTATATAAAGAAAACAAGACTTCAATCAAATAACTCAATCGAATTTGATGAAGTTTAAATTAGACCAATTTGAAAACACCTTTAAACAAAAATAAAAAAACATTTTAATTTCATTCAGTACATAAATGACGGAGTTATTGCAGTAACAAATATTAAAAACAAAAGAAAACCAAGAGATTTTGGCAATTTTTCGACCCCACCTTGATTTTCCTGGTCTATTAATGGAAGCATTTGAACATCAGTCCACGGTAGCCTCAGTAGCCGAGTAGGCCGCCCTGATCTGAACCTCACCAACCAGTTTTCGGGCGGAGCGAAATGCCTCGTAGTTTAGCGTCGTCAATATTTCTCGCATATAAGTCTAGTAATGTTTCTCATTGTTCAATCCAAATCAAACTTGAATGTTTTAGTTACCTGCACGACGTATCTCATCACGCCATCTATATCAGTCCCCGGTAGCCGACTGGATTCCGCCCCGGTACGAACCCCACTAACCAGCCTCGAATTATTATTAAACGGAGCATAACTAATACTTCGTAGCTTTGCGTCGTCAATATTTCTCGTGTCTGCCGATTTTAGAAGTTACCTACATTTCTCACCGTTCAAAAAAGCTCAACCTGAATTTTTTATTTACCTGATATCAGTAATATCAGTCACCAATTGCCTCAGCACTGACAGCACTGCTAGGCGACTAGGTTCCGCCCCGGTCCGAAAACCACCTCTGGACCTAGTTCTTAGGCGGAGCTAAATTGAGTCGTAGCTTCGCGTCGTTGATATTTCTCGCAATGAAAAGTTACCTACGTTTCTCACCGTTCAAATCAAACAAACTTGAATGTTCTAGTTACTTGCACAACGTATCTCATCGCGACGTGATATCAGTTCCCGGTAGCCTCAGCACTGACAGCGCTGCTAGCAGACTTGGTTCCATCCCGGTCCTAACCCCACCATCCAACCTCGAGTAGTCAGCGGAACTAAAGACCTCGTAGTTTCGCGTCTTCAATATTTCTCGCATTGAGAAGTTACCTACGTTTCTCACCGTTCAAATCAAACAAACTTGAATATTCTAGTTACCTGCACAACGTATCTCATCGCGACGTCAGTAATATCAGTCCCCGGTAGCCTTAGCACTGATAGCGCTGCTAGCCGGCTAGGTTCCGCCCCCGTTCGAGCCCCACCACCTGGCCTCGAGTTCTCAGGTGGCGCCAAAATGCCTCGTAACTTTGCGTCATCGAGACACCTCGCGAAAGACAAGTCTAGGGAGGTCAGTGGAGGGCAGGTTGATGAGCGCAATGCTAAGGCTGCTTCCGCAGGGGAGCCGGCGAGGGATAGTGATCGTAGGGCTGGTAACCGTGCTAGTAACCTGAAAATAAGAAAGACATTTTTTAACTCAAGTAAGAACTGTTTGCTAAAGGCATTAATGACCGATACACTCATTGCTATTTAACCACTCAACAGACGAAATGACCTATACCGAAACTCTGTATAAGCAATAAACGCACATTCAAAAATTTTACAACCATTACACGCCCTATAAATGAAATACGCAAAAGCAAACTGACTACCTGATAAGTTTTCCTAATAATTTCCAATCCTACATAAGCTGTTTGTCGTAAGATCTACATTACATTTCAAATGCCGGCAACTCTCTTGTCACACCCCTGGTATTGCAGTTGTCTATGGGCGACGGAGATCACTTTCCATCAGGTGACCCACTTGCTCGTTTGCCGTCCTGTCATAAAAAAAAAGAATAATAATATCATATTTACCATGCCAACTGTCTCCTCGCTAAATGACACCACTCCAACCCAAGGGACAGCGGTTGTCTTCGAGCGATGCCCGCCAACTGAGCGGCTGATACTCGCACTTGAACGAAAGACATGCTGCGCCATAACGAAGGATCCATCTGAAAAGTATAAATGGTTTTAATAACTTCGATAAAATATTTTATTACACTAGCGGTTTCCCACGACATCGTCCGCATAGGTTTCGGTTACATCACACAGTTTGACCGAGCCCTCAGGCCAACCCCCGGTCCCCAGACCCCAGGTTCCGAACCATCATCCTCAGGCGAGGATCTAACCGGCAAAAGGGTAAGATGACAGAAACCTCAATAGTTATCGCAGCGCTCGGCCAATAATGTATTTTTTGTACCTTGAATTACATTAATGCAATTTTTGTGAAGATCCATTTCAAAAAGAAAATTAAATCAGCCTATGTTTCTCGCTGATAATATAGCTGTCTAACTGAGTTTTATAAATCGGTCTAGTAGATTTTGTTTTTATCCATTACAAACTAACACGCAAATCCAAAGCCATATAAATCTTTCCTCTTTATTATTAGTCTAAACAACAAAGCACAACGAGACATCTAATGCCCATTAATTTGCTTTTAAATTCATAAGTTAAGCCGGACTGTGTTGCAAATAAAATCGTCACCCAATGGATTCAGTTATCACTTGAAGATTGGTATCAATAGGCTAGTTTCCTTAAAAAAATATAATTAGTCCGTCAGTTAGATATTCAAAAAATATTGGACACGTATTTTTTCTTTTTTCGATTAAACAAAAAAATCATAAAGATATAGCCCTTTGAAGTTCCGTGTGACGTCATAGTTTGCTACAATTTTTAGCAAACTTTGACGTCACGAGCCCCCACTCCTGAACTTTGACGCGCATTATCTTTATTATTTATTGTTTATTTGATAAAAGAAAAAATACGTGTCCAATATTTTTTGATTATCTAACTGACGGACTAATTGTTATGTTATTATTACGACCCTGAAAACTAGCCTATTGTGTTGGTTGGTTGGCACCAATACTGGGAACTCAATTTTTTTTCGATGTTCCCATACAAATATAACAGGCTGCTGAACATTTTTGTTTGAAAATGTTCATTTTTTAATTCCCAGATTTGATCCCATAAGACAAGTTTTGTTCAATTGGCTGAATTACCCCTTCTAAGATCGGACAGGGTTTTCTTTACTTGTATAAGTTGGGACTCACAGAGTATTCCGCCCAGGCTTTGCATACGAGCGCACAGGTAGCCAGATCTGCTGGTAGTAACCTGGCAAAGACTTTCAACATCGCTTCTCTGTCCAACCATGGAGATCCGGCGAGGTTGATTGGTGTGCTCATTGTGGGTGCTGGCCGTACTGGATACAATGGTTTCTTTAGGACCTGAAATAATAAGAATACGGGTATGATACGGATGTATAGTTTGGGAGTCGTATTTCTATTTCTGTGAGACTAAGAAAATGCTTAAACTTTCCAAATCAGGGCTGTTTGGGGTTTTGTGACCTTGACAGCTACTCTAGGTTTCGATAGGCCAACTAGCTTTTGATAAGCCCTCCACATCGCCAAAGATTCATGACAATAGGCGACGCGGCTAACCCATCACTATTTTGATCCCGTTTTCCGCCTTTACGCACGCCAACACACTAAACGTGGCCTTTCGGTCTCCTTAGGCTATGCTAACCCGTAAGGGATAAAGACGTGATAATATGTATGTATGTACCTTAGCAGTGTGATGCGTGAGCTGCAGCGCATGGTGTGCCCGTAGCGCTTGTTTCTTGGGAGCGTCGTCTTCGTCGGAGGCGCGTCGCTTCTTATTGGCGGGCTCCCACGGACCCTCACCATCAGCCTCTCCTAGCTCACCTGATGACAGACCCTCTTCTTCCCGCTTTATTTCTGGAATATTAGAATTCATTATTAATTTCAATGGTCAGGGGTGTCACTCTCAACTGCCTGTCCGGTGGTTGCAGGTATGGCCTCCCGAGCTGGTACTTGCTTTTTCCCCATTCATTCGAGTATTTGGCAAGTCCAACAAATTCCCATACTTTCCGAGCTAAAAATGCTTCCGATGGGCAGCAGCGTCGGAAGTGTAAGAAGCCAAAGATACTGCGCTCGCTAACCCGCCTGCCAAGCGTGGCGAGTATGACAATATCCTCCCCATGGAACCAAGAATCCTTAGAAGAGGCCTTTGTCTAGCAGTGGACTTCTATGATGATGATTAATTTAAAAATCTTTGATGACCTCCGTGAGCAGTGGTAAAAACGCCAGACTGCTACACCACGGGCAGGTTCGATTCCCGGCGCGGGCAAATTAATAAGTATTTACGGACAAATCACACAGATTGAGCTTTAGCCCCACAGTAAGTTGTGAACTTGTGTCCTAGGATACTAACTCAACGATACTATTTTTATAATTGATACTTATATAGATAAACATCCAAGAGCCAGGTCAATCTGAAAAATATCGTTTTTCCATCATGACCTATTCAGGGGATCGAACCCGGGAACTCTCGTGTCGCAAGCTGGCGTGTGAACCATTGCGCCACGTAGCTCACCTCTTCTTTGGAGTCACACATTCAGTGTTTTTACATCTATTATTATCGCCATAGCATTGAGACAAAGAGAGGCCATGTTTACTGCCTGATAACTGATATCTGCTTTTAAAGAAAACCAACCATACCTTCTTCCGTCTTTATATGTGGCACGTCATTCTTGGTTTCACTGTCAGAGCCCGCTTCAGACTTTACGGGTCCAGGAGGCGGCAGCGGGAGTTTATTCTGTAAATATGAAATAGAAAAAATGATGTAAAAGTTTACTAGCGACCCGGATCCCGGTTTCGCACGGTTGCAATGTACATATAAACTATAAATATATATAGGGACATATCCCACATATTGAGCTAGCCCCACAGTACGCTGTGAAGTTATGGCGTACTCAACGATACTATATTTTATAATAGATACTTATATAAATAAACATCCAAGACCCAGGTCAATCTGAAAAATATCGTTTTCCATCATGATCTGACCGGGGATTGAACCCGGGCACCCTCGTGTTGACCACTGCGCCACGGAATCGCCATAAAGCTTCCCCTTGAATCACTGCGCATCAAAATCCGTTGTCCGACATAGGAAAGCGACTATGTTTTATACTATGTAGTGATATCACCATCATCATCATCGACAGCTTTCTATTCTTCTATCCTGGCAGGGTCGCCATATAAGGGGCGTACCAAATTAAACACGTTGTTATGGTTCGACGTTTATTACTCTCATTAGATCGAATAATACATGATTCTATAGGTGAGAGGTAAGTGAGGCGCGCTACACACTACAATCCCACTATATATTACTATATTATGTTGAAAGAGGCCTATACCCAGCAGGGTATAGAACTCTCTCTACACCATCCAACTCGGTCTTGTGCCTTACGAATCCAGTTTCTACCCGCGATTTTAATAATATCGTCGACCCACCTCGCTTTTGGACGACCTACGCTTCGCTTGCCAGGCTTTGACTGTATATGAAGGGTAGATTATACGTAATGTTTGTCGTCTCATCATCAATGGAATGAATGTGTACCTGTAAACTGCCATGGTGCTGGCTGAGCTGACTAACATCTGACCCAACACTCATCCGCCGAAGGTCCGAAGATTTCTGTCGCGCACGGAAATGACGCGGCTGGAAATAACAAATATTATTTATAAATATGCCCAACAAACGTGCCGTGTGGTTGCCGGCTTAGAATACAGGACCACTCCATTTAGTCCTATGGTTGTCATAAGAGGCGACTAAAAGGAGAAACACATACATTTAGTTGCAAAAACATATTGTGCAGTTAATATGACTAACACAAACGTGGGCAAACAGTGTAATGCAATTGAGATTGTATGGCAATTTGGCTACGAATACGAGCGACAGTAATACAAGGGCTGGTTGAATCTCCTGCTCTTTTCAAGAATAAGATATAAAAGAAACAGTCCCTTGTCACAAAATCAATGCAGTTCCTCACTGACTCGGATGAATGGGGGAAAAGCAAATAGCAGCTCGGGAGGCCGGGCGCGCGTACCCGATGTATAAATATATACGGACAAATCACACAGATTGAGCTAGCCCCAAAGTAAGTTCGAGACTTGTGTTATGAGATACTAACTCAACGATACTATATTTTATAACAAATACATATATAGATAAACATTCAGACCCAGGCCAATCTGAAAAAGATCATTTTCCATCGTCACCTGGCCGGGGATCGAACCCGGGTACTCCGTGTCGCAGGCTGGCGTGTTAACCATTGCGCCACGGAGCTGTCTAATAGGTCGTTCGTCTAATAGAGATTATTCAGAATTACGAAAACATATTTAATCCTTCATGAAATATACCTTGTAGTCTTGGTTGAGGCCCATCTGCGTGCACATGGGGCACTCCCAGGAGTTGGGGAGATCTTCGTTAACTTGTCCCCCGGGCGGCACGCACGCGGGGTGCACGATACTGTAGCACACCGAACACTCTCGCAGGCACGAGGGACCATTACGACCTGAACAAAATTAATTTATATTGTAAAACAGTAGTAAATTAATGAAGTGGTTACAATTGATAAACGTTCGCAACAAAATAAAAAATTGGGAGGTTAAAATGTAAGTTAATGTATGAGAAATACGAAAGTGTACGAGCACGGTAAGACGAAAATACAAGCCGCATTCGAAAGATTATTTTTTTATTCATCATCATCATCATCATCAGGTGTTTTTTAGTCTCCACTGCAGGAGCATGACCCTCTCTGTACTACTGGAGCCATACTTGGCCAGAGCAGACAGAGGATTTGGCCTACACTCTCCTCGCTGGCCAGACGGGTTGGAGAGGTCTCATTGATGTTTATGAGCTTTGTTTAGCTTGTATTTCATAAGTCGCCTCTTACGACCTCCATGGGAAGACTTTGAGTGGTCCTATTATACTCTGCCAGAAACCACACGGCTAATAAAGATATAGCCCATTAAAGTTCTGTGCGACGGCACATTTTTTATTACTTATTTATATTTCATTCATACACTGTAGCATAAATAAATAAATAAAATACAAAAAAAGACATAAAACATTTTAGATTAAATAATATACAGAAATACAATTAAGTGCAAATAGTATTTAAAACCAAAATAAGTATATTGGATGATAAGACAGAAAGTGTCCTGATTTACCACTGAATGCTGTTTTGATTCTTGAGTCCAAATCATATTCCAGCATATTTATGCTGCACGTTTTATTTATGCTGCAAAATTAATGTTCTATCGTACTAACACAAGGGATTTGAATGAGGATGCAACCGGGGAATCGTTCAGAGGATATGGTTTTTATGAGAAAAAGCATGTAAAAAAGCAAGCTAGTGTGGTGGCGCATGTTGTGAAAATGAGTAAGTACGTTACCGGAGTTACCCTTAGCCTGCGGCGCCACGGGCGTCTGCATCCAGCCGTCCAGATGGCACACTGCGCAAGAAGCTGTCACCGGCAGCATCGGCTGGCAGGAATACATGTTCACATCACTAGGTGGCACTTATATGGTACGTAAATCCAAGGGTATTGACGCTCACATACTAATTAACCTACACCAAACTGGTTTCCAAAAAGGTCTTGTCAAATTCTTAAATTACGAGGTTTGTTGGCCAACTAGTTCATTTTAATTATATGTAAGCTCAAAAGACCATACGTTTTATTCTATACAGAGTGTGTAATCCTCATGTGACAGTCCTTAAATTGATAGAAAGATTAGTGCCATTCATTTCCTTCCCAATTCCAACAAATTCCTATCCTTCCCCAGCTTAAAATTAACTTGCGATGTGCAGCAGCTTCGGAAGTACAAGAAGCCGCGCTAAGCGTGGTGAAAATGGCAATATCATGCCATGGAACGAATAATCTTTGGGAGAGGCCCTTGTCCAGCAGTGGACTTGGCAGCTGTAATAAATATAAAATAATATAATAAAAAAAATATTTAGTTAACTAAGATCCATAGAGTAACACATGTCATTTATAAATGATGACGATAAAAAACTAAGATATAACAATGTGCCTACCTGTAAACACTGCCGCATGATACAAGTCTGCTTAGCACGACCGAGGCCACCAAACTTGACCATGTCGTGACAGAACACGCACTCGCCGCAGTCTGTACGTTGACAAGCCTCACACTTTTTGCATCTGGAATAAAAAAAAATAACAATGTCCATTATCTTTACAGTACAATGTTTTTTAAATTGATTTTGAAATAGCATTACAATGCTCAGTATATTATTAAAATTCAAAATATGTGATGATAAAGAACTCGGCCACAGGTAGGATTCGAACCCACGTCCCTTAGGTTAACGCCCTAAGTGTGATACCATTACACCACCGTGACTTCGAATCACCGCGTCGAATTCTCTCATCACATATTACCCCGTAGGGTATACGCATTTCAAGCATGCGTACTTCTTCAATACTACCCACTATTTAGTAGTGTGGTATTCTACTTCATTCATATCCGATGAATAGAAAGTTGATTAAATTGAAGAAAGCTTTTACTTATTTAAATTGATTTTGAAATAGCATTACAATGCTCAGTATATTATTAAAATTGAAAATATGTGATGATAAAGAACTCGGCCACAGGTAGGATTCGAACCCACGTCCCTTAGGTTAACGCCCTAAGTGTGATACCATTACACCACCGTGACTTCGAATCACCGCGTCGAATTCTCTCATCACATATTACCCCGTAGGGTATACGCATTTCAAGCATGCGTACTTCTTCAATACTACCCACTATTTAGTAGTGTGGTATTCTACTTCATTCATATCCGATGAATAGAAAGTTGATTAAATTGAAGAAAGCTTTTACTTATTTAAATTGATTTTGAAATAGCATTACAATGCTCAGTATATTATTAAAATTGAAAATATGTGATGATAAAGAACTCGGCCACAGGTAGGATTCGAACCCACGTCCCTTAGGTTAACGCCCTAAGTGTGATACCATTACACCACCGTGACTTCGAATCACCGCGTCGAATTCTCTCATCACATATTACCCCGTAGGGTATACGCATTTCAAGCATGCGTACTTCTTCAATACTACCCACTATTTAGTAGTGTGGTATTCTACTTCATTCATATCCGATGAATAGAAAGTTGATTAAATTGAAGAAAGCTTTTACTTATTTAAATTGATTTTGAAATAGCATTACAATGCTCAGTATATTATTAAAATTGAAAATATGTGATGATAAAGAACTCGGCCACAGGTAGGATTCGAACCCACGTCCCTTAGGTTAACGCCCTAAGTGTGATACCATTACACCACCGTGACTTCGAATCACCGCGTCGAATTCTCTCATCACATATTACCCCGTAGGGTATACGCATTTCAAGCATGCGTACTTCTTCAATACTACCCACTATTTAGTAGTGTGGTATTCTACTTCATTCATATCCGATGAATAGAAAGTTGATTAAATTGAAGAAAGCTTTTACTTATTTAAATTGATTTTGAAATAGCATTACAATGCTCAGTATATTATTAAAATTGAAAATATGTGATGATAAAGAACTCGGCCACAGGTAGGATTCGAACCCACGTCCCTTAGGTTAACGCCCTAAGTGTGATACCATTACACCACCGTGACTTCGAATCACCGCGTCGAATTCTCTCATCACATATTACCCCGTAGGGTATACGCATTTCAAGCATGCGTACTTCTTCAATACTACCCACTATTTAGTAGTGTGGTATTCTACTTCATTCATATCCGATGAATAGAAAGTTGATTAAATTGAAGAAAGCTTTTACTTATTTAAATTGATTTTGAAATAGCATTACAATGCTCAGTATATTATTAAAATTGAAAATATGTGATGATAAAGAACTCGGCCACAGGTAGGATTCGAACCCACGTCCCTTAGGTTAACGCCCTAAGTGTGATACCATTACACCACCGTGACTTCGAATCACCGCGTCGAATTCTCTCATCACATATTACCCCGTAGGGTATACGCATTTCAAGCATGCGTACTTCTTCAATACTACCCACTATTTAGTAGTGTGGTATTCTACTCAATGGTATCACACTTAGGGCGTTAACCTAAGGGACGTGGGTTCGAATCCTACCTGTGGCCGAGTTCTTTATCATCACATATTTTCAATTTTAGTACAATGTTTTATTTTAGCTCCAGAACAAGGTCTTATTGTTCATATACAGCGTGTAAATAAATCACCAACATTCCCTTGAAGGGATGACTTAGCCCATCAAAATAAACATCTTGCCGTTTGCAAATAGAAAAGTCGGTCGAGTGTTTCATTGCGGCCAAGGCTTGTACAGTGTTTTTCACAAATAATCCATGGCAATTTAAACGTGTTTTTAAGTAGTCTTCTTTGGTGTTTTGTAAGTAAATTTAAACTACTATTTTGAATGTTCGTGCATTATTTGTGAGACTTTACAAGCCTTGGGCGCAACCTTTTTTATGCAAAACACAGTCACCAAGCACCAAAATGCACAATTTTTTTTTATTTGTATCAGTTATAATTTGAAATAAAATCTTTAAAAAGTTCCCTCCGTGATAGCATTATTTCAGAGCCAAACAGACGTTCCATTTTAAAATTACGCGACATATTATATGAGTTTTCCTTGTAATTTTGCTATAAGATATGGATTTTCGTACATACTTTTCTGGCATCTATTTGGCCAGAAGACCAATGTCGATTTATCCTAAACAAGGTTGTCATAAGATTAACAAGTTGAGAACAATAAGGTTGGAATTTTCAAAGCATATTTGTGAAAAAATATAATATGTAAGTTATAAATAAAACAAATAAATGAATATAAAAATGACAAATCAAATGTTACCTTAATATCTATACATATAATAAAACAGTAAAAATATTTTGTCTGTACATTTAGAATTTTTGACTGAAATGGATAGAGGGACACTTAAAAAGAATAATAGAAAGCAAAAAAATTTTTTTGGAATTTCTTGTCTGTCTGTCTGTCTGTCTGTCTGTCTGTCTGTCTGTCTGTCTGTCTGTATGTATGATCTCACGATTATCTCCGAAAATACTGAACCGATTTACTTCAAACTTTCACCAATTGCTTTGTTTTAACTCAGTTTAACATTTAAAGTTTGTTTCATCAAAATCGGTTCATTAAAAAAAAAGTTATCGTCATTTGAATGAACTCAAGGCATGAGTTTGCCTGCAAACATATAGCAAAATTAAAATAGAATAATAAGTGACATAAGAAAATTAAAATCCAAAGTCAATTCATCATCATTATACGACAGCATCCATACTATCCATAGTAATCCATACTAAAAAAAAGGAGAAGCTGACTGACATATCAACACAGGGCCTAAACTATAAGGGTTAGGAACTTGAAATTTTGCACAGGGGTTCCTTTTATAACGTAGGGGAGCACTAAGAAAGGATTTTTGGAAATTCATCTCCTTAGGGGGAAAAACGGGTTGCAAAGTTAGTATGAAACTTTGTTGTTTTTGAAGTTATTCGAATGAAATTCAGCATGAAGGTTCTTTACTGAAAGGTATGAAACACGAGTAAAATAATTTACTCAAAAATTATCCCTTAAAGGGGTAAAATAGGGGTGCAAAGTTAGTATGAAACTTTCCGTTTCTATAGTTATTCCACTGAAATTCAATATTATGGTGTTTCATTGAAAGTCATAAACTAATGTATTCCGGGTAATTCTACTGTTCCTGAGAAATCGACACTTACGCGGGCGGAGCCGCGGGCCAAAGGCAAACCTGACTTATATATCAACGCACAGATGAAACTACTGTGCGCAGAAACTTGAAATTCGGCACAGGGTTTCTTTTTATGATGTAAATGAGCACTAAGAAAGGATTTTTAGAAAATCAAAGGGGTTGAAGTTTTATGGAATTTTCTCATTTCTGGACTTAGAAGTTTGAAAGTAGGTACGCAAGTTCTTAATTAAAATTAAAAAAGATCTGTTTAGGTGAACCAGACAACATTCTCCCTTGAAGAGGTAGAATAGGTGGGGTAAAGTTTGTATGGATTTTTTTTATTTACTTAGAAATATGACAATAAGAAGTTCTCCATTACAATAAAAAAATATCTGTGTAGGTGAAATGGGCAAATTCCCTTAAGGGGAAAAAGCAAAGGGGCTGGGGTTTGTATGGAATTTTCATCATTTCTACTGTTCCCAAGGGAACGACATTAACGCGGGCGGAGCCGCGGGCAACAGCTGGTATAATAATAAAAAAGAAAAGGACTAGTTTAATACTTGCGCAATACTATATAATCACAAACTGTTGCTCAAATGGACTAAAAATAGTATTTTTGACTTAACTAAGTCTACTTTAGTAATAACTTTTTTTTAAAGCTCGCTTGACGTTCCATCTATTATTCTGCGACGCCCGACAGGGTTCATATTGTACCTATTTCATTACAGTGCAGTGACAATATTGTAAAAGCTGATGTATTGTACAATATGAAATGCATACAACGTGGAAGGGACATACCCGCTGTAAATCGAACCACGGGCTATACTACATCACTAAATTATAATGAAACTAGCTTTCGCCCGCGGCTCCGCCCGCGTCAATGCCGATCCCTCGGGAATAGTCCTTTTTTCCGGAATAAAAGCCTATGTCCTTCTCCGTACTCCAAAGAACTTGTATGCAAAATTTCATGATGATCGGTTCAGTAGTTAAGGCGTGAAAGCGTAACAAACAAGCAAATTTTCTTTCGCATTTATAATCTTAGTAAGGATTAAAATAAGTCATAAAACCAAAATAAAATTCGACATTCCCATACAAATTGCCCGGGCGGCTGCACACTTTTGTATGGAAATGCCGAATTTCGTATAACGAAATCAAAATGTTATTTTAATTACGTTATACTATAATGAACTAGTATAGACCATGGTTAGATTTATTACGGGTATGTCCCTTCCACGTTGTATCATCATCAGGTCTTTTTAGTCTCCACTACAGGAGCACGACCCTCTCTGTACTACTAGAGCCATACTTGGCCAGAGCAGCCAGAGAACTTGGCCTACACTCTCCACGCTGGCCAGACGGGTTGGAGAGGTCTCATAGATGTTTATAAGCTTTGTTTAGCTTGTATTTCTTAAGTCGCCTTCTACGACATCCACGGGAAGACTTGGACGTGGTCCTATTCTACTCTGCCGGATACCACACGTTGTATAAATTGAAATAGAAATTGAAAATTGAAAAGATCTGTCAGTACCTGGTGCGCCTGCGCCGCGGCGCGTTATTAGCGTGGTCTGGGCGAGGGCGCGCGGCCGCTCCCCGCGCGCCGCCCCGTCCGCCGCGTCCGCTGGACTGACGCCGCTCGGTGGGGATAGCCTCATCCGGACCTGGAACAAACATACTACATATAAACATACAAACAACTTGCAATCATAAGTCCCCAGTTACCTAGCACACCGGAAAAACAGAAATCAGAAAGTTTTATTTACTTTACATAGGGTTACATAATAAGATGTCAGGTATAATGATCTTATAGCATGTTGCTTAGCCTATTTAGCCATTTAATAATAGCATGCAAATTTTATTTGGTATTTGTCTGTGCATGTATAATAGAAATTTAAATGTAACAACTTGATGATATGGGAACGGTCCATCGGGATCGGACAAAAATATTCGATACGTATTTTTTCTCTTTATTCTTATTTTAGCTTACGAAGATACATTGGTTTAAAATATCGCATGACGTCAGACGTGGGTACATTTTATACTAACAAGTGACGTATTTAGCCCCCCCTTCTGAACTTTAATGCGCTATATCTAAGTATTGTTATGTTATTTCAACGAAGCAAAAAATACGAGTCTGATATTTTTCTATAATAAAAGGCGGACTAAATAGTTGATCTCTTTTTCGAACCTTGTCCGATCCCCTATTGTTTGCGTAGCGCGTTTCTTTTGTTTGTTCTTCGTGTAAAGCCAGATTGGTATCAGATTTTTCAAGCAGCCTGCCTTTAGGCTGCTTGCTCTGACATAGCTTAACGACCATCGTCAAAGATGGCAGCCGAGACCAACAGCTTAACGTGCCCTTCGAAAGCGTGTTTACAGTTATCTTAAGAGTCGGCAACGCATCGGCACCTCTGGTGTTGCAGATGTCCATGGACGACGGTGACCACTTTCCATCAGGTGGCTCGTCTGCTCGTTTGCCGTCAAATATACATTTAAAAAAGGCCTTTTATGCCAATAGGCTAGTTTCCTGGGTCGTAATAATAACATAACAATTAGTCCGTCAGTTAGATAATCAAAAAATATTGGACACGTATTTTTTCTTTTGTCAAATAAATAATAAAGATAAAGCGCGTCTAAGTTCAGGAGTGGGGGCTCGTGACGTCAAAATTTGCTAAAAATTGTAGCAAACTATGACGTCACACGGAACTTCAAAGGGCTATATCTTTATCATTTTTTGTTTAATCGGCAAAAGAAAAAATACGTGTCCATTATTTTTTGAATATCTAACTGACGGACTAATTATATTTTTTTAGGAAACTAGCCTATTGCGGCTACACATCCCAGAGGTGACCACGTCCGGGATTGCTTAACATGCGTAAGCGCCAATGCTCACGCCCACTGGGCATAGTATTATTAAATATATAAAATATATATATATATATATATATATATAAATATATATAAATATATAAATATATATATATACGGACAAATCACACAGATTGAGCTAGCCCCAAAGTAAGTTCGAGACTTGTGTTATGGGATACTAACTCAACGATACTATATTTTTATAACAAATACATATATAGATACACATCCAAGACCCAGGTCAATCTGAAAAAGATCATTTTCCATCTTGACCTGGCCGGGGATCGAACCCGGTCACTCCGTGTCGCAGGCAGGCGTGTTGACCGCTGCGCCACGGAGCTAGTCATTATTATCATATACATACATATTATTACGTCTTTATCCCTTACAGGGTAGACAGAGACTAAGGTCATAAGAACGAAAGGCCACGTTTAGCGTGTTGCTGGGCGTAAAGATGGTAAAGGTGAATTGGTCATTCTTTACCTAAAGGTGGAAAAATTATATAAAAATTAAAAATTAAACAAAAATCTTTCTTTACCTAAGGTGGAAAACGGAATCAAAATAGGGATGGGTTGCTAGCCGCATCGCCTATTGTCATGATTCTTTAGATTCTGGGCATAGGGCGCCTCTTATAGCTGACCATGCGCGGTATAGCTGACCATTTTTATAACTAAAGTGTTCATTTTTCAAATCACAAACACCGCATACATAACTGCAAACATTCATTTGTTTAATATTTTGTAAATATGCAGTCGAGGAATTCAAAATATTTTGACACTAACGAACTAAGACAAAGCGAAACAAAACGGTAGTGAATCAGAGGCCTATAAGCCCGACCGATAAGCGAAAGAACCCGAGTTCAAACCCCGCCAGGCCTGACCTGTTGTACTGTACCTCTGAGTTTGTATACCAATCCAAATATTGTCATTTTCATAAACTACTACCTGCTTCTGGTGAAGGAAAACATCGTGAAACAAGCTTCATACTGGTGAATTGTTCACTAATGTGTGAAATGTAGAAGGCAATAGATAACCACTCCATTATTCCTGTGTGAAATAGTCATCAATAGTCATAGCGTTTCTCAACGACACCGACAAGAGCCAAGTCCCAAAAAAAACACGTTAGTTTGACTGAACAACTCTTTCAAAGAGTATAAGTCATCAGGAATATGCCAATTACTGAAAAGCTATGGAAGGAGCATTGCGCTCAAAAACTAACACCACGCAAATTAGCTCAAAGTGGGCAGGGCTTTAAAAGTATATTTTTTCGCGAACTAGTCTGCCGCGCGCTCCTAGACGGAAGGACGCATAAAAGCATTAAGCGTCATATTTTTTGTGAACATCGGCGAAAAAAATTACTTCTTGTGTAGTAAAGTGGTGCAGGAAACGCAAGGAAAGCTAGCTACGTCTATGAGTGCGTAAGTTTTTCGTTGTGATTTAAGTTTGTTGCAATGGCAATGGCACTGATATTAAATGGCAGTTTATTTTAGTTCATCCATATTACATAAACGTGGGCATTTATATCACCAAATTACACCTACATATTTTACATTGTAAAGTAAAAAGAAACAAAAACTCCCCGCATCGTGCCAATAAGTGAAGGAAGAGTCAATGGTAGTCAATGGTTAGGTAGAAAACCTCGTTGAAAGTCTCTTTATACCGTCTCTAGGCTCTATGTACTCGTATATGGTGAAGCCTTATTAGTGTATTAATTATTAATAGTGTACCTTTAAGAATGGGAACTCCAGTGATCGCCAGATGCTGTTTATCATGCCTGTGCTGTTCGACCAGCGTGCGGACATCACGCACCAAAGCGATGGGGTCCGATAGCAACTCAGGTACGGATTTACGAGCGGCCGGAAGTTGATGTAAGTACATCACTATTGCCTGGAAAAATAAGTATTGACATTTTATTTTAAAACTTACAACTATTATTACAGGTTTATTTATCGGAATACAAAACTGCAAATTTACTAATCGGAAATGTTTCAATGTCCATTACATAAAATGAAAGCTACATAAGTAAATTCATATGTCCGGAAAGCCCGCGACAGTGGCGCCTCGTTTGACAAGTTTGTCCGCGCTCGCGATATTACGAACAATTGCAGAGATTTACGAGACGCCTCGTATTCCCTAGAGTCTCTTGCGCCAAATCGAACAAAGAAGTCTAATATCCACGGGTTTTACATTTACTAGTATAGATTTTTACTGAAAAAAAGTTTTTAGCCTGTCGATATTTTGTCCCACGGCTGGGCAAAGGTCTCCCCCGTAAGTTCTCCATTGCTACCTAATTATCGTTATTAAATACAAGACTTTTTTTGTTCAAATTGTAATTAGAGATTTTGAAATTTGTACTATACTAGTTACCACATAAGTAGTCAATATTGGACAGTGATCTATCTATACCTGTATTTACCACACGCGCATATGTGTCTGATTAAATTTGGTAAGATCTAAAAAAACGGCTATAGTAATATATACCTATACGCACCAGTGGATGTGGACGTTCAAGGTCAATGTCCACTTTTAACAAAAATAAATATATAATTTCGAACCTTCAGTCCATGCAACTCATTTTGTGTCAGATGCAAGTGGTCTTTAGGCGCTGAGAGCAGGTTGCTTTGCCCCTCCGGTGCAAGATGAGATCGGCCCAACAGCGCAGACACGTAGCGGTCGAGAACGTACCACAGCATCTCCGTGAAAAATGGGTAGCGGAACTTTTGTGGCACCTGGAAGGACAAAATATTTTTAACCGGTCAACTACCAAGCGCCCAATCGGGAAACATAAAAATAGATAATCAATTGTGTCTGCGTTTCTCGCGATAGATGAGTTAAGTAAGTAATGAGAAACGCATGAAGGCCATCGTGGCTAACACGTCAGCCAGCTTAACAAGGAGCTTCAAGTTTGATTTGAAGTTTGAGTTCTTAGAGATAAAAATTGTGGAATCCTTATATCCGCTAGTGCTAGTAAAATAAAAGTACTGTATTACCTTAGTAACATCTTCAACTTGAGCAATCTTTAGCTGTTTCTCGATTCCAAACTGATGCAGGAAGTTGCCACCAAAGACTAGGGAATCGCTTGGAGTGTACACTGCATGGATCCAGCCAGTCGGGATGAAGAAAGTATGGCCCGCTTGCAGCTGAAAAATATTATAGAAACCCATTTACACAACAATTATGTAAGTGACCATTCAATAAAACATTCTATCAGCAAATTGAAAATATCGATGCACTTTTAGGGCTTTCGTAAGTTAAGCAACCTCGGGAGTTAGGCACACTTGGATTGCTATGCCATCATGTGGATTTTCGTTAGATGCTGTCAATAAGCCTTTAGGACAAAAGTGGCAAATGGTTTGCGTGCCAATGGTCTAACAAAGGATGAAAAACCCCGACAAGTGGACCCCGGGTTTCGAAGCATGCCAGCCGAGGATGCAAGCACATGTTCAGATTGTTTGTTTCTCGTGTGTGTAAGTGGCCAACACTGGTGTCAGGTTATTCAAACTGCCTAAAAGCATTTGACATAGCTTGACGACTGCCATTAACGATGACTGATGGGACCAATGGCTTGACGTGCCTTCAGAAGCACGGAGCTCGAGATATTTATGCCACTTGCGGTCACCTATCCCAGCGGGGACTGCGCCCGGGGTTTTACATGCGTAAGCGCCAATTATTCTCACGCCCAATAGGCCATCGGGCTCCTCATGTTCAGATGAGAGAGATAATGTCTTTAGGAGCTGGAAAATCCTGACACCGGTGTAAGCAACACCTGATGACTTTTTTAAAAATTAAGTGTACTCACATGAACTCTGATACATTTCTCAACAGTGTCACCAAAGAACACATCAGACTGCTTTCCGGAAAGAACCCATTTTTCATACAGCTGCAAATTTTTCTCGGTGGGAGGAATGAGCCAGAATACTTTCGCACCTGCAATAGGAAATTACAACACTATCAAAATTTTATACAACTTAAGAATGAAATTGTGACTTGAGGAGAATATTTCCTTTCACCACATATTCAAAATAGGACATTGTTATGCAGAAAATAAGCCAACCTGAGGATTTCCAAAATGACCACTTGTCAATATGTGTCTAGGCCACATGCAATACAATATACATGACACAACACAAAACTAAAGAAAAGTAAAAGTTTGTTTTTTTTTATATTGATAAATAAATCAAATCGAGCCCCAAAGTTAGTTCGAGACTTGTGTTATAGGATACTAACTCAAAGATACTATATTTTATAACTTATATAGGTACACATAAAAGACCCAGGCCAATCTGAAAAAGATCATTTTCCATCTTGACCTGACCGGGTATCGAACCCAAGACCTCAGGTGTGGCAGCCTGGCATGATGGCCACTAGGCCACAGAGTCAAAATAAGAATTACCTCTCAAAATATGATACCATACAGAGGTACCACCGAAATCAATGTGGAAATCTGTATAGCACCCCTTGACTGACATCAGACAATACTTCTGTACTTTTGGATACATCATGTCATCTAGAGCATTTGTAGACTCGGTCTGAAAAAGAAAAAAAAACATAATAAGAAACTTGATAAAAAACTCTACCATGCTGATCTGCTTCTCATTCCGCGCAGATCGCAAACACGCGTTTTCCCAAACATAAGACTAATCTAGATCGATTGTTTACCCCAAAAAACTCCCATATACCAAATTTCAGCGAAATCGTTAGAGCCGTTTCAGAGATCATAGAAATAAATTTATATACATATATACAAGAATTGCTCGTTTAAAGGTATAAGATAAGATTCAGTAATACGGCCGATAGTGGGCACTGACCTAAAACACTGACGAACTTTTTAACTCCTAGTATAGCAATATTGTCAAAGCTATGTGGGAACCAAAAAACAACTTTCATCGTTCATCAATTCTTACGTATTATCTTGACATACGTAGGGCAAACTAGACTCAACAAAAGTCATCGACGTCGTCGCCGTACGTCTGAAAGATTGATGGAAAGCGGCAATAATTAAATTGCCTACGTGCGGCAAATCCGCCTGTGCTTACGGTGTCAGTGTCAGTGCCAGGCAATCAATACGTGTTTCGTCTTCTTTTCGAATGGGTGGCAAATCGTACATCGGAATATTTAATTATATCCTACAAAACTTAGCCGTGCAGGTTACTTGTGCAGGTGCTGGGGTATTTAGAGCAAGATAACAAGAGACGCATTGTTTGAATGTCTCCACATTGGCATAACTGACCATTAGTATTGACCGTAGCCCCATTTCACCAGGTTTTCTTTCGACCGGCCTACCTGTGTTCTAATCTATTGAGACTCTTCTTGTGAGCCATGTTACCTGGTGGCCGGGTGGCCGGGGGGATTGACGATGAGAGGCGGTGGGCAATCCTTTTACCAAAGAGGTTCGAGCTTAGTCAATACTAGAGTCAATAGGTTCGACGCATTTCGTAAAACCGTGACGACTTTTGACCCTTTTTGGAGCATAGACGTAGTTGTGGAGTGGATGTCTAGTGTGGTTATGCATTTTAGACAAATCCATGGAGCTAGTGATGGCTCTCCGGACTTAGTGATATGTAAGGTTAGCAGTCTCAATTTCCTAGAACTTTTATACTACTTTTTTTTTAGAACTTATTGCCCAAACCCTTACCTGTTGATCCTTCAGATGACGCGGCCACACGGTGTCTACCCAGTCGATCTGACGCACGATGCGCGGCGCTTGTACATAGTTTTCTAATCTTGTGTGGGAGAACTCCAGTGAGATGACATTCAAGAGACGCTCCTTGTTGGGGTCGTCGTAATAGCGCTGCCAGTCCTGTTTAAACATGTTTGTTGAAATTATATTTTCAAATAGATTGCTAGGAATTAATTTGGAAATCTTGCGGCAGTTAAAAACCTTCTTTTTGGTCTTACTAACAAACTAAATTACTAACTAGAACACGCATTATTTCTTCACCTAGATACATTTAGTTGCAAAAATTGTAGTACAGTAGTGGCTGAAATCGGCATTAGAATATAAGGGCATGTATATTATTTATAAGGGTTCAAAATGCAGTACTCGAGTACTTATCAATACTAATGATAAATCTGTGAGGGTTGGTCATGGAGTAACTTTGTTTTCAGGGCTGTCGTGTTTAAAAGCTCTATACAATGATAAATTGACGATTTTTAGTTTTTTTTTTCTGTATGTGCATGTTCCTCGCATAACTCTTAAAGGAACTAACTGCATTTTATGAAACTTACAGGACACAGGATGATAGGCTACTTAATTGTTATCGCCAATTATGATAAAACGGGGCCCGATACGCGAACGGAGTCGCGAGGTCAGCTACTATTAAATAAAATGCTCAAACTTTCCCATAAAAAAAGACCGAGACCAGCTTTTCACAATGGAAGCTGGAACCGGCATTTATATTTATGTCTTAAAACTTTTTAAAAGAAAACAAACCTTCATAGTCATCTCGATATTTTTCTGTGTGTTGACGTCCATGACATCGAGCAGGCGTCGGGAGCCGACGCACATGCGCACATCGTTCACTGTGAAGTTGCTGGTAGGGACCCTGTAACAAAGCGGGAAACATTAGTACGCGGCCGTCGCTGCATGAGAAAGGACGCATTTCTGTTTCAGTTGAAGCGGGTGACGCGGAATTTATTACGAAAAATTCCACGGCTTCGCTTGAATTGTATGGTCATTTTGCACGTAGCGATAGCAATTCTCGTCTTAATCAAAACATATTTGATTGTCAATGATCAGTGATCGAGTAAAACCCATTACGCTGCTGGCGTACAGGTAAATTCGTGTGTATGGGTTTGCATAACAGGAATATGTAAACTTGAATATATTACTGAATATATCATCAGATATATCAGAACTTAAAAAAACGCTTCTCAAAATTAAATAACACAACTACAGGGAGGATTGGCTTGTATTTAATTGAGTAAATTATCATTTGACATATGATAGGAACAGACGACGAAACTTAGCTCATAAATCCAACGTCATAGGCATAAATGTGTACAACATTATTGATTTATTTAAAATGTTCTGTTCACAAATTTTATTGAAGCTCTTTCAACAAAATTTGTGAATAACTTAAAGATATTATCTAAACAGCGACGTAGATATTTGGTAACTCTTGAAATAATGATAATCGCGCATAGTTCTAACGGTATGACATTGTTTACTGGCGAATTTCTCAGAACGCAAAATGTATCCCTATCAAACGTAACAAAAAAATGTTATCTAAATGTCGCACTCCGAGAGTGCCGGCAGAAGTAAAAACTCGCCTTTGCGGCGGTCTCAGGTCACGTCGGACACGTGACCTGAGACCGAGTTTTCTTCTCTGATCGAAAATTCGTAAGAAAGCGAGTTTTCTTACGAATTTTCGATCAGGTCACGTATCCTGACTTGAGTTAAAACTTTAGTTTTACCCATTCAAAAAAGTTCACAACGCCGCTAAAGAATTCTTCACTTCAAAAATATAATACGAACACGATGAGCTTTTTATAACAATTCTCCCCATTCCATCACTCCGTAGTCGAAATCAAATTTCTGTACGTAACTTACATTAAACTTACATATCTATATTAGAAGTTAATTTGCGACGTACATAATACATCACAATATAAGTTACTAGCAGCCCGCCCCGGCTTCGAATTAGATTTGGGTATTTAATTCTATAGCCTAGCCTGATAGAACTTTTCAAATCGGTCGAGTAGCTTCGTTTACTCTGTTCAATGCAAACAAACAAAATAAAATCTTACGTCTATATAATATTAATTAAAAGTTTATTTTTAACAAATTTCTTGTGTTTCCTTACAAACAGATTTTATTCACATACCTATGTAGTTTATCTGTACGGAGGTGCCAAATTTAACTTTTTAGCGTGTCCACTCGGACGAATTATATTTGTTTTGTCCTGACGCCGCCACCGACAAAACATTATTGTAGTGATATTTAAGCGTGCAGGTTTTTCATTATTTTTTCTCGGCAAGTCTTAAAGGGCTACGTTTTATTTAGTAGTAGTTGACCAAAATGACCACATTGTCGTCGTGATCTTCAAATCTACATTTCTACATAGATATTTTAAACAGGAAAGATTTGATTGTTTATTTATTTGCATTGAATAGCCTCCGAAACTACTAGACTGATTAGAAAAATTCTTTTAACATTAGAATCCTACATTATCCCTGATAAATATAGCCTATAGAATTAAATACCTATAATATATATATACCCGCTAATATACAAAAAACTAGCTAAATGCTTTCGATTTCGCACACGAAAGGTTTCCCTTTCCAACGTATTTAATGTTCATACTTAATAGAGCAAAAATGCGAAAACTCTTTTCTTGATTCAAAGATCAGTATGAGAGCGGAGGCTTAACAACAGCATCCTGTGGGCACCCATTGGGCACGTGACCCTAATGTGTAGGAGACAGTGAACACGCCAAGGAATGGGATAAGTCTAGAAATGGCTTACGGACTGTCGGACAGAAATTATCATTAAACAATGAGGAGTCAAAATAAACAACCGGCATCGAAGTGGCAACAAAATAACACCTACTGGCGGAATTGGTAAACTCGGAATAGTCACGTCGCACATGCGCAAAGCTGTTTTGAGATAGAGGGAGTGGGAAGACGCGTTAGTCCGTTCAGAAAGGCCGGCGAGAAACGACGGCTGGTTGGAGAACATTTACATGTTGCGGTATTCATGACGCTACTTTTGAGACATATTTTTGTTTACGTACGGTTGGAGACGGGTCATACACATTGCAAGAATAATAAGCTTATATAATTTTTAGTACATATCCCGGTTATAGGAACTCATTTAATTTATGTATTGTGATTGATTATGGAGAGCGATGCCAGTTATTGTCGTTTAGAAATAACAATCGGTTGTCTGTAAATCCTGTTTACAAACGATAATTTTACGTGATAACGGTGGAAGAGATATAGATGCGTCACAAGTCGAACGCCTCTAGGCGTTCGGCTTGTGACGGCCTAGAGGCCGATCGTGCCTCTATCGCTTGTTCCGCGCTCTCGCTTGCACACGGAACAGGACACATTTTTGTGCGTGTAGCCGACGTTTATCGATTTATAAGACATTACATACATACATAATATCACGTCTTTTTCTCTTACAGAGTAGACAGGGCCTAGGTCTGTAAGACTTGTTGGCCACATTTAGGATGTTGGAGCCTGTAGATGGAAAACGGAATCAAGATAGTGATGAGTTGCTAGCCGTATCGCATATTGACATGATTCCGCAGAATTTCGCACATTCCAATAGAATCTGCGCGGGTAAAGATGCAGCTGGTTGGTACATTCTACGTTTTTTTTTTCTTCCAGATCAGCATGGAAGATCAGACGTTATCACGTCAATGATAAAAAGGCAAGGAAAATGTAAGCACACAAGCAAGTGGGATTAAATTAAACACCGAAATAAAACCTTAAATATTGTGAAATAAGCTTTTTCAGTATCATCTTATTTTGATACCGACTTTTAGTAGTCCCGGTTAAGCGCCTATAAAACCATCCTGAATATCGGATACAATTAGGGGGACGCCGCTATACGTTAGACACGATACGAGATATCTCCAATCGTATCGCACGTATTGCGGCGTCCCTCTCATCAGATCAGATTCAGGATGGTATAACACCCCTTTTATAAGAACTCATAACTTATGTATTGTGAATTTGTGATTGATTATGGAAAGTGATGCAGGGCGAGTCATTGTCATTTAAAAACAATAAGAAAAATGCAAGCCCGAAGGCGAATCCGCACCAAGGAGAGTGTAAGCACACGTGAAGTCCGTTCTGATGACATGTGATTACATTATATAACTAACACCGAAATACAAACCTTAAATATTGTGAAGTAAGCTTTTCAGAAACTTCGTAACTTCTTATTTTGATACCGAATATTCCATAAGTGTTCCTAAGATTTCAAGGCATCCCCCGGTTATTTAAAAAATGACAATAGGTTACTATAAAGCTATTTCTATTTCCTAAAGAAAAAACCGGCCAAGTGCCAGTCGGACTCGCGCAGTAAGGGTTCCGTACATTAATGTAATAAGTTTGAAACTATTAAAAATATTTTTAGTATATGATGTAACAAAAAATTATACTTTTCGCAATTTTTCCTTTATCTGTGTTATAAGACGTTGCATCGTACCAAATTTCAAGATTCTGAATTCACGTTAAGTACCCTGCAGGTTTTGATTCCCTTGCGAGTGTCGAAAAATTATTAAAAATATTTTTATTATCCTATGATGTCACTAAAAATTTATACTTTTCGCAATTTTTCCTATACCTGTGCTATAAGACGTTGCTTCGTTCCAAATTTCAAGATTCTGAGTTCACGGGAAGGACCTTGTAGGTTTTCATTTCCTTGCGAATGTCGAAGAAACACGAAAATTGGCGGCATAACCAGCTGTATTTTTTGATTGCGTTGGCTTAGAAGTTTGATCTTTTCACAGCTCTAAGGGACAATAGACCTGAGTATTTGATATGAATTTTAGCTTGACGATGAAGGAAACTAAACAAAACATTCTTTACCAGATGCGAGATTAAGCACCGAATGCCCGTTCATACAAGGGATAACTACTTACCTCTACGAATAAGTAATACTTACCTATAGAGTTTTCGCTTCTGTGAAGAGGTATCCAGTGCTGAGTATAATAATTTCAGCATCACGGCCTTTGTAAAATATCAATTGGATTGAAAATTATTAAATAAAAAGCATTCCCCTTGTTTTAAGAACAGTGGTTCTGTCTCTCTCTCTAACTAATATTAAAGAGCAGGACTCTCGTCGATGACATTGTGTGAAAACAAACGCATATCGACTCATGGCCAAATAATCATGAATAAAAAGATTTTTAAGTACTTTAGGCAGGCGCCGCATAATCTGCGTTTAAGATAAACTGAACAGTCACAGCTTTGCACATGCGCACATCATCGACTGAAGTTGTCGGTAGCAAACCTCTCTCGAAAGACGCGTTCACGTTAGTAAGCCCAGAAAATCAGACGAGACACGACGGCTGTTGCGGAAAAATGGAAATACACGGAATCCCTGACGCTACTTTTATTTAGTTTCTAGCATTCTTTTCTATGGGAACCTAAGTTAAAATGTTTGGAAAGAGCAAAACAAGAACTTTTCCCTTGCAAATAAAAATAGAAACGAACTAGATTTAGTCTTCAATTGTAAGCGAATTTCCTTCGTGCTTCATGGAGTATTTACTACCGTTAGGGGCGTTCGAGATTTACTTTTATAGGCTTTTACTAAACTCAATTTTGCTGGTAACTAGATTCTCTAAATTGAAAGAAAAACAGATGAATATTGTAAGCAGAGTTTTATTTAATCTCTTATTAAAAGACAAATGTAGGTAAAATTCGGCGAGTCGAGTGCGAGTCGGACTCGCGCACGAAGGGTTCCGTACCGTTATCTATAAAATTATAAAACATAATTTTATTATATGATGTAACTTAAAAATGTATATATAGGTTTTGATTCCCTTGCAAATGTCGAAAATTTGCTGCATAAACGGCTGTATCTTTTTAATGCGCTGGCTTAGAAGTTTGATTTTTTTCACAGTTCCAAGAGACAGTAGACCTGAGTACCTATTTAATATGAATTTCAGCTTAAATCCTCCACGCGTGCCTGAGAAAAAGGATCTTGATACACAGACGAACAAAGCGATCCTATAAGGGTTCAGTTTTTTCCTTTTGAGGTACGGAACCCTAAAAATTGAATGCATATAACATTTATGCATTTAATCAACAAATTCTAATAGTATCAAACCTTCATCGCTCCTTATCTTGAAAAGGGCAGTAAAGGACTGATGCAGGTGGAATCTAATTCTGCACTTCAGCGCCCAGAGACTTGCACATGCGCAATTAGTCCTTGTTTTTGGAAGGGGAACTGTAGTCGGAAGTCGTGTTAGTACAGATAGAAGATACAACGAGACCCGACGTTATTGCGGAGAAATGGATCGACGCGGAATGAGTGACGCTACTTTTGCTAAAATGAATTATCTGCCACAAAAATCTATTTGTAGGGACTATACAGGAATGATTTTAAGAAAGATTAGGAGCCAGATTAGAATATTTGTAAAAAGCAATTATCATACGTGTTTTACGTATTGCAAACACGTTGTAAGTGCTTAACTGAAAAAGAATAGAACGATATGCGTTTTCATTTGCAGGGAAAATAGATTTTATAATAATGCAAGTAGACAGAAATAAGATTATTGGACGGTCTTAAGACTTTTCAGTGTTATATGTATGATATATCAACGATTTGTACAATCTTTGGTAATTGAATCTTAAAACAGAAAAGATAATGTTTGGCAAAGTGAGAAGGCTTTTCATGACTTTAACAAACAGTACCTAGCTCGAATCCAATCCTAAACAATTGTTTTTGAGCAAAATGTTGTATGACCCTGTTTACTTAAACACAATAAAATTTACTAGGAAGGCGGACTATTATTTAGATAAGAGAACAGCCGGCATATTTGCTAGCTTAGTGTACAACGCTTTTAAACTCACTTTAAAATGCATTACGTTTTATATATATATTTAAAAAGAAAATAGTCAATCATACGAAAGCAGCAATGTATTTTGAAGTGATTATTAAAACGTTGTACCCTAAGTTAGCAAATAGGCCGGCAGAGCGGTCATAGCTAGCTACACATGCGCACAACGTCGGCTCCTTTATGGCGTGAAGGGAGAAGACGCGTTAGTGCGCCCACAATATCGGCAGCAACATCACGACTGTTGTGGAAAAATGGAATGACGCGAAATACCCGAGCGACGTTACTTTTCAGTAATCAAATCGGGGTTTCATTGATTATAGCAGGATGACTTGTTAATACAAAGGGAATAGAGGAGTGATAAAACAAGATTCATTGCTTATTAGAATGCAAAGCTACATAATTGGCTAGCAATATTGGATGCGTTAAAGTATGAACTGTAAAATGATCATATTTTTTTCACATGGTACAAGGATGCTGTAGCCCACAAAGACGGAAGGGACACTAAGACTGTAGAAAAGAAATGGAATAACGCGAAATATATATAAAAAAACAAAACAAATCGCACAGATTGAACTAGCCCTACTTACTACTGTAAGTTGTGAACTTGTGTCGTGGAATAATTCTAACTCAAAGATATTATATTTATTATAACTATATTTCATAATATATATAAACACCCATTTTCATGAAAAATCGACATGGGGGTCATTTTCTAGGTTTTTTGGGGTGAAGATCTTAAAAATAATGTCAGTTTTAGACAGATGTTATTGTCGAACCGACACCGAACCGAACTTAAAAACCTAGAAAACGACACCTATGTCGATTTTTCATAAATAATCACGTCCGCCATCTCGAATTCCAAAACTGACGTAATTTTCGAGATTACACCCCAAACACCTAGAAAACGACACCCACGTCGATTCTTTGTCAATTTTTCCCAACCGTCTCGTCACCGGGGCAGGACCACAGGGGCAGATGGGAGTTACCCACAGAGATGGGACTTCAGCCAGGTTCAGTACTAGTATTAGTCACCTACACACGAAAAATAACCTGACTTGTTTTACCACAACCAGCGAGTTAAGTCAGAGCCGGACATGCGTAAACGCTCAGTTACTACTGTTGCTTGGAAGGAAACATTCCGACGGACGACGCGACGTTAGTACGCCCAGAACTGCCGACGCAATACGACGTCTGTTCTGTTGAGGAAAAAATGGAATGACGCGGAATGTCGACGCTATTACCAGCAATCAAGTAAAAAAAATGATTATTTTGAATAAGAATTTTTGGAATCGGGTGTAGATTATATTCCTGATGAAGGTTGCTTTGTATGTAGGGACAAATATGCACAGATTTTAGTTGTAAGTTGACAAAATTCATTGTTTAACAATAAGCACAGTCTATATTAAGATTGTTAATGTCTGATATTTTAAAAATGATATTTTCGCAAACGATGCATACTATAAAGGATTTCATAGATTATTAAATTTTTTATTGTATAAAACACATATATAACAATTTCATATTTTTAAGCCGATTAGCTTGACCTACATTAATTCTTTAAGATACCTACTCATACATATGGTATATTTTGAAGAAATAATCAAACAAGTTAGTTGTTGAATTGTTGCTTTTTCTCGTGTATGTAAGTGGCCAACACTGGTGTCAGATTTTTCAAACTGCCTAACGATAAATGATGACAGCCGCGACCAATGGCTTAATCAAACTAGTATGGAAGTAATGATACTTCCATACTAGTTTGAATTGAATTAGAATTGATATGAATCAATTCTATTAATAAATCTGTAAGGGTTGATCATGGAGTAAGTTACTTTGTATTCAGAGATATCGTGTTTATCAGCTCTATAACATGATATAGAAAAAAAAACTAAAAGCCGTCAATTTATGACGGTTTTTAGTTTTTTTTTCTGTATGTATTAAAAGTTTCATAAAATTAAGAGTTATGAAGACTCTTAAACGAATTAACCTTTTTTATTTTATGAAAAATTAAGTAGCCTGCCCTGTGTCCTGTACGTCTTTATGTTTATCTACCAAGTTTATAAAATTCAGTTAGTTCATTTATGAGTTACTATCTAAATTTTATGAAACTTGGTTCTTAATTAAAATACTTGTTAAAATTTAAATATATTTTCTCCAGTTATGGCCCACATAGACATGTACGCGGGCACAGCTAGTTATGCAATAATGCAGGATATTGTTATAATTAATGATGGAACTTCAGTCAGGTAGCGAGTGAACCGGACATGCGCAAACCGCGACTACAGTTGTTTTTGAAAGAAAACAGTCCGGCGACGCGGCGTTAGTACGCCCGGAACGAGCGACGAGACACCACGGTTATTGAGAAGCAACGGAATGACGCGGTATTCCTGACGCTACTTTTGAGAGAATCACATTTCTTGAAGAAAATACTTCATTGTTTCTAGGGGAGGGGAGAATAGAAGTTAAATTCCCCGTAGGAAGTATTACGTAGGATATATTCTTACTGATTTATTTTCTCGTATGGTCGGGCGCGGTCAGGCTAGAATCTGCTTTATATTTGAGATAGCGACCTTTGTCTATATAGAGCCTCTGTGAATAGAAATGTCGGTCTAGACATTGTTTTCTAGCTTATCTGTTACCTACATAAGTATATTTCTAATGTTAATTATAATTTCCCATCATCATCATATTTTTACTACAACATAAAAGATAAACGGGGATTAACATAATAAAATTGGCCAAGTGCGAGTCGGAATCGCCAACATACGGTTCCTTATCATATCACCCATACAATATATAACTAGAAAATACCTTTTTTGTGTCTGACCCCGTGTTTTTATTTAATAGCGGCAATAGATATACACTTTGTGTAAAAAAATCAAGTCTCTACCTATTAGATAGATACAGGCCTATAACAGACGGACGGACAAACGAACGGACGACAGAGGCTTAGTAATAGGACCAGTATTTACCGGTTCTAGGGTACGGAACCCACCCAACGGATAACAACAAGATACATTCAATAAATAACTTTTATTATTATAGTTGGTCAGTTGTCATATCCAATATCTTTTAATAATTTAGGAAAAAAAAAAAATTGGTCAACATAATGTGTAAAACCAGATGACCAGTACGTAAAGACACGCAATTTATTTTGATAATGTTTACCCAGACTTTCCTTTCATCCCTTAACATCCCTTTGTATCGACGCCCTTGTGACAACTTGTTGAAGGCACCCCAAACAGTATCGATTTTGTTGTGAAGATGTATTAAATCGCCTGCTGTCCGCTACTTAGATTTCTTTAGCAATCTTACAGCACCTCATCTTTATCACGTACGGAGTAGACAGAGCCAAGTTATCAATATACAAGTAAAATTTTGATCGTTTCGGTCCCTTAAAGGGGTGAAAGTGTTATCAATTCAGTTGTTTTTTTGTAGTAAAAACTTCCTTAAGGCGCTGTATCCCTTAACCGTTTGTAGCGGACATCGCGCAATATTTTATATATTTGTGTCATACCTGTCGTCAGTTTCAATTCAAATCCGTGTCTGCCATGTTCGTGTTAATTTTCACTTTTAATTTAATAATTCAATAATTATAACCAAATATTGTATTTTTGGTAGGTATCCATCTTGTTCATTTAGTTATATTTTTTATAGACGTATAAAAGTTAGTAGTTGTCGCTGAAAATATCAAGTAATTCGAGACGATAATTTTTCGGGATATAGCTTTTTTGATATTTTATTTAGTTAGGTTTTAAATATATTTTTGAACACATTTTGATGTAACCATTTATTTTGAGCTTTGAACTGTACTTCATATTTTTTTCATGCTAGTATTCTTTGAAATATAAGGCTAACTGCGCGACGAAAAAATACACGTTTTACGGTATTCTTCTGATGCACAGCGCCTTAACGGCGTCGTGCACGTTTTGGGAAGGGTAAAAAAATGTTAAACTCGCGTCAGGACACGTGACCTGATCGAAAATTCGTAAGACGGACACGTGACCTGAGATCGCCGCAAAGGCGAGTTTTCACTTCTGCCGGCACTCCCGGCGTGCAACCCGTTGTTTCTTTTTTATGATTTACCTCAAATATTTCTACTAAAAATTATTTTATTGTAGAACGGGTATGCCTTCAACTTGGTCACATTTAAATTACATCACAATCGGTTTAGTACTTTGAAGTCAGTTTTTTTAAATGAAAGATTATTGTTATCATATTATTATAGCTTACAAGATTGCACGCGAATGAAAACATGCATAATAAAATTACAGTGTAAAATTATAAACCTTAACGTACATAAGTTCTCCGTTTTTTTGTAGCATAACAAATCAATACAAACTATTCTGAATTTTCTTACGCATTGGCTACATTTCACACTCACAATTTGTAAGAGAATATAAATTCCCGAGTATAAAAATAAATTTGTACGCGAAGCCACGAGTAACATCTACTCATCTTTAACTTAGGCTTTACAATAAAAATGGAGTAAATTTGTTTGTGTTTGTTTATTTGCTTTTCGTGAGTGTCAGCGGCCAACATTGGTGTCTGATAGCAAGCTGCCTAAAGGCATCTGACATAGCTTAACGACTGCCATCAATGATGACAGCCGAGGCCAACGGTTTAATGGGCCTTCTGAAGCACAGAGGAGCTCGAGATATTTTTTGCCACTTGCGATGCGATCATCCATCCCATTAGGGACGGCGCCCAGGGTTGCTTACCATACGTTAGCGATAATAATGCTTACTGGACCATCGGGCTCCTCAAATTGAGTAAATAAAACGTTTACACAGTTTGAAGGGAAACGTATATACCAAGATTCCTTAGAAACTTAGGTTAGGAATCGATAAAAATATTGTGGTCAAATATTTTTTAAACCCACTCGAGCACAAAGGCAAGTATATCAAACAAGGATAAGGTTCCATGGCACCATCATTAATCATGAAGTAGGTATTTTAAAACTATTTTAAGTAAGTAACACAATTTGAAGGATCCTCCAGCCTCCAGGTAGGCAGTCAGGCAGTCCTAAAGACTTCGTCCTTGAAACGAGTGTTGAAAGTCAAACAAACTTACGTAACTTCGCGTTTTTAGAATGTGCTTTATTTCGATACAAAGGGAATGAAAAACGTATTATTGTATCCAGGTTGTATTATTTCTTAAATATTATAAACTAGCTTTCGCCCGCGGCTCAGCCCGCGTCAATGTCTGTCCCTCGGGTATAGTACTTTTTCCCGGGATATAAGGTAGCCTATGTCCTTCTCTGTACTCCAGAGAACTTGTATGCAAAATTTCACGATGATCGGTTCAGTAGTTACGGCGTGAAAGCGTTACAAACAAACAAACTCACTTTCGCATTTATAATATTAGTAAGGACTAGCATTCGCCCGCGGCTCCGCCCGCGTCAATGTCGATCTCTCGGGAATAGTACTTTTTCCCGGGATAAAAGGTAGCCTATATGATAGTTACGGCGTGAAAGTGTAACAAACAAACAAACTCACTTTCGCTATTAGTTAGGATTAGGATATCTGCGAAGTTTTCCTGGGAGACAAGCTGCTTTACAAAGTGTAGAGCGAAAAATATATACAATATAAGAGCGAAAGATAAGTTTACGTGATAACGGTGGAAGAGAAATAGATGCGTCAGCGTCACAAGCCGAACGCTTAGGACGATCATGACTCTATCACTTGTTCGAGCTCTCGCACACGGAACGTGACACTTTAGTGCGTGCATCGATTTATAAGACGTTATCACATTAAATAGAATTTAATGTGCGGCATAAAAAGCGTGGTACCTTACAAAGGTACCATGTTTTTTATGCCGCCATAAAAAACATAGTCCTGCTGGTGGACCTCAGGATTAATAAATTTTGAAATAAAATATTTCGGAAATTTAGGTAGATCTACCTAAATAACCAAATTCAAGAGTGCTTAGGAGTCTTTTCTTTTTTTTTTTTATTTATATCCGACGGCAAACGAGCAGACGAGCCACCTGATGGAAAGTGGTCACCGTCGCCCATGGACATCTGCAACACCAGAGGAGCTGCTGATGCGTTGCCGACTCTTAAGATACCTGTAAACACGCCTTTTGAAGGACCTCAAGTCATAAAACACAGGGAAAACCTTTTCTAGGTAGATAAGACTCCTAAGCACTCTTGGATTTGGTATTGATATGTTGTTTGCTTAAAAATGGTTAAATAAATAAATTTAAAAAATAATATAGGGAACCATAAGATATATCGTTAACGTTATAGCAACTTTTGTTATATATAAGACATTTCCATAAACGCAATAGGCTAGTTTCCTGGGTCGTAATAAAAACATAACAATTAGTCCGTCAGTTAGATAATCAAAAAATATTGAACACGTATTTTTTCTTTTGTCAAATAAACAATAAATAATAAAGATAAAGCGCGTCAAAGTTCAGGAGTGGGAGCTCGTGACGTCAAAGTTTGTTAAAAATTGAAGCAAACTATGACGTCACACGGAACTTCAAAGGGCTATATCTTTATCATTTTTTGTTTAATTGACGAAAAAAAAAATACGTGTCCAATATTTTTTGAATATCTAAATGACGGACTAATTATATTTTTTTAGGAAACTAGCCTATAGTTAACATAGTTTAGAAACAAGGTCTCACGTCGCGATAACAAAAAAGTCTTGTCAAAGAAACGTTTTGGTTTAGTCTTTTAAAACTGTGACTTATTACTTTTATATCATGAATAGTTTCAGACAAACAAGGTATTCATTTCACTTTGTATTATTATTGGTATGATATAAGGACTGTAATTTAAGTGTACATATTATTGTTATTTATTTGCACGCCTGCATGCACGTTGGTTACATTTGACGATCTATATAAATAAATAAATATATATACGGACAAATCACACAGATTGAGCTAGCCCCAAAGTAAGTTCGAGACTTGTGTTATGGGATACTAACTCAACGATACAATATTTTATAACAAATACATAAATAGATACACATCCAAGACCCAGGCCAATCTGAAAAAGATCATTTTCCATCTTGACCTGGCCGGGGATCGAACCCGGTCACTCCGTGTCGCAGGCTGGCGTGTTGACCGCTGCGCCACGGAGCTAGTCTATATAAAGCAAGCAAATAAATTATTCTATTCTAATGTTATTTTTTAGACGTTTTTCCAAAGCACAACAAAAATAAAGACATGGATCCGCTCCCACAGCTGTTTCCAGCCACTGATACAGGACAAAGGGATACAACCTGGGTTAGTGGTAAAAATATATGACGTCATTTGAAGCACAAAAAAGGGTCAACTTTCAACTGAAACCTAATTGGATATACTCAACTCCGAATTTCAAATGTCGAGGATCCATCAATCTATACTAATCAGGGGTTGGAATACCGGTAAAAATCCATTACCGGTACCTCTATGAAACGACAGTACCGGTAATTGGTTTGGTACCGGTAAAAATCAAGTACCGGTACCTCTATAATACAACGGTACCGGTAATTGAATTGGTACCGGTACCTCAATAAAACGACGGTACCGGTAATTGAAAGAAGTACCTGTACCAAATACCGGTAAACAGTACCGGTACTCGTATTGGGAATTATCGTTAATGTGTGTCGTTGCCGTGTTGTGTATGTGCGGCGTGAGGCGGGGGCCCACAATAGGGCGGCACTTTTACAGTCGAGCGAGTCCCATGCGGTAGACGGCAACAATGCGTAGGTACCGGTAAAATAAACGCAATTTTAATACCGTTAAAATTTGACAGAATAGAGGTACCGGTACTTACCGGTACTTATAATGTGAATTTGGTACCGGTAACAAGTAGCGGTAAAATTACCGTTAACTGTTAACAATATTATTACCGTTAAATACTAGATTATTACCGGTACCTCATATTACCGTTAAAATTTTAACAGAATAGTAATACCGGTACTTACCGGTACTTATAATGGGAATTTGGTACCGGTAACAAGCCCTGATACTAATATTATAATTATAATGATATTATAAAGCTGAAGAGTTTGTTTGTTTGTTTGAACGCGATAATCTCGGGAACTACTGGTTCAAATTGGAAAATTCTTTTTGTTTTGGATAGTCCATTTATTGAGGGAGGCTTTAGGCTATAAAACATCACGCTGAGACCAATAGGAGCGAAGCATCAATAAAAAAATTTGAAAACGGGGGAAATTATTCATTAATCATAATAGGCTAGTTTCCTAAAAAAATATAATTAGTCCGTCAGTTAGTCATTCAAAAAATATTGTATAAGTATATTTTCTTTTGTCGATTAAATAAAAAATGATAAAGATACCGATCCCGATCGGAAAGTCTAATTCCGTGTGACGTCATAGTTTGCTACACTTTTTAGCAAACTTTCACGTCAAAGATAAAGCGCGTCAAAGTTCATGAGTGGGGACTCATGAACTTTGACGCGCTTTATCTTTTCCATTTATTGTTTATTTGACAAAAGAAAAAATACGTGTCCAATATTTTTTTATTATCTAACTGACGGACTAATTATAATGTTATTATTTTGACTCAGGAAACTAGCCTATAACAGAAATTGCCGCGGACGAAGTCGCAAACAACAGCTAGTCAATAATGTAAACGAATTAGAAATTATCTCAAAACAAGAAAAGAAATACACTGATACTAACGACTTTCCATAAAGACACAATATGCTAAGAATAAATAATACAAGACAATGAACCTTCCCAACAGGTTTTCTGTGCCGATTGCCAGATAATAAAATACCCTAATCCTAACTTGTAATAAGGGAATTTTTTCTGCGTTACTACGTACCAGGAAAATTAATAAGCTACAAATAAACTACTTAATTATCAACATGTGTAGCTAAAAATATATCAATATGTAGTCAATCAAAACCAGATGACCTTTTTTACCTAACTTCAAAAATTAAAAATATTTCCAAATTAACTAAAAAGAAATGTTTATTTGCAATGCAATTTCTTTTATATTCTACAAGGTTATTTTGTTTCCACTACTGATGTTGCAAAGTGAAATTAACTTTTCTCAAAAATTTTCATAATTCTCGCGTGTTTCTCAATGTTTCTCGCAAATGAGAGATATAACAAATTCTAATCTGGAGAAATAAATTCCGAATCCTTCTCTGAATGAAAGAAAGAAGAAATTCTAATATCAGGAAAAACATCCGACACGTTTTTTTTATTCTTGAAAATTGTGTTCTAGAATTCTAGAGAACATCAATACGAATAGTTTTGACCGATAAAACTCTGCAATGAGCCGAGCGCAGACTAAACTTTTTATCAACATCCAAATAAACTTTCTATTTAGCTGGTGTCACAAAGTTCTGCTTGGGAGATTTGCGACGAGCGAAAACTCCGGCTGAGTCAGGATTACTAACGAAGGGTCCCGTACAGCCGGCCTTTTTGCTAACTTAGTGTTGCGTTTTGATAGTCTTTGAAGTGACTAGCAAAACGTTGTGCACTAATTTAGCAAATAGGCCGACTAAGCGGTACCTACACGCAAACTCAAATTATGCCTATTCACTTTTGCCAATAAGTTTTATTTTTGCTATAACTTTTTTTTTGTATCCTAATTTGTGTCCCACTGCTGGGCAAAGGCCTCCCCTCCCTTCTTCCATTCTATAACTGTATAAAAAAATTCTCCAGTGTTTAACTTTCGTAATCAAGTTGACATTTGGTTTATTGATATAAACCTTCCGCGCGAAAAATAAGTAATATAAATTGTTTATATCCACTTAGGCTTTTCATGTTACTACGTTGGCCACTGCACACACGCAAAGCAGCATCTTATTATGGTTTAAATTGTGTACGTTGGAGAAAATAAACAAATTTTTACTTTACTTTACTTTAAAAGATACAGTCAACGTGATAAAATTATAGTTATCAGAGCGAGAGGAATATCCTGTTTCCTATTGTATTTTTTTCAGAATTTTTATCTATACTAATATTAGAAAGAGGAAAGATTTGTTTGTTTGTTTGTTTGTATTGAATAGGCTCCGAAACTACTGGACCGATTTTCTAAATTCTTTCACCTATAGAAAGATAATTTATCTGCGGGTGACATAAGACTATTATTTAGGCAGACGAAGTCGAGGGAAAATTGTTATTGTTTCATAAGGCGATAACTTGACGTCAGGCAGGCAGCAGGCCGTAGAAGCTTTAGCCAAATCATAAAATATTACAGCAAAATGCTGTCTGTCGTAAAATCGGGCCCTTGGCTCCGCTCCGCACACAGCTGAGACCACCAACACCAACCTGGTGAACCTCGAATGATAGTGATGAAAATGCGATAACTAATGGGTGCAAAGACCTAAGGCCTTTAATAAAATCGGAACTAAACATAGATAGGTGCGCCCTTTTATAAAGCGCATCATCACACAAACCTGTTTGGTGTACATTTTATTTTTGTTCCTTTGGGTTTGATGCAGAAAGGGCATTTCGCAATATTTGCTGGCAGAGAAAATGCTCTTTTTAAGTATTGTACCAATTGAGCATGCTAACTTTTTTGACGGTTATAACTATATCTTTTTATCTGAAAGAAAACATTACTTTTCTAACCTATATTGTTATTTCCGCAAATCGTTCATAAACTTTTTGATATTTTAAACTTCATAAAGTTGTAAATATTCTGAAAGTAACGTAATTTTCACGGTCGCTTTTTTTATCCCAACTAATATTATAAATGCGAAAGTGAACTTTTGTTTGTTACGCTTTCACGCCGTAACTACTGAACCGATCATCATAAAATTTTGCATACAAGTTCTCTGAAGCTGAAGTACGGAGAAGGACATAAGCTCTCAACCCGGAAAAAAATACAGTTCCAGAGGGAACGACGGTGACGTTAGCGAAGCTGCGGGCGAAAGCTAGTTTGAAATAAGACAGCAGAAAATATAGTTATTTGAGCGAATATCTCTAAATAGTTTTGGATTCAGCCAGCCAAAGGAAAAAAGAACTTAGCGAATTACGAAGTGCTCTCTTTTTTCAGATTGCTCATTTTGCGAAATGCTTTTTTTGCGACGAACCAGTTAAAATTAATCGGGGAGAAAAGAAAAAAAACGTAAACGCAGGTGCTTCTCTTTCCGCGCATATCATAGAAGCCGACCAAGGAATGGCCGATAGTCAAAGGAATCATGTCAGTAGACGATGCGGCTAGAAACCCATCCATCACTATATTCTACTACGTTAATCAATCCCCAGGCGCGATCCCCACTGGGACGGGTGACTGCAAGTGGCATAAAAATATTTCGAACTCCTCCGTGCTTCTGAAGGCACGTTAAGCCGTTGGTCCCGGCTGTCATCATTGACGGCAGTCGTTAAGCTATGCCAGATCACTTTAGGCAGCATAGAAAATCTGACACCAGTGTTGGCCACGAAAAACAAACTCCGTAAGAGATGAAGACGTGATAATATTTACGTAATAGTCATCTGTTCATAACATTTTCTTCAGCCATTTTAAGATGCATCGCCTTGAAAGAGGCCTTTCATGCAAATGTTGAAACTCACTGATCGTAACAGGATGGACATTTATGGGAACGTTATTCAGAAAAACAAAGCATTGTGAAACGCCTTTTGTGTGTTGAATTTTGAGTTGAATTTTAGTAGTAGACATTCTGTTAATAAACGAAAACTCGAAAATAATAATATCTTTATTGTGGTACACAGGTTAAAAAAAAGAAGATAATAGTTACAGGTAATGCGTGTGTCACTGTGACCTGTCTATATAGAAATGTTTGCTAGGTACAAGGACGTTATAGTAGAAGGACTGAGCTCTCATAGTAATAATTGGAGCAGAAAGCGAAGACAAACTTCGGAATTCTATCTCGCTCTAAAGTAGGGTGACCAACTATAGATTTCTCGGACATGAAGTACTTAGGTAGGTACCACAGAAATATATCAGGATAGAACGGCTAAGTCGGTGGTATACGCGTTTCTCAATCTTGTACGATCGTACGAGATTCGTTAAACGTTCATTCAGTCAGCGCGCACGTCCCAACTTGAACATATGCTTTATTAAGCGGACATGACCTCCGGGTCTACAGGCAAACGCCTTAACCACTGGACCACAAAGGCAGTTACTACACACTCCACTAGTAATGACGTAATGGTGGTGGCGTAGTTTATGCAAAAACTGACAAACGCGTTCCCTTTGCAAAGTCCACGCGTAGCCATTCTATCCTGATATATTTCTGTGATAGGAACCTATGTCGGTGTCATTGATAAGACCCTATGCTATGATCATTTATTGACAAATAGCAACTGTAGAAGGGAATAGCAACAGTAGAGATGTTCATAGTACGCCTGATGGATCGAAACTTTATTCTATAACTAGCTGTTACCCGCGGCTCCACCAGCGTTAATGTCGATCCCTCGGGAACAGTAAAATTTCCCGGAATGAAAGGTTTCTTCCTCGGGCCCCAAACTACTTCCATATCAAATTTCATCCAAATCGGTTTTATGGTTGAAGCGTGAAAATGCGAAAGACAGACAGACAGAATTCACCTACACAGATCTTTTTTTAATGTAATCGTGAACTTATGTATCTATTTTTATACTTCTAAGTCTAGAAATGAGAAAAATTCCATACAAACTTTACCCCCCTTATTTTACCCTTTCAAGGGGAGTTTAGTCACGATCCCTCGGGAACAGTAGAATTTCTTCCCCTGGCCTGCAACTACCTCCATACCAAAATTCTTCCAAATAGGTTTAATGGTTGAAGCGTGAAAAGGGTACAGACAGACAGACAGAGTTACTCTCGCATTTATAATATTAGTATGGAAATATGGATTTTATGTACGAAGTACCTATAAGTACACATTACTGATAAATCAGATTCAACAAACTCGGCAGATAAGATGGACACCCTAGCCAAGGCACAACATTTACTAACTGAAAACGGTTATGTTATTCACCTGAGAAAGGATAATGCACAATGCACTGCACTGTCGCTTCGAGATCTCTTGAAACAACAAGTTATATTATTTTACTCTTTCAGTCTGCTTAAAAAATTCGAAGGCTGCGGGATTTTTTATTAATAATATGGCGGCAATGTTGAGATCGTACTAGGGTTGCTAGAGTAAATTTAAATTTAATACTATATTAACATTGCTCTTTTATTGTCGATAAGAAAAAAATCAAAATTAACTGTAAACATACAGTTTAGTTAATAAAAAAATAATTATTCCATGTTAAATAAAACAGGAATTATTTCATTATTAATTAAATATTGCTGTTTTGCTTTACTACCATTTTCTTCCAATATTTACATTTTTATGCAATGGCAAGGGTGCGAGAGGGAAAAAATGCCGAGGTATTTCCGTCTCACTTTACCCTAGAATTTTTTGCACAGTATTATGCTCTCTATTCTTGAAGCGTTAAGGGTTAATATCGTATATCAAAATCTGAAACAGTTCTATCAGGGTACTAAGGAACCGCTTACTAAATAGATGGCTAGGTACATACTTGTTTCTGATTACAGACCTTATAGCCCAATGCTAACGAGACGGTTTTTACTTGGACTAAGCCAACTTCAGCCGTGTGGAATCCGGCAGAGTAGAATAGGACCACTCGTCTTCCCGTGGATGTCGTAGAAGGCGACTTAGGAAATACAAGCTAAACAAAGCTTATAAACATCTAAGAGACCTCTCCAACCCGTCTGGCCAGCGTGAAGAGTGTAGGCCAAGTCCTCTGGCTGCTCTGGCCAAGTATGGCCCAGTAGTACAGAGAGGGTCGTGCTCCTGTAGTGGAGACTAAAAAGGACTTGATGATGATGATGAAGCCAACCGTGCCTGCATCTGATCGTCAGTTATGTATGGGGTTTTCTTATGTTATGAATGGGGGGACATATAGCGAGACCGTAGAGCCCCATATTAACGAGCCGGTTTTTACCTGGGCTAAGCCGACCGTGCCTGCATCTGATCGTCAGTTATGTATGGGGTTTTCTTATGTTATGAATGGGGGGACATATAGCGAGACCGTAGAGCCCCATATTAACGAGCCGGTTTTTACCTGGGCTAAGCCGACCGTGCCTGCATCTGATCGTCAGTTATGTATGGGGTTTTCTTATGTTATGAATGGCGGGACATATAGCGAGACCGATAGCCCCATATTAACGAGCCGGTTTTTACCTGGGCTAAGCCGACCGTGCCTGCATCTGATCGTCAGTTATGTATGGGGTTGGGGAGACATGTAACGTGCCTACGTCAACGTCTGATCGTCAGTTATCTATGGTATGTGGCACTGCTCGTGCCCTGCACGACCAGTACTCATGGACATGCTTAGTTAACCAGCACCGATCAATCGCCGCCGCCGGACCAGTTGTAAACTATCTCGTTTACAATGCTACTATTTGGCAGAATTCAATAATATTTTTGAAAATATACCTGCTCACATCTTCATTTATTATTCAACTCATAGCATATGCAAATATACCTATTGTGTTGTTTAACTAAGTAATCACTTAATATTATAAGACAAAGCACAATTGCAATATCGTGATATTATCCTTTAACGAAAATTTGTTTTCACTCCAATTTGAATAATCTTACTAATAAACAGTTTCAATGATAACCTTAGAAATCTGCTAATAAATAACAATACAATGCCCCCCACAGAGTACTAAAATTATAACAGTATCAAAACTTACGCGAGATAAGTTTTTTATAGAAACACAGTTTTACTCACGTTTACTCAGTCGGAATCGTCGTAGTTTCGGACTGTTACGAAGAACCCCTAACACTCAACCTGTTGATATGGACTACATAACAGACCGAAACCAGACGGCAATTAGGACTGAATAAAGTTAAACCGTGATTCTATACTGAAATTATATTTATACTCTACGAAAAAGACTTATTTGTAGTTTATACTACCTTTTTCTTGTGACTTCATCACATTTACCATAGTTAACCTGTTCATAATCAAACTTCTTTTATAGATGAAAGAATCAAAAAATATATATTTAGTCATTTTGATCATCATTACAAGGAAACAATAAACTCTTTCCTCTTTATAATCTTCTTCTTCTTTTGTTCCTGGTCCCGTTATCTGGAGTCACCCCGACTCCTCACTCTACGCCCGGTTTTGGCAATTGGGCTTTCTTAAGGTCTCTTTCGATGTTTGACCACCAGGTCAAACATCGAAAGGCTCTACCTCTCTTGTCCTGGCAAGCTTAGTGCGATTTTCACTACATGGTCTTCATCCCGTCTCATGATATGGCCATACCATCTCAGGCGATTTTATGACATTTTGTCTTTCCTCTTTATACCTAATATTTTTTTATATTTAGAATCCTAGTACCCAAAATGTTAATTACAAAGAACTTAATATTGCTTACCTTAGCCCCAAGCCAGTTTTTTCTTTGAACAGCAAAGGAGTTGTGAATCCATTCTTCTGCAGGTACGCAACTGTGATCTCGGAGCCATGCATTTCCAGCACTGCCCCCGAGTGCTCAAACCTGGAGCTCTCCAGTTTGTCTGCCAGCGAAAACCCTCTGCCACCTTCAGCTTCATCGTCACCAAGAGCCCATTCATCGGAATAGAGTTTTCTTTGCTTGCGTTCACGCTGTAATAAAAACAATATTTAAAATATATGTCAGTTTTTCTTCCATTGCCAACAGGAGAATAAAGTTTGTTAAGTGTGTACTTATAAGCTGCTGTAGGCTGAAAACTTGTGAATTTTATGTGGTGATTCAGCTTGTCGATATGAACAACTTTTCCTACAGGACCAATGCTGGTAATTGAAATATTTTTGATGTTTCCATTCAAATATACTGAAAGGCTGAACATTTTTGTTTGAAATGTAAATTTTTTTAGTTCCCAGCATTGATCCCGTAAGAAAAGTTGTACATATCGACAGGCCGAATCACCCCTTCAAGGATCAGACAGGATTTTGTTCACATCTTGTATATATGACTTGTTAACCTATTAAGACCCTGTTTATAACATAGTTTACTTGAGACCCAATGGACATTTTATGTCATGCAGATTTTGAGGGGTCATCATTGATGGCAGTTGTTAAGCTATGTCAGATAGACATCTGACATAGCTTATCAACTGCCATCAATAGGGAACTTAAAAGATCTGTGTTGGCCACTTACACACATGAAAAGCAAACAAAGGGTAATTTACTTAACAAAAGCTTGTTTAATTTTTCTTAGCCACAGTTTTTTTTATAAGCCAGTAATGTAATAAAAAAATCTTCAAATGCAATAAATATTAAATGGATTGTAGGTCCTTTTAATTTATATTTTGTTGTTGTTCCAAATAGGATTAACACCATTTTGTTTCTGGGTATTGAATCTAAGTTCACCTATCTAATCAACATTGATTATCCATTTATAAGTTTTATCAATAGTGTACTGTTTGTGAACAAGTAATGTTTTTACGCCCAACTAAGTAAAAAGTGAGTGATGTTCACTTTCACTTTTATCACGTCGAGATCTTCTATTTTACGACATTATTTATCATGCTTTTACAAAATGTATTGTTGACATGGCTTTATGAAGTGTCACATCATTGTAGGCTCTTTTTTCAACAAGAAACCAAGGCCAATGAAATAAAAGTAGGCAATAACTTAGTGCGGCTATAAAGTTTCGATGTAGCTGACGATTTCGTTCGCGAATCCGAACAAAGAGCTCTTTGATGAGTTAAAACTAGGTGCGTGTCGAATTTAATCTAGTAATACTTATTGTAATGTAGGTAACAATATACCTATTAGTGTATTTGGGAGTCTCGCCATCGAGTAATTGTTCGGCGGTACGGAAGATTAGTCGTATAAACTATAGCAGTGCGCGACGTGTGGTCGCACGGCGCACGCTCGCTCGCCTGCCCTCTCGACTCTCAGCACTCCGTCCTCGGACGGCCGCGGGAGGGATACGCCTTCGTCCCTACCAGAAGTCCAATATGCCCACTGACTTTACCGCACCGCGCTCCTCGCCGACTCATTATCATTGTCGCTATATCGCAAACCTGCGATCTTCGGAACTATTATAGATTTTAACTCCTTCTCGCATGCGCGAATGCATACGGCCGCCGCGTTTTAAACTCGGTCGCGAGCAGCGTGATCGCAAAAAACTGAGTCCGATGACCCTCAAAGATGATCATCATTACTGACATCCTAGTCGTGACACACATTTTCATCACAACCTCGCAACTTTGCTAGATCGATACACGATGCAGCGATGCACCATTTCATGTTTACGTGATCCCAGATAAAGCCACCATGGCGTCACCCGGGACTAAATACGTAAAAATGTAACAATAAACACTTACCAGCTGCCGCGGAACTTGTTTTTTAGCACTCGGCAGTGTTTCCGACATGTTTATGTTAGTCAGAAACACTGCAACGCGAAATTTACACTATTTTACGTAAATATTTTACACAGAGCACGAGAAAAAGTAACGCAATCCACCATTTGCAATAGTCGACACTGCTGCCAACTGTGCGGCGAGCAATCACTCTGGCTATTTACTGCAGGTTGGTAGAATGGAAGGCACCCTATTGGTTTATTTAAGAAAAGTCTTGGCGGGCATATTCGAAACATCGTAAATGTTACTTATTTATAGAGAAACATAATTTAACATTTTACTATAATAATACAATTATTTAAATTTCAAAACCTGTCCATTTATAACGTAATAATAAAATTCAGATCAGTAATAAGAATTTTCTGTAACTGTATTTGTGTACTAGGTCTAGGTATAGCAGATAGGAGCACGATAAGTAATAAATTGTCTTTGACGGTAGAGCCCCCGCTAAGGCGTAGTGTATATATTTTTTGTCCAAGGCAAGATGACGGAAGATACCTTTTCTCGTAGTATTTTTGTACCATATAGATTCGGTCCGAACAGTGCTAGTAGGAAGTCTAAATTTTGTAGAGTATTAAAAATAGGGCACACACTAGACAGAACGCTATACGCATATTTTACTCTTTGGCTATACGCTTTGGAGAGGGATAGAGAGTGTTTGGTCGGCCTTAGGTTAGAGCGTGTAGAGTTATGCCTTGGTTTCCTCCATTTCGGTGCCGCACTCTGTGTGAGCGGGATGAACCTATACATATAAAAGAGCAAGAAAAAAATCCTTACGACTTTCTCTTTTATGTATATAGGTCTGTCCTGCTCGAACGGACGTACAAGTGCGGCATTGAAATGGAGGTTCCCTCCATTGCGGTGCATTAGGAGCTTGGCTGTTCATAACATTTTTAAAGAGCAAGTAGGTAGTATGTATGATATGTGTATTATTCCCAGGTCCATAGATATAAGGCAGACCTAGGATGACATGGACGGACATATGAACATATTATTCTTCTGAGATATGAACGATTGGCGGACTGTGGCCCTTGACAGGGACACTTGCAAACAAAAGCATGTAACAAATGCAGTATGTACTCGATTTGGCGTTACCTTACATGAAAATGTATAATTTAACAAAGTACTTAGTGATGAGAATGTTTTTGGTGGGATTTATTGCATGGATTTATTCCTATCCAATACCACAAACGAATACCACTGGTATTACTTTGAATTTTTAATTCTAATCTATTCCAAACGGATACCACTCTTAACTTTTTTTTTATTTTATGTCTCAACGAATACCAAAATTTGAATTTGGTACAGTCAGCTCAGTCATCGAATTAAATTTATTTTCTTATATTTTTAAGTAATTTAATATTACTTTCCGAATTCATATAATTTTCAAATTATTTGATAAATTATGGAGGATTGTCCTGATGCTGATGCCATTCAAAAATTTACTGACTACATGGTGTCACAATGGCTAGAAAATGAAAGTTTTGTAGACGTTTAGTGTGGTCATGGTGAACGCCATCGAACCACAAATGCCGTAGAATCTTGGCATCAAAAATTGAATTCTTCTATGCCAAAGGATGCTAATTTATACCAGCTTCTGAATGAGTTAAAGAGGACGCAAAACAAACAGTGGTAATTAATGAATATGAAGCACATGAACCCCCCCGCAAAACGATGTTCAAATATAACCATCACAAAAAATACATGGAAAACATATGTAACTAATCAACTCCTCGATAACAAAATCTCCGTAGGCCATTGCTTAGAAAAATTAAGGACTAGTTATAATAATAAAAGATAATATTAGTAAAATCAAAATTCTGGCTTCCCAGTTCTACGCACTCTCGTTCTCTCCGCTCTTCTAATAGCCTCAATATTGCTACTCCTTCTCACAGCACTAATTTTATGTCCAACTCGTTTCAGTTGCAGGCTATAAGATTGTGGAATGCTCTTCCAGAATCCACCAGAAGGGCTCCCAACAGATTTGCGTTTAAGGAGGCAGTGCACAAATATTTTCTTCATAAGTCTTTTACTTCTCTATAATCATCCGTATAACTTACATTTTATATATATGTTATTATGTGTTATTATGTATTGTGTATTTATGTATGTTTATCGTTATGTATGTCAATTTATATTTTTTGTAAGTATATGTATGTATTTATATAAATATTTACATATTTATTTAAATTATCTATCAAAATTTCATCGCACCACTCATTATTTATCTCGGATCGGTCTCAAGGTTTGACTGGCAGAGAATGCCTTATGACATTAAGTCCACCTGTTTGTACTTTTTTTTGTGCAATAAAGTTGAAATAAAAAAATAAAATAATTGATAAAACAATTTGAAGAAGTACTATTTGCTACGTATCTACGTTGCAACTAATATTTCTTCAAATTGTTATAAATTACTGATTTTATTATACTTGATTATCTGTGATATTTTGCAATTGTTAGATTATAAGTTAATTACTCATATTTGATATTACTGAAAAAAAAAACATTGATTTATTACAATGTAGGTGATAAAAGACTGATTTTATTTAGAAAATGTTAATTTTCTGTGATTTTTTACAATGTTGGATTATTAGTTAATTATTCATATTTTATATTTCTAAAAAAACATTGAGCCATTACTATGTAGGTTATGAACGACGGATTTTTATTAAAAAACGCTGATTTTCTGTGATATTTTGCAATTGTTAGATTATTACTATTAGTTTATTATTCATATTCTATATTTCTGAAAAAAACATTGAGTCATTACTATAAAGGTAATGAACGAGTGATATTAGTATAAAAAAATTAATTTTATGTCATATTATATTATTATCAGATAAGCAATTTGTTCTTATTTTATATTTTTGAAAATTGTAATAATTAATATTATTATAACTTTATGTATAATTGAACTAGTCGAGTGCTAACTAAAATTGTTTATTAATATTTTACACATATTTTTGCAAATAAAAATGTTGTAATCACATACAAAGCATTTTTACTGACTGTACCTTTAAACTTGTTTTGGTATTAGTTTAAACAGTGGTATCCGTTGGGAATAGAAAATAATTAAAAATTCAAAGTAATACCAGTAGTATTCGTTCGTGGTATTGGATAGGAATGAATCATTGCATGGATGTTGGATGGACACACGATGGACATGTGTTGAGTGAGATACCTACAAACTAAAATGAGATATTTATCACAAAAAAATAGCAATAAGATTGATTACATGTCCACGACTCAAAGGTTTACCAATAAAGAATTTAATAAATGAGTATGTGATTTGTAAAAAAAAAATATCGGCCAGGTGCGAGTCGGACTCGCGCATGAAGCGTTCCGTGCCATCATCTGTACAACAACACTATATTATATATTTTTTTAGTTTCACGTTATGGGAGCCCCACGTTTTTAGTAGGTATATATTTGTTGTTATAAGCGGCAAGCTAGACAATTGAAATTTTGACAAAATAAATCATTTGTCAAAAATTTCAATTGTCTAGCTATCACGGTTCATGAGATACAGCCTGGTGACATATAGACAGACGGACAATGAGTCTCAGTAATAGGATCCCGTTATTACATCTTGGAAAGGGAACCCTAAAAAAAAAAAAAAAAGAGGATGGAAAAACATTATAAAAAGCGTGAAAGTACTAACTTACAAGTAGCTAGGTGTAGGAGGGCCAATTCGTTTTTAATGCTCTTGTTTTTTTTTTCTTTTCATGTGGTGTGTTTTACTTTCTTGCCCTTAACGGGCGTCAACATTCCTTAAATCCAAAGCTGTCGTTTCTAAATACATAAGGGACATATAAAACTTGTGAAGAAGTTATTTGAAAAATTATATTTTTACAACAATTTCTTTACAAGGATTTTCAGGAATCTGTAGAAATGTATAATCATGTAAGTACTACATTTGAATTATACGAAAGAAACTCCAACAAGAAAGAAATTCAAGTAGCTATCCAAAAAATACTTTATATGCATTTATTCTTTACGGGGTAGACAGAAATCCTAAGGCTATAAGACCCAAAGACCACGTTTAGTGTAGGTTACACAGGTGGAAAACATAAATAAAACGTTGGGTGATTGGGTGCATGAGCTGCATCGCCTTTTAATATGATGCTATAGAGTTTTGCCCTTTCGCCCATTCTCTCGGCTGGCTTTCACGGTCTTCGCAGGAAGAAAAGCAGCTAGTACATTCTACGTTTTTAGGGTTCCGTAGTAAGTAAACAAACAAACTGGAGAAGTCGTTGGATAGGTCTAAGTTTTTTTTAATGTTTGTTACCTCATAACTCCGTCAATTATGAACCGATTTGATTTTTTATGCGTTCAGATGAGTCCCATTTGAATTTCACCAAAATCGGTTCAGTAGTTTGTATGAAATAATATTTCTTATATGCAATATGTTTCAAAGTTTCAAAGATTTATTCAGACAATAGGCCATTTCAGGTACTTTTTCACGTCAGTTCACATTTTAAATATTACTTAGATATTAAACATACATACATAGTATCACGTCGTTTTCCCTTGCGGGGTAGACAGAGTCCAGGTCTATAAGACCTTATGACCACATTTAGCATATTGGTGGACATTACCTGGAAAACGGAATCATAATAGTGATGGGTTGCTAGCCGCATCGCCTAATGATATGATTCCTTAGATTTCCGCCCATTCTTTCGATCGCCTTATACGATATGCGTGGGAAGAGAACCAGCTGGCGCATTCTACGTTTTTTCTTTTCTCCCAGACCAGCATGGAAGAAATTATATTCAAATTATTAAATACTGTATTGGTCGATAGGAAAAGTTGTTCATTTTGACGGGCTTAATCAACTCTTAAGGGGATGTCGAGGGTAAAATTAAAAGAATACGATATGTAAAAAAACCCTGTCCGATGCATGAAAGGGTGATTTCATCATCATAGTCAGCCTATCGTAGCCCATTTTTGGACAAAGGCCTCTGGCCGGCAGGGGTGATTTAGTCCGTCGATTTGAACAACTTCATTATCATCATTACATAGTATAAAACAAAGTCGCTCCGCGTCTGTCCGTCCCTATGTTTGTGGTGCCGTGCTTCCCCGTGCTTAGATCTTTAAAACTACGCAACGGATTTAGATGAGTTTTTTTAAATATATAGAGTGATTCAAGAGGAAGGTTTATATGTACATTGCACCCGTGCGAAGCCGGGGATCCGGATCGCTAGTTTCCTATAAGACCAATGCTGGGAACTCGAAATTTTTTTGAGGTCGCCGTACAAAGTGGCCTTGCGGCCAAACATGTTCATTTTTTTAGTACTTTTTACATTTGATCATATCGACGTGCTAATCACTCCTTTAAGGATCGGGCAGAGTTTTATTTACATATTGTATTTACCAATGTTGGTACCTCCTAGGCTCGGCGTCTCTCGACGGGCAGATGCCCAACTGGCCCAATAACGTCGCTCGCCGCTACTATGAAGAACTGGATATGTAGATCCATTCATAGCTTGGCAGATGCGCACCTACATCTGCTGCCACATTGCATTCATTTAAAGATGCAGACATAGTTGAAACATATAAACTTAAGATTATGAATAATATATCAAGCGCGTCGTTTTTTTTTTAATTTGCTTCTAAAGCATTTTTCTAGCTCCAGCCTCCTGCCTTTAAAATATTCGCGCCAATTGAAATGGTCCTTATCTATAGTATTTTGGATAAATAAATATAAATTTGCTTTTTATTTCATTTTAAACAAAAGCAAGTCTTACAGGCATCATATTAAAACTAATCTATGGCTTAATAAAATTATTATAAAATAAACATCGTATTGAAAGTTTAATTAAATATAACTGAATCTATGAATTTCCTCAATGAATAGTTTAAATGTGTCCACCAATAGGCAACTCCAAAATAGGTCACCGTCGCGGATGGCTATCCGAGCAGGCAGACATGTAGGTATAAGCGTCAGTATAATGCGGCATTATATTGACGCCACCGAGCATCAATTTAAGAAAAATCTATGTTTCTTTGAGATTTTGCGAAATAATATTGTACCTAACTAACAAAGAGCCTCATTGTTGCCAGAATAAAATCAACATATTTAAAACTAGCTGTTGCCCGCGACTTCGTTTGCGGCAATTTCTGTTATTATGATTTATTAGTATAGATGAATAATTTTTCCCCGATTTCAAAACATTTTTTATTGATGCTTCGCTCCTATTGGTCGCAGCGTGATGTTTTATAGCCTAAAGCCTTCCTCAATAAATGGACTTTCCAACACAAAAAGAATTTTCCAATTTGAACCAGTAGTTCCTGAGATTAGCGCGTTCAAACAAACAAACTCTTCAGCTTTATAATATTAAATAGTATAGATACCTCTATGGTATGATTGACATTGAATTAGATACATAATAAATAATCATGTAGGTACTATATAATCAGGGCTGTCATCATCAACTGCCTGTCCGGTGGTTGAAGGTATGGCATCGGGCACGAGCGCCCGGCCTCCCGAGCTGCTACATTTTTTTTTTTTTTTTTTATGTATATCCGACGGCAAACGAGCAGACGAGCCACCTGATGGAAAGTGGTCACCGTCGCCCATGGACATCTGCAACACCAGAGGAGCTGCTGATGCGTTGCCGACTCTTAAGATACCTGTAAACACGCCTTTTGAAGGACCTCAAGTCATAGCACACAGGGAAAACCTCGGGAGGGAGTCCATTCCACAATCTTGCTGTACGAGGAAAAAAACCACGTGACGCTCTGACATTTTTGGAGACCCAAGTGTCAAGGATGTGGGGATGGACTTTACTCCTGTGGCGAGCGGTGCGGTGGTAGAAAGGTGTTACTTGTTTTTACCCCTTTCATCCGAGTGAGTAGTATCCCAATCCTTCATTAATTTACCAATTACTATCGTTCCCCGGTTAAAACTACTTCTGATAGGGAGCGTCGGAAGCACAAAAAGCCTGCCAAGTTCCAGCCCGCGTTCTGTCACTGTCCAGCAATGGAATAGCGGCTGGAATGATGAATCATGTATATAAACGGGACTTAGCACAAACCATTTTATTATTTGTTTCCGTTGACTCTTGGACCAAGTGATTAATCAACTGTGATAAAATTCCCGCTGTTTGAAAAAATCGTAATATAAAAATATAGAGCGAGCTAGAATTTAATGCTTTTTTTGTCAGCATTTCATTAGATCAGTACGGATATACCTGACTATAGTATAGCCGCGATAAGTAGCCACTTTTGACGTGATTCGTGGTCCAGTGGTTAAGGCGTTTGCCTGTAGACCCGGGGGTCGGGTTTGATTCCCACGGGAAGCATACTTTGTTTCCAGTTTGGTTAGGACATTGCAAGCTTGAATCATCTGATTGTCTGTTATTAAAGATTATTTCGTGCTTCGGAAGGCACGTTAAGCCGGTGGTCCCGGCTGCCATCTGGTAGTCGTTAAAGGAACCACGTCTGAGGCCGAGATGCCGAAACAGGTTCCGAAAAACTCTGACACCAGGGTGTGCATGGTCGATTGTCCATGACACCCAAACAAAATGATGTTTCCAGTTTGGTTAGGACATTGCAGGCTTGAATCACCTGATTGTCTGATAATAAAGATGATTCCGTGCTTCGGAAGGCACGTTAAGCTGGTGGTCCCGGCTGCCATCTGGTAGTCGTTAAGGAACCACGTCAGAGGTCGAGAGGCCGAAAGAGGTTCCGAAGAACTCTGACACCAGGGTGTGCATGGTCGATTGTCCATGACACCCAAACAAAATGATGATGACTACGCAGTAATTCTTGTAGGTAAAAAGTAATTTTCTTGGATAAATTTATTTTATAAATGTTATACCATTTTTTATACAAATATAATCAAAAGCGGCTTTGTATTATTTCGATAGTACTGTAGTATTCCAGCATCGAGTCCGAGCTTTAGATTCATAGGCAAATTTGTCGCAGTGCAGAATTGCTGAAAAATACTTGGCAGGCTTTGCGGCGCAAGCATCAGCCGCCTGCCACTGTAAGTTATGCAGAGCTGGCTTGTTATCACTTTTATCATAAACTAGCTGTTGCCCGCGACTTCTTCAATAAATGGACTATCTAACACACAAAGAATTTTCAAATTTGAACCAGTAGTTCCTGAGATAAGCGCGTTCAAACAAACAAACAAACTCTTCAACTTTATAATATTATAGTATAGATTATGGCAAGGTGTATGTGATATTTATATTGTTTTTGGTATTGGTTAAGGATCTCGTTAAGCACGGTCCCCAGTCGCCAAATCAAATCAAATTATTTATTGCTTCTTTAATGTAGTACATGAACTGAGATGAGATGGGTGATCATAGTGGCATAATAACATTTCGAGTTCCCTCAGAAGGCACATTAAGCCGTTGGTACCGGCTGGCATTACTTGGCAGTTTGAAAAATATTACACTGCTTTTTAGGGTTTTGCACCCAAAGGGTAAAAAAGGGGCCCTATTATTAATATGGGTCCGCTGTCTGTCTGTCCATCCGTCTGTCACCAGACTGTATCTTATTAACCGTGATAGTTGAAATTTTCACAGATGATTTGTTTCTGTTGCCGCTATTACAAAAAATACTAAAATCAGAATAAAAAAAATATATAAGGGGGGTTCCCATACAACAAACGTGAATTTTTAGTCAGTCGTAGCTTTTGCCTGCAGCTTCGCTCGCGGGAATGTCGGTCCCTCGGGAATAGGTAGTATACTCTTTTTCGGGATAATTAAATATCCTCAAGCTTTAGTCTAAAGTACCACCATATCAAATTTCATCAATTCTTTGAAAAGGTAACAGACAGAGTTACTTTCACTAAGTCATCCATCATTCAGTAGGTATATTTACCTGTTTCTTGTTTGACCTAGTTGATAAGATTAATTATAAAAAACCGGCCAGGTGCGAATCGGAGTCGCGCACGAAGGGTTCCGTACCATTAACTATGACGTTGCTTCGTACCAAATTTCAGAGTTCACGGGACGTACCTGTAGGTTTTTAGTCCCTTGCGCATGTCGATAATTTGCGGCATAAACGCTAATCTTTTGATTGCGTTGGCTTAGAAGTTTGATTTTTTCACAGCTTCAAGGGACAATAGACCTGAGTATTTGATATGAATATCAGCTTGATACCTCTACGTGTTCCCCAGAAAAAGGGTCTTGACTGGACTATAAGGGTTCGAAAAATTGGAACCCTTTTGAGGTACGGAACCCTAATAAAATACATGCAAAATATTAAATTACCTAATTAAATGTCGCATAGTAATTTACCATAATTTACCCTTCGTATAAGAAAAAATATTTTCTTAAAACTTAATAGTTATAACATTCCCATAAAATAACAACCAGTGTCTCTCGGGGTGTTACGGATTCTAATGTCATCCAATAAATCTTTTTTTTCAGTAATATAGGAGTTATGATCGAATAAAGAAACTTACATAAATACTTTAACTTAAATTAATCACAAAAACTTAACAGTCCCTTATTTGGGCTGTGGTATAAATTGATTACAATCATAAGTACCTACTATTTTCTACATATACCATAGAGATAAGATAATCTATGACATACCTATTCCGTCTCTTTCATTTCATATTTCCATAGCAAAGTTCGTTCTTTATGCAAGTGACTGACATTCTCATAAGGAGTATTAATAATACTTGTCTCCCGCGGCTCCGATCACGTTAATATCGGGATGAACGGTTAATAATCTATACATATAATAAAACAGTAAAATTATTTTGTATGTACATTTCGAATTATTGACTGAAATGGATAGAGGGACACTTAAAAAGAATAATAGAAAGCAAAACAATTTTTTTGGAATTTCTTGTCTGTCTGTCTGTCTGTCTGTCTGTATGTATGATCACGATTATCTCCGAAAATACTGAACCGATTTACTTCAAACTTTCACCAATTGCTTTGTTTTAACTCAGTTTAACATTTAAAGTTTGTTTCATCAAATCGGTTCATTAAAAAAAAAGTTATCGTCATTTGAATGAACTCAAGGCATGAGTTTGCCTGCAAACATATAGCAAAAATAAAATAATAAGTGACATAAGAAAATTAAAATCCAAAGTCAATTCATCATCATTATACGACAGCATTATACCTATCCTAAGTAATCCATACTAAAAAAAAAAAGAAGCTGACTGACTGACATATCAACGCAGGGCCTAAACTATAAGGGTTAGGAATTTGAAATTTTGCACAGGGGTTCCTTTTATAATGTAGAGGAGCACTAAGAAAGGATTTTTGGAAATTCATCTCCTTAGGGGGAAAAACGGGTTGCAAAGTTAGTATGAAACTTTGTTGTTTTTGAAGTTATTCGAATGAAATTCAGCATGAAGGTTCTTTACTGAAAGGTATGAAACACATGTAAAATATTTTACTCAAAAATCATCCCTTAAGGGGGTAAAATAATGGTGCAAAGTAAGCATGAAACTTTGCCATTTTTGAAGTTAGTCGAATGAAATTCAGCATGAAGGTTCTTTACTAAAAGGCATGAAACACGAGTAAAATATTTTTCTCAAAAATCATCCCTTAACGGGATATAACGGGGATACAAAGTTAGTATGAAACTTTCCGTTTTTGAAGTTATTCAATTGAAATTCAATATTAAGGTGTTTCATTGAAAGTCATAAACTAATGTATTCCGGGTAATTCTACTGTTCCTGAGAAATTGACACTTACGCGGGCGGAGCCGCGGGCCAAAGGCAAACCTGACTTATATATCAACGCACAGCCGAAACTACTGTGCGCAGAAACTTGAAATTTGGCACAGGGATTCTTTTTATGATGTAAATGAGCACTAAGAAAGGATTTTTAGAAAATCAAAGGGGTTGAAGTTTTATGGAATTTTCTCATTTCTGGACTTAGAAGTTTGAAAGTAGGTACGCAAGTTCTCAATTAAAATTAAAAAAGATCTGTTTAGGTGAACCAGACAACATTCTCACTTGAAGAGGTAAATAGGGGGTAAAGTTTGTATGGAATTTTTCCATTTCTAGACTTAGAGGTATGAAAATAAGTATATACGTTGTAGGTTACAATTAAAAAAGATCTGTGTAGGTGAAATGTACAAAATTTCCCCCTTAAGGGATAAGGGGGGGGGGGGGGGGGATTGTATGGAAATTTTCTCATTTCTGGACATAGAAGTATAAAAATAAGTATATATGTTAACATTACAATTAAAAAGATCTGTGTAGTTAAAATGGTCGAAATTTCCCCTTGAAGGGGTAGAATAGGTGGGGTAAAGATTGTATGGATTTTTTTTATTTACTTAGAAATATGACAATAAGAAGTTCTCCATTACAATAAAAAAATATCTGTGTAGGTGAAATGGGCAAAATCCCCTCCTTAAGGGCTAAAGATCTATGCAGGTGAAATGTATTAAATTCCCCCTTAAGGGGAAAAAGCAAAGGGGCAGGGGTTTGTATGGAATTTTTATCATTTCTACTGTTCCCAAGGGAACGACATTAACGCGGGCGGAGCCGCGGGCAACAGCTAGTAATAAATAATAATAAACTCTTTATTGCACCAAGAATTCAAAGGGATTCAATATTACGAAATAGGATGTAGGTACAATGGCGGCTTTATTGCTAAAACAATTTCTTATAGGCAACTAATTAGGTAGGACTTCAATGAATGCGAGATGTAGGTAAGCCGCAGAACTACGTATAAGTTAAGTAAACAATGTGCTAAATATACTTACACAATAATACTTATATACTTACACAATAATCGTACATACATAAAATAGATAATGAGTATATACTGTAATACATAATATCAGACTTATCGAAATCCAGGTGTGTCTGTGTGCAATTTCGTCAAAATCCGTTCAGCGTATAGGAGTGATTGAGTAACAAACATCCACACATACTCACAACTTTTGCGTTTATAATATTAGTAAGGGTATAGGATCTTTCTTATAAAAACGTCTTCAACCAATTTACTGAACCGATTTAGATGAAATTAAAATGGAACCAATTGGGAAGCATACTCTTTCAAATAAAAATCAAATCGGTTCAGAGTTATATCTAAGGTAAAAAACCTACAACTGAATTGAGAACCTACTTTTTTGCAGTCGGTTAAGAATAAAAACAATCACATAATTAAAACAACTTTATATATGTTTATATGTTTTCGCTTTTAAATATTTAAAATTCTGGCGCTAGAACAATATAGATGATCTTCCTAACTGAAGACCACGGAGCAGATATAGAGAGGAGTTGCCCTAAGGAATATTTTCTATGAAACAATGCGTGGCACTTACAGGGGGTGAGGGGAGTATTATCTGTCTCACTCTACTTGCTCTGTGTCTCACTCCCTCCTTTATATCCATCTAGCGGCGAATAGCCCAACTACTTAATAAGTTCGATGTTGATCTTTCTTTTTAGTTTATCTATCCGTCACTAGATGTCCCTAACACCTACTGCTACTAAAAGAGAATTATGAAACTACATAAACAAAATCTTTTGTCAAGGTAAAAGTCTTTAGGTATAAATTTAGAACAAATTTCAGTACTTATGGCTATTAGTTATTACGATAATTAGCTTTAATATATTTTTATAGTTCTTACGTCCCATTACGCAAAGTGGTGCCATCTAACGATGAGTAGCACGGAACGTCGCCAAAAGATTCTTCTAGAATAATTTAAGTAAATTACGAATTAAAATACTTACAAATGAAATGTGATTCCTACCATAGCATCTGAACGTTTATCGGAGTAGTTTTTACATGATATAATACAACACTTTATGATTTTCTTCGTAAAAAACAAGAAAAGTCCGAAAATCTCACTGTGTGCACAGAACGAACCAAGTACGAACATTGACAGCTACAACAGCAGACTAATAGGCCACGCCTACTCTCGATGTTAACGTGATGACGTCAGGACCTAGTTGGAATCACAGTGCACAGTAGCTTACGCCGTCTCCACTCTATATCTGCTCCGTGCTGAAGACTCACGTCGATAGACGGACAAACCTTGTGCCCGATAGTTCTTTGCATTGTGACCAGTCGAGTGTCCACGAAAGTGTCAATCTCTCAAAGTAATCCTATAATACTTATTAACCGGATCCACGATCAAGCATTCACTGTCCGCAACTCCATGGCCCTCTAAAAATTCCGTATGATTCCTGAGCCAATCCAAATACAACTTTAAGTACCGATCTCCAGGGTCCAAATCCGTGTGCCCAAGGCAGAATATTCTATAGGCATCTTCACCATATTTTCCAATACCACACAAATCACTAGCTCTTCGCCATTTTGAAGACACAAACTGGTAGCTCAGCTTCCAAATCATATGGCCTCTTTTCCTCAAGCCTAAGTTTTCGAAAAACCTCTCCAGAGAGGTTGGATTCTCATCTAAAACATGATAAGGTGTAGGAAACTCCTCAAAAAAGGATTTCATGTACGGCCTGGCAGTTTTACCAGAGGTTTTGGTTAAAAAAATCGTTGCTATTAACATTGCCCAAGGGTTGTTTGAAAATTCCTCTTCGAAGACGTAATGAGGTGATACCGGCATTTCTCTAGGAGTGATGTTGAAAAAAGGTTGGATTTGCAAAGGCTCTTGTTCCTCAATACACAGTTGTGATAAGCTTAACATATCTGATTCAGAATCTATTGAATTCTGGCTTAGATCTTGAGAAGAGTCAGGGGATTTCGATGGCGAGAGAAGAATTCTATTTAGACTTGTAGATGGATAATTGGTTTTTTGAAAGAATCTGCTGATGCAAGAGTCATCCGCCATGACTAAATCTGAAAAAGAAAGAAAATAGGTAAATATTGGGCCAAGTTACATACGTGTGGTTAAAACTGTATGTTAACAAGCAACGAACATGACAAATTAATAAGAAGGCTGAGCCCAGTCACCAGATAACAAATTTTAGAGTAGGATCATGGGAATCAATGTCATATATTGATGTGGTCCTAAAGATAACTCAATGTTTCGTTATACAGTTAAACTTTCAGTGTGAAATCGATTCCATGAACTTCCATGCTGGTCTGGGAGTAAAGAAAAAACGTACAATGTACCAACTGCTTCTCGTCCCACGCAGATCGTAAAAGCCGATCGAGGAAATGGGAAAATCTGAGGAATCATGTTAATAGGCGATGCGACTAGCAACCCATCACTATTTTGATTCAATTTTCCACCTAATGCCCACCAACATGCTAAACGTGGCCTTCAGGTCTTTTAGACCTAGGCTCTGTCTACCCCGCAACGGAAAAAGATGTACTATGTATATATGAAATCGATGTTTAACCATGGCATAACTGAATTATAAAATAATATCCATGGTATTACTGTTGTATCATTGTTGTATATTGAAAATTATAGTACAAAATTTGTAATAACTTAGTGGCAGTCCCGACTCCGGGCTGGTGTTGGGAGATGTGGAGAAAACAGAGTTAGGTGGGGTTTCTCTACCAACAATTTGTGTGACTATGTCCAGCAGCGGACTTTTTGCGGCTGAGATGATGATGATGATGATGAATTAGTGTGACTGCGGTGCCAATCAGTCCATGTCTGACCTTCTTTCGGGCCCGAACTGCCCCACTACTTGAACGGTACAGGACCTCAATGAGGCTAATGATAAAGCGATTAGCGTAGCCAGACACTTGTCTAAATAAATCTAATCAAACGGAACCATTTTGACTCGATCAAAAGAGGTACCTATTATTTTCGATACTCGATACACTATATTAAATTCATCTTTTACAAACTTTTTGTATGGCGTGGGTAATCTATATGTTAGTATTACAAATCCTTGGTTTTACACATATTGTTGATTGTAATGATCATATGAGGTGATTAATACATGATGAAGGTTGTTATGCTACGGTTAAGCGATACACAATAAATGGCAAAGAGGATCAGGCATAAGCAAGGATCTAGATAATTACTATAACAAGTTAAAATGTGCTAGAGACCCAAAACATAACTAACATTTTTATTATTAAGAAACTAATAATACACCCACGTGTAAATTAACTCTTCTAGCTAGAACTTTGGAAGTATCAAATTATACAATAGACTCAAATTGATGATTATAATAAAATAATACCTATCGAATTCTCGTATACAGCAAAAAATATTAGGTGAGCGTTTTGAATGAGGTCATGATCATGATTCAAAACAGTCTGGGTTACCGGATGTCAATATTATTACGAGTATAGATTTTGTCATTGATTTTCCGTGTAGTAGACAAATTCATCGTTTATTTTAGCACCCGAAGTATGGCGCCCGCGATGCCGTTTATATATGTAGCGCGATAAACTATCTCCATCACGCTCTTTAATATTAAAACACGGGGTTGGAAACGCGTGGCGGCAAACTACCCAAAATAGGGGTGGCGTGAGGCAGTGGGTGCAGGAATCATATATGAAAATAAAAAAAATCTAGATCCAGGGATGGTGAGAGTGCAATATAAAGAAGTCATGGAGTTGATCTAATGTTTAAAAACTTCTTATCGCTGAACAGCCCGGTCAAAAATTTCATTTTGATTTTTATAATATACATTTTTAAAAGCCAACAATCCAACGCACATCTAGATGGACTTCAAAATCTTGCTTTTTTACAAGCTTTTATTTAACTTGGAAAATTTGTATGTAAATATGTTTGTTCAATTTTGAAGCAGATTTTTGTATACTCGTTTAGTTTGGCTGACAATGCATGGCATGCTTAGAAAAAATTTAACATTAAAAAATATATATAATATATTATAATTAATAAAAAAGGGAAAATACATTATTAAATATATTAGGATTAAAAAAAGGTTATTTAATAGTTTTTATATAATTCTAAAACTACTTACGAGAAAAATAATAAAAAAAAATTTGGTACTGTTTTTTCCAAAAAATGGAAAAGAAACAAAAAAATATTAATAAAATGTAAAAATAAAATTTTATTTTAATTGAATTATTTGATGTTATTTTTCAGATTATGAAAATTTACATTATTACGAATTCATTTGAATTTTTACGATTAGAATATCACAAAAACTTCATATTTTTTTTTAAAGTTTCATACCGAATCTTGAGAGGTTTCTGCTGAAATGTTCTTCAGGTCTTTTTAGTCTCCACTGCAGGAGCATGACCCTCGCTGTACGCTGTACTACCGGAGGCATACTTGGCCAGAGCAGACAGAACGTCCCTATGTATGTTGTTAATTTAAAAAATATTGTTTATAATAGTATATCATATATTTTTTAGAAAACTCATATTATATGCACAGGATATAATCCAAACATTTATTTTAATATAAATATATAATAAATATATTTTATTTACACAAAATTAAGTGTGTATCCAAATGGCAACGCGATTTATTTTAATCTATAGAATTTTCTCTTACAAATTAGGAAGGAAATAATTTTCGAGAAAGAAAACGTTTCAAAAAGTAATTAATAGTCAGGGCCGCGACATAATATTTTTTCGGCTTATCTCGTCAAGATTAAAGGTAAAATGACCCAGTAATCCCATTAGTCGGCTATGTTTGCACATTGTTGCTGTAAAAAAACATCTGACTAACTCGACACCTGTACAAGTGTACATGTATACACATATGATATGACAATTCGATGTAGAAACAACTTGTGTGAAAATAAAATTAACTTTTTCCTTTCGAATGGAAGTTGAATGCCACTTCCATTCTTCCTCGTGGGAAATTTTGGGAATATTTTGATGTTTCGCGGGAATATGGCTATGCATATAATATTTTATGTATTAGCCTATATTTTTTTTAACCTCATAAATATTCCATTCGTTTGATACCAAAAACAAACAATATATATATTTTTTTATTAAGTATTGAATTAGGCGTGTCTCCCATCTCACCTGATGGTAAGTGACGATGAAGACGAGGATGTTACATGCCTATCCAAGAGATACACATATTATTATTCTACTTTTGAATGTTCCAGGACTGTACTTGTCCGGGAATATAAACGCAGGCAGGTCATTCCACACCTTAGCTATGCGGCGAACCAAAACCTTTTCATTTAAGTTCGTGATTTTGTATTATACGTACATACATAGTGCTATATCACGTTAACATTGCGAGGTAGACAGAGCCCAGGTTTTTGAGACCTAAAAGCCAAGTTTAGCGTGTTGTTTGTATTCTAGAGGGCGCCATTTTGAATTGATGTGACATCACAAAGCCTATAATCAGCGGATGGTCGAGACGCATCTATATGTCAAGTTACGTTGGGTAGTTTAAGATGTACAAGGGAACAAACGAACATACATACATAGCGGCCAAAATCGTAACCCTTAATTAGCTTCGCCGTGGTCGGGTAAAAAAACCGACCAAGTGCGAGTCGGACTCGCGCACGAAGGGTTCCGTACCGTTATCTATAAAAACGGCAAAAAAAAATCATGTCTGTTGTTTGGTACCCCCCTTTAATATTAATTTAATTAATTATTTTTAAAGTAAATAAATATTCTGTGAAAATTTCAAGCGTCTACCTGTTGCCGTTATCAATATCGAGCAAAAACAAGCAAAAAAATCACGTTTGTTGTATGAGAGCCCAATTAAATAGTTATTTTATTCTATTTTTCAGTATTTGTTGTTTTAGTGGCAACAGATATACATCATCTATGAAAATTTCAACTAACTATCACGGTTCATGAGATACAGCCTGGTGACAGACGGACAGACGGACTAAATAAAATTGATATTAAAGGTCCCATACAACAGATATTATTTTTTGCCGTTTTTATAGATAACGGTACGGAACCCGTCGTGCGCGAGTCCGACGCGCACTTGGCCTTTTTTTTTACTTTATATACCCCTATCTCATCTAGGATCTGTTTGGATGAGAGAGAGAGAGAGAGAGAGAGAGAGAGAGATAAAAAACCCTTGGTGACTGTCACTTATAATATAATACATATTATAGGATAGTCATAATTATACATATTTTATTAAAAACATAAGCAGGTAGTAGACACCAGTGCCTACTTATTATTCATGCTATTGTTAGATATTTAACATGACGGCAAGTTATTCAAGAAAGTTGTTATTACCTATCAAGTTCAATGTTGTACCTACTCGCTGATAGCTGAGAAGTGTATTTTTTCCGTAATTTTACAAAACAATCGACTATGACTTTTCATTTGTTTATACAAGCGTTTGCCTGTAGACCCGGGGGTCGTGGGTACGTTTACCACGGGAAGGATACTTTGTTTAGTTGTTTCCAATTTGGTTAGGACATTGCAGGCTTGAATCACCTGATTGTCTGATAATGAAGATGTTCCGTGCTTCGGAAGGCACTTTAAGCCGTTGGTCCCGGCTGCCTACTGGTAGTCGTTAAAGGAACCACGTCAGAGGTCGAGAGGCGGTTCCGAAGAACTCTGACACCAGGGTGTGCATAGTCGATTGACCGTGACACCTTTACGAAATGATGATGATTTGCTTACGAGCTACGTAAATTGATTATTTGCCACTCTGATTCGCCTTACTACAGCCTTTTTGCCTTTCACGGCGTCAGCACCGAGTTAGGTGGGGTTTCTCTAACAACTATTTGTGTATGCGGCGCTGTCCAGACAATGGCCCAACTGATGGATTGCCCTAGCTGGCTTACTTCTTGTAATGTCAAGGACCTGGTGGAGGCAAACCATCGTGCCTTAGATGTGGCCGAAGTCTGTTGAAGACTAGTTAAAGAATAGCCATTCGGAAGCATAGGTTGGGTCAACCATCCTGATTGCATTCACCTATGCTTCCGATTTAGAACGTCGGAAGTCCGTCCTGAAAACGGATCGTAAATCGGATGCTACCGTCCTGAATGCGATTATACTGTCCGTTGACTGAATATCGGATCCTAAGTTCAGGATAGTTTAATAGGCGCTTTCGGAAGCATTTTAAAGATGGGGAAGAATACGAATTTGTTTGATTTGGAAAGGGAATGAAGGTATCGGGATACTATTCTCTCGGGTGAATGGGGGAAATGCAAGTAGCAGCTCGGGATACCGGGCGCGCGTACCTGATGCCATATACCTTTAACAACCGAACAGGCAGTTGAGGATGACACCTCTGAACATTTTAAATGTAGGCCATAAAATGATATAACTGTATTTTTATAAGCGTTTTATTTTGCATTCACAATGGAAATAAAATATGGTGCAAAAATTTCAAGCGGACGGGATTTGAACCTGCGACCTTAGGTCTATGTACGACTTTGAATTTTTTTTTATTACGTAATGGCCTATCTGTAAAATAACTTATTTTATGAAAAGTTAAATATTTTTCCCTTGATTTTTCCTTACATGCATTATATTATCAAATATATACTGGGGCACACTTAATTTGATATCTATTCTTTTACTACGCTTGATGATTTTGAAAGGCAAGTCCCTTTTTTCAGAGTATGAAAAGCGATAAAAATAATTTGACCATAAGATACTCTTATTGAATTAGGAAATAAAATATGGTGAAAAAATTTCAAGCAGGCTATGTACGACTTAAGGTCGCAGGTTCAAATTCCAGGTCCAGGTAGGCTCAGCAGGGTTGGTGATTTGTTTTTGGGTAACTATACTCGTACACGGTATAATAAGTTGCCCCAGAAACAGTCCTTGATATGCCTGATAGACAATTCAAAGCGTCATATCAATCGAGACGCGGGCACGAAGTCGTTCGTTCAAAGTAAGTTCGAGACTTGTGTAATGGGATACTAACTTAACGATACTATATTTTATAACAAATACATATAAAGATAAACATCCCAGACCCAGGCCAATCTGAAAAAGATCATTTTCCTTCTTGACCTGACCGGGGATCGAACCCGGGCACCCTCGTGACGCAGGGTGGCGTGTTAACCACTGCACCACGGAGCTCGCCAAATTATATTACTAATTGAATTTCATATTTTGACATGACAATATAAGCTAAGTTCACACATTTAGTTCTTAGTATGTCGTAGATTGTAAGTTGACGTCATTTAGCCAAATAGGCCGTCGAGCTCCTCGATACAACCACTAGACCACAAATAACAAGACCCACCGACAAGAGCCTGGTTCTTTAATAAACAGGAAGAACCACAAGGAACAGAAAAAAGTTTCATTTTGTACCTATCACCTAAATGTTGGATAGTGCGGAAATACCGACCGATTGCTTACCAAACAAGATGTCTACGAAATACTTTTGGGACCGAGGGGTGCACTGTAAATTGTGGGAATCTAGGAAATGAATATGTTTATTGCTTAACGTAGTACTCGCCGCAATTTTTTCATTCGATGGAACCAGTTATTTTATCATTAATTCCACTCGGAAGTCGAGGTAGTTAAAATAGGTTCCGGTGTCGAAAAGCGTCGACGTCGCAATTTACTTTTAATTGGGGAAGGTAAATAAAAACATTGGGGGCAAAGGTCAGCGCAATACGGCGGATTGTCGAACAACTCAATGTTTTGATGCTCCAAAAGCTCTTTTGTTATTCGTGTGGTGTATGAACTTGCAGCCACGGTTGAAAATCTCTTTTTGAGTCTAAATGGTTGATTCCTTCTGTGTTCTTTAGTTCCGTGCTTCGGAAGGCACGTTAAGCCGTTGGTCCCGGCTGCGATCTGGTAGTCGTTAAAGGAACCACGTCAGAGGCCGAGAATCGGTTCCGAAGAACTCCGACACCAGGGTGTGCATGGTCGATTGACCGTGTCACCTACACGAAATGATGAATTCAAGATGAACGGTAGCAACATGACTTGATTTGGAGATAAACGTGGTGACCATTTTCTTGGCAACGCTCCGAAAGCGAAAATTGATTTTGGTTTTAACTCATTTTTATACACCAAAACTCGTGCGTGACTCGTTGTATACACGTTATCTGGGGTACGGAGAAGGATAGGGTACATTTTATACCGGGAAAAGTACCGTTCCCGAGGGATCGACATTGACGCGGGCGGAGCCGCGGGCGAAAGCTAGTATTATTTATATCTGACTTATGCCAATGCCTAAAGACGTCTGAATTTCACGATAGGTCACCATGTACGATATTCTTAAATCAGCTCAATATGATTTACACATTTTTCATTAAATCTACTTCGGAAATCGTAATTAATAATTGTTTTTAAATTTTCTCGCATCTTGGAGTGAAGTACTGCCTGGCTCTATTGAGCACCCCATATCTTATAGAAGCGATTTTGGTTTTACGTTCCAGATGACTCCGGAATTGGACCTCCTTTGTAATATTGACACCAAAGATCCCAATACTCTTAGAAATGGTAAGGGGAACTTTAGTGCCATGTTAAATTGGGTCTTAGCGGAAAACACGCAGACTTGTGTCTTAGTAGGGTTGTATTGAACTAGGTTTAGTTTACCCTATTCAGAGACCTGCTCCAAGGAGGTCTCAATGTCAGACACAAATCTCTTTTTGCTCTCTTGTACCTGTGCTGAAGGGGTATTCGCACGACCTGCATAATATGCATCACCCATACTGTCGTCTGTGTAGTGTTTGTATCTATGAAATAGATACATACGTTGTCTCACGCACACTGGTGGGGAACACAAATGTCAGTATGACAGTAGTCAGTCTTTCCGGTATCTGCACTGAGTGAAGACGTGTCCCGCACTAGGTGTGATAGTGAGCCAGTGTTAATACGTATAGTAAGTAATTAAGTACACTACAAATGGCGACGAGGAAAAAAGGTAAGCAAATTAATTTATTTTGCAAACAAAATGTTACAGAAATAAGTAACAATTAGCGACAGGATATTCTTTTTCAAAAAAGGAAAATAGGTTTAAAATCATAAAATTAATTGGAAAATTTAAATGCTAATAAAGATAAATAATTAAAATATTAATATTTATAAAAAAAACAGTACTTTATATTCATATTTTGAGATCCTGCCCCTGGTGACTGATTTATTATGAACTAGCTTTCGCCCGCGGCTCCGCCCGCATCGGTGTCGATCCCTCGGGAATATTTCCGGAATAAAGGGTCCTTCTCCGTACTCCAGAGGACTTGTGTGCGGGATTTCGTGATGATCGGTTCGGTAGTTGCGGCGTGGAGGCTAAACAAACAAACAAATAAACAAACATACTCGCTGTTGCATTTATAATATTAGTAAGGATAAATGCTAAATTATAATAAAAAGAAATAGTGGTGTATGTCATTCGTTTCTAATGAATCTTACTTTAAGAGCGTATATGGAATTATAATTGTGTTCAACACTTAATAAAAATATATTGAAATAGTTTGTCTCTTGGCACACATATTATGTAATCTTATCAAATTAGTGAAAATATAAATTCCTTTTAATGTTCGTTTCAGGATATAGCAGTTTTGAGCGAAACTTAGGAGCGTTTCCACTCTCAAACAATATGTTTCTAATTCCATTACAATGTTGGTTATATAGGTGGCATAAATTATATGGTGCGCTGTGATTTGTTTTGACTATACAAAAATACTAATACAGTTATTTAATACTATCCTTGCGACTCCATGTGCAATTGTGTTGTTCTAACTATACTGGAAATCCAGTATGACGTTAAGTAAGATATTTTAAAATAAAATTAGGTTTGTTTTCTATATAAATGAATGAATTAACTCTTTATGGTACAGTAAAGAATTATCATAAAAATAATATAAAATTAAATATATATGAACAAAGGGAGGTCTTATCGCTGAAAGCGATTCCTTCCAGACAACCCATGAATAGAGAGTAATTTGACGGGACTCAGCCTTAATTATACTAATATACATGCTTATACTCTAGGTAAATAAATGGATATATAGAAGATACAAAAGAAAAATAGATGTTGTATATTCGGCGAGCTCCGTGGCGCAGTGGTTGGTACGCCGGGCTGCGACATGGAAGTTTGCGGATTTGGGCCCCGGTTATGTGGTGATGGGGGGCGATCTGTTTTGGATTGATGTTGCCTGTATAGGTACCTGTTGTAAAAGTATGGTGTCGTTGGGTTGGTGTCCTGCGGCGCGGGTTCACAACTTGCGTAATTTGAGTGATGTGTGCCTATATATTTTATTATTACTTATTATATACTGGGTGGCGCAAAAGTAAAGACCCTATTTGGTTCAGCTATAACATTTTTTCTAAATTAGAAAACTAGATTTAGGTTTTTTTAAATGTATATTTGTGCCATTAAATTTCGTACCATTAGGATTTAAAGATGATGTCTTTTAAATGGTGACCTCCAGAGTTGATACACATTTGAGCCCTATTTATGACATTTTGCATAACTTGCCGTAACACTTCCTGCGATATGTTCGTTATTTCTTGACGAATGTTTTCTTTTAGAGCTGCGAGAGTCTGTGGCTTGTTCACATACACCCGAGATTTCAAAAAACCCCAAAGAAAGAAGTCTGGACTGGTCAGATCGGGTGATCTTGCAGGCCAAGGCAAATCGCCAAAACGAGAGATAACTCGGCCTGGAAAAGCGTCCCTCACTAAGTCCATAGTGTCGCGCGCTGTGTGTGCCGTAGCGCCGTCTTGTTGAAACCAGATGTGCTCCAGCCCCAATTCGTCCAAACTGGGTATCAAAAACTCTCGTAACATGGTTCTGTAGCGTTCTCCAGTGACAGTTATCGCATTGCCTCCAGCGTCTTCGAAAAAATAGGGTCCGATCACTCTGTCAACACAGATGCCACACCATACAGTAACTTTTAGTGGGTGTAGAGGTGTTTCTTGAATAATGCGCGGATTATCAGTGCCCCAGAACCGAGTATTCTGCTTATTGACATGCCCTGAGAGATGGAAATGCGCTTCGTCACTCATAACCAATTTTGAAGGAAAATCATCCTCTTCAAGGTTGAGGTTTATGACGCGCTGGCAGTAATCTAGACGAGCTCGGTGGTCAGCAGGCAGCAGCTGATGAGTCATTTGAGTTTTATACGGGAACATCTTTAAGTCTTTCACCAAAATACGCTGCAGGGTCCGTCTGGAAATGCCCAATTGCGTGGCACGTCGCCTCGTTGATGTTTCTGGACACTCTTCCACATCTTCGCGCACAGCATCGATATTTTCAGCTGAACGGCCTGTTCTTGGTCTCCCAGACTTAGGTCTATCCAATGTTGAGCCAGTTGCTTCAAGGCGTGTGGCAAAGCGTCGAATTGTGCGACCAATCGGTGCCGGACGGTGGTGAAATCGTCGACGATTTTCGAACGACGAAATTCACGTTGTGTTCTTATCACTGATGAATTATTCCGTAAGAACATTGACACAATTATTCCACGTTCTTGGGGAGTAAAACGGTCCATGTTTATTTTCAGTGTATTTTACATTTGTTCACTACACAATTTTCAAAAACAGAATGACAGAAAATGTCATATAAAAAGAATAAAAGTATTTTCTTTAGTGCCAGTACTTTTGCGCCACCCAGTACAATATACATATATACGTATAACAACAGTTGGACAGTGGTGAATAATTTGTAAAATTGAAGGAAAAATATTATTGTTAAGTAATAAAAAAATAGGTACTCCTTCACTTTAACTTATTATTACACATTATACACTACAAACATACACTAGAGAAATTCACTCTATGGGCAGGCGTTGTAGGGTGAAGTTGTCAGCCGACTTTAAGGGATATACATTTGAGTGCTGAAGAAATTGAAATCTACATACATGTTGTAGCATTGGTGTAAGGGCAGCCATAAACCTCTTAAAAATTGCTAAAAAAAAAGGGTTTATTCCCATGCTGCGCCTTAATAACCTACCTGGTTGCTGGAATTTCACTCTAATCTTAGTTTCTAATCTCTGGATATCATAATTATGTGCGAATTGACGTGTGTGAGACATGTGATTTGGAAAAAATTGATTGGATGTACGGTCGGTTTGTGGACGGTAGTTTTGCGTGGTGATGGTGGAAGAGAGAGAGAGAGATGCGTGATAGATACTGATGATAACGATGATGATGGTGATGATGACGGAACGTGACATTTTGTCGTCAATTTAAATTCCTATTTTGATGCCCCGGATGTAAATTTATAAAAACAACGTCTAAAGCCAAGTTAAAGGAATATAGGTACGTATATTGGTAAACATCTAACTAATATTATGTTATTTGACAAATACAACCTCATTATTTGCTGTAATAGGGTAGGATATAGGTGTCCATAACACATTATGAAAGGAAACCTATATAACCGTTGGAAATGGTATGCAAATATAAATAGAACTCAATCACCAACTGCGCATACGGTATCTCTGCAAGAAACGAAGGAAAACATTGCTACTCTCACATCAACCGAATATTGAAATTACCAGGCTAGATTATTTTATTAACATCATCATATATACACAGAAATAAAATTAGACATTTGGTTTTATGAAAAAAAAAAGAAAGGGAAACAATCAGTTGTGACGAAATCGGCACAACAATGACTCAAAAGATCAAAAGATGTTTTTATTTATGGGTGGTAATTACTGGCTTATAGAGTTAATGCCTTATTTATAGATGTCTAGAAAAGAACCATTATACACCGTGTATCTTTGCACTCTTGCCATATTCACAGAACTAATAGTACGAAGCATTACCTATTATTTTCGATAAATAAGTGAATCCCCTAAATAAAGCACACCAAGTTATCAGTAAAATTTTATTTACGGTACACATGGGAGTAAACCAATTTTTTAGAGCGCATTCAACAGGCGCAATAGGAATAAACCGAGTGGGCGTGGCCGGGCGTGCCAATTAATAATTTTGATTTCAGATTTTCCTTCCTACTTTACGGGCTTAGGACCGACAAAAATGCCTAATTATTATTATTATCTTTAATTTTTCATTGCTTTGAAGATTTGAAAAGTTAGAGAAACTGTTGAAATTTTTATTATGAATAAATTAGTTATTTTTGGCGTAGTTAAAAAGCTGAAATCATTTTATTTACAATTGATTTAGGCATTTTTAAAGTTTATTTACAAAATCTACTTACAAATTTACGTTTTGCGTAGCAAGTGTTCAAAATGTCCTCCATTCTCATGACGGCACAGTCTAGCACGGCGCAGCGAATTTTGCTTGAGTTTTCGCAACACATAAACGACTTGTTTCACCGTTTCGAATGCCAAAATAATCCTCTCACGTAACACTTCTACACTGTCTATCTCCTCTTCGTACACCAAACGTTTTACATCACTCCATAAATAAAAGTCCAACGGGGTTAGGTCCGGGGACCGAGCTGGCCATGCTACTGGGCCTCCACGCCCAATCCACTTTTCACCAAATGTAACGTTTAAGTAGTTACGAACTTGGCGTCCATAATGCGGAGGAGCACTATCATGTTGGTAATACAGATTTTGGTGTAAGTTGAGGGGTATGTCATCAAGCATTTCGTCTATGACGTGCTGCAGCAACTCCAAATACGTTAAACTGGTGAGATAGCCGTCGATGAAGTAAGGGCCGAGCAAATACCCGTCAATTATGCCAGCCCACACGTTCAGACTTAAACGATGTTGAAACAAGTGTCGTTTAGTTTTTCTGGGGTTCTGATCACGATGAGTACACCAGTGCTCGTTACGGATATTAAAAATTCCAACTCTCGTAAATAACGATTCGTCAGTCCACAAGATGTTGACATGTTGATGCCTCAGCAGCCAGCGACAAAATTCAATCCGTGCAGCGTTATCTTGAGGGAGCAAATCTTGAGCATGGATTGGGAAACATTTCTACTGCTCGTCGCAAGCTGTCACCACTTATTGCGTACAAGCGAACCATTTCCACTAATTCGTTATTGGAATACGCGTCAGTCATTTTTACGTGACACTCACTACTTTTCGCGAGACGACAAGAAGCGACACGCACGTCCGTTACGGTCAGCGGTTACGATTACAACTGGGGCGGGGGTAGTTTCCCGGCAGCGCGTACGCGGCGCGACTTTGTACTTTGTTCTTGCCGAGGCCGACGGAATAGTGATGAGCAAGTGTTACGATAATTAGTGGTGTGCATTACAGATTGTCGATAAAATAAATTACAAAAAATTAAAACGAAAAATTTTAGGTCATGATTTTTTTAACGATTTGTGTTCAGAATCAGTAATAGAGTTACCTCAGTAAATATGGCAAGGATGCAAAGATACACGGTGTATATAATTATTTACTTCAAAGTTTATCTATTGTAGTATCGACAACTATTCCAGCTTTGCCTTAAGCGTTAAACAATTATATGATGCCTCTGTCATAGAAAACCTTATTGTATTTATACCTATGTTTAGGAACTGGACAAATAAGTAAGAAAATGTTACTAATTGTGTATACTTTTAGTTGCAGGTTTTTGTCAGCGAACATCTTAAGATTTCCTAAGATGACAATGACATGAATGACCTAGGCATCTCTTAAATTGAATGAGTCTCATTGGCGTCCATTCAATTGGACGAGGTGTCATCGGCGTCCATTAAATTGGACGACGCGTCCATTCAATTGGACGAGGTGTCATCGGCGTCCATTAAATTGGACGAGGCGTCCATTAAATTGGACGAGGCGTCCATTAAATTGGACGAGGCGTCCATTAAATTGGACGAGGCGTACATTAAATTGGACGAGGCGCCCATTAAATTGAACGAGGCGTTCATTCAATTGGACGAGGCGTCCGTTAAATTGGATGAGGCGTCCATTTAATTGGACGAGGCGTCCATTAAATTGGACGAAGCCTCCATTGAATTGGATGGTGTAGTTGTGGTCAACGTAGTTAGGGGCCAATAACCCAAACCTACTGTTAGACCCATGAGATCTGTAATGGTCAACGTAGTTAGGGGCCAATAACCCAAACCTACTGTGAGAGCCATGAAGTCTATGATGGTCAACGTAGTTGAAGGGCGGATAACCGAAACCTACAGTTGGAACCAGAACTTAATGATAAACAAAATAGTTATTTTAATTGTGATGTTAACAACATGATTCCCAACTCCGAGATCCCCGAAAAAGGGAGAGTGGACTGAGAGCTAGTTTAGTTTGATGATGCATTGACCCAAGAACAGGGAGGAATATAACAAGCTAGATTGTCTTGAAGGTTTGACAAGAATTTTGGAATTTACGTCAATAGTTCAACACTATTACTTTACCTTTTAAATTAAGTAAAGGCATTACAATTCATTTGACATAACAACATGGAAATGCTTCAATAAACAATGACTATTGAGAAAAATTACCTATATTATAAAATTGAAGATTTCCGCGTCGTTACAGGAGTAATATGGAGAGATAAAAGGAAGACAAAAGATGAAATATGAAAAACTGTTGTGTGAATTACCGTTAAAATATGTCGTCGATACTAAGGAACGTATTGGGCTTCCAATGCGTGTTTGAACGACCCCTTCAAATGAGACATAGTATCTCTTTACTTGCAACCAGAATGGCAGAGACTGATCCTAATGGCCGGCCAGGCTAATCACAAAATATCGAAGCTTAATGAGGCTTGGCTAGAAAATTTAAAAAAGGGATAGGCATGGAAACTTGTCTGCGCTAACAGATATCAGTTTGGTTTGTAATAGATACACCATAATCAATGCCAGACTACACTTCAGCTAGCCGTGTGGTTTTCGGCAGATAGCCGTGTGGTTTTCGGCAGATAGCCGTGTGGTTTACGTCAGAATGGAATAGGGCCACTCCAAGTCTTCCCGTGGATGTCATAGAAGGCGACTTAAGAAATACAAGCTAAACAAAGCTCATAAACATCAACGACACCTCTCCAACCTGTCTGGCCAGTGAGGAGAGTGTAGGCCAAATCCTCTGTCTGAATAAGTACGGCTCCAGTAGTACAGAGAGGGTCATGCTCCTGTAGTGGAGCCTAAAAGACCTGATGATGATGATTTCAGCTAGACTGGTCCTCCATTACAGATGTTATTCAATCTATTATGCTGAAGCAAAAATCATCTGCAAAGATGGAGTGGTGACAATCATAATAAATATGTAAGGTTCTAAGGGTTAATAAAAAAGACATTACGCAAACATTGCTATAGAAGTGAATCTGATATTTAGTACAAGTGTATGGTGTTTGTATCCCGCTTTTCTGTGTCTGGCCAATATTAATGCCAGATTGTGTCAGTGTAATAAAGTGAGCGAGTGGACTATGAAAGCAAACTGTATAGGTATAAATTAATTACTTTAAAAAAAAATTAAATTATTTTTCCATTTAATTTTAAACAACTAAGTAATTTAGTAATTGTGTTTGAAGTTACGATAAGAACATTTTCAGCCTAGATTTTGATATCTTTCGATTAACAATATTACAAAAAAATTGACACAGTTATGAAAAACACTGTATGTAAATATTAGTTGCGGGTTGATTGGACTTTAATTCTTTGAAACAAAATCAGATATTCGACTGTGTCTTAACGTGGCGTCACTTTTGGTGACATAAATCTATTTATCTAAAGTGTCTAAATATTTGATTGATCAAGATCTGAATGTGGGCACTTGGGGCGTAAAATGTTTATGAGTGAAGTTTTATAAAATACAATCATCAGAGGTGTTGTGATAAATTAAACGTGAAGGAAGGCGCGTTTGGGCGTTGTGATGGATTAAGTGTGAAAAAGGCGCGGTTGTTAAAACAGATTTGCTGATAGCCTTAAGACCTGTACGCTGGAGGTCCTGTACCTGTTTAATGCCACACAAAACGCATTTTAGGTCATTCAATAATAAATGCTAATCAAATGATAAAAAAGATGATTTAAACGGAAAATAGGAAAGACATGTAAGGTGTGTGTATGGAAAATAAATCATAGGGTAAAACCAGAGGCTGCACATCAAACAATAGTCCAGAGGTTGACACTAGTATTAATAACCTGTTAAATAAATAAAAAAACTTCATAATTCAGCAAGTATCAAAGTAACGAACGCTCTCAGGTAAATATTTCTGTATCTAGATAAGCTGGAAAATATACAAACGATGCAAATAGATGCTTTATTCACAAGCAGCCTAGCAAGGTGGCTAGCAATTTAATTCGACAATTAAATAAAAGAATGCCAATGAAGAGTTTCAAAATTATGAAGAGAGGGAATATCAAAGGTTTAGACAAGTATATTCAATATAGGATAAAGTACATTAATAATACATGCGGAATGTATTAAGCTAATCAACAGGAAAAAGAAAAGAAAATGAACAAAGGAAGAGATGTTAAGTATTTGTGCGAAACAAACATTAAATGACTAGAAAAGAAACTGACGTTCAAATTGAAATAATATAGTGAAACATAAAGTTACAACGAATATGTCATGAGATAAAGATTTGTTTCACTTGAGATCTAATAGTTGGCGTTATGGTCAATATAAATAGTTTGCTATTCCTCCTCAGCTTAAAAATATTTGATAAGGAAGGGATGTAGTGTTTGTATCTATGAAATAGATACATACGTTGTCTCACGCACACTGGTGGGGAACACAAATGTCAGTATGACAGTAGTCAGTCTTTCCGGTATCGGCACTGAGTGAAGACGTGTCCCGCACTAGGTGTGATAGTGAGCCAGTGTTAATACGTATAGTAAGTAATTAAGTACACTACAGTCTGCATAGCAATGAGTCAGTTTCATTTTCACTTTGTGAAGGCTCGGCCGTCCCGACGCTCAAGCCGAGTTCCACATATAAAGATGGTAGGGAGAGCACAAGACGAACACACAGAACACAGCTAATAACTTTATTATAATCTTTGCTTTTACAACTTCAATAAATAATTATCAGAGACTTATGCTCCAGGATATGGTAGTAGACTCAATGAGTGATAGACTGAAAGATATTAACCGATTGAAAGGTGGTAGCAGACTGAAGAATGATCGAAGAATGAGTGATGAGAGAGAGAGAAAGTAATCTAAAAATGGAATGAAATTTGAATTAAAAATGAAATTTGAATTAAAATAAGGAATGAAAAATGGACAGGATGAGAGAAATGAGGTTGGATGAGATGCAGCATGCAGGTGGCATGCTGCAACGTTACAACTTTGACTTGTCAAATCAGAAAAATCATTGTGGCGTTACCACATGACTTATGTTTCTCTTTTTTAATGGCGTTCTATTTATGAAACCTCCTTGCTTACATGCAGGCACAATCAGCACGTGTAGTGTATGCGATTCCCGAAATTTACAGCGCATCCCTCGTAGAAAGAGAATGAATACTGCCGAATTTCGTGGCCGCTATTAAGCGTTGCGGAATTCTCTATCAAACCAGCTCTACCATCACTTTATAATAATATACTTACTAATGTATGGAAAATTTCAGCCCATTCGATTGACTCAATTAAGAAATAAAATATGTTGAAAAAGATTTCATGCGTGCGGGACTTGAACCGGCGACCTAGGCTAGGTCTATGTACGACCTACACTCTGCCATCTGAGTTACCGCACGATTCAATCTCGGCGCCGTAATTCATTTGATTGAGCTGAAATTTTTACCGGAAAATCAGTCTGTACGAGTAACTATAAAGATTCGATTTTATGCACACACTGCTAGGACAAATAAAGAAAATAATTATTTTAACATTATTATTGTTATTACACCGAGAATATAATTATAACTCATCATGGTTTGAATACTTGGTTTGACACGACATTGAATGACTAATAGCTAATGCTCGAATATGCCGACACGTGATATGTTTAAATTACTAAGGTATATATGCGCACAAAGTTCGTCATGTTTCGATTTCATTCTGAGGTTTTCTCAGGGCATGTCAATCGAAGACGCAGGCACGAAGTCGTTCCAATCTGTGCTGTTACATTGTTATAATCTAAATGAGATTAAAGGGAAAGCTAGGATGTAAGGCTTGGTCAAGGCGCTCGGTAAATTATCTTTTTTGGATCCATCTTCACTTCCATGAATTCTGTTATTATTTTCAATTATTTGGACTAAAAAGCGATTTAGCACTGTCGTAAGGGAACATAACCCATACTACGGGTCCACTTGTAGTATATGCTAGAACTCTCCCTTGTGGTTATCTATATCTATACATATAATAAAACAGTAAAAATATTTTGTCCGTACATTTAGAATTTTTGACTGAAATGGATAGAGGGACACTTAAAAAGAATAATAGAAAGCAAAAAAATTTTTTTCCAATTTCTTGTCTGTCTGTCTGTCTGTCTGTCTGTATGTATGATCACGATTATCTCCGAAAATACTGAACCGATTTACTTCAAACTTTCACCAATTGCTTTGTTTTAACTCAGCAAAACATCTAAAGTTTGTTTCATCAAAATCAGTTCATTAAAAAAAAAGTTATCGTCATTTGAACTCAAGGCATTAGTTTGCTTGCAAATACACGGTGAATTTTTTATCGTTTTGGACCCTTAAAGGGGTGACTCAGACCATCAAAATGAACAACTTTTCCTATGGGAACAATGCTGGGAACTAAAAAAAAATTCGACATTCCCATACAAACTGGCCCGGCGGTGGGACTCTTTTTTATGGAAATGACGAATTTTGAGTTCCCAGCATTGGTCCCATAGAAAAAGTTGTTCGTATTGATGACCTGAGTCACCCCTTTAAGGGTCCAAACTGTTCCTGAGGGATGGACACTAACGGCGGCGGCGTAGGCGCGGGCAAACCGCAAACCAACCGAAACTGCTGCGCCTAGAAACTTGAAATTTGGTACAGAGGTATTTTAATGATGTGAGTGAGCGCTAAGAAAGGATATTAAGAAATTAACTTCTAAAGGTGTAAAATGTATATGGAGTTTTCTCATTTCTGGACTTAGAAGTATGAAAGTAAGTATATAAGTTCTCGATTAAAATTAAAAAAGATGTGTGTAGGTAGATGAAATTTGCAAAATTCCCCCCTTAAGGCGTAAAATGGGGGTGGTGGGTGGTATAAACTTTGTATGGAAATTTTCTCATTTTTGGACTTAGACGTATGAAAATAAGTATATAAGTTCTAGGTTACAATTAAAAATATCTGTGTAGGTAAAGTGGACGATATTTTCCCCTGAAGGGGTAAAATAGCGGGGTAAAGATTGTATAGGAATTTACTTATTTCTAGACTTAGAAGTATGAAAATAGGTAAATATATTCACGATTACAATTGAAAAAGATCTGTGTAGGTCAACTGGAAAAAAATCCTCCAGAAGGGAGTTTGTTTGGAAATTTTCTCATTTCTGGACTATGAAGTATGAAAATAAATAGGTATGTAAGTTCTCGATTACAATTAAAAAACATATATGTGGGTGAAATGGACAAAATTCACTCCTAAAGGAGTAAAATGGGAGGGTAAAGGTTTTATGGAAATTTTCTCATTTCTGGACTTTCAATATATTTAAAAAAATGTAAATGTCATTCTGACACCATGTCACTTTTGTGATCCACGGATTCCCGGTTCTCTGTAAAATATTAAGATAATTGATAAAAGTAAAAAATGAAACAATAGTGGACTATTTATTATTACCACAACAATACAATATACAAATAAGATTTGTTATTATTACTGTAGCATTACGAATCGAAACTGTCATGGGCCCATAGTTTTATGAATAAATGTGAAAGTTGCATGGTTTTCCGTGGGTTTTCCCAATCCCGTCTTGCCTTTCCGCTTAACGCAAAGAAACTTGACACTGATAGATATACACATATATACTTTTACGTCTTTTCCCTTGCGGGATAGGCAGAGCCCAGTTCTATAAAAACTTGGTGGGTTGCTAGCCGCATCGCCTATTGACATAATTCCTCAGATTTTCGCCCATTCCCTTAATCGGCTTTTACGATCTGCGCAGGAAGAGAAGCAGCTAGCACATTCTACGTTTTTTCTCTTCTCCCAGACCAGCATGGGAGATAGATATACATAGTATATCTATCCTGCCAAATCTTAATATATATAAATCTCGTGTCACAATGTTTGTCCTCAATGGACTCCTAAACCACTTAACCGATTATAATAAAATTCGCACACCATGTGCAGTTCGATCCAACTTGAGAGATAGGATAGTTTTTAACTTATGGCGAAACGAAGTTCGCCGGGGCAGCTAGTATATACTAATATTATAAAGCTGAAGAGTTTGTTATAACGCGTTAATCTCGGGAACTACTGGTTCAAATTGGAAAATTATTTTTGTGTTTGATAGTCGATTTATTGAGGAAGGCTTTAAGCTATAAAACATCACGCTGCGACCAATACGAGCATCAATAAAAAATGTTTTACAAACGGTTCCCTCGTTTGCAAATTATTCATCTATACTTTTAATCATAATTGCCGCGGAAAAAGTCGCGGGCAACAACTAGTTTGAAATATAGAACACTTAGTCCCGAAATTAAGTTTACAAATGCACGCGGACGTTATCAAAGCAAAAGCAAGGATAGAAAATATAAAATAACATTTACTTTAAAGCACTTCACAAAGAATTACAAAATGATGAAGGTCAATTAAGATATACAAGATTAAAAAAACACTTAAATATGTGCTGTATACTTAGTTAGAATAATATGAACAAATGCGAAATGATTAGCGTAACTTTTGGGGTGACGTAATTATCTCATGACTAGAAATTATGTTGTAGTACAAAAAATGAAGGTTACAGACAGATGATGAGTTCTATCACCGTACTATAATTTGAGCTACTACTAGCGGTGTTACCATAGATTAAAAAAATGGCGTGGGTGTTACGAATATATCATACATAAACGATATTATGGTCCGGCGACCTCTGAGGCCTAGTAGTTATCTAGGCTGTAGCAGCGTCGCCCTGGGTTGGATCCCCGGTCAGGGTCAGGTTAGGTCAAGATGGAAAAAGATATTTTTCCGATTGACCTGGGTTTTGAATGTTTATCTATTTATGTTTCACTACATACTCGTAGTATAAAACGATATTTTTATGCCACTTGTGGTCACCCCTCCCAGTGGGGACTGTGGGGGATCTTTTCCCGGGGTTTCTTAACCAGCCTCGTATTTTAACTCATCAATCGCGAGAAACGCAGGGTGCGTGGCGTTCGGTAGTTGACCGGTTAATATAAATTAATGCTCAATGAGAATAGGTCTACGACACAGACAATCTACGAGTACAGTCGGGGCTGATAAATGTCCGCGGCTAGCTCCGTGGCGCAGCGGTCAACACGCCAGCCTGCGACACGAGAGTGCCCGGGTTCGATCCCCGGCCAGGTCCAGATAGAAAATGATCTTTTTCAGTTGACCTGGGTCTTGGATGTGTATCTATATTATGTGTTTGTTATAAAATATAGTTTCGTTCGAGTTAGTATCCCATAACACAAGTTTCGAACTTACTTTGGGGCTAGCTCAATCTGTGTGATTTGTCCACGAAGCAAATATTTGCTCCGTGTATTTGTCCGTATATATTTATTTATTTAAAAAAAAAATGTGACCCCTTCAATTTAAAATCTGTTGTTTGAAGCTTAGATATATACAGGGTTCAATTTAATTCATTAGCATACGTTTAAGGAGTGACTCAGACCACAAATCTGAACTACTTTCATTATAACATATCTATACTAATATTATAAAGCTGAAGAGTTTGTTTGTTTGTTTTGTAACGCGCTAATCTTAGGAACTACTGGTTCAAATTGGAAAATTCTTTTTGTATTGGATAGTCCATTTATTGAGAAAGGCTTTAGGCTATAAAACATCACGCTGCGATCAATAGAAGCAAAGCATCAATCAAAAATGTTTTGAAAACGGGGAAAAATTATTCATCTATACTAATTAATCATAACAAAAATTGCCGCGGACGAAGTCGCGGGCAACAGCTAGTATATTATAACATTCTTATAGCACAGATAAAGGAAAAATTGCGAAAAGCGTAAATTTTTTGTAACATCATATAATAAATATATTTCTAACAATTTTAAACTTCTATATACACGGTGAAATTCTGATCGTTCTCCAGAAGTTTCCCTTTAAGGGTCCACCCTTAAAGGGGTGATTCAGTCCGTCGAAATGAAAAACTTTTCTTATGGAACCAATGGGAATTAAAAAAAATATGGGCAGTTCCATACAAAAATTACGGCCGCCCGGTAAATTTATATGGGACCGTCAAAAAAAAAATTCAGTCCCTAGCATTGGTCCCATAGGAAAAGTTGTTTTTATACTTCTTATGGTTTAGCTGGACCGCTATATTCCAGTTTTCAAAATAAATTATATTATGCTCAGTCTTGATAGCTATCCAATGAAAAAAAGTTTCATTCTAATCCGCCAACAAACAGACCGACATATTTTCTTAAATTCTTACTCTATTAGTATGTATTCATCGCCCTATATAATTTTATTGTAAAAATATTCAATGTACAGACACAATTTTTTTTACTCTTTAATTATATGTATTGATTAAACTTTAACACTTATACCTATAAATGTATAACTTATATACATAAAGGTACGAAACCCTTCGTGCCGGAGTCCGACTCGCACTTGGCCGGTTTTTTATTTAATCTCGAGGAACATTGGTATCTTAGGTATTACTGGATACAGAAAAAAATATGTTATTAACTTTGATGTTTCATATTAATACGTATTGCATTGAAAGAAATTCACAATTAATTCCTTGATTGTTATTTTTCTAGCGTTCTTTTAATTCTCTGAAATTCTAATAAGCAACCTGTACGTATCTGTGGGAGTAACATAAATTTAAACATCTATACTCGTACTTGTTTTTTGCTTGCTCTACGTTGGTAGAGTTCTGTTGTGCCAAGAAACCTTAAATATAAAGGCTTTTTTCCTAAAAAAAATACCATTTAAAATAATTAGTCCGTCTTAAAGATCATCATCATCATCATCAGGTCCTTTTTTTTAGTCTCCACTACAGGAGCACGACCCTCTCTGTACTACTAGGGCCATACTTGGCCAGAGCAGCCAGAGGACTTGACTGCCCAGACGGGTTGGAGAGGTCTCTTAGATGTTTATATGCATTGTTTAGCTTGTATTTCCTAAGTCGCCTTCTACGACATCCACGGGAAGACTTGGAGTGGTCCTATAGATACCTACCGAAAAATATTTTTTTCTTTTTTCAATCAAACAAAAGATGATAAAGATAAAGCGCATCAAAATTCAGGAGTAGGGATAGGGACTCATGACGCAACAGGCCGGTAAAAAGTGTACCGGGTAGTGACGTCACACGAAAATTTAACGGGCTATATCTTTATAAATTTTTGTTTGATTGAAAAAAGAATAAATACGTATATAATATTTTTAGCTAATCTATAAGAACCACTAATTGAATTGTTTTAGGGAAACAAAAAATTAAAGACAATAATTTCATTACCAGGATCCATATACCACATGTGTGTAAATTGTGCCGTGCGGAAATAAACATGTGTATCATGTAATAGTTAATTATAGCAACGTTATTTTTATGCTAATTGGTGTTTCCGATAATCGATACTAATTAAGTCACCGTCTTAAATGTGTTTAAACGTATTATTTCTCGTTGCAGTAATAGTTACTATAGTTATAGTTACTATAGTTATACAGGCAGGCCTAGTGCGGGTGTCATTGTAAACAAGTGTTGTTGAAACTGTTTTTGGCAAATAAAGATTTTTGTATTTTTGTATTTGCAAGCAAACTAATGTCTACATGAATAAAAGACAATACTAGCTTTTGCCCGGCGAATCCATTCACATTCATCCCCGGGGAACCTAATTTCGGGAAATTAAGTATCCAGTATACAGCCTGTCACATAACCAACGAAGTTCCCGTAAAGGGGTGACACGGTCCGTCAAAATGAACAACTTTTCCTATGGGACAACCAATGTCGATATCTCAAAAAAAATTGACATTTTCATTCCATACAAAAATGTTGGCCGCCCGTTCAATTTGTATGAGAATGTAAAAAAAAAATTGAGAACCCAGCATTGCTCCCATGGGAAACGTTGTTCATATCGACGGGTTGAATCACCCCTGTAAGGGTCCATAACGATCAAAATTTCACAATTTATATACATTATGTATGAAATTGAATTCATTAGCAAACGTTTAAGGAGTGACTCAGACCACGAAAAAAAAAAATAAAAAAAAAAAATATGGGACCAACTCTGAAATTGCAAAAAAAAACAGCTGTTTAATAGATTTTAGCCAAGTACATATTCAACTTGTGTATGAAAAAGCAGATAACTTTTTCCCGATGTCGAAGTTGGTCTCATAATGAAAGTTGTTTAGATCGTGGTCTGAGTCATTCCTTAAACGTATGCTAATGAATTAAATTTCACCCTGTATATACAAGGTGATTTTCAACCCTAGCTATATTACAGACACAGAACTGCAAGAAAAAAAGGCAAAAAACGAAAAAGAGAATTAGGTTTCCCATACAAAGTCGCCGAACAGCTGGACTAATTTCTATGAAAGGTTTAATTTATTTTTTCGTTTTTTACCTTTTTGTTCTTACAATTCTGTATTCCATTAGGGATTCTGATTCCAAGATTTCATTATAGCTAGGGGGTTCAAAATCACGCTGTTTAATGTCTACCCTCCGGTAAGTTTTATCCAGATCTGTTTAGCTGTTGAGTCGTGTCAGAGTTTAAAACTTCTAAACATAGGTTCGTATATTGTGAAGTAGTTTGGAACATTAAAACTTATAAAAGAAAAAAATGTTGTCGGTAAAGTCCGTTACGGACGATAATTTTACGTGATAACGGTGGACGAGAGATAGATGCGTCACAAGTCGAACGCCTCTAGGCGTTCGGCTTGTGACGGCCTAGAGGCCGATCGTGCTTCTATCGCTTGTTCCGCGCTCTCGCTTGCACACTGAACAGGACACTTTTTCGTGCGTGTAGTCAACGTTCATCGATTTATAAAACGTTACATACATACATCCATACTTTGACTAGCTCCGTGGCGCAGCGGTCAACACGCCAGCCTGCGACACGGAGTGACCGGGTTCGATCCCCGGCCAGGTCATGATGGAAAATGATCTTTTTCAGATTGGCCTGGGTCTTGGATGTGTATGTGATCTATATATGTATTTGTTATAAAATATCGTTGAGTTAGTATCCCATAACACAAGTCTCGAACTTACTTTGGGGCTAGCTCAATCTGTGTGATTTGTCCGTATATATTTATTTATTTATATTTATTTATACATACATAGTATCAAGTCTTTTTCTCTTGCAGGGTAGACAGGGCCTAGGTCTATATGAGTTGTTAGGCCACATTTAGCATGTTGGAGGGCGTGAAGATGGAAAACGGAATCAAAATAATGAGGCGTTGCTAGCCGTATCGCCTATTGACATGATTCAGCAGAATTTGGTGGACGAGAGATAGATGCGTCACAAGCCGAACGCTTATGCCGATCGTGGCTCTCTATCGCTTGTTCCGCATTGTCGCTTGCACAAGGATAGTGATACCTTTACGTGCGTGCAGCCGCCGTTCATCGACTTATAAGGCGTGTTATTACGTCAAAAATATTAATAATATTGTAATTCAGTGACAATGTTAGTCTTTGCGAATAGAAGAACTCATTGTATAAAACTTATGCATTAAAATGATCATGAATGCTCAGCCCTTTGACATCTCAGCAATGTGTAACACGAGAGTATCAATTAACTAGACACGCGATTGTCCATTGTCCGTTTTCCGCATTGATAATCTCTCTATAATCGATTCTATCGCGTGCTAGCAACGTCGTACATACCGAGAACTCGAACGATTCCGGCCGCTTTTCTTCAGGGCCTGCCACACAACCGGCTTGGACGATTTATTGAGAAGAGCTGCACCGTCGCGGCAACACGCACGTCGCGCCGTGCGATATTCGAATCGAAACGCGAGTCGATCAAATGAATCGGTAAAATCGAATCAGCTGGAAACGACCGCAGTTTTGAATTTGGAATTGTGAGTGCCAGCGGAAGTGGTTGTGAACTTGCGTGGCCTTTCTGGAAGGTCAAGGAACAGTGTTGTACAACAGATGAAAGTGAGTGATGCCGTGCGATGCGCTTATGCCGGTGTGCAACGAACGGTAAGCTAATACTCGTATCATGACTCAATATTGCTTGAACTGCATATTAAGTAGGCAAAGGTCTAGGTCCCGTGAAGTTAATGACACTATAATAATGCAGCTGACATTCTATGTCATGATATGACTGGAAGTTGCAACTGTGTTAGTTTTGCCAGGTAAAAAAATAGCTGACGACTGTTTTATAGGCACGAATGAACTCTTTTAAGTCTTCCAATGTAGTTCCGATACGGAATCACTACTGTATTAAGTTTATAATTAAAGTACAAATAAAGGTGATTGTTTGTGACCACTTGTAGCTGTTGGTTATATTCTTTGGCGATGAATGTAGGAAAAAACACATTCAAAACAATTTTTGTCAATTTCACGTATTTAAGTTGTTATAAAGTCTGTTATGTCGTCATAATTGCATCGAGAGTCAAAAAACCTAAACTTAAAATTCATTAGTGGGAATTTTCCACCAAGGAATTATTAAATAAATGATACGTAATGAAATTGATAAGTACTCCGTGACATAACATTTCTAAACAATTTCGTTAATATTATAAAAGCAAGTCAAATGCGATAAGTAATACAAAATAAATTGATGCAACGTACATATACACATGGTTTGCGTATGTGCATATTACTCGAATATTAATGAAATATGTATGCTGATATCTGAAAGATCCATTGTCTGCAACGAACAAGTTTAAATTACATAGGTAAAATTACATCTATCTATTATATTTTTAGCTATACAATATGTTAAGAAAAACCTGTCCGTCCCTTGAAGGAGCGATTCAGCCCGTCGATAAGAACAATTATTCCTATGGGACCAAAGCTGGGAACTCTTTCAAAATTTTCATACAAAAGTGTTTGTCCGCCCGGTCAATATGTATGGAAACCTCAAAAAAAAATTGAGTTCCCAACATTGGTCCCATAGGAAAAGTTGTTCATATCGACGGGCTGAATCGCGCCTTCAAGGGTCCGTAAGGTATTGTAAGATACAAAAATTGTACTTGTACTAATTTATCAACATATTGTATAGATTTAAAAATCGTCTAGTTTGTCGTTTTGAGAAGCAGCCGTTTAGGAGGATATGGTAGATAATCATCAGCATATCGTATGGTATGGTCAGCAAAAATCCTACGAATGTCAGTACGAATGAAAGGAGTGGATTTCTTTAGGGGCTCCAGGGAAACTAAAGAGTGGGAACTCTTCGTTAATATGTGACAAAGTACGGTCTCCCCCACAATCACATTTAAATAAATAAAATAAAATAAATAAAAGTCATTAAGAGTGAAGAATAGACTGGCAACTCAGATATCATGAGATAATGCAATACGGTACTGACCTAAAAGTCATTCCGGACATCCATTATGTGGGGTAAGAATAAGAAAAAACCTGCCAAGTGCGAGTCGGACTCGCGCACGAAGGGTTCCGTACCGTTATCTATAAAAATGGCAAAAAAATCAATCATGTCTGTTCTATGGGAGCCCTTTAATATTAATTTTATTTTTATTTAATTATTTATTTTTAAAGTAAATATATAACTAAATATTCTGTGAATATTTCAAGCGTCTACCTGTAGCCGTTATTAATATTGAGCAAAATCAAACAAAAAAATCACGTTTGTTGTATGGGAGCCCTATTTAATATTTATTTTATTCTATTTTTTTGTATTTGTTGTTATAGCGGCAACAGAAATACATCATCTGTGAAAATTTCAACTGTCTAACTATCACGGTTCATGAGATACAGCCTGGTGGCAGACGGACAGACAGACAGACAGATAGACAGACAGAGAGACGGACAGACGGACAGACAGACAGACAGACAGACATTCAGACAGACAGACAGACCGACAGGCGGACAGCGGAGCGAAATAAATAGGTTCTCGTTTTTACCTTTTGGGTACGGAACCCTAAAGTGACCTTCTTCGTTGAGGTACGACAGTTAAAAACGGAGCCAAGAAATACATACTACACTCGGATCATTCTCACTTGTTTCAATGGCAAACAGTTCCATGGAAATGGAGTGAGACAGCCCTTGAACTAACCACCATGGCCGGCAACGCTCCTGACACACCCTGGAATTTCATTTGTCCATGGGCAGCGGTGATCGCTTACAACAGGAAGGCAAACGAGCAAGCAAGTCCGACTCGCTTGCTCGTTTGCCTTCCCATATCATAAAAAAATGTGTATTGTATACCACGATGCAAAGAAACCATATCTTATTGTAGCCTAAGAAAAAAAACAGACATACATTTAAGTGAACAATAAATCATCTTTCAACAAAAAAAGACCAAAAACTTAATCTTGATTTATTTTATCGTACGTAGGTTACGTCACGTGACCATCGCCAAAAATGTTTTCTTAATTTTTTCGAGTACGATTTCAAATTTAAAAGAAGTGAGTCAAGCATACTGTGAATGAAAAAAAAGAATACAAAATGAACCTGGTCGTTAGTAAAGCAAAAAAATGATTACGTACAATCATTTTGGTTTACAAAGCGCGCTTGATATAAAAAGTCAAGTGCGAGTCAAACTCGCACGGCCTCTCCGATACATACAACATACTATCACGTCTTTTTCCCTTACGGGGTAGACAGAAACCAGGTATTTATGACCTAAAATCCACGTTTTAGCATGTTGGTGAGCGTTAGATGGAAAACGGAATCCAAATAGCGATGGATTGCTAGCCGCATAGCCTACTAACACAATTCGTCAGATTTTTGCCCTCGATCGGCTTTTACTGCGCGGGAAGAGAAGCAGCTGGTCTCAAGTTTTTTCTTTTCTCTCAGACCAGCATGGGCCGTTCAAGTATTACGTAAACAATATATCAGCTATTTTATAAATAAATAAAATAAAATAAAAAAAATAAAATAAAAATCTTTTATTTCAGGCTTTACGACCCATAAAGTGTTAGTAACAAAGAAAACCTATAACTATGTTAGTACAATATCTAAATCGAAAATTCTTGACGGCTTCGTGTCTTTGACTAGATGAACGCGAGTCCAGTGCTGCATAATAGCACTGTCCACGTCCAATCTAGCCGCAACCGTTTTTACCAGTATGTTGGCGCTGCCCCGCACCCGGTGAATCAAGGATGCTGTGCGCTTTCTTATAATGGCTGACAGACTGTCAACTCCAACTACCGCCTGCATCCCTGAAGCACTACAAGGGCGGCGCATCCCCAACATTACTCTAAGGGCATTGTTATACTGAGTGCGCAGAGCCCTGTATGCTACTTGGGTATAATGTGTCCAAAGGCTGCACGTGTACAAAGAGTTACAAAATGCTTTGAAAAGCGTAACTTTAACCTGCTTTGTACAGCGAGCAAATCTTCGAACTATCATATTGGCCCTAACACACAAGGCTCTCCGCTCCCTTTCTATATCCAAATCATCTTTAAGCGAGTCGGTGACCCAGTGTCCCAGATACTTAAATTTCTGCACCTGATTCAGAGGAACTCCATTAAGTTTCACTACTGGAACTTTATAGTTTCTATTTTTAGCTTTGAAGACAAGGAGTTCACTCTTAGCAGTATTATATCTAAGACCATGCGACACCGCATATCTCTCACAGATACCAAGCAACTTGTTGAGTGCACTGATTGAAGGGCACAGCAGCACCATATCGTCGGCGTAGCTTATATTGTTGACAAAGGTACCGTCGATAGAGCATCCAACGCCAGCGCTGCTGAGCTCCTCAATCAGCTTGTTCATGTAAACATTGAAGAGCATTGGTGAGCTGATCCCCCCCTGTCTCACCCCGCTTTCCAACCTGTACATACTTGATAGCTCTCCTGACCATTTGACCTGGTTCTGCTGATTGGAATACCAATACTTTAATAACAGGATGTACTGATACGGTAGAGTAGTATCATCACACAACTTTTTCCACAAAATATTATAATTAACTAAATCAAAGGCTTTTGAAAAGTCCAAAAACACAGCATATACGGGTGTCCCTCTATCAGTGTAGTATCGGACAGTCTGCTTGAGACATAACACAGCTGTTTCAGTAGATAGATTTGATCTAAAACCAAACTGTGCATCATGCAATTTCATATGTGCACTAAGCTGTTTCTCAAGCAGTCTGTCCAACACTTTGGCAACAATAGTAGCCAAGGATATTGGTCTATAGTTAGATTTGTCACTAATATTACCAGTTTTATTTTTAACAATAGGTACAACCACTGTTTTTAACATTTCATCTGGTAAGTATCCATGATTAAAACATAGTGAGAAAAACATAGCCAAAATTCTAGGTAAATGCACCCCGGCATGCTGAAGGTGTTCTATACTCAGCCAATCGTGACCTGGAGACTTACCATGACTCATATTCTTAATAATTAATCTAATTTCTGATGCAGTAACTAAAATTGGTTTCTCATTACAGCTATTACTACTCTTAAATGGTGTGTATCTTACATCTTCAGAGTCTGGACATGAGGGTGGACTTACCAAAAAATGTTCTTTAAACATTTGAGCTATCTGCTGTGGTTCATTCAGTCCCTCCACACTGGATGGTAGGGTAGCCCTTGGGTTTAGTCTTTTTGTATGTTTCCAAAAATCTGAGAATTTTTTCTTACAATGTTGTTCACATAAAATATTCATTTTTATTTGTTTTTGGTTAGCTTTACACCATTTCAGTTTGGCTTTAAAAGTATTTCTACTCTCCCTCATTTTATTATACATATAACCACATGTCGGTCGACCATAAGCAATCCAATTACGAAACCATATACGTGCCTCATTATGAGCAGTTTTTACATGTTTATTCCAACCACAAATATATTTATTTTTATGCTTATTACCTATTTTCTGATTACAGCTATGTATAGAGGCATCAGCTAAAACTTTTATAACCTTATTATACAATATTACCAAGTCTTTTCTATGTTCAATATTATTACATAATTTATCAGCACATCCTACACAAGTAGATGGAAAATCAATATGTTTTAATTTTTCATTACAATATTTAGTATACTGAGAAGTCTGATACTCATTTCTTTCCCCCCATACAATAGCATTTCTCTCATTACTGCGATGCACTACCTTCGCTCGCATCACATTGAGATTGCACTGCATTACTAGTGGAAAGTGGTCAGAACAAAAAATATTGTACATAATAGAAACATTAGCAACAGTATGTCGTGCTGCCTGTGTTACCAGACAGTGATCCAGCCAACTACAGGTACCATGACTTTCACTTACATATGTATAAGAACCAGAGTTCACCCCCAGTAATTCAATATCTACACAATTCCATTCTTGCTCTAAACAAAAACTATTTAGTTCATCACCAAAAGGTTTGAGCGGGTCTGCATTGAAGTCCCCGAGTATATAACCATATTCAATATCACAACTTTCAATAATGGCATTGATTTCACATAAACAATGCGTAAACTCTTCCAAGTGTGATGTTTTATCATATGGCATGTATACTGAGAACACAAGGAAACAACACTCCGCAACACTGATTTTCACAGCACAAATCCTATCGCTTGCACATGGAACTACAGCCACTGAATCAAATATATTTTTCCGCCACAAAATAGCAACCCCACCATAGGGCCGCCCACGCAAGATTTCCTTTGATGTATCCACCGCCGACTTGCCGCAGTATTCAAAATTTTGATCAATCTCACCAAGTACAGTGATATCATCGGGAAGTAACCATGTTTCCTGTAGTGCTATAAGGTCGGTAGACTGACACAGTGACCTTATATCATCAATGGAACCTGCCAAATCTTTGCAGTTGAAAGTAATAAATTGAACTGTAGATTTATCTATATCCATATATTTATTTATCTGTATTCTTTGAATTGCCATAATTCCTTATAAATCTTCTAAAAGTCACACCTTCAGGCCACATACTGTCGTCCAGGAACAATGATAATTTATTTTTCGGCACATACACAATATATGCATTATACTGTCTTTGTTCCTTCGAATTTATTTTTTTTAAGTTCACAATTATTTCAGACTTTACTTTTATATATTCAATAATATCTTCCTCCTTTGTACTTACATCTACGTAATTTATAAACAACGGTATCTTTACATCTGCAGCACGAAACTTCTGCTCTGACTTCGAACAAGCTTTGCCTTGCATACTCACAAATCGGTTTCTGTACCGTTTTTTCTGCACAATCTTCCATTCTTCATTATCATCCTCTTCCTTGCAAGGTTTAGGTTCCTGTATCTCCTTTACTATGTCAGATATTAATCTCTCCGGCTGTAACATTTTATCTAGTTCAGAACTCCGCACAATATCGGTATTGTTGTTATTATGAAGCCTTGCCATTGACTTGTCAAACGTCAGTTGCTGAGAAATGTCACCTGTCTCTTGTTGCGATGTCGTTGTCATCAACTGACATTTGGGTGAGCGAGACAGCGAATCGTTGTGAACGTCACCGCCCACGCCGCCGGCGCCGATACCGTCTGACTCACTGACTTGATGTGTTTGTATGTGGGTAAGTCCAATGGGTCCACTCTCTAGGCAATAACTGTTCTGCAAACCACCGCCTCTTTTATGATTTATAAATCTATCTGAATGACTAACCAATGATGCATTTTTCATATATAATAATTCTGACCTTAATTCTTGCACTTGCGTTGTTGTGACATATGTATCTTTGATTTTCTGTAGATCGGTTTTCAACACAATTATATCCTTAAGAAGTCTCGATGCATCAACATGGTCAAATGTCAATGGTGGCAGTTTTTGTAAATCTTTCGCCACAAACATAGGTAATTCATCGGGATTTGACTCTTTAAACACCGCTATGACATCATACAGATCCTTCATTGATTTCTTTCCCTTTTTTCTGGCTATTTTTCTTTGTGATATCGCCGTAAACAATAAGCTCTTTGCAGAATCAATATCCTCCTCCGCAAAACTTGATAGGCACAAAGTCACTAAGGATTTTTCGTCCATTACATCTTGCTTGTTTTGAATAAAAGCAAGAAGCTCATTAATAACTATATTGCACGAAGCACACTTTAACGTAGCTGACATATTGACAGCTCAAATAACGACAACGACCACTTCCTAACGCGTTTGACACGAGACTGCTGACCCCCTTTTAACGATTTTAACCCCCTCCTCCCCCTTGTTAGCAAAAATAAGAAAAGCTCATCCCCCCCTCTAAGTTTACGTAAAAATTAGCATTTTCACAAAATATATTTGTTTATTTTGCTAAATGTTGCTGACGTCATCACTGTGCAAATCCTATCGTTTTTTTTTTTTTTTGAAAGGACTATGCATCTAGCTCCAAGTAAGCTTTCGCTACTTCACCGGGCGTTTGGAGTGCCCTCGACCTTTATAGACAACATCACCAAAGGGCCCCCAGGAGGGACGGACCTCGGCTTTGGGCGTTGCCTGTGTGCGCAAGGCTTGGAGAGACAGCAAACTCTCATATTGCCTGATGGGCCGCGTATGCGTGCATACAAGCCTGAAGGGCCAATCGCTTGATCCGAAACATAGGCATAGGAAATGCGTTAAAACGATTTTGTAACATAGACCTTTCTTTTTAGTATTTTCAACGAAGTTAATTGTTTGAAGCTCAGGCTAATTAATTTTTTGGAAAACATTGCTAGATTTGTCTTTGGATTTTAAGTTATTAATTGCTTAACATCGACTTTTCTCCCTCTAGATCCTATATATATAAACCTGTAAATAAAAGTCTTAAACCAGTCAGAGTGGATTCCTTCCAAAATGAGAATCAATGGCAAAAGCCTTTGGAGAGCAGCAACTCTCATCTTTTGCCTTATGGGCCGAAAGCTACGTTGCCAGAAGGGCCTATCCTGGGTGCAAGTCACCCGGGACCGCCGGGCGGTCACAAGTAATCGGAGCTAATCCTACTCTACGCACTCTATTCCGGTGTCGAGTGCGACGGGGTCGGATAGAATCCTCCCGCCCACCATGTCAGCAAAAATAAGCCTAGCCCCGACCCCCCACCCCCATTTGCTGCTTACGTAATATTTGAATGACCCACATGGAGGGGATTCCGTAGTTTTCTGATTTAGACCCCAATTGTACCTCCTATAATTAAACCATACATTTTATATTAGTCTCCCTTTAAGTAAAAACCTATAGGTATTATATTTATAAACTTAATTTAGATATGTTAAATATAAGTGTAAAGTAGTTGTAATCTTCTCTACTTCACATCAATATCTTTATTGTAAAACGAAGTGTAAAAACTCTTATTGAAAATAAACTTTTTTTTTTATTATTTTTTTGACGTAATAACGTCTTATAAATCGATGATCGCCGGCTGGACGCACGTAAAAGTGTCACGTTTTGTGTGCAAGCGAGAGTAGAGAGCGCGGAAGAAGCGATAAAGAGGCACGGTCGACTTAAGCGTTCGGCTAGTGGCAAAATAAATATATTTGGAATCTATATCTCTTCCACCATTGTCCGTATATATTTATTATTATATTTATTATTATTATTATTATTCACCATTATCACGTAAAGTTATCGTCCGTAAACCGACTTTACAGACAACCAATTTTTACGTGAAAACTTTAACGGCGTTGTGCACTTTTTGGGATAGGTAAATATGTTAAACGCGCATCAGGACACGTGACCTGATCGAAAATTCGTAAGAAGGACACGTGACCTGAGACCACCGGCGCGGCGTAGGAGAGGAAGTAATATCCCCCCTATCTTTCTACCACGCGGAGTTTTCACTTCTGCGGGGCACTCCCGAAGTGCAACCCGTTGTTTTTTTATTTGTGACCCATAAAAGTATTACACTCCAAATATATTTACGTGATATGTAAGTTGGTCACATAATTAAGGGTGCCAAATTTCAGTTTAATCGAACTTGGAAATCAGACAGACAGACAAGATTTCCATTTTGCAATTCGTACAGAACCCTAAAAAAGCAGCTATTAGGTATTCTGATACTAATTACAGGAAATATGACTAGTAAAATTAAAAACTAATTTAACTCAAGGACAATTTTTAACAGTACACGAACCGTGTTAAGAGCATATACTCGTAACAATACTACAGTTATTTTTCAAAAGGATGATTAATCGTAACCTTTGGTTAGGGCATTGCAGGCTTGAATCACCTTATTGTCTGATAATTAAGATGATTCCGTGCTTCGGAAGGTACGTTAAGCCGTTGGTCCCGGCTGCCATCTGGTTCATCTTTGCATTTACAGCTATTTATTACATAATGGTAGAGCTACCTTACTCACGAATCCTGTTTTTTGTTTATTGATTCTATTTGCATCATGCGATGCAACCCGTCTGGCCAGCGCGGAGAGTGTAGGCCAAGTCCTTTGGCTGCTCTAGTAGTACAGAGAGGGTCATGCTCCTGTATTTGAGACTAAAAGACCTGATGATGATGAACCTAGTACGTCTATCTAGCGTTGCTATCCATCCGGATAAAGCCAGGACAGTGTTAGGCTTTTTGACATCTTGTCCGGCCAAAGACTGCGTCCGGCCCGTCCGGCTTTTGTTAGCTTTTATACTATCGTTCAATTCAATCACGTTCATCAAGTGAAAAGTCCCTTTTTTTAGCGTCCGGCGTAGGAATTTCTATTCGATATTTTTCTCAGAAATCCTTAAGTTTTCGTTATGTCCAGCTTTGGAACCCAAAAGTCCGGCTTTTTGATGGGGAAGTCCGGCTATTTGACGCGCGGCGGAAGGTCCCGAACTTTACTAAACTATAGTCGGCAATCCTACGAAATAGCACATGAGTAACCCGTTATTAGTCATTTTACTATATATATTTAAACTTTTCCGATTCGCACGTGAGTTACGAAAACATTACCATAAATAATATATGGAAACCATTTGCCTGACACAGTAATAGGTTAATAAATATTTGCGTACACATTCGCTCTTTTGGACTTTGTACCAATCACCTTTTTTGCATTTACAAATGTTGCTAATGCTAAGTTAGTGGTCTTATCACCACACTTCTACACTAATATTAGTCCACACTTCTACACTAATATTAGAAACGGATAAAGAGAAAATATTTTTTATTTATTGATTGCTTTATGCTGATTATTTAATAATTTATTTAGCCTATTTAGGCTCCGAAACTATTAGACCGATTTAAAAAAAAAATTACCAGTAGAATGCTACATCTGAAAAATAGATAAAAAATTCTTCGAAGTACATAAGTATTTTGCGAGCTCCGTGGCGCAGTGGTTTACACGCCAGCCTGTGTCACGAGAGCCCGTGTTCGATCCCCGGTCAGGTCAAGATGGAAAATAATATTTTTCAAAATGGCATGGGTCTTGGTTGTTTATCATATAGATAAACATACATATATATGTATTTGTTACAAAATATAGCTTCGTTGAGTTAGTATCTCATAACACAAGTCTCAAACTTAGGTTTTTGGAGCTAGCTCAATCTGTGTGATTTGTCCGTATATATTTATTTATCTTGAGTATTGATTTTCTATGTTACAAAAACCCATGATTCAAAATTCAAGTATTCTACGTATTGATTATTCGAAGAAATGATAAAATGAGGAAAAATCTCTATAAAACTTTTGTGTATAAGAATGTACATTGTACAACCAAACGATTTGATATATTTGATTTCAAGCAAGCGTAGAGCGAACTTGAAACCGAGGAAATCATATAACTCGTAAAATGAAAACATAGCTGTGTGTTGGTCTGTTTACAAAATATTCTTAACTCCTATTTAACTGCGGATATTGTAGTCGGTACCTATGCATATTTTTCACGCCGTTCACCTATGACTTCTGTAAAATTGTGGTTTACTAGCGACCCGTCCCGGCTTCGCACGGGCAGATATAGATATGTATTTGATAGCCTATGTTCATCAGGGATAATGTAGATTTCTAATGGTGAAATAATTTTTCAAATCGTATCAGTGGTTTCGGAGCCTGTTCAATGCAAACAAACAAACAATTAAATCTTTCCACTTTATAATATTACTGTCGATAAGAGTGGTCCTATTCTACTCTCGTGGAAACTACAAAGCATATTTAAACACCTGTTGACTAGTTTTACGCGATTAAAATGATGGAAATCAACTGGCTCAAAAGAATCTCAAATCAACTTGTAGCATGTAATATACTACTACCAAATGGTCATCACGTGTCGTAGCAAAAAATTAATAAGATAATTACTACTGGTTTACTTATAGCATTTTTACGTCTGTGCTTGTGGACTTTACTATGTTTAAAGTGAAGTTGGACCTAAGTAATTAAACTCGATCGAAAATATAAATCAATATCTAGTTCACAAAAAAATAGCTCCAATCCTTTTTAATTAAATCAGCGGATTAACCGTGTCACTTTACGTAACGTTAAACCGTATTAAGTTATTTAATTAAAACGTTTAACAATCGCGAAAACAATATGTACCATCCTATTTAGATTACATGAGTTTAAATACCACAGATAATATATACTTAAGGAAAAAGTTGTGAATTTGATGGGTCGATGACTGTTTTTATTTATTTTATATTATCATCAACTCATCACACTATATCGCATATAATTTTATATTAGTCTTACAGGCTAGCTTTTAGATTATTCACGAAGACCTATTCTCACAACCAAGGCTTTCAAAAATCGTCTGTGCATCGTGGAGGAGATAAAGCGGAAAGCGGACTCCGGGTCCGAAGGACCGCCCACAAAGCCAGAAACACACTCATAGAAGAGAAAGATAGAGAACGTAGAGATGGAAGACTGAATGGATTGAAGTTAATTGATGAATACATTTCAGTCAGGTCTGTATAAAACGTCGATGCCACACGCAAACTGAATGAGCCAGAACATGGATTCATTCATCCTTATCCTTACTAATATTATAAATGCGAAAGTGAGTTTGTTTGTTTATTTGCTTATTTGTTTGTTTGTTTGTTTGTTACGCTTTCACGCCGTAACTACTGAACCAATCATCATGAAATTTTGCATACAAGTTCTCTGGAGTACGGAGAAGGACATAGGCTACCTTTTATCCCGGGAAAAAGTACTATTCCCGAGGGATCGACATTGACGCGGGCGGAGCCGCGGGCGAAAGCTAGTTGTTCATAACGAGTTGATCTATCAACATACATCTTCAACGTTGGTCTGGGAAGTAGAGAAAAACGTCGAATGTACGAGCTGCTTCTCTTATCGTCCCATTGTAAATCTGGTCACGTAAGTGGGGCCATCCCGTTGTAAATCTGGTTAAGGGCCCGTACTACCTCACACTGCTTTGCATGATTGACTGTTATATCAATAATAATTAAATATTCAAGTTAAAATAAAAATGCAGCAAAGTTCAGGACTAACTCTGGTAACTATATGACTCAAAAACACGATTGCGTTAAATTTTCTCGATAGAAAAAAATTGCAAAGTTGCCTCCAAATCACGTCTAATTTACTCGGTATATAGCATTATTCACCAAATACATTAAAATTAACCTTGAAACTTTTGATCATTATTGCATTACAGATAAGGCAGCCATCATATGTTTTTCTTTTTCGAATAACCCATGAATATTCCTAAAAAACGAAAATATCCAAAGTAGCCAACGCGTTTAGACCATCCGCGTTTGTATCGCCACGCCGCCTGGCATATATCGGGCTCTTAAGTAGAATGTCAGAGATGTCATCCTCAACTGCCTGTGGTTGCGGGCATGGCATCGGGTACGCGCGTCCGGCCTCCCGAGCTCCTTGCTTTTCCCCCATTCATCCGAGCTGAGTAGTATCTTCTCAAATCCAACAAATTTCTATCCTTCCCCAGCCAAAGAAAATGTTTCTGATGAGCAGCAGTGTCGAAAGCAAAAGAAGCCAAAGAAACTGCGCTCGCTAACTCGCTTGCCAAGCGTGGTAAGAGTGGCAATATCCTCCTAGGAACGAAGAGTCTTTGGGAGAGGATTTTGTTCAGCAGTAGACTTGTTGCGGCTGAGATGATGATGATAAGTGGGCCCATAGCTCAGAAATATGAATAGGCGATGGTAGCAATCCGCCAATCTTACTATGTTTTTTTCTTTTTTATGGCTTTCACACGGTACGTATTTAGCCAGTATCAAGTATACATGAGTTTGCCCGCGCTTTTTCTGTCTTGTTATCAATGAAACGATGGTGTAGTTCATTTTTGATTCTACGGTTACCGAGGGACCGACATTGACGCGAGCGGAGCGGAGCGGAGCCGCTTACATATGATAATTGTATTTTAATAAAGTCTCGTCTGTAAATTTTATAGCTCCAGCCTCTGTCTACCCCGTAAGTAGGGTCACCATCCGTCCGAACTTTTAAACTCATGTCCGGACTTTGTCCGCCCCTTTAATTTGTCCGGATTTATGGAATATGAGTGATCTTTTTTTTATATATCAAACATCAAAAACGAGCGTCTGCCTTGCCTACCATGCTTACCATAGCACTGAACTAAACTAAGTGGTAAATGTTTCCAAAAAAGTCCGGACTTTTATCGAAATGTCCGGCTTTATGCCAGGATTTTTCAAATTCCTAAATGGTAACCCTACCCGTTACCCCTTACGGGTAGGGTTACCATGCTTGGGATAAAAACATGATTCGTCTGTAATATATATGCACTAGCTGTTGCCCGCGGCTTCGTCCGCGGCAATTTCTGTTATTATGATTAGTTAGTTTTTTCTTAGTATAGATGAATAATTTTCCCCCGTTTTCAAAACGTTTTTATAGCCTAAAGCCATCCTTAATAAATCGACTATCCAACACAAAAAGAATTTTCCAATTTGAACCAGTAGTTCCTGAGATTAGCGCGTTCAAACAAACAAACTCTTCAGCTTTATAATATTAGTATAGATATAGATGTAGGAGGATGTAATCAATCAACATGACATGGGCCATTTAAATGCCACTGTTATTTGATGAAACCTTCAAACGCTGACTTCCGTAGAAACTTGACTTAAAGCTAGGATAAGTACTCGATTGAAGGAAGAACCTTGGTGGTAAACAGTTACCAGCTTTATGGTTATCCTAGTTTAATTTACTACTAGATGAGGAGAAATTTTGTAATTGCAAGGTAAAAAAAACCGGCCAAGTACGAGTCGGACTCGCGCACGATGGGTTCCGTACCCTTATCAATAAGTGTAAAATGTATAAAAATATTTATTTTTATTATATGATATAACTTAAAATGTATTCTTTTCGCAGTTTGTCCTTTATCTGTGCCATAAAACGTTGCTTCGTACGAAATTTCAAGATTCAGAGTTCACGGGGAAGTACCCTTTAGGTTTTGATTCTCTTGCAAATGTCGAAAATTTGCGGCATGTCGGCTGTATCTTTTGATTGCGTTCGCTTAGAAGATTGATTTTTTCACAGCTCTAAGGAACAGTAGATTTGAATATTTGATATGAATTTCAGCTTGCTACCTCCACGCGTTCTTGAGAAAAAGAGCCTTGACAAACAGACAGACAGACAATAAAGCGATCCTATAAGGGTACCGTTTTTTCCTTTTGAGGTATGGAACCCTAAAAAGGAATATATCATCATCTATCAGGTTGAATACTTATTTTAACCTACTAGCGGGCCGCCCCGGCTTGGCACGGGTAGGTATAGGTAACATAGCGTAGGTACTTAACAATAAACGCATCCTCTCATTACATTATGCAATCGGAAATAAATGACCTATTCAATTTAATTCTTACATTACGTAGATTATATAAGCCATAATGTATGCAAGTCTTTGTCCTAGTGGTCATCATGCCAAGCTGACACACCGGACACGGAGTACACCGTACATGGATCCGGAATTCAGTCAACGGATAGTCAACGGACAGTTTAATCGCAGTCAGGACGGTCGATCCGTTTTCAGGACAGAATGGCTTCCGACGTCCTTAAGCGCCAATTAGACCATCCAGAATTCAGGATCCGGAATTCAGTCAACGGATAGTCAACGGACAGTTTAATCGCATTCAGGACGGTCGATCCGTTGTCAGGACAAAAGCGCCAATTAGACCATCCAGAATTCAGGATCCGGAATTCAGTCAACGGATAGTCAACGGACAGTTTAATCGCCGATCCGTTGTCAGGACAGAATGGCTTCCGACGTCCTTATCGGAAGCATAACGGAAGCGTAAAGTGAAACCATCCGGAATTCAGGATCGCCGCATGAGAGGGACGCCGCTATACGTTAGAAACGAAACGATAATATCTCCAATCGCGTCGCACGTATAGCGGCGTCCCTGTCACGCATTCAGGATGGCCAACGGATGGCTCTGTCAGGACGCGCAGTCTCCGTTCAGGACACGTTCTGGACGGTGTAATCAGGAGCTCTGACGACTGAATTTCTTGTCCTTATCGGATGCTAAATTCCGGATCCTAGATTCAGGATGGTATAATAGTCGCTAAAATGGCTTCCGACGTCCTTATCGGAAGCATAACGGAAGCATAAAGTGAAACCATCCGGAATTTAGGATCGACGCATGAGAGGGACGCCGCTATACGTTAGAAACGATACGATAATATCTCCAATCGCATCGCACGTATAGCGGCGTCCCTCTCACGCATTCAGGATGGCCAACGGATGGCTTACTCAGGACGCGCAGTCTCCGTTCAGGACACGTTCCGGACGGTGTAATCAGGAGCTCTGACGACTGAATTTCTTGTCCTTATCGGATGCTGAATTCCGGATCCTAAATTCTATACCTTTTTGGTTCGAGTAGCCAAGGTGTGGAATGAACTGCCTGCGTCTATATTCCCAGACAAGTACAGTCCCGGGACATTCAAAAGTAGAATAAATGGGTATCTCTTGGATAGGCATGTAACATCCTCGTCTTCATCGTCACTTACCATCAGGTGAGATGGGAGACAAATGCCTAATACAATAATTAGTAAAAAAAAAAGGCGTACGATTACAATAAGATTGTATCTACAAGTGTTTCTTTTAGTTACCTAGAACAACATCCATAGAAGACTAAGTGAACTATTCTGTACCGGAAACCACACGGCACGCTCTCTCAGTTTACAGTAAACAAAGAATTGGAATCACAATAAGTCGTAAAACACAAAAACAATGAGACTCACACGGCGACCGCAGTCACAACCTCGCCAAACCGCAGGAGAGCAATATTCGTGATGACTTGATGAGGTTGTTTCTGCGCTTTTAACCGACTTTCAAAATAATAGGAGGAGGTTATCAATTCGGTTGTATGCCTTTTTTTTAATGATTGTTACCTCAGAAATCCGTCCTTTAAGAACCAATTTTAAAAATTCTTTTGTTTTTGTAATTGGTCTATAAAGGACGGCTTTAAATTTTTTTTTGTTTAAAAGGTGAACTTGAAGCATACTTTCAAGTTGGTCCCATTTGAATTTTATCACAATCGATTCAGTAGTTTGATTGAAGTCTTTTTTTTTAAATGAAAGTTTATTATAAATACATTTAACATACTATTAAGTTCTTCAGTACTAAATTCCCTTAGTAGCACTTGTTCGAAACATTAGATTTTTAGGGTTCCGTTTTTACCCCTTAGGGTAAGGGGTAAAAACGGGACCTTATTAATATGTCTCCGCTGTTCGTCTCTCTATCCTAGACAGTTGAAAATTTTACAGATGATGTATTTCTGTTCCCGCTATAACAACAAATATTAAAAATCAGAATAAAATAAATATATAATGGGGCTCCCATACAACAAACGTATATTTCTTGCTCTTTTTGCATGATAGATATGATAATGGCAAAAGGTAGACGCTTGAAACATTTACAAATACAAAAACAAATTATTATTTTTTGCCTTAAATGTGGTACATACAGGTGTTATGGCATGAGTTTCACACATTTTACCAGACACTGGCATGCAAAATTAAATTACAGTTAACAGAGACTTTAACACGTCTATTAAACAAATATTTGATGTCAGAAAATGGTCCCAAAAATCATGATAATATATTATTTAAGATATTCATCAATTGAGTAGAAACAGTTTTGGATTAACCATCGTTTTAATTTACATTTAAATAAATTTAACGACAGAGTCTTAATATCTTCGTCAAGTTGATTATAAATCCTAACGGCCATATACAGAATATTTAGTTTAGTTTAGTAGTAGTATAAACACTTTAAAAATAATTACCATAATTATAATAAAAATAATATTTAAGGGGAGCTCCCTTACAACCAATATAATTTTAAACCGTTTTTATAGATAATGGTACGGAACCCTTCGTGCGCGAGTCTGACTCGCACTTAGCCGGTTTTTTAATTATGAATCCCATTTAATGAGGCAAGGACAATATATAAAACAATGTCTGATGGTTAGTTACACCATTTATAACTGCTGGACCGATTCTTATGATATTTTATTTCTCGGATTTGTCTCTACCTTACTTAGCAGAAAAATCATTATAAATTAAGATATATTTACAACAACAATAAAAAAAAGCGGCCAAGTGCGAGTCGGGCTCGTAATAATAATAATAAGCCATTTTATTGTCCTACACAATTAATTTGTTATCCTTAATCTATTGTTATTTATTATATTATTTATTTCTTAAGGACCTCATTTCGAGTAAAAGCCTTCTCCATTTTTCTCCAAAATGTTCATTCTCTGGCTTTTAACGCCCAGTTTTCTCCTGCATTTTTTATAATTTCGTCAAGCCATCTGTCGAGGGGCCTTCCCCGTTTCCTTTTTCTGAGCGGGCCAGCCCAGTGCGTCACTTGTTAGACCCTCTATCTGTATTCATACGTGCTACATGGCCTGACCATTTCCATTTTAGTTTTTGCAGTGGTTTAGAGCACAAGTAACCCATAGCAATCAGTTTGCAGCAAGTAACCCAATATATTATAAAAGTTCTTGTAGTTCGTTGTAACTTTGATTGAACGAAAGGTAAATTGCGGTTTACGATTAGAAAAAACTATTTACTAGATCTTGTTCAAACCAATTTTCGATGGAAGTTTGCATGGTAATATACATCATATATTTTTTTTAGTTTTAATATTCTCTTATTTTAGAAGTTACAAGGGGGGGGGGGGTGGCACAGGGGGATACAGATTTTACCACGAAACCTCAATATCACTTTGTATGGGTTTGATGAACCAAATAATTATGAATAAGCTTCAGAATTATTTTATTCCTCTGTGACACCTATTATATTTTTTTTTATTTGCGCTTTATTGTACACACATACAAATACAAAAGGACAACATTCCCTAATTTTCAGAGTTGTTTACAGAGATTCAGGGTTGTTTAAATATTATTTTATTTATGATGAATCAGTACTATTAGAATTTATTACTACTTTCCTTTAAAATTCGTTATTGACTTTAATTTGTTAAATCTAAAGCAGCGACACCTCTCATAGAGTGGGCAAGGAGTTGAAGAAAAAGAAGAGCAGTCAGCTCGCTATTACTATGTCACAGAGACAAAATGATATAATCTAAGATATGGATTTTTATTTTTATTAACAGTCAGTTTGTTTTTGTTTACAAAAGTATTGAGACCATGTTAATTTCGTATTGTGTGCGGTGGATAAAATCTGCGATATCAGAGCAATTTCAACAGAAACCACTTATTTAGATCATAATCATGTATGATATATACATAAATCGCTTATTATTTAATGAAAACATGTTTTTTGAAAAGAAATAATTTCTCCGCGTGACAAATGGATACTACAATAACGCCTCATGAGTTTATAGATGCAGCTCATAGGTTTTGCGATACATCCGACAGAATAAATGATGGCTGGAGACTTTGTAAAGATAAAGAAAATATATACAAATCTTACATAGTAAAATATTCATTTCTATCAGTGGAGCCAGAGGAAACGCTGCATAAGGCAGAATTTGTAATTTTCTACATTGTTAGTTATGGTGTTCCTGCTTTCAGTTTTAATGTTTGGAATTCTTCAGGTGTTCTATTGACACTGGAAGAAATTAGAGAGATGTCTTTTGTCAAGATTAACAAAGAAGACTTCTATTCAGTGATAACACAACAAGAGCATCCACTGTTCTCGCGACCATACTTTATAATGCATCCTTGTCATACGGCAACTCTGCTGGAATCGTTTCGTAACACATCCAAGAATATTATTGTTACTTTTTTAAGTTTAATAACACCACTGTTAAGAATTAAGTTGCCATTAGAATTTGGAATGTGATAAAGCCCATAAATATCAATATGAACCTATCAACCACCAAGCGGCCCGATCGGGCCGCATAACAATAAATAATAATTGTCTGCATTTCTCGCGATTGATGAGTTAAAGTAGAATAAGGTATAGAAATACATGTACATATTTGTAAGCAATTGAATTGTCTTGTAATTTTCCCCAAAATATATGTTTAAGTAAGCAACTTTATTGCCTTGTGATTGCCCCCATTCATATGTCTAAGTTTGATTCAGAGATAATCTGCCACAGGCCTTGAGTACACATAGTCGAAGACAAGTGGAAGTAAAAAATAAGAATAAATTTTAGCCGTTAAAGTTTTGTTGAAGCGAAAAATTCTTTAGCGGCGTTGTTCACGATTTGGGCTGGGTATAAAATTTTAAACTCGTGTCAGGACCTGCCGACCTATTTGATAACTTAGTGTACAACCTTTTGATAGTCATTTCAAAATACATTACGCTTTATATATCTGAAATAAAAATAGTCAATCATACGAAACCCGCAATGTATTTTGAAGTGACAATCAAAACGATGGTCACTGAGTTAGCAAATAGGTCGTCTGATCGAAAATTCATAAAACGGACACTTGACTTGGGACCGCCACGCGGCGTAGGAGAGGAAGTATAATCTGTGTGATTTATTATTTTATTTTATTAGTATCCCCCGCTCTTTCTATCGCGCGGTGTTTTCACTTCTGCCAGCACTCCCGGAGTGCAACCCGTTGTTTTTTCTTTTGAGCACTTGTTGACGATATTGTGATGCTTGTTACTCTTTCTAACTATATCGCAAGATCTAATATTTTGATAGAAGTGCATCCTCACCAAACATTTGTTATAAGTTACGGTAAACGCGAAAATTCATAAAACGGACACTTGACTTGGGACCGCCACGCGGCGTAGGAGAGGAAGTATAATCTGTGTGATTTATTATTTTATTTTATTAGTATCCCCCGCTCTTTCTATCGCGCGGTGTTTTCACTTCTGCCAGCACTCCCGGAGTGCAACCCGTTGTTTTTTCTTTTGAGCACTTGTTGACGATATTGTGATGCTTGTTACTCTTTCTAACTATATCGCAAGATCTAATATTTTGATAGAAGTGCATCCTCACCAAACATTTGTTATAAGTTACGGTAAACGCGAAAATTCATAAAACGGACACTTGACTTGGGACCGCCACGCGGCGTAGGAGAGGAAGTATAATCTGTGTGATTTATTATTTTATTTTATTAGTATCCCCCGCTCTTTCTATCGCGCGGTGTTTTCACTTCTGCCAGCACTCCCGGAGTGCAACCCGTTGTTTTTTCTTTTGAGCACTTGTTGACGATATTGTGATGCTTGTTACTCTTTCTAACTATATCGCAAGATCTAATATTTTGATAGAAGTGCATCCTCACCAAACATTTGTTATTTCGAGCGAAGTTACGGAAAACAGCTCATCATCAGCATCATTTCGTGTAGGTGACACGGTCCATCGACCATGCACACCCTGGTGTCAGAGTTCTTCGGATCCGCCTCTCGGCATCTCCTCACGTGGATCCATTTAACGACTACCAGATGGCAGCCGGGACCAACGGCTTAACATGCCTTCCGAAGCACGGAAACATCTTTATAACAGACAATCACCTTAACCACTAGACCACAGAAAACAGCTGACTAGTAATAAATAAAAAGAATACATCGAGTTGTTTGCGTATACATTCATTTGGCTTAATTTAAACTTATCGACCGTAGCGCTTTGTCCGTGACCTTCAGACAGTGTGAGAACAAAAAAGATCATCATAAAAGGAGTTACCAGCTGAAAAAAGATCCACACTATTGAATCGAAGTGCAGACTGGCCACAATTACAATGGTTTCTTTTTTATTACAATTCGTTTCACGCGTTCCACCACGTGTGCTGACTCTTATCAGACGCAAGAAACGATGCGTGTGCGATTGGCGGAATTATAATGCACAAATTGAGCACTTAACGCGGAGATTTTATATTGCTCCAGTGGGCGAAGAGAGCAAAACACGATCGAAAGGATCTGAATTTGAATCCCGCCTGTCCGAAGTTGTATCAATCACTAATTTTCATCATCCTTTATCTAATATCGGTGAAGGATTTTTAAGGTAACCTACCCTGAAACTAGTAGTTGTTTGTGATATGTGGGTAGTTATTTATCTTACAAGATTTGATATTACCTTGTGAATCTCCGAAGTAAAGGTCTGCAGTGGCTAACGGTTTTACTGTGCTCCCTATATTCCTGAGGCTTCCCATAGTATTCCTGGTTACATATACTTTATTTTTCATAAGTCTATAAAGAGCAGCAAGAGCAGACTGCTCTCACTAAATGGCAGTCATTCAGCTACAAAAAATGTCTTTAACAGTTCGAAATTTAACAGATATTTGGTTTTGGCGAGCTCCGTGCCACAGTGGTCAACACGCCAACCTGCAACACGAGGGTCCCCGGGTTCGATCCCCGGTCAGGTCATGATGGAAAACGATCTTTTTCAGATTGACCTTGGCCTTGGATATTTATCTATATAAGTATATATTATATAGTATCGCTTAGTTAGTATCCTACGACACAAGTTCATAACTTACACAGTAAGTTATCAACTTGTGTCGTAGCTCAATTGTGTGATATGTTATATATATATTTATTTATTCAACTGTTAAACAAGTGCTAGCTGCTAACACACTCGATATAAAATGGGCAGAAACGGGGTATAGATTTTCAAATGGTGACCATGTATTGGCAAGATTAATTTGATAGGATAGTACTGACGCAAGGCGCGCTTGCATGCAGGCTATCACCAATTGGTATTTGTGGAAATCTTTGGTAACATATGCCACGTCGGAGACAAACCCAGCCTCTTAAATTCCAGCTACTAACATAATTATGAGGAAGAACTAGATGTAGACAAAGTAAGGTATATGTATATTCTATGGGCCTGTAATATTTATAAGTATTCTGTAGCCTGAAGCTAATAAATAAATAAATAAAAATAAATTAATTCACATACTTTTCCAGTTTCCTTAAACTTCGGTCGAATAAAATGATCTTGAGCTTTGAGATACCACAGCGACTTTTAATGAGAGGTTATCTGTCCCCAGAGTACTTAGTGTAGGTAATTGATTTGAATAGTTAATAATTTTAAATTAACTGCTTAGTTCAATAAAGGAATCCCAAGAGACTTCAGTTCGCTCTATAAATTGATCCTGAAGGAGGAAGTATAATTAAGCGAATACACAGTTGTGTAGTTAAGAATTAAATTTAGAACGTCACTCTCTTACAATTAGAACAAAAAATTAAATACAATGAGACGTGACGCATAATATTTACTTAATTGGTTGATAAAATATACAGCTTTGACGTAATAGTTATATTATTACGCGACATTGTCTTTTTCTTTTATTAAATCACCAGAGTGATAATGTTGTTTGTAGCTCCGTTATCTAAATGCATACGTCATTTTCCTTACTTGTCAAAGACTTTGGATGTAAAATGCTTTACATGTTTAATACTGTTAGTTAGTTATTTGCACGCAGTTAACATTCCCTCACGAGCAAAACGATAGGTATTCTAAAATCAGTTAAACGAATGATTATCTTACAACAAAGAATGTTTGTTAGAAAGGAGCATCAGTTTTTCGATACGCATTTTGAGTTATTAATTTTCATTGTGCTTTAAAAATACCATCCAAAAATAGACACATTAGTGAAAAAATATCGTATGGCAGCAGCGTCGTTTGCTTTGATTTTTGCTGATAGCAAAAGATAGATGAACAGATTCACGTGAAAACTTAGGTAGTCAAAAGCTACATACGAGTTACTACGTACTCGTAATAGTTTCAAATATGGAAGAATTGAGGTCTTTGGTTACTCCACAGACAAGAATCGCGCTCTTTAACTAAAAGAAGAGATAGTTGCTGGGATAGGTAAATCAGACTTCAGGTTTGTAGCTACCGATATTCCTCTATTTTGATCTGAACCTCCTCGTGATGGAGAACGACCTTATCTGATACTACGTGAAACTGTGACGGAGATTAGTCTTTTTCATCTAGCCGTTTCTATTTCAACCAGTGGCTAGATCAGTTATATTTCGGGCCCCACTGACTAATTGGATTCTCCTCAGTCATCATCATTTCGTGTAGGTGACACAGTCAATAGACCATGCACACCCTGATGTCAAGAGTTCTTTGGAACCGCCAGTCGGCCTTTGACGTGGTTCCTTTAACGACTACACTAGATGGCAGGGCTTACCGTACCGTCCGAAGCACGAAATCATGTTTATTATCAGACAATCAGGTGATTCAAGCCTGCAATGTCCTAACCAATCTGGAAACAACTAAACAAAGTATGTTTCCCGTGGGAATAGAACCCGCGACCCCCGGGTCTACAATCAAACGCCTCAACCACTGGACCACACAGATTCTAGTCAGTTGGTGGGTATAATCTGATCCGCCCCCAGGTCCAGACTAACAACAGTCAGAGGAAAATTTAGAATTGGCCTTCAGTTTTTGAGCATCTTGCAATATTCACTATTGAATCCCAAAGATAAGATACCATAACTTCATCGTATGATGCAAATAGAATCAATAAACAAAAAACCGGATTCGTGAGTACGGTAGCTCTACCATTATGTAATTAATAGCTGCAAATGCAAAGGTGAACCGGCTTTATTTACCTTTGGCACTGACCGGCAATTTCCTTGGATATCTGTGTCAAAAACCGAACCTGTCCTGTTTTTTCTTTTGACGTGAAACGTCTTTAAATCGGAACTACACACGGGGTGCCATGTCAGAACCGGACCGTAACGAATTGATCTATATCGTCTGACATTAATAACTACAAAACTATCCACCGTAGAACCATGAATTTAGTAACATTATTTAGCGTATATAGTCAGCTCGCTGCTAAGATCATGATTTTGCATCGCGGCATCTGGTTTACTTTCAATCTATAACACTAAAAGCGACTCGCACTGATATACACGTTTCTGACCAATCACACACGGACAACTAAACTAAGTTTGCTTGTAAACCGACACAGCACCACCTGACTTTTGAAAGGAAAACTTCTTTAGCGGTGTTATGCACTTTTTGGGATGGGTAAAATTTTTTTAACTCGTTACAGGACACGTGACCTGATCGAAAATTCGTAACACGGACACGTGGCTAAAGACCGCCAGCGCGGCGTAAAAGAGGAAGTAATATCCCCCTCTATTTCTACCGCGCGGAGTTTTCACTTCTGCTAGCACTCCCGGAGGCGTATATAGAAAAGCTCATTCTGTACGTCCCCACCGGCTAAGACGAACTGAATTAGCATTTCCTTCCTCTTCTAACGATAAACAGTGTAAATGCTGCTCCAATACGTCGCAAAAGGTGACGTACTGCAGTAGGATTTCAAGTGTAGTTGAGAGGTTCAAAATCACGTAGTATGCGACGATCTTTATTTGTGATAATTTTGTAATAGACAAAGCCTATATTTATGGTAATTTTTCATTGCTTCTTTACGTCGACGATACAATATTACGAAAAGTAATCGGGCCAGGCCAGGCTTTTATCGACAGACACAACGTGACGTCATTGTCTCCATCTGGTGCTAATTGATGATACTAACATGATCTGGCTGTGAGCGAAGATTTGTTTTTGTTCCACGTGAGGTCCAAATAATGCGAAGCATATTTTTCGAATCATGCATATACTCGTACACGTGATTCAATAAGGTAAATCATGCAATCGCATTTGCAGTTCGCTTCCGGTCATAAAATTTACTGAGATAAATACAATTACTTACTTACATATAGCATACTAGCTTTTGCCCACGGCTCCGCCCGCGTTAATGTCGATCCCTCGGGAACAATTGATTTTCCCGGAATGAGAAGTAACCTATGTCCTTTCCCGGCCCTCAATCTACCTGCATACCCATCTAAATTGGTTCAATGGTTGAAGCGTAAGAAGGTGACAGTCAGACAGAAAGAGTTGCTTTCGCATTTACGTATAATACAAGTTTGGATAGTATGGATATTAGTATATGGATAAGACGTCTCGGATACCACTTTTGCCGTTAATGGCTTCTGTTACTGATCTCAAGTTTCAGGCTTAGCAGCACATTTCCGGTACCACAGTATCCAAAGTAGATGGCACTTACTATCAAGCAGTTATATGTATGACTATAAAAAACTTGTGAATAGCAACTTTCCTAAATTTTCTATAGCCATATTGTGTCAGTTAAAGTAATAATGAGCGGCAATTTGATTTAGTAACTTTCCTAAATGTTCTATAGCCATATTGTGTCGGTTAATGTAATAAATGGGCGGCAATTTATATCGAGCAAATCACGTTTGTTGTATAGGAGCCCCCTTAAATATTTATTTTATTCTATTTTTTAGTATTTATATATTACTAGCTTTCGCCCGCGGCTCCGCTCGCGTCAATGTCGATCCTTCGGGAATAGTACTTTTTCCCGGGATAAAAGGTAGCCAATGTCCTGCTCCATACTTCAGAAAACTTGTATGCAAAATTTCATGATGATCGGTTCAGTAGTTACGGAGTGAAAGCGTAACAAACAAACAAACGAACAAACTCACTTTCGCATTTATAATATTAGTAAGGAAAGGATTGTTATAGCGGCAACAAAATACATCATCTGCGAAAATTTGAACTGTCTAACTATCACGGTTCATGAAATACAGCCTGGTGTCAGACGGACGGATGGACGGCCAGACAGACAGACAGCGGAGCCATATTAGTAGGGTCCCGTTTTTACCCTTAGGGTAAGGAACCCTAAAAACGTAGAATGCACCAGCTGCTTTTCTTCCCGCACAAGCCATTAAAGCCGTCTGAGGGAATGGGTGAAACTAAGGAATAGATATGATGTACTTAGTTTTATTAATATTTACAGACATTATACTACAAAATGTATGAGCAAATACCACAGGTATATAAAGGTATATACAACATATAGGAAGTAAGATTTTCTGAGCGATAACATTTTAATAATAACGTGACAGTGCATTACATAATTATGATGTTAGACAATTATGGCATTTATTAAATGACAATAGAGTTCTTTTTTCCTTTGAGGTATTTATGGTAGACCAGCATGTCATCTGCCTACATTTAAGAGCAGCAACCTTGAACGGCTTTGTAAATATAGGAGATATTATCTATATGTCGCAGTCGGGTTGTATTTTCCGCCGTATTACATTACGGCTAGCTGTTATCAAAAACAGGGCCGTTTTGTCATGCGGCGGCTCAACTACTAGCCGGATTGTCATTGCGATACGATCTTTAATAAGGCGGCTCACGTTTAGCTGCAACGTACTTCTAGTTAGATTGTAGGGTAACCATAACATATGTTTTATACAAAATTAAAATTTTAAATGAAAATCAATTTTTAAAGAAAAGATAACAGATTTCTTCTTACGATATTCCTTACTAATGAAAAATTAATTATAGATTTTTTTATAGTTATAGTTAGTTAATAATTATAGTTAGAATTATTGTTATAGTTAGTTCTCACACATAAATCACATTTTTTTTGTTTATTTCCTTATTAACTTTGCAGGTTTGCAACGCACTTTCTGTATAGGTATCTGATCCCATTATTGTTGTTATGTCAGGCAGCGCCACAAGAGTTAAAAATGGGAACTAAAAACTGTCATAGCGGCGGCTAAGGACTAAGGACTCGCTGTATAACATTAAGGCTAGCCGTGTTGCAGAACCTATGATGCCGAACACATTCCGGCGAATTTTCATTCAGCCGCATTCAATCCGGCTAATCGTTGAACCGCCGTATTTCAAAACGGCCCTGTTTTTTAAATCGGCTAGCCGTAATGTAATGCGGCGGATTATACGATCCGACTGCGACATATATAGCGCGTGATTTTGAACCTCTGAACTATACCGATACAAGAGTCATGACAAAGTTCAAACAATGTCACTTATTTTCCTATATCCTGAAGTGAAACTGGATACAACGTATTTATAAATTGCTCTATATCTCTTTCTGCTACCTTATATAAAAGATTATAAGGTAGAGCTGAGCCGAAAACGAATAAGTACTAATGTTGTATAGTTGTGTTAGTATTGTTGTTTTTCGTGTGTAAGGCTAACACTTATGTCAGATTTTTTAAACTGCCTAAAGGCATACATGGCATGGACATGGTAGTCGTTAATCTATGTCAGATAGGTACCTTGTGAAAAAATATTATTTTTATTATTTAATTACAAAATACAAATGCATTGTTACTTTTATTTAAAATTAAAATACAAAATTGTTTTATGCATAATTTTAAAATAGGTTTCCAAATTAAATGGTTAAGGCGTTTGCCTGTAGACCCGGGGGTCATAGGTTCGATTCCCACGGGAAGCATACTTTGATTAGTTGTTTCCAATTGGTTAAGACATTGCAAGGTATTATTTAAAGAAAATACTTACATTTGTATATCCGTTCAAGGATTCTAAAGCATTGTCTTCATCTTTTAAATATTCTATTGTAGTATTGGCATTATCACTGGCTGTTGAAGAATCAGAGTCCTCAACCAATATATAATAAGATTCAGCCCTTTCCTTTTTTTATTAGAGTTAGTATTTTGGACTTGAGAACTCTTTTCGTCTTCTTATTCATCTTTCTCACTTCTGAAGCAAATACTTCTTCAATGTATTCTCTGCTGGCTTTTGGCACCCATTTCATTTTAAAAAGGGTTAAGATATGAATGCTATTGTGCTATTGGCTCCTCTAATTTATAAAATCTCTCAAAACGCCTATTATGAATTTCTTTCATAACTTTTATCAATACAACACTAATCGGAAAATAAGAAAAATGAATAAAAGAATTTAACAAAACTATTAAGTATTTTACAAAGCTAAATATTAATATAAAGTAATTAAATAAAATACTTAATTTCGAAAAAAGTATTTAGATGTAAAATAAAAATTGGTATTTTTATTTAAAAATACATGTATTTCAAAAACATCTCTGCGATGACAGCCTGGACTGGCTTAGTGTCTTCTGAAGTACGGAGGAGGTTGAGAAATGTTTATGCCAATTGTGGTCACCCCTCCCAGTAGGGACCGTGATCTTGTCTCTTTTTGTTAAATCCTATTATTATTATCGATGCGGAGGCTACTCGTCTATCCTTCATGTCGAAAACACAAGAAGCCAAAGACACTGCGCTCGCCAACCAGCCTGCTAAGCGTGGTGATTGATTATGGCAATATCCTCCCATGGAACGAAGAATACTTGGGAGATGCCTTAGTCCAGCAGTGGACTTCTTACGGCTGCAATGACGATGATGATGAGACAGACTAACAAAGCAAGTAAAATAAAAAAAATAACAACATATGACAAGGTTACAATGTAGGTAGACGACCGATTCGAAATGGAAGCTGAGGCAACAGTAAATATTTACAACTTGTGTAAAAATATATATACAATCTATAATAAACACAACTATTCAATAATCAACTCGAACGACTCCTGTGTCAAATATCAGGTGTGACCTTCGTTTTTACGGGAAGTCTTAGCTAATATAAATTTTATGATTATCCAGCGGCTCGATTACCGGACAGGCTCGATTCGAGCCTAGGACATAAATCAGATAATACTTCAAAAATGCTCAATACAACGCAGTAGAATATTCACACAGATATACGTAGAAATAAAATAGCAAAGCAAATTCTTGACAAAACAAGTAACAGTCAATGCTATGGAAAAACAGGAAACAATCTATAATTTAGAATTTAATGTAAAAAAGCCCAATACTCTAAAACACAAACTTTACTACTACGTACGTAGTTCGCATAAATATTATAACTACGAGTAACATCTTGACCTGGCCGGGTTCGATCCCCGGTCAGGTCAAGATGGAAAATGATCTTTTTCAGATTGGCCTGAGTCTTGGATGTATATCTTTATATGTATTTGTTATAAAATATAGTATCGTTGAGTTAGTATTCCATAACACAAGTCTCGAACTTACTTTGGGGCTAGCTCAATCTGTGTGATTTGTCCGTATATATTTATTATTTATTTACTATTGTTGCGACTACTAGTATGAGTAATATTACTACGAGAGCGATTACTAAGAGTAATATTATTGATGCGAAACTGGGCTTTTCGTTTGTTTATTTGTTACGTTTTTATGCCTTTACTACTGAACAAGTCATCACGAAAATTGGCATACTTTCCATGGGGTACGGAGAGGGACATAGGGTACTATTTATCCCGAAAAGGCTAATAAACCCAGGTATCGACATTAACGCGGGCGGAGCCGCAAGCGAAAGCTAGTATTACATAAATATGTTGGAAATTGACTGCAAATTAATATGAACAAACCGGAATTCCAATACAAATACAGGTTTGAAACTAATCTGCTTAATACAAATCATCTTGTTAATAAAACCTCACCGAAAAATCAGCTATCCAATTGTATGTGAACTCAGAACTTAGAAAATATTTGAATCGGTCTTTGAAGGTACGTCTAGAGTTTATTAGAGACGAAGACCTATCATTAGCATAAAGAGATAAATTAGGTGTTGATATGTCAAAACTTCTAGCGGCATTCTGCACTTTTAAGGATAGGTAAAAAATGTTAAAACTAGCGTCAAGACACGTGACCAATCGAAAATTTGTGAGACACTTTGATTTGTGAGACGGACACGTGACATGAGACCGCCGAAAGATATATAGTATACCAACGCCGTGTGACGTCACCGTTTGCTACGCTTTTTAGCAAACTGTGACGTAACGAGTCCCCACTCATGAACTTTGACGCACTTTATCACTTATTGTTTAGTTGACAAAAGAAAAAACACATGTCCAATATGTTTTTGAATAACTGAATGACATTATTTTGGCCCAGGAAACAAGCCTATTGTTGTCTCTTTCGACAGTAGACTTTGGAGCTTGGATTAACGCCGGTTGTCGATAGGAAACAGAACTTTCATTAGCATAAAGATAACTAGTTGTTGCTATGCTTCACATCGAAGGCTCTGACGCTACCAAACCAGTGTTATGGCAAACGGGTTATTTAAGAGGGTGCCGCGCGAACGAAAAAGGTCGCTACTGCGCAAGCCATCAGGCTGCGCAGAACTATTAGACAATTAGGAAAAAATATGAAAAGTCTTATTATTTTCATATTTATATTTTTATAAATAAAATAACAAAGGGGGCGACCTCCGAGGCGTACATATAAATATTGTTATGTGAGAATTATTGTTTGAGACGTCAAAATTACAAAGTTTTCGACGAAAAAATTAGATATCATTATCATTTTTAAATTTCATACGTATCTGCTTCAAATTCCAACAAGGGTGCGATCTAGTTCAAGGATTGATCTAAATTATACAAATACTTTGTACAAGTAATTTAAAAACTCGTAAATTTTCACAATTTTGTTAAAATCAAAGTGTATCGCTTGCGCCAATTATGTCATGCTTTGCATAATATGTTTATAATTATGAATAGCATGTAATAATTTGATAACAAATATGTTGAAGAAGATGTTATCAGGTACAATTTAAGGGTTCCGTACCCAAAAGGGTAAAAACGGGACTGTCTGTCCGTATGTCACCAGGACCGTGATAATTAGACAGCAGATAATGTATATCAGTTGCCGCTATAACATCAAATACTAAAAAATAGAACAAAATAAATATTTAAGATGGCTCCCATATAATAAACGTGACTTTTTTTGCTCGTTTTTGGTCGATTATAACGCCAACAGGTAGACGCTTGAAATATTCACAGAATATCCTAACTGATGCGCAAGTGAATTTGTTTGTTTGTTCGTTACACTTTCACGTTGTAACTACTAAACCGGTCATCATGAAATTTTGCATACACGTTATCTGGGGTACGGAGAAGGTCATAGGGTACATTTTATCCCGGGAAAAAGTACTGTTCCCGAGGGATCGACCTTGACGCGGGCGGAGCTGCGGGCGAAAGCTAGTTAAGTTATATAGTAACTTACAAAATAAATAAATTTATTTTAATATTTCTATACTTTTAATAATTAACTTTAAAGGATTAGGTAAACTAATTAATGGATTTCAAACTAAAAGTGTTCTGAACATTATTTTTAGCTAAATATGAGTAGCATTTTTCAAATACCGTATTTCACTCTCAAACTAAGAATGCATACAATTAGTTTATTTCTGCAAAGCGTATCATATAAAGTAATTACCGTGTAAAATTATTTAAATTACAAATGATGTCATCTCGAACAGACGATGCAGATCGAACGTGTTATCCTTTTTGAAAGATGAATGAATGCAGTTGAACGAAACTTATTCATTCGCACGTATTAATAGCGTAAAAGATGTAAATTGGAATAATATAAGTTAAGCCATTGCGCCTTACAATATGCTAAATAACTTATTCAGACACGCTTAGTAATTTTAACAATATTATGACAACCTTGTTTCAGATAAATCGACATTGCTGTGCTGATCAAATCATAAATTTAAAAAAACTTGCTTAACTTCTATAATATAATAATATATACAGATCAGAGACCGTAGGAATAGAAATGAACGGTCCGAGAGATGATGGTAGACTGAAGAAATGAGTGATGAGAGAGAGAGAAAATTATCTAAAAATGGAATGGAATGAAATCTATACTAATCTATACTAATATTATAAAGCTGAAGAGTTTGTTTGTTTGTTTGTTTGAACGCGCTAATCTCAGGAACTACTGGTTCAAATTGGAAAATTCTTTTTGTGTTGGATAGTCCATTTATTGAGGAAGGCTTTAGGCTATAAAACATCACGCTGCGACCAATAGGAGCGAAGTATCAATAAAAAATGTTTTGAAAACGGGGAAAAAATATTCATAGTTGAGGACGACGCCTGCCATGCTTAAATAGTTCAAGTTACCCAAAATATGAGTATGAAAGAATTATTCCGTTTTAAACGAACTAAAAAAAACCGGCCAAGTGCGAGTCGGACTCGCGCACTACGGGTTCCGTACCATTAATTATAAAAACGGAAAAAAAACATGTCTGTTGTATGGGAGCCCCCTTTAATATTTATATTATTTTATTTTTTAGTATATGTTGTTATAGCGGCAATAGAAATACATCATCTGTGAAAATTTCAACTGTCTAACTATCACGGTTCATGAGATACAGCCTGGTGACAGACGGACAGACAGACAGACAGACAGACGGACAGCGGAGCAATATTAATAGGGTCCCGTTTCTCCCCCCTATGGGTACGGAATCCTAAAAATGTCCGCAACAGTATATGTCTATCTTTTAAGATTGATTTAGTATAACCTTTTTATGGTAATTGATTAGGTCGAAATTAATGCACATTTTCCAATTATTTGCCAAATATTTTTTATCATAAATTAATATTATTTTTTTATCCAAATAAAAGTGTTGTTAATTTAATTGTAAACAAAATTATCCTTGACATCACTTAATTTCAATTAACATCTTAGAAGATACTAGGTTTGGTAGGTTAGGCTTTTGTTTACTAAGGCAAATGACATTGTAAAGATAATATAAGTAGGTATTATCTTCATAAGTATACTAAAGCCATACATATATTCATACATTCTAAAACACGTCATTGAATGTTTTCAGGCTCAGTCATCGCTTTCTAAATACTATAGTCTAATACAATCTTAGTGTCTGATAATTAAATTACCATTATTCATATTTTTCTTCCAGTATTTCTCTATCTGAATTGTTTTTTTTTTTGCGTTTCTGATGTAATTATTCATAGGTTAGGTTTTTGTAAGCCAAAGCCAAGGACGTTCTAATACACGTCATTGCGTGTGTTCAGGCTTAGTCATTGCTTTCTAAATACTATAGTTTAATACAATCTTAGTGTTTTATCCAATTACGTACCAGAAGCAGGTGCCTATAAATTATCAGGTACTTAATTATTCACCTTACGTTTGTTTTTCTTAATTACGAAATACGGTTTGATTAAGTTTTAATTTCCTTCGTTCTTCCTTTTATCTATTTCGTCATTATAATGCCTAGAAAAAGAACTCAGCTTTCTCGGCAGACTGCTAATGCAAAGCGGCTGCGACTTTTGCGCAGCAATGAAACGATGGATGAAAATGTGCATAGATTGGCTACTCAACGAGCGATCAGTGAACAAAACCGTGCTAGGGAATCAAGTGCTGAACGTTCTCAACGTCTAGCCTCGCAGAATTCCCGAACGTTGGCAAACCGCGAACGGGAATCAAGCGCTGAACGTTCTCAACGTCTAGCCTCGCAGAATTCCCGAACTTTGGCAAACCGCGAACGGGAATCAAGTGCTGACCGTTCTCAACGTCTAGCCTCGCAGAATTCCCGAATGTTGGCAAACCGCGAACGGGAATCAAGCGCTGAACGTTCTCAACGTCTAGCCTCGCAGAATTCCCGAACTTTGGCAAACCGCGAACGGGAATCAAGTGCTGAACGTTCTCAACGTCTAGCCTCGCAGAATTCCCGAACGTTGACAAACCGCGAACGGGAATCAAGCGCTGAACGTTCTCAACGTCTAGCCTCGCAGAATTCCCGAACTATGGCAAACCGCGAACGGGAATCAAGCGCTGAACGTTTTCAACGTCTAACCTCGCAGAATTCCCGAACTATGGCAAACCGCGAACGGGAATCAAGCGCTGAACGTTCCCAACGATTAACACAGCAAAATGCACGATCAGCAAGGAATAGAACTCGCAGGCAACATCATAATTTATTGAATTCTGCGTTTGCTTATGACAGTTCTCTTGACTATGCTGAACTTAATGATATTTATATTGGTAGAATGGATAAAATCTGCAATTTTTGCCAAGCAAAAAAATGGGCGACTGAAGCTCCTGGACTGTGTTGTAGTGGTGGCAAAGTAAATATACCTAAAATTCCGGAACCAACATCAGTTTTTAAAGAACTGATATAAGGCTTACATCCATCGTCTAAGCATTTCTTAAATCATTCAAGACAATATAATACACTTTTTCCGATGACTTCATTTGGTGCCAAAGAAATTCGTGAGGGAAACTTTATGCCCACTTTTAAAGTCCAGGGGCAAGTTTATCATTTGATCGGTAATTTACTTCCAGCTGACGGTGCACAACCCGAATTTTTGCAAATATATTTTGTTTCTCATGCAGATCAATTATCCTGGCGCTCAAATTTAAACCCAACATTGCGAATCGATCTTATCGACGCTCTCCAAACATTTCTTCACGATCATAATATGTATATTCAAAGTTTTAAATATAATCTCGAAAATAGACAAACGAATGATTTTAAACTGATCATTCACGCTGATGTGAAACCTCCTAACGAGCATCCAGGTCGGTATAATGCGCCTATAGTAGATGAAGTAGCAGTTCTTTTGATAGATGAAGACAAAGGTCCCCGAGATATTGTGTTGAATGCGAGGGAAGGTCGACTTCAACGAGTTTGTGAAATTCATAGATCTTATGACCCACTTCAATATCCTTTACTGTTTCCCTGTGGAAATGACGGATACTGTATAAATATTCCACAGCAGAATACTACTGCTAGATCTAAAACTGTATCGTGTATGCAGTATTATGCATTTAGACTCATGGTGAGAATAAATGACAAAAATGACAGCATACATTATTTCAAAGGATTATTCAACCAATATTGTGTTGATATGGCGGCAAAAATGATTTCTGAAAGGCTAGACTTCATCAAAAGAAATCAAAAAAAATTGAGAGCAGAAGAGTACATTCATTTAAGAGATGCCGTGGTTAATGATGGCAATATAGACGCTTCTAATATTGGCCAGCACGTTATATTGCCGTCGTCATTTACAGGATCCCCCCGATACATGAATGAAAAAAGTCAAGATGCCAAGTCAAGATACGTCAGGAAGTTTGGAAGACCAGATCTCTTTATTGCATTCACATGTAACTCCGAATGGCCAGAAATAAAAATTGAGTTATTACCCGATCAAAATTCTTACGACAGACATGATTTGGTTTCTAGAGTATTTCATTTGAAACTCAAGAAAATGATGGACTTATTAACGAAGAAAAATATCTTTGGACCATCAAAAGCCTTCGTTTATAGCGTAGAATGGCAAAAAAGAGGTTTACCTCACGCCCACATTTTATTATGGCTGGCTAACAAAGTACAACCAGATTCTATAGATGCAGTAATATCAGCTGAAATACCAGACGAACAACAAGATCCAATTCTTCATAATATTGTCATAAAAAATATGATACATGGCCCTTGTGGATTTCACAATCCTGCGTCACCATGTATGAAAGAAAACATTTGTTCTAAAAAGTACCCTAGGCATTTTATTTCTGAAACACAAACCGGGGACGACGGTTACCCAACCTACAGGCGCAGGTCTCCAGATAATGGTGGAAACACAGCAATAAAACGTGTCACAGGTACAGAAATGAGCGTGGACAATAGGTGGGTTGTTCCCTATAATCCAGTGCTATCACGAAGTTTCAATGCACACATTAACGTAGAGTTTTGTCAATCGGTCAAAGCTATTAAGTACATCTGTAAATATATTCATAAAGGTTCTGATCAAGCCACATTTTCATTAAAAAATAATAACGATGAAGTAGAAAAATATCTAAATGGTCGCTATATAAGTACCTCGGAAGCGCTCTGGAGAATTTTTCAATTTCCTATTCATGAACGTTTTCCGGCAGTAGTTCATTTAGCAGTTCATTTGGAAAATGGACAAAGAGTTTATTTTTATAACAATGAAAATCTCCTAGATCGCGTCAACAATCCTTCATCAACAACACTTACAGCGTTCTTTGATCTTTGCAAAAGAGACGATTTTGCAAAAACCCTTTTATATCAGGAAGTACCCCAGTATTACGTATGGGAAAGAAATTCATTTTCTAGAAGAAGACGTGGGCAAGATGTTGAAGGATATCCCGGTGTAAAAAGAGACACAACTTTAGGCCGTGTCTACAACATTCATCCAACACAAACTGAATGTTATTATTTAAGAATGTTACTGCAACATGTTCGCGGTCCAATGTCGTTTGAACATCTAAGGACCATTAATGGTGTTATTTTTCAAACTTATCAAGGTGCTTGCAAAGAATTAGGTTTACTGGAAGGAGATGAACATTGGCAAAATGCCATGTCAGATGCTGTCGTGTCTGAGCCAGCCTCAAAATTAAGAGAATTATTTGCAATTATCCTCATATTTTGCCAACCATCTGATCCCTTAGTATTATGGAATAAATTTCGTAATGATTTATGTGAAGATATATTAAACAGAATGCGTAATGAAAATCAGGATATGACATTAGCATATAGTGATGATATATACAATGATGGGCTTATCATTATTGAAGATAAGATTCATGAGATTTGCGATAAATCACTAAGTGATTTTGGGCTTCCTGCATCAAAAAGGAATAACTCACATAATAATTTGGATCCGTTAGAAATAGCGTTGCGAAAGCCGTATGATGTAAATGAATTAAATGAGTTTATTACTGAAAATGAACCAAAATTAGTTAATGATCAGGTGACGGCGTACAATAGTGTTATGCACAGTGTTCGTTATAATGAAGGAAAAATATTTTTTTTGGATGCTTCAGGTGGAACCGGCAAGACTTTCATTACTAATCTGATACTAGCAAAAGTAAGGTCTCAGGGAAAACTAGCTTTGGCAGTAGCGTCGTCAGGAATCGCTGCAACTTTATTAGCAGGTGGACGCACAGCTCATTCCACTTTTAAACTGCCTCTAACTGTTTCTTTTCAGAAAGATAGCGTTTGCTCTATTCGTAAAAATGGCCCTTTGGGAAAAGTTTTGCGAGACGTCACTTTAATAATCTGGGACGAATGTACCATGATCCATAGAGCTCATGTGGAAGCTCTAGACAGGACTCTCAGAGATATTAGAAGCTGTGATAAAATCATGGGTGGGATTACTGTTATGTTTGCTGGGGATTTTCGGCAAACTTTACCAGTAATAAGAGGAACTAGAGCAGACATTGTAAAGTCATGCCTTAAAAGTTCCCCACTGTGGAAGTTTGTCCATACCTTAAAACTATCTACGAATATGAGAGCACATTTGGGGGGAGGTAGTACAATTTTTTCTTCAAAGTTACTGGAAGGAGATGAACATTGGCAAAATGCCATGTCAGATGCTGTCGTGTCTGAGCCAGCCTCAAAATTAAGAGAATTATTTGCAATTATCCTCATATTTTGCCAACCATCTGATCCCTTAGTGTTATGGAATAAATTTCGTAATGATTTATGTGAAGATATATTAAACAGAATGCGTAATGAGAATCAGGATATGACATTAGCATATAGTGAGGTCAATGATGGGCTTATCATTATTGAAGATAAGATTCATGAGATTTGCGATAAATCACTAAGTGATTTTGGGCTTCCTGCATCAAAAAGGAATAACTCACATAATAATTTGGATCCGTTAGAAATAGCGTTGCGAAAGCCGTATCATCATCATCATCATCAGGTCCCCTTCAGTCTCCACCACAGGAGCACGACCCTCTCTGGACTACTAGGGCCATACTTGACCAGAGCAGCCAGAGGACTTGGCCTACACTCTCCACGCTGGCCAGACGGGTTGGAGAGGTCTCTTAGATGTTTATAAGCTTTGTTTAGCTTGTGAAAGCCGTATGATGTAAATGAATTAAATGAGTTTATTACTGAAAATGAACCAAAATTAGTTAATGATCAGGTGACGGCGTACAATAGTGTTATGCACAGTGTTCGTTATAATGAAGGAAAAATATTTTTTTTGGATGCTCCAGGTGGAACCGGCAAGACTTTCATTACTAATCTGATACTAGCAAAAGTAAGGTCTCAGGTCTCATAATCTGTGGTAATATGGTCCGTTTTAACCCTTTAGGTACGGAACCCTAAAAAGGGAATTCGTGACCTTAGGTTTAGGTGTTCAGTCAGATGAAACACTCTCATATAACGCGTTTCGACTTGTTGTAGACTTAAGTATTGATTTAAGCACGGTTGAACGGATCTAAGGAATTCCATTAGGAAAAGTCTAGAAATTACATCTTCACGGTTAACATCTCATCAAGCCGCGATGAAAATAAAAACCGGCTAAGTGCGAGTCGGACTCGCGCATGAAGGGTTCCGTACCGTTATTTATGAAAACGGCAAAAATATCATGTCTGTTGTATCATTCCATGACAGCGGCTCTTCGGACTCTCCGATTAAGTGCTGGCATCTAGTAGTTCATCATCATCATCATCATCAGGTTTTTTAGTCTCCACTGCAGGAGCGTGACCCTCTCTGTACTCCCGGTTATACCATACTTGGCCAGAGCAGACAGAGGATTTGGCCTACACTCTCCTCGAAGCTCTTTAATATTAATTTTATTTTTATGTTATTTTTTATTTTTAAAGTGTATATATAACTAAATATTCTGTGAATATTTCAAGTGTCTACCTGTTGCCGTTCTCAATAACGAGCAAAAACAAGCAAAAAAAACATGTTTGTTGTATGGGAGCCCCCTTAAATATTTATTTAATTCTATTTTTTAGTATTTGTTGATATAGCGGCAACAGAAATACATCATCTGTGAAAGTTTCAACTGTCTTACTATTACCGTTAATGAAATACAGCCTGGTGACAGACAGACAGACAGACAGACAGACAGACAGACAGACAGACAGACAGACAGACAGACAGACAGACGAACAGCGGAGCGAAATTAATAGGGTCCCGTTTTTACCCTTTGGGTACGGAACCCTAAAAACTATTCAGCCACCGTCCCCGTCTAATCGATTTACAGAATAAAAAAGATTGTTATGTTACGCTATTATAAAATGTAATATGCAGCCGAGCCGAGAAACTATCGTTGCTCGGTGTATTGGTATTCTTCGACGATCTTTGTGGCTCAGTGGTACAGGTGCCTTGAAATTGCAGGATCCGGAGTTCAATCCCCGGTCTGGTCAAGATGGAAAACGATATTTTTCAAATGAATTTCAGACGCTAACCACTAGATTAGCCGTGTGGTTTCCGGCAGAGTAGAATAGGACCACTCCTAGTCTTCCCATGGACATCGTAAGCGGCGACTTAGGAAATACAAGCTAAACAAAGCTCATAATATATTACTAGCATTTGCCCGCGGCTTCGCTCGCGTTAAGTTTCATACAAACTTTCATTCCCTATTATATCCCCTTGGGGGTAGAATTGATCAAAATCCTTTCTTAGCGGATGCCTACGTCATAACATCTACCTGCATGCCACATTTCGGCCCGATCCGTCCCGTGGTTTGGGCTGTGCGTTGATAGATCACTATGTCAGTCAGTCACCTTTGAGTTATATATAGAGATGCAAATAGTATTTTAAACGTTTAAAACCATTTGGTTTTAAACCGTTTTTTTGGTTTAAGGTGACCTTAAAAACCTAGCGGACGCGACAGTGACCCTGGTTGCATTAAATGTCTCAAATGTGTATTAGACGCGACCAGAGTCGCGGGCGCTAGGATTGGAAGATATATTTAACTGTTACATTACTTTGTCATCATCCATTAAGTTAAATGTCTAAATTTCGCAGAAAATACAAACAACGAAATAACAAACTATTAATTAACATAAATTTAGTTTTTAGGGTTCCGTATATCAAAAGAAAAGAACGGAACCCATATAGGATCACTTTGTTGTCCGTTTGTCTGTCAAGATCCTTTATCTCAGGAACGTGTTGAGGTATCAAGCTGAAATTCATATCAAATACTCAGGTCTACCTGTCCCTTGGAGTTGTGGAAAAAACCAAGACGTTGAGAAAAAGGTTCTTGACAGACAGACAGACAAACAGACAGTCACTGTGGAGCCGAGTGATTCTATAAGGGTTCCCTTTTTTTTCTTTTGAAATGAAATGGAATGACTTATTTCGCTTAAGCGTAGTTACACTTAGCCGTATCCAGCATGCGGTACGGAACCCTAAAAACAAAAGTAAGTCACCGAGCAGGATTCAAACCCGTAACACTCGTTTCTTGCCGTCCGCGTCCCAGACGGACAGTGGCCGGCAGGACGAAATTAGCAGCCATATTCTGCGTGGAAAGAAATACGCGTTTTTCCAAACATAAGACTAATTTAGATCGATTGTTTACCTCCGAAAACCCCCATATACCAAATTTTAGCGAAATCGTTAGACCCGTTTCCGAGATCATAGAAATAAATTTATATAAGTACATATAAATATACAAGAATTGCACGTTTAAAGGTATAAGATATATTATATTGACGAGCTCTATGGCCTAGTGGTCACCATGCCAGGCTTCCACACTGGAGGTCCCGGGTTAGATCCCCGGCCAGGTCAAGATGGAAAATGACGAAAAAAGTTTATTTACATACATATAAATAAATATACAAGAATTGCTCGATTAAAGGTATAAGATTTTAAATAATTTTAAAGTTATTATAGACTAGCTTTCGCCCGCGGCTCCGCCCGCGTCAATGTCGATCCGTCGGGAATATTACTTTTCCCGGGATAAAAAAGCCTTTGTCCTTCTCCGCACTCCAGAGAACTTGTATGCAAAGTTTCATGAGGATCGGTTCAGTAGTTACGGCGTGAAAGCGTAACAAACAAACACACACACAAACAAACAAACTAACTCACTTTCGCATTTATAATATTAGTAAGCACTCGCACGTGGCCGTTTTTTTTATAACAAAAGGCATACCTACTTACAGCTTATGATAGGAAAAAGAAATGAAAAAATACACATATTTAGATTGTAATCTTTCTAAATCCTAAAAATATTATAAAACGTCATTTAAACTAATAAAAATAAAATGTTTTCAATTAATATTAATATTTTTACCTTCAAAATAATACTTTGTTAATAAACTTGTAATAACGTGGTCACGGTTTTAAACCGTTTAAAATTTATTTAAAACGGGTTTTAAACCACGTAGTTTTGGTTTAAAACGGTTTATTTGCAACTATAGTTATATATATTTAAGATTTAGGTTTATTCAAATCACGATCTTAGAAATCTGGTAAGTTGACCACTATAACTTTCTATCTATCTCCCCTGGCATTGTGTAGTGAGTTGGAGTAAGGCCCGAATCTCTTTCAGCTACGTTCAGAAGGGGTTTTAAAGGGCTGCTTAGAAAATACGCTATCACACAATCCTCATATCATACTAGCCTCTGTTTAGTTAGACTTTAGATCATTGAACCACCTCAATGCATTTTGTAATATCAACACTGAATTTACATGACAACTGGTCAACCAATAAGCATTGCGTACTAATATTAAAATACTTTTATAACTAATATAACAAGCAATGTGAACTTGAACGGTACTTTATCAAACCCACACTTTTTTTACATCCGTCAAGTCAATCAAGGATCTTTTTTACACATCACTTAACAACCTTTGCCCATCTTCGGATCCTACTTACCCATTCTAAGCCATAATGCTAAAGGTTAAAGTTCTAATCCCATTAACATTCATTTTGGCTTCTAATAGAGCAAAAAATTCGTAGTGAATGAACCGGCATATTTTTTATTGGACTTACATTTGTTATGGCAAAAAATGTGCTTTTTATTCGTTTTGTTTGCATGTGTGATAAAAAATGTGTATGTACCAGCGTACGAGCTTTTCTTCGAATTGATGTTGCAAACAGGATATATTGATAACAGGAACTTTAATCAACTTGGAATAAATTAATCATCATTACAGCCGCAAAAAGTCCACTGCTGGACAAGGGCCTCTGCTAGAAATTCTTCGTTACATGGGAGGATATTGCCTTACTCACCACGCTTGGCAGGCGGGTTGGCGAGCGCAGTTTATTGGGCTTCTTGTACTTCCAATGCTCCCCATATGAAGTATTTTTGAGCTGGAGAAGTATAATTTATTGAATTTGAGAAGGAAATGAAGTGGGATACTACTCACTTGGGTGATTGGGGTAAAAGCAAGTAGCAACTCGGGAATTCGGACGCCAACATCCAAATCCCCAAATCCATAGCACTCCGACTCAACTTTCCTATACAAGAATGTTACTTATTCCTACCACACAACACAGAAGTCACGGAACCAAAAGCTAGGTAGGTTAGGTATATTCAAATGAAGAATTTTGTGACATTTTATATTTTCGTAATTTTAAGAACAGGTTAAATGAATATTTGGATTTGCAATAAGTAAACGGAATTTAATGCGCTTGAAATTATAAAAAAATAAATTTATTTTTTTATAAATACAACCATAGGATTTATGTACCTAGTTCGCGTAGATTTCTATGGGGGCCACGTCTTATCACGTGTCCTGTACGTCTAAATGTTTATCTACCAAGTTTCATACAATTCAGTTAATTCGTTTAAGAGTTATAGACATACATACATACAGAAAAAAAATCGACTATTTAGTTTCAGTATCATGTATATCTTAATATCTCTGATAACAAAGGAACTTACTCCATGACCACCCCCTACAGATTTTACAAGTATATTGATACCCGCTACCCTTCACTGTTTGTCCGTGCGTTTGACAGTCTGTCTGTTTGACTTACAGTGGGTTTTACCTCATCAACCGTATTTTAAGACAAAGCAATTTCTTTTTATAAGTTTTTTATTTTTCATTCACAATGCTATTTATTTCTTAATTTATTAAGAGAAAGTAAAATTGTAAATTAGACCTATACATAAACCTTCTTATTTATAAAAATAGTACGAACATGTTGTTTCTGTTTAACAGAATTAATTAAAGCCACCTGAGAAAGCCACCTAGTATTAAAAAGTTATCTATAGAAGTATGTTGACTATGGTTTTAAAAAATAAAAGTTCTGTTCGTTCCCACCAAATGTCGTTTCATTACTAGAGAACACTTGTCCGATTGATATTACAGTGGCACAAGCCATTGCAAATTCTCATCCAATAACATATTAGCAGTAAACCTTGCCCAGATCTGTGATAGAATACAAACGTACGATTGTGGACGATTATTTAAATATATTGCACATTTATTCAATGATTCCGGGTAAACCTTTGGTGCATGCTCTATAATTAAATGGTTTTCCTCTTTTTAACGTCATAACGTCTTGTAAATCTCTCCACAATGTGTCTCCAAAGGCTCCTTTTTCGGTCACATACCGCGACGTAGGCCTGATAGTCTTGAAAAGAACATTTTGTTGGGTCATGTCCCTGGGCGCAGAAGTCAAGGAAAACTGCCAGTTAGATGGACTGATGCAATCAGGCAGATAACCCGCACTAACACCCAGGGCGCCATACATCTAGCACAGGACCGCGCCGCGTGGAAAGATGTAGTGAGAAGAGCTACTTTAGGTGGTCACGACCCTCAGACATGAGGATAAGACAGAGAAGAAAGAGAAGAAGTCTTGTAAATCGATGGACGCCAGCTACACGCACGAAAGTGTTACGTTCCGTGTGCAAGCGAGAGCGCGGAACAAGCGATAGAGAGGCACGATCGGCCTAAGCGTTCAGCTTATGACGCATCTATCTCTCTTCCACCGTTATTTCGTAAAATTATCGTCCGTAAATCGACTCGACAATTTTTTAATAGCAGCCCGCCTCTTCTTACCACGTGCCGTGTGCAACATCGTCATAATAAAATTTAAGAGGTTCTTGTCAGTGGAACGTTTTCCATTTCTCTCTTTCTTCTGCCCGCCATCGCCAGAGCCTTCAACTGTTGTTTATTTTTAAATGTTTGTTAATTCAGACCTCCGTCATTTATAAACCGATTTTAAAAATTATATTGTTTGTAAGGGTATGCTTTGAAGTTGGGCCCATTTAAATTTCATCACAATCGGTTCAGTAGTTTGAAGTCAGTTCTTTTATATGAAAGATTATATTTGTTTCATTATAGTGTGTCTCGAACTACCTGGTCGTCCTTTCCGGGTAGATATTTAATCTATAGCCCATGTTCGTCAGGGATAAGTAAGATTCTAACGTTCTTCTATGATGATCTTCCATGCTAGTCTGGGAGAAAGGAAAAAACGTATAATGAGCTAGCTGCTTCTCTTTCCGACCAGACCGTAGAAGCTGGTCAAGGGAATGGGCGAAAATCTAAAGAATCGTGACAATAGGCGATGCTGCTAGCAACCCATCACAATTTTGATTCCGTTTTTAACCTTGACGCCCACCAGCACGCTAAACGCGGCCTTTTGGTCTTATGACTAGGCTCTGTCTACCCCGTGGAGGGATAAAGACTAATATGTATGTTTGTCTAATGGTGAAATAATTTTTCACATCGGCTTAGTAGTTTCGGAGCCTATTCAATTCAAACAGACAATCAAATCTTTGCTCCTTATAATATAAGTGTAGCTATGTAGATTGGTGTAGATATCTACATCGATGTATACAGAGTGAAATTGAATTCATTAGCAAACGTTTAAGGAGTGACTCAGACCATGAATCTGAACAACTTTCATTATGAGACCAACTAGTTAGCCAAGTAGATATTCAACACAAGTGGAATATCTACTTGGCTAAAATCTATGGAACAGCTGTTTTTTTTTGCAATTTCGGAGTTGATCCCTTAATGAAAGTTGTTCAGATTCGTGGTCTGTCTGAGTCACTCCTTAAACGTTTGCTAATGAATTAAATTTCACCTGTATAAGTGTAGCTATGTAGATAAGTGTATACATCGATGTATATTAAGTCTAATCAGAGATATAAAAACCCCTCGCCCTATTGCGGAAAGCTATTGAAACTATTTCCTCAACTAGCACAACTGACTACGTCATTAATGTCATCTGTCGATTGCTTCTTTGAAGTCGGCCTAAAAATAGCAACATTGCCTAGTAGTATTAACTTGCACTCCGATGCAAACTCAATGGCGGCTTGGGTATTACGAGCGCAGATGGACGCAGCTACAGGCGTGTGCACTACACGAACGTAACTGACACACTAAGTTAGCTCGCTATGATCAGTGTTGCCACCAGGGCTTGGAATACCGTTAAAAATTTGGTAACGGTAATTTGGCTCGGCAAAGGTAACGATACTTATAAAATAACGATACCTTAAGTATTGTTACTTTGGTGCCATTATACCGGTAAAATTGATACCGTTAAAATTAATTTTAACGTTATGTATTAACGCTACATGTCTATAGCGATAGTATTTGGTAACGTTACTTCTATCAAACGTAGTTAACGTTATCAGCAAATAACGATACCTGTGGTGGATAACGTTATTTTTCCAACCATTTAGCGATAAACTCGATTGCGTAAAAGCTATTGTTAAGGATATTTCCCTCCCACCCAATATACCGCGCGCGCGGCCTAAGAAGGCCCTATTATTTTGACTTTATTTCGCCAGTCTGACTAATCCCGGTCGTACGCGCAGCTAGTTACCTAATGTACCTACATATAATAGTAGGACAATACAATTTGAAAATTGTACTTTTTCTTTGATACCTTTGTTTAAAGATTGGTTGTTTTGAGAATGGGTGAGTAGCGGCGTTAGGGTAGGGCGCGGTTGGGCGACCGCCCAGGGCGCTGGATCATTGATGGCATTCGTTAAGCTATGTCAGATGCCTTTAGGCAGCTTGAAAAATCTAACACCAGTGTTGGCCACTTACACACACGAAAAACAAACAACCAAGCTAGGGCAGAGGACGCAGGAGAATAAGAGGGACAATAAGAGGGGGCGCTCGTAGAAATATCGCCCAGGGCGCCAATAATGCTGACGCCGGCACTGGGTGAGTTTTTAAATGTAATAAATGTTACATTGTTAAGTATTAAAATTATTGTGGCGTTTCACTGGTAAATGAACCTTGTGAAGGTTGACGTTTAAGGTTGAACGAGTCGATAATTTTCCCATACACATTTCGGGGGGGCTTTACTTACTGCATTATTTGACATTGTTTATGCAAAATTATACACGATATCGTTTTGTCTCATAAAGTAGTAAGTATTTAATAAATAAGTAGGGGGTAGCCGGGCGGGAAGTAATGGCCAACTTGAGGCAAACGGGTAGTAACTTAGTAAGCGCTTACACATGTAAACAAATCTCCGCGTGGTCTCCACTGGGATGGGTGACCACAAGTGGAGAAAAATTTCTCGCTCGTTCGTGCTTTGGAAGGCACGTTAATCCGTTGGTCGGTCCGGCGGTCGTTAAACCACCTATGTCATATATCTTCAGGCAGCTTGAAATGTCTTGACACCAATAGTTGCCACTTACACACACGAAACGCAAAGCAAAACCGAAAATACATACATATAAAGTCACGCCTGTTTGCCATAGTGATAGGCTAAAAAAACTATCCTGCAATGCCACGAGTACGCGCGTTGCGCGGCTGCAACGGGCTTCAGTGGCAGGCGCATGCGGCAAAGGTAAGCGCCAGCGCCAGGTGTTCACGAGAACGGGCGGTGCGCTCGGGCGGCAAGAAAAGTGGACGTATTTAGATCAAAGAATAATACAGTAATTTTTGGATAATACAATAACTTATTGTTTCAAACGTGTTTTGAAGGATGCCATTATAACGATACGTGCTTTTTGGCCGACTTCAAAAATGGAAAATGTTCCATGTTCGACAGTATGAATGTTTTTTTTGTGAACGTTCTCCGGTTTCTCAGTGGACTGATTTTCAAAATTCTCTTCTTATAATTTATTTATGTAAAAAAATGTGTTTTATTAAACGTATATTATATGAATAACCAAACCGCCCAAACCCGATTTCTGAAGACATAAAGATAAATTATAGTTTGGTCTAAGATAAACTGACTGAATATTTATTCAAATATTGTTGGTAGCTTTTACATAGGGAATTTAGGGCTGTCGAAAATGACGTCAGTTTTGGAATTCAAGATTGCAGACGCGACTTGTCACTAAAAATTGACATAGGTGTCGTTTTCTAGGTATTTGGGGTCTAGATATCTAAAATGACATCAGTTTTAGAATCTGCGCGTCGCACACGAGCACACGTCCGCCATCATGGATTCCAAAATATCCAAGATGGCAATCGCGACTTATTATAAAAATTCGACATGGGTGTTGTTTTCTAGGTTATTTAGGGTGTAGACCTCGAAAATGACGTCAGTTACGAATTCCAAAATGGCGGACGCGAGTTTTCATGAAAATCGACATGGGTGTCGTTTTCTAGGTTATTTAGGGTGTAGACCTCGAAAATGACGTCAGTTACGAATTCCAAAATGGCGGACGCGAGTTTTCATGAAAATCGACATGGGTGTCGTTTTCTAGGTTATTTAGTGTGTAGACCTCGAAAATGACGTCAGTTACGAATTCCAAAATGGCGGACGCGAGTTTTCATGAAAATCGACATGGGTGTCGTTTTCTAGGATTTTTGGGGTCTAGATCTCGAAAATGACGCCAGTTTTAGAATCCAAGATGGCGGACGTGACTTGTCATGAAAAATTCCCCAAAAATCCTTGACAACGCTACCCATGTGGTAGCGTTGTCAAGGATTTTTGGGGAATAGATCGCAAAAATGTTGTTGGGACCAAGATGGCGGACGCGAGTTACTATTAAAAATTTACATAGGGTTCGCTTTCTGGGTTTTTTAAGGTGAGGATCTCAAAAATGACGTCTGCTTTGGAATCAAAGATGGCTGACGCGAGTTTTCATCGAAAATCGACATGGGTGTAATTTTCTAGGTTTTTTGGAGTGTAGATCTCGAAAATGATGTCAGTTTTAATTCGAGTTTCATCCTTACTAATATTATAAATGCGACATTCATGTCGACTTTTCACGACAAGTCGCGTCCGCCGTCTTGGATTCCAAAATTGACGTCATTTTTGAGATCTGCACCCCAGAAAACCTAAAAAACGACACCCATGTCGATTTTTTACGACAACTCGCGTCCGCCATCTTGAATTCCAAAACTGACGTCATTTTCGAGATCTTCACCGCCGAAAACCCACAAAATGACACCCATGTCGAGTTTTCATGAAAACTCGCGTCCGCCATCTTGGATTCCAACACGGATGTCATTTTTGAGATCCTTACCCCAAAAACTCAGAAAGCGCCGCACATGTAAATTTTTCATGAAACGTCGTATCCGCGCTCTTGGATTCCAAAACTGACGTCATTTTCGATGTCTAAACCGTCCACACTTCTTTTTTTGGAGGTAGTGTAAAAATATATAATTTTTCATATAGGTAACAAAAGTCGACTCTAATCAAACAACTGAACCGATTGTGATGAAATTCAAATGGAACCAACTTTAAAGCATACCCAATGAAACAAAAATTTTTTTTAAAATCGGTTCATAAGTGACGGAGTTCTAAGGTAGGTAACAAATATAAAAAAAAAAAAAAAAAAAAAAAAAACAATCGAATTGATAAACGCCTTTTTTTATAAGTCGGTTGAAAACTAGCAAAATCTCAAATATCAAGTACCGTTCCTACATCAGAAAACAGAATCATTTTATACCTAGAATTATTCTCCTAAATACGTCCACTGCCACAGACTCACTACCGCTCTTGTGACCAGATCTTATGTTAGAACATAAGGTCTGGCACAGCATGTCGTCTCTTTCTATTTCGGCGCAAAGCTGCCGCGCTGTGTTTGTGCGCATCCGTGCCGCTCTATATTTTTTTTCGTGAACATCTTCTACCATTTGTATGACTTTGTGCGGAAACGCAGGCGCCTGCCTCTGACGCGTGCGCCTTCCTCGCGTAGGTACTTGTGAACGAGGCGTAAGAATATATATCACTGATTTTAACAGGCAGTGCCATTTTATTAGTAGTAAGTAATTCTTTAATTTCTAATGTTAGTTAACAAACATTTTTTTATTTGTTTATTATTATAGAAATCACATACAGATTAACAGCTTTACACCAAATCATCTGCATGCTAGTCAGTCACAATGTTAGGTTTATATCAAATTATTACAAAGCAAAAGGAAAATATTACTAAAACAAAAATTACAATTATAAACAAATGTCAAAAAGATATCTATACCTATGTTAGCTGTTTTAAGCTGGGAACAAATTATCTGACGCGTCCATAAGCCGCGGCTGACGGACGCGGCTTAACAATGTGCACGCCTTTAGGATGACGGGTCTTCGGACGTTTGTCCAGTCATTTCAGAAAGAATTGTTAGCTGGAAAACATGTCAAGCAGCGACAGTGAGGACGATTATTTAGTTAGCGGTAGCTGCGCTGTGTTACATACACAGTATCACGTCTTTTTCCCTTACGGGGTAGACAGAGCCTAGATCTATAAGACCTGAAGGCCACGTTTAGCATGTTGGTGGGCATAAGGTGGAAAACAGAATCAAAATAGTGATGGGTTCCTAGCCGCATCGCCTATTGACACGATTCCTTAGATTTTACCCATTCTCTCGATCGGCTTTTACGATCTGCGCAGAAGAGAAGCAGCTGGTACATTCTACGTTTTTTATTTTCTCACAGACCAGCATGGAAGAGTTGTGTTGTCCGCCAAAAAAAATAATAAAAGGAGTATTTGGGTCCATAATATCAATTTTTCTTTCATCGCGCTTGACGTGTCACCGCGAGCACGCTTGGTAAGCTTATGAACCTAAAACGTCCGCGGACGCGTCCCCGCGCCCCGTTCATACCGTCCGCGGACGCAAAAACATCCAGCCAGCCAGATCCTGTTCGGACGTCCGTACGCTCAAGGTCGCGTCCGCGATTTATGACAGACAATGTGCACAGTTTAGTGTATTTTGTATTAATCAGATAGAAACAAGCCGCGTCCATCAGCCGCGACTTACGGACACGTCAGATAATTTGTTCCCAGCTTTATGTCAATGTTAAGTAATAGCATCTATATAGTAAGTGTTTTTTCCTAGAACCTTCTTGTAAATTATATAGAATTGAAATAATCAACTGTCTTGTTTAGAAATACATTAAACGAGTCATAAAATACATCAATGTCACTGTTATTGACGAGCATGTTACTGAGCAGTCTCAGGGCTATCGGCGTTGGAGCATTTTGCGCGTATTCAGTGCGGACGGCAGCAGGCATTCCTCCTGCCGTTCGCACTGAATACGCGCAAAACTTCTGACTTCTGACCCCGCTTGGTCATTACCAAACGGGGTCAGAAGTCAGAAGACGCTCTCAGTATAAAACCAAGGGCTTTAGAAGCTGCCATACACGTATTCATGATATGATCATGGAAATTCAGACAGCTATTTATTTATTATAGATCACAAAGCGTGCGTCTTAAAAATGCAAACAAAATATGTACGTACTCGTTGCTCTTACATTATACCAGAACACTAATTGGTGTTTCTAGAAAAATGAAATCCATGTAAAACGAATTTGTATTTTAAATAAACGTTAAATCATATGTCCACCTATATAAAAAGCTTTAACCAAGCATTAACCTGCTATGCAATCTATATGGTTAAATTCAATATTTAACCACATAGATTGCATAGACATAGACCTATTTTATTCATTTGTAATGAAGATTCTTTTGAATGAAAAACGGTATACCGCGTTCTTTCATCTTCGCCCCATACTGCTACAGAGTCATCTCAACCCTAATCAAAATAATTTCGTGTCCGGCTACTAAGCGCTATCTGCTACAAATGGCCTCACACATTTACTACTCTCGCGTTTCGATCTAAGTTACCCGTGACGCGTGGGATGGTAAGACGATGTGCGCGCATTGTAGCCGCTCTTACCGATTCCCGCCCCCCCGCACCTCGAAAATCGCGCGGCGCGTCAGCCGTCGAGTCGAGAAACTTGTACGGAGCGGCAACGTCGGAGAGGTATCATAAAAGTATCGTTAAATATAATTGTTACCTGGTAACGTTATAATGCAGTTCCGTTACTTAAAAAGTAACGTTATAATATCGATAAAATACTTTTTAACGGTAAATTACTGTTAAAAAGTAACGTTCTAATACTGTTCCGTTACCTAATTAACGTTAAACATTTTAACGATATCAAAGGTATCGAAACGAAAATAACGTTATTTAACGGTATTTTTAATGTGAATTGGTATCGTTACCAAGCCCTGGTTGCCACTGGCCATTCATGGTGCCGTACACAGAAGATAAAATTGACAACTTACTACAAACCGGAAGTGATGGCTTTTATTTATGCAATCGAAAGTAAGTAAATCTCACTTCAACAAACACACCAAGTGAATTTACTATAGTGCAGAATCAAAAAAAGACGGTCCTTGTACCTATAATATATTTAATTCTATGTTTTAGTATTTTTTGTTATAGCGACAACAGAAATCACGGTTATCACGGTTTATGAGACAGCCTGGTGACAGACGGACGGACGGACGGACGGACGGACGGACGGACGGACGGACGGACGGACAGACGGACAGACAGACAGACGGACGGACGGACGGACAGAGAGACAGCGGAGCGAAATTAATAGGGTCCCGTTTTTACCGCCTCTCGCCTCTGAGGTGGTTCCTTTAACGACTACCAGATGGCAGCCGGGACCAACGGCTTAACGTGCCTTTCGAAGCACGGAAGCATCTTTATTATCAGACAATCAGGTGATTCAAGCCTGCAATGTCCTAACCAAACTGGAAACAACAAAACAAAGTAATCGAACCCACGACCCCCGGGTCTACAGGCAAACGCCTTAGCCACTAGACCGGACGCAATAAAGTCGGTTAATAAAGTCGTACGTCAGATGTCGAGACAAATCTACGATATCAGTCCATGTACAGTCGGCCAAGCAGATACCTGACCCCCTGACTTTTAAAACGTAAATTCACACTTTGCTGTGAAGCGCCACCTACCGTGATTTTTGGCAAGTAGACAGACAACTGCTAGTATAAACTTGTTTCTGATAACCTGCTCAGTTGCAAATTTTGTATTTCTAATAAGCTCAGCTAATAATTCAAGTAATCATCAATGGTAAGAACAAGAAAGAATCAAAAACAATCCTACGTAAAGTTCGATTCGAACCATGGACCTACGACTTGAGAAGCTAGCGCTCATCTCAATACGCCAACCGACGATATGACATCTCGGGCGAAATTGGCTATCTATTTCTACTGCTATGACATCATTGTCACCAACTGCAACGCATTGCTTTAACAAATAAATTGAGGGTAATCTATCAGATTTATTTATACCTGATACCAACTAATCAAAAATATTGTTCACTCGCGTCACAATTACATTCAAGATACTGCGATTACTGTGTAGTGATCCAAAACCCCACCAGTTATTAGGCATCCCGTTTCATCTCATATAGCAGATTTTGTGTAAGCTAATAGTGTATTGTGAAGACAACCATAGTATTTAAAGTATCTATATCTAGAGAGTTAGGTATCGCGGTAAGTAGAAATTATAAGTATTTAATATACTTACTTAATTGTCACACTATTTTTTGTTCCGTAAAACATAGGGTTTGTGATAAATGTCTAAGATAAATATATCTCTTACAGAGAAACACCGTCCGTTTGTGGATTCGGAGATTTAAGAAGACTCGATCAACTGCAATTGAAACAGTGAGGAAACATTTAACAAGAACGAGATCGTATTTTATTCTGATGAAAAAAGTTTTAAGTCTGATGATGATGGCAAAAAATATTGCGGAGAAGACATGGCCAGCGTATAGCCATCAAAATAATTTGCCTTTGAGAACAGTGGCAGGATAACATTAGGTAAAAATATTAATTAAATAGTTAAGTAAAATAATAATAATATTTAATACCTCGTGTATTACGCAGTGTAGATTATTAGGTAACTGATCGTATTATTGTTTTGCAGGTTATTGGGGACAGATGTCTTCAATGGGCCCAGGGGAGCTGGTAGAATTCGGCGGCCGGATGAATAAAGAAAAATACTTGGAAATTTTATGAGATGTGGTGATTCCAACAGTGTGCAGTGTAGAATATATTTTATTTAAGACAATTGTTCTGTGATCTAACTGTTATTGAGTGACCAATTTTATTTTTCGATTGTAGGGTCAAATAGTGCTTAACTGAGACACGAGACACGAGTAAAGTTTGAACTTAAATCAATTTAGACAAAGAGGTTATACTAAATTAATAAATATTCGCTTAAGTGATATGTGATCTGATCTAACATGGTAAGTGAAATGACAAATAGACTTGAACAAAAGCTTCAAAATGGGGGTCACTCTCTCCCATATTAAAATTCATTTAATGCCATAGGTTTACATATTCATTCTTATACTATTATCGAAGCAAAGTTATTCACATAGCACTATTAGACCCTACACATTAAAATAATAATACTATGATTTAAAAAAAGTTGAGAGATGTAAATTGTTACTTATTAAGTAACATGTTGGTTCTCTCTACAGAAGATTAATCATAGTTTGAATTAAGTAGGCAGGTATTTATTACACTGTTAAATTTTTTGATGTAATAAAGTAATTAAAAATTTAAAATGCCTTTTATTAACAGTAATTAGCTCGGTAACATTATGTTAAAACAACCAAAATTACACCAACATCACAATACGAAGTTGGTGATATTTGTAAAAAATAAAAAGCTTTGGAGGATTTGAACCTGTTTCCTCATAAACACACTAACTATTAAACCGTAGTGCCTACCACTTGCGCCACATCTAACTATTGAAGTATCTTTGAAATAAGCGTATCGTATGCTAGGGCTTGTTTTATTTATCGAAAATCGAATAGATGGCATTAGTCATCAAGGGTATCAGATTTCTGCTTATTAACCTTATTTGTTCAATCACAATTCAATAGATGGCACTAGTCGCAAAGGATATTAAACTTGTATATTTTTATCTTTGGGTTTAAACCACGGATGGTTCTTTAGTTTGCGAAAAATGGCGCTGTTGTAGGGGGTCAGATATCTCCTTGGCTGACTGTACTAAGCAAACAGCTTCCGGAGCATGCGGAGCAACAACCGTTATCTAGAAAACTGTCTGGTTCTGCTATAAATAGCAGTAAAAGTAAACAGGTGTCTCTGAAGTATTATGAGCCTGTTGATTTTCTACTTGTAAGTTGATAAGACTGCTAGAATCTGATTTATATGTAGGTATTTTGTACCTATTGTATAATTAAAAAGAGTTTTTTTTTGTAATGACCTAAAAGCGACGCTAACTAATTTGTGGTTATTTATATTGGACTGCATAACTACATACATGCTATCACTTCTTTTTAATTGGGGGGTAAACAGAGGCCAGGTCTTTAAGACCTAAATCCACGTTTAGCATGTTGGGGCATTAGATGGCAAACAGAATCAAAATAAATGATGGATTGCTAGCCGCATCGTCTACATATATTTTTTCACATTTTTGCCTATTCTATCGTTCCGCTCTTACGATCTGCGCGGGAGGATAAGCCGCTGGTACATTCTACGTTTTTTCTATTCTCCCAGACCAGCATGGAACAGATAGACATATCTTTCGATATATTAAGATAAAATAAAAATAATGTATTTAACGAAGTGAACATGTGAATGAAATATGCACAATATGAAGGTTACATCTTACATTAGTAATAACATAAACATTGTAACAGTGAGTCATGTATGATGTGATGATTCCTGCACTAGGCTAGGCCTATCCTCTGGATACCATTCATATACAAGCGTCGCAATCTGTCCGGATAAAGCCGGTCAGTGTAAGGCTTTTTGAACTCTTGTCCGGGCAAATTTTACCGTGTCCGGCCCGTCCGGCTTTTGTTAGGCTTTTTACTACCGTACAATTCAATCACATCACTCAGTAGCGACGAGCGAGCGAGACGCGATTTACTCAATCGCGCAACTAAACGCTAGTTCGCATAAAGTCCAGCTTTTTAATATGTGTTTTGACAGAAATGCTTATTTTTCTAAATGTTGGCTTTGGGACCCAAAAGTCCGGCTTTTTTGACGGGTAAGTCCGGCTATTTGATTTTTTGAGATGGCAACACTAAGTGTAATTGAGTGTGAGTTCTTGCATTTTCAAATTGGTAATAGTGTTTTGCCACTCTATTTTGATTGGAATAGTTAGCCTTTGAGGAAAAAATAATGGCATTGAATAAGTCAAAAAGTTTTATTTTAAGAGTTACAGAAAAAAACAGCCAAAATTAGTTTCAAAGTGAATAAATAACTAAATTTTCTGTGAATATTTCAAGCGTCTAGCTGTTGCCGTTATCAGTATCGAGCAAAAACAAGCAGAAAATCACGTTTGTTGTGTGGAAGCCCCTTATATATTATTTATTTCTTTTTTTAGTATTTGTTGTTATAGAGGCAACAGAAATACATCATCTCTGAAAATTTTAACTGTCACGGTTCCTGAGATGAATCACAGCCTGGTGACATGACAGACGGACAGCGAAGCGATATTATAGCGTCCCGTTTTTAAAACCCCTAAAAATGAGAATTTACCCGATGACTTACAAATATACCACGGTACTACGTAACGTACTCTACGTAATAAAAAAACAATCGGCAGACCGGTTTAGACATCAGTTATGGGTGAAGCAACCCTAAATAAATAAATAATAAAAAAAAAAATTGTGCAATATAAATTAGGTTTTTGGTGCTCGATTAAGATTGTGAATAAATGAGGAAAAATCATAGGTGCCACACATCAATATTATCACAGAACCGTTGCCAGATATAAGGATCTACAATTTGTTTTGATTCCCAAAGGATTGAAAAAGGTTCAAGTTAGTTTTATTACCCAAAAATACGTAGAAAAAAGTCAAAAAGATAGCGCAAGAAAGGGAGACATATAAAATACCCCAACCGCTAGAACGTAGTTTTGAAAGGGATATTATTAATTGCACATCAAATAAATATTCGTTATATATTTAATAAATAAATATCAACATATTTTCATCATTTATAAGGTTTTTTACATCAAATAACTTACTTCACTACCAATAAACTAAATGTTTAACAAAACTAGTACCTACTGCAGCAAATTTGTAAATATACATCGGCAATGCATTACTTTTTTCCTCATAATGCGATACAAATAAATTTATTTTGGTATCATCATCATCATCATCATCATTATCAGGTCCTTTTTTTTCTCCACTACAGGAGCACGACCCTCTCTGTACTACTAGGGCCATACTTGACCAGAGCAGCCAGAGGACTTGGCCTACATTCTCCACGCTAGCCAGACAGGTTGGAGAGGTCTCTTAGATGTTTATAATCTTTGTTTAGCTTGTATTTCCTAAGTCGCCTTCTACGACATCCACGGGAAGACTTGGGAGTGGTCCTATTCTACTCTGCCAGATACCACACGGCTACTTATTTTGGTACAAAAATACTAAATGCTTATCAAAAATACTGACTGCACAGCAAATTAACTAGAGCGCACGTAGAAGATACTTATTGTCATAGTAAAAGTCTGTAAAGTCGGTTTACGGACGACAATTTTTAGTGATAACGGTGAAAGAGAGATAGATGCGGCACAAGCCGAACGCGTAGGCCGATCGTGCCTCTCTATCGCTTGTTCCGCGCTCTCGCTTGCAAACGGAACGTCATACTTTTTCGGCGTTCGTCTTCTATTTAAGTTTTATTTTTAGTTTTTGGTTTAAATAAAATTAGGTTTATTTATAAGTTAGTATAAATGTTGGCTGATTATTTTGAAATATAAATCAGAATCATTGTACATGGTAGAGACAATGACCTAAGTTTAGAGAAATGGCATTTTTTTGTATAATTTTGGCTATTTCGATTACAGACAAAAACATAGAGATTCAAACCACAAAATTATCAACCTATTGAAATCTATTTCCCAGCACAACAAAAAATGTAGATAAATATAATAATTCACATACCGGTGGCGCATAATAGCGGTGTCATTATAAAACACGTGTGTGGTGTCACGGAATTGCGCACGAGACAAATCTGACTTGCACACACACAACTAAATGTAAGGATTTGTCATATCGTCCCTACCACCTGGATTAGAGATAGTCAACACTGTACGCGGAATCAACTTCCTGGGGCGGTATTCCCGGACATGGAACCTTCAAAAACAAGTATTTTCTGGAAAGGCCAGCAACGCTCTTGTTAGTTACTGGTTGCAGTTGTCCATAGGCAGCGGTGATCAACATCAAGTGACCCAATCGATCGTTTGCCATCCATCATATCAGCAAAAATATTTAGTTCGTAGTTCAAAGTTCATAGTTCTTTATTTGCATAAATGTGGTTACAGATGTATGGTAGTCTTAAATATATGAGTTTCACACATTTAGCTGTTTCCAGCATGCAAAGTACAAATTAAAAATTAATTTAGTCATACATTATACTAATTCTATTACAATAATGTCAATTCAGTTATTTGATTGTATTATTAATTATGATAAGTGTCAAAATATTCGTCTATATTATAAAAGGTTTTTTCAATTAACCAGTCATGGAATTGACTTTTAAATAGATTTAAAGATAATTTTTTGAACTCCTCAGGAACACAATTGTATATTCTAATGCACATAGTACCGCAGTTTCTAGAGCAAATTACGGTTTTACTCGCAGGTAATAGTAGTCGTATTAGTTAGAAGGTAGTTTTAATGCTGAAATACACGAAGACCTGCATATCAACACCGTAAAGGAAAAAATAACGCTCTTGGCATGAAATATACGATTCTAGACTAGCGAACCATCCCAATGAACTAGCCAGAGGCGGCTTTACCTATAGTGCAGGGTGTGCGGCGCACACGGGCGCCGGGTCTAAGGCTTAATTTATACAGACGCGGAATTGAGGGGAACTTTAAGAAATTCACAGGGCACAATTGCCTCTATGTACATACTTATAAAGTTCAAATTCCATTTAACAAAAAATGTTCGCTGGAAGTCGCGCGATTACGAGCTTCTGTTTATTTCTTCATACAAATTTGAACTTTATTGCAATACTCATAGGCCTCTATGAGAATTTCTTGTTTCCCTCGATTCCGCGACTATATAAATTGAGCCTAAGGGGGCGCCGAGCGCCTTCTAATACGCGACCTCCAAAGATGCATCGCTCGCGGCACCGGCGTTCTCAAAGACCCTGCGCCCGTGTTACACGGCCTATGCCGGACGCGCGGTAGCAAAGGAAGGCTCGCCACCACAAGCTGCGTCTCTACCTACTCTACACAAGAACTTTTGTTTCAACTTGACATCAGCTTTAAAACAGATATATGTAAGAGATAGCGACACGAATGCCAATATATGGCATAGTGTCGCGTCGCTACCAAAGGCTGTTTTGTAACGTTTGAAAACACGCCGAATTGTGGAAAATCTAACTGCGAGTATTCCATTTTGACCCCGCTCCTACTAGAGAGCGCCAGGATACTGGTTGCACACGAGCGCCACAAGAACTAGAGCCGCCTCTAGAACTAGCAGCTTATCTGACACATATAAGTTACCAGAACCTAAAGCGATATGATATGCAGAGACTAGTTTCTCGATAATAACAATAGCTGCTGCCGCTGGAGTGCATCTTTGACAAGAAGATATTGGTTACGCTTCATCCGCTCATAATCTACGACTGATCGCAGATAAAGAAAACACAAAAAGTTCCTGGTTCGAAACTTACAGCCACAAGAAGTTCACTGCTGCACATAGGCAAGGGTGCTTCGTTCCATGAGTTGGCGAGCGCAGTTTCTTTGGCTTCTTGTACATCCGATGCTGCCTATCGGAAGCATTTTTAATTTAAAACTGGGAAAGGATAGGAATTTGTTGAATTTGGGAAGTCAATGAAGGTATTGGACCAACTCACTCAGATGCATGGGGAAAAGCAACTAGCAGTTCGGAAGGCCAGGCGTGCGTACCCGATGCCATGCCTGCAACCACCGGACAGGCAGTTGAGGATGACTACACGGCCCCTGACCTTAAAGATAAAGTATATATTCATTTAAGTCAAGGAAGGATTCGATTCCCAACAGCTTTATACAGATACCATTAATCCCAGCTTAAAATTTTGAACCATGGATTCATGTTCATATAGTTTCGTTCAGATCAGATATAAATACACACACATATAGACCAAACACACAGATTGCGCTAGCCCCAAAGTAAGTTCAAGACTGCCCACAAGGAGGAGTTTTGTCCCCGACTCTTTGGAGTCTAGTGGTAAACTCACTGATAGTGTCCTTAAATAAAGGAGCGGTCATCGTGGTAGGTTATGCCGATGACATAATCATTCTTATCAGTGGGAAAGTTCCTGACACGGTGAAAGGGCTCATGAATAAAGCTTTGGGAGAAGTACAGAAGTGGTGTACCACAAATCACTTAAGTATTAACCCAAAGAAAACGACAATTGTCCCCTTCACAAGGCTCCGGAAATTGACAGCATTGAGCAGCCTCAAAATGAACGGCATGGCGCTCAATCTGGCCAATGAAGTGAAATATCTAGGAGTTACGCTGGATAAAGAACTGACGTGGAATACACACGTTACGAATGCCATAACAAAGGCCACCAGAGTATTTGGCATGTGAAGGAATACCTATGGTAAAACCTGGGGCTTGAAGCCATACATCCTACGTTGGATATATGAAATGATGGTGAGACCCATTCTGACCTACGGAGCACTGGTTTGGTGGCCAAAGGTTAAACAGGTAACTTGTATAAATGCCCTGAGGAGAATACAAAGAATGGCATGTTGTGCTATCTCGGGGGCATTCTCTACAACACCAACGGCATCTATGGAGATAATCCTAGGACTGCCACCGTTACATTTGTATATTGAAGGCGAAGCCTGCAAGGCTTTATACAGACTATCTTCTTCTGGTCTGTGGAGCAGGCACGCACCAAGGACAAGGCATACGCAAATTGAGACAACACAGGAGCTCGATAGGATGTTGAACATGGAAAGCGACAAGCTGCTCCCAGTATACAACTTCAAGAAGAACTATAAAATATATATCCCGACAAGGGATGAATGGAAGGGTGAATTTCGTCCTTCTGAACGAGAATGCTCAATCTGGTATACTGACTGATGGATCAAAGAACAATCAGGGAACGGGAGCGGGTATCTACTCCGAGGACAGACAACTGTTCCAGGGCATGGGTCAGTTCGCTACCGTATTTCAATCAGAAACATATGCGGTAACTGTCTGTGCTAAAATGAATTTAGAGCAAGGGTTTAAAGATCACAATATCTATATTCTAACTGACAGCCAGGCGACTCTTACTGCGCTTAACTCTGACAGAATCGATTCCAGATTGGTCTTGGATGGTGTGAATGCCTTGAACCAACTGGGTAGACACAACAGACTGAGGCTGGTTTGGGTACCGGGTCACGTTGGGGTTGACGGCAATGAGAGGGCCGACGAGCTGGCGAGGAAAGGATCGAGTATGCCATTCGTAGGACCCGAACCCTTCGTAGGCCTATCCTATAGCGTGGTAACTACTGCAATCAATGCGTATGTCGACAGTAGACACCAAGCTGAATGGAGAAATATGAGTGGACATATACACTCGAAGGAAACACTTGGCTTGGACAGCGCCAGGTGGCACAAAATGATCTGCAAATACAGCAGGAAACAGACAAGAGTTCTAGTGGGAGCCCTGACTGGACACTTTGAAAATAACAGTCATCTCTTTAAACTAAAATTGTCGAAAGCCCACTATGTAGGGCATGTGAGGAATCGGAGGAGACAATGAGACACATTTTGTGTATCCGTGACTCGTTAGCTGGTAAGCGTTTGGACCTCTTAGGATCACCTTATCCTGAGCTAGAGGACTACAGGCACTACGCACTGAGCGATGTTCTAAAGCTCATGCAGTCCTTGTTCAGAATAAACCGTGCGGGTGAGTAAGGCATGGGGTAAGTACAAAATAACCCAAAGGTTAGACGTGCTACCGACTCTGAGTCGGCCCCATCGAAGATAAGATAAGATAAGTTCAAGACTTGTGTTTTGGGATACTAATTCAACGATACTATGATTTATAACAAATACATATATAGATTCACCCAAGACCCAAGCCAATCTGAAAAAGAGCATTTTCCATTTTGGCCTGACCGGGGATCAAACCCGAGAACTCTGATGTGGCAGTCTAGCATGGTGATCACTAGCCCTCAGAGCTCGTGATTCAGATGCACCCTGCTTGTGTTATTGCATGCGAGTGACTCAACACCAGCCACGGCAACAAACATTGCATTATTGACATAAATGTAGACACAATAAACGCCAGTGTGTTATATACAAACTGTCACATATGGCAGAAGGGCGATAATTAAAGTGGCTTAAGACCTAAGAATACTTAAGACTTCCTGCTGTTGCAAAATATTGTTTTATGTTAAATGCCTTGGTGTGGTTTACCTAACTCTATGTAATGTATTAAGTTCCGAGACGTTTTGAATTGGAACACTTTATCCTAATCCTCCTGCAGTGGAGACTAAAAAGGACCTGATGATGATGATGATGATGATCCTAATCCTAACTAATCCTTATCCTTATCCTTATCCTTATCCTTACCAATATTATAAATGCGAAAGTGAGTTTGTTTGTTTGTTACGCTTTCACGCCGTAACTACTGAACCGATCATCATGAAATTTTGCATACAAGTTCTCTGGAGTACGGAGAAGGACATAGGCTACCTTTTATCCCGGGAAAAAGTACTATTCCCGAGGGATCGATATTGACGCGGGCGGAGCCGCGGGCGAAAGCTAGTAATATTATAAATGCGAAAGTGAGTTTGTTTGTTTGTTTGTTACGCTTTCACGTTGTAACTACTGAACCGATCATCATAAAATTTTGCTTATACGTTGTCTGGGGTACGAAGAAGGACATAGGGTACATTTTATCCCGGGAAAAAGAACTGTTCCCGAGGGATCGACATTGACGCGGGCGGAGCCGCGGGCGAAAGCTAGTACTGCATATATCGAAACCCTTTGTAGCGTGGATCGAATTTTCTTCCCTATCCCGTAGACCATTTCCTCCCGCATGGGGGGATGCAGGAGGAAATGGGATAGGACGACGAGGTCCCAGATGTATATTTTTTACCACGTATTTGACCCCTCTGACTAGTTTTATAAGATGTCCCGATTTGCGCGGATCGTCCCGATGTTCGCATATCGTCCCGATTTTCAGGTGGATTTGCATCAAATTTCAAATACTTATCAATTGTCAGATGATGCTCAATGTCCCGATAAATCGTAAATGTATTAAAAACTATTATCCTAATCCTAACTAATATTATAAATGTGAAAGTGAGTTTGTTTGTTACGCTTTCAAATTGTTATTACTGAACCGATCATCATGAAATTTTGCCTACATGTTATCTGGAGTGCGGAGAAGGACATAGGGTACCTTTTATCCCGAGAAAAAGTACTGTTCCCAAAGGAATCCACATTGACGTGGGCGGCGGCGTGAGCGAAAGCTAGTTAATTTATAAACTACTAGCTTTCGCCCGCGGCTCCGCCCGCGTCAATGTCGATCGCTCGGGAACAGTACTTTTTCTCGGGATAAAAGGTAGCCTATGTCCTTCTCCGCACTCCAGAGAACTTGTATGCAAAATTTCATGATGATCGGTTTAGTAGTTACGGCGTGAAAGCGTAACAAACAAACAAACAAAAAAACAAACAAACAAATAAACAAACAAACAAACTCACTTTCGCATTTATAATATTAGTTTATAATATTAGTAAGGATGAATGACATCAGTCACACAACTATGTGATGTCGAGTGTCAGCGCTACAAAATTGCAAAATATTCCACTCTTTGCGAATCATCACATCTACATCGTTGGTTAATTTCTACGGCTAACTAACCAAATTATGATCCGTTCAAAAAACTTCTGTTTGTCCTTTGTACTTGCTCCGTGGTCCCGATCTAACCCTAAATACCGATTTGTTGTTTGACTGTTCCGATGTCAATCTGATCAGACCTAGCAACACTACTTCTAAGGCTGATTTCAGAGTGAGGGCGGCGAGACGCGCCGTTGACCAGCGCGTTTCAACAGCGCGCGCTTGAAACGAGTTTTAGTATCGCGCATTTCTTTGCAAGTTTAGTCGTCGTCAGTTGGACAAATATAATACACTCTACTGTTGCATTCTTTTCGATAGAAAATAAACAGTGAATCCGTTTATTTTCTATCGAAAAGAGTGCAAAAGCAACCATTGTAAATTGATTATTGAGCGCGCACTTCGGTGGCACGGGCTGACGGCGCGCGTCTCACGAACGGCGCGTTTGAACTACGTGAATATGGAACGCAACTACTATCTAATGTAATAGAATGCGCGCGTGTGTGGCTGAGCTGACGGCGCTGAAACGCGTGACTCTAAAATCAACCTAACACACGGACGATGGTTGAAACGGGTATTCATTCGTGTGTTGATATAAGCCACTTTGAGTCCCATTGAGTCACATATATTTATGTATTTTGTTTCGGTTTCCGTGCTAACTCAGTGTACAACCTTTTGATAGTCGTTTCCAAATACATTACGTTTATTATATATTAATTATATATCTTAAATGAAATTAATTATGCGAAACTCGCAATGTATTTTGAAGTGACTATCAAAACGTTGGTCACTGTCTAAATCTTTGGATTTTGCTTTCTAATCGTCTTTTAAGAGCAATGCTCTTATCTGTGTATTTGTATTTCTGTGGAGAAAAGGCTTATCGCAATATTTTATTTAAGCGGAAAATCTAAACGCCTCATGATTGTCGAACTTGTGACAATATTACGTATTATCCGACTTCACATCGTGTCAGGTCAGGAGTAATATCGTTTAAGAAACCAACGTAGTCGTACGAAGGCAGGACATTTAAAATACATAAGACAAATAAAGTTTATTTTCTTTTCAAAAACAATATGTTTATAAAGTTTTAACATAACAGCCCTACTTGTACATACGAAATTATTAATATAGAATATAATAACCTATTTCAATATGCCTCTTACCGCATTCTAGTGAACAATTATTTCAAATCAGTTAAAATAAGTATTTTATTTACTCAGTGCTCTCACCGACTGATTATCACTCAACCCTAGATAGGTATTTTCTCACTCAGAAATAAGATCTAAATTTCTTTCGTTTTTCAGTAACTTTTTTCTTTCGATTTTGTATTTTCGTATCATTCATTTAGCGTTCATTAAAGGGCGCCTCGCGTTTTAAATACCTACATTCAACTCGCGGAGAAACTCTAGAAAGTGGCATGAACTACTGCGGAGTGAAGTGACACTATGATACGGTACGGTAAGTGTACCTCCCGCCGGCCTACGTCATTCATTCATACACAATGTGTTGTCCACGGGTGTACTTAGTTACTTAAGTTTATGGGTCATTTCTAAACCACTTTTGCTACATGAAAAAATAAAACTATATCGACTAAAATAAAGTGTAAGAATTATCGAACACGAAAATTTTACGAAGTTATAAGTTGAGACACGCGGACGGAGTCACGTACAAAACTAGTGAACAATATATGGATTAATTTTTACCTCATATGTTAGACATAATGGGTGAATGATGATTCTAATGGGAATTAGATAGCATACACTATTATATAAATTGTTTTAAGTATTAGCAGTAACATCACCAGATAATTTTAAACAAAGGAATTATATTAGTTCCTTGATTCTTCGTTAATCTACATATGTATATTTATAATAAGTAAGGATTATAATATAAAAGTTTGTATGTATTTGATATTTGTATAGTACTGGATGGATTTTTATGAAACTATATTATAGCTCACTAGCGACCCGGACCCCGGCTCCGCACGGGTGCAATGTACTTATAAACCTTTCCTTTTAATTACTCTATCTATTCAAATTAACTGCATCCGTGGTCCAGTGGTTAAGGCGATTGCCTGTAGACTCGGGGACAGAGCCTCGGTCTATAAGACCTAAAAGCCAAGTATAGCATGGCATTAGTCGTTTGAAAGCGATGATAATAACCAAAACGTAATCAAACAAAGTACGAAACATGAAGTAGCGGCCATGTGTCATATTGTCACATGGCATTCTGGCTACCTCCCACCTCCGTGGTCCAGTGGTTAAGGCGTTTGCCTGTAAACCCAGGGGTCGTGGGTTCGATTCCCACGGGAAGCATCCAGTTTGGTTAGGACACTGCAGGCTTGAATCACCTGATTGTCTGATAATAAAGATGATTCCGTGCTTCGGATGGCACATTACGCCGTTGGTCCCGGCTGCCATCCGGTAGTCGTTAAAGGAACCGCGTCAGACGCCAAGAGGCGGTTCCGAAGAACTCTGACACCAGGGTGTGGATTATCGATTGACCGTGTCAGCGTGTCACCTACACGAAATGATGATGATGATTTATTAAAAAAACCGCACCAAAATCCGATGTGTAGTTTTAAAGGTCTAAGCATACATAGGGAAAGACATACAGCGGGCAGCGACTTTGTTTTATACTATGTAGTGATGTGATACAACACTTATATCACGGTCTATAAATAACGCGGACGAAGTCGCGGGATAAACTAGTCAATATTAAATGCAAAACTGAAATTTAATTAATCATTTATCATGTAAGTACATTTAAGTATGTACATTTTGAAAATGAATTCTAACTAAAGTTTCTAAAAAAAAAGAAAAAGAAACTTTTTATACAATAATTTACTTCAACTATACCATGAATAATTTATAATAATAACAGTAATGTGTTTTTCTTCCTTTCAATTCAAACAATATGTTTTATTGCCCTGTTGATGTCTTTTCTAAACAAGATTCTTTACTTTTAGTATGAATGTAGATAGTAAAGACATATTTATTCAGCGTGGCTAGTCATACAACAAAATTATAACAGTTCAGCGACACTGCAGTTATGGCAGTAGACACAGTTCTATTTATAAATAAGATTTACTGTGATAAAAGCACTAGAAAACCTCGTAGATAGTTTGTTGATTTTTGTTACACGGCATTTACACTATATCACTATAATAAAAAAAAATCACCTCATCGATTCAAAAAACAAAGAACTGTTGCACCTGTATACAGTGTCTAAAGTCTAAAATAGGAATGTTTTTATTCCCAACAGACTAAACATTTTTTAAAATTCACAATGCTAGATATTCAATAAATTAAGCTAGAAATTAAATATTGCCCTCACCAAAAAGTATTAAGTAATGCCCTTGTGTCACAATCTACTATTAAACGGGTAAATTGGAGAAGAAAGTTTATATTAAAATTCCATTATTTTTCAAATTGATTATAGATTAGATCTCTTTCAAATTCAGGTTCCAGAGATAAACACATTAAGACCAGGTCAAAAGCCAGTTAAATATAATTTTATTCAAAGATGCATATAAGATTTTTGACTTAAGTAGTGAGCGTGGTAGTGAAATTAGATATATCGTTCTGTTCTTTAATAAATTTGAGAACATCTGGAAAAAACTTAGATAACAAAGCAGTTATTATACTAAAGTATAGCATGGAAACCTGCGTTTTTAATAACGTCTCAAAGGTCTCTCGTACATGGTTTTGACACTATCGACTAGTGAATATAAAGTGTGAATTAATAGATTGTTGGTCAGAACCTCCACATTATATTATGAAGGAATACTTCTGGTATTTTATTAACTACGTTGACATACAAGAGTTACTTTAGCAATTTGGGCACATATAATTATAATTCGACGAACTATGAAAAGAAAATTCGAATATAATGTTGGAAAATTAGGTTTTTAGAAAAATTATTCACGACTGTAATTTGACTTAGCTTAAAACGTAAAAAAGCTCTTGATTTACCTTATATCTCCTTGCCTCTTCTAAAAAAACACTTTCATCAAGCTTTGAAATAAGTTGTAATTAAGTATGTGTCAAATATAAAATGGTAAAAAGGTTTGCAGTTTATATAGTGCACAAACTATAAATATTGTTATTTACAAAACACGGCAAACTGTGGTCGTTATTTGGACGCTCTGACATTGACTGTAATAGTTTGACAACTGACAAGGCAGCAAAGAAAAACATGCATTGATTTTGCTTCGGCTTTGGACTTTGGTTCTCAGAAAACATGTTTATGTTTGTGCACTGCGTCCGCGATTCAGTATTACAAGCTTTTATTTAACTTGCAATATATGTTTGTATGTAACTATGTTTGTTCGGGTGGAATATGTAACTATGTTTGTTCGGGTGGAATCTTGCAACTCAATTTTGTAGCAGATATCTTCACCGATTAAGCTGTTTTGATACTCGTTTAGTTTGGATAACAATGCACGGTAAGCTGTGTGACGTCATTCTAAATCCAACATGGCGGAACACTCAAGATGACGGACTAAATATTTTTGATACAATATGCATACGTATTAAATTAAAGGGCTCGCTGAAAATAACTCGAAACATAAAGTGACGTCGAACATAAAAGCTTGTTTTTAAAAAGGTTTTTACAAACAAACATTTAACTTATGATCAGATATTCAATATTCCCTCTCATTTCATTCAAACAGGCGTCATCGAGTTCACAATCATCTACTACACTGTTGCGCTAACTGAACTTGTTGAATCTAAAGACGACCCCATAAATAGTTTTGTCTTCTACGTAAAGTAAGCAAGTAATTGCCGACGTTCAAAGAACCTCATAGTGTCTAGAGTATTTACGTGTGTGGCGTGCGTGAGTTTAAAACAGAGCTAGCTACTCTTTAGTGCGCTGCACCTCCGAGTTATTACGGACAAGTGCACAAGCCATCATCCGTTTTTTTCATGCCAGATCGGACCGTAAAAAATATAGTGCACAAACGCCCTTAACCTCTGGTCTATTTCTTTATGTATAGTTTTTAAATATAAGGAACCGCTTACTAAATAGATGTTTTAAATATACTTATTTTTTTATTTAACATTATTTTTTTGTTTCAGTTTTAACAACCATTATGAAGCCGCGATGACATTCCCTAAAAACACCAATATGTTGGATGTGTCGGACAACGTGAGTATATTGTTTATTTTTTGTATAAAGATAGGAACAGTGGTACTATTTTTGAAAGTGTGACACTCGTCTTTGAGCGAGATTTTTGTATGGAAAAATCGCCCGTTTTACGAACGAGGCGTCATTTCAAAAATAGCACTCCTGATCTCCAAAGGATTTAGTAGAATAACTGGCATTCGCGTAATTTCGTCACAAGACGTCACATTTAAACAGTTCACAATAATGAAATTAGTAGTATTATACGTACTAGCTGTGCCCGCGACTCCGTTCGCGTACATAGGTTAATTGGCGAATCTGACATTTTGAATTGAATTAAACCCTCTCCCTCCCGAGAAAACCTCTTGAGTATGACAGCTTAAGACTGAATAAATGTTTACTGTGCGCCTGAGAACACTTGCATATAACCTACGATAATTATTTTTTTAAAACAATAGGGTAATTACAAACGTTCTTTTTTGTCGATTCAGTTTTATTTTAAGTAGCAAACAGTGGTCAAGAAATGGCCCTTAAACTTAAGTAACTAAGTGCACCAGTGGACAACACATTGTTTAGACATACAAGAATAAATACATAGGTACCTACTCCCTCCGTATTTTCAGTATCACACACACACACACAACAAACTCACAATGCTCAACAGCGCAATAGACCCCAATGGCGCTTAAGCCCTAGTTGTCAAAATTCGCCATAAAAAATACCTAACTGTAATTATTGAACCTGCTTATAAAATTTTACAAGAATCGACTTAGAATAGATAGGTATGCGTCTTGCCGGCCTATTTGCTAACTTAGTGTACATTTTGAAAGTAATTTTAAAATACATTGCGGCTTTCCTATGATGTACTATTTTTATTTAATATATTTATAACGTAATGTATTTTGAAGTGACTATCTAAACATTGTTCACCAAAGAAAATAATACTCTCTGTTGTACACTAAGTTAGCAAATAGGCCGGCTGCAAGCCTATTTGCTAAATTTGGACAACTACCGTGTATAACGTTTTGATGTTCACTGCAATATCCATCACGGTTTATGTAAGTATCTAAAAATAGTAAATCATATAAAAGTAGCAATGGTTGTTGAAGTGACCATTAAAACGTTGTACATTGTAGTTGTCAAATTTAGCAAATACGCCTACTGTAGAGGAGAACAATCGGACGTAGGAAAGCATTTTGACCAAGCTGAAACGGAGAGAGTTCGTGTAAGTATAGGTAGGTCAACGTACGCTATTCACCTGCAAATTGACGCTTCCTATACTCTCAAAACGTTACAATGTATACGTACAGCCAACATTATAGTTAATTAGGATAATAATAGTACCAATTGTTGGTCTTAGTTTGCTTGGAGATCCGCCAATGTGCCGTACGGAAAATACTGAGCTGAGATCTCAAGAATTATTTAAATTAACCCTAAAATAACGCTTTCTTTGACCTATCTAAGGTGCCTACGCTTAATACTAACTTAAAATTAAAGTATATTCAACAATTTTATGCTTGATAAAGTGTTAATATTTAATTTAAATTAAGAACTACGGATATATGTAATTTGAATTGTGATATGAAACTTTTTAATATGAGTAAATTGTGCTTGAATAATACAATAACACAATAAAAGTTTGAGTGTGTATGATGTCGTATCAGAAAAGAATAAGTAAACGCCGCTTCTTGTGGAAGGTCAGTAAAGTCATTGCTCGGAATATTCAAAAGTGCTACTACAAACATTCTTCAACTTCATTGATATCTTCAAAAATTGGTCTTTGTTTTTTTGACTTATCGCAACCCTGGTGTTTCAGTTGTCCATGGGCAATAGTGATCACTTACCATCAGGTGATCCGCTTGCTTGTTTGCCATCCTACCTATTTCTTAAAAACAAACACTGATATGACTGATAAACAGAAGGGATTTTTTGGTTGCATACCATACCAGCCGGCCTATTTGCTAACTCAGTGTACAACGTTTTGATAGTCATTTCAAAGTACATTGCGTTTTATATCTTTAATAAAAATAGTCAATCATTAGAAACCCGCAATGTATTTTGAAGTGACTATCAAAACGTTGGTCACTGAGTTAGCAAATAGGCCAGCTAGGCCTCGTAATGAAGACTCTCATTTTTAATTAATTTCCATTGGGCACAAAAATACAATAGGTAAACTGAATAGGTGAAATTGAATTCATTAGCAAACGTTTAAGGAGTGACTCAGACCACGAATCTGAACAACTTTCACTATGGGACCAATTCCGAAATTAATAAAAAAAAATCAGCTGTTTGATAGATTTTGGCCAAGTAGATATTCCACTTTTGTATGAAAGAGCAGATAGGTAATTTTATCACGATGTCAAAGTTGGTCCTATAATGAAAGTTGTTAAGGTAGGTATAACGTTACGGAGTAAATGTATATACGTATCTCTTCTTCTTTCGCATAGCCTTCCATTCCATCCCATTTACTTGGGGTCGGCTCTCCCAATATGGTGCCAGGATTTTCAATGCTGGGTCATCAACGGTGCTATTTGGGTATCTTTCATATCCCTTCTAACAAACCCCATCCAAGTAAGTGTAGGTCTACCAGGGCTTCTGGATTACTCAATCATCTCGAGCACTTTTGTAGTCATCAGCCAAGGTGTTCTTCGCATGACATGGAATGTAGGTCTGACTTTGAAGCTAAATATAAATAAATAAATATATAAATACGGACAAATCACACAGATTGAGCTAGCCCCAAAGTAAGTTCGAGACTTGTGTTATGGGAAACTAACTCAACGATACTATATTTTAGAACAAATACATATATAGATACACATCCAAGACCCAGGCCAATCTGAAAAAGATCATTTTCCATCTTGACCTGGCCGATGATCGAACCCGGTCACTCCGTGTCGCAGGCAGGCGTGTTGACCGCTGCGCCACGGAGCTAGTCATAGAAGCTGACACGAATGTCTGTGTTTTTGACGTGATTCAGGATTCAGCAGGGTAGCGCCTCCGGCTAGGCCATCAAAACATTCGCACCTCAGCTCGTGTAGTTTGTCTGCATGAGTTTTTTTGGCTGGCCAGCATTCTTCGCCGTATTTCATTCATGGCGGACAGCACCACTGCTCTGTAGACCTTCCTTTTGGTGCGAACCGAAATCTTTTTAAGGTAAGAGGTGTCATGCTCAACTGCCTACCCGGTGGTTGCAGGTATGCCATCGGGTACGCACGCCCGACCTCCCGAGCTGCTACTTGTTTTACCCCCATTCATTTTGTCCAGCTGTGGACCGTTTGCGGCTGTAATGATAATGATGATGAAGAAATCTTTTTCTCGCATCATAGGTACTCCGAACAATTCACGCCATTTCAGCCACCTGGTGCATTGTGGATAACTGAGCCCAAGTTTACAAGCTCGTGACTTCTTTCAAGGGAGTATCCTGAAGATAATGTAGGTGTCTGTGAATGTGCCAGCTGCTTCTCTTCCCGCGCAGACCGTAGAAGCCGGTCAAGGGAATTGGTGAAAATCTAAAGCATCCTGACGATAGGCGACGTGGCTATCCCATCACTATTTTAATTCCGTTTTCCACCTTACGCCCACCAACACGCTAAACGTGGCCTTTCGGTCTTATGACTTTAGGCTCTGTCTACCCCGTAAGGGATAAAGGCGTGATAATATTTATGTATGTAATTTATAAAAATGGGCATCATTTACGATCCATGCTGCATGGATCGTAAGCAGTACGTTGCATAGACCATGCAACGTACTGCTTACGTACTTACCTACTGTATCTGTACCTGTTAAAACGTAATTAATTAATATGTACCGATATTAACATTTTACGTAATAAGCTGTTTATGGAAGTAGGTCATAAACACACTAATTACTTGAACAATTAGTAAATGTTCCACATAAATTAGTGCCGTTGCGTAGTATACTGGGACAATGCTATCTTGTGTGCGTTAACCGTTGACACAAGCATTTATCGCTTCGTCTGATTTTGCTGATAATAGGGCTGCCATTTGTTTTTACCGATTTAAAATATATAATACCGGTTTAAAATATATAATTCCGATTTAAAATATATAATACCGATTTAAAATATAGAATATCCATTTAAAATATAGCGCAAGCATGTAGGTATCGGAGATAGCTACATATTTGAGCCTTTTGGGGTGAAACCATGGGGCCCATCAGCCCATCGTATCTTTGACTTTCTTTGTTACTGTTCCGTAGTTTTTCAGATGTGTGAAAATCATTCTTGTATATTTCTATAAAATTATATTGTCTCGGAAATGGCTTCATCAATTTCGATAAAGTTTAGAGTGGATTGTTGGGGTGAACATTTGAACTAGCTATGTAGGTCCCACCCATACTACCTAGAAAACCCCACCGAACGGAGCACGGTCACGTCTGGTGTTTTTTTTTAATTTTAATATATATTTTTTAGACTTAATATCTTTTTATTATTACATTATTTTAGTATTATTAAACAGATGAGGTTAATCTGCCAAAGTACAGATCCTATAGATTGAGTCCAGTTCTATGGAAAGTTTAATTCTTTTTTTATATTTTTACGCTGTATGTAGTGAAGCCCTTTTTTGAAAGCTTATAACCATAGTTCGGTTCTTTTTTATGTTTTTAACCTTACAATTCCGTGATTTAAAAACTGGTTTGAAATATACTTCTCAAATTGATCCTTTGTTTAAAAATAAAAAATCGGTTTAGCAGTTTTGGTGAAAGTACTTTTTTTTATTTTGAAAGATTATCCTTTACGCGATCTGTTACAAAAATTACGGGCTACTCAATCCGTCGATGTGAACAATTTTCGCTATGGAACTGATCGAAAACAAAAGTTGACTTGCTCAAGGTATTGAATGTCAGGCCGGCCACAACAATCGAGATAAACATTCTTGTATGGAAGCATTTCCATACAAAAGAGTTCTCAGTTTGTAGGGGAACCACGATTTTTTTTGAGTTCGCAGCATTGTTCCCATAGGAAAAGTTGTTCATATGGATTGGCTGAGTTACTCCTTTACGGGAACGTCGAGGGTCAATGTACAGGCTGTATGATAGAATTAAATAACTACATCTACCGCCACAGGTTACAAATAAAACTCATACATCCTTTTCATATCACAGTGCATAATTGTTGGTTACAGCCCTGAAATTATCGCAAGCGGATTGGCCGCACATTAGTCTCGCTTTAATTAGCCTTTTAGTTTTGTAAACAACCTTCCAGTCGAAGAAAAACCTCGAACTGAAGTACATTTTCCGGCTTTCCGCAGAAACACTTCTGCAGTTTTCATATTTAAAAGAGGAATATTATACTTTTTTCGTGTGAATAGCATTTTGGCAACGATTTGTTGTATCCTACAGCCTTAATTATTTTTTTAAATCATAAGTGCAATGTGATTTGCAACATACATCAGAAAATAACGGTATTCAAGACATATCGCTGTGCGTGAGTTGCAAGGTAGGTAATGCTTCTTTTGTTATTGATGACTGTCTTGGCACACATTCCTAAAGGAAGTGTTTTATTTATATCAAGATTTTAATCGAGTCATTCAACGGTGGATGTTACTCATCAATTGAAATAGGGGCTTACCGTATCTGCATCGTCATGTCTAGTAACATTTTGTTGCTATTTTGCTCTTAGGTTTGTTCAAAGTTCTTTAGTTATACAAACATTATCAGTGCGAGTGAAGTGAGATCTGACACTATCCCACACACAATCGATGCATTTTTGTGTTATGTACATTTCTTTATCACACCTTTATGTTTATTTAAAACACAACAGATAACAGACAAATCTTATAATATAAGGAACAGGTTTGTTATCCTAAAGCGTGTGAACACAGTATCCTATACAATGGCAACACATCATTAATGAATTGGAGAAAGTTCTATAATAATGAAAGTTAATGTTAAAAAAACAGCAGGAAACTATACACGGTGAAATTTTGATCGTTCTGGACCCTTAAAGGGGTGATTCAGCCCGTTGATATGAACAACTTTTCCAATGGGACCAATGCTGGGAACTCAAAATTACACCGTGTATAAATATTACAATACTGATAAATTAAAAATAAATGTAATTTGGATTAAGCACATTCATACAAAAGTTTAATTAAATAATGTTTAATAATATTTTAAATAAAATAACTTGAAGGACTGATTCAGCCCCTCGATATGAACAACTTTTCCTATGGAACCAATGCTGGGAATTCAAATTTTTTTTGACATTCCCATAAAAATTGACCGGGCGGCCGAACATTTTTATTTGGAAACTAGCGGTTCGTCCCTGCTTCGCACAGGAAGATATAGGTATATAAATAGCCTATGTTCATCAGGGATAATGTAGGATCTAATGGTGAAAGAATTTTGCAGATCGGTCCAGTAGTTTCACAGCCTATTCGATGCAAACAAACAAACAAATCTTTCCTCTTTATAATATTAGTATAGAAGTATAGATAAGTATATATTTTTTTGACTTTCCAGTTTTAATCCCATAGGATAAGTTGTTCATATCGACGGGCTGAAACACTCTTCAAGGGCAGGACTAGCTCCGTGGCGCAGCGGTCAACACGCCAGCCTGCGACACGGAGTGACCGGGTTCGATCCCCGGCCAGGTCAAAATGCAAAATGATCTTTTTCAGATTGGCCTGGGTCTTGGATGTTTATCTATATATGTATTTGTTATAAAATATAGTATCGTTGAGTTAGTATCCCATAACACAAGTCTCGAACTTACTTTGGGGCTAGGCTCAATCTGTGTGATTTGTCCAAAAAAAGAAAGAAAAGAAAGAAAGGACAGGGTTTTCTTTACAAATTTCATGAGTTTGAGTTTCTACTTATGGATTTCACGTTTGTTTGAGCGTGATAAAAGCCCTGATTTCAATTGGTGGGAATAATTTTGCTTACAGTAGAATCGTTGATAAGGCTTTCGTTGAAATAACGCCGATATGGATGGGAAATTTCCGTTAAGAAATAAGTTAACAGTTATTTGAATTATTATTATTGTCACTGTACGCCGGGTCTGCTTGCGCCTTACGGGTAGCACGGTTACAATCATATGGTACCTACGCAGCGTATAAAGATCATCATCATCATTACAGCCGCAAAAATTCCACTGGGCATCTCCCAAGTAGGTATTCTTCGTTCCATGGGAGGATAGTGCCTCACTCACCGCACTTGGCAGGCGGGTTGGTGAGCGTAGTTTTAAAGAGTGGAACGATAGGAATTTGTTGGATGAAAGGTATTGGGATACTACTCACTCGCATGAAAGGGGTAGAAGCAAGTAGCAGCTCGGGAGGCACGGCGCGCGTACCCAATGCCATACCTGCAACCAACCCCATTTTTTTTTTTTAACGTTTGGAATGACTCATGTCTCGTCTATCCGGCCACGGGAAGCCGGACAGGTATGTGGGACTCAAACCCACTAAAACCACACGGTGTCATAATCCAGTCCGCATAATGCCGGGGCCGTGTGCTTCCATATGCTCCACAGCCCGCGGCGCGGCGGCCGCTATTAAGCAGTCCCACCTAGCTCCGGTACCCTCTCCAATGAGAGGGTTCGGAGCGGCCCTCGGCCAGCCATTCTGGCCGAAACGGGTAGACGTATCCTCAACCAACTGATCTGACTTCAGATCCAGCGTAAAGAATAAAGCAATTCTATATGTTTAAGGTTGATAAGGTAAATTTGATTTAGTATCATCAACTAACTGAGCTAGCGGACTTCGTACCGCTAATTCATGAGAAGCAGCTACATTTCTTAAAACAATAAATCTATTCAATACAATATGTGGGGTTTTCGGTTCCGGTGGTAACATAATTAAAATTGTACTTACATATTGTTAATTATTTAAACAAAGACTCTTCAATCAGGTATTTACGGTCCTTTGTGCATTATGCAGTTTCTGACGTCAGCAAAAGTTGACAAATTAAAAATAAACGTTCACCATAGGATCCTCTGGCTGCTCTGGCCAAGTATGGCCCTAGTAGTACAGAGAGGGTCGTGCTCCTGTAGTGGAGACTAAAAATGACCTGATGATGATGATGATAGGATACTTAAAATATCTTACGACGAATACATTAGTCAATTCATGTATTTATTTCATAAGCAGCCCGCCGCCCGACAGTTGGACGTAAGTATAAAGAATTATGGCAATAGGCGATGCAGCTAGCAATCCACCACTATTTTGATTCCACAGAACAACAATACTTATAGTATAGGTATATAGTATTTGTTGTTCTGTGTTTGATTCCGTTTTCCCCTAAACTAAATAATGTATGCTGTTATGATAGGGCATCAGGTTTCAACTGTCCCATCCCCGCACTACTCCTTTGCATCCTCTCGTGTCTTATGTATGTAACGACCCGACGAACGACAGAACAGGGGCCCGAGCTTAAAGGTCGCCGCACACTTATCAACTCGTAAACGGAACGTAAACGTATCAATTCTTTGTATGTTACTCCCTACTGCAACGCACACTATTCGGATTCGTAACGTAATCGCCTCGGATACAAAATGATCTGGTGCCATCCAGACCAGCCGGCCTATTTGCTAACTTAGTGTACAACGTTTTGATAGTCAATGTATTTTACATTGCGGCTTTTGCATGATTGATTATTTTTATTTAAGATATATAAAACTTAATGAAATATGTAAAAGTTATGACACTCATCCAATGGAAAAACGGGCGGTCGCTTGTATGGGATGCCACTTGCGTGGATACTGTGGCCCCATCCCACTTACAAGCGACTGCTCGCAGAGCGGGTGCGGCTGCAGCGACGGCGGAGGCCAGTAAGAGGCGAAAATATGCTGCTCTAAGCGAGCCTTATATATTTGTGCCCTTCGCCGTGGAGACTTTAGGGCCTTGGGGTGCGGAGTAGTGATGTGCCGTTCCCAAATTCCCATTCCCAGGGAACGTTCCCCGTTCCCGTTTACGGGAATGTTTCCGGAAACATTCCCAATTTCGGGGGAACGTTCCCATCTTAATTGGGAAAATCTTGTATACTTACTAAATAAAAACTTTTGAGATTTGGTCTCATTCCCAGCAACAAGGGAATGTTCCCGGCAACAAGGGAACGTTCCCCGGGAATTTGGGAACATTCCCGTTTATTTCGGAAATTTTGTCGATTATTGAAAATATTTATATATTACATATACCAAGTAATACATATACATCAGTTCAATATATTTGCATTGAAAAAAAGTTGTATGACAAATAAAATTACAACTTTCCCTGACATTTCCATTTATTGGGAACGTTCCCGGGAACGATTTTGGAAATCTGGGGAATGTAGGAACGTTCCTGGGAACGGCACATCACTAGTGCGGAGGCCCGACAAATTTTCAAAGAGATCTCCGCACGCCTCATCGACGTTTACGGTGACCTAAGGGCAGGCGCGCATTTCGGGCAAAGACTGAGTCTGGCCATCCAGCGAGGAAATGCCGCCAGCCTTTTGGGGACCCTGCCAGCAGACCGCAGCAATTTGGCATCCATATTTTATTTAATTTGATGTGTTTATAGATTCATTTAAGTTTTAGTTTAGATTTTTAGTTAAGATTTATTTATATGTCGATTAATTAAACTTAATGTATTTTGAAGTGACTATCAAAACGTTGTTCACTAAGTTAGTAAATAGGCCAGCTGAGCTGTCGGCGAGTGGTAAGCGCAGCGTCGCCTACCTAGCCCGTAGCCGAGTTTACGTCGCGTCGTCAGGTTGGGTGGACGGGCGGCGCGGCGAGAAGCGATACGGTGTCGATCCCTTTCCGAGTTGATAAGTGTGCTGTGACCTTTAAATGCATAAAGCTCCACATGGTCTAATCCGACTCTTAAGCGAACCCTGGGCTCCTAAACACCACAGCTGAAGACGTAACCTTGACTATACCCCGATGAACAGGTGGATTAACCCATAAAGAATAAACCCCACGCATTTTTCTACTATTTACCTGTTAGATAATGTTTGAGTAAACCCATTGAGCTGCCGACTCACAGACGCTATTTGAATTTTGATCAACTACTATGTAGGGGGCGCTTATGCGCCCCCTACATAGTAGTTGATCAATGTTATTGAACAATGTTAATGATAGTTGAACAATCAATGAAAAAAAAATGTAACAAAAAAACCCGTATTATTACGGGTTTTTTTGTTACATTTTTTCCAATACGTACTGTACAGATGTGTTAAAGAAAAAAAAATTAAAGCCATTATATTTCTTACTCTCTATATCTGTACTAATATCGCACAGGAAAAATGCTAACATAGGAAAGATTTGATTGTGTTTGCGCGTTAGTCTGTTCGGTGAAAAATTTCTAGATATTATGTAAAAAAATTCACCGAATTACTGGCTCTACTTGCACGTAAATGGGAAAGAGAATATTCTAAAATATATTTCTGATTATACAATATGTTAAGAAAACTCTATCCTATGGGAACAACTTTTCCTATGAGACCAATGCTGGGGGCTGAATCACCCCTTCAAAGGCCGCACAGGGTTTTTTTAACATATCGTATAAGCATCTAGCTAAAATGACTGCTTACTCTTAATTTTATATCGATACATAAGTACATTAAGTTTATTTTAAAATTGGTATTGAAAAGCGCATTTCAAAAGTAATGTTTCTTACCATATATTCTATGTTTCTTACCCTATTTTAACAGCCTCCGTGGTCCAGTGGTTAAGGCGTTTGCCTGTTGACCCGGAGGTCGTGGGTTCGATTCCCACCGGAAGCATACTTTGTTTAGATGTTTCCAGTTTGGTTAGGACATTGCAGGCTTGAATCACCTGATTGTCTGATAATAAAGATGATTCCGGGCTTCGGAAGGCACGTTAAGCCATCTGGTAGTCGTTAAAGGAACCACGTCAGAGGCCGAGAGACGGTTCCGAAGAACTCTGACACCAGGGTGTGCATGGTCGATTGACCGTGACACCTACTCGAAATGAATTAATGACCATATATTCAGCCGATATAGTCAGTGATTGTATGAGAAATTTGGATCATACACTCTTAATAATAGAGAGAAATTTATTATTATTATCGCATCTTCATAAGGCGTCCACACGTGTTAGAAGATGACGCGCATAACGCATAACCTGTTACTACGGTACCTAATAATCAGTTGTTTAAAACATCGACTTCACTGATACCGCGTCAGTCATTTCACGGCTGTGGCGCGAACGCGTTCAAAACTCACTTTTCCCGCCATAGTTCGTTGTTATTGCGCGCTTTTGTTTTTATTTATTTTTTTAAATAAATGTGTGGCAAAGATATGATTGTTATAAGACATAATTTACATTTTGTGAAACTATGATGGTTGTGTGATTAACAGGGATTTTTTTTTATTGGATTGGACGCTACGATATGAAAGACGTAAGTTGACAGTTATAAATAAATTAATCGTTACATTAATTAAAAAATAATATTCTCTATTTGGCGGCGTTTTCTTTGTCTTATAAGTTAGGCATAGCAACACTCCTTGATTTGAATTTACGCAGCTAAAAATAACTAAAATATTACACCTATCTAACAAACTTAAGGGTAACTTCAGGGCCAATCTAAGTCTATATAAGCATAGCAAAAAGATCTTACTAAATATGTATGTAACATAAGATTAATGAAGTTATCTGTTGAGTAAATAAAATAAAATGGGTAATTATGAACTCTCAAAAGCAAGTAGGACCCAAGTACTGAATGTTACTTATACTATATGAGAGTTACTTATCTTGAAAATTATAGATATATTTAATTACTTTTCAAGATAAGTTACTCTCATATATATATATATATATAGCTCATGTGATAGATAATAAAAAATAAACCGTTTTTCTTCCAATTGCTTCTCCGCAAACGATCGTGACTTGTAAAACATTAAAACTTGCCAAGAGCAAAGAATATTGCCAAGAGTGAGTTGGACTCGGACATTAAGGGTTCCTTTTCTCATCGCCGTAAAAATACCTGTTCCCTTTAAATTGTCATCATCAGCGTCCGCCCCCGTATTTTCTCAATGAAATTTTACTTAGCTGACTGTTAGTTTTGAGTTTTTGAGACTTGAACTTTTTAGAGGATGTGTATTTCCGCTATAACCACAAATAATAAAAATTAAATTCAAAGTTAAGACTGAGCCGACTGAGTAGTACGGAATCCTTCATGTGTAATTCCAACTCGCCCTTGGCCTGTGTTTTTCTATTTGAGTTGGGTCATATGTCAAATCTAGCAACGGTTTTCCCCCTAGGTCAGTCCAGGCCTGACCAGACAGCTTTGGGAACCCCAGAAGGTGCCTGCGACATTTCCACTTGCATAATCGTATAGTTAGCCGTAGAGGGCATATCAGGATGCTATGATCAACCCTCCGAGGGCAATAACGTCAGCCTACCCTGGCGTAAGTAGTTAAAATCATACGTTCATAATCCATCCTCATCTACGTAACCCTCGTATACATAACTAGCATTTGTCGGCGGCTTTGCTTGCGTTAATGAAGTTTCATCGGACGGAACACGTTTTCTAATGCATTTACCTTATATCGTTCTCATAGTTATCTTCTCTAATTTACTGATTTTTACATTTCTATTCCAACTTACAACCCATATTTTTGTCCCCTTTCAGGGATGAATTTTGGAATTGATAATAAAGTTAATTTAAGTATTTTGTTATTACAATAATTGACCAAGCAAGCGTGAAGTGTCTTCGTTTCAGTTTGGGCAAAAAGTCGTTCGTATGTCTCGCTTCCCGGTTGTTCTACTGGTCGCATTTCTCAACCGATTCTCGTAAAATTGAGACGGTTCAATAATAACATTGTATATTTTATTCGATTCAGTTTAAGGATTTTTTCAAAATGGCGGCATTGGCACAAACGCCCTAAGAGCCATATTGGGGTATATATATGGCGCTTAGAACCATTGCGAGACCGGAAACATGTCGCCGGTCAGTATTATGATGGTTGCCAATGAAAAAAAATAATCAAATTTCCGTATTTATTCACAACCCCTTTTTGACTCGTTTAGGGGATGTATTTCGATAAACTTGAAACCGGTTTATTTTTTTATTTATAATATGTGAGCAAACTTAATACAAATGTTCGTGTTACTATCTACAAATCTCACCGAATTTTATACAAACTTTTCCTCTTGTTAAGGGATGAATTTTCATTATCGATCATTCTTCGTGCTCACTTACAATTACTTTACAAAAAGAAGTTTTTCGAAAAATTTCAGGTTCCTTTTCTCGTAGGAGAGTCGGATGTCTGTTGAGGCACTCACCAAAAATCTATTTATATCAACTTTTTTTTTCAATTTTTATCCCTATAGTTTCTAATCCCCTTGGACACAGAACCCTAAAAATATTCTTGAAAATGAACTTGTGCGCCGCACAGAAATACATTATGTATACTCATTATTCCATAATTTGAGCAAACAACGTAAACTCGCAGTAGTTGAGTAAATATTTAGATGACATACGATACGTGTGATTTGACTCATTTTGCTACTTGTTTGTATAATGTTTTTATTTTTTGTTCCAAAAAATTGTTAGTATCTTGTCAAATAATATTTACATTTGTCTGTAAGATAGCATTGTTCTTGGTTGTAAATAGGTACGGTAAGAATGTAGGTTGTACCATTTCATTTTAGTTGGTAAATAATACTTATGTTATAATTTAAGCGTTTACTTAACTAAGTCTTATTCGTGTCATATTAAACTCTGATGACTGACAGATCATCTGATACCTAACAATACTGAACGAAATACCTCTCAAAGCAGTTCTTTTTTACTAATTATTGAAGTAGGCATTTGTCTCCTATCTCTCCTGATGGTAAGTGACGATGAAGACGAGGATGTTACATGCCTATTCAAGAGATACCCATTTATTCTAGTTTATTTGTGCGACTCTACGAAGAGCGACTATAGGAACACGTAGCAAATTTGAATCATACAGACTGACTCAGACCACGAATCTGAACAACTTTGCTTATGGGACTAACACCGAAATTGCAAAAAATATCACCCGTTCCATAGATTTTGGCCAAGTAGATATTACACTTTTGTATGCAAGAGCAGATAATTCCACGATGTCGAAGTTGGTCCCATAATGAAAGTTGTTCAGATTCGTGATCTAAGTCACTCCTTAAACGTTTTTTAATTAATTCAATTTCAACTGTATAGAGATGTCTCATTGAGATCGTATGGGTCAGTCAGGGACATTATTAAGGTTCCGTATTCAAAGGATGCCGAAAGGAACCCTATGACTAAGCCTTCGATGTCCTACCGTTCTTCTGTCATAGGGCTATATTGAATTGCTAATTTTCACAGAATGTGATATCTTATGCCGATGTAACAACAAATATTAAAAATAAATTAAATTTAATAATGGGAGGAGCACACACAAGGGGAGGACGGAAAAACAACGATACTGTTAGCAATAAACTTGTTAAACAGCCAGAAATAGACAGGAGTTTCACTCATGTCCTTTCTGTTATTTTATTAGTAAATACTCACAACTCTGATAATTTGATTTGCCTCAAAGTAGGCATGTACTGTGATGGAATCCCCACAGTACACAAATATACCGTCTGCTAAAGCATTTCTTTGAATGAGAGCCACGCCTTAAAATATTTTCGCTTAATTTAAATGGACCTCAAATATAGGTCTCATCTCAACCCTACATACTTTTTTCCTCTACGTTTTCCAATGAGCGCACATAATAATGCAGCTTAAAAAAATTAGTTATATTCTACATACCTATATCTAGTTAGTTTTAGAACTGTTACTAACAATAACATCCAAACACAATGTTTTTACAATGGCATTGTTTATAAAACACCAATTAATAATGATATAAGAGGAAAATACACTTTCCTCTTTATTTTATGCACTCGTCACCAAATTTAAACTCATCGTGACTAGGACAGTATTTTTATCGGGTTTTCCTTTATCAGTGGCAAATTTATCGAGAAATACCTATGATTAACCTATAATAATATGATGTTATAAGGATGAATCGATAGTGATTATAATTCCAATGATATAATTGAAACATGAATTGCAACGCACGTGTCTCCATGCTGTTCTCATTAAAAACATGGTTGTGGAGTGCGGAGTGCAATTTTCTAAGTCATATTACCAAGAGGATTTCTTTCTGACCGGCCCCCAAACATATATAATTTATTCATATTTGCAAACTAAATATTCATCCTTTGAATGAAAATCTTAAGCTAAATACTTACGGGTTAACCTGAATGACTAAGGAAGAAAACCAGTCAAGGGCGTACAATATATTTATAAATATAAAAAAGTTTTTTATAAAATCCCACAATGTTATTTTTTTTATATGTGTTGTTAAGCCTACCTACCTATAACGATTTAATTAATAGATACATCAATTCTGTGAAAAGAAGCTATTGCCCGCGATAGGGATGGGAACACTAAAGGGAGGCCTTTACCCAGTAGTGGGAGATCGAACTAAGCTAAAAATAAGGAAGCTTTTATTATGAGTTATTCACATATTAAAGCCACTATTCGCCAACCGAGTATGGCAATTTCCTCCCAAGGAACGAAGAATTCTTGAGAGAGGCATTCCTCCAGCAGTAAGTTCTTTGGGCTGTCATGATAATGGATGGCACAGTTAAGTGCTTGCCAAATCTATTGAGCCTAAACACGAGTTTATCTTCTTTACTATAGTTTATTAGCCGTGTGGTTTCCGGCAGAGTAGAATAGGACCACTCCAAGTCTGCCCATGGATTTCGTAAGAGGCGACTTAGGAAATACAAGCTAAACAAAGGTCATAAACATCAATGAGACCTGTCCAACCCGTCTAGCCAGCGAGGATATTGTAGGCCAAATCCTCTGTCTGCTTTGGCCAAGTATGGCTCCGGTAGTACAGAGAGGGACATGCTCCTGTAGTGGAGACTAAAAAGACCAGATTATGACTAAAGTTTATATGGTCACCTTCCCACTCCATGATCAGGCCTTATTGCATTGTCATCCGACTTACTTAAGTGCACACATTTTAAGATTAATAGTTTTAGTTCTTCAAAATTGAGTTCCACCCTTCTACCCAAACAAACTTACACTCATACAAGATACATATGCATGCTTTGGCAATGGCTACATATTTGAGCCGTTTGGGGTGGAGACTATGGGTCCGTGGGGCCCTTCAGCTCATAAATTATTTAAAACCATAAATAAGCGACTGGTCGAGGTATGTGGTGACCAAAGAGCTGGCATTTTTTTTTGCACAGCACATTATCATTGCCATCCAACGTGGCAATGCGGCCAGGCTTTTAGGCCCCTACCGCAAGGAAATTTACAAACTTTTATTTAGTGTACATATTATACAGTTATACTTAGTTCTAGTAGTTAGTTAGTATTATTTTTTATCATTTTGACGAAGAGGATGAGATCAGCACAGGACCGAGACGGATGGCGGAAACGAAGAGAGGTCTATGCTCAGCAATGGGCAGAAGACGGGTTGAGTGATGATGATTATTTTTTAAGTTGAAGAAACATTATTTAGCACAATTGTATCAAATTATAATAAAATAAGATGCATTGCAGGTTAAATAAAAGCTTCTATAAAACAGAATTACTACCCGCGATTTCATTTCCAACTTGTCTGTTATCTTTCCACCGTTGGTTGGGCTCTATGAGTAGTAAATAGTAGTAAATACCTACTAGGAAAGGTACAGTACACTTGGGCATGAGTCTTAGGATTCACAAAACGAATTAATTGCTATTCGCTTGACATTATGCCTCACAATCTCCCTTGTAATTGTACGCGCATTGTTTTGACTCAATCTACAACTCACTGTGAACTGCCAAGTAATTTCTGTAAATTGATTTCAATTGGAACCAGTTGGAAAAAAGGAGTGTAAAAAACTATGTATTTCCCCACGTCTTTTACTGTATTTTTTTAAATAGTTTCCAATTTTGACTTAAATTTAATCGCTTTGTAAGAACTGTTAATATTTTCTTGTTCTTTTTCTAATTAAAGAGCTAGGGTCTTATCTGTAGTAAAGTAACCAAAAGCTAGTAAGAGTATTTTAGCTTACACGTATACTTGTCCCATAAAACTACATATCCCCAGGGTCGTCCCTTTCCCCCTACCTTCTACTTTCCCTTCTAAAATTGTTTTTGAAATTATTAATTTTCGTTTTTCTCGTTCGGTCTCTCTTCCGTCGATCTGATACGTTCCATTCTTCTCCACTGTTAATATACAGGTCTTTATATTTTAAGTTTTTAAGTATAATGCAGAGCTCTTCAAAGCATGATTGCGTACTCGGGACTTCACGTACCCCAGATATATTGGATTTGGAAAACTTCCATGCTGGTCTGTGAAAAAAGAAAAAAAAAACGCATAACCGGTTCTAATCTAAAGAATCATGACAAGACAATAGGCGACGCGGCTAGCAACCTATCACTATCTATTTTGATACTATTTTTCACCAACACGCTAAAGGTGGCCTTTCGGTCGTATGACCTTAGGCTCTGTCTACGCCGTAAGGGATAAAGATGTGATAATATGTACCTATGTATGTATTGGATTTTGAGTGACTTCACTCGCATAGCCTTAATATCTATCTATTATTTAAGAACTTTTTTCTTATTGGTGAAGTAATTTCCATGTCTACCTATCCTCAGCCATCGGTCTGTCATCCTTGTAAGACATGACCTTGGCCTTCAACTTAATCTGGTCCGAGTAAGCTACTCGAGTCTTTCTCTTTCCTCTTCTTGCCTCGATTTTGTCTTCTATGATGGTTTTGATGAAACGAGAAAAGAACATTATTAAAAGCAATTGGCGTTAGGAAAGGGAAAATGTTCGGTCACATCGACATGACATGACCATTTTATTAAAAGTGTGATAGGAAACAATCAATTCGATTCTAATTACATGAGTGAATTAATGAATAATGGACGATAAAATTTAGAAATACATAGTGTACATAGATACTCAGTTTGTGACATACTTACTACATATTACCACGTCTGTATCACTCACGGGGTAGACAGAGCCTACAGCCATGTAGATTGAGATATTCAGCCGTGAAAATTTGAACACTTTAGGCTTCGCCATAGTTGTATGAAATGACCGTCAACATAAGTATTATGATATTTTGCCAGTAATGTGAGTCATATAAATAAGTTGATATACGGAACAATGTGTTGAAATCTCGACAAAACATAATTTATGCGAATTGCCAGACGTGACGTCATCATCACAGCCATTGACGAATATTTCAATAAAGACAAGCGCGGCAGACGATCCGTGACGAGTGTGGGAATCGCAAAGAAAACTGTCATTTCGCTAATAACACCGTTTACTGATTGCACTACCGGTTAACTGCTGTGGTGACGTAGCGTTATTTGCAACGCAAACTATGAATTCTTAATGATTTACTACGACAGTGTAAAAGAGTACAGTCACGAGAATAAATATGTTAATACATAGGTTCTTAAGTCAATGTGATAAGGTCTGAAATAATGATGTATATAATTAAATAAATATATACGGACAAATCACACAGATTGAGCTAGCCCTAAAGTAAGTTCGAGACTTGTGTTGTGGGATACTAACTCAAAGATACTATATTTTATAACAAATACATATATAGATAAACATCCAAACCCAGGCCAATCTGAAAAAGATAATTTTCCATCTTGACCTGACCGGGGATCGAACCCGGGCACCCTCGTGTCGCAGGCTGGCGAGTTAACCACTGCGCCACGGAGCTGTCAAAGTATATGTATAAACGGGATTTAGCGCGAACCTTCTGATTATTTATTTCCGTTGACGTTTACTTTGAGATAATTTACTTTGCGAGCTTTCGCCACCAGTTAGTTCATGCAAAGTATTGCTGGCCAGCTACCCCATTTTAGTCCCTTCATGCCCAGCACCAATAATTGATGCATGCAACCCTGGTGGATATTGCTGTGTTACACGTGGGCCGATATTGCTGCAGCTTCAACGGATGCAGCAGTATTGACCAGGGTTGCATCAACTGTTGGTGGTGGGCATGAAGGGACTAACAGTAGTGGGTGGGCGCTGGCCAGCAATAGTTTGAATGAACTAACTGGTGGCGGAAGTAATACAAAGTAAATGTAGCTTTGACTTGCGCAAAGCAACACCTGAATCTATTAACTATCCGTTTACGTCGTATTTTTGACTTTACTTGTACTATAAGATCTTGCTCCATACAACATTTAATGGTTCTAGGGGAGTAGGTACCCATAGTTTTAATACTCTTGTAATTTTCCGCAATTTTTGAAATTTGCGACATTAACCGCCGTGTATATCTTTTGTTTGCGTTGATTTAAAGTTCATTTTTTCAATTAATGTTAACTTAATACGTCCACGCGTTCCTGAGAAAAAATCTTTTGACCGACAGACGAACAAACGATGATCCTAAGTGTTCCATTTTGCCTTTTACCTTTTGAGGTAGGTACGAAACCTTAATAATTATTGGTTGCTGTCGAATAATCAACTAAGTACCTCTAACTTAGTTGAATATTCGACAGCAACAAATAATTTTGTCAAATATCGCCTGTGTGTAGTATAAAGTGTGTATAAAGTGAGCTAACAAAATTACGAAATGGATACCTGAGGATGGTCGACGTCGAAGGGATGGTTTAGAAAGCGATGGCGCGACGACCTCGACGTTTTTCAATGTTGATGGTCTGAAATTTGGACAAAGACAAGTGGAAGGAAATAGGGGAGACCTTTGCCCAAAAGTGGGACAATATAGGTAAATAAAAAAATGCTCTGTAAAGCTCACTGAACTATGTATTGGTAGAACAATTTGGTAAAAACTTATCTTTCGACCGTTAATTAAAACCCATACATGATGTTTTACTCGTAGAAGGTACCATTAATTCATTGGTATCATAATTCTTAAACCCAAAACCGTTTGAATTATGAATGAAGTACTGGAATTGCATACTTTACAATTATACAAGTTACAGAAATTGCCTTATAGACAGATTACTGGATAAGACTTCTATTTCTAAGAAGGTGCGTATAACCAAGCCGGGTCTCCATACAACAGTGAAACAACTCCTTTCGAGCTATAGACAATTTCACTATTTGTTAACAGAATTCTACAATATAAGAATAACTTAAAAACTACTTATAAATAGAAAAGTAAATTACAAATAAAATAGCCCTGGCAGCTCATTACCCCGTGGTAACGTGCCCAGAAGGCTGGCAGCATTGCCACGTTGTATGGCAATGCTAATCTTTTGACTAAAATACAGGCCAGCCCTCTGGTCACGAGATACCTCAATTAACTTCTTGGCAATGGCGGTGAATAATTTGTGGGCTGAATGTCCCGACAACCCAAGAGTTTCAACCCCAAACGATTCAAATATATAATTGTTGCCGAGGCATTGATATTTGCGCCGTTTGAGGTTTTCCGCCGCAACTGCCGCTGTACCGGCTTTGGAACCTGTGACCGGGAGGTGAAACAGAGTGTCGACGCAAGTGGCGTCCCACACAATAGGGCGCCCCAACCTCCAAGGCACATGAAAGTTACATGAAGAGCTACAACTTTTTATTTTGAACTTGCTTTTGTCCGCGGCTCCGCCCGCGTCAATGTCGATCTCTCGGGAATAGTACTTTTTTCCGGGATAAAAGGTAGCCTATGTCCTTCTCCGTACTCCAAAGAACTTGTATGCAAAATTTCATGATGATCGGTTCAGTAGTTACGGCGTGAAAGCGTAACAAACAAACAAACTCACTTTCGCATTTATAATATTAAGTAAGGATAGTAAGGATAAGGGTAAGGATGATATGCCTAAGTAGGTTTAGTACAGGATTATGTGAGCAGCTGATTTTCCTCGAGGAAAATAATAATTTGAAAACATACAAATTCCCATGTTCACAAATTCATTTCAAGCAAGCGGAAAATGAGAAACTAACAAAGCTATAAACCATAAAAGGTCCAATAGAGTTATTACTGTATTACATAAATGCATGAACATGTATTCAGCGCATAATGAAAAGTCATTATTTAGATTTGCACGACCGAGACCAAGTTACTTCGGATGTTATTTTATGGCGTTTTGAGAAGAATTTCCTGATTGCTTTACCTATACTGGGTAACTAAGCATAAAAGTACAACATCCCCCCGTAGATGACCCCCTTCCATGTAGGCTAAAAAAATACTTTCCAATTGGTCCTATTTAAATTTCATCAACATTGTTCAGTAATTTGGTGGAAGTTGGCCTTTTTATATGAAAGATTATCAACTATTACAAAGAAGTAGTGAATTCGATGCTACCGCCATATCAATAATACAGAGCCCCCAGCTATAGGGCCCCCGGGCTACAGGGCCCCCGGGCTATAGGGCCCCCGAACTTTTATTGTTTACTAACATATGCTGCTGGGCAAAGGTCTTTCCCATTCCTTTATTTTGCGCTTCTATCGCCCATTTCTTTTAAAAACTTGTCAAACCATCGCTTCCTAGGCCTACCACTGTTCCTGTAACCATCCTTTAGTCTAGATCCAGACTATGTATTGTGATATAAACCGTAGTAGGTAGACCATCATTGAATTGGGATTTTTTCTATATTATAAACTTCTGTAGCAAGATTGAAGGACCCCGATATAGGGCCCCACCAGAGGAAACTACACCACTGCATCTTAGGGCCTCAGCACACGGCATATTTTTAACGCGCCGACAAGACGAGACGCTCAGATGCTTCAAACGAGATTCGAACGCAACCTTCTAACCTAAGCACATGGATCCATCGTGAAACACGCGTCTACTGTTGTAAATAATTTTGTATCGCGTTTTAAGCGCGCTTGAATCGGACAAACGCAAAAATCGACATCTAAGCCGCCGTAAACGCGCGTTCCTGAAAAGCGCGTAGTCGCAGCGCGTTAAAATAACTAAGGAATTTGGAATTTGGAAAAAGATTAAATTAACACTAAGGCCCTCAGCACACTGCGGTGCTGAGGGCCTTAGTGTTTCTTGTTGCCGAACAAAATTGACCTCACAGTCAGCTCCACGCCAGTAGCTACAGGGTAGCAGTGGCAGTGCTGGTAAACTGCCACGGGCCTTGTAATCCAAGGTGGATTCGGTCAAGTTACGAGCAAGAGGAGCAGAGCTAAGCAAATTATCATGGACGCCATTGTATGCGTTTGCCGCTGGCCCTAGATGGAATAGGAAGGAAAGGACTCACATTTCAGGATCAAGTTGAGAAGCTGTGATGCTTCGGAGCCCAAGATTCTCTATATGTTCTGACACGTATTGAACCCTAACAACTTATTTTTAACCTTTTTTTTGTTGAGCACATATTACAAAGTGCCAAGCCAGGGACATATTTAGGGGAGGGATTTGGGGCTACAGCCCCGGGGCCCCACAACAGAATTCGAGAATAAAAATTTAAATTCAGACTAGTCAACACTAGTAAATAATTTTTCCTTTGATATTTTTTCGCGTTTCACCTTTACCCACAGTACTTTGTAAAAGCATTATATTTAAGTATTCCGAAATCATCCATCTGTATTTGTTTACTCCAAACTCCTGAGCATTGATTTTGATAGTGATTTAATTCGATAACTAGGTTTCAGCGAAATCATCAACGATTTTTCGACGAAAAAAGCTAGGAAGGTCCCGTTTGTTAAAGGTAAAATTTCATTTCAAATAATTCTTGTTTCCGATTATATTTTTGTGTCTCGCTCGTATTATTCAAACATTTTTAAAGATTATTAAAAAATGTGTTTCATTTTTACAAAGGCGTTTTATTATTATCCTAGATAACTATATAACGTGGATATTTAGACATGTTTTTATACTGATTAGACATGACTACATCGTAAATTAGTTTATCAAAACTTTTTAATCTTTGATCAATTAATTTACGATGTAGTCATGTCTACAATACAAAAACATGTCTAAAATATATGTCTATGTGTCAAAAGCTGTTATCTATACTTGGTTTCACACTGTGATGTATGTGCTTAGAACGGTACTTTAATAATAAAGAATGTGGGTAGGTATGTTACACCAACGTTTTCACCAATCAGTCTGGAACTAAATCTACAGTGATCAATACACTTGTTTTAATTTTAGAGTACCTATCTAGTTCCCAGGCATCGGACTAGATATTTCTCACACACTAAATTATTTATTGGTAAATTCGACTGAAAAAAATTTACCTACCGTTTTATTTGGAACATAATTTGGGGCTAGGGGCCTCCACTCTTTGTTGCCCCGGGGCCTCCAGACTCTAAATCCGGCACTGTACCTAGCCCATGATTACAGTACGGAGTCGATTGAAAGTCGCACCCTTGACAAATCTAGAACACTTTAAAAGGGTATTTTCTTTCTTTCCAGATATCGGAAGCCAGTTTTGTGACGAGTGTGGAGGAGGCGGCAAGTCGGGACCAATGTACCCAGACGCCTCCTAGCGGCAAGCCCAAGCCCCGCTCTCTCCAAAGGTACAACACGTCAGACCACATCTACGAGAGGTCCCATAGGACCTACAGGCTGAAACATGAACCAAGACCAAAGAGCTTAGGCCTCAGTGACTCTTTTCCCATGTTCGGAAAGCCGCCCAGCTATGATGGGCCCCCAAAGTAAGGAATTTGTGTAAGAATGCTCTCTAAATGCTTGCCGTGCTTTAATTTTAGTTTGTGGAGCTTGAAGGGCTAGGTTCGATTCCTGGTCAGTGTATTTTGAAGCGGACATTTTATTCCTGGGTATGGTTTTGGATTTGTATTTATGTGTTTTTCGTGATGATGATGCTTTTGATATAGATGTAAGTTTGCTAGTACAATATATACGTAGCCTAAGTATCTTAACGCGCATAGAAATATGCCTCTGAAATCCCTGGAAAAAGTTAACACAAGAATTTCCTTACATCTATGTAAGGAAATTCTTGTGTTAACTTTTTCCAGCATCTTAAATATCAGATCTGAATATCGGCATTTAATTTATAATTACCATAATGTACACAATTTCATTAGTTAAAAAACGTACACCGCATGAAAAGGAAAAAAACCGGCCAAGTGCGAGTCGAACTCGCGCACGAAGGGTTTCGTACCGTTATCTATAAAAACGGCAAAAAAAACATGTCTGTTAAATTTTATTTTTGTTTATATATTTTTAAAGTGAATATACTAAATATTCTGTGAATATTTCAAGCGTCTACTACGCGTTGCCGCTATCAACAGAAATACATCATCTGTGAAAATGTCAACTGTCTTACTATCACGGTTCATGACATACAGCCTGGTGACAGACAGACAGACAGCAGAGAGTCCCATTTTTACCCTTTGGGTACGGAACCCAAGAAATGTAGTCATAAAAGAAGCCCATACAGTGAGCTTGTGTTCAATGTGGACTGGACTGGACATACATACATAATAACACAGATTTTGATTCGTAATTATTTAGTTATTTTTACTGGTTTTCCAAGAATCTCATATACCTATAAGAACAACAATAGACAGTTAAATATGTAATCGTTTTACCACTGAAGTCACAACTTCCTACAATGATTATTTAAAAATATTAGGAGCATAGTGCTAAAACGTTTTCGAATCATTCGTTTTCATGTGTATTTCCCCGTTTCCCGTTTAATTAAGAACACAATGGACGTCTCAATAGGCGATAAATTTGAGGTTTCCATCTGATTTCAGATTCTAAGAAAATTACTACCTACATGACATCAGATAGGTTTTTCATACTTACCTTATTTAATCACTTCTTATTTAGTATAACGAGTAGGGGAGAAAGGGGTAATGGGAGTCGCTTAAGCCAGCTATCAAATAAAAGCTTATTTCGAAATAATATCTTCATTAAAATTGTTTAATAATAGACTTTACTTATTTATCTACTAGTTGTTATCACTTTTCACCACTCTGGGAATCAAATTTGGATAATTTCCGCGTTTTAAAAAAAAACAAGTTTGACTCCCATTGCACTAACCTCAGTACAATGGGAATCAGACATGTGGGAAATCAGAGTCAAACAATCGCAGACATTACATTCGGCATACTTCCAGTGCAATCGCCATTTGATCAGCTAGCCTATTTGTTTTTTTGACTTGTAATATCGGCATCTATAAGCGAAAAAAAATAAGAATATTTTTTGCGGGTAATGGTAATCACTAGCGGGCTCTTTGGTTCCCATTACCCAAAATCTATACTGCATGTTAACTGTAAAATTTAATAACACAAAGTAAATTTAATCGCAATCTAATATGCTTATTTAAATTTTGAATATCAAGGATAAATCTATACATAGTCTTTAATTTGGTACAGCTACAACGTCTATGCTCACCGTTAAGTTTGTTTTGACGAAAATTTACACCGACGAAGCGTGAAAACGAAACATAATTGTCACTCAAAAACGCGTGGAGCTACTAGCACGAGTCATTCGTACAATGGGCATCGGGTACAGAGCAAACTGAACATGTCATTTACCTAGGTATCGAACGTTTAGTTTTGCTTAGAGGCACCTGACTCCGATTGCCCGCTGACTCCCATTACCCCTTTCTCCCCTACTCTAATCTTTTTTAAACTTTCGTGCAACCACGATGGATGTATGTTACTGCATTGATACGTCAACAAATAATAAAAAGTTTGGGCTAAGTCTTGTTTATATAGGTAGGTACATAATTATAAGTAATTCTATGTTGTTATTTAATATATTAGGGTGGTAACTGGTAACTACCGATGTACGGTAAATCTCGAAAGAGATTTTGTTATTTGATTAATTTTAGTACAAGGCAGCGTGCCTTTTTACACACCTGCCCAAAAACGCGTGTAATGTTTTCACGATTCATTTAAGTAAGTAGGTATGTAATTTTCTTTTTATTACCATAACATCTTTATCTTTTTTAGGGGATAGGGTGGCGTTAAAAAGCTTCGTATGTATTTTTTGTTATTGTTTATATATCTATGCACAAGTATTAGCAATAAAAGTATTTTCCATAAATTAAAATACCAAAACAAAGACTTAATATTCATCGAGCAAATTCTTTTTTTATTTGTCATCAGGAAATATTTTCCTCTACCCGCATTAAGGAACAGAAAAGCTGTCAAAGAAAAAATAAAAAGTGAAAATACAGCTGTGTCATCAATTCGTAGCTAGTGGTTTTGTTACGTTAATTGTTTTAATTAAAATAAAAAACGAAATATTTAAAGGTAAGTTAAATATTTTAAACGGTCAACTACCGAACGCCCCAATCGGGAAACATAACAATAGATAATCAATTGTGTCTGCGTTTCTTTGTGATTAAAACAGACGCGAGCAAGCGTCACAAAGCCTAAGTGTTCAAAAAATATTTTAATTAACATTGTTTGTGGACAGAAATAAACATTATTATTATTATTATTAGACTGACGATTATGATCACGGCTAATTGCCTAGCTACAAGTACGTGAATTCTTATCAAATATGACGTCAGCACTATTAGTGATTCTAAGTAAAGCAGGTCCCTTCAGGAACTTTAATATAAACATATATGTCAGTCACATCTTTATCTCTTACTTACGAGGTAGAAAGAGCCTGACTACATAAGACAGCGTGACAGACAAAGTTTAGCGTAAATATTAGGAACAAGTTTTTTTGCAAAACTTACATTTATTGTGATAAGCTTATAATATTGACGAATCCACACTGTAAAGTGTTTTCCAAGATGAATCAAAGCCCAAACACGACTTTCTGACATCATCAGACCAGCGCAGCTATTCCTGAATATTGTATTATCATCCGATTTACACATACATGCAAAATATCAGCTCACTAGGTAACCAGTAAGTGGATCAAATTTAACTTGCAAGATTTGATTACAGACAAACATTGGGACAGGTCACACTAAAAAAAACTTTTTAAAATGGAAGTCAGTCCTTTTAATATTGTCAATAGTCAATAGTCAAATACTTTATTAATCGTAAGATATTTTAAATATCATTAGGTGAACGTAAACTTAGATTACACATTATTATTAACAGCTAAGTTTTTGCCGCTTCCAAGGCGGAGTGCAGAAGAAGCGGCAACAAACTGCACAAAGCATTTTCTCGATGTCATATGCTCAGTGCATGTATATCAAATATTAAATTCACCTACGAATAGAGATATTTATGCACAACCTTAGGTGCACATTTAAATAAAATTATCCTTCAGTTTTATATCTTCCTACTTATTTATAACAGTAATAAACGTTTAAGTAATATAAAACAATAATTTATAATTTAACGGCTTTATTTAAATTAGATGAGGTACTTATGTGCGTGCCATTTGATTTCCGGTGAAGACTGGGATTAAGTACTTCTCTTCATTGTGATATTAGCTTGCGTACGCGGCTTCTCTCACTAAATGTCCAAATCCCACGGGAACAGTTGGGATGGAAGGCACCCTATGTCCTTTTTATATCACTTTCTTAAAGTGCCATAAACAAAATCCAATCAAAACCATATAAATTCATTTACTACCTCAAAATTCCGAGGTGAAAATATATACATAGGGCGCACTGTAAGTTTCCGGAACTGGCCACTTACATAAACAATATTTAAAAATTTATTGCAACATTTGAAAATAGAACTCTTTGGCTGTAGAATGCAGTTTGTTTCATTTGACTGTCTTTTGTTTTTACCTTGTGGCGCCATTTAAAAAATTGTGTGTCTGCATCAACATGGATTTAGTCCCGGGAAAATTTTCGTAGTATGATTTTCTACGATTTTAAGTGTAATTTGACAGCTCAACAGAGCATCGGTCGGCTTGAAACAGCTTTTGGCAATGAAGCACCATGCAAGACAACTGTTTATAGCTGGTTTGCAGAATTTAAGCGTGGTCGTATCAATCTCAGTGACGAATCTCGCGATGGTCGGCCGTCCACCGCTGTGACCAACAAAAACATCGATGCTGTGCGCCGTATGATTGAAACAGACAGGCATGTGACCTACCATGAAATTCGCGCATCCTTAGAAATAGGCATGAGTCAAATACAATTAATCCTACACAAACATTTGGGTGTGAGAAAGCTGTGCTTACGGTGGATCCCACACAACTTGACCTAGGCTCAAAAAACGGACCGCGTCACTTGGTGCAGTGCCATGCTTACCAGATTCAACGAAGGTGCGTCAAATTTGGTGTGGGACATAGTAACAGGTGACGAAACATGGATTTATTGCTACGATCCCAAAACAAAGCAGCAATCGAGCGTATGGGTCTTTCAAGATGAGCCGAAACCAACCAAAGTGGCGCGCGTGAAAAGTGCATCTAAGCGGATGATTGCTTCTTTTTTTAATAAAACTGGACACGTGGCTACTGTTGCTTTAGAGAATCGTCGTACAGTGAAAAGTGACTGGTACACGACCATTTGTTTGCCGGAAGTTATTGACGAACTCCGTAAAAATAACCGTAAGCGCCGTATCATCCTGCACCACGACAATGCTAGTTCTCACACGGCCAGACAGACAAACGACTTTTTGAAGGCGAAAAATGTAGAACTCATGAGTCATCCTGCATACAGTCTCGACCTGGCACCTTGTGACTTTTTTCTGTTCCCAAAAATTAAGAACCAATTACGCGGTCAACGATTTTCATCACCAGAAGAGGCTGTCGAGGAGTATGAAAAACACGTTTCAGAGGTCACCACAGAGGAGTGGCACAAAAGTTTTCAAAACTGGTTTCATCGAATGAAAAAGTGCATAGACGCCAAGGGAGATTATTTTGAAAAACAATAAATTAATTTTGTACCTTTAATAGTATTTTTTCATATTCATTCCGGAAACTTATAGTGCGACCCACGTAGGTAAGCTCTCCACTAATAAGGTTGGAACCTTTCCTTTTTGAGTTTTCTGAAGAGAAGTACACAAATGTAATTTCTAAGTTGGCTACATTAGATAACTTTTTTGACGCCTGTCCTGTCCATTTTCTGTCTGCTAATTTTAAACGATCTCGCATAAAATTACATACAATAATAGAGGTGACACGACCTATTCCTAGCAATTATTAAAACCGGAGGATTCCTTGTGAAAAAACGGCTATATCATTCATGTCTACGTTTTAAAATTCGATTCCAGTAATACCTATAGCGTTTATTCAAAATAGTAAATCATCTTTATATTTATATTTTATATCTTTTTGTCCTCAGGTTCAAAGTATCTGCGACAGATAGCCCCACGATCTCTATAACCCCGCCTCATAGCTTAGACTACGTGTGTCCAAAATATAGCAGCACCAACGGCTGCGCCACTCCCGGGATGGTGTCCAATCAGTCCGCTACCACCGTCCTCCTCAGCCCTGGTTACTTGCAGAGTCCTTGCCAATGTAACCAGTCTTTTAAGGTGAGTCCAAAATCTGCTTCAGCAGAATCAGGCTACCCGAGGAATGGTGACCAAATCCGTACAGTCATCTGGTTACTTACAGAGTCCTTGCCAGTGTAACCAATCCTTTAAGATGAGTCTCTAACCATTATCTTAGGAAAGATACGCGTGTCCAAGAGCAGCTCTAACGGTTGTGCCATCTCTGGGATTCCCTGGGATGGTGTCCAATCAATCTGCTATCACCGTCCTCTTCAGTCCTAGTTATTCGCTGAGTCCTTGTCAAGGTAACCAGTTCTTTATGGCGAGTGTATTCTTTATCTTAGGATGACCAAAATAAAGCAGCCCCAATGGCTGTGCGATCTTCGGAATGGTGCCTAATCAGTCCGCGTCCATCGTCCTCAGCCCTCAAATTTAAGGTGATTTGCCTGGTCACCATACTTACCTTTCAGCAGAAGCAATAAGTGGTCAATAAAAATGGGTCATTGAGTAATGCTCATACAAACTCGAAGTTCAAGTTATGTTTTTATCAGCGCTTCGGTTAGGTGATCCTGTTATACCTCCCGCATTTTAATGGCCAATTTTCCGACTTTGTCTTTTCTTTTGGGTACTTGTAGTTTTAGCTCCATCTACCTTGATATATGTATATGATATTGTACTGACGGAGTTAGTCACAATATGAATTGACAGGATGTATTAGTGAACTATCGACCCGGCCGGGGAGCAAGATAGAGATTGCTCTATCTTGCTCCCCAGCCGGATTGACTGATTGCAGTCAATCAACTAATGAATTAAGCTAGCCTAGTTCTCGACCCAATTAGATTTACGTCTAAATCCTGTGGCTGTAAACTTGTGCATACATTGATGTACACAATGCGATATCTAAGTATATAATAAATTGATTTAGTCGTTCTGAAATACGTTCTAACGTAATAAATCTATAAACTATGACGAATTTCTTATCGTTCGACAAATAGGCGCGAATATTTTCCTAGCTAACAGCTACTAAGCTAAAGACCACGTTTAGGTACGTTATGGTGGGCATGCTAGTAACGTATAGTCTTCACTGCAAGAGCCTGACCCTCTCTGTACTACCGGATATACCATACTCCAGAGCAGTCAGGGGATTTGGCCTACACTCTCCTCGCTGGCCAGACGGGTTGGAGAGATCGCATTGATGTTTATGAGCTTTATTTAGCTTGTATTTCCTAAGTCGCCTCTTACGAACTCCATGGGAAGACTAGCAGCTATTCTGCTCTGCCGGAAACCACACGGCTAGCAAGTAACAATCCTGTCTAAATGTGAATTTCTTATTTCAGAGTGTCAGTGAAGTAGCACTAACGATGCCTGCATCAGGCGGGGCCTGGAATGGGCCCGAAGCGCAGGCAGCTGGTCTGTCTGATGGATTGTCGTGGAGACGGCTGCACATGTCCAGAGCCAAGCTGAAAGCCACCGCGACCACCTCCGAACTTCTCTCAGGTAAACTTCATAAATGCTTCTTCTTCTCCGAGACTCAAGAAAAAGATTGAAAATCCTTTTCAACCAACACAAATTAATTTATTAAAGGTTTAGCTTATTTATATAGAGAAAAGCAAAACAACAGGCTTCCTATCCTATACGTGACTCTTTCAATTATTTTACTTTAATAATTGAGTCTCATTATATGGGGAAGGAAATTGGGGTTTTCAGTTTCGGTTCGCGATATCTCACAACTGCACGCGGCTCCGCCACATCCATATAGAATAAGCAGAATAACTAAACATGGACTTTAAAATCTTTTGTAGGTATACTTCCCTAAAAATATTTCTGCGGGACCTTGTTTATGTGGAGGGATTCCTTATTTCAAACGATCCTGCCTCTTATAATCTCAAGAGATACCTCCATTCAAACGATCTGCTTACCTTTTATAATCTGAAGAGAGCCCTTCCAATGCTCTAACATCATACTTACGTAACTATACTTAAAAAATATCAATATTCTCCGAATGAAATTCCAGGTTTCGCGATGGTGGCCATGGTGGAACTTCAAATCAACGAGCCAACGAACGTGCCGGAATGGCTATTCGTAATGTTTGCTGTATGCACGACGGTGCTGGTAGCCGTCCATATATTCGCCCTGATGATCTCGACGTACCTTTTGCCGAACATCGATGCTGTAAGCAAGATGGAGACGCCTGGAGGACCAGCAGTGGCGCTAAGGGACTCGCCGCATGAGAGGATGAGAGGCTTCATTGAACTGGCTTGGGCGTTTAGTACAGTTTTAGGTAAGATCGTTATGATGAATCATCATCATCGTCATATTAGCCGCACTGCTGGACATAGGCTTCCCCCAAGGATTTCCAATACGACCGGTTGGAAGCGGCCTGCACCCAGCGTCTTCTTGCGACCTTAGTCAGGTCATCCGACCATCTAGTCGGTGGGCGGCCGACGCTGCGCTTGCCGGTACGTGGTCGCCATTCGAGAACCCTCCGGCCATCGGTTCTACGCGCTATGTGCCCCGCACACTGCCACTCCAAAGATCTAATCCGCTGAGTATGTCGAAGACCTTTGTTCTCTTACGAATCTCCTCGTTTCTGATTCGATCTCGCAGGGAAACACCGAGCATAGTCTCCATAGCTCTTTGAGCGACCTTGAGCTTTCTTATGAGGCCCATAGTACCTAAGGGACCATGTTTCGAACCCGTAAGTCATCACTGGTAACACACATAATAAAGAATCAAAGTTCTCACTCACTTACTAACAAATACCACCATGAAACACCCGATGACGAGGAGCCCAATGACCCAGTGGTCATAAACATTAATAGCGCTTACGTAAGTTAAGCAACTCTGGGCCCAGTCCCCACTGTGATATGACCGCAAGTGGCAAACAATAGGCTAGTTTCCTGGGTCAAAATAATAATATTACAATTAGTCCGTCAGTTAGATAATCAAAAAATATTGGACACGTATTTTTTTTTTTCTTTTGCCAATTAAACAATAAATGGAAAAGATAAAGCGCGTCAAAGTTCATGAGTGGGGGCCTGTGACGTCAAAGTTTGCTAAAAAGTGTAGCAAACTATGACGTCACACGGAACTTCAAAGAGCTATATCTTTATCATTTTTTATCCAATCGAAGAAAGAAAAAATACGTATCCAATATTTTTTGAATTACTAACTGACGGACTAATTAAATTTTTTTTTCGGAAACTAACCTATTATTGAGCTCTTCCGTGCTTCGGAAGGCATGACAAAGCCGTTGGTCCCGGCTGTCATTATTGATGGCAGTCGTTAAGCTATGTCAGATGCCTTTAGGCAGCTTGAAAAATCTGACGCCAGTGTTGGCTACTTACACACATGAAAAACAAACAACCATAAACACGTAGGTATCATTAAGTAAATTCTGTTTTCTAGGTCTATTCTTGTTCCTGGTGGAGATAGCGATCCTTTGCTGGGTGAAGTTCTGGGACTACTCGTTTGCAGCAGCCACAGCAGCCACCGTCATCGTCATACCAGGTAACAACATCCATTGTCACAAGCGTGAGGTACAGTACAGTAGTTTCATCCTCATCTACTACAATGCCTGCCTCCGTGGTCGAGTGGTTAAGCCGTTTGCCTATAGACCCGGGGGTCGTGGATTCGATTTCCATGAGATGCATACTTTGTTTAGTTGTTTCCAGATTGGTTAGGACATTGCAGGCTTAAAACACCGGATTGTCTGATAATGAAGATGTTCCCGTGCTTTGGAAGGCACGATAAGCCGTTGGTCCCGCCCGTAGTTTGCTAGGCTAATGCCCGATTTCACCAATAACCCTTAAAAATTAAGTGTCTCTTAAGCGAATATAAGGGGACACCTAACGCAAGTTTTGTTTTCACCAGCGGATAAGTGACACCTAAAGCATTAGGGAGCCCTTATAATGTAGGGGATGATTTCACGACCCCGTAACAGCTTAGGTGACACATATTTTTAGGTTATATTGTGAACGCTCGTATTTAGCTAGATAAATATGGATAGTGACCACGATTTATATGAAGATTTAGAAGCAATTGAAGATGTAGAATTATTAAGTGACCGTAGTTTTTGAGGCGACCTCGTATTTACCGTGAAAGATCGAAGGATTTTAAAAAATATGATGACAAAGACTTTTTCATAAGATATAGGTTATCAAAGGAGAGTGTTTTATTTATTTTGCAAAAAATTGAACATTTATTAGAATTCCACGATGACAGGTAAGTACCTACCTAGAAATGCCTTCTGTAGATATCTAGCTACCTACTTGTTTAAAATTTGTAGTTATGTAACTTTGAACCTACTTACTCTTATTTTATTTACAGAAATAAATCTGTGGCACCGATTAACCAACTGCTGTGTGCCCTAAGATTTTATGCGACAGGCAATCAACTATTATCTATAGCAGATCTAAACGGCATCAGTATTCCTACTTGCAGCCGAATTATAAAGAGAGTGTCTGAAGCTATCGTGGGTCTGCGAAGCGAATTTATACAATTTCCAGACACCGAAGAAGATCAACAAATAGTAAAAGAAGAATTTTACAGAATAGCTCGTTTTCCGAATGTTTTAGGATGTATAGACTGTACACACATAAAAATTCAATCGCCAGGTGATTTCTCTTTTTGATTTTATGTCTTATTTAAATTGTATTACTAGAAACTTATTTACTTGTTTTTACCTATGTACTATTGTAAATTTTAGGAGGAGATGATGCCGAACTATTCCGAAACAAAAAAGGCTACATGTCTATTAATATGCAAACAATAAGTACTGCAAAATTATTGATAACTGACGTGGTGGCACGCTGGCCTGGATCAACTCATGATGCTACTATTTACCAAAGTAGTCGTAGATATGCTAAGTTTGAAACAGGTGACTACAGAGGGAATTATTTGTTAGGAGACAGTGGATATCCATTAAAGGTAAAAATAAAACAAATGATTTTATTTAACAAAGCAAGTGAAATTTATTACTTATATTAATGCTTCTTTTCATTTTGCACCCCAAATAAATTATTTAAGGAGAAGCCTCCACCTGAAACAAATATAGGTCTCATTAATAACATTTCTGCGATTATATTAAAAATTTTCATCAAAAGCGAGCAGGGGATAGCTCCCCTGGTGGCCCACTGAGCCAGTGCAGTAAGTCAATAAATTTATGAAGTTATTGTTTATATTTTCAGAGCCATCTTCTGACTCCTTATCTAAACCCTGTTACACATGGTCAGCAAAAATATAACGATGCTCACATTAAAACTAGAAATGTAGTCGAACGGCAATATGGAGTCCTGAAAAGGCGTTTTCCAGTGTTAGCTGTGGGTATCAGACTTCGATTGGAAACATCTATTCATGTTATGCTGGCATGTTGTGTTTTACATAACATATGTATAATTAGAAAAGAAGCTGAACCTATAAATGAAGGGTCTATTCCGAATTTAGAAGACCTTATTGGCAACGGTCAAATACCCCGTGTACCAATTACCATTAGTGATCCAGTCTATGGCTTCCAAAGAAGTCAAATGACTCAATACTTTGATTGTCTGTAATTTTAAGTTTAAGTATAATAAATAAACACATACCTTTAATTTCATCTAAAACTGCAGTTTTAATTTCTACTTCTCTGGCTGCTGATTGTAATTGTAAATTATACAATTTTCTTTTAAATTCTAGCTCCTCCCTCAATAATTGTTCTTTGAGGTCCTCAACAGTTTCCTTCCTTTTATAAACATTTTGTATGCTAGAGGAAACTGATGAAGTTGCCTCATTCCGCTCATTTTGACTTGATATCTGTGGCCGCCTTCGTGACCACAGTGGTGTTTTATTAATAGGCAATTTCTGAAGTTCTTGTATGTTCTAAGAAATAAAATAAAAATAATTATGGTTTTATGTATAATGTATAAGCCAATTATTAGTATATCAAAAATATATAATTAACAAAGAGTTATATGAAACTTAAAATATAAGATAGTCATGTTACTATGCTTACTCATTGTTAAGAACACAAACAGTATTTTCCACTTACATTGGCCTTAGGTTCTTCGGGTAAGTTGTCATCAGAATTGATATACTCATATTGCGGCTGAGTCCTATCTGGGATTTCTTCTCTTTGTGTCTGAAAAATAAATGTTTCAGTACAATAAAGGTCATAAAACCAACAATTTTAATATGATCAATAAGTTTATCAGAGCAACTCAAATAATACCTCCAAGATTTTTGGTTCTTCAATTGTTTGCATATATGCTTCTTCTGGATTTTGCAACATGTCATTTTGTGTGCAAATGACTTTTATATGCACCTTTTCTGCCTCCAGACCAGTCTCAGCATCACAATCTGGTACCCCTAATATTCCTGTACACCCTCGGCCAAGAATAGAACACACCTGTTCCAGTACAGGGTCAATTTTTAAAATTAATGGGCCACCTCCTGTCTGTGTGGTGTTATTTTTCATTTGAGCATAATATTATTTGCTCTCGCTTATTAATTTCTCCCACATTTTCATCAAAGATTCCTTGTTTCTAAAAAAATATAGGTAACAGATAATAGTTAGTACCTAGATTTCAAGATTAGATGGTGTGTATGAACTTTTATCAAATAAATCGCTGAGTTAGACAATAAGTACAAAAGGAACAATAATATATATAAAGAACGTATATTTCTCATACCTGTGTGTGTTTGATGAAGAATTAAAAGAATTCGTAATAGCTATCCACGCACTGTTTTTCGCCTCATTTGTGGCCCCATCTGTCTTTTTATTTAGAATTGTATCTTTGTGTTGGAGCAATAACTTTATTAACTTGTCTTTATCTTCGAGTGAAAAATTTTGTCCACGTTTCCTCTTTTCTGCCATTATTCTTAACCAAAAATTATTTAAACACCAAAAAAAATAACACGCAATAAACAAACGAAATAAATTTTGAAACTTGTTGTCATTGTCATGTCACTTTCGAGTCAAGTCACGTGACATCAAAATGTCACTGCGACTTTATTAGGCAATGGCATTCGCCGTACAGCCAAAAAAGTAAAATTTTAACTTTTTCTTATTAATCTAATATTTACAAGGCACTTTTTCTACATAACGGATTTAAATTACGTGTTCTATCTTGTTTTTTCAGCTAAATATCATTAAAATCGTTAACTGAAATAATTAATCGATAAACGATTCCGTAGTACCTCCGCACTATACGTCACCTAACTAGGGAACTCTTACTTAGGTAACTCTTAGGATGGTGAAACAGAATTTAGGTTAGGGGATGATTTGAAGGGTCCCCTAAGATAAGGGAACCTTACTTAGGTTATTGTTTAGGGGCTACTGGTGAAAACGGGCATAAGTTTGTAAATATACTTAAGTAGGAACTTAGATAATTATAATATTAGTAACGCATTGCTCGAAAGAAATGAAATCGAAACTCAAATTATATGTACCTATAGTTATTATAAGAAATGTACTTTAATTTTGGAATTTCGACCACTTGTCAAACAAGATGTCTGAAATTCAAGCTATTGTCGCTAGTATTTTAATAAAGTGTGCTTTAGCGATAGTAAAGTGACTGTTAAAATAAAGACAAATACATTAAACTCTTAATAAAAAATGTAGACTGGCAATAAAACCTTATTATTTATGTAATATGTTATAAGAATATGTATCCTTATTACATTATTATTTGTTTGTATTATATATATAATCAAATTGACTCATAGTAGCAGTAGCACCCTCATATCACTCTCACAATGTCCCTAAGGTGAACAGGCAGAATTAGCATTAAGTTTATCCTTTTGTAATCAATCTTTGATTGTATGCAATAAACGTAAATAAAATAAAATAAAAACCTATGGAAGGTTTTATTGCCCGCCTGCCATCTGGTAGTCGTTAAAGGAACCACGTCAGAGGCCGAGAGGCAATTCCGAAGAACTCTGACACCAGGGTTTGCATGATCGATTGACCGTGGCACCTACTCGAAATGATGATGATGATGACTACAATGCCAATATGACTACAATTTTCCCTTCCACTATCTGAAGATTTAGCCAAACAAATGCTAAAATCCTGGCCCTTATTATCTCAGCGTCTACTGTCAGCACACTGGCCCTGGATTGGAACTAAAGCACGGATTTAAAACTAGGATTTAAAACTACTGCAAGACAGAATCTAAGTCGTAGGATTTGGTAACAAAAGGTTAAACAATATCTTTTGGAAAACCAAGCAAAGAATCCTTTTCCAAAGATGTAGGATTTTACCAAATGCCAGGTTGCCAAAATAATCTTGTCTTTGAAATTATCTACATTCATACATACATTTATTATACTATACATTTGTCCTGGCTTACCAACATTTTTCTTCCGCAGTGTTGATAGTATTTGTGGCATTCGCCATCCACTTCTACCACTCGCTCGTGGTGCAGAAGTGCGAGACCTCGGTGCAGGACATCGCGCAGCTGGAAAACATGAAGCGGGACCTGGACACCGCCACCGTTAAAGTCAACATGTTTTAATGAAGTCGTCTTCAATCGTCACAAATCGGAGTCTTTCCAACACTAACTCAAGTGACACCATGAAACGGGACTTCATCATCGTCATCTTAGGCACTAAAGCCGCATGTGGGCCTTGTAAATCTCTAAAGCCGTTTTTGTTTCTGGCCTTTTCCTACCATCCTATGATTTCCAGTACTTTTAGGTCCCAATGTAATCCATCCAGCCATCGAAGGTCTTCCAGCGGGACTTCGACGTCGTTAAAATCAACTTGTTTTGGTGAGGTCACATCAGTCGGCTGAAAATCGACGTCTAGCTAACACTCTCTCTCTCTCTCTCTCTCCTGAGCGTGTTACCAGTGGCATCCTCAGCTGGAGTCCACCGGAACCCGGGGTCCGCTTTCCAACACTAAGATCTATAAACATATCTGGGCACCACAACCGTAGCTAAAAGAGATCAAAATAGAAATCTATTGATGTGCGCCCTATGCCGGATTCTCCGCGGTGATACTTCCCACCGCTATGACTGGAAACCGATGACTTTCCAAAACTAGTGTTGCAAACACAAACTACACCGTATGCCGAAATTTCAGCATTTGTGTAACACCGCAAGCATTAGGTACTCGTAAATGCTGCCAATTCGGCATACAATGCTGTTTTTAAATGTTTTATAAAAAAAAAAAACAAAAATGTAGAAACTGAAATGTAAATCAAAACTCTGATGAAAGATTGAGCCTAGGTTTCTGCCAAGCCTTAGTCGCTGAAATTGACGGGTAATCGGCCAGTAGGTTAAGCGATTTCGGCCTAGTATTTTGGAATTCAAATTGTACGCCGCGTTTAGCATGTAGGTAGGCTTTTAGGTATTAAAGACCAGCCGTTCTATTTGCTAACTTAGTGTACAACGTTTTAATAGTCACTTCAAAATGCATTGCGTTTTATATACCTTAAATAAAAATAGTCAATCGTACGAAAGCCGCAATGTATTATGAAGTAACTATCAAAACGTTGTACACTAAGTAGCAAATATGCTAGCTGGGGGTCTGTTTACCCACAAGGGAAAAATACGTGATAGCATGCATGTATGTAAATTGTAGGTACTATTAATTCTCAGGATTGCTGGGTTAAAAAGAGCAGTATGGCGCCTGCGAGGCCGTTTATATCGCGATACACTATCCACATCTCGCTCTTTGATATTACGGAAAACAAGATGGCGATAGTTGATATGCGTTATCGCGCGTTGCCATGCTATGGGGGCTGTTCTGCCGGCCTATTCGCTAACTCGGTGACCAACGTTTTGATAGTCACTTCAAAATACATTGCGGGTTTCGTATGATTGACTATTTCTATTTAAGATATATAAGACGCAATGTATTTTGTACACTAAGTTAGCAAATAGGCCGGCTGATACGAAATATCAGCTGCTGACGCGCTTATTGTCAAGCTCGTACCTATTAAAACAAAAGTTGTAATCTTTTATCTCATTTTCAGAGTGAAATTTGTAGAATATTTATTTAGTCACAAATATCCTTCAGAACTTTTTAGCAAGGCCTTTTAGACGGCCATTTTAGCCTCTATTGGCTTGTCGTCTAGCTTACTACGAGTAGCATCTAGGAAAATAAGAATTTCTGTAAGGTGCAAGAAACTATTGTAAGACCTTAAAAATTAATTGGAATAATATTCTAAGGCGAGGTCTGACATACTTATTTTTTATTCTTTACAAACGAAAAATCTACTTTTACATGTATTTTTTTTAACTCGTGGGTATGTTTCCTTTATAATCACAACTTTTTACATTCTTTTTTAGGTAAGTTAATGTACCTACTTACGGCTTTTTTTTATGGAAATGGTCTTAAAATTAGAACCTCGCCTTACTTCTTATCTTCTACATCTGTATTGTGAGTCTCACTAATGAGTTATTATTAATTTCCACAAAAATCTTGGACTTTTCCTAGAGCCAAAACAATTTCTACTTAGCATTGAAAATGAGCTTAGGTAGTAATCTAACATTTTCTTTAAAACAGTATTCTGACCTTAAGCATTGTTTTGATTTGTATCCAATAAAATTTTTGTTGAGATTCAAAATCTCTGAATAATAGTTTGCTAGGCTAAGTTTGTAAATATACTTAAGTAGGGACTTAGATAATTATAATATTAGTAACGCATTGCTCGAAAGAAATGAAATCGAAACTCAAATTATATGTACCTATAGTTATTATGAGAAATATACTTTCATTTCGGGATTTCGACCACTTGTCAAACAAGATGTCTGAAATTCAAGCTATTATCGCTAGTAGGTATTTGAATACAGTGTACTTTAGCAATAATAAAGTGACTGTTAAAATAAAGACAAATACATTAAACTTTTAGTTAAAAATGTAGACTGGCAAGAAAACTTTCCATATAGATAAAATCTTCGATTTATTTTCATACGTACATACATCTCAGGAATCACCTCCCTAATAAGGGGTCACCTCCACGGGCGAGTTCATCTCGACGATATTTATTATCGATACAAATGGGCGTGTATAGTATACCTACGTACGTCGCGTAAGTATTACTCGCTCGTGGAGGTGACGCCTTAGGGCGGATACGGGGCGCCGGGTTAATACTATGGGGGAGAGGGGTGGGGGGCGTCAACATACCCGCAAACTCCCCGCATTGCTTTGAATGTACCAACGTTTGTTTTCTTTTTATTTTATTCATGTTTTCGGTGCTCCCATTGCACTAAAAGTTTTTGTAGAAAAATATATAAATCTCAATTATAATAGTAGATCATATTTTAAAATCCATCATAGATAGTTCATATTTTAGCCAGTTAGTAGAGAGCATAGGTAAATTTATTTATTTACCTAAGCATTTTAGCAAAAATAAGTATTACATCTTTTACACGCCAGAGCTTGTTTACGTTATGCAACTAAAGTAGTCAATGGCGCCCAATAGGTTAAAAAACTGGCTTGTGTAACTCGATAAATGTACAACTAATAAAGACTGTATACGAATATGTAGTCTAAGTAACAAGATATTTTAACTAAATAAGAAATATATTTATACAATGAAATAATTACTTCCTTCGTGAGCTTGTCATATCGCCAAAGGCAAATAAGACCGATATGAAAACAGTAAAAATATATTTTGAAACTGAATGATCAGTATTTTAGACTGTATGATAGTGATAAAAGTCCTTGATATTGTGATTTGCGAATAATATAATATTTTAATTACTATTTTGTTGTTTCTGTTTTACATCCTACCCCACAAGGCCTGTACAATCCTGCTGCGAGAGCTTCTCCCCCCTGGCCATGATCTACCTTGGGCGACATGGAAGTCATCAAGTCGGTGGAAGCAAGAACATGAATGGGGTTACAACTCGGATATTTCTTGTCTGTTGTCTTGTCCTGCGTGTCCTACCTGCACGCACGCAAGGACCTATACAATACCACTGATAACGCCGTGTAGTGAAATAATTCTGATCAACACAAATATAATTCGCCCGTATCGACCTCTGTATCTGCTCCGTGGTATCGACAGGCTAAGAAGGCCTGTAAGTACATTAAACAAAGTTTGTAAGGATCGTAGCAAGTCGAGGTCCTTGGTCTCCCCCTATTAAAGAAGTGTGATATGTATGTAGGTATAAACAATATCATCTTCCTGGTGGTCTGGGAGAAAAGAGAAAACATAGATTGTACCAGCTTCTTTTTATGTATATTTGACGGCAAACGAGCAGACGAGCCACCTGATGAGAAGTGGTCACCGTCGCCCATGGACATCTGCAACACCAGAGGAGCTGCTGATGCGTTGCCGACTCTTAAGATACCTGTAAACACACGCCTTTTGAAGGACCCCAAGTACCCCAAGAATACAGGGAAAACCTCGGGAGGAAGTCCAGCTGCTTCTCTTCCCGCGCAAATCGTAAAGCCAATCGAGGGAATATACCAATTGCAACGAAAATATATTATATTGGTATGACATAGGCCTGTGTAAATTATTTTCTGTATTAGATTCGAGAAAATGAATCCCGCACCACGCGGGGATATAAAAAGGCGCGGGATCCCGTAATGCCGAGATTGAAATGCCTAGTTGACCTAACTACCAAAAAAGGTTCAATAAAATTGAGACTATAAAATAATACAAAAGATTCTATTCTAAACATATCACGTTTATTCTTGGATTATACGTATTATAACAGTAAAAAATCAAATTACCTTACATGCAACCTCATACACTACGTTCATACAAATATTCGGTAGTATATACATGATCTTACAACTACAAGGTACCATTAAAACCAAATTAAAACCTCAGACTGTGCTTACATGTTCAGAAAACATTAATTTGAAAACAGAAATCAGTTCCTTTTGCTTTTATAGTTTTCAATCTTTGGATCACTTCAGATTAGGTGAAACTGCTCAACATTTTTTTAATGCATCAATGAAATGTACTATACAAATGTTGCTTTGTTTAAATTCAATAAGATTGATATTTTTTACAACTTAAAAAATGATTATTTAGAGAAGAAGTTTGAACTAATGTTTTTAGCCGAGCATTGTAATGCTATATAATAATATATATATTAGTATAAACAAAATTAAAAGCGTTTAATTTTTAAACAAGAAGTTTAAACTATTCTGAAGTGACCCTTTAAAAAAAAAAGACAAAAAAATCTGCAAAGTTTGGTAAAAAACAAAGCATTATTAATTAAAAATCACATTTATATCAATGCAACAAAAATATGCTTAAATTTTACTAAAGTGTACAAGCTCATTTTATTTTTTAACAAGTATAGACTTCGCAAAACGCGAATAGGCGTAGAATTTGGGGGCACTGCTGTTTCTCTCATAGAACTACATACGGTTTTTACAATTTTTCGACATGATTTTTACCAAAATACCCAAGAAAATGTATGATACTTCAAGAGATGCAACATCAAAAACTATAAAAAAAAACATCCAAATTAGGTTGTTTTGTAAATATCGTACCGTCAGTTCTTTTCGTAGTCTTATGGCCTTGGGCTCTGTCTACCCCGTAAGGAATGCAAACGTGGCGATATGTAAGTATGTTAGTTTCCATTAACGCCACGTTTCTTTTCTGCGCACAGTTCACATGATTCCTAAAGCACTTTTTCAGTTGTTAAGAAGCTTTGTATTACTTACATTTCAAATTCATTATCAAACTTTTTGTTGTAATACTAATTAGAAATTATTATATGACTGATATTAGATTACCAATAATATACTCCTTTACACTACCTTCGAATGCCTGGAATCATACAATTTGCACCCTATATAGGTATTAATTAATAAATGTTGTAGGGAACAAATTGTTTTATTTTGGCAATTTTGAGTTAGTCTAAAATGAAAGTTGTTTATTTTGATGCCTTGTAAGTATTTTTAATACCCAGGAATACTCAAGGTAGCATAAAGGTTAGTACTCAAGCACTAAAATCTATTAAGTTCATTTAAAGCACAAACCACTGGAACAGCTACACTATCACATTTCCACATCCATGCCGGTGAGTTCTGGGACTAAAACTCCATTTCTTTTCTTGGATTGTTCTTCCACTTCCTCTTCTTCTTTCTTTTCTTCAATTACTTCGTTTATTTTTAGGATATCTTCCTTGGGTTTCCATACCACTAGAGACATGTGAGGTTTCTCCAGCCTGAAAGTTAAATTTACATTTAAAAAACATCTTTAACAGCATGGAGATAAAGAGAGTCATGAGATAACTTTATATTTTAGATTTCTGGGCTGAATTGTGCTTAGTCACATTACTGATAATGAGATCAAACCTCACTAAAGCGCCTTTTAACCCTTTGACTGCGAACGTCGGGTAAATCCGACATACATTTTTTATAAAAATAATTGTTGGATTTATTGCTATATGTGCGATGCAATTGGAGATATCTCGTATCGTGTCTAATGTATTGCGGCGTCCCTTCCATTGGATCCGATATTCAGGATGGTTCAAAAGGCGCTTTTACCAGGAGAATGGCACAGGCCACATGTGTAAGTACAAAATGTGTAAAAGACATGCATAATAAATCTAGCCATAGGCTATACTAGATCACTTTAGTTTAATGTGTGTACAATTCAAATAGTTTAAATAAACAAAAGATAAACCTTTCCAATAAATAAATATATGCAGCAGCTGGCGCAATTTGTAAAGTAATGTGGAATCGGATTTCATTATACTATAGTGATCTACTATAATTTAAAACACATATCTATTACAGTTATATTGTATACCATACTTTAACTTAACACATTTGTTGCCAAATGCAAGTATAATCAAGTAAAATAATTAAATTTGCCTTGTTATATAAGTTCCGGCAGCAAATGTGTTAAAAGTAATACATAATTAACTAAAACTAGTTAAACATACCTTTCAATAAGTGATGGAGGTAACAGTGGCTCGCGCTGTATTTTCTTAACCTCTTCCGACAGCACCACTGTGAATTTATCCTTAAGTTTCTGGTTAATATTCGCCGTTGAGGTAGAGGGGGTGGGGTTGTCCATATTTATGTCCATGAACTCTTCGGAAGCCAAGCTGTGTGGTGTAAATTCTGAAGATATGTGTAAACCATTTAGGTGAGCAGCCATTTTCTCTTCTGTGATCAATTGTTTTGCAGGGCTGAAAAGTATTTTTTTGTTACTTTACGTAACTAACAAAATTACATGTACTTTCCAAATAACTGACCAAGCATGTTCTTCAAGCCAAGACGAAGCAATAAAATTTTTTTTGTTTGATCCAAGATAGCTCTCAAACCTATTTTCTTTTAGATTTAGATAGATAGTATTCACCTCCTACGTCAATGTCGATCCCTCGGGATAGTACTTTTTCGCAGGATACAATGTACACTATGCCTTTCTCTGTACCCCAGACAATGGGTATGCAAAATTTCATGATAATCAGTTCAGCAGATAGGGCATGAAGGTGTAACAAACAAACTCATTTTAGCATTTATAATTGATTAAAATTTTAATTTTAATCAATTATAAATAATTTAACATATGTGTTAGTTCAATAATCAAGTTCCTAAGTAAAGTAAAATTGGTTCCATAGGTAGTTTATAAGTTAAATGTTTGTGAGGCCCATGATTGCTGCAAACTACTAAGGAGTATAGGAGAGGTATAAACTCTTTCCTCAATATTCTCGTTTTTTTCCAACTTTTTTCCATTTCAAAAGTTTAGAGTAGGCATGTAACACTAAATACTATAAATTAACTAAATCCTCAATATACATCAAAATAGGTCTCCGTTTGCACCAAACCTTACATGTGCAGGACAAGCTTTTCTAGGTGATCTTTGAAGTGTATGGAATCGTTGATATACTTTTAATGCAAAATACTTACATGATTGGTTCCACGTCCAAACTTTTCCGTTTACAATGAACGACAGTTGTTATTTTACTTTCCATTGGGGAAGTTTCGGCAGTAAACTGTACCAAATGTGGTGGAGACTGCATGCCCCAAGGAAGCCCCTGCATGTTCCAGGGACCCCCGGAAGGCGCAGGCATCACACTTGGACCAGGCATTTCTCGTTGGTAAGGAACCGAAGACGACAATGCCTGGTGGGCATACATCTGTTTCGCCAGCTCATCCGATTGTGTATATTGATACGGCGGATACCCGTAAATATCCATTTTCGCTTTTTTCAATTTTGAACATGCAAAATATAACTTCGAATCTTTAAATTGCAGAAATGATCGAATATTTATTTCGAAAATCTCTCACACATACGACAATACAATAAACAGACTTTGACAGACTAACTTTTTAATTTACAATTTGAGATCGCGAAAGAAATTTCTTGAATGTTCTTCCGTATCGATTCCACAGATAAAAAATGCAATGAAATCGAGTAAGTGAAAATCTTAGATAAATAATTAGATGATAACTTATTTATCTAAGATTTTGTATAAGCAAGGAATAAATAAACCATTCGCCCCCTTTTCTATTTTTATTTCTTTACATTAAACTACGAATAATTACTTATTCGTAGACACACAACCACTAATTTCTTGAAAAACAGAAATCCAGTCGTAGCGTAGAACGGAATACTAAAATGGAAACAGAACAGCTGATTTTGACGTAACATATTTTTACGAATTATCTGCGCATTGTATGTTTAGGACATACTCTTTCAAATCTGTGTTGTATGTAAATATTATTTAACTTTTTTATATATATAAGTTTGAAATGTTTAACCGTGCTGTGCCATTTAATTTCAAAGCCCTAAGTAGGCATATAGTATACGTTCCGAAACACAAACCACCAGATCACAATGATATCAAAACACTGAGGGATTTTCTTGCTAACCACGAGAAAATTCTTATTTTGACAGGCGCAGGCATCTCTACGGAATCTGGTAAGGCCATAGTACGTACAACTAGTACCTAGATAGTCCTATACTTTTTTTACTGCCGAAGTCGAAATAGATAGAAACTATGTTAATAAACAAGTGTAATAAACGTTACTAAATTATTACAGGTATACCAGACTATAGATCTGAGGAAGTAGGACTATATGCTCGAAGTAACCACAAACCAATCCAGTATCAAGAATTCGTAAAGTACCCTAAAGTGCGGCAGAGGTATTGGGCAAGAAACTTTGTGGGTTGGCCTCGATTTAGTAGCATTCAACCCAATGCTACACATCATTCCATTACAGAACTGCAAAAGGTAACTTAGAGATATTATGAGCAGACATTATTCGAGCAGCGAGCTCGGCGTAGTAGTCAACATGCCAAATCCATGTTATTGAGGCTTGATTGACTAACAACCATACAAACTTGAATATTTATAATAGTAGTAGCTCTCTGTGGCACAGTAATTACCACGCCAGCCTGTTACACAAGGGGCACCAGGCTCGATACCCAGCATGGGCAAATACTTGTACTCTATTTTCACAGGTATTTTCCATGGTTTTGGAACTACCCAAGGAGGGTGGAGTAGGCAGGCGACATATAGTAAAACTGCCAAATCACTACACATGTGAATGCTGTCATAATAACACACCACAGGCTCTGACATGTCAAAGCTAAGGATGCAGCTGAAAAACTGCTCAGGTAAGAGAGAGATACTCTATGTACCAAAATCAACCCAAAAAGGGGTAGGATACCAAATATGTCTTCTGGGGATAGGTGAATGCACAGTATGTCTGTGGTTAATTATATTGTCTGTGGGTTTGTGTATGTTGTAAGAAAATTTATATCATTTGCCTATTATTCTTATCAGGTCGGGAAAGTAACTGCAATAGTGACTCAGAATGTAGACCGTTTGCACCACAAAGCTGGATCCACCAACATCATAGAACTACATGGAACTGGTTACATTGTGAAGTGCTTGAAGTGCCCTTATGAGATAGGTAGAAGTGAACTTCAAGAAACCCTGTTGAAGAACAACCCTCACATGGAGAGTAACTTTGGAATGATTAGGCCAGATGGTGATGTTGATCTGACCAAGGTATAATTTTCTTATTTCTTACATTTTTAACGCTCACTATTTATTTCCATACCTGCATTGTAAGTGTAACTAAGTATTACATATTGTTGCTTCATCTATCCTTATCCATATTCAAGAGAATCTACGCCAACTTGGCAATTCACAAAAGGCGTAAGGGAGATAGAACTGATTATTGACCCATTGGTAGGCTACCCATGATTTTAGCGCCGGTCCTATCCTACTTAAAAATATCTGTATGTGTATATACCCAAGTAATAGTCAAGACCGCTTCACATAATTCACCTGTTTCACAGGTGGAATAAGTAACCTTAATAAGAATAACTGCCTTACCAACCACCTTTTTTTATTTTCAGGAACAAGAGAGCAGCTTCAGAACCCCACTGTGTCCAAAATGTGAGAATCCATTGAAACCTGACATTGTATTTTTTGGGGACAATGTTCCCAAGCAGAGAGTGGAACAAGTCAAAAGTGAAGTGTCATCCAGTGACGCCGTCTTTGTCTTAGGTTCAAGTTTGACGGTGTATTCTAGCTATAGGATAATTTTACAAGCAAAGGAGGAGAACAAATGCGTGGCTGTGTTGAATATAGGACCTACCAGAGCTGACGACATTGTGGATATAAAAGTAGCCACTAAATGTGGTGATATTATACCAGAATTGTGCAATTCCTTATAAATGTGATACATAAGACAACTCGCACGCTACAAATCTTTAGACAACCAATTCGAGTTGATCTTTTAAAGGGCTGTTCACATCGCCAGTGAGCGAGCGAGGTGAACGAAACTATGAGCTAAGCATTGTGGTTAGAGACACACCGTGAGAGAGCTAGCTTCGCAAGGCGAGCGAGGTGGGGGAGCTAAGCATTGTGGTTAGAGACACACCGTGAGAGAGCTAGCTTCGCAAGGCGAGCGAGGTGGGGGAGCTAAGCATTGTGGTTAGAGACACACCGTGAGAGAACTAGCTTCGCAAGGCGAGCGAGGTGGGGGAGCTAAGCATTGTGGTTAGAGACACACCGTGAGAGAGCTAGCTTCGCAAGGCGAGCGAGGTGGGGGAGCTAAGCATTGTGGTTAGAGATACACCGTGAGAGAGCTAACTTCGCAAGGCGAGCGAGGTGGGGAGCTAAGCATTGTGGTTAGAGACACACCGTGAGAGAGCTAGCTTCGCAAGGCGAGCGAGGTGGGGGAGCTAAGCATTGTGGTTAGAAACACACCGTGAGAGAGCTAGCTTCGCAAGGCGAGCGAGGTGGGGGAGCTAGGCATTGTGGTTAGAGACACACCGTGAGAGGCTAGCTTCGCAAGGCGAGCGAGGTGGGGGAGCTAAGCATTGTGGTTAGAGACACACCGTGAGAGAGCTAGCTTCGCAAGGCGAGCGAGGTGGGGTTATATCTTCGGTAGGTCGCATCGCTCATATAGTTCGCTGTGTGAACCAAAGTATGAGAGATGAAACAATGTTCGCTCGCCTCTCGGTCGCTGGCGATGTGAACCGCCCTTTAATGCGTATCACGGGAATGGTATGTAAACCGCCCTTTAGACTTACATCATTAGAATGATTATAATAGTTTTTATAACAAACATGCGATTTCTGTGGTTTGTCAATATCAAGCAACCACGCTTTACAATGCCATTGATAACGGGTGGAGTGTAGGTGCTCCCAAAAACATAGGTAGGATGGATATAATATTTGTATAATACATGTACTAGATCAAATTATACTTAGTAAAATTTTCGTACAAAGTTAGTTTCTAAGTTGATACAAGTTTAAATAGAACCGTGAAGTAACAATATTTTCTATGGCATATTCAAAAAAGGTTTTAAACCTTTTTTGACGACGAACCCCAAAATTATTTTTAATGCCACTGGATAGATTTTAATGCGATTTCTAAACAACTTAAAAAAGGAAGAGGTCCCCAGTTTTTTTTTTTATGTTTTACCTCGTACGAACCTCCTTCATTTATTAATCTTTTTTATGGGTATGCTTTCTTATTCCATTTAAATTTCATCAAAATCAGTTCAGTAGTTAGTTTCATTGAAGTCAGTTATGTATGAAAGATTATGGATAGCATCTTTAATATACCGTTATTCATAAACAGGACCGTTCCGTCATTAATATACAGGACGCCAGTAATGCTGACGCCGGCACTGATACCATGAGTATGTGGTATGCACTAAATTTATTTATTTATTCAACTTAATATGAATATTTTGTTATACTCTGAGGTGTTGTTGTATCCACACTTTTATACTGTTGGTATAGTTGTAGCCTGTAAGTAAACTGAGAGATTATGTGATGTACTACCTCAATACAGATTTTTATTTTATTTTGTTGATGTTGGGTTTTATTATAAAAATAAATAATGACAATGTTTGACAATGGCATTTTAATTTTAATAATTGTATAAAAAAGAAGTAGGGATACAAAATGGTCATTTTCCTGACAGGTCATCATTTACATTAGGACATAAATAATTTGGTTGGAATTCATTCATTGAGGAATTATTTGCTAAAACAATGAATAGATGAGTAAAGCTACCAGATTTTTTAGGTTATTCCCATTGGCCCTTTGTACGTTTTATATTTATTCATCTCAATTTTAATTGTTTAGTATACTTACACAATGTATTTTAGTTGCAAAATTCATTGATATATCTATTGGATATCCCAGATATCTTAATTTTAAATTAGTGTTCACATGTTCAATGGATTATTGCAACTATGGGTAAAACTTTGCAGTTCTTGAAAACGACACATTACATTATATTATAATATTCTTTCTTCAAAAGTTTAGTGACAAGTTTCTCCCACATGTTTATACATTTTTTCCGCTTTTGCCACCATACAAATTTATTAGGATTCGTAGCAATTCGTCATAAACGCAACTCGTCATGCTGGCGCAGCTCGTCATTTTCGCAATTGGTCATTTTCGCTACTCGTCATAACGAACGTTAGACAATCGAGTAGCGAAAATAACCAGATGCGAAATTGACTAGTTGCGCCAGCTTGACGAGTTGCGTTTCTGACGACTTGCTACTAATCCATTTATTGTATCGCTAGGAACGAATGGGAATAAATCAATATGAATAAAATAAGTTTGCATGGGCTCCAAACTAAATGAATAAGCGCCATATGCATAATAAACTCTCCGTTTTCAATAAAGAAAGAAATCTCATATAGGTATGTAATAAAATCAGTGAGCCGCGCATTATTTCTTAGCCAGTCAGTATCCATAAGCCTAATTTAGTTACTGAGAAGGACGCCGCAGTACGTTAGTGGTGATATTTCCATTTGTGTCTAACGTATTACGGCGTTCCTCTCATCCCGAACTGAAATGAGTAGTGTGGCTTTTAAGCATATTTTATTTTTTTGTTGTAAAAATGACTATTGCAACAAAAAAATGTGTAGGCCGTTAACACGAAGCCAATAGCCCAACCAGGCCAGTTAGCCAATGCCAATAAGTAAGCCAGTAAAAACCAACCAACAGCAATCACTGGCTAATGGATACTAGCTTTATGTAAAACCAACCAACCACAACACAGCAAGGGAATGAGATCAGTTCACACCACAGATAGGGCCGCGCCACACTCGATTTGTATGGGATGGCATCGGAAGCGACGCGTCATTCAAAACAAGCTATTATAACCTTTATATACGTATAGTGGTATAAGATAAGTTTAGTTGTCTAGACGCCCGCGAGCGCGCGACGGCTCGATCAGTCGCGCGCTCACGGGCGTTTAGTAATCTTATACCACTAGACATAAAGGTTATAATAGCTTGTTTTGAAACGACGCGTCGCTTCCGATGCCATCTCATGCCAATCCAGTGTAGCGCGACCCTTACTGTTTTCCATATGTAACTTTACAGAAAGACAAACAGTATGGTCATTTGTATGTACATTCAAATTTTAGTCTGTGAGCCCAATGCATAATTGCCACAGTCATATCATATTTCTTAGCAATCAAAGTGAAGTTCGATCTCACTAAACATTGATTTGGCAACATCAAACAAAATTCAATTTTATGTTGTGTTATGTATGATATTACCATATGCGAATTCACTATATGTCCCTTTTACTAAAGTAGCAAATTCAAAAATAGCACTAGCAGGTCTTTTTCGTGCTTCCGTCCAATTGCGTGTCTGTTTATGGGTATTGGGATACGCAATACCCATAGGCAGATACGCAAACTATTTCTATGTGGTGCATGGATTTTTTAAAGCAATACCATAGATTTACATTTGACTCGTGTATTACAGAATCTTTCCCAAAGGAGTTTGTTTCAAATTACGTAACTAGAATGAACACTTACGTTGCACTACATTTAGAACTGTCAACGATTAATTGTAAAACAGTGCTGACATAGTAAATAGGCCGAATTGCTCCGAATTTATTTACAAGAGCAAGCAAAAGCATATGTTAATCTAACTTTAGCTTACTCTACGACACTATAACGAAGCAAAACAATAGATTTAATTAATATTAAATTCGACATGCCAGACACATGCCCCAAATAGTAAGGGGATTTTTTGTAACGAGTAGCTTCACAAGAATAACAATTTTTCTATACCCAAAAATAAGTTTTTGGGTAGCCGCCTGTTCAAAATAGCACTGAGACCTATTTTTAAATGGTCAGTCACCAAACCACATATTTATACATTAAAACAATCGCTCGATATGTGACCTGTCTGTTGAAAAATAACATGCCCAGATATTTATTTGCATAGGAGCGATTTCACAAACAAAAATATCTAGTTCAAAAAAAGTATCACGTGTGCCGATTGAGTAGTTTTTTTTTAAATATATTAGTTGGGTTTACTCTTGACCATAATCTAGGCCAAAGGCAAAGATATAGTCTAAGATCGAGCAAGCTCACCCAGAAGAAGCTTATTCACTCTAACTTTTAAAAGATTCAGGTTATATGCATTCGGAAATATAGACGCAGGCAACGCATTCCAATCCCTAGCTGTGCGCATAATAAAAAAGAAGTGGAAAAGCGCTTGGAAAATATCTATCGTGTTTGCCTACATCATTCATAATAAAAATAGTATCCCTGGTAGATGTTGTGCCGCTTTTCGAAATGAGCCTATTACACTATAATTATCCTTGTATCAATCAAACTTCTTAGGTACATGATTATAAATGCTAACACAAAAATAATGGTTCAATCTTATCAATTAGAATCAATTTTACAATATTACGGCAGTGTTCAAATGACCACATTTGTTTCTAACATCACTAAATATTGAAAATGTTCTCTTATTCTATTCATTGTTCATCACATGTTAATTTCTCGGTCTTGATTGCAACTCTTAAACATACAATGAGAAAATTTTATCAGCTTATACAATACATATACAATATGTGGCATAGTTTAAATCTTATATTGGGTAAAAGTAGTTTATGAAAAGAAAATCATTGCATTCTTCACACTGTTGGAGAAAAAGTTAAAACTATTAAGAAATCTTACACTAATTTTGGTTTAGGATGTATAATTATGTTACGGTTCCTGGTAAACTATACCACATATCGTTATACAAAGCGCCTAAGAGAGTGGTCGGATAGTTAAAGTATGTAATAACCAATGACAAGTTGCACAGTCTCATAATAAACACTGTCTACATTTGAAAGATATAATGTGACTTATTTTGAACTTTCACAGTAGACTAAAGTGATATTACGATACTAAAAGCATAGTTACAGTACTAACACTTTAATAAGTAAGAAAAAAAAATTGCATGGCGCGAAAATATCCGTCCGCTATTGGCTGATGCGTTCGCGCCATGTCTGGAGTTCGCTGTGGCGCCGCGCCGTACGAGTATTATGAGCGAGATACCATGACTCCAGTTGTTTTTCGATTTCAAATCTTATGTAGTAGATTTAAGTTCGTTTTTTCACTGATGTTTTCATTCGGTTAGAGTCGGCGGTAGGTCGCGTAGTTCTGTGCCATCGAACAATGCCAAGGCGACTTATAATGGAGTTACTACTGTAACGTTAACATACTTTGTGTAACACACTGTTAGTCTGGCTGTTAGCAACAATAATACTACATACCAAATGTGGAGGTATACTTATAAGAGAAGAATTCATAAATACTAAGCGTCAGTTAGCGTGTCAATAGCACAATGACCTATAACAATTTACTATTGACTTTGTCAATAGTAAATTGTACCTTAAGCTTATTACTATAACTTAAGCTTATTTTGCAGCGGTGTGGTTAGGGTAACAGTAGGTATTATACCATCCTGAATATCGTTTTTTTTTTATGTTATAGGGCGGCAAACGAGCAAGCGAGTCACCTGATAATAAGCGATCAATGCTGCCTATGGACAACTGCAACACCAGAGTGTGACAGGAGCATTGCCGGCCTTTCCGGCCGGCAGGAGTTGGGGGAGGCCATTGGGAGTAGGGAAAAATGGGGGACATGGGGGAAGGGGAGAAGGATGTGCCTGCGGCTCTCTCACTCACCGAACGAAGCATAGAAGCGGTAAAGCTTCTACTCAAACGTCGATTTTCTGTGAGAGTGTGGATCCGAGGAGAGGGATGCTATACGTTAGACACGACACGAGATATCTCCAATCGTATCGCATGTATTGCGGCGTCTCTCTCTTCAGTGACTGAATTTAGGATGGTTTAATAGGACCTTAAGACAGCATTTATTTAGTAAAGGACTTGAATAGGTCAGTGTACGAGAATTGCCACGCTTACTGGCACATTGCATATAGTACAACATATACATATTTGCAATCAGCAATCAGAAATTAAGAAAATACTAATAAGAAATAATGCCAATGACCACACTCAATGACGCGCAAAACTTGAGTGTGTTGCTCAACAAAGTTCTGTTATATTCCTATACAATCAATATGGCCAACATTCAACAATTTCCTGTTTAACAAAACAAACTTACTGGACATTTCTTTTCTATGACTGACTCAATTATATCAAGGTTCACAGTATGGTACATAAGGAACCAAAACTATTCAAACAAACAATAAAAACTATATCAACGGCTTATAATGTGTCTTCTTCTTTATCGTTTTCCTCTCGTCTGAGGGTCATGACACCATAATTTGCCCCGGCCACAAGATGTTTCCAGGCCGTTTCTCTTCTGATCTAAGTGATTAGCAGCATGGTTGTTGCACTTGTTTGTTTTTCATGTAAATGGCTGGTGACAGATTTTTCAAGCTGCCTAAAGACATCTGACATAGATTAACGCCTGCCATCAATGATGGCATCCGGGACCAATGGTTTCACGTGTCTTCCGAAGCACTTGTGTTGACAGTTAAAACTTAATAAGCGGTTGATAGTAGTAAGCAGCGTCCTTTGGAAACAACTAATGTTAGAACGTGACCACACACTGGTCAAATTAACACATCGCTGGACAGTGAATGTCCAAAGCATTTATAACAATAAAACTTCTATTGTCACATTTAGTATCCAGGAATGAGTTAATATTTACACAAAGGAACTGTCCAAGCTGAATTGAAATAAAACTTTTGGGTTTTATGGTTGCATCTGTTGACCACATAACCAGCAATAAATACAATCTAAACACTCAAATTGGTCATCATATACACTCGCGAGCTTGTTGAGCGACACACGCACATTGTTTGTACATTAAACACATTCAACTCTACACTTACCAGTCTTAAAATCACAATAAAATATTTCCACATTGAAATGATGGCCTATTGCCATTGGTCACCACAACAGATCAACTATTTTAATTGAACTTCAATATGAAAAAGTAAAATTCAACTCTTATTTCGAAGGTTTTATCTACACAGACTGACAGAGCATATCTTGACGTGTTTTCGAGCACACCGTAAGTTTAAAGTCGGGGTTAGCTCTTAGGTTCTGTAATAGACTATTTTCCAGAATTTGAGCAATAGACTGGCTCCTTTGCTTTATCTTGAGCTTCAATTACTTAAATATTTCATTTGCACATTCTGCACTTAAATATGGAATCAACCACATACATTTTTTAGTCTTTCTCAGGTAATTTACCAGTATCTTGTCTATGATCTTGAATAAGTAACCATCCATCTGCATTTACTGCGCTTCCTGATCAGTGTGGTCAACTTGATGGCTTTCCAGCCAGTCTGTGAGAACCTCCTTTTGCTATAGTTGTCAGTTGATGTTGGCCAGTAGTAATAACCCGAATGTTTTGTCACTACATTAAAACTGTAATACTAGACGCGTCGATTGTTTCTCAATTGTCTATTGTATGGAACATTATAAGAAGTAGTCCGCCTGGGGCTTCTTCGAGGGCACCCCTCGGGACTCCTGTGGGGCCGCCTCGAATATTGTAAACTCTCGTTGTAGATTCTCGTTTAGTTCTAATATCGCTGCTACGTTGCCGCACCTGTTGACAAATAAACAATATTTTTTTAAGTGTTTTTATTTTGCATTCACAATGCTATTTTGATATACTCTTATTAAATTAAGAAATAAAAACTGGTGAATACATTTCATGCGGGCGGGGCTTAAACGAGCGACCTAGGTCTATGTACGACCTACGCTCTGCCAACTGAGCTACCGCATGATTCTAACCTCGTCGCCCAAATTCTCCACCATATCCCATTCTCCTTATACGTAGTCGTACATAGACCTAGGGCGCTGGTTCTATAAGAGTAAATAAACAATATTTAAATTGTGACTTCACTACACTTTATATACAGCACTGTTGTGGTAGGCACGTACCCTGTTCCCCATTTTTAGAATGTTATAGTTAATATTCTTTGACATACATTATTTGACATTGATTTGCGAATTATATTTAATTGACATTTTATGAAATGTATTGAGTAATATTTATTATTTTGATGTAATTTTAATTTTCGAGCGACTATCATAATTTTTTTTACTATGGGTCATTATTGTTAACTGAATAAATAAATTTTATTTTTTTTAATTTTAACTACAACTCGGTCGAGTTAAGTTTGCGTCTCGCTAGATTGCGTCGTCATATGCCTGCAGACGTCCATAAGAACTTCAGCCTAAAATAGAAAATGGTATAAAACACCGATAGGCAGTAAGTATGTCTTGAAACTTAGAATCACCCACCTGTAACAGTAGTTGGGCGCCGACCACACGGTGAGCACGGTCTCGTTGAAATGCCACTTGTAGCCCTCCATGACCAGCTGGTGAGCGCGGCAGATCATGTCGATATCGTTGGAGACATTGAACTGAGCTACCACGTCTGAGCCGAAGAGATAGCCGGCACCGCGCGGCGATACGCCCCAGCCTTGCGTGTCTGAAAATTTTGGTACAAAATACTTAAGACATTTTTTTAAAGAGATTGCGTGCAACGTTTCAATTTAGCGATTTTGTTCTATCGAAACAGAGCATGAATCTTAACGACAATGCCGGATTTAGAAGTCTGGAGGCCTCAGGACAAAAGTGGAGGCCCCTGGCCCCCAATTATTTTCCAAATTAAAATGTCATTGTATTTCGATTTCTGTTAATATTTAAAACCGATTCTTTTGTGGATGCCTCGGGACTGTAGCCCCGGTTGTCCTTCTATTTACGGGTCTGGGTTTGATCCCCGGGTAGGTAATGATGGAAAACTATCTATTTCAGGTTGACCTGGGTCTTGGATGTATAGATATACAAATATAGTATCGTTGAGTTAGTATACTACGACACAAGTTCACAACTTACTGTAGGACTAGCTCAATTTGTGTGATATTAAAATTCAACAACATCCATTATATTGATATACATATATAAGTCTGAAATAATATAACTATATTCGTTGTAAAAGTAAATATAACAATTGGTAGGTGACCATTAATAGGGCTCTGTCTTACCCAGCAAGGGAAAAAGACGTGATATTATGTATGTATTTGTGAATAATAAATTCGGGAAACCAACAGAAACACAGGTGACATAACTGCATAGACTACGGAAGATTCAATTGGTAACCCACCTACTGCCGGTGGCTTGATTACCTACTTCCTTCATTTACATACATGATGTCATTGGGGAAGCCTTGAGTCGATCTGTTTTTATCCCATGACGATCAGGGGCCATCATAAATTATGTCAGACCCCTCCCCCGTCCTTGTCACAGATACTCAAATTTGATTGATCCCCTAGTATGACGAAGTAAACAAAACACCAATACAAAAATACACTAATTTAAGATTCTTATAATCCAACTGCCTCCGTGTTCCAGTGGTTAAGGCGTTTGCCTGTAGACCCGGGGGTCGTGGGTTCGATTCCCAAGGGAAGCATACTTTGTCTAGTTGCTTCCAGTTTTGGTTAGGACATTGCAGGCTTGAATCACCTGATTGACTGATAATAAAGATGATTCCGTGCTTCGGAAGGCACGTTAAGCCGTTGATCTCGGCTGCCATCTGGTAGTCGCTAAAGGAACCACGTCAGAGGCGGAGTGGCGGTTCCGAATAACTCTGACACCAGGGTGTGCATGGTCGATTGACCGTGTCACCTACTCGAAATGATGATGATGAATACAGAGGTGTTATATTTGAATATTATATGAATGACTAGCTATTGCCCGCGGCTCTGCCCGCGTTAATGTCAATCCTCGTGAGCAGTAGAATTTCCCAGAATAAAAGGTACCCTTTGTCGAACCCCGGGCCTTAAACAATCTCCATAGCAAACTTCACCCAAATTGGTTCAATGGTTGAAGCGTGGAAAGGTGACAGATGGACAGACAGACAGTTACTTTCGCATTTATAAGGATGTATGAATACTCCGGATAGTATAGTTTTGCGTATCTTTCTTTCAAAAAGAATTACACGTGGCACGCGGATCATTCTCACTAGTTCCAGTGGCAAATAGTTCCATGGAACTAGTGAGAATGATCCTGGCACGCGGCACGCTGAATCATTAGTATGTATTTTAAATTTTATCTTGATATATATAATTCGAATACAATGTAATGTTGTTTATGATTTAAAAAAATGAATAAAAAAATATGCATGGGGTTGATTCTTTAGCTAAGAAAGCCACCAAGAGCGCCTTTAAACATGTGACATCACAAAGCTTACGTATTACCTTCCTCTCATTGTGACGTCATATTCTTCACGTTCATTCCTGTCCCTGCCTTCCCTTATTAGCCTTTTACCTTAAATAAATGTACCTATTTTTTGCTTGTAAAAGATTTTGTGCGAAGTCGATAGCCAAACTACAAATTTCAAGGTACTTTATTATCGTTAAACAGACACGCACGACAAGGTCATGTCTCTGAAATGGTGTCCACTAAAATATATCACACTAGCGGCTCGCCCCAGCTTCGCACGGGTAGATATAGGTATTCAATTTTATAGCCTATTCATCAGGGATGATGTAGGATTCTAACAGTTTTTCAAATGGATCCAGTTATTTCGGAGCCTATTCAATTTAAACAAACAAATCTTTCCCTTTTATACTTTTACTGTAAATGTAGACAGTCTTATCTGTCTATACTCTTTTTACGACATACCTTCTGGGTCGCTCCACAGTAGATCACACATGGGCCCATCATGGGGCACCTCTTGCTTGCGGTCTATGGTGCGTATCTGGTCCAGAGTCTGTATGGAGGGGCTGAGGCCGCCATGGACGCAGAATATCCGACCGTCGATGATGGCCGATAGAGATAAATAGTCAAATATCTCTGTGCAATATCTGTGAAAAAATATATGTTAATATTTTGAAAACAAGAGGCCCATCTAATCTGCTCCGTCTCTCCCTAGGATATAGCATTTAAATTTCGTACAAAAGCATACTCTGTGGAAGTTGTAAGCCCATATCAGACATTCATTCAGCTTGAAGATTCGGAGCAGCCGAGCAGAATATGAATACTTTTGTTGCAGCGAATATACAATCAAAATTATACATATGTTATATTTGGCTAGCTCAGTGGCCCAGCGGCCAACACGCCAGCTGCGACACAAGAGTGCTCGGGTTTGATCCCCGGCCAGGTCAAGATGGAAAATGATCTTTTTAGATTGGCCTGGGTCTTGATGTGTATCTATATATGTACTAGCTGCCCCGGCGAACTTCGTTTCGCCATAAGTTAAAAACTATCCTATCTCTCAAGTTGGATCGAACTGCACATGGTGTGCGAATTTTATTATAATCGGTTAAGTGGTTTAGGAGTCCATTGAGGACAAACATTGTGACACGAGATTTATATATATTAAGATAAGATTTGTTATAAAATATAGTATCGTTGAGTTGGTATCCCATAACACAAGTCTCGAACTTACCTTGGGGCTAGCTCAATCTGTGTGATTTGTCCGTATATATTTATATATATGTATTTATTAAAAATAATTAAAATCATCATCATCATCAGCTCCACGACCCACTGCTGGGTATAAGCCTCCTTCTGTCTGCACCATTCTTCTCTATCCCTAACCTTCGCAATCCAGTTCTTACCAGCAATCTCCTTTATGTCGTCAAAATAACCAAGATAAAAAAAGAAAAATAAAAAAAAATATGTTTCATACAACTAATTCACCTCACAATGAAAATCCAACCTTGAGAAAGGCATATTTAGTCCCATTTGCCAAATTAGGTTATAGTCTACTTTGGGACAAAATTATGGTTGGAAGTATGGATAAAACAGAACCTTACCGTTTTTTTTTGTCCCAGACATCCATGGTTACTCAGCATTTGAATAAAATATTCTAAACATCTATGCCATGTCTCCACACTTTATCTTTCACCATAGTTGTATCAAAATTAATTGAGCCAAGGAGCTTCCCAATTACATATTTATAAGATGTCAGATGTCCTGAATAAATAAACTATGCTTTGCATATTTGAGAAAAATGGCTGCAGCCTTTTCAGCCAAAATATACATAATGGAAATCATATCATGAGGACAGTGCCGGATTAAGCAACGTGGGGAGCCCTAGGCACTCTTAGCTCTAGGGCCCCATTGTCATTGGCCCTAGACTCAACCCAGTCTAAGCCCTAAGCAATTGCTTACTTGCTCATAGGCTATCTGACTAAGTCTGAAACCATAAGTGGGGCAGATGACTAAAGAATCATTGTCAAGCTAGCTTTTTCTTACATCTTCACTCACTCCAAATCCATCAAAAACAGTACTTTCTAGATGACATGTACTCATGAGAATGTATGTAAATTTTTACCATGATCAGAAGATAAGGTTTAAAGGGGGTATTAATCTTCATTAGTTTAATATAATCGCCATATTCATGTCATCACCATATTAAACCATCCTGAATGTAGTCACTGGCGAGAGGGACGCCGCAATACGTTAGACACAAATGGAACTATCTCTAATTGTTTCTCACGTATTGTGGCGTCCCTCTCGTCATTGACTGAATTCAGGATAGTATAATAGGCGCTTAAATGTGTAACAAACTTGTTTTGTGATTGATTAAATGACAACCTACCTCCATACAGTGATTGAACCATATTTTCGTAAGCATTCGTCATAGAACCCATATACTTGTGTGATCTGTCTGGACTCATGGTTCCCACGGATTAGTGTAATGCGGTCTGGGTATCGTACCTAAAAAAATAATTTGTATTAGGTGACTAATAGTAACTTATGAGCAATGGGTAAATTGCAGTCAGCACTTAGCCTTACTTACTAATTTTATGATTGATATGATAGATTAAATAGAAATATATCAATCATTTAATTTGTCTCACATTTTAATTAATCATTTATCTATTCACACTTAGATACATGTTATTATCTGTCATACTGTATAGGTGGGTTAAAGCTGTGCGTTCACTGGACCGGAATCGGAGCGGACGGAGCGGCCGGAGCGGCCGGATTTTCAAAATGCCGGTGGGGTGCGTTCACTGCATTCGGATTCCGGACCGGCATTTTTACAGTGTTGCCAGGGCCCTTGAGTCATAAGTTACGTTTCGTTTCCTGAAATGTTACATTTTTGCAGCAAAAGTTACAATATTGTAATTTTTTTAATTTACGTGTTTTTGGGGTCGGAGTATAACCCTCCACACAACCCTATCCTATAAAGTGGTCACTAACATATAGCATCACGCTTTGCTTTATTTACCGGCGGTGACTTTTGTTTATAATAATAGAGATAGAGAAGATACCACCTAAACCTGTACCAACCTGCCCTGTCCCATTATTATGTCTGTGCTTGGACGTTAATTCGTCCAAGTGTCTGTGTCATATTTAAGTCTGTCTTTACCAAAACAAAAAAAAATAATATTCTAAGCACTAGATCATCACGATGTCTATACCTTACTGGGTAATCATTACTCTGGCTGGAGTGAGAAAGATATGGGTGCATAATATGAACTCTAAAAGACTCCTCTATGGAGAGTTTCATACATTATATGCTAATTTATTAAAAGATGAAGATAGATTCTTTGGGAATTGAAGAACTTCACTATATTCTTGAACCTTATATTTTACTAGCTTTCGCCCGCGGCTCCGCCCGCGTCAATGTCGATCCCTCGGGAATAGTGTTTTTTCCCGGGATGAAAGGTAGCCTATGTCCTTCTCCGTACTCCAGAGTACTTGTATGCAAAATTTCATGAAGATCGGTTCAGTAGTTACGGCGTGAAAGCGTAACAAACAAACTCACTTTCGCATTTATAATATTAGTAAGGATTTTACTACTTTTTCGGCATGATTAATATACATATCCGTACCAAATTACAGCTTTTTAGTACTTATAGTCTATGAGTAAAACCACGGACGGACAGACATGGCGAAACTGTAAGGGTCCACTATTTACTACGGAATTCTGAAAATTGGTTGACTCTAAAGTCAGTTTACGGCCAATAATTTTACGTGATAACGGGGAGAGATAGATGCGTGATAGATACTACTACTACTCCTGCTGCTGCTGCTGTTGCTGGTCTGAAACGTGACATTTTTCGTGCGTGCAGCCAATGTTCATTGATTTATATCTTTGTTTTTAATGTCAGTATTTTCATCACTCTGTATTTTCGTCTTACTCATTCACGACATATGTAATTGAGGAAGACTACAATGAATGACTAGCTAATGAATTTAAAAGTTATGGATGATCTAAATCGAATTCCTACGAAATGAGGTTTCTACTATTCTCTGTTATTCATAATAATATTCCAATATAAAAAGTTCTACCATAAGGGGTAGATCTTCTTATGAACGGCAACACTGACGACTGCCGATGCCGGTGACGTCACCGGCAGAAATTCCGGTCTCCGGCACGGAAATGCCGATGCAGTGCACGCAGCGCCATACAAATCCATACAAAGCAACAAATCCGTCCGCTCCGTCCGCTTCGATTCCGGTCCAGTGCACGCACAGCTTAAATAGCCTATTCAAGTTTTAAGTTTCATAAAGTAATTGCTGTACAGACAATTTATATAGCTGTTTACCTCCCTGCTGGGCAAAAGCCTTCCCTTTTCTTTTTCTACTTTGCTCTATCTCTTATATATATTAAATGATATTGGGTAAAAAATATTGGCTTACCTTCAAAGCAAGAAGTAATAAAAATGTTTCTACAGAATAAAATCCTCTATCAACAAAATCACCCATAAATAAATAATTAGTTTCAGGAACATCCCCGCCCACTTTGAACAACTCTTTCAGATCATAGAACTGGCCATGTATGTCACCACAAACCTGTTGAAGAAAAATTTGATAAGAAAATGGATAACACATTTGTGTAGTAATCCAAATTATGAGCTATACAAGATAACTATACTTACTACAGTGAAATTATTATAACAGTTATTTTGTATGAAAATTATGTTTTGGTTCTACAAAATATAATTTTTATACAAAAAAATTTACCAAATGTATGTAAATAATCATAATAACCGTTCTACTGCAGCTGAGTATTTTAGGTACCAAGTAGAATTGAGGAGTCATTAAACTCTGATGCAACACTATTTTCTACAGTATGTTCAAAAAACGTTAAAGACCTTCTGATTATCTCAAAAATATGTATGAATTTTAATGGGTTTTTGCATCCATCATACACTACCATTATACTTTACCACAAATATGTGGTACAATTTATTACTAATATATATCTTATTGACATTCAATTGTTCAAAGTGACTAGCTCCGGGGCGCAGTGGTCAACACGCCAGCCTGCGTCACGGAGTAACCGGGTTCGATCCCTGGCCAGGTCAAGATGGAAAATGATCTTTTTCAGATTGGCCTGGGTCTTGGATGTTTATCTATATATGTATTTGTTATAAAATATAGTATCGTTGAGTTAGTATCCCATAACACAAGTCTCGAACTTACTTTGGGGCTAGCTCAATCTGTGTGATTTGTCCGTATATATAAAAAAATAAAAAAAAAAAACTGTATAAATGCAAGTTTTGTTCTAGTTTTCATCTAGGAAGCATCTATGGCTTTTGGTATAAAAACAATACAACTGACTACAGAATGGTCCATTTCTAAGCACAATTAAATATTTATTAATTTATGCCTATAAATGGACCATAGGGACAAATCCCACAGAGGCTAGCCCCAATATAAATTGTAAACTTTTTTCTGGGTACTAACTTAACAATAGATACCTAGTTAGATAGACATCCAAGACCCAGGCCAATCTGATAAAGATTGTTTTCCATATTGACCTGACCGAAAAGCACTTGAGGCACTACTGAACCTCACAGGTTGTCAAGTCCATGAAAACAGCTTTTCTTATAAGTTGTATATGCTTATTAATAAAGATAGATAAACCGAACCTAACAAAACTGTTTCACATCTGTGTAAGTGGCCAACACAGGTGTCAGATATTTCAAGCTGCTTATATGCATCTGACATTGCTATGTCTACTAACAACTGCCAATAATACAATAAAGATAGATAACTATGACCATTATGTGGAATGACATACAAGTTCCTGGGCATTGGATGCAAAATGAATTGTATTTCCATTGTAAAAGGTCTCATAAAACCAGATAGTGTACAACTATCCTCTAAAATTGTGTTCCTTCACCAGAATTATGGTTAATATGAATTAAATATATAAGTGGAATAAATACCATTACGAAACAATTTTTAACTCATGGGGTGCATCTATAAAATGCCATGTAGGCCGAAATCGTATGGAATGTTACACAAAGTTGGGCATTAGGAATAACAATAAGAGAATACGAATAAGGTAACACAATAGACGGAATTCAGAAAATGTAGAAAAAAATATGTACCGTAACAGGTGAGTCCACGCGTTGGACGTTACTCTCTTCGACTAGGATCTCTCGGGCTTTCGCGCATAGCGCTTTAACCTCTGCCTCCATTATAATCTCGCATCTCTTCAACTGTTCTATCTGGCGGTCCAGGTCACTCGTATCCGACATCTTACAAAACTAATGACAACGCTAAATCTGTATACGAAAAATAAAAATTGTTAGGTATTATAACACGGGGGGACGTGAGGTCCAACTCAGAGCAATACGTAACATATTCCATATGAACTTGAAAATTAGCTATACGATTACCAAATTAAGGCGTTGGCATTATACTCACAAGTAATAATTGGTTAAAGTGTTTTTATTTGGGCTATTAGCACGATTTTCTCCCCACAAACAATCACAACCCGTCCGCCATTACACACACACCATTTTTTTTATACAATACATAATTATTTTTAAACCGCCAAAAGCGATCACACTGGCGTATAAGACTATACAGCCAAGATTTTTTGCATGGTTTTGTTTGCACATCCCTAACTAATGTGAAACGGCTTACACACGATACAAATTTTCAAATCAACAGAACTATAATACTGAACTGATTTATTTAAAGACAAGATAAAGTTCATCATCATAAATTCGTGTAGGTGTCACGCATGGTCAATCGACCATGCATGCACACCCTGGTGTCAGAGTTCTTCGGAACCGCCTCTCGGCCTCTGACGTGGTTCCTTTAACGACTTCCAGATGGCAACCGGGACTAACGGCTTAACGTGCCATTCGAAGCACGGAATCATCTTTATTATCAGACAATCAGGAGATTCAAGCCTGCAATGTCCGAACTAAACTGGAAGCAACTAAACAAAGCACGCTTCCCGTGGGAATCGAACCACAACCCCCCCATATAGTTTAAAATGTTTAAACTGATAGTTCTGGGCTTATTTTGAAGTTTCACGGGAGAAGTGAGTACAAGAACAATGGTATTTTCCCATCTCAAAAAAATCCCAACGACGTTCAAAAACAATGCCACTGCGGGAGTGCAGACAGAAGTTAAAAGTTGAACATTCGGCTACTTATGCTTATATAGAGAGGTGTCGGTTACGTTACGGTAATGGTAACAGTGTCACGAGATCAATGGTTTTTATCCCATCTCAAAAAATTCCTAACGCACCTCGAAGTTTCGTGTAAACCTTCATTGTATTGTCTTCTTTCAATACGCAGTGAATGAGTGCCTAGAAATGCAGGTGCGATACAACAGAAGCATATCCTAAGAGAGGTCGTTGTCGTTGTAAAGATTTCGTGGTTGAAGTTATTTGAAATCATTCCCATTTTTAATTACGAGTACAAATCCCAACAATGAAATAGTCCAACAACTGGCTGCTCTTTTTTATTAAGCAGTCAATATGAGTTATATGTATCTATGTTAGTTTTTTGGCTAAAAGCACGCCGAAATCTTACTACTTCAACTTACTTTACTTGAGTTCCGTTAATATATGTAGTATGGTGTTTGCTGTATATTATTGTATTCCTCCTAAATTTAATCATTTAAAATTTTGTTGTGTTAATTTACATGCCATTCATGACGGACCATTCCTAAAAGTTTATACAATTTTTTAGGAAAAGTAGACTGTCATTGGTAGAATTAAGTATAAGGGAGTTTAAAATCGTCTGCTAAAAAATAAGAAGAACCAAGTCTGAACTGTAATGGGAGATCATTGCCTGACTGATATATAAATTGTATATTTTTGTACCTACAAATACCTTTCATTTTATACTACTTCCTATTTTTTTATTTGTATTTGACGGCAAACTAGCCACCTGATGGAAAGTGGTCACCGTCGCTCATGGATATCTACAACATTATGTGCTAATCCAGGAAATAATCTATCTGTGTGCCCCTAATTCGTCATAATCCGTTAAGCCGTTTTGACATGCTTGAGTAACATACATCTAAACATACAGACTTTCGCATATAAAATATTATTAGCGATCAATGTCATACCCCTCCTGAATGGCTAATTGAATCGTCTGTAGGCCGTGTTAACAAAGGAGACCAATATCGAAAATGCTTGTATTTCTCTAATTGGCTGGTGAGCTGTCATTATTGTCAGTTTGACTGTACATACTCGTGTTAGACACAGTCCGTGTTTATGATCGGCGCGTTTGTAAGTGTTTCTAATAATTATTGATTTAATTTGAATATCTCAATAATTACAGTGAAATTCAAGTGTTTAGTGTAGTGATTTTGTGCAGCTCCAGCAATGGGCAATATTCACACCGTCGGACCGAACGAGGCCTTGATTGTTTCAGGTAAAACGACTAATATTTTGGGGCCCTAGTAGATACTTTGCTTGTTATTTATATTTGGCAATTACTGTTCTTAATATATCTTAATTGACTATGTAATATTGATAAAACTGGAGATTCATAGGTACATTGGTGCCGACGTACAGGTTACATGGTTACAATTGAGGATAAAAATCTTCTTACACAATTGTTTACGTTTGTTCTGATTGGAGATTAACCTTCATATATCGTCTAAATCTAGCAGTTATTACAGTTTTTGTTACCTGTAAATAAGCATGTTTATTCCTTACCACGTATTTGGAAATAGTATCTAAACCATATCTTCGTAGTAGGTATGTTAATTTTACGCTATCTATTGAGTCAAGGTCGAAGTCATTCTTTCAAATGAGAATTTACATCTAGAGATGAGCTCAATTTATTTCAAGTACCTACCTCAGTATTATTTTTATCAGAAGTCGTTGTAATGCATGCAAATGTTTTATTTATACTTTTATTGATAAAGAAAAGTGTTTCTGTATTTTTATTTAACGCTGCTTTATGTTTATTTTGTTTTTTCTGAATCCTTTAGGCGCTACTCATTTTCTTTTTGTTTTTCTTTCACCCAATGGTAGGTAAGAGATTGCTTAGGCAATAAGGCCGCCAATTGTACATAATATTTGTATACATTCCTGGTGAATTAAAGTGTTTTTACTTACTTACTTTTAATTACATCTTTGCTGAAAACTGCTTTTTTCATAAAAAAACAAGTTAAAATTATTCACCCATGTACTTTGTTTAAAACACCAATCTTCTATCACATTTAAAATATTGATAAAATTATGAGTCATGTGAATAAAATGTTGTTTGTTTGCATGATTGATAAAATACTTTCATGTGATTCCCCTTGTGAGCAGAGAGATAGGTGACTAATCTAATATAATAAAATTCCAAGATAGGTAAAAATGTTTCCTGTTAGGCCCTGACATACAATTTTTTTTAAATATGTGAAAGTGTAGCCCTTCAGGCACGTAGGGACCAATACTGGACTGAGTTTCTTTCGGCGTATTCTTCTCAGCAGTGGTCGTTTCGAAACGCTAGTAGCTTATCGATTTTGCAAATATTAAAAATAATAATATGACGTTCAGAAAGAGATACATGATATCCAAATTTGAATAAAATTCTATTTCATTTCATTTCACATTAACCTATATTGACCCACTGCTGGGCAAAGGTCTCAACCGCGTAAGTGATGGAGTGATGATATGCGGAAGTTTAATACAAAATGGGAAGAGATGGCTCAAGATAGGAACTACTGGAAGGTAATGGGGGAGACCTTTGCCCTTTGACATACTGTTAGATGGATAAAATCCATATTAAGCAGACTGACAGACGAGCTGCATTCATAAAAGTTTGTGTAGATAGGTTTGCTAATTTGGAGACTAATTTTAGCTCGGGGGTCGGCAATTATTTGTAACTGTGGTCGGGATATATACACAGAGGTTAAATGGCTCTTAATCATATAACTCCCACTCATTGAATCATATGTGACTCATACTTGGATATGCTACATGTGTAATAGTTAGGTTCCATATCTGTGCCAACTTTGATGTGATGTATAGAGCATCCTGGAAAAAAAAATAAACTTCAACCAATTGTTTAAGCGCCTATTATACCATCCTGAATTTAGGATCTGGAATTCAGGATCCGATTAATTCCTGAATTTAGGATCCGGAATTAAGTCAACGGATGGACAACGGACAGTTTAATCGCATTCAGGACGGTCGCATCCGATTTAGGATCCGTTTTCAGGACAGAATGGCTTCCGACGTTCTAAATCGGAAGCATAGGTGAAACCATCCGGAATTTAGGGTCGCCGCATGGGAGGGACACGAGGGGATACGAGATATCTCCAATCGCATTGCACATATAGCGGCGTCCCTCTCATCGGATCATCGATTCAGGATGGTTTAATAGGTGCTTTAGCATTTATCGCACCTTACTAAAATGTTCCAAATTATATTGAGCTCCTCAATGTAGTTTGGAAGGCACAAAAAATTGTTGGTCATGGCTGTCGACAGTGATGGCAGTTGGTAAGGTATAACAGTTGCCTTAAGGCAGCTTGAAAAATCTGACACCATTGTTGGCCAATTTCACACACGACAAACAAACAACAAAAGGGTAAGGTGTAGGCTTGGCATTTAAAGTGTTCTTAGTTTTTCAATTAATCTTGTTAGATATTTTAAAAACCAAAGTTTAAGAGATCTTTTTGGATTATTAAGCAAACAGTTCATGATTGAGCAATTTTGCTCAAGGACAAGAACATTTAAGAATTACTTTCAAAAATATGTCTTGTCGAGCAATTGTTCAGTATACATCCTTGGCTCCCTAATCGGTCCACCTTCCTGTGTCCTGGAAACTGAGGATAATGACCTGAAAAGTATTCCATTTTATTCTAACACGCCAATAGTGGCGAATTTAACTTCGATCGGGGGGGTTAGGCTAGTTAGTTATGGTATGACAAAGGACACCTTTTAAGCAAGCGAGGGGGGCAATTGCAAATGAATATTGCTCTACTAAGTGGCGGGTGCCCCCTAAACAAAGGCACCCCGGTGCCCCCAATACGTGTGGTGTGATGCCCTAAGCAATTGCTTAATTTGCTTATGGGCTAGGTACTGGTACGCCAAATCCTTGAATTAATCTTATTTATTTACCTAACTTAATATTTTTAAGGCGGTAAGTAACGACCGACGGCGCCGGCTGTAAATCGAACTCAGAGCTTCCATGATAGGTTCTATTTTCACAGACCAAAAAGGTGCGTCACGGATAGTTTATTGTCTGCGTTGGGCCTACCTGGAAGCTCTCATCATATTGCCATACGATATGATGAGAGCTTCCAGGTAGGCCCAACGCAGACAATAAACTATCCGTGACGCACCTTTTTGGTCTGTGAAAATAGAACCTATCATAAGCAGTAACGCACACGAAGGGCCATAGAGACTAGTTTGACAACAACTGTGTCGTCTGTGATGGGCCTTATGAGCGCCTCGCCTAGTTTGAACATAAATAAACTTAAAGACGGCTCAAACTTCATAATCCGCCAGGCGTTTGAGCTTGCAACAAAAATATTGATTTTAAACAAAAAACTGTTTGAGCGGCGGTCTGGTTTATCCTTTATAAATTACTACCTTTCGCCCGCGGCTCCGCCCGCGTCAATGTCGATCCTTCGGGAATAGTACTTTTTCCCGGGATAAAAGGTATTGCTATGTCCTTTTCCGCACTCCAGAGAACTTGTATGCAAAATTTCATGATGATGGGTTTAGTAGTTACGGCGTGAAAGCGTAACAAACAAACAAACAAACAAACAAACAAATAAATAAACAAACTCACTTTCGCTTTTATAATATTAGTTAGGATAATATAACTAAGTGTCCCGGGAACTTCGTTTCGCCTTACGATAAAAACAATCCCATATTTTAAGTTGGACCAAATTACAGGTACCTAGTTACGAAGTTTGATCAAAATCGGCTCAGAACATACATCGTGACACGAGATTTTTATATTATTGAAAAAAATATAGAATTTTCGCGTCAATTTCGTTATCATCATAATCAACCCATTTCAACATTGCACGCCATTGGTGTTGTGCCTTTCTTTTCGCACCATTTTTGGATCAATGTAACCTAGCCGAGTCTGGGCTTGTTAGACCTGTATTTCGGTGAACTTTGGCTATGATTTGTGTCAAGGTGGTTATTAAAACGTCCTACATTATACGATTCAATTTGTCATTCAACAGAGCGGGACGAACATTTTATGTATATTTCTTTGAGAAATCCGACTTGGTCCCATGAGGACTACCCTTTTTTTGCTCACTAGTTGGTGCCACGGTTGAGTAAGGAAAGGTTCCGAAAAGAGCTTTTTATTACACGCGTAAAAACAAAGTTAACATTTCAATGTAATGCCCTTGTCTACATAAACTGTAAAACCTTAATACTTTTGTGATATTCAGATGCAATAAACATTGTTTGTTTTTGGTGTGTGTAAGTGGCCAACACTGGTGAGATAGCCTTATGACTGCCATCATGATGACAGCCGGGGCCAACGGCTTAACTTCCTTCCTGCCTTCCGAAGCACAGAGGAGCTCAAGATATTTGTATACCACATGCGTTCACCCATCCCAATGGGGACTGCGCCCAGGGTTGCCTAACGTGCGTAAGCGCTATTTATGATCAAGACCACTTGGCCATCCGGCTCCTCGATAATCATTGTTGTAATGGTTTATCAAAATCAATTCAGTGGAGTTGTGTGAAAGAATAACAAACATCCATATGTACGTCTTATCCATCCTTACAACCTTATACTTTTACCTAGTTAGTACCTATAAAATTAAGACGATAAGGTGGTATTCACTGCTTAGACCTGGCTTGAACATAAAAGGGATGAAATAAATAACGTTTTGATTTACCTACTTAATTCAAATAAAATTTAAATAACGTATCTATACACCTTTCGTATTCCAACTGTCTTTGATCATATCTGCAGCCTTTTCTCCAATCATGATGGCTGGAGCATTCGTATGCGCCGAGATCGTGCGCGGTATCACACTAGAGTCCACTACACGTAACCTCGAAATACCATGAACACGTAACTCCGGGTCCACCACGGCTGAAGGATCGCCAACAGGTCCCATACGACAAGTGGCTATCTGGTGATGGAGAGTCGTTGCCAGCGTCCGAACAGCGCATCCCCAGTATTCATCTGAATCGAAGACTGTAGAGCGACAAGCTGGATAGCGTGCGGGGTAAAGACGTGCCCCGAATTTTTGAAACGGCTCCGTTGCAACCAAAGCTTGAATATGACGAATTGCAGCTACAAATGTCGCAACATCACTGGGATCAGTCAAGTAATTACCATACATTTTAGGATGAGCGAACGGGTTTCTATCTTTTAACTCTAAACGACCTACAGACTTTGGGTGCAGCAACATTGGAAAGGCGCTCCAGGTGTCTTTTGTATCTATAGGGCCAAACGCTTCGTCGAAAACTTCATCCTTAATTCTCATACCTTTTCTAACAGCCTTGCTACCACCTGGTCCGCCATCTGCTAAGATAGATCCACCTATACTGATCAATTCTATATCGGGAATAGGTTCAGGGTCGTCGGAAACAGGGGTCTTTATGTATCCAATACCTTCAACAGCCCCAGGACTTGCTAGGAGACTGTCACCATCTTTTAGCCAAGATATAATAGAGTGCAATTTTAAGGCTTCAGTTTCGCTTAAACTAACTCTAGATCCTGTGGTGTTAAGTTCAAATATCGCTCCAGGGAAGCAAATGTGGTCATACAAAGTTTGTCCTACAGGAAGATCTTGAACGACGTGTATGCCTTTTGATATTAAGTGGTCTTGAGGTCCTACACCAGATAACATGAGAAGTTGAGGCGACGCTATAGGTCCAGCAGATAGAATTACTTCTTTTCTTGCTTTGATTTGATATGTTACTCCATGTCTGGTGAATTCTACTCCATACGCTGTTTTAGTCTGTGGATCAATCAGGACCCTTATAGCTGTGCTTTCTGGAAGGACATGAAGATTACGTCGATTATTTTGCTTGTGTAGGAAGACTTTTGCTGTACTCTGCCGGTGCCCGCCTTCGATGGTGACCTGAACGTGGCCGAATCCAAGCTCTTCAGGTGAATTGTAGTCTATGGTCGGGTGTCCAAGTATTTTTCCAGCCTCTAAAAAGGCCTTTATTAATTTTGTTCTGGAACATAAAAAAATATCATAACTAACCTAAAGTACTTTTCACGACAATTAGAAATGCATTATGAAATAGCTCTAGTACTTTCTGTTCGACTAATCATTTTTAGAAAAGTCATTCTGCACTCATATCAATTCTACCTTACTTGATAAATATTAAATGATTTGCAAAAAATCCATTCGAAGTTATCTGTACCGTACCGTCACGTCGCCAGAACTACGAGTATATGGATGATATGGCTTTAGTAACTTTAGTTGATGTGGATATACATACATAGCCTAACGTTCTTATGCTATATATATTATACGATAAACAATTTTAATTTAGAAAAATACCTTTTTTGCACAAACTCCACTGGCATTATTCCATCTTTGTTTCTCGTCGGACTGTTCTCATAGCCTCCAATCCTGGCTTTTTCCGATTTCTTGTAATATTGAAGGACATCATTGTAAGACCTGTAAAATATGATACTGATATAGAATCGCGTCGCCATCCCACATGTGATATAGAGAGTTGAGGGCTAGTGATGTGCCGGAGAGAAATTCTCTGTTCTCATGAATTCCTTCTCGCGGAAATATGCGGGAAACTTCTAATAATTCTTGAGAATTTCTCGGAAAAAAAATCCGAATCGTTCTCACCGTTCTCGAAAATTTCGAGCACGCCACCAACACTAGCCGCAGCAGGAGGATGTTTGAGGATCGCAGAAAGCATGGCGTATTCATAGTGAGCCCTTACAAATGTACCTAATTCAGTGCGAGAAGGCACTAAACATATATTCGTGATTTCATCAGTAAATGAGTACCTGGTGTGGATTTCACTATTGGCTGGCATGAGTGGTTATAAAATACCTCGAGCTCCTCCGTTTTCAGGAAGACGGTATAGGTGGAAGAAAGCGACAACTTGCTAATCTTTATTGATGCCTCCTTAGGTTTTGATCGAATCGAGTTCTTACAGAACGTCCGCCCGGAAATCAGACAACCTACCTCCAGTAATGAAGGGGCACTTAAAGAAGACCCGGGGGTCGTGGGTTCGATTCCCACCGGAAGCATACTTTGTTTAGTTGCTTCCAGTTTGGTTAGGACATTGCAGGCTTGAATCACCTGATTGTCTGATAATAAAGATGATTCCGTGCTTCGGAAGGTACGTTATGCCGGTGGTTCCGGCTGCCATCTGGTAGTCGTTAAAGGAACCACGTTAGAGGCTGAGAGGCGGTTCCGAAGAACTCTGACACCAGGGTGTGCATGGTCGATTGACCGTGACACCTACTCGAAATGATGACTTAAAGAAGATTTTTTTTTCATTTGCACGAGAGAACAAGCAGCTCGCAGATTATTACTTTGCGTATGATATGATATTTCTATCAGACGAGTAAAAAAATATGTTCGCCACGTACTGTATTTCGAAGGCCAAAGACGCCGTTTTTGGTATCAAAAATATTGTGTAACGCGTGAATTGAATTTTAACTGATTGCAGCCTTATGATGAATACGATACACGTAGATAGCTATATATCTTACGCAGATACCATCCTAGACTAATATTATAAACGCGAAATTTTGGGAGTATGTATAGATGTTTGCTACTCAATCACGCCAAAACTACTAAATGGTTTTTGACGAAATTTTGCATACATATAGGTTATTACCTGCATTAACACACTACCTTTCATCCCGAAAAAAGTACCAGTGGGTTCGACATTAACGTGAGTGGAGCCGCGGGCGACAGCTTGTCTTTTAGTTTATTAGAAAGGCTCAGATATCAAAACAATGAAAAAAACTAAATATCCTTAATTTTATTTTTGCACAGATTATCACGTTAACATACAATGTGAGTTAAAATTATCTCAAGAAGACAAAGATACTTATTACCCATAGATTTAAAAAAAAATGCGTTTTATTACCTAACGCTATTATATATATTTTAAGTACAGATAAACTATAATATGAAGCAGAACATTCGAAAAATGCCGAAAAGTGAAAACTGAGCACTTGGTAGGTATCTAAAATTTACCTGAGCCCACGTTTCGTTCGTAATTTGAATATTTGTCTAATTTGCCATTATATTTATCTAACTTTCATAATATTTTTGTTTTAAATCTCAAATTTGTAGCGATTCACCCTTATATGCCTTCTCACTCATATTATGTCATATGATAGTCTTATAATGAAAACTAGCTTATGCCCGCGGCTTCGCTAGCGTTAAGAAGTATCGTTTCATACAAACTTTCATGCCCTATTTTATCCCCTTGGGGGTAGAATTGATCAAAATCCTTTCTTAGCGGATGCTTAAGTCATAACATCTACCTGCATGCCAAATTTCAGCCCGATCCGTCCAGTGGTTTGGGCTGTGCGTTGGTAGATCACTATGTCAGTCAGCCACCTTTAAGTATATTAATTTGACTTGACCGTTATTCGAAGCTTATTTTATTGAGATAGGCATTACCTTGCCCGCCTTATAGTTTTATCTCTTTCTACCCTATAGTGCCCTCTCTTTCTACCACCACCCCCAGGCAGTGGGTGGGGATTGTCCGTTGACGGACAGTCCACCCTGTTTTTAAATCATTGGCGTCTTGTTTCCCGCCGTGTGCAGACGTGTCTACTTTCACGTCGGACAACATTTTAAAATAACGGGCAAACAACGGCCCATTTGTTATTGTGTAATTCGTTTGTGTAAGTGTAACAAACAAATACGTAAGTAAGAACAGTTTCTTTTAACAATATATTTAAATTGATTTCATGTATCAATTACTGATATTTTTTTCTTTAAATATCTAACCATTGGGTTGAAATTGGTTTATAAATTTAACGAGTTTTCGTTCGTTTTCGATATTTTAATTATTTTTGACACGAATTCTACCCTACCTAAATACTTTGCTTTAATTATTTTCGACATTTACAGTATGGATGTAAATGATGAACACCGGGATGATGGACGAAGTTTGGAACCAGTTCCGGGACCATCTGGTTTAAGTAAACAGCGGTCTCGAAAGGATAGTACCAGCTCCTCAACTAGCAGCAGCTCATCTTCATCGAGTGACTCGAGTTCCTCGGGCCGTGACCGTAAGCGCCGTAAGAGGAAAAAGGGGGGGCGAAGAAAACGGCGTTCACATCTAAAAGCACATAAACTTTCGAAGGAAATACGTAACCTTCGTCGACAATTATTGCGGAAGGATGAACAAACCGTGAGTACACAATATGGAAATTGTTCTGATAATGATGCTATTTCTATTTTGTCTGGCATAAGCCAAAATCTTTACAATGATTATTTAGAATTGCCTCCAGAGAATGTAACAGATAACCAAAAGCCCTTCTCTTTAGATATTGAGACTAAGCTTAAGGAGCCGAGTATGCCAAAGACTTCGTCGGAGCATCTCGAATTACTTAACGTTTTTCAACATTTTGATACTTCTGAATGGAATGCAATCAGATTTTTAGACACTCAAAAATTATATAATCATACTCCTGGTTATACAGATATCGATTTAAATGAGGAAGTAAAACAATATGAGGCTCCTCGTCATTTGATACAATCTGATCGAGCATTCGCAGCAATGACAATGTGTGCCGTGAAGCAGAGAGAGTCGTTGCAAATAATTTTGCGTGACTTGTTGTCATGGGCCAAAGACTCTGACAGTCTTTCTTACGATTCCCTTAATGGGAAAATTAATGAGCTTTTTTCCACAGGAGAGTTTCTTAAAACATCTTCAGATTTATTACAGCTTGTTTGTGGCCACAGAGCCGAAATTCTCCAGATGCGCAGGGATTGCGTCACGAAACAAGTAAAAGACCCATTATTAAAAACGAATTTAAAAAAGATTCCACCAACTGCCACTAATTTGTTTAATGCTGAGAAATTCTCAGTTGCCATCGAAAAGGCTGGTGGCATCCGGAAGAGTTTTTGGCCAATCAAAAAGAATAATAGCTCCACCTCGCAGGCTGAGCATAAACCTAGCACCTCCTCGCAGGGGGCTGCACACAAGAAACCTTCGCAAGGTTGTTTTCAAGGATCATGCAGTGGCTCGCACCACTCGCATGGCACACATTGCCATAATGCACCTTCGCAAGATGGTTGCAATGCACATTATCCTTCGCAAGGATATAGTCATCGTTCGACCGCACCGAACAATCGAAATTCCTTTCGAAATCGCTCCTTTCGAACAAATTCCAGAGGCCAAGGACAGAGCAAGGCTGGTCAGAAAAGAGCATCATCTCAATCAAGAAATAATAATGACAATAAGCGAAAAAAATTCTGACTCGAGGAGTTTTCAAGCCGGCCGTCTCAAGCACTTCATTCACGAATGGGAACACTTGCAGGCACCAAGTTATATACTGAAAATTCTAAAAGGGTATCGCATACCCTTTTGCCGAAAACCGCCGTTGGTTCATATAAACGCTCTAAAAAATTATCCAAGTGTGCCCGAATCGGACGAAATGTCTGCAATAATAAAACAAATGAAAGACCAAAAAGTCTTAACGAGGGCCAATCCAGGACCAAGTTTCCTATCTTCAATGTTTCTTGTTCCCAAGAGCGACGGGACGTCTCGTCCAATATTCAATTTGAAAGCCCTCAACGGATTTGTTTTAACGGAAAAATTTCGACTACTCAACGTAACCCGTATACCAGATTTTTTGCAATCGAAGGATTGGCTTTGCAAAGTCGACCTTTCGCAAGCCTATTTCCACCTTTCCGTCGCTCGCAGCCACAGAAGGTTCCTCCGCCTATTGTATCAAGGCCAACTTTTGGAAATGAGTTGTTTACCTTTTGGCCTGAGTACGGCTCCGAAAACATTCGCGAGTTTAACCAATTGGATTGCACAGGTACTCAGACAAAAGTATTTTGTTCGGATAGTGGTATTTTTGGACGATTTCTTAATCGCTCACCAAGACAGAAACACTCTACAAAACCATGTACACTTGACAGTACAAACTTTGGAGTTACTGGGCTGGTTAGTCAATTACGAGAAGTCTGTCCTGGTCCCATCAAAGTCTTTAACATATTTAGGTGTTCATTGGAACCCATGGACCAACCAGAAACACCTCCCAGACAAGAAACTGCCATCCCTGATATCCAAGTTGACGACGATGCTGGAAAAGGGAAGCACAGATCTTGTCAGTTTACAAAGTCTGGCAGGCCTCCTCAATTTCGCGAGTTTTACTGTGCCACAGGGCCGCCTGAATTATCGCGCTCTATTAAACCTACAAAATGCGTTATTGAGAAGGAATCCCGGGCAACAACACAAGATTCCTCGGGATGCGATAGAGAATTTGAGGTGGTGGCTGACGAATTGCAAGCGTCCATCCCCTATTCACATACCTCCACCGTCACATTACCTGACAACCGATGCGTCGGACTTAGCATGGGGAGCGCGATTGGACAACCTGTCACTATCGGGTTTTTGGACAAACTGCGAACAAAACCTCCATTGCAATCAAAAAGAAATGCTCGCAATCTTAAAAGTCTTACAAGATCATTGTCAGCACCTGAGTCACAGTACTTTATTGATACAGTGCGACAACAAAACGGTCATTGCGTATCTTCGACACGAAGGGGGTACCAGATCAGCTCCTCTGCTAAATCTGACATACCAAATATATCAGATTCTGGACGCATATCAAATTCATCTGAAAATTTATCATATTCCAGGAATTTACAATGGACATGCCGACCACCTATCGAGGTTAAGGCAAACTCCAGAATGGCATCTACTTCCCAGCGTTACTCAGAAGGTATTCAAAAAATGGGGAATTCCCTTAATCGACCTGTTTGCGTCCAATCGCGCTCACGTAGTGATCAATTATGCTTCTCTGGACATAAACGATCACCAAGCGTTGTTTCACGACGCGTTCTCGCAGATTTGGAATTATCCCCTGGCATGGATTTTTCCTCCACCCTTCCTCATTCCCAGGGTATTAAGTCATCTGAACCAATGTCAAGGGATTTACCTGTTAGTGGTACCTCGATGGGATCGAGTGTTTTGGAGAGCGGACGTAAAAGCACGAGCTCTAGCTCCTCCGTTCACTCTCCTAAAACTAGCAGAAGTCCTTATCGATGTATCGACGGGACTTCCTCCTCCAAACGTGCACAGTATAACCCTGGAAGTATGGAAATGTGGGGGTGGACAAATAGTTTAAAGGGTTGGAATAATGAACAAATAAATCTTCTTCAGAAATCTTGGCGGCATTCGACTCAAAAAACTTATAATTGCGCCTGGAAAAAATGGCTCCTGTGGTGCAAAGAGCATAATGTCGACCCATGTAACCCTGGTGGAAGTAACCTGGCGAGGTATTTATCAGATTTACATTTAATTCACAAATTATCTTACAACACTATTTTAGTGCACAAATCTGCGGTTTCAACACTTTGTAACGCAGAGTGTGCTGGCACATTGAGTTCGCATTCTTTAGTTAAACATGTTTTGAAGTCTATATCTCTACAGAAACCGAGGTTTCAAAAACCACCAGTGTGGAATATAGATGTTTTAGCTTCCTACATAGGTCATTATAACGTTGATATTAATAACACTTTTCAGATTCAACGTCATACAGCTGCCCTTTTGTTATTGTGTTCAGGCCGAAGAATCCACGATTTAACTCTTCTTAGCGTGGACGCTGATCATTGCATTCTATCTGACGACTTTATAGTTTTGTGGCCAGTCTTCGGATCCAAGACGGATTCCGTAGACTATAGGCAATCAGGTTGGAGATTAAGTGTGAATCGCAGATGTCATAACCTAGATCCAGTTTTCTGGATAAAACATACAATTAACTTGCTTAAAACCCTCAGAGTTCCAAACACATGTAATACCTTGTTTTTAAGTACCAAAGGCGAACCAAAGCCAGCCTCTCGAGCAATCATAGCAGGCTGGATTAAAACTTTGTTGAAAGATGCAGGGATAACAGCAACACCTGGGAGCATAAGGTCTGCTGTCGCCTCTAGAAATTGGTTAGACAATTACTCATTGGAAGACATTTTGTCAAGAGGTAACTGGCGTTCAAAAAATACCTTTTGTAATTTTTATAGACGAGAAGTTATGCCTACATCTGTCACGCCCTCCGTAACAGCATTGTTTACTGTAGCTGATTAAAATTTGTGTAAGCAATATTAACTAAAACAGTTTTTAGCTTATATCAATTTTCATTGCCGTTTTTTTTTTTTTTTCGCTTGAATTGGTGATTGATTAATTGCTGAAATGAATATATACTTATTTTATATGATTGAACATAGAACTGTAAAATATATATATATATATATATATATATATTGCCTGGTCAAGCAATAATGATTTACACATAGAATATAATTTTCTACAATAAATAAATTCAAAACATAAAAAAAAAAAAAAATTTCATTTATGTAAAATACTTATACCTTTTACGGCTATAGGTACCTATAGCTTTTTAAAATCTGTGTAACGATGATACCTGTCATAGAATAATCACATTGGGCGTCTTTTCCTTTTTCACCACCACCAGGCGATAACAAACACGTCTCAATAAAATAAGCTTCGAATAACGGTCAAGTCAAATTAATAGCAGCGTTTTACCTACCATTAAAACGCATATTAATTTACTTACCTTATTCGAAGCTTATGAACTAGCTCTGCCTGGTAGATTTTGAGACTCAATGATTTAAAAACAGGGTGGACTGTCCGTCAACGGACAATCCCCACCCACTGCCTGGGGGTGGTGGTAGAAAGAGAGGGCACTATAGGGTAGAAAGAGATAAAACTATAAGGCGGGCAAGGTAATGCCTATCTCAATAAAATAAGCTTCGAATAAGGTAAGTAAATTAATATGCGTTTTAATGGTAGGTAAAACGCTGCTATTTAAGTATATATATTTAGATTGAGAGCTTCTGACAATTTTGACTTTCGTTTAATACCAGCTTTGATCACTCAGTTGTCACAATGTAAAGTTATATGTGAGGTCGAGTTTTCTATGCTTTTAGGAAAGTTTTCTAGCCGAGTTGTATGAAATATGCCTTACCATCCGTAGTTCCCGGCGGCTGCTATTCTGTCCCACTCTTGTGGTCTCCCTCTCGTGTAGATCATGTAGTTGATAACACTGGATCCTCCTACTGCTTTTCCTCGTGGCCAGAAGCATCGTTCGTTTTCCATTCCTGCCAATATCACATTTTTTTTTTATATAGATGACAGAAGTCCTGAATGTAAAAACATTTTGTTTAGAGAGTTCATGAATTGCGTGAGGCTTGACAATTTTGGACCCACGTTTCCCTCGGTGAGATATATTGACATGATAGATTGTTGCTTTTCGTGTGTGTAAGTGGCCAACACTGGTGTGGTGTCAGATTTTTCAAGCTGCCTTAAGGAATCTGGCCTGGACAAAATAACAACATCAAAATTAGTCCGTCAGTTAGATAATTAAAAAATATTGGATATATATTCTTTAGTCAATTAAACAAAAAATATAAAGATAAAGCCCTTTGAAGTTCCGTGTGACGTCATAGGTTGCTACACTTTTTAGCAAGTTTTGACGTCACGAGCCCCCACTCATGAACTTTGAAGCGCTTTATCTTTATCATTTATTGTTTATTTGACAAAAGAAAAAATACGTGTCCAATATTTTTTGATTATCTAACTGACGGACTAATTCTGATGTTGTTATTTTGTCACGAAAAAAAAGGTGGAATCTCACCTAGACATACTCCTTGCTGGTGCTCCATATAATAATGCCATACGTAGTCAGTGGCCTGGAAATACGGGGCCAAAACTGGGATATCAGTGAGCAGCATCTCAGGCTTCCCAGCTTCTAATAGAAGTACTGTAGTATTCCCGTTTTCGGACAGCCGTGATGCGAGGACGCTACCAGCGGATCCAGCGCCGACTATGATGAAATCGTACTCGGGGAGCGGAGACGACAGACCTGGAACAGATTTTAACGAAATTTTCAGTTTCATTTATCATGAAAAAAAGGGCTGTATGGTCATCGAAATCAAACTATTTCACTGAATAGCTTTAGCGTAGCTTTTTTGATTGACATTGCCGCATCTATAAGAGTGTCATAGTCTATGTACTCGTAGACAAAACCCTCTTTAAAAAAGTTTTTTCTTTTTTAATTAACATCTATTGTCCCACTGCTGGGCAAAGGTCTCTCCCATCTTCTTTCACCTATCTCTGTCAGATGTTACCCCCGACCAGTTTTTCATAAAAGCATCTAGGTCGTCTTTCCAGCGCTTTCTCGGCCTACCGCGGCGACGATGACCATCTACAGGCGATCACTCTGTTGCTATCTTAGCCCATCTATCGTGATGCATTCTGCAGACATGCCCCGCCCAGTTCCATTTTAGTACTGCGGCTTTGGTGCCCACATCAGTGATTCCCGTTTTTGAGCGGAGTGAAGCATTTGGGATTCTATCTATCCTTTTTACTCCTAAAAAAGTAAAACCTTTATTATTAAAGAGGGTTTTGTAAAAATAGATACTATAAGTCCTACAGTATTCCGATCGAAGGAATGGGTAAAATCTGAGAAATCATGTTAATAGGCGATGCGGCTAGCAACCCATCACTATTTTGATTCCATTTTCCACCTATTGCCCACCAACATGCTAAATGTGGCCTTCAGGTCTTATAGACCTAGGCTCTGTCTACCCCGCTAAGGGAAAAAGGCGTGATACTATGTATGTTATAGCGGCAACAGAAATACATCATCCGTGAAAATTTCAACTGTCTAACTATTACGGTGCATGAGATACGGCCTGGTGACAGACGGACGGACAGACAGACGGACAGCGGAGCCATATTAATAGGGTCCCGTTTTTACCCTTTGGGTACGGAACCCTAAAGCTCGTTTTAAAGAGTGTGTGTCAAAAGGCGTGTCCTTAGCGAGTTATTTAATATTGTGCAACTCACCGTTGCTCGGTCATTACCAAAACAACGGAAAACAAGTTTGGAGTTCATTGCCATTTCTTTAATTCATATATGACGAAAAGGTAAATTTGTTTGTACGTACGTAGTAATCTCTCAGGACCATGAGTAACATAGTTGCTTTCTGCCTAATTCTTCTGTTGAACATCCAGATCTCTTTTCAAAGTAATAATAAAATTACGTCTGCTTAAAATAAACTATTATTTTATTCGTTATTTTTTTTAGTCGTGGTAGAGCCACGCTACCGGCAAAATGAATTGCTAGTAGCATGAATGGGCCGGCTCGTTCGGGGAAGTACCACACTCTTACAGAAAATCGACGTCTGAGTAGAAGCTTTACCGCTTCTGTGCTTCGTTCGGTGAGTGAGAGAGCGGGAGGCCTATCATTCCCCCTCCCCTTCTCATTTCCTTACCCCAACTCCTTGAATGGCCGCCAACGCACTTGTGACACCCTGGTGTTGCAGTTGTCCATGGCCAGCAGTGATCACTTACCATCAGTTGACCCGTTTGCGTCCTATATATTAAAAATAAATCTAGATTAAAATAATGAAGAGGAAAGAGGTATAGAAGTATCACACTTAGGGCGTATACCTAAGGGACGTAAGTTCGAATCCTACCTGCGGCTGAGTTCTTTTTCATCACATATTTTCAATTTTAATAGGAAAGATAGTGTTTGTTTGTTTGCTTTGCATAGGCTCTGAAATTACTGGACCGATTTGAAGAATCCTACATTACCCCAGATGAACATAGGCTATAGATTAAGTACCTATGTATATCTACCCGTGCGAAGCCGGGGGCCGCTAGTTATATAAAATAATCGTATGTTTCTACCACATCTCTTTATACAATAAAGCTCAAGTTGTGTAGGTTTGTCTCTTTATGGGTTTCGTGGCGTCCATTTAACTCGTTCACTGACACTGAACCAGACACAAAAGAAATAACAATAGAATTACGTCTACAGGCGGGCAGTGTCAGCGAAAGTGTTAAATATACTTACCAATTTTTTGGATTTTTGACGTGATAACGTCTGATAAATCAATGAATACCGACAGCACGCACGAAAGATGTCACGTTCCGTGTGCAAGCGAGAGCGAGGAACAAGCCATAGAGATGCATAAGCGTTCGGCTTGTGACGCATCTATCTCTCTTCCACCGTTATCACGTAAAAATATCCCCCGTAAACCGACTTTACAGTCAACCAATTTTTTGTTTGCAAAATAATTGCTGTTATTCTTTGTAACTTATTTTTTCAATTGTTAAAAATACTGAATTTAAAAATTATCTTAAAACTATTTATGACATGAAATAACAACACCCATAACATTATTCACAAGTGGCGTGTTACGTAAAGTTAAAACATTGTAAGGCCAGTGGAGAAAAAAAACCAGCCAACCAAGTGCGAGTCGGACTCGCGCACTAAGGGTTCCGTATATTATATATAGTAAGTATGAAATTATTAAAATTAGTTTTTATTCTATGATGTAACTCAAAATAATGCTTTCGCAATTTTTCCTTTTTCTATGCTAAAAGTCGTTGCTTCGTACCAAATTTTAAGATTCTGAGTACCCTGTAGGTTTTGATTCCCTTGCGAGTGTCAAAAAAATTATTAAAAATATTTTTAATGATATGATGGAAGTAAAAATTTATTTTCGCAAATTTTCCATCATCTGTGCTATAAGACGTTACTTCGTACCAAATTTCAAGATTCTCAGTTTACGGGAAGTACCCTGTATGTATTTATTCCCTTGCGAATGTCGAAAAACACGAAAATGTCGACATAACCAGCTGTAACTTTTGATTGCGTTGGCTTAGAAGTTTGATTTTTTCACAGCTCTAAGGGACAGTAGACCTGAGTATTTGGTATGAATTTCAACTCGACACCTCTACACGTTTCTGAGAAAAAGGTTCTTGAAAAGTGATCCTGAAAGACGAGTAAGGGTTCCGTTTTTTTTCTTTTGAGGTACAGGACCCTAAAAAAATAAAATAATATCGGCTATCTCTATTACCCTCGCATGTGATATTTCATATTGAAGGTTAACTCGATAATATGATCTAGTATTATGATTGTGACATGCATCATACCTCGTTTATAATAACTTGCACAAGACAGTCTTGTCGATTTTCTTAATTAGTGTTGTGGTATTTCTTTGTTAAAGTTTTGTTTTAGTTGTTTCTATAAAATGCCTTTGCTCTGTGGTTTTGTCATATGTTAATATTGTGTTTTGTTGTTTTTATCGTATCATTTATTTTTGAATCCTTACTAATATTATAAATGCGAAAGTGAGTTTCTTTGTTTGTTAATTTGTTTGTTTGTTACGCTTTCACGCCGTAACTACTGAACCGATAATCATGAAATGTTGCATACAAGTTCTCTGGAGTGCGGAGAAGGACATAGGCTACCTTTTATCCCGGGAAAAAGGACTGTTCCCGAGGGATCGACATTGACGCGGACGGAGCCGCGGGCGAAAGCTAGTAATAATATAAAAAAGTAGCCGCTGGTGTCGGGGCTGTGGTTAAGCTACCGATTGCTAAAGCCGCGGAGAGCAATACTTCCTGACAATTAAATTCTATTCACAAAAATAATCAAGTAAAATACTAATAAAATGATCAATTACTTACCATGGGGTAATCCGTAGGTATCCCGGAGAAAATCGAAATAGTCCGGAAAGTTTTTCTTGGGTCCATGCTTGTCGGTGGCATAGCGAAAAGCGTCCAATATCGATTCCCGGTGAGACCAGAATATTTTTCCACTCCTACTTGAAGTCACCTCATCATCAGAATCACTAACGAACGCCTCTACATTCGAGCATTGTACTCTGAATATTAAAGTGAGCAGGAAAAAGTTTACAATCATCTCCTAAAAAAAAAATATTTCTCGCCCTTTTCACGGCCGGCAAGGACGCGGTTTGTACTGCGAGTGCGTGCCAAATGTCTGCCTGTATGCCTTGAACATACATCCAGAAAACCGTTAGCAGACGTATTCTTATAGATTCTTACTATACCTTATTTCTTACTTATATACTCGGTTAGTTCCTTGTTGCTCAAATTTGGAATTAGGGACTTTTTAGCGTTCCGTAGCCAAATGGCAAACGGAACTTTATGGATTCGTCATGTCTGTCTGTCCGTCTGTATGTCCCAGCTACTTTTTCCGAATCTATAAGAACCATACTACTGAAACTTGGTAAGTAGATGTATTGTGTGAACCGCATTAAAATTTTCACACAAAAATAAATAAAAAAACATATTTTGAGGGTTCTTCAACACATACACTTTTTCATTACAGCTGCTTTTTTCCGAAACTATAAGAACTATACTATTGAAACTTGGTAAGAAGATGTATTCTGCAAACCGCATTATAATTTTCACCCCAAAAAAACAAAAAAAAAAACATATATTTTGGGGGTTCTCCAACTTAAACTAATCTGAACTCCAATTTTTTTTCATCAAACCCTAAAATATGAGAATGATAAAACTAAAAAAAAATATATGATGTACATTACAATGCAAACTTCCACTGACAATTGGTATGAACGAGAGCTAGTAAGTAGCTTGTTTTTAATACGTCCTAAATCGTCAACCGCAATTTACCTTTCATTCAATAACTCAAATATAACAAGAACTTTTATATTATGTTACTTGCTGCTACGGAACTCTTCATGGGCGAGTCCGACTCGCACTTGGCCGCTTTTTTATTGCTAAGATTTTAATTTTCATCGAAGTTCAGTATGGCCCACAGGTATGGCCAAAGAATACGCTTCAGGCGAGATAGGTTTTGCTTTTCTATAAATACATACCTATATCCGGACAAATAACACTTAACGAACTAGCCCACATTAAGTGGTAAATCTAAAAAAATATTATTTTCTATTATGAACTGATCGGGGATCGAACTCGGGATCCTGATGCAAAAGCACTATCGGTAACACTGCCACAAAGGTCGTTGACTTTTTACCTCAAAGTTATCAGTCACATCTTCATTCATAATCATGACAAAGGCTTCGTCGTCTGAGCAATGCACGCTTATCGCGAATCTTTCAACTTAACTTTGAAACAGATATCTTCCATATGATTCAAAATTGAGTTCCATGATTCCACCCGAACAAACATAGTTACATACATGTATACATTGCAAGTTAAATAACCCAAAAAAAAGTATGCCTTTCTGCCATTTTATTTTATTCTTACTCTGTTAGTATGTCTCCATCGCCCTATATAATTTTTTTTTTAATATATTGAATGTACAGACACATTTTTTTACTCTTTTATTATATGTACGGGTATCAATGCTTGTCATATGTATTGATAATTGAATATATTTGGTAGTAATCAAGTAAAGAAATTAATTTCCCATATAACATTTTAAGCGTGTCCTGATGCGCACTCAATTGTAAAAATAATATAACATTTCATACGACATACAACATTTCATATTAAATGTAAAGGAATGTCTTGGTATGTCCTGTTATTGGATATTATTGTGTGTTCATAAGAATTACCTTTGCTGGTTGGTTAATGTTCATCGGCAATTGTGACACAACTACATACATATGTATATCTGGTCTCTAACTGCATGAGGTAGGCGGTTATAGTTTAATAAATAATTTTAATTTATCCACCAATATATCACGTAGATTGTAAGTCTGTATGACTTTGCATATATCTTCTTTTGTTCTTATTAATACAATAAAATACAATAAGTAAAGGATCCTTAAAAGATCTAAAAGGACCGATCGGACGTGCTTTTATTTACATATTGCAAATTATATAAATGTGCATTTATTATCATTATTTCCACAGCGGTCTCAGAATAATTTCATGATTATATGTACATTGCTTTCAAATTTTGGCGAGCTCCGTGGCGCAGTGGTTAACACGCCAGCCTGCAACAAGAGGTTTCCCGGGTTCGATCCCCGGTCAGGTGAAGATGGAAAATGATCTTTTTCAGATAGGCCTGGGTCTTGGATGTTTATCTGTATAGGTATTTGTTATAAAATATGTATCCTTGTGTTAGTATCCCATTACACAAGACTCGAACTTACTTTGGGGCTAGCTCAAGCTGTGCGATTTGTCCATATATATATTTTTAAATCTAGTGCATAAAATTCAGATTCTCCGATCATACCTTGTAGTTGTATTCTTAAACCCTACGAATATTACAAACAAAACATTGTTGGTCATTCACCTTCGAATCGAATAATTCTAACGAAGCAGTAGAATTTTTTGTGTCCAATATCTCATCTCTCGTTTTCAACCAAAATACACTTGACTTGAGTATAATTAATGATGTGTGAGTAGAACAGAATAAGTACTAGTACTTACGCACAGAAGTCTCACTCTGCAAAGGTATTTAAAGAAATATCAACTGAATGTAGTTAGAGATACAGTGTAATTTAGCTCGCACCCAAACGCGGCATCTTTAATTTAGATACCTACAACAAGCCAATTTTATACTTATTGCTCTTAACATACGATTTAGAATTCGTTGAAGTCGGTAAACACATGACCAAACGCGCGTCGTTCCTACCGGATTTGTTCGGATTTCACCTTCGAAGGTGTCGCCGCGCGTAGGTATGTTTTTGATACCTACACGGGGAGTGACACAGGCCTCGCAGTAGTTGGAAGACTGAGGAGTCAAAAAAAAGAACACTGATCCAAAACTTCAGACTTTAATTAAATTATAGTTAGTTTAAATACTTATAGCGAGGTAGAAAAATATAAAGATATGCATGCTATTTATCAACTCCAGGTGGCTTTAATCATGTCGGCTGCCTTCTCCCCAATCATGATCGCTGGTGCATTTGTATGAACCGTAACCGTGCGCGGTATGACGCTGGAATCTACTACCCTCAGTCTTGCTACTCCATACACTCTCAGTTCAGGATCTACCACGGCAAGTGGATCCGAATCTGGACCCATTCTACATGTAGCTATCTGGTGGTGAAGAGTTGCAGGTAGAGTCCTTAGAGCACATTCCCAATATTCATCTGTGTCAAATTTGAACTTCCGACATGCTGGATACTGCGCTCGATGTATCTTAGCCCCCAATCTTTGGAAAGGTTCCGTAGCCGCTAACGCTTGAATGTGACGAATCGCAGCCACAAATGTTGCTACGTCACTGGGATCTGTTAAATAATTTCCGTACAATTTCGGATAGCTAAACGGGTTATTGTTCCTCAATTCTAAATACCCTACGGACTTTGGATGTACTAACATTGGGAATGCAGTCCATGTGTCAGTACCGTCGACAGATCCGTAAGCTTGATCAAATACTTCTTCTCTAATCATCATTCCTCTTCTCACGGCTTTGCTGCCATCAGGGCCACCATCTGATACTAATGATCCGCCGATGCTAATCAATTCTATATCTGGCACATCTTCAGGATCATCAGATACTGGAGTTTTAATGTATCCTATACCCTCTGCAGCGCCAGTAGTCGAAACAGCAGTATCACCAAACTGTATCCACTGAATAACGTTATCCAATCTAGTTTCTCTACTTTCAATGAAACTTACATTGGTCTTATTTAAAGTGAAAACCATTCCAGGGAATGTTATGTGGTCGTAGAGAGTTTGGCCAACTGGTAAATCTTGAATGACAGGAATGCCATGACGTCTAAGATGATCCTTTGGGCCAATACCAGATAACATGAGCAGCTGTGGCGATGCCATTGGTCCTGCCGATAAAATAACCTCTCTTCGCGCTCTAACTTCGTAACGTAATCGATTTCTAGCATATTGGACTCCATAAGCCACCTTTGTTTTAGGATCGATGAGCACTTTCGTGACTGTGCTCATTGGCAATATGTGAAGGTTTGGTCTTCTTTTGTTTGCATGTAGGAACGCCTTGGCAGCGCTGACTCGTTTCCCGCCATGTAAGGTTCCTTGCAAGTATCCGAATCCAAGTTGTTCAGGAGCATTGTAATCTACGGTTGGATGTCCCAATTCTCTTCCTGCTTCTAAAAATGCTTCGATGAGAGGAGTTCTGAAATAAAAAAAAACAACATAACATTCACTCTGGTACGTGTATTTATAATGATACGTTCAATTCATAATTTTACTATAATTAATGTCTTTATGGTGTAAATAATATACACGGTGCCAGTGGTAATTACACACCCAAAAAATCCTTGAAGGAAGCTGATGTTTGAAATCAATATATTTTTAATGTAGCTTTTTGGATTATGGAAATGTGACTTAGTTATGAGAAATAGCATTGATAAATAAGTTATTCTTAATAAATAACTGGAAAAGCGGATATGGAGGACAGAAAGAGATAGATGGAGGCCTACCGACAAGAACCGTCTCTCTTAAATTTTGATTGTTTTACGTGTATGTAAGTGGCCAACATTAGTTAGTGTCAAATTTTTCAAGCTGCCTAAAGGCACCTGACATAGCTTAACGACTGCCATCAATGATTGCAGCCGGGACTAAACGCCTTAACTACCGGGGCATGGAGTTCGAAATATTTTTTATGCCACTTGCGATCACCCAGCCTAGTTGAGCCCAGGGTTGCTTAACATGCGTTAGCGCTAATAATGTTCACGCCATAGGGACAATCAGGCTCCAATTTGATGATAATAAATAATAACTATATGCCTTTGTTGGTTGACTACTTGATAATAAAACTGCCTAAATAATTTACCTTTCTGGAACGAACTCCACGTTTAGTTCACCAGAGTTGCCATGATACGGCGAATCTTCGTATCCTTGAAGACTGGCTCTTTCAGACTTCATGTAATAATGTAAGACGTCTTTGTATGACCTGAAACATAGATTGGGTCAGTGTTGCTGAGAAGTAATGTTCAATTCTCCGGAACAAAGGACTAAGAGATAACATAGAGTTTTTTTTTAATTGTGTTTGGTATATTTGGACACGTTTTAAACCAAGTGGTGTGAGTTTCGTTTTCTAAAGCTAGACAGAGATGCTTGAAGGGATATCTGGTAATACCATGCAGTTTTAGTGTAGACAATTCGGGTTATTCTACTGGTTTTGGTAAAATCAAAGTCTTCACGTAAATTAGTATTTTGTAGAGTTCACACTGGTACACACGTCACTGACTTCATTGGCACTTGTACTTTACTAAGCGTATCCATGGGCAGTGTTCCCTAATAGTAATTGCAGTAGAGTAGATATTCTTCTTTCCTTGGATTGGTGTGTCTTTAGTATCAGTTGGTGGCTCTACTGGGAGCAAAGCAGTGAGAAAATGAATGATAAGAGAAGAAGTATTTGATGGAGCTAACGGGTTTGTTGACTTCCCTGTGTTCATTCATTTTAATTCCAGCCGTAAATTTCCACTGCTGGACAAAATCTTCTGCCAAGGATTCTTCATTCCATGGGAGAATATTGCCATACCCACCACCTTGTGCATACGGTGATGAGCGCAGTTTATTTGTAGAAAGGTAAAGGGTAAAGGGTCGGGGAAATGGGATAAAGGTATTTGGGATTTTGGGATACCAGTCAGTCGGATGAATAAGGGATGAGTAAGCAGTAAGCAGCCGTGTGGTTTTCGGCAGAGTAGAATAGGATCACTCCTAGTCTTCCCATGGAGGTCATAAGAGGCGACTTAGGAAATACAAACTAAACAAAGCTCATAAACATCAATGAGACCTCTCCAACCCATCTGGCCAGCGAGGAGAGTGTAGGTCAAAGCCTCTGTCTGCTCTGGCCAAATATGGCTCCGGTAGTACATCTCTGTACTAGGGTCAAGCTCCTGCAGTGGAGACTAAAAAGAACTGAGCTGGTCACGTTCGCCGAACGGTGCTTCTAAAACAACCTCATGGGTACCTACTGACGGGAGACGATCAAGAGGCAAGCTGAAAACAAGGTGGACAGATGACTTGACTGCTTTTGTTAAAACTTGGAAAGAGATGGCAAGAGAAGTAGAGTAAAGCTGGGCAAAAGCCTCCCGGCTTTTGCCCAGCAGTGGGACCTAAATAGCTAACAACAAAAAAAGAGCAGCAGCTCGGGAACATATCTGCTACCACCGGACAGGTACTTGAGACTGGCACCTCATTGCTTACTTCTCTGTGTTGGGGATGGCAAATGGCTTGGCATCTCTAACACAGAGCAAAAGCTTGTATGCATATGGTGCTGGTCATTTCACATTTTTTTTATTATGCCAGTGCTGTTTATATCGGCAAGTAGTAAATGGTAAGTAGTGCTCTACCGTTAACTCTAGCCGTGTACTTAAGGCTTTAGGTTGAAGATGATAGAACACTGATAAATCTGGACTGATAGTGATCAATGATGACTAAGGATAGATAATTACTACTGACATTACATAGGTTACGTACCTTTTTAATTGGTTGCTTATATTGTTATTATAACCAAGGTTGTATCTTATGCCCTTGTGTGATAATTGTATATAAAACAATTAGCTTACCTGTTTTTTTACTTACGTACCTATACCTATGCATCATGAGTACACATTGATTTTGAATAGGGTACTTATTAAAGGTTCTCCTTTGGTACTCATCCTTTTCCTTTTAGATTATTTGGATGACCTTATAAAGGCGCAAGTGAATAATGTTTAAAAATAAAAAAAAATCGCCTGACATCATCATCACCCGTTTGAAAAGATATTTTTTGGTAAGTGTTTACTTTATCAATTTTATCATATATAAAATGTTAAAAATTTGTTTGTACAGCAAACATATCAAAACAACTGGCAAAAACGAAAACATACGAGTATGTTGTCAAATAAAAGAAGGATGCCCCGCTCGATGCCTTCGTGTTTAATTAAAAAGTAAAAAAAGCAAATACCGTAGACCTTGCTTGTGATTACAGGCCGACCAAGCATTCTTGCAGGTGGTTTAATTTGGAACTACGGGTTTTTCATAGTATGTTTTGGCATTATTGTGGAACTGGTAGCGCCAACCGGCACAAAAGTACACTTGGTAGGTCTATAAATCGTATCTTGATCCCGCACTGGTAATTTAAAAATCGAATTCTTACTATGGCTACTTTTAAATTTGTATCGTACGTGATTAAAAACCGGCCAAGTGAGTCGCTTTAGTGTACACACGCTTAGGGTCCACAATAGGATAATTATTTATAATTATTTATTTTTTTATTATTACTTATTTTTTCCCCATATCCTACTTGGATATGGGGAAAAAATAAGTAACGAGAGAAATGGCTCATGGCAAAAAAAACATGCTGGCCCAAGAGGAAGAAGATGCAGCCCTAAGACAGACGGCTTCCTTTTGGCACTCTTTGGGTACGGAACTCTAAAAACATATTTCGGACTAAAGACATAAAGAGATAATAATCACCATCCATAATTTCCATCCGCGGCGATCCTGTCCCATTCCTGCGGCCGGCCTCTCGTGTAGATCATGTAGTTTATGACGCTGGTGCCCCCCACTGCTCGGCCTCGAGGCCAGTAGCATCTGTTGTTCTCCATTCCTGGTTATTCAAATTACAATAATTAAAATACGGTACTCCACAAAATTCTGAAAATTGACGTGTTTTCAAATCACTAGTACTATGCACTGAATTAATTAAATACATTAAAAGTATTTGTATAATTTAGGTCGATCATTGAACAAGATCGCCCCCTTGTTGGAATTTAAAACAAATACTGTATGAAATTTAAAAATGATATATTTATGTTATGATATCTAAAAACATTTTTCTTCGAAAACTTTATAATTTTTACGTCTTAATCTTAAACAATAATTCTCACATGACAATATTCATATTTACATCTCGGAGGTCGCCTACTTTCTTATTTAAAAAAAAAAATATAAATATAAAAATATTAAGACTTTTCATCTTTTTTCCTAATCGCCTAGTGGTTCTGCGCAGCCATGGCTTGCGTAGTTGCGACATTTTTCGTTCGCGCAACACCCGCCTTAGGTCATAAGACCGAAAGGCCACGTTTAACGTGTTGGTGGGCGTAAAGGCGGAAAACGGAATCCAAATAGTGATGGGTTCTATCGGCATCGCCTATTGTCAGATTTATATTTTCCCCATTCCTTTGACCAATTTCTACGGTCTGCGTGGGAAGAGAAGCGGCTGGCACATTCTACGTCTTTTCTTTTTCCCCAGATCAGCATGGAAATCAACATCTCAATCAATGTCATTGATCCTGGCTACCAAGGATGGTCTAAATAATATAAAATACAACCTTAAAATACGAGTCCGTTTTTTCTAGTCTCCAGCAGCAGTTCAATATCAGAGCTGTAACCTCACCTATTCATGTTCTCCTTGCTTCATCATCTAATATACAAGAATTGCTCGTTTAAAGGCAAAAGATTTGCTATTGTTAAACTCTATTATATTAAAGAATAAGATATGGTGATGGTCCATTTTTAACCATGTCTTATTGAAATAAAACTACCCATATTAAAAAAAATAACTGTTTCCATAGGTCAAAGGTAAAAATAAAACGCGTGCTCTAATACTTCTGCGTAGATATAAGGTAAAAATCACAACGGTTAAATAATTTTAAACTAGGAAGAATGGTTTAGTATTATTCCAAATGACCTGTAAACTCTTGGTCTAATGCATAATATGCATTAGGCCAAGTGTTTATATAAATTGCATTGCATATAAACCTTAACATTAAATATCTATTTTCAGCATTAGCATCTCTTTGTTGCAATAAGTTTTGCCTTAGCTCTGGGCTGAATTCGACCCATGTATTAAAGTGCTAGAATTCCATAGTTTCGTATTTGTATAACAGCTCCTAAACAGGTGTGTCTAATTTCATAAGTATGTAAGTATGTATGTGTATTTGTCCGAGTATATCTCAAAAAATATAAGTTAGACTGCAAAAAGTATTTTTAGTTGAACTCGGTGCAGTCAAACTTTGGGAACAGTGCAAGTTGAATCAAACTAGTACAGTAGTTTTTTTTTAAATAGAGACTAACAGGAGCTAGTGTGTCTGTCACTAGTAAGAAATGATGTGTATTAATTTATGATGTTTTAATTATTCCAAATCACTTCCCTTGTTTGGAAAACCTACTTTGGTATGATTACGACATCAATACTTAGTATAAAACAAATCCGCTTCCCGTTGTCTGTCAGTCCCTTCCCTATGTATAACTACGCAACGGATTTTGATGCGGTTCTTTAATGGATAGAGTGAGAGGAATGTTTAATATATATCTACATTGCACCCGAAGCCGGGCGGGTCACTAGTTACCTGTATTATGTTGGTTTGTATGCAAACATACCGACAATACTAACAAGAAACAATATTTTATCCATTTTGTATAGGTACTATACAGACGGATATATCTCTCTCTTTTATCTTAATTCCTGGTTACATCCACTACTGTGATGCGTAGATTCGGGTAGATATCTCACCTAAGCATACTCCAGGCTGTGGCTCCATCCAGTAAGGCCAGGCGTACTCCGTCCGCTGGAAGTACGGGGCTATACTCGGGATGTCAGTGAGGAGGTTCTCCGGCTTCCCCACCTCCAGCACTAGCACTGTGACGTCAGGGTCCTCTGTCAGGCGCGCGGCTAGCACGCAGCCGGCAGAACCGGCGCCGACGATTATGTAGTCGTATTCTGTGAAGGGTGACTTGAGACCTGGAAGAATAGGCAAAGAAATATCAATATACCGATAAAGTATTGAAATAGTACTCCTATTCTTATTACTATACTTCGCATTTAGGGGAAAAGCTTTAAAAATACGTGTAAGCTAGAATAAAATGGAACAGAAAACTCCTGGCGACCCATACATATCTCTCATCGAAACATATTCTCGGTCGCACACTCAGATTTATGCTTTAGAACCAAAGTTCTTTAACTAAACCCGCGACTCATCGGAAGATCTCAAAGCTCAGTATAGAAGTCAAACGCTACTCTCTACTCTAGACTGATCTGAAAAGAAAGACCCTTTGCTCAATTGTATAGACGCTATATATTTTAGATCATGAATGCCCACGATGCCAAGTCTGTTGGATTCTAGCCTCGACGTTGCATGTAATTTGGCATCATAGCCTGGTGCGGTAGAACCAGTTGGCGCGGCTACAATGTTTTTAAGATATAGTACGGCAAACAAAAAAGCGGGTGACCTAATGATAAGTGATTACCGCTGCCCATGGACCACTGCAACACCAGGAGTGTGATAAGAGCACAAGAGCGTTACCGGCCTTTTCAAAAATTTACTTCTTTGGCTTTGATTGACCGTAACTGAACTACCGGAGGCATACTTGACAGCCAGAGCAGACAGAGGATTTGGCCTACACTCTCCTCGCTGGCTAGACGGGTTGGAGAGGCCTCATCGACGTTTATGATCATATTCTACTCTGCCGGCAACCACAAGGATATTGATTGACCGTAACGCGTGCTAAATACCTGAAGTTACGTCAGCTTTATTGGGTCTTACGACATTAATAGTTTTAGCTTCATCTGCCAGTATGTTCATTGCCAAATATTTTGCAAATAATGTAATGTTTTATGAACTTCTTTTGCCGAATTTGCATTTTGGATTGTGAATAATTTAAAATTATTAACCGACTAAACGTTTTCCTAAAATGCCTCTTAAAAAATACATTGATTCAATATTTTATTTAAAAAAAATATATTACTATTAAAATATGTATGACACAACGACGAATGTGGATCGAGACCCACGCCCGATGTCCCGCACATTCGTTTCGAGGAAGACCCCCGGATGAGGTCGAAACATGTAGGCCAGTAGCTGACTTCGTACGTGAGTAACCCGTTGATACATATTTTAATAAAGTCTCTCACGTTCGTTTTAATCAAAAATTAATATGAATACTTTAAAATATTATTTATTTATTTTGTGGGAAACATTAAAAAATTTGAATGTTACATTACATCGTTAATGCCAATGCCAACCTTGTCAGTTAATCAAAGTAGACGAATATATTTCTTTTTGCATTCTCGAACTCCTGCATTCGTAAATTGCAACATTATGCGCCTTGCACAAATGCAACGTCTTTGAGAAATACATATATTTATACATTTACCTTGCACCAGATTTGTGTTATGATGAAATGCTTAATTGTTTAACATTATTACGACTGGGAGATAATGGCAGTATTAGAATGCCAAACGGAGCGGAACGTAAAAGCCGCCGGAGGAATACAAAATTACAGGACATTCAAGTTTTTCGTTTTCTGTATTTTTTTTATTTTTCCACACAAAATTACACACACAAAGAGAAAAAAAAATGCCTACCTCTGTATGTGTGTAAATGTTAGCATTAGGCTGAAGAAGAAAAATCTTATGTTAGTATCCACTAGAATAAGAAAAATCTTATGATTCTTCTTTAATCTTCTTCAGCCTAATGCTAAATTAACCTACAGCTAAATTAATTAAAGGCATTGCAAAATTTATTCATAATTTTGCAATGCGTTTAATTTTGTACGACTTTAAAGGGTGTACCACAATATATTTTAATCATAATAAAGTATAGAACTAAGTGCTTCTCGTCCGCGGACGTTCCGACAGACAATGCCACAAACGAAAAATACCAACTCCCGAATTTAGGTATTTCATGGAATTTAGAAAACACATACGAATTTAACCTACTACGTAAAATACCATAAACGTAAAATATCGACTTGTATTTTTTTCTGACGGATCCTGTTTGTACGCTAAAATAAAAAACTTGTACGAAAAGGTAGCTATTTCGCGTCAGAAATCGGTGAGAGTGAAAGTTTGATATGACACAATTTATTATTAAAAAAAAATAAAAGAAAAATAATTATTAATATTATTGATAGCTACAACGTGAACTTGATTTGACTTAATTTTTAAGTATCGTACAATTTTTGTAGATGATGTCAAGCTTTTACTTATAAAAGCTTAACATCATCTACAAAAATTGTACGGCACTGTACGCTTGCATTTTATCTGTGAAGGCACGTTGCTATTGTGACCTATTTTGTCCATTCATATCCTTATGTCTAGAAAATATTTGTCGTAATCAACCTGTACTATGATATTACATCAGTACAGCCTGCAGACAAAATTGGAGAAAGGCGGTGTCCGTGATATTTGACATACACTTTAAGTTTTAAGATTAATAATGCCAATTCATTTTATACATCACATCTTCGATTTAGTAATTATTACGATGTTAAACATAATCGGGATGCGGTTAATTCAATAGCAACAGCCAAAGTTGTACGGATATTTTTTTTACATTCATTAGCAGTAATTTTGATCCCGCCATCGGTTATTGGGTATGATTTTCATAAGATGTACTTTCTCCCTTGGTAAATTTCATTAATAACATTTTAGAATACAATTTATTTTAATAAATATATATATTTTTTAATTTTCATAAGATGTAGTTTCTCTCTTGGTAAATTACATTAAAAAATATTTAAGAATACAATTTATTTTAATAAACTTTACTTACTTTTCCAATTAAACTTTCTTTCTCATAAATAAGTCTCTCCTCTGGCGTCTTTCCCTTGGCCCATAATACTTAATATTTATTTAAATTAACTTTTCGTTGGTATAACTTATCTGTAAGACAATAAATATTTTTTCCTGTTTTTGAGAAGTAAAACGGAGAACGAATACTTCCATTTAAACACTGCAGTCTCTCCCCTGGTCTTTTATAAAATGGTAAAAAAAAAAAAAATTTACTTGCAATTTGCAAAATTGCAATTGGCCGTGTGGTATCCGGCAGAGTAGAATAGGACCACTCCAAGTCTTCCCGTGGATGTCGTAGAAGGCGACTTAGGAAATACAAGCTAAACAAAGCTTATAAACATCTAAGAGACCTCTCCAACCCGTCTGGCCAGCGTGGAGAGTGTAGGCCAAGTCTTCTGGCTGCTCTGGCCAAGTATGGCCCTAGTAGTACAGAGAGGGTCGTGCTCCTGTAGTGAAGACTCAAAAGGACCTGATGATGATGATGATGATTGCAAAATTGCACAAATTATTTCTTTCCATAAAATGTAATAAAATGAGATTTAAATTCAAATAAATTATCGTGCCAGTATTCTATATGCGAAAACATCTATTATCGTAGAACTACCTTTTCAGTCTATCTAATACTTTCCCTTTCTTTTTTAGACCTTGTTCTGTTTAGAAATAATATTATAAGCTTTTGACCGCAGCATTCTCGTAGTAAAAGGTAAAGATAGCCCTGAATGTGTCTACACAAAAAGTAATTATGATTGCTTGAGTAGATAAAGCGTGTAATGTATCAAACAATTAAACAATCTCAATTTAGCAAACATACTTATTAAAAGGTGAATATAACTGCCTGCAAACATGGAACTGTAAAGAAACATTAGGTGTAATAATAATGTAATAAACGTGATATAAAACCGTATTAAGTTAAATGTAAATGTGTACAATCGCGAAAACATTGTGAATAATCGTCTTATCTCAAACTTTTATTGCTTACTACTAAAACCATTTTGAAAGGTTTGGAGATTAATAGCACCCACGTGAATGTACAGTCAGGGACAGAGATACCTGACCACCCCGCCTATTTGCTAACTTAACGACCAACGTTTTGATAGTCACTTCAAAATACATTGCGGGTTTTCTATGATTGACTATTTTTATTAAAGATATACAAAACGTAATGTACATTGAAATGACTATCAAAACGTTTTACACTGAGTTAGCAAATAGGCCGGTAGGTCCTCTACCTGTATCTTAAATTTTCTCTTAAACTATAAATAATATTAACATGAAAATCTATATTAAGAAAGATTTCATTAAAATCTTTCTGTATATACATTATCATGTTGTTATTATTTATTGTATAAAAAAAATTCAAGATATAGGTAGAGGGCCTGGTCAGGTATCTCTGTCTCTGACTGTACATAGGGATTTAGCTAATAAATGTAATGTAATGTGTTAATCTAAAACCTGTTTGATACATCATTGCCACATCGTCAGATAATTTAATAGGATAAATAGTAAAAAAGTATCATAATAAATTGCATTTGTTTTAATCTTTTCAAAGGTTGGTGATAATTTGATTATATTTTCATTACATTATCATTCTCACGATATGATTTGAAAGCGCGGAGACGTAATTTATATTTGCATACAAAATAACATTATTTTAGGTTAGTATTTGGGAGTTTCGCCCTAAGTTGGGGGTTGGGCGGACTATGCTCGCCCGTTTCGTTAGCTGTTTTGGTCACAAGGAAACCTAACGAACGAACTTACCTACTGTGGTAAATTTTTTTTTTGTTATGGCGGGTATATCGCTGGATATCGCCCCCGAACCCCTTTGTGGGGGGCCGCGCAACGCCGATTCCCCCGTATTTCTAAAGAAAATGAAAAAAAATCTTTATTTGTAATTTTGAATAGTCAATGTATTTAAATTTTAAAATGCTTAGGTTATTTTTTTTAAATGGCGCAACTTCGCGTTGTCGATATGAAGTGAAATCTATCATTAGGCAGAATATATCAATTCGTGCTAAACTGTTGTAAAGCCCACCCCATATACCTACCTATAATAATAAATCTGTAAGGGCCGGTCATGGAGTAAAGTTTGTATGGAAAGTTCTCATTTCTGGACTTAGAAGTATGAAAATTGATAATTGGTAAAGGGGTCCTATAAATTAGTAAATTAAATTATTAGTTGAATTTGAGATTTATTAATTGAATTAAAATTGCTTTGTATAAATTGATTCACTTATTATAAAAAATATAGTTGATTTTTATAAAAAGCATGCCCTTATATTTGTAATCAATTTTTTTATTAAGGAAATAAAAGGCTTTATTATTATTATTAAAAATCAATATCAACATAACATAAAATGTACGCGAACGAAGTCGCGGGCACTGCTAGTTCTAATAATAAAATTCATGACAACGATTCAGCCCTATAATTTTCATCAATGCATAAGCAGAAGTTAACGCTATAAACCTTAATGTATTAAACGATTGGCGCAATTAACTTGTGACAACAAAAGTTTATGACTATTTTAATAGCCATTTCACGTCTTTAGTTTGGACCTAAATTACCCAACTAATTTTGATCATCATAATGTTTAATTACTCAACATCAGTACTTGGTATAAATGCTAAAGGTGACACTTATGGACCTCGGTTTACGCTTCTGAAGTATAAGCTCTGCCTATAGTTCAGTTTGATACTGCTGTTATAATTTTCTTAAAAACGCATACTATTGTATTAATCCATTAATTCATCATCATTTAAATCGCAAGAAGTCCAGTGCAGGGCAAAGGCCTCTCCCAAGGATTCTTCGTTACATGGGAGGATATTGCCATTCCCACTACGCTTGGCAGGCGGGTTGGCGAACGCAGTTTCTTTGGCTTCTTGAGCTTCCGACGCTGCTGTCCGTCGGAAGCATTTTAAGCTGGGGAAGGACAGGAATTTGTTGGATCTGGGAAAGGAATTAACGTTATGGGATACTACTAACTTGTATGAATGCAAGGAAAATCAAGCAGCAGCTTGGGAAGCCGGGTGCGCGTACCCAATGCCATGCCTGCAACCACCGGACAGGCGGTTGAGGATGACACCACTGACCATATATTAGGTCTCATCATCATCATCAGATCCTTTTTAGTCTCCACTACAGGAGCACGACCCTCTCTGTACTACTAGGGCCATACTTGGCCAGAGCAGCCAGAGGACTTGGCCTACACTCTCCACGCTGGCCAGACGGGTTGGAGGGGTGTCTCAGATGTTTATAAGCTTTGTTTAGCTTGTATTTCCCAAGTCGCCTTCTACGACATCCACGGGAAGACTTGGAGTGGTCCTATTCTACTCTGCCGGATAGGCCACACGGCTAATAAAGATTAGGTCTAATCCTTAAAAATTACAAATTCCTGCTAAGCTATCCTAAAGCACACCCGCCATGAGACCCTAAGGTCTCGTTTAGCTGATAATGGCTGGCCCTTTCCCTGATAATCTGGGAAGTGTAGAAAGTGCAGAAAGTGACGTGACTCACCATTGGGCAAAGGATATTTGTCCCTCAGGATATCAAACAGGTCTCCAGCATTCTGCACAGCTATATTAGGGGCTATTGTCTGAGCCAGTAATTCCATCATTGGAGTCTGCGGGAACGATGCGTTGGGCTTCTTCAGTTTCCCACTTTTACTTTGAAAATGCATATTTTGACCGCACACAAAAAAAGTTTGTATAACTAACATAGTAGTGCATAATTTGCCAGAAGTTGTCATATTGAGTCCTGTTCTATGACTGGTTTCGAAAAGGCACTTTAAAAAATTAGAATTCAGAAATCCTCGCTTATAATGTAAATTTACACTTAGAATTATCCATGATATGATATAATTTAATGTCTTCTTGCCGAATAAGATTATTTTATACTTTTTAACACCTATTAACACTGTTATAAAAAATACACACAAATTTCAATTTCAGTTCATAAGTTTTTTAACACTGATTATTTGATACACTTTTAGTCCATATTAAAAAAGAAATGAAATATTTGAAAAAAGAATCTTGATTTTATGCCACACCAGTTATGTTAACTACGAGTCACCGTAGACTAAAAACGCAACACCGGTCCACATGTTTTTCTTCGTCGTAATTAAACATAATTTAGAGATAGAATTATCGCAAAGTGTTACGGTGTCCTAAGAAACAACCTTGCTGGCCAAGTTTGTACTGGTCACTACATTCGTGTACTATGCTTATAACGCGAAGATTTCGAAATATATCTACCCAATGATTTGGGCGTAGCCAGGGTTATATTAAGGGGGTAGGCGAATGACAACTAAGAATATGCACATGCTGCGGACAGAGTAGCTGAAAATGAAAAACGTTTTACTTATACATCGCCATTTTCGTCTCACTCTGTGGCTTAGTTGTAAAGCGTGTGTGTGGTGGCTTTAGTGTGTCTTACGATGTGAAAGTGTCTCATAAGCCAGAACACAATATCCCAACTTACCATCGGTACAAGTAATTATCAAAGTAATATAAAAACACGACGGACCAGTGAATAAAAATTGTATACATAGGATAAGGCAATGATTACTCAGACAACCAAATCTATTAGGCATTATAGGTTCGTATGGTGGGGACTCATACAAACGCAACATAAATATTATATACACTACTATAATACTTACTATACTACTACAATATTACACGAATTCTGAAACATAACACTCCTTTTTTGAGCGTATTTAAGTGCCATTTATTAATTATCTGGTTGGATCTTCCCAGTTTACCATACTCTTACGTAGTTGACCATACTGCCTATTCGGGTGTAAGGGGGTACAGTTGCCCCCCTGTGTGAACCTCGCTACGCCTTTAATCAATGAAAGCATGATAAAATTGCAGGTTGCCATGCGTTGCACATGGCCGCTAAAGTGAATTTGATGCTGGCTGATTCTTGTTTTAGGTAGTTTAAAGTAAAAGTGCATGCAGTGGCTTGTGCAATTTATACGGGTTCTTATTTCTTAATGATTTAAAAATTAAAGTATTAATTGTGATGCTATTTCTTTTTTGCAAACTCTTTTAGCCTTTTTACACATACTAATTTGTAAACTATGTCCGTCTTTTCCATTCATTTCTATCCATCACGACTTCCGCCCATCCATAAATTCCATCATAAACTCGTCGAGATCTCCACCTCATTCTTGGTCTACCTCTACCTCGGCGATACTCCGAAACACGGAAAAACAAGGAGGATGGCTTTGCCCAACCGTGGGACATAAAATTTACATACTAGGAAAAAAAGTCCGTCTTATTACAAAACCGGGATTATAGTGCCTGATCTAAACAATTATCGTGCCTCTCCGTTTCCATCCCAGTTTTTCACCCCACCGCCTTAAAATAATAATAATAATTCCATTTTCTACCCACCTTGACATGAAACTCGGCTTTCAACCCACTAAAATTTTTCAGTACTTGCAGCAAAAAAGTAAATCTACTTTTTTATCCGCCCAAAATAAATTGACAATATCTAAGAAAACGTCAAAGTGAATAGTGTGGGTGGATTGTTTATGATGATTTAAGCCAGGTAATAAATCCTTGTTGTGAAATAAGACGCATTAGGTTTAGAACTTTGGACGAATAATTTAGAACTGATGGATCATGGCAGTTCAATTTTAGGTAAGCGCAGCAGGTAAGCACACGCCAAATGATATTCCGAACATTCCGCGCCTCCACCGCCGCGGTGTTGGCTGTCAATGACCCAACTATGAGATGAACATGTTTATCTAATAATCCATACTAATATTATACATGCGAAAGTAACTCTGTCTGTCTTCTTTTCACGCTTAAATCATTGATCCAATTTTGATGAAATTTGGTATGCAGGTAGTTTGAGGCCCGGGGAAATACACAGGGTACCTTTCATTCCGAAAAAATTCAACTGTTCCCGAGGGATCGACACTAACGCGGGTGGAGCCGCGGGCAACAGTTGTTATATATGAAAAGTTACCTTTTAGAAATCCAACTCAACTTTCGGATGGATTGCTATCATAATTTGATTTTATGTAGCTTTTTAAATTTTCACGGTCATCAACATAAGTATGAAACTTATTGGGATATTTACCGTTATTACTGGTTTTGCGAGTTTTTGATATTTTGGTTCAGATACATGGACACGGTATTTTCTGTTTTAGAACACCGACGACGAAAATGCGGTATTTTCGACGCTAAAGCTAAATCGTACAAAATCTGCATGATTCGGTAATCGTGTTGCAAAACAAGTTTTTCAGTTCCGATTCAGCCATGATTGAATAATTATTAATTGTTTACTATTTCGCTTTAATGTTCTTTGATTATCAGAAATAACGATTTATTTTTTACGTAACAAGTAACTACGTACCTTTATCTCTGAAAGAATTTAATTTTACAAGAAGAAAAGTGTTTCTTGTTATCCTGCTATCAAGAAATAACTAGTCTGGCTATAAATACTGTTACATAAAACTTTCTTTTTCAACTTATTAATTACTAGCTGTTGCCCGCGACTTCGTCTGCGGCAATTTCTGTTATTATGATTAATTCGTTTATTTCTTAGTATAGATGAAAAATTTTCCCCCGTGTTCAAAACATTTTTATTGATGCGTCGCTCCTATAGGTGGCTCCTCCACCCAAAGTGGGTGTGGAGCCGTCGGTCATATTGAAAGTTTTGCAAGACGATCACCGCAATCCTATTTTCTTTAACACACCATTCTATACTGTAATTTGATAATGAACACGAGAGATGTGTGAAAATTGTTTCAAAATAAAAACCGCGTTCCTAATTTAAAATCTATACTAATATAGCTAAAGAGTTTGTTTGTTTGTTTGAACGCGCTAATCTCAGGAACTACTGGTTCAAATTGGATAATTTTTATTGTGTTGGATAGTTCATTTATTGAGGAAGGCTTTAGGCTATAAAACATCACGCTGCGACCAATAGGAGCGAAGCATCAATAAGAAATGTTTTGAAAACGGGGGAAAAATATTCATCTTCACTAATAAAAATCTAATTAATCATAATAACAGAAATTGCCGCAGACGAAGTCACGTGAAACAGCTAGTAGTCGATATACAGGACATGCCCTAAATCTATCTTTACAATTAAAGAGAGTGTATCGATCAAAATGCCTTCTGTCGCGATACGCAGGTCAAGGACACAGAAATATCCTCTTTACCGATGAAATATAATTCACGATTGAAGAGCACTACAATAAGCAAAATGATAAAGTGTACACTCACAGTTCTTAAGAAGCTGTTCAAGTGGTCGGAAAGGTACAACGTGGTCATCATCCTGCGTCAGTGATGGTTTGGTAGGGGCATGTCTTATCAAGGCGTCACAAAGCTACATTTTTGTGAAAAAGGAGTGAAAACTTCAGCCAAAGTGTATCAAGAGACAGTCTTGAATCGTGTTGCAAAACCTCTCAGCAATACACTTTTTAAAAATGTACAGAAATTGTCCAGCAGGACTCTGCACCTGGGCGCAAGACACCAACTAATCAAGCCTGGCTTGAAAGCAACTTCCGGACTTTGTAAGAGCTAAAGACCGGACCTCAACTCTTTAGACTACAAATTATGGTCAGTTTAAGAACATAGCTGGCTCTAAATGACTCGGCTATATTGCGTCTCTTAAAAAAATCTCTCGAGCAAGCAGTTGCGAAATTTCCCATGGAAACAGTGCATAAATCCAAAGATTCGTGACCAGACAGATTAAATGCCTGTATAAAAGCCAAAGGTGGCCATTTTGCATCCAATATAATTTTTATTTTTTGCTGAGACCAAATTTTTGTTTCGGATTAAAACCAGACACTAAGTGTGTGTGGACCCGTGTCTGCTAAACAACTTGTATGCAAATACCTTTGTTTTCGAGCTAGAGGCACCATAAACGACTACAATAATTATGAATTATATAATTATAAGGTTACTTACGTGACAGGAATAGCTTTAGGTCACATACACAATGTCTAGAATTTTAATTAACCGAACAATAGACTGGCGCCCATGACAGCCTCAAAGATCGATGTGAACATCTATGAAGATAAGGCAGAATCAACCAGAATCTCTATAATATAATAATAACATTATAACTTTTACCGTAAAATTATATGGCCACGGAGGTTACTAACTGGAAAGGCTAGTAAATGCAACATATTTTTTTATTTTTAGAATTGCATCCTCTTTTTCAACAACTCTTTTTGTTTGGAATATGCTTGCTTTTTTTAGAACAAAATAAAAAAATATGGGTTGTCTGTAAAATCAGTTTACGGACGATATTTGTACGTAATAACGGTGGAAGAGAGATAGATGCCACGCAAGCTGAATTCTTAAGCCGATCGTGCCTCTCTATCGCTTGTTCCGCGCTCTCGGTTGCACACGGAACGTGACACGTTTTCGTGTGTGTAGTCGGCGTTTATCGTTTTTTAAGACGTTATCACGTCAGAAATGGCCGGCCAGGCTATTAACGTAGATTGACTGTACATTAAATGTTTTTTGATTTATAGAGTTCAGACTTACAACCGGTATTATTATTTTTTTCTCTACCAAAGAATGGTGGACAAAAAACAAAAAAGAAGCGGCAAAACTTTCAAAATACACCATGATTGCTCAGCTGTGACATATTGGCGCATTTATGACAATAAATGCGCCAATATGTCACAGCTGAGAATCCCTTCAATATGCTTAGATGACAATAAGGAGGTGTTCTTAAAGTGTGTAGTTAAATTAAAAGACGCTTGACTAATTGAAATTTTCTTTGTGTTTTAGTAGTTGAGTACTAAATCCTTTTATTAAGAGATCCATATTGTTACGGCGCTGGTCAGCGGAGGGTCAGATATCAGATTGTTATCTTGCAAGTTAAGTGTAGCTTTGAAAATTATTTACATAGGTATATAATAAAATATAATTCACTCGTATTAATTTATTTAACGCTGCAGTGCTGTAGTGAATAAAGTATTACTCATTTAAAAAAATAAAGAGTTAAAAACCTTTAAACTTCATGAGAATAATGAGGGCTTTAGTTACACAATGAAGGCTCACCATTTCAGTAAGTTCGGTTCGGTAAGTACGGTAGTTTTAGTAGGTAGTTAGGTGAATTCCGAGTCTTTCAGAACCGCTTACATGCGGAATAATTTTATTGAATGTTCATCATCATCATTATACAGCCATAAAAAGATAGATAGATAGTTAATACGTTCATTAGATTGCCACAAACATACAAATTAGTAATTCAGAATACAGACGATCTTAAATCTAAGTAAATCAACACAAGAACAGCCATTTGTGTGCTGCAGCAACACAAAAAGGCCATAACTCAGCAATTATATTGCACTAAGGTACAAAAACACTGATTTTCAGTTATCTATATATATGGATATAGAAATAATGATGTCCAATACATAAGAACTCAATATGCCTTATATCTAAGATAGAAAATAATTATAAATTAAGAGATAGATAAAAAATATATACAATTCCCCCTCAACACACCACACAAAAAGTCCACTTCCTCACACATTCACACAGTATCTTTGGAAGAGGCCTTTGTCCAGTAGTGTACTTTTTAATATCCTTTCATGGTATGAAGTTCATACCATGGAAGGATATTGCCATACTCCCTTTCTTGGCAGGCGGGTTGATAAGCAAAGTTTCAAATAAGACGCATTAGGTTTAGAACTTTGGACGAATAATTTAGAACTGATGGATCATGGCAGTTCAATTTTAGGTAAGCGCAGCAGGTAAGCACACGCCAAATGATATTCCGAACATTCCGCGCCTCCACCGCCGCGGTGTTGGCTGTCAATGACCCAACTATGAGATGAACATGTTTATCTAATAATCCATACTAATATTATACATGCGAAAGTAACTCTGTCTGTCTTCTTTTCACGCTTCAATCATTGATCCAATTTTGATGAAATTTGGTATGCAGGTAGTTTGAGGCCCGGGGAAATACACAGGGTACCTTTCATTCCGAAAAAATTCAACTGTTCCCGAGGGATCGACACTAACGCGGGTGGAGCCGCGGGCAACAGTTGTTATATATGAAAAGTTAACTTTTAGAAATCCAACTCAACTTTCGGATGGATTGCTATCATAATTTGATTTTATGTAGCTTTTTAAATTTTCACGGTCATCAACATAAGTATGAAACTTATTGGGATATTTACCGTTATTACTGGTTTTGCGAGTTTTTGATATTTTGGTTCAGATACATGGACACGGTATTTTCTGTTTTAGAACACCGACGACGAAAATGCGGTATTTTCGACGCTAAAGCTAAATCGTACAAAATCTGCATGATTCGGTAATCGTGTTGCAAAACAAGTTTTTCAGTTCCGATTCAGCCATGATTGAATAATTATTAATTGTTTACTATTTCGCTTTAATGTTCTTTGATTATCAGAAATAACGATTTATTTTTTACGTAACAAGTAACTACGTACCTTTATCTCTGAAAGAATTTAATTTTACAAGAAGAAAAGTGTTTCTTGTTATCCTGCTATCAAGAAATAACTAGTCTGGCTATAAATACTGTTACATAAAACTTTCTTTTTCAACTTATTAATTACTAGCTGTTGCCCGCGACTTCGTCTGCGGCAATTTCTGTTATTATGATTAATTCGTTTATTTCTTAGTATAGATGAAAAATTTTCCCCCGTGTTCAAAACATTTTTATTGATGCGTCGCTCCTATAGGTGGCTCCTCCACCCAAAGTGGGTGTGGAGCCGTCGGTCATATTGAAAGTTTTGCAAGACGATCACCGCAATCCTATTTTCTTTAACACACCATTCTATACTGTAATTTGATAATGAACACGAGAGATGTGTGAAAATTGTTTCAAAATAAAAACCGCGTTCCTAATTTAAAATCTATACTAATATAGCTAAAGAGTTTGTTTGTTTGTTTGAACGCGCTAATCTCAGGAACTACTGGTTCAAATTGGATAATTTTTATTGTGTTGGATAGTTCATTTATTGAGGAAGGCTTTAGGCTATAAAACATCACGCTGAGACCAATAGGAGCGAAGCATCAATAAGAAATGTTTTGAAAACGGGGGAAAAATATTCATCTTCACTAATAAAAATCTAATTAATCATAATAACAGAAATTGCCGCAGACGAAGTCACGTGAAACAGCTAGTAGTCGATATACAGGACATGTCCTAAATCTATCTTTACAATTAAAGAGAGTGTATCGATCAAAATGCCTTCTGTCGCGATACGCAGGTCAAGGACACAGAAATATCCTCTTTACCGATGAAATATAATTCACGATTGAAGAGCACTACAATAAGCAAAATGATAAAGTGTACACTCACAGTTCTTAAGAAGCTGTTCAAGTGGTCGGAAAGGTACAACGTGGTCATCATCCTGCGTCAGTGATGGTTTGGTGGGGCATGTCTTATCAAGGCGTCACAAAGCTACATTTTTGTGAAAAAGGAGTGAAAACTTCAGCCAAAGTGTATCAAGAGACAGTCTTGAATCGTGTTGCAAAACCTCTCAGCAATACACTTTTTAAAAATGTACAGAAATTGTCCAGCAGGACTCTGCACCTGGGCGCAAGACACCAACTAATCAAGCCTGGCTTGAAAGCAACTTCCGGACTTTGTAAGAGCTAAAGACCGGACCTCAACTCTTTAGACTACAAATTATGGTCAGTTTAAGAACATAGCTGGCTCTAAATGACTCGGCTATATTGCGTCTCTTAAAAAAATCTCTCGAGCAAGCAGTTGCGAAATTTCCCATGGAAACAGTGCATAAATCCAAAGATTCGTGACCAGACAGATTAAATGCCTGTATAAAAGCCAAAGGTGGCCATTTTGCATCCAATATAATTTTTATTTTTTGCTGAGACCAAATTTTTGTTTCGGATTAAAACCAGACACTAAGTGTGTGTGGACCCGTGTCTGCTAAACAACTTGTATGCAAATACCTTTGTTTTCGAGCTAGAGGCACCATAAACGACTACAATAATTATGAATTATATAATTATAAGGTTACTTACGTGACAGGAATAGCTTTAGGTCACATACACAATTTCTAGAATTTTAATTAACCGAACAATAGACTGGCGCCCATGACAGCCTCAAAGATCGATGTGAACATCTATGAAGATAAGGCAGAATCAACCAGAATCTCTATAATATAATAATAACATTATAACTTTTACCGTAAAATTATATGGCCACGGAGGTTACTAACTGGAAAGGCTAGTAAATGCAACATATTTTTTTATTTTTAGAATTGCATCCTCTTTTTCAACAACTCTTTTTGTTTGGAATATGCTTGCTTTTTTTAGAACAAAATAAAAAAATATGGGTTGTCTGTAAAATCAGTTTACGGACGATATTTGTACGTAATAACGGTGGAAGAGAGATAGATGCCACGCAAGCTGAATTCTTAAGCCGATCGTGCCTCTCTATCGCTTGTTCCGCGCTCTCGGTTGCACACGGAACGTGACACGTTTTCGTGTGTGTAGTCGGCGTTTATCGTTTTTTAAGACGTTATCACGTCAGAAATGGCCAGCCAGGCTATTAACGTAGATTGACTGTACATTAAATGTTTTTTGATTTATAGAGTTCAGACTTACAACCGGTATTATTATTTTTTTCTCTACCAAAGAATGGTGGACAAAAAACAAAAAAGAGGCGGCAAAACTTTCAAAATACACCATGATTGCTCAGCTGTGACATATTGGCGCATTTATGACAATAAATGCGCCAATATGTCACAGCTGAGAATCCCTTCAATATGCTTAGATGACAATAAGGAGGTGTTCTTAAAGTGTGTAGTTAAATTAAAAGACGCTTGACTAATTGAAATTTTCTTTGTGTTTTAGTAGTTGAGTACTAAATCCTTTTATTATGAGATCCATATTGTTACGGCGCTGGTCAGCGGAGGGTCAGATATCAGATTGTTATCTTGCAAGTTAAGTGCAGCTTTGAAAATTATTTACATAGGTATATAATAAAATATAATTCACTCGTATTAATTTATTTAACGCTGCAGTGCTGTAGTGAATAAAGTATTACTCATTTAAAAAAATAAAGAGTTAAAAACCTTTAAACTTCATGAGAATAATGAGGGCTTTAGTTACACAATGAAGGCTCACCATTTCAGTAAGTTCGGTTCGGTAAGTACGGTAGTTTTAGTAGGTAGTTAGGTGAATTCCGAGTCTTTCAGAACCGCTTACGATTTTTTTTATGTTATAGGACGGCAAACGAGCAAGCGTGTCACCTGATTGTAAGCGATCAGCGCTGCAATGAATGCTGAAACGCTGAAATGATGATGATTTACACCTATAGCAAAATATTTGCGTGTTTGGATTGTTACATTAGCCTCTTTCAAGTTGATATATATTTCCGAAGTGATGTGCAACCCAGGATGGAGATTCCATGCGATGCGCTCATGCGTAAGAAATTCTGGGACTAGTGCAGTAACTCATTAATATGGTAATATACTGGAACATAATTAAGTAATATGTGTTAATACCAAAGAATATAACGCTACCGTTTAACTTAATAACTGCTAGCACGCAAGGGTGCCGACATAGTTTCACTAACTGCCACGGTTGCTATGAACTAGGACGACGGCGCTGCGGTTGTTAGTGGTAAGGTAATTAGTAGTTTTCTTTTCATCATCAGGTCCTTTTTAGTCTCCACCTCGGAAGCACGACCCTCTCTGTACTACTAGGGCTATACTTGGCCAGAGCAGCCAGAGGACTTGGCCTACACTCTCCACGCTGGCCAGACGGGTTGGAGAGGTCTCTTAGATGTTTATAAGCTTTGTTTAGCTTGTATTTCCTAAGTGGCCTTCTACGACATCCACGGGAAAACTTGGAGTGGTTCTATTCTACACTGCCGGATACCACAGGGCTAGTTTTCTTTTACTTTGAGACAATTTGCTTTGCGTGCTTCCGCCACCAGTTAGTTTACGCAAACAATTTCTGGCCAACACCATATATATACGTTAGTATTTGAAATGGAGACAGCGCTGGACCTAAATAATGTAGGGTTTCTGATGCAGAACATGTTTGCCTAGTTTTTACTATACGGCGATAGATGGCGTTATCAAGATCTGCCTTACAACAAAATAAGTCTAAATTGCGCAAGCAAGGTTTTTTTGGTTACTGAGTAAACAAGCAATCAATAGAGATTTATTGATGCCACTTTCGCCCATCATTAGTATTATACGCACGCATACGTTAGTATTATATTGTCTTTGCCAGCACCCACCTACTACTGTTAGTCCCTTCATGCCTGCAACCAATAGGTGATGCGTGCAATCCTAGTCGATACTGCTGCATGAGTTGAGGCTGCAGCAACATCGGCCGTCGTGCTCGCGACATGTGTTTTGCCTCTACACGGGGCATCTTCAGGCAGTGAAACCTAGATCTTGATCGTTCGAATAACAAGCAACGAATGACGAACGAATCCCTCAATTTTTTTTTTCCTCAGTAGTTCCAATGACGTCATCAAGTCAAACCCGAGATGCTACTTGCTTTTCATCCGAGTGAGTAGTATTCCGATACCTTCATTCCCTTTCCAAATCCAACAAATTTCCATCCTTCCACAGCTTAAAAATGCTTCCAATGGGCTGCAGCACAAGAAGCCTAAGAAACTTTGCTTATCAACCCGCCTGCCAAGAAAGGGAGTATGGCAATATCCTTCCATGGTATGAACTTCATACCATGAAAGGATATTAAAAAGTACACTACTGGACAAAGGCCTCTTCCAAAGATACTGTGTGAATGTGTGAGGAAGTGGACTTTTTGTGTGGTGTGTTGAGGGGGAATTGTATATATTTTTTATCTATCTCTTAATTTATAATTATTTTCTATCTTAGATATAAGGCATATTGAGTTCTTATGTATTGGACATCATTATTTCTATATCCATATATATAGATAACTGAAAATCAGTGTTTTTGTACCTTAGTGCAATATAATTGCTGAGTTATGGCCTTTTTGTGTTGCTGCAGCACACAAATGGCTGTTCTTGTGTTGATTTACTTAGATTTAAGATCGTCTGTATTCTGAATTACTCAGCTGTGACATATTGGCGCATTTATGACAATAAATGCGCCAATATGTCACAGCTGAGAATCCCTTCAATATGCTTAGATGACAATAAGGAGGTGTTCTTAAAGTGTGTAGTTAAATTAAAAGACGCTTGACTAATTGAAATTTTCTTTGTGTTTTAGTAGTTGAGTACTAAATCCTTTTATTATGAGATCCATATTGTTACGGCGCTGGTCAGCGGAGGGTCAGATATCAGATTGTTATCTTGCAAGTTAAGTGCAGCTTTGAAAATTATTTACATAGGTATATAATAAAATATAATTCACTCGTATTAATTTATTTAACGCTGCAGTGCTGTAGTGAATAAAGTATTACTCATTTAAAAAAATAAAGAGTTAAAAACCTTTAAACTTCATGAGAATAATGAGGGCTTTAGTTACACAATGAAGGCTCACCATTTCAGTAAGTTCGGTTCGGTAAGTACGGTAGTTTTAGTAGGTAGTTAGGTGAATTCCGAGTCTTTCAGAACCGCTTACATGCGGAATAATTTTATTGAATGTTCATCATCATCATTATACAGCCATAAAAAGATAGATAGATAGTTAATACGTTCATTAGATTGCCACAAACATACAAATTAGTAATTCAGAATACAGACGATCTTAAATCTAAGTAAATCAACACAAGAACAGCCATTTGTGTGCTGCAGCAACACAAAAAGGCCATAACTCAGCAATTATATTGCACTAAGGTACAAAAACACTGATTTTCAGTTATCTATATATATGGATATAGAAATAATGATGTCCAATACATAAGAACTCAATATGCCTTATATCTAAGATAGAAAATAATTATAAATTAAGAGATAGATAAAAAATATATACAATTCCCCCTCAACACACCACACAAAAAGTCCACTTCCTCACACATTCACACAGTATCTTTGGAAGAGGCCTTTGTCCAGTAGTGTACTTTTTAATATCCTTTCATGGTATGAAGTTCATACCATGGAAGGATATTGCCATACTCCCTTTCTTGGCAGGCGGGTTGATAAGCAAAGTTTCTTAGGCTTCTTGTGCTGCAGCCCATTGGAAGCATTTTTAAGCTGTGGAAGGATGGAAATTTGTTGGATTTGGAAAGGGAATGAAGGTATCGGAATACTGCTCACTCGGATGAAAAGCAAGTAGCATCTCGGGTTTGACTTGATGACGTCATTGGAACTACTGAGGAAAAAAAAAATTGAGGGATTCGTTCGTCATTCGTTGCTTGTTATTCGAACGATCAAGATCTAGGTTTCACTGCCTGAAGATGCTCCGTGTAGAGTCAAAACACATGTCGCGAGCACGACGGCCGATATTGCTGCAGCCTCAACTCATGCAGCAGTATCGACTAGGATTGCACGCATCACCTATTGGTTGCAGGCATGAAGGGACTAACAGTAGTAGGTGGGTGCTGGCAAAGACAATATAATACTAACGTATGCGTGCGTATAATACTAATGATGGGCGAAAGTGGCATCAATAAATCTCTATTGATTGCTTGTTTACTCAGTAACCAAAAAAACCTTGCTTGCGCAATTTAGACTTATTTTGTTGTAAGGCAGATCTTGATAACGCCATCTATCGCCGTATAGTAAAAACTAGGCAAACATGTTCTGCATCAGAAACCCTACATTATTTAGGTCCAGCGCTGTCTCCATTTCAAATACTAACGTATATATATGGTGTTGGCCAGAAATTGTTTGCGTAAACTAACTGGTGGCGGAAGCACGCAAAGCAAATTGTCTCAAAGTAAAAGAAAACTAGCCCTGTGGTATCCGGCAGTGTAGAATAGAACCACTCCAAGTTTTCCCGTGGATGTCGTAGAAGGCCACTTAGGAAATACAAGCTAAACAAAGCTTATAAACATCTAAGAGACCTCTCCAACCCGTCTGGCCAGCGTGGAGAGTGTAGGCCAAGTCCTCTGGCTGCTCTGGCCAAGTATAGCCCTAGTAGTACAGAGAGGGTCGTGCTTCCGAGGTGGAGACTAAAAAGGACCTGATGATGAAAAGAAAACTACTAATTACCTTACCACTAACAACCGCAGCGCCGTCGTCCTAGTTCATAGCAACCGTGGCAGTTAGTGAAACTATGTCGGCACCCTTGCGTGCTAGCAGTTATTAAGTTAAACGGTAGCGTTATATTCTTTGGTATTAACACATATTACTTAATTATGTTCCAGTATATTACCATATTAATGAGTTACTGCACTAGTCCCAGAATTTCTTACGCATGAGCGCATCGCATGGAATCTCCATCCTGGGTTGCACATCACTTCGGAAATATATATCAACTTGAAAGAGGCTAATGTAACAATCCAAACACGCAAATATTTTGCTATAGGTGTAAATCATCATCATTTCAGCGTTTCAGCATTCATTGCAGCGCTGATCGCTTACAATCAGGTGACACGCTTGCTCGTTTGCCGTCCTATAACATAAAAAAAATCCTTTTTTTTTTACGGCGTGAGAATGCCTTCGCATACCACTCTACTGCGGGTACAGCAGACTGGTTATGTGGTGTAGCCACTAAAAACACCCCGGTGTTCGTCACATTCGGTATAATTCCGGCACTGCAGGTACGACAGGGGAACGCTAGGCCCCGTCACTCGTCTGCAGCACCGAAAGCGCCGGCCTGTGGAGGCCACGACATAGTATTAGAGAGGACATTCCCTTCTCTTTCAGAATCATGTAACAATCCAAACACGCACATATTTTGCTATAGGTGTAAATCATCATCATTTCAGCGTTTCAGCATTCATTGGCAGCGCTGATCGCTTACAATCAGGTGACACGCTTGCTCGTTTGCCGTCCTATAACATAAAAAAATCCTTTTTTTTTTTTACGGCTTGAGAATGCCTTCGCATACCACTCTGCTGCGGGTACAGCAGACTGGTTATGTGGTGTAGCCACTAAAAACACCCCGGTGTTCGTCACATTCGCTATAATTCCGGCACTGCAGGTACGACAGGGGAACGCTAGGCCCCGTCACTCGTCTGCAGCACCGAAAGCGCCGGCCTGTGGAGGCCACGACATAGTATTAGAGAGGACATTCCCTTCTCTTTCAGAATCATGTAACAATCCAAACACGCACATATTTTGCTATAGGTCTAAATCATCATCATTTCAACGTTTCAGCATTCATTGGCAGCGCTGATCGCTTACTATCAGGTGACACGCTTGCTCGTTTGCCGTCCTATAATATAAAAAAAAAAATCCTGAGCTAATAACTAACCTCGCCCGGTCCCATTTGGTGGCGGATAGGGTAACGGTCGGTAGTACAGCCTAGCTTCGCTTCAGGCTTCACTTCAAGTCCGATGGACTCGCTGACCAACCACGGGTTAATAACCCATGCACGGAAAAACAAATTGCTACGAAACTAGCACAACACTATAATTATTTATTTCCGCAACTACCTTTTATGTAATTTCAAGAATATTTTATTTTATTGAGGCAACAGGAGACCCTAGAGCGGGCTGTTATTTTGCTCAACGAATCAGCATTGCTCTACAGCGCGGTAATTTGAACTCGTTGCCTCAATATGACGAGTTGGCAGATTACTTCTATTTCTAAGTTGTACATTAATACATATAATGATCTTTGTAAATTGTTAAAAAAAAGAAGAATATTTATGTCCTGTATGTATAGGTTGAGTTCATATGCAATACTAATCCAATAGATATGAAATGTCATCAAATTGAGATGTATGTCAAATTTTAATAATTAGCTATATTGTCGTGTCATAGTGAGCCTAAATTGAAAACCGATTAAAAATATATTTATTGTGTGGGTATTGATATACATCTCCAGTGCAGGAGCATGACCCTCTCTGTACTACCGGAGCCATACTTGGCCAGACCAGACAGAGGATTTATCCTACACTCCTCGCTGGCTAGACGGGTTGGAGATGTCTGATTGTAAGATTTAAATATTACTGGAGGTTCAGAATCAGCCTATATCTATCTCATTATTAATTTATTGAATTCTACAGCGTTATAAATTGGTACTTATTAATATGATCTTATAGAATATGTACGGCCAATTACAGAATTCGCTATAAGTAACGCGGAAAAGTAATTATACAAAGCTTAGTTTAAATGCCTATAAATATAAAATATATACGGACAAATCACACAGATTGAGCTAGCCCCAAAGTAAGTTCGAGACTTGTGTTATGGGATACTAACTCAACGATACTATATTTTATAACAAATACATATATAGATACACATCCAAGACTCAGGCCAATCTGAAAAAGATCATTTTCCATCTTGACCTGGCCGGGGATCGAACCCGGTCACTCCGTGTCGCAGGCTGGCGTGTTGACCGCTGCGCCACGGAGCTAGTTAAATGTCTATGTATACTTAGTTAAAAAAGTTATACAAAACAAGCGGTGCGCTTATCAACGAGCAATATACCAGAATCCCTAATAAGGCATAGAATTGCAAGAAAAAAAGGTCAAAATAAAAAAAAATATGCTTCCCATATAAAGTCGCCGATCAGCTGGGCGAATTTCTATGGAAGGTCAAATTTTTTTTGCCATTTTTATGCAATTCTGTATTCAATTAGGGCTTCTGGTTCCAGGATTTCAGTATAGTTCAGAGGTTAAAAATCACGTGGTATCTATCTATGTAATATATTTAAATACTAGCTTTCGCCCGCGGCTCCGCCCGCGACAATGTCGATCCCTCGCGAATAGTACTTTTTCCCGGGATAAAAGGTAGCCTATGTCCTTCTCTGTACTCCAGAGAACTTGTATGCAAAATTTTATGATGATCGGTTCAGTAGTTACGGCGTGAAAGCGTAACAAACAAACAAACTCACTTTCGCATTTATAATATTAGTAAGGATTGTACGCGGACGGAGTCGCAGAAAAAGCCGGAATACTTATTAATTTCATTGTGGTTTGTAATCATGTCACGGTCAAGCAATTACTTATACCGACCCCGAAACTGAGACAACTCCGTTTGGGTGTCAATCGTTAAAATAAAGTGATTATTTTTGCGAAAGTTTAATGCTAATGTTAATGTAAAATTTCAGTTTCACAAAAATCAGTTTTATTAATACTATATTAAACAACTTAGGTTTGCACCTTCTCGACCTTCTAGAGATCGGTAATAAACTGAAATCCCGCCCTGAGACTCTCAGGGAGAAGGATTTTCAGTATCCCCATTGATAAAGATTGAATCCCCTAAAACCTTTGCTAAAATATTCACCGTGTGGATTGCTGCTTGTTTCTGCATGATGGTTATATCTATTTGAGGGTCTAGCATATCACAATACCGTCGCAGACTATGAGCGACTACTCCGGTTGCTCCTATGACTATTGGGATTATAATTGCTTTAGTGTTCCATAATCGGGCTATTTCAGTTTTGAGTATGTAATACTTGGTTAATTTTTCTATTTCTTTGGCTCCTATGTTATAATCCGACGGTATTGTGATATCTATGAGGTATGTAGTGTTATTTGTTTTATCTATATATATTAAATCTGGCCGATTATGGTTGACTGTCCTATCTGTTTGGATTGGTATCTCCCACATTAATTTCGCCTCCTCATTTTCTTTAACTGTCGGTTGATATAATTGTTCTTTCCACCAGAATTTTGATACATCAAATTTATGTTTTCTAGCTAGTATCCAGTACATATATTGAACTACATTGTTATGACGTTTGACGTAGTAGCTACCAGCCAGCTTCTCGCAACCTGATATAAGGTGTTGGGCGGTTTCATCTTTGACCTTGCATAGACGACATTTGCCATCTACGGGTTTCTTCATTATATCTCTTTCGTGCTGCCTGGTAGCTACCGCTTGATCTTGTATGGCGAATACTGACGAGACCAATGAGGAGGGTACCTGCTGTTTCTTAATCCACATGAATGAGAGCTCCTTATTTATATTTGATTTTTCAAGAACAGCGTTATAAAATTGACCGTGAAGCGGTTTTGCCTTCCATGTGTTTACACGTTTTTCTAATACTGCTTTCTTTATTTCACTGTCTGCATACTTATTTACTTCTTTCAAACCTATTTCATTTAAATTATCTTTTGCTTCTTTATGAATAGAATATTTAGTCCTGTTTTTATCGTGTTGTGTTATTGTAGCTATAAGGTAATCGTTTTCATTTTCTAGGTACTGTTTGTATTTGATTATTTGAGTTTTATGTAGCATTTCTATATTCATGAGTCCCCTACCCCCTTCCTCAATATTTATGTAGAGTCTTTCTACGTCCGCTTTCTGTTGGTGTATTTTATTAAGTGTTAGTAGTTTTCTAGTTTTTATGTCTATTTTTTGAGGTCACTGTTTTTGTAGTTAACTATCCCGAATGAATATAACAGCACAGGTACTGCATAGGTGTTAATTGCTCGAATTATATTTTTAGAGTTTAAATGTGTATGTGTAAGTCTTTTGACCCGCTTAAAATATTCTTTCTGGATATGTTCTCTAAGACTGTCATGATCTATACTACCTCCTTCGTTCATGCCTAAATATTTATACTTCTCTCCCACCTTTAAGTGCTCGAAAGTATCACCGCTAAGAAGCACGTGCCCTTCTCCTTCACTTTCTGTCTTTCTTCCCGCCTGCATATGTAAGATATTGCATTTATTTAGTCCAAAACTCATCCCTATATCTCTAGTAAATACTTCTGTACTGTCTATCAAGATCTTTAAGTTGTTTTTGCTGTTGGCATATAGTTTAAGGTCGTCCATATATAGCAAATGATTCACACATACACTGTCTTTAAGTTTATATCCCTTACTTTCATATTTACTTAATACTATATTATTATAATATATATATAATAATATTATAATATTATATTATTATATTTGACTGAGTCAGCCAGATAATCTGCAGAAACAATCGTTTTAGTTCTAACATTTTAATTAACTGCCTCCGTGGTCCAGTGATTAAGGCGTTTGCCTGTAGATCGGGTGCTGTGGTTCGATTTCCACGGGAAGCATACTTTGTTTAGTTTTTATCCAGTTTGGTTAGGACATTGCAGGCTTGAATTACATGATTGTCTGATAATAAAGATGATTCCGACCTTCGGAAGGCACGTTAAGCCGTTGGCCCCGGCTGCCATCTGGTAGTCATTAAAGGAACCACGTCGGAGGCCGAGAGGCTGTTCCGAAAAACTTTGACACCATAGCGTGCATGGTCGCTTGACCGTGACATCTACTCGAAATGATGATGATGGGCGGTGACCACTTTCCATCAGGTGGCTCGTCTGCTAGTTTGCCGTCAAATATACATAAAAAAAGATCGTTTTCTGCATTTCAAAAATTTTTAACTTTCTAGCCTACGAATTTCTAGGATTATTATTTGTAGTTTCTAGCCCTAGTAGTCTGTGAGGTAAACCACGGATAGATAGATGGCCGGACATGGCGAAACTATAAGAATTCCTTGTTTACTACGGAACGCATATATACTGCAAAGCATATAAAAAACATACCAAATTCCTTCAATCATTCCAAGAGCTCATTAAAATGTTTTTCTGTCTGCATTCTGAAAACACGTCTTTTGATAACGTCTGTCGCAACGCAACGCAAGACACAGCAAGGAGGACCGACAGACCGACGCAGGATGCGTTGGTCTGTTGCATCTGTGGCACTTTTTTTATGTTATTGGACGGCTAAGGAGTCAATCAGGTCACCTGATGGTAAGTGATCACCGCTGCCCACAACTGCAACACCAGGGTGTGACAGGTGCATTATCGACCTTTCAAGAAGTTGGGGGAAGGAAATAGGAAGGGGAGAGGGAAGGATGGTTCTCCGGCTTTCTCACTCACCGAACGAAGCACAGAAGCGGTAAAGCTTCTACTCGAACGTCGATTTTCTGTGAGAGTGTGGTACTTCCCCTGACGAGCCGGCCCATTCATGCTACTAGCAATTCATTTTGCCGGTAGCGTGGCTCTACCACTACTAAAAGCCGGTAAATACGCGAACTTCCTTTCGCTATTATTTTTATGCCGTAACTATTTCTTATATTGTAATAGGTATTGTTTATTTTAATTTACCTATTCTTTCCCACCTCTGGGCAAAGGTCTCCCCCATAAGTATCGAAGCCTCGCTACTCTGTGGCTGTGCTACTTCCAACCATTTTTTTTTATAAATATTTGATGTCATCACACCAACGCTTTCGAGGTCTGCCCAGTTTCCTACGTCAATCTTCAGGAGACTGTTCTGTTGTTGATGCAACCCAGCGTTCTGGGTCCATTCGGCAGATTTTAAATACTGGTATTAGGGCAATAACAAACAATCATGCCGGGCTACACCGGAGGACTCGGGTTCGATCCCCGGTCAGATAATGATGGAAAATTATCTTTTTCAGATTGGCATGTGTCTTGAATGTTTATCTTTATATGTATTTGTTATAAAATATAGCATCGTTATGTTAGTATCCCGTAACACAAGTCTCGAACTTACCTTGGAGCTATTTGTCCATATACTTATTCTTCTTATAATTATTTATTTAGTAACGCTTTCGTAGGTACTCATTTTTTTTTATATTATGGAGAGTTTAGTCTTTCAGTCTGTGAACATGGTCATGTTGTCAAAATATCAGACAAAACTCGAATTTAATCGCGGAAAGTCTCTTAGTTAAAAAAATAGTGATTGTATGATCGCAAAAGCTTAAAATCTTATGTATACAATATGTAAGGATCACCTGTTCGATCCTTAAGGAGTGATTCAGCCCGTCGATATGAACAACTTTTCCTATTGGACCAATGCTCTGCTGAATTATCCCTTCAAGGATCGGACAGGGTTTTCTATAGAAAGCTTCATTATTAGCTAGGAACATAGGCTGTCATTCATTCATTTCGAGTAGGTGTCACGGTCAATCGACATGGTCATGCACACCCTGGTGTCAGAGTTCTTCGGAACCGCCTCTCGGCCTCTGACGTGGTTCCTTTAACGACTACCAGATGGCAGCCGGGACCACCACCTTAACGTGCCTTCCGAAGCACGGAATCATCTTTATTATCAGACAATCAGGTGATTCAAGCCTGCAATGTCCTAACCAAACTGGAAACAACTAAACAAAGTATGCTTCCGGTGGGAATCGAACCCACGACCCCCGGGTCAGCAGGTAAACGCCTTAACCACTGGACCACGGAGGCTGAGAACGGGCTGTCATTTACGACGACTAAGTCGCAGAAAAAAAGCTACTTTCTATGTCCTTTTTTGCTTAAAAATGTGACCTTGTGCACGACACATACGCTTATACAAAAAAGCAGACATTTAGTGAGTGTAAGTTCAGTAAATGGACCAAGTTCGCCGAGGTTGACGAACTTGTCACAAAATTTGCAGAAACGCTCCGATATCCAGTTTTCCGTTACAAAACCTGCTTGAACTCGTAGCTGCGTAACTTCGGAACGAGTTACATCAGCAAATCAGTCACGCACCTATTGATTTATATTCAAACATCGCAAGATAATACGATTAATCATTAATTACTAAAAAAAAAATCTTTACGAATAGTGACCACGTACGGCAAGCGCAACGTCGGACACCCACCACCCATGTGGTAGGACGATCTGACCAAGGTCGCAGCGTTGATCTCATTGAAACAGTTGTTCATATCGACTGGCTGAATCAACCCTTTAAGGGTCCAAGACGATCAAAATTTCACCGTGTTTTTCCAATTCCACCATTTTCACCAAACCTAAAGATCGATTTAATTTAAAAGCAAATATCAGCTCTAGCAGGCTCTGCATCCTAATCATAACTAATATTATAAATGCGAAAGTGAGTTTGTTTGTTTGTTACGCTTTCACGTTGTAACTACTGAACCAATCATCATGAAATTTTGCATACACGTTATCTGGGATACGGAGAAGGACATAAAGTACATTTTATCCCGGGAAAAAGTACTGTTCCCGAGGGATCGACATTGACGCGGGCAGAGCCGCGGGCGAAAGCTAGTACTTAATAATGTTGTTGACAGTACGTGAGCGAATCTCACGATGAGAGTAGATAGATCCCAAAGCTAAAAAGAAACCTTTGGCACAAAGATATTTTCCTGGAATTCTTACTACTAATACTACAATTACCTACGAAATAACCACATAATAATCTTATTATTAACTCTATGCATTGTCTTTCAATATATAGATAACCAGCTTTCGCCCGCGGCTCCAACCGCGTCAATTTCGATCCCTCGGGAATAGTACTTTTTCCCGGGATAGCCTATGTCCTTCTCCGTACTCCAGAGAACTTGTATGCAAAATTTCACGATGATCGGTTCAGTACTTGCGGCGTGAAAGCGTAACAAACAAACAAATAAACAAACAAACTCACTTTCGCATTTATAATAGGATTAGACACTAAAATAACTAAATAATAGATAGTCATTATGTAGTTCTTTGGCATTGAACCAAGAAGTAGGAAGAATCAAGGAATATCAATGGGCTTTCATATCAGTGATACATACTTGGTAACTAGCCAAATGGTAATGTAAATTACTTTAATAGGCGTCTGGAATAGGTACTATATATTTATGCAACCCATATACAGCTGTTTTATAACCTAAGACGTAAAGTGGCGATCTTCTTGAACGTGGCGATTTAAACTCCCCTCCTTTAATAATAAATATTTTTTGTTTTTATTATTTGTTGTTATAACAACACTTTACTTTGAAGTGATTCTCTTGTATATTTTGTCTGTATATTGTTGTTCGACATTGTGCACCCAAATAAAATATTTGTGAAATTAAAGCAAAAAAAAAGATTCGTAAGACGACAAAGGCCCCCGACATAGCTCAGCGGATTAGCTCTAAAGTGGTAGTGGGCGGGGCACATAGCTCGTAGAACCGAGGGCCGTTTGGGCAGAAGGGTTCTCGAATGGCGACCACGTACCGTCAAGCGCAGCGTCGGACATCCACCGGCTAGATGGTCGGATGACCTGACTAAGGTAGCAGGAAGACGCTGGATGCAGGCCGCTTCCAACCGGTAGTATTGGTAATCCTTGGGGGAGGCCAGTGGACTTCTTGTGGCTGATATGATAATGATGATGACATATTGTCCTGTGACAGATAAAGGTACGGACGGAACACACGTCGGTCGGAACTACTTGGGTGTGTGGGAACCACAGAAAAACAAAGAGATTAGAAATGGCAAGGGGGCGTGACACGCACGCCGACAATGCGCTCTATCAGCTCACTTGAATCACCTAAGTAGTTTGTCCCGCGATCGTCAAAGGAACAATAGAGAGATTTACCTATGTGAAAAAAAAAACGAAAAATGCTGATGTGTGTGTGGTATTTTAACGTGTAAAGTGAAACTTTGACCAAACGAGGAGTTTCTACTCAATTGTATTGGCGTTAGTAGTACGAGTATGCTTGAAATGAGGCGATGCTGGTTTTCATCGAAATCAAGCGTGATAACACTTCTAATGTGTTTGGTGTTCTGTGGTGGGAACGCAAAAAATCATTCAATGTGCAAGCTAACTTACCTTTTGAGCAAACAATGACGTCCATTATTTTTGTATGCCGCGTTCCAGTTATATTTATCCTACTATTACAGCGTTATATTCATCCCACTAATTCACATTGACTTATCCCGAAATTTAATTCCTTACTTAAATTATACATAATCGTATGTATCCATACCCTACATCTTTACAAACATTCACGTTTATATTCTTTATCGTAAAAAAATATTTGCTGCATAAAGTTTCACAGGAGCTTTATAAGATTTGTCTGTTGCTTTTGGTCCTATGGCCCCCAGGTGGTCCGTCTGCTTTCCCTGGGGGATCCACTGCAGGGCCAGGCTCGGGATGTGTGTGGGCTCTCTTCTGTTGCTTATACATAGGTAAAACTAGTGCTAATCAAAACAAAATCGTTTATGAAATCGGCATTTCAGAATGCTTGAAGTAAATTGTCCAGGTGGAGAGAGCTTAGATAAAAGTTTAGCTTTTTTACTATTATACTATAATATTTACTACTGCATGCTCCTGCAGTGGAGACTAAAAAACCTGATGATGATGATGATGATGATGATTTACTATACTATACTACTATAATACTATAATATTTACTATATAACCTTTCCGCCCGCGTCAATGTCGATCCCTCGGCTGGCACATGACCGCAAGAAATGGCGCCTTCTAGTGTCGGAGGCCAAGACCCACTTTGGGTCACTGCGTCTTTGCAGTGGATAAGTAATAGGCGCTTTAGTTGGCGTGAGAAAGGCAGCCGGCCGTGAAAACTTACACAAATCGTGAATCAAAGTATGAATGATGCTGTCATAAAACCGGGCCCTGCGCTCGGACGCACTACAGCTTATGGTGCGACTAGGAAAAGACTCAAATGTAGAAAAATCAAAACTAAATACTTTAAGTGGGAAGTAGCCATTCTCAAAGTATTCTCCGCAAATATTCCTTTCATTTTCGGGTGGCAATTGTAAGGGGCGGCATTGGTAGCGTTATTTACCTTTGTTTTCGGGTGGCAACAATTATAAGGGATGGCATTGGCAGCGTTTTATACCTTCATTTTCGGGTGGCAATAATTGTAGGGGTGACATTGGCAGCGTTTTATACCTTTCATTTTCAGGTGGCAATAATTGTAGGGGTGACATTGGCAGCGTTTTATACCTTCATTTTCGGGTGGCAATAATTGTAGGGGTGACATTGGCAGCGTTTTATACCTTTCATTTTCGGGTGGCAATAATTGTAGGGGTGACATTGGCAGCGTTTTATACCTTTCATTTTCAGGTGGCAATAATTGTAGGGGTGACATTGGCAGCGTTATATACCTTCATTTTCGGGTAGCAATAATGGTAACGGATGGCATTGGCAGGATTTCCTCTACCTTATGGTACAGGATGTTACGATTTGCACCACCACGTCGTCACACGACACGCTATACAAAACAGTAAACCAGTTGTTGTTTAGTTTAATCTTTTGCTTACCAAAAGGGGTCGCCGCTCGCCGCACATAAAAAGTTAGAGAACTTGTTTCTTTGGTGAGATTGGTCTGACTCGTAAAGTCAAAGATTGAAAGATTTATTCAGATAATAGACCTTTGCAGGCACTTTTTCACGTTAATGAAAAGTTTATCTAAAGGTGCCCACACGGCAATTATATAGCGTTTTGAACAATGACTGACAAATATTATATTACACTAGCTGCCCCGGCGAACTTCGTTTCGCCATAAGTTAAAAACTATCCTATCTCTCAAGTTGGATCGAACTGCACATGGTGTGCGAATTTTATTATAATCGGTTAAGTGGTTTAGGAGTCCATTGAGGACAAACATTGTGACACGAGATTTATATATATTAAGAAGATTATTGAGGTCAGGGGTGCAATCCTCAACTCCACTGATTAGCCGGTTGGCGTTGGGTACCTATGCGCGCTCGGCCTCACGAGCTGCTACTTGCTTTTCTTCCATTTATCCGAGTCAGGAGTATCCTTATACTTTCATTGCCTTGTCAAATCTAACAAACGCCTATTCTTCCCTAGCTTAAAAATGCTTTCTTCGGGTTCAAAAAAATCGCTCTCTAACCCGCCTGCCAAGCGTTGTGAGTATGACAATATCCTCTAATGGAACCAAGAATCTTTGGGACATGCTTTTGTCCAGCAATGTTATTATAACTACTGTGTGGGGCATAAAAACGGGACACCTTTAAAAAGCGCTTATTAAAAACACTAATAAATTCTTAGTTAACAAGTCTAAGAACTTATGTAACTTAGGGTTATTCCGTATTCATAAGACATTTAGCCTTTATTTCACTCATGAACATGATAAGTTACGACTTATCATAAATGAAATAAAGGCAAAATGTCTTACAGTACGATGCGGAAAATAATTGAGCAGGCGTTTTTACGAGCCTTTATTTTAATTTCATACAATATAGAATATATACATGGTGAAATTTTGATCGTTTTGGACCCTTAAAGGGGTGACTAAGACCATCAATATGAACAACTTTTTCTATGGGACCAATGCCGGGAACTCAAAAAGAATTTCGCCTATTCCATACAAAAGAGTTCCGCCGCCCGGCCAGTTTGTATGGAAATGTCGAATTTTTTTTGAGTTCCCAGCATTGTTCCCATAGGAAAAATTGTTCATTTTGATGGTCACCATGTTTATGCTGCTAAAACATGGTTTCTTTTTTTTTGACATATCATACAGTTTTAGCTAGCACTACAGTAAGTTAGATACGTTTTTTTTATCTTGCTAAGGACACACACGTACAAAGTTGTGAACTTGTATCAAACTAACTTTACGATACTACATTTTATACTTATAAACCTAAATAGATAAAAATCCAAGACACAGATCGATTTAAAAAATATCGTTTTCCATTTTTACCTGGCCGGGGACCGAAGCCAATTCGAAGGCGCTTGTGCTACCACTAAGCCACAGAGGTTGTTGATTTGTCACTATATTTAATACATTGCACTGTCATTCATTGTCTTGGGCTTGGGTGCTTTTGATTATTAATTACTAGCTTTCGCCCGCGGCTCCGCCCGCGCCATGTCGGTCCCTCGGGAACAGTACTTTTTCCCGGGATAAAAGGTAGCCTATGTCCTTCTTCGTACTCCAGAGAACTCGTATGTAAAATTTCATGATGATTGGTTCAGTAGTTTCCATTCTGCGATTTCGCTTAGACCATTGGCAAGGACACAGCCTGCAGTATACATATATGTACGTAGTAAAGTTTACATAAATATGCGAAGTAATAATTTTTAAGCCCCTTTAACAAATTATACATCCAATGAATATTTTATAAGTGATTATTATAGTCAATATTAATTTATTAAAAGCTAATTGAAAACACACATTCATTTGGGTACATATTAAAATCCCAAAAAACATATCACCTTTATTTAAAATGTACGAGCTCAAAATACCCGAATTCTAAATACCGTATATTTAAAATACCAAGTATTTAAAAAATATTTAAATTACCTTATGGTTGAATAGCTCAAAACATCTTATTACGGAATACCTTATCCATAAATACCTGACTTTAAAAAAACTTAACCTAATTTAACTGATTTTATAAGTTCGAAGAAGAAACGAGTTGCTACCAGAATGTACCCATTCATTTCTACAAATTTGACTGTACTTAACTGTACAACAAACAACTCATCGGAAAAGAAGCAAAATATTTAAATCGCCTTGCGCTTACTCAAGTTAAGCAACCCCCAACATGGTTCACACATAAATTAGTGACCACAATTACTATAGACTAGCTCCCATGTTCTTCTGAAGCTTTGTTACGCCTTTGGTCACGACTGTCATCGCAAAATTGTTTAACTGTTTCGTCATCAACATTTCGAGTAGGTGACACGATCAATCGACCATGCACACCCTGGTGTCACAGATTCGGAACCGCCTCTCGGCCTCTGACGTGGTTCCTTTAACGACTACCAGATGGCAGCCGGGACCATCGGCTTAACGTGCCTTCCGAAGCACGAAATCATCTTTATTATCAGACAATCAGGCGACTCAAACCTGCAATGTCCTAACCAAACTGGAAACACCTAAACAAAGTATGCTTCTCGTGGGAATCGAACCCACGACCCCCGGGTCTACAGGCAAACACCTTAACCACTGGACCACGTAAGCAGTAGTAAGATTTGGTTACAGACCAATGACATTTCCCTCCCTAAGGACATCGCATCGGCCGTCTCAACGCGGAACGCCTTTGGTGTGCTTTAAGCTTAGCTAATTCAATAGTCGTGTGTCTCGATATATTTCTGAGGCCGTGTGTAAAGAGCTACCTACTCAAATGCTTCTCAATGTGTTCAACAAAGAGATTCAATATTATAACATTTAAACGGGGCATGAACCCTTTAAATTCATATTAATTTCCACTGCCGTTTCTATGGAGTTAGAACATGACAAAGAGATTTGCGGTCTCGCTGCGACAACGATGGATACAAATCTCTTTGTTAAATAAAAACAGAAGCATTTAAAGCTTGTTAAAATTAATAAATTATGTGTTTAAAGCGCGAAAGTTTAAAACAGAACATTCAATATTAATTTTTAATCTCTGATTTAATAAGAGGCTGATAGAGAGGTTGTCAAATGGATCGACAGGCTGCCATTGTCATTGTAGTTGTTTTACTTTTGTTGCAGTGAAATGATCCATTCGCGAATATATGTATATAATAATAATCAAAAGCACCCAAGACAATGAATGACAGTGCAATGTATTTAATACAGTGACAAATCGACAACCTCTGTGGCTTAGTGGTAGCACAAGCGCCTTCGGATTGGCTTCGGTCCCCGGCCAGGTAAAAATGGAAAACCATATTTTTTTAGATCGATTAAAGATTGTCCACGTCAGGCGGTTCTTCATCCAATTCATTGGTGCCTTCTAGAAGAAATTTTATAAGTGATGTGACTGAGTTTACTCGTTGCATACAGATGCAACTAGTAAGTTGTGCCAATACAGATTCTCCTGCCAATGCAGGAGAATCTCAAAAACAACGTACAAAAGCGGCACTTCTTTTGTTAAGCAAAGACATCTCATCTGAAATAAGTGTGAATTGACTGTTACAAAGATTGCGTGTAGCGAAAGTAAAACATTGTTTTTATTTAAATATGTTCCATTCTTGGGCAAAAGTGCGTCCCATTTCTTTTCAGGATATCCTATCTAGAACAAACATTCCTTAAAATTCCGAATAAATATACATATTAATATTTTGAAGGCAATGTTTGCAATCTTATTATTATATTACGGGTATTATTATTTTATTTTTATAACCGTCTCAGGTCATATAAAAGAAGCAACATGCGTTGGCATATAATAAATTAATCTAAATTGTACCTACCCATAATTTTTTTATATTATATGTACGTGCTTTCAATTGTTCATAATTTCCACACCTTACACTCTTAGTCAGTGATTTCACACCCAAGATTTGTAAGATTTTTCCGTCATTATCCATGATTATGACTCCATATTCTTATTAATTACGAAATATTCTGAGGCATCAGGTCTTTGTGAATCTTAAAAAAAGTTAGCTAACTAAGTTTTGCCCGCGGCTCCGCTCGCGTTTATGTCGATCCCTCAGGAAGGAACAATTTTTAGGTATATGTCGTTCTCGAACTCTTGAAAACGTATGTACAAGATTTCCTTAGAATCGGTTAAGGCGCTGTGCATCACAAGAATACCGTAAAACGTCTATTTTTTCGTCGCGCAGTTAGCCTTATTTTCCATGGAATACTAGCATGAAAAAAATATGAAGTACAGTTCAAAGATCAAAATAGATGGATACATCAAAATATTTTCAAAAAAGTAATTAAAATCTAGCAAAATAAAATAGCTAAAATGCTATACCCAGAAAAAGTTTCGTCGCGAATTACTTGATATTTTCAGCGACAACTACCAACTTTTTTACGACTATAAAAAGTATAACTAAATGAGCCAGATGGATACCTAAAAAAAATACAATATTTGGCTATAATTATTAAATTAATTAATTAAAAGTGAAAATTAACACGGAAATGGCCGTCACGGGTTTGAAATGAGACTAGGGACAGGCCAACCGGTATCGCCACTTTCAGCCGCTACAAAGGGTTAAGGGATACAGCGCCTTATGTAGTTAATGTATCAAAGCGTAATAAACAAACTAATTCCCTTTTGCGTTTATGATATTAATTATAGTTTTATTAGAAAAAAATATTAGAGGGACAAATCACTTAAGATAGACCACACTATGATATGACACTAATGGCATTAGTGTTCTTTTTTAAATATTAGTGTCATAAATTCTTTTTTTTAATATATACAACGCAATAGTTGTAATGGTTGTAAATATATAGTTTGAAAAACATCCATAGGGACCAAGGTTATAAAATAAACGTTCTGTGAGTGATCTTAATTTAATACTCGTATTTAATTTAATACTTTGATTTGTTTATTCTATAAAAATTTAGCATACATATATATAATTTTAAATAACTGTACATATACGAAATAAGTTATTAAATAATTAGAACTACGAGGCACCTATAATTTACATCACAGATATGCTTCTTCTTAGCCTTGATTTTGTATAATTAAAGCTGTCAATGTTGACCCCAATCTTGTTTTATCAAATCTGCACCTTTTTCAGCAATCATATAAACCGGGGAATTAGTATGGCTTGATACTATTTCAGGCATAATGCTAGCATCAATGACTCTCAGTTTTTCGATGCCATGAACTTTTAACCTAGGATCGACTACTGCAGTAGGATCATTTTTAACACCCATCTTGCAAGTCCCACTTTGATGATAAATTGTAAAAGTAAACATTTGAGCTTGGCACGCAAAATATGCGTCACTGCCAAAAGGGCCGTACTCTAAACAATCTTCTATAGGAACATCGTATAATTTTGTGCCAAGTTTCCTCATCGAAGGTTGCCTAGATATTTCAATAGCAACTTTAATACCTTCAACTATCTTCTGTAAGTCTTCCGGATAATCAAAATAGTTTGGTATTAAAGCCGGATGTACTTTGGGATTTCTGCTTTGTAACATCACTCTGCCTTTTGATTTTGGTCGCATCAACATGGGAAAAACCATGAAGGTGTCCGATCTTCCTAGCGGTCCATATGTATCGGCATAAATTTGTTCATCAAATCCAAAATTGCGAGGTAACATCGGATCTGAATTCAAACCACCTCCTATGAATAATAGCTCCATATTAGGCCACCCTGAAGAATTAAATTTGTCTTTTAAATCCATAAATACTAGCGCTTCACAGCCGCCTGGAAGAGATAGTGGTCCCTTGTGTGTTCTCATCCATTTAAAGACCAAATCTAAGTGATTAAGGATGTATTCCGTGCTGATGGTAATGTTTTGCGGCCTCACCATGAATTGGAGTCCACCAGCAGCAATATGATCCATCAGATTATAACCAACAGGCAAATCCTTTATAACTGGAATCTTCATTGACTCCAAGTGACTTCGAGGGCCTATACCCGAGAGCATCAGCAATTGAGGAGAGTTTATTGCACCTGCCGATAATATTACTTCTTTACTTGCTAGTATTTTATATTTTCTATTATGTTTCTCTAATTCTACGCCTACAACTTTGGTGTTAGTATTGTCAAATATGAGTTTTGTAACCATACTTCCTTTGGTCAGGTGGAGATTGTGTCTATTATTGATTGGATGCAAGTATGCTCTGCTGGAGCTGTGTCTTGTTCCATTTTTCATCGATAACTGTAAAAATGAGACACCCGCGGGGTTGGGCCCGTTGTGGTCCCCGTATTTAAAACCTAGTTCTTTTGCGGCCTTTACCCATGCTTGCGACTTTGAACTGCGAAATGGAGTGTGTTCTATATTAAGATAGCCACCGTGCCCGTGGTATTCAGGGTTGTCGAAATTTCGTATGTTGAAATTTTCTATTTTCTTGAAGTATGGCAGAACATCGTCCCATCCCCAACCTTCGTTACCCAAAGCTTCCCAAGCGTCGTAATCAGGCTTTGTGCCTCTAGTATAAATCATATAATTTAGAACACTTGATCCTCCAACAACTTTGCCTCTTGGCCAGTTGCATTGCTTATTTTCAAATCCAGCGCAGTATTTGTTAGAAGGTTTTGTTTTGTATTTCCAGTTAGCTGCTGTGAATTGGAGGTAGTTAGCAACTAACGGTATGTCCATGACGAAATTTTCGTTGACTCCAGCTTCGACGAGCAGGACTTTCCATTCTGATATTTCGCTTAAGCGATTGGCGAGGACACAGCCAGCGGTGCCTGCGCCGACGACGATGAAGTCGTACTCGGAGAGGAGATTGGCGATGTCAGGCGGTTCGTGGTCCTGATGGCTGGTGCCTTCATATAGAAAGTTTGAGAACGATGAAATTGGATCGACGAACTGTGTCTGTGTCGGTAGGAGGATGGTGATCAACACGTATAACACCGGTACTGCTGGCGCTCGGTGACACCACATCTGAAACAAGAGGAATTATTTATAGACATTGATATTACTGCTTCCCAATCTCAAAGTTATCGATTGAAAAGGTTCCCTCTCAAAACAAGAAGAACTGTTTCACAAATTATTTCCTAGGAGACCCATAGGCATTCTGAAATTTTATTGGTCTTCAGAGGTTAAAAGATAGATTGGTATAAATGATAAAATACTAGTTAGGATTTGTAATTGTAAAGGAACAATATAATAATAACCTGGTGGGTTAAATTTAATTGATTATAATTATGGTTAACAACCATATCCTGGAAAGCTAGTGTGGTTATAACTGGTGAAGAGTTTGTCGATATTATTTTAATACTTTAATACGTCACGAAGACTTATTTCTAGTCTAGATTTGATCGATAAATGATCATGATACACAGTCAAGCAGAAACAATGAGCTCAGTTCGTTTGATAAAGTTGATTCAAAAGGAAACTTGTTCGTCATTGTCTATTCCACGAACACGCGCATGCATCTTAATGAGACTAGGACCTTCATGGCTGGTGATCGATGTAGACTTCTTTGGACTTTCCTGTTATTATTCAAGATTCTATTACATTGTTGACTTAACGACCTTATCGAATCGAAGTATAGAATTCAAACTTGAAGAATTAAACGTTTAAAAGTGTGAAGCGACAGTATTCTGAGAGTACCAGCTCACTTCCACCATAATTAAAGGTTTCTGGGTTCCAAAATCGCCTAGCCCAACTTTTGCCTAATCTACATCGAGATCTACTTGCTTCCAGAGCCGATAAATGACATAAGGTTAAGCTATTAATATACAAGTTAGGAATTGCATATACGAGTAACTTCTCGTTTTTGATAGGTCAGCAAAAATGCATACAAAACTAATATAAATGTGTTGTGCGACATGTATTGTGATATTGTTTGTATAACAAATTTTCACCGTGCATTAATACGATAAGGTACCTGTTTTATATTCAGGAAATAAAAGTTCAATAATTTTCACAAGTTCAAAAGGTTGGAGACCAACACAGTCATAGTATATCGTAAATGTATAAATTTAAAAGTTTTCTCAATTTATAGTTTGTTTGGTAAACAGTTTCAAATTAACTGCTATAAAAGAGCGGAGCTTCCTGGCATGACACATTTATGCTTGCGAGTAAAAACAAATTCCCTCAGCATTATTTCTCAGCAGTGGTCGTTCCTAAACACTAGTAATAGTTTATTGATTTTGCAAATATTAAATAAATAAAATAAATAAATAATAAATAAACATATACGGACAAATCACACAGGTTTTTTTTTTTTTTTTTATGTATATCCGACGGCAAACGAGCAGACGAGCCACCTGATGGAAAGTGGTCACCGTCGCCCATGGACATCTGCAACACCAGAGCTGCTGATGCGTTGCCGACTCTTAAGATACCTGTAAACACGCCTTTTGAAGGACCTCAAGTCATAGCACACAGGGAAAACCTCGGGAGGGAGTCCATTCCACAATCTTGCTGTTCGAGGAAAAAAACCACGTGACGCTCTGACATTTTTGGAGACCCAAGTGTCAAGGATGTGGGGATGGACTTTACTCCTGTGGCGAGCGGTGCGGTGGTAGAAAGGTGACGGTGGCACCAATTCAAAAAGTTCTTCAGAACACTCCCCATAGTATAGACGGTAAAATACACACAGAGAGCCAACGTCTCTCCGTAGACCGAGGGTGTCTAAATCGTCTGTGAGTGTGGGATCGTCGATAATACGAATTGCCCGGCGTTGGATGGAATCAAGAGGAAGGAGTTGGTATTGAGGTGCACCAGACCAGATATAAGAGCAGTACTCCATGTGGGGCCGGACTTGAGCTTTATATAATAAAAGTCTATGACCCGGAGTGAAGTACTGCCTCGCTCTATTGAGCACCCCAAGTTTTTTAGAAGCCATTTTGGCTTTACCTTCCAGATGACTCCGGAATTGGACCTCCTTCGTAATATCGACGCCAAGGATCCCAATACTCTTAGAAATGGTAAGAGAGGTGTCCCGAAACTTCGGTGCTATGTTAAATGGGGTCTTCTTAGCGGAAAACACGCAGACTTGTGTCTTAGTAGGGTTGAATTGAACTAGGTTTAGTTTACCCCATTCAGAGACCTGCTCCAGAGAGGTCTCAATGTCAGACACAAGTCTCTTTTTGTTCTCCTCCACCTGTGTTTGAGGGATATTTGCACGACCTGCATAATATGCATCACCCGTACTGTCGTCTGCATAGCAATGGATGCTACTAGTGTTAAGCATGTCGTTGATGTGCAGAAGAAACAGCGTAGGTGATAAAACAGATCCTTGGGGGACGCCAGCATTGATGGGCATGATATCGGAGCATAATCCGTCTACAACGACCTGAATGCTTCGCCCAGATAAGAAACTAGCGACCCACAAGCATAGTCCCTCAGGAAGCCCGAAAGATGGTAACTTCGCGAGAAGAGCCTTATGCCAGACCCGGTCAAAAGCCTTTGTGACATCTAGACTAAATGCCAGTGCTTCTCCCTTGCTCTCGATGGCGGCTGCCCATCGGTGCGTTAAGTACACAAGAAGATCACCAGCACTACGCCCGTGGCGGAGCCCGTATTGACGGTCACTAATTAGCTGATGATCTTCAAGGTAACCAAGGAGCTGGATGTTTATCACGCGCTCCATCACCTTAGAGAGCAGGGAGGTTATCGCAATAGGCCGATAGTTAGACGGGTCTGTGCGGTCACCCTTTTTAGGAATAGGGTGAACGTAGGCTACTTTCCACGAAGACAGGTGACACAGGTTGAGCTAGCCCCAAAGTAAGTTCGAGACTTATGTTATGGGATACTAACTCAACGATACTATATTTTATAACAAATACATATATAGATACACATCCAAGACCCAGGCCAATCTGAAAAAGATCATTTTTCATCTTGACCTGACCGGGGATTGAACCCGGGCACCCTCGTGTCGCAGGACGGCGCGCGTGTTAACCACTGCGCCACGGAGCTGTTAAAAAATAAACGAAAAAAGTCAGCCTAATCGATTCAACATAAGGTCATGAAACTACCTCTTTTCTGCAGATATTTCTTTCTTAATGTAAGAGACGTTATTTTTAATTTATACTTGTTTTTTTGCAAGGGATCGGCCCTTATATTTACTGTCTATAAACCAGCCATAACCAGTTCTGGGTATAGTTATTCCCCAAACTGGCTACGGCCGCGTCCTTAATATTTTTTTCTTTTTAGGGTACCTCAAAAGGTAAAAGGGAATTCGTTTTATTGTCAGTTCGTATGTCTTTCTGTAATGATCGTGAGTTATTCTCATGAATGCGTAAAGGTATCAAGTTTTAATTAATTCCAAATATGCAATATTCTAAGGATTCTAAGTCAACGCAATCAAAAGTAATGGCCGTCAGTTAAGATCGCATAATTAGCACACTTGCAGGGGAAATAAAATCTAAAGGGAACTTCCTGTTGTTCTAGAATCATTATAAGCGTTAACGTATGTTAAGCACCCCGGGCGCGATCTCCGTTGGGATGGGTGACTGCAAGTGGCATATTGGCTGTAAGTTTTGGTAAATTAGCCTTTTTTTTAGAGTCCTTACCTCATAAGGATAAAACGGAACCCTTGTAGGATCACTCGATTGTTAATCTGTCTGTCCGTCTGTCTGTCTATCTGTCAGTCATGACCCTTTTTTCTCAGGAACGCGTAGAGGTATCAAGCTGAAATTCATATCATATACTCAGGTCTACTGTCCCTTGGAGTTTTGAAAAAATCTAACTTCTAAACCAACGAAATCAAAACATACAAATGGTTATGATGCAAATTTTCGTGTTTTTTCGACATTCGCAAGGGAATCAAAACCTACAGGTTACTTCCCATGATGTCAGAATCTTGAAATTTGGTACGAAGCAACGTCTTAAAGCACAGATTTAGGAAAAATTGCGAAAAGTATACATTTTGAGTTACATCATTTATTAATAATATTTTTAACAATTTCAAACTTATTTTATTTATACAATGTACGGAACCCTTTTATTTTAAATGTTATTACATAATTGTAAAAGGCGGACAAAGCCTTTATCTACCCTACGTGCCGAGTCCGACTCGCACTTGGTCGGTTTTTAGAAGAAAAATACTTTTTACTCTGCGTTTTTTTAAACCGTGCTTTACCTCTATTTTACATAAGTAACAAGGTTATATAATAGTTACGCTACTTCTGCAAGTTCTGCATATTACATGATTTTTCTCAGCAACAATATAGTGCCACAATTCCTGGTATTAGACTTTAATGCCTACTCATTAAGGCAGGCCTTGGTACCAATTTTCTAAAGACATGACGCGGCTGGGATTTTGCATGGCATTCACGTTAAAGGCTTAATTGGCGCCATTGGATGAATCTGTTTATAGGATTCAGGTCATGCGTCATATCTTAATATGTCAAAAGTGGTAAAAAAATTATACTGATTCAATATCAAGTCTTTTTTATGGAAATGTTATACTGATAGAGTCGAGTAGAATCGGATTTACAACACAACAAAGAAAATTGACCCTTACGTATCTATATATACATCTCATAATGGAACGGCGTGACCGCGGCCGGTTTCAGCCGACTCTGTTTTGTTTTGTTCCTTGTAAATATGGAATATTGTTGTACAGAAATATAAATTTTCTCAAACATGCTCGGAAATGTAGGCATTATTGTAGTAAAATGAAGCCACGAAGTTTGTAATTCTTGGCTCGTCCATTACTTTACCGGCCTAGGCCAGGAAAGTAAGTATGAAAATTCTTTCCTGGCCGCTGCTCCAAACTTTTTAATTAATCTATGTAACTTGTCATACAGCCAATGGCTACCACATTATAAAAAAATGCACTCATCGAGCATATAAGAATATGAATATGAAAATAATTTTATTAAAATGTTGGTATAAAATCAAACAAAAATATGCCAATAACACAAAGAAAAAAAGCGGGAAAGTAGATTTTTACGGTATTACAATTTTTGGGTAAAATATGACTGGGCTGTATGGGCTATGTTTCCTTAGCACTAAATGACAATTGCAATTAAAAAAGAAAATAACGCGGGAATGTACTATTATTTATTTTCGGCGGACTGCAAGGTTGTTGTTTTGGATTGTTTTGCAGATTGCTTCTAGTGGACTTTATAATGTAAAATCGGTGTAATTTGGTGTTATAAATGCCTATTTGTGTGAAATAAATAAAATAAAGTATCATGGTGCGGCTGTGATGCAGATTTAGAGATTTACATAGCGGGCTGGTGGTCGCTCGCGTTACTGCGTCGTCTATGATCAAACCACGCCAAATGCCGTTAAACAAATATGAAAATAAAAATGTACATACCATTGTAGCTTTTTATATTATACTCATTTATTCCCAGTAGTACGTCTTTCATTATTTCCTCGCATTTATTGAGAAAAGCACAATACATGCCTTTGCCGGGAATCGGCTTGCCGGACTCGTATTTATTGCCAAGGCCTCGCTGACGCTCGGCCTTGAAAACTCTACTCGTCCGGCAATCCCTTACTTCCCGGCCTCTGCAGTAATGTACTATTCCTTTGTTTATTTCATGGCGCGCTCCCGCTTGACTCGGTGCGTGAAGATAAAAATAAAGGTCGCTAATAAAGATCACAGCCCTCATCTATACTAATATTATAAAGTTGAAGAGTTTGTTTGTTTGAACGCGCTTATCTCTGGTACTACTGCTTCAAATTGGAGTATTCTTTTTGTGTTGGATAGTCCATTTATTAAGTAAGGCATAAGGCTATAAAACATCACGCTGCGACCATAGGAGCGAAGCATCAATGAAAAATGATTTGAAAACGGGGGAAAATTATTTATCTATCTATACTAATAAAAAAACTAATTTATCATAATAACAGAAATTGCCGCGGACGTAGTCGCGGGCAACAGCTATAAATAAATTAATAAATATATACGGACAAATCACACAGATTGAGCTAGCCCCAAAGTAACTTCGAGACTTGTGTTATGGGATACTAACTCAAGGATACTATATTTTATAACAAATTCATATATAGATAGATACACATCCAAGACCCAGGCCAATCTGACAGGGATCATTTTCCATCTTGACCTGGCCGGGGATCGAACCAGGGCACTCTCGTGTCGCAGGCTAAGATATTCGTTCATAAGAAAGAGTGACTCACTTCTTCACTCCTAATCCCACTTTATGTAGGCCAGCAGTCTCTTATACTTTCTAAGCTGTAAAAAGTTTGGGTTATTTTTACAACTTGCGGCCTGACCTACGTCAACCCTACTTGGGAATGCTGTTTTTTTACGATTTTTATGACCGTCCGCCGTCCGACGTCAAGCCTTCTTTGGAATACTTCGATACACGAGATGTACGTGCTTGTCCCGTCGCTTCTTACGACATCCATGGGACTGAATGTAGCGGATAATAGTGATTATCGCTCATACATATAATAAAAGAGTACAAAAAATGTGTCTGTACATTGAATATATATATACAAAATAAAAAACCGGCCAAGTGCGAGTCGAACTCGCGTACGAAGGGTTCCATACCGTTATCTATAATAACGACAAAAAAATCATGTCTTTTGTATGGGAGCCCCCCTTTAACATTAATTTTATTTTTTATTTAAATATTATTATAATTTATTTTTAAAGTGAATATATTTCTATATATTCTGTAAATATTTCAAGTGTCTACCTGTTGCCGTTATCAACAATGAGCAAAAACAAGCAAAAAGAAAACACGGTTATTGTATGGGACCCCCTTAAATATTTATTTAATTCTACTTTTTAGTATTTGCTGTTATAGCGGCAATACAAATACATTATCTGTGAAAATTTCAACCACCTAACTATCACAGTTCATGAGATACAGCCTGGTGACAGATGGACAGACAGACAGACGGACAGCGGAGCGAAATTAATAGGGTCCCGTTTTTACCCTTTGGGTACGGAACCCTAAAAATTATATAGATACTACTACACATACTTATAGAGTAAGAATAAAAAAAATGTCTGTCTGTTTGTTTGTCTGTTTATATCGTTTATCTCCGGAAATACTGAACGTATAGCTATTAAGCCTGAGCAATATATAGGGTATAATTTATTTTGAAAACTGAAACACTTGATGCAGAACTATAATGGTCCCGCTAAGCTATAAGAAGAATTAGAATTAGAAACTATAAGAAGTTGTTCAGGCCGATGAGCATTTTCTGTGGAGTCATAAAGTCCACACGAACGAAGTCGCGTGCATCAGCTAGTTTAAAATAAACCCCACGTTTATGCTCATCCATTTGAAAAACTTTACAGTAGGTATGACGCCTTTCGCCTTCTATTTTAAGAAAACTATTTCATATTCTTGAGGAATAATATGTTCTGCGAACTTATGAGCCAAAACTAAAAAATATTGGAATCTTCATGTTCATAATGGAATTTATTTATAACCTCCAACGTGGGGTTATAAATAGTGTTTAAGGGGTTATAATTTTTAAGCTATTGATTTTTAACAAACTGTATTGGAACGTACATAGATTATGATGAGATATACTGAATTAATGCTTTAAATTGTACCACCGTTATCAAATATTTCCGCGAGTCCCTTTCGCCGTTTGTATGGAGATATACGCCTCTAGGGCAACCTTATGGTTTTGTCAAGAGAAGTTAACACCCGGTATACATCGATATATATTTATTAATAAAAAAAGAAAGACTTACATGCGTCACTCGTACACATTTATTCGCGTTCGTATAACAATAGTACATACTATAACATAGTTTTATTGTATTAAATCTAAAGTCTATTGTTATCAGCGTATTTATATTGTGTCAGAATTACAGTTCTTATGCAAGTATTGCATTTTGCTGCAGTCGCAATATGTTGATTGCAAGTTCAAGGATGGATTGGTTGAATAGTTCTGCAATATAGGTAAATTAATTTCCTAGAACTTGTTTACACATAGCATTGTTTAATTGATAGAAAGATTGAAGAGAGATAAGATAATAGAATAAAACAAGGGCTAGAGTAGGGTACCGCAATTTTTGAATTCATCATTATCATCATCAGGTCTTTTTAGTCTCCACTACAGGAGCACGACCCTCTCTGTACTACTAGAGCCATACTTGGCCAGAGCAGCCAGAGGACTTGGCCTACACTCTCCACGCTGGCCAGACGAGTTGGAGAGGTCTCTCAGATGTTTATAAGCTTTGTTTAGCTTGTATTTCCTAAGTCGCCTTCTACGACATCCACGGGAAGACTTGGAGTGGTCCTATTCTACTCTGCCGGGTACCACACGGCTTTTGAATTATGGATTCTAAACGGATTACTTACTCAACAATATCCGTTAGCTCTCCATAATTACTGAGATTTGGTCAGGGGTGTCATCCACTACTACCTGTCCAGTGGTTGCGGATATAGCATCGGGTACGCGTGCCTCCCGAGCTGCTCCATACATGCTTTTTCCCATTTATCCGAGTGAGTTGCACCTCAATACCTCTATTCCCTTTACAAATCCAATAAATTCTTATCCTTTCCCAGTTTAAAAATGCTTTCGATGGGCAGCAGCAACGGAAGCACAAGTTAGAAGCCAAAGAAACTGCGCTCGTGGACTTCTTATGGCTGAAATCATGATGATGATGATCAGTTAGTAAGATAAAACAAAAATATTGATGATTTTATCAAATGTTTATTTTCATAATAACATAATGTTAAAAATTTTAATAATTATTAGTCTCATCTTTTAATATTGTTACTATGTGAATGTACATGTTTTATATGTTCGTACGTATGTATGTGTATAACTCGTAGCTATATAGGATGACTCAGTCCGTTAATGTAAACGATATTTCATATGAGACCAGAGATGGAAACTAAAAAAGAAAATCTTCATTCCCATAGTATTCAGCTCGGTAGATATTAAATTTCTTACACTTTGATCATAGATCTGTTTTTCGGCAAGTATAATGTAATGTTGGGCGATTTACCAAAGAGAATGTTGCTCTATACATTTTTATTTTTTAATGAACATAGATAATACTCGATAATGTATTGAATAATATTCTAATTTCAACTTATTAATTAGTTAATGTGTGTTATCTATTGTCGATAAAGTCAAGTGCGATCACGGTTAAATCACAAGACTGCGTTGACAAGACTTTTGTATGTCTGTATTTGCATGTATGACCTTTTGTTTTTGGATCACACAATAGGCTAATGCCAAAACGAGGTATTGGCCGTGATGAGATGGAATTTTCCCGCCATCAATAAACATTAATTCAGTTGTGTAGAGTCCAGCCTTAAATAGGACCTTGAGAAACTCGATGGCTCAGTTTTAGTGTATTATGCGTTAACGCATGTAAAGCAGTTCCGATTGCGGGCCCCGTTGGGATTAAATTTCTTTATTCAAAAACAATTTACATATTGTGTTTGAAATTCACTTAAATTTCAAGATTCTGCCTTCATGGGAAGGTTTTGATTCCCTTGCGAATGTCGAAAAACCCGTAATTGCGGCATAACCAGCTGTCTTTGGATTGCGTTGGCTTATAAGTACATGTATTTTCTAAAATCCCAATTTAAACATGCCTATTCATTAAACAGATCAAAAAATAATATATACCTACTTAAAAATATGGGTGGGCCCTATTTTGTTTCAAGCCTATAATATATGCTCCATTTCTTATGTTTTTTCTCTTTTCTTATGTTTTTTCTTTTTGTGTATGTATTTTACTTATTTTTTTTCGTTATACTTTTGTTGTTTGTTTTGCGTAAAGTATCTTCCCAACTTAGGGAGGCGTGGGACGGTCCGTGATGCCACAGAAGGTGACGGCTGAAAATCAGTGTTGTACTAGGTCATGCATATGCCTAGTACAGCGTAATACTGAGCCGTCACCTTTTGTAATACTGATGGCACCGCCTTATAATTGTGTTTTGTCTTATACTGTCCTTTTTTGTTTGTGTTGTGTGTGCCATTGAGTGTTGCAATAAATATTTTTCATTTCATAAAATATTTTTCATTTCATTTCTCCATACTCTACAGTTAAGCGGGAGCGATGTGAATTGAAAGATGATGTTGTGACCAAGATTGAGAAAGGAATGTTTAGATAGTTTGGCCACACTGAAATGATAAATGAAAGAAGAATAACAAAGAAAATATATAAAGCCAGTGTGATTGGGAATAATGTTCAGGGTCGACCTCGTCGAACGTACTGCGATCAGATTGCAGACGTTCTTAAAAAAAAGAGCTGTTCGAAGTACCCGAAACCGTAGAGCATGTATGAGGAGAGTAATTAGTGTAGACGAAGCTAGAGATACATGTCAGGATCGTAGCAAGTGGAGATCCATAGTCTCTGCCTACTCCCATGGAAATCAGGCGTGATAATATGTATGTATGTATGTCTACAGTTAAAAAAAAAACTAAACAAGTTACGTTAGACAGATTTGCAAAAATCCCGCAAGGGAAATTAAGTAGGAATCTTGCAGGGGATGTCCCTGTTATTAAATGCTAAAACGAGTACCTTGTGAGTCATTCAACTTAATGTAGTAAGTATTACGCATGTCTATACTTTTTGTGGTTTTACTTCAAATGTAAATTAGAGTTGATGACGTCAATAACTTGTTTCCAAACCTGCCCTCGGATTATACAGACACTATCAATTAACCTAAGGGACAGTCATTATCTTATTTCTGTTATAAGTACCTTTTTACTAATATGGATTTAGTGGTATGTTAATATATTCTGTATCATCATCGTCATTAGGTCTTTTTAGGCTCCACTGCAGGAGCATGACCCTCTCTGTACTACCGGAGCCATACTTAACCAGAGCAGACAGAGGATTATAGTTTACTAATGAATAAAATTTTGTTTGTTTCAGGTATGTAAAGAAGCCGATCGTAGCTTTCGCCCATAGGGCGAAAGATGAGAGTTTGCTGTTTCTCCAAGCCTTGCCACACATTGGCTACGCCCAAAGGTCCGTCCCTCCTAGGGGCCCGTTGAGGGCCCCGCTCTTGCCTCAAACGCCCCGTGAAGTAGCGAAAGTTCACTTAGAATTAGCTACATAAGTTACATAGCTAATAAAAAAAGCAGTAAGTATTGTAATTTAATTCACCTTTTAGTAGTTGCATAATTCTAGGTAAGAATTTATAATACGAACTCCAAGCTTGTGAAACAATACTAAAAATAAATTAAACTAAATTTTATTTTATTGCGCTAATCTTACACTGAGTATCGTAAGCCAGATTTTTGAAGTGCAATTTTTGGGATGGGTAAAAAAATTTAAACTCGCGTTAGGAGGACACATCTCCTGATCGAAAATTCGCAAGACAGGCACGTGACTTGAAACCGCCGGCGCGGCGTGGGAGAGGAAGTAATATCGTCTCTTTCTACCGCGCGGAGTTTTCACTTCTGCTGGCACTCACGGAATGCAAAAAATTCCTTTTTTAATTTTTGATTTATTGTTTAGACCTGGAATGCAATCATTTTTTTTTTATTTATTTTAAATTTTAGAAATTTGGTCTGTTAATCTTGCAAGTTGAGTGATGCTTTAGTCGCAAGGTCCCGTGTCTGATCTCCAATCAGGTTAAGATGGAAACCTTTATTTTTTAATTGGCTGGGATCTATCTATTCGAAATGTTGGTAAACACCGTTGTCCCTCAAATTACCACATCATGCCGTCAAATGAACTATTTTTATTATCGGACTAATGAAGGGAACTAAAAAAAATTCAACATTTCCAACTAATACCTGGGCTAGCCGACCGCATTTGTATGTATCGCTCTCCGCAAACAAGGTTTACCAATTTAAACGTTATAAGAATCATTTAAGTAAACTTTAAATTAGCTGGATTGAAAAAATTACCGAAATTTTGGTATACCGGGTATTGAAATTTCAATATAAGTATCAATACCGGTATGAAAATCATTTCGGTATTCCATGCCCTGAGGAAGACCTCCAGATGAGGTCCACCCATGTCGGCCAGAAGCTGACTACGGACGTGTCACGTGAGTAACCCGTTGTTATACATATTTTAATAATGTTTATATCTCACGTTAGTTTTAGTCAAAAAATAACTTTATAACTATTCATGCTTCGTAGTATACCGTATCAATTAATCAATCAATACAGTATAATCTAATTAATGCACCTGTCTACAATAATCTTTTATTTATTTAAACTTTAGCACAATAAAAAGTACAAACAGGTGGACTTAATGCCATAAGGCATTCTCTGCCAGTCAAACCTTGAGACCAATCCGAGATATATAATGGGTGGTGCGATGAAGTGTTGATAGATAATTTAAATAAATATGTAAATATTTATGTGTATAAATAAAAATAACATAAACTTACAAAAAATATAAATTTGTATGTCGATTTAACAAATTGATAAACATCGATAAATACACATGACATAATTACACATACAAAAAATATTACTAACTACATAATATATAAAATATAAGTTAAACGGATGATTATAGAGAAGCAAAAGAATTATCAAGAAAATATTTGTGCACTGCCTCCTTGAACGCAAATCTGTTGGGAGCCCTTCTGGTGGATTCTGGAAGAGCATTCCAAAGTCTTATAGCCTGCAACTGAAACGAGTTGGACTGAAATCTTTATCTAATACATGCTCTAAATTGCGGCGTTTATCATACGATTAGTATTAATTAGTGATGAGAACTATTAATTCTGAATGCTATAATTGTAGCTGTAGCCTTATTTAGCTTAGACAACTCTTTGTTTTCTTTGTTAATAGGTGGTGAAGGCGACCTTAGAAAATACTTAAATTTTTTTCAACGCTTTTTAATCCTTCACTTTTTTCTATCTTATATTTTAAAACTAATATTGTAAAAAGGATAGAGAAAAAAGAACAAGAAATAAGAAAAAAATCCACGCGGGCGGAGTTTGAACCTTTGAACCAGCGATCGGGGTAAACGACGGGAAATTTTGAACAGTCGTACATAGATTTAAGGTCGCTGGTTCAAAGCTAAAGTTATGGTGGAATTTTTTCACCATATTTTATTTCTTAATATATTAAGAGTATACTAAATTGCAGTTTCAGCAATAGGCCGAAGGTGGCCACAGACTAAGCTAGCTTCGCAGTACTAGTGAACTTGTGTCTCATGGGATATTAACACAACGATACTATATTTTATATTATTAATACTTCATATCGACTCTTCCATGCGTAGAATGTGCCAGCTGCTTCCCTTCCCGCGCAAATGTAAAGGCCGATCTAGGGATTGCGCTAAAATCTGCGAAGTCATGTCAATAGGCGATGCGGCTGGCAACCCAAAACTATTTTGATTCCATTTTCAATCCCCACGCCCTCCAACATGCTAAATGTGGGCATAAGGTATTATAGACCTAGGCTCTGAAGGGTAAAAGACGTGATACTATGTATGTTCATATCGATAAACATCAATCGTTCGTTTGCCTCATTCAGATTTTCTCGAGAGCAAGAACTTGGGTCTTTAATTTCGAATATAATATATACGGACAAATCACACAGATTGAGCTAGCCCCAAAGAAAGTTCGAGACTTGTGTTATGGAATACTAACTCAACGATACTATATTTTATAACAAGTACACATATAGATAACATCCAAGAACCAGGCCAATCTGAAAAAGATCATTTTCCATCTTGACCTGGCCGGGGATCGAATCCGGTCACTCCGTGTGGCAGGCTGGCGTGTTGACCACTGCGCCACGGAGCTCGCCCGTGGGATCGTGGATCGTATCAAGATGATACTTTTCTTTCCTGAGGAATATACATTAACGCGAGCGGTGCCGCGAGTTATAGCTAGATAAATAAATAGAATTGCCATTAAAATTCAACTAAAATAAATCCAATCACCATCTCATTGACACTGGCTCGGCCCTTTAATTTTTATGGACTAATGAAACATGAGTGTGAATACATATATTGAATAAACATTAATATTTCGCATGTTTGGCAACATTGCATTAATCAGATGCATCTATTATTATTTTTTTTGGTACAGTAAATCCTTAATAAAGTTGTAAAAAGTTGAGTAACTCACACACTCTCACAGAAAATCGACGTTTGAGTAGAAGCTTTACCGCTTCTATGCTTCGTTCGGTGAGTGAGAGAGGCCCATCCTTCCCCCATTTCCTCCCCCCATGTCCTTTCCCCAACTCCTTGAAAGGCCGGCAACGCTCCTGTTATACCCTGGTGTTGCAGTTGTCCATGGGCAGCGCTGGTCGCTTACCATCAGGCGACTCGCTTGCTCGTTTGCCGTACTATATCATAAAAAAAAAAACTATGTATTGTTTTTCGACCTATTCTATGCAAATAAATTATTAGTTTAACAAGCTAATTAAAATTTTAATTTTAAACAATCCCCGATACAAAACATGTCTAAGAAGAACGGTACAAGACGCTATAAAACCGGCAAACAAAATAAAGATTAAATAACTTAAGTATAATTACATTAGTTTTAAGAAATTATATATTATGGTTAAAAAAAATCGGGTAACATTCCGGGAGTGCCGGCAGAAGTGAAAACTCCGCGCGGTAGAAAGAGAGGGGGATATTACTTCTTCTCCTACGCCGCGCCGGCCCCGCCTGCGCTCTCAGGTGACGTGTCCGTCTTACGAATTTTAGATCAGGTCAAGTGTCCTGTCTGTCTGTCTGTCCGTCTGTCACCAGGCGAAATCTCATGAACCGTGATAGTTAAGCAGTTGAAATTTTCACTGATGATTTATTTCTGTTGCCGCTATAACAACAAATAAAATAAATATTTAAGGGGGCTCCTATACCATACAACAAACGTTAATTTTTTTCTTGTTTTTGTTCGAAATTGATAACGGCAACAGGTAGACGCTTGAAATATTTACTGAATATTTAGTTAAATACTCACTTTAAAAATAAATATTTAAATAAAAATAAAATTAATATTACAATAGACATGATATTTTTGCCGTTTCTATTGCTAACGTTATTGAACCCTTCGTGCGCGAGTACGACTCGCACTTGGCCGGTTTTTTAACCCATTCCAAAAAGTGCACAACGTTGCTAAAGAAGTTTTCACTTCAATAACGACGATTTTTTTGCAGTTCTTTCGGCTATTTTTCTTTTGTTAAAAAGTTTTTATAAGCATAAAGTTCTTATTTATGTTGTCCACGCATCAGCTTAGCCAATAACAAATGACAATGTCAAGTAAAACATAAGACTACATAGTCTCAGTCTTTTAAAAATCAATTAATTAGTTAGCATATATGAAAGTCAATGCACTGATCTGTGGGTCAGGGTCATCAAGGTGTAGTTAGTTCAAACGACCTATGAACCATTATATCATTACTTTGACATTTCCAGTTATGTCAACTTAGGATATAATAATACTGATAATTATTTAATTAAATAAATCATTATAGAAACAAGACCATTAGTTGCTAATTTCGGTCACGAAACTTGATTGCAATAATGAAATTCCGTAGAATGATGCACAAAATTTCCATCATTTGTTTTTGTTTCATTTCCATTAGATAGAACAAGTATGTTTTAGTATATTTATATCCATTAAATATACCAGCGTTTTTGTTAGTTTATTTTTCGTGTGAACAGTGGCCACAGTGGTTTCCGATGTTTCAAGCCACCCGAAAGCATCCATCTGCCACTATCCTAATCCTAACTAATATTATAAATGCGAAAGTGAGTTTGTTTGTTACGCTTTCACGTTGTAACTACTGAACCGATCATCATTTAGCGATTTTGACTCGACTCCAATAGTTTTCAAGTTTAACCTACAATACTGTGGATGAAGTCACGGGAAAAAGCTTATCCATACTAACATTATAAATGCGGAAGTTATTGCATGTCTTTCGCTTCACGCTTCGTTTACTGAACCGATTGAGATGAAATTTGGTATAGAAAGGCCGAGAGGCGGTTCCGAAGAACTCTGACACCAGGGTGTGCATGGTCGTTTGGCGGTGACTCCTGTGATGATGATGGTATAGACATAATTTGATAAAGTGCGAAATATCGCGAGCGGCGGCTCCGGGGCAGGAGCTAGTTTATACCTGATATTTGATTGTAATGGATAAACTCAAAAACTACTGACCGATTTTAAAACGTCCCTTATCAGTAGGGAGCCACGTTATCAGGTGTCATAGGCTATAATTTACGCGGACGAAATAAGGAACAAAGAGCCTTATCTATGTCTGATAAAGGCTTACAGAAATAATACATCTTATCATAATCAAGAAACCAGAATGTGTGAATCTTGTAGCGTGGTATGTCTGGAGGTCAGCGACTTGCATCTCTCTTGCCCAAAGTCTCCGCTGGACCAGTCGGCCAGTGACCGGTAGGAAAAAAATAGCGACCATATTCTGCATAGAAACAAAAACGCATGAAAACTCGAAAACACGCGTTTTCCCAAACATAAGACTAATCTAGATCGATTGTATGGGAGTAAACCCCCGTATACCAAATTTCAGTGAAATCGTTAGAGCCGTTTCCAAGATCATAGAAATAAATTTATATACATATAAATAAATATACGAGAATTGCTCGTTTAAAGGTACATATAACATCTTCCATGTTGGGCTGGATATCCAATGCTGGTCTGGGAGTAAAAAAGGACAGAACATACCAGCTGCTTCACTTCCCGCAATCGAAAACAAATAGTATTCACTTTTATATGTTGAATGATGTATGAATTTATCTAAAACATACACGGTGAAATTTTGATCGTTCTGGACCCTTAAAGGGATGATTCAGCCCGTTGATATAAACAACTTTTCCTATGGGAACAAAGCTGGGAACTCTTTTTTTTAAAATATCCCATACAAATTGACCAGGCAGCCGAAATTTTTTGTATGGAACTGCCCATTTTCTTTGAGTGATGGATTAAGATGAGTTCCCAGCATTGGTCCCATAGGAAAAGTTGTTCATATTGACGGGCTCAATCACCCCTTTAAGGGTCCAGAACGATAAAAATTTTACCATGTATATTCTAATTGAATTTAAATAAATAAATAAATGCAAATGTCATAATGTAACATGATTGAATAGGTATTGTTTGTCATAAACAGAGATCGGATGGATATTCTAGCGTATATTTAGCTAAAGATGATTTTTGCCTCACATATTATGGCAGCGGCTTTTTTAATTATCATAAATAAAATCCCATTATTTAGGTATAATTTGCCGCGCACTTATACTTATAGTTTCGTCAAAAATCACTATTAGTAAAACCAGCGAAAACCAACCCCATTTCTTTAGAGCAGGTCAATTAGTGTATTGAGTGAGGAGTACTGACTCCTTACAATATTGTTAATCATAAAACAGAATTTAAAAAAAAAAAATGCATAATTGCCATCTTTTCAACTTTAGGTAATATTTACCACATTGGCAATTATGCAAAGCATTTTTTTTGCACTAGAATATCTGTGGTCATAAGACGTTGAATTTTACAATATGTTATTCTGTAAGGACATCATTTCACTTTGTAATTCTAATATTAGTTGAATACCAAAAACTCTCTAAAGTTGAAAGGTTATGAAAAATCTTGTATATAATTATGTAATGCAGTTAATTTTTAAATTGTGGGGGTAAAGTTCCAATAGGTCTCACTCTAGGGCATTTTGTGCCTTAAGTAATTATGAAATTAAAAATATATATTAGTCTTATTGGGTGTCTCACCGCTGGGTAATGGCCACTTCTTTTAATTATCAATATCGAAGGCATTTTTAATGTCAAAAAATGTCATAAATTTATGTATTAATTCATAAATCTCTTAAATCTTTTATATTTTTTATTATTAACTGTATAAACATCATTTGGCCTTAATTTTGTACTTGTATGACCTATATATTAAATAAATTGTATAACGCTGTTTGTTTACCAATAAAAAAAATAACCGACTAAAAATACGTGAGTTAAACCGTTTTGTGATATATTTAAACAAAAATAAAATAAAAAAAATTAACTTCAAGCATTGAAGATGGCGAGACGATATAGACGGCTTTTTAACTGGTTGGCAGCAAATAGCCCCGGATCGGGAAGTGTGGAAACAGAAAGGGGAGGCCTTTGACCAGCAGTGGGACACAACAGGCTAATAAAAAAAAAACCTCAAGTATTAATTTTTGATTGGCGATCAATTTAATTTAAGTTATATTTTCTGAAATATTTGCTGTGTATTTTGGTGATAGAATATAGCGAATAACCAAAACCATGTAATAGTATTAATCGACTTCAGCTAGTTATTATATTTATGTTTTAATTTTTCATGGGAAACTCACAAGCAAAAGATTCAAACAATGATATTATTGATAGCTTTTGAAGATTAATGAATAATATAAATATTACTAAATTCAATCCGTTACATACTTAGGTTTTTGGGGTCTGTAAACATAAATATGAATACGCACAACAGTTTTTATGGCATTAAAATAATTTGCATATCGGTATGACATAATTTTCCTTTGCCATTGTTACTAACGCCGTTACATACTTACTTAGGTTTTTGAGGTCTGTATGCACAAATATCAATACGCACAATAGTTTTTTTGGCTTAATAATAATTTGCATATCGGTATTAAAACATAATTTTCCTTTGTCATTGTTAAGCGTAACAATCTCTATGCGAGTTGTTTATATGCAAATGATATCTTATGTCAATCAAAATTATGCGTGCCGATCCCAAACCATGTACTTACGATCCATAATAAAATAATTTGCAATTGACAATTAACTTTTCACCAATCAAAAACCACAGCACCAAATACCATTACTACGAAAATCCATAAGAGTACAGAAACTTACGATATATTTATAATTTTCAGATTTCCAGTCACGTCACGCACGTCACTAGTACACGTAGTATTTTTTCCTTAGTGTTGGCACTAGTCCGCACAGCACTGGTCTTCAAGATCAAATGCCTACTGATATCGTTAAGGGTCACGTCTTCGTTTTATTGGACAGAGGAAATCCGCCGACCTTTTGCTTTCAATAGGGTTGTTTCCCACCGCGGCGCGTCGTTTTTTTTTTTTCTAACGACCTCTATTTTCTTTTTGCTGCCAGTCATTAATTTCATACAATCTAAGATGACACATGTTCGATTCAAAGAAAAAAATCTGTTACAACTTGGATATGCGTCAATATGCGTGATCGTGTCGTTTTGGTTGGTAATCGACCCTCAAGCGGAAAAGTTATATGTGTCTGCTATATTTACGTCAGCCGCTTCTATCGCATTATGAATGAGCTTATTTCTGAGACTTCCGGCACCCGCCGCATGTATGTGTGTATTGTTTGTTACACGTTTTCTCAAAAAGTACTGTACTGTTATCAGGGTTTAGTAACGTGTGTTATTTATTTCGGCATAACTTCTAAACGCCTGAATATATTTGAATGTCCCATACATCCAGCTTACGTTGGCTTTATTTTTCTTGGTAGACCAGTTGTATTTATTATTTTTTAATGTTAATTAACTTGTTTATGTACTCGTTATTAATGATAAAACAATCACACCTGTGTATTTAAGAAGGTAGTTATTAAAATTTTGCATCATAGTTCCGCCAGTTCAATCAAAATATATTAATCGACTTCTAATCAAATAATATAATTTTCGCACAATACCATTCTTGTCACGGTCCAAATCTCTTCAGTTAGTTATTATATTTCTAGTTATTATATTTACTTTTTAATTTTCCACGGGACACTTACAAACCAAAGATGCATTCAAACAATGATATTATTGATAGCTTTTGAACATTCATTAATAATATAAATATTACTTAATTCAATTCTTTAAATTGTTATTTGACGTAAAAAATGCCTGTTGTCAAGTTTCTGAATAAACGTTTTGTTTTGATTTTATTCGATATGATTAGAAACATATCGTTGATAGTAAAATTCTTTTATTGTTATTTTTTACTGATGCGTTAAATTATAAATCCTTTTTAGCCGATCGGTTTTATAATTAAGTCACTCTACTTTCACTTTGTTTTTAAGACTTGATGTACCTAAATATTGCGAGGAACTTTAAAATCAACCTGTACATAAAATCTTTTTTTATTACCACTCCAGAGCTTTGCCACCTTCGAAAATTGAATTCGAAATTCAAACATATGACACACTTGACACTTACATTAAAAATATCCTTTTGTTCCAAATTCAAATCACCGGTTCTTCTACACCGCAGTCACGGTGTGTTGCGTCAAGTTCAATCTTCTACTGATACCGGCGAGGGTCACGCCGCCACTTTTATTCTTCAGAGGAAATCTGCCGGCATTGACCGTGACCTCCCGTGAACAACACGACCCTATTATGTGGGAAAGTTTTTTTTTAATATTTTCAACCGACTTCAAAAATGAAGAGGTTCTCAATTTTATTTTGTGTTATTTTTGGTTATTTTAAAGTTTAGTTACTTCGTAGGTTTATTATTTATAAACCGACTTGAAAAAGTAATAGAAGAAATAGGCCCATTATTCTTTCAGCAAAATCGTTTTAATCGTTGGGTCGAAGACGGTTTTTTATCTGAAAAATTATCAATTATTGATACTTACGTACAGTATACTGAAAAGCGTCTAAGCTGAAAACGTTCTCAAATCTGGTTTCTTCACTCTCTGGACCTATCAAGATAAAGATATTCAGAATGACATTCATCATCATCATCATTATCAGGTCTTTTTAATCTCCACTGCAGAAGCATGACCCTCTTTGTACTACCGGATATACCATACTTGGCCAGAGCAGACAGAGCAGACAGAGCATTTGGCTACACTCTCCTCTCTGGCCAGACGGGTTGGAGAGGTCTCATTGATGTTTATGAACTTTGTTTAGCTTGTATTTCCTAAGTCGCCTCTTACGACCTCCATGGGAAGACTAGAAGTGGTCCTATTCTATTCTGCCGGAAACCACACGGTTATGATGAGGCTAGAATGACATTAGTTTAGATTTAATTAAGTATTTTATGGTAAACAGGTTGGGATTTTTAATAAGAAAATGTATTTTTCGTTTTTGATATTTCGCTAAAGTAAAAAATTACTAGTACATTACGGCAGAGGCCGGGAAGCTAGGGATCGCAGTTTCGTCGGACTCGTAGTCACAACTACGAGTCCGATGAAACAATTACTCTATTCGTCCGGCAAGCCCATACCGCCGAGGCATGTATAGTGCTTTTCTCAATAAATGTGAGGAAATAATAAAAGACATAATACTGGAAACCAATAAGTAAGTATATTAAAATCTATACAAATATTATAAAGCTGAAGAGTTTGTTTGTTTGTTTGAACGCGCTAATCTCAGGAACTACTGGTTCAAATTGGAAAATTATTTTTGTGTTCGATAGTCTATTTATTGAGGAAGGCTTTAGGCTATAAAACATCACGCTGCGACCAATAGGAGCGAAGCATCAATAAAAAATGTTTTCAAAACGGGGAAAAATTATTTATCTATACTAATTAATCATAATAACAGAAATTGCCGCGGGCGAAGTCGCGGGCAACAGCTAGTAACTTATTAGTTATTAAGCAATTCATTAATATTCGCGCGCGTTTTCTTTTTTATTTTCAATTGTCAATAACTGATAAGGAAACATAGCCCATACAGCCCAGTCTTATTTTACACAAGAAATGTAATACTATTGTTTATTTTTTTTTATTTGCAACGTGGTATCAATTGGCTGTATGACAAGTTACATAAATTTGAGGAATGAATTTTCATACTTACTGTCCTGGCCTAGGCGGCGGCCGGTAAAGTAATGCACGAGCCAAGAACTACAAACTTCGTGTCTTGTTTTTACTACAATAATCCCTACATTTTTGAGCATGTTTGAGAAAAAAACATTTTTCTATCTAGTATCGACAACTTGTTAACACCACAGTAACACTTCCCGATCAAATATCAACGCGTGTGACTTCATAATGTCAAATTCTATATTTTTATGTATATTTCAATTTTTATAAAAATACCTTTTAAGGCATTTTTTTTACATGATAACGTCTTGTATCGATGAACGCCAGCAGCACTTACGAAAAAGTTCACATTCCGTGTGCAAGCGAGAGAGCGGAACAAGCGATAGAAAGGCACGATCGGCCTAAGCGTTCGGCTTGTGATGCATCTATTCCTCTTCCACCGTTATCGCGTAAAATTATCGTCCGTAAACCGATTTTACAGACAACGTTTTTAGGGTTCCGTATCCAAAGGTTAAAAACGGGACCCTATTAATATCGCTCTGCTGTCCGTCTGTCTGTCTGTCTGTCTGTTTGTCTGTTTGTCCGTCTGTCATCAGGCTGTATCTTATAAACTGTGATAGATAGACAGTTGAAATTTTCACAGATGATGTATTTCTGTTGCCGCTATAACAACAAATACTATAAAATAGAAAAAAAAATAAGGGGGCTCCCATGCAACAAACGTGATTTTTTGCTTATTTTTGCTCGATATTGATAACGGCAAGATAAGGTAGACGCTTGAAATATACACATAATACTTAGTTAATATTAACTTTAAAAATAAATAATTAAATAAAAATAAAATTAATATTAAAGGACAACAGACATTATTTTTTTTGCCGTTTTTATAAATTACGGTACGGAACCCTTCGTGAACGAGTCCGACTCGCACTTGGCCGGTTTTTTTATTCTAAAAGATTTTCAATTATTGAGGCTTGCGCCCGATTAATCAAAAAAGTCTCAAATCTGCCTGCCTGACACAGTCGCAACTCTCGTTGGGTAGTTCCAAAACTGTGTACAAATACCTACCTGTGAAAATAAAGTACAAGCATTTGTCCCCGCCGGAAATCGAACCCAGCGCCCTTCGTGTTGCAAACTGTCGGGTGATTATGAGGAACAGAGTTTTAGTACTGTCTAAGCCTTAAATTCTATTAAATCTTATCCTTACATGATTGATATTTTTTTAGATTGAGTAAGTAGGCAGGCAGGCCATTGGTGCACCATAATTTTCTGTTCAACATGGCATAGGATTTTTACAATGTTTTTTTGAAGTTGAATATTCTAAGCTGTTAGTTACTTATTTCTGATTAAGCTATTAATCTACCAAAATATCTCATTAAAATTTGATTTAAATACATTTCATTTCAAATATAAATAAAGTAATTGTGTAGCTTCGTCTATTATTGGCATTTACTTCAAGTTGCTACTCTAGTAGTTATGACGTACCATTATCTTTATTAGTTTTAAAATTATTATAAATATTTTTATTGTGCCTATGACGTAACAAAAAAATTATGTATATCGCATTTTTTTCTTTATCTGTGCCATAAGACGTTGCTTCGTACCAAATTGCAAGATTTTGAGTTCACGGTAAGTACCATAAGAATGAATATAAGTACTAACGTATAGAACGGAAACTTCCAGCTTTCCCTGCACCATGGCTTTCCCGCACTTCTCCCTAGTTCTCGGGTGTTTTTGATAGCTTTGAAACCAGGGTTAGCTGCTTCTGTTGCTAGTCGCAAGTACCGCGACCTCCTGCGTGCCGCCGTGGTCCTGTGGTTAAGGCGTCTGCCTGTAGACCCGGGGGTCGTGGGTTCGATTCTCACGGGAAGCATATTTTGTTTCTAGTTTGGTTAGGACATTGCAGGCTTAAATCACCTGATTGTCTTATAAAATAAGATGATTCCGTGCTTCGGAAGGCACGTTAAGCCGTTGGTCTCGACTGCTATCTGGTAGTCGTTAAAGGAACCACGTCAGAGGCAGACAGGCGGTTCCGAAGAACTCTGACACCAGGGTGTGCATGATCGATTGACCGTGTCACCTACTACTACCTACTACGAAATGATGATGAGTTTCGCGACGTCTCTTAAACGAACGTTAGTAGGTACTTAAATTTATTCTGCAGGACCCTTCAAGCGCGAGAAACGCAGACACAATTGATTTTCTATTGGTTTGCGTCCTCATTGGACCGCTTGGTGGTTGAGAGGTCAACTCACACATTAGCGTGTGCACGGACATAAGTATTAGACATTATAAATTACTTTGCTTGAATGAAGTGTCATACCGGTGGTAACAGGTCTACCGGCTTGTAAGAGCTTTAAACATACCCTATATAAAACTGGCGAGTCGTATACATACACTAAGGGATCCGTAGGTTTTGTAAACAAATGACAGGGCAGTGGCCGTGGCCGCATATGGGTCAAATTACTATAACTAGTAAAACGACATAACGACTCGAAAAGAGGCTGAGGGCACTCTGCCCTCGCCTCCAACGCCCGGTGAAGTAGCGAAAGCTCACGCAAGGACTATGTAGCTAGCTACATAGTTTTAGGGACTTTGATGTATGAGTAAGCATGGATCTTCTTCTATGCCACCTATCTTGTGAGATCATCCGATCTCTTTTTGCATCAACGCTAATGTTCATAATTGTCTGTTTTTTGTGTTTTTGACGTCTCAGTAGTAAATTAGTTTTGATGTTTTGTACCTTTGACAGAATCGAGACGAAAAAACCCGTTTCTTGCATGTACTTTTTAATATTGCAATATTTGTTGTTATGGCATATATTCATATATTCTGTAAATATTTCAAGTGTTTGTCGATTACGGTTCAAAAAATACATGTGCAATTGATTAGGAAAAGGATATGATGTAAATTAAAAAGAAACAGCGAAAACACGCGTACATCGTCAACATCATTAATCGATTACGGTTCAATAAATAGTAACCGAGTGAAGCTCGGTCGCCCAAGTACATAATAATAGTAATATGACTAAAATAGATCCTTTAAAATGTGATTTGACGTGCCCGCAAAGGCCTATTTTCTGAATAATAATAATTTTTTATAATAATAATTCTTTATTCCCATTTGTTAAATTACAATATTTTAGACTATTGTTGTATTGAATAAACGTTTTGATTTTGGAGGCTTAGTAAAAGGGTCCCGTTGGCACACCTTGGGTACGGGACCCAAAAAGGATATAAAAAAAACATTCTATTGCATTACTGGCATGCTAAAAAATTTGTTTAGTACAAAGTTCAATGCAAGGTTACACTACGTTAGTACTTATATTAATTCTGTGGTTACACTTAGTCTAAATCGCCAGAAATGTCACGGGACCGTCGCGTAGCGTAATATTGCCGAAGTGTCACACGTCACTACGTAAATTGTATTGGTGTGCGTTAATGGAAAATTAAGGGATAATTTCCCCATGATTTTTAATATAGGATTGGCTCAGGTTGTTAGGCGTGAGACCTGTGTGCTTTAAAGGTTGAGAGTTCAAATCTCACAAAAATAACGTTATTTTTGGATTTAATCCCAAAATTCGACCAACAATTATTCGAGATTACAAGCCTCGACCCACGTCATCTCAGCCAATCCAATATTGAAATTCTTAGCGTAATTTATTTAACTCCCTTTAGCAACAATGCACACCTGCATGACGGTGTTGCGTGACTGACGTTTAATATAAATTTATTTGATGATATAATACATGTAAACAATGTAATCGAAGCCCTTCAGGCACATAGGGACCAAGTCTGGATTGAGTTTCTTTCGGCGTATTCTTCTCACCAGTGGTCGTTGCGAAACGCTAGTAGTATTTCGATTTTGCATAAATTAAACAAATATAACAAATACAAATATGACGTTCAAAAAGAGATACATGTATCCAATTTTGAATAAAAATCTTTGACTTTTGACTTTTTTTGACTTTTGACAGTCGCGTGATTTTTGTGGATTTACTCTAACGCATTTAAAACTTTTAATAAATATACGGAACATATTTTGAAATACATTAGAAGCTGAAGAAAAAGCGTAAGGTACTTTCTTGACGGTCCTAAGACCGATCTTGTTAACACGGGATGGGAAGTGGTAGCTGGTAGTTAGAGGCTAGAACTCTACTTCCACCTGCACTCCATGGTGCTTCAAACCGTCTTTGCCCAGTTTGCGTGGTAGCTAGGAAATTCCGAACATTCCGGCCACAGGCAATGCTTTAAGAATTTATTAATTTATATTCGCTGTCTGTTTTATGTTTACTGCTTTGCGTAGTTATTGCTACTTAGTATTATCTGATTTCCGTGACAGATCGCAAGAATCGCCTAATTTAATAATTTTAGCATAAACTTTTGTTCGCGTTGATTATTCTAAGAATGTAGGAATTTATAAATCAACTAGCTTTTTTCGTGATGAGAGATAGCCTTTGTGTTAATCCAGGCCGTTTTGGCGTGATTCAGTAACAAACTTCTAACTAAACATACAACCTTTCGCGTGGATAATATTGTAAGGATAGTATTTACGATAGGACTAGCTCTCGCTCGCTGATCCGCTCGCGTTATTAAATATTACGATACCAGCAGTTTTTATTAGGCTTTGCTCTGTTATAACGCGTGTTAATTTAAGCTTGACATAATCTTGGAGGGGTGACTGGGCCCGTTAATATCAACAACTTTTCCTATGAGGTCAATGCAGAAAACTGAAAAAAAAAATCGACCCGCATTAAAGATCGCCTAACACTATTTTATGAGAATGTAAAAAAGCATTTAATTAACTTTAAAATAATAAGTTTCTACCACCGCGCCGCTCGCCACAGGAGTAGGGTCCATCCCCACATCCTTGACACTTAGGTCTCCAAAAATGTCAGAGCGTCACGTGGTTTTTTCCTCGTACAGCAGGATTGTGGAATGGACTCCCTCCCAAGGTTTTTCCTGTGTGTTATGACTGGTCATTCAAAAGGCGTGTTTACAGGTATCTTAAGAGTCGGCAACGCATCAACACCTCCTCTGGTGTTGCAGATGTCCATGGGCGACGGTGACCACTTTCCATCAGGTGGCTCGTCTGCTCGTTTGCCGTCAAATATATATAAAAAAACCTATTTAACATCTTCCATGTTTTGCTGGATATCCGATGCTGGTCTGGAAGTAAAAAAACCGGCCAAGTGCGAGTGGCACTCGCGCACTAAGTGTTCCGTACCGTTATCTATAAAAACGGCAAATAAAATCATATCTGTTGTATGTTCATTTTATTTTTATTTAATTATTTATTTTTAAAGTGAATATGTAACTAAATATTCTGTGAATATTTCGAGCGATAACGGCAACAGGTTTCACCTGTTGCCGTTATCAATATCGAGCAAAAACAAGCAAAATTATCACGTTTGTAGTATAGGAGCCCCCTTAAATAGTTATTTTATCTTATTTTTTAGTATTTTTATAGCGGCAACAGAAATACATCATCTGTGAAAATTTCAACTGTCTAACTATTACGGTTCATAAGATACAGCCTGGTGACAGACGGACAGACAGACTGACAGACAGACAGACAGACAGACGGACAGCGGAGCGAAATTAATAGTATAATAAATAGTAATTACCCTTTGGGTACGAAACCCTAAAAATAAGAACATACCAGCTGCTTTACTTCCCGCAAAATTACAAAGACAAAGACTAATAATTATTTATTACTAGCTTTTACCCGAGGCTCCGGCCGCGTTATTGTCGATGCCTCGGGAACAGTACAGAACAGTTTTTCCCGGGATAAAATGTACCCATGTCCTTTTCCGCACCCCAGATAACGGGTATGCAAATTTTCATGACGATCGTTCGTAGAAGAACATTCAGTAGATAGATAGAGCGTGCATAATAAACAAATAAACAAACCCACTTTTAAATTTATAATATTAGTTGTGATGATAAACAACTGATTCACGAACCCGTTCTGATTTTACATAACGCGTCACAATTTTTTCCCGCAATCCTATACGTTTATTTTTATCGAAGCAACAACGTACCGTTTGAAACCGCAACGCATACATTATATACTCGTATTTACAGAATTACAAGAAAAAAAGAACACGTTGTGTTGGCAAAATTTTCCACAACTAGGCCCTTGTAACGAGTGGGTAACATTATTAGCGCTTACGCTGGTAAAGCAACCTCGGGCGCGGTCCTCACTGAGACGGGTGACTGCAAAAAATATCTCGAGCTCCTCTGGAAAATGCCACAGTATAAGCATAGCAATAGGGGGGCCGCAGTGTATGATTTTATCTTATTTTTTACTATGTATGGAAGTAGGCGTTTGTCTCCCATCTCACCTGATGGTAAGTGACGATGAAGACGAGGATGTTACATGCCCATTCAAGAGATACCAATTTATTTGTATGTACTTATATGTACTTATACTTCATAGAGACTAGTTTCGAAGTAATAGCCCTAATCGTAACAAATAACTTAAATTCGAAAGTGAATGTGTATTATTACACTTTAACTACTGCGCCTTATTCGTAGTACATAGCGTTGCCATTTGTCCGGATAAAGCTGGACGGTGTTTTTTGACATCTTGTCCGGCCAAAATTGACTGCCTCCGGACCGTCCGGCTTTTGTTGATCTTTTTATACTATCATTCAATCAGTTCAGTCAGTAGCGACGAGCAAGCGAGACACGATTTACTGACTCGCGCATTTATATGCAAATTCACATAAAATCAGGCTTTTAAATTTTATTTTTTATTTGATATTTTTGTCAAAAATTCAAATTTTTCTTAATGTCCGGCTTTGGGTCTCAAAAGCCCGGCTTTTTGACGGGTATGTCTGGCTATTTGATTTTTAGAGATGGCAACGCTAGTTGTACTTGTACCCTACCTATGTTTATATTTTTTTTTTCTCTAGCCTACCCTTACTATGAATTCCTAACTGCACCAAATACTAGCTGTATTACTCTTAATCTACTTTATCAACATACATACCCTATTAATGTTTTGTTTCTTTGTTCAAATCTATATGGCATGATCATATCTAGCGGAAGTAACCCTTGTTTTATCATAGTAACCCCTGGACCTTCTTAAATGAAGTGATTTTGATTTTAACCTATGGTGAGGAAGCCTAATCCTATCTTATGCTATGCCTAAGGTTGTTATCGGCCTTGTGTATGACTAATTTTTACTTATAAATAAGAATAACCTTATCGTAAGGTACGCTTATGTTTTTCCTAATAAATATTGTTCAAATTGCACTTTGTGTTATTTTCTGTTGCCTGCTATTTCACGTTAATATAATTGCCTTATTTTATGAAGAATTGGTTAATTATTTTCATTAAGGAGCATATTGCTTATCTAGCATGGTTCATTCTACAGAAATTGTTCCTCTACCAGCGGCTTATAGATATAGTATTGAATTTCGGATATGTATAGTAAGTATTAGAATGTAAGTATCCATATTGATCTATAATGAGTTATAGATGTCCACAACTGTAGATATTGGATAGAAGTCTAAGGTAATAGTTTAATATTGTCATTGTATGTATTAGTCAGTGGTGGTAGATATACATTATAGTGAATGTACCCAGCATTTTGGTGTTACGGTTTACTGTCGAGCCCCGCCTTCCGCCCGCCAGAGTACCACTCGTCATCCAGACTTGGACGTGATTCCTCCGTATGCTAATTTCTTTTGGAAAGCAATAGGAATACCCATTAAAGAGTAAATAGTACCTGTTCCCACCTAATAGTAGGATAGGCAATTTGTCAGTAAAATTATGTCTGACTATTAAATTCAGGGACAAGAGGGTAGACTAAATGTCTTCAAGCGTATTACCTGCTACACAAGCATTATGCTCTCATTGTGTTCGCTGGGATGAGTTCAGACTTATTTACTTTGAATTAACACCACGGAGGTGTAAAAGCAAAGAACTCAAATTATGAATTTACAACAAGCAGGTAGTACTAGGTACTCAGATGGAGTTTTATAGCAAGGGTTTGTTTGTCAGTCAAAGTATACCTCAACCTTCACTGTAGAAAAGGCATCCTTACATGATAATACTTCCTGTATCAATTGTTACTCATTATCCTATTATTTTCAGGAATTATGTAGTTATGTATGTAAGCATGTAAATGTTATGCCATGCTGTTATGTATAAGCACTATTATGCACTAACTCTAGATCTTAGAGATAGATGGAGATGAAATGTCTATTAGTATTTAAGCACATTTACTTCAGACTTATTTGTCTCAGTGATTCAATCAAATTTACGTGTGAGGATTGTAATATTCCTGTATTTCAATAAATAGGGATTGGAGTCAACCTTACACTCGCCCTTGGTAGTATATAAGGAACATTACTCTCCCAGAATTCACTATTCATTCCAGAATTAGATGAATCATATGGTATATATGTGGATTGTCAATATCTCAACCTTACAGAATTTACATGACTTCCATGGAACCAACAGACCATCCCCTTCAGAGAATGATTATCATGATAATATATTGTCAGAGAGTTATTAGATCTCACTGGACTAAACAAATCTGAATTTACCAACAAAATAGGTAGATCAAGAAGATATTTATTTAGTAATTAAATAGACAACTCAGACTCAATCCATTGTCAAATAGCTATGAGATTATGCCACAAGTTATGATATTAGTTGTTCATGGCCAATCTATGTGATTTTACAATATGAAAATCCCCAAATCATTCAGGTGGATACTCTATACACTATTATATATCAGGGCCTTGTACATAAAAATTAAGGTTAGGAATTTCATACCTTTGTTAGAAACAGATTCTCTGAATCTTTCACAATCAGAATACGCACATTTCGTCAGCATTATCACTTGTCACTATCACAGAACCAACTTATGCCATTTTGTTATCATATTTTCACATTCAACTTCACTTTCATATTAGATACGACTATCTAACTTAAAATTACTGTCGAAGATTAATTGTTTGAATTATTAACGTCCTACCCACCAGCAGCTTGGATGGTTATATTGCTACCACCGGATTTACCGTGAAAACGAATGGAATTTTATCTCCTATACCCCTCTTTTCCTTATCCTGACGCAACCGTTAATGGGCCTAATCTAGTCCCTATCAGTCCCTAATTTCTAGTCTAAAGGTGTTAAGTTACTGTCCCCCCATCCCCAAAGAGTGTGTGTGTGTAGAACGAACTCCGGTGTAAGAGATCGCTCCCTAATCTAGCTAAAAAGATTTGAGGAAGCTTCCCTCGCCCTATTTTAATGATTCTACCTGCCTGACTGCTCCTAAAATCAGATTTCCTACTCTGGTAAATAGATTAGGTTCCTAGCAAGGATCCGTCATCTCTAAGCTGTAAAAGGGAGCCAGAGTTTGGGCCCACGAACCTATTATTCCTATCACTCTTGGGTTGTGGTCATCTCTTGTGGTCAGGATCGAGACTTCCACGCCCTAACAAAGGTTTGAGGTCCCAGACGTGTCCCCAAGTGGCTAGGGAGCTGAAAACTAGCGCACCGTTCGGACCGTAGGTTTCCGTAGGCACAGAGGCCGTCTGGACGCCCCAAGTAGCATAGCTAGGCTGGAAATTGCAGCCCATTCGACCAGCTACAATGTCGAATTATTTTTACTCCTACTTGGCCGCTACCCTCATAAAGAACAATCGCTCTCATAAGGAATAGAGGTCCAGCGTTGATCTTGGCCATGTATTCCCCAATTCGACACAAAACTCTACTAAACTTACATTAAAATCAAACAAATAGAAACTAGATATCTCAGATTTGATACGGAGAAGATTTCGAAGAATCAAAGATCTCCCCAACATCATTTCCTCAATATCATTCAAAACTTTACAGTATATGAAACTATTATAGTGAATTTACTCTGGACAAGCTAATATTCATATATTTCAAAAGAATCTACAATATTTTAACTTCAGAACACGATACCAATGTGCTTCTTAGCTAAAATATTTTTGCAAGGGACTTCGCGGGATTTTTCGATCCTAATTTGCCAAGATAACGCGATAACCCACACTTTAAACTACTTCTTTCTTGATTTAAAATAAAACTTGCAGTGGCGTTCTGGCAGCAATTCCTCTTGACTCTTCAAATTTCCCGATGCGTAATGACCCAGACTAATGGCGCCGTAGCCTTTTATACTCGCTACCGTGCGGTTCTCAGAAATCACACCACTTCGACTGAAAAACCGTTGGCCAATATTTTTTTTAAAAACCTCATGCAAATATCTAACTAATATCTCTACATTTAATAACTAATCTGCCTTGCTCATTCCTGTCGATAAGACCTTTTTCATTAAATTCTCAATTGAATAAAGTTTTTCCATTGGTTAGTTCCAAAACTTTCTAAAACATTCCAAGACTACCTGTCTCTTTCTTCACCCCTAATAGTAACGAAATAAAGGTCAGCGTGCCTTGTAACAAATTTAATTCCATAGACAATCTCATAGCTTTCTTTTAATTATTAGTGTTCCCTGTGCTATCTATAGAATCCCTTGAATCGACCTATTAGCATAATCTGGTATCACGAGATATTATAATAAATTTTACCATTTAAATTTCTTTTACGCTGAGTATTAATTTATTTTAATATTTATTTAATTTTGATTGAATCGATTCTCTCGATTATCCGTAAAATGCTTACTTTTTTTCAACTAGACAAAAGAATAAACTAATTATCAATTATTTGATCAAATTTTTGTTATCATCATGATTATTTATTTCCTTGTTCTTACTTAAAGATATAAAGTCAGTCAAACTATACTTTTAATTTCATATTTTTAATTTAAGTTCTACTTTTCATAGATCATAGATCAATTTTCTTCCTCGCGTCAATTATAGATAAGACAAACTGTCAATGTCATTCTGCTTCACAACAAACAAAATAAGATGGATATAATGAATTATTGTGGAACAATTTACAAAGGACTGTATTTATGATTGAATTTCAGTTTTCCAGTTAATATTTGAGAATCATGAACGAGAACATAAGTGTTCCGTTACAGCCGACCCTTCAAATTTAGACGAAAGCGACTTTCTCAAAGGACCTGGAGTTTAAATTTTACCAAATTTAAATTTTAAATTAAATTCTCAAATATTACTAAATATGTTAATTATTTAAATATAAGCAAAACAACCCCTTTTTTTTCAATTCCCCCCCTTTTCCAAAATATTATTCTCCCAAAACCTTCAAATGGTGTAGCCCTCATCTGTGTATGTGTGTCCTTAAGCTAGTGTATAGTGTATTTAAACCAAGGACATGTTTTTCATCACCAAAGCTACGGATTAGAACTAATACCTTTATTTATAACCGACAATTACCCTTCTCAAGTTATAGATCAACGTCCAGGATGGAGTAGGTTGTGAGGCTACTGACCCTAGTGGTCCTATTATGGGCATATGAATTGATTCTACCTTACAATCAAAACTATATCCGCCATAAGTATCCTTCCAAGAATCTGATCTGCCTTTAAGGAGAATGACCTTTGTAAGCCATACCTAAAAGTCATATTCAAAACTTTCGCTCAAGCAAATCTTAACATCGCCTTGGAGAGTGTGTAGTGTGAATTTGTAGTAGCTCTCAGCTTCTTGTAGAGTGTGGAGTTTCATACGGGTGTTATAACACTTGGGATTATTTCCAAGAGAAATGTCTCTGAAAATTTAAAATTTACCCTAACACCAATATTCCCCCCGTATAAAACTCGTTTGTGATGTGTATATTCAAGGTCTTGGGCAAATAACATTGGTAATCTGGCTTCACATCTGGTATACCAAGGCCCTTCCTAGACGTTATTCCCCCTTCCCTTTTCCCCATCCCTGTTCTAACCACCAAGTTCATTCCTTCATACTCAATCATTCTTGCCAAGAATACATCAGCGCTTCACCAGATCACTTGCAACAATATAATATATTTCCATTAAATATGTAAAATAATCAATAAATAAGTATATCATTTCACTCATGTTGACCCGCATGACCCGCATGCTCCGCATGAACCACAAGTTCCTCGTCATCCGCATGAACCGCGTGATCCGCGTAATCCGCATAATTTGCATGACCCGCATAATCCGCATGAACTGCATGAGCGCGTAAACCTTAGGAACTGCGTGAGCCGCGTAGACTGCAAGATCTACGTGACTAGACATGAATTGAATGAATTTAAATCAAATCTACTTAAATGAAAAAATAATTATTTGAATTTATAACATTTTAACTAAATATTTTTGGACTAATCTGTATATATTTTTTTTTTTTTTATTTAAATTTATTTGAATTAATTTTAATTTATTTTAATTTATTTGAATTTATTTGAATTTATTTGATTTTTTTTTTTTTTGAATTTATTTTAATTTATTTTAAATTTATTTGGATTTATTTTAATTTATTAGAATTTATTTGAATTAATTTGAATTTATTTTAATTTATTTGAATTGATTTTAATTTTTTTGAATTTATTTGAATTTATTAGAATTTATTTGAATTAATTTGAATTTATTTTAATTTATTTGATTTTTTTTTTATAACTAATAATAAACCTGGCGAATCTCATACCACCGCCCCCTTAAGTAGCCGGGTAAAATATTAGGCCAATTTTAGAGCGCCAACCACCATTACACCAAATACCATCAAAATTTGTACAGCCGTTTCGAGCTATCATTTATAATAAAACATTCAGTCAAACATAGAACCTCCTCCTTTTTTTTCTTTAAAGTCGGTTGAAAATTATCTCTGTGGTTGGATACCTCTAATTCATATACGCTGGACTACCTACTATCTGCTATAATATTACTACAGAGTACCTACGTCTATTACCGTGTTTCCGAAAATTTAAATATCCCGCCTTTTAGAATAGTTATGCTCGCGAAGTATACAGAAGTGCTATTCTCGAAATGATGCTGTCCGCAAACGAGCGATTCATCTATATCAAATGTACCCGAAGACAAGTGTCACAAAAATAGTCCCCCTAAAAGCATCGCATCGATTGATTTCTGATTTCTGAACAGACTATCTAAACATCCTATGTCATTTTCAACATGGCCGTCGTCAAATGAAACTTGGATCCCCATTTAGTTTGTGGTCAAATGAAACTAATTAACAAATCATAGTAAATACCTGATTATTCAAGGAATTAACGCATGTACGATCTCTAACCAACCTATAATGTGTTAATATAATATACCTCGCCGCATCAAATGGTACAAATGGATAACCAATATCAATGTATTCAGGACAATACGCTTTAACAATCGTAAGTATTTATGGACCCTTTTATCGTTAAATCTTTTCAATAACACAGTAGGAATAGTAGTAAGAGAGCTATGTTGAGCATATAAATGCCTTCCTATCTATAAACTCATGAAAGTAACAGTTTACAATACTATTGTGATACTAACCTAGAAATAACTTATTCATACTATCTATTCAACCTAACCTCTATATAAAAGTACATAAAACTACCCAATGACTCGTCATAAAGATACATCCTTCAATAATGCGACTCCTTTAATGATTTACATTAACTTCTTGATCAAATTGTTGTAAAAATATATAAACATAACCCTACTTCTATTGTTTCAGATAACCTGAATAAGCATCTATCTGTGCAGATCTATGTAATGCTACGAGAAATCTAATCAAGTCCTACATATATTGAAAAATCTGAAGAGCCTATAAGAAGTCATTGTCGGAATGTGACCTAAGTGTGAACTGTGACATAAATGTTATAGCCTTATTTATAATTAGTGAATCTATTTGAATAAAAATATGTTTTACTCTGTCTAAAAGATTTACTATGCCATACCTTGTAAACATTTAAGGTACCTATCATGTAAGTATGAGGACCATTATGTATGACCTTTTACTACATAATGTATTGCCTAAAGATATCTTAGTTGTTTTGAGACAAATTCGAATACTTGGATTAAATTACTGTAGTTGGACTCATAGTACTAAATTTATATTAAAGAAAACAAACATCAGCACATGATACAAGTAAATGGTTCGCTTTAGTTATCACATCCTAACCCTTCTTGTAATGAGTGGTACTATTACATAACCGTCAGTGTACAGCACCTAAACCGAACACTTCACTTTAATTTGAACACTATCACTTTACTTTGAACACTATCACTTTAACTTTCACACTTTCACTACATATTCCTTATTCAATCTAATTATTTTATGTATATAACTATTTTATATTAAAATTCCCCCCCAGAAAAGCCGCCACAACTCCCCTCTATCTGACCTTACGATTAACTCTGAGTATTTTTACTTTACCCTGACCTTAAAAATTCAACTTAACAGAGTTTATTTACTTTATGTTATGTTCGTTAATTTAAACAATAGTATATTCCAGGTTTTCCTATAGAAAATATGCATGTATGAGAGTATCTTTTCAGCTAGCCAAGAGCGTTTTGAATTTCCTCTTTCGCATAGCAATTTTTCTTTTTACTCAAGCGAGCTAATTCCCATAATGTCAGATAGGCTTTTCCCTAAGTCCACCAGATTCTACACAAATCTACCCCTGAACTTTATTTATTAATTCTTATTAAATGATTCTTATTCAAATTACAATATTCAACCTTAATTAGCTAATACAAAAATATAAAGATCAAAATTAAACCAAAACATAACTTTTTTATAATAAATTTCTCATGTACATGTATACTAATGTGAGGGAAAACTTATATTTGATAACTTTTAGACATTTCAACTAATTAAATTATAACTGTATGTTCCTCACATTCTCCTAAACTTTTGTCTACAATTTTAATTTTCATCTATGATCACTTATAATACCTCGACAGATGTATAGTGTTAAACTTTCCTCTTTCTTTATTTGTCACCGGATCAACCAACAGATAGACATTTTTATAAGGGTTGGCTGCAATCACATATGGTCCTTCATATAACGGCTCAAACTTCTTTGTTATTTTCATCTTAGCATCTGATCTATTTAACCTTCTTAATTTAACTAAATCTCCTATCTGGTATTGTATAATTCTGTATCTTCTATTAAACTTGTCAATCCGTACCCGACTTGCCTTCTGCAAGTTCTCTCTAACCTTTTCCCTAATAGAATCCACAGTCTGAGTTCTTAAGTCAACACCAATTTCCTCATCAAAAGTTAGTTTTGTAGATTCACCATACAAAATCTCACAAGGTGTAAACCCAGTACTCTCATGAAGTGTGTTATTATATAATATTTCTATTTTTGGCAACACAGTCACCCAACTTTGATGTCTTGCACTACAATAGGTTCTGAACAGTCTGCCTAACTCCTTATTCACTCGCTCCGTTGTGTTTGGACGTGGGTTTCTAACTGTTGTATAAATAACCCTAACACCATACTGACTCATAGTTTCCTTCCACAACCTGCTAGCAAACTGAGACCCATTGTCTGACATAATAGCCTTAGGCTTAATTATTTTAAAGAATTGTTTAGTCTTATTAATAACTGAAACCGCTGTTGCTTTCTTAAGGTCAAATAATTTTACAAATTTACTAAATGAATCCTGAATCACTAAGATATAGTTCATTCCAAATTTCCCACTGGGTAAAGGGCCATATAAATCTATCATCACTAAATCTCCTATATTTTTAGATATTATTGATTGACAGGGCCCTACAAGCTTAACCGTATCGCTCTTTGAAATCTGACAATCATGACAACCCTTCAACACACTTTTGACCTGCCTAGTAAGTCCCCTCCAATAAAATCTATCTCTAATATATTTAATAATTTTATATGCCCCTTGATGTCCCATTTCTATATGAACTTGCCAGATAATCTCCTCCCTTAGCATTTGAGGTAAATAAAGGACTTGATTTTCTATTCCATCTGGTAAAAAATATAACAACCCATCTTTCAACATATATCTTTTAAGCGTTGAATTAGACTGACTATTTACCCCCTGTTTTCTTAATTCTGAAATTATTTTACTGATCTCTAAGTCATCCTGTTGCAATTTAGACATTTCTTTCAATTTACTTAGTAATTCCCTATTTGGCCTAACCTCAGTATAAGATATTTTGGGCAAATCATGTTTATCTTCCTGCAAAATATCATTTACAGGTGGATACCTGGATAAAATATCCGCTACTATATTATCTCTCCCCTTAACATGCTGTACCTCATACTGAAACTGTTCCAAATAGTTAATCCATCTAGCTAACCTTGCATTATATAATTTACAGTTTTTCACGAAGGTTAAGGCTTTATGATCAGTTTTAATTATTGCTTTAGATCCTCTTAGGTAAGTTTCAAATTTTTCTAAGCAACAAATAATTGAATAGAATTCCTGTTCTGTAACAGTCCTATTTAACTGCGCTCCTTTCAAAAGTTTACTATGAAATCCTAATATCTTTATTTGCCCTAAGTTATCTAATTGATACAAAAACCCAGCTAAGCCTATTCCTGAGCTATCTGTTTGCAAATAATATGGTTTACTGAAGTCTGGGTGGTTTAGTTCTACAGTTTTAATAAATAATGATTTTACCTTTTCAAATGCAGCCTGTTGGTTTTCTCCCCACTTCCAGGCGCTCGCTTTCTTCAGTAAATCACACAATGGTTGAATATGGAAACTATAATTTGGTATAAACCTTCGATAGAAATTACACAAGCCTAAAAAGGCTCTAACTTGTTTTAACTTTTTTGGAACTGGGAATTTTTGAATTGATTCTATTTTGTCTGGATCTGTTTTAAGTCCAGAAGTGGAAATTATGTATCCTAACATTTTCACTTCACTACACAAAAACTTACACTTTTCTAGGTTACAAGTTAGCCCAGCTTTTGCTAACTTTCCCAATACTATATCTAAATGCTCTAGATGGTCTTCTAAACTTCCAGTAGTTATTATAGCTAAGTCATCTAAATAATTAACACAAAAATCACTAACTTCGTGTCCCAATATAAAATCCATAGCCCTACTAAAACTTCCGACTGACGTTTTTAATCCTTGAGGTAGAACATTGTATACATATGACTTTCCGTTAAATGAAAACCCTGTGTACTTCTTACTATCTCTCGAAATAGGGATCTGAAAATATGCGTTATTTAAATCTAAAATACTAATAAATCTGGCTCCCTGAAATGAATTTATTACATCTAACTGTAAAGGAGGTTTCTCGGTTTCCGGTACCATATGTTTATTTATTTCTCGAGCGTCTAATAGAACACGAATTGTACCATCCTTTTTCAAAGTAAATGTTAATGGGCTACAATAAGGAGTGGATTCACGACTAATAATTCCCTGCTCTAGCATTTCTTTTAATTTATTTTCTATCTTTTCCCTATAAGCATATGGGATTGGATAAGTTTTCCTCACTATTGGTGCATGAGGTTCCATGGTTATAACATGTTCATAACAATTACTACGTCCCAATTTTGATGAAAATAACTTGGCATGTTTTAATAATACCCTTTTAAGCTCTACTTTCTGATAATTACTTAATTTTAACTGAGTTATTAAATTTTGTATGTTCTTATACGAACTCTCGACTACTTCGTTCACTTCCAACGCCTGTTCCGGACATACCACACTGTTAATTTGCCGACTCTCATGGAACTTAAACAGACGCTTTTCCTGACCTATTAATATTTCGATCCCTTTTTCATGTTCGTCTAACTTAATAGAAACTTTATTTTCCTTCATCCAGTCGAAACCAAGAATAAGGCTGGAGGTAAGCCCTGGAATTATTAATACAGAAAGGTCACTTTCAAATGGGCCTATCCCTAATTTAACTAAAGCTATTTTACGAATTTCTATATTTTTTTGTCCTACTGCTATTTTAATAAAGAAAGGTTTAATAGGTAAGGAAGGTATATTAGGATTTTTAGAAAGTAAAAGATTCCAAAATTCTTCTGACACACACGTTATATCGCTACCTGTATCTAAGAGAGCAACTATCTTTTCGTCAAAGATGTTCACTAGTAACTCAGATTTAAATTTACGACTGCCCTGTGATTTTTCGACCCTTTCATCGAAAACCGCTGACACTAAACTGCCCTCATGTATATCAAATAATGAGTGTTGACTATTTAATTTTAAAACCTCTACTATTTGACCAGCTATATCTTGCGTTTCAAAGTCTAATTTCCCATATCCTAATCCTTGTCCGTCATAGTTAGCTCTTAATTTAAGACATATGGGATATTTTGACCCAGTACTAAATTTCCCTAACGCTTGACCCGGCCTCCAATTCATTCGAACCATCATATGATATCCCCTGTCCCCTGATGTCGGAGTTGATCCGGAGACTTTATCAACCCTCTCTAGTTTAACACTACAGCATCCGCACTGTTTACATTTTCGACTGAATTTACAGTTTGATTTTGTTTCGACTGCGACTCCTGTTGAGGTTTCTGCCAATGACGATATGCTTGTTGTTGCGTTTTTCTCTTAGATTCCCAAGTTTTAGTGTGTTTAGGTACTGCATTATTTCCCTGAAACTCCTGTTTCTGTACATCATCCATCTTCCTCAAAAATTCTGCAGTTCCTATAATGGTTTCAATATTGGACGTAATCCAACCTTGCTGTACATATCTAGGATAATGCCGCATTATATCCCCAACTAATTGTTTTTCAGGCATATTGAAACTAAGCATCCGCGCTCTACCGGTTAGATGAAGGAAGTGTTGAGTCATGCTAGGAGTACTAGTCCTATCCCACGTTCCCTGGACAATCTTTCTACGCAACTCATTTTGCTCGTTTTCCCCCCAATAAGCCTTGAGGAAATCCCTCTTAAAATCTTCTAATGTATTCCATCGTCCCTTATAGATTCTTGCCCAGTCTCTGGCATGACCTACAAGACACTCTTGGATTAAATCTAACTGATTCTCAGATTTCCCTGCCTTTTTTAAATAAGTTTCCAAGTCTTCTATAAAAGTAACTGGATGGGTTGCCACCTCTCCGAATTTAGGTTTTTCTAAGTTAATGTTTTTAACATTACATATTACGTATTTTTTCTCACTTGAGGGCATTTGTTCTTCCTTTTGTAAAGATTCCATATCCTCGTTTATTTCCGTTAATTCCGGATTATCATTAGTCACTATATTTTTACTCGTGTTAGTTTCTGTATTATCCGGTAAGGCTGCTCGTGTACGTTTCACATCTTTTCCTAATTCGTTTATCTTTCTTGTCAATAACCCTACGGTTCTCCTTAACATAGATTGCATTACAGCTATTTCTTTTGAACCTTGTTCTCTACGCATGGGTTTTACTATACGCCGACATCTTCTTTTCGTTAGAGGTTGATCTAAATTAGTTTCATCCACAAGTGGTATTTGTTCTATCACTGGTTCTTCTAGAGGTTGGGATAAATTAGTTTCACCCTCAAGTGGTATTTGTTCTATCACTGGTTCTTCTAGAGATTGAGCTAAATTAGCTTCACCCTCAAGTGGTATTTGTTCTATCACTGGTTCTTCTTCATTTTCCCTATTAGAATCCTGAGGTCCATACCTTCTCGGGATTTTACGTTTACGCTGAGGTCTAACCATCTTATAGGTTTTCAGCACGATTTAGGATCAGATAATTGTTACTCGTATCGTAAGGTCAGATCTGACAACCAAAACAAACCACATATCAATATCCCTTCCTTCAATAATAAATCCCAGTGTCCGAATATATACGCATTAAATCCGTAGTAATATATTAAAACGATAATAGGTATAATTATTTTGTAATAAAATGTTTTAGTATGTAGATATTTTTTTCTTTAGTTTAATGTAGTTTTCTACCTAGCTCAATATGCAAAATTTTTTTTTTGAAAAATAAATATTTAGGAATATCTATTTAAATATTAAGGTAATTTAAATAACGCGATGCTTAGAACTAATATCAAACCGTACTATCAATAGTTCAACTAGTGATCACTAGATGGCGCCGGTGATATAAAACATTTTCATAGCCGTAGATAATGTCTTAATAATTTCATACTATTATTTTGTTTAGTAGCTATGCAAAGTTACCATAATTACGAAATCGTTTTTATTTCTAAGTAAATTCTAATTGTTATTGTTAAATTATGTTAACATAATCCAGCAAACAGAAACAAATTAACATTAATTCTATAGAGATAAGAATTTGCTTAAAATATTCTCGCATAGTGTAGAGCCTCACTCGTATGGCTGCATAACACTACTTATCTTTGCTTAATATACCAACGACAACGACTACTGTCAAACGTGAAAATAATGACAGATTCACAATATCAAAATGCGTAGTAGCAAAATTAAGCATTTATTTCCTTTTTATTAAGCTATTTTATTTGTTTCAGGTATCTAAATTGACATATAATACAACTCACAGAAAATACGACCCTACTACTTTGCTTACGGTTTCGAGTGATGTGAAATGTGGCTTAATCCAACACGATTGAAAAACATGAAACCATTTCAACAAAATCACAACATCTTTTCCATGTCTCGGCATCAAAATGTGACCAAACGAAGCCATCCTTATGGAGAATCGCCTGTCCAGTCACTAAGCGGGTTTGAACAGTGAAACAAAACAATAAATCGAACATTTCTACTATCAAATTAACCTATGTATGTATACACTGCTATGCTAACACTTTGGATTATTGGGGCCGTAATCAATCAAAATACTATTACTAGTAATACAGCTATCACACCAGATATCCTGGTCACGGGACACTAAAATTGTACCCTACCTATGTTTATATTTTTTTTTTCTCTAGCCTACCCTTACTATGAATTCCTAACTGCACCAAATACTAGCTGTATTACTCTTAATCTACTTTATCAACATACATACCCTATTAATGTTTTGTTTCTTTGTTCAAATCTATATGGCATGATCATATCTAGCGGAAGTAACCCTTGTTTTATCATAGTAACCCCTGGACCTTCTTAAATGAAGTGATTTTGATTTTAACCTATGGTGAGGAAGCCTAATCCTATCTTATGCTATGCCTAAGGTTGTTATCGGCCTTGTGTATGACTAATTTTTACTTATAAATAAGAATAACCTTATCGTAAGGTACGCTTATGTTTTTCCTAATAAATATTGTTCAAATTGCACTTTGTGTTATTTTCTGTTGCCTGCTATTTCACGTTAATATAATTGCCTTATTTTATGAAGAATTGGTTAATTATTTTCATTAAGGAGCATATTGCTTATCTAGCATGGTTCATTCTACAGAAATTGTTCCTCTACCAGCGGCTTATAGATATAGTATTGAATTTCGGATATGTATAGTAAGTATTAGAATGTAAGTATCCATATTGATCTATAATGAGTTATAGATGTCCACAACTGTAGATATTGGATAGAAGTCTAAGGTAATAGTTTAATATTGTCATTGTATGTATTAGTCAGTGGTGGTAGATATACATTATAGTGAATGTACCCAGCATTTTGGTGTTACGGTTTACTGTCGAGCCCCGCCTTCCGCCCGCCAGAGTACCACTCGTCATCCAGACTTGGACGTGATTCCTCCGTATGCTAATTTCTTTTGGAAAGCAATAGGAATACCCATTAAAGAGTAAATAGTACCTGTTCCCACCTAATAGTACTGTCGAAGATTAATTGTTTGAATTATTAACGTCCTACCCACCAGCAGCTTGGATGGTTATATTGCTACCACCGGATTTACCGTGAAAACGAATGGAATTTTATCTCCTATACCCCTCTTTTCCTTATCCTGACGCAACCGTTAATGGGCCTAATCTAGTCCCTATCAGTCCCTAATTTCTAGTCTAAAGGTGTTAAGTTACTGTCCCCCTATCCCCAAAGAGTGTGTGTGTGTAGAACGAACTCCGGTGTAAGAGATCGCTCCCTAATCTAGCTAAAAAGATTTGAGGAAGCTTCCCTCGCCCTATTTTAATGATTCTACCTGCCTGACTGCTCCTAAAATCAGATTTCCTACTCTGGTAAATAGATTAGGTTCCTAGCAAGGATCCGTCATCTCTAAGCTGTAAAAGGGAGCCAGAGTTTGGGCCCACGAACCTATTATTCCTATCACTCTTGGGTTGTGGTCATCTCTTGTGGTCAGGATCGAGACTTCCACGCCCTAACAAAGGTTTGAGGTCCCAGACGTGTCCCCAAGTGGCTAGGGAGCTGAAAACTAGCGCACCGTTCGGACCGTAGGTTTCCGTAGGCACAGAGGCCGTCTGGACGCCCCAAGTAGCATAGCTAGGCTGGAAATTGCAGCCCATTCGACCAGCTACAATGTCGAATTATTTTTACTCCTACTTGGCCGCTACCCTCATAAAGAACAATCGCTCTCATAAGGAATAGAGGTCCAGCGTTGATCTTGGCCATGTATTCCCCAATTCGACACAAAACTCTACTAAACTTACATTAAAATCAAACAAATAGAAACTAGATATCTCAGATTTGATACGGAGAAGATTTCGAAGAATCAAAGATCTCCCCAACATCATTTCCTCAATATCATTCAAAACTTTACAGTATATGAAACTATTATAGTGAATTTACTCTGGACAAGCTAATATTCATATATTTCAAAAGAATCTACAATATTTTAACTTCAGAACACGATACCAATGTGCTTCTTAGCTAAAATATTTTTGCAAGGGACTTCGTGGGATTTTTCGATCCTAATTTGCCAAGATAACGCGATAACCCACACTTTAAACTACTTCTTTCTTGATTTAAAATAAAACTTGCAGTGGCGTTCTGGCAGCAATTCCTCTTGACTCTTCAAATTTCCCGATGCGTAATGACCCAGACTAATGGCGCCGTAGCCTTTTATACTCGCTACCGTGCGGTTCTCAGAAATCACACCACTTCGACTGAAAAACCGTTGGCCAATATTTTTTTTAAAAACCTCATGCAAATTTCTAACTAATATCTCTACATTTAATAACTAATCTGCCTTGCTCATTCCTGTCGATAAGACCTTTTTCATTAAATTCTCAATTGAATAAAGTTTTTCCATTGGTTAGTTCCAAAACTTTCTAAAACATTCCAAGACTACCTGTCTCTTTCTTCACCCCTAATAGTAACGAAATAAAGGTCAGCGTGCCTTGTAACAAATTTAATTCCATAGACAATCTCATAGCTTTCTTTTAATTATTAGTGTTCCCTGTGCTATCTATAGAATCCCTTGAATCGACCTATTAGCATAATCTGGTATCACGAGATATTATAATAAATTTTACCATTTAAATTTCTTTTACGCTGAGTATTAATTTATTTTAATATTTATTTAATTTTGATTGAATCGATTCTCTCGATTATCCGTAAAATGCTTACTTTTTTTCAACTAGACAAAAGAATAAACTAATTATCAATTATTTGATCAAATTTTTGTTATCATCATGATTATTTATTTCCTTGTTCTTACTTAAAGATATAAAGTCAGTCAAACTATACTTTTAATTTCATATTTTTAATTTAAGTTCTACTTTTCATAGATCATAGATCAATTTTCTTCCTCGCGTCAATTATATATAAGACAAACTGTCAATGTCATTCTGCTTCACAACAAACAAAATAAGATGGATATAATGAATTATTGTGGAACAATTTACAAAGGACTGTATTTATGATTGAATTTCAGTTTTCCAGTTAATATTTGAGAATCATGAACGAGAACATAAGTGTTCCGTTACATACTGATGATTGAAACTGCACTAATGGAAATGAAATTTTGCATGTACACATTGTAAGGGTTGCTGAGAAGGAAATACCATACGTAGTATCACGTCTTTTCCCCTTGCGTGGTAGACAAAGCCTAAGTCTATAAGCCCCGAAGGCCAAGTTTAGCATATTGGTGGGCATTAGGTGGAAAACGGAATCAAAATAATGATGGGTTGCTAGCCGCATCGCCTAACATGATTCCTCATATTTCACCCATTCCCTCGATCGGTTTTTACGATCTGCGCGGGAAGAGAAGCAGCTGGGATATTCTACGTTTTTTTCTTTTGTCCCAGACCAGCATGGAAGAGAATATACCGCATGTAATATATTGTGTGCTGAAGGGGTGTTCACAAGAGAAATACACTAGTCGAAAGTTCGAAGATAACTCTATTATTTAATTACAGGGCTTTTTTACAGATCTTAAAGTAGGACATAATGAGTCATTATCTTTATCTAAGCTTATATCATTAACCTCCGACATAGCCTTAAAGGGGCGACTCGGCCCACATAGGACATGCTGGAAACTCGATTTTTTACATTGCCACATAATAGTGTTTATCCGATCTGGCTATAAGTATGGGGAGGACGAATATTTTTTTTAGTTCCCTGTATTGCCCCATAGGTAAAGTTGTTGATATTGACGGGCCCAGTCATCCCTTCAAGGCTATGTCGAGGTTAAATTAACAGCAGCTATCGTATTTAGAATATTAAATAACGCGAGCGGATGTACAAGCCGCTAGTCCCATCCTACATACTATCCTTCCAATATTATCTATGCAAAAGTGTGTCGATTGTATGTTTAGATATTTGTTACTTCATCATCATCATCATTAGGTCGTTTTAGTCTCCACTGCAGGAGTATGGCTCCACTGTACTACCAGAGCCATTCTTGACCAGAGCAGACAGAGGATTTGGCCTACACTCTGCTCGCTGGCCAGACGGGTTGGAGAGGTCTCATTGATGTTTATGAGCTGCTTTATTGGTTACTTAATTACGCCAAAATGGCTGCAAGGATTTTGACGAAATTTTGCGTACATAAATAAATATATACGGACAAATCACACAGATTGATCTAGCCCCAAAGTAAGTTCGAGACTTGTGTTATGGAATACTAACTCAACGATACTATATTTTACAAATACATATATAGATAAACATCCAAGACCCAGGCAAATCTGAAAACGATCATTTTCCATCTTGACCTGACCGGGAATCGAACCCGGGGCCCTCGTGTCGCAGGCTGGCGTGTTAACCACTGCGCCTCGGAGATCGCCAATAGGACAGGTTTTTACCTAGATTAACATAAAGGCTACCTTTCATCACGAAAAAAGTAGGACATAGGGTACATTTTATCATGGGATAAGGTACTGTTCTCGCCGAGGGATCGACATTGAAGCGGGTGTAAAGCTAGCTTTATGATAATTTTAGATGCACACTAAAGACGAGATGGCAGGATGACATACGAGTCCTACGGTGGAACAAATCACCATCCTCTGAACCTTTTCTCGGTCTCATCCTTAGCTGTGATGTGGAATACGTTCACGATGTGGAAGAGTGGAGTCACGGGCGAATAATGACAACTAGCTTTCGCCCATGACTCCGCTTACGTAATATCGATCCTTCGGGAAGAGTCCTTTTTCCGTGATGAAAGGTAGCACGGCCCTCTCTGTACTACTCCATATACTTGGCCAGAGCAGCCAGAGGATTTGGCTTTCACTCTCCACGCTGGCCAGACGGGTTGGAGAGGTCTCATAGATGTTTATAAGCTTTGTTTAGCTTGTATTTCCTAAGTCGCCTTGTACGACATCCACGGGAAGACTTGGAGTGGTCCTATTCTACTCTGCCGGATACCACACGGCCAATGCCTATGTGTTTATTGTTTATTTTTCGTGTATGTAAGACACCAACACTAGTGTTCAGCTATGCCTTTAAGCAGCTTGAAGGCATACCTGAACAACCGCTTTTAATTATAGCAGCTGGGATCAACGGCTGAGATATTTTGTTATGCCACTTGCGGTCAGCATTCTCAGTGGGGGCAGCGCCCACGGTCGCTTAACATGCATGAGCGCTAATAATACATATATAAAATTAAAAAATGCTGGGCCATTGGGCTCTTCGCACAACCTACAGGTTTATCCACGTTAACTATCTGTGTGTCGTCAAAATCAGTTTGCCGTTTTGGCGTAATTGAGTCAAACATCCAAAGTTACAAAAAAACAAACTTTCGCGTTTATAGGTATTGGTAACACCTCATTGTTTGATAATGAAGATGTTTCCGTGCTTCGGAAGGCACTTTAAGCCGTTGGTCCCGGCTGCCATCTGGTAGTCGTTAAAGGAACCACGTCAGAGGCCGAGAGGCGGTTCCGAAGAACTCTGACACCAGGGTGTGCATGGTCGATTGACCGTGGCATCTACTCGGAATGATGATAAGTAGGATAGGAGATATGAGGATATTAATATTAGTAGGATAATTGAGTGGGACATTCGGAACCAGTTCATAAGGGGAGTCTGAAAGTCGCACCGGTAGTTGACAAATTAAAAAGCCAACGTCTAAAATGGTATGGACATGTAGAAAGGAGAGATGCCTATCATCTAGCAAAAAGAATGTCCCATTTCGAAGCAGACCGACGTAGGGGACGAGGGAAGCCAAGAAAGACGTGGATTGAATGTGTTAGAGGGGATATGAGGGAATGAGGTGTAAATATTGATATGGTTAAGGATAGAAAATTAATGAGAGAGTCAATATACAGAGCCGACCCCAAATAGGGAAAGGCGCGGAAAAAGAAGAAGAATTGAGTGGGACATCATTATCATCAGGTTCTTCCAGTCTCCACTGCAGAAGCATTACCCTCTCTGTACTACCGGAGCAATACTTAGCCAGAGCAGAAAGACGGGTTGGAAAGGTCTCATTGAAGTTTATGAGCTTTGATTAGCTTGTATTTCCTAAGTCACCTCTTACGACATCCATGGGAAGACTTGGAGTGGTCCTATTCTACTTTGCCGGAAACCACACCGCATACCGTCCCCTAATGAACCACGATACGACGATGGTATTTTAGCCAGTGTGCAAACTTTACCAGATCATATTACTAACACATGGAATTGGCATGTTTTACCTGGCATCGAATGAAATAGTTCTGGCTTTTAAAAAAATCACATTGATCTAAACTTTTTCGGTGAAAAGGAAACAAGTATACGAACACGTTTCACGTTAAATATTAAAGATTTTTCCATTCTATAATTTCAATGACGTAGTTGGTACGCGTACGCGGTCGGATGGTTTGTTTTCTGTGAAATCATTATGTTAATAAATCTCAGACTCGCGCTTTATTATTTTTAATTTGGAAACGAATATATTAAAATATTGTATCTGGGGACACGAGAGTATTTAATTTAATGTACATACTGACATTCTTTATGTAGTTTTTATGCACTTTGGTGGATTAACATCACAATTTAGAACCTTCTCGCCCACCAGCACGTTAAATATTGTCTTAGGTCTTATTATAGGCCTGGCCTATGATAAGACCTAAGACCTCTGTCTGCCCCGTAAAGTATAAAAAGCCGCATTACCTATAGACATAGCTCCTTAGATTTTTCCCTATTTCCTCGATCGGCTTTTACGATCTGTGCAGGTAGAGTAGGTGCTGGTAGATTTGCCTTTTTTTCTCCAAGACCAGCATAAATTCTAACGTATAATAAATGCAAATTATTATAAATTGTGTTATGGGATACTTACTCAACGATACTATATTTTATAACAAATACATATATAGATAAACATCCAAGACTCAGGCTAATCTGAAAAAGATCATTTTTCATTTTGACTTGACCGGGGATCGAACTCGGGAACTCTGGTGTGGCAGCCCGGCAAGATGACCACTAGGCTACAGACAAAATCAGTGAATTGTTAAACCACGAAGTAAACCGGTTAATTAAACTCATTTTCAAATAATTTCGAGGGAAAAGTAAACACAAGTTGTAATAGAACTATTTAATTAATACAAACAATAAAGATACAAAAATACTGGGAAACAGCCATCTGTCTCAATACCAATCATCTCGTAATTGGTACCCCCCAGTCTTCTTTGATTATGTCTGCTGCTTTCTCCGCGATCATCATAGTAGGAGCATTCGTATGAGCAGCTGGTACATGAGGCATAATACTCGCGTCGACCACTCTAAGACCACGGATCCCATACACTCGTAATCGTGGATCAACTACCGCTTCAGGATCATCACTTGGACCCATCTTATTTGTACCACAGTGATGATAAATCGTATTAGTAATAGTTCTCATAGCGCAGTACCAGTATTCATCAGAGTTAAACTTATGATGAGCGCAATTTGGTAACGGAATATCGTGCAGTCTACTGTTGTATTTTTGGAACGCTTTCGTTTTTGACAGCTCTATAGCTTTCCTTATTCCATACAATACCACTTTCTGATCATGACCGCCGTCTGAGAAATAGTTTGCGTAAATCATCGGTTTCCGATATGGATTTTTGTCTTTTAGCATGATACGACCTCTCGATTCAGGCAATAAGAGCATGGGGAACACCATCCACGTATCGGAATTTTGGATTGGACCGTATACTTTGTCGTAAACACGGTCATCAATAGCAAACGCTTCTTTGTACGTTGGCTGTGAAACTAGAGAACCTCCAACAAATATTAATTCTAAGTCTGGATATCCATCATCGTCATAAGGGTTTTGTGTGTCGATGAAAGCTAGAGCTTCAGTGCCACTCGGAGCTGATAATGGCCCAGTGTGATGACTGAAATACTCTACTATATTATCAAAAGTAGCTACTCTCTCTGACCTTATAGAATCTGTGGTATTAATTACAAACGTGAGTCCTCCTAACGCCCAATGATCTTGAAGATTGTAACCAACAGGTAAATCTACTATAGTCGTAATATTCTTTTCTGTCAAATGGTCTCGCGGTCCGATTCCGCTAATCATTAATAATTGTGGTGAATTAATAGCTCCAGCAGAGAGGATGACCTCTCGTTGGGCCATTATGGAAAATTTCTTGCCGTTTTTGTTGAATTCGACGCCATACGCTCTTTTTGACCATGGGTCTATTAGGATGCGCGTCACCATTGCGTTTTTGGCCACATGGAGATTCCGACGATCTTTTATTGGATGAAGGAAGGCCCTGTTCGCGCTCATTCTAGAACCATTGTTCATTGTAAACTGAATGATGGAGTATCCTATTTGTGTTCCGGCGTTGTAGTCTACGATTTTTCCGCCGGTTTCTAATCCAGCCTCTAAGAATGCATCGGAGAGGGGCGTGCGCCAGTTCGGATGTTGAAGTGTCATCTCGCCTTTGGTCGAACGGTATTTCTTGTTCTTCGCCAGTTTTGGTATTTGAAGGTTTTCAGATTTCTTAAAATATGGCAGCACTGATTTGAAGTCCCATCCTGTAACAGAATATTTTTTTTCAATGTCGTCATCAGCAAACTAAAATTGAATACAATACATGAAAATTATGAAGATTGAAAACATGAAAATCTAAATAGTAACTAAGTCTAGTAAGATTTTCTTTTGATTCCTGTTGTTTGTAAAATTCTATGAGAAAAAAAAAACGTAGTATGTACCGTAAAAGCTGATCGAGGAAATAGGCGTAAATATAAGGAATCATAAATAAATAAATATATACATGATAGTATGATGTATATATGATACCTGTTAAATAGCGTTAGCGTGGACATTTTAATTATAACGTGTGAATAACCGGTTCGGTGCACAACGCTACGCAATTTAATATATTATACATGGTGAAATTTTGATCGTTTTGGACCCTTAAAGGGGTAACTCAGACTATCAATATGAACAACTTTTTCCATGGGACCAATGGGACAGATTTCGTCATTTCCATACAAAATAGTCCCGCCGCCCGGCCAATTTGTATGGAAATGTTGAATTTTTTTTGAGTTCCAAGCGTTGTTCCCATAGGAAAAGTTGTTTATTTTGGTGGTTTGAGTCACCGCTTTAAGGGTTCAAAACGATACAAATTTCACCGTGTATATATTCTTCCATTCTGAATTCTTCCAAAAAACGTAGAATTTACCAGCTGCTTTTCTTCTCGCGCATACTGTAGAAGACTGTCAAGGAAATGGGCAAAAGTCTAAAGAATTATAACAAAAGGCGATGTGGCTAGCAACCCATCACTATCTTGATTCCGTTTTCCACCTTTAAAAGCCCACCAACACACTAAACGTGGCCTTTCAGTCTTATGGCCTTAGGTCTACCTACCCCGTAAGGAAAAAAGACGTGATATATGTACATATATAAATAGTTGTCATTGGACTGGTTTCGCAAGTAGCTAATGTTTTTTTTTTCATTTTCTTAGAAACCAGTTATTAATTGATCCTTCATATCAAAAAAAAAACTATAACTAGCAACAAGTGATTCTCAAATATTCGTTGTAACAATATCCTCTTGAATCTGGTGATGAAAGCTTGCTGTTTCATCACCAGCAATCATTCCTCGCATCCTAGACCTGGCCAGGAGAAGAATGATCAAGTCACTCGGAATACAGGTAAGCCCACTAATATAGTAATTTCTGAGGGTCCAAGTTTCGAGGGTCAAAGCATCCGATCACACCGGCGTCAGAGCACAGACGGCCCTATGGAGCTTAGCATTAATTCTAATCGTAATCCACCCCAAAACGCAGCTAGTTAAGCTACTAATTGCTAATGCGAAATTAGAGTTACAGGACAGTTAGCCGTGCTTCGGAAGACACGTTAAGCCGCAGCAGCCGTGAAGCTATGTCGGATGCCTTTGGGGAGCTTGAAAAATCTGACACCAGTGTTGGCCACTTACACACACGGAAAACAAACAAGGACAGTTAAGACTTGTAGAATTTTCCATGGGTTATTTACGATGGAAAGATTTAAAGGTCTTATAGAACTTAGCTCTGTCTACCCCGCAAGGGAAAAGACGATTTTTTACACACCAGCACAGACATTCCAAAAAATACAGTACTAGCTTTCACCCGCGGCTCCGCCCGCGTCAATGTCGATCCCTCGGGATCAGTATTTTTTCCCGGGATAAAATGTACACTATGTCCTTCTCCGTACCCCAGGCAACGGGTATGCAAAATATCATGAAGATCGGTTCAGTAAATAGCGCATGAAGGCGTAATAAACAAACTCACGCATTTATAATATTTTTAGTTAGTATGTAGAAATTGACTCATTCATGTTGCGCGTACGACCAGGAAATCATACAACTACACAGCTCGCAAGAATGTCAGTTAATTACATGTAAACTTGTCACTTCCATATACAGAGATATCAAAGGGTATACATGTTTAATGGTATCGATTCAGGTATCTGGTAAAATTACACTTATCAGGAATATTTTAAGACATACACATACAAGAGATATCTTTCAGTAAGTTCCAGTAAGCTTTGATCACAGGGACTTAAAAAACCGTTATAAAGTATACACATTCATAAGGGTTACACATTAAACCTGTAACATACCTAATTTGGGTGTTTTAAACCTGTTTTGCTGTTAACAGATATAATGTTTTTTTGTGTGTAACAGATAGGTATATTGTTTTACTTATATAAGTGTTAGAATTACTTATTTATTATTTAAAAGCAAACTGCCAACTTGCTTAAAGAAAGAGCTTCTTGATATGTGTATCTTGCCCATTTTAAGCTACGGTGCTCAAACTTGGGCTTTAAACAAAAGGCGATTGAAAGATGAAGAAAGGAACAAATTTATGAGGATATTGTGCTTTAGGGAAGGCTGTAGTCGTCAACTATCTTCTTATGCCGACAGATTGAGTCATTTCCATTTGTCTTCATTAGAATGTCGCCGAAAGCAACAAGATCTTATATATCTTCATAAAATTATTCACTTTAAAATTGACTCCTCCAATCTTTTATCTCTTTTAAGCTTCAATACTAGACATCTTACTCGGAATCGTAAAAATGTCTTTGCTTTAACAACTTATAAAAATAATACCTCATACTTCAACCCAATTGTTCGTATGTGTCGTTTATACAACGATCTCTATTTGGCCAATGAAGCCATAGACATTTTTGCGGTTACCAACACTTACTCTTTTAAAGGTCAAATTAAGCGTGTCCTCCACTGAGCTTTGAAAATACCTATCTTTGATATTGTATATTTCTTGTATGTGTATTTATTGCTGTTTCTTTTTTTTATTTATTTAAATACCTACTGTTTTAATGCCAGTGACTGTTTTTTTTTATGTAGGTACTGTACTTTAAAAAAAAAACATATATTCTGTTTTGTGTATTTAACTTTGTTTACAATAATTGTCATGCTGTGTATGCACGTTTTTTGGGTTGCGGTCCAGTTTGTTGTGCTGATTTGTTTTCATTTGTACGATGTTGTGATTGTGACCTGTTGTGTGTACCTTAAAAATAAATAAATAAAATAAATAAATAAAAGGCAGAGACTCAAACTGCAGGTTTGCCAGCGAGCAATGGAGCGTAGTATTGTTGGGTATTAAACGAACAGATCGAGTCAGAAATACCACCCTACGCTCCATTACAAACGTGGTAGATGTTGGCAAAAGTCAGGCAAGCTAAAGTGGGACTGGGCAGGTCACGTGTTCCGTATGCACCAGGACAGATGGGCACATATAGCTACTTTATTGACTCCGACAGACGGAAAAAGAAAGAGGAAGACCCAGAACAAGGTGGTCGGATGATTAAATTATTATGACGAAAACTGGAAGGAGAAAGCTAGGAATAGGGATGCCTGGAGAAATGAAGGGGAGGCTTTTGCCCAGCAGTGGGACATAAATAACTAAAAAAAAGTGTTAGAAACCTGTTAAATAACAGTTTTTATGATTTTCTATGTACGTATTTCCACAGTTTGTTTACAAGTGTGCGTGAGCATGTAAACCTAATTGGATGTAACAGTTATATAACACTTATGAACCGTTATTTTGTAAAACAGATTGATAGTGTTACATTATCTTGCTGTTTTACTTTTAAAAAATAAATAAAATGTGTTCAAAACACTATTCTGATTAGAAATAAAATAATTTTAAAACAAATCATGATACAAAGGCGGATTTTGCAAAGCAATATCTTCCATTGGGTCTTGGATGTTTATCTATACAAGTATTTGTTATAAAATATAGTATCGTTGAGTTAGTATCCCATAACATAAGTCTCGAAAAATGCGTGGAAATTTATATAAATATATTTAATGTTAACAATTTAATCTATAGTATGAAAAATTGTGTTTAATGTTAACAATGTATTCAGAGCCCTTCAGGCACGTAGGGACCAAGTCTGGATTGAGTTTCTTTCGGCGTATTCTCCTCACCAGTGGTCGTTCCGAAACGCTAGTAGTATTTCAATTTTGCATATATTAAAAAATATATAAGAAATAAAAATATGACGTTCAAAAAGAGATACATGTATCCAATTTTGAATAAAAATCTTTGACTTTCTTGACTTTTTTTTTTCGAACTTGCTTTGTGGCTAGCTCAATCTGTGTGATTTGTTCGTATATATTTATTTATTTTTTTCATCCAACCTTTGGGTTGAAGAAGATGTCAGCATTGAAAATCTTGGCGGCGCAGATAATTCATAAATATATATACATTTCATACATATAAAGATAATTAGTTACATAACTATTTCATCAATATCAATACTAATAATAATCTGTAAGGGTCGGTCATGGAGTAAGTTACTTTGTTTTCAGAGATATCGTGTTTATAAACATAATACTGAAACTAAATTGAGTTTTTTTTTTTTTCGCATATTAATATCGCATGGAGGCAGACCAAGAAGGAGATGGAGGGACAACCTCGATAAATTCCAAAATGGATGGCCGGAAGTAGCGAAGGCTAGCGAGGCCTTTGCCCAGTAGTGGGACACAACACCAATAGGCTAGGAAAAAAATAGTATCGCATTACAGTATATGTATGTTTTTCTCCATATCTCTTAAACGAAATGACTGAATTTTATGAAACTTGGTAGATATACATTTAGGCGCACAGGACACGGGATAGGCTACTTATTTTTTTTCTCCTGTCATGATAAGACGTGGACCCCATACAAACATAACATAAAATGTACGCGAACGAAGTCGCGGGCACTGCTAGTATACAATACATCCTTACACAAACATTAATACGTTATGAATAATTACATCATAATGATCAGATAATATCAGTTGATTAATTCAACTGAATAAATTGAACAACTATTAGAAGGAAAAATAATACGCCTATAAGCGATTCTTGTTTGTCATGTTTGTAAGAGGCCAATACTGGTGTCAGATTTTTCAAAGTGCCTTAAGGCATTTGACACAGCAACGACTACCACCAAACAGGCGGTACCAACGGCTAATCGTGCCTTCCGAAGCACAGAGGAGATATTTTATGCCACTTGCGGTCACTTATCCCAGTGGGGACAGGGCCAGGGTTCCTTAACATGCGAAAGCGATAATAATGATCAATCTATCGCCAGGTCAGCATAATACAGCTTAATACATGTTTTCGAGTTAAATGAGAGGATCAAAATATAATAAATCAAATATTTGCAAGACCTAATCTTTACTACCTAAAAATGGCGAGCTTCGTGGCGCAGTGGTCAACACGCCAGCCTGCGACACGAATACGAGGGTGCCCGGGTTCGATCCCCGGTCAGGTCATGATGGAAAACGATCTTTTTCATATTGACCTGGGTCTTGGATGTTTATCTATATAAGTATCCTTACTATCCTTATCCTTACTATCCTTACTTCCTTACTATATTACTATTACTATATATATATATATAATATATCCTAATCCTAACTAATATTATAAATGCGAAAGTGAGTTTGTTTGTTTGTTTGTTACGCTTTCACGTTGTAACTACTGAACCGATCATCGTGAAATTTTGCATACACGTTATCTGGGGTACGGAGAAGGACATAGGGTACATTTCATCCCGGAAAAAAGGACTGTTCCCGAGGGATCGACATTGACGCGGGCGGAACCGCGGGCGAAAGCTAGTCTATTATAAAATATAGTATCGTTGAGTTAGTATCCTACGACACAAGTTCACAACATACTGTGGGGCTAGCTCAATTTGTGTGATGTGTCCCTATATATTTATTTTATTTTATCTAAATTGTTTGTTTGTTTGTTACGCTTTCACGCCGTAACTACTGAACCGATCATCATGGAATTTTGTATACAAGTTCTCTGTAGTACGGAGAAGGACATACGCTACCTTTTATCCCGGGAAAAAGTACTGTTCCCGAGGAATCGAAAATAGTCAACCAACTTTTGGTCTAATGACCTTAGGCTCTCTCTACCTCGTAAGGGATAAAGACGTGATAATATGTATGTATGAAAATATATTTTTTACTCACCTGGATTCCCGTTAGCCGCCCATCTGTCGTAGTCTCTCCTGTTGCCTCGGGTATGCATCATGGAGTGCAGCACCGACGATCCCCCAACCACGCGGCCACGTGGCCAGGCGCACCGCCCACCTCGCATCCCTCTGCAGCCTCCCTCCTGATGATAAGAAGGTTTTATACATCAATTTACGTTAAACAGTTGTGGTAGAGCTACGCTACTGGAAAATTTCTTGTTTGCTAGTAGCATAAATGGGCCGGCTAGTATAGGGAAGTACCACAATCTCACAGAAAATCGTTGGGTAGACGCTTTATCGCTTCTATGCTTCGTTAGGTGAATAAGAGAGCCGGAAGCCCATCCTTCCACCACTTTCTCCCCCATGTTCTCTCCCGAACTCTTTGACAGGCCGGCAATGCTTCTGTCACACCCTGGTGTTGCAGTTTGTCCATGGGTAGCGGTGATCGCTTACAATCAACTGACTCGGTTGCTCGTTTGCCGTCTTATATCGTAAAAAAAATGGTGACCGAGAAGGAAAGTCTCTACCAACTACGCCAGATGGTAGTATTTTGTTAAAATAATAACTAGATTTTACCTCACATGGAAAAGTGGGGTAAGGTAACGGAAGAAGAAGAAGTCAACCAGATTTTAGCTGGGGCTCCGCTTGCGTTTGTGCACTCGCCACAGGTAGGATTTGAACTACGTCCCTTAAGTACGCTTTTAACTACACCACCGAGACTTCAAATCACCGCGTCGAGTTTTCTAGTCATCATCATCATCATCATCAGGTCTTTTTAGTCTCCATTGCAGGAACATGAACCTCTCTGTACTACCGGAGCCATAGCCAGAGCAGACAGAGGATTTGGCTTACTCTCTCCTCGCTGGCCAGACGGATTATAGAGGTCTCATTGATGTTTTTGAGCTTTGGTTAGCTTGTATTTCCTAAGTCGCCTCTTACGACATCTATAGGAAGACTTGGAGTGGTCCTATTCTACTCTGCCAGAAACCACACGGCTAATTTCTAATCAATTATTATTATTAAAAATTCCCCTAAAAGCGTCATAATTGGGCGAGCGCTTCGAAAACTATTGATGTCTCTGTTGTCAAAGCGTATTCCCGGTTACACCCTCAACTGAGATGCTTTTGAACTCCGTGGGCGGGGTCACTCAGGGGGCCCGGACAAACTGTGTGATAAAATGGAAACTTACGCGGAAGAAACCGCGGGACACAGTATATTATACTTTGGTTCATTGACCAGCTTATTCACGTTCAAAAGTTCAACAAGTACGAGTACCTATAATTTCACAATCACGTGTTTATGCGCAATTATAATTATAATATAACTTGGAAAACCTAATTACATATTGTCGGAACAACGTGTGTGATGAAAGAATTAAAATAGTTTTTACTTTGCCGAATACTGCTTGTAATGATGACTGTCAGATACTGTTGGAAAAAAACAAGATTACTAAAACCCGAAGGAGAATACCGGAAATATAATATACTAGCTGTTGCCCGCGACGTCGTCCGCGGCAATTTTTGTTATTATGATTGATTAGTTTTTCTATTAGTATAGATGAATAATTTTCCCCCGTTTTCAAAACATTTTTTATTGATGGTTCGCTCCTATTGGTCGCAGCATGATGTTTTATAGCCTAAAGCCTTCCTCAATAAATGGACTATCCAACACAAAAAGAATTTTCCAATCGGAACCAGTAGTTCCTGAGATTAGCGCGTTCAAACAAACAAACAAACTCTTTAGCTTTATAATATTAGTACATATAGATTCAAATCATATTAAAGCAAGTTAGTTTTACACAGTGACCGGTTGGAAGCGGCTTGCTTCCAGCGTTTCCCTGCGACCTTGGTCAAGTCGTCCGACCACCTAATCTGTGGGTGTCCGACCCTGCGCTGGAAATCCTTAGGGGAGGCCTATGTCGAGCAGTGGACTTCTTGCGGCTGATTTGATGATAATGATATTAGAGCATATGTACTTCATAATTCAACTCGGAATCATGTTCATCAAGTCCTTTTTAGTCTCCACTACAGGAACACGACCCTCTCTGTACTTCTAGAGTCATACTCGACCAGAACAGCCAGACGACTTGGTCTGCACTCTCCACGCTGGCCAGACGGGTTGGAGCGGTCTCACAGATGTTTATAAGCTTTGTTTAGCTTGTATTTCCTAATTCGCCTTCTACGACATCCACGGGAAGACTTGGAGTGGCCCTATTCTACTCTACCGGATACCACATGGCTAACGGGAAGACTTGGAGTGGTCCTATTTTACTCTGCCTTACCGATACCACATGGCGACGGCAACTCAGAATACAACCGGGTTAAAGCAGGTAAGAAGGAACAATTACGAACTTGTCGAGCATTATTAGCGCTTACGCATGTAAAGCAACCCCAGGCGCAGTCCCCACTGGGGTGACCGTGGGGTAATAATATCTCGATATCCTCCACGCTTCGGAAGAGACGTTAAGCCGTTGATCCCGCCTGTCATTATAGATGGCAGTATGTCAGATACCTTTAGGCAGCTGAAAAATCTGACACCAGTGCTGGCCATTTACAAAAACAAAACAAAGAAACTCGTCAAGAGAAGTACGATAAGATACTTTTTATTAAAAAATAATACATTCCTTCCCAGTAAAAAGGTACATTATGGTATAAAAAATTTGGCTGTTTTAAGTTTCGTTTTTTGTCTGCACGTTTACGCACGTAGTACCTTTTTACCTGATGTATGCCAAGGGCGAAGGTCGGGTTTTGATACCGGATTGTATCCGGGGTTTACTGTTCGCCAATTAGCTCCATTTTTTTCTTTCATATACACAAGCCGTGCCCGCGATTCCGTTCGCGTACATTCTCATATAATTAATAGCTAAGTTTTTATGGGGGCTATACTCTTATCATAACTGGAGAAAAAAATAAGTAGCCTGTCCTGTGCTCAGTACGTCTAAATGTTTATCTAAGTTTCATAAAATTTAGTTTATTCGTTTAAGAGTTATGAAGAAACATATATCATACATGTGTATTACACATAAAAAATCTAAATATTGTCAATTTAGGTTCAGTATCACCATACCTCTGAAAACAAAGTTTTAGTAATTCTTTATGAGTCAATAAAAAAAAGATCTTTAAACCTAAGTAACTTACTCCATGAACAAGCCTTACCGATAAATTATTTATTAGTATTGATGATGATTATACACGGTGAAATTTTGATCGTTCTGGACCTTTAAAGGGATGGTTCAGCCCGTTGATATAAACAACTTTTGCTATGGGCCAATGCTGGGAACTCAAAAATTTTTTTGACGCACCCATACAAATTGATGAAATGATGTTGAGTTCCCAGCATTGGTCCCATAGGAAAAGTTGTTCATATTGATGGGCTGAATCACCATTTTAAGGGTCCAGAACGATCAAAATTTCACCGTGTAATTTGGGGCTCCCTGGCGACGGTACTTAGCCGTGTGGTATCCGGCAGAGTAGAATAGGACCACTCCAAGTCTTCCCGTGGATGTCGTAGAAGGCGACTTAGGAAATACAAGCTAAACAAAGCTTATAAACATCTAAGACACCTCTCCAACCCGTCTGGCCAGCGTGGAGAGTGTAGGCCAAGTCCTCTGGCTGCTCTGGCCAAGTATGGCCCTAGTAGTACAGAGAGGGTCATGCTCCTGTAGTGGAGACTAAAAAGGACCTGATGATGATGATGATGATGATGGCGACGGTACTGGAACCCCAAATAGAATATACGAATGTGAGGGCTCGACCGACCCGGTGCTCTAGTCGAGTTCCCACATAAATAGGAAGTAGGGAGTACGGAGACTCGACACACAACACACAAGAGATAAACTTTATTTGTCTTATATTGACATTTGTTGTAATATATTGATTTTACATAATATATCAGAGACTGTAGGAACCAAGTAAACAGTCCGAGAGATGATGGTAGACTGAAGAATGACTGAACAAGTAATGAGAGAGAGAGAGAAAGTACCTAATCTAAAAATGGAATGGAATGAAAAATGGACAGGATGAGAAAGAAATGAGGTTGGACCTTGTTGGACGAGATGCAAAAAGATAGACCCCATAGAAATTTGACCAGCTGATCAGTGATTTTGTATGGAAGGTTCAATGTTCTTATAACTTTTTTGTTTGCGCGTCTATATTTCTATTAGGGAGTCTGATCACGTCATTAAAATATTGTCAGAAATATTGTTCAAAATCACCTTAAATAAATAATTATCTTTTTTTTAAATCCAACAAGGCAATATTTCAAACATTTTTCATGCTATTTATATGTAAAATATCGCGTGTTAAACTTGTTTATCGAATCTTAAATAAACACTTTTTGATTTATGTTTTTTTACTAGCTTTATTCAGGCGGCTTTGTTAACGTTATTTATAGCATATTCTGATTTGTCATGTACTATAACATTGTAAAGTTTTATTAAAATTGATCATCCTATGATAGATAGCTACCTCCGTGATCCAGTGGTTAAGGCGTTTGCCTGTTGACCCGGGGGTCGTGGGTTCGATTCCCACGGGAAGCATACTTTGTTTAGTTGCTTCCAGTTTGGTTAGGACATTGCAGGCTTGAATCACCTGATTGTCTGATAATAAAGATGATTCCGTGCTTCGGATGGCACGTTAAGCCGTAGGCCCCGGTTACCATCTGGTAGTCGTTAAAGGAACCACGTCAGAGGCCGGGCGGTTTCGAAGAACTCTAACACCAGGGTGCGTATGGTCGATTAACCATGTCACTAGAGATTGCAATCCGGATACTTCGAAATCCGAAAAACACTGAAAAATCCGGATTTACAAACTTTTTATAAATCCGGATTTCAGTATCAAAATCCGGTTTTTTCGATTTTTTTTTAAGTACTTCTTATCATCTTAATTGATAGTTTTTGATTAAGCACCATCTTTTTTATTGTTTTTATTGACGATTTTCTACCAGCACACAAATTCGCAAAAAATTTTAGGCTATGACTTAAGGGATTTTTGATTGAAAACACTAGACTACGCGAACAGTTAAACGATGATTATCAAAACATTATAAAGAAAGTCCGGGCGTTGGTGAAGACATTTAAAAATTCACTGGCTATGAATGACATGCTTCAGAAATATGTGCTAGCAGAATTCGGCAAAGAGTTAGGTCTTGTTTTGGACTGTAAAACGCGATCGTATAGTCTAGCTACAATGATGGAACGTATCTCAAAGCTGAATTCAAGAGTACAAAAAGCATTAATCGATATTTATCTAACAGGCCGCGGTATCGTCACCAAACCCCTTAGACTCTAGTTCGGAAACCGTGTGCAAATCTGACCTTAACCTACTCGTACTTAGCTTTAAGGAACAACTTGATCGCCAACATTCTATTGTCAAAATTAAGAGTGCCCTACTCTACAGCAGCAGCCATCGACTTCAGGCAGCAGGGCTGATTTACCTGCATTAATACATGTGGAAATGGCACTTTATAAAAGGTTGTGGAGAAATTTAAAAATGGGTTAGAGACGTTGCTAGCCGTTCCGCCGATTAGTCTGGAATCAAAAAGAGCCATTTTCACGGTTTAAATATTCTGCAATAAATAAAGACCACAGTATAAATGACGAAATACTCAACGCTTTTACATATGTTTTGAAAATACCGCTTCATGAAAAAATTAAAATCTTAACTGTTATTTACGGTTAGGTAGATTGCTATTTATTTTAATTTTTCATTGTGTATATACGTAGTGTATTAATATTTAAAATACAAGGTTTTTCGTTTAAAAATATTAATACTACATACTTAAATTTTTTATTGTACTTTACATGTTGCGAATATCGCATTATGAATTTGACTTACAAAACGTGATTTTTGTTTAAATTTTATAATGTGAATTTAATTAACAATGTAAAACGTGAATTTTAACTATACAGGTCCTATTTGAAACTTTTATATTTTAAGTACATAGTAGTTCAGCGGTTATTTTAAGACCTAAGCCTGCGACACGGAGTGACCGGGTTCGATCCCCGGCCAGGTCGAGATGGAAAATGATCTTTTTCAGATTGGCCTGGGTCTTGGATGTGTATCTATATATGTATTTGTTATAAAATAAAGTATCGTTGAGTTAGTATCCCATAACACAAGTCTCGAACTTACTTTGGGGCTAGCTCAATCTGTGTGATTTGTCCGTATATATTTATATTTATTTATATTATATTTATAACTCTAATTCGACTGATTTTTCATGTGATAACTAAATATTTTACTTTGTTTTGTGTTCTTTTCAACTTTATCGTAAATGTTAGTGAATTGTGAATTTTAAATGGGTGCTAATTAAACAGGATTCTTTTTAATAGCATTATCCGCCTCTAAAAATGTATGTTGCCTTCTAAATTACTAAGTCAGCCACAATTAACGAGCATCTAAATAATACCATCTTAGCCACTAGATATCTTCTATGTAAGCCACTCTAAATACAACTCAGCATGATGGTTATTATTTAGCATCTAAATTTGTAACTTGCATTCTAATAGTAAACTTCTAAAATACTAATATTTGACATCAAAAAATATATTTATTTAGCTTCTATTTTTTTAACTCAGCATGTTTAAAATGTAACTTATCCCAAAATAATTGATCGTTAATATTTAGCTAAAATTGTCATCAAATAGTATACTATGGCCACTAATATTACCAGTAGCTATTGAGGAGAGACAAAATAAGACTTTATTTTTGAAAAAAAAAATGTTTATAGTAATTTATACCATAATTTTACTAATAGTAATAGTAGGAGAGCTGGTACAAATTTTTGGGCAAGTATTTGAAGCAAGCTGAAAACTTACCACATCACATACCTCTCCCATTATACCCCAACATGGAACTGCAGACCTGACTGGTTAGTGGTAAATAGCGGGGCTAAATCAACCCCTAATTTTTTGGCAGCGTGGCAGGTAGAAAGTCCCACCAAAATAGTACCCTATTAAAATTTCAACCTGCCTCAAATTGATTTTTTATGTTCTTTTGCACGCATCTGGTAATGTCAAAACCCCGACTAAATCGTCGGGCTTGTATTTTTTATACATAAAATATAAAAAATTGCATATTGCCACAAATATCTATATTTTCGGTAATGAAAAAAGAATATTAAAAAAAAAATAGGGGTTGATTTAGTCCCGCTACTCACCAGCCAGGTCTGTAGTTCCGTGTTGAGGTACAGGTATGTGACAATTTTTCAACTTGCTTTAAATACCTACCTACCCAAAAATTGGTACTAGCTCTCCTGCCTATCGATACATGAATCACGCCATATCATGTAGTGGCTGTTTTTACGATAAAAGAATATGATGTATTATTTTACATGCTAAGTTATAATAAATGATGCTGACTGTAGAAGCTAAAATTATATTTTTTTGCGGACATAGTTTTTATGCTGTAAAAAGGAAAATGGTGACGAAATATAAAATCCGTGGCTGAGTTAGTAAATTAGGTGGCAAAGTATAAATAAGAAGGACAAGTCATAATAATTGATGATCTTTATTTGACGCTTTCTATAGAATATTTAGTCGGCGGTGTAAAAAAGACGAATTAGTTTATTAGAGGCTATGTAATTTTCCCGTTGCTTAGTTATGAAATTAGAAGTTTGCTCACGTGGCCAATAAATAATTTTGTGGCTTGATTTATTATTTCCCATTTTAAATAAGCTTAACTAGAAATGATACAAAATAAAATTAAGGCTTCGAAAAATTCGGATTATCCGGATTTTTGAACAACGAAATTCTTAAAATCCGGATTTGAAAAATATCCGGATTTTGCAATCCCTACATGTCACCTACACGAAATGATGATGATCATATGATAGAAGTAGGACAAGATGTTTTTAAAGTTCTATATATAGTCAAATAGTGACATAGATATATCGCGAAAAGTAAGATATAGACCAAACGCTTATTTGAAATGACGGTTAGGCATAACGCAACTTAGACACACTGCGTTATAGGTATACAGCGAGCAAAGGATAAAAATGATAGTCTGTAAAGTCGGTTTACGGACGATAATTTTACGTGATAACGTTGGAAGAGGGATAGATGCGTCACAAGCAAAACGCTACCGATAGATGCGTCACAAGCAGAACGCTAAGGCCGACCGTGCCTCTATATAGCTTGTTCCGCGCTCTCGCTTGCACGCGTTTCACTTGAAACTTTTTCATGCGTGCAGCTGGCGTTTATCGATTTATAAAACTTTATTATTTACTGTACGATTTGTAAATATATATTTTAAGTAACGTTATTTTTTTTATTATTATTTTAGTTTCATCTTTTTAAGTAGTTTAAATAAGTATTATTTTAAATGTGAATTTGAATATAAAGAACTTTATTACGTCAAAATAATACTAATTAAATTACTTTTCTTCCTTCGACATGTGGTGCCATCCGAAATAAACCGGATCATGTCACGCGTCACGTAGCCTATTCTTTACTTCTTATGCGATATGCATTGATCGGAATTCGTCGATAGAGGAAAATTTCCACACTTCCTTTCCTTGTATTGAGTAAGTTCAATGACGTCGTATTAATTCTCATTCTTAAAGATACATCGCCCGACGGTACGTCCTGCTGGAAACTCTCCTGGAAGGACGGGTATTTTTTGGGAATTATCCTGCTGGAAGACCCCAACAGTGTTATTATAAAAACATGGCAAAACCCAGGTTTAAACCTGGTCTACGTTAGTCCGGACTAGCGATGGATCAACCTAGGTTTAGCAAATTAAACTTTGTTTCATTACAAATAATGAACTAAGTCAAGACTAACTTAGACCTGAGACGATCTCTAGATGATCTAACGGAAGCAGGATTCATTCAATCATTCGTTCAGTATGCTACTACTACGTTCCGATCTTCACTAATTTTAAAATAAATCATAAAATTTATTGTTTGAAACTAGTATAAAACTAAAAAGAATAAAATTGAAATGGAGAAACATGTTTATTTTTGTCATCTATACATATAATAAAACAGTAAAAATATTTTGTCTGTACATTTGGAATTTTTGACTGAAATGGATAGAGGGACACTTAAAAAGAATAATAGAAAGCAAAAAATTTTTTTAGAATTTTTTGTCTGTCTGTCTGTCTGTCGGTCCGTCTGTCTGTCTGTATGTATGATCACGATTATCTCCGAAAATACTGAACCGATTTACTTCAAACTTTCACCAATTGCTTTATTTTAACTCAGATTAACATTTAAAGTTTGTTTCATAAAAATCGGTTAGTTAAAAAAAAAAGTTATCGTCATTTGAATGAATTTAAGCCATGAGTTTGCCTTGCCTGCAAATATATAGCACTTACTTATATATTATAAGTGACATAGGAAAATTACATGCTATACGTGGCCTTCAGGTCTTATAGACCTAGGCTCTGTCTACCCCGTAAGGAAAAAAGACGTGATACTATGTATCTATGTATAGTCTTTTTTTCACGCTTCAACCATTGAACCAATTAGGATGACATTTGGTATGGGGGTAGTTTGAGACCCGGGGAAGGACATAGGGTATCTTTTATTCCGGGAAATTCTACAGTTCCTGAGGGATGGACACTAACGGCGGCGACGTATATGCGGGCAAATCTGACTTATATATCACCGCAATCGAAACTGCTGCGCCTAGAAACGTGAAATTTGGTACAGGGGTTTTTATAATGATGTGAGTGAGCGCTAAGAAAGGAGCGTCTGTTGTCTTTTTACGCTTCAACCATTGAACTGATTTGGATGAAATTTGGTACGGAGGTAGTTTGAGGCCCAGGAAAGGACATAGGGTATGTTTGATTCCGGGAAATTCTTCTGTTCCCGAGGGATCGACACTAACGCGGGCGGAGCCGTGGGCAACAGCTAGTAAACGATAAATTCAGTGGCCAGATAAAAATATCATATTTTATACAAAACGATTTAATAATTTTACAAACCTGTAACGGAACGCGTGTGAGCGCGCAATAAAATGAATTTGTTCCAAAGTAACCTCAAAGTTTGTTTACAAATATTATTGTAAGTAATATATTTTTATTTAATTAATTTAATGAATTATCGGTGCAGTGTGTCGAAAGTAATTGTTTTAAAGTTGCTGTGAAATAAGATTTACGTGAATAAAGTAAAAATGAATATGGTGTAAAAAATCGTTTATATTTGTACAAACTATTTTTCCTAATATGAAATTAAGGTGCCTAAAAGTCATTGTTTTGTGGCGGTTGTGAAATATAAATGACGACAAAAGCGTTGAAAATAATCTAATTAAATGTTTTGATATGTTAAAATGCAAATAATTAAAATATTTTTTCATTATTATATGTGTTGGTTTTATTAATTACTTCGCATTTTCCAGGTTTTTGCTCATTGCAAATAGGGTAATTGGATTTGACATAGATTTTAGCATCAAGGCGTTTTTTTTTGTGAAAATGACCTATTTGTTGGTAACAAAATAAGTTAGTACTAGAGTTAAACTAGGGAATTGTAGGTTTATCTTTAGACCTAGGATCATCTCTGGCTTAAAGGATAAACCTCGTTTTATAATACGATTTTCCTTAGTACTTGACTTAGACCCCGGCTTAAACCTGTTACTAACTTTAGTCCGTGTTTTATAATAACACTGCATGAGTCTTGCTGAAAATGGTCTGGTCCTTCCGGCAGTACGGTGACCTTGAACTTAAGCAACCCCTGGGTACGAACGCGCCGTGTATACTCGTGCGCACAGCTCGTGCGCCATCGTTTGCTAAATGAAGACCAGTGTCGCTTAGCAAAAAATTATCTTTTGCAAGAAAGGAACAGAAATACTGTATTTTTCATATAATTTTGAACCCTGTATCGTATACTATTAAGAAACTGTGATCGAAAAAAGTTGCGTCCTTCCGGAAGGTTTCAAAGTCCTGCTAGCAGCACTACGGGCGATTTATCATTAAGGCTTATCTTATCCTTAATCTCATCGGCTAAGCTGAAGTGGGACTGGGCGGATCATGTATGTTGGATGTATCCTGGGGCATAAAGCTATTACCAACTGGATACCAAGCGGCCGAAGGAAAAGATGAAGACCTAGAACTAGATGGATGGATGACTTGTCACATTTTGATAGGAATTGGCGGAGTTAGCGCAAAACAGGGATATGTGGAAACAAATAGGGCAGCCTTTTGCCCAGCAGTTGGATAAAAAAATGTCATCCTTGCACCAGATTAGTCAAAAATTTCGTTTTACGGCACGGATTTTTTTGGGAGCCAAATATTGCTGCAATATTTTCGACAGCTATTCAGCATTGGGGAATTTTCCATAGGTAATCAGACCAACTCACTTATATCATAATATTGTTAATTTCAATCCGACATGAGAGTTATGTACGGTACGTTAGTACTTATATTAATTCTGTGGTACGGTCGCCCGCAAAAGTCTATAAAGAAGTTGCGTAAAAAGTCGTGTATCTACGGATACCATTTAAAAATAACAGCAATTTCAACCTTATGTATGTGGCATAAGGTTCATGATATTGTTAAATATACAATGTGTCCCGTCATCATTGTCGGAGCCTTTAGTGGTATAATACACGGCATTTTTTATTGACAAATCACCCACCATATTTGTTTTTTCTCCTACCTCAAATTTATGCATTTTATTTTTTTCACTACAGCCACTGTAGGAAAAAAATTAAGAGTCTCATTCAAATTGTTATAACTTCTAAACTATTTCATTGAGAGCTAAGATGTTAAGGATTTTATTTTAACAAACATTATGTTCTGTCATTTTAGGCCTAGATTTTTCATAAAAAGCTAATAATCCAAAAAAATACACAAAGAAATATTTTTTTTAATCTTTTAATAAACTTCTTTTATTTTTATTCAATAAAAATTAGAACATTTTCCTTTTGAATAATTGTCTACATGTTAAGCTATCATATGAAACCAATTTTGTGTTTATAGGACCTTTACATGAGTAGTTATGGTTTAATTAGTACAAAAGCCGATGCCTTGCTTCCCAAAAAACAAAATGGCTGCCATTTTACTACAGTAGGAGAAAAAATAATAATGGGAGGTGATTTGTCGATAAATATTGGTGTACTTGTTAAGGCTCCGACACTGATGACGGGACACATTGTATATGTCTCCCTAATCAGTGCAATCGATTTTCACTTTAAGGCTATGTAATGTATGGACTTTTGCAGGTGACCTTACTTGTTTATGCAAAAGTTAAGGTCAGTCGGACGGACATAAGGAGTTGATCAATTTTATATTTGCAGGACACACACACCTCAGCCACAGAGACACCTGGGATCTAAGAAACTAAATAAAAGCTTGTAAAGATATGAAATAATAAAAATACTGTACCCAAAGGGTAAACACGATACTTTATTTCTAAGACTCCGTTGTCCGTCCGTCCGTCTGTCACAGGGCTGTATAAAATCTACTGAACCCTAATAGGTAGAAATTCACAGAATGTCAATATCTATTGCCTTGGGGTCAGTGGCGTAACTACATGGTGGCATTTTGGTAAAATGCTGCAAGCCCCCGATTCTAGGGGGGCCCGGCCAGGAGCAAACGAGCTCGTCTGCTCCTGGCCCGGCCCCCCTAGAGGTGATAAAGCTAATCCACCAAGAAGACATTCATTCGGTAAACTCAAACTCTCATGGGCCCCATTAAATAACTCTGCCTCGGGCCCCAGATGGTATAGTTACGCCGGGTACAGAAAAGGACTAAAGCGCCCATCAATCAATCAATCAATCAATCGTTTATTTACTCAATTTGCTTAGCCTAGGGTACAATTATAGATCACTATAATTAACTAAACTTACGTTAGACACGATACGAGATATCTCCAATCGTGTCACACGTATAGCGGCGTCCCTCTCATCGGATCCTAAATTCAGGATGGTTTAATAGGCGCTGCAGTGTTACTCAGAAAGAAACCCAGTGTGTGTGAAGTGAGGTAAAAAAATGTTAGAATCTTAGTTCAGGTCCGGAGATATAGAAGACCATGACATTGATAAGTTAAGGTGTATAAACTCTATTCATATGTATGCGACTGAACTGACTTATTTTCAGGAAACTCAAGCCGTTAACAAATATTTTTTTTTGAAGTGGCCTTATCAAAGTACTACTCTTTTTTAGCGAGTTTGTGCACTTTTTGTTAAATTTGCGTCAGGACACGAGTGTCAGGTGACCTGAGTGGCACTCCCGTTGTGTCTTTTCTATATCTACCAGTCAAACGACAAAAAATCATAAAATGTCGTGCCACATCATACTTAAGTAAATGACGTCTTTCCATTTTTAGCGTTCAAAAACATAACATTCAAATGTTGTATTTCAATGGGCGTAAAATAAATACTGTTGAAGATTGTCAAACACAATTGTCATAATAATTATAAGTGCACTGTATAAAAAGCTAAACACTACAATATTGTATTTTAATGGATATTAAAATAACAACTGTGGAAATTCAAATCATTATTGTTGACCGAGCTAAGTGAGCAAGGTTTTCAAGTTAGGATGGGGCAGAAACACGTAGTTTGTATATATAAATATATACGGACAAATCGCACAGATGTAGCTAGCCCCAAAATAAGTTCGAAACTTGTGTTATGGGATACTAACTCAATGATAACATATTTTATAACAAATACATATATAGATAAACATCCAAGACCCAGGCCAATCTGAAAAAGATCATTTTCTATCTTGACCTGACCGGGGATCGAACACGTGTCGTAGGCTGGCGTGTTAACCACTGCGCCACGGAGCTCGCCAAATGTATTTATGTACAGCCGGGGGCAGATAAATGTGACCCTCCTTCAATTTAAAATGTGTTTTTAGATGAGTCAGTTGTACGTATGTTTGTTACGGGATACCCTTATTCTTGAACCCGTCGTGCTCTAATTAATTAAAATTAAATACAACCATGTACTATATATTAAATACATACATGTACCCTCGACGTTCTCTTAAAGGGGTGATTAAGGCACCCCTTTAAGGGAAAATAGACAACAAACAGCAAAAAAGAAAAACCAGAACTAAAAATAAAAAACCTAAAATTACAACGGCTCACGGCTCTACCTATTTTAGTTAAGACTGCACTTTAAATTGAACTTTACAACCAATTTTAGTAAATGATTACCAAATTTTAAGGAGCAAATATTAATAATTGCTGTTTTTCTACCCAAAATTCACCGTTTTTTTGCTATAAAATGTCTACTACCAAATATAGTACATGTAGCGATTGCAAACATATACATTCGATGTGTTTGAGTTTTGTATAAATGAACATTTTGGCATATTGAATCTTATAAAACGTAGCTGCTGAAAATTGACATGGTCTCCATCATCAAACCTGTAATGGTACTTTTATAACCCACATCGGTGCAAAGTTCTCATCAATTGAAACGAATTAAGTCCAAAGACAAGGTAGCTATTGTAAAACGTTGAGGAGTTCCCTTGCCTATCCTTCGTCTTCATCATCAGACCCTAATGACAGTCACAACCCCTCTAGGTGTAAAGTTCTCATCAATACAAATTTATCAAGCCCAATAATTGTTAAGGTTCCCTCGACTGTCTTACGGCTCCATCATCAAATCGACTCCAGAGCTTCATTAAATAGTAGTGCTTTAAATTTGTGATAAAAAAGGTACAAACGCATTAGTCGCCATTACGATTTTCGAAGGTTCCCCTTGATTTATCTGGGATACCATAATCAGTTCCTCGTTTCCTTATCATGGTACTATCCTTGGGATATCTCCTTTTCAACAAAAAATTACCATCAGATTCGGTGTATGAACGACGAAGCTATCCGTGGACACAGATAAAAAATACATACGGTCGAATTAAGAAACCTCCTCCTTTTTTGAAGTCAGTTAAGAACCCTCAGACTTAAGTAATGGGACTTTAGGGGTTTCTTTACTAGTTTTGGGTATATACTGATTTATCTGGTATAAGAGTGTGGGCCAAATCTTCTGACTGCTCTGGCCAAGTATGGCCCTAGTAGTACAGAGAGGGTCGTGCTCCTGTAGTGGAGACTAAAAAAGACCTGATGATGATGAAGGCCAAGAGGCGGTCCCAAACAACTCTGACACCAGGGTGTGCATGGTCGATTGACCGTGTCACCTACTCGAAACGACGACGATCTGGTATAATTTACTTTAACAAGATAAGAAGATGTTATTTATTTAGATCTAATTTTTTTATATTAAAATAATGTTATACTTTTGGTGGTCGTTAACAATTTTTGGATTAAACTATCATAATTTGAAGATGGATAGTTTAAATAGGATCGCAATGCATAATATTTTTGGTCCTAATTATACGTAAACCCTTTGACCGCGAACGTCGGATAAATCCGACAAACATTTTCATAGAAAATGCATGTAGGATTTATCCGACGTTCGCGGTCAAAGGGTTAAAATGACGATTTAATTTTGGTGATCATTTACTATTTTTTGTGATACAAACACATTTTTTGCCGTTAAATTTTACTAGATCTGGAGGTTCGTTAAACATAAGCCAAAAATTTTGGCATTTCCATACAAAAAAGTTCTGCCGCCCGGTCAGTTTGTATGGATATTTCGATTTTTTTTTTAGTATCCCTGTATTGTTCCCATAGGAAAAGTTGTTCATATTGATGGGCTGAGTCACCCCTTTAAGACAACGTCGAGGGTCAATGTACACGCTGTATATTGACCGAGAACTAGTTAAGCGGGTCAGTGTCGAGTTGGGGCGATATTATATCTTATACCTTTAAACGAGCAATTCTTGTATATATATGATCTCGGAAATGGCTCTAACGATTTCGCTAAAATTTGGTATATGGGGGTTTTCGGGGGTAAACAATCTAGATAGATTAGTCTTATGTTTGGGAAAACGCGTGTTTTCAAGTTTTAATGCGTTTTTCTTTTCACGCCAGAATACGGTCGCTAAATTCGTCCTGCCGGCCACTGCCCGTCTCCAGCGGGTTAAGACGTGGACGCGAGAAACGAGTGGTCGCCCAGGTACTTATTTGTATGTTTGTTTACCTTATCCCACTTTTTAATGTGAGGTCGGCAGAATGTCAGTTCTCTTTAGTTTGTTTTGTCGCCTAACATAGCCTTTGTCACTTTCGCCATATAACGCGTGATTTTGAACCTCTGAATAATACTGATATCCTGGAATCAGAAAGCCTAATGGAATACAGAATTGCTATAAAAAAGGGTAACAAAAGAAAAAAACAATACCTTCCATATAAATTCACCCAGCTACTTTGTATAGGAAACCAATTTTTTTTTTATCGATTTTCATCTTTTTTTTGCAATTCTATACTTCATTCTGATTTCAGTATAGTTCAGAGTTTCAGAGGTTCAAAATCACGGGGTATAAACGAGTATGTAGATAATATTAGTACATTTTTAAGTTCATTGGGCATATAAATAAATAAATAAATATATACGGACAAATCACACAGATTGAACTAGCCCCAAAGTAAGTTCGAGACTTGTGTTATGGGATACTAACTCAACGATACTATATTTTATAACAAATACATATATAGATACACATCCAAGACCCAGGCCAATCTGAAAAAGATCATTTTCCATCTTGACCTGGCCGGGGATCGAACCCGGTCACTCCGTGTCGCAGGCAGGCATGTTGACCGCTGCGCCACGGAGCTAGTCAATATAAATAGGTTCGATAGTTTATGACATATAAATAAATAAACGCACGTGAGGTCCAAGTTCGCGGCGAACTAGTTATGTAAATGTGATTGACGTGTAATATTTATTTATAGTTAAAATATTCATCGAAATTTACATTTTAAAAATAGTTAATAATAAAGTCTAAATATAAGGATAACAAATGGAATAATAAAATGTTATATTTAGCATAGCATAGTAATAATTATGTTATTATATGTCATAATGTGTTTTGTGTGTCAATAAATAAATAAATAGCTATTTAATGTAACCGAATTTGTGTATTTCGGTATTTTGTCTTCGCGGATAATGTTTTTTAAGGATCGTTGAGGTTTTGTTTGCTATTCGGAGATAGCATATTATATATTTTTGAGTACACACTCAAAAATATATAATGATATGGAATTAGGATATTGATATGCGCATATATATATTCACTGTGAGTAGGATGTATGTGCATCTTTTGTAATTAAATTCTAAGTGTCGTGATATTTTTTTCTCATTTTGTTTTTTTTTTGATAACGTCTTTTAAATCGATGAACGCCGGCTGCACGCACGAAAAAGTGTCACGTTCCCTGTGCAAGCGAGAGCGCGGAGTAATCGATAGACAGGAACAAGCGATCGATTTGTGCCGCATCTATCTTCCTTCCACCGTTATCACGTAAAATTATCGCCCGTAACAGTGTTGGAAAAACCCTAATTCTGTTATCAATAAGTTTAAGCCTGTATTGTTTGTTTTTCATTGAATTGCTGCCACAACCTCGGCATTGGGTTAACCATATTGATAAATTATTATTCGACTAGCTGTTGCCCGCGGCTCCGCCCGCGTTAGTGTCGATCCCTCGGGAACAGTAGAATTTCCCGGAATCAAACATACTCTATGTCCTTCCCCGGGCCTCACACCTCCATACCAAATTTAGCGTAAAAAAACGACAGATAGAATTACTTTCGCATTTATAATATTAGTATTAGTATAGAAGTATGGATATTATTTATACTTCTAAGTCCAGAAATGAGAAAATTTCCATAAAACCTTTATATATAATAGGAGGGCCATTTTACCCCTTTAGGAGTGAATTCAGTCCATTTCACCCACATATATCTTTTTTAATTGTAATCGAGAACTTACATACCTATTTTTTTTCATACTTCATAGTCCAGAAATGAGAAAATTTCCAAACAAACTTTATCCCTTCTGGGGGATTTTTTCCAGTTAACCTACACATATCTTTTTCAATTGTAATCGTGAATTTATTTACCTATTTTCATACTTCTAAGTCTAGAAATGAGTAAATTCCTATACAATCTTTACCCCGCTATTTTACCCCTACAGGGAAAAATATCGTCCATTTTACCTACACAGATATTTTTAATTGTAACCTAGAACTTATATACTTATTTTCCTACGTCTAAGTCCAGAAATGAGAAAATTTCCATACAAAGTTTATACCACCCATCCACCCCCTTAAGGGGTAAACCCCTTAAGGGGGGAATTTAGCAAATTTCATCTACCTACACACATCTTTTTTAATTTAAATCTAGAACTTATATACCTACTTTCATACTTCTTAGTCCAGAAATGAGAAAATTCCATATAAATTTTACCCCTTTAGATGTTAAATTTCTTAAAAATACTTTCGTAGCGCTCACTCACATCATTAAAAGAACCCCTGTACCAAATTTCAAGTTTCTAGGCGCAGCAGTTTAGGTTGGTTTGCCGTTTGCCCGCGGCTACGCCGCCGCCGTTAGTGTCCATCCCGCAGACACAGTTTGGACCCTTAAAGGGGTGACTCAGGTCATCAATATGAACAACTTTTTCTATGGGACCAATGCCGGGAACTCAAAAAAAATTTCGTCATTTCCATACAAAAGAGTCCCACCGCCCGGCCAGTTTGTATGGGAATGTCGAATTTTATTTTGAGTTCCCACCATTGTTCCCATAGGAAAAGTTGTTCATTTTGATGGTCTGAGTCACCCCTTTAAGGGTCCAAAACGATAAAAAATTCACTGTGTATATTTGCAGGCAAACTAATGCCTTGAGTTCATTCAAATGACGATAACTTTTTTTTTAATGAACCGATTTTGATGAAACAAACTTTAAATGTTTTGCTGGGTTCAAACAAAGCAATTGGTGAAAGTTTGAAGTAAATCGGTTCAGTATTTTCGGAGATAATCGTGATCATACATACAGACAGACAGACAGACAGACAGACAGACAGACAGACAGACAGACAAGAAATTCGAAAAAAAATTTTTTGCTTTCTATTATTCTTTTTAAGTGTCCCTCTATCCATTTCAGTCCAAAATTCTAAATGTACAGACACAATATTTTTACTGTTTTATTATATGTATAGATGACAAATATCGAAGGATATCTATACTAATATTATAAAGCTGAAGAGTTTGTTTGAACGCGCTAATCTCAGGAACTACTGATTCAAATTTGAAAATTCTTTTTGTGTTGGATTGTCCATTTATTGAGGAAGGTTTTAGGCTATAAAACATCACGCTGCGACCAAGAGGAGTGAAGCATCAATAAAAAATGTTTTGAAAACGGGGGAGCATTATTCATCTATACTAATTAATCATAATAACAGAAATTGCCGCCGACGAAGTCGCGGGCAACAGCTAGTTGAGTTAATATAACTTTTTTTCAATAACAATCGATTCGTCAATTGCGATATATCATGTATGTCACGAATGTTTCACATCTGTAAATTGATTAAGTATTTACCAATAAACTGTATTTCTTTAGATAAATTGTATCCTATGTTGTTTTAATGATATAAGACGGCAAACGAGCAAGTGAGTCACCTTATGGTAAACGATCACTGCTGTCCAGGACAGTTGCAACACCAGGGTGTGACAGGAGCGTTGCCGGCCATTCAGAGAGTTGGGGGAAGGGTGGGCCTCCGGCTCTCTCACTCACCGAACGCAGCATAGAAGCGGTGAACCTTCTGTTTAAACTAGGGCTTCCAATACCGGGATCCCGGTATTGCTCAATACCGGTATTAGGTGATTTTTTTACCTGTTTTCAATACCGGTAGTGAAATTCAATACCGGTTTTAATACCGAATCGGTGATTTTAGAATTATGTCTTATAAAAATGCACGTGAACAGATCATTTATAGTGACATTGTAATATTTTTGGAATAACCTGCACGCAAACTAGGTACGTTTATGGCTTATTAATTTCTTATTTATTACTTACTAGCATCTTTTTTATAAACTAGCTCGTGTAATATAACAATCGCGGAAATTGAATTATTTATATTAGTATAACTTGACTGCGCGATGCTAATGCTAACTGCTCTGAGATCCGATGTCTTGACAATCAAAAAACAACTGAAAGCTGAAATTGAGGAAAAACTCAAAGAAAAAAAAAGTTTGCTCTTGGATTAAACCATGCTCTCTCTTTCTTGAGGCCCCATTATCAAGAAGAGACCCTACAATTAAAGAAAAAAATATATGATCATTTTCATGTAATATTCAAAGGACAGAAAAATTCTAATCAATATTGTTAAGTACTTTAAAATTATGAAAACAATGTTTTCTAAACTTTAACGAAAAACTGTATAACGTTGAAAGTTGTTAATTAATTTGTAAAAATCATAAATATTTAAAGTTGTATTAGGTAAAGCTGTGATGATTTAGTTAGTTCTTGAATAAAAGTTGATTTTTATTGACCTATTTTAGCTTAATACATCAAAGAAAACCTTTTTTAAAAAGAAATACGAATTTTCACCTCAACACCGGAATACCGGTATTAATACCGGTTTTGAAATTTTTCCGGTATTGATACCGGTATTGAGAATATCCGGTATTTGGAAGCCCTAGTTTAAACCTAGATTTTCTGTGAGAGTGTGGTACTTCCCCCTGAATTTTGCCAGTAGCGTGGCTCTACTCCAACACAAATTTTTTTTCGCCCAATCGGCTTTAATAATCTGCGCGGAAAAAGGAGCAGCTGGTACATTCTACATTTTTCTTTTCTCCCAGGCCAGCATGGAAGAACCAGCGGTCCTGGCCGAATAATATACGAGCTATCAACAACATTATTGTTATTCGTCCTTGTTATTCCTATTCTAGACAAGGATTTTGCCCTAAAAGAAGATGCTCATGAGTCTCTTAATAAATGTAATGAATACTTTGCATCCATTGGTAAGAAATTGGCAAGTAAGACTTTGAGTGAACTAGGAAAAACAGAAGCTAGTTAGGATAAAAAACCGATACTAGCCCAAATCCGTCTAATTCCTTCTTCATGTTTCCAACAAATATCTCAAAACGGATAGCACTCCTGGGCTAGATGAAATTAGTAACAGCATTCTCAAAAAGATATACCCTAGTTTCCTGGAAACACGTGTCGCGAGCACGACGGCCGACATTGCTGCAGCCTCAACGGATGCAGCAGTATCGACCAGGGTTGCATGCATCAACTATTGGTGGCGGGTATGAAGGGACTAACAGTAGTGGGTGGGCGCTGGCCAGCAATAGTTTGCATGAACTAACTGGTGGCGGAAGCACGCAAAGTAAATTGTCTCAAAGTAAATGTAGCTTTGACTTCCGCAAAGTAACACCTGAATCTATTAACTATAATTATTATTATAAACATGGTGCTCAATGTTTATTAAACAACGTATTAAAAAAGGGTCTTCTGGTAAGAGGAATGTAGGTTTAAATTTCCGTTTCCTCTAGTAGATAGAAACCACATAAATATGAGCAGCGGCATTGGGAAATAGTAACTAAAGGAAATCATCCTTTAGTCAATTATCGTAACAAATATGTAGGTTGTAAGGGCTCCCGAGGTCTGCTGTTCTTACAGAACCACTAGTTATAGATAATGGTACGGAACCCTTCGTGCGCTAGTCCGACTCGCACATGGCCGGTTTTTTTTAATATGTCGGATTATTTAAACAACCACTATGTTGTTTTAAACTGGATTTCTTCAGAGCCAATGTCTGAGTCGACTTGATAATTCGGTGTCCCAATTGCTGCATAAATAATTAATGACGATGTTTTACCAGCATTTGAATAGTAACACACAGTACAATAGAATAGTAATTTAGGTTTTGTTATAAGGCCAAGGGTAGTGTGTGACTGGATTTTGTATAACCTTTTATTAACCGACTGAGCCGCTGGAGCCATAATCATTTCAGTAGTAGTAGTAATAGTAGTATAACTCTTTATTGCACCAAAATATAGAATATAAATAATATTAAAATTAACAAGTTGATGCACAAACGCGGCCTTATCGCTGCTGCAATCTCTTCCAGGCAACCAAGCTAAGTTGGAGACATGTTAACAAAAACAGGTAAGGTGCAAAAGTAAAGGAGGACATTATACAGTAAATAATTAATTACAATTAAACATAAAGCATAAATACATAACTAAATAAATATATGTAGAATGCATAAATATAAACATATGTATACAATATATAAAAATATCTCGAGCTCCTCCTATATATATATCTATATATATATAGGAGGAGCTCGAGATATTTTTATGCCACTTGCGGTCACCCATCACAGTGGGGACTGCGCCCAGGGTTGCTTAACATGCGTAAGCACATTTAATGCTCACCACCATTGGGCCATCGGGCTTCTAAATTCAGAATTTGTTACCATTCTGAAAAATATACTAGTGTTAAAAAGAACTGCTACTGAAAGAAATTATGGATGTTACCTATAAAGTTGGCGTTTTCTATATAGAATTTCGAGTAAATTTAATTTTTCAAACTTACGTTTTTAGTATCATTTCAGGTTTGATAAATTCAACATAAGTGAAATTTTGCATCTATTTACGAACAACAGTAAGCTTAATTTACGCATTATAAAATCTAAAAATGTTAGAAAGAATAGAAAATGACGACATTTTTGATCAAAACGGACAACAGGTGAAACGAGTTCTTTACTACTTAATTCAGAAGAACAAAACAAGTTTATGCATGCAGAATGTTAATAATATAGTCCACTTTCAAGTTTAAATAAAAAAGAATTGTGTTGTGAAAAATCATAGTCATCAGGACCAAAAAAGCAAGCTGAAGAAAACCCATTATGCCGAAACACAGTTAATTAACTACTAATTATTTCCAAGATACTAACAATTCAACGTAAATATCTTGGAATAAATTAGGATTATTTAAATCACCATCAACAGGTCTTTTTAGTCTCCACTGCAGGAGCATGACCCTCTGTACTACCGGATATACCTACCATACTTGGCCAGAGCAGACAGATGATTTGGCCTACACTCTCCTCACTGGCCAGACGGGTTGGAGAGGTCTCATTGATGTTTATGAGCTTTGTTTAGCTTGTATTTCCTAAGTCTCTTACGACCTCCATGGGAAGACTAGGAGTGGTCCTATTCTACTCTGCCAGAAACCACACGGCTATTATTTAAATACAAGGATATAACAGGAAATACATCAATATGTCTGATTGCTATTCAGCAGACGCGTCTCGGACTGGAAGGCGACACTAGGGTCACCGCCATTTCTTAATTCTATCCTTGAGGCGAATGAAAAAAACAATGTAATAAATTGAACTGATCGGCATCGGCACATATTTAATAGTATCTTTGTGTTTGTTTGTAATAGTACTCGTAGGTATATGGTGACTTCCTTATTTGCAATGACTACTGTGATATCGTATGTATTTTTGTAAGACTGAGGCAATTTGTTCATTATAGTATTGTACAATACAGCAATCTTGAGTGCATCTATGCAAGTGATTTCAAAGCATCAATGCACAGCATTTTCCTTGAAACGAAGTGGGCGATGAAAATGACCGGAAATGAGTCAGGTTTTTATTTATTTATTTTACTTCATACACAATTACAAGGGTAATGACGGACTTATAGCCTATAGCTTTTTCCACCAGTCAACCAAGCAAGTGGTGTAGAGAATGCCAGGGTAGCGCAAGGACAATCATAAATAGATTAAAACCATGTATCTAAATACTATTCTATTCTATTTTCTATTTCTAGCCTATACTGTCCCACTGCAGGGCAAAGGCCTCCCTTTCATCATTTCATCTAAATACTTAAATAAAAAATAAACCACACCAAAAATAAATACTATAACATAATAATATAATAAACCACTCATCGATATCACCATCCCACATGACGAGAACCTTATGAAGGCCGAGAAGGACAAACTTACTAAGTACCTAGACTTGGCCCATGAGGTGACCGCTATGTGGGATGTGAATTCGACGATCATTGTCCCGATAGTCGTTTCAGTGAACGGTCTTATAGCGAAGAGCCCTTAGCTATAAGACCGTTCACTGAAACGATTGACACCGCAAGAGGCTCTCGCTAGATGGCTGGATCAACGGTCAGATACAGAAGGCAGTACTCCTGGACACTGCGCGCATCGTCAGGAGGTTTCTCTCTCTTTGAGCCTTAACTGCCGGTAGCTTGAGCCCTGCCCCGCTGCTGGCAACCCTCTAGGATTAGGTTTTTATAAAAGTTTTATAAACACTTCATTCTAAGAAACAAAATAAATAAAGAGAATAATAAACCATGCATATACTACATAAATATCTAGGAACTATCTGACAGACTTTGAAGAAACAGAGCTTTCACTCTGTTTTTGAAGGAGAAGCGGGTTTGAGCCTTCCGGATATCCACTGGGAGAGCATTCCATAGATGAACTGCTTGAACGATAAATGAGTATTCAAAGAACCCACTCCGATGAACTGTTGTACGAAGAACAGGTTGTACGACAAACTCAAAGGTTAAAGTTGGACCTGACGGTAGACCCACGACGAAATAGGTCGTACATAGAACTAAAGTAGCTGGTTAAAACCCGCCCGCGTGGAATATTTTCATCGTATCTTATTTCTTAATTTAATAAGAGTAAATCAGAATAGGATTGTGAATGTAAGAACACTCATATAAAAATACCAAGACTTTTCACTTTTAGATTGCATTCTTACCTTTTAGTTCGATTGGCTATTAATTTGTTTATTTGTTTGACTAATCATAAAATAATTTTATGTGTATCAAAAGGCAGAGTACGGCGGCGATTATCCAAAAGAATTTATACTGCGTGTAGATATGTGAAACTTGAGGGATTATAAATACTTATCTTTATCTGTTTGTCTCTGTGTTTTCGAATCTTTCTGATTATTGTAGGTAACGATGTTTTTTAATGTCATTTGCACGCTATTTTTGTTTTCATATTGGTTTTATGGCATTTGGCTTTCTACCCCTCTTAGCCCTTCATATTTTTCAACGTGTTATCAACGAAATGATGGTGTAATTAATTTCGTTAATTCAACGTACTTAATAAGGCATCCGCGGAAGACCAGCGTCGTAGGTTCACACTACATAGCGGAGACCTTTTTGATATATTTATAAAATAACTGTACATTTTTTTTTATAGTATTGAATGTTCCTTTATATTGTATCAAATAAACATTTTTTCTTTCTTTCTTTCTTTCTTTCTTAACGTATCCCACGTATACACTGGTTTATCCCACGTATACATAGACGACGCAGTAAGGCAAGCGACCACCAGCCCCGCTAATGTAAATCTCGCTACAGCCGCACCATGACACTTTATTTTAGTTAAGTATTCCAAACATTGTTCATAAACATTGGCGGTTGTAACACCAAATTACACCCATTTCACATTATAAAGTCCACTATAAGCAATTTGCAAAACAATCCTAAACAAAAATCGTGCATACCGCCGCGCCAAAATTCCCGCCAAGAACTCAATTTGCACGCGCAGCTAAAAATATTTTGTTTTTAAAAAGACGATGACGAATATATTTAATCTGAATATTTTCAATACAAAATTAGGAAAAAGAATGAGCTAAGTAAATTGCCAAAATAAAAAAAGTATACGCGGATACCGAAGTCAGGGAGATAAAAAATAAACTTGTATGTCAAAAAACTGAAACCATACATTATCGGATTAGGTATAATATTTGTTATAATATATATAGGGTAAAATAAATATATATAGGGTAAAATATTTGTTATGATTATTAAATATCACCTCTCAACGAATGTAGGTCGACTTAACAATAATCCTATATAGTTCATCATATTTATTTTTACAAACCTCATTTTGGCAATCCTCTCCAAACAAGACAACCCGGTGTATGAACCCATTACGGTCATACGAACACAAACCGACATTTTTTCTTCAGAACGTTCGCATTGAGACTCGAGTTTTATTAATTAAGGTTGCCTTTAAGTTTGGCGACAGTGGCAATTGTGGCGCATTTTTAATGAAAAACAGCTCGATTTTTTTTTAATGAATTAAGGTAGCTTCAAGTGAGCTTTTGCTACTTCACCGGCCTTAGGCGTTTGACAGCGCGAACGATCGCCTGAGTTTTCATTTTATACAAAATTCGGAACAAATGCCGCTGTCGAACATCCCTTTTAAAAATCACATTTGACGATGTAGTTGAAGAAGTCTGATTGGTATTGATCGTTTGTTAGGCATCGCTGAACTCCTGTATTTTCTTTATTTGAAACTTAACTTATTGTGATGGGCTTCAGCTATAGTAAGGGTGGGCCAATTAGCCTTAACAGCCGGGAGAGCTATTTCTTAAACACTATTTTCAAAAGAGTGTTGATCATTAAACAAACTGCATGTAGATCTTAATTGACTGTTATTCTTTTTCATATCGCTCATTTACGACCGAATTATAGAATCAAACGTCTTATTACTGTTTCGTCATATGGTTGTTTATTTAACACTAGCTGTTGTCCGCGGCTCCGCCCGCGTTAATGTCGTTCCCTTGGGAACAGTAGAAATGATAAAAATTCCATACAAACCCCTGTTCCTTTGCTTTTTCCCCTTAAGGGGGAATTTAATACATTTCACCTGCATAGATCTTTAGCCCTTAAGGAGGGGATTTTGCCCAATTCACCTACACAGATATTTTTTTATTGTAATGGAGAATCTTATTGTCATATTTCTAAGTAAATAAAAAAAATTCATACAAACTTTACCCTTTTACCCCTTCAAGGGAGAATGTTGTCTGGTTCACCTAAACAGATCTTTTTTAATTTTAATTGAGAACTCCCGTACCTACTTTCAAACTTCTAAGTCCAGAAATGAGAAAATTCCATAAAACTTCAACCCCTTTGATTTTCTAAAAATCCTTTCTTAGTGCTCATTTACATCATAAAAAGAATCCCTGTGCCAAAGTTCAGTTTCTGCGCACAGTAGTTTCTGCTGTGCGTTAATATATAAGTCAGGTTTGCCTTTTGCCCGCGGCTCCGCCCGCGTAAGTGTCGATTTCTCAGGAACAGTAGAATTACCCGGAATACATTAGTTTATGACTTTCAATGAAACACCTTAATATTGAATTTCAATTGAATAACTTCAAAAACGGAAAGTTTCATACTAACTTTGCATCCCCGTTATATCCCCTTAAGGGATGATTTTTGAGAAAAATATTTTACTCGTGTTTCATGCCTTTTAGTAAAAAACCTTCATGCTGAATTTCATTCGACTAACTTCAAAAATGGCAAACATTCATGCTTACTTTGCACCCCTATTTTACCCCCTTAAGGGATGATTTTTGAGTAAAATATTTTACTCGTGTTTCATACCTTTCAGTAAAGAACCTTCATGCTGAATTTCATTCGAATAACTTCAAAAACAACAAAGTTTCATACTAACTTTGCAACCCGTTTTTCCCCCTAAGGAGATGAATTTCCAAAAATCCTTTCTTAGTGCTCCCCTACGTTATAAAAGGAACCCCTGTGCAAAATTTCAAGTTCCTAACCCTTATAGTTTAGGCCCTGCGTTGATGTGTCAGTCAGTCAGTCAGCTTCTCCTTTTTTTGGATGGATAGGTATAATGCTGTCGTATAATGATGATGAATTGACTTTGGATTTTAATTTTCTTATGTCACTTATTATTTTATTTTATTTTTGCTATATGTTTGCAGGCAAACTCATGCCTTGAGTTCATTCAAATGACGATAACTTTTTTTTTAATGAACCGATTTTGATGAAACAAACTTTAAATGTTAAACTGAGTTAAAACAAAGCAATTGCTGAAAGTTTGAAGTAAATCGGTTCAGTATTTTCGAAGATAATCGTGATCATACATACAGACAGACAGACAGACAGACAGACAGACAAGAAATTCCAAAAAAATTTTTTTGCTTTCTATTATTCTTTTTAAGTGTCCCTCTATCCATTTCAGTCAAAAATTCGAAATGTACAGACAAAATAATTTTACTGTTTTATTATATGTATAGATTACTCGAAGTCGAATAATCTTTCCTGTCTTATAATATTTCTTTGCGTAAACGGAATATTTATAAGAATTATTTTAATGGCTATTCATGTGAATGAATCATTCGAACGTCAAAAATAGATTAAAACGTGTACGTTCGCATAATAATCACTTGTGAAAATGTAACGACGAATCGTCGATTTTATTCTATCGTTTGAAAAATCAAGTTTCAGGTTTGGATTAAATAACGGACGGAACAATCCCATATTTATGACATCCAGGGACTGGACTGGACAGGTCAAGCCGGAGGCGGAGAAACTTCGGCACATCGGTGACTTCTCTCACATATTTTTAATCTGCCGTCTTTCGATGACAGTGCAATACTATACAATCATGGAGGTGATTTGAAGAAGAAATTCTTAACACGCAGCAGCGGCCTTAGCCATTGGTAGGCTCCGGGCGCAGATTTTTGCACGGCAGCTTCAGCTTGGTCACAAAATTTTGCAATATGAACTACATGATAAAACATACATAGATGGAGGGAGCTCCACCGACCAGAGCGTTGCTCTTAAATTTTGATGATGATGATAAAACATAAATACATACGTTAATTATGTATGGAGATTTGACATCAGAAATATTTTTAATCCCAATTAGTATTATAAATGCGAATGCGAGTTTGTTTGTTTGTTACGTATTGAACCAATTTGATGACATTTGGTAAGCAGGTAGTATGAGGCCCAGAGAAGGACATAGGGTTCCGTTACCGTTCTATCCGGGAAATTCTACTGTTCCCGAGGGATCGACATTAATGCGGGCCGCGGACAATAGCTAGTAGGTAATAATTGAATCCTGTTGAAAATAATGTTTCTCAATTGGCCTTCATTAACATTCAACAAACAAATAGGTATGCACTTGGGCCACTTTTAGACAGGATCGCATTCGCGTGCCGCAAAACGACATGATGTCAGAATTGATAGTTTAATTGGACTATTTGCACTCGTTTTAACTAGAGTTAAATGCAACTAACCCAAAAATATTGTTAGTAGACGGAAAAGATTATATAGCCTGTAGTTATGAATGCCGCTGGTCAGCAGCCACAGTCAGGGCTTGTTACCGGTACCAAATTCCCATTATAAGTACCGGTAAGTACCGGTATTACTATTCTGTTAAAATTTTAACGGTAATATGAGGTACCGGCAATCTAGTATTTAACGGTAATAATATTGTTAACAGTTAACGGTAATTTTACCGCTACTTGTTACCGGTACCAAATTCACATTATAAGTACCGGTAAGTACCGGTACCTCTATTCTGTCAAATTTTAACGGTATTAAAATTGCGTTTATTTTACCGGTACCTACGCATTGTTGCCGTCTACCGCATGGGACTCGCTCGACTGTAAAAGTGCCGCCCTATTGTGGGCCCCCGCCTCACGCCGCACATGCACAACACGGCAACGACACACATTAACGAAATGATAATTCCCAATACGAGTACCGGTACTAAGTACCGGTACTGTTTACCGGTATTTGGTACAGGTACTTCTTTCAATTACCGGTACCGTCGTTTTATTGAGGTACCGGTACCAATCCAATTACCGGTACCGTTGTATTATAGAGGTACCGGTACTTGATTTTTACCGTTACCAAATGTACCGGTACCAAACCAATTACCGGTACTGTCGTTTCATAGAGGTACCGGTAATGGATTTTTACCGGTATTCCAACCCCTGGGCACAGTAGCTATTGTATTATGAATACTCGTACGTGTAGTAGAATATTTATGAGATTTGAAACAAGAATATGAACACAAACTAAAACTCTACTTCCATTTTTAGGGTTCCGTACCCAACCAAAGGGTAAAAACGGGGACCCTAAAAATTAAATATCGCTCCGCTGTCCGTCTGTCTGTCTGTCTATCCGTCTGTCACCAGGCTGTATCTCATGAACCGTGATAGTTAGACAGTTGAAATTTTCACAGACGATGTATTTCTGTTGCCGCTATAACAACAAATACTGAAAGATAGAATATAATAAATATTTAAGGGGGCTCCCCTTTTGCTCGATATTGATAACGGCAACAGGTAGACGCTTGAAATATTCACAGAATATTTAATAATACATTCACTTTAAAAATAAATAATCAAATAAAAATTAAATGAATATTAAAGGGGCTCCCATACAACAGACATGATTTTTAGCCGTTTTTATATATAACGGTACGGAACCCTTCGTGCGCGAGTCCGACTCGTACTTGACCGGTTTTATTTTTCTACTTTGGGACTAGCACATCATCATCATCATCATTGCAGCCGCAAAACTCCACTGCTGGACATGGGCCTCTCCCAAGGATTTTTCACCACGCTTGGCAGCTTGCAAGCATTTTTTTGGCCTTTTGTGCTTCCGGACGCTGCTGCCCATCGCAGCATTTTTAAGCTGGGGAAGGATAGGAGTTTGTTAGGTTTGGGAAAGGAATGAAAGGTATTGGGATACTATTTACTCGCATGGATGGGGGAAAAGCAAGTAGCAGTTCGGGAGACCGGACGCGCGTACCCAATGCCATAATTGCAACCACCGGACAGGCAGTTGAGAATGACACTCCTGACTAGGGTGATCATTATAGGAATTTGAAAAATCCTGGTAAAAAGCCGGACAGTCATCATCAGGTCCTTTCCAGTCTCCACCACAGGAGCACGACCCTCTCTGTACTACTAGGGCCATAGTTGGCCAGAGCAGCCAGAGGACTTGGCCTACACTCTCCACGCTGGCCAGACGGGTTGGAGAGGTCTCTTAGATGTTCATAAGCTTTGTTTAGCTTAAAAGCCGGACATTTCCATAAAAGTCCGGACTTTTTTGGAGACATTAACCACTTAGTTTAGTTGATATTTTTTTGAATATCTTTTGTGTTCGCCTTGTTTTGCCTGGCGGCGTCCGTCGCGGCGATTACATAAAATCAGACAAATTAAAGGGCCCGACAAAGTCCTGACAAGAGTCTAAAACTCCGGATATGTCCGGACTAATCCGGACGGATGGTAACCCTACTCCTGACCACACTAGCGGGGCTAGCACACATACACTGTTTATTTCTTTCTTTTTACATACACGTCATACTAGTTTAATACAGATGTACCTCATATAAAAATTTAAACATGTCATTTAAGTGTTTACCAATAAGTACTTTTATAATTTAATGGTTTTTTTTTCTCACATATTTAAATGTGTTAAAGTTTATAAGTTAGCTTATCTCTGTAACATGTGTAAAGAGGCACCTGTAACACAAGTTTTTACTAAGCACAGGGCTCCGGCATCCTTTTTAACCATGCTATCTTTCAAGGAATAAATGATTTTTGAAAAAAATATGATTTATGAAAATGATTTATGATTTTCTTGGTTACAGTTCTATAGTAAGCAAACAATGGATACAAATAAATATTCACGGCTACAGGAGTGCCAGTGTTATTAAGTGAAGTGCCTAGTAATTTATTAGATGTTCCACTAATGGCATAATGGCTGTGGTCAGCTAGTTGAGATTAGTAAACAACTAGTTATTTTATTGAGAACCACTGATTTTCCAGTTATGTCTGTTTCTATAGTAGTTATTGAAGAGCATGTTATGTTAGATGATTCAGCTTTGTAGAATTAGACATGGGTAGAGCTTATACAGACGAGCGGCTTTGTGTTGACGGCAAGTACCACTGCAACCCTTGCCACCTACCGACGGTAGCAAAACGTCGACGTATGCCGGTGAAGCGTCGTCGGCTGCCGTCAATGGATGGCGACGCTTGTAGTTGCGGCCTGCAAGCGTCGCCACCTGTAGACGGCAGCTGGCAAAAGAGACGACGGCTGCCGTCGTCGTTGTGCCTGCTACCGTCGACAGGTGGCGACGGCTGAAGTGTTACTCGTACCTGCCGTCAACACAATGCCGCTCTCCTGTGTGAGCTCTAACATGGCTAAAATTGTATATAATTTTTTCTGAAGTGAAAACTTCTTAGCGGCCTTGTGCACTCTTTTGCGATGGGTAAAAGATGTTAATTGCGCGCCAGGACATGTGACCTGATCGAAAATTCGTTAGACGCACACGTGAACTGAAACCGCTACAAATGCGAGTTTTCACTTCCGCCAGCACTCCCGGAGTCCCGGAGTGCTGGCGAATCCATCACTATTTTCATTTTCCACCTTCACGCCCGCCAACGTGCTAAACTTGGCTTCTTTTAATTTCTGTCTACCCCGTACAGGTAAAAGACGTGATAATATGTATGTATGTAACCCGCCGCTATAGAAAACAAAAAGGGCGTATCCTTTGGAGCCTCGAGGATATGACACAACATCTATTTTCATCTCATCTATTAAAAAAACAAAGCGCTTGGCCCGTATGGCCGTAAAGGGCCTTAAATACGTTTTTACACTCGAGGGACTAAAAAGTTTTTTTTAATTCACAATTCAAACATTTTTTAGTTCCGTGGGAATGAAAACACAATTTTTTTTTCTCATAAAGGGAGATGAAAAGCAGAATGTGACATCTCGGGACTAACGTCATAATTATACTTCGGGCAAAATACTTGTACTCTGAATCCCTTGCTTCACTCGGGAGTGGACTTTAGAATGGTAGACTCCTTCATTACGCTCTGGCTTCAGAATAATGCACTCACCATCATCATCATTTCGAGTAGATGTCACGGTTAATCGACCATGCACATCTTGGTGTCAGAGTTCTTCGGAAACGTCTCTCGGCTTCAGAAGTGGTTCCTTTAACGACTACCAGATGGCAGCCGGGACCAACGGCTTAACGTGCCTTCCGAAGCACGGAATCATCTTTATTATCAGACAATCAGGTAATTCAAGCCTGCAATGTCCTAACCAAACTGGAAGCAACTAAGCAAAATATGCTTCCCGTGGGAATCGAACCCACGACCCCCGGGTTTACAGGCAAACGCCTTAACCACTGGACCACGGAGGCAGTTATGCCCGCACCAAAAAGTAATTATATTAGGCCTTGTGTCACAATCTAATATTTAAGCACTCTCACGCAATGAAGGCTTACTTGTGGTTGTGTGCGGTAGTTCCAGTTGGCGTCAGTAAACTGCAGCATCGTGGTCAACACTGGGATGTCCATGTACGGCTGCTCGCTGCCGCCAGCCTCGATTAGGAGCACCTGGAAATAAATATATACCATTAACTATCATGATGTTAAATCTCAAAAATCATGTGCGAGGGGTGAACCAGCGACCTAGGCCTATGTACGACCTACGTTCTGCCAACTAAGCTATCGCATGATTCAACCTCGGAGCTGAAATTCTCCACCATGTTTAGTACCTGGTTTAGTACTAAAGTTAGGCCTCGTTTTTTCATAATAAGACGCTTTCTGTTTTCAAAGAACCTTTTCTATACACAAACTATATATATACTCTATATACAGTTATAAATTCTGTTCTCCGTCCAAATTTCCCTCCGCCTGAGCTCAAAAAGTTGTTCAGAAAATCGCCCCATGTTCAGTGGGGTCAAAGATATATACAGAGTATGTCGCATCGGTGTGTTTTTAAACCCGAACTCAAAAAGTGGGATTATTAATTTGAGGTGTCTGTCCGTGGCATCGTATCTCCCGGCTCAACCGCTGAACAGATTTCGATGGAGTTTTTTTGTTTGGAATGTATTCAATTGAGAGTTTCCTTAGTTACGTTTGACTCCGTGAGAAACTCTCACATTCGCGGCAGTCTATGTCCGTGTCATAGTGCAAGAGCATAGACAAGCTGCAAGAGAGCCGCCTACACTAGTACGGTCACGCTTTGCGAAAACCGGCAAATTAAATAGGGAATAAATGTCTGGCTATGCCGCCTCCGCCAGGCCCCGGAAGATGGGGAATCCCAAGAAATGCTGGCTTAATGTCGTTGGGGAGGATATGCATGCCAATGGTCGCAAAACCAAGGATGCCGAAGACCACGTAAAAGTGAGAAGAAAAAGCCGAAAAGTGGTCCCCGGGTTTCAAAGCATTCCAGCTGAGGATACAACCGGGAACTCGCTCGGATGAGAATGAGAGAGAGAGTTCTTAGTTGTATTTGATCGAATTCGGTTCATTTAATCAATACAAATAAATCTGTTAGGGTTGGTCATGGAGTAAGTTACTTTGTTTTCAGAGATATCGTGTTTATAAGCTCTATATATGATACTGAAAATAAATTAAGGATTTTTAAAAAAAAATATGTATGTATTATGTATGTTCCTCCATAACTCTTAAACGAATTAACTGAATTTTATGAAACTTGGTAGATATACATTTACAGGCCTACAGGACATAGGATAGGCTACTTATTGTTTTCTCCTGTCATGATAAGACGTGGCCTCCCATACACACATAACATAAAATGTACGCGAATGAAGTCGCGGGCACTGCTAGTGTTATATAAGTTTTTTTTTAGTACAACTTTTCTTAAACCTTTTTTGTATTTTTTCTGATGAAAACGTACCTTGAAATCCTTTACTTCAGTCAACCTGTTGCTCAGCACACATCCAGCTGTTCCTGCGCCGATGATGATGAAGTCATACTCAGGCAGGATCACTTCGGCGTCAGGTGGTTCCCCTGACAGAATCTCGTTGGTGTCCTGGATGATACCAACGATGGCCTCAGAGAGGGAACCTCGTTTGGCCAGCACTGATGTGGCGAGAAGGCATGATATGCTGCAAAAAGTAATTTAATAAATAATGATACACATTTAAATTAAATCTAGCCGTGTGGTTTCCGGCAGAGTAGAATAGGACCATTCTAAGTCTTTCCATGGATGTCGTAAGAGGCGACTTAGGAAATACAAGCTAAACAAAGCTCAGAAACATCAATGAGACCTCTCCAACCCGTCTGGCCAGCGGGGAGAGTGTAGGCCAAGTCCTCTGACTTGATGATTTGATTGTTTGTTTGCATTGAATAGGTCCCTACTGTGATGGGTAAACGCAAGTGGCATAAAAATATCTCGAGCTCCTCCGTGCGTCGGGAGGCACGTTAAGCCGTTGGACCCGGCTGTTGTCATCAGTCGTTAAGCTATGACAGATGCCTTTATGCAGCTTGAATAATCAGTGTTAAACCAGTGTTGGCCACTAACACACTAAACCGAAACTACTAACACGATTTAAAAAAATAAATAATTATTAGAATCCTACATTATCCTAAACATAGGCCATAGAATCAAATACCTATATCTACATGAGCGAAGCCGGGGCGGGCCGCAAGTGATGTAATAGACACGATAAAACTGTTGATGATTTAATTTAAATAAAGCTTTCTATAAGGATATACTCATAGATGTGATATAGATAGATGTGAGATAAAAGAAAAATTAAATCTATGTATACGTAGTGAAATTTTTATCGTTTTGGACCCTTAAGGGATGACTCAGACCATCAAAATGAACAACTTTTTCTATGGGAACAAAAAAAATGAAGAACTCAAAAAAATTCAACATTCCCATACAAAGTTGCCGGGCGGCGGAACTTTTGTTTGTATGGAAATGGCGGCATAGAAATGGTGCAGAAAATAAAAAATCTGTTACTAGCCCAAAAGCGATGCGTGCGTGCCATATGTAATATTGCCCCTGACGTATCCTGCAGACCGTACTTTAAATCCCTCAATATACTCCCACTTACATGCCTCTATATATTGGAAGTAGGTTTTTTTGTTCATAAAAACATGAATAAATTTGAAAAGGCTAGTGAATAAACTACTAGGAGTCTCAGGTTCCCTGATAAATTAATTTTGCAGGAAATACCAAAAACTCTAAGGTATAAAACGAATTGCTATGCAATGTGTATAACCATCTATAATCATATACCAAATAAAATTAAAGATGTACGACTTAATAAATTCAAAAGTTATTTGAGAAAATGGCTATTAAATAATGTATTTTATTCTATTGATGCATTTCTGAATTATAAATGACTACGAATGAATTGTATATTGTATAAATTACTTAAAATTTAATGTAAATGGACATTGCTATTATAAAGAATGACATGTATATTGTAACTAGCTTTCGCCCGCAGCTCCGCCCGCGTAAATGTCGATCCCACGGGAAAAATACTTTTTCCCGGGATAAAAGGTAGCCTATGTCCTTCTCCGTACTCCAGAGAACTTGTATGCAAAATTTCGTGATGATCGATTTAGTAGTTACGGCGTGAAAGCGTAACAAACAAACAAACAAACTCACTTTCGCATTTATAATATTAGTTAGGATTAACTCGAGAAAATAGTTCAGGCGTGTGTTTTGCAATAGGTTGCGCGCATTTCAAATTGTTTTTTTGAACACGTATTAATTCTCATATTTGATTTCTAAAAAATTGTTGACGTCAATAATTTTCAAGCTTATAAAGAAAGTAGCAAAAAGTCAATATTTTTCGTATTGTAGTTATTCTATAGAGATATTTAAATCTTTTAAAAATTATATACCATTTTTTCAAGAAAATTCGTAAGGCGTGTGTTTTTAAATAGGTTGTGCATTTCAAATGCTCATAAATATTGATATGCATTTTATTCTCTTACATGTACAGCATAAAATTGACAGAATTATTGTGCAGATTGACATGTACCCAAATATAATATGTGTCACGTGTTTATTCATTGTCACTCCTACTCAAACCACATGCACAAAAAATCTTAATTATTCTTAGTAATTTTAAAATTAAATAATATTTTGTTTTGTGCTTTTTGTTTTGTTAATAATTTATTTTGTGCCTTAATAAATTTATATTGTACACCGTCAAATCAAAATCATTAACGTCAAACACAGGTACAATAACGTTGTTGTATGTTAAATTTAATGTTTAAGACTTAAGGGTTTACGAGACACTAAGATTAAAACCGTACAGTAAATAATAAATAGTGCCTACATAACTCCAGCGCCCCAAGTACTATTCACTTGCATTTTCACTTAAGTCACTGTTAACTAAATGCACTAAAGAAAACTGGGGAAGTGCTGAACCCGCGGCAGACCACGAGAGAATAAAGCCGTGGTCAATAAAAATATATAGTACGACCTAAAGGTCCCTTGCAAATACCAGGCTTAAGTATAATGACAATTTTCATCCTTATACATATCTTCGCAAGGACAACCCGGAAAGTTAAAAGTCAAGAAGTCAAGATGGTTTCGTTTTGTTTCCATTCGCACGTTATTTGCTGCAGAGCCCATAAAAAACAATAAATACAACCAAAGCATGCGGTTTTCTTTATTTTTCAAGACATGTAAAGTACGATTGTTGAATGTATAAATTATTTTTTGAAGGTTCCGTAAGGATATAAGTCTTGTAAAAGTGGCTTATTAGTGTCAGTTTTCAAGGTAACTAAAGGCATCCGATATAACGTAATAAGTGCCATCCAATGATTGAACGGCTTAACAAAGGAACTAATGTGCAAACTAGGTCAGAGATGGTATCTCGTGTATATAAGGTTCGAATGCCTGAGCTGCTACTTGCTTTTCCCATTTTCATCTGAGTAAGTAATATAGTAATATCCCAAAACCTTTAATCTCTTCCCAAGTCCAACAAATATCCTTCCCTCTACCTTTCTTCCAGCTTAAAAATACTTCCGATGGGCAGCAGTCGGAAGCACTTAAAGCCAAAAAAACTGCGCTTCTCAACTCGCCTACCAAGCGTGGTATGGCAATATTCTTCAATAGAACGAGTAATCCTTGGAGGAGATGCCTATATCCAGCAATGGACTTCGTACAGCCGTTGAGGCTCGTCAAAAGGTGAGTCATCGAATACGTGACGCCGCAATCGCAATGGTTATTGTTGGAGAAAACCCCACTTGTCCGGTTTTCTTGGCATCTCCCCACACCAGCTCGGAGTCTGTTGAGGGATTTCTAAACCACCCAGGGGAGATCGCTTCCTGGTGGGAGTTGCTCTGCAGGTGGAAGCTCCGATGGGATGGGCGGGTATTTGCTTTTCCATAGTGCCAGTCGCGCTTTTGGAGCTTATCCAGGATGTAGGTTGGGCTGCCTAAGAAAGTTGTTTCGCCTATTCAGGCGAGGGTGGACCCACCATTGTTCAACACTACGTTTCCCAGACTGCTTATACATTATTACGTAAGCAGAGCATCCGGAGAGGATTAGTAGAACCCGCGGAGTAAGAGTAGAACCTTAATATTCGTACATTAAAAACACAACTTTCCTATTGCAAAGATGGCTATAGATAGAACATACAACTCCATTACTATAGCTCGAAAACAATATTTAAATAAAGTCTCGCAAATGCGTATTCTACTCATGCCTACTTGATTCGTTTTTGCACTATTTTTTGACTTTATCGTTTTTTGAACTTGATATTTGTCATCTGCGGGTAATAGTTGTTTATATCGCGTCGAATACCACCTGTTGGCCAAGGATTTGAACCATGGCGATGTATTTGTTTTTTTACAAAATTAAATTGTGTTTAAGGGAAGTTTATTTAGATAAGGATACACATTTAAAACAATACTTATTTGAACTACTTAAAAAGACGAAACTAAACAATAATAAAAAAGTAATCTACCTAAAAATATATATATATTTACAAATTGGACAGTCCCTCCAGGTCATCTCTGGGCATCGTGCCCAAAAGGCTGGCAGCATTGCCTAATTGAATGGCAATGTTGATACGCTGAGCTAGGTAATTTCCAGCACTTTGGTTACGAGATACCTTAATAAGCCAAGAAACTAAAAAGCTTATGCGCTGATGTACCCCACCCCACGGACCTCATGTTTCTACCCCAAAAGGCTCAAATATGTAGTTGCCTCCGATACCTACATATTTGTGTCTTCTAAGGGGTTAATAATTATATTTTTACAAATTATATGATTAATCATCGATATAATTTGTAAAAATGGATCTTTCTTAAACTTTTCATAAACTCAAACCTAACCTAAATACGAGTAAAACTATAAGTGACCAGCCTTTTTCTATCGTAGGTCTAATTTAATCCGGGGGAAAAATCTTATCATATTTTGATTCGAATCATTTTTCCAATCATACAAAAGTGCTGTAACTGTGATTACTACATTTGCAGACAGAAACAATAAGTGCTTTACTGTGTATAAAAATGTTTGGTAGTCCTACTGGGACCACAGCAGGTCCATATCAAAATTTTTTGCGCGGTCAATTTTGCAAACGTACTTTCTTTTTAAGCAAATATATAAGAAATCTTTCATACAAACTAACTAACGTAACTGAGGGGTTAACTTAGTTTGTATGGAAGATACCAGCTTACATCAGAATATCACATAGGTTTTGAATAACGCGAACGAGGTTGCGGGAAATAGGTAGATATACGAACGACTCTTTGTCATCATACACTTGATTTGAACCTTACACACAAAAAATCCAAGCATGTCAACCCAATTAGAAATCCTAGTCTGTCTAGGACGGGTCCCATACGTAGTGGCGAACGACGCCGAAGCGACGACAAGGTATACTTAATGATATTGTTTTTGCGATTGAACCATAATGTTTACGTCACGCTTTGTTTTGTTGCACAAACCCTAAATCCGTGAGCCCGCTGCAAAAATACGTACGTCTTATGTATTAAAAATAAAACATAACCCCCTATTAAAGTCAAATATGGAGAGAAGGTACTTATAATGTGTCCGAGGTATCCTTCATATCTTATGCTGACCCGCTTAAATAATTTCCAAAATCTCCTCATGTGCTCCTCAACTTTATACTCCAATACAGATTGTAACAAAAAATCAAGGGACTGTACGTAAATATGAAGATTATTTATATACAGTAAGCGATGCGATTTGCGATTGGCCCTTTGGAATATGTACTCATACATGGCACCTTGGAGTGCTACTACTTTAAACTACTTGTTTACTTGTATATGTTCTGATGGAAGCGGTCTAAAAAGAAACTTGCTTAATATCGTCCGTCAAACAATGTTCCTGTATGAGAGGCCCACCATGCATCTTTGCTACACACCGTTTTGCTCAGCTATACATACATATGTATATGATGAGAACACTCACACAGTTTCACAGCCACTCAAAACATTACATTTTGGTTGAAACTCAACCTTGAAACTTGTTGTGTACATGTTACCGGTTTAACCCTTTGGATATGACACTTGCCAAAATGGTAGCATACATTCTGCCATATGACGTACATCATTTTGCACTAGGGTCACGGACTGTAAGAGTATATCGACCATTTTTTGTCAAGATTTTAAATTTAGAACTCGTTTCCTGCGGTTGGGTTTTACACATCATATCCATTGGCGTCATTTAAGTATGGAAAGATTTGGTTTATTTTTGGACGGACCTTTTTATATCTCTGAGTATTAATTTAATTATTATTTGCGAGCTTATGTAAGTAGGAATATGAATTATTATTTTAACATCGGCTTCAAAACTGTAAAGTTAAATTATTTCCGTCATTATTAGCATCATAAGTGTGAAAGTTTTTGTTTCTATACGAGTACTAGTTTTGCTCGCAGTTTCGCCTTCGTTATTGTATATCCCACGGGAACAGTAAATTTTTCCGGAATAAAAAGTTATCTATGTAGTTCCCTGAGCCCCAAACCATCTCCATATCAAATTTCGTCTCAATTGGATTCATATTTGAAGCGTGAAGTGTTTACTAAGAGCCAGACAGACAAAGTTCTTTCGTATATTTATAATATCAGTATGGAAGTTAGGACCTTTTCAATCACATTAACGGTAGAACGGATTTGCATGCACAGGTAGACCACGCATTTCACACAAAACTCCTTAACAAATAAAAAATATAAACTTGTTCAAGACCAACTCTCACCTTAATACTGTGAAACAAATATACATCTCGCTCAATTCACACTATCACTATTGTAGACACAATTAGCAGGGCCGAGTGCACACTAGAAATTGACAGTGGCGAACCTGACCGTATAATTAATAACCTTTTGATGGCCCTGCATACGTCAAATATCTTTGTCATTAGCTAGATAGGTGAAATGGTGTAGCCAATTATTGAGTTGATGAGTCTCTATAATTCTCACGTATTAAGCGATAGCTAAAGATAATTTATTAATTTTCAACATTATCATACTCGTACAGCCGTAAGACGTTGAAAGAAAATCCGTAAGGTTTGTCCATTTTCTTGCACTACGATTGTCATGTCTTCAGACCTCCATTTGACTACATTTACGACTTTATAAGTAGCTAGCTGACCCGAACGACGTTATTCTGTCTTACTTAACTATAAAAACCGGCCAAGTGCGAGTCGGACTCGCGCACGAAGGGTGCCGTTCCGTTATCTATAAAAACGGCAAAAAAATCATGTCTGTTGTATGGGAGCCCCCTTAAATTATTATTAAAATATTTTATTTTCTTTTTTAGTATTTGTTGTTATAGCGGCAACAGAAATACATCATCTGTGAAAATATCAACTGTCTAACTATCACGGTTCACGGACAGCGTAGCGATATTAATAGGGTCCCGTTTTTACCCTTTGGGTACGGAACCCTAAAAAGACGCCACTTACAAACGATTGGCAACACGATGCTAATGTTAGATACATATAAGAAGTTTAGACGTCATCAGAACAGCCTTCATACCTCTTTGAAAATTTGAGATCTTATCGATCTTATGGATAGGGGGCTGATTCCTGCCACATCTTTCGTCTGTTAACTCCTCGTCATAAAACAGCCGCATTCAGTCAGGGGCAGCTTTAGATAGGCGGCTACGTCATGCTGGAATAACATGTCGCCTCCGTAGCGTACCCTAAAACATTGAGTACCTTTAGGAAACACTATTAAAGACATCTGTTACACATACAATAGGCTAGTTTCCTGGGTCGTAATAATAACATAACAGTTAGTCCGTCAGTTAGATAATCAAAAAATATTGGACACGTATTTTTCTTTTGTCAAATAAACAATAAACGATAAAGATAAAGCGCGTCAAAGTTCAGGAGCGGGGGCTCGTGACGTCAAAGTTTGCTTAAAATTGTATCAAACTATGACGTCACACGGAACTTCAAAGGGCTATATCTTTATCATTTTTTGTTGAATCGACAAAAGAAAAAATACGTGTCCAATATTTTTTGAATATCTAACTGACGGACTAATAATATTTTTTTAGGAAACTAGCCTATTGCAATAAATTTATTAAAACACTTACTAGCGGTGTATGCACGTGACACGTGGGTCGGCAAGTCATTTTCGAGTACCTATAGTTTGTTGTTTGAGTTATGTCTAGTTTAATTAGAGATCCGTGCAAAAACTGTACAATACAATAACTTATTAGTGTACTGCGTCTGCGACGCCGTTTTGTTGTATGACGTTCTATTTCTGTTTTTTTTTTTACTTTTTCATTGTTTGTTTTGTTGAACGGTGACGTGGCACGTGGCACTATAACCTCTACATTGACATATCGACCGCCCCATGGTCAAATTTATTAACCGATTGCGGAGTTGTCAAGGGGGGTTATGGTATAATATTATACTACTATATAATAAAGGTTTTTAGGTCGATTATAATTTAAGGGTTCCATATCGGAAGAGTAAAAACGGGATCCTATTCATATGGCTCCGCTGTCCGTCTGTCGGTCCGTCCGTCCGTCTGTATCTTATGAACCGTGATAGTTAGACAGTTTAAATTTTCACAGATGACGTATTCCTGTTGCCGTTGTAACAAGAAATACCAAAAACAGAATAAAATAATTATTTAAGTGGGGCTTCCATACAACAAACGAGATTTTTTTTGCTCGTTTTTGCTCGATGTTGATAACGGCAACATGTAGGTAGACGCTTGAAATATTTACAGAATATTCAATTATATATTCGCTTTAAAAATCAATGATTAAAATTAAAATAAAACAAATATTTAAGGGGTAAGCTAAACCATATGACAGACATGATTTTTTTGTCTTTTTCATAGATAGTACGGAATCCTTTGCGCGCGAGGCCGACTTGCACTTTTTGATGCCTCAGAAGGTGACGGCTGAAAATCAATGCTGGAGTTCAGTTCAGCGTAACGCTAAGCCCTCGCCTTTTGTAACACTGATGGCACCGACCTTTTATTTTTATTTTTTTTACTTTTTCTATAATTTTATTTTGTACTAGCTGTTGCCCGCGGCTCCGCCCGCGTTAATGTCGTTCCCTTGGGAACAGTAGAAATGATAAACATTCCATACAAACCCCTCCCTCTCTGCTTTTTACCCTTAATACATTTAATGCATTTCACCTGCATAGATCTTTAGCCCTTAAGAAGGGGATTTTGCCCATTTCACCTACACAGATATTTTTTTATTGTAATGGAGAACTTCTTATTGTCATATTTCTAAGTAAATAAAAATAATCCATACAAACTTTACTCCCCCCCCCCTATTTTACCCCTTCAAGGGCAAATTTCATCCATTTTAACTACACATATCTTTTTAATTGTAATGTAAACATATATACTTATTATTATACTTCTATGTCCAGAAATGAGGAAATGTCCATACAAACTTTACCCCCCATTTACCCCTTCAAGGGAGAATGTTGTCTGGTTCACCTAAACAGATCTTTTTTAATTTTAATTGAGAACTTGTGTACCTACTTTCAAACTTCTAAGTCCAGAAATGAGAAAATTTTATAAAACTTCACCCCCTTTGAGTTTCTAAAAATCCTTTCTTAGTGCTCATTTACATCATAAAAAGAATCCCTGTGCCAAATTTCAAGTTACTGGGCATAGTAGTTTCGGCTGTGCGTAGATATGTAAGTCAGGTTTGCCTTTGGCCCGCGGCTCCGCTCGCGTAAGTGTCGATTTCTCAGGAACAGTAGAATTACCCGGAATACATTAGTTCATGACTTTCAATGAAACACCCTAATATTGAATTTCAATTGAATAACTTCAAAAACGGAAAGTTTCATACTAACTTTGTATCCCCGTTGTATTAAGGGATGATTTTTGAGAAAAATATTTTACTCGTGTTTCATGCCTTTTCAGTAAAGAACCTTCATGCTGAATTTCATTCGACTAACTTCAAAAATGGCAAAGTTTCATGCTTACTTTGGACCCCTATTTTACCCCCTTGAGGGATAACTTTTGAGTAAAATATTTACTCGTGTTTCATACCTTTCAGTAAAGAACCTCCATGCTGAATTTCATTCGAATAACTGGAATAACGACAAAGTTTCATACTAACTTTGCAACCGGTTTTACCCCCTTAGGAGATGAATTTCCAAAAATCCTTTCTTCAAAGGATTTTTATAACAAAGGGTTCCTTTTATAACGTAGGGGAGCACTCCCCTACGTTATAAAAGGAACCCCTGTGCAAAATTTCAAGTTCCTAACCCTTATAGTTTAGGCCCTGCGTTGATATGTCAGTCAGTCAGTCAGCTTCTCCTTTTTTTTAGTATGGATTACTATGGATAGGTATAATGCTGTCGTATAATGATGATGAATTGACTTTGGATTTTAATTTTCTTATGTCACTTATTATTTTGTTTTATTTTTGCTATATGTTTGCAGGCAAACTCATGCCTTGAGTTCATTCAAATGACGATAACTTTTTTTTTAATGAACCTATTTTGATGAAACAAATTTTAAATGTTTTGCTGAGTTAAAACGAAGCAATTGGTGAAAGTTTGAAGTAAATCGGTTCAGTATTTTCGGAGATAATCGTGATCATACATACAGACAGACAGACAGACAGACAGACAAGAAAATCGAAAAAAAATTTTTTTCTTTCTATTATTCTTTTTAAGTGTCCCTCTATCCATTTTAGTCAAAAATTCTAAATGTACAGACAAAATATTTTTACTGTTTTATTATATGTATAGATTGTGTGTGTCTAAGTGTTACAATAAATGTTATTTTATTTATTTTTCTTCTACTCTCTATAAGGCAACTCCGAGGTGGGTGCTGAAACGCTCCTGGAGCGCCTTCCGCCCGGTTCCTCTTTGCTGATGGCAAAGTAACCATTCGGAGGGGCTCTATATCTGTCGTGGCCATATCGTAGATTTGCTCACTTCATGAAATGCCCGAGAATTCCATGAAGTGGTCGCATTTCATGAAATGTTTCACTGACTATTGGCTACATCATGATGTGTTTCGGGCAGATCAATGATAAGATATCGTTTCTCGATATGGGCAACTAAATGAGCGGTTACTTCATAAAATGGTCAAGATGATTTGATCATATCTTAAAATAGTTTCATTAATTACCGGTAGAGGAGCTGCAAGCGCTTTGTTTATGTGTGAAGATGGCGGCAAATGTGGATATTTTTCATTATAGGACCAAATCAGTAAGTAGCTTAATAAAAAAACATAAGCGGTTTCATACAAAACATAAGTGACCTACTCGACCAAAATGTATGAAACAGCTGATTATTTTTGTCGAGCTACATAGTTGCTTATAATCATGTACTAGTTATTCCACAGGTGTTTCTGTATTAGATGACCCAAGAAACATTCTGTAATAGTACAGGTACTATCCTCGCGTATCATCACTTAATATCAGGTGAGATAGCGGCCAAATATCTGCGAATAAGTCTTTGAAATAAATGTGGTAGATTATGCCATATTTCAGTTATGTTGTAATTTAAGATACTTAAAATGTTTCCTAAAGTTCCTATTTATTTAAATAATAGAACTTAAGGCCATATACACAAGATCCTAATATAACCTGGATTTTACTAATATTTTATGGACGGACACCTACGAATAAGTAATACTACTTATTCGTAGACGAACACCTATTTAGCTATACGATCCGGCCAGACGTGGATGACAAAATCGTAAAATGTTGACGACTTAATGATCTGGTTGAATTAAGTTGCCCACATCATGAAATGCGACTACTTCATGAAATTCTCGTGCATTTCATGAAGTGTACAAATCTACGATATGGCCACGACATATCTAGCTTGACCTAACCACAGGAGCCCAAAATGGGAAACTTGCACACATAGTATCCGTTGTGCAGTGGAAAGAGCTCTCAAAAGCAGGAAAATTACCTTGATAAACAAAAGCTCTTCGAGGTAGGTAAATATATTACAAAGTCCCAATTTATCATCTCGTCTTAAACGTACTTAAGAAAAAAAAACAACAAACTAGTGACGTCAGTTATTTACGCGTGATATGAGAACTTTGTTCGGCTTCGTTAAATATTGCGTGTTTCATACTAAAAATAGATATAAATTTTAAAGGCTATAAATATATAAGCTTCTTTTCTAATTTTCACTGTTTTGAAATGGACTTTTGCAACCAATTATAACCAGACTTAATTAATGTGACTTATTAAAGGTGCCGTTGCAGTCTTTTTAAGCTAGATGGTTAGTGAGAAACATTTTTAACATCTACGTACTCTTCATTTTAGTTCCCCTAAGTTCCGCCTAAAGAACCATTTTGTAGGTGTATTTACCTACAAAATGGTTCTTCTCAATCGTGTTCTAAAACAACTAAAGGCCATAATCAATTACTGATGTTCTCTTTTCTCCGCGCTTCCACGAATTTGTACCCCTAATGTATATATTTTACACCGACCGGCGCGCGTCGGAGCGCATGTAACATGAAGCGAAGAAACTTAGACCTTATAAATCGTAAATAAATTTCATTTATCTATGGCTAGTGATATCCTATGCCGGCAGCCGACTGTATTGGAATTTTAATCCTTACTTATATTATGAACGCGAAAGTTTGTGAGTATGTATGGGATGTATGGATGTTTATGACTCAATCACGCCACAACGGCTGAACGGATTTTGACAGAATTCTGCAACCAGATAGGTTATTATTTAGTACTTGCATTAACCTAAGGCTACCTTTCTTCCCGGAAAAATTAATTTTCCCGCGGGATCGATATTAACGTGAGCGGAGCCGCGGGCGACAGCTAGTGTTGCATATTTCTTTCGCTGCGCGCGACAATCATCGGTCGGTATATTTGTCCATTAGTGACATCATTGCATTGTAAAATGGACTCCATTTTACAATGTCTAGCCTATAAATTTGCATCGCTACTCATATGAGTAGCGATGCAAATTTCTAGGTAAGAGTAAGCTAGTGTTCGCGATGGATCTAATTTTGTGGGCTGTATGAGCCCATTTAGAGATTGATAGGCAAAGCTCTGCAAAATACCAGGTGCAGCTTGAGAAATCAGGTTATTATAAGGGTTTTTGTTTGTATTCACAATCATCATCATCATCATTATCATGTCAGTCACAAGAAGTCCACTGCTAGGCATAGGCCTCTCCCACGGATTTCCAATACGACCGGTTGGAAGCGGCCCGCATCCAGCGCATCCACACATCCGTGGGAGAGGCCTATACTACTACATTTCTTAATTTAATGAGAGTAAATCAAGTTTTGGTGTCGTGATGCAAGTAAGTCATGAAACTCACTTTCGATGACACTCGTTGACACTTCACCCTGACATTTGGCACGGAACTGCCTCCTTCCGGAAACAGGTACTAGTGATAAACTCGATGTAATTAGTGATACGTCGAGAGAACTCTCACATCTGCTGTGTCGAGTCCTGATCGCTAGATAACTTTGATTTATCCCGGATATCATCGCCGATCAAGACCGGAAAGTACACTAAATAAAAAGAATCCATAAAAGGATTGGTTTGGTAGGTATCTTATGACGATCGAGGTGTCATAAGATCAGGGCTGTCATTCTCAAATGGTTGACCGGTGGTTGTAGGAATGGCATCGTATACGCGCGCCCGGCCACCCGAGCTGCTACTTGCTTTACCCCCCCCCCCCCCCCTTCATACGAGTAACCCCAGCTTACAAATGCTTCGATGGGCAGCAGCGTTGTAAGCACAAGAAGCTGAAGTTTCTGCGCTCGTCAATCCGCCTGCTAAGCGTGGTGAGTATGGCAATATCCTCTCATGGAACGAACTTCTTGGGAGAAGCCTTTATTCGGCAGTGGCCTTCTTACGGCCGAAATGATGATGATGATGTATCTTTCCGTTTAATCCTGACAACATATGTGTAAAATTTCACGATTGACACATCACGAACACAAATCTTAATAAACATACAAATTCACTTTCATTTTTAATAATAAGAATCCTCACCTGGTATATTACGTACAAGATTATTTAGCTGGACCGCTGGTTAAGGTTTTTGCAGTTATTTTCGCAGCAACATTTTTATTTGGTCAATTTTAAATACTCCGAGTGGTCTAGAATCCCCTTCTCCGCTAAAACAGCTTAAACTATTGAGCGCCATTTACCACTTTAGTTGCAAAACAGTCGCGTGACTGATACGCCATTGACAACTAAAGTTATTACAAACTAGCTGTTGCCCGCGGCTCCGCCCGCGTTAATGTCGTTCCCTTGGGAACTTAATACATTTCACCTGCATAGATCTTTAGCCCTTAAGGAGGGGATTTTGCCCATTTCACCTACACAGATATTTTTTTATTGTAATGGAGAACTTCTTATTGTCATATTTCTAAGTAAATAAAAAAAAACCATACAAACTTTACCCCACCTATTCTACCCCTTCAAGGGGAAATTTCGACCATTTTAACTTCACCGATCTTTTTAATTGTAATGTAAACATATATACTTATTTTTATACTTCTACGTCCAGAAATGAGAAAATTTCCATACAATCCCCCCCCCCCTTTATCCCTTAAGGGGGAAATTTTGTACATTTCACCTACACAGATCTTTTTTAATTGTAACCAACAACGTATATACTTATTTTCACACCTCTAAGTCTAGAAATGGAAAAATTCCATACAGACTTTACCCCCTATTTACCCCTTTAAGTGAGAATGTTGTCTGGTTCACCTAAACAGATCTTTTTAATTTTAATTGAGAACTTGCGTACCTACTTTCAAACTTCTATGTCTAGAAATGAGAAAAATCCATAAAACTTCAACCCCTTTGATTTTCTAAAAATCCTTTCTTAGTGCTCTTATTTACATTTACATCATAAAAAGAATCCCTGTGCCAAATTTCAAGTTTCTGCGCACAGTAGTTTCGGCTGTGCGTTGATATATAAGTCAGGTTTGCCTTTGGCCCGCGGCTCCACCCGCGTAAGTGTCGATTTCTCAGAAACAGTAGAATTACCCGGAATACATTAGTTAATTACTTTCAATGAAACACCTTAATATTGAATTTCAATTGTATAACTTCAAAAACGGAAAGTTTCATACTAACTTTGCATCCCCGTTATATCCCCATAAGGGATGATTTTTGAGAAAAATATTTTACTCATGTTTCATGCCTTTTAGTAAAGAACCTTCATGCTGAATTTCATTCGACTAACTTCAAAAATGGCAAAGTTTCATGCTTACTTTGCACCCCTATTTTACCCTCTTAAGGGATGATTTTTGAGTAAAATATTTTACTCGTGTTTCATACCTTTCAGTAAAGAACCTTCATGCTGAATTTCATTCGAATAACTTCAAAAACAACAAAGTTTCATACTAACTTTGCAACCCGTTTTTCCCCCTAAGGAGATGAATTTCCAAAAATCCTTTCTAAGTGCTCCCCTACGTTATAAAAGGAACCCCTGTGCAAAATTTCAAGTTCCTAACCCTTATAGTTTAGGCCCTGCGTTGATATGTCAGTCAGTCAGCTTCTTTTTTTTTTAGTATGGATTACTATGGATAGTATGGATAGGTATAATGCTGTCGTATAATGATGATGAATTGACTTTGGATTTTAATTTTCTTATGTCACTTATTATTTTATTTAATTTTTGCTATATGTTTGTAGGCAAACTCATGCCTTGAGTTCATTCAAATGACGATAACTTTTTTTTAATGAACCGATTTTGATGAAACAAACTTTAAATGTTAAATTGAGTTAAAACAAAGCAATTGGTGAAAGTTTGAAGTAAATCGGTTTAGTATTTTCGGAGATAATCGTGATCATACATACAGACAGACAGACAGACAGACAGACAGACAGACAGACAGACAGAAAGACAGACAAGAAATTCCAAAAAATTTTTTTTGCTTTCTATTATTCTTTTTAAGTGTCCCTCTATCCATTTCAGTCATTAATTCGAAATGTACAGACAAAATAATTTTACTGTTTTATTATATGTATAGATAGATAGGCTAGTTTCCTAAAAAATACATTTATTATTTGTCCGTCTCATAGATTATCGAAAAATATTAGATGCGTATTTTTTATTTTTTTAATCAAATAAAAATTGATAAAGCTGTAGCCCGTTAAAGTTCCCCGTGACGTCACTGGTCATGAGCCCCCACTCCTGAACATTGATGCACTTTATCTTTATCATTTTTTGTTTGATTAAAAAAAAGAAAAAAAAATGTATATAATATTTTTCGATAATACGACGGACTAATAATTTTAAATGGTATTTTTTTAGGAAACAAGCCTATTACACAAGCCTGGCGTCGGGCGTGAAGTAACGTAAACAAGCGCTGGCGTGCAAAAGGTTAAAATAAATACCGCATTCTATTCGTCCACACCAGAGAGACGCATTTTTTTTTAAATCTATAGTCCTCACCTTAGGTCCACACGTTTGACGACTTTGATACCACAGACATATTTATAAACACACTCTCTGAACACGGACATACAGGCGTGGAATTTACACCTGTTTTTAGGTGTTGTAGATCACTGTATCCTGAACTTTTTCCTGGTTGCATTCTTAGTGATGCGTTGGACCTTGGTGTCCGCTATCATGATAGCATTCTTGTTGTAATATGATTTGGTAATATTTTATGACCAGCCCGCCTGCATCAGCATGACTGGCGCGAACCTTGGGTATTTCCACAAAATTAGTTCCTTCAAAATGTCTGCAAAGGCCTATTTTCCGAATAAACTCTTTGATTTTGATACAAATACCAGTTTATCCCATGCTATGAATGTACCAGTTGCTTCTCTTCCCGCGCAGATCGTAAAAGCAGATCAAGGGAATGGTTAAATCTGAGGAATCATGTTAATAGGCGATGCGGCTAGCAAGCCATCACTATTTCGATTCCGTTTTCCACCTAATGCCCACCATGCTAAACGTGACCTTCAGGTCTTAAATACCTAGTCTCTGTCCACCCCACAAGGGCAAAAGACGTGATACTATTTATGTACTAAGATACCTGGGAAAACCAGATAAGTATTTCCCCGCGCCTGGAATCGAATCCAGATCCCCTCGTGTGGTTAAGATAACATAAACGGCGTGATAATTCATCTACTGGAAACAAGAGAAGGCTGAGATTAGAAATGATCGTTACAATATTTACACAATGTGTAATGGTTAATGACATCCGCGGAAATTTCTTGACGGACAATTAATCGGCAGTTACGTCAATGACGCAAATGCATTTGCACGTTTCTTTCCATGGACGGGACAGGAAAACAACAAGATTCATCTGATACTAGCGATCCGCCCCGGCTCCGACATGAACACATGCTTTATTCTGCGGTTTTTAACTTTAAAAACTGCTGTAGCATGTCGCGGAATTTGTAAACGAAGATATCTCGAGAAGCGTTGGGAGCGGTAATTTACATCGCTGAGAAAAACAAAACGTTATTTCAAGTAGACAGGATAAGTAGGGTTAAAAATAAATAAATATATACGGACAAATCACACAGATTGAGCTAGCCCCAAAGTTCGAGACTTGTGTTATGGGATACTAACTCAACGATACTATATTTTATAACAAATACATATATAGATACACATCCAAGACCCAGGCCAATCTGAAAAAGATCATTTTCCATCTTGACCTGGCCGGGGATCGAACCCGGGCACTCTCGTGTCGCAGGCTGGCGTGTTGACCGCTGCGCCACGGAGTTAGCTAGCTAGGGTTAAGGAGAACGGAGTAAATAAGAGTCAGAATATACCTATCCCGACGAAGGCGGATAGGGAGCCACTTGAGTTGCGTACGACATTGAGAGACGTGGTCTACTTACGCAAACCATATACCTATAAAAAATCCTTCCATGCTGGTCTTGGAGAAAAGGAAAAACGTAGAATGTACCAGCTGCTTCTCTTGACGCGCAGATCGTAAAAGCTGATGGAGGGAATGAGCGAAAATCTGCGGAATCATGTCATTAGGCGATGCGGCTAGCAACCCATCACTATTTTGATTCCGTTTTTCACCTACACGCCCTCAAACATGCTAAATATGGCCATAAGGTCTTATAGACCCAGGCTCTGTCTACCGCAAAGGAAAAAGACGTGATACTATGTTTGTATATGTATTGGTCGAATCAGCTCGATGTCCCGTGCGTCATCGGTGTAATAAATGCGCATGAGTTTATATTTTTGCGCGAAAATTTTTGCGATGTCTCCTAAGATATTTATTTAAATTATATGGTGTACAGTATCATAATAATGTTAATTTATTATTTATTTATTTAAAACTTTATTACAACAATAGAATAAAGTTTTCATGAAATGTTTAAGATAACTAACGTATTTAAGTTGATAAGAATTAATTAATTAACCCGTCTGGCCAGCGATGAGAGTGTAGACCAAATACTCTTGTCTGATCTGGCCAAGTATGGTATCTCCGGTAGTACAGAGAGGGTCATGCTCCTGCAGTGGAGACTAAAAAGACCTGATGATGATGATAAAGAATTAATACTGTATCATTAATACTGACACCAGGGTGTGCATGGTCGATTGATCATGTCACCTATACGAAATGATGATGATGCTTTCTAATTATCGCATTGTACGTGACCAACCTTTTAGAAGATACATGCCATCACGGACTTTTTTGTAGATATATAAAAGAGGAATGTCCCACCATGCAGTGTTCTGTTATATTATCTCAAAGCGAGCGAGCTTTGGCGACTCCGTGGCCTGCGATACGAGGGTGGTGGACTTGTGGATTATTGGCTGTCGGATATTTGGACTATGTAGCTAGCTCTAAGTGAGATTTCGCTATATATCATTGCAACTAACGTGAGGTAAAGACATTATGACTAAAAACGGTGACGAGTCCGAAACTATAGTCGAAAATCCCGATACAGCACGTGAGTGACCCGTTGTTAGTCATATTGAGCTTTCGCTACTTCACGGGCATTTGAGCGGGTTCAGAGTGCCCTCAATCTGTATTACCATCATCATCATCAGGTCCTTTTTAGTCTCCCCTACAGGAGCACCACCCTCTCTTTACTACTAGAGCAATACTTGGTCAGAGCAGCCAGAGGACTTGGCCTACACTCTCCACGCTGGCCAGACGGGTTGGAGAGGTCTCACAGATGTTTATGACCTTAGTTTAGCTTGTATTTGTATTACCATGGTTGTCGGTAATTGTTAGTGGGTGTTGGTATGTATTGTTGGGTAATGGCGGGTGTGCATGGGTAAGGAATTGGGATCACGGACAGCTTATAAGCTACTCTATATTTTACTATCGAATACTGATAAGTAGACAAGTGTTCTTTAATTATGAACTTTATTTTCCATGTTTGAGTTGAGGGACATAATTAGATAACACAAATAAAAAGCAATACTCGTATTTTTAATTGTATTTATTTGTAGAAAACAGAAATGAGAACTCGTAATGATGTTTTTAGAGACCTGCTTATTTTTCTGTCCCGACACACTCTTAGTATGGCGCAACAGTTCATGCAATTCACGAAGGTAAGTGACAAGACGTTAATTGTCGAAGTGTGCATCAAGAAGCATATTACCACTAAATTTTGATGTATATTTTTTATGTTTTGCTTACAACTCATTCAGTTATACGCACAGCATTAAAAAATAATAATCTGAATACATGAAGTAGTAAAATTTTAATATTAATGTAGAATTGTAGAAGATTCAAGTGACAGTTTTATTTTATTTATTTATTTAAATAGGTACACCAACATATATTACATTTGCTTAGTCTAATTTTAATGATATATGCTGATATGCATGCCAATTACAGCAATACGCAGCATTCGTAAACTAACTAAATTTAAATTAAATACATATTTTGTAAGCAAGCAATACTTGAGCCAATAGATATATTATATAAATATATAGGAAATTTGAAGTACACAAAATACCAAAGTAGCAATATAATGTTTAGGTCGTCTAAGTCTTTGCATTCAAAAAATAACTTGACAATTTGTGTTTATGTACAACGAGAGAGTCATGAAATAGATAGACCTGTTAAATTTTTGTTGTACTCGTTATAAGCAGAACACATTTGATTAAGAGGTGCATATAGAAGGACGTTGTTTCTTGTTCGTATCATGGGTCTTATTTATTAAATTAAATTTCACTTCTTCCTATTAACCAATTTATCTAAAATTCGGTACAAACCTTTGGTTTAGATGGCAATATAATTATGTATACTCAGTATCATTGTAAATCCGAGATGACCGCCGCCACAACATAACGGATTGCATATTTCATTACAAATCCCTCAATATGGGTATCAGAATTCTTGCAACATACAGCATATAAAAGAATATAATCAAAAGATGGCCGACATTACAATATTTCTGAAGGTTTTCTCGATCGGTTTGACTTACGCTGAGTCTTACGAGATAAGTTAAAAGTAAAAAGCTTTTTAAAAGCAAGCTTTTGTGTACATCACTTTATCTTTCGAGTTATTTTCAGCGAGTCGTTAAATTTGACATCCATATTGTCGAAGTGCATCAAAAATAGCTATTCCTCCATCTTGGGTGTTCCGCCATGTTGGATTTAGAATGACGTCATACAGACCATGCACTGTCATCCAAACTAAACGAGTTAAAAAAAATCAGCTCAACCGGTGGAATAGATATCTGCTACAATATTGAATTGAAAGATTTGACCCGAACAAATATAGTAACATACATTGCAAGTAAAATTAAAGCTTGTAATAAATGAAAACAATGTACTAGATAAGACTGTTGGACTTAATAAAAAGACAAAGAATAACGTCCCTAATAGTATATGTCTAAGGTTTACTGTAAGTCAACCATAAGAGATAGTCATATACATATAGATATATTGTTGTAAAAATTAAAGAAGTAATTATCCTGCCAGAGGACTTGGCCTACACTCTCCACGCTGGCCAGACGGGTTGGTGAGGTGTCTTAGATGTTTATAAGCTTTGTTTAGTCCTCTGGCTGCTCTGACCAAGTATGGCCCTAGTAGTACAGAGAGCGTCGTGCTCCTGTAGTGGAGACTAAAAAGGACCTGATGATAATGATGATGAATTATCCTGCTAAATTTAAACATGAACGGGCCTCTTTAAGATGATATGAATAATAATGACGTACCTAATATTTTTACGCGAGGCAATTCTAAAACAGAGACATTACACCATGCGAAGCCACAGCAACCTACAATGTATTTTACAATATTTTTGACAAACAATCCGTTTTTAATCTCACACACACTGACACATATACATGACATTTACGTATTTACCAAAAGTAAATCGCGCTCGACGTCGTGAATTGCAAGAACTGAGACTATGGAAATATCCAATCAATGTAAATATGTAATCACAATCAAAATTGTTAGTGGGTAAAATAATAAATCTTTTGAAATAAGCGACAGCAGCACTAAGGCGTCAAGTCCAGTAAGCTGTTAAGCGGTGAAACCATAGCAAATATATAGCCATACAAAGAAACTGTGCTCCGCTGTGCTTTACGGCGGAGCACAGTATTCTTTGTATGGCATTGTATGAGCTTTCACGCACTGCGCTGCAGCAGAGATGGACGTTTGCTTGATTTTGACGTCAGCTGTTGCTGCTTTACAAATAATGACAAGCTCATCGGACCCTACGATTCAATGCTGCTATTTGATGGTAAGCATTTCAATAAGTAGTATTATTTTAAAAATTAAAAACCCGTCTGACATTTTTCTAAACACCCTTCTTAAGATACTAGAGATTTTGAGACAAGCCTGACAATACCTAAACTGTCGCAATATATCCAGTCGTTTGGAAAATACGAGGTTAAAAAAAAAAATTACAAACAAACAAGTACGTACGAAACACATAACACTTCTTGGCTGTCGGATAAAAACCTTACTGAAGAAAAGTAATAACGTAAATAAATACATTGCCTTATCTTATTAAAGAAATCCCTTAGCTCTATTTACATATAAGTATAATTATTTACAATATTTACATTAAAGTAACTATGATTGCTATTGATCCCAGCACGTTATATGTTTTAAAGCTAATTTTAATTAGTACACACAGGCTGGTTTCAGAACACGCATTAGAGCAGCGCCGTCCAGACTACAGATGTTCAGAACTAAATCTGTTGTTAAGGTCAATAAGGTATATATGGACAATTTAAATTGAGTGCAAATATTTAAAGGGCTATTAATTTTAAGCTAGAAAAAATCATTAGAGGCAAAATTTAAAAACATAGACTCGCAAATTTTAGCAATATTTTAACTTTAATATTTAGAAAAATCAGACGCAAAGATCACTCTGTGCACAAAAAACAATTTCTTGGCATACAAGTTTTCACCTTTGCCATCATTCATTTCGAGTAGGTGCCACGGTCAATCGGCCATGCACACTCTGGTGTAAGAGTTCTTCGGAACCGCCTCTCGGCCTCTGACGTAGTTCCTTTAACGACTACCAGATGGCAGCCGGGACCACCGGCTAAAGATGATTCCGTGCTTAGGAAGGCACGTTAGCCTTCCGAAGCGCGGAATCATCTTTATTATCAGAGTATAATTCCCGTGGAAATCGAACCCACGACCATGGGTCTACAGGCAAACGCCTTAATCACTGGACCACGGAGGTTACCTTTGCCTATTACTATGGATACTAATTTAGTGACGTCGACAATTAAAACGGCTGATTAATTGAGATTAATGTTATTTTCTTTTGTGTAAATAATATTATTTTATTTAAAAAACTATAATTGAAAAGAGCGAGTCGGTTTCTTAAAATTTGCTACTAAAGCATTTTGTTTGACCAATGAGAGCCAGCATAGGACGAATTAATTCGCCCAAGGAGCCAACCCTTAAAATATTTCCGCTTAATTTAATTGGACCTTATAGATAAGTCTTGAGAAATGTCCACACACATGAAGAGCGAAAAATTAATTTAAAAATATGGTAACAAATATATAATAAACTATTTATTTATAGCACTCGTGACTATTATAAAATTAATGTGTGATAAAATAACAATTGCAATAAGTTAAATATGGCTTGTGCCAGCAAAAAGCTTTTGATGGTTCCGTATCTCTTATAATGGCTGATTCTGAACCCTCTCATTACAAATAGCGGAATCAGGATCGCTAATAAAACACAAAATCGTTCAAAAAATAACCTATTAGGACCTCTAACACAAATTTCGGCTTTCTGATTAGCTGGTCCTATTTCTTTAGGAAGGCTACCTGAATATATTATTTTTTACCTTTTTTTCTTGCAGTCTGTACGTATTCTTTTAGAGATGGTGATTCCGAGATCCCGATATTTGAAAGTCTGAAAATACAGTTTAAGTTACTATTGTATATTTAAAAGCGTCAATACATGTAAAGGTACTATGTATAACTGCTTTTTAAATTCCTCTCTTTTAGATGAAAACTTTTTTATTAGTTGTTACGATACAGCTAACATAGAATCAAGCAACACTATTACTTAAACTGTTATCTCTACCATGTGTGCTGTCTACATTTCGGTTCTTTATTTACTGCTGTTTTCAAAAATAAACCTTGTAAATATATAAAAAGAAAACCTTTTGCAATATAAAGGTTTATGATTCAATTTAGATACGGAACCTTATAAATAGCTATATAATATGTATATACATCACTGACTGCATACATTATATAAAACTGTGATGTTAGATTACTATGCAACGCTTCTATTTCATCCTTATTATGTACAATTCAATACTTAACAAAGGTACATGAAGTTAAATAACATTTGGCAAAATAATAACAAATTGGCATTAATTGGTAACTAAAGCACTTTGTCACCGCTTCCCTCTGAGCCAGTCCTCCTTTATCATGTCCGCACCTTTCTCTCCTATCATAATTACTGCTGCGTTAGTATTACCATTAACTATTGTAGGCATTATACTAGCATCTATCACTCTTAGTCCTTCGACACCGTACACCTTTAATCTAGGATCAACCACGGCCTCCTTATCCCAATTGGGCCCCATTTTCGCTGTCCCACACTGATGGTATATCGTCATTGATATTGTCCTCACTTGGCACTCAATATACTCGTCTGACATAAACTTAAACTGCTTGCAGTTTGGCAACGGCTTCATGTATAGTCTTGAGCCAAATTGCTTGAAAGGAGACGCGTTAGCTACTTGTAGAGCTATTTTTATTCCCTCCACTAGTCTTGCTACGTCTAACTCGTTTTCAAGATAACGTGGGTTCATGATTGGGTAATGGAAAGGATTAGAACTCTTTAATCTGACGTAACCTCTTGTGTTTGGACGAAGCAGAAGAGGCATTATAGTCCAAGCATCTTTATTTGCAATAGGCTTAAACACAGTATCATATATCTCATCTGTCAGACCAAGGATTTTTCTGACAATCTGTCCATTATCAGAAGAAAACGAGGCTGGAGCCATATGAAACTGGATGTCAGGCCACAATCCGCTGCTATTCGCATACTTAGTGTTAACGAAGGCGACTCCTTCCAAGCCGCCAAGCGTCGTCATTGGACCTCTTTCATTTATAACATAGTTCATAGTCACAGGAAACGCTTGGAAGCGATTCTGAACAATGGCCACTGGTTTGTCGACTAGAAAAGTTAATCCTCCCACTCCAAGGTGATCTTGTAAATTCTCCCCTACAGGAAGATCCTTTAGGACTCTAATTCCAACATCTTTCAAATGCTCTTTAGGTCCTATGCCTGATAACATGAGTAACTGCGGACTGTTGATAGCTCCCGCAGATAGAATTACTTCCTTTCTTGCATAAACCACTCTTCTTATACCACGTTTGATATACTCTACTCCATAAGCCTTCATCGTCACGGGATTTATAAGAATTCTTGTAGCCTGTGAATTTAAGGACACGTCTAAATTTCTGCGGGTTCTCACAGGCCTGAGAAATGCTTTCGCTGTACTGCATCTCGAGCCTCTTCTTATAGTGCCTTGCGCAATCATGAATCCTGTTTGTAAAGCTCCGTTTATGTCTCTATTCTCATAACCGATTTCTACTCCAGCTTCGACGAAAGCAGCTACTAAAGGCGTCCTCCAAGGTGCTTCTTGGACGGTCAGATAGCCTCCTCTACCGTGGTATTTGCTCTTAGCCAAATAAGGGTTTCTATTGTCTTCGGACTTGATGAAGTACTTCAGGACGTCTCGGTAACCCCAGCCTGGGTTTCCGAAGGACTCCCACTGATCGTAGTCTAATTTATTCCCTCTTACATAGATCATGTAGTTAAGAACGCTCGAACCACCAAGGACCTGAAAATGTTAGAATAATAACAATATAGATAATTGTAAAGAAATGCAGGTATCCAAACGTCATTACTGGTAATTTTATGGGGTTTCATGTTATTTCGTGGTTCGAATTAATTCGTTTGAGCGAAGTTTTATTCACGCTTATTGTGCGTATTTATTGCAAGCTTAAATCAATAGATGGCGCTACTATATAGCCTTGATTATTCTATGTCATTTAATAAATTACTAGTTTTATAAATGACAATTATTTTCATTAGAACACATGCTTTATATTATTTTTTGTTCTGCTTCTCTATACCAGCGCAGATTGTAAAAGCCGACCGAGGGATTGGGCTAAAGTCTGTGGGCTAAAATCTATTATAGGCGATGCGACTAGCAACCCATCACTATTTGATTCCGTTTTTCATCTACACGCCTCCAACATGCTAAATGTGGCCATAAGGTCTTATAGACCTAGGCTCTGTCTACCCCGCAAGGGAAAAAGACGTGATACTATGTATGTTGTTCTGCTATGGAGAGATCTCCCAAAAATACGCACATCATTCAGTGAAAAAGTATTGTAATAGTGAAACTATTTGATTAATAAAAATTGTAAAGTCGCATTTTCAGTAATGTCGGAGCTTGGTCGGATCCTATTCGACCCAACTAATATTATAAATGCAAAAGTGAGTTTATTTGTTACGCTTTTACGCCCTATCTACTGAACCGATCATCATGAAATTTTGCACACACGTTGGTAATGATACGGATAAGGACATACGATACCTTTCTTCATGGTAAAAGCTGATCCCCAAAGGATAAATGCGAGCGGTGCCGCGGGCGAAAGCAAGTTTAATATAGATAAATCGTCACCTTGCCGCGAGGCCAACTGCACCGACGTTTCTTGAAACCCAGACAGGCGTAGTTGGTGGGCTCGGTCTTGTACTGCCAGTCCAGCTTCGTCAGCTGCAAGTAGCCAGCCAGCGAAGGGACGTCCGTTATCTCGTTCTCGTCTGGACCTGGAAGAGTTTGGCATAGGATGTATATATTTATCCTTGTGAATAATTGTAAAAAATTCTGTTAACCAGCCATGATTAAAAACGTGTTATTTTACTTCTAAATCCAAAAGCTGATGTCAATTATGAAGGTAAACGTTATACTATTATTGCAATAGATCCATCAATGGACTGATCCCGAGGTTTTCCCTGTTTGCTATGACTTGAGGTCCTTCAAAAGACGTGTTTACAGGTATCTTATGAACCGGCAACGCATCAGCATCTCCTCTGGTGTTGCAGATGTCCATGGGTGTCGGTGATCACTTTCCATCAGGTGGCTCGTCTGCTCGTTTGCCGTCAAAAAATCATGGAAACATGGATATCTTTAACATTACTAATGATTTAAATGTCCTAGGTAGATGTTATAACTGCATTTAATCTTAGCTCTTAGCCTTAAATTCACAGGCTACCGGGCAGATATAAATGAAAGCAATCACTTTCTTGGGATTGAAGGAGAAAATTATAAATAAATAAAGATATACGGACAAGTCACACAGATTGAGCTAGCCTCAAAGTAAGTTCGAGACTTGTGATAAGGGGTACAAAAACAACGATACTATATTTTATGACAAATACAGATAAAGATAAACATCCAAGACTCACGCCAATCTGAAAAAGATCTTTTTCCATCTTGACCTGACCGGGGATCGAACCCGGGCACCCTCGTGTCGCAGCCTGGCATGTTAACCACTGCGCCACGGAGCTCGCCAAGTCCAGGATTGCCCTTATTAGCACAGAAATTTTGAGTCAAGTCAATCAGTATTATTACATACCGCTTTCCAATAAGAGAACATTCCAGTTTTTCACTTCAGTGAGTCGGTTGGCGACAACTGCTCCAGCAGACCCTCCTCCAACGACTATAAAGTCATACTCCTTCCTAGGTTCCTTATCCAATACCCTCGCTTCAGGATCATAAGAATTGTAGTTGTGATAAGTCAGCGCTCCCAGCAACAACGGTATCAACCATAGCCCTGTAACGCTTATAGTCTTCAGCGCTGTTGACGCTAGAAGGACGTGAACACCCATTTCGAATTTTGCTATCACAGTATTGTTTTAAAGGTACTTTATGTAGCCAGTATCACAGTGGTTGAACTTTGGCGTTTCATAGACTAGGATTTTGGTAATGTTCTGTGTTTGTCCGGTGGTTTGCTTCTTCGGATTGGTTTGTTCGTGTTTGGTGGTGGTTGCCGCGGCGGCGACATGTTAGGCCACATCGCAGTCGCTGCTATTTTTATCGGGTTCTCTTGTTTCTCGAATCTGAAATTAAGAAAGGGTTTGGTTATTAAAAGACACTTTTTTCAAATTCAGGGATTTTATTGTTTAAAGTACTAATATATATCAAAACCTTAAATGGTGTAATATTTAATTCATTCATTTGTTTTCTCTTTTTTGCAGGTATGTCAAAGCTGCGAGGGGTATAAGTTACAACTAATTTGTAAGTACCTAGGTAACAATATTCCAAACAAAATTAATCACAAAACGACTGATTGTTTTTCTAAAATAATATTCCTCACTATGTAATTGATTTCTAATTGGTAAAGGATATCAAATTTATTTCGAAGAAGGTATCGTAAGTTAGAATTTTATCCAGCTTTTACATCTTTCATACTTTGCGTCGTTCGTTATATTACCACTTTACATCTGCCTTCTATTTACTATTATGTAGTATCAACAAAGGTATTTCCGAAGCTTAGGTTTTAAGAGAAAGGATCACCAAGACGTAACCGCGAGAACGAGGTAGATGTAAGTATATAATTTTCTTTGGAGAGTAAGAGACGGCGAATTTCCTAGTTGCACCAAGATATGATCTATTTTGCTAAATGTAAGCTCCAGGCGATTGTGTGAAAGCAGGTTGAATGCAAGAGCAAACACGATTACTTCCGAAATTTCAAAATATACATTCTATTTAAATTGGCAAGAAAATCGATATGAGATGGAATGCTTCGGAGACTATCCCGCTTCACCAAAAATACAATAGCAGAAGCATATTTCTCTCAATAGCACATTTTCAAAGTTCACAACGGTGAATACATCAATAAACGTAAAAACCATTATTCTGCAAATATGTGTAGATAGAGATACTCGTATATCTGATTGATTCTCAGCAAAATTATTAAGTTTCGTGTGTTTAACCACTTGAATGAGGCAATACCAGACACAATAGTTAAACAATGCATTTTTGCACGATCTACGCTCCCGCATATGAGCGATTAATTCTTGATCAATACTCATCTAACCGTGATTGCGAAAAATGGCGGAATCACCGACTACTGAGAACAAACTGAAATACATATTTTAAATAGATTTCACTTCTTAAAAATTGTCCTACAGTAAATCTATTATCTATACAAAATGCCATAATTTTCACTATTGGATCATTCAGAAAAATTGGTTGTCGGTAAAATCGGTTTACGGACGATACATTTACGTGGTAACGGTGGAAGAGAGATAGATGCGTCACACGATGCGACCTCACTATCGCTTGTTCCGCGCTCTCAGTTGCACCCGGAACGTGATATATTTTCAAGCGTGCAACCGGCATCCATAGATTTAACTGACGTTATCGTGTCAAAATCAAATTCTAACCGCAAGATCGCCAGTGAATGTAGGTCGGTATGCGGACTTTTTGTAACAGTATCTATTTCAGTTAATCCGTAATGCCTCGTCTGAGGTCTTTATTATTGTGCTCCAGGCGACGAATACCTACCTATCGGTTGCTATTGCTAATTGACTTAAGTCTTAGCAGGCGTGCCGTTATTTCAAATTTAATTCAAATTATAGTTTCTGTATTGTCTGACAACTACATCTATTATTTTACAAATATGATACGAAACTATATTAAAAAGTAAAAATAACAATAGGTACGTTACCAATTAATAAATCATATATCTACGAGGCACTCCGTGCAGATGAGACCGTACTTCCAGACGACAATCTTGTCTTTCCGTCATCGTCCGGACGGCGTGTCTCAGTAGAGGTGCGTGTACATCTTCAGCTAACATTTTCATGATGCTGTTGTCACTCCCTCGCACCCCCCTTACCAAGGACGCTACTTTCTTTCGAAAGATGGCATCATCATCATTATCATTTCGTGTAGGTGTCACGGTCAATCGACCATGCACACCCTGGTGTCAGCTCGTCCTCTGACGTGGTTCCTTTAACGACTACCAGATGGCAGCCGGGACCAAAGCACGGAATCATCTTTATTATCAGACAATCAGGTGTTTCTGTCCTAACCAAACTGGAAACAACTAAACATAGTATGCTTCTCGTGGGAATCGAACCCACGACCTCCGGGTCTACAGGCTAACGCCTTAACCACTGGACCACGGAGGCAGTTGTATGTTATTGTCTTACAATGAGACAGAAAATAACCGTGTTACATTTCATTGTATTGGATTTTTAGTCAAACATTGTATAAGGGTATGGTCGTATTTCTATTACAATGCATAGTTATAAGTAGTTTTGTTGTAGAAGAAACTATATCGTCACCAGTAGTAGCTCGCGACGCCGTGTATATCGCACGATAAACTATCCACATCTCGCTCTTTGATATTACGGAAATCAAGATGGCGATAATCTTCCATGCTGGTCTGGAAGAAAAGAAAAAACTTAGAATGTACCAGTTGCTTCTATTCCCGCGCAGACCGTAGAAGTCGGCCGAAGGCGAAAATTTTGAAATCATGTCAATAGGCGATGCGGCTATTTAGATTTCGTTCTCCACCTTTACGCCCACCAACATGCTAAACGTGATTTTTGGGTCTTACGAGCTCAGGCTCTGTCTACCCCGTAAGGGATAAAGATGTGTATTAACACATCTTTATCCCTATATGTGTACAGCCACTGTAGCATGGCACGCGCGACAACGTTTATCGACTATCGGCATCTTACATACATACATTAAGATCTATGTATGTCCACATATATACATCATACATACATACATTAAGATGTATGTATGTAAGATGATTAATATGTAAGTATGTATGTAAGATGCCGATCGTCTATAAACGTTGTCGCGCGTGCCATGCTACAGGGGCTGATTTCTACTGATGGAAGTAGATTTAAACGAAGATAGGTATTTGCGCATTCTAAAGGTCCGCGTTAGTATATGTAGAACCCTCGAGAACAGTAGATTTTTTCCAGGACGAAAGGTACCCTATGTCCTTCTCCGGGCCTCAAACTACCTCCAAATCAAATTTCATTGCAATTATTTTAAAATTTGAAGCGTGAAGTGTGACAGACATACATAGTTAGTTTTGCAATTATAACATTAGTATGGATGTCACCGAAAGCTACTTCCATATGTGAAATAATTTCTATAATCGGATCACTAGTGCACTAGTTCTTGAGTTTATCCATCACAAACAAACACTCGAATCTTAATTTAATGCTAAACACGGCTTAGGTCTTAAAGACATGGGCCCTGTCTGCCTGCAAGGGAAAAAGAAATGATACTATGTATGTAATATAATCTTTTAACCAATACATTAATTTCTCTTTTAAACAGAATTTAAGACTATATTTTTACGGATAAGTATGTCAGTGTACGAGTATATGACACACAGAGGAAGCAATCACATGCCAAACAAACCCACTTTCAGAGTCTTGGACATAATCTTGTTGGTAAGTACAACTTCCTTATTTTCTCTACATCGTGACTCCTCGGATTTGTCTAAGATAGTTCATGGTGGTCGAGTAAACAGTCGAGAAGGCCAAAGCATATGAAACCAGCCGAGTGATAACTCGCTCAATATGGATAAGACATGTTACAATACAAACAGTGAGATACTGTCCATGGTCATTGAATGATCCTTACATGGTCATGGGAAATCCTTAGGGTTATTGTACATGTTCAATTGTTCATTGTACAGCATCTGCACGAAACGTCATCAAACCCGAGAATGCCTTTCGGGGGTTAAATTAAGTTATTAGTTAGTGCATACCATTTAAGGTTATAATGGAAAGTTAAAAATCTAAGTGAACATTTTTGGCGTTCCAGTTCTTGCTTTTACCTTCTAACTTCCTTCGAAATAGTCAATGCCAAAAATGGTCCTAGCCCACCCAATGAACTCTAAAATAAGACATTTGACATCATTTGATTTGCTAACTAGATCAATGTAAACTTCCATTTTAGTCGAGAACTACTGCGGTTACGTTGCAGAAAATAAGTGTGTATTTGTAGGAAATGTAACGTTTATTTTAAAATGTTGAATTTGGTGGTGTCATTGATTAGGTAACATTGCTTAATGTAGAATAATCGGATATACAGGGTGTCTTATTGTCATGGAATTTGAAACATGTTTTATTGGTTTTTTGCCACGGCTTCGTTCGCGTTATTGTCGATCCCTCGGGAATACCTTTGGAAGGAAGAAAATAGATAAAAGGTAGCTAATGTCCTTTTCCGTACCTCAGACAAGGCCCATGCAAATTTTCACTGCATGGTTCGAAGGCATTCCGCATTTATATTATACTGCCACAGATATGTGAGAAAAGAAACAAAAATCTCTTCCATGCTGGTCTGGGAGAAAAGAAAAAAACGTTGAATGTTCTAGTTGCTTTTCTTCCCGCGCAGATCGTAAAAGCCGATCGAGGGAATGGGTAAATCTGAGGAATCATGTTAATAGGCGATGCAGCTAGAAACCATCACTATTTTGATTTCGTTTTCCACACCAACATGCTAAACTTGGCCTTTAGGTCTTATAGACCAAGGCTCTGTCTACCATATAAGGGAAAAAGACGTGATACTATGTATGTATGTAAGGAACAAAAATGGAGGTATAGATTTAAAAAAAAAAGGAAGCTCCTGTCGCACCTCGTTATTATCAACTTCGAATGATAAAAACGAAGCTGATGAATAAGTTTTTGAATGGATAGGACAGCCTTCCATCCACCTTCTGCTCGTTGCTGCATTATAAACTATTCGCAAATTTTAATAATTAACTACGAAAAGTTTTTGATTGTAGAGTAATAATTTTGTTTCTAAAATTGATAAACATCTGCTGAAAAAAAAGATGTCACTCTAAATTCGCTCATTTCTAATAAAGATTTGTCATAAATCATCATGATCATTACATAGTATAAAACAAAGTCGCTCCCCGCTGTCTGTCCGTCCCTATGTATGCTTAGATCTTTAAAACTATGCAACGGATTTTGATGCGGTTTTTTGTAATAGATATAGTGATACAAGAGGAAGGTTTATATGTACAATGCACCCGTGCGAAGCCGGGGTCCGGGTCGCTAGTATCTAAATAAAACAACTTGTCTTGTAATTTAGCAAGTTATTTTTTTATTTAATTAATTAATCAAAAAGAAGAATTCAAAATTGTTTTGTTTCTACACCAGCAAATATTTGCGTTTTGTTTCGTGTATAGACAAAAAGTTACCGCAAACAATGTGTCCGGAATCAGACCATGTCGGGTGTTGGGTGCTAACGTGTGTTATCTAATACACGTAACGTTATGTATTGTTTACATAGTTCAGAGAAATGTTATGTCGTGTTAAATAATCTTCAAGGTACGGGTTACAGTTATTTTACATGTTGGTGTGGGGAAAATAAATATTTTCTAAGTGTTTTATTTTGCATTCACAATGCTATTTTGATATACTCTTAATAATTTAAGAAATAAGATATATAGTGACAAAATTTTCATGCGGGCGGGCATCTGCGCTACTGCACGATTCAATCTCGTGCGGCAGATGGAAGATCGTAGGTCGTACATAAATAAATAAATATATACGGACAAATCACACAGATTGAGCTAGCCCCAAAGTAAGTTTGATACTTGTGTTATGGGATACTAACTCAACGATACTATTACTATATTTTATAACAAATACATGTATAGAAGATACACATCCAAGACCCAGGCCAATCTGAAAAATATCATTTTCCATCTTGACCTGGCCGGGGATCGAACCCGGGCACTCTCGTGTCGCAGGCTGGCGTGTTAACCGCTGCGCCACGGAGCTAGTCTGATAGACATAGACCTAGGTCGCAGGTTCAGTCCACTCCGCCGGTATAAATACTATCAAATAATAAAATACATACTTTCCCATGGAGTTAGGCAGAGTTGGCATGGATCTTCACTTGCTACGATCCTTACAAACCTCTTTTGCCTCATCTTCACTTCATCCATCACTCTTTTCATGCATGCTCGCCGGTTTCGGGTGTTATGTTTGTGTTTTCGGTTTCGTGAATTAAATAATTTTCATTCATCAACCTATATTACAAAACCTTTTAGCAAGAAGATGTAACTAAGAGCTAGCACACTTGTTAACTATTATGTGGATGAGATTAGTCACGATTGATTGTGGTTTGCTTTAATCCAGCATATTTTTCAATATGGTATAATTTTGCTTTCCATTGGTTTTTATATTTATAATTCTCGTTTTATCATTACTTCATTTAATGGTATCACAGAGTAACTGGATTTAAAAAATGTATATTGATAATTGATGAGGTTTTTAATGTACAATAATAGCATCGTGATCCTAAAATATATTTTTTTGATTTGGTTTGGACCTTTCGCCAATGGTAACAAAATAGGGTTTTTTATTTCAGAGACATGATAAAAGACTTTAAAGTTACAGAAACATTACGCTTAATTTTGTCTCAATTTAATATTTTAATAAGCGATCCATAGTGGCCTTTTGTATATAGGCTCTTATTATTCAAACAAATCTTATTGAGTAACCTCACTTTGTTTCTCTAACAAAACAATACATTCTGGTGTGCAAGCAAATGATACGAGTTTTGTAACAGATGATAATATGCCACTTGTTATCATGTGGGATGACACAGCAGATAGCATTCTAAATAATAGCAATTGAGGACGATAGGGCACGAATTATGAAACAAATTTGCGGAATATTTTCTAATATCATTTCGCGAATTAGCCTTTATGGGACTAGGGTGCCATTTTGCGAATGAGGCATTATGCGAGTAAAAGTCTATTCGTTTTACTTTAAAAAATAGACGAACGACAGCTTAGTCTACCTGCAAATATGAACACTGTACAGCTTTCGAAACGTTAGACTATGCCCGAATCGTCATAACGAGACTGCAGCTTTACAGCACTAGAACTATTAGGTATAGTAAAGTTATATATGTGATGGATTTATGTAAGATTCTACATATATATTGTTTTTCTAAAGAAGTCAAAGTGGGTCAGTGGTTACAAACTGTCAACAAGTTTGTTTCGTTGTACCTATGACTAGATTTTGGGTATTTTAGCAACAACAAAATGAGACGGTAAAAACACTGTCATTTTTCAGTCTATATAACAATAACTGGCACCCTCCACCGATCACAGTTGGGTTTCTATTAAACGTTTAAATTTAGAAAACGTGTCTATTACCACGTATACTTTTTTTACCAGCCAGCTACATTTAATAGCGGTACAATGTGTAAGAATTTTTGTTATTTATCGACAAATACGCGTCGTGAGATGTCAAAGATTGCGTCCATTGTTCGCGGGGCGTAGCCCTGATCGCTTGCCATGAAATTGATCTGAATCGATTGTTGCGCTGTGATATAATCGTTACATATTTTGGAATATTGTCAGGTTGATTAAGTCATTGTAATAATTTGTAATTTATTCGCTCTTTCTTCATAATCATTTATACTACAGTTAATTATTTTAGAAAATTAACTGTAATATAATTATAAATAGATAAAGATTAACACTCTAGAATAATGTTTGAACAAAGGAATACACACTTCGAGTTAATAATATCGGAATACTCTCTCTTTCATGTTCATTAACAATAATTAGCCATTAAAACCAACTTATCTTACATATTGAAGATTTATGTAAATGATACTTTTTACTTTTTTTTACATTTAATAACTGGAAGGCCAGTGATTTATATTTACCTACGAGTATGTATGCTTTCAAAACAGTTTACGAATCGGCATCTGTTCCGAATTTCACAGTAATCTAGCAACATCGTTGCTTTAATATTGCAACACGTAAAGTATGTCACTATCACCATACCGTTGAATTTAAATATGGAAGCACGCCCATATAGTGACGCCTCACGTTTGGCCATAACAAACCTTATGTAACCTAACCTGTCCGAAACTGCGGGGTGAAGGCCGTCTAGAATGTTCTGTGTCGTCGTAATTAATGACTTGAATTTGGAATATGGTCACGTAGATGACGTTTAAGAAGAAATTATGACACTGGCAGCTAAATATTTTATTATGGAACAATTTGAAACTGGCTGCTTAGAAAACTGATTTATTTGATCGATGGTTGTTTAGGGGGAAATAGGAAGGTTATAAGGAAATTGTGATAGAACATTTCTTTTTTTCTATCCCGACTTCTTAATTTTTTTTTGAACAAACAATAAACTATGGAAATTCAAATGCTGTTTATACAGCGCGTAAATGTACCCACGACATTCCCCTATTCGGGCGACTCAACTATTCATCTCATCAGCCTATCTCAGAGGTTGTACTACATAATTACACTACAATAACTGATCACAGAACACTAGTTTTCGAAACGCTAGTAATTTATCGATGTTGCAAATATGACGTTCAAAACGAGACACATGTGTCCAAATTAAAAAAAAAAAAAAATCGCTTCGTTTCCTTTAAACTTCCACAAACAAGTTGCCCAGCGGGCAAAGCGCCTATTGTTTTTTAACAAAGCTGTGTCATAATGTCCTACAAAGCGTTTAGAGCCTTTGCGTTTTTTCCCATTACATTAGTCTTCTAGATGTCGAAATACATTAACACTTGAGGCTATTAAGTTTTGGCAACGAAGAGTGCGCAATTATTCTAAATGGCCTCTTCAGAAGTCAGGATATTTCATAAATCATGCAATGTGATTCAATGGATTATATTTTATCTTTCGTCAAGAGATACTTTGAGAAAATCGCTAGAAGGACAAACGGCCGACCGGTAAAACTTTTACAAATCGTTTTGCAGCTTTGATAGCATTTATTTGTTTTTCCTGTGTGTAAGTGGCTAACACTGGTGTCAAATGCTTACGCTCATTGTGCCATTGACCTTCTCAATAGTATATTAGACTAATGATAGTATGTATAAAACAGCGCTCCGAAGCACCACAGCTCAAGATGCAACCGAAAACACTTTCAGATATGAGGTTTCTTTATATAAAAGGTCAAAAGGGGGGGGGGGGGGGGGTGGTCATGTGAAACGTGACAGTCCATGTCAAAGAGGTTGTAAAAGATGAAGTCAAATAGTTTAATTTGTGTGAATGAACGGCCAAATTTATCAAATTTTGTAGTACGGAGCTACGAAACTTGATGAATGATATAGTATTCCAAAATTACTGTAATCGATAACCACAAAGTACTAAGTACCCTAATTTTATAGTTAGAATAGTTATAATATATTCATCGGAAGACGTTAAGCCGTTGATCCTGACTGTCATCGTTGATGGCAGTCGTTCAGCTATGTCAGGTGCCTTTAGGCAGCTTGATGAATCTGACACCAGTGTTGGTCACACGAAAAACAAAACAGAGTAAGTGACGATTTGTTTACGACGAAATTGAGACCAAAAACTGTTTTTACTAGGTTATCAAACTCAATATATCGATTTATAGCGGTTGGCCTTTTCGGATGTGCAATGATGGATTTCTAAACAACACAATGTTGAAATAGAAGCAGCTTCTAAAAAATTACACTAAGTTGTTGCGTAAACACTGGAATCTATTGAAATTGTTATTACCATAATTTGATATTTGATATTGACCTACTGCGACTCTAGTATTAATGGCCGACATTGTCAATTCAACTCGCTTGTTGTAATATTTAAGTGGTTTTAGTTATTTCAGCGATCAAAAGTAATATAATTATTCATTAGACGACACACAAATATAATTAATGACGTGAAATATCTAAAACCAAACGATAGTTTGGGTTTGGGGAAGAGGATTTTAGAATCTTCACCATTCTTGTAAGGATTAGTAAAACAATACAGTTTCTTCCGAGTTGCGAAAAAGATTTTGATTTCATCATGGACATAGGAATGATATGGATCAGGCGCGGAAGTGACGCCAACATTTTTTTTTCTTTAATTTATGGTAGTATCAAGTATAATGAAGATTCCCGCGCTTTTTCTTAAGTCTTGATAATCAACGAAATGATGGTGTAGTTCATTTCGTTGACGGTAATAAATTAATCGGTAAAAATTACCTGATGTTATGTGGTGTAGTAACTGCAACCTGTCCCGTTTCCCGTAATCAAATCTTGCGAATTAAATTGAATGCACTTCCTGGTTACCGATTGAGCTTAAATTTTGTATGCATGTGACAATACAATATTATGAAATCGTTGCGTTGGTCTGATGATGGAGTCGGAAGATGGCCATAGGAACTTCTTAGGCAACCAATCGTATTTGAGCTCATTTGATTTGTCTTGGAAAGCACTTTTTGATTAATAGAAATTTGCCACAAAAATTTAATTTTTGCAAAAATTTGTTTGTTGATAGGTCCTAGAAAATACGAACTTGGAAATCATAGGTATTCTCACTCTTTAAGTTTTCAATCTTATATATTTGTAATATAAGAATGAAAACAGACAAAGCTGCAGACTATTATTTCATGTGAGAGAAAGTATAATCCGAAGCTGATATACTGGTCAGTCACAAGGTCGTATGACGTCACGATGTCACTGACGCGTCGGGTCGCCGTTGCGCTTGCGCAACAGTGAAAGTAATTCGGCGGCCTTCACCCGGTGTACCACTTAGGTTAATCAAGCCGGCTTCTGTTTTTGACGTTTTTGGGTTCCAGTAGTGATGGAATACCCCCGGTCGTTAAATACGCCGCAATAGGGCGCTAAAAAGCTGCAAAAGTATTTATTTTATGCCAACAATGAAAGAAAAGGTTACACATTACACCAACTCAACGCCGCCTCTACTCAAACTCAACTCACAGTATGGCAGTGAAATGTAAGCCTTATGTTGTATTATTTATGAGTGAATTTGTCAACTTTTAGGACTAGAGCAATGCGTGGAGCACGTGTCGTTCGCTTTTTTCAATCTAACGTTATAAAATCCACTTTAGATATCACCGACCGGCGTCGACCTTTTTGTCGGCGTGGTGTGCGAATACCTTAATTCGCGGCCTTCACCCGGTGTACCACTTAGATCGTCATTGCGCTGTCTCGTAGGATTCTGTTACGTTTCTGGGTTCCGTTGGTCTATTGAACATATCCTAGGCATGGGTAATCCACGCCTAGGGTCTGTAGATTAATGTTGTCCTGGATTGGAGCGTACATTCGTAGTATTAAGACAGCTCTCAGCTGCCTTAATATGCCGTTTGCCGTCAAATATACATAAAAAAAATATATATGTATATATTTTATGCCACAAACAACACTCGCAAACAGTGAAAATATTCGAAGCCTACAACCGGGGTATCCTTTAGGTTAATCGTTCTGGTCGATGGCCTTAGAGGGACTTCGATTGGGATAGGCGACCACAAGTGCTATATAAATATCTCAAGCTCCCCTTGCTTCGATCTCCGACCCCTTCGCACTCTTCGGAATAGCTAGAGTTAGATAAATAGTATCTTACTCTAGCTATTCCGGTGAGTGCGAATAGCAATATTAAAAGCGGTGCTTTGAAATGTACGTTAATCATTGATACTGGCTGTCATCTTTGCAAGGTTAAGTAATGACTTTGGGTAGGTAGCTAGAAAAATCTGACACCATAGTTGGCCACTACACGTACAAATAACAAACAACAAAGCGTGAAGAAGTGATTTAGTTGGTGAGTTTAGCGACAAAAAAACACGGTAATTCCTCATGCCAAATTATCCCATAACTATCGTTAATACATATCAATTATCCCCTAGAATTGGATGGGTATGTATATTGCTATATGTATGCACATTATATAACATATATACAACTATTCATTAACTTTACAATTGGTAATTCTAATGAAAGAGAAGTAATCAGTTTATTAGCATTCTTTTATCATATAAATATACACTAAAACATAATTTTAATACCAAACATAATCATTTCGAGTATTTTACGACTTAGTTAAGATTATTCTATATAGGAGATACGTGACGTAACTTATTTGTTTTTCTCATAAAAGGAGATGAAAAGTAGAATGTGCTCGCCCAGGCCTGTCATAATACTTGTACAATATTTCAAATACATCTTTATTACAATTTGTAGTATCATATAGTGGAGAAAAATAAACGTGTTTTGATTTTTTATTTTGAGTACTTTGACTCCGGGAAATATACTCTCTATCCCTCGCTCCATTCAGGAGTCTACTTTAAAATCCCTCACTACGCTTTAACTACCTCCGTAGTCCAGTGTTTAAGGCGTTTGCCTGTAGCCCCGGGGGTCGTGGGTTCGATTCCCACGGGAAGCATACTTTGTTTAGTTGTTTCCCATTTGGTTAGGACGTTGCAGGCGTGAATCACCTGATTGTCTGATAATAAAGATGATTCCGTGCTGCGGAAGGCACGTTAAGCTGTTGGTCCCGGCCGCCATCTGGTAATCGTTAAAGGAACCACGTCAGAGGCCGAGAGGCGGTTCCGAAGAACTCTGACACCAGGGTGTACATGGTCGATTGAACATGACACTCGAAATGATGATGATGACTACGCTCGGGATTTTATTCTATACTCTTTCGTTGCACTCTGGATTTAGATTAAGATTAATGCCCTCACACAATAAGTACTTTTGCGTCACAATCTACTCAAAAGCCAGTGATATTATAAACCCGATTCGTAGCCCGACAGTAAAAAAAACCCGACAGCGCTTTATCGCTAATGCAATCGTAAAATTCTCATAAGCTATAATTTGACAAGTTTATTTTTAAAATGCATCGCGATTTCTGCAACAATGTTCCATTTAACGTTAATGTCGCATTGAATATATTATGTTAAGCACCTCTTACTTAGTTCCGGATCTCTTATGTAAGTCTTTGTTCTTTGTGGAAACATAGAAAGAAGTGAGTATTTGTGTGATATCTTTCCTCTCGCTTTCCTGCAATCTCTGGGAGTGATTTTATAAAATGGGAAATCATCATTCGTGTAGGTAACACGGACAATCGACCATGCACACCCTGGTGTCAGAGTTCTTCGGAACCGCCTTTCCGCCTCTGACGTGGTACCTTTAACGACTACCAGATGGCAGCCGGGACCAACCGCTTAACGTGCCTTCCCAAACACGGAAATTCTTTATTATCAGACAATCAGGTGATTCAAGCCTGCAATGTTCTAACCAAACTGGAAACAACTACACAAAGTATGCTTCCCGTGCGAATCAAACCCACGACCCCCATCTACAGGCAAATGCCTTAACCACCGGACCACTGAGGCAGTAAAATGGGACGGAAGTATGTAACAGGAAGCCGGTGGTAAAGTTGGCTGTCAGTAATAATACCTACCATACAGTTGTAACAGCGGACCCCTGAGTTTTGACTCTCCGAAGCTGATAATGAAACCGGTATACACTTTGATCAAGGGACCTCCTCCTAACCTAAGTCTTTTTCTGCTATGCTTAAATTTTAGTATAAATTGAAGTCATTATCTTCATAGGCTAATCGTGGTAAGTGCTAAGGCGATTTTCATATCTCATTTTTCCGGAGAAAAAAATTCTCAGTCCGGGCATATCTTCTAAATATACATGGTGACTTTTTTATCATTTTGGACCCTTAAAGGGGTGACTCAGACCATCAATATGAACAACTTCTATGGGAACAATGCTGGGAACCCAAAAAAAATTTCGGCATTTCCATACAAAAGAGTCCCGCCGCCCGGCCAGTTTGTATGGGAATGTCGAATTTTTTTTGAGTTCCCAGCATTGGTCCCATAGTAAAAGTTGTTCATATCGACGGGCTGAATCCTTTAAGGGTCCAAAACGATAAAAAATTCACCATGTATATAACTCAAAGTTGACTGACTGACATAGTGATCTATCAACGCACAGCCCAAGCCACCGGACGGATCGGGCTGAAATTTGGCATGCAGGTAGATGTTATGACGTAGGCATCCGCAAAGAAAGAATTTTGATCAATTCTACCCCCAAGGGGATAAAATAGGGGATGAAAGTTTGTATGAAACTTCTATACTTCTTAACGCGAGCGAAGCCGCGGGCAAAAGCTAGTTTAACTTATAAAACTTTCACGGAAAATTGCTCTACACTTTTATAAAACCCCGTCGCAATCGCCCCAGTGTTACCAATATATCCCTAAGCTATCTCACTATGGTCGAGCGCATTCGAGCTGGGCTGCTTGTTAAATAGTTAAGTTAACTACCTCTTACTTAGTTCCGGATCTTTTACGTAAGTCTTTGTTCTTGTAAAGGAAGATAGGAATAATGATAGTGTAATAGGCTGAAGACTGAACTATATTGTTGTACTAGTTTCAGATACTATCTCGATATATTTATTTATCCTTTTATTTCTAGTTTCTTGTACCGTTATTGATAAACTGCGATATCGTTACATTTATTTTTTTTATTTAGAAAAACATAGTAAGTAGTAAGATAAGTATCTCTCCTATCGGAAAGACTGGACTTAGCCCTCGATCGAAATAGTTTGAATGATGAACAGGAGGCCTTTTCCCTTGAGTAGGAGAGTAGGTATGAGCTTGAAAGAGAAGATAAGTCCAACAGTTTTTATGAAAATTCATGGACGGGCCCTAGATTCCGAGATTTTACAATTTTTACGTCTTACGGCGCTCCATTATTTAGATAATATTTTCTGTGTAATGTTATTGCAACTTTATTCAAGTGCAAACAACCCTAAGACATAAAATAAAACTAAATGGCATGTAAACACATTCGCCGTTTGAAATAGTATGAATCAGCTGTGAGTACTGTGACGTAACACGCGTTACGTATTACGTCAGATACTGTAACCATGTTTGCGTTTATGCCTGTAGCCGCGCCCTTATGCGAACTGTATTGGTTTCCGAACGCTTATGGTCGGCTTCTAATGGCTTTTATTGAGCTTCAAAGTAACAATACCAAGAGTAAATTCTAGAGATAAATGGCTTTTATTGAGCTTCAAAGTAACAATACCAAGAGTAAATTCTAGAGATAAAAGATGTCATCTATTAGCTATGACTAGCTCCGTGGCGCAGCGGTCAACACGCCTGCCTGCGACACGGAGTGACCGGGTTCGAACCCCGGCCAGGTCAAGATGGAAAATGATCTTTTTCAGATTGGCCTGGGTCTTGGATGTGTATCTATATATGTATTTGTTATAAAATATAGTATCGTTGAGTTAGTATCCCATAACACAAATCTCGAACTTACTTTGGGGCTAGCTCAATCTGTGTGATTTGTCCGTATATATTTATTATTATTATTTATTATTAGCTATATTGTGATACGTACTGCTTTTTGCGTAACTTTCTCCTGTATATAGGTAATACCTGTATATAGGTACATTTTGCTATAATTTTGTAAATGATCATTCAAATCAATCGTATTTTCTTAGTAAAAAAATTGGTTGTCTTTAAAGTCGGTTAAGTGTTTAGGTCCGTAAACCGTTGCACAGTAGAAGGAGAGATAGAGGCGTCACAAGCTGAACGGTTAGGCTGATCGTGCCTATGTATCGCTTGATCACATGGAACGTGACACTTTTTCGTGCGTGCAGCCGGCATTCATCGATTTATAAGACGTTATCACGTCAATAACAGTAACTATAACTACTACTACTACTCTTTCTCCCCCTCCCCTAAACGTTCTCAAATGACAGATAGAACGTTAATTTTTTGTGTACCTAAGTCTCAACTGTTATCAACTTGATACCTCGACCCTGGCTGCTAAAGTGATTTTATCCCCACCATCTGATTATCGGAATCCGATGCCACAGATAAACACATACAACTTTAAACACCCACCTTTTTGATCGGGGTTTTAAAAAAAACTATATTTAGAGTAATCCAATCTGTATTAAAGTGTGCCGTGACCGCGAGTCCTTGCCAGGCAGCTATTGCAAAACCGCGGCGAATTATATAATCTCGTTGCATCACTGAATGCACTGCCGGCTGCATGACCGGACCGGTCGATGTTGCGTGATGACACATAATATCGATATACTTAGTAACATAGGCTTAGTGAGTGCATTACATTCACGTAGGTGTATTTTTTGTGAATGTTTTGAAGAAATACGTGGTTTTAAGAATTTGGCTTGATTGACGGCAGCCTTAGCCTTCTTTGTAAACCGGTGCATTGTAATTTGTAAGGCAACTTCTTCTAAAGAACACTAGAAGGCTAGCGTTCTTTGTGAGATGTTTAAAAAACTGATTTTACCTTAATGACAAAAATGTCAGGCCTGCGCTTGGATGCACGGCTGCAAGCTGACCGATCGATGCGTGATGTGATGATATCTATTTACTCGGTAACATGAGGCTTAGTGAGTTTACATAATTCAATACTTAATATTTATTGTAATATTTATAAATCTGGGAAATAAGCGGTTCTTTTCAGCGTACTTTGTGAGAAGATGTATTCATCACACGGAGTAAAACATCATCAGGTCTTTTTAGTCTCCACTGCATATAGAGTAGAATAAGACCACTCCAAGTCTTCCCATGGAGGTCGTAAGACGCGACTTAGGAAATACATACTAAACAAAGCTCATAAACATCAATAAGACCTCTCCAACCCGTCTGGCCAGCGAGGAGAGTGTAGGCCAAGTCCTCTGTCTGCTCTGGCCAAGTATGGCTCCGGTAGTATATAGATGGTCATGCTCCTGCAGTGGAGACTAAAAAGACCTGATAATGATGATGATATATGCATTTCAAAACACAACATTCCTTTATTTGGCAGTCGTGTATCCTACTAATATTACAAATGCGGAAGTTTGTACGCTGAGATGTTTTACTCAATCATGCCAAAACGACTGAACGGATTTTGAAGACATTTGGCACTCTGATAACATGTAGGTTACCTTTCATCCCAGAAAAAGCGCGGAGCCGCAGGCGACAACTAATAAAGATATAATTCTTTTTTATATATACACGGTTAAATTTTGATCGTTCTGGACCCTTAAAGGGATGATTCAGCCCGTTAATTTAAACAACTTTTCCTATGGAACCAAGGCTGGGAACTCAAATAATTTTTAGACGTTCCCACAAATTGACCGGGCGGCCGAAATTTTTTGTATGGAACTGCCCATTTTTTTTTTGGGTTCCCAGCATTGGTCCCATAGGAAAAGTTGTTCATATCGACGGGCGGAATCGCGTTTTTAAGGGTCCAAAACGATCAAATTTCACCGTGTACATTATAATTAATATATCAGAGTAAGAAAAAATCGTAAACAGTCTAATCTGAGTACGCAGTTTGTTTTGAAAGTGAACCAAATGAAAACGACAGTGAATGAGTAACCTAGAAACGCGGCCGCGACACTGCTACCGGCGGCGGCGCCACCAGATGTCGCAATGAAATGAGCCTTGCATGCGGGCAAGGACTGTTCTAAGGCTTCCTTTGTTTATTATCAGAATCAGACTATTGTTTTCCTTCATATTTGTTTTACGGCATTTGGCTTTCTATGCCGCCTTTCATATTTTTCTTCGTGTTATCAACGAAATGGAAATGTAATTCATTTCGTTGATTCATTGGAGATGGCGACAATTCCCACGAATCCACTGGCTTGATCACAGACGGCGCAGTAAGGCGAGCGACCACCAGCCCGCAAATGTAATTCTCACTACAGCCGCACCATGACTCTTTATTTTAGTTATTCCACACATTGTTCATAACCATGGGCATTTATAACTCCAAATTAGCCGTGCAGTCCGCCGAAATTCCCGCCAAGATTCCGACCAAAATTTTGATATGACCTTATCGGGAGTTGTATGTAATATATCATTACAGTCACCCTGGGCCTTGCATGCGGACAAGGACTGTTGGAAGGCTTCCTTGACCATTTTGTTTATAAATCAGACAAAGAACCAGTCGTTCTACTTCTGTTTGTCTCACAGAATTACGAGCTTCGGGAGTTGTGGAATAAAATCGTACAAGTGTTTTCTTCAGTGTTGATTTTAGCTTTATAGTAGCTCTGGGTGAGAATTCTGCTGTGTCCGGGGGGTTGCATCTCTAAAACCACTATCCAGCCCCTTGCAAGCTTTCGCCACTGTTATCGCCCTTCGGTTTAGATTAATCATTAGCAACTGGGCGACCGAGCTTTGCTCGGTTATTACTATTTATTGTAATATGGTGGTGTTTAGTTGATAATCTACATAAAATAGCCCCCTTCAGTCAGGTCAGTCAGGTTTCGCCTGAATTTCAAGATCTGAACATCATTATTAGAGTTCCGTACCCAATGAGTAAAAATGTTACTTTATTACAAAGCCTCTGCTTTCCGTCCTTTCATCTGGTTATCACATTTGGAACTGTAAAAGGTAGACACTTGAAACTTACACAGAATTGTTTATCTATTGCCGCTTCATAAATTAATGCTTCATAAACTGCCTCCGTGGTCCAGTGGTTAAGGCGTTTGCCTGTAGACCCGGGTCGTGGGTTCGATTCCCACGGAAAACATACTTTGTTTAGTTGTTTCCAGTTTGGTTAGGACATTGCAGGCTTGAATCACCTGCTTGTTTAATAATTTAGATGATTCCGTGCTTTGGAAGGTACGTTAAGCCATTGGTCCCGGCTGCCATCTAGTAGTCGTTAAAGGAACCACGTCAGAGGCCGAGAGGCGGTCCCGAAGAAATCTGACACCAGGGTGTACATGGTCGACATTGTACACTACTATGGAACCCTTTGTGTGCGAGCGCGACTCACACTTGACCTTTTTTACATGTTTTTATTTAGTTTTAAACCCAGTGTCTGTAATAAGTTGTTTCAAGTTTTTTTACCGAGGTCTCGTAGTCCGATTGAGCTCAAATTTTGATAGAGGAAGGAAGTGTAAATTTTTTTGAGCTTCCAGCTTCAATCCCGTAAGAAAAGTTGTTCATATTGACGAGCTGAATCACCCCTTCAAAAATCGGATAGGGTTTTCTTTACATCTGTATACTAATAACTATAAAGCTGAATAGTTTGTTTGAACGCGCTAATCTCAGGAACTACTGGTTCAAACGGGGAAAAATTATTCATCTATACTAATAAAAAAACTAATTAATCATAACAACAGAAATTGCCGCGGACGAAGTCACGGACAACAGCTAGTATTGTATAATAGTTCCATATTTTAAAGTTTGTTTACACTCCATAACATTTTATTACGTAGCGTTTGTCTTAATGTCACTTCCTATTACTCTTACCATAATTATCGTTGGAGAGCAATTTAAAAATGGTGAGTCATTCCTATTAATTGATATTTTCTACTGATTGTTAGTTCTAAATACCGCTGAACGATAAGCTTGACATGTTGTCGTGCTTTCGTTTTCTATTTTAAGGCTTGGTCCAAACAAAGCCTTTATGCGGGCACGCGCTGTAGTATTTACTAACTGGGCAAGTTCAAATATAGAAGGAACATATCATCATCATCATCAGGTCTTTTTAGTCTCCACTGCAGGAGCATGACCCTCTCTTTTCTACCGGAGCCGTACTTTGCCAGAGCAGACAGAGGATTTAGCCTACACTCTCCTCGCTGGCCAGCCGGGTTGAAGAGGTCTCATTGATGTTTATGCGCTTTGTTTAGCTTGTATTTCCTAAGTCGCCTCTTACGACATCCATGGGAAGATTAGGAATGGTCCTATTCTACTCTGCCGGAAACTACACGGCTACATTATCCTTATCATCGTCATCATCATCAGGCTCTTTTTAGTCTCCACTACAGGAGCACGACATTATCCTTATCCTAACTAATATTATAAATGCGAAAGTGAGTTTGTTTGTTTATTTGTTTGTTTGTTACGCTTTCACGCCGTAGCTACTGAACCGATCATCATGAAATTTTGCACACGAGTTCTCTGGCGTACGGAGAAGGACATAGGCTACCTTTTATCCCGGGAAAAAGTACTATTCCCGAGGGATCGACATTGACGCGGGTGGAGCCGCGGGCGAAAGCTAGTCATATATAAAAGTAATTAATATAACTTACAAGAAATCTCAAAAATGAGATGAAAGCAAAAATTTTTTTTTTATTTGTTTATAAATGGATGGGCAGAAATTGCGATGGACAGAAATGAAACAAAACAAGGGGGAGGCTTTTGCCCTGCAGTGGGACAAAAATCTATAGGCCACGAAACAAAAAAAATGTTTTTACGGTAACGGATATAACGGACACACACGTTTCGTGAAAAATTCTAGTGTCTACCTATCACGGGTCAAAAGATACGTCCTGTGACAGACGGGTGGAAAAACAAGCTTAGAAATAGGGTCCCGTTGTGACCCTTTGGGTACGGAACCCTTCAAATTTAAAATGTTGGTTTGCTTATCTCAAAAATTGGTGTCATGGTTCCCTCGGGCATTTTTTTCTATCACCTATTGATATAAAAATCTCCCCACAAACCCATTTTAATGAGAACCGAGTCTGCGACAATGGTATTATCTAGAAAAAAACTTTTTAGTATTTAGGTTGTCTTAAATGGTAAGTTTGAATACTGTAATGCAATTAAAAGAATAATATATATTAAGAATAATATATATAATAATAATAATTAAGAGATAGTAGAAAATAAAAATTGATAGGTGTTTAAGTCGTGTGAGAGAGCGCGGCAGACAAGGCTGCAGATCACTAGTAGCTCCCGTTTTTTTTTTCTATTCTATTCTATTTTCAAATCCACCGACACGCCGAACTCGAGATGAATTAAAAACGCGACTACCTGCTAAATAAATATAATTGTTTATAATGTGCTCACACGTCAGCAATTTGCATTGTGCAAGGATTTTCACCAATAAGACGGTGCCCTGACATTTACCTGAATTTCTAGAGCGATCGCCATGGCCAAAATCGGTAGTTCGTTATTAGTATCATTAGTATTTGCAGCTGTTCTGTACCATCCCAATGCAGGGCAAAGTCCGCTTCATCATTATCATCAGGTCCTTTCTAGTCTCCACTACAGGAGCACGACCCTATCTGTACTACTAGGGCCATACTTGGCCACAGCAGCCAGAGGACTTGACCTACACTCTCCACGCTGGCCAGACGGGTTGGAGAGGTCTCTTAGATGTTTATAAGCTTTGTTTAGCTTGTACATATTTACTAAGTCGCCTTCTACGACACCCACGGGAAGACTTGGAGTAGTCCTATTCTACTCTGCCGGATACCACACGGCTAAAGTCCGCTTCCGTCCTTCTAATTCTAGACGATGAAAATTGAAAAGAAGGAGGAGGTATTTCTGTGTTTGAAGATAATATTACGATTTTTTTGATGACTTGGAAGGTGGAGTGGTTTTTGTGTTTGGAGTTAACATTTCGAAAGGCAGTATGTGGGCTATTTCACGCCAACAGCACCCGCTTCATTTTGCCAAGCCTTTGCATTCGGTAGGTCGTCTTATCGTTATTATTTTCAACAGTATTGCTTGTCTCACTGCAGGGCAAGGTACATTTCATACATGTACATTTTATATGATTACTTTTTATGGATCTTGTATCTGAAAATAAATCTATTATTATTATTATTTCTATGAACTATCTTTTGTCTCACGCGCCAGGCATGTTAGCTCGTAACTCATTTAAGTTCTTTGAGCGCTTCGCGTGCACTCGCCGAAGCGCACGAGATTCTTTCTTTACAGGGAAAATAAGTCTTAATAGTTTAGCAAAGAGTTTAAATTGTTTCGTTATAATTGAAAATTTATTTGGTAATGTTTTTGTATGTTTAAGAAAAAGTATTGATATGGCAATTTAAAAATAAAAATTAACTAATATTTTGCAATTTTTTAATATTTTGAATTGGTGGTTCAGCGCACGAGCGCACTTAAGGTACAGCCGCCACTGCAGCTAGTACATATTATCTAGTTGAAGAGTTTGTTTGTTTGTTTGAACGCTAATCTTAGGAGTTACTGGTTCAAATTGGATTTTTTTTTCTGTGTTGGATAGTCCATTTATTTAGGAAGGCTTAATAAAAAATAATTAATCATAATAACAGAAATTGCCGTGGATGAAGTCGCGGGCAACAGCTAGTTATGTAATAAAATGGAAATAGTTTTTAATAATACCAACTAGTATTAAGGGAACGAGTCATTGAAACCAGAACCCATAATCTCAGAGATATCCCATCGATCGTACAATTCTATCTTAATAAGATCGGAAACGGAAGCGTATCAACCTTATTATGTATTATCTGTGGTATTATGCTCACTACTAAAAAGGTTTTAGATCAGATAAGTTGAATTTGGTGATGTTTTGTAACAAATTGTCAGATTTTTCAAACCGCCGTAGCTTAGTAACTGCTGATTCCATATACATATAATATTATAAATGCGCAAGTAATTTAGTCTGATTTTCTGTCTGTTACCACTGAGCTGATTTTGATGAATTTTTTTATATGGCAGTAGATAAAAGCCCGGGTAAGGACTTAGGGTACCTTTTATCCCGAAAAAATCAACTGTTCCTTAGGGAACCAAGCAGCCCCGGGCGCGGTTTCCACCGACACGGGTCATCACAAGTGGCATATCATCATCATCATCATCTATCTATCTCTCTATCTATAATTTAAGAACTGTGTTCTTGTCGGTGGAGTACTCTCCATGTCTCTCGGTTCTCAGCCATTCTTTTCACCTCTCCATATGACACAACTCCAGCCTTTTCCTTTATCTCATCCAAATATGCTCTTCTTGGTCTTCCTTTCCCTCTCCTTGTCTCAATTTTTTCCTTTTTAGTCTCCACTACAGGAGCACGACCCTGAAAGTGGCATATAAATATCTCGAACTCCTCCGTGCTTCGGAAGGCACGCAAAGCTGTTGGTCCCGGCTATTATCATTGATGGCAATCGTTCAGTAGGTAGAGTAAAAGTTGTATAATAGATCTAAGATTGCAGATTCTAGTTCTGCCCGCATAGATTTTTTTCACCATATCTTATTTCTTTATTTAATAAAGATAGTAAAGTATTATGAATGCTTAAAACCCCTTATAATACTACGAGTGTATTTATATCAGACAACAATAATAATAAGTTTCCCTGACGGTACTGCACGAAATTGTGCAAATTGACGTGTTTTCAAATCATAGTATACTAAATATACCGAAAAATAAAGTAACCCTTAACATAAGTCAAAATCTAAGAATTGCATTGCTTCTCATGACGATGTGGCGTTACATCAGTCAGCCATAATACAAAAATAAAAGAGGATTGAATTTTACTACTGCGTATTTGAATGTTTTATATGACTTAATTGTACGGAGTAATTGATAACTTTCGGAAGTTAAAATGAATTGATTAACAACGGTCGACCGTTAACAGTTTACTGGCGGCAAATAGTGGCAAGTTATTTTAAAGTAAACAATTGTAAAACAAGAATTGTAAAAACTAATTGTTATTTGTTGTTTCCTATATAATAAATGATTTGGGTGTTCATCAAAACGTTGTACACTAGTTAGCTAATAGGCCGGCAGGAGACCTAACACCATCAGATGTTTTTGGCATAAGCTTAGTTGAAGACATTCAAGAAGAAATAGCTGCTTTTCCACGCGGCATAGATATCCCATTGAGTTTTGTAACAATTCGATGTCCCGGTTTTTGCAGCGCTATGTTGCACATTTGGATGTTTGTTTGTTGATTTAAGAACAACAACAGATGTTTATTTTTATTTAAATATTGATTTGTTTGTTTACTATTTTTTTGCCTTATTATATTAGGTATCGTATCCAAAGGGTATAAACGAGACCCTTACGAAGCCTCTAATGTATATTCGTCTGTCTGTCACAAGGCTGATGTATCTATTGAACCGTAAAATGGCGGAGGCTAAGTAATAAATATAATTACGATATTTAGGAGCTAGGCTCTCGTCAGTGTCATTATGTGTAAAGAAACGCACACAATGAATATACATGGTGAAATTTTTATCGTTTTGGACCCTTAAGGCGATACCACTGTAAATAAGGTCGTTCTGAACCTTATTTATCTCGCAAAATACTTAAATTAGGAGTTTCAAATCTAAGTAATATGATTTTTGACTATTTCATCTCCAAAAGTGTAAGATGAAAACACGTTTTGATAAAATTTTCTCGATAGAAATCTTTTTTGAAAAATGGTCTTCGTTCGCAGGGTTTTTGTTATTGTAGCTCAAATGCGACGAATGAAATAATGATTTTTAGACTAAAAGATAGGTTATTAGTAATTCATCAAAATGTAAATATGAAAATACAATTAACCGGTCTGATTTTATATAAAATAGGTTACGTTTTTTTCTTTGAGCGACTCGAGACTATCTCCTATCTCATTATTCACGGGCTAAACCGCCAAGCGCTATCCCTTGCGCGCACTTGATCAGTCCTTTGCCGAGCGATGGTACCAAACATTTGAGGCCTCGTCTTAAAGGGGTGACTCAGACCATCAAAATGAACAACTTTTCCTACGGTAACAATGCTAGGTACTCAAAAAAAATAATTCGACTTTCCCATACAAACCGGCCGGGTTGCGGAACTCTTTTGACGAATTTTTTTTGAGTTCCCAGCATTGGTCCCATAGAAAAAGTTGTTTATATTGATGGTCTGAGTCACCCCTTTAAGGATCCAAAACGATCAAAATTTCACCATGTGTATACTAGCACGTGAAATCACTTTCCTCTTGTGTATTTTAAAAGAAAGCTTGTATTCAAAACAATGTTTTTTGTTAAGAGCCTGCCATATGCCAGGCGGCGTGGCGATACAAACGCGGATGGTCTAAACGCGTTGGCTACTTTGGATATTTTCGTTTTTTAGGAATATTCAAGGGTTATTCGAAAAAGAAAAACATATGATGTCTGCCTTATCTGTAATGCAATAATAATCAAAAGTTTCAAGGTTAATTTTAATGTATTTGGTGAATAATGCTATATACCGAGTAAATTAGACGTGATTTGGAGGCAACTTTGCAAATTTTTCTATCGAGAAAATTTAACGCAATAGTGTTTTTGAGTCATATAGTTACCAGAGTTAGTCCTGAACTTTGCTGCATTTTTATTTCAACTTGAGTATTTAATTATTATTGATATAACAGTCAATCATGCAAAGCAGTGTGAGGTAGTACGGGCCCTTAACAAAACAACTGTTTATTTTCTTATAATAACAACTCGCGACAATGGTAAGTAAATAGCACATTTTCCATAGTTTCCTCGTTGCGTGGCTGTTACGTCACTTTCGCTGGGACATTTGCATGCTCCGGTCCCGATTTCATGGTAAGCCATGGTCGTTATTGTCGCTGGTGGATTGGAGATGGATCGCATTGATTTTACTGTTGATTTTGGACAATCTTTTTTTACGCGTTAACGTCTTATGATTCGATGAACGCCGGCTGCACGCACGAAAAAGTGTCACGTTCTGTGTGCAAGCGAACGCGATAGAGAGCGCGGAACAAGCGATAGAGAGGCACGATCGGCCTAATCTTCCATCGTTATCACGTAAAATTATCGTTTGTAAACCGAATTTACAGACAGCCAATTTTTTTTTGTAAATAAATATATACGGACAAATCACACAGATTGAGCTAGCCCCAATGTAAGTTCGAGACTTGTGTTATGGGATACTAGCTCAACGATACTATATTTTATAACAAATAAATGTATAGATACACATCCAAGACCCAGGCCAATCTGAAAAAGATCATTTTCCATCTTCACCTGGCCGGGGATCAAACCGGGGACCCCGTGTCGCAGGCTGAATTGTTGACCGCTGCGCCACGGAGCTAGCTATTTATCTCCTAAGAATTTGTTCACCTGTTTAAACAGACATTGTATAGTATCTATTTAACATTTACTGTAATAGCGACTTGTCGAGATTTTCTCAAATTAACTAGGTCTTGATTCTAAATCGTAATAAGTTACTTAATACCTCATAAACCGTTTGCTGATTCGGTTACGTTTGCTTAGTTATTAACTTTTCTTCCGTATGCGAACTATGATTTGCGCTTTGCGTATTATGCAATGTTCACATATTCGGATATTCTGAATTTAATACCCGTTTAGCTAGCATAAGTAGGGTACAGAAAGTTCACTTCATGCTAATTTATATCAGTACGCACAGTCAATGACTGGCGACTTCTGGTGTAAGCTGATACAGTTAAAATTACTTATCACTTGAATGTTAGGCTGATTTCAGCAGTGCGCGCTTGACTTGTATTTTGACGCGCAAATTTTGTGAATGAAAAATTTGTAAAATAAATACTCACATATTCGGATATTAGCCGTGTGGCTTCCGGCAGAATAGAATAGGACCACTCCAAGTCTTCCCATGGATGTCGTAAGAGGCGACTTAGGAAATACAAGTTAAAAAAAGCTCATAAACATCAATGAGACCTCTCCTACTCGTATGGCCAACGAGGAGAGTGTAGACCAAATCCTCTGTCTGCTCTGGCCAAGTATGGCTCCGGTAGTACAGATAGTGTCATGCTCCTGCAGTGGAGACTAAAAAGACCTAATGATGATGATGATGATATTCGGATATTCTGAATTTTAATACCCGTTCAGCTAGCTTAAGTAGGGTACAAAAAGTTTACTTAATGCTAATTGATATCAGTACGCACAGTCAATGACTGGCAACTTGTGTAAGCTGTAACACTTAAATACTTATCACTTTAATGTTAGGCTGATTTCAGAGTATCGCCGGCGGCACGCACCGTTATCCAACCGGCCTTTTTTTGCTAACTCAGTGTACGATTTGATAGTCATTTCAAAATACATTGCGGCTTTCGTATGTTTGATTATTTTCATTTAAGATATATAAAAAGTAATGTATTTTGAAGTGACTATCAAAACGTTGTACACTAAGTTAGCAAATAGGCCAGCAGCACGTCTTAACAGTGCGCGCTTGACTTTTATTTTGAGGCGCAAAATTAGTAATAGAATTTTTTTTAAATGAATGCTGTACCCGTTTTACATTGGCTACAGCATTCATTTTACATATTTTTCATTTATAAATTTGCGCCTCAAAATCAAAGTGAAGCGTGTCTAGTTTGGACCAATTTTAAACAAAAAGTAAAGTGTTAATAAATTTTTACTAGTTAAAGATTTTTTTTTATTTTTACAAACTAACAATGAAGTATGTCAGTTTGGTAAGCTTAGACAATGTAATGTTATAGTACTGGCTATTTTTTCCCAGCCTAAAGATGCTTCCGTTGGGCAGCAGCGTCGGAAGCACAAGAAGCCAAAGAAACTCGCCAACCTGCCTGCCAAGCGTGGTGAGTATGGTAATATCCTCCCATGGAACGAACAATCCTTGGAAGATGCCTTTGTTCAGCAGTGGACTTGTAACGGCTGGGATGATGATGATGATGATTTGCCTCAGACATAAAACCTTTGATTTATATTATAATAATATCACATTGAAATTTAAGAGTGTCATTATATTAGATAACCCATGAAATATAAGCACGTACCGTTTACTTAAGGTTTAAGAGTTCGAGCGTCACAAAACAGACGGAACGAATTGTAAAAACGTGATTCTGTTTTTGCTTTTAACGATTACATTCGGATGTCTTTTCGTTTCCTCTTTTAGATCGATTCTTTAAGTCGAAAGGACCGCAACTGTTATATTATTTATTCATTTCCTATTATAGACCGACTCTTTTAGTCGAAAGGACCGAAACTGTTTTACCTACACATATGGATAAAAATGGCACGACGGTTTCTATGGAACTTGCCGAGCTCCGTGGCGCAGTGGTTAACACGTCAGCCTGTGACATCCCCGGTCAGTTCATGATGGAAAACGATCTTTTTCAAACTGACCTAGGTCTTGGATGTTTATCTACATATATAAGTATCTATTATAAAAAATACTATCGGTGAGTTAGTAGCCTACGACACAAGTTTACAACTTACTGTGAGCCTAGCTCAATTGGTGTGATATACGGGTATGTCCCTATATATTTTTTATTATTATTTAATTTATGGAAACTCTCCAAAAGATAAAATTCTTTTCATGACAGTTGTTGAGCTGTTAGATGCCTTAATGCAGCTGGAAAAATCTGACACCAGTGGTGGCCAGTTACACACGAAGAGCAAGCACTATGAAATATGTACATGTATTATGTCGAGACTCTTTCTACATGTTACATTCTTGTAAAGTATCGGATAGGTGGAGCAGAATAAAATAATATAAAAATTGGTCGTCTGTAAAATCGGTTTACGGACGATAATTTTACGTGATGTTATTTATATACGTTATGAATTTGTTTTATGGACCTCATGTTGAATGGCCTAATACAACTTATAATTGGATAAGTAACATTTTTTTTGGTTCCGATGCGTACGACCAACAACGCAAAGAGCCAATAAACGCTAAAGACCTTTACCAAATACGTTATTGACCAAATGCCGCCATCAATGTCAAAGCTGGTTATATTAGACATCAACGCGCCGCAGCCTGCTGCCATGGGGAATAATCCGTACTATCCGTATCCATACAAATATTTTAGATGTAAAAGTAACTCTGTCTGTCTTCTTTTCACTATTAAACCATTGAACCAATTTGGATGAAATTTGGTATGGAGGTAGTTTGAGGCCCGTGTAAGGACATAGGGTACCTTTCATTCCGGGAAAATCTACTGTTCCCGAGGGATCAACAGTAACGAGGGCAGAGCCGCGGAGGAGACAGTTAGTACTAACTAAAGGTTTTTATCATTTGTAACTATTTTCTTATCCTTACTTCCTTATCCTTATCCTTATCCTTACTAATATTATAAATGCGAAAGTGAGTTTGTTTGTTTGTTTGTTACGCTTTCACGCCGTAACTACTGAACCGATCATCATGAAATTTTGCATACAAGTTCTCTGGAGTATGGAGAAGGAAATAGGCTACCTTTTATCCCGGGAAAAACTACTGTTCCCGAGGGATCGACATTGATGCGGGCGGAGCCGCGGGCAAAAGCTAGTATTATATAATTTTAATTGATGATATCTTTATATTGTAATGTTTTTACAGTCATTTATTTGTGACTTTGTCCGCTAAGCATGAGTTTTACAAAAGTCCATATTTAAATCTTTAATAAATAAATATATAAGGAAAAATCACACTGATTGACCTACACTAACTTGTGTCGTGAGTTACTGACTCAACGATAGATTTTATATGGATACTTACTTATATAGATAACATCCTAAACACAGGTTAATTTGAAAAAGACATTTTCTCTCTTCCATGCTGGTTTGGAAGAAAATAAAAAACGTAGAATGTGCCAGCTGCTTCTCTTGCTACGCTGCGCAGATCATAAAAGCTGACCGAGGGATTGGGATAAAACCTATGGAATCATGTCAATAGGCGATGCGGCTAGCAACCCATCACTATTTTGACTCGGCTTTCCATCTACACGCTCTCCAACATGCTAAATGTGGCCATAAGGTCTTATTAGACCTAGGCTCTGTCTACCTCGCAAGGGAAAAAGACGTGAAACTATGTATGTAGATAATTTTCTATATAGACCTGGCCGGAGATCGAACCTAATTCAAAGACAATTGCACTAACATAGTGTTAGTCATTATATTTTATTTTGAAGTATGTACAATAGTTAAATCATTCACGGACAATGGTCCAGACACAATAGATATAACAATAGAAGTCTACGTCTACAGGCGGGACGTCCCGGAAATGATAAATGAATATATACGGACAAATCACACAGATTGAGCTAGCCACAAAGTAAAAGGATACTAACTTAACGATACTATATTTTATAACAAATACATATATAGATACACATCCAAGACCCAGGCCAATCTGAAAAAGATCATTTTCCATCTTGACCTGGCTGTGGATCGAACCCGGTCACTCCGTGTCGCAGGCTGGCGTGTTGACCGCTGCGCCACGGAGCTAGTCATTAGGAAAGTGTTAAGAGGGCACGAATGCGAAACTTGTCAATGAACATTCGTCTAGATGTCTATATCTATAACGACTACATGCCTGTTATTTATTATATATAAAACTTCAACATATTTTCTTAAACCTCAAAACACGATTAATAACAAAAGGCTCGATACTTTTATTTTGCAAACATAGCCCCTTTATTTGATGTTTGTGGTCAGAACGGCGAAACCCTAAAGTCTTTAGCAATGATTTTTAGTTTCCTAGCTCAGCAATAACTAGTTCTAAAATCTGGTAAAGTTTTTTTACTCATTAACCTCGTACTTTTATTTTAAATAACAATTATGTGATTTGGCGCTTACGCCCGTTAATTCTAGGACACCCGCTTGTGCCTACCCACAATCTTCTTCTCATTTTTTACGCGTTACGGTCATTAGATCTATCCTTATTTCGCGCGGGGCGCGGGGTGCGAAATGGCTTCAGCCGGGTCGCATTGGTGCGCTCTTAATATTTATATAACTAGTGTTTTGGGTGGGAGCGCGGGCTGCTCTGTATGGGTGGGGTCATTTAACCCTTGCCTATTAGTACGTAATATACTAATCAATATTTTTTTTTATATTTGATAAAATATTTATTATTAATTAATAGATTCATATCACCTATTTAAATATTTGCATGCGTATCTAAAGGTGGAATACAAGCGCTTGTAATCATTTAAGAACTCTGTATTCTAGCAAATAAACTATTATATATATATGGACTTTTATGATATACGCACTTTTATGATTGCAATTATAAAGATATTACATATTATTACGTATTCATTTAATAACGCGAAGGTGTTACGTTAAGTAATATTAATATTAAACGACTGCATTCATGAGTTTAACAGTGCATAAAAATAAATAAATAAATAAAAAAATAAAAATAAAATAAATATATACGGACAAATCACACAGATTGAGCTAGCCCCAAAGTAAGTTCGAGACTTGTGTTATGGGATACTAACTCAACGATACTATATTTGATAACAAATACATATATAGATAGACATCCAAGACCCAGGCCAATTTGAAAAAGATCGTTTTCCATCTTGACCTGGCCGGGGATCGAACCCGGTCACTCCGTGTCGCAGGCTGGCATGTTGACCGCTGCGCCACGGAGCTAGTCAATATGGCAGTAAAATCTAAGTAAAAATGGCAGTAAAATCTAGCTTTTTATACATTTATTAACTAGACAATATTCAAGTTATAAAACGTTATAACTAACAGCAGTCTGTAACCCGCTTTTGAATGTATATTTTGAGTGAGTCTTGTTAAAGAGATAACAATTTTGAGACGGAATTTGATACGCTTGATTGGCTTTTTATTACGACCACTGTGTCAAAGTCAAAATTATGTAAACAATGGCTTTTTAGGCCAGTGTTTGTCTGTAAAACCGTAGGCGAATATTTGTAAATCATATTTAGAACTGGCGAGCTCCGTGGCGCAGTGGTTAACATGCCAGCCTGCGACACGAGGGCCCCGGTTCGATCCCCGGTCAGGTTAAGATGGAAAACGATCTTTTTCAGATTGACCTGGGTCTTGGATGTTTATCTATATATGTATTTGTTATAAAATATAGCATCGTTGAGTTAGTATCCCATAACACAAGTCTCGAACTTACTTTGGGGCTAGCTCAATCTGTGTGATTTGTCCAATATTTATTTATATTTAGAACTATAAAAAGAACAGTCTCTTTTAGTAACAGGCAAGAAACGTCTGGAAGAGCTATTGGTCCATGAAAGAGTAGTTGTGGTGGAGCCACGCTACCGACAAAATTTATTTTTGCTAGTAGCATGCATGGGCCGGCTCGTCCGGGGCAGTACCACACTCTCACAGATATAATATCACGCTGCTGCGACCAATAGGAGCGATGATTAAAAATATTTTGAAAACGGGGGAAAATTATTCATAGTTGAGGACAGGAGGTTATTCATCTATACTAAGAAAAAGCCTAATTAATCATAATAACAGAAATTGCCGCGGACGAAGTCGCGGGCTACAAAGCTAACAGCTAGTCAAATTATATCCTACCAATACTTAGCCAACTGAACGGCGCTTGCATTAGCAGCCATCAGGTCACCCATTGTGCAGGTGCTGAGGAATTTAGAGCAAGATAACAAGTGGCTCATTGTTTAAATGTCTCCACATTGGCATAACTGACCATTAGTATCGACCGAAAACTTCACTTCACCACGTTTTCTACGATACTATTCTATTCTATTCTATACGATGGTAAGAAATACCACATCTACTCGACCTGATCTACTTCTCACCACAGCCGCATCGAAAAAAATCATTGATATAGACATAAACAGATTGTGTAACACCCGCTAACAATGCGCTACAGATTAAAAACACAATCAGATCTATTGTTTTTGTCTGCGGTTAAAAAAATGAGTACCACCTCGGGCGGAACGAGTGTATTTCGCAATTGAGATGACATTATTCTTTTTGGAATAACTTGAACTTGTTTGTGTGAAGAGATATAAATATTCGTTTGTACTGCATTATGTATTACAGCGCTATATACAGCTTGATTTTGAACCCCCTAGCTATATTGAAATCTGGGAATCAGAATCCCTAATGGAACACAGAATTGTAAGAAAAAAGGGTAAAAAACGAAAAAGAAAATTAGGTTTCCCATACAAAGTCGCCGATCAGCTGGACGAATTTCTATGAAAGGCTAAATATTTTTTTTAGTTTTTTACTTTTTTATTGCAATTCTGTGTTCCATTAGGGATTCTGATTCCCAGATTTCAATATAGCTAGGGGCTTCAAAACACGCTGTATATATAGTCTCGAACTTACTAGAACTGGCGAGCTCCGTGGCGCAGTGGTTAACATGCCAGCCTGCGACACGAGGGGCCCGGGTTCGATCCCCGGTCAGGTTAAGATGGAAAACGATCTTTTTCAGATTGACCAGGGTCTTGGATGTTTATGTATATATGTATTTGTTATAAAAAATAGCATCGTTAAGTTAGTATCCCATAACACAAGTCTCGAACTTACTTTGTGCCTAGCTCAATCTGTGTGATTTGTCCGTATATATTTATATTTAACTGAATGACAAAGCTCCGCTCGCGGTACTTCCCCAGGGATAAAACCTATATATCAGTCAGTACGCAGGTGGAGAGTCCAGATGACCCGTAGCTCAGGTTTATTAGAAACCTAGCACGGGCATTAGATCTCTACATCACTTTTTGTTAATGTATAAGTACATACATTATCTCTAGAGTGTCATGAAATTGCCTCATTTGTCTTGTCATTCATGTATGTATGATTTAGAGAAAATTTTTATTTTTATATCATTAAAACTTACGCGAGACATAATAAACTCTAAATTAATTCACTCGCCCTGATGATGGCCTTATGTATAGGCTGAAACATGTCGGTGATACCGACTAGTAATATGTGAGTAAACCGTTAATTTAGAGTTTTATATTTTATAATATAATTAATTATAAAACTCTAAATAAATTTTCACCCCTACATACAAATTTTCATCAAAATTGTTGAAGCCATTTTCGTGATCCTCCTTATATGTAAATCAATGTACACGAATTGTTTCTATAAAAGTATGAGATAAATGTTCGAGCGAAACGTTAAAGCTAGGCTCTTGTCGCTTTTATTGTGTGAAACGAACATTATTACTAAGCCTCCAATGTCTGCCCGTTTGACCGCCCGTCCATCAAAGGGCTGTATGTATAGAACCATTTAGGTAAAAACTTGAAATTTTCACAGACCGTTTACATCTTAAGCCGCTATAAAAACAAATAATAAAAAATAAATAAATAATCAAAGGGCACGTGTTCTTCAAGCGTTTTTTCTCGATTCTGTCACAGTTTCCGTTTATATTAACCGTGACTTCACACCATAGATAAAAAGAAACAATAGTGTTTGTGTTCGTGCTAAAAACACTTTGGTTAATGTTATAAGAGATGTCGCTTGGAAGAGGTTTAAGTGTACTTATAAGTCATAAATGTCAGAATATTATTAGGTTAGATCAGTTCCCGCCCGAAATTAGTTCGAGTAGGTAGATAGATGTTATGACGTAGGCATCCGCTAAGAAAGGATTTTGATCAATTCTACCCCCAAGGGGATAAAATAGGGGATGAAAGTTTGTATGAAACTTTGTCAATTTTAAACCGATCGGGCTGAGACTTTATACATTTTAACGCAAGCGAAGCCGCGGGCAAAATCTAGCAAGGAATATAATCAGTTTTAACATGAAGCGTTCGCATCTGTCACGACCACGCCCGCAGGCCCACTCTATACATCTCTGTGGTGGGTGTGTATGCTAACGTGACACTTGTCCAAGTTTTTATTGCATACTAGCTGTTGCCTACGACTTCGTCCGCGGCAATTTCTATTATTATGATTAATTAGTATAGATGAATAATTTTTCCCCGATTTCAAAACATTTTTTATTGATGCTTCGCTCCTATTGGTCGCAGCATGATGTTTTATAGCCTAAACCCTTCCTCAATAAATGGACTATCCAACACAAAATAATTTTCCAATTTGAACCAGTAGTTCCTGAGATTAGCGCGTTCAAACAAACAAACAAACATACAAACTCTTCAGCTTTATAATATTAGTATAGATTAATACGTTGTATTTTTATCCTTGCCTTGTAAATCTACTTAGACTTGAATGTTAAATGATAGTTTATTTGTTTAGACGATGCACAGTATGATTTAAAATATAAGTATCACAATACAATAGTTTGTTTAAATCTTGTTTTTTAATTGACAAGAAAACTTAGCTATCCGGATAAAGAAAATACGCCATAACATAGAGATTTCCGTCAGTCTATCTCGGTGCATAATCTATCACCTTCATAAATTGTCGCCGACAGTTTGCGGAACTGTTGCTTTGTCCGTATCTCAGGAACTGAGTGAATGAAAGTCAACCGGAAGGCTGCAGCATCATCTTGGTCTAAATAAGATTTTAAATGGGTAGAAGTTAACTGTTTTTATAGAGAAGAAATAGGAGGTATGTAAACATTTATAACAACATTGACCTGACTGTTGTCCTGATTCTTTCCGCATCGGTATTACAGGAACTAATTAAATGAAAATGAGCTGAAATAACTTCGGTAGATACACAGTCTCATACAAAATGAAGCCTAAATAATGTCCCCGAGTCAAAACATCATGCATACTTTCTTACAAACAACGACAAAAACAGTACATACTGAAAGTATAACTCCATCTTTGTTTTATACTTTTGATGCGTAGTTTTTGCATCTTTTCACTGTACCTTCGTCATCGCGAGACGTGTGAGTGCTTGCGCGGTATATTGAAACTGTGGACAAAACAGCACCGAAACTCGATTCGAGCGCTGTTTTGCCGGTGCCACTTTTCGAGCGCGAATCATGTATCTACAATTATATTTGATCGAAGTGAAATAGCATTGCATTATTGTCCCTCGTTAGTTAATTCACACCATACCATCACGTCTTTTTCGGGGTGGATAGCCCAGGTCTGCAAGACTAAAAGCCACGTTTAGTATGTTGGTGGACGTGTAGATGGAAAAAGGGATCGGAAAAAAGGGAAGAGAATAGTGATGGATTGCTAGCCTCGATTATTGAAATGATTTCTTAGATTTTCACCCATACCTTCGATCGGCTTTTATGATATGCGCGGAAAAGAAGCAGCTGGTGCATTCTACGTTTTCTATTTTCTCCCAGACCAGTATGGAAAAGATACACTCGTTAGTGTATTTCGTTATTTTTGTATTTATTGAACAATCCCACTCTCCAACCCCCTCGGTTTCGCCACCGGAACTGAGTGGGTAGAGTAGGTATAGCTGTGATTACTGGCGCCCGGCGGTGCCGGGTAACTTGCATGTACCTAGGATAGGCTCTAGGCAATAAGGGAAAATATGACCGCGACTTCGTCCGAGGCAATTTTTTGTTATTATAGACATAGACTGTAGAGGACATTTTTTTAGTTCGTTTAGAGAAGAATAATTCTGTAATACATATTTTTTGGGTAACTTGAACCGTTTACGCATCGCACGCGTCGGGTGTCCTCAACTTTAAATAATTTTCCCCCGTTTTCAAAACATTTTTTATTGATGCTTCGCTCCTATTGGTCGCAGCGTGATGTTTTATAGCCTAAAGCCAATAAAGACTATCCAACACAAAAATAATTTTTCAATTTGAACCAGTAGTTCCGGAGATTAGCGTGTTCAAACACACAAACAAACAAACTCTTCAGCTTTATAATATCATTATAATATAAAGTATAGATATAGATTGTCCCTTCAGCCTATGCATACATAAAATCGCAGCCCATCAGGCAATATGAGAGTTTGTTTTGTCTACAAGGCACACACAGACAACGCCCAAAGCCGAGGTCCTGGGGCGCTTTGGTGATGTTGCCTTTGGTAGTCATCATCATTATCATCATTTCGACTAAGTGTCACGGTCCGGAATCATCTTAATTATCCGAAAATCAGGTGATTCAAGCCTACAATGTCCTAACCAAACTGGAAACAACTAAACAAACTATGCTTCTCGTGGGAATCGAACCCACGACCCCCGGATCTACAGGCAAACGCCTTAACCACTGGACCACCGAGTCAGTGACTCTAGTGCTGTGATCAGTTGCCTACCTCTCGCATGATAACTCATGGACGGATCAGTAAGTAATAGGAAAATCATTTTTTAATATCGATCGATGCGGTATTACGAGTACATAATGAGATTGAATAGTTGACTTTTCTGTTACATTATTATTAAATACTCGTAATCTTTAAGAATTGTTTCTTTTTATCTCAGGAACTCAAAGAATGAAAGTAATCCGGAAGAACGAATGCAGCATCATCTCGATCTAAATTGGATTTTAAATGGCTTTGAATGGCTGCGTGTTATGCGTAAGGTCAGAGTTGAAATAAAGGTAACTGCTTGAATTAAACAGTACTGCCGCGGTAAGAAGCCGCTTTTGACAGTTGTATTTTGAAGTGTAAACTTCGTTAGCGGCGTTGTGCTTTTTTTGGGATGGGTAGGAAATGTTAAACTCGCGTCTGAACACGTGACGTGACCGAAAATTCGTAAGACGGACATGTGACCTGAGACCGGCGCGGCGTAGGAGAAGAAGTAATGATTTACTTCTGCTGGCTAGAGTGTAACCCGTTTTTTTTTTAGTATGGAAGCGATATATTAAAATAATATAAAATACAAATACTAACGATACGTCACACATATGAATCTGCAGGCCTTCTCACTAATTTTTGACCACTATGATGTACAATATTTTGACTGTAACTTCAAAATACATTTTTTATTAAACATTGACTATTTTTATTAAGAAATATAAAACCGTAATGGATGATGAACTGATCATCCAAACGTTGTACAGTGTATTTGTCAAAAGTGAGTAAGTAGGTCAGGTATTTAGAAGTTCTTCTTCATCACCCGAGCGTTTCTTCCTGGTTCCGCTTCAGCTCTGATACATCGGAGCCCACAGTCTGCAACTATAGTAGCATACATTGGCAAGCGCCGTGGAGCAGTGGTTAACACGCTGACCTGCGACCCGAGGGTTCCTGGGTTAGAACCCGGCCAGGTCAGGATGGAAAACGATCTTTGTCTGATTGACCTGGGATTTTGATGTTTATCTATTTATGTACCTATTTTAAACATAGTATCGTTGAGTTAGTATCCTACGACACAAGTTCACAACAGTGAGGCTAGCTCAATTTGTGTGTTATGTCCCTATATATTTATTTATTTATTTATTTATTTATTTATTAATGCTGTGTTATATACCTATCTGCTGCATGACGCCTTTCTCATTTATTTATTTAGAAGCAAATCTTTTTCTATCGTATAATGGCTATGAGTACACATTAAATATGTTTCGACCATTGCTTTACTACTCCCATGATTGCCCGTTCGTTTGCCTTATTCAGATCTTGTTAACCCTAGAAGCCCAATCTACGTCATTTTGACGTACACTCTGAAGAAAATACGCTGTCTCTTTCTAATTTTCGATCGGATCGCTGCAATTATCCGGATCAACTCAGTAGCCGCCGAAACCTAATAGGCTGTGGCTGCAAGGTCCCGGTAAGTCCCGCGATTTTGTTGTTATAGCAATGTTGCACGTACGTTTGACGTATGTTTGGGCTTTATGTAACATTTGCGAATTACGTCCACTTTGTGTTTTTGTTCGATTATTGTTTTATATTGCTTTATTTTTAACCCAGTTCTATATTTTTAGGAACGAACGTACTATGGCGTTCTCTCGGCGGTTAAATATCGACGATATAGGATCGCTTTTGGAAAATGAAGGCGATTATTCTCCCAACGATACTGACTCTGAACATGAGCAGGAAGATTGTCTTACACAAGATGATGTCAGGAGTGATTTTGAAGACGAGAAGCTTTGAAACTTCCTGTAATGAGCCTGAACCAAAGAAACGCCGATATTGTGGGTATTGCTTCTAGAAAAAAAAGATGACCAAAACACAGTGCTCCGATTGCAAAAAAAGCAATATGCGGAGAACACAAAGTTGATATTTGTCAAGACTGTGTATAAAGGCTGAATTTTTAAGTTCAGAGTAGTTTATATTCTTAAAAATTGATTAAGTTTTGGAAAAAAGCTTTAATATTGTTGATTATTATTTAAAAAAAATAATGATAACATAAAACCTAAGAAGATCACATTTTTTGTTAAATTTCATTATCTTCCAATTAAAGCATTATAAAAGTATAAATAAAAAGGATATAAAACTTAATTTACGTTTTTTTATTTCATTAAACTATATTTTATTTAAATAAATCAAAAGGTATTGAATATCCGTAAGATATAATAAAATACAGCGATTTCATTTTTATACGTAAGTTTTACGTATGATTGGGCTTTATAACCATAAAAATATGATTGGGCTTCTAGGGTTAATAGCAAGAAATTGGGCTTTTTGGGCACACCAAGAGGTGACCCATAGATTGGATAGCACCACAGTCGCACACGCTATAGTTGGAGAAACTCCACCTGACTTTACCTGCCAACACCAGCCCGCAGTCTATTGAAAGACTTCCAGCCTGGCCAGGGCTGATTGCCACCCATTGGTAGTTTCTCAGCAGGCGGTATCTGGTTTGATGATGGCGATTTGTTAAGCCATTATTCCACTCTGGCCTTAGGAGATTGTTTGGCGCTTATTATATAAGGTTGCCTCAAAAAACTATGGCGACTGCAGTCGTGAGGGTGGAGGGATTTGTCCAGAAAGTGGATGACGTTTATCGTGCTCCTGTTTGTATTTCTCTACTGCATAGGTGATGTTGCATCGTAAGTCGGATGGTGCTATGCTGGAGATGCCACAGAGCGGTGTTGGCTTTAGTGCACCAGTGAGAATCCGACAGGAAGCAGTAAGGGAAACAATTACCTCTTTGGCGTGAGTGGAGCCCTGAGCAGGCATACTCTCCGGCTGAGTAACACAAATGATGTACCCAAATCAACGGCAATAAGCGTAATAACCCAAACATAAACCGACCTTGCAAAATGGCAAGCCTCGTTACTTAATATGATTACTGTGGCTTTATTATACTGCTATATGGACATTGAGATCATGGCTCTTGGTTATTTCCACATTGGGACATCCTGTAATCTTGTAAATAGGATCATACAGATTCTGAAAAAAGTTACTTTTTTCATAGATCTAGCTATTTTTATATTTAAAAAAATTGGTTGTCTGTAAAATCGGTTTAGGGACGATAATTTTACGTGGTAACGTTGGAAGAGAGATAGATGCGTCACAAGCTAAACGCTTAGGCCGCTTGTTCAGCCCTCTCTCTTGCACACAAAACGTGACACATTTTCGTGCGTGCAGCCGGTGTTCATCGATTTACAAGACATTATCACGTCAAATATATGCATGTTCTTCATTGGATAAACAAAATTAGGATAGTGCTACATAGCTATGTATTTATGTATAATGCAGCTGCATTATACAATTTTGAATAATGCAACTAGATATTACAAGATTCCGGTATATGGGAATAAATATTTTTTAGAAATACATTTTGGAAATGACATAGATCGGCAAACGACCAAGCATCTGATGGTAAGTGATACGTCAATTTCCAACCTAAGTCCAATGTGTGAAGTTTAAGTCATAGAGAAAAAAAACAACGGGTTGCACTCCGGAAGTGCTGGAGAGGATATTACTTCCTTCCCTACGCCGCGCCGGCGGTCTCAGGTCACGCGTCCGTCTTACGAATTTTCGATCAGGTCACGTGTCCTGACGCGAGTTTAACATTTTTTACCCATCCCAAAAAGTGCACAAAGACGCTAAAGAAGATTTCACTTCAAAAATACAATGAAGAATTTTCTACTTAATATTAACATTACAGTGTTTAAATTTATAATCGGTCAGGTAAACAAAAATTGTTCGCAATAAAAAACAAGGACACGAGCATTCGCGTAATTAAGATAATCTTCAATTACGCGAATTCGGAGTTATTGACGTAATTACTTAGTAGACCAAGCTAATTAGAGCATTCAAGATTTAATAGATTTTATGTCCGGAACTTTAGATACCTTAATTAATAGGCTAGTTTCCTGGGTCGTAATAATACCATAACAATTAGTCCGTCAGTTAGATAATCAGAAAATATGGACACGTATTTTTTCTTTTGTCAAATAAACAATAAATAATAAAGATAAAGTGCGTCAAAGTTCAGGAGTGGGGGCTCGTGACGTCAAAGTTTGCTAAAAATTGTAGCAAACTATGACGTCACAATGAACTTCAAAGGGCTATATCTTTATAATTTTTTGTTTAATCGACAGAAGAAAAAATACGTGTCCAATATTTTTTGAATATCTAACTGACGGACTAATTATATTTTTTTAGGAAACTAGCCTCTTTACTAGAAAATTAATAAATTAGAGTTAATCTTCCGTGCAGATCGAAAGCACCAGGAAAGGGAATGGGAATAATTTAGGATCATCTTCTTCTTTCTCACTTTATCCCACTTTAAGTGGGGTCGGGATAGCATGTAAGTATTTTCCATTTCGCTCTATCTTGAGCAATTTCTTTCGTTACCATCTTTTTACCTCCTTCACACACTCAATCCATCTTTTCTTTAGCCTACCTCTACTCTGATTCCCAATTACTTACATATCCAACACCTTCCTGGTTACATGGCTCTTTTCTCTTAGCAAAACCTGTCCATACCATCCCAATCTACAGTTTCTCAATTTTTCCATTATGGGGGATACTTTCGTGCTTCCTCTCACATACTCATTCCTTATCCTATCTTTTCGAGTCACTCCACTCATCCATCTCAACATTCTCATCTCTGCTGCATGCAATCGCCTTTCATCCGTCAATAATCTAGGATCATGTTATTAGACAATGCGGCTAGCTATTTGACACCACATTGATTATGTTTTCTACCTTAAATCTATTTTCCATGCTCAACGTGGGCTTTTTATCCGATTAAAAAAGTAGGTTATCATATATATTCTTTTATATATATAAAATGTATTTTTACCGTGTTTGCCAGCAAATAAATGTATTTCATTTCAATTCGCTCATTTATGAACCAATTTTAAAAATTATTTTATTAATATTATATTGTTTGAAAGGGTATGCTTTAAAGTTGGTCCTAATTAAATTCCATCGCAATCGGATCAGTAGTTTGATTTGAAAGAAGAGTAAAAAATAAATAATCATCCTCATCTCCACAATCACGTCTCTATGATATATATGTCTTCAATAAAAGCTATTTATTAGATTAGATTCTCTTGTTTACTCAATATTTAGTTCTTACCTGTTTGCTTCGATACCGAACACGAAAAATAAATACGTTGCGTTATATTGCGCTCTGACGCAATATAACGCAACGTATTTATGGCATACGCGATTCAACTTTTTCATAATTGCCTATCTTGGCGCCAACACAAAAAAAGAGAATATACAGAAGGATACTTCATAGACATGGCTTATCATCATCATATCAGCCGCAAGAAGTCCACTGCTGGACTTAAGCCTCCCCAAGGATTTCCAATACGTCCGGTTGGAAGTGGCTTGCATCCAGCGTCTTCCTGCGACCTTAGTCATGTCATCCGACCATCTGGTCAATCCGACGCTGCGCTTGCTGGTACGTGGTCGCCATTCCAGAACCTTTCTGCCCCAAAGGCTAAGGCCATCGGTTCTGCGCGCTATGTACTGCGCATAGACATGGCTGAATTAATGTTATAAAAACTTACGCGAGATATCAAAGTAGAAGGAAGGAGAGGATAGGGTTGTCCCTTTCTTCTGACACCAGGGTGTGCATGGTCGATTGATCGTATCACCTACACGAAATGATGACGATGACTTTAGTCCTGCACTATGTTTTTCACATTATTATAAATATTAATTTAGATATCATAGAATTGTGTATTGCTAGAACTTTTACGCACCTACTAACATTATTTTTCTTCTGTACTTGCGTTATTTTATGTCACTAGCTTTCGGCTTTTGATATATTGGTAACGCGATATGTCTTGCTTTATGCCGTTGACTTTGCTTGACATCTGGTAGAATGTAGAACATCGTTTATTTGTTACATTTTTTTTTCTTTTCTTCTAGTTGGCCCTCAAACTTTATTCAGAAGCTTATTTTAGCCAGTGTCTAGTTATTTTTCGAGCCGCACTATGAATCTTTGTTATAGTTATTCCACACATTTTTCATAAACATGGGATTTATAACATCAAATTACACTGACTTCACATTATAAACTCCACTAGAAACAATTTGCAAAATAATCCAAAACAAAAACCGTGCAATCCGTAGAAATTCCCGCCAAGAACTCCGTTACATTTCTTCAATAAGTAATTACACGAATACGTACTTATCACATGCGAGAGCCTAATGCTATGACGATTAAAATTAAAAACTAAAATCGATCGGTCTTAGTATAAAACGAAGACTAACTTTAGTAAGTAGTTTAAACTATTGAGCGACCAAAATGAGTCATTTGTCAGCTGTCATTGTCAAGTTATAAGCAGCCAATAGTTTAAACCAAGTACTAACTTTAGTCCGCGTTTTATAATAACACGGCATATCTTTATGTTATACTTATTATTTTCCCAAGTTTATAAGTAATGTTAGGTTTCGGCCCATAATATTATAGAACTTTCGATATGAATCATATAACCTTTGCGGCGGTCTCAGGTCACGTGTCCGTCTAACTAATTTACGATCAGATCACGTGTCCTGACGCGAGTTTATCTTTTTTCACCCATCCCAAAAAGTGTACAAAGCCGCTAAATAAGTTTCCACTTCAAAAAAAACCATTCAAATTGACATGGTCCGTTCCAGGTTCCAGGCTACGGATGTTTGAAAAGTACTTCTTTAAACCCGGGATACGCCAAAATTTCCACTTAATTATGTATAATAAATAATTACTTAACAGTAAATAGACCTGACCTGAATGTTTGAAACACGCATGAACATTCTTTTGTTTTTTTTTCCTAAGCCACAACTATCAATAACATTTGACAGGCGCTTGCGCAACGAGAAAGCATGCTTTTCATATTAATTTCAGTAACGAACACTGTTCTAATTTGGCCTTGGCTTAAATTATGCCATAGTTAGAGTTACTGCCTTATAATTATAATAAATTAATGGCGTAACGTTGTTAACGAGAGTCATATCATAACTGAGCCTTCATTATTATTTATTAGGAACTTTCATTCAATGGAACGTATGTTTGTTTGCTACTATACGCTTTGTGTTGATCATTGATTGATTGCTATAGAGTTAGATCATTTATGTTATTTTAAGACACATACATAGTATCACGTCTTTTTCCCTTGCGAGGTATAGCTAAAAGCCACGTCTAGCATGTTGGTGGGCGATGAGTTGCTAGCCGCATCGCCTTCTAATATGCTTCGTCAGATTTTCCCATTCCCTCGATCGGCGTTTACGATCTGCGCGGGAAGAGAAACAGCTAATACATTCGAAGTTGTTTCTTTTCCTCCAAACCAGCAAGAAAAGAATTTTAAGACACGAATATAAAAACCGGCCAAGTGCGAGTCGAACTCGCGCACGAAGGGTTCCGTACTGTTATCTATAAAAACGGCAAAAAATCGTGTCTTTTGTATGGGAGCCTTTAATATTAATTTTATTTTTATTTAATTAATTATTTTAATTGACCTTTCTAAATGTATGTAAAGGAAAAAATTTTGATTTAAAAAGAATGGATCTGGAAAATATGTTTACGGACGATAATTTTACGTGATAATGGTGGAAGAGAGATAGATGCGTCACAAACCGAACGCTTAGACCGATCGTGCCTCTATATCGCTTGTTCCGGGCTGTTTTGCATACGGAATGACACTTATTGGCTCAACCGGCGTTTATCGATTTATAGGACGTTCTCACATCAAAAAATAAATATATATATTTTTTTTATATTAGATAAGTTTACTCTTGACCATAATCTAGGCGAAAGGCAAAGATATGGTCTTGGATCGAGCGAGTTCACCCAGAAGAAGCCTATTCACTCTAACTTTAAAAAGATTCAGGTTATATGCGCTCGGAAATACAGAAAATATAAACACGGAAATATAAATCAAAAGAATACTTACGATCATTTCTGACGATTTCTGCTTTCTTCCAAACACAATGTCCTGGCTAGCCTTCGCCACTTCAGTCACTGTTCAACACAAAATACCTCACTCACTTCTCGATCGCTTCTCACTCAAAATACGTTCGAAAGTCGTGTCTAATATCACTGTCAGTTGTTATTGTTTCTGATTCCCACGGTATAAGTCGATGCACTGAGACCTTGCGTTGACAAGTGTGCTTACCTTTAAAGAGAGGCTTTAATGAGTACTTAGGTGCTACTTGTGACGTCTGCGTGTGATGAGGATGTTTAGCTAATGATGTAAGGGGGTCCTAATCTTCATCATCAGGTCCTTTTTATTCTCCACTACAGGAGCACGACCCTCTCTGTACTACTAGGCCAAGTCCTCTGGCTGCTCTGACCAAGTATGGCTCTGGGTCCTAATGCTTGACATTATTTCTAAGTCGACAGAACGCTTAGCTACATAAGTTGCTGTCTATTCGTAAGGTTCTTCCTAGGGTCTAAAAGTTATAAATGAGTAATTACTCTTAAGCTGAACTTGGTGTTTGGTCTTGCGAACTCTGTCTAGGGATAGGGAAGATTGTCTATAAAACGTAATTAATCAGTATTGACCTAAAATTAAAACGATTTCTACTGCTAAGCTGGGACTAGGATCTAATCCTATCCTAATCCTAACTAATATTATAAATGCGAAAGTGAGTTTGTTTGTTTGTTACGCTTTCACGCCGTAACTACTGAACGATCATCATGAAATTTTGCATGCAAGTTCTCTGGAGTAAGGAGAAGGACATAGGCTACCTTTTATCCCGGGAAAAAGTACTATTCCCGAGGGTTCGAAATTGACGCGGGCGGAGCCGCGGGCGAAAGTTAGTGTATAATATTCACCGATCGCAATTATTACGTGTCAAAAATTTGTACTTACATACATACTTAGTATCACGTCCCTATCCCTTGCGGAGTAGACAGAGCCCACGTCTATAAGACCTGAAGGCCACGTTTAGCATATTTATAGGCATTAGGTGGAAAACGGAATCAGAATAATAATGGAAACCTAACCGCATTGCCTATTAACATGAATCCTCAGATTTCACCCATTCTCGATCGGGTTTTACGATCTGCGCGGGTACAGAAGCAGCTGGTACATTCTAAGTTTCTTCTTTTCTCCCAGACCAGCATGGAAGAGGGATATTAATCGAAACGCATCCGCGGGTAAGAAACTACAAATTCAGTACAATGTAAGCCAATAGTCTAATCGGTAATTAGAAACATGAAATAAAATACTAAAGGCTAAGATTACGATTCCACATTGAAGCTGTGACCCAAAGTATTGCATTATGCAGTAAAGTTGTACTTACGTCACCGTACTAAACGCTAGTTATCTAACGAACAACAACAAAGGAAAAGACAATACGGATGGCGGAGGAAATGGGTGAATTGAGCAATCGATGAAACACTCCACGTGTACTTATATTGTCGTCATAAGGCAGTTGTCGGATGCCTTAAGGCAGCTTGGACATTTTTATTCCAGCACCCCGTATAAACACGAAAAGCAAGCATGGAATAATCATCAACACCATTATGATGGTGAATGACGATTTTTCCATGCTGGTGTGCCAGTTGCTTCTCTTCCCGATCGTAAATTCGGTCGAGGGAATGGGCGAAATTGAGCTATTACTATTTTGATTTAATTTTGCATCTACACGCCCATCATTATAGGTCTTATGACCCTAAGCTCTTTTTACCCCGTAGGAGACAAGGACGTGATTTGTTTGTCAAATAAGCTCATGCTAGGGATTTCTTAACAGATTATAGGCTCTTCAAAGAAGAAAGATTCCAAACGGATACTTTTTCAGGGTTAATAAATAATAATAAATATATATTTTGTATTATTGCAGAGATAGATGAATATATTATCAAACAACAAGAAAATTTAAATTAAACTACTTAAACCGCATACGTAATAATGCAACGTATAGTTTACGTTGCGAGTAAGAAGGAAAACGAGGAAAATTGAGAAAATTACTCAATTAAAGTTACGACTCACAATTCTAATTCTGTATGATTAGCTTATGTCACAGCTTACAGTATTGTACAAATAATTACATATAAATTATCACGTCTTGATTTTTTACGGGACAAACAGAGTCTTAAGCCCTATAACCCAAAAGCCACCCATGTTTAGCGTATAAGTGGGCTTAGTGTTGTGGATAAGTATAGAATACATCATCATACATCATAGAATTGCTAGCCGGATCGCTAATTTAAATGCTCACTAAGATTTTTATCCGTTTCCTCGGTCGGCTTCTATGAAAAGGGAAGAGAAGCGGCTAGTACAACATTTTTTCTATTCTCCCAGACCAGTATATAAGAGAAATATATACATTACAAACATAAACAAATGCCATAAAATACAGCTTTGGGTTGTTAGAAGGGGCTGCTATCTTCAATTACATTTTTTTTTAAATTATACTCGAGAAGCTAATAGACACAGTCCTGGCCATTACATAGCTTCAGGCACATTAAAATAAAGGTTATGGCGTGAAAGCATAAGAAAGCGTCATACTATTTATGTTCTACAGAAATTTAATTACATTTTATTGTTTACGTTGTAGATAGACAGGTCGCATATTCAAATTAAAAGTACCCTTACGATTGGTAATCGTTAAGAGACTGGACAGGGCTTATGGGATCTAATAATAATACTTAAAATTCCTAATTTTATGCTCACTATTTTTAACCCTATAAAAAAAAATTAAGTTAAAAACTTTATGCAGATTGAATCACAACACCAACACCCGATTTAGCGAGATATTTTTGTTTATATAAACTGGTTTGATAAAAATGAAAATGTAAGTAATTCTCCGTTACGATACGAACTGATTAAGAGGATATTGTTTATGTTTCAACGGATGGTAAGTTCTATCAGTAATGTTTAACTTATATCATTTATACACTCGGCTTGTAATAGTACTTACAGAATCAATAAAATTACTTTATTCCTTATACCTCTCCAACCCGTCTGGCCAGCAAGGAGAGTGTAGGCCAAATCCTCTGTCTGCTCTGGCCAAGTATGGCTCCGGTAGTACAGAGAGGGTCATGCTCCTGCAGTGGAAACTAAAAAGACCTGATGATGATGATGATTCCTTATACAATAGCAAGAGCAAGAAGTTGAAATTCTAAGACTAATTAAAGCACAAGATAGACTATCTTGTGCTTAAATTAGTAGAGATAAAATAATTGTGGAAATCCTTCGCGTAGGAATTTTATTACATTTTTTTTTCATAAAAAGGTAGAAACGAAGAATAACTATGTCACAATTGAGGTCGAACCAATTAAGAAAGAAGATACTTAGCATTTAACTGTCAAAGGATAGTCTCGGTATTTTGTGCGTTACGTCACCCAAACAGTCGAGTTAAACGATTATTATCTAACAGTGATTAGTCACAATTTAGATTAAGTTTGGAGTAATAATGGTTTGTGATAGGTCAGGCTCGCGGAAGAAGTTCAACAAACTGTGGCGTGTGTTATCACATCAATATATTTACACCAAGAAGGAGTTTGGAGCAGTAATGTATAGTTTGTAATAGATCCTTATTATTGTTAGAACAAGGTATAGGAGTGTTAGCTCCAATAAGGTCGTGGTATAAATAACAGGTTAAATCACTTGTTCTTTATCGGGATTGTATTTTATATTTGTCTCTTTCAAAGGCATAGCTTAAATCAAAATTCAATCAAAAAATGTACACCACAGAAATTTGCAATTCTCCACTTGTCATTTGTCTTTTGATTTTTCGACTTTTGGGCCATAATTTGTAAACACGTGAATTTGTAATCTATGCAATGAACTAGGCATTAAAAATGTATCCGCAGAATGTTCACAAGGACACAACTTAAGATCTTAGTTTTAATAGCATTAAATCTTATAAGTTCATCTCGTATACAATTTAATTTAACTGCGGCATTTGACGTATTCGTTACAAATGGAAGATAAAAGTAATCGAAAGACTAATATAAAGAACAACGTAATGAAAATATAGGTGCTATCCTTCTTACAAAAATGTAGAGTTATGTACTCCGAATCTGAAATGTTATGCCTGTATTTAACAAGTGATAAATGCCAGGGTGCTAAAGCTAGGATTTATGTAATGGCAACTGGATGGTCTGGTCTATTACGTCGTCTTGAGTAAGGTTTTATAACGCCATATTACAATAACACGATTCTGCATAACTAAGCTGAAAAATGTAACAATCGGTCAATGCAATTACGAATTTGGCAACATTTTGTTTAAAAAATACAAAACTTTTTTGCAGCGAAAGCGTTCTGTATGACCATTAATAAATAATTAAAGAAAAAGAAAAAAAATCCTTAATATTCAAAAAGGTCACTAAATGAGTTCTATTCTTATCAACGGCCACTAACAATTTATCAAGTATTGAGACTTTAAAAAAGAACATCGATGAACTGTCACAAGTTAATAAAGTAATGGTTTCAAAAAAGAATGTGATGTAATAAAAAAAAGTAAAAACAAACTAACGAGAAGAAATCGGTACGTTCGATCGGCTCGCGACTAGTGCGCGACGCGACTCCGCGTGGACTGTTGCGCGTGCGCCGGTCGCCGAGCCCCCACGCCGGTTGCAGAGGCTGCTGTAATGTGTGTTACGAGGTCTATGTAGATCTGTGGGTCGGATTTTGACAGTTGTGGTCTATGTGACTTATTCGCCGCGATGATGGATTAGTTAGAAATACATGTTCGTGATGCAGGTGTCATTGATTCTCACTGACCTTAGTTTACAGTGCCTTTCAAGTAATTGAAAAAATATCGATTATCATTACAAACGGTCATTGAAAAGAGTGTAAGTAGGTAAAAGGTCTTCGAGTTTATGACTACGAATAAGTTTATTCGTAAGTTTATAATATGTATGTAGTGTAGGCTTATGTAGCCCATTATGATAGGTATGTCTGTTCTTATATAGCTGGTCACAGGCTACTTATGATTCTAATCTCTTCTCGATAAATTTTACTTGTGTGCTATTAGACATTTACGTGACTATCTTCGGAAATGGTTACTAAACTTAGTAACCTATTTCAACTCATTGTATCCTAAGGCTTCCAAAAATTCTCGAGGCCTCGGGTTGGCAACTTGTTGCGTAATTTCCACAAATAGGCGCAATAAATTCTAATGTGTTAAAAGTTCAAAGCTCAGGCAAGGTTCAAGGTTCACGGTTCACTAATTAACATATTCTTTATGGAAAATTTGCAAAACTGACTCCCTATGTATGTTGTGGTAAACTCCCTCGCTGGTACTCTAGTAATGTCAGCAGTTATTTTAATCCTCATCATCATCTGATCATTCCGGTTGGATCCTCAGCACTGCTGCGTCGGAATCCGGGGTCCGCTATCATAACAGCATTCATATTGCGATATGATTTAGTTAAAGAATTTACAGCCAGCTGCCTGCCTGAGTTAAGTTATTCTTATTTTCTTCTGCCACTCCTGATCCCACTTTATATAGCGAAGGAAAGTAAGTCTCTTATACTTTCCATGCTGTAAAAATATCTGCTTATTTTTCGACAGGCCGCCCGTCAACCCTCCTTGGAAATGCTGTTGATTTTTTAGGGTTCCATACCCAAAGGGTAAAAACGGGACCCTTTTAATATGGCTCCGCTGTTCTTGTGTTCTAGGCTTGTTAGTTATTGTAATATATTTATTATATGGGTTGCTAGCAATGCGGCTAGCAACCCATCACTATTTTGATTTCGTTTTCTACCTAGTGCCCACTAACATGTTAAACGTGGCCTTCGGGTCTTATAGACCTAGGCTCTGTCTACCCCGTAAGGGAAAAAGACGTGATACTATGTATGTATGTACATATTTATTAAATTGATGTTCGGAAATAAAGTTCACATAAATACATAAGTAAGTAGAGTTTTAGTAGCCATGACTTAGTAGAGTTTTAGTTTTATGAAGCTTATATTTTAAAACATTGTTATATTTATCATTTTTATTGCACTTGCATTTAGTTGTGGTAGAGCCACGCTATCGGCATGTATATATTCTTTACTATCGGCAAAATGAATTGCAAGAAGTATGAATGGGCCGGCTCGTCCGGGGAAGTACCACACTCTCACAGGAAATCGACGTCTGAGTAGAAGCTTTACCGCTTCTATGCTTCGTTCGCTGAGTGAGAGAGCCGGTGGCCCATGCTTTCCTCTATCCTCCCCATTTCCTTCCCCCAACTCCTTGAAAGGCCGACAACGCACCTATCACACCCTGGTGTTGCAGTTGTCCATAGGCGGCTGTGATCACGTACAATCAGGTGACCCTCTTGCTCGTTGGCAGTCCTATATCATAAAAAAACTGTAAGTATGCTTTATAGCATTTGACAATGACTGAGTATGAAATTGATTATTATTACAGTACTACAGGATGATCTTACTGCAATATAAATAACGTCATTAAACAAAACTACTTTATGTTTTATATTCCTTTTAAAATATTCTGTAACATAACTAAAACTTATCGAAAACTGGTTTCCCAAGTTACAAGCTCTGCTTAGTTTGGGAACTCCTGGTAATTCTTTTAGGATAATAAATATCATATATAATAAGACTAACATGTACACGCTATGTACTTTTTAGGGTTCCTTAGTCCACAAGGAACCTTTACAGTTTCGTCATGTCCGTCCTAGCGTCCGTCCGTCTGTCTGTTCGTTCGGGCTCGTACTCCGGCGCTACTGCACCGATTGTCACATGTTTTTTTCAGCCCCCAATTCACTTTTTGTTGTATGGGATACAACGAAAAGTGAATTTAAAAAAATAAATTGTACTAACTCCAACGTGTAGGTTATACGTTGGGGTTAGTCCAATTTAAAGTTGAAAGTGCTTTTAAAATGCAACAAAAACGGCTTTGAAACTTTGTAGATCAAACCCCCAGTCTTGAGATAATCTAATACAAAGTTAAAATTTGAGGTGTACCGCCCCCACCGTAACTTTTGAAATATTACTAAAATAATTCTGAAAAAAAATGTGGTATATACCTCAAAGTATGTACTTTCAATTAAAACTATGGGTTCCATACCGTTCTTGGCCTGTATTTATTACATTATATAACTATATAATGTAATAAATAAAAAAAATAAACAAACAGGATTGGTTTAAGTAACTACTTAAACCAATCCTGTTTGTTCAAGAAATTTGCACATAACCACAGAATAAGTAATAGCACTAACATAACCTAACTTTCCAGAGCCATACACGAATCGAGTGACGAAAAGCATCGTAATTAAATCGATTACTAAATCGATGCGTGTTGAATCCTCGCGTTGTGAAAGAACGAGCGATGATGGTTCCTCGTACGTGTTTTGAGTTCGATTATTTCAAAATCGTCTGAGTCAGAAATGTATTAGAAATCTGTAATCTATAAACAATTGTTATGTATTATCTCACTTCTGATTTAAGTACATTAAAATCAGAAGTGGGAGTATCTAATACTCGGAATAAACATGCAGTGTTTTACCCACATCAAATACCTTTAACCAGGCGGAGGACATATAGAGCCCACTTTTTAAATGAACCTTCTTCTTTCTAAAGAACCTTCTTGCCTTAACATGGGGTCAAATCAAAATCAATGAAAAAAGTATAACTACGGCGCGGCGTCTGGTAAAGAGTCATCAGCATCATTTCGTGTAGGTGACACGGTCAATCGACCATGCGGGTGTGCATGGTGTCAGAGTTCTTCGGAACCGCCTCTCGGCCTTTGACGTGGTTCCTTTAACGACTACCAGATGGCAGCCGGAACCACCGACTAAACGTGCTTTCCGAAGCACGTGATTGGTCAGGTGATTCAAGCCTGCAATGTCCTAACCAAACTGGAAACAACTAAACAAAGTATGCTTCCGGTGGGAATCGAACCCACGACCCCGGGGTCACCAGGCAAACGCCTTAACCACTGGACCACGGAGGCTGTTACGGAGGTGGTAAAGAGTTAAAAGAAGGAACAACATAATTTTGTTTATGTATATTGCGCTATTCGTAAATTTTGCACATACATTTTTACTATTTTTTGCGTTCGATTTGTTGATGAGTTTTAGGGTGATCGCATATAATTTATAAATATTGGTTGTCCATTTTTTTATCCATTCATTTTAAACCATATCCAAACTCTGTCGGTCTGTCTATTACCTCTTTCAGATTTAACCACTGAACCGGTCAAGATAAAATGAGTTATGGAGATAGTTTGAAACCTGGGGAAGGACACCTTTCTTTCCCAAAAAAGGGAATTGTCTACTCACGAGACCATGGCCACGGGCGAAAGCTAGTAATCTAGATGTTACACATAGTAACATTCTATTAGCTAGTAATTCTCATCATATACAGCCTGATTGTTTTTGTACAAAAAAATATCATTTACCACTCTACTAGGAAACACTAAAACGAGTCACACAGTCACCAGAGTAACTTTTAAAAGCCCATTCGGTGACTTTAACCCTGACATTTTAACAGATTAAGAGCCGGTTTGAAAAAGATAAACAGTGTAATTTATCACTTTTACCTATTTCAATTCGTTTGGATGAAGGAAACGACACAAAAAGGGTTTTACCAGGTTCTTGTTTTGTGTTTTGCGATAACACACTGGTTTTGTGGTGGAAAAAAAATATTCTTCTCGTTATGATGTTTTGGAATTTAGGACTGCGAGTACGTGCGTTTTGTTTTTATTTTTAAAAACAAACGTAAACGTATACAAAATTGTCCAATATAAACATTAGATTTAGAATCTTGAGAGAACATATCCATTCGTCAGATATTAGGTAACTGAAACGTGGAAGTTGGCAGTTTCGCTTCCATAGTAATCACGTCTTTATCGCTTAAGGGGAAATAGAAGGGGCCCTATTTCCATACAAGTGTAGCCCCCTGATTCCTCACCGGATAGAACCAATAGAGCAACATTTTTTTTTACCATAAAATCTATGGATGTATTCGCATGTCCGCATGTTTTCATTATTAAATTATTTAAAGAGATATGAACTTGCAAATACCTAAAAAATTGTTAAAAATTTCCGTTGTGTTCAAATATCAAGAAAACAGATTTGACGCGATTATATTACAAAAAGGAAACATAGAAACATAGCCAAAAATTGAATCGGTTAAGTTTTGGAGAAGTCAGGGGACTACGAAGCGTTAAATTTTTGTACTTTTCATAGGTATTTTCGGGCCGAGCTGCAGTTGTCTCTATCGCACTCTGCGGGGGTTGTTTGGGCACGCGGCGCGACAGTAATTGATTTTACATATATCTATTTTACAATTCTCTCGAGCGTAGTGTTTCCTCTTAAGGGCTTGTGGCTAGAAGGCCCAAGGGAGGGCCACATTTAGGGTGATGGTGGGTATGTAGTAGGCGGAAAAGTGTTATTGAAACAGTGTCAGCTTTGACAGGATTACTAGCCAGATTGTCTATTGACATATATTTTTTATGTATGTTTGACGGCAAACGAGCAGACGAGCTACCAAGGGTACTATTTTTGAAAGTGTGACACTCGTCTTTTAGTGATTTTTGTATGACAAAATTGCTCGTTTACGAACGGCATCATTTCAAAAATAGCACTCCTGACCGAACGTCGTCACCTTCGCCCATGGACATCTGCAACACCAAAGGAGGTGCTGATGATTACATAGATGTTACCTTGACTGTCTTTTACCTTCGCCGAAAGGAGCTGATACCAACAAACACGGAAGCTAGGCTGTCTCTTGAGTTAACACTTATACATAAAAAATTTAATACCTCAAACGTGGAAGCGTTCTCTCCACTTGCATTCAATGAACCATGAGGTTGGGTACGGAAGATGTTCTATTGTATTGAATTACGTGGTCAGAGGCACGTCTGTCAGAAGTAAGCCACATGTGGTTAACATTTGGGACACTGCTACATTACATAACTGGTATGGGCCGCGGGACGGGCGCGGCATGCCAATGATATCACCTGTTTTACATAAGGATTTAAGCGGATTCTTCGCTTTGTTGCCACCTCATTATTAGGTGGAAAATCAGAAGGCAAAGACTCTTATTTTTCTGATTTAAAAATTAGGTTATTAACAATTTCTTCGTATTCCTTTTTATTTTTATGGCACTCAGTCTCTGATTTTGCGTTAGGTACGTTATAGTTTGTACATCTATGATCCTTTTTGTTCTTCAATTTGAATTACGACATGACAATGTAATCTCAGTCCACATATAAATATATGTAGTTTTAAGTAATCCTAATCCTAATCCTAACTAATATTATAAATGCGAAAGTGAGTTTGTTTGTTTGTTACGCTTTCACGCCGTAACTACTGAACCAATCATGATGAAATTTTGCATACAAGTTCTTTGGAGTACGGAGAAGGACATAGGCTACCTTTTATCCCGGGAAAAAATACTATTCCCGAGGGATCGACATTGACGCGGGCGGAGCCGCGGGCGAAAGCAAGTATACTATAAATTGTTAAATTAAAATTCGGCGAGCTCCGTGGCGCAGTGGTGAACACGCCAGCCTGCGACACGAAGTGCCCGGGCTCGATCCTCGGTCAGGTCATCATGGAAAACGATATTTTTTAGAGTGACCTGGGTCTTGGATGTTTATGTATATAAATGAATGTCGTTGAGTCTAGTATCCTACGACATAAGTTCACAATTGACTGTGGGGCTAGCTCAGTTTGAATGATGTGTCCCTATATATTATATTATTAAAAAATATTAAGTAAGTACTTCATAAGTCACAATACTTCCTCTACTTCCTAACCTAATCCTACTTTATTTGTGGGGTCATTTTTTTTTTTGCTTAATTGTTATCGTAAATGTATCTTTCTTATTACTCGCATCCTACTTCACATCTTTATCCACCTTTTCTTACTCACCTGAGCGTGTTGGTTGCATACTCTAGGAGCCTTAATATACATCTACGCTTCTACACTTTCGTTGTGGTAGAGCCACACTACCGGCAAAGTTAAATTTTGCTAGTCGATCTATCGGGTATAGTACTTTTTCCCGGGATAAAAGGTAGCCTATGTCCTTCTCCGTACTCCAGAGAACTTGTATGCAAAATTTCATGATGATCGGTTCAGTAGTTACGGCGTGAAAGCGTAACAAACAAACAAACAAAGAAACAAATAAACAAACAAACAAACTCACTTTCGCATTTATAATATTAGTAAGGACTAGCTGTTGCCCGCGGCTCCGCCCGCGTTAGTGTCGATCCCTCGGGAACAGTAGAATTTCCCGGAATCAAACATACCCTATGTCCTTTCCCGGGCCTCACACCTCCATACCAAATTTAGCGTAAAAAAACGACAGATAGAATTACTTTCGCATTTGTAATATTAGTATTAGTATAGAAGTATGGATATTATTTATACCAGTCCAGAAATGAGAAAATTTCCATAAAACCTTTACCCTCCCATTTTACCCCTTTAGGAGAGAATTCAGTCCATTTCACCCACATATATCTTTTTTAATTGTAATCGAGAATTTACATACCTTTTTATTGTCATACTTCATAGTCCAGAAATGAGAAAATTTCCAAACAAACTTTATTCCACTTCTGGGGGATTTTTTCCAGTTAACCTACACAGATCTTTTTCAATTGTAATCGTCAATTTATTTTCATACTTCTAAGTCTAGAAATGAGTAAATTCCTATACAATCTTTACCTCGCTATTTTACCCCTACAGGGAAAATGTCCATTTTACCTACACAGATATTTTTAATTGTAACCTAGAACTTATATACTTATTTTCATACGTCTAAGTCCAGAAATGAGAAAATTTCCATACAAAGTTTTTACCACCCATCCACCCTCATTTTACCCCTTAAGGGGGGAATTTAGCAAATTTCATCTACCTACACACATCTTTTTTAACTTTAATCTAGAACTTATATACCTACTACATACAGATATGAGAAAATTCCATATAAATTTTACCCCTTTAGAAGGTAAATTTCTTAAAAATACTTTCTTAGCGCTCACTCACATCATTAAAAGAACCCCTGTACCAAATTTCAAGTTTCTAGGCGCAGCAGTTTAGGTTGGTTTGCCGTTTGCCCGCGGCTACGCCGCCGCCGTTAGTGTCCATCCCTCAGGAACAGTTTGGACCCTTAAAGGGGTGATTCAGGTCATCAATATGAACAACTTTTTCTATGGGACCAATGCCGGGAACTCAAAAAAAAATTCCTCATTTCCATACAAAAAATTCCCGCCGCCCGGCCAGTTTATATGGGAATGTCGAATTTTATTTTGTGTTCCCACCATTGTTGTGAGTCACCCCTTTAAGGGTCCAAAACGATAAAAAATTCACCGTGTATATTTGCAGGCAAACTAATGCCTTAAGTTCATTCAAATGACGATAACTTTTTAAAAAAAAAAACGATTTTGATGAAACAAACTTTAAATGTTTTGTTGGGTTAAAACAAAGCAATTGGTGAAAGTTTGAAGTAAATCGGTCCAGTATTTTCGGAGATAATCGTGATCATACATACAGACAGACAGACAGACAAGAAATTCGAAAATTTTTTTTTGCTTTCTATTATTCTTTTTAAGTGTCCCTCTATCCATTTCAGTCAAAAATTCTAAATGTACAGACAAAATATTTTTACTGTTTTATTATATGTATATGTATAGATAAGGATATAAAGAGGAAAGATTTGATTGTTTGTTTGCATTGAATAGGCTCTGAAACTACTGAACCGATTTGAAAAACCTTACACCATACACATGGGCTATTTAAATACCTTTATATATCCGTGCGAAACCGGGGCGGGTCGCTTGTTCATTATAAAGCTCGTAACTCGTAATTACAATTCTCGTGAAGCTTCATCTACACTACGAAGTTAAGCACCTCCCGTCAACATAAATTATAGAGGAACACTCACGTATTCACTCCGCGAATGATTGATTCTACCATTTACATAACTAAATGCTCGCGTAGGTTCTACACTTCCGTACCACGATGACTTGTATCCTAAAGGCTGAGGTATAGATGACTTGTAGAGATGTAATTAAACTAATAATAATGCGTCAAATGGTAATTCCATTTGCTTAGTTTATTGTAATACAACGATGTCTTGATTGGTTTGCCTTTGTCTAGCAAAGCATTAAATAGTGATGATAAACTTAACATTTAACCGAGGATTTATGTTTCTTAGTCTTTTCTTTTATATAGATGACTTGTAGAGATGTAATGAAACTATTAATAATGCGTCAAATGGTAATTTCATTTGCTTAGTTTATTGTAATACGATGTCTTAATTGGTTTGCCTTTGTCTAGCAAAGCTTTAAATAGTGATGATAAACTTAACATTTTACCGAGGATTTATGTCTCTCAGTCTTTTCTTTTATATAGATGACTTGTAAAGATATAATGAAACTATTAATAATGCGTCAAATGGTAATTTCATTTGCTTAGTTTATTATAATACAACGATGTCTTGATTGGTTTGCATTTGTCTAGCAAAGCTTCAAATAGTGATGATAAACTTAATATTTTACCGAGGATTTATGACTCTTAGTCTTTTCTTCTTTTGCACTTTCACCGACAGAAGAGCATACTTAACACCTGATGGTAAATGTCAACTTCGCCAATGGACATCTGCAACATAATAATAAATCTTTATTTAAATATTCATTTTTACAAATATTGTTTACAGGAAATCTCTTGGCTCCATACTAGGATACCCAGTCTCTTACGTGAAGATGATTTTAAATAATAAACTCAACAAACATACAAATAAAATAAAACCGGCCAAGTGCGAGTCGAACTCGCGCACGAAGGGTTCCGTACTGTTTTCTATAAAAACGGCAAAAAAAATCATGTTTGTTGTTATCACAGTTCATGAGATACAGCCTGGTGACAGACGGACAGACAGACAGACAGACAGACGGACAGCGGAGCGAAATTAATAGGGTCCCGTTTTTACCCTTTGGGTACGGAACCCTAAAAAACATCAGAGTTGTTAACAGAACGCTGCACCCCTTTTAAATATGAATCCTATCTCCTGAAGGGTAAAATTGTGTTGTATCCTCTTAGTACCAGATGTTATGTATATATGTAGAATACATTCACTGAACTTACTAATTATTATACCTCTATGTGAACGTTCACGCGAAGTTAAGCACCTACTGTCAACATCGCTCACGCACTACGCACCGTATGATTGATTCCAAGTTTACATAACTGAAATCATTTAATTATTTTCTACATTAGTTTAACATTTCCGTATGGCAGTGACTTGTATTATGTGATCTGAGAGATAATAAAGCCCTTTATAAACTACTATTTTAAATTAGCATTATTTTTCTGGGGAATGCATATATTACGTAATGCATTCCCTAGAAAAAAAAAAAGGGGCTTAAAGTACTAGAACTAGAAGAAGAGAAGAAGAAGTTGCTTCTAGTTTGGTTAGGACATTGCAGACTTGAATCACCTAATTGTCTGATAGTAAAGATGATTCCGTGAAGGTACGTTAAGTCGTTGGTCCCGGCTGCCTTCTGGTAGTCGTTAAAGGAACCACGTCAGAGACCGAAAGACGGTTCCGAAGAACTCTAACACCAGGTGCATGGTCGATTTTCCGTGTCACCTACACGACATGATGATGATCAGGGATAATGTAGGATTCTAATGGTGAAAGAATTTTCAAATCGGTCCTGTAGTTTTGGAGCCTATTCAATACAAACAAACAATTAAATCTTTAATATTATATCAAACGGTTTCACTTATCGTTACTCGGTATCGCCGACAAGTTTCAGCCAATTCAGATGGCCATCTTCAGGGCGTTGAAAGATATTTAAAAATATAAATGACTGAATAGTTTGTACGAAAAAGGTAGTTCCAATGAGTTTAATATTATTACAGTAAGGTAGTCGCGGTGTTTATGTAGCGTCTTCATTAGTGGACCAACTCGTTTTCATCCTGAGATGGAAAGTGCAGGGACCGCTTATGTCAGAGACAATGAGGCTCATGCCGTGAGATGACCTTTTAGTTGATGGTGGGTGGATTGCGACCCCAATACCTACTGTAATTCATATTCATGATGCTATTTAGAAATCAGGTTTGTATACATATACTATGGGTAGTGTGAGGCAGGGCTTGTTACCGGTACCAAATTCCCATTATAAGTACCGGTAAGTACCGGTATTACTATTCTGTTAAAATTTTAACGGTAATATGAGGTACCGGTAATCTAGTATTTAACGGTAATAATATTGTTAACAGTTAACGGTAATTTTACCGCTACTTGTTACCGGTACCAAATTCACATTATAAGTACCGGTAAGTACCGGTACCTCTATTCTGTCAAATTTTAACGGTATTAAAATTGCGTTAATTTTACCGGTACCTACGCATTGTTGCCGTCTACCGCATGGGACTCGCTCGACTGTAAAAGTGCCGCCCTATTGTGGGCCCCCGCCTCACGCCGCACATGCACAACACGGCAACGACACACATTAACGAAATGATAATTCCCAATACGAGTACCGGTACTAAGTACCGGTACTGTTTACCGGTATTTGGTACAGGTACTTCTTTCAATTACCGGTACCGTCGTTTTATTGAGGTACCGGTACCAATACAATTACCGGTACCGTTGTATTATAGAGGTACCGGTACTTGATTTTTACCGTTACCAAATGTACCGGTACCAAACCAATTACCGGTACTGTCGTTTCATAGAGGTACCGGTAATGAATTTTTACCGGTATTCCAACCCCTGGTGTGAGGGATTCGGCGTCAGTGAGGTAAACACGTTAGTCTGTTACACGAAAAGCTCTGGATTTGATTCCCAGCGCGGGCAAATACAGGCACTTCAATCTCACAGGAATTGCTTAAGGTTCTGGAGCTAACCAGATAATTAAATAAATAAATCATCATCATCAGGTTTTTTTACATTTAGTAAAAAAAAACTCCACTGAGAGGGTCATGCTCCTGGCATGACCCTCTCTGTACTACCAGAGCCATACTTGGCCAGAGCAGACAGAGGATTTGGCCTACACTCTTCTTGCTGGCCAGACGGGGAGGAGAATAAATAAAAATATATGGACAAATCACACAGATTGTGCTAGCCCCCAAGTAAGTTCGAGACTTGTTTTATAGTTTACGAATTCAACGATACTTCATTTCTTAATAAATACATTTAAAAATAAACATCCAAAACCCAGGCCAATCTGAAAAAGATCTCTTTCCATCTCAACCTGACCGGCGACCGAACGCGGTACCTCCAGTGTGACAGCCCGGCTTGATGGCCACTAGGCCTCAGAGGATGTCAGATAGATGCCAGGCTACACGGCAATAAAATGCGAATAACTACTTAAATGCTGTTATAATAGTGGACCCATGCATCGACGCATCATAGCTAAAAATTACCCTAGAAAACGCTCAAATGAAGAGGATTGTCAAAGTCAAAGCGTTTATTCCGAAAATAGGCATAAACAGGCACGTCAAATCATATTTTAAAAGATTTTGCGAAGTAGTCACACGGCTCACAATGGGCCGGCTCGTCCGGGGGAAGTACTACAGTCTCACAGAGAATCGACGTTTGAGTAGAAGCTTTACAGCTTCTATGCTTCGTTCGGCGAGTGAGAGAGCCGAAGGCCCATCAAATGTCCTCCCCGAACTCTTTGAAAGGCCTGCAGTGATCTTGTCAGACCCTGGTATTGCAGTTGTCCGTGGGCAGCGTTGATCGCTTACTATCAGGTGACTTGCTTGCTCGTTTTAGCCGTTCTATAACATCAAAAAAATATATCGTTAAAACTAACGTGAGATAAATACATTATATTTTTGACCTCGCCTTGAAAATGGGCTCCTGACGAGTCCGAATATAGTATAGTCGGCAATCCCGACAAAATAGCACGTGAGTGACCCGTTTTCAAAATATAAGAAAGATATGTTCAAAAGCTACACACTCGCGAACGAAAGTTTTTTTAGTATCAATAAAAGAAACACCACCTTTGTCAGGTCCTGCTCAATATTATTAATTTAGCCTTGGATTCCGATTGTACTCACTATTGAGGTGGAATGCCTTCCTGATCTCAACGTCCGCATCAGCGTTCAGATTTTGGATCGAGGGCGCACTGTTTGAGTGGCTTTCCTTCCATTTTTCACTTGTTTATTATAATTAATAGTAAATTAAGACGCAAGGCCCTACCATAATACTTTTTGGTGAGGGCAATATTTTGAATCCTGAGCGGAACGAAGGATTCTGGCATGGAATCCCGAGCGTAGCGACGGATTCTAATGTGAATCCTAACCTGAGTGATGCGAGGAATTCAGAGTACGAGTATGTTGCCAGAAGTAAAAGTCCTGAGATGACAGTGTTTTCTCGGGCATAAAAACGTATTTTAGACTCTGTATACAAGCTATCGCGCTTTGTTTCAGAATAGATGACATAAAATAATAATTTATTATGCATCTGCGAATGGATTATAGCAAAGAGGCTGACCTCACTCAAGCGATTTTCGTTGGGTGACTGGATCAAGGGACTGACTGCATAGTCAGAACGTCTGATTTTTGCTAGACACATTTTTTAGGCATGATATAAAGCCAGCTGGCATTAATTAGGCGCGCTCGAGTATTTTCGTGTGACAATTATGGCCATACAAAAATTACTTCACTCCAATTTCATGATTTGACCCCTTCCCTGGTTTTATGACATTTGTGTGATCCCCTCTATACCATGACGTCATATTTTAATTCAAGAAATTCAACCCCCAAAATATTCTTTTAAAATTTTAATAATAGGACCTTTTTAACCTTTAATGATATGAGTGGTCATATAATTTGTGTAATATTATATAAAAAAAAAAAACAAGTAAAATATATAGCGAGATTGTAGGCCAAATCCTCTGTCTGTTCCGGCTAAGTATGATATATCTGGTAGTCATGCTCCTGTAGTGGAGACTAAAAAGACCCGATGATGATGATGATGAAAGAAACATCACGTGCTCACGGGAGCGTTTGGATTTGTATGGAGATACATGCAATCGCCCCGGTCGGTGACCGACTTATAAAGTCGTTACATACATAGTATCACATCTTTTCCCTTACAGGGGATCTTATGGCCACATTTAGCATGTTGGAGGCGTGTAGATGGAAAACGGAATCAATTAAGTGATGGGTTGCTAGCCATCACTAAATTGATTCAGCGATGCGTGCCGATTGATATGATTCCGCGGATTTTAGCCCATATGTGTTACGTCACAAAGATTATGACCCCTACCCCGACATTGTCACACGCTGTCACACTACCTTGACCCCCTTTACGTGTGACGTTAATTTATGGATGGATATTTCTGTTTAAAATTTTGTAATATCGCATTTTTTGCTTTCTACCACCTAATATTTAAATTCCAATAGGTTCGAGTCAATACAAAATTATTTATAGCATCCAGGGCTGGGGAGCCTAATAGTAAGGGGACCATTAGACCTACTCGTAGGTTTTAGTAATGGATAAACGAGAATCACCAGTGTCAGTGCGAATCGGGACGACTCCATGCGCGCGTCTCGGTTCACATTCGCCCCGAGGGAGACCTCCGGATGAGGTTGAAACATGTCGGCCTGTGCTGCTGACTGCTGAGAGCTGACTTGGTACGTGAGTAACCCGTAATTCACATATAAATAATGAGAATCATAAATTCAAAAGAGGATTACGTAAGACCTAAAATATATCAAGTGTTTAGTCAGTTCATATCCAAAATCCATAACCATTGTATTGAACGCTTGATGTGTACGTGATAAAAATGGAAAGCGCGACCCGTGCAGAGTAAGGAAGTAGGATTCTCACTCTGTTAGGTAACAGTAATACAATACAGAAATGAGATCCTTCGCCGAGACACCGTGCATAAAATGAAATGACCAACAGAAGTATACCCTGCGTTTTATTTTTCTGCCACGTAAGGCGTAAACCTGCAATTGACACTTGCTATTTCATGCACATACAACAAAGCTTTTCCATGCTGGTTTGGATCTGTGTTCCAGTGGTTAAGGCGTTTGCCTGTAGACCCGGGGGTCGTGGGTTCGATTCCCACGGGACGCATACTTGGTTAGTTGTTTCCAGTTTGGTTAGGACATTGCAGGTTTGAATCACCTGATTGTCTGATAATAAAGATGATTCCGTGCTTCGGAAGGCACCTTTCCGAAGAACTCTGACACCAGGGTGTACATGGTCGATTGACCGTGACATCTATACTAAATGATAATGATGATGATGCTGGTTTGGAGAAAGAAGATCGATGGTCTAGTGGGCGTGAGCATAATTAGCGCTTAGGCATGTTAAGCAACCCCGGGCGCAGTCCCTACTGGGATGGGTCACCGAAAATGGCGTAAAAATATCTCGAGCGCTTCGTGCTCCGAAAGACACGTCAAATCATTGATCCCGGCATTCATCGTTGATGGCAGACATGAAGCTATGTCTAGCTAGTGTTGACCACTTACACACACGAAAAACAAAACATGTTGGTCTGGGAAAAAAAAAACGTAGCATGTACTAACTGCTTCTGATTCCCGCAGATCGTAACAGCCTATCGAGGGAATGGGCAAAAATATGAATCATGTTAGTAAGCGATGCGGCTAGCACTTCCCATTACTATTTTTATTCCGTTTTCCACGTAATGCCCACCAATATGCTAAACGTGGTTTTCGGTATTAAACACCAAGGCCTTATCTACCTCGCAAGGGAAAAGCCTCCGTGGTCCAGTGGTTACGGCGTTTGCTTATAGACCGGGTCGTGGGTTCGATTCCCACAGGAAGTATTTAGTTTGTATTTAGTTTGCTAAATAAACATTTTTTATTTCTTTCTTTAACATAACCAACGACGTTCCCGTGAAGGGGTGACTCAGCCCGTCAAAATGAACCAGCATTCGTTCCATAGGAAAAGTTGTTCATTTTTACGGGCTGAGTCACCCCTTCACGGGTACGTCGTTGGTTATGTTAAAGAAAGAAATAAAAAATGTTTATTTAGCAAACTAAATATTTTTTTTAAACAACATACTCATTGAACAACAATTTAAATTGCACAAAAAATGGTACCAAATTGGTCTCCGCTCAGCATTATGTCATGATTCACCCTCAGGGGAAACCATGACGCTGGTCTTCCGCGGATGCCAAACTTAATCTAATAATAATATAAAAATACAATGTTACACACTGTATAGGATGCCGAATGCCAATATAGCACGTTCCATTAATATTTTACCTTCGAAAATTATCCTTTGATCGAACGGTGTCGTATATCAACCTTCAATTCCCTGATCAACAAGATTTAACAATATATTATGTTCATCTAAATTTTAAATTTGTTTTTATAGTTTACTAGCTTTCGCCCGCGGCTCCGCCCGCGTTAATGTCGATCCCTCGGGAATAGTACTTTTTTCCGGGATAAAAGGTAGCCTATGTCCTTCTCCATACTTTAGAGAACTGGTATGCAAAATTTCATGATGATCGGTTCCGTAGTTACGGCGTGAAAGCGTAACAAACAAACAAATAAAGAAACAAACTCACTTTCGCATTTATAATATTAGTTAGGATACCTTGCTAGGGCTTTCCTTGTATGTTTTTCCTTTGATATACGAGTAATGTTTCGTTTCTGTTCTCTTTTTAATTTGTTCACCGAGAGTCGTCGGAACTGTTGTGGGATTGTAAATACGCGATTAAAATTTCGTAATCGCTTGGCTTTAGTCGATGTATCGATTATTTCATTAAACAATTTAGTTTGGAAGCGATGTTTTTAGCGTTTATTTGAAAATTAAAAGTTTGGAAGTAAAAGCAAACTAAATAAAACCTTGTATGTTTTTGTTTTGCGTGTGTGTAAGTGGCCAACACTGGTGTCAGATTTTTCAAGCTGCCTGATGGCATATGATATCCGGGACTAACGGCTCAACATGCCTTCCGAAGCACGGAAGAGCTCGAGATATTAATATGACTTACGGTCACCCATCCCAGAAGGGACTGCGCCCATGGTTGCTTTATATGCGTAAGCGCTAATAATAAATAATGCAAGACTCAGATCATCTGAGTCTTGCATCAACTTAGGAATTTAAGCAAAGATTTTGATTCTTGGATCTCGCATGATAGACAAATAATCTAGGGTACATTTCGTGTCATCTCTATCTTACTTATTTTTTGTTTGTACCTGATATTTAAGGGCTCTTGTGGCATTGTGTGAAAAGATACACACAGTGACTATTTTTGACAGGAAATGAAGTAGTTTGTCATTGCCTTCAGTTAGCGAATCCGCATCACGATGTTTTCTTTCACCGGAAGCAGATGGTGGTCGATGAAAACGACCGTACTTGAGTCGAATTGGACTACAAACTCGGACGGGTCGGACCGGGCGGGGTTTGAACCCGGAACCTTTTGCTTATGGGCCGCGCTCTTAGACTAAGAAATGTAGTGGCGTTTCGTGGAATCGTCTTAAAAAATACTACCTCTTTTTTTACCAATTTTGTTAACAATATTTGGAGAGTTACATGTATACGGACAGTGATAAAATACTATCTTTAGCTAATATTGCTTTGGAAACTGCTACTTTTGTTCCAAACTAAATGTTACTACTAGTCTACTAGACGTCTGTGGCCGCCGGCACGGCGCACACCTATGCTTGGTTGCGTAACGTGCGTTGGTGTACGTGAGCGCGTGCACGCCACGCACATCCATTAGTGCCCAATCACACCTCTCATTAAGCGATTAAATCAACTTTTTTTCTTATCTTTATGACAATAATGTCTATTTTTTCTAGGACCTTTGTTTCGATGGGATCAAAATAGTATCATAGTTTAGAAATTTCCATTTTAAGTATGTTCCGGGAAACCTAAATCACCAGGATTTAGGCCAGGCGTGCAATTAAAATTTGTACTTAAATCCACAAAGTTCGCGGCCTCTATGTATTTGAGAGATTTTCTTTCTAGGATTTTTACCAGCGACGCAAAGATTGGATAAGTTTGATGTGTCTGTTGGTAGCACCGAAGCTACCGAACGGTTGAACATATTTTCATAACTTTTTGCTAGGTAAGTTAATCAAAAGTGTAGAAGAAAAGTGTAAAGTGTAAAAGATAAATTTAACTGAAATTGATTCAGTCTTTTAAATACCAGTGAACTTTTTATCGGGGGTCGTTATTTTTTTTATATACCTTGTTCCAAGCTACATTATTTTTATATCAAACACATTACTCGATTCGTGAAACCGCCAATTTAAAAAAAATATATAGATGATAATTCAGAAATCGATGTCGATAGGCCGTGGCGACTACCGACGTCATATTAAAATCTTGAGCTGTATTTACCCAGAACGAGATAAAAACAAGATACTATATTTTATACGACTTTCGAAGTTCGAATGCTATATTAGAATAGGAATAAACAGGACATTTATGGACCTTGAATAAAGTGAAAGTTGGTGTCCTAGCTAAAAGAACGGGTATGGAAGGCCGAACTCATTATATATTTTATAATGTATATTCCTTAGATAGTTTCTCAGATTGAGTAATGAGAATAAAAACAGGAACAATAGGAATAGGTACCGTGTTTTTAAATGAGGGTTACAGGATACATAAATTGTTATAAAAATATATTAAATAAACGTTGTAGCTCTCCCGACCGTTTGATCAGGAAGAAGGTTATGAAATGGAATGCGTCAGATGATCAAAAGGGCTGTGACGAAGAATTTAAAAAGGAATTGGCAAATAAAATTTAATATTTGAAAATGGTAGTTTCTAAAATAGGATGATATGATGGGCAAATGAGGTAAATAACAATATAATGCAGCATTTTTACAATAACTAGGTATTAAATAACTTAAGACCCAAAAACGTCGTCTTTTTTATCTGTGCCCAAGAAGACAGAGAACCTAAAAAGACTGCAAAAAGTCCTGGCCCTTTTCAACCAACTAGGAATAGGATTCTTAAATAGACCGTCTTTTCTTAATATATTTATATAAATAATGCCTTAACTCCTTTATTTATGATCAATTTGAAAAAATATATTTTTTTTAATTTAACCGGTACAGTATTTTGGTTGAAAACTGATTTTAAATCTAATATATTATCCATTATCAACACCTACTTGGGTGACCGAGCTCCGCTCGGATTCGCGTAGTGTATATATTCTTTGGCTCGGAGAGGTTTTCCAGGGATGCAACCTAGTTAGACCGATTTTTCATCGTAAAACACCTCACAAACAAAATTCATCGAAATCGGTTTTCATTGGAGCCGTTTCTGAGATTCTGATTATATAAGACAATAATTTATCGTTTTATAGTAAAATATCTATTTTTATACTTCTAAGTCTGGAAATGAGAAAATTTCCATATAAACTTTACCCCCCTACTTTACCCCTTTAAGGAGGAATTTTGTCTAGTTCACCTACACAGATATTTTTTTAATTTTAATCTAAAACTTATATACCTACTTCATATTTCTAAGTCCAGAAATGAGAAAATTCCATATAAACTTCACCCCCCTATTTCACCCTCTTAGTGGTTGAATTTTAAAACACCCCTGTATCAAATTTTAATTTTCTAGGCACAGAGTTTCGGCTGTGCGTTAATATATAAGTCAGGTTTGCCTTTTGCTCTCGGCTCCGCCCGCGTTAGTGTGGATCCCTCGGGAACAGTAGAATTTCCCGGAATGAAAGGTACCCTATGTCCTTCTCCGGGCCTCAATCTACCTCTATTCCGAATTTCATCTAAATTGGTTCAATGGTTGAAGCGTGAAAAGAAGACAGACAGACAGACGGACGGAGTTACTTTTGCATTTATAATATTGGTATGGATTTGGTTCTTAATATTTAATTTCTCCTTAATATTTAATTTCAATTGAATAACTTCATAAACGGGAAGTTTTATACTATATTTGCATCCCCGTTTTACCCCCTTAAGGGATGATTTTTGAGAAATATATTTTACTCATGTTTCATGCCTTTCAGTAAAGAACCTTCATGCTGAATTACATTTGAATAACTTCAAAAATGGCAAAGTTTCATACTAACTTTGCACCCCCGTTTTACCCCCTGAGGGGATGAATTTCTAAAAATCCTTCCTTAGTGCTCCCCTACGTTATAAAAGGAACCCCTGTGCAAAATTTCAAGTTTCTAACCCTTATAGTTTAGGCCCTGCGTTGATATGTCAGTCAGTCAGTCAGTCATTCAGTCAGTCAGTCAGCTTCTCCGTTTATATCCTTAATATTTAATTTCAATCGAATAACTTCATAAACGGGAAGTTTCATACTAACTTTGCACCCCCGTTTTACCCCCTTAAGGGATGATTTTTGAGAAATATATTTTACTCATGTTTCATGCCTTTCAGTAAAGAACCTTCATGCTGAATTACATTTGAATAACTTCAAAAACGGCAAAGTTTCATACTAACTTTGCACCCCCGTTTTACCCCCTTAGGGGATGAATTTTTAAAAATCCTTCCTTAGTGCTCCCCTACGTTATAAAAGGAACCCCTGTGCAAAATTTCAAGTTTCTAACCCTTATAGTTTAGGCCCTGCGTTGATATGTCAGTCAGTCAGTCAGTCATTCAGTCAGTCAGTCAGCTTCTCCTTTTATATATATAGATTTGCATCCCCGTTTTACCCCCTTAAGGGATGATTTTTGAGAAATATATTTTACTCATGTTTCATGCCTTTCAGTAAAGAACCTTCATGCTGAATTACATTTGAATAACTTCAAAAACGGCAAAGTTTCATACTAACTTTGCACCCCCGTTTTACCCCCTTAGGGGATGAATTTCTAAAAATCCTTCCTTAGTGCTCCCCTACGTTATAAAAGGAACCACTGTGCAAATTTTCAAGTTTCTAACCCTTATAGTTTAGGCCCTGCGTTGATATGTCAGTCAGTCAGTCAGTCATTCAGTCAGTCAGTCAGCTTCTCCTTTTATATATATAGATTATATAAATTGTATATTTATTGTTTAAAGTTTGCTTACTCTTATTCATAAATCTTATCTTATCCTAGCAAGAAGTCATTTCAGGAAATGTTGTGATTTGTGTAAAGTCTGTAATGATGCACATAATGATGATACGTGGTTGCAGGCATGGCATCGGGTACGCGCGCCCTCGAGCTACTTTCTTTTTCCTTTTCATCCGAGTGAGTAGTATGGACTCCCAATACTTTCCTTCTTTCCTTCCCAAATACAATAAATTCCTATCCTTTCCCAGCTTTAAAATGTTTCCCATGGGCAGCGGAGCCGGAAGCATAAGAAGCCAAAGAAACTGCGCTCGCCAACTCGCCTGCCAAGTGTGGTTAGCATGGTAATATCCTCCCATGGAGCAAAAGCCTTTGGTAGACGCTTTTGAGCAGATGCTTATTACGGCGAAAATTATGATGATACATATAATGATGCCGCTAGAATTCATTATCCAAGCAGAGTGATATTAGCGTGTATAAATTACGTATATCTTGCGTATAGATCAGTGTAGATTACAGATATTACTCCATTACGTGCGATAAAACACTTTTTCCAATAGGAAGCAAACTCCGGGAAAACAGTTATATTTCCTACGGATCTAAATCATTATATTGCATGTTTGTATGATGGTTAACACAATGCAATTCAACGTATTACCTTCATCTAATTACGTTTTTATTTGTTACAGGTACTGAACTTATTGGGTATCTACGTTAGCCAGCTCTATTTCTTTGCCTAGCTTTAGTCCCATTATCTGGGGACGGCACTCCTAGTTATCTGCTCCAAATCACAGAGTCCTGGATCAGGTGTAAGTTAGTTTGCTTCACATCCTTTCAATTTGTCGCTATCCAAGTTAATCGAGGTCTGCAGGGACCTGGTTGCCGTGAACGGCTTATGTCTAGTACTGTTCGTGTCATGTGGTCTGATCATCATTATTTCGAGTAGGTGTCACGGTCAATCGACCATGCACACCCTAGTGGTCTGATGATCTGGTAAAACATGCCTACATCATCTCAGCCGAGTTCCCGCTAGTTTCTCTGGGACAAGTCTTACTTTAAAGCTGCGTCGTATATCGTAGACATTGTGAATGTTCCATAGGTGTTACATCCCCAGCCCAACGCAGCATCCTCATCCCAGCTGTATGTAGTCTGTCCTCTTGGTTCTTCTTAAGGCTAACACTGCGAGCTACACGTCATTGCCGGGCGCACTGCCTTTTCTACATCTTTTCTTTAATTCAAATAGTACACGTTCTTCTTCTTTTCGAAGGGACATGGTTCCATTCAATTTTCTTTCCAGACTTACAGTCAGGTCTACATTAACCATCGGTTATCACAGCTCGCTTCTCAAACATAATATTTTAAAGGTACAACTTGCAGTGTTGAGTTAAAGTATGATTCTACACGTAGCTGCCTAGACCACGTTGTTTAACTGTATATTGCTTAGGCAGGCACGCGTGAATAGTTTTCTGAAAGTGTTCGTTTAGTAAGAGAATGAAAATGGGGTTAATAGGGTCTAAAGCTGCCTGTGACTGCTGTTTGCGTCTGTGTTTGAAGTAAGAACTTTTATTAGCATGCTCAACTTTTCGTTCTAAAATTTGCTAATCTAGCTCAAGTTGTGGCAATTATAAAATGTAGTGTAGAAATAAGACATGGTGAAAAAATAGGCAGGGCTTGGCTTAAATAGGCCACCTTTAGGTCTATGCACTAAATTCGGGCCTATGTTACCGGTTCAAACATTGCTTGCGTGGATTATTTTTCGCATAGTTATAAGAGAAAAACAGACAACCGCTGGCATACAAAATCGGCATCAAATGCATAATGCAAGGTTTGTTTGTTGTATAAGCGCCAAACCGAATGAATCCGAAGCTGCTAGTTGCATGACTTGTGACTACTTGCAGTTGTAGTATGGAGAGGGAATTCCGTAATTCATATCGCTTTGACGATATTCCTGAATCCATATGACATTGGAACCTTCAACGAGTCTATGTTTTTTAGGTTTCGGAAAAGGAACCCTTATAGTTTCGCCATGTCTGTCAAAATATCATCTTGAAAATATGTTTCAGAAATATTTGGTTTTATAGTCCAAATTTTTGGTAGAGTCCAGTCCCCCCCCCCCCCCTCTATCTACTCTACTAAATAGTTGTATATGAACAGGTGAAAAAAATCATGGTAGTAGTATATATAACCAAATTTAAAGGAAAACTATCAGAGCTAAGTAGAGTTTAGAAAGTAAAGTAAAATTTCATACAAATTAAATTAAAAATTAATTATGACCATCGTTAGTTACGTAAAGACGTTAGATAATTGTACGGAACCCTTCGTGCGCGAGTCCGACTCGCACTTAGCCGGTTTTTTTAATAAAGGTTAAGTTGTCTATGGGCAGCGGTGATCACTTACCATCAGGTGAACCGCTTGCTCGTTTGCCATCTTATATAATAAAAAATATACTTTTCCTAATACAAAACTACGTGTTTCAATACGCTTATAGTTATTTGTTGTCTTCTAATTGTAGGTTGTCAGTGCAACTGATGTTTGACAAATGATGTGGAATGGTATCCATGTAAATAATTATTGCTATTATTTAGTAGCTCTTCAGCATCTCTTATGTATTCTGCTACAAGTCTTGATAGTTGTCTTTATAAACTAGTTCTCTGTACGACCCAACGCTGTTTGATCTATCGCGTTTTAAACCTCGGTGTCTCGTGTCGTGACGGATAGGATATGGAGGAGATTTTGGAAAAAAAAAATTTTAAATACGAGTATTAAAATTTTTCATGTCGTTTCTAACATACCTTTACAAATTGATATTGTGTGTTTTAATTTATTAATTATTTAATAAAGTTTTTTTTTAATTCCCAAAATTATGCCATGTTTGCAGGCGATACTGTCGTGGTCGTAGCAAATACAAATAGGCCATGAAAATCCTCTGATGCAACACACATAATAAATGCAAAAAAATGCTGCAGAACTTAAAACCTCCTTTTTTAAGTCGGTAAAAGGAACCCGCTCTCTAGAGAGAGACTAAACATCTCCGTTACGCAATTTATATAGTTTGGTTTTATCAGTTATTATAAACTGTTTCTTTAATATACATATCGTAATATTTAATCTTAAACGATTCGAATTAACGTTTCAAAGTGAAAGTAGAAGGAAATAGGTTAAGTCTAAGATATTCCGTAGATCTGAATTGTCGAGGTACCTCTCTCTAGTAACTAGTGCACAACGTTCGTTTAAATGTTCTTTACTAGTGTTGTGACACGAGTCTTTTAGTTCAATCTAATTTCGAGACTTGAGGCTTATTTTAATGCTTCACCATTCAATTGCAATAGTCTGTTAGCAATGATCTTTAATTTGTATTTTTATTTAAGGTTAGTTCCAGAGTTTCTAAAACAGTGGAAACTGTTTAATTGTAAAATGTTTATTTTGTTTGTTTTATTTAAACTTTATTGCACAGTTAAGAAAAATTACAAAAGGTGGACTTAATGCCCAAATTAAGGGAAATATTTGTATTTCCTTGTCAAGTTTATACCTTTTGATTAGGACATATGTTTTTGTATGAGGAGTAACAAATAGGATACTAATTACATCTCTTAAATGTAAGTTATCAATAACTTGAAATTATGTTCTAAATCTGATACTAGAGACACTTGTAGTACATATATAAATAACACTATCCTCTAATGTCAGAATAAAAGTCGTGAGCTTTGCGATCTTGAATAGAAATTATTGCGATTACAGCTCAAGCATATGGACCTAGGAATAACATGGACCGGACGCGGAGGATATCATAAGTGACGCTAACTTTTAACGTTATATGTGTGCACCATTTGTTTGAATTTGAATTTCGAACGGAGGAACATTGCATCCGTATTAACTGTCGATGTGTGCGTGAGCTTGTGTCGCCACACGTTGAATTACTATGTGCGTCACTGTTATGTTGACTTGGGGTCTACCCTAATTATTTAAAGATCCATTGGCTCAAGAAGATAAACACAAATCTCGAACACAAGATTCGTTTTTTTTAAATTATATTCTCGTATTTTAACGAGCCTTGCGTGTTGTTGCCTAGTAGTCACCATGCCGCTCTGGTGTTCGATCTCTGGTCAGGCAGGTCAAGATGGAAAATGATATTTATCAAATTGGCCTGGGTCTTGGATGTGTATCTATATATGTATTTGTTATAAAATATGGTATCGTTGAGTTAATTTCAAATAACACCTTGAGGTTAGCTCAGTCTGTGTAATTTGTCCATATATATTTAGGTCTATAAGACTCCGAGTCTCTTACAACCCTATTTCCTTTGCACTTAATAAGTCGTTATGAAGATCAGAAGTAATGGCAGCTTCCGCTGCTAAATATGTAATATGGTTAATTTAGTAAAAATAAAAAGCAAAGGCATCATAGTGATTTCGTAATATTAAAATTAAAGTGCTCCATAATTAATTTATAACGTTGGAGGTATTTTTTTTCAGAATCACTAGAGCGTTTGTGTAAATATTGTTTGAGTTGTAAAATCTAATTTGAGTAGTCAAACCGAGACGAGATACGGTCCGCTGCTTTGCCTTATGCGTAAATCTAGTTCTGTTCTTAAATTGAATTTCTTTTTTCAAATCATCAGGCTCTTGGACATGTGCATCCTTCCGTCACTTACATGTGGAGCTCAGACTTTGTCTTTGACAGAAGCTCAAAAGTCCGGACTCGGGGTTTGCCATAGGCCCATGGAACGCAGCATGATGAACATCAAAATAACTGATCGAATCCGCAACACCACGCTACGTTCCATCACAAAAGTTACCGATGTAGCCGTCGCAGCCGCTAAGCTGAAATGGGATTGGGCCGGGCACGTCAGCCGTATGCCATCAGAACTTTGGTCTGGATTTCTGTCAGCATGGACCCCAACGAATGGTCACCGGCAACCTGGAAGACCTCGGCGGAGATGGTGGGACGACTTTGATGCGTACTGTAAAGACTAGCCAAGCAAAGCTCGAAACAGAGAAGAGTGGAAAGCAGAGAGGGAGGCCTTTGTCCAGCTGTGGGATTTAAAAGGCTATTATTAATGAATAAAAATAATAAATCAATTATCATCATCATTACAGCCGGAAAAAGTCCACTATTGGACGAAGGCCTCCACCAAAGAAACATACCACGTTTGGCGAGCAGGTTGGCGAAGGCAATTTCTTTGGCTTTTTGTGCTTCCGACACTGCTGCCCATCAGAAGCATTTTAAAGCTAGGGAAGAACAGGAATTTGTTGGATTAGGAAAGGCAATGAAGGTTTTGGGATACTACTCACTCGGATCAATGGGGGAAAAGCAAGTAGCAGCTCGGGAGGCTTATTTAATTGTTATTTTTACCCAATTTTTTTATACTTCATTTCATTCGAATTTTTTTTGCATATATAAGAATCCTAAATATTTTCAGAATTCATATACCCCTAGATTGTAAGTGTGGTACATACAAACGGGACTGGGGTTTAGTTGGAATCCTTCCATCGTGAAAAACATTAACATTTTCTCCCGTATTATGAAATGAAAGATGAAATGAAATGAAAAATATTTATTGTTACACACAATGGCACACACAACACAAACAAAAAAGGACAGTATAAGACAAAACACAATTATAAGGCGGTGCCATCAGTATTACAAAAGGTGACGGCTCAGTATTACGTTGTACTAGGCATATGCATGACCTAGTACAACACTGATTTTCAGCCGTCACCTTCTGTGGCATCACGGACCGTCCCACGCCTCCCTAAGTTGGGAAGAGCCTTTATGCAAAACAAACAACAAAAGTATAACGAAAAAAAAAAATAAGTAAAATACATACACAAAAAGAAAAAACATAGAAATGAAAAGAATGAATAACATAACAATACACTCACACAAGACAGTCGGTCAAAACTTAGACAAACAGTACAAGTACAACACGTGGCATTAGTGCCACGTCACTAATAAAAACAAAAAACTATTTTTAAAATGTCAAATCACAGTCGACAACCAATGAACCAATCACGTAACCGATCTATTCAATCAGATCTATTACGTCTTTTCCCTTGCGGGGTGCGTTTAAAATTGGTTTGATGGGTTACTGTTGCTACCCGCATCGGCTACTCACATGATTCCTCAGATTTTCGCCCATACCCTCGATCGGCATTTACGATCTGCGCAGGATCAGAAGAAGCTAGTATATTCTATGTTTGTTCTTTTTTCTCAAACCGAAACTCTTAGTTGGATCAAAATCCATGTGGCATCCGTAAAACATCTTCATAAACTTTCAAAGGTAATTTAAAAGGTAACATATATCATATGAAGAAGTTATATCAAAATGGAGGGAACTGAAATGCTGTGCCGACTCCACATAAGTGGGATAAAGGAAGAAGAAAAAGATATGAAGAAGCTAGATCTATTTTTTAGCTCTTTCATGCTGGTCTGAACGAAAAGAAAAAAAGTAGAATGTACCAGCTGCTTTTCTTCCCGCGCAGACCGTAGAAGCCGGTCAAGGGAATGAGCGAAAATCTAAAGAATCATGACATAGGCGATGCGGCTAGCAACCCATCACTAGTTTGATTCCATTTTCCACCTTTACGCCCACCAACACGCTAAACGTGGCCTTTCAGTCTTATGACTTTAGGTTCTGTCTACCCCGTAAGGGATAAAGACGTAACAATATGTATGTAAAAAGATTTGAACGCTCGGAGTCTAGAACGAGGTGCGGAGACTCTCTGTCATGGTCATGAGGGCAAAAACCAATACTTCGTCAAATAATAAGGTAATCAGTGAAATGTTATTATAAAAACTAGAACATAATTATGAACAATATAGTACATGGACCTGAAATAGTGTATCCCATTACTTCATGTCCTTACATGAAAATCTCTATGGCCTATGGTTTATCCTTCAGTAATGATGGGAGGGATACCTATGGGTATCAGTAATATGGGTGTACTTATCTTGGACGGGGAGATTCGGTTCACTTAGCCGGTGCGTGCCCGGCACTATCTGAACCTCCATCCCCAAATGTCCGGAAGGGATTTTATTACTAACCCATTAGTCTATTTGTCATCATCATCATTTCGTGTAGGTGACACGGTAAATCGACCATGCACACCCTGGTGTCAGAGTTCTTCGGAACCACCTCTCGGCCTGTGACGTGGTTCCTTTAACGAATACCAGTTGGCAGCCGGGACCAACGGCTTAACGTGCCTTAAGAAGCACGAAATCATCTTTATTATCAGACAATTAGGCGATTTAAGCATGCAATATCGTTACCAAACTGGAAACAACTAAATAAAGTATGCTTCCAGTGGGATTCGAACCCATGACCCCGTCTACAGGCAAACGCCTTAACCACCGGACCAATTTAATAAGCGCTATCTTGTAATTTAGAATAGGAACTTTTAAGAGTTGTGCCGCATTTATTTATCATTATGCTACCTGACTATAGATGGCGCTTTAAAGTTATTGTTTGGTGTGTTTTAGTTCAGCTACTCGACAACAGACGGCGCTAAATTAACTTGTGTAGTGATTATTCTTAGGTTAGGTCTTTGGTAATAATATAAGTAACCAGATTATGTATAACTAGCTGTTGCCAGCGTCTTCGTCCGCGGCAATTTCTGTTATTATGGTTAATAAGTATAGATGAATATTTTTCCCCCGTTTTCAAAAATTTTTTTATTGATACTTCGGTCCTATTGGTCGAGCGTGATGTTTTATAGCCTAAAGTATTCCTTAATAAATGGACTATTCAACACAAAAAGAATTTTCCAATTTGAACCAGTAGTTCCTGAGATTAGCGCGTTCAAACAAACAAACAAACAATTGCACTAAATTGGCTGAACATTTGCTGATTGACCTTTTTTACCGATTACTACATATTTTACCTAAAAACTACTGATCATTGGCATACATAATCCGGTAACTTCTTGTATGGACTTTCTTGTCTAGCTAGACAGGCGTGCCCCACGTTTGATAGTCACTTCAAAATACATTGCGGGTCGTTCGTATGATTGACTATTTTCATTTAAGAATATAAAGCTTAATGTATTTTGAAATGACTATCAAAACGTTGTAGGTATACTGAATTAGCAAATAGGCCGACTGATTTGCTTTTGGGACATCGCATATTCATTTCTTTCTAAGCCCAGACAAAAATATATAAAATATATAAAAGTGTATTTTTTATTATAAAAATATATCTATAAAATGTCATATATTTATACAAAACGAATTGACATGAAATGATTTATTTCGCTTAAGCGTGGTTATACTTTAAGCTATTTTCAGCATGCAAAATTTGAATACATACGTACCTATGTATATTTATAACGTGCGAGGCTGTGTCATTGTAGCCGTCTAAGGGATCCGGTTTTCTTTATTTCCGACAGGGTTAGCTTTCCGATTCAGTTTGAGTTGGAGCTTAGTTCCGTGCCTACCTTAGACCCACTACCGACTGTTCCTAGGATGTTACGAGGCGACTAAGGGACGAAAAAAAAAGAGAGCGAACGTGAGACCAGGATGAATATATAATATAAAGACTACTGATGATTATATGTTTTTCTCAAGCTCTATTCAACTACATACTACTATCACGTCTTTTTTCCTTTTGGAGTAGAATGAGTCTAGGTCCATAAGACCTAATTCCATGTCCAGCATGTTCGTGGACGTGTAGCGGAAATTTTAATTGAAATAGTAATGGGTTCTAAGCTGCATCATTTATTGACTTATTTCCTCAGATTTTCGGCCATTCTCTCGATCGGATTTTCGTTTTGTGCGGGATGATAAGCAGCTGGTACATTCTAAGGTTTTCTTTTTCCCCAGATCTGCCTGAAAGATTCATTAAAGCGGGTACAATAAAACAACCAGTAATTGTAATCGCCTCATTTATTAAGTACTATTCTAAAAATAGGTAATAAACATACATTAAAGACTCGACTTAACCACGATTTGTTCATTATGTACAGCTTAACGCAAACTAGTGAAACATTACACTTACGAGTATTTTGTAACGTCAATAGCTTTTGACTGAGTATTTTATTATTAAAAGTTCAATAAATAACACACAACACCGTCATAAAACGAGCCAGTCCTCTTTTATCATGTCTGACGCTTTCTCTGCTATCATGATCACAGGAGCGTTGGGGTTGCCGCTTATTATAGTCGGCATTATACTGGCATCCACCACCCTTAAGTTAGCAACACCATGCACTCTTAAACGAGGGTCTACCACAGCTTCTTGGTCATGCTTAGGTCCCATCTTACAAGTTCCTGTTGGATGATAAATGGTGAACGTGAAGTGTTTTAAACTACACTCCCAGTATTCGTCACTGAATAGAACGTGATGCTGACAGCCAGGCAAAGGAATATTGTGAGGTCTAGATCCGTATCTCTGGAATGCAGTAGTGTTCGATAAGGCCATAGCTATTTTGATACCTTCAGTAAGAACTTTGATGTCTTCTTTGTAGGCGAAGTAATTCGGTTCAATCGAAGGTGGTTGGAATGGATTTCGACTCTTCAACTTTATCCAACCTGAACTCTTCGGGCGCAAGAGCAGTGGAAGTATTGTCCATGTCTCAGCGTTTTCCATTGGTTTATACACAGTATTGTACACCCTATCGCGTAGATTCAGAATCTTTCTAATCTGTTCTCCGCCGTCGGAGTTGACGGAACTTGGGGCAAAATGGAACTGAATGTCAGGCCAGTTGCCAGAAGTCGGGGCGTACTTTGTGTTCACGAAAGCGAGACCTTCCACTCCTTGTGTAGTCATAGGGCCTTTCTCGTACATTATGTAATTCATGGCGACCGCAAATGTTTGAAATCTGCTCTTTTTGAACGTCACTGGCTTATTTACTACGAACGTCAAGCCACCCAAGCCAACATGATCTTGTAAGTTGTGTCCTACTTTTAGATTAGCTATGACTGGTATGTTATGCTCCTTCAGATGGTCTGCGGGGCCGATTCCACTCAGCATCATTATTTGTGGCGTTGCCAGTGCTCCAGCTGACATGATGACCTCTCTTTTTATTCTCACTTTATGCTTCTGGCCATTGCGAACGAATTCTACTCCGTACGCTTGTTTCTTAACTGGATTGATCAGTATTCGTGTGACTTGAGCTCCAAGAGCAATGTGTAGGTTGGATCTTTGTCGCACTGGTCGCAGGAAGGCCTTGGCCGTACTGCATCTGCTGCCGCGCCGCATCGTCGCCTGGGTCAGCATGAATCCGGTTTGTTTCGCTCCATTAATGTCTCGATTCTCATAACCAAGCTCTATGCCTCCCTTGATAAAAGTCACAGATAACGGCGTCCGCCAGGGAGCCTCTTGCACCGTGAGATACCCTCCTGACGCGTGATAAGGCGTGTCTGCTAAATACGGGTTTCGATTGTCCTCGGATTTCAAGAAGTATGGTAACACTTGATCGTACGACCAGCCTGGGTTGCCGAGTGCCTCCCACAGGTCGTAGTCGTTCCGGTTGCCTCTGACGTAGACCATAGCGTTGAGGACACTGCTGCCGCCGAGGACTTTGCCTCGAGGCCAGTTGCAGCGGTCGCCGTTCATGGCGAGGCAGTAGGATCGGTTGTTGGAGGGTGTGGTCTGGAACTTCCAGTCCATTTCGGAGAGCTGGTTGTAGCCGGCTAGGGCGGGGATGTCGGAGATCTCGTTCTCGTCGTAGCCGGCTTCCAGCAGCAGCACCGTCCAGTTACCGATCTCGGACAGCCGCGACGCTACCACGGCACCCGCTGAACCGCCCCCGACTACGATGAAATCGTAGATCGGCATTAGCTGGAATTGAGAAAAAATAAAATTAATAATAATTAAATACTAAGTAATCTACTATTATATACTTCATTGTTTGCAATCGTTTTTGTAATGTAAAATTAAAAAAAGAATCCAAACTGGCCAAGTGTGAGTCACATTACACACACACCAAGCATTCCGTACCACCATACAATATTTAACTACAAAATCCACGTTACTTGAACGGTGACTTTGATGTATGAATGCGCTTAAAACGTCTACCGAGCAACCTCTCTTATGAGGTTTATCAAACTCTTTTGAGCACGAACACTAGTGATCTTAATTAGCTGTGGTTCGACGTCACAGTAATAAGTAAGAAGTAACTTTGACATAATCGATAAAAATCGTCAAATTAACATATTTCTTGTATCCCTTAAATTATTAATTTCATTTTGTTTTTCGTTTCTTTTTTTATGGTTCGATTCGAAAGTCGAATGTCCAAAAGAATTGCAATACGATTATGTCGAAACTAGCAGCCCGCGGCTCAGCCCGCGTCAATATCGATCTCTCGGTAACAGTACCCTTTTTACCAGGATAGAATGTACCCTATGCCCTTCTCCGTGTACCAGATAACGTGTATGCAAAATTTCATGATGATCGGTTTAGTAGTAAAGACGTGAAAGCGTAATAAACAAACAAACTCACTTTTGCATTTATAATGTTACTAAGGATAAGGATATGACAGACCAAGCCTGGTAGAAAGCAAATCTTAGATTTCTGTTTGGTCCCTTAGTCCCCAACCCCATCTTTAAATTAAAACTGTACAATTTTTACACTTATACTTAAAAGCTTATTTTGTTTTCATATAATTCTGACTTATGTAAGGTGTTTTATGTAGCCAACTGGCGTACAATAGCGTAATTTTGATTGAACTATAACTATAAAGTTATTACTTTATAGTTATAGTTCCTTACTAATATTATAAATGCGAAAGTGAGTTTGTTTGTTTGTTTGTTTGTTACGCTTTTACGCCATAACTACTGAACCGATCATCATGAAATTTTGCATACAAGTTCTCTGGAGTGCGGAGAAAGACATAGGCTACCTTTTATTCCGGGAAAAAGTACTATTCCCGCGGGATCGACATTGACGCGGGCGGAGCCGCGGGCGAAAGCTAGTAATGATATAAATCATATAATAAGTGATACGCTCTATTTAAGTAATACTTATTTAGTATGTAAATTGACTATGTATTTAAAAGGTAAAGATTTATGGAAAGTTGTCAAAAAATCACATCAACACAGCGCTGATTACTAAGATTTATATTCCATAAGCGGTTATTGTTATATTCCCAGTAATGGTAAACGAAACTGGGGTAAGACGCTACGGACCCTTTATTTCTGGATAAAAGATACTCTATTTTCTTCTCAGTACCTTCATGAGGGCCCAAAATGTACCGATTATAGGTTCAGTGGTTAAAGCGTAAAGTTTAACAAACAAAATAATGTACCAAAAGTATTTAGCATTCAAAACAAATTATGAAGTTACAATTGCAGTGAGAGTTAAATAACATACTTACTGTATTCACTTCCGATATATAAGACTCCGGATCGTATTGCTGGTATCTGAAATACGTAATTCCTAGCGCTAGGAGTGGTATCAGTCCCAGCACAGTGATAGGCGACGGCGCCAAGCTCGCCAATGCCCCTGCCGCCTCCATCCTTGCCCTCACAATTCATCTACTACTACACTAATATTTACAACTAACACTAGTCTTAACCTCCCCTATATCCACTTATCAACCTTTTTCCTCTCCTCGTCTTCCGACAAAATTTTCGGCGTATAATTCCTTATACCACCTTTCTTTTGGGTATTATTCTTGTGAGCTTCAGCGTCATTCAAGTAACTGTTCAATCTGTCTTTTTGTATATCCTCCTTTTCAACGTCGAACAATTGCAATTTATACCGTTTCTCTTTTGATATCTTTACAGGTTTATACAATTCTTTGTTGACGTCTTTGTAATGGTCGTTTTTGTATAGAGACGTGCAGTAGTAATCGCTTTTGGAGGATCTATCGGATCTGCATTCGTAAGCGCTGGATCCGCTTCTGTAGCCGCTACTTTCCGTTGAGGAGTTGTCGCTTTTGAAGCTGTCTGCGCTCCGTCTGACTTTGTGCCTCTTGTAGTCTTTGTCTTCGTAGTCGTGTGACCGGTAGTCGACTGGGGAGCCCCTGTAGAGGGTTGGATCTCCGTATTTTTCCTTGTATCTCCTGACTTGGCTTACGCTAGCGTGTCCTGCGTATGACTGTTCCTGACCCATGGTGACAGGCGCGTGGGCGTTCTCTTGATGGTTTCCTGGAATGACATAAATTTATGATATTAGTATAGTGTATAATTAATTAATTGAGTCATTTTTTGTTACAGGTAATGTGTCGAAGGAGTTTGTATGTGTGGTGTGAGTATATATATAGTTTTTGTAAGTGATCTCAAATAATGTTAGTTTATTTTTAAAACTACCGTATGTTTCTGACTGTCTTTTGAAACTTAAGTTTTTTTTGAAGAGAGCTCTGACGTTCCGTTATTAATATTTTCATAGTAAATTCTAGGATGTTTTTCTTATTTATGTATATTACAAGAAAAACCCATTCAGCCAAAATTTTTTGAATCGTTTGCATATGGGTATATATCAATTAGTACAACTAAATTAACGAAAATAACTTACAAACACACGGTATAAGTACACATTTGCTAATCTTATAGATTTGGTAATATAACCAAATATGTGACTTTAAAAATCAAAAATAGAGTAAGGTAAACTAATGGTTTTACCCGTTCTTTGACCCGTTATTTTTTTCATTTAACTTTGTTTTGCCAGTGTGTAAGTGGACAATACCGTTATGACCTATAATTAATTAAGATCATTTTGCTAGAATGCTCAATAATAGATTTTAAAAGCATAATTTACAGTTGAAATAATTTAACACACACGTCAAATTTTGATCGGTTTTGAATCCTTTAAAGGGTGATTTAGTCCGGCGATATGAACAACTTTTCCTATGGGACCAATGCTAGGAATTTAAAAAATCCATACATAAATGTTAAGTTTACTTCAATATTATCTTTGTTTTATGCCATCTTGCTTGATCCATTCGCTAGAAAACCGGCTATAATTGGAGGTGATCATTCTTGAGATAGGTCCGCTCTTAAACAATTAAGGTAAACAAACAAATTAAAATTGATGCTTTTTAGTTTTTAAAACATTGGAATGTATTTTTACCCCGAAATATATGGTACCTCTCTGTTTCTATAATCTTCAATTAATACGCCTTTGTCTTGATTAACTATTATAGTTTTAATAATAATGGCCAAAAACAGCGTCAGTTCTTCGTGCCGCAGGTCTGCGATAGTTGACCTGCGAGCGAGTGGAGCGGAATCACAGAGATTCATATCCGAGTTCATCACTCGCTGTTCAGTCGAGTCAGTTAAGACCCTCCTGATGGCACTGATAGCGAAGTTTCCCGATCGTCTTATGTTTCTGCGAAAAAACTATGATAGCGCGTTCTAAAAGACGTTCAGCGCCATCTAGTTCGTCGCACGGAAACTCAACATGGTCGTCGACCTTGTCCTTGGTGCCGTTAGTGATAATGCGCTGCTCTATATAACAGTAACTGATTATAAATAACTCGCTGTAGAGTTAGCAACAGATGGTATATCAATGACAGTACGTCAGGTAATTGATATAAAAATAGAAGGGAAAATGGAATATAAAGAACATTTGCGTTTAGTAACTGTAGTTTTGTGCATACAAACATTTCTAAGTACAAGAAATTTCTTAAGAATGATATTCTTAAGAAATTTATATATATTTATAAATATTTTTTTTTAACTACATTGAATTTAATGAGCGATTGTTATAAAAAACATGATGCAATGGATATTTTTTCAATGTAAGAAATTTTTAAATTTTGTTAAATTTCATTAAAAGTGTAAGTAAAAAGCACAAGAAAGAAAGACGAAGGATTCGTTTCATAAGACGAGTAAACGTTGGAATCAACCAACCAGGATAAAAATAATTATACTAGATAATAATGAAGTTGTTTTGATTACTTATTATACTAGTTTTTTTTAAATGCCATGGATTACTTCACCGTATCAGTTGTCCTCCCATCTGTCTTCCTACTTTTGAGGCTAACAAAGCTAGGATACTAACATGCCTAAGCATAACATACGAGTATAAAATAACCAATAACCTATTTCTAAAAATCTCTATTACGTGTAATACTTCTCTAGAATCTGTGAATTTTTATTTTAACTTTTACTCTATCATCATTATAATTAAAAGCGTGACTACCACCTTGTGGTAAAATTTAATTTTCACGGCGCATTATGTTTTAATTCGTTCTCAAATTAGATGTCGAGAGCAAGCAATGAACTCTGTGACAGACAGTTATTTACAAAAGACAGTTTTCACTCTCGCATGCGAGGTACGGAGTGTTAATCACTGTGACAGCACTATCATACACTCACTTTTACTTGAAGAAAACAACATTGTTTGCTTTGACATTTGGAAAATGTCAATGAAACTGTACTGTAAGTGGCTCTAAAGTAATCAAAGTGTTAAAAGTTATGTAAAGATTTTCGTAATCAAAAGGTTTTTAGAAACAATCACATTGAGAGTTCTGTGGTTTGATGAGTGGCCTAAACTGATAGAAATTAGTCAGGAATCTAAGGCTATATTAAATTATAAATATAGTTTTGGAGATAAATTGGCTAATGTCACCGTAGATCTTAATTTAACACACGCAAGTAAAATGCAATTAGACAAAAGTATCTTTAAATCTGAATAGTTTATTGAAATTTGTAAGAACTTTTTTTCTTACAAATTTCAATAAACTATTCAGAACAAAGAAACGAGTTGACTAAAAACTTAGGTTTGACCAATGTACCAATATTTGACGAATTTGAACGGCTTGACGAATTACCCATTTTGCACCGCTTGACGAATAAACCATTTTAGGAGCGGTAAAAATGCTTGACCAGTTGATAAAATTTTCTCGCTTGGCCAATTATCCTCTACATCAAATATCTTTTCATCAAATAGATTTTTAACAAATAATTATTTCAGGAATGGGGACTTGCACACATTTTATTCGTTAGTTATGGACAGATCGGGCTCATCAGTGACAAAAAATACTTCGTTAACTCAAAATCTATAAATATTGATCTGTATATTGAAAATGTAAATGCTACAAAGTCATATTTTTTCGTGTCGGCCTGAACAGACCTTTGAGAATACTGCAGAGTTCTGACGTCATATTAGTTATTATTTCGCTGCGTAACAAATTTAGGATTTGTATGCATGATATGAGAACTCTGTTCAGCTGCTATGTTAAATATTGCATTTATTGAAATGACCTCATAACGATAGCTGTTGTAATGTGGCTATCGCACGAGAATATCACTTTTTATACTTTTGAAATTACCTTTCGTAATCAATTTTTAACAAACATACATCGATATCAAATGAAAAGTGTCCTCAACAATCTTTTTCAGAATCGAAACATTTTCAAAATCTACTCTTCATGCAAGTAGCCAGTATGTATATACTTTCCCAAAATACTATTTTTTAATTGAAAGAAATAATTGCGAATTAATGTGATTAATACAAAAGAACGAAAACACCTTTTTTGTTCTTTTTTGAAACTTCTTGCTTTAATCGCATACTTATGTATATAACGGGACGCAACGAGAACACGATGGATGTAACTCTATTGAAACGTCAACGGAAACAAATAATAAAAAGGTTCGTGCTAAGTCCCGTTTATATAAATTACCTTTTTATTGTATGAATAACCGTGATACTTACTTAAGGGATTAGGTTTCTTTTATTGCACGACTCTACCGTTCAGTTTTATATTTCAACTCCAAACTCACGGCTGTTGGCATTAATACAGCTGTTATGCAAGGCGAAAGTGCGAATACAAAGAAGACGTGGTAGATCATTGGCTATTATTGTTATTTTGAACACGCAAATTTAAGTCCATTTATAGAGAAGTATAAGTAATATTATTAATACAAGGGAATTAATTGATAGGTGCAACTGAAATGATTTAAAAAGGGTGTTATTCAAACGGTTAGCAGATTATTCGTAATTTTGTTAGCAAAAAATATAATCGGTCAGCTAAAATAGCTAGTTAGGCAGCAACTTATGGTCAGCAAAACTTCTTTTCTGCCCTCAGTCGTTCCGGGTTGTCATAAAAAAAATAACTTGCACCTAACTTCTTTTCTGCCCTCAGTCGTTCCAAGTGGAAACCCAAAGTTTATCCAAATATTTTCTCTGCTGCCCCAATTGTAAAATCGTTCTGCCCAAATAATTATTTAGCAGCCCGATAATTACTTTCATGTAAAAACATGTAGGCAATTATTGTTATTTTGGCCACGCAAAGATTGAGTGCATTTATAGAACAACCGAACTAAACAACAAATATTTGAAGTTAATTTGAACCCACAGAACAATACAAAATCATAGATTCAGTTTCATATTAAAATGAGTTAAATCCAATACGTCACTAGTCACTTGTAATAGTGGGGTAGGTTGAGTTAGATGATGCAAGCTCTAAGAGTAACGTTTAAGAGAATTGGGATGTGGTAAGCGGAGTTCGACGTGTAGGAATCGAAACGCGATAGCGTACAAAGATCAAAGTCGCTGGTTTGAATTCAGCCAGCGTGGAATTTATTTCACCATATCTTATTTCTTAGGATGGCCATAAACAATTTGGCAAAGCAATAGTCATGCTTAAAAGAAGACTACGTGTGTCAATAAAAATAATTTGACTTGAAAAGAGGATGAATATCTAAACTTCGTACGAAGTTATTTAAGATCAAGACAATTAACTCATCCGTTGTGAATACGTATGTTATGGAGAGAGTAACATCATAAAAACTAAACTATGTACTAAGGTATTATACATTCATATAAAATAAAAGTTGAAGAATTTTCAAAATCGTTCACAGTTTTGTCTTCGTTCATCTTTATTTCGTTGTCTTATTAGTTCTTGACCAGTCCCATAAATAATACAAAGCCATACAATCGTCCATCTCTAAGTTCTCTAACTAGCCGTGAAGTAATAAGCGTGAAGTAATAACTAACAAATGTGCCTGAACAATCCTTTAAACAGGCGTGGATAAGAGCCAACCTTTCATTGTTTGCAAAACCATTTTCTTTCTGCTTGTAAACATCTGTTTTAAGTATTCCATGTTGTAGAATTTTGATCTTTATGAATTTTGCATTAAGGACTATTGTTATAAAGTTGTATTTAAAATTACATGTATCTTGTTTTTTGAAATATGCAAAAGCAAGTTCAGTGTTGACAGGTTTTAAAGTGGGTAAATATTGGTTTCGATCTGCCCCAACAAAATGTTGAAAGTGTGTCCTTTGGTGTGAAAACATTTAGCACCAATCTTGATTTTTTTTAAGTTGTTGTTTATTATTTATATTATCATCGACGCACAAGAGGGGTGTGTTTGTGTGTGTCTGTCTTTGTATCTGTCTGTGGCACCGTAGCTCTTTAACGGGTGATACGATTTGGATGCGGTTTTTTTATTTGATAGCAGCATTTCTACCGATGGTTCTTAGACATCTTTTTTTATCAAAACCAGTCCTATCGTTTACTAGATAGAAGAATTCTTGAGGGGGTTGCTGATAAAAATATTTTTATATAAATAATATAAATAAATATTTTCTCTTTCAATGTATTTATTTCATTTATATGCCTTTCGACAAATCTTCTTTAAGAGTCACCGCACACTGTAGACTTTCTATCGGCCGGTAGTTAAGACTGGCTCTTCTTCTTCTTCTATAATCGAGTCGCAAAATGGCTTTCCGATTAATTAACGAACGTCGGCAACGCGCGAGTGGCCCCCCTGGTGTTGCAGGCAGGTTGCATCTATAGGCTACGGTAACCGCTTTCCATCAGGTGGGTCGTATGCCTGTTTGCCTACTAAAAAGTATTAAAAAAAAATTTAATATATTTCGACCAGTGCATTGCTACCGTAATTGCCCGTTCGTTTGCCTCATTCATATCTTGTTAAGAGCAAGAAGTTGGGCTGTCTAGGCACACCAAGAGGTGACCCATAGATTGGATAGCACCACAGTCGCACTCACTATTGTTGGAGAAACCCCACCTGACTTTATTTTCGTGGCATCTACCAACACCAGCCCGAAGTCTGTTGAAAGACTTCCAGTGTGGCTCTCAATCAGTATGAAGATGCAGCCGATGTAATGTGCGCACTTACTTACATCTTCATACGGATTAAAGGCTCGGCTAAACTATCGGCCGATAAAAAGTCTGCAGTGTGCAGATACTCTAATGGCTTTTGTGCACAAAATATAAAGTACTTTCCGTTCAGGTCCGTTCCGCGAAAAACAAGAAATTTTGATGACTTGTGTTGTATGTATTTCATTCATAGTTGAGTTTGCAATGCCGCATATATTTTACTAAAGCATATGTCCTACGTTTAATGTATTCCACCTATTTGTCGTCTACGTGGAATCTTACATCATTCTGCATTTACTTATTGACATAATTGATGTGGCAACCACTTTACATAGTGTTTATACATGGTAAACGTTGACTTGTCTAAATACTAGCTTACGCCTGCGGCTTCATCCACGTTAATATCGATCCTTCGGGAACAGTACTTTTTTCCGCGATTAAAGGTAGGCTTTAGCTATGTGTTTATATCCAGATTATAATCATTGGTGCAAAATTTCGTCAAAATCCGTTCAGTCGTTCTGGCATGATTGAGAACAAACATCGTAACATCCAAACCTACAGACAAGCAAATTTTCGCATTTATAATATTAGTGGAGGATGCGAAAGTAATGTCTGTTTTTCTACGACGAAATTTCATTACTATTCCAAAGGGGTCTACACTCACGTGAGCGGAGTAGCGGGCAAAAGCTAGTGCTGTACAATATGCTCAAAGCTGGGAACTCAAAAAAATGGAAATATGCAAACAAATATGTTCGGCCGCCCGGTCAATTTGTATGGGAACTTTAGCAGCATTGGTCCCATAGGAAAATATGTTCTTATCAACGGGCTGAATCACCCCTCAAGGATTGGACAGGGTTTTCTTTAACTAATATTAAATGCGAAAGTGAATTTGTTTATTTGTTTTTCGCTTTCACGTTGTAACTACTGAACCGATCATCATGAAATTTTGCATACACGTTATCTGGGGTACGGAGAAGGACATAGGGTACATTTTAAATAATATAAATAAATATATATGGAGGTCTAGGGTGGGACACGCTAGTATTGTATAAAATAAAGAATTAAAGGAACCAACCACGTGTAAATCTACCTCAAGATCATCTAGACCTATTTGCCTAGATGATCTTGAGGTAGATATGGTCATTTGGAGGTACGGTTGGCTATATGGACAACCCTGATCTCATTATTGAAAGCTTTAGGCTATTATATATACGTAGTCTTCCCATATCTGGGTCAGTTGTACTGGTGGCGTTTTTTGGACTCAATATGGCGCACTAGCCATATCTGTTTTAAATTTGTGAAATCATAATAAGGGAAGTTGTCGATACCCGCTAACTAGGATATCCGGGTTATGATGATCATATTAGTTAAAGTACAAAGTATAGTTTAAATAAAAATACATAAACATTTTATCACATCTTTATCCCTTACGAGGTAGACAGAGCCTAAGGCCAAAAGATCCAAAGGCCACGTTTACCGCATTGGTGGTACAGGTGTAAACCGGAATCTAAATAATGGTGGTAATGTAATGTAAGTAAAACTAACTAAGTAAAATGTATATTTATAACAATGTATTTCGAGTCCATCTTGCAACTTTTCTAAATTAATCAGAGCAACACATAACGAACTTGAACGAACCGTAACTACGCATGTCCGACAGCTATCTTGAAAATTAACATAATTATCCAAAAATGAGATATTTAAAACTGTATAAAACAAAAGTTTTTAAAATTGTATAAATAAATTCATCTTCACACAACACTGCGCACCATGACACAAGTGTTCGAACGAAATCTGCTAGGTTGAAGTGGGACTGGGTGGGCCATGTTTGCCGAATGGTGCCGGAAAGATGGGCTTATAGAACAACCTCATGGGTTCTGATGGGAAACGGTCAAGTAGCAAACCAAAAACAAGATGGACAGACGACTTGACTGCTTTTGATGAAACTTGGAAAGAGATGGCAAGAGATAGAGCAAAGTTGAAAAATAAAGGGGAGGCTTTTGCCCAGCAGTGGGAGGTAAATAGCTAGTAAAAAAAAAAAAGAAAAACTTCATCATAGCTGATGTAATTGCAAAATACTAATAAAGTTACCGCTTTAATCTCACATCTTTGTAAATAACGGACTCTGTAAGTCGAACCTTTTTGTCAGTTAAAACGGTAGCGGAAACAAATAATTATTTAAAACTCCCGTTTATATACATAAATAACGACAAGGTCCGAACGTACTACGGGTTGCATCCTGTGATACTTCGGAACCCGGGGTCCTTTTTTTAAACAGCATATGTTTCTGATACTAATCATGACGTGGAATGTTTGCCACATTATCGGCCGTAGGTTTGTCATCAACTTTCCTGATTTTTTACTCAAACTATTATGTAATTAAATAGATTTTATACTGCACTACAATGTCCGGTGTATTATTAAAATTGATAATTTCATCACATGAAAAAGAACTCACCACAGGTAGGATTTGAACACACGTCCCTAAGGTTTACGCCCTAAGTGTTCTACCACACCGCTAAACAAAACAACCTTGACATCTTATAAACCTCACAATTGAACACTGGTATTTAGACTTGACCAGTGGCTCGTGTTTGCACACCAAATACTTGCATTTTAGAAAAACTTCTTGAATCGTGGCGACGCATACGGAACCTTTTTATCTTGGCTCTCTGAAGAGAAACCCTTACAATATTCTTTTTTACGTATATTAATAATTTTTTTAAGTGTATTTGACAGCAAACGAGCAGACGACCACCTGATGGAAAGTGGTCACCGTGGCCCATTGACATCTGCAACACCAGACACATTTACACATACTTTTGATATCGTTGTGGCACACATGCTAAATTCGATTTATTCTACCATTTTAATGTTGTTTTGTGTAAATGTAATATGTGTCTATTCGGTAACAATAAAGCTTTTATCTATATATCTATATTGTAGGTCTGTGCTGCTCGCAGTGCGGAACCTCAATGGTATAAGTTATAAACCAAGGCGCGAGAAGTTAGCTAAACCCCGTTAAAATTTTAAAGTTAAAAAATATACTAAGGCCAACTACACTACTAATTAATTCTTGTTTGATTAGATAGTTTAATTAATCTGTAATGACTGCACTATTAGAATTTCCGTAGAATTAAAATAATTAGTTCTTATTTTCATTAAAATTCAGCGTAATAATTGATGGCTAATCAATGGAAAATAACGTTATCTATCATCTATTAAAAAACTTCTCTAATAATGCCTGCACTTTTCAAGGCCTTTTCATTTGTTTAATTAATTCATTATGTTATTATTAAGGTATATATCTTCGACTACAGCCGGGATTACAACTACCTTTCATCCCGAAAAAATATATTTCTTGCGGGATCGACATTAACGGGAGCGAAGCCGCGGGCGTCATCTACTATACTATAACATATAGAAGTTCTTACACTTGCGTGATACCTGGCGAGCTCCGTGGCGCAGTGGTTAACATGCCAGCCTGCGACACGAGGGTGCCCGGGTTCGATCCCCTGTCAGACCAAGATGGAAAATGATCTTTTTCAGACTGGCCTGGGTCTTGGATGTTTATCTATATATGTATTTGTTATAAAATATAGTATCTTTGAGTTAGTTGTACACAAATCTCGAACATACTTTGGGGCTAGCTCAATCTGTGTGATTTGTCCGTATATATTTATACCTCGGCAGTCATTGACCTATGCTTTTAAATATTTAACAAATAAAGTAAATGACACCAATTTTGCATTTCAAAATTACAACCACTATTATAATTACATTGCTGTGTTTACCTTGTATCCTACAATTTGCCTCTCCATTCTTCCGCTCTGTTGGTTTCTTGACTGACAAGAACTGCCTGACTGTTTTGCGCGCATCATGAATGTTTGTAAATTTCTTTATTACTTCGTATCTTCCAAACTGGATGGATTTCGACAGTTAAGGTATCGTTAAGTTGGTCTTAACGACCCAAGAGATTTGATAGATTTTAAAACATTTTGAGCACTCTGTTTCTATAATTTTTGAAATTGAGTTTTTGACGGGAATTTAGCACGGTTTTTGGATTGTTTTGCAAATTGCTTAGTGTTATAAATACCCCACTTTAGCCGCGTATACGAGTTTTATATAGCCTACTTGTGATTTTGATGTCATAACTATTTGGATGGAATGGAATAAGAAATATCCGTACATCAATTCTAACAAACATTCGCATTTATAATATTTGTAGATTGATTGGCCATGACTGGCTGGAGTCAGCTGTTATAATTTATATCCATACTAATATACTAATCCTTACTAATATTATAAATGCGAAAGTGAGTTTGTTTGTTTGTTTATTTGTTTCTTTGTTTGTTTGTGTGTTACGCTTTCACGCCCTAACTACTTAACCGATCATCATGAAATTTTGCATACAAGTTCTCTAGAGTACGGAGAAGGACATAGGCTACCTTTGATCCCGAGGGATCGACATTGACGCGGGCTGAGCTGCGGGCGAAAGCTAGTAATTTATAAATGCGAAAGTAACTCTGTCTGTCTTCTTTTCACGCTTCAACCATTGAACCAATTTGGATGAAATTCGGTATAGACGTAGTTTAGACCTTTCATTCCCAGGGGATCGAAACTAACGCGGGCGGAGCCGCGGCCAAAATTAAGTTTATATAAATTTCTAATTTTTACCCTTATTTTGTAATGAATCGTGTACGACACAGGCCATGTTACGAAAAGTAGTGACATTAGCACACCGTTATGCAAAACTAAAAGTAATCATCACCTTGAATTGAAGAGAATGGCATAACACGACCTCTGTTGAACATCTTCGGACCTCTTTCAACATTTAGAAATGCATTATCTTTGATTCAAGTTTTATAACCTCACCACAAAAAAATAGTTGTCTGTAAAGTCGTCGGTCGTGCCTCTTTATCGCTTGTTCCGCGCTCTCGCTTGCACACGGCACGTGACATATTTTCGTGCGTGCAGCCGGCGTTATAAAATTATAAGTCATTATCACGACAAAAATGGAAAATTTCCAACATATTTAGGGGTAACAATAATACTTACAGTTATTTTTTTCTATCATTTAGTTAGTAGTAACTTTTAGCCGTGTGGTTTCCGGCATGGATGTTGTAAGAGGCGACTTAGGCAATATAAGCTAAACAAAGCTCTTAAACATCAATGAGACCTCTCCAACTCATCTGGCCAGCGAGGAGCGTGTAGGTCAAATCCTTTGTCTGCTCTGGCCAAGTAGGGCTCTGGTAGTACAGAGAGGGTCATGCTCATGCAGTGGAGACTAAAAAGACCTGATGATGATGATGATGAACTTTAGAGACTTACAGTCTTATTATAAAACGAGGACTAACTTCAGTACCTAGTTTAAACCATTATCCGACCGACACTTATCACTTTGACATTAGGTCAACTGTCACTGCCTCCGTGGTCCAGTGGTTAAGGCGTTTGCCTGTAGCACTGTCGTGGTTTCGATTTCCACGGGAAGCATGCTTTGTGAAAGCAACTAAGCTTTTAGTTTGGTTAGGACATTGCAGGCTTGAATCACCTGATCGTCTGATAATAAAGATGATTCCGTGCTTCGGAAGGCACGTAAAGCCGTTAGTCCCGTCTGCCATATGGTAGTCGTTAAAGGAACCACGTCACTAGGGTGTGCATGGTCGATTGACCGTGACACCTACACGAAATGATGATGATGACTGTCAACCATTTATAATAAGACTGTTATTTGCTAGTAACTAGCAAGACTATTGAGATAAGACCGCCTCTTGTGCTACTTTATATATAATAGTTTTAAATAATGTTGTATCCTTATTTTGGTGCAATAAAGGATATTTCATACATTCATTCATGGATCATACAGCTCCAACACATACAAGAACGACGGAAGCCTAGCCGTCTCGAGAATAACAAACACCCAATGAGCATTTTAAACGGTTTTTTGCAATAGGCGGTAGCGAGTCGCGTGATGAGCGTGCATAAGTAGCAAGCTACTGAACATTCGTATGCAAAACCTTTGATTTCGCATGCTGTACATGTGTAATTACCTGTTCTACAAATAGTGCAGGTGGTCAGTTTATTGTATTGCTACCTTTGGCTTCATAGATGTACTACTTATTTTAGCGATTGTTAGTAACTGTCTCCGTGGTCCAGTGGTTAAGACAATACAAATAAGGCTGCTCAGCTTAATATTTTTTTATTAACCCATATTCCTTCTGATTGGCAAAGATCGCATACTAATTACCCTAATAATCATATTTACATACTCGTAGAGTTGGTCACTAACAAACTCTCATCATCATCATTTCAAGTAGGTGTCACGGTCAAATCGACCATGCACATCGTGGTGTCAGAGTTCTTCGGAACCGTCTCTCGGCCTCTGACGTGGTTCCTTTAAAGACTACCAGATGGCAGCCGGGGCCAACAGCTTACCGTACCTTCCGAAGCACGGAATCATCTTCATTAGCAGACAAGTAGGTGTTTCAAGCCTGCAATGTCCTAACCAAACTGGAAGCAACTTAACAAAGTATGCTTTCCGTGGGAATCGAACCCACGACCCCCGGGTTTACAGACAAACGCCTTAACCACTGGCACACCATTAAATATAATTTAAAGACAAGATTCTCTGATGATCGATACTCATGAGACATCGAAGAGAAGTAAAAAATAAATTCACATTGTTACTTAATTTTCTAATTGAGCATGTAAATCTGTGAATACATAATAAGATGTAAATTTAAAAAAGAAAAGATGATATAGTTTGACAGTAAAAGTAGGCAGTAAAAGTAGACATCTCAATGCGAATCGAGTAATAAATATTCAGATTTTCATGTCATTTTAACAATACTGAACAAATTACCAAATTAGTATGATTCTCATTTTTAAGTATTCTTAAAAAAACTTCTGTTTTTTTTTATAATTATAAAAAAATATTTACGGAAGTTTCTAACAGTTAATGTCTATCGGCGTACCAATATTTTGATTTTGCTATTCTATAATCGATCGCTATATTTTTTATTACACGCCTCAACTCAAATCGTCCATAAAATCCACAAAAAGGGGAAATCATGAAATTTCTCAGCATTAACAATACGAGTAATAATCCTAGGCTCCGAGGGAATTTATTTATTTATATTAGGGAAATATACAGTTATTATAGTTTAACAAAGTAAAAGATATATAAATAATACTTAAACCGATTAAGTTTCCTCACTTAACTTATACAAACTACTTATTTGAATAGAACAAGAAGCTTTATGTAAAATTAATCGTAATCATATAAAATAAACAAATATAACCAGAATTCTACTTACATTGATGTTAAGTCATGATGTTAGAGATGTTAAGTCAGTTATATTCAGGATATAACTTAAGTACAACTCAGTCATATAAAAATAAATGTTTTATAGCCATAACTTGGTATTTGTTAATAATGTAGTATTTGCCAAGTTGATGAAATCAAACCTCGGTGGTAATCAAAATACCTCGAATTCATTGTGGTCATTCAATTTAAACCGATGACATACAAACAAATTGTCAATGAAAAGACCACTAACCTTAAACAGGTTTATTTAACCGTGTCAGTAAACCATATACCGTCAGTATAATTTATTTACCATCCAAAATCGCCAGTGGCCTAATATTATGGTAATTTTAACGGGTCTCATTCCTTACGTAAGTTGCATTTTATATGGAGAACCTTGAAAAGAAAGGTTACTGGGTCAACTCTTTTCTTTAATGGACCCTTATGATTTTAATTTCAATCTTTTTAAGTGTTACGATCATTCATGCATTACCCCGAAACATAGTGAAGCCTATTGATTGATTTCCCATATTCCTTTGCATGTATGCAAAAATTCAAATATTTTTTTAGGGTTCCGTACCCAAAGGGTTAAAACGTGACCCTATTAAAATCGCTCCGCTGTCCGTTAATATTAAAGGGTAAAAATATTCAAATTAATATTAAAGGGGCTCCCGTACAACAGACATGATTTTTTTGCGGTTTTTATAGATAACGGTACGGAACACTTCGTGCGCAAGTCCGAATCGCACATGGCCGGTTTTTTTAAATTGGAATTTATCACCAGTGTACGAATCCGACCCATACGATTTTTTTTTCTGATAAAAGTATAATCAGTCAATACTCTTATACAAATGTATACTGTTTTAAGTACAATATTTATTAATAACAGGGTATATCAGTATTTAATGTCCAAAGCTTACATATTCTTTTATCATCAAATTTAAGCGTTATATATATACACAAGTTGATTCCATTACGCCACACGTCCAAATGTTCATGCAAAACCGCAATATAAGGCACAGGATATTTATGGCTACTATTTTCAACAACTCTGTTACTCAACTTCGTGACTACCATTACTCAGTTATCGTCTTTAACTGTTATTAGTCCAATGTTGAATATCCTTTTGTGTGTATCATATTTTTTGCCGAAGTGTTTTATCGTCTTATTTTTTTTCATCATCATCAGGTCTTTTTAGTCTCCACTGCAGGAGCATGACCATCTCTGATGACTCCCCTACTACCGGAGCCATACTTGGTCAGAGCAAACAGAGGATTTGGCCTACACTCTCCTCGCTGGCCAGACGGGTTGGAGAGGTCTCATTGATGTTTATGAGCTTTGTTTAGCTTATTTTTTTTAATTTACTTTAAATTTTCGGGATTATTGATTATTTTAATTTGCATAATATCAGCAACATACAAGAAACCAACTCGTATCTCTACATCAAAATGGTAAACTGTAGCAATGGAGTCGAAGAAAACTACAAATAAATCTCTAAACTTCTATTTTCGGATTAAAGTTAATCGTCAAGAAAGTTTTGCTTGTGGATAAGATATGAGACTAAAACACGACGGATATGGATTTTCATACATACTTACTTTGCAGGCCAGTACAGCAATATCAATTTATTTCAAACAAGTTTGTAAAGTAATGAACGAAATTCCAAGTGTGTTTGAGATAAATATTACTTATTTGGTTACCAATTCAGACCAGTCAATAAATAACAGTATATAGTAGCAAAATTACTCTCGGTATTGAAGCAGTCTGGCACGGTGGCATGTTAAATACCGTAATTTAGCAGACGCAGGTACAGTCATGTCACAAGCCATGCCTTGACTAATAATACAACTCATTAATTCACCATCGATTTCATTGTGATCTTTATTTGGGACAGCCACTGCGTCAAGTGGGACGTCGGCATCATTTCTCATAGCCTACGTGCGAGTTCGATCGTATTGTCCACTCAAGATTTTACCATCATCAATTTCAACTTTATCTTTAGGGGGCAAAGTTTAAAATCGATTGACTGCAGTGAGGAAATAATGTCTCCTGACGTAAGTGATAGATTTGCTGGGTTAGAGAAAGCCGAAGAGTCAGCTCAGTTTGTCTAGCAGTTAGTAGCTAAACGTGATATGGATGATGTAACGATAGAATCGGGCACTCTCATTTTCTATATTTATTCGCATGCTCATTTTAGGAACAACAGTATTGCGTGTACAGGTGATCAGAATATTTTATAAGTTACATCGTGATCGAATGTCATATTACATCATTATTACGGTACGGCAATTGTATGTATACATACATGACTTTTGCATTTTTTTTAACAACAAAATGTATAACTGATTTAACATAATCTTTTTAAAAATCTAATAAATGATTGCAAGCCACATAACACGCAATAACTATTATTTGGTGCATATGAAGAACAATATAATTTGACATGAACTGTAACTTGAGATTGTGTACGTCTGAAATATGTAATACGATGAAAATTATTTAACTTTTAAAACTAGGAAGTCATTTATATGTACGTTCTAAACGATATGCTGGAACATATTTATATTTAGTTATATGACAGCTATCACCGAACTCCTTGGACACTTGTATGGTCCACCTGGAAATGCCGAATTCGACTACGTACTGAAGTGACGTGGGGAAATGCTGGCATAACTTGCCACGTTGGAGTAATATTGACCAGAGGGAAGTGCAATATCAATTTGATTATGGAGATCAGACCATGGTACATCCCCATGTCCTTCGTGCTCCACTAGTTGCAGAAAAACTGACTGCCAAGGCTCCAGAGGGCGTGTTTAAGTAGTGACAATGTGGAATTATATAATGAATGTAGTTTTTAGCCAATGATCAAAGCCCTACACCAAGATTAAGAAACTTTTCAATTGACGTACTTTATCAATTTCACTGAACAAGCCATCGAAAAAAAACTACAGTTATTAACAAATGACAAATGTTGTAATAAGAATGGAAACTGTAACAATAGTTTTCCCACTTGTTACGGTTGCAACTCTTGTCTGCAATGCCATGAAGATTAGTATTTAGTTCAATGCCATTTTTATTGTACTTGTTTACTAGTGAACCACCCTAGATTAATTAGAGGCAACTTTTAGTTTTAGCCGATTTTAATAAGTACAACCTTCTGCAGGTTGTACTTATTGAAGTTAGTTGCAGTAACTGCAACCCAATTATTTCCTTTCTATTCTTAATTAAAATTACTTTACAGAATCTATGATATTGTTCTTATACTAGTTTATAATCATACATTTGAATTGCAATTATTATTATCATACCAACTTACTGTGAGAAGGTACTACTGGAAGAATTCCGCTTATGTTACGAGTATGTGAAGCCTAAATATTTGTTGTTAACCGTTTAGAAACTCCCGGCTACCTTGAGATCATGTAATATTTACACCAAATATTTGATTGCGAAATCAGTCAACAGTAATCACTAAATATTCATACTCATGGTATGACATTTACTCCGTGATATTTACTCCGTATTTCATTTATTATTTGTGTATTTATTATTAATAACTTAATAAAGTACCTGATAGATTATAATAGAATTATTATTGCCCAAAATAATAGACAATGAAGTCTTTATTTGATGTTCCTATTTTAAAGATTTTTTTAGTGATTACTAATGAGTTTTCTAATATTCTCATTTAATTTGTTGGCTAAATAATATGATTCATCGATCACATCATCAATACTAATAATAGATCTGTAAGGATTGGTCTTGGTGTAAGATACTTTTTTTTTCAGATATATGTTTTTAAGCTCTATTCATTTTCCAATTTGAACCAGTAGTTCTTGAGATTAGCGTGTTCAAAAAAAAAACTAATATTAGTAAAGATTGAGCCTAAAAAGGTGGCTGATCACATTGCGACGAGGGCCAAGTAGTACGCCGGCCGCTCGGGAGTACATGAAATGCTTGATACGTAACCGTAATATAATTGTGCCTCAATTTTAAATGCGACTGTGGTTTTTGGCGATGTCTGTATTCTGAGGTTTAGAGAGCATAGATAATAATCTTCATCCATATATTCCGAAGCCTTATAATTTTGAGAACATTAAAAAAGGAGAAAATGTTGTTGAAGCCTTTTGTCAAAAAGCTTCGGTCAGAGCCGGCTGAAGTACGAGTATGAATGCTAATAGTGATGTGTAACCGTTAGATAAAGATCTACGGGAAGTCGGCAATGGCGGCGGACACGCAAACTGGAGACGTTTGCAGAAACGGTAACTGTAAACAGTTTTTATCTAAATACGCAAAGAGGTTAACGCGATCTTTGTCTATGGTATCTTATGAGGCAAAGGCTACTACTGTTAGAGGTTGTTTGTGAAAAACAAACACTAATTGAAGCATTAGTGACCATAACACTAAGTTTTTTTTTTAATGTTATAGGACGGCAAACGAGCAAGCGAGTCGCCCGATGGAAAGCGATCAGCGCTGCCCATGGACAACTGCAACACCAGGGTGTAACAGGAGCGTTGCCGGCCTCAAGTAGTTGGGGGAAGGACAAAGCAAAGAAATGGAGGTTTTAGACGGTGTTTATCGTCATTATGAGCAGGTAGTGATAAAAAATATATATACTCGTACCAGCTACCTATCCTCCAACACTGTTAGTAAAAGCTAGTAGAATGGGCAAAAACCTGAAGAGTCATGTCATCAATTATCAAATTCATCATGACACGAATCATGTCAAAGGCTATCGGTTTTCTAACCACATCACGATTTTCTTTATTCAATTTGTCACCTACCAACATAAAAAATATGGCCTAGGTCTTATGGGCCTAGGCCCTAGTACGTAGGTTCTATCTACACCGTAACGAAACGTGATTAGTATATGTACTTCTTTTTAATGTGGCGATGAATTCTTATTTAACTGACCCAGTAACGAGCCACTTTAATACCTCTATATGTACTAAAATAAAATGTCCGAAATTTTCAACAAGCCCAGATTTTTTGAGTCGGCCTACGTAACTGTCTAAAAGACGGTCTGATTATCATCGCGGGCAAGTGTTCGTGTGATCACAACATAATTGTTTCTTTGTTTCAATAGTTCTATTTTTTATTTCAATATGATGCAAAGAATATTTTGAACCATTTTTATAAGGTTTACTTGTTTGTGTATGTGGCCAACACTGGTGTCACATTTTTCAAGATGCCTAAAGGCATCTGACATAGCTTAACGACTGCCATCAAAGATGACAGCCAGGACCAACGGCTTAACGTGCCTTCCGAAGCACGGAGGAGCTCGAGATATTTTTATGCCACTTGCGGTCACCCATCACAGTAGGGACTGCGCCGAAGGTTGCTTACCATGCGTAAGTAGGTCTATAAATAAATGTTTAGAAATATTCTAATAGAGTAGGAGACTTGGTGGACATGATTTTGTTAAGAATAGTAAAATAGTAGCGATGTCGCTAAATTTATTGGTAGCTTTCGCCCGCGGCTCCGCCCGCGTCAATGTCGATCCCTAGGGAACAGTACTTTTTCCCAGGATAAAATGTACCCTATGTCCTTCTCCGTACCCCAGATAACGTGTATTCAAAATTTGATGATGATCGGTTCTGTAGTAACAACGTGAAAGCGTATCAAACAAACTCACTTTCGTATTTATAATATTAGCTAGGATTAAGATCAAAATGTAACAAATGTGCATTGTTTTATATAAGTAAATGCCATTTTTTAGCGTATACAGCATTTGAAATAAAAACGTACATAGTTACTATAACATATATATTTATTTATTTAATTTTTTTGTCGTAGAATATTACAATTGAAACAATCTCACTTTCGCATTTATAATATTAGTTAGGATATTTCACAACTGGTTGCATGTGACATACGTTTCAATCAACCATCGTGGTTGATTTATATGCGTGTTACAACTTAACTAACATAACGTGGTAACAATTAGCAATCAATCAGTATTCTATTACCCATATTTCTCAACGCTACGTAAGAAAAGGGCAAGATGATGGCTGTGATTGGACATAAGAAACCGTTGGTCAGTGTGTCAGCGTTTCAATTGTTGAGGCATGTCCAGTCATGAGCAGATTTAATTTTATTGCCTTTTCGTGATGAAGTCGTACATGCCTTTCTATACCGGGAGTAACTTTACCATGTGGCTCTAGCATTAGTGTTGCCGATCGATAGGCCACTGATACTGTGGCAATAGTGGGAAGATCGATAGTAATTTTCGTGTCCAAACCCATCGATAGCAAAGTTGTTAGAGGCGATAATAGTATCGATAATATCGATAGTCGCTATGCTATCGATATCTGTAATAAATGTGTGTATATGTTTGAAATAGCGTTACCAGGCGCCCGGACAAATTCGAGCTCTATCAGGCGTTTTGTTGACGCGTCCGGCTCGTCCGGATTTTGTTGTTTTCTTTTTTTAAATTCGTCAATAATTGGTGATTTTTTAAAGATTGCTTTGAAACTTACTCGTGTTTTTTTTTAAATATTGTGTTATACAGGGTAAGTGGTATCTAACGCGTCACCTCCTACAGACAACTTAAGTCCATCAAGATTAACTACGTATGCTATATGACTTTGTGTAATTCGATGTTTGCTTTTCTATACAAAAAAAAGCAAAAAAAGGAATTCTACTTGTCTTAACTCTATGACAATCAGCGCTACGAGGTAATAATAGTAGGTACCTACGCTCACAGCTATAGTAGAATTAAACATAGACTTAACGTTTGATAGAAATCCACATAAAAGCTAATGTATGTAAAATCTTACTATGTATTGCGTTTAAGTAAAAGTCATAGAACAAACGTTGTTAGTCATGATGTACCTGTGTTCTTAGCAAGTTAGTTAACTATAACCCTATATACTCAGTTTATACCTATTTCAGGCAGTTAAACTTCTGGGTGTAAGGCTTATTCAGTAAAGTACTAAGTCTGTATGTAGCGTGTAGGAAGGAAGGAACTGCACGAGTTTCATACAGCTCGGAATAGCGTGCAGCTATTAGTCACTTCCACAATTGTAGGCGTGTCAATATGCTAATTTGTATAAAACAAAAATCACTAATAGGCGTTAAGTAGGTTACAGAAATTAACAATACCTTATTGGGATTCAATCATTCATTAAGTGCTTGAATAATTTGTTTTGAAGTTAGTCATGTATGTCGCGCTTAAAGTATGATTTGTACAAGGTTTGTTAAAATATTTTCCAATTGTTCTATAATTAACTGCCTCCGTGGTCCAGTCGTTAAGGCGTTTACCTGTAGACCCGGGGTTTGATTACCACGGGAAGCATACTTGTTTCCAGTTTGGTTAGGACATTGCTTCTTCCGAAGAGCTTCCCTCCGGCCACCAGCTACCATGGGTTACCTACAAGAGTCTGAATAGACTCAGGACACAGGTAGGCCGGTCGAAAGAAAACCTGGTGAAATGGGGCTTTTTGGTCGATGGTCAGTAATGCCAATGTGGAGACACTCTGTACACTTGTTCCTTTGCTTCAAATGCCCCCGCACCTGCACAATGGATGATCTGACTTCTGCTAATGCAATCGACGTTCAGAGGCTGAGTATTGGCAGGACATCTTTTAACATTTTGACGCACACTGAACGAGACACATCATCATCATCATCAGGTCTTTTTAGTCTCCACTGCAGGAGCATGACCCTCTCTGTACTACCGGAGCCATACTTGGTCAGAGCAGACAGAGGATTTGGCCTACACTCTCCTCGCTGGCCAGAGCTGAACGAGACAATACAAGTTTTATTGTTGTGTATGCTATAGCAGTTCACTGTCCAGGAATGAGTTAATATTGCGTTATTGCGGTTTGCAACTCGAAAAGAAGAATTATCAAATGTACTGAGGATGCGCAATTCTTGCGAGGGTAGCTGAGCGGTGATGCATGCGTTGCGTAGCTGTGAAATATGAGTGTTTCCAACAGAGCTAAGAAATGCGATGATTAATAGCAAATGTAAAAGACGGAGTGTGGAGAATCCTCTTCGCGATGCAGGCTCTTTTCAGAGTGACATTGTATAACCAATACATCTCTATCATTTAAAACTTATTTCCTACTACACCATTTCCACGACCGCTTTGCTAACCGATGCTATGAAAACTAAGCGATATTATCGATGGATTTTTACTAGCACGCCGCTCCGCTCTACCGAACAGATATGGTGGAAACGCATCTTTAATGTTATGAATCCTAGGCTGAAGGGATCCAGCACTTAAATCACTTGACAAATTAATGATCATCATCATTTCAGCCACAATAAGTCAACTGCTTGGCAGAAGCCTGTCCCGAGGATTCTTCGTTTCATGGGAGGATATTGTTATACTCACCACGCTTTGGCAGGCGGGTTGGCGAATGCAATTTCTTTGTATTGTTGCTTCCGACGCTGCTAGGAAGTATTTTGAAGATGGGGAAGGATAGGAATTTGTAGGATTTGGGCAGGGATTGAAGGTATTGGGATATTACTTACTCGAATGAAACTGACAAGTTAGTGTTTATTCGCACAACACGACATTGCGCCACATTTTTTGCAGTTCAACAGCTGCAAAACAGCGCTTGGTGTCGTGTGAACTTATAGGTAAAGGTTCCAACTTTAATAGCATTGCCTCTAATCATCTGTTTGTCTATCCGTTACCTTAAACACAATTTGAATTAGAAATTGTGTCATATTTTTAGTTAAAGTGTGTTACGTCATTAAAACATGGTTAGATAGCCAGCCTTTTTGTTGTCACTATTTTCTCTGTAGTTCTTATAAAGTACTTCCTTAAGATAAAATGTAGGTGAGTCAATCATGTTTAATAATCCTCTCTGATCAATGATGATCGTCAATCATAATGATGGTAATCGCATTATTCATATAAGAATCACATTCTCAACAATGATCATATCATTGAAACGAACGTTAAGTTTTACATTATATTTTGAAAACTGACGAGTCTGAAACCAGAAGACACCAAGGCTGGCTAAAGCTCTTTACGGCAGTGAATGTTGCTTTTGAAAAGTTTGCGAGCAAAGAGACTGGTTTCATTCGACTGATACGGGCCGTTCCACTTGACATGCATACAAATTAATTAATTTTATGATATGTCTCAAAAGGTCAATAAACTAGACTTTTACTATCTGATACTAAATTTCTTAGGTCTACAACTTTTATAGGGAAGATTTATAAATAGTTTTTTTTTTTTCATACTTAGTTTTGATTGGAATTTATTTGTATCGTGCTGTGTTTTAGTATAATTTATTATGTATATTTACCATGATATATCAGAAAGAGTTAGCTACATATCCGTCCATCTGATTTAGTTCATAGTACAATAGAAGCGTGGCCTGCGGGTCTTATAGACCTGGGCTCTGTCTATCCCGCAAGGGAAAAAGACGTGATATGTATGTACAATAGAAGATAGTATTTACATTACATTTAATTTGCTGTATCTCATTTTACATGATGACAACTGTGAAAGTTTAGCGTTTAGCGACATATAAGGGGACATCTTGATTACCTCGGATCCATTGTTAGGCTTCCAGAATCCAAATATCTTCGAGAACAATCCACTATTTAGACACAGATCCACCTGGCAGATACCGTACCACAAAATATTCACTTTCTTTTCACTAAAACCAAATCTTACACTTCAAACTTGGAATTTTAAATTCCTTTTTTGAAACAACAATTACCGATTGAGGTTGAGGTTTTTATTGATTGATTATTTCTTTTTTAATTGTGTTTTAGACGTAGTTAGAAAGCAGTTCCGTACTTTCTTCGCGCGCGTGCGCAGAGTAGCTATGGCGGGGAACGAGTGAGGTGTGGCGACCATTGATACCGGTATAGTTGCAGTTATTGCATTTTTCTCGTCTATAATTTAATCAGCTTTGAAGGAAAACACCTTTTTGCACTTGTGATTGCCTAGTTGTTGTCACCGTTTCGTTACATGCTTTTGAGTAATGGTTAATGTAGTAACAACGGGTAGAATAGGTTATAGTAAACAGTGTAACCTAGTCTCCGTTAGTTTCATCTTTGAATATTTTTAAATATGTTGTATAATATCAATATTTTCAGGATTCCGTACCCAAAGGGTAAAAACGGGACTTTATTAATATGGCTCCCTGCCGTCTTAAATATACGGCAGGGCCGATCTGGACCAGGATCGCCGCATCACGATCAGAGTGGAAGTCCCATCAAGAGGCATATGTTTAGCAGTGGACGCAAATATGCTGAGAAGAAGAAGAAGAAGACCGTCTGTCACCAGGCTGTATCTTATGAACCGAGTGAAACAGCTGAATTTTTCACAGATGATGTATTCTGTAGTCTGTTTCATGATGGTACGAAAGACCTTTGGGAGCGGCCTATGTCCAACAGTGGACTTGAAATGATGATTGCTAAATATCTATTCATACATTACTTTCTTTGGCAACTCATACTTACTGCTTGAAATCAATAAAGCATTTGTTTCAGGCAGCAGTAAACAATAAGAGATCCTTTATAAGTCTCTCCCTCTCTCTCATCTAATCGTTCTGCGGTGCAACGACCCCAGGGTCCGCTATTATTACAGCATTCATGCGGTAATATGATGTGACAGTTTTTACAGCCAACCGCTTAATTGACGCCAACCCTCCTTGGGTATACGAGTGAAGTATTTTAAGTTATAGTAATATTTGTAACTTTTTTAGTGTTATGCCAAGTACCATTGTTTTCTTACCCAAATTAATTGAAAAGAAGAAAAACATTAAAAATACGACTTAAAAATACAGCCAGTGACATATAGAATGTTGTTAGGTTGATAATGAAAACATAACACTCTCTTATTTTTGGCAATCGCGTGAATAAAAGGAGAATTACGGAGAGGAGATTAACGGAATCATCTCAGTGACAATTCAAGCATATTTCTAAATGAAGTCGAAAATGACGTGGGGATCTGCACGAATTCCGGTGCGAAATGGCCCGGAGAAAGTTTATGTAAATTACACGCTCATTAGAAATGTTATATTCACTAAAAGCTTTGATTACCCCTTTAATGCCACATCTTATTAGACGGATGACACAAGATACATAAATTATTTTAGGTTGAGAAGAGCTTGACTTATTATTGTAATCGAGCGAGCGAACGAAGAGAGAGCTCTTTAAATTTTATGTAGGTTCCTCAATAACTCTCGACTGGTTCGAGAATTATTATAGCCCCTATTAGGAGGCTTGTGCCTGATCCAATGTCACTTTCGCCGACGGATCTGCCTGCCTATATGCTAACTTAGTGTTCAACGTTTTGATAGTCACTTCAAAATACATTACGTTGTATATATGTTAAATAAAAATAGTCAATCATACGAAAGCCGCAATGTATTTTGAAGTGGCTATCAAAACGTTTTACACTGAGTTAGCAAATAGGCTGGACGTCTATTGGTTCTTGGTGACATCGTTCGGATCGGGCACACGTTACGCCCCCCTCACGACCATATCCCCGAAGAGCTCTGGACTGGAATCCACAGGGCAAGCGTAAGCGTGGACGCTCAAAACGGACGTGGCACCGCACTGATAGATAGATAATGTCGTTTATTTGCTGCTCTAGTCACACATATACAACAGTTTGATAAAAAATAATGTCATTAAAAATACAGAATAAAATAAAAACAATACTTTACAATTGTATATGTATGCCACAGCAATACAAATAAGTCATAGCTCAGTGATTATATAGCCCTGAGAGCAACACACTGATTTTCAGCTATGGCCTGTCATCAAATGCGAGTGCGGTTCAAATAACTTATGTGGAAAAAATGGAGAAAGGCCCGAATACTTAGTATAAATTGACTTTTAATAATTTTGTAAGCGAATATAATAGATTGACGAATAAGTATATACACTGTCATAGCAGAGGAGAAGCTGGGATATACCTGGAATGAAACTAAGAACGCTGCGTCGGGTAGAACCAGATGGCGCCGTAAGGGACATTTCGTAGAAGGGACATTTTGGGAAAGGGACATTTGGGAAAGGGACATTATGGACCTCAACGTTAGTATCGACTTCGTCCCTTAAACTTCTCAGCATGTAACACGCTGAAATTATTTTGGCTTCTGTCTTTGAGTACGTCATTAAAACATGGTTAGATAGCCAGCCTTTTTGTTGTCACTATTTTCTCTGTAGTTCTTATAAAGTACTTCCTTAAGATAAAATGTAGGTGAGTCAATCATGTTTAATAATCCTCTCTGATCAATGATGATCGTCAATCATAATGATGGTAATCGCATTATTCATATAAGAATCACATTCTCAACAATGATCATATCATTGAAACGAACGTTAAGTTTTACATTATATTTTGAAAACTGACGAGTCTGAAACTATAGTCGGCAACCCCGACAAAATAGCACGTGAGTGACCCGTTTTTAAAATATAATGATCATGTAATTTATTTACAATGTGATAAACAAGATCAGAGAAAAACAGCTATAAGAGAGACGCCGGTAAAAGCGGTAATAGGACGAAAGTGGAATCCGGCCCGACCGGACGAAATCAGGAAGCGGTCCAGGTTCGAAGTCGGCTTTCTACGGCCTTACGACCTTCGGAATAGAGCATAAAGTTGCTAAGTTTGTTGACACTTTTACTTTTTTTATTGACGAGCTTTTTAGATGACAGGCTTCGTAGTTTGTTAGAAATAAACAGGTTGTAAACGTATTATGTAGATGATTTTATAGTGCTTTTATGTGTAGTGGTGGCCATTCTGACTCCTTTTATGAAATGTATTCAACATAAGGTTGTATACAAATTATTATTATTTATTATCTGGACACTACTACAGCCCACTGTTGGGCAAAGGCCCTGTTTCTTATTTATAAAAACAGTATAATACATGTGTTTGACAGTGATACAAGACAGTAACTACATATATATCCAGAAGACACCAAGGCTGGCTAAAGCTCTTTACGGCAGTGAATGTTGCTTTTGAAAAGTTTGCGAGCAAAGAGACTGGTTTCATTCGACTGATACGGGCCGTTCCACTTGACATGCATACAAATTAATTAATTTTATGATATGTCTCAAAAGGTCAATAAACTAGACTTTTACTATCTGATACTAAATTTCTTAGGTCTACAACTTTTATAGGGAAGATTTATAAATAGTTTTTTTTTTTTCATACTTAGTTTTGATTGGAATTTATTTGTATCGTGCTGTGTTTTAGTATAATTTATTATGTATATTTACCATGATATATCAGAAAGAGTTAGCTACATATCCGTCCATCTGATTTAGTTCATAGTACAATAGAAGCGTGGCCTGCGGGTCTTATAGACCTGGGCTCTGTCTATCCCGCAAGGGAAAAAGACGTGATATGTATGTACAATAGAAGATAGTATTTACATTACATTTAATTTGCTGTATCTCATTTTACATGATGACAACTGTGAAAGTTTAGCGTTTAGCGACATATAAGGGGACATCTTGATTACCTCGGATCCATTGTTAGGCTTCCAGAATCCAAATATCTTCGAGAACAATCCACTATTTAGACACAGATCCACCTGGCAGATACCGTACCACAAAATATTCACTTTCTTTTCACTAAAACCAAATCTTACACTTCAAACTTGGAATTTTAAATTCCTTTTTTGAAACAACAATTACCGATTGAGGTTGAGGTTTTTATTGATTGATTATTTCTTTTTTAATTGTGTTTTAGACGTAGTTAGAAAGCAGTTCCGTACTTTCTTCGCGCGCGTGCGCAGAGTAGCTATGGCGGGGAACGAGTGAGGTGTGGCGACCATTGATACCGGTATAGTTGCAGTTATTGCATTTTTCTCGTCTATAATTTAATCAGCTTTGAAGGAAAACACCTTTTTGCACTTGTGATTGCCTAGTTGTTGTCACCGTTTCGTTACATGCTTTTGAGTAATGGTTAATGTAGTAACAACGGGTAGAATAGGTTATAGTAAACAGTGTAACCTAGTCTCCGTTAGTTTCATCTTTGAATATTTTTAAATATGTTGTATAATATCAATATTTTCAGGATTCCGTACCCAAAGGGTAAAAACGGGACTTTATTAATATGGCTCCCTGCCGTCTTAAATATACGGCAGGGCCGATCTGGACCAGGATCGCCGCATCACGATCAGAGTGGAAGTCCCATCAAGAGGCATATGTTTAGCAGTGGACGCAAATATGCTGAGAAGAAGAAGAAGAAGACCGTCTGTCACCAGGCTGTATCTTATGAACCGAGTGAAACAGCTGAATTTTTCACAGATGATGTATTCTGTAGTCTGTTTCATGATGGTACGAAAGACCTTTGGGAGCGGCCTATGTCCAACAGTGGACTTGAAATGATGATTGCTAAATATCTATTCATACATTACTTTCTTTGGCAACTCATACTTACTGCTTGAAATCAATAAAGCATTTGTTTCAGGCAGCAGTAAACAATAAGAGATCCTTTATAAGTCTCTCCCTCTCTCTCATCTAATCGTTCTGCGGTGCAACGACCCCAGGGTCCGCTATTATTACAGCATTCATGCGGTAATATGATGTGACAGTTTTTACAGCCAACCGCTTAATTGACGCCAACCCTCCTTGGGTATACGAGTGAAGTATTTTAAGTTATAGTAATATTTGTAACTTTTTTAGTGTTATGCCAAGTACCATTGTTTTCTTACCCAAATTAATTGAAAAGAAGAAAAACATTAAAAATACGACTTAAAAATACAGCCAGTGACATATAGAATGTTGTTAGGTTGATAATGAAAACATAACACTCTCTTATTTTTGGCAATCGCGTGAATAAAAGGAGAATTACGGAGAGGAGATTAACGGAATCATCTCAGTGACAATTCAAGCATATTTCTAAATGAAGTCGAAAATGACGTGGGGATCTGCACGAATTCCGGTGCGAAATGGCCCGGAGAAAGTTTATGTAAATTACACGCTCATTAGAAATGTTATATTCACTAAAAGCTTTGATTACCCCTTTAATGCCACATCTTATTAGACGGATGACACAAGATACATAAATTATTTTAGGTTGAGAAGAGCTTGACTTATTATTGTAATCGAGCGAGCGAACGAAGAGAGAGCTCTTTAAATTTTATGTAGGTTCCTCAATAACTCTCGACTGGTTCGAGAATTATTATAGCCCCTATTAGGAGGCTTGTGCCTGATCCAATGTCACTTTCGCCGACGGATCTGCCTGCCTATATGCTAACTTAGTGTTCAACGTTTTGATAGTCACTTCAAAATACATTACGTTGTATATATGTTAAATAAAAATAGTCAATCATACGAAAGCCGCAATGTATTTTGAAGTGGCTATCAAAACGTTTTACACTGAGTTAGCAAATAGGCTGGACGTCTATTGGTTCTTGGTGACATCGTTCGGATCGGGCACACGTTACGCCCCCCTCACGACCATATCCCCGAAGAGCTCTGGACTGGAATCCACAGGGCAAGCGTAAGCGTGGACGCTCAAAACGGACGTGGCACCGCACTGATAGATAGATAATGTCGTTTATTTGCTGCTCTAGTCACACATATACAACAGTTTGATAAAAAATAATGTCATTAAAAATACAGAATAAAATAAAAACAATACTTTACAATTGTATATGTATGCCACAGCAATACAAATAAGTCATAGCTCAGTGATTATATAGCCCTGAGAGCAACACACTGATTTTCAGCTATGGCCTGTCATCAAATGCGAGTGCGGTTCAAATAACTTATGTGGAAAAAATGGAGAAAGGCCCGAATACTTAGTATAAATTGACTTTTAATAATTTTGTAAGCGAATATAATAGATTGACGAATAAGTATATACACTGTCATAGCAGAGGAGAAGCTGGGATATACCTGGAATGAAACTAAGAACGCTGCGTCGGGTAGAACCAGATGGCGCCGTAAGGGACATTTCGTAGAAGGGACATTTTGGGAAAGGGACATTTGGGAAAGGGACATTATGGACCTCAACGTTAGTATCGACTTCGTCCCTTAAACTTCTCAGCATGTAACACGCTGAAATTATTTTGGCTTCTGTCTTTGAGTTCGGTTTTCCAATTAAAAAAGCGATCAATACCCACGTTTAGAAATGTTAGAACGTCATCAATATTTAAGTTTTGATCATCATCATCATTTCGAGCATTTACGCGGGGCATGCCTAATACGCAAAACAACAATTTCGCGTTATGACTAAACTTCTATTTCGACTGGCATTCAGCCTAAGTCGCCAGTTGTCTACTAGGTTTCATGGACAATCGACCATGCACACCCTGGTGTCGAGAGTTTTTCGGAACTGCCTGTCGGCCTTTGACGTGGTTTCTTTAACGACTACCAGATGGCAGCTGGGACCAACGGCTTAACATGCCTTCCGAAGCACGAAATCATCTGGAGTTTTGATTATATCATTTGTATACATATTCTATGAATTAGTCCCAAATAAGATTATTGATGTATCATATTACTATATCACTACAAAAGTAAAAAACAAAGTTGCTTCCCGCTGTTTGTCTGTCCCTGTGTATGCTTAGATCTTGAAAACTACGCAACGGATTTTCATGCGGATCATTTAAATAGATATAGTGATTCAAGAGGAAGGTTAACATGTATAATGTATCGTACCCGTGCGAAACCGAAGTGGGTTGCTAGTTAATAAAATGATTTGCGTTAAACCAATAAAATAGTAATATAAGTATATATTTTTTAATTTATTTAGGGCGTCATGATTATAATGACAAAGAACTTCTCCTATTATTGAGGAAGGCTTAGGCTTTTAAAAAATCACGCTGCGACCAATAGGAGCGAAGCATCAATAAAAAAAAGTTTTTAAAACGGGGTAAAATTATTCATTTATACTAATTTAAACACTAATTAATCATAATAACATAAACTGCCGCGGACGAAGTCGCGGGCAACAGCTAGTTATCAATAAATATTCGCGATATCTAAGTTCTATGCTAGCGCGTTTATGTCTTTTTTACGAAGGAAAGTTCCGTTGTTTTGTCAGGCTGGAATATAATAGGGGTTTTTTTTATAATTATAAATTCTTATTGTACAAATGGTACTAGCGTTCAAATAATACAACTGTGTAATAATTAAATAACAATGTTTATTCCTTGTTAGACTAGGTATTTGGTAAAAAAACAATGGTAGCGAGTTTTAATTTTGCATGTAGCGCCATCTAGCAGTGGAGCGGGTAAACAATTTTATAGACAACTGTAGCAGGTGCTGCCCAGTATAGCGATCGGACACTTATAATATTATTATTTTTTTAAATTTATAAATTTCGCTTATTATTATTAGCCTTTATAAGCTTTTAACATACGTTCATATTTTGTTACAAACAGAGAGTTTAAGCTAACGTATAACATAAAAAGTCTTCATTAAAAGAAATGCTATTTGGTTTCATCTGTCTCGCTCGGTGTTTGTCTGGAATTCTCAAGGTATTGTTTTTTTTCTTCTAGTTGCTGAAATTTTGCTTATTTTTAAGATAAAGGCTGAACCCGCGAGTTTCAGAGGTCTAGCTCGTGAACCACTTGACCTCTACTGCTTTCATAATAGAGAACATATCAGGCTTGTCTCACTCCCCGTGTCGGTATCGGAAACATAGCTACACGCGGCGACCACTTCGAAGGGAAAAACCTAAGAAATCCGGTAGGAACGACGCGCGTTTATTCACATGTTTTCACCGACTTCAACGAATTATGTACCGTGTGTTCAGAGCAATAAGTATAAAATTGCTTTGCTGTAGGTATCTAAACTAAAAGGTGCTGCGGTCTGACGCGAGTTAAACTACACTGTATCGCTAACTACATTGAGTTGATATTTCTTTGAATGCCTTTGCAGAGTGCGACTTCTGTACGTGAGTATAAGAACTTATTCTGTGGCCACTGACCATGCATAGAAACCTTGTGGGTGACAACGCTTTGAACACAAACTGGTCACAGTCATTATAACGGGCATATGATCGGATACCGTACCGATATCCTTTTACTTATGGTAAACGATTATAGTCCCGTTGTACTGTTGCCAAAAGTAGGCTCATTTTTAGGGTTCCGTACCCAAATGGTAAAAACGGGACCCTCTTAATACCGGTCCGCTGTCCGTTTGTCTGTCTGTCTTTCTATCTTTCTGTCTGTCTGTCCGTCTGTAACCAGGCTGTATCTCATGAACCATGATACTGAGACAGTTGAAATTTTCACAGATGATGTATTATGTTGCCGCTATAACAACAAATACAACAAAAAATAGAATAAAATAAATATTTATAGGGGCTCCCATACAAGAAACGTGACTTTTTCGCTTGTTTTGCTCGATATTGATAACGGCAACAGGTGACGCTTGAAATATTTACAAAATATTTACGTCATTTTAAAACTAAATAATGAAATAAAATTAATATTGAAGGGGGGCTCCCATACAACAGACATGATTTTTTTTCCCCGTGTTTATAGATAACGGTACGGAACTCTTTGTGCGCGAGTCCGACATGCACTTGGCCAGTTTTTTATAAGCTATGTTTGTATATGTATAACTATGTTTATTCGGGTGGAATATTGCATCTCAATTTTAAAGCATATATCTTCCACCTATTGAGCTGAAATTTTGTATACGCGTTTAGTTTGGATGACAATGACACTGGACCACGGAGGCAGTTGCCTATGGGCGTGGCGGATGCGAACGCTTTATGTTCAAACTGATTATCTTTTTCTATAACTCGACCGCGTTTTATTTATTAGGAAAAGGCACACCAACAGTATATACAACGTGATTTTGAACCCCCTAGCTTTATTGAAATCTGGGAATCAGAATCCCTAATGGAACACGGAATTGCAAGAAAAAAGGTGAAAAACGATAATGAAAATTAGGTTTCCCATACAAAGTCGCCGATCAGCTGGACTAATTTCTATGAAAGGTTGAATTTATTTTTTCGTTTTTTACCTTTTTTTCTTACAATTCTGTATTCCATTAGGGATTCTGATTCCCAGATTTCAATATAGCTAGGGGGTTCAAAATCACGCTGTATACAATATATTGGGTTAAAACATTATATTTAGAGTAGTTTCTGTGCAGACGCGTAACACGTTTGGATTTTTTTCTTCCTCCCCCTTGTGTGACGTCACCATTATATTTCAAAATTAATCGAAACTACAATACAACTTTTCGAATTAATTAATGCTTGTAATTTTTAGGTAAAAAAGCTTCGATAGTTGATAGTATCATGTCTTTTCCCCTTGCGAGGTAGAGAGAGCCTATATATTTATGACCTAAAAGCCACGTTTAGCATGTTGGTGGGAGTATAGGTAGAAAACGGATATAGTTAGTAATGGGTTGCTAGCCGCAACGCCTAATTACATGGTTCCTTAAATTTTCGCCAATTCCCTCGATCGGCTTTTACGATCTGCGCGTGCAGTGAAGCAGCTGGTACATTCTACGTTTTTCTTTTCTCCCAGACCAGCATGAAGGAACTTTGTGTGAAGGTTGATTTTTAAGCTAAGAAAGCCACTGGCGTCCACATTGGTACGTGTGACGTCACAAAGTTTATGAGTCCCGTCAATAATTGACACATAATTACTTCGATCACCCCTTCCCCTCCCCTTAACGTGTGACGTAAGTAATGGATGACCCCTTACTGGGGCCATATGGTCATCATTAGCCTAAAGACACCTTAAAGACGTATTTGTTTCTTACGAAAGTGACACCTAGAGCCGTTTAAGTATTTAAGCAGTACTTACGATGCCACTTAGCGCACGTTGTGTCATAGAATTTCCTAATTGCTAATAGCCTAGTACTGTCTTGGAAACTAATGACAAATTTCTTCTGCTGAGCATGTTACGGCATTCTCAGCGGTGCTTCGGAGCCTGGTCTATTTCTGCAATTCATGTTGTAAAAACAATCATCATCATCATTTCGAGTAGGTGTCACGGTCAATCGACCATGCACACCCTGGTGTCAGAGTTCTTCAGAACCGCCTCTCGGCCTCTGACGTGGTTCCTTTAACGACTACCAGATGGCAGCCGGGACCACCGGCTTTACGTGCCTTCCGAAGCACGGAATCATCTTTATTATCAGACAATCAGGTGATTCAAGCCTACAATGTCCTAACCAAACTGGAAAAACTAAACAAAGTATGCTTCCGGTGGGAATCGAACCTACGACCCCCGGGAAAACAGGCAAACGCCTTAACCACTGGACCACGGAGGTTGTTGTAAAAACAATAAAAATGTACAATCCAAAAGCAATATTTTTTTAACAAAAAAGCAATTGGACACGCCTCAACTGTATCAGCCCCACCTTATTGATAACTACTTAGAAAAAATATTACGTTGTAGTAGATTCTATTAAAAAACAAACAAACCTGTGTACCGTACCGATATAGCTTATGTAATTGCTTATAAATTGAGGTCTTCTATAATAGTTGTAGAAAAACCAAAAACCGGCCAAGTGCGAGTCGGACTCGCGCATGACGGGTTCCGTACCGTTATCTATAAAAACGGCAATAAAATCATGTCTGTTGTATGGGTACTCTTTAATTTAATTTTTATTTAACTATTTATTTTTAGAGTTTATATATAAATAAATATTTTGTGAATATTTGAAGCGTCTACCTGTTGCCGTTATCAACATCGAGCAAAAACAAGCAAAAACTCACGTTTGTTGTATGGGAGCCCCTTAAATATGTATTTTATTATTTTTTTGTATTTATTCTTATAGCGGCAACAGAAATACATCATCTGTGAAAATTTCAGCTGTCTAACTAGCACGGTTCATGAGATACAGCCTGGTGAGAGACAGACAGACAGACGGACAGCGGAGCGATATTAATAGGGCCCCGTTTTTACCATTTGGGTACGGAACCCTAAAAAGGAAGCCAATCGATCAGTTGTTAACCTTCTTCTTTGCTGGTACATAAATTGATTTTCTCTTTCATGCTGCCCCATATCATTGATATGGCTGCGGTAGCTACGCCCCTGACACACACCATCATTTTAATCACCCAATGACAGATTGACAGGTTACCATAAGGTCTGTGTTCCACTCCACATAAGAATTAAAAAAAATCATCATACTTATGCAATAAACTTGTAAAAGTCGCGATGTTACTGCCATCTAGTGAGGAATAGAATACTTATGTTGAACAGAGAACCGCCATCTGTCGCCGAGTGGCAAAGATAGTGTTGAATGTTTGGCTTTCTTACTAGATGGCGCTTCTTAAACAAGTGCCAGAAAATGTAGTGGAATGTCTTCTCATAATGACAATCTTCTGAAATGCTCACCATTAGATGGCAGCAGTGAACAGTAGGATCCGAGCATAGATTTAAAAAATTGCGTCGAGTTTTTGCGTTGGAAAACATAAGGAATCCTTACTAATATTATAAATGCGAAAGTAAGTTTGTTTGTTTGTTTATTTATTTGTTTGTTTGTTACGCTTTCACGCCGTAACTACTGAATCGATCATCATGAAATTTTGCATACAAGTTCTCTTGAGTACGTAGAAGGACATAGGCTACCTTTTATCCCGGGAAAAAGTACTATTCCCGAGGGATCGACATTGACGCGGGTGGAGTCGCGGGCGAAAGCTAGTATGGATATAAATTCTCCTTTTAAAACAATACTGCCGATCGAGTTTATAAAAAAATTTAACACATTCACTCCTATATTTTTTTAAAACAAATTTTAACTTACGCGGAAGTAAAAAGATTAGCTTTAAATATATCATAGCCAAGAGCTATAGCTCTTTGTTTAGAAGAAGAACAAGACGGTTTAATATGGAAAGCCGATATATCTGGATTTCCAGCCAGCTTAGCTGGACATTTGGGTAAAAAGACCGGACAACCTTAATTTTTTGGTCTTAGTATAACAGTATAAGCTTCACAGCAAACGCACATAAATCCGCATATGCAAGTCGGTTACGCAAGACTTATTCTGATGTATGGATGTGACATTTGGATACTAATACTAAAAGAGGAGAACAAATTATTGGTAGTGGAAAGAAAGATCTGGCGAAAAATTCTGGGGCCGGTACAGGGCAGACGATGGGGATAGGAGAGAAAGGAAAAATAAGGAGTTGGAAGGATTGGTGGCGGAGCCAAATATCATCCGCGGGACAAAGGACTTCACTGGTTGGACCACCTGGAAAGAATAGAAGACGCGAAGAAAAAAGAACTGACCCCACTAACAACAGATTTTAAATTGTTGGGGTATCACATTTATCTGCCCTTGACTACATTATATCTGTTACACTTAAATTAAACTGTTGGATTACTCCAGAACAGCAAACAAATACCAGCGAAAATTGAGCAAGAGTATTTGCCCGCGGAATCGAACCAGGAAAACTCGTGTAGCCTGGCGTGTTAATCACTGTCCCATTGAGGCTGTCGTCGCTCCACGACATGACAGTCGGAAGACCAAGCTTCGCTGGTGGGCCGTAAGCGATGTTGTGTGCACAATGACTGTGTCGTTTTAGTATGTGCCGAGTTACGATATTTGAAGTATTTTACTGGCAGTAAAGTTGAACAAACAGAATTTTCAAATGTTCGACAATTTACGTTTCCTATAGACATTCTTAGGTTTAATATTCTATGGAAAGTCTTTTTATCTATAGGCGGCCGGATGATCTATTGAGCTCTAAAAACTTTGACTTAAATATATTTTAGTCGACTTCAAAAAAAGGAGAACGTTATCAATTTGTTATTTTTTAAATATTTGTTACCTCAGAACTCCGACATTTATGAACCGATTTACGAGTAAAATGTATTTTTAGTTTGAAAGAGTATGCTTTCTAGTTGGTCCCATGTAAATTTTATCACAATCGATTCTGTAGTTTAATTTAAGTCGTTTTTATATGAAAGATATGATTATTTAATACATTTTTCCACTCTACCAAAACAATTAGGTGACAAAGTAGAATGGAATCATGTCAAATATTACCAAATCTGTATAAAACAAGTTTGGTTAGTTATACCATTTATTAATCTTAAACGGCTGGAATGATTTTTATGGCCTTTAATTCGTTAGATTTGATTCCACTTCCGTTCTCTCATACGAGCTTTTTCCTGGTTACACCCTCTGCCTCAATCGCAACCACGAGTACTAGTTATTATTATGTGTATATCAGAATAAATACCAGAAAAGATCTTAAAATAAATGAGTATATATTACAACGTTTTCTGCGTGTTCGTCCGCGTAGGTATCGGTTTTATTACACAGTCAACCGGGAACACTTATGTGATTATATGACACCAATAGTTTTCGCAGCACTTTCCGAATAATGACGTTTCGGTGCAACGCAGACGATGGACAGTGGCGGACAAAAAGTACGCGGCACGCTCTTATTAGTATTAGAATAAGGTTGCACTTTGTCTGACAGACCGAGAGATGGACATCAAAGTGATTATAAGCGTTCCGTTTTTTTCTTTTGAAGCACGGAACCCTTAAAATTAAATCGAACTTGTAATTAATTAGAAAATAAATATTGACTGCATCGTAAACCTATGTTTATGGTTTGACACCTCCGTTAAAATTCACATTATGAGTATAACGATGGCCATATATATTAAAAACAATACAATAACAATAAATAAACAACTGTTATCCTTCAATAACTCGTCGCAGTGGGTGTGGACAGAGCTGTCGTGTCTAATAATTATGAGACTGTAACAATACCGGCCCTTAATTATTATGTAAGCTAAGATTATATTCACGGAGGAGATACAGAGATTATATTATACTATATGTATTTGACTAGCTCCGTGGCGCAGTGGTTAACACGCCAGCCTGCGGCACGGAGTGACCAGGTTCGAACCCCGGCCAGGTCAAGATGGAAAATGATCTTTGTCAGATTGGCCTGGGTCTTGGATGTTTATCTATATATGTATTTGTTATAAAATATAGTATCGTTGAGTTAGTATCCCATAACACAAGTCTCGAACTTACCTTGGGGCTAGCTCAATCTGTGTGATTTGTCCGTTATATTTATATATTTATTTATTTATGTATAGCTGGCCAGACCAGCATGGAAGGGACTTAATATACAGAGAAAAGAAAAAAACGTAGAATGTACCAGCTGCTTCTCTAAAACAGCCGATCGAGGGAATGGGTAAAATCTGAGGTATCATGTCAATATGCGGTTAGCAACCCGTCAATATTTTGATTCCGTTTTCCACCTAATGCCCACCAACTTGCTAAACGTGGCCTTGAAGTCGTCGACCTAGGCTCTGTCTACCTCGCAAAGGAAAAAGACGTGATATCATGTATGTATGTATATTAAGTATATAAGGGAAGGCCTAGAAAAGCATATACGCACCAGATTAAGAAGAATCATGGCCATTTTAGGGATTGAAATTACAGAGCGCGAAACAAGCGATAGAGAGGTGCGATCCGCCTAAGCGTTCGGCTTGTGACTGACGCATCTATCTTTCCACCGTTATCTCGTAAAATTATCGTCCGTAAACCGACTTTACAAAGTTACTATTATAAATATTTGCGTTAAATAGGTGAAGGTGAAATGATAAGAGAAACTGAATTTCGCAGTCGTCAAAATCCAGGCGAAAATATTCGCGCGCTATGCATAATTATTATAATTGGTCCGTGTTAAGTTTAACTTGAAAAAAACTAACTAATACGTCATGGTCTATAATTTTTTTACAATGCTTATTTTAACAACCATTATTACATGTCATGAATAAGTGAGATTTTATTATAAGCATTATGTTCCATGATGTTCTGTTTCTGAGACCTGCCGGCCTATTTTCTAACTCAGTATACAACGTTTTGATAGTCACTTCAAAATACATTGCGGCTTTCATATGATTGTCAATTTTCATTTAAGGCGCTGTATCCCTATTCGTAATAAAAAAAGGTTGAAAGTGGCGATACCGGTTGGCCTGTCACTAGTCTCAGTTCAAACTCGTGTCTGCCATTTCCATGTTTTTTTCACTTTTAATTTAATAATTCAATAATTATAACCATATTGTAATTTTTTTTAGGTCCATCTTGCTCATTTAGTTATACTTTTTTTAGTTGTCGCTAAAATATAAAGTAATTCGCAACGAAACTTTTTCTGGATTTAGCTTTTTTGCTTTTTATTTTGCAATTATCATTTATTTAGATCTTTGAACTGTACTTCATATTTTTCTCATGCATTTCATGAAAAATAAGGCTAACTGCGCGACGAAAAAAATTGACAGTATTCTTCTGATGCACAGCGCCTTAAGATATATAAAACGTAATGTATTTTGAAGTGACGATGAAAACGTTGTACTCTAAGTTAGCAAATAGGCCGTCTGGTAAAATATAAATATATAAAATCACACTGCTTTTCTCACATCGTAATTAAACAAGAGGAAGTCCTCCGCCGCGTCTGTCTGACATGTCAGTTGGCGATAAACTTTAAAATTACTGTACGGATTTCCATGCGGTGTCCACCAATAGATAAAGTGATTGTGACCAATAGTTAAACATTTTAAAACGCACTGAACATTTTGAGCTCTTTTATCTTTTTAATTTTTTGTAATAATCATAGACGCGCACTCGCACTTGACAGGCCGTAGCTGAAAATCAGTGAGTTGCCCTCTGGGCAGCACTAGCACTGAGCTATGACCTTTTTGGATTGCTGCAGCACACAGATACAAAGGTGCGTCTTTTCGGTATGTGGTGTTTTTCTTCTTCATGTTACGTAATATTGTATATCTCCTGTGTATGTGTGTAACTTCAGCTACAAATAAACCACTTATCTATTTATTCAAGAGGAATGTTTAGGTAGGTATATAATTTATTAAAGTTTTATTGTACACAGGTCTAAAGTTTAAATAGGTTAAAATATAACGTAAATTGCTGAAAGTGTCGGAAGTCAAGCCACTTGAACTAATTCCTTTAAGATATATCAATACAAATGCATGGTAGGATATTATACAGGCGAGCTTCATGGCGCAGTAGTTCACACGCCAGTCTGAGACACCCGCATCTAGCTAGGGTCATTCCCGGCCGAGTCAAGATGGAAAACGATATTTTTCACATTGACCTGGGTCTTGGATGTTTATCTATAAAAGTATCTATTTATAAAATACTAGCTTTCGCCCGCGGCTCCGCCCGCGTCAATGTCGACCCCTTGGGATTAGTACTTTTTCCCGGGATAAAAGGTAGCCTATGTCCTTCTCCGTACTCCAGAGAACTTGTATGCAAAATTTCATGATGATCGGTTCAGTAGTTACGGCGTGAAAGCGTAACAAACAAACAAACTCACTTTCGCATTTATAATATTAGTAAGGATAATATCGTTGAGTTAGTTAGGCAGTTCCCATACATCAGATATGATTTTTTGCCGCTATTAAAGATAACGGTACGGAACGATTCGAGCGTTCTGAAAAGTATTGATGTCTCTATTATCTTAGCGTGTTCGGTACTCTGTTATATCATCATCTAAGATACTTTGGAACTTAGAAAAAACAATAAAAAGAAAAGATTAGGATGAGATTAATTGTGTCCACCATTGATTTTAAAGACCTGGGCTCTGTCTACCCCGCAAGGGAAAAAGACGTAATATGTATGTATGAGAATACTTACGATGAATACGCAACAACCCAACCCCAGCTGTTCGGTACTCTGTTATATCATCATCTAAGATGCTTTGGAACTTAGAAAAAACAATAAAAAGAAAATATTAGGATGAGATTAATTGTGTCCACCATTGATTTTAAAGACCTGGGCTCTGTCTACCCCGCAAGGGAAAAAGACGTGATATGTATGTATGAGAATACTTACGATGAATACGCAACAACCCAACCCCAGCTGGGCGTCGGCCGGGAGTCCCGGATACACTGTACCAAACCAACGTGGACGAAGTCGGTGGAAACAGCTAGTCGTTTTTTTTTAAAATACTTTTAGAGCCTGACGATCGGGACTGATTTATAACCACTTTTGTTAAAAATTTTAAATGATAACCTGAATGTATTAAATCATCATCATCATCATTTCGAGTAGGTGTCACGGTCAAGGACGTGGTTCCTTTAACGACTACCAGATGGCAGCCGGGACCAACGGCTTAACGTGCCTTCCGAAGCACGGAATCATCTTTTTTATCAGACAATCAGGTGATTCAAGCTTGCAATGTCTTAACGAAACCGGAAACAATTAAACAAAGTATGCTTCCGGTGGGAATCGAACCCACGACCCCTGGGTCATCAGGCAAACGCGTTAACCACTGGACCACAGAGGCTGTTTAATGTATTAAATGACGGCACTAAATTACGAGCAATAATCGTCATAAATTGAATCTATAACATAACTTCATTCAAAATTAACGACCATAAAATTACGTAATACAAAAATTATTGTTGATGAGGTATTGTAAGACACGGACAACTTTCGATACGAAAGTGGGGCTCGTAAGAAAATTATGTTCGTGAAATATCTAGTGCAACTTGTCCGACGATAAGAGTGGACGGGTGTTGGATAGAAGGCAGGGATAGGCAAGACTGAATTTCGCACTGGAAACTAAATTTTAAGAGGGCTGAGCGGTGGGCAATAGTTTACAAAAATTGTTGGAACTAATTGACAGAACGGCCATTATACAGTATAACGATTAAGGGCCCGTACTATCTCACACTGCTTTGCATGATTGTCTGTAATATCAATAATAATGAAATACTCAAGTTGAAATAAAAATGCAGCAAAGTTCAGGATTAACTCTGGTAAATATCTGACTCAAAAACACGATTGCGTTTAATTTTCTCGATAGAAAAAAATTGCTAAGTTGCCTCCAAATCACGTCTAATTTACTCGGTATACAGCATTATTCGCCAAATATATTATAATTAACCTTTAAACTTTTGATTATAATTGCATTACAGATAAGGCAGCCATCATGTATTTTTCTTTTTTGAATAACCCTTGAATATTCCTAAAAAACGAAAATATCCAAAGTAGCCAACGCGTTTAGACCATCCGCGTTTGTACCGCCACGCCGTCTGGCCCCAGAAGCTCTTCTGGGGCTGTAAAACAACAATTATCAAAACAACAAAGACATGTCGTCTTCGTATGTACATATACTTTTTGGCGAGCTCCGTGGCGCAGTGGTTAACACGCCAGCCTGCGACACGAGGGCCCCGGGTTTGATCCCCGGTCAGGTCAAGATGGAAAATGATCTTTTTCAGATTGGACTGGGTCTTGGATGTTTATCTATATATGTATTTGTTATAAAATATAGTATCGTTGAGTTAGTATCCCATAATACAAGTCTCGAACTTACTTTGGGGCTAGCTCAATCTGTGTGATTTTTCCGTATATATATATTTATTTAAGTATGGCCCTAGTAGTACAGAGAGGGTCGTGCTCCTGTAGTGGAGACTAAAAAGGACCTGATGATGATGATATATTTATTTATATACTGATAATAACTCCTCGCCTCGTTTGTCTGTAGACCCGGGGGTCGTGGGTTCGATTACCACGGAAAACATACTTTGTTTAGTTGTTTCTAGTTTGGAGGTTAGGTTTGAATCACCTGATTGTCTGATAATTAAGATGATTCCGTGCTTCGGAAGGCACGTTAAGCCGTTGGTCCCGGCTGTCATCTGATAGTCGTTAAAGAAACCACGTCAGAGGTCGAGAGGAGATTCTGAAGAACTCTGACACCAGGGTGAGCATGGTCGGTTGACCGTGTCACCTACTCGAAATCATGATGATGCATGATATATTTTAAGAATCCTGTTTATAAGACCAGTTTGTGTGTGTAAATGGCCGGCACCAGTGTTGGCTACTTACACACGAACAACAACAAAAGCTCGATAAAAAAGAAAATCTTATAATACGAGTAGTGAATAAGATTTTCTTGCGTAAACAAAATTCCAGTTTAAACCACAATATTTAATATAGAAAAGTAAGATGTGTAAAATTAAAAACAATACAAGTGAAACTGAATATTAGTACTAGTAGGCAATAGATTGTACCACAGCATAAACAATAGGTTCTTACTATCAAGTATATCCTCTGTTTTCTACGCCAATGAGAAAGCCAACAACAGTCAGAAACATTTTACTACTAGCTACTTAATTAGATTGTCAATAAATATGATTTAACTCAAACGCCGTCAGTACAAAGTAGAAAATGCTCAAAGTACTCAATTTTGAGCAATAACGACTTTGTTCCAGTCGCTGTGGAGACAGCAAGCTCGTGGAGCCCCGAAGCAAAAAGCTTCATTAGCAAGATATGACGTCGTTTAAGGGACAGAGGCTATGACCACCGCTCCGGATGGTATCTGGTTCAAAGGATTTCCGTTGCCTTTCAAAGAGGCAATGCCGCCAGTGTCATGGGAACCTTTGAGCGGGGTACGGTCCGGGGTGGTACATTTAAATAATTTAAGTTCGTAGCTTAAATTTTTATTAGTGTTAAGTTATTTAATTAATTATTGTATGTATGTATAATGTCTTCCTGTGGATGTCGTAAGAGGCGACTTAGGAAATAGAAGCTAATCAAAGCTCAAAAACATCAATGAGCCGTCTGGCTAGCGAGGAGAGTGTATGCCAAATCCTCTGTATGCTTTGGCCAAGTATGGCTCCGGTACAGAGAGGGTCATGCTCCTGCAGTGGAGACTAAAAAGACCTGATGATGATGATGATGATGTATAATGTCTTAGTAATTAATTTGAGTACTATTTGAGACAATAACGAGAAAATATGTGTACTTATTTTTAATTGTCTATTAAAAATTCAATCTATTATCCGATACGAGAAGCAGTAAGACTTTTGCTACTCAGCAAGAACTTACTGCTGGCGGAAACGCGTTACTTTATCTATCTACAGATAGATTAACTTGGGTGTTACTGTAATACAGATAGATAAAGTAACACCCAAGTCTAAGAGAAATCCACTATCTAATATATCACTATCAAATCTGTATAAATCAACTATCTTAAACCACGTTCCCCTGCTGGATGTTAAAGTTTAGGTACCTTTCCGCTCTTTTCTATTTCCCTAATAATGTCTCATTCGCAGGCGCAGTTTGGAATTTATTTTGCAGACCAAATTTTATCAGTTATTTCCATCGTCCACAACCAAATGCTGTTATATCTTATATCTACGTTGCTTAAACTGATTTGAAGTTTAAATCTTATCTTAAAATATATACATTTTTGATACAATGTTATCACAAAAATTGGCGTACTTTTATTATACGACTAAAAAAAGAACTGTATTGTTTTCCGCGTTCAGGTATGAATTCTTCCATGCTGGTCTGGTTTGGGAGAAAAGAAAAAACGTAGAATATACTAGCTGCTTCTTTTCCCGCGCGGATCGTAAAAGCCTATCGAGGGAATGGGCACTGAGGAATCATACGCGATGCGGCTAGCAACCCATCACTATTTTGATTCCATTTTACACCTAACGCCCAACATGCTAAACGTGGCTTTTAGGACTTAAAGACCTAGGCTCTGTCTACTCCGCAAGGAAAAAGACTTGATACTATGTATGTATGGATATAAATATGTAAGTACTAGCTGTTGCCCGCGGCTCCGCCCGCGTTAGCGTCGATCCCTCGGGAACAGTAAAATTTCCTTGAATCAAACATACTCTATGTCCTTCCCCGGGCCTAGAACTACTTCCATACCAAATTTCATCCAAATCAGTTCAATGGTTGAAGCGTAAAAAGACGACAGACAGAGTTACTTTCGCATTTATTATAGTAGTATGGATACTATTTATACTTCTAAGTCCAGTATGAGAAAATTTCCATAAATCCTTTACCCTCCCATTTTACCCCTTTATGAAGTGAGAGAAGTGGAGTGAATTTTGTGCATTTTACCCACATATATGTTTTTAATTGTAATCGAGAACTTACATACCTATTTATTTTCATACTTCATAGTCCAGAAATTAGAAAATTTCCAAACAAACTTTACCCTCCTACTGGTGGATATTTTCCAGTTGACCTACACATCTTTTTCAATTGTAATCGTGAATTTATTTGCCTTTTTTCTTACTTCTAAGTCTATAAATAAGTAAATTCCTATACAATCTTTACCCCGCTATTTTACCCTTTCAGGGGAAAATATCGTCCATTTTACCTACACAGATATTTTTAATTGTAACCTAGAACTTATATACCTACTTTCATACTTCTTAGTCCACAAATGAGAAAATTCCATATAAATTTTACCCCTGTAGAAGTTAAATTTCTTAAAAATCCTTTCTTTGCGCTCACTCACATCATTAAAAGAATCCCTGTACCAAATTTCAAGTTTCTAGGCGCAGCAGTTTCGGTTGGTTTGCCGTTTGCCCGCGGCTATGCCGCCGCCGTTAGTGTCCATCCCTCAGGAATAGTTTGAACCCTTAAAGGGGTGACTCAGGTCACCAATATGAACAACTTTTTCTATGGGACCAATGCTGAGAACTCAAAAATAATCGTCGTTTTCATAAAAAAGAGTCCCGCTGCCCGGCTAGTTTGTATGGGAATGTTGTTTTTGAGTTCCTAGCATTGTTCCTATAGGAAAAGTTGTTCATTTTGATGGTCTGAGTCAACCCTTTAAGGGTCCAAAACGATAAAAAAATTCACCGTGTATATTTACAGGCAAACTAATGGCTTGAGTTCATTCAAATGACGATAACTTTTTTTTTAATGAACCGATTTTAATGAAACAAACTTTAGATGTTTTGCTGAGTTAAAACAAAGCAATTGGTGAAAGTTTGAAGTAAATCGGTTCAGTATTTTCGGAGATAATCGTGATCATACATACAGACAGACAGACAGACAGACAAAAAATTCGAAAAAAATTTTTTTGCTTTCTATTATTCATTTTAAGTGTCCCTCTATCCATTTCAGTCAAAAATTCAAAATGTACAGAAAAAATATTTTTACTGTTTTATTATATGTATAGATGTGTGTAAGCTTATTTATTCCACTATAACTTCCAGATGGCTGAATGGATAAGTATCATTGAAATAATACACCTTTTTTTTTTTTTTTTTTTTATTTATTTACTTCGGGTTAACAAACAGTATAACAATATATAATACATAAAAAATAACGGTAATGAGCTTATTACTAAATGTTACACCAACACCGTTAACCACGGTCTAAAGTTAAAAGAAATTTTTAAATTGAGCTATGGTGGCTAACAACAAAAAATTAGGATTGTGAATTTACGCTTGCTATTAAATTAAAGTGTCCTAGATACGAGTATCTATACATATATGTAAAAACTGAGGTATGTAATAGAATTGACCTTAAAATTACGATACCTTACCATGATATTGCCCTTGCCGTAACTAAACTAAAATTATAATAAGGAAGATGAAAAATCACCTGCGCAGCTATTTATGCTCATTTATTAATGAAATCCATACCAATACTCCCATATCTGCCTGCCGTAGCCTTGTTTAATTCTGTTCGTGACATAATGATTATCTACACAAAGTGTGCTCCCAACTTAATACGCAGACGCCAGTAGGTAGACTCACTCAAAGAAGGCAATAAGACGAGAAACATGTTTACATTACATATGCCATATCCCCAATAAATCAGTAAATATTAATATATAGGGACAAATTGAGCTAGCCTCACAGCAAGTTGTGTCGTACGTAGGATACTAACTAACTCAACGATACTACACTTTATAATAGATACTTATACAGACAGGTAGACATCCAAGACCCAGGTCCATCTGAAAGAGATCGTTTTGCACCTTCCCGAGTAACATCGAATAGGCTAATTTTACAGTTTGGCAGTCTTGTTTTATTTTTTCTTTAAAAGTACTTATTACCATTATACCTAAATAGGGAATAACATAACTTACAAAAACAATTTTTTGGGCTGTACATGTTCAATAATTTGTCAATAAAACTACCCATGTATCTACAACTTTAGTTAGGATTTTCCTCTACTTGTGTTATATAAAATTCCATGCCAAAATTGATGACTAGAGGGTGGTACTGAACCCCAAAATGTGATTTTAATTACACCTCCACAACTCTGATACAGATTAAAAATAGTACAGATAACATAATTATAGTGATGATATAAGATCTAGTGTTATTACACTACCAGCTTATCTTCCGTCTATCATATATTCATAACATAATATTCAGAATGTAGTGTTTAACGATCTATTCATCGGATCCGCTGGCACATCCGTCAATTTTGTAATACTTGTGTAAATAAACAATTATCATATGAAGAAATAGTAAATAATTAGTAGAATTTTATAGTCCTTTCCGCTATTTCTTCACTGATAGAACTCGAAGTTTTTAAGTCATTAAGTCATAAAAACATATTTTATTACAGGAAGTAAAGGATTGTTCCTTGAAAATAACTAAAACAAATTCTTTGTATTAATTAAATGTTATGATTATAATATAACGCTCCGTGGTCCAGTGGTTAAGGCGTTTGCCTATAGACGCGGGGGTCGTGGGTTACTTTGTTTAGTTGTTTCCAGTTTGGTTAGGACATTGCAGGCTTGAATCACCTGATTGTCTGATAATAAAGATGATTCCGTTCTGCGGAAAGCACGTTAAACCGTTGGTCCCGGCTGCCATCTGGTAGTCGTTAAAGGAACCAAGTCAGAAGCCGAGAGCCTTTCCCGGAGAACTCTGACACTAGAGTGAGCATGGTCGATTGACCGTGTCACCTACACGAAATGATGATGATGAATATAACGCTTAAAGAAATTAACTATCTTCTTAACAAATTAGATAGCTTACTACGCACTTCATCCAAGGCCATGATGACCTTTATCTCAGCTGCAAGAAGTCCACTTCTGGACATAGGCCTCCCCCAAGGATTTCCAATACGACCGGTTGGAAGCGGCCTGCATCCAGCGTCTTCCTGCGACCAAACCCAGGTCGTTCGAACAGGTGGTCGCTCAAGGTCGCTCAAAGAGCTATGGAGAGGGCTATACTCGGTGTTTCTTTGCGAGGTTGAATCAGAAACGAGGAGATTTGCCTAGTAAAAGTCCGAAATTTTGTGTAATGTTTCTAATTATTTTTTTAAAGATTCTGTTGCAAATTCGTTTTATTTTGAATAAGATGAATTAGCAACAGCTACTTAAGTGAAAGTAATTTAATTGAAAGTTACTTTAGATCTAAAAGATAAGGTCTTCTGTTTTTATTAAATAAATGTTATAAAGTAATAACATATGTTTTACTATCTGCTATTATTAATCTTATTACTAATCGTGTTATGATTTTCGTTATTGTATTGTAAGAGAAACAATGTAATTAAGATTCTATTTGTAATTGAACAGAACATATACAGTGTTATTATAAAAAAACAGTAAAACCCAGGTTTAAACCTGGTCTACCTTAGTCCGGACTAGCGATGGATCAACCTAGGTTTAGCAAATTAAACTTTGTTTCATTACAAAAAGTGAACTAAGTCAAGACTAACTAGACCTGAGACGATCTCTGGATGATCTAACGGAAGCAGGATTCATTCAATCATTCGTTCAGTATACGTTCCGATCTTCTCTAATATTAAAATAAATAATAAAATTTATTGTTTGAAACTAGTATAAAACTAAAAATAATAAAATTAAAATGGAGAAACATGTTTATTTATGTCATAAACGATATATTCAGTAGTCAGATAAAAAAATCATACTATAAACAAAACGATTTAATAATTTTACAAACCTGAAACGGAACGCGAGTGCGCGCGCAACAAATTGAATTTGTTCCAAAGTAACCTCAAAGTTTGTTTACAAATATGATTGTAAAAAATATATTATTTAATGAATTAACGGAGCAGTGTGTCGAAAGTAATTGTTTTAAAGTTGCTGTGAGATAAAATTTACGTGAATAAAGTAAAAGTGAATATGGTGTAAAAATTTGTTTATATTTGTACAAACAATTTTTTCCTAATATGAAATTAAGGTTCCTCAAATTCATTGTTTTGTTGTGGTTGTGAAATATAAATGACGACAAAAGCGTTGAAAATAATCTAATTACATGTTTTGATATGTTAAAATGCAAATAATTAAAATATTTTTTCATAATTATATGTGTTGGTTTTATTCATTTCTTCGCATTTTCCAGGTTTTTGCTCATTGCGAATAGGGTAATAGGATTTGACATAGATTTTAGCATCAAAGCATTTATTTTGGTGAAAAGTGACCTATTTGTTGGTAACAAAAAAGTTAGTACTAGAGTTAAACTAGGGAATTGTAGGTTTATCTTTAGACCTAGGATCATCTATGGCTTAAACGATAGACCTCGTTTTATAATACGATTTTCCTTAGTACTTGACTTGGACCCCGGCTTAAACTTGGTACTAACTTTAGTCCTTGTTTTATAATAACACTGATTAGGTTTATAAATTTTGCGAATTCAACATTTTGCAAATTCAACTTTTCGGACCTGAAGGTTTCTACAATATCATTGTGTCATTGTGTATCTTGTACAGTCACGAACAAGGTCTAAAATGGAATACAAAATTGTATTCCAGTATGGAATATTTTTTATGAAATATTAATATAAAATGGAATACACAATTATATTCCATTTAAGACCTTATCACATTGTCTTAAAAACCAAGGTGTGTACTGTACATAACAATGCTCGTGATACAAAGTTGGAATTTCTGAGAAAAGGAAAAGCGAGTGTGTAATTTAGGTGCGAAAGACGAAGTGCTGAGGTGAGAGCGAACTCAGACGCGAAGAGCTGAGGCGCGAATGAACTGAGGTGCGAAGAGCTGAGGCGCGAATGAACTGACGTGCGGAGAGCTAAGGCGCGAATGAACCCAGGTGCGAACAACTCAGGTGCGAATGAACTGAAATGCAAAGAGATGAGGCGCGAATGAACCCAGGCGCGAAGAGGTGAGTCGCGAATGAACTGAGATGCGAAGAGCTAAGGCGCGAATGGACCTAGGTGCGAACAGCTCAGGCGCGAATGAATTACTGCTTACTGCCATTTCAAAGAGCTAATCCGCTAAGCTATGTCGGTGAACTTCTACGGATCTCCTCGTTCCTGATTCGGAGCTTAGCCCTCCCCATAGCTTTTTGAGCGACCTTGACCTAGGCTCTGTCTACCCCGAAAGGCAAAAAGTACGTGATATAATTTTGTCTCGAAAAGAAGAAAAAAGTAAAGAACATAAAAAAATGTTTTCTTTCTTGACCTATTGGGGTCTGACTGAATCCTAGACAAACGAGCACACAGTCGTAATCACAGATCTTGTAAAATATATTATAAGCTCCGTGGTCGTAAGTTAGAACATTGGGGCCGCTCACATTTCCTCTTCATCTCCATAACTTACCAACACAGCGGGCAGGTGTAACACACAAGTATATTTTCGTTACACATGTGAGATTCAAGATATATTGTATTAATTAACTAGGAATTACGTAAATTTAATTAATTTCAACATTTCGCGGTAATTACAGTGCGGTACGAGTTATCAATGCGTAGATTTACGAAATAAAGCGTGGGTTAAATTATTATTTTTAGGGGTCCGTACCCGGAGGATAAACACGAAACCGTGTTTTAGGTTAACCCCCTTGAAATTTTTCTGTTGTTTTATATTTGTCGGCACCTTTTACGTGCTTATAGCGAGCCTTAAGTTGGGCCAAATATTCTTGGGCAGTCTTACGTTAGGGACATTGGCAGTCTAACGTTATCCAGACATTTTGGAAATATTTGACCATTTCCTTTCCAAAGAATGACGAGGCTTAGTAAAAATGTAACGCAACTAATAAATTCAATGTAAAAGCAGACATCAAGTCCAAATTTAAGACTTATACTTAAAGAAATAAGTACAGAAATCGAAAAGCAAGGTTACAGATAGCGATTTGCGACCATAGAGATGTTATCTTAGGTCAATTAATTAAGTTTTTAATTTTGTATTTATATTGCGATTGAGGTAATTGAAATAAAAATGAACTAGTAGGTACCTCTAAAATTAATTTATAAGTTTTCGTAAATTATATTTTTTAATGTCTTAATATATTATTCCTAACTTTATGGTATATCCTTTACTGCTCTTCCATCCATGTCGGTCTGGGAGAAATGAAAAAAACGTAGAATATACAAGCTGCAACTCATCCCGTACTTCTTTTCTTGAATTTGCTTCTAAGTATGTACTGTGATGGAATCTCCACAGTACACAAAAATACCGTTTCGGAGGGCACCTGCTTCGTTCCCCCTCTTAAATCCGCCCTTGCGTGATAGTGTATATTATGTTAAAAAACAAGAAACAATGCATATTTGTATATTGCTTTGCGTTATATTTTTATGTTTACAATAATAAAATAACCGACCATATATTATATGTGACGTCAGTTTACATAATACCTCAAGAAATATTTGAATATTATTCATTCATTTTTGGCCCACATTTTGCAAATGGGACAAATACTAGCAAAATATAAATTAAAAAGCAAGCTATAAACGTCACTTAACTGTCTGTTTATTTGACATAAATAACATACCTTGTTAAGGCGAAGGCTACTTATTACTTATTCGTATAGGCTATGTTTCTCCGCTTTTCCGCTTAAATGTTTTTTGATCAGTTGTTTTTCGTTTGCGTATGTGGACTGATTTTTTAAGCGGCCTTAAAGCATCGGACATAGCTACCATCTCCCAATAATGACAGCTACGAACAATAGCCTCCCGGAGCAAAGTGAAAGCTCTCTATATTTTTATGCCACTTGGTGAACCTCGGGCTCCCCTCCCGATGTTTTCCCTGTGTGCTTTGACTTGGGGTGCTTCAAAAGGCGTCATCATCATCATCATCAGGTCTTTTTAGTCTCCACTGCAGGAGCATGACCCTCTCTGTACTTGCCAGCCAGAGCAGGCAGAGGATTTGGCCTACACCTTCTCGCTGGCCAGGCGGGTTGGAGAGGCTTTATTGATGTTTATGAGCTTTGTTTGGCTTCCGAAGTACGGAGTAGCTTGAGAAGTTTTTATGCCACTTGCCCCTAGCGTAGTCCTTAGTGGGTTACCATACCACCCATCCCAGTGGGGACTGCGCGAGGTTGCTTACCATGCATAAGCGCAAATTATGCTCACGCCAATTCTTAGACTTTCGGCCTCTTCTATCATTTATAGTACTTTGATAAAAATTGTTAATTATATATGTTTATCCTTCCCCTTAACTTAAGTAATTTATTCGGTGACAAATTAAAATTATAATATGCAATAATTTCGTCACAGTTTGCATACATTAATTTGACATTTTTATTATAAAACGAACAGTATCAAACACGCATAGAATTCCTTAAGTATATTTTTATCTCTACCATGCTGGTCTGGAAGAAAAGAAAAACCGGCCAAGTGCGAGTCGGACTCGCGTACGAAGGGTTCCGCACCGTGATCTATAAAAACAGCAAAAAAATCATGTCATTTGTATGGGAGCCCCCCTTTAATATTAATGTTATTTTAAAATAATTATTTATTTTTAAAGTGAATATATAACTAAATATTCTGTGAATATTTCAAGTGTCTACCTGTTGCCGTTATGAATAACAAGCAGACAGACAGACAGACAGACGGACAGCGGAGCGAAATTAAAAGGGGTCCCGTTTTTACCCTTTGGGTACAAAACCCTTAAAGCATAGAATGTGCCAGCTGCTTCTCTTCCCGTGCAATCGTTAAAGCCGATCGAGGGGTCGGGCTAAAATCTACGGAATCATGTCATTAGGCGATGCCGCTACACGTCCTCCAATATGCTAAATGTGGTCATAAGATCTAGCCCTAGGCTCTGTCTACCCCGTAAGGGAAAAAGACGTGATAATATGTATGTTATCCTATTGCATTTTACTCCAAACAAATCTGGTCCTCTATGTTTATATGTCATCCCGTTCACTTATACTTACGAGTAGTTAGGCGATGTTTGATGCGGTTTTTCATAATTGTACATGCAGATTGCATTTAGCTGTGTTTTTTTTACAACGAGAATAAATATAAATAAATAAAAATAATAGGGACATAAATCATACAAATTGAGTTAGCCCCACAGTAAGTTGTGAACTTATGTCTCAGGATACTAACTCAACGATACTGTATTTTTTATTAGATACTTAAGGTAAAAATTCAAGTCTCAGGTCAATCTGAAAAAGATAGTTTTCCATCTTGACCTGACCGGGTTTCGAACTCGGGCACCCTAGTGTCGCAGTCTGGCGTGTTGACCAATGTGCCACGGAGCTCGATACTACTTTTGCCCGTGGCTCCGCTCGCGTTTTGTGAGGGTGTCATGCTCAACTGCCTGTCTGGTGGGTGGTTAGGTACAAGTATGGCATCGGGTACGCGACTTGCTACTTGCTTTTTGCCCCCAATCATCCGAGTGAGTAGTATCCCGTTACCTTAATTCCCTTTCCAAATCCAACAAATCCTATCCTTCCCCAGCTTTAAAATGCTTCCGATGGGCAACAGCATCAGAAGCACAAAAAGTCAAAGAAACTGCACTCGCCAACTTGCCTGCCAAGCGTGGTGAGTATGGCAATAAGCTCCCATGGAACGAAATAACTTTGGGAAAGGCCTTTGTCCAGTAGTAGACGTTTGAGGGCTGTAATGATGATGATGATGACCCATGCGAAGCCGGGGTAGGCCGCTAGTATAAAAAGAGATTTAGAATTAAATGTGTGTATATTTATTTATATATTACTATATATGTATATTCTTTTGTGTTTTCTTTTTAAGTTATTGGACGGCAAACAAGCACGTGGGTCACCTGATGGTAAGTGACCACCGCCGCCCATGGACAACTGCAACACAAGGGTGTGGCGGGTGCGTTGTCGGCCTTTCAAGGAGTTGGGGGAAGGAAATGGGGAGGGGAGGGGGAAGGATGGGCCTCCGGCTCTCTCACTCACCGATCAAAGAATAGAAGTGGTAAAGCTTCTACTCAGACGTCGATTTTCTGTGACAGTGTGGTACTTCCCCGGACGAGCCGGCCCATTCATGCTACCAGCAATTCATTTTGCCGGTAACGTGGCTCTACCACGACTAACTATTTATTATAAGTATTTTTGTATTACTGTTATCTTTTAATTATTATATTATTCGCATCACTCTTTATTTCAATTTATCCCGATGGTTGACTGGTAGGGTATGCTATTAGCATTAAGTCCGCTTTTTGTACCTTGTTTTTGGTAAATGAAGTTTAAATAAAAAAAAAGAAAGAGGAAAAAACTGAATTACTTTAAATTTATTTACTTAAATTCTTTCAAATATGCTACACTTACAGGATTAACTTAAAGGCATTTACCAACATGCCTCAAAAAGAAACTCGTCGACATATGTATCTTGCCCATCTCAACTCAAACATGGTGGCTCACTAATGCTGAAATGTCCAAATTGAAGGTCTGTCAAAGAGCTATGGAGCGTAGCATCTTTAGTCTCAAGCGAATTGATCACGTGAGAAACACCACCCTGCGCTCCATCACAAAAATTTCGGATGTTGGAAAGAAGGCAGCCAAACTAAAGTGGGATTGGGCTGGTCACATCTGTCGAATACATCCTGAAAAATGGGCTTATATCACCACCCAATGGACACCCAGTGGGCGTAGAAAAAGAGGAAGAGATGGATAGATGACATTAACAAGTTTGAGAAGGATTGGAAGAGTTTATCGAGGGAAAGGAATTTGTGGAAACAACCTTTGCCCAGTAGTGGGACACAAATGGCTGGTAACATAAGGTAACATAAGGTAACATAAGCTATAACAGCTTGTCTGTAATCTTATTTGTTGTATTAGGTGTAGACTTTTTCTTAAATTTCTATCTTATCACAAGGAGGTCACGACACATTGAATCTGGTTTGAAATATCTAGACTAAGTGGACGTAAACAAGACATCAACATCGCGTCATAAGGATAAGAAATTCAAATTAATTGAGCCATAAATAAGGCACGTAAGAGGCTAACCATATCCGCTGGGGAAAATGTAATGATGCGGTTTATGTAACTGGTGGTGGTTGGACAGTGGACAGTCCTGACAGGAAAAAATGTCAGAAAAAATATAGATGTTCGAAGGGAAATATTAACTTATTTATGGGATCAGAACCAGGCATAAAAGATTAATAGACATAACTTGCTTGCTTTTCATGTGTGTAAGTGGCTAACACTGGTGACATAGCTTAACGACCGACCTCTAATAATAAGGGCTTAACGTGCCTTCCAAAGTACGAACATAACAAAAGCGTAACAATAGAAATATATGTCTACTGGCGGGATGTTCTGGAATGTGTAAAATGTATTGTTTTACTATTTTTGTCTTTCTGAAAAGTCTGTAAGTACACTTCTAATGTGATGCGGGAAGTTTAATTGAAAATAATATTAGGGACCTACCATAATAGATTTTTTATAATCTATAGCAAGCTTCCCGAAACGGGAAAAATTATTCATCTATATTATTTAATCATAATAACAGAAATTGCCGCGGACGAAGTCGCGGGCGACAGCTAGTAATTAATAATCATCACGCGTGCAGCTGCTTCTTATGTCGTCACAACCTCAGGTCACAAATCTTTTTAAAGTGCCATTTAGGGCGAGAGAAAAAAATACTAATCTTTGTATCTTAAATAGATTTTGGGTAATAAAGTATTTATGAACTCTGAAAACAAAATACTAATTTTCTAGGTATATGTGTAAAAATCACCAATTTTCTTATTAAATGAAGAATAAAATGTGGTGAAAAACGTTCACGCAAGCATCGAACCAGCGACTTGGTCTTTGTACGACCAAATTTTTCACCACATCTTATTTCTCATTTTAATAAAAGTATATCAGAAAAACATAGTAAATGCAAAAAAAAAACTATTAAAAATATCACCTATTTTCGTTTGATTATAGATCGTTATAAGATATTGATTACTATTATCGTTCCTACTAATAAATTGCTTGCATTGCTTCGAATCAAGAACATCTATCAAGTTATTTGATAACACGACCAATTGGTGCTGAATTAACATATGTTGTAGATAAATCACAATATCATTCATGTATGTATGTTAATTGAACAAGTTTAAGATATTTCTTGATTAACAAATCAAGGCATATTAATGTAACGTAATAAAAATATTTTTTTCTTACAACTGTGCTGTAATTCTATTATAACTGCACTACATAATACATATCCAGCATAAAGCGGAACTTTGCTGCTATAGAGCAGACAAAATGTAAGGAAATCCTTTACTGCACTATTTAGTTTTTTTTTGCCTAAAAATACTGGCCATAAAGTGAAAAAAGGCGGTAATGTAAACAACAAAATTCTCTAAATAAAAATTGTAATTTCTCCTCAATTTTATTTTTCACATACTTTATTTATTAGTTGAAAAACAATATATATATTGCACTCGTGCTTTTTAAAGCCCTCGCTAGCGCTCGGACGTCCAAATAAGCACTCGGTGCAACGATCTACTATTTTTTTTAATATGAGGCGACAGTAGAGTGCTGTGTATATTCTGACATGGAAGACGGCTAGTCCGTATTTTTTGAAGTAATTAAAGGCCAAATGCTCTACATGAATAGACTTCACAGATGAGGAGCCTCCTCATCTGTGAAGTCTCCTCATCAGGAACACGCCCAGGACGAGACGATCGAATAAAGTATCGAAAATTCGATTTACCATTGTAAAGCGAATTTTCGATCAAGTCACGTAACCTGACACGCGTTTAACATTTTTTTTTTTAAATTTAATTTATTGCACACAATCTTTATGATTTTGTACAAAAGGCAATAACTTAATGCTAAGCATTGTCTACCAGTTTTACCTTAAGGATGTAGTGAACATTTTATGGACGGGGTGCAAGATAACAATGAGTGTTATAACATAGGAATATAGACTGAATTAATAAATATTAAAGACAGTAAAAGCTGAATTGAGAAAATTATCAGTTCTTACTTTTAATATCATAAATGATATATCTATTTAGATATCATAAACATACATATATAAATATAATAAATGAACATACATACATATACTATTGCAGCATAACTTGATCGCGATAATGTCTGATTACAAGCATTTTTCCATTTTTTCCATCCCAAAAAGTGCACAACGCCGCTAAAGAAGTTTTCATCAATAAATGATACTATATTATTATGATTTTCTCATAAGGGCCCGCCATAGGCCAGGCGGCGTGGCGGTACAAACGCGGATGGTCTAAACGCTTTGGCTACTTTGGATATTTTCGTTTTAAAGAATATTCAAGGTTACATCGAAAAAAAATACATAATGCCTGCCTTAAATGTAATGCAATTATAATCAAAAGTTTCAAGGTTAATTTTAACGTATTTGGAGGCAACTTTGCAATTTTGTTTCTATCGAGAAAATTTAACGCAGTCGTGTTTTTGAGTAAGATAGTTACCAGAGTTAGTCCTGAACTTTGCTGCATCTTTATTTTAAACTTGAGTATTTCATTATAATTGATATTACAGACAATCATGCAAAGCAGTGAGAGGTAGTACGAGCCCAGGGAATGCCCTTTTTTGTTTTTTTTTTTAAATGACTATGTAGCTAGCTCAAAGTGAGCTTTCGCTACTTCACCGGGCGTTTGAGGCGATGGCAGAGTGCCCTCAAGTTTTTGAATAAGTTATTTATATAATTTTGTATCTTAGAATTAAATTTAAATAGTTTTTAATGACCTTCGAATGAGAGGCATTATTAGATTTTTTGCATTAAATTTTAAAATCTTTCATAAATTTCAATCATCGGTGTGTATTTATTGCACTTTAAAATATTAGATGATGACGAAGATTTATTTTAAAAAAGTGCTTAAAATTTAGTAAATAAGCCATGCGGTTAGTTTTTATATAAAAGTATCACAAATACTAATTCTGCCCCGTTTAGAAGTATGATCAAAATCATTATTATATTATACTGCAAGTGTTTATCATAAGTGTCATAAATTAAGTAACAAATTTAATAGATAGATTAGGATCTATCTATCAAATTTGTTACTTAATCAGGACAGCCTCCGTGGTCCAGTGGTTAAGGCATTTGCCTGTTGACCCGGGGGTCGTGGGTTCGATTCCCACCGGAAGCATACTTTCTTTAGTTGTTTCCAGTCTGGTTAGGACATTGCAGGCTTGAATCACCTGCTTGTCTGATAAAAAAGATGATTCCGTGATTCGGAAGGCACGTTAAGCCGTTGGTCCCGGCTGCCATCTGGTAGTCGTTAAAGGAACCACGTCAGAGGCCGAGAGGCGGTTCCGAAGAACCCAGGGTGAGCATGGTCGATTGACCGTGACACCTACTCGAAATGATGATGATGATGATGTTACTTAATCGGCCCTAAACGGCTGAACGGTTTTTGACGAAGTTTTGCACACAGTGAGGTTATTATCTGGATTAACACATAGGCTACGTTTTCATTCCGGAATAAAGCACTGATCCCGCGGGATCGACATTAAAGCGAACGGAGCCGCGAGCGACAGCTAGTCACCAATAAATAATATGAAAAATAAAAAAAATATATACGGACAAATCACAAGATTGAGCTAGCTCCAAAGTTCGAGACTTGTGTTATGGGATACTTACTCAACGATACTATATTTTATAACAAAAACATATATGGATAAACATCCAAGACCCAGGCCAATCTGAAAAAGATCATTTTCCATCTTGACCTGACCCGGGGATCGAACCCGGGTAACCTCGTGTCGCAGGCTGGCGTGTTAACTACTGTGCCACGGAGCTCGTCAACATTTGTTTGCATTGTCATACTGTCCACTTATTTATTTTATTTTAGGCCCTAGATCTAATTTCAATGTGAAACTTACCACGACCAAACCATCATGAGGTCTTTTTAGTCTCAACTGCAGGAGTATGACCCTCTCTGTACTACCGGAGCCATACTTGGCCAGAGCAGACATAGGATTTGGCCTACGCTCTCCTCGCTGGCCATAAGGGTTGGAGAGGTCTCATTGATGTTTATAAGCTTTGCTTAGCTTGTATTGCCTAAGTCTTACGACATCCATGGGAAGACTTGGAGTGGTCCTATTCTACACTGCCGGAAACCACACGTCCAAACCAAGCATCCCTATTTGTCAAATAATTACTGGGTACTTAGCTCCTTTACTCGACTAAACGCAGCTAAAAAGTCTCCAACACACCTAACCTATTTGTTTTGCCCCAGAAAGTGAAAATACAGCATAGACTTACAAACTTTACACACGTTCCACTCATATTACGTCACCGATGCAGAAATATTACACCGCCCTTTGTTGATACCTCTATAATCTCTGTTACTTAACCAAATTGTGGGCTATACTGTTTGTGTAATACAGTTATTAAAATACGCACTGCCGCGTCTAAATAATACATGTTAAATGAGAATAGTAGGTTGGTTAGTGATTTATTATTTACTTTTTGGCTGCTCTATATATTGTTATCTCTTTACTTATTTAACCTATAACTAGATGGTACAGAGGATCTGAGCATTATTACCGCTAACGTATGTTAAGCAACCCTGACTGCGGTCCCCACTCGGATGGGTGACCGCAAGTGGCATAATAATATCTTGACCTCCTCTATTTTTGTAAAGGCACTTAAAGCCGTTGGTTCCCGCTGTAATCATTGATGGCAGTTATTTATCTATGTCAGATGCCTTAAGGCAGCTTGAAAAAATCTGACACCTGTGCTGGCCACTTACATACACGAAAAACAAAGACCTATAACTTTTGACATAAGACTATAATGTGTAAATTCCATGTTTAGCGTGTTATTGGTCTTATAGGTATACCATAATCAATCCGCATTGCCTATTGGCTTGATTCTTTAGATAGGTATTCGCCTATTTCTTCGAGTGGCTTCTACGACCTGTGCGTAAAGAGGAGCAGCTTGCACATCCTAGGATTTTTTCCAGACCAGCGTAGAAGTGGATTAAAATGAAACTTTTACCGTGTTAGTATGTAGGCAAGTTTGTATAGGTGAAAACATAAAAGGTTCATTTGAATTCTTTGATAAGAACTAAAATCTAAGGTTCAATTCAGTATGCATACTTTTTAAGTATGCAAAATTTCAAGTCCATTAAATCTCAGAATGTAAATATGTAAGTCTATGTATTCTTAAAAGGCCGGCAACGCTCTTTTCACACCCCAGGTGTTGCAGTAGTCTATGGGCAGCGATGATCGTTTACCATCAGATGACCCCTTGCTCGCATGCCGCCCTATGTCATAAAAAAAAACCAGTATACAACCCCTTCCCATCTCATGTACCAAAAAATAAGGGTAAGGCTTTTTTCCGGGCGGAAAGGTAGCCTATGTCCCTCTCTGTACTCCAGAGAATTTGTATGCAAAATTTCAGGATGATGAGTGAAAGCGTAATATACAAACTCCCTTTCGCATTTATAATATTAGTAAGGAAGTTAGGATAGTATGGATGGTACTTTTTAAACCAGCCGGCCTATTTGCTAACAACATACATTACAACGGCCTATTTGTGTACAACGATTTGATAGTCACTTCAAAATACATTGCGGGTTTCGTATGATTCACTATTTTCATTTAAGATATATAAAAAGTAATGTATTTTGAAATGACTATCAAAACGTTGTACACTGAGTTAGCAAATAGGCCGGCAGATTTGCTTTTAACATATGAATACATAGGCCCTTGAGGATTCTTACAACTCGAAATAGGAGAGCGGATGATTGTTTGGATATTTTGTACTCTTCGTCCGAAATGACGTATCCATGTCGTTTCATTCATTACATTTCAAGTATAACAAAAAATATCAAGAATATTCATTCTGTCGTTTCATAAAAATACCTTGACATTAAGCAGATTCAGTTTGTCAATTTTTTGACAAGATAACGTCTTATTCATCGGTGAACGCCGGCTGAACGCACGAAAAAGTGTCACGTTCGCAAGCGAGAGCACGGAACAAGCGATAGAGACACGATCTGCCTATGCGTTCGGCTTGTGACGCATCTATCGCTCTTCCACTGTTATCACGTGAAATTATCGTTCGTAAAATGACTTTGCAGACAACCATCTTTTTATTTATTTATTTACTAGCTTTCGCCCGCGGCTTCGCCGGCGTCAATGTCGATCCCTCGAGAATAGTACTTTTTCCCGGGATAAAAGGTAACCTATGTCCATCTCCTTACTCCAGAGAACTTGTATACAAAATTTCAGGATGATCGGTTCAGTAGTTGCGTGAAAGCGTAATAAACAAACAAACAAAAGTAAGGATAAGGATTTAACTTTATACACGTTATAGTGTTAAGGCCGACTTAAAGCCAATGGCTTTTTCTGCCAGTCAACCAACTGGGTGATGCCGAGGTTGTTAACACATGGTACAACAATTTTATTTATAGTAAACACGCACAAATGCTGTGTGTGTCCAATGAATGACAACAATTTATATTGTTTTATGATTTGATAAACAGATGACATGACGATGGAAGATCGAACCAAATTCTTAATAATATTCAAGTTAGTTTAGAACAATGTATTCATTGATCTATTTTATGGTAGTTAGTTCCATAATGGGTCTGTTGCAACCATGCACTTTTCTATCCGTTATGCACATCGCGTTGCTCTTTTTACACTTATTAACTGTATTTAATTGTTCCAACGCGGACGTAGCCGACAACAGACTAAAAGTAAAATCGTCAATGCACTAATTAAAAAACGGAATGTGAACAGATGCACTGGTACGGAGAAAATGAAAACTTACATAAATAGAATAATTTGAGCGTCTATGAGCGTTGCTAAGTCATTTTTCGATTTAATTAATCTTTACGTAATTTTCATTTATTGCCATTCCGTTTTCAAAATTCGAGCTATATTTTTACTTATAACCGTAGCAACCAGCCAGCTCTTTTTTTCTTTCGTTTTATTTACAGCCAGTGTCAGTAAAAATAAAAAGTTACTTACCGAAAATTTAAAAAGAGATCCGCGTACAGCGTGTTCCTTCGATATTTGAACTCAAGAGCACATGTTTCACTGATTGTCCGCGAAGGTGCGACGCGGTCGCGCGTTGCCTACTCACTGGTCTCCGTACTTCGTAACTCTCACATAACTCCTACTAAGATCGAAATGATTGCAATTCCTACATTATGCGTGCTGATTGTATTGATTGTAAACATGTTCGTAATTTAATGGCAATACTTATCTGTTACGTTGTCTTTTGTAATGAGAGCTTCCTTGACTTTTCGTTTACTTTTTAATCGATGAACAAGGGAGGGTCTGCGGTTATGTCTTGAAGCAGGTTTGCGGTTTTCTGTGATGTTGTAAACTTTTCCTTCTTTATTAGACAGCTGGAAAACGGGTTTACGGTTAATTGAGGATACAATTGCCGTAATCTATTGATGACTGCATCTTCAGGGTTTTTTTTTATTATATAGCATAATATTAGGACAATCAGGGAAACTAATGGAATCACTTAAATTTTTTGTGTGGATCATGATTACAACATGGTGGCAATGCATTCAACGTTTTTGAAATCACTATAGATAAGAGAGTCACATATGGTTTGTCAGACTATTACGCACATTTAGCCGGTTTTTAATCGCCTGCATTTGATCGGAAATAATCCGAACCAAAGTATATTCTGCTCAACTACCCGCATACATCACAGCGACAGTAACAAGATTTCCTTAATGTCGCCTGCCGGCTTAGTTTTGTCGCAATCCTGTTTAGTTTCTCCTCTATTTATAATACTTAATAACAGTCAATAGTCATGGAGATAGATAGGAACTAGTGATGTGCCCGAGAGGAATTCTCGGTTCTCTAATATGAAAGATATCTTGCTTATATAGAGCGAGACCGCGGAACAAGCGATAGAGAGCCACGATCGGCCTAAGCGTTCGGCTTGTGACGCATCTGTCTCTCTTCCACCGTTATCACGTAAAATTATCGTGCGTAAACCGATCGGGTTTAGGTGTAAGAAAATAAAATGATGGATAGTTACGATGAAATCTGCCCCTTAAAATACGTCACTATAACCTCCACCAATGAGGGTTCCCTGAGATCGCCGCTTATTTCAGGACAGCTGGGTTTTGATTACAATTTTGTATTCAAGAACATGTGTCGGTGAATTATCATATGATTTTGATTTGTTGTTTCTATAACATAACTTTGCTTACTGATAATAATAATTGCTCTATCTAACTTTTTTAGTGTGTTCCCGGATGTAACCGGAACAGCTTTGATGCTTCGCATCCATACCGACCAAACCTAACCGTATTAGTCCTTATTTTTGACGCAATAACGTCTTATAAATCGATGAACTTCGGCTGCACGCACGAAATAGTGTCACATTTCGCGTGCAAGCGAGAGCGCGGAACAAAAGATAGAGAGGCCTAAGAGCTTGTGAAACATCTATCGGAATCGTTCGGCTTGTGACGCATCTATCTTTTTTCCACCGTTATCACGTTAACTTATCTTCCGTAAACCGACTTTACATACAACCAATTAATTTTTCCAGGCGCCGTAGAATAGGCCCACTCCAAGTCTTCCCGTGGATGTCGTAGAAGGCGACTTAGGAAATACAAGCTAAACAAAGCTTATAAACATCTGAGATACCTCTCCAACCCGTCTGGCCAGCGTGGAGAGTGTAGGCCAAGTCTTCTGGCTGCTCTGGCCAAGTATGGCTCTAGTAGTACAGAGAGGGTCGTGCTCCTGTAGTAAAGACTAAAAAGACCTGATGATGATGATTTTTTTTCTGTATTCTGTATCACGGCCGGAAATTACCCAAAATACGACCCATATTTTTAGCCATTACATAACGTACTCTATGTGAGTCCTGGGGTGCTATTTTTGAACGAGTAACTCGACGAAAACATACGATCATTTCGTATAAAAATCGCTCATGTTCGAAAACCTTTACAATTGTTGCCAGTCAAGTGCAGTAAATACTAATAAATGTTTAGATATGTGCTTCGAGTCCTGGGTCATTGTTTCCTTACGTCCTATCTGTTACGAGAAATGAAAGTGTTGGCTGCAAGTGTAGATCACTGTCTCTGTACTATGTATGTACAGTCGGACGTAGATACAGTGGAAACGTTAATAATATGCGGGCAGGTATAGTTATACCTGCCCGCATTTCATCCTTATCCTTATTTCCTTACTTAATATTATAAATGCGAAAGTGAGTTTGTTTGTTTATTTATTTGTTTGTTTGTTTGTTTGTTTGTTTGTTTGTTTGTCTGTTTGTTTGTTTGTTTGTTACGCTTTCACGCCGTAACTACTGAACCGATCATCATGAAATTTTGCATACAAGTTCTCTGGAGTGCGGAGAAGGACATAGGCTACCTTTTATCCCGGGAAAAAGTACTATTCCCGAAGGATCAACATTGACGCGGGCGGAGCCGCGGGCGAAAGCTAGTAAAGGATAAACAGAGGAATATAAAATCAAAAATATGTGATGAAATAATTTCACCACAAGTAGGATCTGATATGAAATATCAGAATTGAAAGTTATTTAAAGTGGGTTCTCTGATATGAATGAGGATCCGTAAAGTTTTTAGTTGAGAATGCAGGATTATAGAGCTAAGAAATCCATAACATACAGTGCAAAAAATATTGTTCTACGATAAAAATTGACGAAGTTATGACCAAATTACTAGCAAAATTCACTGGCCGGCCGGCGCGGTGGCTGTGACGTCACTGTGACGGACGCCGCTAGTTGCCCGTTAGCAGTGACAAGGCGCGCAGTGTTTTGTGTGGGAATTGCGACTTTAAAACAAATTATTTGTCTAATTTATCTTTTTAATTATGTACAAATATTGTATAGTGCCAAACTATACATACACTTCTTTTAAAACGCCAGATAAACTATCTTTTAACGTGTCGAAAGACACAAAACTTCTGGAAAAATTTATAATTTTTCACGAATTTTTGTGTGAATTTTATATCATCTCTTTTTACAACGGAATACAATTCAAAATTCCGTTGTAAAAAGGGATGATTATAAGACTCCACCCTCTACCCAGGCTAGTAGACATTGTTGTGAATATCATTTCGATGTAAGTACTTACATAACTATTCTTACCTTTTATTAAGTTGATATGGAAATAAGTTAGTACCTATGTATTCTCTTTTTATAAGCCGGATGTATTAATAAAAACATACCTACTTATTTCTTTCTAGTTTGGTGGACAAACCTACTTAGCTTCCAATACTTCCGTTTCCATTTCTATGTAATATTCCAAGGTCAAAACAATGACACAGGGACGTACTGGAGTAAAAATCAAATAGTGAATGATATAATATGTATCTGCCCCAGCTATGCCTGATTGTTGTAAGCAAATAAGTTAATACAGGATGTAAGGGTGAACACCGTTGTATCTAAAACCATTAAATCAGCCCGTCTAAATGAACAACGTATGGGACCCAGGATTGGACTAGAAAACAATATCGACATTTTCATACAAAAATGTGAGGCCGATTAAAATATGGTATTATTTTATATTTATATATTTTAGGTGGAGAAAGATATGGAAAATTACGTTAAGTTTAACTGAAGAAGGGAGTTTTGCCTCATTAGTTTGAATGTCAAAAGCTTTCAAAAAAAACCGGCGAAGTGCGGAAAGTTGGCCTTGCGCACGTATAAGTTTGAAGTTATTATAAATATCTTTATTATATGATGTAACTAAAAATGTATGCATTTTGCAATTTTTTCATTATCTGTGTTATAAGACGTTGCTTCGTACCAAAATCTAAGATTCTGATTTCACGGGAAGTTCCCTGGTAGGTATTGATTCCCTGCGAATATCGAAAAAACATGAAAATTTGCGGCACAACCAGCTGTATATTTAGATTGCGTTGGCTTCGAAAATTTGCGGCATAAACGGTCTGATTTTTTCATAGCTCCAAGGGACAGTAGACCTGAATATTTGATATGAATTTCAGCTTGATACCTCTACGCTCCTAAGTTCCTGAGAAAAAGGGTCTTGACAGACTGACAGACGGATGACCAAGTGATGAAATGGAACCCTTATAGGGTTCCGTTTTTTCCTTTTGAGGTACGGAACCCAAAAAATTATAGACCTGATTTTAAGAAAAGATAAGAAATAGAAGTTTAAAAGAGTTTTAAGTACGGACAGTTCCAACCCAAAACCTACAGCAGAAGAAGTTTTGCAAACAAAAACGATCGCTGATATAAGCGATAAGAGTTCTCGTTGAAAGAAGCATATGGAAGTTGAAAGACTATAAAATGATCGGACCTCACGCATATGTCCATATTTCATACTTTTTTTTTTGATAATATTGTAACAATAGCATGTGATTTAGTTAATTTACAAGATTGTCTATATAGCAATCAAGAGTAAAAATAAAAAAAAACTATTTGCTTTGTTTTCTTTATTAGTTCCCATAATAAGTACGTTTTATACGTAAATATTACAAAAATTACACTCTTAACAACACTATATTTCAATAAATTGTATAGCGACGAGATTATATAGCGACGAATCGAGTCGCCTTCGCTTAGTCGAATGATCGCTCTATGAGTGCCGACTTGCCGACCGCGCTCGGTCCGTCACAGTGACGTCACACGCACCGGCGTGCAATGCCTTTTCGCGGCAGGAACGGCATGATGTTTATTATTAATATCTTCGTAAGTAATGGTCCGATTTTGATAATTCAAAAAGATATATCATTGTAATGTCATGAAGTATTATGTGGATATTAGTCCTATTGAATTTGTTACAACTTTACTGATCCTCATTAAGTTGGATACCACACTTCTAAATAGTGGGTAGTAATGGAGATTACGCATGCTTCGAAGTAGGGCATGCAATACCGGAAAGTTATCAATACCGAAACTGATTTTCGGTACTAGAGACCTAATACCGGAATTCCGGTACTAGTTCCAGAATTGGCGATATTCCTATTTTATTTTAAGTTAACCGTAATATACGTAAAAAACTTTAATAATAAGCTTTAATCACTACATATTATAAAACAAAGTCGCTTCCCGCTGTGTAGTCTGTATGTCCCTATGTAAATATATGCTTAGATCTTTAGAACTACGCTACGGATTTTGATGCAGTTTTTCTATTGATAGATAGTGATTCAAGGGGAAGGTTTATATGCATAATATAGTGGAGGAACACTGCTAATTTTAGAGGTTTCTATATTGTCGTAAATATACACAATTTTTGGGCTTACATTGCAAACGATGACTGAACCCTACGAGATAGATCAAAATTATATACTACAGTATTGTACAATTTAAAAAGTCCGCGAGCATATGTTTAGCTCTTAAAGATAAAGTACTATATCCATTTCAATGCTTTAATGGGCAATTATATAGCGGTAATGGGAAACCTATTTACACAAATACGGTATTAATCATTATTATTTGAAATAGGTTAGTCGGATAAATTTATTTTTCCTCATTACACCATGCAAATTAAATGAATACTTTAAGAGATATAATAATATCAAAATAATGAGCATCGAAATTAATTTCGTGTCGCCGTGATTCGCCGAGGCCGCGCGGGCGTTACGTGACCCGCGCCGCGCCTTTTGAGTCGGGGATCTGAAAGTTTATGTATACTGGAATTGTAAAAATGTGCCTCTTGGTAAATTGCTAAAAGACACCTCATTGATTATGTAGGATGAATCCACCATGAGCCATAGATCATAAATAGAGGCCGGGGACGGAACCGTAAAAGATCTTAGAAACTCTTTTGTGTGTGGTTTGTGTGGGTATGGGTTTGGGTGTATGTGTGGTTGGTTTAGATACAATACATTTGATAGAAAAATATATAAAAAAAAAAAAAAACAAAAAATCATAGTAATACTAATATCTAAATTATCTTTATAATGTACTATTTTTAATTAAGCTCCGACACAAAGAGACGGCTGGTATAAGTTAAAAGTGTAGATTTATGTGGGTGTATATGTTTGTGGATTGTTGCAAATAATATTGTTTGTTTTGTCAAAAGCAGACTTCATCGACTGTTCTTAGCATAGAAAGTCTAAAAAGAGATTGCTAAAATTTAAATTTTTTTTTAAATTATAAATATAAAAAAATTGTTGTTAAAAACTTATAACCACCCGTGCGAAGCCGGGCGGGCCGCTAGTTTTAACAATAAATAAAAAATCTGGCCGACATTTTATAGCTAAAAGACGCGAAAGAAACAAGTAAATTAAAGCGCGGACGGCGGCGCGGTGCCCATAGGCGAACTGTTTATTTACTTTTCAGAAACTTTCAAAAAATACTTATACAGAATTTAAATGATTCATAGCATAAAATATTTGCTTTCCAGTTATACAACAAGATGTAAAAGTATTTACAATATTACGCTCCACTCTAAACTGCATACGTGCACACTCGCTATAGATGGTTACGTACTTATTTGTATTTATATTTTTTTTAATGAATACCGGTATTACGGTATTTGACCCTTCAATTCCGGTATTGAAATATTGAAAAAATCTGTCCACGATACCGGTATTACGGTATTCCGGAATTCCGGTATGCATGCCCTACTTCGAAGTGTACCTACAATATGTGATGAACAAATTCGTCGCGGTGATTTGAAGCTACTGCAGCTCATGGTTGATGTCGAAGGTTTATGGGTTCAAATCCTACCTGTGGCGAAATTTTCGATTTTAAATCAAGCATTGTAATGCTATTCATATAATTAAAAGTATATAACTCAAAAAAATAAATAAAATGTGACACGAATAGATGACTAATACAGTACTGATCTGGTAGCAGTTGGCCGGAAAAATTTTTTAAATGCCAATTTTGCTAAATGCAATTTGCAGTCTTTATTATTATTAATTTTTTTTTATTACTTACATGATGTCGTATATTTCTTCATTAAGTTGATATATTTTTTCTTTTTTTCTTGGTAACATGATTTCCGGCTTTTGACATTCCAGCCAAAAAAGCATACAGATTCCTTTTTATTTTATATGATAATAGAAGAAAAAATTGCCTGATTCAATAGGATTTTCGAACGATTTCCAAAAAATGAAGAAATTTCTCGATTCAGTTGTATTTTTTTTGTTTGTAAAATCATAATTCGAATATTAAGAACCGAATTAAAAAGTCTTTTTATTTTAAAAGCTTTTATTATTGGGTAGACTTTAAAGTTGGTGCCATTTAAATTAAACCAAAATATATTTAGCAAAGTGGGTGAGGACGGTATTTTTGAAGGGAAAAATTCTTTAGCGATTTGGTGCACTATTTCGGATAGTTCAAAAATGTTAAACTCGCGTCAGGACACGTGACCTGATCGTAAATTCGTAAGACGGACACTGCTAAGCCTCAGGTCACGTGTCCCCCTTTCCTCTTTCTTTCTTTCTACAGCGCGGAGTTTTCACTTCTGCCGGCACTCCCGTAGCGCAAATCGATGTTTTTTTTTATTAAAAGATACATTGTTGTACTATTTATTGAATCTCAGTGTACCAACGATTCGTATCTGCGTCAGTTGCGTGAGAATGCGCAAGTCTTCACGCTCGTAAAATTTATTGTCATATTGAAAATATTTCATGCGGCGAGCGAGAATTACTTTCGTACACTTTCTGAAGTTATTATTAATTAGCGGACCCGGGGCTCTGAAGCACGATCGTTGAAGATGCATCCGTGAACACGCTCAAGTACATACTATCACGTCTTTTCTCCGTACGGGGTAGACTGAGCTCAGGTATATAAGACCTAGAAGCCACGTTTACCATGGTGGGCGTGTAGGTGAAAAGATGAATCAGAATGAGCCCGATGGCCTTGTGGTCGTGAGCATTGAAAACGCTTACGCATGTTAAGCAATCCTGGGCGCAGTCGCTATTATGATGGGTGAGCGCAAGTGCCATAAAAATAACTCGACCTCCTACGCGCTTCGGAAGGCACGTTAAGCCGTTGGTCGCGGCTGTTGTCATCTTTGATGGCAGTCGTTAAGCTATTTCAGACGCCTTTAGGCAGCTTGAAAAATCTGACACCAGTGTTGGCCACTCACACACACGAAAATTTAAATAATTGGATCAGCATAGAATATAATACTCTTTATTACACAAAATAACAGACAAATTAGTTATCAATCAATGAATCAATTAAATTCTTTATTTGTTAAAACAGGTTTAAATAAGATATACAGTAAATAAATGACCTTCTGTTCGCATCTTCTATATCGACTTTTGCAGGCGACCGTACATTCTACGTTTTTTTCTTTGAGGCTCTGTCCATTCCGAAAGGGCAAAAAGGCGTGATAATATGTATACAGCGTGATTTTGAACCCCCAGCTATATTGAAATCTAGTAATCAGAATCACTAATGGAATAAAAAATTGCAAGATAAAAAGATAAAAATCGAAAAAATTAATTTAACCTTTCATAGAAATTCGTCCAGCTGATCGGCGACTTTGTATGGGAAACCTAATCTTCATTTTCGTTTCTTACCTTTATTTCTTGCAATGATGTGTTCCATTAGGGATTCTGATTCCCAGATTCCAATATAGCTAGGGGATTCAAAATCACCTTGTATATGTATGTAATGTAGGTAACTAGAAAAAGGAAAAATTTAATTAAATTTATCTTTCTCTGTCGCAATCGTATACAAGTAGCTTCATCACTATTCTGTTTGATATAAATTTCGAAACACCATCTCTCGTAAAGTTTATTAATCGTAAAGCCTCATAAAACACGTTCCTTTCTAATCACTGTCACATGGTTCCAAATAAAACATTTGACGTTGTATGTTTTAATTAAAATCGACATAATCATAAAAATCATAATTTATGTGCTTCACTATGTATGTGTCTTAAAAACTAATTAGAAAATGCAGGGGTGGCCATAGCGGATGACGAACAGGACAGTCGCCCGTGGCCTCGCTCTTGCAGGGGCCTCCGCTAACTTACACTACGAACCAAATGGACACATATGCTGCACACTTTGATCAAATATAATGGTAGACACATGATTCGCATGACGAAGGTTCAGTAAAAAGATGCAAAAACTACGCATCAAAAGTGAAAAAAAAAGACGGAGTTTACTGTAACTACGTACCGTTTTTGTCGTTGTTTTGACTCGGGGACATTATTAAGGCTTCATTTTGTATGAGACTGTGTATATCTACCATTATATTTGATCGAAGGCTGCACGTTATAAAAATCATGATAGGTCACTTGCACTTTTAGTTATTAGTTTCGTCCTGGCACCATTGATCTATATTGAAATCCTGGAATCAGAACCTCTCATGTAAAATACAGAATTGTGAGACAAATGGAAAAAAAGAATGCTGCATATCGAAATCAGAATTGCTAATAAAATACAAGAAAAAAAGTGAAAATGATGAAAAAAATATGGGATCTTCCATAGAAATGTAGATTTTTATTTTCTTACGATTTTGTGTTCTATTAGTGACTCCGAATCCACAATCAATCTGTGGAGCGCTACCAAACTTATTAAAACCATTGAAAATATCACTTTTTTTAGTTCCCCGCATTGGTCCCATACGAAAAGTTGTTCATATTGACAGGCTGAATCACCCCTTCAACGATAGAACAGGGTTTTCTTTACGTATTGTATATCTTTACATTTCTCATTAAGCAACATAATTATACTCATTCTTCACAAATAAGGGCGTTACAAGGTATATCCGCCCGGCGCCTCGCATTGGCTATGGCCGGCTCTAAGTATATGCACTAAGATGGGTAAGTTAGTATGGTTGATGCAACCCGGAATAGTAATAATTTTATGTTTATTATTATTCGAGGTTATTGATATACATTTTTTATCAATTTTATTGACACTGTGACATACTTTTATGTACTAAGTTGAAAGATTTGATACCTTCCCTATGTGACATTCACGAACAAGTGCGAGATCAGTTAGATATTAATTTACTTATATATAGATCGCTGTCCCAACGCGATTTCCTCATGTATAAGATGGTGTTTGCAGACTATAATATACCGCGTGGTTTTGACCCTCTGAAGACTCTGAACTATATTGAACCCGATCTAAATGGCGTCTGATTCCAATCAGAAGCCCTAATGAAATATAGAATTGCAAGAAAAAATATGAAAATCGGCAAAGTTGCCGATTAGCCGTACGAATTTTTATGGAAGGTCATTTTTTCTCCCGTTTTTACCCTTTTTTCTTGCAATTCTATATCCATTAGGTATTCTGAGTCCAGGATTTCAATATAGTACCGAGATTCAAAATAACGCTGTAGGTATATATAGATGGGCACATCATTGATGAGCATAAATATCCAATTTCTCATATCCGGTTAGGAAGAGGATTTCTACAAGTTCGAAAATTTCTTATAAAAATATGTAAGTGATTGTGCTCAGTGCTCAGAACAATAGTGCCGATCGTGCCTATAAAGAATTTTAACACAATCACTCCTTACATATTTTTTTAACCAATTTAGAAATTTTCAATATTCTTTACGTGGATGTAAGAAATTGGATATTTATAAATTATACTCAATACTCATTTATTCATAATAATATTACACGTCATCATATTTTCGAATATGTATCATTTACCTATTTATCGAATAATTCAAAATTATTTCAAAAATGGAAAAAAAAATATTATAGTAATGTCAGCAAATTTCCAAAAATAATAATTTAATAGGATAAAATAAAAGATTTTTTTTTAATTATTTAAATTAAAAATTCCTCGACACTATAAAGCTTTATCAACCAGCCATCCCTTGAGTTTTTGCTTGAACGAATAAAGAATGGGCGCTCCAATAATTTCGTCAGGCAGTCTGTTGTAGACATCCGGTCCCATCACGTGTATTAGTTTGTCCGACTTAAGGCGCTGTGCATCAGAAGAATACAGTAAAACATCTATTTTTTCATCGCGCAGTTAGCTTTATTTTTCATGGAATAATAGCATGAAAAAAATATGAAGTACAGTTCAAAGATCAAAATAATTGTTTGTATCAAAATATTTTCAAAAAATATTTAAAAACTAGCAAAATAAAATAGCAAAAAGCTATATCTAGAAAAAGTTTAGTTGCGAATTACTTGATATTTTCATCGACAATTACCAACTTTTTTCGTCTATAAAAAGTATAACTAAATGAGCCAGATGGATACCTAAAAAATACAATATTTGGTTATAATTATTAAATTTTAAATTAACACGGAAATGGCAGACACGGGTTTGAAATGAGACTAGTGACAGACCAACTGGTATCGCCACTTTCAACCGCTACAAACGTTTAAGGGATACAGCGCCTTAACAAGTTTCTGCGGCAATAATCTTAGCTTTTCAGCTATAAACACACTTCATTATCGATTATAAATTATAGTCGCTAATGAAGTATTCATACATATTCGCTTTTGGCTTACTTTAGCGAAATGTATGTTGTTACAGCATGTACTGTGATTCTGATTATGCAATATAATGTGCAACATCATCATTATTGTTATCAATATAACGAGAATTGTGTTGTGGAACTAATGTTCGTGAAATGCAATACTGATAAGATATTATATCAAACGGAATGATCAGCTTAAAAGAAATTGTGATAATGATTTACCATTTTTTGTTTGCTAATCGAAGTATATTTACTTTTTTTCATTTTAAACTTGAAGTTTTAATTCTTTATTTTTAAAGAAAGAACAAATAATATCTTTTAAAATTACACTGGTTATAACTAACTATATACAATATAAACATGAAGTGAAAAAGCACTAGAAAAATGTATCTTCGAAATCTTCCCGTGTGGCATGGTGGCAAGAACGCTGGCTGCGTTCTCCCGTTGGATAGCTATGCTAATCCGTTGGGCGAAAAAGCAGCCAGCTCTCTTATCACCGCAGCCGGAATTTAGAATAGCGCTTTTCATTACTGGTGAAACGACTTTTTATTTTAATTTAAAAATTTCGATGCCATGGCAGTTGTCAGGACTCTTTGCGGTATATCGAAAAAAAATCCTATTATTAATAATAATAGTGTAGGACCGATACCGGGATAAAACCCGTTACTTAAATGGAGATACAAATAATAGTGTACTCAGTATAAAAGATTCTACGTGGCCGGTGGCTGCATGTATGGCATAGGTTACCCTCGCCAGGTCTCTCGAGCTACAGGCATACGGCCCGGTGGATAGCAGTGTTGGAAGCACAAAAAGCCAAACCGCTCACCAACCCCGGGTGGTCTGGCTTTTTGTGCGCGCCAAGCGTGGCTTTGGCAATATCCTTGGGACGAAGAATCTTCTGAAATCCTTGGGAGATGCTTAAAAGGGCATTATACCATCCTGAATTTCAGATCCTATGGGAAGGAGGCCGCTATACGTTAGACACGATACGAGATATCTCCAATCGTATCGCACGTATTGCCGTCTCTCTCTCATCGAGACAAGAGATATCTCGAATAGTATCGCATGTATTGCGGCGTCCCTCTCATCGGATCCGATATTTGGATGGTATAAACTTCTTATGGCGAATGAGGACCCGTTGTGGGATTTCTCGCAAGATTATTTAGGTAACTTATTCTCCTTTGTTTTACTTTTTGTCCAAGAGTCTGTCATTTTTGTCCATTGATGTCTCTCATCTATGCTTTTATTTTATGTAAGAGTTACATACTCTAATGGTACTTGCTAGGATTACGGAAACCATGACATTATGTCATAAGAGTGGACCTTGACAAACCAGATATTCATGGTCTATGATGTACATTGTACTAGTTTTTTTTCTAGACGTAATACATTACTTATTTTTTCTCCAGTTAGTGACAGACACAGATACGTGAAATGGAAGATAAAAATGATAAGTAGTATACGCCAATACCTTGCGCGGGAGTAACTGACACATTCAGATTTTTGTTCTTAGCCGACTTCAAATAAGGAGGTTATCAATTCCACCCGTATGTTATAATATTGTCAAGATTATACGGATTTAATAAATACTAGCTGTTGCCCGCAGCTCCGCCCGCGTTAATGTCGTTCCCTTGGGAACAGTAGAAATGATAAAAATTCCATACAAACCCCTCCCCCTCTGCTTTTTCCCCTTAAGGGGGAATAATATATTTCACCTGCATAGATCTTTAGCCCTTAAGGAGGGGATTTTGCCCATTTCACCTACACAGATCTTTTTAATTGTAATGTAAACATATATACTTATTTTTATACTTCTATGTCCAGAAATGAGAAAATTTCCATACAATACCCCCCCCCTTATCCCTTAAGGGGAAAATTTCGTCGGTTTTACCTACATACATCTTTTTAATTGTAATCCAGAACGTCCAGAAATTAGAAAATGTCCATAAAAAACTTACCCCCCCCCCCCCCCCCCCCTCCTAATGTTGCCCCTTAAGGAGGGGATTTTATACATTTCACCTATACAGATCTTTTTAATTGTAATCGAGAACTTACATACCTATTTTTATATTCTGAGTCTAGAAATGGAAAAATTCCATACAAACTTTACCCGTTATTTACCCCTTCAAGGGAGAGTGTTTTTAATTTTAATTGAGAACTTGTGTACGTACTTTTAAAACTTCTAAGTCCAGAAATGAGAAGATTCCATAAAACTTCACCCCCTTTGATTTTCTAAAAATCCTTTCTTAGTGCTCATTTACATCATAAAAAGAATCCCTGTGCCAAATTTCAAGTTTCTGGGCACAGTAGTATCGGCTGTGCGTTGAAATATAAGTCAGGTTTGCCTTTGGCCCGCGATTTCTCAGGAACAGTAGAATTACCAAGAATACATTAGTTAATGACTTTCAATGAAACACCTTAATGTTGAATTTCAATTGAATAACTTAAAAAACGGAATGCTTCATACTAACTTTGCATCTCCGTTATAATTATGGGATGATTTTTGAGAAAAATATTTTACCCGTGTTTCATGCCTTTCAGTAAAGAACCTTCATGCTGAATTTCATTCGACTAACTTCAAAAATGGTTAAGTTTTAAACTTACTTTGCACCCCTATTTTACCCCCTTAAGGGATGATTTTTGAGTAAAAAAATTTACTCGTGTTTCATACCTTTTCGTAAAGAACCTTCATGCTGAATTTAATTCGAATAACTTCAAAAACGACAAAGTTTCATACTAACTTTGCAACCCGTTTTACCCCTTTAGGAGATGAATTTCCAAAAATCATTTTCTTAGTGCTCCCCTACGTTATAAAAGGAACCCCTGTGCAAAATTTCAAGTTCCTAACCCTTATAGTTTAGGCCCTACGTTGATGTGTCAGTCAGTCAGCTTCTCCTTTTTTTTAGTATGGATTACTATGGATAGTATGGATAGGTATAATGCTGTCGTATAATGATGATGAATTGACTTTGGATTTTAATTATCTTATGTCACTTATTATTTTATTTTTGCTATATGTTTGCAGGCAAACTCATGCCTTGAGTTCATTTAAATGACGATAACTTTTTTTTTAATGAACCGATTTTGATGAACTAAACTTTAAATGTTTTGCTGAGTTAAAACAAAGCAATTGGTGAAAGTTTGAAGTAAATCGGTTCAGTATTTTCGGAGATAATCGTGATCATACATACATACAGACAGACAGACAGACAAGAAATTCGAAATATTTTTTTTGCTTTCTATTATTCTTTTTACGTGTCCTCTCTATCCTTTTTAGTCAAAAATTCTAAATGTACAGACAAAATATTTTTACTGTTTTATTATATGTATAGATAGATTAGTCTTTATCATTTTCTAAATATATGTGCCAAATTACTTATGTGTATATTTGTATGTTTGTCTGTGCATATCTCGGAAACTATACGTAGGACTGCAATATTTTTTTATTGTTGAACTAGGTATAGTCAAACTTAGAAAACAGTGCAAGTACCATCAAAATCTGTTAATTAGTTTTTGAGATATTAAGTTATATATTAGTTACTAGGACAATATAAAGCTGATTTTTTTAAATGACTTTTTTTATAAGTGACGTTTTTCTTGCCTACTAAACAAAAAATAATGTCGTCTGTTTCTTTTTCAGGTACTGCATCAAATAGCATCGTAGAACAATAACATAGTTCTTACAATCTCAACAAGTATGTACGTATATGAACTAGGCCGATGAGACTCAAATCTAGCCGGTGAAAGTAAAGCGGACGTTTGCCTGCTCCGGCAGAATTTACGTAGACTTAGAGCGACCCTAATGAAGGGGCTTACTAGTAGCGGAAATCTATGAAAAAACGGCCAAGAGCGAGTCGGACTCGCGCACGGAGGGTACCGTGCCATTATCTACATATACTTAAGTTTAAAATCATTAAAGATATTTTTATTATATGCAGTAACAAAAAAATACGCTTTTCGCAATTTTTCCTTTATCTGTGCTCTAAGACGTTGCTTCGTACCAAATTTAAAGATTCTGAGTACACGGGAATTACCCTGTAGGTTTTGATTCTCTTGCGAGTGTCGAAATATTATTAAAAATATTTTTATTGTGTGATGTAATAAAAAATGTATACTTTTCGCAATTTTTCCTATATCTGTGCTATAAGACGTTCCTTCGTACCGAATTTCAAGATTCTGAGTTCACGGGAAGTAAGTAGAAGTTTTGATTTGCTTGCTAATGAAGAAGATTTGCGGTAAGAATGGGCCTCCGGCTCTCTCACTCACCGAACGGAGCATAGAAGCAGTAAAGCTTTTACTCTAACGTCGATTTTCTGTGAGAGTGTGGTACTTCCCCGGACGAGCCGGCCCATTCATGCACAAAGAAATTCATTTTGCCGGTAGCGTGGCTCTAGCACGACTAAAAACCTTTGTAACATATTTGTTTTTGTTCTGTTTGTAATTATTTTTTCTATTATTTGGTGCAATAAAAAATACTCTATTCTATTATATTCTAGCTCTCATTGCGACCACAGTCCATCTAAATATCACCGTACTAGTATATCAACACTGACATCCAGACATTACAGAGTGTAGGAGAAATTTTATATACTGCGATGGCGGTGATTACTTCCCTATTATTTAGAGTTTATGAGATTTCACATCGTTGCCATTGCTACTATGTTGGAGGGTGATGTCCTTACGGAAGCTATGTTTACTGTGTTTACGTAGAAAGTAACTGATTTAGTATGAACTAGCTGTTGCCCGCGGCTCCGCCCGCGTTAGTGTCGATCCCTCGGGAACAGTAGAATTTCCCGGAATCAAACATACCCTATGTCCTTCCTCAGGCCTCACACCTCCATACCAAATTTCATCCAAATCAGTTCAATGGTTGAAGCGTAAAAAAACGACAGACAGAGTTACTTTCGCATTTATAATATTAGTATTAGTATGGAAGTATGGATATTATTTATACTTCCAAGTCCAGAAATGAGAAAATTTCCATAAAACCTTTACCCTCCCATTTTACCCCTTTAGGAGTGAATTTTGTCCATTTCACCCACATATATGTTTTTTAATTGTAATCGAGAACTTACATACCTATTTATTTTCATACTTCATAGTCCAGAAATGAGAAAATTTCTAAACAAACTCCCTTCTGGGGGATTATTTTCCAGTTGACCTACACAGATCTTTTTCAATTGTAATCGTGAATTTATTTACCTATTTTCATACTTCTAAGTCTAGAAATAAGTAAATTCCTATACATCCTTTACCCCGCTATTTTACCCCTTCAGGGGAAAATATCGCCCATTTTACCTACACAGATATTTTTAATTGTAACCTAGAACTTATATACTTATTTTCATACGTCTAAGTCCAAAAATGAGAAAATTTCCATACAAAGTTTATACCACCCACCCACCCCCATTTTACGTCTTAAGGGGGGAATTTTGCAAATTTCATCTACCTACACACATCTTTTTTAATTTTAATCGAGAACTTATATACCTACTTTCATACTTCTTAGTCCAGAAATGAGAAAATTCCATATAAATTTTACCCCTTTAGAAGTTAATTTCTTAATATCCTTTCTTAGCGCTCACTCACATCATTAAAAGAACCCCTGTACCAAATTCCAAGTTTCTAGGCGCAGCAGTTTCGGTTGGTTTGCCGTTTGCCCGCGTCTACGCCGCCGCCGTTAGTGTCCATCCCTCAGGAACAGTTTGGACCCTTAAAGGGGTGACTCAGGTCATCAATACGAACAACTTTTTCTATGGGACCAATGCTGGGAACTCAAAAAAAATTCGTCATTTCCATAAAAAAGAGTCCCGCCGCCCGGCCAGTTTGTATGGGAATGTCGAATTTTTTTTTGAGTTCCCAGCATTGTTCCCATAGGAAAAGGTATTCATTTTGATGGTCTGAGTCACCCCTTTAAGGGTCCAAAACGATAAAAAATTCACCGTGTATATTTGCAGGCAAACTAATGCCTTGAGTTCATTCAAATGACTATAACTTTTTTTTTAATGAACCGATTTTGATGAAACAAACTTTAGATGTTTTGCTGAGTTAAAACAAAGCAATTGGTGAAAGTTTGAAGTAAATCGGTTCAGTATTTTCGGAGATAATCGTGATCATACATACAGACAGACAGACAGACAGACAGACAAGAAATTCGAAAAATTTTTTTTTGGTATCTATTATTCTTTTTAAGTGTCCCTCTATCCATTTTAGTCAAAAATTCTAAATGTACAGACAAAATATTTTTACTGTTTTATTATATGTATAGATGAAGAGATACTTCGTGTTATAAAACGGAGAATAAACTTTGAACCCGGTAACGTTGACAAGCTCTGTGGCCTAGTGGTCATCATGCCATTCTGCTACACCGGAGACCCGGGTTCGATCCCCGGTCAGGTTAAGATGGAAGATGTTCTTTTTCGGATTGGCCTGAGTCTTAATTATAGTATCGTTAAGTTAAAGTCAAAGTCAATGATTTTTATTCAAAATTGGATACATGTATCTCTTTTTGAACGTCATATTTCTATTTGTTATATATTGTTTAATTTATGCAATATCGAAATACTACTAGCGTTTCGGAACGTCCCAAGTCTCGAACTAACTTTGGGGCTAGTTCAATCTGTGTTAGTCAACATATATATATTTATTTAAACCATTGTCTAAACAAATTAAATGTTCCTTTGACAATGTTGATACATGGTATCATATTTATCTAAGTACTAAAGTAAATAAAAGAACAAATTGGCATGATTAAGTTATAGAATCCAATGACTAGTCATCATGCCTAATTGCCCACTAACTGGTGAGTATTTAAAACAATTTTTTTTCTAAGTTTTCTGTTTTGTTTAGACGATACGAGGTAATTCATAAATTACACATACAAGATACAGCGGTATAAGAACTAATTGAATAGTAACCGAAAGCTTTATTTTTCTTTGATTCGGTTAATTGGTATAAAATCATAAGTACAAGTACCATTTTAGGTCAATCTTAAAAACATTGTTTGAGATGGAATCGGTGTGTTCCTCAATTACCACTACGCTACGGGAATAAAAAATATATAAAAATATTGTGGCTTGTGTCAAACATTAGCCTCCATCGAAATTTAAGTTTTTTTTTACCACGCTACGCATTACTTGATAAAGGCCTACAAGCTTCGATCATACAATGATCGAAACATTTACGCTTTCATATTCATTTCCAAACCAAAAATAAACATAAAATTTGAAATATAACAGAACATGGTGACTTACATTCATATTTTTAGATCTGTATTTTGTTTCAAAAATATATTATAGCAAAAATAGCAATTCATATGTAACAACAAGGTAACAACTTACCAGCAGCACAAAATAAATTGTTAACAAAGTCGGTCCGACAGATTGGACCTAAATTTATTTACATAACAGCGTTAAATGTGGTAATTTAAATATGTATGTAGGAGAGTCCAATTTATGGTTCCGTATGCGTATTTTGCAATATGCCGCGCTATTTTGCTATGATAATGATAAATGATAATGATAATGATAATTTATTCACGTAAAATAGAGTACATTCGTTGTTACAATATTTTTATGTCCTTAATCTATTTTGCTTACATCAAGCATGTGAATATTTGAAATAATCTATATGTAGGTACATCAAAATTCTTAAATCGTCAAAATTATCATCATAATTAATATAAAATATTCATACAAAAACATTACTACTTTATAAAACAAACTATATATACGTCACATCATAGATTTAAAAAAAAAAAAAAGTGGCGTCTCCATACTTTTCTGCTTCAGATAAACAAATCATTTTTTTGATAAAATTGTTTGTCAACGAGCCACAACTTCAGTTTCTTTTTAAAAACTGGCAATGGGAGCTCTTTTATATCTTTAGGCAATCTATTGTATACTTTTACACACATCGGCATGCAATTCTTTTGATATAACGCAGTCATAGGTATATCTTTAACCACAAGCCTTTCCCCATTTCTGGTATTACGGATAAATATGTCACTTGCTTTTGTGAATAAATGCATATGACTTTTTACAAACACACCTATCTCGTAAATATACATGCAGGGCAAAGGTAGTATGCAAAATTTTTTAAAAAGTGGTTTACATGATTTGTATGGCGGTATGCCTTCCATAGCTCTGATGCACTTTTTTTGTAGCAAGAAGCTTTGCTTGCTTTTTCATCTCTTAGAAATGCATTATTAAATCCTTTTTTGACAAGTATTTGTCAATAACGTTATCTTCACAGGTACTTGATTAATCTTACTAATTATTTTCCAATCGACAATAAATTTTGCAATGCATCTCTGGTGTTGTAGGCGTCCAAAGCCCACGGTAACCGCTTTCCATGAGGTGGACCATATGTCTGTTTGCCTACTTAGTGTTAAAGATGCAAGTCATGCAAGTCAATATTGAGCACATTGTCTCCGTGGTCCAGTGGTTAAGGAACCAAGACTGCCGAATCTACAGGCAAACGCCTGTAGATTCGGCAGTCTTGGTTCTCACAGGAAGCATACTTTGTTTAGTTGTTTCCAGTTTGGTTAGGACATTGGAGGCTTGAATCACCTGATTGTCTGATAATTAAGATAATTCCGTGCTCCCGGCTGCCATCTGGTAGTCAGTAAAGGAACCACGTCAGAGGCCGAGAGGCGGTCCCGAACATCTCTGACACCAGGGTGTGTGTGCATGGTCGATTGACCGTGACACCTACCTACTCGAAATGATGATTGAGCACATTTACACTATTATATTAATACTTAAACAGCATCTCAGCCGCCAGAATTCCACTGCTGAACTTTGGCCTCCCCCATTTTAGATCTAACCCTATAAGTACAAACATGAACTCTAAAAAAGACCTACGCTCCTTTTTCGAGCAGTAAAAATATTTTTATTGATTCCACACAAGGATTATTCCTCCGCCATCCTTTATTATAGGGATCTGATTATTACAGTTACTTAACACGAATTCCTAAATTGTTTTGCACCTTCAACGGTAACGTCTGTATTTTAAAATAGACAAAATTGGTATATTTAGCTTTCACGCTCTAACTGCTAACAGAACAAAAGATTAACGAGCAACGATTGTTTCATTGTTAATATTTCAATTATAACAAAGTAATCTTATAAACATACAAAAGAATGACGTGTGTGATACACTTTATTAAAATGAAAACAGCTACGTAATTTGTTTTGTTTTGTTTTGTATATAATTGAAAAAGAATATAATATGGTAAAAACAAATCCCATGCGGGTGAAATTTTATCACCGTATTGTATATCCTAATTTAATTAGAGTATATCAGAATTGCATTGTGAATGCAAAAAAACACTTTAAGAATATAATTACCAACTTTTGAAATATGAGAGGGTCATATATTTAATTTAATGATGGCAAGATGAATACGAAAAAAAAGTAGTTTTGAAAATATCAATTATCTTCCTGATATTAACGTGCGGAATTATTAAATGTAATGTCTTTTTTATCAAATACATACTTTTTTATTAAAGTATAATATATTTTATCACAATTACGGTCACAAAAAACGTCCATACATGCATTTACCTGAAAGTCCCTCAGAGATCATCATCATCATACAGCCATAGCATCATAACAGTCCACTACTGACAAAGGCCTCTCCCAAAAATACTTAGTTCCATGGGAGAATATTGCCATAATCCGCTTGGCAGGCGGGTGTGCGAAAGCAGTTTCTTTTGCTTCCGACGCTGCTGCCCATCGGAAGTATTTTATGGTATAGGAATTTGGAAATGGAATGAAGGTATTGGGATACTACTCTCTTGGATGAATGGGGCAAAAGCAAGTAGCAGATCGGAAGGGTCGGTGCGCGTACCCGATGCCATACCACCGGACAAGCAATTAGTGATAACACCTCTGACCATCAATAGAGAGGTCAAGTCGGATGATTAACTCATGCTGTGGGGCACAGTAAATCTAGCTAGCAACTCTTCTTATCATAAAGTTTTCTGGATGTATCCTCAGCTTCGATGCTGCATAGTGTCACGACCATTTGTGTTACAATATCCGTAACAACAAATGATTTTCCGTAACTAATAATGACTGTCAGAAAAGAAGGAAGGTTTTTAGGGTTCCGTACCCCAAAGGGTAAAAACGGGACCCTATTAATTTCGCTCCGCTGTCTGTCTGTCTGTCCGTCTGTCGCCAGGCTATATCTCATGAACCGTGATAGTAAGACAGCTGAAATGTTCACAGATGATATATTTTTGTTGCCGCTATAACAACAGATACTAAAAAATTAGAATAAAATAAATATATAAGGGGGCTCCCATATAACAAATGTTATATTTTTTGCTTGTTTTTACTCGATATTGATAACGGCAACAGGTAGACGCTTGAATCACAGAATATTTAGTTATATATTTACCTTATAAATAAAGAATTAAATAAAAATAAAATTAATATTAACCGGTCAACTACCGAGCGTGATTTTTTTGCCGTTTTGTAGATAATGGTACGAAACCCTTCGTGCGTGAGTCCGACTCGCACTTGGCCGGTTTTTAATCTACTTTGCAGGAGCGGGGAGTATAACAAATTCTAGTAACATACATAGTATCACAACTTCCTGATGTCCTGACATGCTCTCACTTTCCCTGCTAGCTTTGTATTCCTAGTGCACTGGAAAATGACTAAACTACTGCACTATTTGAATTCTAATAACCACGTTGCATCAAATGATCTAGAACTTGATAATGCATGGGAAAGTCAAGAGGAACTGTTATGTATGTGTATTTTAGTTGTGGTAGAGCCACGATACCGGCAAAATTCATTTTTGCTAGTACCATGAATGGGCCGGCTCGTCCGGGGAAGTACCACACTCTCACAGAAAATCGACGTTTGAGTAGGAGCTTTACCGCTTCTATGCTTCGTTCGGTGAGTGAGAGAGCCGGAGGCCCATCCTACTCTCATTTCCTTTCCCCAACTCCTCGAAAGGCCGGCAACGTTCCAAAAGCGCTGGTCGCTTACCATCAGGTGACTAGCTTGCTCGTTTGCCGTCTTATAACATAAAAAAAATGTAAAGTTCTTATTTTCTGTCATCATGAAATCGAAATAATAAGATTTTTTCCTTGCCTGTCGATATTGTGTCCCACGGCTGGACAAAGGCCTTCCCCTGGGTTCTCCACTCGTCTCTATCCTTCACTTTATCTGACCATCCACGTTGAAATCTCTCTAGGTCGTCCCGCCATCTCCAACTTGCCAATTTCTGCTAACAGAGCGCGGTATCTGGAATCCCGCGTTTAGAAGATTTTCGATATTATTTGTTTGAGATAAAACACCGGGATCCTGCGTGATTGAAAATGTGCAGTTCCGCAGATACCGAGATTTAATATAGCCTCCGGGATTAAATGCCCTAGTCGCTATATTATGGGATTATTTTTCCTATCCCCTTACACCAACAGCCTCTGTGGTCCAGTGGTTAAGGCGTTTGCCTGTTGACCCGGGGGTCGTGGGTTCGATTCCCACCGGAAGCATACTTTGTTTAGTTGTTTCCAGTTTGGTTAGGACAGTGCAGGCTTGAATCACCTGATTGTCTGATAATAAAGATGATTCCGTGCTTCGGAAGGCACGTTAAGCCGGTGGTCCCGGCTGCCATCTGGTAGTCGTTAAAGGAATCACGTCAGAGGCCGAGAGGCGGTTCCGAAGAACTCTGACACCAGGGTGTGCATGGTCGATTGACTGTGACACGTACTCGAAATGATGATGATGATCCCCTTACATTGTTGCTTGACCTAGGTCTTGGATGTTTATCTAAATAAGTATCTATTATAAAATATAGTATAGTTGAGTTCGTATCCTACGACACAAGTTCACAACTTACTGTGGGGCTAGCTCAATTTGTGTGTTAAGTCCCTATATATTTATTTATTGTACATAATCTTCATTCTTGTTATATTTGAATAGTACCTACCCGTGTGACTGAGCTCCGCTTGGAGAAGTTTTCTAGGGCCTAGGGATGAGACCTAGCTGGGTAGAGAACCTACATACAAAATTTCATAGAAATTGTTGTAGCCATTTCTGAGATCCTAGTTTTATATTTTTATGAAGAATATTCAAGAATTGCTCGTTTAATAGTATAGGATTTACACTTATGCATGTTTATGTCACAAACTGAACGCAAGAATATACTAGCATCCTAACCAATATAATTAATGTTAGAGTAAGTCTGTTTGTTACGCTTTCATCCTCAACTTCTGATTATCATGAAATTTTGCGGACTTGTACACTTTGTGGGATACGGAAAAGAACAAAGGGTATGTTTTATACCGGAAAAAGTACCCAAGGGATATATGTATAGATATTAACGCGAGCGGAGCCGTAGGCGTCAGCAAGCTTTCTATAATCATCATAGATAAGAAATAAAACATAATATTGCATATTAGGCCAGTCAAATCATCATATAACAATAAACATATCGAAACTCACAGTTTATCATTATATCAATAACTGACCATTAATATTGATGCGTATCATCGTGTCATTAGAATATTTATTGAATATCTGATCCCTTTATAAAAGCTCTTTTCAATGATGTAACTCAGGGATTCCCAAACTGTTATATGTAAAGGACTTATTGCAAGGATCGTCGCAAGTGAATATGTACTCCTATGTATGTATTTATTGGCGGATTATTAGAGGGCTTATCCTGGCTTATCCTGGCTTATTATGACTTACACCATCACACGTGATAGGTGATTATTTTTGTAAAATAATTGCATAATTTTCCAGGTATTTTTAGACCTCTTTCAGCTGTGGGTTGTACATATCTACATATACACGAAAAACAACTGACTGAACGTCTATGACATGGAAAGCCATGTCATAGACGTTCAGTATATCTCATAATTATTTTTATTGATTTCCTTGATCGCCACTAAGAAACTATGAATAAGACGACACGACGAAGAATCACGTTTTTTGACAAGTGTGGCAAGTATATTAAACGGAAATAATCAAAAATAATGTACAGTTAGGATAAAGACTTTAAAATGTATACAAGTCATAAGTTACGCTACAGATACAAGAAGAGACAGATAAAGAATTACAATGTGAATTTTATATAGATGTGACGATGTTCGTTACTCTCGTTTTTTCGCAAAAAATACTGGATGGATTTTGTTGAAACTTTACAATGTTACTTAGTCTTATGGCTGACATATCAGACTGTGGCAAAGTCGTGAAAATTACTCATTAATAACATCCCTCGTTTGCGTGTGCCGTGTGGTTTCCGGCAGAGTAGAATAGGACCATTCCAAGTCTTCCCATGGATGTCGTATGAGGCGACTTAGGAAATACAAACTAAACAAACTTCACAAACATCAATGAGACTTCTCCAACCCGTGAATTTATTAATTATGTTAGAACTTACTCTAAGGTTTTTAAAAAGGCGTGCCTGTGCGCAAAATCTTTATATACAAGAAAAGCTATTCTAGATTCTCATGATAAGATAAAGACCACTTGGAAAATTATTAATATGGAAACCGGGAAAACTAAAAATCGTGACAACAAAATAGAATTAAAAGTAGATAATAAGATCCTCAGTACTAATGAAGACGTCGCAAAATATTTCGAAGATTTCTTTACTAACATTCCCGTAAATACTACTGCCTCCTTACGTTCATCATCTGAGGAATCTAAAAAACTATTAACAAGCTGTATACCAGAATGTAACAATCATTTAATATTTCAACATGTAACACCTCAAATAATCATTGATACATTTAAGAGTTTGAACAATAAGAAAACTGGAGATTTGTGGGATATCTCTGTAGCTGTCATTAGTAACATCATTAAAGCAATTGCACCATATTTAGCTTCTGTATTTAATAAGTGTGTAGATACTGGGACATTTCCTGACTTGATGAAGTTAAGTAAAGTCATTCCTTTGTACAAATCTGGCGATAAAAATGATCCCACTAATTACCGTCCCATTTCTATTCTGCCAGCTCTTAGTAAAATATTTGAAAAAATGATTTTTAATCAGTTATTAGCTTTTTTTAACATAAATAGCCTTTTCCATCGTGAACAGTATGGATTTACAAAGGGTCGGTCAACTACAGACGCGGGTGTAGCTCTGTTGAAATACATATATGATGCTTGGGAGGGAAAACAAAATGCTATTGGTGTTTTTTGTGATCTTTCCAAAGCCTTTGATTGCGTAGACCACAATACCCTTCTCTCCAAGCTGGAGCACTATGAAATAAAAGGTAAATCTCGCGATTTACTTGAATCTTATTTAAGTGGCCGAACTCAAAAAGTTAGTTTAGATAGGGTACAATCCTCCGGATCATCGGTTAAGATGGGCGTACCCCAGGGCTCTATCCTAGGGCCTCTGTTATTCCTCATTTACATCAATGACCTACCTTACTGTGTCAATACATGTAAGGCTGTACTATTTGCCGATGACACTTCTCTTGTCTTCAAAATTGATAGACAAACTAATTCTTTTGACGTGGTTAATAGTACTTTAGCTCAAGTGTTGGATTGGTTCACAGCGAACAATCTATTGTTGAACGCTAAGAAAACGAAATGTATTAAATTTTGCTTACCAAATGTTACAAAAATTCCAACACAAATAGTAATGGATAATGAACCACTAGATTTAACTGATAAAACAACATTTCTTGGAATAACTCTTGATGCCGGGCTTCAATGGGGTGCCCATATTACTACGTTAGCGGGTAAACTTAGTTCTGCAGCTTATGCTGTCAGGAGAATTAGACAACTGACTGATGTTGATACTGCGCGTTTGGTATATTTCAGTTACTTTCATAGTGTTATGTCTTATGCGATTTTACTATGGGGTAACGCTGCAGAAGTAAACACCATATTTGTCCTGCAGAAACGAACTATTAGATCTATATATAAACTTGGTGCTAGAGAATCTCTTAGAAAATTGTTTAAAGATATAAATATTTTAACTTTACCTTCTCAGTACATATTTGCGAATATTATGTTTGTGCGCTATAATCTTGATTTATATAAGAAAAATAGTGATATCCATGACCGAAACACGAGAAATAAAAATAAATTAGCTACACCAGTATTGCGATTGCAGAAAACTATGAATTCATTTTTGGGTTTAGGAGTACGCTTCTATAATAAAATTCCTGCAGAAATATTAGGTCTGCCTTTACTTAAGTTCAAAACGATTGTAAAAAACCAGTTAATAAAAAAGGCTTATTACTGCATTGATGATTATATTACTGATAAAAATGCGTGGAAATTTATATAAATTTATTTAATGTTAACAATTATTAAATGTTAAAATTAATCTATAGTATGAAAAATTGTATTTAATGTTAACAATGTATTCAGAGCCCTTCAGGCACGTAGGGACCAAGGCTGGAATGAGTTTCTTTCGGCGTATTCTTCTCACCAGTGGTCGTTCCGAAACGCTAGTAGTATTTAAATTTTGCATATATAAAAAAATATATAAGAAATAAAAATATGACGTTCAAAAAGAGATACATGTATCCAATTTTGAATAAAAATCTTTGACTTTGACTTTTTGACCGTCTGGCCAGCGAGGAAAGTGTAGGACAAATCCTCGGTCTGCTCTGGCCAAGTATGGCTCCGGTAGTACAGAGAGGCTCATGCTCCAGCAGTGGAGACTAAGGACCTTATGATGATTAATCCTCTTTTGCGTCAGGAGTGAAAAATAAGAAGATGAATTTTCGTTTAAAGATTGCCGCCCCCCACCACGAGGCTACGTAGACCACATTGAGAAGCACTGATAACCTTTCGGTCGATTTGAACTTATGTAATGAAATACAACTTATATTTAAATGTCTTGTTACGGGGATCGCGCCTACTTACCTATTTATGAAGTTACTTCCGGTAAGTAAATAAGAATGGATGACTGCATTATATTTCATTACTAGCTTTTGCCCGCGGCTTCGCTCACGTCAACGTCGTTCCTTCGGGAACAGTATAGGGAAATCGGGAACATATATATCGGTAACTTTTTTCCGGGATAAAAGGTAGCTTATGTGTGTAGGGGAGCCCATGATGTTAAAGATTAGGTGGTAGAAAAGAAAAAAAGGTTATATGATATTTTTCATTTCACCGGTAGGGAGAACAGCTAAAATTCAAAACCAAAATAATAGTCACATGAAAATACTCGAGCGCGTCTAATTAATACAAGCTGGCTTTATCACATGCCAAAAATTGTGTTTTAGCAATAATCTGATGATTGGACCATGACGTCAGGGGGTGGGAGGGTAACGTGCAAACAAAAAAAGTCGAAAAAAATCACAAATTTATTCTCGGGCGTGGTCGGCTGTTCTTTATTACGAACGAAATAATTCAAGAATAACTAGGAACATATTATCTGACAATATATATATATGTAGGAGCAAAAAATAATAACAAAAAACACAACACGCCATTATTGTTTTTATTATTTATTAACTATATATAATAATAGTGTTTATTATAGAGTGCCCGGGTTCGATCCCCGGCCAGGTCAAGATGGAAAATGATCTTTTTCAGATTGGCCTGGGTCTTGGATGTTTATCTATATATGTATTTGCTATAAAATATAGTATCCCATAACACAAGTCTCGAACTCACCTTGGGGCTAGCTCAATCTGTGTGATTTGACCGTATATATTTCTATTTATTTATTTATTTATATGTGGCGGAGGTAGTTATACGGTGTCCGAGGTATCCCTCATATCTTAATCTGACGCGCTCGAGTAAATCCCAAAATCCCCCTCTTGGGCCCCCTACTATATCTTCTCCGTACTCCAAAGAAGGGCAAATTCCAGCGCTCCAAAATTTCGGTGTTGAATGCAAAACTTCATGATGATCAGTAATTACGGCGTAAATGCGTAACAAAAACAACTCACTTTCGCATTTCAGTTTGAATAACCTGAAAAAAGCTAGTTCTATTAGATTACGTTATTAGTGTCCTCCCCCAACTCTTTGAAAGGCCGGCAACCCTCCTGTCACACCCTGGTAATGCAATTGGCCATGGGCAGCGTTGATCACTTGCCATCAGGTGACTCGCTTGTTCGTTTGCCGTCCTATAACATAAAAATATTCATGCTAAGCTATTGTAAAGCTTATAATGTCAAATCATCATTATCAGGTCGTACAGTACCGGAGCTATACTTGGCCAGAGCAGACAGAGGATTTGGCCTACAGTCTCCTCGCTGGCCAGACGGATTTGAGATGCCTCATTGATGTTTGTTAGCTTTGTTTAGTTTGTATTTCCTAAGTCGCCACTTACAACATCCATGGGAAGACTTGGAGCGGTCCTTTTCTACTCTGCCGGAAACCACACGGCATTGTTTTGTATAATAATATTGAAATTAAATTAAGTACTTTATTTGCAAGGGTTATTTACTCTAGGCTAGGGTAGAAGTCTGACACCAGGGTGTGCATGGTCGATTGACCATGTCACCTACACGAAATGATGATGGAGAAGGTTTATTCCACGGGTTTATTCATAACATTTCCCGCCTTTTCAACCATGGGCGTATAGAAATTCTTTTTTTTTTAAGAAGATTCATATTAATGTCATCGGCTTTAAATGTAATCTTCCGTTATCCTTATACAGTCTTATTATAAAACGAAGACTAACTTTAGTACCGGGTTTAAAGCATTATTCGACCAAAACAAATGGTAAATGACAGTTGACCAACCGTCAAAGTGATAAGTGTCGACTTATTTTGGTCGTATAATGGTTTAAATCAGGTACTAAAGTTCGTCCTCGTTTTATAATAAGACGGATTCAGTCTTAATATAAAACGTGGACTAACCTTTAGAACTTGGCTTAAACCATTATCCGTCCAAAACAAATTGGCAATGACAGTTGACTAACGTCGAGTGATAAGTGACATCTTATTTTGGTCGGATAATGGTTTAAACCAGGTACTAAAGTTAGTCCTCGTTTTATAATAAGACTGATAGCGTTTAGGAAACCATATCTACCGAATCAGTGAAACAGTACCATCTGCGAGTAAGTTCAAACATTATGCAATCGAACCGTTCGAAAATAGGCGCATTGCATAATTGAACACCAACGGTTTCCAGAAATGCAAGTCACTGCACTACTCATAGTGTCGACCTATCGGTTATCGACAGCACTTGACGCCCTTGTCAAAATGCATTGTTACTTTTAATTGAGGTATCTGTGTTGAAATTTTGTACCATGGATTTGGCTAATTTCGCCTTAACCGTTAGAGCTGAGGAATATGAAATTGAATATATAGGATTCTTGCTGAAAACCTGGCCGTACGAAATGATGATGATGACTAATTTGAATTGGACACCTTTGGCAAAATGTATTGTTACTCTTAGTATGTGCTTAAGTTAAGAAATAAGATACGGTGAAAAAATTCAACGTGGCGGGAATTAAACGAGCGACTAAGAGTATATCAAAATTGCATTGTGAATGCAAAATAAACACAAATTAAAATACTATCTGTTCCCCGCGACTTCGTCCGCGGCAATTTGTGTTATTATGATTAATTCATTTTTTTATTAGTATAGCTGAATAATTTTCCCCCGTTTTTAAAACATTTTTTATTGATGCTTCGCTCCTTTTGGTCGTAGCGTGATGTTTTATAGCCTAAATCCTACCTCAATAAATGCACTATCCAACACAAAAATATTTGAACCAGTAGTTCCTAAGTTTATCGCGTTCTTCAGCTTTATAATATAAGTATAGATTGTATTGATATTATTTATGAGAGGCGTTAGTGTAGCGTGAGGTATCCAAAATGGCATTTGAACTTAACACCTGGGAAGCAGAGATTTAGGCAGAAACTTGTGATGTTTTTCAAGACTTGTGACTTGTGATATTTTTGGCCCCCAAAACGTCTATTTTTTATCATATAAAAAAAATAGATGGCATTTGAACTTAATACCTGAGAAATCGAGATTTAGACAGAAAAACGTTAGAATTTTTATTCCAGACATAGATTTTTCGCCCCAAAAACATCTCTTTTTTTATCATATAAAAAAAAAGATGTTTTGGGTAAGCGATCACCACTGCCCATGGACAACTGCCATACCAGAGTGTGACAAAAGCGCTGCCGGCCTTTCAAGCCGTTGGGGGAGGAAATGTGGTGAGGGAAAGGATGGGCCTCCGGCTCTCACTCACCAAACGAAGTATAGAAGCGGTAAAGCTTCTACTTAAACATCGATTTTCTGTGAAAGTCTGGTTCCCCGGACGAGACGGCCCATTCATGCCAGCACGACTGTCTATATTCTCAATTTCATCAAAACTATTGAAACCATTTGATAGATACTTTTTTCATACAAGAATCGATTGTTCAATGTAATAAGGTTATGTAGACAGTTTATGTAGACAAAGGCATTAAATAAGATTTTTAAATGTAAACTTCGTTTCCAAGCGTAAACTTTGTAATAAGGCGCGTTGCATAATTGAACACCAATGGTTTTCAGAAGTGCAAGTCACTGCACTGTTCAATAAAACTCAATGAACAGTGTATAATAATCGATAATATTTGAGTCCCCTGTTAAAAGCTATTGTTATTTTAAATTGAAATACATACGAGTATATAATAATAATAATAATCGACCTTTTCTATTTAATACCTTATACGCTTGGCTTCGGCCTGCGTATCTGGAGTAAACCCTGTTCGAGAGGAGAAAAAATATAAACGAATAATAATAATAATGTTTATTTCTCTTTAACAAAGGTACGTCTTAATAGTATGGGTTCTAAGAACTATGGTTGTACAATTTGCGTCGCGACTTGTTCGCTTTGTTTGGAGACTAGTTCTTGAAATAGGTTCCTATTGGAACCTGTGCCACAAGTGACTAGGCCCCTCCCTCGGATCACTGAGTCTTATATGGAATGTAAACTGGATATTAAAAGTGTAGGCAGGGTCTTACAATATCTATGAAATCTTGACAGTTTCATACTACATAATCTATATATATGTACAGCGTGTACCATAACCAATGACGTTCCCGTGAAGGGGTGACTCAGCCCGTCGAAATGAACAACTTTTCCTATGGGACCAATGCGGGGAACTAAACTTACGCCTTCATAAAGCACCGCTTTTTTTTATTAAATTTCCTTCTAGGAGGGCCGTTTTACCATACAAGCGTAGTCCCCTGATTCTTCGACGGATACTACCAGTAGAGCAATGATTTTTTATTAGCAATCCCTATTTTAATTTTTAAAAACCTGAAAAATTGGTAATCATTTCCGTTGTGTTCAAACATCAAGGAAACGTATTTGACGCGATTATATTAGAAAAAGAAAACATAGAAAGCAACACACAGCCAAAGCTTATTTTTTTTTTTTATGGAGAAATAAATTAAATCAGTTAAGTTTTTGAGAAGAAATCAGGAGACTACGAAGTGTCAATTTGTGTAATTTTCATAGGTATTTTCGGTCCGAGCTGCAGTTGTCTGTATCGCATTCTGCGGGGGTTGTTTGAGCACACAGCGCGACAGCAATAGATTTTACAAATACATACCTATTTTTCAATTCTCTCGAGCTTAGTACTAAGTTATTATTTGGCAGCGAATTAGGAACGCTGTACGCCATGGTTAGTACTGTTACTTACTTTATTTATTTACTATGATATTAGTATTTGTTTCTATCGCCATCTTGTAATAGTATTACGAAGTTTTAACTACCATAAGCAGCATGAGGTGTCTCTACTTGCTTTTTAGTTATAAAAAGCCGTACCGTCTGTACCGTCGACCATAACTTTCTCTTAGCGCTGATCATAAGCAACGTTCATAAAGTTCACAAGTCGCTACTACGTTATGCTTATCAAACAATCCGCAAGGTGGCGCTAATTTCTGTAGGATTCCCTCAGACCAATCACTCATGGAACTAAGGCATGGAAGTAGGCTTTTAGAATTAAAACGTACACTCTTATAGAGAAAAGAGACCTAGTGATGTGCCAATACATAGAGCAATTCTAATTTCAAATAGAAAACTGTACGTGGAAATACTTTTAATTGGTGCTCTGCGAAGTGATTAAGAAAAAGCAGGAGAGTGTTGTTTTTCGTGTGTGTAAGTGGCCAGCACTGGTGTCAGATTTTTCAAGCTGCCTTAAGGCATCTGACATAGCTTAACGACTGCCATCAATGATGACAGCCAGGACCAAATGCTTAACGTGCCTTCCGAAGCACGAAGAAGCTCGAGATTTTTATGCAACTTGTGGTCAGACATCACGGTGGGGACTGCGCCCAGGGTTGCTTAACATGCGTAAGCGCTTTTAATGCTGATGACCACTGACCATTGGGCTCCAATACTTTGAGTGAATAGCGACTTTAAAACATAACCAAAACAAAGCCAGAGGATGCAATCGGGATACCTCAAGTGATAGGCAGAGACTAGCTAGTAATATTTTCTGCCTTTTTTTGGAAGGACTATGTTATGTAGCTAGCTTCCAGTGAGCTTTCGCTACTTCACCGATTTGAATATTTTCTGCCTTCTGCTAGCCTTGCTTTTACTACCACGTTTTGTTTTTCACAAAATCCACTAGATGTCGCTAGCTTCTGTCACTCCAAGAGTGCACGTTTCGAATGCAATACAGCATGGGAATTTGGGTCAGTACCATGCAAATGATGTAATTAAACACCATCACAGTGGGAACTGCGCCTCAGGTTGCTTCACATGCGTAAGAGCTTTTAATGCTCACGACATCACTGGGCTCCTTAGCTTTTTCACTAAGCTGGAGGAAGAGTGAATAGTGGCTTTAAAACAAACCCAAGCCAGAGGATGCAATCGGGACATCTCAAGTAGGCAGAGACTATTATTAGCTCTCACACCACTCTGCTAGCAGGCTACCTCCAAAATACAGACTGACGTCTAGTTCGGGGTTGATCTGTTACTAGATGGTACAAGAGACTGTAACAATTTTGGCTAAATAAATTATTATTATGTTGTCTCTTACTTAAGTAACCACGGGTCGAAGCCCGGTCTTTTGAAGCTTGCATGGGGACACATGTCCAACATGTAGAAGCCTTGTGAGACGTTTGCTATAAAATGGAGTGGGGCACTATCCAGGTCATGACAGTAAACACACGATAGAAATGTGCTCACAGACAATCCCTAGAAGATGCAAACCTATTGATATAAAGGAACACTATACTCTTAGGGCTATTGGGATGAATGGCTAATGGTTAGTATCTGGACTATGGGAATAAATATGGCACCTGCCTGACCAATGTTGATACACACGGAAAAATAGGCAGGTGGTGACTCGCCGACTCATTCAATGGGCCCCAGAAACGGCAGCACGATGCAAAAATGTGCAGCAAAGATTATTATTACTAGCTAGCTTGATCAAAGCTAGCTAGTAATATTTTCTGCCTTCTGCTGGCCTTACTTTTATTACCACATTTTGTTTTTCACAAAATCCACTAGATGTCGCTAGCTTCTATATCATTTCAAGAGTGCAAGTGTCGAATGCTAAACAGCATAGGAATTAGGGTCAGTACCATGCAAATGATGTAATAAAAACACCATAACATACTAATTGGTCAAGGGTCGTCCGGCAAATGGTTTTTATAATGTTTTTCGGCACGCAATGTTGTTTATTAGGATATGGAACTTGACTTTGGTCATGAATTTATGTAAAAACTTCCGTTATACTTTAGATGTTTAAATTTTAAATGAGATCAGCTAATAATATTAGTTGGCAGTCCAGAGAGGTGTCGTGAAAGCTGTTGCTCCAGGGGTGGAAGTTTTAAAGTACCTAACGCTGTCAGTAACTTCTGAGAGAGCAGCACACCTCTCGACACACCTGAGTCGCCCGCACCGGTGTTGCTCCTTTTGGCGGCATACGAATAAGCGTGATTTAGGTTGAGAAGCCCATCTAGTAGGCGACTAGTACCATCTACCAATTAAAGACTGACTTTAATATCATCATGGCAAGTGTCCGAATTTTTGCAATAACCAATTAACACAATTCCAGCCACATTTTAATCCCATAACACACTTATTTCTCTTGTATATGCAATAGTTCCTGAACTAAAAACATGTGCAAGAGCATACCAATGTATGATATGTCATACATTGGTATTTTCAGGAACTGGTTCTGGCTGCAGACCTCTTCAGAATCTTTGAGACTTTTATCATATCTGTTGTTGTTGCACGCTCGATCGCTAACGTAACGTGTTCCACAAAAATATGTAAATTGAAATTGTATATAACACGACATCAGAAAAAAAAGAAAAGATAAAAATATTATATATCATACAAAGCCCTTCAGGCAAGTAGGCGACCAATACTGTTGAAAAGAGTTTCTTTCGGCGTCTTCTTCTCTGCAGTGGTCGGTTCCGAAACGCTAGTAGTTTGTAGCTTTTGAACAATAATTAATAATCCTTACTAATATTATAAATGCGAAAGTGAGTTTGTTTGTTAATTTGTTTGTTTGTTTGTTACGCTTTCACGCCGTAACTACTGAACCGATCATCATGAAATTTTGCATACAATTTCTCTGGAGTACGGAGAAGGACATAGGCTACTATTCCCGAGGGATCGACATTGACGCGGGCGAAAGCTAGTTTGAATATAATATAACTAGCTTTCGCCCGCGTCAATGTCGTACCCTCGGGAACAGTACTTTTTCCCGGGATAAAAGATAGCCTATGTCCTTCTCCGTACTCCAGAGAACTTGTATGCAAAATTTCATGATGATCGGTTCAGTAGTTAGGGCGTGAAAGCGTAACAAACAAACAAACAAACAAACAAACAAACTGACTTTCGCATTTATAATATTAGTTAGGATTAGGATTAGGATTAGGAAAAGTTATTTTAAAAAAAAAAGTATTATTTAAAATGTGAATTGACGTGAAAAAGTGCCTGAAAAGGCCTATTTTCTGAATAAATCTTTGAATCAACTTCTTTTCAATTTAAAAATATATTTTTTAGCTTTACTTGGCATTGTCCAAATTATGGAACAGTCCAAGTTTCGTCAAAATCAGTAGATACTTTAGTTTTTGAGATAGCGACTTAAATGTACACTTACTAGTAAAAATTTAAGTCTGTTGATTTTTATAATTACTACTAAAAAATAGTTACAAAGCTTGGCCAACCTTACTTGTTTACAAAACATGGCCTAAAAGTGGTCGTTATCTTAGCTAATATTATATATACTAGCTGTTGCCCGCGACTTCGGCCGCGGCAATTTCTTTTATTATGATTAATCAGTATAGATGAATAATTTTTCCTCGATTTCAAAACATTTTTTATTGATGCTTCGCTCCTATTGGTCGCAGCGTGATGTTTTATAGTCTAAAGCCTTCCTCAATAAATGGACTATCCAACATAAAAATAATTTTTCAATTTGATACAGTAGTTCCTGAGATTAGCGCGTTCAAACAAACAAACAAACTCTTCAGCTTTATAATATTAGTATAGATTAATACTGTTATTTGTGCTACACACCCTTTTCAGTAATGACAACATAGTTTGAAATATAAGTTACCGGCGGAAACTAGTACGGCCCCGACGTTATTTAGGTGTTATCCGGTAATTTATTACGCGGATATTAAAAAACCTATTATATTAGTAGTATCCCTTTAATATCTTTCGCGCTTTGAACATATAATTATGTATACAGCATGTTAGGGTAAACACCGTTGTCCTTCAGATCATGTGACGGGCCGATTTGATGGTTTAAAGCCAAATAGACGTCATACACATACAATTATTTTTTATTTTCAGATTAATCGTTATAGCACATCAATGACTCCTGCACTAGATATGGGCAGTGTAGTGCCGTGCTCGAAATTTTCGAGAACAATCATAACGGGTCGAAAAATTTACCCGAGAATTTCTTCTTCTTTCTTTCAAGTGCGGGAATTATTGAGAAAATCTCGAGAACTATTGGAAATTTCCCACAAATTTCCGTAAGAAGGGATTCATGAGAACAGTGAATTTCTCTCCGACACATGAATGGCTTGTGTCAGAAATTCAACCGTTAGGACAACAAAAATCAAACAATTTTAAAATAAAAGAAGTCACTACATAAGTGAAGGGACATCAAATAAAATACACTCGCACGATTGATATCAATTACGCGATAGTTTTCAAATAATACATTGTGTTATAAAAATAAAACAAGCAAGAATATTCCCAAATGTATTGTGTATAAAAATAATAATATAATTTTAGAGTATTATAAGGTCATTTTCGAAATCCTCTTGCAAATCCTCTTTAACATTTTAATTACATCTCTTTCTCATAGTATCGAAGTGTCCAAATTCTGATCTAACTTCATATAACATTCATATGATTCGAAAAGAAGAAGTCATATACTGCCTTTTGGCATAAAAAATGTGTAGGTACCATACGTTCACTCACCATTTTGGAATATTTTACCACTGACACCAGTATCACATTTTGTGTTAGTTAATTTTCTACTTATTCATATTTTAATTATACTGTTAGTAAACAACTAACCTTACAAAAATCCACCCACGCTATTAGAAACCATTCTTTGATCAATAAAACTTGATGCATCAGTTAAAACTTAAATAACAACTATTTTGGTAACAATTTAACTTAAATATAATCTTAAACCATTGTGATTTATTAAGACTAGAAAGTTTTCGTAACTAATCTTGTCAAATACCATTAGTATCACAAACCGCTTAAATATAAAGGTTTTAACATTTTGGTATTTTTCAATCTACTAAAATATGGCCTATTTGGTGAAAGTTTTCATCATCTTTCTATTCTACAGAGAGGAACACTTGTTGTATTAGCTCCTACAATACCTACTCGTATTTCAGAGCATTTCGTTGATCGACGTTTCCTTTTGGGTAACCATGTCTCCTTAATCATATCTGCTCCTTTTTCTGCAATCATTATAACTGGAGCATTGATATTTCCATTGGTAATAGTAGGCATTATACTAGCGTCTATAACACGAAGGCCTTCAATACCATAAACTTTTAATTGTGGATCAACAACAGCCATTGGATCACTAGAAGGCCCCATCTTGGCTGTACAAGAAAGATGATATATTGTCATGGTATATTGCCTAATATAACATTCCCAGTATTCATCAGTGTACAAAGGAAGGTGTCTACAATTTGGTAATGGTTTGTCAAAAAATCTAGTGCCAAAACGTTTCATTGCTTGAGTTTCACCGACGGCTACAGCAGCTTTTACACCTTCTCTTAGAACTCCGACGTCGTCTGGATGCGTCAAATAATTATGGTACATCAGAGGATAGTCAAACGGATTCTTCGATTTCAATTTTATAAAACCCCTGCTTTTTGGACGTAACATCATTGGGAATATCCCTATTACGTCTTTGCTATTTAGCTCTGCAAACATTTCATTATAAAACTCATCGGTTAGACTATGAGCCTTTTTGACTTGCGTAGGGTCGGAGGGTGTCGAAGTAGAAGTCATCATAAACTCCATATCTGGCCAGTCATCTGTCTCATTGGCATATTTTGTATTTATGAAACCGACTACTTCCAATCCAATACTGGATGTCAGAGGGCCATCCTCGGTGACAGCATAACGCAATGCTGCATTGACATTGACGAGTCTATTCATTACTATACTGACTGGATAATCTATTCTGAACATTACTCCTCCTACCGCTATATGATCTTGTAAGTTCTTGCCAACTCCAGGTGAGTTGTGAATGATATCTATACCCACTTCTTTTAAATGCTGCTCTGGTCCAACTCCGGACAGTAGAAGAAGTTGAGGAGAAGCTACTGCGCCAGCTGCTAATATAACTTCCCTTTTCGCGTAAATAACTTGCATCGTTCCATCTCTATAGAACTCTACTCCGTACGCTCTCTTTGTTTCTTTATCTATTAATACCTTTGTGACGTGTGAGAATAGTGCAATGTGGAGGTTTTGTCGCAGCCTCACTGGTCGGAGGAAGGCTTTTGCTGTTGAGCAACGGGTTCCTCGTCTCATCGTGAATTGGTACCATGCAAAGCCTGTTTGCTGCTTTCCGTTAACGTCCACGATATCGTAGCCCATCTCTTCCCCGGCTTGCAGAAAAGCCGCGCCGATGGGTGTGTTGTAAGGCGCATCTTGCACGGTCAAATAACCACCTGGAACGTATAATTTTGCATAATTAAACTTTATCTGGGTCAATATTGAATGTAATATCTTAATAGCCGCATGATAATCTTTACTCATTGCATTATTCGTTTTAACATCTTGAGACGTTGACTGTTTTATTATTTCAGCGCACGATCTTAAATATGTAAAACAAAATTATTTTTACGTTCTGTGGGGTTCTGGTATTCTAAATAATTACGTCATCTGGACTTGTTGTTGCTAAGTTTGGAGTTTGATGCAGGCAAATAAGTATAATTATATATATATATATAATTGAGTAACTTGTTTTATTCATTAGCAAATAAACCATTTCATTTCATTTTCTGGCTGCACGATAATGATGGTTATATACTCAAATCAATATTACCTGTAGCATGATGCCTTTTATCCCTAGCTAGATATGGATTCCTCTGGTCCATGGATTTCTTGAAATAAGGTAGAACGTCTTCGTAGCCCCATCCTGGGTTGCCAAACGACTCCCATTGGTCGAAGTCTCGCTTGTTGCCCCTTATGTACAGCATGGTGTTGAGGACTGAGGATCCTCCGAGGACTTTTCCTTTGGTCCAGGCGCATCGTTTATCTATCATCGCTTGACATGCTGTATCTTGGGGTTGGGTCCTGTAATTAAGATGAAATCATATTAAATCTATGAAAAAAGTGACGTAGCTTCTCCCGACAATGATAATTTGGTCATCTACTTATTTCTGAACATTAACCGTTATAATGATTACAACAGTCACTATTGTTTCGGATATAGTAAGGATATAGATCAGACCAGGCTGGTCTAATCTATATCCTTCAAATAGGTCTCTTGTGTTTTTTATACTCTTCACTTGTTTGATTTCGATGTAAAATTATATCGTCTAAGCGCCCTACCTATGTTAAAGCTTTAGATTATAAGAGCATAACTTGAAATGAAATAAAAATCTATTATCATTAAATATAGTCATGAAAGATCACGTATTTGAGAGAAGTCTCTAGGTAGCTTTATAAATCTGACACCAATGTTGGAATTGGAACACATGGAAAAATAGGAAGAATATTAGTGTAAAATCTTCTAGCTGGGCACTCCTTATTCTGATTGAGCTACAGATACATAGATGAGTTCATACTACTAATGTAATTTATAAAATGCTATTGCGTTTTTGCTCGTAACTGTCCGTGGTCCGTGGGGAACATTTTCACCTTTCTGGATGAAAGGAGGAATTTACCGCGTGGCCTTTTCTGTACACAAGGTGTATGAAAATTTATATTGGGTAATTTAGGTTAGTACAGCGTAAACAAAGAAATGTTCAAAAAATAACCGCACTTTTGCGAATAATATTATTTAGGATTAGAATCGGTGGGATATGTTTTTTACAACGAAGAGTTATATTGTAACTTACAATATTTTTTAATTTTTAACATACAATAATACTAACATGCCTTTGTTTTTGTATTTGTAGGTTATGAAATGTAAATTTATTACCCGCATTGTATTAAATTAATATTTGTTTGTTGATTTTGCAATGTGAAATATTCGGATTCTTTTCGAGTCAAAATGGTTATATTTTTGCCTTCTCTTATACAGTTTTTGACTAGTAGGTGGCCACAGCGACGCTCTTGTCGTTTGCTTTATTAAGGTCTTCAATTGTGCAGGTGGGGGACAGTTGGGGCACATCATGGGAGACATCGATTGCGTGACGCCACAATCGTTATTTAATCAATATTCGGATTGAATAGCCATTGTTTAAACCAAAGGGAAACATTCAAATCATGATATTGAAAATCCTATCCTAACAAATATTATAAATATGGAAAAGTGAGTTTGTTTCATTGCCATGTTTGTACTAAACCTATAATCATGAATTTTTGCATACTCTATTTACTTTGCCAGGATTCTGAATAAACTGAGGAAAATCTTTTTATGCGAGCGAAGCTGCAGGTGTAGAAGGAAGCTAGTAATTATATGAATGTATTGGCTAACTAACCTGTACTTCCAATCCATTTTGCTCTTGTGCAAATACAGCGAAAGTAGTGGGACATCACTAATATCAGTCTCATGCCCTCCAGCTTCCAACAGCAAGACGTTCCACCCTTCCACTTCAGACAGTCTATTCGCCAGCACAGACCCCGCAGACCCTCCTCCCACTATCACAAAATCATACATCTCCCGTAAATTCTTCTGGTTGAATGGTCTATTCTCAGGGTCTACCAAGTCATAATTGAAGTAAGCCATCCAGGCTAACATCAGGGGTATGAAGGTCAGCTTGCCGATGCCAGCTATGGTCAGTGCTGATTTGGCGGCAGAAGCCGCCACTGATAGGAACCCCATCGTTGATCAGTGTTTTTTCATTTGACCTGAAATAAAGGAGAACGGTTGTTAGAATAATATGATTGAGTTCTTCAATCGTCTATCTACGAATTTTTGGTCATACGAAAGAAAATTCGACAGGAATGATATGTGCCTGAGCTAGCAATTAAGTTTTTAACACCAAGTTACTATTGGGGATAACTTGTAAAATAATCGAATGGAAGCCCGGTGGATATTAGCTATGCGGTTTCTATCGTCGGAGACAGCGAGACAGCGTTGAAGATATGAGCTGAGAATATGTCTACCATGATATAGCCAGCTGACATGTTTCCCGTCGTAGCTAAGGAAATATAGGAACATTTCTATATATCTAGCACAATGCCTATATTTTCTTCTGTATAATTTAAATAGTGTTTTTTTTTTTGCTATATTGTGTTAGAAATTGTAGAATTTGTGGAGTAAGATATTAAATCAAATATATTAGTCCGTGTTTCATGTCCATACAAATGAAGAAAAATGCATAATTATTAGGAAATTAATTTGAAGGTGTTTTTTTAAATATTTGATTATAATAACATTCATATTGTAATATCTTCTTTCGGTCTATTTTTTGATCACCTAGGTGAAATTACCTGGGAGATAAAAGTACTCTCTTTTAACTTTTTCTCCTCGGAATTTGAGGTGATTAGAATTTGGCTTTTAATTCGAAACATCTTCTTTGTATCAAATATTAATTTAAAATATTTTGCATTTTATGTAAGTACGTGAAGAAATTCTACTAGCATGGTAATAAAAAGGCGCCATTGACCTGGGTGACATCCGAGGTGAACAAAGTACACTAAAAAGTCGCCTTTAATTATCTGGGTAATCAAAGTTCACTCGAGCAAAAACGCAATAGCATTTTATAAATTACATTAGTAGTATGAACTCATCTATGTATCTGTAGCTCAATCAGAATAAGGAGTGCCCAGCTAGAAGATTTTACACTAATATTCTTCCTATTTTTCCATGTGTTCCAATTCCAACATTGGTGTCAGATTTATAAAGCTACCTAGAGACTTCTCTCAAATACGTGATCTTTCATGACTATATTTAATGATAATAGATTTTTATTTCATTTCAAGTTATGCTCTTATAATCTAAAGCTTTAACATAGGTAGGGCGCTTAGACGATATAATTTTACATCGAAATCAAACAAGTGAAGAGTATAAAAAACACAAGAGACCTATTTGAAGGATATAGATTAGACCAGCCTGGTCTGATCTATATCCTTACTATATCCGAAACAATAGTGACTGTTGTAATCATTATAACGGTTAATGTTCAGAAATAAGTAGATGACCAAATTATCATTGTCGGGAGAAGCTACGTCACTTTAATTTAAAATATTTTGCATTTTATGTAAGTACGTGAAGAAATTCTACTAGCATGGTAATAAAAAGGCGCCATTGACCTGGGTGACATCCGAGGTGAACAAAGTACACTAAAAAGTCGCCTTTAATTATCTGGGTAATCAAAGTTCACTCTTTTAGTATACTAAAAGTTTACTCTTTCACTCTTTTAGTATACTTTGAGCACCCAGGTGAGTTCACCTAGGTGATCAAAGTGGTTTAGACTGAAATAAGATATAACAATATGTACAATACTAAAAGAGTGTACTTTGATATACAGGTAATATTATCTAGGTGATGGAAGTGTAATAGAGCAATCTTTCTCCTCGTTAGTAACTGTCTTAGCTAGAATTACGAGTACTATCGCGTTCATAAGATAATCCTGGTTTGAGATTTAAGTCACAGTTGATATACGGATCTTTATGTTTCCTGCATATTCGATTTACGACCCACTTTCAAAGTCGTTTCCTTTCAAATACATGCTGTGCTGTTGTATACAAGCTTTTATTTGACTTGCAATATAAGTAAATATGTATCTTTTTTGTTTGGGTCAATTTGATATGATACTATTATGATGGAGACAGAAAGTGGCTATAAGCACTTCTAAACTAAAGAAGCGTAGTGTTTTGTTTAGGGTCTATTGATTTATCTTGAAAAGTATAAAATACAGTATGACACAAAATACATAAACTAAGTATTTTAAAACCTATTCTGTCAAACTTTAAGAATCGCTTAAAGGCTCATTATCTTTCTCTGTTATAATCGTTAAATTTAATTAGTGGAATTCTATTTAATTGAGATTAGCTGCTCATTATGTTTTTCTTTTATTCATAACGTATTATTATTTGTGTAAGTATATTGTATATGCTATGTAGTAATGGTTATGTATCATATTATATTTTTATTAATGTAATGTTTATGTTTTTATTAGTTTTCTGCGCCGCCAATATTCCTACCGCTTACATCTCCTTCTACCCAAAGGTTGGCTGGAAGAGATTGCCTAGCAATAAGTCCGCCTTTGTAGCATGATTTGTTTTAAATGCTTCTCTTGTTTTTAGGGTTTAGTACCCAAAGGGTAAAAACGGGACCCTCTTAATTTCGCTCCGCTGTCCGTCTGTCTGTCTGTCTGTCTGTCTATCCGTCTGTCACCAGGCTGTATCTCATGAACCGCGGTAGTTAAACGGTTGAAATTTTCACAGATGATGTATTTCTGTTGCCGCTATAACAACAAATACTAAAAAATAGAATTAAATAAATATTTAAGGGGGCTCCTATACAACAAACGTGTTTTCTTGTTTTTGCTCGGTTTTCATAACGGCAACAGGTAGACACTTGAAATTGTAACATTGAAAGTTAACCGCATATTTTCTGAGTTGCCTAACTGCAAAATTAAGCAATTATAATATCTAATCATACGATCCTCTTACTAAAATTGAGAAATTCATCCTCTGTGGATCAAAAATATTGTACGTTGCATCAAGTTGCATCGTTATGAAAGCTCTCTGCATATATTTGAGATTTCAAATGCAATTCGTGGACAGCTACTTAGATGTCACACATACAATAACATATAACGACGATTTTATCTACTAATCTACATACTGCATGCACTTTACTTATTTTTTTTTATATTTGACTATGTAGTTTAATCTTCTTTGATAAGTCTCTCCCTAACATAAGGGACATATATCCTCGTGCGTGTCTTGAGGGCTTTTTTTATATGATACCTATGTGTGGTAGCAAAAAAATAAAAACATAACCCCCTTATTAAAGTCAGATGGTACTTATAAATAAATAAATATATACGGACAAATCACACAGATTGAGCTAGCCCCAAAGTAAGTTCAAGACTTGTGTTATGGGATACTAACTCAACGATACTATATTTTATAACAAATAAATATATAGATAAACATCCAAGACCCAGGCTAATCTGAAAAAGATCATTTTCCATCTTGACCTGGCCGGGGTTCGAACCCTGTCACTCCGTGTCGCAGGCAGGCGTGTTGACCGCTGCGCCACGGAGCTAGTCACGGAGCTACTTATATTGTGTTAATCTGATGCGCTTGAGTAAATCCAAAACTCCCCCATTTGGCTTTACTATTAGGACGCATTTTTTATCGCGGATTGTGTCTTCAGTTTTTTTTTAGAGTTCCGTATCAAAAGGAAAAACGGAATCCTTATAGGTAGATCACTTTGTTGTCCGTCTATCTGTATGTCTGTCAAGCCTCAAGACCCTTTTTTTAAGGTCCGCGGGGAGGTATCGAGCTGTAATTCAGATTAAATACTCAGGTCAACCAAACGCAACCAAAAGATACAGCCGTTTATGCCGCAATTTTTCGACATTCGCAAGGGAATCAAACTCAGAATCTTGAAATTTGGTACAAAGCAAATATCACAATCAAAGGAAATATTACGAAAAGCAGAATTTTTTATTTAAATCATATAATATTTTTTTTTAAATTATTTAAATAATTTTCAATTTATCATAGATACTTATAGTAGGGAACCCGTCATGCGCGAGTCCGACTCGCACTTGCCGAATATTTAATACTTGATCGAATATTAAAGGAATTTTGAACACTATCCATTTCAGAACAAAAACAATGTACGCCATACATACATAGGCCGTACTATTTAATCTGCAGTACTCGTGCGTGTCGCATGTGTTACGGCGTAATGGTTATGTAAAGCTTGTGACATCGTTCCGTGCGCTCAGTAACCTTTGAGTCCTTCAAGTGTAGGTTAATTACGCAACGGAGGGCTGCGTTCTGAGTAATGATAATACTAGTTTCCGCCCGCGCTTCCGCCCGCGTCAATGTCCATCCCTCGGGAATAGTACTTTTTCCCGGGATAAAAGGTAACCTATGTCCTTCTCCATACTCCAGAAGACTTGTATGCAAAATTTCATGATGATCGGATCAGTAGTTACGGAGTAAAAGCGTAATAAACAAACAAAAAACTCACTTTCCCATTTATAATATTAGTAGAGCAAGGGCGTCGCCAAGGGGGGGCAGGGAGGGGCAGCTACCCCCCCTAGAGATTCTAAAAAAGTTGCCAAATATAATGCAACCAAAGTCCTAAGTCTAGAACTAAGATACTGTTGTTATTACAATCGCTGTAGATGTAAGGCTCGTAGTACAAGTGAAAAGCTTCATGGGCTGTCGACTTTACCTACAATTCATACCTACTTTTCTCATTCATAGAGAATGAGAAAAGTATGAATTGTAGTAGGTAAAGTCAACTTGCCCCCCCCTGCGCCATCGGCTGGCGACGCCCTTGAGTAGAAGTAGGCATAGCCTATACTCGGGTTCTATGCGCCCGAGTTTGGGTTGTGTTTTGCGGAGACGGGTCGAATTATTTTCTCTGGACGTTGTTGGTTGCTTGAGTGATTTGCTGGTTTGAGGAAAGAAAGAAAAAAAAAAGTTAAATATAAGTTAGGATATCTTTATATAATAGTTTGTGCTTGTCAACATGCTAATGAACATATTCTTCTTCTTCTTTTCGAGTCGTAATGTCTTAATTATAGTAATTTTGCCCAATACTCGGCCCTGTCATTTGCCTCCTCCAGATCCTTTTGTGTGCATTGGGTGGGGCATTTAGGGCACGTCAAAAGGTGGCTCATAGATTGAATATCGCCGCAATCACATATTGATATAAACTGTACATTTTCGGCACTATTTTGTCTATTTTTTTGTAAATATTTTAGTACTTTATATAAGTTTTAATGACTGTTTCTACCAAAATAAAGAGATACAAATTAGTAAGGATAAGGATATCATATGTCAGTTATAAATTTAACCAATGTATAAATCATATGTCAGTTGTAAGAGGCTTGTATAGCTAAGGTCATAGATTGGGCCACTAATCTAAGTAAGAACAGGTTTAACAAACCTGTTCTTTGATATTGTAACTCAACTTTATTTTATAACACAAATGTGGCGAAAGCAAAATTTTTTTTTTTAAATGAAATTTTTAAAAAATGTGAAACTCGCGTCAGAACACGTGACCTGATCGAAAATTCGTAAGACGGACGCGTGACCACCGCAAAGGCGAGTTTTCACTTCTGCCAACACTCCCGGAGTGCAACCCACCCGTAGTTTTTTTTTTTATTATTAATACCATAAGAAATGAGAGATACATCAATACAAAAATCTATTTTACATACTTCTTTTCGAGTTTAAAATGCTATTATTTACACTAGTTTTGACCAGAATTTGGTCACGTACATGGTACGATTGTTCACCTCAACCAGGGCCTTCCCAGTACAAATTAGTGAGGCAGCTATGGCAATCCATCAGATGGGCCATCGTCTGGACAGTGTCATTTTACATACTCCACGGTTTTGTTCAAATACAAGTTATTAAGTAACAGATTCTTTCTCCATCATCGTTTTGGCCACAAATCTTGCGACCTTGGGTGTATGTAATCGTATATTTTATGCTGCGCTTGCGCGCATGCCATTCGCGATCCTTTTTGCTTCGTCGACTATCGCTTTATGCGCGATGTACAGTCAGCCAAGGAGATACCTGACCTTGCCATCTACCTACGAGTATATCTTGAATTTTCTACTTAACTAAAAATAATATTAACATGGAAATATATATTTAGAAAGATTTTAATTCAGACTTCCTGAATATACATTTTCATGTTAATATTACTTTTAGTTTAAGAGAAAATTTAAGATATAGGTAGATTGCGGGGTCAGGTATCTCCTTGGCTGACTGTACTCTGTCAGAGATCTAATCGTATGAGCATTTGTTCTTTAACATATCCTCTCTATATTGATTTGTTCTTGCAGAGAAACATATTCATTGATCGTTTTTCAATTTACTACTGGCAGTGAACGAACACAATATTGACGCAAGATTTATTAAGTTGGCGAAACTAACTAAATTTTTTGCACACATTTGATAATAATATTTTTGAGCTAGCCCCAAAGTAAGATCGAGACTTGTGTTATGGGATACTAACTCAACGATACTATATTTTATAGCAAATACATATGTAGATAAACATCCAAGAACCAGATCAATCTGAAAAAGATTTTCCATCTTGACTTGACCGGGGATCGAACCCGAGCACCCTCGTGTCGCAGGCTGTCTTAACCACTGGGCCACGGGGCTCGCCATCTGATTAATATCAAGATAGGATTAAAAGTTAATAATTCTAATATCGAAGGATGGGCCTGAGGCTCTCACTCACCGAGCGAAGCATAGAAGCGGTAAAGTTCTACTCAAACATCGATTTTCTGTGAGAGTGTGGTACTTCCCCGGATGAGCCGGCCCATTCATGCTAAAAGCAAAAATAAAATTTTGCGGGAAGCGTGACTCTACCACGACTAAAACATTCATCATCATCATCATCAGGTCTTCTTAGTCTCCACTGCAGGAGCATGACCCTCTCTGTATTACCAGAGCCATACTTGGCCAGAGCAGACAGAGGACAAATCCTCTGATGCCTACACTCTCCTCGCTGGCCAGACGCGTTGGAGACGTCTCATTGATGTTTATGAGCTTTGTTTAGCTTGTAAGCCTAAGTCGCCTCTTATGACATCCATGAGAAGACTTATATATTCAGTTTGTGACAGACGGATGGCGGAGTTTTAGTACTAATAGGATTCCATTATTTTTATAAGTGTTTTATTTTGCATTCACAATGCTATTTTGATATACTCTTAATAAATTAAGAAATAAAATATGGTGAAATATTTTCATGCGGGCGGGACTTGAACCGACGACCTACCGCACATTTCAATCTCGGCGCCGAAATTCTCCACCATATCCCATTTCCCCTTACAAGCACGTTGATGTTTATGAGCTTTGTTTAGCTTGTAAGCCTAAGTCGCCTCTTTTGACATCCATGAGAAGACTTGGAATGGTCCTATTCCACTCTGCCGGAAACCACACGCCTAACTAAAACATTATCATCATTTTATTATTTACACATTTAAAATATGTTTTCTATTTACAGATAATCTACAAACCACTCCGTGCTACAAACCGTTATTCAGTCTATTTGACTTACTTAATCACAGATATTATAGCCAATGAATACACGATACTCGTACTTTGTAGAACTATGGAACTATGTAGTGAGAATGAGGTCGCCCGCCGGCTTTTTGCAACTCCTTGCCTCATTTCCACCAGCTCCGAGGCGCAGAATGTAAAGTTCTCATAGTGGTATATGATTATTATTTATTAATACACATAATACTTCGTGTAATACTTGGGGTGAAACCGGACAAGGCTTTGGTATGAAAGCGGAATTCTTCGAAACTGGGATGAAAAAGTGGGATGTAACCGGAAAGTCCCAACAGTTTGCATATTCTCGTTTTTTCGAGTGTAAGTGTTCTAAAACATTCTTACTTAATTTTAGGGTTCCGTAACCAAAGGCTAAAAACGGGACCTTATTAATAACGCTCCGCTGTCCGTCTGTCTGTCTATTCGTCCGTCCGCCTGTCACCAGGCTGCATCTCATGAACCGTGATAGTTAGACAGTTCAATTATTTTATAGTACTTTGGTTGTTCTGCCAGGGGGTGCCATTCTCAACTGCCTGTCCGGTGGTAGTAGATATGACTTCGGGTACGCGCGCCCGGCTCCCCGAGCTGCTACTTGCTCATCCCCAATTCATCCGAGTGAGTAGTATCCCAACAACCTTTTTCCTATTTCCCAAGTCCAGCCAATTCCCATCCATCCCTAGCTTAAAACGCTTTCGACGGGCAGCAGCGTTGGAAGTGCATTAAGCCAGAAAAAACAACTGCGCTCGCCAACCCGCCTGCCAAGCGTGGTGAGTATGGCAATATCCCCTCAATGAATATGAAAAGAAGGACCAGGCCCCCAGTCTCCGGCAGCCCCGCTATTCCTGACTTAGGTAGCGGTCACGGTAACGGCGGGGCAGGGGGTGCTAAGAATCCCCGGATACGACCCGGCTACCACCCCCGACGACAACTGGCCCTGGTAACACACAATATACGCACGATGAGGCTTGACGAAAAGGTCGAGGAAGTGGAAGCGGAAATGAGTAGGTTACGATGGGACGTAGTAGGGTTGTCTGAAGTCCGAAGAGAGGGAGAGGGCACGACAACCCTAAAGTCTGGTAACCTACTCTATCACCGGGAGGGTGACTTTAAAAAGTCCCAGCATGGTGTCGGGTTTCTCGTCCACAGGTCCCTCGTAAACAACGTCCTAACCATCGAAAGTATTTCTAGCAGGGTGATATACCTTATACTCAGAGTATCTAAAAGATACTCGCTGAAGGTCATACAGGTATACATGCCGACCGGAGAATACTCAGATGAAGAGGTGGAAAGCGTGTATGAGGACATCAGTAGGGCCATACATGCTTCCAAAACCTATTTTACGGTGGTTATGGGGGACTTTAACGCGAGACTGGGCAGACGAAGTGACGGAGAGTTCAGGGTGGGGCGATTCGGATATGGGGATCGAAACGATAGGGGCCATATGCTGGCTGACTTCTTGGAGAAAGAGGGACTCTTTGCGATGAACTCTTTCTTCAAGAAGCCACCACAAAGGAAATGGACCTGGATAGGTCCAACTAGGAAAGGCCAGGCCCCAGTGAAACAGGAGATAGACTTCATCATGTCGACTAGGAGAGAGATATTCAATGATGTCTCCGTGATCAGCAAGATAAAAATCGGTAGCGATCACAGAATGGTGAGAGGCATCTTGAATATCGATCTTAGACGTGAGAGGGGTCGGCTGATGAAGTCTACGATCCGACCATCTCATGCCCATATCCAGAACCATGAGATCTTCCAGCTTGAGCTCTCAAATCGCTTCAAATGCCTAGACGACTGCGTTTCAGTGGACGAACTAAACAATGGGTTTGTAGAAGCTGTCCAGTCGGTGGGATCTAAGATTTTTAAGGCCTGCCGTAAACAAAAATCTCAAAAAATCTCACCTCAGACCCTAGAACTGATGGCTGAACGACGCTCCATGGTACTGCAGACCTCTGAAGATGCTGATGTACATCGGCGGCTCAATAGACGAATCCAGAAGTCTCTGCGGCACGACATTCGCTCCTTTAATACCGAGCGTATAAAGGAGACGATTGAGCAGAACAAAGGCTCCAAAGTGTTCGCAAGAGTGGAGTCTATTGGGCAGAGCCGATTATCAAAGCTGAAGACGGAGGACGGCAAAGTGGCGTCGACAAGGTCCGAGGTACTGAGGGAGATCGAGAAGTTTTACGGACAGCTCTACACCTCAATTGCTAAACCCATCGACAGCCTGGCTAAAGACCCTAGAGCCAAGCTAACCCGACACCATACTGAAGACATCCCGGACATCAGCCTGTACGAGATTAGGATTGCCCTCAAACAGCTTAAAAACAACAAGGCGCCGGGCGAAGACGGAATCACAGCAGAGCTTCTGAAAGCGGGCGGAACGCCGGTACTAAAAGTCCTTCAGAGGCTCTTTAATTCCGTTTTGCTCGAGGGCGTGACGCCAGAGGCTTGGAACAGGGGCGTGGTGGTTCTGTTCTTTAAAAAGGGTGACAATACTCTACTAAAGAATTATAGACCCATCACGCTCCTGAGCCACGTCTATAAGCTGTTTTCGAGGGTTATCACGAATCGTCTCGCTAACAGGCTTGATGCCTTCCAGCCTCCCGAACAAGCCGGATTCCGAAAAGGCTTCAGTACCATAGACCACATCCATACGCTGCGGCAGGTTATACAGAAGACCAAGGAGTATAACCGGCCACTATGCTTAGCGTTTGTGGACTATGAGAAGGCCTTTGATTCGATCGAAACATGGGCTGTGCTTCAGTCTCTCCAGCGGTGTCGCATTGACCATCGGTATATCGAAGTGTTGAAGTGTTTATACAGAAACGCCACTATGTCAGTCCGAGTACAGGAGCAGAGCACGACGGCTATTCCACTACAGAGAGGCGTGAGACAGGGAGACGTCATTTCTCCGAAACTGTTCACTGCTGCTTTGGAAGATGCCTTCAAGCTCTTGGAATGGAAAGGATTTGGCATCAACATTAATGGCGAGTATATCACTCACCTTAGATTTGCCGACGATATCGTTGTCATGGCGGAATCGCTGGAGGACTTAAGTACCATGCTCAATGACCTCAATGGAGTTTCACAGCAGGTGGGCCTTAAAATAAACATGGACAAAACGAAGATCATGTCGAATGTCCATGTTACGCCGTCACCGGTTTATGTTGGGAACTCCACCCTTGAAGCTGTAGACCAATATGTCTACCTGGGACAGTTGATCCAGGCAGGCAGTTCCGGCTTCAAGGACGAGGTCTTTCGACGAATCCGACTCGGCTGGGCAGCGTTCGGGAAGCTCCGCACTGTCTTTTCGTCCGCAATACCTCAGTGCCTAAAGACAAAAGTCTTTAATCAATGTGTGTTACCAGTGATGACTTACGGCTCAGAGACGTGGTCCCTTACTATGGGCCTCATAAGAAAGCTCAAGGTCACCCAAAGAGCTATGGAGAGGGCTATGCTCGGTGTTTCTCTACAAGACCGAATCAGAAATGAGGAGATCCGTAGAAGAACAAAAGTCACCGACATAGCTCAGCGGATTAGTTCTTTGAAGTGGCAGTGGGCGGGGCACATAGCGCGTAGAACCGATGGCCGATGGGGCAGAAAGGTTCTGGAATGGCGACCACGTACCGGCAAGCGCAGCGTCGGACACCCACCGACCAGGTGGTCGGACGACCTGACAAAGGTCGCAGGGAGGCGCTGGATGCAGGCCGCTTCCAACCGGTCATTCTGGAAATCATTGGGGGAGGCCTATGTCCAGCAGTGGACTTCTTGCGGCTGATATGATGATGATGATGACTTTGGTTGCCGCTATAACAACAAATACTAAAAAATAGAATAATATTAAAAGGAGCTGCCATACAAACGTGATTGTTTGCTTGTTTTTGCTCGATATTGATAACGGCAACAGGTGACGCTTGAAACATTCACAGAGTATTTAGTTATATATTATATACTTTAAAATTAAATCATTGATTAAAAATAAAATTAATATTAAAGGGAATACAACAAACACTGGATGACGTCATCCGTGGTCACTGGATGACGTCATCCAGTGACCACGGCCGGTGCAACCTGGTCGAAACGTCTGGAGAAAAACGGTATGTTCGCGCTAATTCCCGTTAATGCATTAAGTAAATGAAGGACTATTAGGAAAAAATGTTTGACGATCTTTAAATCTAAGCATATGGTAGCAAGACCAATTCCGACCTTGAAAGGTACTGGATTTTACAACTGATGACTTCAGCGTCAGATGATGCTGTTGCAATGTGCATATAATGGGTTACTTTCACTGCACCACTGCAACTGTGAAAGGATACAAAATACGAAACGTCGAAAAGTGATTCTCTTGTATAGGTATTTTGTCTGCATATTGTTGTTCGACATAGTGCAATTAAAAAAAAATATTTGCGAAATTAAAGCGAAAAAAAAGATTCGTAAGAGGACAAAGGCCCCCGACATAGCTCAGCGGATTAGCTCTTTGAAGTGGCAGTTGGCGGGGCGCATAGCACATAGAACCGATGGCCGATGGGGCAGAAGGGTTCTCGAAGGCGACCACGTACCGGCAAGCGCAGCGTCGGACATCCACCGACCAGATGGTCCGATGACCTGACTAAGGTCGCAGGAAGACACTGTATGCAGGCCGCTTCCGACGGGTCGTATTGGAAATCCTTAGGGGGGCCTATGTCCAGCAGTGGACTTCTTGCGGCTGATATGATGATGATAATGTTTCTACTTGTCTTATCCAAATTTTAATGATTTAAGTGTTAGTTAAATGAAACGTTATTTCTGTTCTGTCAATGTTTTGTCAAGTTAATGTGAGTTATTATGAAACACCTTCCTTGTGGTCACTTTGTCTCTAGTACGAGTAAGTTCTCTGGTCAGGTAAAGTGACCTCCTTATCTTATCTTATTTAAATAAAGGTACTGCAGGATGGCATTACCTTTATTTACATAAGATAAGATTGTAAAAAAGGTAGAGACACGGAGACTTTTACATCGGATCAAAAAATCTTTAGTTTAAAAACATTTTAATTCTTGAATCACCTAAATTGCACACGTTTTGCTTTTTGTATTAACCTTACGTCAAATTATATATAAATACTTTTAACACAGTTAAAGTTATTCGTAACCAGACTACCATTTTGAAATAAGAAAAGTGTAAACTTAAAGTATATTTGCGTTATTGAACAAGTACTACTCACTTAATAAATGTTTAATAATATTACACGTAAATTTTATTACATGGATTTTGATGAAAATTTTAATGTTAAATAGTTTTAACACAAGATTAACACACAGGCTGTAAATAAAAAAGCTAAAAAAAGCTAAAACGGGAATGTCTAGAATATGATATACAAATATTAAAATTTTATTTTACTACACAGTGTGAGTATTTAACATTTAAGTAGTAACGTGGGTGTCCCACAGACGGTGTGTTGATAAATTTGAATCTTATTTCATTGTTATTACAATTTACACCCGCACATTCCGAGCTTTGCGGTTTGTGGAATAGGGTCACCAACAGTGATTCGGTGTGTCAGAGACGTGACATAAGTATTAGTGTATATGTTTTTAGGGTTCCGTACCCAAAGGGTCCGTATAAAAGCGGAACCTCCACTGTCCGTCTGTCTGTCTGTCCGTCTGTCACCACACCAGGCTTATCTCATGAACCGTGATAGTTAGACAGTTGAAATTTTCACAGATGATATATTTCTGTTACCGCTATGACAACAAATACCAAATAATAAATATTTAATATATACCCCCATACAACAGACATGATTTTTTTCCGTTGTTATAGATAACGGAGCGGAACCCTTCGTACGCGAGTCCGACTCGGCCTTGGCCAGTTTTTAGATGTCTTTAAGTGTTTTGTAAACGTCACGTTAGTATTCGTTTTATTTTAAAAAGTGACACATTTTTATTGATATTTTTCTAAGTGGTGTAAAAACATTATTTAATAGTGTATTCAAATTTAAAAAAAAAAACCAGATAAAGCCATCGTTCTGTCTAACAATATCTAGTCTTCTACAATGTACAATGTGCTAAAGAGTCCAGTGTCCTATTATGTCCTGTATCAAAAGGTCCACTTCCCAAAATCATAATGTCCTTGTCGTAATAACAGTATTTTGCCAGCCGGCCAAATTGTGTGGTTATGTCAAATTTTTTTTCGAGTTCTCAACCGTTCTATCTGACAATCATGACCTAATATTACAAACCATATATAAGTCGTCAACTATACATTGATCTCCAATGACCCGGGATTATATGTCAAAAAAATATTGTTACGACTGGCTTACCTTTGAAAAAAATACTAAATTTAACCTTTAACCTTAGTTAAAGGTTAAATTTAACCTATTGATGTGGTTAGGCCACACACATCAATAGTCAAAGGTTTAATTTGGACAGTCATTGCTCTGCAGATTAGAATCCGCTTTATGCGGCCACATGACCTTAACGTAAGCGATCTTTTGAACTTTACTTCTTAGTATGTAAGTTGGATTGCGGTAGTTATTTCTTGAATGCCGGTATGCGAACAAATCAAAATTTATACACGCTATATTCTGCGGCGCATTTTGAGAAAGTTGATCACAGGAATGGCGATACGAGTATTTTGGGAATCAGAATCCCTAATAGAACACAGAATTGCAAGAAAAAAAGGTAAAAAACGAAAAAAAAAATTAGGTTTCCCATACAAAGTCGCCGATCAGCTGGCCAAATTTCTATGAATAGTTCAATTTATTTTTTCGTTTTTTACCTTTTTTTCTTACAATTCTGTATTCCATTAGGGATTCTGATTCCCAGATTTCAATATAGCTAGGGGATTCAAAATCACACTGTATAATAAATAGAAGTCTAGCCACTGTTATTATGATTATTCGGTCCGAGGAATATAAGATAATTTTTAAAGAAAAATCTAGAACATAGTTAAAGCATACATTCTTAAAAAACTGGTCAAGTGCGAGTCGGACTCGTGCACGGACACGGAGCCTCCCTTATATTTTAATTTCATTATTTATTTTTACAGTATATACATATATATTTAACCTTATATTCTGTGAATATATCAAGCGTCTTTTGTTATCGTTATCGAGCAACGTTTGTTGTATGGAAGTCCCCCTTTTAAATATTTATTTTATTCTGTTTTTAGTATTTGTTGATAAAGCGGCATCAGAAATCCATCAGCTGTGCTGCAGACAGACGGACAGCGGAGCCATATGAATAGAGTCCCGTTTTTACGTTTTTACTCTTTGGGTACGGAATCCTAAATAGTAAGTTTGATGTCAATTGATTTATAGGTGTATGTGTGATAGAAATGTGATTTTTCTGATTAGGCTATTTTTAAAAACTAGGCATTTCTAAAAACCTAAAATGCCTATTCTGTCAGAGATGAGGACGCTTGCATTCTTAGTTCAAAACTTAAACCTAACTTCAGCCTACAACAAAATTACATACCAATTAACGAGATATACCTTAGAACGTATGCCATTACAAATCATTAGAAACACGACAATTTTACAATCTGTAGTCTTGACTAATTAACACATCTCTCATCGATTTTGGAAATCGTTAGCTTGGCAATATCGTGATATTGCCAAGCTAACAAATATTGCCAAGCTAAAAATCGATGAGAGATGTGTTAATTTTATGTCGAAACCACGCGAATACATGCTATTACACCTTTTACTTGCGGGGTAGACAGAGCCTAGAGCCTAGGTCTATAATACCGTGTTGGTGAACGTATAGGTGGAAAGCCGGCTCAAGATAGTGATGGGTTGCTAGCCACATCGCCTACTAACATAGTAAGTACTAGCTGTTGCCCGCGGCTCCGCCCGCGTTAATGTCGTTCCCTTGGGAACAGTAGAAATAATAAAAATTCCATACAAACGCCTGCCCCTTTGCTTTTTCCCTGTAAGGGGGAATTTCGACCATTTTAACTATCTTTTTAATTGCAACGTAAACATATATACTTATTTTTATACTTCTATGTCCAGAAATGAGAAAATTCCATACTAACTTTGCATCCCCGTTATATCCCCTAAAGGGATGATTTTTGAGAAAAATATTTTACTCGTGTTTCATGCCTTTTAGTAAAGAACCTTCATGCTGAATTTCATTCGACTAACTTCAAAAATGGCAAAGTTTCATGCTTACTTTGCACCCCTATTTTACCCCCTTAAGGGATGATTTTTGAGTAAAATATTTTACTCGTGTACATACCTTTCAGTAAAGAACCTTCATGCTGAATTTCATTCGAATAACTTTAAAAACAACAAAGTTTCATACTAACTTTGCAACCCGTTTTTCCCCCTAAGGAGATGAATTTCCAAAAATCCTTTCTTAGTGCTCCCCTACGTTATAAAAGGAACCCCTGTGCAAAATTTCAAGTTCCTAACCCTTATAGTTTAGGCCCTGCGTTGATATGTCAGTAAGTCAGTCAGCTTCTCCTTTTTTTTAGTATGGATTACTATGGATAGTATGGATAGGTATAATGCTGTCGTATAATGATGATGGATTGACTTTGGATTTTAATTTTCTTATGTCACTTATTATTTTATTTTATTTTTGCTATATGTTTGCAGGCAAACTCATGCCTTGAGTTCATTCAAATGACGATACTTTAAATGTTAAACTGAGTTAAAACAAAGCAATTGGTGAAAGTTTGAAGTAAATAGGTTCAGTATTTTCGGAGATAATCGTGATCATACATACAGACAGACAGACAGACAGAAAGACAGACAAGAAATTCCAAAAAACTTTTTTTGCTTTCTATTATTCTTTTTAAGTGTCCCTCTATCCATTTCAGTCAAAAATTCGAAATGTACAGACAAAATAATTTTACTGTTTTATTATATGTATAGATAAGTATAGCCTACTAAGTCGTCAGATTTTCCCTCATTCCCTCGATTGTATTTAACGATCTGCGGGAAAAGAAAAGCAGCTGGTACAAATTGAAACATGATTATACAATTATGAACAAAATTTGAAACTTTTCCACTTCGAGCGTGGTCGTTGATGTATTTTTAACCAAACTTAACGTACGCACAGATGGCGTAACAAATCATATATTACTAAATATCTACATTCATTCTCCACGATGACCTCTGTAGCTCAGTGGCGCAAATGCTTATGATTCGCTTAACTTAAATCACATTCCTTTTGTAACTATGGAAACTAGTGATGCGCTGATCATGACTTAGGCCGACTAGCCGATTGGCGGATTAATGGCTTGTGAAGAGGCCGACTAGTCGGCCGACTAAATGGCCGAGCCGATCATGTTGTCGGGTATTTCCGTCAAACGTTTAGTTTATTGAAGAAAAGAATATATATTATGTTGTTTTGTTTGTTAATTTAGAAAAAGTTTTCTTTACAAACAAGTAATTTTAGAGACTGATTACAAGGAAAGACTGCTATGATTTGAGAACCTTTTAAAAATGTGTAGGACTTATTATAAAAAAAAATATCTAACACCTATTTCCTCCTACATATTTACATATTATTGAGATATATGATTTATACATACAAAAAAAAAAATAGAAGCCGGACAGTCGGCGCTTTTTGCTGTATAAATGTGGCGACTACCATAATGGCCGGATATTCGGCTTTACCGACTAGTCGCCGACTAGTCGGAACATCTCTAATGGAAACAATAAATAAATAAAATGAAATTAATTGCTTTTTCTTCCATGCTAGTCTGGGAGAAAAGAAAAAACTTAGAATGTGCCAGCTGCTTCTCTTCCCGCGCAGATCGTTAAACCCAATCGAGGGATTGGGCTAAAATCTGGAGAATCTTGTCAATAGGCGATGCGGCTAGCCATCCTATCAGTATTTTGATTCCGTTTTCCATATACGGCGTGTATATCCAACATGCTAAATGTGGTCATAAGTTCTTATAGACCTAGGCTCTGTTTACCCCGCAAGGGAAAAAGACGTGATACTATGTATGTATGAAATGAATCGCAAGGTCACGGGTTCGATCCCCGGCCAGCCGGCAGGCCTGTGACCAAACCAAAATTACACAAATTGTCAAGCTATCGATTTGCGAAATCGGACGGCTCTTTGCCGTTTTAACACAAAATTGACTCATCACTCAAAATTTCACGGTTCATGTATCACATAGTAAATATTTTGTAATACATACCTACCAAACACAAACCATGTGAAGAAAGATGGAAATATTTGACCACTGTTTGTTTTGGAGATTTCATACATGTGTGTATTAATAGTTCAACAAGGTCATAAGACAGTATTTTTGATTCCTCAACTGCTTCGCCGGTGGTCGCAGAATACGCAGTCCGGCATCATTCATCCGAGTGTAGTATCCCAATACCTTCGTTTTCTCCCCAAATCCACTTCCTTATCCATGTTGTGCCTTTACAAGTGTTTGTTGGGAGCTCCATAGTCTTTCCGTTTCCATCCCAGTTTTTCATCCCACCGCCTTAAAATAATAATAATTATTCCGTGTTCTCCGGTACCCAACTGAGAACACGGAAACCTGGTACCTAGAAATTAAATTCCGCTCTCATCCCATTCAAAATTTAGAGTACTGGCAGCAAAAAAAGTAAATCTAATATTGAAAATCAAATATTTATTTCTGTAACTCATATACAAATATACATCTTATCAAGACCTATATTTGTAACAATATAGTATCTATAATTAAATTAGAACATAAAAAAGAAAGTGTTTTTGAGACAATAAATGTATATGAAACTAAAAAAGTAGGTATATTTATAACCAAATAAAAAAAATAAAAACTTAGATTAACAGGTTACTACTGAAATCACATTGAAAAATTAGGTCTCCTGGGTTATGCTTAAAATATTATACCTAGTCCGGCCTTAAGTTCTGTTTCAAATGAAAATATTTTTTTTTTATATGAAGTAATGTAATATTACTAAAAAATATGTACATATTTATACAGGCTCAGCAAAAAATATAAACAATATTCTATTTAAAATGACAAAGGAGTATAAATGCCAGAGGGGGCTTTTATACTTCTGTTTAAAAGCCACCTTTGGCTTTTATACAGGAGAATGAATTTGGATTGGATAATCTCACAATAAGGGTTGAGGCATGAAAGAAGTTTCACCGTTCAAGGAACCTTGGTATTTGTAGTTAAATTGTGATACGGAACCCACAGTATGTAAGAATCTGACTCGCACTTCTTTAGCTCTTGCTTGTTTGTTTGTTTTTCGTGTGTGTAAGCGGCCAACACTGGTGTCAGATTTTTTAAGCTGCCTTAAGACATCTGACATAGCTTAACGACTGCCATTAATGATGACAGCCGGGACCAACGGCTTAACGACACATATAATAAATCATTTTGTAACTTGACGACGATCTACATTAAAATATGCTTATTTCGAAAGTACGAGTATGATTCACAATGCGATTTTATTATAATAGGCGACAATAAGCTGCTTAAGTAATATAAATAGATTAACTAAGCATAATGAATGTCGCTGATGTAATTATTATGTAGTAGCTTTTGCCCGCGACTCCGCCCGCGTCAATGTCGATCCCTCGGGAATAGTACTTTTTCCCGGGATAAAAGGTAGCCTTTGCCCTTCTCCGCACTCCAGAGAACTTGTATGCAAAATTTCTTGATTATCGGTTCAGTAGTTACGGCGTGAAAGTGTAACAAACAAACAAACTCGCTTTCGCATTTATAATATTAGTAAGGACTAGCTGTTGCCCGCGGCTCCGCCCGCGTTAATGTCGTTCCCTTGGGAACAGTAGAAATGATAAAAATTCCATTCAAACCCCTGTCCCTTTGCTTTTTCCCCTTAAGGGGGAATTTAATACATTTCACCTACATAGATCTTTAGCCCTTAAGGAGGGGATTTTGCCCAATTCACCTACACAGATATTTTTTTATTGTAATGGAGAACTTCTTATTGTCATATTTCTAAGTAAATAAAAAAAATCCATACAAAGTTTACCCCACCTATTCCCTTCAAGGGGAAATTTCTATGTCCAGAAATAAGTAAATTTCCATACAATCCCCCCCCCCCCCCTTTATCCCTTAAGGGGGGGAATTTTGTACATTTCATCTACACAGATCTTTTTTAATTGTAACCTAGAACGTATATACTTATTTTCATACCTCTAAGTCTAGAAATGGAAAAATTTCATACAAACTTTACCCCCTATTTACCCCTTCAAGGGAGAATGTTGTCTGGTTCACCTAAACAGATCTTTTTTAATTTTAATTGAGAACTCCCGTACCTGCTTTCAAACTTCTAAGTCCAGAAATGAGAAAGTTCCATAAAACTTCAACCCCTTTGATTTTCTAAAAATTCTTTCTTAGTGCTCATTTACATCATAAAAAGAATCCCTGTGCCAAAGTTCAGTTTCTGCGCACAGTAGTTTCTGCTGTGCGTTAATATATAAGTCAGGTTTGCCTTTGGCCCGCGGCTCCGCCCGCGTAAGTGTCGATTTCTCAGGAACAGTAGAATTACCCGGAATACATTAGTTTATGACTTTCAATGAAACACCTTAATATTGAATTTCAAATGAATAACTTCAAAAACGGAAAGTTTCATACTAACTTTGCATCCCCGTTATATCCCCTTAAGGGATGATTTTTGAGAAAAATATTTTACTCGTGTTTCATGCCTTTTAGTAAACAACCTTCATGCTGAATTTCATTCGACTAACTTCAAAAATGGCAAACATTCATGCTTACTTTGCACCCCTATTTTACCCCCTTAAGGGATGATTTTTGAGTAAAATATTTTACTCGTGTTTCATACCTTTCAGTAAAGAACCTTCATGCTGAATTTCATTCGAATAACTTCAAAAACAACAAAGTTTCATACTAACTTTGCAACCCGTTTTTCCCCCTAAGGAGATGAATTTCCAAAAATCCTTTCTTAGTGCTCCCCTACGTTATAAAAGGAACCCCTGTGCAAAATTTCAAGTTCCTAACCCTTATAGTTTAGGCCCTGCGTTGATATGTCAGTCAGTCAGTCAGCTTCTCCTTTTTTTTTTAGTATGGATTACTATGGATAGTATGGATAGGTATAATGCTGTTGTATAATGATGATGAATTGACTTTGGATTTTAATTTTCTTATGTCACTTATTATTTTATTTAATTTTTGCTATATGTTTGTAGGCAAACTCATGCCTTGAGTTCATTCAAATGACGATAACTTTTTTTTTAATGAACCGATTTTGATGAAACAAACTTTAAATGTTAAACTGAGTTAAAACAAAGCAATTGCTGAAAGTTTGAAGTAAATCGGTTCAGTATTTTCGGAGATAATCGTGATCATACATACAGACAGACAGACAGACAGACAAGAAATTCCAAAAAATTTTTTTTGCTTTCTATTATTCTTTTTAAGTGTCCCTCTATCCATTTCAGTAAAAAATTCGAAATGTACAGACAAAATAATTTTACTGTTTTATTATATGTATAGATAAGGATGAATCGCTTGTCAAATTAAGTTGAAATAATAAAGCACAATTTTATTCTATTCACTCAAGAATATCAATCAGATTCAGATTTTTATTGCAAGTTTCAAGTTCGTAGTTATTCAAGTGATGCCCTTCAAAGCAATCTAATGTATGTAAATGAGTTATTTTATAACACTGCTTATTATAAGATTAATTTTCAAAGATAAGCCTAAGATTAGGACGTTCATAACTCATCTGAATATGTTTTGGCATTTTGAAGTCATGATGGAAATTAATACATACTTCGACTAGCTCCGTGGCGCAGCGGTCAACACGCCAGCCTGCGACACGAGAGTGTCCGGGTTGGATCCCCGGCCAGGTCTAATGAAAAATGATCTTTTTCAGATTGGCCTGGGTCTTGGATGTTTATTCATATATGTATTTGTTATAAAATATAGTATCGTTAAGTTAGTATCCCATAACACAAGTCTCGAACTTACTTTGGGGCTAGCTCAATCTGTGTGATTTGTCCGTATATATATTATATATATTATCCCTACCACCTGGATCAGTCTAAGTCAACCACCGTCCGTTTTAAAGGAAACTTCTTGCCACGTACGACTGAACCGTGGAATCAACTTCCTGGGTGGCATTCTCAAATTGATGCGACATTTAAAGCAGCAAAAATTTTGTCAAATGTTTTCTTGAAAGGCCAACAATGCTATTGTGACACTCCTGGTGTTGCAGTTGTCCACGGTCAACGGTGAGCAACTACCATTATGTGACCCGCCTGTTCTTATACAGTCTTATGTAATCATCTTTTTTGGGCTACATGTGTCAAGGACAACATGTGACCTCTTCCATGCTGGTCTGGGAGAAAAGAAAACACGTAGAATGTACCAGCTACTTCCCTTCCCACGCAGGTCGTATAAGCCGATCAAGGGAATGGGTAAAATGTGAGGAATCATGTTAATAGGCGCTGCGGCTAGCAACTCATCACTATTTTAAACAGTGTTACAAAAGTTGATAGATCAACATTACCGTTCATAGATATCAGAATATTATTAGGTTAGATCGGTTACCGACCGAAATTAGTTCGAGTACCGGTGTCTCCAGTTCAATAACTTTAAGCTTTTGCTCCAAAATGCCTTCCTTATAAACACAATATTATGACACTTATGTTAGGTGATGCCATGATGTTTCAGATTCATAACGGAGCTTCAATTTTGCACATAATCGCTGCACAACATGGCATATTATTAAGAAAAATAATCCAAACGTGTTACGCATATGCACATAGACTCCTACTGAAAAATGCGCTCACGTGACAGAGAAATATAATCACTTTGCACATAAAGCGTTCGCACCTGCCACGCCCGCAGGCCCTCTGTCATCATCATTTCGTGTAGGTGACACGGTCAATCGACCATGCACACCCTGGTGTCAGAGTTCATCGGGACCGCCTCTCGGCCTCTGACGCGATTCCTTTAACGCCTACCAGATGGCAGCCGAGACCAACGGCTAAACATGCCTTCCGAAGCACGAAATCATCTTTATTATGAGACAATCAGGTGATTCAAGCCTGCAATGCCTTAAAAAAACTGGTAACAACTAAACCAAGTATGCTTCCTGTGGGAATCGAACTTGGTTTAGCCACTGGACCACGGAGGTAGTTACAGGCCATCTGTGAATACGCTGGACTGGGGATCCAGCACTAATTTTCAGCCGTTACCTTCTGAGGCATCACGAGCTAACTCAATATTCGCACATAAAAACAAAAATCCAACAAGTAAACAATTACTCACATACATTATTAAGAAATCGCATCGCACAAGTTGGTGTCGTACGTCTTATAATCGCTTAAAAACAAGAAATAGAGTATTCCCAATGCGAACGAAGTCACTGTTCAGCTATTAAGAAATCGCGTGATGTACTCGAATGTTTGTCTACGCTAATTTTGTAATGCATTCAATGATTTGCCAATAGACCTTGAACGTAATCATGTATCATTACAACTTCATTGTGAGAAGCTTTCAATTAAGTACGAACGCAATAACATACAATATTTTGTATAGATTTCGCTATTAATGTTAAATAATTAGTGTCATACACGAGAAATGGTCATAATTCATCATTTCAGCAAGAAGTATTTACTTTGAGACAATTTACTTTGCGTGCTTCCGCCACTAGTTCATGCAAACTAATGCTGGAAAACGCCAACCAACTACTGTTAGTCCCTTCATGCCCTACTTCTTGAACTAACTGGTGGCGGAAGCACGCAAAGTAAATTGTCTCAAAGTAAATGTAGCTTTGACTTTCGAAAAGTAACACCTGAATCTATTAACTATGCCAAGAAGTATGTACACTGCCTCTCCTAGGGACATAGGCCTCTCCTAGGTATTTCCAAAATGACCCCTAATAGGCGGCTTGCATACAGCGTTTCCCTGCGACCTTCGTCTTGTCCAGAACGAAGAAAAGTATAATTTTCACAATTTTTATTCAAGCCGGCGGGGTTTAGATCCCGCAACCTAGGTCTATGAGCTACCTACATCGTACAGTCAGCCAATGAGATATCTGACCCCCTACAACAGCGCCATTTTTCGCAAACTAAAGAAACATCCGTGGTTTAAACCCAAAGATAAAAATATACAAGTGTAATATCCTTTGCGACTAGTGCCATCTATTGAATTGTGAATGAACAAATAAGGTTAATAAGCAGAAATCTGATACCCTTGACGACTAATGCCATCTATTCGATTTTTGATAAATAAAACAGGCCCTAGCATACGATATGCTTATTTCAAAGATACTTCAATAGTTAGATGTGGCGCAAGTGGCAGGCACTACGGTTTAATAGTTAGTGTGATTATGAATGAACAGGTTCAAATCCTCCAAAGCTTTTTATTTTTTACAAATATCACCAACTTCGTATTGTGATGTTGGTGTAATTTTGGTTGTTTTAACATAATGTTACCGAGCTAATTACTGTGAATAAAAAGCATTTTTAATTTTTAATTACTTTATTACATCAAAAAAATGTAACAGTGAAATAAATACCTGCCTACTTAATTCAAACTATGATTAATCTTCTGTAGAGAGAACCAACATGTTACTTAATAAGTAACAATTTACATCTCTCAACTTCTTTTTAATCATAGTATTATATTTTTTTAAATGTGTAGGGTCAAATAGTGCTATGTGAATAACTTTGCTTCGATAATAGTATAAGAATGAATATAACCCTATGGCATTAAATGAATTTTAATATGGGAGAGGGTGACCCCCATTTTGAAGCTTTTGTTCCAGTCTATTTGCCATTTCACTCACCATGTTAGATCACATATCACTTATGCGCATATTTATTAATTTAGTATAACCTTTTTGTCTAAATTGATTTAAATCAAACTTTACTCGTGTCTCGTGTCCCAGTTAAGCACTATTTGACCCTACAATCTGGGATTTTAATTGGTCACTCAATAACAGTTAGATCACAGAACAATTGTCTTAAATAAAATAATTCTACATTGCAAACTGTTGGAATCACCACATCTCATAAATTTTCCAAGTATTTTTCTTTATTCATCCGGCCGCCGAATTCTACCAGCTCCCCTGGGCCCATTGAAGACATCTGTCCCCAATAACCTGCAAAACAATAATACGATCAGTTACCTATTATTCTACACTGCGTAATACACTAGGTATTAAATATTATTATTATTTTACTTCACTATTTAATGAATATTTTTACCTAATGTTATCCTGCCACTGTTCTCAAAGGCAAATTATTTTGATGGCTATACGCTGGCCATGTCTTCTCCGCAATATTTTTCTGCCATCATCATCAGACTTAAAACTTTTTTCATCAGAATAAAATACGATCTCGTTCTTGTTGAATGTTTCCTCACTGTTTCAATTGAAATATTGTAGTGTATATGTTACGCCAGTTGACTCCGAATCCACAAACGGACGGTGTTTCTCTGTAAGAGATATATTTATCTTAGACATTTATCACAAACCCTATGTTTTACGGAACAAAAAATAGTGTGACAATTAAGTAAGTATATTAAATACTTATAATTTCTACTTACCGCGATACCTAACTCTCTAGATATAGATACTTTAAATACAGTGGTTGTCTTCACAATACAATATTAGCTTTCACAAAATCTGCTATATAAGATGAAAGGGGATGCCTAATATCTGGTGGGGTTTTGGATCACTACACAGTAATCGCAGTATCTTAATTGTGACGCGAGTGAACAATATTTTTGATTAGTTGGTATCAGGTATAAATAAATCTGATAGATTACCCTCAATTTATTTGTTAAATCAATGCGTTGCAGTTGGTGACAATGATGTCATAGCAGTAGAAACAGATAGCCAATTTCGCCCGAGACGTCATATCGTCGGTTGGCGTATTGAGATGAGCGCTAGCTTCTCAAGTCGTGGGTCCATGGTTCGAATCGAACTTTACGTAGGATTGTTTTTGATTCTTTCTTGTTCTTACCATTGATGATTACTTGAATTATTAGCTGAGATTATTAGAAATACAAAATTTGCAACTGAGCAGGTTATCAGAAACAAGTTTATACCAGCAGTTGTCTGTCTACTTGCCAAAAATCACGGTAGGTGGCGCTTCACAGCAAAGTGTGAATTTACGTTTTAAAAGTCAGGGGGTCAGGTATCTGCTTGGCCGACTGTACATAGAGGTTCAAACGCCGGCCGCATAAAAAAAATCACCATATTTTATTTGCATTCACAATATTATTATTTTTTTACATAAAAATCGACTTTATTCATTAACTCCAAACAAATAATCTTAAACTAAACTAAGATGTTGCCCGTGTGGCATAGTGCCAAAAACACTAGCTGCATTCCCTCGCTGAATAGCAATTCTTTGCAAATTTAACACCGGTGTTGGCCTCTTGCACAAAGATAAAAAATAAATAACTGAGATGTCAGACTTATTTCAACTTTCTTTCTTTATTAAGTCCCTATACCGCAATTCAATGAATACGCAAAATTCCTCCTCCTCACCTAAACGTCCGCTATTATGAAGGAAGGCATATGATTTGGCAAAGATTTTTACAGCCGGCTGCCTGCTAACCCTCCTTTTACCTACTCTAACCCTACTTAGGAAACTCCAGTACCGTATGCAAATACCTGTGAAAATAAATTATTTTTCATTCTTTCAAAATCAAACCCAGAGCTTCTCATGTAGCCGGCTAGCATGTTAACCACTCCGCCATGGAGACCGACGAAACTATGGCCTACTTGCTTATTAATTATGTAGAAACCCGGCGAATAGAAATTGAAGGTCCTTCCGTAACGAACGGACATGCCTTCTTACTTTAATTCCACATTGTAACTTATCCGACTAAAACGTACTCACATATTAGACTACTCAGTGTTTCTTAACCTGTGGTCCGCGGACCCCTGGGGGTCCAAGAGTATGTGTATGGGGGTCCGCTGTCTTATATATGAACATTTAAATCTATACTAATATTATAAAGCTGCACCTGTAGCATGGCGCCCGCGACGCCGTTTATATCGCGCGATAAACAATTCACATCTCGCTCTTTGATATTACGGATAACAAGATGGCGATAGTCGATAAACATCGTCGCGCGTGTCATCCTACGGGGGCTGAAGAGATTGTTTGTTTAAACGCGCTAATCTCAGGAACTACTGGTTCAAATTGGAAAATTATTTTAGTGTTGGATAGTCCATTTATTGAGGAAGACTTTAGGCTATAAAGCATCACGCTGTGACCATTTTGAGCGAAGCATCAATAAAAAATGTTTTGAAAACGGGGGAAAACTATTCATCTATATTAATAAAAAACGAATTACGAGTTATCATAATTACAGAAATTGCCGCAAACGAAGTCGCGGGCAACAGTTAGTTATTAAATAAATGCCAGCAAGATTGCATAATGGTTTTTAATGCTTTCGCGACTGTTACACATTTAAATAAAATCACTTTAATACGGCTATATTTTTACACCTAACGTTTCGAAAACTTTACAGTTTTTATGATCGCAGGTAGAAGATTACAATGGGTTTGAGATTACGACTAAGTAAAAATATCAACGTGAATTTGCTAATTTAGGTGCAGAAAAGCAGCATTAACCTTCACATTAATACAGTATTTTTTGATTAAAACTAACGTGAGAATAGACATTATTTAAAAATGTTATAACGGGTTACTCACGTACGAAGTCAGCTACTGGCCGACATGTTTCGACCTCATCCGGAGGTCTTCTTTAGGGCGAATGTGGATATAGACGCGCGTCCGAAGTCCCAATCCGCACTGATTACAGTAGTAATTTAATTTTTTATAAAAAAAGCGGCCATGTGCGTGTCTGAGGGTTCCGTAGCAGCAAGTAACAATATAAAAGTTCTTATTTACGATTATATTAAAAATACGTCATATATTAAAAAAAAATACTTACTAGATCTCGTTCAAACCAATTTTCGTTGGAAGTTAAATAAGAGAATTATAAAACCAGTGGCGCCACTGTTCACCGTCGAATCGGCTCAGTAGTAAATAAAGTTTTAAAAATATTAATCGCGAGAAGAATATATGTCCGCGATGTTATTATTTTATATTATTGTTCACGCGTCCTAAATTTTATATTTGTGGGATACAAAGGAGCGTGTGAGAATTTATAACACAATAATTACTTATAAACAAGTGTTCAACCTACGTCAGTTTGTGGAGTATCCAGTATGTGGAGGCAAAGAAGATTTTGTTTGGAAATGCAGTGCTACGCCAGTGTTGTGCAAGTTCATCTTTTATCTGCCACATAATATTTATTATCATCATAAAGTGCTGTGATAAGTGCAATTTGAAGGTGGATGTGGATTTTGTGCTCACGGGTACTCGACTCAATATTTCTTGCCGAGAATCGTGCTCTGTTACCAATTATAAAATTCAACGTGTAAGCTAAAGTCTAGTTAGCGCAGTGGACAAGGTATCAACTCCCTCTCGCAGCGTTCTGATAGTCCTATGATATGAGAGAATTTTATATTTTTACATATATTATTTTTTTTTGTTTATACTTGCATGTAATTCCTTTTTAATTTTATTATTATTTGTTTCGACGAAACTTCGGTGGATTTTCGGTAATATCTATGTATGAATTTATGGTTAAACTTAGATATTACCTATAAAGTAACTTAATGATAGCTATAGATATTATTTTGGTTGTCAGTTTTTGTTATTATATTGCTCTTTTCAATATTAATTATTATTTATATATATTTTTTAAATATTTGATTTATCATTATCGTTTTTTAATTACTATTGATCTGTGATGTTTGATATAATATTTTTTTTTTTCTTTTATTTTATTAATCTAATGTTAAAGTTAATTGTTTTGAAAAATGAGTGGACCTCAAAGAGCAACTTGTCCTCATTGCCCTGACTCTTCAAGACTTTTTGTAGCTCCCCGAGGTCTCAATGTTCACATAGGGCGCATGCACAGGTCACACTCCCAACAGGTAACTACGGCTGTTGATTCATCTGCACAGCCACGGCCAGACACATTTTCTCCTAATTTTGAGGACCTTCCACTTCTTAAAAAGCGAGTTAGGGTCCTCAAACACATACCTAAAGGAACTAGATGTGTGGCAGCTGGAAGATTACAGGATATAATCGAACAATGTCTGGTGTCTAACACTAAAGAGGACTGGTTTACTCTATTGTCTTTCGCTTATTCTTGTTTGAGAGTTCCTGATGGTGAAGATCAAAGGTCACTCACCACAAGAGTGAAAGAGAATATTTGCCAGCCTTTTAATATTATAGGGGAAACAAACTATGGTCGAAACAGGTGTAGGTCCCGGTTAAAGGTGATCGAGAGTAAATTATTTGATGGTGATTTGCGAGGAGCAGTTAGAATTTTAACTAGTGACCTTGGTTTGGCTCCCAATGACCCTGTTACATTAGATGCATTAAAAAGTAAACATCCAGCGCCTTCACGCTTATTGCGACTTCCACCGGAGCCCAATAGTGCAGACACTCCACTTACAGTCTCCAACAATGACGTATTGGAGGCTTTGAGTTCTTTTTATAGTGGATCTGCGGCTGGGTTAGACGGGCTTCGGCCTACTCACCTGAAAGAGCTCACATCGCCGTCTGCAGGGGATAATGGACTTCGGTTGCTGGACTCCCTCACAAAACTGTGCAATTTTTTGTTAAGGGGGCTTCTTAATCCAGAGGTTTGCCCTATTTTGTACGGTGCATCGCTGTGTGCTTTGGCAAAGAAAGATGGTGGATTAAGGCCGATTGCGGTTGGGAACACTTTTCGTCGATTGGTTGCTAAAGTCGGGTGCCATGCAGTTAAATCGGTTATAACCTCACAATTACAACCTCATCAACTGGGGTTTGGAACACCATTAGGTTGTGAGGCCGCCATTCATGCCACGAGAGCCTTTACTGTGTCCAAAATGAGTGGTAATGACGTCATTGTAAAACTTGATATTAAGAATGCTTTTAATAGAATAGAAAGAGACGTCATATTGCATGAAATACGAGAGAAGGTGCCTAGCCTTTACCCCTTTTTGCACCAGTGCTACGCTTCACCAAGCCATTTATTCTTTGGCACTTCTTCTTTACAGTCGCAAGTGGGCGTTCAGCAGGGGGATCCTCTGGGACCAATGATCTTTAGTCTGGCTGTACATAAGGTAATATCATCTCTTGAGTCTCCATTAAACGCATGGTACCTGGACGACGGCATAATTGGGGGAAATTTTGAAGCAGTGGAAAGGGATATAAAGATGGTTATAGAGAAATTTGGAGAGTTTGGCTTAGAATTAAATACAGAAAAATGTGAACTTTTTTCGCTAAGTTCCGTACCTTCGCGTCTTAGCAACTTACAATTGTTATTGCCAGGTTTGAAGGAAGTTGGTAAGGCAGATTTTTTTTTGTTGGGTGCTCCAATTTTTTCAGAGGCTGTTCCTTCGGCTATATTACAGAAAAATGAAACATTATTAAAATCAGAGGCTATGTTGCGAGAACTACCTACGCATGTTGCTTTAACTCTGTTCAAGAGCTGTTTGTCAATGCCTAGGCTAACTTACACTTTAAGAACAGCTCCAGTGTGGCAATTTCCTAACGAAATTACACTTATAGATACCTCGTTAAAAAATATACTGGAGGTTGTTTTAAATGTAAGTTTGGACAATAATCAATGGAGTCAAGCTTCCTTGCCAGTTCGACATGGTGGTTTGGGAATTCGTCGAGTGCAGGACACCGGGCTATCAGCTTTTTTAGCTTCTTCACATGGGGTGATTGAGCTTGTCACTAGTATGTTGTCATGGGAAGGTGACAGGCTTACTCTACCTTATGTGAGCGAGGCTCTGGCGGAGTGGCAAAACCGGTGTGCTGGTCAGAATCTTCCTAATCAGCCAAAAGTCCAAAAGGAATGGGACGATATCTTAGCCAAAATCACCCTTCTGGATTTGATGCGCAGCAGTTCGGGTGCAGATTTGGCCAGGCTTAGATCGGTTCAGACTCCGGAATCGGGTGCGTGGCTCCATGCATTACCTTCACCTCAACTTGGTACATTTATGGATGATAATAGTGTTAGAATAGCTGCAGCTCTAAGAGTGAGGTGTGACATTTGCGAACAACATCAATGTCCCTGTGGAGCTCTAGTAGATATCAAGGGTCACCATGGTTTGAGTTGTGTTAGATGTGTCGGGAGGTTTCCTAGACATCACGCATTAAACGACATTATAAAGAGAGCAATGGCTAGTGCAAACATTCCGTGTGTCTTGGAACCTCCTGGTTTGAGCCGTACCGATGGCAAAAGACCTGATGGCTTAACTCTCATACCATGGCATAGGGGTAGGTGCTTGTTATGGGATGCCACCTGTGTGAGTACTTTCGCTGTTAGCCATTTAAAAGACACTACAAGAACTGCGGGGTCTGCTGCCGAGACTGCTGCTCGACAAAAACACACAAAATATTCTTGCCTTAAATCAGCCTATATATTTGTGCCTGTGGCGTTTGAGACCACGGGTGTCTGGGCATTGGAGGCTAGGTCTTTTATTAAAGAGTTGGGCCGTCGTATTTCAGACCGAGTTAAAGACAGTCGTTCTACGTCGTATCTGACCCAAAGGCTTTCCATTGCTATTCAACGTGGCAATGCAGCCAGTATAATGGGAACCTTTGGGCCAGGGACGATCAGGGGCGGTCTTTTAGACTGAGAATTTTGACGAAGCGTGTAGCGAATACTGTTTTATATATATTATGACGAAGCATGTTGCTGATTTATTTCTGTAAACTTTTGACGAAGCATGTTGCTGATTATTCTTTGTTTTTACGCAAATAAATACACAATCAAATTATTATAACTAAAAAAAATTATAAAAGTAGAATAATATATAAAACTAGAAAAAGTTTTATATTTTTCTAGTTTTATAATTCTAGTTACTGGGGGGGGCGGGGCACATTTCACTACTTTAGAAGAGTCTCTCGCGCAAACTATTCAGTTTAAAAAAAAGTATATATTAGAAACGTCAATATCATTTTTTAAGACCTATATAATATATATATAGAAAAAAGTGGCTGTGACATACTACGGACGGACAGACACACATGACGAATCCATAAGGGTTCCGTTTTTTGCCATTTGGCTACGGAACCCTAAAAATGAGTAGTAAAATAAATTGTCCTAAATATATCCCTTTGTGTTTTAATATGGGGATGCTTAAAAATTGAGCTTGATTTTCTAGGGGTCCGCGGACTGAAAAAGATTAAGAAACTCTGGTCTACATCATCATCGGTTACGCTCGTTATTTTAACAAAGTAGCCATAAAGGTAGTTTAGAGGTAAATTAAAATCATATAGATAACTATCAGTCATTCACATCATGAGATTCCGTTTTAATTTTATTATATTACTAGCTTTCGCCCGCGGCTCCGCCCGCGTCAATGTCGATCCCTCGGGAACAGTACTTTTTCCCGGGATAAATGGTAGCCTATGTCCTTCTCCGTGCTCCAGAGAACTTGTATGCAAAATTTCATGATGATGTGAAAGCGTAACAAACAAACAAATAAACAAACAAACTCACTTTCGCATTTATAATATTAGTAAGGAAAGGATGTTTGTATGGATGTGAAGACGTTCGTTCCCTTTACGCAATAACTACTGGACGCTTTTTAATGAAACTTTACAATGAAATAGAACATAGGCCACGGGTAGCGAACTAATGACACGCGTTTCAATGATGGTATCCTATCGATTAAAAAAATTACCTCTCCCCGATCCTACTGGATCCGAATAGCCAGAGGAATCCCATTCTCCGACCCACTCGCTTTCGCTACCGGAATAGAGTGCGTAGATGAGATTAGCTCCGTATACTGATGAGTGCCTTCTGGCAACGTAGTTTTCGGCCAATCAGAAAAAGATGAGAGTTGCTGCTCTCCAAAGGCTTTTGTCATTGATTTTCAGATCGGCCCTTCAGGATCATATGCATTCAATCGCGGCCGCGGCCCATCACGCTATATAAGAGTTTGCTGTCTCTCCAACTCTTGCGCATACAGGCAACGCTCAAAGCCGAGGTCTGTTCCTCTGTGGCCCGTTGGTGTTGATTCATATACAGGTTAAGGACACTCTGCCCTCGCCTATAAATGCCAGTAAAGTAGCGAAAGCTCACTTCGAGCTAGCTACACAGCTAATTAAAAAAATTTTTTTTTTCATCAGTCTGCCTTTACTACGCTTATTTTTTTTATAAAGAAACTATTTGGCAGATATAATCAACTTAGCAAGCACTGTATCCTCTTACAATCCTAATAAAAGATTTTTTCACTAATTCACAATACTGGAGGTCTCAGAAAAAGAATTAAACATTTTTATACACAGCGAATAAAAAAAAAATATAATTTTTTCATCAGCCTGCCCTTACTACGCTTATTTTTTTTTAAACAAACTATTTGGCACATATAATCAACTTAGCAAGCGCCGTAACATCTTACAACCCTACTATAAGATATTTTTTATTAATTCACAATACAAGAGATCACAGAAAAAGTATTAGATTTTTTTTATGTATATTTGACGGCAAACGAGCAGACGAGCCACCTGATGGAAAGTAGTCACCGTCGCCCATGGACATTTGCAACACTAGAGGAGGTGTTGCGTACTAGATGTGTCAGTTGTGACGTAGTATTTAGTAATCTGTGGTTGTGCGTGAGATTCATATGCTGATCTGCTGTGCTCAATGTAACATTGATTCTCGTAACTGAACAGTGAATTATTTTTGTTTATTTTTGTATGGCCCCAATACCCTCTTAAGTTTTAGGGTTCCGTACCTCAAAAGGAAAAAAACGGAACCCTTATAGGGTCACTTGGTTGTCCGTCTGCCTGTCTGTCAAGACCCTTTTTCTCAGGAACGCGTAGAGGTATCAAGGTGAAATTCATATTAAATACTCAGGTATACTGTCCATTGGAGCTGTGAAAAAAATCAAACTTCTTGGTTTTTTATTACTTGTTGTTATAGCAGCAATGTCCTCTGGCTGCTCTGGCCAAGTATGGCTCTAGTAGTACAGAGAGGGTCGTGCTCCTGTAGTGGAGACTAAAAAGGACCTGATGATGATGATAGCAGCAATAGACACACTGAACACTTCAAGTCTCTACCTATTACGTTTTTATACATACAGCCCTGTGACAGACGGGTGGACAGCGGAGGCTTAGCAATAGAATCCCGTTCTTTAACCATTGACTACAGAACCCTGTAACGTACAGTCTCTTAATTTATGATTATGACTTTTGTGTGTTGCTTGATTTCAACATTAATTAATAGGAGGTTTTGCATATAAGCTATATTATTTAATTTCAATTATTTTTTGTTACAGGTACTTATCAATTCAGACTGGCTATGGCTGCCTGCAGTTTGATATTTTGATCATACTGATCTATAAATGAAAAGCATAGGTATGGGGTCATTCAAATATTATGTAAGCAGCAAATGGGGGTGGGGGGTCGGGGCTAGGCTTATGTGGGGGGCGGGGGGATTTGCAGAGTGATGACATCAGCAACACTTGGCAAAATAAACAAATATATTTTGTGAAAATGATGCCAATGTTTACGTAAGCTAAGGGGAAGGGGGAATAGCTTTTCAGCAAAAGCTGACAAGGGGGAGAAGGGGGTTAAAAATTGCTGATATATTGCTTACGTAATACTTGAACGGCCCCTATGTCAAGGTCAACATAGCAATATTATCAATGTAGTGTTTTTAAAACCCATGTAACGGTATGTTACATAATGTACCAGATGTCTCACCAAAGTGAGCCAGTGGGGAGATGTACTAAATTTGTCTTGTCTTACTGACTGTATCAAACGTTGATAAGGTTTAAAATTCCATGCAAAAAAAATTCCATAAAAAAATTGGCCCAAATGGGCCGTAGGCATGTGAGACGAGTTGTGGAATTACTCGAGATACTTAGACAGCATTTCAAACCTGTTAAGCAACCCAGGGATGGCTGGTCTTAAGCTGGCAAAGCATTTTACAGAATGAATAGGTTTAGGTTTCCGACCACAGAAATATATCAAGTTAGAACGGGGATGCCAGGATTTTGCCATGGAAACGCGCGTGTCAGTTTTTGCATAAGCCGCGCCCCCAATTCGACGTTATTACTAGCAAAATCGTAATGTCATATGCACAGAAATTCATTAATTGCGTCATATCGATAAACAGTTTTTACAGTTAAAAACAAGCATGTGTTCATGAGGGACGTGCGCACTGACAGATGAACGTTTAACGAATCCTGCACGATCGTGCAAGATTGAAGCACGCGTGTACCGCCCACTTGGCCGTTCTATCTTGATTAATTTCTGTATTTACGACGCACCATAGCCAAAAATGCAACCGGAAACAGTCGAGGATGAGAGAGAAAGAACAAAATCTTAATCATAAACGCGGTCGTACAATTCCATTGCGCATCTAAGATGTCCTATCTTAGACGCGCAATGGAATTATACGACGACGATAATGCAACTATGGAAGAGGCGGAAAATCTATGTATAGAATATTGCAATAGAAAGCTTAAAGTTGCATCTAGTATCTATTACGAAATGTTGAAACTGCCTGGGTGTGAAATAGCCAATGCTATCAAAGTATAAGCCAAAGCTATCAAGGCATTATTGTAGTAAAAATAAGACACGAAGTTTGTAATTCTTGGCTGGTGAATGCACCAAATGGTAAAGTAATGACTTTACCGGCCTAGGCCAGGAAAGTAAGTATGATAATTCGTTCCTGGCCGCTGCTCATAACATTTATATTTAAATCATCTATGCAACATAAATAGCTAATTGCTACCACATTATTTAAAATATGCACTCTTCGAGCATATTATTTAATTATATGAATATAACAATAATTTTATTAAAATGTTGGTGTAAAATCACACTAAAATATGCTTAATATTCGTTGCGATAAAAAACAAGAAATAATCTGTGGTTTTAATTTTTTTGTGTAAAATATGACTGGGCTCTATGGGCTATGTTTCCTTAGCACTTATTGACAATTGAAAATAGAAAAGAATCAAACGCGGGAATATTAATTAATTGCTTTATTCGTTTTTTTTTTATATTATACTCATCTATGAGCCGCAGAACTCTGTTGGAGCTCCCTCTCATCCTTCGCACCATCGAGGCTGACTTTTTGCGAATGACGTCATAGAAATCATCTATGCCAGCATCCGCAAACATGCCTGATGCAGTACAGAATCGAGGAAGCCTCAACAAAGCTCTGGAATACTCTCCAGAGCTCTGTTCTCTTATTAAATCTATACATATAATAAAACAGTAAAAATATTTTGTCTGTACATTTAGAATTTTTGACTGAAATGGATAGAGGGACACTTAAAAAGAATACTAGTAAGCAAAAAAAATTTTTTCGAATTTCTTGTCTGTCTGTCTGTCTGTCTGTATGTAAGATCACGATTATCTCCGAAAATACTGAACCGATTTACTTCAAACTTTCACCAATTGCTTTGTTTTAACTCAGCAAAACATTTAAAGTTTGTTTCATCAAAATCGGTTAATTAAAAAAAAAGTTATAGTCATTTGAATGAACTCAAGGCATGAGTTTGTCTGCAAACATATAGCAAAAATAAAAGAAAATACTAAGTGACATAAGAAAATTAAAATCCAAAGTCAATCATCATCATTATACGACAGCATTATACCTATCCATACTATCCATAGTAATCCATACCTACTAAAAAAAAAGGAGAAGCTGACTGACTGACATATCAACGCAGGGCCTAAACTATAAGGGTTAGTAACTTGAAATTTTGCACAGGGGTTTCTTTTATAACGTAGGGGAGCTTTAAGAAAGGATTTTTGGAAATTCATCTCCTAAGGGGGTAAACGGGTTGCAAAGTTAGTATGAAACTTTGTCGTTTTTGAAGTTATTAGAATGCAATTCAGCATGAAGGTTCTTTACTGAAAGGTATGAAACACGAGTAAAATATTTTACTCAAAAATCATCCCTTAAGGGGGTAAAATAGGGGTGCAAAGTAAGAATGAAACTTTGCCATTTTTGAAGTTAGTCGAATGAAATTCAGCATGAAGGTTCTTTACTGAAAGGCACGAAACACGAGTAAAATATTTTTCTCAAAAATCATCCCTTAAGGGGGTATAACGGGGATGCAAAGTTATGATGAAACTTTCCGTTTTTGAAGTTATTCAATTGAAATTCAATATTAAGGTGTTTCATTGAAAGTCATGAACTAATGTATTCCGGGTAATTCTATACTATTCTATATACGCGGGCGAAGCCGCGGGCCAAAGGCAAACCTGACTTATATATCAATGCACAGCCGAAACTACTGTGCCCAGAAACTTGAAATTTGGCACAGGGATTCTTTTTATGATGTAAATGAGCACTAAGAAAGGATTTTTAGAAAATCAAAGGGGGTGAAGATTTATGGGATTTTCTCATTTCTGGATTTAGAACTTTGAAAGTAGGTACACAAGTTCTCAATTAAAATTAATAAAGATCTGTTTAGGTGAACCAGACAACCTTCTTCCATCAACCCTTGAAGGGTTAATGGAAGGGGATTTTTTTTCATTTAGACTTAGAAGTATGAAAATAAGTATATACGTTCTAGATTACAATTAAAAACAGATCTGTGTAGGTGAAATGTACAAAATTCCCCCCTTAAGGGATAAAGGGGGGGGGGGGGGATTGTATGGAAATTTTCACATTTCTGGACATATAGAAGTATAAAAATAAGTATATATGATTAAATTACAATTAAAAAGATCTGTGTAGTTAAAAAGGACGAAATTTCCCCTTGAAGGGGTAAAATAGGTGGGGTAAAGTTTGTATGGATTTTTTTTATTTACTTAGATATATGACAATAAGAAGTTCCCCATTACAATAAAAATATCAGTGTAGGTGAAATGGGCAAAATCCCCTCCTTAAGGGCTAAAGATCTATGCAGGTGAATTGTATTAAATTAAATCCCCCTTAAGGGGAAAAAGCAGAGGGGGAGGGTTTTGTATGGAATTTTTATCATTTCTACTGTTCCCAAGGGAACGACATTAACGCGGGCGGAGCCGCGGGCAACAGCTAGTTAAGAAATAAAATATGGTGAAAAATTGATTCGCCATGATTCTGCGCGACTCCAGTTGGTAAAGCGTAGGTCGTACATAGACCTAGGTCGCTAATTCACTCTTATTTCTTAATTTGCTATTTTTGATACTTTGGTAAGAGTATCAAAAATAGCATTGTGAATGCAAAAAAAACACATTTATAAAAATAGACCTCTGGAAGTATTGTTATACTGAATCCGCAGAGCAATATAAGTTTTTGACTCATTGATCTAGCATTGGAAGGAAGGACTATATTTTTAGCATTAACATAAAACAAACAGGTTTTACTGCAATCTAGTACTTAGTCTGAACAATTCAATTCAAGTTATGGAGGTTGGCCTAGAAAGTCTGATTTAGTAGTTAGCCAATACATGCCTTCGATGCTGGATATCCGTGCGTCTAATTTCTGAGATCCGATTTTGACATAATTGCGATTACATGCGTATGCATATAATCGTTTTGCTTTTTTTTTAAGTGCGCAAAGATCGTAGCACAAATAGGCTTGGAGGTGGAACAAAACAGCCTAAAGGGAGTTAAGGTTAATGAAGGACCTATTTGAAAAGTCGTAAGCGTTCGGGTGTCCTAAAACGCAACACATGTAAGGATGCAAAGTGTGTAAGTCAACAGCCGGCCTATTTGCTAACTCAGTGTACAACGTTTTGATAGTCATTTCAAAGTACATTACGTTTTATATATTTTTAATAAAAATAGTCAATCATAGATAACCCGCAATGTATTTTGAAGTGACTATCAAAACGTCGGTCACTGAGTTAGCAAATAAGCCCGCAGGGCAAGATTCAATGGCTATACTTCGGCATTCAATGACAATTTTTGAAAACATCCTGACACCTGACGCCTCAGAAATGCGACTATTTTGCAAAAAATGTATTATATTAGAAAATTAATTCTTTCTGAAAAACATTGAGAACTGAATAAGTAAGTAGCAAGGCCAGACAAGATTGTGTACCTACGATCGAGCACAACCCTTGTGCGATTACTTACTCAATGACCAACCCTTACAGATTTATTATTAGTATTGTTATAGTATTGATGATTGTGCTAAGATATCAATTACTATTCTAAAGTTCATAAAAACGTGGCATGTGCTTATAGGTAGGTATATCTTTGTAACATTACAAAGATTTTATAGTTTAAAATGTATATTAAATAAACGACCAAAGAATGTCATATTGTCTGGGTAAATATAAGTATTGTCTTAGAGAGAGCTTTTATTGCACAGAAAAGCTGTATGTAGGGCTTTGTTTGTCCATAACTTGTAAGTGCCTGAACAAATTTGGATGTATGGAGTATCCTTAGAAACCTTTTATCATCCCAAGAGACACTGACTAACTTTTTCCTAGCCTTTTAAAATTTAAATTGAAACAAAATGCCAGTAGATAATGAACTTTCTCGGTGATAGATCATTTACCAAATGACGATCCTGATTAATGACTTTAAGGCAATAAAATAATTATGGACATGTTGGATTTAAGATTTAACTATATTGTTATTTTAACCGGTCGTATTGGAACTCCTCGGCCTATGTCCAGCAGTGGACTTCCTGCGACTGATATGAAGACGATGATGAATATTGTTAGCCACTAAAACCGAAACGGGAGTAGACTTACCATATAAAAAAATCAAAAGTCCAGAAAAAAGGCCTGATCTACATTGAAAAATCCTGACATTTTGTTGCAGTTTTATATTTTTTTTTAAACGTATGTAGAAATATTTAACAATTTAAAAAAAACAAAAAGTTTTTATTAAATGATTTTCTGTAGGTATTAGCAAGGGTTCTGTTTGCTTTTCTTCTCATTAAAATGTACTGTATTTTATTGAAAATTCAGAATTTAAGATTTGCAAAATCCGGATGCAATCCTGGGAAGGTTCCAAAAATCCTGAAATCTTGGGGGCAAATCCTGAGATATGGTAGCCCTAAACGGGAGGAGACAAAACAAGCATACTTCCCTATTTATTATAATCAAACTTAGTATAAAGCTAATATACATGTAAAAATATCAAAATTTACACTTACCAAAATTGCCATTCACCCAGTCTTTTACTGTCACAACTACAACTTCAAAAATCACTTGGTAACTTATGAGGCACTGTCACATCGCACAAACTTACAGTATAGTGTATGTGACACTATGGTTCGTTGCACCCTGCGCGCATGCGCGCTACGACTACACTGCTCTGAGTCTTGTCTCGGATAGAGCTTGCGCAAAGTGGGTTGTCGACGTCAGTGGCAGGACGTCGTGCCACATTTTGAATTGTAGGTTAAGGTTTATGTTGTCGAATATGAATGATGACATTAACACGTGCTCAATGGGGTACTTAATCAATTTTTTTCTGGAAAGACCTCTTACATAATGATGTGCCGGAGAGAAATTCTTTGTTCTCATGAATTCCTTCTCACCGAAATTTGCGGGATATTTCCAATAATTCTCGAGAATTTCTCAATAATTCCCGCACTTGAGAGAAAGAAGAAGAAATTCTCGGGAAAAAATCCGACATCTTCTCATCGTTCTCGAAAATTTCCAGCACGGTACTACGCTACTCTTAAAATAGTGAAAAATTACCGTATTATTTTATTAATAAAACTGTCGTTTTATTAATATAGTAATTAATAATTGTATTTTAAACTTATGCGAGATATAATCATTATAAAAACACTGTTTTACTCACGTTTATTCAGTTGGAATCGCCAACTAGTTTCGTTCTTTTAGGAAGACCATCATTAGGGCGAGTGTCAGGGGTGGCGACACGGCGGGTTCGCTTCCCTCAAGCCACTGATAGTAATTTATATAAAGAACTAGCTATCGCCCGCGGCTCCGCCCGCGTCAATGTCGATCCCTCGGGAATAGTACATTTTCCCGGGATAAAAGGTAGCCTATGTCCTTCTCCGTACTCCAGAGAACTTGTATGCAAAATTTCATGATGATTGATTCAGTAGTTACGGCGTGAAAGCGTAACAAACAAACAAACAAACAAATAAACAAACAAACTCACTTTCGCATTTATAATATTAGTAAGGATAAGGATAGGTTTTCAGTAGCACTAAATGCTTTCCTATTATATTTTATTGTTATACCATCTCTTTGATTGTAGGTTAAGGTTACTATTATTAAATTGAATATAATGAATGATGACACTATAATGATTACGACACGCAGACGTGTCCATTATACTCCTGTAATAAAAGCTTTTATGAACCTACACGATGAAGATGGAGCGTTAAATGATGTTTGAAGTATAGCCTTTTAACCTTTAACCTCGACGTGAATAGATAGCTGGTGTTTTAATTAAGGATGTTTACTTTGAAAAATAAATATGTATCAAGTAATGGTTCAACTAAATTTTAATTCCTTTTTCATTGAGGGGTAAAAAAAAATATTACGAAGATCTTATTACATATCTTAAAAGAAAGTGGATCTATATTATTACAAATATTTCAAAAACATGCGAAGTCCTTCATAAGTTTCTAATCTTTTATGATTGAGGTATGTCTCTTGTCACACCCCTGGTGTTGAAGTAGTCTATGGGCAGCGGTGACGGCTTACCATCAGGTGACCCGCGTGTTCGTCTGTCATAAAAAAAAATATAAGTAAAAAATATATATTTTAACATAAAAAAATATATGTAGGGATGAAGTAACTAGCGGATGTGATTATCCGCTAGTTACTTTCGCAACGTATTAAGAAATGATTCATCTTCAAAGTTCATGAATGACAATAACTATAATAAAATACAATCGTTTCTTGTTCGTGAGCTGTGCATTATAAATGACTTGAAAATTACTCAACTTCTGTCCGAGTTTATTCCACTCCATTCCCATAAGATTCGATCCTGTTTCTTATTGTTTTAAAAAGTTTTCATGAATGTGAGGATGTTTGTTATTTCTTCACGTATAAACTTCTGGATGGATTTAATAAATATTTTTTTTATAATATTTACTATTAAATTTGATTATGTTAATAAAATTTGACAATGGATGAGGGCGAAGGCGAAAGAAGCTTGTCTTGTTTGTTGTTTGTTAGTAACCAAGTTTCAAAATGATAGGAAGCTATATAAGGAACTACTAACCTATAGGAAGCTATATTATCAGCGGGTAGCATTAACATAGAAAATAATTTACGCAGATGAAGTCAGTATTAAATAACAAATGGTGGCGGGCATAAAGGGACTAACAGTAGTGGGTGGGCGCTGGCCAGCAATAGTGTGCATGAACTAACTGGTGGCGGAAGCACGCAAAGTAAAATCAAAGTCAAAGTAATTGGATAAAAATAAGGAAGAGCAAAGAGGAAAACCTTTTTGGATGTTACTTGTTACTTTTTCAGTAATCGTGAGAGTTTTCAACCAAATATTTACACAATACATGTTTTAAAGTAGATTGACAACATTCACTTATGACTTATTTCATTACTATTCTTACATTGATGAGAATAAGCGCAAACATACCGTTTTTCTGCAGACGTTTCGATCCAGTTACACCGGCCGTGGTCACTGGATGATATCATTCGGACGTCGGAACGTCTGAAGAAAAAACCCGGCCAAGTGCGACTCGGACTCGCACACGAAGGGTTCCGTACCGTTATCTATAAAAATGGCATAAATCATGTCTGTTATATGGGCTTGATATCCAAGTTGACCAACTTGGGCCTGCCGGATAGTCTCGTGCACATCATACGAGACTTTTTGTCGAATCGGTCTTTTCGGTATAGAGTAGAGGGATGCCTCTCGAGGCCCCGTCCCATTAGAGCCGGCGTCCCGCAAGGCGCTGTTCTCTCGCCCCTCCTTTATTCGCTGTACACAAGCGATATCCCAAAGACCCCAGATGTAGAAGTGGCACTATTCGCCGACGATACGGCCCTCTACACGTCCCATCACCTTAAAACGGTCATCGTGAATCGTCTTCAGTCCGCCGTGGACGCTCTCGGCGGGTGGTTCAAGAGGTGGCGCATCGAAGTTAATCCGGAGAAAAGCACAGCTGTGTTTTTCTCAAAGGATAACCAAGCTGTGTCACGTCGAAAAATCACCATGTCCGGAGCAGAACTCCCCTCGTTAGGATCAGTATCGTTGTACGGAAAGCCCATTCAGTGGGCAGGCAAGGCTAAATACCTTGGAGTCGTACTCGATAGCGCGATGACCTTCGGCCCCCACATCACCAAAGTCCGCAACCATGCCGCCTTCGTATTAGGCCGTCTCCACCCCATGATAGGCAATGCTAAGATGTCACTTAGAAATAAGTTGACACTATAAGCTTTGCGTCCGCCCTATCATGACCTACGCCGGCGTAGTCTTCTCCCATATCGCGCCCTCCCACATCGATCGGCTGCAACGATTGCAGAACCGCTTCGTCACCCGTGCCACGAATACGAGTCACCACCGGTACTTGCGCATGACAGACTTACACCGTGACCTAGATCTCCCATCCATTCGCGGCTATCTCAAAAACGCCTCCAAGCGTTACTTTGAGAAAGCCGCACGCCACCCCAACCCGTTAGTAGTGCAAGCTGCTAACTACTCCCCCAACTTACACGATACGACCTTACGTCGTAGACGTCCTAGGAACGTACTTGACGATCCCGATGATCCTATTGACATCGCACAAGCCCGCCCCGACCCCTCTTCGGCTCCGAATAGCCAGAGGAATCCCACTATCCGACCCCGTCGCACTCGCCACCGGAATAGAGTGCGTAGAGTAGGACTAGCTCCGATTACTGGTGACCGCCCGGCGGTCCCGGGTGACTTGCACCCAGGATAGGCCCTTCTGGCAACGTAGCTTTCGGCCCATAAGGCAAAAGATGAGAGTTGCTGCTCTCTAAAGGCTTTTGCCATTATTTCTCAGATTGGCCCTTCAGGCTTGCATGCACGCATACGCGGCCCATCAGGCAATACGAGAGTTTGCTGTCTCTCCAAGCCTTGCGCACACAGGCAACGCCCAAAGCCGAGGTCCGTCCCTCCTGGGGTCCCTTTGGTGATGTTGTCTATAAAGGTTGAGGGCACTCTGCCCTCGCCTCAAACGCCCGGTGAAGTAGCGAAAGCTTACTTGGAGTTAGCTACACAGACATTTCCAAAAAAAAAAAAAAAGTCTGTTATATGAGACGCCTTTTATATATTAATTTATTGTTATTTTTAAAGTGAATAAATCCTTATCCTTATCCTTATCCTTATCCTCGATCCCCGGCCAGGTCAAGATGAAAATGATCTTTTTCAGATTGGCCTGGGTCTTGCATGTTTATCTATATTTGTATTTGTTATAAAATATATATCGTTGAGTTAGTATCCCATAACACAAGTCTCGAACTTACCTTGGGGCTAGCTCTATCTGTGTCATATGTCCGTATATATTTACTAATTAATTTATTCATTTATAAGAGGAAAGATTTGTATAAACTCACAACCTTCTTAGATCGATTAAAAATAATATTTTACCAATAATAATAATAATAATAATAATAATAATAATAATAATAAATTTTTATTTCAGATAACTTGATCCATACTAAATGTTAGTAATAATTGGCCTTAAAACTAAAGTTAGTAACACAAGACATAGATAACATCACAGCAAACAACACATAAAAAATAAATAATAAAAAAATAAAATAAAAATAAAAATAGCACCCACCGCTGCCAGCACGATGTCTACACAACTGCATGCAGCCGTATCCACCGAGCTAGCATCGGCGAGTCCCACCGATCTGCCAACGCGCGCAGGATAGTGTTGGGGCTGTCGCGCATGCGCCTGAGGTGTGAAGCACTTCGTTTGCGCATGATCGCGGCGAAGCCATCTATATGAGCCTCCGCAAACATGGCAGAGGCGCTGCAGAATCGCGGCAGCCCCATCAATACCCGGTACGCGTTATTGTATTGTACGCGGAGGTCGCTGTATGTCCGCTGCGTAAAGTTCACCCACAGACTGCACGTATAAAATGACTGACAGTACGCCTTGAAAAGCGTAGTCTTAACTTCGTCAGTACATTTAGCAAATCTGCGAGCTAACATGTTACAGCGAACAGACAGCGACCTTCGCTCTCTCTCTATGTCCTGATTATCTTTCAGGTTCTCAGTGACCCAGTGGCCCAGGTACTTGAAACTTTCTACCTTTTTCAAGGGGGTGCCGCAAAGTTTAAAATAAGGCACATTTGTGTAGCGAGTTTTATCCGGCCTGAACATCATAAACTCGCTCTTTGCGGCATTATATTTAAGCCCCTGAGCCACAGCATAAGACTCGCATATATTTAACATTATCTTCATAGCTGTACTTGATGGGCTCAGCAGTACCATATCATCTGCATAACTTATATTATTTACACAGACTCCGTCAATATGACAACCGATACCGGTACTGCTGAGCTCATCAATCAGCTTATTCATGTAGATATTAAACAGGGTGGGGGAACTTAAACCACCCTGACGCACACCACACTCAAGCCTATACTCTTCTGAGAACGAACCTGCCCATCTAACAGTATTCCTTTGGTTACTGTACCAATGCTGGAACAGTAATATAACTTCTTCAGGCAGCTTCGTTTCAGATCTCATCTTGTCCCATAACATTTGATACCCAACTAGATCAAAAGCCTTTGATAAGTCCAAGTAAGAAACAAATACGGGTGTCTTCCTTGCAGTGTAGTACTGAACAGTCTGCTTGAGACACAGGATAGCACTCTCGGTGGAAAGACCTGGCCTGAAGCCGAATTGTGCATCATTAAGCGAGACGTGCCTATCTAAGCATCTATTAAGCAGACTGTCCAGTACCTTTGCAATCACCGTAGCAAGGGAGATAGGCCTATAATTTGACACGTCGGAGGAGTCACCGGTTTTGTTTTTTGGAACGGGTACGACAATAGTTCTCATTAAGTTGTTTGGTAAATACGAATGCCCAATACACAAGTTAAAAAACAGTGACAAAACCCTAGGCAAATGAGCTCCAGCGTTTTGCAGGTGTTCGATGCTGAGGTGATCGTGTCCAGGAGATTTACCCCTCACCATGCTCTTAATGACTTTACTCACATTTTTAGCGGTAAAGTATACACTGCGGTTTGGACTACTCGCCTCAGCATCGATAACCGGCGGTGCTGTCGGACTCAGTGGTGATTCTACTTTAAAATGTTGTCTAAAGACATTGGCAATATCACCAGGGTCGTGAGCTCCGGACACGCTTATGGGAAGGCTCGACCTATGATTTAGCTTGTTGGTAGCTTTCCAAAACTGACCGAAATTCTTATTTTTATGGTGTTCAGCGATAATATCCATTTTTATTTGTTGCTGATTATTTTGGCACCATTTAAGTTTCGATTTGAAAATGCGCCTTGATTCACACATATCATTGTACGAATGTCCAGAGCAAGGTCTTCCGAGTAGCGACCAACTTTGAAAACAAAGTCGAGCCCTCCCATGCGCCTCGCGAACGTGTTTATTCCAACCGGCTAAATATTTTCCTTTACGCCCTCCCCCGACACTATGACTACAGGTGGCAGCCTTAGAAAGTATACAAATAATATTCTCATACATTTTATCTAGCAATAATCTATGTTGCTCGTTAGTACACATATTATCGCTACATTCTGAAAAATCTGTTGGGAAATCTATTAACTTTAGCTTGGTGTTACACTCATTATGATATTATGGACCAATGGAAAGTCCGTTGTCAGTTAGTAACACAACTTAAAATAACTACAACGATCCTTCGGAACCAATAACCATTTCACGTGCCTAAAATATTATTTTGTCGCCTAGGCTGTCTATTGCCGCCTTCCATCAATCTTTTTAGGGGTCTCTACCTCAAAAGAAAAAAACAACCCTTATAGGATCACTTTGTTGTCCGTCTGTCTGTCAAGACCTTTTCCTCAGGAACGCGTGGAGGTATCAAGATAGAATTTATATGAAATAGTCAGGTCTACTTTCCCTTGGAGCTGTGAAAAAATGAAACTTCTAATAGAGTCTTTTACGCCGCAATTTTTTTACATTCGCAAGGGAATCAAAACCTACAGGGTACTTCCCGTGAACTCAGAATCTTGAAATTTGGTATGCAGTAAAGTCTTATAGCATAGTTAAAGGAAGTATTGGGAGAACTATACATTTTTAGTTACATCATATAATAAAAATATTTTTAATATTTTTTGTCATTCGCATGGGAATCAAAACCTACAGGGTACTTCCCGTGAACTAAGAATCTTCAAATTTGGTACGATGCAACTTTATAACACAGATAAAGGAAAAATTGCGAGAAGCATAAATTTTAAGTTAAATCTTATGATAAAAATAATTTGAATATTATAGGTAATGGTAAAGAACCTTCGTGCGCGAATCCGACTCGCACTTGACCGTAGCGCTTTGAAACTTTATAGTGCATAGTTTGCCTTAGAGATAATCCGTCACTGTTAGTATGGCTAGTTAGGATGTGTTAAGAGTTACACCATGACAGTATTAACGCAACGACAATATTTCTAACCACTATTAGACGATGCAATGTATCGCAGACAGGTAATTAGTCTACGACTAAGTTAGTATTATCCGAGACATACATCTAAATATCTCAAAGGTGACCGACTGTCTGACATAGTTTCAGAGAGACTCAATTTTTTTTTCAATCTATGGACATAGTGATCTATCAACGCACAGCCCAAACCACTGGATAGATCGGGCTGAAATTTGGCATGCAGGTAGATGTTATGACGAAAGCATCGGCTAAGAAAGGATTTTGATCAATTCTACCCCCAAGGGGATAAAATAGGGGATGAAAGTTTGTATGAAACTTAACGCGAGCGAAGCCGCAGGCAACAGCTAATAAACATACATATACATATTATCATGTCCTTATCCTTCCGTGGTCCAGCGGTTAAGGCGTTTGCCTGTAGACCCGGGGGTCGTGGGTTCGATTCCCACGGGAAGCATACTTTGTTTAGTTGTTTCCAGTTTGGTTAGGACATTGCAGGCTTGAATCACCTGATTGTCTGATAATAAAGATGATTCCGTGCTTCGGAAGGCACGTTAAGCCGGTGGTCCTGGCTGCCATCTGGTAGTCGTTAAAGGAACCACGTCAGAGGCAGAGAGGCGGTTCTGAACAACTTTGACACCAGGGTGTGCATGGTCGATTGACCATGTCACCTACACGAAATGATGATGATGACGTCCTTATCCCTTACGGAGTAGACAGAGCCTAAGGTCATAAGACCAAAATTCCTCGTTTAGCGTGTTGGTGGTCCTAAAGGTGGAAATCGGAATCAAAATAGTGATGAAACTATTTAATATTTCGTTAAGTTCAACGACTAGACTCTAAATAATTTCGAAAGAAGCATTTGGAGAAGCCTCGTCTCTTGCAGCATTGACCCAAATGAGCATCTGTCTAGATTCCTAGTACGTTCTTTTTGTATTCAATCTTCCGCAAATATGGTTAAATCATAATTCGACAGCGAATGGTTCCGTATGTTTTTTGGGCTGCAATAGAACTCAACTCTCTGGGCGACATCTATACTAATATTAATGTCGAAGTGACTCTGTCTGTCCTATCGCGCGCTTGAACTACTAAACCGCTTGAGATGAAATTTGGTATAGAGATAGTTGAAAGCCTAAGAACAACATAGTTTACGTTTATCTTAGAAAAAGGACTGTTCACAAGGAATTGACATTCACGCGAACGGAGCTGCGGGTGAAAGCTTGTAAAAATATTTCACCTTGATAATGTAAAAAGGTCTTGACAGGCAGACAGACAACAAAGTTATCCTATAGGTACATATTCCTTATTTTACCTTTTCATAGGTATGGAAACAGTTAAAAAAGGGTTCTTTACCACCTTACAATATTTAACTGCATAATCACCATTTCTTGTATAATAATAATATTGACAGAAAAGAGAAAAACCTCCAAAAATTCTTTGAAAATTTTAGTTTTCTACCTGTTACGGTTTAAGGTCACAGCACACTTATCAACTCGGAAAGGGATCGACACCGTATCACCTTTCGCCGCGCCGTCCACCAGGCGTCAACCTGACGTAGACTCGGCTACAACTAGGCGACGCCGCGCTTACCGCTCGCCAACCACTCTGGTCTGGCTGGCACAAGCCGGCCTATTTGCTAACTTATATAGTGTATTTCCATATGCCAAAATATCTCTTTTACAACATACTGCAGTCTAAAGAAGAATTTACTAGAAAGCAGAATACAACATTCAAGAGAATCAATACAACCCGAAGACGGACGGACTTTACGGAGAGACAGCGAGTGGACGACGAGCCGTAAGCGCGGGGACCGCGAGTTGACCGCGAGCTGGTCCCGAGCTGATCCCGAGGCGAGGCGATTACGTTACGAATATAGTGTGCGTTGCAGTAGGGAGTTTCATACAAAGAATACTGAACTGCTCGAATTGATACGTTTAAGTTCCGTTTACGAGTTGATAAGTGTGCGGCGACCTTTAATGGATGCAGCCCTGCGACGGAAGGACGGACGGACGGCCGGACGGACATTAGAGGCTTATTAGTAGAGTTACTTTTCGCACTTTTTGGGTACGGAATTCCTAAAAAATCAATAATACAACAGCTACTTATTAATTAATTGCGAATCTTCCTCTAATTTAATGGATGATTTAAGTAATTAGATCATTTGTAAATTGCTTGTAATTTTGGTGAAACTTGAAAAGGTGAAAAGGAAGTAATTTTTTAAAATTACTTCCCAAACATAATGCTATAATTTTTTGCGTGCGTGATCAGATGTATATGAGGTATCGTTAATATCCTTACGGCTATGTGCTTCAACAATCTGAGTAACGGCGGGCATTCGTGTAGAAAAAAGGACATTTTGGGCAAAAATAATAATTGGCCCAGTGATCATGAGCATTAAAAGTGCTTACACATGCTAAGCAACTCTGGGCGCAGTCCCTACTGTGATGGATGACCGCAAGTGGTATAAAAAGATCTCGAGCTCCTCCGTGCTTCGGAAAAAAGCGGTTGAGGGAATGGGCGGAAATCGAAGGAATCATGATAATAGGCGATACGGCCGGCAACCTATCACTATTTTGATTACATTTTCTACTTATATGCCTATCAACTTACTTCTTCTCGAGTTCAAATTGACTATTCTTTGCACAAGTCTTGACGAGTAATCGCACACTAACATGCTAAATGTAGCCGTTGGTACATATGGTTTTAGACTCTGTCTAAGTCTTGTAAGGGACAAAATCGTGAATATTTATTGGCCTTTGATTTTACACACTTGCAAATTGCATCTAAAGGAAACTAGCAGTTTCCTCTGGATGTGGTTCTACATTGAAAACAAGTCATTACTTACTAAGTAGTATTCGAAAGTTGCTATGTGGAAATAAGATTTCTTTAGGGTCCCATACCTCAAAAGGTAAAAGTACTTTTATAGGTTGTCCGAATCACTCCGTGAAAATCATTTTTGACCGATTTAATAGAAAGGAAGAGGTTCTGTATTGGAGTGTATGTTTTTATGTTTGTTTGTTTTATAATCTGTCATTTATGAAACGACTAGCTGTTGCCCGCGACTTCGTCCGCGGCAATTTCTGTTATTATGATTAATTTGTATAGATGAATAATTTTTCCCCGTTTTCAAAACATTTTTTATTGATGCTTCGCTCGTATTGGTCGCAGCGTGATGTTTTATAGCCTAAAGCCTTCCTCAATAAATGGACTATCCAACACAAAAATAATTTTCCAATTTGAACCAGTAGTTCCTGAGATTAGTGCGTTCAAACAAACAAACAAACTCTTCAGCTTTATAATATTAGTATAGATATAGATTATTCAAATGGCCCCATTTAAATTTTATCAAAATAGTTTGATTAAAGTCGGTGTTTTTTATATGAAAGATTTAGAAGAAAGAGAATTGAAAAATTTTATAGTAACGTCATTGTCTTCGCTTATAGTAACGTCAAGTCACTATGGGACCAACTCCGAAATTGCGAAAAAAATCAGCTGTTCCATAGATTTTGGCCAAGTAGATATTCCACTTTTGTATGAAAGAGCAGAAAGTTGGTGATGAAAGTTTTTCAGATTCGTGGTCTGAGTCACTCCTTAAACGTTTGCTAATGAATTCAATTTCACCTTGTATAGCTTGTTCCGTTCTCTCCTCTCGCTACCACACGGAACGTGACACTTTTTTGTGCGTGCAGCATTCATCTATTTATAAAACATTATCACGTCAGAAACCAAAACCGTATACTTGTAATTACATCTTTTATCTACTTTATGTACAGAACCATCGGCTAACTCACGCTTGGCCAATCTTTGGAGGACGCACCAGTCCGGGCGTACGTGCATATCATCACGCGTTTTTTCCAGCGCCGCTTGCGAAAGCGTAGTGTGGTGAAACTTTTGTCATCCTGACATTTCGGGAAACCCTAAGGCTTTGTTCGACGATATACTATACACTTCTTGGAAATAAAAAAACTTAACATTTATTAAATTTGGTGAGCTCCGTGGTTAACACGCCAGCCTGCGACACGAGGGTTGCAAGTTTATAATAGTCGTGGTAGAGCCACGCTACCGGCAAAATGAATTGCTAGTAGCATGAATGGGCCGGCTCGTCCGTGGAAGTACCACACTCTCACAGAAAATCGACGTATGAGTAGCTTTACCGCTTTTATGTTTCGTTCGGTGAGTGAGAAAGCCGTAGGCCCATCCTTCCCCTTCCCCTACCCATTTCCTTCTCCCAACTCCTTGAAAGGCCGGACCCCGGTGTTGCAGTTGTCCATGGGCAGCGGTGATCACTTACCATCAGGTGCCCGCTGGCTCGTTTGCCGTCCTATTACATAAAAAAATATATATTTATAGTTCTTATAGTTTCGGAATAAGATGCTGTGACATGCGGATGGTCAGACAGACATGACGAATCCATAAGGGTTCTGTTTTTGCCATTTGGCTACGGAACCCTAAAAAAATAACGAGTTGTTGAGTCGGGGGTGCCGGCAGAAGTGAAAACTCCGTATGGTAGAAAAAGAGGGGGGTGTACTTTCTCTCCTACGCTGCGCCGGCGGTCTCAGCTTACGTGTCAGTCTTACGAATTTTCGATCAGGTTACGGGTCCTTCCTAAAAAGCGCACAACGCCGCTAAAGAAGGTTTCACTTCAAAAATACTAAGCTGTATTAAAATGACTGATATAAATAAATATATACGGACAAATCACACAGATTGAGTTAGCCCCAAGGTAAGTTCGAGACTTGTGTTATGGGATAATAACTCAACGATACTTTATTTTATAACAAATACATATATAGATAAACATCCAAGACCCAAGCCAATCTGAAAAAGATCATTTTCCATCTTGAACTGGCCGGGGATCGAACCCGGGGACTCCGTGTCGCAGGCTGGCGTGTTAACCACTGCGTCACGGAGCTGTCAAAATTACAGAACAACAAACACATAAAAAATGTTATCACGCGTGATCTATGAAAACCAGCGTCGCCACATTTCCAACACTAACGCAACACAATTGAGTAGAAACTCCTCCTTTGGTCAAACTTCGCACTTTACACGTTAGATTACGTGAAAAAAAAAAAAAACTAAAAATGCCGACGTGTGCTATACGTCGGCATTTTTCGTTTTTTTTTTTTCACGAAATCTTACTTTTGTTTCTTTGACGATCGCGGGACGAAATGCTCAAGTGATTCAAGTGAGCCAATCGAGCATTGTCGGCGCGCGTGCCATGCCCCCTTGGCATTTCTAATGTCTTTGTCCTGTGGATATTACAGTTCAGTTTGCTTAAATATACCACGTGTTTGACACATACTTGCGCAAGCGGTGGTGAAACTGTCCTGTCACTTCTAGAGCTCTTTTCAGTGTTCTGTTTTGTTTTTAAAGTTTACTCTTTTGGTAAGCAATTCAATGGGGACTTGCATGAAGAGTGAATTTTGAAAAATGATCATTTAAATAAAATCACTTTAATGAAAACTTTACAGTTTTCATGGTCGCAGGTAGATAATGACAACTTAGTCTGCCTGCGACCAAGAAAACTGTAAAGTTTTCGAAACGTTAGGTGTAAAAATAATGTACGAGTAATATACGCGATAATATCGTAATAAAGTGATTTTATTTAAATTTGTAACAATCGCGAAAACATCAGAAACCATTTTGAAAAATGTTTCTTATAATGTAAGCGTAACTGAATACCTATTTAATAATCTCTTAGTAAAAAACCAACTTCCTGAGGTAACATCTTTTTTGTAGTCAGTTGAAAAGACTGTTAAGGACAATCTTTATTTGATACTAGCTGTTGCCCGCGACTTCGTCCGCGGCAATTTCTGTTATTATGATTAATTAGCGTAGATGAATAATTTTTCCCCGTGTTCAAAACATTTTTTATTGATACTTCGCTCCTATTGGTCGCAGCGTGATGTTTTATAGCCTAAAGCCTTCCTCAATAAATTGACTATCCAACACAAAAAGAATTTTCTAATTTGAACTAGTAGTTCCTGAGATTAGCGCGTTCAAACAAACAAACAAACATACAAACTCTTCAGCTTTATAATATTAGTATAGATAGTTTCATAAAGTTTGGTTTAAATTGATTGGGTTTTCGTTTCAAAGGTAAAATAGAAAAATCATCGCTATAAGATAGCTTTATATTCAGCCATGAATTTGTTAGTAGATAATAATACACTATAGATCTGTCCCCTTTTTATTTTCAAACATAGATATGTGAGGCAATTTTTATATGTTGTTGTTTAATGTTTAAATAATGCATAAAAATATTAGCCAGACGATATTAGTCGGGGTTTTAACATTGCATAACATTGCATATCTTTCATGCTGGTCTGGGAGAAAAGAAAAAACGTGCAATGTGCCAGCTGCTTTTCTTCCCGCGCAGACCGTAGAACCCGTTAAGGGAATGGGCGAAAATCTAAAGAATCGTGACAATAGGCGATGCGGCTAGCAACTATTATAGGAAATAGATCACTATTTGTATTGGGGCATGAACGTGAAAAGAAACGTGTTGTTTGAATATTTTTTTGTAGTTTAATATTGTATGGTAGTATGTTAGCCTTTGTGTGCGATTCTGACTCAAGCTTGGCTGTTTTTTTTTATAATTTTACTATAGATAGTCCATAAGATAGCGATATGGTATGTCCTGGTGGTAGACGCGACCCGCCCAGTTCCACTTTAGCTTACCTGACTTTCGCAAACATGTACCACGTAATGAAGCATATGGTGGTAAACTTAGGGCCTTATCACACTAGCGAGTTGCGAGCGAGTTGAACTCGGGGCGAGTGCGCAGCGAACTCGCTGCGAAGACGTCGCGGGTGCGCAGCGAGCTCGAAGCGAAGACGCAGCGGTTTTTTTTTAATGTAACTCTAAGTGAGCTTTTGCTACTTCACCGGGCGTTTGAGGCGAGGGCAGAGTGCCCTCAACCTTTATAGACAACATCACCAAAGGGCCCCCAGGAGGGACGGACCTCGGCTTTGGGCAATGCCTGTGTACGCAAGGCTTGGAGAGACAGTAAACTCTCATATTGCCTGATGGACCGCGTATACATGCATGCAAGCCTGAAGGGCCAATCTGAGAAACAACGGCAAAAGCCTTTGGAGAGCAGCAACTCTCATCTTTTGCCTAATGGGCGGCCGAAAGCTACGTTGCCAGAAGGGCCTATCCTGGGTGCAAGTCACCCGGGACCGCCGGGCGGTCACCAGTAATCGGAGCTAATATATATTGAGGTCAATGGTGGCAGGGCTAAGTAGTATCTATTTAGAAAGACAAACGTATCTTATAAAAATCTAATAACAATATTATACAAAAGTTTACCTAGTAGTTCTATTGTTGCCTTCCTACTCTTCGCACTCTGTTCCGGTAGCGAGTGCGACGGTGTCGAATAGAGACGCCGCGGGTGCGCAGCCAGTTCGCGTCGTGTGATCCGCGTTTTGTACAATCAGTGCCAATACAAATCAGTGCCGCGAAGTCGCTGTGTTCCCGAGGCGTCTTCACGGAGTGTTCGCCGCGCACACGTCACCAAATCGTGGCGAACTCGCTGCGCACTCGCCCCGCTTTCAACTCGCTCGCATGTCGCTAGTGTGATAAGGCCCATTAAAAAATAGTAGATTGTGACTTAAGTAATACTTTTTGGTAAGGGCATTATTTTGCTCTCCTCAATGAACCGAGGGATTCAAAGTATGTTGCCCGAGCAAAAGTATTATGTTAGTCCCGAGAAGACACATTCTGCTTTTTAACTCTTTTACTCCATTTATGAGAAAAAAAAATTAAACCTGTAACTAAGTTAACTCAATTATTGAAGTATTTTATCACGAAAAAGATATACCTGAATAATGTGAATTAATTGGTAAAATAAACAAAATTATTATAATTAAATATATCATTATCTTTTCTTATGTGTATGTCTTATGTATGTTTAACCAGACCGCGATATTATTGCTTGTGAAGCTGTAGTAATTAATTTTAAAACATTTTATAGGCAAAAAAACGATGATATATTTTTTTCTTTATCCTATTTTCGATTTTTCTCCTTCATAAAAATATGCCTGATAAAGCACTTTCTGCGCAGTATTTATTTCATAGGGGCTTTATACGGATATTTACGTGTGAAATAAAGAGGATCTAGAGCAATGCGAAAATGAACTGCACAATATTTTATCAATGTAATGGTTCAGTCATCTATATTTTATTAAGCTTATAAACTAAGGGCTTGATTTCTTAATAAATGCTTAGATTAACAAAAATATTAATTGAATATCACGTTAGTACAGTTATCTATACATATAATAAAACAGTAAAAATATTTTGTCTGTACATTTAGAAATTTTGACTGAAATCGATAGAGGGACACTTAAAAAGAATAATAGAAAGCAAAAAAATTTTTTTCGAATTTTTTGTCTGTCTGTCTGTCTGTCTGTATGTATGATCACGATTATCTCCGAAAATACTGAACCGATTTACTTCAAACTTTTACCAATTGCTTTGTTTTAACTCAGTTTAACATTTAAAGTTTGTTTTATCCAAATCGGGTTATTAAAAAAAAGTTATCGTCATTTGAATGAATTCAAGGCTAGTGTTTGCCTTGCCTGCAAATATATAGCATTACTGACATAGGAAAATTAAAATCCAAAGTCATCATTATATGACAGCATTATACCTATGTATACTAATATTATAAATGCGAAAGTAACTCTGTCTCTCTGTCTATCTTCTTTTCACGCTTCAACCATTAAACCAATTTGTAAAAGTACTATTCCCGAGGGATCCACATTGACGCGGGCGGAGCCGCGGGCGAAAGCTAGTGTTATATAAACAACTTTAAATAAACTGAAATTCCATTTTCTCACTTATAATTCAGTATGTGTTTCTAACCAAGTCTTTTTGATCATATCAGCACCTTTCTCTGCAATCATGATGACAGGAGCATTAGTGTTGCCCCTCACAACAGACGGCATTATACTTGCATCTATAACCCTTAGCCCTTGTACCTTACGAACCTTCAATTCAGGGTCTACGACAGCTGTCTCATCATCAGCCGGCCCCATTTTTGCAGTACTTGTAGGATGATACAACGAAAACGTTAATTCCCTAGAAAAGCATTCTAGAAATTCGTCTGTAGTTTTATCAAATTTCTTACAAGCGTCTATGTCAAGCCATTCAAGTTTAAACCCTGTTTGTTTGAAAGATTTAGTATCACCTAACCTTAAACTGTGTTTTTTTATAGCTCTTATAATAACTTGCAAATCTTCAGGGTCTTCGAAATAGTTCGCATAAATTAGAGGAGTAACTTTTGGGTCTTTGCTTTGTAGAATAATTCGCCCTTTTGATTTTGGCTTCAAATTTGTGTTGTAAATCATCAACACAAAATTATCGTCAGCCATTCTATGAAACTTGTCAACCACTTCGTCAGAGAATCCATGTTTCTCATAAATATCTAATAATTTCTGTATTCCTGGAGGAAAAACGATATAATGAAATTCCATGTCAGGAATCTCCGATTTGGGATTCAATGTATCCATAAATGATATTACTCTATGCGGACTCGTATCTGCAAATGGTCCACGTCTTTCTAAAATATATTGTGCAAAGGCTGCTATAATATTAGATAAGGAAGTTAAATTTCTATCTCCTTCCTTAGTATAAAATACAGGAACAAAAACATGATCTTGTAAATTCTCTCCAACAGGTAAATCAGCTATGACAGGTATATCTAGTTCTTCTAAATGCTTTCTGGGTCCAATGCCAGAGAGTAACAACAAATGAGGTGAATTGACCGCTCCTGCAGATACTATAATCTCTTTTTTGACATTTACAACAATATCGTTTCCGTCTTTGTTAATAATAACTCCTCTGACAGTTTTCGAGTTTGGTTTAAATAGAATCTTAGTAGCGTGGGCGTTTTTCATTACGTGTAAATTCTTTCTATCTTTGATTGGACTAAGAAATGCTTTCGCAGTACTATGTCTAGTACCGTTTTGTGTGGTTGTATACGCTGACATCACCCCTATTTGAGATTCACCGTTTATATCTAAAGTTTTTAATCCTAGTTCATTCGCAGCCATTATTATAACGTTTTCAAACGGATGTAATTCGGTTCTCTCCACGTTCAAATAGCCTCCGGTGCTGTGATATTTCTTGATATCTTCTGTTAATACTCCCGTGAAATTTTCACTTTTCTTGAAGTAGGGTAGGATTTCTTCATAGCTCCATTCAGTGTTACCTTGTGCTGCCCATTCATCGTAGTCAGCCTTATTTCCTCTTACATAAAACATGGCGTTGATGCTGCTACTTCCTCCGAGGATTTTTCCTCGAGGCCAAGCACAGGCTTTGCTCTTGTAACTGCGGCATGCTCCATCCTGTGGTTGATTTCGATAATTCCAATCATTCTCCATTTTCATGTTAGCATAAAATAGATGAGGCATCTGAAATTACAAACAATAATATGTTACAATTTATGGTTACACACATATATATGTCACTACAGAAGCCAGTCTAGCTTGGCTTCTTAGTGCCTTGAGGATATAATTGTGTATTTATTTACCTCTGTAGCCAAACTCGGGTTATCTCCGGCTTCCACAAGTAGCACTTTCCAATCAGATATCTCGCTTAAGCGATTGGCAACGACGGACCCCGCTGAACCGGCTCCGATTACGATGAAGTCATAATTGGGGTCTGAAACCAGTTTCAAGAAAATTATGCTTTATTACGAACAGCGACTAAAGAATTTACCGTAATGCTAGTGTTCTCCTTTGAAATGTCTAGTTAGGTTTTCCAAACAAATCTGTGGGTTTTGAGTAAAATCTCTTTAAAATAGATTCACACAAAGAGCTTCAAAGCATTCACTAATATAGGCGTGGCTATGTGATCATCTTTTTCGTTTCGAGTAGGTGTCACGGTCAATCGACCATGCACACCCTGATGTCAGAGTTCTTCGGAACCGCCTCTCGGCCTGACGTGGTTCCTTTAACAACTACCAGATAGCAGCCGGGACCAACGGCTTAACGTGTCTTCCGAAGCACAGAATCGTCTTTATTATCAGACAATCAGGTGATTTAAGCCTGCAATGTCCTAACCAAACTGGAAACAACGTATGCTTCCAGTGGGAATAGAACCCGCGACCCCCGGGTCTACCAGCGTTTGCCTTAACCACTTAACCACGGAGGCTTTATGATAACTTGCAACGATTTCTTCAGTCTTCTGTTTATTATTGACTAATCAAAATAATTTTGCTCCTATAGCTTTTTAGCAGGCAATTGTGAAGCTCACCTTCTATAACTTGTTGTGTAGCGTCAGGCGGCCACAAGTGGTCTCCAGCTATGGCACAATGGGCCGCAAAGAAGGCTTGCAATGCGTTCACAAACACAGGTCCAGCTGGGTGATAGCTGTTCACGATCTCAGCAGTCAGCACTGGGTCGCACGCCCACATGGCTTTGGTTGACCTGGAACCTGGAATACGAAAATTGCATATTGATATTTATATTGAATTAATAACTTTTCCAGGAGGAGCCCGATGGCTTAGTGTTCGTGATCGTGACTATTAATAGCGCTTACGTAAGTAAAGCAACAGGCGTTTGCCTGTTGACCCGGGGGTCGTGGGTTCGATTCCCACCGGAAGCATACTTTGTTTAGTTGTTTCCAGTTTGGTTAGGACATTGCAGGCTTGAATCACCTGATTGTCTGATAATAAAAATGATTCCGTGCTTCGGAAGGCACGTTAAGCCGGTGGTCCCGGCTGCCATCTGGTAGTCGTTAAAGGAACCACGTCAGAGGCCGAGAGGCGGTTCCGAAGAACTCTGACACCAGGGTGTGCATGGTCGATTGACCGTGACACCTACTCGAAATGATGATGATGAGTAAAGCAACCCTGGGCGTAGACCCAGAACAATTCGCGTCTTTAGAATGAAACCGACTTAACTCAAAAAATCTTAAATTTGAGTTAATGTTTCCGAACGACTCTACACATCGTATTCTATCGCTTAGTTAATCGGAAAATGGCCCAACTGTGTTAGAAGAGTACGAACGCACAATTTTCGTCTCTTTATTACTGGACGCGAAAAGGTCCCGGGTCGGAACGTCAATGCCCCTTTTAGGGTTATTCCCGCACAGGCAAGCGCAACACGTTGACGGAATGCAAATAAAGTGACCAATTAGTGCTTGAGGCGTTTTCATTCCTAAAAACGGTAAGAATTACATTTTAATTTTTGTTATTAAAGTGACCTAAAAGGCTTTAAGTCGATATTCTTCCGAATATTGTCATTATATTTACGACTTATTCGTGCTTACGCCACTTTATTACTAAAATCTGTTTTACACGTCATGACTTAACAACAAATAAGTCACTTTTTTATAAAACTTTTCGTCATGTTCTTTGTCCTATTATGGATTAAGTCTCTTTTATATTAAAACGGTTATTGATAATACCGTCCTTTTGAGTTTTCAGTCGATTTAATTCCAATGCTACCATAAGTTTTTTATTTTAGGTCATTGTTTTTTTAATTCGTGAAAGAGGAAAAGGAGAACGCTCATGACTTTGGAAAATACTACAAAAAGAAAGAGTGTGGACGAAGACGAGAATGAGCAGCAGGTAAGCATATTTTGTTTTATACTCTTAAGTTGTGAAAATACTCTGTTTTGACCAATTTATCATTAAAATATAGATAGCATAGCATATAAGCATAAAAGCACGAATTGAACGACGCATTGAAACTTTTGCTAATAATAGGTATAGCATAAAATTTAGTAACGTATATTTTTAAGATTTAGTTTGCTGCTTTGGGTGATATGAGCTTTTATTTTTTGCTTTTTCAGGAAGCACAATTTAATAGTGAAAATATTTCCCCGAATGCGTCGTTTATTGAAACGGCAAGATCGTGAAAATCAAGAAACTAACCATTTGAATCTGATTGAGGCTGTAAGTAATATATTCATTAGACCGTCGTCCCAACGCCAATTTCTGATGGATAAGATAGTGTTTAGAGACTATAATACAAAGATGCGCACTTTATTGTTGAACATAAATAACCAGTTTCTTACATCCGGATAGGAAGCGTTTAGGAGCTAGACAGTTTAAAAAATGCAAATTTTGTCAAAACAATATAGTTTGTAGTAGGTACTTGATAGTGTAAAAATCCTTATCAGCACGAACGGCAGCACTGTCCTGTGCAGGTTAGACCAATTTCTGTCACGGGGTCAGGAAGCATTTGCCCAAACAGACGCTTTTTATAGTACCTAGAGATTTTTGTTCAAAATGTATGTATTTGATAGTGTGATGAGACCTCATCCAGGAGCTAGGGCATCTTTTACACAGGCAATAAAACCATTGCTTTCTCAATTCTTACAAAGCGTTGATGAGATATTAAGATTTAAATGTTGCAACCAAGCGTGGCCTAAGACAATGTTACGTATACAAAAATAGTATTTGTGCCAAAGTGACATTTTGGCTGACAAATACAAGTCTTATCAAGCATCATGTGCTAATTTATAACGACATCAGCATCCCCCTATACTCTCTTTGTTCATACTCTCCATATAACATTATACACAGGGAGCCCCTCCGTGTATAATGTTATATGGAGAGTATAATATAGATTTTGTTAAAAATTTATATATTTCATAGTGTGATTGATAAGATTACCTCCTTGTGTAAGTTCACCTTTTACACACTTAATATTTTTACTTACTTTATTTAATTAAACTTACAATTATACCTACTTTCTAAAGTAAATAATTGTTGTTAATTCAAAAAATAGTAATAACGCGCCAAAGAGATTGTTTGTTTAAATTTGTTCTTGTTTATAAGTACATACATTTATTTTTTACTATCTAATCGTTACGGATAAGTAGATGTAAGAGTCCAAATGTTAAACCTTTACTTATTTAATGAATGTACTTAATCTTTAGTTAAATCAAAGTAATTAAATAATATGTTACTTGTGTTTATTTCAATATAGCCTTTTTACACCTATCTCTGAATCCTTAGAAACCATACTAGTAATTCTAATCTGAGCGTATCGGTTTGCACCCTCTAATGACATGGGCTCGATGGGACCTGATGTATACTGTGTGTAATTTATGAATAAGTATAGCGTATAAATACTTACTCTTAAACTTTCGCGCTGCATATTTACTAAATGCATTAGCGGGAATTAGCGCGAACATACCGTTTTTCTCTAGACGTTTCGACCAGATTGCACCGGCCGTGGTCACTGGATGACTGATACAGCGGTGTCAATACTCCGTCGGCGCGGTGGTATCTTCATCCACCGGCATATTACTTTTTATCCAACTACCAGCACACACTACTGAAGAAAAGCGGTATGTTCGCGCTAATTCCAGTTAATGCATATGGTAAGTATAGCTTATTTTATCTTTATTTGTCTCCATGCAACCATACTAGTAACTGATAGTAATTTATTTGGAACAATGTATGTTATTAATGATGTATTTAAACGGGACTTAGGTCGAACCTTTTTATTAAACCGCGTCGTCCGGAGTCATACAAAAAGTCGGACACTGTTAGCGTAGTGTGTACCGGGGCTAATGCATAAACATTATACTTTAAGTGGGTAGTGAAATTATCAAAATTATTAGTGAAACTGCGTCCACCACCACACGATGACACCGCAGTACTCCAGTCTCATTGCGACCGCGATGGATGTAACTTCATTGAAACGTCGAAAAGTAATAAAAAGGTTCGTGTTAAGTCCCGTTTATACAACGTGATTTTGAACCCCCTAGCTATATTGAAATCTGGGAATCAGAATCACTAATGGAACACAGAATTAATGAAAAAAGGTAAAAAACGAAAAAGAAAATTAGGTTTCCCATACAAAGTCGCCGATCAGCTGGACGAATATCTATAAAAGGTTAAGTAAATAAAAGTTTTCGTTTTTTACCTTTTTTTCTTACAATTCTATATTCCATTAGGGCTTCTGATTCCCAGATCTCAATATAGCTAGGGGGTTCAAATTCACGTTGTATACATAATTATGTGTTTAAACCGCGAAAGTTTAAAAAACGATAATTTATGTTATTCTCTGAATACAATAAATAACTTGAACACTTTGATCAAAACTGTTTTGTAATAAAACCCAAGTTTTTATTACAAAACAGTTTTGATCTAAGTGACTTATTAGTAAACCCGACTTATTCTAACTTTAATACGAAAATGACATAATACTTAAGAGGCCATTCACCAATTTTAAGTTATTAAAACGAAACTGACTTAATACATATTAAGTCAAACGATAATAAAGAAGTTCGGTCAAAAAGTGACCTAATAGTGACAAGTTTTTGAAAATCGTTATTTCAAAATATTATTTATTTAAATAATTAAAAAAAATGTCAATGAATATCAAGCCTAATAGTTATTTAAAACATATCAGCAATCAGAGAGCAATTATCTTAATAAGTTTGGAAGATATATTTAAACTAATGCAAAAATGACTAAAACTGAAATCTTATTTTGCGATTTCCCAAAAAGTTGAGTTTTTGAATTAAGCCACTTTCGTTCTAAAGAAGCGAATTATTGAGCTCTTCCGTGCTTCAAGCGGTAGTGTGGCTCTACCAAACTAAATTGCAGTTGGAGTATATTTGGGACTGCTGCATAATAAAACGGTTCGATTGCTTTCAACATATGAGATGCCAGCAACATATAACTGCCTGCGTGGTCCAGTGGTTAAGGCGTTTGCCTGTAGACCCGGGGGTCGTGGTTTCGATTACCACGGGAAGTATACTTTGTTTAGTTACTTTCAGTTTGGTTAGGCCATTGCAGGCTTGAATCACCTGATTGTCTGATAATAAAGATGATTCCGTGCTTCGAAAGGCACGTTAAGTCGCTGGTCCCGGATGCCATCTGGTAGTCGTTAGAGAAACCACGTTAGGCCGAGAGGCGGCTCCAAAGAACTCTGACACCAGGGTGTGAATGGCCGATAGACCGTATCGCCTACACGAAATGACTGATGATGTCTATGTCACTAAATAGTAACATAGGCGCCATTATGTATTTATCTCATCAATTAGTTTATCTTTCCTCTATTTATATAGTTAAAAGGCTACCCTTTGTTTCTTGTGTGTGATAATTAATATATAATTATTATAAGCTATTTAATCATCTGGTCTGTGAGAAAAGAAAAAACGTAGAATGTACCAGCTGCTTCTCTTCCCGCGCAGATCGTAAAAGCCGATCGAGGGAACGGGCAAAATTCCGTGGAATCATGTCAATAGGTGATGCGGCTATGCCCACCAACATGCTAAATGTGGCCTTCGGGTCTAAAGACCTAGGCTCTGTCTACCCCGCAAGGGAAACAGACGTGATACTATGTATGTATGTATTTAATCTTCTCTGTATTTACCTACTAGCTTTCGCCCGCGGCTCCGCCCGCGTCAATGTCGATCCCTCGGGAATAGTTCTTTTTCCCGGGATAAAAGGTAGCCTATGTCCTTCTCCGTACTCCAGAGAACTTGTATGCAGAATTTCATGATGATCGGTTCAGTAGTTACGGCGGGAAAGCGTAACAAACAAACTCACTTTCGCATTTATAATATTAATAAGTTAGTAAGTAGTTTATTATTATAGTATATAGTGTTATAGTCTAGTATAGTAAGGATAAGGATTACAGGGCAGATACAGGTAATTGAATTGCTATTTCTTGCGGATTGGTTCGTGTTTTGATTATATTATACTAGCTGACCGTATTCTCCTTGAACTGACCTGACAGCTACGAATAAGTCTTATTATTTATTCGTAGCCTGACAAACATCCTGTTAGCTATGAACCGCGACGGTAAACGTCTTTTTAGGGTTCCCTACCTCAAAAGGAAAAAACGAGACCCTTATAGGATCATTTTGTTGTCCGTCTGTCTGTCAAGACTCTTTTTCTCAGGACCGCGTGGAGGTATCAAGCTGAAGTTCATATCAAATACTCAGGTCTACTGTCCTTTGGAACTGTAAAAAAAACTAACTTATAAGCCGATGCAATCAAAAGATACAGCCTTTTATGCCGCAAATTTTCGACATTCGCAAGGAAATCAAAACCTACAGGGTACTTCCCGTGAACTCAGAATCTTGAAATTTGATACGAAGCAACGTCTATCACAGATAAAGAAAAAGCGACCAAGTGCGAGTCGGATTCGCCCATTAAGGGTTCCGTAGCAGCAAGTAACATAATATAAAAGTTCTTGTTATATTTAAGTTGATTGAATGAAAGGTAAATTGCGGTTTACGATTTATGACGTATTAAAAAAAACTACTTACTAGATCTCGTTCTACAAACTAAGTATTAAAGCGAAAAACCGACATCAATCAAACTACTGGACCGATTTCGATGAAATTTAAGTGGGATGTATCTGAAACAATTTTCAAATCGGTTAATAAAATACTGAGTTCTGATGTAACAAACATTTAATAGAAACATACAACTGTAATGATAACATTCTCCTTTTTAGGGTTCCGTACCCAAAGGGTAACAACGGGACCCTATTAATGTCGCTCCGCTGTCCGTCTGTCTATCTGTCCGCCTGTCAGGCTGTATCTCATGAACCGTGATAGTTAGACAGCTGAAATTTTCACAGATTATGTATTTATGTTGCCACTATAACAACAAATACTAAAAATTGAATGAAATAAATATTTAAGGGGTTCCCATACATACGTGATTTTTTTAGCTTGTTTGTGATAGATATTGATAACGGCAACAGGTAGACCCTTGAAATATATAATTTTGTTAAATAATTAAATAAAAATAAAATTTCTAATAAAGGGGGACTTCCATAGAACTGACACGATTTTTTTGCCGTTTTTATAGATAACGGTACGGAACCCTTCGGTTTTTTTGAAACCGTGTAAAATAAATACCCATATTCCAAATATCAAATTTTAGATTTTAGGGATTAGCTTTGGATCTGCCTTAGGGTCTACCTACACGGAAAAAGAAAAAGACGTCATTAAAATGAACTTATGTAAGTATATTTAACAAGTTGGGAGGTGGCAGTTCGTATGAATAATTCATAAAACACGACACTAAGTGGGTAAATACTGTATGAGCTCTAAGAGTTTATTCTCAGTTAAATACTTGTATGTAGTTATCTAATATATATATGTTACGGCTAATAGGCGAAGTGCGATACGCCTAGTTCTTGGCGGGTACAACTAGATGCAGCCGGGCGTATGCGGTAACTTATCTACGGTTAGAACTAGGTAAAGCCTTCATCATAGCGGCTAGAACTAGGTGCAGCCGTACATGAGTGGTTTAACTTAGGTGCAACCTATGTAACATCGGCTAGAATTAGGTTTTTGGTTCAGTTATGGATTTTGGTTTTATGTTAAGATCCTTATTTTGCGTTTATGTTTAATGTGTGAGACTTTTAAAAATTATCCATCTGTACACCACATTTGATGCAATAATTCGTAAAATAAGACGCCAAAATATATTCATTCATGAATTTTGGCGTGACAAGACAGGAATTTTGGAGTGACATTAATTATTTAGTATTTGTAAAATATGTGAAAGAAAAGTATTAAAATATTGTAGTTACATATTTTTTATCACGCTTGTGAATGTTTTATAATTAATTTTTAAGTTGATTCAATATAAAATATGAAGAGATAAATATAGATAATTTTTCTTAAGTACCTATAAAAAATCAACTCATCAGACTTTAAAAGATTAAAGACTTGTTCATATAAGTGCAAGAATGTCTTTCTTACAACATGGAAGTTGTTGAACTTGCAAGCGTGATAAAAAAATATGTAACTACAATATTTTCAATATTTTTCTTTCTTAAAATGTTTTTCTTTTCTAAAACGTGTCAAATACTATATATTAAATGTCACTCCAAAAATCCTGTCTTTTACTACTTCGATCACCAATACTGTTGTTGATCGAAGCTTTTATATTATTCATGTAATCCAATCAATTGGGAAACGCAAAATAAGAATCTCAAATTGAAACTAAATCTATAACTGACCTGAATGCCTAGTTCTAGCCGATTATAAATAGGTTGCACCTAAGTTTAACCACTGGTGTACGGCTGCACCTAGTTCTAGCCGCTATGATGAAAGCTTTACCTAGTTCCAACCGAAGACAAGTAGGATATACCTATATCTAACCGCATGTGCCCGGCTGCACCTAGTTGTACCCAGCTAGAACTAGGTGTATCCGCACTTCGCCTATTAGCCGTAACATATACAAAACTGAATTTGTACCTAGGTACAAATTCAGTTTTGTATATGTTACGGCTAAAATATACAATATACCTCGGTACATTGTATAATTTTTGGATTTTTACGGGACTAAATAACTATTGATATAGATGACATAAACGGTCAGTCTATCAGACATGTTAGCAGTCGGTCTGCCTTTATGAGTATCACGCAAAAACTATTGGTCTGATTTACTTGAAAGTTATATACATACATACATATTATCACGCCTGTTTCCCATGGGGGTAGGCAGAGACTATGGATCTCCACTTGCTACGATCCTGACATATATCTCTAGCTTCGTCTACACTCATTACTCTCCTTGAAATTTAGCAAATAAATATGTTAAGTATATGGACTAATCACACAGATTGAGCTAGGCCCACAGTAAGTCGTGAATTTGCGTCATGGGATACTAACTCAACGATACTATATTTTATAAAATATACGTAAATTGATGAAAATCCAAGAGTAATTTAGAGAAATCTGAAAAAGATCTTTACCATCTTGATCGGGGATTGAAACCAGATTCAAAAGTACTTACGGTACCACTGAGCTACAGAGGAGAGTTTAATTGAAGTACATCAATCAAGTTTAGCTAAACGAGTTTAGCTCACACCGACCCAAGGCCTTTGCCCACACCATGCACGTCACGTGTCACCTATTTCAATACTACTCGTATAATTATAGTCTCAGCGCTTAAATATAATAAGTCTGTTGCTGAGGTATGAGGGAGGGGTGACATGTGACGTCTCAAAACTGTCCCGCTATACGCCCGAATGAAGTCTCGCGTCATTTGACGTACATACATCCTCCCGTGCGGCTCACATACCTCAGGAAGAGACTCAGTTATGTTCTAGGCCTATGTATAATGATCTTATTATTTTAAGGATACTATCATCAAACAGGCGACGACAGAAGGACCTATCACACCCTACAATCAAGATGCAACATTCTTTTTTAAACTTTCGCGCTTTAACCACATAATTATGTATATAAACGGGACTTAGCACTAACCTTTTTATTATTTGTTTCCGTTGACGTTTCAATGGAGTTACATGGAGTCTCGTTGCGACCACGATGGATGTAACTGTATTGAAACGGCAACGGAAACAAATAATAGAAAGGTCCGTGCTAAGTCCCGTTTATATACATAATTAAGATGTAACATATAGCTCCTGCAGTGGAGACTAAAAAGACCTGATGATGATGATGATGATATCAAGATACAGTTTACTATGTGACGTGTTCTTGTATCTCTGCATCATCATTTGCAATCTATCAGCATCATTATCATCCATGGACGGTATATAGGCTAAAACCATTGCCGGTACCGTATAATTGATCTTATACATAATTTATCCCGGAAATATTTAATATTCCTATAGGAATAAGCACGCGAGCGTAACCGCGTACAAAAGATTGTTTGCCTAATAAATGCGTAATATAAAACTATTAAGTATATTTTATTGCCCATGTTTATACATTGTAAATGGGAACTAGTTTATGACAACAGAACATGAATAATCTGTTGGCCATTACAGGTGCTTCGAAAGGTACTTATAAGCCGATGTGGCTTTAGTGACTGTCAACGAATGGTGATCGTTGGGCTACGTCGAGTGTTTAGATATTTTACGTGGACGACGTAAGGAGTTATATTTTATGGATAGTTCAACATTTGACAAAAATATGTAGCTACCAGATTGAGTTGTTAAAAATATTTATGCTCCGCTTTGGAAGCGGCATTAAACTTAGCCATATGCAAATTTTGGACGTCAAGAATTGTTGAGAAGTGAAATATGACAATTAATAAGTGTTCAAAGAAAATTATTTAAACGGTTTGAATTGAATTGAAGCATGATTGACAGTAAATATTCTGTATATTATTAGATGGTATATTATTAGAAGCACTTGCCTACCTGGTCACGGATTTTGTTTTCAAACTCCTATACGCTTCTCATCCGGATGGCATAAATTGGATATAGGTACATACGAGGGGTGATCCAAAAGTAATGATAATGAAAATAAAACACGGTGATGAAAGCGAAAAAAACATTTTATTTTTCAATGTAGTCTCCTAATAAGTTAATACATTTAGTCCATCTTTTTACTAAACCCACGATTCCTTTTAAAAAAAATTCTTTGTCTTGACCTGCCAAAAACGCCTCAACAGCAGCCATCACTGCGCTATCGTCTTCAAATTTTTCGCCTCTGAGGTGTTCTTTGAGCCGAGGAAAGAGGTAGAAGTCACTGGGAGCTAGATCTGGCGAATAGGGTGGGTGTTCTAGCAGTTCGAATCCCGTTTCTTGAATGGCAGCCATCGCAACTGTGGCTTTGTGAGCCGGCGCGTTGTCCTGGTGAAACAGCACTCCAGCTCGCAGTTTGCCGCGTCTTTTTTCCTTAATCGCCTCCCGCAGTCTTCTTATTTGGTCAGCGTAGTAGGACCCAGTAATAGTGGCTCCCTTCTCCAAGTATTCAATCATAATGATTCCTTTGGCATCCCAGAAAACCGACGCCATAACCTTGCCCGCAGAGCTTGACACTTTGAATTTCTTCGGTGTCGGAGAGGAGGCTCGCTTCCAAGTCTTCGACTGTTGTTTGGTCTCAGGATCAAAATGATGGATCCAAGTTTCGTCCATAGTCACAAAACGAGATAAAAAGCATTCTTGATCTGCTTGGAACTTTTCGAGATTGGCCCTCGAAATGTCAACACGTTTTTTTCTTTTGCTCGTCGGTTAACATTCTTGGTACCCAACGCGCAGAGACCTTCTTCATATGCAATTCGTTTGCAAAGATTCTTTGAATGCTGCCATATGAGATCCCTGTGATCTCAGCTACATGCCTGATGGTCACTCTTCTATCCGCCAATACAATATTTTCGACTTTTTTCACGTTATCTTCGGTTAGGGACGTGGATGGCCGTCCTTCTCGATGTTCATCTTCAGTCGATGTTCTGCCCAGCTTAAACTCCTTGGCCCAGCGTGCAACTGTAGAATATGGAGGAGCAGACTCCCCCAATGTTTCCACCAAGTCGCTGTGTATGTCTTTGGTAGACATTTTTTTCAGACAGAGGTACTTGATGACAGCCCTGATTTCATTTTTCTCCATTTTGATGTGTTCACTGCGACGGTTGGTTTTAAAATAAATGTATCTCCCAGAAATCGTAACCTATTTATATGATTTTTTTATGCTCAACTAGTAACTACATAAGCAACCAGGAAAAAATATTTCAGATTTTTATGCTGGCTAGAAATAACCGATTATCATTACTTTTGGATCACCCCTCGTACACGGTGAAGTTTTGATCGTTTTGGACCCTTAAAGAGGTGATTCAGCCCGTCGATATGAACAACTTTTCCTATGGGACCAATGCTGGTAACTCAAAAAGAAATGGGCAGTTCCATATAAAAATTTACGGCCAGCCAGTCAATTTGTATGGAAGCGTCAAAAAATATTTTGAGTTCCCAGCATTGGTCCCATAGGAAAAGTTGTTTATATCGACGAGCTGCATCTCATCCCTTTAAGGGTCCAGAACGATCAAAATATCACCATGTATATATATACTAATAATATTACTAGCTTTTGCCCGCGACTTCGTCCGCGGCCATTTCTGTTATGATTAATTAGTATAGATGAATAATCTTTCCCCGTTTTCAAAACATTTTTGATTGATGCTTCGCTCCTATTGGTCGCAGCGTGATGTTTTATAGCCTAAAGCCTTCCTCAATAAATGGACTATCCAACACAAAAAGAATTTTCCAATTTGAACCAGTAGTTCCTGAGATTAGTGCGTTAAAACAAACAAACTCTTCAGCTTCATAATATTAGTATAGATAAGGCTGAAGAGTTTGTTTGTTTGAACGCGCTAATCTCAAGAACTACTAGTACAAATTGGAATTTTTTTTTTTATGTTGGACAGTCCATTTATTGAGAAAGGCTTTAGGCTATAAAACATTACGGTGTGACCAATTGAACCGAAGCATCAATAAAAAATGTTTCGAAAACAAGGGAAAATTATTCATCTATACTAATAAAAAACTAATTAATCATAATAACAGAAATTGCCGCGGACGAAGTTGCGGGCAACAGCTAGTAAAATAATAGAGATCTAAACATCCGCATTTACAAAAAAACTTAAATTATCATGTTAGTATATATTATAGGGATTGAAATATAAAATCTAAATAACTCTCCTACCTTAAAAAGATACACAAAAATCACTTCACTCAAACTTGCTGCGTCCGTAGTAAACTGTACCGGCTAGTAGAGTGCCCGGAGCATCGTCCTCTCACGAACTGCATACTGCATGAGTGCACCAGCACACTTATACTTGTAACTGTATTTGCGAGACAAGTGACGAGACGCGATTTCGCTCCACTGTCGGAAATTACAAAAAATTGGTTCGCTTATTATATTTTATTATATGTTATAGCTATATATAGCTTATTATATTTTATAGTAGAACAGGACCACTCCTAGTCTTCCCATGGAGGTCGTAAGAGGCGACTTAGGAAATACAAGCTAAACAAAGGTCATAAACATCAATGAGACCTCTCCAACCCGTCTGGCCAGCGAGGAGAGTGTAGGCCAAATCCTATGTCTGCTCTGGCCAAGTATGGCTTCGGTAGTATAGAGAGGGTCATGCTCCAGCAGTGGAGACTAAAAAGACTAAAAGATTATATTTTATTAATAAATGTTTAGATGGGTTTAATAAACATTTATTTAAATGTGTACATACGATAAAACAGTAAAATTCGAGTGTCTGTATATTTAAATTATTTCACAGAAACTGTCAGAGGGCGATAAATAAAGAGTAATAGAACGCAAAATTTTTTAATAAAGATTTTTATGTTTTTTGTAAAGACAAAAAACAAAAATAAGATTTTACACCATTTTTTGCAAATTTTTTTAAACCGATTTTCCTGAGGTTTTCAACAATCTCTATTGAGCAAAAGTTATGCTCAATTAAAAATGCTTCAAGCGTGCCTGTAAAATTTTAGAGAGCAATTTTTCACTAAAAAAAATTAGAATTTTAGTTTGAGGCTTTTTAATGTTGGGTATCGTCGTTTATAAAGTTATTAATTTCTCATCTGCATGTTTTTTTATTATCTATAAAGTTGTCATATATTTAATATTTAATATCAACAACTTTATAAACCGGACCATTTTGAAGGTCGAAAAAAAAGAGCTACTGGTTGCTGCATAAATAAATAAATATAAATAAATATATACGGACAAATCACACAGATTGAGCTAGCCCCAAAGTAAGTTCGAGACTTGTGTTAAGGAATACTAACGCAACGATACTATATTTTATAACAAATACATATATAGATACACATCCAAGACCCAGGCTAATCTGAAAAAGATCATTTTCCATCTTGACCTGGCCGGGGATCGAGCCCGGTCACTCCGTGTCGCAGGCTGGCGTGTTGACCGCTGCGCCACGGAGCTAGTCAAATGCATGATTTCAAACAGACTTCAAAAAAAGGAGAAGGTTGTCAATTCAGTTGTATTTTTTAAATGTTTGTTAGGTACGTCAGAATTCCGTTATATGTATATTAACTAATTTAAAAAAAAAAGTGACTTCTTTTTTTAAAAGTAATAATTTAAAAGTAAATCTTTGCAGTGAAAACTTCTTTAGCGGCGTTGTGCCCTTTGTGGGATGGGTAAAAATGTTAAGACGAGGACTCAAATGTTTGGTACCTTCGCTCGGCAAAGGACTGATCAAGTGCGCGCAAGTGATAGCGCATGGCGGTTTAGCCCGTGAATGATGAGATAGGAGATAGTCTCGAGTCGCTCAAAGAAAAAAACGTAAGCGCCAAATTCGTTATTTCTATTTTATATAAAATCAAACCGGTTAATTGTATTTTCATATTTACATTTTGATGAATTACTAATAACCTATCTTTTAGTCTAAAAAACATTATTTCATTCGTCGCATTTGAGCTACAATAACAAAAACTCTGCGAACGAAGACCATTTTTCAAAAAATATTTCTATCGAGAAAATTTTATCAAAACGTGTTTCCATCTTCAATTTTTGGAGATGAAATAGTCAAAAATCATATTACTTAGATTTGAAACTCCTAATTTAAGTATTTTGCGAGATAAATAAGGTTCAGAACGACCTTATTTACAGTGGTATCGCCTTAAACTCGCGCAGGACGGAAATTCGTAAGATGGACACGTGACCTGAGACCGCCGCAACGAGTTTTTCACTTCTGCCGGCACTCCCGAAATGCAACCCGTTGTTTTTTGTTTAAAAGGGTATGCTTTCAAGTTGGTCCCATTTTAATTTCATAATAATCGGTTCAGTAGTTTGATTGAAGTCGGTGTTTAGGGTTCCGTACCTCAAAAGAAAAACAGAACCCTAATAAGTCAATTGTTAAAACTACAATAATATCGGCGAGCTCCGTGGCGCAGTGGTTAACACGCCAGCCTGCGACACGAGGGCCCCCGGTTCGATCCCCGGTCAGGTCAAGATGGAAAATGATCTTTTTAAGACTGGCCTGGGTTTGGATGTTTATCTATGTATGTATTTGTTATAAAATATAGTAATGTTAAGTTAGTATCCCATAACACAAGTGTTGAACTTACTTTGGGGCTAGCTCAATCTGTGTGATTTGTCCGTATATATTTATGATTTATTTATTATTTATAATCATAATACAGTAACATTATTAACAATGGAGGACACTACCGATAACCACTCTGTTGAAGAGAAGGAACACCGATATAAAATAATAAGTTAAGAGAGAAATGAGACCTGTGATCCTCATCCTGATCCTAACTAATTGCGTCAGTGAGTTTGTTTTCACGTTGTAACTACTAAACCGATCATCATGAAATTTTTAATACACATTATCTGGGGTACGGATAAGGACATAGGTACACTTTATCCCTGGAAAAAGTATTGTTCCCGAGGGATCGACAGTGACGCGGGCGGATCCGCGGGCGATAGCCAGTTTATAATAAAATAATAAGTACAAAATACACTTTTACTTCTACTTAAAAAGCTTTATTGAAAACAATACATTAAATAATAACAAATATGCTAAAACTTCACTGGATTTATTAAAATTTACTATACCTGATATACTACAAAATAACTTCGTACTTTACCCCGTCATAATATAACCACACTTTGCACTTCCGACCTTTTGGTGTAGAAAGTTGCTTTGTTTCGTAGAAAAAGTCCTTTTCTTGAAAAGAAGGATTGAGATTCAAATTGTATGAATCTGGAATCCCTTGACTAACTGGTCTATGTTTGTTTGACCCATATTTTTTGAAAGGATTTGTTTTTATCCCAGAATGAATTTTGCTATTGAAATTGTCGCCATAAACTTGGCTTTGACCGGCCCAATATGGGTATGGAGAATAATATGGTCTTCCATAACTGTCTACGTAAGGGTACACTGGGATGTAGCCAGGACTTGGTGATGATTCTTTAAATTCAGTAGGTTTTAATGGTTCCTGCTTAGACGTAGGTAATTTAGGCTTACTATCATCATCTTTCAAGAAAGTCTTGTCACTACCTTTGGCTTCTGGTTTCATTTTATTTACCTGAGCATTATTAATGTTATCAAAAATCTTTTTAGTCAGTCCTATATTTTGATATTCATCTACAGGTAACTGCGGGAACAGATCAGACGTTTCGTTAAATAGATTAGGATGAGTTAGCAGTTTAACTTTGTGAGGTTCACTATCTTCGCCATCTTCGTGTTGTCTTTTATAAGGAACTGAGCAACTTGTGAACTGGTAGTTGGTGACGTCACTCCAGTCTTCTTTGATCATGTCTGCAGTCTTTTCAGCTATCATGATGATGGGTGCGTTGGTGTTTCCATTCACGATGGTTGGCATTATACTCCCGTCGACGACTCGTAGGTTCTTAATTCCGTACACCTGGAATAATTTATATTCACCTTTAAAATATTATATAGCCCTTAAATAAAAAAATATGTTTATAACAATCAAACAATATATGGTAACAAGTATGGTTACTAGTAGGTGGACTGGAATGCGATTTTTCTTCATCGTCATCATCATCATTATCAGATTTTTAAGAACAACTACTTTATACAATGCTTGATCTTGTCTTGCGTATTTTAATTTTAAAGTTAATGTTTTATCGAAGAATTTAAAGAATTTTATCCCAAGCAGTCTTGAACGAAGGCATATGTGGATAAATTACACCTTGAGAATCACATTAGACAACAACACTTAGAAACTTCACAAAAATTAATAGATTTTCCTATGCATTGTGGCGATTAGTCTATATATAGTTAACAAAAAAACAGCATTACAAGCAAATCATGTCAAGTGGGGTTTTAGTTGTAGGAACAAATGTGGATTATGTAATTATATATATATTTATTTTTATCTTTTAATGTATGTGCATATTAATTGTTTTCTTATTTGTATTTTTGTTTTTATGTACGAGTTGTGAGTTGGCCCGTGATGCCTCAGAAGGTGACGGCTAAAAATCAGTGCTGAATTAGGGTATCCCTAGTCCAGCGTGACGCCGAGCCGTCACCTTTTGTTACACTGTTGGCACAGATGTGTTTTCCTTTTTTTTTGTGTATTTTCTTACTTTTATATTGTGTTGTGTGTCAATGTGTTGCAATAAAAAGTATTCTATTCTATTCTAACCGGTAGACTTCGATAGACTTTAGATATTCTTTATGTAATATATCTAGGATTACAAACTGCAGACCGCATTTTAAATATTTTGAATTATTAACAGCACCTTCTCTTGTTGGGTTGCTTTGTTCTCCTGTTGGGTTGCTTTGTTCGTCACAAATAAATATCGCATTCGACTCCCAGACAAACTAGTATTTTCTGTCATATCAACGTTTTTGTATGGTCAAAGTAACTATCCAATGGCTGTTAGTATTTTTAATAAATTGCCAGATGACTTGAGGGATCTACCCTTCAAGACTAAATTACGGATTTTTTAATAATATAAATGTTATTATTCTGTACGAGAGTTCGTAAATGGCATTTGGTAATAAAGTAATAATATGGTTTCTACAGATTTTTAGATTATTTATACAATAATTAATAATACAATAATTATTTTAAATTAATACCAAAAATTTGCATACCTGTTTAAGATTAATAGTGGTAAACAAATGGGTATTATTATTTTTCAAAATTTTACCATTTCAAATGCAAATAAATGGTTATTATTATTTATATCTTGGAACTTTGTTTTGGTTTTCGTTGGCCGCTTCTGATATGAAATTCTTCAAGCTCCCTAAACCATTTGACAGACACAGCTTAACGACTCATGTACTGATAACATAGATTTTACGCTCTATATTGGTTAAGTCAATGTACTAATTAAAATTTTCTTTTTTTGTGTGTGTGTATGTGGTCAACACTGGCGTCAAACTTTAAGCTGCCTAAAGGCATTTGACATAGCTTGACGACTACTATTAATGATGTCAGCCGGGACCAACTGTTTAAAGTGCCTTCCGAAGCACGGGGAAACTCGAGATATTTTCATGCCACTTGCTGTCACCCATCCTAGTAGGGAATGTGTCCGAAGTTGCTTAACATGCGTAAGCGCTTATTATGCTCAAGCCCACTAGGCCAACGGGCTCCTCTCACTCTATTGATAAACTCTTACCCTTAATCTGGGGTCAACTACTGCATCAGGGCTGTCGACGGGTCCCATAGCGCAGGTACCGACGGGATGGTATATCGTCAGGGAGTGGTGTCTCGCCTGACACTCCAGGTGCTCCTGGGACATCAATGCGTGTTTTGTGCAGCCAGGGTTCCGGTTCGGGTTGGGACGAGCGTTCAGAGCCCGCAATGCTGGTTGTTCCACTAACTCTTGTACTATGCGTGCTCCTTCTACCTGGAAAAGGCATATTCACACTCTTACAGAAAATCGACGTTTGAGTAGAAGCTTTACCGCTTCTATGCTTCGTTCGGTGAGAGAGAGCCGGAGGCCCATCCTTCCCCCATTTCCTCCCCCATGTCCTTCACCCCAACTCCTTGAAAGGCCGGCAACGCTCCTATTACAGCTTGGTGTTGCAGTTGTCCATGGGCAGCGCTGATCGCTTACCATCAGGTGATTCGCTTGCTCGTTTGCCGACCTAAAACATATAAAAAAAAACGATAAAAAGTAAATTATTATCATACTTTTCATATCAGGGATTTAGTATTGTTGCTAACCTTGTAAATAATTAAAAATAATTTCTGTGTAATAACATCTTTAATAAATTAAATTATTGTCGTGATTTAAGGAACAATTTATTAAAGATATGAACATTAAAGAAATACTTCAGCAAAAAATATTATATATATTACCAGAGCAGAACTGATCGTCATGAAATTTTGCATACTCGTTGTCTGGAGTACGGAGAAGGATATAGTGAACATGTTATTCCAAGGAATAGTACTATTCCCGGGGATCGACATTGACGCGAGCGGAGCCGCGTGTGAAAGCTAGTTATTAATAAATATAAAATTAATAATCATTAAAAGAAAGGTTTAAATTAGTTTTCGTGTTTATATAATACTAGCGATGCGCCCCGTCTTCGCACGGGTTCAATGTATATTAAAGTATACATATAAACCTTCCTTTTGAATCATCTTATCTATTGCTGAAAACTGAATGAAAATCCGTTAATTAGTTTAAAAGACCTAAGCTAACAGACAAAGGACGCCACTTATTTTTTAACGGACATTAAAAATAGGAGGTTATCAATTCGGTTTTTTTTTTTCCTCTTATTTTAAATTTTTGAAAACTCCCGTCATTTATGAACTGATTTGTAAAAATCTTTTTTTTTTTTGAAAGGGCATGCTATAAAGTTGGTCCCATTTAAGTTTCATCAAAATCGGTTCAGTAGTTTGATTAAAGTCAGTTTTTTATATGGAAGATAAAATTAATGAGACATTCCTAAAAAGGATTTAATTAATTTGCGTATTTATATAATACTAACTTTTTGACCACGTTTCTGCTCGCGTTCATGTTGATTCCTCGATAACAATACGTTTTTCCGAGATTAAAGGTAATCTTTATCCTTTTTCGTATCCGAGAAACGCAATGCAATGAAAAGTATAATATGATTTAAAATGTGTGTAAATATTATACTTACCAGGACTTTTATATCCTGTGGATCGGAGAAGTAGTTTGCATATATCAAGGGCGGTGAATATGGGTTTGAGTCTTTTAGTTTCAAATAACCTCTGCTTTTGGGCCTCAGCAGTAAAGGTACTATAGAAAACGAGGAGTCGAACAAGATATCTTCATATAATTGGGCATATGTTTCGTCAGTCAATCCATTGGCTCGTTTCCCAAACCACCCCCCATCCATATTGTCAGCAGTTGGAGCAATAAACAGTTGAATGTCTGGATAATCTTCACTAGGATCCTGGTACTTTGTATTGACGAACCCCATAGCTTCAGCTTCCATCATACTATACAAATAACCTTCTTTATGAAATGCAAAGTCTATTAAACTGTTCAGAGATAAAGCAGTCTTGACATTAAAACAATAATCTGTGCCATTTTCATTGGGATTGTCAAAAAGAAAAGAGTGGCCTCCCATTGCTATGTGATCTTGCAGATTTTTCCCCACTCCTGGTAAATGTACAATGGGATAAATACCGACTTCCTTCAGATGTTCCGCGTCTCCGATCCCTGATAACATCAACAGTTGTGGAGACTGAATTGTTCCAGCAGATAAAATTACCTCTTTACTCGCTTTCACTATACGTTGTATACCATGTTTCACAAATTTTACCCCGTAAGCCTTTTTGTTTTCATCTATGAGTACTTTTTCTACCAAAGAGTGTACACTAACGTGAAGATTAGGCCTGTTACTTGCTTGCCTCAAATAAGCTTTTGCTGTACTGCATCTAAGGCCGTCGCGGACCGTAGCGTGAGATCTTGTAAACCCAGTTTGGTACGCACCATTCACGTCTAGAATGTTATACCCAAGCTGCTTCCCAGCTTCTAAGATCTTGCCTGTTATTGGTTGCTCAAATTTGAAGTATTCAACAGTCAAAGGCCCGCCAGTTGCATGGTAAGGATCGTTCTGATAAGCGGGAATTGTCATATCTTCTGCTTTTAGGAAATACGGCAACACATGCTTGTAAGACCAACCAGGATTACCCATATTGGCCCAATTATCATAATCGCGTTTGTTACCTCTTATGTACAGCATAGCATTTAACACACTGGAACCTCCTAGCACTTTACCTCGTGGCCACTTGCATCTGTAGTCCACCATACCTAAACAGAATTGATCGCTCGGTTCAGTCACAAACTGCCAGTCTATTGACGAACTTTGCAGCACAGGAAACATGGCAGGAATATCTGCTAGAACGTTTTCGTCTTGACCTGCTTCAAGCAGCAACACTGTCCACTGCGGGTTTTCAGAGAGTCTATTGGCTAATACTGATCCTCCTGAACCACCTCCAACAATGATGAAGTCGTAGCAATCGTAAAGGTGATCGAAGGGGTGATCTTTGACTCTGTGTTCTGCGTCTTCTATATCAGGTCGGTACAGATGTATAGCCATTCTCAGGACTATCATAGCGCCTAGTCCGGGAAGAAGACTGAACATTATCCTTGTATTTGAGATGATGGGCCTCAACGGCGATACTTGGCTGTAGCTGGACATTGCTGTAGCGTATGATTAACTTTAAGAACATAAATATCTTCGTGCAGGAATTAACTTCAGTGACTAATATAAAAATGTGTGAATGACGTCCAATTCAGCAGTTTGTTTGAGCAAGTTATTGTGCATCGTGTCAGGTTGTCGCACTCTTATTGTGTGCATAGATTAAGTTATATTTAGAGGCTTCATTATTTTTGTGTTAATTTCAAATGTTATTTTATTCAAATAATATTTTTACTTTTATTACCCACAGAAGCAATCTGTCGACTAACAGTTTACAACGATAATTCGATCCACATTTCATTGCTTCGCAATTCGAAGTTCAAAATCAGTCTGTTTTCAACGACTTCTGTTGCTGTCTTTCTAAATACTTTTCAAACATTATCATCATCAGGTCTTTTTAGTCTCCACTGCAGGAGCATGACCCTCTGTACTACCGGAGCCATACTTGCCTAGAGCAGACCGAGGATTTGGCATACACTCTCGTCGCTGGCCAGACGGGTTGGACACGTCTCATTGATGTTTATGAGCTTTTTTTAGCTTGTATTTTCGTGAATATTGAAAAGTCGCCTCTTACGACCTCAATGGGAAGACTAGGAGTGGTCCTATTCTACATTATATGAGTAAAGAATCATTCTTAACTTATTTTTTATTTGTCTACAGGTAAACTACGGGGGTGTGGATTAGAAGATTTAGCCGAGTGAAGGGTGACGTGTGGCAACAAAAAACACCATCATTTTACGTTTGGGTATCATGCTAAAAATTTTAATTGATTTTTTACACTTTTGTTTTCACACCAATTTTAGTAATAATACTCTATATTTCTATTCCTTCCTTACTAAATTTGAGCATAACTACATCATCACACACTTCATCATCTAGTTTTTATCTGTTTTTAGATTTGTTTTATATGTATATTTATTTATTTTGAAAACTTTTTGAACTTATTTAGCTTTTGTAGATGGACTTAAAGTTAAGGCATTCCCTACCAGTCAACCGAAACCAAAAAACCGACCAAGTGCGAGTCGGACTCGCGCACTAAGAGTACCGTACATTATACATATATAGTAAGTTTATTATATGATGTAACTAAAAATGTATGCATTTTGCAACTTTTCCTTTATCCGTTCTATAAGCCATTGCGTCGTACCTTACATTCCAACCGTACATTTTAATATTCTGGGTTCATGGCTGTAGGTTTTGATTCCCTTGCGAATGTTGAAAAAAACACGAAAATTTGCGGCATAAGCTGCTGTATCTTTTGATTGCTTATGAGACAGTAGACTTATTATTTGATATGAATTTCTGCTTGATGCCTCTACGCGTTCCTGAGAAAAAGGTTCTTGGCAGACAGACAGACGGACAACCAAGTGATCCTATAACGGTTCCGTTTTTTCCTTTTGAGGTACGGAACCCTTAAAGACGCAGAATGTACCAGCTGCATCTCTTCCCGCGGAGATCGTAACAGCCGATCGTAATCATGTCGATAGGTGATGCGGCTAGCAACCCATCACTATTTTGATTCCGTTTTTTATCTGCACGCTCACCAGCATACTAAGAGTCTTATAGACCTGGGTTCTGTCTGAAAGGGAAAAAAACATGACATGTGGAAGGTATGTGAATGTTTGTGATAAAAAAAAGGATGTGCGAATCTGTATACCTAATCTTTGTTCATTACTCTATGCTATTGTAACAAAATGATGTAGATCAGCAGTTTTGCCTGAGGTTTACAATTACGACATTGGAAACTGACAAATACACATATCTCCCTAATGCATTGTTTCAAATACTCAATGTGTATATCTTTTCATGTTACATTATAGCTGCTACGTTATGCCTTGGCAAGGAGAAGATAGTATATGCCGTGTGGTTTCCGGCAGAGTAGAATAGGACCACTCCAAGTCTTCCCATGGATGTCGTAAGGGGCGACTTCGGAAATACAAGCTAAACAAAGCTCATAAACATCAATGAGACCTCTCCAACCCGTCTGGCCAGCGAGGAGAGTGTAGGATAAATCCCCTGTCTGCTCTGGCCAAGTATGGCTCCGGTAGTACAGAGAGGGTCATGCTCCTGCAGTGGAGACCAAAAAGACCTGATGGCGATGATGATGATAGCATACAGCAGACAGCCACCTTTCTTAACCAAACTACGGCGAAGCCAAAAGGAGGGTTATGGTTTATGTATGCATCTATATATGTACGTATGTTCGTTTGTTACGTCTTATTTCCTAAACTAACCAGCGTGACTTAATATATTATACCTCGTTAGATGCGTCTTTACCGCCCTCTGGATAAAGGCGTCACAACAAATTCAAAATGACGCAATCTTAAAACAAAAGTTTTTATAAATATTTTGTGATTGGTATCAATTGAAAGGAATACTCTTATTACATTAAGAAATAGTATATAAAATAAGTATAAGATCGCTGGTTCAAGGGCCTGCATTATTTTTTTTCACCATAGGTATTACAACACTATATTTCTATAATCTATATATACATATAATAAAACAGTAAAAATATTTTGTCTGTACATTTAGAATTTTTGACTGAAATGGATAGAGGGACACTTAAAAAGAATAATAGAAAGCAAAAAAAAAATTTGAATTTTTTGTCTGTCTGTCTGTCTGACTAGATGTATGATCATGATTATCTCCGAAAATACTGAACCGATTTGCTTTAAAATTTCACCAATTGCTTTGTTTTAACTCAGCAAAACATTTAAAGTTTGTTTCATCAAAATCGGTTCATTAGAACAAAAGTTATCGTTATTTGAATGAACTCAAGGCATGAATTTGCCTGCAAATATATAGCACTTCAATAAATTTGGTATGGAGGTAGTTTGAGGCCCGGCAAAAGTGCATAGGGTATGGTTGATTCCGGGAAATTCTACTGTTCCCGAGGGATCGACACTAACGCGGGCGGAGCCGCGGGCAACAGCTAGTATATTATACCGCTCATTTATATAACACTAGCTTTCGTCCGCGGCTCCGCCCCCGTCAATGTCGATCCCTCGGGATTAGTACTTTTTCCCGGGATAAAAGGTAGCCTATGTCCTTCTCCATACTCCAGAGAGCTTGTATGCAAAATTTTATGATGATCGGTTCAGTAGTTACGGCGTGAAAGCGTAACAAACAAACAAATGACTAGCTCCGTGGCGCATCGGTCAACACGCCAGCCTGCGACACGGAGTGACCGGGTTCGATCCCCGGCCAGGTCAAGATGGAAAATGATCTTTTTCAGATTGGCCTGGGTGTTGGATGTGTATCTATATATGTATTTGTTATAAAATATAGTATCGTTGAGTTAGTATCCCATAACACAAGTCTCGAACTTACTTTGGAGCTAGCTCAATCTGTGTGATTTGTCCATATATATTTATTTATTTATTTATAAACAAACAAACAAACTCACTTTCGCATTTATAATATAAGTAAGGATAAGGATATACAGTTGCATACGCTTAAGGAGTGTCTCAGACCACGAATCTGAACAACTATCATTATGGGACCAACTGCAATATAGCCCAAAAAAAATTGCTGTTCCTTAGTTTTTGGCCATTCCACTTATGTATGAAAAGTAGATATTCCACTTTTGTATGAAAGAGCAGATTTTTTTTTCACGCTGTCGAAGTTAGTCCCATAATGAAAGTTGTTCAAATCCGTGGTCTGAGTCACTCCTTAATGTAAACGTATGCTAATGAATTCAATTTCTCTTATTAAATTAAGATGAAAAAATTTAATGCCGGCGGGACTTGAACCAGCGACCTTTTACTTATTTCATATATTATTTCTTAATTTAATAGGATATACTTTTAAAGATATACTTTCAATTGACACCAATCACAATATATTTCAAAAAACTTTTTTTAAGAAAGCGTCTTTTTATTTACTAGAGGGCGCCATTTTGAACTTATAGAAGTACTAGTATTGTAAACTAGCTGTTGCCCGCGACTTCGTACGCGGCAATTTCTGTTATTATGATCAATTAGTATAGATGAATATGTTTGCCCCGTTTTCAAAACATTTTTTATTGATGCTTCGCTACTATTGGTCGTAGTGTAATGTTTTATAGCCTAAAGCCTTCCTCAATAAATGGACTATCCAACACAAAAATATTTGAACCAGTAGTTCCTGAGATGAGCGCGTTTAAAACAAACAAACAAACTCTTAAGCTTTATAATATTAGTATAGATATAGTAATATTGTAAGTAATTAATAAACACAAAATGTCTGCAGTGCAAAAAGCGACCCTTAGCGTACTTGCAATATTTATCTCTGTCATTATCATTACAGAACTATTTAAATGAACGTAATTAACTCTATAACATTGATAACCTTTATAAATGTTATCATAAGTATTTATAACTAGCTTTTGCCCGCTGTTCTGCCCGCGATATTGTCGTTACCTCAAGAACAGGTTTTCGGGAAGTAGGGTAGCCTATGTCTTTCTCCGTATCCCAGACAATGTGTATGCATTACATACGCAAATTTTATGATGATCTTTTCAGTAGATGCGCATGAAAGCGTAACAAACAAACTCACTTCTGCATTTATATTAGGACTAGCTGTTGCCCGCGTCTTCGTCCGCGGCAATTTCCGTTATTATGATTAATTAGTTCTTTTCTTAGTATAAATGAACAATGTTCCCCCGTTTTCAAAACATTTTTTGTTGGTGCTTCGCTCCTGTTAGTCGCAGCGTAATGTTTTATAGCCTAAAGCCTTCCTCAATAAATGGATTATCTAACTCAAAAAGAATTTTCCAATTTGACCCAGTAGTTCCTGAGAAGCACAAAAGCTAATTGTCGACACTAGTTGACCGCACACATGCAATTGAGGACGATACCCCGACTTTTTTTTTCCATATATATTAATTTAATTACTGTTTCGCCTGCCACGTAATAATCCTTAAAGTTTGAGAGCAAAAAATTTGAGAAACAAATTCTTTGCACATTTTTGATACTTCATACGTATACATCATAATCATGCTTTTGAAGGCACATTTAACTGTTGATTGGTTATCACCATTGATGGCAGTCATTAGCCTATTCCAGATTCCTTTCATCATCATCATCATCAGGTCTTTCTAGTCTCCACTGCAGGAGCATGACCCTCTCTGTACTACCGGAGCCATACTTGGCCGGAGCAGATAGAGGATTTGGCCTACACTCTCCTCGCTGGCCAGACTGGTTGGAAAGGTGTTATTGATGTTTATGAGCTTTGTTTAGCTTGTATTTACTTAGTCGACTCTTACGACCTCCATGGGAAGGCTTTTGGAGTGATCCTAGATAGTGGATTTATTTAGGCAGCTTGTAAAATCTGCACCAGAATTGGCCACCAACACACACGAAAAAAATTTACGCCCGTCGTATGTAATTTATTATGTTCAACATTTTTAGACGCCATATTTTACGCAAATAAATAAATGGTATGACAAGATAAAAAAAACTCTATTAACGAATTTTATATGTGTATTTTTGCATTCACAATGTTATTCTGATATACTCTTATTAAATTAAGGAATAAAATATAGTGAAGAAATTCTACGCGGGCGGATTTGAGCCAAAGCTGAGGTCGCTGGTTCAAACTATGCCCGCGTGAAAATTTTTACTATAATTTTATTTTTTAATTTAATAAAGGTAACTCTATTAACGCTTTGGTGTTATTGACATACGCTCTGTCTACACCTTGGATAACTTGCTCATCCAAAATTCCTTAATCATGTCACTCCCCTTCTCACCAATCATTATGATGGGGGCATTGGTATTGCCACTCACTATTGTCGGCATTATACTACCGTCGATCACTCTCAGGCCTTTCACTCCGTAAACCTTCAGTTCAGGATCCACTACAGCTTCCTTGTCCCAGTAAGGTCCCATTTTAGCGGTACCAACTGGATGGTAAATGGTAGCTGTGTAATGCCTGATCATACATTCCCAAAATGAGTCTATGAATTTTGGGATGTTAACACATCCAGGAAATGTGTTCTCATTAAAATTTGAACCATACTTCCTAAATGCATCAGTCTTGGACAACGCGTACACTAGTTTCGCTCCTTCAATCAAAGTTTTCATATCCAACTCATCTGTGAAATAGTTTGGATATATGTTCGGGTAGTCGTAAGGGTTTGCACTACGGAGCTGTATAACGCCTCTACTGTTTGGTCTTTGCAACATAGGGATGATACTCCACACATCCATATTGTTAATCGGCCTAAATACTGCATTATAAAACCATTCAGCTAAACCATGCGCTTTCCGCAGCTGCGCTCCGCCATCGGAATTTGTTGCACCAGATATGAAATGGTATTCAATGTCAGGGAAGTCATCAGAGGTATTGACGTATTTAGTACTTACAAACCCCAATCCTTCTACTCCACCCAATATAGTTAAAGGACCGTCCCCTTTTAAAAAGTATTTCGACGCGGTTGATAAGCGATACAGTCTTTTTTCTACAATAGATATTGGTTTATTCACCATGAAAGCTAATCCACCCACTCCTACGTGATCTTGCAAGTTCCTCCCAACTGGCAAATTCTGTATCATTGGTATCCTAAATCTCATCAAATCCTCTGCTGGGCCTATACCTGAAAGCATTAGTAGTTGCGCAGAGTTTATAGTTCCAGCTGACAGTATAACCTCTTTTCTGGCTCGGATTCTGTGTAATTTGTTGTGCCGATCAAATTCTACCCCGAACGCTGCCTTTCCCCTAGGATCTATTAAAACTTTATTGACATGACTGTGCATGGCTATGTGAAGGTTCTGGCGGTTTTTTGCTGGACGCAAGAAAGCTTTTGCCGTGGAACAGCGTGCACCTTTTCGGATAGTACCTTGTGCTCTCATGAAACCTGATTGGAATGCTCCATTAATGTCTCTGATCTTGTATCCCATTTCTAACCCAGCTTCTAGGAAACTTGCCAACAAAGGAGTGTAATACGGAGCTTCGCCCACTGTTAGGTAACCTCCAGTGCTATGATATGGAGTATTAGCATAACTAGGATTTTGGTTGTCTTCAGATTTTTTAAAGTAGTAGAGTACTTCTTTGTATCCCCATCCTTGATTTCCCATGGACTCCCAGATCTCGTAGTCTTTTTTGTTTCCTCGTAAATACAGCATATAATTTAAAACTGAGCTGCCTCCCAGAACTTTTCCGCGAGGCCAATTACAACGGCCTCCTTCCATAGCTGGAAAATACATAAAAAAATTATCAAGTCTCACTCACGAAGATGTCGTGACATGCTGGAAACAAGTGCTGTGTGTGGGAACATTTCCTTTTTCTTTATTATTAAATACACACACGGTCTATGGCGTGCGATATATTAGTTATTACTGTTAATTTTATGAAACAATGTACCGTTTAGTTAAATATGATAAATTAGGCCGGAAAAATTTTTTCGTATTATAAAGTTGTTATATAATATCTTAGTTCATGGAAGATAAATCTGACTAGATTTGATACGATTAAAAAGGTAAAATTTTTAAGAAAGATATAAAAAGTGAAAAAAACTTGCTAACTGTTTTACTGTCGATTAAAATGTATCAGATTTACAAAGATTCAATACTTTTTAAAAGTTTATTTTAATAAAGGGTAAAGGTCAAAATATCCCCAGAATAAAATTGTAATGTTTATGCTATACAGTCCCAGTAAATTAAATACTAAGTTTAACCGTTTTCTGTCTGATAAAAGAATAAAAAAACAAAAAAAATGTAAGTGTTAATTTTTCTACCTAAACACGTAGTTCCTGACGGCTCAGTTTGGTATTGCCAGTCTAACTCGCCCAGCTGGTGGTACGCTGCCGCTAACGGAATATCCGTTATCACAGTCTCATCCCCGCCCGCTTCCAGTAGTAACACCGTCCAGCCTTCAATTTCTGATAGCCGGCTCGCCACTACAGCTCCTAAAATTACAATAGGGATAGACCAGCTAAACTACTGACTTGATTGGGTTTAGAAGTAAAAGAATAAAATTATGGGTGGTGCTATTTACGCTGTTCTAAGCCTCTCTTTTTGTTAGTTTTACCAGTTCCGGTGATAGACTCTCTATCTGTTTATAAGCAATTTAACACCTGACCGTATTCCGAATGTTTTTATTTTTATTTGCTCTTGTTAATCGCATGAGAATGCAATTTAATTGTCATCGACTAGTCTGATCTTCAACGCTTAAATGGCTTGTTAAGCTTGTGCCAAAATAAGTTTTTGGCTTATAATATTTCTGTATGGTAAAGAAAACTGTATTGAGCGTTTGATGATTCAGGGCCGTATTGAAGACAAGCGTTCACTCAATCGGTCTCCAACAAGTTGACTAGATGTTGTCAAAGCTGTAACACAGTGCCCAGCAACAGAACGCTCCAAAAAAGCCGCAGACAGAGATACGTGGAGAAGGATCGCAACAATATGGCCGCTGGCCATAGACGAGAAACCCAATCCGTAATCACGACCACTCTGTCAAGAGTGTACGTAGAAGAGAGATTATTTCTGTATCTCTACACATGTCGAGTACACCTTAGAATCTCAATATTTGAGTTTTGAAAGGGGAAGGATGGGCCTCCTGCTCTCTCACTCACGGAACGAAGCATAGAAGCGGTAAAGCTTCAAACGTCGATTTTCTGTGTGTGGTACTTCCAAGGACGAGACGGCCCATTCATGTTACTAGCTAAAATGAATTTTGCCGGTAGCGTGACTATACAACAACTAAAACATATCTTAACTGTTACTAACCAGCAGAACCACCCCCAACTACGATGAAGTCGTACTCCCTTAGCAGCTGCGCGTCTCGAATGTTTGGCATCTCACCATCAATGATTTTTCGGGGGTACAAATATGTGAAGGCTGCCGCCAACATCGGAACAAACCCTGCAATCTTAAATAAACATCATCTACTTTCGTAGTCCCTCTACAAATACAATATCATAACTATTTCAATTTGGTTAATTTGTTTAATTGCGCTCGTTCGTGTTATCTCCAAATGGGTGACAGCTGAAAATCAGCGGTTGCTCCACCCGGGCAACATGTGCTGAGCTGTAGCCTATTTGTGCTTCTGTGGCACACATACTGCATGTATTTAGTAGTTAGTATAAGTAAGCTATAATATTGTTTCTACTTATTTATGTATAATGAGTGTGACAGTTGAACAAAATAAATTTATTATCTATCTATCTATCACAGCGATCCAAATAGGATCTTGATACGAGATGAGAAATTAATTTCATATGGTTCGAAGAACTCTGACATCAGGGTGTGCATGGTCGATTTACCATGTCACCTACACGAAATGATGATGATGATGAATTTCATATGGTGTATTTTTTGGCTTGATAACGTCTTATCGGTGAACGCACGCACGAAAAAGTGTCACGTTCCGTGTGCAAGCGAGAGAGCGGAACAAGCGATAGAGAGGCACGATCGGCCTAAGCGTTGGCTTGTGGCGCATTTATCTCTCTTCCACCGTTGTTACGTAAAATTATCGTCTGTACACAGACTATACAGACAAGCAATTTTTTTTACTAATCACACAGATTGATTAAGTTGAACTTGTGTATCGTGGGATACTAACTCAACGAAACTATATTTTTAATACATACATATATACAAACATCCAAGACCCTGGTCAAACTGAATTTTTTTTTTTTGTTTTCCATGTTGACCAGCCGGCCTATTTGCCTAACCTAGAGTACAACGTTTTGATAGTCACTTCAAATACATAACGTTTTATAAATCTTAATTAAAAATAGTCAATCATACGATTGATTTACGAACATTTAATCCACCGACCAGGTGTTCGGATGACCTGACTAAGGTCGCAGGAAGACGCTGGATGCGGGCCGCTTCCAACCGGTCGTATTGGAAATCCTTGGGGGAGGCCTATGTCCAGCTGTGGACTTCTTGCGGCTGATATGATGATGATGCTGAACCCAACTATACTCTTTTTCGTAGTGGCTGTGAGCATTATAAGTGCTTCCGTATGTTAACGAGCCAGAGAAACTGCGCTCTTCACCCGTGCCAAGCGTAGTGAGTAGGTATGGTAATATCCTACCATGGAACGAAAAATCCTTGGGAGAAACCTTTGCCCAGCAGTGTACTTCTTACGGTTGATGATAATGTCCAAGGACAAGCAGTGCCATGCAATAGGCTAGTTTCCTGGGTCGTAATAATAACATAACAATTAGTCCGTCAGTTAGATAATCAAAAATATTGGACACGTATTTTTTCTTTTGTCAAATAAATAATAAAGATAAAGCGCGTCAAAGTTCAGGAGTGGGAGCTCGTGACGTCAAAGTTTGCTAAAAATTGTAGCAAACTATGACGTCACACGGAACTTCAAAGGGCTATATATTTATCATTTTTTGTTTCATCGACAAAAGAAAAAATACGTGGCCAATATTTTTTGAATATCTAACTGACGGACTAATTATATTTTTTTAGAAAACTAGCCTCTTGATCCTATGTCACCACTAGTTCTTGCACAGTACTTTAGTACCACACCACTAGGGATAATTAGCATTACAATATGTTGTTAAGGTGCTGTATCCCTTCAACGTTTGTAGCGGACATCGCGCGATATATTGTTTGTTTACTCGTGTCATATCCTCTATATCTGCTCCGTGGTCATACCTGTCATCATCTCGGTTTTAACCCCTGTCATTTTCGTGTTAATTTTCATTTTTAATTTAATAACTCAATAATTAAAACCAAATATTGTATTTTTTTTAGGTATCCATCTTGCTCATTTAGTTATACGTATAAATGGTAGATGGTAGTTGTCGCTGAAAATATTAAGTAATTCGCAACTAAACTTTTACTGGATATAGCTTTTTTGCTATTTTATTTAGCTAGGCTTTAAATATTTTTTTTGAAAATATATTGATGTTACCATTTATTTTGATCTTTGAACTGTACTTCATATTTCATGTTAGTATTCCATGTAAAATAAGGATAAATGCGCAACGAAAAAATAGACGTTTAGTATTCTTCTGATGCACAGCGCCTTAACGCGATGTTATCACGCTAGGCCGAAAACCACACGGCTTACCGTGTAGTTATCGGCCTAGCGTAGGACACACCCTTCTTGCATGTCATTCGTGGCTGGCCAATGCTCTTACATATTGTGTATGTGTATGCTGTAAGGAGAGTTGGTGTCAGGAATTTTTTGATATCTACCTGAAAACGTGCCGATCCTGCAATCTGACCACCCATGTTCACTGACAAAGTCATCTTTACCTGAAAAATATAGATCTGTAGTGTTTCTAGTCCAATTTGCTTCGCTTCAGTGTTCCGTTTGTTGGAGGGTTATGTTTATTATTTTCAGATACATGCTCCTGGCATCTTACAACCTTAGACGATTTAGGTGCCTACAAACACGGCAGGGCAGATCATAATCCTGGCCATGGCCAGGTGGAAGGCTCTTCCTTATTTGCTAAAAAATTGCTGGGACATCTCGTGTTTCAGCCCGGCTCGTGAGGGATCCTCCGTTTATCGGTTATTTATCTTATCTTACTAGTAACATTATTTTGACATATTGAAAAATTATACTTACGTCAGTCACTTACACACACAAGTTCACCATGAACTGGGAACAGATTATCAATGCGTGAAAGACAATTCTTTAGAACACCGACCAATTTTCCTAAGAATTCCATGCTTTGATTGTTTTTTTGTTTCCAATTTGTCACACACAATTTACAAATACTAGCTTCTGCTCGCAAATTTATCCACATAATAAAATATAAATAAAATCTTTTTTTTTTTACTTTCACATTGATATTTTTCAAGAATAAAACATTTTATGGCCTTTAAAACAGTGGTAATGTATGAAGTTTTAAAACAAATTACACAAAACCACTGTCCTTTGTGCAAATTTTTAGTTTTATCTTACGTTACGTTTTGTAGTAGAAAAAAAGAAGTATAAATATTTTTTATATGACCCATACATACATACATACAACAAGTACTCAATACATATACAGCGCAGATAATTAAAACCATAAAAAGTCGAAGCACATATGCGAAACTAATTTGTTTATAGTCATAAAATCACAACATAGTTTATTAAAGGTAATCGACGTAATTAAGTAGAAAAACAATATTTTTAATTTTTCGAGTTACTTAAAACTACCTTTTTTATCCAACTATGTAATTTCCTCGTTTATTTATTTTTCGTGTGTGTAAGTGGCCAACACTGATGTCATTTTTTCAAGCTGCCTAAAGGCATCTGATATCGCTTAACGATTGCCATCAATGATGACATCGTTGATAATGTACCTTTCTAGGCTTATCTTTTTTCTTTATTTGTGAGGTCCTTTTGAAGATGGTTTTGAGAGCTCCAGTGTCATTTATTCTTTTTAGACTCTCAGTTTTTGTCCAACCACTCCTTTAGGTTTAGGATTTAACATCGTATTTACTTTGAGACAATTTACTTTGCGTGCTTCCGTCACCAGTTAGTTCATGCAAACTATTGCTGGCCAGCGCCCACCCACTACTGTTAGTCCCTTCGTACCCGCCACCAATAGTTGATGCATGCAACCCTGGTCGATACTGCTGCATCCGTTGAGGCTGCAGCAATGTCGGCCGTCGTGCTCGCGACACGTGTTTCGCCTCTACACGAGGCATCTTCAGGCAGTGAAACTGAAGATGCCTCGTGTAGAGGTGACAGTAGTGGGTGGGCGCTGGCCAGCAATAGTTTGCATGAACTAACTGGTGGCGGAAGCACGCAAAGTAAATTGTCTCAAAGTAAATGTAGCTTTGACTTCCGCAAAGTAACACCTGACTCTATTAACTATTTAACATCGTAATTTTAATTCTTATCTAGATGCGTAAACGATCATAAAAAATATACATAAAAAAAGATAATTTTATTGTATTACTAACGCCATCTTTTTGAAAAATGATTACAAGGTAGTTAAATTGATTAACCCATACACAGACACTGAACCAGACACAAAAGAAATATCAATAGAATTACGTTTACTATCAGGAGTGTCCGTGACAGTGTTATTAGGTCTAAAACTCCGCGATGCCTCATTTAGCAACGCTTTGTGCTAGTAATTAAATTCATAAATTCGCGGCAATTAAAAAATTGTCTAAGGACGAAAGTTATCAAAGAAAACACTGGAATTCCTTTGTTTTTGTATATAATTATAAATTATGACATAAATTAATGAGCTCATTGCACTGACTTCTACTTATCTATTAGGTATCTTGACTCTTTTGTTAGAGATATGTACACCTAAAGAATATCTTTAACATGACTACTTATTTGAACACAAAATATTTTTTTGGAAAAACAAATTAATCGTTGGTAGTCAAGAAATTTAAAGGAATAATGTCGAACTCTCATTACAATACTAGTTTTCGGAATCAACGCCATAAACAATACAAATACAAATAATAAGAAAAATAAAAATTCGACGACTGTACAACAGTACCGAGCAGCTGGTCAAATTTCTATTTGAGGCCTAAAAATGTTTTAGAATTTCTCTTTTTTCTTACGATTGTGTATTTTGATAGATTTTTTTTAAATATTATAATCGCAAACTTAGTACCCACTTAGTAATCCTGTCTCATTCTGTATTTGATATTTAAAACATAGAGAGAAGAGAACAACAAGAGAGATAGCAAAATACTCAAATTACATCAAAATTGCAAAGAATTTTACAATTTACAGTTATTATTAGAACTACCATTAAAATCAACTCTTCTGGTAAAAAAAGTACAGAAAGTTATTAAAATAAATAGTGAACATTAAATTAGAATAAATTAACTATTTACAAATTAATACTGATAAAAATACTGAAGCTTTGTACATCATCTTCAGGCGTAGTACCTTGACATCCTCTTCTTTAACCAGAACTCCTTGATCATGTCACTCCCCTTTTCACCAATCATAATGATTGGAGCATTAGTGTTGCCACTCACTATAGTCGGCATAATACTTCCATCTATCACTCTTAACCCTTTAACACCATATACTCTTAGTTCAGGATCTACTACAGCTTCATTGTCCCAGTATGGTCCCATCTTTGCAGTGCCAACTGGGTGGTAGATGGTGGTCGTATACTGCCTGATCATACATTCCCAAAAGGGATCTGTATACCTTGGTATGCTTACACAGGCTGGAAACACGTGCTTGTTGAGCGCTGATCCATGTCTCTGGAACGCCTTAGTTCTGGATAAAGCAAACGCAATCTTCACCCCTTCAACCAAAGTTTTCACATCCATCTCATCTGTTAAATAATTTGGATATATGTATGGATAGTCGTAGGGATTCGCACTACGAAGCTGTACAAAGCCTCTGCTTTTTGGTCTAAGCAACATAGGAATGATACTCCAGACGTCCATATTATTTATCGGCCTGAATACAGCGTCGTAAAACTGTTCAGATAGTCCATGTACTTTACGCAATTGTTCTCCTCCATCTGAATTAGTTGAACCAGATATAAAATGGAATTCAATATCAGGGAAGTCGTCAGATGCATTTACGTATTTAGTATTCACAAAACCTAACCCTTCTACGCCTCCCATTATAGTCAAAGGACCTTCCCCTAATACAGCATATTCCATTAACGTACTCACTGTATGAAGTCTATGTTCTACAATAGATATTTGCTTGTTAACCATAAAAGCTAAGCCACCTAATCCTATGTGATCTTGCAAATTCTTTCCAACAGGTAAATTCTGTATCACTGGTATCCGGTGCTTCGTCAACTCTTCCTCAGGTCCTACACCAGACAGCATTAGCAACTGGGCGGAATTTATAGTTCCGGCTGACAAAATAACTTCTTTCCTTGCACGAATTCTGTGTAGCATTTTGTTTCTTACAAATTCTACTCCGAATGCTATCTTAGTTCTAGGATCAATCATGACTCTAGTGACATGACTATGCATGGCTATATGAAGATTCGGACGTTCTTTTGCTGGACGTAAGAAGGCTTTTGACGTTGAACAGCGTTTGCCTCTTCTAATAGTGCCTTGTGCTACCATGAACCCTGTTTGGTTTTCTCCATTTATATCTCTGTTCATGTATCCCATTTCTAAGCCAGCTTCTATAAAACTGGATACCAGAGGAGTATGATAAGGTGCTTCACCTACAGTGAGATATCCTCCAGTGCTGTGATATGGCGTTTGAGCTAAATAGGGATTTCTATTGTCTTCGGATTTCTTGAAGTAGTAGAGCACATCTTTGAAGCCCCATCCCTTGTTGCCCATGGTCTCCCATATGTCATAGTCTTTCTTGTTGCCTCTTAGATACAGCATGTAGTTTAAAACTGAGCTACCACCAAGAACTTTTCCGCGAGGCCAGTTACAGCGTCCTCCTTCCATAGCTGAAATTATAGAAATATCCTTATTAACTCATGAAACCATCGTAAAAAATTATAGTTAAGTTTATTTTTATTTAAAACACATGACATTTTCAAAATACATGCAAAGACTGCTAGCAAAAAATTTGTTGCATAAAACCTTATGCAGTATCTACTACTTCATAAATCAAATATTCAATTAATGATTATATTACTGTGAGTGAAGTGTGTTATAGTACCGTAAATATACAGATTTGAGCATAGCCAGGATGATAGTGACCTAAGTTGCATCTAAGTTTACTTAATTGTGTTTCGGATCTAATAGAGACTAGCAGTGCATAGCTCTGGCTATTGTAATATAAACTTTGCGACACCTTGTACGGGCTGCACCTTGCACGAGCGAAAAAGTCGTGAATGGCAACCACGCACCGACACGCGCAGTGTAGCTGGACAATAAAGCGCCTATTAAACCATCCTGAATATCAGATCAGATGGGAGGGGAGGGACGCCGCGCTATACGTTAGACACGATACGAGATATCTCCAATCGTATCGCACGTATTGCGGCGTCTCTCTCATCGGATCCGGCTCAGGGTGATATAACTCCCTTAACCTGGTAGGTGGGTGAATGACCTGAAGGTAGCTGGAAGTTGCTGCATGGAAGATTCTACTCTACTCACCGGTTGTATATCTTCTAACTTCCTTGGGAAGACCTATGTCCAGCTATAAACTTCTTGCAGATGAGATGATGGCGATGACTTCTTACCTAAACACGTAGTTCCCGATGGTTCAGTCTTGTACTTCCAGTCAAGTTTGCTCAACTGCAAGTAACCGGCCAAGAGCGGGACGTCTGATATCTCTGTCTCATCCCCACCCGCTTCCAGCAGTAACACCTTCCAGTGGCCGATTTCTGAAAGCCGATTCGCCACCACTGCTCCTGAAATTATAAGAATGTGAGTTTTAATAACTTTAGACTTTAGGGCTTTTGTCTCCGTAAGATCATATTTTTGTATGTATATTTGACGGCAAACGAGCAGACGAGCCACCTGATGGAACACTGATGACCACCGTCGCCTATGGTTATCTGGAACACCCGAGGAGGTTCTGATGCGTTGCCAACTCTTAAGATACCTGTAAAAACGCCTTTTGAAGGACCCCAAATCATAGCACACAGGGAAAATCTCGGGAGGGAGTCCATTCCACAATCCTGCTGTATGTGGAATAAAACCACGTGACGCTCTGATATTTTAGGAGACCCAAGTTTCAAGGAGGTGGGGATGGTCTCCTGTGGCGACTCATATAAGTAGTTTATTTATGAAAGGTAAAAAAATGCCTTATGGTTTTTTTCTCAATTCTACACCCAAGCTGAATTGGTCCTTTGTCGTATTTAATCTACTAAACTAGATTTCAACGATGTGACTAGCGCTATCGCTACTTTGATTTCGTTTTCGACCTATATGCCCAGCAACAAGCTAAATGTGGCCTAGGTCTATTTACCCCGTTAGATAAAGACATGACTATATGTTGGTACCATATTTTTGTAACTAATGTCGTAGTTACTCACTGACCAGCTGAACCGGCCCCCACTACGATGAAGTCGTATTCCGGCAGCAACTCTGTCTCCGGGATGTCTCCAGGCCGACCCTCAGGGTCTGTCTGGTCGTACTGGTAGTATGCGATGGCTGCCACCAACATCGGAATGAACCATGCAACCTGAAATGGAAAAAAATTAGAGAATTAGTTGCAGGCGATGCATCAATTTCATGGTAACAAATATAAAAGTAATTCTTATTTGCCTGCAGATTTTTGATGCATTATTCATCGGAGAGTATTAAGTCGATCATTTAACCTAGCTATGATAAAAATAGAGGGGTTTTATAAATTTTATGCTTATGTAATTGAGTCTGTATGTCTGTAGCATTGCTGCTAAAAGGGAGAAAGAAGAGGTTTTCTTTAACTTAAAACTGACTCCTTTCCCCGAATTTTTCGTATAATGAAAGACTATATTAGTTATTGCGCGAAAGAGTTCCTCACATACATACATGCATACCACCGCACAATATCTTTTAATAGAACTTTGACTTGGTTGGCAGCAAGTAGCCTCAGATCATTTGCCCAGCAGTGGGAAACGACGTGCTAAAAAAACTTAGACTAAGATTATATTGGACGTACCACATGCAGCTAGAATCGAAGGTATATGATTAAAAACGTGGGTCTTAAAATAACCAGATTCCATATTATATCTGATATACTTTGTGGTGTGCAATTTGATTTATAAATAAGCCGGCGAACCTTCGTACTGCCTCTTTTTTGGGTAGTCGAGCCTGGGGTCCGCTTTCCGGAATTTTCTTCTACACGCAGGGTCTTCGGTATTCTTTGTTATGAGAACATTGGCACGCTATCGTCTTTAACATAAACAATCCCGCATTTCTTTGGGTTCCCCCTTCTGCCGGGGCCCGACAGATGCGGCATAGCCAGCCAGACCTTAGTTCTGTATGTAATTTGTCCAGCAGTTCTCTTGCTTAAGGTTTTCTTTTTTTTAAGGTTATCAACATTAGTATGAAATATATGGGGATATTTATCCGGTCCTTGGTTTGTGCAAAAAAACACCAAAGCAAAATGTTTCTAACAGCTTAACTGATAACATGAGCCCTTAAATCGTAAAGAGTAGTGTGTCATGATAGAGTTCATAATGAGAGCGAAGTGCGTAGTGATATCCCAGAGACAAGTACAAAACGAACGAGGGAGAGGGTAGATAGATATATCTGCCCTTATAAACTGCCTACTCCCACTCGCAAAATCTTCGGGTCCTTTGTGATCATGTTCCCAGTTTTCTTGCAGTTTATCTGATAAGTCACAGACATGTAGGCTGCCACGAATGTAGAAGTTCCTAATGCTGTCTCCGCAAAATAAAGCATATACATTTTGGTAGTAATGGAGTTGACTTACACAGATTGTAACGGTTCCACTTTCTAATTAAGGAGGCTTTAAATCCAGGTTAATCGTTGTATTGTTTATCATCTGAATACTAATTGGTATTAAATTACAATTGCATTCTATCTCACATTCTTCATTATTTTACTTGCAGCAAGCTTTTACTCCAACTCCCAGTTTGCATCGATGAGTTTTATAGCCCTACATGAGAGATGTTTGATTCCCTATACCTATACGCTGCCACCTTTCTTTTCAACCCTGTTCTAGTATTATTTCCGGGATTAAAACCATCCGATGTATCAGCCTTTCACTAACAATCATCTTCAATCCATCCGCTATCAATTCGCTTAACCAGTTTAAGCTTGTAAAAATGTAACGGATAGACATACTTGTAAGAATAAATCAAGAAGAAACTTTTATCATCATCATCAGCTTTTCAGGACCCATTGTTAGGTTATCAGCCTGCATTTGTTTGTCATACTACTCTATCCTATATTTACTATCTTGAGTTAATATTACTGTTTAATATTTTGATATGATTATAACGTTCAGGGTGTCATCCTCAACTACTTGACCGGTGGTTCCCCCATTCATCCCAGTGAATAGTATCCCAATACCTTAATTCCCTTCCCAAATCCAATAATTTCTATCCTTCCCCAGCTTAAAAATACTTCCGATAGACAGCAGCGTCTGAAGCACAAGAAGCCAAAAAAACGCACACTACGCTCGCCGACCCTAGGGGGGTAAAGTTAGCTCGATTACTACCAAGCGTGATGAGCATGGCAATATCCTCCCTTGAAGTAAAGACTCACTGGGAGAGGCATTTGTCCAGCAGTCGACTTCTAATGATCTGAAATGATGAATAATGATGATTTTTGATATTAAGAAGAAAGTGTCTTTGGATAAACTTCAATACTTGTATCATAAATATGGATCGCAATATCTAAGGATACAGAAAAATTACTGTCAAATGCAGGCAAGCAGTATTGTCATATGCAATAGTATAAGAAAGTTTGGTACCAACCTTTGGCAGCGTTCGGGAAGCTCCGCCATGTCTTCTCATCTTAAATACCTCAGTGCCTAAAGACGAAAGTCTATAATCAATGTGTGTTACCAGTGATGACATACGGGTCCGAAACGTGATCCCTTACTATGGGCCTCATAAGAAAGCTCAAAGTCGCTCAAAGAGCTATGGAGAGGGCTATGCTCGGTATTTCTCTGCGAGATCGAATCAGAAACGAGGAGATTCGTAGAAGAACAAAGGTCACCGACATAGCTCAGCGGATTAGCTCTTTGAAATGGCACTGGGCGGGGCACATAGCAGAACCGATGGCCGATGGGGCAGAAAGGTTCTCGAATGGCGACCACGTACCGGCAAGCACAGCGTCGGACACCCACCGACCAGAAGGTCGGACGACCTGACGCAGGAAGATGCGGGATGCAGGCCGCTTCCAACCGGTCGTATTGGAAATCCTTGGGGGAGGCTTATGTCCAGCAGTGGACTTCTTGCGGCTGATATGATGATGATGATGATGACCAACCTGTGACCCCGCTGCTGCAGCAATGGCCGACCCTGACAGCACGTCGGCTGCCACGTTCACTATCGCACTCATCTTCACCTGGAAAACGTAAAGCAAACAATGATTAGTGAATAGGATGAACATAACATAAATATTTAGACAGAAAGGAAATTTTATTTATTTGTTGATATGTTTTTTTGTGCACTTTTTGGGATGGGTAAAAAATGTTAAAACTCATGTCAGGACACGTGACCTGATCGAAAATTCTTAAGACGGACACACGAGACCTATAAACTTCTTTAGCGGCGTTGTGCACTTTTGGCATAGGTAAAAAATGTTAATTTCGTAAGATGGACATGTGACCTGAGACCGCCGGCGTGGCGTAGGACAGGAAGTAATATTCCCCTCTCTTTCAACCGCGCGGAGTTTTCACTCCTGCCGGCACTCCCGAAGTGCAACCCGTTGTTTTTTCTTTAACTTTGGCTTTTGATTTTGTTTCGCAGCATCACTTAATGGTAGTTAAAGCTGGCTTTAAATCCGCGAATAACTTGTTTGTTTTGAATTTTGAATAAATGAATATATTAGGGGATTCATGATAGTAGTCAAATTTGTTTGTAATTGAAGCATTAACCCAAGATAATACACAACTGGACGCCTCAGACCGGTTTTTGTCAGAATATCAAGAATCTTACTAACAGGAACAGGAACGCCTGACAAGCATTACCGTTATGCAGTATTGCTTACGTAGAGAACACAGTAAAAAAGGTAAAAAAGGGTTCCGTGCCCTTATCTACAAAAACGGCAAAAAATTCACGTCTGTTGTATGAGCCCTTTAATATTAATTTTATTTTTATTTCATAATTTATTTTGAAAGTGAATATATAACTCAATATCGAGCAAAAACAAGCAAAATAAACACGTTTGTTGTATGGGAGCCCCCATAAATATTTATGTTATTCTAGTTTTTAGTATTTGTTGTTATAGCGGCAACAGAAATACATCATCTGTTAAAAATTTCAAATATCTTACTGTCACGGTTCATGAAATACAGCCTGGTGGCAGACGGACAGACATATTAGTAGGGTCCTGTTTTTACCCTTTGGGTACGGAACCCTAAAAATTATCAGCTAGGCGATCGAATCCTGTCCACAACAATTATAAAGAGAACACGGTTTGAAGGTATCAGCTAGGCGACCGCATTCTGGCCACGACAATCATGACTAGAAGTCAAAATGTATTTTTTAATTTCTAAAAATAGGCCCAATTAGCAAATTTTGATAAATTAATCGAAATCCTTTTTACCCAGAGGTCAAAATAAGGTGGGGACACAAATACTGGGACCCACACATTATTGAACATATTACAATACTAACGTGCAGATTTCCTGTCATTATTTTCTTCAACGGTATTAGACTGCTGTTGTGATGTTTAGACTGTGTCACAGTCGCACTGGGGCAACGGTAGTTCGTTTTTGTGACACGCGTTTGTCACTGGTAATTTTACATCCTTTCTCATACATTCCATCGCGTTTCTTTGAAGTAACTTTTACCTCATTCTACTTAGAGAGAAACAGACAGAGTATTTTAAAAAGTGGTTAGTACAGTCAGCCAATGAGATATCTGACCCCCTACAACAGCGCCATTTTTCGCAAACTAAAGAAACATCCGTGGTTTAAACCCAAAGATAAAAATATACAAGTGTAATATCCTTTGCGACTAGTGCCATCTATTGAATTGTGAATGAACAAATAAGGTTAAAAAGCAGAAATCTGATACCCTTGACGACTAATGCCATCTATTCGATTTTTGATAAATAAAACAAGCCCTAGCATACGATACGCTTATTTCAAAGATACTTCAATAGTTAGATGTGGCGCAAGTGGTAGGCACTACGGTTTAATAGTTAGTGTGAATATGAATGAACAGGTTCAAATCCTCCAAAGCTTTTTATTTTTTACAAATATCTCCAACTACGTATTGTGATGTTGGTGTAATTTTGGTAGTTTTAACATAATGTTACCGAGCTAATTACTGTGAATAAAAAGCATTTTAAATTTTTAATTACTTTATTACATCAAAAAAATTTAACAGTGAAATAAATACCTGCCTACTTAATTCAAACTATGATTAATCTTCTGTAGAGAGAACCAACATGTTACTTAATAAGTAACAATTTACATCTCTCAACTTCTTTTTAATCATAGTATTATATTTTTTTAAATGTGTAGGGTCAAATAGTGCTATGTGAATAACTTTGCTTCGATAATAGTATAAGAATGAATATAAACCTATGGCATTAAATGAATTTTAATATGGGAGAGGGTGACCCCCATTTTGAAGCTTTTGTTTAAGTCTATTTGTCATTTCACTTACCATGTTAGATCAGATCACATATCACTTATGCGCATATTTATTAATTTAGTATAACCTTTTTGTCTAAATTGATTTAAATCAAACTTTACTTGTGTCTCGTGTCCCAGTTAAGCACTATTTGACCCTACAATCTGGGATTTTAATTGGTCACTCAATAACAGTTAGATCACAGAACAATTGTCTTAAATAAAATATATTCTACATTGCAAACTGTTGGAATCACGACATCTCATAAATTTTCCAAGTATTTTTCTTTATTCATCCGGCCGCCGAATTCTACCAGCTCCCCTGGGCCCATTGAAGACATCTGTCCCCAATAACCTGCAAAACAATAATACGATCAGTTACCTAATATTATCTACACTGCGTAATACACTAGGTATTAAATATTATTATTATTTTACTTCACTATTTAATGAATATTTTTACCTAATGTTATCCTGCCACTGTTCTCAAAGGCAAATTATTTTGATGGCTATACGCTGGCCATGTCTTCTCCGCAATATTTTTCTGCCATCATCATCAGACTTAAAACTTTTTTCATCAGAATAAAATACGATCGTGTAGTGTATATGTTACGCCAGTTGACTCCGAATCCACAAACGGACGGTGTTTCTCTGTAAGAAATATATTTATCTTAGACATTTATCACAAACCCTATGTTTTACGGAACAAAAAATAGTGTGACAATTAAGTAAGTATATTAAATACTTATAATTTCTACTTACCGCGATACCTAACTCTCTAGATATAGATACTTTAAATACTGTGGTTGTATTCACAATACACTATTAGCTTTCACAAAATCTGCTATATAAGATGAAACGGGATGCCTAATAACTGGTGGGGTTTTAGATCACTACACAGTAATCGCAGTATCTTAATTGTGACGCGAGTGAACAATATTTTTGATTAGTTGGTATCAGGTATAAATAAATCTGATAGATTACCCTCAATTTATTTGTTAAAGCAATGCGTTGCAGTTGGTGACAATGATGTCATAGCAGTAGAAATAAATAGCCAATTTCGCCCGAGACGTCATATCGTCGGTTGGCGTATTGAGATGAGCGCTAGCTTCTCAAGCCGTAGGTCCATGGTTCGAATCGAACTTCACGTAGGATTGTTTTTGATTCTTTCTTGTTCATACCATTGATGATTACTTGAATTATTAGCTGAGATTATTAGAAATACAAAATTTGCAACTGAGCAGGTTATCAAAAACAAGTTTATACCAGCAGTTGTCTGTCTACTTGCCAAAAATCACGGTAGGTGGCGCTTCACAGCAAAGTGTGAATTTACGTTTTAAAAGTCAGGGGGTCAGGTATCTGCTTGGCCGACTGTACAATGGTTTTTAATATTTTTTGTAAATAGAAAGTTAAGATTTGGCTGATATTTGTCTCTCTCTCGTCCCTGAAAGAACAGGTCAAGAAGTATGGGTATACATTCTAGTTATTACTTTGCTGGTACGTTCCTTTGTTTTAGTTCTTTGCTCTCCTCTTCATCGAGCGTGATTCCTGATGATTATACAACTGATTGGCTACATGGCAACTTTCTTGGGTATGCCTATGCAATAGATGTTAGTATTTTTCTTATTTTAGCTATCTCATTTCATACGTTATTATCCTAACTAATATTAGAAATGCGAAAGTGAGTTTGTTTGTTTGTTTCGCTTTCACGTTGTAACTACTGAACCGATCATCCTGAAATTTTGCATATACGTTATCTGGGATATGGAGAAGGACATAGGGTACATTTTATCCCGGGAAAAAGTACTGTTCCCGAGGGATCGACATTGACGCGGGCGGAGCCGCGGGCGAAAGCTAGTTCGTCTTATAAAGAGACGGGGTGGTCCTATGACGAGCCGATAATTATACAGCAGTATTCGTCGTTTATTATTTGATTCTTACCACTCATACCACTTATCTGAATAGATGCAAATCATATCGAGAGGCTAGAAAGTGATCCGTCGTCCGGAACATAGTTTACACCACTGCCGTAATTCTGCAGTTCCGGGGAAATGGTTACACAACACGTGCGTGCGCTATCATTTTGGACTGTGATGTAAACAACACTATTTAGTGTAATCACTAGAGTAGAAAAAGTGTGTGAGGAACCCTCGTTCGCAGTTATACGTGTTCGTGACGTAGCAGGTATTACTGCAAGAAAGTCATCTAAGTAATATAGTGCTTTTCCATACACATCCAGTACTTAGTCTGGCAGAATTGTTTTGTAATAGTTGTAATAAATCCCATGAATAATACTACTTACTATGAACAAAGTTTTCTTTAGTTATTTATTTAGAATTTATTTAGCTAAAGCTTTTGTGCATACACGCTTAGGATGCTGAGTTGGAACACGATTAGTTAAAGAGACCTTGTAATATTATTACTTAGTGTCTGTTGTGTTGCCTAATATTAAAATAAAAAAAAATACAAAAATCGCTTAAAGACGGGTGGTCATACTTTCAAAAATAGTACTACGGATGTCTTGAGGATATTGGTAAGTTACATATGAAACAACTGTGTGGTCATAACGTCTCCGCAGGGCCTTGTTAGAAGAGGTAAGCCAAGCATGTCTCAAACAACGTTTAACAAAATACGGGTAACAATAGTTTAGGGGCAAGATCAGCCCATGATATTGAACAACGTTCCTTAGCGGACCAACCTCGTAATACGAAAAAGAAACTTTTTATAAAAAGTATCAATGTTTTTATTGACATTTCCATACTAATTGCCGGGCCGGCCGAACACTTTTATATGAAGATATTTTTTTTTATATAATAGTTGTTCATTTGGACGGGCTGAGTTCAAGGAATGAAAATGGGCTTCTGACGAGTCCGGAACTGTCTGTGTCTCACGTTAGTTTCAATGATATAATCCATTAGGGATTCTGATTTCGATACTTCAAGATTATAGCTCAGAGTTTCAAAATAACGCTGTATAATATTAGGACTACTTTGCGATATCTATCCAATCCAACAGAAGTAATCTGATGTAGTAATAATAAATAATAATAAACGTTTATTGCTTACCATAATCAATTACAGATTAGTTAATAAGAACAATATAAAAACTTAATAAAAGATATGTTACAGTAATAGTATTACATAATGGAAATTATTTAATTATCTTCACGTGGAATTCTTATTAAGTTGTTGACAGACTGATTAGAAAGTTGTGATAGCGTTGACGTCTGCTAATGTTAGTTCAACACCTGTTCTGAAATCCCAGCGTCGGTCCCATAGGAAAAGTTGTTCATTTGCATGGGCTGAGTCACCCCTTCACGGGAGAGTCGTTGGTTATGTTACAAACTGTATATCCATTATTTCTGCCAAAAATAGCCGATTACTCATTGAGTTTATTTTTCGTTTGTATTTCTATGTATGTCCCTTGGAGAATTTCTTCGATATCATAGCCTGATCATGCCTAGGGCATGGATACCGGTATACCGGTATACCGAAATACCGGTATACCGGTAAAAATATAGGTATTTTTGATACCGGTATTTGAGGATAACATACCGGTATTTCGAATTTTTTTTTATTTCGTCTAGGGTGTTTAAAGTCTATGAAGAACGTTCGATTTCTGTCTTTCATAGTGTTGTTCATACCGCTGATGAGTTTTTATATGCATGAATTATGAATAATCTCGATTATAAAAATATCACAACAAAATCAACTACTCAAGAAACTGCATTTTATGAGGCCATTGCACGCATATCCTCTCCAATTACATCAAGCCAGCACTTCTTGGGTTTCTCCCTTCTGCCGGGACTCGGTGAACATGGCCAGATAATTGTTCCCTATGTAATTTTCTGGTTTTCGCAAAACATGACCGTACTAGCGAAGGCGGCTCTGCAGGAGAGTTGCCTGCTATGTGACGGACATGGAGGCTGCCGCGAATGTGTGAGTTCCTTAAGCGGCCCTTTTGCGAAACTCTACACACCCAGTGCTGCATATCCATTTCCGTGACACGCAGCTCCCTCACGTAGCCTTTGCTTCACTTCTATATAAAAAGACAGGTCTAATTTGTCCTGTCCTTTTAGTTTAACCCACATTTTTGGGTCACAAATGATACCAGTCACATTATGCAAGCTTTGATATCTCCGGACGCGTAAAGGTCAGATCCCAGGTATCTAATTCAAAATCAAAACTTTTATTTAATATAGGTTTCTTTGAACACTTATTAATTGTCATATTTCACTTCTCAACAATTATTGACGTCAAAATTTACTTATGGCTAAGTTTAATGCCGCTTCCAAAGCGGAGTGCAGAAACAGCGGCAACAAACTGCACAGAGCATTTTCTCCAAAAGACGTCAACTCACAATTTTTGAAAAACACCTTAGAACCTAGGTATGTGGACTGAGTATACATTGGTTTATTTTAATGTCATGTTTAAATTGAATTGAAAAATAATGTCATATTATTGAGATGAATAACACCGAAATAAAGAAATGTCAAATTAAGTACCTACTAAAATTAAAATTAAAATAAAAAAGTGTCGTCTTTAAAAATATCACGTACCTAATGTACCACACATCAGAATTACGAGGCGTCCGCGCCAAGCTCAAGCCAAGTATTGTCATCGTTAATAAAATCTTCGGTCCTATAATAAGCCTTTTTACAAAGTAATTGTTTTACATGACTTTTGAATATTCTATCAGGCATATAAAGGACCGATTTTGGCAATTTGTTGTAGTAGCGTATACAGTTTCCCATGAACGACTCGCTAACTCTGCTTAGCCGATATCGCGGAAGAAATAATTTGTGATTGTTACGCAAGGGTCTATCTTTTAAATCACTAACTTTTTTGAATATTAAATATTTTTCCTTGCATGCATTATATTCTCGAATATATACTGTGAAGTTACAGTTAAGATATTAATTTCTTTAAACAACTGTCTGAGTGAGTCCCTAACGCCCAGGCCGTAGATGGCACGAATAGGCTAGTTTCCTGGGTCATAATAATAACATAACAATTAGTCCGTCAGTTAGATAATCAAAAAATATTGGACACGTATTTTTTCTTTCGTGAAATAAATAATAAATTATAAAGATAAAGCGCATCAAAGTTCTGGAGTGGGGGCTCGTGACGTCAAAGTTTGCTAAAAATTGTAGCAAACTATGACGTCACACGGAACTTCAAAGGGCTATATCTTTATAATTTTTTGTTTAATCGACAAAAGAAAAAATACGTGTCCAATATTTTTTAAATATCTAACTGACGGACTAATTATATTTTTTTAGGAAACTAGCCTATTGCTCTTTTTTGTATACTACAAAAAAGAGCAAAGATAGTCTGAATGTCGGCTGCATCGCCCCACAGAAGTAGTCCATACGACATTAAACTATGAAAATAACTAAAGTATACAAGCCTAGCAATGGTCTCATCTGTCAGTTGTCTAATCCCTCTAACAGCGTATGCCGCGGAACTAAGCCTATTAGAAAGTTTATAAATATGGGCGCCCCATTGTAGTTTTGAGTCGATTGTAATCCCTAGGAAAGTAGTATCATTAACGAATTCTAGTTTTTGACCATCTATTAAAATGTTAACATCGGTCTGTCTTACGTTCGGGACAGTAAATTTAACGCATTGGGTCTTTTGGGCATTTAGTAATAGGTTGTTAGGTGAAAACCAGTTAGAAATTTTCGCCAATATGCCATTTACCGCGGTAACATCCTCACTTTGGCGTAAACTGGTCAGTACGCTCGACCACGTTTCTGCCTATGCGTACAGGTACGGAATCTGTAACGTTGCAATCTATGTACTCAGTCTTCGCCACATTTAGTTTCAAGCCGCCGTTCTCAAGCGACTCCTTCCACATATTGACGCGTTGTACACGTTTTCTCCTTTCCGCATCTGCCAGTGTGATATCGTCAGTCAGTATACATGCATGAGCAGCCACGGAGGTAGCTTATGTGTATTTCTGATGCGTTTTGACACTTCTTATAATATCGCTCTGAACAAGAAGGGGCTGAGTACCGAGCCCTGGTGGACTCCAACTGTTCACCAACAGCAATCCTAATTTGTCGCAGATAATGTCAATACTCCCACCAGCTCATTCCTCGCACATACAGAAACTGGAAGTGGAGAGGCGTGTGTATTACTCCATGAATACACTTAGGGAAAGTGTTTTCTTATCATTAGAAAGTAAAACTAATTTTAATATATATTTGATTGTGATACTTGTGCTAACGAAACAATTTAAATAATTCTTGGATCAAATAACATATTTTCTTTAGTATTCTTGATTACCTTTATTGATTTTGTGGTTTCTGAGGATTTGATAAATAGTTTCAGTATATCTACCACATAGCCTAGAAAACTACTTTAATCGCTCTCCGGAAACAAGACTTACCAATCGCTATTGGTATATATAATAATATATACCAATATATATAAATTAAACAGTAATTAGCAGTATTTAAAAAAATACCGAAATATCGGTATACCGGTATTTGAAATTTCAATACCGGTATCAATACCGGTATGAAAATATTTTCGGTATTCCATGCCCTAATCATGCCTCTTAAGTATTGTTATATCTATCCAATCCAACAGAAGTAATCTGATGTAGTAAAAGATATTATACAGTGATAGTATTACCTAATGAAATTATTTAATTATCACCACGTGGAATTCTTATTAAGTTGTTGACAAACTGATTAGAAAGTTGTGATAAGTCCGTTGACGTCTGCTGATGTAAGTTCAACACCTGTTCTGAATTTTTTAATGAATTACTTTGGTACCGTGTCCTTTTATGGCAGTGTTATTTAATGTATTTGAAATTCGAGGTGTGTATTGTTAAAAAGGACTGTTTGTATTATGCAATTATGACATACAAAAAATATATGACCTATAAAATCTTCCAGCACTAAGTTAGATCTTCGCCTTAAACTGTTTTCAGAATTGGCTGATTTTGATAATGGTATAACAATAGGTATTTTTGACGTGATGAAGTCTTATAAATTTATGAACGCCGGCTGCATGCACGAACAAGTGTTTGATTCTGAGTGCAAGCGAGAGCGCGGTACAAGGGATAGAGAGGCACGATCGGCCTAAGCGTTCGGCTTGTGACGCATCTGTCTGTCTTCCACCGTTTTCACGTTTTAAATTATCGTACGTAAATCTACTTTACAGACGACCATTTTTTTTATATTACTTGCATACATACATACATAGTATCACGTCTTTTCCCTTGCGGGGTGAAAGAGCCTAGGACTTTAAGTCCTTATGGCCACATTTAGCATGCTTGAGAGCGTGTAGATGGAATTACTTGCAGTCGAAGTGAATATTTAACTTTTTGTTATTATTTTAGTAATATTTTTATTTCATCATCATCATATCCGCCACAAGAAGTCCATTGCTGGACATATGCCTTCCCCAATGATTTCCAATATGCCCGGTTGGAAGCGTCTTTATTTTTATTTGTTATTTTACAAAAAAATTTTTGACTGACTGTATTTAACAGCAGGCTCTCACTCTCATACTAGCGCATCCTCAGTGGCAATGCGTTGGAACAACTTTTGCATGACACGTATATCAAGTTTGCTGTCTTGATTTACATTCTGATAGCACCCGTATTGGCTACGTAATTCAAGGACAATTTTTCAGTAACTCCTTCTCGATTATTCTTAATTTCTGATTTCAAATTGTCCGTCACAGATCACAGAAAGTGCACAGTGCAACAGGATTTGATTCACTAGCGAGAAAGAGCAAATTTGCAAAATATGCTACATAAACAACTGTTCATACGAGTATCTTGTGAATGCGATGACGCACTTTATAGGACCGCAGGTCTTAGTATTTTGATATCAATTTCGACTCGATACGTTCACGCGTTTCTAAGAAAAACGTCTTGACATCAGACAGAACTATACGCCTTAACGTAATCTTCAGTTTTCGTTTTATTTCTGATTTAAAGAAACTTTTTAACACGTAATAAAGCAAAAACATATTTCGACATATACATACAAATTGCCGCGCGCGCCGGCCGAACACTTTATTTATAAAAATGTCGTTGTTTTTTTTGTGTTTCTAGTTTCTAGTATTGGTCGCGTAAAGCAGATTGATAGTTTTGATGGGATGATTTAATGGTATACATAACATAAACAACCCAAAGATATAACAGTGTTTTACATGGGTAAAACACTGAAAAATAATACAGCGTGATTTTGTACCCCCTAGCTATATTGAAATCTGGAAATCAGAATCCCTAATGGAATACAGAATGGCAAGAAAAAAAGTAAAAAACGAAAAAATAAATTTTGACCTTCCATAGAAATTCGTCCAGCTGATCGACGACTTTGTATGGGAAGCCAAATTTTTTTTTTCGACTATTACCTTTTTTTCTTGCAATTCTGTATTCTATTGGGGATTCTGATTCCGAGGTTCCAATATAGCTAGGGGGTTCAAAATCACGTTGTATACAGAAATATACGGATTATAGAATTCTTTGATTCTTCTATATTTATTTGATTTACACTCCGAACGTTTGACTAAGACGAGAACTTTCAGCACTTACCTAAACGAACTATTTTCATTGAACACAAAACAACACATAATAACCACTCCACCGCACTTTCACTTCGGAAACCGATCGAACATAATTCTTCTTTTTTGACTTCAAATCAGTTTCAACTCGAGACTGATGAGTAAAGCAATGACAACCACTTTCTTCGTTCACCGTGTCTGGACTCACATAGGCCAATGGCTTACTGTACCTTACTCTGAAAACTCGACTTTCGTTTGACAGCATCGACGTAGCGCGTCGCTAAGCCAAATTCGACTCTAAAGATTTGAGCAAATTCGGCCACAATCTCATTCGTTTTGATTTACATTGCCGATTTTGTTTGCCTGATTTGTTAACTAAACATATGAAACGCGCATTGTATTACTTAAGAACGAGTTCCGTCTTGTAACTTGCTAGGGTCCTATGTGATACGTTTAGGGTTCAGTTTTGCTTGATGCCGCGTCGTGGATCAAGAGTTAAAGCACCTGGAGTGGGGTGTAGTAAAGGTGTGATCGAATGTGTGCCGAGTAGCGGCCGGTGTGCGTGATGGTACTCACGATTTTGTTACGGTTACAATCCATTGTGAGTAACATCGCTTGTTACTTATATTTTGCAGTCCATAATGGTTGATTCACGGCTGGCTCGATACTATATATTTTTTTAATAAATTAAGAAATAAAATGTGGTGAAAAAATTTCATGCGGGCGGGACTTGAACCGGCGACTTAGGTCTATGTACGACCTATGCTCTGCCATCTGGGCTACCGCACAATTCAATCTCGGCGCCGAAATTCTCCACCATATCCCATTTCCCCTTATACGTAATGCTTACGTCACCTACACAACTACCCGACTTTTACAAGTAAGGTATTTGATACAATTCATTTTACAATGAATTTGAAAATCAACTAATATGTAGGAAGCCATGCAATATTTTTCTAAGTGTTTTATTTAGCATTCACAATGCTATTTCGATATACCATTAATAAATTAAAATAATTTATTATTAGTATTTCTTAATTGATTAAGAGTATTCAAAATAGCATTGTGAATGTAAAATAAAACACCTAAAAAAATATTATTTTTCTTTAATTTATGGTAGAAAACTAATAAATAATTTCTGTAATAAATTAGGACGCAAGAACTAGAGAAGACAATAGTTACAAAGGAAATTAAAAAAAAAACATTATATTTAGGTTTTTATATGCTAATGCGGAAAGCAATCATTTTTAACAACAAATTAACAAATTTTTAGTAAATGTTACGGGATTATTAGCAGTATGATCTGAGCTATAGATATCAGAATGGTTTAAGCTTTACATAATTGTGAAAATTAGAGAAAACATTAATATTAATTCTATTAGATCCTTGAGAAAGTTCTTACAACAGCAACGAGATTAATTTTATTCATATGCAAAATACTTTTATCTTAGTTAGACAGACTGGAGATAAAATCAGAATAAGTTGTTTTTTATGTTTCTTCTAAACCTTATCCCAAATTATGAAATCAGAATCCCTAATGAAATACAGAATTGCAAGAAAAAAAGGTGAAAAATTTATTTGACAACTAGAAATTTGTCTGTTCGGCGATTTTGAATGGGTAGCCTATATTTTTTACGATTTTCAGCTTTTTTCTTGCAATTCTATATTTTATTAGGTATTCTGATTCCAGAATTTCAATTTGGACTATTCAAAGGTTCAAAATCACGCGGAATATCTATAAGGATAATATCAACTGGTACGGTCGGCAACGAAAGGAAGATGATTAATCGTTAAGATTTATATTCCACTTATTGCATGATTATAAGTCACAATAAATAAATATATAGCAACATATCACACAAATTGAGCTAGCCCCACAGTAAGTTGTGAACTTGTGTCGTAGGATACTAAACTCAACGATACTATATTTTATGACATACTAGGTTTCGCCCGCGGCTCCGCCCGCGTCATTGTCGATCCCTCGGGAATAGTACTTTTTCCCGGGATAAAAGGTAGCCTATGTCCTTCTCCGTACTCCAGAGAACTTGTATGCAAAATTTCATGATGATCCGTTCAGTAGTTACGACGTGAAAGCGTAACAAACAAACAAACAAACAAACAAATAAACAAACAAACAAACTCACTTTCGCATTTATAATATTAGTTAGGATACTTATATGGATAAACATCTAAGACCCAAGTCAATCTGAAAAATATCGTTTTCCATCATGACCTGCCGGCCTATTTGCTAACTCAGTGTACAACGTTTTGAAAATCATTACAAAGTACATTACGTTTTATATATCTTTAATAAAAATAGTCAATCATAGGAAACCCGCAATGTATTTTGAAGTGACTCTCAAAATGTTGATCACTGAGTTAGCAAATAGGCCGGCTGACCGGGGATCGAACCCGGGCACTCTCGTGTTGCAGGCTGGCGTGTTAACCACTGCGCCACGGAGCTCGGCAAAATAATGTTCCATAAATTCTTAGTAATTTGATATAATGGCGTCTAAAAATATGTTTACGTGTTCTCGTAAAATTAAAATGTCGTCAAGTCCAGCATTGTAGACTTTGACCCAGCATTAGTTCCAGTCGAGTGCCGAGAGAAAGTGGACCTGTTATGTCACAGCACCTATTTACGGCCGGAAGCAATACGCGTGGATTGCTTGACAACTCTATCAGTTTACTGCCAACCTCGAATGTTCTCGTAATTTTGCATTAAACACCGGGAAATTTTGATCGTTCTGGACCCTTAAGAGCCCGCCATATGCCAGGCGGCGTGGCGATACAAACGCGGATGGTCTAAACGCGTTGGCTACTTTGGATATTTTCGTTTTTTAGGAATATTCAAGGGTTATTCGAAAAAGAAAAACATATGATGGCTGCCTTATCTGTAATGCAATAATAATCAAAAGTTTCAAAGTTAATTTTAATGTATTTGGTGAATAATGCTATATACCGAGTAAATTAGACGTGATTTGGAGGCAACTTTGCAATTTTTTTATATCGAGAAAATTTAACGCAATCGTGTTTTTGAGTCATATAGTTACCAGAGTTAGTCCTGAACTTTGCTGCATTTTTATTTCAACTTGAATATTTTATTATTATTGATATAACAGTCAATCATGCAAATCAGTGTGAGGTAGTACGGGCCCTTAAAGGGGTGATTCAGCGCCAAATTCGGCCGCCCGGTCAATTTGTATGGGAACGTCAAAAAAAATGTTGAGTTCCCATATATTTATTTATTTATATTTCTATGTCGCAGGAAAATTGTATGATTCCGCATTTTCAGACTCGCTATTTTGATATACGCTGAAGGCAAATTGACGAGTCGTTCAATTGTTAAAATTTCAACATTGAAGGATATAGTAGGGTGCCTATCATAAAACACAGGTTTACAATAAGCTATCTTATTGAAATGAAAAATTCTTAAGCTGCTTTGTGGCCATTTTGGAATAGGTAAAAAATTTTAAACTCGCGTCTGGACACATGACGTGATCGAAAATTAAGACGGACACGTGACCCGAGACGGCAAAGGCGAGTTTTCACTTCTGCCGCACTCCCGGAGTGCAACCCGTTGTTATTTTCTCATAAAAAAATACATTCATTCATTATAAGTTATTAAAAAATTGATTATTATTTGCAAAAACATAAATGAGCTTACTTGCAATCGAGCTGACTTTTTACATAACGTTTTCTTATGTTTTCGCGATTGTTACACATTTATAATAAATCGCTTAATACGGGCTTATCGCGTTTTTTACATTATTTTTACACCTTACGGTAGACTATTGACATTTTGAAAAACTATATAGCTTGACAAACATGGAGCACCTGGAGAGAATCGGAGAAGATAGAGCCGTTAGTTTGTTGTTGTTTTTCGTGTGTGTAAGTGGCCAACACTTGTGTTAGTTTTTTCAAGTTGCCTCTTGCAGTTGGATGTCCTGTTGCTATGTCCGTATTTTGGCTAGCTCCGTGGCGCAGCGGTTAACACGCCAGCCTGCGACACGAGAGTGCTCGGGTTCGATCCCCGGCCAGGTCAAGATGGAAAATGATCTTTTTCAGATTGGCCTGGGTCTTGGATGTTTATCTATATATGTATTTGTTATAAAATATAGTATCGTTGAGTTAGTATCCCATAACACCAGTCTCGAACTTACTCTGGGGCTAGCTCAATCTGTGTGTTTTGTCCGTATATATATTTTTTATTTATTTACATATTTAAATTTTCAGTTCATCCTAGAAATGTAAAGGACAAGCGTCTATCGTAAATTTGATATCAGTAAAAGCAAACGTTTCTATTTTACTGTTCGGAAACAGGTCTTTAATCCCGGATAGAAAGTAAAAGGTGTTATGAGATTACCGGCTGAGACAGGAACCAAACCCGTTCTAAATCTCTCCCTAGAGGTGAATGATCCCAGTACTGGCAAGACAAGGATGTTGTTAAAATACATGAAATAGCTTCCATGCTGGTCTGGGAGAAAAATAAACCCTAGAATGTGCCAGCTGCTTTTCTTCCCGCGCAGATCGTAATAGCCGACTGAGGGATTGGGCTAAAATCCGCGGAAACATGTCATCAGGCGATGCGGCTAGCAACCCATCACTATTTTTATTTCGTTTTCCATCTACACGCCTTAAGGCTAAATGTGGCCATAAGGTCTTATAGACCTTATAGGCTCTGTTTACCCCGCAAGGGATAAAGACGTGATACTATGTATGTAGGATTGAGGCTAGTCACCTTTAATGTAGATAAATTGTGTTCCTATGCCTAAGAAGGAAGCCAAGATGCGGGAGGAGGTTATTTCCAAGTTTTCAAAATGTTGACCGTTCCTTTTGTCCTCAGGCGGATGTTTCGGGTCCACACAGAAGAGAACAATCGTGGGAGGCTGGGCATGGGCCTGGTGGCTCGTCACAGACGTCCAGAAGATTTCACTTGAGGTAAAACTTTAAGCTACCATGATGACGTTAAATGATAACAAGTTTTTTTGCAAAAATTACATTTTTGTGACAAGCTTTTATTATAAACGAATCCACACTGTAAAGTGCTTACCAAAACAAATCAAATGGGCTCATTTGATTTGTTTTGGTAAGCACTTTATAGTAATCACGATTGGTGTACCTTGTTTAATTTAAGAGTTCCTATGGCCACCTTCCGACTCCATCATCAGACCAGTGCAACGATTTCATAATATCGTAGGTATTGTTATACGATTTACGCATTTCAGCTCAATCGGTAACCGGGAAGTGGATCAAATTTAACATGCAGGATTTGATTACAGGCAAATATCGATACAGGTAGACCTAAATTAATGTAATAAAGGAAGGCCATCGAACAGTTGTAATATGTGGAGGAACATAAGGGTAAAACTAATACAGTATAAGAAATGGTTTAAGATATAGCAATGAAAGACACTATAAACCGTCATTCTACATAAAGTGTCATCAGAAAGGTAAGGGATTCTTCTAAAAGAAGATAGTGAAACAGGATTGTTATCCAATAACAACTCACTGAACCTGTCATGGACGTGGCTTCAGCAGCGAACTTAGACATACATAGTTTGTCATCGAAGCATAGTTAGTATACTATCAAGTCCTCTGATACATCAAGTATTTTCTGCCTGTATTTCCTAAACCTTCTCTTAATCAAACTTATAAAATTTAGTTGTTGTAGAGCCACGCTACCAGCAAAATTCATTTTTGCTAGTAGCATGAATAGGCCTGCTTGTCCGGGGAAGTCTACTACACTCTCACAGAAAATCGACGTTTGATTAGAAGCTTCACCGCTTCTATGCTTCGTTCGGTGAGTGAGAGAGCCTGAGGCCCATCCTTCCCCCATCTCCTTGAAAGGCCGGCAGCGCTCCTGTTACACTTTGGTGTTGCAGTTGTCCATAGGTAGCGCTAATCGCTTACCATCAGATGACTCGCTTACTCTTTTGCCATCCTATACCATAAATAAAACTAAGGTACATAATCATTTTGTTATCTTTATCTTTTCCAGGTTATGACACTTAACCCCATGTGTGAAAACGTGGAGACAGCTCAGGGCGTCCCACTGACGGTGACCGGAGTAGCCCAGTGCAAGATCATGAACGAAGACGAACTGCTGACCACGGCCTGCGAACAGTTCCTTGGCAAAACTGTCAAGGAGATCAAAATGACGATCCTGCAGACTCTTGAAGGCCATTTGAGAGCTATACTCGGTAAGTAACTACTGTATATTTGTTTTCTTATTCTATAGTTCATCGTACGTTGAACGGTGAATGTAGATGAAGTCGTAGTCTCTTAAAATCAAGCAAATTGGAAGATCAACACTGAATCTTCATCTAATTCCATTACTTTTTACTATATGAAGATAATAAGAAGTTATGAGCCCTATATGAGCCGATACTCATAATGGATCTTTCTATATCATCCATAAAGATCCATAGGTAAAGATCCATTGGGGCCATCAAATTGGAGTTTTTTTTCCGCTTGCCATTTTGTTCCTATGACTTGAAAGTGGACTATACTATTAACATTCTGCACGCACAAAATTTTTCTGTTTTTCTAAATTTAATTCGATTTAATTATTGAAAAATTCTCATGAAAAGAAGTCGTTTTAGATTTTGTTCGTTTTGATGTCAAAAATGTCGTCAATTTTTTTATTTTTTCTAACTTTTTATAATATTTTTTAATACGTTAATTAAGCTTATTGTTGTCCGTAAATAACATGTAGAATTTCACTTTTGTTGAATTTAAATTTATCAAACCCGAAATGATACTAAACACGAGAGAATGCAAAATTAAATTTACTCGAAAATATCTATAGAAAACGATGATTTCATTAGTAAAGACCCATTATTTGGTATATATGTAATTTGACCTTGGACTTGAATCACAAGTTCTATGTACTCTCGCGTGTCTTGGTAATTGGTAACCCACTTTGATCTTATTTTACTTTTATTTTGGAGAGGGATTTAAAATTCTATTAGAAGAGATGCGGATGGGAACATTTTATGGGAAGTTAAATTTTATTTTCGTTTTTAACCTTTTTACCCGACTGCAAAAGAGGCTGTGTTTCGCGTTACCTCTTATCTTCTGGATGGACAGGTATGTTAGGTTGGTCTCAAAAACCCAAGTGCGCTTAGAGAGGTGTTAAAAGGAATAGTCAGATTTTTTTAAACAAATTTTATGTTTTATATTTTTTGTATACTATAAATTCTTGATTCCGATAAATTAAAAACAATACCAAGGATTTAAAATAAAGTTGTATAGGTAATACGCCCTCTACTGGTTCTCAAATAAATTAACTTGTATACTCGTATTAGCTAGCCGTCATTTTGTCGTGTGCTGTGTGAGCAGTTCGTTCCCAACTTTGTTTTCAACTGATTCGCTAGATGTCGCTAATGTTGTCTTTCTGTCCCGTTGTAGAAATTTTTACATATGAATTTGTATATTTCTGTGGCCGCTATTACAACATACAATAAAAATAAAATTAAAGGGAGGGCATATCAGAAACTTAATTAATGGGCGTTTTTTGCTAAACTGTGTCGCAGGCTATATCCTTTGAACCGTTATAGGTGGATAGTTTATTTACATTTACAGAATATGTACCTTGTTATCTTTATCTATTACAGCATCCTAAGTTTAGTGGATTGTCCTTATATGAATGAATGTTGTGACCTATATGTTGTTACTAAACCCTTAGTTTTTAAGATTTTACTAACCATAATGTATGAGTTGTAATCATTTGAAATAAATGAATTGAATTGAATTACCGACTTGATAATAACCTTTGATATAAAAAAAACCGGCCAACTGCGAGTCGGACTCGCGCACTAAGGGCTCCGTACATTAATGTAATAAGTTTAAAACTATTACAAATATTTTTTATATGATGTAACTAAAAATTTATGCTTTTCGCAATTTTTCCTTTATCTGTGTTATAAGACGTGGCTTCGTACCAAATTTCGAGATTCTGAGTTCACGGGAAGTACCCTATAGGTTTTGATTCCCTTGTGAATGTCGAAAAAACACAAAAATTTGCGCCATAACCACCCGTATCTTTTGATTGCGTTGGCTTATTTTTCACAACTCTAAGGAACACCAGACCTGAGTATTTGATATAAATTTCAGCTTGATACCTCTACGCGTTCCTGAGGAAAAGGGTCTTGACAGACCGACAGACAGACAGACAGACGGACAGACAGACGGACGGACAACCGAGTGATCCTTTATGGGTTCCGTTTTTTTCCTTTTGAAGTACGGGACTTGTGTTCATTAACATACATTAGATCTCGCGAAGTGCTCAAGAACAGTTACTGGAACAAGTACAGTCATGGTTGTTACGAGTTATTACAGCCTCCAGACATGGACCGTCTGCTCTTGGTGAATTCTACCATGCTGGTCTAGGAGAAAAGAAAAATGTAGAATGTGCCAGCTGCTCCTCTTCCCGCGCAGATCGTAACAGCCGATCGAAGGAATGGGCAAAAATCTGAGGAATCATGTCATTAGGCGATGCGGCTAGCAACCCATCACTATTTTGATTCCGTTTTCCACCTTTACGCCCACCAACAAGCTAAATATGGCCTTTTGGTTTTATGACTTTAGGCTCTGCCTACCCCGAATGGGATAAAGACGTGATAATATGTATGTATGTATGTAAGTATATGTATAACGAACATTTAATCTTCCGATGTGCCTTATACGGAAGTAACGCAGTCAGGGTTGCCACAAGTCCCAACTTCCGATTGCTTGCCGGAAGCGATAGATGCGGCCCAGCCCGTATCTTTTCAAGCCATTAATATTATTGTGCGTACGTTTTATCGAGACTTAGATTATTATTATGGTGGAAGTGAGGTTAATTTATTTTGGTTTTACCGCACATCTATACTAATATTTTAAAGCTGAAGAGTTTGTTTGTTTGAACGCGCTAATCTCAGGAACTACTGGTTCAAATTGGAAAATTATTTTTGTGTTGGATAGTCCATTTATTGAGAAAGGCTTTTAGGCTATAAAACATCACGCTACGACTAACAGGAGCGAAGCGTCATTAAAAAATATTTTGAAAACGGGAAAAAATATTCATCTATTCTAAGAAAAAACTAATTAATCATAATAACAGAAATTGCCGCGGACGAGGTCGCGGGCAACAGCTAGTACATACATATTATCTCGTCCTTATCTATTATGAGGCTAACAGAGCCTCAAGCACGCAACAGCACGTACAATATAATAGCAAAGACAAAAATCTTAGCTTCAGTTTTCAGATTCGGATAGCCTAAAGCATCAAAAATTGTGTAAAATGTATTGAGCATTATAAACGTGCTGTTTCTTACGGTTTTATTTTATATATAGGGGCAAATCACACAAATTTAGCTAGTCCCACAATAGGAAGTCAGACAGACAGACGGACAACGAAGTGATCCTATAAAGGTTCCGTTTTTTCCATTTGGATGTATATATATTAGTCCCGAAAAAATATACCAGTTGACTTTTAAGTGTATCGGTGTAGGGTTATTTTTGTTTGTTTTAGCATGCATTTATTTATATTATTATATTAAGTAAATATAAGTACATCGTTCTAAGCATAAGATGTTATTTAAGAAATAAGAATCTGTTATTGGCAGTATGATTAATCTATTAAGCTTGTAAATAATAACTAAGTGCTGCTGATTCTGTAAAGAATAAATTAAAAAAAAAAATGGAGGTACGGAACTTAAAAAAATATGCTGAAACTACATAGGGAAAACATATTACGTACAACCTGCGGAACTACTGACACGTAAGGAGTACTCAAGTATGATTAAATATTAACACATATGAGTACAAGTACCTATACGAGCATTAAAATTAATTATTAACGAGAGCCAGAAAGCTCCTAGGGTCCATACTACCTCACACTGCTTTGCATGATTGACTGTTATATCAATAATAATTCAATACTCAAGTTGAAATAAAAATGCAGCAAAGTTCAGGACTAACTCTGGTAACTATATGACTCAAAAACACGATTGCGTTAAATTTTCTCGATAGAAAAAAATTGCAAAGTTGCCTCCAAATCACGTCTAATTTACTCGGTATATAGTATTATTCACCAAATACATTAAAATTAACCTTGAAACTTTTGATTATTATTGCATTACAGATGAGGCAGCCATCATATGTTTTTCTTTTTCGAATAACCCTTGAATATTCCTAAAAAACGAAAATATCCAAAGTAGCCAACGCGTTTAGACCATCCGCGTTTGTATGGCCACGCCGCCTGGCATATGTCGGGCTCAGTTTTGCGGCCAAAGCAAAATATTTACCTGTCCCTACCTGTCCTAATAGTGGCTCTGAGGAATTTAATTACGGGAAACCGCGGGACCATTCCAAGGATGTAGCAAGGCTGATCGATAGGAACAATTATTAAGCTGTAGGTAAGAACAATAATGTAGTTAATGAAGGTACGTTACTGGGTTTCCGCAATTATGGCTTTATTGGAACGGCGTATTGTTCTATCAATGAGGAAATCTTTCCCATGCTGGTCTGGGCTCTTCCATGCTGGTCAGGGAGAAAAGAAAAACGTAGAAAGTACCAGGTTCTTCTCTTCCCGCGCAGATCGTAAAAGCCAATCGAGGAAATGGGTAAAATGTGAAGAATCATGTTAATAGGCGATGCGGCTTTTCTCTGAGAGTTTCGTACTTCCCCGGACGAGCGGGCCCTTCATGTTACTAGCTAATAAAAAAATTCGCGTCTGTATATTACAACTAATGATTGATCATGATCTAGTCTTCAGGTTGACGATTGCTGGGTAACGATGTGTGGGCCAAGTGTGTGGGATACGATTTTCATTGCTGCTTCCCCCAGATACTGCCAGATAAGTAGATACATTTCAACAAGGGCCCTTTATATCGAAGGAGCTTTGGGCTGTAGCTCAAAAATCTCTAGAGTAGATCCATCTCTGACTGCGATGGGCTTCTGATCTTTGACCACATAACTGGTATGTTAACTTGTAACAAAGCGTCTCTAATATTTTATTGCACCTTGTTAAGCGGGCGCGAACGAAAAACGTCGCTACTGCGCAAGTCATTAGGCTGCGCAGAACCATTAGGCGATTAGGAAAAAAGATGGTCTATGAGATATTTTCATACTGATATTTTTATAAAAAATATAAGAAAGTGGCAACGTCCCAGATGTAAATATAAATATTGTCATGTGACAATTATTGTTTTAGACGTGAAAATTACAAAGCTTTCGAAGAAAATTTTTTTTAGATATCATAACATATATATATAATTTTCAAATTTCATATGTATCTATTTCAAATTCCAACAAGGGGGCGATTTTGTTTAAGGATCGACCTTAATTATACAAATACTTTTGATGTATTTAATTAATTCGGCGCATAGTACTTGTGATTTGAAACACGTCAATTTTTACAATTTCGTGCAGTACCGATTTTTGCATGCACTCAGTTTCTTTTTATTTACTTCCCTAATGCATTTCCGCATTGGTACGTCTTCCTCCACTTTGTTAGGTCGTTTCTTATTTATTACTTAGTGCATCCTCAATATATATACATACAATATATAGTGCCATTGAATAATTTATCACCAAGTAAACGTGATTTCTAAGGTAGCACACCCAAAATTTTGCAAAAGAACCATAATAGGTTACCAATGAACATTTTTGAAAAGGCCGTGTGGTATCCGGCGGAGTAGAATAGGACCACTCAAAGTCTTCCCGTGGATGAGTGTCGTAGAAGGCGACTTAGGAAATACAAGCTAAACAAAGCTTATAAACATCTAAGAGACCTCTCCAACCCGTCTGGCGAGCGTGGAGAGTGTAGGCCAAGTCCTCTGGCTGCTCTGGCCAAGTATGGCCCTAGTAGTACAGAGAGGGTCGTGCTCCTGTAGTGGAGACTAAAAGGGACCTGATGATGATGATGATGAATATTATTAATGTAGCGATTTTGTTGCCGAATCCTTAATCGAATAATTTACTCGTCATGCCTAAAATGTTGAATAAAGTCGCCTAGTTAAATCTATACATATAATAAAACAGTAAAAATATTTTGTCTGTACATTTAGAATTTTTGACTGAAATGGATAGAGGGACACTTAAAAAGAATAATAGAAAGCAAAATATTTTTTTTCGAATTTCTTGTCTGTCTGTCTGTCTGTCTGTCTGTATGTATGATCACGATTATCTCCGAAAATACTGAACCAATTTACTTCAAACTTTCACCAATTGCTTTGTCTTAACTCAGCAAAACATCTAAAGTTTGTTTCATCAAAATCGGTTCATTAAAAAAAAAGTTATCGTCATTTGAATGAACTCAAGGCATTAGTTTGCCTGCAAATATACACGTTGAATTTTTTATCGTTTTGGACCCTTAAAGGGGTGACTCAGACCATCAAAATGAACAACTTTTCCTATGGGAACAATGCTGGGAACTCAAAAAAAAAATCGACATTCCCATACAAACTGGCCCGGCGGTGGGACACTTTTTTATGGAAATGACGAATTTTTTTTGAGTTTCCAGCATTGGTCCTATAGAAAAAGTTGTTCGTATTGATGACCTGAGTCACCCGTTCAAGGGTCCAACTGTTCCTGAGGGATGGACACTAACGGCGGCGGCGTAGGCGCGGGCAAACCGCAAACCAACCGAAACTGCTGCGCCTAGAAACTTGAAATTTGGTACAGAGGTTCTTTTAATGATGTGAGTTTTAAAAGAAATTAACTTCTAAAGGGGTAAAATTTATATGGAATTTTCTCATTTCTGGACTTAGAAGTATGAAAGAGAGTATATAAGTTCTCGATTAAAATTAAAAAAGATGTGTGTAGGTAGATGAAATTTGCAAAATTCCCCCCTTAAGGCGTAAAATGGGGGTGGGTGGGTGGTATAAACTTTGCATGGAAATTTTCTAATTTTTGGACTTAGACGTATGAAAATAAGTATATAAGTTCTAGGTTACAATTAAAAATATCTGTGTAGGTAAAATGGACGATATTTTCCCCTGAAGGGGTAAAATAGCGGGGTAAAGATTGTATAGTAATTTACTTATTTCTAGACTTAGATGTATGAAAATAGGTAAATAAATTCACGATTACAATTGAAAAAGATCTGTGTAGGTCAACCGGAAAAAAATCCTCCAGAAAGGAGTTTGTTTGGAAATTTTCTCATTTCTGGACTATGAAGTATGAAAATAAATAGGTATGTAGGTTCTCGATTACAATTAAAAAACATATATGTGGGTCAAATCGACAAAATTCACTCCTAAAGTGGTAAAATGGGAGGGTAAAGGTTTTATGGAAATTTTCTCATTTCTGGACTTAGAAGTATAAATAATATCCATACTTCCATACTAATACTAATATTATAAATGCGTAAGTAACTCTGTCTGTCGTTTTTTTACGCTTCAACCATTGAACTGATTTGAAAGAAATTTTGGTATGGAGGTGTGAGGCCCGAGGAAGGACATAGGGTATGTTTGATTCCGGGAAATTCTACTGTTCCCGAGGGATCGACACTAACGCGGGCCGCGGGCAACAGCTAGTATAAAATAAATATAAATATATACGGACAAATCACACAGATTGAGCTAGCCCTAAAGTAAGTTCGAGACTTGTGTTATGGGATACTAACTCAACGATACTATATTTTATAACAAATACATATATGGATACACATCCAAGACCCAGGCCAATCTGAAAAAGATAATTTTCTATCTTGACCTGGCCGGGGATCGAACCCGGTCACTCCGTGTCGCAGGCTGGCGTGTTGACCGCTGCGCCACGGAGCTAGTCAATATGTAGGAAGTGTACAACTTAGAGAAATGAAAAAACGTCGAATGTACCAGCTGCTTTTCTTCCCGTGCAGAATGTAGCCGATCGAGGAAAAGGCTGAAAATTTAAGAAATCATATTAGTTATCGATGCGGCTAGCAATCCATCACTATTTTGATTCCGTTTTCCACCTATACGCCCAACAACTCGCTAAGCGTGGCCTTTCGGTCTTATGAGTTTAGGCTTTGTCTACACCGTAAGGGATTAAGACGTGATAACATGTGTGTATGTATAAAACTGGTTAAATGAGAGTCTCATTAGTACACAAACCAAGGGTTCCATCCTCCAAAAAAAAATTGTTCGCTTAAAAATTAGAATATACCAGTTACTTCTCCCAGGCAGATTATACAAGCGGATCGAGGAAATGGGAGAAATCTGAAGAATTATGATGCTGCTAGCAATTTATCACTATTTTGATGCTGGTTTAACTAAAAGCCTACGTTAAAGCTGGTCTAGACCTGGCCTGCGCCTGGGGCCAGAAGACCTACTCTTATGCGGGATAGACATAACCTGAGGCCATAAGAGTAGGTCTTCTTGCCCCAGGTTATATGTACCCCGCAGGGGACGAGATAAGTATGTATGTAAAATTATAAGCTCAAGTTAGGAACAGGTGTGAGTCACAGCCATTCACAGGCCCATTGGATTCCCCGCTCGACTGAAACCTGACTTCTTGGTACCGTCTGCAAAATTTGAGGAAACAGTTTAAGCTGTTTCTATCCTTATATTAATTCCAATTTGTACAGATATCAGAAAACGAAAAATAAAACTTAAAATAAAAAAAAAAGCTTTTTTTTTACCCAGTACAGGTACAGTGCTACTACTTTTATAAATTACACCGGTGTACCTGCGCAGAAATCAAATTTTTGCATGGCGCGAAAATACGAGTATTCGCCCGCTATTTGCTGTAATATTTATAATTCGCGTTTTTCGTCCTTTAATTATTTTTATAAACTTAAATAAAGATGCTCCTATAGCATCGTTCATTTACATATAATTGATTCACATGCCGATACTGTGATACACAACAGTTAGCTCGGTTTTGCATTGGCAATAAATAAATATATAATAAAAAAAAACTTAAACTTACACAAGATAAATTCATTAAAGAAATTTTACCAACGTTTATTCGTAACAGACCGGAAACTATTCGGCGATTCCGACTAAACGAGAGTAACGCCGTGTTTCTATAACGAAATAGATGATTGTTTCTTTACGTCGTCTCTTTTAATTATGTATTGAAACGAGACTTAGTACGAACCTTTTTATCATTTATTTCCATTGACATTTCAATGGAGTTATATCCATCATGGTCGCAACGAGACTGGAGTACTGCGGAGTCGGAGCGGTGAAACTGCGTCCACCACCACAAGATGTGGTGGTGGACGCAGTTTCACCAATAATTATTAATTCACCAACAAATAATAAGAAGGTTCGGGCTAAATCCCGTTTATATACATAATGATGTGTTTAAAACGCGAAAGTTTAAAAAAGGATGAGTTCTATCTTTTTTCTTGAAAATTATTTCTCTATCTATTATGTATTCAATTGCTGACTGTACCTTCCAAGCTGACGTGCAAGGGCTCACGTAGGCGCAGGCGCAGTCGCCGGGGCAAAAACCTAATTACAAAAGTGAACCATAGTATGCAAGCGCCATACATTATGAGTCTCGCTCTTACTGGTGTCCTCTTACGTTTAGAAGTAAAATTGGCCACCGAGAATAGTAAACTGGTATGCTATAATGGAACTCAGAAAGCGTAGTCTTTTTTAATTGACTTCAGAAAAAGGAAGGAACTTCTCAATACGGTGGTGTTTTTTAAGGTTCTATACCCAATGGGTTAAAACGGGAGCCTATTATATGGCTTCAATTTTCGTCTGTCTGTCTGTCATCAGGCTGTATCTCACGAACCATGATACCTAAAAACGGGACCCTATTAATATGGCTCCACACTGCCCGTCTGTCAGTCACCAGGCTGTATCTCATGAACTGTAAGAGCTTGACAATTGAAAATTTACTTTATTTGTTTATTTTTGCCAGTTATCCCTACATCACACAATGTCACATTTTCCATTAATTTCATTTAAACATTTCATTTATATTATAATAACACTTACATTCATAACGGCAACAGGTAGACGCTTGAAATATACACAGAATATTTAGTTATATATTTACTTCAAAAATAAATTATATATATTATAAAATTAATATTTAAGGGGGGCTCTCATACAACAGACATTTTTTTGCCGTTTTTATAGATTTTTAGTAATGGTACTGAACTCATTGTGCGCGAGTCCGACTCGCACTTGGCCCGTTATTATGTATATAGATTTTGGTGCACTAAAGCGTATATATACTACTACTATACTAAGAATGTAAACGGGAAAACGCTCAGAAAATGGCGATGAACTTTGCGCCCAAAAAGAAAAAAGTTGCCTTCATACAAAATACGATACGACGAACAGGTAGTAAAAATAAATCGATTTACGTAATATTTGCTTAAGGAAGTGTGTCAAGATCAAGTACGTAGTGGCTGAATGAATCTTTGGGACACCTGACTCATCGGAATCGGGAGTGTTTTTCCGCGCAATTTTGTCTTGGGAAAGACGACACGTACAAAAAAAAATATTGTTTCGGTAATTAATTATTTCCTTTCCTTTTATGTTGATCATCATTAGGTGTTTTTAGTCTCCACTACAGGAGCACGACCCTTTCTGTGCTACTAGAGCCATACTTGGCCAGAGCAGCCAGAGGACTTGGCCTACACTCTCCAAGCTGGCCAGACGGGTTGGAGAAGGTTTCTTAGACGTTTATAAGCTTTGTTTAGCTTGTATTTCCTAAGTCGCCGTCTACGACATCCACGGGAAGACTTGGAGTGGTCCTATTCTACTCTGCCGGGTACCAAACGGCGTTTATGTTCATACTCTTTCACAATATGATCTCAGTCTCTGTATACGTACATAGATTGGTTAGTGGTTTTGTTCTCGGGTCGGATATTAACTATACTAATATTATAAAGCTGAAGAGTTTGTTTGTTTGTTTGTTTGAACGCGCTAATCTCAGAAACTACTGGTTCTTTTTGTGTTGGATAGTCCATTTATTGAGGAAGGTTTTAGGCTATAAAACATCACGTTGCGACCAATAGGAGCGAAGCATCGATAAAGAATGTTTTGAAAACGGGGGAAAATTATTCATCTATACTAATCAATCATAATAACAGAAATTGCCGCGGACGAAGTCGCGGGCAACAGCTAGTTTTATTATAATCTTTTTCCACTCCACATCTCACTTGATGCGGGGTCGGGACAGCATGTAAGTCTTTTACACTTTTCATGCTGTCATCATCTTTCGCGTTTATAGGATAGATGTATGAATGTATAGATACATGGATGTTTGTTTTCTTTCACGCCAAAACGGCTAAACGATCTCATTTTGATGAAATTTTGCACACAAATAGGTTAACACTTGGATTAACACATAGGCTACCTGTCATCCGGAAAAAAGTACCTTTCCGCGAGAAACACTTAGTTTATATATAAACAGAAATGAATGAAGGACGATCAGATATTAAATGAACTTAATTAGGGGAATCTTCTTGACCATTCAAGTTCAAAGGAAAACGCGAAATGAAAAAGAACCCCTTTCTAAAACTGTTTACTTTCTAAAATCCCGGTGCTCTCAATCTCCCAGTCTCATTTCTTTTTTGCGGACAGATTATCAGGGATGTAATAAATGTAGGTACATAAAAATCATAAACGGTCCATATACATACTTATAAGGTATTTTTTTATTCTCGTCATAGGTATACCCTATTAATATACCCTATTGCGTATAACACTTTTTTTATGATATGCGTTGTCGGCCTTTCAAGGAGTTGGGAGAAGGAAATGGGGAGGGGAGGAGGAAAGACGGGCCGCCGGCTCTCTCACTCACCGAACGAAGCAAAGAAGCGGTAAAGCTTCTACTCAGACGTCGATTTTTTGTGAGAGTGTGGTACTTCCTCGGAGAAGCCGGCCCATTCATGCTACCAGCAATTCATTTTGCCGGTAGCGCGGCTCTACCACGACTAAAAACACTAGAAACGAATTAAATCTAAATGCCTTTGTAGCTAATCAAGGTTTATTCTTTTTATTAAGTTAATTACTAATTATATGTTAAAGCCAGTAGCGGTTCACTAATTTACTGAAGCTAGAAAAAATAAAGAAATGCTTTTTGTATTTTAACAAAAAACCTTGCGAAAAGTTCATAATTGGATAGAGCCAGACAGCTGCTGGTACTTTCAAGAAATACGAGTATTTCTTTTGTCTAGCCAGTTTTATATTTTAGTATAGTTTTATACAACTCTTAAACGCGGCTTAGCTTGCGTGAATTTTATTTAGGCATTTTCGTTGTGCTATGACGATGTCTCCAAAAAAAGCTCAAGCTGTATATGATTAGGCGAAAGTTTACACGGCCGACCGCCTGCCTGACGACAGGTCCTGGTCCTGGGGCATCTTCAGAAATGCAGACAAATCTGCGCCCAAATCTTTGACAACATCGATCCAGCATTTATTGGGAATTTCCCCTTCTCCTGGGCTGGCATGGACAGAATTAGTCCCCCATGTAATTTTTTTTGTTATCGCAAGATGTTAAAATACGTCATTGTATGTATCTCAATTGTTTGGCTCAAATCTTCCTACAAAATTTTGAAGCACTTATCCTTAACCGATTTATCTAAAATCCCGTGTAGTTTAAATCGAATGACAATACAATATTATGATACCATAGACCTGATCTGACGATCAGTCTGTGGCTATAAGCACTTCTAAACTAAAGAATATAAACCCATCGTCTTGAGCTCATTTGATTTGTCTTAGGAAACACAGTATGAATCGCTCATAATAAAAAAAAAAAGTTTGTCAAAAAATTATTAAAAAAAAACTCATTTCTATTGAATTTTTGAGTTATTCCGTACTCATCCCACGAGTTCTTATCCCATTTCCTTATTACAAAATGGATTAAGAATAAATAAGTGAAAATGGCTGTTTGCTATATGGTACCTGATGCACAAAAAAATCATCAGTGGTCGTTGCCACCCCGGTACTTTCAAACAATTAAATATTAATTAAGAACCTTGGCAGTGATTGTTTCAAAATATGTGTCTGTTATCCATTTTAACTTAAAAATATTATTTAACAAACGAACATATTTTTTTTTATAGCAAACGATTTAGTGCGTCTTCCCAAAGATTTCTTCCCAAGAATTTAGTCGCTTTTCTCAACGTTCATAATTCTCACTTTAGTCTAGTGATGCTGGCCAGTTACATTTTCTGTAAAAGGTCCGCCTTTTGTTCCCGACCGACAAAGATTCAAGAAAAATACCTGTCAAGGTCAAGATCTTTATGAATTAGCAAAAGTTTTGTTGCTTCTTGTCTGGGCGTGGTCCTTTTTTTATGGTTCCGTACCCACAGATTCGCGACTATTAGAACTAGAAAACTGTAATTTGGCGTATTAAACACGCTGATAGCGGTGAAATTAAATTTTAAAAAATATATGGTAGGTACCTACCTACATGTTAGGTGGGAATCTTTTGTTTTTGTTAATCCCTTTCTGTTAGGAGTCATTGGATAGATCTTTAAAAAAACGTATCTGAACACCATTTTCCGATTATGAGCTTGTTATATTAAAGCTTCAAAAATCTATTTTTGTTAGAATGAAGCGTCAAGAACAATTTTTATTTTTAAAATTAAAAAATCTTGTCCCTAGATATATGTATAATATATTGCATAACGATGTTAAAAGGAGAACTTGTAACACAAGAAGAGTTAGCAAGTCGAAGAGTCGACCAACTTATTAAAGTATTTGGAGAAGGAAAAGTACAGATTCCTTTTGTGACGTGCAAATACGGAAATCTACACAGTGCGTGGCCCGATACGCACTTGGCCGGTTTTTGTAGTGCAGCATGCATCGCGCGCGTCATTGCTGTATTTTTGCGAGACATTAGTTTCTGATAAAGTGTCTTAAAATAATCTATAATCGAAATTAAGGGTGTTTTCCCCGAATCAGTTTTTTTACTTTTTCCGAGGCATTTTTATTTCTGGTAAAGTTTGTTACAAAAATCTGCAATTGAAATTAAGGGTGATTTTTCAGGAACAGTGTTTTTATTTTCAATTAAGTATCATTGCAATAGTGTATAAATATTGCACACGGAATTATTCTGCACAGATGAATGTTGTCCCAGTCGTTTGACATAATAAATAATTGTTCAAAGTCTCAGGGTCATTAGTAAAATGTTTTTTATTCTAGACGAGGCGCGGTACGTTCATCAAGCTCAGTGTTGAATCGCTAACAATACTTGATTGTATTGTACAGTTTTAGTGGGCATCGAATTTAATTAAAGAAGTGATTGAAACCAATCGGCGTTAAATTAAATTATATGTTAATAAGCTTTGAATTGTAATGATAGATGTTTTGTGATTGTGCTAATAGGTCGGAGGCGTTGTTACTGGATTTAAGGTTTTTGACAAGTTTTGCCAGCTTATTATTCTTTTTGATTCAGATTTACAGTGCGCATTCCTATTCTAACGGGATTGCATTAGATATACAAAATTCTTTATTGCACCGTATCAGGCCTGTCTTACTCTCCGTATAGGTATTGAAAACATACCTACTCGTGGCGTACCTTATATACCTACCTTTGAAAGTGAAAACCGAACTAATCCCGCCTTCACCGCCTTCAGCGAATTATGAATCGTTTGTTTAGAGCCATAAGTATAAAATTGGCTTGCTGTATGTATCTAAACTAAAAGATGCTGCGTTATTGCTGCATGCCATCATCATCATCATATCAGCCGCAAGAAGTCCACTGCTGGACATAGGCCTCCCCCAAGGATTTCCAATACGACCGGTTGGAAGCGGCCTGCATCCAGCGTCTTCCTGCGACCTTAGGTCATACGACCATCTGGTGGTACGCCATTCGAGAACCCTTCTGCCTTATCGACCATTGGTTTTGCACGCTATGTGCCCCGCCCACTGCCACTTCAAAGAGCTAATCGGCTGAGCTATGTCGGTGACCTTTGTTCTTCTACAAATCTCCTCGTTTCTGATTTCGCAGAGAAACACCGAGCATAGCCCTTTCATAGCTCTTTGAGCGACCTTGAGCTTTCTTATGAGGCCCATAGTAAGGGACCATATATTTTTTGAGAAAGTTAACACTTTCCGGGACATGCCGCCTGTAGCCGTAAACTTCTATTGTTATGTCTATTGTGTCTGGTTCAGTGTCCGTGAATGAGTTAAATGAAGAAGTTTGTACACAAATTGTGATACTGTTTCACAACTGTCATCCTTTCTTGAATAACTATGGTTGTACAAGTCGCAACTCAAATTGTACAACCATAGTTCTTAGGACCCATACTTTTAAGGCTTATCTTTGTTAAAGAGAAAATAAACATAATATTATTATTATAATATATGGGATACATTGGTTACTCTAATCCCACCAGGGCTTTCGAGAAACTCACCAGAAGTAGGTCACCTGTAAAATATTTATGTATGCCATGGCTCGTGACGTGACGCAGTGTCTTGCGTGAACATTAGATATGCAATCAGACCTATCGACACTTGTAAACAAGGTTTTCTCCAACGCGATACATCCGTGGTTATGTAGTCCTCCTCATCGATTTCGATGACTGCGACCCTGGACAATAAATTAAGTTTGATGTCTAGCATGAGCCCTAATATGACTTGCTAAACCAAATTTTGATTTAAATACTCTATTGCATGGCTGGCAATAAAGTTGGCCGGCAGAGTTGTAACAGTAGGTGTAGGCGGGCTTAGGTCTCTCCTTCCGCAGTTGGCGCTCAGCGTCGAGTCTAACAATGTACTAACCTTTATTAGATTAACATCAATCAACACTACATTAGTATAAAACAAAGTCGCTCCTTTCTCTATCTGTCCCTATGTATGCTTAGATCTTTAAAACTACGCAACGGATATTGATGCGGTTTTTGTAATAGTGATTCAAGAGGAAGGATTATATGTACACTCGCTTTCGCCTGCGTCTCCGCCCTCGTCAGTGTCGATCCCTTGGGAATAGTACTTTTTCCCGGGATAAAAGGCAGCCTATGCCCTTCTCCGTACCCCAGATATGGTGTATGCAAAATTTCATGATGATCGGTTCAGTAGTTACAACGTGAAAGCGAACAAACATAAACACACTTTCGCATTTATAATATTAGTAAAGTTAGGATGCAATCGTGCGACGCCGGGGTCCGGGTCGCTTAGTACTTTATATTTAGGAGACTGACCAGTGGGTCAGAGCATTATTAGCGCTTACGTATGTTAAGCAACTTCGGTCGCGGTCCCCACTGGGATGGGTGACCGAAAATGACGTTAAAATATCTTGAGCTTCTTCGTTCGCCGGAAGGCACTTTAAGCCATCATTGAAGGCTGTCATTAAACTATATCAGATGCCTTTAGGCAGCTTGATCTGACACCAGTGTTGGCCACTTACTCAACAACAACAACGACAATTATTTATGGGAATTGGATCTGATTGATCCAATACAAACAATAAATAAGGAAAGTATTTACTCTAGTGTGGAAATTTTTACAATGACCTAGGTAAAGATAAATATATTATATAACTAATATATATTGCAGTTGCCTATGGACAGCGGTGATCGCTTTCCATTAGGTGACCCGCTTGCTCGTTTGTCGTCCTTTATCATAAAAAAAAGCATTGGTGCCGGCAGAAACATTTTTAGGGAGGTGCATGATATATTTTTATCTCTTTATTTAGTTATTCTATGATGTACATTTATTCTGATTTCCCAGATTTTCATAAGTTTAATAATTTCTTTAAATTGATCAACAAATAGAAAACCGATTTGTGTTTTTTCTTTTTTATAAAATTATTAAGAAGATCCTACTTTATGCTAGTTTAATTTTTTTAATGTCTGTAAAGCTATATATTAAAAAAATATCCACAGCTAGGGAGATGCGAGTGCAACCCCTCTCGGCGCCTATGAATAAACGTAATTATGTACAGGATGTTACGTGTTTTTAAACTTTAATTTCAAAGATGCTGCAATTTACGTACATTTTTTGTTATCTGAATTGTTATAAGATATAAGACAATAGATATAAGACTAGAATTGTACACAATTAATAATGTTTCGAAAAAAATGGAGTAGGATTTTTAAACGTTAAGTAAACTAAACTTGTGGTGGATTGTGTATGTTGCCTTCAATAGAATTTGATTCCAATATTACTTGCCCGGAATAACAAAGTACAGAATACTTTGTGATTCCGGGTTCATTATAAATACTTCGTCTTAATAACAAAATGTGCACATTGCAATACTGAACTGTTTGTAAAAATAGCCTGGCTTGCCTTGGTATCTCGATCGCCTCACATGTGCAAAGAAAGACTATGTCTTTATATGATGAAACTTATTATTACGTCACAGGGAATTACGTTAATGCAAATATTATTCAAATTATAAACATGTTTATTACAAGCTTTTTATACACGAGTACTGGGGAAAGCAGTTCGCATTGAAAATAAATTTATCAGTTCCTGTTATATTTTAATGTCTCATTATGGAGCAGGATAACCTTTGTTAACTGTGGGTTTACCCGAGAGCCCAGAATGTTATGGCTATGAAGAATAAGTTCACTAAGCCGACTTTAGTATCGGTTTGTCAGTGGCGGAGTACTGGTCAATACAAATTTAATTTACCTCAGTCAAAATGCTTAATAAAAGCTATTGTTATTCCACATTTCACAGTCAGTCTTATCGTATTTATAAGTAATTTAATCGAATATCTGACTAACGTTATAATAAAATTGTATAAAAACAGCGTTATAATTAATTATAAAAATGAAAACCAGTTTCGGTTAAGCTTGTTAGCAATATTGATAAAATAAATTAAACAACGTGATAACCATAACATGAAACCATAAACTATGTACATTTTATTTTAATATCTACAATCTTTTATATAGGTATATATAAAGCGAAAATCACTCACTCATCACGAAATGCATTTTGGGTTGTACATTTATACTATTATGAAATTTCCTTATTTTTTGAGTGAGACATAAATTGAGAGAAATAGTCCTACGTTAGATACATTTATTTTGATTATGGGTTCCCGTAATATTAAATAAATGCCAATATAATATTATAAATGCGAAAGTACTTCGGTCATTCTGCCACCTTTTTACGCTTCAACCATTGAACCAATTTGGGTGAAATTTGGTATAGAGATAGTTAAGGCCCGGGGAAGGACACGCCATTCATTCCGGGAAATTCTACTGTTCCCGAGGCATCGACGTTAACGCGAACGGAGGTTCGGGCAATAGCTAGTTATATCTATATTCGTTACACACAGGCAATCTTAGTCCAAGTTCAATCAACCCGTAAAACTGGAACTTTTCTCAGACAACTTGTACATTTGCTTTATAAATTTCATCGTCTAGGTGCTCGACTTGAACGGTGAGCTTTTTTACAATTGTGCAATAAACAATAAATAATAAAGATAAAGTGCGTCAAAGTTCAGGAGTGGGGGCTAGTGACGTCAGTTTGCTAAAAATTGTAGCAAACTATGACGTCACACGGAACTTCAAAGGGCTATATCTTTATAATTTTTTGTTTAATCGACAAAAGAAAAAATACGTGTCCAATATTTTTTGAATATCTAACTGACGGACTTATTATATTTTTTTAGGAAACTAGCCTATTGCTTGAGTATACCAAAAAATAAGCTATCAAAGGTTTTTTTCGTGAAATGCCTGTTTTTTTTAGGGTTCCGTACCCAAAGGGTAAAAACGGGATCCTATTAATTTCGCTTCGCTGTCCGTCTGTCACTAGGCTGTATCTCATGAACCGTGATAATTAGACAGTTGTTATTTTCACAGATGATGTATTTCTGTTGCCGCTATAACAACAAATACAAAAAAATTTAATAAAGTAAATATTTGAGGGCTCCCATACAACAAACGTGTTTTTTTTTGCTTGTTTTTGCTCGATATTGATAACGGTAACAGGTAGACGCTTAAAATATTCACAGAATATATAGTTAAATATTCACTTTCAAAATAAATAATTAGATATAAATTAATATTTAAGGGGGGCTCCCATACAACAGACATGATTTTTTTGCCGTTTTTATAAATAACGGTACGGAACCCTTCGTGCGCGAGTCTGACTCGCAATTGGCCGGTTTTTTGTCTTTATGTCTTTATCTTAAAGTGACAATTATATTCGTGTTGACCAGAACTCTGCCAATGCCAAGGAATCAGCGTTATCAGTGGCATTGTAAAGGTCATCGCGTGTGCAGGTAGTAGGACTAGCGGTGCACGACACGGGCAAGTAGTGTTCAAGCTGTACCCCACATTCTTCTTGCTTCGGCCAACTTAAGTCCAGAGTCCGTTCAAGGAACATTTTTTAGTATGAACAAATCAATAGTTCAAGGATTCCTTAAGTCCTTGAAGTCGATCTAACCATGTTAAGTAAGTAAGCTCTGTGGTTGAAAACTAGGTTTATTTGCATTTTTGGGTTTATACAACCTTTTTGCAACCCTTAATAACTTTATTTTGTTCTGAAGGCCCGTAAGCATAGAGCGGCGATTGCATTTAAATTGCATCATATTGCCACGGGCAAGCGTGAAGCGTCCAAGCTGCGGAGAAAACTTACTTTTATTGTAATGTTAAGATACATTTTAATTTTACGTAGCACCCTGTGTATCCCTATCTCCTGAAGTCCTGTCAATATTTGTCGACTGCATTTTATAGAATCATTCACGTAGTCTAGATTGTAATGTTAAGGTTTATTTTATGTACTATTTCAAGTCTATAGTGAGCAAGTGGTGAAGCGTCCACAAATATTTAATTCACTTTTATGTGTATATGCTCTTTTGCTCTGAAGCCCTTTAAACTTGGAACATATATAGCATTTAATTTCATCATATTGTCCCGTAGGTTCAAGCGCCCAAGTGCAAGGGAAACTTAGTTTATATTGTTAGATATCGCGAGTGGCCGTCATTCGTTCGTGATCGCTCGTTGCACGCTCGCGGGTGTGTAAGGATAAGGAAACTTCGATTGCTTTGTCGATGATCGTTTACCGGTGACATTTCAATATCGAATTTCATTGTAAATCGCGTTCCCTTTTTAAATCAAAGAAATTATTTTCTTTTATGTTTAAATTTATTGGTTCTGTTTTTTTTTTCTTCTTTCGAGTGTGATTATTTAATTTGCCAGTGTTATACAGTTTACAACAGTTTCATTTTTGAAACATCTATTCATTGACTTGGGTTATTTTCTTTTTCTTAATTTCAATAAGTTCAGGTCTGAAGTGTTCGTTTGTGCCAGTGTTAACAGCATGAGTGCATTGTTTATATAGTGCATTTGAGTGGCCGTTGCGTTCCGTTACAGCTGAGGCTAGTGTAACCATGTCGTTGCTATGGATGAGTGCGTTTAATTTGGGAATGACTGTTGGTGCTACATTTGCAGTTATTATAGCGTAAGTTATTTTTAATTATAGTTTTTGATACTATATCTACTGCCTCAATTTCTTTATGCAGTCGTATAATTAGCTTGAAGCGGTTATAAGACAAATATAATATAATTATCTTTGAGAAAGTTGTTAAACATAATGGTCTGAACATATATTATTTCGCCATTTTGTATTTTGTGTAATTTGTATCGAAATAGTCCTGTCACTACTTTTGATCCCTGTCTCCTGGACTTAGTTTAGCTTTTTTTTTTAATACAGCCTTTGACTCTTGCGAGCTTTAGTACAATCTACCCTGAAAAAGATATTTATAGGTAAAAAAACGGTGTGTATTGTACAGTCGGTTTACGGACAATAATTTTTAGTGATCACGTGAAGGTGGAAGAGAGATAGATGCGTCACAAGCCGAACTCTTAGGCCGGTTGTGCCTCTCTATCGCTTGTTCCGTTCCGCGCACGAAAATGGGTCACTTTCCCTTGCACACGGAACGTGACACATTTTCGTGCGTGCAGCCGGCAAAATGGTATCCTTATTTTTTCGAATATTCGGCTCAAACACAGCGTGAAATTTACCCTAAAAATTTCCCGGGCGGTTCCATCTTGCTCATTTAGTTATACGTTTTATAGACGTAACAAAGTTGGTAGTTGTCGCTGAAAATATCAAGTGATTCGCGACAAAAACTTTTTCTGGATATTTTATTTTGCAATATTGTTTATTTGAAAATATTTTGATGTACTCATTTATTTTCATCTTTGACTGTACTTCATATTATTTTCATGCTCGTATTCCATGAAAAATAAGAGGCTAACTGCGCGACGAAAAAATAGACATTTTACGGTTTTAGTCTGATGCATAGCGCCTTAAAGTGTACGAGTGGAATTTTATAACGTTTACAATCAAAATTTAATCTATACTATACACCCCAAGCATAGTATATCTATGTATACAATACTAGTACAGTCACGAGCATTGATATGTTTATATATCAGTTCTTAAGTCAATGTGATAAGATCTAATCAATCTAAAATGGAATACAATTGTATATATATATTAATGCTGATGACTGTACAATGTACAAAGACTATCGCGCTACGAACCGAAGTTACGTTATTAAGAGGATCACTAAGCTCGAGAGAATTGAAAAATAGGTATTTAAATTTATTGCTGTCGCGCTGCGTGCCCAAAACAATTCCCGCAGAGAGCCATAGAGACAACTGCAGCTCGGACCGAAAATACCTGCGAAAAGTACACAAAATTAACGCTTCGTAGGGCCTTGATTTCTTCTCCAAAACTTAACCGATTTAATTTCTTTTGTCATTAAAAATAAAAATAAGCTATGGTTGTTTTTCTTTCTAATATAGTCGCGTCAAACTTGATTTCCAAATTTTTAGATTTTTGAAGGTCCATATCTCTTTAAATAATTCAATTATGAAAAAAATTTTAACATAGGGACATGCTATATCCATAGATTTTTTTGGTAAAAAAGTCATTGCTCTACTGGTACTCTCCGGCGGGGAATTAGGGGACTACGTTTATATGGAAATACGGCCCTTACGTTATTCAACGTATCCTTAGATGGCGGCAACAAACTTGGATTTAACTTTACACTAACAGTCATATCAAAAAAATAAAATTGCGTCCTCTGACAAACACAATCCCAAATGTAACTTTCCAATGGACTAAGAGTAAAAAAAGGAATCTGGTTTAAACATCTGATGTCAATTTGCATTTATTTAAGAATAAATTGGCATTTACGTCATAATTGATCTACACACATGTGCTTTTGTATTTATATTACATACGCCATCCAATCTAAAACCGGTTTGATAGAAATAAACAATACGCACTAACTAGTCGCTTTAGTGAGTACATAGTAATACAATATCCATTGAAGAGTACTACCAGACGCACGTCGCTTTAGTAAGTACAGAGTAATACAAAATCCATTGTAGAGTAATACAAGACGCACTAGCTAGTCGCTTTAGTGAGTACATAGTAATACAATATCCATTGATTGAAGAGTACTACCAGACGCACGTCGCTTTAGTAAGTACAGAGTAATACAAAATCCATTGTAGAGTAATACAAGACGCACTAGCTAGTCGCTTTAGTGAGTACATAGTAATACAACATCCATTGAAGAGTACTACCAGACGCACGTCGCTTTAGTAAGTACAGAGTAATACAAAATTCATTGTAGAGTAATACAATACGCACTAGCTAATCGCTTAAGTAAGTACAGAGTAATACAAAATCCATTGTAGAGTAATACAATACGCACTAGCTAATCGCTTAAGTAAGTACAGAGTAATACAAAATCCATTGTAGAGTAATTTACTTATATTTGCGATTTCGTCGAAATAAGAAGTGAAAAATTGGAAAAAAGGAGCGTGCTGATCTTCTATACTGACCGTCCCTTGGGCGAGGGTTGCTGCTTGTGCAGTGGCTCCACCTTTCCCGTTTTATAGCATTTCGAGCATATTGGACTATGGAAGAAGAGAGGCTTAGCAATAGGTTCTCGTTTTTTCCCTTTGGGTAAGGAACCCTAAAAAAATGATTGTCTGTAAAGTCGAGTTACGGGCGATAATTTTTAGAAGAAAGATAGAGATTAGTCACAAGCCGAACGCTTAGGCCTATCGTGTCTCTCTATCGCTTGTTCCGCACTCTCGCTTTCACACGGAACGTGACACTTTTTCGTGCGTGCAGCCGGCTGTCATCTATGGCGTATTATCTCTTCACAGTTCTCATATAAGACATATATCAATGTCTTCTATAAAGATGTAATTTGCTCAGTGACGTAAATTCTAAATAATAGCCTCAGTTTATACTGAATTGAACTACCGTGTTTCGTGACGCAAACTGACGGTCGAGAAATAGACCAATTTAGAGTTCAGTTTGATAAATTGCTTTTATTTAAATAAAATCACTTAATACGATATTATCGCGTATATTACTCGTACATTATTTTTACACCTAACGTTTCGAAAACTTTACAGTTTTCATGGTCGCAGGTAGACTAAGTTGACATTTGTCTTTGTGTTATAAGAACTATACAAAACTACCGCCTACAATATTTTATTATAATAAAAGTTTTCGAAACGTTAGGTGTAAAAATAATGTAATATACGCGATAATACCGTATTAAAGTGATTTTATTTAAATGTGTAACAATCGCGAAAACATCAAAAACCAATTGCTTTTATTATTCGCCAAATATATTTTCTTAAACTATGAACAGAAATAGATATTTAATTCCGCTTGCATCTGGTTTCCAATTTGTCCCCGAAAATTTGAAATTCGGGATTTCCTTACCCATACAAAACATTTGGGCCCAAAGTCGTCATCATCATCATCATATCAGCCGCAAGAAGTCCACTGCTGAACATAAAAGTTCGAGGTCGAGGTCTTAATAAAATGAAATTTCTACCAAGTGTAGCTAAGAGTCTACTTTTAAAAACATAACGCCGCATATGAATCCGTCCACTACCTGGCGTCAATAATGCCTCAGACAGACAGACAAACGTGTGATCTATATACCTTATCTGTAGTCCCAGCAGGTACTGTGTCATTGAATTAATGGAGCCTGATCGTCTATTTGGCGTGAGCATAATTAGCGCTTACGCTAGTTAAGCAACCCCGGGCGTAGTCCCCACTGGGATGGATGATCTCAAGTGGCAAAAAAATATCACGAGCTCCTCCGTGCTTCAGAAGGCACGTTAAGCCGTTGGTCTTGGCTGTCGTCATTGGTAGCAGTCATTAAGAGGCCTTTAGTTAGATGGGGTTTCGACAATGATACCAAGTGCCCGTGTGGCTTCAATTCGTAAACAATGTTATTATATGTCATAATCTGTTTTATGTGTCAATAAATAAATAAATAAATGTCATACCTACACTTGAATGCCCATCCTGTCCCACATCTTGTACAATAGAGAACCTCATGGCTGCTACCCCCAATGCGATGGTTGTGGTATATTACTGGTCAGAATTAATTTGACGTAAATATATTCAGTACTCGACACGACGAAGAAGAAGAAGAGGCCTTTAGGCAGCTTGAAAAATGTGACACCAGTGTTGGCCACTTGCACGCACGAAAGAGAGAGAGAGTTAATGAATGAATAAACACTTTGCAGTGTTTTTAATGCAGATTAGAGCTTCTGATGTGTGTGAACTCTACCTTAGGATTACATAGAGCTATTTTAGTCGCAAATACAAATGTTCCAATACATTGTTTGAAGTTTGCAAACTGAAACTAGCCAGCTTTTAAACAATATTGATGGATTCAGTATTGTCTAACAACTATTTCCAATTCGGTCTAGATATTGGCATGAAAAGAATAACAAACTCTATTATCGGTATTCATAGTCGGTATTAAACCGACTTTACAGACAATATATTTTTTTCAGTTTCAACAATAAATATGTTAAATATTAAATATATATGGACAAATCACACAGATTGAGCTAGCCCGAAAGTAAGTTCGAGACTTGTGTTATGGGATACTAACTCAACGATACTATATTTTATAACAAATACATATATAGCTACACATCCAAGACCCAGACCAATCTGAAAAAGATCATTTTCCATCTTGACCTGGCCGGGGATCGTACCCGGGCACCCTCGTGTCGCAGGCTGGCGTGTTGACTGCTGCGCCACGGAGCTTGCCAAAACTATAGCATCTATTAAAATCATTCAATTCAAACTTGCCAATAAATTGTTATCATTTTAACGTTCAGCTTTTCCCAAACTGTGCTGTCCTATTAATTACTCGCTAACTACCTTCCAAAGTTCAAACTTTTCAGTTCTCTACCAAGTTACCCAAGCCTGGCTTGCAATTTCAGCTCACCATTAATTACATCAAACTGAGGTTACTTTACTTGGTCAGGTTAAATGACCGATAGTGGTACCTGTGAATTAAATTAAGTTTCGTTTTATCTGCCTCCGTGGTCCAGTGGTAAAGGCGTTTGCCTGTAGATCCGGGGGTCGTGGGTTCGACTTCGTTTAGATGTTTCCAGTAAGGTTAGGACATTGCAGGCTTGAAACACCTGATTGTCTGATAATGAAGATGTTTCCGTGCTTCGGAAGGCACGTTAAGCCGTTGGTCCCGGCTGCCATCTGGTAGTCGTTAAAAAAAGGAACCACGTCAGAGACCGAGAGGCGGTTTCGAAGAACTGACATGTTCGATTGATCGTGGCACCTACTCGAAATGATGATGATGATGAATTAAATTTTTGAATTAATTTTGAATATTTTTGTTAAATTCGTAAATTGGAGCTTGCTGCAAAAACGCACCATTAGATCTATATTCTAAACTCGGTGCTAGAGAGTATCTTAGAGAATTGTTTGAAGATATTAAATATTTTAATTCTACACTCTCAGTATACGTTAGCGAATGTAAATAACATAGATAGGGACAAATAACATAGATTGATACTTACTCAACGATACTATTTATAATAGATACATGTTGAATATAAACATCCAAGACCCAAGCCAATCAGAAATAGATCGTTTTCCATCTTGACCTGGCCGGGAATCGAACCCTGCGATTCAAAGACACTCGCGTCACCACTGAGCTACAGAGATAGTCACGAAGGATATAATATTATGTGTGTGCGGCATAATCTTTCGTATAGAAAAAATTGTGACATACACGATGCGACGTAAAATACGAAAATTATTAGCTACATCAGTTTTGCTATTGCAAGGAACATTGGATCTCGGAGTAGGCTTCTATTAAAATATTATGTATTCTCGAAAATATTATGTCTGCCTTTACTTAAGTTTACCTATAAAAACCAGTTATGTAGGTGATAAAATTTCATGGTAATAATTTGATCTATTAGTCTATTATATTGTAATCAATTTAAGTAATATACAGAGTAATTGTATTGTAAACTCTTGTAAAACTATTTGTAATCCTTCAGGCACGTAGGGACCAATGTTGGACTGAGCTTCTTTCGACGAATTCTTCTCACCAGTGGTCATTCCAAAACGCTAGTAGTTTGGCATATATTGATAAATTTTTTTTTTTTTTAATATAAAACTTTTACTTGACTGCATGGCAGGAATGTCGGTTTGCAAATGGCTTCTAGTAGACTTTATCATCTGAAATCGGTATAATTTGATGTTATAAATGCCCATGTTTATGAACAATGTGTGCAATAACTAAAATAAACTGCAATGGTGCGACTGTAGTAAGATTTACTTAGAGAGCTGGCCTTTCTGCGTTGTCTATGATCAAACCAGTTTTCGTTGGTATTCTCGCCAGGGGCTCCGGCGATGAATAAAGAGCTAAAAGGCGGAGAAAGCTAAATGCCGTAAAACAAATAGAATGTTAAATGCATATTTATAAATATTATGTGTATTTTTTTTATTAAGTACTAAATCCTCTTTTGCCTAGCTATGGGATAAGCCCATTTACTCGGGGTCGGCGTCGTCAGGATTTTCTATCCTGGGTCGTCGGCGGTGGTATTTGGGCATCTTTCATATCCCTTTTTATCCAAGTTAGTGTAGGTCTTAACTAAGTACTAAATATTTCTCACAAATGCTAAAGTATTAGTAAGTATAGTAATACTTAGTATACTAAGTACTCTTGTTTTGCTTTTACGTCTTTGCTTAATCAATCTTGCCGTTGTCAGAGGAATAAGAGGGATTTATGTTCAATTACGACGTAGTCTTAATGAAGCTAGTTGATAGTGATACAAAATATCGTTGAATATCAAGTAGAGAACGGGTATTTTTTGAGACACTACACGTAATTATATTATATACCTATATATAGCCCGGTTGGTAAAATACCCGGTTTATATTATAATCGATTAATGTGATAAAAAAAAATTGCCACAGGTAGGATTCGAACCAACAACTTTAAAAAAAAACCGAATTTAAAGTTGATGAAAGTGGAGACAACTTTAAATTCATCTGCCGGCCTATTTGCTCAGTCACAAGCTCAGCTTCAAAATACATTGCGGGTTTCCTATTATTTACTATTAATTTAAGATATATAAAACGTAATGTACTTTGAAATGATTATCAAAACATTGTACACTGAGTTAGCAAATAAGCCGGCTGATGTGAATTAAGTTTGATACCGCACTTCTAAATATTGGGTAGTAATGGAGATTATGCTTCAAATGCGTGTAAGTACCTATCATATGTGATGAACAAATTCGTTGCGGTGATTCGAGTCGAGGCTACGGCAGCTCAGTGGTTGAGAGCGTCGACAGGCCAGATGTCGAAGGTTGTTGGTTCGAATCCACCTATGGCGAATATTTTCATCACATATTTTTGATTTTAACTCTACACGTAGTTATATTTTATTATCAATGGACTTCTGTACTTGTCATGTTCGCTATCTTCAATTCCCTTGACCTTAAATATTGCTAACTAACTTACAATAAGAGCGTTGTTCGACTGGTTACGTATCTGATGTGGGCGGCTTCTGTCAAGGTTAGATAGCCGTGAACTTGACTTACAATTTATGTGACCTTCCTCGTTGTTATACCACTACGAACCGCAATCCAAATCACTCCGCTACACGATTTATAGTAGCATTTTTTTATAATCTTCCATGCTGGTCTGGGAGAAAAGAAAAAACGTAGAATGTGCCAGCTGTTTCTCTTCCCGCGCAGATCGTGAAAGCCGATTGAGGGATTAGGCTAAAATCTGCGGAATCATGTCAATAGGCGATGCGGCTAGCAACCCATCACTATTTGATTCCGTTTTTCATCTTCACGCTAAATGCTAAATGTGGCCATAAGGTCTTATAGACATAGGCTCTGTCTACCCCGCAAGGGAAAAAGACGTGATATGTATGTATGTATTTTTTTACAAGCTTTGATTTAGTTTTACCTGTCCCGGTGTGTGTGTATCTAAGCGTCGGCTGCACAAAAAGCCAAAGAAACTGCGCTCGCCAACCCGCCTGCCAAGCATGGTGAGTATGACAAAATCCTATGGAACAAAAACCCATGGGAACGCCCTTTGTCCAGCAGTGGGCTCTAACGGCTGGAATGATGATGATGATAAAATTTGATCGCTTGTGTAGAATGCAGAAAACTGTAAATAACTAGGTTTTGCTTCCTTAACTCAACCATGAACTTGAAACGGCAGCGGCCTCCCGCCAAGTTATCGCGGCAATGTCAAGAACTTGTAAAAAGTTGTACACTTCGTACATATTGACTAGCTCCGTGGCGCAGCGGTCAACACGCCAGCTTGCGACACGGAATGACCGGGTTCGATCCCCGGCCAGGGCAAGATGGAAAATGATCTTTTTCAGATTGGCCTGGGTCTTGGATGTGTATCTATATATGTATTTGTTATAAAATATAGTACCGTTGAGTTAGTATCCCATAACACAAGTCTCGAACTTACTTTGGGGCTAGCTCAATCTGTGTGATTTGTCCGTATATATTTATTTATATTACAATATCTCTTGATACATTGTGATGTCACATTTAGTATGCAAATGTTTTCGTGTATAATGCATGGAGGATATACTTGCTCATATTCATAAACGTAAATAAGTATACTCTTTCTTTGAAGGCTCTGTGGCGCACACAGAAATAGATATTTCTGTGATGGCGCAGAAATTTTTAAGAATTTAATAATAAATATATAGGAACATATACAAATTGTGCTAGTCTCCACGATAGAACACGATCTTTTTCAGATTGACCTGGGTCTTGGATGCTAACTCAACGATACTATATAATTGACACTTGTCAATCTGAAAAAGGTCGTTTTCTATCTAGACCTGTCTGGAGATCGAACCTAGCCACAGACGTTTTAAAAGTTACTATAATACCATGGAAAAACATAGGGTTTCATGTAAGTTTATTCGAGAAAAGGAAATTAATGTTCCAAGATATATAACTTTACTCGTTCAATATAAATGTCGAGATCTTTATTACCAGATCTAATAACGTGCCTTCTGACTCTAAATACACTTTATTACATTATTAAAGTTTATTACCACAATGCGTACTTAATCGCTTACTACCTACTGGATTATTCCAATATTTTATTACATCAACAAAAAAATACACTAGACTCCGCTATATGATTCGTCAAATGCTACAGCAATTCATCAGCAACACGCTTCGTCTAAACTTACAATCCTTTATCTGCAACATGCTTCGTCATCGTGTATAAAAAATATCAGCAACACGCTTCGTCAAAACTCACAATCCTTTATCTGCAACATGGTTCGTCATTGTATACAAAAAATATCAGCAACACGCTTCGTCAAAGATTTACAGATACAAATCCGCTACATGCTTCGTCTAAATATAAATTTATTGCACTATGACAATAATCTAGGATCTTTTTAATATCTACTCTAGACTTTCAAGGGTGACCGCTTTTAGACATTTTGATTAGGCAGCCTTCATCTGAAGGTCAGGCAGCATTATAGGTGTAATCGACCAAATGTAATTGGCAAATTGCTTTAGTTCGCATGTCTATACTTATTAAGTTATCCTCAGTCATTTCGAATATTTTAGCTATTATGGCTTACTTTGGTTTTCGCAGATTGTGTGAGGGACAAAACACAAATACAAATTTAATTATTTGCTGTAATAGGGTACGATACAGGCGTTCATAACATATTGGAACAAATCTTTATAACCGGTGAAAACAATATGCAAATAGTTAACTTCATATTAAATTTACCTAGGCCATATTTTCTAAAACATGCATGCATCATATTAAAATAATTTGTGTTAATTTAAGTCCGTCGCCGAGGTAGGCCGGGAAAACGCTGGAGAGATGATTAGAGCTGTGCGTGCACTGGACCGGAATCGAAGCGGACGGAGCGGACGGATTTGTTGCTTTGTATGGATTTGTATGGCGCTGCGTGCACTGCATCGGCATTTCCGTGCCTGAGACCGGAATTTCTGCCGGTGACGTCACCGGCATCGGCAGTCGTCAGTGTTGCCGTTCATAAGAAGATCTACCCCTTATGGTAGAACTTTTTATATTGGAATATTATTATGAATAACAGAGAATGGTAGAAACCTCATTTCGTAGGAATTCGATTTAGATCATCCATAACTTTTAAATTCATTAGCTAGTCATTCATTGTAGTCTTCCTCAATTACATATGTCGTGAATGAGTAAGACGAAAATACAGAGTGATGAAAATACTGACATTAAAAACAAAGATATAAATCAATGAACATTGGCTGCACGCACGAAAAATGTCACGTTCCAGACCAGCAACAGCAGCAGCAGCAGGAGTAGTAGTAGTATCTATCACGCATCTATCTCTCCCCGTTATCACGTAAAATTATTGGCCGTAAACTGACTTTAGAGTCAACCAATTTTCAGAGTTCCGTAGTAAATAGTGAACCCTTACAGTTTCGCCATGTCTGTCCGTCCGTCCGTCTGTCCGTCCGTGGTTTTACTCATAGACTATAAGTACTAAAAAGCTGTAATTTGGTACGGATATGTATATTAATCATGCCAAAAAGTAGTAAAATAAAATATAAGGTTAAAGAATATAGTGAAGTTCAAAAAATTTTTTCTTCAATTCCCAAAGAATCTATCTTCATCTTTTAATAAATCAGCATATAATGTATGAAACTCTCCATAGAGGAGTCTTTTAGAGTTCATATTATGCACCCATATCTTTCTCACTCCAGCCAGAGTAATGATTACCCAGTAAGGTATAGACATCGTGATGATATAGATCTTAGAATATTTTTTTTTGTGTTTTGGTAAAGACAGACTTAAATATGACACAGACATAATAATGGGACAGGGCAGGTTGGTACAGGTTTAGGTGGTATCTTCTCTATCTCTATTATTATAAACAAAAGTCACCGCCGGTAAATAAAGCAAAGCGTTATGCTATATGTTAGTAACCACTTTATAGGAAAGCGCTGTGTGGAGGGTTATACTCCGACCCCAAAAACACGTAAATTAAAAAAATTACAATATTGTAACTTTTGCTGCAAAAATGTAACATTTCAGGAAACGAAACGTAATTTATGACTCAAGGGCCCTGGCAACACTGTAAAAATGCCGGTCCGGAATCCGAATGCAGTGAACGCACCCCACCGGCATTTTGAAAATCCGGCCGCTCCGGCCGCTCCGTCCGCTCCGATTCCGGTCCAGTGCACGCACAGCTTTAGATACTTTTCAAAAAGACTGGTCGAGGTTAACATCCGATAGAGACAAGTGAAGAGAGATGAGAGAGACCTTTCCCCAGCAGTGGGACTAGTGATGTGCCGCTGAGAACGTTCTCGCTGCTGGCAATATTGCCAGTGAGAATATTCTCAGGAAACAAGAACGCTGCCGGGAATACTCTCGACGTTCTCAACAAAATAAAATTAGTTTATATTTTTATGTTTTACTAGCTGCTGCCCGCGACTTCATCCGCGGCAATTTCTGTTATTTATTATGATTAATTAGTATAGATGAATAATTTTTCCCCGTTTTCAAAACATTTTGTAAGGGGTGCTTCGCTCCTATTGGTCGCAGCGTGATATTTTAAAGCCTTCCTCAATAAATGGACTATCCAACACAAAAATAATTTTTCGATTTGAACCAGTAGTTCCTGAGATTAGCGCGTTCAAACAAACAAACAATCAATCAAACAAACAAACTCTTCAGCTTTATAATATTAGTATAGATAGGTGATTTTTAGTGTTTCTTTGCTTTATTATCTGGGCGCTAGGATTAGTTATAAACAAGGCATGAAATGTGTGAGTGAGATATTGGTGTCCTGCTCACTCTTATCGTGGCGAACGCGCGCCGCGGTCTTAGACACGGCCGCGCGTATTAATGTACTTATGAGTTTTAAAGGCTTAACACGTGACATTAACACTGTTGTTTTCGAATTTTAAAAATGAGTAAAAGAAGCCCTGTGTACAATCATTTTACGCATATAGAAGATAGCGACCGTATTAAATTTATCTGTAATTACTGTGGTGAATTGTATACTAATAAAAATCAAGATTTATTCGTCACCTCGTGGTGACGCAATATTGCTGAGAAAGTTCCCAAGAATATTCCCGAGAATATTCTCGAGAATACTTGCTAACACTGGGAATATAGCATTTTTATTGCAAATAGAGTGTATTGTTTTATACACAATTATCTGTCGACTTTATTTGATACTATTTTACTTCAGAAAGGTTGGTTGTTTCCATTATATAAAAATGATTCTCAGCCGTTCTCATTTAGGAGAACGTTGCCGGGAACGCTGCCGGCAATATTCTCAGGTGGGAGAACGTTCTCGGGAACGGCACATCACTAAGTGGGACAATATAGGTTTAAAAAAATATAAAAAAAATAAGTCAGACTAGCAGTTAAATTTTACTTTACTATAGGCCATTATGTCAAGATATATGTCAGTTAATTAACTTTATAGAATTGATCAGGGTCTCATAAAGTGCGGTACGCGAAGTGATCGGACGCGTGTAATAAAAACCTTAGTCTCTCCAATAGCCAATTTAGTTATTTTCGTTAGGGAGTGTAGTGGGGGTTCGCTGTCATATACACACTTTAACAGGGGTACGAGGAGCAGCCTTTGAGAAACTTTGGTATAGGTCAACAGTATCAAAATTTTAGAATAGGACAGTTTGGATATTTGTAATTGAGGGTTCGATGGTATTAAATGTAATCGAACAAGTTATTGCAGCTCCTTAGGTCTGCTACCATGGCATTACGATTGTTTTCAAAGAAAAATTAAATACTATTGACCTGTAAAAAAACAGCCTGTGTCACTTTGGAGGGTGTAAGAATTCTAACGATACATACGTCCAAATTCGTTATGGCATTTAGAAGTTATGGTGGTTTAAACTCACATACACGCATATTTTTTTACATACTTACACTTTCTGTCGCCCGCGGCTCCGTTCGCGTTAATGTCGCTCCCGCAGTAGTAGGGGAGCCCATGATGCTAAATGAGGATTTACGCGAGCGTCGTGGGGACCCATTTGAATCAGAAGATGTTTTTGTCTTCAAAGATTAGGTGTTAGAAAGAAAAAAGATTATCTGATATTTTTCGTTGCACCGGTGGGAAGAGCAGCCAGGAGGTTTCAAAAATTGAATATAAAAATAATGGTCCCATGAAAATACGCGACCGCGTTCAAATGTTCAATTAATGCAAGCTGGCTTTATAACATGCCAAAAATTGTGTATAGTAATGTGACGATTTGAACATAACCTCAGGAGAGAGGGTAACAAAAGTGCAGACAAAAAAGTCTTTGCATTATAATGAAATGTATAACTTATCCCATAACCTAGCCTTATTACATAAAACCTCTATTCTTCTTTTCGAGTCGGTAGCAAACCATAAAATTGTAATATTTAATTATATCCTGCCAATACTTAGCCACCTGAACGGCGCTTGCATTAGCAGCCATCAGATCACCCATTGTGCAGGTGCTGGGGCATTTAGAGCAAGATAACAAGTGGCTCATTGTTTGAGTGTCTCCACATTGGCATAACTGACCATTAGTATCGACCGAAGAGCCCTATTTCACCAGGTTTTCTTTCGACCTACCTTAGTTCTGGGTCTGTACAAACTCCAGGTGAAGGTGAGTTTGGAAGGTTAGCCCATAGCACATTTATATGACTCGAAAAAATTGGATTTTCTTGATCGTTTGTTACGATTTGACGGAGAAAATAGCTTTTATTATATAAATACTAGATACTGAAAGAACTTAACCTCTGTTTAACATTTAATATACATCCCGTAAATATGTTAATGTTGAAAAGATTCCCCTATATTATTAGCCGTTTGTTGCTCGTCAATCATGAAGAATAGAACCTGGGTGACCTTTTCGCAAATTTAAATTGACAACCTTAATTATACGAAGGTCAGACGATATCACAGGGTTAATCAAACAAAATTCATTATAATTACTCACCTTGTTGTCTCAAGAACCTTGTGAGTATTTTTTAAATGACATTAAAAAAAATATTACTTAGGATAGGAATTTCGTTCAGTCAAGTTTTAGAAGACGTGAGAATTCGACGGATTTCATCAAAATACCTAATTTAACAGTTTTAGGTAAATTGCTTTTGCCAATGCAGTTTTGTTATTTTAACTCGGTGATTAGGGTTTGACATTATCTATGAAAGAGTGACGAGGGTGGGTTTTACGGCGCGGTATCCATTTTTCATGCTTTACTTTAAGTTCACGAAACTGAGAGACAGTAATGTTATCTGATTGAGATAGGGTAGTTATTTGAAGCAACAAGACCTGAAATATCAAGTATATTTTACAACATCCAGGAATAATTAGTACATTTTAGTTTGCCTTCATTAGATTGGTTTGATGTCACTTCATATATATACGATTTTAACCAGCCAAAATTACTTGCTACTGAATGCCATTTTATACCCCGGTTAGTGGGGGAAGCGATTGAAATTAAGAAGCATCCTAATTTCAATTGGGAAGACGGGTACAAATAATCGGGTACATAGAATCCATGGATTGAGTTGTGTAAAAAGTACATACGCGCTTAAGGGAATAATTCCCGAACTGACACCATCGGTGTTGTGTGCAAAAACTTGTATAATAAAAGACAAAGAAAGAGGTTTCCTTGACAGCTCAACAACACTGCACTTCACGAAATATCAGACGAAACTCAAATTCCATCGCGGTAAGTCCTGAAGTGAAAATAATACTTCATATATATTCTGTTCCTCGAATAAATTATCCCGGAAAAGTCATGTCACTGCTACTACAGACTAAAAATCCCCGTGGCTCAAAGCAACGTCAAAAGTCAAGGTTCGTCCCACTTGGGAGCCCTTTGCGCAGCTGTTTGCATTGAGTCAGGGCTTTATGCCCTCACTTCAAAAGCCTGGTGTTTACGGCTCGGGCAAATACTTGTTCATATACAATGTAGCATCGTTTAGAAGTTATCCCATGACACAAGTTAAGAACTAACCCTGAAACTAGCGCAATCTGTGCGATTTGTCCCTACATAATTTTTATTTAATACGGAATCCTTAGAATACTATTACGACCTACGGTTTTATCCTAATCCTAACAAATATTATAAATGTGAAAGTGAGTTTCTGCAAAATATTGTGCAGGCTTTAAACCAGTGATTCCAGTGCTGCGTCTACGACTAGTGCTGTTTTTTGTAGAATAAAGTATAAAAGTTTGTTTGTTTGTTACGATTTCACGTTGTAACTTCTGAATTGATCATCATGAAATTTTGCATACACGTTATCTGGGGTACGGTGAAGGACATAGGGTACATTTTATCCCGGAAAAAAGTACTGTTCCCGAGGGATCGATATTGACACGGGCGGAGCTGCGAGCGAAAGCTAGTATAATAAATGTTGTTATCATCATCATCATCATCATCAGGTCCTTTTTAGTTTCCACTACATGAGCACGACCCTCTCTGTACTACAAGAGCCATACTTGGCCAGAGCAGCCAGAGGACTTGGCCTACACTCTCCACGCTGGCCAGACGGGTTGGAGAGGAATGTTGTTATAGCGGCCATAGAAATACATATTTTGGGAAAAATTTAAGTCTTTACCTATTACGGTTCCAAATATGCATTCTATCACATACGGATGGACCTCGGAGGCCCGTTGGCATCCTTTGAGTACGGAAACCCAAAAAAAGTTAATTGATTTGTAGTATGAATGAGATAAGCCAGACATCGATATGTTAAGGTCTCGGAGGGACTCTACCGTTATTCGACCCCTTTTATCGGGAGCAGACAACAGCTGTGTTCGGACAAAATCCGCGATTAGATATTTCAGACCCTGAATTTATTTATGAGAATTCCGTTAATCTTAATTTATTGTCAATATTTCCACCGATTTCACGTTGTCCGTACTTAGAAATGTTTTGTTCACATCACAATTCTGAAGGAAACGTAATCTTAAAGTATATTAATTACTTACTGATATATATGCTCTAAAATATATATTTCTTGATGTAATAAGGCCCTAAAAATCGATGAACACCGGCTACACGCACGAAAAAGTGTCACGTTTCGCGTACAAGCAAGAGTGCGGAACAAGCGGTAGAGACACAATCAGCCTTAGCGTTCAGCTTGTGACGCATCTATCTATCTTCCATCGTTATCACGTAAAATTATCGTCCGTAAACTAATTTTTTAGACAATTAATTTTATTCTTCAACCATCTTTAATGGTTCTTTATAATTCATACAAATATTATAAATGCAAAAGTACCTCTTCACGTTTTGACATCTGAACCAATTTCAATGAAATTTGATATGAGCTTGAGCCCGGGGAAGGACATAGACTAGTATTTATCCCAGACAAAATAAAGTTTCCGAGGGATCGACATTCACGTGAGCGGAGCCGCAGGCAAAAGCTAGTATTATGCATATATATGTATATTAGAACACACTGAGTCATCTCACTGTAATAATGAGCAACATAGTACACAGGTGGCAATTACAATGTCATCTGAAATTGCTCAAGAACTTGATACACGTACAAAATGCGACTTGCAAATGAAGATAGGTACTATTGATAACAGTATTAATAAGAAATTTTCCTCTAACAAATTATTAGTTTATTCAGACGAGCTGGGTCAAGGCTTTAGTAGTATTTTTTCGAAATGTATAAATCATGATTGTACTGTACTAAACACATGTACACCCGGGGTATCTTTTTCAAATTTAATTGATAGCATTGACAGTAGTAATATAGATGAAAACACAACAATATTAATATTGTTTGGTGACAGTTCCTCTGTTACAAAAAGGAACATAAAGCAAAGTATTGACATTTTAAATAATTTGAATTTAAAAACTAGGTGTAAGTTTATGATAAGTGCTTTTCCGTATTCGGAATCACTTGATAAAGACAGAAATATACACATACATAACTTAAATGTACATATGTACAACATGGCCCGTTGTCATGGCGATTTTATTTTCTATTTAGATTTAAATAAGTTTATATCTAGGTTTAAGTTGACACAAGATACTATGTATCTTCCATTACATTTTAAGCGAAAAATAGCTTCACTTGTAGCTTTTAATTTACTTAGTCCTGTAAAAAGTAGTAAAACTGCTATGTCTTTTGACATAGGTAAATCTAATAGTAACGTTCAAGGTAGTATTATACCTGTAATATATAACTCTCACTCTGATTTAAACTGAGTGATAAGACAACAGTCAAGGCCAAAGAATTAAATATCATTCACCAGAACATTCAAGGCTTGACTAGCAAATTATTACAATTAGAATTATTCATAAATCATATAGATTTACATGTAGTATGCCTTACTGAACATTTTCTACAGCCCCATCTGCAACAATTTAATATAGATAATTATTCAGTGGCAAGCTCATATACCAGAAAGACTAAAGAGAAAGGAGGCAGTTTAATTTTAACGCGAAACAATGTCAAATGTAGAGAACGCAAAGATATCGTCAGTCTTTCGGTAGAATGTAATGTTGAATTGTCATGTATTGAACTTGAGGAATCTATTATAGTATGCGTATACAGACCCCCTAAGTCAAATTATAATACTTTGGAATTAGTAATTGAAGATATTTTGAGGAAACTATCCTGTAGTCCCAAAAATATCATAGTGTGCGGTGACTTTAATGTTGATTTATTAGTAACTACAACTGAAAGTGTTGGCTTGTTGAATGTATTTAAGTCGTTTAATTTATTTAATTTATTTTTAGAACCAACTAGAGTTAATGGTGATTCTGCAACATGTATAGATAATATTTTCTGCAATTGTAGTGCTCTTAATAAATACATAATTAAAAATCTCACTTCTGATCATTTTGGTCAGTTTGTCAAATTAGTAAATCAAGTAGAGGTAGACTTACCAAAGATAACGTATAGACCTATAACCAAAGGCAAAATCAAGGTATTCAAGGAAAATATATCAGAAAAAATGCCCCTAATCGAAGAAACGAGAGATGATCCGGATGCCCTTTACAATAAAATGTTTAATGTCATAGAAACTGAATTCAATAATGCCTTCCAAGTTAAAACTTGTACCAGACGTAATCGTAAAAAAATTAGTGAATGGGCTACTACAGGTATCTACATCAGTAGAAATAGGATATACGAATTACTGGCTATGAAGGCATATAACCAGGATCCTGAATTTATTAACTATGTTAGAAATTATTCAAAAGTTTTTAAAAAGGTATGTATGCATGCCAAATCATTATATACTAGAAATACTATCTTAAATTCTCAAGATAAAATAAAGACAACATGGAAAATTATTAACACAGAAACTGGTAAGAATAAACAGCGTGACAATAAAGTAGAATTAAAAATAAATAATAATGTTCTCAGCAGTAAGGCAGACGTTGCCCAATATTTTGAGGACTTTTTCACTAACATTCCCATAAACACCACTGCCTCCTTATGTTCATCGACAGATGAATCTAAAAAATTATTAACAAGTTGTATACCCGAATGTAAAAATAATTTAATATTTCAACATGTGACTCCGCTCACAATCATTGATACATTTAAAAGCTTAAATAATAAAAAAACTGGAGATTTGTGGGACATCTCGGTATCCGTCATAAGTAATATCATTAATGTAATAGCACCTTACTTAGCTTCTATTTTTAATAAATGTTTAGATACCGGTACTTTTCCAGCCTTGATGAAGCTGAGTAAAGTTATACCATTATATAAATCAGGGGATAAAAGTAATCCCACAAACTACCGGCCTATTTCCATTCTACCAGTTCTCAGTAAAATATTTGAAAAATTGATTTTCAATCAATTATTGTCTTTTTTTAATAAAAATGATCATTTTCATAGTGAACAGTATGGATTTACTAAGGGTCGGTCAACAACTGACGCGGGTGTAGCTCTTTTAAAACATATCTATGAAGCTTGGGAGGGAAAACAGAATGCTATTGGTGCTTTTTGTGATCTTTCTAAAGCATTTGACTGCGTAGATCACAATACCCTTATATCCAAGCTGAAACACTATGGAATCAAAGGTAAATCTCTCGACTTAATCAAATCGTACTTGAGTAGCCGAATTCAAAAAGTTAGTTTAGATGGGGTTCAATCTTCCGGATCATGTATTAGGATGGGTGTACCTCAGGGCTCTATCCTAGGGCCTCTTCTGTTCCTTATATACATTAATGATTTACCGTACTATATTAACACATGCAAGGCTGTACTATTTGCCGATGATACATCTCTCATCTTCCGAGTAGATAGGAATACTGACTCTTCTGACGAGGTTAATAGTACATTAGCTCAAGTGTTGGACTGGTTTACTGCGAACAATCTTTTGTTGAACGCTAGTAAAACTAAATGTATTAAATTTTGCTTACCAAATGTTGCAAAAGTTTCAACAAGTATAGTCGTCAATAATGAAACAGTAGGATTGGTAGACAAAGCAACTTTTCTTGGAATAACTGTTGATGCTGGGCTTCAATGGGGTGCCCATATTGAAAAATTGGCAGGGAAACTTAGCTCTGCGGCTTACGCGGTTAGGAGGATAAGACAACTAACTGATGTTGATACTGCGCGTTTGGTATATTTTAGTTACTTTCATAGTCTTATGTCGTATGGAATATTACTATGGGGAAACGCTGCAGATGTAAATACCATATTTGTTCTACAGAAACGCGCTATTAGATCAATATATAAATTAGGCGCCAGAGAATCTCTTAGAGAGTTATTCAAAAATATTAATATTCTGACACTCCCTTCACAGTATATCTTTTCTAATATTATGTTTGTGCGCCATAACATTCATTTATATAAAAAAAACTGTGATATACATAGCAGAAACACTAGAAATAAAAATAAATTATTTACACCAGCATTGCGATTGCAGAAAACTATGGATTCTTTTTTGGGTCTTGGAGTACGCTTCTATAATAGAATTCCCGCAGAAATATTAGGTCTGCCATTAATTCAATTTAAAACGGCTGTAAAAAATCATTTACTTAAAAGGGCTTATTATTGTATAAAAGATTATTTATTCGATAAAAATGCTTGGTAATAATTTAAATGTATATTTTAATGTAGTTAAATTTAATTTTTGTAAAATATATTGTTATATTCGAGCCCTTCAGGCACATAGAGACCAAGACTGGACTGAGTTTCTTTCGGCGTATTCTTCTCAGCAGTGGTCATTCCGAAACGCTAGTAGTTTTTCGATTTTACAAACAAAAGAAAGAAAAATAAACAACAGAAACATATGACGTTCAAAAAGCGATACATGTATCCTACTTTGAATAAAAATTATTCATTTTCATTTTCATTTTTCATTTTAGAAGTCAGAAATGGTGACTTAATTTTTTTAAACCAAAAAAATATTATCACTGTACGGGCGTAGTCATTATCATCATCTCAGCCGCAAGAAGTCCACTGCTGGACATAGGCTTAGTAAAGTTGTTCTTTTCAAATTATACGAAAAGAAAAAAGTTCATATTTTACATAAGTCTAAATTTTAATATAGCAAGAAAAAACAGAGCGTCTTCGTCGTCGTAGAAGTTAGTGAAATTAATTTAAAAGGGAAAATTTACCTAAAGAAAAGAAATTCTCACGAAGGGAGTGGTTTTCTCCAAATGTTAATCTTTCAGTTCCACTCCATTAATCCTGCCTTTTTCATGTTCATCTAGCTACGCGTTTGTGCGAGTCATGTTGTGACTTTGCATTATATCCATATTGTTATTTCATGGTCGAACGTCTCAAGAATCATGTTTAGATGTTGTGGCTAGCCATACACGGTTTTTAAATCAATAACGGACAAATGACAGCTTGAGGTAGCTAAAGTAAGTTCGAGAATATAACTCATCGATACTATATTTTATAACATCTACATATAGTACAAGACGCAAACCAATCAGATCAAAGATTATAAACATGGGCATTTATACCACCAAATTATACCTTTTTCAGATTATTAAGTCCACTAGAATCAATTTGCAAAACAATCCAAAACAAAAGCCGTGCAGTCTGCTGAAATTACCGCCAAGAACTCCAACGCCATCTATATTACATTGTTTTTTATTGCTCTGTACTATAAACACATCCTGTCGAATTATAAAACGAGAACTAATGTTTAAACACGGTGTTTAAACCACTAACTGACCAAGAGAATACAACACTTATCATTTAGATGTTTTTCAATTGTCATAGTCAATTTCATTTGGGCGGATACTGTACAGTCGATTTGTAATAAGTCGGATTGGCTTCAAATTACGCAGACGAAGAAACTAATAGCTTTAACAATTTCATAGGCTCGTTATCAGGCTAAACCCTCGAACGTCGATTATCTTGACGAGAGGTTGCGGTGACGGCCCATCACTCTGGGCAATAACTTTTTGTGTGCGAAAATGGCCGATGGATTTCGGGACCGCTAACAGAAATCCGGAAGAACGATTTTATATATTGCTATCATTTTGGGTTACCGTAGTTAACAAGGGACCCTTTATAGTTTAGTTATAACCACCTGTGTATGTCCGCGGTTTATTAGCTCAGACAACCTCCGTGGTTAAGGCGTTTGCCTGTTGACCCGGGGTCGTGGGTTCGATTCCCACCGGAAGCATACTTTGTTTAGTTGTTTCCAGTTTGGTTAGGACATTGCAGGCGTGAATTACCTGATTGTCTGATAATAAAGATGATTCCGTGCTTCGGAAGGCACGTTAAGCCGGTGGTCCCGGCTGCCATCTGGTAGTCGTTAAAGGAACCACGTCAGAGGCCGAGAGGCGGTTCCGAAAAACTCTGACACCAGGGTGTGCAAGGTCGATTGACCATGACACCTACTCGAAATGATGATTAGCTCAGAGATTATTAGTGCAGTCACGTGTCACGTCAGTTCAGGGATCCGTTGATATAGTGCTAATTTTTGACGGAGTCAAGTGTCCCAACCCCCTGCTAGCTAAATGGGTGGTGTTGGATACGTGAAAAAAATCAAGGCAGAAACTTATATAACGTGTTTTAAAAGAAAACTATCACAGCTAACTAGGACTAAAGTCGACTACGGAACCCTACATTGCGTGTGGCCTGACAAGCACATGGCCGGTTTTTTTTTACTGTCTAGAGACTATATTAAGTACTGTTTTGTATTAAAATCGTCTTCTTCTTAGTCGTTCACTCTTGTCAGAGTGGTCGTGGTTGCGCAGACGTGGTACATGGAGAGGTGTTTGGTGGGCGTGGTTTTTCGAGGATTGCGCTCTCCGCGATGTACTTCCACTTCTTTCGATTTATTACGTTTCGCGTACATTGGACCATGGTTGACTCAGTAGCTTTTTTAATTATGTCAGACCAGCGAGTTGGTGATCGGCCGCGAATTAAAATTGTCTCGTTTCGTTAATTACTATTAACTATAGCATAAACTTTGATATTCTTGAAATTATGAGATTATGATTTCCACACTCTTGAAGCAAAATTGACTAGCTCCGTGGCGTAGCGGTCAACTCAATCTGTTGACTTATCTGAATTCATTTAATTTTATTATATAACTTTTGACATTTCAGTTTTCTTCTTTTCTTTTTTATTTTTTTTTATTCATATTATTGACATTATCATTTACATCTTATTTGTTTGAACTCATTTAGATTCGTGTTATTTAATTATGATTACTAACCATATTTGACATAACTGTATTCGTTACTGACTACCATGCAGATGTTTTGGATATATATCTGTAAATCTGTGTGTGATTTTTTATAAATAAATAAATAAATAAACACGCCTGCCTGCGACACGGAGTGACCGGGTTCGATCCCCGGCCAGGTCAAGATGGAAAATGATCTTTTTCAGATTGGCCTGGGTCTTGGATGTATATCTATATATGTATTTGTTATAAAATATAGTATCGTTGAGTTAGTATCCCATAATACAAGTCTCGAACTTACTTTAGGGCTAGCTTAATCTGTTAGATTAATCTTCGTTCTGACAATTATGTAATACTAGCTGTGGCCCGCGACTTCGTCCGCGGCAATTTCTGTTATTATGATTAATTAGGTTTTTTCTAAGTAGAGATGAATAATTTTCCCCCGTTTTCAAAACATTTTTTTATTGATGCTTCGCTCTTGTTGGTCGCAGCGTGATGTTTTATAGCCTAAAGCATCCTCAATAAATGGACTATCCAACACAAAAAAAAATCCTGAGATAAGCGCGTTCAAACAAAGAAACAAACAAACTCTTCAGCTTTATAATATTAGTATAGATTGTACTACAAAATATAAAAAAAAAAAATTATTCCGCTCTCAGCTCCGCTCGTGTTAATGTTTTTTCCCTCGGGAAAAGTACTTATTAAAGATGAAAAATTGCCTATGTCCTTCTCATTATTCCTGACAATGCGTATCCAGATTTCATGATAATCGGTTCGGTAGTTAATTTGAAAAACAAACAAATGAATAAACAATCTTACTTTCGCATTTATAATATGAGTTAGGAATTTAGGATAGGGAGACAATTTATGAGAGCTGTCTATTTGTCCTGAAGTATCCTTACTTATTTACAAAGTATTGCGACATATCCAGCAGTAGAACAAGACATAGAAATAAATTGTTTGCACCTAAACAAAAACTAAGTGTATTTCAATAGAACGCGTACATTATGTTTATCCGCATTTATAATAAGTTGCCAGAAAGTTTTCAGACACTTATAATATAATAAATTTAAAAGGGAATGTTGTCTTTGATATGTTGGCCAACAAGGGATATTACTCAGTTAATGAATATTTATATGATAAATTGACATCCTTATCCTTACTTAATATTATAAATGCGGAAGTAAGTTTGTTTGTTTATTTTTTTGTTTGTTTGTTACGCTTTCACGCCGTAACTACTGATCCGATCATCATGAAATTTTGCATACAAGTTCTCTGGAGTGCGGAGAAGGACATAGGCTACCTTTTATCCCGGGAAAAAGTACTGTTCCCGAGGGATCGACATTGACGCGGGCGGAGCCGCGGGCGAAAGCTAGTAGTAGATAGTTTTGATTCTCTTGCGAGCAAATTTGCAACAAATGCGACCGCGTCGTTACAATTTATTGACTTATAATGATTCATATAAAAACCTATTTCAATCAAACTACTGAACCGATTGTGATGAAATTTAAACGTGACCAATTCGAAGGCATACCCTTTTCCTATCAAACCGAAAAAGTTTTTTTTAAATCGGTTCACAAATGATGGATATTGAGTTAACAAACCAAAAAAAAAGCTGAATTGATAACCTCCTTTCTTTTTGAAGCCGGTTAAAAATACATAATGCACATATAATTTTTAGCTTACCCCGTAATACGAATTTCCCGTTCGTTGCCCCCGTATCAAATCTGTGGATGCGAGCCAATACGTACCTATGCTGATACTGTAGAGCCATAAATCTCCATTGCGGGAGATATCCGACATACTACCACGTCCTCGTAAAACCCAGTATTTCCAATCTGTTTCTGACATGCAGTAAGCACAAATAGCCACACATCCTAACTATCCGTTTGTTGTTATGCTTTCACGCCGTAACTACTGAACCGATCATCATGAAATTTTGCATACAAGTTCTCTGGTGTACGGAGAAGGACATAGGCTAGCTTTCATCCCGAAAAAGGGTACTGTTCCCGAGGGAACGACGTTGACGTGAACGAAGCTGCTGATATAAAACAAGCTTTTATACTGTTGAAATTTTAATCCTAAAAAGTGTTTTCCCAATAGATATTAGATATATTTCTAATATTGTGTTTTGACGTGATAAACCTTTCCAAAATTCTAAAATAGACTTTCAGATGTGAAGCGAAAAACTCAAAATAAACTGAAGTAGGCACAATTCCGTACGATCAATCTTGTACGACTGATTTGCGCGACCGATGCGACAATGATAATCTTTCATATAAAACACAGACTTTAATCAAACTATCCAAACCCTTTCAAATAAAAAGAGATTTTTTAAATCAGTTAAAATACAACGGAGTTGAGTAATAGACATAAACAACTCAATTGAGATCCTGCTCCTTTTTTGAAGTCGGTTATAAAACGGCAATGCTTTCGAGGTCTGCGATTGACGCGTGTGGCAGTGGTGTCTGTGTGTTAGTCGCAGGCGCAGGCTTCGAAAGCGGTGTCATACATTTGCATTATCATTTCTATGACAATTGTCGCATCAGTGGCGCATGTCAGTCGCACATACGCAATCGTTAGCACGCGGCTACGAATGGGCGCGACGCACGGAATCGTACCTTAAAAAACAATGATGCTACTTGGGAACGTCATTCATCATAATATTCTTTCTGCTTTACCCTTTTCCATTAAGTACGCCATCTTTGCAAAATGTATTTTAAGTGCTAATCGTTTTAAAATGTAAATTAGGTTGGATTTTAATATTATAATACAAGAGGATTCTGAAACTCTAGGCATATAGCCTGGAGTTTCAGAATCTTCTCAAGAAGTGAGAGTCAAGAAGAAAGAGTTTCAGAATCTTTCAGAGTTTCAGAAGTTAAGTTGACAAAATTGTTGGAGTCAGAATCCCATAAGGAAACCCGCAAGAAATATGAAAAAATAAGAATTGCAGACGTGGAATCCCCGTTATGCCATTTCTTCAACACCGAATGTTTTTCGACATTATTTTTAGGGTTGTTATTATTAACCCTATAAATAATATATAATATTTTGATTGGGAAAAAGTAACTGAAGGAAATCATTCTTCAGTCAATTAGCATAACAGTAACAGATATATTTTAGAGTACTGGAGGGCAAATGTGGATGTTGGTTGTAAGGGCTCGCGAGGTCTACTGTTCTCGCTCGAACCACTAGTGTTAACCCTATTAATATCGCTTCGCTGTCCGTCTGCCTGTCTGTCTGTTACCGTGATAGCTACACAGTTGAAATTTTCACAGATGATGTATTGTTGCTGCTGTAAGAACAAAATTACAAAAAAATTGAATAAAAAAATATTTAAGGGGGCTCCCATATAACAAACGTGATTTTTTTGCTCGTTTTTGCTCGATATTGATAGCGGCAACAGGTAGACGCTTGAATATTCACAGAATATTTAGTTATATATTCACTATAAAAATAAATAATTAAATAAATATAGAATTAATATTAAAGGGGGGTTAAAGGGGGGTATACAACATACATGATTTTTTTGCCGTTTTCTGTACTAATATTATAAAGCTTAAGAGTTTGTTTGTTTGTTTGAACGCAATAATCTCAGGAACTACTGGGTCAAATTGGAAAATTCCTTTTGTGTTGGATAGTCCATTTATTGAGGAAGGCTTTAGGCTATAAAACACCACGCTGCGACCAATAGGAGCGAAGCATTTATAAATAATGTTTTGAAAACGGGGGAAAATTATTCATCTATACTAAGAAAAAACCTAATTAATCAAAATAACAGAAATTGCCGCGGACGAAGTCGCGGGCAACAACTAGTTATAGATAACAGTATGAAACCGTTCGCGCGAGTCCGACTCACACTTGGCCGGTTTTTTTGTTATAGTGAGAATAAGTACCCCGTCATTAATCACGTCATTATAATCACGACATTTTCACGTCACTTCACACCAAGTGAAAATGTGTGACTATTGCCCGAAACACCCTGTGAAATAGCTGTCTTTTAGGTCTAAATCTGGTATGGAGGTAGTTTGAGGCCCGAAGAAGGACATATATAGGTTACCTTTCAGTCTGGGAAATTCTATTGTTCCCGAGAGATCGACATTAACGCGGGTGGAGCCGCGGGTAACAGCTAGTATGTTTTATAATAGTTACTCCAAGACCCTATCTGAAAAATAACGTTTTCCATCTTTACCTGACCGGGATTCAAACTTCGGTCACTTGCGGTTGGTGAGACACAGGGGTCGGCAAATGATATTACGTTACGTCACCATTTATTTACAAACACGAAATTGACATTATAATGTTCTTTGTTTAAAAATGTTGTAACAATATACGTACACGTTACAATACAATTAAAACAATCAAAACCGGTCCGTTTGTATCTAAACGACAAATGTAAAATGGAATTAACAATTAACACGTTTATGTTGCTTTTTATCGGTTCCAATTAACGTAAAACGAGGGAACACGTCTGAAAATTATTATATTTTGTTCATGTTCATTTCGACGATCATATCTTCAGAATTGATAAAAAATAAATTAAAAAAAAATAAAAAAAAAATGCTAACTGTATCGGTTTACGGACGATAATGTCACGGAGTGACCGGGTTCAATCCCCGGCCAGGTCAAGATGGAAAATGATCTTTTTCAGATTGGCCTGGGTCTTGGATGTGTATCTATATATGTATTTGTTATAAAATATAGTATCGTTGAGTTAGTATCCCATAACACAAGTCTCGAACTTACTTTGGGGCTAGCTCAATCTGTGTGATTTGTCCGTATATATTTATTTTTACGTGATAACGGTGGAAGAGAGATAGATGCGTCATAAACCGAACTTAGGCCGATCGTGCCTCTCTATCGCTTATTCCGCGCTCTTACTTGCATACGGAACGTGATACTTTTTTGTGCGTGCAGCCGGTGTTCATCGATTTATAAGACGTAATGTCGTCAACTCAGTCAGACATATAATAAATAAATGACTAGCTCCGTGGCGTAGCGGTCAACTCAATCTGTTGACTTATCTGAATTCATTTAATTTTATTATATAACTTTTGACATTTCAGTTTTCTTCTTTTCTTTTTTATTTTTTTTTATTCATATTATTGACATTATCATTTACATCTTATTTGTTTGAACTCATTTAGATTCGTGTTATTTAATTATGATTACTAACCATATTTGACATAACTGTATTCGTTACTGACTACCATGCAGATGTTTTGGATATATATCTGTAAATCTGTGTGTGATTTTTTATAAATAAATAAATAAATAAACACGCCTGCCTGCGACACGGAGTGACCGGGTTCGATCCCCGGCCAGGTCAAGATGGAAAATGATCTTTTTCAGATTGGCCTGGGTCTTGGATGTATATCTATATATGTATTTGTTATAAAATATAGTATCGTTGAGTTAGTATCCCATAATACAAGTCTCGAACTTACTTTAGGGCTAGCTTAATCTGTTAGATTAATCTTCGTTCTGACAATTATGTAATACTAGCTGTGGCCCGCGACTTCGTCCGCGGCAATTTCTGTTATTATGATTAATTAGGTTTTTTCTAAGTAGAGATGAATAATTTTCCCCCGTTTTCAAAACATTTTTTTATTGATGCTTCGCTCTTGTTGGTCGCAGCGTGATGTTTTATAGCCTAAAGCATCCTCAATAAATGGACTATCCAACACAAAAAAAATCCTGAGATAAGCGCGTTCAAACAAAGAAACAAACAAACTCTTCAGCTTTATAATATTAGTATAGATTGTACTACAAAATATAAAAAAAAAAATTATTCCGCTCTCAGCTCCGCTCGTGTTAATGTTTTTTCCCTCGGGAAAAGTACTTATTAAAGATGAAAAATTGCCTATGTCCTTCTCATTATTCCTGACAATGCGTATCCAGATTTCATGATAATCGGTTCGGTAGTTAATTTGAAAAAGAAACACATGAATAAACAATCTTACTTTCGCATTTATAATATGAGTTAGGAATTTAGGATAGGGAGACAATTTATGAGAGCTGTCTATTTGTCCTGAAGTATCCTTACTTATTTACAAAGTATTGCGACATATCCAGCAGTAGAACAAGACATAGAAATAAATTGTTTGCACCTAAACAAAAACTAAGTGTATTTCAATAGAACGCGTACATTATGTTTATCCGCATTTATAATAAGTTGCCAGAAAGTTTTCAGACACTTATAATATAATAAATTTAAAAGGGAATGTTGTCTTTGATATGTTGGCCAACAAGGGATATTACTCAGTTAATGAATATTTATATGATAAATTGACATCCTTATCCTTACTTAATATTATAAATGCGGAAGTAAGTTTGTTTGTTTATTTTTTTGTTTGTTTGTTACGCTTTCACGCCGTAACTACTGATCCGATCATCATGAAATTTTGCATACAAGTTCTCTGGAGTGCGGAGAAGGACATAGGCTACCTTTTATCCCGGGAAAAAGTACTGTTCCCGAGGGATCGACATTGACGCGGGCGGAGCCGCGGGCGAAAGCTAGTAGTAGATAGTTTTGATTCTCTTGCGAGCAAATTTGCAACAAATGCGACCGCGTCGTTACAATTTATTGACTTATAATGATTCATATAAAAACCTATTTCAATCAAACTACTGAACCGATTGTGATGAAATTTAAACGTGACCAATTCGAAGGCATACCCTTTTCCTATCAAACCGAAAAAGTTTTTTTTAAATCGGTTCACAAATGATGGATATTGAGTTAACAAACCAAAAAAAAAGCTGAATTGATAACCTCCTTTCTTTTTGAAGCCGGTTAAAAATACATAATGCACATATAATTTTTAGCTTACCCCGTAATACGAATTTCCCGTTCGTTGCCCCCGTATCAAATCTGTGGATGCGAGCCAATACGTACCTATGCTGATACTGTAGAGCCATAAATCTCCATTGCGGGAGATATCCGACATACTACCACGTCCTCGTAAAACCCAGTATTTCCAATCTGTTTCTGACATGCAGTAAGCACAAATAGCCACACATCCTAACTATCCGTTTGTTGTTATGCTTTCACGCCGTAACTACTGAACCGATCATCATGAAATTTTGCATACAAGTTCTCTGGTGTACGGAGAAGGACATAGGCTAGCTTTCATCCCGAAAAAGGGTACTGTTCCCGAGGGAACGACGTTGACGTGAACGAAGCTGCTGATATAAAACAAGCTTTTATACTGTTGAAATTTTAATCCTAAAAAGTGTTTTCCCAATAGATATTAGATATATTTCTAATATTGTGTTTTGACGTGATAAACCTTTCCAAAATTCTAAAATAGACTTTCAGATGTGAAGCGAAAAACTCAAAATAAACTGAAGTAGGCACAATTCCGTACGATCAATCTTGTACGACTGATTTGCGCGACCGATGCGACAATGATAATCTTTCATATAAAACACAGACTTTAATCAAACTATCCAAACCCTTTCAAATAAAAAGAGATTTTTTAAATCAGTTAAAATACAACGGAGTTGAGTAATAGACATAAACAACTCAATTGAGATCCTGCTCCTTTTTTGAAGTCGGTTATAAAACGGCAATGCTTTCGAGGTCTGCGATTGACGCGTGTGGCAGTGGTGTCTGTGTGTTAGTCGCAGGCGCAGGCTTCGAAAGCGGTGTCATACATTTGCATTATCATTTCTATGACAATTGTCGCATCAGTGGCGCATGTCAGTCGCACATACGCAATCGTTAGCACGCGGCTACGAATGGGCGCGACGCACGGAATCGTACCTTAAAAAACAATGATGCTACTTGGGAACGTCATTCATCATAATATTCTTTCTGCTTTACCCTTTTCCATTAAGTACGCCATCTTTGCAAAATGTATTTTAAGTGCTAATCGTTTTAAAATGTAAATTAGGTTGGATTTTAATATTATAATACAAGAGGATTCTGAAACTCTAGGCATATAGCCTGGAGTTTCAGAATCTTCTCAAGAAGTGAGAGTCAAGAAGAAAGAGTTTCAGAATCTTTCAGAGTTTCAGAAGTTAAGTTGACAAAATTGTTGGAGTCAGAATCCCATAAGGAAACCCGCAAGAAATATGAAAAAATAAGAATTGCAGACGTGGAATCCCCGTTATGCCATTTCTTCAACACCGAATGTTTTTCGACATTATTTTTAGGGTTGTTATTATTAACCCTATAAATAATATATAATATTTTGATTGGGAAAAAGTAACTGAAGGAAATCATTCTTCAGTCAATTAGCATAACAGTAACAGATATATTTTAGAGTACTGGAGGGCAAATGTGGATGTTGGTTGTAAGGGCTCGCGAGGTCTACTGTTCTCGCTCGAACCACTAGTGTTAACCCTATTAATATCGCTTCGCTGTCCGTCTGCCTGTCTGTCTGTTACCGTGATAGCTACACAGTTGAAATTTTCACAGATGATGTATTGTTGCTGCTGTAAGAACAAAATTACAAAAAAATTGAATAAAAAAATATTTAAGGGGGCTCCCATATAACAAACGTGATTTTTTTGCTCGTTTTTGCTCGATATTGATAGCGGCAACAGGTAGACGCTTGAATATTCACAGAATATTTAGTTATATATTCACTATAAAAATAAATAATTAAATAAATATAGAATTAATATTAAAGGGGGGTTAAAGGGGGGTATACAACATACATGATTTTTTTGCCGTTTTCTGTACTAATATTATAAAGCTTAAGAGTTTGTTTGTTTGTTTGAACGCAATAATCTCAGGAACTACTGGGTCAAATTGGAAAATTCCTTTTGTGTTGGATAGTCCATTTATTGAGGAAGGCTTTAGGCTATAAAACACCACGCTGCGACCAATAGGAGCGAAGCATTTATAAATAATGTTTTGAAAACGGGGGAAAATTATTCATCTATACTAAGAAAAAACCTAATTAATCAAAATAACAGAAATTGCCGCGGACGAAGTCGCGGGCAACAACTAGTTATAGATAACAGTATGAAACCGTTCGCGCGAGTCCGACTCACACTTGGCCGGTTTTTTTGTTATAGTGAGAATAAGTACCCCGTCATTAATCACGTCATTATAATCACGACATTTTCACGTCACTTCACACCAAGTGAAAATGTGTGACTATTGCCCGAAACACCCTGTGAAATAGCTGTCTTTTAGGTCTAAATCTGGTATGGAGGTAGTTTGAGGCCCGAAGAAGGACATATATAGGTTACCTTTCAGTCTGGGAAATTCTATTGTTCCCGAGAGATCGACATTAACGCGGGTGGAGCCGCGGGTAACAGCTAGTATGTTTTATAATAGTTACTCCAAGACCCTATCTGAAAAATAACGTTTTCCATCTTTACCTGACCGGGATTCAAACTTCGGTCACTTGCGGTTGGTGAGACACAGGGGTCGGCAAATGATATTACGTTACGTCACCATTTATTTACAAACACGAAATTGACATTATAATGTTCTTTGTTTAAAAATGTTGTAACAATATACGTACACGTTACAATACAATTAAAACAATCAAAACCGGTCCGTTTGTATCTAAACGACAAATGTAAAATGGAATTAACAATTAACACGTTTATGTTGCTTTTTATCGGTTCCAATTAACGTAAAACGAGGGAACACGTCTGAAAATTATTATATTTTGTTCATGTTCATTTCGACGATCATATCTTCAGAATTGATAAAAAATAAATTAAAAAAAAATAAAAAAAAAATGCTAACTGTATCGGTTTACGGACGATAATGTCACGGAGTGACCGGGTTCAATCCCCGGCCAGGTCAAGATGGAAAATGATCTTTTTCAGATTGGCCTGGGTCTTGGATGTGTATCTATATATGTATTTGTTATAAAATATAGTATCGTTGAGTTAGTATCCCATAACACAAGTCTCGAACTTACTTTGGGGCTAGCTCAATCTGTGTGATTTGTCCGTATATATTTATTTTTACGTGATAACGGTGGAAGAGAGATAGATGCGTCATAAACCGAACTTAGGCCGACCGTGCCTCTCTATCGCTTATTCCGCGCTCTTACTTGCATACGGAACGTGATACTTTTTTGTGCGTGCAGCCGGTGTTCATCGATTTATAAGACGTAATGTCGTCAACTCAGTCAGACATATAATAAATAAATGATCAAAAAAGGCGTGTATATGTGAAAATGTTAATATCTATGTATAATTAACTAGCTTTTGCCCGCAGCTCCGCCCGCGTTAGTGTCGATCCCTCGTGAACAGTAGAATTTCCCGGAATGAAAGGTACCCTATGTTCTTCCTCGAGGCTCAAACTACCTCCATACCAAATTTCATCCAAATTGTTTTAATGGTTTAAGCCTGAAAAGAAGACAAACAGACAGATTTTCGTATTTATTAAATTAGTATGTATTTTTAACTACACTGGAATAGATACAATGCATCCAAATGATACAACACGCATATAACGTGGTTATGGTTACGACCTACTTATCGGGTGGCTTTGTCCCTATTGTCACGCCACATAACCTAAGTATAGCTTCGTAGGGCTGGCTGACGCGGAAAATGGCTGCACTCATCGCTGACCCATTTCTTGTCAAAGGGAAAATTAGATGTCGTATCACATGATTCTGATTACAGTTTTGTAGCTACGTTGTGTGACAAGAAAATATATATATATAATGATTTTTACTAAATATATGTACACCAGCTTCCTTATTAAGTTATTTTTTGAATCGTTTTTGTTCACTTCAATATCATTTAGGGACCTTAAAACCAGTAAGAAATTGTAAAATAAGTCGGCTTTACCGCGCTATTTATTCCAGGCATTGTTTTGCGCATTTCCGTTTTCAACCGTCTTGAAAAAAGGAGGAGTTTTTCAATTCGGTTGTATGATTTTTTAAACGATTCGTCACCTCGAAATTGCGTCATTTATCACCCGATTTAAAATATATATTTTACTAGCTTTCGCCCGCGGCTCCGCCCGCGTCAGTGTCGATCCCTCGGGAACAGTACTTTTTCCCCGGATAAAAGGTAGCCTATGTCCTTCTCCGTACTCCAGAGAACTTGTATGCAAAATTTCATGATGATCGGTTCAGTAGTTACGGCGTGAAAGCGTAACAAACAAACTTACTTTCGCATTTATAATATTAGTAAGGATTTGAAAGGTTATGCTTTGGGATTGATTCTAATTAAATTTCATCAAAATCGGTTCAGTAGTCTGTTTGCAGTGATTCGGTTTATTTATATATGTATACTTGCTGTTGCCCGCGACTTCGTCCGCGGCAATTTCTGTTATTATGATTAATTAGTTTTTTTATTAGTATTTAGTATAGATGAATAATTTTCCACCGTTTTCAAAACATTTTTTATTGATGCTTCGCTCATATTGGTCGCAGCGTGATGTTTTATAGCCTTAAGCCTTCCTCAATAAATGGACTGTCCCACACAAAAAGAATTTTCCAATTTGAACCTGTAGTTCCTGAGATTAGCGCGTTCAAACAAACCAGCTTTATAATATTATAGTATAGATAGAGCTGATACTCTTACACTGCTGGACCGATATTAACCAATCATAGCCACGAAGTACCGCGAGGAAACCGGCTTTCAAATTAAAAAAAACCTTATAACACCCCTCATTTTGCGTCGGCGGCTTAAAAATAAAAAGATATATTATAAAGATATATATTCATGAATAAAAACTTTTCAATTATCGCGGAAATAACGAAATTAATTTCATAAAATAATGTTTTCTTACAAATAAAAGATACAATCGGGGCCTTACGTAATTAAAAGTTTTGTAATTTAATCTCACACCAACTATTTGAAAGTTTCGCCTCGTGCTTTCGACGTATTAACGAGTGGATTATTTCAAAAACAAAAAACCCGACTGCCTTTTTGACAGTTTACGCCCGCTATATAATTTTTTGTTAACGTCACATAGCCTATGGCACTCCGGGAAAGAATACAAATCTAATGATACCTCGCACTTTAAAATCAGTCACGCCGTTTAGGCTACAGAAGGCGACAATGGAACAGACATCCTTACATACACACTTATATACATACGCGCGAAAAACATTACCCTCCTTCTAGGTAGGTCAGTCAGGTAAAAAAGAAATAGGTATCACTAAATTTTCCGTAGTTAGCAATTAGTTGGACGTTTCCACATAAAAAGCGAGCCTTCAAAGCAGTGCCACCGTTGACAATAGAGGCCTATGCCTGAGTAACCCCCCTTTCACCCCTCTTTATGTCCATAAGGCTGCGGTTCCACTAAAGAAGTGTTGTGTAGGGAAGAGCTACGTTGCGAGGCTGTAAAATGTGTGAATGTTACCATCAGAGCTGTTAGGTGTGAAAATGTATGGGGAAGCTGTGAAATTTATTTGTTTATCTTAGCTTAATTCTACCTTTACAGTTTTTTACCAATACGATAGAACAGCAATTATATCAAACCATATTACGTGTAACATAAAATAAATAATGCTGTATTTGTGAATTCGTTCAGAGAACAAGAAAAGAGGTCTACTCTCTCAGCTATTAGATTGAGCGTGCGAAGCGTGTGAGCGAAATGTGTGGTAAACTCTGTCCAAAAAGAAAATAGTAAATAAATAGCTAGGGACAAATCACACAGATTGAACTTACCCCTTACTAAGTTTTTAATTTACGTCGTGGGATACTCAACGATACTATGCTTTAAAATAGATACATATATTATATAACATCATAATATCAATTTTAAAATAGACATAACATTAAGTGCGCGACATTATTTTGAACAAGAATTCTTCATTTCAGAAATTCAACATGAAATAATATTTAACCTAACATAATTCTCATTAACACTAACACTACCGAATAAGAATGCTATGTGAAAATTACAGTGTTCTCTTTTACGCAACCCCATCTCTTTTTTTTTTAACAGAATGTAAAAAAAAACATTTATCCACGGTATAGTCGCGATAAGAAGCAACTTGTGACATTCGCAATACCGCGCTGACATGCGGTAATTTAACTATATTGAATAGACAACTGAGACTATACAATAGAAAGATGGTAAGCTAGCCTGGAAAAATTAAGCTCTGCTATTGGTGGATTTCTACTCGAACCTTCTCGTACAGCTTTGGTGTACGCAGCTTTATCCTCGTTTTGTCTCACATTTGTTACACGAGCTAATATTTGAATGAAGCTATTTTTTCGAGTCGTAATGCCGTTGGAATCCCCACCTGCTTATTTATATATGATTCGTATGAAATGGGTTTATTTATCTTCCAATTTTTTGTGTGTCCTGCCTGACAGTTTGAAATGAGAGCGAATTTTCTCTGCTATTTTTACGAATTTTGGGAGTGGCACTCGTCCATATGAATATGATTTACTTAACTTTGTGATTGTAGAATATCAATATATTGATTTGAATAGTATATACGACAAGTCTCGTGAAAATTTTTAAACAAGATTAGAATATTGTTTTCAAAACGCAACATCATTTGGAAACGAATGCCGCCAAAATAGGACCAGAAAAAACAATTCTGTCCTCGTGTAGAACACTAAAGCTGACAAACTTCAATGGGAATTTTGAATGACCATTGGGTTAATATTCTAAATCTTATGTTAATTTCAATATGGACCATATCCAATAACAGCATACATATATACAGCGTCGTAATGTAATAAGATAATACCCATTAATCAAGTATCAAATCAGAACGTATTTGCACGCGATTCCACAATCATGTGAGGGGTTTGTTACCAACTGGATATTTCGGTCTAGAAACAAGTATATCGAGACCTCAAATTTAATACACTTAGTAAGTAACAAACAGGCACATCTTTGTTGATAAAATAGAAATTTAGATTGGCTATATACCTCTACGTTGACACAGAGATTCCACACTTCCACTAGCTTATACGGTCAACAACATAATTAAGTATGCAGGGCCGCTACTTTAACAAAGGTTTATTCAGTAAATTACATGGTATCACAATGAAAGTTAAAATATAGTAGTGGAAAATTAGCCTTTTAAAAGACCTTGATAACTAAAATGTAGAGTCGTCTCACTTAGTTGTATCCAGTTGCAAGCCATTTTATTTAACACATTCTTAAACTCTCACTCAACCAGATGCAATTAAATTACTAATTTTAAACAAATGATTCAACTGCGAAACATGCTCCATACCTATACTATTTATTAATCTGTAAGTAACACCGTCTGCTTATTTCTCTTCCACGCTTAGTTGAAACGAAAGATTTAGACAAAATATGGTATGGAGAAATTTTAAATTAACTCGGAGACGGACGAAGGATACCTTTTATCCCGGAAAAAGCTGGTGTTTCCGAGGGATCTAAATAAATGCAAGCAGAGCCATGCAGCAAAATTTAGTAAGTAATAAGTCCGTTTAAAAAAATAACAATGAATGTAATGTCCACTAAGGTTTCAAGAAGGTTCTTAAAGTTTCGGAGATATGTTAAAGTCGCTATGTGTATACAAAACAGAAAATTATATTATAACCCTCTATATGGATTCGCTGTAGTCGTATAAAAACATAGACTCGTCCCTTTTTTCTTATATCTAGATAACATCATACTGCTACTTAAGTCATTCGTGGACACTCTGCAGTAGACACTCAAACAGATATAATAATATAGCAACAACCCTTATGTCTATATCCGCATGTGTCCATAGTTATGTTAAGATTAATAAGTGGACATACGTGTGCAGATCCGTATGTCGACTTATCCAATTAGTAGCGAGCCCGTGGGGGCTAGTGTTACACGGTACTGATTACTTTTCAGTCCCGCTGCGGCCGCCGAGGGCTGCGCGGGCCTCCACTTGAGGCTCCTCGTGATCCAATATCGAGTCATTAGTGATCGAGTATTTTCAAGTATCGATATAGATTGCAGTGTATATCGTTCACTTTTATATTCCGTAATGGCTGACGCTTGATTTGTTTTCGGGGATTACGCGGGTGTTGTTAATTTTTCGTTATTATAGGTTTTATTTCATGATTTTAACTTAGAAATAACTTGAAGGTAAACTTAGGTGAATAATCATTTTACTGTAGGATAAATGATTTTTTTTTTATTAAAAATTTATTAAAAAAAATGTATTCGGCAACTTTTTACTCAAGTTAAATTTTATTAAAATCCGCAACCCAATATCGAGTCAATAGTGATCAAGTATCTGAAGTATGGAGGTCGTAGAATATGAATCAAAATAGTGATGGGTTGCTAACCGCATAACGTATTGTCACGACTCCTTTGATTCCTTTGATTGACGAGAAGTCAGACGAAGAATGGTAGAATTCTTCGTCTGGCTTCTACGTTCTGGGCGGATCTGTTGAAAAACCCTTTTTTTATGGAAAATAAAACGATTTCAATCTTGATTGATGTTATACAGAGGAAATACTAGTGTGTTTGTTTATCCATGAATCCAAAACTACTGGACTGATATAAAAAATCTTTCATTAATATAAATCTACATTATCCGAGTAATAAAAACTATATTTTATTTGAAAATGTAATAATGTAGCCTACGTATCAAAAATAGTATATATGTAGTATAAATGAGATGTTTCGGCACTCGGGGTTCGGCGGCAGATAAGTAGATTGCATGATGAAAACCGTAAATAATATAGACATCCCTTAAAAATACGTAACCCAGTCAATGGGCTCATTTGATTTGTCTCAGAAAGCACTTTAGAGGGTCGATTCGTTTATAATACATCGTGTTGACGAAAAAGCGCAAACCCTGAAATTAGTTTGTTCAGAACCGAGAGTAGAATCGACTCCACAAATAAAAAATATAGACCTAATTTTAACAAAAAAAATTTTTTTTACGCCCACTTTGGTTCTTAACTCTTCTCCCGACGTCGCCTTAGCGCGTGCGTAATTACCATAGTCTTTTTAATTTGCGACAAGCACAGGAAAACGAAAAAGAATAATATCTTCGTAAATAATCCGCGAAAATTAAATTCAATAATTTATTTATTTATTCTATAATAAAAATAAGTTGCAGTGTCTGAGGTTTTGCGTTTTTTCATTAACACATTGTATAAGCTGGTCACAAAATGTATTTTTTTGCAAAAAAAAATGTTTTTAAAGCATTATACTTAAGCCGAAGCATTCGTCGAGATGAAGTGTTGTGAAATAAATCCACTTTAGCTGCCTTTTCTTTTTACCGCCTTATTTATTAGTCGGTTACTCCATTACACTGTTCTGAGGAAGATAATTCCATTTCTTGTTGTATAAATTACTAGCTTATGCCCGCGGCTTTGCGCGCGTTAAGGTGATACCACTGTAAATAAGGTCGTTCTGAACCTTATTTATCTCGCAAAATACTTAATTTAGGAGTTTCAAATCTAAGTAATATGATTTTTGACTATTTCATCTCCAAAAATTGAAGATGGTCTTCGTTTGCAGAGTTTTTGTTATTGTAGCTCAAATGCGACGAATGAAATAATGATTTTTAGACTAAAAGATAGGTTATTAGTAATTCATCAAAATGTAAATATGAAAATACAATTAACCGGTCTGATTTTATATAAAATAGAAATAACGAGTTTGGCGCTTACGTTTTTTTCTTTGAGCGACTCGAGACTATCTCCTATCTCATCATTCACGGGCTAAACCGCCAAGCGCTATCCCTTGCGCGCACTTGATCAGTCCTTTGCCGAGCGAAGGTACCAAACATTTGACGCCTCGCCTTAATGTAGGTCTTATAATTTTATTTCGCAGAACATAAGTCATCATCATCATTTCGTGTAGTTGACGCGGTCAATCGACCATGCCCACCCTGGTATCGGAGTTCTTCGGAACTGCCTCTCGGCCTCTGACGCGGTTCCTTTAACGACGACCAGATGGCAGCAGCCGGGATCAACGGCTTAACGTGCCTTCCGAAGCACGGAATCATCTTTATTATAAGACAATCAGGTGATTCAAGCCTGCAATGTCCTAACCAAACTGGAAACAACTAATCAAAGTATGTTTCCCGTGGGAATCGAACCCACGATCCACACCCCGGGTCTACAGGCAAACGCCTTAACCACTGGACCTTGGAGGCAGACAGACATAAATATTGCACTATATGGCAGCCGGGACCAACGGCTTAACGTGCCTTCCGAAGCACGGAATATCATCTTTATTCTTTATTATCAGATAAAGAGAGCGGTAATTCAAGCCTACAATGTCCTAACCAAACTGGAAACAACGAAACAGTATGCTTCCCTTGGGAATCGAACCCACGACCCCCGGGTCTACAGCCAAACGCCTTAACCCGTCCAGGGTTAAGCAGTTAGAACATAAGTTACTTAAGTGAATAATATCAAAATGTTATAAACTAGTTACTTATGTTATACAGTGGCCCCACACTAGGCATAAATGCCTTCCTGTGGCAGCCATATGTTATTAACTAAAGAAAAGACGTGTAGTTAACCGGCTATAGATCTTATCTATACTAATATTATAATGCTGAAGAGTTTGTTTGTTTGACTGTTTGTTTGTTTGAACGTTGCTAATCTTAGGAACTACTGGTTCAAATTGGAAAATTATTTATGTGTTGGGTAGTGCATTTATTGAGGAAGGCTTTAGGCTATTAAACATCACGCTGCGACGAATAAGAGCGAAGCATCAATAAAAAATGTTTTGAAAACGGGGAAATATTATTCATCTATACTAATTAATCATAATAACAGAAATTGTCGCGGACGAACTCGCGGGCAACAGCTAGTAAATCAATAATGATAGGAAGTAGGAAATAAAAATATAGGTAGGAAATAAATATATCAATAGTGATAAATTCATTCCGAGTTGCCTCCAACCTCTGAAATCCAGTGTGGGAATTGAATCCACGCGTAACTTCAACCACAGCCCCAATCCAATTTATCTTACACACGAAGAAATATTGGATACTAAAGAATATCATTCAAGATAATAAAAATAAGTCTCTATAGATTGCTTTGTCATTATGGATGTTATGGAGAAACTTAATTTAACTAGAAAATACACATTTGGAACTAATAAATAAACTTATATATCTATCTCTGTCATTTTAAGTATTGATGATTTCTACATCAATAACTGATGATATGGCTCAATTGAGATTGAGAGATTTGATTTCATTAAGATGGAGAGCGAGGTGGGTCGGCGATATTAGAAAAATCGCGGGTCGAAACTGGAATCGTAAGGCACAAGACCAAGATGGATAATAATAAATAAATAATATAATATAATATTAAATATATACGGACAAAATCACACAGTTCGAGACTTGTGTTATGAGATACTAACTCAACGATTGATGGCATGCATTGATAGGTCTATACTATACCCAGAAGTGGGATATATAAGGCTGGCGATGGTGATGATGGCTCAATTCCAGTTTGAAGAAGACGAAGCTTTTGTTCCAATTACTATTAAGTAAGAATTCAATTATTGCTCTTAAATTTAATTAAAACTCGAAATCCGAGAAAGTTTTATTTAGAGTTATTTATATTAGTTTAAAATAGAGAAGGATAGATGATATTTCAGCGCTAAGTCAAAGAAATACAGTAACAAGAAAATGAATTAATTTTCTTAGAACAGTGTAATGGAATAGCCAACTAATAAATAAGGCGCTCAAAAAAGAAGGCTGTTAAAGAGGATTAATTTCACAACATTCCACCGACATTTTGGATTCCAACATTTTTAGAATAAACGAGTCTTTCGTTTATCTAGAGGTAATTTTATTACGTGCTTCGGAAGGCACGTTTAGCCGTTGATCCTTTAGGCAGCTTAAAAAATCTAAAAAACGGTGTTGGCTAATTACACTCACAAAAAATAAACAACAAAATAGGTTAGTTTTGAACTCCTAGCAATTATTCAACCTAGGAATCAGGAAAATAATCTATACTAATATTATAAAGCTGAAGAGTTTATTTGTTTGTTTGAACGCGCTAATCTTAGAAACTACTAATGTGAAGGCTCGACCGTCCCGACGCTCTAGCCGAGTTCCACATATAAGGATGTTAGGGAGAGCACAAGACGACACACAGAAACAGAGAATAACTTTATTATAACTTCTGCTTTACAACTTCGATAAATTAATAACAGAGACTTATGCTCTAAGATATGGTAGTAGACTCAAAGATATTAGTAGACTGAAAGATGTTAACAGTTTGAAAGGGTTCAAATTGAAAAATTCTTTTTGTGTTGTATAGTCCATTTATTGAGGAAGGCTTTAGGCTATAAAACATCCAGCTACAACCAATAGAAACGAAGCATCAATAAAAAATGTTTTGAAAACGGGGAAAATTATTCATCTTTCCTAAGAAAAAACCTAATTAATCATAATAACAGCAATTGCCGCGGACGAAGTCGCGGGCAACAGCTAGTAAAATATAAAATCAAAAGAAAAAAATCGGCCAAGTGCAAGTCGGATTTGCGCATGGTCAGGGTTCCGAACCGTTATCTACAAGGTCCATTTAAATTAAGCGCAAATATTTTAAGGGCTGGGTCCCATAGGTCAAAGAAATGCTTTAGTAGCAAATTTTAAGAAATCGACACTAGATTTTTTTTTACTTTTTCATACAAAATATAAATCCGCTGTTTTGATCGTCGAGGTCAGTGACCTAGTATCCGTAGTAGATAATTGTAAAAATTTGTTGGCCAAGAAAGTGTTTTTTTTTTTTCATTTTTTATTTTAAATGTTCTAAAGTATTTTTCTAGCTTATGGGAGTCAGCCAAATATTTACGCTTAATTTCAATTGACCTTATATAAAACCGACAAAAAAATTATGTCTGTTGTATGGGGGGGTCGATAAATATTAATTTTATTTTAATTTAATTATTTATTTTTAAAGTGAATAATATAACTCAATATTCTATGAATATTTCAAAGCGTCTACCTGTCTAAGGAATCATGTAAATAGGCGGTGCAGCTAGCAACCCGTCACTATTATGATTCTGTATTTCATCTTTGAGCCCATCAACATGCTAAACGTGGTCTTTCGGTCTTGGCCTTAGGCTCTGTCTACCCCGTAAGGGATAAAGACGTGATACTATTTATGTATGTAATACAGGGTAGATGACGAGCTTAACGTATTGTGCTTGTACGGGTTGTAAATGATAGTAATTTGTTACAACAATTCATTACACCTGTGCCAAATTGTATTATTCTCATAGCGTGGTATCCAAATCATAAAAAATAATGAAGAATATTATCGAAAGGAGACGCAATTTTTTTTTAAATCTATGATCGAAAGACAGTAATAGGTATACGACGTTTTGTCCAGGAGTGGGATATGAACAGCTAAATAATGTATATTTACATTGTCTTCACTTTCTACAGATTTAAAAAGTATTTACTATTTCAGATCAATTCTCTTGTAGTTACATGGTCTTTGAATTTTTAAATAACTAGCAACCCATTTCTTTACTAATTAAGTCTACTTCTTACGAGATCTGGTTTTGTGACCATTTGATCTATGTCAGGTAGGGAATACGCAATGGAATCAAAACCTACAGGGTACTTCCCGTGAACTCAGAATCTTTAAGTACAAAGCAATGTCCTTAGCACAGATTAAGGAAAAATTGCGAACAGCATTAATTTTCAGTCACATCATTTAATAAAAATATTTTTAATAACTTCAAACTTATAATGTACGGAACCCTTCGTGTGCGACTCCGACTCGCAGTTGGACGGTTTTTCATCTTCAATGGATATTTATCTGGAAAGGAAATCAAGTGACATGTGTGGTTCTGCCAGCCACATGTAATTTCCACATTAGCCATTACACTTGACTCAAATTGTGGGAGCTTAATGGCGAGAAGCTAAATTGTTCCGTTATGATGGTACTGCACGAAATTGTAAAAATTTACGTGTTTTCAAATATATATATTTATATATATGTTATGATATCTAAAAACATTTTTCTTCGAAGACTTTGTAATTTTTACGTTTAAAACAATTCTAACATGACAATATTTATATTAACATCTCAGAAGTCGCCCCCTTTCTTATCCTTATCCTTACTAATCCTTATCCTTATCCTTACTAATATTATAAATGCGAAAGTGAGTTTGTTTGTTTGTTACGCTTTCACGCCCTAACTACTGAACCGATCATCATGAAATTTTGCATACAAGTTCTCTGGAGTACGGAGAAGGACATAGGCTACCTTTTATCCCGGGAAAAAGTACTGTTCCCGAGGGATGGACATTGACGCGGGCGGAGCCGCGGGCGAAAGCTAGTTTTTTTTATAATTATATAAATATGAAAATATTAAGACTTTTCATATTTTTTCCTAATCGCCTAACGGTTCTGCACTGCCTAATGGCTTGCGCATATAGTTGCAAATAAACCGTTTTAAACCAAAACTACGTGATTTAAAACCCGTTTTAAATAAATTTAAAACGGTTTAAAACCGTGACCACGTGATTACTAGTTTATTAACAAATTATTATTTTGAAGGTAAAAATAAAAGATATTAATTGAAAACATTTTATTTTTATTAGTTTAAATGAAGTTTTATAATATTTTTAGGATTTAGAAAGATTACAATCTAAATATGCGTATTTTTTCATTTCTTTTTCCTATCATAAGCTGTAAGTAGGTATGCTTTTTGTTATAAAAAAAAAACGGCCACGTGCGAGTGGACTCGCGCACTAAGGGTTCCGTATCATTATCCTTATCCTTACTAATATTATAAATGCGAAAGTGAGTTTGTTTGTTTGTGTGTTTGTTTTGTTTGTTTGTTACGCTTTCGCGCCGATCATCATGAAACTTTGCATACAAGTTCTCTGGAGTGCGGAGATAATAAAAAAGTAATATTACCGAGGGATCGACATTGACGCGGGCGGAGCCGCGGGCGAAAGCTAGTCTATTATAACTTTAAAATTATTTAAAATCTTATACCTTTAATCGAGCAATTCTTGTATATTTTTTTTCGTCATTTTCCATCTTGAACTGGCCGGGGATCGAACCCGGGACCACCAGTGTGGAAGCCTGGCATGGTGACCACTAGGCCATAGAGCTCGTCAATATTTATATCTTATACCTTTAAACGAGCAATTCTTCTATATTTATATGTATATAAATTTATTTCTATGATCGGATACGGCTCTAAGGATTTCGCTGAAATTTGGTATATGGGGGTTTTCGGAGGTAAACAATCGATCTAAATTAGTCTTATGTTTGGAAAAACGCGTATTTCTTTCCACGCAGAATATGGCCGCTAATTTCGTCCTGCCGGCCACTGTCCGTCTGGGACGCGGACGGCAAGAAACGAGTGTTACGGGTTTGAATCCCGCTCTGTGACTTACTTTTCTTTTTAGGGTTCCGTACCGCATGCTGGATACGGCTAAGTGTAACTACGCTTAAGCGAAATAAGTCATTCCATTTCATTTCAAAAGAAAAAAACGGAACCCTTATAGAATCACTCGGCTCCACAGTGGCTGTCTGTTTGTCTGTCTGTCAAGAACCTTTTTCTCAACGTCTTGGTTTTTTCCACAACTCCAAGGGACAGGTAGACCTGAGTATTTGATATGAATTTCAGCTTGATACCTCAACACGTTCCTGAGATCAAGGATCTTGACAGACAAATGGACAACAAAGTGATCCTATATGGGTTCCGTTCTTTTCTTTTGAGATACGGAACCCTAAAAACTAAATTTATGTTAATTAATAGTTTGTTATTTCGTTGTTTGTATTTTCTGCGAAATTTAGACATTTAACTTAATGGATGATGACAAAGTAATGTAACAGTTAAATATATCTTCCAATCCTAGCGCCCGCGACTCTGGTCGCGTCTAATACACATTTGAGTCATTTGATCAAACCAGGGTCACTGTGGTTTTAAGGTCACCTTAAAGTATAATTTTTCATGGTAAAGTTTGTTTTTTTTACATAATTATACATTTAGTACATTTTTTTTTCATTTCACTTAACCCAAATATATGATGGATAATGCAATAATTATATTTTGAATTGCTTTTTGTGAAATGTTAGTAAATTCTAATAGAAAATCGTTTTAAACCTATATTAAACTTCAAAATTTGGTTTAAAACGTTTTAAACAAAAAAAACGGTTTAAAACCAAATGGTTTTAAACGTTTAAAATACTTTTTGCATCTATACTTGCGCAGTGGCGACGTTTTTTGTTCGCGCGGCACCCGCTTAAGAGACGAGCCACTTATTTCACTCTACCATTCTAATTTCTCTTCTATGCTGGTCTGGAGATAAGAAAAAACGTAAAATGTACCAGCTGCTCAGATCGTAAAAGCCGATCAAAGGAACGGGCAAAATTCCAAGAAATCATGTTAATAGGCGAAGCTTAGGCTAGCCACCCATCACTATTTTTGATTCCATTTTTCATCTACTGCCCACCAACATGCTAAACGTGGCCTTTGGGTCTTAAAGGCTCTGTCTACCCCGCAGGGGAAAAATACTATAAAGTGATACTATGTATGTATGTACAATTTTAATGGCATTTGTCTAAATGAAAATCGATTTCTAGCGGTGTTTCCTTTCGTTTGAAGCAAGTGTAAGTTGAACAAAAATACGAGAAAATTATCAAACATCAGACTATAAGAGTAATTTATATTTTATGTATTTACATTTCATGGTATGTATTGGTATATATATATTCATCATCATCATCATATCAGCCGCAAGAAGTCCACTGCTGGACATAGGACATGGGGCACATAGCGCGCAGAACCGATGGCCGATGGGGCAGAAAGGTTCTCGAATGGCGACCACGTACCGGCAAGCGCAGCGTCGGACACCCACCGACCAGATGGTCGGACGACCTGACTAAGGTCGCAGGAAGACGCTGGATGCAGGCCGCTTCCAACCGGTCGTATTGGAAATCCTTGGGGGAGGCATGTCCAGCAGTATATATATTAAATTCGTATAAATTTTAAATTATTGTCTTCCTGATTTTCAATCTGTTCTGCGGCAACATCAACTACATGTTGTACTCTGTCCAACTTTCCTAAGCGTAAGGTCCCCTACATTGTGTTTTCAAGCGATTACCAAGTCAGTCTATTTATTTAAAACATAAAAGATTTTTAATATTGATATGATCACTATGACATGTTGTTAGGTTAGCTATTTACGTAAATGTTTCCCTTATGTAGAGACTACATAAATTAATCGACTTGGTATTACATGGATCGTACAAGTTTGACGGTAGAAGATGAATTGCGACACTTTTTTTACATGTTTTTGATGGCATCTCATGTCTTTTTGTAGGTAAATAATCTTAAATTTAACTACTTATAAATAAACCTTACTATATTTATACTAAAAATTAAAATTAAAAAAAATTAAATAGGTATAAAAGAATTTAAATCTAAAAATCTAAACTAAGGTGTTGGGCATAGTATCAAGAACACTAGCTGCATTCCCCCGCTGAATAGCAATTGCAATTCTTTGCGCGAGGAAAGAGCCAGCCCTCTTGTCACCAGCGGCGTCGACAAGCCTGGGCATTAGTGCTAGGACCCCATGGACCTAATGTTTCGACACCAAGCGGAACAAATATGTACTCATCAGTAAGAGAAGCATATTTGCGCCGCTTGGCGTCCTCTGCAGCTTCCGCCGCGGCTCCAGCCCTCAGGTTTTTGTAGATTGAGATATAATCATTATTTACTTTTTCTGTGGGTACTAACGTCAGTAGATTTCATCCAGTGTCATTTATACGGTTTTATATATTTATTCGGCTAAATTTACTAAAAATAAAGTTACTATTAAAGAAGAGAAAGAAAAGTTACTACTAAAGCCTACTACTTAATTATTTCATTTCATTACTCATCACTCTTTTAAGTGAAAAGTTCGTAAAGCAGCTTTTAGAGAGGCCTTTTCAGTAGCTAAGTCAACATAAAGTCTTATAGCCGAGTTACAATAATAAATGACTAGTGTTCCATATAACTGATGTTACGGCTTAAATGTATTGTACTCGTGTGGGTTGTGGACGGTTTTGAATACAGTCAGATACTCAGATATCTAACCAGGCGCTCTAACTATATCTTGAATTTTCTCTTATACTAATATTAATATTGAAATGGAAATATATTGGTTTCTGATGTTTTCGCGATTGTTACACATTTAAATAAAATCACTTTAATACGGTATTATCACGTATATTACATTATTTTTAACGTTTCGAAAACTTTACCGTTTTCATGATCGCAGGTAGACTGAGTTGACATTTGTCTTTTGTGTTTTATGAACTATACAAAACTACCGCCTACAATATTTATTGACAACGTTCCGGATGTACGCAGTATTGCTCACGGTGTCTGAAGTTTTTGCAAATCAAACCATCCTCTCTATTGAAATTAGGATGTTGTTAAATTTCAATAGCCTAACGAAGCTTTCTTTGAATGTATCTGTTTTCTTTTGCAAGGTCTTGAGGATTGTCAAAACGGATGAGAAAATGAAAATAAACTATGTATTTCCTAAAACCGCTTTATAACAATAATTGCTACAGTTTTAACAATATTACGTATCTAACAAACAATAATTATTTTTGAAGCCTCTCATTTACCCTGCGTCATAAAAAACGAATACTTTACTCTTGTAAGAGCTCTGTCAATTACAAATGATGTCAAGGCAGTGGTATTTAGGGCAAAGGGCAGAAGACGTTAGGAATTAAATGAATGTCAAGATCAGCAATTAAGGTTGCTCTCATTCTTTTGATGGCTTTGTGTTTCGATTGCTTCTATTTACTTTTACGTTGCGGGTGTTATGTTAGGTTAATATGACGTTTCTCATGTGATTCTCGGTGATTTACTTAAGTATTTAACTCATCAATTGCGAGAAACGCAGACACAATTGATTATCATAATTATGTGTATAAACGAGACTTAGCACGAATCTTTTTGTTTCCGTTGAGTCTCGTTGCGACCACGATGGATGTAACTCAATTGAAACGTCAACGGAAACAAATAATAAAAAGGTTCGTGCTAAGTCCCGTTTATATACATAATTATGTGTTTAAAGCGCGAAAGTTTAAAAAAGAATACAATTGATTATCTATTGTTATGTTGCCCGATAGGGGTTGAGCGGATGAGCGGTACAGAATTGTTTTGACAACGCGTCAATCAATATTTTTTCAACACACCGTGTCATCCTTCTAAAATACCAAATTTTAATATGAGTGTCTGATATACCGAATTTTAACTCATAAACAAGCGTAATAATTACAAATGATTTTTAGGTAAATTCTGCGGTAATGTAAAGAATACAGCACTAGTACGATAGATAAACTTTTTTTAGCAAAGAGTTCTTGGTTTCGAAAATGTTAAGTACTATTCAAATATAACCGGTAGGTACATACAATAATTTCAATAATTTTAGGTCACAAATAATTAGTTTATTATTATATTTATTTATATACACATAAAACAGTAGAAAGAAACATGATTACAAACCAAAAGTTAAGTACATACATAGGTGGAAAAATAATAACATTTCAAATGCCCAATTAAAAAAGTTTAAGTTAGAGGGCGTTGATAAAAGAAGCAAGTATCAATACATTATTATTATATAAGTATCGATATATTTATTACTAAAATAAAATTAACTTTGCTTGATCGTTATAAACACGGCTCATTCATAAAAAAAAATATAGGGGCATATCACACGAAATTAAGCGAGCCTCACAGTAAGTTGTGAACTTGTGTCGTAGGATACTACTCGTACCTCAACGATACTATATTTTATGATAGACTAGCTTTCGCCCGCGGCTCCGCCCGCGTCAATGTCGATCCCTCGGGAATAGTACTTTTTCCCGGGATAAAAGGTAGCCTATGTCCATCTCCGTACTCCAGAGAAGTTCTATGCAAAATTTCATGTTGATCGGTTCAGTAGTTACGGCGTGAAAGCGTAACAAACAAAAGCGTAGCAAACTCACTTTCGCATTTATAATATTAGTAAGGATTATATAAACATCCAAGACCTAGGTCAATCTGAAAATAAGGACGCATGAAGTCTCTTCCGTGTGACATCTCTTCGGAGGTTAACCAAACTCGGTACTATTTTTCTTAATTGTCTGTGGTTTGACGACTCAGTAATAAATATGTAGCTATTTTGACACTCGGGAAATAACACCGAAATACGAGTTTCTTGTATCCCCTTTTAGATTTTCATTTTACATAGGTATTTTGGTTTTATTATTTGTTGTTACAGCGACAATGTAGTGACAAATACACATTCTGTAAAAAACAAGTCTACATATTATGTTAATTGGAGGCTCAGTACAATAATAGGGTCCCGTTTTTACCCTTTTGGTACGGACCTCTGAATATCAGTTTGTATTGTTCTTTATCTATATGTAGAAAATACGCTTAAATGGGTAATTTACATACTATCCAACGTTAGTATTATTATTTAGATCAAAGTTTACACGATAACCGCCGCATGCGCATTCGCATCGAGATAGCAATCGCTTATCACTATCATTTTTATATCATTGCTAATGTAAATAGTGATAAGCTTATCCACGCAACTATCGACCTTAAAATATTAATAAAATATGCGAGAATCGCGTGTATATATGTCATGATACGGTGTCGCATTATGCTCATACATTTTGATGTAGATTGCGGTAGTTCCTAGTCTGACATAAACGAGATTTGCTGGAGCTCACGTCACATTAATCTCTGTGATTTATTGCATTAAAACATTATATAATTTAACGTTATTTAACATTATATTAGATAATATAAGAAGGCGCGTAAAAAAGTGACTTTTGTGTCCTTAAAATTCTTACTGTAATAACTACAAATAAGTAATGTGTAATAATATAAAATAAAGTTAAAAATTAAAGCTATTATTATATAAAGTAAAACTATAAATGTGTAATAGTGTTCTTTCGTGATTAAAATCAAAACGGGTCAACATATACCAAACATACTTACATGTGCCATAAAGTTGAAAAAGTGATATTGTAAATAATCTTTCATATAAAAAAAACAGTCTTTTCAAACTAGAGAACCGATTTTGATGAACTTTAAATGAGACTAATTGTAAAGTATACCCTTTCAAACACAAAAAGATTTAAATGACGAAGTTATGCGGTAACAAGTGGGTAACAAACATAAAAAAATGCAACCGAACCTATAACCTTCTTTTTTTGAAGTCAGTTATTAGATCAATTCAGGCTACATTACATTTTCACATTTAAAAAGAAATGGTAAAGTATTTCAAACTAGTTTTTGCCCGCGACTTGTAATTCCATATAAACTTTACCCCCTATTTCGCTCCCTTAGGGGTTGAATTTCTAAAAATCCTTTCTTAGCGGATGCGTACGTCATAACATCTACCTGCATCCAAAGTTTCAGCCCGATCGGTCCAGTGGTTTGGGCTGTGCGTTGATAGGTCACTATGTCAGTCAATCAGTCACCTTTGAGTTATATATATTTAGAAGAAGAAGAAGAAATATATAAATTACCTTAAAAATACAGTGCAGGTATAAAATAAATACGGTCGCAAGAAGACGCTGCATGCAGTCGGCGTCCAACCGATCATTTTGGAAATCCTTGGGGGAGTCCTATGTCCAGCAGTGGATTTCTTGCGGCTGATATAATGATAAAATAAATAAAGAAGTGTTTCTCATTAAAAACTAGGCTAAGTAGATCTATCTTTGCTCACCTTGGACGCATTTTAGTATTGTGTTGACGCACATGACCATATCTTTAGTTATTTTTCATTTTGTTCTCGCGATTTCCCCAGGGTGAAGACTAACGGTTTGCGTCTTGACTTAATTAAAAAAAGAATAGAGAAATATCCGTCCCACTAGGTTTAGTGCATTTTGAAACATATATTTTAGCCTTTTCTTTAACTTTTTGCCTTGTGAAGACTAACATATATCATCCATTTTCATTTATTATATAAACACGGTTTTACTCACGCTTATTCAGTCTGAATTCAGTGCTTTGAGGGAAGCGATTCCGACTGAATAAACGTATATCAATCATCATCATCATCAGGTCTTTTTAGTCTCCACTGCAGGAGCATGACCCTCTTTGTACTACCGGAGCCATACTTGGGTCCTTTCTATTTGGTTCCGTTAAGATTACATCAAAATCGTTTCAGTAGTTTGATTTAAGTCGGTTTTTTTTATATGAAAGATTAATTTACAATAACATTATTAGATATTTTTTTAGAAATTAATTATCTAGGTGAACTTAGGTGACAGAGAAGAGTAAATCAGAAGTTTGAGTAAAATTCGTACCTTCTAACAGCAATACAACCAGTTTCTAGTCTTCCAAATACCAATAATAGATAGTATAAAGTGTATAAGATGTTAGTGTGTGTAGTTTAGTGAGAGTAGTAAATAGTGCAAACATGGAGATGATTCGCATCGCTCTGTTCCCGATCGTGTTGACTTTAGGACTCACATATCTCAATGTGAAAAGGTAAGTTCTAGAATAAGACCGTCTTTCCTTCTTTGTAATTGATAGTCTATATACTTCCATGATTTAATTTTTAAGCAATAAATATTATTATAATAGAAATAAACTTTATTTATTTTGACCGCTAAACAATAACTTAGCTTATTTACAATTTACAAAAACCCAAACCTACCTGTGACGAATTTACTTTCAATGTATGAAGTTTCAAAAACGTGACGAATTAACTTTGTGGCAAATTTACAACAACCCTTGTAATCATTATTAGAAATGTAAAAAAACGAAAAATAGTTATAAAATCAAAAAGCCCTTTAGGCGAGTAGGCGACCAATACTGTTGAAAAGAGTTTCTTTTGGCGTTTCTTCTCTGCAACGGTCGGTTCTGAAACGCTTGTAGTCTGTAGCGTTTGCACATTAATTAGTAATTTAAATATTACTAAATTAAATCCTTTAAATTCAGATTTGACGTGAAAAAGGCCTATTTTCGAGTATTTATGAGTTACGTGTAACGTTTTGATTATGATTTGATTTTCTTTACCTTGGAACAGGTTCTTAGATTACCTCGTTCTGGCTTGTTGTGGAGGACAAGTCCGGACAGGGACAGCTCCCATTTCACTGCCATACTGTGAGTTGAGTTGAAGTAGAGTTCCCGTTGAGTTGATTTTGAACGCCATACATTGATGACGTATTATATAAATCACAATATAAACTTTTAATCTTTTTAACTTTGGACACTGTGTTTGCATGTAAAAACATTTTTGGCGTGGTTCGTCCGTTGTTTTATTTTTGGTTTAATTGACCTACTGCTACTTATAGTGCTCCTCATCCGAATGTACAATTTATCTTCATCTTAAACTTGTCAATCAATTTCAATACCATAACTAACATCTTTTTTTCTTTGTCAACAGGAACTCTTACAGTCGAAGAAGTGTACAAAGACAGAGATCAGTTCGCGGGTCTGGTCCGCGAGGTCGCGGCACCCGACGTCGGCCGGATGGGCATCGAGATCCTGTCGTTCACGATCAAGGACGTTTACGATGATGTGCAGTACCTGGCTAGTTTGGGGAAGGCGCAGACGGCGGTGGTGAAGAGAGACGCCGATATTGGAGTGGCGCAGGCGAACAGAGATGCCGGTATCAGGGTACGTTACCTTTTCCTGCTCGTTCTAGCATTATATCAGAGACTGGGTAGCTTTTTAGACTAAGGTTAGTCTAATAGACATCGAGATCCTGTAGGTCACGATCAATGGGGTAAAATGATGTGTAGTATTGCAGTATCTGGCCAGCTTAGGGAAGAAGCAGACGGCGGTTAGTCTGATAGACAGTAGTAACGATCAATAATGTGTATATTTATATAATTTAATAATTTCTGATGACTGTATTTTGATGTCTACATATTCTGATATAGACTTCCAGTAGCCACATATGATTCCTCGTAGTCTACCAGCTGCTGGTTACTGCAATTGATTAAACTAAAAAGAAAAATTACATGATGTTTGCCGAAACACCCCTCTCTATGTTTTAAGAATATAATTTGAATTTCCAAATCCTCTTATAGTCTATGATTGAAGTTTTAAACCTAGTTAAATCATGATCGTTAACAACATTTATATGAGAATAGTTACTTTACCTACGAAACATATTATTCTATTTGCATATTGTAATATGCGTTAGTTCTACATTAATTCTGCGCTTTAGTACGGCTTAAATGTCCGTTTGAATATGAAAGAGCTTCAAATTACAATAACTGGAGACAACGAATGCAAATTATGCAGCTATGCAGAAATAACATTAGTAATACTGCAGTGGCAGGAAAGAAGCCTTCCACTTAGTTGTATGTCGTTTTATCGAATCGGTTTAGGGTGCTATTTCCTTAAATTTGCTTATTATACAAATTCTTTCTCAATCTCCTTCGATCAAATATAATAAATAAATAAATAATGGTAGATACACAGTCTCATACAAAATGAAGCCTTAGTAATGTCCTCGAGTCAAAACATCATGCATACTTACAAACAACGACAAACACGGTACATACTGAAAGTAAAAATCCATTTTTTTTTAAATTTTTATGCCTACTTTTTTCCTCTTTTCACTGTACCTTCGTCATCGCCAGATGTGCTAGCGCGGTTTATTGAAACTGTGGACAAAACAGCACCGAAACTGGATTAGTGAGCTGATTTGTCGGTGCCACTTTTCGAGCGCAAATTGTGTATCTACCTTTATATTTTATCGAAGTCTATCTCCAATAGAAAAAAACTACATATTATGTTGAGCTTTTTCAGAGATCAAGAAAAATATATCATCCATAAACTCATAAAGATAATACAATAACTGATATATTAAAATGAATAACGACCACTAATTTAATGAAAAAGCGTGGAGTGAGGGAAGCATTGAGATAATAATATTGTTTTTGTACGATTCTCTTTTGGATATCACGGGTACCTGGTTTATTAATGTCGAGAAAGGAAACATGTTTTCCATATCTTTACCCCAATATCGAAAGAAAAGATATCGTTCGAATCATACTTTCCTTTGCTCAGTATGATTTGCTGGGTAATGTTGATTTTATCTCTTCACCGTATTGGATCGTTTGTATTATTATGATATTATCTGATCATGCGATATTTTTACATTGATTATAGCCTAACTGAGGAGCCCGATGGCCCAGTGGTTGTGAGCATTAATAGCGCTTACGTAAGTCAAGCAACCCTGGGCGCAGCCCCCATTGGGATATCAAGTGGCAAAAAAATATCACTAGCTCCTCCGTGCTTCAGAAGGCACGTTAAGCCGTTGGTCCCGGCTGTCATCATTGATGGCAGTCGTTAAGCTATTTCAGATGCCATAGGCAGCTTGAAAAATCTGACACCAGTGCTGGCAACTTACACGAATAACAAACAAACTAAAACAATCAAGTAGCCTTATTTCTGTCCCACTGTTGGGCATAGGCCTCCCCTCAATTCTTACATTAAGCCCACACACCTGTCTATGGGCAGCGGTGATCGCTTACCATCAGGTGACCCGCTTGCTTGTTTGCCGACCTATGTCATAAAAAAAATGCTGACGTGGCCTTTGGGTCTTATAGACCTGGGCTCTTTCTACCCCGCAAAGGAAAAAGACGTGATACTATGTATGTATGTATTTATGTATCACAATTCTTAACTTGCACTTTTCCTTATCAATCTGGAAATGTTGGGTTCAGCCTTATGGAACTAGTCTATTCAAAGAACTTGTGAAACTCTTCACAATTGCTGGCTTGCCAAGTTGTGGGCCAACAGTCGAAGTCCCGACTTTGTATAATTTGTATGTATCCCCGCAAGTTCGTTACTGAGTGAACTTTGGAAGCTCGTACAATACACATTATATTGAGAAATTTAGCTCTTACCGATTTCGGGAAGTTTGCTTCGAAGTCAGGGGATTAACTTTTGGAAGTCACTAATGTAAGATGTGTTTCACAGCAGGTGGGCCTTAAAATAAACATGGACAAAACGAAGATCATGTCGAATGTCCATGTTACGCCGTCACCGGTTTATGTTGGGAACTCCACCCTTGAAGTTGTAGACCAATATGTCTACCTGGGACAGTTGATCCAGGCAGGCAGTTCCGGCTTCAAGGACGAGGTCTTTCGACGAATCCGACTCGGCTGGGCAGCGTTCGGGAAGCTCCGCACTGTCTTTTCGTCCGCAATACCTCAGTGCCTAAAGACAAAAGTCTTTAATCAATGTGTGTTACCAGTGATGACTTACGGCTCAGAGACGTGGTCCCTTACTATGGGCCTCATAAGAAAGCTCAAGGTCACCCAAAGAGCTATGGAGAGGGCTATGCTCGGTGTTTCTCTACGAGACAGAATCAGAAATGAGGAGATCCGTAGAAGAACAAAAGTCACCGACTAGCTCAGCGGATTAGTTCTTTGAAGTGGCAGTGGGCGGGGCACATAGCGCGTAGAACCGATGGCCGATGGGGCAGAAAGGTTCTGGAATGGCGACCACGTACCGGCAAGCGCAGCGTCGGACACCCGACCAGGTGGTCGGACGACGATGCAGGTCGCTTCCAACCGGTCATTCTGGAAATCATTGGGGGAGGCCTATGTCCAGCAGTGGACTTCTTGCGGCTGATATGATGATGATGAATGTAAGATGTAATTGCTTTTAATATTAAAATTTTATTTTTTTGTTTTATTTTTTTTATGTTTTCTATTTTCGATTTTAATATTAAACCGAGCATTATAATGCTATTAATATAAATAATTAATGTAAGTATGCTTCAGCTTGATACAACCACGCGTTTCTGAATAAAAAGTCTTAACAGACAGACAAACGGACAACAAAGCAGGGCTTGGTAACGATACCAATTCACATTAAAAATACCGTTAAATAACGTTATTTTCGTTTCGATACCTTTGATATCGTTAAAACGTTTAACGTTAATTAGGTAACGGAACAGTATTAGAACGTTACTTTTTAACAGTAATTTACCGTTAAAAAGTATTTTATCGATATTATAACGTTACTTTTTAAGTAACGGAACTGCATTATAACGTTACCAGGTAACAATTCTATTTAACGATACTCTTATGATACCTCTCCGACGTTGCCGCTCCGTACAAGTTTCTCGACTCGACGGCTGACGCGCCGCGCGATTTTCGAGGTGCGGGGGGGCGGGAATCAGTAAGAACGGCAACAATGCGCGCACATCGTCTTGCCATCCCACGCGTCAAGGGTAACTTAGATCGAAACGCGAGAGTAGTACAGTCGGCCAAGCAGATACCTGACCCCTGACTTTTAAAACGTAAATTCACACTTTGCTGTGAAGCGCCACCTACCGTGATTTTTGGCAAGTAGACAGACAACTGCTGGTATAAACTTGTTTCTGATAACCGGCTCAGTTGCAAATTTTGTGTTTCTAATAATCTCAGCTAATAATTCAAGTAATCATCAATGGTAAGAACAAGAAAGAATCAAAAACAATCCTATGTAAAGTTCGATTCGAACCATGGACCCACGACTTGAGAAGCTAGCGCTCATCTCAATACGCCAACCGACGCGAAATTGGCTATCTATTTCTACTGCTATGACATCATTGTCACCAACTGCAACGCATTGCTTTAACAAATAAATTGAGGGTAATCTATCAGATTTATTTATACCTGATACCAACTAATCAAAAATATTGTTCACTCGCGTCACAAATAAGATACTGCGATTACTGTGTAGTGATCCAAAACCCCACCAGTTATTAGGCATCCCGTTTCATCTTATATAGCAGATTTTGTGAAAGCTAATATTGTATTGTAAAGACAACCACAGTATTTAAAATATCTATATCTAGAGAGTTAGGTATCGCGGTAAGTAGAAATTATAAGTATTTAATATACTTACTTAATTGTCACACTATTTTTTGTTCCGTAAAACATAGGGTTTGTGATAAATGTCTAAGATAAATATATCTCTTACAGAGAAACACCGTCCGTTTGTGGATTCGGAGTCAACTGGCGTAACATATACACTACAATATTTCAATTGAAACAGTGAGGAAACATTCAACAAGAACGAGATCGTATTTTATTCTGATGAAAAAAGTTTTAAGTCTGATGATGATGGCAGAAAAATATTGCGGAGAAGACATGGCCAGCGTATAGCCATCAAAATAATTTGCCTTTGAGAACAGTGGCATGATAACATTAGGTAAAAATATTCATTAAATAGTGAAGTAAAATAATAATAATATTTAATACCTAGTGTATTACGCAGTGTAGAATAATAGGTAACTGATCGTATTATTGTTTTGCAGGTTATTGGGGACAGATGTCTTCAATGGGCCCAGGGGAGCTGGTAGAATTCGGCGGCCGGATGAATAAAGAAAAATACTTGGAAAATTTATGAGATGTGGTGATTCCAACAGTTTGCAATGTAGAATATATTTTATTTAAGACAATTGTTCTGTGATCTAACTGTTATTGAGTGACCAATTAAAATCCCAGATTGTAGGGTCAAATAGTGCTTAACTGGGACACGAGACACGAGTAAAGTTTGATTTAAATCAATTTAGACAAAAAGGTTATACTAAATTAATAAATATGCGCATAAGTGATATGTGATCTGATCTAACATGGTAAGTGAAATGACAAATAGACTTGAACAAAAGCTTCAAAATGGGGGTCACCCTCTCCCATATTAAAATTCATTTAATGCCATAGGTTTATATTCATTCTTATAGTATTATCGAAGCAAAGTTATTCACATAGCACTATTTGACCCTACACATTTAAAAAAATATAATACTATGATTAAAAAGAAGTTGAGAGATGTAAATTGTTACTTATTAAGTAACATGTTGGTTCTCTCTACAGAAGATTAATCATAGTTTGAATTAAGTAGGCAGGTATTTATTTCACTGTTACATTTTTTTGATGTAATAAAGTAATTAAAAATTTAAAATGCTTTTTATTCACAGTAATTAGCTCGGTAACATTATGTTAAAACAACCAAAATTACACCAACATCACAATACGAAGTTGGTGATATTTGTAAAAAATAAAAAGCTTTGGAGGATTTGACCCTGTTCATTCATAATCACATTAACTATTAAACCGTAGTGCCTACCACTTGCGCCACATCTAACTATTGAAGTATCTTTGAAATAAGCGTATCGTATGCTAGGGCTTGTTTTATTTATCAAAAATCGAATAGATGGCATTAGTCGTCAAGGGTATCAGATTTCTGCTTATTAACCTTATTTGTTCATTCACAATTCAATAGATGGCACTAGTCGCAAAGGATATTACACTTGTATATTTTTATCTTTGGGTTTAAACCACGGATGTTTCTTTAGTTTGCGAAAAATGGCGCTGTTGTAGGGGGTCAGATATCTCATTGGCTGACTGTACATGTGTGAGGCCATTTGTAGCAGATAGCGCTTAGTAGCCGGACACGAAATTCTTTTGATTAGGGTTGAGACGACTCTGTAGCAGTATGGGACGAAGATAAAAGAACGCGGTATACCGTTTTTCATTCAAAAGAATCTTCATTACAAAAGAAGAAAATAGGTCTTCCACATGCAATCTATGTGGTTAAATATTGAATTTAACCATATAGATTGCATAGCAGGTTAATGCTTGGTTAAAGCTTTTTACACGTATAGGTGGACATATGATTTAACGATTATTTAAAATACAAATTCGTTTAACATGGATTTCATTTTTCTAGAAACACCAATTAGTATTCTGGTATTATGTAAGAGCAACGAGTACGTACATATTTTGTTTGCATTTTTAAGACGCCCGCTTTGTGATCTATAATAAATAAATAGCTGTCTGAATTTCCATGATCATATCATGAATACGTGACTGTATGGCAGCTTCTAAAGCCCTTGGTTTTATACTGAGAGTGTCTTCTGACTTCTGACCCCGCTTGGTAATGACCAAGCGGGGTCAGAAGTCAGAAGTTTTGCGCGTATTCAGTGCGGACGGCAGGAGGAATGCCTGCTGCCGTCCGCACTGAATACGCGCAAAATGTCCCAACGCCAATAGCCCTGAGACTGCTCAGTGACATGCTCGTCAATAACAGTGACATTGATGTATTTTATGACTCGTTTAATGTATTTCTAAACAAGACAGTTGATTATTTCAATTCTATATAATTTACAAGGACGTTCTAGGAAAAAACACTTTCTATATAGATGGTATTACTTGACATTGACATAAAACAGCTAACATAGGTATAGATATCTTTTTGACATTTGTTTATAATTGTAATTTTTGTTTTAGTAATATTTTCCTTTTGCTTTGTAATAATTTTATATAAACCTAACATTGTGACTGACTAGCATGCAGATGATTTGGTGTAAAACTGTTAATCTGTATGTGATTTCTATAATAATAAACAAAAATGTTTGTTAACTAACATTAGAAATTAAAGAATTACTTACTACTAATAAAATGGCACTGCCTGTTAAAATCAGTGATATATATTCTTACGCCTCGTTCACAAGTGCCTACGCGAGGAAGGCGCACGCGTCAGAGGCAGGCGCCTGCGTTTCCGCACAAAGTCATACAAATAGTAGAAGATGTTCACGAAAACAAATATAGAGCGGCACGGATGCGTACACAAAACACAGCGCGGCAGCTTTGCGCCGAAATAGAAAGAGACGACATGCTGTGCCAGACCTTATGTTCTAACATAAGGTCTGGTCACAAGGGCTAGTGAGTCAGTGGCAGTGGACGTATTTAGGAGAATAATTCTAGGTATAAAATGATTCTGTTTTCTGATGTAGGTACGGTACTTGATATTTGAGATTTTGCTAGTTTTTAACCGACTTAAAAAAAAAGACGTTTATCAATTCGATTGTTTTTTTTTTTAATATTTGTTACCTACCTTAGAACTCCGTCAATTATGAACCGATTTTAAATTTCTTTTTTTTGATTGGGTATGCTTTAAAGTTGGTTCCATTTGAATTTCATCACAATCGGTTCAGTTGTTTGATTAGAGTCGACTTTTGTTACCTATATGAAAAATTATCTATTTTTACACTACCTCCAAAAAAAGGAGTGTGGACGGTTTAGACCTCGATAATGACGTTAGTTTTGGAATCCAAGAGCGCGAATACGACGTTTTATAAAAATTTTACATGTGTGGCGCTTTCTGAGTTTTTGGGGTGAAGATCTCGAAAATGACGTCAGTTTTGGAATTCAAGATGGCGGACGCGAGTTGTCGTAAAATATCGACATGGGTGTCGTTTTTTAGGTTTTCTGGGGTGTAGATCTCAAAAATGACGTCAATTTTGGAATCCAAGACGGCGGACGCGACTTGTCGTGAAAAGTCGACATGAATGTCGCATTTATAATATTAGTAAGGATGAAACTCGAATTAAAACTGACATCATTTTCGAGATCTACACTCCAAAAAACCTAGAAAATTACACCCATGTCGATTTTCGATGAAAACTCGCGTCAGCCATCTTTGATTCCAAAGCAGACGTAATTTTTGAGATCCTCACCTAAAAAAAACCCAGAAAGCGACACCTATGTAAATTTTTAATAGTAACTCGCGTCCGCCGTCTTGGTCCCAATATGACATCATTTTCGAGATCTAGACCCCAAAAACCTAGAAAACGACACCCATGTCGATTTTCATGAAAACTCGCGTCCGCCATTTTGGAATTCGTAACTGACGTCTATTTTCGAGGTCTTCACCCTAAATAACCTAGAAAACAACACCCATGTCGAATTTTTATAATAAATCGCGATCGCCATCTTGGATATTTTGGAATCCATGATGGCGGACGTGTGCTCGTGTGCGACGCGCAGATTCTAAAACTGATGTCATTTTAGATATCTAGACCCCAAATACCTAGAAAACGACACCCATGTCAATTTTTAGTGACAAGTCGCGTCTGCAATCTTGAATTCCAAAACTGACGTCATTTTCGACAGCCCTAAATTCCCTACGTAAAAGCTACCAACAATATTTGAATAAATATTCAGTCAGTTCGTCTTAGACCAAACTATAATTTATCTTTGTTTTCAGAAATCGGGTTTGGCCGGTTTGGTTATTCATATAATATACGTTTAATAAAACACATTTTTTGACATAAATAAATTATAAGAAGAGAATTTTGAAAATCAGTCCACTGAGAAACCGGAGAACGTTCACAAAAAAAACATCCATACTGTCGAACATGGAACATTTTCCATTTTTGAAGTCGGTCAAAAAGCACGTATCGTTATAATGGCATCCTTCAAAACACGTTTGACGCAATAAGTTATTGTATTATCCAAAAATTACTGTATTATTCTTTGATCTAAATTTTTCTAAATCTAAATCTTTGCAATGGGATTGAATCACACTGCCCTGCGTCCTCTGCCCTAGCTTGGTTGTTTGTTTTTCGTGTGTGTAAGTGGCCAATACTGGTGCTAGATTTTTCAAGCTGCCTAAGGCATCTGACATAGCTTAACGAATGCCATCAATGATGACAGCCGGGACCTTTCTGCCGCATCGGCCTAACGGCTTAACGTGCCTTCCTTGATTGGTGGAGGCGCCCCTTCCGTAGCCAGTGCCCTGGGCGGTCGCCCAACCGCGCCCTACCCTAACGCCGCAACTCACCCATTCTCAAAACAACCAATCTTTAGACAAAGGTTTCAAAGAAAAAGTAGAATTTTCAAATTGTATTGACCTACTATTATATGTAGGTACATTAGGTAACTAGCTGCGCGTACGACCGGGATTAGTCAGACTGGCGAAATAAAGTCAAACTAATGGAGGCCTTCTTAGGCCGCGCGCGCGGTATATTGGGTGGGAGGGAAATATCCTTAACAATACCTTTTACGCAATCGAGTTTATCGCTAAATGGTTGGAAAAATAACATTATCCACCACAGGTATCGTTATTTGCTGATAACGTTAACTACGTTTGATAGAAGTAACGTTACCAAATATTAACGGTATAGACATGTAGCGTTAATACATAACGTTAAAATTAATTTTAACGGTATCAATTTTACCGGTATAATGGCACCAAAGTAACGATACTTATAGGTATCGTTATTTTATAAGTATCGTTACCTTTGCCGAGCCAAATTACCGTTACCAAATTTTTAACGGTATTCCAAGCCCTGCAACAAAGTGATCCTATAAGGGTTCCGTTATTTTTCCTTTTGAGGTACGGAGCCCTAAAAATGGTAGACGAATAACGATAGCTAAGCTATTTGTTATTTTTATGAGTGTTTTTTTTTATTCAAAATGCTATTCAGTTAAGTATATTCTTATGAAATAAATATGAAATTAAAAAATATGGTGAAAAAATTGGCAGAGCGTAGGTATAAGGTCGCTGGTTCTAACCCTGCCCTGCCATGGATATTTTCACCATATTTAATTCCTTGTTCTTCTTCTTCAGCCCATTGTCACCCATTGCTGAGTGTGGGCCTCTAGTAATGCACGCCAATCCCATCGGTGTTGCGATCTTAATTATTCTTTCTTTTATTTCTTAATTGTATTTAATAAGACTATATGTTGCTTTTGGAAGTCAATAAAAACGTCATCATCATTTCGAGTAGGTGCCACGGTCAATCGACCATGGACACCCTGGAGTCAGAGTTCTTCGAAACCGCCTCTCGGCCTCTGACGTGGTTCCTTTAACGATTACCAGATGGCAGCCGGGACCAACGGCTTAACGTGCCTTTCGAAACACGGAAACGTCTTCATTATCAGACAAACAGGTGTTTCAAGCCTGCAATGTCCTAACCAAACTGGAAACAACTAAATAAAGTACGCTTCCCGTGGGTATCGAACCCACGACCCCCGGGTCTATAGGCAAACGGCTCAACCACTGGACCACGGAGCCAGTTTACGTATAAAAACGTGACGAATTAACTTTGTGGCAAATTTACAACAAGCCCCAACGTACAAGCCGGTATGGATAAAAAGCTTTTATCACCTCTTAAACAGCACCATGCAATCAGTCAAAGCTGTTACTTGAGCACTTACTCTTGATATGACTACGAGGATCCCATAAATAACTGACTATTTTACGTCATTTTTATGATCAAGCGCAGTTGAGACTTGAACATGAAAATGATAGTTTTAGTGGTCTACGTAGCGTAGTTGTAACATAAAAAACGGGCAATTGCGAGTCGGACTCGCGCATGATGGGTTTCATACCATTATAATCTCTCTTCTTAATCGGTTACTCATTACTGAGTATCGTGACTCCTGATTTTGTCAACCAACTTTTCCATCGGCAACTTGGTGTAGTGCGGCGCTGATCGGTGTTTCCAACGTCTCTGAGATCTGATCCGACCATCGCTTTGGACCGCGGCCTCTCGGTCTTTTTCCCTCCATTTTTCCTGTCACCATCAAAAGTTGCAAGTTATCGCCATCTCTCCTCGCAATGTGGCCAAAGTACCGCACTATAGGTTGTAGGCAGGTTGTCGAGAGTCGCTGAGCGTTTTCTATTTTGAGTTCCTTTAGGATAGAGACTTTGTGCGAAAGGCCGTCCAAGATATCCTTAGCATACGGCGCCAACACCACATTTCAAAGGCGTCAAGTCTTTGCCTGTCGGCGGCTTTGAGTGTCCATGTCTCTGCGGCATATAACGCGATGGAAAAGAGAAGTGTGCGGAAGAGGTGTATCTTAGTCCGATTAGTTATGTCACGGTAAAGATGTTTCTGTCTCTCCATACTTTGCTAAGTTGAGTCATTGCTGTCTTTGTCTGCGTATCTCTCTCTCGCTGCTGCATTTATTTGTGATCTTTGAGCCAAGGTATTGAAATTGGTCTACAGTCTCATAATCTTGTAGGAGGTCAGAGCGTTGAAAAGTCGCGAAACGGTCAATTATCTATAATAAGTTTAAAATTATTAAAAATATTTTTATTATTAAATGGATATAAAAATGTATGCTTTCGCAATTTTTCCTTTATCTGTGCTTTAATACGTTGTTTATTACCAAATTTCAAGATTCTGAGTTTACAGAAAGGTTTTGATTCCCTTGTAAATGCTAATGCGGTAAAATACTCTGTCTTGTGATGACAGACAGACGGACAGCTGGCTTGGCAGGCTTAGTAATAAGATCTTATTTTTACCCTTCGGTTTGGCCTTTAGTATATCATAGGATAAATAAATAATGAATAAATTCTTTATTTTTCTCTCCTTAATTATCTGTATTTTTTGTTAATAAATATTAACAAAAAATACAGATAATTTTCATGGCAATAAAAGTGCAAGTGAAGAAACCTGGTGCCTGAGATAGATAGGTTTGACCCACCAGTTCATCAGGTTCATTCCACCCTTACGAGAGGTTGCACACCCGGACGCAGGCAAATAATGTGGGAGCAATAAAAAGAAAAAGAAGACATACTATAGAAGCTATACTAATAAGTTCTTACGACGTACGTAGAATTATATTTCATCATTTTACCATATGCTGTTTGACTAACTCTATGCAGACCTAGCTCCATTTCTGCGCAGCTATGTTTGCACATTTTTAATTGGGCTGTGCGCAGAGACAAATAGAATTTGTTTACTTTGGCACTCGGACTTTGTGACGAAACGCTAAAAGAAATACAAAAAAAAGAGCAACCCTTTTTGGTGTACATTTAAGAACAAAGAAAATAAAGTTCCACTTTACTGTATGTACGAAATGATTCCTTTTTATCAACGCTCTATTGTTCGACATTGCTGTTTTTTCATCTAAAAAAGAGTATTTTTATAGCTGTATTGACTATTCTCATTCTTTTGGTCGCTTTTAACAACATCCTTACGAAGCGGTGACGTATTTCACACGAAAAACAAAAAGTTATGAATAGATATAATATTTTAATTATAGATGATACGGGATATAACAATACATTTTGGGGCTCCCCCATACTTAAAACAGAAACTCATTTTTTTTCATCGAACCCTTACGTGTGATGTATTTATGGATACGAGTAGGTCTTCAAAAATGATATTGATGTTCCTAATATATTTTTTTTCTAAACTGAATAGTTTGCGCGAGAGACACTTCCAATTTTTTTTTCTGTATGTATATATGATTCTCCATAACTATTAAACGAATTAACAGAATTATATTTAACTTGGTAGATAAATATTTAGCCGTACAGGACAGGATAGGCTACTTAATTTTTTTCTTAGTTTAGAAATCACAATGTACGCGAACGAAGTCGCGGGCACAGCTAGTATATATATATATATCTATATTTATACTTGTGACTGTGAAGACACAATCTGCAGAACTCAATCACTGAATTCAATGAAACCTATTTCTTGAAACCATCTTCCCAATTGAAAATAATTATATCAATTGTTTGACAATACTTCTTAATTTTCCAGGAAGCTGAGTGCGAGAAGAGCGCGATGGACGTGAAGTACTCGATGGACACCAAGATAGAAGACAACACGAGGATGTTCAAGCTGCAGAAGGCGCAGTTCGACCAGGAAATCAACACTGCTGTAAGTAAACACCTTATTTGGTTTAGAAAAACTAACACTGGTGTTCAGATTTTTCAAGCTGCCTAAAGGCATCTGACATAGCTTAATTACTGCCATCAATGATGATAGCCGGGACCAAAGGTGCAATGTGCCACTTTAAGTTGCACATATAAAGTTGTTAGTTTATGTTTGACAGCTCTGTGGCGCAGTGGTTAACACGCCAGCCTGCGACACGGGAGTGCCCGGGTTCAATCCCCGGCCAGGTCAATATGGAAAATGAATCTTTTTCAGATTGGCCTGGGTCTCGGATGTTTATCTATATATGTATTTGTTATAAAATATAGTATCGTTGAGTTAGTATCCCATAACACAACTCGAACTTACCTTGGGGCTGGCTCAATCTGTGTGATTTGTTCATATATATTTATTTATTTATTTTATGTGTGTAAGTGGCTAGCACTGGTTTCAGATTGACATTGTCAGTTTGAAACCACTTATAACGACAGCTATCTAATGTTTACAATCGCGAACAACGGCTTCGAAACGTCTTCCAAAAGATGATACCATCTTTCGGAAGACACATTAAGCCGTTTTTCGCGAGTTCAAGTGCGCAACTAGTGCGTATACGTGGGGCGCACTATAAGTTTCCGGAATGAATATGAAAAAATACTATTAAAGGTACAAAATTAATTTATTGTTTTTCAAAATAATCTCCCTTGGCGTCTATGCACTTTTTCATTCGATGAAACCAGTTTTGAAAACTTTTGTGCCACTCCTCTGTGGTGACCTCTGAAACGTGTTTTTCATACTTCTCGACAGCCTCTTCTGGTGATGAAAATCGTTGACCGCGTAATTGGTTCTTAATTTTTGGGAACAGAAAAAAGTTACAAGGTGCCAGGTCGGGACTGTATGCAGGATGACTCATGAGTTCTACATTTTTCGCCTTCAAAAAGTCGTTTGTCTGTCTGGCCGTGTGAGAACTAGCATTGTCGTGGTGCAGGATGATACGGCGTTTACGGTTATTTTTACGGAGTTCGTCAATAACTTCCGGCAAACAAATGGTCGTGTACCAGTCACTATTCACTGTACGACGATTCTCTAAAGCAACAGTAGCCACGTGTCCAGTTTTATTTAAAAAAGAAGCAATCATCCGCTTAGATGCACTTTTCACGCGCGCCACTTTGGTTGGTTTCGGCTCATCTTGAAAGACCCATACGCTCGATTGCTGCTTTGTTTTGGGATCGTAGCAATAAATCCATGTTTCGTCACCTCTTACTATGTCCCACACCAAATTTGACGCACCTTCGTTGAATCTGGTAAGCATGGCACTGCACCAAGCGACGCGGTCCGTTTTTTGAGCCTCGGTCAAGTTGTGTGGGATCCACCGCGAGCACAGCTTTCTCACACCCAAAAGTTTGTGTAGGATTAATTGTATTTGACTCCGTGATTTGACTCATGCCTATTTCTAAGGATGCGCGAATTTCATGGTAGGTCACATGCCTGTCTGTTTCAATCATACGGCGCACAGCATCGATGTTTTTGTTGGTCACAGCGGTGGACGGCCGACCATCGCGAGATTCGTCACAGAGATTGATACGACCACGCTTGAATTCTGCAAACCAGCTATAAACAGTTGTCTTGCATGGTGCTTCATTGCCAAAAGCTGTTTCAAGCCGAGCGATGCTCTGTTGAGCTGTCAAATTACACTTAAAATCGTAGAAAATCATACTACGAAAATTTTCCCGAGTTAAATCCATGTTGATGCAAACACACAATTTTTTAAATGGCGCCACAAGGTAAAAACAAAAGACAGTCAAATGAAACAAACTGCATTCTACAGCCAAAGAGTTCTATTTTCAAATGTTGCAATAAATTTTTAAATATTGTTTATGTAAGTGGCCAGTTCCGGAAACTTACAGTGCGCCCTATGTATTACGTCATTCAAAACCATTTGTTTTGTTTTCGGTAAAATGCAGCCTGGGGTTTTTCTAAAGGACTTATGAAGGGTTCCCTAGGGTCTTTAATGGGTAGTTCGTGGTAATCCTATTACATCCAGCAGATATAGTTTGTCTACGGTCACTGCCTTACATTTTTTGGGCTGTATTAAATCAGAATTGTTTTCAAGTTTCTATCCGTTTAAAATCTGAGGTTACCTACTTCAAGTTCACGGTACTGAAGACGGCATAAACCATTTTGCAGGTATCTTTAATAGTGAAATACATAAATACTTAATATAAAGATACATTATATGAGATGTCACATCTTTTTTACTTTTTCTTATTTCCTATCAGCCATGCCGTGGTAGAGCCACGCTACGTGCAAAATTTATTTTTACAAGTATGGGCTGTTTAGTCCGGGGAAGTGCCACACTCACAGAAAATCGACGTTTGAGTAAAGGCATTACTGCTTCTATATGGTTCGTTCGAAAGAAATCTGGAAGATCATCCAAAAGCCTTCAAATTTCTTATTTTACGTATTTTCTATATACCTTCAGAAAGCCGAGGCTGCCTTGGCATACGAGTTGCAAGCCGCCAAGATAAAACAAAGGATCCGAAACGAAGAGATCCAGATCGAAGTAGTGGAGCGTCGCAAACAAATCGAGGTACGTGCGTGACAGTACAGTTTGAGGCAAAAGTGTTTAGCATAATCAACATACCATACAAATTTTTAGAATATTATTAATTTCGAATTTATTTTAAGTTACGCGAGCGACGCCGCGTCCAAAAGCTAGTCAATAAAAAATATTCTATTCCTACTGGAATAGACCAAAATTCTATGTCTTTATAAGACTCATTTGTATAATAATGATTAGAAGACCCCAAAAAAGCTTACTTTTGCAAAGTTTAGTGTTTAAACTACTCCATGGAAACTAGTACAGCGGCAGCAGCCGCCGAAGCGCCAAAAACGATAAATTTTAACTCGTAACACAACATATTTTATATAATAAAAAGCAGGTGCTATTCATAAAATGGGCCCAAACGCCTTTCTTGAAAATTTTACCCTTGTTCTAGATCGTTGAAAACCGTCTTTCAATTAAAATCCATCCTGTTGTGGTGGATGTCCTTTTACTCTTTTGTTGTTCAAAGTATTTATTGATTTCAGGTCGAGAATCAAGAAATCTTGCGTCGCGAGGAGGAACTGATATCCACCGTGCGTCTGCCCGCCGAAGCTGAAGCCTACCGTCTCCAGGCCATTGCCGAAGGAAAACGGTAAAGCGATACTAAGACACATTACGTATAATGAGGGATTTTGAAATCGATTTTCCCCCCAGATGGTGGCAACGGGACAAGAGGTATTTTAGACAACCGCCCTCATCAACATCATAACAGCCGTAACAAGTCCAAAAAAAAGAAAAAAAAGGTAAAAAAAAAAAATGGACAAAGGCCTCGCCCATGGATGCTTCTTTGCATGGGAGGTTATTATCATCTCACCACGTTTGGGGTAGGCGAGCGCTGCTGCCCATCGGAACATTTTTAAGCTGGGGAAGGATAGGAATTTGTTGGAGTTGAGAAGGGAATGAAGGTATTTGGATACTACTCACTTGGATGAACGGGTAAAAGCAAGTAGCAGCTCGGGAGGTCGGACGCGCGCACCCGATATCATACCTGCAAACACCGGACAGGCAGTTGAGGATGACGCCCCTGACAACTGCCCTCGTAATTTACCAATCATGAAAATGATTATTAAACATGATTGGTGGATTTCAAAAATACCTGTCCTTACAGTGCCTCCACCTGGGAAAAATCGATTTCGATCGTTTTGAATTCAGAAATGAAAGAAAACCTTAATTCTCTCATGGAACACAATAGTAGTGGTTGTTGAATAAAAGCCATAATGTTCAACGTAACCTGTTGTGTGTTATGATGGCCCTAGGCTTCTGCATTCTTTAGCTTCGATCTAGACTGAGAGAGAATTATCGATAACAAGTAGAAATTAATATGTTCTATTTTAAAACAAACTGTTATAGTTTTAAAACGTACTTATATTCTCTAATGTAGGTACCAATATTATTTTTTAATATTAATTAAGTAGTACCATTAATATTAATATTACTAAATTAGATCCTTTAAAATTTGATTTGACGTGAAACGTTATTTTTACAGTTCCTAATTTGTCGCTTTTTAGCACACAAACAGTAGAAGGTGCTAAGGCCGACGCGGAACGCATCAAGGTGGTGGGTCTGGCTGAGGCCACGGCCATCGGAGACGTCGGCAAGGCTGACGCTGAGCGTATGCTGGCCAAGGCTAAGGTGTACAAGCAGTACGGAGACGCGGCCATTATGGCGCTGGTGCTGGAAGCTCTACCGAAGGTATATACATATTCCCCCGACCAAACCAGAGTGTGTTGGTAACACACACGAAAACCAATCAGCTCAACGGACGAATTTGAATGCAATTTTTGTTATTGTAATCTAAATAACAACTATGACATTCCCTAGTTTACCATCCTTAAGCCGGTAAAGGGGGCTAACTGCGGAAATTATTGGAATAGTCAAAAATTCGATTTTTACTTGTAGTATTTCCAGAAATACGTCAAACGTCATGTCTTAAATTGAATAGTGTACAGTACTACCACTTTTTTAAGTTACACCGTTGTACACTGCGCAGAATTCTTTTTTTAACTATTTTTTTACATGGCGCGTTATGCCGATGATTCCGCCAGTAGTCGTTAAAGGAACCACGTCAGAGGCCGAGAGACGGTTCCGAAGAACTCTGACACCAAAGTGTGCATGGTCGATTGACCGTGACACCTACACGGAATAATGATGATGCATGGCACGAAAATTTCCGTCTCCTATTGGCGTTCGCGCCATGACCGGAGTTCGCCCCCGACAGACAGACAACACGGTTCCTGTTGTTTATGCATTTCAAATCTTATGTAGTAGAAATAAGATCGAAATTTTATTTCGGTTTGATTCGGCGGTAGGTTGTGCTATTCTGCGCCGGTGAACAAAGCCGATGCGACATAAAAAAGTAGTTCTACTGTATCTGCCTATCGTAGAAGTAAAAAGGCTTTAAATAAGCCCAAATAATATTTGATATATCTCTTTCCCACAGATTGCGGCAGAAGTGTCCGCCCCTCTGGCTCGCACGGACGAGATCGTGTTGGTGGGAGACAACGGCGCCACCGGCGAGGTGGCGCGTCTGGCCGGCGGCCTACCGCCCGCCATCAAGACCCTCACGGGGCTGGACATCAACTCGGTGCTCAAGAGGCTGCACCCCACTAACGGGACCGGTAAGAGGCTTAACATTTTATTTATATGTCCCACTGCTGGGCAAAGGTCTCTTAAATTTCTCTTTACTTGTCTGTCCCTGTCTGATGTTAACCTGGACCAGTCTTTATTTTACATTTTTTAATGTTCGTACTACCTCGATAGTCATGAGGAAATAAAAATACCACTTGACTAATTTTCTAATAATAATATCGCTTTCTAGGATGAAAGGTAGCCTATGTCCTTCTCCGTACTCCAGAGTACCTGTATGCAAAATTTCATGAAGATCGGTTCAGTAGTTACGGCGTGAAAGCGTAACTAACAAACAAACAAACAAACTCACTTTCGCATTTATAATATTAGTAAGGATTAAAAATACTTAGGCAATTATATTATCGTAATTTGGCTGTCGGGTCATATTTGTAATTTTGTTTACCGGGTTTGATAAATCGCTCCAACACAAAAACAATAGTAATGGACTTACGAGTATCCCTTATAAAAATTATTTATTCTGAATTGATATTGATTTACATAGTGATGACGACCTCTATGCCCTAGTGGTCATAGAGCCAGGCTGTCGCACCGGAAGTCCTGGGTTCGATCCCCGGCCAGGTCAAGGTGGAAAATTATCTTTTTCAGATTGACCTGAGTCTTGGATGTCTATCTATGTGTGAATTTGTTATTATGAAATATAATATCGTTGAGTAAGTGTTCCATAAGACATCATCATCATCATCATCATCAGGTCTTTTTAGTCTCCACTGCAGGAGCATGACCGTCTCTGTACTACCGGAGACATACTTGGCAAGTTTGACCTTACTTTGGGGCCAGCTCAATCTGTGTGATTTGTACATATAGGTATATTTATTTTATTTATTTATAATGTTTATTGTTTCAGAACCCAACCTAGCAGCGACAGCAAGCAAAAAGGTAGCAGCGTGTTAATTCAAGAGACACTTGCAAAAGAAACTATCGTATTTCAAACATTATCATACGGTGCGCTTGCGATGATCTGCTTTGTAAGGTTTAAGTTTTTATTCGATGCCTGTGTTCAGACGATTACTCGATTCTGATATTTGTTTCCTTACTTTTGTTTGAAAGTAACAGAAATCTTAAATGCCATATAACTCTTTGTACAAATAGATTTACGTTGCCGTATTATCTAATTTTTTTATATATTAATCAATTTGTCACTTAGCACTTTTATATTCCATAGCTGTAATATTGTATGTTACCAACATCACAAAAGTAAATATAATTTATTATTATGAACTTGTGATTGTGTCTTATAAGCATTTATCTTGAACTCTGGTGTAATATTTAATATTGATAAAATATCTGAAATAGATTTCATTTTGTAGGATTTTGTAAAGATAAGAAAGCGAGTCTTACACTACGTGTCATATTTTTTAAGTTAAAGTCACGAGTTACGCGGTAGCAATGGTGGAGAGTGGCAGCGGCGGTGGAGAGCGGTAGCGGCGGTGGTTTCTCTATAAACTATAAATGATCAGTGAATGCGTAAACCGCCACTGCCGCCTGCCACACTCAGTCGCGACTAGAGAGTACTTTGTATGTAACGGTTTAGTAAAATATGCAATCATGGATCAAGGGCTGGGCAAAATACATGATGTCCTTAAATAAAAATACAGATTACAATATTACATCTCGTATTTAAAATACTAAATAGGTATTTATCTTTGAAGAAGTGTATTTAAAATATAAGTTTTAGTGTATTTAAAAATGTAAGAAATTCCTTACATGAACACTTTTAAATCTTAATGTCATACAAGCCTCTTTTTGGAAAATAAATAAAACTCTTTTTGCTTAAGAAAGTTATCAACCACTGTTTTCTGTAAAACTTACATAATACTTAAAAGACTATATTTTTAAAAGTTACATTCCCTAATTTGTCCAGCTCAAGATCCCTGTTGGCTACTGTCGAATTATATATATAATATGACCCTCTTTCTTATCTAAAAACTAGCAAAACTGTGAATATACTCAAGCCTATTAGCTAAATGTATTTCAATGTCATCTACATAGAAAAAGATATATTTTTCAATATACTGTAAACGTACAATGTATGTAGGTATTCGTAAGATAGATTTTGTACAACTGTAGTACTGTCTGTTTAGACAACGTGTTCTTCTTCAAGGCACTGCCTTTTTATTAGAATGTTTACAATGTGGGTAGTTTGTGGCGAAACAGTAGTTTTTAGATAAATATTGGTGACATTTCTTGGGAGAGAAAAGAATGTTTTGTATTAGTGAATGCGACTGTACTTGCGTGTACTAAATTGTTTTGGTTTTGTGAACGCGACTGTACTTGCGTGTTCTAAAATGTTTTGGATTTGTGAATACGACTGTACTTGCGTGTTCTAAAAGGTTTTGAATTTGTAAATGCGACTGTACTTGCGTGTTCTAAAATGTTTCGCATTTGTAAATGCGACTGTAATTGCGTGTTCTAGTGTTTTTGCCAAAAAAAATTAAACCAATTATTCTTTAGTTCGGAATGTGATTGTTGTAAATTGTAAGTGCGATTTATAATTAACATTTTTTTTTATTTTATTCATTTAATTTAATTACAATAAAAACGATTTGTGTGGCATTATTGAAATAAATGTTTATTTTTGAACATGGACTTTTAATTCCTATTACTTCTAAAAATCTTCAGTGATGTCCAGGGTTGTACAGTTCACCTCGAATATTTTTCTTCATTAACTGCAAAAGGTAAAATGTTTTTTTTATAATATTAGAATATAAAGAAACAATTAGAAAACTACGTAGAAAAAAAGACCTTACTTATAACAAAAGATCAAACGTCACCTACCTCGACTTTTTCTTGGTAGCTAAGTTCAGTCTTGGTCAAAACGTAGGACAACTTGGCGAGGACTGCCTCAGACGTCATGTCAAACGCAGGCACCACACCGCACTCCACCAACAACTGAAAATATATTTTTAAGACTGTAAGCGAACGTAATTTCATTTTATTTTTTAATTGTATTAAATTACATTAAAGGAGGCAAAACACGAAAAGTTCCGGGGTAGTTCAAAAATAGTTTGAAGGGTTATCAAGGACCTCGCAATACAACATTATAAATTTTCATTTTCTTTCAAATGATTTATTTCCATTTCCACAGCACGAAATTGAGGAATTTGACGTATTTTTAAATCACTGGATTAATAAAATACATCAAAATTATTTGTAAAGTTTAGGTCGGTCCTTGCATAAGATCACCGCCTTCTTGGAATTTGAAACAGATACATATGAAATTTACAACGATACATATATGTTGATATTTAAAAACATTTTCTTTCGAAAAATTTGTAAATTTTACGTCTAAAACAATAATTGTAACATGCCTCTTAAAAATGCCTCCGTGGTCCAGTGGTTAAGGCGTTTGCCTGTAGACCCGCGGATCGCGAGTTCGATTCCCACGGGAAGCATACTTTGTTGTTTCCAGCTTGGTTAAGACATTGCAGGCTTGAATCACCTGATTGTCTGTTAATGAAGATGATTCCGTGCTTCGGAAGGCACGTTAAGCCGTTGGTCCCGGCTGGCATCTGGTCGTCGTTAAAGAAACCACTTCAGAGGCCGAGAGGCGGTTCCGAAGAACTCTTGACACCAGGGTCAATTGACCGTATCGCCTACACGAAATGTGTGTACCGTGATTCGTTCGTTTGTCTCATTCAGATCTAGTTGAGAGCAAGAAGTTGGGCTTTCTGGGCACACCAAGAGATGATCCATCATAGATGCTTAGCACCACAGTCGCAGTTACTATTCTTGGAGAAACCCAATAATACTTATAATACCTATATCTGAGTTTATTGCAAATGGGGGCAGCCCTGAAAAATTCATGTATAACCCTTAAAAGGATTATTCTTACCAGTCCAGTTTCGTAAATGGCCTTCCCCAGCACAGTCCCGTTGATGCACTGCGTCACATTCACCACCAACACATTGTTCTTCACCGCTCTCTCGATTTCCTTGTAGATGTCCTTTCGTTTGATCGGCATGTTGCCATTTCCGTATGTTTCTAGAACTACTCCTGAAAACCGAGATATTGTGAGATACTTACATCATAAACAGGGTAACACAAAAAATATAGAAAAAACGCCCGCTCTAATTATTTTATTTAATTTTAATTATTTAATATATTTTTTTTTAGATTATGAAAGTTTATTTAGTAACAAATCTATTTCAGTTTTTACATCTGCAATAGCATATAAGTACATTCTTTATTTTTTTTTTTCCAAAAAGGTTTCCGCCGAAACGTGCCTATGTGTTGTAAATAAAAAAAAAAGTAATTATACAATTTTAAAGAAAAATCATATATTTACAGGATATGTTCCAAATATATATTTTATATTTATTACACAAAATTAGGTGTGTTCCAAATGGCAACACTATGCATTTAAGGGTTAATAATAGCTTGGGATTATTACCTTCCATATTGTCAAAGACAGCTCTCATAACCTCTGGAGTGATAGTGGGGGCTACTTTCAGCACGTACACTTTTCTCGACAATTTGTCATGGATACGGCATTCGTCAGGCACGGATCCTGCTGGATGGATCAGCATCTTCGGGTCTACATCTAGGGTGGTTTTGGCTTCGAGCAAAGGAGGGAAGTTTGGTGAGTCGAACGCGTAGATTCGGGTATTTGATACTTTCTTTACTCTGTGATAAATTAAAACCATAATTGTAACAGATATATAATACTTTATAGTAACATTTCGCGAGTCAAATACCGCAACAGAATTTTGAAGCGCTTGATACCCGATTAACCTAAAATTTTGCATAATATGAAGGTAATTATTACAATATAGTTTTATAGAGGCACATAGCTGATAACATAAAAAAGAATAGCTACCCAAAGTTCTATAGTACGAATTAGGTCATCATTACATAGTATAAAATAAAGTCGTTTCCGCTGTCTGTTCGCTTAGATCTTTTAAACTACTGAACGGATTTTAATGCAGTTTTGAGCAATAGGTAGAGTGATTCAAGTGGAAGGTTTATATGTATAATACATACATATACGGGGCATGGGTCGCTAGTTATCTATAAAGCCTATCTCAAAAATGTATTTTACGAAAAAAATATATAGTTTGTGGCATACATCGGAAGGAGATATTCAAGAAAATAGTGTCGGAATATCTGTCTGTCGGTATTCTTATACCAGGGTAGTCGTTTCGGTAAAATGGTAAGAATTAGCAGTACAACTTTAAGTGTTTAATTCTAAAGGGAATATTAGCTACAAGCATGAGTATAGCAATAGCAACGTTGCCTGTAAAATCAGAAAGAGAGAACTGAAGTAGCAATAAATGAATACCGCACCTGGTGCCCCTGAACAGCTTGCAGCCAAAGAAGACGGTGACTTCGGGAATATGCTGCGTGGCCGCGATCAGCACCGCACAGAGGAAGTTGTTGTTGCCGTCACTACGGGGCTGGAAGATCGGTACCTGTAAATTAAATAGAGTAGGAACCGTGTCCGGTTTCCGCAGTGTAAGAACAATGCGGAAACCGGACGGTAGGAGGCGGTGCTCATAATTTACCTGAGCTCCTGTAAGCACTACGGTTTTGCCCACGACCTCCAGCATGAAGGAGAGGATAGAAGCGCCGTATGCTGTAGTATCAGTACCATGCAGCACCACGAACCCGTCGTAATCGTGGTAGAATCTCTGCAAAGAAAATCGTACTTGTACCCGACTACGTCAGACTAACGACTCGAATATGCAACACTCCTCCATCCAAGGAGTGTTGCTTTCCAAATCGTACAAATGAATTATATGTTATGAAGAATTATGTTTACAAAAATATAATTCTTAAAAATACATGTTTGCCAGTGTTGTTTTTAGAATTATATGTTTTTTTTTTATTGGAAGAATTAAGATAAATAAACGTTTGAATTTTGATTATTTTATACCGAAAAAATCGAAAAGCTGATAATTTTTCGTGTATCCATCAAATACGTAAACATGTGAAATTTTAATATGTATGTATTATATGTAATAATGATTTTTATTTATATAATTACCTAAAGGAAATATAATAAATATTTTTGCTACCTTAATATCCCGGGCCATTTTGATCCAGTCATCGAGCGTGAAGTCCGACGAATCCTTTAATTCTTCATATTCATGAATCTTGTATAAAACTTTTAATTCTGTGTCTTTGCCATCTGTAATTTGAAGTTAGATTATGGTTTATTATATGGTATGAGTACCTAGTAAGCAGTGAAAGAGGTTCTTGAGTTATTTTGATTCGGATTTTTCCTTTGTTTCTTTTGGTTTGCATAATTTATAGCTTGTGTACCCGTCCTGTCTTATGTATAAGTTATAAAACAGTAGAGATTCCTCAATATCCGTCCAGTAGTTTTTGAAAAAGTACGTCGACAATTTGTAAGCCCCTGGGCATCCAATAACCGGCACCATGGGCATCTCATCTAATAATGGCAAAGTCGCGTATTTTCTCGAGATCTCAGCATTGGTCCCATAGCAAAAGTTGTTCGTACTGACTCGCGGGACCAACATCCAAAGACACATCCATTTTGAGCGAAAAAGTGCGTTGACTTTTATTTGGGCTATTGTATGGGCATAGATGGGTTAAAAATAATGAGGAAATGGGATATTTTCTAAAGCAAGCATTGCTCTTATAAAAAAATATTTGTACTGTCCAGCTAAGTTGCGCTACCAAGGCTTGTCAAGGGTAAATTTACATACAGTATTGAAAAAACTGAAAGCCTAATAACAATGAAAGAAATTACTAAATGATTTACCTATATCCTGATTCCTGCAACAATAATAATTATATTGCAGGGTGTAGGTACACAACAATGGGACTACGAGAAATAGTTCTCCCTCGTGGTCTCATTAATGGGACAAAATCTTGGGACCACAAGAAAACAGCGGTATTTTAGGTGGTACAGACCTCGTGTAAAAGGACCATAAGTTTTACGGTTTACCACGTACCCGGTAAGATTAGGTAGTCCTCCTTGTCGGTACCCGCCAGGTTGTTCTTCCAATGCTCGACATCGTGGAGTTGTGGTAACCGCCTGATCACTGCTTCGATGTTCTTTTGTGGCACCAACACTGTTTTCATAAAACAAATCACTAACTCTTTCTAGTTTTAATCATCTGAAATTCTAGATACGTAAGAAAAATATTAACCATATATTTTTATTTTCAATGCAAAGAAAATCTAAAATAATTAAAAGTGGGTATTATAAGAACACTATCAACATAAACTTTCATATTATGTTGACTGAAATCAAAGTACTAAAACAATTTTGATGACATTAATATGGAACCAATCTGAAAGCATATCCTTTAAAAAAAAAACTCAAACCGGTTCATAAATAGAGGAGATATGAGGCAACGAACATTAAAAAAAAACTTACAAACAAAACCATTAGAACCTCCTCTTTTTTGAAGTTAAAAAACGTTTATTTTGTGAACGTGTTTCGCAAATTACCATTGAGTAATAGAGCAATAAATTACATGCAGAATATGATATGGTTGAGACCGTTGAGACCACCGACCTTCTAAAGTTATCTTGTTAACTATGAAAACATTTATATATAGGTATTAAAATAATCTCTAGTTGAAGCGGTCTAGCTGAGTTAGTACTCTGGTGCCACACTTTAGGAGGACATACTAGATTCTATGCTACTTGAGGGCATCATTCGATTAGTAGCGACGTTACCATGGTGCCCTAAGTCCCAGCAAGGTGAAATACTGCCAAAAAATGGGATATGAAAAATGACCGATTGAAAACAAAATGCAAAATCTTGGATGTACGAGTATGTCGATAACTTAGGAATGCGATCAGGAAATTATGGAGTGTCGACATACAGAGCCAACCCCAAATAGAGAAAAGGCGAGGAAGAAGAAGAAAAAAATGGTTATTATATTAGCTTCACTTACCTCCTTTTTTATTTTTCAGCATACCAAAAGTGCCCCCTGTGTAAATTACTAAAACTCTCTTCGTTTGCACCATCCTAACGCACTGTTTTAGTTAAAAAAAAATATTTTATTTTATTTCTAACAATATCGAACAGTTCTTCTCTTATACCGTACCCTTTTGTTAATGATAACACACCACAATATCGTATTAACACTATTTAAAACAACTAAAACATTTGTATAATTAACTAAATGTGATGAAATAGTAATTAATCGTTATATCGTTGGCGTGTGCTAATGTAAGATGCAAACGAAGCAAAGCTATCATCGTTCGTGTTTCCATTCCTTTATGTGTTATCAATGTTATCTTAAATAGATGTTATTTCGTGAGGCAGAACCACAGAACAACAAAGACATTAGAAATGGCAGGGGGCGTGACACGCGCGCCAACGATGCGCACGATCTTGTCTGTGGCAGGATCTGTGCTCACTTGAATCACCTAAATTCACCTAAGTAGTTGTCGTCCCGCGATCGTCAAAGGAACATAAGTCAGATTTCCGTTAAAAATAATCTGTGTGCTATTATAACGTGTAAAGTGAGAAGTCCTAGTAAAACTTTTACCAAAGGAGAAGTTTCTACTCAATTGTGATGCGTTAGTAGTATGCTTCAAATGAGGCGACGCTTGTTTTTATAGAAATCACGCATAACACTTCTAAAGTGTTTTTGTTCTGTGGGCAAACTATCGTCATTTACTAAATATGTTATTTATACTAATACTAATATTATAAAGACGAAAGATTTCATTGTTTGAAATGGATAAACTGGAAAACTACTAAACCGATTTCAAAAATTCTTTCACCTATATCTACATATCAGTGTAGTGTGTAGTACAAGAAAGCTACGGCTTTGACTTACGCAGACTAAGTCGCGGGAAAGCAGCTAGTCATAAACTATTATTATCCCCTTACATGCTTTGCAGAGTGCAAAGCATATAATAATCGATGTGCATAATCTTCGGATCATCACTGGCCGTCTTAAAGATTATCGAAAAATATTAGATACGTATTTTTTCTTTTTACTTCCAAACAAAATATGATATAAACCGCATCAAAGTTCACGAGTGGGGGCTCATGACTTAACAGGCCGGTAATAAGTGTACCGGTCAGTGACGTCACGCGGAACTTTAACGGGCTATATCTTTATAAATTTTTGTTTGATTGACAAAAGTAAAAATATGTGGCCAATATTTTTCAATAAAAAAGAAAAAGATAGAAAAGCTTTATTCGGCAAAACAACAATAGCAATCTACAACACGGACTAATTATTTGCCATGCCCATTGTAGAACACTTATCGTATTTTTATTTTTTTTTATTGTATAATCAAGTGAGTAATTAATGCTTGAAGCCATAACTAAGTCAATTTGTGTTTTAAATAATAGTTGGGTCTCCATCGCAAAGAAACATAAGAAAGTCTATGAAAATTGTACTGGTTCTTACTAAGCGGGCTTAGTCGAACAGTCTATACGAGTACGTATACAGCGGAAATCGAATTATCGCGCAAGGACTTGTGTCTAAAACATATCACAGAGATATAATACGCTCTGACCCTAACCCGGGTCGCATCGCAACCACAGAGCATACAAGTATTATCCATTCTTCCATACTAAAATGATAAATGCGAAAGTAACTTTGTATGTCTAGACAGACATACAAAGTTACTTTCGCATTTATCATACATAAGTCAGATTGATGACCATGAAAAGAAGACTCTTTTCATGGTCCAATCAATGAACCAATTTGGATGAAATTTAGTATGGAGGTATTTTGTGGCCCGGGGAAGGAAATAACCGGGAAATTCTACTTGTTCCTGAGGTATCGACACTAACGCAGGCTGAGCCGCGGGCAAAAACTATTTTACTATATGGTCGCGACAAGTGGAGTTCCTCATTTGTGTATGGCTTTGCAACCGCCCAAGGAATAAAAATGTGGTATTCTTTATTAAACAGGCTAAAGTCCTAGCTGCAGACAATATAAATTAGACCACCGCGAGCGACCAGTATGGAAGACATCCAATTAAATATTGAATCTAGACTATTTTCAGTACAACTGGTAGTGTAAATGAAGTAAAATGCTCTAGATGTTGCTCGCAGTAGCGTCGGAAGCTCAAGAAGCCAAGCGGGCCGAGTATGGCAATATCCTCCAATGGAAAAAGGTATTCTTGGGAGAGGCCTTTGTCCAAGTAGACTTCTTACAGCTGAAATGATGATGATGATGATCCAAAAGTACTCGTAATTAATGATAAGATACTTTACTTTATATACTTACAAGGAAATTATAAAATTTCTATTACAAATAATTTTGTGTTTCATACTCTGCGGCCAAGTTTGATCGTTACTACAGTCAGGAAAGGTAAATATACAAAAATATTTTATTGTTGTCAGAACTTTTCGTTCGTAAATCACAAGAGTTAAATAATACCGCCGCCAATAAACGCAGGCTTAGAACGCATGCCGTAAGTATCATCTACGCTGTGGTGATTATCCACTGCTCTCGTTCCTATCACTGAACCACATCATTGATCAGTTTAGCATATTTTACGGTAGTAATTTAAGCAGCGTAATTTATCAAAGCAAATGCTGGCAACAACAAAAGCTTGTAGAGAAGGTTCACTGATGAAGAGTCGGGCATACCATCGGGCAAGGTTATATCTAACTCCCAGTCTATCTCCCCAACGGGCGGACTGGCTTCCTCACCATCCCAACCAAACACTCTTCCCCATACAGAAAACGTGTACAACTGTACATCACGATTATTTAGAGTAAAACTATAGATTGTAATTTCGCCTTGCGTGTCTTCGATGAATGCAAAATCTTGAGGTTCCAAAGGCATGATGGAAACATTGAGAGATATTGGGAAGAACTGTGAATCTTGGGCGGATAAAGTGGTATTGAAAACAGGTGTTGGCATGGTCGCGACAATCGTCAGCTCTTCGAAGGTGGATGCAGCGTCTCTGATGTATTTCGGGAACCTGTGAACATGAAACATCGTGCTACTAATACTAAATAAACTTGTACTCAATACTATTTAACGTTAGTACAATACAGACAGAAATATTGCACTACAGCATATAGTACAATATGGTTGTTGTCTATGATGTCTTGGTGTACTCTCTTTTTCTATCAAAAGGGCTCAACAGAGTCAAAAATTCAAGGAGTCCACCATTGTTGTCACCATTGCGCAAGTGGATATTTTCTGATGACAGCCCACTGACTGTGTGATGTCCGGTGGCTGGCGGTCGGTTGTTTTAGGTTTTTGAGCGGAGTGAATCACCCCTAATAATACGGAGGGTTCCGCCTGTAGACAGCACAATGGAGGACCGCACGGCCGCACGCCAGGAATGCTAGTTTTAAATGGGTGACTTAAATAATATTTACAATTTTTACATGGAGATATCGTTTAATAAAGACGGCTGTCCAAAAATACTATTCCAAAGAATGTGGTCATCCAATATCTTTTTTATTTATTTATAAAACTTTATTATATAAATAAAATATAATATTTAAACAATATGTTACAAAAAATATATATAGAAGTAAAAAAAAACTGTACAAAAAGCGGCCTTATCGCACAGCAATCCCCAGGCTATCTTTAAAATAATTGAAAATTGGAAAAAAGATGGTACAATGTAATTAGAAATAGACAAAATAGCAAAATTATAAAAGATATATATAAACGATAATATAGCCTACAGAATATGTGATTTGACTTAAGATTTTGAATCTACTTTTGAACTGGCTAGCGTTTGTGCACATATTGCGCACGGATATGAGTGGTAGGTAGTGAGTTCCATTGTCGAACTGCTTCAACAGCAAAACGCTGAGAACAGAATCGATTACAGTGTGCAGGGCTCTGTAGTAGCTAATTCTCGGAACTACATAATCAGTCTGGTGGATTTCACTGAAGAACACGAAGTAATTTCTATCGCTAGAAGTGTAAATTACCTTTGGCCACAGGTGTCTATGGTGTCTCCGGTGCAAGCCACCACGGAACAAATCCTAGTTCCACCAGTAGCTATTCCACTGTAAGATCTCACGCCTGAAAACGCAGCCGCTCGATACTTGTATTGCTGGAATAATACATTTTAACAAATTTTCAAGTTTTCTCCAACTACTGCAAACATCGCTGCGGTATAAATATCCATTTATTTTATTGCTGCCTGGGGTCGTCGCAATCAGCAAAGTCACATATAAATTTTATTAAAATAACTATTTGGTTTGATGAGAAATTTAACCTAGACAGGATTCGATGCATCGAAATTGTTTGATTTCGTTATTTTGACGATCTCGTCACCCGTGCGAGAACAAGCACAGAATAAGTACTATAACATAGCAATTAATATTACAGAAAACAAGAAAGCAAATAAAACAATAGAAGCAGTTGGTAGATACTACGTTTTTCTTGTCTCCCAGACTGGCTTGGAATAAAGATTTTGTTTTCACCTGTTTCAGCCTATTGATTGTAACAGTGTCTTGCCTTCTCTAAATCAACATGTTCACCAATGGCCCAGCATCCAAATGGTTTGTTTCGTTTCTATCAGCGGCTTTACTTCGTTCGAGACTAGTCTTATCATAATGGTAATACACCGATCTTGAGGCTTCATCTCATGTAATATTTTGTTTGCAGAATCTCCGTTTGGTTTTTGTTAAGTTAGGCCCAGCATTGCATTTTAATTTTATAAGAATATCCTTTTTCATTATAACATCATGACGTTTTAATGAATAACTATAATATAATATAGGTAATAACTACGGCAGAAAAGCAACAAGACAAGATTATGAAGATAAGTAACGTTTTGCTATCTTTTGTGAGTAAGCATTATCTTTACACCCAAACAAATATACTGTTATCATAAATACAACTACAATGTATGTAACCATAAGTAATCGTAAAGTACTTACCACTTCGCCTTCTGTTTGGTTGAGTCGCACGGTGAAATGGCAGGTGACTTCCTTGTCGGTGATGGTGAACTCATTCAAACCGTTGGCGAGTTCCCGGCTGACGTGGGACGGGAATGAGGAGTCGGTTAATAGGAAGAGCGAATCGTGATCTTCGGGGCTGTCGTAGATTGGACCTGGATAGGTGCCAGTCACCTGGAGAAACCAGAAAAATTGAGATTAAGTTAATGTGATTTCCAAATCACATTAACTTAATCTCAAATTTTCTTAACAATAGTGAAAGCAGTACATCTGTGATTTAAATCTAAATTATGTATGAGTACCAGACAAATTTCAAAAGTAATTCTGGTTCCTAACAGAGACACCATTTCTGAAACTTAAATTTTTAAGTAATTAAAAACGTAAGGTTCCGAAAAATTTATTGATATATAAACAAAAATATTTTTTTATATCCGTAATATAGATATTTAAAACCATATGCATTGATGACTAACATATTCAACACCACAAAGAAAGTGGAAAAGATTGATCAAAAAATGTCTCAAATATACATTTTTCAACCATTTTTAATGATATGCTGTGAAAAATTAAGAAGAACAAGAAGAAGATGAAATTAAATGATTACCTGTCCAGGAACTTTAGGGACTCTCGCAACCATCAGTCTAGTAGTCGGCACACCGGGCATAGTGCTGACCAACGCTCCAGCCTTCCCAGAATAGATTCCTGAACCTGAAACAGAATATGGGATCCTATCTACAAATCTATTTACAAAGTTTTAGGAATATCAGAAATTAATTAAATCATCAAACTCTGCTCACAATATTTGTTTTCCTCTGTGAATAAATTAGCTTCAAAGGCATCAGAAATAAAATTGATGATGACCTGCACTACCGATGCGTACGTTGTTGGCTCCAGCTGCCAAGAAGTTCACATTCATTCTGTACGCGTACGCTTCTTGGATCTGCACAGCTGAAATAAATAAAGTAAACTCGACTTATCTCTTTTGGCCCAATCTCCCTCTACCTACAGTTTTTTTGACAGCTGTTTGTGTCTCACTTTTGGGCAAGACTAGTGACGCCAGTGTTTTGGTTAATGTTGTGTTAGGCTTAGGCAACAACAGGCACGTTTCTGGAATCGCTGAGTATTTGGGGCGTTCCTCGATTAGGGAGCGCGATGGATTCATGTTTCAAACCCTCTCTGGTTTGAACCATGAACCCATCGCGCTAGTCCAATGCAGGTTAGTGGGTCAGACATCAGACACTCAGCTGGACTGACTGATATCTGGGATCTGAAAACTGAGCATCGCGTGCATGTAAAGATGACTTGAGTGAGGAAGGTGGTGGTCCCACTCGTTGCACGCTTCATGGGAATCAGATTTAAAAAACATAAATTTCTCAACGCGTCGCTTATTGACAGAATTCTTCACGATCTGTTTCTTTTTAGACAAAAGCTAATGAACTTACCTGTTAAATAAGGTAATTCAGAGTACCACATAGTGGGGTATATGACATCAGTGATTTTATTCTTCTCTACGATCTGAATACCGGGGACCTGAAATTTCAGATCGAAGCAGATGAAGTGGCCGAACTTCACGCCGAAGTCCGTCTCGAAGAAACCTAGATAGTTGTCGAGAGCTGGGGTGCGAGATGCCTCACCAAAAAGGTTGATCTTACGGTACCTATAAAAGATTGATTGGAAATGAACTTTTGATTCGATTAGCTATATTAGATGACAAAGGTTACTACGACAACGGATCATTGTGTAGAGATAAGGAATATGCATATAAAAAGTGTTAGTAAAATGAACTAAAAGAACTATTTAGGGGACTTCCCCTAAGTCACAATTTTTAAAATTATTCTAAAAAATTATTCGAATCTTCCAAATTGGTGCTGTGGAGGTCAGCTCTGTTGTTGAGCCTGAGGTCAACAGCACAGCTGTATACGCCATCTGCTTAGAGAACTTCATCAGCGGCAACAAAATGCAATCCACGTGAAGCGATCTTCAACAACCGTGCAAGCCACTAGCTGATACATCCGATTATTTATCAAAGTTTATGTCACTAACCTGTCAATGACAGCACCGGTTCTGTCGAACACCACATTGGTATTGAACAAGTAAACCTTCTGCTCAGGACAGTCTTCGTCAGGCGCATCAACAGTGCAGTCCAAACGCTCCTGGACGTTCACCACCACGTAGATCTGGTTGTCACGGGCGGCATTAGATATTGCTACCATTCCCTGAAAAGATGATATTGTTCTTGCTGTTTGCTAGTGTTATCTTACATAATGCGGTGGAAAATTTGAAATAATTGAATTAAAAAACCATGAAAGTAGCATTGCGGTCAAAATCTGACACCACGCATAGTAAATCAAAAGGGGCGGGGCTTAAAAAGTAGATTTTTTCGCGCGACCTAGTCTGCCGCACGCTTCGTGACGAAAGGACCCGTCGATAAAAGCATTTAACGACATATTTTTTGTGAACATTGGCGAAATCTTAACGAATTTAGGTAAAAATGACTTTTTGTGTTATAAAGTGGTGCAGGAAACGCAAGGAAATACGGAAAAGTGACACTGGAGTAACTTATCATGGGTGAGTAAAATATTTTTGCTAACTGCTAGCCTACCTATGCTACGCTTTGTTGACACCATAGCGTCCATTAGATATGTTGACACCGCCCGTGACCTTGACACGGCCAATCGCAAACTAGCTTCGTCTATGAGTGCATAAATTATTCGTTGTGATTTGAATTAAGATTGATTCAATACCAGTCCTATTTACGCAAAATAATAATAATAATAATGAGTTACGCTTTCATATTTTTTTCTAATTCAATGTTTGAAATATATACTTAGGTATTAAATAAAAGTCCTGGCAAAGTAGTAGCACTAGAAGTTAGCTTTAACAATATCATTTGTACTTAAGTAAGAACTAAAACTCTTGTTACCTATTTGTTGTTGTATAGGCAGCCTACAATATTGTACTCAACCAGTTTATTTTTATAAATCTGTTATCTGTAGTAACAATATTATAAAAATTCTTAATCCTTAACAGAGATGTTTTTAGTTACGGCCACCATGCACATATACTCGTATCTATACTTATTATTATGTACGACTCTATTAAATATATTCAACTACGTAATTACATCATCATATAGCTCTGGAGTAATAGCAGGTATGGGGCTTTCCTTCAGGAGAGAGTTGATAGGGACCGTGAAGTACTCCTCCCCTCTGGTCAGGGTCATCTCCGGGAACACCATGACGTCGGCATTCTGAAAAAGGCGTTAAGTTAGTTTGAGTAAAATATTTTTTCTTCTATTTTACGTGTGTCATCCATCATCCTCCTTACCCCATTATGGGGTCGACGCAGTATGTCTTTTCCTTCCACAACTCCCTGTTTCCCGTCATGCCCATATTCACTCCCACCGCCCTCATGTCCTGCCTTACGCATTCCATCCAAAGCTTTTTTGGTCTCCCCCTTCCCCGGTATCCACTTACCTCCATCTCTAGCGCTTTCCTTGTAATATGATGATCTTCTCGCCTCACTACATGACCATACCAAGCTAATCTACCACTTCCTATTTTTTCATTTACCGGCGCTACTTTCAAACTTCATTTTACATAATTATTTCTAATCCTATCCATCCGCGTCACTCCGCACATCCACCTTAACTTTCTCATTTTGGTAGAATGAAGTCTATTTTCATCCTGCAACTTTGTAGCTCAGCATTCTAAGTCGTCATCATCATCACTGGTCTAATTACAGTTTTATATATTTTGCCCTTAAGTTCCAACGGCATTTTCGGGTAACACGTAGTGCTGGTATCTTCTCTCCACTTCTGCTATCCCGGGTTTATTCAGCGCTTTACATCTCTGTCCTCATTTCCGTCGTTCTGGATTAACGAACCCAAATACGTAAATTTTACGTGTGTATAGGTAGATTTTTCAAGCTGACTAACATCAAATACAATACTAATAAATAAACTGCCAGCCTCAAGGCCTGCTATAAGCTCGTATAAGGTGCTCGGCAAGCATGCTGGCATGAATTTAGTTCTACTAGTTGCCACTATAGGCGGTGGCGATGGCGCTGCAGTACATTAGTGACAGTCTTTTCAACCCTAGTAAGTCTAAAATTATTAAAGCTAAGAGATAATTTTCTACTCGTAAAAATTATCTCTTAGCTTTAATAAAAGGTATATCTATGATAGTGACATCAGAAATAGTGGGTGTTTCCAAGTATGAACCACTTTAAATTGGTAATATTTAGTGTAATTAAAACTAGTGAGATCAAAAGTGGTTGGTTCATTCGAGAATATAACGTCCCCCTTTGAAAGTGGTAGTTACTGAGACTAAAACTACTTAGTGGTTTCATCCAAGGTTGAAACGTCACCTCCTTTAAAGTGGTAGTTCGTGAGACCCAAAAATAGTGGATACTAACTTATAGATCACTGATGCAATAAGAATTACATTAGGTAATGTTCATCGAACTAAGCTGCCGGGCTAAAAGATCACAGGCTAACAAACCTGTTGGGCTGCATCCCGGATGAATCGGATGTAGTCCTCCAAAGCGGCGGTACTGTTACTTGTCACCTCGTACTCGAGCACCGCTGCTACATAGCTATCGTCTTGAGGAGTCGACCTCTGTAACAAACATATGATGATTGATTCAAGGCAACAGAGTTTTTGTTGTTGCGACCTTATCCTCAGCAGTAGCCTCTCGAACTATACTCCTCAGACAAGTTCATCGATCCTGTTTTTATTTTAATTATCGTCTTCCAGGTTCTCTTTGGGCTACTATTCTTCCCGCCCCACGTTGGGCGCCAGAGTTAAGGATTATTTTCTCAGTAGGCCCTGAAGAAGAAAGCAAACAACGTAGACGAGGATAGGATTTATATAAATTCTATCCTTTACGCACTAAAAGTTACAATTCAATACGTTAAGTTTTAGTAGGTATCTACTCATAATACGAGCGTTGCGTACGTGTGTGTGTGCGTGCACAGATTCGATGCCGGCTCGGCGGCTGTTGCCGTGCGCGCGATAGTGGTGTTACAGAATCGTTTTCTTAAAAAAATATATTTAAATAAAAAAGTCATTCCTATTATTATTATATCAATCAAAAATGCTATTATAATATAGTATGTTTTTATTTATACTCATATTGAGCTTACCTGCACCGTAATCTTGAGCAGGCACACGAGCACCGCCACCAGAGCCGTCATCCGCGCCATCTTCACGCCCGAACTGAGGTGTGAGGCTGACGCTTCCTCATATTTATATCGTAGATAACGCGCCGCCGGTGATGGATACATCGCGGAATTAAGGCAAGATTAGGTTCTAAGTCATATTATTAATATATGTTAATTTACACAACTATAATTTGTATGGAAAGTAGGTAGGATTGTGGGCAGGAACACTGGATTTTCATTTTCTGAAATGAGATTTCCGGAATTCTGAAAACATCGTACTCGTACCTTATCAACGTGATTTTTTATTGAACCAATCGATATATCAAATAATCGCTACTTTCAGATAAAAAAAATTACGATGTACCTAATTATATTTTGACGCCCTCCAAATCTCAACAGGGGGCCACTTCTTCTTTTCGAGTCAAAATGGTTATTTATGCTTTCTTTTGCAGTTTTTGACCAGTAGGGAGTCACTAAAAAAAAAAATAGACTTCCCATAGAAATTTGCCCAACTGGTCAGTTATCTTAATTTTGTATGGAAGTAGCCCTTCTGTTTTTTTTTTTCTTGCATTTCTGTATTACATATGTATTTACTAGGTGTAAAAGGTTACCGTTATCAACACAAGATAGTCAGCCAATGAAAACAATTGTGTCATGTCATGGGATAGAAAATCGCCTATAGCACTATCGGTTGTGCCAAATGAGTTGTGCCAGCACCAACGAATGAGAAATCCATCAATATCTCTTATTAAATAATCCTTTTTTCTCTGTTTTTTTTCTATTCCAGTGCTTTTCCTTCAATATGTCCTGTATTGAATGCAATAAACACAAATGAAAAAAATATATCATTATTTTTATTTGAATCGTGTGCTTGCATTGCATTAACACCAATCTGCAGTGTCCCATACATTTTCTTATAATATCCTTGATCCTATTGGGTTTTACCAAATATATTAAATATATTATTCCGGTTCGATCCCCGGCCAGGTCAAGATGGAAAATGATCTTTTTCAGATTGACTTGGGTCTTGGATGTATATCTATATATGTATTTGTTATAAAATATAGTATCGTTGAGTTAGTATCCCATAACACAAGTCTCGAACTTACTTTGGGGCTAGCTCAATCTATGCGATTTGTCCGTACTTATATATTTATTTATATTTATTTTGTATTTTATATTGTCTGTAACGCAACTGACGAACTGCAATACTGGCGTGACGTCATAGCTCACCCCCCGATTCTCAGCCAAGGTTTATAGGTTTGGCAGAGCGGAATACCCCGTTGGTATAGCCAATTACCGTTAGCCGTGGTTTCCGGCAGAGTAGTATAGGACAACTCCAAGTCTTCCCATGGAGTTCGTAAGAGGCGACTTAGGAAATACATGCTAAACAAAGCTCATAAACATCAATGAGACCTCTCCAACCTGTCTGGCCAGCGAAGAGAATGTAGGCCAAATCCTCTGTCTACTCTGGCCAAGTATGGCTCCTACATAGAGGGTTATGCTCCTGCAGTGGAGACTAAAAGACCTGATGATGATGATAGCCAATACATTCTTACTTACAACAAGAATCCTACGAAACGCCATCTTTCTTTCTTGCTTTCACCTAAAGCTTGATATGTTTGAGATTGAGAGTGCGACGCCGCGTCCAACGCTGCGATCGCCGCTGCGTGCTAATCCGCGTTGGGAAACCTCGCCTTTCTGTTAGCGGAAAACGCTCTATGCGCCGCTCGCTCGACGCGCCGCCTAGCTCACAGAACAACAGACGCATTAGAAGTGTTATCATGCGTGATTTCTATGAAAACCAGCGTCGCTACATTTCAAGCTCAATACTACAGTATAACGCAACACAATTGAGTAGAAACACCTCCTTTGGTCAAAGTTTCAGTAGGACTTCTCACTTTAAACGTTAGAATGCCCTCTGTTCTGAGACAATACCACACGTCAGCATTTATCATTCCTTTTTTAAATCTCACTTTTGTTCCTTTGACGATCGCGGAACAAACTACTGAGCGCATTGCCAGCGCGGGTGCCACGCCCCCTTGGCATTTCTAATGTCTTTGTTGGTCTGTGACCACAGGTGACCACGCCTCTCCGCCCATTTACGACCCCAGAAGATATGGAATAAGGTGTGTTAAATAAAACAAATATGTTTACTTAATCTATAAATTGTACGTTATAATTATAAACCACTGTTTTTGTTCACTGGCTAACATTATTGTTTGTTCTGATCGACTAGGATCGTTACGAAGATCTTTTTAACATTTTCAGTCTTTATTTTTTTTATATTTTATGCCTATGGTATTCGTAAAACGTAGAGATGAAAGTAAATAATTTCCAATAGTACCGTTATAAGTCTTTCCCAACATGGCGGCGCCCTATCAGCTGCAATGTCTTCAGTTCCCGTAGCTTAAACTATCGATTCAGAATCCTTATATATTGAATTTTCAATGTGAATATAATTACTAATTTCTTCATCAGTGACGTCAGCCGAAGCTAAATGATCTTTGTCATATATTCTTCCCCAAACTCCAAATGCGATCAGATCGTTCTGAGGCACGTTTAATTTGTATATTATCTTTTCGCGTCCTGCATTTTCACCATTAAAATTTACGCCATTTTGTCCATTTGTAATCAGATTTTCACCATTTTCTGATGATTCTGAATATGTAAAGTTATGGGAATCGAGAGGGAATTTGTTTATTCTGAGAGAAAGTGGGAAGTAGATGATATTGTCGCAGTTCAAAGTTGAGTTGTGGCGGTGTGGGTACGTCGTCATCTCTATTTGCAACTCTTCAAACTCGACATTCGCGTTCTCGGGGCTGAATCTGTAAAAGTATTTGATTATTTAATACAGTATAATTTAATAATTTGAGGTATCGGTATCGGGAGACCAGAGTGCTGGTGATTTCCTAGGATAAAGAATAAGCATTGCCATTGTTGGCAGCCTTCTAGGTGCCCTTCCGCGTGACAACTACAGATATAAGAACATTATAAGGTGACAACGAACTGCCACACATTTTTATTTATGGTGGTTGTTTTAGGTAGGTTATTTTATCAACCGACAAAAAAGGAGGAGGTTCTCAAGTTGACACGTATTGTTTATAATTTTTTATGTTTTAAGAAGAGACAGAGTAGTCCGATTTTGATAATTCTTTTTTTTTAGTTAGATTTATTTATACGTTATTTTATTCAAGTTATTGCAATATTTATTCGACTTAATGTTATATACAGTATTAAATCTTTCCAGTAACATTAATTACAACATGCCTCACACGCATAGATTTAAAAAAAATGCGTTAAGCGAAAAATGCGAGACGATAGGTTGAAAAAGAACTTTTGAAGAAATGAAAAGTTTATCAGGACACTATCGTTCAATGTCCTGACGAACTTGTCATTTCTATTCCCAGGAATTTCGTAACAATGTATAATTTTAAGTTCTACAGAAATAGAAACTAAAAAGTTCATTTTCCCCCTAGACTGTAGACTGTAGGTTCTACCGCTAAGTCCATCTGAACGTAATAAGAAAACATTATTTCCTGGATCCAACTTAGGATATACGTACCTATAAGGGCAACTGGTAGTTCTGTCGTGTTTGCATGCCACTACACCACAGGAAGCTATGCCAAGCTGCCGCTTCGAGTAGGTATTGCTGGCGTCTTGAATAAACGCACGATACTTGTGGGTCTGAAACAAGATTAAAATAAATAATAAGTTCTTATATCCTTCACCCAACCCTAAAATTAATTATCATGGTAGTCCATTTTCCATCTCTTTAGCTAAAATATCATTAATACTTGTTAGGTACTTGTTCTAAAACAGAAAGGTATTTGTCGATCAATAACCACACTGGAGGTCCCAGGTTCGATCCCCGGTCAGGGTGGAAAATACAATGAAATAAATTAAATTATCCTTTTCAGATTGTCCTGGGTCTTGATGTTTATCTATATATGTATTTATAATAAAAATATAGGTAGTATCGTTGAGTTAGTATCCCATAAGCATAACACAAGCCACAAACTTACTTTGGGACTAGCTCAATCGATGTTATTTGTCCAAATATATTTATTTTTCCGGAGAGACTGACAGAAAGTCGTCGTCACTTACACCACAGGATCGAAAAATGTAAGGCAGTGAGGACATTACATTATCCAGTATATACATAATCGTTTCATTGAATTTTGATTAAATTATCCCTAGATTTCTTTTTTACCTCCAAATGATATATCCCTCTAAAAGAGTATAGGAAAATTGCGGGCGTTTCAGAACTAGCACTCTAAGAAGATAAGATATTCCAAGAGGAATATACAATAGTATAGTATGAATACAGACCTGTCCAGTCTGCTTGATCCTAGCCGTGAACTTGCAGCTGACGTCCTTGTCGACTATCGTGAACTCCTGGAACCCTGGCACCAGCTCTTTTGAGGTTCGGTTGGCTAGAGATATATCTTTGTTGAGGAGCAGCTCATCAGGGTCGGATGGCTTGTCGAAGAGGGGCCCTGGGTAATTGATAGTAATCTGAAACGAAATGTATATCCTTAAGTGTCCATCTAAGGCACTGCCTACCCCGTGAGCTATAATACATGATTAGTATTATGCACGTAAATCCAAACCTGTCGAATTTTGTTTTGATGCTATGGCATCAAAACCTTCGGCAAAAAAAATAATTTATACAGGTGTAACATAATAACCAACACCGTTCTCGTGAAGGGGTGACTCATCCCGTCAAATGAACAACTTTTCCTATGGGACCAATGCTGGGAACTCAAAAAAAAATCCGAGTCTAGTAGTGGACTTCTTAGGCCGGTAATGATATAAGGTAGATACTTAAATCGTATATTAATTACAGCGGTAATGATGTAAGGTAGGCACTTAAATCGTATATTAATTATGTGTAATACTAACCTTCCCTGGTACTTTAGGAACTCTTTCAACAAGCAGTCTAGTGGAGGGGACGCCAGTCATTATGCTGACCAAAGCCCCGGCCTTGCCGGAGAAGATGCCTGAACCTGGAATACGGGAAAACGTTAGATCAATTATTTCATCTTGTGTAACAGACAGGCAAAATAATATTTGCTGGTCATTGGGTGAGTGAACAACTTTTTCTCAAAGAAGCCGTGTGCGATAAGGCCGACTTCTGTATTGTTACTATTTTAGTACCTGGGTAGAAGTTTCCCAGAGAGGAAACCTCCTTGATCGATTTTTCACCCCCGTAAAAAATACTAAATTTCATCTAAATCGTTGGAGCGATTTGCGAGATCCTGATTATAGGTATATACGTTGATTCTAATCCGTGCTATACAACGTGTAAAAGCCCATGATTGAACAACCTTTACTAGGGGATATTCACCAAATACTAAAAAATTAACGGGTTTGCTCTCCGGGAGTGCCGGCAGAAGTGATAACTTCGCGCGGTAAACAAAGGGGGATATTATTTCCCCTCCTAAGCCGCGCCGGCGGTCTCTGATCGTGACGCGAGTTTAAATAGAATTGCAAGTAAAAAATTTGTCTTCCCATAGAAATTCGTCCGCCTGATCGCTGCCTTTGTATTGGTGGGCAATTTTTTATTTTATAACCATTTTTTCTTACAATTCTGTAATCTATTAGGGATTCTGATTTCGAGATTTCAATTTTTTTTTTAACTAACCTATATTGTCCCACTACTGGGCAAAGGTCTCCCCCATTTCCGTCCAGTTCTCTGTCCAATGCAATTTCAGACCATCCACATTGAAAAACGTCGAGGTCGTCGCGCCATCGCTTTCTAAGCCTTCCCCTTCGACGTCGACCATCCTCAGGTATCCATATCGTCATTTTGTTAGCCCACTTTTCAGGAGTCATTCTACAGATGTGGCTGTAGAATTTCAACATAGCTAGGAGAAATAGAACAATACCATATACAGATCTGTGAACAATTCCACAGGCTGGCTTTAATTGACTTTTTTTTATGATATAGGACTGCAAACGAGCGAGCGAATCACCTGATGATGGTAACCAATCACCGCTGCCCATGAACACCAGCGTGTGACAGGAGCATTGCCGTGCTTTCAAGGAGTTGGTTAAGCGATAAACCAGACTGCCTGATTGTCAGACACTGGTTACATACGCACGCGGTTGTCCCGGGGTCAAACAATCGGCCAGAAAAATATCTAAAATAATAATACTAACATAGGATATAAGCTTTGTATTTACTAACAAATTACAAAAAAGTCGGAAAATAATGATTACTAGCTGTTGCCCGCGGCTCCGCCCGCGTTAATGTCGTTCCCTTGGGAACAGTAGAAATTATAAAAATTCCATACAAACCCCTCCCCCTCTGCTTTTTCCCCAATTTAATACATTTCACCTGCATAGATCTTTAGCCCTTAAGGAGGGGATTTTGCCCATTTCACCTACACATTGTCATATTTCTAAGTAAATAAAAAAATCCATACAATCTTTACCCCACCTATTTTACCCCTTGAAGGGGAAATTTCGTCCATTTTAACTACACAGGTCTTTTTAATTGTAATGTAAACATATATACTTGTTTTTATACTTCTATGCCCAGAAATGAGAAAATTTCCATACAATCCCCCCCCCCCTTTATCCCTTAAGGGGGGAGTTATGTACATTTCACCAAAACAGATCTTTTTTAATTTTAACTGAGAACTTGTGTACCTACTTTCAAACTTCTAAGTCCAGAAATGAGAAAATTCCATAAAACTTCACCCCCTTTGATTTTCTAAAAATCCTTTCTTAGTGCTCATTTACATCATAAAAAGAATCCCTGTGCCAAATTTCAAGTTTCTGGGCACAGTAGCTTCGGCTGTGCGTTGATATATAAGTCAGGTTTGAATTGGCCCGCGGCTCCGCTCGCGTAAGTGTCGATTTCTCAGGAACAGTAGAATTACCCGGAATACATTAGTTCATGACTTTCAATGAAACGCCTTAATATTGAATTTCAATTGAATAACTTCAAAAACGGAAAGTTTTATACTAATTTTGCATCCCCGTTATACCCCCTTAAGGGATGATTTTTGAGAAAAATATTTTACTTCTGTTTCATGCCTTTCAGTAAAGAACCTTCATGCTGAATTTCATTCGACTAACTTCAAAAATGGAAAAGTTTCATGCTTACTTTGCACCCCTATTTTACCCCCTTAAGGGATGATTTCTGAGTAAAATATTTTACTCGTGTTTCATACCTTTCAGTAAAGATATTTCATGCTGAATTTCATTCGAATAACTTTAAAAAACGACAAAGTTTCATACTAACTTTGCAACCCGTTTTACCCCCTTAGGAGATGAATTTCCAAAAATCCTTTCTTAGTGCTCCCAAAATTTCAAGTTCCTAACCCTTATAGTTTAGGCCCTGCGTTGATATGCCAGTCAGTCAGCTTCTCCTTGTTTTTAGTATGGATTACTATGGATAGTATGGATAGGTATAATGCTGTCGTATAACGATGGACGACTTTGGATTTTAATTTTCTTATGTCACTTACTATTTTTTTTTTTTTTTGCTATATGTTTTGCAGGCAAACTCATGCCTTGAGTTCATTCAAATGACGATAACTTTTTTTAATGAACCGATTTTGATGATACAAACTTTAAATGTTTTGCTGAGTTAAAACAAAGCAATTGGTGAAAGTTTGAAGTAAATCGGTTCAGTATTTTCAGAGTTAATCGTGATCATACATACAGACAGACAGACAGACAAGAAATTCTAAAAAAAATTTTTTGCTTTCTTTTATTCTTTTTAAGTGTTCCTCTATCCATTTCAGTCAAAAATTCTAAATGTACAGACAAAATATTTTTACTGTTTTATTATATGTATATAGATATAGATTATGAACTAAATAAAAATAGAAGACTAACCAGCGGTACCGACGAGGATGTTGTTGGCGTTAGCAGCGATCAGGTTCACGTTCATGGTGAACGCGTACGCCTGCTGGACCTCCACGGCTGAAAACATAACATCCAGTTCAGGAAAAAAAGGCGTGCGATCGGGAGCCCCCACAGAGATGCATAGAGGAGACCTGTGGACGTGAGTCTGAAACATCATGACATCATGGCTACCAATGTGATTTCGAAAGGGTGTGTAAGAAATTTTCTGAGTTGTGGTCATTTATTACTATGAGTAAGCGTCAATAACCGGGTTATTGGCTATGCCGATGACAGGACCGTTGTAGAGAGTTATACGTCCAGTGCCAGTGCAAGTCCACAAGAAGTCCAGTCTCTGAGAGAGTCTATGATTGAACGGGTTAACTCGAAATTACAGAGGGTGTCCGATTGGGGAGACGCCTCGGATTTTTATAGGATCAAGTTTGGAGTGTGTGAGAAAGCGCTCTTTGAGCTAGTTGAACCCTCACCATTCCTCCATCGGACTACGAGGCGCAGACAGAAATTTTACCCTTTTATCGTTGGAATACCAAAGAGTCGAACTAAACGCTTTGACTGTTCCTTTTTGGTTCGAGTGGCTAAGGTGTGGAATGAACTGCCTGCGTCTATATTCCCAGACAAGTACAGTCCCGGGACATTCAAGAGTGGAATAAATGGATATCTCTTGGATAGGCATGTAACATCGGGAGATAAATGCCTAATCCAACTTTTGACATTTGGCCTAATTCTGGTCTGACTTGATATAACATTTATTATATATATATATATATATATATATATATATATATATATATATATATATAGAATCCTCAGCTGTGGTGCGTCGGACCCCGGGCTCCGACGCAATGTGATTTGACGATTTTTTCAGCCGGCCTGACGCCAACCCTCCTTGGCTAAGGCCTCCGTCAGGAGACAGGAGTATTATGCCTTACGATTTTTCATGAACTCTGAATATTATTCAAAATAGAAGAATATATAACATATTTCGATTATAATTATAAAATTTAAAAAAATTAAATAAGAGGAAAGTGAAAAAACTGACTACAATTTAAAATGAACTGGGGATTTGAATGCTCGGCCTCTTGGATAGAAGGCATAGGCCTAATTAACAGAGCAAACCGATATTTTTTTTCTTCAATTTTCTCACCGCGTCGCTGTTTCCCGACTATCCCGACTCGTACAATTTAGGGATTTTCAAGGCAAGAGTAAATAGGCATTTTTTAGGTTTTCGTGTACCACCTTAGACCTCATCGTTGCTTTCCATCAGGCGAGATAGAGGGCAAACGCACTCAAATTATAGATAAAAAACTGTTTAAATGGTGAACTGATTCTTCTACAATATGTAATTGCTATTCGGCTTTGCGCGGAGTAATCGCTTCAAGGAACTAAGTTCCAAATACCCCTAAGAAGTTTACACTTCAAAAGTGCTTATAATATTCTTTTATTTTCAATTTTGTTTTTTATACAATTATATACTAAAAATAGTGTTATCTAAATGCGTCACGCTCCTGGCGCTCTTCCAATCTTGAGCGGAGACGTCTCAATACACGCGACACTAAGCCCAAGATCCCAATATCATTTCTTGTTTGATTTTCTACTTGAACTGTTAAAACACATATAGTTTCATGTCTTTCTCCCTTGCGGGGTAGACAGAGCCTAGGCCTATAAGACCAAAAAGCCAAGGTTAGCAAATTAGTTGGCGTATGGATGAAATAGAATCAAAACAGCATCGCCTAATAACATGATTTCTCAGATATTCGCCCATTACCTCAATCTGTTTTTACGGTCTGCGCGGGAAGAGAACCAGACCAGCATAGAAGAGTTAATAAATGAACAGAAATCAGAAAATGTCTTACACACACTTTTTTTGAAATCCCATTGAAAAACGAAGCGACTTAGAAAATACAAGCTAAATAAAGCTCATAAACATCAGTGAGACCTCTCCAACCAGTCTGGCCAACGTGGAGAATGTAGGCCAAATCCTCTATCTGCTCTTGCCAAGTATGGCTGGTAGTACAGAGAGGGTCATGCTCCTGCAGTGGACACTAAAAAAACAGACCTGGTGATGATGATGATTGGAAAAAGTCCCAGGGCTCAGGTCTGAACTGCGAGGCTCTTAATCTTAAAGGACAGAAACTGAAAGTTAAAATCCTTTTTGTAACAGTCAAAAATTATATGGCTTATATATATTCATATAGCCATATAATTTTGGCTAAATGAATATATTAAATAATACTTAAGCTTTTAAGAACAGTCATCAAAGTCACCTGTCAAATATGGCATCTCCGAGAACCACATAGTAGAGAATATGATATCCGTAAGGTTGAACTTCTGGACGATCTGGACGGCTGGCACCTGGAACATTATGTCGAAGCAGATGAAGTGGCCGAACGTCACGCCGAAGTCGGTCTCAAATACCCCGAGTTCTGCCTTCAGCGCTGGGTAGCGAGTCGCCTCACCGAAGAGGTTGATTTTGCGGTATCTGTAATGCATGATATTATAGGGTCATTCGTTTTGATTCAAGGAGGAAAGATTGCGTTGATGCCAGAATATCCACGGCAAAGCAAGCGATACCATGATAAGAAATTCCATCAAATTAAAAAATATCACGTAAATTAAAAAAAGATTATTAAAAACGTATTTTCGGAGAATAATTCTTTATAATTGTGAGGCTTGGACTATGAATAAGAAAAATAGAGAGCGATTGGAAGCATTTGAGACATTATGTTGGAGGAGCATGAAAAGGATAAGCTAGACAAAGAGTAAGGCAAACAAGGAAGTTTCACTTGTTAATGCAAGGAGACGCTACTGAATTCAATAGGTATAAGGTGGGGAAAGATGTTAGTCGTCTTATATGACACGACACGAAGATTTTATCAAACCCATTTTGACAATAAAGGAATGACAATAACATTTACAACACAAATGTTATTTCGTAAGTAATTATTCTGAGTGTGACAACGATTTTCATGAAACTTCAATGTCATAGCTTATATATCATAATGACACAAAGGCTATACATATAATTATATAAGGCTAATTGTTCGGATGAAGTCGCAGGAAATACATAGAAATTACATATCGATAACCATCCTGATTCAGACGAACACGAAATGGGTAGATGTTGAAGTGGTAGATCTTTCTCTGCCGGTAGTATTCTCCGGTAGCATCGAAATTCTCCTCATTGCCAATGAGATATCAAAAGGTACCAAAGTTTGATAATTACCTACCGCTAACCGCTCCAGACCTGTTAAGCGCGACTTTAATATCGAAGTGGTTTATCTTCCTATGTGGGTAGTAGTTGTCGAGAGCATCGGAACACTGCTCCCTCGTTGACAATGGCCAATGAGGCATCAAAAGGGAACAAGTCTAATAATTACCTATCAATAACTGCTCCACTCCTGTCGAACTGTTTGACACAGTGTTCGACTCGAACACGGTGTTGAAATGGAAAATATTCCTCTGCAGGCAGTATTTGCCGGCAGAATCGAAATACTCCTTATTGCCAATGAGGCATAACAAGGTAACAAAAGTTTAATAATTACCTATAAATAACTGCTCCAGTCCTGTCAAACACGACATTGGTGTTGAAATGGAAAATATTCCTCTGCAGGTAGATTTTGCCGGTAGAATCGGAATACTCCTAATTGCCTTATTCCTATGCAAGCAGTGTTCGCCGGTAGAATCGGATTACTCCTTATTGCCAATGAGGCATAACAAGGTAACAAAATTTTAATAATGACCTGTCAATAACTGCTCCAGTCCTGTCAATCACGACATTGGTGTTGAAATGGTAAATCTTCTTTTGCGGGCAGTATTCGCCAGGAGCATCGGAGCAGTCCATCTGCTCCTGCACGTTAATCACCACGTAGATCTGGTTGTCTCTGGCAGCTTTTGAGATGGCGACGATTGGCTAGAAAAACAGCATCATAATTTCTTATAACATTTCTAAACCTTCTTATTTACATACTAGCGGCTCGCCCTGGCTTTACACAGTAGATATAGATAGGTATTTAATATATAGGCTATGTTCATCAAGGATAATGTAGGATTCTAATGGATCCAGTAGTTTCGGACCCTATTCAATGCAAACTAACAAACAAGCAAATCTTTCCTCTTTATAATATTAGAAGAAGATACAAGATAGAAGAAGAAGATTAGAAGAGAAGAAGAAGAAATAGAAGATATGTCATTTATGACATAATAAACAACGAACAACGGAAATGATCGGCGAACGCGGTTAATATTTTATTTCTACTAATTCTCTTTTACCCACTCCTTCTAATGTTTCTAATTCAAATAAAATTATATACATTTTTTCGCTTATAGTATCTCTGAAATCTGCACGGAAAATTGTTTAAGGCTGTCATAGATTTAAAAAAAAAAATTGCGTCTCTCAAGGCCTAACTGCACGAAATTGTGAAAATTGACGTGATTTTAAATCACTAGTACTTTGCACTGAATTAGTTAAATACTTCAAAAGTATTTGTATAATTTAGATTAATCCTTGAACAAGATCACCCAAGGGGTGATCTTGTTGTTGGAATTTGAAACAGATACATAAGAAATTTAAAAATGCTTTGTATATGGTATGATATCTAAAAGCATTTTTCTTCGGAAACTTTGTAATTTTTACGTCTATAACAATACTTTTCAAATGACAATATTTATATGTACGTCTCGGAGGTCGCCCCCTTTCTTATTATTTTTATAAAAATATAAATATGAAAATATTAAGACTTTTCATTTTTTTTTTCGCGCGGCATCCACTTGGCTTGCGATGGCTGGATGGCGCAGACAAAAGGAGGCTTTTACTCAGTAATAGGTCGTAGAAAGCTGATGATGATATACCGCGTAATTTTGAACCTCTGAACTATACTGAAATCCTGGATTCAGAATCCCTAATTGAATACAGAATTGCAAGAAAAAAGGTAAAACACGAGAAAAAATATTTGACCTGCCATATAAATTCGCCCAGCTGATCGGCGACTTTGTATGGGAAGCCAAAATTTACTTTATCGATTTTTTTCTTTTTTTCTTACAATTCTGTATTCCATTAGGGATTCTGAATCCAGGATTTCAGTATAGCTCAGAGGTTCAAAATCACGGGGTATGGCTTTAGCTTGGTAATTTTGAATCATCCCTCAATATTAATACAAAATGTCATTCTGTATTCTGTATATGCAGTAGTTTATTGGAATGCATCTACCGCGAATAAGGGAATTTTATGATAGGTACTATAAGTCTATGTTATCTGTCGCTTAAAAATCATTCACATACTGCTTGTAATATAATAAGTAGCAGATATGACGATGGAGCCTATTGAGAAGGTAGTTATATTATGGTTATGATGATTACCTACCTCATCATACAAGTGTGGAGTCAGCGCTGGGATGGGATACTCCAGCAGCAGCCCGTGTATGGGAACCCTCACAAACTCCAATTTCCTGATCAGAGTCATCTCGGGAAATACCACAACATCTGCGTCCTGGAAACGTGGATAGAATCTTTACAATTATTATTTTTATACAATCTTTTACTCGTATTTAATTTGCGTCGTGTGTCTAGTGCTTCTAGCAAAATGTCATCCAAAACTGTATAATTGGGACCATTTGTAGTCATGAAGAATCTGATAAGCCTCACAAGTACTCACAACCAAGTCAAAAAAATGAGAATTAATTTTATCATACATTTTCATTAATTACATACATAGTATCACGTCTTTTTCCCTTGCGGGGTAGACAGAGCCCAGGTCTATAAGACTCTATGGCCGCATTCAGTATGTTGGAAGGGCGTGTAGGTAAAATCCGAAAAAAAATGTGAGGAATCATGTCAATAGGCGATGGGGCTAGCAACCCATCACTACATTGATTCCATTTTCCACCTACACGCCCTTCCAACATGCTAAAAGCGGCCATTTTATTAAATTTGTTTAAGAAGTACCTTGTCAGCAGCCATTCGAATGTAATGCACATATTCTTTGAGAGCTATCGTTGAGTTCCTCGTCAACCGGAACTCTACTACCGCTGCTACATAACTGTCGCTTTCCGGTGTCGATTTCTGCAAAAACAAGTAGAATCAAAGTGTTCACCAGTTTTGGACAATAAATAACAATTTTTTTATAGTGCAAATAGGGTATTAAAAAAATTGTGTTTTAAAATCGATATTTTTAATTTTTTGGTCGCTCTGTTTTACTATTGATTGCCTTAATTCAACACATTCTGTCTACAGTTTTCACACCGAAATCACGGGTCTCTCTTTGGGTAATAGGTGGCAAAGTTTTGCTTATCTGTGATTGCTCTAGAACCTACATTTTGAATCTAAACTTAACTGTAGAGTTACAGAAATATAGGCTAACTTCGTGGCGCAGCGGTCAACACGCCAGCCTGCGACACGAGAGTGCCCGGGTTCGATCCCCGGCCAGGTCAAGATGGAAAATGATCTTTTTCAGATTGGCCTGGGTCTTGGATGTTTATCTATATATGTATTTGTTATAAACTATAGTATCGTTGAGTTAGAATCCCATAAAACAAGTCTCGAACTTACTTTGGGGCTAGCTCAATCTGTGTGATTTGTCCGTATATATTTATTTTTATTTTTAGAAACAAAAGCCTCTCGGGTTCACAAGTATTCGGGTCAACAAGTATGAAGACGTGTAAGCTGGACACTTGACCAGCTTCCACGTCTTTACACTTGTTGACCCGAAGAGAGGCTTTTGTTTCTGTAACTCTACAATTAAGTTAAAAAAGAATATTTATTAAAAATTGGTAAAGGTCATTCAATTTTTAACTCTACATGACTCATCATCATTTCGTGTAAGTGTCACGGTCAATCGACCATGCACACCCTGGTGTCAGAGTTCTTCGGAACCGCCTCTCGGCCTCGACGTGGTTCCTATAACGAATATCAGATGGCAGCCGGGACCAAAGGCTTAACGTGCCTTCCGAAGCGCGGAATGATCTTAATTATCAGACAATCAGGTGATTCAAGCCTGCAATCTCCTAACCAAACTGGAAACAACTGAACAATTATGTTTCCCGTGGGAATCGAACCACGATCCCCGGGTATACAGGCAAACACCTTAACCACTGGACCACGGAGGCAGTTAAACTCTACATGATTAGTGTAGCCAGTGTGTCAAATTTTCAATTGTAGTTTATACTATTTGCTTATTTATGTTCATACCTAAGTAAGTATGCTACATTACAGCAGTACAGGGACTTCCCTTTATCCGAACTGAAACAACAATAAAACGTGCGCAGAATATTCCACTGTGTTTTCCTTGTTGCTGTCTGCTCTTCCATACTTGTAATATAGCGAAAGTAGACAATATGATATGTTTTCCATATGTTTTCAGAGTTCGTTTATGAACGTACATACGAGTAAGTATGTACCTACATGAGTTATTCCACTATAACTTCTTAATCATGAACATATTTACATGTGTGATGATAACATATGTGAATGTGACATTCTAGCTTTTTAAATTGCCTCTTAAAATTTTCATTCATTAGGTATCTATTGTAAAGATTCTTACAATAGATTTATTTGTATTTTATTAAAACATTTTGACTCGTGATTTTCTTTGATATAGCTTGTTGTGAATGATATTAGTCACGCGGCTCACACCTCGGAAAGGCGTGTTGAGTAAGTATTGTTGGGGGGTCCATCCAAATGCTGCATACCTACGTAGCTTTCGTTACACGTTTCTTATTTTTTTAAGAACCTTATTAAATACAACACAAAGGAAGTACCTACGTATTGAATTGATACAGGACATACTCTTTCAAATCTGTGATTGACACTCGCATGAGATCAGGCGAAAGTAGATAGAAATTCCCGATTATTTTTATTAATATTATCTAAAATACCGGGTGTTACTAAACTACGAAATAATATTAAAGGGAATGATCAGTCCATGATATTAAACAACTATCCCTAGGGAACATACATCGAAAGACAAAAAAAAAAGTTTTGACCTTCTATAGAAAGTCCATCCACTGATTGCTTATTTTGTATCAGAGATCGAATTTTTCTTTTCATGTTTCGAAGTTTGTCCCATGGGGAAAGTTGTTTAATATTATGGACTGATCATGCCCCTTAAATATTATTTCGTAGTTTTGTAACACCCGGTACAATAGAAAATACACATTAGAGACAGAAAATCGTAGAGTCGGTCTCTGATAGATAAAAAGCGCTGTCTAATAGAAAGAAATACTATATTTTTTGTTAGTTTATCAATGTATAATCTATATTAAGTATTAATTTAGAGGAAAACAAAGAATTATACATGAATCGCGTCACTGACTCATAGTAACTGATAGCAGAGTTAAACAACCGGTAAATTATGAAAAGCAAAATCATGACCTCACTTTTTCTTGTAACGAGGTTAATAGGGTCATTCCTAAATCATTTATTGTAGTCATTGTTTTCGTACGATTTTTGAATAGATGATTTAAACTCGTACAAAGTTTATAAACAAATGTACATAAAGAAATAAAATAAAAATTGAGTTCCCATTAGAAAAGTTTTTAATTTTGACGGACTGACTCATTCCAACAAGAAATTTCGGTTGTAAATTAACGTGGTAGGTACATAACTTCTAAGTAAGCAATTTCTAAGTACATAACTTCAAAAAGGTATTCAAAATCAAAAAGATAGCATTTGCTTTTACCTACTCATATTGTGCAAACAACTGAAGTCTATGATTGCAATAAACAAAGAATCACAAACACAGGGAAAGGTCAACAAACTTTATCGTTTAAACTTTAAGTTTATATTCAATAGGTACTTCAAATATTTCAACAACTAGAACTTGGAACTAGATACTAAATATATGTATTTACAAATATGTACCTAAAAAGAGACGTAAAACTTTCAGAAACAATTACATTAAAGAGATATACCGGGTGTTACAAAACTACGAAATAATTTCAAGGAAACTTCAAAACATGAAATTAATAATTCGATCAATCAGCTGATCGACTTTCTATAGAAGGTCAAAACTTTTTTTTTCTTCTTTCGATGTATTTTCCCTGGGGATAATTGTTTAATATCGTGGACTAATCATGCCCCTTAAATATTATTTCGTATTTTAAGTGTTATATTTTGCATTCACAATGCTATTTTGATATAGGTACTCTTATTGAATTAAGAAATGAAATATGGTGAAAAAATTTTAAGCGGGCGGCGGGATTTGAACCTCGCACGCAGGTTAATTATTTTTTCTATGTAGGTATGACTTACCTAAAAATGTTCACCATGTTTTATTTCTTTATTTAATAAGAGTATATTGTTTCGTAGTTTTGTGATATCTGGTAGAATAGATATATAGAGATAAGATAATAATTTAAAACAACGTATTTTCATTCAAGTATTTCTTAGTCGGTATTGCCTACAACTGAGACTTAAAATACGTAACTATTAATAATATAATAAGAAACTTACTTGATCTGAAATCTGAACAGCTACCAGGAATAATAACAAAGTTGTCAAAACATTCATGTTTCACTGAACACTGATCATAATATCACAAATATTAAATATTATCCTTTTTACGGTGTGCGTCGTCTGACAACGCACGCTCGTCTGCTGACCTTGTTTACTTGTGTTTGTGTCGGTACTCGGCAGCGTCTGAGTCGCGGAAGTATGCTAAAATGGACTGTTTACAAAAAGGCTGGAACTGCAGTTGGCAATAATAAAGCTGCGAGTTTGAATTGCTTGGCAATATTCAGAGCTGTAGACAGTTGATCTAAAAATCGACATCGCCCCACCAGGCTCAAAGGCATATCCTCTAAAGATTGTAATTTATAATAGAGCTCGCCGCTCGCTACCTTTCTTATTTGTTTAACGTAGTTCTCAAAAACTTCGTGAAATGTAAATTTTGTATACATATAGATAAAATTAATGTATAATGTTTGACCCTCTATAAGTAGAAGGTCAAATTAAAATCCTGTACTAACGAAATATCATCGAAAGTGTAGAATATTCTTGAGATATACATGACTTGAAAAATTCTTCGAGCGAAGTTTGATCACCCAGGTACTATGTACTGAATACAAACGCAACGCAAAGTAGAGTTTCGATTTTGTAAATTATGTATGAAAATATAGTATATTAATAAAATTATATGTTAGACCTTATTTTATTTTTATTCAGTTAAAACAACGGCCTATGTATTATGCATATTTAACTGTTATTTTTAAATTATTTTAGCTGCTATACAATAGGCAAGAGAAAATAGCTTATTCATAGTGATAGTGATGTAAGGAAATAATAATTTAAATTAAAGTTTATACAACTTTTCACATTATAAACAATTCTTTTTTTTATTTATTTTTATTTTGCTATTTTTTAGCACTTTGGAACGTATTCCACTTTTTTTTCATACAAAATGCCATTCTGTATTCACGGATTCCGTGTTCGCGGTACTTAGTTCCCTGAATGGAAGTACCGAGAATACGGAGAGTTTACTGTTCCTTGTAAGTAATGTTTAAAACCAGTGAAGTTTGCTTACTGCATGTAACATGAGTATCGATTATGGCGAAAGCAGCGTAGTCTTGTTTTGTTGTCTGCTTCGTATACTTTATATAACCGATTTATTATTGATAACTATTTAATATCTCCAAGAAAAGCGGCAATGTATGTCAACCCAATGCAACTTTTGCCTTGCCTTTAGATTGTATTTGAACGGGTGATCCATCTATTCTATTTTTTATATACATTCATTAGTGTCAGAAAACTACGCATGATGCAGTATGTGTCTTTTGTCTATCCTTTTCTACTTGTACACTTAAAAAGGGAAAAAATATCTTAGATAAGATTAACTTTATTTTTAGGGTTCCGTACACAAAGGGGAAAAAAAACGGGACCCTATTAATATCGCTCCGCGGTCAGTCTGTCTGTCCGTCTGTAACCAGGCTGTACCTCATGAACCGTGATAGTTAGACGTTGAAGTTTTTACAGATGATGTATTTCTGTTGCCGCTATAACAACAAGTACAAAAAAATAGAAAACAAATATTATCAGGGGGCTCCCATACAATAGATAACGGTACGGAACCCTTCTTGCGCGAGTCCGACTCGCACTTGACCGATTTTTTCTGTTAAACATCTCTATGAAGTCTAAGGAAAAAAAACCGGCCAAGTGCGAGTCGGACTCGCGCACCAAGAGTTCCGTATCATTACCTAATGTCTAAAAACGAGCCCACACAAGACAGTGGTATGGTAACTGGAAAAAGATTTATAAAATCCTACTTCACAAAGGAAATTAGAAAAAATATTATCCATTTGAGTAGGTACCACCACGAGTAGAGGCAAGCGCTGGTAACAAGATTTCGTAGGTATATTACCTACTTTGATTCCCGAGCGCAATACCAAGCCGGCCTCCTATCGTTTCACGCCGCGCGCTGTCGAAAGTAAACACATTGCTATTATTTTAAGTGTTTTATTCGGCGTGATTAATATACATATCCATACCAAATTACAGCTCTATAGTACTTATAGTCTCTGAGTAAAACCGCGGACGGACAGACGGACAGACATGGCGAAACTATAAAGGTTCCTTGTTCGGAACCCTAAAAAGGCTTGTTGATTTGAATTGAACTCGTTGTTATGTTGTGTCTGCGTCTGCGGGCTACCCATGCTATACTTACTTAGTACAAGAAAGATATGAACTTTGGCCACTGTACCTGTATAAACCGATACAATTAACGTTTTTCGTAAATAAGGTTAGGTCAGTATTAGCAGATACATACAATATAATGCTAATATAGTATTAGGTACCTAATACGTGGGTAACACTTTAAACGACTCTCATTGGGTTTATTGATTACTTGCGCAATAAAATTCAAAGTATACTCGATATGGTGGTAAAATTAGTATGGTGGAGTCACTTGATACCATGTAGACATAACAATATGACAGACGAATAACACAATTTGCAAAAATATAAAGTTATATTATAAAAAACATAACATAAATTTTGTGTCAAATGAGATAAATATGATAAAGTAAAAGATAAGACTGATATCCCAATATGAAAACATTAAATGTAAAGATTTTCTTTTGATATGATTTTTTAAATGAATATGTTAGAGATTAATCAGTTTTTGTTTTAAATAGCTTATTACTAAACGTACCTGAATTGTCACACTGAAGAGGCAGAACAAAATAAATGCGAAAGCTGTCCGCTCCATCTCGCTGTCCGGCGCTTACTGCATCACAAACACAAACTAGCGATTTATAGGTTAGTAAACAGGTGCAGTTCCATTTCATGCAACGATACGACTTAACTTAACCCAACCCCTAATTTTTTATTGACGTGATAACTTCTTATAAATCGATGAACGCCAGCTGCACGCACAATAAAGTATCACGTTCCGAGTGCAAGCGAGAGCGCGGAACAAGTGATAGAGGTACGACCGGCCTAAGCATTCGGCTTTGACGCATCTACCTCTCTTCTTTCGTTAACATGTAAAATTATCGTCCCTAAACCGACTTTATAGGTTTCATTTCTGACGAAACAGAAAACACGGCAAAAGGTAAGGAAATTTTTTTTTTCTCCATTTACGTACCCTGGGACATGTTGTTCAATATCATGGACTGCACATTCTCATCTAATATTATTTCCTTTTTCGGTGACACCCTGTATATTATGAAATTAATGGAACCACACGAAAATATTTGTTATAATTTTGACCGTCGACACTAAAAACTTGACACTAGAGACCAGGTATCAGTACACATGTAATAAGTCACAATAATAAGAAAATAAGTCACGAAGTCACCGGGAGAAGGAGTCACGCACTCTGAGATCTCGAGGCCGAGGCAGAACTGCTTGTCGGCAACACTACCTACGCTGCACTCTTATCCGCAACTAACAGTATACTAACTATACCCCATACAAAGGAGCTACTACAGTACAATAGAATGGGGAGGTATTTTAATCCCTTTGACAGATACGGCAGTATTTGATGTTATTTAAATGTTTGCCTTATTGCTGTAGCAGTTGGTCTAGATTGGAATGGGACGGGAATGAGTCTGTCGTTCTGGGGATCAATGTTCGTTTTCTGCTGCCTTCATCCTTGGCTTACGAGATTAGAATACTTTATTGTACTCTATCCTTACCCGTTTAAAAAGAAAACTTTTACCTAATATGTTTCGGCGCGGCTCCGCTCACGTCAATGTTGAACCCTCGGGAACAGTACTTTATTCCTGAATTACCGAACCGGGTTCCAAAAACACAACAAATATTTTATAGTCAGTCGGATAAAAATCAAGCATCGGTTGCTATACGTAATAGGGACATTGTTAGTGTAGTGTGTGACGGTAGTTGGAGAAAAAGCAACATGCCGATGGATGAAGATACCACCGCGCCGACGGAGCATTGACACCAGTGACCACGGCCGGTGCAACCTGGTCAAAAAGTCTGGAGAAAAACGGTATGTTCGCGCTAATTCCCGTTAATGCATTTAGTAAATATGCAGCGCGAAAGTTTAAAAGTATTTTTGAAACAAACTCACTTTATTGCATGGATATTATTAGCCGTAAGTAGCAACTTTGATCGAATCGAGAAATAACACAAAAAAAACAAGTTTCTTGTATGGGACCCCTCTCATAATTATGTGTTAGTTATAGCGGCAAAAATATATACATTCTGTGAAAAATTCACGTTTCTACCTATCACCGTGCAATATGTAGATATAGCCCTATGAAAGACGGACGTACGGACATCGGAGGCTTAGTAATAGGGTCTCGTTTTACCCTTTAGGTACGGTACCCTAAAACCGCCGAGCACCGAAGCTGCATCTGCCTAACACATACAGCTTATGATGCAACTGGAAACTGAATGTTCTCCGTCCGTCGTAAACAAATATCACAATGCAACATTGAAATACAACGGAAACTCACTGTCACCCACACCCTAATGGGGATTCCCCGCATCCCACGACTGATAGACTGAATGACCCTGCATTGCAAATTATAATACAAATGCTAGCTTAATATTATACCGCGTGATTTTGAACCTCTGAACTATAAACACGAAAAAAAAAGAATTTAACCTCCCATAGAAAATCGCCCAGCTGATGCAGCTGCCGGCGACTTCGGGATGCCAAGTTATGTTCGATTATTACCTTTTTTCTTGCATTTCTGTATTCCATTAGGGATTCTGATTTCACGTGGTTCCTTTACGTCTTACGACCATAGGCTCTGTCTACCCCGTAAGGGATAAAAACGTGATAATATGATAGGTATGTATGTATTTGATATAATCTTTTATTTTGATCTTTGAACTGTACTTCATATTTTTTTTCATGCTAGTATTCCATGTTAAATGAGGCTAACTGTGCGACAAAAAAATTGACGTTTTACGGTATTCTTCTGATGCATAGCGCCTTAACTGGAAAACTTAATCAGTAGTAGTGACGTATTGTATACTAAATAAGATAAAAAAAAACAATGCGTAGGTATTCATCCAAGACAAATCATATGAGCACTAGTTTTATTTTATTTTATTTATTAGTTTATTTATATGCTGCTCTGGCCAAGTATGGCTCCGGTAGTACAGAGAGGGTCATGCTCCTGCAGTGGAGACTAGAAAGACCTGATGATGATGATGATGATATTATTTATATATGTACTCACCTTCATCATGGGAACAGCTTGTTGATTCATCTGAATGCACAATGTTAGCTCAATCCAACGGCAATGGTTCTAATCCAGCTTCTAAGATTTGGCTTGCACAGAAGAGAGAGACGCAGGGCAAGTCAAAAGTTTGTATAAAACGAAAACTTTTACTTTATTAAGTACTACTTTAGGCCTCTCTTCGCTTTCGCCATTCGTCTCGGTCCTGTGCTGATCTCATCCAGGAGCGACCCGCGATTTTGACTATATCATCAACCCATCTTATCGAAGGACGAAGAAAAGCCTATGCTCAATAACGGGTGGAAGGCGGGTTGACATGATGATGATGATGATGAAGTACTACTTTGCGGCTGTTTTTTATCACTTCTTCTGCACTCCACTTTGATTCGGTACTAAACGTAGATACGAGTAAATCCTCAAGTAAATCACTGAAGTCAACGATTTTAAATATGATAGATAAATGTTTAAAGAAAGTTTGATTATCGATTCTTTGAACATAACTCAGCATGAGTTACAAACATAAAATTAAAAAAATTTGCCACCCTCTGGTTTTAAACGTGCAGAAAATGTATATGTACCTGCCTAACTATTTCTTGCAAAACAAAAAATAATGTGACCTTCCACCGCGCATCAATACTAGGTACAGAGAGACGGCATTTTTTTTTCATCTATGATAAGTATGCCTATGCCTAGTCAGTAATTAGAGAAATTAACTTTGTATGTCTGTTAGCTTGAACTTCAAGTTCAAGTCGGCACTTCAAGTTGCACGTTTTCTTTATTATTGAAACTAATTTAGATTAATTTAGTATAAAGATAGCTTGAGACCCTGGTATGTCTCTGGGTAGTTTTCTAACAATAAAATTATCCCTAAAAATATAATTTTTATGGAAAATCAATCATTTCTTAAGTAGGTAGTACGTTTATGGATATTGGGAATTAAAGTAATACTTAAAAATAAATCTATCTCTTCCTCTCCCTCATTTGAAGAAAGTACTACATTTATAGATCAGTCCCGCTTTTTCATGATTAATAAATAACAAACGCAAAAGCCTATTTTAGTAAAAACTATGTTTTGTCCTTATCCCTTTCTCCGGTGTTTTATATAAAAAGAAAAAGATATAAAAATATTTTAACTAAATAGGTTTAATAAGCGTTTGTTTGTGTTCAATTAAGGAGTTTAACTGAGAAAGGTTAGACGTCAAATTGCGCAGTCATCGTTTCGTATAAAAAAGAAATGTTATAAACTCAGAACAATAACTTAAGGTTATAAACATTAAATCTAGGAAATCGTGCCAGATTGGATCTGGGGCTCTGCCAATTTGAAGCTAGATGATAAAATCGTCACTAACGGAGCAGTCAGGATGGCCGAGCGGTCTAAGGCGCTGCGTTCAGGTCGCAGTCCACTTCTGTGGGCGTGGGTTCGAATCCCACTTCTGACATTCTTTTTACTTACTTTAAAATCAGTTATTCGGCACTTCAAGTTGCACGTTTTCTTTATTATTGTCAAACATAAAGATATTACACTGATAACTCGTATCTTAAGTGATTTCTAACAGTACGTGTTCTCTTATTTAACATTTTATAATACTAGTTCTGTTGTAGACTTGTTTAATATCAATACTTTTTTTTTCAAAAACTAAAATACATACCTACTGGTCTTGCCTTTATCCATTACACGGCAGGCGGCCATAAAGCCTAAAGGCCTAGGTGATCGATGAATTTGAATGGGAGTCCTAAATGACATCTGGTAACTGGTTTAAGTACCTTTTTCTTACGATTTCGTTTTCTACTAGTGATCCTTATTCAGATATTGTCAGCACCGAGCAAATATACAGATCTGTAATTGGCAGGTAATTTTAACTGCATTTACAGAAGTTTAACGGCATTTTTTAATTCATAGTAAATAAACATAAGATGAATTGTTTATACTTCTTTATTATAATTTATAACTTTACAAATGAGAGGTACTCACTAAATACTTCAAGTTTATACCGCATTGTTGTAGCCTCACACAAAGTATATATACTATACTTAATATTAATTTAATTATGTAGTTAAGTATTTAAAACTAGATACTCTTTTTCAAAAATATATATATTTCAACTTAAAAAAATAATAGGTAAGTACGAAAATAATTATTTACATACCTTCTAATAACGAAACATCATGACCACACTTTTGTAATAATTCTAAAGGGAACTAAATCAAATATAAACTTGTTTTAACCGGTATTTTAATTTACTTTAATAGTACATTAAAATAGTACTATCAAAGTAAAGTAAAATACTCCCTACTGCTTTATATTACATTGGAACTATTACATACAATATTTTAGGTACTAAACTACTAAAACAATAGAATCTACTAGAATATATTAAAGTCAAGTAAAACTAGGTAATATACCTACTTCCTTGCTGGTCTGGGAGAAAAGAAAAAGCTGAGAATGTACCAGCTGCTTCTCTTCCCGCGCAAATCGTAAAAGTCGATCGAGGGAATGGGTAAGATCTGAGGAATCATGTTAATAGGCGATGTGGCTAGCAACCCATCACTATCACACATATTGAATACGTTTTCCACCTAATGCCCACCAACATGCTGAACGTGGCTTTCAGGTCCTTGGCTATAAGCCAAAGCTTGGCTATTTTATTAAACTTGGCTATTAAGCCTTTGCTACTGCTTTATATTACGTTGGAACTATTACTTACAATATTTTAGGTACTAGTTCAAAAGAATCTTAGACCTATGGCTCAGTAACATACCTGGTTTTACTCGACTTTAAATATTCTTTCTAAAAATGGCAGAAAATTAAGCGTTACACTCAGTTTTTACATCCTTTAGTTTTTTTTTTTTTTAATAGCCTGTTTCAGTGTCCCACTGCTGGGCAAAGGCGTCCCCTTTTTGTTTCCAATCATCCCTATCGCGGGCAATAACTTGCCAGCCACTTATATAAGCATCTAAGTCATCGCTCCATCTCCTTCTAGTTTTTACTACAAATAAATATTTTACCCATTTAATATACATAAAAATGCCTTATCAATCAAAAGCTATTTACAATCGTTCAAAATCGCTTATTAACCTGAATCTTCGGCCTTACATAAGTACCTGCGTACCTTCAATTACATTCATCATTTCTTCACTTCATATTCACCAAGTCTAGATTTAGGTAGTGCCCCCTATTGCACCTATACATCGCCATTCTCGAAAAATATTTGGTTTATTTTTTTTAAAACTAGTATACAATGGCTGAGAGGCGGTTCCGAATAACTCTGACACCAGGGTGTGCATGGTCGATTGGTCGTGTCACCTGCTCGAAATGATGATAAACAATGTCTTAAAAACTAGTTATAAATAGAAAACAAAATTACAAATAAAATAGCCTTGGCAATTCTTCGGTTGTATTTTTATTTTCATGTTTGTTACCTTAGTAGGTACAATGAACCGATTTAAAATTTTTTTTTTGTTTGAAAGTTTCTTTCAAGTTGGTCCCATTTCAATTTTATCACAATCGGTTCAGTAGTTTGATTGAAGTCGGTTTTTTAAGCCCTGTTTTCGGGCAACCGTGGCGATGAAGAGTATGTAATTTTAAAAAATCTATAAAACCTGACTGACCAGTGACCATTAACGCAGCGCCATCTATTTTGCATATCAGGAACTAAGTTTATCAATTTGCTATTTATTGCATTTATGTCCGTAAAATTGATGTTTAAGCTGACGTCATTGCTCATAAGACTCTTGGGAAGAATACAAATCTAATGAGGCCTCAATATTCAAAATTGGTCTAGCCATTGGGGCTACAGGAAGTAACATCTCAAGTTTTGCCAGTTTACGTTCGCTTTATTGATAATTTACTGACGTCGCATAGCCTATGTATGACACTCCAGGGAAGAATACAAATCATATGACACCTTACAAGTCAAGCCCTTTAGGTTAGGCTACAGGAGTGAACAATGGAACAAACATACTTACATACATAAGTATGTAATATAAGTTGTGTAATATAAGTTGGTTTTTGAGGAGGTTTTTGAGAAATTAGCTTGGAGTATTTTGTGGCAGCAAGTTTAAGCAGCGTAATTTATCAAAGCAAACGCTGGCAACAACAGAAGCTTGTAGAGAAGGTTCACTGATGAAGAGTCAGGCATACCATCTGGGGAGGTTATATCTAACTCCCAGTCTATCTCCCCAACGGGCGGACTGGCTTCCTCACTATCCCAGCCAAACACTCTTCCCCATACAGAAAACGTATACAACTGTACGTCACGATTATTTAGAGTAAAACTATAGACTGTCTTTTCGCCTTGCAAGTCTTCGATGAATGTGAAATCTTGAGGTTCCAAAGGCATGATGGAAACATTCAGAGACACTGGGAAGAACTGAGAATCTTGGGCGGATAATGTGGTATTGAAGATGGGTGTTGGCATGGTCGCGACAATCGTCAGCTCTTCGAAGGTGGATGAAGCGTCTCTGATGTATGTCGGAAACCTGTGAACATGAAACATCGTTTTACATTAATATTTTTTTAAATACCTTGTACTCTATTGACTATATTACGCGTAATACCGCGATATCTATACTAATATTATAAAACTGAAGAGTTTGTTTGTTTGTTTGAACGTGCTAATCTCAGGAACTATTGGTTTAAATTGGAAAATTCTTTTGTGTTGGATAGTCCACTTACTGAGGAAGGCTTTAGGCTATCACGCTGCGGCCAATAGGAGCGAAGCATCAATAAAAAATGTTTTGAAAACACGGGAAAATTATTCATCTATACTAATAAAAAAAGACTAATTAATCATAATAGAAATTGCCGCGAACGAAGTCGCGGGCAACAGCTAGTATAAGATAAGTGTGGTCGTTGTCTGAACACCCGGTCTAGTTCATAGTCGTCTTATGTTGTGAGGTCTTGTAGTACTTCTTTTTTAACTATCAATTGGTTACAGGATGAAAAGTCAATTATGATGTCAAGTCATTACGTAACAAGGTTTGATAAATTCTGTATCGGCAATCGGGGCCCATGATTAAAATTACCTATTTAAATTGAAAATATGTGATAAAACAATTTCGCCACAGGTAGGTTCAAAAAGAGATACATGTATCCAATTTTGAATAAAATTCTTTGACTTTTGACTTTTTGGTAGGATTTGAGCCTACAAACCTACGACATTTGGTCCGTCGCCGCTTTCCGCCGATTTTAGTTTTTAATGGGTACTCACTGGTATTCACCCAATGGGTGAATATACCAAAGAAAAATTTTTTTTAACGGATAATCGCTCTTATATTGAAGACTTCAATAGAAAAATACTACCCCAGGTAATGTCGTCATCTAGTATTTTATTTGCTAGAAGTGTAAAAAAATTACCTTTTGCCACAGGTGTCTATAGTATCCCCGACGCAAGCCACCACGGAACAGATTCTGCTTCCGCCCGTAGCCCTTCCACTGAAAGATCTCACGCCTGAGAACGCTGCTGCTCGGTACTTGTATTGCTGGAATAATAAATTATAAATAAGCTTGCAGAACCTGCACACATGCATCCAACCATTGCAGTAATTGCCAGAGTATCAATTTCCATATTATTTAATTGCCTTATATAAAAGCTTATATATATAGTCCATCTATTTAGTCATGGTAGAGCCACGCTACCGGCAAAATGAATTGCTAGTAGCATGACCAGGCCGGCTCATCCGAGGAAGTACCACACTCTGACAGAAAATCGACGTCTGAATAGAAGCTTTACCGCTTCTATGCTTCGTTCGGTGAGTGAGAGAGCCGGAGGCCCACCCTTCCATCTCCCCTACCCGTTTTTTTCCCCCTTGGAAGACCGACAACGCACCTGTTACACCTTGGTGTTGCAGTTGTCCATGGGCAGCGGTGATCACTTACCACCAAGTGACCCGCTTGCTCGTTTGCCGTCCTATATCATAAAAAAATGCCGCCTGCAGCCGTGGCAGCGTAGTGACTCGTATGAAATTTTAATTAGCCAATATATATTTTGGTCTCATGATAAAAACTCACAACAAAGATCAGTCCTTGTTCTGAGATCTGAGTTGGTCTCTGACTCGGACCGACTCTTTCTTGGTTTGAGACTTGGCCAGACTTCTAGAGAGAACGAACCGAACACACGATGTAAGTCACGAACCTCTTGACTTTAGTGTAACGTAATTCGTTTGATTATTTTTTCGATCGCTATTCACGTCACCTTTATAAACATCAAGATCCATTATGTGTTTCTAAATGGCACATTTCACAGCGCGCCTCTTCGACTGGCAGTTTTTTTGCTCAGCGGATCAGCTTTTCAATACAGCGAGGAAATTCTGCCAGTATTTTGGATACGTTACCTGGATGCGGCGCGGTGGATGAAGATTTTTATTTATAGAATGTAATAATAATGTGGTTATTATTATTATTATTATTAAATAAAACGATATATACTTACCTAATTCAAATAGTATACTGTAAGTTGAACATTTAGAATTATCGTTAAGTTAAAGTTTAACATTTAGGAATATAGAATTATATTTCTAAATGTTAAATATTTAATAGAATCTGAAATCATTTGGTTAGGCCCTCATTGAGCCTAATCGAATTTGTGATTTGTGGCTAAGAATCAATAAGCTATAGAGAAAAATTTAACACAAACAAACTCAAATTTGTTTATTAATCTGTGTAAATAGATTGTACAAAATGTAGGTGTTGCTTCGTACCAAAAGTTCAAGATTCTGAGTTCACGGGAAGTACCCTGTAGGTATTGATTCCCTTGCGAAGTCGAAAATTTGCGGCATAGACGGCTGTATCTTTTGATTGCGTTGGCTAAAAAAATTTGATTTTTTACAGCTTCAATAGGAAAGGTAGACTGACTGAGTATTTAATATTAATTTCAACTTGATACCTTGACGCGTCCCTGAGAAAAAAGGGTCTTGACAGACAGACAGACAAAACGGACAACAAAGTGATCTTATAAGGGTTTCGTTTTTTCCTTTTGAGGTACGCAATCTCTAAATAACGACTTCAATCAAACTTCTGAACCGATTGTGATGAATAAATGGGACCAACTTGAAAGCATACCCTTTCAAAATCGGTTAATAAATGATGACGTTCTCAACTAACAAACATTATAAAATGTACGGTGGAATTGATAACCTCCTCCATTTTTGTCCATTCCAAGTCTGTTGATAATATGTGGTTGTCGGGGCTTGACAGGTTAAATAATAGTTCTTAAACAAATATATCTTTTTATTTAAAAAACTAGAGATAAAAACTGGAGATATAATAATAAATAAACATTTGGTAACGTGATGATTATACTTATAAATTAGTCTCCTCCTTAGGCACTTAAAATTATGGTAGGGCTAAATCCTATAAATTCTATTCTCTAATTCAATAAATTCATGCATTGACTCTTTAGTAATAACAAGAGAATAACGATTGACGTCCTTAATGTATACTCTTCCATATAATGCGAAGGAAATCAAGTTGTTTTGAGGCGCATTCAACATCATGGAAAGATGGGCGCGTCCGCCATTTTCATTCCCATCGCCATTTGCTTTTGTGCCGCCATCTTGTGGAGCGTCTAAGAAGGTAAATTCCTCGGGTTTGAGTGGATGTAGTTTGTTGGTAACTGACATTGGGAAGTAGACAATATTATCGCATTGTAGAGAAGTGTTGTAGAGGTAGCCAAATGTGTCCATTTCTATATTTAATTCTTGTATTTCGACGTTCCTCTCGTTGTCGCTGAATCTGAAATTCACTTTAGATTTAATATCAAAATCCAAAAAACCTAATAATGTTACATAAAAAAAACTCGCTCCAAAATATTGTAATCTTAATTAATATCAGCACTATCAGTCCATACTTTTCGAGCTACAGTTAGCGTTTCAATAATACTTCATACTATCACATCTTTTTCCCTTGCAGGGTAGACAGAGCCCAGTCCTTTTAGACCACACGCTCTATCAGTCACAACTCACAATCATTGATGTGTCTGATACAGTGTTAACTACACTACACCCCTAGAATATCGGTCAATGTACGACTATTAACTTTCTATTTTCGATTTTAATATTTAACTGAGCATTATAATGCTGTATAATATAATTTACTTTCTATCTGACGCTTCTTTAATTTCGTTTACTAAATTTCTACCATCTCTACTGTCACATATTCAATACTTACTTATACACACAGCTGTCAGGGCTATCGTCTTTGCAGGCCACGACTGCGCAGGCAGCGATCCCCATCTCTCTCATAGAGTAGATGTTGATACCATCCGTTACGTATGCGCGGTACTTGTGAGCCTGTAAGTTTTTCGATATCATATCAGACTGCCAAGTTATTTATAAATAATGATGGCAAAGCAACTTAGAGATTTAAACTAAATAGGTACGAAATGAATTGCAGGATTTGTTGGTTTCTTAACAATTTGATGAGCATATAATAAATCCTAGGTCAGGGGTGTCATCCCCAACTGCTTGGCCAGCAGTTGTAGGTCAGGCATCAGTTCAGGCCGAGCGCGCCTAGATTTTTTTTTTTTTTAGTAAAAATTGAATTAGGCATTTGTCTCCCATCTCACCTGATGGTAAGTGACGATGAAGACGAGGATTTTACATGCCTATCCAAGAGATGCCCATTTAGATCCCGGCTTCCCGAGCTGCTACTTGCATATCCCCTTTCATCCGAGTGAGCAGTATTCTAATACCTTAAATTCCTTCCCAAATCCAACAACGAAACAAAACATCAGAAGTTCTCATAAACTTTCTCTTTCAAATAATCCGAAAATATGTTTGGATGAAAAAGAGAGAGGGAGGGCGAGATGTGAGGATGCAATTTTATTACTCTGGTTGGCAAAATGCCACGGAACCAGAAGCGGATGGGGGGAGGGGGGGGGGGGGGGAGTTATGGGCTAGCTACTCCACCAAGAAGCTATTCGCTGAACTCACACCCTCATAAGTTGTGGACCGAGGATAGTTATGCCACTAATGAGACAGCTTAGTTAAAAGAGAATAATCATTCGAGGCATGTTTGACAGCTCCGTGGCGCAGTGGTTAACACGCCAGCCTGCGACACGGAGTGCCCGGGTTCGATCCCCGGCCAGGTCAAGATGGAAAATGATCTTTTTCAGATTAGCCTGGGTCTTGGATGTTTATCTATATATGTATTTGTTATAAAATATAGTATTGTTGAGTTAGTATCCCATAACACAAGTCTCGAACTTAACATGGGGCTAGCTCAATCTGTGTGATTTGTCCGTATATATGTTACGGTAAATTTGATTAATCGAAAATTATTAATAATTTTATAACATTATTAATAATAACCTCGTGTTTTGGTAAATGTGAATAAAAAACTGAAATTAATTACTTTTGGTAGTTATTATTAATAATTCACTACACACATTGGTAAAAGTTATAAAAAAACCCAAAGTTATTAGTCCAGCAGGTATTTATTTAGAATATGATATGACAACGATACTACTTATTCGTAAGATATGACACATATAACAGTGCTTGTCTCAGATCACACAAACAAGGGTAGGTACTTGTTTTAAAGAAACTGACAACAATAATCACCTCTTAATCTGTACTCTTAATAAACAAAGTTAAAAGAGTGAGAGAACAGGCTCTCGACAGCGAAAGGGAGTCGCTATTGCTGCCCTATCTTGAGCTACTGGAACAGAGTCCACGTTGACGCGAGACTTGCTCGTGTCAATGTAAAATAACTTTAGTTTTTAATATTTTTATTTGTCTCACTTTACTAACCCTAGTTTATAAGCTTATTTTTGGTACTAACCTATGTTATAGAAATGTATTTCTAAAATAAAACGTTATTAGTATTATTATTTGTATCTACTATGGTTTCACGGGTGTTACCCCGGTCCTTTGGAGGCTTGCGTGGAGATATATATCCAACATGAAGAGGCCCTTTGGAGAGTTGATGTAAAGTTGGTCTCCAGCCAGAACTTGTTTCTGGAAATACCAATGTATGATATGTCCTTGAACAGGTCTAGGCTGGAGCAGAAACTATTGCATTATGAAAGACAAATTCATGGGATTGAAATGTGGCTGGACTTGTGCTAGGTTATTGCCAAGGATTGGACACCTGCTATTATTATAAAATGGCAAAATTATAGACTCGTCATCACCATCAAGAAGGCCTCTTGTGATCAAAGTATTAAAAAGGCCTCGAGATTACCACCATGGGAACAGGCATGAAAATATGTAAGTGTATATTTTAGGGTAGAGATCTTGAAAATGATGTAATTTTTGGAATCCAAGATGGCGGACGCGACTTTTCATGAAAAACCTGCAACCTGCAAAGGGGTCGTTTTTTGGGATTTTTCCTTAAGTTATGGAATCCAAGATGGCGGGCGCGACTTTTCATGATAAACCAACATGAGTGTCGTTTTCTAGGTTCTTGGGGTGTAGAGGTGCATATCTCGAAAATGACGTCAGTTATATAATCTAAGATGTCGGACGTGACTTTTCATTATAAATCGACGAGTGTCAATTTCTAGGTTTTTTTCGGTGTAGTTTTGGAAAATTACATCAGTTTTAGTATCCAAGAAGGCAAATCTTCGCGTGGCCTCTCGCACATCCCGCATGCCGCCTCGCCACCCCTGCCCGCACCTCTGTTGCCCGATCGAGAAAAAAATCGCCAGTGTACATTTATTTTTATCGATAGTTATTACATTTATCGGTACTAAGGTTACATTATTAATAATCACCGACAAATGTGATTAATTTCTCACTTTTACCTGTACTTTCGGTAATTATTAATAATGAGAGACAATTATTAATAATTATTAATTAATCACTCTAACCGTAACATATATAATAGCAATTATCTTAGATGCAATAAGGATGCAATAGAACATTTGATGATTGGTGAAGTGCAAATTATTGTGAATGAGATACATATCGCACATGAATTCAGGATCGGTTTATTACTTGTTAGCACGATCACAAACTGAACTTAAAAATATGTTAACTAGTTAATTCTTTACTTACCTCTGATATTACCACCCATAATCGTCACATGCAATTTTTAACACAACGTGCAACACACCACTTAACGTCTAATAACTAAAGTAGTTAATCAAGATATAAATGTCAACGACATACCTACAACATTCCTCCCTAAGTATTTATGTCACAGATACGTTGGATGGGCCGGTTAAAACTAAAATGATTAGCAAAGTTTATGAAATTCTTGTCTTTGATCCGGCCTATTTGCTATGTTAGTTATAACAGAATTATTCACTTCAAAATACATTGAGGCTTTCGTATGATTCATCATCATCAGGTCTTTTTTAGTCTCCACTACAGGAGCACCTGTACTACTAGAGCCATACTTGGCCAGAGCAGTCAGAGGACTTAGCCTACACTCTCCACGCTGGTCAGACGGGTTGGAGAGGTCTCATTGATGTTTATAAACTTTGTTTAGCTTGTATTACCTACTTCGCCTTCTACAACATCCACGGGAAGACTTGGAGTGGTCCTATTCTACTGTGCCGGATACTACACGGCTTCGTATGATTGTTTATTTTTATTTAAGATTTAAAAACGTAATGTATTTTGAAGTGACTATAAAACGTTGTAAACTAAGTTAGCAAATAGGCCGGCTTGTAAACTTATCTAATAATGTGCTTTCACTATAGCCTGTTGTATGTGGTAGTTTTCACCTTAAGACCAAGCTTGGCTGTATGTTTCAAGCTTTATGGTATGTAAAATTTTTGTTATAAGTGGCAAAATCTTCCGTTGCTAAATCTAAAGTTAAGCCCTTTTTTAACGGAAAACTAAAATGTTATGTTAAGAATATTGTCTTTCATTAAAACATTATGATAAAGACAGAAAAAAAAAGAAGACAAAGATATGAAGATAAGTGAAATTTTATGATCTTTTGCGAGTAATGTTTACATCCACAATCAAACTCACAACAAACATGCTGTTATCATAAATACATCTACAATGTATCCTACAATAAGTAACCATAAAGTACTTACCACATCACCTCCTGTTTGGTTGAGTCTTACAGTGAAGTGGCAGGTGACTTCCTTGTCGGTGATGGTGAACTCATTCAAACCGTTCACGAGTTCCCGGCTGACGTGGGACGGAAATGAGGGGTCGGTGATGAGGAAGAGCGAATCGTGATCTTCGGGGCTGTCGTAGATTGGACCTGGGTAGGTGCCAGTCACCTGGAGAAACCAGAAAGTTTTATGTGGAGGTATGTTTATGTGGCTTGGGATAACAGTAGTTTAAACTATATCTGTATGTCTTACATCTAGACCATGTACAAGATTATGTACTACAAAAATTTAGTTTTCTTAATAACAAATAATTAAGGAACCAAAAATTTGTTTTAAGTTCTGTTAAATAGGTAAGATATTGAAAACCTTAACACTCGTACATTAAATAAACACAAAATTTTGAATAATGCTATTGTGCAGTGACTGTTATATTCAACACTTTATTCACTCATGTAGGTAATCTCATAGATTTAAAAAAAATGGCGTCTCCTTCTATGGGTAATCATGCATGACATGACTACTACTTATGCCAAAAATAGGCTAGAGTTTGATCGTACAATTCGTTAAAAAATATATTTTCCAAAACTTTTTCTAATAATAAAAGTTAAAATTTTATTATTAGAAAAAGGTTTTTTCTAATAAAAAAAGAAAAATTAAGGAGGAAAAGAAGAAGATGAAATGAAATGATTACCTGTCCAGGAACTTTGGGGACTCTCGCAACCATCAATCTAGTAGTTGGCACACCGGGCATAGTGCTGACCAACGCTCCAGCCTTCCCAGAATAGATTCCTGAACCTGAAACAGAATATGAGATCCTATTTACAAACCTATATAAATATATAAGAACACATCACAGCTTGCCCTATAGTAAGTTGTGAACTTGTGTTGTAGGATACTAACTCAAAGATACTATATTTTATAACAAATACTTATATAGATAAACATCCAACACCCAGGTCAATCTGAAAAAGATCGTTTTCATTATGACCTGACCGGGGATCGAACCCGGGCACCCTCGTGTCGAAGGCTGGCATGTCAACAACTGCGCCGCGCCACGAAGCTCGCCTAAATCAGAAATTAATTAAATCATCAAACTATGCTCACAATGTTTTCCTCCGTATATCTATAAATTACCCTGAAAGACATATGGAATGAATTGACGATATACTGACCTGCACTACCGATGCCTACGTTGTTGGCTCCAGCTGCCAAGAAGTTGACATTCATTCTATACGCGTACGCTTCTTGGATCTGCACAGCTGAAATAAATAAATTTATCACGTCTTAATCCCTTTAGGCGCAATTTACCCTACCTATAAGACCGAAATTCCCCGATTAGAGAAATTGTGAATTTAATAAAGGAAATAAGACTAAAAATACGTTACTGACTAAAAATAGGTTTCGCAATCCATCGCTTATTGATATAATCCTTCACGATTTGTGCCTGTCAGACTGAAGTTAATAAATTTACCTGTCAAATAAGGCATCTCAGAGAACCACATAGTAGAGAATATGACGTCAGTGATTTGATTCTTCTCCACAACCTGAATAGCGGGGATCTGGAACATCAAGTCGAAGCAGATGAAGTGACCGAACTTCACGCCGAAGTCCGTCTCGAAGAAACCAAGATAGTTGTCGAGAGCTGGGGTGCGAGTCACCTCGCCGAAAAGGTTGATCTTACGGTACCTGTAAAAAACAGAATGGAAATCAAATTTCGACTCTATTATGTGGTTATAAGGATGCATTTAAAATATTGGTTAATGTAAAAGCGTTTATAGAAGAACACGAGGGGGCTAATGTAAAAGCGTTAGTAGAGAACGCTATAAATTGAGGTATCTATTTGAGGATTTGCCGCAACGACAGCAAAACTTTTATGCTTTTCTAGCAATACTTGGTCTATGAGCTTCCTATGGGAAATGATTCAAGATCGTCGTCCACTTCATACAAACTTCTATGGATAGGGACTTAAACCGAACTGCGCTCATGTTGCTTGCTTGCACATAGTAGTTCCACTAGTTGTCGCCCATTTTCTTTTGATGTCATAGTCTCGCCGCAAAATGAACCACATAGTGCAGAAATTATCCAATCCACATATAAATCGTGGGTCGGAAAATTTATGCTCAACGCGGTCCATTGACCTCTTGCTTCCCAAGTCAGATAATTCGCTATCAGTGCTGTTATTTACCAAAATAAAAATGTTAGTAAACACACAAAACAAAGAAGTTAGTGACAATTGTTTGATAAGTATGGTTAAAGTGACATGAGTGAAAGACAAAGCCGCGCGATAGCTCCTAGCCACTATGCCTAGTTCTCAGAACAAGGACAGCCCTTGTTCTGAGGCCTAGTCGCAATTGCAAAACTGTTAGTTGACATCTACCGCTAAAGCTGCAACACCAAAAGTCTTGCCACGCCACCCCAAAAGAACAATGCCGATTCGACTATGGGAAGTGGCGTCTTTTTTTTTTCGCGCGGCCACTGACCAAACCTTGTTTTTATTATAGATAATAGCATAATAAACAAAACGTAATATGAAACATATACCTCTAAACTCAGTCCGAGCTGAGTTATTTGAGTTTGAAATCAGTAAAAATCATATATTTAAGAAAGCAATTTTCGTCAAAAAAGTGGCAGGTTAATTGAAATATGCAATGAAACATTATCTTTGGCCTTTTTTATTATCACTTTACCCATTTGCGGCCTTCCCCACCAACAGCAAACGTTGTTCGGCGAGTTTAGTGGTACTGGTGAGTCATCGATCATTATGCGAACAAAGCAGATCTATCCGTGGGTACACATGTAGCTAGTATCCTTGCGCTAATCCCTTCGTCCACCTCCTTTCCGTCATCTCCACGCGCCACTCAGCAGGTATCTATTACCTTCCTGCTTTCACAGATGCAATCTCAGATTTGATTGTCTCTTTCTTTGAAAGCAAGCGTTTGTAAAGATTCAATTTCACTCACCGTACTGTCTTCGTGTCGTACGCGTATGTAATTCCAGTTTTTGTATAGGAGTGATCAAACGACGATTTGACCTGTTTAATTGACTCCGACACTGATATCTTACCTTGTGGATTGGCTTGTTATATGGACCTTACTGATATTCCCCCTGTGTAGTGAATCGACTTGTGTATTACGGACTCTGATTGCCAATATTGTATGTGCGTGTGTACAAAGATGGATCGTAGACAGTGCATTGCTTGTCTTCGAAGTATAAGTAGAAGTAATAACAGTACAAGAAGATCCTACCCTTTGACTGCGCAGTGCTTCCAACAACATCCATTCCTGATAGATTTTTTGGGAAGAAGTTATAAATATTACAGTATTATATGCCTTCGGGCGTCTTCTGACTGATCATAGATGGGTTGAAGCAATATTATTAGCAATAGAAGCGACCGCAGAAACTGAGAACTATCTAGGCGATTATATCATTAATAAAAATATAAACGCAAGAAGAGCAGTGTTCCTGACGAATACAGCAGAGGATTTTAATCACATTAATCACATAGTCCAGACTTTCCTCTTATTAGTATGGACGAGTTAATTATTTATGCCTTGGGAACTTATCAAATCAAACAAGCTCGTAGTTATTACGGAGAATAGAAGTATGTAGAGATATAGACTTAGAAAATCTCGAAGAACATAATATTACAGTCACAAATCCATGGTTGCTAAGGGCACGAATACAATCAAGGTATAGACAATCTCGAATTTATTACACGTATATTTTAATAGAAGGTGGTATGGGAGGCAGGAAAGCTATATGCGCCCATTACTGCAGTTGCATTATCGGCAAACGTTTGCTTGGCTGCTGTTCCCACGTCATGTCAGTATTATAATACTTAGCATGGGGGAGATACTTATTTCCCTGTTCACATCTTCTTTTGTGCTGTATATCACCACACCTTTATTATTGTTGCAATAACCTTATTATGTAGGTAAACCTGATGTTTTACAAATAAAAGTACCTACTCGATCAATGTATGTATATGTTTTTAACCTGTAGTTTTTGTGTCATGACTAAAATCAAACTAATATTATTATAGGTAAAACAAATCTATTGTTAACCTCTTTTACGCTATTCATACTATAACAACCAAATAATATAAAATCTTAATTGGTTGCGAGTTTTACCATATACTGTAATAGTTATAAGAGTTGGGAATTATTAAATAAACACACTTAAAAATTAACTGGCAATTTATTTTTGGATGTATTGTGAAAAGAGAGAATGGGCAGTACATACCTGCACTGTGGTGCGCAGGGTTGGCAGAGAGGAGGCGGGGGAAGGGTAGGGATACTATATATCTGTGTATACTAGGCTTTTATCTGCTTTGTTCGCAAAATGAAAGATGACTCACCAATACAACTAAACTCAAACAAGGTGTGCAGATGGTGGGGGCGGCCTCAAAGGGGTAAAGTAATAATAAAAATGTTCTAGATAATTGTTTTATTACATATTGTCATATAAACTCGCGATTATGATAAAAAATGCCAAATAAAATACATGATTATTTACGAATTTTAAACTCAAATAACTCAGTTCGGACTGAGTTTAGAGGTATATATGTCATAATAAGTTTTGTTTGGTATGCTATTGTCTACAAGAAAAACAAGGTTTGGTCAGTGGCCGCGCGAAAAAAAAAAGACGCCAATAACCGGCATTGCCCATACTAGTCTTAAAAATTGGTGCTGTTGAGCTCAAGCCGTATGTACGCTATCTGCTCAGAGAACTCTTCATCAGCAGCAACAAAATCTTATCCACGTACATGTGCGTGAAGTAAACTTCGACGACTATACAATCCACGTGCTTATACATCCATTTTATATTCAAAGATTTTTTTTTTCAATGATATTGAACGACAAACGAACAAGCGAGTTACCTAATGGGAAGTGATCACCGCAGCCTATGGACAACTGCAACACTAGAACGTGATAGAAGTGTTGAAGGCCTTTCAAGGAACACCTTCTTTCTCTACCAACAGGTAGAGACATCATGGGGGTGGAATGATGGGCCTTCGGCTCTCTCACTCACCGAGCGAACACAAAATGAATTTTGCAGGTAGCGAGACTCTAACTCTACCACGACGATAAGTTAAGTTACTAACCTGTCAATGACAGCACCGGTCCTGTCGAACACCACATTTGTGTTGTACAAGTACACCTTCTGCTCAGGGCAGTCTTCACCAGGCGCATCAACAGTGCAGTCCACACGCTCCTGGACGTTCACCACCACGTAGATCTGATTCTCGCGGGCGGCCCTAGATATTGCTACCATTCCCTGAAAAGATGATTTGTTTTTGCTATTATACAATCCTTTATGTTTATTTACCTTGTCCTGTAAGTTTGTCTGTATGGAACATACATAGCTTCACGTCTTTTTGGCTTGCAGGATAGACAGAACCTAGGTGTATGAGACCTGAAGGCCACATTTGGCATGTTAGTGGGCATTAGGTGTATTAGAACCACTACCTGACATTATATTGAGCTAAAATTTTGCACACTTAAGTAAATCGGATGACTATGCAATGGAGTCAGGTAGTTGACCTGATGGCGAAGGCAGAAGGTAGGAACTCCTTAACTAAAGGAGATTAAACCATCGTGCTTATGCTAATTCCATTTATCTTGGCAATCGCTTTACAATCTAAATAAAAACTTTACCCAAAAACAAATTGTTATTATAAAAAACTTGTTAAAGTTTGCTAGTAACTTATTGGCTTGTAAAGATAACTTCACATCATTTATGCAGTGGTTTTTAAAAACTAAGGTATTAAATGTAGAAGCACCGGGTGTAGGTACTTTAACAAAATATTTCTAAGTATTTTTCGGTGTGCTAATACTTTATAGAAATTTAACATTGGTAAACACTAAAACTCTTATTCTTTTTTTAATACAAGGCATAGTTACTAGAATATCATATGCAACCGTTTTATGAACCTAATGGTCTGGCCCGGAATGACGGCAAGAGACCGGATGGGATGACACTTGTGCCCTGGAGGCTGGGACGACCGTTAGTGTGGGACACAACTTGCGTCGACACTGTCGCAACTTCTCACCTTCACGGCACGAGTTCCAAGGCTAGTGAGGCTGCAGCGGCCGCCGAGTCCCTCAAGCGGCGCAAATATGCATGCCTAGGCAGGCGATGGCTAATATTTGAACCGTTTGGTGTGGAAACGTTGGGGCCGTGGGGGCCCTCAGCTCACAAAATGTTTAAATTTGTAAGCAAAAGACTGGTAGAGGTGTCCAATGACCAAAGGGCTAGCAATTTCTTTGCACAAAGAATAAGCATCGCCATACAACGTGTCAATGCTGCCAGCCTTTTGGGCACACTTCCGCAGGGCAATGATTTGCGAGACATTTTTTATCTTTAAGTTTTTACTGTCTAGGTTTGCTTTCTCTGTATAGTTTTCTTTTTTGTATAGTTAGGGTTAGTTTTAGTTTTTAATTTTTCAATTATATTTGTTATTTTAAGAATACTTTTAATGTCAGAATTACCGTTTTATTGTCATGAATAGGTATACGCACGTATATCTATACATATAATAAAACAGTAAAAATATTTTGTCTGTACATTTAGAATTTTTGACTGAAATGGATAGAGGGACATTTAAAAGGAATAATAGAAAGCAAAAAAATTTTTTTGGAATTTTTTGTCTGTCTGTCTGTCTGTCTGTCTGTCTGTCTGTATGTATGATCACGATTATCTCCGAAAATACTGAACCGATTTACTTCAAACTTTCACCAATTGCTTTGTTTTAACTCAGCAAAACATTTAAAGTTTGTTTCATCAAAATCGGTTCATTAAAAAAAAGTTATCGTCATTTGAATGAACTCAAGGCATGATTTTGACTACAAATATATAGCAAAAAAAAATAAAATAATAAGTGACATAAGAAAATTAAAATCCAAAGTCAATTCATCATCATTATACGACAGCATTATACCTAGCCATACTATCCATAGTAATCCATACTAATAAAAAAGGAGAAGCTGACTGACTCACTGACATATCAACGCAGGGCCTAAACTATAAGGGTTAGAAACTTGAAATTTTGCACAGAGGTTCCTTTTATAACGTAGGGGAACACCAAGAAAGGATTTTTGGAAATTCATCTCCTAAGGGGGTAAAACGGGTTGCAAAGTTAGTATGAAACTTTGCCGTTTTTGAAGTTATTCGAATGAAATTCAGCATGAAGGTTCTTTACTAAAATATTTTACTCAAAAATCATCCCTTAAGGGGGTAAAATAGGGGTGCAAAGTAAGCATGAAACTTTGTCATTTTTGAAGTTAGCCGAATGAAATTCAGCATGAAGATTCATTACTGAAAGGCATGAAACAAGAGTAAAATACTTTTCTCATCATCCCTTAAGGGGGTATAACGGGGATGCAAAGTTAGTATGAAACTTTCCGTTTTAGAAGTTATTCAATTGAAATTCAACATTAAGGTGTTTCATTGTAAGTCATGAAGTAATGTATTCCGGGTAATTCTACTGTTCCTGAGAAATCGACACTTACGCGGGCGGACCTGCGGGCCAAAGGCAATCCTGACTTATATATCAACGCACAGCCGAAACTACTGTGCCCAGAAACTTGGCACAGGGATTCTTTTCATGGTGTAAATGAGCACTAAGAAAGGATTTTTAGAAAATTAAGTGGGGTGGAGTTTATATGGAATTTTCTAATTTCTGGACTTAGAAGTTTGAAAGTAGGTACACAAGTTCTCAATTAAAATTAAAAAAGATCTGTTTAGGTAAACTAGACAACATTCTCCTTTGAAGGGGCAAATAGGGGGTAAAGTTTGTATGGAATTTTTCCATTTCTAGACTTTGAATATAAAAATAGGCATGTAAGTTCTCGATTACAATTAAAAGATCTGTGTACGTGAAATATATAAAATCCCCTCCTTAAGGGGCAACATTTGGGGATAAAGTTTGTATGGACATTTTCTCATTTCTGGACGTTCTGGATTACAATTAATAAGATGTATGTAGGTAAAACCGACGAAATTTTTGCCTAGGGATAAAATAGGGGATGAAAGTTAGTATGGCTTTTTTTTTATTTCTAGACTTACAAGTATGCAAATAGATATAGAAGTCCACGGTGACAATTAAAAAGATCTATGAAGGTGAAATGTATAAAATTCCCCCCTTAAGGGGTAAAAGCAGAGGGGGGGGGGGGAGTTGTATGTAAATTTTTCTCATTTCTGGACTTAGACGTATGAAAATATGTACATATGTTTACATTACAATTAAAAAGATCTGTGTAGTTAAAATGGACGAAATTTCCCCTTGAAGGGGTAAAATAGGTGGGATAAAGTTTGTATGGAATTTTTTTATTTTTAGACTTAGAAATATGACAGTAAGTATATAAGTTCTCCATTACAATAAAAACATATCTGTGTAGGTGAAATGGGCAAAATCCCCTCCTTAAGGGCTAAAGATCTATGCAGTTGAAATGTATTAAATTCCCCCTTAAGAGGAAAAAGCAAAGGGGGAGGTGTTTTAATGGAATTTTTATCATTTCTAACGTTCCCAAGGGAACGACATTAACGCGGGCGGAGCCGCGGGCAACAGCTAGTGAATACTAAAAATATGATTCTTCTCTTGGTTTCCTATGTCCCCCCGTCGGGGCAAAGGGCAGATACAAGTTGGCGCCATCTGGTTCTATCCGACGCAGCATTCTTAGTTTCACTTCAGGTGTATCCTAGCTTCTTTGCCTCAGCTATGACAGTGCGGCGCCACGTTTGTTTAGGGCGTCCTCGCTTTCGCTTGCCCTGCGGATTCCAGCCTAGAGCTCTTCGGGGGATATGGTCGTGAGAGCGGCGTAGCGTGTGCCCGATCCAACGCCACTTTCGTCGCCGCATCTGGACGTCTATCGGCGCTTCGTGACATATTCTCCACAGATCTTCGTTGGAAATCACGGAGTCAGGCCAGGAAATTCCCATTAAAAAGAGGGCTATAAATATGATAAGTGCTTATCTTATTATGACTCTGCGGTCAGAGGTGCTGTTCTCAACTGCCTGCCGCTGGTGGCAGATATAGCATCGGATAGATAGATAGATCATTTATTTCTTAGAATATGGTAATACAATGGTGTAACAATTACGAAAGGTGCAACATACTCTGCCTATTAGGCGTAGAAATATTACGATTTTACAATTAAACATTGATTAGTAGATTTGAGTTACATTTTCTTTAACTTCTGCTTAGTCAAATTAGTCGTAAGCCGTGGTCGTAAGTCGTATGATTTTCAAAAAAAGATTAAGATGTCAAAAATTATATTACAATATATAAATCATTTAAACATTTCATTAATCGTATAATAACATTTATCCAAACCAAAAGCCAATTAAATAAGGTTGCTCTAAAAATGTTAACATTGTTAATTTCTCTAATTTCGCTCGGTAAGCTATTGTACAATTTAATTGCCATACATAGACATTGTTACTGTAAAGTTGTAGTCTTTGGGTTGGAATATACAATTTAGTTGGGTTTCTACTGATATTTTTATTAAATACTGTGTCATGTAAAAACGGATACGCACGCCCCGGCTTCCCGAGCTGCTACATGCTTTTCTCCATTCATCTAGTGAGTAGTCATAAGTGAGTAGTAATTCCAATACATTCATTCCATTTCCAAATCCTACAAATCCTATCCTTCCTTAGCTTAAAAATACTCTCTATAGGCAGCAGCGTCGGAAGCAAAAGAAGCCAAAGAAACTGCGCTCACCAACACGCCTGCCAGGCGTGGTGAGTACGGCAATATCCTCCCATGGAACTAAAAATCCTTGGGAGAGGCTTGAGTCCAACAGCGGACTTTTTACGGCTGGAACACGGGCTGGAATCATGATTGTGACTCTACCAAAGATATTCAACTACTTACATCATCATATAGCTCTGGAGTAATAGCAGGTATGGGGTTTTCCTTTAGGAGAGAGTTGATAGAGACCGTGAAGTACTCCTCCCCTCTGGTCAGGGTCATCTCCGGAAACACCATGATGTCGGCATTCTGTAAAAGGGGATAATTTAGTCTGAAAAAAAAACAACGGGTTGCACGCCCGTAGTGCCGGCAGAAGTGAAAACTCTGTGCAGTAGATGAAGAGAGTTATATTACTTCCTCTCCTACGCCGCGCCGGCGGTCTCAGGTCACGTGTCCGTCTTACGAATTTTCAATCAGGTCACGTAGGACAGGTGAACTGACGTGAGTTTAAAATTTTTTTCGATTCCCGGCACGGGCCAATACTTGTACTTCAGACTAGACAGCTTAACAGATCACAAACAGACCTGTAGCGCTGCATCCCCGATGTATCGGATGTAGTCCTCCATAGCGGCGGTAGAGTTCCTGGTCACCTCGAACTCGATCACAGCTGCTACATAGCTGTCGTCTTCGGGAGTCGACCTCTGTAACAATTATTTTGAATCCTTTTGTATAAAACCGACTTGAATCAAACCACTGAACCTTTTTTTAAGGAAATTAAATGGGAACTAAAACAGGTCACTCATGTGCTATTTCGTCGGGGTTGCCGACTATAGTTTCGGTATAGGCGAAAGTTAGTTCGGGACCCTCCGCCGCGCGTCCCGCACTCGCCTTGAAAATGGGCTACGAGTCCGAAACTATAGTCGGCAATCCCGACGAAATAGCACGAGAGTGACCCGTTTTTAGTACATAACGTACATACTCGTATTCATGAAAGTACTATTCGTTGCATCACTGGTATAATTTTTAAAAGCGTACTCTTTTTGCAATATCTGCATAATTTTAATGGCGTTTCTCTCATCATCATTTTGAGTAGGTGACACGGTCAATCGACCATGCACACTCTGGTGTCAGAGTTCTTCGGAACCGCCTCTTGGCCTCTGACGTGGTTCCTTTAACGACTACCAGATGGCAGTTGGGACCAACGGCTTAACGTGCCTTCCGAAGCACGGAATCATCTTTATTATCAGACAATCAGGTGATTCAAGCCTGCAATGTCCTAACCAAACTGGAAACAACTAAACAAAGTATGCTGCCCGTGGGAATCGAACCCACAACCCCGGGTCTACAGGCAAACGCCTTAACCACTAGACCACGGAGGCAGTTATAGTTATGGCGTTTCTCTGACATCGAATAAATGTCTCTCTGACATTCACAAAGTGTAAACTGAAAAACTGAAAAAAATCCTATAAATATGTATTGCAATATCGCAGTACGTTCGACTACTTACGTCCATTATTCCCATTCACACTGGTTTTATATATTTTAAAGATCAACATTCATTATCCCAAGAAGCACTTACCTGCCAGATGAATGCTACAATCAATAACGCTATTTTCAACACTACGGACATTGTGAGATAAAGAACTATAAAGTCAGTAGGTCACTAATGTATAACCTAATTTAATTAAAGTTCAAATTGGCTAATAGCCCTTATCGTGTCAATATGGATGCACTTCCTTTATTCATTAGCCGTCATTCGGATTATCAACTATCCATGACACAGTATTATTGTTCTGATTTATTGGGTAACATTGTTATTGAGAATTGAAACTGTTTATATATTTACTTTGTACCTGTTATATATTTACTTTGTATCTTATTGACTCTACTTATGTGCATATGACCTCTAGCAGGTTCGTTTCCGTTCTGGAATATTACTTAATTTGTGTATAAAGGCAGTTCTTTCGAACAGGAAATAATTATATCCTCATTTACTGTATCTTCCATGCTGGTCTGGGAGAAAGGAAAAACGTAGAATGTGCCAGCTGCCCGAGCAGCTGCTCAAGGGAATGGGCAAAAATCCAGAGAATCATAATAAAGGTGGAAAACTGAACCAAAATAATCCATCACTATTTTGGTTCAGTTTTCCACCTTTACGCCCACCAACACGCTAAACGTGGCCTTTCGGTCTTATGACTTTAGGCTTTGTTACCCCGTAAAGGATAGGAAGACTTAGAATTGAAAGAAAAATTATTCTCTGCGAGTACTTTTTTATGACATAGGGCGACAAACGATCAAGCTGCACCCGTAGCATGGCTTGCGCGATAATTATTTGTCGCGGGGCATTACTATTTTAAATGGACGCCATTTATATCTAAGTAGCGAGCATGGGTTGACAGCGCGATAAGTACAATTTGTCTCATAGATAATTTTTTAACTACGTGATAAAATAGCATTGCCATAATATTAAATAAAACTTATTTACATATAACAACACCGAATCGATAAATAGTGCTGGCCTATTTTTTTACGTTTTTGAGTATAATCTGGTCACCTGATAGTAAGCGATCACCGCTGCCCATAGACAACTGCAGTACCTGGGGTATGATTTTTGATTGATTAGCTATCATTAAATCTATTTTTGATTAAATTTATTTTGCTTAAATTTGATAAGTTATACGTAGCGTATACTTACTTAGTTTAAATTTAATACAGGCGTGAATGTGTCTGTCCATTAAAAATTAAATGAATTAATAATAAAGAACATTTAGTAGTAGTTTTCTGAAATTATTCAATAATATTAAATAGATTGATCTTAATTCGCTAAGTTTCCTTTGACTGTCTGAATTAATAACCATTTCGAGGTATATGCCCAAATAACAATATATTTGATATTACATAATTTATAATCGAAGGATAACAATGCTCTTTGATAACTACTTAACGTTTTCATTCGTCGTTATTCCTATATGTACATATTTTGCTAACCCCGAATATTATTATTCGAAAAAATCTTTTTCTTTAGAATAATCATTAATTATATACTTACAGACATAATTAAGCTACGTAGAAACTGGCCTACCTTGTTATTGCTCCAATAAATAAAAAACGGCCATCAAAATGACGTCTCTTGCAGAAAAATGAATGAAAACTTTTATGAATCGCAGAAATAGCGGAACTAGTTTCTTTAAATAATGTTTTCTTTCAGATAAAACGATAAGTTTCTAAAAAGTTAGCATACCCAAATGTGTATACAATATAATGTATAGTAACTGTTTTGAATTATAATATTATGTATAGTTATACATTATAATTCATTAACAGCTGTTCGTGTTGGATTTTTATGTTTCGATAATAACAACGACACCAGATTAAGCATGGTGTTGTTGTTATTTCAAACATGAATGAGTATTTACTTGTAAAAGGCATTGACACCTTTTATTTAAATGTAATTAACTCGTTATCTTGGGCCACCGTTGCTATAAATAATTTAATAAGATCAATATTATTTTGTTACGGTGATAAATAACAGCGCAATTTCTGTTTATTATTTTTTATAGTTTCCAGCAGGGTAAGGACAATTAAGTTGGAATTAAGAGAAAATTCCACGCGGGCGTGGTTCGAACCAGCTTAATTAATTAAGACTATACCAAAATAGCATTGTGAATGCTAAATTTCTGTTTCCTCTTTTTTAGAGTTCCGAACAAGGAACCCTTATAGTTTCGCCATGTTTGTCCGTCTGTGCGTCCGCGGTTTTACTCAGAGACAATAAGTACTATAGAGCTGTAATTTGGTATGGATATGTATCTAATCATGCCGAAGAAAGAATAAAATAAAATTTTGGTATTTTTTTTTTTTTTAGTGTAGCTCCCATACAAGTTAACGAAGTTTAAAGGAAAACTATCAGAGTGGAGTAGAGTTTATAAATTAAAGAGTTATAATCGACCAACTACTACTATCGACCTATAAATGTACTCGGTAAAGTAAAATTTCATACAAATTGAATAAAAAATTAGTTAAGACAGTTGTTAATTACGTAAAACAAGTACGGAATAAAAATTTACAACCACGTAAAGTCAAGTAAATATGAAATCATAGCAGTTTTAATAATAATAATACCTAAAATAATAGCAATGTGTTTACGTTCGACAGCGCGCGGCGCTTGGCGGAACGATAGGAGGCCGCTTGGTACCTATTGCGCTCGGGAATCAAAGTAGGTAATATACCTACGAAATCTTGTTACCAGCGCTTTCGACTCTACTCGTGGTGGTACTCAAATGGATAATATTATTTCTAATTTCCCTTATGAAGTAAGACTTTATAAATATTTCTTCAGTTACCACCGTCTTATGTGGGCTCGTTTTAAGACGTTAGATAATGGCACGGAACCCTTTGTGTGCGAGTCCAACTCGCACTTGGCAGGTTTTTCCTATATTTTTAGAAATGACCATACCTTAAAATAACATAGTTTAGATTCCCTAATATTTAATAAGTTATTATTGTACTAACTATTGCCTACTAGAAATTCGAGAAGTTATCACGCTGTAGTCAATAGTTATCAAAATCTCTGGTTTTCGGGTCCTACCCTTAAATACGGCCTGTAAAAGAATATGAGTAATAAACTTCTTATTCTTCTCTGCAGTCGATTATTTAATATTCTTTTATAGGCATAAAAATAAAGTTTAATATCATAGGTGACTAGCTCCGTGGCGCAGCGGTCAACATGCCAGCCTGCGACACGGAGTGATCGGGTTCGATCCCCGGCCAGGTCAAGATGGAAAATGATCTTTTTCAGATTGACCTGGGTCTTGGATGTGTATCTATATATGTATTTGTTATAAAATATAGTATCGTTGAGTTAGTATCCCATAACACAAGTCTCGATCTTACTTTGGGGCTAGCTCAATCTGTGTGATTTGTCCGTATATATTTATTTATAGATTTAACTTTAAATAAACTCTTAATTTTAATATCTAATAATTGATGGAGTGTTTAGTTTAATTGATTATTTAATTTAGTGTGAATGTTAATTAAAATAAATAATGACTTGTATTAAGTATTTAATAAAATTATAATAAAATATTTTTTATCAATTTAAGACGATTTATAATGAACGTAATTAGACACCGGAAATAAGAACAAACAAAAAATAAATGTTTATTAATACACCATATTCGGATTATTTTATTTTAGTTTTGGGGTTTTTACTGAAAAACTCCTACTTTTTAATATGTAATATTAAATTATTAATATTAAATATTAAATTTTTAATATGTAATATTAAAAATAGCTTTATATATTAAGATAATAATGTAGTTAACTGAAAATATTTTAAATTGTATTTTAATAAAATAAAGAATTCAGAAGTTAAAATAGAATTTTATTTGTTCTGTATATGATTACCTAGGTAAATAATGTATTCGATATTTTATTTCACGAATATGTTATCCTTGTATAAAATATTAAATTAAGAACTAATTAAAAAAAGGCAACATCATTTTCTATTCTGAAATTAAGTAGCTAAGTGTATTTCCTGAAAAAAGATTTCGTTATACCTATTATATACATCAATTTAAAATAAAGTATCCTTGTCAGATATTATTGTAATGAGCAAAACTTTAAAAAGTTAGTATAATTACATGTATACTCTTAATCATAGTTCTTACCTGCACCGTAATCTTGAGCAGGCACACGAGCACCGCCACCAGAGCCGTCGTCCGCGCCATCTTCACGCCTGTACTAAGGTGTGAGGCTGACACTTCCTCATATTTATGTCGTAGATAACACGACGCCGGTGATGGATACGACGCTGAGTTAAGCCAAGATTAGGTTCTAAGTCCTATTACTCCAGGGTTGGTCAGACGGCCGAAAAACTTTGCCAAATCTTACAACATGACAATATGCCCTCGTGAAAGTACCACAGCGAATGCCATCAGAAAAACGGATGGAGTGAAGGATACAGAGGCTTCATGCTCATCATGTAGGCCTGGGGATCCGTGGAATGTGTGCTTGTGGAGCTTCCTTCTACTGTTTCCCCGTGAAGCTATTACTGGGTTCCTTCAAAAAACGGGTAAATTCTTATTTAAAAGGCCGACAGCGCTCTGATAACTAATCTGATGTTGCAGATGGCCATGTGCAGCAATTGTTTCGTATGCCCACACAAGTATAAAAAAAAGTTCTGTCCTACTCAAACATTGACCCGAAATTTCCATTAGCTCCAATTACTAGTGACCGCCCAGCGGTCCCGATTGACTTGCACCCAGCAACGTAGCTTTCGGCCCATAAAGATGAGAGTTGCTGCTCTCCAAAGGCTATTGCCATAGTTGCTCAGATTGGCCCTTTAGTCTATGCATAATCGCGGCCCATCAGGCAATATAAATTGACAAATATGTGTATTTTACTTTCTTAGTTTTAATATTAATCTTGTAAGCATTTTGGATGTAACATCTGTTCGCTTGTGAGATGTAATGAATGAATAAATAAATAAATTTGAATATGAGAGTTTGCTGTCTCTCCAAGTCTTGCGCACACACTTAGTGATGTTGTATATGTTACGGTTAGAGTGATTAATTAAAAATTATTAATAATTGTCTATCATTATTAATAATTACCGAAAGTACAGGTAAAAGTGAGAAATTAATCACATTTGTCGGTGATTATTAATAATGTAACCTTAGTACAGATAAATGTAATAACTATCGATAAAAATAAATGTACACTGGCGATTTTTTTCTCGATCGGGCAACAGAGGTGCGGGCAGGGGTGGCGAGGCGGCGTGCGGGATGTGCGAGAGGCCACGCGAAGATTTTCCTTCTTGGATACTAAAACTGATGTAATTATCCAAAACTACACCGAAAAAAACCTAGAAATTGACACTCACGTCGATTTATAATGAAAAGTCACGTCCGACATCTTAGATTATATAACTGACGTCATTTTCGAGATATGCACCTCTACACCCCAAGAACCTAGAAAACGACACTCATGTTGGTTTATCATGAAAAGTCGCGCCCGCCATCTTGGATTACATAACTAAGGTAAAAACCCAAAAAACGACCCCTTTGCAGGTTGCAGGTTTATCATGAAAAGTCGCGTCCGCCATCTTGGATTCCAAAAATTACATAATTTTCAAGATCTCTACCCTAAAATAGACACTTACATATTTTCATGCCTGTTCCCATGGTGGTAATCTCGAGGCCTTTTTAATCAAAGTATTAAAAAGGCCTCATCACAAGAGGCCTTCTTGATGGTGATGACGATTCTATAATTTTGCCATTTTATAATAATAGCAGGTGTCCAATCCAGGCAAACCTAGCACAAGTCCAGCTACATTTCAATCCCATAAATTTGTCTTTCATAATGCAATAGTTTCTGCTCCAGCCTAGACCTGTTCAAGGACATATCATACATTGTATTTCCAAAAACAAGTTCTGGCTGGAGACCAACTTTACATCAACTTCTCCAAAGGGCCTCTTCATGTTGGATTTATCTCCACGCAAGCCTCCAAAGGACCCGGGTAACACCCGTGAAACCAAAGTAGATACAAATAATAATACTAATAACGTTTTATTTTAGAAATACATTTCTATAACATAGGTTAGTACCAAAAATAAGCTTATAAACTAGGGTTAGTAAAGTGAGCCAAATAAAAATATTAAAAACTTAAGTTATTTTACATTGACACGAGCAAGTCTCGAGTCAACGTAGACTCTGTTCCAGTAGCTCAAGATAGGGCAGCAATAGCGACTCCCTTTCGCTGCCGAGAGGCTGTTCTCTCACTCTTTTAACTTTGTTTATTAAGAGTACAGATTAAGAGGTGATTATTGTTGTCAGTTTCTTTAAAACAAGTACCTACCCTTGTTTGTGTGATCTGAGACAAGCACTTTTATATGTGTCATATCTTACGAATAAGTAGTATCGTCGTCATATCATATTCTTAACAAATACCTACTGGACTAATAACTTTGGGTTTTTTTATAACTTTTACCAATGTGTGTAGTGAATTATTAATAATAACTACCAAAAGTAATTAATTTCAGTTTTTTATTCACATTTACCAAAACACGAGGTTATTATTAATAATGTTATAAAATTATTAATAATTTTCGATTAATCAAATTTACCGTAACATATATATAGGTTGAGGGCACGGTAAAGTAGCAAAAGCTCACTAGCTTCATACACCATCCAAAAAAAGCATCCTTGCCAGTCATTCTCAGTTAGTCACTGTAGTGACGTGCTACGTGAGTGCGTAAGGATTACTAACTTTCTTATGGATTTTAGTTATCTGAAAATTAAAGATTTTTATTTATTTTTTACTGTCCTAAATATGTACAACTAGCTTTCGCCCGCGGCTCCGCCCGCGGCTATGTCGATCCCTCGGAAACAGTACTTTTCCTGAGATAAAATGTACCCTATGTCCTTTTCCGTGCCCCAGATAACGTGTATGCGAAATTTCATGATGATCGGTTTAATAGTTACAACGTGAAAGCGAAAAAAACAAACTGACTTTCGCATTTTAATATTAGTTAGGATCAGGTAGAGTCTATTTCTGCAAAATTTTGAATTTTGGTGACAGCAGCAAGTGTCGCGTATTAAATGACAGCGCGTCCTGTGTTAAGGGTTTTGAACTTTGACGACAGCGGCAAGTGCGGCACTTGCCGCTGTCCGTTGTCTTGCCAAACTTCAACTGTTAACCACAAGGGTTAGTCAGGTTGTAGAAGTTAAAGGCATCAAAAACCATATCCGGAAAACTCGTCCATATCCGGGTTCGAACCCCGGTCAGGTCAAGATGGAAAATTATCTTCTTAGGTTGGCCTGAGTCTTGGATGTTCATCTGATATAATTATAATGTATTAGTTATAAAATGTCGATGCATTAGTATCCCAAAAGACAAGTCTCACACTTGCATTGGGGCTAGCTCAATCTGTGTGATTTCATATATATGTATTTAGACTTCTCCACAATCATTCAATACGTCCGCTTTTAAAACAACCAGAAAGCTCATATAAAGTAAAAATTACAGCCATTAAATATGTAGGTACATAAAGCATTTGGATTTATTCATATCATCTGTCTAGTCCTGCCTCTTAAGTGTTTGCGTTACTTGTTTGAGCTTTGACGCTCAGTACAAAAATATTAATAAGTACTCTTCGCTACCCAGCCCCTAATTTTTAATTCAGGTAGTATTTTCTTAATTCAGGTAAGTATGTACGTTTTTAACAATTATTTAATTTATAAATATATTATTTTAAACATTCTTTTATCAAAACTTTATGTAGTAACCTACAAACTATATTTAAAAAAAAAAGAAAATGTAAAAGACTTTTAAACTTTTATGGACTAAGTGGGGTTTCTCTAACAATGACCATTGCGATTGAGGCGAATTGATGACTCACCTCATGACGTGCCCCAACTGTCCCTCCACCTGCACAATCGAAGACCTCAATAAGGCAAACGACAAAGAAGTCGCTGTGGCCACCTACTGGTCAAAAACTGTATACATGAAAAGATAAATAACCATTTTGACTCGAAAAGAAGAAGAAGCCCTAAAAATCTTAACATCGGTCCGCTAAAAGTGGAAAACCTTGGAAAGTTTGCTCGGCACACCACATAGTAAAGTAATAATACGAGTGTCACATAAACCATCAACCATAAACTTAATCTCGAGTATTGCCTCTATACCATCATTGCCCTTGTCTTCAAAATTCAAAGTGCAAATAACAAAATTATAAACATAATGAAACTTAAACGTTAACGTTGAAGTTTGCCGACGGCGGCAATTGTTGCGCCATTTGTATGAAATTACAGATCGCGCTGTCATTCCATACAAAGTGCGCAACACTTTCCGCTGTCGTCAAACTTAGTCAACCGTCATTTGATACAAAATGCGCGACATTTGCCGCTGTCGTCAAAATTCTAAGTCAACCTTAACACATGTCGCGCTGACATTTCATACAAAATGCGTGACACTTGCCGCTGTCGTCACACTTCAAAATTAACCTTAACACATGGCGTGGTGTCAAGTGGATTTTACGGAGATATGTTATCGCACAGCGACAATCAAATACAATACACCTACCGTTATCAAAATAAGAAATTACAATGACATCTATCTATATATCGTATCAAATAATCCTTATTTCTGTTCCTGCCTTTTTCCTTCATTATTTCCTGTGTTTAATGCAATAAGCTCCTGAAATTTTCACCGATAAGCCTTTTGGAAAACTTACTACAAGACGCCATAAAAAAATAATGTTATATATAAAATATGATTTTGTATTAAAAAGATTTTTATTTATTTATAAAGAGTGATAAGAGACAAAACAATTAAGATAAGGTTGATACACTCATATTTGGAGTTTAATCGCGTGCTTGTATTGCATATACACTAATCCGCAATGTTCCGAAGATTTTCTTAAAATACTCCGACATTACTGACTTTTGCAAATCTTTTTATGCATCGATAAGAATCTACAGGTTTTGTGCATATGACTGTTGTATCTAAAATCTGATTGTGCAACATTTTAACACATGATGACGTATAATTACAACACGTAACAGATAAGACGGACACAAAATATTGACTAACACTATCGAATTTACTACAATGTGGGTTAATGAACATAATTTGCTAGATTGGAACCAAGTATACTGTGGACTCATTGCCTAATAAGAAAGAAACCTACCGACAGGACGTACAAAGTATAAAACGTCAAAAATTTTAGTCATCAACACCAAATTTTAGACATCAAAAATTACCAAATGTCTATAATATGCAGAATATTCTAAATTACAATCACTAGTATAAACAAAATAGCTTCCCGCTGTTCGTCCCTATGTAGGTATGCATTATGTCTTTATTAGGTAGTATGTATTAGGTCTTTAAATCTACGTACGCAACGAATTTTTATTTAATTATTTATTTTTAAAGTGAATAATATATTTCTGTAAATATTTCAAGCGTCTACCTGTTGCCGTTATGAAGCGATTTTATTTATTTATTACGTTTTTTTAAATATTATATAATAGACAGAGTGATTCAAGAGGAAGGTTTATATGTATAATTTCTCGCACCCGTGCGAAACCGGGGCGGGGCCGCTAGTTCTGATATAATTCTGATTCAATATTGCTTGTATCACGTCTGCGCGGGAAGAGAAAAAGGTACACTGTACTTTTTTTTACTTTACTTCCCGACAAGTATAAGGTTCTACCTTTACTACCCATTATTACCACATATTGTTAATTGTGGATGTCTTTCTACACGTATATATGTATTTGTTATAAAATATAGTATGTTGAATTAGTATCTATACACATATCTCAACTTGGGGCTAGCTGAATCTTTGTGATTTTATGTGGGAAAAGGTGAAAAGATTAAATACTCTTTAGAAGTCTTTAGATGTGATTGACAACAAAGGTATAGGGAGTTCCTGGCGGGAATTACGGCGGCTGCACGGCTTGTGTTTTGGATTGTTTTGTAAATTGTTTCTAGTGGACTTTATAATGTGAAATCGGTGTAATTTGGTGTTATAAATGCCCATGTTTATGAACAATATGTGGAGTAACTGAAATAAACTGTCACAGTGCGGCTGTAGTGAGATTTACTTAGCGGGCTGGTGGTTGTCCGCCTCGCCTCATTGTATCTCGTCTGTGATTAAGCCAGTGATTCGTGGGAATTGTCGCCAGGGTGTCCGTAGAATCAACGAAATGAACTGCACCATCATTTAATTGATTAACAGGACTTAAAAGCGCGGAAAAACTCATTTATACTTGATACTGGCTAAATACGTAACGCGTGAAAACAGTAAATAAAATTTAAAAAAGAAACAATGATATAGTCTGTGGTTAGATTGTCATAGAAGTCGTTGATATGAGGTTGAGTGAGATATTATGCAAGACGTGCTTTTCGATTTTAATAAAAGGTTATTAATTAATCTAACCCGTTAATTACTTTTTCCAATCCCACATACATATATTTATATTGACTTAAGTTTCAAAGTATTGTTCACTGTATATAATAACTCTATAGTTAAAAATTCCTGGCCCTGGGACAACCCTGGGAGCCGGGTCCTTAGGTTCCTTTAAAGTATTGTTTGCACCTCACACGATCCTGTATCTATGAGGTGACAATACTGACATCATGCACTGCACTAATTATGTACCAAGTACAACTGCCATTAATAAAATATTAAGTAAATAGATACTTAACGTAGAGTTCAGTAACCACCATGCTTTGGTGATAAGGATAAGCATGAGCGGAGTTTAAAGTCGTAAATAAAAAATGTATGGAAATGCAATATCCATGCAAAAAAAAGTTCCGCGTGTTTTGTGCTTAGAGGTCTGAGGAACGAGGTAAATATTGAGCATCTTAAATTCATTTACTATGCACCGATAGAGTCAACATTGAGATACAGTATACTATTATGGGGAGGCAGCTATGATTATATGTTAAAAATGCCTTTATTCTTTAATAACGAGCCATTAGAATAATATCGCGTGTATCACAGCATTCACAGCAGGTTTTTTATAGGGATTATTTCATAAGTTTAGGTATTTTAACTGTGCCAGCTTATATATTTTGGTGTTAGTATGTTACTTCGCTAAACATGTACATGAATTTGAGACACAGGAAGAGCGACTAGTAAGGGAAGGGTTTGGCTTCTAAAGTAGTACCAAAATTAATGGTACTTAGTTAAGCACAGCGCATATCATCAAGCTCTGGTATTTTTTTTAATAAACTGCCGCAGGTATTGAAAATGTTACTGTATACCAGGCAATTTAATAACAGATTATAATAGTTTCTTATAGAAAAGTGTTACTCTGTAGATGAACTTCTTAGACGTAAGGAGCGATAATAATAGTTTATTTATGTGTTACCAAAAATTAATTACATTAATAATTATTTTTAAGTTTATGGCATTCGAAATTTAGACTGTGTTTTTGTTTCTTTTTCCCACATTTTTATATAAATTATTGTTATTAGTATAAATGTATATGTTTTTTTAGGATAATTTCATCACAAGTTTGTATTGTTAAGAAATAAATAAATAGGTAAATTGAAATGAAATGGCTACCGTTATAAATTTATATCTTTTAGTGATTTGATAAACTTATATCAACAAAGCCCTTAGGCGAGCAGCAGGCGACCAATACTGTTGAAAAGAGTTTCTTTCGCCGTTTCTTCTCTACAGTGGTCGATCTCGAATCGCTAGTAGTCTGTAGCTTGAACAGTAACTAATAATTATATAATCATAATTTCAGCCATTTATTCATTCATTTCGTGTAGGTGACACGATCAATCGACCTCGCACACCCTTGTGTCAGTTCTTCGGAACCGCCTCTCGGGCTCTGACGTGGTTCCTTTAACGACTACCAGACGGCAGCCGGGACCAACGGCTTAACGTGCCTTCCGAAGCACGAAATCTTCTTTATTATCAGACAATCAGGTGATTCAAGCCTGCAATGTCCTAACAAAACTGAAAGCAACTAAACAAAGTATGCTGCCCGTGGGAATCGAACCCACGTCCCCTGGTCTACAGGCAAACGCCTTAACCACTGGACCACGGAGGGAGGGAGTTAATTAAGCCATAAGAAGTATTAATTGACCGAGCGAGCGAATCGTCTCAGTTTCCACTGGCCTAAAATTCTTTTGTCCGTCTGTCTGTCTGTCTGTTCTCGCCTAAAGGTCGCATTTCTCAACCGATGCTCATGAAATTTTGTGAGCAGGTTCGGTAATTATATAGAATTGTTTAGCCGTGCCAGATTTTCGAAATTTTAAAAAATGGCGGTTAAATAAAATAAAAAAACTCATAGCACAGCTATTTGGAAAAAAAATCAAAAATGTCATTCGACTTTTTTGTTATTCACTTTTATGTCTGAACAACTTTTTTATACGATAAACTTGAACGTGTTTATAGTCGGCAATTTGCCCAAAAGTTTTGTGAAATCGATTTTCTGTATATTTATGAAAGAAGTTGAAGTACGTGAAGTGGGAGAGGGAGTGAAATTGAACAACTTTCCCTAAGGAACAGAAATCAAAATATGAAAAATATTTTTTGGCTTAAAGCATGATACTGCGTATTACTTTTATAATTGAAAACACTGAATAAACTTAGAATCCTGAAATAAAAATTAAAAAGAAATAAAAAAGATTCACATGCTATCCTGTGACTTGAACCCAGGGCTTAAAGATGCCGGCCACCTCTTAACGTAAAGTTCGCACGTTTATCTGCCATATTAGTTGAAATTTAGCGTCCTATTAATTTTTTTACCAATTGGTAACATAACAACTATGAAACCGAGTACTTTGCCTCCCATTCACCCATGCCAAGTTCGCTATTCCGATAATTTCGATCTTGAAGAGGATCAGTCCAACTTAGTTAATGTGTACAAAAGCATACTAAACATGGTGCTCAAGGGCCGTGTACAAGAATTGTCCCCTGATTCCTCGCCGGATAGTACCAATAGAGTAATGATTTTTTAGTAATAAAATCCGTATGTTAAAATTTTTTCATAATTGAATTATTTAAAGAGATATGAACCTTCAAAAACATGAAAAATTGGTACGAATTTCCGTTGTGTTCAAACATCAAGAAAACAAATTTGGGCAATTATATAAGGAAAAGAAACGCAGAAACACAGCCTTAGCTTATTTTAAATTTTTAATTTAAAAAGAAAATAAATCGGTTAAGTTTTGGACATAGAGATAATATAAATGGTTTTGGAAAAGAAATCAGAGGACTACGAAGCGTTAATTTTGTGTACTTTTTATAGGTATTTTCCGGCCGAATGTAGGTTTAAATTTCCGTTTCCTCTGGTACCTAATTAAGAGCAGCGGGGATTGGGAAATAGTAACTGAAGGAAATCACCCTTTAGTCAATTAGCATATCAGTAACAGATATATTTTAGAGCACTGAAGGGCAAATGTGGATGTTGATTGTAAGGGCTCGCGAGGTCTTCTGTTCTCGCAGAACCACTAGTATAGAAAAGCCTCGTTCAAGGATTCTTCGTTCGGAGGGTATTGCCATACTCACCAAGATTGATAGACGTGGTGGTTGGCAGACGCAGTTTCATTGGCTTCTTGTGATTCCGCCTTTTGCACACCGAAAGCAATTTTTAACTGGGCAAGGATAAGAATTTGTTTGATCTGGGAAGGGTATAGAAGAAGAGTGTATTGGGTTGGGATATGAGAAGGTATTGGAATGCTACTCACTCCGATGAATGAGGGTTTTTACGACTGGCCGCCTGCATAACGTCAACCCTCCTTAGGAATGCTTTCGTTGCACGGGATGTAGGTACTTGTCCCATTAGTCGCCTCTTACGACATCTATAGAACAGAATGAAGTAGTCCTAGGCCGTAAACCACACGGTGGTATGACCCCATGGTGATATGATTACTAGGCATTTATAACAATATATTCGTTTACACATACTCGTTGATTTATGAATAATATAAAATTGGTAAAGTAGTCCGCCAGCCTGACGTGTCGCAAAGCAGTAAGTAGCTGTACCTTTAGAGAACACTAGCGGCTCGGACCCCGGCTTCGCACGGGTGCAATGTACATATAAACAATCCTCTTGATTCACTCCATCTATTTAAAAAAACCGCATCTAAATCCGTTGCGTAGTTTTCAAGATCTACACACATAGGGACATATATAGGGACGGACAGACAGCGGGAAGCGACTTTGTTTTATACTAAGTATGTAATAATTACAAGTGCTTGCCCCTACATTGAATAAGCTAGTTTCTAAGGTCAAAATAATAATATTAAAATTAGTCCGTTAATTTTAGTTGTGGTAGAGCCACGCTACCGGCAAAAATCATTTTTCCTAGTAGCATGAATGGGCCGGCTCCACAAACCGCCTCGTCCGGGGAAGAACCTACCACACTCTAACAGAAAATCGACGTTTGTTTTCTATACTTCGTTCGGTGAGTAAAAGAGCCGGAGGCCCATTTTTTCACAATTTTTTTTTTACTACACTCACAAATATTTTCTTGACTTCTTACACTGATTGCCACCTCAATCTAAAGAATAGAAGAGACATTCATTAGCATCTGGCCGATTAGACGATTAGTAATATAGGTGAAGGCCTGTATATTAACCTAATTCAAATCATCTAAATCATCTAATTTTGTTAGCTGATGTAATATATGAATTACTATATCAATTAAACAAGCAGTAGATAAAATACACTTCCAACTCTTTTGCCCATTTGTATGGCGTGAGGCGATTTATGCAATTTTTCGACCCACCGCCCCCCATGGTGAGATCTCGTAAGATTTTCTGGGCTCTCCACAATAGAGACTTAAAAAATATCAAATTCAAACTAGTAAACAACTTTTCCTTTGATATAATTTTTCGCGTTTTACCTTTACTTTTAGTACTTTGCACAAACATGATTATATTAAATACTAGCTGTTGCCCGCGGCTCCGCCCGCGTTAATGTCGTTCCCTTGGGAACAGTAGAAATGATATAAATTCCATACAAACCCCTGTCCCTTTGCTTTTTCCCCTTAAGGGGGAATTTAATACATTTCACCTGCATAGATCTTTAGCCCTTAAGGAGGGGATTTTGCCCAATTCACCTACACAGATATTTTTTTATTGTAATGGAGAACTTCTTATTGTCATATTTCTAAGTAAATAAAAAAAATCCATACAAAGTTTACCCCACCTATTCCCTTCAAGGGGAAATTTCTATGTCCAGAAATAAGTAAATTTCCATACAATCCCCCCCCCCCCCATTTATCCCTTAAGGGGGGGAATTTTGTACATTTCATCTACACAGATCTTTTTTAATTGTAACCTATAACGTATATACTTATTTTCATACCTCTAAGTCTAGAAATGGAAAAATTTCATACAAACTTTACCCCCTATTTACCCCTTCAAGGGAGAATGTTGTCTGGTTCACCTAAACAGATCTTTTTTAATTTTAATTGAGAACTCCCGTACCTACTTTCAAACTTCTAAGTCCAGAAATGAGAAAGTTCCATAAAACTTCAACCCCTTTGATTTGCTAAAAATTCTTTCTTAGTGCTCATTTACATCATTAAAGAATCCCTGTGCCAAAGTTCAGTTTCTGCGCACAGTAGTTTCTGCTGTGCGTTAATATATAAGTCAGGTTTGCCTTTGGCCCGCGGCTCCGCACGCGTAAGTGTCGATTTCTCAGGAACAGTAGAATTACCCGGAATACATTAGTTTATGACTTTCAATGAAACACCTTAATATTGAATTTCAAATGAATAACTTCAAAAACGGAAAGTTTCATACTAACTTTGCATCCCCGTTATATCCCCTTAAGGGATGATTTTTGAGAAAAATATTTTACTCGTGTTTCATGCCTTTTAGTAAACAACCTTCATGCTGAATTTCATTCGACTCTTCAAAAATGGCAAACATTCATGCTTACTTTGCACCCCTATTTTACCCCCTTAAGGGATGATTTTTGAGTAAAATATTTTACTCGTGTTTCATACCTTTCAGTAAAGAACCTTCATGCTGAATTTCATTCGAATAACTTCAAAAACAACAAAGTTTCATACTAACTTTGCAACCCGTTTTTCCCCCTAAGGAGATGAATTTCCAAAAATCCTTTCTTAGTGCTCCCCTACGTTATAAAAGGAACCCCTGTGCAAAATTTCAAGTTCCTAACCCTTATAGTTTAGGCCCTGCGTTGATATGTCAGTCAGTCAGCTTCTCCTTTTTTTTTTAGTATGGATTACTATGGATAGTATGGATAGGTATAATGCTGTCGTATAATGATGATGAATTGACTTTGGATTTTAATTTTCTTATGTCACTTATTATTTTATTTTATTTTTGCTATATGTTTGTAGGCAAACTCATGCCTTGAGTTCATTCAAATGACGATAACTTTTTTTTTAATGAACCGATTTTGATGAAACAAACTTTAAATGTTAAACTGAGTTAAAACAAAGCAATTGCTGAAAGTTTGAAGTAAATCGGTTCAGTATTTTCGGAGATAATCGTGATCATACATACAAACAGACAGACAGACAGACAGACAGACAGACAGACAGACAAGAAATTCCAAAAAATTTTTTTTGCTTTCTATTATTCTTTTTAAGTGTCCCTCTATCCATTTCAGTAAAAAATTCGAAATGTACAGACAAAATAATTTTACTGTATTATTATATGTATAGATTAACAGAAATCATCAATCTGTATTTGTCCACTAAAAACTCCTGAGTATTGACAGTGATTTACTTCGGGAACTCGATCTCAGCAAAATCACCAACAATTTTTCGGCGAAAAACGTTTAGAAGGTTCGTTTCGTTAACGTTTTCCGTTTATATTTATAAATGTTTGTTTGTTGGATTGTTATTTGGTTTCACAATAAATATTTTATTGGAAAGCTCGACTAAAAAAACTGTCCGTTATATTTGAAAAAAAAAATTGTGGCCCTCTAGACCCCTAAATCCGACACTGAAGATAGCGAGAAAACTCGGGTTGCAGGCCAGTTTTAAAAATCCTTCAAGGATGATTATGGTGATATTGGAACCTTCAATCCTTGTTCCTACCGTATTCCACAAATTTCCAGTACATTGAGAATAATTTCATTAATTGTAACACCAACATTTTTCATGCCTCTTCTTTTTTGCACAAATCTTACTTTACATTTCACATAGAATTTAAAAACTTGAGAACCAAATCCATATTTCAATTTCCCCAATGGATACCTCTATTTTCCAGTTTCTACCACACTAGTGAGGGAAACTGAATTTTAAAAATCAAAACCTGAATTTCGTCCTGTGGGGTAGGCTAGCGGCATCCTGCAGGTTCTTATAATTCTTATCAAGATAAAATAAAGCAAGAGAAAATAAATGGTTATATAAAACCAACTTGTCGAAACCAAGGATTTACTGGGATTTACTACGTAGTCACTTTTAACAAAATAAATATTTTTTGATGCTCCTGCACATAATTTGTATTTGATAACATTTATATGACTTTTGTGATATTTAAATTATGTAGGCGCAAGCCCAACAAAAGCTATATTTTCCTAAGTGAAGCATCTTATTCTAATTTGACTTATATAAATTTATTAAATTTTGACTTGCATAATCTTATTGAATTTCGCAACAATTATTTCGTGCCAATTTTAATCTTTATTTTTATATCTCTTAATAATTAATCTGTTGCAACGCCCTGACTGTGTATGTATATACTACATAATATTGTCAACTTTATGCAACATGTGAGCGGCGAATAAATGAATTATGAATTAAAATCCGGCTAAGTGCAAGTTGGACTCGCGCACTAAGGGTTCCGTACCAACAGCAAAAAATCATTTCTGATGTATGGGAGCACCCCCTTTAATATTGATTTTATTTTTATTTTATGATTTATTTTGAAAGTGAATATATAACTTAACATTCTGTGAATATTTCGAGCGTCTACGTGTTGCCGTTATCAATATCGAGCTAAAACAAGCAAAAAAAAATCACGATTGTTGTATGGGAGCCCCCTTAAATATTTAATTTATACTATTTTTTTGTATTTGTTGTTGTAGAGGCGACAGAAATACATCATCTGTGAAAATTTCAACTGTCTAACTATCACGGTTCATGAGATACAGCCTGGTGACAGACGGACAGACAGACTGACAGAAGACAGACAGATGGACGGACGGACAGCTGAGCGATATTAATAGAGTCCCATTTTTACCCTTTGGGTACCGGGACCCTTAAAATAGCTAGAAGGCCTCCGTAATGCTCTGTTATAAAAATAGCCATGACAATATAGCTGATGGGTCCGAATTATATGAAATCTTGGTAGAGGCTTGAACAATTAAGTCTCTCAACTAGCTAATAAAGAGAAAAATAAGAGAAACTCTTCTGCGGTGCTGCAACACCGACCACTGCAGGAAATAAAACGGTGAAAGAAACTCTTTTCAACAGTATTAATCGCCTAATCGCCTGAAAGGCGTATGACTATATTTCTTTGTACGCTACAGGTCTACTGAGTCCTACTAGTACTAGACACTGAGTATTACATCTTATATACTGCAGTATAGAAGATAAAAAGTAAAGACCTAGTAATGAACCCTGTGGTACTCTGGCGAGCTCCGTGGCGCAGTGGTTAACACGCCAGCCGAGGGCTCCTGGTTCGATCCCCGGTCAGGTCAAGATGGAAAATGATCTTTTTCAGATTGGCCTGGGTCTTGGATGTTTATCTATATACGTATTTGTTATAAAAATATAGTATCGTTGAGTTAGTATCCCATAACACAAGTCTCGAACTTATGTACTTTGGGGCTAGCTCAATTTGTGTGATTTGTCCGTATATATATTATTGTATTATTTTTGTAGGAAACTTTCTGCAATGGGTATGTATGCATAATGCAACCCTGAAAGCTTAAAATAAAAAGTCTCATAAAGCACGAAAATAAAATTTAATAAGTCAAAATATACTTAGTACTAGTAGGCCTTCAATCGACGTCGTGTTTCCCTGACGTGACCTTGTTGACATGCTGCAGGTGGTTTCTTAGAGTCCGGGAGTTAAGCTTCTCCCAACGCAAGGCTCTGTTCTTCCGTTTCTGCTCTGATTAATGTATGTTTGTTTTCATCTTATCTATTCAAAAAACAAACCGAGATGGCCGCGTACGCGTACAGGGTCTAAAATACGTTTTTATTCCCGAGAGACTAAAAAGTTTTTTTAATTCAAAATCCAATCTATTTTTTAGTCCCTTGGGAATGAAAACAAAAATTTTGTTTTTGTCAAAGAGGGAGATGCAAAGCAGAATGTAGCATCTCGGGGACGAAAATTTTTTTTTTAAATCTCGGGACTAATATAATACTTTTACTTCGGCCAACATACTCTGAATCCCTCTCTTAACTCAGGAATCTAAAATCCCTCGCTACTCTCAGGATTATATGCTACACTCCTTCGAGTTTTTACACTATCGTATAATCATAATTAGCTAGGTGTTACTCGACGTCGTGTTTCCCTCGCGTAACCTTGTTAATGTGTTGCAGGTGGTTTCTCAGGCTCTGGCCGTTGAGCTTCTCCCGTCGCAAGGCTCTGTTCTGCTTTCGCCTCTGCTCTGACGTGGAGCTCTCTAATATCGCTCTGCGTCTTGTCAAACCACCTGTTGAAGAACAAAACAGATACGTTAGTTTCTCTTGGTTTGGTTTGGTATTGTTGTGACAGGGTCATGTTGTTGATGACCCGCGACTAAAACCAATTGTGGTTTGTCACCCCTGACCATTGGGTCAGGGGTGTCATTCTCAACTGCCTGTTCAGTGGTTCCCGGTATGGCATCGGGTGTTCCCGAGCTGCCGCTTGATTTTCCCCCATTTATCCAAGTGAGTAGTATCCCAATGGGTACCTTCATTCCGTTCCTAAATCAAACAGATACCTATCCTTCCCCAGCTTAAAAAACTTACGATAAGTAATAGCGTCGGAAGCACAAGAAGCCAAATAATTGAGCTCACCAACCCGCCTGCGAAGCATGGTGAGTATAGCAATATCCTTGATGATGACCAAAACAATACCAGAACTCCATAAGGAACCAATAGAAGAAGCTCAATATTTAATTCAATAGTATTACTTCAGAGGAACAAAATACTACGTCAGTACGCTCCGATGGTCCTTGGACCTGTGGAGCAATGTCAAAAAGAAAGTGTAAGAGGAAGAAAGAATTACTACTCGTACAACAAGTCATGGGCTACCTTTATCAAAATGCTCACACCAGTTCCCACATTTTTTTCAGTTCATTCAGGAAAACTCAGGTGGGTTTTTCATATTCCCCACATTTTTTTAGTTCTTGATTCAGTTATTAAGATCAGGAAATGTAAAGTGGGTTTTTTATACTCTCCACATTTTCGCCAGTTCACGATTCAGACCTATGTTTCATAAAATAATCTAAATCGCCCCGCATTTAATACTTACATATCACATATGCCTCCCTTTTCTTAGAGCTATTTTTAAATATGTTTTAAATGTCCGAAAATCAGATATTCTCGTTACCGTCTTTAATCAGCATGAAGTTTTCTTCTCCAACTATTCTCTTCAGACGCTTCTCTTCTTCAGATCCTAAAGAATCGTCAACGTCCTTGTTCATCTTCATCATCTCCCGGTACAGCTCAATGAAGTTACTGTCAAGATGAAGGTCCTTCTGCTTTGTCTTCGTAAAGTTCATAGATATAGCTAAAGATTTCATGAGTGGTATTTCGTCTAGTTCTAATTTATTGGCGACTATAATTATTTTGTACTGAAATCCAAAATTTATTTTATCAATTTGATTTCTGAAGACTGAGGAGCAGGAGGCACACGAATGGACTTTTTCTTTTCTAACAAATGCTAAGAGTTATTTAGAAATTTTCTAGATAAGTGATGGGCTAGTTGTCTCTATTTTGTGCCTCTCGATTTTTCAGAAGAAGTTATGCTTTTTATACATTTAGTAAGTAATCAAAACAAGATAAATCGTCAGCTTAATAATAGTTTTAAAAATCACACAACTAATGGTAAAAGCACATCTTAATTTATCGTTTCATACTCATTACACAAAATATTTTTACACCTACCACATAAGCCTATCGGAAGATATTGAAATTGAGATTAAAATGAAGTGAACAGGCGTTGAAGCCAAGTTTGCACCACAGGGGCAGAGTAAAAGTCATGTTAAACGTCGTAGATACCTCGATAAAGGACAGAAATACTAAGAAAACGGCTACAGTTCTAGCCATTACATCACTATTATTTTTTATTACTTTTAAAGCTAGAAAGTGATGCGCACGCACCGGTATGTACTTGATTACTACGGATTGCGAATGCGCGGGTTTACAAAGTATTTGCATCCAAAGACAATATCTGGTAAAGAACAATGATGTTTAATCTGTTTAAATATACAGTCACTCGAAACCGCAGAGCGCTTAGTCTTTTCCTACGCGATTGTTAACGTATGAAAGTTTGTACATATATTATCGTTAGTAGGTATTTTTAGATGGTGCAATTTCACCAACAGATTTTTTTGTAATTTCGGTGTCACCTAAACTGCCCATATATATGCATGTCCGATATTCTTATTCTTGTTACAGTTGAAGATATCAGTGAGACCAACAACAAGTTTTACGTAAACTAGCTATATTTACGCATTTTCTAAATATGCCATACCCAGGAACAGAAACTTGTCAACTTTGAAAAAAAATCATGGGAGGGTACTTTTTCTAATAGAAAAATCTAAAGTAGATTGTGCAGAATTAATCTTCGTTAGAAACTTTGTAGGTAGGTAGGTATCTTAAATTTATAGATACAGCAATATTCATAACAATAGGCTAGTTTCCTAAAAAAATATAATTAGTCCGTCAGTTAGATATTCAAAAAATATTGGACACGTATTTTTTCGATTACTTTTGTCGATTAAACAAAAAATTATAAAGATATAGGCCTTTGAAGTTCCGTGTGACGTCATAGTTTGCTACAATTTTTAGCAAACTTTGACGTCACGAGCCCCCACTCCTGAACTTTGACGCGCTTTATCTTTATTATTTATTGTTTATTTGACAAAAGAAAAAATACGTGTCCAATATTTTTTGATTATCTAACTGACGGACTAATTGTTATGTTATTATTACGACCCAGGAAACTAGCCTAAATTTTTGTATGGAAAAGGCTACTATAATTCAAGCCCCTTGAATCATAAAATTCAGCATTTTTGAAATTTCCTTCGCATGGAAAAACAAAGTTCTAACCTAACCTAACCTACCTTTCCGGCAGTGGCTCGTTTCTGATGGCGATTCGTTAATGGAGAGATATATTATTGTAATGCATATTTAGAAACCATTTTTAGAAATTCGGTTGGAAGATTAGATAAATTAGTGTGCAAGTCAGTATTTTTGTTAGACAATAAGTATTTTTGATCATCATCATTTGGAGTAGGTGTCACGGTCAATCATCATCATCATCATCATCATATCAGCCGCAAGAAGTCCACTGCTGGACATAGGCCTCTCCCAATGATTTCCAAAATGACCGGTTGGAAGCGGCCTGCATCCAGCGTTTCCCTAAGACCCTGCACAGGTCGTCCGACCACCTGGTAGGTGGGTGTCCGACGCCTCGCTTGCCGGTTCGTGGTCGCCATTCGAGAACCTTTTTTCCCCATCGGCCATCGGTTCTACGCGCTATGGGCCCCGCCCACTGCCACTTCAAAGAGCTAATCCGCTGAGCTATGTCGGTAACTTTCGTTCTTCTACGGATCTCCTCATTTCTGATTCGGTCTCGCAGAGAAACACCGAGCATAGCCCTCTCCATTGCTCTTTGAGCGACCTTGAGCCTTCTTATGAGACCCATAGTAAGGGACCACGTTTCTGAGCCGTAATTCATCACTGGTAACACACATTGATTGAAGACTTTTGTCTTTAGGCACTGAGGTATCTTAGACGAAAAGACAGTGCGTAGCTTCCCGAACGCTGCCCAGCCGAGTCTGATTCGCCGAAAGACCTCATCCTTGAAGCTAGAACTGCCTGCCTGGATCAACTGTCCCAGGTAGACATATTGGTCTACAACTTCAAGGGTGGAGTTTCCAACATCGACCGGTAACGGCGCAACATGGACATTTGACAAGACCTTTTTTTGTCCATATTCATTTTAAGGCCCACTTGCTGTGAAACTCCATTGAGGTCATTGAGCATGGTGCTTAAATCCTCCAGCGATTCCGCCATGACAACGATGTCATCGGCAAATCGAAGGTGAGTGATATACTCCCCATTGACGTTGATGCCAAATCCTTTCCATTCCAGGAGTTTGAATGCATCTTCCAGAGCAGTGGTGAACAGTTTCGGAGAAATAACGTCTCCCTGTCTCACCCCTCTCTGTAGTGGAATAGCCCTCGTGCTCTGCTCCTGTACTCGGACTGACATAGTGGCATTCTTGTATAAATACTTCAACACTTCGATATACCGGTGGTCAATGCGGCACCGCTGGAGAGACTGAAGCACGGCCCATATTTCGATCGAATCAAAGGCTTTCTCATAGTCCACAAACGCTAAGCATAATGGCCGGTTATACTCTTTGGTCTTCTGTATAACCTGCCGCAGCGTATGGATGTGGTCTATGGTGCTGTAGCCTTTTCGGAAACCGGCTTGTTCGGGAGGCTGGAAGGCATCAAGCCTGTTTGCGAGACGATTTGTGATTACCCTCGAAAACAGCTTATAGACGTGGCTTAGGAGCGTGATAGGCCTATAGTTCTTCAGTAGGGTATTGTCACCCTTTTTGAAAAACAAGAGTACCACGCCCCTATTCCATGCCTCTGGCGTCACGCCCTCGAGCAGAACGGAATTAAAGAGCCTCTGAAGGACTTTCAGTACCGGCGTTCCGCCCGCTTTCAGAAGCTCTGTTGTGATTCCATCCTCGCACGGTGCCTTGTTGTTTTTGAGCTGTTTGAGGGTAATCCTAATCTTGTACAAGCTGATGTCCGGGATGTCTTCGGTATAGTGTCGGGTTAGCTTGGCTCTAGGGTCTTTAGCCAGGCCTTCGTTGGGTTTGACAACTGAGGTGTAGAGCTGCCCGTAAAACCTCTCGATCTCTCTCAGTACCTCGGTCTTCGTCGACGCCACTTTGCCGTCCTCCGTCTTTAGCTTAGACAATCGGCTCTGCCCAATAGACGCCACTCTTGCGAACACTTTGGAGCCTTTGTTCTGCTCAATCGTCTCCTTTATACGCTCGGTATTAAAAGAGCGAATGTCGTGCCGCAGAGACTTCTGGATTCGTCTATTGAGCCGCCGATGTGCGTCAGCATCTTCGGAGGTCTGCAGCGCCATGGATCGCCGCTCAGCCATCATTTCTAGGGTCTGAGGAGAGATTTTTTGAGGTTTTTGTTTGGGACGGGACTTAAAAATCTTAGATCCCACCGCCTGGACAGCTTCTACGAACCCGTTGTTTAACTCGTCCACAGAGACGCAATCGTATAGGCATTCGAAACGATTGGAGAGTTCAAGCCGGAAGATTTCGTGGTTTTGGATATGGGCCCGAGATGGTCGGAGCGTAGACTTCATCAGTCGGCTCCTCTCACGCTTGAGATCTATATTCAAGATGCCTCTCACTATTCGGTGATCGCTGCCGATTTTTATCTTGCTGATCACTGAGACATCATTGAATATCTCTCTTCTGGTCGACATTATGAAGTCTATCTCCTGTTTCACTGGAGCTTGGCCCTTTCTAGTAGGACCCATCCAGGCCCATTTTCTTTGAGGTGGCTTTTTGAAGAAAGAGTTCATCGCAAAGAGTTCCTCTTTCTCCAAAAAGTCAGCCAGCATATGGCCCCTCTCATTTCGTTCCCCATATCCAAATTGCCCCACCCTAAACTCCCCGTCACTCCGTCTGCCCAGTCTTGCGTTAAAGTCCCCCATAACCACCGTAAAATAGGTCTTGGAAGCGTGTATGGCCCTACTTATGTCCTCATACACCACTTCCACCTCTTCATCTGAGTATTCCCCGGTCGGCATGTATACCTGTATGACCTTCAGTGAGTATCTTTTGGATACTCTGAGTATAAGGTATATCACCCTGCTGGAAATACTTTCGATGGTTACGACGTTGTTTACGAGGGACCTGTGGACGAGAAACCCGACACCATGCTGTGACTTTTTTATGTCACCTTCCCGGTGATAGAGTAGGTTACCAGACTTAAGGGTTGTCGTTCCCTCTCCCTCTCTTCGGACTTCAGACAACCCTACTACGTCCCATCGTAACCTACTCATTTCCTCTTCCACTTCCTCGACTTTTTCGTCAAGCCTCATCGTGCGGACGTTGTGTGTTACCAGGGCCAGTCGTCTTCGGGGGTGGTAGCCGGGTCGTATCCGGGGATTCTTAGCACCCCCTGCCCCGCCGTTACCGTGACCGCTACCGGAGCCAGGAATAGCGGGGCTGCCGGAGACTGGGGGCCTGGTCTTTTTGTTTCTTTTCATTGGAAGGATTTGCCATACTCGCCACGCTTGGCAGGCGGGTTGGCGAGCGCAGTTATTTTGGCCTATTGTGATTCCGACGCTGCTGCCCATCGAAAGCATTTGAAGCATTTGAAGCTCTGCTCCTGTACTCGGACTGACATAGTGGCATTCTTGTATAAATACTTCAACACTTCGATATACCGGTGGTCAATGCGGCACCGCTGGAGAGACTGAAGCACGGCCCATATTTCGATCGAATCAAAGGCTTTCTCATAGTCCACAAACGCTAAGCATAATGGCCGGTTATACTCTTTGGTCTTCTGTATAACCTGCCGCAGCGTATGGATGTGGTCTATGGTGCTGTAGCCTTTTCGGAAACCGGCTTGTTCGGGAGGCTGGAAGGCATCAAGCCTGTTTGCGAGACGATTTGTGATTACCCTCGAAAACAGCTTATAGACGTGGCTTAGGAGCGTGATAGGCCTATAGTTCTTCAGTAGGGTATTGTCACCCTTTTTGAAAAACAAGAGTACCACGCCCCTATTCCATGCCTCTGGCGTCACGCCCTCGAGCAGAACGGAATTAAAGAGCCTCTGAAGGACTTTCAGTACCGGCGTTCCGCCCGCTTTCAGAAGCTCTGTTGTGATTCCATCCTCGCACGGTGCCTTGTTGTTTTTGAGCTGTTTGAGGGTAATCCTAATCTTGTACAAGCTGATGTCCGGGATGTCTTCGGTATAGTGTCGGGTTAGCTTGGCTCTAGGGTCTTTAGCCAGGCCTTCGTTGGGTTTGACAACTGAGGTGTAGAGCTGCCCGTAAAACCTCTCGATCTCTCTCAGTACCTCGGTCTTCGTCGACGCCACTTTGCCGTCCTCCGTCTTTAGCTTAGACAATCGGCTCTGCCCAATAGACGCCACTCTTGCGAACACTTTGGAGCCTTTGTTCTGCTCAATCGTCTCCTTTATACGCTCGGTATTAAAAGAGCGAATGTCGTGCCGCAGAGACTTCTGGATTCGTCTATTGAGCCGCCGATGTGCGTCAGCATCTTCGGAGGTCTGCAGCGCCATGGATCGCCGCTCAGCCATCATTTCTAGGGTCTGAGGAGAGATTTTTTGAGGTTTTTGTTTGGGACGGGACTTAAAAATCTTAGATCCCACCGCCTGGACAGCTTCTACGAACCCGTTGTTTAACTCGTCCACAGAGACGCAATCGTATAGGCATTCGAAACGATTGGAGAGTTCAAGCCGGAAGATTTCGTGGTTTTGGATATGGGCCCGAGATGGTCGGAGCGTAGACTTCATCAGTCGGCTCCTCTCACGCTTGAGATCTATATTCAAGATGCCTCTCACTATTCGGTGATCGCTGCCGATTTTTATCTTGCTGATCACTGAGACATCATTGAATATCTCTCTTCTGGTCGACATTATGAAGTCTATCTCCTGTTTCACTGGAGCTTGGCCCTTTCTAGTAGGACCCATCCAGGCCCATTTTCTTTGAGGTGGCTTTTTGAAGAAAGAGTTCATCGCAAAGAGTTCCTCTTTCTCCAAAAAGTCAGCCAGCATATGGCCCCTCTCATTTCGTTCCCCATATCCAAATTGCCCCACCCTAAACTCCCCGTCACTCCGTCTGCCCAGTCTTGCGTTAAAGTCCCCCATAACCACCGTAAAATAGGTCTTGGAAGCGTGTATGGCCCTACTTATGTCCTCATACACCACTTCCACCTCTTCATCTGAGTATTCCCCGGTCGGCATGTATACCTGTATGACCTTCAGTGAGTATCTTTTGGATACTCTGAGTATAAGGTATATCACCCTGCTGGAAATACTTTCGATGGTTACGACGTTGTTTACGAGGGACCTGTGGACGAGAAACCCGACACCATGCTGTGACTTTTTTATGTCACCTTCCCGGTGATAGAGTAGGTTACCAGACTTAAGGGTTGTCGTTCCCTCTCCCTCTCTTCGGACTTCAGACAACCCTACTACGTCCCATCGTAACCTACTCATTTCCTCTTCCACTTCCTCGACTTTTTCGTCAAGCCTCATCGTGCGGACGTTGTGTGTTACCAGGGCCAGTCGTCTTCGGGGGTGGTAGCCGGGTCGTATCCGGGGATTCTTAGCACCCCCTGCCCCGCCGTTACCGTGACCGCTACCGGAGCCAGGAATAGCGGGGCTGCCGGAGACTGGGGGCCTGGTCTTTTTGTTTCTTTTCATTGGAAGGATTTGCCATACTCGCCACGCTTGGCAGGCGGGTTGGCGAGCGCAGTTATTTTGGCCTATTGTGATTCCGACGCTGCTGCCCATCGAAAGCATTTGAAGCAGGGGAAGGACAGGAGTTTGGTGGATTTGGGAAAGGAATAAAGGTATTTAGGATACTAATCACCCGGATGGCTTGGGGATGAGTGAGTAGTAGCTCGGGGAGCCGGGCGCGCGTACCCGTAGCCATATCTACAACCGCCGGACAGGCAATTAAGAATGACACCCCCTGGCCTGGCACGGTCAATCGACCTTGCACAACCTGGTATTTTTGATGTAAAACTGGTAAAAAAGGTCATTTAGTTTTGATTGACTACATATATTTTTTAGTTAAACATGTTTAGATAATTGAGTAGTTTATTTGTAGCTTATTCAGTTTTCTGGTATGCAGTAAGATAATTAGTGGAGCCACTTAGTTTGCATAAATTGTAATTAGAGGTGCAGATAAAGATATCCCTTTACTATATCTCAAAATCTTCCCACTGACCAAGTCGATGAGACAATCCTGTGTATATTCACAATCAACTGGTAAAGAATCTACAAGTAGGCTGGCCGAGTATGATTCGAACCTGAATACTTTTGGTAGTAATGTTCTCCTTGGCATGCCATGCTCTACTACTTCTTTCATTGCGCATGATTGTCAAAACTAACGAAAACGAGTTAAAAATAAAAAGAAATAAAAAATATTGTCTCTTAAAAAGAACTGCAATTTATGTAAAAGACTAAACGCCCAGACTGAGTTTTCACTTGAAAAGTAATTCAACGCGGTCAAGTGCGATATCTACTTTGTCAAAAGGTTCAGGGAGACTTTTTCATGGTAATGGCGAGCTCCGTGGCGCAGTGGTTAACATGCCAGCCTGCGACACGAGGGTGCCCGGGTTCAACCCCCGGTCAGGTCAAGATGGAAAATGATCTTTTTCAGATTGGCCTGGGTCTTGGATGATTATGTATATGTATAGGTGTGTATTTGTTATAAAATATAGTTAGTATCGTTGAGTTAGTATCCCATAACACAAGTCTCGAACTTACTTTGGGGCTAGCTTAATCTGTGTGATGTGTCCGTATAATATATTTATTCAATGATTCTTTTATATTATAATAAAATATGAACATTGCTTCATTGTAACCTTCCTAGGTTAGGTATAAACCTAGTTATTTAAGTATTTATTAAGAGTCGCATGACTCGCATGTGCTTCTTTTCCTATCATAATACACTTCCAGTGGCGGATTATCCTTAAGGACTCTTTGATGGACACTAAACGACACACAATATCTACACCGTGTCCACTATATTAAATAAATGGTACTTATCTGCCGGCGTATTTGCTAACTTATGTTTGTCTTTGCTTATGTACAACGTTTTGATAGTCACTTCAATATACATTCCGACTTTCGTATGATTGACTATTTTTATTTAAGATATATAAAACGTAATGTATGTTGAAGTGACCATCAAAACGTTGTACACCAAGTTAGCAAATAGGCCGGTAGATTTTGAAAAATAAAATTGCTGAAGGGTCGCCTGTAAGTTTAACCGAACCCCGCTTCGTACGGCTGTTTGGTGTATTGTTTGTTATGTAAGTAATTGTTAAGAAGGTACTTACCACAGTGTATTGTTGTTTCACCTGCGCGTGGGAGCGATAAGAGAGAGTGAGGTGAGACAATATTTTACGAGCACCCAAATCCGGAGCGTTAAAATAGGAATTTTGAAAATCTATTCTATAGACAAATTATATAAAATAATTACTTAGGTATATTTATTATATTTATAAATATTAATAAATATTTAAATTAAATCAGTTTATTATTACAAAATATTACATAATTTTTACACCTAACGTTTCGAAAACTTTACAGTTTTGATTAAGAAGCATTGGTACCCGAATTAAAGAACTTGCTGACATAAAGAATAGACGCTCAACCAAATCTACAGTCTGTGAACATGACCTGGACAAACCAAACCACTATATGCGTTTTGATAATCCTCAAGTACTAATATCCCAATAAGAAAACAGATACATTCCAAGAATGCTTCGTAAGGCTTTTAAAATTAAAGTAGAATAGGACCACTCCAAGTCTTCCCGTGGATGTCGTAGAAGGCGACTTAGGAAATACAAGCTGAACAAAGCTTATACACATCTGAGAGACCTCTCCAACCCGTCTGGCCAGCGTGGAGAGTGTAGGCCAAGTCCTCTGGCTACTCTAGCCAAGTATGGCTCTAGTAGTACAGAGAGGGTCGTGCTCCTGTAGTGGAGACTATAAAGACCTGATGATGATATTTTTATAAGCGTTTTATTTTGCTTCCACAATGCTATTTATGCTATTTAAAATATGGTGAATATTTTTTTTTCATATTTTAGTTCTCAATTTTTAGAGTATATATTAAAAAAACATTCTAATTTCAAAAGAAAGGATGATTGGCAGTTTGGGATCCTGTCATCAATTTAATAGAATCTCAAGCTCATCACACACAAGACTGAAAGATATTGTTTGCCCGTTTCATACAAACTTTCGTCACCTATTTTATCCCCTTGAGGGTAGAATTGATCAAAATCCTTTCTTAGCGGATGCCTACGTCATAACAAACTTGCATGCCAAATTTCAGCTCTATCCGTCCAGTGGTTTGGGGCTGTGCGTTGATATATCACTATGTCAGTCAGTCAGTCACCTTTGAGTTATATATATTTAGATGTCTATGTACTCTGTATGACTTATTTCAGAAAACTGGCCGCTGGGCCGGGGGTACCCGTCTCAGAAGAACTGGTAAAATCCGGATAAAATGAATTCGTATTTGTGTCTTGTTCTTATCTACGTGACACGCTCGACCCAAGATAAATGATATATTGTTTACCGATCAGTTTTATTGAACGGACAAGTACTGGGTATAATAACTAGAGGCGATCACCCCCACACAAATGGCGAGAGGGAATTGCGGCAATATTTGATAATGTTAGTACAAAGTTATGCAAATCAATTAACATCATTAACTATTTATGACCTACGTTAATATACAAGGTCCATAAAATAGTGATATCCACAACAGGAATACAAGAAATAAAAATAAATTAGCGACACCAACTTTGCGATTACAGAAAACAATGAATTCATTTTTGGGACTTAGTATACGCTTCTATAATAGAATTCCTGAAGAAATATTGACTCTCTGTCATTAGGTAAGTTTAAGACTGCTGTTAAAAATCAATTACTTAAAAATGCCTACTATTGTATTAACGACTATTTAACAGATAAAACTCCATGGAAGTAATACATTCAATAAATTGTTAATCAATATACATCAGTGATTAATTACTTAATGTAAAATAATTCAATTTGCTATAAATATGTGAAAGTGTAGCCCTTCAGGCACGTAGGGACCAATACTGGACTGAGTTTCTTTCGGCGTATTCTTCTCAGCAGTGGTCGTTTCGAAACGCTAGTAGCTTATCGATTTTGCAAATATTAAAAATAATAATATGACGTTCAGAAAGAGATACATGATATCCAAATTTGAATAAAATTCTATTTCATTTCATTTCATAATATTTTAAGGGCTTGCTCTTATAGGAAAAAAGTCCAGATATCTCGAAAATTATTGTGTTGATTATTTTCATTTTGCTTCTTAAGCATTTTTCTAGCTTATACCCATAAGCTAGAAAAATGCTAAATAAATGCAGCCGTTAAAATATTTGCGTTTTAGTACCTAAAAAATCTGTGGTCCAGTGGTTAAGGCGTTTGCCTGTTGACCCGGGGGTCGTGGGTTCGATTCCCACCGGAAGCATACTTTGTTTAGTTGTTTCCAGTTTGGTTAGGACATTGCAGGTTTGAATCACCTGATTGTCTGATAATAAAGATGATTCCGTGCTTCGGAAGGCACGTTAAGCCGGTGGTCCCGGCTGCCGTCTGGTAGTCGTTAAAGGAACCACGTCAGAGGCCGAGAGGCGGTTCCGAACAACTCTGACACCAGGGTGTGCATGGTCGATTGACCGTGACACCTACTCGAAATGATGATGACCTAAAAAATAAAAGGGGATAAATATAATGACCACCAAAAAAAAAACACTGTGACCTTTACAACCTAAATTAGACTTTACAACCTAAATTAGACACCATACAGCAAAAAAAAAGAATCATAACCATAAATAGAAATCCATAAAATTACAATAGCCATTGTAATTTTATGGATTTCTATTTTTTCTACCTATTTTAGTTAAGTAAGACTGCATTTTAAATTGTACTTAACAACCAAATTTAGTAAATGATCGCCAAAAGTAAATGATCACCAAATTTTAAGGAGCAAATAATTGCGGTTTTTCACCCAAAATTCACCGTTTGATTGCTATAAAATGTTACTAGCCCCAAAGTAAGTTCGAGACTTGTGCTAGGGGATATGTACTAACTCAACGATACTATATTTTATAACAAATACATATATAGATAAACATTAAAGACCTAGGTCAATCTGAAAAAGATCATTTTCCATCTTGACTTGTCCGGGGATCGAACCCGGGGCCCTCGTGTCGCAGGCTGGCGTGTTAACCATTGCGCCACGGAGCTCGCCCAAATTATGTTTGAATGAATTAAGTCCAAACATAATTTGGTTTTTGTAAAACGTTGAGGAGTTCCCTTGACTATCCTACGTCTTCATCATCCGACCCCTAATGACAGTCACAACCCATCTGGGTGTAAAGTTCTCATCAATACAAATTTATCGAGCCCAAACACCAGGTCGACTGTCTTACGGCTCTATCATCAGATCGACTCCAGACCTTCATTAAATAGTAGTGCATTAATTTTTTTATGAAAATTATTACAAACGCACTAGTCGCCACTACGATTATTGAAGGTTCCCCTCGATTTTTCTCTACCATCATCAGATCCTGGTTTCCTTATCATGGTACTACCCTTAGGATATCTCCTTTTCAACAAAAACAGAATGATCAAATTCGGTTCATAAACGACGAAGTTATCCGCAAACACACGTAAAAAATATATATACGGCCAATTAAGAATCCTCCTTTTTTGAAGTCGGTTAAAACCCGCAGACTTAAGTAGTGATTTTACAATATTATCTAGGGTCAAGCTTTAGGAGTTCCTTTACTAATTTTGGGTATTACTGATTTATCTGATACGATAAGATGTTATATATTTAGTGTCATTTTATATTAAACCAGCTTTCGCCCGCGGCTCCGCCCGCGTCAATGCCGATCCCTCGGGAATAGTACTTTTTCCCGGGATAAAAGGTAGCCTATGTCCTTCTCCGTATTCCAGAGAACTTGTATGCAAAATTTCATGATGATCGGTTTAGTAGTTACGGCGTGAAAGCGTAACAAACAAACAAACAAACAAACTTACTTTCGCATTTATAATATTAGTAAGGTAGTAAGGATAATGTTATACTTTTGGTGGTCATTACCTATTTTTGGATTAAACTATCATAATTTGGCGATGGATACTTTAAATAGGATCGCAAGGTGTAATATTTTCGGTCCTAATTTTACGTTAAAATGAGGATTTAATTTTGGTGATCATTTACTATTTTTGGCGAACCAAACACATTTTTTGTCGTAAAATTTTACTAAATCCCGTGATTCGTTAAACATAAGCCTTATATAAATACCATTATGAACATGAAGATTTCAATATATTTCTCCTAAAATAAAATGGACTTTTATTTGCTAAAAATATGGTACAAATATGTTACAGTATAGTACACACATATTTCACTAATTTTGACATGCAGATTTTTAATTTATGAAGAATTTTTTATATTAAAATATGGAATCCATTTGCATTAGGTATTTCAAAAATTATTTTGTGTCATCATCATAGTATCATACTCTTAAAATAACATTAGCGGCCTGTTTTCTGAAATAAGTAATATCTGTCGCATGGTCCTTTACGGTTCTTTCACAGGTTAGTAGAATGTTTATAATATCAAGAATACATGGCAGACATCAACAATAGGCAAGTTTCATAAAAAAAAAATATTTAAAAAAAAAAACAAAATAAACACTATCTTATAAGAGTTCTTGGCGGGAATTTCGATCGACGGACTGCACGGTTTTTGTTTTGGATTGTTTTGCAAATTGCTTCTAGTGGACTTTATAACGTGAAATCGGTGTAATTTGGTGTTATAAATGTCCATGTTTATGAACAATGTGTGGAATAACTAAAATGAAGTGTCTTGGTGCGGCTGTAGTGAGATTTACATAGCGGGCTGGTGGTCGCTCGCCTTACTGCTACTGCGTCTATGATCAAACCAGTGGATTCGTGGGAATTGTCGCCAGGGGCTCCATTGAATCAACGAAATGAATTACACCACCATTTCGTTGATAACACGTAGAAAATATGAAGGGCTAAAAGGCACAGAAAGCCAAACGCCGTAAAACAAATAAGAAAAAAAAAAAAAAAACTATCTTATAATTTGCTACTAAAACAATTCTTTGACCTATGAGAGCCAGCTCTTAAAATACTTGTGGACCATAATATACCTATATCAATGCCGCGTCTGTCGTGACTGTAGGTACAATCTTTAAGATATTATCTTGGGAGAAACCACATTTTCAGTACTTTTGACTACTTTCTGTTGTATTATTTACGTCAAATATAAAAATTAAATTGTAAAAGGTTAATTGTATCTCTACACGACTGTCATTTACCGTATCCTTACCTAAGAGAAGAACGGCATGCCTACTATGCGTAGCATTACGCACGCTGTTGTAATAACCTCATGCGTAAACAATTTCTTATCCGCCCTTAACCAGTTCGAAAATTATCTCTGCTATACATAATTCAAATAGTTACTTAACTCTTTGATTGACACTGAACAGCTAATAGGCAGGGCTGGGCGAAATCTATACATATAATAAAACAGTAAAAATATTTTGTCTGTACATTTAGAAATTTTGACTGAAATGGATAGAGGAACACTTAAAAAGAATAACAGAAAGCAAAAAATTTTTTTTAGAATTTCTTGTCTGTCTGTCTGTCTGTCTGTATGATCACGATTAACTCCGAAAATACTGAACCGATTTACTTCAAACTTTCACCAATTGCTTTGTTTTAACTCAGCAAAACATTTAAAGTTTGTATCATCAATATCGGTTCATTAAAAAAAAAGTTATCGTCATTTGAATGAACTCAAGGCATGAGTTTGCCTGCAAACATATAGCAAAAAAAAATAATAATAAAATAGTAAGTGACATAAGAAAATTAAAATCCAAAGTCAATTCATCATTATACGACAGCATTATACCTATCCATACTATCCATAGTAATCCATACTAAAAACAAGGAGAAGCTGACTGACTGGCATATCAACGCAGGGCCTAAACTATAAGGGTTAGGAACTTGAAATTTTGCACAGGGGTTCCTTTTTTATCGTAGGGGAGCACTAAGAAAGGATTTTTGGAAATTCATCTCCTAAGGGGGTAAAACGGGTTGCAAAGTTAGTATGAAACTTTGTCGTTTTTGAAGTTATTCGAATGAAATTCAGCATGAAAGATCTTTACTGAAAGGTATGAAACACGAGTAAAATATTTTACTCAGAAATCATCCCTTAAGGGGGTAAAATAGGGGTGCAAAGTAAGCATGAAACTTTTCCATTTTTGAAGTTAGTCGAATGAAATTCAGCATGAAGGTTCTTTACTGAAAGGCATGAAACAGAAGTAAAATATTTTTCTCAAAAATCATCCCTTAAGGGGGTATAACGGGGATGCAAAGTTAGTATAAAACTTTCCGTTTTTGAAGTTATTCAATTGAAATTCAATATTAAGGCGTTTCATTGAAAGACTTGAACTAATGTATTCCGGGTAATTCTACTGTTCCTGAGAAATCGACACTTACGCGAGCGGAGCCGCGGGCGAATTTTCTCATTTCTGGACTTAGAAGTTTGAAAGTAGGTACACAAGTTCTCAGTTAAAATTAAAAAAGATCTGTTTTGGTGAAATGTACAAAACTCCCCCTTAAGGGATAAAGGGGGGGGGGGGGGGGGTTTGTATTGTATGGAAATTTTCTCATTTCTGGGCATAGAAGTATAAAAACAAGTATATATAAGGGGTAAAATAGGTGGGGTAAAGATTGTATGGATTTTTTATTTACTTAGAAATATAACAATGTGTAGGTGAAATGGGCAAAATCCCCTCCTTAAGAGCTAAAGATCTATGCAGGTGAAATGTATTAAATTCGCTTTTTCCCCTTAAGGGGAAAAAGCAGAGGGGGAGGGGTTTGTATGGAATTTTTATCATTTCTACTGTTCCCAAGGGAACGACATTAACGCGGGCGGAGCCGCGGGCAACAGCTAGTACTAAATATAAATATGCTTTGTTTTAATTAAAAATACTTACAAATAACAAATACCTACTATCTTTTTAAGTAGGTATTGTGCACAAACTAAATAGGGATCCAAGGATGTATTGTGCAAGGAGAATACCTTCAAGATGATTAATTCTCTATGCTACCTAAGTATATATAATACTCGTAGGTAAGAAGGTACCTACATATTACTATTATGAAGTTTTACCAAAATCTGAATCGATATAAGTACAAGCATCTAGTTTGGTTATATCTCCGTGGTTTATATACTCATTTGTGTATTTAACAATGAAAAAATGGTTGAAATGTAATGTATTAAATTCTTTGTAAACTTCGATCATAAAATGGTAGGTACACGATTCGCGCTCGAAAAGTGGCACCATCAAAACAGCGTCCTAATCGAATTTTGGAGCTGTTTTGTCCAGTCTCAATAAACCGCGCTAGCACTCACACACACGTCTCGCGATGACAAAGGTCAGTGAAAAGATGCAAAAACTACTCTTCAAAAGTTAAAAAGAAAGATGTGTGATGTGTCACATGAGTGTCATACTTTCAGTATGTGCCGTTTTTGTTGTTGTTTGTAAGTATGCATGATGTTTTGGCTCGGGGACATTAATTAGGCTTCATTTTGTATAAGACTGTGTATCTACCATTAAATTTGATCAAAATTTGTAAATAACTAAAATTTCAAATTAATGCGTTTGGTACCTAGGTACAAGTTGAATAACAAAATTACGACCTAAGCTAATCTACAGCTACAGCACAAATCACAATATCTATAAACGATTTTTATTTCCTCTAATATGTGATAATAATCAAATAACTAGGCAGGCACCCAATACTTTTTTTTTTAAATTACGCGCTACTAATCTACGATGTGATTAGTTCGTAAAAATCAACTGCGCTGCGTGCGTTTGACACCTTGGATGGAAGGTAACAAAGAGAAATAAGTAGGTAGGTACATCCAATATACTATGAAAGATAAAATTTCGGTAACTAATTTTACATAAGTTATTTAGTATAAGTTATAAATTACAATAACATTACACAATTACATTTTTATAATTGATTTAGCAAGGCTACATATAGCATAGCTAGCATATTTGTTCAATGTACATTGTGTAAATTATGTTGGAATTTTGGTTTTTTAAACGAAGTTCGTACGTAGTTCGACAGGTAGCAGCGTAAAGACGCACGAATGTCAAATAAACGTCAATGTCACCTGCCAGCCAGCTGATTAGTAAAGCAAAAGCGCGGGATTTTATTAGTACAATAATACTTCACACTTCACATTTTGTGAAAAGCTTTTGTTTGCACGTAATTTATGATAAGTTATGTCAAGGCTGGTGTCGATAATCTCTATTAAATAGGAGCGTCCGGCTGTGCTCGAGTTAGTCGAATCGCGGTTCAGTTATCGGTAGGGACCGTCTTACTCTACTGCTCTATTATTTTATCTTCGTGCAAATTTCTTTAACAAAATGCCTCCAGTTTCTTTAACAGAAGAGGTAACCAGTTTTATTTATCTCGTATTTACGTGTTGTAAAGTTAATTCACTACATTACACCATAGGATATTTATTTTATTATATATTTTTTTCTATTTTAGGCGCCAAAAAAGTCTCTACGAGTGGCGATCATTGGTCAGAGTACGTTTGCAGCAGAAGTGTTCAAGCTACTACAGCGTGATGGGCATGAGGTGGTTGGAGTATTCACAGTCCTCGACAAAGGCAACCGGGAGGATCCACTTGGTAAGTCATCATGCAGAGTTGTTGAATGTCTTACTGGTGTAAAATTAATATTAAAGCAGTTGTTATCCTAAAAATACCGATAGGTGTTAGGAGTGTAGCAAACGGTGTGCAAAGCGGCTGGGAATTTTCCGCCCTCTGATGCTCTGGGTGGTCATAAAAAAACAAACTCGAACCTAACTTGGTAATATAATAAAAAAAGCTTATATTGATGTCTTCTGTCCATAGAAATAATAATTATGAGTCCCAGCCGCCTTGCACACCCTTTGCTATAATCCAACCATGTTGTGTCTTACTTTTATCTCTGATAGGATGAATATGATCAAAAGTCGCATGAATTGTTGAACATATTTATATGATATATTTATAGGTAAAAAGATAATCAGAAACTATGACATGTAGCCCAGAAAATAAGTTGAATTGAGTCTGTCATTAGTTTTTTATAATTGTATTATACCAGAAATTTTCCCCTTACCATTTTTATTTTAACAAATGTAAGGACAGGTAAGGAAATGTAGAGACATTTCCTCATTGGAGTTATGGCCACTTACAAATTTGCAATGAAAAGCAAGCATTGAAATTATAACTTTAATACCTAATAAACTAAAACCATTGGTTTCTAAAAACAATACTAATCCATACTTCCATACTAATATTATAAAATATGTGAAAGTAACTCTGTCTGTCACCTTTTTGCTTCAACCATTGAACCAATTTCAAATTGTTATGAAACTCGACATTATTAATGATTATTTTAAATCTTTTATCATCAAGAACTTATTTATATGTCTACTATGTCTGACTGTGCTATGTGTTTTTTTCATGTATTAAGTGGCCAACACTGGTGTCAGATTTTCAAGCTGGCTAAATGCATCTGACGTAGCTTAACAACTGCCATTTACAAGTCCTAGCTATCAGCTAGGATCATGTCTAGGCCAATGGTCAGTACCTACTAGTAATAGTAAGTATACTACTGTAGTAGTAAGTATACCTCTTATGGAGGTTTATAATGAATCTTAAATAAATTTTATATTAAAGGTTCCCCATGAGGCCAGGCATAGTCTCACCAAGTGTACTGAACTGAAGCCTCAAAAAAATTATTAGATAAAAAAAAACTAATTTGTCACATAAGATAGTCCCAATTCTTCTTATACAAGGATATATTTTTACAGCCACCATAGCCGCTCAGAATGGGAAGCCAGTGTACAAATACAAGACATGGAGAGTCAAAGGAAAGGTGATCCCGGAGGTGTTGGAACAGTATAAATCTGTGAGTACAATATAGAACAATTTGTATAGTATGTCTGTAAATACAATACCTTTTCGTAGAGTACCCCTAATCAAAACTATCTTTCCTTTTTTATGGACTGGTTTAGCTTTAAACTATAAAATCACAGATCATCATCCAAAAGAAGTTACCGAGCTATTGCCCAAATAAAAAAAGAAGAGTGAGAAATAAACTTGTGCCAGCTGGAAAAATCTGACACCAGTGTTGGTCACTTACTCACATGAAAAAAAAGTATCACAGACAATGTGTTTGCAAAATTACTTGATTATTTTGGTGCATAGCAATACATAGTATAAAACAAAGTTGCTTCCCGTCTGTCTGTCCCTATGTATGCTTAGATCTTTAAAACTACGCAACGGATTTTATGTGGTTTTTTTAATAAATAGATAGAGTGATTCAAGAGGAAGGTTTATATGTATAATTTATGGCACCCGTGCGAAGCCGGGGCGGGTCACTAGTACATTTATAAAGTACAATTACGATAGGATTCTTCATTAGGTTTTGCCACAGATTACCTATGTAATTGATTTTGCGTAGCGACATCGCTCTTATTAGCGTGTTGGTCTAAGTCCGCCATGCTTCCACGGCGTGTCTCGTTTTGAGGAGCCCCGCTGCACCCGTGACCTCTCATATCACAGCCAGCTGTGCCAGCCTCATCTTACTTCCGATAGTAACTGCTCCAATTTTCACTTTATATAATACCAGCTGTTACCAGCTCGATTCGGATAGTGACGCTATCTCAACCTCTTTATAAAATAGTGGTAGAGCCACGCTACCGGCAAAATTAATTTTCGCTAGTAGCATGAATAGGCCGGCTCGTCCGGGGAAGTACCACACTCTACCAGAAAATCGACGTTAGAGTAGAAGCTACCGCTTCTATGCTTCGTTCGGTGAATGAGAGAACTGGAGGCCCATCCTTCCCTCATTTCCTCCCCCATGTCCTTCCCTCAACTCCTTGAAAGGCCGCTAACGCTCCTGTTACACTCTGGTGTTGCAGTTGTCCATGGGCAGCGCTGTTAGCTTACCAACGGGCCATGTTGTACATATGTACAACATGGCCCGTTGTCATGGCGATTTTATTTTCTATTTAGATTTAAATAAGTTTATATCTACGACGGAGTGGGGTGACTTTCGTGTCATGCTAAAAATCATTAATTTTACATTTTGCCCGGTGGTTGGCCTCTTGGGTGTAAATGTACAATGGCTGAATCGCTCATACAAATATGTACAACCGACAATGTTAAAATGGCTGCAGACAAATGTGCACTCTCAGTGTCACTAATGAGAGGGAGTCACATTCTCTGCAGCCATATATAGTGGTCTGTACTGTACATTTACGCGGACGACGACACGGGTAAACCGGTATTTAGTCTGGTATAGGTCGGCAAACGAGCAAGCGAGTCACCTGATGAAAATGAAAATGAAAATGGATAATTTTTATTCAAAGTAGGATACATGTATCGCTTTTTGAACGTCATATGTTTCTGTTGTTTATATTTCTTTCTTTTATGTTTGTAAAATCGAAAAACTACTAGGGTTTCGGAATGACCACTGCTGAGAAGAATACGCCGAAAGAAACTCAGTCCAGTCTTGGTCTCTATGTGCCTGAAGGGCTCGAATATAACAATATATTTTACAAAAATTAAATTTAAGTACATTAAAATATACATTTAAATTATTACCAAGCATTTTTATCGAATAAATAATCTTTTATACAATAATAAGCCCTTTTAAGTAAATGATTTTTTACAGCCGTTTTAAATTGAATTAATGGCAGACCTAATATTTCTGCGGGAATTCTATTATAGAAGCGTACTCCAAGACCCAAAAAAGAATCCATAGTTTTCTGCAATCGCAATGCTGGTGTAAATAATTTATTTTTATTTCTAGTGTTTCTGCTATGTATATCACAGTTTTTTAATATAAATGAATGTTATGGCGCACAAACATAATATTAGAAAAGATATACTGTGAAGGGAGTGTCAGAATATTAATATTTTTGAATAACGCTCTAAGAGATTCTCTGGCGCCTAATTTATATATTGATCTAATAGCGCGTTTCTGTAGAACAAATATGGTATTTACATCTGCAGCGTTTCCCCATAGTAATATTCCATACGACATAAGACTATGAAAGTAACTAAAATATACCAAACGCGCAGTATCAACATCAGTTAGTTGTCTTATCCTCCTAACCGCGTAAGCCGCAGAGCTAAGTTTCCCTGCCAATTTTTCAATATGGGCACCCCATTGAAGCCCAGCATCAACAGTTATTCCAAGAAAAGTTGCTTTGCCTACCAATCCTACTGTTTCATTATTGACGACTATACTTGTTGAAACTTTTGCAACATTTGGTAAGCAAAATTTAATACATTTAGTTTTACTAGCGTTCAACAATAGATTGTTCGCAGTAAACCAGTCCAACACTTGAGCTAATGTACTATTAACCTCGTCAGAAGAGTCAGTATTCCTATCTACTACTATCTACTCGGAAGATGAGAGATGTATCATCGGCAAATAGTACAGCCTTGCATGTGTTAATATAGTACGGTAAATCATTAATGTATATAAGGAACAGAAGAGGCCCTAGGATAGAGCCCTGAGGTACACCCATCCTAATACATGATCCGGAAGATTGAACCCCATCTAAACTAACTTTTTGAATTCGGCTACTCAAGTACGATTTGATTAAGTCGAGAGATTTACCTTTGATTCCATAGTGTTTCAGCTTGGATATAAGGGTATTGTGATCTACGCAGTCAAATGCTTTAGAAAGATCACAAAAAGCACCAATAGCATTCTGTTTTCCCTCCCAAGCTTCATAGATATGTTTTAAAAGAGCTACACCCGCGTCAGTTGTTGACCGACCCTTAGTAAATCCATACTGTTCACTATGAAAATGATCATTTTTATTAAAAAAAGACAATAATTGATTGAAAATCAATTTTTCAAATATTTTACTGAGAACTGGTAGAATGGAAATAGGCCGGTAGTTTGTGGGATTACTTTTATCCCCTGATTTATATAATGGTATAACTTTACTCAGCTTCATCAAGGCTGGAAAAGTACCGGTATCTAAACATTTATTAAAAATAGAAGCTAAGTAAGGTGCTATTACATTAATGATATTACTTATGACGGATACCGAGATGTCCCACAAATCTCCAGTTTTTTTATTATTTAAGCTTTTAAATGTATCAATGATTGTGAGCGGAGTCACATGTTGAAATATTAAATTATTTTACATTCGGGTATACAACTTGTTAATAATTTTTTAGATTCATCTGTCGATGAACATAAGGAGGCAGTGATGTTTATGGGAATGTTAGTGAAAAAGTCCTCAAAATATTGGGCAACGTCTGCCTTACTGCTGAGAACATTATTATTTATTTTTAATTCTACTTTATTGTCACGCTGTTTATTCTTACCAGTTTCTGTGTTAATAATTTTCCATGTTGTCTTTATTTTATCTTGAGAATTTAAGATAGTATTTCTAGTATATAATGATTTGGCATGCATACATACCTTTTTAAAAACTTTTGAATAATTTCTAACATAATTAATAAATTCAGGATCCTGGTTATATGCCTTCATAGCCAGTAATTCGTATATCCTATTTCTACTGATGTAGATACCTGTAGTAGCCCATTCACTATTTTTTTTACGATTACGTCTGGTACAAGTTTTAACTTGGAAGGCATTATTGAATTCAGTTTCTATGACATTAAACATTTTATTGTAAAGGGCATCCGGATCATCTCTCGTTTCTTCGATTAGGGGCATTTTTTCTGATATATTTTCCTTGAATACCTTGATTTTGCCTCGGTTATAGGTCTATACGTTATCTTTGGTAAGTCTACCTCTACTTGATTTACTAATTTGACAAACTGACCAAAATGATCAGAAGTGAGATTTTTAATTATGTATTTATCAAGAGCACTACAATTGCAGAAAATATTATCTATACATGTTGCAGAATCACCATTAACACTAGTTGGTTCTAAAAATAAATTAAATAAATTAAACGACTTAAATACATTCAACAAGCCAACACTTTCAGTTGTAGTTACTAATAAATCAACATTAAAGTCACCGCACACTATGATATTTTTGGGACTACAGGATAGTTTCCTCAAAATATCTTCAATTACTAATTCCAAAGTATTATAATTTGACTTAGGGGGTCTGTATACGCATACTATAATAGATTCCTCAAGTTCAATACATGACAATTCAACATTACATTCTACCGAAAGACTGACGATATCTTTGCGTTCTCTACATTTGACATTGTTTCGCGTTAAAATTAAACTGCCTCCTTTCTCTTTAGTCTTTCTAGTATATGAGCTTGCCACTGAATAATTATCTATATTAAATTGTTGCTGATGGGGCTGTAGAAAATGTTCAGTAGGCATACTACATATATGATTTATGAATAATTCTAATTGTAATAATTTGCTAGTCAAGCCTTGAATGTTCTGGTGAATGATATTTAATTCTTTGACATCGCCATGACAACGGGCCATGTTGTACATATGTACAACATGGCCCGTTGTCATGGCGATTTTATTTTCTATTTAGATTTAAATAAGTTTATATCTAGGTTTAAGTTGACACAAGATACTATGTATCTTCCATTACATTTTAAGCGAAAAATAGCTTCACTTGTAGCTTTTAATTTACTTAGTCCTGTAAAAAGTAGTAAAACTGCTATGTCTTTTGACATAGGTAAATCTAATAGTAACGTTCAAGGTAGTATTATACCTGTAATATATAACTCTCACTCTGATTTAAACTGAGTGATAAGACAACAGTCAAGGCCAAAGAATTAAATATCATTCACCAGAACATTCAAGGCTTGACTAGCAAATTATTACAATTAGAATTATTCATAAATCATATATGTAGTATGCCTACTGAACATTTTCTACAGCCCCATCAGCAACAATTTAATATAGATAATTATTCAGTGGCAAGCTCATATACTAGAAAGACTAAAGAGAAAGGAGGCAGTTTAATTTTAACGCGAAACAATGTCAAATGTAGAGAACGCAAAGATATCGTCAGTCTTTCGGTAGAATGTAATGTTGAATTGTCATGTATTGAACTTGAGGAATCTATTATAGTATGCGTATACAGACCCCCTAAGTCAAATTATAATACTTTGGAATTAGTAATTGAAGATATTTTGAGGAAACTATCCTGTAGTCCCAAAAATATCATAGTGTGCGGTGACTTTAATGTTGATTTATTAGTAACTACAACTGAAAGTGTTGGCTTGTTGAATGTATTTAAGTCGTTTAATTTATTTAATTTATTTTAGAACCAACTAGTGTTAATGGTGATTCTGCAACATGTATAGATAATATTTTCTGCAATTGTAGTGCTCTTGATAAATACATAATTAAAAATCTCACTTCTGATCATTTTGGTCAGTTTGTCAAATTAGTAAATCAAGTAGAGGTAGACTTACCAAAGATAACGTATAGACCTATAACCGAGGCAAAATCAAGGTATTCAAGGAAAATATATCAGAAAAAATGCCCCTAATCGAAGAAACGAGAGATGATCCGGATGCCCTTTACAATAAAATGTTTAATGTCATAGAAACTGAATTCAATAATGCCTTCCAAGTTAAAACTTGTACCAGACGTAATCGTAAAAAAAATAGTGAATGGGCTACTACAGGTATCTACATCAGTAGAAATAGGATATACGAATTACTGGCTATGAAGGCATATAACCAGGATCCTGAATTTATTAATTATGTTAGAAATTATTCAAAAGTTTTTAAAAAGGTATGTATGCATGCCAAATCATTATATACTAGAAATACTATCTTAAATTCTCAAGATAAAATAAAGACAACATGGAAAATTATTAACACAGAAACTGGTAAGAATAAACAGCGTGACAATAAAGTAGAATTAAAAATAAATAATAATGTTCTCAGCAGTAAGGCAGACGTTGCCCAATATTTTGAGGACTTTTTCACTAACATTCCCATAAACATCACTGCCTCCTTATGTTCATCGACAGATGAATCTAAAAAATTATTAACAAGTTGTATACCCGAATGTAAAATAATTTAATATTTCAACATGTGACTCCGCTCACAATCATTGATACATTTTTTAAAATGTATCAATGATTGTGAGCTTTTGCTTAAATAATAAAAAAACTGGAGATTTGTGGGACATCTCGGTATCCGTCATAAGTAATATCATTAATGTAATAGCACCTTACTTAGCTTCTATTTTTAATAAATGTTTAGATACCGGTACTTTTCCAGCCTTGATGAAGCTGAGTAAAGTTATACCATTATATAAATCAGGGGATAAAAGTAATCCCACAAACTACCGGCCTATTTCCATTCTACCAGTTCTCAGTAAAATATTTGAAAAATTGATTTTCAATCAATTATTGTCTTTTTTTAATAAAAATGATCATTTTCATAGTGAACAGTATGGATTTACTAAGGGTCGGTCAACAACTGACGCGGGTGTAGCTCTTTTAAAACATATCTATGAAGCTTGGGAGGGAAAACAGAATGCTATTGGTGCTTTTTGTGATCTTTCTAAAGCATTTGACTGCGTAGATCACAATACCCTTATATCCAAGCTGAAACACTATGGAATCAAAGGTAAATCTCTCGACTTAATCAAATCGTACTTGAGTAGCCGAATTCAAAAAGTTAGTTTAGATGGGGTTCAATCTTCCGGATCATGTATTAGGATGGGTGTACCTCAGGGCTCTATCCTAGGGCCTCTTCTGTTCCTTATATACATTAATGATTTACCGTACTATATTAACACATGCAAGGCTGTACTATTTGCCGATGATACATCTCTCATCTTCCGAGTAGATAGTAGTAGATAGGAATACTGACTCTTCTGACGAGGTTAATAGTACATTAGCTCAAGTGTTGGACTGGTTTACTGCGAACAATCTATTGTTGAACGCTAGTAAAACTAAATGTATTAAATTTTGCTTACCAAATGTTGCAAAAGTTTCAACAAGTATAGTCGTCAATAATGAAACAGTAGGATTGGTAGACAAAGCAACTTTTCTTGGAATAACTGTTGATGCTGGGCTTCAATGGGGTGCCCATATTGAAAAATTGGCAGGGAAACTTAGCTCTGCGGCTTACGCGGTTAGGAGGATAAGACAACTAACTGATGTTGATACTGCGCGTTTGGTATATTTTAGTTACTTTCATAGTCTTATGTCGTATGGAATATTACTATGGGGAAACGCTGCAGATGTAAATACCATATTTGTTCTACAGAAACGCGCTATTAGATCAATATATAAATTAGGCGCCAGAGAATCTCTTAGAGCGTTATTCAAAAATATTAATATTCTGACACTCCCTTCACAGTATATCTTTTCTAATATTATGTTTGTGCGCCATAACATTCATTTATATTAAAAAACTGTGATATACATAGCAGAAACACTAGAAATAAAAATAAATTATTTACACCAGCATTGCGATTGCAGAAAACTATGGATTCTTTTTTGGGTCTTGGAGTACGCTTCTATAATAGAATTCCCGCAGAAATATTAGGTCTGCCATTAATTCAATTTAAAACGGCTGTAAAAAAATTATTTACTTAAAAGGGCTTATTATTGTATAAAAGATTATTTATTCGATAAAAATGCTTGGTAATAATTTAAATGTATATTTTAATGTACTTAAATTTAATTTTTGTAAAATATATTGTTATATTCGAGCCCTTCAGGCACATAGAGACCAAGACTGGACTGAGTTTCTTTCGGCGTATTCTTCTCAGCAGTGGTCATTCCGAAACCCTAGTAGTTTTTCGATTTTACAAACATAAAAGAAAGAAATATAAACAACAGAAACATATGACGTTCAAAAAGCGATACATGTATCCTACTTTGAATAAAAATTATTCATTTTCATTTTCATTTTCATCAGGTGACTCGCTTGCTCGTTTGCCGACCTATACCAGACTAAATACCGGTTTACCCGTGTCGTCGTCCGCGTAAATGTACAGTACAGACCACTATATATGGCTGCAGAGAATGTGACTCCCTCTCATTAGTGACACTGAGAGTGCACATTTGTCTGCAGCCATTTTAACATTGTCGGTTTTACATATTTGTATGAGCGATTCAGCCATTGTACATTTACACCCAAGAGGCCAACCACCGGGCAAAATGTAAAATTAATGATAACTACTCTACTACACTAGAGTCTAGAATGTAAATAAAATGACAAGCGTTTTACTGCAGCTCAGGTTCGATACTCGGCCTGGTCAAAATGGAAAATGATCTTGGATGTTTAATCTTAATAAATGCTCTTATTCTTCTTAATCTTAAATCTGAAATATACTCTAAATTCATATCCCACCACACAAGTTCACATTTTAGTGCAGGGCTAGCCCAATCTGTTGTTCCTATAAAATTATTTATTTATCTTTTATTCTCGCATTACATGCTTCGCCCCAAATATGAGAGCTAGGTAGACTAAGAAGCGCGAAGCGAAAATTGTGAGGGCGTGATGATGACCCCTGGTTGTAATTCACGTTAGAGTACACGGCAAAACTGTCTTTTACCGGACAGTGACGTAACGCGGATCTTTAACGGGCTATATCTTTGTCAATTTTTGTTTGATTCACAGAAGAAAAAATACGAGTCCAATATTTTTCAATACTCTACTAGACTAACTATTGTAAAAAGTACAGTCAGCCAATGAGATATCTGACCCCCTACAACAGCGCCATTTTTCGCAAACTAAAGAAACATCCGTGGTTTAAACCCAAAGATAAAAATATACAAGTGTAATATCCTTTGCGACTAGTGCCATCTATTGAATTGTGAATGAACAAATAAGGTTAATAAGCAGAAATCTGATACCCTTGACGACTAATGCCATCTATTCATTTTTGATAAATAAAACAAGCCCTAGCATACGATACGCTTATTTCAAAGATACTTCAATAGTTAGATGTGGCGCAAGTGGTAGGCACTATGGTTTAATAGTTAGTGTGATTATGAATGAACAGGTTCAAATCCTCAAAAGCTTTTTATTTTTTACAAATATCACCAACTTCCTATTGTGATGTTGGTGTAATTTTGGTTGTTTAAACATAATGTTACCGAGCTAATTACTGTGAATAAAAAGCATTTTATATTTTTAATTACTTTATTACATCAAAAAAATGTAACAGTGAAATAAATACCTGCCTACTTAATTCAAACTATGATTAATCTTCTGTAGAGAGAACCAACATGTTACTTAATAAGTAACAATTTACATCTCTCAACTTCTTTTTAATCATAGTATTATATTTTTTTAAATGTGTGGGGTCAAATAGTGCTATGTGAATAACTTTGCTTCGATAATAGTATAAGAATGAATATAAACCTATGGCATTAAATGAATTTTAATATGGGAGAGGGTGACCCCCATTTTGAAGCTTTTGTTCAAGTCTATTTGTCATTTCACTTACCATGTTAGATCAGATCACATATCACTTATGCGCATATTTATTAATTTAGTATAACCTTTTTGTCTAAATTGATTTAAATCAAACTTTACTCGTGTCTCGTGTCCCAGTTAAGCACTATTTGACCCTACAATCTGGGATTTTAATTGGTCACTCAATAACAGTTAGATCACAGAACAATTGTCTTAAATAAAATATATTCAACATTGCAAACTGTTGGAATCACCACATCTCATAAATTTTCCAAGTATTTTTCTTTATTCATCCGGCCGCCGAATTCTACCAGCTCCCCTGGGCCCATTGAAGACATCTGTCCCCAATAACCTGCAAAACAATAATACGATCAGTTACCTATTATTCTACACTGCGTAATACACTAGGCATTAAATATTATTATTATTTTACTTCACTATTTAATGAATATTTTTACCTAATGTTATCCTGCCACTGTTCTCAAAGGCAAATTATTTTGATGGCTATACGCTGGCCATGTCTTCTCCGCAATATTTTTCTGCCATCATCATCAGACTTAAAACTTTTTTCATCAGAATAAAATACGATCTCGTTCTTGTTGAATGTTTCCTCACTGTTTCAATTGAAATATTGTAGTGTATATGTTACGCCAGTTGACTCCGAATCCACAAACGGACGGTGTTTCTCTGTAAGAGATATATTTATCTTAGACATTTATCACAAACCCTATGTTTTACGGAACAAAAAATAGTGTGACAATTAAGTAAGTATATTAAATACTTATAATTTCTACTTACCGCGATACCTAACTCTCTAGATATAGATACTTTAAATACTGTGGTTGTCTTCACAATACAATATTAGCTTTCTCAAAATCTGCTATATAAGATGAAACGGGATGCCTAATAACTGGTGGGGTTTTGGATCAGTACACAGTAATCGCAGTATCTTAATTGTGACGCGAGTGAACAATATTTTTGATTAGTTGGTATCAGGTATAAATAAATCTGATAGATTACCCTCAATTTATTTGTTAAAGCAATGCGTTGCAGTTGGTGACAATGATGTCATAGCAGTAGAAATAGATAGCCAATTTCGCCCGAGACGTCATATCGTCGGTTGGCGTATTGAGATGAGCGCTAGCTTCTCAAGTCGTGGGTCCATGGTTCGAATCGAACTTTACGTAGGATTGTTTTTGATTCTTTCTTGTTCTTACCATTGATGATTACTTGAATTATTAGCTGAGATTATCAGAAATACAAAATTTGCAACTGAGCAGGTTATCAGAAACAAGTTTATACCAGCAGTTGTCTGTCTACTTGCCAAAAATCACGGTAGGTGGCGCTTCACAGCAAAGTGTGAATTTACGTTTTAAAAGTCAGGGGGTCAGGTATCTGCTTGGCCGACTGTACTTTTTTAGAAAACATGCCCGTTAGTTGTCTTTTCAAATGAGCCTCAAATTCTTGTGTGCCCAAGGGCCCATCATAGTTTAAGACGACGTAGGTAAACAGACGCGACAAAGAAAACAACAGAACAAAATAATCATCTCCAATGTTGTCATAGAAGTTACAAATTCTGGTATATGGCCAACAGTCATAAAAACATGAACCTATCTTGGCAAACCGTCGACTTTCGTAAACGCCTATCAATCTCGATAGCAAGGCAATCAACCTTAACTAGAATGTTGAAACTGGCGTCAATTATGTTGCCGTTAAGAAACCACATATTCTGCAAGTATTAGTGTTCTATCATAATTCATGTTGATTTAGAATTTGAGATCCGTGCTTCGAAAAGGCACGCATAGTACGCCTTTGTTGTCGGTTGGAATCACTAGATGGCCAACAGCCTCTGTGGTCCAGTGGTTAAGGCGTTTGCCTGTTGACCCGGGGGTCGTGAGTTTGATTCCCACCGGAAGCATACTTTGTTTAGTTGTTTCCAGTTTGGTTAGGACATTGCAGGCTTGAATCAATGCAATTGTTAAAGCATTGTTAGAAAGTTCCAAGGGAATGTTCAGTCTATCATTAATCATACAGGCCATTACGCCACTTTTTTGAAGTTGGTTAATAACGAACGACCCGCGGAGAAATACAAAATTTTACTTACACTATCCCTTTTTGTTTTGCATATTGTAAGTCTATCGAGCTCTTGTGACGTCTTTCGTACCTAAATACACACGCAGTAATGTATTGTATGCATTGTACAAATCTCAATCCCTGCGGGTACGTCCCAGTGGTAACGAGATGCCGCAACTGCCGCAAGCCTTTGAAACACGGGGTCCTTGGTTCGATTCCCGACCAGATCAAGATGAAAAGCTATAATTTTTCATATTTTCATGGATCTTGGATGTTTATCTACGAGTATTATATCAGAAATAAGTAGTGTTGAATTTGGACCCCACGTCAAAAGTTTACAACTTACTGTAGGGTTAGCTCAGTATGTGTAATTGGTCCGTGTATATTAATTTATATATGTAGTATCCGGCAGAGTAGATTAGGGCCACTCCAAGTCTTCCCGTGGATGTCGTAGAAAGCGACTTAGGAAATACAAGCTAAACAAAGCTTATAAACATTGTGAGACCTCTCCAACCCGTCTGGCCAGCGTGAAGAGCGTAGGCCAAGTCCTGTGACTGCTCTGGCCAAGTATGGCTCTAGTAGTACAGAGAGGGTCGACTCCTGTAGTGGAGACTAAAAAGACCTGATGATGATGATTTTAATATAGCAAAAACCCCCTGAACACCCTCAAACCATTATATCGGCATGTTCGAGTCACCTTGGATTTCGCCTGATAAACGAAGGTCCTCGCTAACCAACGCGCAGATTCATTAAAACAATGTTTACACACGCGAGATGTGTTTATGTTTGATAATTTGGCGATATCCGTTTCCTACGATAGACTATCGCCATATCGTGTTTTTATATCAAAGTTTATCACGCTGACTTCAGGTCACTAACTCAATGTAAACTAACGATATCAGCTTTTTATACACGTGTCTGTATCTGTCAGTTTTTATTTTTGGCGACCTCTAGTGCTCACACTCGACTAGATTACAAAATAAAGAACTTGATAATGCATAAATAAATTAAGTACCTATTTGACAAAAAAAGCGAGGGAAACGACACAAACATCATCATCATTTCGTGTAGGTGTCACGGTCAATCGACCATATGCACACCCTGGTGTCAGAGTTCTTCGAAACCGCCTCTCGGCCTCTGACGTGGTTCCTTTAACGACTACCAGATGGCAACCGGGACTATCGGCTTTACGTGCCTTCCGTAGCACGAAATAAGTTTTATTATCAAACAATCAGGTGATTCAAGCCTGCAATGTCCTAACCAAACTGGAAACAACTAAACAAAGTATGCTTCCCGTGGGAATTGAACCCACGACACAAACTAAGCATTGGCGAGCTGAACTGTGTAGGTTCACACACAAATCTAGGGACGGGAGAGCAAGCGCGCGGGAGAGGGAAGCCAAAGCGAGAGCCGGGAGCATCGTTTCACCTCTTTTCATAATTTGCTTCACACCGACCTAGGTACGCTCACATGGTGAACGATAAGCTTTGTTAGAATTGTCGGATATTTTCGTTCGCATTGTTAAATTGCTAATTTGCTTATCTCTGTAGTTCGCGGTGTGAACCAAAGTATGGAAAAAGTTTAAACTGGCGGTGTGACCCTGCGCTTTACGAGTTTACCTTCTGCCCTACAATCCTTAGATTTTTCATAACACTATTTTTCAAAGGAAAATAAAAAACGATTGCCTTTACATAAAAATATAATTATACATAGCCTATTTCACTAAAGGCAAGGATTTTCCCGATTCCTCACACATCCAAATCTGTCCAGAAATTTTGAAGTTATGCTGTAATAAAAGTGCACATAAACATATAGCTTTTGTATAGCATTTACTTGAAATTATTGTTCTGAGGTTTAGGCCTATTTACTGAATAAACCACAGATTTAAAAATTTTTTTTTTTAATATTAACATGAAAATATATCATCAGAAAGTCTTAATTAAAACCTTCCTGAATATATATTTTATTGTTAATATTAAATTCAAGATATACGTAGATGGTGGGGTCAGGTATCTCGTTGGCTGACTGTACATGCTTACATACAAGAACTCTAAAACCATTACACTCCGTCTGGAGCTTCTTGTCAAAGATAATATTTATGTAAGGGCAACATAATAAAGTGTTTTTGTGATTCCGAATGCTCTGAATCCTAACAAATGTGGCCTTGTGGTCCTGCAACGTATGTCTTAGCGTGTGACGATCTGTATCAGAGATACCAAAATGATTGACATAGTTTCCCCTGATTCCAGGTCAATGCAGACATCAACGTGCTACCTTTCTGCACACAGTTCATCCCCATGGAAGTCATCACATACCCCAAATATGAAAGTATTTGCTACCACCCCAGTATTCTTCCCAGGCACAGAGGGGCATCTTCTATTAATTGGTAAGTTTTCTTCTTATCCAGTTTCATCATCATCATTCACAGCTGCAAGACTCCGCCACAGATCATACCCTGCAAGAATTTTCAAGATTACCGATTGGAAGCGGCCTGCAATTAGTTTTCCTGCTGCCTTGACTAAGTCATCCAACGCAGCGTCGGACTGGCTATACCGAGTGTTATACGAGTATATAGATCAATATAGATATATATATACTCAACTGCCCAAAAATACATACTATACCGACTATACCGTGTATACGACTAGCTCCGTGGCGCAGCGGTCAACACGCCAGCCTGCGACACGGAGTGACCGGGTTCGATCCCCGGCCAGGTCAAGATGGAAAATGATCTTTTTCAGATTGGCCTGGGTCTTGGATGTTTATCTATATATGTATTTGTTATAAAAAAATATAGTATCGTTGAGTTAGTATCCCATAACACAAGTCTCGAACTTACTTTGGGGCTAGCTCAATCTGTGTGATTTGTCCGTATATATTTATTATTATTTATTATTTATTTATTTATACCGCGTGATTTTGAACCTCTGAACTAATTATGTTGAAATCCCTAATGAAATATAGAATTGCAAGAAAAAAAAGCTGCAAATCGAAAAAAAATTAGTAATTTTCACATTACAAAGTCGCCGATAAGCTGGACAAATTTCTATGGATGGTAATTTTTTTTTGTGTTTTACTATTTTTCTTGCAATCCTGTATTCCATTAGGGATTCTGATTTCAGAATTTAAATATAGTTCAGAGGTTCAAAATCACGCCTATATATGTATAGTCGGTACAGTATGTATTTTTGGGCAGTTGGGTATATCTATCTATATTGATCTATATACTCGTATATAAAAAATCACTCCCTCATTACGAAATCTCGAAAACTACTTAGCCAATGAAGATGAAATTTGGCAGGAAGGTAGATTGTGACTCGGAGCCATCCGCTCAGAAAGGATTTTTGGAAATTCCATCCCTAAGAGGGTGAAATAGGGGTTGTCAGTTTGTATGAAAGCTCGTAATTTTTAAAGTGACACCTAACAATTTTATTTTAAGTTATTAGAAAATAATAATGCTTTATTAGATTTTGAAAATGACATCCCCATAGGGGTGAAATAGGGGTTGCAAGTTTGTATGAATCTTCGTAATTTTAGAAGCGAGGTACATGACGTTTTTGATTTAATGGTTAGTAAAAAATAAGAATCCTTTATTTGGATTTAAAAAAAATGCATCCCCGAGGTGCATTGAGGGTTGCAAAGTGAGTTTGTTTGTTACGCTTTCACGCCTTTACTACCGAACCGATCATCATGAAATTTTGCATACACGTTATCTGGGGTACGGAGAAGGACATAGGGTACATTTTATCCAGGGAAAAAGGGAACTACTACTGTTCTCGAGGGATCTATATTAACGCTGGTGGAGCCGCGGGCGAAAGCTAGTGTCTGTATATTTAACTTAAGACGAGGACTCAAATGTTTGGTACCTTCGCTCGGCAAAGGACTGATCAAGTGCGCGCAAGGGATAGCGCTTGGCGGTTTAGCCCGTGAATGATGAGATAGGAGATAGTCTCGAGTCGCTCAAAGAAAAAAACGTAAGCGCCAAATTCGTTATTTCTATTTTATATAAAATCAGACCGGTTAATTGTATTTTCATATTTACATTTTGATGAATTACTAATAACCTATCTTTTAGTCTAAAAATCATTATTTCATTCGTCGCATTTGAGCTACAATAACAAAAACTCTGCGAACGTAGACCATTTTTCAAAAAATATTTCTAAAGAGAAAATTTTATCAAAACGTGTTTTCATCTTCAATTTTTGGGGATGAAATAGTCAAAAATCATATTACTTAGATTTGAAACTCCTAATTTAAGTATTTTGCGAGATAAATAAGGTTCAGAACGACCTTATTTACAGTGGTATCACCTTAACTGCCCGCAATCCCAGCGTATCAGTATCGATGGTGTCACAGTTATCGCGCTTGTAATAACCCCATACTGATCGTCACGCGTAATTATCAACGCTTGGTGTCACAAGTTATCGCGCTAGTAAAAACTCCATACTCGTCGCCACACGTTATTATCAACGTTTTATTTCTGTAAACGTTATGGAATTCTTATTTTAGTGCAATATTATGTATTGATGTTTGATTACAATGTCTGGCTAGCTCCGTGGCGCAGCGGTCAACACGCCAGCCTGCGCCACGGAGTGACCGGGTTCGATCCCCGGCCAGGTCAAGATGGAAAATGATCTTTTTCAGATTGGCCTGGGTCTTGGATGTGTATCTATATATGTATTTGCTATAAAATATAGAATCGTTGAGTTAGTATCCCATAACACAAGTCTCGAACTTACTTTGGTGCTAGCTCAATCTGTGTGATTTGTCCGTATATATATCTTAAGTATTTTACTCACGGCTTGTGAAAGGCGCAGCATTCTCGAATCTACTTAGGTTACTTGCGCTGTTTTCTCGTTGTCATACTAGTTTGTCATACCAGTATGACGAGGTTGTAAATGGACAAGTTCCTGCAATAATTTAAATAAATATATGTGGCGAAAATCTGCGGATCAAGTCAATAGGCGAAGCGGCTAGCAACCCATCACTATTTAGATTCTGTTTTCTATCACGCTACTCTATCTACACGCCCTCCAACATGCTAAATGTGACCATAAAGTCTTATAGACCTAGGCTCTGTCTACCCCGCAAGGGAAAAAGACATGATACTATGTATATATGGACAAAGTACATAGATTGAGCTACCCACAAAGTAAGTTCGAGACTTGTGTTATGGAATTCTAACTCAACGATACTATATTTTATAACAAATGCGTAATAACAATGTAAAGAAAACCCTGTCCGATCCTTGAAGGGGTGATTCAGCCCGTCGATATGAATAACTTTTTCTATCGGGTACGATACGAGATATCTCCAATCGTATCGCACGTATAGCGGCGTCCCTCTCATCGGATCCGATTTAGGATGCGATTCAGCATGATATATACCATCTTTACTAATTTGTTACTGATATTATTTGGTCTATACTCTAGCAACTGTTTTGTCATCAATTCTACCCCAAGGTATGTAATATTAGCTTTTGTCCGCGGCTGTGCCCGCGTTAGTGTCGATCCCTCGGTAACATTACAATTTCCCGGAATTAAATATAGGCCCTATGGCTATGGCCTTCCCCGCGTTTCAAACTACCTCCATTCTAAATTATATCTTATATAACTTGGTTGAAGCGTGAAAAGAAGACAGACTTTTGGAAGTATGGATATGAATTGTCAGTATTGCACAGTTTATTGTGTACCAAGTTCCAAAAGGTGGGCCAAATTTTATTGGTGTACATTGTGATATGTGCGGACATATGATTGTCCGCACATATCACAAATAGGGAATGCAAATTTCGCGAGATTGGGGCTCAAGCGAGATCTCGCGAGTTTGTGAATAACAATACTGCTTGATCTCGCCAATTTCGAGATCTCGCGAGATTGGCAGTTTCGTGTTTTGCAAATAATCACAATATTTGAATAAATTAGGAAAAAAATAATAAAAACCATTAGTATTTTATGATAAACATTTATTTTCACGATTTTTTTCAATAGACTTGTATGAATTAAACACGCGTCAGTCCACGCGCTGCCGCGCTTTTCTTTTTAATCTCGTAAAACTCGCGAGATTAACGAGACTGCAATCTCGCTAATTTGGATCTCGAAAAAATTTTTTTTGACGTTATAACATCTTATAAATCGATGAACGCCGGCTGCGCGCACGTAATAGAGTCACTTTCCGTGTGCAAGTGAGAGCGCGGAACAACCGATAGAGAGACACGATCGGCCTAAGTGTTCGGCTTGTGACACATCTACCTCTCTTCCAACGTTATCACGTAAAATAATCGTCCGTCAACCGACTATACAGACAAACTTTTTTTATTTGTATAGCTTATATAGCTATGAATCTTAATAGGTAAATAGTGCAAGTTTCATGAAAATCGGTTCTGTATTTATTTTTTATGAGTACTCTTGTTTTGAATATTAAATCTTCCTTACTTGTTACAGGACACTGATCGAGGGCGACACAGTCTGCGGCCTGTCGATCTTCTGGGCTGATGATGGACTGGACACCGGCCCCATTCTGCTGCAGGAAACATTCCCTGTCACCATGGACGACACCCTCGACAGCATTTACAACAAATACTTGTACCCCGAAGGTAAGTACTTCATCATTTAAAGGGCACTGGTTGAAGGCGATCTGCAGCCTTCGATCTTCTGGGCGGATGACGGACTTTGTCTACTTACATAAGTAAAAATTTAAATATGTAACAACTGGTTACACACGTACGAAGTCAGCTACTGGCTGACATGTTTTGACCTCATCCGGAGGTCTTCCTCAGGGCGAATGTAGATCGAGACGCGCGTCCGATGTCCCGGTCCGCACTCTCCGGAGGAAGACATCCGGAGGTCGAAACAAGTCGGTCAGTAGCTGACTTCGTACGTGAGTAACCCGTTGTTACATATTTTAATAATTTGCATTGATACCTCGTATTTCTATAATCTAAATTTCATTTCTAGCTGAATAAAAGGTGCCTCTAGGTTGCTTACCCTTTCTGTCGAAGCTTTCAAACTACTGACCCAGTGTAACTGTCAGTGTACGCTGTCTAGTCTGAAGTTACATCTTACATCCAAAAATGAATAGTCATCATTCGGGTATTAGTTTTTATCTTATAAAAGACAGTTTCACTTATAACATGATACTAAAGCAAAAATTGTAATTTCTTTAGGAATCAAAGCCTTGGCGAAATCAGTAAACATGGTAGCAAACGGCACAGCGCCCAAAATCGTCCAGTCTGAAGAGGGAGCCACTTATGATCCCGCACTGTTCAAGCCAGAGACGCACCAGGTAAATAAATTATTTATGTATATCAGATCCTACTCATTCGTCCAAATCCATCCAAATATTCATAGCATCAAGAGTTTAAATTTGGCTACTGGTCTATCAAAAGAATATTTTTATATATTTTCCTATGGTTAACTTTTTTCAACATAATTTCAACTTGTGTCATTAACACAATACGGTTCGTCGTCAGTATTGTGACAAAAGGCAAGGCATGGTTATTACGTCAGAGAGCTAGTGCAAAGTTCGAAATATCGGAGATATGCTTGGTCTGTGATCCCCAAGCAAGGACCGGCGATGGCTACCGGGACGTGACATTTGCCGTGCATGTAGCCGGCATTAAAATATAAATCGATTATAAGACGATCTCACGTCAATACCTTGTTTTTCAGATCGACTGGTCCAAAACTGGCGTAGCCCTACACAACTTCATCCGAGGCCTGGACTCGTCGCCCGGTGCCACCAGCTTCATCAGGCCACAGACGGCGGCCGGGATCTCGGAGACCGGCGAGGACATAGAGCTGAAGTTCTTCGGCTCCTCGCTGTGGGAAGGCGAGTATGAGGCGCAGGGCGACAAGTTAGTGATCCCGGGACTGAAAGCGCCGGCGGTGGTCCACGAGGCTGGACTGATGATCACTGCCAATGATGGGGTTAAGGTACGTTTTATAGTTTCCAAATTTTATATTTGAATTTTCCAAAATGCGTTAAAGAAAAAAATATTTAACATTTAGCAAATTATTGCAGCTTAAATTCTTACCACGGAATAAGTACTACCTAGTACTTACGTACAGAAGTTGCACTCTGCAAAAGTATTCAAAGAAATATCAATTCAATGTAGTTCGCGATACGGTGTAATTTACCTCGCGTTAGAAGGCCTTTTGAAGTACCTTTTCGTTTATACATTTATATAGACCTGTTATAAAACTCATTTAGGATCAAATTATTGCTGCTTAAATCCTTACCACAGAATAAATAAATAAAATTATTGCAAGCTAATTGGAGTGAGACAGGCCTGTCGTTATTTTATTTATTATACTAGCTGATCAGACAGACGTTGTCTGTCTTAACTATACAGGGTTATAGTTAACTGACGCAAAACCAGCTAAAGACGTTTGTTCTATGACTTTTACCTAAACGCAATACATAGTAAGATTTTACACACATTAGCTTTTATGTGGATTTCTATCAAACGTTAAATCTATGTTTAATTCTACTATAGCTAATTAATAGATTCAGGTGTTACTTTGCTAAATGATAAATCTACTGTAGCTGTTAGTATGCGTACAGCCAGCAGCCGCCAGCCGCGTGCCACGTGAGCGTTGGTACCTACTATTATTACCTTGTAGCGCTGATTGCCATAGAGTTAAGCCTCTGCAGTAATGTACTATTGTAGCGTTTCATATAATTTTTTAAATACACCAAACAATGTTTCCATTCCTCCCGCAGCTGAACATCCAAAGACTGAAAGTGAACGGCAAGATGATAAACGCACAGAACTTCTTCAAAGCGGGCAAGAGCAAGGTCTCTGTCGAGCTCACCGCAGAAGAGAAACAGTTCGTCGAAAACGCGCGCGACATCTGGAAGGCTATACTCCGCGTTGACATCGAAGATGACACCGATTTCTTCAACTGCGGAGCCGGCAGCATGGACGTCGTCAGACTAGTTGAAGAAGTCAAAGACATAGCCAATTTAGAACTACAAAATGAAGATATCTACATGAACACCACGTTTGAGGAGTTTTGCATAGCAGCCATATTGAAATCTAGGGGGGGGTCCGGCAGTACCGAAATAGAGTATGAAGGGGTCGAAATGGACGTGAATAAAATGAAGATTAAGTTCCCTACGCAGTTGTTCATCAATGGAGAGTTCGTGAACTCTGATAGTGGGAAGACGTTGACCGTGGTTAACCCCAGTGATGAGAGTGAGATATGTAAGGTGCAGAGCGCGTCGGTCAGTGACGTGAACCGGGCGGTGATGGCCGCCAAAAAGGCGTTTGAAGAGGGGGAGTGGTCGAAAATCAGCGCTAGGGAGAGAGGGACGCTGCTGTTCAGGTAAATACTGAATTATACGGAACCCTAATAAAGAATTCAAGAGAAATCCCTTAGATCCTTCTTTATTAGGGTCTAAGAGAATAGAAGGATCTAAGAGAATAGAAGGATCTAAGAGAAAACGCTTAGATCCTTCTTTATTAGGGTCTAGGAGAAAACTCTTAGATACTTCTTTATTATTAATATCGCTCCGCTGTCCGCCTGTCCGTCTGTCTGTCTGTGTGTCCGTCTGTCACCAGGCTGTATCTCGTAAACCGTGATAGAAAGCCAGTTAAAATTTTCACAGTGTTACCGCTATAACAACAAATACTAAAAAATAGAATAAAATAAATATTTAAGGGGGCTCCAATACAACAAACGTGATGTTTTTTAGATTGACTTGGCCCTTGCATATTTATCTATAAAAATATAGTATCGTTGAGTTAGTATCCTACGACACAAGTTCACAACTTACGGTGGGGCTAGCCCAATTTGTGTGATATGTCCCTATATATTTATTTATTTATAGTGACACCGACAAAAATCAGACACAAAATTTGAAGCATATTTAATTATATCGGTTTTTCCGACTAAGGTACATTTATTTTAGTCGGAAAGGCCGACTGAAACTAATTTGTTTTATAATGAATCATAATTAACCTAAGTTTTAATAATATTAATAATACTATTTAATATCTCACAGGCTAGCAGACCTAATGGAGCAGCACAAAGAAGAGCTGGCGACGATAGAGTCCATAGATTCCGGTGCTGTGTACACGTTAGCTCTGAAGACTCACGTGGGCATGTCCATCGAGACGTGGCGGTACTTCGCCGGCTGGTGCGATAAGATACAAGGAACTACTATACCCATCAACCACGCGAGGCCTAACAGGTACAAATTATAAAATAAAAAAGCTTTATTTGTTTTAGGTACGTATACACTACATACAGTAGATAGGCGCAGCCGATACAGACGGGTCGACAGCACCAGTACCAAACTAGGTCACCCCTGTATTTTGGAGGGCTGCCATACGTCACATCCGCTACTCCTCATAGCCGTTACATATTTGTACGTAGTTAAGGTACCTTAAATTCTAACAGGTACAAATTGAGACTTACACAGAAATATATCAAGATAGAACGGGGATTCCAGGATTTTGTCGAGGAAACGCGCGGATCAGTTTTTGCATAAGCCGCGCCCCCAATTTGACGTCATTACTAGCGAAATGGTAATGCGACATGCAAAGAAATAAATCGCGTCATATCGATAAACAGTTTTTACAGTTTAAAACCGCAGAATTAAGCATGTGTTCTTGTTGGGACGTACGCGCTGACTGACGAACGTTTAACGAATCTTGCACGATCGTGCAAGATTGAGACACGCGTCACCGCCCATTTGGCCGTTCTATTTTGATATATTTCTCTGTATACAAAGAGATTATCAATTTTTTAATATTATAATTTTTTAAAATATTAATTACTAGCTTTCGCCCGCGGCTCCGCCCGCGTCAATGTCGATCCCTCGCGAATAGTACTTTTTCCCGGGATAAAAGGTAGCCTATGACTTCTCCGCACTCCAGAGAACTTGTATGCAAAATTTCATGATGATCGGTTCAGTACTTACGGCGTGAAAGCGTAACAAACAAACAAACTCACTTTCGCATTTATAATATTAGTAAGGATAAGGATAATCTTAATAAATTAAGAAATAAAATATGGTGAAAAAATTTCATGCGGGCGGGACTTGAACCTGCGACCTAGGTCTATGTACGACCTATGCTCTACCATCTGATTGATGAATATGGTAAAAAAAAAATCACCGTGTATACGAATATATATAAAAATATAAATATAAATATGCGTGTATTAAATTGTTGCAGAAACTTAACCATGACCAAGAAAGAGCCGATCGGCGTGTGTGCGCTGGTCACCCCATGGAATTACCCTCTTATGATGTTGTCATGGAAGATGGCGGCGTGTCTGGCTGCTGGCAACACTGTTGTTATGAAGCCCGCTGCTGTGAGTTCTCAACTATAAATTCTAGCTTCGTTTTCATTTATCTGTTATATTACTGACTAGCTGTTTTCCCGCGACTTCGTTCGCGTAAATTATAGCCTATATCTTACCCACTGATCATGTAGCTTACTATAGTTGAAAGAATTTTTTAAAATAGGTTCAGTAGTTTTTGAGTTTATTCATTACAAACAAACCACTAAACCAGTATATCATAACTGTATGATGTGGTCAGTTTTGACTCTGAATTTTAACTTTCAGGTGTGTCCACTAACGGCCCTCAAGTTTGCGGAGCTGTCGGCCAAAGCGGGCATACCACCCGGCGTCATCAACATCCTCCCGGGCAGTGGCACAGTGTGCGGACAGGCCCTCGCAGATCATCCTGAAGTCAGGAAACTGGGTTTCACTGGCAGCACTCCTATCGGTAAGAACGCGTTCTTTGAAAGTGCATCTTATACTGCCTATAAGATCGCGGAGCTGTCAGCCAAAGTGGCATACCACCCGGCGTCAACAACTTGCTGCGCATCATTGTCTGTGGTCAGGCCCTCGCAGACCATCCCGAAATCAGGAAACTGGGTTTCACTGGCGCCACTCCCGTCGGTAAGGAATCTTTGAAAGTCCATGTTATACCGTCTCAAAGATCGCGGAGCTGTTAGCCAAAGCGAGCATACCACTGGGTGTCAACATCCTGCCGCGGATCAGTATCTGTGGTCAGGCCCTCGCGGACCGTCCCAAAATCAGGAAACTTTGCTTCACTGGCGTGACTCCTATCGGTAAGAGTTCCCTGAAAATGCATCTTTACCGTCCATAAGATCGTGGAGCTTATGATCAAAGCGGGCATACAACTGGACGTCAACATCCTGCCACGCATCATTGTCTGTGGTCAGGCCCTCGCAGACTATCCCGAAATCAGAAAACTGGGTTTCACTGGCAGCACTCCCATCGGTAAGGAATCTTGAGTCCATCTTATACCGACTCAAAGATCGCGGAGCTGTTAGCCAAAGCGGCATACCGCCCGGCGTCTACTTCCTGCCAGGCAGCAGCGTCTGGGGTCAGGCCCTCGCCGACCATCCCGAAGTCAGGAAACTGGGTTTCACTGGCAGTACCCCCATCGGTAAGAACGAGTTCTTTGAAAGTGCATCTTATATCGTCGCGGAGCTGTCAGCCAAAGCGGCATACCACCCGGCGTCTACAACCCCCCACGCATCATTGTATGTGGTCAGGCCCTCGTGGTCCGACCCAAAATCAGGAAATTTTGCTTCACTGGCATCACTCCCATCGGTAAGGAATCTTGAGTCCATCTTATACCGTCTCAGAGATCGCAGAGCTGTTAGCCAAAGCGGCATACCATGTGGATGGGTGACTGCAAGTGAGATTAAAATATCTCGAGCTCCTCCCGTGTTTCAGAAGGGCCGTTAAGCCGTTGGTCCCGGCTGTCATCATTGATGGCAATCGTTAAGCTATGGCAGATGCTTTTAGGCAGCTTGAAAAATCTGACACCAATGTAGGCCACTTACACACACGAAAAACAAACAAAAGAAGTAAAGTCTAACATATCAAAAGTCGTAGGACAAACGTTATAGTTTATGATGTTAGCAATCTAAAGTCATCATCATCAGGTCCTTTTTAGTCTCCACTACAGGAGCATGACCCTCTCTGTACTTCTAGAGCCATACTTGGCTAGAGCAGCCAGAGGACTTGGCCTACACTCTCCACGCTGGCCAGACGGGTTGGAGAGGTCTCGTAGATGTTTATAAGCTGCTCCGTTTTTAGCTTGTATTTCCTAAGTCGCCTTCTACGACCTCCACGGGAATACTTGGAGTGGTCCTATTCTACTCTACCGGATACCACGCGGCTGATCAATCTAAAGTGTTTTTCAAGTAATATATATATATATATATATATTCAAGTACACTTCAATCTAGTAAACGTTTGTTTTCAGGTCAAACTATAATGAAGTCCTGCGCAGAGTCGAACATGAAGAAGGTGTCTCTAGAGCTGGGAGGGAAGTCTCCTCTGGTGGTGTTCGAGGACTGCGACCTCGACAAGGCGGTCAGGAACGTAAGTATTGTTGTTCTCTATGAATACTTATTACTAAACGCCTCCGTGGTCCAGTGGTTAAGGCGTTTGCCTGTTGACCCGGAGGTCATGGGTTCGATTCCCATGGGATGGGAAGCATACTTTGTTTAGTTATTTCCAGTTTGGTTAGGACATTGCAGGCTTGAATCACCTGATTGTCTGATAATCAAGATGATTCCGTGCTTCGGAAGGCACGTTAAGCCGTTGGTCCCGGCTGCCATCTGGTAGTCGTTAAGGAACTACGTCAGAGGCCGAGAGGCGGTTCCGAAGAACTCTGACACCAGGGTGTGCATGGTCGATTGACCGTGTCACCTACACTCAATAACAAGACCAAAGGGGGAGTGGAATGCCAAACTTTTCACTTCCGTTTCATGTTAAGAGAAGACAACTGATAACATTTTCTACCAGTTGTCATCCGTGACCCTGGAGGTGGTGCCAATACGGTATTGGGGTGATGTTGACATTATACCCCCTGCACCATTCCATATTGGGACGACAATTTTTTCTGTCCAATCTTTTGGTCTTTATTACGTCACATAATTAGTAATATACTACTAATATAATAATAAACTCTCATTGACAGGGTATGGCATCAGTATTCTTCAACAAGGGCGAGAACTGCATCGCCGCCGGCCGCCTGTTCATAGAAGAGCGCATCCACGACGAGTTTGTGAGGAGAGTGGTCGAGGAGACCAAGAAGATCGTGATCGGGGACCCACTACACAGGGGCACGGCCCATGGCCCGCAGAACCATAAGGCGCACATGGACAAACTCATTGAGGTAACTCAAATATACAATCACCCGTGTGGTTTCCGGCAGAGTAGAATAGGACCACTCCAAGTCTTCCCATGGATGTCGTAAGGGCGACTTAGGAAATACAAGCTAAACAAAATTCATAAATATCAATGAGACATAAATATCAAATCCTCTGTCTGCTCTGGCCAAGTATGGCTCCGGTAGTACAGAGGCTCATGCTCTTGCAGTGGAGACTAAAAAGACCTGATGATGTTGATGATGAAATAAACAAACAAGGTCTATAATGCAGGTTTCGGTTGGAAGCAAAATTTATTTAAATAGAATTGTACAAATACAATAGGCAAAAACAGTGAGCAGTCAAAACGTCTTTTTTTACCAGCACAGGCCAAAGTAAGATGGCCGCCGCCGCTCTCTACGGGCGAGAGCCGGAGATCACGTGAGCACGGCCCCACAGAGCATAGCCAACCTTATAATTTTTTAAAATTGCGCGCTCCCTCTTTTAGCCGCTCTACAACCTCCCCCTCTAGTTCGAACGGCGCGAAGCAAAGAAACTGCGCGGAGAAAAGTTCGGACTAGCTCATATGCCTGCGCGGGCGGCCCCTTCTACGTTTTTCCCTAATAGGCGGTTGGATGTCGCCAAGAAACGGTGTAAGTTGCGAGACATGATACTTCCCTAGCTTAGTCCCGGTTTCCCCTTCAAGAAGATAAGTGGTATCACTTAAGATCTGTGATATTTTATACGGACCGTCACGCCTGGGATTAAACTTGGGAGTCTGCCCTCTACTGGTATCGTTCAGACCCTGCGTCTTCAACAACACAAGATCACCTACTTTGTAATCTGGAGGAGGCCGACGACCTTCGTCGGCGTACTTCTTCTGAATAGCTTGAGCTTTCTCCTGGGAATCTCTGGCATCGAGGAGCGCGGAGGATAGCTTCCTAAGGTAAGGAGTAACATTAGCCACAAACTTATCATTTCCTACGATTTCACGCATATCTATGATCGCGTCGGCTGGCGCACGCATCTCTCTTCCGAAGGTAAGGAACGCCGGAGAATATCCTGTGCTAGCAGACAGGGCGGAGTTCATCGCGAACCTCACGGATGCCAGGTAAGTATCCCACGTGGAGTGATCTCTCCCAACCAGGATCGCTAGTTGCGGTTTCAAATCCCTGTTTTTCCTCTCCACGGGGTTAGCTTCAGGATGGTAATACGGCGTGAGACACTGATCGATACCGAAAACGCTACAAACTTGCTGCATAATCTCACTAACGAACTGCACGCCGTTGTCACTCACCATCCTTCTGGGGACTCCAAATCTCAAGAATACCTCATCTATGAGGGTACGAGCACACTCAATGCTGGTAGCCTGCTTCAAGGAAAACAACTCGACCCATCGACTACAAACATCTTCCACAATCAATATCCATCGATTCCCTGCTGGCGTCTCCGGCAAGGGACCGAACAGGTCAACAGATACGACCTCAAAACGACGAGTTCCAGCGGGTGATTGGAGGAGACCGGCTGGCTTGCGGTTATCAGCTTTGTACCGCTGACAAGGCACACAGTTCTTTACATATTCAGCTACAGTCGCCCTCATACCAGGCCAGTAAAAGCGGGAACTAATCCGATGGAGTGTACGCTCCACCCCCATGTGACCCGCAGTCGGAGCATCATGAAAATCTGCAAGAACCTTGGCTCTTCCACTCATTGGTACGACCAAACACGCGTTGTCGTTATCGTCTGATTCTGGGCCACACCTATATAAAATTCCATCTGACATGACGTAACCGCGGTTGGCCCATTGTCTCCCCCTAAAGGGTTCGTCTTCCGTCTCCAATTCATTTATGATCCGTTTGATATCAGGGTCCTGAATCTGCTGCTTACGTATGTCAGAAGGACTCTGAGTCGGGAGATCGACTACAGTAAGACAAAGGCTACAACTCACCTCATCAGTGCACGCGGGCCGTGAGAGTGTGTCGGCTACGACATTGGATCTACCTGGCACATAATCGATGCGCAGATTATACTCTTGAAGTGTCAGGGCCCACCTCGCAAGTCTTCCGCTTGGTGACTTGACACTCATCAGCCATCGCAAGGGCTGGTGGTCAGAAATGACAACAACTTCAGAACCCTCGATGTAACCTCTGAACTTCATGACGGACCATACGACAGCCAGAGCTTCACGCTCGGTGGTCGTGTAGTTCCTCTCAGCGGCTGTTAGGAGGCGGCTAGCGTACTCGACTGGTCGCTCTTCCTGCCCCTCCCCCTGCATCAAAACAGCCCCGAGGCAATAACCACTGCTGTCAGTCCGGAGCTTGAACGGTTGGGTTTCATCGGCTTGCCTTAATATCGGTGCCGACACAAGTAACTGTTTGAGCTGCTCAAAAGCGGCTTGCTGATCTGACGACCACTTCCAACTGGCGTCTTTCTTAAGTAGCGTCGTCAAAGGACGGGCTATCTCTGCATAATTAGGGATAAACCGCCGGAACCAACTCGTCGTCTGCAAGAAACATTTTAGATGTTTGACGTTCTTCGGCGGTGGCATAGCCGTTATAGCGACGGTCTTATCGGGGTCCACCTGGATACCTCCAGGAACGATTAGATGGCCAAGAAATCTGACAGAATCTCTGGCAAAGAAACTCTTCTCACGGTTGACGCGTAAACTAAAGAGTGCTAATCTGTTGAACACGGCCTCCAGGTCTTCCAGGTGCCTGGGAAAAGAGTCTGATAGTACGATCAAGTCGTCAAGATAACAGAGGATGGAGGGGCAACTGCTGTTATCGGCGCACCTGATGTTGGACTTGAATCTGTCCATGAGTCTCTGAAAAGTAGCTCCCGAGTTACGTAAGCCCATCGGCATCCTCTTAAATCTATATGTACCAATAGGGGTAGTAAACGCTGTTTTGTCGCGGTCCTCCTCTGCAACGCTCACCTGGAAATAACCTGATCGCAAATCGAGCGTGCTCATGAAATTGCTGGTCTTTGCGGCGTGAAGGATGTCGTCCATTCTGGGCAGCGGATAGCGGTCCGGCTCCGTCACGGCATTGAGTTTGCGGTAGTCGATACACAAGCGTACACCGCCGTTCTTTTTCGCGACGAGTACGACGTTCGCCGCCCAGGGTGACTCGCACTCTTCTATTATATCAGCCTGCAGCAACTTATCAAGCTCCTCTACTAAGAGCTGTTTCTTACCTTGTGACAAGCGGTAAGGCGGAGAAGCGATCGGTTCTTGTTTCTCGTCGGTCCTGATGTGGTGCATCGCGAAGTCCGTAGGCTTGCCGTCAGGAGCGAAGCTATCAGCATTCCTCACTATCAGCTCATTTAGCCTGTCGCGCTGCTCATCACTCAGTTTCAGACCTTCGTCGTCTCTTAACTTAAGCTCGGTGGACTCAACACGCATCAGTTCGGCGCCAGTAGATGAAGTAAGCACATACTTCTGTACGAAACCGTACCGCCGGTCTGGTGTGTCGGCGAAACTCCACGAAGCTCGACCTATGTCTATCAATATCCCAGCATCTCTGATGAAGTCGCGTCCCAAAAGAGTCCTGGTGTCCGCTCCAGGGATCACCAGGAATGTGGTGAATATCTTGCGATCTTCCAGCTCAACTGCTACATCTCCAGCTAAAATATCACGTACCTTTCGTGTTCCATTTGCTAACCCGATCGATCGTTGTGTCTTAATGAAGCGGATACCGCCGTCCATGAGCATCCGATGCAGCATCGGACTGGCGATGCAGTGCGTGGCACCTGTATCCACTACGGCGACACCATTGCGACCTAAAATCTTGACGTCGATCACCGGTTTGAACTGATCGGGATCTACTCCAGCTGTGTACAAGGTAGGATCAGGTAAAATACGCGCGTCAGACTTATATTTCATCCGGGCAGGTCTACCCTCACCGTATAGTTGTTTATCATTAGCATTGGTCTCGAAATCTGCAATTTTACGAAAATTGTGAAATATTTCGGCTTCCAACGGGATTCTGACAAAGTCACTATTACTACCATGTATATCAGTGCACTTGTAAGCAGTTTCACGAATATCAGATAAAATCCAGCTGTCATCCTGTATATCGGAACTATTACAGTCTGAACCCTGTATATCGGACCTATTACAGTTCGAACCCTGTATATCGGAATTATTACGATCGGAACCCTGTATACGACAACCTCGACGTTTATCATTCGATATATCGGAATAAGGCGGTTTAGGTATTTTGCAAGGCATGCATGCACAATTTGCACAATGGAAATCGGCTTGTTTATCTTTAGGGTTACAAGTTTCACACTTAGACTTGATAACACCTTGTTGGCCACATCCATAACACCTTATAGAGCTAGTTCGTTCGTTACTTTTGTCGCTAGTAATCTTTACTTTCTTTTCGGACAAATTACGACAGTTATCTACGGTATGCCCGAACACTTTGCAATAACTACATCGAGCGCGATTACGATTAACTTTGCCGTCATGTGAACTAGAGGGAAATTGAGTAGGTATAGGTATTAAGTTCGCAGACAACGTAGCGCTTTTGTTTATATTATTTTGTGCATTACTTACGGTTGGCAGTCTCTGATTGGTACCTGTGGTGCCGCGCGGAACCTGACTGGCGTCCCCTTGCGTCACCTCGGCCATGGACTCCTCAACTTCACGGACCCTGTCAATCAGCTCGTCGAGTGATCTCACGCTCTCGCGCGTTACTCGTTTACGCACTTTCCGTTTTAATAAGCCGTACACTATATCTAATTTTATAGTTTCGCTCAATACGTATGGAAGTTTCGCTATAAGCGCTCTAACTTTGCACACGAATATGTCACTACGTTCTTCTTGTTCTTGCTCGCGCGCGAATATGTCGCGGAAGATCTTGTAGGCCGGTCGTGCAACGCCATACATGCCGCGTAGGCGCGCGACCGCGTCATCCCAGCTCTCTACGGAGTCCCGCACGCCGCGCCACCATATCGCTGCCTCGTCCACCAGGAGGATGGGAAGTCCGCGCAGTGCGTGCTCGTCGGTGACGTTGACACATTCTTTGTATGTAATAACTGCGTCGAGGAACGCCTCTACTTTGTCAGCGTCGTCCGCTCGTCCGTCAAAACGCGCCGTGCATTTTGCGAATGTTCCACCATGGTTGCGGGTGTCGGATGCGGATGCCGCTGGTGAAGGAGGGGTGGTTCTTGCCGACCCCATGTCGTACATTTGACTGCTGAGCGTGGTCATCATGTTCTCGAACAGTGTACGGTTGGCCTCTGCCTGAGACCGTGCGATGACTGAGATGAGAGAGGACACCTGTGCCTCCGTCATAAACGCCGACGGGCCTTCGCCAGTCGTGTTCGGAGTGGCAACTGGTGCTTGCCGGCCGGCGTCGTGCTGGGGGACCGTGCGGCCGCCCGCGACTGCCGGGGATGTTTCTTCCATCGCGTCGTCGTATTCCTGTAAATCCCGGTCTGTCCGGGCCTTGGAACGCGTCGAATATGCCATTTACACGCACGTACAATTCGTTCGTAGTTATAGACACGGTTTTCACACCACGTAGACGTTGTTTTTTTGTAGGTTCTTGTCCCACGTTGGGCGCCATTATAATGCAGGTTTCGGTTGGAAGCAAAATTTATTTAAATAGAATTGTACAAATACAATAGGCAAAAACAGTGAGCAGTCAAAACGTCTTTTTTTACCAGCACAGGCCAAAGTAAGATGGCCGCCGCCGCTCTCTACGGGCGAGAGCCGGAGATCACGTGAGCACGGCCCCACAGAGCATAGCCAACCTTATAATTTTTTAAAATTGCGCGCTCCCTCTTTTAGCCGCTCTACAGGTCTTATTTAAATATGTAACTGCCTCCGTGGTCCAGTGGTTAAGGCGTTTGCCTGTAGACCCGCGGGGTCGTGGATTCGAGGGAATGGGTAAAATCTGAAGAATAACGTTAATAGGCGATGCAATCCATCACAATTTTGAATCCGTTTTTCACCTTATGCTCACCAACATGCTAAACGTAGCCTTTAGGTCTTATAGATCTAGGCTCTGTCTACCCCGCAAGGGAAAAGACGTGATACTATATATGTTACTAGCTGTCGCCCGCGTCAATGTCGATCCCTCGGGAACAGTACTTTTTCCCGGGAAAAAATGTACCCTTTATCCTTCTCCGTACCCCGGATTGGCGTGTATGCAAAATTTCATGATAATCGGTTCAGTAGTTACGAAGTGAAAGCGTAACAAACAAACTAATTGCGCAAGGATTCAAAGATTTATTCAGAAAATAGGCCTTTTCAGGCCTACGGTTTTGTATGATATTTAATATTTTTATCTTTTATTTTTTTTCTGATGTCCTGTTATATACAATTTCAATTTACATATTTTTGTGGAACACGTTACGTTAGCGATCGAGCGTGCAACAACAACAGATATATTTTATTCGCATTTATAAGATTAGTTAGGATACTGCCCAATAACAGCTCACTGGACCCGAAGCCACAGTGCTGCCGCCAGTTATTACAGAACGTCTTTGTTGTTTTTCAGTACTGTGAACTCGGAGTGAAAGAGGGCGCGACTCTAGTGTACGGCGGATCAAGAGTACCTCGGCCCGGGTACTTCTTCTCGCCCACCATCTTCACTGACGTCACCGACGACATGTACATCGCCAAGGAGGAGTCGTTCGGACCCATCATGATCATCAGCAAGTTTAGCAGCAAGTAAGGCGCATGGCATGTTTTGTATATTTCTCTTAGCTGTTTGTTTGTATTTCGTGTGTGCAAGTGGCCAACACTGGTGTCAGGTTGCTCAAGCTGCCTAAAGGCATCTGACATAGCTTAACGACTGACATCAATGATGATAGCCGGGACAAACGGTTTAACGTGCCTTCCGAAGCATAGAGAAGCTCGCGATATTTTTATGCCACTTGCGGTCACCCATCCAACTGGGGACCGCTCCCGGGGTTGCGTAACATGCGTAAGCGCTAATAATACTCACGTCTACTGGTCCATCGGGCTATCTCTGTGTTGTGAGTATGATGTGTGAGTATGATATGATGTATATATATATATATATACTATAGTGTGCTGTGAGACCGGGTCAAGTGGAAAAGCCATGAAGAGGCCTATACCCAACAATGGGTGATAACGGGCTGAGAAAGAAAGGATGCTGTGAGTATGATATGATAATTTGGTTGAAAGGCATTTTGCTTATACGACATACATAAAACTATTTACATACAAAAATTGTGAGCCGACGCGGTACGGCTGGCAGATGTGACACACCGAAATTATTTTGTACATACAAACTACTACATACATATCGTACGTAGTATCAAACAGCGTGGTCTGACCCGTAGCTAACGAAATAAAATGAACGAGTGAAAATATACAATAGAGAAAAAGTATAAGAGCGAGCGGTAGATTGTGCCACAAGGGTCTAACATAACCTTAAATAATACTTTTTGGTGGAGGGACATTTTTGAATCCAGAACGAACGGGCTTAAAAACGTATTTTGGACCTGTATATGGGCAACCGTTCTTTGTTGTTTAAATAGATGAGATGACAATATTATTTTTCTTCCAACTACGCTTATTTTATCATAATCGCTTATGTATATTATAACTGCACTACATATCCAGCACAAAGGGGAAGTTTGCTGCTCTAGAGCAGAAAAAAAGTATGAAAATCCTTTATTGCAGATTTAGTTTTTTTTTTATTGCGTGGCCACATGTCACAAAAAAGGTTGGCGAACATGACGGCCGTATGGAGTAGCCTGTGAAGAGACGTGTGTATTGCTTGACCTAAAAATAAATACTGGCCACGAAGAAAAAAAGGCGGGAATGTAAACAACAAATATTTAATTGTATCTTCAGTTTTATTTTTCACATACCTACTTTTCTTCAAGTAGTTGAAAGAAAAGCAGATTATGCACTTCGCATTGCACTCGTGCTTTTTAGAGCCCTCGCTGGCGTTCGGGCTCCAACCTTGTCAGTGCAATAATAAATTACTTTCTACTTGGTTTAACAATCTACTATTGTTTCCCAGGAACATCGACGACGTGATCCGGCGCGCTAACGGCACGGAGTACGGGCTGGCGAGCGGCGTGTTCACCAAGGACGTGTCGCGGGCACTCACCTTCGCCGAGAAGATCGATGCCGGTACCGTGTTCGTCAACACATACAACAAGACTGACGTCGCCGCGCCCTTCGGGGGCTTCAAGCAATCCGGCTTCGGGAAGGACTTAGGTACCTATATAGTATATTTTTATACTTTTCTTCTAACTATGCTGCAATTCTATCATAACTGAACTACATATCCAGCACAAAGCGGAACTTTGCTACTCTAGAGCAGAAAAAGTTTTATTTTTCTTTTCTTCTATTGGCCTTCAAACTTCATTCAGAAGCTTATTTTAGCCAGTATCTAGTTATTCTTGCTTGTGTATCAACGAAATAATGGTGTAAATTCATTTCGTTGATTCGACGGAGCCCCTGGCGACAATTCCCACGAATCCATTGGCTTGATCATAAACGATGCAATGAACAAACACCAGCCCGCTAAGTAAATCTCTCTACAGCCGCATGATGATGATGACACTTTATTTTAGTTATTCATAAACATGGGTATTTATAACACCAAATTACACCGATTTCACATTATAAAATCCACTAGAAACAATTTGTTAAACAATCCAAAACAAAAGCCGTGCAGTCTGTTGAAATTCCCGCCAAGAACTCCTATTAAAATCCTATACTGCACTGCTTAGTTTTTATTTTTAATCGACGGGCTTATGGCCCCGCCATGTCACAAAAAAAGTTTGCCAACCTGACGGCCGTACGGAGTGGCCCTAGTTATTGTTCTGAGGTACTCCTCAGAACAATAACCCATGTTTATGAAGTGCCTGTTTAAGTGACGTGTGTATTGCTTGAAATAATGGCCTAATAGAAAAAAAAGGTAATTTAAACAACTAATTTTCACTAATTCTAACTAATATTTGTAGATAATTCTATGATCTACAATTTTTGCCTAAGGTAGTTTTGTGATAAAACCTTAGAGATAAGATAATACTAGGATAAAACTTACCGTTTCGGTGAAAATCGCGAAAAACCCATTTTTTTACCTTTGACCTTGAGTAACATTTTTTGCAAATACCAGAACGATGGGGATGTTTGAAATGTTACTTTTTTTTAACAAATTTACTCATCTTCAGCTTGTTTGGAATAGCTGATTCGAATATACTTTCGAATGTCTAATTTGACTGGACTACAGTGGATTTGTGGGAATTGTCGCCAATTACACCATCAATTCGTTGATAACGTTGAAAAAATATGAAGGGCTAAAAGGCGAAGAAAGCCAAATGCCGTAAAACAAATTTGAAAAAAGCGAACTAGCGAAATAAATATTTTGATTGGCTGTTTTATTAATAAGGCACATTGTTTGTTTCAGGTCAAGAAGCGCTGAATGAATACCTCAAAACCAAATGCATTACGATAGAATACTGAACAAAAGATGTTAGGACATATTCAAGTTCGTTAATATATTATTTTTAGGATTGACAAGAAATCATGACGATATATATAAAAATATTTTTATTCAAAATAGAGGTTACGGCGTAATAAGGCGAGTCAATACACTAAGCAATAGCTATCGCTAATAAACAGTGATCGGACCACGTAGAGTATATTTATCTAAACTTGGTAAATAATACCACCGTTGGAAGCGTGCGCTTCCTTGGCGTTTAGGTAAATTGCTCAGCGCGTTCCGACTACTGAATGAACCATAATTAACTGAATAACCGGAATATTCAAGAGTGAAAGACCTACACATGTTCGGTCACCTGCAAAAGTCTTAGGGTGAAAATCAATTGCACTGATTAGGCATATATATTTAACAACATCATGAACCTTATACATACCAAATATTTAAGGTTGAAATTGATGTTATTTTGACGGAAAAGTCTTAATATCGGTACTATACACGGGGTACCATGTCAGAAAACTGGACCGTAACGAATTGGTCTATATCGTCTGACATTAATAACTACAAAACTATTCATCGTAGAAACATGATTTTAGTGACATTATTTAACGTATATAGTCAGCTGCTAAGACCTTGAGTTTGCATCGCGGCATCTGGTTTCCTTTCAATCTTTAACACTGAAAAAGACTCGCTGATACAGCAGTGTTTTACGTTAAAACCAACGGCCGAGTGAAACGATACAGGCCCACCCGACTTTTTACGCAACTTCTATATAAACTTTTGCAAGCCTAGGTCTCACCATGAATATTCCTATAAACAAACCATATTCGTTGTTTTATTACCTAACTGGTATTTAGATATAATACTATTTTGTTATGATATTTGTGCCTATATGCCTAGATATAAGAGTTGATTATACAAATGAATGATCCTAATTTTTGACTATTGTATATAATTAAATATTTGTTGTGATAAATGTTACTACGATATAAGTTATTTTATGAAAATTATACAATGGTTGTTGTGATTCGGCATTTTTATTTAAAAAAGGACAAACATAACGTTTTACAATTTTTATTCAAATTAACTAATGTGTGAATTTATGCTTCACCATCTCCTTGTAGATATCTTTCTCAGGTTTTTGAGTCCACTTCTCAAAGATGTCTTCCCTATAAGTAGAAATAAGATACTTCAAATTTACTTGCTAGATGTTCTATCCGTTAGCCATACTAAGGCTGATTTCAGAGTCACGCGTTTGACCAGCGCCGGCCACACGCGCGCGCTCCCAATTACACTAGATAGTAGTTGCGTTTCATAGTCACGCAGATCAAACGCGCCGTTCGTGAGACGCGCGCCGTCTGTCAGCGCTGTCGAAGCGCGCGCTCAATAATCAATTTGCAATGTTTCACGACGTTGCACTCTTTTAGAGAAGAATAATTTTCATAGAAAATAAACAACTAATCCTGTTATTATATTTGTTCTAATGATGACGACTATACACAGCTGAACATGGCACCGAAATGCGCGATATCAAAACTTGTTTCACAGTGCACGCCGGTCAAGCGCGCGCTGGTCAACGGCACCGGTCGCCGGCGTCACTTTGAAATCAGCCTAAAAGTAGAGCACCCGACACCGGACCAAATCCGCTCCGCGTCGCCTCGCCTCGAGCGGTTGGTATTATATGGAGTACTTTAGCTACTACATCAACTCTGGGTAGCCTCGCCCGCGGGCTGACACTCCGTGACCACCGGGCGCTCGCGCGATTGCCGCGTGACGAGGCACCGCTCCTGTACCTAACCTAGTGACCCCTAAAAAGGGGACGAGCCAGTGGCATAACTATACCATCTGGATTCAAGATTCAAAGATTTATTCAGAAAATAGGCCTTTTCAGGCACTTTTTCACGTCAATTCACCTTTAAAATTAAATAATACTTATTATATTATATTCAAATTATTAATTCTTGTTTAAAAGCTACAAACTACTAGCGTTTCGGAACCGACCACTGCAAAGAAGAAGACGCCGAAAGAAACTCTTCAACAGTATTGGTCGCCTACTTGCCTGAAGGGCTTTGTATGATATTTAATATTTTTCTTTTCTTTTTTTTTGATGTCATGTTATATACAATTTTAATTAACATATTTTTGTGGAACACGTTAAGTTAGCGATCGAGCGTGCAACAACAACAGATATGATAAACAACAGATATGATAAAAGTGTCAAAGAGGCCGAGCAGACCTGTCCCCTGTGGAGCCGAAACTCATTGAATGGGGCCCATGCGAGTTCAGCGAGTTCAGCGAATAGCGTCTTGGTGACTAACAAAAAGTTGACTGAGCCACTGCGTTGAAGAGTTCTCCATCGATAGACCAGCTGACATCATTTTGACCAAATATATTTTTGATTGACCACCTAGTTTGACTCATAAAGAAGAAAAACCTGAGTGATCCGTTTTTATACATAAAAGTGCACTCAATTACCTTATTTGTAAGGCCGCATTCGGCAGCACCTTGGGTTGTCCTGCTAGGGAGCATTTTCCATCCGCGGACACTGGTGGTGCCGCATTGCGAAGCGGGAATAGAAAATCATGCTTTACTTCACAGCTACATAATACAAAAGTAACCATTTAGAAAAACCAATTATTTTACATTCATTAAACTATTTAATTCTATGATCTTCTATACTATTCTGGGCGGCAAAGACAAACCGTAGATCGTACCAGCTATACCTACTTCATTTCAGGAAAATAGAATAAAAAAGGAGCTAAAGATAAGGATTGTCGACAAAATAAAAAAAAGTAACATTTATAAAAGCTAATAAATAAACACAATAGGTGGCCGAGGACAGAAAAGTTGGTAGTAGTTACTCCACCGGCAAGGGTCTAGCTCTATAATAAAAGTAATGACACAGAAGTAATTATGATTATATAAATAAGAACTTACTTGTCATTCAAAATACGGAGATCAGGCATTGGCATTGTACTCCTGCATTTGTACTTAAATAAAAAACAGAAATCTCTACTGAAACTAGTGACCACACAATGCACTTGTTGAAACAAGTGCATTGGGTGGCATTGTGTGCTCACTAGTTTCAATATTAAGAATATTTGGTTAATAAAAAACTGATCACTTGGGTTTATGGCCCTTTGATGCAGTGGCGTAGCAAGCATGGGTATCACCAGGGGCGGTCGTCGTGGTGTCCCCCAGTGACGGGGAATGGGGGATTAAATCGAAACATCATGCGGCTTTGACGATTGTCCCCAACGGCCGTCGCTCTGGTACGTAAAATATAACGTACCAGAGCGACGGCCGTTGGGGACCACCCCTTCTACCCACACCACATTATATCACCAGTACTAGTACTTATTCTGTGCCTGGTGTTGACCACGCCCGCCGTCCATCATCTATGCCACTGCTTTAATGGCCCTTTTAAACCTCAAAGCTAAAATATCTATGTATAATCTTACATAGCCCAATTCCATAGCCATAGCCCTCTCCCATTTTGTCAGCAAAAGTAAGAAAAGTTCAAAGCTTACGTAAACATTGGTATAATTTTCACATTTGTTTTATTTTGCAAAAAGTTGCTGACCACCACGGTCACAACCACGAAACCCCCTTCCCCATGTCATCAAGAATACCCCCACCCCCCTTTTGCTGCTTACGTAATAGGCAATGACTCCGGGCCCGGAAGATAAGAAAAAACGTAGATTGGAACAGTCAACTTTTTTTTTCTTGCCCCCGCGTAGAATCCTATCTAAGGAACCGAAAATCTGAGGAATCATGGATAGACGATGCGGCTAGTTATCCCTCACTACTTCGATCCCGTTTTTTACCTAATTTACACGCCTACCAACAAGCTTAAGTTCTTGAAGTGTAGTACGACTTCCGGTAAGGGATTATCTAGTTATGTAGTGGCAACAGCAGCAGTGAGGAATATCGATCTTCCATAGGTACTCATATTATAAATGCGTAAGAAACGCCGCCTGTCTATCTGCATTTCGCGCTTCAACTATTAAACCAATTGCGAGGAAATTTGATATGGAAGTAAGATGACGCCTGTGGAAGAATTTAGAGTACCTACCTACTTTTCATCCCGGAAAAATTACTGTTCCGGAGGGATCGACACTAAAACAGGCGGAGCCGCGGGCAATAGCTAATAGTGTCTGTCTGTTAGGTACCACTTCACGTTTCAACTATGAAACCAATTGCGATGAAATTTGATATGGAAGTAGGTAAGGCCCTGGAAGGGATAAACCTTTCGTCCTAGAATATCTACTGTTCCCGAAGGATCGACATCACGCGGGTGGAGCCGCGGGCAAAAGCTAGTAATATAATAAACTTACTCCAATAAAGGACCGGTTTCTGTATTTTCTAGAGTTGTTTAGTACTGTCAACATAATTGGTTTCATACCATTAAATTTTGTTTAATAAAATACCAATCAAATATGATTTCTGAAGTGTGTAAAAACTTGAAAGTCAATTTTGATGTTTCTCTACCATAGAAGCCAAAAGAAGTAAAAAGTTATGTTATCATCTTTCAACTAAAAACTTACCAAACCGATTTTGAGGATTTTTGTATACATTTTAGGATCTGTACATAAACGGCGAAACTATAAAAGGTAACAAACACAAAATAAAAATCATACAGTCGAAATGATAACCTTCTCCTTTATTAAGTATTTTAAAAAGTGTGAAACGAGTCAGTACCTATATGATGAGGACAAATGTGAGCACAACGTAACATACCTTCCGTGTTCAGAAGGCACGTTAAGCCGTTGATTATTTATGGTACAGCCGGCTGTCATTATTTATGGTAGGCGTTAAGCTATGACTTCCATGCTGTTCCTTCTCTTCTCGCGTAGATCGTAAAAGACGATCGAGGGAATGGGCAAAATATGAGCAATCATGTTAGTAGGCGATGCGGCTAGCAACCCATCACGATTTTGATTTCGTTTTCCACCTACAAGCCCACCAACATGCTAAAACTGGCTCTTAGGTTTCATAGACCTAGGCTCGCTCTGTCTACCCCGCAAGGGAAATAGACGTGATAATATGTATGTATGTTAAGCTATGTCAGATGCCTTTAGGCAGCTTGAAACATCTGTCACCAGTGTTGGCCACTTACACACACGAAAAACAAACAAATAATGCTGGTAAACGTACTTTATGTTTGGCATTTTTAGGGTTCCGTACCCGAAGGGTAAACGGGATGCGTGCCAAGACGAGTGATTTTTCCATTAAATACTTACAAGACTAGTAATTTTTGTATGGAATCTATACAAAAATCGCTCATCACCTTGTAAAGTCACGCGTTTTTAAAAAGTACCTACCATGGGCGTAGACGTCCAGTCCATGCTACCTACCGCAGTTTTATGTTGTGACATACGTCAATGCCAAATTGCCAACTGTTGGATCGGTCAAAATCAGATGTTGATTCTCACTTTTCAGTGACTTAACCAAGAAAATATAATTTCTTTTTATTTTCCTGCGAAATAAAGTGATAAAATGAGCAAGAAAATTCCACCGCTGCGTGATGTTTCGCCAGTTTTACAAGCTGTCAGGAATTTCCTCCTAGGAGTCAGTATTGTTTTGATTTTATTATGTAACGTTGTATCGATGAACATGAAATAAAAATAATATTTATTATCTTGTAGAGGAAACATACGAACGCGTTGAGGTTCGAGCCCTTGTTGGCCGATAGGACTCAACCTCCACCACAAATCCCTGATGGCGTAGCGCACAAGTAAGTATATAAACAAACAGAATTCACACGGCTAGTTCACCAAGGTGGTTGAGTGAGCGATTTTCTACGCTTAAGCCATTTTTATTAGAATAGAAAATTATAAAAGGCGTGTTAGACTTACAAAATAAAGTTATTGCATCTACGGATATTATTATTACAGTGCAGTTTTTATTTAACGTTAAAAACAGTACAGTTGCAAAGGCGGACTTTTGATAATGATTTTTCTGCCAGTCAACCTACAGCGTGATGTCGAGAAAAAGTAAATAAAAGTAAATGGCCAGTTTCAAACCTGCAAATCATAAATGCTAATGTTAATAATGTTTTTAAAAATCTTGTATTTGATTTGCAGACATTCTCATAACTACTACTACTCAAGGGATGCTAGACGGACTGTGGCACCACCTCTAGATGTTACTAAGCAACTTTTAGAAGCCAGCTCTGACAAAGGGTATGTGTTTCTTATAATTGAGGTATTTTGTTTCCTTTTCCGAGGGAATAGGCAAAAATCTAAGGAATCATGTCAATGGACTATGTGGCTAGCACCCAGATAAGTCAATTGGATCATATGAAGATAGGCTCTGTAGAGATAAAGGGGTGGTAATGGTACTGTACATGTGTATGTCCACATATTTTTATTTCTTTATAGTTCCCAGCCTGAGATTTTGACTGTACAGTGAGATGATTATAAATGAGTATGTAGTTTCCTGGGAATCTGTCCTAGCTAGATTGATTTTTTCCCTAAACCCTATATAAAAGGCCAAACTGTACATGAAGTTAATGCAGTATATTGTTTTTCAGGGCTCCCAAAGCAGCCGCGACCGTAAGGCCTACTCCTGGCAAGCTATTTGAATGGGACAAGCATTACTGAATACTACCAATAGAATGGCTTGATATATGTGTTAAAAGTTTAAGTTAAATAAATAGGTAAACAATATGTAAAGTTTCTGTAGTATGTTCTTTATTTTACTGGAAAAATACTAAATGAAATAGATATGAGCATATTTAATTGTTATTTCTTTTCAAGAACTATGAAGTCAGTATTTTAACACTTTGAACGCGGGAATCGCAGACAATAGATTTTCAATTGTCGGACAATGTTGTCTGACACGGCATCTAAGGTGTTAAACTGGTTGCATCCTCAGCTGGAGTGCTTCATACTACGGGTTTCTGGCTTTTTCTACTGCGCTTCCCACGGTCTTCGGCCTCCGTGGTCCAGTGGTTAAGGCGTTTGCCTGTTGACCCGGGGCTCGTGGGTTCGATTCCCACCGGATGCATACTTTGTTTAGTTGTTTCCAGTTTGGTTAGGACAATGCAGGCTTGAATCACCTGATTGTCTGATAATAAAGATGATTCCGTGCTTCGGAAGGCACTTTAAGCCGGTGGTCCCGGCTGCCATCTGGTAGTCGTTAAAGGAACCACGTCAGAGGCCGAGAGGCGGTTCCGAAGAACTCTGACATCAGGGTGTGCATGGTCGATTGACCGTGACACCTACTCGAAATGATGATGATGACGGTCTTCGGCATCCTTGGTTGTGAGACCATTGATATGCATACTCTCCCTAACAACATCAAGGCAGCATTTCTTGGGTTTCCCCGTTTGCCGTGCCCTGCGGAGGCGGCATAGCCAGACATTTTGTTTTTTCTCCATGTCATTTTCGCAAAAAACGCGACCATACCAGCGTCTTTCTTGCATTATATCTGCTATATCATGGACATGGAGACTGCCGCAAATGCGGGAGTTTTTCACTTTCCGTGAAACTTCACACATCCAGTGCAGCATAGTCATACCTGTGACACACAGCTTCCTCTTGTGCTGTTGAAGCAAAGGCTACTTATTAGTGCCATATACAAGGACAGGTCTAATAATTGATTTATAGACCTATTCCTTAGGTCTAAACCAGCATTTTCGGGTCACAAATGACACCAGTCACCTCACGCCAAAGGCCCACGCTGCTGCTATGCAAGCCACTGCCTATGTCCCTGGGTTGTGGTCGTGGGCGTTGTTTCCAGTTTGGTTAGGACATTGCAGGCTTAAATCACCTGATTGTCTGATAACAAGGATGTTTCCGTGCTTCGGAAGGCACGTTAAGCCGGTGGTCCCGATTGCCATCTAGTAGTCGTTAAAGGAACCACGTCAGAGGCCGAGAGGCGGTTCCGAAGAACTCTGACACCAGGGTGTGCATGGTCGATTGACCGGGACACCTACTCGAAATGATGATGTCCCTGGACGCATAAAGCACACATTTTATTTAAACTGGTGAGTAAAATGAAAGTTATTTATATTCAATAATTGATTTTATTTATTGAAAACACCTTGTTTGTATACCAACAGTTACATAATTACGAAATAATCAAAAACAATTTACAAGTGAGACATCCAGAAATACTTGCAGATGGTATCTTAGCTACGAGTTTACGTACAGTACAACCACCTATAGTCGCTACTTCTACTAATCAGACACCGATAGAGAACACAACACTTTAGGATACATAGTCCATATGCCAAGACATAAATTTACCATAAAAAATAATAATTTCACTTACACTTCTAGGGTAACATGATTACAAACAGATCTACAGATATTGTATCGGTAACCGTTACAATTTTAAAGACAATTATTTAATCCACAAGATAATAATTTATTTCGAAATCCACAATCTTAATTAGGGACTTAATAAATGAGTCTGTATTAAATTTATGAATGAATATATTACATTTTTATATTATGTTCGTGCTTAACAAGAGCCTAATTACCATGGCTTTAGTTAAATTACTGTTTATTGTTTTACATTACCAATTCTATGTTGAAACTTCCCTACTCTTATAGTAAAATCTATACAACTGCGATGTTATGTGATAACATTACCAGCAAAATTCCATGTTACCGGGACTAACTTGCTTAAATGTTACCCTGCTATTCTAGTGTTGTGTCCGTTACTAAAGATTAAACTCTTCTTACACACATTATTCCTTCGAATCCTCTTTACAAACCTCGTCTCCCCAGTTCAAATGCTATGGTAACCCAGGATATGTACCTCCATAGATCCCTAATTATATATATTTCACTTGTTTGTCTCTATTCCCATTTCCCTTGACAGCGGTACAAAAATAAATAACAAACATAAAACAAGAGCATCTCCCAAACTAATCACTGGAGTCAGTAGTATCTTCGGGCGTCCTAATGTGCATGAGGGAGAAGTTACCAAAAGTGAACATTCTATTCCTAGGAGGTCTCCGAGACCTGTAGCGAAACTTTTGTCATTTGTCGTCTCCATCCACCTGCTTGCGGAACTGCATGGCGTCTCCGTAAGCTTTCTTAACAGCTTTTCTGTCTGTCGGTTTCCTGGATTCAACGAGTTTTGCTTGGTCGACGCTCTTGTCGAGGCCGAGAGGCTCGAGTTTGTTCGGCGGCAGCCACTGCCACGTTCTTTTGACGTCGAAGAACAGGACCAAGTAGAGAACCGGCTCGTGCGAGTGGTTTTTCTTGAGGTTCAGTACGTCCTGCGGCGGCACCGGCAGGGGAACGCCGTTGTACACGAAGCCTTTTGGTATTTTCGGGTCGATTATTAGCGCTGGGTACCACGGATACCCTCTGAAATACAAAAATTTGTTAACCACTCAAGATATTTTTCAGTCTGTAATCAAGCTGATAAGAAACTAAAATGTTTGTTAGTTGTTGAGCACGCTTGATCAATAAGCACTACAAGATGACGCATTCAGTGCCACTAGACATGCCAGTGCGTTCAAACAATGAAAATGACAGTGAATGTGTTAAGCCGAACTCGTTGAGGGTTACTCTATGCCAAGAGTCTATATGCTCTATGCCCTAGTCTGAGGCGACAGGGTAAACAGAGCGGTGCAAGTGTCCTTCCCAAGTCTGATGAAAATGCTCATAGCAAGCCTATATGTAGCTCTTTGCGCGATGTCTTGTAGTGAACTCATCACTATAGTACAGTACTACCACTTTTATAAATCACACCGATGTACCTGCGCAGAAATCAAATTGCAAGGCGCAAAAATATGCGTCCGCTATTGGCTGATGCGTTCGCGCCATGTCTGGAGTTCGCTGTAGCGTCGTGCCGTACAAGTATTATCATGTATAATCAAAAACGAACTTATTCCTCCTACGTAAGATTTGAAATCCTAAAACAATAGGATTCTTGCTATCTTGCTCTTATACATGGTGAAATTTTAAACGTTTTGGACCCTTAAAGGGGTGACCAGACCATCTAAATGAACAACTTTTCGTATGGGACCAATGTTAGAAACTCAAAAAAAAATTCGTCATTTTCATACAAAAGAGTTCCGCCGCCCCGCCAATTTGTATGGGAATGTCGATTTTTTTTTTCAGTTCCTAGCATTGCTCCCATAGGAAAAGTTGTTCATTTAGATGGTCTGGTCTGGTCAAAACGATAAAAATATCACCATGTATAAGAGCAAGATAGCAAGAGTCCTATTGTTTTAGGATTTTAAATCTTATGTAGGTAGGAATAAGATCGCTTTTTTCATGTTTTTATTAGTTTTAAGTCGATGGTAGGATGCGCTGCTCTGAGCGATCGAACAATGCCGAAGCGGCTTATAAAGTGGTAGTACTGTAGGTGGCTGTGAGCAGTCAGCAGTATACCGACCTGCACTTGGCCCACACCAGCTGAAGCGGCTCCAGCTGTAAGTCCGGCGCGCCCTGTGCCAGGGTCTTAGCCGACGACGAACGCGTACCCCGGCCCTGCGGATAACGGGTCTTCAGTCAACTCCGGATCATGTCAACTTATCAGATCAGAGAGGAGCCCAAAGAATACATACTCATTGAACAAAGAGTTCCCACGAATATCTCATTGAACAAAGAGTTCCCAAGATAACAGTACCCTTTGTACGTACTACTTTCGCACAACGTCTTCCTCCATTCATTTACCCATATCTTGTGTAACCGTGTCTGCCATAATATTCCAAACCTAATGCAATTTACCACATACAGTGCATAGCGTTCCGTGATGCAGTGGCTCCTGACTCTTGACTATTCACAAACCGAGGACCTCTTAAAGACAAGTATATAACGACAATCCCTACCTTCATAATCCCACACACTTACACTCTCGCACTCACATACACCATTTCATAATTTATCATTATCATCCTCATTCACGTTCACATGATAATCACTCTTACGCTTTGTGACAGATTCTAAAGATAATAATTAAACTATAAATCATTATTATTATTGTTGAACCGATGTAGAATTATGTATAAATATGTTGAAATAAAATAAAATATACTAGATACAGGTACATATGGAAAATATAATAACTTCTGGACTTCTGCGATACAAGCTCCGCTTAGTGCAGGGTCCAATGTCCAACAGTGTACAAAAATGCTATAAACTTTGTTAATTTATTTTTTGTAACTGACTGTTTAATTTTATTGGTCAATAAATATTATTATTATCACATACATACATATTATACATACTTATCCTTTATGGGGTAGACAGAGTTTAGGGCATAAGACCCAAAGGCCACATTTAGCATGTTAATGGGCGCCAAGTTGGAAAACGGAATCAAAATAGTGATGGGTTGCTAGCCGCATCGCCTATTGATATGATTCCTTAGATTTTCGCCCATTCTCTAGGCGCGCTTCTACGGTCTGCACAAGAAAAGAAGCAGCTGGTACATTCTAAGTTTTTTGTGTAACAGAAATTGCAGCTAGCAACCCATCACAATTTTCATTCCGTTTTTCAACTTGACGCCCACTAACACGCTAATCGTGGCCTTTGGGTCTTATGCCCTAAACTCTGTCTACCCCGTAAGGGATAAAGATTTGATGCAAACCGTGACGTTTCGTCTTGAATACGTAAGACCAATGTTTTGTATTCCCTTTCTAACTCGTTACAATTTCCATGACAAGGAGCAACCGAAAATCATATAGTGCCAGCTGCACTTTTCACGCAGAACTTAAGTCGAACAAAGGGCGTGTTGGAAAACCAACATGTAAATAACTACTTCATCATCATCATCATCATATCAGCCGCAAGAAGTCCACTGCTGGACATAGGCCTCCCCCAAGGATTTCCAATACGACCGGTTGGAAGCGGCCTGTATCCAGCAATAATAACTACTTACTTCTACTCAATTATATTGATGTTTTCTTTATTATCTATGTTAAATTACGTTTATTGTATTGGCGAGCTCCATGGCGCAGTGGTTAACACGCCAGCCTGCGACACGAGGGCCCCGGATTCAATCCCCGGTCAGGTCAAGATGGAAAATGATCTTTTTCGGTTTGGCCTGGGTCTTGGATGTGTATCTATATGTATTTGTTATAAAATATAATATCGTTGAGTTAGTATCCCATAACACAAGTCTCGAAACTACTTTCCGGCTAGCTCAATCTGTGTGATTTGTCCGTGTATATTTATTTATTTATTAAACTATGCGTGTGGCAACACTGCCAAATCGTATCCTCCCTTGTGTACATACTACCGAATAGACGTGTGAAAGTTGAACACTGCCTTTTATTTGAGCCTGCCCCTATCAAGTATTCACGGTGAAATTTTGATCGTTCTGGACACTCAAAGGGGTGATTCAGCCCGTCGATATGAATTTCGTCGGGATTGCCGACTATAGTTTCGGACTCGTCAGGAGCCCATTTTCAAGGCGAGTGCGAGACCCGCGGCGGACAGTTCGGGACCCTCCGCCGCGCGTCTTGCACTCGCCTTGAAAATGGGCTCCTGACGAGTCCGAAACTATAGTCGACAATCCCGACGAAATAGCACGTGAGTGACCCGTTTTTAGTACATAAATTTCATCATGTTATATCACAGTCCCCTACTCTCCCTCTGGGCATAATACGGATAAATCTCCTACAGGGCATTAACCAGGGAATTAAGATGGACCCTGAATGGCCTAGGTAAGTGAGCGTAGTGAGTACCTCTGGCGCCCGCTCGTGTCGCCGCGAGCGCCGCCGCTCCGCGCCGCTCCCCGCTTCCGCCGCAGACTCCAGCGTCTCGTTGTAGCTCGACCTGGAACACATTTTATGTCATGATTAAATATGTCTAGAGTCTAGAGAAGACTTTCTCTCTCGCTCTTTAGTATTGCATAGAAAAACGATAGTTTAATATATGTAAAAATTTTACTTCCGTGCTGGTCTCGGAGAAAAGAAAAACGTAGAATGTGCCAGCCGCTTCTCTTCCCGCGGAAATCGTAGAAGTTGATCGTACCTACACACTGTGGCCAAAAGGTCTTATAGACCTAGGCTCTGCCTACCCCGCACGGACAAAAGACGTGATAACATGTATGTTTATGTATGAGCAAAAATAAGAAAAATGTTTACATAAGTGAAGTCTTATTCTGTAAAAGGGCGCAAATCATGACATCGCGCGCTTCCCCTCCGCTAATGACGGGGAAAGAAGGGGGGGGGGGGGGGGGAAGAGTGCAATCGTAAATCAATAAAATGCTTACTCCAGCCTGTAGGCCATGCCTATAATGTCATCATGAAAATCCACAAACAGATACACACACATATAGTAGTCAAAATTATAACACCTCTCTTTTGGCGTCAGGGATTAAAAAGAATCCCAGACCCTTTGCTGATCAGCAATGAAAAAAGTAGTAAATAAATTACCCGTCAGTGGTGGTAAGCGAGCAGGAGTGATCAGAGACATTGTCGTCATCGTAATGTGTGCACGACGAACACGACTGCGACCAAGCCGAGCTGCTACTAGACGACCTGGGGAACAATTGTTGCACCGAGCAGAAATTATATTATTATTGCACCGAACAAAAAGTAATTTATTATTGCACCGCGTGCTTATTAGTGCGCCAGCGGAGGCTCTAAAAAGCACGAGTGCAATATACATATATGTGAAAAATAAAACTGAAGAGAAATTACAATTGTAACAGTGAAAATGATTTTTCATATCTCATACTCGGAGAGTAGTGTTGTTTTAATCTGATAAATGCTGTTTCCCTATATAGAGAGGGAAAATCTCATACAAATTATTTCCCACCTAAGGGCCGGAATGAACTGTAAAAATAGAACTGCTGTCAGCTGTGAAGTTTTGTGAAAAAAAAATACTGCGGCTATGTCACTTTTTTTCTTTTATTCTATTTGGCCACCAAACCTCATTCAGACGCTTATTTTAGCCAGTGTTATTTTACTTATTTTTCGAGTTATTATCGATTTCGGCGATAATTCCCACGAATCCACTGGCTTGCTCTTAACGATGCTCACTACAGCCACACCACGACACTTTATTTTAGTTATTCCACACAGATTTCACATTATAAAGTAAGAATTAGTTTGAAAATCAATCCAAAACAAAAACCGTGCAGTTCGCCGAAATTCCCGCCAAGAACTCCATGGAAAACAAAACCTTTACTGTACTGTTACAGTACATAAAATATAGTGCTTTTTCGTTCATGAACAATGAAGACACGTTCCACTCTGGATTCAGAATAATGCCCTCACTTAAAAGTATTATGTGAGGCCTTAGCGTCCCTGTTACGTTCGTTAAGGGCCTATCCTCATTATTTTTAGATCCAGGACATTTTATAGAAAGCGGCTGGCTTACCTGGAGAGCGCCAGGTCACTGTCGGAGCCCACCTCGCCGGGCGGCCCGCGGTATTGCAGGAACGACGCGGGCACCGGCGTGCAAGACGCGCGTGACGAAACGCTGCGGCTGAAACGTGGCAGTTATCTTTATTGTTACGGGTAATTCATTTTCAAAACTAAAAGAGAGTTAATAACAAGTAATTTAAAAGGTTCCTTGTCCCATGAATCATATATGAACATTCCAATTGTTTTTTTTTTATTATTTCTTATTTATTTGAATCAGGCAACGAAGGCCCATAGAATATTTATTTATTTATTTGAACGTTTTACTATTGTCTCTCGCAAAGTTCTATTTAATTATTAAATATTACTATAAATTTTGGGTAACAACTTTTCTGCTAATATGCCTATTTTTCTCGACGCCTTTCGGCTCTGAATTGGGATAGATGGAAAGAGATGAGTGAGAAAGACTGTTACCCGGCAATGAGACAGTATAGGTTAATTATTATTTAAAAATGTCTTCCTTTGAGAGCTCTCTCTATAACACAGTGAAAATTAATGTGTTAGTTTCCCATTCAGTCCTTACCTGAACAGGTCTGGTGACGACGCCGACTTGTCCTTGTCGTGTTTCCTCGGCCGGCCACGGCCCTTCTTCTTTGGTGACGTTTCCAGTGGGGTCAGACCTAGACTTGCCGATAGGGTAGGCAAAGATGCTGCAATAAAGTTACTACTTCTCAAATAATGCGGAAATTTAAATAAAGTAGTATACAATTTACGTACAAAACACATTAATCAAGCGTCAAAATGTTCATTTCTTTTTTTTTTCCTTTATTTGTAAGCGAGTTCGATTTTTACGTCGGAGCAAACCGGTCATTCTATTTTTAAATTAAACCAGTAAAATATGAGTTCTCATAGTAATTTTGCTGGTAGCTTAAATATGGATTGATTACTGGCCAAATAACTAATAATAAAAAAAAGTATGTAACTTTGCAGGCGTGTATTTGGCCAGTACAGCAATGTAAATTTATCTCCAACAAGGTTGTCAAAATATTGTTCGAATCTCCCCAAGCATGATTAAGAAAAATACATTATTATCGAGCAACGATCGAAAAATTATCCGTCGAACCCAACTAAGCAACTTTGACTTTAGGCAACTTTAAAAATCTGACACCAGTGTTGATCACTTAGACAGGCATAAAAATCAAATAAGTTAAACATACCGTCAGACCCAAAGCTCTTTGGTGGTGCATTTAATGCCGACACGAGTAGTGTCGGTTTCCTCAGACCGCCAGCCATCAGACCGAGACCTGAATAATTAAATATTTATTTATCTCATCTATTCAAAAAACAAAGCGCGGTGGCCCGTATACAGGGTGTAAAATACATTTTTATTCCTAAGGGACTAAAAAGTTTTATTAATTCACAATTCAAATTCGTTTATTCCCAGAACGAAAACATTGTTTTTCTCATAGAGGGAGATGAAAAGCAGAATGTGTCATCTCGGGACTAACCGTTTTTCAAGGTGTTTTATTATGCGCACAGCCAACGAGTGGAACTCATTGTATTTCGGAGCGAAGCTCCCAGAACAGAATAGTTTAGAACTTTTCCGAACAACGTCTGTCGCGCTCATACATCTTCCATTCTGCTCACACATATGTATTCTATCCCGCTCACACACATACTCGAATATTTTGGAATGTTTAGTTGTCGGCTGTCGGGACCGGAAGTATTGGAACTTTCTAGAGACCCAGAAGTCAGTATATAAGAGAGCGGACGTGGCGATCGTTAATCGCCCTCCCACCAGGCATACTGGCGACTAGCCAGAAGCCTCAAGACCGACACGGTTGCGGCCAATCCCCCCCTCACGCGTCCAGACGGCTCCATCGCCTTCGATGATGATGAAAAAGCTGAATGCCTAGCAGACGGCCTGGAGAGCCAATGCTCCCCTAGTCGTGAGCCAGTAGACCCCGATCACCTTCGCGAGGTGGCATCGCACGTAGATCGCTTCGTGGCTTCTAAGACGATCCCACCGAATACCCCCCTTGCCCCGACGACACTTGACGAAGTGAAGTCAATCATCCGCGATCTCAAACCCCGAAAAGCGCCCGGCGCTGACGGACTCTCGAACGGAGTGCTCAAATGCCTCCCACAGACCCTCCTCCTCCTGCTCGTAAGCATCTTCAATGCTTGTCTTGCAAATTGCACTTTTCCAGCCGCCTGGAAAGAAGCAATCGTGATCGGGATCCCTAAACCAGGCAAAGACCTGAAGAACCCCTCCTCCTACCGGCCTATCAGTCTTTTGAACTGTATAGGCAAGATCTACGAACGGATCATCCTCAAAAGACTCAAGGACTACGTAGAGTCCAAAAGTCTCATCCCCGACGAACAGTTTGGATTCCGGGCCAAACACGCGTGTCACCACCAACTGCACCGCCTCACGGAGCATATTCTCAAGTTGAGAAATTGGGGACGTCCTACGGGAGCACTCTTCTTCGATGTAGCGAAAGCCTTCGACAAAGTCTGGCATTCGGGCTTGATATCCAAGTTGACCAACTTGGGCCTGCCGGATAGTCTCGTGCACATCATACGAGACTTTTTGTCGAATCGGTCTTTTCGGTACAGAGTAGAGGGATGCCTCTCGAGGCCCCGTCCCATTAGAGCCGGCGTCCCGCAAGGCGCTGTTCTCTCGCCCCTCCTTTATTCGCTGTACACAAGCGATATCCCAAAGACCCCAGATGTAGAAGTGGCACTATTCGCCGACGATACGGCCCTCTACACGTCCCACCACCTTAAAACGGTCATCGTGAATCGTCTTCAGTCCGCCGTGGACGCTCTCGGCGGGTGGTTCAAGAGGTGGCGCATCGAAGTTAATCCGGAGAAAAGCACAGCTGTGTTTTTCTCAAAGGATAACCAAGCTGTGACACGTCGAAAAATCACCATGTCCGGAGCAGAACTCCCCTCGTTAGGATCAGTATCGTTGTACGGAAAGCCCATTCAGTGGGCAGGCAAGGCTAAATACCTTGGAGTCGTACTCGATAGCGCGATGACCTTCGGCCCCCACATCACCAAAGTCCGCAACCATGCCGCCTTCGTATTAGGCCGTCTCCACCCCATGATAGGCAATGCTAAGATGTCACTTAGAAATAAGTTGACACTCTATAAGCTTTGCGTCCGCCCTATCATGACCTACACCGGCGTAGTCTTCTCCCATATCGCGCCCTCCCACATCGATCGGCTGCAACGATTGCAGAACCGCTTCGTCACCCGTGCCACGAATACGAGTCACCACCGGTACTTGCGCATGACAGACTTACACCGTGACCTAGATCTCCCATCCATTCGCGGCTATCTCAAAAACGCCTCCAAGCGTTACTTTGAGAAAGCTGCACGCCACCCCAACCCGTTAGTAGTACAAGCTGCTAACTACTCCCCCAACTTACACGATACGACCTTACGTCGTAGACGTCCTAGGAACGTACTAGACGATCCCGATGATCCTATTGACATCGCACAAGCCCGCCCCGACCCCTCTTCGGCTCCGAATAGCCAGAGGAATCCCACTATCCGACCCCGTCGCACTCGCCACCGGAATAGAGTGCGTAGAGTAGGATTAGCTCCGATTACTGGTGACCGCCCGGCGGTCCCGGGTGACTTGCACCCAGGATAGGCCCTTCTGGCAACGTAGCTTTCGGCCCTTAAGGCAAAAGATGAGAGTTGCTGCTCTCTAAAGGCTTTTGCCATTGTTTCTCAGATTGGCCCTTCAGGCTTGCATGCACGCATACGCGGCCCATCAGGCAATACGAGAGTTTGCTGTCTCTCCAAGCCTTGCGCACACAGGCAACGCCCAAAGCCGAGGTCCGTCCCTCCTGGGGGCCCTTTGGTGATGTTGTCTAAAAAGGTTGAGGGCACTCTGCCCTCGCCTCAAACGCCCGGTGAAGTAGCGAAAGCTCACTTGGAGCTAGCTACACAGTCATTTCAAAAAAAAAAAAAAAAAAAACGATCGTTAATCAGTTGTGAGTTATCATAATAATCTTAGTGAGCGATACTAATACGAGTGATTTGTGTGCGACTGATAAGTGATAATTTCTACGACCTCAGCAACGGACCAGGACTACGAGTGCTTTGCGTTTTGGATATTCGACGTGTTGGATGACCAGTCAGGTGTCACAATCCGAACGCTTAGGCCGATCGTGCCTCTCTAATACTTGTTCCGCGCTTTCGCTTGCACACGGGACGTGACACTTTTTCGTGCGTGCAGTCTGCGTTTATCGATTTACATAAACAAAAACGGAACGTGACATTTTTTCTTACATGCAGCCGGCGTTCGTCGCTTATAAGACATTATCACGTCAAAAAATTGGTTGTAAAGCCGGTATATGGACGATAAGTTTACGTGATAATAGTGAGAGATAGATGCGTGATAGATATTACTACTACTGCTGCTGTTACTGCTGTTGCGGAACGTGACATTTTTCGTGCGTGCAGCCTGCGTTCATCGATTTATAAGACATTATCACGACAACAAAAAATGTAAAGCACAATAAGGCCGCCGTGTGGTATCCGGCAGAGTAGAATAGGACCACTCCAAGTCTTCCCGTGGATTAGGAAATACAAGCTAAACAAAGCAGCAGCTTATAAACATCTGAGAGACCTCTCCAACCCCTCTGGCCAGCGTGGAGAGTGTAGGCCAAGTCCTCTGGCTACTCTGGCCAAGTATGGCTTTAGTAGTACAGAGAGGGTCGTGTTCCTGTAAAAGAACCTGATGATGATGATAATTAAGGCATGGTACTGACTAGGGCTGGCGGCGAGCTTGGCAGGCGAGGTGTCTGGCGTAGCCAGTTTGTGCGCGCGCTCCGCCTTTGTCTTGCGCGGCGCCACCGGAGTCTCCGACCCTGATGTTTGGCTTTCTGCAACAATGTTTAGCTGTGGTAGAGTCACGCTACCGGCAAACTTAACCTCTTGAACGCCATTGACCACTTTAGTTGTAAAATGGTCGCGTGACTGAGACGCTATTGACAACTTAAGTTTTGTACTAGCCTGACGTCGGGGGTGAAGTAACGTAAACAAGCGCTGGCGTGCAAAAGCTAGTAGCATGGGCCGGCTCGTCCGGGGAAGTATTACATTCTCATAGAAAATCGACGTTTGAGTAGAAGCTTTACCGTTTTTATACTTCGTTTGGTGAGTGAGAGAGCATCCATCGTGGTCGTAACTAGACTGGACGTTTCGATGGACGGTAACAAATAATAAAAAAGTTCGTGGTATGCTGCCGCTGCTGCTCCGGAGCGTGAAATTGTTCGTGCATGCCGCCGGTGTTTATCGATTTATAAGACGTTATCACGTCAAAATAAATGTCTAAGGCGATGTCAAAGGTAAAAGAACAGCCGGTAATTAACCTCTTCAACGCTACAGCCTGATATGCGTGACAAATAAATTTCAGTCAGTCTGATAGCGCCATAGATTGTGAACGCATTGGGAATTAAACTGATTTGTCACATATATCAGACTGTATAAGGGTTAAATAAGTATTTAAGCAAGTCATGTAACCTTCGTGTTGCTCCGATTACTGGTGACCGCGCAAAAAATTTTTTGACGTTCCCATACAAATTGACCGGACGGCCGAAATTTTTTGTATGGAACTGCCCTCTTTTTTTTAATTCCCAGCATTGGTCCCATAGGAAAGTTGTTCATATCGATCAGCTGAATCACCCCTTGAGGGTGTAGAACGATGAAAATTTCATCATAGGCTGAGGGCAGTCTGCCCTCTCCTCAAGCGCCTGGTGAAGTAGCGATAGCTCACTTAGAGCTAGCTACAGAGCTTTAAAAAAAAACCCACCTTCGTGTGGTCGCTGCGAGTGCGAGCTAGCGCCGGCGCGGCCCCGGCCGCGGCGCCCGCGCCGGCCGCGCCCGCGCCCGCGCCCGCGCCACCAGCTCGTCTTCACCACTTTCGACGTCACCGTGCTCAGGGGAGAATCGTCACGCTGTGCACAACAATTAACATTTTATTTTACTTGGACTTAGATTTAAACTTTCTCGACCTTCAAGAGGTCAGTATTTAAAACTAAGATAAATTAACAACACAATATTGATAGAAGTGCAACCAACTAATAATAATAGCCTTTATGTGTACATTTGCATTCTAGTTTAATATATTTCAGTTAAGCTTCCATATCTGTTTGCCTGACGTCGGCAAATTCCATCATCTTCCACTGTTTTCTTTCCATGGTTGTCCTTGTCCAAGTTTGTCCTGCTATTTGTTTAATTTCATCTTCCCACCTTCGAAATGGCCTTCCTCGTTTTCTTTTTTTGTCTTTATTATTTATTTATATATTGTACGAGCCCTATATTATTTATTTATTGTACATTAGGGGCCCGCCCCAGCTTCGCACGAGTATCTTAATATATAAAGCTATCTTAATATATAGGTATTTATTCTACAGCTTATGTTCATCAGGGACAATGTAGGATATAATTACCTATGCACACGCGACGTCTCATTTCAAATTTCGCGCACGATCCATTTAGTTACGAGCGAGCGTGAAGATAAAAATCAAGAAGAAATACCCATACTATACTAATATTATAAATTTGAAATAAAGGTAGTTTGAGACCCGGAGAAAGACATGGGGTGATTTTAATCCCGGAAATACATATAAAGGGAAATAATATAACCGAAGGATCTATTAACGCGGGTGGAGCCGCGGGCAAAAACTAGTCTTATACCTATAATGTAAACGTACCGATTTGTTGTCATCGTCTGAGTCCTGTATGCTGGGTCGTCTTCTTTCGCTACGAGCCTCCGACACGGCTCGCTCGCTTCGCGGGTCTGTGTATGGCAAAAAATACAATTTTAAATTGTTGCGAACAATTAATATAGAGTGGATGCACCTAAGACGAAGACCATATGAGATGTCCAGCTGGACTATAAAAGAGACGCCTACATCAACAATGAATACAGATTTATATCTACGGAAATTCTCAATAAAAAAGGCAAAAATAGGAAGAAACAACAACACGAATTTCTATAGTTACAAGCAGCTATAAGTACCTGTGCATGCCGTCCTGTCGCTGTCCGTGCTACTCCTCCTGCTGGCTCTACTCCGGACATCGAAGCTTTTCCTCCTGTCGGCTCGCTGGCCGTGCTGGGCGCGGGGCTCGGGCTCGGGGCTGGAGCTCACGGAGCCGTCTCCGGCGACGTCGGCCATACCCGCCTCGCGGACGTCACGCCGCGCCTGACGGAATATCGGTAGGCATTGCTCGCGCATTTTTACACCCGCTCTGTGAAAATAGAAAACATTTTCAAACAAATATGTTGGAGTTCTTGGCGAGAATTTCGGCGGATGTTTTTTTTACTACTTAATAGGCAAACAGGCATACGGCCCACATTATGGAAAGCGGTTACCGTAGCCTATGGACGCCTGCAACACCAGGGGTAAGATTCGCGCGTTGCGGACCCTGAAGAAATCTTTTCACGATTGCACGGTTTTTGTTTTGGATTGTTTTGCAAATTGTTTCTAGTGGACTTTACAATGTGAAATCGGTGTAATTTAGTGTTATAAATGCCCATGTTTATGAACAATGTGTGGAATAACTAAAATAAAGTGTCATGGTGCGGCTGTAGTGAGATTTACATACCGGGCTGGTGGTCGCTCGCTTTATTGCGTCATCTATGATCAAGCCAGTGTATTCGTGGGAATTTTCGCTAGGGGCTCCGTTGATACAACGAAATTAATGACACCATCATTTCGTTGATAACACGTAGAAAAATATGAAGGGCTAAAAGGCGTAGAAAGCCAAATACCGTAAAATATGAAAAAAAAATAGCATATGTCATGTCATTATCATTATCATAATAGTGTTGGTGGGCCTAAAGGTGAAAAACGGAATCAAAATAGTGATGGGTTTGCTAGCCGCATCGTCTATTGTCATGATTCGTTAGATTTTCGCCCATTCCCTTGACCGGCTTCTACGGTCTGCGCGGGAAGAAAAGCAGCTGGCACATTTTACGTTTTTTCTTTTCTCCCAGACCAGCATGAAAGAGACGATACATCTCTGTACAGTGGCGTAACTACAGGGTGACAGTGCTGGCAAAATGCCACGGGCCCCCGGTTCTAGGGGGCCCGAGGCATTTTGCAAGAAGCCGCCGAAGCTGAACTCAAACTTCCATGGGCCCATTGTATGAATTTGCCATGGGCCCCAAGTGATATAGTTACGCCACTGTCTCTGTGGTAAATACCTTGTTGCCTTGTTGTCTATATGGAAATCTTACTTGTAAAACACGGTGTCCTTGTTGTTGTAGGTGAGGCAGTTCTCGATCATGAGCCGGAAGTCGGCTTCGACGTCGTCTATGGTCTTGTACGCGCCGCGATCCAGTTTCTTACCCATCGTGCTCAGGTCCATAGGATGTTTCACTACGGTGCTGTAGTCGGGTACCTATACAGAAACAGATATATTATTTTTAAGTTTTGTCTTTGTCATTTGTGACTTCGGGGGAAAAAAGCCAAACATCACAAGACATAGACAACATGTAGTTATAGTGGGTCTATATTGGTTCCCCTAATTTTTTATATTCCTAGTAAAGATTGGCGCACAAACTTTTCGACACTAACCTAAAACACAAAATTTTTCTTCTTTTCCTTATTTTCGAGTCAAAATGGGTTTATTTGCAGTCTTTAATACAGTTTTTGCCACAGCGACGCCTTTGTCGTTTGCCTTATTAAGGTCTACGATTGTGCAGGTGGAGGGACAGTTGGGGCACAATATGAGGTGACATCGATTGCGTGACGCCACAATCGCAATGGTCATTAAACAACAGACACCGAGCTGGTGTGGGGAAATGCCAAGTGGGGTTTCATTTCAGTTTTATTAATCCTAATTTAATTTTCGCTCAATATTTTTACGCCGTATATTTGTTTCATAAAATATTCATTAGGTCTAATAGGGTCTAATACTTAACAACTTCTAATATTCTTAATGAATAATTTATATTTCTCAAAATATTTTTTTTTTTTACGAAATATAAATTATTCATTTGCTTTCACGCCTTTACTACTGTACCCATCATGAAATTTTGCATACGCGTTATCTAGGGAACGGAGGGTATATTTTATCACGGGAAAAAGTACTGTTCCCGACTTAGATTTAAAAATGATACATAACACGAGACGCGGGCGGAGCCGCAGGCGAAAGCTAGTATCTTAAATAAAAATAGTCAATCATACGAAAGCCGAAATGTATTTTGAAGTGACTATCAAAACATTGTACATTGTACACTAAAAGCAAATAGGCCGGTTCATAAAGTTAAGACGGTACTGCACGAAATTGTAAAAATTTACTAAAATTTAATATTTTAAATCACTAGTACTATGCGCTGATTTAATTAAATACATCAAAAGCATTTGTATAATTCGGATCAATCCTTGAACAAGATCACCCCCTTGTTGGAATTTGAAACAGATACATATGAAATTTAAAAATGATACATATACAGGACGAAATTGAATTCATTAGCAAACGTTTAAGGAGTGACTCAGACAACGAATCTGAACAACTTTCATTATGGGACCAACTCCGAAATCGCAAATAAAAAAACAGCTGTTCCATAGATTTTGGCCAAGTAGATTTCCACTTTTGTATGAAAGAGCAGATATTTTTTTCACGATCTTGAAGTTGATCCCATAATAATAGTTGTTCAGATTCGTGGTCTGAGTAACTCCTTAAACGTTTGCCAATAAATTCAATTTCACCCTGTATGGTAAGATATCTAAAAGCATTTTTCTTCGAAAACTTTGTAATTTTACGTCTAAAACAATAACTCTCAGATGACAATATTTATATGTACGTCTCGGAGGTCGCCCCCTTTCTTATTTTTTTTATAAAGATAAAAATATGAAAATATTAAGACTTTTCATCTTTTTTCCTTATCGCCGAATGGTTCTGCGCAGCCTAATGGCTTGCGCAGTAGCGACGTTTTTCGTTCGCGCGGCACCCGCTTAAGTGCTATGCCACACAGAGCCAACATAATATAACTTACTTCTTGTAAATCAACGGGTTCTGTAAAAATGTCGCTCGCATCCCGCTGCCGCAGCAGTCGCAGCAGTTTGTGCAGCGCGGCCCTTTCAGGTCGTAGTGTATGCAGTACGCACCGCTCCCACACGCGGGTGTACTCTGCCTTTAGACGCTCGCGCTTGCGGACCAACTCGCATAACAACCTGGGAAGAAGAATATGGAGACTTTCAGACATAGGTACAGTCACAGTATAGTACAAGTGTATAGTATAACTGTACCAGTTTTGTAAGTCGCATCGGCTTTTTTCGGCGGCGCAGAATAGTACAACTTATTGGCGAATAAAACCGAATGAAAATATCAGTGAAATAACGAACTTGTTGCTACTCCATAAGATTTAAAATCCAATGACTCGTGCTGTCTCGCTCATAATACTTGTACAGCATGGCGCCCCGGCGAATTCCAGATATGGCGCGCTAATAACGGACGGATATCTTCTGCCATGCAAAAATTTGATTTCTGCGCATTGTCAATTGACCATGAACTTACGAATAGAAGTCGCACTTTGCAAAGGTACTTAAAGAAATATCAACTCAATGTAGTTAGCGATACGATGTAATTTAGCTCGAGTCAGAACGCAGCACCTTTTAGTTAGATACCTACAGAATCCATTGCAAGCCAAATTATTATTATAGCTCTGAACAAACGATTCATAATTCGTTGAAGTCGATGAACACATGAGGCCGAGCGCGCATCTTTCCTACCGGATTTGCCCGGTTTTACCACTTCGACGTGGTCACCGCGCGTAGGTATTTTCAAAACCGACCCGGGGAGTGAGACAGGCCTGGTATAGTATCATATTTATTTATGAAATAATTAGGGATTTCCTATCGACCACGGAACCCTGCCGGCCTATTTGCTAACTCAGTGTACAACGTTTTGATAGTCATTTCAAAATACATTACGTTTTATATATCTTAAATGAAAATAGTCAATCATACGAAATCCGCAATGTATTTTAAAGTGACTATCAAAACGTTGGACACTGAGTTAGCAAATAGGCCAGCTGGACACTTGCCCAGAGTGCCAGTGTAAATTATTTATTAGCTATATTAATCAATTATCGTGTCTTTAAATTAAGAAATAGCTTGGAAAAACAACGTTAAACATACCTCGCCCTCTCCAAGTCCTGCCGTATCCTCTGCCAGTACTTCAGCTGGTTGCACAGTTCGCGGACGTTCACGGTGCCGTCTTGGATGCCTCTCGTACCTGTCAAACATCACCATTAATAATGGTTTCTTATATTTTCACAATTGTAACACATTTAAATAAGTCACCATACGGTTTTAGCCGTGTGGTTTCCGGCAGAGTAGAATAGGACCACTCCAAGTCTTCCCATGGAGGTCGTAAGAGGCGACTTAGGAAATACAAGCTAAATAAAGCTCATAAACATCAATGACACCTTTCCAACCCGTCTGGCTAGCGAGGAGAGTGTAGGACAAATCCTTTGTCTGCTCTGGCCAAGTATGGCTCCGGTAGTAGTAGTCATGCTCCTGCAGTGAAGACTAAAAAGACCTGATGATGATACGGTTTATCGCATTTATAACATTATTATTACACCGATTACACCTAACGTTTAGAAAACTTTACAGTTTTGTGTTTTAAGAACTATACAAAACTACCGCCTACAATATTTATTGACTAGCTATCGCCCGCGGCTTCGCCCGCGTTAATATCGATCCCTCGGGAATAGTGTTTTTTCCCGGAATGAAAGGTGGCCTGTCCTTCTCCGTACTCCAGAGTGCTTGTATGCAAAATTTTATGAAGATCGGTTCAGTAGTTACGGCGTGAAAACGTAACAAACAAACAAATAAACAAACAAACAAACTCACTTTCGTATTTATAATATTAGTAAGGATAAGGATTATTACACCGATTACACCTAACGTTTAGAAAACTTTACAGTTTTCACGGTGGAAAACGGTATCAAAAAAGTGATGGGTTGGTATCCGCATCGTCTACTAACATGATTCTGGCTCTAGGGCTATTGAAAGACCAGGCATGCTTCATAGCTCATATGTAACAAGCTGGCTTCTAAGGTTGGCATTACTCACCGTGATGGCTGGTCAAGCTGTGCAATCTCCTCCGACTATGCCTCTTAAACATCCAATAAGTAAGAAGTCGTTTCACTAATTGAGGTTGTGGCACTAGGACTACGGAAGACCAGGTGCGCTGCACATCTAGAATGTAACGACCTAGCTTCTAAGGTTGGCATTACTCACCATGGTGGCTGGTCAAGCTCTGCAGTCTCCTCAGCAGTGGCACTCCGTTCAGACTATGCCTCTTAAACATCCAATAAGGTAGAAGTCGTATCATGAATTGAGGTTGTAAAGCTGGCGGTACCCGCACTATTTGAGCCACCTCTGAAACTTACTGCTGGTAGCATGGCACTAGGACTACGGAAGACCAGGTGCGCTGCACATCTAGAATGTAACGACCTAGCTTCTAAGGTTGGCATTACTCACCATGGTGGCTGGTCAAGCTCTGCAATCTCCTCAGCAGTGGCACTCCGTTCCGACTATGCCTCTTCAGAGTCCAATAAGGTAGAAGTCGTTTCATGAATTGAGCTCGCGCGGCTGGCGGGCCGCGAGCTAGGCGCGCCACCTCTGACACGCGGTCTGCTGGTAACGTTGGCACTAGGACTACCGGTGACCATGTACGCTTCATTGCTAGAACGCGCCGTGCCTAAAATAAATACAATTATAGTTTTAAAAGCATAAATTTCCGCTTTCTGTAAGCCAGATATCGGCCATTTTTAACCCCTCCCCTATCTGTCAGCAAAAATAAAAAAAACTTATCCCTCCCTGTTTGTTTGTTTTTCGTGTGTGTAAGTAGCCAACACTTTTGTCAGATTTTTCAAGCCGCCTAAAGGCATCTGACATAGCTTAACGACTGCCATCAATGATAATAACCAGGACCAACGACTTAACGTAACTTCCGAAGCACGAAGGAGCTCGAGATATTCTTATGTCACTTGTTTAAAATGGGTAAGCGCTAATAAAACTCATGATCACCGGTACATTGGTACCTGTTGCTACGAGTTTACCAAAGAAATATCAGAATAGAATAGATAGTGGAATGAAGAGCAGAATAGATAGTGGTAAAAAGAAAACACGCAAACGTACCTGTATTATCTTTTCTCTGCCTTTTTGTCTAATAGCTGTTAGGTCTACTGATTTCGAGTCTCCTTCAGAGTCTTGAGCTCTTCGCTCCTGAAAAGGAACATACAAATATGATGTATTCTCATCAGGCAAATAGCATATCTGACCCTGCAGTATGGTACCTGAAAACTTTTACCTGCTATGACTACTGTATACTGTGCTAAAATTGTACATCATCATCATCAGGTCTTTTTTAGTCTCCACTAAAGGAGCACGACCCTCTCTGTACTACTAGAGCCATACTTGGCCAGAGCAGTCAGAGGACTTGGCCTACACTCTCCACGCTGGCCAGACGGGTTGGAGAGGTCTCACAGATGTTTATAAGCTTTGTTTAGCTTGTATTTCCTAAGTCGTCTTATACGACATCCACGGGAAGACTTGGAGTGGTGCTATTCTACTCTGCCGGATACCACACGGCTTCTAAAATTGTACAAACATTATTAAATATTGCCGCATGTCTCTTTCGCCGTTCGTATGAAGATATGCGCCTCCAGGGCAACCTTAAGACACTCAAAGAAGGTGGTACAAAAGGGAAGACCGATGGTTAAGCCCTTGGTACCGCCGATAAAACCCATACCCGTTTACGATCATGTTGCTCTCTGACACTAGACGCGGTTTGTTTGCTCGGTTTAGTGTATCTTGTTTTATGTTATATTAAAAATGGGTTGTACATTTTTTTATCTTTACTGACAAATTAAACTTTAGTAAAAAGTATTCAAAAAATTTCTTAAACCAAAGATTTTTTACAGCCAGGTATAGTTGCCACACTATCCTAATCCTGGATTCGCGGCGGGGCCATCTCTCGTGGGAACGCAGCCTTAGCTATAGACACAGAATAAGTACTAGTACTGTACAGAAGTCGCACTCTGCAAAGGTATACAAAGAAATATGAACTCAATGTAGTTAGGTTAGTATATATATTCGGTATAATTTACCTCGGGTCAGAACGAAGCAACTTTTAGATATCTACAGCAAGCCAATTTTATACTTATAGCTCTGAACATATGATTCATAATTCATTGAACTCCGTGAACACATATGACCAAACGCGCGTCGGTTCTACAGGATTTGTTCGGTTTTCACCTTCGAAGGTGTCACCGCGCGTAGGATGTTTTTCGATACCTACACGGGGAATGAGACAGGCCTGCTATAGACTTACTTGTAAAATGTGTGGTGGGGTATGCGCGTCGCAGTAAGCCATTTTGGCCACTTGTACCGGCTGGCTCGGATCGCGCCCAGAACCCGCCGCCTCCATTTTCATGTACAACCTAGATAAACAAAAAGTTTAAAATATTCAAGTTGACTCATATTGCCCTGCACATGCGGCGTCTAGAATTTATTGTTGTGATTGTGACACCTAAGGTAAACTCATATAGCATGTAAATATGTAATGCGGATGGTTCATTATTATAATAAGCCGTTGGTAACAGCTATGATAGTATAGAGTTCTAAAAGTAAATAAGTTGAATAAGGTGGTTTAATAAAAAAGTAATAATAAGTAGAAGAAGTTTAAAAACGCTTACACATGCTAAACTAGCGTCACTCGTCTTAAATCAGATCATATTAAACATAATCTTATGAAGACAACAACTTCAAATAAATTACTAAACAGATATTGATGAAATGTAAATGGGACCAATCTGAAAGTATATCCTTTCAAATAAAAAACAATTTAGTTCATAAATGAAGGAGTATGAGGTTACAAACATTTAAAAAACCTCATCTTCAATTCAGTTAAATATACTTCTAAATCGGTAGTTAGAATATTTTTTTTTTGTTAATTTATCAAATTGTCACATTCGAAATACTTGAAAAGTATTATCAAAACTACTTAAAGTAATTTAGTACCGAAGTACAGATTTAGTTGTTTTTTAATTTGATCTGATTTAGTTGTAAAAGAATAAAATGTCGGGCGGCGCTAGTTACGCTCGTCTAAGTCCCTTAAAGTAACCACGATTACTATCTTCTATAAATATTAATTTTTACGGGAAAAAAGAGACTAACCCGGCTTGTTGAGCACACGTCACATGGAAAGCAGAGTAGCAGCTGCTCTTGTGGCACTGGATGCAGGCCCCGGCACCTCGTTGTTTGCACACCATGCATTGCAGTTTCCATCGAGCTGCCGGGATCATCTCAATGGAATCTATAAAGGAAGACATGTATAAATAAATAAATATATACGGACAAATCACACAGATTGAGCTAGCCCCAAAGTAAGGTCGAGACTTGTGTTATGTATGGGATATTAACTCAACGATACTATATTTTATAACAAATACATATATAGATACACATCCAAGACCCAAATCATTTTCCATCTTGACCTGGCCGGGGCTCGAACCCGGTCACTCTCGTGTCGCAGGCTGGCGTGTTGACCGCTGCGCCACGGAGCTAGTCAAAAAATTGATTGTATGTAAAGTCGGTTTACGGACGATAATTTTACGTGATACGTGATGTTAGAGAGATAGATGCGTCACAAGCCGATAAGTGCCTCTCTATCGCTTGTCCCGCGCTCTCGCTTGCATACGGAACGTGACTTTTGCGTGAAGCCGGCGTTCAATGATTTATAAGACATTATCACGTCAAAACTTTATGTTTGGTACAAGGTTGTATTGTGCGCGAATTTTGTGTGAGCTCTTTCATGTGCACAGTTGGTTGAATATATAATGTATAAAAGTCATTTGCCTAATAAATCAAACCACGAGCATTACAAGGTCAATATAATATAATGAAAATGAAAAAAAAAAATAAAAATAAAATCGGCAAGTGTGCCAGTGCCAGCCGCCTGAACTTTGAACTCGGGAATGTCGAGTTTTGATTGTTTGTTATTTCAATTACATAAGACTGTATTCTTGTGTGATTCTCACTCATGCTCGTGATTCGATTTATTACACCTATGATTGTCTTTTAGGCATTGTATTATATTTCAATCACATAAATGTCATGTCTGGTATATTTTATTTGAATTTAACACCGGAATGTCGATCAAATTTAACTTGCAAGACTTGACTACAGAGATAAATTAATCTACACTTACCAATAGGTTCCAAGAAGACAGTGTTAGCAAATCGTACTTCAGGAATCCACAGCGCACACACAACATGCGCCCATGTACCTTGATCCGTTTGCTTGAATGCTCCTGAAAAGACATTAATGGGCATGTTTTCTAAAAAAATACTTTTGATAATAATAAGTCCACCTGGTAGATTATTGAAAAATATTGGATACATACTATTTCTTTTGTCAAACTAACAAAAATTGATAACGATATAGCCCATTAAAGTTCCTCGTGACGTCACTGACCGGTATACTTTTTACCGGCTTATTGCGTCATGGGCCTCCACTCCCCCCCAGACTTTTGGGTCCCAAAGCCGGAAAAATTAAGCATTTCTGACAAAAAAAATATCAGGCTTTTAAATATGTTTTAATATTTAAAAGCCTGACTTTTGAATTCCTTAGCCGTTAGCCGGATGATAAAAAAAGGAATTTCTAACTTGATGATCGTGATTGAGTTGAACAATAATATAAAGTGGGCCAAATGCAGTTAAATTTGGCCGGACAAGAGGTCAAAAAACCTAATACTGTACAATCCGGACGGATGACAACGCTAGCTGTGAGCGATGAGAAAATTCACAGATGCATAGCAAGCTAAATAAAAATGGGAAAAAAAGCTATATTTATATGAGGTACTCTTCAATACTGGTCTGGGAGTAAAGAAAAAACGTAAGTGCACCAGCTGCTTCTCTTTGCGCTCAGATCACCGAGCCGATTGAGCGAATGGGTGAAAATCAGGAATCATGTTAGCAGGCGATGCTGGCAACCTATCACGTTTGGATCCGTTTCCCACCTACACGCCCACCAACATGCTAAACGTGGCTTTTAGGTTTTAAAAGACCCGGGTTCTGTCTACCCCGCAAGGAAACAGACGTGATAGTATATGTATGTATATGAGGTGAAATGAGATTTTTTTCTTACCCCCTGTGTTGGGGCAAAGCACGCAGTTGACTAGACGCGACGGCGACTGCAGACAACGTCGGCAGAGCCACTGTCCTTCGGGAATGTATGGGACCTAATGGATACAAAACCTTAGTAAATGAATGATGACAATATATACTATACTACATAATGCCATCTAACAATTTTTGGTTTAGAATAAATTTATTTCTCATAAGAATTACATAAAATAATTCACTTACTGAGTAAAACAATGTGACTTACAATAATAAAATGAGCATGCTTTTATAAACATCTAGCTTTTGCCCGCGGTTCCGCCTGCGTCAATGTCGATCCCTCGGGAATAGTAGTTTTTCCCGGGATAAAAGGTAGCCTATGTCCTTCTTCGTACTCCAGAGAACGTGTATGCAAAATTTCATGATGATCGGTTCAGTAGTTACGGCGTGAAAGCGTAACAAACAAACAAATAAACAAACAAACAAACTCACTTTCGCATTTATAATATTAGTTAGGATGCAAACTATTAGCTTCCATACAATATAATTATGCAAGTAGGCAGCAATAAAACTAATGATTTTTGAAACTAAGAATAACAATGACTTATGAAACTAAGCTTGCCAGAGCAGGCTTAGGCCAGAACACGTGCTGCCAGATGAGATAATATCATCATCAGGTCTCTTTAGTTTCCTCTGTACTACCCGAGCCATACTTGGCCAGAGCAGACAGAGGATTTGGCCTACACTCTCCTTGCTGGCCTATATATCGCTGGATAATATATTCCTATAGAATTATAATATCTATGTACAAAAAGTACAATAACATGACGTTATACAACTTAATCAATATAGTCATAAGTTTTTTACCAACAAAAATATGTGTTCATATATAATTAACAATTGAAAGAAAGAAATAGTCAAGTTTTGTGTGATGAAAAGATTTAAAAGAAATTCGCTATATTTAATTTTATTTTAAATATTTTTTAAGACAATATTAATTATCGCTGATGATACCTCAAGATAAGCACTTGCATGCAAGAAAGAAACCATCAGTTAACCAACAAGCAAATGTGTTACCCCATAACAATCTTGATGCACTGCCAAGTTGCACATGTCGCAGAACAGAATCACGTTGGTGTTCTGGCACTCGCCATCCATACAGATGCAGCACACAGCATCCTCATCTACTGTTGCTGCTGTTTGCTGCCCAGTTTGCGAAGCCTATAGAAAGATAACATTGGAAACAATGAAAATGTCCACTGCGTCATGCCGGCGCCTGACGCGGGTGATCGGTCGCAGACATTTGGCGCGAGTGATCGTTCACAGACATATGACGCAGGAGATCAGTCACGGATATTTCATGCTTGTGATCAGTTGGATGTTTGAAAAGTTATCATATATCTAAACTTTGAATGCTAGCTTAGCTCCTCCTAACACTGAGTGCAGGAGAGTATACCTATTGACTTATTTCCAAATGTAAGTTAAAATTAGCATAACACTAAAGCTGTTTTATAATATACTTCATGGGTCAACTAGTAATAAAAAATATTTCCTAAGTATCTAAGCAGACAGCTAAAAAGAGTTCAAATTGTTATTTGACTCTATATCTCAATACATTACCTCAAATCATCTAAAGGACATCATCTAAAAATTAAAGAGTAAAAAAACCTGCTGATATTGCAATTTCTTACCTGGAAATAAGACTCCTTTTCCAATCTATCCATGAGCAGCTCCAAAGTATCAACTGAGACAGGTGGCAAGCCCTGCTTCACCCGTTGCTTATTGACAATGGCCAGCCATGCAGTATCCTCCTCGTCAACATCATACTCTACTTCTCCATCAAGCTCTTCAGCAGATTTCTCAATGAACCTGATGTAGGCATTAGGCCGGGCTGGCGCATCACATACACGCTCATTGTAGTCTGGTATAAGCTAAGAATAGCAAAAAGCAAAATAAACAAATATATTTTGTAAAAATTATACCAATGTTTACATAAGCTCGGGGGGGAGGGGGGAAGGGCTTTTCTTACTTTTGCTGACAAGGGGGAGGAGGGGGTTGAAAATAACTGAATATTATGTAATACTTGAACAGTCCCTTATGTGTATTAATTAAATCAGTGCATGGTCTAACAAAGTGGCAAGTTTCAACCAAATCTGTATGTGAAAAGTGCTTTATATTTGTTACACTTTTAACTTATAATTTTAGTAGCTTTTATTTCCAATCCTCATGTGGAAACATTTGTTTCCTTGTTTCCTGAGATATTCACGTAACATGCATCTCCTGGTTTGCGGTATCACTTCCTAGCCCCCTGCAACGTAAAATCGTATGGCCCTACTCTAAGGCCAAGCGTTCCAAGCCAACCAAAAGTTTTGTTATCACTTATATTTAAATGTAAGTTTGCATCAAAATTTGGTTACCTTAAAGCTAGCTTCTGGCAATTTTACATGAGGCTCAGGCGTTGGCTCTACAAAAGGGATCGGTTTTTCAAGCTCCGCATTCTTCTTCTCCCATTCATCTAAAGACATCACAGGCAGAGGCTGGTCTATTGGTATACGGCTGATCTTGCCATCGATTTCGAATTGGACCACTTTCTGAGCTTCAGCAAACGTTAAAGCTTCTTTTGGGGGGCTCTGTAGGGCAATATCGCCCGTAGACACCGGTGCTCGAGACCTGCCGCCCTTTTTCCTGTTGTTAGCCACCGTTGGCGTCGCAGGCGTAGGATTATCGTGGTCATAGTTCACAAGGTGATACTGCAAGCCACACAAACTTTTATATACTTTATCGCACTTTTCAAGAGGACACTTGTATGGAGGAGGCCGGTTTTGTCTAAGTTTTTTGCAAAATTCCAAAACATCGAAATCCAGACCCATTTTGACAGGTCAGCAACGTCTGTTACAGGTCAAATTTTATTATAACTTCCATTTAGATTTATCATGTGCACTGTGGAACATATGCATGTGAAAATTTGCGATGATAAACAAGTTTACAGCATCTAAAATCAAAGTGAAAGGCGCTCAAACAACGGGAAAAGCGGCCTCCAGTTAAACACGAAACTATGTTTGACGGCCTCTTGACGGCTTTGATTGACGTTCCAAATGAGTGACAGAATTTTTGACATTTGTCACAAATGTCTATGGTTTTTTTCTAAAGCATTGGTTTTAAACATCTATTTAGTAAGCGGTTCCTTTAAACGATGCGGCGCCGCCCGCAGAAACGAACGCAAGCGGGGCTATTTACTAAAGCGTCTATTACGGGTACATATTAAAATCCCAAAAAACATAACACCTTTATTTAAAATGTACGAGACCCAAAATACCCGAACTCAAAATACCTTAAGATTTAAAATACCTGAACCGATTACACCCACATTACACCTTACTGTACAATGCCAGAACTCGAAACACTAAAACATTATTGTCAGATTTTTAAAATACCAAACCTGTAAATATTAAATTTTCAATTAACCTTACATTACAATTCCAAAATATGAAATGCATAAAATAAATAACCCAACCTAACCTAATACTCGTATTCTGGTAGCAGCTCGATTCTGACAGCGATTTGTTTTCTGGTGGGGTCACAGTTCTAACCCAACCTAACCTATTACTCTGGTAGCAGCTTGATTCTGACGGCGACTCGTTTTTTGGTGCGGTCGCAGTTCTAACCCAACCTAATCTACTATTCTGGTAGCAACTCGTTTCTGACGACAATTCGTTTTCTAGTGGGCCACAGTTCCAACTTAACCTAACCTAATATTCTGGTAGCAGCTTGTTCCGATGGCAATTCGTTTTCTGGTGGGGTCGCAGTACTCACCCAACCTAACCTTTCGACCTTATAGAATCAGTTATATTAGGTTAAGTATTTTTAAAGTCAGGTATTTATGGATAAAGTATTCCATAATAAGATGTTTTGAGCTTGAGCTATTCAACCATAAGGCAAATTAAATATTTTATTTTTTAAATATTTGGTATTTCAAATATACGGTATTAAGAATTCGGGTATTTTGGGCTCGTACATTTTAAATAAAGGCGTTATGATTTTTGGGATTCTAATATGTACCCGTCTATTACACCACACGGTATTCAGTCAGTCTAAGTCTAACTAGCGTAGTGTAATAAGAGTTAGACTGTCTTACTCTGAATTCAGTCAGCAAGATCGGGCTCGGCGAGGCTAACTGGCATAGAGTCTGAATATCGAGTAGTGTAATAAGCGTTAGACCATTCAGTCTGCGTTCGCATCCCAAGGGAGCAGACGTGCGCGTGCGCCACGTATATTTTATTCATATTAAGTGTGTCTTGTCTTGTTTGCGTTACCTTTACAATAATGGCGCGCAGTAAAGAAAAATAATCTTTCATATGAAACGATTATGATGAAATTTAATGGGACCAAAGTGAAAGCATAGGTACTCTTTAAAAAAAAGAACAAATAACAGTTTTAAAAATCGGTTCATAAATGACGGAGTTCTGAGGTAACAAAAATTAAAATAAATACAACCAAATTAATATTAACCTCTCTTTTTTTTTTAAGTCGGTAGAAAATTATTATTAAGCATAACTGCATGCTAGAGTTGTACCATGAGATGCCATGTTTATGACAAAAAAAATCATCAAGATATTTGAATGAAGAATTACAACAGAAACATGTATTTTGCTACGGCAAATTTTTTGGGCTTCGAAATTGCAGGTGCCATTACAACCGCCAACGTCGACGTCTTGCGTGCTAATGAGCAAGCCCGCGTTTTTCAGACTAGTGTAATAGCGAGCGGTCTAATTAGACTCGAAGACAGTCTGAATACCGTGTGCTGAATAACGCGTAGTCTAATAGGCGCTTAACTCGAATGACAGTGTCCTATAATTTTGATGAGTTGTCATCAAATGGCTGTCAGATTTCAAATTTTGTACTCACTAACGTCTGTGTCCAACCGAATGACGTCATCTCGAGGATAGCCACTCTGCCGTCCGTCCGTCCGTCCGTCCGTCCGTATTTCACCCCCAAAAATCCTTTCTTAGTGCTCATTTACATCATAAATAATAAAGTCTGTGCGTTTATAAGTTAGGTTTGCCTTTTGCCCTTTAAGATAAAGAAATAAATGGAAAGCTTATTTTTGTGTTCACGACCAACATCCAAATTAGTTCAATGGTCAAAAACGGAAAGATTCATACTAACTTTGCATCGCTGTTTTACCCCCTTACGGGATGATTTTTAGAAGAATATTTAACTCGTGTTTCATGCCTTTCAATAAAGAACCTTCATGCAGAATTTCATTCGAATAACTTCAAAAACGGCAAAGTTTCATACAAACTGCGCTCGTTTTAACCACTAATGGACGTGTTTTGAAAAAAATATTTTATGCCTTTCAGTAAAAAATCTTCATGCTGAATTTCATTCGAATTACTTCAAAAACGGCAAAGTTTCATATCTACTAACTTTGCGCCGCCGTTAAACCGCCGACGGCATGAAATAAAAAAAATATTTTCCTCATGTTTCATGCCTTATAAAAAACCTTCATGTTGAATTACATTCGAATAACTTCAAAAACAGCAAAGTTTCATATAAATTTTGCGCCCACGTTTACCCCCCTAAGGGATAAATTTTGAAATAAATATTTTACTCATGTTTCATGCCTTTCAGTAAAGAACCTTCATGCTGAATTTCATTCAAATAACTTCAAAAACGGCAAAGTTTAATACCAACTTTGCGCCCCCGTTTAACCCTCTAAGGGATAAATTTTGAAATAAATATTTTACTCATGTTTCATGACTTTCAATAAAAATCCTTCGTGCTGAAATTCATTCGAATCACTTTAAAAACGGCAATGTTTCATACATACGATGGATAAATTTTCAAAATTCCTTTCTTAGTGCTCCCCTACGTTATAAAAGAAACCCCAGTGCAAAATTTTAAGTTTCTAACCTTTATAGTTTAGGCCCTGTGTTGATATGTCAGCTTCTCCTTTTATATATATAGATAATAGATAATTAAAGATTTTTATTAATTATCCAAACCCCACCCGTTTGGATAATTAATAATAATTATATATGCTTATAAAGAATTCCTTTTTAGCTCCGTCCGCTTCAATCTACTTTGCATGGTGTCAGTTTTTGAGCGCAATGCTGCTTCCATAGTTTTTCTAATTTAATGTTTATAACTTTCAACTTTCTCTTTTAAGTATATGGGTCTGCCCTGCTCAGGCGGACGTCAAGTACGGCAGCCAGCATCGCATGGTCGAAACCAAGGTATAATTTTGTGCTGTGAACCCTTGTCAATGTCAAAAAGGTTTGATGGGTTTATGTGTCATTAATGGCGTAAAAAAATGTAAATGGGTTTGTTGTTGTGGAATATTTTGCGTTTATTTTGATACAGAATACAATTTATTCAGAGGGTGTGCCTGATTTTTTAAGCAAATATGAGTCAGCAGAATACTCCCTCAAGACCTGGAGAAGCAGCACTACAAAACATGAAATTATTGAAAAGTGAAAGCACAGTGTTTAAAGTTCCTAAAGTTCCCAAAAAGAATAACGCAAGGAAAGCTCAAGTCTTAGACGAAGATGTTTACGTTGAGGTATTGATCAATTCGTCAACAATTTAATAAGCCAAGGTTGTTTATTTACAATCTGTTTATAATGCAATTAAAAACCACGTGACACAGTCTGGCTTCCTGCTGTTTGTTTATCATCTTATATATATAGCTGTAATTATATTATACTGAAGTTATCGATATTTTCAGGGTATTGCAAAAATTATTCAAAGGGATTTCTTCCCCGACTTAGAAAAACTAAATGCACAGAATGAGTTCCTGGAGGCTACAGAAAATAAAGACTATGCAAGGTTACGGGAGATAACGAGGAAGTACAGCGGCAACAGACCACCTACAGAGCCATGTGTGTTTTTTACTTCTTTCACATTCGTCATAATCTTAAACTTACCAGTCTAAACCTTTTGTTAATTTTTATATAACCCCTTTCAGCATTCCTTCATGATGTTAATCATCATCATCATCATCATTTCGAGTAGGTGTCATGGTCAATTGACTATGCACACCCTGATGTCATAGTTGTTCGGAATCGTCTCTTGGTCTATGATATGATTCCTTTAATGACTACCAGATAGCAACTGGGACCCACTGCCTAACGTGCCTTCCGAAGCACAGAATCATCTTAATTAGACAATCAGGTGATTCAAGCCTACAATGTCCTAACCAAACTGGAAACAACTAAACAAAGTATGCTGCCCGTAGGAATCGAACCCACAACCCCGGGTCTACAGGCAAACGCCTTAACCACTGGGCCAAAGAGCAGAGCAATATGATGTTAATGATTACTATAAAATAAGATAAGAAAATAATCTTGTGCATTGTTGTTGTTACAGATAACTCTCCAGCTACATTTGACACGCCAGGTGTGGACCGGCCATACTCTCCATCAGCCCCTACAGTGAGGGAACAGAGGCCTGACCCTGACAGAGACAGCAGCAGAGACAAACCAAAAGATATTACTGACAACCATACTTTAGGTGAGGATCAAATGCTCAACTCAACTATGGCATTAAAGATAAAAGCAAATTTTAAAATACTTTTTTCTTTATGTTATTATTATCGAGGCGAGCTCCGTGGCATAGTGGGCAACACGCAAGCCTGGGACATGAGGGTGTGCGGGTTCAATCCTTGTTCAGGTTCAATCCTTGTTCAGGTCATGATGGAAAATGATTTTTTTCAGATTGACTTATGTCTTGGACTCATAAATAAAAAAAAAAAATTTTGTTAAAAAATTTCATGCGGGCGGGACTTGAACCGTGACCTAGGTCTATGTACGACCTATGCTCCGCCATCTGAGCTGCCGCACAATTAAATCTCGCCGCATTTATTAAGAGTATATCAAGATAGCATTGTGAATGCAAAATAGAACACTTATAAAAATAAAGTATCTATCTATTATAAAATATAGTCATCACAAGTTTACAGTTTACTCTGGGGCTAGCTCAATTTGTGCGATATGTTTATTTATTATATTGTTTTGCAGATTCATACTTAGCAAAGCACACAAGTGAAGACAATGCCAGTTATGACCGTGTCATAGCATTAGAAGACAAGAAGCGAGCAACTAAACTTGCATCTCAGTTTGAATCAGAAGTGAAATCTATAGCTTTAGCTGATGCTGCACTAGCATTGCCTTCTATAGAACAACAAGCTGATCAGACGGAAAGACAAACAGAGGTATAACACATATATTTAAAATTTTGTCAGTTCTGTGGGGTTAACATATTTCTCTTGTATACCAGGAATGTGTGAATCGTTAGATTTTAGGATATAAAATTTTGCAGCTATTATGTCTTCAGTTTGGTTGTCAACCCTTTGACCGCGAACGTCGGATAAATCGTCGGATTTATCCGACGTTCGCGGTCAAAGGGTTAAAGATAAGAGCGTTTGTTTTAATTTGTGCAGTAAGTTTGTATCATACAAACTTACTGCACAAATTAAAACAAAGAGAACAAATTAAAATAAGTCAGAGCAAACAGACAAATTAATAGCATAAAATAATAAAAAAGGCCTCTGTAATAAGCTAATTGCAAAGTTACATATGCTCAAGTTGTATAACAGAAGAATTTAATACTTTAATTTGTATATTTTAGGTAAAATTCTCAATCTTATTTTTGTTACGATTTCAGCTTGATACATGGCGGTACAAAGCGAAAAACTACATAATGTATGTCCCCGACGGTGCGACTCAGATGCCCCCTGCCAAGCCAGAACTTCAGCATCACAACACTAGGTTGCGCGCTGAGCCCTTCGACCACGCTAAGAACAAGCAGGCAATCACTGAAATAGCCAAGAGCCAGGTAAGTTAGATAGTTAGATTCAAAGTACCCTTTTTATTTAAATTTTTCCAGTTGATCCATCTTCTTCATTCACCCAGGTTTAAGTTATATGGAGCAGGTATATAAACTGGTAGAGGAGTACTAATGTTACTAAAGTTTCATAGCTTACTAGAATATTTGCAGTGGAAAAATCAAATAGAATTATGTGAAAGTTTTAACCGGAAGCATACTTTGTTTCGTTGTTTCCAGTTTGGTTAGGACATTGCAGGCTTGAATCACCTGATTGTCTGATAATAAAGATGATTCCGTGCTTCGGAAGGCACGTTAAGCTGGTGGTCCCGGCTGCCATCTGGTAGTCGTTAAAGGAACCACGTCAGAGGCCGAGAGGCGGTTCCGAAGAACTCTGACATTAGGGTGTGCATGGTCGATTGACCGTGAGATCTACTCGAAATGATGATGATGATGAGCCAAAAATATTTAAAACTAGCTTTCGCCTGCGCTCCTCCGCCCGCAATGTCTATGCCTCGGGAATAGTACTTTTTCCCGGAATAAAAGGTAGCCTTCCTTCTCCGTACTCCAGAGAACTTATATGCAAAATTTCTAATGATCGGTTCAGTAGTTACGGCGTGAAAGCGTAACAAACAAACTCACTTTCGCATTTATAATATTAGTAAGGATCGTTACCAAATTTTCTATTCTACAGGGTGCTACAGTGACTGGTAAGATTGGAGTAGACGGCGTCAGTATATCCACAGAAAAAGGCCCGGACCAGTACTCGTTTGTGGCTACACCCAGCCCTCGACCAGGGACTGATGCAGATGCTTCCCCGCTCATGACGTGGGGAGAGATCGAAGGCACGCCCTTCAGACTAGACGGCGGAGATACTCCACTGCCGGCGTAAGTATATATTTGACTTGTAGATGACATACTACTACTAAATTTTGACAGCTAACTCATAGAATATGTCTCTCTTCTAAAAAGACTGAAACTAGATGGTAGTTCGAAGTAAAATGCTTGATATTTTGTTTTAGTAGTTAATACATACATGCATATTATCACAGCTATCTCCCCACGATCCTGACAAATCTCTCTAGCATCGTCTACACTCATCACTCTCCTCAGGGCATGCTCTACAGTTACAAGTACTTCTTACATCTGCAATCTGACCGCAGTACCTTCCATCGAACGACCTTGGCGAACATTCCCATTCACATTGGCTATATATATATGTTCTTTGTTGTTCTTCTTTCATTTATTCGTTTCTCAATTTTGGTCATCACATCATCTTTCAACTCATATCCCGCCCGCACTACCTTAAGTGCCTTTAGTAGTTAACTATCTTTTGTCCGCGACTTCGTGCGCGTAGAGGTCGAAAAAGGTTCTAATAGGACTAGATTGGTTTAAGGGATCGCGTTGTCTTATACAAACTTTGTCCCCTCTTTTCACCCCCCTAGGGGTAGAATTTCAGAAAACCTTTTCTTATCGGATGCCTACGTCAACCAAAGAACCCACCCTCAAAGTTTCAAGTCTCTATGATCAGCGGCTTAGGCTGTGCGTTGACCCGTGAGTCATTCAGGGCAAAGCATTTAATATGTTGATCACAGGTTGTAACCAGTTAAATTTGTTGTTGTTAGCGTGGGGGCGGGGGCAGCGTACCGCATGCTGGAAGCCGGCGCTCGCGAGCGCATCGCGCTGCAGCTCGCCGAGCAGGCCGCCAGGAACCGCCGGCCCACCACGCCCAGGGCCGTGCCTCGGACGCCTAGGTAACTTGCACTCACATTACTTTTGGCAAAGAATATAATACACTTCTTCTATCGACTCGCAAAATGGCTATATATACATTTTAAATAAGTTTTGATTAGTGTTTTGCTACCATGATTCCCCGTTCGTTTACCTCATTCAGATCCTGCTGGGAGCAAGAAGCTGGACTATAATAACAACTGGAATATATACACGGAGGAGAAACGTCTTATATGCATGTGTTTATTACGCCAATAATAACAAAACATTAACACAGTGTATAGATAAAGGTACGGAACCCTTTGTGCGCCAGTCCGACTCGCACTTGGCCGGTGTTTTTTGTATTAGTAATGAGCCACAGGTATATTTAGAAGCTAATATAGACTAACATATATAAAACTGAGGGATTCTGACCTTACGATATTTGTTTGAAATTATATGCCTTGAAGCACTTTATTTATTTATAAGACCTTTGTTAGCCAACTCGTGATTAGGAATAAATGATTTTATTTGATTTGAAACATAAATTAAATAAATTATTCGGTTACAATACTTATCTAGTTAATGCTGTTTTGAAAGAGTACTTCATGATTATATGTTATCCGAACTCAACAATACGGTCGATGACCCTAAAAAGTATCTATGTAAATGGTACAATAATAATAGTTCCTATCTTCATCCAGCGTTTCAGCATCCTGCTCTATTTAAATTTTTATTTTCCTGCTACTATCGCTTGGCTTTGGCCCGCGGTAGTAGCTTATAATTACCCTCATATGAGGAGAAAAACGTAGAAACAGAAATAATAATAACAATAAATGATGAAATATTCGATCCCGTAGAAAATATAATATAAAAAGTGCGATTTTTACTTGGCAATAGCCCGTAAATATCGGAAACAAAGCCAGCTTTAAGCTGAGAACTACGTATATGATGATGATGATGATGATGTGTTCCTGTGATCCCTTGTCAGGGACGTAGGGCTATAAACTACGTATATAGCGAATAAAAATAATAATAATATAACTTTATTCTAGAATTATGAGATACAATTCCATAATATTCATATACAATATTTTAAACTAAATTCCTTCAGTTTCAGAACCAACACCGAGCGCCTCGCAAGCATGTCGCCAGCGGCCAGAAAGCTAGCCGCAAAGCACCTTCTCTCCCCGCGCCTCAAACTCACCCCGCACGACATGGGCATCTCCCACGCGACCCCCAAGCGCACGCCCACGCGCGGGCCCCTCGTCGCCACCCCCAACGTCAAGACCCCACAGCGCCCCTCAACCACCGGCAGTGTCAACAACAGTTCCAGTATGACTGAAAATAATAACCTGACGGACAATCTCCTGCAAATCAATGTCGCGAAGAGGACCAGGTTAAAAGCGCAGGACTTCTTCGAGTAGGTTAGTTGGAATAAATTTTGTTTTTGTATTTAGTGTTTTTTTGAAATAGACCCTTATATAAGGCCTATCCAAATCTAAGCAAGTACTTTGATGCTGTTAAGAATTACTGGCGTCCTAGCGTATCGGCTAGCACTTCTCAGTGTTAGGGAATTGTAAGCCTATGGTCTGAACGACGTCGTCGCCGCGGAAACATTTATTTACGCGATACTAGTCGTTGTATATATGCTGATAAGGTGTACAATTCTTTGGAATGTAGCCATGTAGCTTTTTAAAGTAGACCCTTATGAAAAAGGCTTATCCAAATCTAAACAAGTACTCTAATGCCATTGAGAAATACTGGCGTCCTAGCGTATCGGCTAGCACTTCTCAGTGTTAGGGAATTGTAAGCCTATGGTCTGAACGACCAGTATCGTGGAAAAAGTTCGTCGCCGCGGAAACATTTATTTACGCGATACTAGTCGTTGTACATATGCTGATAAGGTGTACAATTCTTTGAAATGGAGCCAAGTAGTTTTTTGAAGTAGACCCTTATTAAAAAAAAAGGCTTGTCTAAATCTAATGAAGTACTCGGATGCTATTGAGAAATACTGGTGTCCTAGCGTATCGGTTCCAGTATGACTTAAAATAATAACCTGACGGACAATCTCCTGCAAATCAACTTTCTTTGAATTTCTTTGAAATGTAGCCATGTAGTTATCTATTGATTCAATCCTATAATAAAACAGAGTAAATTAAAATCGCTATACCATTGAAATCGATCTCTTCAATTTGTTCAGGTATTGGAAGTAATTTACCTAGTACAAAACGTGATAAATAAAACTCAAACATGAGAAGCAATTAACGGAACTCGATTTATACTTTATCATGTATAAGGTACATATAGGTGTAAAATAAAACAACCACATAAAACCGCAATATTTTTTTCTAATTTACTCAACAAATATTATTGTCTTATATATTTTACTGATTTACAAGGGTGTTGTACTCGTACATACAACTCATTTGTTTTCTAATTCCAAAATTGGTTACTGCTTACCATAATCTATTTGCATAGTTCTAAGTTTCTATTTGAAAGGTGTAAATAATCTTATTATTTTGCCAATGGGGAAAAACTGCCTTATTGCGTAATATGAGGAGCCCAATGGCCCAGTGTTTGTGAGCATTAAAAACGCTTAAGCATGTTAAGCAACCCTGGGCGCAGTCCCCACTGTGATGGGTGACCGCAAGTGGCATAATAATATCTCAAGCTCCGCCGTGCTTCGGAAGGCACCGTTCGCCCCGGCTGTCATCATTGATGGCAGTCGTTAAGCTATCTTAGAAAATAGCTTAAAAAAATCTGACACCTGTGTTGTCCACTTACACACACGAGAAACAAACATTGCATATACCTCTTTACTTTTATACAGCGTGGAAAAGACATTTGCTTAGTCCAACTAACTAATCTATACTATTAGTAAGATATTTGCTTAGTCCAACTAACTAATCTGTACTATTAGTGAAACATTTGCTTAGTCCAGTTAACTAATCTATACTATTAGTGATATACTAGATCACTAATAGTATAGTCGTTGTTTTGTTTTTATTCGTGTGTTAGTTAGTGGACTACATTGGTTATAGTGAAATTACGTTAGCTAAAATTGACTCAAATCGATTTTTTACATTTATGCAATTCACCGCATTTTCGAAAAAATACTATCAACGTGTATGTAATTTTATATCTACCTCGTAGATACAACGGCGGCCACCTATTTTAGGTTAAACTTTGTTGTAATACGTAGTCGTTTTGAAAAAGTGGCCATTTGGGAAAGTGGTAACTATGGGAGAAGCAGTAGTCATTATGAAAATTGGTCATTCTGGGAAAGTGGTCATTTTGGTAAAGTAAGTATTATGTACCTAATCGCCTATTATCTACAACATGTCCAAAAAAACACAGCTGACATTAAAAATTAATTATCTCAAATATTGCTGAATGGCTTAATGAAGGGTTAATGATATTTTGCAAACGATCATGAATTATACATTATAAAGAGTATGTTGTATGATTTACTGCGCAAGTTTTTGCCACGTTGTATAATGTATATTGTAACAAAATTAACAAAAGCTAATTGTCGAAGTTCAATTACCTATCCCATTATAATTATAACAACACCTACGGAAGAACACAAATATTATATATGAAAACATAAATGTGTTATGTTTACATTGAAATATAAATAGTGCTTCCCACAAGACTGCATCAGCAGATCGTTCTTCTTGGTATGGGCAGTAGTTTATAAGGTTCATTTATAATAAGCGCAAATATTTATAGGTCTGATTCAAACAGCCCAAAGAAATGCTTTAGTGGCATTTTAAGAAATCTACACGCTACTTTTTTTTTGATAATCGATATATATTCTGACATCAATTAATTAGTATCCATAGTTGGTCAGTAAAGTTGTATGCCAATAATGTGTTTTTTTGTACACAGGGTTTTTTTTATAGTTCCTTAGTTACATTGTTGCTACATATATTTACCAACAAAAACCTTTATAGGTTTTTACGTGGTGTTTTTGCGTTTGTTTTTCTTAATGTTAATGTCAAAATATCTCCTAAACTCATCTAGTAGCAGTAAGTAGTCCGGTTGTTATTCCGGTTGACCGAACTACTGCAACGATTTTTTTTATTTTGCTCCTAAAGTATTTATTTAGCGTATGGCTCTAGTAGTACAGAGAGTGTCGTGCTCCTGTAGTGGAGACTAAAAAGGACCTGAAGATGATGATGATGATGGGTACCAGCCCTTAAAATATTTGCGCCTAATTTCAATTGACCTTATATTCTTTCATAGGGAAAGTTGTTCAGTTACTTTATTTGAGCAATTATTAACACATACTAGCTCCGTGGCGCAGCGGTCAACACGCCTGCCTGCGACACGGAGTGACCGGGTTCGATCCCCGGCCAGGTCAAGATGGAAAATGATCTTTTTCAGATTGGCCTGGGTCTTGGATGTTTATCTATATATGTATTTGTTATAAAATATAGTATCGTTGAGTTAGTATCCCATAACACAAGTCTCGAACTTACTTTGGGGCTGGGCTAGCTCAATCTGTGTGATTTGTCCGTATATATTTATTTATATTTATTTATACACCATAAACCCCATATAGCCAACACCAAACCAATATGTGCAGGAATCATTTTAAAACGTTTCGTAGAACTAATACTAGTACTTAATTAAAATCACATAGATTTGTTCAAATGCTTCGGTGTATGTATAACATACACTGAGTTTATTTCCGTTTGTCTAAAAACAATTTTGATGGATGTTAAACATATGTCTATTAATATTATTAAGTGTTTATACATATTTGTATTCACAATGCTATTTTCGATATACTCTTATTAAATTAAGAAGTTTGCAGGTTCAAATCCCGCCCGCTTGAAATTTTTTCACCATATTTTATATATGGTGAAAAAATTTAAAGCGGGACTCAAAAACTGGTGAAAAAATTTCTTGAAAATTTTTATTTCTTAATTTAATAATAATATGTCAATCAATTTGAAATTGTCATTATAATAAATTATATAAAAGTAACATAAATTCATATGTAATTTCGTCGGTACAAATTATAAAATCTAAAATTATGTAGATACAGAATCTCAATAATGGGCATAAATACTTTTCAAGTATAATTATGTATATTGATTGCAAATAAATATGTATAGACTCATAAGTTATTCATATATTCACTGGATTGAAATACTCTCTATTCATTTTTTTTATATACATTTTAGGGAATCTACCAACCTAAATCTTTATTCATATCAACAATATGAAAGGAAAATGTCCGTGAAAGCTTACTGCTAGCATTGCAATACTTATATACATAATCAATATATACAACAAATTCTTAAGTATAATTATTATGCGTTTCAACTAAGACTGTGATTTTTTTGCAGTCCGTCATATTCTAGCAATGATGGGTATACTTATATCTTAGTTGAAATTTGTCACTGCCACAGCTTTGATTATACTTAAAATCTACCAAAACCCGTCAACAAAGCCGTCGTAACCCAGTGCAAGGGTTGTGTAAACCCACAAATAAGATATCACCCAATATGATTAAGCCCAGGTATTAAGCTGCCTATCTGTGCATACACAATAAATACTACAATAACGTGAATGTACTGAAAGTCCAAGAAGACTCAACAAAATGCAATATAGTCAGTAATTCTTAATACTTGATCACCATATTAAGGACCACAAGGTTTTATACCAAGCGTCAGGCGTTTGCGGTTTATTATAGTATTCAGAATTTGGCTTCGGCTTCTCGTCGTCCATTGGATCTTCCACAAATATGTTGACAAAGGAATTTCTAATGCCGTAAGCGAAAAAGGCCAGGTAAGGGCAATACTTCATGAGGAATAGACTGAAGAGATAGTTTAAGTTGAAGTACAGCCGGCCTAAGTAAGTGCTGTACAACGCAGCGCCGAAACTCCCAAAGGCGAGCTTGTGCTTACCCTTGGCCTTGAGTCTCTTGTACTCTGGGGCAGATTCAATGGTGTCATAGTCTTTTAAATAGAGAATTCTCGGAGGACGATCCGGCAGTCCGTCTAACGCTGGCTTTGATATTAATGATGTTGATTCCACCCCTGAAACAATGTTAATCGATTTAAACCACCTTTTTTTTTTTTTGGAAGGACTAAGTATGTAGTTGCCCTCTACCTTTTAGACAACATCACCAAAGAGCCCCCAGGAGGGACGGACCTCGGCTTTGAGCGTTGCCTGTGTGCGCAAGGCTTGGAGAGATAGCAAACTCTCATATTGCCTGATGGGCCGCGTATACGTGCATGCAAGCCTGAAGGGCCAATCTGAGAATCAATGGCAAAAGCCTTTGGGGAACAGCAACTTTCATCTTTTGCCTTATGGGCCGAAAGCTACGTTGCCAGAAGGTCATATCCTGGGTACAATACAAGTCACCCGGGAGCGAAGCTAATCCTACTCTACGCACTCTGTTCCGGTAGCGAGTGCGAGGGGTTCGGATGGTGGGATTCCTCTGGCTATTCGGACCCGAAGAGGGGTCGGGGCGGGCTTGTGCGATGTCAATAGGATCATCGGGATCGACAAGTACGTTCCTATAACGTCTACGACGTAAGTTCGTATCGTTTAGGTCTCCATAAGCTAAGAAACAACTGTCCAAAGCGGCTTCTTATCGCAGTCGCGCTGTGCACCATAATTATTACATTTTATCGTATTTTCGAGTCGATAAGCACCGAGTCGATATAATATTGCCTGAAAATAATGATAATTATATATCAGCTTATCTTTATGATATTTAGATAACAACAAAAACAAAACAGATCAGTAATTTATTTTTAATGAGGAATCTGACTAATAATGGTGTATCTGTTAATTTTCTAAATAATATATTTGTTTCTTCACAACTGCTTTATAAATACATGATGACATTTCCACTTCCATGCTGGTTTGGGACAAAAAAAACTTAGAATGTGCCAGCTGCTTCTCTTCCCGTGCAGATCGTTAAAGCCGTTCGAGGGATTGAGCTAAAATCTGCGGAACAATGTCAATAGGCGATGCGGCTAGCAACCAATAAATATTTTGATTTCGTTTTCCACCTACACGCCCTCCAGCATGCCAAATGTGGTCATAAGGTCTTATAGGCCTTATAGGCTCTCTCTACCCCACAAGGGAAAACGGTATTTTTACGGTACGGAACCCTTCGTGCCAGAGCCCTTTTTTAGGGTTCCGTACCCAAAGGGTAAAAACGGGACCCTATTAATTTCGCTCCGCTGTCCGTCTGTCTGTCTGTCCGTCTGTCACCAGGCTGTATCTCATGAACCGTGATAGTTAGACAGTTGAAATTTTCACAGATGCTGCATTTTTGTTGCCGCTATGACAAAAATACTAAAAAATAGAATAAAATAAATATTTAAGGGGGCTCCCATACAACAAACGTGTATTTTTGCTTGTTTTTGCTCGATATTGATAACAGCAACAGGTAGACACTTGAAATATTCACAGAATATTTAGTTATATATTCACTTTAAAAATAAACAATTAAATAACAATTAATATTAAAGGGGGGGCTCCCATACAACAGACATGATTTTTTTGCTGTTTTTATAGATATAACGGTACGGAACCCTTCGTGCGCGAGTCCGACTCGCACATGTCGGTTTTTTTTATCACATATCCGGGCCACCAAAACTAAATAAACAAAACCAACCTGAACTGAGGTCCTTTCCTTTCAGCTGCTGCATCAGCCTCTTCTGGAAGTCTATTCTCTCGTTTTCAGTGTATATGTAGCCGGGCACGTCCGCCAGATATCGGCAAAAGTACAACGTAGCATCCTCGTCCACTGTCGGGTTAATGTGCCACATGCCTTCGATCATGACGCGCGCCGTGTGTTCGAAGTACTCGGGAACGTTCTCTAAGCACGGCGTATATACCCGCTCGAGTAATATCTGGCACACTTGATGTGTTTCCGCGAACGTTTTTCGGCAGATGTTGTACCTGGAATTTAAATTTTTATTTAAAATTATCTATTGCCCGCGGCTCCGCCCGCATCAATGTCGATCCCTCCGGAACAGTACTTTTTCCCGGGATCAAATGTACGCTATGTCGTTCTCCGTACCCCAGACGAGAGGTATGTAAAATTTCATAACGCTCGGTTAGTAGATAAGGCGTAACAAACAAACGAACTCACTTCTGCATGTATTATATTAGTTACTAGCTGTTGCCCGCGGCTCGGCCCGCGTTAGTGTCGATCCCTCGGTCCTTCCCCGGGCCTCAAACTACCTTCATACCAAATTTCATCCAAATTAGTTCAATGGTTGAAGCGTGAAAAGAAGACAGACAGACAGAGTTACTTTCGTATTTATAATATTAGTATGGATTAGTATAGATAGTATGGATAGGTATAATGATGTCGTATAACGATGATGAATTGACTTTGGATTTTAATTTTCCTATGTCCTATCCTATGCTATATATTTGCAAGCAAACTCATGCGTTGAGTTCATTCAAATGACGATACCTTTTTTTTAATAAATCGATTTTGATGAAACTAACTTTAAATGTTAAACTGAGTTAAAACAAAGCAATTGGTGAAAGTTTGAAGTAAATCGGTTCAGTATTTTCGGAGATAACCGTGATCTACATACATACATACAGACAGACAGACAAAAAATTCGAAATATTTTTTTGCTTTCTATTATTCTTTTTAGTGTACCTCTATCCATTTCAGTCAAAAATTCTAAATTAACAGACAAAATATTTTTACTGTTTTATTAAATGTATAGATAAAAAAATACGAAAGTAAGGATGGTACGGTCTAATTTGGCCATTTGTAGTCGACGAAACTATGTGCGAGCGACCACGCAATCAAACTTGTATCTACTAGCTGTTGCTCGCGACTTCGACCCGTGGTTTTTAAAACTTTGCGGCGGACCCCTTTGCAGCAAAAGATGAAACGGGGCTCTAAACTTTACAAAGATCCATTTATTGTTTTGCTTTTATACTTAAGACTGTACAAAAGAAAGATTTGTACAGTATGTGCAAAATATTTAAATTGTGACCTGGAGCGGACCGGACCCCCCACCCAAAAATGTTTCATCATGTTTAGTATTTAATGTCATAAAAATACAATTAGATTCTATATATAAAAAAAAAAACAAAAACCTAGCAAGTACACTTTATACATATAATAATAACTCGCTTTTGCCCGCGGCTTCGCTCGCGTTTAAGAATCGGTTTAAAATTGACAAAGTTTCATACAAACTTTCATCCCCTATTTTATCCCCTTGCGGGTAGAATTAATCAAAATCCGTTCTTAGCGGATGCCTACGTTATAAAATCTACCTGCATGCCAAATTTCAGCCCGATCCGTCCAGTGGTTTGGGCTGTGTGTTGATATATCACTATGTCAGTCAGTCAGTCAACTTTGAGTTATACATGGTGAAATTTTTATCGTTTTGGATCCTTAAAGGGGAGACTCAGACCATCAAAATGAACAACTTTTCCTATGGGAACAATGCTGGGAACTAAAAAAAATTCGACATTCCCATACAAACTGGCCGGGCGGCGGAACTCTTATGTATGGAAATGACGAATTTTTTTTTAGTTCCCTGCATTGGTCCCATAGAAAAAGTTGTTTAAATTGATGGTCTGAGTCACCCCTTTAAGGGTCCGTACTACCTCACACTGCTTTGCATGATTGACTGTTATATCAATAATAATTAAATACTCAAGTTGAAATAAAAATGCAGCAAAGTTCAGGACTAACTCTGGTAACTATGTGACTCAAAAACACGATTGCGTTAAATTTTCTCGATAGAAAAAAATTGCAAAGTTGCCTCCAAATCACGTCTAATTTACTCGGTATATAGCATTATTCACCAAATACATTAAAATTAACCTTGAAACTTTTGATTATTATTACATTACAGATAAGGCAGCCATCATATGTTTTTCTTTTTCGAATAACCCTTGAATATTCCTAAAAAACGAAAATATCCAAAGTAGCCAACGCGTTTAGACCATCCGCGTTTGTATCGCCACGCCGCCTGGCATATGGCGGGCTCTTAAGGGTCCAAAACGATCAAAATTTCACCATGTATATATTTAGATAAAGATAATAATTGATTCATTTAAATATATTACGTCAGGTCAAATCGTGAATATTTGTATTAAGTCCTTTCTTCGGTCAATAAAGTCATGTAGGCTATAAAAAAACCATTTTCCAGCAAGAATTAAGTGCGGATTTGAATAAATTGTACCTAGGTTTGCATTTATAATTGAAGGCTACGCCTATCGAGACTTTTGTTTGAAAACGAGCATATTCCTCAGTTGTGTGTGTGACGTCGTAATGCTATAAAAATACCATGGACTAAACTTTTTGAAGTAAGAATTTCGAGCGATTTTTTAGGGGATAAACTTATGGATCCTCGTCACGCGTCAAGCAAGTATTGTTTTCACTTGTACCGGCTGTCAGTCACTACATTTTTTTATATGGCTTGCGACGATTTTGTTGTTTCGTGCGACAAAGAAGCACAATAGTGGGTAAATATAAATGCATAAGTTCTTGCAAGACTAAAATATTTTCTATTAATTAATTTTATGCGATAACCTAACGGTGAAACTAGCTTAATTAATTAATACATGTGGAACCAGATTAACACGAGCGTGAAAATAACATTTTACGCTCGTGTTAAGTTTCTTCGGAATCGTATAATTTCACGGTTACTATAATGTCATTTATTGTTAACTGACGGTCCGTCTCGAATTGGCAAAGATATGTATTGTCGGGCTGGGCCTTTTTAATTAGTTGTAAATAAAATTCGCAATTTAAATGCAAATACTTATTTGCATATTAGGTAATTTTTATTTCAATTATTTCTACAATGTTATTTGTATTTAGTTTTTAAACTGACGCAGAACTATTTTGTATTTTAATATTTCCACAAACGAATTTCTTATTTGGCTTCAAAATCTTATACCTTTAAACGACCAATTCTTGTATATTTATTTATATGTTGTATATAAATTTATTTCTATGATCTTGGAAACGGCTCTAACGATTTCGCAGAAATTTGGTATATGGGGGTTTTCGGGGGTAAACAATCGATCTAGATTAGTCTTATGTTTGGGAAAACGCGTGTTTTTGAGTTTTCATGCGTTTCTCTTTTCACGCAGAATACGGTCGCTAATTTCGTCCTGCCGGTCACTCTCCAGAGGCATAAGACGCGGACGGCAAGAAACGAGTTACGGGTTCGAATCCCGCTCCGGCGACTTACTTTATTTTTATGTGTTCAATTTTATATACCTATAGTTTTTTTAATTTTTATTGTTTTTAGACCAGTTGAAAAAAAATTAGTTCATGTTTGAGATAACAATATATATTTCTCATAAATATAGATTATCACCTAAATACCTCCATATTATAACAAATAGTAATAACCGAGCGAAGCTCGGTCGCCCAGGTAATAAATTATAATCCCTGGCCGTTTTCGGCAACAGTGACTGGCAAAGTTTTTTTTTTTTTTATACATATGTATAATTTCAGGAACTAGTTGCGTGTGTCCTGATATGGCTAATGTACGCTATCTTCGCCACAAATGTACGAGCACAATGTGGGCAAGTCAAGGTACCGCCGACGTAGTTATAGTGTATTGAGGAGGGTGGTCTATTTTTGATGGCATCTCTCTTCAAATCAAGTTCTTGCCTCCTGTGGTCCTCAAATAAGGCAACGTTATTCTGCACTAACCGTCTCCACTCGGTCCGTTGTGCAGCCAAACTTTCCCAACGAGCATAGTTGATGTTGCATCTTTTCATATGTCTTTTCTGAACGTCTTTGTATCTGAGGAACTGGCCGCCTTGTTTGCGCTTGCCGTCCTTGAGTTCAGAAAAAAAGATGCGCTTCGCCATTCTCTCGTCAGGCATCCTCACCACGTGACCACTCCAACGCAGCTGGCGCCGCATCAGATAGGCCTCAATGCCATGAACGCCGGCCCGACGCAATACATCGGTGTTTCTGACGCGATCAGACCATTTGATATTCAGTATATCGCGCAGGCATTTCAGGTGGAATTTGTCTAGCGTTCGAAAGTATTCTGAGCGAAACCATATTTTATTTCTTAATTTAATAAGAATACATCAAAATGGCATTGTGAATGCAAAATATAACAGTTAAGAATAGTGTTAATTACACTTAAAAGTAATGGTTTCATTCGGTTTGATTCGGCGGTAGCTTGTGCTATTCTGCGTCTGACTTATAACAGTTGTACCTACCTGTCCTCGAGCCCAATCATGTAACCGATGGTTCTCCAGAAGTGGTTATAGGCCTCCCAATCTCCCGGCTGGAGCTGTCGGATCCCGAACTTGTCTGGTTTGAGCATTGAGAACCCGATGAAACCAAACTGCGTCAGCGCTATATCGCGCTGTGATACCACTCCCAGGTTTTTTAACTTGGCAGCTTGGCCTGCACGAAGGTGGCGGGTGCGCACAGTCGTCAGTGATTTCCAAGATCTGAAATATTGAGAGAGATAAGTTACATAGTTCACGAGACCAAATGCTGTAGCTTATAATACTTAGGTAAAATATACTTCAAAAATCACGCTTTTACCAAATTATTGTATTGTCATCGGTCCTTGATAAGTCTACAAATTTTTAATTACCTGTAGCAAATGGAGTTCAAAGAAGTTGGTTACAAAGACAGGTTACAGGTGAAGCAAATAAAGCTTGTAACAGCCTCCGTGGTCCAGTGGTTAAGGCGTTTGCCTGTTGACCCAGGGGTCGTGGGTTCGATTATTCGATTCCCACCGGAAGCATACTTTGTTTAGTTGTTTCCAGTTTGGTTACGACATTGCAGGCTTGAATCACCTGATTGTCTGATAATAAAGATGATTCCGTGTTTCGGAAGGCACGTTAAGCCGGTGGTCCCGGCTGCCATCTGGTAGTCGTTAAGGGAACCACGTCAGAGGCCGAGAGGCGGTTCCAAAGAACTCTGACACCAGGGTGTGCATAGTCGATTGACCGTGACACCTACTCGAAATGATGATGAGCGTGTAAAATTGGAAAACAGGAAACAAACATATGTTTGACGTCATTACATTAGGTAATGTAATGAGGTCGGTTGCGGGTTTTCGAAAAAAAAAAGAACTTACTGTGCTCGCACATATAACGTTTTGTTTCTTTTTATTTTACGAACGAGTAAGAGAAATAAAGAAAAGATTAAGGCGCTGTATCCCTTAACCCTTTGTAGCGGACATCGCGAGATATTTTATATACTCGTGTCATACATGTCATCAGTCTCAGGGCTCAGTTCAAACCCGTGTCTGCCATTTCAGTGTTAATTTTCACTTTAAATATAATATTTCAATAGTTATAACCAAATGTTGTATTCTTTTTAGGTATCCATCTTGCTCATTTAGTTATACTTTTTATAGACGTATAAAAGTTGGTAGTTGTCGCTGAAAAAATCTAGTAATTCGCGACGAAACTTTTTCTGGATATAGTTTTTTTGCGATTTTATTTAGCTAGGTTTTAAATATCTTTTGAAAATATTTTGATGTAACCATTTATTATGATCTTTGAACTGTACTTCATATTTTTTCATGCTAGTATTCCATGAAAAATAAGGCTAACTGCGCGACGAAAAAATTGTTGTTTTACGGTATTCTTCTGATGCACAGCGCCTTAAGATCGAAGATGGCGAATAAGATTTAATGTAGCAAAGGCTGTGTGCCGGGCGAACGAAGAACGTCGAGTTCTGCGTAAGCCATTAGGCTCCGCAAAACCATTAGACGTTTATTAATATTTTCATATTTATATTTTTATAAAAAGATCAAGAGGGGGACCTGTAAGATGGAAATAGAAATATTTTAATGTAAGAATTATATTTTTAGACGTAAAATTTACAAATTTGTCGACGGAAAATGTTGTTAGATATCTTATCATCATCATCAGATCTTTTTAGTCTCCTCTGCGGGAGCCCCTCTGTACTACCGGAGCCATACTTAGCCAGAGCAGACAGAGGATTTGGCCTACACTCTCCTCGCTGGCCAGACGGGTTGGAGAGGTCTCATTGATGTTTATGAGCTTTGTTTAGCTTGTATTTTCTAAGTCGCCTCTTACGACATCCATGGGACGACTGGGAGTGGTCCTATTCTACTCTACCGGAAACCACACGGCTAACGGTTTTTAGATATCTTAACATATATGTATTGTTTTTAAACATATGTATTTGTTTCAAATTCCAACAATGCGGTGATCTTGTTCAAGGATCGACCTAAACACAAGAATACCTATACCTACCTTATTGCGGAAAATGGATTTCCTATAATTATAATTCTCTATAGTCTCAAAAAATTAAAAATCAAACACCACGTTTCCCATATTAAGTGCTAGGTTGATCTTTTTCAGTTAACTCAGTTTACTCACATGGCACCACCAGAAAATAAGCGCTAACACCAAGCTAACACCAATAGAACCAAGCTGAGCTGGCTTGCCCTTTCGACAACTATCTGAATCTATAAAAAAAATATTCTTGTTGTTTTCTTCATACAGCGTGTAATTTAACCAACGTCGTTCCCGTGAAGGGGTGACTCAGCCCGTCAAAATAACAACTTTTCCTATGGGATCAATACTGGGAACTCAATATTTTTACATTTTTATACTAATTGCCGGGCCCGGCCGGCCGAACACATTTGTATGAAAATGATTTTTGTTTAATTCCCACCACTGGTGAAAAGTTGTTCATTTTGACAGGCTGAGACACCTCTTCACGGGAACGTCGTTGGTTCGCTGTATAGCAGGAGCAGCATACTCGTAAGTGCATTACGCAGTTGTAACAACATAGGTATCTATACTCACATACTACCTGGCTTGAGTTCGCTCTCGAACCACGTGACGGTGTGCAATAGCGTGGACAAGTATCTCCTGTACGAGGTGTACGGGGAGTTGGAGCGGCGCGTGCTGACCAGGATTTTGAGGATGGAGGGCACGGCGAACACCGCCACTAGTCCAAGCATCATAGTTGTAGCCAGCATGTAGCTGTTATCCCAGAAGAAACGTCGGCCTCTGACGACAACAAATTTGTATTTAAGGCGACTGACCAAAACAAGCAGAGTCCACACCAAGTACAGACAAGTAAACGTGCAAAAAGCCTGTCTTGTTAGAATGAAAAATATTCAATGTATTATAGGTTTCGCATACCCTAGGCGGGCCAACGTCAGGCAGGCAATCGGACAGAATAACAAAATTGACCATAAATGGTGCGGAAGCGAGATCTTACAATAATTAATTACCTTTCGGCTTGACTTTAACGCCCACAACCTTTCAAATAAGAGATGATTATTTATAAACCGATGTACGAGGATTTTCTGTAAATGATTTCTATAAATGACGGAAATACCTAATTTCCGTCATTTATAAACAGACTAGCTTTCGCCCGCGGCTTCGCCCGCGTCAATGTTCATCCCTCGGGAATACTAGTTTTTCCGGCATAAAAGGTAGCCTATGTCCTTCTCCGCACTCCAGAGAACTTGTATGCAAAATTTCATCATGATCGGTTAGGTAGTTACGGCGTGAAAGTGTAACAAACAAACAAACAAATGAACAAACAATCAAACTCACTTTCGCATTTATAATATTAGTAAGGATGATCGGTTAGGTAGTTACGGCGTGAAAGTGTAACAAACAAACACACAAATAAACAAACAAACAAACTCACTTTCGCATTTATAATATTAGTAAGGATAAGGATTGATTGACATTTGTTTGTAACAAAAAGAAAACATGAGAACCTCCCCTATTTTCAAAGTCTCTTGAAATAAACTGCATTGAACATTGAAAAATATTGTTGATCATTTTTTTTTTTTTTTGTTTGTGTAAGCAATAACTTTAAAATCCAAATAAAATTACCTATCTGTGTTCTGCTTCCGTTTCCACCTACATACTTCCTATTCGCCAGGACGGCCTGTGATTGGTCGCCCGAAGACGAGTCAAAAAAAGATGGCGATCGAGTCTAGTTGATCGCGCTTGTGCGCTGATATAATTTCCAAAAATAACGAGCTTTGCTGGCCAAAAACAACCCTAAATCTTCATCGCGTGTGTGTGATGGTGTACCACTAGTGTAGGCAGTGAGAAATAACGCAGTTCAAACCGAAAGATCGTCAGCCGGTCGGCACCAGCCCGAAGGAGAATTAATGTCCACCATTAAAAAGTTTGAATATGAGTTTAAAAATATGCAGATACTTTATGATTTAGCAAAAATTACGAAAGAAAATAAAACCAAATTAGCATCCTTTCGAACTAGGTATAAAAGGATTGATAAAATTCGTGATAATTTCTTGGAATGCAACGATCGTGTAAACCAGTTGCAACTAAAACTAACTCCTCAGTTTGTTATCGATAATAATGCTTTGTTGTCATTTGACGAGTTATACTATTTTGTCATTGAGTTTGCCGATTCCCTCGACGTAAATGCCGTCGGTGCGAGTTCGCGCTCGGAACTGTGTCAAGGTCATGCGCATTCCAGCTCGCAAGTGAAATTACCTAAATTGCAAATAGCTAAGTTTGATGGTAATATAGAAAACTGGCAGATGTTTAAAGACAGTTATACGTCACTTGTGCATAATAATGTTTCGTTGTCGGACACAGAGAAATTTTACTATTTGCTGTCATGTCTATCTGGGTATGCTCTGACACTAAGGGTGTTCCTATAACATCAGCTAATTACTCTGTCGTTTATGCAGCGTTACTAGACAGGTATGATAATAAACGTATTTTAGCCACCGCTTATTTAGAAAAAATAATAAATTTAAATCCGATACAACGGCCATCATTATCAAACTTATCACAATTAACCAACACACTTTATGAATGTGTTAGTGCATTGCGCGGGTTAAATATTGATGATTTAAGTGAATTTATTTTATTTTATATAGCATCTCGGCCTCTTGATACAGAAACTAGGAAAAGGTTTGAATTACAAAATACCGAAGAAATTCCCAAATTTAATAACTTGGTTGTTTATTTACAGAATTATATAAAAGTATTAGAGGTTTGTCAACCTAGCAATTTACAGTCATTCAATTCTACAAATAAACAAAACCGCAATAACACAAAGAAAGATAACTTTTCTCGGCAGTCAAATTCTTCCTTAATTGCTTCTACGAACTCAAATAATAATAAACCTAATCAGGCTGTTTGTGTGTATTGTCATGAAAATCATTCAATATATCGCTGTGGTAAATTACATTCTATGAATATAGGACAGCGACAACAATTAGTTAAAGAGTTACAATTATGTCAAAACTGCTTAAGGCCCGGTCACACTAGTGCAGACTGCAAGTCTAAGTCCACGTGTTTCATTTGTAACTCAAAACATAACATATTATTACATGAAGAACATAAAAGTTTATTATCTAATAACATTGACCTAAAGGCTTCTGAGAATTCTAATATGAGCACTGCCCTAACTTGTACAACTCAGCCAAACATGTCAAAGTCACCGCCTATGAGTACCAAAATTATTGGTTCAGCAGTGGTCCGGTTGAGAAGAGTGGATGGTTCATTGCAGTATGCTCGTGTAATCATAGATAGTGGCTCGATGGACTCTTTCATTACAAGTAGCTGTGTGCGACAGTTAGGTTTACATATAAAAAAGTGTAATTTAAATGTAACCGGTCTCGGTCAAAATTATGTTCGTAATATCAAAGGTTATACTTTTGGCTCTATTGTGCCTAGGTCAAATGACTCGCCCCAATTTGATATACCATTAGTGGTTTTGCCTAAAATCACTTCAATGATTCCTTCAACTTCCTTACCGTCGGTTGTCAAGGAAAAGTTTAAACATTTGGATCTCGCCGACCAAGATTTTGATAAATCGGGTCCGATCGATCTGTTGTTAGGAGTAGACTGTTTTGATCAGATATATACTGGTTCACGTTATAGCCCAGGTCCTGGTTTCCCATGTGCACTGTCTAGTGTATTCGGCTGGGTGATAAGTGGTCAGTTTCTTCAAAACGTGGTGGCTCAAACTCCAGCCACACCCGTTACGTCACTCATCGCGTCTTCTTGTGCGCTCGATGAGATCGTTCAACGTTTTTGGGAATCCGAAGAACCGCCGAAATGTAAAATTTCCGGTCCTGAGGATGAAATATGTGAACAAAAATATAAAAATGGCACATATCGTACCTCCGACGGTCGTTATGTTGTACCAATTATGCTTAAAGATGATACTCCAGCCTTAGGAGAATCATATCATCAGGCTCTTAACCGTTTTCTCAACTTGGAAAAGCGTCTTGCTAGCCAGACTGAGTTGAAAACGGAATATAAGGAATTTATGCAGCAGTACGAAGATCTGGGACATATGCAGCCTGCTGAATCTTTGTCTACTGACCGTTATATTATTCCTCAACATTGTGTAATACGACCCGATAGTACAACGACACGTTTACGAGTAGTCTTCGATGCCAGTAGTCGGACCTCGAATAATCTGTCACTCAATAATATTGTTCATGTGGGTCCTAAGCTGCAAGTGAATATTGTCGATTTAGTGACAAAATTTAGACTTCACAAAATAGTTTTTACTGCCGACATCCGTCGTATGTATCGGCAAATATTGATAAGACCCGAGGAAAGGCATTACCAACACGTACTTTGGCGTAATGATCCAACTGAGATCTTAAAGGAGTACGAACTTAAGACAGTCACGTACGGAGTTAGTAGTTCACCTTATTTAGCCATTCGAACACTTCATCAACTTGTTGAAGATCATGGTTCTGAGTACTCAAGTCGTGTAGCTCAAGTTATCACCCAGGAGACATTTATGGACGATATCACAACTGGCGGCTCTTCCCTTGAAGAGGCGATCAAGCTGAAGGCCGATATCACATCTTTGTTGGCCAAGGCTCACTTTGAACTACGTAAATGGACTACCAACGATCCTCGTCTTCTTAAGGATGTTCCTCCTGAATTTTGTCAAAGTTCCAAATCCTTCGATGAATCGGGAAATGAGTTTGTCAAAATATTAGGGATACGATGGAATTCCATAAATGATTCTTTTTCATATGCCTTTTCAGACTCGTTCGAAGTCAAATTTACTAAAAGATCCATACTCTCTTTAGCAGCTCGCATTTTCGATCCACTCGGTTGGATATGCCCAGTAGTCTTTGCAGCAAAATCGCTGTTGCAAGAAATATGGCGGTTAAATTTATCGTGGGATGAGACTATTCCAAAACATTTAACCAAACAATGGCATTTAATAGCGTCCAATTTGTCTGATTTACAAAAAATTTCTCTTCCGCGGTTAGTTATACCTTCCAATCCGATGGAAGTACACTTGGTAGGTTTCTGTGATGGTTCTCTGAAAGGCTATGGTTGTTGTGTGTATATTTGTGTGGTTACTAATGAGCCCAGAATTTCTACTGCGACTAGTTTACTGATTGGAAAATCTAGAGTAGCTCCTTTAAAACCTACCACGGTAAATAGACTCGAGCTAAGCGCAGCGGTGCTTCTAGCAAAAGTTCTATCGCACATGTATAATTTGCTTAAAGACCATATAACTATTAATTCTATTCGAGCTTATTCAGACAGCAGCACTACCTTGTCATGGCTTAATACCGCCCCTCATTTGTTAAAAATGTATGTAGCCAATCGTGTCATTCAAGCAACTGATTTGATTAGTCCCGATCATATTTCCCGTATTATGTTTCGTCTAAGGATAACCCGGCCGACTGTTGTAGTCGCGGAGTGTCCTGTCCAGAGCTTATAGACCATCCTCTGTGGTGGAAAGGTCCTTCTTGGCTACAGGATTTGCCTAGTCAATGGCCTAACAAACGGGTTCTACTTCCAAAAGAAGACTTACCCGAGCTTAAATCACTAGAAACTAAAAGTCTTCACGTGATTGATGTGAGAAACCCACTTCTGGACTTAATTGCCAGACATTCCTCTTTTACCAAAATTTTAAGAATTGTAGCATGGTGTATTCGATTTATTTCAAATTCGAGGGTTGCAAAGAAAAATCGAATTCTTTCCTTTCTCAGTAGTACTGAACTAGAGAAGTCAACCAAAGTATTAGTTAAATTGAGTCAGTATCATTATATGTCTTCCGAAGTCAATCGAGTGCGAGATAATGAACCATGTGTAAAATCCATTCAAAAACTTTCACCTTTCCTGGACGATGATGGGATCGTGCGGGTGGGGGAACGCATCGATGAGGCTAAACTGTCACCATCTGCGTTGCACCCTTTTTTGTTACCTAAACAATGTCCAATATCTAAAATTATAATAGAACACTTTCATATAAAATATTTGCATTGTGGACCTAGAACCTTACAATCTCTTATTCAACGCCAGTTTTGGATAATTGGATTAAGACTTCTGATACGTACCGTGCTGTCGAAGTGTGTTAGATGTTTTAATTCGTGTCCGCGCTCTCGTTGGGTGATGCTTAAGAAAATTACCCAGAGCTTTTGGCGCGTATGGCAGCGTGATTATCTTCATACATTATAACAAAAGAACAAATGGTTCGTACATGAACCAAATATTAAAATAGATGACTTAGTCATAGTTAACGAACCTAATCTTCCGCCGATGTTCTGGAAGTTGGCACGTATTGTGCAAGTGCATGCTGGTTCGGATCAAGTAGTCAGAGTAGTTACTTTCCGAACTGCTAACGGAAAGACCTTTCGTAGGCCGGTAGTAAAGGTTTGTCCCTTACCAATTAATTAAAAATATTTTTTTTTCATAAATAACTAACACCTAAATACACACTATCCTTAGGCTAGTTAAAACTTATTTATTACTTTATCTTTCGAAAATAATATTTCTAGATATTCTTGCAATAGTGCGTAGCTATTGCTTTTGTTTTTTATCTTTTAATTTGCATTCTCTGTGAAACCCTTGTGGATTTCAGGTGGGGGAAAATGTGTAAGCATTAACTTTAAAATCCAAATAAAATTACCTATCTGTGTTCTGCTTCTGTTTCCACCTACATACTTCCTATTCGCCAGGACGGCCTGTGATTGGTCGCCCGAAGACGAGTCAAAAAAAGATGGCGATCGAGTCTAGTTGATCGCGCTTGTGCGCTGATATAATTTCCAAAAATAACGACTCCTAAGAGCTTTGCTGGCCAAAAACAACCCTAAATCTTCATCGCGTGTGTGTGATGGTGTACCACTAGTGTAGGCAGTGAGAAATAACGCAGTTCAAACAGAAAGATCGTCAGCCGGTCGGCACCAGCCCCGTCGCAGGCGAATCCTTTTCCAGACTCCTGTTCAACGTGAATCCAGGTTAGTGTTTACTGTTTTTCCTTGCTGTAATTGTGGGGTTGATCGGAGAATGCAGTAACTCTTCCAGGAAGTCGCAACATTGTTCATGATTGTAATTGCCGTAATTTATTGTTTTACTGCCTTCCTGGTAAGGCAATAAATTATGTGAATCATGTAATTCTATGCAAGTTACTCGGAGTTCAATAGTTCGTCATAAAATTTCTTTAACGTGTTCTGCACATTAACTAATAGGTACAAATATTAATTCTGTGCTTGTAAACAATAAATAAAGTATACTTAGGGCCTAGTTACACGGACGATAGTTACCCAACCCAATAGTTTAATCGGTTGACAAAAATCTATACACTATAAATCTATACTATTGGGATGCGCATACGCCATCGACTCAACTGTTCAATCGACGTGTGCGCAACTGTCCGTGTAGCTAGCCTTTAACTAGCCCTTAACCTACACCCGGGGGTCATTCAACGTGCCATACTAATGCGTATGCCAGCTTCAGCTGGTATGAACTAAACAAAGGGTTCGTGCGTGAATCGCACCCAATCAATACAGCTCCCGACTTTGCTGCGTATCCGGTGCATCTCGAGTGTGAAGCCGTTCTTACTTACACGGAATCCGGCACGTGTCCGTGATGCAAAGTTTACTTCTATTCCTATAAACAAGCTTGCCCTGTTAGTTTGTCTGTGTGGGTCGAATCTAGTAACTAAATTTTGAAGCACTCATCCTTTAACGTATTTGAACCTATACAAATCGGATGACAATGCAATTATGGTACCAAAGTGCTGGTGTGTTGATGGAGTCTGAAGGTCGCCTTAGGCACTTCTAAACTTAAGACTATAAACCCATCGTGTTTGGGCTCATTAATTTTGTCTTGGCAAGCAATTTACAAGGAGAATTCCTCGTTAAAGAAGATGTCACAAAAATAACATATTTGAAACAATTTTGTGTATAGTCGTTATCCCTTATCTGACTATGACTAGACTGAAAATTTGTATTACCCTGATTAATTGGCATATAGAACAAGATAATAAAAAGGCACTTTTAAATCTACTTACTTGTTAAATTCTTTTTCATCGTACCACTCCGGCAGCTCCAGAACCAATTCTTCTGGCTTCCCCGTATCTGAGGGCGTGTCGTGCGCTTTCTCCGACAGCAAACCATCTATCATCTCGTCCACTGAAAATAATGCTTGAGTTAAGAATTTAAGAAGGATAAATCCACTATCAGCGATGTCTCGTATGAATGGTCTGGGTTGGCACTATAAAGACCTATAAACAATGCCATAAAAATCTAAAAAGAGCGCTAACCATGAAAATCTAAAAAGAGCGTTCTTAGGTACCAATTGTGTTAAACTATACTCGTACAAGGATTTTATTGAAAAACAATAAATCAATATTAATTAAGGTGCTGTGCATCAAAAGAAAATCGTAAAACGTCTATTTTTTCGTCGCGCTTAGCCTTAATTTTCAAGGAATACCTGCATGAAAAAAATATGAAGTACAGTTCAAAGATCAAAATAAATGATAACATCAAAATATTTTCAAAAATATTTAAAACCTAGCGAAATAAAATACCAAAAAAGCTATATTTTATTTCGCAATTTATAAAGAACATAGGGTACCTTTTCCGGGAAATTCTACTGTCCCCGAGCGCACGCGGGCGGGGCCGCGGGCAAAAGGCAAACCTGACTTAAGGCGCTGTGCATCAGAAGAATACCGTAAAACGTGTATTTTTTCGTCGCGCAGTTAGCCTTATTTTTCAAAGAATTCTAGCATGAAAAAAATATGAAGTACAGTTCAAAGATCAAAATAAATGGTTACATAAAAATATGTTCAAAAAAATAAATATCAAAAAATAAAATATCAAAAAAGCTATATCCAGAAAAATTTTCGTCGCGAATTTCTTGATATTTTCAGCGACAACTACCAACTTTTATACGTCTATAAAAAGTATAACTAAATGAGCAAGATGGATACCTACAAAAAATACAATATTAGGTTATAATTATTGAATTATTTAATTAAAAGTGAAAATTAACACGAAAATGGCAGACACGGATTTAAACTGAGACTGACGATATGTATGACACAAATATATAAAATATTGCGCGATGTCCGCTACAAACGGTTAAGGGATACGGCGCCTTAAATAAATATCAACGCGTAACTGAAACTACTGTGCCTAGAAAATTTAAATTTGGTACAGGGGTTCTTTTTATGATGTAAATGAGCACATGATGAGCACTAAGAAAGGATTTTTGGGAATCCAACCCCTAAGAAGGTGTTATAGGGGGGTGAAGTTAGTATGGACATTTTCTAATTTCTGGACTTAGAAGTATGATAGTATTTGTAAGATTTCGAATAAAATTAAAAAAATATCTGTGTAGGTGAAATGGACGAAACTCCCCCCAAAGGGGTAAAATAGGGGGGAAAGTATGTATGGAAATTTTCTGATTTCTAGACTTAAAAGTATAAAAATGGGTAAGTTCTCGATTACGATTAAAAAAGATCTGTGTAGGTGAACTCTCTCTGTCTGTTATTAATTGTGGTCTCTCTCTGTATTTAATTGTGGCTGACTTAGTAATTTAGAAGGCAACATACATTTTTAGAGGCGGATAATGCTATTAAAAAGAATCCTGTTTAATTAGCACCCGTTACATAATATATAAGCATAAAATGATGTTACACAATTAGAATTTCTTATAATTAATTGATAATATACAATATTAATTAGACCAGTGTTATTTATTTACTATAATTTAAACACATTATTTATGAAAGTCGTCAAGATAGCCTTTAACTTTATAATAACATTTTTCTAATAGTAATTTGGTTAATTCATTTCTGAATTTATTAATATTTATTAGAGTATGAAATCTGTCTGGAAGATAATTATAAATTCTTATAGCAATACAGTACGAGTTCTTTGAATATAGTTATAATCTCTGTGATCTAAGCTCTAATTTAATTTGTTTAGAAATCATGTTAATAGGCGACGCAGCTAGCAAGCAAGCAACCCTTCAGTATTTAGATTCCTTTTCCACCTATTACGCCCAAGTGGGCGTAACAATAAATAATATTACATGAAAATTTATATCAAGAAAGACTTCATTAAAATCTTTCTGTACTTATATAAATTTTCATGTTAATATTATTTATAGTTTAAGGGAAAATTCAAGATATAGGTAGAGGTCAGGTCAGGTATCTCTGTCCCTGAATGTACATACTAAACGTGGGTTTTGGGTTTTATGACCTTACGCTCTGTCTACACCGTAGGGGACAAAGAGAAAAAAATTATATGCATAATTTTTCGAAGCTGTAGGCCGTAAACTTGGCATCTCGCTAAAGTGAGTCAAGTACTCGTCAGACGGCCTTCAATGGGACTCACGGTCAATGTAATGTTATCTGGACTGTCGCCAGTGCTGTAACTTCGTCTTTTTATAGATCACTGCCTTAGTAGGTACAAAGTTTAGTACCTGAATAGTCTAGTAAATTATCTGGATGCTTCCTCTTCTTCACTCAGTTGCATGGAGACCAGACTCCAGACCCAGTGAGTTCGGGACAGTATGTAAGTTTCTTTAATTTTGTTCCGCCTCTTGCCAACTCATTTGTAACATTATTTAATCCGTGTCCTCCTTCTAGGCTCCCATGTTGGTGTGAGAGAAGATTTAGTTTCTATTATTTACATAGTATAACACAAAGTCGCTTCCCGCTGTCTGTTCCTATGTATTCTTAAATCTTTAAAACTACGCAACGGATTTTGATGCGTTTTTATGTCAATACAATGTCCAATGGAGACTTCGGAAAAAATCAAATTCAGTCTACTAAGCACTAGTAAACGACTTTTTCTTTGATATATTTTTCGCTTTTTACCTTTACCTACAGTTCTTTGTACAAACATGATAATATTAAATATTAACCTCTGTATGTACTCCGTGATATTAACAGAAATCATCGATTATTTGTTCACTCCAATCAGTCAGTCAGTAAAATATCAAAATCTCAAATGGCCCTCATAAGCACTTGCAATATTTGGGGCCAGGGGGCCTCCACACTTTGTTGCCCTGAGGCCTTCAGACCTATAAATCCGGCATTGTATAGATAGAGTGATTCAAGAGGAAGGTTTATATGTACATACCCGAGCGAAGCCGGGGTCTGGGTCGCGAGTTTGATTATAATTATTAAATTAAAAGTGAAAATTAACACGGAATGGCAGACACGGGTTTGAACTGAGACCGGTGACAGGCCAACCGGTATCGCCACTTTCAAGTGGCGATAAGTGGCTATACCGGTTGGCCTGTCACCAGTCTCAGTTTAAACCCGTGTCTGCCATTTCCGTGTTATTTCATTACGAGTATATAATATATCGCGCGATATCCGTTACAAACGGTTAGGGATATAGCGCCGTACCTATAATTACATATAAGTACATACTCATTACCTAAATTATATGTATTCAAATTATTAATTATTGTTCAAAAGCTACAACTACAAGCGTTTCGGAACCGACCACTGCTGAAAGAACCTCTTTTCAACAGTATTGATTGGTCGCCTACTTGTCTGAAGGGCTTTGTATGATATTTTATATTTTTATCTTTTCTTTTTTTTCTGATTACATGTTATATACAATTTCAATTTACATAATTTTGTGGAACACGTTATGTCAGCGATCGAGCGTGCAACAACAACAGTTAGGATATTAGATCAAGGTTTTCAGGGTTCTATAAACAAAGAATCCTTATAGTTTCGCTATGTCTGTCTGTCATTCTATCCACGGCTTAGCTCGGAGACTATAATATTCATTAGGTACTCACTCGTCCATAACAAATTGCAACTTTCTAGGACTATTTGGCATTAGCTATGAATACAACGCGTAAAAGACATATTGTAATAAATCGAAGAACCGGCTAATCTTTATTAGTAAAAGGGGATAAATATAATGACCACAAAAAAAACGTGACCATAGCCTACAACCTAAAATAGACACCGAACAGCAAAAAACTAAAATTACAGCAGTTTGATATCCACCAAATATGATACATTACAGTTTTTTTCTGATTTCATGTTTATAGGTACAATTTTACCTTACATAATTTTGTGGAACACGTTATGTTAGCGATCGAGCGTGAAATCTATACTAATATTATAAAGCTGAAGAGTTTGTTTCGTTTGTTTGTTTGAACGCTCTAATCTCAGGAACTACTGGTTCAAATTGGAAAATTATTTTTGTGTTGGATAGTCCATTTATTGAGGTAGGCTTTAGGCTATAAAACATCACGCTGCGACCAATAGGAGCGAAGCATCAATAAAAAATGTTTTGAAATCAGGGAAAAATTATTCATCTATACTAATAAATCATAATAACAGAAATTGCCGCGGGCGAAGTCGCGGGCAACAGCTAGTAATAAGATAAAAGATAGAAGTCTCAAAGAGGCCGAGCAGACATCATCATCATCATCATCATCAGGTCTTTTTTAGTCTCCACTACAGGAGCACGACCCTCTCTGTACTACTAGGGCCATACTTGGCCAGAGCAGCCAGAGGACTTGGCCTACACTCTCCACGCTGGCCAGACGGGTTGGAGAGGCCTCTTAGATTTTTTTTTTTTTATAAGCTTTGTTTAGCTTGTATTTCCTAAGTCGCCTTCTACGACATCCACGGGAAGACTTGGAGTGGTCCTATTCTACTCTGCCGGATACCACACGGCACACATATCATTTGACACACGAGCAGACATATCATTTGACTTTAGATAATGATACAAAATAAAATAGCAGCAACAAAATAGAAAACAAATATAAATCAAATTAAAATAAAAGTGTTTAGAGAAGTCCTGCATTTTACACGAGGTCTCGGCTCCAAGCATTCCTATCAACGAAATAATCATTAACGTAAAAATAACCATAATAAGCTCTTTTCGATAACATATTGTTTTGTAGCCTCTTTAAACTTCGGAAAGGGCAAAGCTGTAATATTGTCAGGAATTTTATTATACAAACGAATACTGAGCCCTAAGAATGTATTTGTCTATCTGAACACAATTTTTCGACCAGTGGTGGCAGTGTCCCCCGTTTTGATTTAATAATTTATTTTTAAAGTAAATATACAACTTGATAGTCTGTAAACATTTTAAGCGTCTACCTGTTGCCGTTATCAATCTCAAGCAAATACGAGCAAAAAAATCACGTTGGTTGTATGGGAGCCCCCTGAAATATTAATTTTATTCTGTTTTTAATATTTGTTGTTATAGCAGCAACAAAAATACATCATCTGTGAAAATTTTAACTGTCTAACTATCACGGTTCATGAGATACAGCCTGGTGACACACGGACAGACAATCAGACAGCCAGGCCAACAGCGGAGCGATATTAATAGGGTCCCGTTTTGACCCTTTGGGTACGGAACTTTAATAGATAGAGTGAGTCAAGAGGAAGGTTTGTATGTATAATTTATCGCACCAGTGCGAAGCTGGGACGGGTCGCTAGTTGCTAATCAATACTAATAATAAAAGGGTCGGTCATGGTCATGGAGTAAGTTACTTTGTTTTCCAACCAAGCTCTATGATACTAAAACTAAATAGACGTTTTTAATTTTTCTGTATGTATGTACGAGTATGTATGTTCTCCATAACTCTTAAATGAATTAACTGAATTTTCTGAAACTTGGTATATAAAAATTTAGACACACAGTACACAGGAAAGCCGAATGTTTTTTGCCCCGGTTGTGATAAGTAAGACGTGGCCTCCATACAAATGTACGCGAACGGAGTCGTTGGACTTATTATCAACGCACAGCCAAAATTACTGTATCTAGAAACTTGAAATTTGGTACAGGGGTTTCTTTCGTGCAATAAGAAAGGATTTTCAGAAATTAAACCCCTAAAGGGGTGAAATAGGGGGTGAAGTTTATATGGAATTTTCTAATTTATAGACTTAGAGGTATGAAAATAGGTATATTCTTAAGTTATCGATTACAATTTTAAAAAATGTGTATAATTGAAATGGTAAAATTCCCCCCTTTAGGGACTTGTGTTTTATTTTGTAAATGGCATTCAACAAGGTTCATTAATCAACGCCCATTAAACGTGCCTTCCTATCAATACTAATATTATTACATATATTTATGCGGACGTCTTCGTCAAGGCCATGTTGACGATTAACTAGTCTGTGTTGCTTGACCCCTTGTTATTTGCAAAAAATCCGAATGAATGTATTTATAGTCGTACTAAGGTGACTTTGCCAAAAACTACTGCAATTTACTGCAAATTGATCGTTATTATTAGGTAGTCTTCTATCGCTTGAATCAGGTCAGGAGTGCTATTTTTGAAATGATGCCGATCGTAAACGAGCGATTTTTCCATACAAATATCGCTCGAAGACGAGTGTCACATTCAGCGTTGCCAGAAGGTTACATTTCTTACATTTTTCGTAACTTTTGACCTTCTCGCGTAACATGTAAGTAATTTTTATATTTAAGGCAATTTTTGTAACTTTTGAGAACAACGAGTTTGTAATACTAGGTTTTGATTGCAATTCAACGCATTCGATTTAAACGCACCTAAAACTGGTGCGTCTAAAAAGTATTTCACTACATATCACACTCAGAGATGGTTCTGAAATAGAAAGCGCCGTATTATCAATTTATCATATCATATATAGTCTTGTCTTGTTAATACGTAATTTCGGCACTACAGCCAGAGTAATGATTACCCAGTAAGGTATAGACATCGTGATGATCTAGATCTTAGAATTTTTTTTTTTGTGTTTTGGTAAAGACAGACTTAAATATGACACAGACATAATAATGGGACAAGGCAGGTTGGTACAGGTTTAGGTGTTCTTTTTTAAACTTTCGCGCTTTAAACACATAATTATGTATATAAACCACGATGGATGTAACTCCATTGAAACGTCAACGGAAACAAATAATAAAAAGGTTCGTGTTAAGTCCCGTTTATATACATAATTACAGTTTTAGGTGGTATCTTCTCTATCTCTATTATTATAAACAAAAGTCACCGCCGGTAAATGCGCGATATGGTCGACCGATTAAATGCCGCAAAGCGTTATGCTATATGTTAGTGACCACTTTATAGGATAGCGCTGTGTGGAGGGATAACCCTCCATTAGTAAGGTGGAGGGATAACCCTCCACACAGCGCTATCCTAAAAAGTGGTCACTGGTCACTAACATATAGCATAACGCTTTGCGGCATTTAATCGGTCGACCATATCGCGCATTTACCGGCGAGGACTTTTGTTACTCCGACCCCAAAAATACGTAAATTAAAAAAATTACAATATTGTAACTTTTGCTGCAAAAATGTAACATTTCAGGAAACGAAACGTAACTTACGACTCAAGGGCCCTGGCAACACTGGTCACATTATCAAAAATAGTACCTACCCCTGATCGTAGGGCGTAGCTAACGACGTATATTCCGTAATAAAATAAATGATTCAGATTTAGGGGGGCCCTGTGTAATTTTGTAAATATCTTGCTTTTCCGCGCGTGCCGTCGTAGGGGAACTTTCTATTACACTACACCGATCAAACCGTCAAACTGGTGTAGGGGTTTGGAAAAAATAATGTTATTCGTGGTGGTGGCCAACACGGGTGCCAAAATTTTCAAGCTGCCTAAAGGCATCTGACTTAGCTTAACGACTGCCTTGATTGATGAAAGCCGAAACCAACGGATTAACGTGCCTTCTGATGCACGGACGAGCTCGAGACATTGTTATGCCACTTGCGGTCACACATAATTGGTGTGCCGATTAATATTGCCTTTTCTATATGGTAATGCTAATATTGACAATGAGTAACGGCCTCACTACGTACAGTAAAATACGGGGTACATATTAAAATCCCAAAAAACATAATACCTTTATTTAAAATGTACGAACCCAAAATACCCGAACTCAAAATACCTTAAGATTTAAAATACCTGAACCGATTACACCTTACTTTACAATGCCAGAATTCGAAACACTAAAACATTATTATGTCAGATTTTTAAAATACCAAACCTTACATTAAAATTCCAAAATATGAAATGCATAAAATAAAAAACCCTAGCAGCTCGATACTGACGGCGATTAGTTTTCTGGTGGGGTCGCAGTTTTAACCCAACCTAACTTACTATTCTGGTAGCAACTCGTCACTACCACGTCAAAGGTCGAGGGGCGGTTCCGAAGAACTCTGACACCAGGGTGTGTATGGTTAATTGACCATGTCACCTACACGAAATGATGATGATGGTAGCAACTCGTTTTTGACGACAATCCGTTTTCTGGTGGGTCACAGTTCTAACCTAACCTAACCTAATAGTCTGGTAGCAGCTCGTTACTGACGGCGATTCGTTTTCTGGTGGGTCACAGTTCTAACCTAACTAATATTCTGGTAGCAGCTCGTTTCTGATGGCGATTCGTTTTCTTTTGGGATCGCAGTACTAACCTTTTTTTTTTTTTTTTAACGAAGGAAAGATCCATGTTACGGATACCCGACAGCTTGCAGGGGAAGCTGTCGGGTTATGTGGGACTCCACGCCAGAGTGACGTGCCCACCCACCAAAAAACCTGCGGAGTTCCATCTCGACCGCTTTTGCCGGGGACACTGGAAAGGAAATACAACCGCGAACCCCGGCACGGCTGGCCGCCAACGCAGCCCCTCCTCGGGGACTTCTGAGCGTCCCCCCGACTCACCAAGTCGGCGCGTCCGGAACTCACGGACGCACCGTACCTCCTTGGGCCAATTGAGAGGCGGCAGACTCCCACGCAGTCCACCGCCTGTGGCCCCATGGGAGCCAGATAAACTGGCTCCCAGCGGCGGAGAAGATGATAGACTCCGCCGCTTGTCTCTCGCCGCAAACACGGTGCGGCACCGCTCGGCCGCGGAAGAAACGGAGATCGGCAACGCAGCACCGAAACTCCCTCTCCTCCGCGACCGATCTCCGACCACAGCCACGGCGGTGTGGCCCCGCCTGAAGCGCCGGGAGAGCAATAAAATATTCCCCTCCCGGCGGCTCCACCTCGGGTGGGGGGAGAACTTCCCACTCCCCCGCCGCCCCAATGGGCGCATCCTTGCGGAAGCGCCCCTCCCCGGGTGGGGGGAGATCTTCCCACTCCCCCGCCGCCCCATTGGGCGCATCCCAGTAGGCTCAAGGCCGAAGCCGAGCCCGCGGGAGCGCCCCTCCTCGGGTGGGGGGAGAACTTCCCACTCCCCCGCCGCCCCAATGTGGGCGCTCGCTGCTGGTGTGTCAGGCAGCAGGAGCGCCCCCGCGCGGGTTCCTCTTTGCTTCCCCGTGGCTTGAGGCTAACCACGGGTACTGAGCCCCCCCGGTACGACAAACCGGGAACCACCTCGGGGGGGTCGCAGTACTAACCTAACCTAACCTAATATTCTGGTAGCAGCTCGTTTCTGTCGGCAATTCGGTTTCTGGTGGGGTCGCATTTCTCACCTAACCTAACTTAATGTTCGTGTAGCAGCTCGTTTTTTCTTCGAACTTATAAAATCAGTTAAATTAGGTTAAGTCTTTTTAAAGTCAGGTATTTATGGATAAGGTATTCTGTAATAAGATGTTTTGTGCTTGAGCTATTCAACCATAAGGTATTTTAAATATTTTATTTTTTAAACACTTGGTATTTTAAATATACGGTATTTAGAATTCGGGTATTTTGGGCTCGTACATTTTAAATAAAGGTGTTATGTATTTTGGGATTTTAATATGTACCCAAAATAGGACAAAAGCAATCATAGTTTGTCCTCTGGCTGCTCTGGTCAAGTATGGCTCTAGTAGTACAGAGAGGGTCGTGCTCCTGTAGTGGAGACTAAAAAGACCTGATGATGATGATGATGATGAATCATAGTTTAAAAAGAAGCGTCCCTTACTTCTTTGTTCAAAATATACCATATTTTTTACACCTATATACCTCCTTACGCTTATAACACTGTCAATTACAAATGTAAGTAGAAAAAAAAAATTGTTGATGTGTCATGTAAGGGCCTGTCTAGAGCAAGATACGAAATTGTTATTTTATTTCCATCTAATAGAGGTACATTATTTAATAGGTACTATTATCCTTAGATTCTAACAAAGGTTGTAATTCGTTTTAGGGTCAGGCCGCCGATTTTTCCATATGTGACGTCAGTGTGACAAAAGTTTTTTTACGTCATAAAAACAGTGTTACGTAAAAATATAACATAAAATTGTTAAGCCTAGATCACATATATACTTTTCAAACTAAACATTCCTACAAAAGGTAAAATGAGGTCACGGTCATAATTGTTCAGAATAAATAACAATCATTAATAATAATGCGGTTGATTTATATTTTTTTTTAAATTTACTTGTCTTCAATAAACTTTGAATAAGTAGAATAACAAAACGCTTGAAGAGTATATTAAATTTTTCTTAAATAATAAAGTTTATGATTTAATTTATTTTTTGAGATGTAAGTCACTGTCATGTGCTCTTATAAATGTTTCTATGAACGTCTCTTGATCAAGACTCATTAGTCATCATCATCATCAGTCATCAACCAGAATATTTTTTATCATATTGGCTTAAAAAATACACACATGAATTTAAAATCATACACATTTGAATAAGGTTAGTAAAGTAAAATAAATAAAATATTATTTTTTGCAATATCACCTTAGCGTATTACTAATATATGTATGCGAGAATTCGTATACCTATGTAGATGAGCCTTTATGTATGTATGAGTAAATTTTACGTCTCATGTTATGTAAGTGAGACGTAATTATTATAACGTAAACGCACACTAAAATAGTGATAACTCCATAAATCTAATATTAATATTTCGTTAGAAAACAAATAGTGTGCGATTAAGATTGATTTAATGCATATGTTCATTTAAATTCATTATCAGAAATCCATAAAATTACCTTGAAAACAACAAAAAACCAACCGGAAAAATTATGACAAAGTCACCTTCTGCACCGAAAAATGCCAACTGACGTAACAAAACGACTGCTATTGGTTTGACATTTAAATGACAGTAAACAACAGTTTTGCCATTTTTAAAATATGAATTTTCGCCAAACGATATTTTTTAGGGTTCCGTACCCAAAGGGTAAAAACGGGACCCTATTAATTTCACTCCGCTGTCCGTCTGTGTGTCTGTCCGTCTGTCACCAGGCTGTATCTCATTAACGGTGATAGCTGGACAGTTGAAATTTTTACAGATGATATATTTCTGTTGCCGCTATAACAACAAATACCAAAAATAGAATAAAATAAATATTTAAGGGGGCTCCCGTACAACAAACGTGTATTGTTTGCTTGTTTTTGCTTGATATTGATAACGGCAACAGGTAGACGCTTGAAATATTCATAGAATATTAATTTATTCACTTTAAAAAAAATATTAAAGTGGCGCTCCTATACAACAGACATGATTTGTTTGCCTTTTCTATTGATAACGGTACGGAACCCTTCGTGCGCGAGTCCGACTCGCACTTGGCCGGTTTTTTATTTTGTTGGCAAACATGTTACGTAAAATGTGTAACGTAAAACGTACAAAGTTATGCAACTAACAAAAACCTTTGAATTTACCTAGTAGTTAATAAGAATGAGCTAATAAAAAAAAAATCCTTTACAAAGCTAGTTACTATACTATTTTGAAAAAAAGTTACTTCAACCTTAATTAAAATCAAAACTCTTTTTGTTTATTTAGAAAATAGGCCTTTGCAGGCCTTTTTCACGTCAAATTAAAATTTAAAGGAACTAATTTAGTAATATTTATATTATTAATTGATGTGCAAAAGCCACAGTTTACTAGCGTTTCGGAACCGACCACTGCAGAGAAGAAACGCAAAAGAAACTCTTTTTAACAATATTGGTCGCCTGAAGGTCTTTTTAATTTTATGACCATTTTCTGTTCTCATTTCTAGTAATGATTCCATTTTTTTTATTATATGTATACATGATACATACGCACATGTACCTCTCCACAGTCAAAAGTTACAACATATTTTATAAAAATACCCCATTTTTTATATAAAACCATTTATTTATATTAGATTCTTCCGTTTATGATCTGTTTACTGTTTTTTTTCCTAGTTAAATAAAATAAAAACTGATATAATGATAAATAGACCTAAAAACAGGGGTTACAAGGGACATACACTAAAAGTGGCAAAAACTACGGCCTTATCAGAATAGGTAGTGCAGTTTAGGGTGAATGGCTTTAAATGATATATTAAAATGGATATGCCCTTGTGATGATCCAATGTTTTTCTTCTGACTTCTAATACTAGGTAGCTTTATATTATATAGCGGTATATTAAAGAAAATATATGTATACAAAATGAAAATATTTCATATTAAATTTCTACCAAGTGGGATTTCTAGGCACATCCATATTTAGAAAACGTCACGAAATCCTGCAAAACTATGTATTCCGACCACTGGTAATTATAATTGGTTAAATAATAATTATAAATGCGAAATTCTGTTTCCATTATCCCTTCCACCATCACGAAATAAGTAGGTATCTAATAATACCTAATTGTTGCGAGCAAATTATTAAAGATACGGAGGGTATAGGTATACCTACATAGGTACCTATTTTATTATCGACACCTCCGGATTATATAACTATAGGAAGGAATTATCATAACATGTTTATTTTTTATATCACTAATGTACCTATTTATTTATTTATATGTATGTTTAATAAATGTTAGAAGCTCACCTTGCAAGGTGAATTATAATTTGTACAAGATTACTCTGGTGGATTTATTTTGCGTATCTACTCACTTTGTAAGCATACTAGCTTTCACCCGCGGCTCCGCCCGCGTCAATGTCGACCCCTTGGGAACAGTACTTTTTCCCGGGATAACATGTACACTATGTTCTTCTCCGTACCCCAACGGGTATACAAAATTTATGACGATCGGTTCAGTAGATAGGGCGTGAAGGCGTTACAAACAAACTTACTTAACATTTATAATATTAGTTAGGATTAGGATTTGAGCTTTTTAGTGTTAGACCTGTTTGGTGACCGAGCTTTTTTCCGGTAATGACCAATTTATCTACATGACATGTCATATAAATGGGAATACGGTTTTCAAAGTCGCTGATACAAAACACACATGTCTTCGTTGTCATCGAAATTAATAAGGCTATTTTGGCCCGTTTTACAGACATACAAATATATAAACATGACTAATACAAGATTAACCTATCCAATAATACTAAATACGTGCAACCTTTGGGATTAAAAGTTTCATTTCAAAGAAGAAATGTAAAAAAGACAGATAAGAGCAATATTCAAATGGCTTCGGAATGGTGGCATCAACTTTTTTTCTTGACACACATAATGGATTGAAAGCCTGAACAATGGCGTACAATGAGCGCTGCAGACGGCTGGCCGCGCACTTATCAGTATGTTTGGTAAACATTCCCGGAAGCCAGCTTTTTCTAACATTGCGGTTCCGAACACCACTCGAGACGCTTGTGATGGCCTTTCGAGAGATGGTTCTGACTATACTATTCTTAGTTTTCTCATTTTTAAATTTTAGTTTATGTGATTGGGTAAGTTTTTGCAAGTATTCCTGATTATATTTACCTATCTCAGTACCTAAGTGTGTATCCCTAGCGTGATCATGGCATCATATATATGGGGAACAGCTACTACCGTTGACGTAAATTATAAGCGATCATTTACTTAATAGAACTTAATTCCCACGGTACACTATTATCATTACCGTGCTATTATCGCCAAGTCCTTTAGACGGGTTTTTAGTTTTCTCTCATAAGGCCATTTTGATTGCATTATGTGATACAAAAAAGGTGTGGTTTGCAAATACCATCTGAAGTGTTATTTTTAAAACTATTTTCAACTTCTAGGCATCAGAATGGATGGCGCCTGTGCAAGACCAGCTGTAAGTAGCGAATACATTTAAAAAAAGTGGTTGAATGTAAGAAAAACCTAATTCTCAGCTCCCTCTTATATATAAATTCCTCCCATATTTTCATAGAATAAACAAAGACGGCCCACAGTCAAGAGCAAGTAACTTCGATGAAAGAGTTTTTGACGAAGACGACATCCATGTAACGCCTGCTGACTACGAAAACTACCGAATCCCGAACCGAGCCGACCTACCGCGATCAAACTACGACTTGTCTGTGGTCAGCCTGAAGATGAAGCTCGAGAACACGCTGCAGACAGCCCGGCTGCTGGCCGATACGCTGAAGGTGCAGATAGACGCCCTGACCGCAAAAGAAATGGAGCTAAAGGAAGCCATTGCGAATGGAAGGTAAAAGTCCATATATATAAGATGACACAATGTGCTGACTCTTTGAAATCCTGAAAAAATGTATCGTTGACTCTGCAATTGCTCCCTCAAAAATCTTGCGACAAAGTATGATGCTTAAAGACTTTAGACATGACCTTCATAATAATCCAATAAATAACTCAACAGAACAGGAGTAGCAACGGTAACGGTGTCGTCCCTTGGCCATCTTCCGCGCTCGTACTTCATTAGAGATGGGTACTGGACGCGCTGCAATGGCATCGTGCAGCTGCCGAATTCCGACCAGTCCAAGAGCTTTTTCAACGAGATGTTTTCGACTCCTAGGTGCATTGGACAAGAGGTTCGTACTTGCCATTTTCTGAGAAGATTCAAATCCATGCCTCCGGGAGGTGATTGGAAATCGAATAGAGCGCTGTAAATGAACACGAATAGGCGGCATTGTTAGTTCAGGCTCATTATAGCGAAGCACTATTCTAGTTGGGAGTACTTAGACCGTTAGGTCAGGCAGGACAGGTCGGAAGATCAAAAGAGAAGTATCTCTCGACTGTTCCCCTAACTGGTACTTTAACAGAGATGAGTCCTGGGCGCACTGAAGCGGTACAGTGCAGCTGCCAAACCATGACCAGTCCAAGAGCTTCTTCAACGAGGTGTTTTCTACTCTTGGGTGCATTAGACAAGAGATACGTGTATACTTTGATCAACGCAGTTTGTTCACATGAACACTTTCCTGTAACCTGTGGCTTCTGACTTTCCTGTAAGACCTTTCTTAACCATGTGGTCTAGAAAGTCAGAGATAAGGGTTAAATTCGATGAAGTATTAGTAGCCCAAATATGATAACAAAGCTCCAAGGAAAACCAGCCTAGGCCAATTCAGACAAGAATAAGCAGTCGTGTCGTTATTAGCAGACTTTCTCCTATAGGAAGTCCTGAACATACTGTACCGGTATTCTAGAATTAGCTACCAGGTACCTTGGTGAGCTAGTACTGTGGGAAAGATATTAAGACCCTTTTTCTCAGGAACGCGTAGATGTATCAAGCTGAAATTCATATCAAATACTCAAGTCTACTGTCCCTTAGAGCTGTGAAAAAATCAAACTTCTAGGCCAACGCAATTAAAAAATACAGCTATATCGCAAATTTTCCTGTTTTTTCGACATGCTCAAGGGAATCAAAACCTACAGGGTATCCAGAATCTTGAAATTTGGTACGAAGCAACGTGTTATGAGAATTGATGAAGTTTTTTAGTTGACATTGATTTTGATAGGGACAGCTAGCTATTCAGTCGCACGTCTGTCGGACATCGGACTGGTCCCGAATCACAAATAAAAGAGGGCGCAAGTCAGATGACCATTTTTAAATATGCATCAAATTATGCACAGAACAGAAGATATTTATTGGATCCAGTATACTGACACTGGGTCCAATAGTCCAATTACTATCTAACCTTGATAAGATCCAAATACGCCTTAAAGCCTTGCACTTACTGAAGTGCATTCAGGTCGTATTTTTAGCACTAGATAGGAAAAATCTGGCCAAGTAGAAGTTACTGGCGCACCGAGAGTTCCGTACAAAAAGCATTGTTTTCAGTTCTATCTACAACATAACGGTTTTCGGACTTTTTCCTTCATTTCTGCTAAGACCTTCCCTCATATCAAATTTCATAATTTTAGGTTTACGGGAGGTACCTATAAATGCACAACATAATCGGCCGTATCTTTCGATCTCGTGAACCTAAGGGTTTATTTTTTTCAAACTTAAAGTTAACGTTGATTTTCAACTAGATTTTCGCATTCAGACTATCAGCTTTGACAGACAGATCGACAACCAAGTGAACCTATAAGTAAGGGTTCTTTTTAGCTTTTGAGGTACGAAATCCTGAAAACATTTACTGATTAATTCGCTTTCCAACTAATGCCCACCAACATGCTAAATGTGTCCTCCAGGTCTTGGCCTCTGTCTACCCCGCAAAGGGAAAAAGACGTGATACTATGTATTTACTGATAAGAATGCCAAAAAACAAGATTATTTAAATATTATTTAATTAATCTTTCTTTCTGGAATTATAATCCGATCGCACCAAGATAATGAAAACATTATATAGATAAAGATTATAAAATTTATGTACATAGTCATGGTGACGAAGTAAGCCCAACACTATATTGCACAATCTATGGACATTTTCAAAATAGTTTCCTGGCACCATAGAGATAAAATAATCCCTATGCCTGGAACTAAAATTGAGAACTTTGAACACTTGTAGTAAACAAGTGGATTATTAGTATAAAAACCCGACTGCCTTTTTGACAGTATATGTCCGCCATATAATTTTTTTGCTAACGTCACATGTTTATAACACTCCGGGGAAGAACTAAGTAATTTTTTTTTTATAGATTTTTTATCAGCCTTGTGCAACATGCCTTACGTTAAGTTACGTTTCCACAAATGTAACATTAGGTTCTATTATCGTCACTGTCTCAATATTTCGATGAGAGTAGATTCGACGTAATTAATTAAATATTCCAGTACTTAAAGCGTTATAATAAAACTTATTTTTGCTATAAATTTGTCATTAAATATTTAAAAATTATATACTTTGACATAATGATTGTTAAAAAGATAAACTAGGCATAGTTTGTACCGAAAAGTGACAAATTGGACCAATTTAACAAAACATCGTTGTAGTTTAAATGGTGTTATTTTATGTGATTGTGATTTTACAGTTATAATTTTAGTTTTTATTTGTTTATTATTACATTTTTGACCAATTTTACGATCGCTTTTTCATTTTAACGCCATAAACATTTCGTGACGTAGCGGAACTTTGGTTTCATGCGGAATTTATTTAATTATCTATATTCTATATTAATATTATAAAGCTAAAGAGTTTGTTTGTTTGAATGCGCTAATATCAGGAACTACTGGTTCAAATTGAAAAAAATCTTTTTGTGTTGGATAGTCCATTTATTGACGAAGGCTTTAGGCTATAAAACATCACGCTGCGACCAATAGGAGCGAAGCATCAATAAAAAATGTTTCGAAAACGGGAAAAAATTATTCATTATAATAACAGAAATTGCCGCGGACGAAGTCGCGGGCAACAGCTAGTATAGAATATTTACTTTAACATGCATATGAATTCTACGTTTATCTCTTCTTATAATTAGATTAAATTTAGACTAAATTAACGTTTTTCTATTTCGTCACTTCCGTTTCGTCACGCCGCAACTGATTTTAAAATGCCCCTATGCATTTTTGTGAGGTACTCTTTACCTCCGTGCTCTTTACTGAGAAACTACCACACTTACTACTTAAATATTACCTACCTAGTAGCTACATTATAGTGATTTCGATTCATTTCTAGATGTGTTATATATCATAAAAATATCATTTTAGGCAAATTAAAAAATAAAAGAACAGTTTCAATAATTTGATTTTATGTATCGCTGACGTTAAAAGTATTACTAGAAAGAAACTTCGTGGGCCCTCAACTCATCATCAGCAAAGAATATATACACTACGCGAAAAGAAACTACACTTAAGCATGTGTGCACGTAAAAGCGCTTGCGGTTATGTGTGTGTCATCAGTGCTAATTACTCAATTGTATGTATGTTTCAAAGTAGGTAGATAAGCACCGCACGTGTTGTTATTGTATACCTGGCTGGCAGTGAACCTGAATGATGATAATATGTAACCTTCGATCATGTATGTATAAATACTTTATCGAAGTATGTAATTGACCTAAGCCAAAGAATATATACCTACACCGCCTAAGCTTAAACCATCTAAGTACTTTGTCTGGTCTGGTAATTTGGAGACGCCATTTTTTTTTTAAATCTAGGTATCGGTCGCGTAGTGTATATATTCTTTGGTATGGGTAATTTGTTATCAATTAACAAAATGATAAATTCGATAAAACTGATAAAAATTATTATTTTGCTGGGTTAAGTACTATTATTTAACTATTATATTATTGGGTTGATTCATCATCATCATCATCATATCAGCCGCAAGAAGTCCACTGCTGGACATAGGCCTCCCCCAAGGATTGATTGCTTTGTGTGACACTTTGAGCGCTGTCCGCAATTCGAAACCCCGCACACTGCCTTTGCTCTATTTAGATGGCGCCACTATCGCTCTGTAGGAATATAAATTCGACACTGGCGCTCCTATTATTAGTTTAACAGATTGGCCCTTCAGGCTATGCGTGCACATAATCGTGGCCCATCAGGCAATATGAGAGTTTGCTGTCTCTCCAAGCCTTGCGCACACAGGCAACGATAAGAGGTGTAATATCTTTGTGAATTTTTAGGGTTTCCGTATTAATAAACTTCTCCTGCGTTTAATCCCAAGCAAACCACCAGGCGTCAAACCACAGATAATTAAGAAGAATAGTGCAGGAAAGAGTATGGCCCTTCAGCGCCGCATCCCGCGTTATGTGCGGGCAAACAATGGAAAATGCATTGTTATGCACAAGCCTGCAGCGAAACGCTTAACCTCACAAGAGAGGTCGCATGAAAGAGGTTTCATGCTTTACATGCAGGTTTCTTAGACATTTAAACCTAAGTATATGGTCCCTAGTACCTATGTAATTCTTAATGTGTGCAAATACAACTGATACTTGGCAAGTTTTAGTCCCTTTATAACGCTGGTCAGGGTCACGCGGTGAATTTCATCTCCTTCCCTTGCTACCTAAACGAGGGGCTGAAAACCATTGTTCCGTAAGCGTAACCCTAGTAGGGTGACTAGTAAATCCGTATGTTATCTAATTTATTTTCAAAAAATATATATTTTTTATAAGAGTATATACTAATAACTGAAAATAAGAAAAATATTTTCTATTTTCAGTTGATGTCAATAAAAAAATAATCAGAAGTTTATCCCATATTGAACCCTCAAAAAATTTACCTACTGTATGTAAAGATATTATAAATTATATTTATAACACAGGTGTCATCGGGCCCTGATCCTTGCGTGTTCAACTCGATTATTAAGTACGAGACTATACCGACATATCGACGGGCGGAATATTACGAAGAGGACTACCTCTGCCTCAAGCCGTCCTTCAACAGCAGCATGGAGCAGTACCTTAGCGTGCCGAAACAAATTGTCAACGACACGTGTAGAAACGGTGAGTTACATATTGTATCACATACAATGTCGGTTGCATCGAATACGATGTCTCTAAAACTAAATCCAAGATTGACAGACTTCAGTGTGGCGAGTCTTAGTTTCTAGAGCACCCAGAACATTAAATCTCTTTAGCAAAACGACGAAGCATGAAGAATAAATTATGAATACATAGCGAATGGTAGAGGTAGTCCCGAAGAGCTCTGACACCAGTGTGTACGGTTGATTGACTATGTCACACCTACTTGAAATGATATGATGATTATAAATGCGAAAGCATGCGAAAGTAAGTAACTCTGTCAGTTTGTCGTCTGTCGTTTCACGCTTCAACCATCGAACCAATTTGCATGAAATTTGGTCCCTATGTCCTTATGTTCTTCCCCGGGCCACAAACTACCTTAAATTCCGGAAAATTCTACTGTTTCCGAGGCAAAAGCTAATTAACAAACATAATGGAAATATGAAAATATTGGATATCATGTAACTCTTTTTAAACGTCATATTATTATTTTTAATATTTGCAAAATCGATAAACTACTAGCGTAGTCGTAATCGTATAGCTAGAGGCATTTTTGATGATAATTAAGCCTTCTGGACACTGCCCACCCACACCTGACTCCCATTGTAAGCATACAAACCACACTTTCTATCGCAAGATTAACATGTACTATTTTTACAGGAATCGTAAGAAGCCTGGCAGAGAACTCTATAGAGTGTGGTATACGAACAATGGCAGAATACACCTACTTCCCCCAAAGGACTTACGCCTCTCAACTGCCCTTGGAGTACTGCGCCGAAAAGGATGGTACCTGTAAACTAGTCGTAGCATGGCACGTCTCCAACGCGACCATAGAGAACTTCGTGTTCCTCAAGAACCAAGCTAGCTTCAAAAAGTATTTTATTAAAGCGAACTATGTTGAACAGGTCATTTGATGGAATGTCTAGGCATATGTATTAAAGTATTTATTTAAATAAATGTGTACTATAGTAAAAATAATAACAGTGGTTTTAACATTTTTCATTTCAGATTTAAATAGGAAGAATCTGAAGTGTAAATATCAAAAACTTATACTTATTGGTGTACTTTATATAAAAGTGTGTTAGCCGTGTGGTATCCGGCATAGCCGTGTGGTATCCGGCAGAGTAGAATAGGACCATTCCAAGTCTTCCCGTGGATGTCGTAGAAGGCGACTTAGGAAATACAAGCTAAACAAAGCTTATAAACATCTAAGACACCTCTCCAACCCGTCTGGCCAGCGTGGAGAGTGTAGGCCAAGTCCTCGGGCTGCTCTGGCCAAGTATGGCCCTAGTAGTACAGAGAGGGTCGTGCTCCTGTAGTGGAGACTAAAAAGGACCGGATGATGATGATGATGATATAAAAGTGTGACTCTTTAGATTTTTTACTTACATGATTTTTTTACTGTATTAAAAATAGTGGACTTAAGCACGTTATAATATTAGTAATTTTTATTATTCACACATTTATGTAATGTCGTTACGGTCGTTCTCTATACTAAATTCACATTGTGTTATATGTACCTAATACCTATATAAAGTTAATTTTTATATGCCTTTGAATCGCAGGGACCCGGGTTCGATCCCCAGTTAGATCAAAATACAATTTGTTTCTATGGCGTCCGCGGAAGACCAACGTTGTGGGTCACGCACGTCACGCCACAATATATGCTGAGCGGAGACCATTTTGGTATGAACATAAAGATAGGATTGTTCTTGTCTGTATTTGTTTCTTGTTGTTTTTATTTATTTTTATGTTTTATACTAAATAAACTTTTTTTTTCTTTCTTTCTTTCAAAACTATTATTTTAAGACTGGCCTGGGTCTTGGATGTTTATCTATATATGTTTCTATTATAAAATACGAGTTAGTATCCCACGACACTTTACAACTTACAGTAGCCGCTAGCTCAACCTGTTTAGTTTTTTGCTAGCTCTATTTATTTATTTATGTATATTTTTTGTTTAGTAGTTGTGAGTAGGTAGTTAGGTGGTTTATTGACTAAGCAATGGCGAAGTCCCTTTTTCATCTTGGGCAAAAATTCTTTTGTACGTTTTTCTGTCCCGCTATTCGGCTGTTTTCCTCTATTCTCGTGAAATTTTATTAAAATAAATACGTCGACCTTTTAAGATTCAATTTTTTTCACAAAAGGGCGGCATACCTGTGATATTCTGTTACATATTCGCAAGGTCCAATCTCTCAGAGCCATTGTTGTGATGTTATAACTTGTCTACGTTACTTATCTATCATTCACCATTTTTCGCTAATGAACGATGCGAGCATGAATATGCGAAAGTAAACAAACATATCACCTTCGATAAATACCTACAGTCACAATAAGTTGTGCGTGACCGTATTAATATGATTGATAATGTTTGGGAATTTTTCGTGAATACGGCTTCTAAAACATTTTGAACATTTGTAATAGAGAATCAAAATATATGATCAACGCTACGCCTACAAAAAGTTATGTGCGTGTGGTGTGAGTGATCCTTTTTATAGTTCATTTTATGTTTACATACTTAATCAAGGATATATTTAGAAAAAAATGTGAAAACTTCATGGCGTAGAAAAAAAAATGTGAAATCTATATTGAGAAAGTATTAAAGCGAGAGAGATCTTGCCTCTCTATCGCCCGGAACAAGCGCTCGATCAGCCGAAGCGTTCGGCTTGTGAAGCATCTATCTCTCTTCCACGTTATCATGTAAAATTATCGCCCGTCAACCTTATTTTACAGACAACCAATTTTTTCAGTATATTATGATTTTTCAGTAGAATATTTTCCATTACATATCTAATATTCATTGATTAAGTGGTTCCCGGGCGTTATTTGGACACCCTACTTGACCCTCCACAGCAAAGACATTAGACTCCCGTTTCCCGCGTATGCTAACAGGAAACCGGAAACGGATTTGGAATTGACTTGAACATACCTCATAGAATAAGGAAAATGTCCCAAATTTTGTGCTAGTATTTCTTTAGATTTGTTTTTGGCACAAAAATAAGGATATTAAATATTTTTCATTTAAATTATCCATAATAAATAAAATCAAAATCTAGTAGCAACCTTTTAGGGTTCCGCACCTCAAAAGTTAAAAACTGAACCCTTATAGGATCACTTGGTTGTCCGTCTATCTGTCAAGACCCTTTTTCTCAGGAACGCATTGAGGTAAGCTGAAATTCATATCAAATAGGTCTACTGTCCCTTAGAGCTGCGAAAAAATCAAACTTCTAAGCCAACGCAATCAAAAGATACAGTTGGTTATACCGCAAATTTTTGTATTTTATCGACATTCGCAAGGGAATCAAAACCTACAGGGTACTTCCCATGAACTCAGAATCTTGAAATTTGGTAGAAGCAATGTCTTATAGCACAGATAAAATTGCGAAAAGCATAGTACATTTTTAGTTACATCATACAGCGTGATTTTGAACCCCCTAGCTATATTGAAATCTGGGAATCAGAATCCCTAATGGAACACAGAATTGCAAGAAAAAAGGTAAAAAATTAAAAAATAAATTTAACCTTTCATAGAAATTCGTCCAGCTGATCGGCGACTTTGTATGGGAAACCTGATTTTCTTTTTCGTTTTTTACCTTTTTTTCTTGCAATTCTGTGTTCCATTAGGGATTCTGATTCCCAGATTTTAATATAGCTAGGGGGTTCAAAATCACGTTGTATAATAAAAATATTTTAATAATTTCAAACTTCTTATAAATAATGTACGGAACCCTTCGTGCGCAAGTCTGACTCGCACTTGGCCGGTATTTTTACAACTAAATTGAGACCATACGATACGATACGACGCACGCGTCACGCATAAAACTGGCGGTGGGCCACAAACAGCAGCTGTGCGGTTCATTCTATAATATTTTGATATCAATAGTTACAATCCAATGATGTGCAATCCTTGTCGTCGTAAGGTGCTCGCTCCTTTTTCATAAAACTTATAGAAAGACAAAGATAAATTGAAATTTTATAGTGCCTTCTTGAGTTCGTAACCAATTCGTTTGACACTCCAATAGCGGTTATTTAATTTTTCGTGTATCCTATTTCGAGTCACTAGTTCACTATCAGCCAATTTGCTAACTCAGTGACCAACGAACGTTTTGATAGTCACTTCAAAATACATTGCGGGTTTCCTATGATTGACTATTTTTATTAAAGATATATAAAACGGAATGGACTTTGAAATTACTATCAAAAAATTATACACTGAGTTAGCAAATAGGCCGGATCCCTAGACTTTTTGTTGAATTCTATAATTAATATTTCAGATATGTACTTAATTAAAAATTAAATAATATATTTGATGAAGTTTCTAATGAGCTAAATTCGGTAAAATATACAATTACAAAATCAAATTAAAACTATTCTTGCATTAAAAACAGTAGTGCAGTCAATGAAGGTTTTCACCTCCGTTTTCGTTGAATCTCCATCGATTTTCATGAAAATTGGTGAGGAGGTGGGAAATACCTTAAGAAACAAAAGTGACATAGTGCCAACAACTTGCGCTATTGCCTTGGGGATGGATGCCACCCCTTCTCAGGGGTGAACATTCTTAAAATAAAAATTACCCCAGGAACATGCCCAGGAATCGATTAAGAGATAAATTCTAAGCAAAATTTGTTAAGCAAAGTTTTTGGAATAAATCAATACTTTCTGAGTTATTAAAGATCAAAGATTGTGATTTTTCGTCATAAAAATACATGTTTAAAGCGGTTTTTCATAAATAACTTAAAAAACGATGAGTTTTTACAAAAAATGTGTAATTAATAAAATTGAAGCTAATATAAAAACAAACAAATCCCTATTTTGAAAAACCTTCTAATATTAATTTAAATTGAGCTATAGGTAATTTTATGTATATTTTTTTCGGCGAGTACTTCAATCTTAGTATTCAAACTTAAATAACGGGAAACTGGGAATTTTTTTTGCCATATACTTTCTGGACACTTTTTAAAGTATCTGAAAATACCTTTCTAATGAGCACTGTAAAAGTTAATAGCATCAAAATTGAGCAAGTTATGATAAAAATAAGATGACATTTTCAATTTTTTTTGCAAAAAACGAAAATAAAACCTTCACCATTTCAACAAAAATTCAAATTTATGAATATCCCTAAAGGACCTTCTTTTTTTTAGCATATGTGATGACCTCAAAAACTTTTTTCCGATTAAGAGTGCGTAGAAAATGATAAAGAACGAAATTTGAGTTGTTTTTAAAGAAAGACTGGTTTCTTTTTTTATTTTTATGGGATGAAAAATAACCGAGATGGAGATGTTCAAAGCCTAACTTTTACTGCGAGAGCCATGGCTCTCGCAGTAAAAGTTAGGCAGTAAAAGTAAAATTAGGGTAGCGGTTACATGTAACCGCTACCCTTTAACCCTTAATTTTTTAAAAAATAAGGGCTTCAATTTTTTTATTTAAGATTATCTTATAGCTCTTAAAATTAACTTTCAAATAGTTTTTGGATGAACCTGATATCTTAAAAATTAACGGGGTTATGGTAAAAATACAAATTATATTTATTTGGAAAAAAAAATTGGAGCAGAGATTTGGTATGCATATATTGTAGGAAAACTACATTTATGGGTATTTGTATATGTGTTTTGAAGATAAAGAAAGTGAAAGAAAAGTGTGAAATAAATTAATAAAAGCTAGCTGTTGCCCGCGACTTCGTCCGAGGCAATTTCTGTTATTGTGATGAATTAGTAGAGATGAATAATTTTTCCCCGTTTTCAAAACATTTTTTATTGATGCTTCGCTCCTATTACTCGCAGCGTGACGTTTTATAGCTTAAAGCCTTCCTCAATAAATGGACTATCCAACACAAAAAGAATTTTCCAATTTGAACCAGTAGTTCCTGAGATTAGCGCGTTCAAACAAACTCTTGAGCTTTATAATATTATAGTATAGATTTATCTTATCTATTAAAAACAATTCTAATTAAAGCTGATAAAAAAATCCTTTATTATTATGATATGATATGATATGATGCATAATTTTTTACCCTTAAAAACTACCCCTAGTTTTTAAGGGTAAAAAATTATGCAGTAAATAAATAAATATTTTAATTCTCAGTAAAAAAGTTTTCACTTCAGTAATGTACCTAAGTACTATTCAATAGGTTAAAGTTTTTGAAACCAATTTTTACACTGATTCTGCAGTATGGTATAGGGGTAGTTTTTAAGGGATGAAATTTCACGATTGTTGCTAAAAGGATTGAAAAATTAATTAAAATCATGCATATAAATATTAAAAAACATTTATTTAATCTAATTAAACAGTAAGTCAGAATGGCTAAATCTGCATTTTTCCCATTTTTAATCATAGGGGTGAATTTCACCCCTAAAATGCAAAAAGCGCATGACGAGTATACCTATGTCACTTTTGAAGTAGAGGGTAAAACATACTCAATCCCAAGTTTTTATCCAAATCTATGGAGGTTCAACGAAATCGGAGGTTGTGGCTGATTTTTGCCTTCATTGACTGTACTACAGGGAGTCTTGCATTAAATAACAGGCAAATAATCAATGTTCATCCATCGATACAAAAGTTTCAAAGTTATGTCATGATAAGTATCTAATAAGTTTAAAAAATACTTAATTTTTCATAGCATTTTCCTCAAAATATACTCTACTAGGTCACTTACTCGTACCTTTTGCCTGAGAAGGTGTTTTGGGCATGGCTACGTCCATGGTTCTGGGATATTGTATAGCGTCATAATTATAGCTACGTACATTTCCTACATAATCAACTGGTACTCAGCAATTTGACATTTGTAACAAACACCAGACTTGTATTAAAAATCTATAGTACCTACATCCATTCTTCCATATCCATACTAAAAATCCATATAATAATATTAAAAATGCGAAAGTAACTCTGTCGTCTGTTACCTGTTCAAGTTTCAACCATTGAACCAAATTATATTTATTAATTTAAAAAAAAATAGTTTTTTTTTATGAATGTTGGTATGGATGTATTTTGAGGCCCGGAAAAGGACAGGAAATTCTACTGTTCACAAGGAATCGATATTAACGCGAGCGGAGCCGCGGGCAAACTAAAACTGTGTACAATGTTTATTAAATTGTCTAAATATGTACAGTAGACGCTTTTAAAAACCTGTTATACGGTACCGTGTGTTACCTACTTTAAATGGGGATCAAAAAATGAATCTCACCACTTATTTCCATGTTTGTGTCTGTTTCCCTTAAGCACAGTTTCCACTTCCAGTAGTTCTAAATTATTTTGGTCCAGACACTATAAAATAAATTGTACTTATATAGGGACCATTTACTCTAACTTTCCCTCGTGTTTCGAGGTTTGATGAGTGCGGTTAAACAGAGCAACACGTCGTGCTCAGCGGTTGCCTCGCGGCTAACTACCGTTCGTACCGGCTGGTTGTAGAGATTGTATTGTCGGTTTGGTCGCGCAGGCTGATTAGCATTGCAATTTGATTGAAGATTTGATGCCGATTCCACTATAAGTAAACAGTCGTGCGTGCGGTGGGCTGGAGTTTCTGGAATTCAGTCATGCAAGCGTCATATCATGGCAGATGGCAGAAAGTGGCAGACAGAAGCAAACAGAGTATAAAGATATAGTTAGGTAGGTACCTTATTAGGCGTAGCGTTGCGTGCATAGAGTACTATTATAATACAACTGAAACTTGCGTGGGTAAAAAAGAATACTACATCAAATACAAATACTGTATTGAGTCAAGTAATGTTCTTATATCTGTGGTATTGATTGAGGTTTTAAAGGGCCAACATAATAGGTACTGTGCAGAGTGCGCGCATTCTTCTAATCCCATAAACGTATTCATTATATCTAATCCCGAAAAGCACTTCCTACTAACATTTTAAGAATAGAAGGTACTTAGGTACTTATTTAATAAATACACAAAAACTACATAGGTACTATACCAAACTGCCATGGAAAAATGTTAAAAACAACATATTCAAATGGCATTAAAAAGCCAAGTTGTAAACTAATACAAAAATAGCTCATGTCCTGTGTCCTACACTATCTGCTTGAACGTAGGAGGGAAAACAGTTAGCTCTGATAGATTTGCTTTAAATTTCGTTTATATACTACTGCCGTGAACTTTTTCACGTGTTCATAAACTCTGGACTATAACAAAAATTGCATAAAACCAAATATTTCAGAAACGGATGAGTAAGACAGAGGGCACTCTGCCCTCGCCTCAAACGCCCGGTGAAGTACATAGCAAAAGCTCCCATGGAATATGTTTTTTTTGAAGGACTATGCTATCTTGCTAGATAGCATAGTCCTTCAAAAAAAAAAAAAAAGGAAGTTTACATGCTCACATTATTTTTAAAAACCTATTTAACAACAAGTCTCACGTTGGGTTAGTCACGAAAAAAGAATACTTCCACTTAACTTGTATGGGAGCTAACCCAAAAAGTTTTTATTACAAGGTTTCATTTTGCCACTAATGAACCTGATTATGATTACTGCGGAACCGTAAAAATGGCAAAAAAGAGGTTATACCTATAATAACTCATCTTGCAAACATTCGCTTAAAACGGAACCTTGCCACCCAACACATTTCAAGCAGTCAATTAGTAAGCTAGTTCATAATAATCAAATAAGAATGGTGATTTGATAATGATAAGTGCGATATTAACAATTGAAAACTTACGATAAACTGGAAGTAATGGTTTTTTTTTATTTATGCAATCGAAAGAACCTTAAATCTAAATACCTACTTCCAGACTTTTTTCCATGTTTTATGATTTTTTAAATAATCCCAAATGCAGGATTTCTAAAGCAATATTCCCATGCTTAATCACAGGACAATGTCAATGTCACTACCAATCTGTCAGATAATTATGACGTTGACAGCCAATTCTTATGAGTTGCCAGATTGGGGAACATTTTTCCCGAAATTCGGAAGTGCATATGGACAATTTTTCGATTGCATAAATAAAAACCATCACTTCCGGTTTGTCGCGAGTTGTCAATTACAGACCGATATCTGCATTGCCTGCGGGGCTCCTTATATGCTCATAAATTTCATACATATGTACAAGGAAGATGCATCCAAACCCAAACATGCATGTCATCCAAATAATATACAAGGAAAATCCGAAGATGCAGCCGGTGATTTGATATCACATATTAGTAGTCATCTATAAGAAGGCAATAAATAATTTCTTACTCTATTTTTAAACCTTAAAAAGCTTGTAATACTGTCTCAATTCTATTTAAGAAGCTTGAATAAGTAGGAATAAAAAGATTACCTAACTGGCAGATACCTGGCAGATTACCTAATAGGCAAATAGTGATGAAGTAGAGGTATAGGAGCACCACAGGGCAGTGTCTTGGGTCCAATGCTTGGACGAATAAATGCTATATAAATGATTTGTGCGCACTTTAATTAGAAAATGCTACAATGTTTTCTTATACATATTTTGTTTAACAGTAAATGTTGGTCTAAAGTAAAAACCAATACCGAGTGTGACACAAGTCGAAAATTGGCTAACAAATCTATTATACATACATATAATAATACAGTAAAAATATTTTGTACATTTAGAATTTTTGACTAAAATGGATAGAGGGACACTTAAAAAGAATAATAGAAAGCAAAAAAAATTCTTTCGAATTTCTTGTCTGTCTGTCTGTCTGTCTGTATGTATGATCACGATTATCTCCGAAAATACTGAACCGATTTACTTGAAACTTTCACCAATTGCTTTGTTTTAACTCAGCAAAACATTTAAAGTTAGTTTCATCAAAATCGGTTCATTAAAAAAAAGTTATCGTCATTTGAATGAACTCAAGGCATGAGTTTGCCTGCAAACATATTGCAAAAAAAATAAAAATAAAATAATAAGTGACATAATAAAATTAAAATCCAAAGTCAATTCATCATCATTATACGACAGCATTATACCTATCCATACTATCCATAGTAATCCATACTAAAAAAAAAATGAGAAGCTGACTGACTGACATATCAACGTAGGGCCTAAACTATAAGGGGTAGGAACCTGAAATTTTGCACAGGGGTTCCTTTTATAACGTAGGGGAGCACTAAGAAAATGATTTTTGGAAATTCATCTCCTAAGGGGGTAAAACGGGTTGCAAAGTTAGTATGAAACTTTGTCGTTTTTGAAGTTATTCGAAATAAATTCAGCATGAAGGTTCTTTACTGAAAGGTATGAAACACGAGTAAAATATTTTACTTAAAAATCATCCCTTAAGGGGGTAAAATAGGGGTGCAAAGTAAGTTTGAACCTAACCATTTTTGAAGTTAGTCGAAGGAAATTCAGCATGAAGGTTCTTTACTGAAAGGCATGAAACACGAGTAAAATATTTTTCTCAAAAATCATCCCTTAATTATAACGGGGATGCAAAGTTAGTATGAAGTATTCCGTTTTTGAAGTTATTCAATTGAAATTCAATATTAAGGTGAAAGTCATTAACTAATGTATTCCGGATAATTCTACTGTTCCTGAGAAATCGACACTTACGCGGGCGGAGCCGCGGGCCAAAGGCAAACCTGACTTATATTTCAACGCACAGCCGAAACTACTGTGCCCAGAAACTTGAAATTTGGCACAGGGATTTTTTTTTATGATGTAAATGAGCACTAAGAAAGGATTTTTAGAAAATCAAAGTGGGTAAAGTTTTATGGAATTTTCTCATTTCTGGACTTAGAATATAAAAATAGGTAAGTAAGTTCTCGATTACAATTAAAAAGATCTGTGTAGGTGAAATGTATAAAATCCCCTCCTTAAGGGGCAACATTTGGTAAGTTTTTATGGACATTTTCTCATTTCTGGACGTTCTGGATTACAATTAAAAAGATTATGTAGGTAAATCCGACGAAATTTTCGTCTGAAGGGATAAAATAGGGGAGTAAAGTTAGTATGGATTTTTTTTCATTTCTAGACTTGGGAGTGTTAAAATAAGTACATACGTTCTAGATTACAATTAAAAAAGATCTGTGTAGGTGAAATGTACAAAATTTCCCCCCTTAAGGGGAAAAAGCAGAGGGGTAGGGGTTTGTATAGAATTTTTAACATTTCTACCGTTCCCAAGGGAACGACATTAACGCAGGCGGAGCCGCGGGCAACAGCTAGTATCTTCCAACATTAAATGTTAGTAAAACGACATATAAATGTTTTACTATTTATAAATTTACGCAACCTCAGAGACAACAACAATATACGTTTGTGACTCTAAAGGACTGGACGTCGTTCATCATTTCGAGTAGGTGACACTGTCAAACGACCAGCATGCCCTGGTATCAGAGTTCTTCGGAACCGCCTCTCGGCCTCTGACGTGGTTCCTTTAACGACTATTACATGGCCGCCGGGACCAACGGCTTAACACGGAATCATCTTAATTATCAGACAATCAGGTAAATCAAGCCTGCAATGTCCTAACCAAACTGGAAACAACTAAACAAAGTATGTTTCCCGAGGGAATCGAACCAACGACCCCGGGTCTACAGGCAAACGCCTTAACCACTGGTTCATGGAGTCAATTGCTTTAACTTGACGTCCTTGAGAAGGTATCACAAATAAAATACTTAACAGTTGACTAAATGGATCAAAACCCGTCTTGAGACCCCAAAAGCAAGTTGCTAAAAGAATTAGAAAACTGATTTATTAAAGTCACTAAGGCAATTTTCCCAAAAACATATTGATACCTACTGGCAAAAATCCGTCTGGAAATCTTATGAAGGAAAATATGTAACTTCGGGTCAATCTGTCCTGGCGTAATTACTTAATTTCAGTATTAGTGCGTAGTGCGTAAATCTATACATCTACGCTAATATTATAAAGAGCAAAGATTTTATGGTTTGTTTCCATTGAATAGGCTCCGACCTCCAACACTATTGGACCAATTTGAAAAATTCTTTCACCATTAGAATCCTACATTATCCTCATTACCCTGATTTAAAAAAGTTAGGGTTAGGTCATAGAGATAAGATAATCCGTATAAAAACTCTATATCAATTGATAATCTAATTAGTGATAACACAGTTAACCTAATTAGGTTAACTGTGTTTGTTTCTTTCTAAGGAAAACACTTACACTTACTATATAGATGATCCGGTCTATTATAATGAACTGTTCTGTCTGTAATATGTCCTATCCCAGTAGATTTTACTATCATAGTACCGGCAAGTGTTCCAATAAAATGACTCCATATTATAACTATGAAGCTAGGTATTGATGGATATTGGAAGCAACCTGATTATGCCGATGTTTAAAATCGTTCTGGGCTAGGGCTCACTCAACATACTGCGGATGTGCTGTACTGTATAGTTTCGGAGGCGCTATTGCAGTGTCCACAGAGTTCAACTGGGTTGATTGCGATCCTTTAAAGTATATGTCGCAGGCATATTGTATGATTCCGCGTTTTACAAACGGCGTCGTCTTTTTACAAACGCTCGCTCTTTTGGAATATGCCGAAGGCAAATTGACAACTCGTTCAATTGTAAACATTTCAACATTGATGGTTATAGTAGGGTAACTATCATAAAACACAAATTGGACAAATCACTTTATTTCAGCAATCACGTACCTATTCATGTAGGAATAACTTAAAATACATGTTTAGGCACTCAAGTAATTTAAATATTTAAGTAACAAAAACTTAGGCCAGGGGGTGTCATTCCTTATTGCCTGTCCGGCGGTTTTAGATATGGCTAAAGATGCGCGGGGCTTCCCGAGCTGTTGTTCACTCATCCCCAAGTCATTCGAGTGAGAAGAATACCTCTATTCCGTTTCCAAATCCACCAAACTCCTGTCCTTCCCATGCCTAATCCAAAATGCCTCCGTGGGCAGCAGCGTCGGAATCACAATAAGCCAAAGTAAATGCGCTCGCCTACCCGCCTCCCAAGCGTGGTGAGTATGGCAAAACCTTCCAATGGAAAACAACAAAAAGACCAGGCCCCCAGTCTAAGGCAGCCCCGCTATTCCTGGCTCCGGTAGCGGTCACCGAAACGGCGGGGCAGGGGGTGCTAAGAATCTCCGGATACGGCCCGGCTACCACCCCCGATGATGACTGGTCCTGGTAACACACAACATCCGCGTGATGGGGCTTGACAAAAAGTCGAGGAAGTGGAAGAGGAAATGAGTATGTTACGATGGGACATAGTGAGGTTGTCTAAAGTCCGAAGAGAGGGAGAGGGCACGACAACCCTTAAGTCTGGTAACCTACTCTATCCCCGGGAAGGTGACATAAAAATGTCACAGCATGGTGTCGGGTTCCTCGTCCACAGCTACCTCGTAAATAACGTCGTAACCATCGAAAGTATTTCCTGCAGGGTGATATACCTTATACTCATAGCATCTAAAAGATACTCGCTAAAGGTCATACAGGTGTACATGCCGACCGGGGAATACTCAGATGAAGACGCGGAAGCAGTGTATGAGAACATTAGTAGGGCCATACACGCTTCCAAGACCTATTTTACGGTGGTTTTGTGCTAATAATATTCCGCAGGAATCCTCCAAACACCATATTCCATGGACATCTTAGCGTTTTTTACGTGCCGGATAACCTCAAAACCTCTGTCCGAGCCTTTTTTCTGCTCCTACTTGAGAATTGTAAAATTTTCTTACCTTACTATGATACATTTCCTAAAAACAATCCTTTTTTTCTAAAGAGTCCCTTGAACACGCAGGATTTACACTGTTTTCATTATTTTTCTGTTTCACAAAATCGACGCCATTTTGATTGTTTTGATTAGCAGCGCCGCGCGAGGTAAGAAAAAGAACTAAATACTTCAATTTGCCGCGTCATTTTGTAAACGGCAATTGAATTGTCTATCAAATATTAAGGCATATTATATACTGACAAGGCAATTCACAGTTTGCCTTCGGCATATTCCAAAAGAGCGAGCGTTTGTGAACAGACGACGCCGTTTGTAAAACGCGGAATCATACAATTTGCCTGCGACATATATACTTGACATAATTTCGGGTAGCTATCACTTCATCTTGAAGAGCAAGCATGAAACCTTCTGTTTTGGGGAATAGTTCACCTTTTCTGAGCCAGTCGTACGACTTATCTTTGACGGCGTGTGGTGACGGTTTGCTCACACCTACATCTATCCTATATCGGTGAATACCGTTTATTATTATTTGTATCTCCTTTTGAGTCACATATGTTATTACATATATCCAACAAGTAGAGACCCGTTGGTAACAATACCAAATTACCAATGTATGATAAATTAGTGGGTTATGGGATAATTATAAGGGAATAACTACTTGAAGGCATGACGTGACAATGCACAGTGTCGAAACAGTCACCGTGATGTGACTGTTGTCGTCACCCTTGGATTGGAATATGTATGGAGAGAGAAATACACGCTACGTGCGTGTATTTCTCTCTCCATACATATTCCAGCCTCCATACATTGTAGCAACGTTTTACACATAGAGATAATATAATGGTTTTACACATAGAGATAATATAATCGTGGTTTTACATAAAACTTCTTACATTTTGTTTGACAGGGTGACAAGACAATCCCCGTTAACACCTCAGAACAAGTTTGTTGTTCTGAGGTTAAAACAGTCACCTGTGCTGTGCGCATACTCTTTCAAATCTGTGGCTGTGCGTGCGGGTCTCGGTCCATTAAGATATTGTCTCTAGTAACCCAACAAACTAAAAGCGGCAGATATACTTAAGTACTCAAAATAATCCGTAGTGCTGTTTTTGACATTTCGCCGTTCGTAAACGAGCGATTTTTCCATACAAAAAATCGCTCGAATACGATTGCTCAATCTTTCGGCGGACTGCACGGCTTGTGTTTTGGATTGTTTTATAAATTGTTTCTAGTGAGAAACAATCCAAAACACAGGACAGATGTAAAATCGGTGTAATTTATTGTTATAAATGCCCATGTTTATGCACAATAGTCAATAACTGAAATAAACTGTCACAGTGAGTATGTAGCAAGGAAAAAACACTTACTATTTAGATGGGATGTAGTGAGAATTACTTCGCAGTCAATACTAACGCCATTCAAGTGGCTGAATACTGGAAACAAAAAATATAAAAAAGGTTTGCCACTGACACGAAAAGAAGAAGCAGGCAGGTTATCCGCCTCGCCTCGTTGCGTCGTCTCTGTGATCAAGCCAATGGATTCGTGGGAATTGTCGCCAGGAGCCCCTGGCGACAATTCCGTAGAATCAATGAAATTAACTACACCATCGTTGATACTGGCTAAATACGTAAAGCGTGAAAGGCATAAATAAAAGAAAAAAAATAGCAAATACACTGACATTGACAACCACCCACTGACACTGACATGATTGCTTCTTGTCGGTCGGAAAAAGGCGCTGTTTCAGGGTTTCCCAAAATTATATTATGGTTAATATTTATTTGCTGTAAATAAAAATATCCAGTTTGTGTCATGCGATATTATTAAAAGTCCAAAATGAAGTGCCATGTGCCAGGGCCTAACGTAAAAGGTAACCATAACTTTGTGTATATTTTTATTTTATGTAAATAATTTACTATGTTTACAATTCGTACATGAGCATTTTCAGTTTTAGGAAGAACAGTACATGCGTTGGCTAGATTCGGTGATGAATTGTATCTGGAATCTCTCCCGGATTGTATTCTACTAAGAACTCTAAATGCTGCAGAATCGGCGTATGCAATGGTGAAGTTTAACAAAAACTTTTTCGCATATTTCAACTACAATTATTATTCTACTGAAGACAATGAAGGCTTAAAATGCAAGATTTCGATGAAATCTGCTCTGAATACGTTTAAATCTCCAACGCACATGGACAAACAAGTGGAAAATTTAGAAATTAAACTTGATGCTGAAGCATGCAAATTGATATTCCAACTCAAATGCAAACAGGGCATCGTAAAGACCCATTATGTATCTATATTGGATTGCAAGGCAATGCAAGCTGTCTATACCAAGGACTCTGTCCCCAACAGGTAGCATTTATGTTCTAAGTAATAAGTCGAAATAAATCACCACTACTATGAGGGCTAGGCTCATCATTTGGCCTATTTGCTAACTTAGTGTACAATGTTTTGATAGTCACTCCAAAATACATTGCAGCTCTTGTATGATTGTCTATTTTTATTTAAGAAATATATCAGGTTTAATGCGAATAGGCCGGCAGGTCAGTCTCATCCACCCTTAACTCCATGCTTATGATCAGTTGTTCCATTTAGATTCACAAAGGTATGACATATATTAACCCTCTAGGAACCTCGGATCATTGCCTGGTACGTGCTGTGGTTCCATCCGGTCAGCGCCACGACACCACGCAATCCAGACCACCTGGTATGCGTCGTGTGTGGCATTATAGGTCAGCAGATTGGGATGGATTGCGAGAGTTTTATGCATCCTACATTTGGAGACGGTTGTGCTTCTCATCAGAAAATCCTGACATTTGTGCGAAAGCTGTCGCCGAGGCGATACTGCTGGGCATGGAGTGCTACATTCCCAGCTCGGCGGTTCGTATCGGAGGGCGGTCTCAACCTTGGTTTCGTTGCTCGTCTTTGCGTGCCGCCCACCTCAAGCGCGAAGCCTACGAAGCCTGGGTTGCTGCGCGAAATGTCAAGGATCGTAATACTTCTGATTTGAAGAAGCGGTTCAACGCAGCTTCAAGAGCCTACAAGAAGCAGATCACTGCAGCAAAGTTTGCGCACACTGTGCGCATTGGTAGGAGACTGGTTGGCTATACCTCCGGGAGTAGAGCATTCTGGTCTCTTGCTAAGGCAGCGCAGGGGAATTTCTGTCGCCCTTTACTTCCATCTCTGCACAATCGTCAGGACTCGCTGACTCACTCCGCAAAAGAGAAGGCCGATCTCTTGGCTACTCTCTTTGCGTCAAATTCTACCCTTGACGACGGAGGAGCATCGCCGCCCTTTTTACCGCGATGCGAGCACTCAATGCGGGAAATTCGCTTCACTCAAAGTGCAGTGCGACGTGCTCTATTTTCCCTCGACGTCAGGAAGTCCAGCGGGCCTGATGGCATTCCAGCAATTGTGCTCAAAACATGCGCCCCTGAGTTGGCTCCGGTGTTAGCACGCCTATTTTCGCTGTCTTACACCTCAAGAAAAGTCCCGTCTTCGTGGAAAGTAGCCTACGTTCACCCTATTCCTAAAAAGGGTGACCGCACAGACCCGTCTAACTATCGGCCTATTGCGATAACCTCCCTGCTCTCTAAGGTGATGGAGCGTGTGATAAACATCCAGCTCCTTGGTTACCTTGAAGATCATCAGCTAATTAGTGACCGTCAATACGGGTTCCGCCACGGGCGTAGTGCTGGTGATCTTCTTGTGTACTTACCGCACCGATGGGCAGCCGCCATCGAGAGCAAGGGAGAAGCACTGGCATTTAGTCTAGATGTCACAAAGGCTTTTGACCGGGTCTGGCATAAGGCTCTTCTCGCGAAGTTACCATCTTTCGGGCTTCCTGAGGGACTATGCTTGTGGGTCGCTAGTTTCTTATCTGGGCGAAGCATTCAGGTCGTTGTAGACGGATTATGCTCCGATATCATGCCCATCAATGCTGGCGTCCCCCAAGGATCTGTTTTATCACCTACGCTGTTTCTTCTGCACATCAACGACATGCTTAACACTAGTAGCATCCATTGCTATGCAGACGACAGTACGGGTGATGCATATTATGCAGGTCGTGCAAATATTCCTCAAACACAGGTGGAGGAGAACAGAAAGAGACTTGTGTCTGACATTGAGACCTCTCTGGAGCAGGTCTCTGAATGGGGTAAACTGTCTGCGTGTTTTCCGCTAAGAAGACCCCATTTAACATAGCACCGAAGTTCCGGGACACCTCTCTTACCATTTCTAAGAGTATTGGGATCCTTGGCGTCGATATTACGAAGGAGGTCCAATTCCGGAGTCATCTGGAAGGTAAAGCCAAAATGGCTTCTAAAAAACTTGGGGTGCTCAATAGAGCGAGGCAGTACTTTACTCCGGGTCATAGACTTTTGTTATATAAAGCTCAAGTCCGGCCCCACATGGAGTACTGCTCTCATATCTGGTCTGGTGCACCTCAATACCAACTCCTTCCTCTTGATTCCATCCAACGCCGGGCAATTCGTATTATCGACGATCCCACACTCACAGACGATTTAGACACCCTCGGTCTACGGAGAGACGTTGGCTCTCTGTGTGTATTTTACCGTCTATACTATGGGGAGTGTTCTGAAGAACTTTTTGAATTGGTGCCACCGTCACCTTTCTACCACCGCACCGCTCGCCACAGGAGTAAAGTCCATCCCCACATCCTTGACACTTGGGTCTCCAAAAATGTCAGAGCGTCACGTGGTTTTTTTCCTCGTACAGCAAGATTGTGGAATGGACTCCCTCCCGAGGTTTTCCCTGTGTTTTATGACTTGAGGTCCTTCAAAAGGCGTGTTTACAGGTATCTTAAGAGTCGGCAACGCATCAGCAGCTCCTCTGGTGTTGCAGATGTCCATGGGCGACGGTGACCACTTTCCATCAGGTGGCTCGTCTGCTCGTTTGCCGTCAGATATAAATAAAAAAAAAAAAAACCCTTTGTATGCGAACGTCAGATTCGCAGCAAAATTTGACATACATTTTCTATGAAAATGTTTGTCAAAGGGTTAATGCAGGAAGTACAGCTAAGAAAAATCTATAAAAATACATACTAGCAACTGTCTTTGGCAAACAAAAGAAGTTCTTATCCTGTTTTTATAGTACAATGTTCCACTGCTACATTATTTTTGAACAATATACAGGGTGATTTTGAATTCCCTTGTTGAATTTTAATAAAAATATTATTGTGGGTGTTACATAGGTTCAATAACACCTCAATTTAATGATTTTGAACTCCCTGTCAATATTTTAATGACCAAATAGAATCCCTAACAGAATATAAACCAGAAAAAAAAAGGTAATATAACATTATTTTTTCTCCATAATGAACCTTAATGTAACACTAGTGGGTGTTACATTAAGGTCCAATAACTCCTCAATTAAATCCTAATTTTATTTATATGTATGCAAACTACATTTTTGTTAATTTGTTTTCTTGACTGTTACTTTACCTCCATTATTTAGCAACTGGATCTGCTCTCTATGCACTAGGACTTAGTTTTATTAAATCCTTATTACTTATTCATAGATTAAATCTAAAGAAACAATTTATTGTTTGCGTGTTTCAGAATAACCAGTTCTCAAAGAATACTGTCGGAAGCACTGGGCAATTTTCAAAGTTCAGATGACCAAATCACACTGGAGGCATCAACTCAATCTCTAATTTTGCGAAATTACCTTGACACCAGTGCCGACATCTTAAAAATTATTCGGACACAAATAAGTTTGAAGCCAGCAGAATTTGACAGTTACGCTATAGGAGCAGAGACTACCATCACATTCACATTGAAAGAATTCAGAGCACTCCTAGCATTTGCAGAGGCACTCAGCTTACCCATACAGTTACACTTTGAGACAACAGGACGACCAGCTGTCTTTATAGTGCACAACGGTTCCACATTTGAAGCTCATTTTGTGTTAGCTACTTCTAAACCAGACAGTGCCACTCAAGCATCATCAACACAAAACACCACTGTGCAGAGAAAAAGGAAGGATTCCAGCTACCAGGGGTCTGCGAGAAAGAAGATGCATGTTGATGCAGACATATCTAAATGTTTGGAACAAGATTCCCATCTTTTCAACTTTATAGATATACCAGAACTAAATGGCTGCAATGACAAAAATGAAGACATAAATATTGTGGATGTCGTTAATAATGCCAACAACAGCAACTTACAGGACTGTGATAATATACCAGCATCTCCAACTTCAAAAACTATGATCAAATCTGTGTTCCGGAGGTGTTTTGAAAGTACTTTTGATCCAAGAGCAATACGAGGTGTAGTGTTAGCTGAGAATTCTGATAGTGAATGACTTTATTCATAGTTTACCTATTTATGATGGAATGTAAATAAATTTAATAAATCTCAGATTGTTTTACACACAGTATTGGTAATATCAAATGCACATGAAACAGAAAAACTAATTATTTGTATTGCAAGTTTAATTATTGATTAATACACTTTTAACATAAGTTCACAGTATAATAAGAGGAATTTAAGGAATGCAAATGAAATAGCATCATTATCACTGCATTATAATTTTATAGCAAAAAATATACATACATAGGTAAAAATATGATACACGTCACAAATCAGTATTCGATGATTTAGGTTTTAATGGGGTTTATTACAATCATCTTACATGCACAGGTAAATTGGTAACATTTTCTAGATCATCAGAATAAGAGAATGAAAATTGAGAACAGATTTCAGAATAAAATAAATAGTATGTGTAAGTTCTTTTTTGCCATTATAGGCGAAAACTTATTAGTTCATCATTGTTAAAAATATGCAACAAATAATCATAATGCACAAAGTTGACAATTTCTGAATCAATTTCTTCTAGAACAGAATATCAATGGTATTTCACAAAATATTACAATTAACTCCACTGAATATCACGTGCCTATGATATTTATAATTATAAAGCGCCTATCATCATGAATTCAGTCACTGACAAGAGACGCCGCTATACGTTAGACACGATACGAGATATCTCCAATCGTATCTCACGTGTTGCGGCGTGCCTCTCGTCAGTGACTGAACATAGGATGGTTTAATAGGCGCATAACTTCAATCCTCTAACTTGCAGTGAAAGGCAGCTATAAAAGCAAAGTGAACAAAAATATCCGCCTCTTGCACATTTTTATCTACAAACAAAATGGGCAAGGTTGAATTCATACAATCAAGTTTACAAAATTTGCTTTTATTCAGTAAAAATTATAAGTATTTACTACTAAAATTAGCACTAGAATTAAAATCGAGGCTTGGGGAAGCGACCAATGTGTATCCATTGCAAAGTTCGGTAACTAACATTTTACATGCAAATACAAGTTTAATTTTCTTTTACAATTTTTTTACATTTAATGTCACTGTGTCTTGCATGTTACAATCTTAAAATCTTCAGACATGTTAGTTAAATAATTGCCATTAAATTATTTCAGATTTGGTTTCTACTATACAGAGATCAAACTTTAAGCATACAAGAAAAAGATCAAATGCAGATTTGTTTTTCTATAAAAATTACCGTACATATCTCATTATTATAACAATAGCTAGCTAACACGTCTTAAAAAAGATGAAAAAGACCTTGAACTCTATTTTTTAATTTATTATTTATAAAATACGGCAGCGATACCATATAATTACAATAAGTATTTATTTTAAATCAATTTCAATATTGTCTCTGGCCGGGTGGAGGGGCCGCACTAGGATCACGGGCCTGCTCGCAACAACGTTCTAACTGAATCACCAAACACTCACTATTTAACTAAATTATTGAAAAAGGGCACTGTTACTTAGGAACAATCCTCTTGGCTCTTTCTCACACACTGTGCTACTTTCCTTTTAAACTCCGAATATGATTCTCTCCATTCTTTCTGTAAAAAGAAACAGAATGAGCACACATGTACAAGTGTCGGTGAGTGGCGGTGTCAGCCGGGCGCGCTTGGAGGGTGTCTCAATGTGTGTTTGTTACTGTGGTGTCAGGTGGCCCTTTTCTGTGATTTTGTACCCCTCACACTCCTAAAAGCAATCTTCTTGACTTTTCCTAACACATCTGGCAACTTTCTTTTTGAAATCCGAATATCGCTCTCTCCATTCTTTCTGTGGATGTAAATAACAAAAAAGAAGTGAGAAGATACACAAAACAGAAATACACATTAGGCAAAGGTAATATATGCTCACACAGAATCAAACATTGGTATATCGCAGTACGACTGAAATAACGAAATTCATTAATAACCATTAAAACTAAGTAACCGATCCAAATCACTTCACATACAACACTTCCATGAAGATGGAAGAATGTCATTATAATATGATGATTATCACTGATAATCTCTTTCATCTGACTAAAGGCGGACTAGAATTGATGAGTTGCTAAACACTAAATTTACTATAACAACATCCAACGCAACACAAAGATCTTTAGAGATATTTACTCATCTTTAAATTTTCATAATAAATTTTGAATCTCAACACGAAACTAGAAAGTTAAAATCAACAAATTCAGTTACCATGTTATCAAACTCACCGCTGCGTCAACATTAGCGGGACTCTCGTCGTTGGGGTCGGCCAGCATGGAGATGACGCTGATGAGGATTGTCTCCACCGTGTGCACCGGCAGCCATCGTTCCGATGCCTTCTCGTAGCCCCATTTGTCGTCGCCCGGCTCGTGCAATATTGATATGCATACATCACCATTTTTCTCAACTGGAATTGTTGATATATTTTTATTAATACACATATCATGCCAAAGCTGGCCTCTGCTTATTGTTCCTCCTAATTGTAAAGCTTACACTAACGTTTAGTTAATTTTTAACTGTTGATTAAAGCCCCAGTAATTGGTAAGAGTAGATGGTAGAGTACTAACTATATTAGTGTAAACATTGGTAGAGTCACAGGGAACAGTGTTTGAAGTATTAAAAGTTTTTAAGTGTAAGCAATTCGTTAATAACGAGATATCATCGTAATATACACTTTCAACCCTGTACAAAAATGTTGGCCCGACGATTCCACCAGAGCTATGAGATGAGGTTGTGTTTCAAACAACCAATAAAACGTTATATTCACACATCTCGTACTTCAGCTTCAGTGGCGAATACTGAGTGGTGATGTGTCATATTTGTATGGCGGTATCGAGCCACCACACATAGGTATCTTATTTCACCCGAATAGTTGAAAAGGCGCAGGTAACAAGAAGACAAAACAAAATTGTTCACTGTCCAGTAAACTAAAATAAATACATGTTATAGATTGGAAAGATAATTATTTATTTATTTACTAAATATAAAAATAATAGGTCTATATAAGTAAATATACTGCTTTCTATGTGGAAAATACGAAAACAAGCAGATTCATCCTATTGAAGGCATCCGTGGCGCGTTTACGGCGCGAGCAAAAACTTGTAGTCACAGGTATTGTCTGCGGTTCTGGAGAGGCCCAAGAAACGGTGATTGGAGTCTGGCAGCCGGCCGTAAAAATTTCGCCAAATCAAATCACAGCATGCCCTTTAGGCCAGATCTATTTTTTGCACATATGTTAGTCGTAACCTGACACCGTGCGAAAATGACGTCATCGATTACGCAATTCGCAAAAATAATATTACTCAGCAACCGTACCATATTTTTTAATGCTGTAAAGACAAATTTAAAGCTAAATATATTGTCTTTCAAATATGAATAGAAAAGAAATGGGCTTATTGAAAAAATACAGTTTTTATACAAGGTCAAAGTTTGCAAACTGCGTCACGAACTTGACTGCCAGAAATAAACGTACACTTTGTTACAAAACAATCAACAAGGACCTACGCTACGCTTATGTTTACACAATTCCTCGAATAACATCAAGATGTTTATAAAAACAGCACTTGAAACCCGACCCGCGGAGAGCGATCACAGGGCGATAAGTAGCTAGGGATGTCCCTTAACTTTTCGTAGTTGCTATCGACAAGTATATCGATAAATATTTTTTTTACGTATTAATATATACGTATTCATGAAAATTAATTAAAAACACAAACTTTATTTATTATTTAGTCTTATTTATAAAGTACATTCGATTTAACCAAATTTAAAAAAATAAGTAGGTACATAATCCGGCATCTCATTATAACGCGTCTTGCTCAATATTACTCAGTATTAAAATATTTGGCTTTTTAATTGAAAAAAAAAGATCATAAAGTCGTACTATACAAAAAATAATCATTATATAGTACTATAGTAATCATCTATTTATCGACAATAACAAATGTTATCGTAAATCTGTCGACACATTACGTACGTACTACGGGCCTATAAAATACAAGTCGACAGTCAAGTTTCGCCCGTACGGCCATACAAATAAAGATCAAAATAGCGTGCATGTCGTGCTTATCAATCGGCAGGTCACGCCGCCATTTTTTATGGGTGAATCACCATTTTTTGTCGTATTTCTTTTGTGAAATTTTCGATTGAAATCATTATATAAAAGGTTAGATCCAATTGAAATCTAATTGCAATTATTTATTGTAGTCATTTTACTGTATTCAACAACAAATGTCGATGTAATTATTAAGAAATCTGCCAATGTAGGTAGTCAGTTTTTTACCATGATATAACTGGTAATTCGCTATATTTCTTATAACCCACAATCTAAAACTATTAAATATAAGCAGAACTAAACATGCTGTGAAACTTTTTCTGTAAAACACCGTACTTACTATAAAAAATCCAAAAAATGTCATACACAAACAACAAACTCACTGCACCGTAGACACTTTTTTTACTTCGTAAAATAAAGGTAGCATGACAATCAATTTGACTGCGGAGTATTCAGAATTTTAGATTGTCTATTAAAGATCGTGTAGAGGTCAACTTGTTCATACAAAAGTAGTCTATGAAAGGCGGAAATAAAGTTTAAAGTAGAGCAGGGAACACAGGACCCATGGGTCCGCTTCGGACGGGAAGGAATGGCGCGGTCACGTGACCGTGGACCCATGGGGCCAGTTCGGTTTTGAAAGGATACGTCATTATAGTGGATCCCGGGTTCCGATGCATCACAACTGAGGATGCAACCGGGCAATATGCTCGAATGAGAAGAGGAGGAGCCAGAAGCGTTCTATCAATTTCGAACGTTTATCATATTCTTTTTATGTTAAGTATCGTATGTGTTTCGTACTGTCGTCTTACAGGTAAAAAAAATCTGTTTTGATTTTAGGTGTGGTGTGGATAAACATGTTCATTGTCTCATTGCAGTTCATTTATAAAGGTATTAGCTTTCACCCGCGGCTCCGCCCTAGTAAATGTCCCTCTGGAACAGTACTTTTACCTGGGATAAAATGTACACTATGTCCTTCTCCGTACACCAGACAACAGGTATACAAAAGGACGATCGGCTCAGTAGATAAGGCGTGAAGGCCTAACAACTCACTTTCGCATTTATAATATTAGGATTTTTCAGTGATTCTGGAGCTACCTAAAGCGAGCAGGTGAGCTGGCGTCAGTCAGGTGGTAGAAACTTTGACAATTACAGTGTGAAATCGTACCATGATGGGTACTGTTCTTTTTCGTATTAGAACATATTTGAGAAATGCGCCTGAGGAATAACTCATACTAAGTATTAAAGGGAGCATGTGTCAAATGATGACTTTTTCATGTGATAACGTCTTATAAATCGATGGACGCCGACTGCACAGCGCGCACACGCAAAAAGTATCACGTTCGATAGAGAGGCTCGATCGGCCTAAGCGTTCGGCTTGTGACGCATCTATCTCTTTTCCACCGTCAAACCCTATAATTATCGTTCGTAAACCGACTTTAGATACGACCTACTTTTTTATTAGTGTGGAAGGATAATTAACATTTAGTAAATCACACACAAATGGTTTAGACCCTATCAATTTCCTAAAATGCTAATTGTATGGACATCTGCATAAACGCGGCTGTTCTTCTCAGAACAATTAGTCTCGTTTAAAAAGTTTTTTGCGTTTTGTCATAAAATCGTGGTGGAGCGACAAGTAAAAAGGACATACAAGTAAATATAAATATTCCTGATTCTGAAAATATACAAAACTAGATTTTTGAAAAAATATTAGAAGCCCTGATTCATGGGCAGCAGTCAGGCGCAAATTGTTGTTTGTTAACAATCTGTCAATTCTTGTTATCAGCACACAGCTTGGTAGAAACACCTGAAAATTATCTCAGCACTCCTTCACTTTAAGGAGTCTGGCCCTAAGGCCCATGTTCTAGGTAATGAGATTTTAGCTCCACTGACTACTACGGCACCACAGCAGCCAATATGGGTACTGCTGCCCATATATGACACTGCAGTTTTTTATCATTATGTTTTATTAAGAATGAGAAATAAATTTTAAATAGGTATCTATATAATATATATATTTTTTTTATATTTATATAATTTGCTAGAGACTGACTGAAACAAGATATTCCGCCGAAATTTCAATTTAGGTGATAATAATAATTTATTACTATTAATATGCCGTGTGGTATCCGGCAGAGTAGAATAGGACCACTCCAAGTCTTCCCGTGGATGTCGTAGAAGGCGACTTAGGAAATACAAGCTAAACAAAGCTTAAAAACATCTAAGAGACCTCTCCAACCCGTCTGGCCAGCGTGGAGAGTGTAGGCCAAGTCCTCTGGCTGCTCTGGCCAAGTATGGCCCTAGTAGTACAGAGAGGGTCGTGCTCCTGTAGTGGAGACTAAAAAGGACCTGATGATGATGATGATGACTATTAATAACAGCTGTTAGCACATAATAATATATATTAATATTCATCAACATATCAGCTGCAAGAAGTCCACTGTTGGACCCATGTCCAGCAGGAGGTTAAGGAGGCCTATGCCGCCCCCAATGATTTCCAGAATGACTGGAAGCAGCCTGCATCCAGTGCCATATTATTATTATTACATGCAAAAAGCCATTTTACTTGACACCATAGACAGAGATGTAAATATTTAAAAAAACAACAAAATCCACACTTTCATATAGCGTATAAACCTTCTACTAGACTGGGCTGATGGTAAACATTATTGACGCGCGTGTCACGACACTATTCACCTAAACACGTGAGTTTAGGTGAGGCCAATTTTGTCTATATTCTGCCCAACCTCTATTTTTCTGCCGAGACTAATAATGATACAGCAACCAAATGGTGGCATAAAGAGACCTTTCAGATTAATGAGGTACAAAGTAACACTTACTATTTGGGTGCCATATTTCAGTAACAAATTTCATCCGTGGCGGCCTCAGAGGGTATTCCTTTGGAAAATGTAAATGCGCTTTGAAGAATCCACCCTCACTGAAACATAATTGGTACATTATTTCAATTCTCCTTATAAATAGACTAATTGCAGCACAAACTCAAGTCTAAGATGCATTTGTATAACACAAATCACATAATTAAGGTATAATGACACCAAGATCTTATAATTTTGCCTCATTAAAATTACTGTCCTGTAATGCCATCTCTCAACAAAGATTATTCTAAAATCTGGGTAAACAGGTATCCTGTACCTTCATTTACTTATTTTAGAAACACCTCATTATGGTTTGGTAGAAATTTACTTCACTATCATTATGGCAACATGCAGTTTCAAGTTTAAGTTACCACTCGCACACCAAACCAAACATATTCTAATCTCTCAGAATGTATGAAATTCAAGTCGCCTTGCTGATTGATGTTTAATATAGCCTCAACTCAGTCAAACTTTTATCAACAACAAGTAGAAAGTTACTCACTACAGTGTGTCCGGAGGTCCAATAATGAGAACTTCCCATCTGTAAATGTCATTGTCGTCTATCAATCCAGCAGAAAAGCCTTCCACTGGATTTTTGTTCAGTTCTGCAAACAAAAGGAAAACATGGATGAGCCGAAGCCCGACTTCTGAAAGTTCAGCTAAGGATAATAACGCACGTGTTATAAAAAAGATGCGTGAATCATTGCCAAGTATTCACCGTAAATACACATAGAAATAGTCATTTTACTCATTGACTTTGGCACAGAATATCTGTCATTGCGACAACTATTGATTTTATTTCCGACTGCCTAAATACACCGGTATTGAATTGAATGAATCTAGGGTTACAATGATGGAAGTCTGAAACATATTTCTCGAAAGAACCACAAAAGATTCACAAAATTCGACCCGCTAAGGTCAATGATTCCACGACAAGACATTTGACGCTTGATTATGAGTGACTCGCACAAACAGTTTTATACAAAAAAATGGACTGACCTGCTAATTGCTTTTTTAGTAAAAGCGAAGACTGTGGCTCTGACATTAATTACAATTGTGAAATTTACCCTGACGACACGAAACAAATGATTTTTCCACAAAAGATGGCTGGCTGAGTTTTGAGCAGGTTGCAGTGTTGCCAGCAGTCAGAGAAGAAAACACCCCAAACCTAATCATAAATTACCCCGTCTTGTATCCGGTGTTGTCAAGGGGTGCGCTGCGCAGCGTCAGAATTTTTGTATATTACATCTTCAGGTTATGTAAAGAAAACCCTGTCTGTTCTTGAAGCGGTGATTCAGCCCGTGGATATGAACAACTTTTTCTATGGATATTTTTTACGTTCTAATACAAATTGACCGGGCGGCTGATAATTTTTATTTAGAAATGTCCATTTATTTTCGAGTTTCCAGCTTTGATCGCATAGAAAAGCTGTGGTGTACCCTTGTTTCACAAACAGAAATTACATAGAATTTCGATTCGCAGAAAATGATTCATAGATTATTTAATTCTTGTATTTCTAATATTATTGTTTCAAAGATTATTTACTTGAATGAAACATGATTTATAGAAACACAGCTCAATGAATTTTACAATCTTATATCTTCATTTAACAAACTAATCAAACAGTAGAATATTTTTTTTATAGAATCTTGTGTGTTTAGTATATTCTTTGATGGAATTTTATTTTAAAAATATATACGTTATGTTATGCATCATTTTTAAACAAATATCCTAACAACACTCAATACAGATTAATTCAGATAGAGTTAAGAAATATAAAATAAAATAGTGGAAAAAATAAGTAAAGTAAGAAAATAAAAGTAGGTTAGGTTAGAACTGTGACTATATCAGAAAATCAATCGCTATCAAAAAAGTAGGTTAGGTTAGTACTATGACTGTAACCCTACCAGCCGGCCTATTTGCTAACTCAGTGACCAACGTTTTGATAGTCATTTCAAAATAAATTGCGGGTTTCCTATGATTGACTATTTTTATTAAAGATATATAAAACGTAATGTACTTTGAAATGACTATCAAAACGTTGTACACTGAGTTAGCAAATAGGCCGGCAGGAAACGAATTGCTATCAGAATGGAGCTGTCCTACTCTACCAATAAAGTAGGTTAGGTTAAGTTAGAACTGCGACCCCGTCAGAAACGACTTGCTACCAGAAAAGTAGGTTAGGTTAGGTAAGTACTGTGTCCCTACCACAAAACGAATTGTTATGATAATATGTATGTATAATAACATCAGTATCGTCTCGCAAACTATGATATAACGTGTACTTATTAATTTTACCCTCAATTTTATTTTTCCTAGGATATCAGAGCAAAAGTAAGCGAACTTAAAATGGGACTAAAATTATATTATTTTTCTTTGTCATGAATTAAATAAAACACTTCTACGATACGATACGTACGTACGAGCAATCATTTACTAGAGGAGAACACACAAAAGTAATAATTAACCAAACTTAGGGAAATATTTCAGATGCTGGCAGTGCTCCCAGATTGTGAAACATCTGAGTTGCTACTTGTTTCCGGTGAAATGTTGCCATTTGTAGAAATTGCAAGAATATCGATTACACAAATAATAAATATTCTTTGCCGGACCTCACAGATTTCGATTCAGGAATCTTTTTAAAACTGAGCCGTCACAATTTTTTTCATAGCCATATGTAGCACTGAAGACGACTGTAGAGAGAGATAGACATCCTACAGAACCTTACAACCACTTTTTGTTTTAGTTTACCGTGGTAGTGTTCAAGCCTTATAATATTGAGATTAGACTCGAGTTCTCTTTCAAGACTGGAGTTCGAGTCCAAGCATAAGTCCTTTCGATTATTGAATCATTTAAAGATATACTTAACATAACACATTAGGTGGTAAATTATTAACTCACCCTTATCCCTATCCTTGCTAATATTATAAACTAGTTTTCGCCTGCAGTTTCGCTCGCGTCAACGTCGTTCCCTTGAGAACAGTACCTACTTTTTTCCGGCATGAAATATGTCCTTCCCAGTACTCCAGATAACTTGTATGCAAAATTGCATGAACATCGGTTCAGTAGTAACGGCGTGAAAGCTACAAACAAACAAAGTCACTTTCGCATTTATAATATTATTATTAGTAAGGATGCGCAAGTGAGTTTGTTTGTTAAGCTTATACTCTACTACGCTATGTGGATATATATAATAATAATAATAATATATACGGACAAATCACACAGATTGAGCCAGCCCCAAAGTAAGTTCGAGACTTGTGTTATGGGATACTAACTCAACGATACTATATTTTATAACAAATACATATATAGATACACATCTAAGACCCAGGCCAATCAGAAAAAGATCATTTTTCCATCTTGATCTGGCCGGGGACCGAACCTGGGCACTCTCGTGTCGCAGGCTGGCGTGTTGACCGCTGCGCCACAGAGCTAGCCAAAATAATAAATAAAATATGCTACCTAGACCTCACACAAGAGACCAATTAAATAAACTTGAGGGACTCCATTTGTGTATTGGCTTCTTCTTTGGGCTCCGTTAATGTCTCTAATTTCCGATCCGATCTCAAGTGGTTCCCTATCAGGCAACGTCCCAATTTGCATATCCTACCATTACTTTATTTTATGTATATTATTTGTTTTCTTTTTATGTACACTGCGCCAACTCAGCCTTTATATCATAGAGACGTCGCTCGTGGACAGCGGTGCAAGCCTTTAGATAGTGCGTCATGCTCCGCAAAGAAGCGGCAGAGAGAAAGCGTAAGGACAACACGATTCTCGCTATCCGCCGCCGACGCAGAAGGCGGGCGTATGGCCTGCACTTTATTTTTTTAAATGACTATGTGGCTAGTTCTAAGTGAGCTTTTGCTACTTCACCGGGCGTTTGAGGCGAGGGCAGAGTGCCCTCAGCCTTTATAGACGACAACATCACCAAAGGGGCCCCAGGAGGGACGGACCTTGCCTTTGGGGCGTTGGCTGTGTACGCACGGCTTGGAGAGACAGCAAACCCATATTGCCTGATGGGCCGCGATTACGTGCATGCATAGCCTAAGGGGCCAATCTGAGAATCTATGGCAAAAGCCTTTGGAAAGCAGCAACTCTTATCTTTTGCCTTATGCCGAAAGCTACGTTGCCAGAAGGGCCTATCCTGGATACAAGTCACCCGAGACCGCCGAGCAGTCACCAGTAAATCGGAGGTAATCGGAGTATTCGTCCTCTGTGCGATGTCAATAGGATCATCGGGATCCTCAGGTACCTTCCTAGGACGTCTACGACGTAAGGATATATCGTGTAAATTGGGGGGCCGGGACTCTGTGCTGCACCCATAAGGGCCGGTGGGGCGGCGGATACGGGAATCCGTCGTCCAGCTAAAGGCGCGCCTTTCAACCCAGGCCGTTAGCACGGGTTGAAAGGGCTGCCCGGCTTTCCGTGTATGGAAGCGACGACGAGGGTCATTCCAAACGTAAAACAAAGTAAGCAGGCGGCAGTCGCCAAATCATGTATTACTAACAAACTATATACAAAGCCCTTTAGGCGTGTAGGCGACCTACTGTTGAAGAGTTTCTTTCTGCGTTTTTTCTCTGCAGTAATGCCAGTAGTCTGTACTTTTGAACAATAATTAATAACTGAAATATGAGTAATATGGAATGATTAAAAATGTGAATTTACGTGAAAAAGGGCATGCGAAGGCCTATTCTCTAAATACATCTTTGAGTTTTTAATACTCCTGAATCCTGGGCTTCTATGTAATCGAGCGAGAGACGCTCATATGAGGATGGTCCACAGTCCCATAAACACAAACACAATATACAAGACTTTTGTATCAATTTTATTTATTCTTACATAATAGTCACAAAAGTGATGATAACGACTTTATATTACAAAATTATTCACTTTGACCTGAATCATTCCTAACTTTCTTAGATTTCGGTTCTGCATGGCCATTCATTTCTTGTTTCCTTTTTTTCTTATTCTTTTTCGTTTTTTGACCTGTCACAATATCTTTTTGTGTATTTATTGGAGTCTGAAGTTTACCTTTTATCTTATTTGTACCTTTACATGAGCTTACAATTTCTAACAAAGCTTTAAAATCTAAATGTGTTTGAACATGGCAACTTTCATGAATCATTTTAATAGTATTTATTAATTTTCTTAGTAACACAAAATAATTGTTCTTAGCTTCAAATTCTGATTGATCTTTTAAAGTGTTTATTAATGTATTTTCAAATTTCGTTTCCAAATTTTTTAGCTTGGCAACTGCTTTGTCATCAGGTTTGTTTCTTTTTAGTGCACGGTAAAATCCTGCCAGGAGCTCGATCCCTTCATTTCGGCGGAACTGTCTCACCTCTTTATTGAAAACATTCTCTATTATGATCGGCACAAGGTCGTAGCTGCCTTCCCACTCTGTTTGCAACACATTGTGGAAAAAGATAATAGGTAAAAGGCAGTTGCGGTTTTGGAAATAACTTTGGACTGCTTCTTTGAGTATCTCTACCAATGGTGAAGATGATTTCTTCTTTTTTTGAGATACAGCTGAGTTACTTTCAATTTTTTGGGAACAATGAATGATGAATAAAGCAAAATAAGTAATTACATCACCCACAGCTTGAAAAAGAAAGTGTGAGCGTTCTCCTTTGTCTATTGTTGACTTCAGGTAGTCACACAGAATGTCGAGAGTGACTCTTTCGGTTGTGGCAAACTTTCTTACTTTTGTTAGTGTTTTTATAGTTTTTCGGACCCTGTTTTCAAGTTCACTGAATTGATTATCCCGAATGCAGAATTCTAGGCATCTCATAAGAGGGGCAATCATGCTCAAACAAATATCCATTGCAGGATCCTTCTCTAAATAAATGTCTATTAAATCCAGAACTCTTATCCTAAAGTCTGACAATGCCTTTTTGTCTTTTCTCTCTTTTTTATTCTTCTTCCCTTTCGCTTTCCCTGACTGAAACTGTTTGAAGGCTTCTGTAAGAGCTTCGTCCAGCCTTTTGCCTTCCTCTTCGTCAATCATATCAGCATCAACACTCTCTGTGTCAGACTCTGGTACAGCAGAACCCAGTGCTTTTTGTATGGCCATCCTCAGCTGGTCAGGTATCTTCATTTCTTCGTCATCCTCATCCTCTACCTCACTATCGCTGTTATCACTATCTTCATCATTTTTGTCACTATCATCTTTATCTTCTTCCTCTTCTTCAGATTCCTCCTCAGAGTCAGCATTTTGTGTTAGAGGATTTGATTCACTCTCAGGATCTAAGACAGATATTATTTGACCAATAGCCGTTGGAGTCAAAAATTCCCAAAGTAACCTAAAGACACATTGCACTACAGATCTGAGGACACTGGACTCCACAGACAAAATGGACAAAAGAACTTCAATCAAAACTTCAATCCACTCTGGCTCATCACTAGCTTCTACTTTTATCTTCCCAGGCTTCTTTTTCCTGCCTTTCCGATAATGTTCATAGCAACTTTTCAGTTCTTTTATAGAGCTCCTTGATACTTTCACATGAGTAGGTTCAGAGAACAGAAACAAACCTAATTGGTAAAGTAAGATCAAGAATACTTTGTCTACTTTTGATTTGGATCCATTCTTTTCAATGTTTTGACAGATGTCTGTGAGCATCTGCCAGCATTCCATGCTTTCTGCAGGGAACTGTTTCTCCAGTTTCTTTTTAACTTCTTCTTTTTCCATGATGCTGCAAACAAACTCGCAGAGTGAAGACAGAACTGAGACTAAGTTATCTACATTGGAGAAGCGCGACGTGAAGCAGCGGTAAAAGCAGGATTTAATGGATCCTGGGGAAATAAATATAATTTATCAGAAACACATTTAAATATTCTTAATATAAATATTCTATTCTTCTGTTTTCTGTACAAATTGATAGGCATATCCAGCCGATAATGGGGTAAACTAGTATAGTAGGTATATTTGTAGACCACAGATAAAAATTTACAAATGTATTTTATTTTACAATAGAAAAAAATAGTTCGTACCTGATAATTCAATGCTAATGCTAGAGTTATTGTCGCCGCCAATCTTAAAAAACCCAAAGCACATGAGTAATTTCATGTAAGTCAGTTTGAATTCCACATCGTCTTTGACAGCCTCGTGGCTGACCAGGTGAGACAGAAGCTCTGCAGCCTTCACCCTCTCATTGTTATACCAGTTCCTCTCAACATTCTCCTTCACAAACTTCTTTGAAGTGTTCAAAAGCACTCCTTTGAGTAACTTTGCCATTTTCTTTACAGCATCTTTCTCTAAATCAGCTATTATTGATTTAATTATACTAGTACCAGTAACTTCAGCAAAATTAATTTCACCAGGATTGAACAGTAGCTTTTTTAAAGTTTCTACTCTTACTTCATTAGTCACTTTCTCAGACTTTATAACTTTGGCCAAAGAGTTTAGAAGTTCTTTGCCTCTCTTGATCATAATCTTATGATCATCCTCATCATCCCTCTTATTTCTAATTTTGCTGGCTGTTTGCAGTCCTTTGAACCAGTCCATGAGTAACTTGAAGATGTTTGTACTTATCAGCTCAGGAATAACTTCACAGTTTTCACTAATATTGTCGAGTATAGTGCAAAGAATGTTGATAGCAGCTAGTTCCCTGTTTCTGTTATGCTTCATAAGCTGGCTATCGATGCCTGAAGTCCAAAATAACTTCAAGTGTGGAGAGTTGGCAATTTGAGTCCCAACTTCCTTGTAAATAGGATGACTAACTGAGCTAAAATCAATTCCCATCTGTAAAAATAAAAAAATGTAGATATATGAAAATTAGTGCAATGATAACTTAATCCAAGATGAACAATAAATAAATTAAACCGGGGAAGTATAAGTCACACGCTTCCTGTACATTTACAGTAAGTTGTCTCAAATTCCACTTTGTAAATAATCTTTCATATAAAAAACCCGACTTTCACCAACTTTAAAGCTAACCCTTTAAAATAAAAAAAATACTTTTTTCAAATCGGTTCATAATTGAGTTCTGAGGTAACAAATGTAAAATTGATAACCTCTTCCTTTTCTTGAAGTTGGTTAAATTAAGGGGGGGCATCAATTAATTAGTGAGAGGCTATTTTGGCAAATTTTTGCTAGGACTTGAGGTTTTTAAATCACTACCTGTACCCAGTTTCTTTATTGTGCTCATGATTTGCAAGTAACTGAGTCGAGATAGACTTACCATAAGTTTTTCACCAATAACATGAACATTATCTTCACACAAGATTTCTGGGACACCAATAAGTTTTCTTAACTTGACTTTGCTTGAGAATTTTGAATTAGCTACCATCAGAAAGTAAAGAGAATCCAGAGTGTGATCTTTCAAGTCCTTCTTGAATTCCACTTTGATATTTGACCAAACTAAAGAAGAAAACTGCTCTTCATCCAGCTGGGAAAAATAAAAATATATTAGTCATACAACCTCACAAATAATATGATTTGTAACTTAAGAAATTTAAAATAATGACTACATGCAGGCTTTTGGTACACATCAAATATGTGTAGGTGTATACATAGTATATTAGAATAACAACACTATGACATCTGACATAACACTAATAAAATGAAAATGTTTAAAATAGATGCATATTATAAGAGGCAAGTTCATTTTACTGCTTTTCTGGTTTATTGAGAGCAATATCATTGTTATGCAGAATGTCAATAAAATGCTGGTATACACAAAAAGTTGTCTATTTGAGTTCCCAGCATTGGTAAGAAAAGTTGTTTAAATTGATAGGCTGAATCATCCCTTTAAGGTTCCAAAAAGAATGAAAATTCACTGTATTCAAACTTTTGTGTAGGAAAAGGTTATGTGATGTAATATTAAATGATAATTCTCTATTTATCATTTATCTGTCCACCCTGTATATGTCTTAATAAACTAGACAAGGTTTACCCACTAATTTTGTTAATATACTTACCCCTTTAATAAAATCCAGAAGTATGAGGTAAGTGATAGTGCTCAGGTATGATTTCTTCTTGCTAGCATTTATAAGCAGCTGGATGACCTCTTTCTGCTCCTCTTCAGAGCATAATAGCATGCGGCCCGACCGAAAAATAGCACCACATACAAGGATTTGTCCAAGAGCGACATCTCCAACTTCCTGAAGTAACAATTGAATTTATAACTCACACATAATACTAGTATTGTAAATGCAAAATAGTTGACTGGGAGAGACTGTGTGCAACAGGTTTTACATCCAATATGTGTGTCACATTTAACAATATATGTGAGAGAAACACCATTAATAGCATGAAATTACTTGAAACACTGAAGAGTACTGGCATTGAGGATAGGCTATATATCAGTATTATTACCAAGATAAAAATATTTTTACAAAATTAGCCTTTTAGCCATATTACCTACTTGTATATTATTATGTATACATTTGTATGTACAATATATAAATATTACTTACGCTTTTTGAGGACTTATTAGCATGTAGCTCCTTTTTTATAAGATCAAGGAGTGTAGATACTGTTACTTTACTGAGTTTCGATAAAACCGTCACAAGAGTCGCAAAGTAACCTGTTCTTAGGTCAGGCACGTTGGCGCCTAAACTTCTTATTAATCTCTTCATCACATATTGAACATCTTTTTCATTCTGGAATAATACAACAAAATAAATATGACTCGTGTATTATTTGAGGTTAGGTACTTTGCACAACTTTTAACTTGAAATACAAATAAAAATATTTAATGTTATATATAAATATTGAAAGCAGTGATATAAGAGCATTACATTGGGAGTCCTAACCTCGCTATTCTGGAGTTGGAAGATTATCTTAGCTCCTCCATTGAGTTTCTCGTCGTCTTTCGCTGCTCTAAGTAAATCAAAGGCGTCCAAAACTGAAGGAGTTACTTTTGATTCAGTTTCCGCTATCTTTTCTTCACTTTCTTCAACCATTTTCATTTGCATTGTGCACGAAAATTATATCCACATTTTATTTGAAACCGTATACAAAAATTACGACAAGCACTCATCCAGTCCACGTTTGTTACAAAAGTACTCTGTGACGTTTGTTTGACTTTGACAGTTTTAACCATAGACTAATTATCTTGTGGATTGTGGACTATAGACAATAATTATTTCATTTTTATATAGATTGTTTTCTAACAACGTCTTATTTTAGCATAATCGGTATTTTAAAATATTATATCTATATTTACCAGTTAAAGAGAGATTGTAAATATAAGAAACTAAGAAATGTTTTGTTCAAATAGATACCGCAGGTTAGGTACTGCAAATATTACACAGGTTACTGCAATGAATAAAAATAACATCAAAAGAATGAACTACTGAGAACAATAATCGATTGATTAGTAAACTGCTACTCAAAGTCTGAAGCCCGCGTCGGTCACATCACTAGTCTCCAAACATGGCAGGCCGTAGTGGATTTGACGATGGTAATCCCAGGTATTAATTGTGTTATATTAATAAGAACGTGGTATTTTCAGAATTTTAAGGCGCAACAAAAGTCCTTGTGCTGTAATTATTATGTAAAAATAAATGCCCCCTGCTACTACGCATTACATACCGTTGTTTTGACTCGGCGATAACATAGGATAAAAGTGTGGTTTTTAGAAAGGCTAATGAATTTTAATCGGTTTGTTGTCATTATTCTAGTGATAAGTGGCTTAATAATTTATTTAATTATAACATTGAATGCGTAGTTTGTACTTTTAGGTTATAACATTTCATGGTTATGGTTATGCCTACAGGGACTTCGGTGGCGGCAGAAGGGCGGTCGGTGGCCGCCCGCTGCCGACCGAGCCCCCATACAAAGCGTACGTCGGGAATTTACCCGGCGGAATCATTCAAGGCGACATAAACAGAATTTTCCCTGTAAGTTTGCATTTTTAGAATTTGTAAGAGAAAGCCCTACTTGTTGATGTGATCCTTATAATTGTCCGGTATGGGTGTTGTCTGGGAAATAAAATAATAACTGTGTTATCATCTATTTAACTGCCCAGAATATGTTGCTCTGCATGTAACAATTTTTTTTAATCCTCTTACTGCTGACTAATTTTCTTAATAATTTATCTATTGAAATAATATTTATATGTATATATATATAAATAAAAAGTAATTCCGTTTTATTCAACTAAAATACTCAATACATTTAACTGTAAATTTTGTTAATTATTTTTTGTCATATAGTATTTATAATTTAACATTATGCAACATACAAGGGACATTTACATACAGAAGAAAAGTACCTAAAATTAATTCAGCTTCAGTCCAAGCCCTTGATCATGGTGGTGGCAAGATTTTATTTGCCTTAATTCCTTGGGGTCTCGAAGCACTACTCTTCTTGCCCTGCTCTAGGACTGGCCCTGTGTAACTTACTAATATTATAAATGTGAATGTGAGGTTCGTATGTTTGTTACACTTTCACAAGGTAACTACTGAACTGATCATCATGAAATTTTGCATTACAAGTTCTCTGCAGTATGAATAAGGACATAGGTTACCTTTCATCCCGGAAATGTACTGTTCCCAAGAGAACAACTTGGATCAAACAAAGCTGCGGGCGAAAGCAAATCCTATGGTAAAATGGTGAGTTTTACATTAAATATCAATTTGTATACAAGATACACTGACATTTTCGTCCTTTATGAGTTGAAAGAAAGACGTGTTGAGGCTTCTTTTGCCTTTTTACCATTTTGTTCTGAAAGGTACCCTATGTCTTCTTCTATTGAGTAGTAAGATGGCTTTGCGTTCACATTAAATATGTTTCGACCAGTGCTTTGCTACCATGATTGCCTGTTTGTTTGCCTCATTCAGATCTTGTTGAGAGCAAGAAGTTGGGCTTTTTGGGCACACTAAGAGGTGACCCATAGATAGTCAGGGATACAGAGGATATGCTGCTATCCGCATATCCTCTGTATCCCTGACTACTGAATGCAAAATAAGGACAATTGGTTCAGTAGTCGAAAAGTATAATAAACCATTATAAAACTCTGTTTCACATTTTAGAGGGGGTATTATACCATCCTGAACCCTGATGAGAGAGGACGCCGCAATACGAGCGATACGATTGGCGATATCTCGTATCGTGTCTAACGTATAGCGGCGTCCCTCCCATCAAATCCATATTCAGGATGGTTTATTAGGCGCCTTAGGCATTTATACATCATGTGCTTAGGTTTTAAATATTTTGTCTTAAAAACTTTTGCACAAAAATCTGAATGTATTTCTTTGCAGGATTTATCAATAAAAAATGTGCGACTGGTAATGGACAAAGAGACAGATAAGTTCAAAGGGTTCTGCTACGTAGAATTTGAATACTTGGACGATCTGATAAAAGCAATTGAAATGAATGGCGCTATAAATGTAGAAGGTAATATTATCAAAATTGATGTCGCAGAAGAAAAAAGAAGCGGCGGGTGAGTATATTTTAGTTTTTAAATATACAATTGTACAATGTATAAGAGACATGTACATATGATCAAATCACAGGCTATAGTATTTCTGTGAGACGAAATGGTACAACATCACTATACAATATGTTAAGAAAACACTGTCCAATACTGGAAGGGGTGATTCAGCCTATCTATATGAACAACTTTTCCTGTGGGACCAATGCTGGAAACTTAAATTTTTTTTCATGTTCCCAAACAAATTGCTGTTTTGTTTGGAAATTACATTTTTTTAAATTACATTTTTTTAAATTTCGAAGTTGATCCCATGGGAAATGATGTTCATATCGATGACTGACTGATTGACAGGATCTGAGAAATCACCCCTAAAGGATCAGACACGGTTTTCTTCACATATTGTATAGACAAAAACATTGGAAACACAAGGAGCCAAACTGTGCTCTTCACCAGCTAAGTGTAGTGATATGGCAATAACCTCCCATGGAACAAAGAATCCATTTGAGAGGCTTTAGTCTAGCAGTCTAATAAAAAACAAAAAATAAATTGGCATTTGTTATAAAGTGTGCATCCACCTGGGCTATTTGTATAGGTATGCAGTTTTTTTTATGTTTGAATGTTATGTTTAGTATAGCTTGTGATTTAATTTAGTATGCGTATGTTTTTTACATGTATTTTATATTTAAGTAACTAATATGATTTCTAGGGATTTCAGTTCCCAGTTCTAGGCTATGGAATATTACATACTCAAATGAGAAAAGAGAGACACCAAGTTTTACCCTTGCAAGTTGACAAAAAAAGAAATAATGGTTACTTTGTCATAAATGCTGATCAATGCAAGTTATATCAGGGCTTTGTGCTATACATAATGCACTGTTGTTGTATTCCTTTGTTAAGAAGAAGCAATGGTGACCATAAGTTTAAATCTGTCCAATGTTTGTGATTAACATTTCCAATGGTGATTGGCTGTTTGCAGTTGTTTTATTTGATTTTTATGACTATAAAAACTTGTGGTGGTGTAAGGGGAATTCCCAAACATTGTCCAGTAGTTACATTTGCCCACGTGTTTATAATTTGCTTTAATGGGAAAGTTCGTTCTGTTTTCTAAAATCCAGGCATTAACTAAAACCTGAGTGGCTATTGTAATGTGTTTCGCAAATGATCAGCTTTAAACATATAGGCTGATTTCAGAGTGTGCCGGCGACCGGCGCCGTTGACCAGCGCGTTTCAACAGCGCGCTCTTGACGGGCGTGCACTGTGAAACGAGTTTTAGTATAATGCATTTCTTGGCAATGTACAGCTGTGTAATAGTCGTCATCATTCGGACAAAATTATGACGACAGGATTATTTTCTATGGAAAAAGAGTGCAACAGCGACGTCGTAAAGCATTGCAAATTGATTATTAAGGCGCTGTATCCCTTAACCGTTTGTAGCGGACATCGCGCAATATTTTATATATTTGTGTCATACCTATTGTCAGTCTCAGTTCAAATCCGTGTCTGCCATTTTCGTGTTAATTTTCACTTTTAATTTAATAATTCAATAATTATAACCAAATATTGTATTTTTTGTAGGTATCCATCTTGCTCATTTAGTTATACTTTTTAGAGACGTATAAAAGTTGGTAGTTGTCACTGAAAATATCAAGAAATTCGCGACGAAAATTTCTCAGGATATAGCTTTTTTGATATTTTATTTAGATAGGTTTTAAATATTTTTTTGAACATATTTTGATGTAACCATTTAATTTGATCTTTGAACTGTACTTCATATTTTTTTCATGCTTGTATTCTTTGAAAAATAAGGCTAACTGCGCGACGAAAAAATACACGTTTTACGGTATTCTTCTGATGCACAGCGCCTTAAGTGCGCGCTTCGGCAGCGCTGGCCGACGGTGCGCATCTCACGAACGGTGCGTTTGAACTGCGTGCCTTTAAAACGCAACTGCTATGTAGTGTAATTGCAAGCGCGCGCGTGTAGCGGGCGCTGGTCAAACGCATGACTCTGAAATCAGCCTTAGCGGTTTAGCTAGATACAACCAGCATTGTCCAGGTAGCCCTTAACTGGTTGATTATAAGGCCGATGTCGGTACTCCACAGCGGCGGCGGTTTCGACCGCGGGCGGCGGGACGGGCGCGACGGCGGGCGTGAGGGCCGCGGCGGGGGGGGCGGCGGGGGCGGCTTCCGGCGGGACGGCGGCGGCCGCGGTATGTACGACCACTTCGACGGCCTCGACCGCCGCGCGCCCCGGCATCAGGGTGGAGGGTTCACACATGGTAACACCGCACCACTAACCTCACTTCAAGGGAACGCCAGTTTCATTCACTCATTTTATAAATAATCTTGTTCTTGCTAGATAACTAAATGATAGTTGCTGATGATACGATGATCGGGGTGTATATAAATTAACACCATATTTCCAAGAGTATTAATAGTTTACAACAAATTTGTTTATTTGTGTATTCAATTCTTTTCACATGCTCGTTGTGTACAAAGCCTTATGAACGTATGATAATTGTATAATTTTTGTGCAAGCACACTGTAGACCACTCATGGTCATGGCTAATTTGTTAATTTCTGATAACACGACCTGGCGATCCTCTAGTATCATTTCATGATAATTTTTATGCAATGTGCTCTGCCATTTTGTAGACTGTGCAAAAAGAGAATAGGCATAGAATTTTGGGGCGCTGCTGTTTATCTCATGAAATTGTATAAGGTATTGACCGTTTTATGGTTCCGAGTGACAAAACGGAACCCTTATAGCATCACTTGTGTGTATGTCTGTCATAGCTAATTTGGTTCAAGTTTACTAGCCTGATTAGTTCGAAATTTGGCACAGTTTTATATTTCTCTGACGCAAACACCTACGTGTTTCAAAAGTAAAATAAATTTTGAGCTTAAGCGTTTCGCTGCCGGCTGCTGCATAACAATGCCCGCACATGCGCCGGACGCCGCACTGAATGGGTTAAGGCTTAATTTGAGGGTGGCAAATCAAAAATTTATAAAAAGGTTGTTGTTTATTTCTTTATTGTACAAGAGTCTTAATGCTAGAAATACAAAAATAAACAGGTTTTGCTAACCATACCTTGCAGTTTCTAATATATTAGAAGTTCTGTGATTATAAGTCTCCAAACGCTATCTTATACATAAGAAAATTCCCTCGATCCACTTAAATCCAAATTACATTCATACTACAGAACCTTCCATGCGAGTTCGCTTAGAGATTTTTACGATTAAATATACAATAATATTTAATCGGAAAATGTATGTAACAATGTTAGTGTCACATGCCTATTGTCTTTCTGCACAGTCTGTCAGATATTCTGTGGCGTCATTCATCCATCATATCTGCTTTAGTCCTTGTTCTGAGATCATATCAAATAACATAGACAAGGATAATTTGGCGCATAATGGCATAGCAATGTGAAAGCTCATTTTCAAGGGTTCCGTATACAGCGTACATAATACATATACGTGGGGCACACTATAAGTTTCCGGAATGAATATGAAAAAATACTTTTAAAGGTACAAAATTAATTTATTGTTTTTCAAAATAATCTCCCTTGGCGTCTATGCACTTTTTCATTCGATGAAACCAGTTTTGAAAACTTTTGTGCCACTCCTCTGTGGTGACCTCTGAAACGTGTTTTTCATACTTCTCGACAGCCTCTTCTGGTGATGAAAATCGTTGACCGCGTAATTGGTTCTTAATTTTTGGGAACAGAAAAATGTTACAAGGTGCCAGGTCGGGACTGTATGCAGGATGACTCATGAGTTCTACATTTTTCGCCTTCAAAAAGTCGTTTGTCTGTCTGGCCGTGTGAGAACTAGCATTGTCGTGGTGCAGGATGATACGGCGTTTACGGTTATTTTTACGGAGTTCGTCAATAACTTCCGGCAAACAAATGGTCGTGTACCAGTCACTATTCACTGTACGACGATTCTCTAAAGCAACAGTAGCCACTTGTCCAGTTTTATTAAAAAAAGAAGCAAATATCCGCTTAGATGCACTTTTCACGCGCGCCACTTTGGTTGGTTTCGGCTCATCTTGAAAGACCCATACGCTCGATTGCTGCTTTGTTTTGGGATCGTAGCAATAAATCCATGTTTCGTCACCTGTTACTATGTCTCACACCAAATTTGACGCACCTTCGTTTAATCTGGCAAGCATGGCACTGCACCAAGTGACGCGGTCCGTTTTTTGAGCCTCGGTCAAGTGTCAACACCCAAATGTTTGTGTAGGATTAATTGTATTTGACTCATGCCTATTTCTAAGGATGCGCGAATTTCATGGTAGGTCACATGCCTGTCTGTTTCAATCATACGGCGCACAGCATCGATGTTTTTGTTGGTCACAGCGGTGGACGGCCGACCATCGCGAGATTCGTCACTGAGATTGATACGACCACGCTTGAAGTCTGCAAACCAGCTATAAACAGTTGTCTTGCATGGTGCTTCATTGCCAAAAGCTGTTTCAAGCCGAGCGATGCTCTGTTGAGCTGTCAAATTACACTTAAAATCGTAGAAAATCATACTACGAAAATTTTCCCGAGTTAAATCCATGTTGATGCAGACACACATTTTTTTAAGGGCACAACAAAAGACAGTCAAATGAAACAAACTGCATTCTACAGCCAAAGAGTTCTATTTTCAAATGTTGCAATAAATTTTTAAATATAAGTGGCCAGTTCCCGAAACTTACAGTGCGCCCTATGTACAAGAAACACGGTTTTTGTAGTTAAAATTTTCCCTGTGGTACGGAACCCTTAATGTGTGTGCTATGCGACTGACACTTGGCCAGTTTTATACCATACCTTGCTTTTGATTATATTTTTCATTATAGAAAATACAGTATTTGTATTGGTTTGAAAATGTTAAATTTTGCAAAAATTGCGTTTTTTAATATATCGGAAGAAGACTCTACTAGAATCTACTTTATATTGATAGTTATGCAAACATATTCATTTTCGCAGTTGGTGTAAAAGCTACGTCTCTTGTTGACTAGTGGATATTGTTTTCTTCCGATAAGCTACTAATGTAATAATGTTATTGGGTTCACGGCTTATAAATTCCCCCTTTTCATGTTATAATTTTGTTCTTTACATATACTTAATTCACTATGGTTATTGAACATGGCCATGTTGTGTTGTGTTATTTCTTCCTCTCTTTCATATCAAAATCATGAGTGGGAGGATTACCTTTTGTTTTCGAATTAATTCCAGTTCAGAGCGCCCTTTGTTGTAATTTTAACAATTTTTTTTTGTGTTTCGTTAGTTCAATCCTAATTATTAGAGAACGGACCTTTTTATCTTCTATTATATACTATCGTCTTTACATAATAAATTAACTATACTGTTTGTTTGGATTGTTTGCTAATGGGTTTTCGTTGGAATTTGACAAAAAAGTACTGAAATTTATGAATGAATATTTCAAATATCAGTCATTTAAAGTGTCATGTCATATCCGGTATTGAAATCAATCCTGCACTAAAGAGATGGCTCATGATCCTAATGAAGTAGGTTAAAAATATCTTTGCGTCACCGATCTGTCCGCAAATGATAATAAAATAACAGATGAAGAATATAATTGTGATCGGCCTACGTTTCCGCTCGTAACGTAGGCCATGCGGACATGCGGATTTCCTTAAATTTTAAAGTATTTTAATTATTATTTTTAAATAATGGAACTGCTGAGAATTTTTAGTTTCAGCAGTTCCATTCATTTGTTCAATAGAACAAGTGGGAAAAAAAGTCTCACTCGTTCCATGGAACATATACTCGATGGAACTAGAGGGAATGATCCGTCACATGCATATCAGGATTACCAAATGATGGCATTTCATTTCACATAATATGTGGCCTTCATCATAATTGTCAACGTTGTTTATTTGTTTATCTATGTGGGTGTATGTATTCATATCACGACCATGGACGTATAAAAATAGGCGGACTCCGCTTCAGTAACATTAGTAGTGAAGCACTCAAAGTAAGCCGGCGTATCGTAGCGACACATGCGCACGCGCACATTCACAGCAAAGTAAAACGACCGGCCGCCATTACGTTGCCGCGAGTTAAAATTGACACACGAATACGCATATTTCGAAAAAAATAATAATGCCGTCCTGTGTCGTCAAATACTGCCGCAATAATAGTGGTTTAACTGACATGAGGTGATAACCTATCATAGGTTATCCCCTCATGTCAGTCGGTAAATTCTGTTGTATCTTATACGTAAACAAACAAATGCAAATCATTATTAATTTGAAGTAAAAATGTTAGCTGACATCTCTTTGATACACCGGTGTTGCCATTTATAGAAATGAAAAAAAAATACCCTAAACTGTGGGAGATTTCATTACATGTTGTGTTATGTATTTAAATAAAAAAACTTGTAAACAAATTCAAATTATGTAACTATGCATACTATACATATATACAACTATGCATTAAATGCAAGTTTAAAAATTTAAAATAATTTAAACAAAACTGAATAATCACGATTCATGTTTATTTAATTTTGTTAACAATCTTTTGCTCGTGACTTCATTCGCGTAGATAGGTACCGCTTTTCAAACTCTATCATGTTTCACAGATTTCCTAAAGCGAATGAATTATGGAAAAAATTGTGGATTAAAATTATAAGAGAATGCAGGGGAGAAAACGTTTGGAATCCCAGTAAATCGAGTGTTATTTGCAGTCATGTTTACTAAAATGTTCAAACTGGTGGCGGCGTTGTGTGTCTGGTCGTTGAGTTCCCTCTAATATGGTTGAGCTCAGCGATTGCTGATCCATGCGTCAACTCGTGAACGGGTGCTGCCGGTGGGGACAGGTCGACCTCTATCCTTTATCTTATCTGCTGTTTCACGCTCGATCGCTAACATAACGTGTTCCACAACATTATGTAAATTGAAATTGTATATAACTTGAAACCAGAAAAAAAAAAGAAAATATAATAAAAAATAATAAAACATAAAAAATCATACAAAGCCCTTCAGGCAAGTAGGCGACCAATACTGTTCAAAAGAGTTTCTTTCGGCTTCTTCTTTTCTGCGGTGATCGATTCCGAAACTTTGTAGCTTTTGAACAATAATGAATCATTTGAATATAATTTAATCAGTATTATTCAAAATGCCTGAAAAGGCCTATCTTCTGAATAAATCTTTGAATCTATTATTATATTTCAATTTGATATGTCATGAGATGACAATGTTTATTTTAATGTCATCATTTGAAGTGAAAACTTCTTTAGCGGCGTTGAGCACTTTTTGGAATGGGTAAATAATAATTATGTATATAAACGGGACTTAGCACGAACCTTTTTATTATTTGTTTTCGTTGATGTTTCTATGGAGTTAGATGTAACTAGTCCCGTTTATATACTTAATTATTATATACCCATTCTAAAAAGTGCTCAACGCCGCTAAAGATGTTCGAGGGCGTGTAGATGGAAAACAGAATAAAAATAGTGATGGGTTGCTAGCCGCATCACCTATTGACATGATTCCGCAGATTTTAGCCCAATCCCTCGATCGGCTTTTACTATCTGCGCGGGAAGAGAAGCAGCTGGCACATTTTACGTTTTTACTTTTCTCCCAGACCAACATGGAATGTATTAAAATTAAAAGAAATAATAAATACGATTAGATATGACATAACGTAAAAAAAAACGTAAACGTATGAAAAAAATCACACTAATTGAAATAAATATTTTTATAATTATGGGTAAATTGTTCGCATATGGCAATTATGTGTAAACTCACACAAACGTCTGGCGCCGCCATTGTTGTGCTTCACTCAATATTTAGTTCACGTTCCGTCCGCCTTTTTTATACGTCCATGATCACGACTATATCATGAGGTACACTGGCAAGCTATTACTATTTTCAAATTCACCGCAATATTGGGCTTTTGATGTTCCGTAATTGAACACCTTTAAGAAGTGTGCAGGTAAGATTTAACATTTAACTACTGATTTCTATTATTCACAAAGCCTTAGGAAGTCAATTTTTCATCGATGGGTGACGACGTCCCAAGCTTTGTGGCTAGAAATATTTATAACAGGAAAGAGTGAACCAAATAGGCAATGCTATCTAATAATATAAATAATAATTGGATATGGTGCAAATAGGGAGCAATTGCTGGCACTGATGGATATGTAATGAACAACTCCATGTGCAGAAGGGTTCCTAAATAGTAAAGTACTTGTACCGACAAAAGGAGCGGACGGACGACCTCTCGGATGTAGAAATAATTGAGATACCCAGAACTTTTTGTTTAAAGACGAAATTGAGTATCGAAGATGGGAGAAGTGAATATGGAGATATCATGAAATCTGTATCAAAAATAATCAAAATTTACGCGAGATAATTGCAAGAAGGAATTACTCACGTTTTATACGGATTCACCGACTAGTCTCGGTCTTTAGCGAAGACCATCCTCGGTCCATCAGTGTTAAGCGCCTATTAAACCTTCCTGAATTTAGTCACTGACGACAGGGACGCCGCAATACGTTAAACGCGAATGGAAATATCTCCAATCTTATCGCACGTATCGTCGTACCTATCGTCAGTGACTGAATTCAGGAGGGAACAATAACCCCTTTAGGGGTGGCAACACGACGGTTTCGTTTTCAAAATTCGTGCTGAGCGGCTTGAAACAAGTCTGAGGGATGGGGTATGTTGCCTGTGATGTGTCTCCATCGTTTTCTGAGTTCGGTAAGATCGTTTGTATGAACCGATCTGACAGTGTCAGAGTTTCCCAAAGTTTGATGTACCAGTTTCCAAGAGGCAGGTAACATCAAAGGTAAATCCGAGGAATAAAACGTGTGTAAAACTGATTCTATTATAAAAAAATTGGTTAGTATAGCTAAAATTCGGAAGCAGAAAATATAACTTTTGTTGCGGTTTCCCATCGACACGAAAAGATGAAAAATTGGTCAGTAAAAATGAATGATTGCCTTCCTTCATAGATAAAAAACGGGAGACTAAAAGGGGCTTAGGCCAGCGAAACTAGCGCCACCCATCATTTTATTCTCTTACTCCTATACCCGATTAAATCTAATTCTGTATTTCGGTAGTAAATTACTTGTAGTATTTTTGGTATTACTTTCGATGATTGTTTAAGAGAACTACTAATTGGCCATTTTTGGCGGTAATCAGTCAGTATGTCTCATAATTTATATAATGAAAATGAATGTAAACAATTCTACAAGTAATCTACTACCGAAGTATTTGATATTTTTTAACTCACTCGGGTTTAGGATAAGAAGAATAAAATAAAGGGTGGCGCTAGTTTAGCCGGTCTAAGCCCCTTAAGAAAATCTCTTTATAGCTCTATATTTTTGCTGATTCCACAGTCAGTGGGGCCATCGAAACTTCATCCTCTGTGGATCGTCATCACGTGTAGGTTCGACCACTTGAAGCAAGCCGTCTGTACCCATGGTCTGTACGTAAGTTTAAGTATTGTGATTGGGTTTCCAGAGCGCGAGCGAGGCGGCGGCGGCGGGCCGGGCGGCGAGCGGTGGGAGCGCGAAGGCGGGCGCGGCGAGCGAGACCGCGACTCGGGGCGCGGCTCGCGGGGACCCTCCGAGGAGCCGCGCGGCGGCGAGTGGGGCGGCGGCGGCCGCATGCGCGGCGGCGCCGGCGCCCCCGCCGCGCCCGCGCGCGCCGGGCCCCCCGGACAAGGCGGCCAGGGCGGACCACCCCCCAGACGCAATTTTGATGATATGCCCCCCTCGCGACCCGGTCGGTATACCTATAACTTTAGAGTATTGTCCTAATCCTAACTAATATTATAAATGCGAAAGTGAGATTGTTTGTTTGTGACGCTTTCTCGCCTTATCTACTGGACAGATCGTCATGAAATTTTGCATACCCGTTGTCTGGGGTGTGGAGAAGGACATACATTTTATCCCAAGCAAAAGTAATGTTCCTGAGGGATCGACATTGACGCGAGCGGAGCCGCGGGTGAAAAGCTAGTATGCTATAAACATGCTGAACGTAGCGAAAAACACGATAATGTTCAGTGGCCTACAAATCTGTGGTTCAGCAATGTTAGTATAAGGGTGATGATGGCATTTCGCCACTCAGTATCTTGCCTCTCACAGCTTTTGAAAGCAGAACAGGTGCTATTCACTTATCGTAAGGATATCGGGCCACACTGATCGACGGTTTGCCTATACAAAACGCGCGCAAAGTATGGAAGTCGACTGTTGGCAGGACTTGAAAATAGTACGCAACATTGAAATATTATTTATTTTAAACTATTGTAGCTTTAACTGAATAGAATAAGGTTGATATTTCATTACCACTTAAAAAGTGCTCGAGCATTTTTCCGCCATTGGTCCGTACGTAATAAATAAATAGTCCCATCTAGGGCCCATAACTGTACTGAACATTGCTGCACACTTCGGAAATGTGATCTCCCTACCATAAACAATGGTTTTCAAGAACTTTTAGTAGGTAGTATGATAAAGAAAATTTGTTTATGTCAGATATGTTAAATTCTTAGTGGGTATTTTTCGTATCATAAACAACACGTTTTCAAGTATCTATTGTCAGAGAAATCCTTTTTATACTTTGTCTATGATATTCTAAATTCTGTACTTAATAATTATCCTTACCACAAGTTTAACTTACAGATATCTATCATACATCCTTTTATAAGTAACTAGTTTTTGCCAGCGGCTCCGCCCGCGTTAGTGTCGATCCCACGGGAACAGTAGAATTTTCCGGTATGAAAGGTACCCTTCCCCGGCCCTCAAACTACCTCCATACCAAACATGCAAATTGGTTCAATGAGTGAAGCGTTAAAAGAAGGCAGACAAACAGAGTTACTTTTGAATTTATAATATTAGTATCTTCGATCAAATATAAAATGGTAGTAACACAGTCTCATACAAAATGAAGCCCTAATAATGTCCCCGAGTCAAAACATCATGCATACTTACAAACAACGACAAAAACGGTACATACTAAAACTATAACTATAATATTTTTTTTTTCACTTTTGATGCATAGTTTTTGTCTTCTTTGATCTTTTCACTGTACCTTCTAACGAAGGTACAGAGGTCGCGATGACTCGCGAGACGTGTCACTCGTGTCAGTGCTAGCGCGATTTATTGAAACCGGACAAAACAGCTCCGAAACTCGATTAGTGCACTGTTTTGTCGGTGCTACTTTTCGAAATCGTGTATCTACCATTATATTTGATCGAAGATTAGTATGGATTAAAATTGGAATGTCTATGGTAAATGAAACAAAATTCGACTAATAAATATTTGGTGTGGCTTGCAGACACGACGGGCAGACCGAAGCTGGTCCTGCAGCCGCGGACGGTGAAGGAGCCGGTGAACTCGCTGGCGTCCACGTCGCAGACGTCGTCGATATTCGGCGGCGCGCGGCCGCGGGAAGAACGGCTCAAAGAGCTCACTCGCGCCGACTAGACTCACCCGTGTACATGTATCACTCCGCTACCGGCCCCTCTACGTGTTCCCGATATTTAGTGCAGACTTAAATTGTATATGAACTCGATGGGTTTTGTTAGGTTATGAGGTTGTAAATCATTTTTATCGTATATTTTGTTAGCTTTATTACGTGTATTTGAGCTTGTTGTCGCGGCTCGCGCGCCGCACGGTTTGTTTCGCAGTATTTAAATTGCTAGCATTCATTTTTCAGCAAATTGTCAGGGCTTGTGTGTACGATATCGGCTTGCATAATAATTTGTCTAAATTGAAAATGGATATTTTTTTCATATTTTTGCCGTTACGAGTCGTAATGCAAACGAATAATTATTATTTTTACATTACTGTATGTTGCGATTATAGAGCTTCGTAATGATTCTCTGTTGTAATTGTTTATCATTTATTGATTGTTTAGTTTGATAGGTCACGAAAATTAATCATTGAAGGAGTAATTATGAACATAATTTAAGAGTTGATAATGTGGTGATGTAATTACGGTGTCATTAATAAAATTAACTTCCACGTACTTGGATTTCTACTTTATTAGATATTGTGTAATGTAATAAGTTACGTGGCAAAGTAATAAAAAAAATCGCAAAATTGTAACAGAACATAGAAAAAAATAAATAAAACATGAATTCTTTGTAACCAAGGGTTTGTCTACAAACATCTAACCAGAAACCTGATATCCTCTGGCCTCAAAAACTGAAAATAAAATTTGATAATCATACAAAATATTTGAATGAGGAAAATATTTAGGCCTAATTGACTCAATTGGGTTGAAAGTTGGGTGCATAGCCTTTGACTTGTGCATATACATATATAGGGTGCTAGGCCCTGAGTAGGATACCTAGTCAGCTCAATATGGAAAATGAACTTTTTCAGATTGGCCTTTGGATATTCATCCATCAGTTATCCAGCAACTGACAGTCGGGCTAGCTAGCTCCACTGTAACTTGTGAACTTTTGTTTTAACAATGTGTATATGTTCAAGTATAAATAGTTAACAAAAAAGCTTTTCATATAGGACAAATTTATTTATATATCAAGATCTTCATCAGGGTCCTCTTCATCCCAGTCATCTACAGCATCTGGCTCGTAGAACACCTTGCTCTCTCCTTCATTTATTTTGCTCATGTATGGTAACTTTAACTTATATTTCTCCAGCTTCTCTGTCTGATCTACCTCTATCTTAAATGTTGATAGGTTTGCCGGCAATGGCTTCTCAGGTGCTTCATCTTGTTTAGTTTCTTTCACCACTGGAGTACATCTCAGAATACGTGCTTTGCTGTCGTAAGATAATATTTCTTCACTGCGCACCATCTTCCCTCCCTTTTTCAACTTCACTCTTATCTTGTTATTGTCTGAGGAATCATAAGAAACTACAGCACTGGCGATGTGGTTTAATTGTAGCTGTAACTTGGGAAAAGGTACACAGTCTATATGTAACACCATAACAAGTTTGAGCACATTGTTGTCGCTGGAAAGTCTTTTTAAACATTTCAGACATTCATTCCATCCTAAACTAAGACACATTTGATTTATCGAGTCTATAATAATAAAGCATTTTGTGTTCACATACTTGTTGTATTGGTCTGAGTTGAACTGTTCATGAAAAGTAACATTGGAATGATTCTTGAAGATATTCCTCCATAAAGAAACAGGTTGTTCATAGCAGAATATGTTCAACGGGTTTTTCTCTTGCTGGACAAACTCGAGCAATAGTGGTAATGTATTTTTATTGATGTCATCTTCTAATAAAATTATTGGTGCCGATTTTAATTTTAATAAAGTCATTATTTCACTAAAACAATCACATCAACACGAAAAAAACACGAATTCTTGGAGGTTATGTTAACGTCAAGTCAAGGTCTACTGTCTGTCAGTCAGTCAAAATGTCACTGTCATCTTCAGCGTTGCTTGTCATACAACTTGCAAGATATATTCTGCCATAGATAAACTAATAGAGATGCCCACCCGCCTGCCCAGTGCCCATCTTATATACGTAAAAGAGCAAGTTGTAAGGGTTTATCTTTTACGTATTTAATTCTGCCTGTCTTGCTTAAACGGAGTGCAGCGTGCAGCAATGGTAAAAACCAAGGCATACTTACTGCTTTCTCCGAACTTAACTGCAAATATAATGTAGAAAAGACAAGAGCTAAAAACCTCCTACAATTCTACGAGAAACAACAACGATGCAAATTCTTCTTTAATTTTTAAACTAGCACTAAGTTGTAAACTTGTGTCATAGGATACTAACTCAACTTGTATCCTCCTTTACCTTATCGATACTATATTTTTAGTTTCATAAAATTAATAAAAAGATAAAAATCAAGGCCCAGGCCAATCTAAAAAACAAAAAATAGTTTTCTATCTTGACCTGACCGCGAATCGAATCCGAGATCGTGCGATTTTAAAGCGCTTGTGCCACTGAGCCATAGAGGTTGACAAATTTTTGCGTAAAATACTCATGAACGTCAAGATGACGGACAGGACCCCGCCCGGTGTTGCGAATATGATGTGACTCGACGGACAGCGGAGCGATATTAATATGGTCCCGTTTTTTACCCTTTGGCTACGGAACCCTAAAAACGTAGAATGCTTCTCTTCCCGCGCAGACCGTAGAAGCCGGTCAAGAGAATGGGCTAAAATGTTAGTAGAAGATGTGGCTAGCAATCCATCACTATTTTGATTGTTTTTCACCTTCACGCCCGCCAACATGCTAGGCTTGGCTTTTAGGTCTCATAAACCTAGGCTCTGGAAATAGACATGATAATATGTGTGTATGTTTTAACATTTTGGTTTTGCATTCAAATCACTTAATTTTTAGGCAAAGGTAAATCAAAACAAATTCATTGTAGAATAAACCTCTATAATAAAACTGTCAAACAAACGCCTAAGCAAATTGTAAGAGCAGTATAATGCTACTTGGCTTTGAAATTCACTTTTTCTTCAGGAGCTTTTTCGTTGTTTTTTATTTTTACAATTAAAATTACTCTTTTACAAGATAAACAACAATCGGAACTTTGTCGTACTATGTCGTATTAAAGTTTGGTAAGTTCGGTTTACGACGACGCCATTGTTTTTTTAAGAACTGAATTGTGGTCCCGCCATTTTGATATCATAATAGCGGGACCACTTTCTTTGTTGAATATCTTGAAATCATTTGAGTGTACAATTTAACTATGTAAGTATAAAAAAGCACTAATATGGTACTACATCCTAGTCACATCATATTCGCAAAACCGGGCGGGGACCCGTCATCTTGACGTTCATGAATACTCAACTGTGTTCAGAGCCCGAGTCAGCTCGACACAAAGTACATCTCTTAGGTAGTCCCTATATTGTTAGAGTATTTTTTTTTCTGTTCCGTTTATAGTTTCTGGTCTTTTACATACACTCATATCATGGTGATGGACCGGTTGGAAGCGGCCTGCATCCAGCGTCTTCCTGCGACCTTAGTCAGGTCATCCGACCATCTGGTCAGTGGATGTCCGACGCTGCGTTTGCCGGTACGTGGTCGCCATTCGAGAACCCTTCTGCCCCATCGGCCATCGGTTCTACGCGCTATGTGCCGCTATGAAAAACCTCCTTTTTTTTGAAATCGGTTGTGAGTAACTTATGAGTAAATACTGCTCTATGAAAGTAAATAAGCCTAATAAGTAGTATGGGACTGTAAAATAATACAATGGAATTAAGTTTAACTTATAATATAATTTATCTAGCTAATTACTTATTTTTATTTTTCTTAAGAATATACTCTTTGATATAGAAGTCAGAAAATAAAAATAGAATAAATATGTTATGCGGTAGAAACATGAACGATATCCACTTGGGGTACTCGCAGGATGGCTCGAACAGCACGTGGCCGAAGTGGAGGATCAGGATCAAGAACTGCAGCTGAAAACAGAAAATAAAAAAATAGCAACCCGAGACACTTTATTGGACCGATTTTGATAAAATATGTTTAAGAACCATGTATCGCTTGAAAACCGGTCGAATAAACGCATCCATATAGGTTCAGCCGTTGGATAAGAGTTACGGTGGCACAGACAGACAGACAAACACTCATACATAACGGTAAACCAACCCCGAACGCGGTCTCCTCTGGGATGGATGGGTGACTACTTGGTCCTGGCCGTCATCATCGATGACACGCCTTTAGGCAGCTTGAAAAATTTAACATCAGTGTTGGCTACTACACACACGAAAGGCAACAAAACATAGCGGTCAAGCTTATAACACCCCTATTTTTGTGTCGAGGATTAATAATATTTTAGACAAAATATAAGATTTTTTTCCAAAATTTTACTGAGTATAATTTGGTGACCGAGTTACCTTGCTTGCCAGTCTTGCCCCTGTCTACGGTTGTCATGCAACTAGCAAGAGAAAAATACATTTTGCCATAGGGAAATAATAGATATTAGCTAATCACCCGCCATTTGCTTGTTATCTTCGAACATGTGTCCGTTTCCGTTATACCCACAACATTATGATTGTTTAGCGGGAGCATTGTGTGTGCAGTGGTATCTTCCACAAAATTTTTATTATCCGTAGTTATACTACCGAAAGACTACCGATGAGTTATACAGTTAAATACATTTCTTTTTACCATGGTACTACTAGTAAGTCAATATCGGTACAAAGAAATCACGGCCAACACACGTATGTAATGTAACACACACTTCGCCAAAAGTGCTATCGCTTAGTTAAATTATACTTCAAGTAGATGTAATCAGGCAGGCAAAAAACGAGTAAATAAGTAAGTACATTTTACTTACAATTTGCAACTGCGTGATGTACTTTTTCCACCAATGACGCACCCACTGCGGCCTCACGATGGAGATTAGGTAGTACGAGTACATGACGGCATGCACCATCGAGTTGATGAAGCCCAGCATGATGCCGTGCCCGCCTGGGAATGACACAAACGTGTAAAGAATATTGAGTGCGTTACCCCAGCCGACTAAGTGCTCCTTTTAAGAATTGATAAATGCAAATAATTAGATCATTACTTCGTGTAAATGTCCCCGAAAGTAAATAATTTGACACCCCGCCGTTTCAGAGATAATGATGAAAATAAAATTCGGCTGGCGTAACGTTACCCCAGCCGACTTTTTTTGATCCCGTCGGTTTATCTGGATAAAAAGTATGCACAAAGATAGATTGAATTTGCTCTCAAATGTCCCCGATAAAATTAAATTTTGACACCTTTATGGCTTTCGAGTTATTTCATTTTCTGCTGCGGTAACGTTTGGTCAATCTCTGTATCTCTGAAACCGTAAGACGCAGAATCATGATTTTTTTTATACGTATAGAACGGAATTTGTCTCCATTTGACACCTAGTTATCTTAAATATTAATAATATGGTTTGCGGGTAATAAATATTATTCTGAAAACCATATTTTCGGTTCTAGTTATTAAACGAGGGAACCCTGAAAATTCAAACTAGTCCTAATAGATGCCTCTTATAGAGACATACAAAACATCAAAACTTTCATCAGCCTAATCCAAAGCATTGGCAAGTTATAATGATATATATTACTGGTTCCAGAAAGCCAGATTCTGGGCTCTCGATTTAAATGAGGAAAATAATACTTTCCTTTTACCTGGCTGATTCCATATTTGAACAATAATTAGATACTTTAACCAAAAATATACATACAAATTTTCAGCTTGATATACTTTCGTATATAAGAAATAATAATTAAAAACTAAACCTAGATAATTTTTCCCGACTACCCGACCAAGTTCAAATGTGCATCTAAAAGCGGCCGCACGATACATAACGTATACCTTCTAAAATCTGCATAATAATAATAATAAGTGGTTGGGTATATTCAAGTAGAAAAATTGTTAGGATTAATTTTAATATTATAAAGACTCGTATTTAATAAATGAAACCTTAGGGTCAACCGCAGAAACAGCCTCCGTGGTCCAGTGGTTAAGGCGTTTGCCTGTTGATCCGGGGGTCGTGGATTCGATTCCCACCGGAAGCATACTTTGTTTAGTTGTTTTCAGTTTGGTTAGGACATTGCAGGCGTGAATCACCTGATTGTCTGATAATAAAGATGATTCCGTGAAGGCACGTTAAGCCGGCTGCCATCTGGTAGTCGTTAAAGGAACCACGTCAGAGGCCGAGAGGCGGTTCCGAAGAACTCTGACATCAGGGTGTGCATGGTCGATTGACCGTGACACCTATTCAAAATGATGATGATGATGATGATGATGATGAATGAAACCTTAGGGTGACTTACAGATTTTCTCTTTCAGCAAAACTATTACTTAAATGGCAATGTCTACATACTAAGAATGTAAATAAAATATCTTTTTATGCTTTTTTTGTTTGAATGATTTTAAGGCAGACCTCTTAAATAGAGGTCTGCCGTCTGCATAATAGTTCAATCCAACTGTCACCGAAGTTGGTAATCAAAAACCAACGCAAACAAGGTTATATTCTATAATGTAAGACTATCAAGAGATAAATAAAAAAAATCTTGAGTGTTATTTATTTTTGCTGCTCTCGCGTAGAAAGTGTCAGTTTTACACATTGGGAGTAAAATGTGTATCCATCAACTAGGAAAACGCGTCGTTATCAGCTAAACAAATGAACTAGAAGTCCGTTTTCTTTTTCTATATTATGTACTGCTTGTTTTATTCTGCATTGCTTTATGCGAAGATGTAGGGGACATCTTACAAAGATTTGTTCGAAATCAAAAGTAGTCGGTACCACAGTACAGAGTATCAATACTTTTTTGTGCCCTTCTTTGAAAAAAAAAAATATATATATATATTTGTTATTATGCGCGAGCAAAACTAGGGACGCTCGCTGTTCCGCTCGCGCACATTAGCGCCAATGAAATTGCAGTTCCGAGCAAGTGCAGTTGTATTTTTTTCTAATTCTATCTAACAACGCAAGTATTACATACTCGTATTTCCAATATTACCTAAGGCTGCCTTTGGTCTTGCAATAATAGACTTAGTCAATCCCGTTAGGAATCAATACATTATAAAGTATAAGTATGGAGGAAATAAGTAATTCCATTATATAAGGCATATATTTTTTTACTAAAAAAAATCCACTCGCCTGTACCATCCAATTTAGAATACAATGCCGTCGAATATGGAAGTATATCTAGTAGTATGCCGCAGCCGCTTTCAGATGCACATCAGAACTTGGTCGAGTAATCGGAAAAAATATCTAGGCTTAGTTTTTAATTATTATTTCTTATATACGAAAGTATATCAAGCTGAAAATTGGTATGTATGTTTTTCGATAAAGTGTCTAATTATTGTTTAAATATGGAATCAGCCAGGTAAAAGGAAAGTATTATTTTCCTCATTTAAATCGAGAGCCCAGAATCTGGCTTTCTGGAACCAGTAATATCATTATAACTTGCCAATTCTTTGGATTAGACTGATGAAAGTTTTGATGTTTTGTATGTCTCTATAAGAGGCTACTATTAGGACTAGTTTGAATTTTCAGGGTTCCCTCGTTTAATAACTAGAACCGAAAATATGGTTTTCAGAATAATATTTATTACTCGCAAACCATATTATTAATATTTAAGATAACTAAGTGTCAAATGGAGACAAATTCCGTTCTATACGTATAAAAAAAATCATGATTCTGCGTCTTACGGTTTCAGAGATACAGAGATTGACCAAACGTTACCGCAGCAGAAAATGAAATAACTCGAAATCCATAAAGGTGTCAAATTTAATTTTATCGGGGACATTTGAGAGCAAATTCAATCTATCTTTGTGCATACTTTTTATCCAGATAAACCGACGGGATCAAAAAAAGTCGGCTGGGGTAACGTTACGCCAGCCGAATTTTATTTTCATCATTATCTCTGAAACGGCGGGGTGTCAAATTATTTACTTTCGGGGACATTTACACGAAGTAATGATCTAATTATTTGCATTTATCAATTCTTAAAAGGAGCACTTAGTCGGCTGGGGTAACGCACTCAAGAATATTATTACAATCACATAATTTAGCTATGTCTTGCTTGAACGTCTTTTCGCAGCTAGTAAAATGTTACCTCTTTGTTGGTAGACCTGACCCGACTGAGGTTATCATGTTAGGCGGCAGGGTAAGAAAACGAGCCTGCTCTGCCCACATCCTAGCAGTGAGAATGAGTTCACTGGACCTATGCCTCTCCCATCCCAAGGACATTTAAAAAGATTAGTTGACCCGCATTGGGCGGTTTCCTGACCGAGCATGTTTATGTGCGCTTTGTCAATCTGAAAAGATTGTTTCCTATCTTGACCAGACCGGGGATCGAACCCAGGACCCTGCGATTCAATGGCACTTGCGGTAGGAACCACTGAGCCACACAGGTCGTCACCGATATTAGAAGTTGGACAAGCTTGAGATGTCTGTCAAGTGAGTACGGTTAAACCGCGCTTTTCCTACTAATTCACTAGTTAGATTGAAGTTAGGAACCTTGAATTTTCTCAACCTCTACCCGCGAGTCGCGCGCGACCCATATCCTAGTAGCACAAACCGATTGCTCAAATGGGCGTTCGTGTGTGACGATGTTACGATGCCCAGCTCAGTAATTTTTACAGCAGTTAACTTAATTTATGCTTCTTTATCATATATGATAATATTAAGATACCGAATAACACTCATGTAAACGACATTTAAACGAAGAGTAATCTGGTGTTTGCGAAAAATTGTTTGACCTTTGAATGACGCGCAAATAAGAATGTGGATCGGTTTTTACGATAAAAGAAAATGTTTGGCGTCATTAGGCGTAGTGTATATATTCTTTGACATTGGTGTTATATGTTTTACTAGCTTTTACCTGCAGCTTCACTCGCGTTAAGAAGTATAGAAGTTTCATGCAAACTTTCATCCCCTATTTTATCCCCTTGGGGGTAGAATTGATCAAAATTATTTCTTAGCGGATGCCTACGTCATAACATCTACCTGCATGCCAAATTTCAGCCCGATCCGTCCAGTGGTTTGGGCTGTGCGTGTGCTGATAGATCACTATGTCAGTCAGCCTGTCACCTTTGAGTTATACTATATATTTATTTTCCAGACCAGCGTAGCGGTCGCATTGAGCCAATAAACTAGTTTCACTTAGACCGGCCGACCGTATTCACACGACATTACAAATTGATTCTTCAGTGTGTATAGGTTTCTAACGTAATAATTTATAGACCGTTACTTGTACGGTATACGAAACAAAACAAAGCGATCACATGTTAGCTACAGTGATATAAATAAAGTAACAACTTAGAATTACCCTGTAAACTAAAGTAAAAGTAAAAATATGTTTATTTTCTCCAACACACACAAAGCTATACTACATAACATAAGTGTAAAGTATGTATATTACTATATAGTTATGTTGGAGACTGGTGCCTGTATAAGGCAATGCCTATGTCATTGTGCACCAGTGTTCTCTTAAACTGTAACAGTAGAGGTGCCTTTTCGAATTTTACAATCATAAACTCGTTGATTGTTTAATACTAGGTATAGATTTCCGCTTCCGCGGTCACAATCACTATTATTGACACTACGGGACTTTTTGCTATTGTATAGCTTTAGTTTGTCTGTGAAGATGGCAGCTGCAATGTTGTCGAAATATCAGAGAATTCTCAAAAATAATCACATTAAAATAATCACATACATCCACGTGTTTATCCCTTACGGGGTAGACAAAGCCTAAGGTCACCAAACCGAAAGGCCACGTTTGGCGTGTTAGAGCGTAAAGGTGGAAAACGGAAGTGATGGGTTGCTAGCCGCATCGTCTATTGTCATGAATATTTAGATTTTCGCCCATTCCCTTGACCGGCTTCTACGGTCTGAGTGGGATGAGAAGCAGCTGGCACATTCTACGTTTTTTTCTTTTCTCCCACTTAAAACTTGAAAATAATCATGGACAAATCAAGTAAAGTAACCCATGATTATGAAATGAAGTAATGTCATCACAATTACTCCCACTTTTTAACGTGGCCTTATCGCGTCTTATGGCTCAAGGATATGCCTACTCCGTAAAGGATGAAGACGAGATTAGTATGTTTATTAAATTTTCGAGCCGAGATCACATTGTCTAGAAGTATTAATTAAGATTAACATTCTACCTTCATCATTTAAGTACATCAATCAAAGTACTTCCAATAGAAGAGAGGTCTCACCTGGAACGTATTTGGTGCCTATGTACCCGAGCAGGCACATGCCCAGGTGGTGGTACACGTGGAGGAACGACACCTGGGAGAACTTCTTGCGGAGCACGAAGAATACCTGCCGAAGAAGTATCACGTAAGCATGTAACGTACTCAAATTGTAAATTTATTTATGAAAAAGAGATCAATATTACCGCAGAGTTTGATAGAGGTAATCAAGTTTATTTCTCCTCAGCAAAATGGCTAGCAGCCTCCTTCTAGCCCCTTTCGCTGACTGGTTCCCTAGCCCTACGATCCCTAGGCTTGTGGGCCTGGTCCAGGGACCAGACCGTGCAATTCGCTCCTTCAATTTCAATCCCCAAACTGACAAAGCGATTTAAGCAATTTAATGTTTCAATTAGTCCTAGGTTTCTCATCGGAAAACCTACTATAGTTAAAACTTTCTACATCAGATTCGGAAGCATGCTTGCGAAAATAGGGCAATGTCAGAGGAACACCGGGCCGGGCGTATCCGCTCCTGCAGCCTCGAACGTGGCACGCAGCCACCGGACATGGTGGGCGGTGAAACGGAGGAAACTCACGCGTTGCTCCATTCATGAACATTTTTTGCACGTTATTCATAACTTATCCGCGTTTTAGAACTATCAATGAACATACAAGAAACTCAATCCAGACTTGGGCCCGTCCCGACGTGCTTGAAGGGTTCTGATTACATTTTTAACAATTTGATTACATTAAATAAATGATAGTTATAAACATAAGTAAAACTAGGCCTAATATTTCTGCAGGATATATAAAACGCGCCGGCCGTATCAACCAGTCAGTTGTCTAATTCTCATAACGACATAAGCATTACTACCTTAGCGGATAAACTTAGCTCTGTAGCTGAGTTTATCCGCTAAGGTAGTAATGTGCACCATTGAATACCGGCATCAGGAGTTATTCCAAGAAATGTTTTATCTTTGGCGAGCTCCGTGGCGCAGTGGTTAACACGCCAGCCTGCGATATGAGGGCCCCCCGGTCAGGTCAAGATGGAAAATGATCTTTTTCAGATTGGCCTGGGTCTTGGATGTTTATCTATATATGTATTTGTTATAAAATATAGTATCGTTGAGTTAGAATCCCATAACACAAGTCTCGAACTTACTTTGGGGTTAGCAAAATTTGTGTGATTTGTCCGTATACATTAAAAAAAAAAAAAAACCAGGCTCCCCTAGGCATACTATAGGAAGGCGCAAAAAGATAATCAAAAATAGCGAATCCCAAGCTTTAAAACACCATAGACGAGGAACACTCTGAAATATGTTCAGATTAAAGAGGAAAACTTACAGGAATTCATTAAAAAAAAAGAAGGAGGAGGTTATCAATTCGGTTGTATTTATTTTTTATTTTATAAAAAAATCTTTTTTTGTTTGAAAGGGAATAATTTCAAATTGATCCCATTTAAATAGTTCATTAGTCTGATTGAAGTCGGTTTTTTTTTATGAAAGATTATATCTTTAATTGCCGAACGAATTAATAACTAAACACTATAATCACTTTGTCTACTACTAAACGAAAGAAGATATTGCGGAAGATTCTGGGATCAACAAGAGGAGAAGATGGGGCATGCCGCATGGAGGTGGAGTTAGAACCCGGAGATAGAAGAGCTAGTGTCCGAGCCGAACATCATCGGAGAAATAAACTCTTACAGACTTCGCTGGCTAGGACATGTGGAGAGGATGGGAGAAGATCGAGCTGCAAAGAAACCCTATCATGGTCAACCTTCCGGGCGCCGTCCAGTGGGGCGTCCAAGATATCGCTGGAAGGATAAAGTCGCCAATGACCTGAAAGACCTGGAGGTATCCGACTGGTCAAGGCTGGCAGAGAATAGGAAAGAATAGCGCACTTTAATGTCGGAGGCCAAGATCCACTTCGGCTCGCTGAGCCAGCGAAGTAAGTATGTAAGTACTATAATCACTCTGTAACAGAAGACACATACCCATGTGCCTATTATTTAGCACCTAATGTAGAACGATAAAAACGGAGATAAAAACGTTTAGGTAGCACTGACCCCAGTTGATATTAAAATGTTAAGGGCATCATGTAAATAGTAATATTGTGCATTCCTATAATCCGTTGACATTTAAGGTGTACTACAATCTCTTCCTCTTGGCTTTTCCTGTTTCCTCTTCGTGAGATTTTGTGGTCTTGCACATTCATCATTATAGGAAAAGCGGACTAGGCTATTACTGTGCATTTATAATTCAAACATGACTGTAGAAAAGTGGCTGTTTTATAGTTAAACAATTTTATACTTCTTAGCAAAAAAGTGCAGTTTTTTATGATGGCTCTCAAAGTTGTTTTGAATTACAGATGGTGTATTTTTAAATAAATATTAATACGGTAATATTTTTGTAAAAAGGTAGATATGTAAGTATCAATAATTTCGCATTTTTGCTTGCAAGTAAATAAATGATTATTTTCTACTTTTTAGAGTCAATACTTATGCATAGGATTAAAGTAAAATTTTTGTTTTTGCCCATTTAAAATCGGAAACAGAACGTATAGTTATGTAATTAGTTATAAATTTGGTGATACCCTTATTGAAGTGTTTTTAGCTGGACCTGATTTATTTCTAAAATTAGAATAAGTAAAAAATAAATAAGGTAAATGTACCAGTAGTTGATACTATAGTGGGAAATACACATTTTCTTTTATAACAATTTACTTTGAGACAATTTACTTTGCGTGCTTCCGCCACCAGTTAGTTCATGCAAACTATTGCTGGCCAGCGCCCACCCACTACTGTTAGTCCCTTCATACCCGCCACCAATAGTTGATGCATGCAACCCTGGTCGATACTGCTGCATCCGTTGAGGCTGCAGCAATGTCGGCCGTCGTGCTCGCGACACGTGTTTCGCCTCTACACGAGGCATCTTCAGGCAGTGAACCCTAGATGTTGATCCTTCGAATGACAAGCAACGAATGACAAAAATTACGCCTTATTGCCGCCTTTTATACTATCTGGGAGGGGGGAGGGGATTGATCGTTATTTTGGTTTTGTATTGAAAATATATTTAATAATGGGGAATTATTCAAATCTATTTGTTTATTTATCAAAATAATATTTGACCTTTTATGTTTATTTATTTCTAATTGCTCCCATATACTCATTTTTAATCCCTTCTCCGCTGTATGTAATATTTTGTATGTGTGATTATTTAATAATGTGTGATTATTTTCCAATAGATGTTCTGCAAAATGTGATCGATCGGGGTGATTATTTTTAAACGCGTTGATATGTTCGTTATAACGAATTTTAAAATTACGTCCTGTTTGTCCAATATAAACTTGTTGACAATCATCGCAAGTTAATTTATATATACCGGATTTTTTATCTGATTGAATTTTGTCTTTAGTATTACAAAGTGATTTTAATGTTTTGTTTGTTTTGAGAGCAATATGAATATTGTTTTTTCTAAATATCTTAGCTATTTTATCTGTAATTTTACCGTAGTAAGATAAACTCGCTGCATATCTTTGCGTTTTATCTTGTGGGACCGCATATAAAAGGTCTTTAATGGTGTTCTGTTTCCTTTTCAATATTATTTTATCAACGATTTTCTTACTATATCCATTCGATATAGCAATTTGATAAATAATTTGCAGTTCTTTTTTGTAATTTTTCTCATTTAAAGGAACGGTCATAAGTCTATGTATCATCGATCGATATGCAGCGAGTTTATGTTGCCATGGGTGGTTAGATGACGCGGGGATCGTTGTATCGGTGTGTGTTGGTTTACGATATATTGAAAATTCATGTTTTGTTTTGTTTCTCGCAATCGTTAAATCCAGAAAGTTTATACTATTATTTTGTTCTATTTCTGTGGTGAATTTTATTTTAGGATGAATTTTATTTAAATTAGAAACAAATAAATCTAATTGGCGATTTGTACCTGTCCAACAAATAAGTATGTCGTCGACATATCTATAGTAATAAAATATATTATTAGATTTTCTTATAATATGTTGTTGTTCGTAATTATTCATAAACAAATCTGCCATAAGTGGACTTAAAGGGGAACCCATAGCTAACCCATTATTTTGGGTATAATATTTATTATCAAATTGGAAATAGTTTTGTGTCATACATAGTCTTGTCAGTCGTATGATGTCTTCCGTCTCTCCGGGGTGTATTCTTTTCATTTCTAGTTCAAATTTTAAAATATTTAAACAATCTTCATATGGTACGTTGGTAAATAAACTTTCTACATCTAACGAAACTAATTTTGAATTTATCGGAATTTTAAGGTTTTTGATATTATCTATTAATTGCAGACTATTTTTTAGACTATTTTTAGGGTCAAAATTTATCTTTTCCCGAATATAATAATTGAGGAACTTGGCCAGCTCATATGTTGGGGCTCCAATGTAGGAAACTACTGGTCTCACTGGTACATTATCTTTATGTGTTTTTGGTTGTCCATACAACATTGGAGCATGAGTGTTCATTGGTATTATTTTTAATTCAAAACACATAAAGATAATGTACCAGTGAGACCAGTAGTTTCCTACATTGGAGCCCCAACATATGAGCTGGCCAAGTTCCTCAATTATTATATTCGGGAAAAGATAAATTTTGACCCTAAAAATAGTCTAAAAAATTTTTTTGAAGCCCCACCATCGCAATCCTAGGATTGCGAATTACAACATCATCCGTAATGACAGATTACGCACCCAAAAGGGCGGAACAGTAATCTACTACAAAAGGTCACTTCACTGCACCCAGCTGGACCCCCCAGCTCTTACAAATATCGAGTGCTCCCTCCTCCGGATAGCCATGACCGGTCATGCGCCTATCAACATCGCCTCGATTTACCTCCCCTGCAAAAAGACGTTGCTCCGTAGCGACCTCGAATCCCTCTTCTCGCTGTCAAACTCTACCATTTTGGCTGGAGATTTTAACAGCAAGTCAGTTCGCTGGCACTCTGTCACGAACTCGCCCAACGGACTAATCCAAGAGAGTCTCCATGACGAACTAGATTTCGACGTTGTGGCCACGTTAGCTCCCACGCGTTACCCCACTCAAGAGGGACAAAACCCCAGCGTTCTTGACATTGCCCTCCTTAAGAACATCACCCTTCAGGTGTGTTCAGTAGAGGTCCACCCTGACATCTCCTCCGACCACCGACCTGTAGTGTTACAACTAGGACCGACAGACAACGGACGTATAGTGCATACAAGGACGGTGACTGACTGGAAGAAACTTGGAAAAGTTATCAACCAGCCAACACCGCACTTGGATGCAATCCCTGACATAATCACCACGACTGACGACACTGACAGCGCAATCTCCTCTCTCACCAGCCACCTGCAAGCTTCCTACAAGGAATGCTCTCGGGAAGTCCCTTCTGTGGATCCCACCCACAGAATGGAGCTCCCCGAGGATATGCGGCAGCTGTTGACAGAGAAGAATCGCGCTTCACGCTTACATGACAATTATCTATGACACAAAACTATTTCCAATTTGATAATAAATATTATACCCAAAATAATGGGTTAGCTATGGGTTCCCCTTTAAGTCCACTTATGGCAGATTTGTTTATGAATAATTACGAACAACAACATATTATAAGAAAATCTAATAATATATTTTATTACTATAGATATGTCGACGACATACTTATTTGTTGGACAGGTACAAATCGCCAATTAGATTTATTTGTTTCTAATTTAAATAAAATTCATCCTAAAATAAAATTCACCACAGAAATAGAACAAAATAATAGTATAAACTTTCTGGATTTAACGATTGCGAGAAACAAAACAAAACATGAATTTTCAATATATCGTAAACCAACACACACCGATACAACGATCCCCGCGTCATCTAACCACCCATGGCAACATAAACTCGCTGCATATCGATCGATGATACATAGACTTATGACCGTTCCTTTAAATGAGAAAAATTACAAAAAAGAACTGCAAATTATTTATCAAATTGCTATATCGAATGGATATAGTAAGAAAATCGTTGATAAAATAATATTGAAAAGGAAACAGAACACCATTAAAGACCTTTTATATGCGGTCCCACAAGATAAAACGCAAAGATATGCAGCGAGTTTATCTTACTACGGTAAAATTACAGATAAAATAGCTAAGATATTTAGAAAAAACAATATTCATATTGCTCTCAAAACAAACAAAACATTAAAATCACTTTGTAATACTAAAGACAAAATTCAATCAGATAAAAAATCCGGTATATATAAATTAACTTGCGATGATTGTCAACAAGTTTATATTGGACAAACAGGACGTAATTTTAAAATTCGTTATAACGAACATATCAACGCGTTTAAAAATAATCACCCCGATCGATCACATTTTGCAGAACATCTATTGGAAAATAATCACACATTATTAAATAATCACACATACAAAATATTACATACAGCGGAGAAGGGATTAAAAATGAGTATATGGGAGCAATTAGAAATAAATAAACATAAAAGGTCAAATATTACTTTGATAAATAAACAAATAGATTTGAATAATTCCCCATTATTAAATATATTTTCAATACAAAACCAAAATAACGATCAATCCCCTCCCCCCTCCCAGATAGTATAAAAGGCGGCAATACGGCGTAATTTTTGTCATTCGTTGCTTGTCATTCGAAGGATCAACATCTAGGGTTCACTGCCTGAAGATGCCTCGTGTAGAGGCGAAACACGTGTCGCGAGCACGACGGCCGACATTGCTGCAGCCTCAACGGATGCAGCAGTATCGACCAGGGTTGCATGCATCAACTATTGGTGGCGGGTATGAAGGGACTAACAGTAGTGGGTGGGCGCTGGCCAGCAATAGTTTGCATGAACTAACTGGTGGCGGAAGCACGCAAAGTAAATTGTCTCAAAGTAAATGTAGCTTTGACTTCCGCAAAGTAACACCTGAGTCTATTAACTATTTTATAACAATGTATTTATTTCAGTTAGAATTTTCAAAGTAAGTAAAAAATATTAATCAGTCTTTCATTTCTCTTACATTGAACTTAAGTAAAGAAAATCAGTGTTGTTTATTTTAATATAGATTTTTTTCGAGAGGACTAAAATTGTACCAGTAATTGATGGGCAAATTTTCAATTGTCCCAGTAATTGACTATGACTTTTTCAAGCCAGTGAACTAGTACTTGATAAGTACGCCCTTGCCAAAAAAATACAATAAACTAAAAAAAATAGCAATTGTAGATAATAATTTAACAAAACTTCTTAAAATTACGTAAAATCAACATCAACCGGTCAAGTGCGAGTCAGACTCGCGCACGAAGGGCAAAAAAGTCATGTCTGTTGTATGGGAGCCCCCCTTTAATATTTATTTTATTGTTATTTAATTATTTATTTTTAAAGTGAATATTTATATATATATATATATTCTGTATATATTTTAAGCGTCTACCTGTTGCCGTTATCTATATCAAGCAAAAATCAAGTTTGTTGTATAGAAGCCCCCTTAAATATTTATTTTATTAATTTTTTTTAGTATTTGTATAAACACTAAAAATATACGGCAACAGAAATACATCATCTGTGAAAATTAACTATCACGGTTCATGAGATACAGCCTAGTGACAGACGGACAGACAGACAGACAGACAGACATACATACAGATCCATAAAATAATAAGTACAGCTAAACATCTTGAAATTTCTAAATAGTCAGAAAAATATTAAAATTATTAGAATCATCGCTATTGAGATCATCTGTCTGTCCTACCATCAGAAGGCTTCCGTCCGCTGCATTGTTGCACATTCAGATTCGCTACTTGAATCAATCCATATTTTTTCATAAGTAAATTCTTTTTTCTTTCAGTTTCTTTGCGCGGCGTTTATCTTTTTTGTTTTTGTTAGCTTCTTCTTTTTCTTTCTTCAGCTTTTTTCTGTTTCTGTTCAAGTTGTGCAAGCTTATTTCTCTCTTTATTTTTATGGTACTCTTGCCACTTATTTGATGTGACTTCTGGGGGATTTTCTCAGGTTTCCTCTTCTTCTCCTTGTTTTTCTTTTCTTTCGCCCAAAATAAAGAATTTTAAATGGTGTGGTAACAATATTTTATTAATTAAATAAGAACCAGCACAAAAAAAAGACAATTTTTCTTCTGTCCTAGTATTTGATATTTTATGTTCCAGTAATTGATACCCCCTATCAACGACTAGTTAGAAGTCACTTAGAAAAGCTATATTTGAAACTGAGATAGTTCAACCTTAAGCTTATTGTATTAGTATAAAAAATCGATCGAATCAAGTAAATGAGAATTTACCTAGTAGATGATAGTTGTATCAAGTACTAGAAATCAGATGATTTTTGTCCTAGTATTTGATACCCTTGTATTTCATTTAATTATTATAAAACTGTTATAAAAAGAAAACATATATATATAGTACATACAATCCCAAATAGAATAAAATAAATACTTACCACTTTATGAGCTTCAATTTTGAGTAACACAGTTCGAAACAAGTAAGGTCCTTATCAAATTCGTCAACATAAACTTTGAGGGCCAACGCGTAATGACACTATTGTAAACAAAATGAAAATGTTAATGTTTGACAGCCAATCACAAAGAAAGTAATTCTAGGTTGGATTCAGAGATGTTGCTACTAGTTTAATTAATAAACGTTTCATTGATACCTGTGGAGGAATTCTTATTATAATGAGTTAAAGTAAAATTTATCAACTTCTAGGGCAATATCAATGACTGGTACATTTACCTTACTCATAATAAACCTAATTAAATATAAAATAACCTTAAACAAATCGTACAGTCACTCTAGATGCTCACTCCTGGGCATCGTGGCCAAAAGGCTGGCAGCATCTGAGTCCAATGCTGATACGCTGAGCTAGTTAGTTCCCAGCCCTTTTTTCCACGGGATACCTGAGTTAGCATTTTATGCAACCCACGGCATACTTCTTTCTATCCTAAAAGGCTCAAATATGAAGTTACTTCCGATATATCAATTTTTGCGTCTTTTAAGGGTCTCATTCCTGCTGCGGCTGTGCCGGCTTTCGACTTGGTGCCCTGGAGATGGGATTGCGTTATTGTATCAATGTAAGTAACGTCAAACACTAGCGGTCGCCCCAATCTTCAGAGCACCAGAGGCATTCTGTCTGGTCTCTTGCCATCATCCCGTGTCAAGCCGTTTGGTTTTAAAATTAGTAGGAAAGTGGATGCTCATAAAAATACGGTAGATATTATTATTTTGGGTAACATGAGAGTCCGCGTGATGTCCAAAAGCATCTACGGTATTCCGCACAGGTGCAACGATAGAGCAATGTAGATACATTTTGCAGACAGGCGTAGTGCTGCTGCAAAGCGAAAAGTGTCACCATGCAAAAACGTACTTCGTCGACGCCCGCAACCAAAGTCCTGATTCCCATTCTGCGAAAGCCATCAAGTGGGCGCGCTCTGCAGAGCTAACAGACGATTGTAGTAAGTTATCATAAGGCTTTTTATTTATTTTTAATTATTTATTTATTAGGTTTGTCAACAACTGTTACAATAATTCATGATACATCCTTACGCATGATCTAATTGTACAGTCAATTAAAGACAAACACTACGTGCATGAAGAAAAAGTGCTACGATTGCAAAACTGTTAAACACAGCGCAACATAAAAAAATGAATTTAATTAAATTATTAATTATAAAACAACTTGACTGTGTTATAGGTAGTAAATCCATTCTAAATCCAAGAACGAAACGACTTGTGATATTCCGCAGAGCGGGCTATCCATAGAAGTATGAGACGCATTTTTTTTTAATCTATGGGGCTATCCTTTTAGGGATTTTTGAATTTGGAGCAGCTCGCCAGGCGTCTATAGTGTCTGCTGTGACATTGCAGATGTAAGTCGTGTGTTATTATTGAGACTATTTAAAAATAACGCTCCTAAAATCTTACCGTGTCCATCAAGTCAACGATCTTGATCATGTAGTAGAGCCACACTCGGTGCACGACCATTCGTTCCAGAGGAGTGTCGTCGTAGATGATCTTCTGACACCACAGGCTGTAGTAGCCGGTTAGGTACAACCGGGTCAGACACTACCGAACAGTCAAAAGAGTACTTATTTTATTTAAAAATTAGCTTTAGTGCTTAACCCCTCTAAGTCTAAATTTATGATATTTGGATCTCGGAATCAAACAGAACTAATAAAAAGTAGTTGTCCTATTATTAAAATCTTAGATAAAAACATAGAACAAGTGAAGGAGACCAAAAACCTGGGCATAATCTTTGATAGTCAACTACGCTTCGAGGGCCATGTGTTAAGTTTAATTAGAAATGCCTTTTATCGTTTAAAAACTTTGTATAAAATTCGTAAATACCTTTCCGAAAAAGCGAAGATAACCTTATGTGAGACCCTTATACTCTCACAACTCAACTATGGTGATCTAGTTTATGGCCCACGTTTAACTAAAAAGACGCAACGGATGATTCAGCGTGTACAGAACGCCTGTTGCCGTTTCTGTTTTACAATTCCTCCACGTTCTCATATAACACCTTATTTAAATAAAGCGTCTATGTTAAACATGAATTCTCGCAGGCGTCTACACATGGCGGTACTAATGTTTGGTGTCATTAAATCCAAAAGTCCAGAATATCTACGCAGCAAATTTAAATTCCTCGACCCACTAAGACGACAGATAAGAGCGCCGCTTATGAACCATCTTCATCGCACTGTGGCTTTTACTGGCAGTTTTCGCCATCAGGCAACTAAATGCTGGAATGACATTCCTCCACCTTTGAGAGATCTGTCCACGAAAATTAATTTTAAGTATCATTTTAAGGCTCATATTTTAGAACATCAAAAAGCATATAGTTGACTGGTAGGCGAAAAAGAGCATAAATAAAGACTATCTAGAAAGTATATACATAAGTAGTTAGAATACATCATTATAATCCTAATATTTTGAAACTATCTGTTGTATGAATTCTCATTTTATCTTCGACTGATGTATGTAACAGAGAGGCAGGAATGACGCGACTGTTTTGCTGCGCGCTTCGTGACAACCCCAGGCAGTAACTGAAAACCAGTGCATTGCTCTTCGAGTAATATACGCACTGAGATACTGCCTATTTGTACTACTGCGACACACGAACTATCACGTACTGTTTATTGTTTAAGTTCTTTTTGTCTGCTTATTTATTGTTTGTGTGTTTCTGGAGGTACAATAAATCGATTATCTATCTATCTATCTAATATTAAAGTGGCCAAATAAATCATTCACGTGGGCATTTTTCTTCTTAAAACTAAATATTTAATTTCCATTTTTCAAATACTGCCATAGCCGACAGGAATCGACAGCTCTCAGTTTCGATTCCTGGGTGTATGACACTTTTCTAAATTCTATGTAGGTATGCAGTTTTTATTTTCTCAAAAATCGGTTTCATGGTTCCTTTGACATTTATTCATTCTATGATTTTTAAAAATACATCCTTATAAGTCTGTCTGAGAAATAATACACTATAAAAGAAATTGAAACTACATTTTACTTACCGATAAGAAAAGGTAGATATCCACTGCTAGACAAAGGCCTGTCCCAAGGATTCTCCGTTCTATGGGAGGATATTGCCTACTCACCACGCTTGGCAGGAGAGTTGGCGAGCGCAATTTTCTTAGGCTTCTACCTTCTGCTGCCCATCGGAAGCATTTTTAAGCTAAGGGGATGGATAGTAAATTGTTAAATGTGGGAAAGGAATGAAGATATTGAAATACAACTCACTCGGATGAAATGGGGAGAAAAACCAAGTAGCAGCCATGGAGGCCGGGCTGCGTACCCGATCCCATACCTGCAGCCACTGGCCAAGTGGCTGAGGGTGACACCAATGACCTTAATATTTATAAAATAAAGCTATTTACCTGTATAGCTAAATATCCTGACAAGAAGATCTGCAGTACATTGTAGCATATGATGAGATTCTTGAGCTTGTAGGGCGGACGGTTAGCCATAAAGGCGGGCCCCCACGACCGCACGAAGCGGTGGTACAGGTACATTATCGCCAGGATGGGCAGCGGGCTCGACACCAGCGGGAAGTGGCTGGTCCGAGGGTCTGCAAGCAGGTAAGTAATAGTCATTTATTCCTTCGAATATGGTGGTGACATAAGGTGTTTACAAACATATATTTCAAATATTTCTTAATTTTATAATAACATATATTTAAGAGCCAGTTAAACAGCTTGCATTTGAATTTATTGTAAGAACATACTCGTATTTCTCTGATTTCTCGTGGCACCGCATTAATAATAATAAATAAATAGGATTTCTGCCATTATCTTTATGGTTATTATACTATCTTTAGATATGACTAGCTGTTGCCCGCGGCTCCGCCCGCGTTAGTGTCGATCACTCGGAAACAGTAGAATTTTCCGGAATCAAACATACTCTATGTCCTTCCTCGGGCCTCACACCTCTATACCAAATTTCATCCAAATCAGTTCAATGGTTGAAGCGTAAAAAAACGACAGACAGAGTTACTTTCGCATTTATAATATTAATATGAGTATGGAAGTATGGATATTATTTATACTTCTAAGTCCAGAAATGAGAAAATTTCCATAAAACCTTTACCCTCCCATTTTACCCATTTAGGAGTGAATTTTCTCCATTTCCACATATATCTTTTTTAATTGTAATCGAGAACTTACATACCTATTTATTTTCATACTTCATAGTCCAGAAATGAGAAAAATTCCAAACAAACTTTACCCCCCTTCTAGGGGATTTTTTTTTCAGTTGACCTACACAGATCTTTTTCAATTGTAATCGTGAATTTAATTACCTATTTTCATACTTATAAGTCTAGACTTAGATTTCTAGAAATGAGTAAATTCCTATACAATCTTTACCCCGCTATTTTACCCCTTCAGGGGAAAATATCGTCCATTTTACCTACACAGATATTTTTAATTGTAACCTAGAACTTATATACTTATTTTCATATGTCTAAGTCCAGAAATGAGAAAATTTCCATACAAAGTTTATACTACCCACCCACCCCCATTTTACCCCTTAAGGGGGAAGTTTGCAAATTTCATCTACCTACACACATCTTTTTTAATTTTAACCGAGAACTTATATACCTACTTTCATACTTCTAAGTCCAGAAATGAGAAAATTCCATATAAATTTTACCCCTTTAGAAGTTACATTTCTTAAAAATACTTTCTTAGCGCTCACTCACATCATTAAAAGAACCCCTGTACCAAATTTCAAGTTTCTAGGCGCAGCAGTTTCGGTTGATTTGCCGTTTGCCCGCGGCTACGCCGCCGCCGTTAGTGTACATCCCTCAGGAACAATTTGGACCCTTAAAGGGGTGACTCAGGTCATCAATATGAACAACTTTTTCTATGGGACCAATGCTGGGAACTAAAAAAACATTCGTCATTTCCGTACAAAAGAGTCCCGCCGCCCGGCCAGTTAGTATGGGAATGTCGAATTTTTTTTGAGTTTTCCAGCATTTTTCCCATAGGAAAAGTTGTTCATTTTGATGGTCTGAGTCACCCCTTTAAGGGTCCAAAACGATAAAAAAATCACCGTGTATATTTGCAGGCAAACTAATGCCTTGAGTTCATTCACATGGCGAAAACTTTTTTTTTAATGAACCGATTTTGATGAAATAAACTTTAGATGTTTTGCTGAGTTAAAACAAAGCAATTGGTGAAAGTTTGAAGTAAATCGGTTCAGTATTTTCGGAGATAATCGTGATCATACATACAGACAGACAGACAGACAGACAGACAGACAGACAGACAGACAGACAGACAGACAGACAAGAAATTCGAAAAAAAATTTTTTGCTTTCTATTATTCTTTTTAAGTGTCCCTCTATCCATTTCAGTCAAAAATTCTAAATGTACAGACAAAATATTTTTACTGTTTTATTATATGTATAGATTATTATACTATCTTTAGATATGACTAGCTGTTGCCCGCGGCTCCGCCCGCGTTAGTGTCGATCACTCGGAAACAGTAGAATTTTCCGGAATCAAACATACTCTATGTCCTTCCTCGGGCCTCACACCTCTATACCAAATTTCATCCAAATCAGTTCAATGGTTGAAGCGTAAAAAAACGACAGACAGAGTTACTTTCGCATTTATAATATTAATATGAGTATGGAAGTATGGATATTATTTATACTTCTAAGTCCAGAAATGAGAAAATTTCCATAAAACCTTTACCCTCCCATTTTACCCATTCAGGAGTGAATTTTCTCCATTTCCACATATATCTTTTTTAATTGTAATCGAGAACTTACATACCTATTTATTTTCATACTTCATAGTCCAGAAATGAGAAAAATTCCAAACAAACTTTACCCCCCTTCTAGGGGATTTTTTTTTCAGTTGACCTACACAGATCTTTTTCAATTGTAATCGTGAATTTAATTACCTATTTTCATACTTATAAGTCTAGACTTAGATTTCTAGAAATGAGTAAATTCCTATACAATCTTTACCCCGCTATTTTACCCCTTCAGGGGAAAATATCGTCCATTTTACCTACACAGATATTTTTAATTGTAACCTAGAACTTATATACTTATTTTCATATGTCTAAGTCCAGAAATGAGAAAATTTCCATACAAAGTTTATACTACCCACCCACCCCCATTTTACCCCTTAAGGGGGAAGTTTGCAAATTTCATCTACCTACACACATCTTTTTTAATTTTAATCGAGAACTTATATACCTACTTTCATACTTCTAAGTCCAGAAATGAGAAAATTCCATATAAATTTTACCCCTTTAGAAGTTACATTTCTTAAAAATACTTTCTTAGCGCTCACTCACATCATTAAAAGAACCCCTGTACCAAATTTCAAGTTTCTAGGCGCAGCAGTTTCGGTTGATTTGCCGTTTGCCCGCGGCTACGCCGCCGCCGTTAGTGTACATCCCTCAGGAACAATTTGGACCCTTAAAGGGGTGACTCAGGTCATCAATATGAACAACTTTTTCTATGGGACCAATGCTGGGAACTAAAAAAACATTCGTCATTTCCGTACAAAAGAGTCCCGCCGCCCGGCCAGTTAGTATGGGAATGTCGAATTTTTTTTGAGTTTTCCAGCATTTTTCCCATAGGAAAAGTTGTTCATTTTGATGGTCTGAGTCACCCCTTTAAGGGTCAAAAACGATAAAAAAATCACCGTGTATATTTGCAGGCAAACTAATGCCTTGAGTTCATTCACATGGCGAAAACTTTTTTTTTAATGAACCGATTTTGATGAAATAAACTTTAGATGTTTTGCTGAGTTAAAACAAAGCAATTGGTGAAAGTTTGAAGTAAATCGGTTCAGTATTTTCGGAGATAATCGTGATCATACATACAGACAGACAGACAGACAGACAGACAGACAGACAGACAGACAAGAAATTCGAAAAAAATTTTTTTGCTTTCTATTATTCTTTTTAAGTGTCCCTCTATCCATTTCAGTCAAAAATTCTAAATGTACAGACAAAATATTTTTACTGTTTTATTATATGTATTAGATGAGTTTGATGATTTCAGACAAAAAAATATTCTACCCCGATTTTGATTTACCCTGATTTTAATTCTAGGTAATTTATTTAGAGTGACTGGTTTACGAATCACCCACGAAGCTGTATTCAATTTAGGAGTACATCTGACATTCACAAATTACGCGAAGTCTATGAAAATGAATGTATACGGGACCATTTTTACATAATTTCAGTAATTTCTTGCTGGAAATAGTTGAGTACAATGAAAAAAAAGTATTAATGTTTGATATACGGCGTAAAAAATCAAGACTCAAATTTGAGATAGAAAAGACTTCAACGGGCCTTCAGCTGCTGTCAAAGGCTTTATAAATGAGTGATGCCTTTACAAAACTACTATCATTAAAAATTTTAAAAGTAAAATATGCTGGATTTTTTTGGCATAATTAAATTTATTTATTGTCTATTAGAGGAATACGCTGTTGGGTTTTAACTGTAGAGAAAGAGTATTACAATAACAAGTGTTCGTTTTGTTTAATATCCATAATTCATACTAATATTATTCCATACTAATATTATAAATGCGAAAGTAACTCTGTCTGTTTGTCTGTCCTGTTTTCACGCTTCAACCATTGACCCAATTTGGATGAATTTTGGTATGGAGGTAGTTAGAGGCCCGGGGTACCTTTAATTCCGGAAAATACTACTGTTACCGAGGGATCGACATTAACGCGGGCGGAGCCGCGGGTAACAGCTAAGTGGAAGTGGTCTATATATCATGATTATATATGTTTTTATATTATTCAATTGATATATAATAATAACATTATAATAGGTGTTAATTAAAACTATAAACTAAAATTAAACTTAAAAAACCGGCCAAGTGCGCGGACTCGCGCACCAAGGGTTCCGTACCATCTATCTATAAAAAAAATAAGTAAATTTAAAATTATTAAAAATATTTTATTATACAACGTGATTTTGGACCCCCTAGCTATATTGAAATCTGGGAATCAGAATCCCTAATGGAACACAGAATTGCAAGAAAAAAGATAAAAAACGAAAAAACAAATTAAAAAAATGTTTTAGATGGTTTTTTTAAGTTAACAAAAATAAATATTACCTGCAAGTTCGTCGTTGACATAGACATAATATTGTGTTATATTATTAACTAACGTCCCCATTGTCACCTTGTCTGAAACAAAAAATAACGACTGTTATCAGAACAGAATCCTTGACATGTATGTAATACAATAGAATTAATAAAGTTATGAATATATGGCCTAAGGTGAAATAAATTATACAAATTATACGAAGATGACGGATCCTAACTATCCTAACTAATATTATAAATGCGAATGTGTTTCTTTGTTAGTCTTCATGCCCTATCTACCGATCGTCATGAAATTTTGCATACTTGTATCTGGGGTAAGGAGAAGGACATAGTGTACATTTTATCTCGGGAAAACGTACTGTTCCTGAGGGATCCTCATTGACGCGGGCGGAGCCGCGGGTGAAAGCTTGTTTCTGATAAATTGTAAAGATTTATTGCGATCGCTTCCGTCTAGTGAAGAATTGATTTCTATTTATTTCTTATCTTGCACCTTTAATAAAACGAGCTATCCTTATAAAAGTTTAGATATTTGTTATTCAAAACCTAATGATTAGTAGATTTTGAAAAATATTTCTGACTAGCTTTTGCTAGCGGCTCCGCCCGCGTTTGTGTCGATCCTTTGAGATCAATAGAATTTCCCGGAATTAAAGGTACCCTATATCCTTCCTTGGGCCTCAAACTACCTCCATACCAAATTTCATACAAATTGGTTCAATGTTTAAAGTGTGAAAAGAAGACAGATAGACAGACATTGTTACTTTCACATTTATAATATAAGTACCCTATATTTTATTAGTATATATAAATATATTAGTATGAATTACGTAAGCATATATCTAAGAAACACACTTTCAATTTGATATTGCTATGTTTAGTTTGTTTAAAGTTGGTTGGGCAAGGCCATTTCTTAAATATTTTTTATATATCGCTATTTAGATATCCCTCAACATTTAGAAATTTTTATTATGAGGCAATTCCCATAAACCTAATATTTAACATATAACACCTGAAAATCTATAAAGCACACTCTAATTACATTAAGAAATAAAATTTAAATTATGGTGAAAAAATTCCAAGCGGGCGGGGTTCGAACCTGCGACCTCTGTCAGACCTATGCTCTGCCATTTGAGTTACACGTGGGCTCAAACCCCGCCCGCACGGAATATTTCCCATATTTTATTTTTTAATATAATAAGTGTATAGCAGAATAGCATTGTGAATGCAAAATATAAATCTTATAAAATATTATAAAGCACACTTTTAACTTGATATCTATTCGTTTACTTAATTTTAAGTAAACCATACATTTTAAAAATAAAACAATCTCTTTGTAGAGAGCTCTCGTTTACTACGATTCATTATCCTTTAAAGTTAGTTGGGCCAGTCCATTTTAAGTGTATGAAAACAATAGAAATAATTATAATAATATTATTGCCATCCAACGTGGTAATACCGCAAGCCTTCTAGTACCCTTCCGTGTGATAACGAACTGCGGGACATTATTTATTTAAAAGTTTTAATTAATTTTTTTTTAAGACTAGCTGTTGCCCTCGACTTCGTCCGCGGCAATTTCTGTTATTATGTTTAATTAGTATAGATGAATAATTTTTCCCCGATTTCAAAACATTTTTTATTGATGCTTCGCTTCTATTGGGCGCAGCGTGATGATTTATAGCCTTAAGCCTTCCTCAATAAATGGACTGGATGGAATTTTCCAATTTGAACCAGTGGTTCCTGAGATTAGCGCGTTCAAACAAACAAACAATCAAAAAACAAACTCTTCAGCTTTATAATATTAGTATAGATGTAAAATTAACAGAAAGTAATATAGAGAAATATATTAGAAATAATAGAAATATTATTATCATTATAATATTAATAAACTTCGGTATTCTTTATTTTACCTTTTTAAGATATTTTCGGCCAAACTCAAGTGAGATTGGGCCGGCCAGGCATGTATGGAAAGTCACTCTATGGTTCCCTGATGGACGTAGGCGGAGGGGTACGCGAACGAGATGGCGGGATGACATCCAAAAGTTCTTGGTGACCTGGCAGCAGGCTGCGTTAAATAGAGATCAATTGACAAAGGAAGGCCTTTGCCCAGCAGTGGGCCACAATAACAGGCTCAAAAAAAAGATATTTCACAAAATTTAAAGCAACTTTGTTATGAGGCCATTACCGTAAACGCAATATTTAATATAGAACCGAACATACTTCTCACGCGTTTTGGAAGGTAAACTTAGCTCTGCGGCTTACTTGCGGCATAAAACTGATGTTAATACGCGAATTGGATTATTTTAGTGACTGTGTCTTATACATACATACCTACATATTATCACGTCTTTATCCCTTATGAGGTAGACAGAACCTAAATTCCTAAGATCGAAAGGCCACATTAGCGTGTTGGCCGGCGTAAAGGTGGAAAACGAAATCAAAATAGTGATGGGTTGCTAGCCGCACCGCCTGTTGTCATGATTCTTCAGTTTTTGGCCCATTGCCTTGACCGGCTTCTACGGTCTGCACGAGAAGAGAAGCAGCTGGCACATACTACGTTTTTTCTTTTATCCAGTACCAGCATGGAAGATGGAGTAGACTGTGTCTTATGGCGAATGGAATGTTACTATGGGGTAACGCTGCACATGTGAACACCATATTTGTCATACAGAAATGCGCTATCATATAACATCTATGGCTAACTCCGTAGCGCAGCGGTCAACACGCCAGCCTGCGACACAAGAGGGCCCGGGTTCGATCCCCGGCCAGGTCAAGTCAAGATGGAAAATGATCTTTTTCAGATTGGCCTGGGTCTTGGATGTGTATCTGTATATGTATTTGTTATAAAGTATAGTATCGTTGAGTTAGTATCCCATAACACAAGTCTCGAACTTACTTTGGGGCTAGCTCAATCTGTGTGATTGGTCCGTAAATATTTATATTTATTTATCTAAGTATGTATATGGAAAATGATCTTTTTCAGATTGGCCTGGGTCTTGGATGTGTATCTGTATATGTATTTGTTATAAAGTATAGTATCGTTGAGTTAGTATCCCATAACACAAGTCTCGAACTTAGGTACTTTGGGGCTAGCTCAATCTGTGTGATTTGTCCGTATATATTTATTTATTACTAGCTGACCCGGCAAACGTTGTTTTGCCATATAAATAATAAGATGTTGGCCGATTCTCATAGATACCGGATAAGCACAAAAAATTTCATCAAAATCGGTCAAGCCGTTTCGGAGGAGTATGGCAACGAAAACTGTGACACGAGAATTTTATATATTAGAAGATATTATTTATTATTATTAAATTTACCATGATGATTGATGATGACTAATGATAAATGAATTACGTTAATTCGTTGAAAATCCCTATAAAATCAATCAACACTCTAAAATACCGTGTAATATGACGAAGCATATAATTATAGAATAAATCAGCCGTATGTAGCACATCGGTGAAACAATAACGAAGACATTCAGTTGATCAATATTCATGTGAACACTAATTAAATGTAAGTCAATGACTGACCAGGGGAACGCGCGCGTTACCTGGGTTACGTGTCACCACCACTCACCATGCCTGTAGACTCGGCGGTCGTGGGTTCGATTCCCAGGAGAAGCATAATTTGTTTAGTTGTTCCCAGTTTGGTTAGGACATTGCAGGCTTGAATCACCTGATTGTTTGATAATAAAGATGATTCCGTGCTTCGGAAGGCACGAAAAGCCGTTGGTCCCGGCTGCCATCTAGTAGTCGTTAAAGGAACCACGTCAGAGGCCGAGAGGCAGTTCCGAAGAATTCTGACACCAGGGTGTGCATGGTCGATTGACCATGTCACCTACATGTCAGGCTGAAGCTTAGGGCGGCAATTTTTCGAGTGGCAACATATTATTGAGGTATCACCTGCAGGGCTATTTTTGAAATTTCGCCATTCGTAAACGAGCGATTTTTTCATACGAAAATCGCACACGAGTTTATGAATAAATTAACTACCGATATAAAGATCAATATTAATTAAAGAAACTTAGAGACGGCTTACGAGTACATTACTCGTATGAAATAAACACGTTCTTTATTTCATTGTCAGTAAGGAAGGACAGGACTGACAGCGTAGCGTAGATATACTTAGTTATTAGGGATTTCATTCCTTTCTAACTAACTAAACCACGTATAGAAACTATATAGAAATCAGCTTTTTTAAAATAAAGTTATAATGCACCAAGACAGTTCAGATGAGCCCAAAGAGTTTATTTTGTTAAGTATTTATGAGTTCCAAAGGCCCATAGTAGGTATATGATCTTGCATATAAAAAAATCGACTTCAATCATAGATTAAAAAAAAATTGCGTCTCTCACTTCAATCAAACTATTGACAGCTCCGTGGCGCAGCGGTCAACACGCCAGCCTGCGACACGGAGTGCCCGGGTTCGATCCCCGGCCAGGTCAAGATGGAAAATGATCTTTTTCAGATTGGCCTGGGTCTTGAATGTTTATCTATATATGTATTTATTATAAAATATAGTATCGTTGAGTTAGTATCCCATAACACAAGTCTCGAACTTACCTTGGGGCTAGCTCAATCTGTGTGATTTGTCCCTATATATTTATTTATTATTTATTTATTATTAACCGATTTTAATGAAATTTAAATGGAACCAATTTGTAAGCATCCCGCAAAAATGACAGAGACTTGAGGTAACAATCATTATGGAAAGAAAAAATACAACCGAAAAATTCCACCGCTCTCTTGCAACCGTATATACACCGTTAGAACCCACTGGTTTGGTCCGTGATGATGGCAAGAGACCGGATGGAATGACTCTGGTGCCTTGGCGATTGGGTCGGCCTTTGGTATGGGATTCTACATGCGTTGATACCCTAGCGCCGTCTCATCTTCAGGTCACCAAGTCAAAGGTCCGGTATACAGCAGCAGCCGCAGCGGAAAACCTCAAAAGGCGCAAGTATGTAGGTATCGGAGACAGCTACGTATTTGAGCCTTTTGGGGTAGAAACAATGGATCCGTGGGGGTCCATCAGCCCATCGTCTCTTTGACAGAAAGTCAAACTGATCGAGGTATCCCGCGACCAAAAGACTGGCAATTACCTGGCTCAAATGATAAGCATTGCCATCCAACGTGGCAATGCAGCCAGCCTTTTGGGCACGTTGCCGCAGAATGACGGTTTGCTATATAATTTGTAAATAATTATATTTTTTAAGTAGTTTTAATTATTATTGGTATTGTAAGTTAATTAGTATTATTTTAGTATCATTATATTGAACCTCGTATAAAATAAATTAAAATTCTATAAAATAAATGACATATCGAATTGATAACCTTGTTTTTTGAAGTCGGTTAAATATTAAATCACTTTCGCTGTCTGTTTGCTTAGATCTTTTAAACTACTCAACGGATATTAATGCAGTTTTCAGCAATAAGAGGAAGGTATGTGTTATTTACTGCCCCATATTAGTATCTACATTGCACCCGTGCGAAGCCGAGGCGGGTGGCTAGTCAACAATATTTACCTATTTATCCAGGAGTATTATTTAAACGGTTAGGAAAAACAATCTTATTTCTGTTAGCAAAATAATGTTTTCGGTCAGCTAAAATAGCTAGTTAGGCAGCAACTTATGGTCAGCAAAACTTCTTTTCTGCCCTCAGTCGTTCCGGGTGTTCTTAAAAAAAATAACCTTATCCTAACTTCTTTTCTGCCCTCAGTCGTGGTAGGTGGTGTTTTTTCTGCTGCCCCAATTGTGAAATCTGCTGCCTAAATAATTATTTAGTAGCCCAAATAATTACTTTCCTTTATCTAAGTATGTTTATTCTATTATACTAACTGTTGCCTGCGGCTTTGCCCGCGTTTATGTCGATCCCTCGGAAACAATAGAATTTCTCGGAATGAAAGGGTTAATAAAACCTATGTGCTTTCCCGGGCCTCCATACTAAATTTCATCCAAATCGGTTCAATGATTGAAGTGGGAAAAGACGACAGACCAACAGAGACACAGACACAGATCTTTTTTAAATGCTATCGTGAGCTTATATACCTTTTTCATAATTCTAAGTCTAGAAATGAGAAAATAACCATACATACTTTACCCCAACCCCTCCCCCTGCTGAAACCTAACAATTGGAATTTCTTTTACACCGAAATGATGACTTTACACATTGCGAGATAATCACTCTTCCAGCGGACATCTAAACATTACGATATGACAGAGATGCACTAAGTACCTCCTAGCTTTACCGTAAGAAGTGCGGGTCAAGGTTGGTTTCGCAGCTTTCTGAGGTCTACCACAGCACCTAACTAATTGCACAAACCATCATTATGGCAGAACCTCAGCTGACTGTTAGCGAAATCGTTAACACTCTTAAATATAGCCTTAGTGAAAGATTTCCTAAGGTGAAATAAAAGATTTATTGTGTACGTACATCATACATCATAATAACTGCTTAAAGTACTAAAAAAACAGGTTAGAGTAAAAAAATATAGATAAAATACTCTCTAGAATAGAATCGGAAAAATCACGAAGGTTCACCAACCCAATGGTGAACCTTCGTGATTTTTTCGATTCAGCAGGGAATTGCAACAAAGTGACCTTATAGACCTAGGCTCTGTCTACCCCGCAAGGGAAAAAGACGTGATACTATGTATATATGTATTGCAACAAAGTGACATAAGCTACATTTCATCCGGTAACTGTCACAGTTTCAAGGAAAATAATTATAAAAGTAATCATTACTTTCATATATAATACACTAGCTGTACCCGCGACTTCGTTCGCGTAAAAATTAAGTAGCCTATCCTGTGTCCTGTACGTCTAAATGTTTATCTACCAAGTTTCATAAAATTCAGATAATTCGTTTAAGAGTTATGGAGTAGTATATATACATACGGAAAAAAAAAAAAGAATAAATAAAAATCGACAATTTAGTTTCAGTATCATCACACGAGATATCTGAAAACAAAGTAACATACTCCATGACAAACCCTTACAGATTAACTATAGAGCTGTGCGTGCACTGGACCGGAATCGAAGCGGACGGAGCGGACGAATTTGTTGCTTTGTATGGATTTGTATGGCGCTGCGTGCACTGCATCGGCATTTCCGTGCCGGAGACCGGAATTTCTGCCGGTGACGTCACCGGCATCGGCAGTCGTCAGTGTTGCCGTTCATAAGAAGATCTACCCCTTATGGTAGAACTTTTTATATTGGAATATAATTATGAATAACAGGAATGGTAGAAACCTCATTTCGTAGGAATTCGATTTAGATCATCCATAACTTTTAAATTCATTAGCTAGTCATTCATTGTAGTCTTCCTCAATTACATATGTCGTGAATGAGTAAGACGAAAATACAGAGTGATGAAAATACTGACATTAAAAACAAAGATATAAATCAATGAACATTGGTTGCACGCACGAAAAATGTCACGTTCCAGACCAGCAACAGCAGCAGCAGCAGGAGTAGTAGTAGTATCTATCACGCATCTATCTCTCCCCGTTATCACGTAAAATTATTGGCCGTAAACTGACTTTAGAGTCAACCAATTTTCAGAGTTCCGTAGTAAATAGTGAACCCTTACAATTTCGCCATGTCTGTCCGTCTGTCCGTCTGTCCGTCCGTGGTTTTACTCATAGACTATAAGTACTAAAAAGCTGTAATTTGGTACGGATATGTATATTAATCATGCCGAAAAAGTAGTAAAATAAAATATAAGGTTCAAGAATATAGTGAAGTTCAAAAAAATTTTTCATCAATTCCCAAAGAATCTATCTTCATCTTTTAATAAATCAGCATATAATGTATGAAACTCTCCATAGAGGAGTCTTTTAGAGTTCATATTATGCACCCATATCTTTCTCACTCCAGCCAGAGTAATGATTACCCAGTAAGGTATAGACATCGTGATGATCTAGATCTTAGAATATTTTTTTTTGTGTTTTGGTAAAGACAGACTTAAATATGACACAGACATAATAATGGGACAGGGCAGGTTGGTACAGGTTTAGGTGGTATCTTCTCTATCTCTATTATTATAAACAAAAGTCACCGCCGGTAAATAAAGCAAAGCGTTATGATATATGTTAGTGACCACTTTATAGGATAGCGCTGTGTGGAGGGTTATACTCCGACCCCAAAAACACGTAAATTAAAAAAATTACAATATTGTAACTTTTGCTGCAAAATGTAACATTTCAGGAAACGAAACGTAACTTATGACTCAAGGGCCCTGGCAACACTGTAAAAATGCCAGTCCGGAATCCGAATGCAGTGAACGCACCCCACCGGCATTTTGAAAATCCGGCCGCTCCGTCCGCTCCGATTCCGGTCCAGTGAACGCACAGCTTTAGTATTGATGAAATTCAAATATCTGTAAATACAGCACATGTACTGGTGCGCCGAAACCCCTGAGGTCAGACATGGCTCGCCATTATACATTCAAATCAAATTGTATTCAATACCTTGTACACAACTATTTTATTTACCTACATATTTAATACATGAAGTGACTACAGTTACAATGATTATAATTTCTTTGGATTACCTACGTTACTTATAGTTAGGTATAGCTAACATGAACTAAATGCAACTTTCAATAAATGTGGATACGTATTTAGTTTAAATTTGAAACCTAAAATAGTAACATCGTCTTTTAACCCCCGAGGCAAATAAAAGGATTTTATAAGTTTTACCGTTATGTGTGTCTGTCTGTTTATGTATCTATCTGTGGCACCCTGGAACCGTGGCTTTTAAACGAGTGAACCGATGCAGTTTTTAGAAAGCAGGTGTTCTAGCGAAGATTGTTAGATGTGACAAAATCGATCAGCCTTTTAGAAAATAAAGGGATTTTCGGGTAGACTTTAAAATTGTTACTTTTAAATAACTTGTAATCAAATGCTTTGTGATTTATATTATACTTTAACATGTTGTATTTTTTGTACCCAAGATATTAATGTAGCATTGTTCAATATATATATATATGTACGGCATAATTTGTTTACGGGAAATCTGTAGGTCATTGTACGAAAAAAGCGTTGGTCATATTGCGGGCTACGCAATAACGTTTTCAGGACGATGTTGGAATTCCTCGATTCTGTAGCGGTACAGCTGTATTTTTTTTACTTAATGTTGTTTTTTTACTAATTAGGCATTTGTCTCCCATCGTAGTCAACTTTTGCTCTGCAAAAATGAGACCTTTCTGACAATGCACATTAATTTAATCTATTTCAGATTTTCACCAACACTGATTGTCTCAATTTAATTAATCATCTGCTATTTTTTGATAATTTTTTATTTTCTTTTTAAAATGTCACAAAATAAGTGTACAACTTAACTCTTAATATAACAGTGAAAACCTATTATTGGCTGTATAAATGACTATAACCATTGTCTTATCTTCTATGTAAAGGCTGTAGATTTTCCTAAATAAAAAATTAATAAATAAATCACCTGATGGTAAGTGACGATGAAGACGAGGATGTTACATGCCTATCCAAGAGATACCCATTTATTTTACTTTTGAATGTCCCGGGACTGTACTTGTCTGGGAATATAGACGCAGGCAGTTCAATTCACACCTTAGCTACTCGAACCAAAAAGGGAACTGTGAAAGCGTTTAGTTGTTTGCTGAATAGTTGATGGCTTTGCTGCTATTTTGAATCAAAAAGGTCTCGTCGCTATTCAGAATACGGAACAGTCCTAATACTCGTAGCATCCTGAAAACGCTGGCTGATAGGTTTTCTTCTCCTGTGTGATCTGCGGAACTAATGATCCGATCTGATCACTCTCTATATTACGTTTAATTCATTTAATTTTTAAATTATTGTTTTAGTTTAATTGCTCTGAATTACTAACAAATAAAGACTAAATTGCTCTAACATTAATGGATCTAAAGTACTTAATCCGAAATAAAAAAAATATAAGTGGAAATCGCTTCGAAGTATATCGGCAAGTACAGCAATCCTTGTACATTAATAGCTACTGAAGTTTTTGACCTGTATTTGATTTTAGTTCAAAAATAATCTTTCATATAAAACAAAAACCGACTTCAATAAAATAACTATATGTTATGTTAGCATACTTTAGTTATTAGTATCAAACCGGGTTTTAGTTAACTTTAGAAGTATTGGATTGGAAATAACTTAAGATATTATTTAATCGTCGTGGTTTGTTCCACTTTCAGAGCTAAGATGTATGTCGATCAAGCTCCAGATTTCTCTAATTTAACATTGACCGATAAAATTATTGTGAATGTTGGAAAAGCGCGCGTAACGGAGCCACTCGTCGCCACAGTCAGGTCAATTAATCGCCGTAAGACATTTCCCTATGCGATGAACGGTTCGTGTTAAAGGGCGAGGCGACACAAAGGGCAAGCCGAAGAATGGAGGAAGAATCAAGTTTTACTGACGTTTTATGCATCTACCTACGACACCTACTTACGTCAATGAATATATACATATATGCGTGAACTACGTCACAAAGCGTGAACTTGCATAACACCTAAGAAATGAGGAGCGGGATAGCCTAGTGGTTTAAAGCATTAAAAGCGCTTACGCATGTTAAGCAACCCTGGGCGCAGTGCCCACTGTGATGGGTGACCGCAAGTGGCATATAGCTCCTCCACTCCTCTGCTTCCGAAAGCACGTTAAGCTCCAAGTTGAATTTTGGATCTTGCTGAAAGATAACTATTACTAACCTATGACACAGAATAAAAAGTACTCTTAATTCTACTAACTTAAAACTACTAACTTAATTCTGGAGAAAATAAAAGGCTCTTTGGTAAACTGAGGCTGCGCGATCTTATCCCGCGGGATCAGTTTACCTAGTGAATGTTTTGAATCGAGCAACTGATCCCATTGATATTTAGGTATATGTAATGATTGAATTTCTAAATATTTTACTCTAGCTTTATATAATTTTGTATAATTTAAATTTGTTTGTTTTAATTTTATAGTTTTAATTTATACTTATTATAATATCATGTTATATTAGATTACTAGCTTTGATTACTAGATTGACTAGCTCCGTCCTCCATTGGCGCAGCGGTCAACACGCCAGCCTGCGACACGGAGTGACCGGGTTCGATCCCCGTCCAGGTCAAGATGGAAAATGATCTTTTTCAGATTGGCCAGGGTCTTGGATGTGTTTCTATATATATGTATTTGTTATAAAATACAGTATCGTTGAGTTAGTATCCTATAACACAAGTCTCGAACTTACTTTGGGGCTAGCTCAATCCGTGTGATTTGTCCGTATATATTTATTTATTTATTATTTATTAGAGAATAAAGGTCCGCTCTAACTTAAACACTAAATCGTAAATCTGTTAAGGGGATAGATGGCTTTGATTCATGCGCCTTTTTAGTTTATCATATTGTTTTTCTCTTGATTAAACAAAATGTTTGAGTGCTAAGAAATTAATAAAGCTGCCTGTTGTAATTTTGTATGATTGGTTTAAACATTAGAATGATATTATTCAAAAATAACGCTACTCGAAATACATATTATGTTTTTTTCTTTATGCCATTAAGCATTAGAAACATTATGCGAATTAGAATTGGTCCAAAACAAAATATCGTAACAATTTATTATGTCAACATTAAAATGTATGCCAAAACAAATACAAATTATGATTATGCCAAAGTTTTTATGGAAAATAAATAATATGCAAAAAGAAGAAAAGAAGAAAAGCCATTTAAAAAATGCAATTGTATTAAATTTAAATCAATGTATAAAAGCCAAGATATCGTTGGAAGGATAAAGTCGCCAAAGACTTAAAACAGTTGGAAGTATCCGACTGGTCAGAGGTGGCACAGAATAGGGAAGAATGGCGCACTTTAATGTCGGAGGCCAAGATCTACTTCGGGTCGCTGAGCCAGCGAAGTAAGTAAGTAAGTATGCATTCTATGTTTTTACTTTTCTCCCAGACCAGCATGGAAGAGGGTTTGATAAAGCAGAGAAATTATATTTTGAATTGATAGGTAAGTACTTAAACAAACTTAAAACAGAAAGATCTATAAGGATTAAGTTAAAATTGTATGGGATACAAACAAAACTAAAAAGCGAAATTATTTCCAAAGGTAAAGTCAGGTAGAGCTATTACGTCGTATTAAAATTCATAATAACTAAACTATATCACTACATATGCTACTTACTAAGATACAATACTTTCTAAAATGTAGACTTAGATTTTTTCGGGATCATTGTAAATAGGTACGTCCGTTTCAGTAGGTAAAAAAATATAATACTAACGAAACATCTACGTAATAAATATCTCATAAGTCTAGCTTAGAAAAATAATAATTAAATATATAGGGACATATCACACAAATTAAGTACCTCGCACAAAATGGTAAACTTGTTCGAACCCGGGAACCCTCGTGTCGCAGGCTGGCGTGTTAACCACTGCGCCACGGAGCTCGCCGAATAATAAAGTGTAAAAAAAAACATAATAATAACACACAGTTTGTAAGGGTTTTTAAAAACATATCTTTTCCGCCATATATTTTTTGTGACCATATCTGCCATACATCCTAGGTGCACAGAAAATAAAGATTTAATCTAATTTTAATAGCAATATTTCAATTTCTACAAATTCTAAATTTCCGCACGAAAGTTAAAGAATGAGTTGGAATATTCGTGTAAATAAATACCTGTAAGACGTGTTCCTCTATAAGGTTGCACCACTGAATTGAGCCGACCCGAGCCCGACACGCCGCCGCGCCACCCGCGACTTGAACGCAATGAATACATTTAATTAATTTTTACGCCGATCCGTGCTACAATATAATGAACTACAATGAACTTCGAAACTTTGTGTCGTGTCGCATGATGGAAGACCTGTAGGTGGAAAAGGGGATCAAAATAGAAATGGGTTGCAAGCCGCATCGCCTATTGTCACGATTCCTCTGTTTTTAGCCCATTCTCCTAATCGGCTTTTATGATCGGCGCAGAAAGAGAAGCAGCTGGCACATTCTACGTTTTTTCTTTTCTCCCAGACCAGTATGGTCTCTAATATAATATAGAATCGTAAATATATACTTATAAAATCATTTAGACTATAAAAAAACGTTGACATACAATTTGTACCAGCACATTTGATTGTGTTTAATTGGCGATCCAGATTCCACTATTATTTGTTTGTACATTGACTTTTCCTTGCACTTTCTTTTGAACTGTGATATAATTCCGTGAAAGACTTGATTTCGCTAAGCGTGTATTTTAAAATGTTGATAATGCTTGGTTTAACAAACAATAATAAAGAAGAAAAAAAACTCTTCACAAATCAATAAATTTAAAGATTTATTTTTCGGCGTCAATTCTCAATTCGTCAATTCTCACTTGGCCAATTTTAAATCAACATAACACTAATATGAGCTATACAAAAAACTATCATACCATGTCACGTTATAGCATCTTCGGGGGTCGTTAGTAAAACCTTCATTGAAATTGAATTATAAACAGACAGGAGTAAAAATAGTCTGCTAAATCTTCATGCTTGTTTGTTTATGACATACATCCATACATATTACGTCTTTTTCCCTTGCGGGGTAGACAGAGTCCACGTCTATAAGACCTTATGGCCACATTTAGCATGTTGGAGCGCGAGGTTGCTAAAAGCATCGCCTATTGTCATGATTCCTATGATTTTCGCCCATTCCCTCGATCGGCTTTTACGATCTGCGCGGGAAGAGAAGCAGCTGGCACATTCTAAGTTTTTCCCCCAGACCAGTATGGTCTCTAATAGAATATAGAGTCGAAAAAATATACTTATAAAATCATTTAGACTAGAAAAAACGGTAACATACAATTTGTACCAGCACATTTGTTTGTGTTTAATTGGCGATCCAGATTCCACTATTATTTGTTTGTACATTGATTTTTCCTTGCACTTTCTTTTGAACTGTGATATAATTCCGTGAAACACTTGATTTCGCTAAGCGTGTATTTTAAAATATTGATAATGCTTGGTTTAACAAACAATAATAAAGAAAAAAAAATACTCTTCACGAATCAATAAATAATAATAAATAAATATATACGGACAAATCACACAGATTGAGCTAGCCCCAAAGTAAGTTCGAGACTTGTGTTATGGGATACTAACTCAACGATACTTTACTTTATAACAAATACATATATAGATACACATCCAAGACCAAGGCCAATCTGAAAAAGATCATTTTCCATTTTGACCTGGCCGGGGATCGAACCCGGTCACTCCGTGTCGCAGGCTGGCGTGTTGACCGCTGCGCCACGGAGCTAGTCTCTAAATTTAAAGATTTATTTTTCGGCGTTTTTCGTACGCCAGTTTCAATTCTCACTTGGCCAATTTTAAATCAACATAACACTAATATGAGCTATACAAAAAACTATCATACCATGTCACGTTATAGCATCTTCGGGGGTCGTTAGTAAACCCTCATTGAAATTGAATTATAAACAGACAGGAGTAAAAATAGTCTGCTAAATCTTCGTGCTTGTTTGTTTATGACAAATACTGCAAAAAGGGTCTGCAAGTTTTACCCGGATCAGCAGGCCGAGACTAAAAATATATCGTCGTTTTATTTCGTGTCTCGTTTTGGCATTTATAGAATACGGCTTGAACACAGTGATACTCGTACCTACTAGGCTAGTCGTTTTTTTGTTAAGAATTATTTATTTTATTTTAAAACTTCATTACAAACAAGTAACTGGCTGACTTAAGAGTCGTATCGTAGGTTTAATCTCCTGACCCGATAACAAAATGTAGAAGTAACTATAACTAACTAACAGTTAGTAATAGTAGTAGTTAGTAAAAGTATAATTAATAGTAATATACTAAAAGACAGTCATATTAAATAATCTGAAATTAATTTATCTATGAAAATCAAAGAGTTTTATCAACAAATTATAATAAATATAAGCTAATACAGCCGTGAATGCGAAAGATAAAGATATTTTTTAATATGCCACATATAGTTTTGGTACCTATGCATTGTGGTCCTAATTTGGCCATAAAAAGTTTTGTTTCCCGAATTTGATATGAAAACAAAGTGTCTATTGATTTTTTTACTGTGGTTGGGTCAGTTTACTGGCCAACACTGTTGTGAGATTTGAATCACATATGCCTAATATGGCATCTGACATAAGTAGCTTGACGACTGCCGTGATACGAATAGTCATCGATTCTACGCGCTACGTAGAACCGATGCCCGATGGATAAGAAAGGTTCTTGAATGGCGACCACGTACCGGCAAGGTACGTGGTCGCCATCTGGTCTGGTCGGCGGGAGGTCTACGCTGCGAGGCCTCCCACCGACCAGACCAGGCAGACGCTGGATACAGGCCGCTTCCAACCGGTCGTAATGGAACCTAAGTAACAGGAATCCTTTCGGAATTTATTTACTTATTATATTTCATGTAAAATCACAGTGATTATAACTAACTATATACAATATAAACATGAAGTGAAAAACGGAACGGAACTACAGAAATTATAAAACCCTGCATTCGCCCGATGTACGAAAGTAGATAGAACATTGTCGATATCGTCCAAGTTGTTGGTGCATGATGGATTCATTAGCTGTTAGATGCTTTGTGCCCGCTGCATCTACTTAAAACCGTTGCATATGCAGTGGTGGGCGTAGGTAATGTTATTCTTCTATTTGTATTTCTGTCGATGTCTTATCAGACATCGACAGTTTTTATGGTTCCGTACCCAAAGGGTAAAAACGGGACCCTATTCATATGGCTCCGCTGTCCGTCTGTCTGTCTGTCCGTCAGTCTATCACCAGGCTGTATCTCATGAACCGTGATAGTTAGGCAGTTGAAATTTTCATAGATAACTTATTTCTGTTGCCGTTATAACGACAAATTAGTACTAAAAAACAGAATAAAATAAACTAGAGATCCGCTGCGGCGTCGAAACGCCGCGCCGCCCGCTCGGATATGGAATTTCCGATAGTGTAAACAGAAAAGAAATCACTTTATCGATAAGAACTTTTTGGCAATCGAAGTCTATAGATACGTTTAAAAAAATGGGTTGTCTGTAAACGTAGTACGTAAAGTAGATTTCTGGACGATAATTTTACGTGATAAGAGAAGAAGAGAGATAGATGCGTCACAAGCCGAACGCTTAGGCCGATCGTGCTTCTCTATCACTTGTTCCACGCTGTCGCTTGCACACTAAACGCGACACTTTTTTGTTCCTGAAGCCGGTGTTCGTCGATTTATGAGACGTTATCACGACAAAAAGTACTTACTGGGTGGGTACTTGTTGAAATGTAAGGGGGGCTCCCATACAAAAGACAATATATATAAAAGACATAATATTTTTTGAAGTTTTTATAGATAATGGTACACAACCTTTCGTGCGCGAGACTCGCACTTGGTCGGCTTTTTTATTAAATAAAGAAATAAATATGGCGCAAAAATTCCACGCGGGCAGGATCTGAACCGGCGACTTGGTCTTTTTCTTTATTTAATAAGAGAATGTCACAACAGCATTGTCAATACTTTACTTAACCTATATCAACATTTTATATCGCTTCCTGCATAGCACGATTTTATTTCATTTTATGATTTAGAAAATAAAGGGGTTTGGGTAATTTTGTTCGAGCCTTGGCATATTTTTTTTTGTAGCGGCCCCTGACATTTTTATTATTTATAAATAGTCGTATGACTAAGAATGATAGTTCTAAATATATTTTGATGTGAATAATATCGAAACCGAAATATAGGGTTCCAAAAATAAATAATTAAGAATAAAAAATTAAATGTCGTCGAAGTATAAGGAATACGTTTTATTTTTATTGTCAATACAATTTAATTCAGGCATCTATCATGTTATTATAGACAAGAAAGATAAATGAAACGCAACAAAGCAAATAAAATCATTCATTTTTTATAAATAGCAAGAAATTAACGTTATCCGTTTCATCGTAAGCCTCATTTTCTGGTCACGTCGAATTATGCTGTCCAAACGTAGCTGGGGAAATCGTTGTTCTTAGTATCTGCCCCACCCATCCCAAAAACTATATGATTGACATACCATGGGAACAACAGGCTAAGGTTAGTTTTTTCATTCCAGAGATACATAAGCAATAATGCCCTAATATGGCGTTCGTTTCCTTTAATAATGTAATATATTTATATGCATATATTTTGGTAGAAAGAGTTCTACCAAAATATATGCATATAAATATATTACAATATACATGGTGAAATTTTTATCGTTTTGGACCCTTAAAGGGGTGACTCAGACCATCAAAATGAACAACTTTTCCTATGGGAGCAATGCTGGGAACTCAAAAATATATATATAGGAAAAGTTAATCATTTTGATGGTCTGAGTCCCCCCTTTGAGGATCCAAAACGATAAAAGTTTCACCATCTATATTATGACAAAAATGCGTACGAATCCAACTAATTTATTCAAATACGAGTATGTTATTTATTAAACAAACTACATACCTATTCTTAATTTTATTTTTGAAGTCGGTTCTTACAATAAAATAAATAATTGTAAGTAAAAAGTAAATAAATAACTTGGCAAAATGGATTCGGCGAAAACAGATCCTACATATTAATTATTGCCAAGAGCGAATTATTCCTTTTTTATCCCGTTTTTTTTTCTTCTTTTATTTAGTGCTTTCACGCGTTACGTATTTAGCCAGTATCAAGTATAAATAAGTTTTCCCGTGCTTTTTCTAAGTCTTGTTACAATGAAACGATGGTGTAGTTCATTTCATTGATTCTACGGAGGCCCTGGCGACAATTCCCATGAATCTACTGGCTTGATCACAGACGACGCAACGAGGCGAGGCGGTCCACCAGCCCGCTAAGTAAATCTCACTACATCCACACTGTGACAGTTTAATTCAGTTATTGCACACACTGTTCATAAACATGGGCATTTATAACACCAAATTACACCGATTTCACATTATAAAGTCCACTAGAAACAATTTGCAAAACAATCCAAAACACAAGCCGTGCTCTTCGCCGAAATTCCCGCCAAGAACTGCGTTTTGAATACTTAAAATCCTAATTAAAAAAAAAAAAAACTTAGTGCGCACACGACGGAAGTAAAAGCTACGAAGCTTCCTTATAAAATAAACCATAGAAAAGACATCAACGAACCTTTTACAAGTTTTTATTTTGTTTCACCGCCCGATGTTTGTCTGTAATCAAATCTTGCAAGTTAAATTTGATCCACTATCCGGGTACCGATTGAGCTGAAAATTTGCATGCATGTGCAAATTGGATGGCAATACAATATTATGGAATCGTTGCACTGGTCTGATGAAGGAGTTGGAAGATGGCCAAATAAGATCTTAAACTAAACAAGGTACACCAATCATGTTTGGGCTAAAAGTGTTCTTTAAGACAAATCAAATGTGATTTGTCTTAAAGAACACTTTACAGTTTTAATTCGTTTATAATAAAAGCTTGTCACTGAAATGTAATTTTTGCAAAAAAATACCCAAAAAAAATAGTTTTTCTTATTAAACATATTGATTTAATTATTTATATAAGCATAGAGAAAATATTATTCTGATACCAAAAGCTTTTTACCGCGACTTTGTATTTTTTTTCCTCCTAACTACATATTAGCCTATACTTTCTTTGGCCACGTGCTTGGTTTTTAGGGTTCCGTACCTCAAAAGGAAAAAACGAAACCCGTATAGGATCACTTTGTTTTCTGTCTGACTGCCAAGAGCTTCTTTCTCAGGAACGCATATCAAGCTGAAATTCATATCAAATACTCAGGTCTACTGACTCTTGAAGCTGTGAAAAATTCAAACTTCTAAGCCAACGCAATCAAAAGACACCTCCGTTCATGCTGCAAATTTTCGACATTCACAAGAAAATCAAAACCTACCTTCCCGTGAACTCAGAATCTAGAAATTTGGTACGAAGCAACGTCTTATAGCACAGGTGCGAATAGCATAAATTTTTTGTTACATCATCATTATTAGTATTAAAAATATTTTTATAATTTTGAACTTATTATACATAAAGGCACGGAACCCATTATGCGCGAGCCTAATTTATTTACGGTAAAACTATTGTCACTAAAGTACTTCTCAATAACGGCGGAAAGTTGATTCTCATTACTCGAGCACCTAAGTGTCCAGGGAGCGCGTGACCTATTGCTTTGGGCATTCTGCAGAATCATCGTGAATCGTGAGTCTTTCAAACCATTATTTCAACTAAAACTCACTTGTGCAACTTGAATGCCAATGCACTTTCAATAAGAATAAGTGATCACTTTATGTATAAATAAACAATGTTCATTTACTACTTAGCATATTTTGAAATTTAAGTAAAGTAATAGGTAATATCTGGTTTCGGTTTTTAGGACTCGGGCTCAAACGGTGTCAATGATCGTAGAGTTGTAATTTAGATATTTAAAACGATAAAAGAAAAATAAGTATTCGTTACTTTGAAGCGGTACTGGGTTAGTGGTCTAAGAGCGCGACCTACAAGCGATTAAGTCCAGAGTTCAAACTTTGCACGGCCCGACCTGTACCTCTGAGTGTAGTGCAATACTCAAGTACGGCCCAGTAGATGTAAGCATTATAACGCTTACGCATGTGAAGCAATCCAAAGCGCATCCCCATTGAGATCGGTGGACAAGTAGCTAAAAATGTCTTGAGTTTCTCCATGCTTTAGGCAGCATGATAAATTTGTCATGACACACACTTAATATAGGTACTAGGTACACATACGAAAATCAATAAACAATAGAGCGAAAACTTTCGGCGAAGGAATAATTCGCGCTTGGAAATAATCAAGATAATAAAATAAAAAATAAATAAATAAAAATCGTTTATTTTGAAACTAAATACAATTTCCTTATGATTAAGCACTTAAATAAAAAAGATATAGGTTCTGTTTTACCGAATCGATTTTGCCAAGTTAAATAAAGTATTTCAACTTACTTTGTACGATATACGTTTATTTATACTAAATATGGAAAAAAATATTTGTGAAAACCGACTTCATAAATATAATCTAGAGTAAGTTGCATTTTTGAATTAAACAGGTAATTATAATGTTACGCATTTTTGAATTAAATAAGAAATATAGTTTCTTTTTCAATTTTGAAGTGTTTCTTTTTCAATTTTAAGGTAAGGTTATTTTTAGGATTCTATAGCCAAATGGCAAAAAACGAAACTCTTAAGGGCTTCGTCATGTCAATCTGTCCGTCCGTTCGTCACCTTTTTCCGAAATTTTGAGAACTATACGTTCTTAAAGTTTCGGGAAAAAGTGACTGTGAAACCCCCGAAACTTTAAGAACGTATAGTTCTTAAAGTTTCGGGAAAAAGTGTTGAAACTTGGTATTTTGTGACCCGCATTAAGAGCCCGCCATATGCCAGGCGGCGTGGCGATACAAACGCGGATGGTCTAAAAGCGTTGGCTACTTTGGATATTTTCGTTTTTTAGGAATATTAAAGGGTTATTCGAAAAAGAAAAACATATGATGGCTGCCTTATCTGTAATGCAATAATAATCAAAAGTTTCAAGGTTAATTTTAATGTATTTGGTGAATAATGCTATATACCGAGTAAATTAGACGTGATTTGGAGGCAACTTTGCAATTTTTTTCTATCGAGAAAATTTAACGCAATCGTGTTTTGGAGTCAGATAGTTACCAGAGTTAGTCCTGAACTTTGCTGCATTTTTATTTCAACTTGAGTATTTAATTATTATTGATGTAACTGTCAATCATGCAAAGCAGTGTGAGGTAGTACGGGCCCTTAAGATTAATACATAAAAATGAAAACAATACATTTTGGAGGTTCCCCATACTTAGAACTTTAGAAAAAAATTATATTGAGGTTTCTAATATATATTTTTTTCTAAACTGAATAACTTGAACAGAACTTTGCGCGAGAGACACTTCCAAAGTGGTAAAATGTGAATAAAAGTATATACGGCGGACGTAAATTGTCAAAAGGGCAGTCGAGTTTTGTATTTTTTTAAATAATGCTACCTACTTGTTAATTTCTTTCACCCTCTAAGATTGTTTGCTTTAGTCATAAAAGAACTTTAAAAGTTGTTTGATTGTGTCCAATTTGTCAGTGCTGTCAGTGTCTCATGACGTTAATGATATTTTAATTCAAAGAGAAAATTATAACGGTATCTATTTTAACATGATATCATGGCACAATAATACCAATAAATAAAATATGCTTTTTCAATGCAGCTTTCAAGATAACAATAAAAGAATATTCTTTTAAACATGCAAAACAAAATGATCACGACCTCACTATTCAGAATGTTACAGGGACGCTCTTACCAAAAAACAGTACTGAGGAACGCCGCAAAGTTGTCGTTCAAAGTGCTAGGAGCACACAGCGCGGATCCCGACAAGACGCCTATTATGTTGCTCCACGGGTTCTTGAGCAACAAAAAGATTTGGCATTCAGTGGCGAAGGTTATGAAGATGACTATGAAGCGGTTAGTGGTGACCGTGGACTTGAGGAACCACGGCGTGAGCCCGCACACCAAGACACACACGTACGAGAAGATGGTGGAGGACATACAGCGCCTGTACAAGAAGCTATCGCTAGATGAGGCCTGCCTGGTGGGCTACTGCATAGGCGGAAAGGCTGCCATGTATCTGGCTCTTTTAGCGGTCAGTTTATTCACCAGCTTGTATATTTTGCGATTTTCAAGAGCTGTGGTAGGAGTAGTGTATCTTTGACGTCCCTATACCGTCTCTCTTTCAATATGGTTTTAGTGTATTACAATGTAGTTTATGACGTATAGAATAGAATCTTCCAATGGATCATGTTTTAAGAATGGATGGTGCAAGCGGACGTTCGAAAAAGCATTGCCAAATTATTTAAGCTGATTTCAGATTGACGCGTCTGAACAGCGCCGTCCAGACGCGCGCGCTTTTAATTACTCTAGACAAAAATCGCTCGAAGACGAGTGTCACACTTTCAAAGATAGTACCCCAGCGCTACTGCCACCGAGGCGCGCGCTTCGTTATAAATTTTCATCCGTATATTTGTTGTTTTGCTGAGCTCCTGTTATTATATTTGTCCTAATGATGACAACTATACATAACTGTACATTGCATTGTAACGAAATTCGAGATACTAAAACTCGTTTCACAGTGCACGGCGGTCAAGCGCGCGAGGTTTAAACGCGCTGGTCAACGGTGCAGCTCGCCAGCGTCACTCTGAAATCAGCCTTACAGCATGAATAACTGGTTCAGATAACATTTGTCTTAAAAACGCGGGAGGTTCCAGGCTCTGAAGCAACCAAGAAGCAGCACAGCAATGGGTGCAAACGGGAACACGCTCCGATATAAGAGAGAGACAGCAACTGACATATTATTTCCGTTACGGTAGAGAAAGCCACTGGTTGACCACTTTAAACAAATGACCTTACAGATTCCCAGTACAGGATGAAGGTATCTTTTCTATTTAGGGGAATCCCAGTTACAATATTCATCAAATCAGGAGGAGCAGTTCTTTTTTCTATGTCTTAATTTTTTCTAAATCGGTACGATAAAAATTAAAATTTATTTCCCAATTTAGCTTTTCTAATAAATTTATAGGTACTCTTATTCCTTTTCGTATAGCCAGCACAAGTAAGTGCATTAATAGTGGTTGAAGTTTCTCCAGTGTCCTCATCGCCTGATTTTGCTGAGTACTACCCCAAATTGCTGAATGCCATGAAGAACGTAGACTTCAAGCATCCTAAAACGATACGGAAAGCTAGAAAGCGGGCTAAGGAGCAGTTGAAATCGGTTATCCAAGACGACAACATGATGCATGCAGTACTATCAAACGTCAACCTTAAACCTGACCACACTATCGGGTGGACCTGTAATCTAGACGTGCTGATAAAAGATTTTAAATATTTGGCTACGTTTCCGCAAACGATAAAAGGGAAAAGATATGACGGCCCAACGTTGTTCATAGGGGGTCAAACTTCGGACTGCATTCCGTAAGTAATTTAAGTAGGTTACTGTCGCCCTAAGGCTGTCTACACACAGGCTGTACATTTAATAAATTTTTTCGGGCGGTAGGCATGCGCAATTGCGCACGCGTGTGCCTGCCGGCGCGGCGCGCCGCCGCCGGCGTCAAGCCGCCCGGGCTTTGGTGTGTAGACAGCTTAGTCTTAGAATGTATTTTCAATACGAAAATAAATATATTTGATGTCAAGTCCGAAAGTATTTAGTATTTTGATGTTCTAGTTTAGATTGTCCCTTTATGTTACATGAATATAGCTTTTTATCCTATTACGTTAGCACACGGGTAGACCTTAGGTCCCAACTGATAATAGGAAAATAAATATTTGAAGTATAGTAAATTGAGCTAGACTCAAAGAAGGTCTAAGTAGGAATGTAATAGTTTTTTTTCAATAATTTCATTTTTGTGACAATCTTTTATTATGAGTGATAGTCAACAAATCAGATAAGCCCAAAGCCCATACATTATGGGATTATCTTTTTCAGTTTAGAACATATCCATGACACCTTCCGAATCCATCATCTGATCAGATCTATGCTACTATAATATTACAATAAATATTGTTTATGATTTGACCCTCATAGAAAACAAAGTACCTAACAGGATAATCTAAATAAAACCTTGTATAAGGCGAACCGCCCTCTGGAACCGGCAAAACACCGTGCGCAAATGTTGCAAATTTTGCATACTACGGTTAGTTTATTACCTGACTGTGTGTGCAGTGCATGTGTGTTTTCCATCATACTATCCTACTAATTGTAAACGCAAAAATAGTTTATTGTATGTTTATTGTCTGTTTATTGTCTGTCGGTCGAATGGAATGGGATGACATTTTGCACACGGATATAAATGTATTTTATTTACCCTGATAAATTTAATTAAAATTTACCCTGTTGAGGCGTTTTCCTGTAGACCCGGTAGACCCGAAGCATGGAAACATCATAATTATCAGACAATCAGGTGATTCAAGCCTGCAATGCCCTAACCAAACTGGAAACAAAATGCTTCCCGTGGGAATAGAACCCACGACTCCCAGGTCTACAGGCAAACGCCTTAACGACTGGACCACAGAGGAAGTTCTTACTATCTTAAATAGAATTCACCCACGTTTATTTCAGGCCCGACGACCTCACAAAGATCCGGATGTTGTTTCCTCAAGCCATCATCCACTACATACCAAATTCTGGGCACTACGTGCACGTCGAAGACACGAAGCGTTTCATAGAGCTAATAATGAGCTTCATAAGAGAAACTAACATAATCTGAATAAATCTGTGCTCGTCATTCGTGTTATTTCATTTTTTGATAAATAACACATATTGATTAAAGACTTTTGTCTCCATTCGTGTCTAACGCACTGCGGCGTCCCTCTCGTCATCAGTGACTGAATCCATCAGTCACTGACGAGATAAGAGATTATTTTATCTAAAATATAGATCTAACGCACTGCGGCCCAGTCACTGACGTTATAGGAGATTATTTTATCTAAAATATAGATATAACATGCTGCAGCATCCCTCTCGTCATCAGTGACTGATAAAAAATCCATACAAACTTTACCCCACCTATTTTACCCCTTCAAGGGAAAATTTCGTCCATTGTAACTACACAGATCTTTTTAATTGTAATGTAAACATATATACTTATTCTTATACTTCTATGTCCAGAAATGAGAAAATTTTCATACAATCCCCCACCCCCCTATATCCCTTAAGGGGGGAATTTTGTACATTTCACCTACACAGATCTTTTTAATTGTAATCTAGAACGTATATACTTATTTTCATACTTCTAAGTCTAGAAATGAATATAAATCCATACTAACTTTACTCCCCTACTTTATCCCTTCAGGCGAAAATTTCGTCGGTTTTCCTACATACATCTTTTTAATTGTAATCCAGAACGTTCATGCTGAATTTCATTCGAATAACTTCAAAAAGTTTCATACTAACTTTGCAACCCGTTTTACCCCCTCAGGAGATGATTTTCCAAAAATCCTTTCTTAGTGCTCCGCTACGTTATAAAAGGAACCCCTGTGCAAAATTTCAAGTTTCTAACCCTTTAGGCCCTGCGTTGATATGTCAGTCAGTCAGCTTCTCCCTTTTTTTTAGTATGGGTTACTATGGATAGTATGGATAGGTATAATGCTGTCGTATAATGATGATGAATTGACTTTGGATTTTAATTATGTCACTTATTATTTTATTTTATTTTTGCTATATTTTTGCAGGCAAACTCATGCCTTGAGTTCATTCAAATCACGATAACTTTTTTTTTTATGAACCGATTTTAATAAAACAAATTTTAAATGTTTTGCTGAGTTAAAACAAAGCAATTGGTGAAAGTTTGAAGTAAATCGGTTCAGTATTTTCGGAGATAATCGTGATCATACATACAGACAGACAGACAGACAGAGAAGAAATTCGAAAAATTTTTTTTTGCTTTCTTTTATTCTTTTTAGGGGGTGTAAGGGGACAGCCTGCCACCTTCATGTCCCAAGTCAACCTCACCTGCACGCGGTGCACCCTGCTAAGCAACAGACGAGGTACTGGCCACCGAACTGATGGCGGTATAACCATCCTACAGGTCGAGTCTAAATACCCAGACCGGCGGCGGGCAGCAGCGCCGTCGGTGCGAGACTCGGCTCTGCGCTCACCAACCCGCCTGCCCAGCGTGGTGAGTATGGGCATAAACCCCCAAGATGATAAGTACGCCGCAGATACGGCCCCCAGTTCCCGGTAGCTCCACGGTTCCAAGCCACGGCAGCGGCCTTGATCTCGATGGGGCGGGGGGTGCGAAGAATCCCCGGGAGTCGAAAGATGGCTGCCACAACCTGACCTTGGCTACGTATAATGGACGCAGTCTACGGTTGGACGAAAGCCTACAACAACTGGAAGTAGAACTGGAAAATATCAAGTGGCACGTTTTGGGGTTGTCTGAAGTCCGAAGACAGGGGGAGGACATGGCAACCCTAGAATCCGGCCACCTGTTCTACTTCCGAGAGGGTGACCAGCAGTCGCAGGGTGGCGTGGGCTTCCTTGTCAACAAAGTTCTCCGTGACAACGTGTTGGAGGTATCAAGTGTGTCGACCCGGGTAGCGTACCTTGTACTGAAACTGACCGAGAGGTATTCCCTCAAAGTTATACAGGTATATGCGCCGACATCGACACACGTTGATACAGAGGTCGAAGCTATGTATGAAGATATCGCAATGGCCATAAATAACACCACCAAGACCTACTTTACCGTTGTCATGGGAGACTTCAACGCCAAAGTGGGAGTGCGCGAATGCAACGAATTGCGTATCGGGCCACACGGAATTGGATCAAGGAACCAGAGGGGGCAAATGCTGGTCAACTTCCTAGATATGCAGGGGCTGTTCTGTATGAACACATTCTTTAAGAAGAAGCCCCATAGGAAGTGGACCTGGCAAAGCCCTGATGGTAAGACGAAGAATGAGATCGACTTCATCTTGACAGACAAGAAGTACATATTTAGGGATGTCTCTGTGGTCAATAGGTTTCATACCGGCAGTGACCACCGACTGGTAAGAGGCACCCTAAGTATTGACTTTAAAGTTGAGAGGAGTCGTATGGTGAGATCCGTTCTTCGTCCAACACTGATCCAGACCGTAAATGGTTCTGAAGCGTTCCAGCTGGAACTACGCAATCGCTTCGCTGCGCTGGAAACCACTGAAGATGTTGACAAGGACCTCGAAAGTGTGACCAAGGTACTTCGCGAAGTAGGAGTCAGGCACTTCAAGAGCAAGCGAGGTAGCCGAAAGCCTAAACTTTCGGCGGAGACTCTTGAACTGATGAAGATTCGCCGTGAGATGCCAGAGGAAGCTTCGTCGGATACCCACCGTCTAAACAAAGAAATCCGCAAGTCGGTGAGACGTGACCTCCGAAGCTACAATACGAATCTCATAAGAGAGGCGATTGAGCAAAATCGGGGGTCAAAAGTCTTTGCCAAAAGACTGGGTAGGAGCCACCTGACGAAGCTCAAAACCTCGGAAGGCAAAACCGTCACGTCAGTTCCGGAGATCCTCGCCGAAGTTGAAGACTTCTATCAGAAGCTGTACTCCTCGCATGCTCCAAAGCCTCCACCTGACGCGAACGACCCACGAGCCACACTGACGCGCCACTTTACCGACGATCTCCCAGAAGTGGATGAAGACGAAATCGGGAGGGCTCTCAAACAGCTTCAAAATGGGAAGGCTCCCGGCAAAGACGGAATTACCTCAGAGCTTCTCAAAGCAGGAGGAACTCCAGTGCTGAAAAAGCTAAAGGAGCTATTTAATTCCGTCATAGCCAATGGGACTACCCCAAGGGCGTGGAGTGAGAGCGTGGTGGCATTGTTTTTCAAGAAAGGAGACAAAACCCTCCTTAAAAACTATAGACCAATCGCGCTCTTAAGCCACATCTATAAGCTGTTTTCGAGAGTTCTCTCGAATCGTCTTGCCGCAAGATTTGACGCCTTCCAGCCACCGGAACAGGCTGGGTTTCGAAAAGGATTTAGCACCGTGGACCACATTCACACAGTAAGGCAGATTATACAGAAGTCGCAGGAGTATAATCAGCCGCTGTGCCTAGCATTTGTGGACTACGAGAAAGCCTTCGACTCCGTAGAAACCTGGGCTGTTCTGGAATCCTTGCAGCGATGCCAAGTCGATTGGAGATATGTGGAGGTACTGAGAAGTTTATACAAATCAGCGTCGATGTCCGTCCAAGTACAGAACCACCAGACGAAACCCATCCAGTTGCTCAGAGGGGTGAGACAGGGAGATGTCATCTCTCCGAAACTGTTCTCCAACGCACTGGAAGATGTCTTCAAAACTCTGGATTGGAACGGGCTGGGCATCAACATCAATGGCGTATATCTCAGTCACCTTCGCTTTGCCGACGACATAGTATTGATGGCACAATCGTTGCAGGATTTGCAGAAGATGCTGCACAGCCTTGAAGCTGCTTCAATGTCGGTCGGTCTCCGGATGAACTTGGACAAGACCAAGGTCATGTTCAACGACTTTATTACGCCGGAGCCGATCTTGATCAATGATAATGCGCTTGAAGTTGTCCAAGAATATGTCTACCTCGGGCAGACATTGCAGCTAGGTAGAGACAACTTCGAGCGCGAAATCACAAGAAGAGTGCAGCTGGGCTGGGCAGCATTTGGGAAGCTGCGTCATATCTTCTCGTCAACACTACCGCAGTGCCTAAAGAGCAGGGTGTTCAATATGTGCGTCCTACCCGTCATGACATATGGAGCCGAGACGTGGAACATGACAGTCAGGCTGGCCCACCGACTACATGTCGCTCAGCGAGCTATGGAAAGATCAATGCTCGGTATTTCGTTGCGGGATAAAATCCGTAACGAAATCATCCGGCAGAGGACCAAAACTTTAGACATTGTCCAAAAGTGTAGCAAGCTGAAGTGGCAGTGGGCTGGCCACATTAGTCGCAGAACCGACGAGCGTTGGAGTAGACGGGTTCTCGAATGGAGACCACGTCTCGGCAAACGTAGTGTTGGACGCCCCCCTGCCAGATGGGCCGATGACCTGAGGAAGGTCGCTGGTAGTGGCTGGATGAGGAAAGCGGGAGATCGTGCACTGTGGCGTGCCCTTGGGGAGGCCTACGTCCAGCAGTGGACTGCAATAGGCTGATTGATTGATTGATATTCTTTTTAAGTGTCCCTCTATCCATTTCAGTCAAAAATTCTAAATGTACAGACAAAATATTTTTACTGTTTTATTATATGTATAGATGATAGTGCTGTCCGGAGAGCAATTTGAGTAATTTACTGATCGTCAGCTACGGCCTGTCTAGTACGGTAACAGAACTCGATTTTTTTCTTGTGGCAATTGTTTAGACCGCTACAGCATGTTTTCAAATATGGCTTATGTCGGAGCATCACCTATGCGGATAAAGTTGCGGGTAACAGCTGCACGACAAAATGCACGAGTCCGTAACAAATTTATTATTTCTCAAAAAAAGAAAAATATTAGAGAAAACAAAATTAATTTTTAATATCCTATTCATTTAATATACAATCTATATGTAAAGAAAACTCTGTCCGATCCTTGAAGGGATGATTCAGCCCGTCGATATGAACAACTTTTCTTATGGGATCAAAGCTGGGAACTCTGCTGCTGGGAGAACTAAAGCCACGTTTAGCATATCAGTGGGCGTGTAGGTAGAGAACGGAATCAAAAATAGTGATGGGTTGCTAACTGCTTCGCCTACTTACATGATTCCTCAGATTTTCGCCCATTCCGTCGATCGGCTTTTGCAATCTATGCAGGAAGAGAAGCAGCTGGTACATGGTCTTTTCTTTTCTCCCAGACCAGCATGGGAGTGAATTATAATCTCGGTTAAAACTTAGCATCTCGTTTGCTAATCACGGCGTCGATTATAATGATCAATCAGTTGTCACAGTCACAGAAACATACGTATAGGTGTGTTATATAAAACAGGGAGAATATGCCTAAAAACTCTGGTTCTTTTGACAGTAGATACATATTTTAAAAAAATATATTGATAGTTATTGTCAAAGAAAATATTTATTTTTATCGGAGGTTATTGGTCAAATTGCAATCCATAAACATGAGATACCTATAGAAGAAATGTGGAATAAATCAATAACTATGTAGGTACCTGTAAATAAAGGGGATGAGTACGCTGTGTTTTGTAAAAATTCAAAGTTTATTTTTAACAGTTAATAGTTTAATAATAACAAATCTTGTGGTCAAACGAGGGGCTGTCAATTTAGCCTATAAAGTGCATGGGAAGCAGCCATCCGATGGCGTTCCAGTGATTATAATCCATGGACTACTGGGATCTAAGAGGAACTGGGATAGTATGTCCAAGAAAATCGCATCTGCCTTGAACAAATCCGTAGTGGCAGTGGACGTGAGGAATCACGGAGAAAGCCCTCATGAAAACTCCCACACCTACGCAGACCTCGCTGCAGACGTGGGCCAGTTGATAAAAAAGCTCTCTATCGGGAAAACTGATGTTATTGGACACAGCATGGGCGGTCGGACTGGCATGGTGTTGGCACTAACAGAGGTGAGACCACAGACATAGATTTAGGTACATAGATGGCGCAAGTATTACGATTTGTATGGAAACAAAGCGTGCGGACCAGGGCCACAGCTGGGGGGGGGGGGGGGGGCGACGGCGCATTGTGAGGCAATGGTAAAAAAATACCTTGGAGTCGTACTCGATAGCGCGATGACCTTCGGTCCCCATATCACCAAAGTTCCACATAAAGACATTTTGATTTTGATTTTCGCAACCATGCCGCCTTCGTATTAGGCCGCCTCAACCCCATGATAGGCAATGCTAAGATGTCACTTAGAAATAAGTTGACACTCTATAAGCTTTGCGTATCATAACATGACCTACGCCGGCGTAGTCTTTTCCCATATCGCGCCCTCCCACATCCTACGACTGCAACGTTTGCAGAATCGATTTGTCCGACGTGCCACTGGCAATTATCGGTACTTGCGCATGACAGACTTACACCGTGACATAGATCTCCCGTCCATCCGCGGCTTTCTCAAAAACACCTCCAAGCGTTTCTTTGAGAATGCCGCACGCCATCCCAATCCGTTAGTGGTGCAAGCCGCTAACAACTCCCCCAACCTACACGATACGACCTTACGTCGTAGACGTTCTAGGAACGTATTTGACGATCCCGATGATCCTATTGACATCGCACAAGCCCGCCCCGACCCCTCTTCGGCTCCAAATAGCCAGAAGAATCCCACCACCCGAACCCCTCGCACTCGACACCGGAACAGAGTGCGTAGAGTAGGATTAGCTCCGATTACTGGTGACCGCCCGGCGGTCCCGGGTGACTTGCACCCAGGATAGGCCCTTCTGGCAACGTAGCTTTCGGCCATTAATTCTCAGATTGGCCCTTCAGGCTTGCATGCACGTATCCGCGGCCCATCAGGCAATATGAGAGTTTGCTGTCTCTCCAAGCCTTGCGCACACAGGCAACGCCCAAAGCCGAGGTCCGTCCCTCCTGGCAATGTTTGGTAATGTTGACTAAAAGGTTGAAGGCACTCTGCCCTCGCCTCAAACGCCCGGTGAAGTAGCGAAAGCTCACTTGGAGCTAGCTACATAGTCCATCCAAAAAAAAAAGATAATTTATTATAATTAAATTGTTTGTTTATAGTTTGAGTCAGTCAGTAGCCGCGGCCAGCCTTGACGCTTGGTCGTGGTTCGGCGAAGTTGGTGCATTTACGCCATCTATGTACTTAGTTATCTATATCTGTGGGTTGCAAGCAGCTATTGAATACTTTGATAATTTTCTTGCTGTTTCAACTGAATTTTATAACTTTCAGCCGGAAAAGGTATCCCACCTCGTCATAGTAGATATATCACCAGTATCTACAGCCGGAATCCTGAATGATTTCTTCCCAAAACTAATTGACATTATGAAATCCTGCAATGTAGAGAGCCAACCTAATGAAACAGCGGCAAAAGCCCATGTGAAAGAGAAAATCTACGCGTCTGGACTAGTACCTCGAGATGCACCCATCCATTTCATCTTGATGAATATAGGGACGAGGCCTAACAAGAAAGTTGGCTGGAACTGCAACTTAGACGTGCTTAAACAATACTTTACAAATATAGCGTCGTTTCCGAGCGAAATGGAGGGAAAGTCCTTCAGTGGCCCAACGTTGTTTATTGGCGGAGAAGAATCAAACTATATTCCGTTAGTATAAAAATATTAATAACAAATACATAATAATATAGAGATAAACATCCAAGATCCAGTTCAATGTGAAAAAGATCATTTTCCATCTTGACCTGACCGGGATCGAACCCCCCGGGATCTTGGTATAATGACCACATAAAATGAGTTAAATCAAATACTCACTTCTTGTAAAAGTGGGATTGTGTAAGGTGCGTATTAAGGGGAAATGGGATATGGTGAAGAGATTTTCGAAGCCGTGGTTTGACCTTGCGGTAGCTCAATTGATAGGTCGTACATAGACGTAAGGTCGCTGGTTCGAAACCCGCCTGCGTGGATTTTTTTCACCATATTTTATTTCTTAATTTAATAAAAGTATATCAAAGTACTTAGCATTGTGGAATGCAAAATAAAAACTTATAAAAATACTTTACTTCGTTTTCATGTGCGGATCTTGAGGTACCCAAGGAGGATTTTTGTGCGTGTTAGTGTTTAGGTACATTGATGTGAGGTTATTCAACTATTATAGATTAGTTATCACTGCCCACATTTTTTGTTTTATTTCACGTATTTCAGTAAATAACGATTCACTGAAATGAGACACACACTGAACTAGAAAGGCCCTAAGAAACTAGGAAATTATTTTTTCAGACGTGAAGATATAACTGGAATCAGGAAGTTCTTTCCGAAGGCCGAGCTGAAGTATGTTCCACAAACAGGCCACAACGTCCACGCTGAGGACCCGGCTACCTTTTTCAACTTAGTTCAGGAATTCCTGTCTAAGCGATAACATTCAATATTATTAGTTGGTTACTGTAATTTAACTAATAAAAGTAAATGTATATTTGTGAAGTTTATTTCCAAGCTACTTAACCTACAGTATACATAGGGACCTGTAGACATAGGTATACCTATTAGCTTAAAATAATGATGATATATATAAAGGGTTTTTCATCAAGAACTTTATTGAACAAAAATTCCGAACAACCTCTAAAAAAACCCGAAAACCACTATAAAAAGCAAAATATCAGATAACAATCATCAACTACCATCGTCAACCACCATAACTACAAACAACTACCAAAAATCACCAGCAACCCCTATATTTACCAACATAATAATAATCCAGCAACTACCAAAGGTAGCATAAACCACCAACAATCGCTAAAAACCCCAAAACATCAAATAATCACAAACAAACCTCGAACAACCCAACCACCACCAAGAACCATTTATAACCACCAACAACACCAGATGCCCCCGAGAACTACCAACAACACTAAAACTACCAAGAACTATCAGCAACCACTAAGAACCAAACTAAGAACCTAGAACTACGTGCAACCACACTGTCTACCAGCTGGGTAGAAGTACCAACAACAGGGATAAGTCCGCCGCTGTTATGTACATGTACAAAGTTGATTTTTAAGGAGTGACCATTAAGGAATTAACAACAACGGCAACTCCTTAACAAATATACAGTCGAACATAGAACCTCCTCCTTTTTTGAAGTCGGTTGGAAACTAAACCGATGTCGTAATAGCGTTTTATTTTGTTTGTTTTCGTGTGAGTAAGATTTTTGTGTTGGCCAACACTGGTGTATGATTTTTCAAGATGCCTCAGGCTTCAGAGCTACCTGAGGCAGCTTGAAAAATCAAGTCTTTAAGCTATGTCAGCATAGCTTATCGACTGGCGTCAATGATGACAGCCGGGACCGACAGCTTAACGTGCATTCCGAAGCACGGAAGCAACTATGTTAGCAACTATGTTAAGTAAGGCATCCTCCATACAAGTCTGAGAGAATGTGTTAGGTACCTACCGTACCGCAGAAATAGTGATTTTTTACTATATTTCTTTTTTGCTTTTGGACATAAAGTCGACATTTCACGGGGGGTATGAGTACATTAATTGCTTTTTCCTGACACGTCTCTCTTTATCTCATGTTATACATGTACCACTATGTCGCAACACACAGGCTAGAATCATTTTACAAAATAATCCAAGACACCACGCACACAACAGCTATCTATCAGATGAACCGTACGCTTGTTTGTCTACGTAGTGGTATAAAATATATGTATACTCCATGTTGTATGTATAATAAACTTTAAAAAAAATATTTTAAGCAACATCCCGCACGATGTCCCTCTATCGTGTAAACCAAAGTTGAAAATACTACAGTGGCATGTCTAAGAACTATCGCTAGAAAACCTACTCTCAAATAAAAAAAAAAACAATATCCAAACCGATTCCCTACTGACCTCCAGACTCCAGACACACATAGCGGTCAACTTATAACACTCCTCTTTTTGCGTCGGGGGCATAAAGTATATAATCGCCACGCTTTAATAGGGGTCTAAAAACTGTCCTAGTCTTAGTCCATATTCTGAGGTCCTAGGCCACGGGGACCAAAGGAAATAATACTCCGTTGGTTTCGTGCCAAAAACTTCTATAAGCATATCTTACTCTATACATTTATTATAAAGAGGAAAGATTTGTTTGTTTGTTTGACGCGAATGGGCTCCGAAACTACTAGACGGATTTGAAAAAATCTTTTACAGTTGGGAAGCTACACTATCTGCGCTGAACATGGGTTATGTTTCACGCGGACGAAGTCGCGGGAAAACAGCTAGTATTAAATACTCAGAACAAAAGATTATTTATAAGTCAGTTATGTCACCTGAGAAAGTCACATTCACAAGTGTCAGTGTCATGGGCGGGCTGCCTTCAAAATGAAATGTCAAAACGGGGTTTTAACGTTGCAAAATTTTGTTTTCATACTTTGTCTTGTCAAAACAAAAATGTTATTTAACTCTTTAGGCTTCAAAAATGTGTTTAGATGTTGCAGTGTTTACTCGAAATATTTTCAGGATATATTGCAAAGAGGTTTGTCTACCAACTTGAACCATTCAGAAACTGTAGATCTCGCGTACGCTTCATACGAGAGCACTTCAGACGCGGAAGGTACCCAACCTGCACTCGTCATACTACACGGTTTACTAGGTTCAAAGAACAACTGGAACAGTATGAGTAAAGCCATACACAGAACGACCGGAAGGAAAGTGATAAGTGTAGACGCGCGAAACCACGGAGATAGCAGACATTCTTCGCAACACACGTATATCCACATGGCTCACGACGTCATGAAGTTACTCAAAAAGCTGGAACTATCCAAAGTGTCGATTCTCGGGCACAGCATGGGCGGTCGCACCGCCATGGTGCTCTCTCTGCTATGTGTAAGTTGTGCGTAATCGTCTTCATCTAATCAGACGCACTTTCTATCATTACAAAACACACTTATATCGCTTCCTGAGATCTCACGTGATATTTGTCATTTCAGTCTGACCTCATTTCGAGCCTTATTGTGGTTGATATATCTCCAGTAAGAACAAGTCCCCAGATTGCATCGATGGCCAATCTCTTTGATGCTATGACCTCTGTTCAAGTCAGGTCTGGCATAGCAATGTCAAAAGCCAGGAAGCTAGCTGATGAACAGCTAAAAAGTATGACTCCAGATGTGAATTTACGAAATTTCTTGATCACAAATCTAGTCCAAACAAACTCTGGGGCTTACACGTGGAGAGTGAACCTGCCTGCTTTGAAGGACAGTTTCCAGAATCATATATGCTGCTTTCCTTCCACCCTCAAGGGGCTGCAGTACTGTGGACCTACTCTTTTTGTAGGAGGATCCTTGTCAGATTATATTGGGTATGATGATTATTGTATATTTAATTAATATTCATTGATTTGTGATATGGATTTGAGATAAATGTATATAAAATAACCTTTGCTCCTTTAATTTTTGACTAGATTTATGTAATATTTTGCAAAATTATTCGAAAAGAAACCATAAAGACAAAAGAACATATTTTAATTATCCAACAATTTTTCAGGAAAAACGATTTGCCTGAAATCCAAGAGTACTTCCCGCTGGCGGAGCTGGTATTCGTGGAAGGCGCTGGCCACTGGGTCCATAGCCAGAAGCCAGAGAAATTCCTTGACATTGTCTGCAAATTCCTAACAGAAAAATGACTTCATTATATTAAAACTAGTACAATTTTGTGATTCATGTTTACAATTTATGATTTTATTTATTTTGATTCTACAATTGTCACTTTAGTGATTGTTTTTTAGTTTTTAGTGATGTTAAATAAAAATTTTTTGAACATAAGTACCTATTTTTTTTCTTCTCACACTATTGCTGATTTTGGTGACATGACTACATTGATAAGAGTCACCATATCTGTTTTAGTATGGATGTTGTGGTTAAGTATTATTTTATTCAAATTAACCTTATTTTCATGTACCACTCATAATGATACGAAAAGACTAACTTCTTCCTGTTGTGTGATAGGTTTCTGGTCACAGAAGACTTCTTTTTAGCATGGTTATTTATTATATGTCTAACCAATAAATGTTCATGCTAGTCTGACAGCAAGAAGACCAGGTTTTTGCGAGCAGGACCCGCTAGCGTGAAGAGGGTTACGTGCGATGAATGTAAATTATAATATGCGCCACCGGCGGCGGCGGCCGCGGCCCTCGAACCTTTCACCCTTTTCATTAAAGTTATGAGTTCAATTTATGTTTTTCATACGTATCAGATCCGTGATTTGTTTTGCACTGCGGGGAGCTGCCCCCAAAAGTTTTTCGTCTTTCGCCATGTATAGGGAAATATGCACTGTTTAAAAACTCAGTTGCAAGATTGCACCCGAACAAATACCCTCATCCATTAATTATACATTCTGAATAGGTACCTAATAAAACCTTGCTTAAAATAAAGTACGAGACTCCTAGATCCATCTGTTAGAGAAATTTTTATGAGAATGTATTTCCTCATCATCATCATCATCAGGTCCTTTTTAGTCTCCACTACAGGAGCACGACCCTCTCTGTACTACTAGGGCCATACTTGGCCAGAGCAGCCAGATGTATTTCCTCGATCTCTATTATTGAACATGAAAATATGTTTTAGTAAAGAAACCAAAAGTAACAAAATTGCAATTAAAATCTAGCAAGGCACGTCGTCTCGACTTTCTTCGGAGATATCTAAACCAATGATCAAATTATTTGTTGACGTTGGTGAAAGGAACGTTCTTCATTTTTACATATTATTAATTTTATTAAATCACGGTTCAACATAATGGTACATATGTATATATAATATACAACATAATGTACCTATATGCTGTAGTGTTTGTATCAATTCAAGACAGACTAGGAACATAAAGTATCCAATCGACTTTCTGTAGTTTTGGGTAACGTAAGAAAATGCTACGTATGTCACTCACAATACAGAAATATCTGTAGTCTAAGATTTGTGAATCAAATAATAGGAACTAAAATACAGACAAAAATGTGATTTAACTCCGTATACAGAAAGATGTAATAATAGATGATTGACCAAACATCGATCCTTGGGGGTACCTGTTACCGTATAAGGTAACTGTGCGGCTACGTACGCTCTCACGATTCTAATTAATATCCATGATACTAGCATGCTAAACGTGGCTTTTAAATCTCATAAACCTAAGCTCTGTCTACCCCGTAAGGGTAAAAGACGTGTTAATATGTATGAGATACTGTAAACCAAACATTTTTGCCTTATTTTGTTCACTGCTTATAAAATCCTATATCCATACTAATTATACTAAAAATATTATAAATGCGAAAGTAACTTTGTCTGTCTGTTTTCTTTTCACGCTTCAACCACTGAACTAATTTGGATGAAATTTGTTATGGAGGTAGTTTGAGGCCCGGGGAAGAACAAAGTGTACTCTTCATTATGGTAAATTCCACTATTCCCGAGGGATCGACACTAACGCGGGCGGAGCCGCGGGCAAAAGCAGCTAGTAATATCATAAATGTGAAAGTTTGTTTTGTTATCAATCATGTCTCAACAATAGAACGGATTTTGATGAAACTTAGCACATACGGGTACGACAGGCAAGTTCCTTAGAGATAAAAATACGGACGTAGTCGTAGATTGTTTTAAATATTTTTATCTACAAAGCTCCAACTATCAACTGTTTCATTCTGTTCTCACGACGATTCAAGTTTATCAGGCGCGCGGTAACTGCGCTGCGGTTTTGCACTCGGCCGACACCCGAACAAACATTTTGCCCACCAACTATTGTTTAGTATAAAAACTTCAGCGAACATCAGTACCAACACTTCCACTTCACAGTTTCTGTGAAGTGTGGACGTTCTATATTTTATATTATATTTCTTTTTTTATTTCATTATTTTTACTTTATAATAATTCGACAAAATGACTGACGTAGCGAAGGGTTTCCAGCTTTTGTTCGACCGTCCCAACGAGCCCCTTATCACCCCCAAGGGTGACAAAGGGACACTCTTTGAGCTTACTGAAGATTTATTGGTAAGTCCAGTCCATTTTATTGGTAAGTCCAGTCCATTTAATACCAATCCTAATTCTCTGTTATGCGCAAATTAATATGTATATCCATACTGGTAGCTAATTAACCCGTCAAGCGCGAGAAACGCAGACAATGGATTTTCTATTGTTATGCGGACGATCGGCCCGCTTGGTGGTTGAGAGATCAATATCTAGATTAGGGATGTTACGAATATTTATTTGTATTCGCATTCGCATAAACGAATGATTCGCATCAACATTTGCATTCGCATCGTTCGATGCGAATGTTTTGGGAATGCGAATCTGTGCAAGTCGGTGCATGCTAGAAGTGGGCGGGGTCTCCCACCTTACAATTACGCCGCCGCTTCAAATTTGAATACTAAAGATTGTTATAATTTCAAATGTTTACCTACCTACTATTAATATATATTTAATATATTAATAATTATATAAATTTAATATATTCATAATTATATAAATTTAATATATAATTATTAATAAATATTGTAATTACGTAACTATCTTTTGTATTATTTTTTATTTTAATGATTTACCGGAATATTCGCATTCGCACATTCGCATGAGCAAAATTCGCATTCGCGAATGTCGAAAATATGATATTCGTAACATCCCTGATCTAGATTGTGTGCAAAATAATTAAAGGTTAAAGAAAAGTTAGAGTCTCATTGATATTTGATACCCTTATTCGTAGTTGTGTCTATTTGGACATGTACAACACAGTTTTTCATGACATGTCTATCTGTAGCCACTAATGTTATCATCTCTTCAATTTCACCGTCACCCCTATAGTAATTCCACAGCAAAATTCAAAACGTTTATTTAATGTAGGTTTCTTTGAACACTTATTAATTGGCATGACATATTTCACAAAAATTTACTTATTGCTAAGTTTTATGCCGCTTCCAAAGCAGAGTGTAGAAGAAGCTGCACCAAACTGCACAGCGCATTTTCTCCAAAAGACGTCATCTCACAATTTTTTAAAAACTTAGAACCTAGGTATGTGAACTGAGTATACATTGGTTTATTTTAATGTCATGTTTAAATTTCAGCCGAAAGACTACGAAACCAATGGCCTAGAGCTCAACAACCGCTTCGGCGACGAGGCGGAGGACCGCATCAAGCTGTCGCCGCTGCGCACCCCGCCGCAGTTCCCGCTCGCGTCGCAGCTGCCCGTCGATGCGGACTTCTCGCTCTTCCTGCCCCGCCACCAGGAGATGGCCACGGAGGTCATTGATACGCTCTTGAGTGAGTACTCCCTATCGAATTTCATCAAACAACTGTCGGCTGAATACCTCACTTTTTTATAATTTACGTGTGTATACATCTCATAGAACTAGGTCAGTGAACATACATTTTTTTAAACAATAGGAGATAATGTAAATAGAAGTGGTCAATTGGCCGTTCGTTGATCCATTTTCTCATGATCAGAAGCTACTTTAAAATTATTTTTCATAATTTTTATCTCCTATTTTATTATAGTATAATATTATAAAAAAAATGTGTTTAATGAAGCTTTATAATTTTTAACCTAAGGTAATTGTGAATAACAAAGCAAATACACTTTTTATTTTTCAACCCTCTGAGAATAATAAATATTGGTCCTACAGTTCTGGAAGTTGGAATTATTTCTGTTAAATTGCCTCCCCCATTTCAAATCTATTTTTCAAATTTGAAAAATTTTAAATAGTTTTTGCGATATTTGCGAAAGACCTTGTTTTTAACATTTGCAATTTTTGCGTGCGGCCCTTGATATTTCTCAAAAAATATCTACATGCCATTCCGAATTTCTATTTGGAATGGCATGTAGATATTTTTTGAGACACCTCAATCATAATTTTCGGAGAATACGAAAAAGTTTTGACCTAAAAAGCACTTGTTGGCTAGACTAATAAGTTAGTGATGATAATGAAAGGAGAGAAGACATCAAAAGTCAAATGTTAAATAATAAAAATTTATTACAAATAATTTAGCTACACAATTTTTGCACAGATGTTCCCACGGACCAGTTAGACACACTGCTCTCGACATGTGTGTATGCAAGAGGCAATCTAAATCCGCAGCTCTTCAACTACTGCTACTCAGTAGCCCTGATGCACAGGTATGTCATTGGAATGACATAGTCAATTACAACACCACCATTGTATTAACAACTCTATTTCAATATTTTTGCATTAAATTAAGAAATGAAATATAGTGAAAAAATTTCATGCAGGCAAGGCTTGAACCTTCGGCGCCGAGGTTGGAACATGCGGTAGCCCAGTTGGCAGAGCGTAGGTCGTACATTGACCTAAGGTCGCTTTTTTTTTCACCATATTTTATTTCTTAATTTAATGAGAGTAACTCTATTTCATACAAATATGGTCCATGAACAACTTAATGTTGCACAAGATTGTTATAATATAATATACTTATAGCATTCTCAACTGACAACTGGTTTTCGAGGTGGTATGTGGAATTGACTGTAAACTTTCTTCCTATTGACTAACTAACTGAACTCTGATAAGGTATATTAACCCATTAAGCGCAAGAAACGCAGACACAATAGATTTTCTATTGTTATGCGGGCCGATCGGGCCGCTTGGTGGTTGAGAGGTCAAAAAGATATTGTGTAATGCACTTTCCTGTACCTCCTGTTGCGAGAACCTATTGATAAAAAATACTAATATAGTCTATTGCTCAACAATTTAAGTCCCTTGTTTATATTAAAAAGACAATCAGCAACATACAAAATCATCTAGTAATTAAATATTTCTACTAACATTAAGTAGATTCAATTAAGCCACATTTTTGATTAGAAGACTAATTTCATCATATTTTTCAGACCTGACACTAAGAACGTCCCAATTCAGAACTTTGCGGAGACTTTTCCGTCTAAGTTCTTGGACTCCCAAGTGTTTTCACAGGCCAGAGAGACAGCCGCTGTAGTGCCACGAGGCGTCCCTGTGAGTACACTATTTTCCTTTGCCTTCACAACAATTATCACACTTTTTATCCATCCCAGAACAATACACAGGCTTGTAGTTAGGAGTCCAAGGCCCAAGGCTATCATTGGAATAAAAATCCATAGGATAAGTCCCATCTTCATTGAGCCATTTGCTGTTTCCTAAAGTAACTGAAAACTCATATGGAGTCAGCAAGGGCTTTGGGAATGCTGTGCCCCAGTCTATTGAGAGTCTAGGACATGCAACTTGAACAAAAGCATCTAGTTTAAACAATGCCAGCTTACTTGGAAACACTTCAGACAACAGGATCTTTACATACTTCTTGTCAGAATTACGAATTTGTTTCTCTAAATTACCCAACACTTTGGTGCTACCCTGTCTGCCAAGAGTTCCGAGAATCAAACCGAAGCTCCCAGAACTCTCTGCTGTTTTAATCTGATTCTGTCTGTTTTCCTGCATCAACTCATGTTCATATATCTCTGATGTGAATTTCTTATCATATGGATCATATTTGTAAGCAGGGATTTTAGGATTGGCTATCATAATTGATTCTAAATGAAACCTGCCATCTCCAAGGTACACAATGACATCAGCACTTATCTTGGGTGCTGTGCAGCCAAGAATCTCCCCAGGAGATAATGGTTTACACTGAGGCACAGTCACTATATATTCTTCAGTCCTCAAATTTTTTGCAACAGAATGTAATGTTGTTACAAATTGAATTGTACTAACTAACGCCAAATGAGTTCTCATTGGGAAGTTCTTTTTAATAGTTTCTACAAAATGTGATGGATCAATTTTAATATCAACAAATATGTAAAGAACCTTCACATCACCCGTCTGGTCAATGGGGATAAGACAAGAGTGACCATAGTGCACTAGTAAATCCACGCCGAGGGCGAGCGCGGTGAAGTCGTCGATACAGCAGGCGCCGTAGGTGACGTCGCCCATTATCACTGTGTCTGCCTCCGTGAATGTCTCAATAATATCGCATAACGTAGTTGCAAACATAGTAAGACCTGAAATAATAAATAAAATTCAAGTTAATAACGACGTACAAGGAAAACATTCGGTAGTAGGCGATTGGATGGTGTATAAACAAAGGTTACCTTCGGGCAACTGTAACGCCACTCTCTTCGCTCCTATAGATCTTATCCTCCATATCGTTTTATGGACCTCAAAATTATAATTCTGGGGTAAAGATTCACACGCTCTATTAAGCAAAGGGTCCTTTAATAATTCGTCAGGAATTTTATTCACAGAACGAATGTTGGGCTTGAAAGTTTTCCTCTGTCCTTCGGGTTTTGCACGAACCACAACTACTCCTGGATTGTTAGCGAAGTCTTCCATTTGTCTTTATCAACAGGAACGCATTACGAATACAATTATGTTAGTTAAATACCAGGTTAGAATTTTATAAAAATAATAAACACGCGCGCTCTAGCCAGTGGCCTACGTGACTTTTCGCAAAAATTACGTTCCGTTATCATCACATTGCTGCATTTGGTTATTATCAAATATAGCTCATGCTCTTGTTGATTGATCCAAACTTATTTTATCAAATCTGTTTATAACAAAATGTATATAAGATTTTAATTAGCTCATTATTAGGAAACTTATAATATGAAATAATTAAAGAAGTATGTAAATCAGAGTTGAAGATTATTGTGATAAAAGAAATTCTTTGACAGATATATTTTTCTTTACAATTCGAGGCAAAGGAACAAAAATACGTAAAGCTTTTCTTTAATTTTACATTAGATACATACTTATATTTTTTTGTTTTATTAAGCGGACTCCCATCATCATTCCGAGAGACTACACAGCTACCGACTTAGAAGAAGAACATCGTCTAGCTTACTGGCGTGAAGACATTGGTATAAACCTTCACCACTGGCATTGGCATTTGGTGTACCCATTCACTGCCTCTGATAGATCTATCGTCGCTAAAGACCGCAGGGGTGAACTATTCTTCTACATGCATCAACAAATCATAGCTCGGTAAGTAAAAGATTCCATCTTTGACAGGCTATAAGTCGAGGACTACCAGTCGCTACACTGCCAACTGCCTATCCTAGCTGCTTCTCTCTTGTATATATTTTTTTCATATTTCCCTACCTACAGCTACAACTGCGAGCGCATAAACAACGCCCTGAAACGAGTGAAGAAGTTTAGCAACTGGCGGGAACCGATCCCTGAAGCGTACTTCCCGAAGCTGGACAGCCTCACTTCATCACGTGGCTGGCCCCCGCGTCAGGCCAACATGACCTGGCAGGACCTCAACCGCCCCGTAGACGGGCTCAACGTCACCATATCAGATATGGAACGCTGGAGGAGAAATCTCGAGGAAGCGGTCTCAACTGGCATGGTGACATTGGTAAGAAGAAAACTTTTTTAACATTTAATATGCATAGTTAAGGACCGTCTCTTTCATACCTTAAGTAATTAACTTAGATAAGTAACTTAACAAAGTTATTTTCAAAATTCGCGTCTTAATAGGTATCTACCTACTTATCTAATTGGACTTTAATAATCATCATTCCAGCCGTAAATGTCCAAGGATCCAAGGATGAAGAATTCATTCCATGGGAGGATATTGCCATACTCACCACGTTTGGCAAACGGGTTGTCGAGCGCAGTTTATATTTACTTGTATAAGTATATCTCTTTGGTTATGTATCTAGAAGGTTTTCTTATTACTTAGACGAAACCGGTTACAACCGACAATCTTGTTTTACTTAAAAATTAGGTACCTATAGATAGACGGATGAAGACAGCGCGCGGCGGGCAGCGTGGCGCTGAAATGACAAAATTTTCATCCAGGTCCGCCCGCGCGGTATCATATTTTCATGTCTTTTATCTCATCAGCCAAACGGCTCAAAGCAGCCGCTAGACATCGACACGCTGGGCAACATGGTGGAGTCCAGCATCCTGTCTCCCAACAGAGAGCTGTACGGCAGCGTGCATAACAACGGCCACAGCTTCTCCGCGTACGTTCACGATCCCAACCATCGCTACCTGGTGAGTTCCATTGGCATTAGATTACGCCAACTAAGCACATGTTTGTTGTTTTTCGTATCTAAATAGCCAGCATGTGATCTGACATAGCTTGAAGACTGGCAGCTTATATGAATATTTTCAGTAAACGAGCGAAATCCCTTGGGAAGGTTAGTACTTCAGTACGAGTATCTATGTCATGAATTTTTAAAGTCTCTAACTCTTCGCCATTGGTGCAAAGTTGTCCAGAATTTTGAGGTATATCGATTCGATGCAATAAAATTGGTCAGACATTTTTTATCTAAAATACTCAGTACCAAAATGTATTTATTTCTTCAGGAATCTTTCGGTGTGATCGCGGACGAGGCTACCACGATGCGTGATCCGTTCTTCTACCGCTGGCACGCGTGGATCGACGACTTCTTCCAGAAGCACAAGGAATCTACCTTCGTCCGCCCCTACACACGATCTGAAGTAAGATCTAAAGAATTTAAAAATTTAGAAAAAAAAAACGGGAAACGGTTCTATTTAAGGCAATGCCACAGCCAGGTACCCCCTATGCGTTATGTATGATGGGAATCATGGAGGACTTGAAAGAGCCCAATTTACTTCGACATAGTTCAGGTTTTTTTTATTTTTATTACCCTATGCACACGGAATCTACCTTTGTCTGCCCTTGCATACAATCTGAGAAAAGATTTGAAGCCTTTTGAAATTTAGAAAAAAAACAAAAAATCGGATCCTGTATAATTCCTAAGGCAAATTTCATATCACAGCCCGGCACCTACCTCATTATTCATGATGATGGGAATATTTGAGATTTGAATAACCCAAGTTACCTTGACATAGCGTCGCCTTCGCGGCGACATAGTTCAGGTTATGGGCCCAGCTCTGATAAAATTTTCACTAGGTACCTACATAAAGAGAGACCCTAACCTTTAGTTCATTCCGAAGCAACATTCCAACAGCATGGTCAACAGGCTCGATAATACATGTGGTGAATTGAACATCCGATACATCTGGCGCACTTTGGAAGGCGAACAAAAGATATATGATAATATGTAGAGATACTCCTCCGTGCGACACGTACCTACATATCCAACTATACTTACTACTACCTACCACTTTTTTAAGTTACATCGATGTACCTGCGCAGAAATCAAATTATTGCATGGCGCTAAAATATCCGTCTGCTATGGGCTAATGGGTTTGCGCCATGTCTGGAGTTCGCTGGGGCGCGATGCCGTACGAGTATTATGAGCGAGACAGCACGAGTTGTTGTTTTTGAATTTCGAATCTTATGTAGTACTTAGGTATAAGTTCGTTATTTCACTGATATTTTCATTCGGTTTTATTCGGCGGTAGGTTGTGCTACTTTGCGCCGCCGAACAAAGCCGACTTATAAAAGTGGTTAGTAGGTATATATTCAAAAGAATGCTTTGGTACAGTATCTTTATTATCCTCCACAGCTTGAAAACCCAGGTGTACAAGTGATGTCAGCAAACATAGAAACGTCCGGCGGCAGCCAGAACACGCTAAACACTTTCTGGATGTCCAGCGACGTGGATCTCTCGCGAGGACTGGACTTCTCTAACCGCGGGCCTGTTTACGCGAGGTTCACGCATCTCAACCATAGACCTTTCAGATATGTGTGAGTACCAACCCAACAACCGCTTATTCTTGTGTAGGAACGGGACCGTTAAGAATTCTGTAAGCAGAATATCAGCTATTTGTAAGCCCTTCCCCACCATTACATTTACAACCATTAAGTAAATAAAAATTATAAACATATTTACCGGTATATATAACAATCATCCATCCCGAGATGTTAAATTCTTGCATATATACAACTACTGAATCGAATTTGGTGAAATTTAAATGGGACCAATTAGGATGCATACCCTTTAAAATAAAATAAGATTTTTTCAAATCGGTTCTTATTGACTGAGTATGTCAAACTTAAAAAAATACAGCCGAATTGATAACTTACCTCGTTTTTGTTGAAGTCGGTTAAAACGTGCAATCTTATTGGTTATCGCAGCGACCACGAACACGTAGGTCGAAGAGGTGGGAGGAGTCAGTACATTCGATAACCCATACCTATCTACTCGTTATCTTAATCTTTATATTTTATCTCTCATACATACCTCCTCACCTTCCCAATGGCGTAGCATTTTTCTTTGCTTATGTTGTGAAAGTAATGTATGTAAGTAACTATACATAACCTAATATTCAGAGCCGGATTTAGGGCAGAGCAACTGGGGCTACAGCCCCGGGGCCATCTCAATAAGAGACTTCGAAAAAAAATACAAATTCTGACTAGTAAACAATCTTTCCTTTATCACTTTTTTCGCGTTTTTACTGTACAAAACAATTCAAAATTATTTATTCATTATAAATTTAGGATCAAAAAGGCAAATACAGGATGTTACTACTCGTGATCCACATGTGTACATTGGACGAGATCGATTAGAAATTGTCACACAGGTTCGAAACTTAGGTATATTAATGGATGGGAGGTTGCAGTTCGAGGAGCACATTTCACAAACAATGCGAAACTGTTTCTACCGACTCAGTGTTCTTTACCGTATTCGTGAGTGCCTAAGTGTTGATATGCGTATTAGGCTATGTGAAACCCTAGTCTTATCTAAGTTAAATTACGCCGATAACATATTCGGCCATTGTCTGTTGGCCCGTACGAAAAGAAATATACAGCGGATTCAAAATGCTTGTGCTAGATTTTGTTTTGCAATTCCTCGTCGTTCACATATTACACCCTTTCTTAATGAAAATAAACTATTAAATATGACAAATAGGCGAACACTACACTTTGCGTCATTGATTTTCAACGTAATGCATAATGGCCAGCCATCTTACTTGTTTAATAAATTAAAATTCACACAGGGCAAGATGAGAATCGCACCAGTATTATTACTCCCCAGCACAGTACAGCTGCGTTTCGTGGCAGCTTTCGTTATGCTGCCACGAAATGCTGGAATAACTTGCCACCCCCAATAAGAAATTTAAAATCTGTTTACTCATTTAGGCAAAATCTTAAGAAGTTTTTACTTAATGATCAAACTAGTACAAGCAGCTGAACTGTGCTATTTAAAATTATCTAACAAATAAATATAGGTATAAATGTTATTTTGTTTAATTTTGTATACGTCATAATTATTAAATATTGTTCACGTGACGCAGTGTCACATCTCCCGTCCAACTGGCTTCCCTGAAAATCAGCGTCATGGCATACCTGCCATGACAACACAGCTGAGGGAAACCATTTTGGTGGTATAATTTGTAAAATTGTTTTATATTTTGATTTTGTAATTGTTTATACACCAAATAAACATTTTTCATTTCATTTTCATTTCATTTCAAATTTTTCAATTACAAACATCGTTAGTATTGATGTTTGTAAATGTGTTGCAATGTATATGTAGCTGAGGCTCAGAAGTGCGAGTCGGACTCGCGCACGAAGGGTTCCGTTATCTATCGGCAAAAAAATCATGTCTGTTGTATGGAGCCCCCTTTAATATATTTTTTTTATTTAATTATTTATTTTTAAAGTGAATATATAATCTGTGAAAATTTCAAGCGTCTACCTGTTGCCGTTATCAATATCGAGCAAAAACAAGCAAAAAAATCACGTTTGTTGTATGGGAGCCCTCTTAAATATTTATTTTATTCTATTTTATTTGTATTTGTTGTTATAGCGGCAACAGAAATACATCATCGGTGAAAACTTCAACTGTCTAACTATAACGGTTCAAGAGATACAGTCTGGTGACAGACGGACAGACAGACAGACGGACAGCGGAGCGATATTAATAGGGTCCCGTTTTTACCCTTTGGATACGGAACCCTAAAAATCTGGCGAGACCGCTCCGGTCTCGCCAGATACAGATTTTTAGGGTTCACGATATTCGATGTACAAACAAAATAATGAAAGAAGAAAATCTTTACCTACTTACTTAGTTTCACAATAAATGATATACTGGATAACTCGACTGAAGAAAATAATTTGGAGCTATCTTCGGGCTCGAGCCTCGGCAGGCCTCGGGGCAAGGAGAAAAGGAGGCCCCCTCCTTTTCTTTGTTGCATTGAGGTCTCCAAACCTCTAAATCCGGCATTGACTCACACCACACCCTTTTTATAATGAATTCCAGGATCAACGTGAACAACTCTGGCAACGCCCGCCGCACCACTGTACGCATCTTCATCTGCCCCAAGTTCGACGAGCGCAACCTTGCCTGGACTCTCTCCGACCAGCGTAAAATGTTCATCGAGATGGACAGATTCGTCACCCCATGTAAGCATGAAATCAATTTATGCATTTTGTAATAGACAATAAATATCAGGTCGCAGGAAGGCGCTGGATGCAGGCCACTTTCAACCGGACGTATTGGAAATCCTTGGTGGGAGGCCTATCTCCAGTGGGCTTCTTGGTTGAGATCATCATCATTTCGTGTAGGTGACACGGTCAATCGACCATGCACGCCCTGGTGTCAGAGTTCTTCGGAACCGCCTCTGGGTCTCTGACGGGCTTCCTTTAACGACTACCAGATGGCAGCTGGATACTTGGCATACCTAAGTTGCCCAAAAGCAGAGAGACAACGCCAAAGTTGCAGGTCCGATGTGGGGGTGAATAGCAAATGACCGGAATGGTTGGAGTGCATTAGAGGTGCTTACCTATCTGCAGTACATGTAATGAGCTGTATGGATTGCCCGACAGTTGCTAACGAATCTGAAATTATAATTGCAGTGAATTCCGGCCAGAACACTATCACCCGCCAATCGACGGATTCCACCTTCACCATTCCCTTCGAGCAGACGTTCCGCGACCTGTCGATCCAGGCGGACGACCCTCGCCGGCAAGACCTGGCCGCCTTCAACTTCTGCGGCTGCGGCTGGCCGCAACACATGCTGGTGCCCAAGGGGACGGAGGCCGGCGCGCCTTATGTGCTTTTCGTCATGCTTTCCAACTACGAATTGGACAAGGTACCAACCAATGGACTTTTTCTTTACGACTGCCCAAAAAAGTAGTGTTAGGTTTTCCAAAGTCATGTATGTGCGATCACCACTACTTCTTGAATATTTAGACGCAATTTTTTTTTATATCTATTTGTTTAGATGTGAACTCTCGTACCAATTCTTGGTTTACCTCAAGTGACATAGCAACAGATCTGTAGACTAAAATTTCTCATGTCACAGAATTTTTAACTAAACTTACTAAACAGCTTGACCGATTATTATTTAGGTCTGAGAAATAGAACATTATTATTTTTAAGAGCGCACCAAAGCGACCCGGCTGAAGCCATTTCGCACCCCGCGCCCCGCGCGAAGGCAGGATAGATCTAATGACCGTAACGCGTAAAAAATGAGAAGAAGATAGTGGGTAGGCACAAGCGGGTGTCCTAGAATTAACGGGCGTAAGCGCCAAATCACATAATTGTTATTTAAAATAAAAGTACGAGGTTAATGAGTAAAAAAACTTTACCAGATTTTAGAACTAGTTATTGCTCAGCTAGGAAACTAAAAATCATTGCTAAAGACCTTAGGGTTTCGCCGTTCTGACCACAAACATCAAATAAAGGGGCTATGTTTGCAAAATAAAAGTATCGAGGCTTGTTATTAAGAAAATATGTTGAAGTTTTATATTAAATAACAGGCATGTAGTCGTTATAGATATAGACATCTAGACGAATATTCATTAACAAGTTTCGCATTCGTGCCCTCTTAATACTCCTCTCAGCATTAAAGTAGATCCGCCACTTTTATTTTATTTTTATTTATATTGCAAGAAAACGTTTGCCGGCACCCAGGCCATTATTATATATGCATCAGGAACCAATTGGTGACTTAGAGTAATTTTTTTATTTTAATATAAGTACCTACCTAATATAGTTCTGACAATCGTCTTGTTTCAGATCGAGCAGCCAGATGGTTCTGAGCCGACGTGCAAATCGGCATCCAGTTTCTGCGGTCTCCGTGACAAGAAGTACCCTGACGCCCGCGCCATGGGCTTCCCCTTCGACCGGCCCTCGCGCTCGGTCTCCAGCATCGAGGACTTCATCCTTCCCAACATGGCGCTCACGGACATCACCATACGCCTGAGCAACGTAACAGAACCCAACCCAAGGAACCCACGGAACTAAAACCGATAATTCTTTACTCATAAGTCATGTTTATTGGAAAATAGAAGTAAAAAGTTTCTTATTTTCAGACATTTTTAAATTTCTAAAATTAATTATAAAAAGAGCATTTATAAAAACGGAAAGGCTGATTAGACTAGTGTTATGAATATGTATTGTCTATGGCAATTATTTAAGAGGAAGCTGCATAACTGTTATTTTGACCCATTTGTAAATAAATATAGGTAAATAAATAAAAGGATTACGTAAATATATTATTTATTTCTAATTAATTTGACACCTGTGTACATCCTCAGAACGTCCTGTAAGGAGTATTTATGTTCTGCGCTCACAACACTATTCTAAATGAACTAGGAAGCATGTGCAGTTAGAATTTTCAAAAATACATGACCACTTGAAAAATGTACATATAGTTATCTTCATCCATATTCCAAGTAGTTTTCAGATTCTACAGGTACGGCAGCACCTCTCAGGAACATCTGAAAACAGATTTAAAGATGTTTTAAATCAGCTAATATACATCCCTGAACAAATAGAGTTCACAATTAAATCAGGCCTATCATTTTAGTATCATGTTGTTATCAAAATAACACATTTCGGCTCGTGTTGTGTCTCATCATAAGTACCTACTCATATGCCACATTTAAAAAAAGTGTTTTAATTACTGATATCAAGAAACACAAATTCTTAATTAATAATATGTAAAAAAACCCTATCCGACCCTTCAAAGGTGATTCAGCCCATCAATATGAACAAACACAACTTTTCCTATAACTCAAAATTTTCTTGACATTCTCATACAAAATGGCTTAACATTTTTGTATGGAAATGTCCTTTTTTTGAGTTCTCAGCTTTTATCTCATAGGATAAGTTATTCATATCGACGTGCTGAATCACCTCTTCAAGGATCGGACAGGATTTTCTTTACATATTGTACCTAGTAGTAAAGTTATGCATTCGAAAAAGGTAGTTGTAGTAGTTGGACAATGGTGTTTACCTTTCTTAGAACAGGCAGCTTAGTCATTTCAAAGGGTTCTGTAATAGAATAAAAATATCATTAGACTCCAAGCATGTTGATCACAGACCTCATCACAGCCTGTCAATGTAGTCAGCCCTATCATTTGAGATCACGTGTTAAAATCATAATAACACTTTTCGGCTCGTGTTTTTTGTCATCACATAAGGAGGGATTTACGAAAAAATATGTTTGCCTATTGGTCAGAGTTATCCTTTCGTATTGACATAAAAGATTACGAGTATCACCTTTCGTAACCGATCATGCTTATCTAACCTATCAAGTGCCGCTCAAGAAAAAACTTATCAGTATCTAACATGGTCAATTATTCCTGTTATTTACTTTGATTATTGTTAGATAAAGTGTATAAAATTGTTATAACTAATAAATTAAACTATAAGCACGTGGAAAAAACTGTAAAAGCTTATTTTGAGGTTAGGGTATGGTACGGAGAAATAGTGCTAAAAATTATAAAATCTCAGCTACCAATTTACCACATTTTCATTAATTATCATTAAAAACACATTGCAACAATATGTACATACCTATAAATAATATTTTTTAGGAAATCGACGATTGATGACCAAGCCTCCGTCCAACCCACGATTACAATGAATCAGGGTGTACAATCTCAGTATAATTGAATAAGCAATTTATGACGTATAAGTCTTCCAATATTAGGAGAACGATAAACTGCACACATTTAGTAAAATATATAGCATTTTTAATTTTGCCGTATTAAAATTATATTATATGTGACTTGATTACCAGATGGCTCTAGCAGCGCTATTATGATACCAAATTAAAAACAAGTTATTGCTAAACACTATTATCTATACAGCTATTCAATCCAAACTAGTATCATAGCAACTTTAACCAGTGTTCAACATCACCTACAATTATTCCATTTTAGTAGTTTTATGTCTATTTATATTTAATTTTGTAATTACTTAAATATGTAAATATATGTTTTTACAATTGATATAATTTTGAAAAAAAAATGTACTTGTCAGATCTATAGGAAGATGAAGACTAGACACAACATTTTGTCGTTTCAATAATTTGGGGTAGATGTCATAATTCCAGAATTGGCAACACTGATCTAAAGTTATGGCAGCTTTTGTAAATCATTGGCGGCTTCTACTTGTTGATTTTTGAAACTTTTTCACACTGTTTTCATGCTTTGTGTGTTAATGGTGTACTTCCTTCTGCAATTAATTGCATTTCGTTAACAAATCGTTGAGTTGAGAGTTTCTCCTCCGATAAAGTTACGAGTTTTGCCTTTGTTGCCCAGTGTTGTTTTATCGAGACAGGACTCAAGTTAGTATTATTGTTAGTGTATTTATTTCGAGACAAGAGACTCCAATTTAAGTTAATTTGTGAATACATGATGTCGATATCACGCAAAAAATGTTGTGTGCCTGGATGTTTGGACTCTGGAAGTAAGTTTTTTATTTATTTACATGTTAAACTTACTTAACGCCCTTAATATAATTACCAATCAAAATCAAAATAAATGACACGTGCTAGTTTAATTAATTACTGTAGTACTTACTATACTTATGCACGTGTCATTTATTTTGTTTTTACGTTGTTTTTCTTGGGTGTGTGGCAGACTCAAAATTATACAATTCATCTGTATACAGCACATATAGTATCTATTTTTGATCGTGGATAACCCACGCTTGTTGTATTTTGATTTCATTTCTTACAATTTCATAAAATCTTATATCAATCTCCCATACAAACTCTAAAGCAAACTGAATGTGTCATCTACAAACTGAACTACACCAATCCCTTTAACCATGTTATTATATATTTTGATTCTCGTCAGTAACATTTTTGTGGTTTTGTTAATTTGATTATTAATAAAACATAAAATGTAATATCTGCATTATTCATTAAAAATTAATTATTTATTTTAGGGTCCCATCAGACACTTCATCCATTTCCGAATCCAGAAGTTGACAAGGATCGCTTCAACTCATGGGTTTTTGCTATTGGTGGTGACATTAGCAGTTTGGACAATGAGTTCATATATAAACAGCGACGAGTGTGTAGAGCACATTTTGAAGAAAAGTATCTGTTCCGTAGTAACCGAATCAGTAACATTGCACTGCCTACATTAAATTTACGAGGTGAGTTCTATATAACACCACTCCATCATGATAAGTCATAATTTTATAAAACCAATAAGGTGTAATATAATATTAGGCTGGGGAAAAAGTAGTAATAAGTAATTTTGTATGAGTAATTACCTAAATAACTTCAGTATTACTAGTATTTACCTAGCTGATTCCATAAGATTTTTTCTAAAATGATACTTTTACATTTTTCTGCCATTTTTCAACTTTATTATTATTGTATATATTTTACTAAATGAGTCGTATCAATTATCGTTTCTCTCTTATTTTCAATCACATCACCCATATGTTTTTGATTTATTCCCATCACCCAAATTTCCTATATTGAAGAGATTGTCTTGGCGATAAGGCCACCTATTGTACTGTATCTTTTTTTAGAATTTATTTATATTTGTATCGATTTATAGTTATGGTGCAATAAAGAATGTTTACTTATTATTTGTCCCATGGGTCCATGGTCCATTTGGTCAGCACGTCCATGCGATTTTTTTTTCACTGCCTCGTCAGACCAGGTTCTTCCAGTTCTGTTGATCATAGATCTTTATGAAAGAATAACAATTATTAATAATATCTCTAATTAAATTTATGAATTTTCAGGTTTTATGAATGTCTCAAGATTTCCACAAGTTGGTAGAAGACCATTGGGATCAATACAGTATACTCCTGAACCCTTACCTTCAACCTCAGCAGGTTAGTAATTCAACTAACCTTATTCTGTAATATCGCATTGAGATTCTCGACATTATTTTAGAAACTGGGCTTCAAATATTTTACCACTGTGTGGAACTATGTTTTCAAGTTTATTGCATCTCAATTATTAAATATAATATTGACTTACTATATATAATGTATCTAATAAGTAGTACTTCTTAGAAACCTATAATTAAAAATTAAACCTAAATTAAAGCGAAAATAAAAATTGAAAATTAAAATAAAATAAAATAAATCCTAATTAAAGTCAATCAAAAATGCCACCCCGGATCGTTCCAGGCACAAAGGTACCCATTATGCTAGCTGCATTGCCTCTCTGAATGGCTATGGATAACCTTTGAACCAGGTACCATCCGGAGCGGTGGTCATAACCTCAAAACTCACCTTTTACCACTTGGATCAAATGAACATGATGCAGAAATTTGTGTACTTTGAACAAGTAGGATATTTTATTTGTCTTCGAATTCTTTTAGCATTGTAGTTGATCTAAGCATATTTTTTTAGTATATTTGGTTAACCTGCTTTATTTCTTGATATTTCAGATCTTCAGTACAACTTTCACCTTGTTGAAGATGAGGCTAAGGAAAATATTGGTATGATCTTTATAATACTTACCTTGTTTACAACTTGAATTAATATTTTTTAGTGTTCCATACCCAAAGGCAAAAACAGGACCCTATTCACAAAATTCCACAGTCCTTTCGCCTGTCACCAGGCTGTATCTCATGAACCGTGATAGCTAAACAGTTGAAATTTTCACAGATGACATATTTCTGTTGCCGCTATAACAATAAATACTAAAAACTGATTAAATAAATATTTAAAGAGCATGGTAAGTAAAAAACAGCATTTTTTGCCGTTTTTTGCTCATTATTAATAATGGCAACAGGTACTAAGCTCGAAATATTTACAGAATATTTAGTTGTATATTCACTATAAAAATAAATTATATAGTTCTAGGGGGCTCTAATGTTGCTTAGATAATGGTACCCTTTGTGCGAGTCGCACTTGGCCACTGTTTATCAAGTTTTTATTTTAAATTAACAAAATAAAAGGTTTTAGATCCTGCTCCTGCCCCAACCCTGTTGGATTAAGCTGAGGTGAAGGATACTCAGAATAAGTCAATGGATGTTTGTGAAGATATTACTGTTTCTGGTACTGTGGTTAGCCAGGGAACAATTTGTACTTCTGTAGAAAACAGAATTATCGAAATAGGTAAGTGAATAAATTCTGAAATTATTATATCTAAGGTCTTTTCCGGCCTGGAATCAAAACTTAAAAATATAGAATCACTATCACATGCTTTAATTCTCCTGCAGATGGTAAATTCAGATAAAAAGGCCAATGCATGAGTTAGCGAGTTGCCACATTTTCGCTAGGGGTCATTCAAATATTACGTAAGCAGGGGAGGGGGGGTGTCTAGGCTTTGATGACATGGGCGTAATACTTGAACGACCTACATACAGCTCTAGGGTTTAGTGACCTCTACACACAGAGAGAGATTATAGAGAGAGACACACAGAGGGAATTCAGACTGTGTGCCACTGCCTAATATTTTTTTTTGAAACTATTACTTTCAAATCATACACACCTACGAAAAAAGCACCAATATAAATCAATATTCATTTATATAATACATTGTTTCATGTCTATATATTATTTTTCTCCTCTTCTGAGCATTTTTTCATAGTTGCATCCTCTGTTATGGTGAGTCAGATCTGAGGTCTGCAAGCCTTCATGCTTTAAGTCATTCCTGGTCAGTGAACTGCTATAGCATACATAACAATAAAACTTGTATTGTGTCTCGTTCAGTGTCCATCAAAGTGTTAATATGATTACGCAAAGTTTTTACTGCTGGTTGCCTGCCCAACTCCAACCCTTCTACATTATTTAGCAGCGGACAAATGCCTATGGATTTGAAGTGCAAATATTTGTCATCATTAACTGGCAATTGTACCCAGATGCCCTTGTGTAGCAGGCTGGTATGTTAACCACTGCTTGCATACCTTGGAGGTCGTTTATGTCTTTTCTACTTTACGTGTAGGTATTTAATATTTCATTCTTGATTTTTTCAGGACCCTTCAAGAAAGCTATAAAATCCACAGTTGTTAAAAGACGGCCAAAATGTCTTGCAGAACGTAATTTGTATAAGGAAATTCAGGCACTGAGGTCAAAACTTAGTAAATGCCGCAAAAGAATAAAAATTAAATCAGCAAGTCTTAAAGCTGCAAAAAAAATAACTGCAAATCCTGCTTTTCTTAGCCATTTGGAAAAGCTTCCTGCTCCTGGGAAAACATTGCTGTTAATGCAACTGAGAGAAGCAATGAAGAAGGACAAGGGCCGTAGATTTAATTTTCAAGAAAAGATAACTGCGCTCTCAATTTTCAAACAAAGCCCCAAAGGCTATCGATTTTTAAGAAAAATATTAATTTTACCGGCACCACAGACCCTTAGTAAATTATTATCTTTAGCTTATATAGCTCCTGGTATAAACCCAAAAACTTTCAATCAGCTGAAAACAGTATCGGAAAAAATGAAAACAGAAGAACGCTTATGTGTTTTGCTGTTTGATGAAGTGGCTCTTCAAGCAAATTTGACATATAGAGAGTCACTGGACAAAATAACGGGTTTTGTCACAAATGGGTCAGAAACGAAAGCAGAATTTGCTGACCACGCCCAAGTTTTTATGATAAGAGGGCTTATAAAAAATTATAAACAACCAATTTCTTACTCATTTGCGCAAGCGGCCACAAAAGGCACAGAATTGGCAATCTATATCAAAAAAATTATAAAAGAATTGGATGAAGCAGGGTTTAATGTGGTAGCAACTGTATGTGATCAGGGGTCTAACAATAGAAACGCTATAAAAATTTTAACCCAAGAGGCAAAGGGGATGTACCTGAGACAGAATAAAGTACCAAAAGAAAATATATTTATTATTAATAATAAGGAAATTGTTCCTCTATTTGACCCTCCACATTTAATAAAATGTATGAGAAATAATTTATTGACAAAAGATTTGTCATATAAACATGAAAAAGGAAACAAATGCAAAGCCAAGTGGGACCACATAATGGCACTACACAAAGAAAACCCTGGTTATAGAAATATAAGGCTAATTGCTAAATTGACAGATAGTCACGTCTTGCCTCATAGAATTCCGAAAATGAAAGTGAAGTATGCAACACAAATATTTAGTAGGACTGTGGCGTCGAATATGGGATACCTCACAGGTAATATCTATTGAAATTTTTACTTGACTCCCAATGAGGGTTTTCAGAATCGATGTTTTCCCCAGGTGGCGGCACTATGTATAACGAGAGGTATTTTAAAACGGCTTAAAGTAAAAATCCACCAATCATAAAGAAGATGACAATTGGTGAATTTTGACAGCTGCTTTCAAATATACCTCTCGTCACAGTGCTTCCATCTGGGGAAAAAAATTATTGCAAAACCCTCATTAACATATGCACAGATAGTAACAACAGTGATTACCTTTTTTTAGGCTAATCATAGTTTAGCTTTAATATCAGTAAAATGAACAATTGTGACTTTGAAAGTTACTTGTTATTTGTATGTACAAAAGGCAACCGTTAATGACTGACTGATCTATCAATACACAGCTCAAACCACTTAATGGACTATGCTGAAATTCGGCACGCAGATAGTTATTTTATTATGAGGTCGGCATTCGCTAAGAAAGGATTTTCTAAAAAAACCAATAGCTAGTTTTAATTTATACATTTTTAAAGGAGCTTTTTAAACAGTTATTTTTTTCTTTACAGATAAGAAGATCCTACAGGAAGACTGCAAAGAAACAGCGGATCTACTTCTATTTTTTGATAATTTATTTGACTCCATGAACGGCAGTCATTCAAGAAAAAAAGAGGCCTACGGAAAGCCCCTCTTGGCATCAGCGACGCCAAATTCCTGCCATATAAAATGGTGGACAGAGGCAAAAAAACAAATGAATAACATGAATTTTTTAAATAAAACTTCGGGACATACCGAAAATGTACCAACATTAAAAAATTGGGCATGGACACTAGACGGTGTTTTAGTTTTGTTGAAAAATCTTAAAATAAATTATAACGTTACATCTGTCTGGATGCGGCACATCAATCAAGACCCACTTGAAAATTTCTTTGGAGCCATTAGAAGCCACGGTTGCCGCAACACTAATCCGACACCAGATAGTTTTTGCAACGCTTACACTACATTAATGATTAATAATATGTCTAGTGTCCATGCCCCAGGAGCAAATTGTGAAAAAGATTTATGTGAAAGTCTTAAAACTTTTATCACTCCCATTAAAGATGACTACAAAGCTGCACCGGCCTGTATACTCGACGAAATTCCTGAGATTGATATTACAGACATAGAGAATAAAAATGATCCTCGTTTAATAGGGCCTTTGCAGTATGTAACTGGCTATTTTGGGCGTAATTTAAAAAAACATGTATTTAAATCATGTAAGACATGTAATGCAGATAATATAGCTACAAAGCCAATTGAATATATAAAATATCGTGAGTATACTGGTCAACAGTGGCTTTGTAGTCCAACGGAGTCTCTCCTAATTACCATGTCAGCAATCCAAGACATTAGTTATAGTATTTTAAAAACGAATTTACATAAAGATTGTCTTAAAGAATTTATAAAAACAATTATATTGTTACATGTCAATTTTGATTACTTAAAATGTGCAGAACATAAAAATGAAATCATTGAATATTTATTAGAGCACACTACGAAATTTTTCATTTTTAATCATTGTAAATTAATAAATAGCATAATGACAGGAAGGAGAGAACCAGACGATGAGGATATTTTTCAGATTAAGGCAAAGAAATATTGGCATAAATGTTTTAAAAGGAAAAATAAATAATTAACTTTATGTATACTTTGTTTCATTAAAATATACTTTGTGCTATTTGTTAAAATATTTGTATAAATATTGTCATATTATTACAATTATATTAACAACAATTTAACCAATAGCTCGAAGTTTGCATTAAAAATCCTTTGGCGATATTATCTAAATATAGATAAATCTAAATAACGGACCTAGAATAGCTAGCTATACGTACGTACGTACGCATACCCACAGGTTATGTATACTACTTCAAATAGTACCGTTAATGAAGTCCAGACGGCAGCACTGGGCTGTTGCCTCTATTCGCCGCCGAGAGAGGTCTCTATTTCAGTATATACAAAAGTACTCTGTGCAATGAATGAATGATGAAATCAGTGTTGCCACACGCCAGATCAAGTAATCTGGATAGAACGGTCGAAAAATCTGTACAAAATCTGTATGAACACAAAACGCTAAAATCTGTAAAACTGTAATAAAATCTGTACAAAATCTGTTTAAGAAAACAATATTTATTATTTTTTGTACATATTTTTATTCATTTTAACAATCATTTTTTTATCAACTTGGAGTTTATAACAGGGTTCATCACTAAGAAGTTGTTTCGTTAAAAGAAGTCCCTCAATCGTTTCAGTGCCTAAATGGTTTCTTGTTTTTGTTTTAATTAAATTTACTGCCGAAAATATTCTTTCCACTGCGGCACTAGAATGAGGGAGACTTAGTAAAGCAATAACAAATTGCAGAAGAGTTGGATATAAAGATTGTCCATCTAAGTCTTGTGCACAACTATAGATGCAAAAAGTATTTTAAACGTTTAAAACCATTTGGTTTTAAACGGTTTTTTTGGTTTAAAACGTTTTAAACCAAATTTTGAGGTTTAATATAGGTTTACAACGATTTTCTATTAGAATTTACTAACATTTCACAAAATATAATTCTTGCATTATCTATCATATATTTTTGGGTTAAGTGAAATGAAAAAAATGTACTATATCATTATGTAAAGTCAGCGACAGAGATACCTTGCCAGGCCCTGTATCTAGTGATGTGCCGTTCCCGAGAACGTTCTCCCACCTGAGAATATTGCCGGCAGCGTTCCCGGCAACGTTCTCCTAAATGAGAACGGTTGAGAATCATTTTTATATAATGGAAACAACCAACCTTTCTTAAGTAAAATAGTATCAAATAAAGTCGACAGATAATTGTGTATAAAACAATACACTCTATTTGCAATAAAAATGCTATATTCCCAGTGTTCCCTATATTCCCGAGAATATTCTCGAGAATACTTGCTATATTCTCGAGAATATTCTCGGGAACTTTCTCAGCAATATTGCGTCACCACGAGGTGACGAATAAATCTTGATTTTTATTAGTATACAATTCACCACAGCAATTACAGTTAAATTTAATACGGTCGCTTTCTTCTATATGCGTAAAATGATCGTAAACAGGGCTTCTTATACTCATTTTTAAAATTCGAAAACAACAGTGTTAATGCCACGTGTTAAGCCTTTAAAACTCATAAGTACATTAATACGCGCGGCCGTGTCTCAAGACCGCGGCGCGCGTTTGCCACGATAAGAGTGAGCAGGACACCAATATCTCACACACACATTTCATGCCTTGTTTATAACTAATCCTAGCGCCCAGATAATAAAGCAAAGAAACACTAAAAAATCACCTATAAAATATAAACTAATTTTATTTTGTTGAGAACGTTGAGAGTATTCCCGGCAGCGTTCTTGTTTCCTGAGAATATTCTCACTGGCAATATTGCCAGCAGCGAGAACGTTCTCAGCGGCACATCACTACCTGTATCTATATCTTGAATTTTCGCTTAAACTATAAAAAATATAAACGTGAAAATTTATATTAAGAAAGGCTTCATTAAAATCTTTGTGTATATAATTTTTTATGTTATTATTATTTATAGTTTAAGAGAAAATTCAAGATATAGATACAGGGCCTGGCAAGGTATCTCTGTCGCTGACTGTAGATATTTTAATATATTTATAAAAAAAATCAAACTATACCATGGAAAATTATACTTTAAGGTGACCTTAAAAACCTAGCGGACACGACAGTGACCCTGGTTCCATCAAATGACTCAAATGTGTATTGGACGCGACCAGAGTCACGGGTTGGAAGATATATTTAACTGTTACATTACTTTGTCATCATCCATTAAGTTAAATGTCTAAATTTCGAAGAAAATACAAACAACGAAATAACAAACTATTAATTAACATAAATTTAGTTTTAGGGTTCCGTATCTCAAAACAAAAGAACGGAACCCATATAGGATCACTTTGTTGTCCGTTTGTCTGTCAGAGGAACGCGTTGAGGTATAAAGCTGAAATTCATATCAAATACTCAGGTCTACCTGTCCCTTGGAGTTGTGGAAAAAACCAAGATGTTGAGAAAAAGGTTTTTGACAGACAGACAGACGGACAACCGAGTGATCCTATAAGGGTTCCGTTTTTATCCTTTTGAAATGAAATGAAATGGAATGATATATTTCGCTTAAGTGTAGTTACACTTAGCCGTATCCAGCATGCGGTACGGAACCTTAAAAACAAAATAAGTCACCGAGCGGGATTCAAACCCCTATCACTCGTTTCTTGCCGTCCGCGTCCCAGACGGACAGTGGCCGGCAGGACAAAATTAGCGACCATATTCTGCGTAGGAAGAAAAACGCGTTTTTTCAAACATAAGACTAATTTAGATCGATTGTTTACCCCGAAAACCCCCATATACCAAATTTCAGCGAAATCGTTAGAGCCGTTTTTGAGATCATAGAATAAATGTTTATACATATAAATATACAAGAATTGCTCGTTTAAAGGTATAAGATATATTGACGAGCTCTGTGACCTAGTGGTCACCATGCCAGGTTTCCACACTGGAGGAAGTTTATTCGGAGGAAAACTCAGGAGTGCTATTTTTGAAATGACGCCAATCGTAAACGAGCGATTTTTCCATACAAAAATCGCTCGAAGAAGAGTGTCACACTTGCAAAAGTAGTACCCCGCAACAAAAGGAAAAATAGAAATTAAGCGGCGATTACATTACCCAATTTATCGGGCCCGATCTCAGTTAGGGACCCTGATATTTATTTGTGAGAGACGTTATGAGCAACAGATGCACATACATACATACCGGTCAAAATCATAACCCTCCTTTATGCTTCGTATATGGGTAAAAAGACAATTTGTCTTTTACTTACATTACATACATATTTTACTTATATTACATACATATAGTGTTTTAGACATCTATAGAAAGCCCAGCATGTTGTATTTAAGGTCATGATATGAATTTCCCGTCGCTAAAAATCTGACCGTTACAGCTAATCGTTGTTTAGCACTGACACTTTCTCTAAATAATGTGTCTTGTTTCTGATATGATGTCACTAAATTTATAAGATTTAGAATTTTCCAATTTTTGGTACTTAGAAGTCACAGGCAGGAGCCATCCTTACAGCTACACGTGCGGCTGCCAACTGAGTTAGGGAGGCGATCTAGTGCAAGTGTAAACGCAATGCCCTAAATATCGGCAGTTAGTGTCCCGACGGATCGGCCCGATAAATTGGGTAATGTAATCGCGGCTTAAATCGGGTGGTGTGATCGCTGTTAGTGAGTTAAGCGTTTATTACACTATCCAATTTGTAGAAAATCTAATTAGGAACGGTTAGGAACCTAAATTGGAAGCTAGTGATCACACCACACTAAAGCTGTGCGTGCACTGGACCGTAATCGGAGCGGACGGAGCGGCCGGAGCGGCCGGATTTTCAAAATGCCGGTGGGGTGCGTTCACTGCATTCGGATTCCGGACCGGCATTTTTACAGTGTTGCCAGGGCCCTTGAGTCATAAGTTACGTTTCGTTTCCTGAAATGTTACATTTTTGCAGCAAAAGTTACAATATTGTAATTTTTTTAATTTACGTGTTTTTGGGGTCGGAGTATAACCCTCCACATAGCGCTATCCTATAAAGTGGTCACTAACATATAGCATAACGCTTTGCTTTATTTACCGGCGGTGACTTTTGTTTATAGTAATAGAGATAGAGAAGATACCACCTAAACCTGTACCAACCTGCCCTGTCCCATTATTATGTCTGTGTCATATTTAAGTTTGTCTTTATCAAAACACAAAAAAAAATATTCTAAGATCTAGATCATCACGATGTCTATACCTTACTGGGTAATCATTACTCTGGCTGGAGTGAGATAGATATGGGTGCATAATATGAACTCTAAAAGACTCCTCTATGGAGAGTTTCATACATTATATGCTGATTTATTAAAAGATGAAGATAGATTCTGTGGGAATTGAAGAAAATTTTTTTTGAACTTTTCTATATGCTTGAACCTTATATTTTATTTTACTACTTTTTCGGCATGATTAATATACTTATCCGTACCAAATTACAGCTTTTTAGTACTTATAGTATGAGTAAAACCACGGACGGACAGACGGACGGACGGACAGACATGGCGAAACTGTAAGGGTTCACTATTTACTACGGAACTCTGATTACGGCCAATAATTTTACGTGATAACGAGGAGAGATAGATGCGTGATAGATACTACTACTACTCCTGCTGCTGCTGCTGTTGCTGGTCTGGAACGTGACATTTTTCGTGCGTGCAGCCAATGTTCATTGATTTATATAGTTGTTTTTAATGTCAGTATTTTCATCACTCTGTATTTTCGTCTTACTCATTCACGACATATGTAATTGAGGAAGACTACAATGAATGACTAGCTAATGAATTTATAAGTTATGGATGATCTAAATCGAATTCCTACGAAATGAGGTTTCTACCATTCTCTGTTATTCATAATAATATTCCAATATAAAAAGTTCTACCATAAGGGGTAGATCTTCTTATGAACGGCAACACTGACGACTGCCGATGCCGGTGACGTCACTGGCAGAAATTCCGGTCTCCGGCACGGAAATGCCGATTCAGTGCACGCAGCGCCATACAAATCCATACAAAGCAACAAATCCGTCCGCTCCGTCCGCTTTGATTCCGGTCCAGTGCACGCACAGCTTAAATTGTTTCCTAAATCGGGACAACGCACAGTCCATCGACCGATTGCGCTGGGGTTGCACGTCCTGTATGGCGCCGCCGTATTTACCAAAGCAACAGAAAATAAGTACGGCTTGCCTTAAGCGCCTATTACACTATTCAATTTTTAGGAATCCTAATTAGGAACGGTTAGGAACCTAAAGCGGCGATTACATTACCCAATTTATCGGGCCCGATCTCAGTTAGGGACCCTAAATCGGGAAGTCTAATCGCAGTTAGGGAGTTAGTGTCCCGATTTAGGGCAATCGTGGCTACCCGATCGCACTAACTCCCTAGTTAGTGCGTAAATCGGGTGGTGTGATCGCTGTCAGTGAGTAAGGGAGGTCAGTAGACGCGCGGCGCTTGATGCGAGCGGACGTTCTGTTTACATATTATTATATATTTTTGGAATGTGCCTACACTACAAGGCGTCACATTAAATTTTTCATGACTTTACAGAGCCTATGACCAGCTGACAACTAACGATAACTCAATCGTCAAATTCTGATATTTATTTGTGAGAGACGTTAACGTAGCAACAGATGAACATACATACATACCGGTCAAAATCATAAACCATAAAGGATTATGCTTCGTATATCGTATACGAGTAAAAAGACAATTTGACTTTTACTTACATTACATACATATTTTACTTATATTACATTAGCTTTCGCCCGCGGCTCCGCCCGTGTCTCCGCCCGCGTCAATATCGATCCCTCGGGAACAGTACTTTTTTCCGGGATAAAATGTACCCTATGTCCTTCTCCGTACCCCAGATGACATGTATGCAAAATTTCATGATGATCGGTTCAGTAGTTACAACGTGAAAGCGTAACAAACAAACAAACTCACTTTCGCATTTATAATATTAGTTATATTATATTACATACATATAGTGTTTTTAGACATCTATAGATAGCCCAGCATGTTGTATTTAAGGTCATGATATGAATTTCCCGTCGCTAAAAATCTGACCGTTACAGCTAATCGTTGTTTAGCACTGACACTTTCTCTAAATAATGTGTCTTGTTTCTGATATGATGTCACTAAATTTATAAGATAGTCGAATTTTCCAATTTTTCGTACTTGGAAGAGACAGGCAGGAGACATCCTTACAGCTACACGGGCGGCGGCCAACTGAGTTAGGGAGGCGACCTAGTGCAAGTGTAAACGCAAGGCCCTAAATATCGGCAGTTAGTGTCCCGACGGATCGGCCCGATAAATTGGGTAATGTAATCGCTGCTTAAATCGGAAGCTAGTGATCACACTACACTAAATTGTTTCCTAAATCGGGACAACGCACAGTCCATCGACCGATTGCGCTGGGGTTGCACGTCCCTATCAATCACTAATTTGAAAAAGTATTTATGGCGGGCGCTGTATATTATTTGTCCGTTTATATTTATATTATATTTATATCTATTATAGATATAAGAAAAAGGAAAAAGAGAAAATGCTGGTTTAAAGAAATTTTATCATTAAGAAAAAAATTGAGCCTGACGATTTATGTCTGGTATCCAAAGGCTTTTTAAAAAAGGTTTTGTCATTTTTAGGGTTCCGTACCCAAAGGGTTAAAAAGGGGACCCTATTAATATCGGTATGCTGTCCGTCTGTCTGTCCATCTGTCACCAGGCTGTATCTCATGAACCGTAATAGTTAGACAGTTGAAATTTCACAGCTGATGTATTTCTGTTGCCGCTATAACAACAAATACAAAAAAATAGAATAAAATAAATATTAAAGGGGGGCTCCCGATTTTTTTGCAGTTTTTACAGATAACGGTACGGAACCCTACGTACGCGAGTCCGACTCGCACTTGGCCGGGTTTTTTATTATAAAGATAGGGCATTTCCCTATACATTTCTATCATCTGTAACAACACTTATTTTTCGGTGGCCAATGCTGCCGCTTCCGAAACAGTCGCCATTGTACACGTCCACTTCGACCAAGCGCGGGCCGGCAAATAGTCGTCCTAAATCGTAGCGTTGCAATTACACTATCCTAAATCGGAGACAATTTAGGAAACAGAGCGGTCGGGACCTCCGATCTCGACTAAATCGGATCCAATCTACTCTAACAGCGATTACATATTCCAATTTCCTAATTAGGTTTCCTAAAAATTGGATAGTGTAATAAGCGCATTAGCCCTAGCAGTGGGAACAAAAGATATAAAAAAAAGAAAAAAGAGGAAATGCTAGGTTAGAGAAAATGTATCATTAAGAAAAAAATCGAGCCTGATGATTTGTTATGTCTGGTATCCAATGGCTTATTAAAAAAGGTTTTGTCATTTTTAGGGTTCCGTACCCAAAGGGTTAACGGTCTGCTGTCGGTCTGTCTATCTGTCTGTCTGTCCGTCTGTCACCAGGCTGTATCTCATGAACCGTAATAGTTAGACAGTTGAAATTTCACAGCTGATGTATTTCTGTTGCCGCTATAACAACAAATACTAAAAAGTAGAATAAAATAAATATTGAAGGGGGCTCCTATACAACAAACATGTTTTATTGCTTGTTTTTGCTCGATATTGATAACGGCAACAGGTAGACGCTTGAAATATTCACAGGATATTTAGTTAAATAAATAATTAAATAAAAATAAAACTAATATTAAAGGGGTGCTCCCATGCAACAGACATGATTTTTTGCAGTTTTTATAGATAACGGTACGGAACCCTTCGTGCGCGAGTCCGACTCGCACTTAGCCGGTTTTTTATTATAAAGATAGGGCATTTCCCTATACATTTCTATCATCTGTAACAACACTTCTTTTTCGGTGGGCAATGCCGCCGCTTTTGAGACAGTCGCCATTGCATACGTCCACTTCGACCAAGCGCGGGCCGGCAAATAGTCGTCCTAAATCGTAGCGTTGCGATTACACTGTCCTAAATCGTAGACAATTTAGGAAACAGAGCGGTCGGGACCTCCGATCTCGACTAAATCGGATCAAATCTATTTGATATTAGTTTTATTTTTATTATTTATTTATTTAACTAAATATCCTGTGAATATTTAAAGCGTCTACCTGTTGCCGTTATCAATATCGAGCAAAAACAAGCAAAAAATCATGTTTTTGTATAGGAGCCCCCTTCAATATTTATTTTATTCTATTTTTTAGTATTTGTTGTTATAGCGGCAACAGAAATACATCAGTTGTGAAATTTCAACTGTCTAACTATTACTGTTCATGAGATACAGCCTGGTGACAGACGGACAGACAGGCAGATAGACAGACGGACAGCGGACCGATATTAATAGGGTCCCGTATTAACCCTTTGGGTACGGAACTCTAAAAATGACAAAAACTTTTTTAATAAGCCATTGGATACCAGACATAACAAATTGTCGGGCTCAATTTTTTTTTAACCCAGCATTTTCTCTTTTTCCTTTTTCTTATATCTATAATAGATATAAATATAATATAAATATATACGGACAAATAATATACGGCGCCCGCCATACATACTCTTTCAAATTAGTGATTGATAGGGACGTGCAACCCCAGCGCAATCGGTCGATGGACTGTGCGTTGTCCCGATTTAGGAAACAATTTAGTGTAGTGTGATCACTAACTTCCGATTTAGGTTCCTAACCGTTCCTAATTAGATTTTCTAAAAATTGGATACTGTAATAGGCGCATAACAGCGATTACATATTCCAATTTCATAATTAGATTTTCTAAAAATTGGATAGTGTAATAAGCGCTTTAGCGAGCTCAGTAGCCGCGCGGCGCTTGATGCGAGCGGGCGTTCTGTTTACATATTATTATATATTTTTGGAATGTGCCTACACTACAAGTCGTCACATTAAATTTTTCATGACTTTACAGAGCCTATGGCCAGCTGACAACTAACGATAATTCGTATAACCATTTCGGGTTGAAAGGATCAGCCGATCTGCGTTACCGACTGACTGTCCTCGCAGATCGTTACCCAGGGTGCCTCGGACGCGGAGACTCCTTTCATGCACCCCAGCAGCAGGAGTGGAGATCTGCGTGGAACAATTGAAAAATTTAGGTCCAACGGCACTTTTCTGGCTCCAACAGATGTGTAATCACTGCCTCGACAACGCTAAAATACCTGAAATGTGAAGAAAGACTGCTTGCTCAAAGCTGGTAAAATACCTAATGAACTCAAAAACTTTTATCTTATCTCACTTCTGTGCTACACATATAAACTGTTTGAACGACTACTACTAGACCGACTAGAACTACTGAACTGAACTGACTAAAGACAATCGACCGCCATTTCCGCCCTAGAAAATCCAGCTGGGGACAGGTGCTCAATCTGACGCTGTATATTGAGGATGGATTTGAGCAGAAACTGTTTACAGATGCAGTTTTTGTCGACTTTAGTGCTGCTTACGATACTGTGAATAACAGTTCTGCTTGAGAAGGAAGCCGCGCTTACAAATGACCAATAGTTTGTGAACGTTTTAGGGAAATGCTCCGGAACAGCCGTTTTCAAAAGCACTCCCAAAGGTAGATGACGAAACAACAAAAACGGTCTTCCTCAAGGTAGTGTCCTTGCATCTACTCTGTTCAATATATATACGGATGACCATTCATACAGCCAACTACATCTATGCCAACGATCTGGCTTGATCGTTTCAATCCAAAAGATTTGAAGAAATAGAAAGGAACCTATCGTACGCTCTGGAGCAACTCTCGGTATTATAAAAATAACTCTTTGCGGCCAAACTATGTAAAGACCGAATCCTGTCTTTTCCACTTGCGTAAACAGGAGGCCAGTTTTTAGACCAGGAATTGAGGATTTCTTGGCCGGCGTAGAGATTAAACACAATTCTACGCCTAAATACCTGGGCGTGACTCTGGACCGGTTCTTGACATTTAGAGAAAACTGTTGGCTCCTTAAGTATAGAGTCTATTCACGGAACAATATTCTACGCCATCACACTATCATGTTGGGAACCATCCCCCATGTACTTGTATGCCAGTTGCGTGTGCAAGCGAGAGCGCGGGGCAAGCGGTAGAGAGGCACGATCGGCCTAAGCGTTCAGCTTGTGACCCATCTATCTCTCTTCCATTGATATCACGCAAAATAATTATCGTCACGACTTAACAGAAAACCAATTTTGTTAACTTTTAAGATTCTATTTTTTATAAGTAGGTATATTTGGAAAGAACGAGTACCTGAGCACCCCCTTTCAATATGTAACTTCATTTACCAGTCAGCCTGTATATTTCCGGATTAATTTTATACCAATAACAGAAAACAGTACAATATATTTTAAACTAGCTTTCGCCCGCGGCTCCGCCCGCGTCAATGTCGATCCCTCGGGAAGAGTACTTTTACTTGTACTATGTCCTTCTCCGTACCCCAGATCACGTGTATGCAAAATTTCATGATGATCGGTTCAGTAGTTATACAACTTGAAAGCGTAACAAACAAACAAACTCACTTTCGCATTTATAAGTTAGGATAACTCCTTTCGCAGGTCGGAGTGCAGCACGGTGACCCATTAGGTCCTGTCTTCAGCCTGGCCATACACAAGGTTATTAGCGAGCTTAAGTCTCCTCTGAATGTATTGTACTTGGATGACGGCACTCTTGGCGGTGACCTAAAGTCGGTATACCAGGATTTACAGACCTTAATTCCCTGCTTCATGGACCTTGGACTAGAAGTGAATCCCTTTAAATACGAGTTTTTCGCTTGCAGCAGCGAAACAGTTGCCCAGTTCACACGTTTTGGCGATTACCCGACCTCAGGGAACTTTCTTCTAATTCTTAGGTTCGCCCATATTCACTGAAGCAGTCCTAGAGGCTATAACCTCCCGCAGAAAACTGCTCCTTATGACTGGTGAACGTCTGCGGAGTCTCCCCGCTCACGTAGCGTGTTTCGCAATGCCTAAAATTATTTTATTTGTTGCGAACCGCTACTTCATGGCTGTTCCCCGGGGAGACATCCGAATTTGATGACAGTTTGAGGGTTATTATGGAGGCAATATCGAACGTTTCCCTCAACAACTCTCAGTGGAATCAGGTAACCCTGCCCATTCGGCTGGGTGGGTTGGGGATTAGGCGAGCGGGTGATGTCGGCCTGCCGGCTTTTTTAACTTCGGCGCATGGGGTTGCAAACCTAGTTGCTGCAATTCTCAGCACTAATGGTGACAGGGTAAGCCTTCCTCATGTGTCCGAGGCCGTATCTGCCTGGTCGGCCGGTAACTCCGGCACGCCGAGCCCAGTTGCGCTATGTGCTCAGCGAGTGTGAGACGAAATCGGCGACATAAAAATCCACCAATGCCTCCTTGATAATTCAGTAGGAGCCGACTCGGCGAGACTAGAGCATTGTCGTAGGCGGAATCGGGTACATGGTTAAGTACATGCTCTTCCGTCGCCTCAACTGGGTACGCTTCTGGACGATGACTTCATTGCGGGTAACGCACTTCGCCTGGGTTGCATAGTATGCGAACCCCACAAATGTATCTGCGGCTCCATGGCGGAGGTTGACGGCTATCATGTCGTCGTTGCGCAGGCAGGTTCCCGCGCCACCACGCGTTGAACGACATTGTACGCCGAGCTTTTGTATCAGCTATTATCCCGTGTGTGTTGGAACCCCAGGATTAAGCCGCTCAGACGGTAAAAGACCAGACGGTCTGACCCTGGTCCCGTGAAAGCATGGTAGATGCGTGGTGTAGGATGCTACATGTGTTAGCACAGTGGCAGCCAGCAACCTGGGCCGCACAACCGGCATGGCAGCGGCAGCTGCGGAGGACGCAATGGAGAGAAAGCGCGTGACGTATGAAGCTCTGGAGCTTCATTATTGTTTCGTCCCGTGACCCGTGGCAGTAGAAACGATGGGCTGCTGGTGTGCTAATGCTAAGCGCCTTATCAGCGAGATAAGGCACAAAATAACGGAGAGGACTGGTGACCCCGCTCCGGTTCGTTTCTAATGCAATGCGTGGCAATGCTGCCTGCCCTGCCCAGCGTTTTAGGCACCTTTGCACGGGAAACGATAAGAGATGGTCTATAAATATAGACATAGGTATATGTATATTTTGTTATAAATATATGTATGTAAATACTATATTCTTGTGATTTATTAAATGAAATTATTACATTGCTAATGTAATAACTCGTACCTATCTTTACACTTTATATCTACTGTAGAAAACGACATATTTAGGTAAATTATGAACAAACATTCATTTAGAGCGCCGAAAATCTATGTAAATTTTTTTCATAACCAAGTTCTACCACACAACCTTTACGGCGCTCGCTTTTCAAGCGCATCCATTCTTCTAACTTCATTCACTAGGTGCTGGAAATAAAGTTGGATAATAGCCGAAATCAATATAGGTACCTACCTAAGTATTGTACCTATTAGGGAGAGCTTGAAGGTGAAGTATGAATTGCCAGCCTATTTCCTAACTTAGTGTACAACGTTTTGATAGTCACTTCAAAATACATTGTGGCTTTTGTAATTGACCGTTTATGTTCAAGATATATAAAACATAATGTATTTTGTAGTGACTATCAAAATGTTGAACACTAAGTTACCAAATAAGCCGGCTGGTATGGCTTGTTATGAGAAAAGATGCCGAACATCTACCTAGCAAAGAAAATGGTCCACCTGAGTCTTTTACTTTCAGGTGGACCATTTTCTTTGCTAGGTAAGAAAGCTACAGAGGATGTGGAAGACCGAAAAAGATACGGATGGTTTGCCCGTTTGCCATGCCCTAAAAATTATTCATATCTTATTAACTAGCTGTTGCCCGCGACTTCGTCCGCGGCAATATCTGTTATTATGATTAATTCGTTTTTTTATTAGTATAGATGAATAATTTCCCCCCCGTTTTCAAAACATTTTTTATTGAAAGCTTCGCTCCTATTAGTCGCAGCGTGATGTTTTATAGCCTAAAGCCTTCCTCGATAAATGGACTATCCAACACAAAAAGAATTTTCCAATTTGAACAAGTAGTTCCTGAGATTAGCGCGTTCAAACAAACAAACTCTTCAGCTTTATAATATTAGTATAGATGTATTAGTTATGAATATGGTCGGCGACAGGAAGAAATGGAGGGAGTTGACCTACAGAGCCGACCCCAAACAGGAAAAAGATGAGGAAGAGGGTGATGACCCAACATTCACTCGGAGGCAAAAGAGTACCTAGGTGGCATGAAACTCACTCCTTCTGTGCTGAAACTCCTTCGATGCAATGCGTAATATACCTAAGTGGATGACGGCATCCTTGACCAGGAATGTTGAGCTTGCAACATCTTTAGGAGATACTAGCTTTCGCCTGCGGCTCCGCCCGCGTCTATGTCGATTCCTCGGGAATAGTATAGCCTATGTCCTTCTCCGTACTCCAGAGAACTTGTATGCAAAATTTCATGATGATCGGCTCAGTAGTTACGGCGTGAAAGCGTAACAAACAAACAAACTCACTTTCGCATCTATTTAAACTAATATTATAAAGCTGAAGAGTTTGTTTGTTTGTTTGAACGCGCTAATCTCAGAAACTACTGGTTCAAATTGGAAAATTATTTTTGTATTGGATAGTCCATTTATTGAGGAAGGTTATAGGCTATAACACATCACGCTGCGACCAATAGGAGCGAAGCATCAATAAAAAATGTCTTGAAAACGGGGGAAATTATTTATCTATAACTACTAATAAAAAAAACTAATTAATCATAATAACAGAAATTGCCGCGGACTAAGTCGCGGGCTACAGCTAGTTTATAATATTAGTAAGGATTTGATCTTGCACGACCATAAGTGAGTTGAAAGTAGTAAAAATTTGTACTTACTGGCAGACGATAGTACCTACCTATGTACTCGTAACTCGTAAGTATTATCATTAGTGCAGATTGTTAAACATAAGTGTACCCTATTCCCTTGATCGACTATCGGCAGAAATTGTTGGTACATTCATGTTCCTTATCCACAGGTCACAAGTCCAGATCTCAGAATAAGTACCTACAAGTACTTCCGTACCGGTCAGCATGGAAGTTTTGAATACATATAAGATATATTTTTTATGTTCAAGTGTTTGTTGCATTTTGGTAGGTACTGTCCTTAAATAATATATCCTCAAATACCTAATAGGTATAACATAACCTACGAAGTAGTTAATTAAATGAAAAAAATATATTCTGTCAGTCGTGTCAGTGGAATAGGACAAGACAGCCCCTCGTAAGAGAGTAGGTACTATATTCCTTGGGACAGCCAATCTACATCCAATACTGGAAATAAGTATCTTCTTGCCTTTAACATGCAAGGGTTCATCTAGCTAGCCAATTCTAGCCTTCACGTGTATAACAAGGCACTAGAGTAGACACCTACATAACGTCTCCTAGTTATTGATTTTTATTTAAAGTACATAGGTACTTAAATAAGGCGTAGAACGCAGTTACGCAGCCGTAAGAATCTTTATCCGTACCATATAGGTACTTCGCTATAGGAATTACGATATTTCACACTTAAAAGAACCTACCTACGTGTAATGTATGTACGTAATAAAATTGAAAATAGTGCCTATTAAATATGTCTACTCTGCCGACCTTCGTCTCACCTTCTGTCCATTTATTTCGAAATACAAAATCTAAGCTATAGGTACTATATTTAGACTTCGCAGGCTGGGTTGGGGCAGGCAGGGGCAGCCAGTCCGGGCGGGGGGTAGGGACGGAGGGGTATGTACTATGCTGCTATGTATGTGTGCATCTGTGTATGAGGCACCACCCATCGGGGCCCCTTCTAGCCAAGTACGGTGCGCGGAACTAGGGGACCGAGCCGAACACCTGACCATGTTCTGAATGAAAAAAAAAAACATCGCCGCCCGATCATCGTAGCATCGTGCCGTAAAAAAGTTCTGGAACTTTCTACTCTATCGATTTTTTACTAAATATACAATGAACTTGCATGCAGACAACTGTGTAGGTAGAACGGACGGCATATTTTCATAGCATGGGTACTCATATTACTTATGTTATTATTATGTACTCATATTGTAGATACCTATCTAGTAAAGCATATAATCTCAAGTCATGATTACTAATGCTAAGCATGTAATAAAGAGATGAACAAAATCTATTCCCTTGCAGACATGCCTTCCAATAATATTGTGAAAATACCTAATTAAAACTCATACGTCACAGTATTACTCAAGCTTTGGTGCTGTAGTAGGTACCTTTATAGCTTACGAGGCAAGTAGGTACAAAAGGTATATACAAAATTAGTATGTGAGGAAGTCTTAGTGACGATTAGAAAAATTAACCAACTAAGAAACACGGCAGTCAATCGGAAATCAGGTATATAGGGAAGATAAGGTAAAAGCGTCAAAATTATGATGATGATAATCAGATAAAATAAAAATCACAACTTAGTTACAATGGTATTTTTTATTAAATAAAAAAAATACATCATTTTCAGTTCTATAAGTACATTAACAATTTAGTAAACCTTTACCAAATCAACATTCCAGTCTGTTGACCTGAGATCAGAAATAAATAAGACCTGATGAAGCACGGCGCGTCTGCACCGGCGACTGCTGTGGCTGGGGGCAATGTCCATCTATCCTAAGATTTTTAACTTAATTCCTTAATTATTCTATGATAATCATAATTGATTTATTATACATTCATAATGGAAAGTATCTACCTAAATTAAAAATATTTTACAATAATTCGAAAACACAGCTGTTGAACTATTTAAATTAAAATAGGCGTGATACATAATTAAAAGAATTCAGACTATAAATACGATTAGCAATTCCGCAATAAATAAGTCTACCCAGGTATAGGAAAAAGACGTGCAACTTGCGCGCTCACTCTCTCAGACACCACACTACTGATATACATCCATACTGGTTACAGATCTTGAGACTTTGTGACATTCAAACAAACAAACGCAAGTTGCGATACAAAGGTGAGAAGGACCTACGTAGCAAAACTCACAATTTGTTGGATATCTATGTAATTTATACACTGCATTTACAACTTAGACTATACTGTAATTTGTTTTATTAAAAATAACATTCACACTTACTCCATTAGCTACATTGTCCCTATATCTCTGTTTCAACATGATTATTTAAATAGTGTTATGATTTAGTTCTATGTACACAATACTGCTGGAGGTGGCGGAAGTGCATCTGTGGTGGAGCTGATCTGCGACGGGTGGTCTGCGTCGGCCGGCCGCCGTCCTCGCGCCCCCGTTACTGCTATTTGCCTTTGGCGGTGATGGTGACAGTGGACTTGGCGGGCTGCGGGATGATCGTGATCTCGTCACTGATCTTCAGCGGCTTCAGCAGCGGATCACTGTCCATTGGCTTGGGAGGCGTGCTCGTCTTTGTTTTGTCCATGACACGCTTGGCGACCACACTGTGCGCCGAGTACACGTGGTTCTCGAACTGTTTATACATGCCGAACGTGGCTGTGCACACAGTGCACTTGTAGGACAGGTGCGCTGGCTTCAGCGTCATGTTGTGGTCCCGTGACACGTGGTTGAGCAGTTTCCACTGGTACACGCGGCCGCACACGGGGCAGCGCCCGGCGTCCTTGCCCTTGTTGGCCGCCTCCTGCATGGAGCTGGTCACCAGGCCGTGCGAGCCCAGGAGATGGCGCTCGAGGCCCTGGTCTGTGAAGAATCTAAACTGACACTTCTGACAATTTAGGGGAGGTCGATTATAGATCATTTTGGGATGAATTTTTACTTTATGTATCCATTGCATGTGATTCCGTAGCTGCTCCAAATCTTTAATGTAGCCATCACATATTTCACAAATGACAAATGCAGCTTTCGAATTCTGCGTCATTTGGGAGGAAGAGGGTTGTGGGGCTCTAGGCAATGGGGTAATGGATATCTTGGGCGTAGCTGAGGCATTGCTATTGCCTTGATTATTTTGTATCATGGGATAATTGGAAATGGTGGTACCAGGGGGAGGATTATTATGCATTATCATAAGACCACTGCGGATGATGGGCACGCCGGAGACAGCGTGCGAGGCGGGCCGCGGCGTGGCCATGGGCGGGCGGCCGCGCGGGCGCCCCAGCACCGGCATGCCGGGGATCACGCCGCCCATGTTCAGCGGAGGCCTGCCTATGTTGTTCATGCCTACTTGGGACCTGTTAAAGTTGGACTGGTAAGGGGTGATCATATTGTTACGGGCGCGAGTTAACTTTGGTATTTTCGCAGGCGGCTCCCACTCTAGTGGTGGCCCTAGATTGAATTCAGGTTTGAATTTCTTTGCACAGGCGATAAGATGCCGCGCCAGTTTGGTTTTGCTATTATCTTCGAAGTGACAATTTGCACACTGCTGGTAGGCAGGGGCTCTTTCGAGCCTACCTCTAATATTGTGCTCCGCTTCCATGTGAAACAGAATGTCATGAGGACTTCTAATTTCAAACGCACATGTGTTACATTTATAAATATTATTACGCATATGAGGTGCTTCTAAATGGTGAGCCATTACTAACATAGACTCAGTCTTAAAACTACAAATTTCACATCTCTTCATTTTTAGGGCGTAGGGGGCATTTGTTCTCTTGCTGAACTCCAGGTTTTGAGTGAGTGACACTATTGCTGCTTCTGTGGCCTTTGTGCTACGACCTGATTTCTTTTCCTTGTATAGCTTTCGATTCTGTTGCTTTAACAAGTCAGTTTGTACAAATTCTTGAACCAAATTCAACCCAATGTTGATGAAGAATTGTCCCAAAGAACAATCAAAATAACTGTCAGTTTTACCTGAGATGCCTTTAGGGAATAAGCCCATAGGATCTTGAATTTCTTCAACTGAGTCATCCTTGTCTTTAATAACAATTGTGTCATCATCACTCATTGGATCATCTTCAGACTCTGCACTTGACTCACCATCCCATGAGTCATCATCCTCCTCAGTTCGTTGTTTTCTTTTCCTCTTTTCTTTTTTTTCCTTCTCTGGTTCTTCAGCAGATTTGGCTTTCTCCGCAGGCTCTTCTTCCTCCACATGCTCCCCCCGTGCAATTCTCTCTTGCCTCTCCTTCTCCTTCCTTTCTTTTTCAGCTTTTTCTTTTTCTTGCCTTTCTTGATCTTCTTTGAGCTTTAGTTCTTCCAACTCTTTACCCAACTTATCCACAAACTCTCTAAAAGGTTTCACAGAGGGCTTCTCGTAAACATAAGGTACAATAAAAGAAGGAGCCTCTACTACAAACATATCATCTGTCAGAGAAGGCAGAATGTTGGGAATGGGCTGCGGTGTTTGAGCACTGTTACTCTGAGTACTTTGAGTTGATACACTGGACTTACAACTTACTGGGGTTATGGTGGTTCCGCGGGCAGCAATGCTCTGGCACAAATTGTGAGCATCTATTGCATTTGAAGATGTTTTAGTTGGCATCGGGGAAGCCTGGCTCTTCCCAGAAAGTATAGAGTTAGTGTCAATAATAACCACAGTAGGCTCCTTTTGGTCACCATTGGCCTTTGACTGCTTTGTAGCCAACTCTGCTAAACTTTTTGTATCGTTAACTACAATAGGTTTATTTTTCGAGGTTTGATTCAGTGGATCCTCCATAGAAACCTCTTCAATGTCTGACTCCTCCTCACCATTTTCCATTGGTTCTTCATCCTTTTTCTGATCTATTTGTTTATTGCTTTGCTGTGATTCCTCTGAACTGTCATTGCTGTCAGTACTGGAATTTGAGGAGTCATCATCGTTGGACACTCCCTCTCCCCCCTCCTCCTCCTCGTCACTGGTGATCTCGTGGACCTCAGGGCTGGGCGTGCCGCCGTTTTGACTTTGTGGTTCATTCCCATTTTCGTTTTCATTCTCATTCTCAGAGTCACTGCTATCATCTTTGGGTTGGCTTCCTTGCGACGTGTCGTCGTCGCCCTCTGTGCGTTCATCTAAAATAATAAAAAAATCTCATGAGAACCTATGTAAAAAAAAACAATGTTTCAAACTGAAGGTACTGAACACTAAACTAAAACATGTAAAACATTTCAAATATGGAACTCCGCGAACGTTTAATGAGATTATTGAATAGGAGTCAAAGTAAGTCTTAAGTGGGCCGCGTCTTGCAAGACGAGGACGCCTGGAACTCCAGAAAAAACTGGATAAACGAAGTAACCTAAACGATCGGCTAACCTCATATTTAACGAACCAAACAGCAGCTATATGAATTGATGAGGTAAAAGTTATGATCACATTTGACAAATAGCGTCATTTTATCATGTGGTGTATGGACCGCCATATGGGATTCCATGGCATTTCTCCGAAAACCTTACACGAACAGGTTTGGTAGTATACATTGTATTGCGGGCAAAAACTAATTTAAAATAACATGTATAAAGAGTGACTACGTACCTGTAGCTGTTGAAATAGACATTATCTCGCGATTTTCGTATTAAAAACCGAAAAATAGTACAATAGCACAGTAGCGGAAACCAAACCAAATCAAGCTGTCATTTAAAAGGTTCTTTGCATGTCGCGTTCCGAAAATGTTGCAAGCTATAGCGATCTATTCTTGTTTCTTCAAAGAAATTAATTCAATTTCGTATATTATAATTCCAAATAACGAAATCAAAACATGATAATTCACATAAAATACAGAAAATGCAGTTACTGATCCGGAAACAAATACCAACTCTAATAGATTCACTTTAACAACAAGTGCGCACTATAAAAGACCCTTACTTAAAAATGTAGGAATGAGAGGGAACACGGAGGGGGAAGGACGCGGTATTCCATTATGGAAAGATTGGAATAAAAAAGCGGGAAATTTAAATATATTTTCCAGACATTTGAAAAATTCCATATTTTGCATATTTTTTTAACCTTATGGCAAAAAAAGTACTTTTATGCAAAATTTTGTAAAATACACAATAAATTAAATTAATAAGTTATTCAAAATTTATTACAAACATACAGTTTGTCTAATATTAATATATAGTATAGTTGTGTTGTCCAAAATTGGACATTCAATAGATGTTGAGTCTTAAGTAGTTTGAGAGTTAGATTTATTTATTATAAAATAAAACAAAACATATTTTATACAAATTTTATTAAATCTTTTAAGAATACTGTTTACAATAATATAATAATTAGGCATTTCTATTATTACAATATTTATTAAATATTATAAGATATATTGTAAGATTATATTAGTAATACAATCTTAGATAGGCATCGAATCAAACTTATACTTAATCTTCTTCTTCATTTTGGACTTCAGCAAATGGGTCTACCATGTGGGTTCCATCAGGCTTCCTTATAACACCCATTTTTTCCGCAGCATCTAAGCACTTTTGTGCCAACTCTTTCGTCTTGGCTTGTTCAGGCTCTTCAATTTTGGTCAGAGCCATCAGTATCTCCATAACATCAGTCTCAAATATCTTAAAAGCAATATCTTTGTCACCATTGATAATGTTATTTAACATGTAGGCACCCCTGTATTGAACTTCCTTGTCAGGATTAGCTAGAAGGCATCTTAATGATTCCAACCATGGCTGCACATCCAAGAGCTTCCTACAGCAAACTTTGCTGACTGATGTCAATACACACAAGGCTCCAGCGGCAGCTTTTACTGTATCAACATCTTCCTCTTGACACAGTAAATACAAGTATTTAGTTTTGTCATTGCTAGCCTCAAAGGTTTTGATGACATCTTCAGATTGTACCAAATTGCAGATACATTGTGTTGCTGCTCTTGTCAGCATTGTGTGATCTTCATACAAGTAATGTTCAATCTTAGAAAGCCCACCTTCCTTAAGAATTCTATTTCTTGTTGTTTCATTCATGCCAGCCAAGTTACAGAGAGCCATCAATGCCTCAAAGTTTTCTAAGGCACTGCAGTCTGGGTGCAGTAGTGCTACTAATGGCCTGACAACTTCCAAGTTTCTTTGTCCTGGGAATGCTACTTCCGGGTTGATTGTGATCCCAATTCTAGCCAACGCTTGGGCAGCTTGTTTCTTGCCCTTATCCGTACCTTCCAAAGCCATGGGTATCAGAACCTTAGCACCTCCTTGTTGTACCACAATACCTCTCAATTCTTGTAGACTGCAGATTGCATTAAAAACCCTAGCAATCAACTCTCTGGAATTGTGACTTTCAGTTTTTGAGAGTGCAACCAAACCAGATGTTACACCTGCTTTGGCAAGAATAGTTAACCTTTTATTGATGAAATCCGGGTCATCCAATTCATGCTGTTCTGGGATATGATGTTTAGCAAATTTAGCTAATTCTAACATTTCAGGCAAGACTTCCTGCTTTTCATATGCATTACACAGATTGACTAGTGTGGTTACAACACCATATAGAGAGGATTGGTCTCCGGTTTTAGCTAGCTCAATGAGAGACTGAATCGCTGCCCTGTCATCGACCAATGCTTCCTTCACATCTGCATCAAGAGTTAGATAAGACAAACCTTCTGCAGCCCATTTTCTTGTATCATTATCTTTGGCTGGATTGACCAAGAATTTTCTGCAGGCTTCAGCTAATTTCTTAGTAGATCCATCAGCAAATGGCCTGATAGACGCATCATCACCACCAAAGCTGCCAATTTTACAAAGACCAACCAGAGCCCTGACACGGACTGCATCATTCTTACATGAGTATAATTTTTTCAATATGTCCACACCCTTGTTGATGATCGATCTTGCTTTATCTTTCTTGGAAGCAGCAGCTATGATACATTCACATGACACTTTCTGCTGCAAGGGATCATCCGTCTGAGCCATTACTAAGATCATCTCCAAAATGCCTTCTTTAGATATGACATAGTTTCCAACATCTAGGGGCCCACGGAGTAAAGATGTGATAGCCACTGTCACTCTCACTTTGGACTCAAGATCTGGAGACATTAACTTGTCCTTCACAAACTCATCAACCTGATTGTTGAAGCGTTCCCTGGCCTCATCATAGTACATATTGTCATAAATCCTGGCCAGACAAGCTGCAGCAATAGTTCTTGATGATGGAGTGATGTTCATAGCAGATTCATACTTGTACTCTTCCAATTCACTGCACACTTCTAAAAGCCGCTGCAAGCCTTTTATTTCTACAAATCGATCAGCCCAATTAATAGCAGAGTAGTGGCAGTTCCTCATGATCAGCTCCATGATGGCATCTCTAGCTTGGCCCGTAATCACTGCATTAGTTATAGAGTATGTCAAACATGTAAGAAGCACATCTATTTCACTTTTGTTTTCTTCACATAACTTAGGATCAGGTTTGGTATCCTTCTTAGTATCCATACCAGAGAATGTATTTAATATAATCTGGAGGCAGTACTGAGCAGCATTTACCCTTTCCTCATGATTGCTGTCAATGATCTCAAGGAACCATGGAATACCAACAATTTTGATGATGCTCCTAGTTCTTTCAATGTTTCTCTTGCAGAGCTGACTGATGACTCTCACAGCATTACAGTATATTTCCAAATTTTTTTCTACTTTGAGTAACTGCTGTATTTTGTGAACGACCCCATTTTTAATCATTATTTCCGCGCCAGAATTCTCCTTAGCCAACACTAAGAGGTTAGCCATAGCTTTCTCTCGTTTTTCCTTTTCTTCACCAAGCTCGAAAGCCAATTTGAACATCTGCTCCACCTTATTGCTGGTCTGCGCGTTTTTCCGCGCGCGCTCTTGGACTATGGCATGTAATCGCGACAGCACGGGTTGCACCGCTTTATTCGTTGGTTCGACTGTAAATATTGTTTTAGCATCCCTATAGGCTTCTTCATACCGTTGCATATTTTCCAATGCTTGTGCACGACGAAATAATGCCTTCGGGTCCTCAGGTATTATTTTTAGAGCTTCATCGCAGTCTTCTATAACCTTGTCGTAGTCGTTGGTCTTCAGATAGGCAGCTGCACGGTTTTTCAAGTATGTAGCCAAATCCCGACTGTCTTTCTCAGCAAGATTAACAGCTTTGGTGTATAAAGATATAGCCTCATTATAATTCTCCGATTTAAAAGCGTCGTTCCCCTTATTCTTATAAGTTTCTGCTTCCTCTTTTTGAACTCCCATGTTTACTTCGTTTCTTTGCAACAAATATTAACTTCGACGCTATTTCACCGGCTGCGCTTTTATAGTACACTTAACGAATCTTCTGGTACACTCTGGTAGATTGTTCTCATATTTACGGTCCAAATCCAAAATAGAAATTTATTTTTGTTCTCCATATGTGGATATGGATATAAATGTAGGCATACATATTCTATGACAACAAGCGTTCAGAAATAGTGCTATTATAATTCATGATCCTTTTAGACACTGGAAATCGATTGTTTAAATGTAATTGAAAGCTTTTATAGAAAAAACATGTTTTAAAAAAAATTTATTAACGAGATAAAACATAACATTTACACCACTATTATTTATTAACATGCCGTAATTAATTTTGATGCAAATTACAATCCTATAAAAAAATATTTAAGTAAATATTCAAAACCTCAGAACAATAATTGTTCTGAGTTCAAAACGTAGTATGTAAATGTCACTGTCAATCAATGTCTTTAGGCATAAACAACATTGTTTTGTTTTTATGCTCGCTCACCAAACCAACACATGAACACAATCGATCGATTGTTAAAATAATGGTATTACCATTTTAGCCAAACCATTTTTAAAGAGTCCTACCTACCCTTAGTAAGAAAGAAAGAAAGAATTATTTATATGGTGCAAAAATTAACAAAAAAAAATTACAATTAGTATTAGTATCTCGTAGTTTGTGTCCTACCTATGATGACCCGTAAGTAAAAAAATCCTGGGTGCAGTCCTCACTGAATGGGTATGGACCGCAAGTGGTCAAGTTCTTCCGTTTTCAGATGGCACGTTAAGCCGTTGGTCCCGGCTGTCATCATTGATGGCAGTCGTATAGCTGTGTCACGTGCTTTTAGTCAGTTATAAAAAATCTGACACCACTGTTGGCCATTTCTCAGAACAATAACTAAAGCATAGAAACCGTGTTAAAATAACAACAAAATACAATATTCTACACTGTTTTTACTTATGGCATTGTTAAAGCATCAGAAAGAGATGCATATACAATGCCATTTGCGTAAATGTGCAGGTTGTCCTGGGGTACTGATGTGATCAGGGTTGTACTATATCGATGAAATATATTTATCGACTAAATGTTTCGTCCTAAGAAAGTCTTAAATGTACTCTACTCTGATTGTATCGATTCGTTAAATGAGTACGATTCATAAAAAAAAAACAACTAGTTGCACTCCAGGAGTGCCGGCAGAAGTGAAAACTCGCCTTTGCGGCATACTCAGGTCCGTGTCCTTCTTACGAATTTTCGATCAATTCACGTGTCCTGACGCGAGTTTTCTATTTTACCCATCCCAAAAAGTGCACAAAGCCGCTAAAGAGGCTTTTACTTTAAAAGTTACGTCAAGATACACCTAAATAACTCCTAATCGCATGGCGCCGCTTGGCTTCATCTGATAAATAGGTAAAAAAAAAATCCATACATTACCCACCGCGCGTCTACTGTCTACTGCTGGTCATTAGGCCTTACCCAGTATTGGTCGAACGGCAGAATACCTAATATGATGTCAATCATATTTTCGATTATTTCGAAATTCAAACAGTGCCTACTTACCTACCTTACCTATGAATGCGCAAAAAACCCAATGCATTCGATTTACAGTCCCCAATGTGAGGCAGTCCAACGTTGACATACTAGTTGAAGGTAAAATAGACTTTGTAAATGATACCACCTTCTTAGGAATCACAATAGACTCTAAATTGCAATGGGGCGCTCATGTATCAAAAGGTAATATAAGGTCAGATATATTTTTCACTTGATCAATGGGCCATTCAGCATATTCCAAAACCATCTAAAGCTTTTCCCAGCTAGCTTTGAGGAACAGTCAGTAAAGGAAACATAATCAGGTAGGTAAAGAGAAACACATAATTCCAAGTGATATTTTTTATTTTATAAAACTTTTACACTAGGGTAAAAAAGTGCCAGTGTGTTATTTGTGAAAAATTCACAGTGTTGGTAATAGAAAAACAAGAGGTGAAGAAAAACAAGAGATTACTTTACCCACTTTCATTACTGTCCAAAATAAAATGTTTTTCATAATTTTAAATATAAATAATAAAACCGTTTCCGTAAACTTTCTTATTACCATTGATTTATAATTCGGCAAATATAAATGTAGGTAAAGCATCGTGTTTCAATCGCTTCCATTTAATTTTATATTCGAAATTAATGTATCGGCACGGCAGTAAAATATTTTGAACAAATTCGAGTATGTATGACATTTTATGTCCAATATGTCGCTTGAAAGTTCCTCGGATCCACACCTTTTTATCCTTTTACTTCAGGGAGCTGCAATAAAATTTCAACAATAATTTTCTTCATATTAGTAAAAATCGATTCTTTTTAGGGTTCCGTACCCAAAGGATAAAAACAGGACCCTACTAATATGACTCCGATATCCATCTGTCTGTCACCAGGCTGTATCTCATGAACCGTGATAGTGAGACAGTTGAAATATTACAAACAAAAATTTCGGGCGTTTTTATAGCTTACGCCCACGGCTCCGCTCGCGTTAATGTCTATCCCCGATAACAGTACCTTATTCTGAGATGTAATTTATGTCTATGTTCTTTTCCGTACTCCAGAGATCGTGCAATGGTGATGATGATGATGCAAAATTTCATGATGATCGGTTCAGAAGTTACGGCGTGGAAGCGTAACAAACAAACTCACTTTCACATTTATAATATTATATGTAAGGATGGTACGGAACCCTTCGTGCGCGAGTCCGACTCACACTTTGCTGGTTGTTTAATTACCATGATGGTTCAATTTGTTACATTACTATTGCATGGCTCAACACTAACAAAAATATCCCTGATAGCAAGACCGTCATAAAAAATATCGATATACTCGTAGATACGTGATTTTACCACATCACTAGCAAAAAAACTAACCTAATTTGAAATAAGGAAAAAACGATTATTTTAAGCAAAATACCTATAAAAGTTGTCATTTATACAATACGTTATATAATTGACAATATTATTGTTGTATTTTGAGGTATTTTGGGTTTTAATTATGCACTTTTAACTGAAAAACTTACCGAAGAAAATTATGTTTTACAGAATTTATTTCTGTTCGTCCTGAATGGGATTTACATCGCTCCATTGCACAAGACATTGTTTAGTATAATGGTCATTTGATAACGCACCAACCCAACACCGGTTAATACTTTTTTCCGTGAGAATTTTAGCACAATCCTATATTTAATTTGCAGACATCACAATTCCGCCGCAATGTTTTTGTCGATATATAACCCGATCAAATCGGCAAGATGCTAATATTACAGACGTTGAACTGTAATAAGTTATTTTGAATTTAGTCGGATTTAATTGGAGTCCAATGGAGTCCATTGACATTTCAAGTCGGGACAACCATGAAAATAATAGAAACTGACTGAAGTTTTTGTCTCATTCTGTCATAAGCGAAAGCTCATAAGAAAAATACAGTGTCAACTATCTGTTTTCAGTTTCTATTTTTATGCGGCTTCTATGTATATTATTCTTCTGAGGGCCATTTACACACAAGAAAAACTAAAAAACACAATTTTTTAATGATCCATAAACAATGTTGCAGCGGAGTGACTTCACTCCTCAGCTTCACTCTCTTGTTTATGAAACAGTAAGTGACATCTGTCATGCGCAAGAAGTTTTTTGTTCAATCAACTTAAAGCGAATCAGACCCTCGTGTTTGCTGGATTAATACATTTAAATCACATTTAACAATGGCTGCAATTAGTTTACTTAATCCTAAAGCTGAATTTGCAAGAGCCGCTCAGGCTTTAGCGGTAAATATATCAGCAGCAAAAGGTATTCAAGATGTCATGAAAACTAACCTCGGTCCCAAAGGCACTATGAAAATGTAAGTTTTTAATAAGTAATACTTAATTTCTTTATTATTCCTGAATGAAAATGTTTATTTTAAGAGTATTTAGCATAATGAATACAATATTTTATTTCAAGAGACTCTATTGACTTTGAAAATTTGTTTTAAAGAAACATATGTAGTCTGCCATTCCCTACAGGTTCGCCTTGATTATCGTTAAATGGGCATTTTTAGGAAAACTACACTGTACATTTCGTCAAAGTGCCTGTGTTGCGAATGTATTTTATACTTTTCCTTGTCCTGAAGTCTATGAACATTTTTTTTTATTACTTTATTGTGTACTTACTTTGCCCGCAGCTTCGCCCGCGTCAACGTCGATCCCTCGGGAACAGTACTTTTTCCTGGGATAAAATGTACCCTATGTCCTTCTCCATACCCCAGATAATGTGTATGCAAAATTTCATGATGATAGGTTCAGTAGTTACAATGTGAAAGCGTTACAAACTCATTTTCGCATTTATAATATTAGTTAGAATTAGGATGATTTATGTTAAAGTAGCAAAAGCTGCAGCCTTATGTTAAAGTACAGGGTGACAGGAAAATGGGTATATTGCTTTAAGGCGAAGGTGGTATCGATAATTTAGAACCATTTAAACCATGGTTGTCTTTGAAAAAGTCTAACCAATTTCTTTTACATTATGGGTTCTTTGTAAAACTCCAAATTTTTTAAGTATTTTTGGCCAATTTTTATGATGAATTAATTTATTTTTATTTCATTTAATTAAAGTTACACATAAGAATCTTGCAAAACATGTTTTAGGCCTCTGTGTCATTAGGTGTTTTTCTTACAAATATTTAAAATTCATAAAAAATTAATTAGTCTTTTTAAACCTTATTTATTAAAAATCCAAAATGGCTTCTTTTGTTCAAACTTTTTTCAAAACATGTCAAAGATTTATTCAGAAAATAATAATTATTGAAATTAGGACATACAAAGCAATGAGAGGGAGAAATGTTAGATTTTAGACCTAATCCACTCTGGATTAAAAATAATGCCCTCACCAAAAAGTATTATGTTAGCCCGTTGCATCAATCTACTTTTATAGAATTAATTACTTAAGCCTTATTAAAATTCTCTTATTTTTCTATACTTCTGTGCTAAAATTACAGTATGTAATTATGTATATTTTTAAATCATATATTTTTCAAGATTTTCTGGAAATGTCCATATTTACTTCTACATTTACCTTAAATGCAAGAAGAAATTCTATGATCGGCTTAAAAAGCAACTGGAAATTTCTTTCCAGCCAGACCATCATTCAAGACTAATCTTTGTCTCAGGAATCACTTGATATTGTCTGTAGACTTGTTGTATTTACAAAGAATTCTGCTTCATAGGTTAGTGTCTGGTGCAGGAGACATCAAGATCACAAAGGATGGTAATGTTCTTCTGCATGAGATGCAGATTCAGCATCCAACTGCGTCTCTAATTGCCCGTGCCTCCACTGCCCAGGATGATGCCACTGGAGATGGTACTACCTCCACAGTGCTGCTGATTGGAGAGCTGCTGAAGCAAGCAGATATTTATATCAGCGAAGGTGATAATTTTTTTCTAGTAGACTGCAGGTTTAATGACAAATTATATTTGAGGTTTTTAAAATGTGTAAAAACTGCTAACTATATCTCATTCAAACCAATTTTTGTTGAATGTGTTTATTGAAATCTACAGCAAATATTTTTTTATATTTTTGACTCTTTTATTTTTAAAAGTAAGAGACACTTTTTACCACTTTGGAAGTGTCATCTTTGGGATGATGGTGGTTCTAGGTTCTTACCTCTTATCTCACAGACCTATCCATCTACATGTATCGCAAGTATAAATCTGCCGAAAAATTTTTTTTTTTAGTTCTGTATATGGGGGAGTCTTTGTTTATTTTTGTATTAAAATCGATAAGCGTTTACAGAATACATCTACCTACCAAGCTTCAACTATGTTGTCTTGTGACATATAGTTGGACAAACAGAAATGACAAATCTTTGTTATTTTTTTTTTCATTGAGCTACGTAATGCTAAAAAGTTGGAAATCGGATAGACTGATAACTTGATGTCTCTGTCATCTAAGAGCGTGTTCCCAGTTACATCCTCACCTGAGATGTTTCGGAACACGGGGTCTGGAGGTCTGGGGTTGGCCCAGGGGCTCCCATAGTATGAACCCGAAAACCGTGCAGATGAAGTCACGGGAAACAGCTAGTAATAACAGTGCAGGAATCGAATTTTTACATTTAATTTTTGGAAATGTTTACTGGGCTAGGTACATAACTATCGATATTGATGACAAAACAACTATTTCGGAAATTATTGTCCGTCTATCTATCACGCAAATGCGAACAAGCGCATGAGTTGAGAATCGCGCAAAAACGACTGGTCTAATTTACTTGAAAGTTGGTATGGGGATTTTTTTAATGTCAATTGTTATCTTATACATAGTTTATCCCCAAAATTGTTAGGTTCCTTTAGGAAGCTCGTGAGCGAAGCTACAGGCAAAACCTAGTGTGATATAATTTTATTGTACTGATTCTCATAATTTTATATTCATATATATTTTAAGCTTCTCCCAAAAATAAAAAATTTGCTTAATCTTGTTTTCTTTACCATGTTTCCCAGGTCTGCACCCAAGGATCATTACAGAGGGTTATGATGTCGCCCGGGCTAAGGCTTTGGAGATTCTGGAATCCATTAAGATCCCCATTGAAGTGAAGAGGGAGAGTTTACTGGATGTTGCTCGCACTTCTCTCAAGACTAAGGTAATGATGCTAAAGCAATTTATTGTTATTATATGAAAAGTATATGGTCTTAGAAATATTAGTAGCAATGTTTTATCTCCATCCTGCAGAAATTTTGATGAGTGAAATTCACAGATGGTGATGGTCAAGTATTCAAAGAATGTAACTTGTACATTGAAGATTTCAAATTTCATATGACCCGGCTTACATAGTTCTTGCTTCGCACGGGTGCAATGTACATATAAACTTCTCAATCTATTAAAAATCCGCATCTAAATTCGTTGCGTAGTTCTAAAGATCTAAGCATAGATAGAGACAGACAGCAGAAAGCGACTTTGTTTTATACTATGTAGTGATCACATGTAGGACTGGTTTTTTTGTGAATAAATGATGAATTATGAATATATATTAATATAGTTTCTACTACTATCTGGCTCATTATTTATGCTTAATCACCAACTATCACTTGCTTCCGGCATTAAACTCCGTGTCGGTCACCTGATGACCGAAAAACAATGAAAAACTTATGTCTGCGATTCCAGCAATCAAAGTTTTAAGGAAAAATTGGGATAATTCAATTATTTGCTAGTGTGAGAAATAAGGAGGTTGGTAGCAAGCCTCTCCTCTCCTGGTTGTTCTTACCAAGCATTTCTTTCAACACAAAACAGTAATAAAAGTCTAGCTCTTAAATATAACAGACATACTTTTGACATACTAACATACTGGACGTAAGCTCCTACGTCCAATATGTTAGTATGTCAAAATCTCATATTTATTGGACTTTAGTAATATAAGTTGCAAAAAGTAATAATGTTTATTATAACAAAAATTGTTTTTTTCTTATTGATAGCTCTTTCCCGATTTGTTTTCTCTACAGTCACTTACACACACGAAAAACAACAAAGAAACAAAAGCTATTGTTTTTTTTATACAAATAAACAGGCATATGCCCACCTGATGGAAAGCGGTTACCGTAGCCTATGGACGTTTGTAACACCAATACCACTCGCGCATAGCCGACCCTGAAGAAATTTTTCTTTTTATCTACAAAAAAATATTTTTTAAAGAATATTGTAGTCTAACTGGTTCGTAAAACCTGCAGGTGCACCCGAGCCTGGCGGAAGTCCTGACGGACGCTTGCGTGGACGCCGTGCTGGCCATCCGCACGCCCGACCAGCACGTGGATCTGCACATGGTGGAGCTCATGGAGATGCAGCACAAGACCGCCACGGAGACTGCGCTCGTTAAAGGTAATGCCACCAATAACTACTTGTACAAATTTATTAACCGATAGCTGTTTTCTCGAGCCTTCGTCCGCGTAAAACATAGTCTATGTTCAGCGCTGATAGTGTAGCTTCCCAACTGTGAAAGATTTTTTCAAATCAATCCGTCTAGTAGTTTCGGAGCCTATTCGCGTCAAACAAACAAACAAATCTTTCCTCTTTATAATATAGTATAGAAGTATAGATTGCGGCGATGTCATGGGAGGGTTATAGTAGTATAATGCAGGTATTTAGGTAGGTAGTTTAAAATGTTTATTTACTATACTTGTTCCTTCTCTTCTATTTATTATTGTATGCGTTTAATTGATATCTTTATTTTTGTGTACACTTGTTTTGTATATATTATACTTTTTATGTGCGTGTCGTATCGTGATACCTCCGAAGGTGACGGCTGAAAATCAGTGCTGGATTAGGGTATCCTTTGTCAAGCGTAATGCTGAGCCGGCACCTTTTGTAACACTGATGGCACCAATCTTTTATTTTTTTACTTTTCAATAATTTTATTTTATACTAGCTTTCGCCCGCGTCCATGTCGATCCCTCGGGAATAGTACTTTTTCCGGGATAAAAGGAAGCCTATGTCCTTCTCCGTACTCCAGAGAACTTGTATGCAAAATTTCATGATGTTCGGTTCAGTAGTTACGGCGTGAAAGCGTAACAAACAAACAAACTCACTTTCGCATTATAAATATTAGTTAGGATTCTTTTGTGTATGTCTAAGTCTTACAATAATGGTTATTCTATTCTCGGGCCTGTCTCACTCCCCGTGTCGGTATCGAAAACATACTTAAGCAAGTGTGCGTTACCCCAGCAAAAAAGTACTGAATATCAAAACGTAATATTGCTAGATAATTAGTAAGTAACGTCGTGTAAATGTAGGTGAATGTTTTAAATTTGTACGTCCATTAATTTTTGAGATATTAATTAAAATCTGATTCTGCTAGGATGACATTTCAAACGTTACGCCAGCAAAAAATTTTCTCGGATCCGAATGAAAGTTAATACAATAATTAGTAGTTGATGTGCTGTAAATGTACTTGTATAAATAGAATTTGTACGTCTCCAGACTTTTGCAATATTCAAATTTTTGCTGCGGTAACGTTTGGTCGATTGCTGGATCTCATAATCCGCACGACGTGGGAGTTTGATTTTTTTTACTAACACTGTTATGAATTTGTAGGTCATGTCTGTGAAAACAGAATTTATAAAAATGGTACCATTGAAGGATTAAAAATAAAAATATGAAATCAGGTATTTTAACTCTTGTACTTTAAATATAGGACCTAGAAACTAATTGTTGACGTTAGTTTGTACCTTATAATTGCCTACAATGCCTAGGTAAGTATCAATATGATATCTTAAGTATTAAATTAGTTATGAGGAAAAAGAACCATATCTAGGTCGCCAGGAATTTCGACAGCCGATTTGACCAGTTTTTCTATTAGTTCGAAAGTCGACAGCTATCAAACTATTTGTAAGAGTAAGTTAACTATTAGTTTACAAAAAATCAGCTCAATACACGCAGTAGTTTAGGAAATATCATTAAATATCCAACTGTAGGTGAAATACCATGATAAACTGACCATTTTTGGGAGTATAGTAAAAGGCGACGGTACCGTATATTTAGTTGTATTACTGAAATTGGTCGTGTATTCATTTATTTTGACGGTACATTCGTGTACTGAAGTGTTCGCATTTATAAATGTAATCTTTATTTCTTCATACGAGAGTGTAGAATACAGTTTGTGTACATATGCAAACATGAGGATGAGTTTTTAATGCACAGGCATATATTCTTGGTTTTATGCCTTGATTCTATACATAGGTAGGTACAGATATATAATATATATTATCACCATATTTAATTTCTTTCGAGTAATAGGTACGCTAGGCGTTTACAAAATACCTATTTAGATGAGTAGGAAAAATCTTTTACTTTTTGAAGGCTTCCGGATTTCCGTCTTGTTTAGTATTTGTTATGCAAGTTTAGGTATAATATAAATTAATAGTTATTTCATTTGCAAACTGTAAATTACAAATCTCATTATTGGATAACAAAATCAAAGATTTTTTTTTAAATCTGACTCTGTATACATTTGGTTTACATCATTGTATTATGTGCGCGACCGAGACGAGACGAGACGTCATCGTCAACACAAAAAAGATCAACTGTCGTAGTATTCACTCTAGACATTTGGTCGAAACCGCAGGCGTACCACAGACCGCTCTGCAGCAGCGCCATCTAAATATCAGTTTTTGAACTAAACACTAAGTTTACTCCACTCATAACTCTGTAAATACACAGCAATTTTTAACTCATTATTATTTTAAATTAGGACATTTAAATAGTGGTAAATCATCATCATTTCGAGTAGGTGTGTCACGGTCAATCGACCATGCACACGGTGCACACCCTGGTGTCAGAGTTCTTCGGAACCGCCTCTCGGCCTCTGACGTGGTTCCTTTAACGACTACTAGATGGCAGCCGGGACCACAGGCTTAACGTGCCTTCCGAAGCACGGAATCATCTTTATTATCAGACAATCAGGTGATTCAAGCCTGCAATGTCCTAACCAAACTGGAAACAACTAAACAATGTATGCTTCCGGTGGGAATCGAACCCACGACCCCCGTGTCAACAGGCAAACGCCTTAACCACTGGACCACAGAGGCTGTTAAATGATATGCTTGTATTTCAAACTATGTCTCATTCATAATTGGTGATTTTAAGTGTCAAACGGAAAGAAAAGAATGAGTTTACCACTCAAATATATAGAGGGCGTTAACTAATATTGTAAAGAAAGTATCAACCCCATGAATGCACTCTCCTTATCAGCGTTGCTAAATGCTGGTCAGTGACTCATTCTTGTCATGGCCACAAACTAGTTAGAACTTGAGATCCCTGTCAAAGTAATATAAATGTACAGATCTATAATTTTATTCTGTGTTCTGAGAAGTGAAATATGAGCTTTATCGTATACCTATATGAGGTGTGCATGCGGCCGGGTGAGTCGTGGAACGGGGGCGTACGGCCGGACTGGCGCATGGATACCGGTATTCTGAAATACCGGTGTAGTGTATCGGTAAACATTTTCGGTATTTCGATACAGTGATCTATTTTTGCAAGGTTGTTTAAAGACTAAGAAAGCCCGATTTCTTAATGCCGTTTATACTGCTGATGAGTTTTTATATTCATAGCGTAGAAAAGCTGCCTTAATCGCTCTCTGCAAACAAGACTTCCTCCTCCTTCAGACGTCTGAGCGTCGTGATGCCCTCGACCTGAACAATACTTACCAATCGTTATTGGAATTATTTAAACATTAACGGCCATACAATAAAACTTTACGTTTACGTTTTTTACCTCCCTGATTTCTGATCAACTGAGTTGGCAACCCTAGTGGCGCACGCAACTAAGCGCGCGAAGCGCATAGTCGTGGTCTTGTATAGCACTCTGCCACTCGTCATATAAAAAAACCAATGAGACGTCACATGATAACCTGTTAGGGAACCACCAAATAAACAAATATATAAATCCAAAACTATATCTACATTATGAGTGTAAGTGCAGCGGCCCGGTTGACGGAATGAGAACAGTACTCATTGAAATAGGACTGTTGGGCACATTCCAATTGAGATTGTATCATAAGTACAATATAAAAAATGTGGTCCTAAGCAAACAATAGTTTTGTAGAAGTTAAAAAATAAAACTTGAATTTAACGATGTACGCGACTGTACTATTTTACGTGAATGCTACTGCTAATTTAGGATGGTTAGCAATATATACTGTAGCGTCGCTTTTTGCTATACTCCAGAAAATGGTCGGCTTATTATGGTATTTCACCTACGGTTGGATATTTAATTATATTTCTTAAACTACTGCGTGTATTAAGCTGATGTTTTGCAAACTTATAGTTAACTTACCCTTACAAATAGTTTGTTAACTGTCGACTTCCGAACTAATAGAAAAACTGGTCAAATCGGCTGTCGAAATTCCTGGAGACCTAGATATGGTTATTTTTCTCATAACTAATTTAATACTTAAGATTTCATATTGATACTTACCTGGGCATTGTAGGCAATCATAAGGTACAAACTAACGTCAACAATTAGTCTCTAGGTCCCATATTTAAAGTACAGGAGTTAAAATACCTGATTTCATATTTTCATTTTTAATCCCTGAATAGTAACATTTTTAGAAATTCTGTTTTTGCAGACATGATCTACAAATTCATAACAGTGTAAATAAAAATAATCAAACTCCTACGCCGTGCCGATTATGAGATCCAGCAATCGGCCAAACGTTACCCCAGCAAAAATTCGAATATCGCAAAAGTCTGGAGACGTACAAATTCTATTTATACAAGTACATTTACAGCACATCAACTACTAATTATTGTATTAACTTTCATTCGGATCGGAGAAAATTCTTTGCTGGCGTAACGTTTGAAATGTCATCCTAGCAGAATCAGATTTTAATTAATATCTCAAAAATTAATGGACGTACAAATTTAAAACTTTCACCTACATTTACACGACGTTACTTACTAATTATCTAGCAATATTACGTTTTGATATTCAGTACTTTTTTGCTGGGGTAACGCACACCTTAAGCAACCCCCTTTGAAGGGGAAAACCGAACAATTTCTGTAAGAACGACGCACGTGTCACATGTGTTCACCGATCAACGAATTATGAATCGTTTGTTCGGAGCTATAAGTATGAAATTGGCTTGCAATGGATTTGTAGGTATTTAAACGAAAAGGTGCTGCGTTCTGACGCGAGCTACATTGCTGTGTAATAAATCAGAGCTGACGCTGCAACTGAAACACGTAGATGAGAAAAAGGCTACGAGACGTGATAATGTTGAAAATAGTTTGCATGTGTGTTCTTAAAATTTTATTTTTCATTTCAGGACTAGTGTTGGACCACGGCGCGCGCCACCCGGACATGCCCAAGCGTGTGGAGAACGCCTACATCCTGACCTGCAATGTCTCCCTTGAGTATGAGAAGACTGAGGTCAACTCTGGTTTCTTCTACAAATCTGCTGAAGACCGAGAGAAGCTGATTGCCGCTGAGCGCGAGTTCATTGACCAGCGAGTTAAGAAGGTAAACTTATTTACTGATATTTAACTAAATGTACTGAATGAGACCACCTTCAAATTGTATATTTATATAGATGAATGACTTATATTATTGTATGTCCTAATTTGGGCAGGACACTGCTACACTAACACTATTATTAGAACTTATACCTGTGATCCACAATAAAGATTATTTGTATAATGCAGTTATCAGTAATCTTCTATTCATGTATTGTATTTTATTATTGCAGATCATTGAACTAAAAAAGAAACTCTGTGATGGAACAGACAAGTCATTCGTCGTCATCAACCAGAAAGGAATTGACCCTCTGTCTCTGGATGCCTTCGCCAAGGAAGGCATCATTGGATTGCGTAGGGCCAAGAGGCGCAACATGGAGCGGCTGGCCCTGGCTTGCGGCGGCTCCGCCATGAACTCCGTCGACGACCTGACCGAAGAGAACCTCGGCTACGCCGGTTTGGTCTACGAACACATCCTCGGTGAAGATAAATACACTTTCGTTGAACAATGCAAAAATCCTCTATCTGTGACCATTCTGATCAAGGGGCCCAATAAACACACGCTCACTCAGATCAAGGATGCCGTGCGCGATGGCCTGCGGGCCATCAACAACGCCATCGAAGACAAGGCCGTGATCCCTGGCGCGGGCGCCTTCGAGATCAAGGCCAATATGGAACTGCAGAAATACAAGGACACTGTGAAGGGCAAGGCTCGCCTGGGCATCCAGGCTTACGCGGAAGCTTTGCTGGTCATTCCGAAGACCCTTTCCGTGAACTCTGGGTACGACGCGCAGGACACGATCGTGAAGCTTCAAGAGGAGGCGCGGCTCAGCCCCGACCCTGTGGGCTTGGACCTCAGCACCGGCGAGGCCATCAAGCCTGCGGACCTCGGCATTCTCGACAACTATGTAGTCAAGAAGCAAATCATCAACTCCTGTTCCGTGATTGCCAGCAATCTCCTCCTCGTAGACGAAATTATGAGAGCGGGTATGAGCAGCCTAAAGGGATAATTCAGTATTTACCAGTCTTAATTTTAACTAAGAGCTCACAAAAAGTGCTTTATTTAGTAATAATGCATTCATTTAATTTTGCATTTTGAGCTTTATTTACAGAAAATGCTTTCATTGTTAATTCTAATAATGCTAAAGTAATAAACTAATTTACTATGTGTTGTTGTATTATTCTAGAATTGCAATCTTCTTCAGTGACATTCAGTGTCATCCAAACCCATGTCCTCACAATGTGTCCCAGTTAATTATACATTTTTACCTTGTCTTATTAAACAGAGAAATAAGTTATGGAACGAAAGAGAATAAGTAATAAATATACTACAGTGGTCCAAGCGATTAAGCGGGTATGCTGGCAAGAATTTGCCGGGATGCCACACCCTTTAGTTACGCCACTGATTATTCATATAATGAAAGGTCAGGGATGTTATCCTCAACTGCTGTCCGGTGGTTGCAGGTATGGCATCATACGCGCGCCAGCCTCCTGAGTTTCTACTTGCATTCCCCCAACTCATTCGAGTGAGCCCAATACCTTTCATTCCCCTCCCAAATCCAATAAATTCCAATCCTTTCCCAGTTTAAAAATGCTTGCGATGGGCAGCAGCGTCAGAAGCCAAAGAAGCTGAGCTCGCCAATCCGCCTGCCAAGCGTGGTGAGTATAGCCATATCACCCCCATGGAACGAATAATCCTTGGGAGAGGCACTTGTCCAGCCGTGGACGTTTTTTTGCGGCTGGAACGACATAAGTTTTGAATTTGGCCAAAACCAAGACCCAAACTGAACGTTCAGTTGGGCCAAAATATCAAATTGATGAATTAAACAATATTATTTTTTTATTGAAACATTGGGCAAAATGTCAAATTGACTGAATGAAACAATAATATTTTTTATTGAGACATTTATGACAATAAAAATACAATGATACAATAACATTATTTATATAATCTAATATTCTATAAGGGCCCCACGATTTGCATTGAAAATGTTTATAAAATTAAAAAATAAAAGGGTCCAAAATAAGTAAGAGTAACCAAAATGTTTGAGAGCAATAGATTTAAGTATCACATTTTATAATTCCGTTCTATGAAGTAGGAATGTTTGAAAATAATAAAAAAAACTGAGAATGTTTTACAAATAATATTATCACTGATAAGTATTTGTTACATTTTTTACGATCTAAGACTAGTAAGTAGTTAGGTATTAATATTATTTTATTAAAACAATAAATCTAGCCAGAATTTAGTACACAATACATACATCAATATATTGTAATAACTACAAAACCATTTAGTGTACTTTGAGTACTTACACAAGTAAGATCTTTTCATAACTTAATTTACATATCTTCCGATATATATACCTATAATATGTGTATTTATTACCCTTCATTACTTTATTCTATAGATAAATAAATAACAATATTGCGAGAAAATGCAAGCCTTGATTAGGAAGACATGATCGTTATCACTGGGTATTTGAATTTTGATACAAAATTAAAAGCACTGTGTATGTTATGTTCACTTGCTACGACATTCATATCTTCCTAAAAGAATAACTTATTACCATGGCCTAGCCTCACCCTACTCCGCTTTAAATAGTGGAAACTTATCCTAATAAACCTTATAATCTATTGAAATACAGCTGTAAGATACCAGAAAATAACACGCCTTTTTTTATTATAACGAGAATTGACCATTATACAAGTGTTTAGTTAGCTCTCGTTTAGCTGACCGCATTATTTACATGCGAATATCGCTTTTTTAATCCCTTGGTTTTTAGTAAATTTTGTTCATATGGATGGTCGGCCGCCTGAATCGTCCCTTAAGGCGGTTCACACCGCAGACGAGCGAGCGAGGCAAACGAAACTATGAGCTAAGCGATGTGGTTCACATCGCGAGAGAGCTAGCTTTCCCGGATATCATCGACCGCATCTCATAGTTCGCTGTGTGAACCAAAATATGAAAAGAGATGAAACTCAACAGCCTCTGCTCTTGAGCCCTCTCTGATATCTTCGGCCGCATCCCTCATAGTTCCAACCAAAATATGAAAAGTGATGAAACGATATTCGCTCGCTTACTGGCAATGTGAACCGCCCTCAAGGCCTTACATATTTTTCGCTATACATTGTGTATATACACAATGTATAGCGAAAATACATTAGGAACGTTATATACTTCAATATAAGTATGGTAATTCGTTTATTATTTAGTATACCCATCCCCGTTTTCATTACTGTAAATAATTTTTGTACCAGGCAAAAATGCATCACTCATTACTACAACTACAGCTACATATCTCAACACAAAGAGTTCACATTATCTATCTTATAATTTGACCTACCATGTTATCTGTAATGCAATGATGACAAATAACACAAACAAAATATTTTTGTTATGTGATACTACGTTAATATTATATCGTCTTTAGTAATACACAACACAAATATATTTGTGCTGTGCATTACCAGAGACAATAATATTACTAATCAGCAATAAATATCTCTCTATAAAAACGGGAAACAATGAACAAATAATAACTAAAATTGTTGAGATTTGGCCACCTGAGTATATTAGTTCTTTTGTTTCTCAGCAAGAGAAGCGCGTTCGTTCACATCGATGGTCGCCAAGTTGATGGAGGCCACAATGCCGTGGATCACCGATATGCCGGCCTTTACGACAGCCACCGGCATGCACACAATCGCTATCAGCTTCCATAAACCCATCCCGAGAACTGTAAAAAGATAAGATTACTGCTTTATAGATACCATAATTTGGGGAATTGTTTAGGAGTAGGTACTCATTTATTTACAATATATTTGTACAGTGTGGGCAATGTGTTAAATGTGTTAGCCAAAACACCGTACATTATGAGACATTGATTGTAGTTTGTATATGTTGGTGTGGAGATACAAGATCACGTCACATTGAAAACAGTTTGTTTTTCTCGAAGCTGCATGTTACTAATTGGGAGTGCGTGACGGATCCTTTCTCGATGGCTGGCCACCATTTACATAAGTATGTTGATATAATACTGATGAATATTGACTTTTATTGTTTTAAAGTTAATCTGAGACAAGAGCACTGGTCCCAAATTACCAACTGGTGTTGTATACATTTCTATAATTATGTAGTAGAAATGCAAGCCAAGAGAGATCATTCTAACATGGTGATATGGGTTTTTAATTTTTATTTCCCTGTAGCTAGAGCAACCATGCCAAAACAGCATCTAAATATATTTCAGTTCCTTTCCAAGATTAGCTTCATGAAGGAGATATCTGTTATATATCTGTATATCTGTAATATTACTCTTATGCAGTAAAACTTACCAACTGGACCAGTATAGAAGTACATGACATACAGTGCTGCAAAGAAGGCCTCATTGCCAGCACACATGAAGAACAGCACTGTCTTGTTTGTGTAATACACATGCATGATGGGGTTCTCTGACATGTCAATGAACTTGTGTGACGTCTTCCCCTGGAGGGTGGTGGTGTGGAGGTAAATCCAATGGCAGGTGATGTCGATCACCATGGACATTTGCAGCCAGAAAGTGTATTTAGGGTATAATGTGGCCAGTGACATCATGAGGCCTGCAGTGCCTGCCCGGTCAGTAAGCTGGTCCAAGATAGCACCAAACTTTGTGCCTGAAATAAATTATAATGTATATAAGAATAGGACTTTGTCTATGTGCTAAGAGGCCCCTCGCACCAGCGTTTTTTGAATGCCCTGTCGTCTTGCCAGTAACGCTAACGCTGCACAGCTGCCAAACGCGGTATTACGCAGTGCTGGTGACGCGTTAACGTTGCGCCTGTCGGGTACAATCAATGTGAAAATGGATTGGGATGAAGAATCAATACTATAAACTAACGCTCAAAAGACGAGAATGTAGGGGCCCTAACTAAACAATACAATGTTTTTTATTAAATATCTATAACTTCTACGTTAGTTTGGGAGAAAAGAAAAAATAGAATGTGCCAACTGCTTCTCTTCCCGTGCAGACTGTAGAAGCCGGTTAAGGGTATGGGCGAAAATCTAAAGAATCATGACAATAGGCGATGCGGTAAGCAACCCATCACTATGTTGATTCCGTTTTCCACCTTTATACCCACCAGCACGCTAATCATGGCCTTTCGGTCTTATGACATAAGGCTCTGTCTACCCTGTAAGGGATAAAATATGTATCTATATTGGACTGTTATCTCATCAATATTAGGCACCAGCTGATAATCAGCACTATGGGGATAGCAAAAAGCTGAGGCGGCTGTTATTTTTGATTTTGTATAAATATCCAAGACCCAGGTTAAACAGCTTGTGAACAAGGACAGGGAGCAGAGTCAGCAGATTTGATTTAGTGGATACTTATTTTATGACAATCAATTTTAATGAACTACTCATTGTATGTTAATCTAGTACAGGCCTATGGTAATCAAATTATTCTATGTTAAGTTATTCAAAGACCTCCGAAATTTCAGTCGATCAGTTTTTTTTTTCATAGTGCAGTAATTCAAGAGGAAGGTTTATATGTATAATTTATCCCTAGTGTTATAAGTTTGAGTGCCCATGACTAATTCAATTACTTGATACCATACAATATCACTTACTTTGATTAAAATATCTTGCCGCATGTCCGTCGATGGCATCCAGCAACGCAGATGTAATGTAGCAAGTGCAGGCTAGGATACAATGCGTTGGCATATAATAGAAGGCAATAATAGCCAGGATGACCCTCGCGAATCCTAAAATGATAAAGTAAACAGGTACTGAATAGAACAACATCCCTCATACGGCTTGTTTCGGAAATAATGTCTAAATCATTATTATTTCGTTGCTGCTTACCTATTATGTTGGGAACGAAGAGGAAAACATTTTCCTTAGTTTCCGCCATTGTGTCAATAAAAATGTAACGATGAATTTATATGAAATATTAACCCAATAATGTAAATTGGTCACTCGCACATATAAAATCAATAAGAATGACTGAATTGACTGACCTTCAAATCATACTCTTTCAAATCTGTGCTTTAAATGGCAGTCATTGACTTTGACGTAAAGGCACCGTTCTCCCCTGGAAACGAGCGGTAATGTCATATGCCTTGGTTTTTTTTTTTTTTTTTTTTTTTATTTATTTATGGCTTTCACGCGTTACGTATTTAGCCAGTATCAAGTATAAATGAGTTTTCCCGCGCTTTTTTCTAAGTCTTGTTATCAATGAAACGATGGTGTAGTTCATTTCATTGACTCTACGGAGCCCCTGGCGACAATTCCCACGAATCCACTGGCTTGATCACAGACGCAACGAGGCGAGGCGGTCCACCAGCCCGCTAAGTAAATCTCACTACAGCCGCACCGTGACAGTTTATTTCGGTTATTCCATACATTGTTCATAAACATGGGCATTTATAACACCAAATTACACCGATTTCACATTATAAAGTCCACTAGAAACAATTTACAAAACAATCCAAAACACAAGCCGTGCTCTCCGTCGAAATTCCCGCCAAGAACTCCATCGCCTTGGTTTTTATCTTCGCGATCTGAGTTTGTGATGCGAGCAGGGATACTATTTTTGGAAGTAAGACACTCGCCTTCAGGCGATTATTCCATATAAAAATCGCTCGAAGGCGATTGTAATACTTTCAAAAATAGTACCCCAAAAAAGACATATAAGTTAAAAAAAAATTGGTAGGTTATCTTGCTCTGTCATACAGGTTCATTCCATTCTGTTGAATTACAAATATCGTGTGTGTGTAGGCTGTTTAAAAATACCACGGAATGGATTCGGAGTTCGGACCATGGGTGCTATTTTTGAAATGACTCCGTTCGTGAACGAGCGATTTTTCCATACAAAAATCACTTGAAAGTGTGACACTCGACAGACGAGTGTCACACTTTCAAAAATAGTACCCCATGTATTTTGAAGTGACTATCAAAATATTGTACCTACCACAGATATAAGAACATACTTGAAGGTACCTACACTGAGTTAGCAAATAGGCTGACAAGAGTGCTATTTTTGAAACCTCGCCATTCGTAAACGAGCGATTTTTCCATACAGAAATCGCTCGAAGACGAGTGGTCAAACTTTCAAAATTATAGTTACCCTGGAGTGCTAATTTTGAAATGATGCCGATCGTAAACGAGTGAATTTTCCATACAAATATCGCTCGTAGACGAGTGTCACACTTTCAAAATTAGTACCACTGCTCCTCTGCTCGGACGGAATGTAGCAGCCGCACCAAATGGTATAAATAAACCAAGGCATTAGGTAGATATCCAAAGTTAGCGAGTTGCTACAGGAGTGCTATTTTTGAAATTTCACCATTCGTAACGAGCGATTTTTCCGTACAAAATAGCTCGAAGACGAGTGTCACACTTTTAAAAATAGTACCCATGTTCTATTGATTTGACAAATCACGTCGTGCATGTGTAGCATGAAGATATAGTATGTGTGTTGATTGTATTTATAAATTATAGGCCATTTTATGTAGTTTTATGGACTGAAATAATAATTCAATCGGTTGATTGATTATTTGTACGGTTTGGTCGGTTGAGTGACCTAGAGCATGTTCTAGGTGTTGCCATGTAATCAATTTTTACCTTCCTGTTTACTACCACTAGGAGGCGGTTGTGTAGTTGTCGTTGAAAATGTTAGTCGGAAGCTGTCGAAAATGATGAATTCAGTTTTGCAAATTATTAGAACTTTAGTTAAATATGATGTAATTTAATTCATTATGTTGTTTTAATGGCTAGTTTATGTGTTATAATAAATAAAACGGGGTAAGGAGTGTTTTCGGTGCATAAAAGTCATAAGACTTGTGTCATCTGACTGCTCTTCCTTCAAGATGGCTCCTCCGCCGGAGTATGATAAGGAACCGAAAGCCCCGGATAAAAGTGCAACAACTGTTACAAGTGAAGAAATAAAGGTTCACAATCTAGTTAACGACCTACCTACGTTTTCGGATCACAAAACTGCGAATTCAGCTTCCAACAATGAAATTGAGGTAAGTTGATCTTACTGCTTCTTTTTTATTTTGACCATTTCTGTGGCCGTGAACAGTCTGCAAGGACATTTTTATTCTAAACCCAGTGTGCTGATAATAAGTTAGATTTCTTATGGTCTAGTGATCACTGTTAGTTTGTGGACATTTTCTATGCAATTGATGGCGAAATATAACATGTCAAAAATGCAACGAAACGGTGTGTGAACGAAGCCGCTACTATGATTGTGCAATTTATTTACGTGTACAATTGTGTAATTATTTTACGGAGGTTGTGGGCTATATCACTTCGGATTTCGTAAAACAATTTAGACTTACATGTTGGGTTTGTCAATAAACCCCAACAAGGCTGTTAGCATAAATAGCAGTCACATGGATACAAAAATGTAAGGGAGACATGTCAACAACTGATAAGATTTTCTACTTTGAAATGATATTTCCCTTATTTTTGCTTATGTACTTTGTGATATAAAATCTATGATAAGTTTAGATTGACCTTTTTCTGAAAATAGCCTATTACATGTATTTTTTTATTGATCGCATTTTACAATATCAGAAACCCGTGGAAATAAAGTTCAATTTGCTTTCATGAACACAGATACTTCATATACAATGTGTGTAGGAAATCACTTTAGTATTATGAAATGAAGTGTTAAAAACAAAAAATATGGCATTTCCATACAAAAGTGTGCACTAGCATGGGCAATTTGTATGGAAATATTCTATTTTTACTGTTTTTAAATGAATTATTCTAATAGCACATAGTTTGATTTATTATGCATGTCTTTTACATGTTGTATACAATAAACAAAAATCTGTCAATATATTAGAGTAGCTGTCACCTGCGGCTCTGCCCAAATTAATTTATATCCTACAGGAACAGCCGTTTTTACCAGAATGAAAGGTAGCCTATGTGTTAATCCACCTATCTGTGAGCAAAATTTTATTAAAATCCATTCAGCCATTTTGGCGTGATTGAGTAACAAAACATCTATACATCTCACAAACTTCACATCTTCACGTTTATAATATTATTAAGGACCTTTTTAAATACAAGTACAGTCCCGGGACATTCAAAAGCAGAATAAATGGGTATCTCTTGCATAGGCATGTAACATCCTCGTCTTCATCGTCACTTACCATCAGGTGAGATGGGAGACAAATGCCTAATTCAATATTTTGTAAAAAAAAATAAAAAATAATAAGGTATACAATGATTATTGTATCTACAAGGGGAGCAATTAGTTAAGCATATGCTGCAGAACTAAGTTTTTATATCTCATATAAGCCTTAGTTTCAAAATATATTTTCAATGATTTTTCTAAGACATTTTGTCAGTTTACTTCATTCATCATAATTAAGATAATGCGCCTAACATTTGAATTTTCCTCAGGTCTTTTACTAAAATGGCCTTTAATATGTTCACAATGTTACACACATGACCACAATGTTAGTAGTGTACAAAAGTGTAATTTTTTATATTTTTCTATCGATGACACATTTTGGCGTGCCATATAATGATGACATCCTCTACTTTTTTTTTATTGATGACCTTATTGGTCGTCATGTCATGGTTTTAATATGATATAATATAGTATTGTTGAGTTAGTATCCCATTACCACAAGTCTCGAACTTACTTTGGTGCTAGCTCAATCTGTGTGATTTTTCCATACCTATACTATACATTATGTATTTGTCAGTCATTTATGCATATTATAAATAATAACAGACTTAATAAACAACCAGGTGAGCAGACCTACACTACCTTCAGGAACACCATATAAATTTTAAGTGTTCTTGAGGAAGACAACATTTCACAACAAACCTATTTAAGTACTTGTACCAGTACTTGATTTTCGACGTTCGACATTGACTGAAATCAGTATGGAGTTTTTAAATAACTTTATTTAAATTATCTACCTACATCAACATAATTTCTTTTGGTCGAAACATTTTTATGATTTGAAAATAATATGCATAATAAACAAATGAGTCAATTTTGTTTACAATGGAAGAAGCCTTGTAGATAGGTAACATATATTGTTTAGGATTCAAATTTCTGTTCAAATTACAGTCGGATCCGATATTCAGGATTGTATAATACCCATTATACAATCCTGAATATCAGATCTGATGAGCAGTCATACAACAGAATATAATATTTGAAATTTGAATGTTTGTAGTCAGCGAGATGAAAAGTCATTTTACTTTTTGAACACCTGTTGTACAATGCTAAATATAAGCTAAATACAAGATTTGCTGAGAAAAAGAGACTGCCCTGAAAAAAAATATACCCTATGTATATATAATATAATATATCTCGAGAAGATATAAGGATTATATTGGTGATATGATATACAACCATTACCGTTGAGGCATTTAGAAGTTATGGTGGAATAAAAAACTTAATATAACTATAACTTGTATATTAATATATTGTGTGAGTGAGTATTGTATATTTACAATACTTGTAAAAATATGTACTCGTAATAAAGATAATAAAACCTAAACCTACCTAGCTGGCCACCGTCATTGGGGCTTAGCTCATGCTACCGCCGTGGTTGGGACTCTGCGTGCCGTGTATTGTACATGTCTATTTTCTGTATCTGAGTAAAGCGCCTATTAAATAAACCCTCCTCAGTTACTGACGAGAGGGACGCTGCTATACGTTAGACACGATACAAGATATTTCCAATCGTATCGCACGTTGTGCGTACCTCAGGGACTGATTTAGGATGGTTTAATAGGCGCTTAAGTCCTTGTATGGAGATTTTTGCGGCTACTTGAGTAAGCCGAATGCGTCTTCTTATCATCATCATACATCATGCTCATGTTTAATATACAAGTAATAAATAATGGCTTTCGCCTCACACTTTTGGCGCGCTTAGTCTGAATTGATGCTAAACCATTCAATCATACTTGAAATGGATGCAAATTTGGTTGTCGTCAATCACAAATCAAGAGCCATGTTTGGTTTGACCACGCGGTCTATTGTCGCGCGACAATAGTGTGAGATTAAGCTGAGTTTTTGTGAAAGTACCGCAGGTTCCAGGAAGTAGACGTAACAATGACCTTTCCGTCGACGGAAAAGGAACAAACGTACCTAGCCATTAAATATTGCAAATTAAACAGTTCATTCATTGTCATTTTTGAATTTAGAATGTTTATTTATATGAATATTTATTGTAAATCGAATACCTACTAACCAAATATTTTATTTATTATTTATGTATCAATAATCCTTACTAATATTATAAATGCGAAAGTGAGTTTGTTTGTTACGCTTTCACGCCGTAACTACTGAACCGATCATCATTAAATTTTGCACACAATTCTCTGGAGTACGGAGAAGGACATAGGCTACCTTTTATCCCGGGAAAAAGTACTAATCCCGAGGGATCGACATTGACAAGGCGGAGCCGCGGGTGAAAGCTAGTTTATTACAATCAGATTGTCCCTTCAAGTTTTAAAACTAAGTACCTATAATGGTACCTACATGTTATACATTTATCTAATGAAAGAATCGGATGAAAGGAATCCTAAGGATTATCTTGGTGGTAGTTTGAGGCCCGGGGAAGTACAAAGTTCCTTCCTCAAACTACCGCCATACCAAATTTTATCCAAATTGGTTCAATGGTTGAAGTGTGAAAAGTTGACAGACAGACGGAGTTACTTTCGCATTTATAATATTAGTATAGTAATCTGGATTATTTAGAAGAATTAATTTACTTAGGTATTAGTACAAATTAACCTTTACCTGCGGTCTACTAATCTAGGACAGTTGTTTTATAATAATTCATAGTATTCTCAAACTTATTTGTTTGTCAACGTCAACAATTCTCTAACATGGACCTGAAACTACCAGCTGAGCTACCAGCCGGGTCTTGCGCCGGGGCAAAAATAATTCAGGAGGGCGCAATAAAAATAAAATAAAATATATGTACCAACGCTTCAAATCACAAATAGAATTATATTAACCATGGTCGTGGTGGACGTTTATCCGATATCATTTCTCATTCATAATTGTCAAACCATATTCTTTCATTGTCTCTTAAATTCTTTATTTTAATTTAAAAAACAAAGTTCCCGTTGAAAAAAAATTATTACCAGCATGGTGATATACCTACTTTATACTCAGAGTATCCCATAGATACTCGTTCATTTAATACCGAGAGAAAGGAGATAATAGAGCATATTAGAGGCCCCAAAGTATTCGCTAGAGTGGAGTTGAGGAGAGCCGATTGACTACGCTTGAAGAGGACAATTCATTACCTTAGTTGCCAAAGCCAACATAGTCCTGGCTAAAGACCATAGAGTCAAGCTACCTGACACTACGCTAAAGACATCCCGGACATTAGTATGCACGAGATAAGGGTTGCTCTCATGCTAAAAAACAACAAGGGACAGGCTGAAGACGGGAATCACAGCACAGCTTCAGAAAGTGGGCAGAACGTCGCTACTTTTTAGAAGTTTTAATCTTATTTTAGTCCTTCATACGTTCTTTAATTCCATTTTGCTCGTGAAGCCAGAGGCTTTGAGCATGGTGTTTTGTTCCTCAAAAAAGTCGATAATACCTTGGTGTAGAAAATTAATATACATCCATCACGCTCCTGAGCCTCTTCTATAAGCTGTTTACGAGGCTCATCACGAATTGTCGAAACGCAGGGTCAAATCCCGGTCAGGTCAAGATGGAAAACATTTTTTTCAGATTGACATGGTTCTTGAATGTTAATCTATAATATATGTATTATTAAATTAAATATATTATCGTTGGGTTAGTATCCTACGAAAAGATCAAAACTAATAGTGGGGCTCAATCAGTGTAATTTGTCCCTATATATACTTTTGAAATAACTACGTTTGAACAGCCTCCGTGGTCCAGTGGTTAAGGCGTTTGCCTGTTGACCCGGGGGTCGTGGGTTCGATTCCCACCGGAAGCATACTTTGTTTAGTTGTTTCCAGTTTGGTTAGGACATTGCAGGCTTGAATCACCTGATTGTCTGATAATAAAGATGATTCCGTGCTTCGGAAGGCACGTTAAGCCGGTGGTCCCGGCTGCCATCTGGTAGTCGTTAAAGGAACCACGTCAGAGGCCGAGAGGCGGTTCCGAATAACTCTGACACCAGGGTGTGCATGGTCGATTGACCGTGACACCTACTCGAAATGAATGAATGAATGTCCCTATATATTTTTACGTTTATTTATTCGATCATTCTGGAAATCCTTGGGAGGCCTATTTCCACCAGTGGACTTTTTGCGGCTGATATGATGATGATAGTCGTATTTGGCAGCCTTTCGTCACAAAACTAGACGATTTTTGACTCCCAAAGTACTACTTACTTGTCTTCTATCAAATTTGTTTATAACGAGTTATTACTTATTCGTAGATAAAATCTATTTAAATTTTTTGCATATGCATTTCGCAGATTTATATTAATTAACCTGTTCGAAAATTTTAATATAACATGTGTTGCATAGACATGATCTTTGTTCAATAGATTACTAACGGCCAAGTATAATGGTCGCTAAAATAGTTAACCTCTGTTTAATAAAATGAGCTGAGAAAGGGAATAATTATTTCTGCAACTTTTGAGTATTTGGCCGTAAACATAGTAATTTTAAACTTACTCGTACTTTTCAAACACGATTAAAGACCTTATAGAGAGAAGATATTTCAATGAAATGAACAATCGTCAAACTTATGACAGGTCTCCATCGTGGGAATTGAGGCTTATCTAGACGTCTGGGCGGTATCATGCTTTCTGGTTTGGTTGGCGACAATAGGTTGCCAAGCGTCGCTAACCGCCGCCTGCGGTCGTGCAGTGTAGGTTTACGCGGTACGTAACGGAAGCCTGTGGTGCATTTGTGCCGTCACGGCGGCGGCGCGATACCGGCCGCCAGCCAGCTCTCACCGCAGACGCACACCAAATATCGCTGAGGCTCACTGCAATCATTCGTGTGACCTATTTATGTGCGGAACTGCGGACGGGGCCATTAATTACTTTTTACTTTATAGTTTTACCGTTTACGCCACATATATTTCATTCTCTGATATTAATTAACTTAGCGGGCGGCAGGGGAGCATACGAAACATCCGTTTTGTGGTGACGCTGCTAATATGGTGCTGCGTGCGTAGTGGCGTAAAGTTGTCATAATAAACATAAACGGGAAATGACTAAAAGGGAGAGGTATCCACACAGACCTTAGGCTAAAGTTTCTCGTAGGTGTTCCTAACGTTACAGTTCAGATATCTGAAACGAACTCATTTGTACCTAAATATTTATTTAACTACTAAATACGTGTGCGTTTGTTTTCGTACCTGTACAATTTTTATGAATCAGATCGTACGCGCGGGATGCGGTGAGCTTGACTGATTTATTTCGGGAGTGTGGCTCATTAGCGGCATTACAAATAATTCCCGAAATATCCAGAATACACGACACATTCGCGGGCTGCAGTCGTCCGACATTGTTTGTGAATTATGCATTAGTCGTCGATCTACAGCTCTATTAGGTAGAGGAGTTCCATAGTCGAACGTAACATGGCCTGGTCTCTACAAATACCATTTTTCTGCTTTGCTCGGAATACAGTCGATGGATCCACATTACACACTCTTTTAATCATTTCATACTAGCATTTGCCTGCGGCTCCGCCTGCGTGAGTGTTGACCCCTTAGGAAACAGTACAATTTCCCGGAATTAAAGGTACCCCTATGTCCTTCCCCGGAACTCAAACTACCATCATACCAAATTTCATCCAAATTGGTTCAATGGTTGAAGCGTGAAAAGACACAGTTACTTTCGCATTTATAATAGTACTAGCTTTCGCCCGCGGCTCCGCTCGCGTCAATGTCGATCCCTCGGGAATAGTACTTTTTCCCGGGATAAAAGGTAGCCTATGTCATTCTCCATACTCCAGAGAACTTGTAAACAAAATTTCATGATGATCGGTTCAGTAGTTACGGCGTGAAAGCGTAACAAACAAATAAACAGACTCACTTTCGCATTTATAATATTACTAGCTTTCGCCCGCGGCTCCGCCCGCGTCAATGTCGATCCCTCGGGAATAGTACTTTTTCCCGGGATAAAAAGTAGCCTATGTCCTTCTTCGCACTCCAGAGAACTTGTATGCAAAATTTCATGATTATCGGTTCAGTAGTTACGGCGTGAAAGCGTAACAAACAAACAAACAAATAAACAAACAAACTCACTTTCGCATTTATAATATTAGTTAGGATAGTAAGGAAAGGATAAGGATGGATATGGATTGGTCTTGGTTTTTATGTTTTCGTAACACAATGGCAAAAAACCGAACCCTATGGATTCGTCGTGTCTGTCCGTCCGTATGCCACAGCCACTTTTTTCCGAAAGTATAAGAATTATAATGTTGAAACTAGGTAAGTAGAGATGTATTCTGTGAACCGCATTAAGATTTTCACACAAAAATAGAAAAAAGCAATAAATTTTGGGGGTTCTCCATACTTACAACTGAAACTAATTTTTTTTTCATCAATCCCGTACGTGTGCGGTATTTCAGGATAGGTCTTTAAAAATGATATTGAGGTTTCTAATATCATTTCTTTTTTCTAAACTAAATAGATGTTACTTGCTGCTACGAAACCCTTCATGGGCGAGTCCGAGTCGCACTTGGCCACTTTTTTTTATTTGCATGACTTCCTTTTGATCTAAAATCAGCACATGTCACGAAATCTTCGTCATCTATTCGATATTTTTGTATTACATACTTTCATACAAGCATATTTACAAATACATTTGTGACTGTTTCAATTTTGTCTGTAATATTTTTCCGTATAAATTGTTGCTCTGCTCTAAAGCATAGGTTCGTCAATCATCACTAATTTTGGCATCTCTATGTACAAATAACGATGAAAATGTTATCATAAATGAATTATGGATAACCTTCAGCGAAGAATGAGAGCTCTTTAGATTGAATTGACATCAAAGTACATTTAGTATTCTATTCTCTTCTTTTAGGCTCAAGTAAATTGGAATGGGAACAGTAAAAATAAGAGCAAGTCTCTTTATTGGAGTGTTCGCAACATTTATAACTGAGCGGTCATTTGTCACTGGATCAATAGGATAAGGAGGTGGGATATTTTGTAAATTGCTGCATGCGCAAAAGCGTATTTTACACGCGGTTCCCTTCAAGTTGCCTAAAGCAGCAACTTGTATGTATTCTGTGTTTGCATGTGAAGTATCTGGCTACGGGCTGCCGTTTCTCGGCTAGGTCTGTTCGTTCTGGCCGAATATGCTCTGAACTACAGAGAGGGTCGTGCTCCTGTAGTGGAGACTAAAAAGACCTGATGATGATGATTTCGTTTAAAAATCTACATCTGTTTGTTTTTCGTGTATGTAAGTGGCCAACATTGGTGTCAGATTTTTCAATCTGCCTAAAGCCTTAACGGATCATACTTCTAGTGCTGTCAAATATTTTCTGCCTAACACGCCTGAGTTACCGACAAGATTTCTTGAAGAACAGAGGTTGACACTTCGGTTGACATGAGGTCGTACAGGGAACAGGAACTTGGGTATTAGTTGGTCATTTGTAACTTAAAAAACATTTTTGAACCACCGTGAATCCCTAACGAACAGAAGGGAAATGTTGAAAAAATATTTCATAAAGTAATAGAATTAATTATTTCTATTATGTATGTTGTGTTGAGCTCAACATAATTAAAACGTGATATTACATTCCAGTACATACACATCACGTTAATCCTTACTAATATTATAAATGCGAAAGTGAGTTTGTTTGTTTATTTGTTTGTTTGTTACGCTTTCACGCCGTAACTACTGAACCGATCATCACGAAATTTTGCATACAAGTTCTCTGGATTGCGGAGAAGGACATACATACTATTCCCGAGGGAACGACATTGACGCGGGCGGAGCCGCGGGCGAAAGCTAGTAATTTCATAAAACGGAAGAAACATGTTTTATAGTAAAGATAAGCCGGCTAAGTGTGAATCGGACTCGCGCACCAAGGATTCCGTACCATTGCCTATTAAAAAAAATCTGTTGTATGTGAGCCCCCTTTAATATTAATTTTATTTTTATATAATTATTTATTTTTTAAGTGAATATAGAGGTACGGAACTCTAAAAATGAATAAGGAAAGAGGCATTCTGTATCTATTGTGTTATTTTATCCGAGTATGGTGTGCGTATGAATAGTAGATAGATGATCATTGAGCTCATTGCTCACCCCTATAAGGACATTGAAAGGCTTCTTACAAAAAGCTCCGTGAAGGACATTTAATCGTGTTTTAGATTAATACCGCAATTCCGTACAGAGCGCTGGCCCAGCTTCAATATCCAGGTTGTGGTGAGTTTCCAAAGTGGCGCAGCTCTGCTGCAGTTTATTCTGCTTCCAGTTTAATGCCTTTTGTCTGCCATCCCATCCCGTTTTGTTTTGGCGCAGGTTTCCGTTAGTTCTAGTTTTGGATATGCAAAACTATCACATAATATATTATATTACTCTTTAGAGTAAAATCGGAAAGAAACGTTTTAGTCAAAAATAATTTGCTAAAAGATTTAACGTTCTCCTACACTGCTTAAAGTAAGTAGCCATCCCTCCCTTCAAATAGAGTGAGCGCAACAAGTGGTCGCGTACATCCAAATGGATAGTCGGCGGTAATGGGAGGCTGTAAGTCGGAAGCACGGTAATACTGGGGACAAGGGCGCCGCATCGATCCCGCGCGGCTCCTGCGGCCCGACCCTGACCCACGGGAGAGCCGCCAGCCACCCGGTACGCTTGTTCAGATCGTGACGTCAATACCGATACCCATGGGACGTGACGCGGCACGATGCGAGGCGCTCCTGCCCAAAATAAGGTACACTTCAATTTTATGCTTCCCTCATTACGGTTCGTACGTCATTGTATTATTTTAACATTACTTCTTGATTGTAAGAGTAATATCGTTCTCTAAATTTAGTGTTGCTGTTGCTAGGTCCACCTAGCAACGAGGTTTACTAATTGTTGATTGTTTTCAACGTTAGACTTTCTAAGACGCCAATAGTGATATTTCTAAAGAAATATTTTTTTCCCAACATTTCGATATGTTAGTTGTACACATTTATCATATCTCCGTAAGAAAAGGTTTTAATTCTTAATTAGCTGTTTATAAAGTGTTAATTTCACCTTACATAACTGGATATAATAATTCGTGCTTGCAATAGAGTTGCCAGCCAGCGGCGCGCATTAACGGTACAGCATAACAATTTGGTTTGTAAACTTTGAGAATACACCAACAATAAGCCGTTGAATTTCATTGCGTTCATTATCTCCTAAAATATGCAAATAGTTGATTATGTGTGCGACAACTTAAAAAGAGTCTCTATTATGATGTCGCGGGTTTGCTCACTTTTCACCGCACAAACGTTGCGGTGCACAGTTTATGTTAATGAAGTGAACCAAGTAAGGTCTCATTACGGTTGCCGACTGAGAGTATAATAGGTGCTATAATTCTTGCAGTTTCTTATAACACGCATAATTTACTTTAATTTTTTGCATTCACACTGGTATTAAACTGTAAAATTCGGGTAGTTGTGTTAGGTGTAAATTAATTAATACGTATAAGGGGAATGGGATGAGGTGGAGAATTTTGGCGCCGAGGTTGGAACATGCGGTAGCTCAGTTGACAGAGCGTAGGTCGTATATAGACCTAGGTCGCTGGTTCCATTAAACTAGTTTGTTCAAATTTTTGAGTTTGGTGAAAAGAAATCTAGAAATTTCGTATCTCGTGTATCGAACCGACTGATCTCTGAAGAAGTTTAAGCCTATTTCTATGCCTGTAATTATTTGGGTGACATTGTGATTACTAGTTTACTCTATTAATTTTTCTTTGTACCCCGGCCATGCCGTGCCTCATATCTGAGAGACGTGTCTTTAATTTCCACCTTAAAATAAGTAAATCCAAAAATATGATGGACCCGTCTCCAATATTGCTGACGCGGGCGTCTCGTCACGAAGGGCCTTTGAAAGCTTTTACGACCTAATTCTTTCAGAGGTAATCCCCCGTTCTCAGCTAATGCTGCCTCCGGATTTTTCAGCTGGAAATAGTTCGGTCGGCTTGTCAACAATGTACCTCTCTAATTGTCATGCATGGCTTACTAAGAATTTAGAAACTTTTAGGTAAGTCTGTAAGTATATTTGTCAAGTTTTGTTTTAAGTATGTATATCGTCAAATGATTATAACAAGTTTTCGCCTGCGACTCATCACGTGTTTATGTAGAACAGGAACAGTAAGGTGCTTTAAGATACCTTATGTCCTCCTACGTACCTTCGACAACGTATATACAAACATGACAATTTATTTAGTATTGAAAGGTGTGAAAGTGTAACAAACTTTCGTATTTATAATATAAGTTAAGGTTATAAGGAGTTGAAGGCAAAAGTTGAAGGTTAAAGGAAACTGTAGAATCAGAGTTTTTTTGCCTTGTCGTCGTTATACCATGTTTCTTTTATTCCCAGTTTTTCGTACAGTCCGCTCTACCTTTTGATGTTGTCCAGTATTATCTAATTAAAATAGGCGAAATAATTATCGACTCCAAGGTAATGTGGTTCTAATTAAAACGACAATTCAATTAGGCGGTTTACGCAGATACATAATTATGCTGGTCTCTGGAGCGGCGCGGTGTGGGCGGTTTTACAGACACAGCTAGCTATATGTCACAGGTCAAACTAATTTTCAGTACCCTCTGAACTTTTACGTGCGTTTTTGTTCGGTTTCATTTCGATATTGGCATGACTCAGATTAAACGTTTTATAAAGAATACATAAGCTACCCAACTAATAAGTAGAAAACAAAGCCTACGACAAAAATAATCAGTGTCTGCTGAAATCAGAGTTACTGCTTTTCTCTAAAAACCTCGTTTCGTCAGTAGTTGGTTAGATTTCTAACACATTATTTGAGAAGAACTTATGCTGAGTTGCGAAAAAACTATCTTCGACGAGGTACATTAGGTGTGTGTGCGAGTAAGGGTGTTAAAAGTTGTTAATAAGTGTTTGCCGTTTAAAAGGCTTTTTTAATACTCACACCTCTGTGGCTAACTGTATTCTGAAAAATCTAAATACAATAAAAGCGTTAGCTAAAAACACGATTACTGACTTTAATAATTTCCCTGGTCTCTAATTATTCGGGTGATATATATTCAGCCCTGTAGTCAATTTAATATGCTCAGCATTGCACTTGACCGGGTAATTTTTGCAAAGTTGCCTTATAAATACCGTAACAATATAATTTATGTCGCCGTGGAGGAATTCTGCGAATTGTTATTTCTTAGTAACATAATTTCTCGGAGTTCCGTCGCTCATTATAATGGTATCGAGTTCTATTTTGATGATAATAATGTTACTTTGTATCCGCAGTGTTTCAAAACTTAGTTACTGCCTGAAACGTAATCTGATGACAGTGTCAAGGAGCCATAATATTGTCTCTCTATTTACATAATATTAGAAACGAACATAATAAACTTGTCTACGCAAGACTAAAAATAGACGTGCAACAGTAATAAAGCCATTACAAGGCGCCGTGAAGATTATGTCACGTCACATCACAAATGTCTGCAAATAACGGGGACTGCTGGAAGCAGCAGGAGTTCATATCCAAGCCAGTATTGTGCAACGAAGAAGAGAAGTAATTTAAAGACAATATAGGTAATACCCTTATGTCAGCATTAAAAATGGTATGAACTGCAACTGCAAAATAAGCATTATATCTAGCTTTAACTTTTTATTTTGGCATATTTCTGACATAATATGAGTGGGTGGTCCATAACAATTGGATATCTCCGATAACTCCTGAAACGTTCAATAAATAAAGGTGAACTATAGAGTGTTAATCTTAATCACGTTTTGACATCTAACCTCGTTGCTCTGACAGTTATTTATGACGTGACATGATGGACAGCCCAGACAACCTGAGAATGTCCCTGGGCGTGCAATAAATAAAAACAACGGGTTGCACTCCGGGAGTGCCGGCAGTTATAACTCGCCTTTGCGTTAGTCTCAGTTCACGTGTCCCTCTTACGAATTTTCGATCAGGTCACATGTCCTGATGCGACTAACATTTTTTAACCATCCCAAAAAGTGCACAACGCCGCTAAAGAAGTTTTCACTTCAAAAAAGGTTGTCTATAAAGTCTGGGTGGGGAACTTCCAACAGGGAGAGGGACCTTCCCCTTAATACCGGGCTAAATTAGCCGTGTGGTTTCCGACAGAGTAGAATAGGACCACTCCTAATCTTCCCATGGGGGTCGTTAGAGGCGACTAAGGAATAAGCTAAACAAAGCTCATAAACATCAATAAGACCTCTCCAACCCGTCTGGCCAGCGAGGAGAGTGTAGGCCAAATCCTCTTTTGCTCTGGCCAAGAATGGCTCCGGTAGTAGCTAGTAGAGTAGCTTAACGATGCCATCAATAAATGATGAATACAGTAATTCCCGATTCCACCATGTACCGGCAAAAGGATTTGGTACCGGAATTAACGGTATTTAATACCGGTAAAATTGTTTCAGATAATCATTACCACGCACCCCCTCCTACCCCTGTGATTAACGTTACCTAATTTAACGGTACCAATCCAACAGATTTTTCGTAGAGGTACCGTCACTGGATTTTACCGGTATTCTAACCCCTGATTTTTGTTAAAGGTTTCAAAGGACTCTTAGTCGCTGACTCCGTGGGTGCTAGAGTGTCCAACCATGAAAAATAAATAGCAGACTCCCACAAAGTAGCCAACTGTACTATAATTGACCGAGCGAGCACGAAGCGTCCGTTTTAGTTTGGGCAAAAAGTCGTTCATATGTCCCGCTGTCCGGTTGTTCTTCTCTACAGCAGCGGTCAACACGCCAGCCTGCGACACGGAGTGACCGGGTTCGATCCCCGGCCAGGTCAAGATGGAAAATGATCTTTTTCAGATTGGCCTGGGTCTTGGATGTTTATCTATATATGTATTTGTTATAAAATATAGTATCGTTGAGTTAGTATCCCATAACACAAGTCTCGAACTTACTTTGGGGCTAGCTCAATCTGTGTGATTTGTCCGTATATATTTTAATATATATATTTTTATATTTTACAGATTCTCGTGAAATGTTGTGAGACGGTTCCATAATAACATAGAATATTTTTGTTTATTCAGTTGTTTCAAAATGGCGGATTTGACACAAAGGACCTAAGCCAATATGGACCATTGTGAATTCGCTATGATGTCTCGCGAGTTCCACAGCCTCCAGTAAAATACTTCTGCGTTACGTCTTTGATGTCAGAAATTATTTTATGTTATATAGATGGCTTATACCTATGTACATATATATGGATGGATGACGGTGTAAATTATATTTTTCCTTGTTGTTTGGTATGGTGTAATGGCGGAGACAGTGTGTCGCGTTTTCGTCAGCGTTCTGGCAAGTGGCCACGAGTCTGGTGCGATACGAGTTGTTATCTCAGGCTAATTACACGCCGTTTACTATGCTACGTAACAATAAATAGGCTATGACACTTGCAATGAGGTCGCGACATCCAACACGCCATGCCATGCCGCGACTGTCGGGAAACTGTTGCGAAAATGTTGACCTACAGGAAAATATGCGATTGACCTGGTCCCGAATTCTTTGAATACTATGTTAAGTAGTAACAAAATATAGGGAAAACAATTTTAAGCTCACCTTTTCGAATGGTTTCATATGCAGCAAAAGATGAAATCCTAGAGGGTGAATAAATAATAATAAATAAATAAATATATGCGGACAAATCACCCAGATTGAGCTAGCCCCAAAGTAAGTTCGAGACTTGTGTTATGGGATACTAACTCAACGATATTATATTCTATAACAAATACATATATAAATAAACATCCAAGACCCAGGCCAATCTGAAAAATATCATTTTCCATCTTGACCTGACCGGGGATCAAACCCTCGTGTCGCAGGCTGGCGTGCCACTGCGCCTTGAAGCTCGCCCATAATGGGCCAGAATGGAAATCTCAATCCATTCCAACCAACGTCGCTATTGGCTTTGTGTATTTTTTGAACACCAATCTCGATAGACAGAAGGGGACAAGAGTCGGTGAGGTGACACATACATACTTTGAATGTCTCCACAACGAGTTGAATTGAAACAGCAGTTTAGGTCGGTGGCAAAATTCCATCTCTGCATAAGTTCTTCTACCTTCCCTGTTCGACATCTTCCGTTGAAGTTCCAAGACAAACACGGGGAATATGGGGTCGGATATAAGATGGCAGCATGGATAAGCAGATGTAGCGTCGCGAAGAACACCGCACTTGTTCACTCCTCCAGTCACAGCGGTTCGCACTAATTATGCGAAGAATGCCCCAACACTCAGAGCTATACAGATGCTAGGTGACATGCTCTCTCAACAAATCGATATATTCAATATTTCAATTAATGCTTATATAAACAAAGTGACCTTGTATCTCAATTCTATTAATTTTATTATTTTACATGTACTTGACATTTCAAATAAGGACTAAGCAGAATGGTTTTATTTTATTAACAATATTCATAGACTTATATTCTGTATGTTTAATCGATGATGGCTTATATTTTACTATATAAGCCATCATCGATTGTACCGTACTTTACTAGATGACATGTGAATGACTAGGTGTTATACTGTAAGTTTACGTGTAATTTTCAATAAATAAATAAATCAAGATTTATTGACCACTACAGCGTTTTATATAATATAATTTATTTATTTCACTTTTTATTAAATATCGATACGCTAGTTTGGTTATTTTCTCCATATCAGAGGAAAAAGTTTTATCAAAATTAGCTCTTGTATTATGAATCAATTTTGTCACTGATGTGATGGTCGAAGTCTTCTCAAACCCTCGCAAATTGGTCAATTCATACCTGATCAGCAAATAAATTAAAAAAATACTAAAAAAATATCGAAATCAATAGCAACTTAATTTATTTTACAAAATGTATACACATTGTTAAATCTATTTTACACGGGTTTTTACGAGAATCTCTGTAAACTGATATTTCCTAGACGAAGCATAATTAGCCGACGCACAGCTGACTGAAAAACTCGCGACGGTTAACGATCGGTTCTTTGGTTCACCGACAATTTGGTTGGTTATATGCCAGCCGGCCGCTTCCGATTCGTTTCCCTCTAAATCCACGCAGCGCCGCCTTAATCCGCCGCTAAGTTCGCCAATCTAATTGTTGCTAAATCACGTTTATTTTTCTTTGCGATGACAGTATGCGTACCGCTAATGCTGGGAATATTTTTGAACTCGCATACATCGCAAGATTGACGGGGTTACCAAATGACATCCAGATTTCATTTCCGTTTCGTTATCGTTGGGGAAAAACAATGGAAAAATGCTGTTTTCTCATGATAGCCGGATCGTCTTTGCTTTGTCACTAGCGACTATTTTATCTACAGCCAATGTTATGACATAATGTTTATCATCGGCTGGGCAGATGATAACATTAATAGCCGAGAAACGGCAATGAAGTATGCCCTTGACCGAAAACAAATAAAAAACGCGATATCTGATATTGAATTTTCTATTTTTGTAACAACAAAACACAAAATTTCAAAAAGTATTTTTTAATAAAATACAATCAAGTGTTAAAGATTTGCAGCACAGCACAGAATTTTCTTTGTGGTATCAAAAAGGTTAGTGCAGATCAATAAAGAATATTTTTTGGTTGTTTTTTACCACTTCAAATTACCTTAAGGACTCTTGTTATTATTAGAGTGAAAACTGCTCCAGTACCAAGTACATTACTAAATTTGCTACCAGACTAAAGCAAGAAACTAACAGATGTAGTGCGGCGGAGGCGCACTTGATTATGCTTATACTGTGCAAGTGCTAAAGGCTCGCTACTTCGCTAGTTCTGTATGATTTGAAACCCGCGGTAGGAATATTATTTTTATAGGATTTTCTCAGTCTCAGATGCGCGCGTTTACTATCGAAAATGATCCAGGTAGTATCGTTAGAAAGATAAGTCTTGATGCTATCTTGAACATGTCGAGGATCCCTAATGATTAAATATAACAGTGGACATTTACATAATTATACATCATGTTTTATGTCACTTAATCTATCGGAGGCTAGCTAGTGCCCGCGGCACCGCTCGCGTCTTTTTCATCCCTTGGGAACCCTTTTTTTCTGGGATCAAAGGTAGATGCCGAAAGTGTCAGCGTTGAACATTTTATGCAAAGTATAAATTTGATTATCAATATACTAACAATTAATCTGTAAGCGTTGATCGTGGAGTAAGTTACTTTATTTTTAGAGATATCGTGTTTATAAGCTCTATACATGAAACTGAAACCAAATTGACGATTTTGAGATATTTTTCTGTATACATGTTGCTCCATAACTCGTAAAACCAATTACTTCAATTTTATGAAACTTGGTAGATAAACATTTAGACGTACAGGAGTTTACAGGACACAGGATAGGCTACTTACATTTTTATACAGTTATGATAAGAGTTCGCCCTCATACAAACATAATTTGAGAATGTACGCGAACGGAGTCACAAGCACAGCTAGTTTATAATATTAGTTGTAATAGTAGTCATGATATTTAATTTTTGTTGTTATTTGCTCGTCTTTAATTCTAAGTTTCCATTCTATATCGTTCTAGAAACAAGTTGCGACTTACAAAGTTAAACGAGACAGGGGATAAGTAGCGAACTTTAGAATATTTTATCCGAGTTATCTACTATTTACCGGCCCCCGGTGCCCAATACTTATAACCTAATTCGGTCGAAACTCGTAGGCGTAGGATCATGTCATGAATTATTCAGGCCGGACTGCGCCTATGCGATACCATTGCGGGGATCTTGAAAAAAAAAAAAATAATTTGATGCTGCCCCTAATCAAATTGTAGATGAGGTAGGTACACATAGCGTTGCCATCTCTAAAAATCAAATAGCCGGACTTTTGGGATTAGGGATTTCTGAAAAAATATTAAATAAAACACATGTTTAAAAACGGGACTTTTGAATTCGTAAGCCGGACGCTAAGAAAGGATTTTTGATCTAATGAACGTGATTGAACTAAACGATAGTATATAAAGCCGGACTGGCCGGACGCAGTCAAATTTGGCCGGACAAGAGGTAAAAAAGCCTAACACTGTTGACGCTACACACCACTTGGTACTTTTCATATCAAGTACCTTTTTACAAGATTCGGAACGTTTCGTCTAAAAATACGTGTAAGGGGGAAGTTAGATTTGACTGGGCAACTTTACCGGTGCCGAGTATTTGAAGGGTTTCTCCAGTGGAAATGGAAGATTTCCCTAACCTCGTTCGTCCCATCGATTATGAATACTAAAATAGACGGTAAAAAATTCGTGTTCATTCTCGTGACGTCTCCCGTATATTTTTTATATAAAATGTTAAATATGATTTTAAACTTGATTATTTAAATTATTATAATACAATAAGTAGGTTTATGAATGAACTAACAGTATACCATACATAAATAAACATTTGGACCAACTAAATTAAAATACTTTTATGTAAAAAAATCCTGAGTCGGGATTTTCCCCGGTAGGAATTATGACTGTTTAGGCTAGAATTATTTAATTTAATAATCAATTAGAATTATCAATATTTTTGTATTCATTTTTTATTACTTTCCTGAAAATTTAATAACACTGGTATGATGTTGAAATATATAAAATGGTTTGGTAAGGAAATAGCTTATTATTCTGATAAAAATATGTAAAATCTCGTTTAGGCAACTTAGCAAATATTGACCCATATAGGTTGTTTGGTTGATCAACGCTTTTACCTCGTCCACAGACACAGAATCAGACACAGTAGCAATAACAATAGAATTAGGACTACAGGAGGCGGGCGTGGGAGAAAGTTTGACAGGAAACCCAACAATGCCTAACTAAGTCACTACTTTGTACATTGTTTGGGTTTCCTGTCACAAAATCCAGAGAAGTGTCTCTGGATTTTGTGTCTTCCCCGTATTTTTATGACAAATGATATCGACTCGGTTGGTCTATTGTAATTTGGGTATTACAGCAGGGAACAAGGCTTTGGCTCCGCTTCCACCGGCGTTTCCATAGTGTCGTAAAACCGATGCCGAAGTCGGCCGATAACCTCAATCATGCAGAACAGCCTGCACTATGAAGCAACTAGACATGTACTCCAGTATAGCTCACATTGCCAATAAATGTGTGTATGTAGCAGTTAATTGCTACTTTCATTTTCGAGGATGGTAAAAATGAAAAAGAAATTAGAAGCAGCGAAGTAAGAGTAGCTGTGAAATAGTATAAGTAGTACTAATCTTCACTACATAGTATAAAACAAAGTCGCTTCCGGCTGTCTGTCAGTCCCTCCCTATGAATGCTTAGATCTTTAAAACTACGCAACGGATTACGATGTGGGTATTTTTTATTAGAAAGAGTGATTCAAGAGGATGGTCTATATGTATAATTTATCGCACCCGTGCGAAGCCGGTGCAGGTCCCTAGTAATAGGTATATAATGAGCGAACACTTAACTCGTTCACGGACACTGAACCAGACACAAAATAAATAACAATAGAATTACGTTTACAGGCCGGCTGTGTCCGCGAAAGTGTTAAGAATGGATAACCGGTTTTTATAATCTTTTCTTCTTTTTATAATCTTCTCCGGTCAGCTAGTTTATTCCTATGGCCTTGTTGCCTCGGCAACTTGCGATTGCGACCAGTAAACTGCTCTTTAAGTCGATCTTGAATCTCTCAACCCCCGTGCTCCCCGCCCCATCTGACTCATCCCGACCGCTTTTGTAATCACAAGTCACGTGTTTCCCAAATTTATTTATTTCGTGAACATTCAAAGGAATAAAGTACAAACAGGTCGTATACACGAGCAGGGTTGCCAGACGTCGGGTGTTTTTTCTCGTACCAAGGTTTGCTAAATATCTCGTAATTTCAGAACATAATCTCGTATAAATTAAAAATATCATTAAATCCATGATTTACACATTGAATTTACTTCCATCTGGTTTGCATTGTATCAACTGTGATTCATATTTTAAAAAGTTTATTTAAAAATGAGTAGATACAATACATCAAGCGGGAATTCCCCGGCCAAAGACTACAGAGACGAGGTCTAATAAATCTAGGGTGCTCTTTTAAAATTAGTGACACTCGAAAAGGATACGATGTTTATTGTAAACTTTTTTACAATATTTTGGCTCGGGTACGTGATGCAGTCAATTCAAGGGTTAAGTTAGACAATCTTACCTTGTATAAAGGGATAGTTTATGTTTACCAAGCAGCGCCGGTCGTTTAAGAAAATCAAATAAAAGAAACGTGGTTAAAATCTCGTAAAAAAAATACACGAGATTTTTTTCTCGTTTTTCGTACAGAGACCCTTACATCTCATAAAGTTACGAGATTTCTCGTACATCTGGCAACACTGTACACGAGCACCAGCACGTTCTGTATGTTCCGCCATGAGGCACAAGATCGAATAGGTGTTAGTTAGTCCTTGTTCTGAGGTGTTAGTCACTCACTACCATTTACAATATCATAGACACAACATCATGCAGAAACTAACTATAATCTATTTTATTTTGTTATTAAGTTTTATTAACATCCCGCCGCGTTTTGGAAACACTGAAATATCATGCCAAAATACTAAGCGGAAAGTTTTCCTTTTTTTTATTACCTATTTCAAGTTTGATGAAGGCAATTATTTTTTCTTTATTACTGTTTACTTAGTATCATAAAGAACAAGCAAATGCAAAGTTTTACGGCATTTTCTTTTTTTTCTTACAATTTTTCATTAAGTTCACCTGCCCCGGTCTCTCTGTGTGTGTAGTCTATGTGTCTGTACTCAAATCAAGTATGTTATTTGGACAATGCGCAGTATGTATGGGCAGTAGGCAAGTAGTGCTTTTCTTTTCGTGATCTGCATTTGATGAATCCAGCCGAATGGAAAAAACCGGAACCCTTAAAGATGCCATCATGTCCGTCCGAATGTCAGAGCTACGTTATTCCGAAGTTGAAACTCTGCATGGGCGACCCTGACTCTAATACTACAATGAATGAGATAAAATAATGAGAAAGAATGAATAAAACATTCTTACAAGGATTATTTGGGTTAAAAACATCAAAATAAAATTAATTGTATTTTTTTATACAAAAGTGACCCACTTTAATCCTTTTACCAGCTTTTACCTCGTGCAACTGTGAAGCTCCATGTCCATGATCGGTCATGTTAAGGCAGTAATGTGACATTAACTTGACCTTGATTGAAAAGAAATTTAGTATTTAGTCAAATAGGCTTACATCAATTTGTACACAATCTTTTCACACAGTAACCTAGCAGTGGCGTAACTATACCACCTGGGGCCCTTGGCAAACGTATACAATGGGGCCCATGATCTGAGTTTAGTGCCCACCCCAGCTCTTCTACTCCTAGCCGGGGCCCACTAAGACCGGGGGCCCGTGGCATTGTGCCAGCATGCCACCCTGTAGTAACGCGACTGTAACCTAGATACAGAAGTAAGGTGTACTTATGCATTTATCACGTTCGAATGGATAAAATATTAAGTAATATTGTTCATAGGCTATTTTATTCGATGCTAACAAAATACAAAATGTGCTTTAGTTAAAAAAATAAAACTATAGGTGAGCAGAGTTCACAGCTAAATACAAACCACGAGTTACTCTTTATTTTCGCTGGGCTTATCATTTGCCTCACTTTCTACATCATGTGTTATAATAAACTTAATAATAGTATGACAGAAAAGTAAGAGTAGCAAGATTTTGTTGGTGTGTGCCTTCATCATACTTGTAAGTGCCACAGGATGGACATACGTTATAGCTGCAGCCCAATAGCCTTTTACCGACGATGCAGCTGCAGTAAATGACTTAGTACATTCGTGATATGTTCGTGCAAGTCTGTGCCTTAGCCCTTGGCTTGGTTTTTAACTCTACTTTTACAATTTAATATTTCGAATGTTAAGATAGTTTATGCGTATAGTCGTATATTCGCTGTTATTTTTCGTTCCTTTTTATCTGATAAGTGCCTAGATTAAAAACAACAAGGCCATTTAAAGTAAGAAATGAGAAATTATATTAATAACCTGACGCTTGGCAATTTTTTTTGGTCATAAGCACTTGCCTAAAATAAGTAAATAATAATGCCCAAGATTTGTATGTTCCCATAAATTCCTAGCCAAGGGAACATTCCCTGAATATTCCCGGAAACATTCAACGGAATCATTCTCGCGAACATTACCGTTTAGTTCTCTGCTAAAATATTTCCGTGAATGGGTATGTTCCCAGCGATCCATCAATACTTCTGACCCACTCACTGATGTCCGATTGAGCTGAAATTTGCATACACATGACGGATAGCTTGAAGCTTGTAATAACATTTTAAATATTTTTATTAAGTTCTTTATTATATTTATTGTATTACAACAATAATAGAAATAATAAATGAATTATTTTAATTGTGAGGTTTTGTCTCCGGTTCTCGAGTCGGAGAGGTCAATGATAAAGCTGTAAATAACTTTCTAGCCTTGACATTAATGTTTCGCTGTTATGTGTAGTATTGATACGGTTAACTCCCTTTTCGTCCACTACACGCGTCACTTGTACTCGCTGCGTCCCTAGTAACTGTCCAGTCCAGCGACGGACGACCTTATTTACTGGTGCGCACCTAAATTTCGTGGCCTCGGAAAATAATATGCCTCCGTTATTCGGTGCCGTAATTAGTACTTAAGCAAACACAAAAGGTGTTTCGTTTGGAATTAAGTCTAATTAAATCCTGAACCGTCTGGTTCAGGTTCATTACTTGTAAATTGACAATTGCACGGTTTTCATATGAATGTTAAATAATATATTTGGTTGTACTCTTGTTGAAGTATTAGGTAGTATATTATCCCTAGCTTTCGCCTTAGACTTAATCCGTGCCTATGTGCTATTCTACTGAATATTTCTTTGAATTTTGTTTCGAATATAAATAAATAAATATAAAGGGACATAATAACACAAATTGAGCTAGCCCCGCAGTAAGTTGTGAACTTGTGTCGTAACGATAATATATTTTATAAGAGATAGGTAGTTATAAGTATAAATAAACATCCAAGACACAGGTCAATCTGAAAAAGAATGTTTTCCACCATGACCTGACCGGGGATCGAATCCAGGCACCCTGCGTGTTAATCACTGCGCCACGAAGCTCGCCAATGGATATTATAAGCTTCCACATAAAGTTTCATGAAAATCTGCCCAATATTTTTTGCGTCAATGAGTAACAGATAGATATCCATTAACTCACACCTTTACATCTACATACAAATGATAGTGGGATAACAAAGCGAAAAATAAGCATATTTTTCTAAGATTATTATCTGAAATTTAAAAAAAATATCCTAGAATAGACTTACGTTAATGAACTGGTCTTATCGAGATTATTTACAAACACTATACTTAACTCTATTTAAATAAACTTACATAACTCCATCAGAATATTACCCAGATATAATCAAGTTAGAATACCATAAAAGAGTTTATTTTCTTGTTGCAGAACAACAAACACGTGGAAAGCCTGGATGACGGACAACTACGCGCCCTCCTAGATGAAGCTATTCAATACAAATGCCCCAAGGACCGGGAGGGTAAAAGCAGCCTCTTCAAGGTACGATTATAAACGTACTGATAGACTCACAATTACAATACCACTTTAGTGCGGTGTCGCCTTGTTCTGATTCTGCCCCCGACTGAAAAGAGGGGTGTTAAAAGTTTAAACTGTGTTTGTCAGTATGTATTTGTGGCATCGTATAGGTCAACGCGAGAGCAAATTTTAATGCATTTTGTAGATTTGAAACTAGATTTAGCGGGCTCACTCTTGAACAGAAAATATGATATATAATAAATAGCTAGAATGTCGATGTTGAGCTCAAAATCATTCTAGACTTATCATAAAATTCCATAAAATTCTAATCAATAAAATTCCATATTCATTATGTTTTAGGTCGGGAAGATCACGATAGGATAGTGTGACATACGGCTCTAAAGCTGACCATACGCGCACAAGTATATAGAAAATTCTTGTTATTGCGTTTATTCCGCCAGTAATAATAGAACATCTATGCGTACGAAATGTATGTCCCTAACGGTAACCAGAATACAAATTAAGCTCCGTCAAATTTGAAATTACGACTTAATATCGTCAAGCGCATTTTGCGTTTATTAATTATTCAAACTCCTTTATGTACGAAGGTCTTAGGGCAAAGACTTTATGAAAATGCGGACGTGTTACACGAACATTAGCATTTTGTTGAGGTCTATTCATGGTTCTTATTAAGCTAGTTCTGGGTTCTCAATTTATTACAAAGTGGATTTAAAAACTGGCTAATATCATAAATGCGAAAGTTTCATTTGTGATTTTTCCGCATAACTACTCATCGTCATCTCAGCCTATCTTTTGCCCATTGCTGAGCCTATACCCATGATGCTATGTCTGAAATTATGAAAATGGCGGAAACGAAAAGAATAGTATCTTAGTTTCTGGCCTCCATGCCGGTCATGTGATTTGGCGTTGGTCTAATGATGATGACAATTAGAATTTAACCCCGCCGTAAACTACTCAATCTAGTTCAATTTTGCATCACAGTTAAAAGGGGTTCAAAAAACTACATAATATATTCTAGTATAACTGCTCCGGAATTCGAGCAAACCTTATTCGTACTGTTTGTTTGTTTCATTTGATATAATACGTCGTTTCTGTAAATTTTGTTTATGTCGACTACTGGTTGTTGCTAAGTCGCAATGAACATACCGAGAGGGAAGAAAATAAAACAAGGAATGTCTTCATTGTTATGGTTCATATTATGTACCATACCTATGAAGCCATATAAAGATTTAAAGAAAAAAACATTAGTAATTAATGACTCATAAATAACAAAAAAGTACAGTGATGTTGAATTGTGGGTTTCAAATAAACATTGATCCGGAATGGAGGCGTCCTAACTAAGAAGAATGAGCGGCTTTAGCATCCCATTTATGTCGCACGCTCGCGAATATATTGTATCGGGGACACTTTTGCCTTCTCTCACAAAGCTAATGTTTATTTTATAGAATGGAGAATCCTGTATTATGTAGGCATTATCTTTAAACTTACTGCAATATTGTTAATTTCATTAGAAAACAAACATTTTAATCAGATTTTCTTGTTTCAATTGGACCACTAAACACGTCCAGCTCAAGACTACGTACGATGTAGCAAACTTCTTTTAGCTCGGAACTCGCGTAGTTACCTGTTCTTTTATTTGCCCAGGAATATTGCTATAGAGACATTGCAGTGTCATGCTTCTTTCTTAGGGCCTAAATGGCAATGGGCTGGCAATATCAATTGCTGATTGAATGCGAATTCTCTTTCCAGGAGCTTTTGGAAGAAGTGGAACACCAAGACGAAGTCAGCGAAGCTGCTTCTCGCGGGTTCATCGCCCGCGGCGGTCCGCATGCGAACTCTCTGCAAGACCTCATGGCCGCGCTAAAAGTGGAGTCCACGTCGCGGCCGGTGCGGCACCAGCCGCCCCCGCACTCACAGACCTCCGTCTCGGCGCGCGCCATCCACGGGGGCAGCCTGCCTTCAGGCGTAGACACATGTAAGCGAACTGATTACAACACGCACACCAACTGTCTACTAGACCTCATGTTCTGCCCGTACTCAACGCGGTGTCCATGACGCGGCCGGTGTGGCACCAGCTGCACACGAACTCAGCCTGCTTTCTGGAGTAGAGTACAATACGTCCTCTCCTCCTCCACGCGTCGTATTCCTCATTGCTGAGGGCCGTGACTACCCCGCAGAATCACCTTCTCTCTAATAATATTCCTCCACCTGTTACGGTTTTTTGCTACGTGGAGAGCCGTATGAAAATTGGTGTCTAGAGGGGCCCTCCAAAAGGGCGCCGCGCCGATCTTTTTGGAGCGGTGGTCGACGAAACGAATGAGCTCAACCATCATCCGCAGACCAGACCCCCCCCCCCCCCCCCCATTTCGAATGACGTAATATGACGGCCCCAGAGATGATCCGATTTGATCCGACAATCTCGTAGGGCTGGTCGTTTTCCGTCAACCTTGCCTCACGCAAAATAGATAGATGCGGACCATCCAAGGAATCTGTAGCATCTTCCTCCAGCACCACATTTTGAAGGCATCAATGCTGTTTCTATCAGCCTTTTTCAGAACCTATGTTTCGGAGCCATAGCTGAATATGGAGAAAACTAGACTGAGGACAAGTTTCTATTCTGTCTGCCGTGAGATGTTGTGGTGATTCCATATTTTTTTTGGCTGAGACATGGCATTTTTGGCCATTCCTATATTAGACTAGAGTGCACATCTAAGCAAATACGTTCTCATTTTTAGCTTTATCTGATTTACCACAGACATATGTCGTGGTAGAACCACACTACCGGCAAAATTCAGTTCATTTTGCTAGTAGCACGAATGGGCCGGCTCGTCCGGGGAGGTACCACATTCTCACAGGAAATTGATGATTGAGTAGAAGCTTTACCGCATCTATGCTTCGTTCGGTGAGAGAGAGGCGGAGGCCCATCTTACACTTGTAAGCGAATTATTACTTTCGGGCTTAGTGATGTCCCCTGTAGGGCAAACGTAGCAAACTATTACTCGCTAAAAGTTATTTTATACATACATACATAGTATCACGTCTTTTTCCCTTGCGCGGTAGACAGAGCCCACGTCTTTAAGACCTAAAAGCCACATTTAGCATGTTGGTGGGCGTTAGGTGAAAAATGGAATCAAAATAGGGATGGGTTGCTAGCCGCATCGCCTACGAATATGATTCGTCACATTCGCCACCTCGATCGGTTTTTACGATCTGCGCGGGAAGAGAAGCAGCTACGTTTTTTTCTTTTCTCCCAAACCAGCATGGAAGACTTAGTTAGACATGGAAGATTTATTTTATAATTGTACTGAGTAAGTTTTACAAGCAACGAGAGCATTGTTTCCAAAACAAAGACAGAATTTTATCAAATAGTGAATCATTTCTTTGACAATGCTGTAAGAAACATTTTAAAAATAGTTTACTGACAAATGCATTGTCAACAAACGTCCTTCTTATCTTTATCTGCCCAGACTGTCTGTGTGGCCGAGAATAAGTGCCTGCTATCTTTGTTCTACGACAATCTTATCAATTGATTGCTTTTCGATTGCTATTGTAGACCGATACAATCGTTTCACTAGTGTTGCAGCAATGAGGCAAACATGTGTTGAGCTTGTTAGGGGTAATAACTTTCGTGTCACAATTCGGTAAGTGCTATTCTTTCGTAGGCTATTCTATATAAATATTATAGTGTGAAATGTTTTAGGTAAGTGTTCTAAAATCAGTTTCATAATAAAAAATCTGATCAGAAAGTCAAATTGACATTAAATGATGTCATTCATGATTCTTGAGACTTGTTCAAATGTTTTGAAAAGAGGATAACCTGCTTGCAAACACATCTCTCATGGTCTGTGAACAAAGATAACTATCCAGAGCCTTCTATTATGTTTCGGATATTTAAATGTATTATCGTACAGTTCTGTATACGCTTCTTAAATGCACATCTTTAACTCGACCTCGATACTTGTATTTCTGTTGCTACACAGGCCTTATAAATGCCCTGACACCAGCAATTTCATATTGGGCAATATGAGTATAAATGAATCGAGTGTTCTTTACTTCCAGCGTTCCTGCTAGCTGAAGAGCCGACGCGCGGGGGCTACCTAGCCACCGTGCGCTGCGTCAACCCGCCGCCGCTCGCCGAGCGCCGGGTCTCTGCCAGCGATGCCAACACCCCCGCCGAGATGGAGCTGCTCAACAAGTACGATATTTACACTTACAGAAATATATCAAGATAGAACGGCCAAGTGGGCGGTAAACGCGTGTCTCAATCTTACACGATGGAGCAAGATTCGTTAAACGCTCATCAGTCAGCGCGCACGTCCCGACATGAACACCTGCTTTATTCCGCGGTTTTAAACTCTAAAAACTGTTCATCGATATGACGCGATTTATTTCTGTAGTAATGACGTCAAATTGGGGGCGCGGCTAATGCAAAAACTGACACGCGCGTTTCCTTGGCGAAATCCTGGCATCTTCGTTCTACCTTGATATATTTATGTGGACACACTGCTCTCTGACCAACATTGACAAACAAAACTGGCCAAGCGTGAGCCTGATTCGCACACATTAAAGGTTCCGTATCAGCGTACAATATTTTTTACCGTACCATTGGACTACAAAAAACGCGCCAAAGTGATTCTTGTATGCACCTTGATGTCGCATGAAACTTCTTTCATTTGACTTCTCCTGTAATGTTTATCACACTTTTCTTGCACAGACTAAATTATTTATTATCTGTTGATAGAATCAAGAAAAAGCGGCCAAGTGCGAGTCGGACTATCCCATGAAGGGTTCCGTAGCAGCAAGTAACATAGTGTAAAAGTTCTTGTAGTTCGTTGTAACTTTGATTGAATGAAAGGTAAATTGCGATTTACGATTTATGGCGTATTAAAAAAACTACTTACTAGATCTCGTTCAAACCAATTTTCGGTGGAAGTTTGCATGGTAATGTACATCATATATTCTTATTTAAGAAGTCACAGGGGGCGAGGCCCATTTTACCAATTTGGGAGTGTCACTCGCGCAAATTATTCAGTTTAGAAACCTCAATATCACCTATCTAATATAGAAACCCTACACGTATGGGTTTGGTGAAAAAATATTTTTTGCATTTCAGTTCTAAGTATGGGGAACTCCCAAAATGTAGGAATTTTTTTTTCTATTTTTGTGTGAAAATCTTAATGCAGTTCACAGAATACATCTACTTACCAAGTTTCAACAGTATAGTTTATATAGTTTCGGAAAAAAGTGGCTGTGACACACGGATGAATCGACAGACAGACATGACGAATCCATAAGGGTTCCGTTTTTTGCCATTTGGCTACGGAACCCTAAAAATGCCGAAGAACTAATTTTGTATAGGAAACTTTAATTTTATTTTATTTTAAGTATTATCAACAGCAATAGATAAACACATTCTATAAAAAAATTCAGTGTCTGCCTTTAAACAAATATAAATTTGATCGAAGGTGTCTGCCTATTACAGTTCAAAAGATACAGGCCTGTGACAAACAGAAGGACAGCAGAGGCTAAGTAATAGAGTCCCGTTGGCACTCTTTTAGTACTGAAACATTTAAAAGAACAGCATTTTACTCAAATTATTAGCTTTCGAATAAGCACCTGACGACATCTCATACTACATGCCGATAACTTGTCCTCAGGAGTAAACCCATGTTCCCGATGTACACGGCGCGTGCATCGTTGGAGATCGGCAGCGGCAGCGTGTGCTCGGGCCGCGCGGTCACCACCACCACCCCCTCCAACCAGGTGCGTAAGACAACCCTCCCACACCCCGCCTCCCACCAAAAACGCTTTCACCACAACAGGACTCTAAATCACCATCAGGTTAAATCGAGGCCCAACAACTGGTCGACTACCCGAGGACCACCCGAGAGGATTTACACGCCTAAGAGCCTTTACCAACCGGACAACCCGACTACCAAACAAGATATGTTATTGAACGCATTACGCCCCAAATGTGCAGATGGTGCTGAAGATAGCGATTTACATGAGAGCAGTGTGAAACCTTGCGGCCGCGGAAACAAAAATATTTACAGAGCCGATGAAGACAGACAGAAGACTTCAGATATTTTTGCTTATGCCGTTAAGAATTGGTACAAAGACTTGCGCTACGAATTTGCAGATGGTGGTAAAGAAGAGGCCAAAGGCAGTGTAAATGACGACAATGATTTGGGTGGCATAAAACCGCGCGGCTCCGACCATGCAAACACCATTAATGACACAAATTTTCATCGAAAGCCATTGAGAAATAGCAGGCTGTCTGCTAATACCACTGTCATGCACAACGCTACACGTTCTAATCATCCAGACGGTGATACAAATACTGAATACCGTAACGTTGGCGAAGCTAACACAAAACTGAGTGGCGGTGGTAAAAATGCCATAGCTTCTCTTATTCAATCTAATGTTGCAGCTAGCGGTAAAGAAGATGGCAACTACAGTAAAAATAATAATAAACAAATAGTAAACCCAAAATCGTCTGGACCCAGCGCTATCAGAAATATTGGCAAAACTGCTCAGAATCGCGCAGAAGCAATGGGTGGTAAAAAAGAAGAAAAAAAAGATATTAAATGTATAAAACAAAGCATTGAAGACGTAGGGATAACAAGATTGCGCGGCTTCGATGAATTAAATGCTGACAAAGTCCCTAAAATTCATCGTACTGGATACTCTAAACAAACAGATAAAAGTTTAGGGATATATACTAACACTGTCAATAATTGGTACAAAGGCTTAACTACATATACCACGCCGCTCAATGTTAATTATACAAATAACTTATGCCAAATTAAAACAACCGATGAAAGTAATGAAATCAAAAACGCAGATATCAATCCCAATATTGATATTAAAAATATTGCTGAGTGTACTGATATCTATAATCCGTTTGCCCCTAAATTTGAAACGAATTTATTCCATGAAGAAAATATTATTCATACTCAAAGTGCTAGTTCTTATGTTACAAATAAATCGAGACAAGATGACACTTGTGATATTAGAGAATATAGGAAACGGGTGGGTAAAATTGTACGAGCTTCAATGTCTTCCGTTAATCCTAAAAATGTTAGAAGTATGACGATAGGGAAACCAGAATCAATTGATATCGACCAGGATATCACTAAGCCAAGTAAAAATAAAAATTATGTAAAAGAGCCTAAAGTAGAAATAAAACTTAACAGTATACTTAAAATTTCACAAGAAAGCAAATCATCTAAATTATCACCCATTATGGAGAGTCAACCAAAAAAACCGCAAAGTGGAAAAAAGCAATTAAGATTTGATGTTGAAATTGAAACTAAAGTTAGTCATGAAGAAAATTCTAATACTCAAAATTACGATAGTGACAGACGAGAGATGCAAGAAGTGAAAGTGAAGAATATATCTGAATCTCTTAGCGAAAAAGAATTCGACATTGACCATGCGCCTAAAAGTCAGAGCACTCAAAATTATGAAAGTGACAAACGAGAGATGCAAGAAGTGAAAGTGAAGAATATATCAGAATCTCTTAGCGAAAAAGAATTGGACATTGACCTTGCGCCTAAAATTCAGAGCACTCAAAATTATGAAAGTGACAGACGAGAGATGAAAGAAGTGACAGCGAAGAATAAATCTGAATCTCTTAGCGAAAAAGAATTGGACATTGACCATGCGCCGAAAAGTCAGAGCACTCAAAATTATGAAAGTGACAGACGAGAGATGAAAGAAGTGAAAGCGAAGAATATATCTGAATCTCTTAGCGAAAAAGAATTGGATATTGACCATGCGCCTACGCCTAAAAGTCAGAGCACTCAAAATTACGATAGTGACAAACAAGAGATGCAAGAAGTGAAAGTGAAAAATATATCTGAATCTCATGGCGGAAAAGAATTGGACATTAATCATGCGCCTAAAAGTATGAGCGGCGGGAATCCATTTGAATTGAAAGACATGTCACAACTCCAAAATTTGGATTCTGGAGAAATAGTAATGACTTTTATTTCTAAATCACCACATAAGGGACAAGATGTGGATTCTTTTTCGGCTTTTGTTGTTAATCAGCAAAATTTATTTAAATCTTTAGAGTCTGCTAATTATACAATGGGAACAGATACAAATAACAATGATGATACGGCAAATACTGCAGAAAATGCTGAATCGACGAAAACAATCTATGAGAAAAATGAAATGGACAGGGTCGAAGACAAGTCGAACTGTGACAAAGAAACAAGGTCAACTAATACAGATTCCTCTACACCTCAGTTAATTGAATACTTTGAACTTAAAACTGAAACTAACACAACTGTTACCGAAATATGTAGAATTCAGGAGCCAAAACCTAGTGAACATTATGTCCTGGCAGAGCTCTCTAACAACGCTTACATCTTCCTAACATTCCCCAAACGCTTGGCCCCGCCGCAAGGACAGTCCGTAGAGTTACAGGAAATAGAAAATCATGGCACATCAAATGTGAGTAATGCTCTAGTAGAAAAGAAAAGCAGTGAAAATAGGGTGGGTAAGAAGAGGGAGATCAATAAAAACAGTCTTAGAGTCCTTCTGTTGGAAAGCCTGCTCAGACGGGACGGCGCGAACCACGGCCTCGCGCCGGCTGCTGCCGCCGACACACAGGTAGGACTCCATAGACTTATTTGAAATAGTGACCTCATGTATCTCTACGTAATATTTATAAGTATTTATTTTTTTAACATGAAATTGTGGGATATGATTTATATATTTATTATGTGGTGTACGATTTTTTTTAATAGTAATTCGTGTCCCACTGCTGGGCAACGGTCTCCCCTCCTTGTCCTTGTCTTGTATTTATCTCTTATCCCCTCCCATCCAATGATTGACAGACGAAACTACAAATGTGACAAATGGATATATATTTATTAAACAAACTTATTTAGTGTTCTATTCAAACACGAGACATTTTTAGTCAGAAAAGGAAAATATCAGTCGGCGAAATTAATTTTAATGAAGCCATTAGTTCAGTTTGTTCATGGACCCAGTCTAATTTGAGAGTATGTATATTACTTATTTATATAATAATATTAATAAGTGTATTTACCCCCTCGGCGTGCCCACACTAACCATATACATAATAGAAAGCATGTCCGGACTATTTACATAGAGGTCTCGGCATACCCGTCGGGAGAGAAGGTGACGGTGTGGGTGTTGCAGGTCGACTCCACCATACCGTTCAGTTGCATCACAACACCGGAGGTTGTGGCCAGTTGCAACACCACGTCTTCCACGGTGCAGTCTGCGGTTGCTGTCGATCCTAAGGTAACCTTTTCCGCACTAAACACTATTCCACGAAACGACTTCTCGCCAATGAGACGCGTGTAGGCGCTGATACACAGATATAGATGTATATAGATGACGTAAATGCACCTACAGTACTATCACAAGTCGCATCGGCTTTGTTCGGTGGCGTAGAACAGCAAAACCAACCGCCGAATCAAACCGAGTGAAAATTTCAGTAAAATAAAGAACTTATACCTACTACATAAGATTTGAAATCCAAAAACAACAGGACTCGTGGTGTCTCGCCCATAACACTGTGCGGCGCTGCAGCGAACTCCAGACATGGCGCGAACGCATCAGCCAATAGCGGACGAATATTTTCGCGCCATGCAAAAATTTGATTTCTGTGCAGGTACATCGGTGTAACTTATAAAAGTGGTACTTCGTTTGTCCGAACCCCGACCAAGCGTCAAGGTTGGCCGTGGCTACTGGCAGTCCGTGCGCGTCTGTTTTTGCACCCAGAAGGCTGCGAAAACTAATAAGAATGCCTCGTTGCATGATAATTAACTGAAGTAGCCCAAAAATTGCGAGCACGCAACGGTAAGGACTTAATTCATTTCAGACTTTTTAATACTAGGTTTTAATAAGCTTGGTTTCGATACAAATCGTGAAACTTGCGTCGTCTATTTACATTTATATCTGTGCGTTGATATTTGTATTTATTAAACAATGGTTTTGTAGGTGTATTTATTTAGTCTAGCTTTAGAATAATTTCAACCAAAGCCATGTTCTTTTCTGATCTTAATGACCTCACGGGACACAGAAAATTCGTCTTGCTGGGTGATCTCTGCTGGACCAACTCTAAAGTAATGAGGCGTGGCGAAGCTCATATTAAATTAGGTAGCATTGCTATTGTGGATTTATAGATTTTTTATTTTTCTCTTCGTTATGTCCCACGTTAATTACTGTGATATGTTTATATATACGCGCAATACGATGAGATTGCTATTGTAGCTGCGATGTATATGCCTTCAGTGGTAGACATGTTTAGATTATCGTCAGCATAACAATCTAGTAGTTACGAAAACAAATCTTCCATGCTGGTCTGAGAGAAAAGAGAAAACGTAGAATGTACCAGTTGCTTCTTTTACCGTGCAGACCGTAGAAGCCGGTCAAGGGAATGGGCGAAAATCTAAAGAGTCATGACAATAGGCGATACGACTAACAACCTTGATTCCGTTTTTCAACTTAACCCCCACCAACACGCTAATCGTGGCCTTTCAGTTTATGACCTTAGTCTACCTCGTAAGGGATAAAGAGTGTCTTGTATGGGACTCTTTTAAATTTTTAAGTTTATTTGGTTATTATGGCGGAAGAGACATATTTTGTGAAAATTTTCAAGTGTCTAGCTACCTGCCGGCCTATTTACTAACTCAGTGTACAACGTTTTGAAAGTCACTTCAAAATACATTGCAGCTTTCGTATCATTGACTATTTTTATTTAAGATTTATAAAACGTAATGTATTTCGAAATGACTATCAAAACGTTGTCCACTGAGTTAGCAAATAGGCCGGCTGTTATGGTTTAAAAAATATAGCCATTGATAGACAGACGGACCGACAGCGAAGACTTAGTAATACGCTTCCTAGGTAATTGGCGCCCTTTTTGTACGGAACCCCTCACGTGCGGAAGCACTGCGCAATGCTTCCGCACGTGAGGGTTTTCCTAAACCACCTAAACCATTAAAAGTTGATTGAGTGCGTGTTTTAGAAGCGCATTTACCTACAAACCAATGATCCGTAAGTATTTCGTTTGCCAGGATTTCGATTCGTGAAATACATTTTTTTCTTATATTTATGGCTTTCACGCGTTACGTATTTAGCCAGTATCAAGTATAAATGAGTTTTCCCGCGATTTGAAGTCTTGTTATCAATGAAACGATGGTGTAGTTTATTTCATTGATTCTACGGAGCCTCTGGCGACAATTCCCACGAATCCACTGGCTTGGTCACAGACGACGCAACGAGGCGAGGCGGATAACCACCAGCCCGCTCTGTGACAGGTTATTTCAGTTATTCCACACATTGTTCATAAACATGGGCATTTATAACACCAAATTACAGCGATTTCACATTATTAAGTCTACTAGAAACCATTTACAAAACGATCCAAAACACAAGCCGTGCAGTCCGCCGAAATTCCCGCCAAGAACTCCTGGAAAACATTTTACTATTAGCTTTATATTTACTTACTATTTGCACCATTTGCATAATTATTCATCGATTTTATTAGTTACATTAGATTTAGTTCTGTCACGGATTTGCTGTATACTGATTATAATGGAACAAAGCTCAATTTCACCTTTTTCATACATAACTAACTCGATATTATAATTCGGCGTACATAAATCAATATCACGGGATTTCAAATATGTAATATTACCTATCCGGACTTTTGTATAAAATCAGTTACGCCTCGTGTTTTAGCATATGCAATGAAAAAGTCAATGATCTGTCTAAATGGGAGTAGACGATGTAGGCCTCGTCTCCAAACGTTATTTAATATCATTTCTCAGATCGGCCCTTCAGGCTATACATGCACGTAATCGCGGCCCATCGAGCAATATGAGAGTTAGCTGTCTCTCCAAGCCTTGCGCACACAGGCAACGCCCAAAGCCGAGGTCCATCCCGCCTGGTGCCCTTTGGGGATCTTGTTTATATAGGCTGAGGGCACTCTGCCCTCGCTTCAAACGCCCGGTGAAGTAGCAAAAGCTCATTTAGTAGCTAGTCAATTAAAAAACAACGCGGGAGTGCCGGCAGCAGTGAAAACTCCGTGTGGTAGAAAGCACTTTCTCTCCTACGCCGCGCCGGCGGTCTCAGGTCACATGTCCGTCTTAGGAATCTTCGATCAGGTGTCGTATCTTGACGCGTGTTTTAAATTTTTTACCCATCCTAAAAAGTTCACAACGCCGTTTAGTATTCACTAAAAAAAATAGGCGTCGTAGTAGTTAGGCGTACTGAGAGTTGTGGTGCCACGCAGCCGCTGCAGCTGGGCTCGTGCTACCGCGCCGTGGCGAGCCTCACCGGCGCGCTGCCCTCCCCGCCCTCCCCGCCCGCACCGCGCACACCCTCCGCCGCCCGCCGCGAACAGGTACCCACGGCGTTCTCACATTGTGACGCTGGCCGATTACATTCTACAGCGTTATTTGTAGAACACTAATAATCTCGCAGGTTTAGATATGCCTAGTTAACATTATAAACAACCACGTTTGTTCTACGAGTTCTGCCTTAACTAAAAAAATATTTTTCAATATTTAAATGTCCTGTCGTAAGTGTAAGTCTATGTAAACGAAAAGACGATGCGACGCTCGCGCGTAGTCTTTCTTTGCGATGCGCGTAGAGATGTTAACATTCAATCGGAAAATAAATTAATATTTATTTTTGTATGAAAGTAAAATCTATCAAAATATCAAAAGTCATAGAACAAACTGTTGTTTATGATGTTCGCTATCTAGACCTGCAAGGTTATTTAATAGTCTATATCAAGTAACCTGTATTTTCTTGGATCTTCATTTCGTTTGTTTTGGAGCTAAAAAGATAGTTCAAGCAGCCTGAAGCTTCTGACTTAACTATGTGACGACCATTTTAAGACATTTTGAGCTAAAGACCACTCTGTAACTTTTGACACGATGTTTCGCTTCACCGTAAGGAAACAGTAATCGAAGAAATTTATCATAGTAGTGAATCGAAATACAAACTCACAACTATAATAGAGCCAGGTTAGATTTAGAGACCTGGAAGCTGTCTTTTTGTTGCCACTACTAGTAGGAACCCAACTTTAAATTTAAGGTTTAATAGTTGCAATATTTTATCACATCAGTTTTATTCTATGTAAGGTATGTTTGTTTACTTATTTATGCTTTAAAGATGATAAAACCAGAACTTCGGCACGTAAACAAAAAATAATAAAAACCAGTCATAGAACTGGCAATGCAAGTAAAAAAACTTACAATGTGAAAACGTCCCCATCATGTGTCTTGTCGTGTATTAAGTGTTCACATCATCGCATTTACTCCATATTAGTCTGGACCAACGGGGAGTATCTTCTCATTATGTAACCGAAGGCTGATTATAAAAAAAGAGTATCAATAAGATTGATTTTACATAGTTTTGGAGTAATGAGGAGATGCTCTTCTTAAGGCTCCTTCACACAACGCCGGCTGTCTGGCCGCTGGCCATGTCTGCCGGGTCATGAAGCCGCTACGTTTCGCGCTTTTTCAAGGTATATTCGAGTCGTACGTAGCATTCACCGCTTTTTAACCATCAGAATCATTGATTACTTTGTATTGGCATAAAATATTATAACCACGAATTATTTCAATAAAACTAGGGGGGGGGGGGGGGGGCTACTGGGTGGGGTATTGGCATATACTATGGGTAGTCAGAGAGAAACGTAACATTTTTTTTAATAACGGGGTCACTTACTTCGTCTTGTTATTTGCGGCAGCACCAGATTTAGGTGGCTAGAAGGGAAACGATTAGTGAGGGAAAATCATGCAACCCCCAGTCATTTTAGGAGTTAAAACAACGGCGGCAGAAACTCAGCCAAGTGCCCCGTCCCATTGGAGCCGTCGACCCGTAAGGCGCGGTTCTCTCGTCCTATTCTCGCTGTACACCAGCGACAATCTGAAAACCCCCTACTTAGAGTTGAGTCTGCTGTCGACTCTCTCGTCAGGTGGTGGTTTAAGAGGTGGCGCATCAAACTTAATCCGAAAAGCACACACAGCAGTGTTCTTCTCAAAGGATAACCGAGCTAAAACATCGAAAAACGCCATATCGCGCGAAGCCAAACCCTCGTTAGGATCACACTATCATCGGGCCAACAAGGCTAAATACCTCGGTGTCCAATGTCCATCCATTTCCATAGCATGTTGACTTTCGGTGCCCACATCACTAAAGTCCGCAACCATGCCGCATTCGTATAAGGCCTTCTCCACCCCATGATAGGCAATGCTAAGATGTCACTTAGAAATAATTGACACACTCTATAAGCTTTGCCTCCGTCCTATTTTGACCTAAGCCGTCTTCTCCCACATCGCGTCCTCCCATATCGCATGTTCGCAACGCATGCAGAATCGTTTCAACACCCGCATCACGCACCAGTAACTACTGGTTTTACCACAGAGGTACTTACGCATGACGGACCCACGCAGTGACCTAGATCTCCTATCCCACCGATTACTGGTGACCGCTCGGCGGTCTTGGGTGACTTGCATCCAAGATAGGCCTATCTTGGCTGCCTTCTGCTGCTCTCCAAAGGCTTTTGCCATTGTTTCACAAATCAGTCCTTCAAGGAATCGCGGCCTATCCAAGCCTTGCGCACCTAGGCAACGCTCAAAGCCGTCCCTCCTGTGGGCCCTTTGGTAATGTTGCATTTATAGATTAAGGGCACTCCTATCTTCAAACGCTTGGGGAAGTAGCGATAGCTCACTTGGAGCTAGCTATATCTATCTAAAATCTATAATTTAAGAACTGTGTTCTTGTCGGCTAGCTATATAGTCAACAAAAAAAAACTGTCGGTGGCGCAGGGCGCAGGGCAGCAAATTTTCAATTTACACTCTCCCCTTTTGATCCGGAGTGCTATATAAGGCACAGTCGCCCGATAGTCCACGCCCGCAGCCCATCAGGCAATATGACAGTTTGCTGTCTCTCCAAACCTTGCACACACAGGCAACGTCCAAAGCCGAGGTCCGTCCTTCCTGGGGGCCTTTGGTGATGTTGTGAAGAATCAAAAGCTCACTTGGAGCTAGCTACACGGTCAATAAAAAAAAAAAGTCCATGCCGCCGTTGTGTGTATTAAATAGTTTGACACAAGGTTATTGGGCTTTTAAAGATATCAATGAAGGTTTTGCTCATTATCTTGTTATTACTGACATGGATAACACACCTTATTTACATTTACGTCAACCTAATTTATGTCGTCCTTAATTTTTCATCTTTAAGTTTGTAAATGGTGTGAAAAGTAAATAAATATGTTTGCGGCAAATCTCGCTATAGCAATTTCTTTAGTACTTATTGTGCTCGTTTTTTAATTATTTAGTAAACACCAAATTTGATAAGCCGCACTGCGTTTGAATTCAGTTATTGAACTTCAGAATTAATGACGTTTATTTAGCATAATATATCCACCTGTGTCTCACACGACAAATAGTGATAGGTGTATAAGCTATCACTATTTGTCGTGAGGAACACAGGATGCATATAATTAATATTTTAAGCGTGTTAAATATACAGTGTGATGTGATATTAATCGCAGTCGTTGGTTGCGCAGCCCCGCAGCGTGATGTCGAGCACGTTGAACGGGCTGCCGCTGTCGCGGCCCAGCTACGGCGCCACGGCCTCGGCCTCCGCCGACGAATACAAGGTTGGTCCCGCGCCCAGCGCGACGCTACAGCACTGCCACTCACCACAGCTGACCTCACTACTCACCGTCATACCGCATCATCCATATAACGCATAGCACTGTCGGTTCGCGCCCGACGCTCTTAACACTTCGATATACTGACATATTCTAATGCGTGTTGTTTTTTCCTATTCAGGTGCCTATATTCACTGTGCACTACCGTTTACAGAAATCTCTAGACGAAAACGGCAACGCTGTACAAGGAATCAGTTCACCCATCTCGGGGTCTAGTCAACACAAGAAGCCGCGAAGGAAAAAGTCCTCCAAGAACGAGACCGTGATCAAATCGCACCAGATCGACGGCTACCAGGGCAACAAGGATCTCAACGAGGTGCTGCGCTTCATCGAGTCCAACGCGGACGCCGGGCGCCAGGGCAAGCTGCGCGGCAAGCACAAAGACGACGACGACAAGGGCAAGAAGCGGTCCGCCGAGCGGCGCAAGGACAAGGAGAAGGTGAAGCGCGCCTCCTCGCTCGAGGAGCTGTCGCGCACCAAGCTCGAGGACCTGACGGACGCGCCCGAGCCGCCGCCCGCCAAGCCCGAGCGCCGCTCCTGGGGCGACGACGCGCGCGACGCCTTCTACTTCCGCGCGCCCGAGCCCGAGCCCGCGCCCGACGCCGACTTCCAGACCGTGACCAAGCGCCGCAAGCCGCGCCGCCGCGACGCCGAGCGCGACGAGCGGCCCGAGCGCGACGCGCGGCGCGCGCGTCCGCCCGAGCCGCGCGCGCGCCGCGAGTCCGCGCCGCCCTCCGACCGCAGCAACGACTCCAACGACGACATGGACTCCGTGCACTCGCTGCCCGCGCCCGCGCGCGCGCCGCCCGCCGCACACGCCTCGTACGCCGACATCGCGCGCACCCGCCACAACATCCCCGACCTCATCGAGTCCTGCAACTTCTACGCCGAGGGCGAGGGCGCCGGCGACGCGCGCCGCAGCGACGCCGCGCCGGCGCCCAGCGACGCCGACGGCTACCCGGCGCTGGAGCCGCGCGCCGCCGCCGCGCGCCGCCAGCCCGCCAAGCCGCCGCCGCCGAGCGCCGCGCCGCGCCGCGACCGCAAGGAGCGCGCGCCGGCCGCGCCGCCCGACTGCCCGGCGCCCGACGTGGTGGCGGACCGGCGGCCGCCCGTCATCCTGCTGGACTCGGAGGCGCGGCCGCGCGACATGGACGGCGTGACGTTCGGCTTCGACATCAACGAGCAGCTGCTGGGCGGCGCGGCGCGGCGGCCGCGCTGCGACCTGGTCCGCGACGCGCCCGACGCCGACGGCGAGGCGGCGGTGGCGGCGGTGTCGGCGGTGTCGCTGGCGGTGTCGGCGGTGTCGGCGGTGGCGGTGTCGGCCGGCTGCGCGGCGCTGCGCTACGTGCCGCCCGCGCCGCCGCCCGACACGCACCACCTGCATCAGATCATCGACTACGTCGGGGCAGGTCAGTCCGCTTTCTATCCTCAGGCCACGTTTACGGAGAGGCGGCACACGTCGTGCGGCGCGTTGATTGCCACTGTTAAAATCTCAAACATACAGCTAAGTATGGGGCCCTGAGATATGACTTTTGTATAATGTGACACATGCCGCGGCCGCACGCTGCGTCGCTGCCAGAAGAGGTGTGGTGTAAGGGGTATTGACACAAATGACTAATGATATTTTAAAAGGTATGGAACTGCATATGTTCCTGATTGAGTGTGCGTCACGCAGCGGTGGACGCGGACGCCCGACGCGTCGTACAACGCAATGCCTCTCCGTAAACTAGGCCTAATAATAATACTAAAACTAATAAAGAAAATGATAAAGCGAAAAGTGTTGTTCGTTATCGCAGGGCTCAGGTAACGTGTGTAATATTAATTTGCTTTCAGCGTGGGAGGACGTGATCCGCTGCGGCGCCGGCAAGGTGCGCTATTTCAGCGAGTAGCCGCCGGCCGCGGGTGCCTCGGACGCTCGCTTTACTGTAACAATTCTCTGAGACGCCGAAAACGTTAGTGACGCCTGTGCGTGCGAACAAACGAGTGTAAATACGGAAGTGTCGCGTACGGCTCGTGTGTGCGTGTGTTCGTATATATTTCGTCGCTTGTGTTGTATCATAGAGGAATAAGTTATATGAAAATCTTCCATAGAGCCGCCGCAGCGAGCGAGTCAAACAGTTGGACGGGCGATACATGATGGAAATTATATAAAAGTGAAACGCGGCCATAGTAACTATTGCCGTCAAACGATAACACCTAACTTAGTGTTTTCGCTGTGATTAAAGGTAAAAATTGTTTTCGCTTATAATATAAATAGAAACGAGAGCTACCTTAAGCATTTAATCATAAAACTTGCACATATAAAAAAAAACTTAAAAAATATTGAAATTGTTATTGATTAGTCACCTCTTAAATCATTAGTTACTTCCGGTCCGGTGCGACGACGTTGTTTCTGTACAAATCACAGTCCTGTAAACGAGGGCCGACGGAGTGTCACCAGAGGACACAGGCTGTGTGACGTCACGCGCGCGCAGAGCGGCGCCGTGGTCGCGCCGGGCGCGTCAGAATTGTTTTAGTTTGAGTTGATGGAGTGTAACTACTATGTTTCTGTTGATGTTTATGTGCTTGAGTTTTGTTATGTAATCACAAATATTCGATAGATTTTTTGTTACGTGTACCGCTAGGGGATCCCGGTTGGTATCAAACACTATGAAGTGCAAGTCTGGTTTCGCTGCGGCCACAAAACTAACATATCCAAACCTGCAGTCCTGGAACTCTTAGCGGCACGCAAATTCATTGTCTAATTAGCTACTCGTATCTTATTTTGTTATGTATTTTTAAGTTTTACCATTTTGAATTGTAAATATGATAAAGATCTTTGAAGTGTAAAATAGCCATATTTTTAATATATGGAGTGTTCGAATCCGAATAGGTCACATTCTCATTGTCCATGTTCTCATTGTAACCCTAGTGTATGACGTTTTCCTACTACAATAAGTTTTAATTTACAGTGAGGCAGTGTATAAATAATCTTAGCTGTACAATGAGTTCATAAAAAAATGTATATGCATATATATTATGCAATCAAAATTTAATTTATTCACCGGTTGTTGAGTACATAGAGATTTTATTCCTAGCATATAAAAATGTTACTAATAATAAGTTATAGTTTTTGGTTGCTAATGAGGAGCTGACAAATTCGGATGTATTTGAAGCTAACGTGAATGATTAATAATCCTAACGTTTCAACATTAAGGTGTGTGTGTGAACTACCATCATTTAAACCATGACGCTGTCTCACTCCTGTCCGTCGTAACACAGTTCACCTCTTACATGAGGCAGTTGCGTAGAGTGGTTGACCAAAATGTACATAATTCACTCGCAAAGTTGTTATGGTACGTACTTATGCAACTATCGCGTGAGTCGCATTTACGTAAAATGTTTGTGTAGTTTGTGTAATGTACTGCCGGAGGGAACATTTATATGGAGAATGAATATTCATAAAGATTATTGATGCGATTAGTCAACTACCGTTATTTAATTTTTACAAATTAATTGTTAAATACTAGTTATCCTGATAAAATGTTTTGTTAGATATGTGTAACTTAAGAGAGTGAGACGCTGTGTTCTCCATCTAGATGTTTTCTCTATGTAATTCACCAACACATTGCCCATACATTCTATCAAAGAAGTTTCGTCTCAATGTTGCATCTCCTACAATGTTGACCGACGGAAAGCTAGTCGAACGAATGTAACGATATACTTAAACATTTCGCCGAATCTATAATAACAAATAAGAAAAACGAAAGAAATTTTATTTAACACAATTTTTTGTATGTGTTATGATACTAATATTTGGTAAATGTTGGTCATCGTCGGAGCCTTAACTTCCATCAAATGTGCATAAAGCAAGCTTGGGAATGCAGTGTGTCTTCAATAAAATCTAAAAAAATGTCACAAAAATAATTTTAAATGCGAAAGCTTGTTTGCTAAGCAATTAAAAATATGTCGCACACTTCGCTTGCTAAGCTGACCTGTGTAAATACTTAATGTACATCATGAAAACTTAGGCTCGAAGGAAATAAAAGTCGTTGGTTTATTGTCAATGTTTGATAACATTAGTTATACGAATAACAGTAAAACATGGCGACACACATTGTAAATATTATGTACATTAATTTCATTTTATTTGAAAAGTTACATTTTCAATATAGCATTATTTGTTGAGTCATTGTATTGAAAGGACGCGCTCATATCAAAGGTATAGAAATATTATTTATTATTTCTTTCCCTTGTAAAATATGTAAATAAATGTGCAGAAAACTTATTGGATTTTTTTAAAGTTTAGTAAATACTAGGAGTTGCGGATGAAAGATCTCTGGGCTTGACTAGACAATTTATCTGAAAGGCGGTCACTACGATTGGTCCTTACGTGGTATAGGTATATTCAAACAGTGTGAAGTAAATGTTGAGATACATATAGAGTATGATTCCAAATTAAAACAATTGCCAGATAAATTCAGTACATACTCTTTGAAATTCGTTTATAAACATGTAATATTCTAAACGAAAAGCATATGAGTCGATATTACTGTAGTATATAGGCTCAACGTAGACGACACGCTTTTTGTCCGATCGAGTCAGCGGCGCACAAAAGTCTCCTCCCTATGGCGCGTCGTGTGCGTTACTGCATAGGTTCTATTTTCACAGACTAAAAAGTGCGTCACGGTTAGTCTATCGTCTGCGTTGGGCCATAACTTTACTATGAGCTGTTTGAATAGATCAAAAGCATTATTTGTTGATAATCGCCAACTCGACGAAGGTTCCCACAACCCAGAAGCGCGGGGAACGACTTTATTTCACTTTCTCTCGAAAGGCTATTTAAATATTTTTGCGCAGTAATGCTAGTAATTCTATTAAATATTTTATTGGCGAATATTTTTAGTGTGAATGAGCATTTTTTTGCAATGCAGATTATAAAAAATACAATATTAGAAACTGGAGAGAAACTGTTTAGAAAAGCTATTTGGCAAAGTGTAAATGTATAAATAAAATTAATACTGAAAAATATGTTTCTGAGATTGTCTCATTATCTGATTAAACCAAGGAATTTCAGGTTCATCCATTTTGTTTTATTTCTAAATTATTCCAAAAACTGTTGCAATTGTTTTTATTTTGTCAGGCAATGAGACAATTTACTTGTATCATAATATGTATGGGGATAATATATGAGAATTATTTATCTGCTTTACATCTAACTGTTTATTGTTACTGTGTTTTTACTCTGTTCTTGCATAAATGCAGATGGTTCTAATTAGTATTATAAAAGTACAGAAAGTGAACAACTTATTGCATATATTTAAAAACTGAGAAACAAGACTAACATTAATATTTTGCCTCATGAAAATAATATGAGCTGTGAATGCAACAAATATTATATCTAGATCATTAGGAAAAAAACATTGGTTCTATTAAAACAGTAATTGCACAAGAGCATTACTTCTGGCATGTTTGGTCTCGCTTATGGCTGGACATCGTCGCTCATACTTAATGAAGTACATAGTTAAAATATTTCTTTTTTTATTACATTAAGAACAGAGTAAAAATAAGTAAGATTTTTAACTGTAAATGTTTTGTTTATTAAACAATATTATAACCAACTGCAATTTACAGTTATGTACTTTTTCACTGTTTCCGTTTTCTAAATAAAAATGTTGAAAATATAAATCTTTTTTTTATTGGTTCCCCAATTGGTAAGAATACTGGCTGCTGCGGCTGAACTGCTTACAGAAACATCTCGTTATTATTTCACACAAGTACTTGCCCTTTGACTAGCGATAATGTGGAGTACAAAAAAAGAGTGGCAATCCGCGAGTGAAAATTTAAACATTCGGTTACTTAGTTACCGTTACCGAAGTAACGGTAACTAACGCGCCAGTTACCGACGTAACGGTAACTGGCACGTTTTTTAATGGTGTTTTCCCGTGTCACAAAATGCCCAACGCGTTTAAAAAGTTTTCACTTCAAAACGAGTGTTTTTTTTTTATAGTATAGGACGGCAAACGAGCAAAAGCGAGTCACCTGATGGTAAGCGATCAGCACTGACAACTGCAACAACCAGGGTCTGACGGGTGCGTTGCCGTTGCCGGCCTTTCTAGGCGCATCAAATTAGCTAAACCTGGCCTAAATTGTCTAACCTAGTGTACTTAAATATAGTAAATCATGCGAAAACCGCAATGTATTTGTGTCCGTTACGCCAGCCAGATTTTGTCGAAAATCGACATTGAAGTGCAATAGATAATTAGATATAGAGCTTCTGTAAATGGTAAGCTAATTTTTAAATTTGGTAAGCGTATACTTTTTTAATTATTTGATAAAAACAGTTCCGGCTAGCGTAACGTTACCGTAGCCAGATCTTTTTTTGTTTAACGGGAATTTTGAAATAAAAGTTATCTAAATAATTAGATATCAATTTGGTATAAATGGTACAACTTAAATTGTATTTATATTTGCTATGGTTGCGAAGATATTTGAAATCCTGCTGGAGTAACGGTTTGCTCAATTGCTGTATCTCGGAATTGACTAAGCGGATGATGATGATTTTTGCACAGGACATCTGGCTAATTAGTTATAGTTTATAGCGCAATAAAGGAATTCACAGTAATTAACCGTTTAGAAGTTATTTTTATTAAATAGAAATATGCTTTAATAGGTCCCAGCACTTCCAATAAGCGCTCTAAAGAATAACTTGAAACGTTATTATATAGTGAAATACTGTCTATAAATGGTACCGAAGTTTCATTAGTATCCTATACGTAATTAAAAAGTTATGATGAATCTTCAATTTGTTCCGGCCATGGCGCGCGGCGGAGTTATTTAACGACCGATTAACCGAGTTTCCTGTACGAGTGGTCACTGAATCTTTTGTAAATAATTAGATATACATGCCAATTTAATACCTGATAAATTTCAGACCTGTAGATTAATTAATTAACGAAATAATTGAAAAAATGATGTTCGTGTGGTTACTCGACCAAATCTAGAATGTTATAAAAAAGCGGCCGCGCCATACATTATACCAACCTTCTAAAACTTACAGGATAATATATACGCGGTTTGTACAGACGAGCTATTTTTAAAAAGTAGGTACATTTATTTTAAAATAGCTACTAGCTACCAGTTACAGCTTAGCAGTTAGTAGTGGAAGCATCTTAATAATTTACTCGTAGTTAATCTGCGTTATGTGTACTATAAAACAAAGCTTTAGCTTGTACTGTTTCAAAAAGTACGTATCCTAAGAAGTAAACTGCATTAAGACATTTGTGATTTTTTAAATCAGATTACAGAAAGCAATAGGAAGTAGATACTTACTGTAGATATAATATGTAAGTACATACTACACTGTGATGTTATTACATTTTATAATTGTTGATCTGTGACTTTTTACAATAAAACTTTATATATGACTACAAGTATTTTACTTTAACTTATTCGGAACGATAACATAAAAAAGATATAGGTATTTACAGGGGTTGGAATACCGGTAAAAATCCATTACCGGTACCTCTATGAAACGACAGTACCGGTAATTGGTTTGGTACCGGTAATTTGGTAACGGTAAAAATCAAGTACCGGTACCTCTATAATACAACGGTACCGGTAATTGGATTGGTACCGGTACCTCAATAAAACGACGGTACCGGTAATTGAAAGAAGTACCTGTACCAAATACCGGTAAACAGTACCGGTACTCGTATTGGGAATTATCATTTCGTTAATGTGTGTCGTTGCCGTGTTGTGCATGTGCGGCGTGAGGCGGGGGCCCACAATAGGGCAACACTTTTACAGTCGAGCGAGTCCCATGCGGTAGACGGCAACAATGCGTAGGTACCGGTAAAATTAACGCAATTTTAATACCGTTAAAATTTGACAGAATAGATGTACCGGTACTTACCGGTACTTATAATGTGAATTTGGTACCGGTAACAAGTAGCGGTAAAATTACCGTTAACTGTTAACAATATTATTACCGTTAAATACTAGATTACCGGTACCTCATATTACCGTTAAAATTTTAACAGAATAGTAATACCGGTACTTACCGGTACTTATAATGGGAATTTGGTACCGGTAACAAGCCCTGGGTATTTATAAATTCTTTCTTTTTAATTTCAGATAAGCATGCGACGTTGCATATTGGTCCATAAGAAAAAACCTGTGATTATTTTTGAAGCTAATTTATAAACTTACTTACCTTAGTTAATATCTTTATATGATAAACATGATCTACACAGTTAGGTACTTCATATATTCTATTAACTACGCATTATTATTTTTGAAATGAGTATTCTATCTAAAGATAAAAAAAATGTTTATTATATATTAATATAATATTAGTTATAACTAAGTTTTATTATACCACTTATGTAGCTCGTCTGTACAAAACACGTACGAGTATGAAATTATCCAGTAAGTTTAAGAAGGTTGGTATAATGTATGGCGCGGCCGCTTTTTTATAACATTCTAGATTTGGTCGGGTAACCACGCGAACATCATTTTTTCAATTATTTCGTTAAATAATTAATCTACAGGTCTGAAATTTATCAGGTATTAAATTGACATGTATATCTAATTATTTACAAAAGATTCAGTGACCACTCGTACAGGAAACTCGATTAATCGGTCGTTAAATAACTCCGCCGCGCAATGGCCGGAACAAATTGAAGATTCATCATAACTTTTTAATTACGTATAGGATACTAATGAAACTTCGGTACCATTTATAGACAGTATTTCACTATATAATAACGTTTCAAGTTATTCTTTGGAGCGCTTATTGGAAGTGCTAGAGCCTATTAAAGCATATTTCTATTTAATAAAAATAACTTCTAAACGGTTAATTACTGTGAATTCCTTTATTATTATTTTTTTTTTTTTTTTATTTATTTGGTTCACAAACTGGTTGTTGCAAGCATTGCTAACAATAAAAACGAAAAGCCATATAAACATGAAAATTGAACAACCTTCTCAGAGTGAACACAGCATGCAATAAAATATATTAGCTCTCAGTTATTAACATTATATAAATCTACAAAATAAAGAGCCATAAAAAAACTACAACAAAGAATTCCTAATAGAATTGGCTGATGCATTGAAAATGTCTATCTCCTGGCAAATTTTATTATATTGAGAACACATACGAATTAATGGCGAGTACTGACGATAATTAGTACGACATGGAGGCAAATAAAAGACCACACGGTTATGTAGGCGACTGCTGGTTCTAGGTACAGAGAAACTGAGCCTACTAAGAAGGTTAGGGTTATCAATTTTACCACTAATAATTTTATACAAAAATATTATATCTGCAACTAAACGACGTTGATGGAGCGAGGTTAAGTTGAAGTGCTTAATTCTTAATTGGTAAGATGGTAACTGATGGCAAAGGTTTTTTGAATAAGTCAAATGATAAAGAAACCTTTTTTGGATACCCTCAATCCTATTGATGTGTATTGCGTATGATGGATTCCAAACAGGACTACAATATTCAAGTATACTTCTGACATAACAATTAAAGAGTAATTTTGGAATTTCAGGCGCATTAAAGACTTTCACCTGACGTAAGACGAATCCAGCCAATTTAGAAGCCTTCTTGACTATATTATCAATATGAACTCTAAAGTCCAATTTTTGATAAATAATAAATTTAATAAGATTACACTTGCTAGGATTCAAGATCATTTTATTTTCTACACTCCACTGACTGATTTTGTTCAGATCATCCTGCAACATTGCAACATCCTGGCACGATTTAATTACACGATATAATTTTAATCGTCAGCAAACATTCTATGTTCTGCTTGTAAGGTGGAACATAGATCGTTGACAAATATCAAAAAGAACAGAGGACCAAGATGCGAGCCCTGTGGGACACCTGAAGGGACTGCTGTAGGTTGGGACTTAAAACCACGCACAACAACCAGCTGGGAACGATTTCTCAAATATGATTCACACCATCTCAGCAAAGACCCACAAATTCCGGCATGAGCAAGTCTCAGTAAAAGTATGTTGTGATCAACTACATCAAACGCTCTAGAATAATCTGTATATACAGCATGGACCTCATTATTTTTGTCTAGTGCTGCAGTAATATCATCCACATACCCCAAAAGGTTAGAGACCGTCGAGCGACCGGGCAAAAAACCATGCTGATTGGTGTTAAATATAGGTTTAAAATGAAAATAAAGATGATTTTGTACCAAAGATTCAAACAACATGCCCATAAATGATAAAATTGAGATCGGTCTGAAGTTAACTATGTTTGTTAGATCACCTTTTTTGTGAACCGGTGTAATGTGGGCAGTTTTCCACTTTAAAGGGAAAACTCCATCTGAAAGAGATTTATTAAAAATTATGTAAAGTGGCTCCGCTAATTGGGACGCACATATTTTAAAGAACATCGGTGGTATAGCATCAGGTCCAGGACCCTTCCTGGTATCTGTGGATTCAAGGGCTTTAAAGATTTCGCTTCTGGATACACAACATGTACCAAGGGAAGCATGGGCAGTATTTGTAGTGGTAACCATAGACGGCGTTGATGGATTACTAATATAATTTGCATTGAAATAATCTGAAAAAAGGTCACTAATTTGCTGTCCACCTTGCGCTTTTAGATTCTCTAGATACATTTCGTCTGGGATGTCAGTGCTGTTAGATCTCAAAGATTTAATATACGTCCAGAAATATTTAGGGTTACTCTTAATGTGTGATTTAGCTTGAGACCTAAGTTAATGAGACAGTCATCAATCATTTTATCACTTCGAGTACGCAATAATTTATACGTGAGTTGATCTCTGGGATTGCCATATTTTTTGAATCTCTTATGAAATTTTGCCTTCTCTTTGAGAGTCTTTATTAGTGATCTGCTAAACCAAGGAGGAAACGTTTTATCTTTACTAGTCCCAATAGGCGTATGAGCGTGAATGATAGGATTTAGATAACTTTTATTACAAATTTCCCGTTAAACAAAAAAAGATCTGGCTACGGTAACGTTACGCTAGCCGGAACTGTTTTTATCAAATAATGAAAAAATATACGCTTACCAAATTTAAAAATTAGTTTACCATTTACAGAAGCTCTATATCTAATTATCTATTGCACTTCAATATCGATTTTCGTCAATTTTCAACAAAATCTGGCTGGAGTAACGTACACAATGTATTTTGAAGTGACTATCAAAACGTTTTTCACTAAGTTAGCAAGTAGGCCGGCTAGACGTAATTCTATAACTCATTTTTTTTTTTCAAAGATATAAAGAAATGTTAGTTATAATCAAAATAAATAGAATTAAACACTTTAGGGTTCCCCATCAATGAAAAAAAAAATTTAAACTGATTTTATTAGTACAGAATAAAAAGCTTTGTAAAAGTACCTCTATTATGTATGACGCGACTTTGTTCGCGTACAGTACATTTTATGTTATGTTGATATTGATTAGGACCCCTATACCAATTACAATTATCAATTTTCGTCCAGAAATGAGAAATTTTCATACAATCTTTACCCTATTTTACCCCCTTTAGGGGAAATTTTTACCTTTCACCTACACATCTTTTTTAATTGTAATCGAGAAATAATCATACTTCGGAGTTTGAAAATGAGAATATTCCATATAAACTACACCACACACTACTCTACTTCACAACTAAAAATAATTTCTTATTGCACACTTGCATCATAAAAGGAAACCCTGTACCAAATTTCAAGTTTCTAGGTACAGTAATTCCGGCAGTGCGTTGATAGAATAAGTCCCGTGACTCCGTTCGCGTACATTTGTACTGCATAGCTTCTATTGTTGTAATTTTTTTTTATTTTACTCATTAATACTTAACTCTACTATTCTCTTTAGGGCATTTTGAAATGTCGCTAACCAGGCGGCAGCACTGAGACACAGACAACTGTCAAAAGTGTCACATACAGCCTCCACACCTCTGCTCCTTGTTCTGAGGCTCCACCTCAGAACAATAACTAAAGTATAGAAACCGTGTTAAAATAACAACAAAATACAATATTCTACACTGTTTTTACTTATGGCATTGTTAAAGCATCAGAAAGAGATGCATATACAATGCCATTTGCGTAAATGTGCAGGTTGTCCTGGGGTACTGATGTGATCAGGGTTGTACTATATCGATGAAATATATTTATCGACTAAATGTTTCGTCCTAAGAAAGTCATAAATGTACTCTACTCTGATTGTATCGATTCGTTAAATGAGTACGATTCATAAAAAAAAAACAACTAGTTGCACTCCAGGAGTGCCGGCAGAAGTGAAAACTCGCCTTTGCGGCATACTCAGGTCCGTGTCCTTCTTACGAATTTTCGATCAATTCACGTGTCCTGACGCGAGTTTTCTATTTTACCCATCCCAAAAAGTGCACAAAGCCGCTAAAGAGGCTTTTACTTTAAAAGTTACGTCAAGATACACCTAAATACCTCCTAATCGCATGGCGCCGCTTGGCTTCATCTGATAAATAGGTAAAAAAAAAATCCATACATTACCCACCGCGCGTCTACTGTCTACTGCTGGTCATTAGGCCTTACCCAGTATTGGTCGAACGGCAGAATACCTAATATGATGTCAATCATATTTTCGATTATTTCGAAATTCAAACAGTGCCTACTTACCTACCTTACCTATGAATGCGCAAAAAACCCAATGCATTCGATTTACAGTCCCCAATGTGAGGCAGTCCAACGTTGACATACTAGTTGAAGGTAAAATAGACTTTGTAAATGATACCACCTTCTTAGGAATCACAATAGACTCTAAATTGCAATGGGGCGCTCATGTATCAAAAGGTAATATAAGGTCAGATATATTTTTCACTTGATCAATGGGCCATTCAGCATATTCCAAAACCATCTAAAGCTTTTCCCAGCTAGCTTTGAGGAACAGTCAGTAAAGGAAACATAATCAGGTAGGTAAAGAGAAACACATAATTCCAAGTGATATTTTTTATTTTATAAAACTTTTACACTAGGGTAAAAAAGTGCCAGTGTGTTATTTGTGAAAAATTCACAGTGTTGGTAATAGAAAAACAAGAGGTGAAGAAAAACAAGAGTTTACTTTACCCACTTTCATTACTGTCCAAAATAAAATGTTTTTCATAATTTTAAATATAAATAATAAAACCGTTTCCGTAAACTTTCTTATTACCATTGATTTATAATTCGGCAAATATAAATGTAGGTAAAGCATCGTGTTTCAATCGCTTCCATTTAATTTTATATTCGAAATTAATGTATCGGCACGGCAGTAAAATATTTTGAACAAATTCGAGTATGTATGACATTTTATGTCCAATATGTCGCTTGAAAGTTCCTCGGATCCACACCTTTTTATCCTTTTACTTCATGAGCTGCAATAAAATTTCAACAATAATTTTCTTCATATTAGTAAAAATCGATTCTTTTTAGGGTTCCGTACCCAAAGGATAAAAACAGGACCCTACTAATATGACTCCGATATCCATCTGTCTGTCACCAGGCTGTATCTCATGAACCGTGATAGGGAGACAGTTGAAATATTACAAACAAAAATTTCGGGCGTTTTTATAGCTTACGCCCACGGCTCCGCTCGCGTTAATGTCTATCCCCGATAACAGTACCTTATTCTGAGATGTAATTTATGTCTATGTTCTTTTCCGTACTCCAGAGATCGTGCAATGGTGATGATGATGATGCAAAATTTCATGATGATCGGTTCAGAAGTTACGGCGTGGAAGCGTAACAAACAAACTCACTTTCACATTTATAATATTATATGTAAGGATGGTACGGAACCCTTCGTGCGCGAGTCCGACTCACACTTTGCTGGTTGTTTAATTACCATGATGGTTCAATTTGTTACATTACTATTGCATGGCTCAACACTAACAAAAATATCCCTGATAGCAAGAGCGTCATAAAAAATATCGATATACTCGTAGATACGTGATTTTACCACATCACTAGCAAAAAAACTAACCTAATTTGAAATAAGGAAAAAACGATAATTTTAAGCAAAATACCTATAAAAGTTGTCATTTATACAATACGTTATATAATTGACAATATTATTGTTGTATTTTGAGGTATTTTGGGTTTTAATTATGCACTTTTAACTGAAAAACTTACCGAAGAAAATTATGTTTTACAGAATTTATTTCTGTTCGTCCTGAATGGGATTTACATCGCTCCATTGCACAAGACATTGTTTAGTATAATGGTCATTTGATAACGCACCAACCCAACACCGGTTAATACTTTTTTCCGTGAGAATTTTAGCACAATCCTATATTTAATTTGCAGACATCACAATTCCGCCGCAATGTTTTTGTCGATATATAACCCGATCAAATCGGCAAGATGCTAATATTACAGACGTTGAACTGTAATAAGTTATTTTGAATTTAGTCGGATTTAATTGGAGTCCAATGGAGTCCATTGACATTTCAAGTCGGGACAACCATGAAAATAATAGAAACTGACTGAAGTTTTTGTCTCATTCTGTCATAAGCGAAAGCTCATAAGAAAAATACAGTGTCAACTATCTGTTTTCAGTTTCTATTTTTATGCGGCTTCTATGTATATTATTCTTCTGAGGGCTCCACACATACGACGCACACGGCCTCCAGCTGCAGCTGAGGTCCAGACTCCAGACCGTGACAATTGACAGCAAGTTGTCAATTGATAACTTACTACAAACCGGAAGTGATAGTTTAAAAAAAGTACTTCTAGAATTTGTTTATTTATGGTTTATTTCTTTTTATTCAGTATTGAATGTTTTATGTAGTTTTGAATAAAAATTCCAAATGATGGATTTTTAAACAATATTCCCATGCTTCAATGACAATGTCATTGTCAATCTGTCAAAAAATGATTACGTTGGCCTCAGAAGAATAATATACATAGAAGCCCTCAGAAGAATAATATACATAGAAGCCGCATAAAAATAGAAACTGAAAACAGATAGTTGACACTGTATTTTTCTTATGAGCTTTCGCTTATGACAGAATGAGACAAAAACTTCAGTCAGTTTCTATTATTTTCATGGTTGTCCCGACTTGAAATGTCAATGGACTCCATTGGACTCCAATTAAATCCGACTAAATTCAAAATAACTTATTACAGTTCAACGTCTGTAATATTAGCATCTTGCCGATTTGATCGGGTTATATATCGACAAAAACATTGCGGCGGAATTGTGATGTCTGCAAATTAAATATAGGATTGTGCTAAAATTCTCACGGAAAAAAGTATTAACCGGTGTTGGGTTGGTGCGTTATCAAATGACCATTATACTAAACAATGTCTTGTGCAATGGAGCGATGTAAATCCCATTCAGGACGAACAGAAATAAATTCTGTAAAACATAATTTTCTTCGGTAAGTTTTTCAGTTAAAAGTGCATAATTAAAACCCAAAATACCTCAAAATACAACAATAATATTGTCAATTATATAACGTATTGTATAAATGACAACTTTTATAGGTATTTTGCTTAAAATTATCGTTTTTTCCTTATTTCAAATTAGGTTAGTTTTTTTGCTAGTGATGTGGTAAAATCACGTATCTACGAGTATATCGATATTTTTTATGACGGTCTTGCTATCAGGGATATTTTTGTTAGTGTTGAGCCATGCAATAGTAATGTAACAAATTGAACCATCATGGTAATTAAACAACCAGCAAAGTGTGAGTCGGACTCGCGCACGAAGGGTTCCGTACCATCCTTACATATAATATTATAAATGTGAAAGTGAGTTTGTTTGTTACGCTTCCACGCCGTAACTTCTGAACCGATCATCATGAAATTTTGCATCATCATCATCACCATTGCACGATCTCTGGAGTACGGAAAAGAACATATACATAAATTACATCTCAGAATAAGGTACTGTTATCGGGGATAGACATTAACGCGAGCGGAGCCGTGGGCGTAAGCTATAAAAACGCCCGAAATTTTTGTTTGTAATATTTCAACTGTCTCACTATCACGGTTCATGAGATACAGCCTGGTGACAGACAGATGGATATCGGAGTCATATTAGTAGGGTCCTGTTTTTATCCTTTGGGTACGGAACCCTAAAAAGAATCGATTTTTACTAATATGAAGAAAATTATTGTTGAAATTTTATTGCAGCTCCCTGAAGTAAAAGGATAAAAAGGTGTGGATCCGAGGAACTTTCAAGCGACATATTGGACATAAAATGTCATACATACTCGAATTTGTTCAAAATATTTTACTGCCGTGCCGATACATTAATTTCGAATATAAAATTAAATGGAAGCGATTGAAACACGATGCTTTACCTACATTTATATTTGCCGAATTATAAATCAATGGTAATAAGAAAGTTTACGGAAACGGTTTTATTATTTATATTTAAAATTATGAAAAACATTTTATTTTGGACAGTAATGAAAGTGGGTAAAGTAATCTCTTGTTTTTCTTCACCTCTTGTTTTTCTATTACCAACACTGTGAATTTTTCACAAATAACACACTGGCACTTTTTTACCCTAGTGTAAAAGTTTTATAAAATAAAAAATATCACTTGGAATTATGTGTTTCTCTTTACCTACCTGATTATGTTTCCTTTACTGACTGTTCCTCAAAGCTAGCTGGGAAAAGCTTTAGATGGTTTTGGAATATGCTGAATGGCCCATTGATCAAGTGAAAAATATATCTGACCTTATATTACCTTTTGATACATGAGCGCCCCATTGCAATTTAGAGTCTATTGTGATTCCTAAGAAGGTGGTATCATTTACAAAGTCTATTTTACCTTCAACTAGTATGTCAACGTTGGACTGCCTCACATTGGGGACTGTAAATCGAATGCATTGGGTTTTTTGCGCATTCATAGGTAAGGTAGGTAAGTAGGCACTGTTTGAATTTCGAAATAATCGAAAATATGATTGACATCATATTAGGTATTCTGCCGTTCGACCAATACTGGGTAAGGCCTAATGACCAGCAGTAGACAGTAGACGCGCGGTGTTTAATGTATGGATTTTTTTTTTACCTATTTATCAGATGAAGCCAAGCGGCGCCATGCGATTAGGAGTTATTTAGGTGTATCTTGACGTAACTTTTAAAGTAAAAGCCTCTTTAGCGGCTTTGTGCACTTTTTGGGATGGGTAAAATAGAAAACTCGCGTCAGGACACGTGAATTGATCGAAAATTCGTAAGAAGGACACGGACCTGAGTATGCCGCAAAGGCGAGTTTTCACTTCTGCCGGCACTCCTGGAGTGCAACTAGTTGTTTTTTTTTTTATGAATCGTACTCATTTAACGAATCGATACAATCAGAGTAGAGTACATTTATGACTCTCTTAGGACGAAACATTTAGTCGATAAATATATTTCATCGATATAGTACAACCCTGATCACATCAGTACCCCAGGACAACCTGCACATTTACGCAAATGGCATTGTATATGCATCTCTTTCTGATGCTTTAACAATGCCATAAGTAAAAACAGTGTAGAATATTGTATTTTGTTGTTATTTTAACACGGTTTCTATGCTTTAGTTATTGTTCTGAGGGTTTCTATGCTTTAGTTATTGTTCTGAGACGTTGGCAGTCTTATGAGTTGCCAGGTTGGGGAATATTTCCCCCGAAATTGGGAAGTGCACATACATTTGTTCTGATACTGCTTAGCTTATATTGTTGTAAAATTATTTTTATTTTGGACTACATAGAATATTTTTCTGTGTAGTTTTGTTCTTAAGATTTTTTTATTCCCATATTTATACTATTCTGACACTAATTTAAGTTTTTTCGAGTAGGTCTAGTTTATGCGATTATATTTTTCTATGTTTACTATTATTATTTTAAATTTAAATAAATTAATTCAGATGTCTTCATTAAATCGACAATCGATAACAAATAAATTTGATTCAGGTTGGGAACACAGGCGGTGCACTTTGACCACCGCAGGCACACACGACTCACGACCGAGAGCGCCCCGTTCTTAAAAACCACCCCAACTTATTTTCCGAGAAAATGTGGTTGTGGTGACGTTATTCAACGTTCGCGGACGGACGCACGATAGTGGGCGCCGCAATCTTTAAAACCATACCTTAAAATGTGAAGTTCTCTTTAACATTTATGCCGAAACCAAAACTGTGACCGAAACCCAAACCGTCGGTCGGTACCGAACTTCTACATGAAGCTTCTTTGTAGTGCGCCAGTAGCGCCAGCTGCCTGAGGCGGCCAAATATCAATAAAACAATAACTTGCGCAATTATATTTTATTTTCATAATAATCATCAACATGATACAGATGTTATGGCTTTGTATTCAAATATTATTCTATTATTATATTAAAAATATTAACAAATTATCTTACATCCACTTGAAAATGTACACTTTGTAATAGACCTTACAAAATATTCTAGAGCGCTACAAGTCGTTATCAACAGGCAGCCGCCGCGACAGTGGGCGGCTGGCGGCCACTCGTTCATACCAACTTGCATATTTTTAACACTTACATTGCTCCTACCATAAGGCATTAAAGATAGTTTTACGATTTTGTCATTTGATTTTTGGACGTAAAGAGCTACTTTTAATGCCCGCTATAGACATTCAATATTTTGACATTTTTCTAGATAAGTAGCGTGACGAAGCTTAACGAAATTGAAACCTGTTATTAAAAGCACCTGCCATTTCAATTTCAAGTGTAGGGACTGCGACGCTCGCGCCGAGTTCTGGGAACCGGAACGACACACGGGCTCACACGGCACCGACATCACAAGTCGCAACTTACATTATGTCTATCCCAGTCTTTACATCATCAAGCAAACAGTGTCTCTTACATACATTATTTTATTAGTCTACAAAAGCACTTATGATTTCCTCAAAGATGAATCGAATAAAATCCAAACACTATTTTAGTTCACAATAGGCATTCCGGCGTACGTTAGTGAGAATAATTTCGTTGTATGTAATCATTTCGGTTTCTCCATCGTTCGATTCCGAAGAAGATGCGATTACGGGGGGTACAATTTAGCATTAGGCCACGACAGCGCAGAGATCGCCACGGCGACGGTGAAATACTTTTAAATTAAATAATATTTACAAATGATACTTCATCGGAGATAAAAAAATAATTTGGACATACAAAATAAATAACAAAACTACCGTATCGTAATTATGGAATGAGTACGGAGAATTTGAGAACGTATTCACACGACGAGTTTATGTACACTAGACGGTCCGCTAGAAAATGTTCGGGCACGCCGACCAGTCCTGGCGCTCCTTGCACTCCCAGTAGCGGTGGTTGTAGAGGTGGCGCAGATGCGGCAGGCCGGGCTCGGCCTCGCGCGAGAACCAGGCCGGCGCGGGGCCCGCGGGCGCCGGCAGGCCGCGCGCCGCCGCCGCCTCGGCCGCCGCCTCCAGCTCGCGCCGCTTGGCGCGCTGCTTCTCCTCCAGCCGCAGCTTCTCCTCGTTGGCCTCGTCCCACAGCCCCTCCTCCATGAGCCGCTGGTCGGGGCGCCGCCGCGAGTCCGTGGGCGCCACGCCGGGCTCCATCTCGTTCAGCTGCGCCGCCAGCAGTGTGAAGTAGTACCATCTGGGAAACACGTGTTCTTTTAGTGTCCGACCGAAAGTTCGGTTTCGGCCAAAATTGGTCGAAACTTTGCCGAAACCGAAATTGATTTCGGAAGTTGTCATGCACGCTCGCCTAACTTCGTTTTTCGCGGCAACGCTGGCGGCCCTGTTCGGGAATTGTCGTGCGCCGTTCGGACAGCTCTGTAGCAGCAAAACAACTTAGCCGTTATCGCCCGACACTAACATTATTTAGAGGTTATGTTTTTTTGCTATTAAACATTTTGCTATGAGAACAAGCTCAATCTATTTTTCATTTCCTCAGTGGGGAGAGCTTAATTTTGTTTTATATACATAATTGTTTCATATAAATACTCGAGCGCATCTAATTAATACAAACTGGCTTTATGCCATGGCAAAAATTGTGTATAGCAATAATCTGACGAATTGACCATGACGTCATGTCATAATAATAATAATAATAATAAGCCATTTATTGCCATACACATGCCAGGTACATATTATTTACAATCCCAAACTCTCTTCTTGGGTTCCCCACCCCAACGATATATTTTTTGTGAACAACGGCGAAATATTTACGAATTAAGAAAAAAAAATACTTCTTGTGTAGTAAAATAAGTGGTGCAGGAAGTGCAAGGAAAGACGGAAAAGTGACACTGGAGTAACTTATCATAGCGAGCGAGGCGAGCTGCTGTCGCGAGCGGTGTCTACCTACATTAGATATGTTGACACCGCCCCGTGACCTTGATGCGGCCAATCTTCGTCTATAAGTGCATAAGTTTTTCGTTGTGATTTGAGTTAAGTTTGTTTGCGTAAATGGGACTGATACTGAATCGTTAGTTGTATGAGAATGACGCTTCCATAGTTTTTCTAATTCACTGGTAACAAGAGTTCAGACAAAGAAATCACCAGTGTATCCTCGTGCGAGTTTGGCTTTATTCTTATTTGGAAGGTAACAAATAATAACAGGGGACACATCTAACTATTATATGCATATGTTGCAGAATAAAAAAAACCTAACCCCTTTATATTAAAATAAAACATGTGGTGGAGGTACTTATTCTATGTCCGATGTATCCCTAATATCTTAATTCTGACGCGCTCGACTAAATCCCAAACTCTCTTCTTGGGTTCCCCACCCCAACTATCACACATTGGAAGCCGTAGCAACAAGCAAACTAACTTGTCGGAGTCCTCTGGCGCGGGCACGCGTTCCCAGGCGACCGTGAACTTGCCGGTCTTGCACACGGTGTTGTCGGAAGACGTGGACGTGACGGGCGCCACCTCCACTTTGCTGTCCCAGTAGCCTTGCAGCACGTAGCGCGGCTGCAACGATACAGTACATTACTGCAGCGGTCGGCAAAAAAGGCGTCGTGGACGAATTGAGAATGTGGGCCGAGGTGAAGCCAAGCCGCACACGTGGAATCAGTACTGCCACTTTTATAAGTTATCGAAACTCTTGCATGGCGCGAAAATATCCGTCCGCTATTGGCTGAAATGCCTACGCGCCATATCTGGAGTGCGCTGCAGCACCGCGCAATACAATTTTTATGAGCGAAACAGCACGAGTCCTGTTGTTTTAGGATATCAAATTAATTGTAGTAACTATAATTTTCAGTCGGCTTGATTCGGCTGTACGTTTTGCTATTCTGGGCCGCCGAACAAAGCCGATGCGACTTACAAAAGTAGTAGTACTGTACATCTGATTGCGGCCTAAGCTTGTATAGTGCTTTTATCAAATAATGCGCGGCAATCAAGCAAAGTAGTATTCATACATTGTTAATCACGTACAACCGTTCGCGTTCCCTTCTCTTACGTGGAAGAAGAAGCCTAAGACCAGACGTGTTACTGGGCACTTGCTTTTTAGTCAACTCACCACTCCGTCGGGGTCTTTGATGATGCCGGTGACTTTCCTCTGCGTGTCCTTGCTGAAGTAGCTGTAGGGCAGGTACTTGAGGTGCGCCACGTAGCCCTTGGCGGGGCCCGCCTCGCCCACAATGTCCATGTCGCCGTGGTTGTCCACCCACAGCTTGCCCACGATTATGTTGTGGACAGTCGTCGTCACCTGCAATCACAGCGTGAGGTGCAATCAAGCGCTCGAGATTTTTTTTATCTATTTTCATATTTACGCAATAGGCATATTGCATTTTTTTTTCGTGTTGCCATAGAAAGATCTTACAATAATTAACACATTGATAAAAAATACATTTCTAAACTAAAAAACTCTTTATTATTTCAAATTATAAAGGTTAAAAATATTTTTAAACGATTTAAAAACTCATTTCCTATCAGTTCTTTGTACGAGTGACGTGAGAACTTTGTTTTGTAACTATATTCATTATTTAGTTTATGGTAATGGCTTCTTTATAAAGGTGGCTATAAATTTATTAGATTATCTTCTGATGAAGTTGTATTAACATTTTCATATTTTAAAAAGAGGTCTTTCCCACCCAACTTGGATTATTAACATAACTTTATAACTATAAGATAACGACTGGCTCAAATTAAAAAAAATGTCTTCTTACCAGTATTCTTAGATAGATATTAGTAGCATTTGATACAGTATTTGTATAATCCATAATCCTAACATCGTACCGTATTATTGAAAATAGTCTGCACTAACTTTTATTACACATTAGGAATAGGATAATTTGTTTTTTTATGGAAGTGGAAAACGCCAAAATCGTCTGACATCGGTTCATTACAAAACAGGAGTGCGATTTCTGAAACGCTCTTTCCGCAACTAATATCAATCTTCAAATTTCCGCATGTGAATCTCAATTGGACCTGTTTTCGTTTCAATTTCACTCGTTTACTCACCGAACGATCGAATCAAACGTTAGGGATGTTACTCAAACGAACAAAAATTTTTCCAATATCTTTGGAAATATTTTTATCATTACTACTCAGCTGGCAGACCGTAGATCGTACATAGACGCCGGTTCAAGTCCTGTCCGCGTGGAATTTATAACCATATTCTATTTCTTTATTCAATAAGCACCAAATCTACTGTAGAAAATGCAAAACTACTGCTAAAGGACAATGCCCATTCGACTATAGGAAGGGGCGTCTTTTTTTCCGCGCGGCCACCGACTACACTCCTACTATTTCTAGCAGAAAATAGCTTAATTAACGAGTGCCAAGTGCGAATGGTCTGCCTATTGAACAAGGTAGTTCGCCTTCTGCTGAAGTGAGCCAGCGACGATATTCGCGATCTAGATGTAAACACCTCATTCACACTCAGCATAGTACGGGCAAAATTGTCAGAAGGTGTGGCTCTGCATCGAAGTAGAACCTCAATTTCTGCCCCCGTAGCATGGCTCACTGTCTCCGTTGATAAAAAGACAAAATATCGCGTTTTGCGTCTTTTAACCCAGCGAGCATGGCACACGCGTTAAGGGCCCGTACTACCTCACACTGCTTTGCATGATTGACTGTTATATCAATAATAATTAAATACTCAAGTTGAAATAAAAATTCAGCAAAGTTCAGGACTAACTCTGGTAACTATATGACTCAAAAACACGATTGCGTTAAATTTTCTCGATAGAAAAAAATTGCAAATCACGTCTAATTTACTCGGTATATAGCATTATTCACCAAATACATTAAAATTAACCTTGAAACTTTCGATTATTATTGCATTACAGATAAGGCAGCCATCATATGTTTTTCTTTTTCGAATAACCCTTGAATATTCCTAAAAAACGAAAATATCCAAAGTAGCCAACGCGTTTAGACCATCCGCGTTTGTATCGCCACGCCGCCTGGCATATGGCGGGCTCTTAAATAATGTCAAATTTCATTCATAAATACGTTACAAGTCGCGGGGTGCGCGACTCGCGAGCATGGGTTTGACAGCTCGCGATAGACAAATGCAGGCAAAATCGAGGTTGGTACCTTGAAATCGCATAAATTTATCGGGGTTTAGCAAAGCCTAGTTAAAATATGTTTCATACGCATTTCGAACATTAAAGTGATAAAACAATCAAAATATTTTATTTTGCGTAGTTACAAGCTGTTAGACACCTGTAATGAGTATAATATTTTAATGTAAAAAACAAAAGCGAATGATTTTTACGAAAATAAAAGCCCGATACTAGTACGCCATCTTGCGTGAGAAACGAAAACTCAAACGGAAAGAACCATTTTACCGACACATTAATGACAGATGTGTACTGTCAGTGTAAAGTGGATGATTGCGTTTGATTGGTACACGATTTAAATTCCGTTATTTCCATATTGAATAAAAATAAATCCAAATATATTTAGTTCTTAAATAAATATCACTAGGTATTTTATTACTTATGTCTAATACGATCGTTTTCTTTAATCATACGAGGTTATAATTTTTTATTTGTAGTTTCGTGTTTGAAATATGAGTAATGTTTCTAGACTGCATGCGTGCTACGAATCGTATGAGATAAATACTACGTTTTCATTGGTGGGCTTCTAGTTAAATTTTTAAGTATTATAATTGTTAAGTAGGCTGCTTTTTTATCTATCTTTGGCGTGAGCTGTAGATAGTAGCCATGCTACGGGGGCTGGGCAACAATTGGGGCCTCATACTACCTGATTATCTTCAGCGGGACGCGTCGGTAAATGCCAACTTAATACCTCACAAGCCCATCACGACGCACCAATCCTCTGTTTTTGACTTAAATTGGTGAAAAAGTTTGCTTTATCCATGAATATTGACAAACTTTTAACCCTTATAACTCAGTTCGGACTAATTTCAAAGGTATATATACCAAGGTTAAAGGTATATTGTCTTTTGGAAAAATATGGTTTGGTCAGTGGCCACGCTTAAACAAAAAGGCGCCTATAACCGGCCTTGTCCTTTATAATCTAGTCAACAAGTGCAAGATTGTATGTCAACATTTTTTCGTATTCTCCGAAAATTATGATTGAAGTCTCATTCCATTCGGAATGGCATGAAGATGTTTTTGAGAAAATTCATACATTGTCTAGTTGTACAATGCCATATAGAAAATGAAAATATAATAAAGTTTCATTTATCATTTTTAGTATTCGCACATACAACATAATTTCTCAAAAATTTTGAAATGACATATTGTTGGACGCTCGCACGGGGGATTGACGCGGCGGCGGCTTGGGGAGCAGGGCTTGGGGTACGGTACGCTGTTCTGAGTGTCCAACGAACTTTGACACTTGCCTCGAATTTTATTTTGATCTGGCGCTTCGCCGGCTTCTTAAAAGCACTTGTTGACTAAACTACTTTATATGTTGAACGACAAGCGTACCCTATCCCAGGTGTAGCGGTTGCCGCTCTTCGTAAAGTCGCAGGTGGGGCAGACCTTGGGGTAGATGCGGATGTACTGTCCACGGAAGAAGCTGCTGTAGGAGAACTGCTGCTGCAGGATCCAGCCCGCCTTGCCTTCGCAGTGGTGCACGCACATCGGCGGATGGTGCACCACCTGCGGCCCGGGGTCGCTCAGTGCGGGCAATACACAACTAGTGTGTCACGTCAAGGCAGAAATGGTTGTGCTAATTATTCATGATTTTAAGACATTTTACTCTGAGGACAATACACTTCGAAAAGAGTGTTGCTCTGTTACAGCTTTCGATACAACTTATAAAAAAAATTAAGTAGAGGCATTTTACGGAAGATAATTTTACGTGATAACGATGGAAGAGAGATAGATGAGTCAAGCCGAACGCTTCCGATAAATGCGTCACAAGCCAAACGCTTAGGCTGATCGTGCCTCTCTATCGTTTGTCCCGCGCTCTCGCTTGCACACGGAACGATACATTCTCGAGAATGTATCGTCGCGCGACGCGCAGCCGGCGTTTATCAAGATATAAGACGAAATTTCATTTGTATGTTAATTACAAGGTACAAAGAATCGTGTTATTTCAACATGTACGGTTTTAACTATACAAAACGACTGAAATATGTAGGTCTTGGACGAATAAACCACTGGACGCGAAATTATGACATTTGACTCCTTACCCCTCTAGCTGGGTACCATGAAATAGTTCTTTGTTAAACAACACGCTACGTCAGTGTGACTTCAGATACTCAAGGCAAAACATCGCGTAAAAAAGCGTGAAGTGTGCGGTATTGCTGTGTAAAAATTACAGTAATCGCACGAACAACATTTCTTTTCACCAGTAAGCACATTTTGTCCAATATTTCTTAGTATTTTCTGGTAAATTTAATTAAATGCGTAATCATCAGACCGCATAATACGTCCATTTAAAAAATCCTTGGTTCAAACTGCAAGTCAACCAGAATGTTGTCATACTCTAACGAGTCGGATTAATTCTGTCATTGTTACATTCGTTCACTAATTCTTCAGTTCATTCCTTTCATTTAGAGCTTGCATATATCGATGAACGTGTCGATGAATGATATCGATAGGAATGACAATCGTATTATGGGCGGCGGATAAATAGCCAATTTAAATAAATACTCAAAATGTATAAATATCCGTAAATAACCAGTTCCTATTAAGATTTATCACAAACCAGTGTTGAAAACTTTTATAATACAATTAGTATCTATTTCCCTTTTCTCGTAATTTGTAATTGTATTTGTTGGTTGTTAGTTTCAGTAAGCAAAGTGACAGAATCACTTCTTTATTATTTACGGAGTAGACAAGACCTAGCTTCACGATATTAAAAAGTGGCTTTTGTATGTTTTTTCTCATAAACTAAGTAATTTACCTCTACGGCTTTACTGTTTGGAAATAAATATATATATACGGACAAATCACACAGATTGAGCTAGCCCCAAAGTAAGTTCGAGACTTGTGTGATGGGATACTAACTCAATGATACTATATTTTATAACAAATACATAAAGATACACATTCAAGACCCAGGCCAATCTGAAAAAGATCATTTTCCATCTTGACCTGGCCGGGGATCGAACCCGGTCACTCCGTGTCGCAGACAGGCGTGTTGACCGCTGCGCCACGGAGCTAGTCTCCGTGTGCTAAAATGCCTTTATATCTTATACCTTTAAACGAGCAATTCTTATATATTTATTTATATATTTATATAAATTTATTTCTATAATCTCGGAAACAAGAAACGAGTTACGGGTTCGAATCCCGCGTGTGACTTACTTTTTTTATATTTTATTTATATTTTTTTAATTTTATTGTTAATGTTTGAGATAACAATATATATTTATCATAAATATAGATTGACCTAAACACCACCATATTACAACAAATAGTAATAACCGAACGAAGCACGGTCGCCCAGGTACTAGTTCTCTAAGGGCAAATAAATACACATGAAGGTTCATGTATTTATCCATAACAGTGGAGATAGAGCCTGCAAATTCATATCTGATCAAAAGGCTCCATTTATTAACTTTCCATATTCAAATACACTTAATCACCATCCGATTGTTTTTCCTATAGTCCGGGGTCAGCTAATATGTAAGATACATAGTTAGGGACGTCGATCACACGAATCTCGAGAAAGTAATCGAGAAACACCCAAATCGTTAATATCCGTTCGTTTTATTATAGGTTCTGTTCATATAATACTATTTGCACAAAGAGAGTTTTCTACCATAGTTTATAATAAATATTGTGCTCTGTAACTTAATTTTTAGTTTTTAACTCCGTGGATAACCTACTTCTTATTCGAGTTACATAATAAAACTCGTAAATTTCAGATTTCCTACTGATACTCAGATTTTATTACAAACTCAGAGATACAGTTCAGGCCGGGCGCGGTTTGAACCCGGGACCGTTCGGTTTAATTCGTTATGGTTCGAATTCTAAGACACCTGAACCACTAGCGCTTCTACTAGTCCTAAATATGTAATATTATTTTCAACTTGAAACCTAGTGTTCTGTAGATCGTGTGTGTGATTCAAAAGGAGATACATTTTGAAGGCCGGGATCCTAAAAAGAGTAGGTGGTTGAAATACGAAAATGACTGTGATTATTATCATTAAATGTGTCCTTGCCAAATTCGTTTTATTTTTCAAATTAAATTTTGATTTAGATTTGAAACAAGCGCCGTATTACGTAAAATGCCCGCTGTAGGGCAAGATACCTTAAAAATCATAATAGTTGTATAATGTACCTAAAAAACATTATTTCTTTCAATAAACAGCATAGGTAACTGAGCTGAGCATATTTATAAAAAATTGAGCATAGCCCGTTACATATTTTTGCGATGCTTTAAACCAATCATTCATTCAATTTGTCGACTGTCGACTTTGTAACAACACTGTCTATGACATCTGACATAAAACGAATAAATTAAAAATTTTAGATATAGACGCATGTCGCAAGAGGTAAGTATGTTTCATATTTGTTCGGTTCTATGCTGTCATTACCTCCCGTCCCCCCAGTATCGGTTGAACAAGTTTTCATACATTTTTCTTTGATTTCGCGTCCAGTGGTTTATTCGTCCAAGATGTAGGTCAATGCCCGCATTTCTGCCTTGATTCCAAACACTAGTTGCCTATTTACTTAGACTGATGACGTGATTTTAAGACGATTGCGGACACATTATGGTTGCGCTGATGTCGAGAGACGTCCTACCTGCTCCTGCCTAGCCGAGCTGCCTTCTTGGCGCGTGTTCGATATAACTTTTTTAAAATCAGTTTGAATAATACTATAAAAAAACGGCCTTGTTCCATACCTACCGGTATGGAACAAGGCCGTTTTTTTTTGTTCACTCAGAACATTTTCGAGCAGAATAAATGACCAAAACATGCATATGTACAGTCAGATACCAAGATGGCTAGGCCCTCATCCTATATCTTGAATTTTACCTTAAATTAAGAATAATGATTATTCAGAATTTATGAATAGTTATTCTAAATAAGTTTTCGTGTTAATATTATTTATAGTTTAAGAGAAAATTCAAGATATAGGTAGAGGGTCAGGTATTGGGTCTTTACCTAAGAAATTGGCGTTTTCTATATATAGAGAATTACGAATAAATTGAATTTTTCATACAAACGTTTTTATCATCATTTCCGGTTTGATAAATTCAAGTTCATTCATTTTTCATTCATTCAATACATTGCATTACACTTGTTATGGTAAATACATACAAATGTACCTTGTCAGTTAAGTGAATTTGAAATACAACAAAAAGAAATTGCATTCATTTTCGGGAAATAGTAAGCTTGATGATTATAAATTTTCCAAAAATAGAAAAATAATAGAAAAATGACAACATTTTTGATCAAACGGACAAGATTTACGAGTATTTAGTGGTTTACGAGTCCCAATTCGTCACATTATGGAGACTTATAACGAAAATTTTAATAATATTGATATTTTTGCATGCAGTATATCAAAATTCAAAAAACTTGTAATTGTAAATTTAATGTTGGACTAGTGGTAATTATTATTTGTTTATTTTCGGAACTTGCACAATTTTAATTTAATTACTAATTTTAGTTTGTACTAATTTTAATTTCTACTGCTTAGGTATGGGATGCTCCTTGTGTAATCTATGTACTATATCTTTTATTTAATGTACGTAAGTGATTGGTTATAGTAGTTACCAGCCCTAACATATCATGTCACGCCGTGAATAACGCTGTGGGCAACATTACTGTTATTTATTCAAGTTTAAATATTTGTTATGTATCATTTGTAATGTAGCTGTTTGTTATTCCCAATAAATAAATAAATAAACATTTGAATGAGTTCTTTTCATGAGCATTTTTCGATCATTAAATTCATAAAAACAAAAATTATAATGCATGCAGAAGGTTAATAATAGTTCACTTTCAAGTTTAAATAAAAAAGATGTGTTTAACTGAAAATCGTAGACATTAAGAACAGAATAGTAAGCGGAAAAAGACGCCAATTTCATAGGTAACAACCTATTATATTGGTATTTGACTGTACATTTAAGTGGAATTTAGAATTTGGAGGCCCTACCTTCCTCCACATGAACTTGTTCCCGGAGCGGGTGAAGGCGGCCGAGGCGGCGCCCAGTGGCACCACCTGCAGGTACTTGCCGCGGAACTTGGTGGTCATGGTGAACTCCTGCCAGCACTGCCAGCCCGCCTGCCCCTCGCAGAACTGCGCCACCATGGGCGGGTGGTGCGACACCTAGCCCAATGTTTTATATGAAAACACTATCGCAATTTTGATTTGTCCACTCAATACTTTAGTAAACATACGAAAATAGACCAGAAATTATCATATTTATTTAATGTAACAATTTCTTTTTTATTGAATTGATATAATTCTTATTGTTCAGCAAACCGGTTATCAGAATATGTTTGTCTGAATTGGTGGCATTTTCACAAAATATTTCGTTGAAAATTTAAAGACATTTTTACTTCAACTTATTCAACACTTTTTTAAGTTTGGCAGGAAATTTGAAAAAATATGTTTTCTTTGGTCAGCAGAAGTTATCTCTTCTCTCACGGTAGAGTTTATATCAGCGATAGTTTAGTTGTGTTCTTGATCAAGGTATGATTGACAAGATTTATCCGAGCGGAAGTGATAGGTTTTGTTTGTATATTCGAAAGTACCTTATATGTATGTGAATACACATTTTAAAAGACGGTCAAAAGAAAATATTTCCAACTTGGCAACTCATAAAACTTGGCTGTCAATGTCATCATTATTTGACAGATTGACAAAAACATTGACAACGACATGTGATTAAGCATGGGAATATTGCGTTATAAATCCTACAAGAGGGGAATGTTTCAAAAAAATATAAAAATTTAAAATCGGTTACAAAAAATTTGGCAGTATTTACACATATCAAATATATCACTTCCAGTCAGATGCAACTTGTCAATTCAGCCATGAAAAAATATTGTTGAATCGGCAGTGTGCGAGTAGTTGTTAATAGAGACGAGAGAACCAAACTTTTCAAGTGCCAGAATATTCAATTGATATGACTTATTACTTATTCGTAGATTGATATACTATTGCAAACCTAAATTTATTATCATCTTAATATGTATACTTATGATTGTGTAAAACATAACTCACATTTTAATTGAAAAAAAAAAAAACAGTCGCCAAAGCAGAATAATTAACTATCGTGCAGGGAGAGGCAAGTGCTGGAAGGAGAAAAGTGATAGGCAGGATTGCAGGTAGGAACGACAGCGGTAAGGTAGGATAAATGAAACATGGAATCGATTTAGCGAAAAATATTAATATTTTTTGCTAAATCGTTAATAATAATGCTTTGGCATAGCATGAAAAAAAAGCATATTATACATAACACATAAATAAATGTATACTTTGAAAACTGCAAATAGATTTTCGTCACCATTGTATAGCTTGGCAAAGAAATTAAAATATAGGCACTACCAACACCTCAAATCTCCGCCAAAATTGTTCTAAAATGACAACACTAATCCTTTGATCAAGTATAAACACTTATCATTTTTATATTTAAAACGGGGTCACTCACGTGCTATTTAGTCGAGATTGCCGACTACAGTATGGGACTCGTCAGGAGGCTATTTTCAAGACGAGTGGCGGGCGCGCGAGGCAGGCTCCCGAGCTACATGGTCGCGGCGCCTTGACTGCTGGTGAGTAGGCCACGCAGGTAGTGGATTTCGTGTCTTCATCTTCGATGTCTGGTGACGGTGTGTGTTTATAGAAAGAGCTGATCGTATCGGCCTCTACTGACTGTGTGCGCTTCAAGTTATTCCCTTGAATAATCGGTTTCGAGATTGCGGGTAAAGTCTAACCTACATACATCCCAAATTAAATTTGGATGTTGACTGACTCGTTTGTATTTAAATTCTTCAAGTTTCTGATGTTTTTTCACCCTTATGGATACATTCTGGCCAGTTTCACCCACGTAATTTTTCCCATAGTCGCAACAATAGTCGGCAATCCCGACGAAATAGCACGTGAGTGACCCGTTTTTATACATAAAGTATTTCGCTCAGCTTAATTTTAATGATATAACTTATATTTTTTTTATTTGATGGAGATGTGCAGTATTGCCTTCGATAACGAAATTAAGTTTCTTTTGTAAATTTTAGCTGACTGTACATTATGTCAAAGAGATTAAAAAATAAAAAGAATGGAGGGGCTATTGAGAACATTTTCATACAAAGAAATAAAGCCGGGTGACGGAAACGAAAACACTGTCGGATCTTTGAAGGGATGATTCAGCCCGTTGATATGAACAATTTTTCCTATGTGATCAATGCTGGGAACTCAAAATTTTTTTGACGTTCCCATACAAATTTACTGCGCGGCCAAACAGTTTTTTGGCCCATAGAAAAGTTGTTCATATCGACGGGCTGAATCACACCTTTCAAGGATTGGACCTGGTTTTCTTTACATATTGTATAGGTCTGTCCTGCACTGTCGATTTGCTAAATTTAAACATGTGTATGATGTTTAATAGTATATCTAATATACACAAGAGCGCATTACAAAAATGGTGATCGCTGTCATACAATAGTTTATTTTATTGTAAATATTGCAAATATGAAATATACTCACAAAAGCTACTAAGAACATTCATAATAAGGATTGATTTCCATGATAATATTTGCAGATTTTAAGGGCGCAAGTCAGCATATTGCGTGGGAAATATTTTTTATTCTCGTGCTAACTTTTTGCTTAAAGTTTTGATTCAAATTCCCTCTCTATAGTTGTTACATATTGAATCTCTTTGACATCAGTATCGGTGCAGTAGTAAGTGCATGTCTTGCCTGTTCGGATATCGCGCGCCAGCCGAGGTCGGTCATGCGGTCGCACTCGAACGTCTCGCCCAGCAGTGGGTTGAACGGCTTGTTTGTTCTGGTAAACAAACATAGACATATTGTTTAGGTGACCTATCAGAATTGACAGAACACTATAAATAAATATATACGGACAAATCACACAGATTGAGCTAGACCCAAAGTAAGTTCGAGACTTGTGTTATGGGATACTAACTCAACTAAAATAAAGTGTCATGGTGCGGCTGTACTGAGATTTACTTAGCGGGCTGGTGGTCGCTCGCCTTACTGCGTCGTCTATGATCAAACTAGTGGATTCGTGGGAATTGTCGCCAGGGGCTCCGTCGAAGCAACGAAATGAATTACACCATCATTTCGTTGGTAATCGTTGATAACACGTTGAAAAATATAAAGGGTTAATGACATAAAACAAATGGCGAGCTCCGTGGCGCAGTGGTTAACACGCCAGCCTGCGACACAAGGGTGCCCGGGTTCGATCCCCGGTCAGTTCAAGATGGAAAATGATCTTCAGATTGGCCTGGGTCTTGGATGTTTATTTATATATGTATTTGTTATAAAATATAGTATCGTTGAGTAAGTATCCCAATGGAAGTCCTTGAACAGACTCCGGACTCAAGTCGGCCGAAGCAAGGAGAACATGAATAGGTGGGGTTACAGCTCTGATATTTCCTGTCCACGTAGTGCAACTCCTCAGACCATGGCACACCTGTTGTCTTGCCCTGCGTGTCCTACCACCTGCACACGCGAGGACCTATACAATGCCACTGATAACGCTGTGTCAGTGGCAGAGTTCTAGTCAACACAAATTTAATTCGGCCGAGTCGACACGATAAGCAGAAGAAGTAAGTATCCCATAAGACTAGTCTCGATCTTACTTTGGGGCTAGCTCAATCTGTGTGATAGTCCGTATATATATATTTAAAAATTTATATGAAAAAATTGGGGCCGCAGCGTGGTGTACCTGCAGGCCGTGGTGGCGTAGGAGGAGATGGTGAAGGCGGCCACGTAGGCCAGCTGCTGCGCGGGGTCGGAGAACTGCGCCGCCTGGTCCAGCACGCTGGAGTACTCGTAGTCCTCGGTCAGCCGCTGCAGCATCGACAGCGGCTCGCTGAAGTTCACGGGGATCGGGATCTTCGATAATTCTTTGCCTGGAGGTCAATACAATAACGGGTATACTGTCAGCACTTAGGAAATACAAGCTAAACAAAGCTCATAAACATCGATTAGACCTCTCCAACTCGTCTGGCCAGCAAGGAGAGTGTAGGCCAAGTCCTCTGTCTGCTCTGGCCAAGTACAGAGAGGATCATGCTCCTGCAGTGGAGACTAAAAAGACCTTATGATGATGTCAGCATTATAGAACCGTCCCGAGAGATGGTAGCCCACAAATATGGCGCTTCATATTACCGGAACGATGTTACTACTATAAACAATTTGACATTCGTACACTTCAATGTTCCCAGTACTCAATGCTGGGGGTAAAATGCGAGGTACAGTCGGGAGCAGATTAAACTGACACCTCTAACAACAGATTTGAAATTGTAGAGGGGTCACATTTATCTGCCCGCGACTGTACATCACTACTTATACTAATTCTGTGGTTCACGACAAATTTCAATTTCAATTTGCAGAAGTGGCATATTCTTGATGAATGAATTAACTCTTTATTGCACCCACGTAACAATGTAAAAGTTAAAAATACTATCCAAGAGAAGCCAGTACAAGGCGGGGTTATCACTGAAATCGTATTCTTTCAGCCTTCAGCTATTCAAAAACTTAAAATAGTTGATGCTGGTGCAGTGTGGCGAAAAAAATATATGAGTTAAGAAATAAAATAGATTTTTTAATCAGTTGCCAGATAATAAACGTCAGGCAGATGTCAGACAGCCAATAAGCTGTAAATGGACCATTATTGGACAATTACCATTGACTTTAATTATTTAATCCAATGACCTTTGGGCTCTGCTGTCTGGTGGCAAGGTAGGCATATCAGTACACTTAGCGTCTACCACTCTAATAATAAATGTCATATTACATAATTTCATTTGATATATATATTCAAATATTATATCCCAAAGGGATTAATTGTTTCATTAGTGAATATGTGATACAATGTAGCCTCTTATGAGGGAATGTATCAAAGACTCCAGGAGTTTTTTCAGTAAACAAGTTCCGTTAGATCAGGTAGAGATAATTTGCAACAAATAAAAAATTAATGTCTTCTTGGACATAGAATCGTTTTGCACGTTTTTAATATTTGTAACGATTGTTCGATCAACATAGCTATATGATAAGTAAGTAATATAATACGTATAAAAAGTCAAAGTCAAAAGTCAAAAGTCAAAGTCAAAGTCAAAGTCAAAGTCAAAGTCAAAGTCAAAGATTTTTATTCAAAATTGGATACATGTATCTCTTTTTGAACGTCATATTTTTATTTCTTATATATTTTTTTTATATATGCAAAATTGAAATACTACTAGCGTTTCGGAACGACCACTGGTGAGAAGAATACGCCGAAAGAAACTCAATCCAGCCTTGGTCCCTACGTGCCTGAAGGGCTCTGAATACATTGTTAACATTAAATACAATTTTTCATACTATACATTAATTTTAACATTTAATAATTGTTAACATTAAATAAATTTATATAAATTTCCACGCATTTTTATCAGTAATATAATTATCAATGCAGTAATAAGCCTTTTTTATTAACTGGTTTTTTACAATCGTTTTGAACTTAAGTAAAGGCAGACCTAATATTTCTGCAGGAATTTTATTATAGAAGCGTACTCCTAAACCCAAAAATGAATTCATAGTTTTCTGCAATCGCACTACTGGTGTAGCTAATTTATTTTTATTTCTCGTGTTTCGGTCATGGATATCACTATTTTTCTTATATAAATCAAGATTATAGCGCACAAACATAATATTCGCAAATATGTACTGAGAAGGTAAAGTTAAAATATTTATATCTTTAAACAATTCTCTAAGAGATTCTCTAGCACCAAGTTTATATATATATCTAATAGCGCGTTTCTGCAGGACAAATATGGTGTTTACTTCTGCAGCGTTACCCCATAGTAAAATCGCATAAGACATAACACTATGAAAGTAACTGAAATATACCAAACGCGCAGTATCAACATCAGTCAGTTGTCTAATTCTCCTGACAGCATAAGCTGCAGAACTAAGTTTACCCGCTAACGTAGTAATATGGGCACCCCATTGAAGCCCGGCATCAAGAGTTATTCCAAGAAATGTTGTTTTATCAGTTAAATGTAGTGGTTCATTATCCATTACTATTTGTGTTGGAATTTTTGTAACATTTGGTAAGCAAAATTTAATACATTTCGTTTTCTTAGCGTTCAACAATAGATTGTTCGCTGTGAACCAATCCAACACTTGAGCTAAAGTACTATTAACCACGTCAAAAGAATTAGTTTGTCTATCAATTTTGAAGACAAGAGAAGTGTCATCGGCAAATAGTACAGCCTTACATGTATTGACACAGTAAGGTAGGTCATTGATGTAAATGAGGAATAACAGAGGCCCTAGGATAGAGCCCTGGGGTACGCCCATCTTAACCGATGATCCGGAGGATTGTACCCTATCTAAACTAACTTTTGAGTTCGGCCACTTAAATAAGATTCAAGTAAATCGCGAGATTTACCTTTTATTCCATAGTGCTCCAGCTTGGAGAGAAGGGTATTGTGGTCTACGCAATCAAAGGCTTTGGAAAGATCACAAAAAACACCAATAGCATTTTGTTTTCCCTCCCAAGCATCATATATGTATTTCAACAGAGCTACACCCGCGTCTGTAGTTGACCGACCCTTTGTAAATCCATACTGTTCACGATGGAAAAGGCTATTTATGTTAAAAAAAGCTAATAACTGATTAAAAATATTTTTTTCAAATATTTTACTAAGAGCTGGCAGAATAGAAATGGGACGGTAATTAGTGGAATCATTTTTATCGCCAGATTTGTACAAAGGAATGACTTTACTTAACTTCATCAAGTCAGGAAATGTCCCAGTATCTACACACTTATTAAATATAGAAGCTAAATATGGTGCATGTTATTGTATACCATTACATTAACCTCAAGTGGAGGATTTTGTTATCAGAGTTTCGTTGCCAGGTGCTACTAGCGAATGACTCATCGTATTAACGATCGCCTCGTACTTGGAAATTCAACTGCAGGTAAATATTTACATTGGCAACCGAAACTAGGGTATTCCTTAAAAGAGCAGGCATATATCAATAATACATTAACAATGTTTCAAGTACGCTATCAATGAATATTGATGTTATTTTCAATGAAGCCGACATTCATTTCGTGTCAAGTGATGATACTACTTAGAAACTTATTAACCGTCTGAGATAAAGTTATTATTTTTTTATGTACTAGCTTTCGCCCGCGGCTCCGCCCGCGTCATTGTCTATCCCTTGGGAACAATTCTTTTCCGGAATAAAATGAACCCTATGTCCTTCTCCGCACCCCAGATAACGTGTATGCAAAATTTTATGATGATCGGTTCAGTAGTTACAACGTGAAAGCGTAACAAACAAACTCACTTTCGCATTAATAATATTTTATAGTTAAGAATAGTTAGTTATAGTTATGAGGATAAGTGAATTAGGATTAGGATTCAAAACTTAATGGAAAAAATGGAAAAGAATGTTCTTCGAGTCATCAATATGTAATGTTATTAAGACGGTACTGCACGAAATTGTGAAAATTTACGTGTTTTCAAATCACTAGTATTAAGCGCTGAATTAATTAAATACATCAAAAGTATTTTTATAACTTAGGTAGATTATTGAACAAGATCGCCCCTTTGTTGGAATTTGAAACATACATACATACATACTATCACGCCTGTTTCCCATGGGGGTAGGCAGAGACCAGGGACCTCCACTTGCTACGATCTTTACAAACCTCTCTCGCTTCGTCTACATCCATCACTCTCTTCATGCATGCTCGTCGGTTTCGGGTACTCCTAACTTGCCCTTTGGCCAGAACGTCCGTAATCTGGTCACGGTATGTGCGTCGAGGCCGGCCCTGACCAACTCTTCCAGTCACATCTGAAGTATAAAACTTCTTTGTAAGTCTTCTTTCATCCATCCTTTCTACATGTCCAAACCACCTTAACATTCCTTTTTCAATTTTTGTCACTACATCCTCTTTCACTCCACATCGCTTTCGCACTACGTCATTTTTCACCCGATCTCTCAAATTTACACCACACATACTCCTAAGCGCACGCATTTCTACCGCATTTATTCTACTTTCATGCTTTTTCTGCCAAACCCAACTTTCACTTCCATACATAAGTGTGGGCAACAACACTCCCTGATGGACAGCAAGACGTGCCCTGTTGGACACCTTCCTACTGTTCATAAATGAATGCAATGCTCCATTCACTCGATTACCAGCAGCCACTCTTCTTTCTATATCCCTTTCGTGCCTTCCATCTCTAGTAAACACACATCCTAAATAAACAAACTCTTTCACTTGTTCCACTCTTTCTCCATCTATAACAATATTACATTCTGTAAAACTTTCATCCCTTTCAAAAACTATCACTTTCGTCTTACTCACATTTATTTTCATACCCTTTCTTTTAAATGCATCATTCATACATGTTACCATCCTCTGTAAATCCTCCTCAGACGATGCAAGTATTACCTGGTCATCGGCATAGAGGAGGCATTTGATAAGTAACTCTTTCATTCTTAAACCACATTCATTTTCTTTCAAATCTTTCAAGCAACTGTCCATAAATAAATTGAACAGCCATGGCGAAGCTACACATCCCTGTCTGACACCTTTGTCAATGTCAAACCAGTCTGTGTAGTCCGCGTTAATTCTTACACAGGCACTGGAATCCTTATAAAGAGATTTCAGCGCCTGGATAAGACAGCTGTTCAACCCATATGCAGACAGCGTCGACCACAATTCTTTCCTTATCACTCTGTCATAGGCCTTTTCCAAATCCACGAATACGCAGTACACTTTTTGACCTTTGGCCAAAAATTTCTCCAAAATGCATCGCATGGAAAAGACCTGATCTGTACATCCCATTCCCTTTCTGAATCCCGCTTGCACATCCCATATCTTATCATCCGTATCTTTCATCACCCTTTCAATCAATATCTTTGCATACAGTTTGCCAACCACACTAAGAAGACTAATGCCTCGGTAATTCTTGCAGTCTTGCTGTGAGCCTTTTCCTTTATAAAGCGGCACTATAATGGCTTTACACCAATCTTTGGGGACCACACCTTTTTTAAAACACATATTGAAAAGACTACACAGCTGACTAGCCACGATGCCCTGTCCAGCCTTTAGCATTTCGGCAGTAATCCTGTCATAGCCCCCAGCCTTTCCCGCTTTCATACAAATTATCGCTTCCACAACCTCTTCTATTTTAATTTCATTATTATCTTCATTTTCATCATTTTCTTGCATTTCATTCTCTACAGTCGACACCCTTTGTTGATCTCTTTCAAATAATCCCTCAAAATACTCTTTCCATCTTTCTAAAACATCTTTTTGATTCATTAATATTCTTCCATTTTCATCTCTAATCTTATAGGGCTCAGATTTTGTATCTTTCCCTCTAACTCCTTTTATACATTTCCAAAAATATTTGACATTGCTCTTAAAATCTTGCGACAGCCTTCTATCAAAATCATCTTTTTGCTTATCCTTCTTTTCTTTTACAATTTCTTTTACACACACATTCATCTTCTTATAAAACTCTTTAGCAGTACGCACATCATCATTAGTCGCCGCTTGTACAGTTCCTAGAGCAAGCCAATCCTTCCATGCTTTTTTCTTTCTACACACGGCATCTTGTACCTCTCTATCCCACCATACATTCTTCAACTGCGTACCTTTCCTTCTTTTTGATATACCACACACTTCCAAAGCTGTATCAATTATTCCTTGTTTTAAAATATTCCATACCTCTTCGATCTCCCGTTGTTCGTCTATCTTTTCAAAACTTTTTACTAACATGTTCTTGTATTCTTCTTTCGCTCCCTCATCTTGCAATCTTTCCACTTTTATTCTTTCTACTTTATTTGAGGGTTCCGATTTACGGTGCCGCCATCGCTGTAAAATATTTCTGGCTTTACAAATTACCAAATAATGGTCTGTATGAATTCCTGTACCTCGGTACGACCTCGTATCAAACACATTCTTTCTCAGTCTTTCATCCACTATCACAAAATCAATCATACTCTTTGATCCATTCTCTTCTCTCGTATATGTGTGAATCATTTTGTGTTGAAACATAGTGTTCGTCACACAAAGATTCCTTTCCAAACATATCTCAAGCAAACTTTTCCCGTTTTCATTCTCTCTTTCATCCCCAAATGAACCTAATACGCTTTCAAAACCATAGCGTTTTATTCCTACCCAGCTATTAAAATCTCCTAACATTACTAGCTTTTCATTTTCCTTACAACTACCTAATACCTCTCTCACATTATTCCAAAACTCCTCTCTTTCCTCTTTGTTCCTTTTGCTCGTACCTTCCGTAGGCGCATACACTCCTAACACAAACAACCTATTTAATCCAACTTTTATTCTTACCCAAACAAGCCTCGAATTTACAAACTGATACTCAGTCACACAATCTACCATTCGTTTGGAAAGGATGAGGCCGACTCCTTCACGGCCTTTACTGGTATCTGGTACACCAGACCAATATAAAGTAAATAACCCACAATTTGTGGTTCCACATCCTTTCCGTTTCGTCTCATTCACACAAAGAACATCAATCCTTCGTTCATCCATCATCTGACAAACTTCTTCCACTTTACCATCCATCCCTCCTCTGACATTCAAAGTAGCAAAGCGGCTTTCCGTAGCCCGCTTTTCGCGCCCACGGGAAACGAGACGTGATGGGTTGCGAACATCAGCATCGCCGCCATATAGATTTGAATTTTTTAAAATCATTGCGTTCCCACGAGTGTAGGGGATAAACTGTCGCACCCGGCAGTGCCCCTTGTACCGGGTGAAGGCTAGCCTTAGTCTGGGGTCGCCCGGTCCCAGGGCAAAAATGGCACGCTTGGTATTAGGCTCGCCCCTAATCATGCATCCCTCAGCACGGCAGACCTTGGATTGGCGGAATAGGAAAAAGGGAAATAATATATAATGGGATCATAAGATAAATACGGACTAAATTACTTGGATTTTAGACAGGATGAAGGTGAAAGGATGCTACTAACTCGGAAGCTATAAGGAGAGAGTTAGTAACAGCTAGGGAAGCCGGGAACGCGTACCCGAATGCCACACTCAATATACCACCGGTCAGGCAGTATAGTATGACACCCCTGACTTCTTTGGAATTTGAAACAGTATTTGAATATGAAATTTAAAATGTTATGATATCTAAACACATATTTCCTTCGAAAACTTCGTAATTTTGACGTCTAAAACAATAATTCCCACAAGACAATATTTATATTTACATCTCGGAGGTCGCCCCCCCTTTTTTTTTTTAAATATAAATATGAAAATTTTTCATCTTTTTTCCTAATCGCCTAATGGTTCTGCGCAGCCTAATGGCTTGCGCAGTAGCGACAATTTTCATTCGCGCGGCACCCGCTTAAGTATTATGAACGCTATTAAGGATCAATAAAACACACATTTCGATTAACTAGGTACAACAAAGTATGCCTGCTCAGGCGGACGTGGATTGCTCAATTAGTTTAGAGTTTGTCCGCGCGCTTAACATTCGCGTCATGAGTTATCAATCTTTTTTTACGTGATTACGTCTTATAAATCGATGAACGCCGGCTGCACGCACAAAAAAGTCTCACGTTCTGTGTGCAAGCGATAGAGAGGAACGATAATTATCGTTCGTAAACCGACTTTAAAGACCAATTTTTTTAATGCCTTTAACTGCGTTCGTGGTCCAGTGATTAAGAATTTGCCTTAGATCCGGGGGTGTGGGTTCGATTCCCACGGGAAGCATACTTTGTTTAGTTGTTACCAGTTTGGTTAGGACATTGCAGGCTTGAATCACTTGATTGTCTGATAATAAAGATGATTCCATGCTTCGGCACGTTCTGACGTTGGTTCCGGCTGCCATCTGGTAGTCGTTAAAGGAACCGCGTCAGAGGCCGAATGGCGGTTCCGAAGAACTCTGACACTCGGGTGTGCGTGGTCAATTGACCGTATCACCTACACCAAATGATAATGAATGCCTATTTAGTTCATGCTCATATTTTCAGGCGTGCAGCACCAAGCTGTAAGACAAGACAACACAAGTCTCGAACTAACCGTGGGGCTAGCTCAATCTGTGTGATTTGTCCATATATATTTATTAAGAGCTTACCTATGCAGTTCTTCATGATGGACCACAGACTGAGCGGGTAGTTGGGCTTTTCGGGCACCCGCGTGCGGCGAGGGTGTCCGTCCACCATCGCGTCCGTCACTCGAGACACGTGAGGCTGGAAACCAACATTAATGTTCAGGGCTAGCTATAGATGTAACTTGAGTTATTAGGTTAGTTTCCTGGATCAACATAATAATATTATAATTATAATATTATATAGTCCGTCAGATTAGTGCTCCTGGGGACTATAGGCTTTTAGACCTAAATGTAAGCCTATCGGCCCATTTTTGAAAGAAATGTTTAAACCGAGGTTGACTACTGATTACATCATTATGACTACATTCTGCTGTGGTCCAATCAAAATAAAGTATACACTTTTAATCATATTTTATAAACAGTCATACAGAGTATTTGTCGTAAGTCTTTGTTTATATCCGCCATGACACCCTTTAGACATGAATATGTAATCGTTATCAGTGATGCAAGATACTGCGCGGCACGTGCGGTGGACAGATTAGTTGACTACAGACATTACTCATATTGCCAAAATTAAAAATAGATCACAAACGACCGTTTTCATTTTTTTGACTAGCTCCGTGGCGCAGCGGTCAACACGCCACGGAGTGACCGGGTTCGATCCCCGGCCAGGTCAAGATGGAAAATGATCTTTTTCAGATTGGCCTGGGTCTTGGATGTTTATCTATATATGTATTTGTTATCAAATATAGTATCGTTGAGTTAGTATCCCATAACACAAGTCTCGAACTTACTTTGGGGCTAGCTCAATCTGTGTGATTTGTCTGTTTTTATTTTTTTTTATTTATTTATTTATTTTACCTAAATGTAAAAATGCTAAAAAAAAACTATTTTTGAGGTTCAATTTTCGGTTCTTATGAAATAAGCACATGATCTTTATAAAAAATGGGTTACAAGGCATTTATGGAGCTGTACCCATTTCCAAAACAAAGTCTACATACACTTCATATGTTTTTTTTCTACTTTCTAGCATTTAAAACAGACCGAAGCTTCATGATGTTCATCTCATCGAAATGTACGGCACAAAAGAGAGTCGTTTTCCCGTTTCCCTTAGGCTTTCATCCACTGAATCCTCCTTGAAGGCAATGGTTATTCCAACCCTTGCCTTTATACCTGTACCTTTCTGAAACCGATAATTGGATTGGTAATATTGGTATCGATAAATTTGGTAATGTTAGTATCAGAGTTATCGTTATGCGTGGTATAGAATATTTGATAAAATTTTACTGGTATTTGGTACTGTACGAGCTTATCATCATAAAGTGTCAGCACTCTCACCTAGCGCATCTAGTACTTCAGTACTTCCCATTAGATTTTATATCAGTTCGTAATAGGTCGGCAAGAACGCCGCGCTCACTCATTAAACATCATCTTTTATCATAATGTTTCTATCTAACACAGATATTACTCTAATTTCGTTAACATTTAATATCTTAGTTTCGGAGTATATAGCTCGTACAGGTATACAATAGAGGATCGGGACTTATTGTTTTTATCATTTGTTTTGTCATCTTTGATGGCAGTCGTTAAGCTATGTCAGATGTCTTTAGGCAACTTTGAAAACCTGACACCAGTGACACCACTTACACAAATGAAAAATAAACAGATAGCATTGTTGTGTTGTGCAGCACTAGTTAAGGGCCGAAAATTTCGTTTCTAAGACGAGTTTCATGCGGGATGGCAACAACGCGTAGGTACCGGTAAAATTAACATTAACTTTTAACAATTATATTGTTATGTTACAAGATTACCGATACCCATATTACCGTCATAATTATAACAAAATGGAAATACCGGTACTTTTAATGTGAATTTGGTAACAGTAACAAGCATTGCTTTCTACTATATATATATAACTATCAGTAAGTGTACTCACCCATATTTTCTTTTCGCCCGGGCTGACCGGCGCCTTGCTGGCTACAGCGCTCGTCGCCTCCGCTCCGCCCATGGCGCTCTCTGCTCGCTCCTTGTCTTCCAAGAACAACACCTACGACAATATCACAATAAACTACAACTGCCTTACCATATTAAAAGGTTAACACTGATATAACATTTAAAAACAGAGAAACAAATGCTATATTGGAACAAACATGGATAATCACAAGGCTAAGGTAATTAGCAAACTGCTTAACTAATTACTGTGCAGTGATAAATAAAATTTATATTGTTTCCTATTGGTTAGATAAATAAAATTCCTTGTATATTGAACATAATTTTTCTGAAGATTTACAAATTATTAATTGAAGCATAACTTTATGTCAGTGAAATATTTTTTCATTCATATTATTCAATAAGCATATATTTTATCTATTTGCTTATGATTTGCTTCTATTCACATGTACAATGGATTTAAGTAAACAAAAAGAACAATCAAGCCATTGTTCTATATTTATAGTCCCCATTGACGGTCCGTTAAAATCAAGAATGACTGTTTTGAAGCAAACTACTGGGCACAGTATCCAGTGGTTGAAAATTTAATTACAACACAACATAATTATTTATAACTAGCTGTCGCCCGCGGCTCCGCTAACGTTAATATTCTTCCCGCGGGAATTGATTTTTTTCCGGGATGAAAGAATTATGTGTTAATCCAGGTAATAACCTATCTGTGTGCAAAATTTCGTCAAGATTCGTTAAGCCGTTTTGGCGTGAAAGAGTAACAAACATCCATACATCCAGACATCCATATAAGAAAGGATAATAATTTGCTATAAACATACTTCCATGATATACTTACCTAAAAACAAAGCAACATAATAAATTATACATTCAAAAATAATAATGTGCGTAAATATGTGTGTGTATGTGTAAGTATGTGTGTAAATATGTGCGTAATTAATAATACTAATGGATAAAGGTATGAGACTGACCTGTTGTGTTTCCGTCACAGTTTCGCCCTCCGACTCATCTGAACTTTCTCCGGTTTTTGGTTTACTTTTTCTATTCACCTGTAAAGCGACATGAACAACGTATGATACGCGAATGACACAAAAAATAGCACTTTCACTGAAACCCTCGAATTCACGACATTAAGCCAGTCGGCTTTATAATTACGATATTATTGTAATGACCTTGAGGCTAGTTTTGTTAAATATGGTTGCACACAATCACAGTCCAGTGCAGGCCACTCCGCCGCCTATCGTGAGTTTTAGAATCGAAGCATGACGCGGGGCTTGCGATGGATACTAATTCATGTTAGTTGCGTTGTCAGTGTGGCCTGCGTTTTGGGAGTATTTGAGATGCGGGACGGAAGACAAAGCTCTAGAATTATTAACTCAATTCTAAGCTAAACTAAATCCCATAAAAATATTACTGTCATGAAGGATACAAGTGGAGCAAAACTGTACTTCAAGAAAAGCTTGACATAATAAAAAACAAAAACATTCAAATAAACAGAAAACAAATAATACAAGCGGTTTACTTACAGGCACTTTCATTACAAATGAAGTCTTATCATCTCTGGCTGTAGAGACACTCTCCTCCATGGCATCAAAGAACTCATGATCTTCATCCTCCGTATCGTTACCTTGTCCCGACCCGTTCCCGCCTGCACAACAAAGAAAATTAATATGTATTACAATTGGTTATAGTGCACTTACGATCCTCACCAGATTTATATGTTCAGTGAGGTCTTGTTACATTCTTCAGCTGGTTAACAGTTTGCAGAACCATAGTTGATGTAATAAGACTGACAATGGGTACTGTGGACTGTATATTTTTAAGTAAACATATACACACAAGAGATAAAAATTATCATCATGTACTTCATTATTACTTCATTAACTATCTTAAAACTGTTTATACAAACAGACAATCAAATTATGACTAATACTCATTTTAAAAACAAATAGATATAAACTCTTATAATGATGAGAAAGCTAAATGAGAACATGTCTAAAGAATCTATAACAAGCATTATAAAAATGATATTAGCTTTCTAACAAGGCTGTAAAGAGTATCATATCTGTTCCATGTTTCAACACTACAGAAACCAAAATTAAATAAAATGTAGGATGTGTGAATTGTAACCACAATCAACAATATTGAAAAATCATTATACACCTGTAGTGTAATATTGCCAACACTCAGTGATTATCTACAATTATTATATTAGATTATATAGACATTCTAATATATTCCAAAACTAACTCTTACAAAATTTTGTATAAATAAAAACAGAAAATTCTCCATATATGTTGTTGGTACTTTTCAGGTATCTTAGGGATGAATGCTAACAATATAATAAATAATACAGTGATGCAAACTAGTTGTTATTTAATACAATTATTATTAAACAAAGTCAGAATACCTTGCGCTGGCGGAAACAATTTATAATAAAAATAATTAAACCATTCATATATATAATTCATTTCTTGCTGAATAAAGCAGATAGATGATGATTACCTACAAGAGGAAATAAGAGATGTGATTATATATAATGACAGCAAGCGAGGTAAAAACCTACTCGTTCCTCATTGGTTTCAGAACTCAACCATTGCATCAAGTGGCAATCTTACACTGCAGCTGTATGATCTACACCAAATCATACTGACATGCACTCATGGTAAGGCTTGGTGATAGCAACAAAACATAATATGTACAAGGTGTTGTGTTTCAACAGTGCAGTACAAATACTGTGCGAGCCTAATATCCTGTACAAAACAACCACTTATTACCCATGAATCTAAATAATGTCTTGAACACACCATACTTGTTGAATGTTAGTTGATTTTGTACATGTGGCAAATAAATCACCCAGCAAATCATACAAGGCAATGCATGAGCAGCTGTTTTTTAACAGTATTTGCAAACACAACCTTTGATCTAATGATCTAGATGGACACAAGCTTGCCAAGACCAACCAAAGGGACATTTCGTCCCTACTTACCGCCCATCATGGATTATATTGATGTATCATTCAATTTGTAATTGCATATAAACTAAAGCACACAGTATTTATATTCCAAGCGGAGATCTACACAAGGCCAAGTTCACGAGTCGCGCGAGACCACACGGGAACTCCGCAGACGAACTGCCAAAAGACAACACTTCGGACGCCGCACTCGATAATTAAATAAACGAATGTGAAATATTCTACCAATTACTATTGCTATGCTTTGAATAGCAGAGCAACCTTGAGAACTTTAACAAACTCAAAAAAAAATCTACGAAAAGAGAGCGACAAATGGATCGTCTCACGACGTCTTACGTACCGAAACGAAGTGTTTTTATTGAACGATCATGTTTCTAATTGATTTGACACTTTTTTTGGATGTGTAGCACTAATATTACATTGAATTTTAAAAAGTATGTCTACTCAACAATCACCAATTTATTTTCGTTCGATTTTCACATCCGTCATCCACCAAACCAACCATGACACGTCTGCGTTCCGTTTGACCAAAAACATTACGTAAAGTTGCGTGGTTGTTTCACAATAATCTTTTAAAAATGTAAATATTACGACTTTAGGGACCGTGTTTTTATCCTTCACGATGAGCATCCATATTACTTATACACAACTAATCATAAATTAAACAATAGCCATTTAGAAAGCGAAATGAAATATCAACTTTTTCTAACTCAAAATGTGTAAAGCGGAACGTTGACGTCTGTCAATATGTCATTAAAATAAGGGCAACTAAACACCTGACAAACATATTAAGCTAGTGATAATCATTATATATTAGAAACTTTAAATTCTAGACTTTATAAATAATACTAGGTGATTATACCGGGTGTTACAAAACTACGAAATAATATTTAAGGGGCATGATCAGTCCATGATATTAAGCAACTATCCCCAGGGAACATACATCGAAAGACAAAAAAAGTTTTGACCTTCCATTGAAAGTCGATCAGCTGATTGCTTATTTTGTATCGGAGATCGAATTTTTCTTTTCATGTTTCGAAGTTTGTCCTATGGGGAAAGTTGTTTAAAATTATGGACTGATCATGCCCCTTAAATATTATTTCGTACTTTTGTAACATCCGGTATAAAATATTTCTGATTGCGTCCAACTGAAAAATACTTTTATGCGCACTTAAAAGATATTGGTACGTTATGTTTGGTTAAAATTGGTTGGAAAAGTCGATTTTAAAAGTATAAAACAACGGGTGAACTGATTTTTAAAATATTTTATTTTGTTGGTTTTGTTCTTAACCCGAATATCAGAACACTATTTAAAAAATATAAGAAATATTTACGATTTTTGATAGTAACTTTTATAATGCGGCCATGCCTTTATGCGCAATTTTTTACCGATATCTAAAAAAAGTAAAAAAAAAATTCAACAATTCACAACTTGCAGTAAACCGGATGTGATAGTTTTTATTTATGCAATCGAAAGTACTTTGTATATGTTAATACTTCCAGAATGTTAAAACCAACTATATTTTCTTTATGAATTTTTTAAATTATCCACAATGTAGGATTTATATCTATAATAACAAATACATATATAATGTCAATTTAAATTAAGCGCACATATTTTGGGGGCTGGCACCCATAAGCTAGAAAAATGCTTTAGAAGCATAATAAAAAAAAATACACGTTAGTTTTCGAGATATCAGCACCTGAACATTTAGAAAAAACACCCTGTGTACAAAAAAACACTTTCGTGGTGAACAACTTTTCACTACCTATTACCTTCTTTGGATACTTCTATGAATAACTAAAACAGTTGATGTATCGATTTTAATAAAAAAATATTTTTTTTGTATGAAAAACTATCGTGTCGATTTCTTAAAATTTTCTGCTAATGCATTTCTTTGACCTATGGAAGGTAGCCCGTAAAATATTTGCGCTTAATTTAAATGGACTTATAGTAGACCGGCGGCCGGTGGCAGGACTTCCTACTTCATAAGATACCTGAATGAGACTAGTATGTAGTGAAAGTAGGTGCTTTGGAGGTGGGGGCCATGTAGGGTTGCCACCCCGTAACCTGGAAGAACCATAAAAAAAAAGGTGTCGAAAACGTCAATTTTGGGCAAAAATTATCTCATCAGATACTCGAACGGGAGTTTTACGTAGTGAAAGATATCGTTATGGAGAGGTGAACCAGCTAAGGTTGCCTGCGGCAACCCTGGAAGAAGTCCAAGTTCAGTCACCCTGAAGGGGCGATTTTTCACGGTATTTTATCTCATAAGATACCTCAATGAAACTAGTGCCCGATGTTAGTTCTGAGGGTCGGGACTGCGAATAAAATAGGTTGCCTGCGGCAACTCTGGAAGAACACATGTTCAGGCACATTTAAGACGTGGAATTTGAAAATTAAAGTAATAAAAAAAATCTCGGAGCCATATCCAAAAGCACTGCAGGATTACGATCGTAATATTATTTTTAACCGACTTCAAAAAAAATAGGATTTCAATCCAATGTTCAATATATTCTCTAAAACTTTTAATTGCATTGTAACTAATATTAATTGATGTTTCATATTATATTTGATTTAGTGTAAGTTCCATCAAAATCGGTTCAGTAGTTCACGAGATATAGGCTAATACGTATAACTGTGCCATTTTTTTTAATCTCATATAGTACATGAATGAAACTAGTGCCCGATGTTAGCACTGACGATCTTGTATATGAATAAAATAGGTTGCCAATTCGTAACCTGGAACAATCCAAGTTCGGGAATGAACTTGGATTGTTCCGGGTTACGGATTTATCCGTGGAATTTGAAAATTACTCATTTAAAAAAGAAGTTAGAACCATATTTAAAAGCAAGGCGAGATTACGATTGCGATGGTTCTTAACCGATTTCAAAAAAGTGAGGTTTTCTTTTCGTTTTTAATTATTTAATTATTTATATATATTTTTTAAATATTTTTCCCGGTTCGCCCGGGCCACACATCCTATGACTCGTCTACAGTAGTCCAACAGCGTTTCCTTTAGTTGGTTGTTTGCAAATGCTCTCAATGTATTTTCATGTGTCAACTCCATACCCAGTCCCAATCTTCTTGTTTTCGAATCAAAATGGTTATAATAATAATAATATTATACAGTTTTTAGCCGTGTGGTTTCCGATAGCCGTGTAGTTTCCGGCAGAGTAGAATAGGACCACTCCAAATCTTCCCATGGATGTCGTAAGAGGCGACTTAGGCAATACAAGATAAAAAACAAAACTCATAAACATCAATGAGACCTCTCCAACCCGTCTGGCCAGCGAGGAGAGTGTAGGCCAAATCCTCTGTCTGCTCTGGCCCAAGTATGGCTCCAGTAGTACAGAGAGAGTCATGCTCCTGCAGTGGAGACCTGTTGATGATGATGATACAGTTTTTGACCAGTAGGTAGCCACAGCGACGCCTTTGTCTTATTGCTTGCTTTATTAAGGTCTTCGATTGAGCAGGTAGAGGGACAGTTGGGGCACATCATGAGGTGAGACATCGATTGCGAGTCCCAATTCGCAACCCAGTCTCAGGATCCCAAAGCGTGGACATTCAAGTATTATATGTTGAGTGTTCTCCTGGGACTGATCATCACAAATACAGAATAGGGGCGGAGACCGGCCTGTTTTAAAGAGATATGCTCGGAATCCCCCATGCCCAGTGAACATTTGTGCTTCTAGGTTCGTGAAGCAAGTTCCTCGGAAAATCCGTTGAGCCTGTCTGACATGTATTACAAATAGCTTGAGGGATGCTCCGGTTGTTGTCTCTGTGTATCGAGTTTGCTATATGTCAAGTATGAAGCTTCTTATGAGGCGCTTCGCGTAGGAAAGAGGCACTGAATCCTAAAATGGAGCTCTTTTATCTGTAAGAGCACACTTTTTGGCCAATTCGTCAGTTCTTTCATTCCCCTCGATACCGATGTGGGCTTTTACTCAAAATAAATCAATTTGTTCATTTATATCTTTTAGCTCCCTGATCTTGCTTTGTATTTTGCGGACTATAGGGTGCAGAGAGCCACCGTCAGCCACCGCTTCCAGAACTGATCTTGAGTCACTGAGAATTGCAGCCTTGTCATAAGTTCTCTTTGTGGTTATTTCAAGGGATTTTAGTATGGCGGCCAGCTCTGCTTGAAAGACGGTGCAGTAGTCTGCTTATTTAAAAGATGTTTTTAATATTTCCTTCCAAGCTTCCAGAAGGATGCACCTGCTCCCACTCTGCCCTCAGTTTTTCTCCCATACATATAGATCCGAATACTCTCCGCATCCAACTTATTGAGATCACTATAATTACATATAAGTGAGAATGGGGTTCTTGTTCTATTATCTGGAGCTGGAGGTCAGCAAGACTCAGAGGTCTTTTAAGAGGGCGTCCTGGAAGACTGGGTATCGGTTTTCCTCTTTTCATTTCATAGAGCTCTTTAAGTTCTCTGGCTCTAAGATCTAAGGGAAGCGTTCCGGCCATTACAGACGTAGCATTTAATGAGACTGTTCGGTGTGACTTTGTGATCATTATTGTGAATCGTCTCGTGAGGTGATCGAGAGTCGCTTTCATCCACCTATTCTGCACTGCATCACCCCACACACTTGTGGCATAGAGTACTGTAGGCTCTATTACCGCTGTGAATAGAATTTTTATAATTTGTGCTCTTGACACTCTCATTACCATTTTATGGAGGTTCACGGCTTCCTTGGCGACCTCTTTTATGTGGGCGTTAAAGTTTAGATTTCTATCTAGGGTCCCAGAATCTTAATCGATTCGCTCAATGCGATTGCCGCTCCCTCCAGATACACCCTAAGGCTCGGAGAACTTTAGCTTGTGTATGACCAGCATTGCTTAAGTTTTGTGCGCCGCAAATCTCATCTTTACATTCCTTCCCCAAGCCGTAATAAGCTTAAGGGCGGCATTCGCTTTAGATTCAACCTGGTATTGGTCTTTTCCCAATGCTAAGATTAAAATATCGTCAGAGATCGCTTCTACATGAGCCTCGATCTTCTCAGCTTCCCTCAGGAGCGGGTCAAGCTATACGTTCCAAAGTAGCGGGCCACATGTCGAACCTGGTTGTACCCCTTTGTGGTGTTCCTCTCAACTGTGGCTCCTGCGTCCTGGAGCACTATTTTCCTGTCTTTTAGGTTGCTTGCCATGAGCCGCATCAGCGCCGGATCTGTTCTCTTTTCTGCCAATCCCTTTATTACACCGGGCCACCAGGCATTATCGCATGCCCCTTCAATGTCCAGTGATATGACTAATGCCATCTGTTTCCCGTTTTGGGCTTCCTTCACGATTGTGAGTGCGAAGTAGTCCTTCTTACCGGGTTTGGGTATTGTTTTTATAACAGCTCTTTTCCAGGTTCTGGGAAAATATCCGAGGCGTAAGGATGCGTTATATAGGGCAAGCATAACCTCGGGACAAGCCATAAGTGCATGGGTGCAGATATTAGCTGTGAAGCCATCATGTCCCGGGGCCTCTCTTGGGCGCATTCCATTCAGCATTGTAAGAAGCTCGTACATACGAAACGGTTACATTGCATCGAGATGAGCGTTTCGGTATCCAGGGCTTGTACAATGTTTTCGGCTTCTTCTGGTATTGCTGCGAGGCTTCTTGAGTCATTCTAAGCAATGACTCAAGAAGCCTCGCCTATGTGTCGGTTGGATAAAAGGTTTCAGCCAGCAGTTCTACGGACTTTTCTGGACACAAAAGTCCGCTTCCGTCTGGATTTCTCATTAGTCTGTCCTTCTCCACCAGTCCACACGCTTTCACAATCCTATAAGCCGTTCCCAGATGTTGTCTTTCTTTTAACAGCTTTCATCTCAGCCAGTAGCGGGTTCCACCACTTTATTAATTTACACTTCGTTTTAGGCTTAAGTTTGGGAATCGATGCTTCGCAAGCCCTTGTAACAATCTACGAGTATCTGGCCACCAGGTCATCAAGGCCTTCCCTATCTTTAATACGGCTGATTGAGTACTGGGTTATTTGATCTGCTAGGAGTTTTCCTCTAACATTCTTTTCAAATATATTCAATTCAATTCAATTTCTTTATTTCTTAACAAACATACATTTGTGTCGAAAATAAATTACAATATTAAAATTAATTTGAAAATTGACATTAAAATCTATACATTAAATGAGTACTTACTAATTAATTATACACAGGATTTATAATGTCAAATTTTAAAATACGTCAAGAAAGGATAAAAGATAAATATAAAGTCAAATTTCTTAAACACTAATAATAATATTTTATATATTACTAATTCTATTATAAAGTATATTAAGATGTCATGAACTCCTCGATGTTATAAAAACACTTTTCCAACAAAAAAGACTTGAGTCTGTGCTTGAACTGTTTATGATAAATCAGCAGCTTTAGGTCAATCGGCAATTTATTAAACAGTCTAACTGACTGACGACATGCACTGTGTCGTACAACATTTAGTGTTGGTGTAGTTTTATCAACTAAGTCCTTTCTTCGGGAACTTTCTCTTATTTGTCTCTCTTCTTCAGTTTCATATTCGTGAATGTATTTGGCTAGATAGGTCAACAGTACTAAAATATATAAACAAGGGACGGTAAGAATTTTAAGAGCCTTAAAATGCGGCTTACACGACTCAAGCTGATTTATACGTACCATTGTTCTAATGGCTCTCTTTTGGGAGACGAAGGCCTTATGGATATTATAATTGTAACTACCACCCCAAAATAAAATGCTATAACGAATTTTAGATTCTACAAGAGCATAATATACTGTTTTTAAGTGCTCAATGCTTACTTCATCGCGCAGACTCCGTAAGACATAACAAGCAGAACTAAGAGTTCTTTCAATATCACACAGCTCAAGCTTCCAATTTAAAAAACTGTCAATGTGCACACCTAAAAACTTAACATATTCAACGCATTGTACTTTTTCACCATTAAGTGTGCTATTAATAATTTCTTTATTTCTAGAAGTTGTACGAAATAGCAAAACATTGGTTTTGGAGGAATTTACTTTAAGACCGTTAGCAGTGAACCAGTTCATAAAATTATTAAGAGTCTTATTGACTGAGAGTTCCAGCTCTGCAATATTATCTGCAGACACAACTGCATTTGTATCGTCAGCAAATATTATTAAACTAACATTTTCCGATGATGTTCTTGATATGTAGTCAATTAGGTCATTTGTAAATGTGAGAAAAAACAAAGGTCCTAGAATGGAACCTTGCGGTACACCTACAGTTATGCGTTTCAGTTTAGAGCGATATTGAATTTCGCACTGATTACAATCATATCCCTTCACTTCAACGTACATTTGCCTATTTCTTAAGTAAGAGGATAATAATCGTAAAGAGTTACCTCTAATCCCGTAGTACGAAAATTTAAGAGAGAGCAAGTCATGACTTATTGTGTCAAAAGCAGAGCTCAAATCTAAACAAATACCTGCTACTCTCTTATTACAATTCAGTTTTGTCACCGTATCATGAACTAGAGTACTAATTGCATCTACAGTTCCAATATTAGCTAAGAAACCAAACTGCCTACTGTTTAATACTTTATTTTCTTTCAAATGGTTTAATAAACGTACTTTAATAATTTTTTCAAATATTTTTGAGCAGGTAGTCAAAATTGAAATTTGCCTAAACATTTTAGGGTCTTGTTTAGATCCCTTTTTGTGAATTGGTACCACCTTCGCTATCTTAAATTGATCTGGGAACGTACCATTTTCCATGCATTTGTTGTAAAGATTGCTCAGTGGATCTGCCAAAATATCTATATTATTTTTTATTATTGAAATAGGGATATCATCATACCCACAAGATGATTTGCCGACCATTTTCATAACAATTTTTTTAAGTTCGGTTGGTGTAGTCAGTTCTAATGTCATTTCATTATGAATAGATTTTGTTCTATTAGATAAAAAGTCCATAGCTGTTTTAGTATCACAAGATGTCATGTTAGAACTACAGTCAAAATGGTTAGCAAAGATGTCAACAATTTTTTGGGGGCAATCTATACGATTATTGTCAACATTTAATACAATTTTTTCTTTATAGTCGTTATTAGATTTATTTCTATGTTTGTTTACAATTTTCCAAATGTCTTTCGAGACGTTTTTAGAATTTTGTATTTCTCTTTGTATGGCAATCTTTTTTGCGTTTCTCACTACTTTCCTATAAAGAGTAATATACCTTTTCTTATAAGTTACTATGGTTGGATCACTATTATTGCCATTGCAAGCAAATAGAAACCTTTTCATTTTACTGGAAGTCTTGACACCTTTTGAGACCCATCTTAGGCTTGTCCTAGTATTAGTTTTAATTAGTAACTTTTTCTTTGGAAAACTAGAATAAAAAACGTCATTAAACTTCTTGATAAATGAATTAATGCCCATGCTATCCCAATCTATACTCAGAAATCCTTTTCTAAATTTCAAATTGTTGCTTGTATTAAAGATCCTTCTATAGACGTACTTTTTAGAATTGATAGCTAAAGTTTCATTAGTTTTTAAAGATAGCAAAAGTCCTGCATGACCATCCGCCAACCCATTATGATCTACGTTACATTCAATCTCGCTTTCATCCGATATATTGGTTAGCATATTATCCAAACATGAAACAACTTGATTGCGTAAAAAAGTCGGCGTTTGAACAAGAGGTCTAAAATTATAAGCTGCCAATATATTCATAAATTCACTACGTTGATCATCATCAGTTAATAGATCAATATTGAAATCACCGCAAATGATGCATTTTTTGACAAAAAAGTGTTCCATCAAGTTACTTAGCTTTTCCATGAAGCTATCTAAATTCTTTTTTTCAGGAGTACGATAACAGCAACAAATATTAATTTGGGTCATAACATCTTTAATACCACATACTTCAAAGCTACCAATTTCGTACATCTCATTTACATAAGTCAACTCTTCACATGGTGTACTTTTAGATACCATTATCATACTGCCACCACGTTTTTTATTTTTTCTGTAATTACTTGTTGCTACTTTATAGTTCGTAAGATTAAACAAAGCCAATTGTTGCTCAGTAAGGAAATGTTCTGTTATACAAAGATATTGATAATTATTATTCAAACTATCGATATATAATTCAAATTCATATTTTTTGCAATTAAGCCCACATACATTTTGATGAAATATATATAGTTTCCGTACTTCGTCTTGATTATTAGTCATTTTAGGAGCGTCATTGCTCACGAAAAAGATTATTGACGTTTTCAGAAGAATTCATTAATGTCATATCTATATGTGTACAAATATCATTTATAATCCTTTCCAGTCCCTTACTATTGAGCTTGCCAGTGAAAGGTGAGAACATATCGAGATGTAAGTTATAGTTGGAATCTATGTATTGTGCATAATTGTGAGTAGAAGAATCCAAATTTAGCAACATGTTAAATGATTCCACTCTACAGTTGTGTAACATTGCACCGCAAACATAAGTAGGTGAACACAGTATGACATTCGTATATTGTATTTTTAACAATTGTTTTCGTATATAGGTGACCAGCTCCAGATAGTTTTTGGCAGTTTTAAAATCTGCTTCACCTAACATAATAACTACATAATCTCTCTTTGTGAAATTATTTGCCTTATGGTCTAAGTTATTTAATAAGTGTGGAATCTCTCCTCCAGGGATAATATAATGACAGTAATCAAAAGTATTGGGGATGTCAGTATGTGAAATTTTGTTCAACAATTTTAAGTTTACAATACTGCTTATTATACAAAGTTTTCTTTTATGCTTCAGACTGGGTGATGCTATATTATTTTGTGTTTTCTTATCTGTACTGCACTTGGCTATGTTTTCCGTCTCACTTGAATTTGATTCATTCGTTTCTACATCTTTCATATGTGTTTTGTTATATATTGCTGTCCTTCCTTCCACTAGTAAGGTTTTTAAATTCTTCTTTTTGCTTTCGCACTTATTTTGTTTAGCAAGTTTAGATTTTAAAGAAGAGTTTTCTGATAATAGTTTTTTAATTTCATTTTCCGCTGATAGTAATTTTTCCTGCAGGTCTAAAACAGTTTTTTCTAACAATTCTACTTTCGATGCTTCTGCATCATTTTCTATCTCACTATCTGTATCAAGAGATTCAAAAGAATTTTCCGTCAATACATTATATTTAGTTCCGCCAGGTGACGAAGTTGACGTAGATTCTATGTGCCCAGAACGGCAATTATTTGTGTTTTCATAGCATGATATGCATTTCCATGCGATCCTCTTCTCCGCGTCCATTAGGTGATATCTTCTTTCAGACACATTGGCACAAGGTAAATGATAGCATTTAGTGCAAAAAGAGCAGAGTAGAAATTGTCTTCCTTCGATAATTTGTTTACATTTGATGCAATTAGTTACCATTGTTATTTAAAATATTTCCAAAATGAATAAAAAAGAAATACGATTGAAATAAAAATAAAAAAGTCTTTATCTAAAGTGTATTAGAACGCGTAGTCGTTGCGGGGATCGAACTCGGGTCGCTAAATCGAAAGGCAGATGCCCACACCGCTGCACCACGTCGCAGTTACGTAGATGAATCAAATTTCAATAGACCTCTTCAGGATGAATCATTCGGCAGAGTTCGGAAGTGTATCGGTCGGTAGTGATCGGGTGTACACTTGTAACTTTAGAGCATGAGTCACACAGATATCGTTGTCACTACATTGTATCACTCCACTGCGAGAAACGAATTATTTTAAATTTTATTTTCTGTTTTTACGTATTGAACACTGTTATTTTTATTTAATTCTTATACAGTTTGATTCACGGTGTTATTAGTTTTGTATATTAACATTTTTTTTACTAGAGACTTGACTTTTTACTGACACTTAGGCAATTTAAATACAGAGCTGCGATTAAGTCAACTGGACGATCCGCGGGGTGCGCGGGTATCCTATATATCCTATATAGTCCAGTTAGCTTTCGCTGTTTGGTATTTCCTTGTACTAGTATTTTGGGGGGATTGTTGTTTTATTTATTTTTTATTTATTTAAACTTTATTGTACAATTCAAGTATAAAAAGCACAATTGGCGGACTTAATGCCATAGGGCATTCTCTACCAGTCAACCATAAGACCAATCGGAGAGAAAAGTGTGGTTGGTGTACGATTAAGTGCAAAGTTAAAGAAAATTTATATGAAATGACGGTATTAACATAATTATATAACATCTGTGAAGTTATAAAAAAAAAATGCAATCTATTATGGAATAAACATAATATCAATTAGTACTTACTAACTACAAATAATAACATACTCAAAAAATAATAACATACATATATAGATGACAAAAAAATAATAACATATATAACATACATATATTAGGATGACGTTGGGTTGGATAACTTACTTAAATATAGTTTAATATAGTTGTTGTATCATTTAATTCACATATGGATTGTTCCATGGTCATGGCTCTATGATCAGGCAAAGGTAGCAGATCTGCACCGAAAAATAACATTACGATCGTAATCCTGCAGTGCTTTTGGATATGGTTCCAAATTTTTTTTTATTACTTTAATTTTCAAATTCCACGTATTAAATGTGCCTGAACATGGGTGCTTCCAAGGTTGTCGCAGGCAACTTATTTTATTCGCAGTTCGGACCCTCAGAAGCAATATCGGGCACTAGTTTCATTCATGTTCTAATGAGATTTTAAAAAATGGCACAGTTATACGTATTAGCCTATATCTCGAAAACTACTAAACCGATTTCGATGGAACTTACACTAAATCAAATGTAATATGAAACATCAGTTAATATTAGTTACAATGCAATTAAAAGTTTTAGAGAATATATTGAATATTGGATTGAAAACCTATTTTTTTGAAGTCGGTTAAAAATAACATTACGATCGTAATCCTTCAGTGCTTTTGGATATAGTTCCATGTTTTTTTTAGTACTTTAATTTTCAAATTCCACGTCTTTAATGTGCCTGAACATGGGTTCTTCCAGGGTTGCCGCAGGCAACCTATTTTATTCGCAGTTCGGACCCTCAGAACTAACATCGAGCACTAGTTTCATTAATGTACTATAAGAGATTAAAACAAATTGCACAGTTATACGTATTAGCCTATATCTCGAAAACTACTGAACCGATTTTGATGGAACTTACACTCAATCAAATGTAATATGAAACATCAGTTAATATTCGTTACAATGCAATTAAAAGTTTTAGAGAATATATTGAATATTGGATTGAAAACCTATTTTTTTGAAGTCGGTTAAAAATAACATTACGATCGTAATCCTTCAGTGCTTTTGGATATAGTTCCATGTTTTTTTTAGTACTTTAATTTTCAAATTCCACGTCTTTAATGTGCCTGAACATGGGTTCTTCCAGGGTTGCCGCAGGCAACCTATTTTATTCGCAGTTCGGACCCTCAGAACTAACATCGAGCACTAGTTTCATTAATGTACTATAAGAGATTAAAACAAATTGCACAGTTATACGTATTAGCCTATATCTCGAAAACTACTGAACCGATTTTGATGGAACTTACACTCAATCAAATGTAATATGAAACATCAGTTAATATTCGTTACAATGCAATTAAAAGTTTTAGAGAATATATTGAACATTGGATTGAAACCCCATTTTTTTGAAGTCGGTTAAAAATAATATTACGATCGTAATCCTGCAGTGCTTTTGGATATGGTTCCGAGATTTTTTTTAATACTTTAATTTTCAAATTCCACGTCTTAAATGTGCCTGAACATGGGTTCTTCCAGGGTTGCCGCAGGCAACCTATTTTATTCGCAGTCCCGACCCTCAGAACTAACATGGGGCACTAGTTTCATTGAGGTATCTTATGAGATAAAATACCATGAAAAATCGCCCCCTTCAGGGTGGCTGAACTTGGACTTCTTCCAGGGTTGCCGCAGGCAACCTTAGCTGGTTCACCTCTCCATAAGGATATCTTTCACTACGTCAAACTCCCGTTCGAGTATCTGATGAGATAATTTTTGGCCAAAATTGACGTTTTCGACACCTTTTTTTTTATGGTTCTTCCAGGTTAGGGAGTGGCAACCCTACCTGGCCCCCACCTCCAAAGCACCTACTTTCACTACATACTAGTCTCATTCGGGTATCTTATGAGGTAGGAAGTCCTGCCACCGGCCCCCGGTCTATAGGTATAGATGAACATCCCAAATTAAGGCCAATCTGAAAAAAAACATTTTTATCATGACCTAACCGGGGTCGAACCCAGGACAGCCTGGTACTATGACTATAAGATAACAGAGGTCGTCTTTCTTCTATATCTTTATTCAGATTAAGATTACATATTTATCATTTAACTTATTCTTCAAAAAACAAGTAAAGACTACAAATAAAAATAATCTTCTAACGCGCCACAGAGAGGCAACGTGCCCAAAATACTGGCAGCGTTTTCTCGCTGTATCGCGAGACTTATACTTACTTATCTTTCTTCTTATTCTCTAACTTCTTATTAATACCATATTTATTTTTATTTTTTATTTATTTAAACTTTTTTGCACAAAATACGTACAAATAGGTGGACTTAATGCCTTAGGGCACTCTCTGCCAGTCAAACCTGTAGATCAATCCGGGATATATATTAGGTGGTGCCATTTATTGAAAGTTTCAGCCAAACCAATGGTGAAAAAAATAAATACAGTGCCAAGGAGTATTTAGAATGAAGCAACCTACGATTTACTAGATAGGTAGAACACGAAAGAAGAGAGCAGCAGCGATAAAAAAAGGTCCTTGTACTCTTTTCAAATTTCGAGGAAAATATTCCCCAACCTACTCATAAGACTTGGCTGTCAGCGTCATCATTATTTGACAGATTGACAATGTCATGTGATTAAGCACGGGAATATTGCTCTAAAAATCCTACATTGGTGATTATTTTTTCAAGAAATCATAAAAAAATTAAAATTGGCTAAAAAATTGAAAAATATTTGGAAGTATTTACATATAAGGTACATAAAACGGACACTTCCGATTAACCGCAACTTGTCAATTGATAACCATAAATTCAGTTGTATTTTTTTAATTTTTAACGATTTAAAAAATATTTTTTTTAAGTGGTATGCTTTCAAATTGGTCCCATTAAAATTTCATCAAAATCGGCTCAGTAGTTTGATTAAAATCGTTTTTTATACGAAAGATATATATAACTGCCGAACAAACTTCTCATACATAACCCATACAAAAGCGGCATGTGTGATATGGCTGATGTCACATCTGCCTGGTCTTATGAAGGTGGTGTAATTGACGATTCACATCTCAATTGTAACGTTAAACAGTTTTTGGACTATTAACAATTATGGTATATTTTCTCTGATGTACCCATAGAATTTTGTTTTAGATTGTTTTTCAAATTGGTTTTAGTGGGCTTTATAGACTGACTGGAATCACGTTACATATTGAAACGGGCGCTCAGTACTCGATTTTAGTTCCAAATAATCGATTCCCGAATTTAAATTAAAAAAAGCCGATACACATTGAAATGAGCTGCTCAAATTATTCACAAATCAAATTTACAAATAAATAGATTACATAAACTAAAATGTTTTTATCTTTCGTAACCTTTGAATTATTTTAGTTTTTGCTCATCTGACTGTTTTTGCCAATGTGTTTTACAACACACCAACTGTCCATGATAAATTATATCATTGAAACTAATGTGAGATGAATACATTATATTTTGAAAACAATCCCAATCCCAACAAAATAGCACATGACCCGTTTTCAAAATACAGTGTGAAATTGTATTCATTAGCAAACGTTTACTCACACCTCGAATCTGAACAACTTTCATTATGTGACCAACTTCGACATCGTGAAAAAATTCTCTGCTCTTTCATACAAAAGTGGAATATCTACTTGGCTAAATTCTATAGAACAGCTGATTTTTTTTGCAATTTCGGGATTGTTCCCATAATAAAAGTTGTTCATATTCATGGTCTGAGTCACTCCTTAAAACGTTTGCTAATGAATTTAATCTCATTTATTCTGGACATTATACAGGTATAATGTCCAGAATAAATAATACAGTATGTGTTAGTTGGGCGCATGTTGAAGCTATCTTTATTCTTCACTGCTTAGTATTAAAGAATCAGGTTTTCATAATTTTTCACTACTATCTCATTCCTAATCAAGAATGGCAGTTACTAACCGGAATTGGATGTGCTGCGGCCAGTGACAGTCTTCTCGAGGTTGTCGTGTTGCCTGGCCAATTGCTCCACGATTTCTTGAAGCCTCATCTTCTGTTCTCGCTCGTGCTGCAAAGCTCGACTCATGCGAGCGCTGGATGCGGCTGCCGCGCTCATGAATTCTGAACAAGCCTGTGGACAACCGGAATTCAGAAACTATTAGATCAAGTCACATAAAAAAAACTTTAGGTTGGATACTCTTCTATTTAGCTTCCGTACAATCAACTGTGAATTCTTGCACGCTAGTCGCTTACGCCGAAAAGCTGCTGATTGCGCCGGCATGCCGAAGCAGTTAGTTCCACTAACTGCTACTTTGGGCGGCGGCGAGGGCGCTGCTGTGCAATAGTTACAGACTTTTCTACCCGTCACTAGATGGTGTTACTCTATACTTCGTAAAACCAAGTAAACTGAAAAATATTGTTTTAATATAAGCCAAAAAAGTATACATATTTTATCATCATCATCAAAATTTAAGAGCAACGCTCTTGTCGGTGGAGCTCCCTCCATCTTGGTCTATTCTCTGCCAGTCTTTTCACATCCTGGTACGAAACCCTTTCCACTTTTTCCTTTATCTGTTTAAAATAGCTGTGCCTGGGCTTTCCTCTCCCTCTCCTTCCCTCTATTTTGCCTTCTATAATAGTTTTCATAAACTGATCATGTCGCAACAAGTGTCCTATCATATTACCTCTTCGATTTTCTATCGCAGTTAAAATAGACCTTTTTTCTCCTACTCTATTTAAAACTTCTTCGTTAGTTATCCTATCTATCCAACTAATTTTCTCCATTCTTCTCCAGCACCACATTTCAAATGCTTCCAACTTTTTCCTTTCCTTCTGTGTTAAGGTCCACGTCTCGCAGCTGTAAAGAGCAATGCTCCAGATGTACACCTTGATAAGCCGTTTTCGCGTATTTTTTGAAATATGTGATGTTTAGATGTTTTTTGCTATTAAATGCGGTTTTTGCCATTGCTATTCTTGCTACTATATCTTGGGTACACCTGGACTCGCTTGTGATAATACGGTATTTAAAGGTATTGACTTGTTCTAGTTTAATGTTATTGATTTTAATAGTGTTATTGATTTTCTTTTTCTTTATATCATTGTCTTTTGATGCCAGCATAATTTTAGTTTTTTTACAATTAATTTTGAGTTTGTATGTATTAAAAATTTGGTCCATTGTTTGTAGTAGGGTTTCTAACTGTATTGAATCTTCGGCTATAGCTGCAATATCATCCGCGAATCGTATAAAGTGAATCATTTCTCCATTTATTTTCACACCGCCCTTGTTTTCTCCAGTTATCTTTCTAATAGCCCCTTCTATGAATATATTAAATATCAGCGGTGAGAGTGGACATCCCTGTTTAACCCCTTTGTTGATCTTTACATTTTCTGTTTCTTCGTCTATTTCTACTATCATTTCTTGATGTTTATATAATTGATAAATAATTCTCCTATCCCTGTAATTCAATCCTGCGTCTTTTAATATCTCCATCATACTTTTCCAGTCCACATTGTCGAAGGCCTTTTCTAAATCGATAAAAGCTATGCAAGTATCCAAACCTAGTTCCATTCTTCTATCAATTATAATTCTTAGCGCTAAAATTGCTTCTCTTGTGCCTTTATTTTGTCGAAAGCCGTATTGGTCTGGTCCTAATATTGTTTCCGCTATGGGTCTTAATCTATTCTGGATTATTTTAATTAATATTTTTGATGCGTGGGAAATTAAAGATAATGTTCTGTGTTCTTCACATTTTTGTATGTTAGTCTTTTTTGGTAATGCTACGGTTTTACTTATGACAAAATCATTAGGTAGGTTACCAGTTTCGTACATTTCGCAAATTAATTGGTATATTTCGTCAAGCATTGGATCACATTTCGCGTATTTTATTAATTCTATATAAATACCATCTTTTCCTGCTGCTTTACCGTTTTGAATACCTCTTAAGGCTTGATCAAACTCTTCTCTTAGAATATTAGGGCCTATTTTATGAGCGTTTACTGCTTCTTCCTTTTCAATATCGTCTACCTGCAAGCCTCTTCCATCATAAAGTTCTTCTATATATCTTTTCCAACGTTTCGTAATATCTTTGTTATTTAATAATAATTTATTATCTTCATTTAATATTGCTGAACTCTTTGGTTTTGGTTTCTTGTTCATTTCTCTTATACTATTATATGCTTTATCTACAAGTCCTCTTTTCAAATAATAATCTATATTGTCACAAGTCTTTATTATGTCTTTTTCTTTCTGTTCCCTACATTTAAGAGTTATTTTATTGATAATTTCTTATATTTAACAATGCTTTCCTAATCTCTTTTATTTCTTAGTTTTCTTCTCTCTAACATTAGATCTATAATTTCTTTATTTAGCCATTTCTTTCTAGGTTTGATTTTTTTCCTTATGAATAGTTTCTTCCGCACTTGTTTTTATTATATTACTAATTTTATTCCACTTTTCATCAATGTTATTATTTATTTCTTTACCTTTATATAGTGCTAATTTATCACCTAACTTATTACTATATTGCACATTGTACTTATTGCTATTGGTATCCTTAATTTTACTGAGATCTATACGCTTACATTTATGGGTTCTTCTATTTTTCTTCAATGTAAAATTGTGTCTGCTAGTTAGAAGATTATGATCACTTTTAATATCAGCCCCTGGTTGTGTTTTACATGAAGTGAGTTGGTACCGGTTTTTGCTTCTTATTAATATAAAATCTATTTGGTACCTTCCAATATCTCCCGGCATCTTCCACGTATACAGTCTTCTTTTGGGTAGTTTGAAATAAGTATTTGCTATACACATTCCGTTTTCTTTGCAAAATTGAACTAATCTATTGCCTCTTTCATTTCTATCTCCTAGTCCAAATTTCCCTACAATATTTTCTTCAGCCCTACATATTTTATGTGGATACTGATTTTACTTTCTCATAAGGTGGATAGGTACGTTAATGGCGCCATCTATGTGATAAGTATGAAACAAATTGTACGCGATAGGCGTTGGTACATGATTTCACTTACATTCATCATAGCATTGCAGGATATCCTGAATAAGGTGGCGCGTTCTGACACCTGTTTGGTGGTATCTGTGGGCGGGATCTCCAGGTCCACTAGCGACCTCTGCAGCGCCGCGCCGTGCCGCGCCACCAGTTCGGAGCACGTGCGCAGGTCGTGGAACCTGGCTGCGAGCTCGCGCGCGATGCCCCCCGCGTCTTCCCCCTCCCCCTCGGCACCGCCGGCGGCTGCGGCACCTGCAGCCATCTGGTCTTCGTCATCGTCTGACTCTTGTGCTCTTCTGTTGAGTAAAAGATTGAGAGAAACAATAGGAAATATATAATAATAATAATAAAGTCATTTCAGCTCAGTGGCGTGCCATGCGAGAGACCTATGTCCAGTAGTGGACGAATGTAGGTTGATGATGATGATGAAGTTGCTGTCCGTGTATTTATATATTTTCAGCAATGACGAATGCCAAAAGAAGACCCCATGAGTTAATGGGTTTTGGACACGTTTTGGATGAGATTGGACTGATGAGATTGGTCATGAGGTAGTGCGAAATCCCGCATTCAATCCGAGTTTTGTAAAAGTACTTTCAGATATTCGAAACCGCTATTCGACGTAGTGCGAAACCGCTCTAACGGTTAATTGTTTACTATACTACAGAACCATCAAATACACATAAGAGAGATAAATTAACTAAGATAACACTATGATACAATGCAAATTTACATGAACAACACTAGAGTTAGTATGTGCCAAGCTACAGCTGTGAGGCTAAAGTTCAGACTATAGTTAATCACTCCGCATGAACTATCTAATTATGTTGTAATCCATTCTATTGTTATCATGTATATGTGATTCTGCATACATTTCGTTCTAACCTTCTGTTGGTACAAAAGAATATAAAATAAAACTGAGAAAACCTAACCAATTCCTGAGTATTGATTTTTACTAATTAAGTCTTTTTTAAACAATCAATGGAAAATAAGACTGGATATAATATTCTATTTTCCTGCCTGAAAATTTAAACTGAAGATGGTCAGCATTGTAAGAAAAAGTAGTAGCAAATAATTTTAAATGTGCGTTAGATGTAGATCCTATGCAGGCTTGAAGAAAAGAAATAAGGGATTTATATTGCTAAATAATATTAAACCAAAGTACATAGTTAGTAAGAGCAAGTGCAAACGGCCCTTAACCAGCACCTGAAAAAGAACATGTCGGACTAACACTAACATAGCTTTCGCCTTGGCGAGCTCCAGTGCCGTGACCCAGCTCTGGCGCTCCACCTCGTCGTGTGCGCGGATGTGGAACGTCTGCGTGCCCCCGTTGCTGATCACGAACGTGCACGAGTCCGCAGTGTGGATCAGAGCGCCCAGCAGCGAGATCGTGCCGCGGCATGTATGTGCCATCTCTGCCTGGTTTCTAAAACAAAACAGTAGAACGAGGCTCAGGAAGGAAGTTAAACTGTAAATATTACTTTGGCTATCTTTGACTAGCTATTATGAATAATATCCATAGCAAGTGATTTATCTTAATATATATAAATCTCGTGTCACAATGTTTGTCCTAAATTGACTCCTAAACCACTTAACCGATTATAATAAAATTCGCACACCATGTGCAGTTCGATCCAACTTGAGAGATAGGATAGTTTTTAACTTATGGCGAAACGAAGTTCGCCGGGGCAGCTAGTTTATTATAATAATAATATAATAATTAATAATAATATTATAAAGCTGAAGAGTTAATATATATAAATCTCGTGTCACAATGTTTGTCCTCAATGGACTCCTAAACCACTTAACCGATTATAATAAAATTCGCACACCATGTGCAGTTCGATCCAACTTGAAAGATAGGATAGTTTTTAACTTATGGCGAAACGAAGTTCGCCGGGGCAGCTAGTTTATTATAATAATAATATAATAATTAATAATAATATTATAAAGCTGAAGAGTCTTAATAAATATAAATCTCGTGTCACAATGTTTGTCCTCAATGGACTCCTAAACCACTTAACCGATTATAATAAAATTCGCACACCATGTGCAGTTCGATCCAACTTGAGAGATAGGATAGTTTTTAACTTATGGCGAAACGAAGTTCGCCGGGGCAGCTAGTTTATTATAATAATAATATAATAATTAATAATAATATTATAAAGCTGAAGAGTTTGATTGTTTGTTTGTTTGAACGCGCTAATCTCTGAAACTACCGGTTCAAATTGGAAAATTCTTTTTGTGTTGGATAGTCCATTTATTTAGGAAGGCTTTAGGCTATAAAACATCACGCTGCGACCAATAGGAGCGAAGCATCAATAAAAAATGTTTTGAAAACGGGAGAAAATTATTCATCTTTACTAAGAAAAAACCTAATTAATCATAATAACAGAAATTGCCGCGGACGAAGTCGCGGGCAACAGCTAGTTTATTATAACTTTGTCAACAACAAAGTTGTGTCGACAAAGTCATTATACAATTTGTTACTATTCATTATGTATCACTATGACTGTAACAAAAATATGTATGAATCTGAACTTGCATTTTCAGATAATTCTTATTATAAACCAAAACTGGGCTACCAAACACATACATACATAGTATCACGTCTTTTCCCCATGTCTAGCATGTTGGAGGGTATGTAGATCGAAAACGGAATCAAATAGTGATGGGTTGCTAGCTGCATCGCCTATTGACATGATTCTGCAGATCTTAGCCCAATCCGTCGATCGGCTTTTACGATCTGCGCGGGAAGAGAAGCAGCTGGCACAATCTAAGTTTTTAGGATTCCGTACCCAAAGGGTAAAAACGGGACCCTATTAATATCGCTCTGCTGTCCGTCTGTCTGTCACCAGGCTGTATCTCATGAACCGTGATAGTTAGAGAATTGAAATTTTCTCAAGTTATAAATTTCTGTTGGCGCTATAACAATAAATAATAAAAAATAGAATAAAATAGATATTTAAGGGGGCTCCCATACAACAAACGTGTTATTTTTGCTTGATTTTGCTCGATATTGATAACGGCAACAGGTAGATGTTTGAAATATTTACACAATATTGAGTTATATATTCACTTTCAAAATAAATAATTAAGTAAAAATAAAATTAATATTAAAGGGCCCCCCTTAAATATTTTTTACAAGAGACATGATTTTTTTGCAGTTTTTATAGATAACGGTACGGAACCCTTCATCTGTGAGTCCGAATCGCACTTGGTCGGTTTTTTTTCTTTTCTCCCAGACCAGCATGGAAGAGAAGAGACCAAACACATACATGAACATAAATGAACTAATACCATTGACTTGTCCCATAGAATAAACAAATACATTTAAATTAATAAGATATTTTTACGTGGATACAATCTATTTCCCATTCAACAATGGTTTGGCTTTGAAACTCTTTGTTTATTAATAGCTATTTGGAATGCTGAATACATGCTAATGTCTTTAACACCATCAAGGTACCTAACTAATGTGTTAATAACATGTAAGTATACCCTTGTACACAGGCTAAATATTTTGTGTTAGCAAGCTATAACATTACATCTATTATAAAATTTATGAATGTAAAACGGTAATAAAAAAAGATGGATCAACATAATTTATTGCCTTGGGATGATTTATAAGGGTAGAAAAACACATATTATTAATAAATTTACATATTCCCAATGACAATGAAACTATTTTGTAAGAAAGTCTGTGAGTTTTGAAGGTAGAAACATGAAATTTCGCACTATTCTTCCTATAGGTCGTGTGACTGAGATGCCATTGACAACTAATGTGTAAAACTATGCCGAAGATACGCGGCCGAAGATCCGCGGCTGATCATACGCTCCAACATATTCGGCTGAGATGACACACGATAAGCGCCGAAGCTACGCGGCAGAAAATCGGCGGGCGCAAAATATTAATTGAACCTGACTTTAAAAATGGCAAATTATTTGAAAAATACAGGGGATTCCTTAAAACTTGCGGGGAACTCCCCTGTATTCTTAGACTGCTTTCACGGTCACGCGTCCGCGTCCACGCAGACCGTCGAACAGGAGTCATACTTCTCAAGCATACCCATTGAATGTATTGAATTGTGGAGAAAGTGATTACTTGTTTCTCGCAAAGACAAAAGAGAAAAAATGTTTTTGTTATTCAATTAAAATTATTGAATAATACACAAGTGAACTTGTGTCTTAGGATACTAACTCAATGATACCTACTACATTTTTTAACAGAATTTATGCTGTTTTTTGATTTGGCAATAAAATACTATCTCTTTTTAATAAGAATTATATTAGTATTAAAGCCTGCCCTGACTAGACCATAACTATATACAACTATATACATATGCCCACCTCTGACTTGAAAGTGGGATCCGCCCTTAGGTTCATCCCCACCAATCACGCCAAACTTCGGCTACGCGCGTATAGTGTGTTGCTGTCGCCGCCGAACCTACGCGCCGCCGAAGATCGGCTGTACACGATAAAGAGGCATAGTTTCTGTAGTGTGTCGTCTCTCATACAAATAGTATTGCAGGCATCATCACGCCGAACTTCGGCCGCGTATCTTCGGCATAGTGTGTTTACACACCTAAAGTTAATACAATATTACTAGCTTGGCGTGGGGGTGAAGTAACTTAAACAAGCGCTGGTGTGTAAAAGGTTAAAAGAGTCGAAATTTGACTCTTTTAACCTCTCGAAAACTGCATGACATTATAAAATGTCCTCCGGGTTTCAAGGAAACTATGTACGAAACAGGGTAAGAGATTCAATAAATCAGTATAGAAAATTAATTATTTTTCAAGTTATGAAAGTATGTTGTTAAGTTATGTATAAAACTCGGTATCTTTCATCTTAGGTGATTACTAAAATTTATGTTAATAAAGATTTTTGAAAAATCATTCTTTATAGGAATGAAATAGGAGGTGCAAGTTAGCATGGTAAACTTCTAATTGTGCAAGCCATTACTATGAAATTTGCTATATGTGATCTTGGGTAAATGTTTAAATTAGCTTGAATGACTGTTTTTGAGTAATCTGCACCTAACAGGGTCAAATAGGAATTTTTCATCGCATGATAGGTGATGATGGAAAAAGTTCTTGTGCAGATTGGCCTGTCTTGGATATAAATCTATTTAAGTATTAATTATCAAACTAGATACTGCCTGCTGAAAAACTATCACTCTAAAGTGTTCAGTCTAAAGGTCTGTAAATAGACTGCCGGCTGGTATTAGTAGATGCCTCAATAATAGTCAGGTAGGCTTTCTCCTTAGTTTATCCAACAATAGTAAGTGTGCCTGGGGTGCTATGCTATCTAATCTATGGGTCACCACTTGGTGTGCCCAAAAATCCCAATTCTTTGCTCTCAACAAGATATGAATGAGCCAAACAAACAAACAATCACAGTAGCAAAGCACTGGGTGAAACATATTTAATGTGTATGTGTAGCCATTTTACGACTCGATAAAAGAAGAAGTAGTAGTTATTAAATATAGTTAAGAGTATCCTTCTTTACAAGTTCACAACTTATTATAGGACTAGGTAGGTCAATCTGTGTGAATTGTCCATATGGTGAAATTGACCTTAATGGATCTTAATGACGATTTCGCTTCCGTTTAGGAAGCGAAATCGCGGGCAAATGCAAGTTAGATAGAACTAAAACCTATTTATAGGAAAAACATAGCTGCGTCATAGCGACACATATCGTAAAGAAAATCGATGCTATACACTCAAGGTAAACAAGTTTTGGAGTTTTAACTGGAGGATAGGTTCTAATATAATTACAAAATATACAAGGACGTGCAAGTGAGATACTTTATTTACCTGTAGTAAGATAACAATCCATTTGATAGCACGAACCATCTTCGTTGATAACCCTTTAGGTAGTTGGTCCATTTAAAAAGCCACCCTTTCTTCTCTGGGTCGCCAGCAATTGGCTGACCCTTAGGCACAATCGCATCGGACATTTTCTTTAATTAAATACCAAAAATTAATGATAAAACCATAATATGAGATCACATCAGCCACGTCCGTCGTCCATCACCATTATCAAATCGTAGATAAAAAATAGGTAGGTATGAGTACTATTTTCACGTAGTAACAACACCAAGCAAAACAATGACATAATGACATTGACGATAGTGTTGCGAACTTTCGTAACTCTTTGAATTTGTAATTTGCAGGATTATATTATCTCTATGGTAATTTGTATGTAGGTAACGAACGAATCATATCAAGTTGCCGTCCGATGGTGCGCATTGTGCAAAGAGTAAAATAATATATAGCATTGTGTGCTCGACGCGCTCGTACAACGCATGCTCCTCGGGCGCCCTGCTGCTTAGATCATTGTGCTATTTTTGAAATGATGCCGTTCGTAAACGAGCGATTTTTCCATACAAAAATCGCCCGAAGACGAGTGTCACACTTTACAAAAATAGTACCCAGAGTGCGCTCGCAATGCTTTTTTCTATTTTTCGCCGTTTTCTCAGTTTTAATAATTTCATATAAACAATGCAATATTGGCTTTATGAAGTTATGAACTTGATTTCCTTCCGTTGTAAAAAAAAAGGTTTTATTGCCTTAAGAAAGAATATTGCCAAAATTATGGTAAAATTTCCTTTCCACAAATCCCACAAGAATAATGAATTATATGCTACTATCTGATGGTCACACACACTCATCATCACCAAGCGAGTGCTAAGCGTATCCGTGTAAGCTTGGGCAAAATACGTCCATAAGTCCGCCTATTCTGCTGCCCGGCTATGCTACTTTACAGGACACATTTCTCGAGTGCCGTGCCCGCGCCCGCCGCCCGTACTGAAAATGATATGTCATATGTTGGAGCCATAAATGCGCTTATTGGCAACATTATTTTTGACTCACCGACTTTACAGAAACGTCAAAGTCAGCCGTCAAGTACTACACAATTTTTTGAACTCAGTGATTATATACTCTTTGGAAATATGGTTGTATTCATTCGCAAAACAGGCATTTTGAGTTACGGTTTGGTAAAGCGAGTAATTGCTCAAGGTGAATCCTTTCCCTTATATTAGTTTTCATACCACGATATTGAGCAAATAAGAATAAATATTTCCGACCCACATCTTATAAAAATAAAGCTTTTGGTACGTTACAACTTAAGTAATTAACTATAACTATTATACAAGCAATAACATACTACTATTCTACAAGCAATTTTTGTTGAAAAATACAATATACCTAAGATATGCCTACTAAGATTTCAGAAATTGCATATAGTATTCTTATGAAATATTGTATGTAGGTGTAGGAGGGCGAAAAATCGAACTACCTTCCCCTTTGCATGGATTTTAAAATTACATGTGTGTAGAAGATTCATACTGCAGGTAGGTACTAAAAGTGTGTCTATTAAAAAATATATTATTCTCTTCAAACAATGTACAATTTTAATTCTTGAACTTTTTACATAACTGTATCTGGAACCCTGAACATTCATTATAATTTGGGAATATTATCTATTAATTACTTTCTTAAGGGAAATAACGCAGTACTGCCTCACAAACTTTTTGTTTTACTTTCAGGGCCAGTATTACAAAAAATGGGTAGTGCATTTTCAAGGTCATATTCTCCAAATAGTGGACAAAATAGAGATGTTTGCAGTACAGATCGTAAGTAAACAAATAAAACTCTTTTCTTTATTTATTTAACTAACTTCCACCCACAGCTCCTCAATGTCGATCGCTCGGGAACAGAACTTTTACCTGGGATAAAATGTACCCTATATCCTTCTCCTTACCCCAGACAATGGGTAGGCTAGATTTCATGACGATTGGTTCAGTAGATAGGGTGTGAAGGCGTCAAAAACTAACAACCTCACTTTTGCATTTATAATATTAGGTAGGATTGGTTTAGTCAATTTCCTTGTGAAGTGGAGTGTCCAAGATGGAAAATGATCTTTTTCAGATTGGCCTGGGTCTTGGATGTGTATCTATATATGTATTTGTTATAAAATATAGTATCGTTGAGTTAGTATCCCATAACACAAGTCTCGAACTTACTTTGGGGATAGCTCAATCTGTGTGATTTGTCCGTATATATTTATTTATTTATATTTATTTTATTTATTTATATTTGCTCTTGTAAAAAATTAATAATGTGATAAAATATACTAAGAATGTACTTTTTCGTGTTATGTGTATTAAACTAAAAAATGTGAATCCCTTATTCTTATTGGCTGTAAGTTTAATTTATAAGGTTTTTATTGTAATATTCATAAGAGTTGTGGATTTTGTGATGATAAATGAATAAATAAAGTTGAAAAGGCCTTCACAGAGGTGCTACTAAATGCATATGTCATAAAATTAATAGTTGAAACATAAATGATATTATCAATTATATCACACATAACATCTTATGGCCCCAGGTTTTAAATACCCCATAAATAAGGGAATAAAAACATGATATTATTTCATATCAATGCCTGTATGGCGAAATTTCATCAATTTGTTTTTTAAAATTTTTTATAAATTCCATATGTTTTATAAGTTCCATATAATTCCATTTATTTGTTCCATTTGTTAGATTGACCTATTGTTAAACAGACCACTTTGTGTTTTTCATTGACTTCAGCTCTCCCCGCTTGTAATCGTTGCATTTTTTATGATTCTAGTGGTTAATAAAGGATTTTTTTTCCCTGGCCTATTGGTGTTGTGTCCCACTGCTGCATCTTTACGCAGGGAGGCCTTTGCCTTCCTCTGGGTTCTCCACTCATCTCTTTCCAGCCATCCATGTTAAAAGGATTGTACTAATAAGAAAAATAAATACCATGTTGCTTGTTTAAATGGCTACTGAATTGTCTCAATGTAGGTATTAAGGTGCCTAAATCATCTGATATTGAAGCCAAACAATTGCCAAACTCACTTTAATTTGACAGTTGGGACTGACTAGCAGCTTAAGATGCCTTTAAATTACAGACAGCAAATAAAGATTAGTAATGTTAAAACTTACATGAGATAAATTTATCATCAGAATCATGGTTTTAATCAAATTATTAGTTTCATTGGCTACTATGATGCTCTTCGTAACAGACTAGTTGACAATTCCAAATAAAATAAAACATGAGTAAAATCGTGATTCTATAATAAAAGATAACTTTATCATCCATTCACAAGGCAGTGATAAAGTTTATTTGTAGTGAAAACTGCTTGAGGAGCATTAGGCATTTTTTCAGATGGGGAAAAGCCATTGAACTCATGATACTGTTACCGTTAAGTGCCTATCAAACATTCCTGAATATAAGATCCGATCAGAGTCACTATATGTTAGACACGATATGAGATATTTCCAATCGTATTGCATCCATTGCTATGTCCCTTTCATCGGATGGTATAATATCCTCTTTTGCAGAAAACAGCAGTTGCAGAATGTATTTCTTGTTATCATATTTAAAAAAAAATTACTTTTGTCCTAAATTAGGAGGAACAATATCCAGGATGGATTCCACTGCTCAGTATGTGGAATCCGTAGTTTGCAATGAGGAAGACATCAAAGATAATGAGATGAAAGTGTTTGATGTTGGTGAAGATGGAAAAGTTCTGCTTGTGAAGCAGAAAGGCGAAATCAGCGCTGTAGGAACAAAATGCACCCATTATGGTGCACCATTAATCAATGGAGCGTTGGGAGATGGAAGGATCCGTTGCCCGTGGCACGGAGCTTGCTTTAACATCAAAACAGGAGACATTGAGGATTTCCCTGGCTTTGATTCACTTCCGTGCTATCAAGTCACCATTTCATCTGAGGGACAAGTCAAGGTGAGTGTTACATTGACTTTTAATCCTAATTCATCTTGTTTTATTCAGCCATGAAATGGATAATCTAAATAAAAATGGTAGGTAGTCAGTTATACAAACTACAGCATAAATGACAATGTAAATCAACAGAGTGGCGGCCGCACTAGTGACTCTTGGCCTGCAAGTGCACTCTAATTAATTTTTGCTTCACCAATATGTATGCCTTACAGAAGTGGCATTTAATTTGTTCTAGTAGGTCGTCATCCTTCCGATAGGTAACCTTTCGTTAGTATCTGCTAAGGATTAGCTTTTTTGTTTTTACTTACTTTTTATACTATTCTAACACCTTTTCTGTCAATGGCTTGGCTGTGATAATGTCTTATCTTGGCTATGGCGAGAAAATAAGGGTGTGCATAAGTCTCTCTTTGGAGTTGCGATATAAATATAAAAAAAAATTTAACCTTATATATTACTCTTACGCATTTTAAGCATCCCTATACGCGGTTCAGTTCTTTGCCAGGCACGTCATAATGAGAGTCCCGAAAAACATCAATCGATAAGCTATTCAGATGCCTGAAGGCAACTTAAACACTCTGATTTTAGTAGGCATTATACATAGATATGAAAAATAAAAAAATATACATGAGTTATGGGAGAGTTCTACATATTTTAAATAGAATTTTATTTTGTTGATTTGAAAGCTTTGACCCCTACCTTGCCTGGTAGGAAGCAACAGTGAATTACCGTCTGCTTCTCTTCCCGCGCAGACCATAGAAGCCGGTCAAGGGAGTGGAGGAGGCAGAAATCTAAGGCATGAATGAATAATGTGTTTAGGTGATACGGCTTGCAACCCATCTCTATTTTGTTTCTGTTTTCCACCTGTACTATGCCCACCAGCCAACATGTTAAACATGCACTGTGGGTCTCATGACTTTGTGCTCAGTCTACCCCTTCAGTTCTAGAGACGTGTTAAATAAGTATGTAAGTCATCAAAGGATTCAGCGCAAATAAAAATTGCACCTGTTTCACGTGTCGGACTCGCATTCGCTCATGTTTACGTTGAGGTCATGTTTTAGTCACGCTTTGCAGCTTGACTCATTTTCTGAGTAACGCTAGTTATCTTCACACACATTTAGATAATGTTACTTAGCAGAAAGGCTTACCCACTAATGGCAAATTGGCTAAGTTTTTTACTGAAAGGTTCATTAATATTATTTTCTAACAAACTGATATCGTTATTTGCCGTGTGGTTTCCATGGATGTCGTAAGAGGCGAATTAGGAAATGCAAGCTTAAACAAAGCTCATAAACATTAATGAGACCTCTCCAACCCGTCTGGCCAGCGAGGAGAGTGTAGGCTAAATCCTCTGTCTGCTCTGGCCAAGTATGGCTCCGGTAGTACAGAGAGGGTCATGCTTCTGCAGTGGAGACTAAAAAGACCTGATGATGATGATTCGTTATTTCAACGAGTGAAAACGAGTTTCAACGACCTAATGATATAAAGATGATTTTATTCAACATTAAATCTAAATAGAAATTTAATTTAATATAAATTGATTTATACATTATTGTATCGTGACAATTTGCTATGTAATGCTGTAATATGGGTATAAACGTTTATTATTATTATTAATGAATGAAAATTTCGAAAAATTATCCGGTCACAACGTCACAACAATTAGTGACTTGATGAATCGATATAATAATGTTGTATTAACGCGTTAGTAGATGTCAATTTAAAGTACTAAGTCATTAATGGCGTTCACAAGAGAAATGCTTTTGCCCAACCATAGGACACTTACTTGCAAAAATATTAATAAAAAATAATAATAAAATAGATAAAAATATTACATTAATCCAACTGAAAAGGTATCGTAAATCTATCTACACTTGTATATTATAGAAGGGAATTATGACAAAAAAATTAACTACAAAACGCTACATATTTCTTTTATTCTTTTTATTTCAAACTGCTTCTGGAGTCAATCAACCTAAATGTAGGTTATCGATCGAAGCCAATTAACATTCTATGCACGTTCGACGGTTGCATATTGTTTCGGTGTAATTAATGATCTGACTGGAATCAATGCATTTTTAACCGACTTTAAAAAATAGGAGGTGGTTTTCAATTCGGTTGTATGTTGCTTTTTATATATTTTTTAATGTTGTTTGCCTCAGAACTCCGTCATTTAGAAACCGATTTTAAAAATTATTTTTTTGTTGGAAGAGGTACCTGAGTTTTCAAGTTCTTTTTTAGTAGTTGGATTGAAGTCGGCTTTTTTATATGAAAGATTATTATTATCCCAAATCTGCATCAGATAATGCATTGTACATTCTTGATATACACTAACATTTTGAATGCTCAAGTGTGGTTTGTTTGTCTATATTTACGCCAAAACGAAGCAACGAGTTGATGCAGGATTTAAAGATGCCTGCGCCTTAGACCGATTAGGTTATATTTCATTCCCAAATTAGATATTTATTACAAATGCAAGCAAGATTGGAATTCTTATTCGAAAGGCAATAATAGCAGTCACGGGTTAAACATATCTGTCGCTAATTTTAAAGTTAAAGTGGATAAAATTGGTAGATGTTTGTAACCGATAAAATCAAAAACTAGTAAACCGATTTTGCAATTCTTTACCGATAGAAAGCTATTATCAGCAACTAAATAGTCTATGTAAATGAAGTCACTGGAAAGTTAACACACACTTTTTTATTTTAATTTTTATACACACTTTTATATTAAGGTCTATTAGACCGTCGGTCGTCCCAACGCGATTTACTGATGTATAAGATAGTGTTTGGGGACTATAATATATGGATGGGCACTTCATTAGTGAACATATATATCCAATTTCTTACATCCGGTTAGGAAGCGTATAGCAGTTATGGAATTTAGAAAAGAAAAAAAATCTTTAACAAAATTATAGGAATGATTGTATCACAAATATTTATAAGCACATCGGCAGTATTTTTTTTGCGCAGTTTAGAACGTTTTCTGTCACGGTTCTTGAAAGCATTTGCTCTAACTTTGTCACAGCTGGTTGCTATAAGTTTAAAATGTATGCACTTGATAGAATAATGAAACCATATTTAGGAATCCTTTCATACAGTAATTAAACCCTTTATTTCTCATTTCTTACGAAGCTATCACAAGATATGAAGTTTTAAATGTGGCAGTCAGCCGTGACCCAGTATTCAATTGCTTCCGAAAACGTCACAGAAATATATCCAAACTGCTCAGATGAATACTGCCGACCGTGCTTGTAAAGAATTTAAATACAGTCACTCCTACATATTTCTTTTAAAAACAAATTTTCAACTTTTTAAACTTCCATAACACATAAGCTACCTAACCGGATGTAAGAAATTATATATTTACAATGTGGCTGCTCATATGTAGAACTTAAACTGGTAGTAGCGCGCCAAGCGCATTGCACTGTACACTGAATTCCCCAATTTATGATCGGCACGTGCACGGCTGCCCAGTTATCCTGGCCTTTCTCCGCTAGCGATAACGCCACCTCGCCTAGATGCTTATGAAGAAACCCATCTCTTGAATGAGTTGAATATAAATGGTGCTCTGACGACAATGTCCACATACATGTACACACAGTACATGTAGATCTTGTCGATTTTGTACATTTTTTACTTCAAAGTCAGTCATATAGGAAAAGTAAACAAATATACTTACCTAGTTGATTAAAATGATCTTTACTTTTATAGTTATCTGTTTGGTTTGGTGTCCTTAGGGCATGTCAGTAGACACGTAACCCATTTTTGTCGGAGACCGCGCGGTGCCGCTGAATTAAAAAATTTACCTTTAGGGTTTTTTTTACCTTTAAATGTATCTGTAAAGGTCGTTGTGCCTGGAAGAGTTCCAAGGCAAAATAAACTTTACAGATGCTGAACTTTTAATCATCTGAGCATGTTGCAGAAATATATTTACAAGCATTTAAACGTTTATTACCATTTCGGGACCACAAGTGTCATAAAATATTTCAAACATTTGTTACCACTTTGATAGAGGAGCATTGCCATAAAATATTCTAAATGCTTGTAACCACTTTGATAGAGGACTACAAGTATCATAAAATATTAAAAACGTCAGTTACCTCTTCGATAGGGGACTACAAATGTCAAAAATGTTTCAAAAGCGTGTTGCCATTTCGATAGAGGGCGTCATAAAATATTTCAAATGCTTGTTACCACTTTGATAGAGGACTGCAAGTATCATATTACAAACGCCTGTTACCTTTACGACAGGTGTCAAAAAGATTTCAAACGCGTGTTACCATTTCGATAGATGTCATAAAATATTTTAAATGCTTGTTACCACTTGCGGTATAGTTGCCAATATAGGTCAATTACACGAAAAACAAACAACTTAGAGCATTCTCGAGCTACAAGTATAGGAGACCGAAGTTCGCCGAACTTCACAAATGCAAATGAAGAAATCGATCTCATGCATGAGCTGAATGCAAATAATACTTGGAGGACGATGTCCCCAGAATATAAATAATATACGACAGTGGTTGCAAACAAAATATCCTAAGTGGTAAAAACTTATTTTCTCTGATACGTCGATAAATTCAAAAGAAAATTAAGATGTAGCTTCAAATTCTGCTATTGTACTGTTTTACAAATATTACTTCCTTCTAAGTAAGCAAGTGGCAGAGTTCTGCTGGCTTACTAACTTTTGACAACTAACTGTGTACAACTTTTTTATTGTCTGTCACTTCAACATCCAATATCGTTTATACATCTAAAATTGAATATATTTTTATTTGAAAATGCTAAAACACACACAAAACAACAAATAGGACAAATTCAACAATCATCATCATTTCGAGTAGGTGTCACGGTCAATCGACCATGCACACCCTAGTTTTAGAGTTCTTCGGAACCGCCTCTCGGCCTCTGACGTGGTTCCTTTAACGACTACCAGATGGCAGCCGGGACCACCGGCTTAACGTGCCTTCCGAAGCACGGAATCATCTTTATTATCAGACAATCAGGTGATTCAGGCCTGCCATGTCCTAACCAAACTGGAAACAACTAAACAAAGTATGCTTCCAGTGGGAATCGAACCCACGACCCCCGGGTCAACAGGCAAACGCCTTAACCACTGGACAACGGAGGCTGGCACTTTATTGTCAATTCAAAAATAAAGATTATAATCATTATAGCTTGTGAGCCATGCAGCATTGCAAAAAGGTTGTAGGCTCAGCGTAGCCTAACTTATGAGCAAAGCGCTGATATTCTGCCGCAACCTGCTGATGATCGGCAGTAGGATACCACAAAAATTAAATAAAATTGACAATCATATGAAAACCACAATCACAGAACAATGATCTGAGGCCGCAATGCATTTTGAAGTGAAAAGTGTGCGAGCAGGCCGGCAGGTCCAACAAGTGAACAAACATATAATTCCCCCAAAACAACATGCTAAGAAGAAGTACCTAAGCAATTATATATGATAATATATTTTTATGTTGGTACCCAATTTATTTGTTATCAATGGTTTTGCTTGTTTTACTTTCTTGTGTGTAACGCCATTACTGGTGTCAGATGTATCAAGCTGCCTTATGGCATCTGATTTAGCATAAAAACTGCTATTGATGATGACAGCTGGGGCCAACTGTTAACTGCCCTCCGAAGCACGAAGGAGCTTGAAATATTTTTATGCCACATGTGATCACCCATCTCAGTGGAGACCGCGCCTGGGGTTACTTTACATGCGTAAGCGTAAGCTTATAATGCTTACGCCCACGGGGCCATAGAGCTGCTCGTAATCAATGGTACTTTGTCGGTAATAACATAACAAAACTATCATTCGGCACTTCTAGCTTCTTATCGGGAAAGATGTGAATATTTTTTTTGTTATTATTATATGGGAATGGGAGAAAATCTAAAGAATCATGACAATAGGCGATGCGGCTAGCAACCCATCACTATTTTGATTCCGTTTTCGATTCAATAGAATTAATTTTATCCAAAATATTTTCAAAGTCCGTACGCAACCTGTCTACGGTTTCAATATCACATAAAAACGATTCTTAATTTTAATTTAATTTTTATTTTAATTTAATTTATTAAAAATAACTTAAAAGAATTACATAGGTTTATGACTAATTACAATGTTACATAAACCATATCTGGTTTTTCCGAACATTGGATCATCGTTTAACAAAGTACTTAACATAGAATAAATAATGCGTGGATCAGATAAATCTTTCGACCTATTAGCGATAGTTTGTATGCGTGTGAAAATTGCATCTCGCTTCGCGTGAAGAAGTGACAACTTGCTTTCGTCTTTCTCCATGATCAACTATGCGCGAAATAAACAACAAGAAACGAATTAATATTGCACTTTCCTGTTTGTCAGCCTGTATAATTTATACGATTGATCACCCTGTATATTGTATACGGTAACACACTGTATAACGGTGGTGCGGCGCGGTTTTATTAATATAAGTTAGTACTTTTACTTGAGTTTCAGAATTGATGACAAACTGTGCAATATCAATCCGCAATAACACCCTATTAATTAATGAGCGTAATTGCGTAAAGAAAATATATAAGTTTTTTAACCTCGATCACAACGACGAAACAAATACGTGTATCCAAACTCGTTATGTAACTAATAACTTAATTACAAAGTTTTATTATTAGAAAATTAAACTTATGTATTTTGTATTATATATATAACACATAAGTTTTGCGGTGCGGCTCATTTACAAATTGCAGCAGCTATACTTCCTATTTACGCTATACCTCTGAGCGGAAACTGCCGGCACTGCTAACAAATAGGCCGGCTGATGCGAGTCAGTTGAGATTAGGGCTGGGATGATGATGTGAAAGCGATCTTCGCTAGGGAAGGGATAAATGGTGCAGAGGAATCGATACTATAGTGCGGCGCAACCATAGACTTATGTCATAAAGAGGAAAGATGTGAGCGTTTGTTTCAATGGTTTTTTTATTGTGGACAAACTCAATGAACTTTTTTTTAAATTCACTCATTTACACTCAGCTACATTATTAGCGGGAAACATAGGCTATAATTTACGCGAACGAAGTTGTGGGAAAACTAAACAAAACGCATTATTTCATAAACGCATAATTTCCTTCGGTTTTCAGTATTTATCAATACATAGTTCATATAAATTGAATTCATTTGCCTGTCTGTACTATACAATCATATAGACTAATCTTGGGATCTATTGGGGCGGTTTTGATAGGGTTTTCACTAACGTGTAGAGCATTTCTCCGGAAAGGGTTGCAAATATAATATACGTACGGGCGCTATGTAATGTATATAATGGAGTTCCCTGCGTATTCTACTAAAACGACCTCTTTCTTAACTCTGCATCATAGTGGTACAAAGTCCGGGCGTCTCGGTCGTATGGAGGCGCCGATAGTGGTGAATTTCTATACGATTATGATTAATCATATCAGCATACTATTCTGTTGTCTGAAATAGAGAGAGAGAGAACAGTAGGTGCATGGCATAGAGATAAGATATGCATGATGTGGGGTGCAAACATTCGGCAGTGACTTAGGCCAGCATGTTAACGTAGCCTCCTGCAGTGCTATTTTTGAACAGGTGATTGCCCAAAAACGTATTATTTTTTATGGAAAAATAGTTCGACTTTAAGTCACGTGTTCAAAAATAGTACCCTTGAAGTAGTCGATAGGGCCGCCAAAACATCTGCTAGTGGGCACGGCGTATTATTTATTTTTATGTATTTAGAACTTTAAAAATTATTTATTATTCGTTTTTAATGACATTTATTTTCAAAAAAATATTTTTACGTCGATTTTTCATGTTAGCTTTCTTGCCAGATTAATAAATATTATACGGACAAATCACACAGATTGAGCTAGCCCCAAAGTAAGTTCGAGACTTGTGTTATGGGATACTAACTCAACGATACGATTAACGAATAGATTGTGACCTAAATATTTAAACGCTGCCGAGTGCGGATTCCATAAAGCAGTACTGGGCGACCTTGAATCGCCTTGACCGATTGCATAGCTCAACGTAAATGTGCCCACGGATTTACCTCTACGGTCACCTATGACTCAGTTGTCGCAAAAAAATATCGCTAATGAATAGCATGTATCGACTTCCGATGCGAATATTGCGTCATTCTTATAAACGAACAATATTGTCACATACACAAAGACAAAGTCTTAACTTCTTCACTAGTCATGCACTTGATCAAGGTAATTAAGTGTGTGATGGATTTTCTTGCATGTGCGTTGGGGTTCACGCAAACTTCACAAGCAGTAGCTTATAATTTTAATGATTTCTGTCTTCACCTAAAGCGGTAAAGCCTAATGCTCTAGCTTAGGCCCCTCGGGCCTGTGACGCCCTGGCTCAATACTTCTATGTACGTACAACATCTGCGTTGCGATTTGAATTGCGTGAATTGATAAATGAACCGCTGATGAATGGCTAGAGCACGCTCTATATAATGTCTATAAAAGTATGCCGTGACCGTGAATTAAACCTTGACTACAAGAAACGGCTACAAGTAACGAGTCTTACTTTGTCTAAACTAGAATATGTCCTTACCTTACATTCGTATTTGTGCTACGTCATCTAGCTTTTGCCAGCGTCTTCGACTGCGTTGAATTAGTATTTCAAGTAACCTTATAGTTTACTGATGATTTATGGGGTCATCTTAGCCAGTCTATAAAGTAAAGACTGACTTTAAGCTTGTATTTTGGCTCAACTGAATTTTACGTGATTTCCCAAAATAAGAGTGTAATATATTCATAGTTTATATGTGTGTGATATGCTTTTATAAAACACATAAGAGACTTAAGCCGCGATTACATTGCCCAATTTCTCGGGCCCGATCTCAGTTAGGGACCCTAAATCGGGAAGTCTGATCGCAGTTAGTGAGTTAGTGTCCCGATTTTGGGCAATCGTGGCAACCCGATCGCACTAACTCCCTAGTTAGGGCATAAAGCGGCGATTACATTACCCAATTTATCGGGCCGATCCGTCGGGACACTAACTCCCGATATTTAGGGCATTGCGTTTACACTTGCACTAGATCGCCTCCCTAACTCAGTTGGCAGCCGCACGTGTAGCTGTAAGGATGGCTCCTGCCTGTGACTTCTAAGTACCAAAAATTGGAAAATTCTAAATCTTATAAATTTAGTGACATCATATTAGAAACAAGACACATTATTTAGAGAAAGTGTCAGTGCTAAACAACGATTAGCTGTAACGGTCAGATTTTTAGCGACGGGAAATTTATATCATGACCTTAAATACATCATACATCATGCTGGGCTATCTATAGATGTCTAAAACACTATATGTATGTAATATAAGTAAAATATGTATGTAATGTAAGTAAAAGACAAATTGTCTTTAGTCCCATATACGAAGCATAAAGGAGGGTTATGATATTGACTGGTATGTATGTATGTTCATCTGTTGCTCATAACGTCTCTCACAAATAAATATCAGAATTTGACGATTGAGTTATCGTTAGTTGTCAGCTGTTCATAGGCTCTGTAAAGTCATGAAAAATTTAATGTGACGCCTTGTAGTGTAGGCACATTCCAAAAATATATAATAATATGTAAACAGAACGCCCGCTCGCATCAAGCGCCGCGCGGCTACTGAGCTCCCTAACTCACTAACAGCGATCACACCACCCGATTTATGCCCTAACTAGGGAGTTAGTGCGATCGGGTAGCCACGATTGCCCTAAATCGGGACACTAACTCACTAACTGCGATTAGACTTCCCGATTTAGGGTCCCTAACTGAGATCGGGCCCGAGAAATTGGGTAATGTAATCGCCGCCTAAATCGGGTGGTGTGATCGCTGTTAGTGAGTAAGGGAGCTCAGTAGCCGCGCGGCGCTTGATGCGAGCGGGCGTTCTGTTTACATATTATTATATATTTTTGGAATTTTTGGAATGTGCCTACACTACAAGGCGTCACATTTAATTTTTCATGACTTTACAGAGCCTATGACCAGCTGACAACTAACGATAACTCAATCCTCAAATTCTGATATTTATTTGTGAGAGACGATATGAGCAACAGATGAACATACATACATACCGGTCAAAATCATAACCCTCCTTTATGCTTCGTATATGGGCAAAAAGACAATTTGTCTTTTACTTACATTACATACATATTTTACTTATATTACATACATATAGTGTTTTAGACATCTATAGATAGCCCAGCATGTTGTATTTAAGGTCATGATATGAATTTCCCGTCGCTAAAAATCTGACCGTTACAGCTAATCGTTGTTTAGCACTGACACTTTCTCTAAATAATGTGTTTTGTTTCTTATGATGTCACTAAATTTATAAGATAGTCGAATTTTCCAATTTTTGGTACTTAGAAGTCACAGGCAGGAGCCATCCTTACAGCTACGCGTGCGGCCGCCAACTGAGTTAGGGAGGCGATCTAGTGCAAGTGTAAACGCAAGGCCCTAAATATCGGCAGTTAGTGTCCCGACGGATCGGCCCGATAAATTGGTTAATGTAATCGCCGCTTTAGATGTATGAGGTTTCACCCCAAGTGACGTAGGCTATAGTTATTTTTTTATTTTATAGGACGGCAAAGGAGCAAGCGTTTCACCTGATGGTAAGTGATCACCGCTGCCCATGGACAACTGCAACACCAAGGTGTGGCAGGTGCGTTGTCGGCCTTTCAAGGAGTTGGGGGAAGAAAATGGGGAGGGGAGGGGGAAGGATGAGCCTCCGGCTCTCTCACTCACCGAACGTAGCATAGAAGCGGTAAAGCTTCTACTCAGACGTCGATTTTCTATGAGAGTGTGATACTTCCCGGACGAGTCGGCCCATTCATACTACTAGCAATTCATTTTGCCGGTAGCGTGGCTCTAACACGACTAAAAAAATAACGAATAAAAATATAGTTTATTTTAAGCAGACGTAATTTTATCATTACTTTTAAAGGTTACTTTTAATTTTATCATTATTTTTGACTGCGGGACTTAGCGCGATTTGAGTTTTGTATAATATTTCGGCAACATTGGAGCTGCCATTTTCACAGTCTATTATATTTTAATTTCAGGTTCGAGCAAAGGTCAGCGACTTGAAATCAAACAAGCGCATCAAAGAAATGGGCCTAATCAGCCCGTGCGATGACAACGTCGTGGTTATCGTGGGCGGCGGGCCCTCGGGCGCCACCTGCGCCGAGACCCTGCGCAGCGAGGGCTTCAAAGGCCGCATCACGCTCGTCACCAAAGAGAACTACCTGCCCTACGACAGAATCAAAGTCTCCAAGCTAGGCACCGTCACAGACATCAAAACCCTACAAGTCCGCACCAGTGAATACTACCAAAGCGCTAACATCGAAATATTAAAGGGCATTGAAGCCACCAAGGTTGAGCCAGCAGAGAGATTGGTCCATCTTAACGACGGCACCAAACTCAGATACAGTGCGCTCTATCTTGCGACAGGAGCCAAACCGCGCCTGCCAGACATACCAGGAAATAACTTACGTAATGTCTTCACTGTCAGGAATTTCGAAGATGCCATGAACATCTTGCACGTACTAGGCGAGCAAAATGACAAGGATGTTGTTGTTCTCGGCTTAAGCTTCATAGGATTAGAAACAGCCGCGTCTTGCTGCAGCAAAGCCAAGTCTACGACCGTGGTCGGCAAAGACTCGGCTCCTTTAGGACAAATATTCGGTAATGATATCGGTAAGAGCCTACAAAAGGTGTTTGAAGAGAAGGGAGTCACGTTCCAATTTGACACCACAATCGTATCGTGCGATGGTGAGAACGGGGTGATAAAATCGGTAAGGCTGGCCAATGGGTCCACGCTGCCGGCTGACATTCTTATTTTGGGCGTGGGAACGACATTCTATACCGATTTCCTTAGAGATAGCGGTATCGCGCTACAGGGGAACGGTGCGGTTAACGTTAACGATAAACTAGAAACCAACGTCAAATATGTGTACGCGGGCGGTGACATAGCGCACGCGCCCGTGTTTGCTCACGGGAACAAACACATGAGTATAGGACACGTAGGCTTGGCGCAGTACCACGGCAGAGTCGCAGCTCTCAACATCATGAAGAAAGAGACGCCGTTGCGCACCGTCCCGTATTTCTGGACGATGCTCTTCGGTAAATCTATTAGGTACGCGGGATGCGGCAAATCCTCTAACATTCTTGTAGACGGCGATGTAAATGAATTGAAATTCGTGGTGTTTTTCTTCGACGAGACCGACAAAGTAATCGCCGTGGCGTCTTGCATGAGGGACCCGGTTGTCTCTCAATTCGCCGAGTTAATGTACCAAGGAAAATCTCTGTACAAGAAGGATCTCAAAAACGATATGTTTGGCTGGACCAAGAGCATTAATTAATTTTATTTATATACATGGCAATCACCTTCATACGTTATTGCTTATTATCGTTTATATATATCGTAAAAATATCATGATGTAACAAGTAGATAATAAATATATTATCTATTTAATTCAGAGATTTTCAAATGAATTTGATAACAACAGTAATTTTATTCAAACCATTACTAGTGAAAAACGTACAATATTAAACAATAAATAGGTATTATTAGTGTTATAGATATTCTAATTTTAGCTGAAATGTTACCATTATTCATTTATGTAAGTTCATCACAAAATCAACTGTGATATTTCACGTCATTGTTTGAATTTTGCATTTTTGGAAGCAATGTGTCATTGCTTAATCTATAAATGTAATATGTACAACAATCGCAACAACATAAGCAATGGTGATACCCTTTTTTTTTAATGGATAGCTAGCTCCAAGTGAGCTTTTGCTACTTCACCGGGCGTCTGAGGCGACGGCAGAGTGACTTCAGCCTTTATGGACAACATCACCAAAGGGCCCCCAGGAGGGAAGGACCTCGGCTTTGGGTGTTACCTGTGTACGCAAGGCTTGGAGAGGCAGCAACAGCGATTACGTGCATTCATAGCTTGAAGGGCCAATCTGAGAGCTTCCAGAGCTTCCATTTTAGAAGAGGAGCCACATTGGAATCCCAAGCAGGGACTTATTTTAAATCTAAGAAACTACATGATCAAAAAAACGTTGACTGGGGGAAGCAGGTATCAAGACGATAAACAAACATATACTTAGAAAGTTTTGGTAAAGGACCATTTCGACAATGGAGCCCATTTCATAAAAACTCGAAAGTATTTTGATATAACTTTATAGATTTAACTATTTTGTATAATACGATGCCTTAAGGCAGCTTGAAGTATCTGACATCAATGCTGGCCATTCACACACGAAAAATGAACAAGTCAGTTTACTTCAAGTTTAGAAAATAAGCTTTGTTTAATCTAACATAAGTACAGATTTTTTGTTTCTTCTTTCCAATAGCTTAAAAAAACATCTTAACATCTGAATTATTATGAAATGACCTATGATTATTTTTTCAATAATACATTTTTCAGTATCATTTATTTAATATTCAAGGCTTGCCTAGCCGTCGAGGAGGTGGTCTATCCCATAGAGATAATATGGACTATCCTAAATGTACGGAGTAGTATGGAGCTGACTGCACGGGTCAGTTCTTTTCCCATCTGGAAAAAATTCGAACTGTATACCTACTGTATTTGTAACTATGGATTTTTTCCATCCATGAGGCGTAGCTTTCCACTAGACGAAGAAATTCCTGATGTTTGTAGTCCGAACCTGATATTGGTATTACTATTGTTAAATTTAGTACAATAACATCTAGTTTTATTTATATAAAGAATGTTAAATTTCGTTGCTTGGTGGAAATATAGCCTTAATATTAGATGCTAGCGTTAAATAGGTGATGGTTAATTAATGACTTTTTAATCAACCCCTATTTAGCCCATGTATAGGTATTATTTCCACCATGTCTCGATAATGTATATTGATTGCTGTCTGTTTAGTTAGCTTCTATTTTGTCTAGTAAGTATAATCTTCGCTACAAATCTTGTAATAGTAGGAAGATAAATATCAATATGTATCTATTTAAGATGTCTGTTAATAAAAGTTACTTAAATGTTGCTGCCTTATTTTTTGATGTGATTATGAATGTGATATGTTTTACTTGTGTATATCTAATAAATGTATTGCTAAATAAAATATATGTATGATGAATTTAAGCTTTTATTTTAATACCAATGTTAAAATATAGTTCTTCGAAAATTTAAGATTTGCAATACTAACAAAATGCTTGTAGCCTGCGATAGGTATGCCAACCTGCCAGCCTACTTGTACTTACCACAATACTTAGACAACATACGTCCTTAAACTATAATCCTTTAACTTCTGCTAATAAGCGTCTAAAACATAAAGTTTGTCAAATCAACTTGACATCCTCAACATTTGCACAAAAGTTCTTTGGTTTCTTAGGTAAATATTTATATAATAAAATTCTATCTATTTATCCACTTACAAAATCTAATTGCAAAAGAGTTACTTCTACCTGGTTAAAAACGCTTGATTATGACAATACCGAAAACTTAATAGTTATCCCTACCTAAAGTATTAACAAAACAAGAATATGTGTCGCAATCTCGTGGATATAGATATGTGCTTCTATAGTTACCCTCTTATTTTAAACTATATATTTTTATTTTATTACTGTTGTGATAAGTATATTACAAAAGATAAATTCGGAGGTACTGACCGACACCTAGTCCAGTGTTGGAGAGGCTGGTAATCTGTCATACAGGTTCTCCTAGTACGGATGCCAGTCTCTCACATAGAAGTATAAATGAATATTGTACCTACACTCTACTTCTTATTTTTATTCTATGTGAGAGAAGAAATAAAGATTACATTATTATTACATTACTTGTATAGACAACACAGTGTAGAACTTCTATGGTGTACGTTTTGATGGTTTATGTTTATATCTCCTAAATAAAAATAAATACGAAAGCCCCAAGTGAATTTTGAAGTGACAAAACATTTTAGCGTGTAGGCCTGCACTGGAGAGAATTTTCGTTTGAAAACAAATGCTAAAATGATATAGAAAAGGGACTAAATAGCTGATGTTTATATGGGCTCCAGGGGAACCACAGGCGGAGGCCCCTTTTTAGAAGTTGTCAATAGCTGGATGAATTCATTTAAAAAGGAGTCTCTAGGGAGCGTTTGGTCTCTACACTCAGGGTGAGGTCTGGCCATGATCCAGTTAACAAATTCTTGTTATTGATGCGTGTTACTCAATCAGACCTATGTAGTTTTTGTCATAAGGAGGGAGACTTTGTACATGTCTCGTTGGAATGTGGTCAGTACACTGCCCTGCGTGACAGATTCTTAGCAAGGGTTTCTATCTATAGAGAATGGATTGCTTAACATAGCGTTGAGCATTCCATTGTCACATTCAGCACAATCAGTATACTTCTTATGGAGGTTTATTATGAATCTAAGATAAATTTTATATTAGAGGTCCTCCATGTCCAAGGATTTAGCGCTAGTGTTTGACCCAGTCATTCTCAATGTGCACTACAGAGCCCCAGGAAAATAAAGGATATGATTTTTTTTTATTCATTTGCATCAGTGGTGGAGCACCAGAGGTTAATTTTGATATGCATGTCGTCGTCACACGACAGACACTAAAATACAATAAGTTTTGGTTTAATTCAGAGCTCCATATACCTGCCTAATCTTTTGCTTTCCAAAAGGCCCATCAAAAGTTTGAGAACCCTTAGCCTAATCTATATATCTAGCAAAGTTTGAAGCTAATAAAACAATAAGATGCATATTATAAATTAGTTTATTTCTGTTAATATATCTATCTAATTTATACACAAAACATCCTAAAATGTCAACAGGTATCCAGTGCGAAATGACCACTGAAGGATAATGGTCTCTAAGATAAGTGGAAAATATAATCTAAATTCTAATTCATAGATTGACTAAGAAGATTGTTGTCATCACAACACCATCTATATGTCACTTAACTCCATAGCTTACAGTCTCAATTACACAGCTGCTGCACGGCCAAGATGATATTTGTATATTTTTCTCAATTTACATAGAATATCAAATGGATTTGAAAAATTAAAATTCAGCACAGGATACATAAATAAGTCTTATCACTTTCATGAACACTCGCACTTTTAGACATAATTGTATTGTTATTTCTATGGTGTCTGTGAATGAGTTACAGAGCCATTAAGATACTTCTATAAATTTGCGCCTATAGATTTTGTATATTCTCTATCCCATAAATAAACATGATATTTGGTCTTGCCACTTATGGCTCTGTTTAACCCTTATGGGATAAAGATGTGGTACTATATTTTTTATTAGATATTTCCATACAATAAGCAGGTTCTTCTAGGCAAGCTCGCTCCATCGCAGATCTTGTCTTTACCCGCAGGGTTAGTCTAAGGTCAAGAGTAAGACTATTCAAAAAAAAAAAAAAAAGGTAGTATTATTTTTAGGTCAGTAATATCCTACAAAGCTATGAAGTGTAAAGAACTGTTGGGTGAACAGGGAACTTTATTTATCCCATCCCTCAGATACCCTCAAGTGTTGCAATCTTTCATACAGTGTGACATCCTCCTTGAAGACTCTTCTATTTATATTTTTGAACTTCTCTATCCTTTCTTCTGCTTTTCCTAATGCTTTGGCGTGTCCAGAACTTTCAGCCTGAAATGGATTTTTTAGAGAAAGATACAATGGATTGCATTGGAAAAAGAAAGCATTTTCCATATTTTGGGGATATGTGTATACTAAATCTAAGATGCAAGTGGTTCCAAGTTTTGTCATTCATTGTTAATAAAGATCTCATATGGAGAGAGAGAGAGAGACGGCATTGTAGTTTCAGCAGTGGACTGAAGAAAGAAATACAAGGCTGATTTTAAATTTATATTGTCATCAGTTCCGTTTGATCATGTAAGGTTAGGTGATAAATTAGACTCTTTCTAGGATAAAAGTAGTTCTGTTTAGAAAATATGATAATTAATGTCTACTTACCTCTGTGAGATACGGAAATCTTAAATAAAACATGTTTTGTTCTTCAATAGCAAAATCTTGCTTGATTTTATTCAAATGTTTTGTTTCAACTTTTTTGATTAATCTGTCTTTCCCACGAAATAAATGACCGTTTGGTAAACGATTACGTCGAAACAAAATTGTTGTTAATCTCATGTTGTGTGTTTAAAATAAGTTTAATTTAATATCAATCAAGCCAAAACGAGAGGTTATAAATTAATTATAATATTTAAACGTGATGACATTTATTTTAACCTTTTTTTTATTTGTTTACCTCTATGGAAGGCAAACGGATCAAGTCCATACTGACAAGTCTTATTTCTTTTTTACTGTCAATCAAATAAGGTCATCTCATCATCATTTCGAGTAGGTGACACGGTCAATCGGATGTGCATGGCCATGCACATCCTGGTGTCTGAGTAGTTCTTCGGAACTGTCTCTCAGCCGTGGTTCCTTTAACGAAGTACCAGATGGCAGCCCGGACCAACGGCTAAACGTGCCTTCCGAAGCACGTAATCATCTTAATTATCAGACTATCAGGTGATTCAAGCCTGCAATATCCTATTAAGCAAACCAAATGACTGGTGCACCGGGCACACACAACAACACAACTATCTATTCTACGTTACCTACTATTATTATATTGCCTTTGACAAAGAATACCAATGCAATGTAACACAACAAGGATTCCACGCAAAATTCAGTGCCATGACAAATCCTCCCTTTTTTGATAATTTGATCGCTTCAATGGAGCCCATGACGACAATTATTTCTAGTTTACTCATGCTTTCATCATGATAAAGACTACGACGAGCACCAATGTCAATTTACAAACTATTAAACATTACACGCTATTGTTTGGAGTTGACTACACGCATCGGGTCGGGTACGTAAATTTTTTACCGTCTTCAGGAGTTACAGACATAATACGAATGAGAGGTACAGCTGACACTGATGTCAGGATGTACTACGGGGAAGTACAGCTCAGGGGTACAGTACTATCCTCATTACTTAGTCCGTACTACCACTTTTATATGTTACACCGATGTAAGAACCTAGCTATTGAACAAATGGTTTTTGGCTAAAAATTTTTAGTTAAAAATAAAATTGTAGCAAAAATATATAAAAAATTTTTAGGTTGAAAGTATAAATAGGGAAGGATATATGAAGAAGATGAAGATGATTTTGAAGATAGTCGGGAGGAAGTAATCCTTACTAATATTATAAATGCGAAAGTGAGTTTGTTTGTTTGTTTGTTACGCTTTCACGCCGTAACTACTGAACGACCGATCACCATGAAATTTTGCATACAAGTTCTCTGGAGTACGGAGAAGGACATAGGATACCTTTCATCCCGGGAAAAAGTACTAATCCCGAGGGATCGACATTGACGCGGGCGGAGCCGCGGGCGAAAGCTAGTATTAAATGAAAAGAATTTTGTTAAATAGTCATGATGAAAGCAATAAAAATTTAAATGTAAGATACTGTTCCTGTTTTGAGAGGAGAAGTGGAAATGAAGAAGTTGTGGCGGAGGTGAAGAAGATGGAGTTTATGTTGCTGGAGATGAAGTTTTTTTAGTGGTGTCGAAGTATTTGGATGAGATGGAGTTTTATATTAAGGAGTGAAGAAGTTTTAGTGGAGACGAAGAGATGGAATTTTTATATTGTGAAGATGAAGTATTTTTGGTGAAGTGAAGTATTTTGATGGATATGAAGACGAAGGGAGATTCTTATAAGGATGCTGTTAATGATGATGGAGCTAATATTGATTTCTATAGTGAATAATTATTGAAGGGTTGTTGCTGGAAAGAAACATATACTAGGAAAAGCACGACTGGGTTTATAATTTTGTGATACATTGGTGTTCACGGACACAGTCTATCACAGCTCTATCGAGTATAGAGGCTGAATACATATCAACTTACGAATATAAAAGATTTATTGCTTATCCAGTTTATTTAGAGTGATAACAGGGAAATCTCGTAAATCAGATTTAAAATTTGATAAGTTTGACGGAGTTATCTACTTAAATTTGATTATTTTTGACCGGAACCGGAAACATATTACGATACTTTTGATCGACTGTAGCAAAAGGGGTTTCCTATGGCATATATAAATTTTATTTTAATTTGAAGCTGGCATTTCACCTAAGGTCTATTAAAAATTATATGAATTAAATGCATACTGAGCCAGTAAGATGATTAATAAACTTTTGCCCTTTTCTATAATAAAAATTTGCTGCCATTTGAGTACCTGTAGGTTGGTATAGGTATTAAATAAACCTACGAGAAACTTAAAATAACCGTCAAAACATTTCACGACCACGAAACGTCCACAAACTAAGATGAAACGTGTGGTACTTAGGAAAACACCTCAGAACAATAACTAAAGTATTGTTCTGAGGAAAACACTATATAGATGACGTTTACCTGCCCACAGATTAGAGAGAGTAGGTACTGCCTACTGCCGGCCTATTTGCTAACCCAGTGCAGTGTACAAAATTTTGATAGTCATTTCAAAGTACATTACGTTTTATATATCTTTAATAAAAATAGACAATCATAGGAAACCTGCAATGTATTTTGAAGTGACTATCAAAACATTGGTCACTGAGTTAGCAAGTAGGCCGGCAGTCACCACCCCATAGAGCAGTCTCAGTATATATAATATTCATCTATGCCATAGAGTACTATAATACAACTGCACCACCCGTACCACTTTAGAATAATAACCACTACAGTCACTCACTACCTACCATCTATATAGTAAGTGGTTTCCTTGCTACCTACACAACACAAAACGCAAACGGAACTTTTTTTTTTATTACAAAATAATCCTCTGTGTACTATTATAATCAGCATAATGAATATATATTATATTGTATGCAAATTAAATAAAAAAAAATGAAGAAAGATAATGAAACTTACCAAAACTCTTTAATGACTGAGAATAATCTCCGTACGATCCGAATTCAAATGCTACATATTCCTAGCTGGCTGCTTATATAATTATATGCGTGGAAAGTAGCACACACCCGTGCCTTTTGGAAAATGCTGATAAGGAGGGACAAAGATGATGAATAAAATAAACAAAAGGCTTTATTGTGTTATTATCTTTTGCCTATCTAACAAATGTCTAAAAAGTTTTTGACAGTTAATATCTGACATGAGTTCTTGGCGGGAATTTCGACGGACTGCACGGTTTTTGTTTTGGATTGTTTTGCAAATTTCTTCTAGTGGACTTTATAATGTGAAATCGGTGTAATTTGGTGTTATAAATGTCCATGTTTATGAACAATGTGTGGAATAACTAAAATGAAGTGTCATGGTGCGGCTGTAGTGAGATTTACATTGCGGGCTGGTGGTCGCTCGCCTTACTGCTACTGCGTCTATGATCAAACCAGTGTATTCGTGGGAATTGTCGCCAGGGGCTCCATTGAATCACCGAAATGAATTACACCACCATTTCGTTGATAACACGTAGAAAAATATGAAGGGCTAAAAGGCACTGAAAGCCAAATGCCGTAAAACAAATATGAAAAAAAAAAAAAATATCTGACATTTTGTTTGAGCGACAGACTTGCGACCTCAGCGCAGCGACAGACAAGACTGTGGACAAGACAACCAACCATAGTGATTTTATGCTCTTTGGCGACAACAAAATTTTGTCCGCTCATTATAAAATTTAGCTGATTCCATTTTTATTCTCAGCTACTTCTTACGATTATCTCAAAAGGTACGTACGGCATACACCTAATTAGCTAAGCGTAAAATATAATTCACTTTGAATAATTATTTCTCAAATAGCTTTGTCATGGTGGATCTAACCTTACTTACCGGTCCAAATGCTTGATATTTTCAGATGTTCCTTACCCGTTCTGAGTATGACCGTGGAGTCAACACGTTCAGCCCAGAAGGGAGACTGTTTCAGGTGGAATATGCCATCGAAGCGATCAAACTGGGTTCGACAGCGATCGGAATTTGTACATCGGAAGGAGTTGTTTTAGCAGTCGAAAAGAGGATTACTTCTCCGCTGATGGAGCCAACCACCATAGAAAAGATCGTGGAAGTGGATCGGCACATTGCTTGCGCCGTTTCTGGCCTGATGGCAGATTCTAGGTAAGGAATATTCATACTGAAGTACATATAAGTAAAATCTTTGCTGTATTTGAGCCTCTTTTGTTATACAAGTATTCAGGCTTGTTAGATCAAACATTGCAAATTTTCTTGGATAATTAATTATTCCTTGATTAATACTTATTTCCTAATTGAATGAACATGCTTGGTATGTTTGGAAGAATTTAACAACAGTAATATGTTTATTTGCTTATTGCTGTGTAATGTTAATGTATACTTTTTAATTCTGACAGGACCCTGGTAGAGCGTGCCCGGGTGGAATGCCAGAACCACTGGTTTGTGTACAATGAGCGCATGAGTGTGGAGTCATGTGCACAGGCTGTCTCCAACCTGGCCATTCAGTTTGGTGATAGTGATGATGACAGCGGTACTGCCATGTCCAGACCTTTTGGTGTGGCCGTCATGTTTGCAGGTAAACATCTTTTTAAACTAGAAGAACTAGAACTCTTATTATAGCTTCTGCCTAGACATGATTATTTTAGCAATGGCGAACATTTTGAAATGTTTTTGTTGTTGCGATAGTTGTTGTAGCAGTCCTTATCTGCTAAAAATAAAAAATATACTTTATTTGGGAAAGATTGGTCTGCCAAATAGATATGTGTTTTCCACGTGGTGTGTTTAATTTAGTTAGTAGACTAGTTTTTTGTTTTAATTTAGTCATCTTCTCTCCTCAAAATTAGGCACCAGCTGAAAATCAGCTCTAGAGGTACCAATAGGAGAAAGCTGAGCTGGCTCATCATCATGTTTTCTTTACATCGTTTCTTACTTTATATGTAAATGTGTTCTGTTGTTGTTGGTTTCTTTCTTGTAATTGGAATATTCCTACCTTACTAAATGTTTCTCTTTCATAGGCATTGATGAGAAAGGCCCTCAACTTTTCCACATGGACCCCAGTGGCACATTTGTGCAGTATGATGCTAAAGCCATTGGCTCGGGCAGTGAAGGAGCTCAACAGAGTTTGAAGGTAGGTGTCTTTTTATATGTAGACTACATAATAATGTTTGTATAAGTAGTTTCTTCACAACTACGCAGCAGAAATAGGTGAAAGAAAATGTCTTACACAAATTTTTAATTCCTTTTTAAAGATTGAAGTTTGGGAAACATTAGTATTTTTTACATAGTTACAGTTACTGAATCTTTTCTTAACAGAAGACATCTCAATTTTTACAACACCTTTCTTGAAGGACCTTACAGTGCACTGGCTGTACAGTCCAGTTTACCTTACTATATTATCTAGAACTTATAAAAATACGTCTTTTACAGGAAGTGTACCATAAGTCCATGACCCTCAAGGAAGCCATCAAGTCAGCCTTGACCATCCTCAAGCAAGTGATGGAGGAGAAATTGTCGGAGAACAATGTGGAGGTGGTCACCATGACGCCTGGCTCCATGTTTCACATGTTCACGAGGGAGCAGCTGGCTGAGGTTATCAAGGACATACCTTAAACTTTGTATAGCTATGTTGTTATGGCCTGTCCTTTTAAAATTAATTCATTCTTATTATGTTGATTGGCTCAAGAAGAGTTGGTAGTATTTAAAATTCTATCCTTCCAGTGAGTAGCCACTCATATACGACACTCCAAGCTGAATGAATCATGCATCATAATATCGTCATCGTCACAATAATATTGTTTGTTTGTTTCTCATTCTTTCACGTTCATTCACTGGTGTCTGATTTTTCTAGCGGCCTAAAGGCATCTATTATAATAACATTAATAAGGTATAAAGGATGATGTTCCATGTTTAACTGTATGCATTTTTACAAATTTTACTGATTTGTTCCTCACTAGAAAATTTTTCGTGCTCTATTTTCTTTGATGATGTTGCAAAAATTATTAAGTATTTAAAATTGCATTTATGTAAGGCCTCACGATTTTTAAACGAACAAGACATCAATAATCTGTAACAATAGATGTGAACATTTAAATTAGGGTGATATTTTTTTTTTTAAATGGTCAGGTCATATCTGTGTTCGGTAACACAACAGCCTCCGTGGTCCAGTGGTTAAGGCGTTTGCCTGTTGACCCGGGGGTCGTGGGTTCGATTCCCACCGGAAGCATACTTTGTTTAGTTGTTTCCAGTTTGGTTAGGACATTGCAGGCTTGAATCACCTGATTGTCTGATAATAAAGATGATTCCGTGCTTCGGAAGGCACGTTAAGCCGGTGGTCCCAGCTGCCATAGAAAGGAACCACGTCACAGGCCGAGAGGCGGTTCCGAAGAACTCTGACACCAGGGTGTGCATGGTCGATTGACTGTGACACCTACTCGAAATGATGATGAGTGTATGGTAAAAATAAAGTATGAAAGTATGTATTTGTAGTATTTGGAGTAAATTGTATTTAGAACAATCAATCAGTTGGAAATCGTGTGTTATGTATTTATTTTTATGTATTTTAATGCAGAATTAATTACTATTGTTGTATTTTGTATACTTTATTATATTTGTATTCAAGGTCTCTAGTAAGTTCATAATGTAAAGTATAAATGCAATTTAGTGCAAATATTATAAGCGGTGCGAGTTTGAATCTTACGGTAAGTATACATGGTTTAATAAAAAAATCTTTCGAATAGTTTGGTGTATTATTTGTTAACCTATACTAGTTTGTAGTTCATTATAATATCTATGGTAGTTCTTTAGTTTGTACATAATATAGATTTATACTTTTTTAATTCACATTGTTTTGGCCCCCTCAATCTTATATACTTTCATATTGAAAGTACTATATACATTTAGATAAATAAATGAGAATATAAAAGATTACCATATCCAGAAAAAAAAATTACTTTCATGGGCATCATTTTTTGTATTTTCGGGGAGGTGCATGAAAAACTTTAATGTAGTTATTTTATGATGGAGGGCTAATCAGATGTCATAGATATTTCGAATATTTTAATAAGCATTTTGAAGCTATATTTTAGTAAGAAAAAAATCTACAGCTAGAGAGGTGCAAGTGCATCCTCCTGGCGCGCCATAGTAACTGCACATTTTACTTTTACCAGTTGGGTAACTTTTACGATATAAGTGGAAGGAAAAGCAGTCCATCCCTACTTTAATTTGCTCCCAGTTCAATGTCTTTATTGTGGAAACAGGTTTTAAGATCTTAAATTATAATTAATAGTAGTTTCACTGTTACCTGTCTTGTATGAACATACAATTTTATAAATATGGTATAATTAAGAGTCGAATAAAAATTAAATTATAAATAGTAGGCATAATGTCAAAATCTATTCTGTCAAATTATCTTCTAAATATTCTTTTACATTATAATAGCATTTAGCAGTCAAAAATAATTTTAATTTCATTTTAAATGTCACAATGTCTAATGTTTTAAAACTATCAGGTAATTTGTTATAAATAATAGGAGCTATTCCAATCACACTTTTGCGTAGGTATCATAGCGGTATCCTCCAGACGTCAGTTTTTGTCTATATTGTGTTCTTATGCGATCTGGTCTTGTTCTATTTGCAGTCCATTTAGTAAACAAATGTGGATTTGCCTTAACAAATATACACATTTCCATTATATAAATGCAAGGAAGGAAGCCTAAGAGACTTAAAAAAGAGCACACAACTTTCTCTAGATTTTAAGCTACACATCGCCCTTATATTAAAAGGGCCAAATAAAATTAAAAGGGCAAGTTCAGTCCCATGGAAGGATATAAAACCACTTTAGTGTGAGTCCGAATCGCACTGGACCGTTTCCATACAACCGTATGGAACCCTGGAGGTTACACAATATTTAAATACAATAAACACGTTCTTTGCATGGGTCCCTATAAATTTAATTTAATTCTGATTACTTTTTGTTATATATAACATATAGCGTCAAAAGATATACACATTTTGTGAAAATGTCAAGTCTATTACGGTTCAACAGACACAGCCCTGTGAGCCAGACGGGTACTAAACCCTAAATATGACAGTATAATTCTAGGAATGAATAATATTAGTAGCTATAATCTAAAATAAGTGCTTACTCATCGTCATACCTACCCTACCTAGAAATAAATCCTATGCTATAGTTGACAAATTCCTTTCCCGTCTCACCAACAGATGATAGCCGCAATACCGGAGCTGCAGTGGAGTGAGAATAGCTCCAGAAACACTATACAAGACCTGTCCAAGCTGAGGCTCGGCAGGCAGACAGTCTGACTGGCTACTTCTGTGAGGGTCAATTTTATATCTGGGATGTTATGGTTATATTTTTGTTTTATTCACAATGCGTTATTGATATACTCTTATTAAATTAAATTAAGAAATAAAATATGGTGAAAAAATTTATGCGAGCCATAACGCGTATATGGAAAATGGGATATGGTGGAGAATTTCGGCGCCGAGGTTAGAACATGCGGTAGCTCAGTTGGCAGAGAGGAGGTTGTACGTAGACCTATGGTAGCTGGTTAAAGCCTCGCCCGCATGAAATTCTTCACCATATTTTATTTCTTAATTTAATAAGAGTATGTTATGGTTATGTTAGATATGGATATACACCGTGAATTAAACAGTAAGGCTTAAACATGATATTTTGATTATTAAGTCTTAGACCTCCCTGTGATGTGTGACGCACGCCCTCATTGTTGTTCTACTAAACCATATAACCTTTACTATTCGGAACACCTAGATTACTCACCTTAATCTAGATAATCGTGCCCTACAAAATCTATGTACCTATGTCCTATTTCTCGCATTGTATATAAACTCATATTCTTGACAATGAAGGCATTCAGTGATCGAACCTCAACGACCGTGTTTCATTAGTACACCCCCTCGTGCTACATCATATGGCGACCCTGCCAGGATGTGCCCCCCCCCCCCCCCCCCCCCACACGTCAGACTTTCCACCGGCCGATAATCCGACTCTCATCAGTATGAAGATGCAACTGATATCGAATCTGTGTAATGTGCACTTGCTTACATCTTCATACGGATTAAAGACCCAACTAAGTGTGAGGGCGTCTCACTGTTTCAAGGAACACTGTGCAGAATTAGGGACTGAGCCAAGCCCAGAAGGTAAAGAAAGGTCAGTTCATATCGAAATTCGAAAATAAACATCTGGTAGTCTTTTCTTTACTGGTTTCTGGCCCTTTGATTAAAACTGACACCTTGTGATGTATTATTAAAAGTAAACATTTGTGTTTAATATATTTTATTAAAAAAGTAAAAAATTACATGTTTTAAAACTATTATTTCTTATGGAAGTATAAGCACCTTTCACTTACTATCTATTGCTTTAAAATTTTATTTGTGTACTTGTATATTGTGACTAATAACGTCCCGAGATATAGGCACAAGTGGCGGGGCACGACCTTTATGGTGGGGTTACAAACCGTGGCCTATAAAAAAAGCTTGTTTTCATCACTAAATACTATTTGATTTTTGTTAACTTCATCATCATCATCGTATCAGCCGCAAGAAGTCCACTGCTGGACATAGGCCTCCCCCAAGGATTTTCAATACGACCGGTTGGAAGTGGCCTGCATCCAGCGTCTTCCTGCTACCTTAGTCAGGTCGTTACCTTAAAATCCCGTTATTTATGAATCGATTTGAAAACTTCTTTTGAAAGGGCATTCTTAAAAGCAGGCCCCATTTAAATTTCAACAAAATCGGTTCAGTATTTTGAAGTAGATTTTTTTTTATAAAATAATGTAGGTATAGAAAAAGGTTTGTTCCCATTGAGTCACACCGCGATGAGTAACACTGCTACTCAATGGGAAAAAATTCCCGTTGTGTAGCAAACCGGGCGGGGTCCCGTCATCCTGACGTTCATGTCAGTTCTTCGGAACTGTCTCTCAGCCGTGGTTCCTTTAACGAAGTACCAGATGGCAGCCCGGACCAACGGCTTAACGTGCCTTCCGAAGCACGTAAGCATCTTAATTATCAGACTATCAGGTGATTCAAGCCTGCAATATCCTATTAAGCAAAAAAGGTGTACCGGGCACACACAACTATCTATTCTACGTTACCTACCATTATTATTGTTCAGTTTTAAAGAAAACTGTTCATTATTAAATAATATGCTTTTTATTTAATATAATTATCTTTACAAAGAATGTCGAGTCGAAATCAAACAAGTGACAGCAAACAATCATATTAGAAAAAAACAGGTATCTTAGCAACACATTCTTGACACACTCCTAAATATTTAAGAATTTTGTTGTAAATTCTTAAGACCGATGAAGTTGCTAATCTGCCTTATTTTTGGCCCAAACAGAGCTTTCGTCAGCATATCTGCCAATTGTTTTTCAGCAGGAACCCATTTTACTAATAAATCCCCATTTTCTACACATTCTCTAATAAAGAAATGTTCTAACTTTATATGTTAAGTACGCTTATGGTACTCATATCTCGGATGGTGCGCTAGTTTCACTGTTGACTCATTGTCAAGATTTAATACAGGCTTCATCGTCTGTGTCAATTCTTTAAAAAGCCTATCTAGCCAAATAATCTCTTGAGTGGCTTCACTGGCTGCTGTGACCTCAGCTTCTGTTGAAGATATGGACACAGTTGCCTGTCTCTGGCTTTTCCAGCTGATAGCAGCTCTACCGAATAGACACACTATTCCAGATGTTGAGCGGCCTGTTGTTTGATCTCCTCCCAGATCTGCGTCACTATAACAGACTAAATGTTTTGGTGACTGCTTTGTGTATTCAAGACTTTTGTCTTGTGTCCCTTTTAGATATCGCATTATGCGCTTCACCAACAATACATCTTATTTTGTAGGTGCACTGAGATTTCTTGAGGCTACGCCGACTGCATAAGAGATGTCAGGTCTTGTGCCCACTGACAAATAAGACAGAGCACCGACGGCTTGTCTATAGGGAAAGTTGTCAATCTCTTCATCCTCTTCATCCGTTTCATCATCTTTAATGATCGAAGTTGGTGCAGTTTTGCAGTTGGACATTTTGTACTTTTCTAGGACTTTCTTTGTGTAGGCCTTTTGACAAAGAGTAATCTTATGTTTGCTTAGTTTCATTTCTAAGCCTAGGAAGTATGATGCAGGTTTCGTGGTATCTTGAATCTGTTTTTCAACTCTTTCAAGAATTCCTCTCCAGCGGTCTCTGTGTTATATGCTACAAGTCCATCATCTACGTAAAGGCCAATAAAAACTTTCGATGAACCTCGTATTCTTTTGTATAAACACGGATCAGCTTCAGTCTGTTTGAAGCCTGATTTGATCAGAAATTCGCTGATACAAGTATTCCAGCATCTAGGCGCTTGTTTTAACCCGTAGAGGCTGCGTTTTAACTTGCATACTCTTTTCGTGCCATCATGATAGCCTTCGGGCTGTCTCATAAATATTTCCTCCATGACTGTTCCATTAAGGAAAGCTGTGGACACATCAAACTGATATAATTTCAGGTTATCACAAACAGCTGTTGCAATTAGTGCCCGTACAGAGCTGAGTCTTACAACTGGGCTGAATGTTTCTTCGTAATCTATCCCAGGTTGTTGCGAAAATCCTTTTATGTCCATTCTGGCTTTATATTTGCGGGAGATGTTAAAATTAAAAAAAAATATATTATTCATATTTGTTATGAATCAGCTGCAAAAGTTGTAAACAACACGTGCACCGGCCACGTGCGGCAAAGTTGCCCCACTACTCGCCTATATAAGCGGGGGCATTAGTTGTCGACAGATCAGACGTTGTCTAGCATCGGACACGGCACGTTGCTCTGAACTGTCTCTGCGTCAGGTAAAACCTTTTGTTATTTATTTGTTAATTTTGCTATGATGATATTATGATGTTTTGATAATATTTATGATGTTTTAATAATAATTATGATAATCAATATTTATGGTATAATTTGTTGATTGGTGACTAAGTAATAATTATGAAATGCTTTTGTATGATAAATCTAATATATATATGGTTTGATAAATTATGAATATAATAATAACTGAATATATATATTTGTTTCATTTGATCTCCCACATCAGAAGTGGGATCTGTCAAATACAGTCACTACGCCTACTTATAATTATGGTTTCAGGTCATAATCGTCTTTCATAATGGCATCGAGGTCCAAACCGGCATCAGGTGGCGGGTCAGCGGCAGGTGACAACCCAGCTGCACATGACAACGTGGCCGCACCAGAGGCTGCTCCACCTTCGCCAATCCTCGGCACCGAGACGTCACGTTCGTCTTCGGCCGGCCACAGTGAACCAACTCCGGGCTGTTCAACCAGCAACGCCTAAGACCCAAGGACAGGTTTCGTTCCTTTAGATTTTATGCAAAACATGATGCAGGAAATGATGACTAAACTCATTCAGACTACTGCAAATGCAATCAATGCCAATATACAACCGGTGCCAACCCTTAGAACTCTCGAGCATATTTATGTCCCTGCATTTGATCCTGACGATCGCACAGACACAATACAAGTCTGGTGCAATAATTTGGAAGACTTAAAATCTGAATATCGACTAACTGATAAAGAATGTTTAAACTTGGCCAGGAAAAGTTTGCGCGGTCGAGCCGCTGAATGGGCACGTCGTAATTACACTGCCCTACTTACCTGGTTAGAACTTAAAGATAGGATGATTGAAACCTTTGCAGATGAAGCACGGTACTACGATGACCTCACACTCTTCATGGACTATACAAGCGATCAAGCCAGCAGCTTAGCAGAATATGCGACACGAAAATGGGAGCTGGCGCGGAAGGTGATAGGAGTGGAGGTGACCGAGCAACGTTTGGTGGAGGCAGTAATCTCTGGTATGTCTGATTTTCGTATACGCTCTGACCTGTTGAGACTTACGCCTAAAAACTTGCCGCAGTTAATTCAGAGTCTGAATTCTTACAAGCGCAAGATCTTTAGTAAAGATACTGATCACAACATTCCCTCTAAACGATCTAAATTAAACACTTGTGACAAGAATAAGCAAAAATACTGCCATAAATGTCGTAAACCGGGACATTTGCTTAAAGATTGCCAATCCACTAGCGTTGTTAACAGTCGTGAGCCGTCAAAAAACACTCCAACGGGAAAAGATCCCAAAACCACTGTTATATCTTGTACGTATTGTAATAAAAAAGGGCATTCCTTTGAAAATTGTTATTCGCGTATTAATCGTAAACCTAAAGAGGAAAAGCCAAAACCAACTAATATTAATACTTTGGCAGTAAATAAAAACAGATCCTCTAAAATACAAATAAATGATCATGATTTTGTATCTCTATTAGATAGCGGTGCTGAATGCTCTCTAATGCGCGATTCGGTCGGAAACTCTGTAAAAGGCAAAATAATTTTTGCAACTACAATGTTGCGTGGTGTTGGAAACACTTCTTTTTATTCATCGCGTAAAAAGCTGTGTATGATCTGTGTTGATGGCTTAAATTTGGAGTTAGAATTTGTTTTGGTCCCTGATGATTATATTCAATATGATGTCCTCCTTGGTCAAAACCTTTTTGAAATACCCGGACTTAAAGTAACCTTTACGAATGATTCCATTAAAGTTAATCGCGATTGTTATAGTATAAATTCTGTTCAACAATCGGACCTTGATCACCTAGATATAAATAAAACACTTGATCAAGAGTGTAAAGATAAATTATTGGGTATAATCAACTCTTTTTCTGAAATATTTACTTCTGGTAACAAGGTAACCCAAGTTACCACGGGTGAATTAACAATTCGTTTAAAGAATCCCGACAAGATTGTGCAAAGGAGGCCCTACCGGTTAGCACCCACAGAACGGGAATATGTTAAAACCCTTATTAAAGATCTTAAAGATAATAATATCATACGAGATAGTCAATCCCCATTTTCAAGTCCAATTTTATTAGTTCGTTAAAAGGATGGTAGTGACCGAATGTGTGTGGATTACAGAGAGTTGAATAGCAACACCATCCGTGATCACTTCCCTCTTCCTATAATCGATGATCATATTAGTAAACTGTCAAAGGCCAAATATTTTACTATCTTAGATATGGCAGCTGGTTTTCACCAGATACCTATAGCCCCTGACTCTATAGAAAAGACCTCATTCGTAACACCTGACGGACAATACGAGTACCTGCGTATGCCGTTTGGCCTTTGCAATGCACCCTCAGTCTTTCAGAGAGCCATCACCACAGCACTAAAGCCTTTTGTTGATATTTTTGTCCTAATTTATATAGATGATGTAGTGATTTATTCGGATACTCCTGATCAAGGTCTGGAACATTTAAGTTTGGTTCTAGAGACCTTGCATAAAACTGGTTTTTCATTAAATGTAAAAAAATGCAAATTTTTGCAAACTGAAATCGAATATTTAGGCAGAATTGTTTCCAACGGCCAAGTAAGACCTAGCCCCGGAAAAATCAAAGCTCTCCTAAATTCAGCGGTCCCTAGCACTGTTAACAAGTACGCCAGTTTTGTGGCTTAGCTGGCTACTTTAGAAAATTTATCCCCAATTTTTCACTTTTAATGATACCTTTGTATAACCTTACGCGTAATAATGCCAAGTGGACTTGGAATAAAGAACACGATGATGCTAGAAATAAGATACTTGAGTTACTTGTTTCCGAACCCATTTTGACCTTATATGATCCAACGAAACCGACGGAACTGCATACCGACGCTAGTTCCGCTGGACTAGGAGCAGTTCTTTTCCAAAAACATAATGATCAACTAAAAGTTGTTGAGTACTTCAGTATGCGCACCACCCAGACTGAAAGTCGTTACCACTCTTACGAGTTGGAAACGTTAGCAGTAGTGAGAGCAATAAAACATTTTCGGCACTACCTTGTTGGCAAGGCCTATAAAGTTGTGACCGACTGTAACTCATTAAAAGCATCACGAAACAAAAAAGAATTGCTCCCACGAGTTCATAGGTGGTGGGCATACTTGCAGTCATTTAACTTTGAAATTGAATATAGAAAAGGGGAACGAATTCCCCACGTGGATTATCTCAGCCGTAACCCCCCTGTTCTTAACGTAAATAATGTACTCTGTTATGAAAAATGGTTAGAAGTAGAGCAAAAAAATGATTCGGAAACAACTAACATTATTGAATCAATTAAAAACAATACAATGGATAAAAACTTGGCTTCCAGTTATGAAATTTATAATGGATTATTGTATAGAATTTTTTCCACAAAAGATAACAAAACTAAAAAATCTCTGTTCGTGCCTAAAAGCTACCGCTGGCATATTATTAACATTTACCACGACTCTCTCAAACATTTTGGCTGGGAAAAAACACTTGAAAAAATTCGTGAGCATTTTTGGTTCCCAAATATGTCCAAATTTACTCGAAAGTTTGTTGAAAATTGTTTGACTTGTAAAATTAATAAGAGCCAATCTGGTTCGCGCCAAATATCACTGCACCCGATTGATAAGTCTCCAGTGCCCTTTCACACTGTGCACATGGACACAACCGGGAAATTGAGTGGCAACAAGCCGAAAAAACAATATGCTGTAGTTTTTATTGATGCGTTCACTAAATACTGCTTTATAAGACCCGTTAATAACCTGACGGCTACGGCAACTGTTAACTGTCTAAAAGATCTGATTTATAACTTTGGAACACCCAAACGAATTGTTTGTGATCAAGCAGCTTCTTACACTGGCAAAGAGTTAGGAGACTTTTGTGAAAAATGGTCAATCGAACTGCACTTCATCGCAAGTGGTGTAAGCCGCGCAAATGGGCAGGTCGAGCGTATGATGAAAGTTCTAACGAATTGTTTTACCATTGTTGAAAACACGTCAAAGAGAAGTTGGAAAGATTCTGTTGGCGAAGTGCAGCTGGCCATTAACAGCACTTTTAACAAAAGCACTGGACATACGCCTTTCCAGCTTATGATGGGATGTAATCGGTCGCCTCCAGCCATATCAGCCTTGTTAGAGGATGTGGAACGCCTGGACCTTGAAGCTTGTCGTGAACAAGCAAAAATTAAAATAGATGAACGAGGTCAAGTTCTGAAAAAGCAATTTGATTTTGCAAGACTAAGGCTAAAATTATCCCATTTAAAGTCGGTGATATTGTGTTGCTAAAACAAAATCCCCGTACAATTAATAAGCTTGATAGCAAGTTTAAAGGTCCATGCGTAGTCACTCATGTCAACGAAAATGACAGATATACTATTAGAGTACATGATACTGGAAATGAATTATATGTATCTCACGATAATTTACGATTAGTTTCCCCTGAAATGGGAAACATGTTAACGGAATCCCTAGAGGATTAAACTTTTAAAATAATTTTATTTGCTATCAATTTTCAAGTGCATCTATGAGCGTCTGGCCAACGTTTATTTGTGCATTTGCTAATTGTTATAGTAGTAGTAGGGTCATGTGATTTGACCCATGCCATGTGATTTGGCACCATGGGTCATGTGATTTGACCACTGCCATGTGATTTGGCACTATGGATCATGTGATTCACCTATGCCATGTGATTTGGCGCTAACATAGAATCTATGCCATGTGACTTGGCACTATCGGTCATGAGATTTGATCGGTACCATGTGATTTGGTACTTAGATAATAAATCATTAGTTATCGCCATGAAAGGCTGTTTGTTTTTAAGTTTACTCTTTATATACTAGTAGTAATGTATCGCAAGCCAAATTGGCTGCTCGTCAGAATGGCCGTGCGGGAGATGTTAAAATTAAAAAAATATATTATTCATATTTGTTATGAATCAGCTGCAAAAGTTGTAAACAACACGTGCACCGGCCACGAGCGGCAAAGTTGCCCCACTACTCGCCTATATAAGCGGGGGCATTAGTTGTCGACAGATCAGACGTTGTCTAGCATCGGACACGGCACGTTGCTCTGAACTGTCTCTGCGTCAGGTAAAACCTTTTGTTATTTATTTGTTAATTTTGCTATGATGATATTATGATGTTTTGATAATATTTATGATGTTTTAATAATTATTATGATAATTAATATTTATGGTATAATTTATTGATTGGTGACTAGTGACTAAGTAATAATTATGAAATGCTTTTGTATGATAAATCTAATATATATATGGTTTGATAAATTATGAATATAATAATAACTGAATATATATATTTGTTTCATTTGATCTCCCACATATTTATCAACAGAACCATCAGGATTCATTTTTATTTTGTAGACCTATTTGCTCGGTAGTGCTTTTCTGCCTTTGGATAGTTCTACAAGATCCCAGGTTTCATTCTGTTCAATTGATTGAATTTCATTATCCATTGCTGCAAGCCATCGTTCTTTATCTGGAGATTTCATCGCTTCTTTAAATGTAATTGGCTCTTTTGGTTTATTTAAATTTTCAACTTCTAAAGCTGTTGCCAAAATAAAATCATCGTACCGTTTAGGAGGTTTGATTTTTGATCTGTTTCTTAAGTTTGGACGATGCGAAGATGCGACATTTTCTTCAGTAAAGTTCTGAGTATTAACGACTGATTCCGTAGCTGACTCATAGTCACTTTCAATGATATATGTTTGTACATCTTCATCATTATGAAGTATATCAACTTCAGCACTATGAAGTGTGTCATCTTCAGCATTATGAAGTACATCTTCAGCAGTGAACGGAATGTCTGCGGCAAAAGGTGGTATATCTCCTTCTACTGTCGTTGGTTCAGAAGTGATTGGCTTAAGATCTATCTCTACAGCTTTTTTCTTAGGTAGAATCTTTCCGTCATAATGATTTTCCAGTTTTTTTTTTTTTTGTTCGTTATAGAACATAGTCTTCATAACTCTTGTGTCTTTAGAGATAAAAATTTTGTTATTTGAGGGTATGAAGATCCTAATGGCTTTTGATGTTTCTGAGTAACCTACCAGGAATGGTTTTTGGTGCAAAGAAGCATGGCGAAATTTGTACAAATTAAAGTTAAAAAAAAGAGAAGGTGAAATATTTTTTATTTGATTACTACGGCTCTGGTGAACAACTTGAATTAATCAGAATATTTTTTAAAGACGGGGAAAAAAGATATTTATTTATTTAAATACTGATTTTTTATTCGATATCCGAACGCATATTAATAATTTTTGAGTTAATATCCGAACACTACCTGCAAATGACACGTTAAAATATATTAATTTATGGCAACACTACGCAAGCAGGCAACAATCCATTAAAATAAAAAAAAAATCTGTCAATCCGACTGACATTTTCTCATTGACTTGACAGATCTACAATAGACAGTCAGTTTGACAACCATTGTGAACTTAATAGGCAAATGAAAATGGCAATAAGGCTATAACTTTTATTGTGAAATATTTTACATAAACGGGGGTTTAAAAATATTTCTATTATGCAGACATGTTACTAGTAAGGAAACCTCAATACTGCTATATAATTCATCTTCTCTTTTTTTATTTTTTTTTCTGTACATTCGATGTATGGGCGTTCGCCATGATTCTTTGTGCCCATTTTTGCCTTTGATTAAAACATATGTCTTGGATCCGAAGACGTACAGATGATTGATACATGGCTTTCTACCCACCCATAGCTCAAAAGGTGTTTTATTAGCGATAGCGCTATTGATACTCCTATTTGACAGGTAGTTGGCAGTATTGACTGCTTCACCCCAAAGTTTTAGACTGACTTTTGCATCGATCATCATAGTTCTCGCTTTTTCAATGAGAGTACGATTCTTTCTTTCTGCGATCCCGTTCTGATGCGGCGTGTAGGGTGCGGAAAGCTTTCGTTGAATTCCGCATTGTCTCAGATAGGTATCAAATTCCTTGTTAATGTATTCAGTGCCATTATCGGACTGTAAATACTTGATTTTGTTTTCTGAATGCCGTTCAGCTAACTCTTTGAACTGTTTTAATTTGGAGAAGACTTCATTTTTACTTTTCATCAAGTAGACGAAACAATAACGGCTGTAGTACGGAAGTACTTATTTCCATTATCGCTAGGAGTTTGTATAGGGCCACAAACATCGCTATGTACGATTTCTAGGCGGGCAGTAGTTCTTTTAGTTGTTCTCTCTCGAGGTGCTGGTACTGCATGAAGTTTCGCTTGTATGCAGGGTTCACATTCAGTAAGTTGTTCGGTAGCGTAAAAATTTAAACCAAAGCTGTTGTTATTGAGTGCAGTTTTCATATCATTTTCATTAGTATGGCCTAGCTTGCGATGCCATACATCAATATTCGATAAGTTTTTGATCATATTACTGCGCTCTTGTTTGATCGGCTCAATATAATAAAGACCATCGTTTTGCTTATATGCGACAAGAGTAATCCCATCTTTTTTGTTTACTACAGTCGCTTTGTCTAAAGAAGGTTACAAAACAGCCGGCATCTGTCATCTTGCTTACTGAAAGCAGATTAGTGCATAGACTAGGTACAAACAGTGTATCCTTGAGATGAGTTATGGCTATCTTGCCTTTGGCTTTCGTCAAAAATTTAATGTTCCAGTTCCTAATATCTCAGCTGTATGTTCTTCTGTTGCAAAATTCAATCTTCTGGTTTTCGACTCCAGTTTAACATTTTCGAATATGTCTCGTTGAAATGTCATATGGGATGTGCAACCGCTATCTAAAATCCAAATGTTTTTATTTGGTTCTTTGTTGCGAGTAAGTAGACATTGTCTTGCAATGTGATTCTTTGGTGAGTTATACTCCTTTTTCTTTGGTTTCTCTTTCTTTGTCCAGTAGTATTTGCATATCTTATGGTGTTTGTTTTTAAAAATATTGGCTTTCTTCTTGCATATTCTACAGCAGGACACATAGAGGGCTTCTTCATAGGAAGATGATGGCTCAGGTTCGTTGCCTTGTTTGTGTCGTGCTTCACATTCTTCGATAATTTTTATTTTAAGCTCTTCAGGCTTAGGAAGATTGTCGCGTGACTCAATTGCTACTCTGAAGTTATCATATTCAGGTGACAGGCTGTATAATATCATTATTGCAAGTAAATCTTCATTAATATCTACGCCCATATTAGCCAACTTGTCAACTACATCCATGAACTTGTCAAGGTGTGCTCACACCTTGACATCATTATTGTCAAGTTTTGTCAGCACAAGTTGCTTCAAAAGGGATGCCTTACGCGCAGGCCCCTTGCTTGCGTAGCTCAGATGGAGCAATGTTGAGAATAAGCTCTGACTTCGCTTGTCTATCTCCATCTTTTGAAAAATCTCCACTATTCTGAATATCTCCACTATTCTGAACATCATTCTCAATGTATTTCCAAAGTTTTTGGCGAACGAGTAGCGCCTCTGCTTGTATCACCCAAGTGTCATAATTTTCTCTGGTGAGCGGTTCAATTCGAACGGACGTTATGTAGATTTGTGGTGCTTACGCATCTGCTACCATGTTCAGTTTTAAAGAAAACTGTTCATTATTAAATAATATGCTTTTTATTTAATATAATTATCTTTACAAAGAAAATCGAGTCGAAATCAAACAAGTGACAGCAAACAATAATATTAGAAAAAAAAGGTATCTTAGCAACACATTCTTGTCAATTATATTGCCTTTGACAAAGACATGGATCTAATATTTGTCCCAAGCAAAAAAAATTTAAAGGTAAACAAACCTTCTCGACACGGTTGTTGGCAAATATTTCTTCAATCACACAATTCTTTCGAACACTAACACTACAAAACGATGCTTTGTAATGATTTACGCCTTTTTAAATGAATGTCACTAGATTTTACCTATAAACTTTTACTGAAATCGTTATTTTCGATTATGGCGTTTACTACGAGGTTATAATTTGTACTTTTTTTCTGTATAAATGACAATGTCAACCTGACTGACTGCATGAACAAATAAATGAAATTATTTTGCCAGTGTCATTTCCTCCGAAATAAATATTGTAACTTATTGTTACCGATTTGCCAAAAGGAGTAACGAGTTTCATGAAATATTTATTAACTTGTTATTTTGTTCCGTGTTTATTTGTATATTATAGTATTTTTTTCATTGTTTCTTTGTTAATTCGATAGACCAATGATGCATATTGATAAAGATTTGAAGATGGGAATAATTCTAGGTAAAAAAATATTTTGTTTTCTAATGTAGGTACGGTACTTGAAATTTTGTTTTTGATAGTTTTCAACCGACTAAAAAAAGGAAGTTATCAATTCGGTTGTTTTTTTAAATGTTTGTTCGTACCTCAGAACTCCGTCATTTATGAAACGATTTTAATAATTCTTTTTTTGTTGGAATGGGGTTGAAGTTGAAGTTTCTTGCAAAATATTCAAAATAAAATGTGAGAACTTGCGTTACTTTTATGGAAAAATGACTGTATATTATTCTTCTGAGGCCAACACTTTTTTTTTAAAATTTTCCGCCAAATGTACCTGTCAGTTGCACAGATTGCCTATAAGTTGTCAAAGCATTGTTTACAATTAATTTTTTTTCGAATGGGACGTAGATTAAGAATTCTTAGGTCCATGGTTTACTCATGCTTTCATCATGATAAAGACTACGACGAGCAGCAAGGTTGATTTACAAACTTGAGATACTATCTAGTGACCGTCACTCGCTAATAGGTTTAAATCTCACTACATTCAGTCACAGTATGAAAGTCTATTTTAGTCATTCATTTGTTGAAGCAAAGAGGTCTTGACACATTGTATAATCTCTATAGCATGTTGTCGTGGTGATTTGTTTTTTGACAGTGAATAACAGAAAAATATGTTGAATTAAAATAAATTAAATATGCTTTCATTTCATCTATGTAAAGTTTATATTTTATCTCCACCCTGCACTCTGTTATAAAGTGAATACCACATCCACTGCTCACTAATAGGTTATGGGATGGCCTACGCAGGAGATGCGAACATTAATGAAACATATGAGAGATCTGTTGGAATAAATCCTGTAAGTCAAATTAATATGAGTTCGAGCTTACCCACAATAGATAAGCTTGATGGTAGTGCTGACTATTCCACTTGGAAGTTCATGATGGAACTTTATCTAATCCATGAGGACTTGTGGGAATATACCACTATGACTCCGGCTCCTACGGATACTTTAGGCTGCAAAAGGGACCAAAAGGCCAGAGTGAAGATATGTTTAATGATTCAAAAACATTGTTTGGCCCATGTACGCAACTCGAAGACAGCAAAGGAGGTTTGGGATGATCTGAAGGCTGCTTATGAGGATAAGGGCCTTAATAACCGCTGTAAGTTGCTTTCAAGGTTAGTGAGCCTTAAGTTGGAGCAATTTTCTACGGTAAGAGAATACCTGACGACATTGATGACAGTAGCACAACAACTGTGTGACATCGGGAAAGAAATAGACGATGAACTACTAGCAGCATTAATGCTCCAAGGACTAACGGAGACATTCCAACCAATGAGATTAGCAATTGAGAACAGCAACATAACATTAACCACCGATTATGTGAAATCCAAGTTATTTCAAATGGAAGATGCATACAATGCTGGCCCAAACAGAGAATCCAGTGCACTTGAGGCTAGAAATGAAGGATTGAAAGTAAAGAAAGTACAAAAAGGAAAGAACCAATCTCGTTCGATAAAGTGCTTTATTTGTGACGGTCCTCATAAAGCGAGAATTTGCCCGAAGAACCCGAAGCATAAGAAGGATGCTATGATGACGTCACTAGCAATGGCGACAGCTCAGGACAGTGGGCTAGGAGTGTGGATTCTGGATTCTGGCGCTTCAAACCATATGACCAATAGGCGCGATTGGTTGCATGGCTACAAGACATTGGAGAGAAAGATAAGAATTTCTTGTGCGAATGGGGAAGCAGTATATGCAGAAGGAGTTGGTATGGTTGTCTGTGAGAGTGGGAATGTATCAATCAGCGATGTATTGTATGTTCCAAAGTTAGCGTCAAACTTACTAAGTGTTAGCAAAATAGTAAGTAGAAACCTGTCGATAATCTTTGAGAAGTCTGGTTTTAAAATTATGAAAGCTGATGCATGTAAGCTAACGGGTGTAGTTTCGCAAGCAGGCATTGCAGAGAATGGTGTTTATAAAATACAATATTCTTCGCAGAATGTGGCGTTAGCATCAACTGCTGACTCTGATGAGATGGTGCTGTGGCATAGGCGAATGGGACACCTTGGAGTGAGAAATCTTACATTACTTAAGGATAAGTTGGCGCAAGGGGTAAGTTTTTCTAATACAACTTACAAATTAGAATGCGAAACGTGTGTAATGGGAAAGCAAACAAAGCTCCCGTTCAAGAAATCGGGTGCTAGTCGAGCAAGAGAAGTCCTTGAACTAGTTCATTCAGATGTATGTGGCCCCATGAGTGAGGACTCGTACAGTGGCTACAGATATTTTCTTACATTTATAGATGACTTCACAAGGAAGAGGTTTGTTTATTTTTTAAAGTCAAAAGCGGAGGTCTTTGACAAATTTACACAGTTCGTGCACTTGTAGAACGCCAAACAGGAAAATCAGTAAAGATTTTGCGATCCGACAATGGTACAGAATTTGTAAATAAGAGAATAAATGAATTTTGTACAGCAAAAGGCATTCGTCATCAGTTGACAGTAGAATACACCCCAGAACAAAATGGCGTCGCAGAAAGAGCCAACCGGACAATTACTGAAAAAGCGAGATCTATGATGATGGAAGCGGGTCTAGGAGTAAAATTGTGGGCAGAAGCAGTGAACACTGCTATTTACCTCAAGAACCGCTCACCTACAATAGCGTTGAAAAATAAAACACCGGAGGAAGCCTGGACGGGAAGAAAGATCAATCTTAGCTTTGTTAGAGTTTTTGGGTGCATGGCGTATCTTCACCAACCAGATCAAAAACGTAAAAAATGGGACCCAAAATCAAAAGCGTTGGTTCACGTGGGTTATTGTGAAGACCCAAAGGGCTATCGTTTGTTTGACCCAATTACAAAAGAAATTTCTAAAGGCAAAGACGTGATATTCTTCGAGAATCAATAGTATGAGTGTATCAAACAATCATCTTTAGAGCAGGCCGCTCCATTGAGAGAAGCTGTTGTAGTATTGGATAGACTTCCATTAAATCTACAAACCGATGTTGTTCACCAAGAGGAACAAAATCAGAGAGATCCTGAACCTAGAGAAGTTGTTTCTGAGAGTACTGAAGACAACAGAGATCAGAGTGATCATGTACCTACAGAGGCTATGTCTGATAATGGAGGTGAAGACGAAGGCTGGGTGACATCTGATGAGCATGAAGGTGATATATCAGATAATGAGGTAATTTCGAGTCCTGATGATGAGTTGCCGGAGGTATCCAATGAGAATCAGAAAACGAAAAGAATTTACTGATTTTGTAACATATGAAGCTATTTCCACTGTAAAAGAGCCAGTAACAGTACAGGATGCACTATTCAGACCTGATAGTAGTAAGTGGAAAGCAGCAATTGAGGTGGAGCTACATGCCTTAAATAAGAATGGGACTTGGACGCTTGTAGAACCACCTAAGTCGTGTAACATCGTTGACTCAAAATGGTTATTTAGAGTCAAAGAAGAGGCGGGGGGAAAAACTCGATATAAGGCACGACTAGTGGCGAGGGGCTTCAGTCAACGTAATGGTATTGATTACTTCGATACATTTTCACCTGTGATAAGGCATAGCTCATTAAGAGCATTAATAGCTCTAGCAGCAGGAATGGGACTAAACATAGATCAGATGGATGTAAAAACGGCCTTCCTTAATGGAGATTTAAAGGAGACCGTCTATATGAAACAGCCAGAAGGGTTTGTTGTGAAGGGCAAAGAAAACTATGTTTGTCGTTTACAAAAGTCTTTGTATGGGCTTAAGCAATCACCAAGAGCATGGAACACAAAGCTTCACTCCGAACTAGTTAAGCTGAATTTCAAGAGGTCAGAGAATGAGCCGTGCGTCTATACGAGGTCCCAGAAGGGAAATATTGTCATTTTAGCTGTTAACGTTGACGATATTCTCATATTTTGGAACAATAAAAAGGAGATGCTTAAAGTTAAGAGTGATCTTAGTGCAACGTTTGAGATGAAAGATTTGGGAAAAGCAGAGCTGATGCTGGGAATTCGCATAGAGCAAAATGACTTCGCCATAAAACTTGATTAGGAGAAGTACATAGAAAAGTTATTAAAGAACTTTTTTATGGAGAACTGTAAACCAGTACCTACGCCAGCAGTACCAGGTCAAAAGCTTGAAAAGTCTCTTCAGGCAAAGAAGGATACAATTCCGTATCGAGAGCTAATAGGCTCACTTATGTATTTGGTAGTTTGCACACGACCTGATATAGCTCATGTTGTAAACTACCTAAGCCAGTTTAATGAATGCTACGAGGAGCAACATTGGATTGCTGCTAAAAGAGTTTTGCGGTACCTCAAGGGAACCAAAAGTATGGCCTTGAAGTACACAAAAGACAGCAGTAAAATTATTTTGAAAGCTTATGCTGATGCTGATTTCGCTGGAGACAGTGATAGAAGATCCTATTCAGGATCAGTATTCCTTATTCAAGGAGGAGCTGTATCTTGGCAGAGTAATAAACAGCGCACAGTGGCACTAAGCACTGCAGAGGCAGAATATGTGTCCCTATCAGAGGCAACTAAGGAAGTTGTTTTTCTTAGAAGATTTGTGAGCGAGATGACAGGTGAAGAATTTGAGACGGCTACGACAGTGTTGTCCGATAGTCAGTCAGCTATTGCTATTGCTAACAACCCAGTACACCATCAACGTACAAAACATGTGGATGTACGATATCATTTTGTGCGTGATGCAGTTGAGGCAGATATTATTAATTTAAAATATTGCGAGACAGAGAAAATGGTTGCAGATGCCTTGACAAAACCTCTGCCTAGAGGAAAATTTGAATGGTGTGTGAGAGAAATGGGTTTGTGTTATAGAGACACGAGTGAATGAGTGCTATCCATAATGTATGAATGGTTTTGGTTGGATAGTGATGCTTATCCTATTTTTTGTGTGTTTGTTTGTCATGCTTACAAGATTAAGGAGGAGTGTTGAAGCAAAGAGGTCTTGACACATTGTATAATCTCTATAGCTTGTTGTCGTGGTGATTTGTTTTTTGACAGTGAATAACAGAAAAATATGTTGAATTAAAATAAATTAAATATGCTTTCATTTCATCTATGTAAAGTTTATATTTTATCTCCACCCTGCACTCTGTTATAAAGTGAGTACCACATCCACTGCTCACTAATATCATTCCACATATTGTTCGCAAATATGGGCATCTATAATAATACTAAATTACACCTACTTAACATTATGAAGTCTGGAATCAATTTGCAAAATAAGCTAAAACAAAACCGTGCACATCGTTATAATTTCCGCCTAAGTTTTAACCATTTGACAGCCAGCTGATAGTGTTGTCAACGTAAAATAAGTTTTTCATATTTAAATGAACTTAGTTATTCCAAGAATCGGTCAGCTACTAAACAAATGTAAAAATAAACCAAAAATGACAGTATGGCTGTCGATTGAGCGTAGGGTAGAGGTGTTTTCTCGTAAATAAATTGTGAAAAATCAATTAATCTAATGTATTCTAACATTGTTTCTTTTAGATTTAACTATTAATCATGGATTCCTAGGAATAAATATATTGAGTGACTTGGATTAGCCCTCGTAATTGGTAAGTGTAGAAATAATGTTGATATGAAAATAATTATGCTTCGTTTATATTTGTATTTGAGAGGATTCTCATAAGAATTACCCTGATTAAAAACGCTTTAGATGAAATTCGACAACGTTGTTATTAACGGGTAGATGATCTCGATCCCTTCCGCTATTATTTTCAGCCAGACAATGTGTCCATTTCGGTACCCTTTCACTTTATTGTCTACATTATTTTCGTGCTCTACTTATTTTGAACTTGATTTTTTCGTTTTCTTGTATATTTGGTGACTATATTGTTAATATTTCGCCACTAGCTGTAGAGTTTTATTTATTAAATTAGATACTTACATAGGCAATAAAATTAATTACTGTAATTCTACACATTCTAATTATGTACCTAAGTATTTGTGGTTTTGTATTTTAGTAATGTAGAATATCATATATTATTATTTTCGTTAGTAATCCCATCACTTATTATTAGTGCCTGCGCCTGATTTAAGAAATCAAATGAATTATGTGTAATCATAATTGTTATTGCAGTAAACTCGGAGTACTGACCTCTTATCCTTTATCAAGCTGGTTACTTAACTAGCTGTGTTTACTTGCTGCTGTAATCAAATGTAATAACTTTAAGTTATCAATTGATTTGATATAGGGAATTGAACTTTATAATGTCTGTCCTGAAATGGAATGCATGTAAATATATACTTACTAATAATATATCTTTTAATGTTCTGTTTAACATTATATTTTTTAACTGTTTGGCCAAGTATCTCTTCACACATTTTTTTGGCGATTATAAATTATTATACAAAAACGATTAACTATAATATTGCAGTTTTTTTAACTAATACAGCATAATGCTCACTGTGCGCCCTGCAGCAATGTAAGCATTATGCTGCATTAGAAGAACTGCAATATATTTTTTTAATCTTGCACCCTTAGTATGCACTTAAGTACACTACTTTTGTTCCCGACACATGCCGAAACAAACAAACGTGTACATAGACCTAAGTTCACTGGTCCAAACGCTGTCTTCACCATATTTTATTTCTTAACACCTTGGACGCCACGCTGGTCACCGGTGACTGGCAAACAACTGATAAACTATTGTGTATGCGATTTCGGCAATCAAAGTGCTAATTTATTAAGAGTATATCAGAATAGCATTACGAATGCAAACAACACTTATAAAAACATGTCGAAAATTTGAACCTAATGAGGGCAGGAACATTGGAATGTTACGATCAGGCTTCACGCAGTAGCAATTTGCTTAACACATGCCTATAAATACATAGCTTTAAATTCTTTAATAGTTAGTCTTTCTTGAAATGAAAAATGATATGCTTTTTGAGAACGTTTTTAGAATTTTTTTATGGTCAATTTGTTTTTAAATTCTGTTAAAATTTCATTCAATGAATCAGATAATTTAATATGCTTGTACTAGAAAATTGATGCTACAACTATTATATTTGAAAGTGATCTCCATAGACCAAATAAATAAATATGACATAAAGGTTTTCTATTGAGACCTTTAACATACAACACAGATTTCAAATATAATGTCACATGCTGAATCCACTCTCAAAAAAGAAGAGAAGGCATATTTATTTTATTGACCAACTTAAAAGAAAAGTAGGAAGTTATTGATTTGGTTGTTTATGTTAATGATTCGCACCTCAACACTTCAATAATTTATCAATGATTTAAAAAAATATTCTTTTGTTTGAAAGGGTATGCAGGCATAATCCCAAAAAGGAAAATAGGTGCACCAAAAAGGATCTATGAAGTGCGTGAAGTTGCTGTGCAACAATCATTTACATACTTTTGTAAAGATTTATATTAAGGCATATGCTGTACATTACTAAAACTTATATCTTTGTAATGTTTTTATTTATATTATATATATTATTAATATGAATAACAAATAAAATATATAATAAAAGAAAAAAATATATGTATATTTGGCCCGGCTAACTTCGTTTTGTTATAATTTTTTTATAATATTTCTTATATTTTAAAAGCTATTCTGTTATTTGAAGTGATAACAAAACAAAGAAATTAAAGATTATAAAAATTTTTTAACTAGTTCTCAAGTTATAGCTGTAATTGTTAAAACAAACCTGAGTTTGTTTTATTATATACTAGCTTTCGCCCGCGGCTCCGCCCGCGTTAATGTCTATCCCTCGGGAATAGTACTTTTTCCCGGGATAAAAGGTAGCCTATGTCCTTCTCCGACACACTCCAGAGAACTTATATGCAAAATTTTATGATGATCGGTTCAGTAGTTACGGCGTGAAAGAGTAACAAACAAACAAACAAACTCACTTTCGCATTTATAATATTAGTAAGGATTAAGATAATGTAAAATGTTTCATTATGTAAGTTTTGAGCGAATTTGATTAGGTATATTACGCTTATCAATTAATTTATTAACTTTTATTTGAACCATTGAAAAAAGGAGTTAATTCAATGATCCCTGTTTGATATGAATAATGAATACGGGCGGAAAAATGCCCACCCGCGCCCTCTGATTTTACACGGAAAAGCGCGCCTCCAGTGGGTTAACCTAGGATTTAACTACAACTAACAACGTTTAATAAGGGTAAAAAAATCGTTACTATGATTTTATTCTGCACCGTAACTTTTAAGTGCGTTTGAAATGAAATTCTAATAGAGAAATAACATCTCAGTCTTCTGAAAGTACAAAATTATATAAAATCATTTATCCATTTAGCTTATTTAAATAGAGAAAACAAAAGGGTTAAAATATTTATATACCTGACATCATAGCATGGATTATGTCAATGACATTACTTTTTATTTTACGTTTATTACTATGCACTTTATCAATATATGCAATAATAACAAAGTTATCGCTCTTACATCTAGAGGCCAAATTCAAAGTTTCCAAGATTACCTACGCGCGATTCACGCGTCACGCACATCACAAGTTGCCTAGCATCGATCGCTCGCCGTCTGCCGTAGACAAATTCCTACAAAAACTGGCCAAGTGCGAGTCGGACTCGCGCACGAAGGGTACCGTTATCTATAAAAACAGCAAAAAAAAAATATATATACAAATTTCAACAAAAACTGCTTTGAAACCAGGGCTTGTTACCGGTACCAAATTCCCATTATAAGTACCGGTAAGTACCGGTATTACTATTCTGTTAAAATTTTAACGGTAATATGAGGTACCGGTAATCTAGTATTTAACGGTAATAATATTGTTAACAGTTAACGGTAATTTTACCGCTACTTGTTACCGGTACCAAATTCACATTATAAGTACCGGTAAGTACCGGTACCTCTATTCTGTCAAATTTTAACGGTATTAAAATTGCGTTAATTTTACCGGTACCTACGCATTGTTGCCGTCTACCGCATGGGACTCGCTCGACTGTAAAAGTGCCGCCCTATTGTGGGCCCCCGCCTCACGCCGCACATGCACAACACGGCAACGACACACATTACCGAAATGATAATTCCCAATACGAGTACCGGTACTAAGTACCGGTACTGTTTACCGGTATTTGGTACAGGTACTTCTTTCAATTACCGGTACCGTCGTTTTATTGAGGTACCGGTACCAATCCAATTACCGGTACCGTTGTATTATAGAGGTACCGGTACTTGATTTTTACCGTTACCAAATGTACCGGTACCAAACCAATTACCGGTACTGTCGTTTCATAGAGGTACCGGTAATGGATTTTTACCGGTATTACAACCCCTGTTTGAAACTATGTATGTAGATCAAAGCCCCCAGTTTTGAGATAATCTAATACAAAGTTAAAATTTGAGGTGTCTCCCCACCGTAACTTTTGAAATATTACTAAAATAATTCTGAAAAACAATGTGGTATATACGTCAATGTATGTACTTTCAATTAAAACTATAGCGGTCTCGGTATCATAGATAGTTATTTTTATACAACTCGACCAACTTATGTAGTTACAGTCGGCCGAACAAAACGTATGGAGTCAACCGCAAAATGAAATTTGTATATACATTCGACTAACCCCATCGGCGAATTCTAATCTAATATAATGCCATTGAAGTCCTATTCTGTATTGAAAAAATAAATTTTGTCTTCGCGCTTTAAAAATCGTATTGTGAAGATCCAATCAACAGAAATTACAAATTCGTGCTAAGCAAAGTAAAGCTCACCCCTTGTAACCAAAAATTTATTCATATTTTTATAATTTGTGTTTCATAAATATCTGTAGCTATAATAAACCGTACGCCATGGAAGCAGGATTCCAAAAAGGTCAGTCAGACAATTTGTCAAGACTGGATAGCTATATTTTATACAATATTGTATAAAATATAAGGATTTTATGCCCGCCGAAATTCGTGGAATAAAAATGAAAAGCATTGTCATTGCTTTTTTGTTTTAGCACCTACTATTATTTATACCTACACTACATCATACCTATTTTGAATTTGAAATTTAACATGGTGTAACAGAAACCGAATTTTTGATCCATCGACCCGCTGAAAAACAGCTTTTATGATGTTAGAAATTAAAATTAATACTCTGAGACAGTAATTATTAGCCATTTTTTTCTATAACATAATGTCAAAAACCGCAAGCACCACTGCATGTTGGTCGTAATGCGTTACCAACCTTAAAAACCCAGTTTTTCTTAATAACTAGAGATGGAGAGTGAGTCTTTATCATTTGAGCATGTTCCATCCTCAGTTGAAGTGCTTTGTTGGCCTAGGGTTCGCTTTTTGTTTTCAATTCGCACGATCTTCTTGTTTTTGAGACCATCGGCACGTTGTTAGGGAGGCTTTTTCCCTAACAACATCAAGCTAGCATTTTTTGGGTTTCCCCCTTTCACGGTCTCTGCGCCAGTAGAGACATAGCCAGACATGTGGTAATTTCCTTGTATCGCAAAAGGTAACTTGCAGCTTGCCCGCTATGTCACGGACATGGAGACTGCCGCGAATGTGGGAGTTTCTTACGCGGTCTTTCCGCGAAACTCCATCATCATCCAGCGCAGCATATTCATCTTAATGACAAGCAGCTCCCTCGTGTTACGATCAAGCATAGATTTAAAAAAAAATGCGCAAGCATAGGGCCACGCGTCACTTCCATACATAAGATGTGCCGGAGAGAAATTCTCTGTTCTCATGAATTCCTTCTCACGGAAATTTCCAATAATTCTCGAGAATTTCTCAAAAATTCCCGCACTTGAGAGAAAGAAGAAGAAATTCTTGGGCAAAATTCCGACAAGTTATTAACTAATAGGACAGGTCTAATGTTGGCTTTTTAAAAAGCTCTTCAGTCTAAAGCGCCTATTTAACCATCCTCAATTCAGCCACTGACGAGAGGGACGCCGCTATACGTGGAGATATCTCGTATCGTGTTCAACGTATAGCGGCGTCCCTCTCATCCGATCCGATATTCAGGATGGTATAATACCCCTTTAACCGGCATTTTCAAGTCTCATTAGTGACCTGCTATCAGTCTTCCTGAAATGTCCAGTATTTTTTTATTGACTATGTAGCTAGTTCCATGAGCTTTCGCTAATTCACCGGGCGTATGAAGCGAGGGCAGAGTGCCCTCAACCTGTATAGGCAACATCATCAAAGGGCCCCCAGGAGGGACGAAGTTCGGTTTTGGGCGTTGCCTGTGTGCATTTGGCGTGAAGAGCAGGAAACTCTCTTATTGCCTATTGGGTCGCGATTTATGCATGCATAGCCTGAAGGACCGATCTGAGAAACAATGGCCAAAGCCTTTGGAGAGCAGCAACTGTCATATTTGCCTTATGGGCCGAAAGCTACGTTGCCAGAAGTGCCTGGGTCACCCGAGACTACTGGGTGGTCACCAGTAGGTGGATCTACACAGTCGTGGCGAGTGCTAGGGTGTCGGAGAGTGGGATTTCTCTGGCTATTCGAAGCCGGAGACGAGAGATTTCGGTCGGAGTGGGATGAACAGAGTATATTATCCTTAACATCAAGGAACTGGATAGTACCACAATGAATATAACTACTTCACATGTGCAGTTGCGTTCTTTTTCCCAAATTCATTGATGCCATTTATCACTCTAAGTTAAGGTAGGTAATAGGTAAACAATACAGTGATTCAAATTTGAAACGAAAAACTCAGCCCTTCTCTCCAGTGTGTCTAAACACATTTTAGAACAAGAAGCTAGTACCAAATCTTACCATCTTTATAACAAATGTGATTGTTTTCAGTACAATTTTCACAGGCTATAAGATGACATAATGTTTTTACATTGGAGTGACTTACCTGCTTGTTATGAGATAAACTGGATTGTTGATGCAGACCATAGTATCAGACACCGTAGTGTAGAGTATTTAGTCTACTGCCTTCAGTCTTCATCTAATATCTCGTTCTTATCTACTTAATTTAGGTTAAAGTTCGATTAAAGTGTGTAGGTATATGGTTTTCAAAAAAAGAATTATCAAAATCGGGACTACTATGTAAAAAGTTATGCGTGGGCACATATTACAATCAGTAAGTGAACAATCAATCATACTCTGTTTCCTAACCTAACGGTTTTTTTTGCAAATTTTATAGAACCTACTTCAGGGTACGTGGGGCGCACTAAGTTTCCGGAATGAATATGAAAAAATACTATTAAAGGTACAAAATTAATTTATTGTTTTTCAAAATAATCTCCCTTGGCGTCTATGCACTTTTTCATTCGATGAAACCAGTTTTGAAAACTTTTGTGCCACTCCTCTGTGGTGACCTCTGAAACGTGTTTTTCATACTCCTCGACAGCCTCTTCTGGTGATGAAAATCGTTGACCGCGTAATTGGTTCTTAATTTTTGGGAACAGAAAAAAGTCACAACGTGCCAGGTCGGGACTGTATGCAGGATGACTCATGAGTTCTACATTTTTCGCCTTCAAAAAGTCGTTTGTCTGTCTGGCGGTGTGAGAACTAGCATTGTCGTGGTGCAGGATGATACGGCGTTTACGATTATTTTTACGGAGTTCGTCAATAACTTCCGGCAAACAAATGGTCGTGTACCAGTCACTATTCACTGTACGACGATTCTCTAAAGCAACAGTAGCCACGTGTCCAGTTTTATTAAAAAAAGAAGCAATCATCCGCTTAGATTTTTCACGCGCGCTACTTTGGTTGGTTTCGGCTCATCTTGAAAGACCCATACGCTCGATTGCTTCTTTGTTTTGGGATCGTAGCAATAAATCCATGTTTCGTCACCTCTTACTATGTCCCACACCAAATTTGACGCACCTTCGTTGAATCTGGTAAGCATGGCACTGCACCAAGTGACGCGGTCCGTTTTTTGAGCCTCGGTCAAGTTGTGTGGGATCCACCGCGAGCACAGCTTTCTCACACCCAAATGTTTGTGTAGGATTAATTGTATTTGACTCATGCCTATTTCTAAGGATGCGCGAATTTCATGGTAGGTCACATGCCTGTCTGTTTCAATCATACGGCGCACAGCATCGATGTTTTTGTTGGTCACAGCGGTGGACGGCCGACCATCGCGAGATTCGTCACTGAGATTGATACGACCACGCTTGAATTCTGCAAACCAGCTATAAACAGTTGTCTTGCATGGTGCTTCATTGCCAAGAGCTGTTTCAAGCCGAGCGATGCTCTGTTGAGCTGTCAAATTACACTTAAAATCGTAGAAAATCATACTACGAAAATTTTCCCGAGTTAAATCCATGTTGATGCAGACACACAATTTTTTAAATGGCGCCACAAGGTAAAAACAAAAGACAGTCAAATGAAACAAACTGCATTCTACAGCCAAAGAGTTCTATTTTCAAATGTTGCAATAAATTTTTAAATATTGTTTATGTAAGTGGCCAGTTTCGGAAACTTACAGTGCGCCCTATGTATACCTTTTCCCATAAAAAAGAACTACTGTGTATAAATTATGAGTGGTCATACATTAAAAAATATACGTGTCGACTTAAGAATCTTCTCCGTTTTTCGTCGGTTGAAAATATCGCCACAAGTTACAAGATTATATAATTCATTCATAGTAAATTATATTTATCAAAATTATTTTCAGTAAAAGCTCCTTATTCACGGTTCCCGTATACGCAAATTCATTATTCGCGGGTCGAAAAATTGGAACCCAGCCTCCGTAAGAGCCTCCGACGGAATAATTATGCCGCGCCTGAGCGGTATAAATCAAGTCTTATGCCGTGATGGCAAACGGCATGATGCGTATGACGTTGTCTTCCATGCCATGTGGAAGATTGTGACCAGGCTGTTAGTACTAAGGAGTTCTGCATCATTCAAATATGTAACAATGGGTCACTCATGTACTAAGTCAGCTACTGGCCGACACGATACAACCTCATCTGGAGGTCTGCCTCAGGGCGAATGTGGATTGAGACACACGCACGAAATCGTCCCGATCCGCACTGATGTCAGTGACCAAAAAAAAGTTCTTCCTCATAAGATCATCTCAATAACTCCATGATATTGCATTATCATTCGATATACGTAGCATGCGAAATTTCAAATTTGAGATCAACCATTTGAAAATAATTGCTTTAATATTATGCTGAAAAATTTGACTCCAACAAGCATATTGTCTTAGTGTTGCCGAACTATCGATTGTTCCACTATCGATAGTTGACCTCGAAAATCAGTTAGGATATCGATAGGACTATCGATACTATCGATAGTGCAAAACGTGGTAATACTATTGATGATTTGCAATAGTATCGATAGTATTAATCCTTGATAGTCGCTATGCTATCGATAGTATCGATACTATTATCGCCTCTAACAACTTTACTATCGATACTGCGGCAATAGTGGGAATATCTAGTGGGACTATCGATAGTCTATCGATAGTGGCCTATCGATCGGCAACACTAGACTCCAACAACATATTTTGCTAGCCGTTCCTCGATGGTACTGCTCGAAATTGTGTAAATTGACGTGTTTTCAAATCACTAGTACTATGCGCTGAATTAATTAAATACATCAAAAGTATAATTTAGGTCGATCCTTGAACAAGATCGTCCCCTTGTTGGAATTTGAAATAGATACATATGAAATTAAAAATGATATATATATATATATATGTTATGGTGACTAAAAACATTTTTCCTCGAAAACTTGGTAATTTTTACGACTAAATCAATAATTCTCACATGAAAATATTTACATTTCGGGTTCGCCCCATTTCTTATTTTTTGTATAAAAATATAAATATGAAAATATTAAGACTTCATATTTTTTCCTAATCGTCTAATAGTTCTGCGCAACCTAATGGCTTGCGCAGTAGCGACGTTTTTCGTTCGCGACTATCGCTATATCATGTATTATATATTATAATTATAATATATTAGCTGTTGCCCGCGACTTCGTCCGCGGCAATTTCTGTTATTATGATTAATTAGTATAGATGAATATTATTTTCCCCGTTTTCAAAACATTTTTTATTGATGCTTCGCTCCTATTGGTCGCAGCGTGATGTTTTATAGCCTAAAGCCTTCCTCAATAAATGGACTATCCAACACAAAAAGAATTTTCCAATTTGAACCAGTAGTTCCTGAGATTAGCGTGTTCAAACAAACAAACTCTTCAGCTTTATAATATTAGTATAGATATAGATGAGTGGTTGAAGTGTGAAGAGGTGACAAACAGACATAATGACTTTCGCATTTTTAATATTATTTTGAATTGAAAATTAAAAAAGATATTGTAGTAAGGCAAACACCACTGAAGATTTAAAAACAATAAATTAATAAAACCTATTTGTTTCGTAGAGTGCTCAAAACTCCCGGTGCCTGGCCCCGCTCGGGACGCGGCCACCAACTTGCGCGGTTGATCACGTGGTCGGGCAAGATGGCGCAAGTCGGGGCGAACATGGAGTACCAGGAGTACAAGTGGGCCTACTCAATCATGGACTCTTCCAAGTAAGTATTTGTATACCTTCGCCTCAAATGGTGCCCCAACGTCTCTTCTAATGAAGGTTGGTTGGTCCCGACTGTTGTCATGTTTGATGGCAGTCGTTATGTCAGATTCCTTTAGGTAGCTTTAAAATTTGGCACCAGTGTTGGCCACTTACATACCTACATGAAAAACAAACAAACATTAAGACGGTACTGCACGAAATTGTGAAAATTTACGTGTTTTCAAATCACTAGTATTATCCACTGAATTAATTAAATACATCAAAAGTATTATTTAGGTAGAACCTTGAACAAGATCGCCCCCTTTTTGGAATTTGAAACAGATACATAAGAAATTTAAAAATAATTAATATACCTACGAGGGGGGTCAAAAAGTTCGCGGAACGGAGGGGAAGGGAGGTGAAATAAAATACTGTACTATTTTTCTTTTTCAATATATTCCCCCTTAAGTCGAATACATTTTTCAGATCTCTATATTAACTTATTAATACCGTCGAAAAAAAATGATTTGTCTTTGTCCTCAAAATAGGCCGAAATCGCCGACTTGACTTCTTCATCGTCGGAAAATTTCTTCCCACGAAGCTCTTTTTTTAATTTGGGAAATAAAAAATAATCACAGGGGGCTAAGTCTGGACTATAGGGAGGATGGTTTAACATTTCGAAGCCACAGTGATGAAGGGCAGCCATCGCAACGCGGCTCTTGTGTACCGGTGCGTTGTCATGCAAAAGCAGCACACCTTTTGTCAACTTTCCCCGCCTTTTCTCCTTGATTGCTTAGACTCTTGCTTCGACTCAGGCTCATAATGATGAACCCAAGTTTCATCTGCAGTAACACGTGTTGCAAAAATTCCTTCCTTGTCGGCGCTACAGAGGTCTAAAAACTCCTTTGAATACTCGACGCGCAGCTGTTTCTGTGGTGGTGTGAGCATTCTTGGCACCCATCTTACGCTGACTTTTGACAACCCAAGATTGTCGTGTAGAATATTTAAAATGGTTGTAGGTGATACTCCAACCATTTCTGCAAGTTGTTTCTTCTTCAAACGAGTATCCTCCAGTATAAGATTCTCCACTTTTTCAACGATGTTTGAGGTGGTGGCCTCAATCGGCCGTCCTGAGCGAGGGTCGTCTTCAAGAGACTCTCTGCCTTGCTTGAAAAGGCTATTCCACTTGTACACCATGGTTTTCCCAGGGCAAGAGTCCCCGTATACTGAAGACATTTCTTCCAAAAATTTCTGAGGTGGTTTTCCTTGCTTAGTGAGGAACTTTATGACGGCACGAAACTCTGTTTTTTCCATGTTCAAGTTTTTCTTCCGGATTCACTTGTTTGATCGACGACAGGTCAAAAGTTATATACTCACAAAGAGTTGCTCATTAGTTACTACCTGCGGCAGGTCCCCCACCCTCCCCTTCCTCACCCTCCATTCCGTTCCGCGAACTTTTTGACCCCCCCTCGTATATATATTGTAATATCTAAACACATTTCCTTCGAAACCTTTGTAATTTTTACGTCTAAAACAATAATTCTCACATGACAATATTTATATTTACATCTCGAGGGTATTTTTTTTAATAAATATAAGTATGAAAATATTAAGACTTCATCTTTTTTTCTAATTGCCTAATGGTTCTGCGCAGCCTAATGGCTTGCGCAGTAGCGACGTTTTTCGGTCGCGCGGCACCCGCATAACTACAGATCATCTGACCAACATTTTTATAAGTGTTTGTTTTGCATTTACAATGCTATTTTGATATACTCTTATACACACCTTAGGTACCAATTATAAGTTTCTAATATCACACAGGTTGTTCATTACATGTCTTTGAATTTTATCCAACAGAGCAGCGTGGCATGACTCAATTTTCTAACTGTTAACTCTAATATTTTTCCTAAACCACAGCATTGAGAAAACCTATTGTTTTTAATTTAATATTTGTGTTTAAAATGAATGAGCGAAACAGTTATTTCTATAGTATGGAACACAATAGCTATAAGGCAATAATATCTGGAGGTACTGAGCTTCTAGCTAGTAAGTACATAACTGAACTGAACGACACAAAAACAATGTCTAAAGTAATGCGTAACACCCTTGTTGTTTCATGATTTTTAGGGTTTGCGCTGAGATGCCCCTTTTATAAAGCGTGTTAATTCACCACCGATATTCCCTTGCAATGTTGACTCGGCCCGTCAAAATGAACAACTTTTCCTATGGGATCAATGGAGGGACTTCCGCAACGAGGATTGCTTGATTTTTAAATTGTATACAACTTGTTTATGCAATGTATTTATATAATAGCAAGGCAACTATGCGGTACTATCATTAGGTTTTGATAAGAATAACATATTTCCAATTCATTGTGTTACTTGTTTACTCGTATATCAAGTGTACCCACAGACCCAGTGGCAATGGCGCGATCGTGTAATCAGGTTTACATAACGGTTACAACAATATCGTTATTGAAATGAAACGGTAAGCTGAAGAACGTGGCGAATTATAAAATTGCAGTTTGATGCCAAATTAACGCGCAAACCGGTGCAATCAAGTAACTTGTTGGAAAAATGTTAGGACTGCGGTGATGTGTTTGAGGAACTTAGTCATTCTATTTTAACTTTATGTAGACTAGCTGTCAGTGGCGGATTTACAAATTTGCCGCTAGTAGGCTATTCAATTTTTGCCGCCCCTACTGTTGAAATATGTTACACGTTAAATATCATTTTTGTAATTAGGGTAAAAGTTACGAATTTGAAATTAATATTGAAACGCTATTGGAATATTTTTAAACTTCATGATCTCATAAGTACCTATATTTTACAGTGCGTTTAGTAATCTTTTATATACGGATTACGAACGTAATGTGTATACATATAATTATAAGTTTTTATTTATTATTTGGGATAAATTTGCCGCCCCTCTAAATTTGCCGTCCTAGGCTCCAGCCTACTTAGCCTATTGGTAAATCCGCCACTGCTAGCTGTCCCGGAGAACTTAGATTAGCATTTTTTAATTTCCGTTTCCATTTTGTACATTTCCATTTTTCAAATTTTCTTTCTCCTGAATAAAACAAAACACGACAAAAAAAGAATTAGCTAAATCGGTCTAGCCGTTCATACGTGACGCCGTGGTCAAGGGAAATAGGGATTCATTTTTAAACGAGTAAATATAGATTCGCGCCGAAATGGTTTTAACACTTTTACGTACACAATAGCAAATATAATAGAAAATAGTTGTTTTTTTCTGTTGTGTATGTTTGATGATTCTTCCTTCCCAGTCTGTCTGTAGTGGTGGTCATTGAGATATATAGGAAACTTCCGACGCCTTTCGAGCTTTTTTACAGAAATATTAGGTCCGCCTATAGTTAACTTTAAAACGCCTGTAAAAAACCGGTTAGTAAAAAAGGCTTATTACTGCATTGATGATTATATAATTGATAAAAATGCTTGACAATTAATATAAATTTATTACATGTAAACAATGTAATCAGGGCCCTTTAGGCACATAGGGACCAAGCTTCTCACCAGTGCTCGTTCCGAAACGCTAGTAGGATTTCGATCTTACATAAATTAAAAAAATATATAAGAAATAAAAATATGACGTTCAAAAACAAATACATGTATCCACTTTTGAATAAAAATCTTTGACTTGACTTAGGCGGTCCGAAATATCTGACAGTCGATAAGGAAGAAAGAACAGTTTAGTTGTGCTCTTGTGTCCTTAAGTACTCCTTACTTCGTACGCCGTACTCCTCGTGGAGAAGACGAAATTGATAAGTTAGCAAAAAACCGGCTAAGTGCGAGTTTGGAAAGGGTTCCGTAATACATGATTTTTTTTTTTTAAATAGATCCTAATTTGTACCTTTCATAATTAGACCATACCATTTATATAGGTTTTCCTGTAACCCATAAGTCCAAACTTAATAACATGTTTTTTTTCATAATTCTCGGATTAGTGGTTTCCGTGATGAGGTAGGGGGAAATGGTAATTTTTCATCTGTTTGTTTAATAACTTTTGAATTATATTTTTAAAAAATATTAAAAAAATGTAATAAAGATCCTCGCAATAAGCCCTTTCATTTGATATGTCTCAGGATACAGTCCGCAAAACTTCTTCTGATTTGTGACACCGAAGCCTTTAAATTCAAAATATATTTATTAAAGTAATATGTAATCAGTATGTAATCAATCTGGAACAAATAGACTGTGAGAGACGGACAGACAGACACGCGAGTCATCCTATAAGGGTTCCGTTTTGTCACTCGTTCGTACAAAATTTTAAAAAAATTGCGAAACCCTATATAGACTCACTTTTTGCGTATATTCTATTTTAATCGGGTAGCATTTATTATTACATAACTTTACCATATAACGTAACTACATACCGTAAGCTTACCTATTTCAATTTTGTTTAACCTATCAGGTATGTCTTAATAACTGCTGAACAAGGTTTCTATCCGCTTCAGAATCAATTACTAACATTTTAAGCGGGAGAGACCGATGGCAGCTGTCTCTGGTCGCAGCAGCCCAAGCCGCTCGGTAACTAAAAAAGCTGGTTATCAAGAGTGGCGGGGTCATGTCATGACAGAAGTCAATCAATATCGAGCTCAAGTGACCCACTAATGAGTGCCAGTGCGCGCCGGCGACGCACACTGAGGCTCTTTTAAATTTTTGTGCGCAAAATTGATAATGTTTATATTCAGTATCGAAGGAACAATATAGACAACACAAATTATTCTTCATCGGTATTCTTCAATTATACCCCCTGTAATTAAACTCTATTTAGGTGATACAGTAAGAATAAACATATGTTATGTACATTTTTTTTTCATATTTTTAGGATCAGGCCTTTCGGAGATGAAAAATGAAAAAAAAATCGTCTATTTTTTTCCTCCTCGAAACAAGTCGTTTTATTTTATATGACGCAACGTCTTTACATATTATTATGAAACTTGTTTTTTTTTTCCCGCTTGCCATTTTGTTCCTAATGACTATGATTTTCAGTTAAACACATTTTTTTTTTGATCTTGAAAGTGGACTATAATATTAACATTGTGCATGCATGTTTTTTTTGTTACTCTGAATTTAATTATTGATACATTCTTTCTTATGAAAAGAACTCGTTTAAGATGTTGTCCGTTTTGATCAAAAATGTCGTCATGTAAGTATTTATTATTTTTCTAACTTTTGTAAACTTTTAAATAAGTAAATCAAGCTTACTGTTGTCCGTAAAATAGAAAAAAATGTGAAATGATACCTACTCAAAACGTGTATGAAAAAAATAATTTATTTTAAATTCTCTATAGAATACGCCAATTTCATAGGTAAAGACCCATTACCAACATTCGGAGGAAATTGGCTGTCGGTGACAGACGGACGAATACACGAGTGATGCTTTAAGGGTTCTGTTTTTTCACTCGAGCGTACGGAGCCCTAAAAATATATGATTTTATATAGAACACTGCCTAATTTTTTTTATCGATGGCCTCGATATAATAACAGCTCCAATGTGCGACGCCGCGAGAGCCGCTCCAATTAGTGATTTAACTCGTCAGCCGGGAACAACGCCTGCCTGATAAATATTAAGTGGTGTTCAGCCTATACCTCAATTATAACACCGTGTTGTATATACTACAAGCTTATAAATCCCTTATGAATAAAATCGTGAGTTGTTCAAAACGTTAGCAGGCTTACTCGCTAACTTTTATTTTAATGGTCACTTCAACATCCATTACAGTATACATATCTATACTTAATATTATAAAGTTGAAGAGTTTGTTGGTTTGTTTGTTTGAATGTGCTAATCTCAGAAACTACTAATTCAATTTGGATTTTTTTTTTGTGTTGGATAGTCCCTTTATTGAGGAAGGCTTTAGGCTATAAAACATCACGCTGCGACCAATACAAGCGAAGCTTAATAATTAGTAAAAAAAAAGAAACATCAATTAAAAATATTTTGAAAACGGGGAAAAATTATTTATCTATACTAATTAATCATAATAACAGAAATTGCCGCGGAAGAAGTCGCGTGCTTCAGCTAGTCTTAAATAAAAATAGACTGTATCTATTGATTGCGTTGGCTTAGAAGTTTGATTTTTTCACAGCTCCAAGGGACAGTGGACCAGAGTATTTGATATGAATTTCAGCTTGATACCTCTACGCGTTCTTGAGAAAAAGGGCGTTGACAGACAGACAACAAAGTGATCCTATAAGGGTACCGTTTTTTTTCCTTTTGAGGTAGGGGAACTCTAAAAACGAAAACTAAAATTGTACCGTAGATATTTCATGTATAGTCAGATACCGAGATACCTACCTGCCTGACCGACCACGTCCTCTATTAAAATGAAAATATATATTCAGAAAGGTTGTGTGTCTTGTCGAGTCCCTGAATGAGTTTATTCGTTGTCACAAGTTTATTTGTGAAATTATTATGAGTAGATTTGAAGATATGAGATACAAACGAACATACATACAAAGCTGCTCGATATATTTATTTATTTAGTACGTAAAACAGGTTACAGTCGTTACAGTATTAAAATTACAAGAATAAATATAGTATAGTCACTAGACTGTACCCCAAAACATACGCACACAAATAGATTATATGTAATAGGTAACACAAACACGCAGCCAAAGAGAAAAAACCAAACAAAAAACAAATGCTACTAATAATCAACACAAAATTACATCAAAATTAATAATGATTACAACCAAACAGACACAGAAGAATAAGAAAAGAAGGAACAAGTAAATATAAAAGCAAAGAGTAAGACTAACCGTTGAGGAGTGTAAAAATTGCTGATTCAAAACTGCCGACACCTGAGCCGTAGATATCCAGATCATTCTTAATCGCGATATTGTTGTATGACCTACACATACGAGTGATATAATCGTAATCCTCTTTTAGATTCGCCATAGTCGGTTAAAAAGCATTGTCATTCATACATTCATTTAATTCGTTATGCATTTACGAGTATCGCAAAAATACCCTAGAAGTTTTATTGTATGAATAGTAATTATACTTTTAAATAGTTTTAATTATCATCAGGCTCATTGTGGTCATTTAAATATATGTATATATAGAGGTTAATGTTATTCCTTGTAGTTAATGAGTGAAGTCATGAACTGGTGCTGCTAGGGAGGATTGGTCTGCTCGGCGACTTTGACACTAAGTACTATGGATAATGTCTATTATCATTGTACACTCGATCGCTAACATAATGTGTAGTATATGTATTACGTGAAATTAAAAAAGAAAAGGGAGAAAGAAAAATAGTCATGAAATTAAAAAGCCCTTAATGCTGTTGTGTTTCTTTCGGCGTTTCTTCTCTGCAGTGGTAGGTTTCGAATAGTGATATGCCGGAGAGAAATTCTCTGTTCTCTGAATTCCTCCTCACGGAAATTTGCGAGAAATGTCCAATAATTCTCGAAATTTTCTCAGTAATTCCCGCACTTGAGGGAACAAAAGCAATAGGCTAGTGTCCTGGGTCAAAATAATAACATTACAATTAGTCCGTCAGTTAGATAATCAAAAAATATTGGACACGTATTTTTTTTTTTGTCAATTAAACAATATATTGAAATGATAAAGCGCGTCAAAGTTCATGAGTGGGGGCTTGTGACGTCAAAGTTTGCTAAAAAGACGTGATGACGTCACACGGAATTTCAAAGGGCTATATCTTTATCATTTTTTATTCAATCGACAAAAGAAAAAATACGTGTCCAATATTTTTTTAATTACTAACTGACGGACTAATTATATTTTTTTAGGAAACTAGCCTATCCTCGGGAAAAATGTCCGACCCGTTCTCACCGTTCTCGAAAATTTCGAGCGCGGCACAACACTAGTTTCGGAACGCTAGTGGTCTGTAGCTTTTGAACATTCATTTATAATATATTTATATATATATTCCGGTCCCGGCTGCCATCTACGACTACCTGGTTTAAAGGAACCACATCAGAGGCCGAGAGGAGGTTCCGAAGAACGCTAACACCAGGGTGTGTATGGTCGATTCACCTACACGAAATGATGATGATGACGTGAAAAATTGCCTTTAAAGAATAAAGGTATAGAGTTTGAGATTTGAGTGTTTCAGAGATCCCTTTTACTCCCATGATAAAGTCTATACATAATAGATGCAAGTGGTGACGGGTGACATTATTTTAATTGCCTGCATGAATTATGTTGAGAGTTCGTTAACTTTGTTAAGGATGCGGGTGTTGCTCCCCGCTCACAATTAATGCTCGCTTCCTTGCTCCGGTTGCATTTATATTGAACACTAGCTCCCTGTGACTTCGTACGCGTGGGTTTCGCTTTTATAACACAGTATATCCGAGCCCCCGGGCCGGAATTATTAATAATGTAACCCACATTATGCAATTTCATAAGGATCCCATTATTTTTGAAAGTGAAAACTTCTTTAGCGGCTTTGTGCACTTTTTGGGATGGGTAAAAAATGTTAAACTCGCGGCAGGATGCGTGATCTGATCGAAAATTCGTGAGACGGACACGTGACCTATGAGACCGCCGCAAAGGCATGTTTTCACTTCTGCCGGCACTCCCGTATTGCAACCCGTTGTGTTTTTAAGAAATATAGCCTATGTTACTCGCTGCTGCTTTCTATTGGTGAAATAATTTTAAAAATATTTTTTTTGGTCTATCCATTACAAAAAAAAAAAGAAAATCTTTCCTCTTTTTAATATAATAATTGTGCATTTGATTAAACAACAAAACAACCTCCTATGTTCCATCAATACGTAGATTTGAACAGAAACCATTGTCTTCATAAGAAGTGACTTCCTAATACCTCTAAAAATAAATTTATTGCGTGCATCTTGGACACGGTTATAAAGATTCGGTTAAAATTAACATCTTTGGAGGCTAACAGCTAACAGCAAACCTAGCTAGAGGTTTCATAATTCATCACTAGCAAAATGCGTTTTTCGAGAAAGGCTCTAGTACCAATAAAAAAGAAAAAATATATATTTCTGGAAACCTCAGACCGAATCCGCACCTCAAATAATGACAATGAAGGAATTGATATCATTTTGTAATGACGCGTTATTGTTTAAGTTCATATTGTTTCATAATTTTTTAAATTGTCCGGTCTTCCTATAAGTAGGTATATAATAATTAATAATATAGATACATTAAAATTAATTGGACTCGAGTAAAACAACATAGTGTTGTAAATATTCGTAATTAATTTGATCGTTTTCCTACTGGTACGAATATTATCACTAGAATAGTCCTAATATTCGTGCTAGTAGGAAAACTAACCTATTAATCTAAAACTAAATAGTAGGTAACCTAAAAATAAATTAGCCTAACTCAAATCACTACATAGTAAAAAACCGGCCAAGTGTGAGTCGGACTCGCCCAAGAAGGGTTCCGTACCGTTATCTATAAAAACGGCAAAAATATCATGTCTATTGTATGGGAGCCCCCCTTTTATATTAATTTTATTTTAAGGGTCGCTAGTTATAAAGGCTTTATATATTATAATGCAAAAGTGAGTTTGTTTGTTGCGCTTTCACGCTTCAACAACCAATAATCATTTAATTATATTAATAGCATTACAATGCTCGGTTTAATATTAAAATCGAAAATATGTGATGAAAAATTTCGCCACAGGTAGGATTTGAACCTACAACCTTCGACATCTAGTCCGTCGATGCTCTCAACCACTGAGCTGCCGTAGCTTCAAATCACCGCGGCGAATTTGTTCATCACATATTATAGGTACACGTATTCGAAGCATGCGTAATCTCCATTACTACCCACCATTTAGAAGTGTGGTATCCAACTTAATTCATATCAGATGAATTGAAAGTTGAATAAAGTGGAGAAAGCTTTCTCAATTAATTATATTAATAGCATTACAATATTACAATGCTCGGTTTAATATTAAAATCGAAAATATGTGATGAAGAATTTCGCCACACGTAGGATTTGAACCTACAACCTTCGACATCTAGCCCGTCGATGCTCTCAACCACTGAGCTGCCGTAGCTTCAAATCACCACGGCGAATTTGTTCATCACATATTATAGGTACACGCATTCGAAGCATGCGTAATCTCCATTACTACCCACTATTTAGAAGTGTGGTATCTAACTTAATTCATATCAGATGAATTGAAAGTTGATTAAAGTGGAGAAAGCTTCTCAATTAATTATATTAATAGCGAGAGCATCGACGGGCTAGATGTCGAAGGTTGTAGGTTCAAATCCTACCTGTGGCGAAATTTTTCATCACATATTTTCGATTTTAACCAATAATCATGTTTGAAATGAAGTAGGTACTAAGGGAAAAAATATCTATCATCCAAGAAATAAGTTCTGTTCTCGAGGGGACAAAAACGCGAGCGGAACCGCAGGCTAGTGAATGTATACATATAGCTAGCATATAGCAGACATTAAGAGGACCTCCTCGCCCATTACTGTCTACTAAGTTTTGTATATTGCCATTGCTACACATAGCAAGCCATTAAACGTGAGAAGACGCAAACATTGGAAATCTCAAATAAACCAACTTCAATATAAACAGATACTAATATTATAAATGCGAAAGTGAGTTTGTTTGTTTGTTTGTTACGCTTTCACGCCGTAACTACTGAACCGATCATCATGAAATTTTGCATACAAGTTCCCTGGAGTACTAAGAAGGATGGCTACCTTTTATCCCAGGAAAAGTACTATTCCCGAGGGATCGACATTGACGCGGGCAGAGCCGCGGGCGAAAGCTTTTAATATAAGGCTAGAATGAATTGTTTTTATTGAGTCAGCGAACCCATGACCACATCTCCACTTAAAATCACGTGTAATCGTGGTCAATCGCTGGATTATCCAGAATAAAAAAAAAAACCGGCCAAATGCGAGTCGGACTCGCGCACTAAGGGTTCCGTACCGTTATCTACAAGAACGGCAAAAAACATATATGTTGTATGGGAGCCGCCTTTTAATATTAATTTTATTCTATTTTTTAGTATTTGTTGTTTTAGCGGCAACAGAAAAACATCATCTGTGAAAATTTCAACTGTCCAGCAACACGGTTCATGAGATACAGCCTGGTGACAGATGGACAGACAGACAGACAGACAAACGGACAGCGGAGCGAAATTAATAGGGTTTTTACCCTTTGGGTACGGAACCCTAAAAAAAAGTAAAGAAATTCGACACTGCAATTTAATAGATGACAGATTCACGGATACACGGATCATTTCATCTTACATTAATTCCGACCATAGAAGTAAACGCAATTTTTTTTAAATCTATGATTCCGACAAATCAATTGATTCATTTAAAACAAACTATGCGCCTTTCAATTGGCTAATATGTACGCATAATGATTTTTATGGTCTCTCTGCTGATTAACTGCGAGCTAACGATAATTTATAATTTCTTGTCCGACGTTTATGTCCTCGTAATAAAATATTAAATTTTCTTGAGAAATAATAATGGGGATCGGACTAAAAAAAAAATTAATTTGTCTTATAGATTATTCAAAAATATTCTATACGTACTTTTTCTTTTTATGCTTATTTAAAAACTTACGATGCATTGGTTTAAAATATTGCATGACGTCAGACGTTTTATTCTAACAAGTGACGTATTTAGTTACTCCACTCCTGAACTTTAATGCGCTTTCTATTGTTATGTTATTTCGACGAAGCAAAAAATTCGGTTCAAATATTTTTTTTAATATAAAAGGTAATAAAAGCTAAAACTAAGACTAAATTATTGAGTTCTTTTTCCTACCTTGTCCGATCCCCTATACTCAACTTGATACTAAGCGACGTCGCGTTATCAAAATTCAAAAAAATTCAAATATTCAAAATTCAAAAACTTATTTAATATAGGTCATTTGGACACTTATTAATTGTCATATATTTTCAACTGAGAATTGTTGACGTCAGTAATTTACTTATGGCTAAGTTTAATGCCGCTTCCAAAGCGGAGTGCAGATGAAGCGGCAACAAACTGCACAGCGCATTTTCTCCAATCGACGTCAACTTACAATTTTAGTTTATCTTAAAAACTAGGTTTGTGGACTGAGTATACATTGTCCTTATTATAGTCATGGCAAATTGAATTTTAAAAAAAGATGTTTAAGAAAATAATATATTAATTTAAAATCTGTTCGTAGATTATAATGTGCTTCCTTGCCTTGGACGAATTTATTTGTCCAAGTTCCTTGCTTTGCGTGTGTAAGTGGCCAACTAGTGTCAGATTTTTCAAGCTATCAACGGCATCTGACACAGCTTAAGCCTTTTAGTGGTAACAGCCGAGACCAGCAGCTAAACGTGCCTTCCGAAGCACGCAGGAGCTCGAGAAATTTTATACCACTTGTGGTCACCCATCCCAGTGGTGATTATGTTGCTTTACATGCGTTAGCGCTTATAATGCGCACGCCAACTAGGCCATCGAGCTCCTCACCTTTAAGGTGTAAAAATAAGTTAGTTTGATTGCGTATTGCAAATTCAAATCAATTATTTGTTGAAATTGAAATAATAGGTAATAAATTCTTCTTTACTCCATCCATGCCCTCCAACTTGTTTAGCTAATTCGCTTCTAAACGCTTCAATGTTGCCCTGATCAAATCCTGAACAAGGCTTTGAATCTGAAATATGATATATAATTTCATCAAGATCAAAACACTACTGCTATCTAGACTTTACGCGGTTATAATATTATTTTATACTGAACGCGTCCAAAATACGCTTGGAGAATTCTCTTTTTTGAAGCGGCTAATTCCCCGGAATTCCTAAATGAATGAAGTGCAAATAATTTACTCAAAAAGTTTGTAAAATAACATATTTTTTTTTAAGCCGGGGCCTCATTCAGCTTTGCCGCCCCGGGCCTCTGACGGGCTCTGTTCGCCACTGCCTAGGTCTCCCTCTTTTTTTTTTTGTTTCGTATCCAAGATCCATCTCGATGACTGACGCTATTTTAGCAACACATAACATCATAGATCTTGATGATGAAGAGCTAGGCTCTAATCGGTGTCATTGGGAAAATAAATAACTTGAGTGCACCATTTGATACAACAATTGATAAAATGCTTTTGCCTGTCCAGGGTATCGGCGTGCTTGATCTCCATGCTGCTGATCGTGTACGGCAGTTTCCGGTCGCTGAACATGGAGCGAGAGGCTCGCGAGCGCGCGGAGAGAGAGCGCGAGGCGTCGCTACTCGGCGGCAACAAACCCAACCCCGCGGCCTGCTCTAACAGTAGTAAGTGTCTCATGCACATTGTCGGCCGGGCGGCGGGGTCGCCATAAGATTTTTTTGCAGCTTCTTGTCGCTGAACAAGGAGATCCAAACGTCGATACTCGGCGGCAACAAATCCAACCCCGTGGCTGCTCAAACAGTAGTAAGCGTTCTTATGTACAATGTCGGCCGGGCGGCGGGATCGCCATAATATCTTTTTTGCAGCTTCCGGTCTCTGAACATGGAGCTCCAAACGTCGCTACTCGGCGGCAACAAATCCAACCCCGTGGCTGCTCTAACTGTAGTAAGTGTTCTTATGCACAGTTTCGGCTGGGCGGCGGGGTCGTCATGTGCTCTTCGTGTCAAGCTTCCAATCGCTGAATATGGAGTGTGAGACTATCGAGTGGTAAAAATAAAATTTATATATTTTTTAATTAATTTGCTGTTAGGGCTATCACATAGTGTGCGCGTTAGTGCGGCGAATCGGAAAGAAGCCTCATAGGAGGTGCGATACACCGGACAGGGCGGCTTATCTTACCCCAGTGTCATTACATTGTATTTTTGTACCTTGTTCAGTAACTTAATACAGATCTCAATGTGCTTGCTGGTACAAAATATATAGGTATTTAGGACAAATATTCTGCTAGGGTCAAGTCTTAACATAAGGTTATTTTTTGACCTCTGGCTGATTTTATCAAGTCATAAGGTTAGGTTAGAGTGCTTGTCGTACAAACATTTTTTTACATAAGCACCATCTCGATTTAGTTTGTATTCCAAGGAACAAGAGAGAATTCGATTAAAATCGACATTTCCATTACAGTAACACAAAAAGTAGGCTTGTGATTGCTTTATTGAGCCTTTTTTACAGATCGGCGCCATACTGCGAGAGTATAAAAAGCTAACATTTTGAAACATTGTAGATAGTTTGCCAAATAATCAATCACTGTTAACACAAGACAATCTTTTAGAAATCCCGACACGGCACCTCACGTGCCCGCGCCGATCAGAACAAAATCATCGCGTGTATCTTAATGCTTTTTAAATAATTACTTATTACACCATTAACTTCTTGCTGGCGGCTTGATTCTGTTCTATAAATAATATGCTGGTAATGTCGCGAGTTTATTCTAGTAACTAGCTGTGCCCGCGACTCCGTTCGCGAAAATTTTTATGAGGGCCACGTCTTATCATAACTGGAGAAAAAATTTAAGAAGCCTATCCTGTGTACTGTACGTCTAAATGTTTATCTACCAAGTTTCATCAAATTCAGTTAATTGGTTTAAAAGTTATACATAAATACAGACAATTCAAAATATCCTTAATTCAGTATTAGTGTCAATTTAGTATATGCATAGAGCTTATACGCGATATATCTGAAAACAAAGTAACTTACTCCATGACCAACCCTTACAGACTTATTATTAATATATTGATGATTGAAAATAGTGCGTTCTTTTAATATCATTGGTGCAGTTAATATCCGTATTGGGCAACGAAACCGCCGCAAGACGTATTGATTTTCATCCATTGCTTGTTAGCCTAAAGATATTTTGACAAACGGCTGTAAACTGGCAAAAAAAGCATGAAATTTGTCGGCATCCTTTTTTATGTATGGCAATAAGGCTTTATCCAAATCACTCTCATTAACTCTGTCGCAAATATTTCGCAAGTGTATTTGGGCTAGGAAGAATGAGGCACAGTTAAATTATGGGGTACTGTTACACAGGCGTTACGCAAACATGAGACTACCGTTTTGGCAATACTTTGTGTAACTTATTGACAAAGAAATACGCATCTACTACAATATATAATTTTCACTTTTTTTTTTTTTTGTAATTTTTGTTTATCTTGAAATTAGAGGTATTTCTTTATGTCAAACAATCGGCTCCCACTACCAACCAAATATGATATTTATTATTATTACAGTTATTATAATATTATTAGGGATTTATTCAGCATGGGAGTATGTACATATAATCCTGAGAGCGTCTGCACAGCTAGCTTATTATAAAATCTGGGAAGATAAATATGTCATCCATTGTTCTATTCATGTACAGTAAAAACTCTCGCGATTCAGCTATGTTCGATTGCTGTTAAGTAATTGTCCATTCCTCCACATATCTTGAGTTATAGAAGTGGCAATCTAATAAAATTTTCTTTATTCCATCAAAACATAAATATTATAATTACAAAACTATTAAAAGTACATTAAATTTTTAACTATAAATAAAAAGGGATTCCAAGCCGTCGCCATGAGGAAGTGTGCCCAGTAGGCTGACGACAGTAAATCGGGTAGAGGGGTAACCCTCTGCACAGGGATGGCAATTCGCAAAGGCGAGGCGCGCTGAAATATCAGTCACTAAGGCTTTTGCTTCTGGGCCCCATGGCCCCATAGTTTCTACTGCACAAATTCGCCTCTAAATCCCTACATTTTATGTGTTTTGTGGCTTCAGCCGCAGCCGCTGCTGCGCCCACTTGCATTGAAGTAGATGGTACATGTGTGGGCGCCAGAGTATCAACGCACGTGGCGTCTCAAATGAGGCATCTGCCCAGCTTCCATGGTACCAATGTCATGCCATCCGGCCTCCTGCCGTCTGACTGCATCAATCCGTTCGGCTCCAAAACGGCTGGAACTGTAATAGATACAAGAGCCCTTCGGATGATGTCATTTGAAGTACCATGACGAGAAAGGCGACTAGTACTTCTCCGGCATGCTAAACCGTGGTGACATAGCTCGTTAACGCTTTTGCCACAGACACATTGGTGGGACTCGTTCACCTGCAAATATCTTCTAATTATCTTTAAGTATATTAACCGGTTAAAAATGTGCACATAAGTAGTCATAGGTAGTTAAAAATATTCATTTATGTGGTCTTGGTATTTGTTTAGTTTTTACATACTTAAAGGTTTTTATGTTGTTTGGTGAAAGGGTACTGTGACTTCCGGAAGGGCGGAAAAATAGAGCCAGACCAAGGAGAAGTTGGCGGAACGATATAGACCTCTTTTTGGGTGGGTGGCAGTATGTTGCCTATAATCGTGAAGGGTGGAAGTTAAAAACGGCCCTTGCTCATAAGTGGACACAAAATAGGTTTTTAAAAGGAAATGTTTAGAAAACCAACATCTTGTGAGTACAATAGTTATCTATCTAATGAGTACTGCAAACACATGTAAGTCACATGTAAATGTGTAGGTTCTTGTCTGGTTTTGCATTGATGACCTTGGTTTTTGAAGTGTGGATTCAATCGTGATCAATCATATAAATAGGAACTAATATTAATTTGATTTCTGATATCAATCAACTTCTTTAACGTAAATTAGCTATGGTTTTAAATTAAAATCATTCTTTTTTTGCACTTCAGTTAACATGCTGGCATAGTGCGTCAGTAGTTTTGATTCATCGAACAGATTTATAATAAGTATAATAAGACAATATATTTTTGTATGCTATTTGAGGTCACGTATATCAATCTATATGATATATGATGATTCGAATTTCAGATAAAAATCTATTCTCCTTCTAGTCCACAATACTTTCCCTTAAAGTAGTTTAGAAAAATAACTGTACTAAAAGAACCCTTCATAATTGCCAAAAAAATCATGCGCTACTAGATAATACTAATATTACCATATTATGTTGTGAAAAATAATAGAAATGCGACAATAAAATATGAACTCTCCATTACCGAACCGGTAACACTTTTGGTAGTAATCAACAATTTACTTAATTGATCAAATGCAATTAAAAGTAATACAAAAAGTATCTACTACTGAAGTTCAGATTTAGTTTTTAGGGTTCCGTACTCAAAGGGTAAAAACGGGACCCTATTAATATGCCTCCGCTGTCCTACTGTCTGTCTGTCTATCTGTCTTTCTGTCCGTCCGTCTGTCACCAGGCTGTATCTCATGAACCGTGATAGTTAGATAGTTAAAATTTTACACATGAAATATTTCTGTTGCCGCTATAACAACAAATACTAAAAATATTTAAGAGGTCTCCCATACAACAAACGTGACTTTTTTGCTCGTTTTTCCTTGATTTTGATAACGGCAACAGGTAGATACTTGGAATATTCACAGAATATTGAGTTATATATTAACTTTAATAATAAATATTTAGATTTAAATTTATATTGAAGGGAGGCGCCCATACAACAGACATGTATTTGTTTTTCGTTTCTTATGGAGTGCGCAAGTCCGACTCGCATGGCCGGGTTTTTAATAATTTGATCGATTTAAGAATAAAGTAATAAAATGACGTGACGCGTTATCGCATATCTAAGCCCCTTAAACAAACCCTTAGTGAATATTATTGGCAGGTGCAAATTATACAATGCACTGTAACTATGTAAATCGTATCCAAACAGTGAACGAGAATAGGTAATGTATTCAATGAGCGTAAAGTATAGTTTTCGCCAGGTTTTGTATCAGCACAACTGCGGTTTCTCCGGAGCGGACCATTGTGTTCGTTAATTGGATGGATGACAAAAAATATTATGTTCGAAGCGAAAGTGCCCCACTCACCTTACACGCGATATTACAGAATTGGGATGTTAGTCAATAGTGCAATTGGTTTAAATTAAAGGTCATATATTTATTTAATTGTTTGCACACGTTTGGTTTTTTTGGTACATACATAGATACTTCACGTCTTTTTTCCTTGCGGGGTAGACAGAGCCCAGGTTTTATGATCGTGCTTTGTACCGGGTTGGTAATTTATGTAAGATGCGAATAGACAGCCCGACAAATCGGAATACACAAGTGTTGGCCATTAACACATACGAATAGTATGTGCCTTTATTTCCACTCAGTGACACTAAAAAGTACCTAGCTTTAAACATGTGTTATCAAAAAATTCTTCCATGCTGGTTTGGGAGAAAAGAAAAACCGTAGAAATACCAGCTGCTTCTCTTCCCGCGCAGATCGTAAAAGCCAATCAAGGGAATGGGCAAATCTGACGAGTCATATTAGTAGGCGATGCGGCTAGCAACCCATCACTACTTATTTTAATTCCAATTTCCACCTTACGCCCACCAACATGCTAAACGTGGCTTTGAGGTCTTAAAGACCTGGGCTCTGTCTACCCCGCAAGGGAAAAAGACATCATACCATGAAAGGCGACCTAATTCTTTCATAAAAACGCTGGCTTCCGACACCCAAACACCTGTGGTCTAGTACTTATTCTGTGCTGTAGTCACAAACAGCACTAGCACAAAAAACAACCTACATTAGTATACATTTTCCCTCCGCCTTCCAAAAGGAAGTTATGAATTAGATACGATACGTGCGCATACTAATTTCGTAAGAATTGGTTGTGTAATTTGGTTTCAAGTTTAATTATTAATTTGTTTTTAGTTTCACTTGTCCCAGTACCTGGCAAGTTATTCGCTTGGCCGTCTTTAAATTGTCAGTGCATCATGTTAATCGTATGATAATACAATAATGATGCCAGCGAGCTGATCTGATGATGGAGACGCTAAATAACATTTTGCAGTACTAATTGTCGTAAAATAAATGGTATTGTACCAATATTTTATTTTACTAATCTATACTAATATTATAAAGCTGAAGAGTTTGTTTGTTTTAACGCGCTAATCTCAGAAAATACTGGTTCGAATTGGAAAATTCTTTTTGTGTTGGATAGTACATTTACTAAGGAAGGTTTTAGGCTATAAAACATCATGCTGCGACCAATAGGAGCCAAGCATAAAAAAATATATTTTGAAAACGGGGGAAATTGCCGCGACGAAGTCGCGGGCAACAGCTACTTTAATTATATTTAAAACAATATCATGTTTTTTTTTAATTTAATGCGTCAGACATGTACCTTCCTGATTTGCATGTGTGTAAATTAGACTAACTGCCAGCACACAGCATTACTTTCACACGAGGCAGTCTTTGCTCTTGTAAAAGATTAATAATGTGATAAAATATACTAAGAATGTATTTTTTCGTGTTATGTGTATTAAACTAAAAAATGTGAACCCGTTATTGACTGTAAGTGTAATATATAAGGATTTATTGTAATGTTCATAAGAGCTATGGATTTTGTGAGAATAAATAAAATAATAAAAGAAAAATATAGTCAGTAGTTTTACCTCAGAAAAACCAACTTTACAGTCGACCATCTTTTTTTCAGATGTACAAACGTTGAACACGATGCAGGCGCTGTGTTTCCCACTGGGCTCGTCGGTGGCGCTGCTCGTTATGTTCTTCTTCTTCGACTCCATGCAGACGCTGGTCGCCATATGCACTGCCAGTAAGTTTTACATATTACTCGAAAGTCCTTCACGCCTTCCGATTTCAACATCAGCTGGGGTGCGTCTCCCTGACGCGGAGCGGAGCGTGAGAGGAGCCGAATTGATTAATCACAAGACTCAAAAACTGATTTCGGAGGAGAGCCGAATTCAGATTTCGAGTCTTGTGATTGGTCAGTGGAAACGCACCCTTATGCTTAGCCTAATCTACTTTGAGGCTACATTGCACGGTGTCCGTCATCTTTGATTGGGAAACCATTGGCATGCATCATCCATAACAATATACAGGCAGCACTTGTTATCTTTCAATCACAATGAGCTAATTTCTGCTAAGCCCAACCGTACTTCGACTAATAGTAAAATATATGACCTTTGACCTCTCAACGCCCAAGCGGGCCGATCGGTCCGCATATAATAGAAAATCCATTGTGTCTGCGTTTCTCGCGCTTGATGGGTTAATCCTAATTATAATAATGTTGTTTTGGCATCTAGCCTAAACAGGTTTCGTTTTTCACATTTTCAGACTGTCAGGTATAAGTACCAACTAACATATTATTATGTTCTAAATATATCTTTATCGCTTTTCTGAGTTGCTAATTACGCAATTCAAAAAGAATATTGATGTCAGAGGTTATCTACTTATGCATTTTATGTCGCAAAAGATCTGCAAACGACTTTAGCCAAGATTTAAATTTTATACTAGTAACAAAGTAAGCCTTTTGAATTGTATAACACTCAATACACCGATTTCACACTATAAAGTTCCTAAAAGGAATTTGCAAAACAGTCCAAAACAAAAACCATGCAGTCCGCCGAAATTCCCGCCAAGTACCGTCAACCCTCAAACTTTTTATTTTTATTTTCTTCTATTTAGCCCTCAAACTTAATTCAGAAGCTTGTTTTAGCCAGTGTCTAGTTAATCTTCGAGTTATTCTCGTGTATCAACGAAATGATGGTGTAATTAATTTCGCTGATTCGACGGAGCCCCTGGCGACAATTCCGACGAATCCACTGGTTTGATCATATACGACGCAACACCAAAGCAAACACCAGCCTGCTAAGTAAATCTCATTACAGCCGCACCATGACACTTTATTTTAGTTATTTCACACATTGTTCATAAACATGAACATCTATAACACCAAATAACATCGGCTTCACATTATAAACTCCACTAGGAACAATTTGCAAAACAACTCAAAACAAAAACCGTCAGTCCGTCAAAATTCCCGCTAAGAACTCCTTGAGGTGACTTGTTTTAAAATAAGAACGTTACGTTTTTTTATAACAGTAATTGCGTGCGCGGCGCTGGCGTTCCTTCTGACGCCGCTGTGCCAGTACATCGCGGGCAGCGCCGGCGTGGGGCGCGGCGCCGTGTGCGGCCGCTACAGCGCGCCCGAGCTCGCCGCGGCGCTGCTCGCCGCCGGCATCGTCACCGTGTGGGTGCTCACCGGCCATTGGCTGCTCATGGACGGTGAGACTTGTGTGACGAGTGTAGTTGTCTCTACAGCGCGCCCGAGCTCGCCGCGGCGCTGCTCGCCGCCGGCATCGTCACCGTGTGGGTGCTCACCGGCCATTGGCTGCTCATGGACGGTGAGACTTGTGTGACGAGTGTAGTTGTCTCTACAGCGCGCCCGAGCTCGCCGCGGCGCTGCTCGCCGCCGGCATCGTCACCGTGTGGGTGCTCACCGGCCATTGGCTGCTCATGGACGGTGAGACTTGTGTGACGAGTGTAGTTGTCTCTACAGCGCGCCCGAGCTCGCCGCGGCGCTGCTCGCCGCCGGCATCGTCACCGTGTGGGTGCTCACCGGCCATTGGCTGCTCATGGACGGTGAGACTTGTGTGACGAGTGTAGTTGTCTCTACAGCGCGCCCGAGCTCGCCGCGGCGCTGCTCGCCGCCGGCATCGTCACCGTGTGGGTGCTCACCGGCCATTGGCTGCTCATGGACGGTGAGACTTGTGTGACGAGTGTAGTTGTCTCTACAGCGCGCCCGAGCTCGCCGCGGCGCTGCTCGCCGCCGGCATCGTCACCGTGTGGGTGCTCACCGGCCATTGGCTGCTCATGGACGGTGAGACTTGTGTGACGAGTGTAGTTGTCTCTACAGCGCGCCCGAGCTCGCCGCGGCGCTGCTCGCCGCCGGCATCGTCACCGTGTGGGTGCTCACCGGCCATTGGCTGCTCATGGACGGTGAGACTTGTGTGACGAGTGTAGTTGTCTCTACAGCGCGCCCGAGCTCGCCGCGGCGCTGCTCGCCGCCGGCATCGTCACCGTGTGGTTGCTCACCGGCCATTGGCTGCTCATGGACGGTGAGACTTGTGTGACGAGTGTAGTTGTCTCTACAGCGCGCCCGAGCTCGCCGCGGCGGTGCTCGCCGCCGGCATCGTCACCGTGTGGGTGCTCACCGGCCATTGGCTGCTCATGGACGGTGAGATTTGTGTGACGAGTGTAGTTGTCTCTACAGCGCGCCCGAGCTCGCCGCGGCGCTGCTCGCCGCCGGCATCGTCACCGTGTGGGTGCTCACCGGCCATTGGCTGCTCATGGACGGTGAGACTTGTGTGACGAGTGTAGTTGTCTCTACAGCGCGCCCGAGCTCGCCGCGGCGCTGCTCGCCGCCGGCATCGTCACCGTGTGGGTGCTCACCGGCCATTGGCTGCTCATGGACGGTGAGACTTGTGTGACGAGTGTAGTTGTCTCTACAGCGCGCCCGAGCTCGCCGCCGGCATCGTCGCCGTGTGGGTGCTTATCGGCCCTTGGCTCCTTCTCTTTCGTCTGTTGATACAGTTAAATATCTTGGAGTTTTCATAGATAAAAACCTAAGCTTCCGGCAACATATCAATCATACTTCTGGCCGAATACGTAAATTAATTTATATTTTCAAACGTCTAAGACATGTAGCTGACCTAAATATCGTGAGGATGGTTTACTTTGCCCTAGCACAATCCTTGCTAACGTATTGCATTACTTCTTGGGGTGGTGCATGCAAAACAATAATAATAAAGCTCGAGAGAGCGCAGAGAGCACTACTCAAAGTATGCACCTTTAAGCCCTTCCAGTATCCCACTTTCGATCTTTTTCAATTTTGCGAAGTCCTTACGGTTCGTCAATTATATATTTTATACACCGTCTTACAGCAACACCGTGTCACGGACTACTACAGTAACCGTTCTAAACGCAACCGTCTCGTTGCAATCTTGCCTGCTTTAAATACTAATTTCTCTCATAGATTCTTTTGTTTTCTAGGTCCCTTTCTTTATAATAACTTTAATGCAAAACTAAAAATTTTGCATCTTCCTTACTATTCATGTAAATTAACTGTGACAAAATATCTGCTTTCCCTTAATTACAATCAGACGGAAGACCTAATTATTCCACTTATATAAACTTTATCTCAGCTCAGCGACTTTGTTCGATTTGATTGATAAATTAATTTTTCCCATAATAACAACACACAGTTACCTGCTTTATCTAAGACAAACTTTAAATCTAAATTCTTGCACTCTTTGTGACATGCCATTATTTATTTATCATATTTTATCTATTTACATAACACACCCCCACGATATCTAATTAGTATTATTTTTTAAAAAAATATTATATTTATTTACTTATTAACATCAATAGCAAAATATGTAGACCTAAGCTCTAGAGGATAAGCAACTATGATTATGGAATATGTTTTTGTAATTTATATTTAGTTAAAAACTACCGTGTGTACGGGTGAGGAGCACTGGAGTAACTGTGACACAGGCTTGGCCTTCTTCAGGCTCCAGTCTCCATAAATCTTTAGTATTAAGCGTATAATAAAAAACGTTCTGTATTTTATGTTTCTGTTAAAAAAAGATAAAAATATATTTATTTCTCTCCATTAATCTAATTAATGGAGAGAAATAAATATATTTTTATCTTTTTTTATCTTATCTTATTGGCTGCTCATAGATGGTGAGACTTATGTGTCACCCCCAAGGGTTGATGAGATCTTTAAAGGGAGCCACGGGGCGCGTCTATCGGGGTTTAATGTTAAATTGGAAGTTTACTGAACGGACCAGGTTCCACGCTGTTGAATCATGTGAAACGTCTGACGCAATAATATAAACAGCGGCGCCACTATCATTTATGTACTCGATAACTCTAAAATCTGGCGTGAAATTCTTATAGGCGTGAATCTCTTAACTTAAGGTTCTAGGGCCTCCAGTCGAGGCAGAGGGTTAGGGCCCGAGGCAAACTCATTCAATGAGGCCCAATGAGAGTGTGAATTCAGCGTATGGCTTCTTGGTGGCGTAGATAGCCCATTAACCCCCCGCTCTTCTGACCGGGGGATAAATGGGCTAGCTAAGCCTCTAGGATCGGGGGCCCGTACCCGTTTTGCCAGCATGCCACGCTGTAGTTAGCCACTGGCAGAGGGCTTACACAGTATTTCGCCATCGGGATCTGTCTTTGGCTACGCGCTTCGAACTAAGTGACTGGGCCTGCCTCGCTTGAATATGGCAGACTTTATTTACAACACTATGTAATAACCTGCAATATTTTCTATAATCTCTACATGCTTTTCCAGCCATGGGCATGGGTCTGTGCGTCACATTCATCGCCTTGATCCGGCTGCCCTCGCTAAAGGTGTCCACGCTGCTACTGACTGGGCTGCTCCTGTATGACGTCTTCTGGGTGTTCTTCTCGTCCTACATCTTCACCACAAACGTCATGGTGAAGGTGGCCACGCGGTGAGTTTTATTTTCGACGCGGTTCAACACATTGACGTGATTAAATATCACATTTAAAGATTTCAGTAGTTGCACAGAGAGACACAGAGATATCTACTGATGACCGCCAAAGTTCTCACTTGACGTGTACAAAACATAACGTTTTTGGGAAGTCCAAAATGTTACTTTGCAATTTTCTAACTAATGAGTTTTCGGTTCTAAAAAAGATATTTTTACTGATATATCCTTTTTATTTTATCGATAGTACAGCGATAAACATGTCGTTAAATCAGGTTTCAGTGGATGACTGAAGAATGTCTTGTTGCGTTGCAGGCCGGCGGAGAACCCGATGAACGTGGTGGCGCGACGGCTGCAGCTGGGCGGCGCCATGCGAGACGCGCCCAAGCTGTCGCTGCCCGCCAAGCTCGTGTTCCCCTCCATGCACCACCAGGGACACTTCTCCATGCTCGGTGAGTTAGTGTACACTATCAGCTGCAGCTGGGCGGCGCCATGCGCGACGCGCCTAAGCTGTCGCTGCCCGCCAAGCTCGTGTTCCCCTCCATGCACCACCAGGGACACTTCTCCATGCTCGGTGAGTTAGTGTACACTATCAGCTGCAGCTGGGCGGCGCCATGCGCGACGCGCCTAAGCTGTCGCTGCCCGCCAAGCTCGTGTTCCCCTCCATGCACCACCAGGGACACTTCTCCATGCACGGTGAGTTAGTGTACACTATCAGCAGCAGCTAGGCGGCACCATGCGCGACGCGCCTAAGCTGTCGCTGCCCGCCAAGCTCGTGTTCCCCTCCATGCACCACCAGGGACACTTCTCCATGCTCGGTGAGTTAGTGTACACTATCAGCTGCAGCTGGGCGGCGCCATGCGCGACGCGCCTAAGCTGTCGCTGCCCGCCAAGCTCGTGTTCCCCTCCATGCACCACCAGGGACACTTCTCCATGCACGGTGAGTTAGTGTACACTATCAGCAGCAGCTAGGCGGCACCATGCGCGACGCGCCTAAGCTGTCGCTGCCCGCCAAGCTCGTGTTCCCCTCCATGCACCACCAGGGACACTTCTCCATGCTCGGTGAGTTAGTGTACACTATCAGCTGCAGCTGGGCGGCGCCATGCGCGACGCGCCTAAGCTGTCGCTGCCCGCCAAGCTCGTGTTCCCCTCCATGCACCACCAGGGACACTTCTCCATGCACGGTGAGTTAGTGTACACTATCAGCTGCAGCTAGGCGGCACCATGCGCGACGCGCCTAAGCTGTCGCTGCCCGCCAAGCTCGTGTTCCCCTCCATGCACCACCAGGGACACTTCTCCATGCTCGGTGAGTTAGTGTACACTATCAGCTGCAGCTGGGCGGCGCCATGCGCGACGCGCCTAAGCTGTCGCTGCCCGCCAAGCTCGTGTTCCCCTCCATGCACCACCAGGGACACTTCTCCATGCACGGTGAGTTAGTGTACACTATCAGCTGCAGCTGGGCGGCGCCATGCGCGACGCGCCTGAGCTGTCGCTGCCCGCCAAGCTCGTGTTCCCCTCCATGCACCACCAGGGACACTTCTCCATGCTCGGTGAGTTAGTGTACACTATCAGCTGCAGCTGGGCGGCGCCATGCGCGACGCGCCTAAGCTGTCGCTGCCCGCCAAGCTCGTGTTCCCCTCCATGCACCACCAGGGACACTTCTCCATGCTCGGTGAGTTAGTGTACACTATCAGCTGCAGCTGGGCGGTGTTCCCCTCCATTCACCGTGATACTAACTTAGTGCAATACGACATAAATTCAAACATGTCCGGTCCGAGTAAGAGTGATTACGAAAAGCTAATCCGCTCGCATCAGTCGCGGCTGGCTGCACGTATGTAAAATCGTCGCACGCGCCATTTAGCATTTAGTCAACACTGATTTGGGGGGGGGGAATGTAGTAGTAGTGTAGTAGTATTTATTGTTATTGACGTGATAACGTCTTATAAATTGATGACAGCTAGCTGCACGCACGAAATACGAAACGTGTCAAGATCCGTATGCAAGCGAGAACGCGGAACTAGCGAAAGAGAGGCATGTTCGGCCTGAGCGTTCGGCTTGTGACGCATCTATCTCTTCCACCTAAAATTATCATCCGTAAACCGACTATACAAACAACTATTTTTTTTCTTATTTCAGGGCTCGGTGACATCGTGATGCCGGGTCTGCTGTTGTGTTTCGTGTTGCGCTACGACGCGTATAAGAAGGCCACGCTGGTATGCCAAATGGGACAGGTGCCCGGCCCGCGCTCCATGGTCAGTCTGCAATACAGATTTTTTTTTGTAATGACGAAAAGTCGCTAGCCTATGTGTCTTTTACAGGATATTATTCGGAGAGTGTGCTCAAGAGCTGTACGAACTTATACCACCTTCTCCTTTCTTCTGTCGGACGTTCAGACGCACCGCTGAATACCATCCTTACCTGGTTAAAATTCCTAACATCCGAACCAAGCACTTTTCCTCATCTTTTATTATGCGCACAGCTAGGGATTGGAATGCATTGCCTGCGTCTGTATTTCCGAGAGCATATAACCTGAATCTCTTTAATGTTAGTGTTAATAGGCTTCTTCTGGGTGAGGTCGCTCGATCTTAGACCATATCTTTGCCTTTGGCCTAGTATGATCAAGAGTAAACCCATTTCATATAAAAAAAAACTAGCTAGCTCCCAGTGAACTTTTGCTACTTCACCGGGCGTTTGAGGTGAGGGCAAGGTGCCCTCTGACTATATAGACAACATTACCAAAGGGCACCCAGGAGGGACGGATCTCTGCTTTGGATTCAGATTCACATTTATATACATAATTCAGATACCACTTTTTATTTGATTTATGCGCAGGTACATCGGTGTAGGTTACAACTGTGCATAAATCAAATCATTGCATGGCGCGAAAATATCCATCAGCTATTGGCTGATACGTTGGCGCCATGTCTGGAGTTCGCTGTGGCGCTGCGCCATACGAGTATTATGAGCAAAATGGCATGAGCCCTGTTGTTTTAGGATTTTAAATCTTATGTAGTTAAAATTAGTTCGTTTTTTTATTGAAGGTATTCATTCGCTTGTTTTGGCGGTAGGTTGTGCTATTCTGCGCCGTCGAACAAAGCCGAAGCGACTTATAAAAGTAGTAGTACTGAATATTGCGACTTTAGGAATACGAACGTGACGTGCCTGAAGGAAGTAAATAATATTGTTAATTATTGTACACGAGACACGTATTTCTAAATCAGCAAACTACCCCACTACTGTATTTACATTTACCTTAGTATATAAGCTAGTATTATAGTAAATAAAGAAGCCATTCTATTCCATCATTTTACCGGTCTCCGTACTTTAATTTATTTCGCCATACTGTACCTACTGTACTTGGAAACAACTAAATAAAGTACCCGTGGGAATCGACCCCCGGATCTATAGGCGTTTGCCTATAGGTCTTAACCACTGGAGCACGGAAGGAGTTTGCTCGCATATATCCAGTAAGGCTCGACCGAGATCTCGGTCTCGGCGTTTTCGTCTACAAATCCAACCGAGAAATTTGTCTCCGTTCTCGGCACTTAATTTGTTAAACAATTAGAAGTGTATTAAAAAGTTAACAGTATTAAAAAAAAACACGGTTTGTCTATTCTCGGTCTCGGCCGAGAACGAAAAGCCCATCTCGGTGGAGCCTTAATGTCCAGGCGTGGCGTTGCAGGGGTCGCGGCTGACGTACTTCCACTGCTCGCTGCTGGGCTACTTCCTGGGTCTGCTGACGGCCACGGTGTCGGCCGAGGTGTTCAAGGCGGCGCAGCCCGCGCTGCTCTACCTCGTGCCCTTCACGCTGCTGCCGCTGCTCACCATGGCCTACGTCAAGGTGAGCCAGGGCCCATAACCTTACTATACTAGGACTAGCTCCGTGGCGCAGCGGTCAACACGCCAGCCTACGACTCGAGAGTGACCAGGTTCCATCCCCGGCCAGGTCAAGATAGAAAATGATCTTCTTCAGATTGACCTGGGCACGGTAAAGATATCTAACAGTATTCCGTCTTCATACAAACGGTCGAAACTCGCGCTTCGAGGTCATTACACACTCGAGTACGTTATTGGTACGCAACCAGCAACGACTTTGCGCGTTGTTGTTGTTCCAGTTTGGTTAAATCATTGCAGGCTGATCACCTGTTAGTCTGATAAGAAAGAGGATCCGTGTTTCGGAGGGCACGTTAAGCCGTCGGTCCCGGTCGCTGCCTTTGACAGCCGTTGTTACACAAAACCAAGTCAGATGTCTATAATGCGGTTTAAAAACTCTGACACCAGTGTTAGTCATTAACACACACGATAAGAAAGATAGATACTTAATAATTTACTGCTACTTACATATAATATTGAAATACGCGAAATATCATTATGAAATGGTTATACTAGTAATTATTGCTAGTTAACTACCTAGAAGATATTTACGTTAAGGTGATACCACTGTAAATAAGGTCGTTCTGAACCTTATTTATCTCGCAAAATACTTAAATTAGGAGTTTCAAATCTAAGTAATATGATTTTTGACTATTTCATCTCCAAAAATTGAAGATGAAAACACGTTTTGATAAAATTTTCTCGATAGAAATATTTTTTGAAAAATGGTCTTCGTTCGCAGTGTTTTTGTTATTGTAGCTCAAATGCGACGAATTAAATAATGATTTTTAGACTAAAAGATAGTAATTCATCAAAATGTAAATATGAAAATACAATTAACCGGTCTGATTTTATATAAAATAGAAATAACGAATTTGGCGCTTACGTTTTTTTCTTTGAGCGACTCGAGACTATCTCCTATCTCATCATTCACGGGCTAAACCGCCAAGCGCTATCCCTTGCGCGCACTTGATCAGTCCTTTGCCGAGCGAAGGTACCAAACATTTGAGGCCTCGCCTTAAATGTGATAACTTCCATGCTAGTCTGGGATAAAAAGAAAAACACTGTAGACGTGGGTAGCCCTGGCGCGTGTTTATGTACCGCGCGGCGGTAGGCATTTAATTCAAGAACAGGCCCGAGTTACAATACTGTTAGATATCTTTACCGTGACCTGGGTCTTGGATGTATATATATATATATATGTATTTGTTATAAAATATAGTATCGTTGAGTTAGTATCCCATCATAACACAAGTCTCGAACTTACTTTGGGGCTAGCTCAATCTGTGTGATTTGTCCGTATATATTTATTTATTCATTGAGGCCATTATATGACGCCATGACGTGAACTTCACGTCGTTTGTGGTGCGGGTCCCGACGGAGAAGCTGGCGACTTTCATGGACGAGAAGTTCTGGCCGAAGGGTTCGAAATCGCCGTTTTCGCGGGACGATACCCGACACCCCGATGACGCGCAACACGTCGCTGGCTCAACGTGGAACGTAGTTTTATATTATATTTATATGTATGTTAGTCTGTAAGGTATATGTATATTCTATGGGCATGTAATATTTTATAAGTATTCTGTTGCCTATTTCCTTCTTCATACTCCAGAGAACTTGTATGCAAATTTCATGATGATCGGTTCAGTACTTACGGCGTGAAAGCGTTACAAACAAACTCGCTTACGCGTCCGCATGAAACTGTATCTGATTGTTAACTGTTGTTTAATAAATAAAAATAAAATTTGTAATATTATTTGTTGGGATTCATTTCATTTCCTTCCCCCAACTCCTTGAAAGGCTGACGACGCACCTGTCACCCTGGTGTTGCAGTTGTCCATGGGCAGCGGTGATCACTTACCATCAGGTGACCCGCTTGCTGGTTTGCCGTCCTGTCATAAAAAAAAATATTTAGAAATGTTGCGTTTCAGGGTGACCTCCGCCGGATGTGGAGCGAGCCGTTCATCACGCCGCCGGCCGGCAAGGGCGGCGCAGACTTCGACGTGTGACTGCGCATCGCCCCCGCTGCTCACTCGCTCTCAAGCTGGCTACTCACGTCCACGATCTGATCTACACGGCTCTATGCTCCCGCGCAGCTACTGACGGAATAGGGTACTTCAATCTACACATTATTTTTAGATGTACTTCGAGAAATAAATATTTGAAAAATATGATAATGTTACCCTATTTTGTCAAGATGAAGTCTGATCAAAAGTCGGTAACCGACTATTATTGAAGCTGGGTTTCATATATTTTGATATTTTTACTCGGCTCTGACTCAAACTCATTAACATTTGTAATTTTCTGACCTAATTCATACTTATCATCTTTATTTTGTAAAGTCAAATAACGATCACTGTAAATATACTGCTTAATGTAACAGATTCTTCGTAAATTTTGCTGAGGAATTAAACTAGTTTTAGTACATGTGCGAATTATACTTGAGAATATCTATAATTGTATACCAACTGTACAAGTGCAGGCCTCTGTGAATTGATGTTTACAGTAATACAAATGTGAGGTGTACGTTAGGTTAGAGGATACGCTTTTATTTCGTTCTATTTCTATATAATGGCAGTTGGAAGTTACACAGGGTAACTTTGGAACCTCTATGTAGCAGTATGCTAAGGACCAGTGAAAAGGACTCAGCTGACCGGGTAACTTCAGTAATTTTTACAGTAATTAATTCAATACTCGTGTGGCACTGCCCTTATGTATGTTTGAGATACGAATATCATTGCCGCAAATTAACAAAAGATTGGAACAACATGAAGTGTATGGTGCCAAATAAGAAGTACACATTGTGAAAGGTTTTGTTCCAACACCACCAGGCAGTGAAGTGTAACTAATGGCACTCTATATGATTCATTTGTGAGAGGTGCTACCGCATTACTTTATGTCGATGTTGTTCTCAGGGTTCGTTCAGTGGAATTTATTATGAACAAATCTACAGTCAGGAGTAAAACATAGGTTAAGAATTTTCGATGAGTCTCATTTTAGTTAAAGTTAAGATTGATTGATATTGCGTTCAACTCTTACTCTTTTCTCTAAGATGTCCGCTGGACTGAGTGGAGTTACTTGCCCGCCATGACATCATTTTGTTCAAAATCGTCATACTTTGTTGTCACTGCCTTAGACTGATGTTTTCAATGAAGATTTTTTCTATATGTTAAATGGAGTATTATAAACAAAATGTTAGTCTAAAATATTTAGAGTAAGCTACTAACTATTGTTGTTATTATTATAACAACTGTATTGTTGTTGTAAATTATTTGATTGAATTTAATGAGACATGTTAAGACACTAAGTGGTAAGAGATAGATATACTTGGTATGTGTGATTTGATTTTTATAACTTTTTATAACATTTTTGATTTACTTTATGAATCTTTTAATTACGTAGTTGTTGCTGGTAAGTTTCTTGTGTGAAGTTATGAATACAATTAACCTATGATCAGTATTTGTATTGATATTGAAAAGTGATATAATTTTATTGAGGCTTGAATATTGGAAGGAAAGGCATGGGACATAGTTTGTACACTGGTTACATTGCTTCGAGTGATTGATGGTGATTTACTTCTCATCTCTGGTTTTTGAAAATTGTAATACAAGTAAATTTTGGTGTATTTTTTAGATATGTATTTATATAAATATCCAATCCTAAGCAGGTGTTTTCATTGATGTACATAATACATGGGTAATAATATATAGTTGTAAAGTGTGAGGCACACTGGACTTGTGTGTTATGCCACATTCTGATCATTACATGAAACAAAACTGTAGTCAGTCAAACAGATATTTGCACACTTTGTTCTCATTACATATTGCATTTAATATTTTGTCGTGACATTATAATGTCTCAGATAATGTGTGTACAATTAAAACATTTCATACATTTCACCATGAAAGTGGCATAGCACAAGCCGGTATGTTTGCATCTAATTGGTGTTACATGATCTGATTCACCCATCTCAAGAGTATGTAAATATTACATTTTCATTACCTATCAACAAAACAGGCATTTAATATTTTTATATGTATCTGTGAGTGTAAATTGCTAGCAATACTGAATAAAAATATTAGATGGAATAATTTGTGTGTTTGATTTCAATTAACACTCCCAACAAACTTGAGGCAATTTTGATGGTTTTGACACAAGCCCACCAACACGCTAAACATGGCCTTTCAGTCTTATGACCTTAGGCTCTATCTACCCCATATGGGATAAAGACGTGATAATGTGTATGTATGATATATATAGATTTAAAAAAAAATGCGTCTCATGATATTATGATAAGTTTGACACAAGAGGATTACTAGATTCACTACAGGCATAGATAAAAAAGTCAAAGATTTTTATTCAAAATTGGATACATGTTTGTCTTTTTTTAGGGTTCCATATCCAAAGGGTAAAAACGGGACCCTATTAATATCGCTCCGCTGTCCATCTGTCTTTCTGTCTGACACCAGGCTGAATCTCAAGACAGTTGAAATTTTCAGATTATGTATTTCTGTTGCCGCTATAATAATAAATACTAAAAAATAGAATAAAATTAATATTTAAGGGGGCTCCCATACAACAAACATGATTTTGTTGCTTGTTTTATGCTCGATATTGGTTACAGTAACAGGTAGACCCCCTCAAATATATATAGAATATTAAGTTAAATATTTTGTTTAAAATCCTTACTAATATTATAAATGCGAAAGAGAGTTTGTTTGTTTGTTATGCTTTCACGCCATAACTACTGAACCGATCATCATGAAATTTAACATACAAGTTCTCTGGAGTACGGAGAAGGGCATAGGCTACCTTTTATCCCGGGAAAAAGTACTATTCCCGAGGGATTGACATTGACGTGGGCGGAGCCGCAGGCGAAAGCTAGTTAAATATAAAATAACAATAATATTAAAGGGGGCTCCCACACAACAGACATGATTTTTTTGCCATTTTTATAGATTGTGCACAGAGCCCATTGTGCACGAGTTCGACTCACACTTGGGTGGTGTTATACTGATAGTATAACAAAATATTAATTTAACTGGGCTACATGGTACAAAGCGTAGGTGGCTATTGCAGTATTGTTGACTGCATAAGCACTAATCAGTACTCGCCAAAATAAATGATGTGACAGGCAGTCTATTATTTAAAATTTGGTTATAAAATTACTCTTCTAGTTATGCTCTATATTATATTTTTTATAATGGCTAGATGGCGAATTTTTGTCATGTAGCCTGATTTAAGGGAAACTGTTTTTTTTACCGTAAAGCTGGTTAAATAAAAGAAAGTACTAATAAATGCAAGTTGTTATTTATTAGCCTCAACTTCTCTATTAGTGTCCCTCTTTTGGATAAACCTCAACTGCTTCTTCTTCATCCTTTTCAGCTTGGCAGTGTTGGTGATCACTTGCACCACCTCAGCTTTACGCCTGTTCTCCTCTGCCCTCGCTATGTTCTGCCGCCTTCTTTCTTTTTTCTCTGCTTCCTTCTGTTTCAACTGCTCCATCATCTGTTTAGATAACTCTTTAGTCCGTTTTAATTCTAAACGTAAAGCCGTCTTCTTCTGAAAATCTTGCTTCAATCCTTTCGTTTTGTTTATTGTCGAAAACCTGAAATAGGTTAGAAATTTTAAGTAAATTATTTTGTTGAAATGTTTACAAAACTTACATAAAGAAGTGAAAAAGCCTTACTTTTCCTTTTGAGTTTTCCAAAATCTACCAGATTTGGGTTTTCCTCTGATTGTTTCATTTTTCTTCGCATTTATACTCGCGACAGATGTTTCTTCTGAAGAATTTATCTCAATCTCCTTGGCACTATCTTTAGTTTGTTTAATGCTTGCTATGATCGATAGAACTTTGTCGTTAGTCTCTTCAGTCATTTTAGTAATTTGTAGTATGTAACAAGAAACTAAAAGTATAAAATACAGATGTTTACAATAAGCACGTGTACCTACCTATTTATAAATCTCTTGACATCTTGACATTGAAATATTACTTGACTTGACAGCAGCCTGTCTAGGTCTTTGCTTGACAATTTTGTCATTGACAGTAATGAATCCTGGGATACTATTTTTGAAAGTGTGACACTCGTCTTCAAGCTATTTTTAGGAAAAATCGCCCGATTACGATCGGCATCATTTCAAAAATAGCACTCCTCCTGCAGTCAAACGCAGTAGTTTTTTATTTTGTTTATTTATGGCTTTCACGCGTTACGTATTTAGCAAATATCAAGTATAAACTCAGACCAAAGAAAAAAGAGGACTGGAAATACCTACAAAAAAATCGTGTATACCTACATCACAGAATCGTTACATAAAATGGCTGCCATTGCCTAGGGTTGTCACTTCCATACTATGTAATGATCTACTTTAAACAGTACTCTTATTTTGTACACAGAGCCGACAGAGCTTATAAAAACATTTTGGGAAAGGATAATAAAATGACAATTTATTTTATAACTTTGTTTACTTAATCATTCCTTAAAAAGTATTAATTTGTTTAAAAACCATCTATCTGAAATATATTTACATTTAATTTCACCGTGATATTTATATGTAACATAATATCTTTTAAATTGTAATTTCTTCTGCTGGTTCAAACGTTTATCTTTTACAGCCTTTAGTTTTTTCATATTCCACGATCTGAAATTTCAATATACTAATATTAAATCATAATATTTTATTATTAAATTTAGAATAAGTCTGTCTCTCACTCAGGGCAAGGGGGGGGAGGTATTTAGTTAGCTCCAGCCAATGAAAAGATTTGAAACCTGTACTGCACAGCTGAGATAATAAGTAAGACGCATTACTGACAAGTTCATGCATACGCCCTGTATCTTAACACTTAAATGAATATTATAATTTCAGATTTAAAAAATATTATATTATGCATATAATTTTTATTTTTGGATCATAATGCCACAAGGTATTGTTTTATCGAAATATTTAAAAAATATGTTTTATTTACATACCTCTTTCTGAACTTCATCTGATACTGGTAATAGGAATAAAACGTCGTACTAGCAAAATCAGTATTGATATTGCTTCTTTCACTCAGTACAAATTTCTCTTGTGTAGCCGGTGCTGAAAAGTAAACGTGCAAATAATTAACACAATTATAATAAACTAGCTTTTGCCCGCGGCTCCGCCCGCGGCAATGTCGATCCCTCGGGAATAGTAGTAATTTTTCCCGGGATAAAAGGTAGCCTATGTCCTTCTCCGTACTCCGGAGAACTTGTATGCAAAATTTCATGATGATCGGTTCAGTAGTTACGGCGTGAAAGCGTCACAAACAAACAAACAAACTCACTTTCGCATTTATAATATTAGTAAGGAAGTAAGGATAAGGATTATGTACAAGTATAATCTATTAAGTGCATTGTTGTATGCATGACATCATATGATCGCATCCGTAATTCGACAATACGTTGTCACACATAACTTTGCGTACATTTGCATGCATGAGCCGGCTACTCCTGCCAAATCACCCAACGACTTTTAGTATTGTCTGACAGAAAAAACGAATAAACCGGCCAAGTGCGAGACGGACTCAGGCACGAAGAAGGGTTCTGTACTATTATCTATAAAAACTGCAAAAAAATCATGCTTGCTGTATGGAAGCCCCCTTAATTAATTATTTTATTCTATTGTTTAGTTTTTGTCGTTATAGCGGCAACAGAAATATATCCATCCGTTAAAGTTTTAACTGTCTAACTATCACAGTTCATGAGATACAGCCTGGTGACAGACGGACACCAGAGCCATATCATTAGGATCCCGTTTTTACCCTTTGGGTACCGAACCCTAAAACATTTATTCATTGACATTAACTGTATACATTAAACTTACCGGAAATGAAAATATTGTTGGCGATGAGTTGTCACGAAGTCTCATATCACAACTTCAAGCGTTCTATTGAAACAGCTTTCCTCAAAATGCAAAGAGCAGATGTACCAATCCTGTTGCCGAGGATTAATATTTTTCCGAACCGGATAGCCTCTAAGCATTTATTTCTCAAAGCTTCATTCATCGGAAACCTATAAAAAAAATATTATTTTTTATTTAGATAATGCACAACCCTATTCAAGTATGTAAACAAATGAGGAAAAAAATAAATGAAAATACTGACTGTATTACAAAAATATGACCAGTTAACAACAGTTTATACATAAATTTAAGATCGTGTTTTATTTTGCGTCTCAATCAGAATCAATAAAGAGCTTTCTTGCTAGAAAACGGGTTACTAACCTATGAAGAGTCAATTACGGTTGATTTATGTTTTTTCTTGCACCACACATCACAATACAACATTTAGTCAACTTGATAAACAGTTTTCTCACACTTCCACGTATTTATTACCTTATTTTCGAGTATTTTTGTCCCAAATCTCAACTTTTCCTAATAGTAAACAACACCCGTTGACAGCACAACTACCACGAAACTCGTTACATAATATGGCGGATTTTGGCACGTACCTAAACTTTTGACAGCTTTTACCATAAATTAGCAAAAACTAATATATGTATGTCTCTTTTGTCAAAGGCAATTGTACTGAAGAAAGAAAGAGACAAAGTTATATTTCACACTTTGTACCATAAATGCCTGATATTTGTATAAGTAAAAATTCATATATGTTGACAAGGGCTTCTCCATAGACTTCCTTACTCTTAGAGTATAAATGAGTTTTCCCGATTTGCAATTTGCACCGATTTACAAAACAATCCAAAACACTAGCCGTGCAGCCCGCCGAAATTCCCACCAAGAACTCCTAAACGCAGTGTTGACCAAGGTTGACCACGGAGGTGTTGACCAAGTGTTGCCAAAACACCTTGTAAATACTGCCTTGGTTTTTACCATAGAAATATGATCCTTTTACCATTTCGGTGCCGCGCCGCCCGTTGCACATTTCTTCATCTTCTTTACCTTTTCCCTCTATTACGTGGGGTCGGAACAGCATGTCAGATTCTTCCATTTCAATCTATCGCTGGTCAAATTCCCTTTTACGCCCTTCTTACTTACCCCTGTCCTTTTTCTTTGGGTTTCCCCTATTTCTACGACCTCAAACTTCCATTCCCAAACTCTTTTAATTTCATGATTTTCATCCCTCCTCATATCGTCATCTCCCGAGCCTATTTCCCATATCTTTTGGGGTCGGCTCTCCTAGCATAGTCCTATTCCGCCATTCGAGGCGATGTTGGGCCATTATTGGATTAATTCTTTATTTATATCCTTGGAAAGGTCACCGTTGCCCATGCTACACCACACTACATTTGCAACACCAGCCGGCCTATTTGCTAACTCAGTATACAACGTTTTGATAGTCACTACAAAATACATTACGTTTTATGTATCTTAAATAAAAATAGTCAGTCAAACGAAAGTCGCAATGTATGTTGAAATGACTATTAAATCGTTGTACACTGAGTTAGCAAATAGGTCGGCAGATGAGCTGCTTATACTGTAGTTTTGGGTCTTTTATGATCATAGGGTGCCTTCTCCTAGCTTCTCCTGTATGTCTGACATCAACCAAACGGCCTCCCGGGGTATTCTGTCATATTATGCCTCGTCGAGGTCGACGAACGCCATGTGCAAGTTTTATTATTATTTACAAGGTAAATATTATCATATTTGCGTGTCTGTATTTATCGCACAGTTGGCGAAAGGCGAAGATAATAGATTTTCCGCTATTTTACTAGAGAGAGAGTGAAATAGCAGAAAATCTATTTGGAAATAATAAAGCAGAAAATCTATTCAGACAAGAGTCTCTCAATCACTGCTTCCTATGCTTTCATAGATAGTAAGCAGGGCAGACAGACCTATAAGTAAAATATATATACATAATATAGAAAGTTTTTCTCTTTTTAGGGTTCTGTATGTCCGAGTGACAAAACGGAACCCTTATAGGATCACTCCGTTGTTTACGTATACATCTTTCCCTTCGTATTAGGACATACTCTTTCAAATCTGTGGCTTGAACAGAGTGGGGCGCTGGCCATAGAGATACTGACTGAGGTGTACGCTATTTTCGAACGTGAATACAAATGTCAATGTCAGTCAATGATTCATTTTTCCGTACATTAAAAACTAAATGATTTTCTGAATATGTGTAAAGTTTGTAGATTTTTGATGAAATTGAATTTTTAATAGGTTGGCCGGCAAAATAAGATTCTTTTTAAGTGTTATAAAAATTATATTAAATAATTAATATCCACACAATTTACGTGTTTGCCAGACGTTATCATAAACAGAGTTATAGATTTGCTAGAAAATTATTGTAGTAGTGTACAGGAAATTATTTAGTCATCAAAATGCCCGTAAGTAATCCTACCGCCCATTATATTTGATTCCTTTACATTGTAAGACATGCATAACAGCATGATGGCACTGTGATTTTTTGTTCTCAGGCTTATCATTCTACATTGACCGACTACTCGGTATCAGTTGGCAACCTGGCACTTCTTCCGCTGCGAACAACGTTCAGGGGCCCAGCATCAACTAATCCTAAATTGGAGTTGGATGTAATTGATGAAGCACTAAATTATTTCAAAGCCAATGTCTTCTTTAGGTTCTATGAGATCAAGGTAGGTATTTTATTAGATAGTAAGATATAACTGAAAAATTTATCATGTTTATTTAATCCATCATTAGTGGGGAATAAACTTTTTTGATACCAAATTCGGTAACTGGCAACAGCTTGGGTGTTGAAGCATTAATTTGAGACTCAAGCTATTGTGTATGCAAAGTTCTCTATTATTATTTACCTTGATAATTTTACTTGATTAGGTTTACCTGTTTCAAGTTACACATTGTCAATGAAATATATTTACCATTTCTCTTTTTCTCCTACTTTTAGTAAACAATATGATAATCCATTTTAAAAAGTTTAGTAAAAAAAAATTTTGGATCAAGGCTCAATAAGTCTGAAAAATTTGGTGTCTGAGCTATTCAGTATTGAGGAGTTATCCATAACCAATTACCTGAAAGCCATGTTTAACATGCTAAACATGGCTTTCAGGTTATTAAGACCTGGGCTCTGCAGGCATTAGGTGTACAATGGAATCGAAATAGTGATGGGTTGCTAGCCGCACCGCCTACTAATAATTAGTGTGCCCATTCCCTTGATCAGCTTTTACGATCTGCGTGGGAAGAGAATCAGCTGGTACATTCTATGTGTTTTATTTTCTCCTAGACCAATCAGTATGTGTGGGCATAATTTCAACTCAATTAGAAATTGGGTAGTGGGTTTACTTGCAACATTTGATTCCACCCACATGCCTTGTGACAGCTGAACTAAATAAATGCTTGTATAATAATCTTTCCAGTCTGATGCTGACAGAGTGCTCATCTACTTAACATTATACATCTCTGAGTGCCTGAAGAAGCTGCAGAAGAGCTCCAACAAGAACCAGGGTCAACAAGAGATGTACATGCTGGCCATCTCCAAGTTTGACATTCCAGGGGAGCCTGGCTTCCCTTTGAACTCTGTCTACGCTAAGCCTGCCTCTCCCCAGGAAGCTGGTATGTTGCAATGATCTGGAGATTTTTACTTTTTCTTTAACATCATGTAATAAAAATTTGTCTTTCTGTATGTGCGATACTAAAACTCGTTTTACAGCGTCGTCATCATTTTAGTATAGTCGTCATCATTGGGACACATAAGAACAGGATTTGCTGTTTATTTTCTATGGAAAATTGTGAAACAGTGGCGTCGTACACCATTGCCATTGATTATTGAGCGCGCGCTTCGGCATAGCTGGCCGACGGCGATTCAACTATCTAACTGTGAAAGGAGACTACTGTCTAGTGTAATTGCTAGCACGCGCGTCCGAACGGCGCTGTTTGAACGCATCACTCTGAAATTAACCTAAAAGCAGGGTGAATGGGCGAGTTAGCTTGTATAATCAATTATTTTCTAGTTATTATGCAATAAAACAAGACATTGAAGACTGAATCTACTGGGGGATTATGTTGTTATGGTTTGTACTATAAAACAGACAGAATCAATAGAATTTTGTTATATACACAATACTATATAACATTATTATTATTCTCTTTATTATTATTTTGTATCTCTCTTATTTCACGGTGTTACCCTGGTTTTTTGAGAGGCTTGCATGGGGATCTATAAAAAATATAATGTTTAATGCCACTAAGTAAATTGACACCTTGATTATGCTATAAATGTGCAATATGATTACAATAATGGTAAACAAACCATTCAATCGATTTCAAACTTATTTCCAGATATGATGAGACAATACCTTCAACAGCTGAGGCATGAGACTGGAAACAGAGTTTGCGAGAAGGTATGTATTTAATTTAGATGAACAAGCATTATTCTAACCACATTACAGTTATTTTTATATCTTTGCAGTCCTTGCTGCAGTGTTTCTTATTTCTTATGTGGCCAGCACTGGTAATGCCAATACCATCCATAGTAGGGGCCAACAACTCAACATGCCTTCAAAACCATGGAGGACCTTTAAATATATTTGATGATATTGTGATCACACAACCAAGTGATAATCATGCATGCATGCATGATTAGACAATCAAGCTGGTCATAAATCTTAATATTACATCAACATAAATAAATGAAATCATTGTTTTCAGGTATTTGCTACTGAAGATGGGAAACCAAGCAAGTGGTGGCTGTGCTTCGCCAAAAGGAAATTCATGGACAAGTCTTTGTCTGGCCCTGGCCAGTAAAAGTAGCCAAACTTGTATATTAACTTTATTTCCACTTGATCAAAGTATTTCTTATGTGCATTTATTGTATAAGTATTGGTAATATTTCAAAATGTCTAACCACATAGCAGTATAAGGAAATGTGGCAATACGTGGGCAATACTGTATAATTTTAATTTACACTTCTTCCTCAACAAGTTAAAACAACATGAAATATTACAAAGATTTTATTATTTTCAGGACTTGATTTGTTTATTTAAATCTAATAAAAAATAATCACAAATACATGTTATTTTTATTTGATTACAGATCATTATTATTACATACAATATTTATTTTTAAAAATACTTGTCGTACAAATAACTATACATGCTGCATCCACTTTTTATTTTTTGATGAGAGTATATTGCTTAGTAGTAGCACATTATTATGGCCTATGCCTTTACTTATGTCTACTTATAAAAATCTTAGAGAACACAATAGCAGTCTTATTATTAGTTTCTTGGTTCTGTAGTATGACTATTGAGACTATGTTACTTGGTATGAAATACGTCATGTTAAGCTGCCTATACATTGAACACGAGTGACTGCCATGTTTGGCCACCACCAGAGAATACGTAAATAGTGGTGCTAGGAGTCAGTTTTGGTAATCTGGTAAATACAGAATTTTCTTAGGTACATGTACTCTTAATTTAACCAAAACTTATGTGCTCCACTCAGATGTAGACGAATTGGTGAATCAAAAAGAATAACTTAGTTCACTTGGTTGAAGTGGCAAAGATGTGGATAACTATTTATGATTAACTGCCTGCTATACTTATGTAGATATATTTTGAGATCTAGTTCAAGTCATATTCCTTGATAAGCTGACCGGCGATGACCAGCCTCTGGATCTCCGAGGTGCCTTCGTAAATCTCCGTGATGCGGGCGTCACGATAGTGCCTTTCCGCTGGCATATCGGTCACATAGCCCATGCCACCTAGAATCTGAAGAAATACAAAAATCATATTTAAATGTTCCATATTGTTCGAGCTTGTATCAATTCTGGAATTTTGAAAGAAAGAGCTTTAATCAAAGAGCTTTAAAGGATTTAAAAAGTCTATAAGTTAAGTTTCCACCGATTGATCTGAAATGTATACTTGTTTAGTATGGATGATAATGCATGGTTAACTGATGGTGACGTCATTTTAAATCCAACATGGCGTGCACTCCGACAATATGGTTATCAAATTAAAGGGATCGCTAAAAATAACTCTGAAAATAAACTGGTTTACATAAAAGTTTTGTTACTTTAAGGATTAGACGAAAGTGTAAATGCACCGTCAACAAATATACCTGAATGCACTGATGTGAGGCAAATGTAGCGGCTTCCGATGCTGCTAGCTTTGCCATTGCTGCTTCTTTGGTGTACGGTTTCTTGTTGTCTTTGAGCCACGCCGCACGCCACGTCAGCAACCGCGCGGATTCCAGTCTCAATGCTATGTCTGCTAGCTTGTTTTGAATAGATTGCAGTTTCATGATGGGCTTGTTAAACGCTATCCTCTTTGATGAGTATTCAATGGCTACATCAAGTGATGCCTAAAATAAAGTAAATAGTTTTATATAAAAAGTATAGCTTAATTGTTTATGTCTTATTGTCTATTTATTATATAAGAGGTAAAATGCAGGCCTATCAATATGTGTATTTTGCCCGTCATAACCTATGATGCCCAGACATGGGCTTTGCCATATGGTATTTAGTCCAAACTCAAGATTTGCCAGAGAGCAATGGACCGCAGTATCCTAGGAGTAAAAAGGATGAACAGAATCCGAAATACAACTGAACATGTGGGGCGCAAAGCTGCAAGGTTTCGGTGGGCCACATTTGCCCATGTTGCCAAGGTATCCAGAAGGAGGAAGACAAAAACAGAGGTAGAGTGAACACGATGGAGTGTTGCAAATTAATGTAATAGGGAATGGTTAAAGTTGGCTCAAGATAGGAAATCCTGGTAGAAAATGGGACACCTTTGCTCAGCAGTGGGACAAAATAGGTTGAAGAAAAAAAAAGTAAAAGTAACAAGCAGTTTTAGCAGCAGACCCTGGGCTAGATAGCAGCCCAGGGTCTAGATATCAGGGTCAAGAATATACTGATGCTATTCAGCTGACCTGGAAAACCTCAATGTCAGGTTTGAGGTTTCCCAGGTCTAAAATTCATAGTTGTGCTTGACACATAATTGAATTCATTTTAAAGGAATTTATATAATTATAAAATAAGTTGCTTTGTTGGTTTCCCAATTACTCTGGAAGCAGTTGTTAATGGAATGGAATTTTACAACAAATTCAATGAGTCAGGCCTAAAGTAGTGTTTGTAGGATTCTTATAATTACCTGGGCTATACCTAAAGCTTGTGAAGCAATGCCGATTCTTCCAGCATCTAATGTCATCATGGCAATCTTAAAACCAAATCCTGGTTCGCCTAAAATATTTTCTTTAGGAATTTCACAGTCTTCAAAGATTAAAGAGCAAGTAGACGAACCTCTAATACCCAGTTTATCTTCTTTTTTTCCTAGTTCCAATCCCTTGATTGGCTTTGGCACAACAAATGCTGAGATACCCTTATGCTTCAAGCTCTTGTCAGTAGTGGCAAATACAACCGAAGCCTTGCTTTCGAAACCATTGGTGATCCAACATTTTGTTCCATTTATGACCCACTTGTCACCTCCATCTTTAGCCGTAGTTGATGCAGCACCAGCGTCAGAACCATTTCCAGGCTCTGACAATGCAAAACAGCCTATTGTTTGCCCTGCAAGACAACCATTTATGTACATCTGAAATACTTTCAAAATCAGAACTTGACATTTTCAAGTTAAAAATGATTGCTTACCATCACAGAATGGTGTAACAAATTGCTTTTTCTGTTTGTCGGTACCCCAGCCTAGTAAGGGTCCAAGATATAATGAGTTATTGACTGACATGATTACTCCAGCTGAAGCACAGCCTCGGGAAATCTCTTCCAGCGCTATTGCGTACGCCAGGTAGTCCAGGCCAGCCCCACCTAGCTCCTCTGGGGTCGCTATAGCCAACAAGCCCAGCTCACCCATCTTTTTAATAGCATCTTCAGGATACAAATGGTCCCGGTCAAATTTAGCCGCATTGGGCTTTAATTCCGCTTCTGCGAAGTCTCTGCATGTTTTGTATAACATCTGATATGTGTCCGGCAACGCAGAAAGAGAAGCTATGCATCTTCTATGCCGAACAGTTGGTGCTGAAAAGTTTCAATGTAAACTTTGAAATGCTCGAAGTTATGAAATTCATTTGGTAAAACCACATTATACACTTACCAAATATTTGGACTGTTTTAGTAATAGAGCTTAACATTTTATATGAAAATTACACTAAATAGCAAGCAATGATTAGTACAAAAACAAATAAAATTATATTATTGCTTTACTTTAGCACTTTGAACTCTTCGTCCAGAAATTCACTTGTCACAGTTCAACCTTGTAGAACATACATCTGAAGAAAATAAACACATCTTTACCATTAAACAAATTCAAGTAATACAGGTATTTCATAACTTAATATTTACTTTATATTGTTTGTTCGTATTTCTATGTAATGTTTTTTTAAGTAGGTAAATTAGGTATCTTCATCTGCTTCTGCTAGAGAATGTTGAACGTAAAATTGTTGTACAATTTTTGCCTGTCATTTGACATCTGTCAGTCAATATTCATAGCTGTCATTTTGGTCAAATCAAACAAAACTCAATAAATACAAGAAAAAAATAGCAAATAACAATGATAAAATGGAGATATTGTTGAGATTTGTACCAACAAATCCTTTACGATTAACTGCATCTAGGATATTATTAACCCATGTAGCTCATTATACAAGGTGAGCAAGAAAATCAAGTTCAAGTTTCAATGTTACTGTTACGTACATAACCTCTAAAAATATTTTGATTTTATAGATTGGCTGAAGTTGGCAAACTTGAATCGCCAAAAACATCGGGAAAATATGATACGGGGCAACTTATTCTACATAAAGTGTTTGGGTATCGCGGAGTGATACTTTTCCCATGGCTGGCTCGAGTCTTTGACAGAGATGCCACTAACAAAAAGGAAAACACTGATTCCTCGAGTGCTGGAGAAGTCTCCAGCGATTCCCTGTCGAATGTCGGCAAAGAAGTTAAGGGGAGAACTCATACTTTTTACCAGGTCTTGATAGACACGAGAGATGCTCCATACATAGTAAGTATTTTTGTAGTTTGTCTGCTATACAAATGCTTTACTTGCTTTTATTTAAAGTAATTTAATATTTATTTTAACTAATTGATTTGCCTTGAAAGAACTGACTTGATATGCATTTTATATAATTTGTGTTTAATATATAAAATAAAACATATAAGATTGAATATTTATAAACTATTTCATGGCCTATGAACCAGACAGGATTGAGAGAACAATAATTCTATGCCGTGAAAGTGTTACTATGTGTAAACATAATTGCATATGAATATTCCAAGCTTTAGGCCTCCGTTAAAACATCCATAAGTCTACATTATTTTATATATTTTATGTTTTATTAATCTTTTATCCCACTACTAACTAGTGAATGCTTTATGCTGAGAAATAAAATGAGCTCTGTATTTAAGTACTATTTGGACATAATATTAAAAAGAATTGATTATTTTGACCGTGCAAACAACCATCGACATGAGACCCGAGTGGAAGAAGAAGGTATAATGGCATTATCAAAATTCTCTGTTGTGTTTGTGAATTAATAATAAAATCATCTCAACATAATGCTTGCATTAAATCATGCTTTTTAATTAGTAGTGTCAGGTCTGACTGAGTTCATAAAAATGTTTAATTCTGTATCAAGTTTGAGTTGCAACAAATGTTCACAGTTGTTAATTTTCTTTTTCTACTAATGTCTCATAAATATAATTTTTTATATCACAATTTTATTTTGGTTTAAACTTCTGATGATTTCTGTTGACTTGAGTTAACATAGATATAGACAGAAATTGCTACTAAATCTATTAAGTAGAGACCAACCGAAGGTTTAGTTTTGTTTTGGCAAAAATTATTAAAGTTTGGTAAAAGTTTCAGTTTCAGCATAAAATCAGGCAAACCTTCAGTCTTGCTGAAACTTAAGTATTCTAAAATTTATATGAAAGTGTCCCGTTGATTTTTTGTGAACATGATTATCCTCCTCCCTTACCTCTCTGTATATGTGTAAAACAGAGGTTCCCAAACTTATTTTGTCTAACGTCTGCTATAATGAGTATATTTTACTTGTTCAAAATTAACCAATAATCAACATTTGTTTTAAAACAAATCGAATAGTAGTACTAGTCAAGGATAAATGTGATGATTTTTGACGAGTTTGTTAATATCAGGTTCCAATTGACTTTAATACAAATGATGAATAATAAATATTCAATATATTTTTAAGTTAATATTTATACAATAAAATAGGATATAAATATAAACTAATAAATGGATGTTTTGCAGTAGGAGGATTTTAATTTCAGTGAATGTTAAAATATGATGTAGCTGATGTTACAAATCATCCAACCAACCTATCGCCCCCTTTAATCACATCAGCGCCCCCCCAATTTTTTCTGGGCTACTGCCCCACTCTACGCCTCTAGCCTCCAGCACTCAAAGGGGGCGTTATCTCCCCCTTTGGGAAAGACTGGTGTAAAATATAGTGTATACATAATATATATTTTTTTCTTATTATTCACAGATATTTTGTTTCAGTTTCGGTTTGCGACCTGTTTCGGTCGGTCTCTAGTTTTAAGTTAAATCTTGTACCTATATCCCTAAGGCACAGCAGGCACAGCGTGACACCTATTCTTATTTTTGTGTTATTAATTATGAGTTGGGTGGGCCAGAATGGATATACAATGGAACAAAGGAATTTGGACCTTATACATAGTAAATGAGTTTCATATTCGAATAGCGTGACGGTAAACATAGTCTCTGCATAGGCGACAGCAGTTTATTCCATTTAATTTTTGTAAGACTAATTTGATTTTTTTGCTTTGTAAGTGCGTGACCACTTTCCACCAGGTGGCTCATCTGCTTGTTTGCTGTCAAATATACATTAAAAAAGTGCATATGCCTTGGTCCACTCTGTGTAACATTTTGAGACGTCAGGCATGAATTGTTTTGAGCAAGCGTCAGAAAGCCCAAGGGATGGGACTGAGAACTATCAAATTTTTACAATAAAGGTGTAAAAGGCAAAGAACACACTTTACAATAGCTAACACCTCATAGACACACCTCACTTGCTCAAGGGTGACTTACACCCATATTCTTAAACATTACCTTATGATTCTCTTGACTCAAACTTACTGAAGGTTACCTTAAGAAAATCCTCAGTCTCACCTTTGTCTTTGTATTCTCAGTCGCATAATTGACCTTATCTTGAGGATCCTTCAGTGAGGCTGAATTTGAGGTATGACGTCCTCGTTTCGTTTTATTATGTTTGCACACCTAGGCAACCTAGGCAATATTTTACTTTTTAAATTTCTCTTTGGCTCTGGATGGAAGTCCTTTTAACAATATATTTGATAGATATAAACGAAAGTTGCCATTGTTAAAAAATTATCTTCTAATTATCTTTAATTTGTGATTGAAAGCAAATTGAAAGTGTATTTAGAAGTATTTTTTTACAAAATAGTACATGCTACGTTACATAAACAATGACATAGAATATTGCATAGCAAAATATTTTTTTACAGTCAACTTCATTAAAGTGACTGATGATGATGAGAACTAAACAAAGGTACTTATTTCTATGTAGCTGCTGGAGCTGGAGATAATTTCTTCAATTGATTTATACTTTTATGTAAAAATACATACTGCAAGATTTTGAATACCCTGGCAATTTTTAAATATCGTAAACACTTGAAATCAGGCTTACAAATAAATATAATAATACATAATCGTAACAAAAAAAACCGGTCAAGTGTGAGTCGGACTCGCGCACGAAGGGTTCCCTACCGTTATCTATAAAAACGGCAAAAAAATCATGGCTGTTGTATGGAATCCCCCTTTAATATTAATTCTATTTTCATTTAATTATTTATTTTTAAGTGATCATCATCATCATCATCATCATCAGGTCCTTTTTAGTCTCCACTACAGGAGCACGACCCTCTCTGTACTACTAAAGTGAATATATAACTAAATATTCTGTGAATACTTCAAGCTTCTACCTGTTGCCGTTATCAATATCGAGCAAAAATAGGTAAAAAATTACGTTTGTTGTATGGGAACCCCCTTAAATATAAATTTTATTCCTTTTTTTGTATTTGTTGTTATAGAGGCAACAGAAATACATCATCTGTGAAAATTTCAACTGTCTATCTATTACAGTTCATGAGATACAGCCTGGTAACAGACGAACAGACAGACAGACGGACAGCGGAGCGAAATTAATAGGGTCTCGTTTTTACCCATTGGGTACGGAACCCTAAAAGCCAAAATAATAAAATCAATATGAGTCATACAATTATATAATATTATTCTCTTCCAACTTAATTGTTAAATTATGTGAAGAACAACATTCTTCCTAAAGCGAAATCTATCACGGAATTGATCTTCGTCGGGATACATAATCGTAACGATATATCGTAGACATATTCATAAAATCTTCAAAGTCGGACATATTCGAAGACGATATCACAAAGTTTCACAACCACAACAACTTCTGACACGTAAAGCGTCGTTAATGGCGTTCAAGGGATCCTTAAGGTAGCTCGCGACCTACCTTATGTTTGACGTTTGCTTCCTTGCCTTGAATAAGGTTCTACCTTGATTTGAGGAAGATTTTACCGACCAAGAATGCCAAGTCAAAGGTTGAGTCAAGTCAAGGAAATTTTGAGGTAACGTTTTTGAATACGGGTGTTACACTAAATTGAGTAATTAATAACAATCATCAGATACTTCAAAGATCAATAACTTACCATTATTATTTTAACCAAACATTTTTATTTTAATAAGATTTAAAAAAAATATGTTAAGTTCCTATTATTCTATCTGGAATTCAGTCACTGACGATGGGACGCCGCTATACGAGAGACACCAATGGAAATATCTCCAATCGTATCGTACGTATAGCGGAGTCCCGTCTCGTCAGTGAATGAATTTAGGATAGTTGAATAGGCGCTTTACTAATTATACGAAATAAATAGCATGAAATATGGCCGTCTGTTGTGTCACGCGGGCGCCTGAGCCTGACGTATGTTTTGAAAGATCGTTTGAGAAGCGCGTGCGGACGACGGATTGCGAGCAGATTTGTTTTAAGAAATCAGTTGAAAAATTATAGGTAGGTATATAATATAGGACTTTTGTTTGTTTTCGTTTGTGTAAGTGGCCAACATTGGTGTCAGGTTATTCAAGCTGCCGTAACTGATAAAGCTTTACGGCTGCCACCATTTATGGCAGCCGGGACCAACGGCTTAACATGCCTTATGACTCGCTCGAGCTATTTTAATGCCACTTACCTGCGGTGACCCATCCCAATGGGGACCCGAGTTTGTTAAGGTTGCACAGTATGTGTAAAAGTTAATAATACCCACGTCCATTACCGTGTACCATTACCGTGACTGGGCCATCAGGCTCATAAGCTATTGATATCAAACAATAGGCTTGTTACCTAAAAAAATACCATTGATAATAGTTATAGATTATCGAAAAGTACTAGATACGTATTTTTTCTTTTTCCAATCAAACAAATGATGATAAAGGATAAAGGGCATCAAAGTTCGGGACATAAGTTATGACGCAACAGGCCGGTAAAAAGTGTACCGGACAGTGACGTCACGCGGAACTTTAACGGGCTATATCTTTATCAATTTACGTTTGATGGAAAAAAGAAAAAATATATAACTAATATTTTTTGATAATTCATACGACGGACTAATTAAATGTATTTTTTTAGGAAACAAGCCTATTTTAACTTTGGAATACATAACGAAATACCAGAAACAATTACCAGCCCGGTCGGCTATGGAGCGCCCGTATCATACGCCCGCGTCCGATCACCCGCGTCTGGCGCCCGCGTGAAACTGCGGATGGCTTAAACTTGTTTCAAATTCTTGTGTCAGAAATATCCAGTTTAATCTTTTAAACCTATCCAAAAGGATATTCTCTAATCTCAATGGAAACAGCAACATAGAATTAACATCCGTTTTCATTTTATACCTTATAAAATTGACCATACCACATAGTAAAACAAACATCCGTTATAGACATAACAAAACCATAGAAGATTTCCTATTTTTACCAGTTTTATGTTTAGGTTACCGTCTCCATTATGAGTAATGTTTCAGCGAGCCCAGACAGAAGCAGTGACATTCCTCGGCAACCAGGAGTCGAGTCGGAGCTTGTACGCCATCCCCGGGTTAGACTACGTGGCACACGATGACATCATACCATACACCTCAGTGGAGCGGGTGCCGTTGCAGCATGAACTCTTCGATAAGTTCCTTATGCATAATCCTGATAAAGGTGTGTGGATGTCGCGCTTATATTATATAACGCGCCGTATTACAAGAAGGCCCGCTGATTGAAAAACGTCGCTGTATTGTGCTATCTCACGTTCAGTCGGATTGTGGAAGCGATACGTTTGCAAAGTGGCGTCTAACGATTAGCTATATTACTATACAGCTAAACGTTAGACGCTTACTAGCAAGAAGGCAGGATGAATATAAATTATGATTTCATCCGGCCTACTCGCTAACTTTTGACTAGTTGTCAAAGAACGTTTTTATTTTTTCGTCACTTCAAAATAGATTGCGGCTTGATTGACTATTTTTATTTGTCATATACAGCGTACACCGTACGTAATGTATGTGGAAGTGACTATAAAAACTTTGTACACCGTAGCTGACAAAACTTCGAGTAGGTCGGCTAGTCAAAAATGGCGCCATTAACCTTAAAAATCCAAATCTTTCAAAGCGGCGTATCAACGATGCGCCCGTTTGTTTGTGAGCTCCCAGTTAATAAGCCGCTTTGACTCACTAATCAAATTGGTCATACGATGCGGTGTAGATTATTTCAGCCGGTGTAGAATATTTTATAGTTACTGTTATAGCATTTTATTTTTTCTTGTGGTATTTTTTTCCTCTGTGTTTTGAGTTTCACAAACTATTCGTGATCTAGGGGATAGTGTAATCTACTTACTAAAAAAAAACATTTCCTTTACTTCTTTTAATTTTATTTCTTTGAGCGTATTATCACGTTTATATTTAATTTTTCCATATAAGTTAGTAATGTGCAAAAAAAAATAACCCATTTCAGATTCTCGACAACATTTCAAAATTTTTTAAAAATATTACCCCTTATTTAACCATCACCATTTGTATCCTCAGCTGTGATGCGGACTGTAATTTGGCAAAGTTTTCATGGCCGACCGCCTGCCTGATGCCAAACCTCCTTAGGTCCTCTAGGTTGGAATTCCGTTAGCCACCTATACTGGGTGTATAACTATTAAACGTGGTAAGGGATAAAGACGTGATAATATGTATGCTCATTGACAGATCCACCATTCATAGCCCAAGAGACTCTGCGCGCGTGGCAGAAGAAAAACCACCCGTGGCTGGAACTTAGCGACGTCCACCGCGAGACGACGGAGGGCGTGCGCGTCACCGTCATACCGTTCTACATGGGCAGCCGCGAGTCACAGAACTCCGCAGTCTATTGGGTGAGTCAGACGGCATATTTCTTGCAAAAATTTTTTTAGCTTTATTTTGTTCTGCGTTCAATATTTTTTTCTCTAGTGTTTTTGTCGCACCTGCTAAAAACTACGATCAGTTACCGCCACCATCATCCCAACCAAGTAATCAATCATATGCGAAAATTCCATATATTGACGTTGAGGATGTATCTAAGGCCTTAAAAAACTTGGACATTAATAAAGGTGTTGGTAGTGATGGTGTGCCTCCCTTTTTTATAGTACAATGCGCTTCTTCACTTTCTTTACCTCTCTCAATAATATTTAATAGATCTTTTCAAGAGGGAATTTATCCGAGTTTATGGAAGAAAGCCAACATTGTGCCAATCCACAAGAAAGGCTCTAAGTTACATGTTGAAAATTACAGAGGCATATCAATTCTTTCTATTTTTGGTAAAGTACTGGAAAAAAATTCTTATGAACACATATATGCTGTAGCTCTAAATGCAATTCCCAAAGAACAGCATGGCTTACTACGTGGTCGCTCAACAATTAGTAATCTTGCGTTATTTTCAGATTACGTTCTAAAAGCTATGGAAAATCGGAAGCAGGTTGATGTGATCTATACCGATTACGAGAAGGCTTTTGATCGGGTGGATCACACCATCCTGTTACGCAAATTAGAACACATTGGTATACATGGTGACTTGTTCAGATGGATTAAGTCTTACTTAAAGAATCGATCTCAAGCTGTTGTGTTGGATGGATATAGATCAGACTATGTGAATGTACCATCTGGAGTGCCGCAAGGCTCACACCTCGGTCCATTACTGTACAACATTTACTTGTTTGACATATACACATGCTTTAGACACTCTAATTTTTTAATGTATGCAGACGACACAAAAATATTTCTTGAGGTCAACCACATTAATGATTGTCGTAAGATTCAAGAAGATCTTAATTCTCTGTCAGATTATTACTTACACAACAGAATCAAAGTTAATACTGAAAAATGTCATATAATTACTTTTACGCGCACTAGACGTCCATTAAATTACACATATAACATCCAGGGTACCAATTTGAAGCGTGTCGATATGGTGCGTGACTTAGGAGTCCTTTTTGACGAAAATATGTTAATGGAGGCACATGTTAACATTATTACTGATAAGGCTTATAAAAATTTGGGCTTTATTAAACGACTCAGCAAACCTTTCAGTAACATTTTAAGTATTAAGGTCCTTTTTAATGCTTATGTACGTAGCTCGCTTGAGTATGCTAGTAGCATATGGAATCCACAGTATATAACTTATATCAAACAAATTGAGCGCATTCAGGACAAATTTGTTCGGTACCTAAATTATAAATCACGTAATAATCTCGAATCTTATGAGGATGGTTGTGAATACCATGAAATGATTACTCTTAGTGATAGACGCACTGTGTCGGACATGATGTTATTATTTGATATTATTAGAGGTGGTCTTGATTGCTCTGACTTATTATGTCGATTTGGATTTCTGGTACCAGGTTGTCGAAGACTTAGAAAACATAATTTGTTTCATGTACCTTGTCATAAGACAAATTATGCCAAAAATTCTGTACTGTCTAGAATTGCTAACTCCTATAACAAATTATTCTCAGAGTTGGATTTATTTCACTTAACACGATCCAAATTCAGATCAGAAATTCTGAAGAAAGTTAAATCAAATAACGAGTGAATGCAAAAATAATGTGATCATCATATAAATGAGTAACTAATTGAATTCTTTATTTCCGTTTTTTATATTCATATCATGTTTAACTTACCAGCTGCAGACAGTATAATTGGCTTATGCTTATTGTATAATTATTAAATTCTATTATATTGAGTTACTGTAAGATTGGTGCGTTTACTAATATTACCTAATGTTATCGTATAGTAATTCTTAATAATATATATATAAGAATTAATATACATATACATATACCTATATGTCTACCTATAAAGAAAGGGAAACTGTTATTTGGATTTCTACTTTTTTGTTTGATGAGCCGCTTGCTTACGAAATTGTATACTTTCGGTATTTTCTTGATGAATTCTGTAATTGGCCTTACCTATTATAAGCTCATTGTTAGTTATAATTTCAAATTGTTACGCTGTTGAATTCTGTATACATATAATAAAACAGTAAAAATATTTTGTCTGTACATTTCGAATTTTTTACTGAAATGGATAGAGGGACACTTAAAAAGAATAATAGAAAGCAAAAAAAAAATTTCGAATTTCTTGTCTGTCTGCCTGTCTGTCTGTCTGTCTGTCTGTCTGTATGTATGATCACGATTATCTCCGAAAATACTGAACCGATTTACTTCAAACTTTCACCAATTGCTTTGTTTTAGCTCAGCAAAACATTTAAAGTTTGTTTCATCAAAATCGGTTCATTAAAAAAAAAGTTATAGTCATTTGAATGTACTCAAAGCATGAGTTAGCCTGCAAACATATAGCAAAAAAATAAATAAAAGAAAATAATAAGTGACATAAGAAAATTAAAATCCAAAGTCAATCATCATCACTATACGACAGCATTATACCTATCCATACTATCCATAGTAATCCATACTAAAAAAAAAAAGGAGAAGCTGACTGACATATCAACGCAGGGCCTAAACTATAAGGGTTAGGAACTTGAAATTTTGCACAGGGGTTTCTTTTATAACGTAGGGGAGCACTAAGAAAGGATTTTTGGAAATTCATCTCCTAAGGGGGTAAAACGGGTTGCAAAGTTAGTATGAAACTTTGTCGTTTTTAAAGTTATTAGAATGAAATTCAGCATGAAGGTTCTTTACTAAAAGGTTTGAAACATGAGTAAAATATTTTACTCAAAAATCATCCCTTAAGGGGGTAAAATAGGGGTGCAAAGTAAGCATGAAACTTTGCCATTTTTGAAGTTAGTCAAATGAAATTCAGCATGAAGGTTCTTTACTGAAAGGCATGAAACACGAGTAAAATATTTTTCTCAAAAATCATCCCTTAAGGGGGTATAACGGGGATGCAAAGTTAGTATGAAACTTTCCGCTTTAGAAGTTATGCAATTGAAATTAAATATTAAGGTATTTCATTGAAAGTCATGAACTAATGTATTCCGGGTAATTCTACTGTTCCTGAGAAATCGACACGTACGCGGGTGGAGCCGCGGGCCAAAGGCAAACCTGACTTATATATCAATGCACAGCCAAAACTACTGTGCCCAGAAACTTGAAATTTGGCACAGGGATTCTTTTTATGATGTCAAAGGATTTTTAGAAAATCAAAGGGGGTGAAGTTTTATGGAATTTTCTCATTTCTGGACTTAGAAGTTTGAAAGTAGGTACACAAGTTCTCAATTAAAATTAAAAAAGGGTCTGTTTAGATGAACCAGACAACTTTCTCCCTTGAAGGGGTAAATGGGGGGGGGGGGATTTTTTTTTCATTTCTAGACTTAGAAGTATGAAAATAAGTATATACGTTCTAGATTACAATTAAAAACATTTGTGTAGGTGAAATGTACAAAATTCCCCCCTTAAGGGATAAAGGGGGGGGGGGGGGGGGGGGTTGTATGAAAATTTTCACATTTCTGGATATAGAAGTATAAAAATAAGTATATATGTTTACATTACAATTAAAAAGATCTGTATAGTTAAAATGGACGAAATTTCCCCTTGAAGGGGTAAAATAGGTGGGGTAAAGTTTGTATGGATTTTTTTTATTTACTTAGATATATAACAATAAGAAGTTCCCCATTACAATAAAAAAATATCTGTATAGGTGAAATGGGCAAAATGTCCTTAAGGGCTAAAGATCTATGCAGGTGAATTGTATTAAATTCCCCCTTAAGGGGAAAAAGCAGAAGGGGAGGAGTTTGTATGGAATTTTTATCATTTCTACTGTTCCCAAGGGAACGACATTAACGCGGGCGGAGCCGCGGGCAACAGCTAGTAAATAAATAAAATAAGGATCGTTTGCGCAAAATTTCTTGCAAAACAATTTTTTATACTGCGGTTTCAGCTGTGCTTTCATTAATCAGTCAGTCAATAGATAGCTTTATCTTTAGCTAACCACTATTCTAAGAAATTTCTGTATAACAATCTGCTCATGAAAAAATACGAGAGTAGGTTGAGAATAGCGACCTGTGGAGAAGAACAGTCGGACATACAAAAGAATTTTTGCCCAAGCGCTCGCTCTGTCAAATAGCAAGATATAATTTGTCGATAATGCTACAGCTACAGCTGCAGGACCATTATAAGTTTTGCATCCAAAGCTGAGTTAAGAACTTAAAATTCAAATGAAAAATGTTCATTGTTCCTTTTGTGGATTACAGTGGCGGTACTGCATCCGGCTGGAGAATCTCGGTCCCCAAGCGGTGCAACTGAGGGAACGGCACTGGCGCATCTTCTCTCTGAGCGGCACGCTGGAGACGGTGCGGGGGCGCGGGGTGGTGGGACAGGAGCCCGTGCTGGCGCGTCACTCGCCCGCCTTCCAGTACAGCAGCCACGTCAGCCTGCAGGCGCCCAGCGGGCACATGTGGTGAGATTTTTTTTTTCATATTTGTTTTACGGCATTTGGTTTTCTATGCCTTTTAGCCCTTCATATTTGGTTTCTGATGTTTTCGCGATTGTTACACATTTAAATAAAATCACTTTAATACGGTATTATCGCGTATATTACATTATTAAATAATTATTTATACTAATAATAATAATATAATAATATTAAATAATAATAATGTAATATACGCGATAATACCGTATTAAAGTGATTTTATTTAAATGCCCTTCATATTTTTCTACGAGTTATAAATGAAATCGTGGTGTAATTCATTTCGTTGATTTAATGGAGCCACTGGCGGCAATTCCCACGAATCCACTGGTTTGATCATAGACGTCGCAGTAAGGCGAGCGACCACCGGCCCGCTGTGTAAATCTTACTACAGCCGCACCATGACACTTTATTTGAGTTATTCCACACATTGTTCAATAAACATGGGCATTTAAAACACCAAATTACACCGATTTCACATAATAAAGTCCACTAGAAGCAATTTGCAAAACAATCCAAAACAAAAACTGTGCAGTTAGCCGAAATTCCCGCCAAGAACTCGTGGTGAGCTATTTACAACTTTCGCCCTTTAAACACATATTTGTGTATACAGGCTGACTGGTAATCCACGTGTCATGCTTAAGGACAAAATAAATAATGATAACACGTAACGTCAAAAAAGTCGGCCAAGTGCGAGTCAGACTCGCGCACGAAGGGTTCCGTACCGATATCTATAAAAACGGATAAAAACATCTTTTGTTTGATTTTTTTATATATTTGGAACAAGAATCGAGTACTAAGTGTCCCCTTCCAATATGTAACTTGATTTACCAGTCAGCCTGTATAAACGGGACTTAGCACGAACCTTTTTATTATTTGTTTCCGTTGTCGTTTCAATGGAGTTACATCCATCGTGGTCGCAGCGAGACTGGAGTACTGCGGTGTCAGCTTGTGGTGGTGGACGCAGTTTCACTAATAATTCTGATAATTTCACTACCCACTTAAAGTTTTCTATTTAGGCATTGGCCCTGGTACACACTACACTAAAAGTGTCCAGCTTTTTGTTCGACTCCGGGCGACGCCAACTGGATTCCATGCTGGTGATAATTTGTATCCGTCTTCTTAGTTGAAATTTTTTAACTTGTTATTTAAAACCTTCCCGTACTATCCTCTTGTAATAGTGCCGGTCAGTGGGTAGTATTTTAGGCGGGTGTACACTTTAACATAAATATAAGCGCATAGCAGGTCAGGGGTGTCATCCTTAACTGCCTGTTCGGTGGTTGAAGGCCTCCCGAGCTACTTGCTTTTATCAAACTGCCTGCATTTTATTACATCTTGGATTGAAACAAGAGGAGATCCATAGTAGAGCCCTGCAGGCGACACGCGTGAAGGTATATCTGTTGCAGGGGCACTTTCCGCATGGAGCGTGAGGATGGCTACACGTTCGACTGCCGCATCCCGCCGTTCTCGCTGGAGAGCAAGCCTGACGAGGGCGCGCCCGTGGCCCCTACGCCCCAAGCATGATCTCCCACACATCGTGAATTCGTGACACTCTAATGGAAACTTAATGGCGGCTCGGATATTAGCTACGAGCGCAGATGAGCGCAGGCGTGTGCACTACACGAACTTACCTCACTCACTGATGCTACGATGAAGTCTGGGAGATGGAAAGAGCGGGCGGGGGTGTGCGCCGCCGCCTGCTCTTGCGTCACCCCGCTGATACCTAAAATTGTATACTGCGCAATGAATCGCGCGATGTTCCGAGCCGCCAAAAAGTTTGCATCAGACTGCACAAACCGATCTATTGAGAAAGAGTTGAAAAGAGACAATATGTGTTTTTACTTTCCAATACCGAAAAATTTTGGGCATTTGATTATTACATGAGTATGTAATATCGGAATCATATTTAATAATTTGTTACACAGAAAAATGTAGTCAATTTTTACTATACAATTAAAATAATAGCCAATATAAAGTACATACTATGCATTTCGATTAAGAGTAGTCATGTCGAGCGGCCATTTCAATTGGATTACAGTGGTACTATGTTCATAAGTCGCCTCGGCATTGTTCGATGGCGCAAAATAGCGTAACCTACCGCAGACTCAAACCGAATGTAAACATCAGTGGAAAACGAACTTATTACTACTACATAAGATTTTTAATCCAAAAACATCAGGTCTCCTACTGTCTCGCTCATAATAGTAGGGCTAGGCGCCGCAGCGAACTCCAGGCATGGCGCGTACGCAACAGCCAATAGCAGACGGATATTTAGGAGACATGTAAACAATTTGATTTCTGCTCAGGTACATCGGTGTAACTTATTAAAGTGGTAGTACTGTAGTTAGGCATGACGATATAGAATGGCCGTTTGACAAGGCAGGATAGGTTAATATGAAAAGGAAATGTGTTGATACCGCTATCGCAACAATATCGATTCTTGAGTTCTCTATCACTCAGGCATAACTAGGTACGAGTATGTTGGAAATATTATACTACAGACAAATACATCTAATTTTCAACTCTTCCTACTATTTTTTAAAGCTAAAAGTACACAGGCACCTGGAATAATTAAATATGATTTGAATAACTTAGTTAATTTAGCAACGAATTAAGATTAAACATTTATTTATCAATTAGGATTTACCTTGTTTAGGACATTGTTTTGCTATTTTTTTCGACTTGATGGCCAATTCCAATCGTGATACATAAGTACAATTTATTAATTTTTTCAATTTATTTTGATCAGTCATGAAATGATGTAAGTTTTGATACGCTTAAAATTTCATGTGTCTGTGTATTTTCAGTTTTTATGCTCAATGCCGAACTGAAACAAACGAAAACATGACGTTCTAAGGCTAACGAATTAGTGCGCAAACGCATTTTAAATTGTCACTTTTTTACCGACGGAAAAAAGGAAGTTCTTCATTCGTATCGTAAATGTGCAGTATTTCTCCGAGATATGTAAACTAGAGAAGTTATTTTTGTAAAAGTCAGGGGACTATTACATAAGAAATTAATATAGAACCAATAGGCATTGGTTCCATATTAATTTCGGGAAATTTGTGTGGTGACAGGACAGCAACAAATTAAAAGTATCGTCAACTTTAAAATGCGTTTGCGCATGTACTGTTAGATTCCCTCGTGTTCGTAGGATGTGGATAGTAGGATTGTGATGTCACCCGACTTTAGGACAACTGTTATTTAATTTTTGGAATGTAAAATAGAGTAAGTACCCCGTGGGGTCAATCGATTTGTTTGTTCCAAATCCTTTAGTCATTTTTAAATATATTTCTAGATCTGTAATAAATTACAGTATTCTGTTAATGTGTTCGTTGGATTTTTATTTATTTAATCTCTTTATCCATTTACCTTCTTGTATTTTTTTTATTATAAAAAGTAGGTATTTATTATTTAGGACAACACTTTTGTTCCCCTCAAAGGCCGGTAACAGCCCATTTTTCAAATTCTATTCATAGCAGGGCTTGTTACCGGTACCAAATTCCCATTATAAGTACCGGTAAGTACCGGTATTACTATTCTGTTAAAATTTTAACGGTAATATGAGGTACCGGTAATCTAGTATTTAACGGTAATAATATTGTTAACAGTTAACGGTAATTTTACCGCTACTTGTTACCGGTACCAAATTCACATTATAAGTACCGGTAAGTACCGGTACCTCTATTCTGTCAAATTTTAACGGTATTAAAATTGCGTTAATTTTACCTGTACCTACGCATTGTTGCCGTCTACCGCATGGGACTCGCTCGACTGTAAAAGTGCCGCCCTATTGTGGGCCCCCGCCTCACGCCGCACATGCACAACACGGCAACGACACACATTAACGAAATGATAATTCCCAATACGAGTACCGGTACTAAGTACCGGTACTGTTTACCGGTATTTGGTACAGGTACTTCTTTCAATTACCGGTACCGTCGTTTTATTGAGGTACCGGTACCAATCCAATTACCGGTACCATTGTATTATAGAGGTACCGGTACTTGATTTTTATCGTTACCAAATGTACCGGTACCAAACCAATTACCGGTACTGTCGTTTCATAGAGGTACCGGTAATGGATTTTTACCGGTATTCCAACCCCTGATTCATAGATCGGATAAATCGGGCATCTGTGCTAAATTGCCAATGCATTTTATTTGTTGTTGTAATATGATGCGTTTTGTTTTGCCCCAAAAAATAGCACCGAGGGTGGAACCGGGGATCGTGGATGGAGAAAAATGTTCCCTATCGGTCCTCGAGTGATTATAATAGTTAATAAGGGTATTTACTAGAATTGGGGGTATTGAAAAAAAAACAATATTTATCTCTATGAGATTTATTGACTTACACAATTGGAGTAAAATTAAGGAATTGCACTAAACACTCAAAATAAAGCTGTACAATATATATAATTTGTACATTGTTTAAATATTAAATAAGCTTAATAGTAACTAGCAGGTTACCTACTCTAAGCTTAGCTCTAATTTCCCTTAGTCCAATTTTCAAATACCACGCCTCGGATATAAATAAAAGTGCATTAAACAAAAGAAATGAATGCCAATAACATTGCAAAATAAATCGCAATCAATTTATTAACCTTATTTATTTCTAGTGTATTTATCTACACTGTAATATAAATTGTGTAGACAAAGTCGTAGCATGGCGCCCGCGACGCAGTTTATATCGCGCGATAAGCTATCCACATGTCGCTCTTTGTTATTACGGAGAACAAGTTGGCGGTAGTCGATAAACGTTGTCGCGTGTGCCATGCAACATGCTGTGCGGAACTGTAGCATATATACGCCTTCGACAAAGTTTATAACGCATTATGGACAAGCACCGTCTTGCTCATTATTAATAATATAACAAGCAAGATAGCGATAGTCCCTGGTGCCAAGCAAATTTTAATTTATTATTTTACACCGATATAAAAGAGTGTATTTGACTAATATCGTTTCAACCACCTAATTAGTAGTAGGAATATTACAGGATAAACAGTTAAAAGTAATCCTAAAATGGTGCCTAATTTGCATTATTTGATTATGTTCGAGTACGTAGACATTCAATCAAGATTTTAAAGCATAGACCAGCCATCCCCAGACATATTAACGTCAGAAATCGGAATCAGAATTTTAATACTCACCGGAAGGCACACTGTCCGATTGTTCTTTCTAATGGCTGAGGTCATTTCTGATGTTCGGATCCGATGTATTCGAATAATGTGTAGCCGGCTTTTGAGTCGCATACGGGTTGGCGGATGAACCAATCAACATACACGCTTGACTTTCATGGGTAGTTTCGCGTAAAAATAAGTACACTTTGTTTTTATTCGTTTTAGTGGCTAATAAATAAATACTACAAAATCCCCGCCCGACCCGCACTCTACTCGTTACCTTTCTGTTTTTCTTCACATAAACTATAATATGAAACTTTTAACGTTAAGTACCTATTCTGCATAAAACGAGTTAACATGATTCTGGATTTGTGTACAACACTTATTGATACGAAGGCACTTTTTGTTGCTTGCATTTTTCTTTGGTTAGTTGTATCGCGAAAATCGAATGCAAATATCACAATTAAATTTACAATGTAGGTGTCACGAATTCACGATCATGGAAGTATATACATATATTTTTATTGTAAGAAATATAAAATGTTGATAGCTAAATTGCTAATCTAGAGATTTCTATATCGATATTGAACTATATCGACGCCCGATCTGATGATGGAGTAAATAAAGATTCCATTCTGAAATAAATATATAGCGGCAAATCACTCAGATTGAGCTAGCCCCACAGTAAGTTGTGATATATACATATATTTTTATTGTAAGAAATATGAAATGTTGATAGCTAAATTGCTAATCTAGAGATTTCTATATCGATATTGAACTATATCGACGCCCGATCTGATGATGGAGTAAATAAAGATTCCATTCTGAAATAAATATATAGCGGCAAATCACTCAGATTGAGCTAGCCCCACAGTAAGTTGTGAACTTGTGTCATAGGATACTAACTTTGATACTATATTTTATAATATATATTTATTGCGATAAACATTTAAGACTCAGGTAAATTTGAAAGAGGTCGTTTTACATCTTGACCTGGCCGGGGATAGAACCCAGGACCCTGGGGTTCAAAGGCATTTATGGTAACAAAGTCTTCCTAAAATTGAACGACCTCTGTGGCGCACAGAGGTCGTTCACTTTTAGGAAGACTTTTTATTTCATGAAGGCCTATAATTTAAAGGGAAATTTTTCAATTGCCATTAATAGAGCTATACACAGCGTTTGAATAGTTTAATATATTGTAGAACTTTTAGAATTATTCATCTACAATCTACGTTCGTTAAGATTTCAATTCGATATTAATAACATTTCATTTTCTAATAAACTTATACAATACAATAAAGCAGATTTTATAGACTATTATTTAAAAAATATATATATACCTAGACAAAACAACTTTACTATTTCCAATTAATTAAAATATAGCAGAAATTATATAATTTAGTTTCTAGTTCACACGAAAATAAGCTTTTTGGACAAACTTTTTTCATAGGAACATCGCGGGTCAGTATGTGCAACCCTTATCACATTATACAATACTAAATAAATAGGAGGCTAAGTTAACGGCCGAATACTCAAAAGTTGCTTAAATAGCTCTTAACAGTACGACTAAAATTCGTAAATTGAGCATTGATTGTTACGAAGACATTTGCCCCCTTATTATTAAAAAAAAAAAAACTTTTTAATCTGTAAGGGCAGTAGCGCAGTCTACAGTGAAGACAGTAACGTATTAAAGTTGACGGACATAACAGTCACCTCCTGGTGGAGGATCAGACACGAGTATCGATATATATACAAAGTATTCCATTTTTTTTGGCCTTGTGGTTTCCGGTAGAGTAGAATAGGACCACTCCAAGTCTTCCCATGGATGTCGTAAGAGGCGACTTAGGAGATACAAGGTAAATAAAGCTCATAAACATCAATGAGACCTCTCCAACCCGTCTGACCAGCGTGGAGAGTGTAGGCCAAGTCTTCTGGCTGCTCTGGCCAAGTATGGCTCTAGTAGTACAGAGAGGGTCGTGCTCCTGTAGTGGAGACTAAAAAGACCTGATGATGATGATGAAGCAACCTTTGAGTATTCGGCCGTAAGACTGATAGTTGAGCCGATTGCGTAAACGCATGACGTGAATCATTTTGTGCAATGTTAACACAACCATGTGGCAGCAGTGAATCGGAAGAATCCGAAGAGCCGTTGTCATTGGATACCTGATATTAGGAATGCAACTGACACATTGTTGCCCAATAACAACTAACCGGTTTTTTTTGACGTGTCATCGCCTTATAAATCGATTAACGCCGGCTGCACCCACGAAAAAGTGTCACGTTCCGTGTGCAAGCGGGAGTGTAACGCGATAGAGGCACGATCGGCCTAAGCGTTCGGCTTGTGACGCATCTATCTGTCTTCCACCGTTATCACATAAAATTATCGTCCGTAAACCGACTTTACAAACAACCAATTTTTGTTATTAACCCATTGACCGCAAACGTCGGATAAATCCGCCATACATTTTCTATGAGAACGTTTGTCAGATTAATCCGACGTTCGCGGTCAAAGGGTTAAATCTATTATGTCATAAATCGTAGAACAATTTTTACGACGTTGTCTAGTCCTGCGAGGTTAGAAATAACTCTGTATATCTGTTCAAACATTTACACAATCGGCGAGTCGCGTCCTCACTCCGCGATTACCTGGCGAGTTGTATGATGAGCGCGGCGCACATCTCGAAGAACTCCATGGTGTGGTGTCCGCTGGGCCGCGCGGGGGCGGCGGGGGCCGCGGGGGGCAGCGCGCCCAGCAGCGGGGACAGCGGCTCCTCGTCCGTGTCCTCCTTCTCCCCCGATAGGGACTTGAAGTCCAGTAAGTAAGATTTGTAGTCCACTTGGTATAGTTGCAGTGACATTTTTACGTATTTGTCTGTCATTTTGTTTAACGTTCGAACTCTGGAACAAATAGAAAGATAGATAATATATTTATTAACTATCGAAAACACAATTCACATTGACATACAGTTAGGAAAATATAAGGAACAGAAAACAAACAATAAGATGATGATATACCTGAACATCTATGGCAATTTTTATTGCGAGGCTATTCTCAAATATTTCGAGCCTGCAACACATCTTCTGGTTTGGTCAAGGCGCTATAGCGCCATTATAATGGACTCGCCCAAAAAATTTAGCTTTGTTACTTGTATATCTCAAAGAGTTTTAAGACTATAAAGGTAATTTTTTTTACTGATGTGATGATGTGCGTACACTCTAGGGAGGTTTTCATACATCTTAAGCAAGAAACTAACAGATGCAGTGCGGCGGAGACGCGCCACAAGCGGCGCGCGTTCAAAAATCGACTTTATGCTATATACTATTAAGGTTAATATTCTGTTGTTTTGACTCTGTGCCGCTTGTGGCGCGCCTCCGCCGCACTGCATCTGTTAGTTTCTTGCTTAAGGCAACTTTTATTGCGAGGCTATTCTCAAATATTTCTTGCCTGCGATACATCTTCTGGTCTTGTCAAGGCGCTGTAATGGACTCGCCCAAAAAATGTATATTTAGATACTTTTGTGTCTCAAAAAGTTTTAGGGCTGTAAAGGTAATATTTTTACTGATGTGATGATGTGCCTACTTTAGGGGTTTTTCTGCATCACAACGAAGTAAAAATATATGCATTTTCACTGTTTCTCGTGTTTAGTCTTTTCTATTACGAAAGAAGGTTAAATATTTTTGTTTTCTCATAAACTAGTGAGGTAAAATAGTGGCGAGCTCCGTGTCGCAGGGGTTTCACGCCAGCTTGCGACACGAGGGTTCCCGGGTTTGATCCCCGGTTAGGTAATGATAAAAACAATCATATTTTTGTTTTTAGGGTTCCGTACCCAAAGGGTAAAAACGGGACCCTATTAATTTCGCTCCGCTGTCCATCTGTCTGTCCGTCTGTCACCAGGCTGTATCTCATGAACCGTGAATAAATGAATGAAAATTCTTTACTGCACCAAATTAAACATAAACACAATTGGAATATAAAAACAGACATACCGTGATAGTTAGACAGTTGAAATTTTCGCAAATGATGTATTTCTGTTGCCGCTATAACAACAAAGACTAAAAAATAGAATAAAATAAATATTTAAGGGGCTCCCATACAACAAACGCGACTTTTTTTTGCTTGTTTTTGCTCGATATTGATAACGACAACAGGTAGACGTTTGAAATATTCACAGAATATTTAGTTATATGTTCACAGTTAAAAGAAATAATTAAATTAATATTAAAGGGGGCTCTCATACAACAAACATGTTTTTTTGCCATTTTTATAGATAACGGTACGGAACACTTGGTGCGCGAGTCCGACTCGCACTTGGCCGGTTTTTTTTAATACATTGGTGGGCTAGTTTACCTTTCATTGGACTCACTGTATAATATCAATCTGAACTTTTAAATACTCACCTGACGTGATACGGGTTGATGACTTTCCACTCGTAGTCGAGCGCCTTCATCGCGCGGAATACTTCCAGCATGATGTCGTTGGGCTTGCTTTGAGATCGGATGCCCAAGTGCCATTTCGCTCTGGACATAAGAACGCGTATATTAGTTAGTAGCGACCCGCCCCGGCTTCGCACGGGTGAGATAAATTATACACATAAAGCTTTTCGTAGCTTTCGATATATAATATCGCTAGCGTTCTTACACCCTCCAAAGGACACATAGCTTGTGTCTCGTTTTTTTACAGGGCAGTAGCCTTACTAACATTATTAATGCGAAAGTGAGTTTGTTTCTTTGTTTGTCGCGCTTTCACGCCGTAACTACTGAACCGATCATCATGAAATTTTGCATATAAGTTCTCTGGAGGATGGAGAAGGACATAGGCTACCTTTCATCCTGGAAATCCGAGGGAGCGACGTTGACGCAACTGAAGCTGCGGACGAAAGCTCGTGTTTTTATAAGGAAATTAGCTTTCGACTCAGGAACAGTATTTTTCCGGGATGAAAGGAAGCCTATGTCCTTCTCCGTACCCTAATCAATCAATATTTATTTGCGATTTATTTTAAGAATACAGTAATAAATAGATTGCAATTGCAAGAATTCAGTAACAGACAGAGTGCCCAGACAACGGGTATGTACAAACAAACGCCAGCCTGCATCCAGGGGGGGTGTCATGGGGGTCATGACCGCCCTAAATAAAATTGTTAAGCATAATGTTTTTAAATATTCATCCATAAATAACGTGATAACGCGTTTCGGAAGAAGACGTACAGTAAAAATTTATTTTGTCATTTAAATATATGTGTTTTTAAGTATAATAAGTACTTACATACATTAACGACCGCCTCAGTATTGAACACTTTCAACATGCTGGTAGTCACTTAGCCAGACTCTTGGGGCTGTTATTTACTTTTTGTATTAGACACGGCTATTTACCCATTCAGCTGATGAGAACGGTAATCGTGCCAATAATCAAGAATAAAACCGGAGATGTGTCTGACAAGACAAATTACAGGCCAATCTCTCTGGCGACCATCACGGCCAAGGTGCTTGACGGTCTGCTTCAGAGACAACTAGATAGCTTTGTAAAACTGCATGATGCGCAGTTCGGGTTCAGACCGGGATTATCGACTGAATGCGCTATTTTGTCACTGAAGCATACCGTTGGGTATTACACGCAAAGAAACACCCCTGTATATGGCGCTTTTCTCGATTACTCGAAGGCATTTGAACTGGTTGGTTATGACACACTATGGCACAAACTACGCGAAGCTGGCGCACTAGCTGAGCTAATACGTATTTTTAAATATTGGAACAGTCATCAAACTAACCAGGTCAGGTGGCTCGGGACTTTATCTGAGGAGTATAGGTTGAACTGCGGGGTAAGGCCCTTGCCTTGCCCCGTCTGACCTCACCCACGCTTTTCAATCTATATATAAACGGATTAATTGAGGAGCTTGGCAGAACCAATGTCGGATGCTCCATCGACGGCAAAATGATAAACTGCATTTGCTACGCAGATGATATGGTTCTGCTTAGCCCCTCAATTAGAGCCTTAAGACAGCTGATAACTGTGTGTGAAAAATACGCTGTGGCACATGGCCTGAGATATAACGTGCAAAAGAGTGAGCTGTTGGTTTTTACAGTGGGGAATAAAAAGCTAATATACATTCCGCCTGTCAAGCTAAACGGTGAGCCACTCAAAAGGGTTCATAGCTTTAAATATCTCGGCCATGTGGTAACAGAAAATTAACCGCGTTGGCAGTCCGTTGCAATATGTTGGCCCGCAAATTTGCTAAGTGCAGTACTGAGGTAAAAATAACCCTTTTTAAGGCTTTTTACCAAAGTCTGTACACGTGCGGTTTGTGGGTCAATTATACGCGAAGGGCTTTCAACGCTTTCCGAGTACAATATAATAATGCTTTCAGGGTATTGTTGGGGCTTCCTTGATTTTGCAGTGCGTCTGCCATGTTCGCGGACGCACATACAACCGATTTCTTTGCTGTATTGCGTGGACGGGTCGCGTCGTTTATGCGCAGAGTCCGGGAGAGCACCAACAGTATCCTGATGGTCATAAGGGATAAGCCAGACTGCCGCATATGGAGGCACTGGGTGCTAACTCATGTGGCGGTGTCAGGAGGCCCCAGTGGGCAGGGTTATTACATAAATTTAAAATAAAATGTTTAATACATAATGATACTAACATAGTTTATAAGTTTTTCTTGTACTAAACAAAGATATAGATGTTTATCTAAAATAAATGTATTTTATTTTATTTATTTATTAATAAAATACCTACTTTTTACTTGTATCTATGATTATAAAAATTAAATTATAACTTCTTGTGACTTGATCACGACTCTGTGACCCCCCTGAAACCAAAGCTAGATCCGCCCTTGTGCGACACGAGGATGTCGTGACATCAGTTCGATACCCGGTCAGGTCATAATGGTAAACAATCTTTTTACGATTGACCTGTGTTTTGGATGTTTATTTAAACAAGTATCTATTATAAAATATAGTATCGTTGAGTTAGTATCCTACGACACAAGTTCACAACTTACTGCGGGGCTAGCTCAATTTGTGTGATATGTCCCTATATATTTATTTAAACAAACATACAAACTTACATTTATAATAAAAGTAGGGAGGGGATGTGTGCCTAACGTCTTAAGTAAGTTTTAAAAATTACCTCTAGAATCATTACCTATTCTTTACCTTACCTAGTCTTGTATTTGCTTTTTTCTCTTCCTTTGTTTTGCTGTAGTTACTTTAGGTCTTCCCCGCCACTCTTTCTAATTTGTAAACTTACTTTTTGGTAATCTATTCCGGCTGCCTGCGATACAGGCCTGTACCTAGTGTGGGAGTCATTGTAAACAAGTGTTGTTGAAACTGTTTTAGGCAAATATTTTTTTTTAAATATATACAGGCAAATCATACAGATTGAGCCAGCCCCAAAGTAAGTTCGAGACTTGTGTTATGGGATACTAACTCAACAATACTATATTATATAACAAATACATATATAGAAAAACATACAAGATCCAGGCCAATTTGAAAAAGATCATTTTCCATCTTGACCTGACCGGGGATCGAACCCGGGGCCCTCGAGTCGCAGGCTAGCGTGTTAACCACTGCGCCACGGATAAAGAATTTTTTGTATTTGTATTTGTACCGTTTGACGGGCGTGCCGCGGGCATTGGCGGGTTGCGCGGGGGGCGCGGGCGCCGAGCTGTCTCGCAGCGGCGCGATGCGCTCCGGGTGCGGCCGAGACGACTCCGCCGCCACCGCCGGGGGGGAGCTGCCTGCGATACCATTTTTTATACATACATAAATAATATCACATTTTTGCGGGCTAGACAGAGCCTAGGTCAATAAGACCTTTTGGCCACATTTAGCATGTTGGATGGCGTGTAGATGGAAAACGGAATCAAAATAGTGAATTTAATAAAATATATCAAGATAGAACGCCCAAATGGGCGGTACACGCGTGTCTCAATCTTGCACGATGGAGCAAGATTCGTTAAACGTTAATCAGTCATCGCGCGCGGTTTTTAACTGTAAAAACTGTTAATCGATATGACGCGATTTATTTCTGAGCATGACACATTACTATTTCGCTAGTAATGACGTCAAATTGGGCATGCGGCTTATAAAAATTTAGACACGCGTGTTTCCTAAGCAAAATTCTGGCATCCCCATTCTAGTTTGATATATTTCTGTGCTTCAAATGGTCCTCTCATGAAGATTTTATCGAGCTACTCTAGACAAATCCATGCGGTTGCAGTGACATGCAGTCTATATTGACAGTTAGACTCTGTCTACCCTGGACTCATTAAACATATATACATTTTTTAAAACAAAAAATTATGTTCGATGGCCCTAAAAAATTCGCAACTAAAATGCTCCAAATAGTCGAATTTGATCAAGCCATTTTCGGCGGCCGGGGACGCTGTATCTACTCATTCGCATCTAAGACTAAGTAGGTAAAGTATGTTCGTCTACCTCCCTAAAAATGTATGTGCTGTCTGACTTCATACACTTCAAAAACATTTTTTTTTCTTTTCTTTTCCCACTTTCTTTGTCCCACTGCTGGGCAAAGGCAAAAACATTAAAAAAGTGTTTAATAAATTTAGAAACGTTTTTAACATTGTCTATGTAAAACGAGTGCATACTTACTGGCAACGTAGAAATCTTTGATCTCAGCCTTGGCGGCTTCGTCGGCGATGCGCTTATTGTCTATGATGAGGTGGTACGCGATGGCCAACTGGTCGTGTGGGTCGCCGCTCAATAAAGCGTTGTGAACCTCGTGTTCCTTCACGCCGAATTTGTCGCACACTTCTGCTATCGCTTCCGTGTCGATTACACTGCTATCCTAATAAGAAAAAATAAAATAAACATCAACAATCTGTTTTGTTTGTGTGTAATGAAATACTTCTAGTTAGATAGAAAGCTTTAGCTAGAAGAACTTTTTTTTTAAATTCGAAGTTTTCCAATAAAAACTTAGTAAACAGCTTCATTGCTTGTTTATTCACTTACAAGAGTGTACAAAAATGTTCTTCCACAAAAGCAAAGATTTGTTAACAAGAAATCCTGAAAATTTAATGAGCTAACCTGTCTGTACTTTTGCTATGGTTTGCTATGATATTGGCATAAATATTTATCAATTATTTATTTGATTAATCATTAAGATGATATTATATTAAATTTGCAAAAAAACACATTATGTAAATTTGTAATACCCTAATAGGCTTGTTTCCTAAAAAATACCATTTAAAATAATTAGCCCGTCTTATCGATTATCAAAAAATATTAGATATGTATTTTTTATTTTTTCAATAAAACAAAAGATGATAAAGACAAAGCGCATCAAAGTTCAGGAGTGGGGGCTCATGACGCAACAGGCTGGTAAAAAGTGTACCAGCCAGTGACGTCACGCGAAAGTTTAACAGGCTATATCTTTATCAATTGTTGTTTGATTGACAAAAGAAAACAAATACTTGTCTAATATTTTTACCAGACAGACTAATTATTTTGAAAAATATATTTTTAAAAAACATGCCCATTTTTATTATTTAAAAAAAAAACAACTTTTACAAATTTAACATATTTTCTTTATATACATAAACATAATAAAGACAAGACTTTTCATTATTCAATACAGTTTAAAAGGGATCTATTTTGGTGGGCAAAAAAGTATCCGAGTACTAGTGCTTGTCAGCCTTGCATGCTCAAATCTGAGACATTGTTCCTTAATTTGTTTGCCTTATAGACCATATTTCCTAAAAGGTTGATAAGACATCATCATCATTTCGTGTAGGTGACACGGTCTATCTATCATTCAACCCTTTTACCTAAACAGTAGACCTATTTGGAAATACTACTGTATGATAAAATGCTAACCTGTTCAACAGGAGATGGGAACAAATATCCTGGAAGGTCTTTCTGGAACCACTCGTGTTTCTTCACATCTTCTATGGAGGCCCTCTTCATGGGGTCCACCTGGAGCATCATACACAGCAGACTGACAACACTCTTGTTTAAGTACTCAGGAATGGGGAATATGCCCGACTTGATCTTCCGGAACAGTGTTGGTACATGTTCATCGTCAAATGGTAGTGTACCACATAATAAGGCATAGAGAATGACGCCACAAGACCAAACATCCACTTCGGGACCAGCATAGAGTTTTCCAGATATTACCTGCACAAAATTATACATTTTTCTATCAAATGATGAGTTAAATGAGCATATTATTGTAACAATAAATCCATTATTCAAATTATACAATTTAGCATTACAATTTGGAACGCCATAATATTGTGTAACTCAATATTTCAACTGAAAGGGTTTTATGAAAAAAAGGTAACATAAATCTTTATGAAGTGTGAAATATGAAACTATACTATAATTTGATGTGTTTATAGATCATTTTATTTTTAATTTAATTTAAGTTTATGATGTTCATGAACTAATATTAAAAAAAAACTAATGAGTCCATTTTAGAATTATACCGAAATCAAAACAATATATTTTAGTAGTTAGCAAATAAGATTGTTTACCTCAGGCGCAGCATAGTTAGGTGATCCACAGGAAGTCCTCAAAAATTCACCATCCATCATCATATTCGAGAGTCCAAAGTCTGCAATCTTCACATGCATATTATGATCTAACAACAAGTTCTCTGGTTTTAAGTCACGATGTACAATCATGTGCCGGTGACAGTAGTCCACTCCTGAGATGATCTGCTGGAAGAACCGCCGAGCCTCGTGTTCTTGAAGCTTGCCTCTTTTCACTATGTAGTCAAAGAGTTCTCCTCCCGAAACATATTCCATAATCATGAAGATGTCTGTAGGAGTCGAGATCACCTAAAATAAGTTCATGATATCAATAGGGCTTGTCTTAGAATTACATGGCCAATATGAGAGCAGTTAGCAACAGTATATAGTGTAGACATTTTGAATTAAAAATGTAGAATCTACTTTTTGATGAATATGAAAGAAAGGCATGGAAGTATATCTATAAATATGGGCGGTAATTCATACTAGATTTCTTAGCATACATGAGATCAATTCTTATCAACATGCCTCAAAAGTATACATGAGATAACTTTTTATAAGCATCTTACCTGGTATAGTTTTATAATATGTGGGTGTCTGAATAGCTTAAGATTCTGGATCTCTCTTTTAATCTTTCCGACGACATCGAGAGACTTTATCTTTTGTCTGTTTAAAATCTTGACGGCGACCTTGTGTTTTGTCAATTGATGTTCTCCAATCTTGACCTTACCAAAGGTACCGACTCCCAGTGTAGCGCCCAGGGTGTAGTGGCCGATCTTAACAATTGGCTGAGCGCCGCTGGCCACTACTGGCTTCTCAGATTGAGACATTTCTTCGAGTATATTAACAGTTCAGAGACTACACAAACTTATCATGGAATACCACAGTCAATCAATAGAATTAACAAGTATCGTTAAAATAAGTATGTCAATTTATTACATTTCAAGCGCTATATTACATCAAGAGTTTATTAAATTAATTATATCGTAATTCCGTAGATAAACACGAGATTAATTTTTAATAATAATCAATCAATTTTGTTTGTCAACGTCATTGTCATTCTGACAATACTGTCAGTCAGTCAATTGCCTTTGGTTGATAAACAAAATGCTATGCCACACGAGTAAAGTAGAAGGTAAAGTGAGTGCTATGATTTTCGCAATTATGGCAACAATTTTCTGTCTATGGTTGATAGATGCCGCTTGCCCCGCCCTGCACCCCCCTCAATCAATTGTCTTTTTCTCTTCTCTACAGATGCTGTCGTATGAAGTGAAATTAATTAATTTTTCGTGGTTTTTAAGACATTTTCGGTACAATTTGGTGAATTAGTGAACAATTAATAATGGATCAGTGTGGTATCTGCCAAAAACCCGCTAGTGTAAGTAATATTGTACGTTTTATATGCGTCCTTTCATGTTATTACTCTTGTTTTTTTTGTTTTCTTTACGAGGTGGATATAAAAATAACGCTACTGGCATAAAATGCCTCTTTTATTGCTATTAGAGTACCGTCCTTTGTAGGTCGAGATATTTCACACACTGCGTTTATGAATTACAAAGTTACGTTGCAAGAAGACGAGAAAAAAATATGCATCCAAAACCTGCCCGCTTTTTTGTACCTACCTCTTGTTCAGACTGTTTTTTTTTGTCTGGCTCAACTGAGCGCCCTATAAAAAACAAGTGACTTGGTTTTTTTCTGCAGTAGCCACGGTCTGCATGAATAGTGATACTAAACTCACGAAAAATCCGTGTACCTACACATAGAATTATCACTATCAATGTAGATAAAAAGACTTTATATTCTCGATTTTGTATATAATGTTGCATAAACAGATTTAATTAATTCACTGTATGTGTGTAATGCACAAAATTGTTTAAATATTGTATACACATATATAAACAGCACTTTCACTGTCATTAGTACTAATGCTATAGCTATATTGAAAAGCCCTTTCGAATATATTAAGACGATTATATTTAAAATGTACAAAAAATATACAAAGATTAGAATACCAATATTAGAAGAATACGAAAAAATAAATGTGGCAAACCCATTGACTCCAGTATGCACCAAGTATGAAGTTCTCTATAAAAAGGTTTCATACCGCCTTCTTGAGGAGCTTTCCCCCGGCTCCACGCTAACATGGCTCACCTGAAAGAGTTTGAATAGACCAAAATGCAGGTAGGCCGGTTGAAAGAAAACCTGATGAAATGGGGCTTTTTGGTCAATACTGATGAGTTCAGTTATATCAATGTGGACCTGCAAACAATGAGCTACTTGTGCTACAGCTACAGCTACTCTCCTACTCCAAATACCCCAGCACCTGCACAATCTGATACCTGCTAATACCAACTCCATCTAAGTAGCCAAATATTCTCAGTACATAATTAGCAAAATAGGGCAGGTTTGCCACAGTTTGGAAAAGCAGAATATTAAAAAAAAAACGCATTTTCGTATATTGCATTTAATTGAAACAATAATCACTGATTAAGTGTTTTGCTGCCAGCTGGTGCATTTTCTATTTTTTGCCCATACATACGTGGGACACCGCACTGAGAGGGTTAATATTTTTTTACTAGAAATGTTTTTCTTTCATTTACATTATAAATAGCTTTATAAATAACTTATCCTATTATTTTATATGCATTAAAATATAAAGGTTTAAAAAGGATAAAGGGTACTTTATAACTTAGGGTTTTTAGTAGTGAATGATAATGTTTTGGGCATCCTGTAATAAAATTAAGACCAGCTTATTGTTGAATTTGTATGCCTGTTAATATTATTTCTTTAAAAAATATTTTACTTTTCTTTTTCACGTTTTTTCTTCCCAGAGAGAGCTTACAAAATTAATTTATTTCAGCAACTGTTTGAGACGGGACGAGAGGGTGTGTATGCATGCTTCAAATGCCAGCCACTTGTGCCAGAAGTCACCATAGATGACAATGCCGATTCTGGGACTGATGCTACGGACTCTGTGGAGGTAGAAGTACCTATTGTCAATGCTGAGGTTTGTCATCAATTATTTAATACTATGACTGCCATGATTCCTTACAAAAAAAGAAAGGGTGTTAAATTTATGGCATTTGAAGCCATTTCCACAAACACAATTTAACATAGCTGCTGAACAAAGTTCTCAAATCATGCTTACAAAATACTAAGTAAGTGGTATGACAGAGGTAAATTCCGACTTTGTAAACTCTATATAGGGTTTTTAGGTCATCAAAAATTTTATTCTCTCTGATATTCCTATTTTTAAGAGCCCTTTACGTAACTTAACAAAAAAAATACATACAAGTTCCCATTTGTCAGATTAGAGAGAACATTTTTTTAATAGTATTTTATTTTTTTATTGGTCAGCAATTACTTTAATTTTTGTGGAATTATGAAACAACTTACCCTCTCACCATGATTAGTTTTAATGTGAAATGTGAGTGGGGGTGTTTCATTGCAGGCCGGCAATGAGGCCCTCTACTGTGGTATTTGTGACAAAACCTTCCAGAAGGCCTTGCAGCTGCAGAACCATCTGCGCAACCACCGCGCCGAGAGGAGGTTCGTCTGCACTTTTTGCAGTAAAGGTTGGTACTTCCATAGCAAGTTATCATATAGTCCTTTAAATGTTCCTTACTTTTAGAACTGTTCTGCACTGTCGACTAGTCGCGACCATAACATAGGCAATTAGGGCCAGGTGACCAAGCCAAGCGACAGTATTCTAAGTACATTCGAGACATATAATTTCATACGTCCGGTTGTTACGACAGTTGCTCGCAGTGTGAATGTTTCCATCAAATGGAAGCATTCATCATCATCATCATCAGGTCCTTTTTAGTCTCCACTACAGGAGCACGACCCTCTCTGTACTACTAGGGCCATACTTGGCCAGAGCAGCCAGAGGACTTGGCCTACACTCTCCACGCTGGCCAGACGGGTTGGAGAGGTGTCTTTGATGTTTATAAGCTTTGTTTAGCTTGCATGGAAGCATTGCCGTGCTCCAATTGGTCGCTGGCAAACGGTAGTCGCTTGTGCGTCGCCACTACGCAGCGAGTCGTCGAGTCGCTCGGGAGACCGACGACCAAGTGCGTAAACACCTATTTAAACTATAGTAAGTGACAGTCGCCATCGACCGAGGCGCTGGCCACCAGTCGACAGTGCGTGATTGCTCATACTTGCAAAACTCACAGCCATGGTTCTATTGATGTCATTAGCAACTTTCTGTCCTTGATTAATATGCGAATTACGGGTTACTCACGTACGAAGTCAGCTATGGGCCGATGAAAATAAAAAAGGGTTCCCAGTAACACCACGGGAGTCATCAACGCAGAAGATCAGCAACCCCCGCATGGTCACAGAGAGCACAGCTAGCCGCGGCCCGCGCCGCACACACATTTATTTTTTATACAACAAAGTAGGCAAACAGGCATACGCGTATTCTGATACTGATGACAAGAGATTGACTGAGTGCGAATCGGGGCGCAGATCGTGTACGCACGTCTCGGTTCACATTCACCCCGAGGAGGACCTCCGGATGAGGTTGAAACATGTCGGCCTATAGCTGACTTCGCACAGGAGTAACCCATAATTCGCATATTAATAATGTCCTTATCTCGTGTTAATTTTAATTAAAAAAACTTTCTGTTCGAAATGATAGCAAAAAATAGATAAGAAGCAGCATTTTCCAGACATACAAAAGGGTGTCATCTTAAAAACCGAAATAGGTAGACACTTAGTTTAATATTGTATAGTGGTACAATATTAAACTTTTGAAATAAACCCTTAGTGTGTGCGACTTCCACTTTCCCAGATTTTTCTGGTCTTGTATATTTTGGAATAAATTAGTTATAAATAATATAAATTTCTAAAAGTTCATTCGTTTTAGTAAACCAATGAAATTAAAAAAAAAAACTGTTATAATTATACATTAATAACCGTTCCGGCGAATTCCGTTGCGTTTGTTTTTTGTCGTAAATTCTCATCTTTTAAACCTTCCTTGCACTACGACTAACAGTTCAAAACCAAAATCACCTAAATTTGCCCAGCCGTTCTCGAGTTTTAGCGAGTCAAATTGATTTTTATAGAAAAGAGATAGATAAGAGATTATATTATTAAGTAGGTTAAATAATTTTCTGTTGCAATTTTGTTGCAGCTTTCTCGCAGTCGAACAACCTGCGCGCGCACCTGCGAATCCATACCAACGAGCGCCCGTTCAAGTGCTCCGAGTGTGGGAAAGCTTTCACACAGGTATGCGATTCTACATATTATTTAGCTATATATCACACCTCGGAAAGGTACAGTCAGGGCCACAGATACCTGACCAGGTCCTTGATCTATATCTTGAATTTTCTCTTAAACTACAAATAATAATAACATGAAAATGTATATACAGAAAGATTTTAATGAAGTCAATATTATTTATGCCTGGTCAGGTATCTCTGTCTCTGACTTCATATTGTATAGACAGGTAACCGTATGTCTTATTTTCTGTTTTTTATTTTGCCCGAAATAGGAATTGAAAACATGTTATAGTATCGCATTATTGGTGGCTTTCATTTTGCACTGCTTTATAGCAAAATTTTAAAGGGAAAGTCTTCTGTGACGATGTAAATTTGACAATATAATTTTTATTTTCATAGGAAGACTAGCTACAAAAAAATCACAATAGTAAACAAATATAGCAATAAGGCCATTATCAATTTTCTCGTAATAATTATGTATGACCAGCTTTAGCCTCCTTATGTAGATCCCTCGGGAACAGTATTTTTACGGAGAAGAATAGTCGATTGTGACGCAAGGGCCTTACATAATGCTTTTTGGTGAGGACATTATTTTGAATCCAGAGCGGAACGAAAGAGTCTAGTATAAAATAGACTTCTAAGTGAAGCGAGGGATTCAGAGTATGTTGCCCGAAGTAAAATTATATGTTAGTCCCGAGACGACATATTCTGCTGTTCATCTCTTTAAATGAGAAATACAATATTTTTGTTTTTAATCCCTAAAGAAATTACATATAAAATTAAAATTTTCTTAGTCGTTCGAGAGTATAATCGTATTTCAGACTCTCTATACGGGCAACCGTACTTTGTTTTTTGAATAGATGAGATGATACCGTACTTCTGGTAAATTGTCATACTGTTCGGTTCAGTAGTTGAGACGCGACACCGTACCTAACAAAAAAATCTATTATCGTATTTATAATAGTTTTTATATCTCCAGGTAAGGCGGACAAAAAATCATAAGTATTCTAACATATTGTAAAGATGCTTGTCTTCTCAAAAAAGGTTGTGTATCGCGCGTATCTTGTATATTTGTAATTTTAATTACCTCGTATCTTCTAAACGTCTGGATAAATTTCGACAGTTAAGGTATCGCTCGTTAGGTTCATGTTAAAAAAAAACGCAGTCCGGTTTTTAATTTTTGCAATAACACTTCTTGATTTTTTATTTTTGGCGTGTGTAAGTGGCCAACGCTGGTGTCAGATTTTTCAAGCTGTGAAATCTTTCTTCATGTATTAGTGAAATTGAAAGCTTGATGATATTAGAAAGAATCTCTGTCATTCCCAGGTGACAAATTTGAACAATCATGTCCGGCTTCACACAGGCGAGCGGCCCTTCGTGTGTCCAGAGCCCGGATGTAACAAAGCGTATGCTCAGGTAAGATAATTAAAAAAAAACGTGTTGTCCTCTCAACTCCGGGAGTGCCGGCAGAAGTGGAAACTCCGCTCGGTAGAAAGAGAGATATTAATTCTTCTCCTGCGCTGCGCCGGTGGTCTTAGGTCATGTGTCAGTCTTACGAATTTTCGTTTAACATTTTTCACCCATCCCAAAAAGAGCACAAAGCTGCTAAAGAGGTTTTCACTTCAAAAAGTGCCGACAGAAGTGAAAACTTGAACAATTACGATATACAGAGGTGTCGGTTACGATAACAGTAACAGTGTCGCAAATTCAATGGTTTTTCCTATCTCAAAAAATGCCCAACAGCCAACACGCCTAAAGAAGATTTCACTACCACCACGTTTTTACCACTACGTTTTATGGGTATGTGATGAGGAGAGAAGTTCATATCGCAAGGAAGGTATTGGAATTGAAGGTGAATGGACCCCGGAACAGAAGACTACCTAAGAAAATATGGATGGATTGTGTCAAGGAGAGTATGAACGTAGCGACAAAAGGATATGGTAGGTGACAGATCAAAATGGAGGGAACCGACATATCGTGCCGACCCCACATAAAAAGTGGAATAAGGTAAAGGAGTAGGAGGAGTATTGGGAAATTAAGACTCAACTTTTGACGCTAGACTGTACATATGGCGCCGCCGTACCGTTGCCGTGCCGTCACCGACCAGCGTATTCTCTACCAATGAGGGTATTCTGAAATAAGTGGCGGCAGCACTGAGGCTTCGAGCTGGTAAGCTGTTATTGGGCAACAATGTGTCAGTTGTTGCTGCTTGTCAAATATTGTCCAATGACATCTGGTGTTAATCATTTCAGTAAACTCTCATTTACAAACTGATCACGCGTTATTTCCTCCGCTAAATCACAGAATGCGTACTAGTAATTATGTACAGAAGTCGTCGCACTCTGCAAAAGTATTTAAAGAAATATCAGCTCAATGTAGTTAGCCATACTGTGTAATTTAGCTCGAGCCAAAACGCATCAACCTATTCGTTTAGATACCTACAGAACCTATTGCAAGCAAATTTAATTCATAAAGCTCTGAACAAACGATTCATAATTCGATGAAGTCGGTGCACACATGTGAACAAACGCGCGTCGTTCCTACTCAATTTGCCAGGCTTTACCGCTTCGAAGTGGTCGCCGCACGTTGGTATGTTTTCGATACCGACACGGGGAGTGAGATAGTCATCATCATTTCGAGTAGGTGTCACGGTCAATTGACCATGCACACCCTGGGGTCAGAGTTCTTCGGAACCGCCTCTCGGCCTCTGACGTGGTTCCTTTAACAACTACCAGATGGCAGCCGGGACCAACGGCTTAACGTGCCTTCCGAAGCACGGAATCATCTTTATTATCAGACAATCAGGTGATTCAAGCCTGCAATGTCCTAACCAAACTGGAAACAACTAAACAAAGTATGCTTCCGGTGGGAATCGAACCCACGACCCCCGGGTCAACAGGCAAACGCCTTAACCACTGGACCACGGAGGTTGTTGTGTGAGTGAGATAGTACAAGTCTGTTATAATACAATCTGACCTTTCAACAATACAATTTTTAAGCTTACATTTGTTCGAGCAGGTAACGAATTTGAACCAGCACCGCAAGCGGCACCTGAACGGGCGGCCCGTCGAGAACACCTACGACTGCAACATCTGCGGCGAGCAGTTCCAGCAGCGGAACCACATGTACTCCCACAGGTACACACTGCACAGAGATTACATGTCCTGGAGAGCCCAGATTGATAGACTCTCTCAGGATCACTGTTTTATAGTCTAATAATCTACTACACTTACCCATAGATATATTCCCTAGAAATGATTATGTAACAAAATGGGGGTAACAGTACCGACTTAAGGAGTGGGAAAGTTGGCATCATATTGAACCAATCAAAAATGGACCAATCGAAAATTACGAAAAAAAGAATTTACTTTCCATAGGCTAGCTCCGTCGCGCAGCGGTCAGCACGCCAGCCTGCGACACGAGAGTGCCCGGGTTCGATCCCCGGCCAGGTCAAGATGGAAAATGATCTTTTTCAGATTGGCCTGGGTCTTGGATGTTTATCTATATAAGTATTTGATATAAAATATAGTATCGTTGAGTTAGTATCTCATAACACAAGTCTCGAACTTACTTTGGGGCTAGCTCAATCTGTGTGATTTGTCCGTATATATATATTTATTTATTTATAGAAAGTCGATCAGTTGATTGCTCATTTTGTATGAAGGGTCGATTTTTTTTTCGTATTTTTCCTGTTGTATGTTTCCTGGGGAAAGTTGTTCAATATCATGGGCTGATCATGTCCCTTCAGTATTATTACCTCCATTTTGTTACACGTTGGCTTTGTATTATTTTCGCAGACGAGAAGCGCATCCTAAGCTGTCGAGCACTCCTGTGCGGTCGCGACATGTATGCAGTTTGTGCGACGCGGTGTTGCCCAGCGAGAAACTACTGCTGCGGCATGTGAACCAACACGTCGAACAGTCGCAACAGAAAGACAGTGAGGACCAGAGTGAGTACAAAAGTTAATACAGACTATTCGGTCTTTATGTAGCAATGTAGGTTAGCGACATTGCTTCACTAATTGAGCAGGCGATTCTTTATATTTGAATGAATCCTTCTTCATCTTTCTCCTTCTCCCGCTATTACGTGGGGTCGGCACAGCATGTCAATCACTTCCATTTTGCTCTGTCGCTTGTCTAGTTTTCTGTTATGTCGTTCCTATCCATATGCTGTTTGACGCACTCAATCTAGCGTTTTTTTGATCTTCTTCTTGCAAGCGAGAGTGTCGATCAAGCGATAGAGCCTAAGCGTTTGGCTTGTGACGCATCTATCTCTCTTCCAGCGTTATCATGTAAAATTATCGTCCGTAAATCGACTTTACAGATTAATTTTTTAACAATTTTTTTTAATTAAAAAATTTAGCATTCAATTAGTGAACCAAATAAAAAGGAAAAAATCGGCCAAGTGCGAGTCGGACTCGCGCATGAAGGGTTCCGTTATCTATAAAAACGGCAAGAAAATCATGTCTGTTGTATGGGATGCACAAAACGCCCGATTTTTCATATAAATTCCTGTCAATAGTAACAAAAAAACTGTATGTTTTAAATCATGCGCAGAAGCGGGCGGCCCGTTTGCATGATTGGAGTATGTATTAGAGCTAGCTGAGCACAAGCACGTCGGTCTAAACCATAAAACGCCAGTCAGATGGTGACCCTACACGAGTGAGTTGTCTGTGCAGAGCCGGACATCAGTGTGCGGGGCGCTGGCAGCGAGGGCGAGTCGCGGTCGCTGACGTGCGTGTTCTCGATGTGCGGCGCGCGGCTGTCGTCGGCGCGCGAGCACACGGAGCACCTGCTGCGCGCGCACCAGCTGCGCGTCATGGCCGCCAGCCCCGCCGCGCGCCCGCCGCGCCGCGGACGCCCGCCCAAGGTATGCCACACCCATTATCACTTCAGGCATTGGTCATGTAGGAAAACGCACAGAACAACAATGACATTATGCCAGTGGCGGCTGTACCTTAAGTGCGCTCGTGTGCTGAACCACCAGTTCAAAATTTTAGTTAATTTTTATTTTTAACCTAGCTGTTGCCCGCGACTTCGTCCGCGGCACTTTCGCTTATTATGATTAATTAGATTTTTTTTATTAGTATAGATAAATAATTTTTCCCCGTTTTCAAAACATTTTTCTTTGATGCTTCGCTCCTATTGGTCGCAGCGTGATGTTTTATAGCCTAAAGCCTTCCTCAGTAAATGGACTATCCAACACAAAAAGACTTTTCCAATTTGAACCAGTAGTTCCTGAGATTAGCGCGTTCAAACAAACAAACATACAAACAAACAAATTCTTTAGCTTTATAATATTAGTATAGATTACCATATCAATACTTTTTCTTAAGATACAAAAACATTACCAAATAAATTTCCAATTATAACGAAACAATTTAAACGCTTTGCTAAACTATTATGACTTTTTTTCCCTGTAAAGAAAGAATCTCGTGAGCTTCGGCGAGTGTACGAAGCGCCCATAGATTTTGTATGAGTTACGAGCTTACATGCCTGGCGCGTGAGACAAAAAATAGTTCATAGAAATGTACCGAGTAAAAAGTCTGTTCTCTAGCGCCGCACGCGCGATCCGAAGATCGAGAGCGCCCGATGCTTGACGCAATTCGCCTGCCGATTGGCGGCGACGGCGATGACGGCGAGCGACTTCACTGTATATGACGTGTTATTATTTATTATTTTTTTTTATTATGTAATTGATTTTTGTTTTGTTCTGTTATATACTATGTGTATAGTGCGTGGAGTGAGTAGAAATCAATGTTTATTGATTATATTAAAGACAATAACAAAACTTTTAAAATAAAGTTGATATAAAATTGGCCGGACCGCTGCGGCCCTTTTTAAATGAAAACAAAGTGCACCACCAGTTCGATAACCCACCAGCCGCCACTGATTATATCAACTGCCTCCGTGGTCCAGTGGTTTTTATTATTAACGCTTTTATTTGGTTTCACCTGTCCCGTACCTGTTTGTCTGTAATCAAATATTGCAAGTTAAATTTGATTCATTCCCTAGTTACCGATTGAGCTGAAATTTTGCATGCATGTGTAAATCAGATGACAATACAATATAATGGTATCGTTGCGCTGGTCTGACTAAACGAGGTAAACCAATCGTGTTTATTGTATGGTTGTTCCTTTCTAATAAAAGGTTGTAACAAAAAAATTAATTTTTGCAAAAAACTTGTTTCAGATCAATCAACCTAGAACAATGGCGGAAAGCGACCCTCTTGAAATTAAAGAAGAAGATTATGATGAGGTATGTATATCATTTCATCATCCTTACTTGTTTACTAATATTAGGTATAAACAAAAGTTTGTGAGTATGAATATGTTTATTACTCAATCACACAAATAGGTTTTCATTCACTTTCATCCCGGAAAAAAGTATTGTTCCCGCGGGATTGACATTAACGTGAGCGGAGCCGCGGGCGACAGCTAGTATAATATATAGTATACAATACGTAATAAAAGTAACTGCCTCCGTGGTCCAGTGGTTAAGGTATTTGCCTGCAGACCTGGGGGTCGTGGGTTCGATTCCCACGTGGAGCATACTTTGTTAAGTTGTTTCCAGTTTGATTAGGACATTGCAGGCTTGGATCACCTGATTGTCTGATAATAAAGATGATTCCGTGCTTCGGAAGGCATGTTAAGCCGTTGGTCCCGGCTGCTATCTCGTAGCCGTTAAAGGAACCACGTCAGAGTCCGAGAGGCGGCTCCGAAGAACTGACACTAGGGTGTGCATGGTCGATTGACCGTGTCGCCTACACAGAAATGATGATGATCTTAAAAGTTTTGTACGACATTCGTACGATGCAGTACAGTAAAAATAATATAAATGTTTTGATTGTTTTAGGTGAAGTTGAAAGACCGGCAGATACAGTTCATGCCCAAGTTGAAAGTTCAAAGCTTATTCCAATGAGCGGCGGTGTGCCGGACTTGTTGAATTCGGATCTAAATAGATTGTCAAGTGCAACGTGTGTACTTAACTTGCAGGTCGGCCGACCGCTGCAATATGTATAGCATCAATTTTATAGCTTAGTTTTGATAACAGAATGCTGCCTAACACATTTAAATTGTATGGAATGCCGATTTTAAGATGTTTATTCCCATTCGCCCGCGGATGGTCCTAGACGGGACGAACGGGACCATACGTTTTATTTTATTTGTTTGCTACCAATCGGACTAATGGTTACGGTTGAGAAGCGCAATAATATAGACCACTAGTTGCCTTCAATTGCTTTCGTTCGTCACGAATAGGCACCATCCCAATTGGGCGCAGTATTATCAGTTTTTATGTGCAACCGTTTCTTTTTATGAAAAGTGATCTCCAAAATAATTAGGCCCAAGACGACAGACTGTCCGTGACGCACTTTTTAGTCTGTTAAGTAAAGACGCGCCATAGAGACGTGTGCGCCGCAGACTTGATCGGACAAAAAGTGTGTCTGCGTTAGTCCTTACTCAAACTCGAATATGAATGCTCGTTTTTTGCATTTATTTTGAAGATGTTTTATTATGATGGTACTTTCGCAACATAAAGCACTCGGGTGCGTTAGATTAACTAGTAACATAGCGTCGTAAGTGATACAAATAAGTGCAATTGATTTAACAGTTTATAAATAAAGTAGGTAGAGTAAGATTATTAAACTAGGAGCCACGTAGCGCGTCAAAAGTGGGTATTGACCTCTGCCGCTCGTGCACAAAGAAATTATAATTATACTCGGCGGTGCGAGTGCCTTGATACGAGGGTAAATCCAAAAGTTGGCGGCCTAACATAGCAAACGTTTGTTTATATCTTTTAAATCAATCTCATCTGAAAGGTTATTCTGTTACTAAGAAGCTTACAAAGGCCGGTTATTAAGAAGTTAAGACTGCGTTGAGCGATCCAAAAAGAGTGCGTTTTAAAATTACACGCGACCTTATAGCTTTTTGAGCTCGATTTTTTAGTTATGGAAAAAAAGTTTTGACATTGGATGCAAGCTGGCTCTATTACTATACTCTGAGATACACCCTCGAACTACACAGTTCACCATTCTCAAAGAAGGCAAGGTCAGTTTGGTGGACAAGCAGTATATGGTATTGTTTTATGTAATTCCATATTTTACCCTAAGGTAAACTATTTTTTTCTGCATATTGTGACAGCTAAAATAAAAGAATTAAAGATAACATTCAAGGAAGTTTCGGTAAGTAAATATCCCTCCACTAGGATAATGCCAGTTTCACAACTCCGCATAATCAGTGATTGAAATCCAAAATTGTGGTTTTATTTAGTTCCACTACCATCTTTATTCACTAGATTTGACTTCGTCGGAATATAGTTTCTTCCTAGGATAAATAATAAAACTGATAATTCGAAATATTAGTCGATACAGGAGATCAAAGCTCTAGTGGGCGAGTGATTAAAGATTTAATTAAGTAACAGGTCAACAAATGGAGCTGCATCGGTAATAAATATATCAATAATTAAAAATGTGTGTCTGTTTAATAAGAGTTTATTTTTTTGGTTAGGCCATGAACTTACGGATTCACCCTCGTATGTTTACGCATAGTAGCTAAATACTAACTCGTAATGTCGTGTATAGGTAGAATTATTTATCTTGAGCAACGAGCCTTCGTATTAGTTATCGCTTGATGACATTTGAACCTGAGATTAACGTACGAAGTACTGATATGGGACCCGTACTAGACTAAAAATATGTGCGAGTGTCAGTTCAATGACCGTTGTTGACCAGCTAAATGGCACCTAGTGTTATATCAAAGGATATAAAAAACATATTTGTCATGCGCTTAACTTTGTTAGACTTCGCAATCACTTCGTTCAGCGTGGTAGTGTTTGAGAGAGATGAAGCATAGTATAGATTTTTTAATAAATTTAATAGTAAGTATATTGTACATAATGAGATTAATTACACGGTAGTTTACTGCGACATAATTTAAAAGGCATGTATTGGTTATCCACAATTTTATTTTTCTTAATATTTTTTTATTGTATATTTTTTTAAATAAATATAAATTTTAATAAGAAATGGTACGTCAGTCAAAAGGGGAACAATCTGAACAATTTTAATTACAGGAATTTAACCTTTAATCACGAAAAATTAAGTGTTTCATATATTTTCATAGTTTTTATGGATCCTTAGCAAGTTCGAAGTTTCTCGTATTCATTGCCCCCCTTTTTGGACTGGACCATTTACCTTTTACTTTGTACAAGCTTACTAATGTATATTATTTGTATTTACAAAGGAGATTTCTGTCTCAATCAGTGGTCGGAATGCGGGGACCATATTTATTTAAACTCTAACAAAGCGGATAGTAACAGTTCGAATTATACCTATGCCGAGTGTATCTGTACGCGCTTTTTGTCGGCGGTATTATTCACTTGCGATTTATCACTCAAATATGCTCCTCGCGTTCCGATCATTGGTCAAAAGTGATCGGATCGCTGAGCGTGCGCTCTTCACTCATGGTGTAGTTATCCACGCTGTGATTATCCAATGCCTAACTTAACACTAAAGTTTTGTCGTTCCGATCAATGGTCATAATGTATCAAACATGTTCTGTGAATATGAAAATCTCGGTAGTTTTTTGAAGCATTAACTTACATCCGTTTTATATTTTGATTTAATGTACGTTTCGTCGTATGTATTTTAAGAGAAGTTTACAAAATATTCAATATTCGAAATATGAACAATATGTAAAAATTATAAACGTTTAGTCGAATGATTTGGAATTTGTGATTTTATATGTATTTATGTGCGTTTCTTTCGTTGAATCTTGTATGTTAGATGTGTAAGTGTAATCTAATACTTGTTTGTAAATAAAATTGGAGCGTATTTCTAAGGATTTTAAGTCGAAAGTTGCCTGCAAAATATGTTGCATTGTATTTGTTAACGCTTATTCTTCTATGTTTTATGTGAAACTTATTTCCCACAAACGTCAAGAACAATGATCGCGTAATCTTTAGTTTGTTTACTGACACTAAATATACGTAAACGTAACGAAAAGGCATATAAGTGTCGGTCACATTTTATATACAGCGGTATTATCCCTGGAAGGGGTGGTTTGTTCCCATTGAGTCACACCGAGATGAGTAACACTGCTACTCATTAAATAAATATATACGGACAAATCACACAGATTGAGCTAGCCCCAAGGTAAGTTCGAGACTTGTGTTATGGGATACTAACTCAACGATACAATATTTTATAACAAATACATATATAGATACACATCCAAGACCCAGGCCAATCTGAAAAAGATCATTTTCCATCTTGACCTGGCCGGGGATCGAACCCGGGCACTCCGTGTCGCAGTCAATGGGAATAAAAATCCCGTTGTGTTTAACAGTGTTACACATTGCAACTATATTTTTCTCAATGAGTAACACTGTTACTAATTGGCACTCTGTGTTCCCGTTCAGTAACATAAAGGTTATTAAAATTAAATATTGGTTATTAAAAATTGTTTAAAAAAGCTGTTCATAAATTTTGTTTTTACAAATATTAATGTTATTTCATCAAGTTCTACGCTAATTTGTTACATATTCTTTTTCAATGATTACTTATAAAGCAAACATTGGAAATGCTTTTTATTAGTACATTTCTTAATAACTGGTACTGAACGGGAATACAGAGTGCCAATGAGTAACAGTGATACTTATTGGGAAACAGATAGTTGCAATGTGTAACACTGCTACACAAAGGGATTTTTTTCCCTAACTTAACTAAAAAAAATTGTCTTTTCATACAAATTGCCAGGACAGCCGAACACTTCTGTAAGAAAATGCTTTTTTTTCGTTTGTATTAGTTAGGTCCCATTGGATTTTTTTTTTATTTTGACGGGCTGAGTCACCCCTTCTAGGGAATGTCGGTGGTTAAGTTACACACCGTATACTTATGTGAATTATAGTTATTTTTAATTTTGAGGTATGTATTTAAATATTTCCTTTTTATGAAGTTTTTGGTAACATTATTTACATAATTATCTGTACGCACTATAGAAGCAATAAATGTTGTGACACTGTTTTAGATGCCGTTTGAGATAGAGGCAGTTACATTTTGTTAAATATTATGGGTGGGTATTCGAAATAGTAAAAATGTATACACTTTATACTGCGACCGTTTCCTAGAAAATGCACTAAGAATGCATGGAACGAAATAATATTATGTATAAATAGGAACAAATCACACATTGAATTAGACTACGCAGGAACGCAAAATATAGGTGTCGTTGGAGGTGCGGTTTGCGGGGGGAAACAGAAATGAATGTAAAGGTTCGTAGTGTGCACCTGCTTGCCGTGTACATACGTAAATACTAGTGTGTACATGCGCAGATTGGGTCTAGTTCTGTGCCGATATCTATACTGAGACAGATTACACATAGTATATTTAATAACTGATACTTTTATCGATAAAAGTCCAAGACTCAGGTCAATCTGAGTAAAAACAACATCTTGGCCCCGGCTGTTATCATTTATGGCAGTTGTTAAGTATATCAGATGCCTTAAGGCAGCTTGAAAATCCTGGCCCTAGCCTTGGCATCTTGAACACACGGAAAATAAACAATTTCGACCTGGCCCGGGACCCTGAGATTCGCAGGCACTTCAGTACCACTGCGCTACAGACGTCTAAAGGTGAACGCAGACTTGAGCCGCATCGCACGCGCCGCAAAACAAAAGCGACTGCGACGCATGTGGTGCGGCCAAGTCTGCGTGTACCTTAAAGAAAGAAACTAATTTCGATATACCTTCCTTTATATCAACATCAGAAGGTTGCGGTCGCAGTATAATAAGTGAGTAACAATGAAACCTGCACCAAGGTACCTTTTTTGTGGTATTTCGTTGATCATTCTCGCGCGCGTGGGAGCCGCATTGCTTGCTGTTCGTTGTCGACCGTAGTTTATGATTAGACTAAGGTGCAAATGTTCCTATGAGTGTGTCAGATTCGTAAATATATGGATATATGCCGCGTGTTGTATAGTCGACCATTTCAATATTTCTAGCCTTGTTAAGTGTCAGTATGTCGGAGATTTTTCTATTAACATACACTATCTTAACGAAATATACCATTTTAAAATTATATTTATTTTTTATTGTACTTTCCTGTTATCAAGTTGAGGCCATGAGGAATGCAACATCACTTTATAAATTACACAATGAGTGTGTACAATACACTTAAAAGTGAAAATTATAACATGCGCGCCATAACGACGAGCAACTATTGTCGATGACGACAAAATAGTCGAGCTTGAATATCTAATGTCTAAAAGGGCTTGTGTTACCTTCATTTCCATATGGCTTTTACGTTTAGTTTTTAGCATGAGTTCTATTCGATTGATTATTGAGCGGCGCGCTTCGGCAGCGGCGGTGACCGACAGCGCACGTCTGCAGATCTTTGGCACGTCTCACGAACGGCGCGTTTGAACCAATCTCTATGGTTTGAACTGCGTGACTATGAATCGCACCTACTCATCATCATGTCGAGTAGGTGTCACGGTCAATCAACCATGCACACCCTGGTGTCAGAGTTCTTCGGAACCGCCTCTCGACCTCTGACGTGGTTCCTTTAACGACTACCAGATGGCAGCCGGGACCGCCAGCTGAACGTGCCTTCCGAAGCACGGAATCATCTTTATTATCAGACAATCAGGTGATTCAAGCCTGCAATGTCCTAACCAAACTGGAAACAACTAAACAAAGTATGCTTTCATGGGGGAATCGAACCCACGACCCCCGGGTCAACAGGCAAACGCCTTAACCACTGGACCAGGGAGGCTGTCGACCTACTAAGTAGGTATATAAATTGTCGTCCCTACGCGGTTTCTTGATGCATCAGAAAACGGCGTTAGGACGACGGTCTAATAAAATTGTTGGAGTTTCTGATAGTGGCCAATGCATCTGAAGATTCTGAGGCAGCTCAAAGCATCGTTCGTCGTTTTCGTGGATGTCAATGGACAACACTGCGCGCGAGTGGCCAACTGAGGGCCAAGTCTGTGATAGTAGCCAACTCTTTTTTTAGTGGCCGACTGCATGTTAGTGGCCAACTTTTTTTAGCGGCCGACCATATGTTAGGGGCCGACTATATGTTAGTGGCCAACTCTTTTTAGTTGCCGACCATATTTTAGGGACCGACTATATGTTAGTGGCCAACCCTTTTTGGGCGCCAAGTTTGTGTTTGAGGCCCAACCCTTTTTTAGAAGCAAACTATTCTTAGTGTCCAGTCTGTGTTATTGGTCAACTCTGTTGCTGGCTTACTCGGTGTTTGTGGCCAACTTATTAAAAGCTAACTCTGTATTCGTGGTTACAATACTGTGTTAGTTGTCAAAACTGTGTTAGTGGCCAACAGTATGTTAGTGCCCACAGCTAAGCTAGTGGCCAACACTCTTTTTCTTTTTAAGCTTCTTTGGTTAATTACTTCTTTCAAACATACATATTATCACGTCTAAAAAACGAAAAAAAGAAACCCCCGTTTTTTAGGCTTCCGTGGTAAACACGTAAGCCTTATAGTTTCGCCATGTCTGTCCGTCTGTCCGTCCGCTGTTTTACTCGGAGACTATAAGAGAAAGCTGTAATTTGGTATAGATATGTATATTAATTATGCCGAAAAAGTGTTGAAATAAAACATTGTAAAAAAAAACCTTTTTTTAGAGTAGCCAGCAGACAGGTAAAGAGTGAGTAATTATTTTTTTTCGATCTTACCAACTTGTGGGATGTTGTTAAATAGGTCTTTTAAAAATAATGTGAGCTTGTGAACATCATTTTTCGATTGGCTAATCAGTTTCTGAATTATTTGATTTTATAGTGAAAAATTTTGTTACAGTCCAATGTCCCTCCCCATCTATCTACTAAATGGCTGGCTGTAACTTAACACGTGAAAAAATTCACAGCAGTAGTATATATAACGAAGTTTAAAGGAAAACTATCAGAGCTAAGTAGCGTTTACAAATAAAAGAGTTATAGTCCACCAACTTACAAAAGTACTCAGAAAAGTAAAATTTCATACAAATTTAATGACAGTTGACAACTACGGAAATATAAAATCATAGCAGCTTTTATATTATAGAATAGAATACCTTATACCTAAATTAATAGCAACTCTCACATAAGGCTCGTTTTTGGTCGTTAAACCGTGAGGCGTGACCTCAAAGCTGGCATTCGCAACTACGGAACCCTATACTGCGCGTGGCCCGCCACGTACTTGGCCGGTTTTTTTTACTTAATTGTCCATAACTTTTGCATTTTTGCGAGCGGCCCTTAACTTTTCTCAAAAAATATGTATTTTCTATCCCAAATCGAGTTACACCTTAAACAATTTTCTGAGAATACGAAACGTTTTGACATAAAAACACTTGTTGACTAGACTAAATACACTATGGACAGAGCGGCACCTAAGATTATCTCTCAGGCTTATTACTTATTCGTAGTAGCTCTCGAGATTATCTTATCTCTCAAAACAAGATGTTCTGAGCTTCTGAGTCTTATCTCTATGATCTGTGCTCCTAATTCTACAATGTCTGTATGATGTGGCTGCCATGTTAGCTCTCAGAATAAGGAGCTTCAGTAAATAATAAAATAATAAATAAACGTAGACATGCTATACAAGTTGACATTTCAACACGAAAAAATCCGTGACAAAATTACGTCATGGCGGCATGCTAGCCCTATGTCCTTTACAAAGTGCTAAACAAACCGTACTCTAAGGGCCGAATATGTTTGAACTTCTTATTTCAACAACGGACGGCCGTCGCCGGTCGGCCTTCATGTAGCATCAATTGACAAGTTGCATTTGACCTTTGACCGGATATTTGATTTATGCAATCGATAGAACCTTATAAGTATTAGAAAGATATGTATATTAACCATGCCGAAAAAGAGGTAGTTAAATTAAAATCTTGAAAAAATATTTTTGTTGGCTCCCGTATAGGTACTATTGCGCTTGAAAATGCATGGATACCTTAAGGTCGATTTTCTTTGAAGTTTTGAACTTGCTTTCACGCACAGCACAGCATAAGCACATAAACTTGGAAACGCACAAGAAAACTAGATGGCTTTGTTCGGGGTCCTTAAATTAAAAATTACGAATTCATTGCTGCACGCCTCAACTAAATGACTATAAAAAAAATGACGTCCCGAAAGTAACGAGTTTCGGGAAGTGTATCGTCAGTACCGGTACTAGATAAAGGAGTCGAATACTGGGAATTCCTAAGAGCCAACTAATCATTATTTCGTGATAGATTTTCATAAGTATATCATGAACCATTTATCCATTCCATGCTGGTCTGGGAGAAAAGAAAAAACGTAGTGCCAGCTGCTTCTTTTTCCGCGCAGACCGTAGAATCCGGTCAAGGGAATGGCGAAAATCTAAAGAATCATGACGATAGGCGATGCGGCTATCCCATCACTGCGGGACTATTATCACTATTTTGATTCCGTTTTCCACCGTTACGCCTACCAACACGCTTAATTAACGTGGCCTTTCGGTTATATTGTCTGTGCCTTTCGGTCTTATAACCTGTCTGTCTGTGTACCCCGTACGGGATATGTAGTAATTTTGCTTTCAAGGCAAGGTCGGAAGAACAGTAAATGGAATGACAACAGTGTCGTTACTGCTGCCTCTGATGTAGTCTGTTGAGCTTAACTTAAGACATTACAGAAGACGAGGCGTTTCTCAAAAATACCTACTTATATAGATTGACCAACCGAATATTGTCAAAACATAAAGAAAATATTTAAGTCTTTTTGCAAGAAAAAAAAATCAGTATACCTTTATATACCCAGTGTCAATCTTAGGATTAAGACGAATTTGACGGCATTCTCAAGCTTAAATTCATCAAGCCGTTTAGGCCGCAGAGCGTCTCATAGAAATATAAACGGTGAAATTTTGATCGTTTTGGACCCTTAAAGGGGTGACTCAGACCATCAATATGAACAAATTTATCTACGGGACCATCGCTTGACTCATCGATGAACTCAAAAAAAAATCGTCATTTCCATACAAAATAGTTCCGCCGCCGCCCGGCCAGTTTGTATGGGAATATCGAATGTTTGTTTGAGTTTCCAGCATTGTTCCCATAGGAAAAGTTGTTCATTTTGATGGTCTGAGTCACCCCTTTAAGGTCCAAAACGATAAAAATTTCACCATGTATACATACCTACATACACTCGAAAAACATAACCCTCCTTCTGACGTAGTCGTGTAAAAATAAATTGATTGCAAAAATTATAAATAACTAGCTTTCGCCCGCGGCTCCGCCCGCGTCAATGTCGATTCCTCGGGAATAGTAATTTTTCCCGGGATAAAAGGTAGCTTATGTCCTTCTCCGTACTCCAGAGAACTTGTATGCAAAATTTCATGATGACCGGTTCAGCAGTTACAGCGTGAGCGTAACAGACAAACAAACTCACTTTCGCATTTATAATATTAGTAAGGATAATACGGTATATCAATTAATAATAAATAAATATATACGGACAAATCACACAGATTGAGCTAGCCCCAAGGTAAGTTCGAGACTTGTGTTATGGGATACTAACTCAACGATACTATATTTTATAACAAAGACATATATAGATAAACATCCAAGACCTAGGCCAATCTGAAAAAGATCATTTTCCATCTTGACCTGGCCGGGGATCGAACCCGGGCACTCCGTGTCGCAGGCTGGCGTGTTAACCACTGCGCCACGGAGCTCTCTAAATTGATCTTTATAGAAACAAAAGTATATTCAATATTATTAGGTTGTATGATCATTAGAGGTTTATTACATAATATTACACACCCATTTTTACCATGTAACATCCTCGTCAAGTTAAGGCCGTGAGATATGCAACATCACTATGAGTGTGTACAAAACACTAAAAAGTCAGTGCTAAATATAAGGCGAAGGTCGTCGCGCTAACGCGAACGCGAAACGTCATTGCGTTGATATTTGTAGATAATACTGCTGTGTCATTGAGGATGAGGATATACATGCATGTCCTTGTAGTCCTATTCTCCTTGTTGTAGTAATAGGTTCTATTCTTCAAAAGCGGTTTTTAACCAAATTCAAAAAAAAGAAAAGGTTATCAATTCGATTGTTTGTTTTTTTGCATAATGCCTGCCTGCCCTCAGTCGGCAGATTCCCAGCGCTCCACATATTCATATGAACCGATTTTAAAATTCTTTTGACGTGATAACTTCGATGAACGTTATATTTTAATGATTTTATAGTAATTAAATAATTTAATTTAAACAATATTGACATATTAGTATTTTAAATCTATTTCTGTGTAAAATAAATTGTAATTTTTATTTCTTTTATTAATCTAAAAGATTTTTTGTTAACCGAAATAAATGTTTTTTTTTATATTTTATATACTTATATTATAAAGCTGAAGAGTTTGTTTGTTTGAACGCGCTATAATCTCAGGAAATACTGGTTCAAATTGGAAAATTATTTTTGTGTTGGATGGTCCATTTATTGAGGAAGGCTTAAGGCTATAAAAAATGTCACGTTCTGAAGCAGCAGCAGCAGCAGTAATAGCAGTAGTACCTTATAATAGTATCTATCGCGCATCTATCTCTCACCGTTTGCACGTAAAATATCGTCCGTAAACCGACTTTACTTACAGACAACCAATATTTTTGTTTGAAAAGGTATGCTTGGTCCCATTTAAATGTCACGGGACCCTATTAATATCGCTCCGCTGTCAGTCTGTCTGTCTGTCACCAGGCTGTATCTCATGAAATGAACTCGTGATAGGTAGACAGTTCAAATTTTTACAGATGATGTATTTCTGATGCCGCTATAACAACAAATACTAAAAAATAGAATAGATAGAATATAAATAGAATTTATTTATGTTGGGTTCCATACCTAAAGGGTAAATACGAGACCTCAAACCTATATAGGAACAGAGTCAAAGTTTATACACATAATGTATATTTATTGCCGCTATGATAAGAAGTAATAAATAAATAAAAATAAAATAAAAATAAAAACGACGTGGGGTTCCGTACCAAAAACGTGTTTTTGAGCTGTTTGTAGGTAAATATTTTATTGTGGTATAAAACGCTTCATATGCGACTAGCACTTGGCCGATTTTATTTTCTTACATTTTTTTTAATAAAACTGTTTTTTATTAGCGATCCTGATATTTCAGTATCAATCGGTTGCCTTTCTGTGACACTGTATGAGTCAGTTTATAAACATGATTGGGTAATAGCTCAGGTAATAGGTATTATGATGCTTAATATTTTTTATAGAAGAATCTATTATGTGTCACAGAAGTCTCAGGATGACTTGCTGATTTGCGCTTTAAAATGCAAACTGACCGGTGAACCTTATTACTTCGTCTCTACAGTCTGGTTCAGACGCGCACCGGTCCGCAGCGGCTTACTACGCTTTGTAGGTCAGTCAGTACTCATTTATTAGTATTTAAATAAAAAAAAATGGAAAAATGCCAGGAAACAACTACCTAGTTAGGTATCATAAAAAAGTATCAGAAATAGTGTCAATTATTATTTTTTAAATAACGCGACCAAAAAATTATCGGAATTTCAAAAATGACGTGTGATTTTTGTTTTTTTCACTTGATTCAGTTTCTCTCACTTGCATGTAGCATTATTTGAAAGTGTTTTCGGCGATCAAGTGAGAGTTGGTTAAATTATAGCCCAAGAGCCGGCACCAATTTTTGGGTAGGTATTCGAGGCAAGCTGAAAACTTGTCACATACCTCTCCTACTGTACCCCAACAGGCCAACACCTGACTCACTCAGACCTGGCTGGTGAGTACCGAATTTTTTTTTAAAGTCCCACCATAATTATCTCCGTTTTTGAAAATATTATTTTTTTGTTATAAATAACACCCTATTAAAATTTCAAGTTACCTCAAATACATTTTTTATTTATTTGAGGCAACTTTAACTACAACAACAACATATAACAATTGCATATTGCCTCAAATATCCATATTTAAAAAAAATATATTAATTAATTTTAATATTAATTTAGCCTCGCTACTCACCAGATCTGCAGTTTCGAGTTGGGGTTTAAATTGGAGAGTGTGACGAGTTTTCAACTAAAATTGGTACCAATTCTCCTACTAGTAAAATTCTGGTTCTCTGTATACCCTAAACAGTGTTTTTCTTCATTTTATTTGTAGAGTTTTCAAAACGTAATTTAAAGATATTAAATCATCTAAAAAGTTATTCATTCCAATATTAATATGGAAGTCAATATGAAATCATAACTAATAAATATTTCAGTATGTATATTATGTATGGGAAAGTAAGAAAGATAGAAAAAATGTTTATTTTATACATTATAGAAACATTCAATACTTTCAATAAAAATGTACAGGTATTTTATAAATGTATCGAAAAGGTCTCCGCTCAGCATATGTCGTAGTGTGAACTACGACGCTGGTCTTCCGCGGATGCCTTATTTTGTTAACAGAAAATCAAAAATACGATAAAAACAAAAATATCAAAAATAAATTGAGGCATAGCAAGTTTGTTTGTTTATTTCTTAGTCCATTTGTTGGGCTTTCACGCTTGAACTACTGCACCAATCATGTAATTTCGCATTATGCATTGTCTGTATTAAGGAATTTCTTTATTCCAAGGAGAAAGGCAGAGGCTAACCTTCCTCCCGGAAATCGTATTTCCCTTCCGGTGTTCAACTGGCAACACAGACCGGCACGCTTTTGTACTAATACTAACCAATTCAATTAACCAAAGCGTAGCGATTATATACTCTTTGAATTAACCCGTGCTCAGCTCGCGTCGTCTTAGCACGCTTTTGCGTTCAAGCAATGTTTTATGAGGTTTATTTACTGAACACGGTTTTTTTATTGGTCTGTTCAATGTAAATTCGTGCTATTTATAATCGTGTGAGCCGAAGAAGGCGGCATCGGCGCCCGGCGCGAGCGAAACCCGTGGGTTGATATCGCGCGCTTGTCATTGCGACTTTATTATTTGTTACCCGTGCGTTAGAGTTTAGGCCGGCGGAAGTCTGTAAATAGGTATACGTTAACTTATCAACCGATTTCGATCACTATTCACTATGGGGCGACATATTCACACGTAATTTTTGAAATTCCGATAATTTTTGAAACATAATTATAAATAAATATAAATACCTATATAAAATATACATATACGGACAAATCACACAGATTGAGCTAGCCCCAAGGTAAGTTCGAGACTTGTGTTATGGGATATTACCTACTAACTCAACGATACTATGTCCTTTCTCCTTTTGTCGCAGGCTGGCGTGTTAACCACTGCGCCATAAAAAGTAAAGTTAAATTATACAATAATTTAACTTTACTTTTTATATTAATTTAAATTATACAATAATTTAACTTTACTTTTTATCATTTTCAAAGGCATCGGCACTGGTTTAGTTATGTTAATTGTTTAGATAGTGCATAATAGAAGAGTTAAAAATTCTTTTTAGTGAAATTAAGATTTCGAAATACTTAGCTATGACGGACAGTCGAGTGACAGTCTGACAGTTAAACGTGTAAAGTCCAGTCCAATCCAATGCGGAGACAGAGAATTCGACGAAAAATGTGCTAGTTTTGTGGAACGTTTTTCAAAACAAACAAATTCTAATTGGGTTATAAAAAGACGGTTTGCAGCACCCACAGGATGTAAACCAGAAAATTGTTTGCCATCCTTCGATCAAAAATAAATTGAAAAATAAAATGCATAGTCGAAATCTTAATATAAAAATTTTAAAAACTACACCAAGTACTCTGAGAAGTTCGTCCTGCTGATAAGGGCTATAACGTTCTAATTTACGTCCTTTTCAGACATTCCCTCAATCTTTATCCTTACTCTGAATTTAGAACAATACTTACTTACTTCGCTGGCTCAGCGACCCGAAGTGGATCTTGGCCTCCGACATTAAAGTGCGCCATTCTTCCCTATTCTGTGCCACCTCTGACCAGTCGGATACTTCCAACTCTTTCAAGTCTTTGGCGACTTCATCCTTCCAACGATATCTTGGACGCCCCACTGGACGGCGCCCGGAAGGTTGACCATGATAGGCTTTCTTTGTGGCTCGATCATCTCCCATCCTCTCCACATGTCTTAGCCAGCGAAGTCGGGAAGATTTTATTTCTCCGATGATGTTCGGCTCAGACACTAGCTCTTCTATCTCCCGGTTGTACCTCCGACTCCATGCCCCATCTTCTCCTCTTGTTGGTCCCAGAATCTTCCGCAATATCCTTCGTTCCGCCACTAAGAGTTTGTTCTCCTCCTTCAAAGTTAGCGTCCAAGTTTCGCACCCGTACGTTAAAATTTAGAACAATACGAAACAAATATTTCGATTGTAGAGGTATGACTGCAGCGGCCGCAACTTGTCATAATATTTAATTCATGGTACATATGAGTGATGTAACGAATATTCGCATTCGCATTCGCGGATATTCGCATATTTTTGAATATTCGCATTCGCATTCGCATTCGCGAATTTACTGCGAATGTTTTTGCGAATATTTTTTTTTAATTTTTTTTTATTGTTGGTTGATATAATAAAACAAAATCTATACATTAACTATGTTTTAATTCAAGAGAATTATTTAACCTCGTCATCACATAATCAGTCTTCTCTTTATCATTTGGTTGGTAACATTTATTTATTAACTTTAAGAAATCGAAACAAAAATCAAATCGTACGCGCTTCGCCTCGTTCGAACGGAACTGCTATCAAGGTCACCAAGCGATAGTGAATTGGCGCCAAATTTAAACAAAATCTGAATATTCGCATTCGCATTCGCGAATGTCGGTAGCAAATATTCGCATTCGCATTCGCATTCGCGAATGTCCAAAATATGACATTCGTTACATCACTAGTACATATAGATATATGTAGATTATTATAAGTTGTGTACGAACAGTAGCGTAAACAAAATCGTGAAAATAGAAACCGACTGTTACAAATTTTGAAAAGGAGACGATATGACTTTGCAACTTCTCTAATGTTGCATAGAACTACTAATATATCGGTATATTAGAAGTTCTGTGGGAAGTTGGGTACACACTGGAGGATCCGACTGTTAGTGTTATTATCACCCCAATAATGCAGGAGGATTTCGCCGAAGGATAAGCCGATGAAATTGTCTTAGATACTAGCGGATCATGCGATCAATCAAATACATGTGAAACATTTTTATTTCCACTTTCTAACCTCAGTTTTACTTAATATCCAACTTTTGATTTGCATGTTTCCCGTTAATCAAGCCATACGTTGTTGGCTTCGGCAAACAGAGCATAGTGTTAATAAAGATGACAAGCAATTCATCATGAAAATGTTACGCAAAGTCATGATGCAAACACTATAGCAGAGGCTGAATTTCGTATGTCCACATTAAACGAGGATGTTTACATCCTTATTCGTGAAAAATTATTAAATTACACAATTTTTACTAATATCTTACATATTAGTAAGTCCCCACGAGAGGAGTGATGTTTGTCTTATTAGGCATGACATAATAGATAGAGGACATACATAACATAACACAAATTACTTTTGCGAGACATCTATAAGATTTTCACACACATGATATTATTGATAAGATGTCAAGTTTTTTATTGCACTGCTAGATTTTGTCACAGATACATTTAAAAATTACCACATAAAAGATATAAGTATTGCAATTTGCTAATGGGAGAGAGCGAAAGTTAACAGTAAACAATGAAAAAATTTGTCAAAAAAGTAAGTCGGTTACTGAAATATCGCCACTGGATGACTCGTCTTCAATACTCAATATGCTACTGAAACAAACTGAGGAGTTTTATATTTTGATTTCTGTATGTATGTGTGTATGTATGTAAGTTCCTCCATAACTCTTAATCGAATTAACAGAATTTTATGAAACTTGGTAGATAGGTAAACATTGAGACGTACAGGACACGGGATAGAAAATTTATTTATTTTCGTTTTTGTTTAGTTTAGAAATCGTAAGTACGCGAACGGAAAAAAATATGCAGCTGAACTATCTTGATTGCAGACTCCTTTCATGGTTGCTTCATACATGCATAATAAAAAATAAGACGTTCACGAAAAATTTGGGTAATCACATCTATTTCGAGATGGCATCTAAATCAATTACCCAGCAGTGGTAGAATATAGTCCGGACGTCCTATTAAGAAGAAACATGCACACAATATCGCTAGGAACATAGATCAAAACGACCGTTCCGCAAAATAGTTGTTTGTAACTTTGTAATTGGTGTGTCTTTTTTTTATTATTTTTACATACAAACTATCACGCGGTTTCCCATGGGGATGGGCAGAGACAAAAGATCTCCACTTAATAACTACGACTTATGTACAAATATTTTTGTGCTAATAAATTTAAATGTTTGTTTAAAATTTATTGTAATGTTTTAATGAAGTCCCATCCATGTCCAGTCTCATAAACCCATGGAGTTCAGTTAAATTGCAAACTTATTTGTAAAACCTCCGAAGATGTGGACTGGAAAAGTAAATGAATTCGATGCTGGGAGTAACTGGGGATTACCACACATTTCCAGAAGTTCGTACTGAACTTACGGTGTCCAACTCGCTTTCAGAAGGCTTTCTATCACTATTTTGCTTAGCGTTGTGTTTGTTTTTACCTTAAGTGCCTTCTTGTTGTTATGACTTTTGTTCATCAGCTTCGTCCGCAGAAATGGCAAGTAAAAATTCGAAAAAAGTTTGATATGCTTCTGAAAAATATGAAACCATTACAAGACTTGTAGCTCACTCGAACTCCACGTCAATAAATCCCATATAGGCAGGCTAATTTATTGTCTGAATGGGTTACTCAGTCATTAAATATAAAAATGAAATGTTTTATAGAACTGACTGCGCGTCCGTTCTGAACTGAAGGGATAAAAAAACATTGTAATGTTACGCGTAGTTTTTTTCTATTATAGCTCTTCAAATACAGCAATGGAAAGGTGGTCCGGCAAAACAGCTGTGGTGACAGGGGCCAGCGCTGGCATCGGCGCCGCCATCTGCGTCTCATTGGCCAACGCTGGCATGACAGTGGTCGGCCTGGCGAGGAGGCCGCACCTGGTGGAGGTCAGTATCTTTCTACTGGCGTTATGTCGTCATAGCTATCTGTGCCATTTTTACCCAGGTGTGCGGCGCACCCGGGCGTTATGTATTAGGGGGCGCCGAAAGGACCGAAAATGTACCTCATCATGCTTTAGAGTTCAGAAGATGACAGTCGGGCAATAGAAGCGTCGTTAACACTTGGAGCATAATGGGGTACCTAATGAGCGCAGTGCAGTTTCTTATCCATTTGCACCCCCCTCCCCGTCATCAAGTTGCGCGATGCTAGATAAGGGGCTCCAGCAGATTTTCATATCCGGGCGCCCAATGTATTTAAGGGCCCGTACTACCTCACACTGCTTTGCATGATTGACTGTTATATCAATAATAATTAAATACTCAAGTTGAAATAAAAATGCAGCAAAGTTCAGGACTAACTCTGGTAACTATATGACTCAAAAACACGATTGCGTTAAATTTTCTCGAAAGAAAAAAATTGCAAAGTTGCCTCTGAAGCACGTCTAATTTACTCGGTATATAGCATTATTCACCAAATACATTAAAATTAACCTTGAAACTTTTGATTATTATTGCATTACAGATAAGGCAGCCATCATATGTTTTTCTTTTTCGAATAACCCTTGAATATTCCTAAAAAACGAAAATATCCAAAGTAGCCAACGCGTTTAGACCATCCGCGTTTGTACCGCCACGCCGCCTGGCATATGGCGGGCTCTTAAGACTGTCTGAAGAGTAATCATTAGATACGTAGAGCGAACTACGGAAAGGAAACAGCAAAGCGGTGCGTACATGGGTCAATAGGGAGGGGGACCAAAATTTTGGAATTTCCTGTTGGATTCTCTAATGCACGAATTGGAAAAAATCGATATACAGTGTCAGGCTTTTGCGGACGATGCGATAGTCATAGTCTAGGGAGTCACGGTATTGGAAATAGAACGACCGACAGGCCAATGTCGCTCTCTCCCATGTTGCAAGGGGTCAAAAATAAGTTACGTTTCGCTGCACATAAAACAAAAACAATGAAAGTAACGAGGAAACTTAAATTTGATCTACCGCGCCTCAGCATGGGGGAGATAGACATTGACCTGTCGGGAACACTAATAGTCATTGCTTAAGTTTTCTTACATTTATGACAGAATCTCAAAAGTAAGCTGAAGGGCAAGGGCAGCCTGCACTCGAGACAATGCGACGTGTCGAAGATAGACGACATCAACGCTGCCTTCCAGTGGGTGGAGGACACCTTCGGGGGCGTCGATGTTCTGGTCAACAATGCTGGTGTGTTCCTTCAGGGACAGCTTACTGGTGAGACCTCTTTCGAGCCTCTAATATCAGTAGTACGAGCGTGTTCCTGGTTATGACCTCAGCTGTGTTAACCCGGGTTCGCTGTTATGACATCATGTTAGTTTATACTAATAAGGTACTGTGTAGGTATGATTTGGCAGGTCTTACGCCGGGTTTCCTTATCCTTAGTATATGTAAAGAGGTAAAAAATAAGTACTTTTCTTAATCTGTTACGGAAAGTAGCGCAGTTTACACTGAAGACAGTGTAATCTATTGAACTTGAAGGACATCACAGTCGCCGCCTGGTGAAGGATACATTCAGCGTAGGTAAACGTTGAGTGACCTGGTGGTGTTTTTTTTTTGTTTTTATGGTATCTATAGAACGGCAAACGAGCAAGCGAGTCACCTGATGATACCTAAGCGATCAACGCTGTCCATGGACAACTGTAACACTAGGGTGTGACCGGAGCATTGCCGGCCTTTCAAGGAGTACTCCTACTCAAACGTCGATTTTTTGTGAGATCGGGTACTTCCCCGGACGACCCGGCCCATTCATGCTACCATTAAAAATTAAGTTTGCGGGTAGCGTGACTCTACTCTACCACAACTAATACATTTATCAAGGCCATAGAGTTCTTTAGGTTACCTATTAACCATAGGTTACAATGCTAACTTTTGAAAGTGAAGATACTTGAACGTATATAGTCAAAATTTTTGTCTGAAACTGAAATTTTTATACCCAGTATATTCCGTAAGTGGAATTTTTGGGCTTATGATCTTCTCATCAATTTATGTTTAGGTAAATATATTAAACACCATTCAGCAGTGTGAGGGCGTTGATTTCCAGATTTGGGCGACAAGATGCTGAGCGACGAAGACATCATATCCACCATCGACATCAATATCAAGGCCGTCGTGTTCTGCTCGCGGCGAGCGATCGCTTCCATGAAGAAGAGAAACTTTGACGGTCACATAGTAAACATTAACAGGTAAAGTAGCGCTATTTATCAATGATATCGTTTCAGCTCGATTGAATGTCAGTAGGTCGAAAGTCGAGTTCAGAAGCATTCTTATAAAACTAGGTACTTACTAGAATTTCTGAAAAAAGATTATTTTTGTTGTTTGTGGTAGTTAGTTCAGTATATTCCATTGGTAGTAGTATCTACATATATTTCATCATTGAGGTGTTCCATCACTTCCATCATTTGAAATATTTTTTTATTTTGATATTCCCATCTATATAGTAAGTGTTTTCCTTGAACGTCCTTGGATATTCCATTTAGTTTAGATGACTTTACTACAGACGCCGGGACAGATGATATTAAAATTTTGTATATCAGTTATACAAAATTTTACAGGCATTTTACAGCTATTGGAGTCTATTGGAAAAACTAAAATTCTTTTATGGTCTTGGAATACCTACTGTACAAGTCGTTGAGGTACTGAAAAAAACTTATTATTGTCTACACGATTTTTTATTTATTTAAATGGAAAAATTTTAATAAAAATGTTTGGAAATATTTCTTGTGTGTTGTGTATATTCATGTAAACAATTAAATTAAATTTATTTTAAATGTATTGTTATATCCGAGCCGATATAGAGACCAAGACTGGACTGAGTTTATTTCGGCGTATCTTATCAGCAGTGGTTATTCCAAAACGCCAGTTGTTTTTCGGTTTCACAAACATAATAAAAGAAAAATAAATTACAGAAAAATATGCCGTTCAAAAAGCGATACATTAATCCAAACAAAATGAATATTCATAGCAGGATTGCTATGAACAAAAATTATTTATTACTATTAATAAAAAATATTCATTGCTATCTGAGATCCAGTTTCTTATTTTACTAACAAAGGATTACATTTCTATTCCAGTATCGCGGGCCACTACATCCCGTTCTCGTCTCAGTTCAACATCTACCCGAGCACTAAATACGCGTCTTGCGCCTTCACCGCCTCGCTCCTCAACGAACTGGCTGACTTCAAGAACAAAATCAAAGTTACGGTATGCAAAATTGTAAACCGATGCTGCCCTATCGGTACCTACACTAGTGCCTGTTGCTAGATAGTAGTCTCCTTTCACATTTAAGCACCTCCTCATTACCAATTATTAATCTAAGGTTAAGCAGTTAAAACGCGCCGCCGGTCACCGCTGCCCTAAGCACGCAAAATCATCAATTTCTATTTTGCTGTTGAAACGCGCTAGTCAACAGCGCGTCTCGCCGACGTTTCTCTGGTATCAGCCTACGGGTAAAGTGTACCTAATACATACCAACGCGAAACAGAGGCAGGCAGGCCTCTATTTTATTTATTTTATCATATTTGCATTTCGATTTCGTTTTGGCATTCGTTGTAAATGTAAAACTCTTTGAAATCCTTTTTCTTTCACTGATTCGTTATCGACTGTATGATTTCCGACTGTGAGATCCTTGTACACTCCATAACGAATCTTGAGGACAAAAATCCTAGATGGTGAACTAACTGATTATAAGATTATCTGAAACAAGAATAACTAACCCCTTCCAGAGCATCGCCCCAGGCCTCGTAGACACGGCCATGGTGGAGGAAGCAGCGAAGCACTTCCCCTCGCTGAAGCCCAGTGACATTGCCGACGCTGTTCTGTATGCCGTGTCCACGCCGCCCAGCGTTAATGTGAGTCTTTCTGCCCAGATTATAGCTTTAAAATAACCCTAATGACATCTTCATCTCTATTTTAGGTACGCTCAACAACATCCTTATCCTTACTTCGAAGGGGTCGCCGCGCGTAGCGTAGCGTAATGTTTTCGATACCAACACGGGGAGTGAGACAGGCCTGCCGGCCTATTTGCTAACTCAGTGTACAACGTTTTGTTAATCATTTCAAAATACATGATGTTATCATTAATGAAAATAGTCAATCATAAGAAAACCGCAATGTATTTTGAAGTATCTATCAAAACGTTGGTCACTAAGTTAGCAAATAGACCGGCTGGTACGGTCGATAAGACCGTACCGTACCATTGTCTGAGCGAATTTATTATTCATCATTCATCATCAAACTCAATGAAAGCTAATGAGCTTAGTTCACGTAAAAATGACACATCAATTCTTATTAAGATTTTTTATTACATACATACACAAATACATTTGTAGTAAAAAATTGTACCAATGCTTATTTCTTGAACGGGGTGTGACCGTGTGACATTTTCTACCCATGTAATGAGCGAAACTAGCTTCACTTATCATTTTATTCTTTGACTCCTACCTAAATCAGAATAACAAAACAGAGTATAAATTAAATATATGTATTAGTATTTTTGTATGCATTTGAAAAATTAAGAGAACACTACTATCTCTATGGCCACTACTCTTATGTGGCCATTTAAAAATTAAAAGAATAAAGTGATTATTGGCGCTAGTTTCGCTCATCTGAGCCCCTTAACTCCTTAAGTTCCCTCGAGGTAGCGTCCTTAACCAGTTTATTTATAATTTATGGTAAAAAATACATGTTTTTATCATCCTAAGATCGATGCTTAATTTAAAATCATAATTTGTTATAGTGACAGTTGTTCAGCGGTTAATGGTTGTTATTACATATGCGACGTTCCACGGGTAAGGGTATCTTATGAAGTTTGGCTAAGCGTCAGACGTTTAGAAAACCAATTCATACAATTTCAAACACAATTTAGTAAGCGCCTTATGAAAGGATAAGGTACCTTTACCAGTGGAACGAACAACACATATTACCTACTAACTAATATCATCGACACTTCTTAATGAGTATACCTACAGCATGTTCGTAGGATTATATGTTATAACTAGCTGTTGCCCGCGACTTCGTCCGCGGAAATTTCTGTTATTATGATTAATTAGGTTTTTTCTTAGTATAGATGAATAATTTTCCCCTGTTTTCAAAACATGTTTTATTGATGCTTCGCTCCTATTGGTGGCAGCGTGATGTTTTATAGCTTAAAGACTTCCTCAATAAATGAACTATACAACACAAGAAGAATTTTGCAATTTGAACCAGTAGTTTCTGAGACTAGCGCTTTCAAACAAACAAACCCTTCAGCTTTATAATATTAGTATACTTAGGTAGATAAGGTAGGATGTTAGCAATCAATTAAAAAAATCCGTAGCCTTACTAGGATTCTTGATAGTTAGATACTACCTACATGAAAAGTAAGTAATTATTTGATAATTACTTTTCCTTTAGCTTTATTAATTATAGTAATTATTTACTTTTCATTTCATTACCATGTATTTAGAGATAGGTATTATGTCTAATTGAAACTTTTTTTTTTCAGATCAACGAGTTAAGCATTTCGCCGGTCTCTGAAAAGAGGCTTTGAAGTTACCGATTCAATTCTTGATTGACTGCACATTTAGATTGTTGAAGTATTGTTTCATTTTAATTCTAATGGAGAATACTTGATATGTTTTTATAATTAATTTATAGTTCAATAAATCTTTAAATGTTGCTAAAAAGTTTTTTTTAACCACTTCAATTAACAAGAACGAAAAACTTCAGTAATGGATATGGCAATAATTTTATGCCTCAGTGACACACTATTGAAAGTAACAGTTTTTAGGGTTCAGTAGCCAAATGGCAAAAAACAAAACCCTTACAGCTTCGTCATGTCTGCACGCTTTCCCGTGACCGTCATAATGGCTGGTTTATGTGGCATTTGGCTGAGAGAGTTGAATCAACAATTGCTAAATGATTGCTTAATTTATTAAAAAAATGCTACATATATGGATATCCAATTCATTTCAGTGTAACGCCTTGATAAGTTAAATAAACTGCATAAAATATTTGCCTTTGCAATTTGTCAGGTACTTCTACCCAACAAATTTTATAAATGCTATATCTTCTGACGTAATATATGTACGAAGATAAGACTGAATATAGGAATGAAGTGACTATTTAGCAATTATTGCCGCTCAACATTTTCTTCATATTTGCGCTGAACCAGGAGGTGACCAGCAAACCTGACGTCAGAATGGCTGGTCAAAAAAATTGCAGATTTCTAAAGAAATATCAAATGTAGTATTAATAATAATTATAACTACTTAAAAAATATAAATATTTACAAATTATATAGTCCCTGTAAACCGTCATTATGCGACAACGTGCCCAAAAAAACACATCGGTAAGAGATTGTCTTAATTTAGAAATACTTGAACTAAATATATCAATATTAGACTCAGCAGTAACTTTGTTGTAGAAGTTGCCTGCTCTATATAAATACGAATTTTGTCTGTAATTAGTAATGAGTACTGGTGTGAACATAAGAGGGTTCTTACGGATTCTCCTAGCACGGACCTCAAGACTTATCCTGGACAATTTATCAGGACAATCCTGCAACCCGTTTATTATTATTGAAAGTAAAACTAATCAGCTACATCTCTTCTCTTAGCCAGGGGTACAAGGTCACACTTTCTCATACATAGTAGAATTGTAAGCATTATTCAAACGAAAACATAAATAATAAATATTTTTTTTCTGAATTGCCTCTTCTTGAAATATAGATATCATACCTAGGATTCGAAATTTGACAGGCGTTCTCCAAATGACTCCTTACATATGTACGATATAAAAATTTTACACTTTTAGCTTGTTTGAAACTCCTCGAATGACGCATCACAAATCCTAAATATTTATATGCCTTCGTTACAATGTTATCAATATGAGCATCAAATATAAGCTTGGAATCATGGAGTACTCCCACCCAGGTCACGAATACAGGATTTCCTATTAAATTATTTTCCTTTTAGAATATAATTAAAGGCAATTGGTCTATGTTTCCGCGTGTATATGATAACAGCACATTTATCTGCGTTTAAGTCTAATTTATCAATTGTGCATTAATCAGCTAGTCGATCTAGGTCCTGCTGTAACAGTTCAGCGTCATCTGTAGATGATATACATCTGAATATTTTTCTTCTAGATATTCATATCGTCTGCATAGCATAGGAGTTGGGCCTAAAACAATTACTAATATAATTGATAAATATAGTAAATAGCAATGGTCCTAGTAATGATCCCTGAGGGACGCTAATAGACACTGGAACCCAGCTTGAAATGTAGCTACTAATTACAACCGCTTGCGTTTTATTTTCCAAATATGATGAAAACCATCTCTTCCATATCCTTTATCCATCGAATCAGAAACAACATCGTTAAGAAATATTAGATTAATAGTACTTAGTAGAACTTGTTTGCTGATTGGAAAATACGGTTATATGTTAATCTTTCTAATAGTTTAACAACTATACAAAGTTTTGATACAGCCCTGAAATTATTAACCTCGGTTCTGTATGCTCTCTAAAGGTTATATTAAAAAGAAGAGACAGAGGTTTAGAGAAGCGTTCTAGCACATCTCAAGAGAAATGTTGCAGGTAAAGTGTCCGATCCGGTCGATTTAGTGATATCTAATTAAAGAATTAAATCATATTGATCATATACTTCAGATTCGTTAATTACAATAGTGTATAAATCAGACACTGCTGTTGAAACATTATCAATATCAGATAACTGTAAGTTATCGTAGTCGGAATTACAAAATTTGAATTAAAATATTCAGAGAACAGTTCACAAATTCATTTACCTGTATTTGTTACAGTATCGCCGTACTTAATAGAATTTGGAATAGATTTAGATTTATTTTAAAAATACGCCCTAAATTTCTTGTGTCTTTGTTTAATTGATGTTTCGACCGATGATATATAATTATCATAGGAATGGAAGTTTAAGGGCCTAATAGTCTATGTTACCAATAATAGAAAAAAATATACCTATATGTTAATGTATAATAGTCAAATAACACATATAACATATATGCAGGAAAATAAAAAGCTGTTATTCGAATTTATACTGTTTTTATTTTATTCCGGCGCCAATTGGTCGGGGTCTCCCACCTGCAAATTATTGCTTCGATAGGATTGATTGAAATGGCTACTTCTCCAAAGGAAAAATAAATAGCGTCTTAGTGGAAAATCCAGTTTTCAGAAGATAAATTTGTCATTTAAAATGTTGTTTATTGTAATAAATAAATATATACGGACAAATCACACAGATTGAGCTAGCCCCAAGGTAAGTTCGAGACTTATGGAATACTAACTCAACGATAATATATTTTACAACAAATATAGATAAACATCCAAGACCCATGCCAATCTGAAAAAGATCATTTTCCATCTTGACCTGGCCGGGGATCGAACCCAGGGCCCTCGTGTTGACCACTACGCCACGGAGCTAGTCTGACAGTAAATAAATATTATCCCTAGCAAGATCGAACAAGAAAAAAGGCAGTGAGATGGAATGATCATAAAATTTCAGCTTTGAGGCGATCCCCGAAGAGCAGTATTTTGGAATATATAAATAGGTACATTATCTAAGGGTAGTTTTCAATATTATGGTAATTAACTGAACATGCCATTAAGATACTTTACACAGGCTTATCCTCAATCCCCTGGCAATATTTGATTAATCTCGGAATCAAAATCCCTGGAATACATAAACGCTACAAAAAAAACTAAAAAAATTGTGGGAGTGGATGAGAATTTGTATGAGAAGTAATTTTTTTTTCTTTCGTTACGTAGGCCTCCATCCCTAAAGGCTAAAAACGAGACTTTATTACTGAACCTCCGCTGGCCGTCCGTCTCTATTCAAACCAAGGAGAATACAAGATTATATTCTTTTTGCTTCAATCGAAATAGGTAGAGTTGAAATTTTCACACTATGTCTAGTGCCGTAACAAGAAATCATCATCATCTGAGCGATTTCCCGGTTTCATCCTCAGCTATGTCACTCAGGGTCCGGGGTCCGCTTCCTAACCTAGGGATAACAAGATGGGGCGCAAACAAAAAGGTGTACGAGCTTTTTTGTTGTTAAATATTATATGGTGGTACAGAACGCTTCGTGTGTGATTTTTATTCGGACATAACCGGTTTTATTTCTTACAATTGTCTTTTATTGCCGATCCTGGTTACGAGATCAAGTTGTGCCACGTTCAGTATCATTCAGTTACCTTTCTGACACTGTATCAGGTCCTCAACATGGTAAGTTAATACTTAGGTAGGATGATGCTTAGTATTCTTTTATAAGAAAATCTATTGTGTGTCAAAGAAGTCTCCAGCTAATTACATATCACGTCTTTTTCCCTTGCGGGGTAGACATAGCCTAGGTCTGTAAGACCTTGTGGCCACATTTAGTATGCTGGAGGGCGTGTAGATCCACCAGCTAATACTCGTTGATTTCCACTTTAACATAAGAACTTACCGGTGAACGTTATCACTTCGTCGCCACTGTGGTCGCCACAGTCTGGTGCAGACGCGCACGCAAACCGGTCCCCTGCGTAAAGGTACTACGGTTACTAGGTCAGTACTTTGATATTATTGTTAAACACACGTTTATAAGTACGCAATAATTCAAATAAAGATCTTCTAAAAAAGCCAGGAAACAATTAGTTATAGCGAGGAATAAGTATCTGAAATTGTCAGTAAGTTTTCCTAAACTAACGCGATCGGCATGCAATATTTGAAAGTGTTTTCGACGATCAAGTGAGAGTGTTTATAAGATCAGTCCGTAGGCTGTAGAAAGTGGTAGTATAAACCTTTATGTTTGAAAATCGTGTTAATTTATACATATAATAGATATAGAAGGGCTACTACTAGGGGTCTTCACTTCATATAGTATATGGAAACAAATATACATATGATTTTTGAAAATTTTTGTCCGTCTATCTGTAGTTAGCCTTTCACACAAAAACTACTTGACAGATTTTTATGAAACTTTTTTGGTATATAGCTATTAGTACTCGGTAATATATAGGCTATAATTATTTTATAGTTATGTATACTTAATGTGAGCCCGTCTAATCTTTAATAGATATTTATATACCGCCTTAGGAAAAGTTGGTTAACACGAGGAGCACTTGACATGACATAAAAAAAACGAAGGTCCGGAGAACCTGATGTGGAACCCTGTGAGCCCAGCTAAACCTTGAGAGATATGAAAATAACGGCTTTTGAAAAGTTGTTCAGCGTGATGAGCACTTTCTGATGAAGTAAGAAAATTTAAGGTCTAGATTACAAAACCCCAGGTCATCGAAGGAAACTAGAAAGGCTGGTTTACGCGGCTGCTTTTTACTAGTTTAAAAAGTTTATGTATCATTACTGGAACAAATTATTATATGTATTATACTTTCCATCAGTTGAGATGGGAGACAAATGCCTAATCCAACATTCAGTAAAAAAAATGTATATAAGTATATATATATATATACTTCACTAGAATTATTGTTATTTTGTAATTACTTACGCAATTACGTGGAACCCTTAACAGGTACTTGAACCTATTGCCAACTTACAAAAAAATGCAAAACATAATAATAATATAAGCTGGGAGTCTACCACCACGCGGTAATTAATATAGCAGTTTAATTACTGTCTTGCGCATTACGTGTCTTTCTCAGTATTCGAGACAAGTTAGATCTCGAGAAACTGAAGAAGAAATGACGTACTTTTCTTAATAAAGCCCCTAAAATCATGTGTAATAGCTCATTTGAATTAGGTACCGACGGTTAGTCGAAAAAATCTGGGAATGAGAATCCTTATTGGAATACAGAATTGTAAGAAAAAAAGGTAAAAACCGAAAAAATAAATTCAACCTTTCATAGAAATTCGTCCAGCTGATCGGCGACTTTGTATGGGAAACCTAATTTTCTTTTTCGTTTTTTACCTTTTTTTCTTGCAATTCTGTGTCCCATTTTTGATTCTGATTCCCAGATTTCAATATAGCTAGGGAGTTCAAAATCACGTTATATAATAGTTTTAACTAGATTTATAATATAAGTTAGTTTCAAGGTCATTGACTCAGACTTAGAAATAGCCTTAGTTATATATAGCCATAGCAGTCAAAGGAGCGGAAGTAGCCTGCTTACGCCCGCCCCAAGGGCTTAACAATATATTTGTATTATTATAGCTCTTCAAATACTGCAATGGAAAGGTGGTCCGGCAAGACAGCTGTGGTGACAGGGGCCAGCGCTGGCATCGGCGCCGCCATCTGCGTCTCGCTGGCCAACGCTGGCATGACAGTGGTCGGCCTGGCGAGGAGGCCGCACCTGGTGGAGGTCAGTATCTTTGTACAGGAGTAACGTCACTCTTGTAGGAGTAGGATAGTAAAAAGTCATACAACCCGCTTAATCACAACAATGAACAATTTTTCATATAACGACTTCAGACAAACTACTGATACTGAACCGATTTTGAAGAATATTAATGGGACAAATTTGGATGCATATCGTTTCAAATAACGTCACGTAGTTATGAGATAACAAAGATAAGAAACATGAAGCCGGTTTAAAAAATAAACTAGTTTAATGTAACGTACCCTTTTGATAATTCCTCGACAACTAAACGTTTTTCATATTAGTACCAACCTACTTACCTATGTTGTTGGATTATTCATGTTCTCGGAAATTACTATACCTAGGCTCCATGACTAAGCTTAATATTAATTTCATGTTTTCTAAATAAAATACTTACCAATGTTGTATGCTGATGGAAACTGTTCTAAAGCACAATTAACATATACTAGATACGATCTCTACTCACTAATTTCTACGTAGTTTACCTTACTCATCATCATCATCTGAACGTTTTCCCGGGACCGGGGTCCGCTACTATGACAGAATTAATGCTGGAATATGATTTGTCAGAATTTTACGGCAGGCTGCCGTCTGCCTCACGCCAACCCTTGGGTAGCTCCAAACCCGCTTAAGTAAGTGCAAGTATTTGCCCGCGCCGGGAATCGGACCCGGTGCCCCACGTGTAGCAAACTACCTCCGTGGTCCAGTGGTTAAGGTGTTTGCCTGTTGACTCAGGGGACGTGGGTTCGATTACCAAGGGAAGCATACTTTGTATAGTTGTTTCCAGTTTATTTAGGACATTGCTGACTTAAATTCCTGATTGTTTGATAATAAAGATGATTCCGTGCTTCGGAAGGCACGTTAACCCATTGGTCCCGGCTGCCATCTGGTAGTCGTTAAAGGAACACCGTCAGAGGCCGAGAGGCGGTTCCGAAGAACTCTGACACCAGGGTGCGCATGGTCGATTGACCGTGACACCTACTCGAAATGATGATGACGTGTAGCAGGGCTGTGCCACGGAGGCCGTCGATAGATGTAGATCTCCCTACACTAGAAATCAAAAATATAACTCTACCAATTGTAGTATTCTGGTATTCTCCGCTGCCACTGTGTATTGTAAGTACATCACAAAAGATCCGCTCCATTAATCAATCGTCCATTAATCTTTCAATTAGATCTATTATTTGCTATTAACAAGCTCGTGCAACAAGAGCAAGGAAGTTGGTTTCTAGAACCGAAATTGCCCACCACGCGATTTTGAAACTCTGAACTACTTATATTGAAATCTTGGAATCAAAATCCCTAATGGAATACAGAATTGTAAAAAAAAAGGTAAAAACCGGAAAAATAAATACGTAGTATACAAAGTCACCGAACAGCTGGGCGAATTTCTATGGAAGGTCAATTTATTTTTTCGTTTTTTACCTTTTTTCTTTGCCTTTCTGTATTCCATTAGGGATTTTGATTCCAGGATTAAAAGTTCAGATGTTCAAATTCACGCGGTTTACTAATATAATAAAGAGGAAATAATTGTGTGTTTGTTTGTAATTAACTTTTTGTAACCTTCATGACCTCATACACAGTGAGATCATCGGGAACACGAAATGCTAAACTTTTCTTACATATATGACAGAATCTTAAAAGTAAGCTGAAGGGCAAGGGCAGCGTGCACTCGAGACAATGCGACGTGTCGAAGATAGAGGACATCAACGCTGCCTTCCAGTGGGCGGAGGACACCTTCGGGGGCGTCGATGTTTTGGTCAACAACGCTGGCGTGTTCCATCAGGGACAGTTTACTGGTAACACCTCCTCCGAGCCTCTAGTATTATTAGTCTGAGCGTGTTCCTGGTTGCGTGCTGTGTTTTCGAACCCGGGGTTTGCTGTAATGACACCACGTAAGTTTATACTACTACGCCTTCCTTGTCCTTAGGTTATGCTAAAAAGTAAAAAAAAACAAGTACCTTTCTTAATCTGTAAGGGCAGTAGCGCAGTCTACAGTGAAGACAGTAACGTATTAAAGTTGACGGACATAACAGTCACCTCCTGGTGGAGGATCAGACACGAGTATCGATATATATACAAAGTATTCCATTTTTTTTGGCCTTGTGGTTTCCGGTAGAGTAGAATAGGACCACTCCAAGTCTTCCCATGGATGTCGTAAGAGGCGACTTAGGAGATACAAGGTAAATAAAGCTCATAAACATCAATGAGACCTCTCCAACCCGTCTGACCAGCGAGGAGAGTGTAGGCCAAGTCCCCTGTCTGCTCTGGCCAAGAATGGCTCCGGCAGTACAAAGAGGGTCATGCTCCTGCAGTGGAGACTAAAAAGACCTGATGATGATTCCATTTTAGACCTTGTGTGTAGGTACATATCAGTGCTCGTAACTGTACATTTGGCGTAAAGGTTGGGTGAAATGTTGATTCGTCAAGGATAAACAGACCTTTAGGTATTATACCTAAAAGACTATTATCCTTGATAAATAAAACAGGTCACTCAATCTTTATGCCTAGGTGACTGCAAATTTTTGGAAGTGTAGATCTTTTTACTATTTATTATTAAATCAAAAATTGTTCGTGCGTCTCCACCTTAAATTTGTGTCCGTAAGTGTAGATTTTGTTTTTATATTCTCATCATCTTAGTGCCTAGGTTTAGGAACAAAAGTTAAACACCATTCAGCAGTGTAAGGGCGTTGCTCCATAAACTTTCCAGATTTGGGCGACAAAATGCTGAGCGACGAAGACATCATATCCACCATCGACATCAATATCAAGGCCGTCGTGATCTGCTCGCGGCGAGCGATCGCTTCCATGAAGAAGAGAAACTTTGACGGTCACATCGTAAACATTAACAGGTAAAGTAGCGCCAGCGGGGCGCATGATCTGCTTTCCTTTCAACTACTACAAGAAAAGAATGTGAAAAATAAAATTGAAGAGACATTACATTACAATTAGTCAAATTTTGTTTTTGAAGTGAAAACTTCTTTAGCGGCGTTGTGCACTTTTTGAGATGGGTAAAAAATTTAAACTCGCGTCAGGGCACGTGACCTGATCGAAAATTCGTTAGACGGACACGTGACCTGAGACCGCAGCAAGGCGAGTTTCCACTTCTGCAGGCACTCCGAAATGTAACCCGTTGTTTTCTTAAGGTTCCGTACCCAAAGGGTACAAACCGGACCCTAATATGGCTCCGCTGTCCGGCTGTCTGTCTGTTTGTCCGTCCGTCTGTCACCAGGCTGTCGGTATCTCATGAACCGTGATAACAAAAGTACATCATCTGTGAAAATTTCAAATGTCTACCATTTGAAATTTTCACAGATGATGTACTTTTGTTGCCACTATAACAACAATAACTAAAAACGGAAACCCATCACTTTATCGCAATTTACTTCAACGATTTTCATTTCCCATGAAACTATTCGCAGATATTGTAGTACAATATTTAACAAATACTAAAATCTGTTTATACCGAAATTTCATTAATACGATTATTCATTACTTACAAACACAGTCTATAGTTATTTCTTTTCATATTTCATGTATTTAGAGACGAAATAATGAAACATTAAAGTTTTGTTACCCATAATTTTATATCCATGTAAGTCAGTTCGCAAATTATTTGAATTGAAACATAAATGTTTACGTTATTAAAGTGAATGTTCACCTACATGGAAATACTGGGTGGCGCAAAAGTACTGGCACTAAAGAAAATACTTTTATTTTTTTTATATGACATTTTCTGTCATTCTGTTTTTGAAAATTGTGTAGTGAACAAATGTAAAATACACTGAAAATAAACATGGACCGTTTTACTCCCCAAGAACGTGGAATACACTATGGACTTAGTGAGGGACGCTTTTCCAGGCCGAGTTATCTCTCGTTTTGGCGATTTGCCTTGGCCTGCAAGATCACCCGATCTGACCAGTCCAGACTTCTTTCTTTGGGGTTTTTTGAAATCTCGGGTGTATGTGAACAAGCCACAGACTCTCGCAGCTCTAAAAGAAAACATTCGTCAAGAAATAACGAACATATCGCAGGAAGTGTTACGGCAAGTTATGCAAAATGTCATAAATAGGGCTCAAATGTGTATCAACTCTGGAGGTCACCATTTAAAAGACATCATCTTTAAATCCTAATGGTACGAAATTTTATGGCACAAATATACATTTAAAAAAACCTAAATCTAGTTTTCTAATTTAGAAAAAATGTTATAGCTGAACCAAATAGGGTCTTTACTTTTGCGCCACCCAGTATCAGGTACTTTATTGATCAATAATAATAATTATGTTATGGGTAGGCCATTAATTATAAATCGATTACAAATCCGACCCAGAGCACCCCGACTGCACGTGGCTCAACTTTTTCATATACCTGTTGTGTTATTCTCTCGCGCGGAACCAGAAGGCTCGCGAAGGAGGTCCTGAGAAAATGAGGTTGAGTGAATGAATCGAAGGGCCGACGGAATGAGTCTTCTGGTGGAGCCACCCAGATATACTTGCTTGTTGCATGCTTGCATGCTCGTTGCATGCTTACATGCCTGCTGCATGCTGGCTGCGTGCTTGCTGTTTGCTTACTGCATACTTACTGCATGCTTGTTATAATTATTACTCTTTATTGGGTAAAGCAAAATATATTAATAAGGAATTGACCGCATCACATTTTATCGTCAACAAACGAATGCAGCGCTCGATGAAACGTTAATGCGCACGCACTGTCACGTATTGAAACATGTTTTTAAAAATAGTTTTATCGACATCTTATATATATGAGTGTGTGAAATGTAACTTCGATATATAATTTTTCTAGCACTAGTAACAATTTTTAAACATTTTTTTACAAATGTTTGATAATATGAAACTACGATGATAAGTTATTCAACGTGTTAAGAAAAAAATATATATTAAAAAACGTGGAATAGTTTTTTGGGAAATGAAAATCGATGTCATACAAATCTGTATTTGAATAGACACCCGTCATATGTTTCTGTTATTTATTTTCTTTCTTTTATTAATTGCAAAATCGAAAAACTACTAGCGTTTCGGAATGACTACTAGTGTCAAAGGATTTTTCTATTCCAGCATCGCGGGCCACTACATCCCGTTCTCGTCTCAGTTCAACATCTACCCGAGCACTAAATACGCGTCTTGCGCCTTCACCGCCTCACTCCTCAACGAACTGGCTGACTTCAAGAACAAAATCAAAGTTACGGTATGCAACATTGTAAACCGATGTTTTCCTATCAGTTCCTTTACTAGTGCCTGTTAGAAATTTAGCGGTGATCATCAATATAAATAATAAATAAATATATACGGACAAATCACACAGATTGAGCTAGCCCCAAAGTAAGTTCGAGACTTGTGTTATGGGATACTAACTCAACTATACTATATTTTATAACAAATACATATATAGATACACATCCAATCTATTAAAGATTATAGATTAATACAGAGCATACATTGAAGTCACCCTGCGCATATCTGTATAGGATCTTGGAAACTACAGGAATTTGGAGCCTTGAAGACATTCAAGGAAATAAAGTGTACCTAATACATACCAGCGCGAAACCGAGGCAAGCTTCTACTTTACTAACTATTGTATCGTGTGTATCGTATTAGCTTTCGCCCGCGGCTCCGCCCGCGTCGATGTCGATCCCTCGGGAGCAGTCCCGGGATAAAATGTACCCTATATCCTTCTCCGTACCCCAGGTAATGTGTATTTTAGTGATGATCAGTTCAGTAGTTACAACGTGAAATCATAACAAACAAACTCATAATATTAGTTAGGATAAACATATTTACATTTAGATTTTTTACTTGATTACGTTTTGTGAATCGTTGTAAATTTAAAACTCTTTGAAATGCTTTTTTATTTCACTGCATCGTTATTTCAACGATTGGTCCTTCAGCACAAAAATCCTTGAAGGTAAACTAACTGGCATTATTATAAGAGTTGTCTGAAACTAGATTAACGCCTTCCAGAGCATCGCCCCAGGCCTCGTAGACACGGCCATGGCGGCGGAAGCAGCGAAGCACTTCCCCACGCTGAAGCCCAGTGACATCGCCGACGCTGTTTTGTATGTCGTGTCCACGCCGCCCAGCGTTAATGTGAGTCTTTCATCCCAGATTCTTGAAAGTAACCCTAAATGACATCTTCATCTTTATTTTAGGTACGCTCAACAACATCCTTATCGTTACTTATATTATAAACGCGAAAGTTTGTATAGATATATGGATGTATGGACGTTACTCAATCACGCAAAAACCACTGAACGAATTTTGTCGAAATTTTGCACTCAGATAAGTTATTACTTGGATTAACATGAATACTTCTTCTTCTTCCTCACCTTATCCCACTTTAAGTGGGGTCGGGACAGCATGTGAGTATTTTCCATTTCGCTCTATCTTAAGCAATTTCTTTCGTTACCATCTTTTTACCCATATCCTCCTTCACACACTCAATCCATCTTTTCTTTGGCCTACCTCTACTCTGATTCCCAATTACTTTCATACCCAACACCTTCCTGGTTACATGGCTCTCTTCTCTGCACAAAACATGTCCATACCATCCTAATCTACAGCTTCTCAATTTTTCCGTTATGGGGGCTACTTTCGTACTTCCTCTTACATACTCATTCCTTATCCTATCTTTTCGAGTCATTCCACTCATCCATCTCAACATTCTCATCTCCGCTGCATGCAATCGTCTTTCATCCGTCACCTTCGTGGCCCAAAACTCTGAACCATACAAAAGTACCGGTCTTATCACGCTTTTATACATTTTACCTTTGATCTTAAGGGGCATATACGCGAGTCACAAATAACCCCAGTCACTTGTCGCCATTTTGCCCAACCGGCGTTTATACGACTATTAACGTCCCGTTCTATATTACCGTCACTTTGCAGGAGGGAGCCGAGGTATCGAAAATCGAAGCAGACTGGCAGGGACACACCGTCTAAGGCAACTGGTGTAAAGCCAGAGGTACCACTAAAATTCATAAAAAGTTGTTGGGTTTTGGTTCTGCTTATTCTGAAGCCGAAGTCCTCTAGCTTCTTCTGCCATTTCGCCAGTCTGCTTTGAACCTCGTTTCCATCCTGGCCGATGAGGACAATATCATGGGCAAACAGCATGCACCAGGGTGCCTCCTCCTGAATGTCTGACGTCAAAGCGTCCATTACAAGGAGGAACAGATAGGGGCTTAAAGCCGATCCCTGGTGCAAGCCTACTGCCACACTGAACTCATCGGTAGTGCCAGCCTCGGACCGGACACATGTACTAGTAGGGCATGGATACCGGTATACAAAACATTGTTTCTTAAAATCAATACAAATTTGAAATTGGATTAGGAAATAACCTTATTGGGCAAGGATTCCTAATACTTAAGCGGCGATTACATTACCCAATTTATCGGGCCGATCCGTCGGGACACTAACTGCCGATATTTAGGGCCTTGCGTTTACACTTGCACTAGATCGCCTCCCTAACTCAGTTGGCCGCCGCCCGTGTAAGCTGTAAGGATGTCTCCTGCCTGTCTCTTCCAAGTACGAAAAATTGGAAAATTCGAATCTTATAAACTTAGTGACATCATATGAGAAATAAGACACATTATTTAGAGAAAGTGTCAGTGCTAAACAACGATTAGCTGTAACGGTCAGATTTTTAGCGACGGGAAATTCATATCATGACCTTAAATACAACATGCTGGGCTATCTATAGATGTCTAAAAAAACACTATATGTATGTAATATAATATAACTAATATTATAAATGCCAAAGTGAGTTTGTTTATTTGTTACATTTTCACGTTGTAACTACTGAACCGATCATCATGAAATTTTGCATACATGTTATCTGGGGTACGGAAAAAAGTACTGTTCCCGAGGGATCGATATTGACGCGGGCGGAGCCGCGGGCGAAAGCTAATGTAATATAAGTAAAATATGTATGTAATGTAAGTAAAAGTCAAATTGTCTTTTTACTCATATACGAAGCATAAAGGAGGGTTATGATTTTGACCGGTATGTATGTATGTTCATCTGTTCCTACGTTAACGTCTCTCACAAATAAATATCAGAATTTGACGATTGAGTTATCTTTAGTTGTCAGCTGGTCATAGGCTCTGTAAAGTCATGAAAAATTTAATGTGACGCCTTGTAGTGTAGGCACATTCCAAAAATATATAATAATATGTAAATAGAACGTCCGCTCGCATCAAGCGCCGCGCGGCTACTGAGCTCCCTTACTCACTAACAGCGATCACACCACCCGATTTATGCCCTAACTAGTGAGTGAGTGCGATCGGGTTGCCACGATTGCCCTAAATCGGGACACTAACTCACTAACTACGATCAGACTTCCCGATTTAGGGTCCCTAACTGAGATCGGGCCCGAGAAATTGGGTAATGTAATCGCCGCTCCAAGCGGCGATTACATTACCCAATTTATCGGGCCGATCCGTCGGGACACTAACTGCCGATATTTAGGGCCTTGCGTTTACACTTGCACTAGATCGCCTCCCTAACTCAGTTGGCAGCCGCACGTGTAGCTGTAAGGATGGCTGCTGACTGTGACTTCTAAGTACCAAAAGTTGGAAAATTCGACTATCTCATAAATTTAGTGACATCATATCAGAAACAAGACACATTATTAAAATATATTACAGAAAGTGTCAGTGCTAACCAACGATTAGCTGTAACGGTCAGATTTTTAGCGACGGGAAATTCATATCATGACCTTAAATACAACATGCTGGGCTATCTATAGATGTCTAAAACACTATATGTATGTTATATAAGTAAAATATGTATGTAATGTAAGGAAAAGTCAAATTGTCTTTTTACTCATATACGAAGCATAAAGAAGGGTTATGATTTTGACCGGTATGTATGTATGTTCATCTGTTGCTAATAACGTCTCTCACAAATAAATATCAGAATTTGACGATTGAGTTATCGTTAGTTGTCAGCTGGTCATAGGCTCTGTAAAGTCATGAAAAATTTAATGTGACGCCTTGTAGTGTAGGCACATTCCAAAAATATATAATAATATGTAAACAGAACGCCCGCTCGCATCAAGCGCCGCGCGGCTACTGAGTTCCCTAACTCACTGACAGCGATCACACCACCCGATTTACGCTCTAACTAGGGAGTTAGTGCGATCGGGTAGCCACGATTGCCCTAAATCGGGACACTAACTCACTAACTGCGATTAGACTTCCCGATTTAGGGTCCCTAACTGAGATCGGGCCCGATAAATTGGGTAATGTAATCGCCGCTTAACTCACTAACAGCGATCACACCACCCGATTAACGCCCTAACTAGGGAGTTAGTGCGATCGGGTAGCCACGATTGCCCTAAATCGGGACACTAACTCACTAACTGCGATTAAGCGCCTATTACACTATCCAATTTTTAGGAAACCTAATTAGGAACGGTTAGGAACCTAAATCGGAAGCCAGTGATCACACTACACTAAATTGTTTCCTAAATCGGGACAACGCACAGTCCATCGACCGATTGCGCTGGGGTTGCACGTCCCTATTTATCACTAATTTGAAAGAGTATTTATGGCGGGCGCCGTATATTATTTGTTGGTATATATTTATATTATATTTATATCATATAGATTTAAGAAAAAGGAAAAAGAGAAAATGCTGGGTTAAAGAAAATTTATCATTAAGAAAAAAATTGAGCCTGACGATGTGTTATGTCTGGAATCCAATGGCTTATTAAAAAAGGATTTGTCATTTTTAGGGTTCCGTACCCAAAGGGTTAAAACGGGACCCTATTAATATCGGTCTGCTGTCCTTCTGTCTATCTGTCTGTCTGTCTGTCTGTCTGTCCGTCTGCCACCAGGCTGTATCTCATGAACCGTAATAGTTAGACAGTTGAAATTTCACAGCTGATGTATTTCTGTTGCCGCTATAGCAACAAATACTAAAAAAAAAAAAAAAAATTGAAGGGGGCTCCTATACGACAAACATGATTTTTTGTTTGTTTTTGCTCGATATTGATAACGGCAACAGGTAGACGCTTGAAATATTCACAGGATATTTAGTTAAATAAATAATTAAATAAAAATAAAACTAATATTAAAGGGGGGCTCCCATGCAACAGACATGATTTTTTATAGATAACGGTACGGAACCCTTCGTGCGCGAGTCCGACTCGCACTTGGCCGGATTTTATTATAAAGATAGGGCATTTCCCTATACATTTCGATTATCTGTAATAACACTTCTTTTTCGATGGGCAGTGCCGCCGCTTCTGAGACAGTCGCCATTGCATACGTCCACTTCGACCAAGCGCGGGCCGGCAAATAGTCGTCCTAAATCGTAGCGTTGCGATTACACTATCCTAAATCGGAGACAATTTAGGAAACAGAGCGGTCGGGACCTCCCATCTCGACTAAATCGGATCCAATCTATTCTAACAGCGATTACATATTCCAATTTCCTAATTAGGTTTCCTAAAAATTGAATAGTGTAATAGGCGCTTTAGACTTCCCGATTTAAGCGGCGATTACATTACCCAATTTCTCGGGCCCGATCTCAGTTAGGGACCCTAAATCGGAAAGTCTAATCGCAGTTAGTGAGTTAGTGTCCCGATTTAGGGCAATCGTGGCTACCCGATAATAACTCCCTAGTTAGTGCGTAAATCGGGTGGTGTGATCGCTGTCAGTGAGTAAGGGAGCTCAGTAGCCGCGCGGCGCTTGATGCGAGCGGGCGTTCTGTTTACATATTATTATATATTTTTGAATTGTGCCTACACTTTACAGAGCCATATGACCAGCGACAACTAACGATAACTCAATCGTCAAATTCTGATATTTATTTGTGAGAGACGTTATGAGCAACAGATGAACATACATTGTTGTATTTAAGGTCATGATATGAATTTCCCGTCGCTAAAAATCTGACCGTTACAGCTAATCGTTGTTTAGCACTGACACTTTCTCTAAATAATGTGTCTTGTTTCTCATATGATGTAACTAAATTTATAAGATAGTCGAATTTTCCAATTTTTCGTACTTGGAAGAGACAGGCAGGAGACATCCTTACAGCTACACGGGCGGCGGCCAACTGAGTTAGGGAGGCGATCTAGTGCAAGTGTAAACGCAAGGCCCTAAATATCGGCAGTTAGTGTCCCGACGGATCGGCCCGATAAATTGGGTAATGTAATCGCGGCTTTACTTTTCATTTAGGTACCTACGTATGTATTTATTTATGTCTTGGCATTATGCCACACGGGCAACACCTTAGTTTTTAATTCTTTTATATTTAAGGTTTTTTTTAGTATGAATATAGGTTTATTTACCTATAAGTTTTTTTAAGTTAGTTTATACTGGGTGGCGCAAAAGTACTGGCACTAAAGAAAATACTTTTATTTTTTTTATATGACATTTTCTGTCATTCTGTTTTTGAAAATTGTGTAGTGAACAAATGTAAAATACACTGAAAATAAACATGGACCGTTTTACTCCCCAAGAACGTGGAATAATTGTGTGAGGGACGCTTTTCCAGGCCGAGTTATCTCTCGTTTTGGCGATTTGCCTTGGCCTGCAAGATCACCCGATCTGACCAGTCCAGACTTCTTTCTTTGGGGTTTTTTGAAATCTCGGGTGTATGTGAACAAGCCACAGACTCTCGCAGCTCTAAAAGAAAACATTCGTCAAGAAATAACGAACATATCGCAGGAAGTGTTACGGCAAGTTATGCAAAATGTCATAAATAGGGCTCAAATGTGTATCAACTCTGGAGGTCACCATTTAAAAGACATCATCTTTAAATCCTAATGGTACGAAATTTAATGGCACAAATATACATTTAAAAAAACCTAAATCTAGTTTTCTAATTTAGAAAAAATGTTATAGCTGAACCAAATATGGTCTTTACTTTTGCGCCACCCGTTATTATTCTAAGGTAAATGTTAGATTTATTGAAGTTCCTTTTATATAAAGATTATTGAGAGGTAGATATGTCTAATTGAAACTTTCTTTTTCAGATCAACGAGTTGAGTATTTCGCCGGTCTCTGAAAAAAAGCTTTGAACTTTAAAGTTATCAATTTAATGCGTGATTGACTCCACACTAAGATTGTTGAAGTATTGTTTAATTGAAATGAAGAAAATAGGTATTTAAGGAAATGTTATTTTTATAATTAATTTATAGTTCAATAAATCCTTTATATTCCAAAAAGTTATTTGTCGACTTTAATTAACAGAAAAGAGAAACTTTAGTAATGGCAATAATTTTATGCCTCAGTGACTCACTTTAACGAAAGTAACACTCTTTTATTTTCTTGTGATGTGACTGACTGAGCCACTTCTTTGTTCTTTTTGATAGTAATGTCTTTAGTATGCACCCACGGCCTGTCAGATACCTCCTCTAGATGCTTTTGTGTGCAGTGCGGTAGGGAACATCAAAAGGTGGCTCATTGAATGGACATCGCCGCAATTGCATGTGTCGAGAAAACTGGGTCAGGTAGGGTTCCTTCGGCAACAGCACATGCTATTGCGGTGATGTCCAGTCAATGAGTGAGTCACTTTTCTAAATGTGTAATCGTTCGTTAAGTGGCTTACGCGTTTGAAAATACTTCTTCAGTACGTATAAGCGACACTTAAGAATCCCGACATGGACTATAGCAATACTATAGTGAGTGAGAGTGAGTCCAACATGCCCGGACGTTTGTACATGATATTTACTTTGAGGATTCGCACCGACGATAATAAAAATACAATGTTGGTATAAATAGAACTATGTATTATGGCACAAATAAGACTAAGAAAGGATAGTGACCGTTCGTCATGGTGTAGTAGCCGCTGCTGACGACGACGAAGATGCCAGGCCTAGGACGCTGGTACCAAACTGAAGAACTGCTCGGAGGATGTCCATCTTCAGAGTCCACAGAGGAGACGGCGGCTCAGTTGACGATGACTGGCTCTGAAATTTTAACAAACATTAATTGAAGTATATAAAATTGAAAGAAAAAAAGGCCAATTAAAAGGTAATTAAAGTCCAATTTTTGCAAACTATTTTTCATAACAATGAACACGATTGCCGACATAAATAAATCTGCCTATCCCAAGACTGAAGTATATGTATAAACATGTATGAATTATAGGATATACTTTTCTTTTTATAATGAATAAATAAATATACACGGACACATCACACAGATTAGCTAGCCCCAAAGTAAGTTCGAGACTTGTGTTATGGGTATATACTAACTCAACGATACTATATTTTATAACAAATACATATATAGATAAACATCCAAGACCCAGGCCAATCTGAAAAAGATCATTTTCCATCTTGACCTGACCGGGGATCGAACCCGGGCACCCTCGTGTCGCAGGCTGGCGTGTTAACCACTGCGCCACAAAGCTCGCCAATTTATATACACACATGTTTGGAAACGCTAAAATTGGAGGATACTACGATAGGTACGAGTTTACATATACTTACTTAATTTTTATTTCGTACCTTAATAGATACCTATACAGCAAACCTTATAGGTATTTTAATTTGTAAACATAGACCCATCGGGAAAAATATAATATTGAAAAAAAAGCAAGCGTATATTTTTCATACAACGCCATTCATTCGGTAAAAGCTACCTACACAATAAAATATTAAAAAATATCATAACATCATTTCTTTACAACTATTAAAACTGGAGAATTTAAACTAAATTAAAGCTGAAAGGCTATCTGCTCCTATTTGGTATCCAAGAGTGTATATCTTCTCTCCGCCAAGGGTGCGAGCTGCCTCCAGAGCTGCCCTTGGACATCTCTCCCAGCAGCGCCATGAGCAGGCTCGAGAAGAACCCGACAGAGTCTGCCATTGGCATCTTGTTGCCGTCCTCTTCGGAACTGGCGTCAGGGTCTCCCGCCTGCGAATTATTGCTTCGATAGGATTGATTGAAATAGATTTTCATTAATGAAAGAAACGCTCGTATTTAAAAACTGTTTATTAGCTCTGTTCTTATCAGAGCTATTATTCATCGCACGCGAGCCATATAAGAACTAGCCTATGCTAGTCGATAGAACAAAGTTGGAATGAAGTTATTTCGGTTACAATATACCGGGGAAGCATTTTCGTAATAGATTTTGTACTAAAAACACATACCGCACTTGTTCCTTTCACCAGTTTGGATAGGAAAGTTCCAAAGAAAGCTCCATTATTATTCTGAAAGAAAACGGAAGCGTTTAGGGATTATAGGCATGAATCCTTTAAACATTCTAGTAACGTGCTCCTTACCGCACCGCCTCCAGTTAACGTTTCTAGTGACGTTAGAAGATAGCTGGCAATCACAGCTCCTGGATTCTCTTCACCTTCCGACTGCAGGTAAATTTCGTTTAGTACTTAACCAAATATATCTCATTATTGAAAGATTCCAAAGGTTTTATAATTACCAGTAACCCAACGAATAGTCCTAAGCCAGACGCAATGAGAGCGTTCAAATCGAATCCATCGCCCTAAAATAAAAAATATTTCAGTAAATAAATCAATGTCTCTAACGACAAAAAAAAACATTTTTAAAAGTAACAACTCAGTAGTATCTATAAAATTAATCTTTTTACAAAAAAAAACTTACGCTAAGATTTCCAACAATGCCACTGACTGCTGCTAACAGTGAACCCAAATCAGAATTTCCATCTTCCTAAAAGAACAATAATTTTATTAGATAACTTTTTATGATCATATACCTTAATTATACTTTTATAAACATAGTTTGCTTACGCCTCCACTCAATCCTGCCAGAAGTCCTAAAATGCCTCCTCCCATGCCATCCCCTTCGGGCGGTTCGTCAGAGTCATAATCCGATTCTCCAGTATCATTCGACTCAGAATCTTGTTTTTCATTTTTATTGTCATTATCAGTGCCTTTCTCAGCACTTTCTACTTCAGCACCGTTATTTTCTTCAGATTCATCATCATCATCATCATCGTCATTTTCCTCACTTTCTGAACTATCATCGTTACTTTCTTCGATCTCTTGCTTTTGTAGCGGCGGAGGTTTTAAGTCAATAGTGTCATCGATCTCAATCTCATTGTCTCGAGAGTCTACACGAGGTTCAATTTTAGATTTTTTATCTAGTTTCATGAATTGCTTTATGATGTTTTGAAACATCGGATTTGATATAATCCTATTTTGCTGAAATTAAACAATATTATAGCAATAAGATTTTATACAAATATCGGATCATGCCAATACTTTATGTTCAATGTAAATAAGCTTGGTTTAGTATAAGGACGTGGGTATAGGTTATTTAAAAAAAAAGTATAGAGGTATGCTTTTCTTACCTTAACATTTCTGCCTGTTTCTTTCACCACATAGTGCGTAAAGTGACTTCAAAGCAAACAAGTGCGACAAACTAAACGTGAACAATCGATCCGTTACAAAAACGTGCAAAGTTAGTACTTATTGAAAAATATTGGGCCGTTGTTTTAAACCAAAAGTTGTTCAAGCAAAAGGATACTGAGTGGCGCAAAATATTTTTAGCGAATGATCATGAATCAAAATAGCAAATATTCATCGTTGCGTTTTGCTTACATTTAGAAAATCATCTAAAAACTATGCTCATTCAAATACAAATTCCTCAAATATATAAATAAAGGTACATATTACTCAAGTTGACTTTGGCCAAACTCTATTGTATAATACTACCGTGTGGACTACCCACTCCTGTAAATGTAGAGATACGACGAAGTAGTATACCACCTTTTGTAATGGACGAAATCATCTGTCTGTAACTCTGTATTGAAGGAGCTACTAAGCGTGAGGATGTTTTTTCTCTTTCATTTTATCTCATTCACCTATGAAATTGTGTCGTGGTATACTTACTATGTTTGGTAATTATAAAGATAAAAATCTAAGACCCAGGTCAACAAGAAATATCGCTTTCATTCCTGAGATATAATTTTTCACTTATGTTTCAAAGATTACTTTGTAGCTATCTCCAAATAAGCTTTTGTTTCTTTACCCGACTTTTGAAGCAAGGGCAGTCCCCTTGCCTGCATAGTTAAAAAGTGAAAAGGAAGCCAGGGTCATACTGGGGACCTTGGCTTTAGGTGTTGACTTTTGATGCTCATCGCATTTAGAGAGCAGAAACTTACAAATTCAGGCGATTTCTTCAGTGTTGCGATCGTAGTATATTTCTAATGGTTCTACGGGTGATAAATTGTAACCTTTTTATGATTGACTCACATTAGATGCGCTCAAACCGGGTACGAGCGCGCCGGCCAGTCGCAGCAAGCTGAAGATGTCACTCCCGCCAGAGGGCGCTGCGGTCGTGGAGTCGTTAAAGTCATCGTCATCGTCGTCATTAAACTTCTCTGTGGTGGTACTAGTGGCGTACGTGGTCGTTGATGCCTGGGAAAAACAAAAGTCATAAATAAAACGGTTGTGCAATATAAAAGATATCAACGCTCTTGCGATGCTGCCTTCGTCTTCATCTTCCTTTACCGTATCCCACTTTTTCATGCGGGGTCGGCACAGTATGTCAGTTCTCTCAATTTTGTTCTGTCACCTATCATAGCCTTTGTCACTGCCTCTCTACACGAATAATGAAGTTAAGGTGGTTTTATGATTAACTTTTCTAACTAGACCAATCTTTGTCATGATAGTATAAAGCCTTCCGAAGGACACAATCAAGGTTGTTCAAAAACAGTAAATAACTGGCGTGGCGTAAAAAGGTAGCAAATATGTAAAATAACTTCGCAACGGACTTAATTGCTATTACTTAGGTAGTCTAGGAACTGGTTTTATAACTGGCACAAACTATTAAGGACCTGCCTACTCTAACACTGTATTCTAAATCTAAACCCTGACTAACATGAAAAATGTAAGTGTGTTTGATTGTTTTTTGACGCTTTTTATCGTGAAATTTCAGATCCACATTTTATGTCGTGCGGTGAAGAATACAAGGTCCATTTAAATTAAGCATTTAAATATTTTAAAGGCAAGGCAGCATAAGGAATTTTTAGAAATCGACTTTACGAATAAATAATGATTTTTTTATTAAAATCGATATATCATCTGTTTTGATTGTCGACGTCTGTGTCTTAGTATTCATAGTAAATAGTAAAAAGTTGTTGGCTTATTTCGTCTATTTTTATAAATGTTCAGGTCCAGATTCTTAAAAACTATCGTGTCGACTTTTTTTTATTTGATTCTAAAACATTTTTCTAGCTTATGGGTGCCAGTTCTTAAAATATTTGCGCTTTAAACACGGTGAAATTTTGATCGTTCTGGACCCTCAAAGGGGTGATTCACCCCGTCGATATGAACAACTTTTCCTATGGGACAAATGCTGGGAACTCAAAAAAAAAAATGGGCATTTGCATACAAAAAATTTCGGCACCCAGGTCAATTTGTATGGAAACGTTCCCAACATTGGTCCCATAGGAAAAGTTGTTTATATCAACGGACTGAATCATCCCTATAAGGATCCAGAACGATCAAAATTTCACAGCGTATATGGACTCTTTTTTTTTTATCGACATTGTCATCGACGTGTTTGCGAGTTTTTTACTCATACACAAATCCTACAAGAATTACAGTGAATATCCTGAAATTTCATACTTTAAAGGGAGTTAAATCCCGGAAAAAAGCTAAGTAAAATACTGTTTCCGATAGATTGACATTAACGCGAGCGGAGCAGCGGGTAAAAGCTGTCTACAAATACAATATGAGTTAGAACAACTTTAATATTGTTTGATGAAATTGGTAGATTTGATTGGATCCGTAGCTAGGTCATTAAAAACTAAACGAAAACATTTTAAATTGACTTATAGTATAAGTAGAACTATAATTTAAGCATGATCTCTCCACTTATTTGGAAGAGAGAGACAGTGAATTTGATAGGAGTTTCGATTTACTATGAGATCTAACAGAGCATTTTATAAGTGATAATTTCTAGGTTGCAATGACAAAAGTTGGATTTCACAAATATAATCTGTAGTAGTTTTTGCGCTTAGCGCCTATATTTCGTAACTTGATGAGTGAATAAATAAAACCGACTTCAAGCAAACTGCTGAACCGATTGTGATGAAATTTCAATGGAATCAAGTTTAAAGCATACATTTTCAAATAAATAAAGGAATTTTTAAAATCGGTTCATAAATGTCAGAGTCCTGGTATGTAACAACATAAAAAAAATACAACCGAAATGTCCTCCCTCCTCTTCAAACCACCGCAAAAAAAGGAGGATAAGATTTAAATTTTACTTCATCATCATCAGGTCCTTTTTAGTCTCCATTACAGGAGCACGACCCTCTCTGTACTACTAGGGCCATACTTGGCCAGAGCAGCCAGAGGACTTGGCCTACACTCTCCACGCTGGCCAGACGGGTTGGAGAGGTAAATTTTACTTATGTTAAATTTTAATGCATTATAAATTTTACTTATAATGCATTAAATCCCAGACCCCATTAAAATTTTATCACAATCGGTTCAGTTTAATTCAAGTCGTTTTTTCTAATGACAGATTATTTTGAAGTCGGATAGAAAGGCATAACTCACCGATTTGGTACGACTGTCCTCTTTGGAATCGACCTCATTGTCGGCTCTTCTCCAGCGATCGTCGGCGGGCGCAGAGAGAGCATTGGCCAGGAGACACGCTGCCAGCAGCACCGAGAGACCGCGACCTCTTGCCATCATGTATTCGACACTAATGCACCAAACACTCAATGAACGAACTTTTAACTTTGACGCGTGATTAGCAATACCTGCCGCTTTATAGAGTAGTTATAAATGACCGCAAGATGGTGGAATGAGTCGTTAGCGATCATAAGTAATTTTATAATTATTGTTAACTTAATGAGCTTCGGAATATTGTGATCTAATTAGTTCTTGTTAATTTTTAAATTATTGCGATAATTGCTTAGTTATCTAATTACATATTATCCATATGAAGACGACAAGTTGAAGCGGTATATTGGCTCAGTGGTCTAAGAGCGCAAATCATAAGCGAGAGGTTCGAACCCCTCAGACCCGACTTGTAACTCTGATGTTTTTAGCTCAATCTGACTCAAGTATGGTACTTTTAATGGATAATTAACATCACAGAGCAACCTGCACAATAGTAAATTTTTACTAGTGAGTGAAATGGAGAAGGGAATGACATGCCGCATCAATATTCCTGCCAAAAATCGTCATTAAGTGCATTTCTTTCCATACACGGACAGATTACTAAATAGTTACTAACACTGACCAGAACCTAGCTTTTAAATATTGGAAAAACGGAAGACGACATTTTTTTTTAATGTATATTTGACGGCTAACGAGCAGACGAGCCATCTGATGGAAAGTGGTCACCGTCGCTCATGGACATTTGCAACATCAGAGGAGGTGTTGATGCGTTGCCGACTCTTAAGATACCTGTAAACACGCCTTTTGACCCCAAGTCATAGCACACAGGGAAAACCTCGGGAGGAAGTCCAGTACGAGGAAAAAAAACACGTCAAAAAGATGTGGGGATGGACTTGAAATATGATTCTTTGATTCGTTTTTTAAAAACTTATTTCCTTCATTTCCTTGAATGTATAAAATAACACTTCGGGAATGTTTTTTCCACCCTAAACTTAATAAAAACGACATGGTCTAGATAATCCGGAAGTGGAGCACTGTTAGATGCAGGCAATACTACCTTCACAATCCACAAGCAACTTTAAAGGCAACTCAATACTTAATAAAATCGTCGACGAGATAAGTTCTTAGCTCTAGACAGTCTTGTAATGTAATTATGTATATAAACGGGAGTTAGCGCGAACCTTTTTATTATTGGTAAAACAAAATAAATATTAAGTGTTAAAAGCGCGAAAGTTAAAAAAATTGTACCTGTCTTGTTCTATAATGAATGAAACTTGGTTACTAACTTTATGGAGTTACAAAAACATTATTACTTTATACTCGTACGATTATTTAAAATAATATGAAGTTTATTACCTTATTGACTAGATGTGATGATGTCCGAGCGAGGATTGCACTGAGGATGGTCCGGCGAGTTGAGAGTATACTTATAACGTCGGCAGTTCCTGTCGCAGCTACAGGCTGCTATAAAACTGGTAGCCGCTCATTTGCGCATAATTGACCATCATTTGACAAAAATTTGGTATTTACTTCGTCGTCAAACGTGTAATTTTTGTTGAGCCCGTCAACGGCAAGTTTTGGATTTGTTAATCATCGACTAAGTATAAGTTTTATTAGCTGACACAAAATATTTTATCCAACTAATTCAACTATCGATATCGGCACGAAGAATCCTTGGGAGAGGCCGTGATCCAGCAATGGACTTCTTACTGCTGAAATAATGATGATGATGATGACGAATAGCGATAGAGCTGCCTAACTTCTTTCTGTTTATTTATAAATAGCTTTCACCCGCGTCAATCCCTCGGGAACAGAACTTTTTCCGGGATAAAATGTACCCTTTGTCCTTCTCCGTACTCCAGAGAACTTGTATGCAATATTTCATGATGATCGGTTCAGTAGTTACGGCATGAAAGCATAACAAACAAACTCACTTTCGCATTTATAATATTAGTAAGGATATACAGATCTGCCGGCCTACCCTCTTACCTTGGCAACTGCGGTGTACGTTTTGAATACACTTCCAACATCCATCATGGTTTACATTCTTAAATAAAAATAGTCAGTTAAATGAAAGCCGCAATGTATTTTAAAGTAGCGATAAAATGTTACACCATGATTGTGACAAGTTAGCAAGTAGGCCGGCTGGTCACCCATACAATACAATACAATACAAGAACGCTTTATTGCACCAAAAATAAAATACAAAATACAAAGGAACACAAAAACAAAATATGGTATACAACCGGCGGCCTTATCACTTAAAGCGATCTCTTCCAGGCAACCGTTTAATGATAGAGAGAAGATTATATGATCAAAGGGGTGGCGCAGAAATTTTTGGTATTTTCAAATTGTTATACATACAATAATATACCTACATAAGACTAAAATAATTTACTCACATACAAATATACATAGACTTAAATATATGCAGTATATCTCTAATACACAATAAGAGGGAGAAAATGGACGAACAAGGAAAGGAAAATAATAATAATAATATGTAGAAAATGTAAGAAAAGGATGGTGAGAACCTTTAAGAAGAAAGAAAATGCGATTTGGTCATATTTTTAAAACTATGAAGACTTTGAGCGCGTCGGATTAGGGGTGGCAGGGCGTTCCATAGACGAACTGCTTGTACAAAAAAAGATTTAGCATAGAAGTCTGAAGAGTGAGCTGGAGTTCTAAGTAGGAGATTATCTGAGCTGCGAAGTAAATGAGTATGTCCATCGCTAAGGAATACGAAACGCTCTTTAAGATAGGCAGGGTAGGTGGGATTGAAAAGGATGGAATAAAGAAGTGAGAGGATATGCCAATCACGGCGACGTTGAATTGGGAGCCACTTGAGGTCTGAACGAAATTGAGAGATATGGTCATATTTGCGAAGACCAAATATAAACCGTATGCAGAGATTTTGAAGGCGCTCAAGTTTATTAATTTGCTCCTGTGTTATATCTAAGTAGCAAGTGTCGGCATAATCTAGGATGGGAAATGAAAGCGTTTGTACAATTTTGGTGCGTATAGGAAGAAAATTTTGCAATCTTCGAAGAGACCTTGACGCAACGAAGATCTTTCTGCTTATCTCAGATATCTGAGGAGACCAAGAAAGTGAGGAATCAAATATAATTCTAAGGTTTTTGACCTTATCCTTAAATTCAATTGTTTCCCTGTCAAACAGTATATTTGGGACGGAATTCCAATCAATTTTGGTGGTGAACGGGAACTACCGATAATGATGGCCTGTGTTTTTTTAGGATTGACCAAAAGGCCGTGACATTTACTCCAGGTTGATATAATCTCCAGGTCTTCATTTATTGTGTTAATAGCAATGGGAAGCTGCTCAATGCTGGACTGTGTGTAAATTTGAAGATCATCAGCGTACAGGTGGTAGGAAGAGCGAAGTTGTAAAGATATTGAATTAATAAATAAAGAAAATAATAAAGGAGATAAGACGCCACCCTGTGGTACCCCGACGTCTGTGCAGCACCATGACGAGTAAGAATCGTCAACACGCACTCGTTGTCGGCGTCCATACAGGTAAGTACGAAACCAGTCAATTACTTCAGGAGATACGTTGACTGAACGCAATACCTCCAATAGGATATCAAAATCTACGGTGTTAAAAGCATTGCTGAAGTCCAACAATGTTAACACCGTGACCCGCCTATCGTCCATGCCATGGCGAATGTCGTCTGTTATTTTGACGAGAGCAGTAGTCGTACTATGACCAGGGCGGAAACCGGACTGAAGAGGATTTAAGAGATTATTTCTTACAAGAAATGAGTTCAGTTGTTGGTTTACTAGACGCTCGAGGACTTTTGATAAGAAAGGGAGAATGGATATGGGACGGACATCACTTAAAGCGACTGGATTGGTTTTCTTAGGAATAGGAGTTATGGTTGAATCCTTCCACAGAGAGGGAAAGGTACAGGAAAAAAGGGAATTATTGAAGATTGAGGTAATAAAAGGAAGAATTATATCAAGGATAGGTATGATCATAGTACGACCGATGCTGTCATTGCCTACAGCATTCGACGATATAGAAAGTATTGCTTTCCTAACATCACTGTCAGTAAGATGACTAAAGAAGAATTGAGATGTGTCAAGTGTTGGTTTAGCAGAAAGGGTTTTTAGAGTGTTAGTTTTGACATCATTGTCAGGGACGTTTGAAGATGCAAAATGCTTATTAAGACTTTCAATATCTAAATTATTTGGATTATTAGGCTGATTTTTCTCAACAACCAATGACCTGAGAAATTTCCAGACTCTCGCTGGATCAAAAATAACCCATAAGTACTTGAACATGGCCGTGTTATTAATATCATGTTTCCCGGTCATTATATTGACCAGGCTACAGCCTTTATATCCGGCAAGAAAGATATCCAACAGCGTCTGTCATCCCGCTGTCAGAGCATCTCCCCCCTGCCTATGATGTAACTTGGGCGACATGGAAGTCCTTGAACAGACTCCGGACTCAAGTCGGCCGAAGCAAGGATAAGTGGGATTACAGCTCTGAAATCTCATGTCCGTGTGTGCTACTCCTCAGACCATGGCAAACCTGTTGTCCTACTTCTACTATCTTGTCCTGCGTGTCCTACCACCTGCACACGTGTGGACCCAAACAATGCCACTGATAACGCTGTGTCAGTGCTTTCTGATCAACACATATACATATAATACGGCTTAAGATGATAGCCGGGAACAACGGCTTTACAGCCGCCATTAATGATGATAGCCGGGACCAATGGCTTAACGTGCCTTCCGAAGCACGGAGGAGTTCGAGATATTTTTATGCCACTTGCGGTCACCCATCTCAGTGAGGACCGCGCCCGGGGATGCTTAGCGTGCGTAAGCGCCAATAATGCTCAAAACCACTGGACCATTAGATCCCCAAAAATCCTAATCCTAACTTATATTTAAATCAAAAGTGGGTTTGTTTGTTACGATTTCACGTTGTAACCACTGAACCGATCATCATGAAATTTTTCAAGCACGTTATCTAGGGTACGGAGAAGGACATAGGGTACATTTTATCCCCGGAAAGAGTACTGTTCCCGAGGGATCTGACGCGAGTGGAGCCGCGGTCGAAAGCTAGTGGAAATATAAATTGCTAAGTAGGTACATTGAAATGCAGTACGTTTTCCTCGTATGAAACTACATCCCATATACGAAGGCGTGGTGGTGTCAACCAAGTCTGTTGCGCCACTCGAGTTGCCAAACGCGCGCGTCGCGTTCCGGTCGCAAATTGTTGGCTACGGCGTATTGATACCCTGCTTCCTGTCCTGACGATAACTCCATTGCGATACTTCGTTAGGAAGACTATTTTAGGCATAGACAAAAAAAATAGCGTCTGATTTTAGGGTTACGTACCCTAAGAGTAAAAAGGGAACATTATTTATATGGCTCCGTTGTCTGTCTGTCTGTATCCAAGTAGGCTCCCATCAACAGACATGATTTTCTGCCGTTTTTATAGATACTTACTTTTTATAGATCGCGCGTAATTACAAGAAAACAAAAAAAAAAAAACCGGCCAAGTGCGAGTCGGACTCGCGGTTGAAGGGTTCCTTTACCATTATCCTTATCCTTAGTTATGTTAGTATGTTATAAATGTGAAAGTTTGTTTGTTACGCATTCACGCCGTAACTACTGAACTGATCGTCATAAAATTTTGCATACAAGTTCTCTGGAGTACGGAGAAGGATATAGGCTAGGCACCTTTTATTCCGGGAAAAAGTACTATTCTCGAGGGATCGACATTGGCACGGGCGGAGCCGCGGGCTAAAGTAGTCTAAGAATAAGTTTTTATTAGTATTTTATTATATGATATGATGTAATTAAAAATTTATGCTTTTCGCAATTATTCCTTTATCTGTGTTATAAGGCGTTGCTTCGTACCAATTTTCAAGATTCGAGTTCACGGGAAGTAAGTATACCGTAAAACTGTTTGATTTTTTTACAGCTCCCAAGGGACAGTGAATTGCAGCTTGATACCTCCACGCGTTCATTAGAAAAAGAGTCTTGACAGATAGACGGACAACAAAGTGATCCTATAAAGGTTTCGTTGTTCCTTTTGAGGTACGGAACCCTAAAAAGCTAATATCTTCGAGAATAATCTTTTCCAAGTGTGTTCTCTAAATAAGAATTTATAATATTCTGATATCTCACACGTCAAACAAAAATACAAAGCGCCTGATTGTAAATATTCAGCAAACAAGATAGGCTGAGTAATCCTTGGTTTAATCTAACCACTTGGATTGATATGGTTGTGTGTTAAATAGCTAGTTATGATAATGAAGTCATCTCAATCATAATCTTAACTAGCTATTTCGCGCACAACAAAATCTCTCACACCTAAACGTTTTCTTAGCCCGTAGTGCACTTTCTGAATTCTAGCCGAAAATAATAAATGCGAAATGAGTTTATATCATTGCAACTAACGTGAGAATTACGGTGAGATACAGATATTATGTACTAAAAACGGGTCACTCACGTGCTATTTCGTTGGGATTGCCGACTATAGTTTCGAACTCGTCAGGAGCCCATTTTCAAGGCGAGTAGTGCGAGACGCGCGGCGAGTTCGGAAAATGAGTTTGTTTGTTTACGCTTCCACGCCTAAACTAAGTAGTTTAAGTAACCGGTTTAAGTTGTTTAAGTAATCGGTTAAGTAACCGATAACCATGAAATTTTGGGCCGTTTTCTCATAGTCATATTTACTAGTTTGTGTGTATATTATACAATACATGTCCTCTTAGTACTGTGACTATCTTCTTAGTCCTATGCGTTTTCTGGACTACAGAGACAGACATAGGTTACCTTTCATCCCGGAAAAAGTACTGTTCCCGAGGAATCTAGTAAAAAATTGTCTGTAAAGTCGGTTTACAGACGATAATTTTACGTGATAACGGTGGAAGAGAGATAGATGCGTCACAAGCCGAACGCTTATGCCGATCGTGCCTCTCTATCGTTTGTTCCGCGCTCTCGCTTTCACACGAAACGTGACACTTTTTCATGCGTGCAGCCGGCGTTTATCAATTTATAACACGTTAGCACGTCAAAAACACTTGTTCGCTTTATAACAGACTAGCTTTCGCCCGCATCCGCCCGCGTGAATGTCGATTCCTCGGGAATAGTACTTTTTCCTGGGATAAAAGGTAGCCTATGTCCTTCTCCGTACTCCAGAGAACTTGTATGCAAAATTTCATGATGATCCGTTCAGTAGTTACGGCGTGAAAGCGTTACAAACAAACAAACAAACAAACAAATAAACAAACAAACTCACTTTCGCATTTATAATATTAGTAAGGATAAGGATAGTAAGGATAAGGATGAGGATTAATTACTATGGTTCAAATAAAAACGCAATAAAGTTTAAGGTTTTTAATATGTTTTCATTATCTACCATTGACCATAATCTATACATATAAGCTTTCATATAAAGATCTAAGTCAAACTGATTTGTAAAAAAGTTGATAAGTATTAATATTTTTTAGGTTAAACAAACAGGCACCTCCCTAAGTTAGGCACCCTCTTATATCACGATTTACACAAAAAACAATATACATTTAAAAAAAGTTAAGCTATCACTGAAATAAGTAAGTATCAAATGATCAGCATTACATAACCATATATGTGAGACAAATCCTTCGTTAAATAACTAATTTCATTATGACAAGTAGGTACCTATGTAGAAGTAGTTATGACAAATCTACAAACTAGGAAAACCTGCAAATAAATATTCAAGTATTCTGACCCGAATGCTTCTGCAATTTTCCTATAATATTTTAATACATCTTTAGTTCTTTACTAGTTAATGTTAAAAATACCGATAGTGCCTAGTTTTTTTAATTTATTTTAGTAAAATCTATCCACCCAAATGGTTGCAGTACACCCACAAGAGAATCTGGAAAATATTTTTATTAGTATAAAACATAAAAAAATTAACAAATTGCTAAGAACCGCTTTTATCTTCTCAAGGACGAAAATAATTTTACATCGTGTACTTTATTTGCTGCGTAACAAAATTATACAGCCGTTCCACGCGACGCACCAATGTATCCTGTGTCTGTACAGCGCGTGCTGAGTCTTTGAAGCTACCGATAGCGACTTTGGCAGGCGCCGACACTTTTTTTGTCGGCTGCCGGCGTCGCCTTGTGCCCAAACCATTTGGTCGGACAGAGTATAGACGTTTGGACCTCACGAATACTTATTAAAATTTACGGGGCATTGTACGCTGAATTAGCTACAGACATGTCGCATGCCGACATTCAAAGGTTCATCTGTGGAAAGAAGTAGAAACCACCAAGTTTATGGGTCCCACCTGCCCACGGTCCACCGTAAGCAGGTGTAACTAATAGTGTAGTTTTATTCCAAGTTGTCATAGGAAAATAATGAAGTGTACTTCCTTTTTTTTTCCTAGTTTCTCGTCGGGTAAATATCTGTTAGTTAAAGTTTATAGTGAGAACATCTAAAGCGCAAAATACACAGAAGCGACGTAAGATATACGATGTTGATGTGGATCGGATTTGTTGTTCCTTCAAATCTTGTTCGTACAAAATCTATGAAAGAGATGAGTCCTAAATTACATAGATCGGATGCGGCGCGGATTTATCGCTTGCACGCCGCAATCTTACGTCGCTTCTGTTTATTTAGCGCTTTAGCGAACGAAACGTAGGTGGTCTTTACCTATGAAATTGTCGTTTTTTTCCGCTTGCCATGGGGGGCAAAACTAGGGCATATAAGTTTGCCTCGGCCCCCGATGGTATAGTTACGCCACTGGCTATGTGTTAGAGACTACCCGACGATAGTAATATATATTGTAATGGGCCATCCATAAATCCCTGTCCTTGTCACAGAAGGTCACACTTGTGTGACCGTCCCCTGTGATGACACATCAGCATTTTACTTTCAGAAAAGCATAACGAAATAAAAAAAATCTACAAAGGTGGATTCAATCTGTGCCAACTGAGGCGTCGGCCCTTGGCGGCCTGAGTTTCTCCAGCAGCGGGATCGCCACTCCAACCAGTTCCTCCCACTCCACCAGACGCCTGCAAGGCAAACATTCGCACTCCTCTTCTCCCCCCATGTCCCCCTCCTCGAAGCCTAGATCTTCCCCGGAACACACTTCTTCCACGTCAGAATGCTCCAGCTCGGGTTCGACGCTATACGCTTTGTTGTAGAGAGGTCGCATCTTCGAATCGTAGTAGTTTTCGTTTTCCGAATAGTTGTTGTTGCCGATGTCGAATTTTACCTGGAATATAACTTGTTTGTTAGTGTTAGCGTCATTTGCGAAAGACAATAAGAAAATATCAAGTTGTGTAAATAATAAGTAACAATGAAATAACACGAAATTCATTTCTGCGGTATAATTCGAATGAGAAACGAAATAGGTTAATATACTATGAATCTTCCCCTCAGTTACACAGTTAGTAAAAAATACCATATTCGTAAATAAAAAATAAAAAAGTTATAAATTAGTTATAATGAAAAAAGAAAACTTACGTGATTCTTGGCGATTGCCGGGTCGCTGGCACGTCTATCTCCAATCCGCGAAGCTTCACATGCCGCAAAAACCGATTCATCGTCTAAAAATAACAAAATAGTTATATTAAATAGTTTCGATATAAAAATAAATTCAATAAAAATAAAGACTGTCACTTTGACCCCGACGTGATTTGAACACGCAACCTTCTGATCTGGAGTCAGACGCGCTACCGTTGCGCCACGGAGTCGATAGCGAAAGTGCCGAAATTAGAATATTAATTACGTTTCAATTGTATAGCTATAAATAGGATTAATACAAATGTATAAAATAAAAAGATAAGATACAACATACTGATTATAATCAGAATAGTTTTCGGTATTATCATTTCTTTTGTAAATATCAACGTCTTGACGTGCAAAGAAAAATAGTTTAGTAACATAAATTATATAAAAGAAACAGGTGTGTAACTACCGCCGTATCCGGTACCTATCAACCGTATGATACGGGGCCCCCAAGCTGCAGGCCCCCCGATCGTGTATTACCTATTCACTAACATATGCTGCTGGGCAAAGGTCCTTCCCATTATTTTATTAACATCCCCATTTTGCGCTTCTATCGACCATTTCTGTTCAGAACTTGTCTAGAGTTAAGTCTAGAGTATGTTTATTGTGATTTAGACCGTAGACCATCAGTGAATTAAAATAATTTTTCAATATTTTAAACTTCCGTAGCAAGATTGAAGGGCCCCGGCCAAATGTCGATATTAGAGGACTAGAGCAAGCTACGCCACTGATTAGAAACCGATTCTGTCAACTAGTCACTTACATTTGTAAAGTTATGAAATTATCAACAAAAAAACTGCAAACAAAGATTGCGTAGAGTTCGACATTATAATTTCAGGTAAATAACTGCTGGTTATTAGCCGTTTGATTGCCGTTATTGCGAGTTTTAATTATGTATGTCTTGTCTAGTCTACCTACTTTATAAGGTAGTAATGTGCATTTAAACATAAAAATAACTCAGATGCCTAAAGAGCCAGGCCAGCGTAGGCACAGAGCGTAGCTATCAGCGTGACGAGCGCATGCGCGTGATCCCGTACAAGACAAGCATCGTGTGACTCCGCAATAGGGTCAAGCAAGCCCGTGAACTACCTTCGATCAAGTATACTAGATACACGGTCCTATACAAAAATTACACATCATGCTGTCCTCAGTCCACTATCGGAGGAATAGATAGGTATTGTTATGATATAAACTTACATCAATGCAAATCCAGACTTTCGTGCATGTCATAAAGTCGACTTTCGACAGCTGACCGTCGCCTATTTGGTGAGGACGATTTTTTATCGTAGATAGTGCATCTATTTTTTTTTATATCTTCGGCCTATTTCATAACTCAGTGTACAATGTTTTGATAATAACTTCAAAATACATTGAGGCTTTCGCATGAGTGAATATTTTTATTTAATAAAACGAATGTATTTTGAACTGTATATCAAAACGTTGTACACTAAGTTAACAATTAGGCCGGCAGATTAAAGTAAACTACTAATAAATAAACGAACGGAACTAACCAATAAACATAGTAAGGGCCACAGAGGCCTGATGTGCTAGTGTAGCCGTCAGGGGAACGTGCGCATGCGCGTTCCACAAGGCGCGGGCCAACAGGGCGCCAGTGCATGCGTCGTGCGATTCGGCAGCTAGGGCGAGCGCTCGCGCTGCCAATGCTGTAGCGGCCGCGCAGTCTGCGCCTGCGCCGCATACGTTCACCAGTACGCCGGCTGCCGCACAACGGACGCTGGCCTCTCCTGGAAATATACAGGGTTACTTGAAAAGCACTAATAACCTCGCAACTCGCAAGACTAGATTGCTAACAACAACGTTTGATCTACGAGGTATTACATCCTTATCCTTACTAATATTAAAAATGAATCGAAAGTGAGTTTGTTTGTTTGTTTGTAGCGTGAAAGCTCACGCCGTAACTACTGATCCGATCATCATAGAATTTTGCATAAAAGTTCTCTGGAGTACGGGAAAAGACATAGGCTACCTTTTATCCCAGGAAAAAGTACTAGACGCGGGCGGAGCCGTGGGCGAAAGTTAGTAACTTAATAAATTCTGTAAATAATAATCTTAATGGCTTTTCGTGACTTTTGTAAGTCTATGTTATATTCATAAACCTGTATAGCTTTCGATGTAAGATACAGGAATTTAACTTAAAATATCCTTTTCAAGAAACGTAGTAATAGTCGAAATAATGAAGAACTAATCGTGTAACTGAGCCTTGTAATACTATAAATATTTGGCAAAGAGTGCCGACTTCCGAGCTTCTTACCTTGTATGTATTTCTCAATATTATGTATCACGTTTCCCGTGGGTGCGAAAAGCGGGCTTCGGAAAGTCGCTTTGCTACATTGAATGTGAAAGGAGGGCTAGATGGTAAAATAGAAGAGGTTTGTCAGATGATGAGTGAAAGAAAGATTGATGTCTTATGTGTGAATGAAACAAAGCAGAAAGGATGTATAACTACTAATTACGGGCCTTATACTGCATATTGGTCTGGTGTCCCGGAAACCACTAGAGCAGGACAGGGAGTTGCTATCATCCTTTCAAAAAGAATGGCCGATTGTGTGAATGAGTATGAGTTTGTAAATTCGAGGCTTGTGTGGGTAAGAATGAAAGTAGGACTGATTCGGATTTTTATATTAGGAGTGTATGCTCCTACGGAACGCAAAAAGGATATAGAAGAAAGAGATGAGTTTTGGAATAGTGTGAGAGATATTTTATGTAGTTGCAGGGATAATGAGAAAGTAATAATGTTAGGGGATTTTAATAGTTGGGTAGGAGTTATGCGATCTGGGTATGAAAGCGTATTAGGTTCATTCGGGGATGAAAGAGAGAATGAAAATGGGAAAAGTCTGCTTGAGATATGTCTGGAAAATAATCTTTGTGTGACAAATACAATGTTTCAGCACAAAATGATTCACATGTATACAAGAGAAGAAAATGGAATAAAGAGTATGATTGATTTTGTGATTGTGGATGAAAGACTGAAAAAGAATTTGGTAGATACGAGGTCGTACCGTGGCACAGGAATATATACAGACCATTATTTGGTCATCTGTAAAGCCAAAAACATTTTTCAACGATGACGACACCGTAAATCGGAACCCTCGGAAAGGATTGAAAGAATAAAAGTGGAAAAGTTGCAAGATGATGAAACAACAGAAGATTACAAAAAGTTGTTAGTAAAAAGTTTTAGAGAAATAGCTGACGAATGTGAGATAGAAAAGATATGGAGCGTTTTAAAAGTTGGGATGGTATTAGCTGCTACCAAGATTTGTGGAGTAGCAAAAAGAAGAAAAGGTAAAGAATGTGCGAATGTGTGGTGGGATAGTGAGGTACAGAATGCAGTATGTAAAAAGAAAAAAAGCATGGAAGGATTGGTTATGTCAGAGAAATGAAAGAACGCCGACGGATGAAAAGGTGCGTGCTGCTTAACAGGAATATAAGAAGATGAATTTGAGTGTGGAATGAACTGCCTGCGTCTATATTCCCAAACAAGTACAGTCCCGGGACATTCAAAAGTAGAATAAATGGGTATCTCTTGGATAGGCATGTAACATCCTCGTCTTCATCGTCACTTACCATCAGGTGAGATGGGAGACAAATGCCTAATTCAATATTTAGTAAAAAAAAAAAAAAAAAAAAGAGTGTAAAAGAAATAGTCAAGGAGAAGAAAAATAGTCATCAAGAAGGTTTTGACGTTAGGTTGTCTCGAGATTTTAAGAGCAATATTAAATATTTTTGGAAATGTGTAAAACAAGCTAGAGGAAAAGCTACACAGTCACAGCTCAATAAAATCAGAGACAAGAATGGCAGGATATTATTGAATGAAAAGGATGTGTTAGAGGGGTGGAAGGAATATTTTGAAGGGCTGTTTGAAAAAGATCGACCATGTTCGTCAATCGTATGTTTTGCAGATAGTGAAATAGAAGAGAGTGATATGCAAGATATGAATGATGAAATAAGAGTAGAAGAGATTGTGGAAGCGTTAAAGTGTATGAAAACAGGAAAGGCTGGTGGTTATGACAGGATTACTGTAGAAATGCTGAAGGCTGGACAGGGTATTGTAGCTAGTCAGCTGTGTCGCCTTTTCAATATATGTTTCAAAAAAGGTATTGTGCCAACAGATTGGTGCAAAGCGGTTATTGTGCCACTTTACAAAGGAAAAGGCTCACAGCAAGACTGTAAGAGTTATCGCGGCATTAGCCTACTAAGCGTGGTTGGCAAACTGTATGCAAAGGTATTGATAGAAAGGGTTATGACAGAAACTGATGACAAAATGTGGGATGTGCAAGCGGGGTTTAGAAAGGGAATGGGATGTACGGACCAGGTCTTTTCCATGCGAAGCGTACTCGAGAAATTTTTGGCCAAAGGTCAAAAAGTGTACTGCTTATTCGTGGATCTGGAAAAGGCTTATGACAGAGTGATAAGGAAGGAATTGTGGTCGACACTGTCTGAGTATGGGGTGAGCAGTCATCTGATACGGGCCCTGAAATCCCTTTATAAGGATTCCAGCGCTTGTGTCAGAATTAATGCAGACTATACATCCTGGTTTAATATCCAAAAAGGTGTTAGACAGGGATGCGTAGCTTCGCCCTGGCTGTTCAACTTATTCATGGACAGTTGTCTGAAGGATTTGAAAGAGAATGAATGTGGTTTACGAATGAAAGAGTTACTCATCAAATGCCTCCTCTATGCCGATGACCAAGTAATACTTGGGTCTTCTGAGGAGGATTTACAGAAGATGGTAACATGTATGAGTGGTGCTTTTAAGAAAAAGGGTATGAAAGTGAATGTCAGCAAGACTAAAGTTATGGTTTTCGAAAGAGAAGACAATACGACAATGTGCAGCATTCATATAGATGGTGAAAAAGTGGAACAAGTAGAAGAGTTTGTGTATTTAGGTTGTGGGTTTACAAGGGATGGAAAGCACGAGGGGGATATCGAAAGAAGAGTGGCTGCTGGTAACCGAGTGAATGGGGCATTGCATGCTTTTATGAACAGTCGGAAGATAACTGAAAAGGCGCGACTGGCTGTGCATGAAGGAGTGTTGATTCCAACTCTTATGTATGGTAGTGAAAGTTGGGTATGGCAGAAAAGGCATGAAAGTAGAATAAATGCAGTGGAAATGAGAGCGCTTAGAAATATGTGTGGTATAACTTTAAAAGATCGGATAAGAAATGAGGTAGTGCGGGAGCGATGTGGATTGAAAGATGATGTTGTGACCAAGATTAAGAAAGGAATGTTAATATAGTTTGGCCACATTGAAAGGATGAATGAAAGAAGAACAACAAAGAAAATATATAAAGCCAGTGTGAATGGGAATAATGTTCAGGGTTGACCTCGTCGAACGTACTGCGATCAGATTGCAGACGTTCTTAAAAAAGGAGCTGTTCGAAGTACCCGAAACCGTAGAGCATGTATGAGGAGAGTAATGAGTGTAGAAGAAGCTAGAGATATATGTCAGGATCGTAGCAAGTGGAGATCCATAGTCTCTGCCTACCCCCATGGGAAACAGGCGTGATAATATGTATGTATGTATGTATCCAGGAGAGATAACATTAAAAATAGGCTTGATTGTTCATATTTATTTTGTGTATTTTTATTTATAAAATTATTTTATACATACCTTTCTTTTGGCAGTCTCTAAAAGGACGTATATAGTTGTTTATACTCATAGTATTTGCTGCTTTTCCTGCCCACCACAAGAAATTATACTCAACGTTACAGGAAGGAATCATTGTCCAATTGGTCAAAAATATTCGTACACAATACTTTCTTTTCGACATGATTAAATTTGATATTAGTACTTATATTTTACAGAACAAGAAGAGTATCGTCTTTAACTTCCTATACAAGATACCGCTCTGACCAGTGCAAAAGTAAAAAAAAAAATCAAGAACCGAAGTATACAAAACATGTTTCGATTCGCTGGCAGGCAATGCGGGTTTCCTGAATTGCCTAACACCAGACGGCTGCACTGAGGCGTAGAATACCATGAGCTGTCATTGGATTATATTTGACAGGCAACAACCACTGACAATTTTTTGCCCAAGAACAGCTTATACCAGCTCGAAGTCTCAGTACTTCCACCATTTATTTCAGAACACCCACTTATTGTAGTTGTGGTAGAGTCACGTTACCGGCAAATCATTTTTGCTAGTATCATGAATGAGCCGGCTCGTCCAGGATAATGTAGCAGTAGTCGGACGTTTGAGTAGAAGCTTCACCGCTTTTATGCTTAGTCCGGTGAGTGAGAGAGTCGGAGGCCCTTTTTTCTCCCATTTCCATCGCCTATTTCCTATCCCAACTCCCTGTAATGTTGGCAACGCTCTTACACCTTGGTGTTGCAGTTGTCCACGGGCGGCACTGATCATTTATCATCAGTTAACTCGCTTGCTCGTTTGCAGTCCTATACCATATAAAAAAACCTCATTGCGTGTTGCGCGCGAATCAGCTGAGAACGAAGCGACACTAAATTGCCGATCGGCTTGGCCGCCTAGTCGTCTGCTTAGTCGGCCTCTTTACAACCACCATACGTCTTCTAATCTCTAACCATGTTGTAAAAAAGGCACGAGCGCTGGTAAAACGCCTTCAAGCACGATGAGCTGGGCGGTGCGCGGTGCACGAGACAGGTTACCGAGTGCACGCACAGCCTCGCACGCCGCTAAGCCGGTGCTGTTCAACCAGCGGCATGTCGCTAAGAGAGAAAAGAGAAATATTGAATAAAATTAGCAATAATCAAAGACATACTTCTGAAAACTATTTTCTATCAAAAAAGAAGGCATTGCTCAGAGGAACTCTATTCTTGAACGTGTTACTTCATAAGACGGGCGATTTATCCATAACTACGTATGATATTTAACGTTAACGACTTTTCAAAAATAGGGCTGCAAGTCCCCTTAAGATTTGGGTTCATTTTACGACCGGACTTACTTGTACGTACAGTCAAATATCGAGATATCTGACCGGGCCCTCTACCTATATCTAGAATTTTCTCTTGAACTAAAAATAATATTAAAATGAAAATATATATTCAGATAGATTGAAAAGAAGAATTTCTGAATATACATCTGTGGCCGAGTTCTTTTTCATCACATATTTTCAATTTTAATAATATACCGAGCATTGTAATGCTATTTAAAAACAATTTAAGTAATATACATCTTACCTTATTATTATACCTAAATGATTTGTATTTTAATATGAGTATGACCCATAAATTGCACACTACGATTACTACACGATTTTAAATCGTGAAGAAACCTACAAACCTATTTTTCAACAACAACAATTTGTACAGTTGCAGGAGTTATCCGCCACTCAATGAATCAGTTTCAACTTATAAAATATAGCGTTTAAATTAACCATCGATATTCCCTTGAAGGGGTGACTGAGCCCGTCAAAATGAACAACTTTTACTATGCGACCAATGCTGAGAAAAAAAAAAACGAACACTTTAGTAAAGAAATTTGTTTTTTTTTTTTGAGTTCCCATCATTGGCCTCATACAAAAAGTTGTTCATTTTGACGGGCTGAGTCACCGATTAAAGGTATTGTCGGTAAAGTATTTACACGGGTCATATACTACCTCTACACATATTGTCAAGGAGTTCATCAAGAGGATCTGGGGGTTCAGGTGGCTCCCGATAGAAAGTGATGTTGTTAAGAGTAGCCAGCGCGGCCGTGGCCAGCTCCTCGCGCCGCTCCAAACTACTGCTGCGTTCCTCCTTCTCGTCCTCCAAGTCGATAACCTGGCATCAAAATTATTAAACCCCAAAAACTGATGAGCATCATAAGATGCTCGCCGGTTCTCTAGAGAGATTTATGTCATAATCCGGATCCTGAAAGGAATTTCTACAAGAGGAATACGAAATATAAATTTGATGTATTCTAGTCTATCTAGGACGTTACTACCTTTATTCGCGTTTTAATGAGACTGCTGATTTACGGAGAGAATTTCAATGCATCGGATGCATTTGGCTGTCTTAAATTATTCAGTCCTTCCAACGGTGATGTCAATTCTACTCACAGAACTTATAATATATTCGGAATAGCTTGAATTTACTTATGCCGCCGGCCGAGAAGCTCCCCACTCCTTGAATTATTTTATACGCTCGCAAAAAAATTAGAACCATCCTGCATATTAAATGCATTTAATACTAATAAATAATTATCTTTACCACTAATTACGGGTTACCTACTCACGTACGAAGTCAGCTACAGGCAACACAGGGTGCGCGCGTCTCGGTTCACATTCGCCCTGAGGAAGACCTCCGGATGAGGTTGAAACATGTCGGTCTGTAGCCGACTTCGTACGTGAGTAACCCGTAATTCCTAAATAATGTTATTATGTCGCGTTAGTTTTAATCAAAATATCTTGACCACGTTGAGATAGAGTTTAAAATCGTCTGTTGTAAACTTTACTCTCACATATGTCTAGTGTCCGGCTTTTGAGTCAGATATGCGGCGCGTGTTGCAGGCTCGTATGCCATTTCCATTCCAATATATTAGAAGTTATAGACTTTTGTCTTGAGGCACTGAGGTATTTTGGACGAGAAGAAACTGCGGAGCTTCCCGAACGCTGCCCAGCCGAGTCGGATTCGTCGAAAGACCTCGTCCTCAAAGCTGGAACTTCCAACCTGGATCAACTGACCCAAGTAGACATATTGGTCCACAGCTTCAAGGATGGAGCTCCCAACAGATACCGGTGCAGGCACGACATGGACATTCGACATTATTTTTGTCTTGTCCATGTTCATTTTAAGGCCCACTTGTTGGGAAACTCCATTGAGGTCATTGAGCATGGTACTTAAGTCCTCCAGCGTCTCCGCCATAACAACGATGTCATCGGCAAATCGAAGGTGAGTGATATACTCGCCATTGATGTTGATGCCAAGTCCTTCCCATTCCAGGAGCTTGAAGGCATCCTCCAGAGCAGCGGTGAACAGTTTCGGAGATATGACGTCTCCCTGTCTCACACCTCGCTGCAATGGTATAGCCTTCGTGCTCTGCTCCTGTACTCGAACTGACATGGTGGCGTTGCTGTATAAGCACTTCAACACTTCGATATACCGATGGTCGATGCGGCATCGCTGGAGGGACTGAAGCACGGCCCATGTTTCGACCGAATCAAAGGCTTTCTCATAGTCCACAAACGCTAAGCATAGTGGCCGGTTATACTCTCTGGTCTTCTGTATAACCTGCCGCAGCGTATGGATGTGGTCTATGGTACTGTAGCCTTTTCGGAAACCGGCTTGTTCGGGAGGCTGGAAAGCATCAAGCCTGTTCGTAAGACGATTCGTGATTACCCTCGAAAACAGCTTATAGACGTGGCTCAGGAGCGTGATGGGTCTATAGTTCTTCAGTTGAGTATTGTCACCCTTTTTGAAGAACAAAACCACCACACCCCTGTTCCACGCCTCCGGCGTAATGCCCTCGAACAGGACGGAATTAAAGAGCCTCTAAAGGACTTTCAGCACCGGCGTTCCGCCCGCTTTCAGAAGCTCTGCTGTAATTCCGTCCTCGCCCGGTGCCTTGTTGTTTTTAAGCTGTTTGAGGGCAATCCCAATCTCGTACAGGCTGATGTCCGGGATGTCTTCGGTATAGTGTCGGGTTAGCTTGGCTCTCGGATCTTTGGCCAAGCTGACAATGGGTTTGGCTATTGAGGTATAAAGTCAGTGCCTCAAGACAAAAGTCTATAATCAATGTGTGCTACCAGTGATGACTTACGGGTCCGAGACGTGGTCCCTTACTATGGGCCTCATAAGAAAGCTCAAAGTCGCTCAAAGAGCTATGGAGAGGGCTATGCTCGGTGTTTCTCTGCGAGATCGAATCAGAAACGATAAGATTCGTAAGAGAACGAAGGTCACCGACATAGCTCAGCGGATTAGCACTTTGAAGTGGCAGTGGGCGGGGCACATAGCGCGTAGAACCGATGGCCGATGGGGCAGAAGGGTTCTCGAATGGCGACCACGTACCGGCAAGCGCAGCGTCGGACATCCACCGACCAGATGGTCGGACGACCTGACTAAGGTAGCAGGAAGACGCTGGATGCAGGCCGCTTCCAACCGGTCGTATTGGAAATCCTTGGGGGAGGCCTATGTCCAGCAGTGGACTTCTTGTGGCTGATATGATGATGATGATGATATTAGAAGTTCTGTGATTCTACTGACACTTCACTACGTGCATTACCCCTTTAGTTTTAGATACAATCTACGTCGAGTTGTCTAGTAAAATTACTAGCTGAACCTACTACCGTATCGACGGGCGGCTTCTCAGCCAACTCGAGGCACGCCAGCAAGGCGCGTACTGTCCTCTCAGCGTACGCCGCCGCCAAGCCTCGCCCCGCGCGCTCTGCTAGGCACAAATTCGCCACGACTCTGACTGTCTGCAATCAATATTATATCATTATCAACCAGTTATCATAACATAATATAACATTACATATAAAATACATAGAAAACATATCATATACATATCATGATTGATTGATTGATTGATATAACATAACATAGAAAACATAAAGGATTGTGAGTGACTGTTTGAAAAAGTCAGAAGCTCAGGAAGAAATTGTTTAATTTTTCCTTGTTTTCTAAAAAAAGAAGATATTCAATCAGTGGAATATTAAATTAATAGATCAAAATAATTTTGCCAATGAAGGGATTAAAATAGAAGATGTACAAGAAAAAACCTTCGCCAGGCATTCAAGGCATGGTAGTGCCATGAGCGTAAGTATATTTTTAAATAATCATGATAAGTGAGATTGCTACTGTATTTACTGCTGCTGCTGTTTTGAATTTAGATAATTTTCAATTAAAAAAATTTACTTACTTTAATTAACACATCTTCATTTGATCCATCAGAGCCACCTAGGTCTGTACCTGAAACCAATTAAAATGGAGTAGTATAAAAATTTATTTCTGTCTAGGTCATTTTGTAGAAAATAACATGGCCTTACCAACTAAATGAAGGTCTGGATCAGCATCTGGGTCGGGGTCCCTGGTCTCGTAGTTTCTCTTTGTGTACGACTCCAGAATCGTAAGAAGCACGTCCACTCCGCCATCTTCGTTGTAAATCTGAAAACATTTATTTCACAGATAAGTATGATAGGGACTTAAGACTACTCAATAAATCCTTTCAACTATAGGTAATACGTGGGGCGCACTATAAGTTTCCGGAATGAATATGAAAAAATACTATTAAAGGTACAAAATTAATTTATTGTTTTTCAAAATAATCTCCCTTGGCACTATTTCATTCGATGAAACCAGTTTTGAAAACTTTTGTGCCACTCCTCTGTGGTGACCTCTGAAACGTGTTTTTCATACTCCTCGACAGCCTCTTCTGGTGATGAAAATCGTTGACCGCGTAATTGGTTCTTAATTTTTGGGAACAGAATAAAGTCAAAAGGTGCCAGGTCGGGACTGTATGCAGGATGACTCATGAGTTCTACATTTTTCGCCTTCAAAAAGTCGTTTGTCTGTCTGGCCGTGTGAGAACTAGCATTGTCGTGGTGCAGGATGATACGGCGTTTACGGTTATTTTTACGGAGTTTGTCAATAACTTCCGGCAAACAAATGGTCGTGTACCAGTCACTGTTCACTGTACGACGATTCTCTAAAGCAACAGTAGCCACGTGTCCAGTTTTATTAAAAAAAGAAGCAATCATCCGCTTTGATGCACTTTTCACGCGCGCCACTTTGGTTGGTTTCGGCTCATCTTGAAAGACCCATACGCTCGATTGCTGCTTTGTTTTGGGATCGTAGCAATAAATCCATGTTTCGTCACCTGTTACTATGTCCCACACCAAATTTGACGCACCTTCGTTGAATCTGGTAAGCATGGCACTGCACCAAGTGACGCGGTCCGTTTTTTGAGCCTCGGTCAAGTTGTGTGGGATCCACCGCGAGCACAGCTTTCTCACACCCAAATGTTTGTGTAGGATTAATTGTATTTGACTCATGCCTATTTCTAAGGATGCGCGAATTTCATGGTAGGTCACATGCCTGTCTGTTTCAATCATACGGCGCACAGCATCGATGTTTTTGTTGGTCACAGCGGTGGACGGCCGACCATCGCGAGATTCGTCACTGAGATTGATACGACCACGCTTGAATTCTGCAAACCAGCTATAAACAGTTGTCTTGCATGGTGCTTCATTTCCAAAAGCTGTTTCAAGCCGAGCGATGCTCTGTTGAGCTGTCAAATTACACTTAAAATCGTAGAAAATCATACTATGAAAATTTTCCCGAGTTAAATCCATGTTGATGCAGACACACAATTTTTTAAATGGCGCCACAAGGTAAAAACAAAAGACAGTCAAATGAAACAAACTGCATTCTACAGCCAAAGAGTTCTATTTTCAAATGTTGCAATAAATTTTTAAATATTGTTTATGTAAGTGGCCAGTTCCGAAAACTTACAGTGCGCCCTATGTATTACATTATAAATTAGAAAGTGGTGTTAATATTTTTTTAAGCCATTTTAAGAAATTTTGACGAGTACGTACAAAAACGACCTTCATCCCGATAACCCGAGCCAAGGTTACGGCAAAAATTGGAACATTAAAACGCTCTCTGACATACATATTCTCATGGTTTCGTCCTTCATCCCGATAACCCGAGCTAAGGTTACGGCAAAAATTGGAACATTAAAACGCTCTCTGACATACATATTCTCATGGTTTCGTCCTTCATCCCGATAACCCGAGCTAAGGTTACGGCAAAAATTGGAACATTAAAACGCTCTCTGACATACATATTCTCATGGTTTCGTCCTTCATCCCGATAACCCGAGCTAAGGTTACGGCAAAAATTGGAACATTAAAACGCTCTCTGACATACATATTCTCATGGTTTCGTCCTTCATCCCGATAACCCGAGCTAAGGTTACGGCAATAATTGGAACATTAAAACGCTCTCTGACATACATATTCTCATGGTTTCGTCCTTCATCCCGATAACCCGAGCTAAGGTTACGGCAAAAATTGGAACATTAAAACGCTCTCTGACATACATATTCTCATGGTTTCGTCCTTCATCCCGATAACCCGAGCTAAGGTTACGGCAAAAATTGGAACATTAAAACGCTCTCTGACATACATATTCTCATGGTTTCGTCCTTCATCCCGATAACCCGAGCTAAGGTTACGGCAATAATTGGAACATTAAAACGCTCTCTGACATACATATTCTCATGGTTTCGTCCTTCATCCCGATAACCCGAGCTAAGGTTACGGCAAAAATTGGAACATTAAAACGCTCTCTGACAAACATATTCTCATGGTTTCGTCCTTCATCCCGATAACCCGAGCTAAGGTTACGGCAAAAATTGGAACATTAAAACGCTCTCTGACATACATATTCTCATGGTTTCGTCCTTCATCCCGATAACCCGAGCTAAGGTTACGGCAAAAATCGGAACATTAAAACGCTCTCTGACATACATATTCTCATGGTTTCGTCCTTCATCCCGATAACCCGAGCTAAGGTTACGGCAAAAATTGGAACATTAAAACGCTCTCTGACATACATATTTTCATGGTTTGGTCCTTCATCCCGATAACCCGAGCTAAGGTTACGGCAAAAATTGGAACATTAAAACGCTCTCTGACATACATATTCTCATGGTTTCGTCCTTCATCCCGATAACCCGAGCTAAGGTTACGGCAAAAATTGGAACATTAAAACGCTCTCTGACATACATATTCTCATGGTTTCGTCCTTCATCCCGATAACCCGAGCTAAGGTTACGGCAAAAATTGGAACACTAAAACGCTCTCTGACAAACATATTCTCATGGTTTCGTCCTTCATCCCGATAACCCGAGCTAAGGTTACGGCAAAAATTGGAACATTAAAACGCTCTCTGACAAACATATTCTCATGGTTTCGTCCTTCATCCCGATAACCCGAGCTAAGGTTACGGCAAAAATTGGAACATTAAAACGCTCTCTGACAAACATATTCTCATGGTTTCGTCCTTCATCCCGATAACCCGAGCTAAGGTTACGGCAAAAATTGGAACATTAAAACGCTCTCTGACATACATATTCTCATGGTTTCGTCCTTCATCCCGATAACCCGAGCTAAGGTTACGGCAATAATTGGAACATTAAAACGCTCTCTGACATACATATTCTCATGGTTTCGTCCTTCATCCCGATAACCCGAGCTAAGGTTACGGCAAAAATTGGAACATTAAAACGCTCTCTGACAAACATATTCTCATGGTTTCGTCCTTCATCCCGATAACCCGAGCTAAGGTTACGGCAAAAATTGGAACATTAAAACGCTCTCTGAAATACATATTCTCATGGTTTCGTCCTTCATCCCGATAACCCGAGCTAAGGTTACGGCAAAAATTGGAACACTAAAACGCTCTCTGACAAACATATTCTCATGGTTTCGTCCTTCATCCCGATAACCCGAGCTAAGGTTACGGCAAAAATTGGAACATTAAAACGCTCTCTGACAAACATATTCTCATGGTTTCGTCCTTCATCCCGATAACCCGAGCTAAGGTTACGGCAAAAATTGGAACATTAAAACGCTCTCTGACATACATATTCTCATGGTTTCGTCCTTCATCCCGATAACCCGAGCTAAGGTTACGGCAAAAATTGGAACATTAAAACGCTCTCTGACATACATATTCTCATGGTTTCGTCCTTCATCCCGATAACCCGAGCTAAGGTTACGGCAAAAATTGGAACATTTAAACGCTCTCTGACATACATATTCTCATGATTTCGTCGCTCTTTTACAGCACAATGAGAAAAATCAAATAATTCCGAAACAGAAGACGCATATAAGCAAGATAACAAGATAACGGATATTAGCAATTGGAGTTCCGTCTCTACATATTGCACTGGAAACTGCCTCCGTGGTCCAGTGGTGAAGGCGTTTGCCTGTAGTTTCGGGGTTAGTGGGTTTTCATTCCCACGGGAAGCATACTTTGTTTAGTTGTTTCCAATTTGGTTAGGACATTGCCGGCTTGGTTCACCTGATTGTCTGATCATATTCATTTCGAGTAGGTGTCACGATCAATCGACCATGCACACCCTGGTGTCGGACTTCTTCGGAACCGCCTCTCGGCCTCTGACGTGGTTCCTTTAACGACTACCAGATGGCAGCCAGGACCACCGGCTTAACGTGCCTTACGAAGCACGGAATCATCTTTATTATCAGACAATCAGGTGATTCACGCCTGCAATGTCCTAACCAAACTGGAAACAACTAAACAAAGTATGCTTCCGGTGGGAATCAAACCCACGACACCCGGGTCAACAGGCAAACGCCTTAACCACTGGACCACGGAGGCTGTCTGATAATAAAGATGATTCCGTGCTTCGGCAGGCACGTTAAGCCCTGACTGCCATCTGTGGTAGTCGTTAAAGGAACCACGTAGGCCAAGAGGCGGTTCCGAAAAACTCTGACACCAGGGTGTGCATGGTCGTTAGACCGTGTCACCTACACGAAATGATGATGACTGGAAAGATGCATGGTGATATCTATGGCGACTTAGGAAATACAAGCTAAACAAAGCTCACAAACATTAATGAGACCTCTCCAAACCGTCTGGCCAGCGAGGAGAGTGTAGGCCATATCCTCTGTCTGCTCTAGCCAAGTATGGCTCCGGTAGTACAGAGAGGGTCATGATCCTGCAGCGGAGACTAAAAGACCTGATGATGATGATGTATATACTCTCTGTTAGCGACGCGCTCGATTAGTTATGTATATATTTAGGTACCTACTCAACGGTTTTTGTTTGTTATAAATATTTCCACTATTGTATTGTATAATTAGATTATTTTTTGTGCCTTTTTAATACACGTAGTTTTTACCGACGCATGTTTTAACTGACTTGACCTAACTGTCGCCTATACTCACATTGAGCCTCGCCTGTTCGTCAGCGGCGGCCATGTTGCCCAGTGTGTACGTGAGCCGCACCGTCAGCGGCGCGCGCGCCGCACACGCCGCGAGAGCGCGCAACAATGCTCGCGCGCTGTCCGATGACGCGCATAACCACGCACAACACGACTCGTCGGCCGATAGCACACTGGAATACAACTTCACATGTGATTACCCTTATTAAATAAAGATATAAAATATGGTGAAAAAAATTTCAAGCGGGAGGGATTTGAAGTACGACTTAAGTCTATGTATGACTTAGGTTAACTAAGGTAAGGACTTAAGTCTTAAGGCCGCAGGTTCAAATCAGGCCCGCTTGAAAATTTTTTTCATCATATTTTATTAGTATATCAAAATAGCACTGTGAATGCAAAATACAAACCCTTAAAAAATAACATGTAATTGTTATTTAAGTAGCGTTACCGTAAATTTACTACAAAAGCATTTTTTTACCTATGGATGCCAGCCCTTAAAATATTTATACTAAATTCAAATGGCCCTAATACAATACCAGCTATTGCCCGCGGGTTCGCTCGCATTAAATTTCATACAAACTTTCATCCCCTATTTTATCCCCTTTAGAGAGAATTCTAGAATTGATCAACATCCTTTCTTAGCGGATGCCTACGTCATAACATCTACCTGTATGCCAAATTTCAGCCCGATCCGTCCAGTGGTTTGGGTTGTGCGTTGATAGATCAGTATGTCAGTCAGTAACCTTTGAGTTATATTTTATTTATATATATATTTAGATGTAAATAAATCCCTGTCCGATCCTTGAAGAGGTGATTCAGCCCATCGATATGAAAAACTTTTCAAGGGATCAAACCTGGGAACTCAAAAAAATATGGAAATAAACAAAAGTGTTCGGCCGCCCGGTCAATTTGTATGCGAACGTAAATAAAAATGTTGAAAAAAGAAAAGATGGATGGACTGTGTCAAGAAGAGTATGGTCAAGAAAGAAGTGACAAAGGCTATGGTAGGCGACAGAACAAAATGGACAGAACTGAGGTACCGTGCCGACCCCACATGAAAAAGTAGGATAAAAAAGGAAAAAGAAGAAGAAGTCAAGTTCCCGCCATAAGGAAAAGTTGTTTATATCGACGGGCTTAATCACACCTTGAAGGATCGGACATTGTATTTTTTACATACTCGTATTACAGATTAAGGCCGTTTGGTTCCAGCTTCCAGCTCTCACCTGAGACAGCGCGCGACATTAGTCAGCACGTCCCTATCAGTATGGTGCTGCAGCGCGGCGAGCAGCTCGCCGAGCGCACCGCTCGACACGAACGCGAGCCGATCTTGCTCGCCCGCGCTCGCCAGGTTGCGAAGCGCACCGGTCAGTTGATATAGCGCGTGCGTTGATTGTTCTGACACAAGGCGAGGGTTTTCTGCTTTCTATTACATGTAAAGAAGAGGAGGCGATTTTATTGAGTTTCTTTTATATTTTTACTAGCTTTCGCCCGCGGCTCCGCCGGCGTCAATGTCGATCCCTCGGGAATAGTACTTTTTCCCGGGATAAAAGGTAGCCTATGTCCTTCTCCGCACTCCAGAGAACTTGTATGCAATATTTCATGATGATCGGTTCAGTAGTTACGGCGTGAATGCGTAACAAACAAACAAATAAACAAACAAACTCACTTTCGCATTTATAATATTAGTAAGAATAAGGAAGTAAAGATAAGGATAACTATTTAAAGAGGGCTTCACCCGGTACTGCCGGCCTATTTGCTAACTCAGTTATAGACCGGCGGCCGGTGGCAGGACTTCCTACCTCATAAGATACCTGAATGAGACTAGTATGTAGTGAAAGTAGGTGCTTCGGAGGTGGGGGCCAGGTAGGGTTGCCACTCCCTAACCTGGAAGAACCATACAAAAAAAGCTGTCGAAAACGTCAATTTTGGCCAAAAATTATCCTATCAGATACTCGAACGGGAGTTTGACGTAGTGAAAGATATCCTTATGGAGAGGTGAACCAGCTAAGGTTGCCTGCGGCAACCCTGGAAGAAGTCCAAGTTCAGCCACCCTGAAGTGGGCGATTTTTCATGGTAATTTATCTCATAAGATACCTCAATGAAACTAGTGCCCGATGTTAGTTCTGAGGGTCGGGACTGCGAATAAAATAGGTTGCCTGCGGCAACCCTGGAAGAACCCATGTTCAGGCACGTATAAGACGTGGAATTTGAAAATTAAAGTAATAAAAAAAATTTTGGAACCATATCCAAAAGCACTGCAGGATTACGATAGTAACATTATTTTTAACCGACTTAAAAAAAATAGGTTTTCAATCCAATGTTCAATATATTCTCTAAAACTTTTAATTGCATTGTAACGAATATTAATTGATGTTTCATATTACATTTGATATAGTGTAAGTTCCATCAAAATCGGTTCAGTAGTTTTCGAGATATAGGCCAATACGTATAACTGTGCAATTTTTTTTAATCTCATATAGTACATGAATGAAACTAGTGCCCGATATTAGTTCTGAGGGTCCGAACTGCGAATAAAATAGGTTGCCTGCGGCAACTCTGGAAGAACCCATGTTCAGGCACATTTAAGAGTATCTGATGAGATAATTTTTGGCCAAAATTGACGTTTTCGACACCTTTTTTTTATGGTTCTTCCAGGTTAGGGAGTGGCAACCCTACCTGGCCCCCACCTCCAAAGCACCTACTTTCACTACATACTAGTCTCATTCGGGTATCTTATGAGGTAGGAAGTCCAGCCACCGGCCCCCGGTCTATAACCAATGTTTTGATAGTCACTTCAAAATACATTGCGGGTTTCCTATGATTGACTATTTTTATTAAAGCTATTTAAAACGTAATGTACTTTGAAATAACTATCAAAACGTTGTACACTGAGTTAACAAATAGGCTGTTTGGTCCAGTTTTGATGCCGCCACGAATAGAAACATACCTAAAGTAGGACAAAATAAAAATAAAAGTAAATAACTTTTTAAAAACAAGCTTTTATGTTTCATCTCTTTGTGTTTGGATTATTTTCAGCGATATCTCTTTATTTTGATAAAATAGCTAGTCCGTCATCTTCGGTATTCCGCCATGTTGGATATAGGTAGATGATGACACATAATTACCATGTATTTTCATCCAAACTAAACGAGTATACAAAATTTCAGCTCAATCGGTGTAATATATCTGCTTCAAAATTGAGTCGCAGGATTTTTTTTATATGCTTACATTGAATCTTTAATATAAGTTTTGATATACTATATGGAGTCTTTGGTGTTTACCAATATGTTTGGAAGGCACGTTAAGCCGTTGGTCCTGGCTGCCATCTGTTAGTCGTTAAAGGAACCACGCCAGAGGCCGAGAGGCGGTTCCGAAGAACCCCGACAGCAGGGTGTGTCAATTGACCGTGTCACCTACACCAAATGGTGATGATGACCAATATGTAACAAGTCATTGTTTAATACAAGATGAAGCTCACAGTATTGTTCAGTATCTTAAGATGCAGTGCGACAAGATGTAGCGCGCCTGCACGATGCGCCAGCGCACACAACCTAGGCTCTAGCGCCAGGAATCGCAATGCGCCCGCTCCGTACACGCAGCATTCACCCTCAGTCACCGGGTCTGCACGGCCGCACCCCTCCACCACCAGCTCTGCAAAGATTCAACTATTTACATAGGGACAGGCTTATGAACAATGCCATTGTCATAATGGATTATATTGGAAAACTGGTTAAAACAGAACGTGTAACAAGTTATTCATGCCTTCCATACTGGGCTGGAAGACAAGAAAAAACGTAGAATGTACCACCTGCTTTTCTTTCCGCGCAGATCGTAAAAGCCGATCGAGGGATTGGGCTAAAATCTGCGGAATCATGTCAATAGGTGATAAGGCTAGCAACCCATCACTATTTTTTGATTCCGTTTTCCATACTGCTTTCATAACTACACCTCCAACATGCTAAATGTGGCCATAAAGTCTTATAGACCTAGGCTCTGTCAACCCTGCAAGAGAAAAAGACGTGATATGTACCTAGTTATTTAAAGTCACGAATTTTGTTTACTTACCTAGCAGATTTGTGTTCCTGAAGAAATGATCGTTTTTGTCGTTCCTTGCTATTTTGAAGACAAGCTTACAAGCAGCAGCTAGGTGGGTTCCTGTCACACGCATCTAAAATGGATATAATTTGTTTGGTATTTGGTTTACAAAACTAGAATTCATAAGCCGGATTGTTAACTCTAGCCCAAGAGGAGTGAACAAGCTGATTTCATAATCTGCATTCTTCCAAGAGACAATGATCAGAAAGAGCGTTCAGAAGCGTAGTCGTCGTCCGGTTTCAGTGCTGATATGTAGATCTGTTTCTAAATTTACAGTCTTCTCTAGCTACATCAAGCGGGAACAGCCTATTTTGTATGATATTGAGAATAATCAGCACCGGTTTCTAGCTTTTGATCATGGTGGGATAAAATTGTCTATCGGCACTTCATGCTAGATACTCAGTTGCAACGACCGGAAATATTTCCCAGAAGGATTTCATCGTCTCTACCTATTCCGCTGGTACGAGATGTGGTGAATATGTTAGAATCAAAATTGTCTATCGGCGCACTTCACGCTATGTACTCAGAGTTGCAACGACAGTCAATATTCCCCAGAAGCATGCAAATCGTTTTCTCCAAATGCTGTCTATTAATATGCCACCCGCCTCTAGCTACAGTGACGCTTAGTGCGACTAATCCACTTGTTCTGCCGTAGGACTGTCACTAAGTATGATACACTCACCGTGAGCATTGCCCTGGCAATGGCAACGAGCACAGCCTCATTATCATTGTCGACGTGGGTGTACAACGCGCGCAATACCAGCTCTCGCAGACTGCCGGTGGGCGCGGCGTGCTCGACTCTTCTTTGTAGGGTTTCTAACAGCTGCAGTGTTCGCTCTGAGTCTCGGCTGCGTTGAGACAAGGCCTCTGATAGCTCTAGCAAGCTCATGCTATGACAATGCACAGAATTAGATTGATAATAATTCAATTTAAATAAGTATCGTATGTTAACAGGAACCGTATGATAAGGTTAAAGCTGAGAGAAACTAATGAAATTTTAGAGCTCACTTAGGGAATTTAGAGGAAGCAATTGGTAGCGATACTTTTGTGTTTAATATTCTAGGTAATTATAGAACACGAGGCGGACAAAATTTACCCTCACTCCGCTTCATCTCAAAAAGTACGGCTTCGCAAAAAAATTTCGACCTGGCTTCCACTCCGCCATCCCTCCACTGTTTTTACCAATCTAAGTTATAACAGCAACAAAGGACGTAGGGAAAAGTTTACTCTCTTCACCCTTTGGTGCTGTCTAGACTCTTATACCTTTCATAGTCTCCGGAAGTGTTGGGCATCTGCACCTCCAGGTGTCTGACGGGGATCTCACCGAGCTCGTCGCCCACGTCATAAGTGAGCGACTTGGAGACCGCAAACTGACGCCTTTTACTTGTCGGGTCTGGACTGAGAGCTAAAACAGGACATTTTAATAGTCACTACACTACCTATAACGATTAGAATTACCAAAATTATGCAAACCGGTCAGTACCCTCCCCGCGTTGCTGTTTCCCGTCACGTACAATTTAAGGATTTTCAACGCAAGAGTGAATAGGCATTATTTGAGTTTGCATGTATCGTTGCTTCCCGCCAGGCAAGATAGGGACCGACTTAAATAATCAATAAATAATATAATAAAAAGGACCAAGTCTTTCTCTATCTCTCTCTCTCACATCCGAGTACTTGTATCCTCTGTGTGCTGTGACTGTGACGCATCGGAGCCCGGGGTCAGCTTATATGACAGCATACAGCTTACAGCTTTTTTGAGCTTATGACTTAAAGAATATTCTGTCTATAAAATGGTCAAGTTTTGAAGCTATTCGATTAATATCTTGACATACATACATACTATTATCACTTCTTTATCCCTTAAATAGTGATGGGTTGCTAGCCGCATCGCCATGATTTTTTAGATTTTCGCCCATTCCCTTGACCGGCTTCTACGGTCTGCGCGGGAAGAGAAGCAGCTGGCACATTCTACGTTTTTTCTTATCTCCCAGGCCACCTACCTTTGAGCCGGGTACGATCCGGGGTGGTATATTTGACTAATTAAGTACGTAGCTAAAGTTGTTATTAGTGTTAATTAATTAATTATCTTATGTATGTATAATGTCTTTGTAATAAATTTGACAACGAATGTGCATAAATAAATATATAGTCAGGTAACTAGATAAATATAAGTCAGGTACTTCTATTTTTGTATTTATCTCTATATTCTGTTAATACTTATAATAACTAATAGTTGACAACATTTACAAATTGGTTAGTATTGTAAATATGGATATGAATACTAGAACAACCTGAACCCTAAAATACGATAAGATAACTAGGTATAATAATTCCTACCTAAGCTAGGCTAAGTCACAAACAAACAACCTACGTGGCGAATGTGTTTAAAGGTCAGTGTTATGTGATCTACATTTATTTTATTCATGTGCCATGTTCCCTTACGTTTTCTGGCGTACCCAGCTGATAAGCCGTCACCGCTTGCACTTCCCAATGGCCTCGAAACTAATATTGCTTGAGACAAAGCTTTTGTTTTGCTTTCTGAAAGTTGGATAAAATAAATAAGTCGCCTATCAAAATAAAGGCGAGTAAAGTTCCTGATTTCAGCGTTTAGTTGGTAGTGACAACATTTTATTCAAGACAAAGTAGTTCCGAAGTAGCGGCACCACACGCCACGGGAGATCCAGGATTTTGGTTCGGAAGGGGCTTAAAACCAATGAAGCTAGGTTTTATACAGCTAAAGTTAAAAATAAAAAGCACACAAAGAGATGTCACTAGGGGTTAGGAACACATGAGTTGGGAATCACACTTTTTTCGGAATGAAACCAAACTTAGAGCTTTACTTGTTTATAAAACTGAGAAAATTTTATGAAATTTAAATTTTGGCGTTTAATCTAATATTTCGTATACAAATATTTTGCGCTTCACGCATAGCAAGTCTTCTTTAATGGGGTATCGCTAAGTCTTCTTATAACCTCATGAAGTTTCAGATTAAATCTCGATGAATATACATGGCAGCTAAAGCGTTTATTTTATTGGTTTAAGGTTAGATCTCACTTATCAACACTAAACCATAAATAATGCCGTGTGGTAACGGTTAAGCCAATAAAATTCTGCATTCTCTCTTGTAAACAAACATAACATTCTTACACATGATGTGTTTTATTTTTTATCCAGTAAGAAGAAGGGTTTTAAATTGTTAGGTCTTGCGACTGGCTAAGTCTTTGGCCTAGAGCCTTAAACTTCGCTAAAATAAAATACCTAACTATTCACGGACCGGATTTGAATGGGCCGCCATTTTAATTTCGAAATTTTTAAACTCTTTGTCAGTTGCAATACTGTAGATACCTATTTCGGCCAATGTCTCTATCTTGTATGATTTTCTCGGGCACCCCCTCTACCATCAAGATTCCCCCCTCCCCCTTCACCCCCTCTACCTTAAATTTTCTATTTAAACATCATAACCTTAAGCCCCTTAGCCCTGAGCTAAGAGGTTGAAACCCCCTAAATTCGCTACCATATCACACGGCTTCTTGACAAAACCTATGGCGAAAAAATTATTATCACATTTGCGGCTTCAGCAAGAGTAAGTTCTGTAGTGTAATGTAGTCAACCAACCCACCTTCAGGGGACTGTCCGGTAGTGTTCCTCCGATGAAGAGGTTTGCTGCGTCCACTGAGATGTGGCAGCTTCGGGAAGCCAGACCAGCCCTCCAATGTTCGGTCTTGAGCTGGTCGTGTCGGACGTAACTAAAAGAAGATATTTAAAAAAAAACTTTACATTGTGAGCAATAGAACTAATTATGAACAAGTCTTCTACGATGATTCATACCAGCTCGTTGCATACTCGTTATTCATTTTTAGCTCACTCGAAAACTGGGAAACCAATGTTTAACACACCGATTGTCTGTGTTTTTTATGATATAGGACGGCAAACGAGTAACCTGATGGTAAGTTATCACCACTGCCCATGGACAACTGCAACAATGTACTGGGAAAGCCTACAAAAACAGTTTGAATTATACGCAGCTCTAATTGGTCAACAGCTCTTGATCTTACTCGAGACAATCTTCAAACAATTTATAAAAAGAAAAATTTGTTGTGTGTAAAGTCGGTTTACGGACGATAATTTTACGTGATAACGGTAGAAGACATATAATTCTTCCTTCCCCTCCCCCTCATGACCTCCCCTTCCCTCCCCCTCCTCACCTCTCCTTCCCTCCTCCTCCTCATAAATATCAGCTTGATACCTCCACTCGTTCCTGAGAAAAAGGTTTTGACAGACCGACAGACAGACGGACATCAGAGTGATCCTATAATGGTTTCGCTTTTGCCTTTTGAGGTACGGAAGTCTAACAAGTTATCAACTTACCACAGGTTTTTTCTTAACATGGTTTTGTGGCTCCGTGAGTAGGACTCCATTTAGGTCGTCTTCTTCTAGTGTAGATATATGCGCACCAAGAAGCTGTGACGTCACGTCTGCGTTGCTCTCCGATAAGGTTAGATATTTCAGACTGTTAAAAATGTCCATATTAAAAAATCATCAATCACAAGAAATATAAAACGGCAAAAAATCCCGTTTGTTAACAACAAATTTTAGGGACCATACAGTCCCTAAAATTTGTTTTATTTTGTTATTAGTATTTCTTGTTATAGAGGGATTTAGGCATCATCTGTGAAAATTTCAACAGTCTAGCTATCGCAGTTACGGACAATCTTAGCGAGGTAGGGTCGCGTTTTTACCCTTTGGGTACGGAACCCTTATTGCACTATGCACTATATTTACAGTTAACCTTATACAGCGTGTAACATAACCAAAGACGTTCCCGTGAAGGGATGACTCAGTCCGTCAAAATGAACAACTTTTGCAGACTTTTCCTATGGGACCAATGCTGGGAACTCATTTTTTTTTTAAAATTTTCTTTCTAATTGCCGGGGCGGCCGAATACCGTTGTATGGAAATATAGTTTTTTTTTGAGTTCCTAGCATTGGTCCCATGGTACTACCTCAGGTGTGACGAGATTTGAAGGTTGAGATGGCCGGACAAAGGCACACTTACTCAAAAGCGCTGGGTGGCCGCGCGTCCTTCTTGCGCGCTCTGTCGGTAAACAGCGTACGTTGGGGCTCCCGCGGTGTGTAGGGGCGTCTCGTCCGCAGCGGGCGGAGCGCCCCGCCGCCGATGCTGGACGATGATGCGCTGCTCATTTCTGTAAAGTTGTTTTTAACCGATAATATATGAACCGATTTAAAACATCTTTTAATTAGAATGCATATTTTTAACAAATACGACGTTAATGTTTACAGCCGCTAATAGTAGGTATCCAAATAACTAAATTAGGAAGCATATTTTTTACAAATGCTACGTTAAACTCCCCCGTTCTGAATTTAGAAGTACTAATTAATCTTACTATACATTGTTATAGTACATTTGTATTTTTTTTATAAATACGGCAGTTCATGTTTTAAAAAATTATTAGCAGGAGAATACAAGATTAAGACAGAGACAATAAGATGGGATAAAATATTACTTGGATTTACAGTTATGCCGCGCTGGTTAAACTGTGGCATATTGTTATTTACTTTTATCGAAGTAACGACTAAGTAACTTGACGCAAACAATCACAGTTGTTAGCAAATTAAAGCCTTATTTAAACCAAGACCAACTCACAACTCGTGAATTCTAATTCGTGCTTAATTACAATGTAGTTAAGTGTTAGATTACAGTAGCGCCGTATGGCGTGTGATTGGAGGCTTTCACCTTGGTAACCAAGCTGGTCGATTTGACCGGGCGACCCCCGGTTCAACCACCTTGAAGAAACTCCCCTAAACTTAAAGAGAACGTTGTACTAAATAGCTATAACGAGAAATTTTGAGAAACCTATGAACAAATTTTACTAGGAATTTAAGTATGACATTTCATAGTTAATACGAACATCCTTACTAATATTATAAATGCGAAAGTGAGTTTGTTTGTTTGTTTGTTACGCTTTCTCGCCGTAACTACTGAACCGATCATCATGAAATTTTGCATACAAGTTCTCTGGAGTGCGGGGAAGGACATAGGCTACCTTTTATCCCGGGAAAAAGTACTGTTCCCGAGGGATCAACATTGACGCGGGAGGAGCCGCGGGCGAAAGCTAGTACTAAAATATATCTCTTAAACTTTGTAATGATAGTACGAAATCTTATTTACTTTTTTTATATGTATTTGAAGGCAAACGAGCAGACTATTTATTGAACTAGAATAAATGGTATTGAACGCCAAGATTTTTTACAAAAATGACACGTTTGCGTGAATCATGTCAACCCTATGAAATATGACATAAATAATGAGTGATTTAGAATGTGAACAAGAAATAAATGGTTAAGTAGTTTTCTGTTGAAGTAGTACTTTCTTTTAACATTACTTCCAGTGGTAAGTAGTTTCAGTTTACTTAATTTACGCTTGAACATCATAATTACCAAATTTATTCCAAAGACTTTACTTTACCTTAACGTCCATTTTCACCCTTACTGTACGGTAGATATACTGAACTCAAAAGAAAATATTATCAGGTATCAATCAGGTATTTTTAAGATTCCGTACCTCAAAAGGAAAAAACAGAACCCTTGTAGGGTCACTATGTTTTCCGTCTGTCTGTCTGTCAAGAACGCGTTAAGGTATCAAGCTGAAATTCATTTTAAATACTCTGAGTATTTGATATGAATTTCAGCTTGACACCTTTACGCGTTCTACTGTCCCTTGGAGCTGAGAAAAAAATCAAAGTTCTAAACCAACGCAATCAAAAGATACAGCCGTTTATGCCGCTAACTTTCGACATTCGGAAGGAAATCAAAACCTATGGGGTACTTCCCGTGAACTCAGAATCTTGAGATTTGGTACGAAGCAACGTCTTATAGCACAGATAAAGGAAACATTTCGGAAAGCATAAATTTTTAGTAACATCATATAATAAAAATATTTTTAATAATTTAAAACTCATTTTATTACAGATAATGGTAGCCTTCGTGCGCGACTCCGACTCGCACTTGGTCGGTTTTTTCTTTATTATAAACGCGTGTTTTAACATCGAATTATCACAGGTTGGATAGGAATGCAACCTCCTATCCAACCTGTGATAATTCGATGTTAAAAAAAATTAGTTGCCTGTAAAGTTGATTTATGGACAACAATTTTACGTAATAACATTTGTGAGCTTAGGCCGATCGTGCCTCTCTCTCCATCGCATGTGCCGCGTTTCTGCGTGCACACGGAACGTGACACAATTTCGTGCGTGCAGCCAGCGTTTATTGATTTATAAGACGTTTTCACGTCAAAAAACGTCTTATTAGTTAATTTAAATAATCGTATAAAACTATAAGGCAATTTTTTTAACGACCGGATGCCGTATCCTCATTGGATACAAATCTATTCGCCACCATAATAAACTTAGAGACAGGCTTTATACGAGCCATTAAAACTTCCAAAGAAATCCTTTTTAGTGGCCAAAGCCATAATTCTGACGTCAACATTGTAAATGGAAAATATCCGATTTCGCGTGACTGCGGCTCGTTTATATACGCCATTGTGAACACGGGGTTGTAGCGCGAATTAACTTTTTTCATATACCACCGACTGCTAGAGACAATGGACCAGTTATTTATACATCTATACTGCTTAGCTGCAATTATGTTTTAACGCTGATCATTAATTGTAATTAACGGCAATAATCGTTAAGAATAACATTCCATACAGGTCATACAATTAACTCAAACAAAGAATGCACAGGCAAAGTAGAGAGATCGATCGCCGTAACGATAACGCCTGAAGAGCTTCTCGTCCATGAGGGCGCTAATGAAGGCCAACCAACCTTCCACTATATGCCTCAAGCGCAAGCTCCTCGACATGTGTATCCTGCCCATCTTACCTATGGTGCACAGACCTGGTCACTCACCGAGGATCAGAAGACCAAGTTCAAGGTCTATCAACGGGCAATGGAGCGAAGTACCTATACTCGGCGTGTGACGATTAAATCACGTTAGGAACACCACGCTACGCTCTTAAACCCAGATAAAAGACGTCGGTGTGAAGTCAGCACAGCTGAAATGGAACTGGGTGGGTCAAGTCTACCGTATGCGACAGGACAGGTGGGCCAGAGCTTCAATTACGTGGGTACCAGATGGCCACCGAGGAAGAGGCAGACCTAGGAGAAGATGGCGCGATTATATGGACGCACATATTGTAACGTTGTACGTACATACTTGTTATAAAGCAATAAGAAAATAAATATAGATGTGTAAAAACATACATTATTGAAATGGTTTCTTCATACTCATTGCGCCCGTACGCGGATCCCTAATGTTCTAGTAAGATCTACGGTGACGTCAGGGTCGCGCGATCTGTTAGCGGCCGGACGAGTCGCTGCTCAGTGGCATTAGATCAGTCAGCAAGCGTGCGCGTGCGCCTTGATACCGCAAACTGCGACGCCGCCTTACGATACATCATGGTTAAATAAGAATAAACCAAATTGAACTAATTAGAACATAAGTGTAACGTTTCCCCGCATAGGGTAAGTGATGAACAGCTGTTTTTAAAACTTCCTTTTTAGTGCAAAAGCTAGTTTTCTTCCCACAAAGTGCCCTTGTTGTTTTTTTCTTTATGCACCCGCAATTAGCGTTGTGATGATCTTAAATTGAATTGTAAATGCATTTAGCGTAATAAATTTCCATTTTACATCTATTCTTCACCCTCATGTATGTTCCATACCTACACATTTGTAACTCCGTCTGATCACCGTCACTGCCACCTCACCATCTACTTACTTCATAAATCCCTTGTCATCGCTTGCTTGGCCTGAGTGACCGTGATCAGCGGAATGTCGGGATGCTATGCTTATGCTAAGCCCGTAAATTCCAGGGATCGAGTTTGGGGAAAGAAAATAGAAAATTCTGGAAGACGTGCTGAGCCGCCCTGCCTCATTTCATGCAGCCTTATGCGCGTGCCCTGCGAGCCGTCTCTTCCGAAACCACCATCATCGCTCCTGCTACCACCCCCCCTTCATCGTCGGCCAAGCATCACTCCAAGACCCAGCTACGAGGGAAGTAGGGCTACGGAACAATTTATCAGCCGGGCGTGCGACCAGGCCTATATATTCGTGCATACGTACATAGTGGTTACGTCATAATAAATAAGTTTACTGTTTCACGTTGTTTTAATTTCTTTAACATAGTAAAAAGCGTGACAATATAAACGATTGGGGCACTATGGCCCTTGACAGGGATACTTCTAAACAAAAATAAGAGGCCTTTGCCCAGCAGAGAGAAACCAAAGCAGGCTAAAAAAAGAAATGCAGGTAAATCTGGTGCTTCTTTCATATAAAGGGAAAATGTAGCCTCATAATATTGCCGATTACTTTTTCACAAGCGGACCATATTTATGGTTCAAAATAGATAGATATATGCGTATAGAATCTTAAAAAATTGTTATGTAGGAAACGTAGGCATGTACTCGTATTATCTACTTGTTACTTTTACTGAATTGCTTTTCATGCATTATGTACAGACACGAGCAATGATATAGATATATATATTTTTAAGTCAATATGACAAGGTGTAAAATAGAATACAATTGTATGTATATGAATGCTCGAGACTGTACTTCTTCTGATGCACAGATCATATACCTACCTCTATATCTGCCAAAAATCAAACCATAAGTAAAGAACTTCTTAAAGGAGAATCATATATTCGAAAGTCTTTGCATGTTTCACCTAAGTAGGTAAAACCTAGGCTGGTGAAATTGGCTGCTATATGATATGAATCGGTGTTACTACGCGTTAGATTATAACGATCGATAGTGTTTGATTTTATATTGCAAGCTAGCTATATTAAGGTTATATTTACTGTCGGCTCGGCATAGTTTGCATCGATTTCTTGCGTAATACGTTAATTACCAGTAGTTACCCACCTGATACATAGATCTAAGAAAAAAGATTGTTGACTGATTTTTTATTTGTGGAAAGAAAATGACTCGCAATTAATATTTTAATAATACGAAATCATCATCATCATCAGGTCTTTTTAGTCTCCACTGCAGGAGCATGACCCTCTCTGTACTACCGGATATACCACATATGGCTAGAAGAGGATTTGGCCTACACTCTCCTCGCTGGCCAGACGGGTTGAAGAGGTTATTGATGTTTATGAGCTTTGTTTAGCTTGTATTTAACAAACAAACAAACTCACTTTCGCATTTATGATATTAGTTAGGATAAAAATGTAAATATTAATTTTATAGGCCTTCAGTTTTATGGTGTTTCGCCAATGTTTGGCGTTGTTCCGAAATAGCAAGCAATCGGCGACACCAACTCGGAAATCGCTACCTAACACGACAATGGATTACATTTATAGATTTTGCATATCATTCCACATTTGTAAATCGTAACTTAATTGAAATGTCAATTGTAATGGTTTTGGTACCGAACAAAAGAAAACTGGCTAGGTACTCGTTTTGACACATTTAACCCAAATCTTTCCTGAGGAATGAATAGTGGGGAACTAGAAAAGTTCGGGCTGGTCTTTTGTTTATTCGGAACTAGCGCCGCCCGCCTAATCGCACCCGCCCGGCTTCGTACGGGTGCGATAAATCCGTATCCTTACTAATATTATAAATGCGAAAGTGAGTTTATTTGTTTGTTACGCTTTCACGCCGTAACTACTGAACCGTTCATCATGAAAATTTGCATACAAGTTCTCTGGAGTACGGAGAAGGACATATTCCCGAAGGATCGACATTGACGCGGGTGGAGTCGCGGGCGAAAGCTAGTTATACATATAAACCTTCCTCTTGAATCACTCGTGTCTATTAAAAAAAACCGTCCGTTGTGTTGTTTCAAAGATCTAAGCATACATAGGGACAGACAGCGGGAAGCGACTTTGTTTTATACTATGTAGTGATCCACCTTTCGAATGTATGATCACACCCACTCTTATGTTACAGTTGTAACACACAAAAATAAAAAGCATGCGGCAATAAGGCCTGGCAATCTATGACACACACTATCATGCCTTATACACGTACAGCGTGATTTAGAACCTCCTAGCTATATTGAATCTATGAATTAGAATCCCTAATGGCATACAGAATTGCAAAAAAAAAAGAATAAAACCTTAAAAAAAATTGACCTTCATCTGAAATTCGTCCAGCTGATCGGCGACTTTGTATCGGAAATCCTAATTCTTTTTTCGATTTTCAGCTTTTATTCTTGCAATTCTATAATTCATTAGGGCTTCTGACTCTGAGATTCCAATATAGCTAGGAGGTTCCAAAACACGTTGTATTATAGGCCTGAAAACTTGAATTGTGTCAGGGAGACCTGGAAATCCCCTGAATTAGAAGAAAACTGACAACAAACTATAAAGCTTACCCCCATAAATAGCGGCTCTTGCTTCGCTGATGATTTCGGCGGAGGTTTTTCTGCGTGGAGGCGCGTAGAAAGGAGCGCCCGCACCGCGTCTCGCACCACGCTCGCTCATCCCCTATTCTGGAAATATAGATGACTTTAATTTGGGGGTTTTAAATCTTAATTCACTGTTAAGAGGGGTATACACGCGGGAATCTTCTTTAATTTAATTTAATGGTAACGCATGAGATAAAAATCGAAGTCGCCAAATTCTGGTCGAATTTAGTATAATTTTTTCATCTATAGCTATTTTGAATCGTAAAGAAGAACAAGATAAAAATGTCACTATCTTAGCCCTTACTTACATTTGTTAGTAAAACTCTTTGTTTTGTATGTATATATAATAAACTACTTTAAATATATCTATGAAAATGCTATTACTTTGTTGCAATTGCTATTATCATGACTAGAGATTTAGAATAGAAGATAAAAATTAATTGGACACATTTTGCAAAAAAAAATTCTAAAAATATATTAAATACACAATCGGGAATTTACATAAAGATACCGTTTTTCTCTGGATGTTACAGACGAGAAACACAAACAATTAATATGCATTTAATAAATATTCAAAAAAGTTTAGAGTATATGTTTACAAAAATAAAATCTAAAAGTTGTTCAAGTTTCCGGATAACAAAAAGAATCAATCCATTTATTTATTCATTCACAGACACTCAACTAAACAAAATAGAAATAACAAAGTGGAACTAATTGACGGTCAGGCAACTTGACACAATAGAAACGACAAAAGATTAACGTCTAGAGGTGAGTGTGATAGTATTAACCACAACTACAAGTAATCATTAAAGTTACTGCTTATTCTGAATAAGCAGTAACTTTAATGATTACTTCTATTCATAAACCCCTAAACCCCGAGCTTGAAACAGACAAACAATTACACAAATTGCCGCGCCGGCTGTGTCTGCAATTAACTTTTGCCTGAACTGGGGCAACACGAATAATCGGTTAGTCCAGCTGATTGGTAACAATCAATAACAATGTTTCTTCGGATTGATGTTTGCTTACAGAAGTACAGTCGGAGGCAGACAAAACTGACCACAGACAACAGATTCTAAATTGTATACTCCCCTTTTTTTTTTACTAAATTTTGAAGTAGGCATTTGTCTCCCATCTCACATTTAGATATCTGCCCCTGACTGTACAAGATATTTGCTTGAAATTGGAAGCTACTTTGTATTTCATTACACCTATAGGGGGATGAATGAATAGGTAAGTTATTTGGAAATGTATATATTCTAAATCTTTTTACTAGGTACTAATCTTTAGTTTCGTTTATTTGGTGAACAGTTTCTCAAATAACTGTTTATGTAAACTTGGTTACCCAATAAACATTATTATTTTTATTTATAAAACGTGATCCGAAGGAACGGGGACTAATATCACATTTTATACTTTCAACAATCAGAATAGAACAACAAGGTTACGGAAAATCTAGGGAACCAAATTAACTGTATCTAAAGCTAACAATGGTAAAGTCGAAGTAGTAGATGGACGGTAACGGAATAGCAACTTGCCGTGTCTGATTCGCAAAGGTGATTGGAAATATTATTAAAGCGAAAACTTCCTTTGCTGCGTTGTGCCCTTTTTGGGGTGGGTAAAAAATTAAACTCGCTTCAGGACATATGACCTGAAACCGCCAGCGCGGCGTAGAGAAGGAAGTAATATCCCCCTCTCTTTCTACCGCGCGGAGTTTTCATTTCACCCAGCACTCCCGGAGTGCAACCCGTTGTTTTTTTTTTGACGACCTCTGTGGCCTAGTGGTCATCATGGCTGTCACACCAAAGGTCCCGGGTTCGAAAATGATTGGTATTATTATTCGATCCCCGGTCAGGTCAAGATGAAAAATTATCTTTTTCAGGTTGACCTGGGTCTTGGATGTTTATCTATAGTTACATATGTAAGTGTATTTGTTATAAATTATAGTGTTCTTTTTTGTTTTTTTTTTTGGGGTTTCATTGGGATTAGCTCAATTTGTGTGATTTGTCCGTGGAGGTGCCAACAAAAATATCATCGTCATCATAATTATTTTAAGAACTTAGTCAATGTCGGTGGAGTATTTTCAATTATTCTCGATCCTCTGCAATCTCCTTGACGTCTCTATACCACACGACTTTCTATAAAAGCCCTCCTCGGCATTCCCTTTTAACAAAAATGTAAATATGTTTATTTATATTTTCGTCAACACCCCTAACTCATGTCTTCGCCTATCCTCGTAGTTAATCCCTTGCAGTGCAAAACCAATATGTATATTTATTAGTAACCAAGAGAAGGGAATTAGGAAAACAAACTGATTTTTACTGGTGTGCAAATTAGGAAGGCACGACGTTATGTGCCGATGGTTTTAGCTGCAATCACAAGATCCAACGGTCTTTCGTAAAATTTAACATAGTGTTAGGAACATAGAAGAGCGAGAATTCTGTCTAAGTAACATCACATCTTAACAGGCGAGCAGCAGTATCATGCATTTGAGTTGCATCTACGGCTATGACTGACCAACCAGCTCTATAGCTGCTCAATATATTTTGCCACACCTATCGCACACAAAAGGGGAATCTGTCGGCGCGGAGTAAGTGAATAAATAAATAATTATGAAGAAGAGTAGACGATCCATGGCAATACTTAAATGGTTTTGTGTATAAAACTTAAACGTGAACTATACAATATATATTTTTTTTAATTTATTTAGAAACTTTATTACAACAATGTAATTGGCCGACTTAAAGCCAAAGGCTTTATCTACCAGTCAACCAACAGGTGATGCCGAGAATAAAATATAGTAGAAGTAAGTGCAAATAATATTATATGAATTAAAAGCCGTCCATACTTTATATAGATATTAGCAGAAAACATACGAAAAGTTATAAATCAGATTATTCGGGTTGCAAGTTGTAGTATAATGAGATATTTAATGCAACTCGTTAATTAGATAAACACTCGTGCTTTCTTTATTAAACATTATTTCTACAGCATTTCAAAAAAATGATCTAACAGCGTCATCAATAAATGATTGAGTGTAACAAAGTGATGATTGGGAAAATAAATTAAGTAGACCTTAATTCTTAATTGTAAACCGTTCGAAATACTTTAAACGAAAATGATAAAAGAATAAATTTTACTTAAAGTAAAAAATAACAAAGGATACTAAATAATAGAACGGTGAAAGACACGACAAGCATGATTTATGAACACGTCTATGTAGTTGAAATCTTGAAATTTAAAATGCTAACAATATTTTTTAAGTATTGAAAGACTCATACCTCGCAATATCTTTCCATAAACCACAAAAGAAAATTTATAAAATGCAGAGTTTATGAAATAAATATCACTAACATTAAAAAACTTAAATAAATATAAACACGTTGACTTTCGTAGAGGGTGCGTAGTAACGTAGCCCGTAGGCGGGCGGCTCGTAGGACGCGCTACGCGGCACTGCAGCCGTAGCGGCGTAGAGGCGTAGACCAACATACGAGTAGCTCCGTAGTCCTAGTGCTACGAACACAACTTGTTTTCTACCAGCGTGTATTCTAAATATTTTATTGCGGAAATTTATACTAGCGACCCAGACCACGGCTTCGCACGGGTGCAATGTACATATAAACCTTCCTCTTGAATCACTCTATCTATTACAAAATCCGTTGTGTAGTTTTAAAGATTTAAACATACATACTTATTAGGGACAAACACCGGGAAGTGACTTTTTATACTTTGTAGTGATTTAAACGAATCCGCCAAGCCAAAATAGAAAGCTGAGAAAATGAAAGGATAGAAATAAGCCACCTGCTCAACTCAGATGCAATCGGTGAGGTCAATCGAAGACGAATCTGATATCGAAAAAATAAATAGGATGTTCCATAGGAAATTGCGTAATTATTAATTGAAAATATACAAAGCAGCTTTATTTTGTCCGCTTGAAAGAAAGAAAGAAAGGAAACTGGTAGATGGTTAATTTGAGGTTTGGTTACAGAACACAAGTTGTTCGTATTAATGCTGAGAACGTGAATTTAAAATATCGGTAGTTCAAGACCAAACACACGATAATATCCATGACTACTACCTAATAAATTAACAAAATTTATTAATATTTGGATCAATCTTGTTAAAAAATCTATCAACTTGAATTATTAGTATATCATGAAATTATATTCATGTCAGCAAAAAAGCACCAAACCTTTTTAAGGATTTTGTGACCAAAGGGTGCCAACGGCGGACCCTATTGCTGTCTCCGCTCTCCATTGGTCCATCCGTATGTTATTGGGCTGTATCTTTGGAATCGTAACAGGTAACTTGTTCAATATCGTATAATATTATGGAATCCTTCATGTGTGAATCCGCCTCGCACTTTGATTTTCGTTAATCCTAATTCTAATCCAAACTAATTTCATAAAATCGAAAGTGAGTTTTTTTTTTGTTTGTTTGGCATCCACGCCCTGTCTACTGAACCGATTGTCATCAAATTTTGCATACCTGTTGTCTGGGGTACCGAGAAGGACATAATGTACGTTTTATCCCAGGGAAAAGTACTGTTCCCGAGGGATCGACATTGCCGCGGGTGGGGCTGCGAGTGAAAGCTAGTTTTCCCCCGTGATATGATTTGAAACCGAATGAGACCTGCCCAAACTAGTGAATTTTCATCACATGAACAGGGTATCAGCAAAAATAAATTAAGCAAACCGACAGCTTTGATCGCAGCTTATCGCTTTATCAGCTTTATGGCCTGCGAGCGTTGGAGGACGTCGCCAATTTATGGCGGGGAAAAACGCGAGCGCAGATATGAAAGGGCGGGATGAAACTTCAGTCACACCAAACATCGATAAAAAAGATCTATACTTATACTAGTTTATTATATCCCTTGACTCCGTTCGTGGGTTTTGATTGTTATCGGTTTTATTTGTGAAAAAATAAGTTACAAATAAAAAACTTTTAAAAACAAGCTTTTTTTTTTTTTTTATGTATATCCGACGGCAAACGAGCAGACGAGCCACCTGATGGAAAGTGGTCACCGTCGCCCATGGACATCTGCAACACCAGAGGAGCTGCTGATGCGTTGCCGACTCTTAAGATACCTGTAAACACGCCTTTTGAAGGACCTCAAGTCATAGCACACAGGGAAAACCTCGGGAGGGAGTCCATTCCACAATCTTGCTGTACGAGGAAAAAAACCACGTGACGCTCTGACATTTTTGGAGACCCAAGTGTCAAGGATGTGGGGATGGACTTTACTCCTGTGGCGAGCGGTGCGGTGGTAGAAAGGTGACGGTGGCACCAATTCAAAAAGTTCTTCAGAACACTCCCCATAGTATAGACGGTAAAATACACACAGAGAGCCAACGTCTCTCCGTAGACCGAGGGTGTCTAAATCGTCTGTGAGTGTGGGATCGTCGATAATACGAATTGCCCGGCGTTGGATGGAATCAAGAGGAAGGAGTTGGTATTGAGGTGCACCAGACCAGATATGAGAGCAGTACTCCATGTGGGGCCGGACTTGAGCTTTATATAATAAAAGTCTATGACCCGGAGTGAAGTACTGCCTCGCTCTATTGAGCACCCCAAGTTTTTTAGAAGCCATTTTGGCTTTACCTTCCAGATGACTCCGGAATTGGACCTCCTTCGTAATATCGACGCCAAGGATCCCAATACTCTTAGAAATGGTAAGAGAGGTGTCCCGAAACTTCGGTGCTATGTTAAATGGGGTCTTCTTAGCGGAAAACACGCAGACTTGTGTCTTAGTAGGGTTGAATTGAACTAGGTTTAGTTTACCCCATTCAGAGACCTGCTCCAGAGAGGTCTCAATGTCAGACACAAGTCTCTTTCTGTTCTCCTCCACCTGTGTTTGAGGGATATTTGCACGACCTGCATAATATGCATCACCCGTACTGTCGTCTGCATAGCAATGGATGCTACTAGTGTTAAGCATGTCGTTGATGTGCAGAAGAAACAGCGTAGGTGATAAAACAGATCCTTGGGGGACGCCAGCATTGATGGGCATGATATCGGAGCATAATCCGTCTACAACGACCTGAATGCTTCGCCCAGATAAGAAACTAGCGACCCACAAGCATAGTCCCTCAGGAAGCCCGAAAGATGGTAACTTCGCGAGAAGAGCCTTATGCCAGACCCGGTCAAAAGCCTTTGTGACATCTAGACTAAATGCCAGTGCTTCTCCCTTGCTCTCGATGGCGGCTGCCCATCGGTGCGTTAAGTACACAAGAAGATCACCAGCACTACGCCCGTGGCGGAACCCGTATTGACGGTCACTAATTAGCTGATGATCTTCAAGGTAACCAAGGAGCTGGATGTTTATCACACGCTCCATCACCTTAGAGAGCAGGGAGGTTATCGCAATAGGCCGATAGTTAGACGGGTCTGTGCGGTCACCCTTTTTAGGAATAGGGTGAACGTAGGCTACTTTCCACGAAGACGGGACTTTTCTTGAGGTGTAAGACAGCGAGAATAGGCGTGCTAACACCGGAGCCAACTCAGGGGCGCATGTTTTGAGCACAATTGCTGGAATGCCATCAGGCCCGCTGGACTTCCTGACGTCGAGGGAAAACAGAGCACGTCGCACTGCACTTTGAGTGAACCGAATTTCCCGCATTGAGTGCTCGCATCGCGGTAAAAAGGGCGGCGATGCTCCTCCGTCGTCAAGGGTAGAATTTGACGCGAAGAGAGTAGCCAAGAGATCGGCCTTCTCTTTTGCGGAGTGAGCCAGCGAGTCCTGACGATTGTGCAGAGATGGAAGTGAAGGGCGACAGAAATTCCCCTGCGCTGCCTTAGCAAGAGACCAGAATGCTCTACTCCCGGAGGGATAGCCAACCAATCTCCTAAAATGCGCGCAGTGTGCGCAAACTTTGCTGCAGTGATCTGCTTCTTGTAGGCTCTTGAAGCTGCGTTGAACCGCTTCTTCAAATCAGAAGTATTACGATCCTTGACATTTCGCGCAGCAACCCAGGCTTCGTAGGCTTCGCGCTTGAGGTGGGCGGCATGCAAAGACGAGCAACGAAACCAAGGTTGAGACCGCCCTCCGATACGAACCGCCGAGCTGGGAATGTAGCACTCCATGCCCAGCAGTATCGCTTCGGCGACAGCTTTCGCACAAATGTCAGGATTTTCTGATGAGAAGCACAACCGTCTCCAATGGTAGGATGCATAAAACTCTCGCAATCCATCCCAATCTGCTGACCTATAATGCCACACACGACGCATACCAGGTGGTCTGGATTGCGTGGTCTGACCGGATGGAACCACAGCACGTACCAGGCAATGATCCGAGGTTCCTAGAGGGGCATCACGGAATACCTGGTAATCGTTTGGATGTGAGGTCAGCAGAAGATCCAACAAAGCAGGATTGTGTCCTTCAATATCAGGTATTCTGGTAGGACCATCAACTAACTGGTTGAGGTCATTTGTTACAGCAAAGTTGTATGCAGCCTTCCCAGCGTAGTCGGTCTTCAGTGATCCTAGCCACTCAAAGTGGTGAGCGTTGAAGTCCCCTAGGATCACTACCTCCGCCGATGGGTGCTGCTGAAGAATTTCGTCTATGCCCTTCTGTACATGCCCGAGAAGTCGGTCTGTTTCGGCATCACCGCTATGGGACCTGTAAAGGCACGCATAGAACCGGATGCGGTCACCGTGATCTACGCGCGCCCATAACAATGACAGGTTTCTGTCTTCAAGGCTGCTGAGACGTCGACAACATACATCCTCCCGTACGTACATACACACCCCAGCATTGGGCATAAACTTGTGCTCCAAGCTGAAACCGGGATACAAGAGATATGTGACGTCGGTAGGAGAGGATATTTGTGTCTCAGTCAGGAAAAATAGAGCCGGCTTAGTCGTCTCCAAGTGATGATGGACGACATTGAGGTTGGAATGTATTCCTCTGACGTTGAAGAAGTCCACATTGAATGTGGAAGGGGGTGCCGCTGTAGAAACATGTTTTCTATTTTTCGATCTTGCCATAAAAAAGGTGGTTAACAGGGAAAAAATTGAGGATTGCCGTAGTTATGACAGTTACATAGGCAAAGTTAAGGAATGATGGCCCGCAATTAATGACCAGTGAGGTGCGCTGCTGGCACGGGGGACGGAAGGGCCCCCGATCCAACACAATGATCAGCCGCCGTGTTCCACTCCGGTCTCCCAGGCCGGCACGACGACCAATCACGGCAGGACAGCCTCCCTAGCCGGGAAAGCCAGGGTTCGGGTCCTCTACGTACCAGCGGGCGGCCAGCGGACAACCGTTTCATCGGGTCTCCCTGGCCCCCGCGCCAACGTCGCACCCCCAATCAGACAGTGCAAGACTCCAGCCCCTAAGGGACCATAAACTGTCGAAACTACGGGAATCGGGAATGGGGATTGGCTCTCACGCGCAACCGTCGAAACACACCCAACGGTGCTTTACGATAGATTTCGGCATGAGGGTGGTCGCCAGCCAGTCGGACCCCACGAGGTCCTACCACCGAGCATGTCGGGTATTTTACTCGCCTCTTACGAGATGCCAACCTGACGGGCAGTGGGGAATTGTATTCTACTCCGTCCCCACACGGAGGAAAAGCTTTTATATACTTCACTTTATGTTTTAAGTTATTTTCAGCGTGCCCTTTAATTTGATATCCATATTGTCGAAGTGCATCAAAAATAGCTAGTCCGCCATCTTGGGTATTCCGCCATGTCAAGAATCAAGAATCATTTATTCCTCTGAACATGGTTACAAGATGTTACAATTCAATTATGCACAGCATATTCTGCTATTACTGGCGTAGGAACAATATAACATTTTATAAATGTCTTTTAGTGTACGTATAAGAATTTTTTAGATTTACATATAAAATTAAAAACAGAATTATCAATAATCATACATGTTACATTTATAAGGTCACTCGTATTTATTAAATAACTACTTAACACCTAATTATTCCAATATTAATTATTTATAATATCAATTTCATTCATATTTTATCATTAAGGTAATCTTGTACTTTATAATAACGCTTCTCTCGCAACAATAAAAACAGTTCTTTTTTGAAGCGATTCATATTAAATTCATGGAATGTATTAGGAAGATGATTGAATATTCTGATAGCCATGCAATACGAATTTCTTGAATATACTTGTAGTTTCTGTTTTGGAATTACTAATTTGTGTTTGTGTCTACTTCTGCTGTTTTCTATGTCACCTTTATGTTGAAAGTGTTGAAACAGATGTGGATATTTAGCTACAAACATACATATCTCTAATATATATTAGAGATATGTATGTTTGTAACTAAATATAAATAGATAGTATGTTTGTAGCTAAATATCCTACAAACATACAAACATACATATCTCTAATATATATATATATTAGAGATATGTATGTTTGTAGCTAAATATTCACATCTGTTTCAACACTTTCAACATGGCAAATGGCAGTATTTTTAAAGTTAAAAATTGATTTTTACATGTTTCCATGGGTCCATTGTCCATTGTCGGATTTAGAATTGTCATCGAAACTAAACGAGTACACAAAATATCAGCTCAATCGGTTGAAGACATCTGCTACAAAATTGAGTTGCAAGATTTCACCCGAACAAACATAGAACATACATTGCAAGTTAATAAAACGCTTGAAAAATATTAATTCTGTTAAGTAGTTTTCCATTTATTACGAACTCTATACGCTTTATTGACACAGCGAACGCGAAGCGTGAGGGCATCTCAACTTTAGCTGGGGCAAAAATAATTTGCTGTGCTTCTCTACAGGTCGTATTGGTCAACCGGTTCCCGTGTAATTCTGTAAGTTCCAAAATTTAATAGTTTTGACGTGAAAACGTCTTATAAATGGATGAACGCCGGCTGCATGCACGAAAAAGAGTCACGTTCCTCATCCAAGCGAGAGTGTGGAACAAGAGAGAGATTGGGAGGCACGATCGGCCTATGCGTTCGGCTTGTGACGCATATAGATGAGATGGAAGAGAAATAGCTCTCTTCCACCATTATCACATAAAATTAACGTCAGTAAACGGACTTTACAGATGACCAATTTGTTTGTCGACTCAGATTTTGGAAATATTTCAAAAAGGAGGAATACCTGTCATTAGACCCTGGTGATATCAAGAAGGTTTAGGGTAAAAGTTGCTTTCTTCTCGATATCTTCTCGAGAGAAGATATTTTTTTCGTGGATATAACTTTGTTTCATGTAACGCATGACTTGCACATTTATTTTAGGAATTGTGATGACGTCAGAGATAATCGTTATATTACAATGCTTTATCAAACTCGTTGTGAAAATTAATACCTAAGTATTTAGGTACTATTGCTACTACCTTCTATAGATTTACGTTAGGTCTCTATCGTGGTAACCCAAGACAAATTGTGATTTTTGACGAAATATCTATATTAAAAGGCATTCAGCCTCGTAGGAATTGAACGGTAAAGGTTCAGCCGTTTAACCGACTTCAAAAAAGGGGAGGTTATCAATTCAGTTGTATGTTGTTTTTTATATTTGTTACCTCAGAATTTTCTTTGCATTCATTTATGAACCGATTCAAAGTTAGCTTTTTGGTTTGAAAGGGTATGCTTTCAAGTTGGTCCCATTTAAATTTTATCACAATCGGCTCAGTACTTTGATTAAAGGCGGTTTTTATGAAATATTACAGTTAGAAGATTTTTCCAATCTACCACGACCATAGACCTAGCATGATTATCTTATCTCTATGACCACGACCTTTTTAGTGGTTTTATTTAGAGACCGACCGAAACAGAATATTCTGCCGAAACCGAAAACTCTTCGGTTTCGTTCTTAGTTCCAGTCGAATCCAAAACCGAAACTTATTTAAATGTGTCATACATAACCACAATTACTAATCTTATTCTAAGGTACAGGGGTTAATAATGATCAAAAATAACACAGTGAACGCTTTCATAAGTCGCAATTTACCCGAACACGCGAATTAAGGTAAGGCCGAAGATTCGGCCGATTTTATGCCATAACCGAAACTCAATTTTTTGCCGAAACTTACTGAATCCGAAATCGGACCATTCGGTCGGACTAGTTATATATTCATTCGATATTTATGCCTTGACCTAATAATAACTCAATCAGCCCAAACCCCGACTGATTGATGTCCGGTATCTATGTCTAACGAAAGGTACACGGTCAACGTAACAGTTCCTTTTATTCAGCTACAAGGAGCCTTAAGCCTTACTTATTAATTGTTTCCTTATTCTAATTGCTATCTAGAATAAATCGATTCGAGTGTGTCGGTCCGTCGCCCCGGCTACGGCGTGCAAACAGAGATGCCTAGGCCTTTTATTAAGCTGGATTAATCTAGATAAGGCGCGGACAACAACATGCTTAATTTGGATATGCTTCATACATATAGTTTTTTTTTTTTCACATTAATCGCACGTTCTCGTTTTTTAGGAAGTCGGAAAGGGTTAAATTTTTGTAGTATTTTTTTAGCCCGACCGCGTCAGAAAGAGGTGAGGTTCATCAGTTACTCAAATGGCAGAATGTGTCATTAACGGCTTCATAGATGTAATATGGGACTGACTTGTCAGTCGGTCATAGGCTTGCGTTTTCTAGCTCAGCATTAAGAAAGCGTGTTTCGCGACTATGCAAAGACACTGGATACCATCATCATCAGGTCTTTTTAGACTCCACTGCAGGAGCATGACCCTCTCTGTACTACCGGAGCCATACTTAGCCAGAGCAGACAGAGGATTTGGCCTTTTCTCCTCGCTGGCCAAACGGGTTGGAGAGGTCTCATTGATTTTTTAGCTTTTATTTCCTTAGTCGCCTCTTACGGCCTCCATGGGATGAATAGGAGTGGTCCTAATCTACTCTGCCGAAAACCACACGGGCGGAAGCCACACTGGATATACTTAAATAAAATATATTAAAGGGCTAGTTCACGTAGCATTTTCTCCGGTTAGGTACTATAAGATTGCCGAGGTGAGTGAAATCTACCAAAAACAAAGATATATTAAAAAAGAGATAAGTGAGGAGCAATTGCCAGCAGTTTATTCTTTCATTCAATCGTTTTTTCCCTATCTCGTTAAACACAAAAACCGTTTGTGGATTGGTATCCACAATATACGTAATTGGTATAAGAATATACGTCGTATACTGGTGTATACGACGTATATTCTTGGCCTTGAACAACTGGTCTTGGTCACCTAAGTAGTTGTTCAAATACTTCTGACTACGTTTTTTTAGGCGTGCCATATTCTTATTTCGAGTCCCAGAGATATGTCTACTTCACAAAGAAATATTGGTGAACAAATCTACATTCGAAAGCTAATAAGCTTATTTCTTTATTGCTATGGAAGTCCACAATATACGTAGGTGCTTGCAATAACCATAATGCAGCCTATTTATGAATGAAGGCCAAGTCAATATCCAATTCACCATGCGATCGATTAAGAAACATGCGTTTTGATATTCCTACATTAGTTAGAACCATAACTATTGTACCTGAAGCTAAGGCCGACTCAAGGAGGGTTGGCGATAGATAGTTACAACCGTAAAAACTTAAGCAAAGTGTCTGTGGTACATTGAAAAAGGCTAACACACTGTCCATAGCTGTCCGGGGTTTCCAATGTATCACTGTTTCAGAATGCTAACGGGAACATGCACTGGTAAGACAGAGCTGCGGGAAGGAGACGAGCGTCGTTGGACTGACTGGCTTTCAGGGCTTACACTTAACCATGTTTGGCACCCAGGCGAACCAATCATTCCTAAATCCTGCAGTCAACCACTCCAATCCTAGCGATATGTGACCTCTTTGATTATGCGTTTTTTTAAGACGAGCATACGAAACACCCCCATCGCCTATGAACATCAGAGTTGTTGACAGCTTTTTAATAGGAACCCAGGCCATAACTTTGGGAAAAACAATGAAAGGAAGCTCGTTACACAACTAACACGTCGAAGAAAAAAAATCTCTAAAGAAACGTGTAGTAGGACTCTTAATGAAACTAACTCAAACTTCGATTTTTCACTTACCAAACTGGAGATATCACTGTTTTTTGCAGGCTACGTTTATATTTGAGGACACACTGCTAAGATATTTAATTTACATGACGAAGTTATGGTTCCAAGTTTTACGATTTGACTGAGAATATCGTTTATCTTTGTAGATCTCTTTTTCACTTTTGAAGTAAATTTGAGTAATGCTGTCTAGAACGACATTTGTTAAGTCAGAAATTAACATTAAAAAGGTTTTGTAAAAAAAGATACGCTGTCGGGTAGGTCTATTGGTTCCGTAGGGTAAATGCTCTAAGTACACAGAGAAAGAGTAATACGCCTCCGTTGTCCGTCTGTCCTCTTGCAGGGTTGTCAAACCACCACCCATTACACATACCTACTGCTGGGCGCCGCCTCCCCGCTTGGGCGCGCCTGAGCCAAAAGTAATTTTACGTATCAACGTGAATTTTTCACATCTTCGCGCCCAAAGACGGTCAGCTATATTTTGAACGTACACACACCCATGCATGTAGTTTCCATACAAAAATCTTTGTCTATTTTGCCCATTTGTATCTTCTGTACTTTTTATTTTTGTTAAATGTCACCCATAGAGATAAGATAATGATGTCACCACGGGAAAATAGTCATCAGTCAGCATTGTCAACCTCTCTATAATTTGTACTATGTCAATCAACCATCTGTCAATTTCATTCATACGCAATGGGCAATGCATTGTTTTTGTTTGTTTCAGTGAAAACTATTTAGGTATTTGCTATAAAATCTCAAAGATTCTAACATGGAATCATTTATTCTATTTTACGAAAAATGTAGGCTATGTCTTAACAAACCTGGCACACAAGACATTTTTCAAACAAAGGACCTACCACAAGATATTTTACTGTGCATTGGAGTAAAAGTACGTAAGATTTATCACATGGCACTCTAAATTTTGATTTATTGATATAAACCTTGTCAAAATATATTAACAGAAATGTAACAACTACCACACAAAAGGCTTCTTGATTATTGTCTAATTTGTTAGGATGTTAAAACAAACAAATACATATAATAAATATATACGGACAAATCACACAGATTGAGCTAGCCCCAAAGTAAGTTCGAGACTTGTGTTATGGGATACTAACTCAACGATACTATATTTTATAACAAATACATATATAGATACACATCCAAGACCCAGGCCAATCTGAAAAAGATCATTTTCCATCTTGACCTGGCCGGGGATCGAACCCGGTCACTCCGTGTCGCAAGCTGGCGTGTTGACCGCTGCGCCACGGAGCTAGTCAAACAAACAATATACCTATTTATTTATTATTTTATTTGCAGGTGAAACAGTCTGATAATCTACCACAGAAAATATGTTCTAATTGTTTAAAGACAGTAAATGACGCCAAAGAATTAAGAACACTAGCTACAAGGAATGACACACATCTAAGATCACTGTTTGATGCAGACTCGCTGGATAGCAATGAGGTACTTAATTTTATGATTTTTATCCCACATAATTAATCAAGACTAGTACACACCCCTTGCACCTCAGAGTAAGGCAATCCTGATACTGTAATACATTTCAGGTCAATTCTAATCAGTTTCCTCAATTTGTAGATGATGGAGGATGAAGACTCCGACAAACTAGTCATCGCAGAATCGTCAACAGAAACAACACCAGTAAAATCAAACGGAAAGGAAATAAAGTTCGATGAGGTCAGTAACTTTAACTTCTCAAAATTTAGGGGCATTCAAACATTATGTTAGCACAAAAAGAGGGATGGGAGGCCTTGCTTAGCTTATTTTTATGGAAAGAGGCACGGGGACACAGTATAATTACTAGTACTTATGTACAGAAGTCACACTCTGCAAAGGTATTCAAAGAAATATCAACTCAATGTAGTTAGTGACACGGTGTAATTGAGCTCGCATTAGAACGTAGCACCTTTCAGTTAATAGACCCACAGCAACCCAATTTTATACTTATGGCTCTGAATAAATAATTCATAATTTGTTGAAGTTGGTGAACACATATGACCAAATGCATTCCTACTGGATTTGTTCGGTTTTCACCTTTGAAGGGGTTGTGTATATAATAGATATGTTTTCAATTCCCAATACGAGGATTGAAACAGGCTTGACTGGGGGTTTGCATGGTAATGACGTCAGCATTGTTTTCCAAAATGGTGGTAATTTTTTTTATTTATTTAAGTTATTAATTTAATAAGGCACATAAAACAGATTGCAACCAAAACAAGACAACAATAATATACAATATAATACAGGTCCAGATCACAATCCTTAACATACATACATAAAAAGCTAAATATTGAATTATTGAATAGTAACACAAACAGAAATTACTGCATACAATTGAAATTACAAAAAAAAAATTATCCAAAAAAATTTAATATATTTTGTTTATGTAATCTTGGAGAGAGGGGCAACAGATTTGCTTACTTTTGTTGATAAGAGAGAAGAAGGTTTAAATGACTCATGTAATACTTGAATGGCCCCTAGTTACATTACAGAAATGGTTTTTAAAAAATTGTTTGTATTTTTTTTATTAATTATAATATATTATATTAGCAGAAATACAAGCTAAACAAAGCTCATAAACATCAATGAGAACTCTCCAACCCATCTAGCCAGCGAGAAGAGTGTAGGCCAAATCCTCTGTCTGCTCTGGCCAAACATAGCTCCGGTAGTACAGGGAGGGTCATGCTCCTGCAGTGGAGATTAAAAAGCCCTGATGATGACGATGATGAAAATATGATATATTGTACTTTATGTTTTTATTTCAGACACAAAGATCAACTAAGAGGTACAAAGAAGGCATCAAAGTACGAAAGGATTTATTTGCATCTCAGAATGATGTAGGTATCATTCAACATAAGTTTATTCATAATCGTCAGTGTACATACCTATTATTCTTACATACAAACATATTATCACGTCTTTAAGCGCCTATTAAACCATCTTGAATTTAGGATCCAATAGGTGGGAGATATTTCCAATCGTATCGCACGTATAGTGGCGTCCCTCTCATCGGATCCGATTCAGGATGGTATAATACCCCCTTTATCCCTTACGGGGTAGACAGAGCCTAAGGTCATAAGGCCGAAAGGCCACATTTAGCGTGTTGGCGGGCGTAAAGGTGGAAAACGGACCTTATTATTCTTTATTATTTTAAATGTGTAATAAGCTAATATTAATGTATGTTTCTCGAGCTACTTGCATTTAAAGGGCGGTTCACACCACCAGTGAGCGAGGCAAGAGGCAAACGAAAATATGAGCTAAGCGATGTACTTCAAATTCACACCGCAAAAGAGCGAGGCAGCTCACTACCTCTCTCAGATATGTTCGGCCGCATCGCTTATATAGTTCGCTGAGTGAACCAAAGTATGAAAGTAATGAAACGATGTCCTCTCGACACGCTCGCTCGCTGGCATCGGTAAAGATATAATTGCAACACTTTGCCAAGTATAATTAGTATTTCATGATGACCTAAAAGGCCTATAAGTAAGCCTCCACTGCCTGTCCGTCTGTCACAAAGCTGTGCTAATATAACAACAAATCAATCTGACAAATCATATTAGTAGGCGATGAAACCCATCACTACTTTGATTTCGTTTTGCTCCTAACGCCCACCAACATGCTAAACATAGCTTTTAGGTCTTAAAAAGACCTGGGCTCTGTCTACCCCGCAAGGGAAAAAGTCGTGATACTTTGTATGGATGTATAACAACAAAAACAAATATTTGTTAAAAATTAAGGGTGGCCCCATGCAAAGAAAGGATGTGTTGAGCATTTTTTGTATTCAAATATTGTATGGTACACTTTGTGCGATTTCGACTCGCACTAGGCCGGTTTTTTATTTACAATATGCATAAGTACAAACAGTGCTCATTGGAACACCTTGCAATCAGGGTATCTAACAAATAAATTTATTTTACAGGTTTCATCAGTCAAGGCCGCAGACATATCTAATGTCAATCCAAAATCTTCACCGAGTAGTCAGATAGAATTTAAATGTGAAGTAAGTAGCATTGGTTAAAATAAATTAAAAACATTATTTTCAATATTAATTATCACCTTAAACTGCGGGCTCATACAGTCGAGCGGCATTGTGTTGACGGCAGGTACAATTGCAGACGTCGACGGCAGCAGGCACAACGTCGATGTCTGCTGATAAAGCGTCGTCGGCTGCCGTCGATGGGTGGCGACAGTTGCAGTTGCGGCCTGCAAGCGTCGCCATCCGTCGATTTTGATGAAACAAACTTTAAATCTTTTGTTTTACAAAGCAATTGGTGAAAGTTTGAAGTAAATCGGTTCAGTATTTTCGGAGATAATCGTGATCATACATACATACAGACAGATAGACAGACAAAAAATTCGAATTTTTTTTTTATTTCTTTTATTCTTTTTTGATGTCCCTCTATCCATTTCAGCCAAAAATTCTAAATGTACAGACAAAATATTTTTACTGTTTTATTATATGTATGTATAAATAAGCATGTCCCTGTTTTATTTTTTTTATCATAATTGAATTATTAAAAGAGATATAAACCTTCAAATACCTGAAAAAAGAATTTCTGTTGTGTTCAAACATCAAGAAAACAAATTTGACGCGATTATATTAGAAAAAGGAAACATAGAAACGCAGCCATAGCTTATATAAAATTAAATTGGTCAAGTTTTGGAGAAGAAATCAAGGGACTACGAAGCGTTAACTTTGTGTACTTTTCACAGGTATTTTAGGTCCGGGCTGCAGTTGTCTCTATCGCACTCTGCGGGGGTTGTTTATCCACGCGGTGCGACAGCAATAGATTTTACAAATATCTATTTTCAATTCTCTCAAGCAGTGTTCCCTCTTAATGTTGCAGGTTTGTGACAAACAGTTTGACAAGTGGAAAAAACTTTACCTTCATCGTCGGTTCCACAACAAGAAGATGTCGTGCCCTCTCGACGGCTGCGGGAAGATGTTCGCCACAAAGGGAGACCTGGAGCGACACCTCAGAATCCATACGGGGGTGAAACCCTATCACTGTGATGTATGCGGCCAAAGCTTTGCTCAGAACAGCACGTTGAAATCGCACATAAAATCATTGCATAAAGAGTTAGTGCAATGATGATGCCGTACATGGATTTTATGAACTAAGCAGGACATGTGCTGTCAAAATCTTGAACATATTGAGAACATGCATATATTTTTTCGTCGTCTGTCAGGACCCGGAGAGTATCTTAAAGATGCCATAGGTTTTGAGGGGTAGTCTAAACTCTTTGGGATGTAAGCGTTCCAAAGTTACATTACGTGGGGCGGACAGACAGACCAGACGAGACATGGACATGTATGGATGATTTCAGAAGTTGGTTCGGCAGCTATGTTAAATATTGCGCTTATGGCCAAATATTCATACTTTTAAAATGGACTTGCCCAACCAACTTTTGACGAAACTTACCGTGCCAATCCTTATCCTTACTAATATTATAAATGTGAAAGTGAGTTTGTTTGTTTGTTACGCTTTCACGCCGTAACTACTGAACCGATCATCATGAAATTTTGCATACAAGTTCTCTGGAGTACAGAAAGGGGTATAGGCTACCTTTACTATTCCCGAGGGGTCGACATTGACGCGGGCGGAGCCGCGGGCGAAAGGTAGTATTAAATAAAAGTGTGCTTAACATACTTATTTAGGTAAACATTTTCAAAATTTTCACATCATGCATGTTCTATTAGCGCGATGTAAGGGACGGTTTACGGAGCGACGTATTCCCGAGCTTTTGCTTGAGATATGATTGTGGCCCACGCCGCGGCGTTCCGTCGCGTCCAGGGGAGGCGTGAAGAGTATTGACACATGACAATTTTTTATTTATTTATTTATAGAACGGCAAACGACCAAGCGAGTCACCTGAGGGTAAGCGACCAGCGCTGCCCATGGGCAACTGCAACACCAGGGTGCAACACCAGGGTGTAACAGCAGCGTTGCCGGCCTTTCAAGGAGTTAGGGAAAGGATGAGCCTCCAGCTCTCTCACTCACCGAACGAAGCATAGAAGCGGTAAAGCTCCTACTCAAACGTCTATTTTCTGTGAGAGTGTGGTACTTCCCCGGACGAGCCGGCCCATTCATGCTTAGAAAAAATGAATTTTGCCGGCAGCGTGGCTCTACCACAACTAACTAACATGACAAATGACGTAAAGCCGACCTTAGATCGATGAAGATAGAATTGCTTTTTCTTTACGCTGCATGAGTAAACGAATATAACTTCGCCGCATAACGTGCGTCTCTCTTAACGCGCCCTTAGGATAGAACCGTTCTTATATGTATAAATCGAGAAAGCAATATATAAGTATAAGATTTTAAAGATTTAATTTTACTAGTTATAATAATGTTTTATTTTCATACATATTGTATGGTTCTTATTTATTGCACGTTTTAATGGATATTTCCAGTATTAACTTGGACTATGTTAATGCAAGTTTTATAAAGGCCATCAAGGCAATTGATGTAAGGTAAAGTATAGTAGTAGACAGCATGTGAAGTATGAAAGGAAATGTATATCTTTTACAAGATTATATGTATCACATATATACATCTCTAAATAGCCAGTCTCTTTTTGCCTCGTCTAGAAAACGGCTTTTAAGAGTGACGCCGGCGAGACGCGCCGTTGACCAGCGCGCGCTTGACCAGCGTGCGCTGTTTGTTGAAACTAGTTTTAGTATCACGCATTTCGTTGCAATATACAGTTGTGTATAGTCGTCCTCATTGGGACAATTATAATAACAGGATTAGATCTTTATTTTCTATGGAAAAGAGTGCAGCAGCGACGTCGAATAAATATAAATATATACGGTCAAATCACACAGGTTGAGCTAGCCCCAAAGTAAGTTCGAGACTTGTGTTATGGGATTCTAACTCAACGATACTATATTTTATAACAAAATCATATATAGATAAACATCCAAGACCCAGGCCAATCTGAAAAAGATCATTTTCCATCTTGACCTGGCCGGGGATCGAACCCGGGCACTCCTTGTCGCAGATTGGCGTGTTAACCACTGCGCCACCGAGCTGTCTTTGCATAATTGATTATCATTATTATTTCTCGAGCGGCGCGTTTCAACTGCGTCACTATGTTTAGTAGTTACACTAGAAAGGAGACTACTATCTAGTCACTCTGAAATCAGCCTTACAAGATATGCCTAAACACGGGGTATATGTGGATTCTTCACAGTGGTAATTAAAAACATATAAAATAAATAAGACATTTTTATTGAAATTACAAGTTATAATATTTATATACAACATTCATTCCTATGATCCCAAGTCCTTAGGCCAGTTGCCTGCAAACAATATACTTACATACATATGTTACTAGACTGTACATGAATAATATATCACTATATGTAACATTGTCATTTATATAAATTTAGCCCCCCAATCTAGGGATTTACCTATGAAATTGTCATTTTCTGTAAAGAATTTCGGGTAAATTAAATTTTTCCCACTCATGTTTTTAGTATCATTTCGAGTTCGATAAATTCAACTAATTCAAGTGAAATTTTGCATGTATTTACGGACAACAGCAAGCTTGATTAACGCATTATAAAATTTACAAAAATAATGAAGAATTACGACATTTTTGATCAAAACGGACATCTAAAACGAGTTCTTTTCATGAACAATACTATATTAATTAATTCAATTCAAAAACCAAAGAAATTATGCATGCAGAATGTTAATATAATAACACAGTCCACTTTCAAGTTTAAATTTAAAAAAAAATGTGTTTAAAAATCATAGTCATTAGGAACAAAATGGCAAACGGAAAAACGACAATTTCATAGGTCATTATTTTACATTGGCGATATAAAACAATACCAATGACACCAAGTTAATTTGACATGTACTGTATCACAATATTAAATGCAATTTACCATCACTTTGTTTTTAAAGCGAAGATTCATTGAAACCATCAAAGTACAACATAACTTATCCCATAGGAAGGAAGTCCAATACAAAACCATTGTTTTTTACATAAAATACCATTACACACTGGCAGCATCACACAGCAAATGGAATTATAAAATAGACAATCTATCAATGTTTTAAACCCAATAGCTTCGATCAAATATAATGGTAGATACACGATACGCGCTCGACTAGTGGCACTGGCAAAAAAGCGCACAAATCGAGTTCAGAGCTACAATGTGTCCACAGTTACAATAAACCGCGCTAGCACTCACACGTCTCGACTCGCGATGACGGAAGGTACAGAAGATGCAAAAACTACACATCAAAAGTGAAAAAAAAGAGATGGAGTTATACTTTCAGTAGGATGTACCGTTTTTGCCGTTATTTATGCATGATGTTTTGACTTATTAAGGCTTCATTTTGTATGAGACTGTATCTACCGTTATATTTAATCGAAGCCAGCCCAATAGGGATGAATTTCTAAGTGTTTTATTTTATTTTTGATTCTGGATAATCCAGCTATTGGCCACGACCTCACCTGGTGTTATGTGAAGATGCGGTTTATGGTGGAGCTCGCTAGCTCATTAAAAACCTATTTACTCTAACATAAAAGAGACCCAAATTATACATGACGGGGAAAACCTCCGGAGACAAGAGGTTCCATTCTTTATCTGAACGCAAGATGAACAATGAGGAAAAGCGCTTCGAAAGAAGTTTTAAAGTTCCTGTCATGGATACTTCGATCAAGTATCATGGAGCCGATGTTATTTCCTTTCGTGTAAAAACTTAAGCACATTGCAGTTTTCAAACGTGCGTCATAAGAGTATGGAGATGTCGTCTGTTTAAAAAGGTAGGTCGCTTTCATTAATTTTTTCGCCTGGCTAACACTTTTATTGCCGAGCTGCCAAAAAGCAGCTGACATGGCTTCAGAACTGCCATTTAATGATAACAGTCGAGATCAAGGGCTTTAGTTGCATGTCTTTATTCTGCAGAGTGTTTCAGATTACACAAATTTGCAAATGAATACAAAACACGCTCGATTCTATTAAAATATTGCATTGGAAAATAATTAGATATTTTATGTTATTAAATGCTAGAATAATGGTCACTCACGTATTTTTTGTCGATAACGCTGACAAGTTCCTATATAGAAAGCCATCTTCAGGGCGAGGGGCCCGATGGTCCAGTGGTTCTGAGCATAAGCGCTTACGAATGTTAAGCAACCTTGGGCGCGGTCCTCTCTTGGATGGGTGACCGCAAGTGGCATAAAAATATCTAGTGCTCTTCCGTGATTTCGAAGGGTTCCCGGCTGTCATCATTGGTGGCAATCGTTAAGCTATGTCAGATGACTTAAGACAGCTTGAAAAATCTGACACCAGTGTTGGCCACCTACACACACGAAGAACAAACAAACAGGGCGAGTGTGAAGGTCGTCACGGCCCGGCCACCCTTCCGGAGTAAAACCGTTGTTTTAGCCTTCTATTATGTCATCTCTTTTAATAATAAGATATGTTAAAATTAAAAGCTTACAGAATACAAAATACAATGGTGTTATAACGGGTGCGGGAAATCCATAGACACTTAATAAGCATTCAATGGAACGCATAAAGAAGGAGAAGGAACGTGCACACTGCCACCACGATGCCGAGGATCAGCGAGTCCCGTCGCTTCCGCGCGTTTATCCGGTATATTAGGCTGTTAAGCATTGGGAACCTGGAAATATAAATTGAAACAGTAATCAATCAATAGTTTATTTGCATGAATACAAGAAATACATAAAGATCTTAATATTATTAAAATGCTAATTGTGGCTAATTGTAATAGCCGTGTGGTATCCGGCAGAGTAGAATAGGACCACTCCAAGTCTTCCCGTGGATGTCGTAGAAGGCGACTTAGGAAATACAAGCTAAACAAAGCTTATAAACATCTAAGACACCTCTCCAACCCGTCTGGCCAGCGTGGGGAGTGTAGGCCAAGTCCTCTGGCTGCTCTGGCCAAGTATGGCCCTAGTAGTACAGAGAGGGTCGTGCTCCTGTAGTGGAGACTAAAAAGGACCTGATGATGATGATGATGATTATTAAAATGGTAAAGTATTCAACCCTTTTAGGGCGTGCAAATTGTAACCACTATTACTTACTATGGAGGAGCCTGATGGACTAGTGGGCGTGAGTATAAACGCTTATGCTTGTTAAGCAACCCCGGGCGCAGTTCTCACTCGGATGGGTGACCGCAAATGGCATAAAAATATCTCTAGCTCCTCCGTGATTCCATAGGCACGTTAAGTCAATGGTCCCGGCTATCATTATGGCAGTCGCCAGGCTATGTCAGACAGCTCGAAAAATCTGACACCAGTGTTGGCCACTTACACACACGAGAAACAACATTACTTATTATCATAATTACATATACATAGTATCACGTCTATATCCCTTACGGGGTAGACAGAGCCCAAGGGCCATAAGACCCAAGGGCCACAATTAGCGTATAAAGTACCTATTAGTGGGCATATAGGTGGAAGGCAAAATCTAAATAGTGATGGGTTGCTATTTTGCTAACCCTATCGCCTAATTACATGATTCCTAATTTTCGCCTATTCCCTCAGTAGGCTTTGCTTACGCGGGAAGATAAGCAGCTGGTACATTCTACGTTTTCCCTTTCTCCCAGATCAACTTGGGAGTACCTATGTGGTTCGATTAATTACGCATTATAAGCCTTATCAACATTGTATAACACATAATCTTAACATAAATAAATATAAATATATACGGATAAATCACACAGATTGAGCTAGCCCCAAAGTAAGTTCGAGACTTGTGTTATGGGATACTAACTCAACGATACTATATTTTACAACAAATACATATATAGATACACATCCAAGACCCAGGCCAATCTGAAAAAGATCATTTTCCATCTTGACCTGGCCGGGGATCAATCCCCGGCCAGGTCATCATCATCCGGGTTCAAACCCGGTCACTCTGTGTCGCAGGCACGCGTGTTGACCGCTGCGCCATGGAGCTAGTCATATAAATATAAAAAAACATATAAATAAATAGTGACTATTACATACAGTACTAAATAGGCTTACCTATTTGTGATATCATTGAATCTTGTTTGCATTCGTTTGAACGTCTGCCGCTGCGACGTGAGATGTTCACGCGCTTCCATCGCTATGTTTATCTGTTCGTCCACAAGGATGTGTGAACTGAAATTATAAAAAAAAATGAGGGAGAGAGCAGTCTCTCCAAGGCAGAAGATCGGTAGAAAGAACGTCTTCAGCTCACACACAATGGGCCCAAACGAGAGGCCTAAGTGTGGAAAAATGCCCACGGAACCAGGTGGAGTAAAGGTTTTTGCAGACAATCATTGATGACCATTGCGCCCCGCAGTGGTTAATATGCTAGGCTTAGACTCGAATGGCAATGGGTTCGATTCCCGGTGCAGGCAAATACTTGTATAATCGGCGGCACGGAACTAGAGTCTGCGCAGAAACGAAAAATAGGTGTCGTTGGAGGTGCAGTATGCGGGGCCAAACGGGAATGAATGAAAAGGATCGTAGAGTGCGTGCACCCGCCTACCGTGTACATACGTACGTACAAGTGTGTACATGCGCAGATTGGGTCTAGTTCTGTGCCTATACCTGTACTAAATTTTCACAGGAATTCTGTTGTCCTGGAAAACCCAATGAGGGTTTGACTGCAGCCAGGTAGCCGGCTGTACAAACATTCGCCCAATCACAGCATCAGCATGAAAACTGTTCTCTATCGACCAGGCTGCAACGCAATAAAACTGAAGATGCAATAGGTTTTTGCAGTTTTCCAACTACGTGTCGACTACTTCTGTGGCTGAGTGGTACAGCAAGAGCTTTTCTTACTTTTGTTGAAAAGAGGGGAAAGTGTTTTAATCCTGCGGCCCCCGAAGAGCTATTTGATTAGTGAAAGCATTGTATGTTCGCCTCAAAAGTGCCAAGAACTTGCATAAAAAGACATGAGACATGTGTAGCAATGGATACAATAAAAAAAATAACAGCAATTTCAACCTTATACATGTGGTATAAGGTTCATGATATTGCTAAATATATATGCCTCTCTAATCGGTGCAATGTGTGTACGTAAAATCGCATGCGGCTATGCATGGTTATATGGATGTGCATTGAGAGGCGCGCGGGGCGTGGAACGGGCCATCGCCGACTGCCTTAGTCGAGGACTTTATATTGCGTCTCTAGCACAGCTCGCACCACAGTCACGAAGTGAGAAGTTCCGTGGTATCAACCCTAGCTCTTACACCCCCCGGCTCAAGGTCATCGGCGCCGAACTCTCACGTACAGATAGTGTCACCCACCACTGTGCCTTAAAGCTATAAATGGACTTTTATAGGTGACCATACCTGTGCAAGTGATTGGCCTCTTTGGTGTACTGGTCACGTCTGCTGAGACCAGCGGAGGGCGGAGGACTGCCGCCGCGCAGCAACTCCTCACGCTCGCGACGCGCGTTCACTCGAGCTGACGTCTTTGTAAACTCTTGTTGGTAGTCCTACAAAAAACGTTTTTCAGTCTTCTATCAGACTTGGGGTCCTCCACGAGCGAGCGTATCGCGGCGATATTCTTGCCATGCCATTAAATTTAATAGTAACTGTTTGAATCAATCTCCACATGGCGATATTATCGATATAAATGGAAGTATACGTCGCATATTACTCGCCCGTGGAGGTGACGCCTTTGCTCAGCAAACTGCCAAAAGGCTTATCAATTCTCTTCAACAGATGACCAACAGCTTCATTTGCCTTTTGAATTTGAGTAAATCCAGTTGTAAGATTTCATAGGCCATGTAATGAAGTAATTTTTATTAAAGAATAATCTTTCAAGTAACAAAACCATCAAACGACTTAACCAATTGATTTGATAAAATTTAAATGGGATAATTACAAAGTTAAGGGTTTAAAAAAATAATATCAAATTGGTTAATAAATGACGGAGTAATGAGGTAACAATCATTTTAAAAAAACACACAACTGAATTCAGTACCTCCTAATTTTTGAACTGTTAAAGGAAAAACAGGAAGGAAAGCTTAAGCTAAAAGATATATTTTGCTATTTCTTACCATAAGTATTTCTCTATGCCTTTTAATTGTATGCATTGTAGCTGCTCCACTGGGCGCCAAGTCTGCCATTTTATCATTTATAGAAGAAAGCTGAAATCATACAAAAATCTTATTTCTAAACCCATCACCACTTGACTGGGCCTTAGTCCGCAGACCAGTTTACTAGGACTGCAGGGGAAAACAGTAGTAGGTAGTGATTGTAGAAATTGCTAGTGTGGGCAATAGCCCAGAAAGTAGTTAGTAGTTAGTTTATATTCCGTGCCATTTGTACTATACAAATGGCAAGGAATATAAACTAACTAACAAGGAATATATCCTGCAATGCAAATATGAAGCCGCTATATGTGCAATACTATTGGAGATACCTCGTATCGTATCTAACGTATAACGCTGTCCCTCCCATCGGATCCTAAATTCAGGATGGTTTAATAGGTGCTTATATCTTACCTTACTATTTTCCGCAACTACGTCTGAGTTATTTCTGGTTGTATCACACACAGCCTACTTGGCCCCAATTGGCTCCTGGGCTTATTCCGAGAATTCTATTTCTATTATCTATATAACTATATGTATTTTATATTGGGACTAGGGTTGAAGCATCTCGGGTGAGAATATGCTTAGGTAACTAGGATCATGCTTAGATGACAGTCATCAATCTTAATTTATCACAATCTATTACTTTTAGAGTATTATTACCTTTTAGAGTTAAATCAAACTTTCCTCTTCATAATGTTAGTCTAACCTCTCAGGATCAGATTATGACATAAATCTTTCTAGACACCCGGAGAGAATATTAAGATGCGTCATGTTTTGACAGTCTAATAGATGATAGCAATAGGAATCAAAAGTCTAATAGTAAATCAATATCGAGTGGACATTGTTCAAAGATTAGTACTGACCTTATTTAACAACTGTTGCAGTTCCATCGACAAAGTGTCAAACATATCCTCACTATTGATGAGAGGCACACTCTCTGAGCTAAGACTAGTTGTCGGTGAGCTCATTCCAAGCTTGCTGAATGCAACCAGCTTCATGTCTATGTCATTTTCTAGCATCCGGGCCTGCTTTCGCAGCTCTGAAATATAAGATACATGCCAATTAGCCGTGTGGTTACCGGCAGAGTAGAATAGGACCACTCCTAGTCTGCCCATGGCGGTCGTAAGAGGCGACTTAGGAAATACAAGCTAAACAATGGTCATAAACATCAATGAGACCTCTCCAACCTGTTTGGCCAGCGAGGAGAGTGTAGGCCAAATCCTCTGTCTGCTCTGGCTGTCAAGTATGGCTCCAGTAGTACAGAGAGGGTCATGCTCCAGCAGTGGAGACTAAAAAGACCTGATGATGATGATGATGAATTTAGACAAGCTAACTACAAGTTGAACTTTCAGAGCACATAATATACCTTTAACAAGCCTGTTCATCAACTATTCCCTAAAGAATTACTATTTTTTTATCATAATCAACATCATCATCAAAGTTCCCAGTTGCGTCCTCAGCTGATGGTGATACATCGGAGCCCAAGGTCTTATTTAATATAACAGCATTCATACTGTAACATGTTTTGGCGAAAGTATTTCTCATGAAGGCGAAAACATTGCATCAGATTTATTTAAACAGCGTTTACCTTTAAAGTCAACCCAACTTTGTAGGCAACAACCTAATTTCATCAAGTTCACTACTTACTAATATCAGCTACACAAACTATTTTAGATGATAGGGCTCATGCAAAGCAGATATAAGACCTATGTTTATTATACAGTTAGATGAATACGTTTTCTTTCAATTTCTGTCAAATTTGGATTAATGTACGGAATCTGCCTAGAAGTAAATAACACTGTATATATAATGCTAAACATATAAGCTGGCTAAAGGTAAGTAAATAAGATAATGTGAACGCTAAACTTTTGATTATATGTTGGTGCTACGTCACAAGGAAAGGAAGCCCAACCGGTACAATCAATGCATTTTTACAGGTAAAAACTAATATTTACCTTCCCAAGATGTACCGCCCAGGGCAGTCATTTTTAGCCTTTATACAATGGAATACTCCAATGAACACAAATCATAAAATAACTTCAGATTCCAAATATTTATCAATTCATCTACGAAATGAAATCACTGTTTTCCACTTTTCCACACTGTTTGACAGTGACAGAAAGACAGAGAATTATGTCAGATAGACCGGAACCGCTTACTAAATAGATGGATTATTGTTCTGAGAGATGGATAGACCCTCAGAACAATAACTAAAGCTGAGGATAGACCACACAATTGACAAATACGATCAATTTTTCGCAAAAACTTGGTCAAAGACGAAATGATTTGATTTATTATCTAGAAAAAAATAATAAAAAAATCGGATTTTTTTTTAGTTTTTTTCCAAATGAAACAAACATACAAATGTTTCCTCTTTCTATATAAGTACAAGTATTAGTTTAGATTCAATAAATAGTTCTAAAACGGCAATGCTGGCTGGCTAGTTACATTTACAAATCAAAATACCGATGTCTAAAATACCTACGCATATAACTTGAAATGTTACACTAACACAAGGTACTTAGGTACTGTTTAAAATACCACCGCGGGTCCGTACGAGGACAAGGAGAATCCATTCGATTGGTTTGCACAAAATAACTAGTTACACCATACACTCCGAAAAAGACTATCTATAGCGGGCAATCTCGTGGAACTTGGTTAATAAACACAGCATTCTGTTCTGCTACACGAGGGGCCCTTCTCGATTTGCAGGGTGAGCAAATATTTGACCTATTTTAGAACGTTTATTCTAGATCAGTGGTTCCAGACATACCCAAGCAGGGTTGCATTGACATCACGCAGGCAGTTGCAGTCTGTAAAATCTTTGCGAAATCATATTATACCTACAGTACGGACTTTAACATGCTCTGCTCTAACTCCGTGCACTCATAATACCGGACCCTGGGCTCCGATACACTACAGCTGAAGATTCAACTGGAAAAACTGAGTACGAGAGACAGAGCCGGTTAAACGCCAAACCAAAACCGCTTTATCTTATTTTTATTTTATGCAAAACAATATCCCTTAGGTAGCAGGTATTAATATTACAATACATACCTACTGTGAAATACTTTTCTAAAGAATATTGTTAAACTTTAAAGATAGTAGTTCGAAGTCCTTTTAAATACTTACCTACATAAACGTGCTAACCATTATTATATAGGCAGGGGTTGGAATACCGGTAAAAATCCATTACCGGTACCTCTATGAAACGACAGTACCGGTAATTGGTTTGGTACCGGTACATTTGGTAACGGTAAAAATCAAGTACCGGTACCTCTATAATACAACGGTACCGGTAATTGGATTGGTACCGGTACCTCAATTAAACGACGGTACCGGTAATTGAAAGAAGTACCTGTACCAAATACCGGTAAACAGTACCGGTACTTAGTACCGGTACTCGTATTGGGAATTATCATTTCGTTAATGTGTGTCGTTGCCGTGTTGTGCATGTGCGGCGTGAGGCGGGGGCCCACAATAGGGCGGCACTTTTACAGTCGAGCGAGTCCCATGCGGTAGACGGCAACAATGCGTAGGTACCGGTAAAATTAACGCAATTTTAATACCGTTAAAATTTGACAGAATAGAGGTACCGGTACTTACCGGTACTTATAATGTGAATTTGGTACCGGTAACAAGTAGCGGTAAAATTACCGTTAACTGTTAACAATATTATTACCGTTAAATACTAGATTACCGGTACCTCATATTACCGTTAAAATTTTAACAGAATAGTAATACCGGTACTTACCGGTACTTATAATGGGAATTTGGTACCGGTAACAAGCCCTGTATATAGGTCAATTTAAATTAAGCGTAAATATTAAAAGGGCTGGAACCCACAAGCTAGAAAAATGCTATTAGAAGCAAAATAAATAAAATCGACACGCTAGTTTTCGAGATATCAGGTCCTTAACATTTAGAACAACAGACGAATAAACAGCCTGTATATAAAAAAAAAAAAACACTTTCTCGGCGAATATTTTTTTACTATAGTCTGCTGCTAGCTGGAGACGTCGATAATCAAAAAGCTAAATTATCGATTTTAACAAAAAATATTATTGTTAATTTGTATGAAAACAGAAAAAATAGCGTGTCGATTTCTTCAAATTTGGTACCAAAGCATTTCTTTGACCTAAGAGACCCAGGACCCAGCCCTTAAAATCTTTGCGCTTTATTTAAATGGACCTTGTATATACAGTGTAATCTCACTAATCCGGCACTATTAAAAACCGGAGGGTACCGGATTGTTGGAATGTTCGGATTACTGGATTATAGTGAATCTCCATTTTATTATTCAAATCTAGTGTCTTGTGTTTGCGTTTATTTGACATTTTTAACTATAAACTATTCTCACTTGAAAACAATAAATACGTAAGCACGTGCACGTGATAAGTTTTGAGGTTAGAGTGCTAGTCGCCGACGCAACGACCGAAGCGCACAGGTAAAGAGGGGCGAGGGAGGCGTGGGCGGAGGTACCGGATTATTGGATTTACCGATCTATCGAAGTGCCGGATTAGTGAAATTATACTGTATACTACCTAGGTACTTTGAGACTCGTACTAATTCTCGTACCTACTAAAATGTTCTAAAAGGTATGAAGCTTTTCAAGAACAACACAAAGTCTATACTTACTTTCGTCTTATTTTAGGCCATTCGGTATTTTGGACATTCCGTCGCCCTTTATTCGGTGTTTAGAACGTAGGTATTTTAACATCGTTATTATTTTATTTTCAAGAATGGTTCCACTCCACATGTACACGAGTAAAAATATTTCTTCATCAAAACGTGTGTCTATCTACTATCATCTACTTAGGTAATCATTAATTTGTAGGATGAAAAATCCACAGTTATAAAAAACAATTGCTGTGAATTGTGATATTACCTAACACATTATTTTGCAAGGATGTATAAATTACTTAAGTTCTATAAATCTGTTAACTTTACCAAAAACTTTACCTAGCCTTCATTCCCCTGATCTTTCCCGCCAGACCCATTCAGATCAGACCAAATAGCATTATATTATTTATTTATCAACATCGCGACGTCTCTTTCTCACATTTGGTTACTCTTGGGCGTTAGACAAGGAGAAGATATTCACCTGGATTATTATTGGAACAACTTACTTAAGCTTGTAACATTTTTTTTTATGAACAAGACTTGTAAATTTTTATTTTAGTTTATAGACGTAACCACAATTTTCGTTTTTCAAAAAACATTTCAGTATCGCGTAATTTCATGGGCCATGAAATTACGCGATGCTGTTTGAATGGAATATCAACTAAAAATATTTCATGTTGTCTTGCTTCGTCTGCAGTTTTTATTGAACACATCACGAACACATTCAACAATGATCTATCTCTTTCGCACGTAGATACTCTATAGCTCCGAAGCCTCTTGTGTTCTCGCTCTAGGCAATCGTTCCAACACTTTCCACACCCATTTCGTCAGAGTGTTTCTTTCCTTCTTTGGTTTCGCAAGTATTGGTGGAAATGTAAAGTAAAATTAATTCTACTAATAGCGTAGCTTTATTACTTGTGTTTATTAAGTGATAATAGTGTTTTCAAAAGAAATGTAATTTTTTTTTGGGAACTATTTGTAGCCAGTAAAAAGTGAGGTCCGAATTTGTGAGTGTTATTCAATATCGTACAACAAGGACAAAACGAGCTCGATAACTGCAACTCAAAATGGCTGCTACTGCGAATAAATTGCAAAACTTGAAGTTTGACAAAATATGTCGTGCTTGTTTGGAAATAAAAAAGGACATGCGGCCTTTATTTGAACAATTAACTGCAACAATGCTGATGGGCATCTCAAAAGTGCAGGTAAATGGGCTTGAGGTATTTTGGGATTGTATTTCATGGTGTCGTTGTCTCTTTCTCTCCTTGGGGTGAAGAGCGTGTGTGACGATGACTGTCGAGGTCACGTCGCGCCATCTTTGTTTAGAATTCATCGGGATTTCGAGATTCCTTCAATACAGTGCGTATTCTCGAAATTTGATTGAGAAATGTATCCGTCTCTTTTTGACCACTGTTGCAGTGAAGGCGTTGATTGATATAAAATAAAACGTGGCCATGAGAATGACTGAGATGGGTAGTAATTATAAAGATTTGGTCATGTTGCTGTAGTAGTTATCCTTTCATTCATGATTCTCATCCTTCCTACTTATTTTCATTAAAGGCGGGAAGTAAAGTTTGCGAAAGTTTCTTGATTATGATTTATATTAGATCTAACTACTATATTAAAAACTTTAGAACTCAAAAAAATGTTCTGCCAGTCTATTAATCTGGATTTGTACACTATTTATGAAACGTATTTAAAGTCTAATAGGTACCACAAAGCGTATCTTTATTACTTGTATTGTAGTGCTTTAGTGCCGTTGAATAACATAAGTACCTATTTAAGTACTTTTCTTAGCCCAATTAACTTTCTATTGATCCGCAGAGACCTTAAATTAAAATGGTAGAGATTTGGAATTTTGACAGAATTTGTATAGGTATCTTCGCTTTTATTACTTTGTAGCTTTATGTACAATAACATAAAAATAAAATTTTAAGCTACGCGGGAAGGGGCATGAAATTTTATTTCTATGCACCTGCATACAAAACACTTTTTGAGCTTTGTAGTTAGTTATATAGGTAGGTATTTTATTGTAGAATTTAGACGGAACCCTTCGAGTGCGATTTCGATTCGCACTTAGCTTAGAGGATGTATGAATGATTGATTTACCTTTACTAAAGAATATACCTATTAGGTATACCTAAGTATGATAGCATTGTACCTATACAATTACTACATTATTCCGTGATTACTACATGCCTAGATACATTTACTACGAATTGTATAGGTACAATTTCCTAGGAAATGTATAAAATATTGTTTCAAAGATTGTAGGTATACAATTCCTAGGTTCCATAAATTTCCGTTAACATAAGTATACACTATACAGTACGCGAACTTAGCTTAAGTAAATTACGTCACCAATATTTTGTTGTAAAATAAATGTTAACGTTCACCAAATGATATGTAAAGTATCTTATGATGAACAGGTAAATTATATTTGATCGATTGATTGATCGAACCTTTACGCAAAACTACTGGACGAATATTGATGAAACTTTACATGTAGTGTGGTATTATACATATACTTATCTATAACAAATATCTGGCTCCTCCGTACCTCGGTAGGCCGCGCCGTTGGTCCCGGCTGACATCATTGATGGCAGTCATTAATTTGTGTCAGATGCATTTAGGCAGCTTGTAAAATTTTACACCAGGTTGGCCACTTAAACACACGAAAAACTAACAAATTAGGAACAAGGTAATTGAAATAATCATAATCTGTGACGGGGCGTCCAGTTTTAAATTAGAGAATCACTCATTAGCCCATATTAGCCACACCACACACTAGCTAGTGCATCTCACTTCTTTTGTTTTCAAAATAAGTGAGATGCACTCTAGGTACCTTTTGCTTAGATAATTTACTTTCATATGATCGTAGGTCTCTGTTGGCGATGGACTGCCGTCTCAGTTGTGTCTGCAATGCGTGCATCAGATCTCCCGCTGCAACGCCTTCAAAGACATGGTGGAGAGAAATGACGCCACACTGCGAGAACAGGTCAAAATCAGGGCAGAGATGGCTCTTAAAGCGGAAAGGGAAGAGGTAATATTGTGTTGTGTACAGTGGCTAGCTAGCTAAGGTATCACCCGGGGCAACATGGTGTTCCAGAGACGGAGAACAGGGGAGCAAATCAAAACACTCAGTTCCCACTTTCAAGGTTATCACCGTAGGCATCATCATCTCAGCCGCAAAAAGTCCACTACTGGACAGGCCAGGATTTCCAAAAAGACCGGTTGGAAGCGGCCTGTTTTACCGTACGTATTGAACAATAATATTAATTAGTGATTGTATTGGTCAACGAGGATGTTACTGTACTCTTCTCTCGGCAATCACCACTTTAAGGCGCTGTATCCCTTAACCGTTGATAACGGACATCGCGCGATATATTACGTACCTACTCGTAATGAAATAAGGTTGAAAGTGGCGATTGGTTGGTGTTGGTGTCTCAGTATAAACCGGTGTCTGCTAATATTTTGATGTAATCATTTATTTTGGTCTTTGAACTGTACTTCATATTTTTTTCATGTATTATTTTTATATACATTTTTTATATTTTTTTCATACATTCAATTTCATATTCCATGAATAAAGCTAACTGCGCGATGAAAAATAGACTCTTTACGGTATTTTTCTGATGCACAGCGCCTTAAGGCTATGTTGATAAGGAAAGAAGTATCGTGCAGGCGGTGACGGTGATGAAAACAGCATAATTTGACTTAATAAGGCACTATGTGAATACTTACCTGCTTTGCGGGGGGAATACATGGAAGCGAAAAAAAAATTAACTTTACAAATCGCAGTCAAAACTTTTACGACTTGTCTTTGTTTGTTTCAGAAAGAAAAATTGATAAACCTGAACTGCCCTGAGCCCGCGTACATTCACTACATGGAGGTGCCTATAGCAAACACTGCTGGCCAGATGTTGGAGAGTTTCTTCGATTCGCCGCCCGAACAGACAAACAGTCCGAAGCCAGAAGCTCCGGTTAAGGAGAATTTTGAGGAAGAGAAGGTAGGTCTTATAGGGGCATTATTAGATGACTGCACCAGAAATACTCCCCTAAGGAAAGTTTTTAAATCACTTGCTCGCTCTTTTATGTGTTTTTACTCAATACTTATCGTCTATAAGCGTTGCCTAGGGAGGCCGAGAGGGGTAGCGCCCCAAAACGGGTAACCTCCTCCCCTAGCTCGGCATTTTAAAGATTTTTTTTACTTACTAATCTCTTCAACGTATTTCAGTCTACCGGTAATTATAACGACCAGACTAAAAATAACACGTCTCCCACCTGAGCTTTTGACATTTTTTCCAAAATATCATACTAGCATACCATTTATTACAAAAAAAGAATACTTTTGTTACCACAGCCGAGCGAACCCCAGCCGCAGACCGAACCAGTCACAAGTACAAAGGATGACGAAGCATTAAACTCCGACGAAGAGAACTATCTCCAGCTAGTGGTGTTTCAAGCCACATCGTCGGTGTCTCCGGGACGGCACGTGTGCAACCTTTGCCACAAAGAGTTTAAAAATGCAAGGTTCTTGAAGCAACATATGAGGTCGCATTCAAATTGGATAAAAGCGAACTGCAAGAAGCCGCCGATGTGCCCAATCTGTGAGAGGACTTTTAAGGTGAGTTTTTCCGTAGAGATACCAAAATATATAGAATAAGCCGTCCATACTAAATCTTCTTCCTCGCGAAATCAACGATTAATACAACCACAATTTATTTTTTCACGTCTGTGTTACCTATACATTCAGTATGCAGGCTTCTATAAAAAATCCAAGACTAGTCATAGCTATCGTAGTTATTATTATAAAAGTGTTTATAACTTGCGGCATTCGAGGAGCCAAATCGTTTGAGACGGCTTCTATGCTTTTTGCAGAAAAAAAATCATCTCAGGGTATAAATGAAAACACTTATGCCTCTAGCTGCTGCTATCAAAATCGAATCGATATACCAAAATCTTACTCCGTGCCAAAACCTTTTTGCATTGAACGATAATCTTTAAAGCTGACAATACCAACAACGCGTGCATTTTTTCAGGGCCCAGGCATGCTCAAAATGCATATGCGCACACACGAAGAACGCCCGCCCAAACAGCCAACCTGCTCCGTCTGCCAGCGCACATTCCCCACGAAAACGCTGCTCTACCGCCACCGACAAACCCACTTCGAGCAGAAAACCCATCAGTGTACTGTATGCGAGAAGAGGTTCTTCAGCGGCTATGCTCTGAGGTCACATATGGCGAGACATAGAGGAGAGAGGCCATACGTGTGCTCAATGTGCAACAAGAGCTTCTACAACCCGACGGATTTGAAGGTAAGCTTCACTTAGTGACCTTCTCACCAAAACGCTGCTCTACCGCCACCGCCTCCAAACTCATCAATGTAGCTTTTTTTTTACTAAATATTGAAGGAGGTATTTGTCTTCCATCTCACCTGATGGTAAGTGACGATGAAGACGAGGATGTTACATGCCTATGCAAGAGATACCCATTTATTCTACTTTTGAATGTTAAAAGAGGTTCCGTGGATATGCTCTGAGGTCCCACATGACAAAACACGAAGAATGACAAGAGCTTCTATACAACCCGGGTTTAAAGGTAAGCCATACTTAGATATCTCTCAATGAGAATCGTGGCCTGCCGCCACAGTTTGACCCATTTTGAGCAGAAAACTCATCAGTGTAGATACTGAGTGCGAAAAGAAGCTACTGAAATTAAGTACTAAGATATCGCGCCTTCTGCAATAAAATTATCAAATCTGTTAAATGAAACTACGAACAAACACTAATTAAAAAAGCAGACAATAAACCTAAATCCCTATGGAAAGCCATTAAGAATGTCACGAACTTACAAAAATCTCACACTCAGTCTAATGAGCTATTAACCTGTATGCCCGAACCAAAAGCGTCACTAGATCATGTCAACTCTTACTTTGCCAATATTGGTAAATCACTAGCTGAAAGTATTTGTAACTATGATACCTCTTCCACTATCCAACCATCTGCTTCTTACTCACCTATAAAAAAACACTCTTCTCTTAAATCTCTTGTCTTTTTAGACGCTACGTGTGAAGAAGTAGGTAATATCATAGATTCCTTAAGGGATGACTGTGCGACTGGCTGGGATAAACTTTCTTCTTCATTTATAAAGAGATATAAAACTATTCTTATCCCCCTTATCAACCACATTTGTAATTTATCGTTAACTACAGGCATTTTCCCCTCCGCCTTTAAGAAAGCACTCGTTATCCCCATCCACAAAAACGGAGATAAAAACCTTCCAAATAACTACCGCCCAATATCTATTCTACCTACTCTCTCCAAAATATTAGAACGTCTTATAAACTCCAGACTGAAATCATTTCTCGAATCAAATTCTATTCTTTCCCCCAACCAACATGGTTTTCGCTCAAACAGATCGACAAACGGTGCCGTCCACGAACTGACGGACTTTGTTGTCAGGAGTCTTGATGAGGGAGACAGCTGCGTTGGGTTGTTTCTTGACTTCACGAAAGCTTTTGACACTGTCTCTATCCCCATCCTCCTAAATAAGCTCGAATCCGTCGGTGTAAGAGGCAAGCAGCTAAAACTCTTTGAAAGTTACTTGCAGGATAGATACCAGTGCGTGTCAATAAACAATCTACACAGTTCTGAACTTCCCATCAAATATGGAGTTCCTCAGGGAAGCATTTTAGGCCCTACACTCTTCCTGGTCTATATAAACGACCTTCTCTTGATGAACATCCCACATTGTAAAATCATATCATACGCTGATGATACGGCATTATTGTTTTCCGCAACGAGTTGGCAAGAAACTTATCGCTACGCACAGTCTGGATTAGATTCTGTGGTTAAATGGCTGCAACTCAACCTCTTAACTTTAAACTATAAAAAAACACAACTTGTCAACTTTTCCATCTACAATCTTCTCTCCAATAAAAACATCCTAGCGAACCTCTCAATTATTCCACACTCTCACCCAATAACTAACACTCCTGTCGAATGTGCCTGTATACCGTTACAACCTTCCGAATCTGTCAAATACCTCGGTATTATTATCGACCAGAACCTCAATTTCAGACCCCACATCAATCTTATGGCTGCCAGAATCCGTAAGTTGATATTTATATTTAAAAAACTTAGACAAGTGGCTGACCCAAGTACTGTAAAAATGACGTACCTTGCACTGGCTCAGTCACTTCTAAATTATTGTATATCTTCATGGGGAGGTGCTAGTAAGACCATTTTAATTAGACTAGAAAGAGCTCAGAGAGCCCTCCTCAAAGTCTGCACCTTTAAACCTTTTCTGTTCCCTACTTATCAACTCTTTCAGTTTTGCGAGGTTTTGACAGTACGTCAACTACACATCCTAAATGTCATAACTCAGCAGCACGCCATCACTCCTTTTAACCCCAACTCTTCAAGACGAAATCGACTCGTAGCCGCCTCTTTCTCTTTTTCTACTGAATTCTCACATAGATTCTTCTGCTTTTCAGGCCCATTCTTATATAATAAATTGCACTCTAAAGTATCTTTGTTATCCCTTCCAACTTCCTCTTGCAAAAAAACAACTACCAAATATTTACTGTCCCTAAATTATGACGAAACTGAACAACTACTACAGCGAATTATATGATTTCCCCATCCCCATTTTTGAACCCGTGTTGATAATTTTATTCCCAATAGCTACTGCCCGCGCCCCCGCCCGCGTTAATGTCGATCCCTCGGGAACAGTGTAATTTCCCGAAGTGTAACGTACCCTTTCCTTCCCCGGACCACAAAATACCGCCATACCAAATCTCATCCTTATTGGTTTAACGATTGTGGCGTGTAGGGATGACAGACAGAGTTATTTTCGCATTATTAGTATTAAATACGTTTTATAACTTTTAAGTGTATCTCATTCTTTGTATATGTAAGTGCTAAGATAGTTAATGGGTATACATACCCTATTATATCATCCAGCTGTGAGAGCACTTGTGCACTGTGACACAGGCATTGCCTTATACAGGCACCAGTCTCCAACATAACTATATAAATATATGTACTTTACTTTTATGTTGGAGAAAATAAACAAATTTTTACTTTTTACTTTTTTTACTTTACTTAAATTTCAGTGGCTTCGCTCTGAGGTTACAGCGAACATTAAGTTTCAACGGCCGTAGCACACCTACGGCCGTTGAAACTCAATGTTCGCTTAATGTGAAAAGTCTCTGCAATTCACCGAATTTTTAAGGTAACTTGTTAACCACAGAACTTTGACCTCCATCACTATGATTATGCTACGATGTTACGATATGGTTATCTAAGCCCCACATAGGATAGAAAATTAAAGCTTTTTAAATTAATATAATTGTAATTCTCGAAAGTTAAAATAGAATTAACAAGTATTATTCAATAGTAGAAATGGAAAGAGTACCGCACGGCAGTTTCTCAAACTTTTCGTCTTCCTCTTCTTTCACTCTAAACGCCTCTTCGAACGCAGTCTTAGTTTTCGTCGACAAGTACTCTGGAAATCCAACGGTAAAACGAATAATCAGGTTCCCCTTTGCTCTCAAAGGACACGCGGGTACAGGCAGGCCTTCATCCTCGATTATTTTCTCATAAGTCGGATGGATGACGTCATCTATCTTAATTCTCAAAATCCTATCATCCAAAGTCTTCAATGTTATAGTCAGGCCACACAACGCCTCCTCCAGAGTCACACTATGCATGTACAAAAGATCGCTCAGACCTGATCTGACATACGTCTCGTGCGGACGGTCTTCGGTAATAAACACCACATCAGCCGGGATCCTAGTAGGTCCTTGGTCACCCTCCTCTTTAAACTTTATTTCAGTGCTCGGATAGATTCCTGGTTTGATAGGAATAGATAGGACCTTCTCTCTTAGCTTCAGTTCTGAGCAAGTCTCGTCGGTGAATACCAGACGTTGAATCTTCATCTTCTTTAAGCCGCCGTTGTATACTTCTTCAAGGGATAAAGCAAGAGGTCTGACTATAGTCGGGTCTTTTTCCTTGTACCCTTTGCCTAACGGGGATTCGAACATAGGCGGCGGATTTTCGTAATAATCCAATAAGTCGGCATAAGGATTACAAGTGCCGAAGAATTCGTGGAAGGTTCTCAATGGTTCTCCATGGTAGGCGTAAGGATGTATATACTCAGTCGGTCCAGGGACTCCCCTTTTGAGTCCTTCCTCCCCGTATTGGTCATAGACAGCTCGTCTCTTATGATCAACGAGTACCTCGTAGGCTTCCGCGATGAGTGAGAAGATCCTCTTCATGTTTTCATCGTTTTCGTGTCGCTCGGGGTTGTACTTGAGCGCGAGGCGGCGGTACGCCTTCTTCACTTCAATCTGGTTGCAGTTCCGCTTGACGCCCAGTATTCCGTAATAGTCGAAACCCATTTTGTAGATATTTTTTTGATAATGCTAGTTATAAAGTTGTGTTAAAAAACGTTATTTCGATTGACGTGTGCCATTTTGGCATTGTCAATTTAATCATAGAGGCTCAGAACAATAACTAAAGAGGTAAGAAAACTGGACCTAGAACGATACTCTTTTCGCATCTTACCTTTTTACAATTTCTCCATTAGTCAGGATTATATTATCTCTATGATTAGGACATTTTTGTTCGGGTTGACTCAAATGCAAATTTCTTTGTTTTCTTCTTTGTGGGGATCAAACTCAAATCAAACTACTATATCTCTCTTATCAACGAGATTATGGCGTAAATCAGTTCGTTCTACGAAGCCCCTGACGACAATTCCTGACGGATCCACTGGTATCATACCAGTGGATTCGTGAGGAATTGTCGATCATAGATGAAGTGGCAAGGCGGATAACCGCGAGCCATGATGCGGCTTTATAGATTTACTTGGTGCGATTTACTTGTCTATGTTAGTTATCCCACATGTTAATTAAATATATATACATAATAATAAATATTTACGGACAAATCACACAGATTGAGCTAGCCCCATGGTAAGTTCGAGACTTGTGTTACGGGATACTAACTCAACGATACTATATTTTATAACAAATACATATATAGATACACATCCAAGACCCAGGCCAATCTGAAAAAGATCATTATCCATCTTGACCTGACCGGGGATCGAACCCGGGCACCATCGCGTCACAGGCTGGCGTGTTAATCACTGCGCCACGGAACTCGCAAAAAATATACATACATACATACACATACATAGTATCACGTCTTTTTCCCTTGCGTGGTAGACAGAGCCTAGGTCTATAAGTCCTGAAGGCCACATTTAGCATGATGGTGGGCATTAGGTGGAAAACGGAATCAAAATAGTGATGGGTTGCTAACCGCATCGCCTATAAACATGATTCCCCAGATTTTACCTATTCCCTCGATCGGCTTTTACGATCTGCGCGGGAAGAGAAGCAGCTGATACATTCTACGTTTTTTCTTGTCTCCCAGACCAGCATGGAAGAAGCAAAAATATTGTTTATGAACAACCGATTTCAAATTATAAAGACCACAAGAATAAATTTCCAAAACATACACCGTGTACCTAGTCAGTTAAAATTCCCGCCCAAAAACTACCAACATATCACCTTATGTTGTGTGTGCCCATTTTTTTTCAATTTGGGCGGTTGATCCATTTTATTCTTTCGAGGGATTCAGCACAGGCCTTCTAAATATTATTTATAAGATATAAATAGTTATTGAGGCATGTGGCCACTGCAAGTTTTCTTATTCTACCTACCTAACCGCTTCCCATCACGTTGTTTTGATTTTCTTAAATGATAGGCTTACGCAAACCCTCTATAACAGGTCCACTTCCGTCTCCACACTGGGGAAAAACCACTGAAGTGTTCAGAATGCAACAAGACCTTCCGGCGGCACTCCACGCTCTGCCAGCACATGAAGAAACATCGCGGTATACGGAACCACGTTTGCAACGTGTGTAACAAGGGATTCTACGAGGTGTCCAAACTAAACGCGCACATGAGAGTTCACACTGGTAACTAATATTTAACCGACTTCAAAAAAAGGTTTTATTTTTTTAGTAAGGTACCACATAACTCCTTAATTTTTAAACCGATTTTAAAAAATCTTTTTTTTTGCTGTCCAATTGGTAAATCCCCTTTAAATTTCATAATTATCGGTACAGTAGTTTGATTGAAGTCTGTTTTTTTATATGAAATATTATGTGTTATATTAGAATATCTCCATCCACTGCCCGATTGGAAACTTTTTGATGTCAGTCAAATTAGGCAAGAAGGAGACCAGTGGATTATTTCAATAAATAAAAAACCGGACTGCCTTTTTGACAGTTTACGTCCGCCATATAATTTTGTTGCTAACATCATCTAGCCTATGACACTCTGGGGAAGAATACGAATCTAATGATACCTCGCACTACAAAATCGTTCACGCCGTTTAGGCTACAGGAGACGACAATGAAACAGACATTTACATACTTACAAACGCGTGAAAAACATTACCCTCCTTCTGGGTAGGTCAGTTGGACTACATTTAGAGGTGTGACTGTAGTAAGAATAAAGTTTAAACTTTAATTTTTTCAGGCGAAAGACCATTCGAGTGCCAATTCTGTGAACGTAAATTCGCGCAACAATCTGCGCTCATCTACCACCGACGAACTCACACAGGAGAAAAGCCGTACAGCTGCAAGCTCTGCAATGCCAGGTTCACCACCTCGTCTGCCAGGAACAATCACATGATTACGCACACTGGCAACAAGAGGTAACAATATAAATAGACTCAGTTAACTATCAAAACTTACGTTTGGTTATTGCTGAATAGTGGAAGGAAAACAACCTTACACCACCATTCACAAACACATTCTTTTCCACTATTCAGTGACATCAAACGGAAAAAGGTAACAATACTTGATAATGTTGGAACAAAGTTAAACATTAAATTAGTTTGTCCCATCATTATCTATGTCATCATCATCATTATCATCATCAGGTCCTTCTTAGTCTCCACTGCAGGAGCATGACCCTCTCTGTACTACTAGAGCCATACTTGGCCAGAGCAGACAGAGGACTTGGCCTACACTCTCCACGCTGGCCAGACGGGTTGGAGAGGTCTCACAGATGTTATAAGCTTTGTTTAGCTTGTATTTCCAAAGTCGCCTTCTACGACATCCACGGGAAGACTTGGAGTGGTCCTATTCTACTCTGCCGGATACCACACAGCTATTTACATAGATTATCTATGTACGTTGCTTTAAAGCTTAGTAAAAAACAATGGTTTGAAAATTATAAGCAACTTAAGAGGAAACATTAAGCTCGAGAGAATTGTAAAATAGGTATTTATTAAATCTATTGCTGTCGCGCCGTGCCCGAACAACCCCCTTAGAGTGGGATAGAGACAACTGCAGCTCGGACCAAAAATACGTATGAAAATATAATACGTACACAAAATTATCGCTTCGTAGTCCCCTGATTTTTTCTCCAAAACTTAACCGATTTATTTTCTTATTCATTCAAAATGTAATATAAGCTATGGCTGTGTTTCTATGTTTTTTCTTATAAAATTGCGTCTTTGTTGTTTCTAATATAATCGTATGTTTGAACACAACGGAAATTCTTACCAATTTTTCAGGTTTTTGAAGATTCATATCTCTTTGAATAATTCATTTATGAAAAAAATTAAACAGGGACACGATAATATATCTATAGAATTTTTGTAAAAAATCATTGCTGTTACTATCCGGCGAGGAATCAGGGGACTACGCTTGTATGGAAATACGGCCCTCCTATTTCTTCTTAACATCTGTATTTGGAATCTGATAAATTAAAACTACTGATGACCACCAGAAGTGGCCACTGTTGGCGGTATTTAGTAGTACTATTACACAATAATGAAAAGTAATACCAAAAATACTATAAGTAATTTAATACCCAAGTTCAGAATTAGATTTTTTTATTTGATTTGTTTTAGGAGTAAAATAATAAAATGATGGGTGGTGCTAGTTTCACTGTTCTAAGCTTTTAATCCAACTTTGGAGGTACATTAAATAATACGAGAACATGATGATTCCAATATACTTACGCGAACCTACCTACCGAAACCTTACCTTGCCGAAAAGGCAGCCAGCTCAACTTTCTGTTATTGGTATAATTAAGATAGTGCTGATTGTCATCTGTTGCCAAATTGTGAAAAAAAACAAGAGAATATTCTTGTTGTTTGTTTGTTTGTTTTTCGTGTGTGTAAGTGGCCAACACTAGTGTCAGATTTTTCAAGCTGCCTAAAGGCATCTGACATAGCTTAACGACTGCCATCAATGATGACAGCTGGGACCAACGGCTTAACGTATAAGTAAATTAAACACCTATACCACTTTATATGGAACACCAAATAGAACAATGTGAATGCAGTTTTAAGAAATTAAGGAAATATTTAAGAGATATCTTTCGAATATTAAACTACTAAAAAAAACTAGACTCGACTATTAAAAAAAGGCAGATTTGTAGATTCATAGTTCTGTATCTCCGCAGGTTCTCTTGCCCAATCTGCCTGAAAGGCTGCACGTCCCGTACCGAGCTGCGCGTGCATTCAAGCAAACACACGGGCGAGAAATTGTTCGCTTGCGAAGTTTGCGAACAAAGGTTCAGCTCCGCGTCTTACTTAGCTGTTCATAGACGACACCACACCGGCGAACACAAGTACCACTGCAATGTATGCGGCAAAGGTAAGTTATATACATAAGAGTTGTTATGTTTGACCCATAAGCTATGATGTTATACCACAGATAAATAAAAATAATTTGACCCCTTGACCGCGAACGTCGAATAAATCCGATACCTAAACATTTTCATAGAAAATGTATTAAAAGCCCTTCTTACATATGGCAATCGTAGCTAATTTTAAAACATCAGGTATCAGTGTTACTTACCTTTTGTGGTTTTATCCGTATATATTTAGGAATATATATAGGTATATTTAACTATTTATTATTCGCTTTAGAGTGACTAAACTTCAATACTATCCTATTCATATGGAATATTTGGGCTTTTTCCATACAAAAATGTTCGGCCGCCCGGTCAATCTGTATAAGAAAATAAAAAAGAATTGAGTTCCTAGCATTGGTCCCATAGCAAAAAGTTCTTCATATCAACGGGCTGAATCATCCCTTTAAGGGTCCAAAAAATCATTTCACCGTGTACATTTGGTTTGAACTGGCCATGACTGTACTCAACATACCTTTACAGGATACATAGAATCAAGTTCATACAAAAAGCACATGAAAACACACGAAATCAAAGCCGAAACGGAGTCGTCTAACTCCGAGAACAGCTCGGAGAACAAGTCTGATCCGGAGCCCGGGGCGCAGCTGCAGCTGGCAGCGGGCGGCAGCCCGGAGCCCCCCGCGCCGGCGCCCGCGCCCCCCGCCCCCGAGCCTGCGCAGAAGCGGTACAAGTGCGGCGTGTGTGTCAAGACCTACATGTACCTACACAGCCTGAAGAAACACATGCTCACGCACATACAAGTAAGTCACGTGTTCTATCAAACACTTCAATACGCCATCATTAACCGAATTCAAAAAAGGAGGTTATCATTTCGGTTGTATTTTTGATGTGATAACGTCTTATAAATCGATGAACGCCGGCTGCACGCACGAGAATGTGTCACGTTCTGTGTCACAAGCTATAGAGAAGCACGATCGGCCTAAGCGTTCGGCTTGTGACGCCATCTATCTCTTTCAACGTTATCACGTAAAATTATCGTTCGTAAACCGACTTTATAGACCACCAATGTTTTTTTTTATTTCATACAAAATAACAATAACGAAATACGTAATAATTATGATTATACTAGGTAGTTAAATAATATTTTGTCGTAAAACACAGGAAGTTGTCGTTAAATATAAATTATTGTTTGAAATAACCAAGTGTGACATAAAAATTGCTAGATACTTAATTATAATTATAGATATTAGTTTTACCTCATATTCTTTGCCTTTTACCTTTTACGTGGGTTTAATTGGGTACCAAATTTTAGAGCTCACATAGTTAGCAATTAATTGGAGATACTTATTCGGGATAAGGTGACATTATTATTATTTTTTTTAAATACAATATCGTGCCGCAGAAATTTTTTCTGTTCTCAAATTTTGGAAAGTTTCTAGTAATCAAAATCCATCAAAAACTTTAAAGAAATTCTCAATAATGTGAGAGAAGAAATCAAAAATTTACCGGCAGAAAAACGGAGGACGACTCGTTTATTCATGCCCGGGCACATCACTACTTACATATAACATATCTACTACTTTTATGAACCAACAAAATCATATTCAATTCACAGCAACAACAACAAAACCAACAGCAACAACAACAGGCTCAACAACAAGTACAACAACAGCAGCATCAGCAACAACAAATACAACAAGTACAGCAAGTGCAAGTGCAACAACAACAGCAACAGATGCAGCAACAAGCCGTGTTGCAAGTCGGCAGCGTGCAACAACTGGCCGTGCCGATACACGCGCAACAGTTGCAGCAAGGCATCACTGTGTCCGGCGTGGTAAGTGTCACGAAATGTTGATCATATCTAACAGCAACAAGCTGTGTTGCAAATCGGCGACGTGCAACAACTGGCCGTGCAGATACATGCGCAACAGTTGCAGCAAGGCATCACTGTGTCCGGCGTGGTAAGTGTCACGAACTGTTGATCATATCTAACAGCAACAAGCCGTGTTGCAAGTCGGCAGCTTGCAACAACTGGCCGTGCCGATACACGCGCAACAGTTGCAGCAAGGCATCACTGTGTCCGGCGTGGTAAGTGTCACGAACTGTTGATCATATCTAACAGCAACAAGCCGTGTGCAAGTCGGCGATGTGTAACAACTGGCCGTGCCGATACACGCGCAACAGTTGCAGCAAGGCATCACTGTGTCCGGCGTGGTAAGTGTCTCGCACCAATTGATCATATCTAACAGCAACAAGCCGTGTTGCAAGTCGGCAGCTTCAACAACTGGCCGTGCCGATACACGCGCAACAGTTGCAGCAAGGCATCACTGTGTCCGGCGTGGTAAGTGTCACGAACTGTTGATCATATCTAACAGCAACAAGCCGTGTTGCAAGTCGGCAGCGTTTAACAACTGGCCGTGCCGATACACGCGCAACAGTTGCAGCAAGGCATCACTGTGTCCGGCGTGGTAAGTGTCACGAACTGTTGATCATATCTAACAGCAACAAGCCGTGTTGCAAGTCGGCAGCGTTTAACAACTGGCCGTGCCGATACACGCGCAACAGTTGCAGCAAGGCATCACTGTGTCCGGCGTGGTAAGTGTCACGAACTGTTGATCATATCTAACAGCAACAAGCCGTGTGCAAGTCGGCGATGTGTAACAACTGGCCGTGCCGATACACGCGCAACAGTTGCAGCAAGGCATCACTGTGTCCGAGGTGGTAAGTGTCTCGCACCAATTGATCATATCTAACAGCAACAAGCCGTGTTGCAAGTCGGCAGCTTCAACAACTGGCCGTGCCGATACACGCGCAACAGTTGCAGCAAGGCATCACTGTGTCCGGCGTGGTAAGTGTCACGAACTGTTGATCATATCTAACAGCAACAAGCCGTGTTGCAAGTCGGCAGCGTTTAACAACTGGCCGTGCCGATACACGCGCAACAGTTGCAGCAAGGCATCACTGTGTCCGGCGTGGTAAGTGTCACGAACTGTTGATCATATCTAACAGCAACAAGCCGTGTTGCAAGTCGGCAGCGTTTAACAACTGGCCGTGCCGATACACGCGCAACAGTTGCAGCAAGGCATCACTGTGTCCGGCGTGGTAAGTGTCACGAACTGTTGATCATATCTAACAACAACAAGCCGTGTTGCAAGTCGGCAGCGTTTAACAACTGGCCGTGCCGATACACGCGCAACAGTTGCAGCAAGGCATCACTGTGTCCGGCGTGGTAAGTGTCTCGCACCAATTGATCATATCTAACAGCAACAAGCCGTATTGCAAGTCGGCAGCGTGCAAAAACTGGCTGTGCCGCGCAACACTTGCAGCAAGCAAACGACCCAAATACGGCTTGTTGCTGTTAGATATGATCAACAGTTCGTGACACTTACCACGCCGGACACCAGGGCGGATGGGTGTTACCCCGGGACCCGAGGTCCGGGTAGATTGGGTAATAAAAACCGAAGCTCACTCGGATTAATTAACGAGGAAAAACTAGTAAAAATATAGTTTTATGATTTATTTTATTTTATTTCTCAGGGCGCTCCGCACTCGTACCCTGTAATATCGTCAGTCCAGTCATTACAGCTGCAGCAGACGCAACAGCAAGTGAACACGGTAAACAATTTGTTTATTCAAATCGGCCAAGTGCGAGTCGGACTCGCTTTATTATCATTATATTATAACCTTTTTTAGTTTCACGTTCATGTATAGGAGCCCCATTCATGTGTTTTTAGTATTTATTGTTATAGCGGCAACAGAAATACATCATCTGTGAAAGTTTCAACTGTCTATTTATCACGGCTCACGAGATATAGCCTGGTGATAGTCACACGGACGGACAGTGGAGTGAAAATAGGGTCCCGTATTTACCCTTAGGTTACGTAACCCAAAAACGGTCTGTTGAAAAAATCTTCTGACATTCTTATGCTACTAAATAAATATATACGGACAAATCACACAGATTGAGCTAGCCCCAAAGTAAGTTCGAGACTTGTGTTATGGGATACTAATTCAACAATACTATATTTTATAACAAATACATATATAGATAAACATCCAAGACCCAGGCCAATCTGAAAAAGATCATTTTCCATCTTGACCTGGCCGGGGATCGAACCCGGTCACTCCGTGTCGCAGGCTGGCGTGTTGACCGCTGCGCCACGGAGCTAGTCAAAACTATAAAAGTGAATCGTGTGATGGTGAAGACAGTGTTATCTTTGATTAAGGGTTAATTTTCTAAAATGTGTTGCAGCAACAGCAGCCGCAACAATTGCAAGTTCAGACCATACAAATTCATCCGCAACATCAACCAATACAAATTCATGTAAGTAATATATCGTTTTACAATATATCACTGTAGAAATTAACGAAATTAACCTAAACGAGTCTACTGCTATAATAGAACGTCGTCCCAATCCCAACGCGATTTTCTGATGTGTTTGGGGACTATAATATAGGTATGGATGGGCAATTCATTGGTGAACATAAATATTACCTACAGCCTCAGAACAGCCTCCGTGGTCCAGTGGTTAGGGCGTTTGCCTGTTGACCCGGGGGTCGTGGGTTCGATTCCCGCCGGAAGCATACTTTGTTTAGTTGTTTCCAGTTTGGTTAGGACATTGCAGGCGTGAATCACCCGATTGTCTGATAATAAAGATGATTCCGTGCTTCGGAAGGCACGTTAAGCCGGTGGTCCCGGCTGCCATCTGGTAGTCGTTAAAGGTACCGCGTCAGAGGCCGAGAAGCGGTTCCGAAGAACTCTGACACCAGGGTGTGCATGGTCGATTGACCGTGACACCTACTCGAAATGATGATGACAAACTAGCTTTCGCCCGCGGCTCCGCCCGCGTCAATGTCGATCCCTCGGGAACAGTACTTTTTCCCGGGATAAATGGTAGCCTATGTCCTTCTCCGTACACCAGAGAACTTGTATTCAAAATTTCATTATGATCGGTTCAGTAGTCACGGCGTGAAAGCGTAACATACAAACAAACTCACTTTCGCATTTATAATATTAGTAAGGATTACGGAATAGTTTTAAAAAAATGTAGGATTGTGTTAAAACTCTTTATAATCACGATCGACAGCATTGTTCTGAGCAGTTTAGACCGATTCATCTTGTATGGGATCCACCATTATGATGTATGATGATGATCGGTTCAGTAGTTCCGGCGTGAAGGCGTAACAAATAAACAAACGAAAGTCACTTTCGCATTTATAATATTAGATAAAAAGATAAGGAGAAGGCAAATGAAATAAGGAAATTAATTTGTTAGATAATCTATTCCTTTCTTGATACAACTTGTATTACATTCGCATCCGCATGAACATCCGCTTTTGATTATTGCGGATTCGGACGCGGATGCAGATGTCCAAATTTAAGCGGAAGCTCCGCATTTGCGGATGCGCATGCGAATATTCGTAACATCCCTGTTATGTACTAGGTATAACTTTTAACAATCTGTATAAAATAAACGAACTGAATACACATAAAAACACTTTTAGCAATAATTAGGTTTTAAAAAAATTAAATATTTTGTTTCACTAAATAGATATATATTTTTTAGGCGGTAGGAGTGCAGCAAGTACAGCAACAACAGCTTCACGTGGCCACGTCCACGTGTCAGACGATGCTGCCCAACATCCTACAGGTAAGTCGGTTATATCACACTCAGTTTCCTCTTTGGGATCAGTGGCCTCCATTAAGACGAGGCCTCAAATGTTTGATACCATCGCTCGGCAAAGGCGTACGCAGACTGATCAAGTGCGCGCAAGGGATAGCGCTTGGCGGTTTAGCCCGTGAATGATGAGATAGGAGATAGTCTCGAGTCGCTCAAAGAAAAAAACGTAAGCGCCAAATTCGTTATTTCTATTTTATATAAAATCAGACCGGGTAATTGTATTTTCATATTTACATTTTGATGAATTACTAATAACTTATCTTTTAGTCTAAAAATCATTATTTCATTCGTCGCATTTGAGCTACAATAACAAAAACTCTGCGAACGAAGACCATTTTACAAAAAATATTTCTATCGAGAAAATTTTATCAAAACGTGTTTTCATCTTACACTTTTGGAGATTAAATAGTCAAAAATCATATTACTTAGATTTGAAACTACTAATTTAATTATTTTGCGAGATAAATAATGTTCAGAACGACCTTATTTACAGTGGTATCGCCTTAAGGCTGATTTCAGAGTGACGCCGGCGAGACGCGCCGTTGACCAGCGCGTTTCAACAGCTCGCGCTTTACCAGCGTGCGCTGTGAGACGAGTTTTAGTATCATGTGTTTCGTTGCAAGGTTCAGTTGTGTATATACGGTGAAATTTTGATCGTTCTGGACCCTTAAAGGGGTGATTCAGACCGTCAATATGAACCACTTTTCTTAAGGGACCAAACCGACCAAATACAACGAAATCCGCGATACCAAAACTCGTTTCATAGTGCACGCCCGCTGGTCAAACGCGCTGATCAACGGTACGTCTCGCCGGCGTCACTCTGAAATCAGCCTTAGGCTCCTTTTGCCACTCTTTGGGTACGAAATTAATAAATAGGGGGGTAGTCATCTGCGTAGGTTGTGTAAAATACAATGTCATGAAATAAAATAATAGTAGGAGATACAAATAATAATAACAAAAAATGTTGTAGAAACACAAAATATAATTACAAATACATAAAAATGTACATCTTATACTGGGTGGCGCAAAAGTAAAGACCCTATTTGGTTCAGCTATAACATTTTTTCTAAATTAGAAAACTAGAATTAGGTTTTTTTAAATGTATATTTGTGCCATTAAATTTCGTACCATTAGGATTTAAAGATGATGTCTTTTAAATGGTGACCTCCAGAGTTGATACACATTTGAGCCCTATTTATGACATTTTGCATAACTTGCCGTAACACTTCCTGCGATATGTTCGTTATTTCTTGACGAATGTTTTCTTTTAGAGCTGCGAGAGTCTATGGCTTGTTCACATACACCCGAGATTTCAAAAAACCCCAAAGAAAGAAGTCTGGACTGGTCAGATCGGGTGATCTTGCAGGCCAAGGCAAATCGCCAAAACGAGAGATAACTCGGCCTGGAAAAGCGTCCCTCACTAAGTCCATAGTGTCGCGCGCTGTGTGTGCCGTAGCGCCGTCTTGTTGAAACCAGATGTGCTCCAGCCCCAATTCGTCCAAACTGGGTATCAAAAACTCTCGTAACATGGTTCTGTAGCGTTCTCCAGTGACAGTTATCGCATTGCCTCCAGCGTCTTCGAAAAAATAGGGTCCGATCACTCTGTCAACACAGATGCCACACCATACAGTAACTTTTAGTGGGTGTAGAGGTGTTTCTTGAATAATGCGCGGATTATCAGTGCCCCAGAACCGAGTATTCTGCTTATTGACATGCCCTGAGAGATGGAAATGCGCTTCGTCACTCATAACCAATTTTGAAGGAAAATCATCCTCTTCAAGGTTGAGGTTTATGACGCGCTGGCAGTAATCTAGACGAGCTCGGTGGTCAGCAGTTATTTTCAGTGTATTTTACATTTGTTCACTACACAATTTTCAAAAACAGAATGACAGAAAATGTCATATAAAAAAAATAAAAGTATTTTCTTTAGTGCCAGTACTTTTGCGCCACCCGTTACAAGTGTGTTGTGTTCTACAATAGGTGACGGCTCCGTATTAAAGCGCTTATTACACTATCCAATTTTTTGAAAATCTAATTAGGAACGCTTAGGAACCTAAATTGGAAGCTAGTGATCACACCACACTAAATTGTTTTCTAAATCGGGACAACGCACAGTCCATCGACCGGTTGCGCTGGGGTATCAGTAGCAATAGGAACAATAGATATAAAAAAAGGAAAAAGAGAAATTGCTAAAGAAAATTTATCATTAAGAAAAAAATTGAGCCTGACAATTTGTTATGTCTGGTATCCAATGGCTTATTAAAAAAGTTTTTGTCATTTTTAGGGTTCCGTACCCAAAGGGTTAAAACGGGACCCTATTAATATCGATCCGCTGTCCGTCTGCCTATCTGTCTGTCTGTCCGTCTGTCACCAGGCTGTATCTCATGAACCGTAATAGTTAGACAGTTGAAATTTCACAGCTGATGTATTTCTGTTGCCGCTATAACAACAAATACTAAAAAATAGAATAAAATAAATATTGAAGGGGGCTCCTATACAAAAACATGATTTTTGCTTGTTTTTGCTCGATATTGATAACGGCAACAGGTAGACGCTTGAAATATTTACAGGATATTTAGTAAAATAAATAATTAAATAAAACTAATATTAAAGGGGGGCTCCCATGCAACAGACATGATTTTTTGCAGTTTTTATAGATAACGGTACGGAACCCTTCGTGCGCGAGTCCGACTCGCCCTTGGCCGGTTTTTTATTATAAAGATAGGGCATTTCCCTATACATTTCTATCATCTGTAACAACACTTCTTTTTCGGTGGGCAATGCTGCCGCTTCCGAAACAGTCACCATTGCCGATACGTCCACTTCGACCAAGCGCGGGCCGGCAAATAGTCGTCCTAAATCGTAGCGTTGCGATTACACTGTCTTAAATCATAGACAATTTAGGAAACAGAGCGGTCGGGACCTCCGATCTCGACTAAATCGGATCCAATCTACTCTAACAGTGATTACATCTTCCAACTTCCTAATTAGATTTCCTAAAAATTGGATTGTGTAATAAGTGCTTAAGGGTGTATTATACCATCCTGAATATCGGATCCGATGAAAGGGACGCCGCTATACGTTAGACACGATACGAGATATCTCAAATCGGATCGCACGTATTGCGGCGTCTCTCTCGTCAGTGACTGAATTTATGATTTAATAGGCGTTTTACGCTGGACACATTTGTGTGACCAGCACTGATTTTCAGCCGTCACCTTATGTGACATCATGTTATTACTTTTGCATCCTGGAAACCAATCTAATATAAATTGACATTGCATTGTAAGGACCAATTGATTGATTATTTATTTATTTTATTTTGGAAGTTTAACAGCAGTAAACACATTTAGCAAACTATTAGATTTTTTTTTATTAGTCTATGCCAATAACAAATCTTCACATCTAATATAACTAAAACTTTGAGCTAATTGAACCCTCACACCTCCATCGGACTACGAGGCGCAGACATAAATTTCACCTTTTTATCGTTGGAATACCAAAGAGTCAAACTAAACGCTTTGACAGTTCCTTTTTGGTTCGAGTAGCTAAGGTGTGGAATAAACTGCCTGCGTCTATGTTCTCAGACAAGTACAATCCCGGGACATTCAAAAGTAGAATAAATGGGTATCTCTTGGATAGGCATGTAACATCCTCGTCTTCATCGTCACTTACCATCAGGTGAGATGGCAGACAAATGCCTAATCCAACAGTTAGTAAAAAAAAAAACTTTAAACAATTTTCTTTGATAGTCTATAGGACTTGTGTTTTACTTTTGCATGCTGGAAACGGCTAAGCGTGTGGACTATAATATAAATGTATTTCACCTACTCATACAACAGTTAGCGAAATAAATTGAATTTCATGTAATGTATGTGGTATGTGGCAGCTGCAGCCGGGCGCAGTGGCAGTGCCGGCTTTGGGCGGCGAGCTGACAGGCGGCGTGGCGCACCGAATCATCCTGCAGCCACAACAGACGCACCCACACGTCTACACCATCCACCACTGACCGCCGCGGCTCTTGTTACCTCATCGCCGTCTACAACCCTAATCAAGTGCACAACGATATCACTTTAACGACCATAGGTTGAGTTCTACCCATCTACCACTGACTCACCTCATCTTGTGATGTCATCACCGCGCACAACACTAATTAAAAAAGGGCAAGCGAGAGCGCAAACAAACGATAGAGGCGCGATCGGCCTAAGCGTTCTGCTTGTGTCGCATCTATCTCTCTTCCACCGTTATCACGTAAAATTATCGTCCGAAAACCGTCTTTACAGACAACCATTTCTTTTTATAAATCGCTCTTAGGGGTCATCCATTGATGACGTGAGGCTCGACAGGGTGGGGTCGCAAAAAAGTCACGAAATATCACTAGAGAGGTGTAATGAAACATATATTTTTTCTTGGAACGCGCCATTTCTGAACCGAAAAGCAGTCCGGAGGGGTAGTCAATTTCACAACATATCCCATAGTGATGGGGATACATATCACTCATGCTATCTCGCTCATGATACCTGTATATGGCGTGGCGCCGCAGCGAACTCCAGACATGGCGCGAACGCACCAGCCAAAAGCGGACGGATATTTTCACGCCATGCAAAAATTTGATTTCTGCGCAGGTACATCGGTGTAACTAATAAAACTTGTAGTACCTACTGTACCTACAATAACAATAAAAATATGACTAAAATATTAAATTGTCGTCATTGAAATTATGTAACTGTTTTAAGATTATTGCAGAATATTGAGTAAAATATGACATTCGTCTGATTAATGTGACTTATAAAAATAACTTGTATCTGTTTGAGAAGTAACTTGGCTCTACATATGGCCTTTGATATGTACTTAGCATTATAAGTATGAATCCATGTCAATCATTAATAATAATAGCATAGATAATAGTGTACAGTGGCTTAGTGCACAGATATTTGTTAGTTTACATCTTTGTGTACATAACAATTATTGTTATTTAGAATAGTGTTTCAAAGTTTTATTTGTTTCGTTTTCTGTTGTGTATTTTTATAAAATAAATTATAAGTACTTATTAAAATTTGTCTTTTATTTGGCGCATTATTTTCATCTGATAAGTTTCATCAAACTTCATCCATCATCACCAAGAGTAACAAACATTCATAACAAACTCGCAATCAGTCACACATATAATATTTAAAGCACAATTAATAGGATAATTGTGTCAAATTTGTAGAACACATTAATGATTTTTATAAATAAAACTCAAGTCTTTAAATAAAATAGTCAATTATATTTTATAAAGTAACCCGACTTCTACATTACATAATACTAAATTAAATTCTTATTGGTCATACAATAATTAATTAATTACCAATAAATGCAATTTATTAAAATCGGCTTAAATCAGAGTAAATTCAATGAGCGGTTCTTGCGGATCATTTTTGGCACATGTACAGACAAGCATCAAAAGTGGAGTAATAATTTCCCATACTAGTTGTATGAGAAATTATGACTCCACTTCTGACGCTTGACTGTACCTATTTACAATGATTTTGTGTCATTTCTGCGATGAATTATCTAAACAACTCTAATAGAACAAAAGCAAGTACAGTTCGCGCCAAACTTTATTGTGTTTACATAGGAAGGCAGCAATCACATGAGGGCCGCGCTACACAGGATTGGCATGGGATGGCTTTGGAAGCGACGCGTCATTTTAAAACGAGCTATTATAACCTGTATGTCTAGCGGTATAAGATGACTAGACGCCCGCGAGCGCGCGACGGCTCGAACTAGCTCGAGGTGACGCGCGGCCACTAGACATAATAGCTTGTTTTGATATGACGCGTCGCTTCCGAACGAAGCCATCTCATGCCAATCCAGTGTAGCGCGGCCCTGAAACACACAAACGCGGGGTAGTGTCCCTCCCCTCTTCGCTTTACCCCCCGCTGACACCCAAAGTTGCTACTACGACGCGTCTTGCCACTAACTTCAGATACGCAATAAAGTTTGGGGCGAACTATAACAAGGCACTTGCAGACTAGGTACATATTTTTATGGGTACTAAAATTTTGTCACAAAAGATTCAATACTTTAAAACCTCACGTACCAGACGCGTGTTGACGTTAAAAATAATTCCGCTCCAAATTAATAAAATTAAAACGACGCACATACTCTTAACAAAATAACATATTACACGAAGCCATACAAGACTAGAAGAAGAAAAGTCGATTGATTCACACCAATAATGGAAAAACTTAAGACGAAAAATATATTATGATGTAAAATTATATTAATATCGCAGCAAGCAATAAATCGTAGGCCATTATTTTTTGGTTCTTACCGATCTAGCTCAGACTGTTTAGCCATTATCAACACACGACATCGCACAAAACACTTAGGATATTTACAGTACAATCAAAAGGCCACAAGTCTAGCAATTCTGGAGGCTGGTACACTCTGATGCAAACTTTTTGTTGTTGAACATCGCGCGAGTCCATGCGCAGTACACAATGGTAGGTATCAGCAGTAACGCGAAAGCGGGGGCGGCGCACACCCCCGCGCGCTCTTTCCTTCTCCCCGGCTTCGCCCGCCATAGGCGCTATCGGCAGTTTCGGACTCAGCACGAGCACATTGATACGTCGCGCGGTACGACTGTTTAATTTTATTTTAAATAACACGATCAAAAATGTTTTTCGTCCTCGGGCAGATAAAGGCGGTTCTAAGCAATTTGTTTCATTTTTCATGTTTTGTACTAATCATTAAATAACTTTATTATTTTCATTTATGCACTTTCCAAAATCTCTTGTTGGTGAACTGTAAACCATTTGGACGGATAGACTTTATCTGCGCCCATCTGCGCTCGTAGCTAATATCCGAGCCGCCATTAAGTTTACATCAGAGTGTACTTATTTTACGTCTCAAAAGGGTCCAAATATAAATAAAATTCGTTGAATGGTATTAAAGTTTAAAAATGGTAGACCAATTTTTCGCTAACACCTTGAGATGTTTATACGGACTAAGCACTATTGTATTTGTCAGTCATATCTTATTATATTATGTCCTATATTCACTTCCCAAATAGTTCCAATGTTCGTCTAATTAATCTGCATGTAAATTGTTTCTACTAATTCTTTAAAGAGAGACATCGCAGTTATATGGTAAAATAACTTTTACAATTATAATTACAAAACTATCGTTTTAGAAAACTAAATACCAAGATGAAACAATAGATTAGACGAAGCATGTTTTCTTAACTACATTATACAGGGTTTGTCAAATCAATGTGACATTCATAAAAATAATTTCGTACATATCTTGCATAATAATTAAATATTTGAGGTTCTACAGTCACATTACATAAAAGGTAAAGATATGTTTTTACTATGTTAAAGCTATAACTTCGTTTGAATAAGTAGTAACAATTTAGTGTGTCCATCGGTACGGAAAACTAGGTGGCTCGGACCTATGAAATTAAAAGTGAATCTATCATAAGATAAAACAAACATGGCTAACATATTTCATGGAGACTCTGACGAGTTGCATATTTGCCACATTCAAACTAACCATATTCTAAACTACCTAAACACTAAAAAGGCACACGTCACTGGGTAACCGTTTTAGGCTCTAAACACACTATGCTGAAAATACGTGACGCGACCGAAGTTTCGCGGCTCATTTTAGTCACTTAGCGTATTCGGCTGACACACTATAAGCATGCAAGCCGCTTTCAACCGGTCGTATTGGAAATCCTTGGGGGAGGCCTAAATCCAGCAGTAGACTTCTTGCGGCTGATATGATGACACACTATAAGCGCGGAATTTACGTGACGTAAATTCGGTTGCGGGCGGAGATGCCTGCAAAACTTCCATCGCATACTATCTGCCGCTGGCCGCCGAACTTACGCACGGCCCAAGTTCGGCTGGACGCTATAACGCGGCGTAATTTCAGCGTGTGTCGTTAGTAATATGCTAGTGTCCTGGGTCAAAATCATAATATTAAAATTAGCCCATTAGATTATCTAATAATCAAACAATAACATACGTATTTCTTCTTTTGTCAATTCCACAAAATATGATGAAGACAAAGCGCGTCAAAGTTAGCTAAAAAGTGTGACGTCACACGGAACTTTACCGCCTTATACCTTTGTCAGTTATAGTTTAATTGACAAAAGAATTTTGATTAACTGACGGACTAATTATATTTTTTTAAGAAAACTACCCTATTCAAATCGTGTTGCAGGCGTAATCACGCCGAACTTCGGGCTACGTATTTTCCGCAAAGTGTGTTTAGATACTTAGTGATGGGCCTACAAACTTTAGATGGCGTTGCCTGGGCGGATGTAGACGGATTCGGCGGAGAGGCCGGCCGGAAGTCGCACGTCGCGGAAGTAGCGGTGCCGGCGCGCCTCCTTGGCCGATATGCGCTTCACCGGGTCGTACACTAGCATCTTCTGCAGCAAGTCCATACCTACTTCATCTAGGTTTTGTACCTGGAAAGATTTAATCGGGTGGGTCATTATCTAAGGCTGATTTCAGAGTCATGCGTTTGATCAGACAACCTTTGATCAAGTAGAATGGCAGAGACCAGCAGAACAGCGCACTAATCGAGTTTTGGAGCTGTTTTGTCTAGTTTCAATAAACCGCGCTAGCGCACTCACACGTCTAAAGCGCCAATTAGACCATCCAGAATTCAGGATCCGGAATTCAGTCAACGGATAGTCAACGGACAGTTTAATCGCATTCAGGACGGTCGATCCGTCGACAGGACAGAATGGCTTCCGACGTCCTTATCGGAAGCATAAAGTGAAACCATCCGGAATTTAGGATCGCCGCATGAGAGGGACGCCGCTATACGTTAGAAACGATACGAGAATATCTCCAATCGCATCGCACGTATAGCGGCGTCCCTCTCACGCATTCAGGATGGCCAACGGATGGCTCTCTCAGGACGCGCAGTCTCCGTTCAGGACACGTTCCGGACGGTGTAATCAGGAGCTCCGACGACTGAATTTCTTGTCCTTATCGGATGCTGAATTCCGGCTCCTAAATTCAGGATGGTATAATAGGCGCTTAACGGATGACGAAGGTACAGTGAAAAGATGCAAAAACTACGCAACATAAGTGAAAAAAAAGAGATGGAGTTATACTTTCAGTATGTACAGTTTTTTGTCGTTGTTCGTAAGTATGCATGATGTTTTGACTCAGGGCCATTATTAAGGCTTTATTTTTTGTATGAGACTGTGTACATAGCATTATATTTGAACGAAGATAAGCCCTTCCTTCTAAAAAACACACACACAACAAAAAAGAATTAGCCAAATCCGTCCAGCCGTTCACACGTGATGCCGTGACCAAGGGAAATTGTGAACCATTTTTAAATATATATATATTTTGCAGTACTTTTATCAGTACAGTAACATCCATAAATCGTAGTTATCAACATAATGGTCAAATTAAAAGGAAAACTAACATGATTGTAAAGATTGAAGGTGTTCCAATTGGGGAAGGTGGGCTTGTAGTCCGGCAGCGTCGACACGCCGGGCCAGATCTCCTCTGTTGGAGTGCGCAGCATTCTAAAAACAAACGATTACATTTTATTTACTTGTTAACATTGAATTAGAAAAACTTTGACAGCACCATTACACTCAAAAACTGACAACACGCAAAGTAGATCAAAGCGGGCGGGGCTTAAAAAGTAGATTTTTCGCGAACTAGTCTGCCGCGCGCTCCGTGACGGAAGGACGCGTCGATAAAAGCATATCAAGACATTTTTGTGAACATAGGCGAAATCTTAAGAAATAATGACTTCTTGTGTAGTAAAGTGGTGCAGGAAACGCAAGGAAAGACGGAAAAGTGACACCAGAGTAACTTATCATAGCGAGCGAGGCGAGCTGCTAGCCTACCTACCTCCGCTATTTGGACACCATAGCGTTCATTAGATATGTCGACACCGCCCCGTGACCTTGACGTGGCCAATCGCAAACTAGCTACTTTTACTGTCGACGCAGTTCAACTAGGTACCTAGGTATGTGTGTGACCCAGAAATATAATTTACCTGAAGATGCGGAAGAGCTGATCAATCTCCGAGTCTCCCTGGAACAGTGGTTTCTTGGACGACATTTCTGAGAATATGCAACCCACAGACCAAATGTCTATTGGGCATGAATACCTGAAATTAACAAATTATAACATAGAAATAAGGTAGTACATTAAACTCTTTTTAGGCTAAAATCTTTTATTTTGCAAGATGTTGGGATAGAATGTGAAAAAGGGAACATTTTTATAGGTTGACAACACGTTCTTTAGAGTTCTTGGCGGGAATTTCGTGAGAATTACCAAGGGCTTCCCTGTATTAACGATCGTATCAACGAAATGAACTACACTATCATTTCGTTGATGAACAAGACTAAGAAAAAACGCGAGAAAATTTTATTTTCATCCTTAAGATGACTGAAAGTTTAACAAATTCCTTTGGTCATATTTTATCCTAACTAATATTATAAATGCGAAAGTTAGTTTGTTTGTTACCCTTTCTCATTGTAACTACTGAACCGATCATCATGAAATTTTGCATACATGTTATTTGGGGTATGGAGAAGGACATAGGGTACATTTTATCCCGGGAAAAAGTAATGTTTCCGAGGATCGATATTGAAGCGGGCGGAGCCGCGGGCGAAAGCTAGTAATTTATAATAGAAGAAGCAGTATGAAGAATTTTCTTAGACTGAAAAATGGGATTATCGCTATTTTACGTGCTTCTTTCCGCACCATCAAAGACAAGCAGAGATAATTATGACCTTACAAAAATTATTTTAAAAACAATGGAGATCAGGCCAGTGTGGTACGCGCGTCCGGCCTCCCAAGCTGCTCCTAGCTTTTCCCTCATTCATCCGAGTGAGTAGTATCCCAATACCTTTATTACCTTCCCAAATCCCACAAATTACTATCCTTCCCAGCTTCAAAATGCTTACAATGGGCAGCAACGTCCTAAGCACAGGAAGCCAAAGAAACTGCGCTCGCCGACCCGCCTGCCAAGCATGTTGAGTATGGCAATATCCTCCCATGGATCGAAGAATCATAGGGAGAGGCCCATGTCTAGCAGTGGGCTTCTTGCCGCTGTAATGATGATGAAAAATTATATACCTCTGACTTCCAAGCAGTACCTCTGGAGCCCTGTACCAGAGCGTCACCACCTCGTGAGTATACACGCGCACTGGCACGCCAAACGCGCGCCCGAGACCAAAGTCAGCTACCTGCAATATTTTTAATTTTATTTCATGAATAATCCTTACTTATAATATTATAATCCTTATCCTTACTAATATTATAAATGCGAAAGTGAGTTTGTTTGTTTGTTTGTTACGCTTTCACGCCGTAACTACTGACCGGATCATCTTGAAATTTTGCATACAAGTTCTCTGGAGTTCGGAGAAGGACATAGGCTACTTTTTATCCCGGGAAAGGTACTGTTCCCGTGGGATCGACATTGACGCGGACGGAGCCGCGAGCGAAAGCTAGTAATATTATAAATGCGAAAGTGAGTTCTGTGTTTGTTTGTTTGTTACGCTTTCACGCCGTAACTACTGAACCAATCATCATGAAATTTTGCATAAAAGTTCTCTGGAGTACAGAGAAGGAAATAGGCTACCTTTTATCCCAGGAAAAAGTACTATTCCCGAGGGATCGACATTGACGCGGGCGGAGCCGCAGGCGAAAGCTAGTCTTTCATATAAAAGATATTGATGAAATTTAAACAATTTGAAAAAATTCTTTCATTAAAAAAAAAACATTATTAACGTCGGTCTATAGATGATGGAGTGCATCACTCCATCATCATAAACAAAAAAAAATAGGAGTGAATTGATAACCTCCTACTTTTTTTAACCATTTGCGGATAAATCATTCTTTATAAAACAAGCTCAACCCAGAACCTGCTAGATAATATAAATGAGGCAAAACTAGAATACATCAGACAAAAAAAGGAAATTTGATTCACACAAATATTGTGACTATAAAAATTGTCCGCATTGGTTGTAGAGAGAAGAAAATGAAGCCAAGAAGCCAAAGAAACTGCGCTCACCAACGAATCTAGGTATGTTAACTTTATATTATAAACTAGCTTTCGCTCGCGGCTCCGCCCGCGTCAATGTCGATCCCTCGGGAATAGTACTTTTTCCTGGGATAAAAGGTAGCCTATGTCCTTCTCCATACTCCAGAGAACTTGTATGCAAAATTTCATGATAATCGGTTCAGTAGTTACGGCGTGAAAGCGTAACAAACAAACAAATAAACTCACTTTCGCATTATAATATTAGTAAGGATGCAAATTATGCTTTCACTCCCTATCCACTGAACCAATCGTCATGAAATTTTGCATACCCATTGCCTGGGGTACAGAGAAGTAAATAATGAATGAATCGACATTGACACAGGCGGAGCCGTGGGTGAAATCTACTGTTATTAAAAATGTGTAAAATAAATTTTCAATAAACAGTCATTGAACCACTTTTGATCAATTTGCATATGGAAAGTAAAAGACATACAGACAGATTTCCCTCCCGCTTTGGTCAGTTTCTACAGCCATGCTTTGGAGACTAGGGTCTGCTGCTAGTTAGTATACAGTTTCTTTTAATATTTCTATATTTAACTTTATTATATTTAATATTTACCTTAATTATACCAGTCTTATCTATTAGCAAATTCTGTGGTTTGAGGTCTCGATGCAGGATGCGTCTTTGGTGGCAGTACAGGATTGCACTGTTGATCTGGTACAAGTAGCTCTTCACTACTGCTGGATCCATAAACTAAAAATAAAAGATCCCTCACTCTGTGGTTTCAAGTAAAGGAAATTTTTCATACCATCACATGTTTATTGGACAAAAAAAAATTTTTTTGACAACCAACGAGCTGAAAGATTTTTACACTATGTATAAAACAAGACAAGGATTTTTTAAATTCATTGCACAGAGAAAATGAACTAGTGATGTTATATTGCATTTAATATGGTTCAAAACCAAAAATCACTGTCATCAAGTCATTGTAAATAAAAAATAATTGTTGTTGTAAATAAAAAAAGTGTTCATGAACAAAAAGAATATTAATACAGTAGGGAGTGTTAGACTAGGGAGTGCTAGACTAGGATGTGCAACTAGTACTTTTGTAATAACAAACTGTCGTGTTCTTGTACCTTAATAAATTTCTTAATTTTACTCGTTTTTACGGTTAGAGCTTCACCACCAGACTCACCGTCTTGACAGTTTGCAAGTGCTCTCTCGTGAACACACAACTGACCTGTTAAGTTCTCAACCGTCCTATCCTTCTTTGACATTAACATCCAACTCGACTTAAATGAAAAATATGCATCCGGCAACGTATCCAGAATCTTGCAGATCAGTAGAAACTCCGGTAAATCAGTACCTTCAGCTGTTTTGACTAACTCTGCCCACATCTTCTGAGGGAACTCCTCATGAGCATACATCATTGAGCGCGCGCATTCTACTACCGTACGATTCTCGCGTTCACTCAATCCATTCTCTTAAGAGGTTATGGGCTATATCTAAAACCGAAATGGAATTATCGAGGATTCAGATCGCAAAGCTGGATGGCAGCAATTGGAGCCACTGGAAATATCGCATGATTGCTATGCTTAATGGCATGGATGGCCTCATCGATATTGTGGAAGGCAGGACACAGGAACCTCATAGACTAGCTGATGCCGCAGGGAGTTCTGCTGCTGCTGATCTAGAGAAAAATAGTTTGAGGCTGACGGAATATAAAAAAGCTAGAAGCACCGCTTTGCTACTGATTACGAACAACATTTCAGATGAAATTCTGGACAAGGTGATTAGGTTTGATCATCCTAAGGAGGTCTGGGATGAATTGCACAGGCTGTATGAACGGGTCAATGATGATCGCCTGTACGATGCCTGCCTGCAGTTTTTCAAGTCAAGGTATGATTCCTCAGATGGCATGACGACTCATATTTCAAAACTGAAAAATTTGTGGCATATTTTGAAGCAGGAGTTAGTGAAATCAGGTGAAGGTACTGATTTACCGGAGTTTCTACTGATCTGCAAGATTCTGGATACGTTGCCGGATGCATATTTTTCATTTAAGTCGAGTTGGATGTTAATGTCAAAGAAGGATAGGACGGTTGAGAACTTAACAGGTCAGTTGTGTGTTCACGAGAGAGCACTTGCAAACTGTCAAGACGGTGAGTCTGGTGGTGAAGCTCTAGCCGTAAAAACGAGTAAAATTAAGAAATTTATTAAGGTACAAGAACAGAATCGAGCGACTTCAAGTAAAGACGGTCGGCGTTGCTTCATTTGCAAGGAACAAGGGCATTTGAAGAAGGATTGTCCGAAAAAGAAGTCAGAAGCTACAGGAGAGAGAAGTAAACCTAGCATGACGCTAACTTCGATATTTTCTACTGCTGCCGGTACAGAAAGAGATTTCTGGTATGTTGATAATGGTGCTACTAATCACGTAACGATGCGAGCAGATTTGTTTGAGGATTTCAGCGAATTTGAAGAATCTCACACAGTTATGACGGCTGATGGAAGCATTGTTAAGGCAGTTGGTAAAGGAACAATACAGTTCAGCACAGTTGTGAACGGGAAACTGGAAAATTTCTACCTGATAGAGGTTTGGTACGTACCTAAGATAAATAGAAATTTGTACTCGGTGTTGGCTGCACAGGATAGAAATCCTAACAGCGTGTTTGAGTCACGAGTTACTTTATGTACAGTGAAGATTGGTGAAACTGATTGTTACGGGTAAACGTATTAGGTATGGAGGTTTGTATCAGCTAAATTGTTCAGCTCTAGAACCTACTTCAATCAATCTCACCACAGTACAGAAGGAGGATATGTTGCAGTTGTATCATGAACGTATGGGACATCAAAATAAAAGACATGTAAGTCGTCTTATTGACAGGGAACTTGGAATCAAAACGACAAACAGCACAGAGTTATGTGATGGGTGCATTTTCGGAAAGTTGCACAGATTAAAATTCGGCACTAGAGAAAAGGCTACAAAACCCGGAGAGCGAATACACACTGATGTCTGTGGACCATTCCCTGAGTCATATTCAAAATTTAGGTACTTTCTGATCATTAAGGACGAATTCACACGGTTTAGATTTCTTTATCTGCTGAGACAAAAATCGGAGGTTCATGAGAAGCTTAGGCAGATGTTCGCAGAAGCAAAGAATGTTGGTCACGCTATACAGGAAATTGTTAGCGACAACGGCGGTGAATTCAATAATGAGAAAGTTCTAAACATTTGTGCAGAATATGGAGTAAGACAACGTCTGGTGATGCCATACACTCCAGAACAGAATGGATTGAGTGAACGCGAGAATTGTACGGTAGTAGAATGCGCGCGCTCAATGATGTATGCTCATGAGGAGTTCCCTCAGAAGATGTGGGCAGATTTAGTCAAAACAGCTGCTTACATTCTTAACAGGACTGGACCGACTACAGTTGAAAACAAATCACCTTACGAGCTTTGGTTTGGTAAAAAACCACAAATAAAGCACTTGAGGATTATCGGATCATCGTGTTATGCTCATATACCGAATCAGAGGCGCAAGAAACTTGACAAGAAGGCTGTCAAATGCAGACTGGTTGGTTATGATAATGATGATGGATATCGGCTTTGGGATAAGAAGACAAGCTCAATTGTGAGGTCTAGAAATGTCACATTCGATGAACGACCTTTAGAAGGACAATGTGATACATTTGTGACAAAAGATACGAAAGATGATAATATTGGAGAGATACACGAGAGAGACACGGTCCTGGAAAGTGACATACAGGCTAATGCAAGGAATGACTTTCAAGTAAGAGAAGATATTGTTGTTGGTGACAATGAATCAAGAGAAGATATGATACCTACTAGAAATGAAGGTCGATTTATTCCTCTTTCTTCAGATGACGATGATTTTTTCGATGATGCGGAAACTTCTAACGTCATTAGTAAATCTATTGAATTTGAGGGGGAAAGGGATGAAGTTGGAAACAATGATCTAAATGAACATGAAATTGAGGAAATCGGACAAATGATTTTGAGAGATCGTTCAACTTTGAAACCTCCTGGAAAATTTAAAGATTTTGTGTTAAATGCACAATCACGTGCAGAACCAGAAACGTTCAAGGAAGCAGTTCAGTCTCCTAACTCTAAGGAATGGCGAAAAGCTATGCAGAGAGAGATTGACTCTTTAGATGAAAATATGACTTGGGTTCTGGTTGATCTTCCAAGGAACAGGAAGGCAATACCAAGCAAGTGGGTTTATCGGATTAAGTATAACCCAGATGGCTCGGTAGATAAATATAAAGCGCGTCTGGTAATCAAAGGTTACTCTCAGAAAAAAGGAGTTGATTATGATCAAACGATTAGCCCAGTTGCTAAGTTAGGAACTGTAAGAGCAGTACTAAGTGTAGCTGCGAGTGAAGGCATGGCTCTTAAACAGTTTGATGTATCAACGGCATTTCTTTATGGAAATCTTGATGAAGAAATTTATATGAGACAACCTGAAGGATACAGTGATGGAACAGAACGTGTTTGTCTTTTGAAGAGAAGTCTTTATGGTTTAAAGCAGGCTCCACGCTGCTGGAATAAGCGAATAATGACATTCTTCAAAAACATCGGTTTTAAGATCAGTGAAGCAGACCCATGCTTGTTGATTAGAAATTCTAAGGCTGGAAAGCTAATAGTTGCATTATATGTTGATGACGGTCTTGTAGCTGGAACAAACGAAAAGCTGGTTGATGATTTTTCTGGAAGAAGTGAAAAAAGGTTTTAAGATCACTACAAAACCTGCATCTTTCTTTCTTGGTATAGAGATTGAAAACAGAGAAGACACTTTGAAAATTCATCAAGTTTCTTACACAAAGAAGGTTTTAAAACGGTTTGGCATGGAGCAGTGTAAACCAGTATCCACACCTATCGAAAAAGATGTACAAAAGCAAGAAAAGCAAGACTATTCTGATATCAAGAAGAGATATAGACAGGTTGTCGGTGCTTTAGCTTACTTGATGGTCGGAACAAGACCAGACATAGCATATGCTGTAAGCGTAGTTTCGAGAAGCCTTGAGAATCCTACAGATGATGATTGCGTGAGAGTGAAACACATTATGAGGTACCTACAGTACACTTTGGAACATGGTATCCATTATGGAAAGACCACTAAGAAAGGAGTGCTTGCATGTTACAGTGATGCAGATCACGGAGGAGATATGCAAACAGGCCGCTCAACAACAGGTGTGCTATGTACATACGCAGGTGGAGCTATCACCTGGATGAGCCAAAGGCAACAAAGCGTGGCTATATCAACCACGGAGGCTGAAATAGTTGCCGCAAGCGAAGGTGCTAGAGAATGCATCTGGTTAGCTCGACTTCTGGGGGATCTGGTTGAAGTTAAAGGCCTTCCTACTCTGCAAGTAGATAATGAAGCGGCTATAAGATTGGCTGAAAACCCAGAGTTTCACAGACGTACTAAACATATTAGAATACGTCATTTCTTTGTTAGAGAGTTGGTAACTAACGGAGAACTAAAAGTCGAGAAGGTGGCCAGCGCGGATCAGCTAGCGGATATCTTCACGAAGCCTCTGCCAAGACCAAGGCTGCAGAGGATCACGGAGCTATTGGGTGTCCATTGAGAGAAGATGTTGTTGGAGGTTTTATGCAATGAAACCCAATGACATTTAAAAAGAATAAACTCTCAATACAAAATTATGAAGGTTGTCTTGTTACTTGATAAAATAAAATTCTGGAATGAAAAGTGTTCGTGAACAAAAAGAATATTAATACAGTAGGGAGTGTTAGACTAGGGAGTGCTAGACTAGGATGTGCAACTAGTACTTTTGTAATAACAAACTGTTGTGTTCTTAAACTTAAACAATTGTGGTGAACATCGTGTTGTGCTCTACGAATCTTCGTCTACCGCGGATCTTAACCAAGGTATCCTAAACAGGTTTTTTCCTTAAGAATAATGACTGAAAATCAGCTCGGTAACTTCAGATTGTTAATGAGCAAACATTTTAAAGGAGTTGTTAAATGTTCTCCCTTTATAATACTCAGGTAATGTAATGAAGACAGTTTTGGAATAATAAATAAAATACACTTACTTTCCCAGATCCAAGGGAGTCCATATATTTCTTCAGATCCATAGAGAGGAACTCGAAAATAAGATAAAGTCGCGACTCTTCCATGAGAACGTCTTCCAATTTCACTATATTAGGGTGGTTTAACTCCTTCAAAAGAGAAATCTCTCTGAAATAACAAAAAATTTTGATATCATCGAAAAATAGGTTATAATATTTACTATGATCATTTGAAGTTTAACATGCATTTGTTATGCAATTAAAAGGGTTGTAGATGCATAAAAAGTATAACATTTGTGCAAAAAGTTAGACATAACGACCAAAACAGACCTGATAGCCGTGGACGGTATCCCTTCATCTTCAGACTCCAGTCGAATTTTTTTCATAGCCACGAACTGGCCTGTTATTTTATTCTTCCCTTTATACACAACACCATAAGTACCTTCACCGATCTTCTCAATTTTCAAGAAATCATCCATTTTGTAATGTGGAATTTTGCTAGATTCTAGGCAAAACGCCGTGGAGTCAATTGCTTCCACAAAGTATACCGCGTGCCGATGAATCAATTCACTGAAATTTTAGTAATTCACTGCACTTTTTTCCGATAAAACAAAAAATGTACATGAAAGGTTTTACGCGTAAAAACAATGACAAATATTTTCGATTATTTAATTCGCTTTCGATTTTCGCTAGCTTAACGACTTTCAAACGAAGATCTTTTAAAATTGATCAACGGTCTTTTTTTTTTTCTTTTCATAGATGGCGATCAAACTTCATTCTGAAGCTTATTTGAGCCAAAGTCCAGTTAGCCAATGGCGCCATTTATTCATTCTTCTAGATTCGAGTTACAATGAGGTGTGCGTGTATATTAGAAGAAAGGACTTTGGTTCTTGATAGGTTTAAAATATTTGGATGTAGGCGGTAATGAAGGTACTAGAGCAATATATACATAGAATATCATAACAAAATAAAACATCATATTAAGATGTTATGAAAAGTAAGGAAGGAAATAAGCTCAGATAAAGAATAGACTAGATGGATTACATTTAAGCTGAACAAAGTCACCTATCTTTTACTCTACACAGTATTATGACACTATTTTATGTGATAGAAAGAGATAGCGACAGCCTCTTTTGACCGTCTTTAAACGCTGCGCTCCACCAGCCGAAACTCGCCATCTTGGTTGTTATCCAGCTGGTTAACAGACGCTTCTGCCGATTTTGTCTGAAATATCGTTTCATTGTGAATATTATTGTGATTTGAGTGTAATTTACGACTTTACATAAAAAAATGGCGTGTACTGTGCCTGGTTGTGTTAATAGAGTGGGTGTTTTGACAGAAAATAATGCAAAAGTATCCTTTCACCGGTAAGTTAATTCAATCTGTATTACTTGATAGAAAGTATTATATGCAGCAAGTATTATTAATTACGACCTACACATTAAAGAAAATGATACAATGGCTAATCCCGCTTGTGTCTGTTTCCAATTCTGCAAGTAGAAAGAAAAACGAAGATAATTCATATGTTTTGACATTTTACTTACCTCATAGGGATGTCATCTTATTTTCGAATACTATCGATAATATCAATACAGCAGTAGGTACTGTTTTAACCACACCTATAAATTGAGAACCGATAATAAAACACTTATAAAAATAAAATACTGGGCATTACCTTGTTTCGTGTGGTGGGAGTAAACATGCAGATATTTAAAAAAATATCACGTAGTACATATTAAAATCCTTTTAAAATAAAGAATATTATCTTGAAACTACACTAAAAGTATGTATGAACATACTTACAAATTTCTAGATATTTACATTGATCCAAAAAATATGAGCCTCTGTCACCTGGCATTGGCTTGACAAAAACACTCTATTATTTGTTAGTACATCAGTCAAACAAGCCAATAAATATTTCACAATTTTTTGTGCCTAGACTTAAAATTAAAATTTTAAATATGTTATGAAACAAAGTTTTTGAATGAACTTTAATTTTTACAGGTTTCCTGCAGACATAGAATTAAGAAACATGTGGATAACCTATGTAAGAAAAGGAGATAATTGGAGACCGACACAATATACAAGAATATGTTCTGCACACTTTGAGGACTCTTGTTTTCGTGAAGGTTATGGTCGCAGAGTGCGGTAATCAACAATTATTCTTATGAGTCTGTCTGGGTCTCTTGGTAAAAAGTGATTCCAAATATACTACAGGTAATTTACACTACTGGGTACTGTTTTAGATTCAAGTTTATTTAGAAAGTAAAAAGAAACCTCCTCTAGTTGCCATAAAAAGATAATGTGCGTATTATTTAAAAGAAGTGGCGTCTTTTTCTTTCACGTGGCCACTGAGGAACCTTATTTTTCTTATAGACATTAACGTAATTATCAAAACTTAATCTATACAAATAATAATAAAACAGTAAAAATATTTTGTCTGTACATTTAGAATTTTTGACTAAAATGGATAGAGGGACAATTAAAAAAAATAATCGAAAGCAAAAAAAAATTTTCGAATTTTTTGTCTGTCTGTCTGTATGTATGATCACGATTATCTCCGAAAATACTGAATCGATTTACTTCAAACTTTCACCAATTGCTTTGTTTTAACTCAGCAAAACATTTAAAGTTTGTTTCATCAAAATCGGTTCATTACCTTTAAGTATGGACATGTAGTCTCACAGGCTCCGCGGCAATATTGGTTTCGTTGCTTCATCCACTTCCCGCGACTGAGCCGCCCAATAGCTTCAGTTTTAGTGCAAAAGCCAAAAACGACTACTGAAGAAGAAGGTAACGTCGTTCGGTGCATGGAACGTGGGTAATACCTTTTGAAAAATTGGCTGGAGCCTGTGAGACTACGTGTCCATAGTTGCCGTATAAAAATATTTACAAAGTTTTTTGTTTATTTTAGTTTTATGTGTGAAAATGGCAGATAATAGTAAAGCTGGTTGTTCTAATTCAAAGGGTAAGCGACAATGTTCACTTCAGAGGCCGGCAAAAAAAAATATTACGAGTTACCGACCGATCAGTGTGCCTACAATGTTCCCGTCCTTTATGTAACGACTGTCAATTACAAAGACAGTTGTGATTTTTTTTTGTTTTCTAATATTATAAGTTCATTTTATGTTTTTTTGATTCTCCATACATTAGATTCTAAGTAAAAGATGTTATTATTGCCAAATATTTTAGTAAAGTAGTATTTTACCTTTAAAAACTAACCTATAGTACAAAATACCAAAAATTGTGCCTACGCGTATAGTTTTAATATTTTCATAGATTTTTAATAAAGAAGTTGATTATGCATTCACGTCAGTTTGTTTTTAGTATCCTTCAATTTCATCTAGTTATAATGTTTCAGCAATTTGAACCATTTTCGTAAAAAAAATCGCATTGTTATATCGGAGTCTGACAGACTACATGTACAACTCAAGGCATGAGATTGCCTGCAAATATGCACTCAAATATTAAGTGATTAAATAATAAGTGACATAAGAAAATTAAAATCAAAAGTCAATTCATCATCATTATACGACAGCATTATACCATCCATACTATTCCAAACTAATATTATAAATGCGAAAGTAACTGTCTGTATGTCTTCTTTTCACGCTTCAACCATTGAACCAATTTGGATGAAGTTTGAGACCCGGGGAAGGACAGAGGGTACCTTTTATTCCGGGAAATTCTACTGTTCCTGCGGGATGGACACTAACGGCGGCGGTGTAGCCACGGGAAAACGGCAAACCCACGGGTATGTACTCCGTGGGCAAACCTGACTTATATATCAACGCAACCGAAACTGCTGCGCCTAGAAACTTGAAATTTGGTACAGGGGAGGGGTTCTTTTAAAGATGTGGTTGAGCGCAAAGAAAGGATCTTTAGAAATTAAACTTCTAAAGGGGTAAAATTTATATGGAATTATCTCATTTCTGGACTTAGAAGTATGAAAGTAGGTATATAAGTTCTCGATTAAAATAAAAATAAATAGATGTGTGTAGATGAAATTTGCAAAATTCCCCCCTTAACAGGTAAAATGGGGGTGGGTGGGTGGTATAAACTTTGTATGGAAATTTTCTCATTTCTGGACTTAGACGTATGTAAATAAGTATATAAGTTCTAGGTTACAATTAAAAATATCTGAGTAGGTAAAATGGACGATATTTTCCCCTGAAGGTTAAATAGCGGGTTAAAGTACGAACTTTAACCCGCTATTTTGAGTAAATTCCTATACGAATAGGAATTTACTCATTTCTTGACTTGAAATGTATGAAATAGGTAAATAAATTCACGATTACAATTGAAAAAGATCTGTGTAGGTCAACTGGAAAAATATCCCCCAGAAGGGGGGTGAAGTTTGTATTGAAATTTTCACATTTCTAGACCTAGAAGTATAAAAATAGGTATATAAGTTCTCGACTACAAAGTACTAACTAGTAAAAGATCTGTGAAGATGAAATGGACAAAATGGTAAAATGGGAGGGGGTAAAGTTTGTATGGAAATTTGAATTTTTCTCATCTCTGGACTATGAAGTATGAAAATAAATAGGTATGTATGTTCTCCATTACAATATTAAAAAAGATTTAAGTGGGTGAAATGGATAAAATTCACTCCTAAAGGGGTAAAATTAGAAATTTTCTCATGTCTGGACTTAGAAGTATAAATAATATCCATACTTCCATACTAATACTAATAAATGCGAAACTAACTCTGTCTGTCGTCTTTTTACGCTTCAACCATTGAACTGATTTGGATGAAATTTGGTATGGAGGTAGTTTGAGACCCGGGGAAGGATATAGGTATGTTTGATTCCGGAAAATTCTACTGTTCCCGAGGGATCGACACTAACGCGGGCAACAGCTAGTCTGATATATATATATATATATATATACTTCTACACTCAATCCGGACTATTACTAATTAGTGTTAGAAATTGGTAAATATATACAGTGAAGTTTTGACCGTTATGGACGCTTAAAGAGGTGCTTCAGCCCGTCGATTTGAACAATTTCTTATATGGGACCAATGGTGAGTATTCAAAAAAAAATTGAACATTCCCATACAACTTGAGTGGGCAGCCGAGCATTTTCTATAGAAATGTCCAATTTTTGGGGTGAATCACCCCTTTATGGGTCCATAACGGTAAAAATTTCACCGAGTATAGGTACATGTATTTTATATTATGATGCATCTTTGTCATATTGGCGGAACTTAAATGAAAACGTACAACAGAATCATTATCTTTTTAATTATAACTTTACCTCTGAAGCCGGTGAAGAACCACCAACTGCACATCTTGTTCGGTGAGTTTATTGGTATTGGCACGGTAAAGATATCTATTGGTGAGTCAACGGTGCAAACGAAGCAAAAACAAAAAAAAAAGGGACCAATAACCGGCAAATAGATGTTTGCCACACTTGCAGCTCGTGCGAGAACTGTGTATTCTTGTCTTGATACACAAGTTGAATTATATTCGAACATTCATGCGAACAAACTAAATATTTCGACATAATATATACTTCTTTATAACTTTACTATTATTTATATGTATAACTAACTCCATTTTTAGGGGATTCGAATATTTTTACAGGCTTTTGGCCAAGCAAAAATATTTTCCTACCTAATAATTTAAAGCTCAAGCGAGAGGAATTTTCTGAGAATTCTGCATGGATTGCAGCTTTCTGCAGAAGGACGTACGTGAGGGGGTGAATTTGTAAGCTGCTAAGACTGTTATTTTATGTATTTTTTTTTTTATGTATATCCGACGGCAAACGAGCAGACGAGCCACCTGATGGAAAGTGGTCACCGTCGCCCATGGACATCTGCAACACCAGAGCAGCTGCTGATGCGTTGCCGACTCTTAAGATACCTGAAACACGCCTTTTGAAGGACCTCAAGTCATAGCACACAGGGAAAACCTCGGGAGGGAGTCCATTCCACAATCCTGCTGTACGAGGAAAAAAACCACGTGACGCTCTGACATTTTTGGAGACCCAAGTGTCAAGGATGTGGGGATGGACTTTACTCCTGTGGCGAGCGGTGCGGTTATGTAAGGTTTTAGGGATAACACCAGTGGTGGAAATAATAAATGGGATAGTTTTTACGGTTTCTACTCGCCATTGAGTTTTAATTTCAATGGCGAGATCGTGTGTATTTGGAATACACACAATATTATTTCCACACACACCGATAAACTCAGCAAGCATATAGATCTCACTTTCCTTTTATAATATTACTGTTACTAATATTATAAAGAGGAAAGATTTGATTGTCTGTTTGCATTTATATTCAAAATTATTATTACCTATAGAAAGCTAATTTATCTGCGGGTGACATAGGCTGTAATTTGCGCGGACGAAGTCGCAGGAAATTGTTAGTATTTAAATATTTTTATTAATTACAAAGAATGTTCAAATTTGCCACGCATATGAATTTTCTTTATCGACAACCGATGAAAACATCACTACGCAGTGATATATCTATAAGTAAGAAGGATATAGTCAAACTGGCGACATTCAATTGTTTTAGACCCACTTGAGTCTCTATTTCTTTCTCTTTCAAGCATATTATGTTTTGTTTATGTAAAAATGAGATAGATATACGTTATGAGTTTTCCTTAAATGTAATCTATCTAGTGCTCAGAAGAATAATATACATAGAAGCCGCATAAAAATAGAAACTGAAAACAGATAGTTGACACTGTATTTTTCTTATGAGCTTTCGCTTATGACAGAATGAGACAAAAACTTCAGTCAGTTTCTATTATTTTCATGGTTGTCCCGACTTGAAATGTCAATGGACTCCATTGGACTCCAATTAAATCCGACTAAATTCAAAATAACTTATTACAGTTCAACGTCTGTAATATTAGCATCTTGCCGATTTGATCGGGTTATATATCGACAAAAACATTGCGGCGGAATTGTGATGTCTGCAAATTAAATATAGGATTGTGCTAAAATTCTCACGGAAAAAAGTATTAACCGGTGTTGGGTTGGTGCGTTATCAAATGACCATTATACTAAACAATGTCTTGTGCAATGGAGCGATGTAAATCCCATTCAGGACGAACAGAAATAAATTCTGTAAAACATAATTTTCTTCGGTAAGTTTTTCAGTTAAAAGTGCATAATTAAAACCCAAAATACCTCAAAATACAACAATAATATTGTCAATTATATAACGTATTGTATAAATGACAACTTTTATAGGTATTTTGCTTAAAATTATCGTTTTTTCCTTATTTCAAATTAGGTTAGTTTTTTTGCTAGTGATGTGGTAAAATCACGTATCTACGAGTATATCGATATTTTTTATGACGGTCTTGCTATCAGGGATATTTTTGTTAGTGTTGAGCCATGCAATAGTAATGTAACAAATTGAACCATCATGGTAATTAAACAACCAGCAAAGTGTGAGTCGGACTCGCGCACGAAGGGTTCCGTACCATCCTTACATATAATATTATAAATGTGAAAGTGAGTTTGTTTGTTACGCTTCCACGCCGTAACTTCTGAACCGATCATCATGAAATTTTGCATCATCATCATCACCATTGCACGATCTCTGGAGTACGGAAAAGAACATAGACATAAATTACATCTCAGAATAAGGTACTGTTATCGGGGATAGACATTAACGCGAGCGGAGCCGTGGGCGTAAGCTATAAAAACGCCCGAAATTTTTGTTTGTAATATTTCAACTGTCTCACTATCACGGTTCATGAGATACAGCCTGGTGACAGACAGATGGATATCGGAGTCATATTAGTAGGGTCCTGTTTTTATCCTTTGGGTACGGAACCCTAAAAAGAATCGATTTTTACTAATATGAAGAAAATTATTGTTGAAATTTTATTGCAGCTCCCTGAAGTAAAAGGATAAAAAGGTGTGGATCCGAGGAACTTTCAAGCGACATATTGGACATAAAATGTCATACATACTCGAATTTGTTCAAAATATTTTACTGCCGTGCCGATACATTAATTTCGAATATAAAATTAAATGGAAGCGATTGAAATACGATGCTTTACCTACATTTATATTTGCCGAATTATAAATCAATGGTAATAAGAAAGTTTACGGAAACGGTTTTATTATTTATATTTAAAATTATGAAAAACATTTTATTTTGGACAGTAATGAAAGTGGGTAAAGTAATCTCTTGTTTTTCTTCACCTCTTGTTTTTCTATTACCAACACTGTGAATTTTTCACAAATAACACACTGGCACTTTTTTACCCTAGTGTAAAAGTTTTATAAAATAAAAAATATCACTTGGAATTATGTGTTTCTCTTTACCTACCTGATTATGTTTCCTTTACTGACTGTTCCTCAAAGCTAGCTGGGAAAAGCTTTAGATGGTTTTGGAATATGCTGAATGGCCCATTGATCAAGTGAAAAATATATCTGACCTTATATTACCTTTTGATACATGAGCGCCCCATTGCAATTTAGAGTCTATTGTGATTCCTAAGAAGGTGGTATCATTTACAAAGTCTATTTTACCTTCAACTAGTATGTCAACGTTGGACTGCCTCACATTGGGGACTGTAAATCGAATGCATTGGGTTTTTTGCGCATTCATAGGTAAGGTAGGTAAGTAGGCACTGTTTGAATTTCGAAATAATCGAAAATATGATTGACATCATATTAGGTATTCTGCCGTTCGACCAATACTGGGTAAGGCCTAATGACCAGCAGTAGACAGTAGACGCGCGGTGGGTAATGTATGGATTTTTTTTTTTACCTATTTATCAGATGAAGCCAAGCGGCGCCATGCGATTAGGAGTTATTTAGGTGTATATTGACGTAACTTTTAAAGTAAAAGCCTCTTTAGCGGCTTTGTGCACTTTTTGGGATGGGTAAAATAGAAAACTCGCGTCAGGACACGTGAATTGATCGAAAATTCGTAAGAAGGACACGGACCTGAGTATGCCGCAAAGGCGAGTTTTCACTTCTGCCGGCACTCCTGGAGTGCAACTAGTTGTTTTTTTTTTATGAATCGTACTCATTTAACGAATCGATACAATCAGAGTAGAGTACATTTATGACTTTCTTAGGACGAAACATTTAGTCGATAAATATATTTCATCGATATAGTACAACCCTGATCACATCAGTACCCCAGGACAACCTGCACATTTACGCAAATGGCATTGTATATGCATCTCTTTCTGATGCTTTAACAATGCCATAAGTAAAAACAGTGTAGAATATTGTATTTTGTTGTTATTTTAACACGGTTTCTATGCTTTAGTTATTGTTCTGAGATCTAGTGTTATACTTTATCTTAGGAAATAAGTGCTTTAGTACATTTGAAACTGGCAAAGGAAAAAATGGTATAAGAGTCGCAAGGAAGAGTAGCACGGAATTTTATAAGGAATTCATTAAGCGGCTTGGATTTGTATTTCATACAATTAAACAATGTATGTTCATCACCAATGGCATTATAACAAGAATCACATGCAGCTGAGTCAACAACACCAATTCTTGACAAATGACTGGGTACACTACAATGGCCAAACCTTAATGTAGATATGATAGATGTTATCTTTTTGGGAAGACAACTTAGAGAACCAAGGCTTTAAACTAATTTCAATTTGAAGACGACGTAATCGCCCTCCTTTTATCAAACGAGACCTTTCCCACTCGGAGTTCCAATCTTTCAACAGAAACTCTCGAAGTTTTTCAAGAAGGTCTTGAGAATACACCTTATCATTACCAGTATCACCCTGTTTTGCTGCCATAGCAGCTAAATCGTCTACCAATTCATTTCCTTGGATGCCTGAATGACCAGGAATCCATGCTAAAGTGACCCGCAAATTTAAATTACGAGATTGAAGAAAGCTCAGTGAATCAGAAAATATATAAGGATTCTGAATATTGTTAGTAATAATGTATTTAACACATTCGAGGACATACCTTCCCCAACAAAGTTTGAATATAACTGTGGATATTTATAAAGATGAAACTGACCTGAGGAGTGCCTTAAAAAGGCAGCTCCCACGCTATTTCCATTAGTGAGAACAGATTTGGACGCGTCAGTATAAAAAACCTCCGGCTTAGGATCCAGATGTTTAACGTACGAAATGAATTTTGAGTTTGCAGAGTTTGATCCTTTTGGGATATCAAGAGACAAGTTGACATCAGGCTTGAACATTAAAGGTTGGTAATCATATGAAAATGTTGGGTGGCATTGATACTTATGCACTGAACAATGAAGATCTACAAATCTTCTGTAACTAGAAACCAAATGTGGGATTTTCTTATTACGCCAGAATACATTTTGATTATAAACAACTTTACTAAGGTTACTTAGTTTTAGAATCAAGGGATGGTCATAATATTATTGAATTTTAAATATAAACCTATCAGAAAGATATTGTCTGCGTAGAGATAATGGCGGTTCAGAGCATTCTATAAGTAAGGCATTTACTGGTGTACTTTTCATGGCTCCAATAACTATCCTGAGGCTTTTGTATTGTAATAAATCTAGCTTATGAAGGGGCGGTTTGTTTTCTAGACAAAAAGTTGTGGATCCAAAGTCTAATAAACTTCTTACTAAAGCATTATACATTAACTTTAGTACACTAGGATGAGAACCCCACCAAACGCCTCTTACAGCTCTCATAATATTTATGTTTTTCTCACATTTCATAATAATGTTGCTGATATGTGCAATGCCATTCATACTAGAGTCAAAAATACGACTAAGAAATTTCGCCTCTTTAGATATTGGTATAATATCTCCATCAACAGAATTTTTTACGTCTGGAATGATTATAAAAAAAACTATTACACTTTTAGATTTAGAAAGCGAAAGACTATGGTCAGAGAGTCATGCTGATAGAGTATTTAATGAATAATTTAGATTTTCTGCTCCCTTTTGAATATCTAAATTGGAAGAGTAAATTAAGACATCATCTGCATATTGTAAAATGGAAGAAGAAGGATCAATACTTAAATGAAGGTCGTGAGTATAAATATCATATAATAAAGGACTTAGAACAGAACCTTGAGGTACGCCTTTCCATATTGTTCTAATTTCATCCTCAAAGCCAGGTATATGTATTGATATAGTTCTTCCTGAATATAGATTAAATATAAAATCAATATGTTTCAATGGCATTCCTAAATTTTTCATTTTCTTTTTTAATGTTAATAAATTAACATTATCGTAAGCAGCATGAATATCCAAAAAAGCTCCTACAATTGTTTCAGATTTGGAAAATGACAGAGGAATATCTGTAGTAAGTATAGCATGACTATCACACACACTCTTACCCTTTCTGAACTCATATTGAGAAGAAGGCAAAAGTTTATTATGTTCCACATACCACTCCAGTCTTTGTTTTATTAAATGTTCAGCTAGTTTTACTAAAACAGAGGATAAAGCCACAGGTCTGTATGATAGAGGTTTACATGAGTCTTTATTAGGTTTTAACATTGGTATTATGATCTGATGCTTCCAGGAAGAATGTATTGAACCAGTATCTACAATAGAGTTAATTAGATTTAATAAATACTAGCTTTCGCCCGCGGCTCCGCCCGCGTTAATGTCGATCCCTCGGGAATAGTACTTTTTCCCGGGATAAAAGGTAGCCTATGTCCTTCTCCGTACTCCAGAGAACTTGTATGCATTTCATGATGATCGGTTCAGTAGTTACGGCGTGAAAGCGTAACAAACAAACAAACAAACTCACTTTCGCATTTATAATATTAGTAAGGAAGTAAGGATATGAGAGTTTCAGGTTTTAAATAATTAAAAAAGAGTAAGGTATACCGTCACATCCTGGAGTTGAGTCAGTTAATCTATTCAAGACTAATTGAAGTTCTGGTAAAGTAAACTGAGATGCTAAATTATTATTACTTGAATTATCAAACAAGACGTATATGTAAGGCAATTGATCAAAATTAGGCACCGTAATGGGCGCAATATTGTTCAAGAAAGGTTTAACCCAGTCTACAGATGTTGAATTTCTTATTGAAGCAACAGTGGAAGATCTCAATCTCCTTATATTTTTCCAAATCAGGGCGGATGAGGAATCTGGAGATAGTTTGGAACAAAACCGTTTCCATCCTTCCTTTTTCTTTTTTTGAAGAAGCCTTTTTGTAGCTGCTTCAATATTTTTGTATTGTAAATAGCTTTCCGGCGAAGACACAAATATGAAATATTGGAAAGATGCATTGAGAAGACTGGCGGCGTCAAAAAGGCGGCCAAACAGCTAAAAGAAAAAATCAACTGGATACCCAATATGATAGACAAAAACTGCAGACAACAGACAAGGCGTCCAGAAATCATCTCAATAGCAACAGACTTTTTCCGAGATTTGTACTCTAGCAAAGATACCAGCCAAGAAATCAACCTAACTGGAGGAGAAGATGTACCGACAATAATAGCTGAAGAGGTGGAAAAAGCTGTAAATTCCCAAAAAAGAGACAAAGCGGCCGGCTCAGACAACATCAACAACGAATTTCTCTTAGAAAACAAAAACGCCCTTGTACCAATCCTTACATACCTGTTCAACGAAGTGATACAAAGCGAAAACATACCAGACCAGTGGACATCTTCCACAATAGTACTTCTACACAAAAAAGGTGATAAAAACAACATAAACAACTACAGACCAATCAGCTTAATGTCTAACGTCTACAAAGTTTTTGCAAAAGTCATCCTAGACAGAATAACCAAATCACTGGACGAAAACCAGCCAAGAGAGTAAGCTGGATTCAGAAGCGGATACTCAACCATAGACCATATCCACACAGTGCGTCAAATATTCGAGAAAAGCAAAGAATTCAACATAACCACCTACTGTTGCTTCGTGGACTACTCCAAGGCCTTTGATTCTCTGGAACACAACAAGATATGGGAGGCACTTCTGAAACAAGGTGTAGAAAAGAAGTACATTAGAATTCTCAAAAATATATATGCCAGCAGCAAGGCTAAAATCAAACTAGAAAAGGAAGGAGAACCAATAAGAATAGAAAGAGGGGTCCGCCAAGGAGATCCAGTATCGCCTAAGCTTTTCACAGCTGTGCTGGAAGAAATATTTCGTCAGCTGGACTGGGACAAGTACGGGTTAACAATCAATGGTGAGAATCTGTCCCATCTGAGGTTCGCAGATGACCTTGTGGTAATCTCAACATCAAAGGAAGACCTACAAACAATGTTGAACGACCTGGAAAGAGAAAGCCGCAAGGTAGGACTATGCATGAACACGGAAAAGACCAAGGCCATTACAAATGGGGAGCAAGAACCTATACATGTAAATAATAACGAAATTGAATATGTTTATTTGGGCCAAATAATCTCCACTACAGACATAACCTCAAAAGAAATTGATAGGCGCATAACAAATGCGTGGAAACAGTTCTGGAGCCTGAAAGAGGTGTTCAAAAATAAAGAAATGAGCATGAGCATAAAACGTAAACTGTTCAACACATGCATACTGCCCGTACTAACATATGGATGCCAAACATGGGCACTCAACAAATCACACTACAAAGCACTCGAGACCTGTCAAAACGCTATGCTGAGAAGTATGATGGGGATAAGACTAAAAGACAAAATAAGAACTACGACCATCAGGAAATGCACAAGAACAAAAGACGTCACGGTAACCATCAAAAAGCTCAAATGGAAATGGGCAGGACATACTATAAGAGGAACAGACAAGTGGTCGAAATTAGTAATGAACTGGTACACAGGTAACAGAATAAGGAAACGCGGTAGACCACTCAGGCGATGGGTCGATGAAATTAAGGCAGTGGCGGGCAGTACCTGGACATCACTAGCCCGTGAAAGAAAAAAGTGGAGCCAGTTGAAGGAGGCCTTTGCTACAAAAAAGCACACAGATATTAAAGGAACTAAAGAACCAAACCAATTGCAATAAAATAAAAATATCTGACAAGGCTTATAATAATAATAAAAAAAAAAATAGCTTTCCATGTTCATATATTGATTGTTACATTTTTTTGCTTCATTTTAATAGCTTCTGTACACTCTTCTTTGTCCCACCACGGAGGCGACGATATTTTCTTGCTGGCAACATTTTTAACAGGTATATGTTTATCTGCAGCTGTCAAATAAGCTGTGATAGATAACGTTTTTTTTTTTTTTTTTATTTATTTATTTATGGCTTTCACGCGTTACGTATTTAGCCAGTATCAAGTATAAATGAGTTTTCCCGCGCTTTTTTCTAAGTCTTGTTATCAATGAAACGATGGTGTAGTTCATTTCATTGACTCTACGGAGCCCCTGGCGACAATTCCCACGAATCCACTGGCTTGATCACAGACGCAACGAGGCGAGGCGGTCCACCAGCCCGCTAAGTAAATCTCACTACAGCCGCACCGTGACAGTTTATTTCGGTTATTCCATACATTGTTCATAAACATGGGCATTTATAACACCAAATTACACCGATTTCACATTATAAAGTCCACTAGAAACAATTTACAAAACAATCCAAAACACAAGCCGTGCTCTCCGTCGAAATTCCCGCCAAGAACTCGATAGATAACGTTATCAAGTGATTATATAATCTTTGAAGCATTGTTTAGGGTGGTAGGGTGGTCTTGGTCTAAGAGTAAGGAAGTCTATGGAGAAGCCCTTGTCAACATATATGAATTTTTACTTATACAAATATCAGGCATTTATGGTATAAAGTGTGAAATATAACTTTGTCTCTGTCTTTCTTCTGTACAATTGCCTTTGACAAAAGAGACATACATATTTTAGTTTTTGCTAATTTATGGTAAAAGCTGTCCAAAGTTTAGGTGCGTGATTCTCTCAGAACAATAACTAAAGCATAGAAACCGTGTTAAAATAACAACAAAATACAATATTCTACACTGTTTTTACTTATGGCATTGTTAAAGCATCAGAAAGAGATGCATATACAATGCCATTTGCGTAAATGTGCAGGTTGTCCTGGGGTACTGATGTGATCAGGGTTGTACTATATCGATGAAATATATTTATCGACTAAATGTTTCGTCCTAAGAAAGTCATAAATGTACTCTACTCTGATTGTATCGATTCGTTAAATGAGTACGATTCATAAAAAAAAAACAACTAGTTGCACTCCAGGAGTGCCGGCAGAAGTGAAAACTCGCCTTTGCGGCATACTCAGGTCCGTGTCCTTCTTACGAATTTTCGATCAATTCACGTGTCCTGACGCGAGTTTTCTATTTTACCCATCCCAAAAAGTGCACAAAGCCGCTAAAGAGGCTTTTACTTTAAAAGTTACGTCAAGATACACCTAAATAACTCCTAATCGCATGGCGCCGCTTGGCTTCATCTGATAAATAGGTAAAAAAAAAATCCATACATTACCCACCGCGCGCCTACTGTCTACTGCTGGTCATTAGGCCTTACCCAGTATTGGTCGAACGGCAGAATACCTAATATGATGTCAATCATATTTTCGATTATTTCGAAATTCAAACAGTGCCTACTTACCTACCTTACCTATGAATGCGCAAAAAACCCAATGCATTCGATTTACAGTCCCCAATGTGAGGCAGTCCAACGTTGACATACTAGTTGAAGGTAAAATAGACTTTGTAAATGATACCACCTTCTTAGGAATCACAATAGACTCTAAATTGCAATGGGGCGCTCATGTATCAAAAGGTAATATAAGGTCAGATATATTTTTCACTTGATCAATGGGCCATTCAGCATATTCCAAAACCATCTAAAGCTTTTCCCAGCTAGCTTTGAGGAACAGTCAGTAAAGGAAACATAATCAGGTAGGTAAAGAGAAACACATAATTCCAAGTGATATTTTTTATTTTATAAAACTTTTACACTAGGGTAAAAAAGTGCCAGTGTGTTATTTGTGAAAAATTCACAGTGTTGGTAATAGAAAAACAAGAGGTGAAGAAAAACAAGAGATTACTTTACCCACTTTCATTACTGTCCAAAATAAAATGTTTTTCATAATTTTAAATATAAATAATAAAACCGTTTCCGTAAACTTTCTTATTACCATTGATTTATAATTCGGCAAATATAAATGTAGGTAAAGCATCGTGTTTCAATCGCTTCCATTTAATATTATATTCGAAATTAATGTATCGGCACGGCAGTAAAATATTTTGAACAAATTCGAGTATGTATGACATTTTATGTCCAATATGTCGCTTAAAAGTTCCTCGGATCCACACCTTTTTATCCTTTTACTTCAGGGAGCTGCAATAAAATTTCAACAATAATTTTCTTCATATTAGTAAAAATCGATTCTTTTTAGGGTTCCGTACCCAAAGGATAAAAACAGGACCCTACTAATATGACTCCGATATCCATCTGTCTGTCACCAGGCTGTATCTCATGAACCGTGATAGTGAGACAGTTGAAATATTACAAACAAAAATTTCGGGCGTTTTTATAGCTTACGCCCACGGCTCCGCTCGCGTTAATGTCTATCCCCGATAACAGTACCTTATTCTGAGATGTAATTTATGTCTATGTTCTTTTCCGTACTCCAGAGATCGTGCAATGGTGATGATGATGATGCAAAATTTCATGATGATCGGTTCAGAAGTTACGGCGTGGAAGCGTAACAAACAAACTCACTTTCACATTTATAATATTATATGTAAGGATGGTACGGAACCCTTCTAGCGCGAGTCCGACTCACACTTTTCTGGTTGTTTAATTACCATGATGGTTCAATTTGTTACATTATTATTGCATGGCTCAACACTAACAAAAATATCCCTGATAGCAAGACCGTCATAAAAAATATCGATATACTCGTAATTACGTGATTTTACCACATCACTAGCAAAAAAACTAACCTAATTTGAAATAAGGAAAAGACGATAATTTTAAGCAAAATACCTATAAAAGTTGTCATTTATACAATACGTTATATAATTGACAATATTATTGTTGTATTTTGAGGTATTTTGGGTTTTAATTATGCACTTTTAACTGAAAAACTTACCGAAGAAAATTATGTTTTACAGAATTTATTTCTGTTCGTCCTGAATGGGATTTACATCGCTCCATTGCACAAGACATTGTTTAGTATAATGGTCATTTGATAACGCACCAACCCAACACCGGTTAATACTTTTTTCCGTGAGAATTTTAGCACAATCCTATATTTAATTTGCAGACATCACAATTCCGCCGCAATGTTTTTGTCGATATATAACCCGATCAAATCGGCAAGATGCTAATATTACAGACGTTGAACTGTAATAAGTTATTTTGAATTTAGTCGGATTTAATTGGAGTCCAATGGAGTCCATTGACATTTCAAGTCGGGACAACCATGAAAATAATAGAAACTGACTGAAGTTTTTGTCTCATTCTGTCATAAGCGAAAGCTCATAAGAAAAATACAGTGTCAACTATCTGTTTTCAGTTTCTATTTTTATGCGGCTTCTATGTATATTATTCTTCTGAAGTGATTCTTCTGAGGTGCGTGCCAAGATCCGCCATATTTTGTAACGAGTTTCGTGGTAGTTGTGCTGTCAACGGGTGTTGTTTACTATTTGGAAAAGTTGAAATTTGGGACAAAAGTACGCGAAAATAAGGTAATAAATACGTGGAAGTGTGAGATAACTGTTTATACAGTTGACTAAATGTTGTATTGTGATGTGTGGTGCAAGAGAAAACATAAATCAACCATAATTGACTCTTCATAGGTTAGTAACCCGTTTTCTAGCAAGAAAGCTCTTTATTGATTCTGATTAAAAAGCAAAATAAAACATGATGTTAAATTTATGTATAAACTGTTGTTAACTGGTCATATTTTTGTAATACAGTCAGTATTTTCATTTATTTTATTCCTCATTTGTTTACATACCTAAATAGGGTTGTGCATTATCTAAATAAAAAATAATATTTTTTTTTATAGGTTTCCGATGAATGAAGTTTTGAGGAATAAATGCTTAGAGGCTATCCGGTTCGGAAAAATATTAATCCTCGGCAACAGGATTGGTACATCTGCTCTTTGCATTTTGAGGAAAGCTGTTTCAATAGAACGCTTGAAGTTATGATATGAGACTTCGGGACAACTCATCACCAGCAATATTTTCATTTCCGGTAAGTTTAATGTATATAGTTAATGTTAATGAATAAATGTTTTAGGGTTCGGTACCCAAAGGGTAAAAACGGGATCCTAATGATATGGCTCTGGTGTCCGTCTGTCACCAGGCTGTATCTCATGAACCGTGATAGTTAGACAATTTAAACTTTAACGGATGGATATATTTCTGTTGCCGCTATAACGACAAAAACTAAACAATAGAATAAAATAATTAATTAAGGGGGCTTCCATACAGCAAGCATGATTTTTTTGCAGTTTTTATAGATAATAGTACAGAACCCTTCTTCGTGCCTGAGTCCGACTCGCACTTGGCCGGTTTATTCGTTTTGTCTGTCAGACAATACTAAAAACCGTTGGGTGATTTGGCAGGAGTAGCCGGTTCATGCATGCAAATGTACGCAAAGTTATGTGTGACAACGTATTATCGAATTATGGATGCGATCATATGATGTCATGCATACAACAATGCACATAATAGATTATACTTGTACATAATCCTTACTAATAATATTATAAATGCGAAAGTGAGTTTGTTTGTTTGTTTGTCACGCTTTCACGCCGTAAATACTGAACCGATCATCATGAAATTTGGCATTCAAGTTCTCTGGAGTACGGAGAAGGACATAGGCTACTTTTATCCCGGAAAAAAGAACTATTCCCGAGGGATCGACATTGACGCGGGCGGAGCCGCGGGCGAAAGCTAGTTTAATAATAAAATATTATGATTTAACTAAGTATATTGAAATTTCAGGTCGTGGAAATGAAAAAAAAAAACCGTAAAAGATAAACGTTTGAACCAGCAAAAGAAATTACAATTTGAAAGATATTGTGTTTCATATAAATATCACGGTGAAATTAAATGTAAATATCTTTCAGATAGATGGTTTTTAAACAAATTAATACTTTTTAGGAATGATTAAGTAAACAAAGTTATAAAATAAATTGACATTTTATTATCCTTTCCCAAAATGTTTTTATAAGCTCTGTCGGCTCTGTGTACAAAATAAGAGTACTGTTTAAAGTAGATCATTACATAGTATGGAAGTGACAACCCTAGGCAATGGCAGCCATTTTATGTAACGATTCTGTGATGTAGGTATACACGATTTTTTTGTATGTATTTCCAGTCCTCTTTTTTCTTTGGTCTGAGGTCTTGGTCAAGATTTCAAAGGAAAACTTTTGGGAAATAATCTCTGTAATTTTGTGCTTTTATTTATTACGCAAAACATAATACAAAATGGTAGCGAAAGCTCCCACAGTTAAGCTTACGAGCGGATATGCTATGCCTGTTGTTGGCTTGGGCACTTATGCTGTAAGTTAAAACTTTCTTATAAAATTAATATCAAAATAATGATGGTTTTTCGGGTGTGAATTATTGTCAAATTGTCCAAGTTACCTAAAGGCATCCGACGTACCTAATGACCTTAATGCAGCCTTTCCGTTGACGCTTTGGACCTTTAAATATTAATGGTAAAATTAATCAAAGTTTTATGTAATCCGACTAGGTACCTCTACCTATCACAATACAGGCTTAGCCTCTTTAAAAGTCATCGTATTGACACAAAGGTTGTAAAATTTTTATGGCAAATACACTATTAAAACTATATACTATATTTAATTATTTTTTATAGGTTGTAAAAATTTTATGGCTAATAACTATTATTATACTCTTTATTTATTTATTTTTTAAGATCTAGTCCTATCATTACCTCCTATACGTCCAGGTAAACCTGGTCAATCTGTAGGATAGTCTTCGTATTGGAAAATTGCAAATTCTTTCAATACCTATGTTAAGATTTTACAGCTCAAAATAAAATAAATAATGACTGATATTTACTTACTGATACAGTTATCAGTAAGTACATATCGTATATCATCATCAGTAAATATATATGAAGAGCCGGGACCAGCTATAGTTTAAGATACTTTCCAAAGCACTAAGGAGCTCAAGGTCATCATATTCTCACTGTGTTGACAGATTTGGTGAACACAAGTGATATATGTCTTCTTTGGCTCGCTTAACATATATAAATGTCAATTATGCATATGCTAACCAGGGCTATGGAGCCCCTTAACTGCTCAACTAGCAAGCGCCCAATCGGGAAACATAACAATAGATAATCAATTGTGTCTGCGTTTCTCGCGATTGATGAGTTAATTATGAAAAACTATATTTACTTTGTATGACTTTCAGCGGAAAGCAGAGCCAGGTCAATTCAGACAGGGTGTACAATGGGGTATAGAGGCAGGGTACCGCCACATAGACACAGCAGCAATTTATGGCAATGAAGAGGAGGTTGGAGAAGGAATCGCTAATAAAATTAAAGAGGGTCTGGTCACTAGAGAAGAACTTTTTGTTACAACAAAGGTAAAAACCCTTTCTCGCTGTATACCTATAACGCATCGGCCTAAGTTGCGTTAGGCCTAAATGTAATTTCAAATAAGCATTTGGTGTATATTTTACTTGCCCACAGCAATGTACAAAAAGTTTCCAACAACATGCCACATCTGTTATCATGCCCCGGATGTCCCATCTCTCGTACGAGAGAGGATTTGGCGAAAGCCATGGATGCGCCTGTAAAGGTTGCATCATTCTGGGCAAGATTCATTTAATCGTTTGGACCATTGACACAATAGAAGAAGAAGCAATGTACAGTCAAATACTGAGGTACCTCTTCAGGACGTCTACATATAACCTGAATTTTCTCTTAAAACTGAAAATAATATTAACATGAAAGAATGTATATTCCAAAAGTCTTCATTAAAATCTTTCTGAATATTTTCATGTTAATATTATTTTTACTTTAAAAGAAAATCTAAGATATAGTGTATAGGTAGAGATGAGACATCTCGGTATCTGGCTGTACCTAAAAAGGCACCTATTAAACCATACTGAATATCGTATCCGATGGAAGGGACACCGCTATACATTAGACACGATAAGATATCTCCAATTGTATCGCACGTATTGCGGCGTCCCTCTCATCGGATACGATTCAGGATGGTAGAATATCCTTAAGAGCGCACCAATGCGACCCGGCTGAAGCCATTTCGCACCCCGCGCCCCGCGCGCGTAAAAAATGAGAAGAAGATAGTGGGTAGGCACAAGCGGGTGTCCTAGAATTAACGGGCGTAAGCGCCAAATCACATAATTGTTATTTAAAATAAAAGTACGAGGTTAATGAGTAAAAAAACTATACCAGATTTTAGAACTAGTTATTGCTCAGCTAGGAAACTAAAAATCATTGCTAAAGACCTTAGGGTTTCGCCGTTCTGACCACAAACATCAAATAAAGGGGCTATGTTTGCAAAATAAAAGTATCGAGGCTTTTGTTATTAATCGTGTTTTCAGGTTTAACAGTTTTAAGAAAATATGTTGAAGTTTTATATATAATAAATAACAGGCATGTAGTCGTTATAGATATAGACATCTAGACGAATGTTCATTGACAAGTTTCGCATTCGTGCCCTCTTAACCGTAGCCCAGAACTTGAAATTACTCATTGGCTGCCTCTGGCTATTTAATCATCATCATCATCATTTCGTGTAGGTTACATGATCTATCGACCATGCACACCCTGGTGTCCGAGTTCTTCGCAACTGTCTCTCGGCCGTTGTTCCTTTACAATTTTTTTTCTTTTTTTTTAAATAAATAAATATAAATATATACGGACAAATCACACAGATTGAGCTAGCCCCAAAGTAAGTTCGAGACTTGTGTTATGGGATACTTACTCAACAATACTATATTTTATAACAAATACATATATAGATACACATTACCAGGTACCAAGACCCAGGCCAATCTGAAAAAGATCATTTTCCATTTTGACCTGGCCGGGGATCGAACCCGGTCACTCCGTGTTGCAGGAACCCGGTCACTACCAGATGGCAGCAGGAACCAACGGCTTAACTTGTCTTCCAAAGCACGGAATCATCTTTATTATCAGACAATTGGGTGATTAAAGCCTGCAATGTCCTAACCAAACTGGAAACAACTAAACAAAGTATGGTTCCCGTGAGAATCTAACCCACGACCCCCGGGTCTTAGGCAAACGCCTTAACCACTGGACCATGTACGTGTTCAGCTATTTCATCATTTCCACCCTTTACCTTTCATCTGGTTCACCTTTTAATTCCGCCACCTGGGTTGTCAAATATCCATAATACATCAATATATATTATTTATTATCAGCTATGGAATGATCGCCACGCAGAAGCGGATGTGTTGCCATCTCTGAAGGAGTCCCTTACTAAGCTCAAGCTGGATTATGTAGATCTGTATTTAGTACACTGGCCTGTTTCAATAAATGTGAGTATTATTAATATTTTCGTAGTATATTTTTTTTAAATAGCTACATTACCAGGTGCATTATGGAGAGAGGAAATTATACAATGTTATTGCTCAAAGTGTAATTTTTTTGCAATCAATTTGCAATATAGCTATCCCAGCAAACTGCGTTTCACTGGTTTCGCTATATGTTTTTGTAGTAAATATTTCTTATATTATAGAGGGTGATAACAAAACCAACCAATCAAAGGTTATAAAAATCTGTTTACTTGTTCGTAAGTTATATATAATTGTTCGAACAAACCTGACTTTGTTTTATACTACTAGCGAAGCGACGTGCCCTGGCTTTGCACGGGTGCAATGTAGATACTAATATGGGGCTAATGCCCCATACTACTATCTATTAAAGAAAACCGCATCAAACTCCATTGCATAGTTTTAAAGATCTAAGCATACATAGGGACAGACAGTGGGAAGTGACTTTGTTTTATACTAGTAGTGAATATTATGGCTTATGCTTACGTTTCTAATACAGGCAAAAGGAGAAGATGCAGGAATAGACCACTTAGAGACATGGAAGGCCATGGAGGAGGCTGTGAAGCTTGGCCTCACAAAGTCTATTGGTGTGTCTAACTTTAACGAAGAGCAGTTGGAAAGGTTGCTCAAGGCAGCTAACATCAAACCTGTCGCCAATCAAATTGAAGTGAGTAACATTTTCTTTCTGTTACATATTATAATTGGTTTCCTATGAAATTTGCTTTTTCTATAATGTTATATTTTTTATAATATAACATTATAGTTATTATATAATATATATATATATATATATATATATATATATATATATATATATGTTATATAATAACTATACAAAAAGCAAATTCATAGGTAACCAATTCGAGTAAATTGATTTTTTTATACTCGCGTTTCTTATTTGCCATGCTACAGTGATTCAAATTGGCTAAGAATACGATACTACAAGGGAGGCAAATCTGATTATGGTGAGATAAGATTCCTCCCTGAAATTTTAATGCTTGATAATGAATTATTGTGATAGATATTTTGCAATTAGGCACGTTTAACTACCGAGATTAATAAAAATCTTCCAATATTTTTGTTACTGGCAACTACCGTATTGAACTAATATTTTTTTTTTAATTTTTTTGTTTTTTTTTATCAATATATATACAATTTAAATAATATTATCATTATCAATATTGCCGCGAGTCTCTTTGTGGAGATATGCGTCCCCAGGGCATCTGTAAGCAAGCTTGGAGCTGCTCCAGTAACTACTTTTGTTGTTAAAATGTTGTTACGCAATAAAATATTTTTATTTTATTTATAATTCGTCTATTCTGTAATAGATATATAGAAATAATTGAATAACAATTTCAGATAAATCCAACTCTTACCCAGCACGCCTTAGTGGACTTCTGCAAGTCGCACTCAGTAGAGCCTGTGGCGTACACACCACTGGGGCTCATCTCCGAAGCCCGGCCGGAGTTCGCCGGGAAAGATGTCATCAAAACGGACCCTAAGTTGGGAGAGCTCGCGGAGAAATACGGGAAGACTCGGGCGCAGATCGCGTTGAGATATTTGGTAAGCACTAAACCAATTTTTAAGGGTCCGTACTCAAAGGGTAAAGACGCTTATTAGGCCTCCGATATCCGTCCGTCTGTCACAGGATTGTATCTCTTAAACTGAGAATGTGTATAATCTATTGCCGCTATAACAACAAATAATTAACATGCATACATTCTATCACGTCTCTTTCCCTTGCGAGGTAGACAGAGCCGAGGCCTTTAAGATCCAAAACCCACGTTTAGCACGTTGGTAAGTGGACATTAGAAGGAAAGCGGAATCAAAATAGTGATGGCTTGCTAGCCGTATCAATATGATTCCTCAGATTTTCGCTCAATCCCTCGATCGGTCTTTGCGGTCTGCGCCGGAAGAGAAGCCGAAGCTGAGATGGCAGACAAATGCCTACTTCAATAATTAGTAAGAAAAAAAAAGCTTTTTTTATCACAATCGATATGGACATTTATATAAAGTTTTTCGTAACGTTGGGTATTAGCTAAGAAAAGTTAAGATTTTAGTTATATTCGTAATTTTTTTTAATAAAACTTCTTTCACAGATTCAGCGTGGCATCTCGGTGCTACCGAAATCATTCACGAAATCCCGCATCGCTGAAAACCTGAACATTTTCGACTTCGAGTTGACGGACCACGAGATGGCAGTTGTGGATAGCTATAACATCGACCACAGATGCGTGCCGGGACTGGCGTGGTCCAAGCTCAAATACTTCCCATTTTAATGATTTCTCGGTATTACATATACCCGGAAACATTGATTTCTCGGTATTACATATACCGAGAAATCATTAAATGTAAAATTGTAATGGAAATTTGTAATGTGAATGGGTGTTAGGGAATTGGTAATAGTTATATACTTGTCAAATCAACTACAATTATTAGAATTATTGAGAAACTACTAATAAAACTTCACATTCCCCCTTCTTAGTTCTACTTCTTAAACGTGTCGATGTTCACCCAATGTGGGTTTTTTTTCTCAGTAGTTCCAAAGTCAATGGATATACTGAGAAATGTCTCACTAGTTCCAATGGAACTATTTGCCAATGAAACTAGTGAGAATGATCCTTTTACCCCAGGTGGCGGCACTGAGAGGCGTATTTTTGATAGTAACTGTCAAAATCCACCATATTTAAAATTTGATTGGTGGATTTTGACATCTGCTGTCAGAAATACCTTTTGTCATTGGACATTTTTCTGGTCCCCCTATTGGGCGACAGTTCAGTTAGTTTCCACGTAGAATAAATGTCCTGTGGTTAGATAACAAGATGTAATTTATTATTTGTGTACGAACAAAAATGTGATGCCATTTGTGATAAATGTCTTAAGAGATACCATTTTATACAATTTACATTAATGTTTGTTGTTGAATAAACTGTTAAAAATGTGCATTGATTTTTGATTGTGTACCTTTTTATTTGTAGGAGATAAAGTGAAAACAAAAAAAAAAAATCAATATACCATTTATTCGTTTTGAAAACATAAATAAAATAAGACCATGTCAACATAGGACGCGGAACAATAAAATTAATAAAAAATACAGTTCTTCAATAAAACAATCAAAACTCTGGAATGACCTTAACATTTCTTAAGGCTGCGGAATCTATTGATTTAACAAAATGGACGCACAAGGACACCATAAACAAAGAGTACAAAAAATAATGCATTTGATATTTTATATAACAATAAATCGGATTTTTCATCTTGAGACTAGAAAATTTGTAACAAAAGGGGCCTCAACTCTGATCACAGCGTCGTCCTGTAATATCGCTAAGCTAAATTGGGCTTTATCATCATTTCACAACGCTTAGTGTAGCTTAGCATCGCAATGAGCTATGTTGCTATGTTGAGTAAGGCCTTAACAGAAGAAAATCAACATCTAAAAATAAATAACTGAAGCCACGCTTTCGTAAAATTAAATAACATAGAAGTTACGTTGTTATAAATTCCGAATATGATAGAGAGTAAGATTTTTACTTAAATAAATAAAAAAACAAAAACAATTACATAGTCATCATGATCATAAATAACATGTTGGTCATACAAGAAAATAAAACTCATGATTACACTTACATGTAAAAAAAATTAAACAAAAAAACTGACATAAAGTACTTAGTACAGTCAATAACGTAGAAATATACTATCACGCAGTGTAGGGTTTAAAATGCAATATATAAAAGCAATAATAAAAAAATATGTCAAAAAGATCACAATATTCCCTTTATAGATCGGAGAAGAGTAAAAATAAAAATACATAAAGAACCCTGGCAGTCAGTATCGATATATCAACAACAACTACTTTCACGTAAGCATCCTACAAAAATATATCTTCGATGTGTAACAATTGGGTGTTGCACGGGCGATACGCACTAATTACATGGTATAAAATCGTTTTTCATATAAAACGTCCTATACACGATTCAATTTGTCAAGTCAACAGAGCAGGACAGACCGATACACGTAAACGAGAAGTAAGGGTTTCTCGCTCTGTTATATAAATGAATCTCGTTCTGTTGAATGACAAATTAAATCGTGCGCAGACTTAGTACTTGATCTACACCATTGGTCGCATAATACAGTGGAAAGTGTTGACTTATTTTGGTCGGATAACCAATGTTTAAACCAAGTACTTAAATTAATTCGCGTTTTATAATATCTGTAGGTTTCGGCGAAGAGCTTCCGCTCCGTTAAAAAATTAGAAAATGGTCAAAGCGTGGTAACACTACAATGATAATAATTTTGAACCAAGTTGAAAGTACTAACATGAAGTGAATTTGATATTTGCCCGCGCAGTAACATAAACACTTTATTTATAACTTCATGATTTATTTTTTATACAAAATTCTACTTTCCTAGTTATAGGAAGATAAAAGAACGTGATAAAAAATTGTTTAGGTCAAACATCAAAGCTCGAGGTTAAGTATACCAGAAAAAAAAAACTCGAACGTCATTTGGGACATTTTACGAAAAAGTCGCTCTTCGTCTAAACCGATTTGGGCTTACAACTGAATACTATCACATCATTTTACTTCTAGGTTAAGAATTATCCTTACAAAACACCTAAATAACTGCTCATAAGTCAATAGTATTTGGTTAAAATTACTCTTACTAAATAAATATAAGATAAAGAAAAATAATTGTACAAAAGCACGCGCGTGCCACACCCAAGAATTGAATCTTCCTACTTAGTCTAACTCGAGCGCCGCTCGAGGCATATTTGTACGTCTATATAGCATGGTGCACACCTTGATAATGATCCTACATGTTCAAGGAACGCAAGTCTTCAAAATTGAAGTCGAAATCTTAAACTAAAACATCTTTAAATTCTATTTGAGGAAGATAAACTTGGAAGAAAACAGAACATTATATATTACATATAATGATAAATGCTTAGTGACCTCCGAAATCTGACAAACAACATGAACATAGATACCACTTAGCCATTAGTAAATGTCATTAAAACCATATTCCACATTTATAATGGCAGATTACTCCCAATAAACATTAATGTACAATGTCAAGGAAAACTGATCACTAATATAAGCGTATAAAGTTCACGTTACCTTGAAATGGTACAACGATATGCAAGTTCCTCATATACATATGTAGGATGTACAGCTTCAGGGTAAATTGATCACTAATACAAGCATATAAGGTTCACGTTACCTTGAAATGGTACAACGATATGCAAATTCCTCATATACATATGTAGGATGTACAACGTCAAGGAAAACTGATCACTAATATAAGCGTATAAAGTTCACGTTACCTTGAAATGGTACAATATGTAGGATGTACAACGTCAAAGTAAATTGATCACTAATAAAAGCACATAAAGTTCACGTTACCTTGAAATAGTACAACGATATGCAAGTTCCTCATGTAGGATCATTTTTAGTGTGGATGGTAAACCGGCTTACTTCCAAACAAGGTTGAACATGTCCATGATACTGTCGTATATTGTGAAGGTGATGGCGACGTCAAACACGACCCTGCTGAGACGCGGTACCGTGCCTTTGTAGAAGGCCAGCGGGCCCTCGTGTCTCCAGATCTTGAGGAAGCAGTCTAGCGTGTTCTTGTATTTCGCCGCTTCGAGACCCTGCATGCGCGTTTTGACCACGTCGATTGGAGTGTTACCGAATACTGAGGCGGCACCTGTGGGCAAGAATTAGCGACTGTAGTAAATAAAAAGTCTAGTGTTTTAGTTAGGTAGGTACGCAAAATGTATTTAAACATGAAAAAGTGTAACAAATAAATTTTACATTCTATACGGTACACGGCCCAATGCAAGGAAACAATGAAGATAGTAAGTTTATAAATGGCTAGCTCCGTGGCGCAGCGGTCAACACGCCAGCCTGCGACACGAGAGTGCCCGGGTTCGATCCCCGGCCAGGTCAAGATGGAAAATGATCTTTTTCAGATTGGGTCTGTGTCTTGGATGTGTATCTATATATGTATTTGTTATAAAATATAGTATCGTTGAGTTAGTATCCCACACAAGTCTCGAACTTACTTTGGGGCTAGCTCAATCTGTATGATTTGTCCGTATATATTTAATTAGTTGTCCACAATAAGCTAGTTATCTTTATAATATTTTGCCTTATCGACAAAAGTATATAAAATAATACGGAACCAATTTTTTTTATTATATAACTGACCAAACTAGCCTACATAAAATTGTTCGTCGGTAAATTATTTGTGCATAACTAAGTAAGAGCAACTCATATGAGATTCGAAAACGTGACTTTCTGAATAGAAGACTGCGCCTAAAGCGCCTATTATACCATCCTGAATTTAGGATCCGGAATTCAGCATCCGATAAGGACAAGAAATTCAGTCGTCGGAACTCCTGATTACACGTCCGAAACGTGTCCTGAACGGAGACTGCGCGTCCTGAGAGAGCCATCCGTTGGCCACCCTGAATGCGTGAGAGGGACGCCGCTATACGTGCGATGCGATTGGAGATATTCTCGTATCGTTTCTAACGTATAGCGGCGTCCCTCTCATGCGGCGATCCTAAATTCCGGATGGTTTCACCTAATGCTTCCGATAAGGACGTCGGAAGCCATTCTGTCCTGAAAACGGATCGACCGTCCTGAATGCGATTAAACTGTCCGTTGACTGAATTCCGGATCCTAAATTCTGGATGGTCTAATTGGCGCTTAAATAACGGGAGCTACCAAATCGTTCTCATTGATTAAATTGAGGTGAAATTATCTTTCTGTATTGCATAATTTTCTTCGCTAGCTGTAAGGTGACCTTTTCTGGGTAGTCATTGTACAGTAATACCAATTTTATAGGTCGCATCGGCTTTGTTCGGCGGCGCAGAATAGCACAACCTACAGCAGTGTAATATCGATCTTATCGGTACCACATAAGATTTGAAATGCAAAAACAACAGGACCCGACTATAGACCTAGGCTCTGTCTACCCCGCAAGGGAAAAGACGCGATACTATGTATGTATGTAACAGGACCCGTGCTGTTTCGCTCATAATACTCGTACGGCGCGGCGTCGCAGTGAACTCCAGACATGTTGCGAACGCATCCGCCAATAGTGGACGGATATTTTCGCGCCTTGCAAAACTTGATTTCTGCGCAGGTACATCGGTGTAACTTATAAAAGCGGTAGTAATGTACATACAAGCTCCTATAAAAATTGATCCGAGACTTACCAGCAACACCACCGAACAGTCCAACGATGTACTTAGGTACTGGCTTATCTCTATCACCACCCTTGTACCAGTCCCTAAGAGACTCCATCACGAAGAATCTGATGGCCTGATTACTGCCTTGCTTCATTACTGTCGCGGTCACCCCTTTGTATACTCCGCCGATACCTGTAACGTAGAGGGGTTATTGATATATAAAAATATAAATCCTCATTTTCAGATATTTTTTTAGTAACAATTTTCTTTCTTCTGAGGTTAGTACTGTATAGAAGATTCCAGAATGGAATGTTCTAGAACTTTCATGAACATCTTCCGTCTCGCTCACACATATTCTATCCTCACACATATGTATTCTATCCCGCTCACGCAGTCTCGAATATTCTAGAATGTTCTAGTTATCGTAACTAAAACAGATAGAACTTTCTAGAAACCTATATCACCGTATTTAAGGGAACGGAAGGGGCGACAACGCGGCCCATCTGGCAATATAAGAGTTTTCTGTCTCTCCAAGCCTTGCGCACACAGACAACGGCCAAAGTCGACGTCTGTCTCTCCTAGGGGCCATTTGGTGATATTGTCTATATAAACTGTGGGCACTCTGCCCTTGCCTCAAACACCCGGTGAAGTAGCAAAAGCTCACTTGGAGCTAGCATAGTTAATAAAAACAAAGTTTCTCTGTCCTTACGTAGTTGATAAACATAAGCTTCGGCGACACCAGCAGCAATACCACAACCAATGTTCCAGATTATTACATCTTACAGTTTTTGATAAAGGTATACGAACCTTCTTCCCTAACAATAGTCCGGACTCCATGGAAGAATCCCTTAAACCTGGGCTTCTCTGTCCTCATGTCGTTGATGAACTTGACTTTCACGGTCTCCATGGGTGTGACGGCGAACACGGCCTCAGCCACACCAGCAGCGAGACCACAACCGAGCTTCCCGACGGTGGTAAGTGTGCCATCAGCCGTCACCATGACTTGTTTCGCTTGTTCGAAAACACCGAATCTGGAAACAAAATTGGTTGTTTGTAGAGTCGGTTTACGGACGATATTTTACGTGATAATGGTGAAATTCCGTTTTCTTCCTAATCGCCACCAACATGCTAAACGTGGCCTTTAGGTCTTATAGACCTAGGCTCAGTCTACCCGGCAAGGGAAAAAGACGTGATACTATGTATGTATGGTGAGATAGATGCGTGATAGATACTACTACTACTGCTCCGAACGTGACATTTTTCGTGCGTCAAAATATTTTTGTTTAATATTTTTGCACGAAAACCTACTTGCAATTTAGCATATCGGTCTCTATCTTCAACTGCCTATCTGGTAACCGCCTGGCCTCCCGAACTTCAACTTGCTTTTGCCCCATTCATCCAAGTGAGTAGTATCCCCTTCATTCCCTTCAAAAATCCAACAAATTTCCCCAGCTTAAGAATTTAGCAGCGTCAGAAGTACAAGAAGCCAAAAAATAGCGCTCATCAACCCGCCTGCCAATTGTAGAGAGTATGGCAATATCCTTCCATGGAACAAAGAATCCTTGAGAAAAGCCTATGTCCAGCAGTGGACTTCTTACGGCTGGAATGATGATGATGATGATGAATTTAGCATACCAATACCACTCATTGCCATAAGATGATTTCTCTTATAGTTCACACAAATGTTTTTTTCATTTCAAGCACTAAAATTAGGCCCGTGAAAGGATATATTGACCTGATAAATAGCAATTATTGTTACCTATATATAATAATAAAAATTATTATAAATACTTAGCTATCCCACTCTTCTCTTTTTTTTAATGTATATCAACATATTTTCTTATGGTTTTATGTTTGATTATCGAAAAGTTAATCGATAGGGTTTTCAAATATTGTAGGTATAATGTAGAATGCGCTATATTTGAAACTTGAATAATTGTCATAAATTCTTAATTGCACCTAATAAACACACATAACTTGCATAGTCTATACTTATATTATAAAGCTGAAAAGTTTGTTTGTTTGAATACGTTAATCTCAGGAACTACTGGTTCTAACTGGAAAATTCTTTTTGTGTTGTATAGTCCATTTATTAGGAAAGGCTTTAGGCTATAAAACATCACGCTGCGACTAATAGGAGCGAAACATCAATAAAACATGTTTTGAAAACGGGGGAAAATTATTCGACGAAGTTTGTTTGTTACGCTTTCACGCCAGAACTACTGAACTGATCATTCAAAAATGAAATTTTGCATACAAGTTCTTTGGAGTGCGGAGAAGGACATAGGCTACCTTTTATCCCGGAAAAAAGTTAAAAAGCCGCGGGCGAAAGCTAGTATTAAATAAAGTAACCGAGTCAGTGTGAGCCATTCATGTTGGTAACCCGAAGATGGCACTATTACAACCACAAAGAAGCCAACAAACAATTGGGAATTAAGCGTCGAATGACGCGTTCGCGTGTCTTATTTCAGAATACTCTTCTTACATACAAGTACATACACATGATACTTTTGTTATGCATAAGGCCTACGTCAACGTCTTCAAAACCTTCTATATAGATAGCGCAGTGGTTAACACGCAAGACTGCGATCGGGTTCGATTCCCGACAGGGGCGAATACTTACTTGTACTTCATTTTGACAGGTATCTGCGGTTCCGGAGAAAGCTCTGGATGGAACTGGGAAAACGCTTAAATGCGGATTTTTTTTATTTTTTTCATATTTGTTTTATGGCATTTGGCTTTCTATGCTTTTTAGCCCTTCATATTTTTCTACATGTTATCAACGAAATCATGGTGTAATTCATTTCGTTGATTCAATGGAGCCCCTGGCGACAATTCCCATGAATCCACTGGTTTGATCATAGATGCAGTAGCAGTAAGGCGAGCGACCACCAGCCCGCTATGTAAATCTCACTACAGCCGCACCATGACACTTTATTTTAGTTATTCCACACATTTTTCATAAACATAGGCATTTATAACACGAAATTACACCGATTTCACATTATAAAGTCCACTAGAAGCAATTTGCAAAACAATCCAAAACAAAAACCGTGCAATCCGCCAAAATTCTAATAACCATCGGTAGTCATAATGAACGTATGGAATAATTTTATAATAAAAAGTGGCCAAGTGTGAGTCGCATTTGTACACACACCAAGGAGTCCGTACCACTTTTAAGTACTTGTATTCACTTAAAATCTCTTCCAAGCATAGTAATCTTCTAGCGTTATAACTTTCAATAGGGTCCCGTTTTTACCCCTTGGGTACGAAGCCCTAAAATGCATTATTTTCCTTCCTACTCGGCATGTATCGTATCGTATTCGTGACCCACTTCATCGATTGTGAACATTTCTTAATCACCAAATAATTTACGCAGTACATTTCCGTAAACAATCAATAGTGGCCGGTTTTAGTGATCTTGACGTATTCGTGCGTCATGAATAAATTTAGTGTGTCTGTTCAGACAAAACACTTGGAGTTTTGCTCTGAGGAATTATAGTTTGTCTTTTTTTTTGCTTTTTACGACTAAATGTGCTCCTGTATTCAATCTGTATGTAGTAGTGTACTGTGTTAACTTGGTACACATGCATAAGTATGTAATTTTCTTAGAAATTACAATGCGCACACAACTGCAAAAAAATACCGGCCAAGTGCAAGTCAGGCTCGCGCACGAAGGGTTCCGTGCTGTTTTCTATAAAAACAAGCAAATACGTCATGTTTGTTGTATGGGAGCTCCTTTAAATATTTATTTTATTCTATTTTTTAGTATTTGTTGTTATAACGGCAACAGAAATACAACATCTGTGAAAATGTCAACTGTCTAACAGACAGACAGACAGCGGAGCGAAATTAATAGGGTCCCGTTTTTACCCTTTGGGTACGGAACCCTAAAAAGGAGTATATTATTTTTTAAGTTCATGTACGTACATTTATATATGTAAATATGTGTTTCATTATTTAATTTTTTTACTAAATTTTGAAATAGGCATAACTTATAACTTCTTAAATCTTACACCTATCCAAGTGTCGTAGGCTTAAATATTCGTGTTTTTGATGTCATAACGTCTTATAAATCGATTACGCTGGCTGCACAAAGCAAAACGTGTTATGTCCCGCGTGCAAGCGAGAGCGCAGAACAAGCGATAGAGAGGCACGGTCGGATTAAGCGTTCGGCTTGTGACGCATCTATCTCTCGTCCAACGTTATCACGTAAAATTATCGTCAGTAAACCGAGTAACATTTTTTTATTTATTTGTGAAAGAAAGGCTTGTTCATTTTAAAAGTCTGTTTAAATAAAAGGTTAGACGAAGTGGTGCTTTGAATGAAAATATGATATTTTGATGCCGAACTCGTGTCTCCCCTGATTTATCGAGAACGTCAACGGTATGCGACGATCGCGGTCAAAGGGTTAAAGAAGGGATTTGTCCCGTATGTAAGAAAGATTTGTAATTACATATCGATTTTCTGCCTACGAATAAGAAACAAGGTTCCTACTTAAAGATTACTTTATATTACTTTAAATAGAGTAGTTGCACACTAAAATTAGAAGTTATAAAGAAGTATTCAGTGTCTTAGCCGTGTGGTATCCGGCAGAGTAGAATAGCACCACTCCAAGTCTTCCCGTGGATGTCGTAGAAGGCGACTTAGGAAATACAAGCTAAACAAAGCTTACAAACATCTAAGACACCTCTCCAACCCGTCTGGCCAGCGTGGAGAGTGTAGGCCAAGTCCTCTGGCTGCTCTGGCCAAGTATGGCCCTAGTAGTACAGAGAGGGTCGTGCTCCTGTAGTGGAGACTAAAAAGGACCTGATGATGATGATGATTCAGTGTCTGGCTATGATTTATATTCGGAAATCATTATATCATCAGCGACGCGGCTAGCATCCCATCACCATATTGATTCATTTTCCGCCTATACGCCCACTTACATGGGACATAGACGTGCCAATATGTATGTATGTGAAAGCACAAAATAAGGTTAAGGCGTTTGCCTGTTGACCCGGGGGTCGTGGGTTCGATTCCCACCGAAAGCATACTTTGTTTAGTTGTTTCCAGTTTGGCAGTCAACAATCAGGTGATTCAAGCCTGCAATGTCCTAAACATTGCAGGCTTGAATCACCTGATTGTCTGATAATAAAGATGATTCCGTGCCTCGGAAGGCACGTTAAGCCGGTGGTCCCGGCTGCCATCTGGTAGTCGTTAAAGGAACCACGTTAGAGGCTGAGAGGCGGTTCCGAAGAACTCTGACACCAGGGTGTGCATGGTCGATTGACCGTGACACCTACTCGAAATGATGATGATGAGCACAAAATAGGTACTAGTACTTACGGACAGAAGTCGCACTCTGCAAAGGTATTTAAAGAAATATCAACTCAATGTAGTTAGCGATACGGTGTAATTTAGCTCGCGTCAGAGTGCAGCATCTTTTAGTTTAGATACCTACAGCAAGCCAATTTTATACTTATAGGTCTGACTGAACAAACGATAATAATGTAAGAAGTAAATAAATAAATAAAAAATAAAAAAAATAATTCGGGTCGCCGCGCGTAGGTTTATTTTCGATTTCGACACGGGTTTTGAGACAGGCCTGGTGTAAGTCAGAAATATCTCAATGAATACGGTATAGTGTCTTTGTAGTGAAATCTGCGTGCGAAGTCACGTTTGTCCAGTATATCGTTAATGTGTGTCTGATAGCGCGAGTTCATTATGTCGCCGTGAAGGCCGCGCGTGATAAACAGATGCAACGCGATACACAATGATAATTAGGACGAGTTAGCTCTGTGGGAACTTGGGTTGCATTGAGATGTGAGCCAAGGGCAAATCACTAAAAGCTTATAGTCGTGGTAGAGCCACGGCAAAATTAATTTTTGGTATTAGCATGAATAAGCCGGCTCGTCCGGGAAGTACCAAACTCTCACAAAAATCGAAGTTTGAAGACTTTTCCGCTTCTATGCTTCATTCGGTATGTGAGAGAGCCGGTGACCTCCCTCTCACCCCATGTCTTCCCCCAACTCCTACGGAGGCCGGCAACGCTCCTGTCACACCCTGGTGTTGCAGTTGTCCATCAATGTAGTGCAGCGATGATCACTTACCATCAGGTGACTCGTTTGCTCGTCTCCCGTCCTATATCATAAAAAAAGTAACTGGTTCCTGCTGACTATGGATAGAGAAATATAGCTGATAGCGCGGGTTCATTATGTTACAATAAAGGCGCATTGTAAACAGCAACGCGATACTTAACGCGTAAGTTATATGTTAATATGCTTGTTCCTAAAAAAATATAATTAATCCATCAGTTAGATAATAAAAAAAAGTTGGACACTTAGTTTATCTTTTAACGAAATATGATAAGGATATATCCCGTTAACTTCGAATATTAAATATACGCGCGTATTTTATCTATTACTGACAAACTTTCTGGTATTATGATTATGAATAACCTTTTAACTTTGAACTTCAAACATTGTAGATGTTATTATCATTGAAGACTCTTCTTTATAAGCAAACTTAATCTTTTTCAGATTGGCCTGTATCTTGAATGTTTTATCTATATATGTATCCTAACTTAATATTATAAATGCGAAAGTGAGTTTGTTTGTTTGTTTGTTACGCTTTCACGTTGTAACTACGGAACCGATCATCATGAAATTTTGCATACACGTTATCTGGGATACGAAGAAGGACATAGGTTACATTTTATCCCGGGAAAAGTAGTGTTCCCGAGGGATCGACATTAACGCGGGCGGAGCCGCGGGCGAAAGCTAGTTGGATATAAAATATAGTATCGTTGAGTAAGTATCTCATAACACAAGTCTCGAACTTATTTTGGGTCCTGCTCGATCTGTGTGATTTTTTTTACACCCTTGACCCTGATCATTGATAATCATAAACATGAATTACACTCATTGTCTGTGGCATACAAGATAGTATAACACTTGTGGTTTACGGTTTGATTTATTTTCCAATCTCACGCCGCGGCCTTTTTAAAAGTATCGGCGCTGCTGTCATTGAGATATCGGATTTTGACATTGTGATTGTATTTGATATGCACTCGATTTGATATGATAAAGTCACGTAATCATCAGATTGCTGTTGCCAACATTATTTGGAAAGCAAACATAACGCGTGATTTTGAACCTCTGAACTATATTGAAATCCTGGAATCAGAATTCCTAATGGAATACAGAATTGCAAGAAAAAGAGGTAAAAACTAGAAAAAAACATATACCTATTTATCACAATGACAATATAATACAAGGGATGTCATTTAATTTTTATTTTATAGTAATAAAGTGCTAAACTTTATAATCATGCTTACGGCTTCTACAAAAAATAAATTGAATTTTACATTTTTTCCTATGAGAAATATTTTTTTCTGTAAGCAACAACTGTCAGGTTGTAATTACTTTCAAATAGTGTAGTCAAATTTAAAGCAACGTTGCATTATAATTATCCAATTTATCACTAGATATTTAACTAATATCAACAAGACTTTGTATTTGCGAATTGGGTAATTTCTAACAGCTTATCACAAGATATGTCAAGATAAGGCACAGAGCAAACAAACTATCAAATATTTGTAGAGAAGATACGAATGTTGACAGACTTTTAGACATGTTTGTTGAATCCTTACTAATATTATAAATGCGAAAGTGAGTTTGTTTGTTTGTTACGCTTTCACGTTGTAACTACTGAACCGATCATCATGAAATTTTGCATACACGTTATCGTAATAATTCCACTCATCATCATCTTCATAGCCGATCTTCCGCCTACTGCTGAGCATAGGCATCTGTAATAATTCTATATCCTTACTTTCTTACTTAATATTATAAATGCGAAAGTGAATTTGTTTGTTACGCTTTCACGTAACTACTGAACTGATCATCATTAAATTTTGCATATACGATCTCTGGCGTACGGAGCAGGACATAGGGTACCTTTTATAACGGAATAAGGTACTGTTGCCGCCGTGTGATACTCGGCAGAATAGAATAGGACCACTCCAAGTCTTCCCGTGGAAGGCGACTTAGGAAATACAACCTAAACAAAGCTTATAAACATCTGAGAGACCTCTTCAACCCGTCTGGCCAACGTGGAGAGTGTAGGCCAAGTCCTCTGGCTGCTCTGGCCAAGTATGGCTCTAGTAGTACAGAGAGGGTCGTGCTCTTGTAGTGGAGACTAAAAAGACCTGATGATGATGATGATGAAGGTACTGTTTCCGAGGAATCGTTATGGACGCGGGCGGAGCCGCAAGTGGGAGCTACTACAATTAATAAATATTACAACTGAGACATCTATCTTACCTGACAGCAGATTTAGGTATAGACCCGTACAACAGCACGCTGAGACCTCTGTACAGTCCGAAGAACCCATGGCCTTTGACAGTCTTGTTGACGCAGTCCCAGATACCCGTGTATTTTCTGGTGCCACCTGAAAATATTACGAGCATTTATTTAGAGAAGAACTTGCGCATTTACAGATAGGTTTTATATAAGTTTCATTTAAATTAGGCGCAAATATCTGTGCCCCAGTCATGAGTGAAAAGAAGGCGTGGAAAGGGAAAGAGAAAGAACCTCTCTACAGAACCGATACGCCGCCGGCGGGGCGGACTGGGCGAAGGAGACGGGATTGTGCCCGCAACCTTTCCCCATAATGCGCCTAAGGGTAATCGACATGGGGATCGATGTCCATTGCCCGTTCTGGCTCATAGCGTTGAAGCATGCTAAACAAAGCTCATAAACATCAATAAGACCTCTCCAACCCGTCTGGCCAGCGAGGAGATTGCAGGCCAAATCCTCTGTCTGCTCTGGCCAAGTATGGCTCCGGTAGTACAGAGAGGGTCATGCTCCTGCAGTCGAGACTAAAAAGACCTGATGATCATGTTGAGGTAGATATTTCCGAATTAGGGAATAATAGAAGAGTGGCTTAATATGGCCAGCGTCTGCTCGGAGGTCGGATAAATATTGAGTATTCCTAGCGACCACGCGAACCGGGCAAAGACGAATCGAGACATCATGGAGTTTTAGTGGGTTCGAGTCCCACACTACCACTTTCCATCCCCGCAGTGAGTGGTGTGGGTCGGCCATTTCTCCATGTAAAAAAAAGGCGCAAATATTTTAATGGCTGGTATTCATAGGGCAAAGAAATGCTTTAGTAGCAAAAAAGACATCGACACGCTAGTTTTTGTTTTAGCTTTTTCATAAAAAAATCTGATGTTTTGACTGTCGAGGTCAGTGACTTAGTACCCATAGTAGAGAACAGTAAAAAGTTGTTCGCAACAAAAGGTTTTTATATATCAGGTACATGCGATCATTTGTAGCCTGGAGATTTAGTGAAGCGCACCCTATGTATAGGCAAAAATGCAAATATTATGAAATTACGATAAAAAGTTTATTTTTTTTAGTTAGCCGTTTATGTCCCACTGCTGGGCAAAGGCCTCCGCACTTTCTCTCCATTCATCTCTATCTTTGGTCTTTTCCTTCCAGAGTCTGTCGAATGCTCTCTTTCTATAGCCATCTGTTGGAACCCAGTCAGTCGAGATGTGAGTTCATCTTTCAGGTAAAAAGTATAAGGAGGCTTTAAAGGAGTAACCATCGCGAAAAAATTAGGAAAAAATATGTATATCATTCGTTACATTGAAAACTATTTTATTTAGAGCTATTTTCGTAATAGCATTTATTATAGTACTCTCGAGATCTACTTGTTTGTTTGTTTCGAGTTGTGTGACTGGCCTAGCTTGCAGTTGAACGAAGGTCTTGCGTGATAGAGAGGTGGTCGAAGGTCGATGTTGTAGAATGAGATTAGTCCTTTATGGAAATAAAGATGTAAAGTTTAAAATATTATTTAGGTAATATAAAAAAATTAAAGAAATGGTCAGATGCAGCGCAAAATAAAGAAATATGGAAAGCAATGGGGAGACCTTTGCCCAGCAGTGGGACAAAATACGTAAGGAAAAAATACTTCTAAAATTTACTTCCGAAGTTAATGATCAAGAAAAAGTTATTTAGTAGCAAATAAGTACCTAAGTCGAGTGTTAGATAAGTTACAATACGCAGCAATCGTTTTTTAAATCAAATTGGTGAAAATTACGTTTTAAATAACTAACAACTTCCATTGAGGTGATTAGTCTAAGATAATCTACTGTGTAATTTACATAGGTTTACATAGGGTTTATAGTATTTATTAATTACTTTTTACCACAGTAAGTAGGTATTTATTTAATTTATACCATACCCTAATTAGATTTTTGGTTATGCCCAAATTGGGCGCCAACACTGACACGTAGGTACGAGCTTCAATATTGCTGAACCTAGGCAGAAAAAAATAAGAGAATATTTTTACTTAGATAGGTATTTGATCTGAAGTTCGTTTCACATTAGGTTAAACTGAACTTCGGTGAATTGAACAAAACTTCGGCATTCAGCCGAAATTCCGTTCAAATGCCGCACGTTCGGTACAAATCGGTCAACTTCTAAACATTTGATTTTTTCCTCCACTCATTATGACTAATTAATTAAGACGATACTGCACGAAATTGTGAAAATTTACGTGTTTTCATATCACTAGTACTATGCGCTGAATTAATTTAATACATCAAAAGTATTTCTATAATTTAGGTCGATCCTTGAACAAGATTTGAAAAAGATACATATGAAATTGAAAAATGATAGTTATACGAGTATATGTTATGATATCTAAAATAATTTTTCTTCGTAATTTTTACGTCTCAAACAATAATTCTTACATGACAATATTTATATTTACATCACAGAGGTCGCCCCCCTTTCTTTTTTTTTTTAATAAAAATATAAACATGAAAATATTAAGACTTTTCTTCTTTTTTTCCTAATCGCCTAATGGTTCTGCGCAGCCTAATGGCTTGCGCAGTAGCGACGTTTTTTGTTCGCGCGGCACCCGCTTAACACTTTAATCAAATATTGAATATTTATTAATTTACTGACTTCAATGAAACTACTGAACCGATTCTGATGAAATTTAAATGGGACCAATTCAAAAGAAGAAATGACGTTGTTATACGGGAACAAACATAAAAAAAAAGATTTGAAATTTTTTTTGAAGTTGGTTAAAACAAAAACAGAATCGGTCCTGTCGGACAGATTTCCTAATGAAACCCCAAAAATATATTATTTGGGCGACGGCGCTTTCACTCACTAAATATAAATACGTCAAGGCCGGGCCGCGATCGGTATATTTTTATATCCGAATGCGAAACGATCATGGAACGGGATGGGATGGGGTTTTCAGTAAGTACAGTTACATATTGACGACCTCTGTGGCGTAGTGGTACCCTTAATGCCTTTGAATCGAAGGGTCCCTAGATCACGGGGCAAGTCGAGATGTAAAACTTTTTTTTTAGGTTAAAGCTAATGGATGTTTGTCTATTACTGACAGCGAGAAGCGACTTTGTTTTATACTAGGTATGTAGTGATAGACCAATTATTGCCCGCAACCAAAGAATGTATACACTACGCGACACTGGGCTGACTATATAATAGACGCCCGTGTTTCGCGTAGTGTATACCTATATTCTTTGCCCGTGTCGCGACGCAAATTCACTGGGACCCGTGGCGTGAGTGTTGATAAGGCCGGAGGTTCGGACGACTTTATGCCGGAATCTTTGTTTATTTTTGCCAAAACGGAAACTGAACCTGCGGTTCGTCTCTAGTTGATATAGAGAGATGTGATGTGGAAAATATGAGTCTCATTATTTCCGCAACTATCTGGCAGACCGTAAAAACTCCGAAAGGTCTTTTCGGCTGGTGGCCTATTTGCTAACTTTTGACCACTACGGTATACAACGTTTTGATGGTCACTTTAACATCCATTACGGATTATGTATCTTAAATAAAAATAGACAATCATACGAAAGCCGCAATGTATTTTTAAGTGACTATAAAAACTTTGTACACTGAGTGGCAAATAGGAACTGCACTCGGAAAATATAGGTTTGATTTCCTTGTGTCAATAACACACACAGATTTGTGAATACTCGTTCTACATGATAATTGACATGGTAATTGCCGTAAATTTTCCCTGTAAACTCAAATTTAAATATGAAGCGAACAAATAAGGAAATTACTCAATAAAAGATATCACGAGTGTCGTGATATACGCGTGAAGACCGGCTATCGTTGTTATAGCAATAGTCATAAAATATTTCAATAAGACTGTATTGCCATATCTAGGGTTGTCAACTTTTTATTACAAGAAAAAAGTATATTTATGTCTGAGAAGAATATTAAACAGTACTTTAGAATAATGAAAAGTATTTTATTTATAAATACAAAACACAAAGACTGTAAATTAATAAGTTGTGCGAGAAGAACATTATTTAATGTTACAATACATATATTCATAGCTTCTCGCACTACTTAATTTAATGTTGCTCTACAACAAACTGCACAGTTCATTTGCTCCAATAGACGTCAACTTACAATTTTAGTTTATCTTAAAACTAGCTATGTGGACTGAGTATACATAAAAAAAAATGTTATGCAGTTTGATGCTGAAAACAGTATTTTGTATACTTTTTTTTTTGTTCAACAGTATATATAAAAGTATAATGTAGTAAAAACAGTATAATACTGTTTTTAACAGTATAGTTGGCAACCCTAGTCATATCAAACATTGAACTATTAATTGAACTTCTTGACCTAGTTATTTCAAGATTGAAAGAAAGAAAGAAAAATAATTTATTTGGCGCCAAATAAAACAAACAATGATACTTATTTCTAAGAAAAAACAATTAAAAAAAATTAATTCACTAAAAGGGGTCAGCCGTAAGCGCCTGAATATCGGATCCGATGAGAGGGACGCCGCTATACGTTAGACCCGATATGAGATATTTCCAATAGTATCGCACGTATTGCTGCGTCTCAGTCATCGGATTCGATAATCAGGATGGTATAATAACCCCGTTTAGGCGGTGATGTACTTGAGTATATCAGTGCCTAATGCTGAGTGACCCCTAAATTTTTTATCTTATATAGTTCTGTTAATTAAAGCATCATCATTACGCGTAGGTGTCATGGACAATCGACCATCCACATCCTGGTGTCAGAGTTGTTCGGAACCGCCTCTCGGCCTCTGACTTGGTTCCTTTAACAACTAACAGATGGCAGCCGGGACCAACGGCTTAACGTGCCTTCCGGAGCACAGAATCATCTTTATTATCAGACAATCAGGTGATTCAAGCCTGCAATGTCCTAACCAAACTGGAAACAACTAAACAAAGTATGCTTCACGTGGGAATCAAACCCACGACCTCCGGGTCTACAGGCAAACGCCTTAACCACTGGACCACAGAGGCAGTTAAATAAATAATGTAGGTATATGAATGTGAGCTTGTTTGTTTTCTTCTTCTTCCTTTATTATCCCACTTTATGTGTTTGGTGAAGTATGTTAGTTCTCTACATTTTGTTGAGATACATGTTTGGCGAGCTCCGTGGCGCAGTGGTCAACACGCCAGCCTGCGACACGAGGGCCCCGGGTTTGGTCCCCGGTCAGGTCAAGATGGAAAATGATCTTTTTCAGATTGGCCTGGATCTTGGATGTTTATCTATATATGTATTTGTTATAAAATATAGTATCATTGAGTTAGTATTCCATAACACAAGTCTCTAACTTACTTTGGGCAAAGAATATATACACTACACGCTTTGGGGCTAGCTCAATCTGTGTGATTTGTCCGTATATATTTATTTATTTAGTTTGTTATGCTTTTATACATTAACCACTGAACTGTTCTGAACCAAATAACCGATTATCGTGTAAAGGACTGTGTGGTAAAGAAGGACATAGGCTATCTTTTATCCTGGAAAAGTTGGTCCCTAGGGATCGAAATTAATGCGAGAGAAGCTTCAGCGAAAGGTAGTTGTAAAACAAATAAGTTCATGTCTTTCCTGAAGATGCCTGAATCAAATTATTGTTGGCAAGTACGCTTTTAAGTATTATACTACATCCAGTTATATGCAGTTCTCATCCATGCTGGTCTGAACCAGCCGAAGGATTGGGCAAAATTCTACAGGCAGGATCATATCAATAGGTGGTGGGCCTAGCAACCCATCATTATTTAGATTCCATTAGCCACCTACATGCTAAACAAAGTCTATGTTTCTATTGGCTTTAGGCTCTGTCTACACCGTAAAATTGTATCCAATAAGATTCTTACTAGAAGAAGTTGTATTCTCAATAAGTACCTACTTGTTCATCTGTAATTATGTATATTAGAAGTGGTGCTAATCAAACAGTGTATAACCTAATAAGAAATATTATTTGACTGTCATCAAACCCTGTTTCTGGTTGATTATTTAGCTGAGATTCTTTAGAGCCTGAGATCCGCTCTTAATAAAACTGCTTTCGACTGGCATACTGTTGACTTGTGAACAGCTTATTGATTGTAGTTTATCTATCTCTTATCACAAAACTAGAAGCACATACTATTTATCTGATTATTATTGCGCTGTCAGCTCGAAGCTGGCGAATAGATGTTTATTCAAGATACAAGTTACAAATGAACAAGGTCTAAATTTTAGCTATGGTATTGGAAAAATTGCTAGTCAGGTCCAATAGATTTAAAGGTCACCTTCACGTGCATATAGATGGAAACAGAAATTAAAGAAAGATATTACTTATACATAAATTATTTTCATGTTATATCTTTTATAAGGATGTTAAATAAAGCTTAGGTAACATTATAGTTATGAAAAATAACCAATATTCTCTGATTGTAGAATTGTGTGGTTTTGTAACTAAGTAAATGCTTTGCATAAAGACCAACTTTAAAAATTAATATTGTAGTATCACTATTGATTATTGTTACCTATAAAAAGATTTCTAAATCAAAATGTACACAGTTTCCTGGTCACGGTAACAGACCTTGAATATGGTAGTTTAAAACAAATGTAACAAGAGGAGCAAAGTCCAAAATATTACCTCGACAATCGCGAAAATGTGAGTTCAAGACATTTTAGCCGCCGCGTGATGCGCGGCGCGACAAAATGCTAATTAGATTCTCATTGGTAAATAATACCAACCGGATCCACTTAGAACCTAATAAGGGCTAAATGAGACAATTTAGGCCTACAATTTATAATGAATAGTGGAAATTACCAAAGGGAACTGACACAAAATATTGCAGATTTTCATAACAGCTTTAACATAGTTAATTTGGTGTGCAATTTTGTTCAGGAGGTAAATTGAGTTCTTACTAACCTTTTTCGTCTAATTGGAGCTGTGTTTTAACGTATTCGGTCGGAAATGTGATACAAATTTCAATGCCTCCTGTTATGCCACCGGCTACAACTCCTTTGGCACCAATCGCTCCCCCTCCAGCAGCAGCTGCTGCACCAGTATCTTTCATCCATGGTCTGGAAAATGGATTTCTGAAGTTTCCAGTCCCTGAAGACATGATTTTATTTTGTACCACGCTTTCCGCGGGCAACGTCAACCCCCCCTCACAACAAAACACACACTGAATGAGATGAATGAATGAACGAACGAAACGAAGACAATATAAAATTATCATTCAGCATTTTTGACAGTGACTTTTTTTTTCATTTTGCTCATAGATTTATTTTTGCCAGCGGTGCCGCCCACAGATTTGAAACACTACGTCCTAAAGTGCCGCCGCGCCGCCGCCGCCTCCGTCCGAGCAGGAGTGCTATTTTTGAAATGACGCCGTTGGTAAACGAGCTATTTTGCCATACAGAAATCGCTCGCAGATGAGTGACACATTTTCAAAAATACCCTTTGACAGACCTTTAAACCATTAAGATAAGATATGATGTCTATGCTTTAAACGAAAGGGAATCCCTTACATTTTTATATGGTAAAAACCATTGAGATTAGTTGTTATGGTAAAACCTAAGGCATTATTATAATAGACGTTAGTACTAGATTGTAAATTACAATCGTGTCTAACATACCTGCGGTGCCGCGCCGGTGTCCCTCTAACCAGGCTATAAATAATGTTAAACGTTACATTATTATGGTACACAAAAATTGTGCAACTTTTACAAAAAATTAAATATACTGGTCAAATTGATAAACCTTCTTTTTTGAATTCGGGTAATAATAATCGATCGATTTAGATTTTATTTAATGTAATGAAATCCCTACTGATAGCCGCCATTTTGACAGATGTTGGTTTAGTTTGCTTGTTTGCTTGGTTTGTGTTCACGATGAAATAAATTTCGATTTATTAATGTTTTCTAAATAGATGATTATTGTTTGATTTGCTTACATAGTATACAAACAACCGGCCAAAAAATGGCGCTAAGAACCTACGGCGATAAGCCGATTAGTTTCCAAATAGAGGAGGGTGGAGATTTCTACTGTGTTGGATCAGAGGTAAGATATAACTGTAAATCATTAGCTGATCAATAAATTACATGTTACTATTAAATCACCGCTTTTTCACTACTTGACAAGAATATCGCGTGTCTGAAAATCATACTACTCAATGTAAAATTGACACAATCTCGTTTTATTCCCCATATTGTAGACTTATTCAATAACAAGTCGTGATGTTATGTTTTAGGTGGGTAATTACCTGCGTCTGTTCCGCGGGTCCCTCTACAAGAAGTACCCTGGCATGGCCAGGAGGACCCTGACCAATGAGGAGAGGAAACGTCTCATTGACAATGGTCTTGGCCCACATGTACTGTCTAGCTCGGTATCCTTGCTCAAGGCGACAGAAGTCGAAGATATTATTGAAGGAAATGATGATAAGTAAGGAGTTCTTTATTCAACTCAAAATCATTTATTTAATTATCAATAAAATAGTACAACATAATGAAAAATGCAAGAAAACACACATACACACACACATTAAAATTATTCAAAAATACCACCCTGAATCGTACCTGGTTCAAAGGTATATAATGTGTTCCCCGTTTGAATAGCTATGAAAATTCTGTGAACAAGGTTCCACTTGGAGTGTTGGTATTATTCTAAGGGATCACTTTCATGAGCGAGAGAATGGCGACGATTTTATCGCCCGTGCCACATATTTCTATACACTGTCTTAGAAAGTGTCTATAGATTAGAATATTTAATAATATACAATAGAAGAGCGGACTCTTCGCGATTCTCTCGCTTATGGAGGCGATCCCTAAGTATTTCTTTTTGGTAGTAAAGCAAAAACTTTACATTCAATATTATATTCATGTTACAATAATAGTTTATTATCTATTTAGATGCTTATGCAAAGGCAATCAGTTTGGGTTGGCCATTTAACAGTTTTCTGGACATCTTGCCTGTAGATGTAAATTTCAAAGTGGCCAAACACATGACTATTGTGTCTCGTTCAGTGTCCATGAATGAGTTAACTTTTTATGCCTCTGTTGATATAAAAACAGTTAAAAATTTAGAAAAAAATATCCGGTACCTAATATTGGCTAGTTCATGGGCGCCTATTAAACCATCCTGAATTTAGGATCCAATGGGAGGGATGCTGCTATACATTAGACACAATACGAGATATCTCCAAATGTATCGCACATATCGCAGTATCCCTCTCATCGGATCCGATTTAGTATGTAATCAAGGATGATATAATATCCTCCTATAAGCTCTACAATACAATATCATAAAGTTGTTATATTACAATTTAATAATACGGCTATGGAGCCACATTATTGTTTTGTCCCCATAGCTGTTGAGACCATGCGCTGATGGGGAACGGACGCAAAGGGTCTAATCAATGAAATTGGGCATCGCATATCAGAAAACGGCGGAGACTCCCAATCTACCTCGTTTCTGGTGCAACAGATGTCCATTGCAATTCAGTGCAGTAATGCCGCTAGCGTTTTGGGCACTTTTGCACCAGAAAAGCTGAGAGACGGGTTTAATTTTTAAATAGAATTATGTATATATGTTTTAGGGTTTAAGGAATGACGTGTTTTTGTAACAAAATTGTAATTTGACATATTGATTTGTATTATGTTAATTTTTTAATTTAATAACGTAAATTTTCAGATACAAAGCAGTGTCAGTCAGTCAGGAGTTGGCAACTCCCCGGGAGAGTAAGAGTAAGAAGCCTCACAATCCATCATGGCTGCCGGTGATGCCAAACTCATCACATTTGGATGCTGTACCACAGGCTACTCCCATTAGTAGGACAAGGGTGCACAATAAAAAGGTACACTGTTTGTTATTCATGTGTGTAAGTGGCCAAAACTGGTGTTAGATTTTTCAAGCTGTTTAAAGGCATCTGATATAGCTTAACCACTGCAATCAATTATGACAGCCAGGACCAATGGCTTTACGTGCCTTTCAAAGCATGGAGGAGCTCAAGATTTGTTAAACCCCGTGCGGTCACCCATCCCAGTCGGGACTGTGCCCAGCATTGCTTAACCTACATAAGTGATAATTATGCTCATGCCCACTAGGCCATCGGGTGTGGAGTTAGTGCTGTGCCGAAGAGAACCTGTCTGTTCCTTTCCTGTCAATTCCTTCTCTCTGAAATTTGAGTAAAACATCCAATAATTCTGAGTCCAAGAAGAATAAATTCATGGCACAATTTTCTAATCAGAACAGATTCAATCGCGAAAATTTTGAGAAATGATCATCACTAGCGGTAGTTTGAGCTTCCTTCTGCAGTTTTCCTCTCATCTTATGACTGTGTGTTTCTCCAAAATTCTATTTCACAAACCAGCAACATTGATCGTATCTTTAGTGTATCAAACCTTCATGGTCAATAGGAATGCTATCATGTGAATTCTTTGCTTGTTGCTCTGCAAATAATTAATCTTTCACATAAAAAAACCAGTTAAAATCAAACTACTGAACCGATTGTGATAAAATGTCTTAAGAAGCAGTTTAGTCTGAATCAGCTCATAATATAAGCTTTTTACAAATGAAATATGTGAAAAGTCTAAGGCTTAATTCACACGTACCACAACCACACCACGTCGCAGCGACAAAATGCGGTCAAGCAGTGGTTACGTGTGAATAGTGTCGCTGCAGCTTTTTGTGGTTGCGTTGTGGTACGATAAAATATCGATGTGGTTGCGTTGCCGCCAGTAGTTGCGATGTGGTTACGTCGTCAGTCGAACGCAGAATGAATGAACCGGGGGAGGGAGCGAGCGCGGGCGGCGTGCGCGCACTGGCGTTGCGTCGACGCAACGTTGTATTTGCGATGAAGTCGGCCACTAGTTCGCGTGGTTGCGTTGTGGTTGCGATGTGGGTCGGTAATAGTCGGTATCATACACGCAGTCGATAACGACTGCAAAATGTAGTACGTGTGAATTGTCCTATTCATTTTCAATACAAAATATACACCCGACCATGTGGTGTGGTTGAGGTGTGGTTGTGGTACGTGTGAAGAAGCCCTAAACCATAATACTGTGCCTTGACTTTCTCTTTATAAAAGAAAAAAAATATATATTTCTCAATTTTATCAACAGGTCCGTACATTCCCTCTCTGCTTTGATGATACGGATATGACTGCAATGCTAGAGAATGCTTCCCAGAAACAAATATTGGTGCCAATCAGACTGGACATGGAGATTGAGGGACAGAAGCTCAGAGACACATTCACGTGGAATAAAAATGGTAAATAAAACTTATGACTCTTTTCAGCTAATTGTGTGACAATTTGTTACAGCCATATTCATAAGAAATCCATCCAGGTGTCCATAAGGACAGTGTACTATATCAGGGTAATTACTGCACTGATATGCAAAAGAATGTGTGCAAGTTTTCCAATTCTATATATTTATTTATTTATTAGCCTATATATACTGACACACTTGACATATACACGAAATATTTAAACATATAATTAACTGTGTTAATTCGCAGTGTCAGCGCATCCTCTCGACGCATAGGCCTCCCCCAACCTTCGCCATTCCTCTCTGTTGTTTCTGGCCAACCTTGTCCACAAGGGCCCAGCGATACTCCTCATATCATCAGACCACCTTTTATAGGGTCGACCTCTTTTCCTACGCCCTTCCCTTGGAGTCCATTCCGACACCATTCTGGTCCACTTCCTGGTTTTCTCTCTCCACATATGGCCCGTCCATTTCCATTTCAACAATCTGCTCTTCTTTGTAATGTCTACTACTTTAGTTACTTTACGTATGTTTATGGCTCGCTTTCTGTCTCTCCTTGTGACTCCAAGCATGCTCCGTTCCATAGCACGTTGGCATGTTATTAGCTTCTGCTGGTCTTTTAGGGTGAGTGCCCAAGTTTGGCAGCCATATGTTAGAATTGGAAGAATGCAGATGTTGAATACCTTCCTCTTGGCAGCCATAGGGTAGTATTTACTTTTTAATAGTTCTTTTAGAGACCAGAATCTGTTCCAAGCATTTGTGATTCTTCTATCTATTTCCTGTTCTAACTGGTCTTTGAATGATACAAGCTGGCCCAGATATATATATGACTACATATTCAATATTTTCTTGGTCAACCACAATTGGTACTTCTTCCCTATTTGACATCAGTTTTGTTTTTGGTTTGTTTATTGTGAGGCCAACTTCTTTACTTTTTGATGTAATGTCTTGCATCATACTTTGGAGGGTTTGAGGGTCCTGAGACAGAAGTACTAAAAAAAAAAATCTATATAACTTATATTTAAATTACTGGCTTTCGCCCGCGGCTCCGCTCGCGTCAATGTGGATCCCTCAGGAACAGTACTTTTTCCTGGGACAAATAGGGTATATACCCTATGACCATCTCCATACCCCGGACAATGGGTATGCAATATTTCATGATGATCAGTTTAGTAATTACGGTATGAAAGCATAACAAACAAACAAACTCACTTTCTCATTGATAATATTAGTATGGATTAATTATTGTTTAAAGCTAGACTACTAGCGTTTCGGAACCAACCACTGCACAGAACAAATGCTAAATTCTTTTCAAAGTATTCAGGGAAATAATATGATTTGGCAAAAGTTTTTACAGCCGGCTGCCTGTCTGACAAATTTCCTTGATTGGCACCAAAACCACATCCAAATATGAAAATAAAGGAAAAGTATTTGCCTTTGCCTGGAACTAAACCTAGAGCCCTTCGTGTAGTATAGCAGTCAGCATATTAACCACTGGTTGTAGCAGTAAATGTTTAAATGACAGTGGCTAAATAATACTAGACACATAGACACACAGTCAGACAATAGAAAGAACATTAGTGTTTGTGCATACTTTTAAAAAATGATACTACAGAGAAAAAAATACTACATACAATTATAAAGCATCCATATGGAAGCTACAGTTTACCTTTGGAACCCAATTCAGTTTCAACTTTCTTTTCTTTCAGAGTCAATAATAACCCCAGAGCAGTTCGCCGAGGTGCTCTGTGACGACTTGGAACTGAACACCAGTACCTTCATCCCAGCAATAGCAACATCCATTCGGCAACAGATAGACGCATTCCCCAGTGAGCCGCCGGCGATATTGGAGGAGCAATCTGATCAGAGAGTCGTCATCAAGTTGAACATTCATGTTGGAAACACTTCTTTAGTGGATCAGGTGAGAAATTGTTTCTAGATGATGTACTTTACAGCGGCAGTCTGTCTTATTATGAAACGAGGGCTGACTTTAGTTCCTGTTTTACACCATTGGTTGTTATGGCAGTCTATTGCCGCTTCTTCTGCACTGCGGACATCTGGAAGGCGGAGGGTATTGTTGTCGGTGAAAATAGATTAACTAATCTACGTTTTGCCGACGATATAGTACTTTTTGCCTCATCCGCGTCAGAACTCACGCAGATGCTCCAAGATCTGAGTACGGCAAGCCTGCAACTTGGTCTTCAGATGAACCGCAGTAAAACCCAGGTAATGACAAATAGCACAAAACGTAGGGTAACGGTGGATGGGCAAGACATACAGTATGTTGAGGAGTACACTTATCTTGGACAAATAGTCTCCTTCATCGATCGACAAGGAAAGGAAATGGTTATTGGTCGATGAAGGAGCTATTTAAAGGTAACTTACCAACTAGCCTTAAAAAGCGACTCCTTGACATGTGTATCTTGCCCATTCTAACCTACGGTGCCCAAACTTGGTCATTGACCAAAAAACAAAAGCTCAGGTTACAGGTTTGCCAAAGAGCGATGGAGCGCAGTATGTTAGGTATTAAAAGGACAGATCGAGTCAGAAATACCACGCTGCGCTCCATCACTAAAGTAGTCGACGTGGGAAAGAAGTCCGCTAAGCTAAAATGGGATTGGGCGGGTTACGTATGCCGTATGAGCCCTGAAAGATGGGCACGTCTGATTACGTCATGGGATTGGCTGATGGAAGACGTTTAAGAGGGAAGCCAAGAACGAGATGGAGAGACGAGCTGTTTGCTTTCAATGAGGGATGGCAAAACATGGCAATGAATAGAACAAGGTGGAAAACAGAAGGGGAGGCTTTTGCCCAGCAGTGGGACCTAAATGGCTAATAAAAAAAAATATATATTTAAAGTATCTTACGATGGATAAAATATTTGACTATTGACTATTGGAAGATTTAATGAGTAATACTGGCACTGATACTACAAATGTCAATATGATAGTGTTTATTTAATTTGGTCAGATAATAGTTTAAACCACGTAGGTTTAAACCAGGTACTAAAGTTGGTCCTCGTTGTATAATAAGACAGAATGTGTTTTATTCACTTCTTACATGGGCAAACAGGCATACAGGCATACAGAATGGAATAATCTAGAACTTTACCGAACATCGTTTGTCCCGCTCATATTATCTTGTATCCTGCTCAAGTTTTACTGGATCACAGAATTTACGATTTAAAGTTAAATTTAAGAAATATTAATACTATAGTCAAATAGTTTCTTTGATTTATGTATAAAACGATTTTAGAAATAATGCAAAACCTATCGTTTCTAGTTAACGATTACAACCTTTCAGCGTTCTCTAGTATTTTATTTTATAAACTTATTAATGTAATTAAGCTATTAATAATAATAATAATAAACGCCGTTTATTTTCTATTCACATAAAAACAAAATTTGTTACATAAATTCTTAGCACTAGAGTACAAATAGATGAATATTTCGCTTATCGAATTGTGAAGAGACTAGCTCCTGAAATAGGTTCCTGAATCCTGAAGAACCTGTGCCGCAGGTTCAAGCCCTCTCCCTCCAATATACAATGATCATTTGTCAATTTTATTGTCTTAGGCACACAGCCTTTGGATTATAATTTAGAACAATACTAATTATGCTTAAAAATTGATAAATTATTGGATTTTAATCTGTTTTGAGATAAGATAAATAAATATATTTACGTCATAAAAAAAACCTTCATATCTTTCAGGTTGAATGGGATATGGCAGAAAAGGAAAACAATCCAGAGCAATTTGCAACAAAACTATGTGCAGAGTTGGGACTGGGTGGAGAATTTGTGACTGGCATAGCTTACAGTGTAAGGGGACAACTTGGCTGGCATCAGCGGACATACGCTTTTAGTGAAGCCCCTCTACCTGTTGTTGAGGTAAGTTTGACTGTTGACGTGATTACGTCTTATAAATATTGATTTTATAGCCGATAATATAGCGAGCAGACGGCGTTCCGATGGACGACGGCTGCACGTACGAAAAAGTGTCACAAGAGAGCGCGGAACAAGCGATAGAGAGGGACGATCGGCCTAAGCGTTCGGCTTGTGACGCATCCATCTCTCTTCCACCGTTATCACGTGAAATTATCGTTCGTAAACCTACTCCACATTGGCTGACCATTAGTATCGACCGAAAAGCCCCATTTTACCAGGTTTTCTTTCAACCGGCCTACCTGTATTTTGACTCTTCCAGGTGAGTTATGGTAGCTGGTGGCAGGGAGAAAACTCCTGGGAAGGTCAATTCTTTTTCCAAAGAGAGTCTAGGTTGGCCAATACTAGAGTCAATGGGTTCGACCCATTTCATAAAACTGTAAAAACTTTAGAGCCTTTTTGGAGCATCGACATAGTTGTGTAGTGGATGTCGAGTGTCGTTACGCATTTTAGAAAATTCCGTAGAGCTAGTGACGGCTCTCCGGACTTTTAGAGGTGCTATGCCAGCCAGAGGATACATCATAGGTGCCGGGTTTCAAGCAACTTGTTTTTATCTGGGACGTTTCGTTTAAATCTGTATCAACTAGTTTGACTTGGGATGACCGATTCCAGACCGGACATGCTTACTGTCCGGTAGAATAACAAAGAGCCAGACGAATAGTATGCATAACATGAGCCGGAGCACACCATTTGGTGGATGAAAGCTTTTGAAGGAGATTGTTACGGGAGTTAATTTTACATCTAATGTTATTACAGTTTTCCTTATATGTTAGTGATCTGTCCAAGTACACATCGAAATACATGTAGGACAGTTGCTGTGGGTAATTAAAACAGCTTGCCATGTGATATTAAGAGGAAGCTTTATCATATGCTGCACACAGGTCAACAAATACGTCTCGTCAAATCTTTGTATTCAAATCCGTACTCAGTATATGGAGTCAATTTCATAACCTGGCTACAACATGACTTACCCGGGCAAAATTCGGCTTGTTCAGGATTAGGCAGCTTGTCATATCTGATATTAGTGTTGGCTATTTACATACACGTAATACAAACAACCTTTGGTTTCGGGCTGTTATTATGGGAAAGTCCATATCGGACGCTAAGAAAAATCTATTACTAATGTTAACCACTGAGTTCGTATGCCTCTATTGCAGACGCCGTACCGCCAACCGTCGGAAGCGGAGCAATGGGCGCCGCACCTGGAGACGCTCACCAACGCCGAGATGGAGAAGAAGATCCGCGACCAGGACCGCAACACGCGGCGCATGCGGCGCCTCGCCAACACCACGCCCGGTTGGTAGACTTCTTGTTGTGCCGGGGCCAGGGTGGGGAGGAGGGGCCAGTAGGTAACGACCGTAGGTTGGAGCGGCCAGTAGGTAGGTAGGGAGTATTGCCAGGTGCAACTTATTTCTAGGACAACAAAATCCTTAGGTAGGAGCATTAGGTAAAATCAAATTGGCGGTATTGCCAGGTGCAACGATGAGTGTGGAGAAATCACCAGGTTAGTGGACTTCTCGTTGTTTTTGTGCCGGGGCCAGGGGTTGAGGGGAGTAGAAGAGCAAACGATTTATAGGAAGGGAATCTATTTGTCTCTCTAACAGAACGCCCGGGTGGTAGACTTCACTTGTTGTGCTACAGCCAGGGGTGGGGAAGGAGTAGGGGCCAGTAGGTAGTGGCAGTAGGTAGTTACATTAGGTAGGAAATCTAATTGGCAGTATTGCCAGGTGCATCCAATTCTTAGGAAGCGAAACACGGTGCATGCGGAGAATCGTCATCCGGTTAGTAGACTTCTCGTTGTTGTTGTTGTGCCGGGCCAGGGGTTGAGGGGAGTAGAAGGGTAAACGATTTAAACAATTTAGGAAGCGAATCTTTTTGGCAGTGTTGCGAAGTGCAACCAATTTATGGGTAAGCGAAACGTGGCGCACGCGGCACTTGTTGTGATAGAGCCAGGGGGGGAGGAGTAGGGGCCAGTGGGTAGTGGCAGTAGGTAGGGACATTAGGTAGGAAATCAGTATTGCCAGGTGCAACCGATTCTAAGGCAAAACACGGTGCATGCGGAGAATCGTCACCCGGTTAGTAGTTCTCTTGTTGCTGCGAGTCGCTAGCCAGGGGTGGGGGAGGAATAGGGGCCAGTAGGTAGGGATATTAGGTAGGAGTGTTAGGTAAGAAATTAAATTGGCAGTATTGCCAGGTGCAACTAATTCCTAGTAAGCAAAACACGGCGCATGCGACGAATCGCTTACACCACGTCCTATTCATATACTTCTCGTTGTTGTGCTGATGCCAGGGAGTGGGGGGGAGAAGGAAGGGGGTAAGTTTCGGAGGCAGAAAGTCATATTGACAGTATTGGGAAGTGCAATTTTCCGACGGTGACGGCGACGAATTTTGGAGGAAACCAAGTTATAACACGCACGGCCAGTAAGTAGGGAAAGTAGGTAGGATATCAAATTGGCAGTATTGCCAGGTGCAACTTATTTCTAGGACAACAAAGCAATGCATTTTGCGTGTGCAGCTATGAATTCAAAAATAAAATTCCCAATTTTCAAGTCTTGGGCTCAAATTCGTTAATCAATGGGTCGCAATTTTGTCGAATTCTAAAAATGGGGAATGTAATTTGAACGCAAGTTTGTCGACATGCTAAGCTAAAAGAAAGGCTATTACGTTCCAATAGTACAATTTATAGTGTAGAACTAGTTTCAAGGGAAGTATTTTCCATTGCAATTTATTTATGGCCCTCTCGTTATCTTGTGACAAATTTTAGTAAATCAATGACTGAAGTCTCATATGATAATGGTTTTGTTTTCCGTGTGTGTAAGTGGCTAACACTGGCGTCAGATCTTTCAAGTTGCCTAAAGGCATCTGACATAGCTTAACGACTGTTATCAATGATGACTGCCGAGACCAATGGTTAAACGTGCCTTTCAAAGCCCAGAGAAACTCAATATATTATTATGCCACTTGTGGTCATCCTTCTCAGTGGGGACCGCGCCTGGGGTTGCTTTACGTGCATAATCGCTAATAATGCTTAGGTCTACATGGCCATCAAGCTCCTTTAAGATATTATAGGTAATAAAAACAAGACTTGCATGTGACTTGACTGGCCTCGGCCTAATTTTTACTTATCATATTTAAATGGAATTGTTTATGTTAGTTTTCGATTGGGAGTAGGTTATGCATGGTTAGTTAATGGGGCTATTTATTAATACCTGATAAATTATTGCTTTATCAATTTACGTGATTCACAAATATGGTACTTAAATTACTAACAGATAAGTATTTTAGACAATAATTTTGTTTCCTAGATGGTTTTAATGTTAAGACAAGATTACAACAGTTTAAGCAAAGTTCAGGCTATAAGTAGGAAGAATATAACAGTTATGAGAAAAAAGTAAATAAAAAAATACAATATGTAAAAGATAACCCTGTCCCATCCTTGAAGGGGTAATTCAGCCCGTCGATATAAACAACTTTTCCAATGGAATCATTTTTTTTTACTTTCCACTATGCCACGGATCTCGTCATATTGTTATGTATATATGTGACGTAATGTCTCTAATAACTATTTAAAGCTAAGATCTTGTTGGTGTCATTGTGTTGAAAGGAAACTATTTTTGGTCTCCATAGCCTTTTTTTTAATATTGGTGTCTTGAGTGTGTCAAGATTGGGGTCAACCCCTATCTTGCCTGATGGGAAACAACGGTGAGGCTTAGTGTGGTGCAAGCAAATTTAAATACTGCCTATGCAGCCTTATCTTAAAATTTTTTAAATGAGTAAGTAATCCCCCACAAATAACGTAACGACTAAGTTAAAATAATGACAGTGAGATTAAAAATGGATGTCATTCAGCCATTCATCTCACCATTTTGTTGATAATGCAAGACAAGTACAATCCTGGGACATTCAAAAGTAGAATAAATGGGCATCTCTTGAATAGGCATGTAACATCCTCGTCTTCATCGTCACTTACCATCAGGTTAGATAGGAGAAAAATGCCTACTTCAATAATCAGAAAAAAAATGCATGACATTCTTCCTATTTAGAGTTTATTCTTTAGCATTTATCTACGAGTATATTATATCTGTCTTGGCATTAAAACTATGTTTGTCACTTGGTATGTATCAGTCTGTAGTACAATTTTTAAACATTATCCTAAGTGTAAGACGAAAAGATAATTGTTAAAATATATCTGTATAAGAGTACATAAAAGTCACAAAAAGTATTTACAAGTGTTTCTATTCTAACATTATATTAATAAAATTCTAAAAATTGTAACACAGATTGATATTTATATTACTTTTTGTTTTATCTGTATGTCTTCTCCGATGATTTCAGAATCAGAAATAAAAGTTTGTATGATGTATCAATAATGAATCAAGTTTTTGAATATTTTATTTTGAGTTAGTCAAATTGAATTTTATTTATTTATGGAAGTAAGTAGGCTAAACTCAGAGCCTACTTACTTAAATTTTTATTAATTATTAGTTAAATTTTAACTCTATTTTGAAACGCTTGAATTCTTATTAAAATTTTATCTCTATCATTAATTTTGCTATTAAAATCTTATAATAAGCGAAATGTAAGTAAAAACAATGTTGATGCCTTCATAAGTACAATCCCTTAAATGCTATACAATGTAAAATTTGCATGAAAATTACTACTCCTTTGCGTCAAAATAATGAAAAAGGGTCATGTCAGTTAATCAATAAGCCATCGACAATTTTTATCGCGGGATACACTTCTTGTACCCCCATATTTAATTTTATGCGGCGGTGAAATAATTTTCTCTCGAATCATTGCCTTTCGTGTTAATGCGTCTGATTAACGGTGACATAGGGGCAGTGAATTCTCAACACGTATTTCACCAACGCCTACCGTAATACGTGCAGTTTAGCAAAAATATTTCATTCATAGAAGACCATAGACACACACATTGTTCAAATGTGTTGCCCTGTGTAAGATGCCTAATTTTCGTGCAGATTTTACAAAAATACTTTATATTTAATTAATAAAGTAAGTGGACTGTTAAAATTATATCACATTAAAGATTTTTTCAAAATTGACTGTTTCATTTTTAACCATTCATCGGGATTAACAACCATTTTGGCTTGCAATGGGTGATTAAATTGACACAATCTGCTTACCATAGTCATTTATGATCTGATTTGTAGCAATACTATCTTTACGAATTTATTTTTAGGTGTTTTGGTATCAATTTTCGGATAAACAAAATTATGCAATGTGATGCTTTCCACAGTTGCAAAGTCACAAATATGGCTTTATGGATGACATTGAACAATTTTCCTTTGAGCTATGCTTGGTGTTTCTCTCCGAGATAGAATCAGAAACGAGGAGATTCGTAGAAGAACAAAGGTCAACGACATAGGTCAGCGGATAAGCTCTTTTAAATTAGCAGAGGGTGGGGGCACATATCACGTAGAACCAATAGCCGATGGGGCAGAAAGGTTCTCGAATGGCGACCACGCACCAGCAAGCGCAGCGTCGGACGTCCACTGGCCAGGTTGGGCGACCTGACCAAAGTCGCAGGAAGGCGCTGGATGTAAGCCGCTTCCGGTCGTATTAGAAAACCTCGAGATAGGCCTGTCCAGCAGTAGATTTCTTGCGGCTGAGATAATGATGAATTTTGCCTTTGCAACATTTTATAGCAAAATACGACAAAACTACTCTCACAAATATCAGCTGATTGGTCATTCATTCATTTCGTGCAGGTGTCACGGTCAATTGACCATGCACACCCTGGTGTCAGAGTTCTTCGGGACCGCCTCTCGGCCTCCGACGTGGTTCCTTTAACGACTACCAGATGGCAGCCGGGACCAACGGCTTAGCGTGCCTTCCGAAGCACGGAATCATCTTTATTATCAGACAATCAGGTGATTCAAGCCTGCAATGTCCTAACCAAACTGGAGACAACTAAACAAAGTATACTTCCCGTGGGAAGTTGTCGAGTGTTATCTATATCCATATTTGTAATTGCTATTACTGAAAGTAATTCATTCTATTGTATTAGTTATTGGGTCGAACGGTTGCAACGAAGAAATTTGTCTATGCCTCTCACGCCCGAATAATCAAAAGTACTTAACAAAAAACGTTCATCTTTCACTGTCTAGACAATTATAGCAAGACAAAGAATAAGAAAGTGCGAGATAATTATAAATAAAGAGAAACAAAAAACGCGTCGTTTCGTTCGTCACCCGTCGGAACGCGTCGTGTTCGTTCGTCAAAAAGATAAAATTAATTTTAAAAGAGACGAAATACTTAAGATCATGTCTCTTTACCGCTACATTTCCGATGAGTAAAACATGTAACATAGATATTTTGTTGCTTTTTAGTAGTTCTGTATTTTTATTAAGCTAAATTAATACCATTTTATTATAAGTAAAGAGTATTGCTACAAATCAGAACCAACAGCATGGTATAAGCCTCCAGCCCTAACCATCTGTTTCCTTAACAGATGTATCGATGAGCCGCGCGGTGAACCGGCTCATTCGCGCCGACGAGGCGATGTTCCCGTCGACGCCCGAAAAGCGCAGGAAAAAGATTTAGTCACCCACAGCCAGGAGACGACGCGCCTAGATTTAGTATTCTTCCTTTTTTGTCTGTTCGAGCCAGTATTTTTTTTACTATCCGTCAACGAAACCTATTTCTGTGCAAATGTATGTCTGGATTTTACTGACCCGAACAACAAATATATGTAGTTCGTTTAAAATTGGTAGATTTAACTCGCATTCCAAAATACAATAATATTTTTATACATGTTGAAAATTTTATCGTTTTGGACCCTTAAAGGGGTGACTCAGACCATCAATATGAACAACTTTTTCTGTGGGACCAATGCTGGAAGCTCAAAAAAAATTTCGTCATTTCCATACAATATAAAACCATAAAAATACAAACTGCATGCGGCGGAAGAGTTCCGCCGTCAGGCCAGTTTGTATGGAAATGGTGAATTTTTTTTTGAGCTCCCGGTATTGTTCCTATAGGAAAAGTTGTTCATTTTGATGGTCTGAGTCACCCCTTTAAGGATCCAAAACGATAAAATTTTTACCATGTATATTCACAAGTGCTAAAGCTGCTAATCCAAACAAATAATGTGAGTACCTAATTCCGTTACGCCATATTTTTTGATGATTCAAATTCAGTGATCATTGTTGTTTAATGTAGCTGAGAAAATTATTCAGTATTATAAGAACATTCTACAGGTGTTTTTAACAGGAACTCAATATAGCATGAAACAAACATGTTGCAATATTTACGTCTCATCTATCAAAATACTGCGCCGGCGCACCATTCACCTATGAGGAAATGCCGAAGACAGGCTCCGCGTCTGTCAAAAAGTCAAAAAGCATTATATAGTTACATATCTGAGATGATATGTAACTATAAACATTATAATCGCCACACCCTAACTGGGTACATGTCAATCTGCACAATAATTCTGTCAACTTTATGCTGAACATGTAAGCGAATAAATGAATATGAATATGGATATGCAGGCCCACAACGATAGACGTCATTTAGAATGTTGAGTATGGATATGGCTTAAAGAAAAAAAAAGATCTTTATAATTTGCTGTATGACAGGTATTGCCGTATTCCTGTTTGTTCACACAGATATATTCTATATTTCCCACAAAAAGGTAGAAAAAATTTAAATGTGGTTTTATTATCAGGCAACTAAGAAAGTACCTTTCTGTCAGGCATCAGGCATCTCGCGGTTGCGTTATCATCCCTTAAATTTTTCTAGCTTTGTGGGAAACGGGTTAGTCGGATGGTTCACGAGCTCTGCCACTAATACGTAAATCTCCTACTTCTCATTCCACATCAGATTTAATTTTGGCGTGATCTTTCATTCACATTTAGGGCCTAATTAGTTTACCGTAGTCAATGTAAGTAAAAATCTCATTTATTTGCTAAATAAATAAGTTCGTTTTTGTGATTTTGTGAAAAAAATGTTTAGGTGACTATTACGTAATGATCCGTGAGTCCGCTGCAGATTGTCTACGTCATATTAATCTTTAAATTAAACAGGACATGACAACATGTAGAAGAGTGATACAATATTATTAAAGTAATTATTGCTGACTCAATTGTATCAAATGACGTAGATAATGTTGCAGTTGAATACGGACTAAAACTATTAGTTTTTCGAAAATTAGTAGAATAGTGGTCATTAAAGTTTTGAGAGCTAGTGTGCATCCTGTATTTTTGCTTCATGTGATATGAGTAAGCTCTCTTCTCGTGAGTGTTATTAAGATACAAACATTCTTTTTCTATTTTAGACTTAGACATTTTAGGCTAATAAAGATTAAACGCATTCATCCTGTGTTTTACTTAGAAGTAATACTCCCTATATTTACCTACAACTTTAAGTGATTAGCAAAGCCAGGCCTGTTTTCTCTGCCCGCGTAGTTATCGACATCATACCTACGTGTGGCAACGACTTTGAAGGGGCAAATCCAGTAGGGTCGACTCGCTTGTGAAAAGTGACGCACGTTCGTTTTGTTCACCGACTCAATCGTTCTTGCCATGGAAAGAAAAAGCGCAAAAACTCTGTACAGTTTTTTTTTTATGTTATAGGGCGGCAAACTAGCAATATAATAATAATAATAAAGCCTTTATTAACAATCAATCAATATGACATTTGCATTACATACATTTCCATTTAGTGACTTCGAACAATTTATTATAATTATATTTGTATTAATATTATAATTTCCTATTAAACTAAATTATCAACATTCAATTATCGATTATTAGACACTGGCAATTAAACTAGTGTTTCTGATTGTCTTGCTTTTCAGCATAGGCCTCCCCTAGAAACTTCCATAATTCTCTGTCTTTTGCCTTCCTTGTCCATGTCGGGCCCGCTACTTTTTTGATATCGTCCTCCCATCTGCAATATGGTCTGCCCTTTCTCCTTTTGTTATATCTTGGACACCACTCTGTCAAGTCTTTTGCCCACTTATCTAGTTTGGTTCTCATCAGATGGCCTGCCCACCTCCATTTAAATTTTTTGATAGTATATGTAACATCTGTGACTTTTGTATGTTTTCTTATAGTTTTTAATTTTACTTTGTCTTTTCTTCGTATATTCAGCATACTTCGTTCCATACCATGCTGGCATGTCTCCAACTTTTTGTATTCTTTGCTTGTTAAACTCCAGGTTTGGCACCCGTAGGTCATGCTAGGTATTATGCAGCTGTTGAATACTGTTCTCTTAGCTTTTTGTGGTAACTCAGGATTTTTCATAATTTCTTTTAAAGACCAATAACGTTTCCACGCTATGTTTATTCTGTTCTCGATTTCTTTTTTTTGATATGTCTTTTGGGGAGATAATCTGTCCCAGATATGTATAGTGTGCGTTACCCCAGCAAAAAAGTACTGAATATCAAAACGTAATATTGCTAGATAATTAGTAGGTCACGTCGTGTAAATGTAGTTGAAAGTTTTAAATTTGTACGTTCATTAATTTTTGAGATATTAATTAAAATCAGATTCTGCTGGGATGACATTTCAAACGTTACGCCAGATAAAATTTTCTCGGATCCGAATGAAAGTTAATACAATAATTAGTAGTTGATGTGCTGTAAATGTACTTGTATAAATAGAATTTGTACGTCTCCAGACTTTTGCGATATTCAAATTTTTGCTGGGGTAACGTTTGGTCGATTGCTGGATCTCATAGTCGGCACGACGTGGGAGTTTGACTTTTTTTACTTACACTGTTATGAATTTGTAGGTCATGTCTGTATAAACAGAATTTATAAAAATGTTACCATTGAAGGATTAAAAATAAAAATATGAAATCAGGTATTTTAACTCCTGTACTTTAAATATAGGACCTACAAACTAATTGTTGACGTTAGTTTGTACCTTATGATTGCCTACAATGCCCAGGTAAGTATCAATATGATATCTTAAGTATTAAAATAGTTATGAGGAAAAAGAACCATATCTCGGTCGCCAGGAATTTCGACAGCCGATTTGACCAGTTTTTCTATTAGTTCGAAAGTCGACAGCTATCAAACTATTTGTAAGAGTAAGTTAACTATTAGTTTACAAAAAATCAGCTCAATACACGCAGTAGTTTAGGAAATATCATTAAATATCCAACTGTAGGTGAAATACCATGATAAACCGACCATTTTTGGGAGTATAGTAAAAGGCGACGGTACCGTATATTTAGTTGTATTACTGAAATTGGTCGTATATTCATTTATTTTTGCGGTACATTCGTACACTGAAGTGTTGGCATCCTTACTAATATTATAAATGCGAAAGTACTGAGCCGTAACTAAATGCCGTAACTACTGAACCGATCATTATGAAATTTTGCAAAAATTGCATACAAGTTCTTTGGAGTACGGAGAAGGACATAGGCTATCTTTTATCCCGGGAAAAAGTACTATTACCGAGGGATTGACATTGACGCGGGCGGAGCCGCGGGCGAAAGCTAGTTTATAAATATAATCTTTATTTCTTCATACGAGAGTGTAGAATACAGTTTGTGTACGTATGCGAACATGAGGATGAGTTTTTAATGCACAGGCATATATTCTTAGTTTTATGCCTTGGTTCTATACATAGGTAGGTACAGATATATAATATATATTATCACCATATTTATTTCTTTCGAGTAATAGGTACGCTAGGCGTTTACAAAATACCTATTTAGAAGAGTAAGAAAAATCTTTTACTTTTTGAAGGCTTCCGGATTCCCGTCTTTTTTATTATTTGTTATGTAAGTTTAGGTATAATATAAATTAATAGTTATTTCATTTGCAAACTGTAAATTACAAATCTCATTAATGGATAACAAAACCAAAAAGTTTTTTTTTTTAATGTGACGCTGTATACACTTGGTTTAAATCATTGTATTATGTGCGCGACCGAGACGAGACGAGACGTCAACACAAAAAAGATCAACTGTCGTAGTATTCACTCTAGACATTTGGTCGATCCCGCAGGAATATTAGTATCGCAGACCGCTCTGCAGCAGCGCCATCTAAATATCAGTTTCTGAACTAAACACTAAGTTTACTCCACTCATAACTCTGTAAATATACAGCAATTTTTAACTCATTATTTATTTTAAATTAGGACATTTAGTTAGTGGTAAATAATATGCTAGTATTTCATACTATGTCTCATTCATAATTGGCGATTTTAAGTGTCAAACGGAAAGAAAAGAATGAGTTTACCACTTAAATATACAGAGGGCGTTTACTAATATTGTAAAGAAAGTATCAACCCCATGAATGCACTCTCCCTCCTTATCAGCGTTGCTAAATGCTGGTCAGTGACTCATTCTTGTCATGGCCACAAACTACGAGGGTGGATTGAAAAGTACTCGGCCAAACACAGATCCTTTCAATTCTAAAAATTGAATTTACGCACATTATTTAGTTCAGTTCATACAAGTTAAATGTGTGAAGTTCGAAACGTGTGCGATAATTAGCTGTGATTTTATAAATTTATTAACAAAGCAATCTGACTAATTTCCGCAAATGGAGCAAATCGAGCAGCGTGCCGTCATTAAGTACCTCCACAAGAAGGAGCTATCATTAAAAGCCATCCATGATGATATGGTCAGTACATTAGGGGATTCCGCTCTGTCATATTCAACCGTCAAAAAATGGATAGCAGAATTCAAGCGTGCTAGAGAGAGTGTGAAAGACGAAGCCCGCTCTGGAAGGCCTTCGACGTCTACTACTAACGAAAATATTAAAAAAGTACTTGATTTAATTATGGGAGACCGCAGATTAAAAATTAGAGAGATAGCAGACAGTATAGGCATCTCTTATGAACGGACTCAAAACATCATAGTCAATGAGTTGGGTTTTCACAAGGTGTCTGCTAGGTGGGTTCCGCGACTGCTTTCAGTTGAACAAAAAAGAACGCGATTGACTATTTCACGCGACTGTTTAGAGTTATTTGAAGCCGATGCAGATGATTTTTTAAATCGTTTTGTTACTATGGACGAAACATGGGTTCATTACTGTACACCGGAAACAAAACAACAATCAAAACAGTGGAGAAGACCTGGTTCACCACCCCCTAAAAAGGCTAAGTCGATTTTGTCGGCAAATAAGGTGATGGCTTCAGTTTTCTGGGACTCCAAGAGTGTGATTATGGTTGATTATCTTGAAAGGGGTCAGACCATAAACTCTGATTACTACTGTACCTTACTACGTCGTTTACGAGAGGAAATTAAAGAAAAACGTACAGGAATGCTTAGAAGAAAAGTCTTGTTTCATCAAGATAATGCCCGTGTTCACACTTCTGTGCAATCAATGACTGAAATCCACAACTGTGGCTTTGAACTGTTACCGCATCCGCCTTATTCACCTGATCTGGCACCATCAGACTTCTTTCTGTTCCCTAACCTAAAAAAACACTTGGGAGGTCAAAGATTTTTAACACACGACGAGGTCAAAGCAGCAGTAGACGCATATTTTGACTCTATAGAAGAATCATTTTTTTTCAATGGTCTAAATGTTTTGACGGGGAGGTGGCAAAAGTGCATTGAACTTGATGGTGATTATGTAGAAAAATAAAAATATAACAGATTTAGTATGTGTTTATTTTCTTGGTTAGGCCGAGTACTTTTCAATCCACCCTCGTAGTTAGAACTTGAGATCCCTGTCAAAGTAATATAAATGTACAGATCTATAATTTTATTCTGTGTTCTGAGAAGTGAAATATGAGCTTTATCGTATACCTATATGTGGTGGGTGTGATAACTTGAGTGAGTATAGTGAAGAAATTAAAAAGACCCAATACCTACATGGTGAGTTTGTTTGACACCTACATGGGCCCAGTGAGCCCATGGGCACAGCTCTGCTTTATACTTTATTTCCGCCTTTCATAGACTACTTTTGTAGGAACAACTTTACCTCGAGACAATCTATGATAGACAATATAAAATTCTGACTGCTTCACTTCGAAGTTAAAAAAAACACTTGAATTTAACGATGTACACGACTGTACTATTTTACGTGAATACTACTGCTGATTTAGGATGGTTAGCAATATATACTGTAGCGTCGCTTTTTGCTGTACTCCCGAAAATGGTCGGCTTACTATGGTATTTCACCTACGGTTAGATATTTAATTATATTTCTTAAACTACTGCGTGTATTAAGCTGATATTTTGCAAACTTATAGTTAACTTACCCTTACAAATAGTTTGATAGCTGTCGACTTCCGAACTAATGGAAAAACTGGTCAAATCGGCTGTCGAAATTCCTGGCGACCTTGATATGGTTCTTTTTCTCATAACTAATTTAATACTTAAGATTTCATATTGATACTTACCTGGGCATTGTAGGCAGTCATAAGGTACAAACTAACGTCAACAATTAGTTTCTAGGTCCTATATTTAAAGTACAGGAGTTAAAATACCTGATTTCATATTTTTATTTTTAATCCTTCAATGGTAACATTTTTATAAATTCTGTTTATACAGACATGACCTACAAATTCATAACAGTGTAAGTAAAAAAAATCAAACTCCCACGTCGTGCCGATTATGAGATCCAGCAATCGACCAAACGTTACCCCAGCAAAAATTTGAATATCGCAAAAGTCTGGAGACGTACAAATTCTATTTATACAAGTACATTTACAGCACATCAACTACTAATTATTGTATTAACTTTCATTCGGATCTGAGAAAATTTTTTGCTGGCGTAACGTTTGAAATGTCATCCCAGCAGAATCTGATTTTAATTAATATCTCAAAAATTAATGGACGTACAAATTTAAAACTTTCAACTACATTTACACGACGTTACTTACTAATTATCTAGCAATATTACGTTTTGATATTCAGTACTTTTTTGCTGGGGTAACGCACACATATGTATACTGTATGTATGGCAAACTAACAAAGGCAAACTAGCAAGCGAGTCACTTAATGGTAAGCGATCAACGCTGCCCATGGACAACTGCAACTGCAACACCAGAGTGTGAGAGGAGCATTGCCGGCCTTTCAAGAAGTTGGGGGGAGGACATTGGGAGTAGGGAAAAATGGGGGACATGGGGGAAGGGGGAGAAGGATGGGCCTTCGGCTTTCTCACTCACCAAACGAAACATAGAAGCGATAAAGCTTCTACTCAAACGTCGATTTTCTGTGAGAGTGTGGTACTCCCCCGGACGAGCCGCCCCATGCATGCTACTAGCAAAATATGACTTGCCGGTAGCGTGGCTCTACCACAACACAAAAGTTTACAGAATGCCTTTGGTGCGTTCTGACGCGAGCTAAATTACACCATATCGCCAATCATATTGAATAGATATTTCTTTGACTACCTTTGCAGAGTAAGACTTTTGTACCTGTGTACTACTACTTAATCTGTGGCAAAGCGGAGGCGGAGGAGTTTAGTAAACTTAACACGTTCACCGACACTTCCGTCTGTAGACGTAATTCTATTGTGGTTGGTTTAGTGTTCGTGAATGAGTTAAGCTTTATACAGACATGGTACACTCTCTACAAAAAGAAAAAAATAAAGTGGTATGAAAGCGAACTAAAAGATTACCTATCTAATTAAACAGTCGTTACGAACAACACTTCCATTTTTGCAGTCGCAAAAAGGAAGTTTTATTTTTCTAGTTCATGTGCGTATTGCATGTATGTAAGTTCTTTTATTTCACAATAACTTCTAAACGCCTCAACGGATTTGGACGCTTTTGGTATAAGGCCATGTATGGTCTTATACCAAAAGTATGGATACACTGTAGTGTATCCATACTACTAGAGTACATATCCTCCTGAGTGCCAATTCGATATATGTCAGTCGTGTTTTTTCAAAAGGCGGGTTTGACAGCACTGAGGATAGGTACAAATGAAAATAGGATCTGATGGATTAGAGAGGTACCTAAGTAGGGTCGTGTAAAGGCAATGTTTCGTTCAACCTATGGACTCAACGCGGGATGCTTATGGTGTGTCTCAATGCGTGTGTCCATAGACGAGGACTCAATTGTTGGTACCTTCGCTCGGCAAAGGACTGATCAAGTGCGCGCAAGGGATAGCGCTTGGCGGTTTAGCCCGTGAATGATGAGATAGGAGATAGTCTCGAGTCGCTCAAAGAAAAAAACGTAAGCGCCAAATTCGTTATTTCTATTTTATATAAAATCAGACCGGTTAATTGTATTTTCATATTTACATTTTGATGAATTACTAATAACCTATCTTTTAGTCTAAAAATCATTATTTCATTCGTCGCATTTGAGCTACAATAACAAAAACTCTGCGAACGAAGACCATTTTTCAAAAAATATTTCTATCGAGAAAATTTTATCAAAACGTGTTTTCATCTTCAATTTTTGGAGATGAAATAGTCAAAAATCATATTACTTAGATTTGAAACTCCTAATTTAAGTATTTTGCGAGATAAATAAGGTTCAGAACGACCTTATTTACAGTGGTATCCCCTTATATACGGACAAATCACACAGATTGAGCAAGACCCAAAGTAAGTTCGAGACTTGTGTTATGGGATACTAACTCAATAATACTATATTGTATAACAAGTTTACATATACATATAGATAAACATCCAAGACCCAGGCTAATCTGATAAAGATCATTTTCCATCTTTACTTGACCGGGGATCGAACACGCCAGCCTGCGACACGAGAAGCACACTTTCTGGCGTGGCCACCTTCTGGGCTGGCGGGCACCCTCGTGTCGCAGGCTGGCGTGTTAACCACTGCGCCACGGAGCTCGTCAAAACTCTTATAGTACGGCTCGACCAATTCTGAGATTTGGCGACTTATTTTGACTTATTCTCTATTAAATCTGGGAGAAAACAGATCTTTGCTAGGTGTTATAGCTTTGGAGGTTCGAAGGTGGCCACGCCAGAAAGTGTGCTTCCTAGTTTGGACACAAAAACATGCTTATACCTTCTAAAAGCCAGACTAAATAATTTTTATATTTAGCAACTAATTTGACTAATTCTAGTCGGTAATGGTAGCCAAGCATGTGAAGCTTGAGTGTCACACAATTAAGCTGATTTTCACATACTGGGGGACAGCGTGTAGGTAAGTAATGGGCTGTAGGAATTTGAATAATAACAAGGCAGCAAAATGGAAAACATTTTAATCGATCAGGCTTTAGTGAGAAAGGGTCGAACGTTCGTTTCCGAGCGCCGCAGCCGGCTTGGCTCGCAGCCAGCAGCATTTATCTTGCAGATTTACATACATGTCTGTATGACAATCAATTTCCTACAGCACATTTCTCGATATGAGAAAATATATTCTCAGTTTCATTTCATTACCTACATGAATGTTATTATTATAGGTACGTTTGTCGTCGTGGAATAATAACCTAAAGATCAACCTAACCACAGTACTCCGTGTAGAAAAAAAACTTTTGTATGTCATGATAATAATGCTGAGTCATGCATGAGTATGACGTACAAAACAATGGTCTTGCATAGGAAAATTAATTACAAGGTACCTAAATAGGGATATGGTAAAGATTCTATCGATACTCTTACACATCAAAGTCTGTTTAGGCATTTAAAAGTTATAGTGGACTCACATACACACCTACATTTATACATGAGCTGAATCTAACTCTCCTCTTACTCTTCAACTGTTTGTAAAAACAGTGGATAGAAATCGGTCTATAACCCGTGGCATACTGGGCCCCGAGCGGCATCACAGGGGCGGTGGGCTGAGCAAATTTTCGATTTAAAAACATATTACGTCTTTTTCCCTTTCGGGGTAGACATAGCCCAGCTCTGTAAGACCTAAAGCCACGTTTAGCATGTTGGTGGGCATTAGGTGGAAAACGAAATAAAAAAAGCTAATAGTGATGAGTTGCTAGCCGCATCGCCTACTAATACTTTTATAAGTTAATTCTTGGAAAAGTTCACAACCCCGAATTACTAAGTTCGTTAAAGCTATGTGTTCCCGACGGGTACGTGGGGCGCCGCCGCCAGCCACAGTTGTTGTCTGTGCCCAGCGCTCGCACCGAGCTTCTCAGCAACGCCCCGACGACGCGCGCGCTGCGGAACCTCAACCAGATTGCCGAAAAAATAGACCTGTTTGCCTGTTCGCTGCGCGAATTCATAAGAACAGCATTGTATGTAATGTGTTACAAAAATTAACTGCTTGTCTATCGTATTGGTGTACACTGTAATGTTAGATTTAAGCTTTGCTGAAATAAATAATATGATAAGTCAGATTTGCACCCATTCCCTCGATTATACGATCTACGCGGGAAGAGAAGCAGCCGGCACATTCTACGTTTTCCTTCACCCCAGACCAGCATGGAAGAGACCAATAAACTTTCGCTGATTTTTACCGACGCTGACGCGGCGATTTGGCGCGCGCCCAGCATTCATCTTGAGAATTTCCATGGGAATTAATCATGTCTATTGCAAAATCATGCTTACATTTGAATGAGTTCGTCGAGTATAGTACAGTCCCATTAGTTATAGTATAGTCCCATTATTATTCATACATTGTTTCATGTTTGGTCCCATAGGAAAAGTTGTTAATTTAGACGGGCTGAGTCACCCCTTTACGGGAACGTCATTCGTTGGTTAAGTTACACACTGTATACATAAGGTCAATTTAAATTTAAGCGCAAATATGTTAAGAGCTGGCGCTTATGAGCTACTAAAATGTTTTAGAAGAAAAAAAAAAAAAATGTGTGGTTTCCTGCAGAGTAGAATAAGGACCACTCCAAGTCAGCTTCCCATGAATTCGATTTTTTTGGCTCTGTCCGAGTCTCGGACCAAGTGAGGTTTAAAATCTTATTAGTAGCGTACAATATGTATACGTACAAAATAGTATCACGTCTTTTTTTCCTTGCGGGGTAGACAGGGCCTAGGTGTATAAGACTTTATGGTATATAATGATGGGTTGCTAGCCACATCGCCTATTGACATGATTCCGCAGATTTTCGCCCATATCTTCGATCAGCTTTTACGATCTGCGCGGGAAGAGAAGCAGTTGGCACATTCTAAGTATTTTTTTTCTACCAGACCAGCTTGGAAGAGGTATACGCGCGACATATGTATTTGTATACTCGTACGCGTGACTTGAGCAACTACAGACTTTTCAAATGGTTTATTTTTTTATGCTCACACCATCTATATAGTAAGTGGTTTCCTTGGCTCACACCAACTATGTAGGTACATATTAGATTTTAAGATTTCTCTGTCAGTGTAATGTAAATTTCTTTGAGAAATAAAGTTCTCCTAATAAACCATATTATTTTTAAAAATGACTTCAAAAAAATTGAGGAGGGTATCAATTCGGTTACATTTTTTAAAATGTTTGTTATCACAGAACTCCGTCACTTATAACACGATTTTAAAAATGTACTTTTTGTGTACTGTATGTAAGGGTATACTTTCAAGTTGGTCCCATTTAAATTTTATCACAATCGGTTCAGTTGTTTGATTGAAGTTGGTTTTTTATATGAAAGATTATTATACAATGATTTAACAGTGTTTTACGCGCCCAACGAACTGGAATTGTTCAAGGTTTATGTATGTAAAAAGCTTTCTTTTCTCTTTCTTTTTCTACACGTTGTAAACTCGGATCCGAACCGGACACCTAACAGGGCAGAAAGTCTCTCTACCGACAGCCTTGTTTTTCCGTCGTAAGACCCATGATAGGGCCAGGATTTTCTATCCTGAGTCGTCAGCGGTGGTATTTGGGAATCTTTCATATCCGTTTTAATAAGCCCCACAACGAGTCAGGCAGAGATCGGCCGTAAAAATACCAAATCGTATTGCATCATTTGACGAACTTTGTGGCCTAGTGGTCATCTCGCCAAGCCGCCACATCAGAGTTGCCGGGTTCGATCTCCGGTCAGGTCAAGATGGAAAATGATCTTTTTCAAATTGGTCTGGGTCTTGGATGTTTATCTATATATGTATTTGTTATAAAATATAGTATCGTTGAGTTAGATTTCATAACAAAAGTCTCGAACTTACTATGGAGCTAGCTCAATCAGTGCGGTTTGTCCATATATATTTATTTATTTATATTTATCTGCATCGCCGCAAGAGGCTAGGCGGCGTAACCGGAAACACTATTTTGTCAGGCCAGCGGCTTGGCGTGCGGCCAGTAGCTTTGTCTTGTGATGTCCATACTTTGTATACCGAACTGTACGTGGTTGTAATGGTTTTTGTTGCTGAGGTTGTACAATGGAATACGTAGAATCAAATCTGATTGATTTGATTCTAAGCGGAATCCATAGAAAAACAAAATTCACCAACATAGCTTAGCGGATTAGATCTCTGAAGTGGTTGGGTGGGGCCCATAGCGCGTAGAACCCAAGGCCGACGTGGTGAATTGCGACTATACTACTATTATTGTACCAGCAAGCGCAGCGTTGTACATCCACCGACCAAGTGTCCGTACGACCTTTGCAGGGAAACACTGGATGCAGGCCGCGTCCAATCCAACTGGTCAGTTAGGGGTACTTAAATCCTTGGGGAGGCCTATGTCCAGCTGTGGACTTCTTGCGGCTGGTATGATGATGATGATAACAGTGGAATACGCTGGCCAACTCAAGACTTTGTACATGATAAACCTATTCTTCATCCATCCTTCCCCCCATTGCTTCTCTCCATGTCCTCCCCCAAATCATTGAAAGGCCAGCACACCCTAGTCCATGGGCAGCGCTGAACACTTACCATCAGGTGACTCGCTTGCTCGTTGGCCGTCCTATATCATAAAAAACTCTATGTGTTAATTCCATGCTGGTCTGAGACAAAAAAGGACATAGAATTAGCAATGTGCTTTTTGCCGCGCAAGTCGTAAAAGCCGGTATACTGAATGGGCAAATATCTCAGGAATCATATCATAGGCGACGGCTAGCCAACCATCATTGTTTTGATTCACGCTAATGCCCACCATTATGCTGAAAATAGTTTTTAAGTCTTATGACTCTAGATTCTCCCCTCCCCATAAGCAATAGAGAAGTGATTAACATATATTTATTTAATACTAGCTTTCGCCCGCGGCTCATCCCGCATCTATGTCGATCGCTCGGGAATAGTATATAGCCTATGTCCTTCTCCGTACTCCAGAGAACGTGTATGCAAAATTTCATGATGATCGGTTCAGTAGTTACGGCGTGAAAGCGTAACAAACAAACAAACAAACTCACTTTCGAATTTATAATATTAGTAAGGATAAGGATTTTCTAATGTTTTCGCGATTCTTACGAAATTAAATCATATAATACGTTGCCGTGTGGTATCCGGTAGAATATAATAGGACCACTCCAAGTCTTTCCGTGGATGAAATATGACCTCTGGCTACAACCCGTCTGGCCAGCGTGGAGAGTGTAGGCCAAATCCTCTGTCTGTTCTGGCCAAATATGCTGTGATAGTACAGAGAGGCTCGTGCTCCTGTAGTGAAGATTAAAACTAAATCGCACAACAGCTAGAACCGACACTGCCCATCATTTTCTTAGCAATAGAGTGGTCCATAACTGGAATAGACTTCCTGATGATGTGATCTCTGCAACCTCAATAAACTCCTTCAAAAATAAACTAGACAAGTGGTTGAGTACAAATAAAGTGTCGTTATTGCAAATGTGAACATTGAAAGTGAAAATTCGTTATCAGTGAATAAACTATATCCATAAACATTACACAAATTAAACACTGCCTGAAATAGACACATCAGCTGAAAAGCTGCTCGTCTATAATTAAATCCTTACTAATATTATAAATGCGAAAGTGAGTTTGTTTGTTTGTTTGTTTGTTACGCTTTCACGCCGTAACTACTGAACCGATCATCATGAAATTTTGCAGACAAGTTCTCTGGTGTACGGAGAAGGACATAGGCTACCTTTTATCCCGGGAAAAAGTACGGTTCCCGAGGGATCAACATTGACGCGGGCGGAGCCGCGGGCGAAAGCTAGTTAATAAATAAATAAAAAGACCTGATGATGATGAATATGTTTTTATTGCGTTTGTTATATTATTGACTTTATAACGTCTTATAAATCAATGAACGCCGGCTGCACGCACGAAAAAGTGTCAAGTTCCGTGTGCAAGCGAGAGCGCGGAACAAGCGATAGAGACACGATCGGCGAAGCGTTCGGCTTGTGACGCATCTATCTCTCTTCTACCGTTATCACGTAAAATTATCATCCGTAAACCGATTTTACAGACAACATTCTTTTTTCATATTAAACTGTCTTACATTGGCCTTCGACTAACCCAGAGGGTAAAGACAAGATCTACGATGGAGCGAGCTTGCCGAGAAGATACTTGTTCACTCGAGTCTTAAAGGCTGTCGGGTTAAATGTACTCGGAAATACAGACGCGAACAGTGAATCCACTGGCGGTGCGCATATATAAAAGACCTTGAAAAACGGTTCTTGCGAATGGGTGGAATATCCACCAAGCCCTTCATGGTGGATATTCCACCCATGCCGTGCGTCTGGAAGTCCGATGGTAAAAAGGAGAAGGCGGGATTAATTCATGCTGTTCTTTTCAATTTAAATTAAATCCCTTTATTTTAAAGTGTTATATTTTTGCATTCACAATGCTGTTATGATATACTCTTATTAAATTAAGAAATAAAATATGGTGAAAAAATTTTCAACCCGGCCGGTTTTGAACCTGCGACCTAAAGTCGTACATAGACTTAAGGTCGCAGGTTCAAATCCCGCCCGCTTGAAAATGTTTTCACCATTCATCGTGTTTGATACATTATTTTTACTCCTCCCACGGCTGTCTGGAGATTAAGTTCAGCAAAGATTGCAAGACCTTCAGACACCGTAAGCCAATACTGCGTACATCCGGAACGTTACCAATAGATATTGTAGGCGGTAGTTTTGTATTGTCTTTATAACACAAGACACAAATGTCAACTTACTCTATCTGCAAACATAAAAGCTGCAAAGTTTTTGAAACTTAACATTTGTGTGTATTTGTGTAAAATCGTAACAAGCCTCCGCTGTCCGTCCGTCCGTCTGTCACAGGGCTGTATCTATTGTAAAGTAGGTAGAGATTTTTACCGAATGAGTATATCCGCTAAGCGATTTCTTGCCAGAACTTTCACATAATTATGTATACTATGATCATGAAATATAATATGAAATATAAAATATACTACGATCATATATATACTCATGAAATTGACGTTTTTTTCCGCTTGCCATTATATTCCTAATGATTATAATTTTGTTAATATTTTGCATGTGTCAATATTTTTGTTTTTCTGAATTTAATTATTGAAAAATGCTTATATAAAGAACTCTATTCATTTGTTGTCCATTTTTTGATCAACAATACCAACATTTACCGATTCTTTTCCTAACTTCACTACTGTTGTCCGTAAATACATGCAAAATTTCAGTTTAGTACCTAGTATTTGTCAAACAAGAAATTATAATATAAACGTGAGTACGAAAAATTAAATTTACTTGAATTTGTTGTAGAAAACGCCATATTCATAGGTAAGGACAATATATAGACGGGACTTAGCACGAAACTTTTTAGGATGAAAAAGTAGTATAATAAAATTATGAAAAAAAAATATTATGGTAGCCCCATACAAGTGGGAGTAATTTTTTTTCGTGACTAATCCAACGTATGGGATGTGTTGAATAGGTCTTATTAAAATATCGTGAGCTTGTGAACATAATTTTTTGATTCACTCATTTCTGAAATATTTCGTTTTATACAATTGTTAGAGTCCCCCTCTATCTAGGAAATGGTTGTCTATAAACACTTGAAAAATTCACGGCAGTAGTATATATAACTAAATTTGAAGGAAAATTATCAGAGCTAAGTAGAGTTTACAAATTAAAGCGTAATAGTCAATCAAATTATAAATGTACTCGGAAAAGTAAAATTTCATACAAATTGAGTTGACAATTAGATACGTCCTCCTTTCTTTAAAGTCGGTTGAAAATAATCATTGCCATAGAAGGTGGCAATGCTGCTGGGCACTCCACTGCAGGGCAACGATCTGCTAGTCCTAGTAGTTTTAGTTTCTATTTTATTCCATGCCCAAGGGGTAAAGACGGAAGCCCATCATTAAGCTTCTGTCCAATTGTCCATCCATCTGACTCAGATCTGTATCTATTGAACCGTAATAGGTAGAGTCTTGTAGAGAACAGAGTCTTGAAATATTCATAGAATATGTATAACTATTGCCACTATAGCAAAAAGTGATTAAATTAAAAATACCTTTACAAAATAAAAAGTGTTTTTGAGCGTTTTTTGCAATCAAATATTCTATCCTTCGTGTGCGATTTCGACTTATCCCTCACGAGTCATCAACCCGTCTGGCCAGCGTGGAGAGTGTAGGCCAAGTTCTCTGGCTGCTCTGGCCAAGTATGGCCCTAGTAGTACATAGAGGGTCGTGCTCCTGTAGTGGAGACTAAAAAGGACCTCATGATGACTAAATTTCCATATGTGTGTATCATTTTCCATGTCTCATAGACCAACATAAGTTAAAAAATATTGTGTAAGCTCCTAACAAGCCAAGTCTACAGCCCTCTTCCAGACGTTTTTAATTACAAGAAGTCTCCATTTTCCGCCGAGATAAGCAGTGCGCTATATCTTGCTGCAAAAACAGGCCAGTGGAGGCAAAATTCACTATTCGAGTTATATTAAAAACTACTAGCCTTTGACAGCTCCGTGGCGCAGTGGTTAACACGTCAGCCTGCGACACGAGGGTGCCCGGGTTTGATCCCCGGTCAGGTCAAGATGGAAAAAGATCTTTTTTAGATTGGCCTGGGTCTTGGATGTGTATCTATATATGTATTTGTTATAAAATATGGTATCGTTGAGTTAGTATCCCATAACACAAGTCTCGAACTTACTTTGGGGCTAGCTCAATCTGTGTGATTTGTCCGTATATATTTATTTATTATTTATTATTCATATGCGAATTACGGGTTACTCATGTACAAAGTCAGGTATAGGTCCGACATGTTTCAACGTCACCTCCGGATGAGGTTGAAACATGTTGACTCATCTTCTTTAGGGCGAATGAAAACCGAGACGCGCGCACGAAGTCGTCCTGATTCGCACTCAGTAACGCTTAATTCACATATTAACAATGGTTTTATCTCGCGTTAGTAATATAAAATAGAATTATAAAAAAAAACAACGGGTTGCACTCTGGTAGTGCCGGCAGAAGTGACAACTTCGTGCGGTAGAAAGAGAGGGGGATATTACTTCCTCTCCTACGCCGCGCTGGCGGTCTCTGCTCACGTGCTCATCTTACGAATTGTCGATCAGGTCACGTGTCCTGACGTGAGTTTAACATTTTTTACCCAACCCCAAAAGTGCACAAAACCGATAAAGAAGTTTTTACATCAAAAATACTAGCTAAGAATGCAATTCAACTGAATCAAATCATATAACATTTATTGTAACATTAAGATACATCCAACGAAAATAAAGATGATAATTTATAATATTTCAGATAAAAACACCCTGCAAGGTATTACGGAAATGACCTTATAACATATTTTTTAAGAACCCGCCATATGCCAGGCGGCGTGGCGATACAAACGCGGATGGTCTAAACGCGTTGGCTACTTTGGATATTTTAGTTTTTTAGGAATATTCAAGGGTTATTCGAAAAAGAAAAATATATGATGGCTGCCTTATCTGTAATGCAATAATAATCAAAAGTTTCAAGGTTAATTTTAATGTATTTGGTTAATAATGCTATATACCTAGTAAACTAGACGTGATTTGGAGGCAACTTTGCAATTTTTTTCTATCGAGAAAATTTAACGCAATCGTGTTTTTGAGTTATATAGTTACCAGAGTTAGTCCTGAACTTTGCTGCATTTTTATTTCAACTTGAGTATTCAATTATTATTGATATAACAGTCAATCATGCAAAGCAGTGTGAGGTAGTACGGGCCCTTAAGTGAAGATTTGTAATAGGCAATTAGTATTTAAGAAATTGTTATTTAGTTAAAATGCTGTAAATCTTAGAAACAAAAAAAAAAAAACAAAACTTGTTCTAAATCAGATATTTCTAGGATTTAGCCAGTTGTTTGTAGTTTCGAATGGAAATATATATTTTTTTTATATATAAGTTTAGCGGCAAACAAGTAAACGAGTCACCTGATGGAAATTGGTTGTCTGTAAAGTCGGTTTACGGACGATAATTTTACGTAATATGATATCAGTGGAAGAGAGATAGATGTGTCACAATCCGAACGCTTAGGATCGTGCCTCTTTATCGCTTGTTCCGCGCTCTCGGTAGCACACGGAACTTGACACTTTTTCGTGCGTGTAGCCGGCGTTTATCGATTTATAAGACATTATCATGTCAAAAATAATAAAACTCGCATTAGTTAATTACATTTGCAATATTGTCTTATTACTCACATAATATCTGGACCAGCATAATATTCAACTCTCTCGCTAAACGCGTAGCGGCATCTTCGTAGGTTCGTAGCAACGGCGTAGCCTTGGAGTGCTACGGTGCTACGAGATGATTGTGTAGACATATTATACGCGCACAGCGTACAGCATAGGTGAAATGATTTTTCGATTTTTAGATATAACTTCGTCATTAGGTAAATACATTAATCACTTTCACTAAATAGTATGTTCATTAAGTAGCATAAAGCGTTGTGCGTTCTTCAATGAAGTGTTGTTAGCCGCAGGGTGGTTTACTCTCATTAATTCACAGTGCCCGGATGAACGTCTAATCGTAATTTTCTTTAATTATTAATGGTAAATAAATTCGTTTGTGGTACATTTTTCATTTACTTATATTTTTTCTTAAGCGATTTCTAGTTATAAAGTAAATGCTGATCGTTTTACGTAACTTGTAATTGGACATAAATACCTTTACCATTTCCTTCCAAAACCCATATGGCAGTCCTGTTTTCGTTTAGTAAATTGGTGACGAACTACGCAAATGGGCCCCTAAGATTTATAGGCCCACAGATGTAGAAAGAATTCAAGTTTGGAGCGAAAACATGACGGACGCATGCGCGAGAACGACCAATGTTGTTCCGTTGCCGTGCGGGCCGCGCGTCACGGCGGCGAAGATGACTAGGGGTGGGAAATGACGATTTTATTTTATCGAGAAATATTGCTGCAGCAAATCCGATTAGCTTGGAATACATCATTAACTTTTAAGTTACTGCGAGTATTTAGTATCTTATTGTTTTTAAACACACAAATTATATTATTTCTCAATATTGTATTTATATTACTCACTTCCGAAAATTCAAAAAAATCCTCACTTCCTTTTAGCACCTAGCCGGTTAGCGCTATATGAGTAGATGTTGATTATTTCTTTAATCAAGAAGTAATTTTGATATCATGTTGCATTAAACACGGCATATAATGTTAAATTTTCACTTCTTTGTTATGTTTTTTTTTAATGTATATCCGACGGCAAACGAGCAGACGAGCCACCTGATGGAAAGTGGTCACCGTCGCCCATGGACATCTGCAACACCAGAGGAGCTGCTGATGCGTTGCCGACTCTTAAGATACCTGTAAACACGCCTTAGCGACCAATAATTTCGTATTACTAGTATAGTATAAAATTAGCACACTAAGTATATGTATAAGCTGGTCTTATAACTAGATGTATGTAGGTATCTTATTACGTTATCAAATCTGTTACAATGAAAACACTGCTAAGAAAATATGAGTCCCAATAAAGTCCTAAAACGTATTCTTTACGACCAAGAGAGTATTTATTTACAACATGTTTAAGAAGCCAGCATTTTATGTTCGCTGATAATAAAAATATTACGAACAATAAAAGTCGACGTGCAGGACGTCCCTAACGGCAGATTTCCCATCGCTCAGTGATAAAATGTTTGGCTCAAGCGGAGGCAAGCGCGCGGGCCCGCGCGTCTCTCCCGCCATCGGAAAATTCAAATATGGAATCAGAAACGGTAGATTAAAAATTAAAAAAGTAAGTGTGTATACTCTGTAATTAGTAGACACAGTGTTTAACCAGAAAATATGTTCGTAAGTTAATCAAAACTTTGTGTAGAAGGTAATATATTTATTTCTGTGTATCTGTCTGTGTAAGTTTTCAAAACGATCGTAAACTGTGAAAAATCAAAGTGTGACAGTACGATTGATAAGAACTTAAGTGGATGTCTTCGGGCTAATGGAAATTAAAAATAAGGTAAGTTTAGGGTAGTACAAACTAGCTTATGACGTAAAATGCTAGATAAGCGAAGTTCTAAAGTTTTCAATTTTGTATCCGAAAGGTATATTGGGTATATAAATTAGTTATAAAATAAGATGTTTGACTAATAAAAGATTATTTTTATGATATTATACTTTGTAGATGTTTGATAGAGCTAACAATATCAACGGATATATGAATCAATATATTTTAAATAATTAAATTAAATAATTAAAGGGTTATTAAATTTCTATACACATGAATTATGATGTTTTATAAATAAATACGTAGGTATAATATTTTTACCTTATAAATATTCGTACAAATGATATTAATACCTTTTTTACATGACATTACCTTCGATTTACGTGACATTAATAATTATGTAAAATGTCTTCTTATTACCATACAAATGTAATTTATTTATCCCTTACAGGGTAGATAGAGCCAGGGGGTGGCCATAAGACCCAATGGCTCAATCGCGTAACGTTTTTTCAACGAATCTACTATATTAGAATAACAGCCTACTTAACGTTTAGCATGTTAGTGGATTCGTGCAGTTTCCATAAAGCAAAGGAACCAAATAATAAGGATTTAATATAAAATTAAGAAAAAAAATTGTATGTAACTATTTTGACAGTATTGTCAATGTTAACGAACATAATACTTAAAACAAAAAAAAGGGAAATTAAAAATATGCTCCCAAATGAATCGACCATTCTCATATAAAGTTGTCGTTTCAATGGGAAATACTATTTTGGAATATTGAGGCTTGAAGAATATTGTTCTGTATCTTAGGCGTGAATGTATAAAAGGAAACCCTGTTCTTGAAGGGGTGATTCAGCCTGTCGATATGAACAACTTTTCCTATGGGACCAATGCTGGGAACTTAAAATTTTGTTTGACGTTCCCATTAAATTGAACGAGCCCGAACATTTTTCTTTGAAAATTTAGTTTCTTTTTTGAGTAGCCAGTTTGATCCCACAGGAAAAGTTGTTTATATCGTGAATCACCCCTTCAAGTATCGGACAGGGTTTTCTTTACATAACTGTGGTCAAAAACGGCTGTTTTATTTTGGAGAAAAGACAAATGGATAAAGAAATGTCGGGAAGATCGAGACAGCTTTATATTTAGGCCTTTAGGGAGGCCTTTGCAAAGGAACACATACAAGATATTCTGAGCCAATCGAAAAGCTACTTCTTTTCGTCTTTCGTAAGCATTTTCTCTCAGGACGGCTCCCCTTGTCTTGCCATTTGCATTTTGATTATTCTTCGAATGTTACATCACACTTTACTCTCGAAGCTCCATATGTACCACCGTCAGGGAGGTCCTTAGCAAGTCTAGGACTTCTCAAACTATATGATCTTGGTTGTTGTTCTTTGGGCTTGTTAGTGGTAAGGGTAGTTTTAAACTTCCTCTTGGTGAATAAGGTAAATTTGGGTTTGAAACAAGCAACTCACTTACACTTTTGTTTCATACGAGTTTATAAGTACATACTGTCTCATCCTTACTCCTTACTATATACTATACTATACTTTTATTACTATTACTATCACTATTACCTTACTATAATCCTTACTTTAATATTATAAATGCGAAAGTGAGTTTGTTTGTGTGTTTATTTGTTTGTTTGTTACGCTTTCACGCCGTAACTACTGAACCGATCATCATGATATTTTGCATACAAGTTCTCTGGAGTGTGGAGAAGGACGTAGGCTACCTTTTATCCCGGGAAAAAGTACTATTCCCGAGGGATCGACATTGACGCGGGCGGAGCCGCGGGCGAAAGCTAGTCTTCTATAAAGAGAAATAATATAAAGAGGAAAGATTTGACTGTTTGTTTGCATTGAATAGTCTCCGAAAGAACTGGACCGATTTAAAATAATATTGAACTTTAGAATCCCACATTGTCCCTGATGAACTTAGGTTATACAAATTAGGGATCCGTATGAAAACTTCGATAACGTAACCCAAGGTGTAAAAACATACTAAAATAAATTCAAATATCTACCTATATCGTGCGAAGGTGGTCCACCCTTTTACTTTCCTTTTTTGTTTATTGCTTACTTTCTTCTTTTCTATTCTGTTTCTAGCCTATACTGTCCCACTGCAGGGCAAAGGCCTCCCTTTCATCACTCCAACTATTTCGGTCGAGGGCTACTGAAGTCCAGTCTTTCCGATAGGATTTCTTCTTTCATTTAAATTATTTCTTTTATTATAAATTTCGATACTTATCATACCTATGTAGTAGTACCTATCTTATTCTTGAAATCTATGAAACAAATATCGGGATCACGTTATTTATTAAAATTAATAAGTTGAAAGTCAACTGTATACAAGCAGCTACGTACGTACGAACTCATTTCTCTACTCCCCAAGTTGTAACTTCTTCATATCATGAATTATTACCAAAGATTCGATCAGAAACAAATTGCGAGAGCAAACGTATAAAGTATTCGGGTGAACCTAACTTTGAGAATAAGTATGTGTTTGCAAATCAATAAATATAATATTGTGCGTATCAAGACTCTGTTTATACAAGGAACAAATAATGTAAAATTTAATATAATATAGTGCCAGTCAGAATCGCACTTAAAGGGTTCCGTACCACAATACAGCATTTTAACTACAAAAAACGCTGAAAAACATATTTTTATGGGTCGACCTTTAATTTAAAATATACTTTTAAATTAAGGAAAAGACAAAACAAATTTAATCATATATATTAGTTAAATAATGGCTTTATTTATTTTAATAATTACTTTATAATACCATTCAAATTTATTCTAGCTTGCCAAACTTAGCGAAAATGTTGTATATCCATTCTTCATCTATAATGGTAAAATTCTATTTTTATTTTGTTGTAATATGAACTTTAATAATTTACCCGTAAAAGTCAATCAATATAATTGTATTATATTATACTTTAACATTTTCTATTTCTATCTCAAAAGGTTTGGATATTTATTTGAATTCTGCCAAGTTATATTTGGTAAGCTGCCAAGCTTACGTACTTCTAACAGGTATTCAATATCTTTTTTTAGTTCGACTAAGCGTACTTTAATATAAAAACTTGTTTTTCACGTTTCATCTATTCAAAAAACGAACAACGTTTGTTATACAGGGCCTAATTTACATTTTTAATCCCATGGGAACGAAAACACAAATATTGTTTAGAGGGAGATGAAAAGCAGAATGTATCTTCTCAAGACCAACATATACTTTTACTTCGGGCATCATACTCTGAATCCCTCGCTTCACTCAAGAGTCTACTTAGGAATCCCTCTTTTCGCTTGGGATAGGCCCTTGCGTCACAATTTACTATTATAGCGTCCAACATAGTATACGTGCATCTTTAAAAACACCTTAGAATATACCAGTTCCCTTCTCTAATGATGGGCATTAAGCAATGACATTGAATTATTTTAACTGAAAAAGTTATCAAAAATTAAAGTCAAAGAAAATTAATGAATGAATGAATGAATGAAATATAATTTATTCAAGAAACAAGTCTCACAAAATTGTTAGTATAACTTATGCTTAAATGGTCAGTAAAAAAAATCTAAACGTTTATCTTGCTTACTTGGATCAAATATAATGGTAGATACACGAGTCGCGCTCGAAAAGTGGCACCGGCTAAACAGCGCACGAATCAAGTTTTGTCCACAGTTTCAATAAACCGCGCTAGCACTCACACGTCTCGCGATGACGAAGGTCAGTGAAAAGATGAAAAACCTACGCGACAAAAGTGAAAAAGAAAGATGGAGTGTCATACTTTCAGTATGTACCGTTTTTGTTGTTGTTTGTAAGTATGCATGATGTTTTGGCTCGGGGACATTATTTAGGCTTCATTTTGAATGAGTATCCACCATTAAATTTGATCGAAGGTCTCATATGTTATATCATACGAAAGATAATAACTACGCGACTAACATATTTGTAATCTCTCAAATAATACAATCGGATTTTAGTAAATTTACTAATACGTAAGCAGTAAACAATGTTTTCGACACCTGCCATCTTACCTCGTTTCACTAAGGCATTGTGACATGAACATAGAAGTATGAAGTCTGCAATTTTTTTTTAAATCTATGGACATGAACATAAATAATATAGATTCACAATAATCTTTCATATAAAATACCGGCTTCAATCAAATTACTGAATTGATTGTGATGAAATTTAAATGAGACCGATATGAAAGCAAAGCCTTTTAAATAAAAATATTTTTAAAAATCGTTTCAAGAATAACTGAGTTCCAGGGTACAAACATTTTAAAAATTGGTTGTCTGTAAAGTCGGTTTACGGACGATAATTTTACGTGATAACGGTGGAAGAGAGATAGATGCGTCACAAGCCAATCGTGTCTCTCTATCACATGTTCCACGCTCTCGATTAAACACGGTACGTGACACTTTTTCGTGCGCGCAGCCTAAGCCTTTTATCGATTTATAATAAATAAATAAATAAATATATACGGACAAATCACACAGATTGAGCTAGCCCCAAAGTAAGTTCGAGACTTGTGTTATGGGATACTAACTCAACGATACTATATTTTATAACAAATACATATATAGATAAACATCCAAGACCCAGGCCAATCTGAAAAAGATCATTTTCTATCTTGACCTGGCCGGGGATCGAACCCGGTCACTCCGTGTCGCAGGCAGGCGTGTTGACCGCTGCGCCACGGAGCTAGTCATCTAGCCAGATGAAATAGGCATAAAATAGGAGATATAAAAATCGAAGAGAGATAAAAAATTGCGGACTTCATACTTCTATGTTCATGTCACAATGCCTTAGTGAAACGAGGTGAGATGGCAGGTGTCGAAAACATTGTTTACTGCTTACGTATTAGTAAATTTACTAAAATCCGTTTGTATTATTTGAGAGATTACAAATATGTTAGTCGCGTAGTTATTATCTTTCGTATGATATAACATATGAGACCTTCGATCAAATTTAATGGTGGATACTCATTCAAAATGAAGCCTAAATAATGTCCCCGAGCCAAAACATCATGCATACTTACAAACAACAACAAAAACGGTACATACTGAAAGTATGACACTCCATCTTTCTTTTTCACTTTTGTCGCGTAGGTTTTTCATCTTTTCACTGACCTTCGTCATCGCGAGACGTGTGAGTGCTAGCGCGGTTTATTGAAACTGTGGACAAAACTTGATTAGTGCGCTGTTTAGCCGGTGCCACTTTTCGAGCGCGACTCGTGTATCTACCATTATATTTGATCCAAGTAAGCAAGATAAACGTTTAGATTTTTTTTACTGACCATTTAAGCATAAGTTATACTAACAATTTTGTGAGACTTGTTTCTTGAATAAATAATATTTCATTCATTCATTCATTAATTTTTTTTGACTTTAATTTTTGATAACTTTTTCAGTTAAAATAATTCAATGTCATTGCTTAATGCCCATCATTAGAGAAGGGAACTGGTATATTCTAAGGTGTTTTTAAAGATGCACGTATACTATGTTGGACGCTATAATAGTAAATTGTGACGCAAGGGCCTATCCCAAGCGAAGAGAGGGATTCCTAAGTAGACTCCTGAGTGAAGCGAGGGATTCAGAGTATGATGCCCGAAGTAAAAGTATATGTTGGTCTTGAGAAGATACATTCTGCTTTTCATCTCCCTCTAAACAATATTTGTGTTTTTATTCCCATGGGACTAAACATGTAAATTAGGCCCTGTATAACAAACGTTGTTCGTTTTTTGAATAGATGACGTGAAAAACAAGTTTTTATATTAAAGTACGCTTAGTAGAACTGAAAAAAGATAATACCTGTTAGAAGTACGTAAGCTTGGCAGCTTACCAAATATAACTTGGCAGAATTCAAATAAATATCCAAACCTTTTGAGATAGAAATAGAAAATGTTAAAGTATAATATAATACAATTATATTGATTGAATTTTACGGGTAAATTATTGAAGTTCATATTACAACAAAATAAAATAAGAATGTACCATTATAGATGAAGAATGGATATAAAAACATTTTCGCTAAGTTTGGCAGGCAAGCTAGAATAAATTAGAATTTAATTATAAAGTAACCATTATTAAAATAATATATATAAGTAAATTTGGCCGTGTGGTATCCGGCAGAGTAGAATAGGATTACTCCAAGTCTTCCCGTGGATGTGGATGTCATAAGAGGCGACTTAGGAAATACAAGCTAAACAAAGCTTATAAACATCAATGAGACTCTCCAACCCGTCTGGATAGCGTGGACAGTGTAGCCCAAATCCTTTGTCTGCTCTGGCCAAGTATGGAGTAGTACAGAGAGGGTCGTGCTTCTGTAGTGGAGCCTAAACAGACCTGATGATGATGATGATAATGAAGTAAATTTGTTTGTCTTTCCCTTAATTTAAAAGTATAGTCGACCCATACAAAAAAGTCCTTTTGAGCGTTTTTATGGTAGTACGGAACACTTTATGTGCGATTCTGACTGGCACTTGACTAGTTTTATTTACTTAATTAAAATAAATTAAGTTAATATTTATTATTTGTCCCTTGAATAAACAGAGTCTTGATAAGCACAATTATTATATTTATCGATTTGCAAACACATACTTATTCTCAAAGTTGGGTTCACCCGAATACTTTATACGTTTGCTCTCGCAATTTGTTTCTGATCGAATCTTTGGTAATATTTTATGATATGAAGAAGTTACAACTTAGGGAGTAGAGAAATGAGTTCGTGCGTACGTAGCTACTTGTATACAGTTGACTTTCAACTTTTTAATTTTAACAAATAACGTGACTCCTATATTTGTTTTATAGATTTCAAGAATAAGATAGGTACTACTACATAGGTATGATAAGTATCGAAATTTATAATAAAATAAATAATTTAAATAAAAGAAGAAATCCTATCGGAAAGACTGGACTCCAGTAGCCCTCGACCAAAATAGTTGAGTGATGAAAGAGAGGCCTTTGCCTTGCAGTGGGATAGTATAGGCTAGAAACAGAATAGAAAAGAAGAAAGTAAGCAATAAACAAAAAAGGAAAGTAAAAAAGTGGACCAACTTCACACGATAAAGGTAGATATTTTATTTATTTTAGTATGTAACACCTTGGGTTACGTTATCGAAGTTTTCATACGGATCCCTAATTTGTATAACCTAAGTTCATCAGGGACAATGTGAGATTCTAAGTTCAATATTTTTAAATAGGTCCAGTACTTTCGAAAACTATTCAATGCAAACAAACAGTCAAATCTTTCCTCTTTATATTATTTCTCTTTATAGAAGACTAGCTTTCGCCCGCGGCTCCGCCCGCGTCAATGTCGATCCCTCGGGAATAGTACTTTTTCCGGGATAAACGATAGCCTATGTCCTTCTCCATACTCCTGAGTACTTGTATGCAAAATTTCATGATGATCGGTTCAGTAGTTACGGCGTGAAAGCGTAACAAACAAATAAACAAACTCACTTTCGCATTTATAATATTAGTAAGGATGAGACAGTATGTACTTATAAACTCGTATGAAACAAAAGTGGTTTGTCCTGAAGTTATAAGGCAGAGCTAACGGAGTTTTGTGGTTAGACCGACAACAAGCAAACGTTTTTGTGACTGCCATGTTGGAAATTGAGACTTGAGAGGGAATTAAAAGCTGTTTTTTGTCCAATTACATAGTAAAATTCAATTAATATCTTGATGACGCCGCTGGTGACAGGAGGGCTGGCTCATTCCTCGAACAGAAAATGTCAATTGCTAATCTTGGTACTATGCCACATGGATCTCAACTTAGATTTTTAGTTTTAGTTTACATATCATCATCATTTCGTGTAGGTGACACGGTCAATCGACCATGCACACCCTGGTGTCAGAGTTCCTCGGAACCGTCAGAGGCCGAGAGGCGGATAAATGGATAAAATGAAAAAAAAAATTATAAATGAAGAAATTAGATGATAAATGATAAAGATAGATGATAAAATAAAAAAGCCCTTCAGGCGAGTAGGCGACCAATACTGTTGAAAAGAGTTTCTTTTGGCGTTTCTTCTCTGCAGTGGTCAGTTCCGAAACGCTAGTAGTCTGTAGCTTTTGCACATTAAGTAATAATATAAATATGACTAAATTAGATACTTTAAAATGTGATTTGACGTGAAAAAGGCCTGCAAAGGCCTATTTTCTAAATAAACGTTTTGATTTTGATTTTGGCTTATCACGATTCCGCCACTGCTTTATAATATTTTTATTTTTTTTCCTTAGACAATCAAAAAACGATTTCCGAAATCGAATCGTAACTCATATTTTATAAGAGAAAAGTAAACATCGCGAGCTCCGTGACGCAGTAGTTAATACGCCAGCCTGCGACACGAGGGTTCTCGGGTTTGTTCCCCGGCCAGGTCAAGATAGAAAAATATTTTTTTCTGATTGACCTGGGTCTTGGATGTTTATCTATATAAGTATCTATTATAAAATATAGTATTGTTGAGTTAGTATCCTACGACACAAGTTCACAACTTATTGAGGGGCCAGCTCAATTTGTGTGATATCATCATCAATACTAATAATAAATCTATAGGGGGTGGTCATGGAGTATGTTACTTTGTTTTCAGAGATATCGTGTTTATAAGCTCTATACATGATACTGAAACTAAATTGAGGGTTTTTAGATTTTTTTTGTATGTATATATGTATGTATGCATGTTTGTTCCTCCATAACTCTTAAACGAATTAACTGAATTTTATAAAACTTGGTACATATATATACATTTAGGCGTACATGACACAGGATAGGCTACTTATTTTTTTCTCCTGTCATGATAAGACTTGGCCCCCATACAAACATAACATAAAATGTACGCGAACGAAGTCGCGGGCACTGCTAGTGTCCCTATATATTTATTTTTTTTAGTCATTAATCCTACATCACAAAACATTAAGTATTCTATTATTAAAATCTCTTCATTATCGTTTCAAATCATTGTCGGTACATTTACGGCATTGAAACGTTTATAGTCACAGGCCCTTTCCGGATCCACTCCCAGGGTCCTCGTAAAGGGACTGCCCTTTTAACACCTTCTGGGGGTTCTAGAATTATCGACAGAATCGATTTTATGCATTAAATTTCGGTTATGGCCTTTTTACACACATTTCCCAATTAATAAATAATAATAAATATATATATACGGACAAATCACACAGATTGAGCTAGCCCCAAAGTAAGTTCGAGACTTGTGTTATCGGATACTAACTCAACGATACTATATTTGATAACAAATACATGTATAGATACACATCCAAGACCCAGGCCAATTTGAAAAAGATCATTTTCCATATTGACCTGGCCGGGGATCGAACCCGGTCACTCCGTGTCGCAGCCTGGCGTGTTGACCGCTGCGCCACGGAGCTAGTCAAATTTGACAGAGATATGGGCGCGAATTGTGTGGAGAAGATATTTGTTTTAAGAAATCACAGGCTTGGTTTCTTGTCCCTTACGGGACCCATATTGATCCCATAGGAAAAGTTGTTCATTTTGACGGGCTGAGTTATCCTTTCACGTCATTGGTTAAGTGTAACTTACAACGACGTTCCCGTACATATACATATATGTATTTCTTATCTATACATATAATAAAACAGTAAAAATATTTTGTCTGTACATTTCGAATTTTTGACTGAAATGAATAGAGGGACGATTAAAAAGAATAATAGAAAGCAAAAATTTTTTTTGGAATTTCTTGTCTGTCTGTCTGTCTGTCTGTCTGTCTGTCTGTATGTATGATCACGATTATCTCCGAAAATACTGAACCGATTTACTTCAAACTTTCACCAATTGCTTTGTTTTAACTCAGCGAAACATCTAAAGTTTGTTTCATCAAAATCGGTTCATTAAAAAAAAAGTTATCGTCATTTGAATGAACTCAAAGCATTAGTTTGCCTGCAAATATACACGGTAAATTTTTTATCGTTTTGGACCCTTAAAGGGGTGACTCAGACCATCAAAATGAACAACTTTTCCTACGGGAACAATGCTGGGAACTAAAAAAAATTCGACATTCCCATACAAACTGGCCGGGCGGCGGGACTCTTTTTTATGGAAATGACGAATTTTTTTTTGAGTTCCCAGCATTGGTCCCATAGAAAAAGTTGTTCATATTGATGACCTGAGTCACCCCTTTAAGGGTCCAAACTGTTCCTGAGGGATGGACACTAACGGCGGCGTCGTAGCCGCGGGCAAACGGCAAACCAACCGAAACTGCTGCGCCTAGAAACTTGAAATTTGGTACAGGGGTTCTTTTAATGATGTAAGTGAGCGCTAAGACAGGATTTTTAAGAAATTTAACTTCTAAAGGGGTAAAATTTATATGGAATTTTCTCATTTTTGGACTTAGAAGTATGAAAGTAGGTATATAAGTTCTCGATTAAAATTAAAAAAGATGTGTGTGGGTAGATAAAATTTGCAAAATCAGCCCCCCCCCCCCCCCAACCCCCCTTAAGGGGTGGGTGGGTGGTATAAACTTTGTATCGAAATTTTCTCATTTCTGGACTTAGACGTATGAATATAAGTTCTAGGTTACTATTAAAAATATCTGTGTAGGTAAAATGGACGATATTTTCCCCTGAAGGGGTAAAAGAGCGGGGTAAATATTGTATAGGAATTTACTTATTTCTAGACTTAGAAGTATGAAAATAGGTAAATAAATTCACGATTACAATTGAATAAGATCTGTGTAGCTCAACTGGAAAAAAATCCCCCAGAAGGGGGGTAAAGTTTGTTTGGAAATTGGAAATTTTCTCATTTCTGGACTATGAAGTATGAAAATAAATAGGTATGTTCTCGATTACAATTAAAAAAGATATATATGGGTGAAATGGACAAAATTCACCCCTAAAGGGGTGAAATGGGAGGGTAAAGGTTTTATGGAAATTTTCTCATTTCTGGACTTAAAAGTATAAATAATATCCATACTTCCATACTAATACTAAAATTATAAATGCGAAAGTAACTCTGTCTGCTGTCTTTTTACGCTTCAACCATTGAACTGATTTGGATGAAATTTGGTATGGAGGTAGTTTGATGCCCGGGGAAGGACATAGGGTATATTTAATTCCGGGAAATTTTACTGTTCCCGAGGGATCGACACTAACGCGGGCGGAGCCGCGGGCAACAGCTAGTTAAATATATAATCGTTGAGTTAGTTTGCCATAACACAATTCTCGTTCTTACTTTGGGGCTAGCTTAATCTGAATGAATTGTATGAAAAGACACTCTATTTTATTAATTTATATGACACTCAGTGCAGTGCAGCATGTGTAGAGAGAAATGTTTGTTCCTGTCTTCACTTTGCTAATAGCTATCATGAGGTCAACTGGCTATCTGATAAAGAAGTGCAAATATGTCATGCCATTTCCCGCTCGTTAGAGCATGGTTAGACATTACATTATATACTTGTTTAGTTAAAAATATAATAATGTTGTCTATGACACTAAAAAGCAAAGATCTACTGTTAAACGTAGATGGAGAGTATTAAGTTGAACAACGAAATATATATTTCTTTTCTTTTCTCCTAATCAGCGTGTATTGAAAAGAGATATTATTGCCAGAAGACAATGGCGTGTCCTGTAAAGAGCTGTAAAAGTTCCTCCTTCAGAATGATTTGGCACAATTACCATAATAAACCTATACAAAACGGTGTTACCTCGATATATTGTAGCAACAAGCCTACTATATTTGTCTCTTTTTTTCAAAAGACTTCCATTAAGAATTAAAAAGAGATTCAACCTGCATGGAACGTTAACAGTTAAAAAGAAACATGTAAAATTGTCTACGAATTGTCTATGAAACTGGCGCTCAAAGAGGCTTAAAGATCTATTGTCGTGGATCTTTGCTGGCGCTCTCTGAAGCGCTCTCTCTCTTCGCCATCTTGTACCTCAGTCGCATTAAAATCTATTCAAGAAAAAAAATATTTTTATGTTCTATACGAACATTTTTAGTGTCAAAACCCTGGAACGAACCAGAAACCTTTAGATATATTATTAGAAAAAAAATGTTTTGTATTCTAAACGAACAACACTATCTCGTCTTGTTTTTCCCTTGCGGGGTAGACAAGGCCCAGATATTTTTAGCATGTTGGTGGGCGTTAGATGGAAAACGGAATCAAAATAGTAATGGGTTCCTAGCCGTATCGCCTAATAACATGCTTCGTCAGATTTTCGCACAATCTTTGGATGGGCGTTTATAATTTGCGCGAGAAGAGAAGCAACTGGTACAGTCAGGGACAGAGATACCTGACCAGGCCCTCTACCTATATCTTGAATTTTCTCTTAAATTATAAATAATAATAACACGAAAATGTATATACAAAAAGATTTTCATGAAGTCTTTCTTAATATTAAATTTTCATGTTAATAATAATTATAGTTTAGGAGAAAATTCAAGATAGGTAGAGGGCCTGGTCAGGTATCTCTGTCCGTGACTGTACATTCTACATTCTTTATTAACTCCCAGAATACAGCCTTAGCAATAACCCTTTGATATTTAAAAGCTAATCTCACCGGTGTTGTCAACTTGACGTAGGGATTACCGCGGAATTAACCAAATGATGTTCAGGGTTGCTATTTTTTAACGGGTGACGTCATAACACGGGCAATTGTTCCCACCGATATACCTATGTACCAACAAATTAGATTTATCTATGAGATTTATAGTGTATCAGAATCCTATTTTAACATACATTTTAAGGTTATTTTTGTAAATTGGTACTGTTAAAACTACAATCTCATTAATATATTTGTCAATACGTTTTGTATTTACGCTTATTTTTAAAACAATTTCAAAATCTTTTTTTCATTCTTCTTTCATATTTTTTGTAAGAAACAACCAAAATAACAGTATAATACAAAATTTTTTTGTATGGCAATGCTCTATACAACATAACCAAAAAAATATAATGTCATTGCAAAGGATTTTTTTAGTTTATATGTTTCGCAGCTTTTCAAACAGTAATCTGTTTAAAAAAGTATATTTTTTTACAATAAAGTGTAATTGCGGCCGTAAATTACGTTGTGAGTTAAATATAAGTGAAATAAAAGCTTTGGTCGTATGCAAAATGATTAATTTTGAATCTTTTCGGTGGTTACCATAGAGATAAGATGATTTATTTGGTAAATTAAAAAAATATATAATATCAATTTTTTGACTTTTTAATAAATTACATAACAGATACAACGCAGATTAGTGCCCAAGCCTTTTCGTCCGAAATTTCCATTTGCATTATAAATCAACCAATACATTATTAAGCGACGTTGGTTCGTATAAACTTGTCAATTACGGACGGTGTACCTATTGTCATGTATACGTACAGAATTTTGTATAACCAATATTTAAAAACTAGTAGTTCCTGAGATTAGCGCGTTCAAACAAACAAACAAACAATCAAACAAACAAACAAACTCTTCAGCTTTATAATATTAGTATAGATATATCTGTAAAGTCGGTTTACGGACGATAATTTCGTTACGTGATAATGGTGGAAGAGGGATAGATACGTCACAAGCCAAAAACTTAGGCCTATTGTGCCTCTTTATCGCTTATTCCGCGCTCTCGCTTGCACACGTCGTGACAGTTTTCGTTCCTGCAGCCGGCGTTCAGCGATTTATAAGTTAGACTTTATTACGTCAAAAAGATAACCGCGTGTTTACCAATAAAGATAATAAATATGCTGAGTGTAGGTACCTAAAGATCTTACGCAAAAGGAAGATCTCAGAATACTACATTGTGATCTAATGACATTCAGTAATTATGAAAACATTACACAACAACTTAAATTATGCTGTAGCCTTGTTGTGTCTATATTAATTTGAATTATTGACATTTACATTCGCTTGCCACACTTGGCAAAATATGAGGTTCTAATACTTACTGTACCAACTACTTTACCATATTTTACGCAAATAAATTATGATCCTGACCCTATTTATCAGGTGAAAAACACGTCAATTAGCCTTCGTTTTCTAAGAGCCGTCTGAGCCAACAGTTCCGATTATTCCCCTTCATTTGAGACTTTGTTTTAAATTGCCAATTATTTACGGCTTATCATCTATTATGGAGTTATGATATTTTTACGCAGAAGTGAGAAATCGATATAATAATATTGAGAAATATACGTCCAGGGTATTTTGTATGTGGGAGGGTATTAATGATTTTAACAAGCTCCTATTTAACTCCGTTTTGTTGTTGTTTGTTTTGGGTTTAATCTTTCGGCATAATTGTAATATTGTATCCATCCCCAACCAATTATGCTGAAATTTTATATACAGTGTAAGTTGATTAAAAATACAGTATTATGTAGTTGAAACGCTAGTAGTCTGTAGCTTTTACACATTAATTAACTCATCAATCGCGAAAAACGCAGACACAATTGATTATCTATTGTTATGTTTCTCGATTGGGGCGTTCGGTAGTTGACCGGTATTAATAAATTAGTTACTTTAAAATGTGATTTGACGTGAAAAGGCTGCAAAGGCCTATTTTCTGAATAAACGTTTTGATTTTGATTTTGAGTCGGAGAGCTTGTACCAATAATGTATTTTTCAAAATTTTGTTCCATTTTGCAACAACTATATGATTAATAGGTATTTTAAAACTAAATTAATGGAATCACCCGGAAAAACTCGATTCTTTGGGAGTCTTGCATGGAAATATATATAAATATAATAAATATAAATATATACGGACAAATCACACAGATTGAGCTAGCCCCAAAGTAAGTTCGAGACTGGTGTTATGGGATGCTAACTCAACGATACTATATTTTATCACTCTTATGTATTACTTGTAAGCGATGAATATGAATATGAATAACAAATACATATATATAGATACACATCCAAGAGCCAGGTCAATCTGAAAAAGATCATTTTCCATGTCGACGTATTTTACCCCTTCTGGGGGAGTTTTTTCCAGTTGACCCACGCAGATCTTTTCCAATTGTAATCGTGAACTTATATACCTATTTTTTTATACTTCTAAGTCTACAAATGAGCAAATTCCTATACAAATTTTAACCTCCTATTTTACCCCTTCAAGGGGAAATATCGTCCATTTTCTATTTATAATATGTAAGTACTTCGCGATAATGAATTTTCTCAATTAGTAATTCGTCATAGTAAACTTTCGGAGTTTCGTACATCACGATGACAAACATTCTCATTTAGGTAATTCGCCAGAGCATACTTTCTAAGCCATGTAACTCAACGATACTATATTTTATAACAAATACATATATAGATACACATCCAAAACCCAGGCCAATCTGAAAAAGATCATTTTCCATCTTGACCTGGCCGGGGATCGAACCCGGTCACTCCGTGTCGCAGGCAGGCTTGTTGACCGCTGCGCCACGGAGCTAGTCAAGTAGTACATATGCATCCGAGAATGGAATGGGGTAGGTTATTTTGGTTATGTCATTTAGTTTAGGTTGACAAGCTCTGTGGCCTAGTGCGCATCATGCCAGATTGCCACATCCGAGATCCCAGGTTCGATCTCCGATCAGAAGATGGAAAATGATTTTTTCAGATTGGCCTGTGTTTTGAATATCTATCTATGTAATGTATTTGTTTTAAAATATAGTATAGTTGAGTTAGTATCCCATAACACAAGTCTCGAACTTACTTTGGGGCTAGCTCAATCTGTGTGATTTGTCTACATATATTTATTTATTTAATTTTGTGTGGTTTAAATATTACTGTTCAGAAACAGTTTCCTTAGGCAGCTTAAAAAAATAACAGTGTGTGCACGCCACACATGAAAATCTAAAGAACAAGCAACATATTTTCCATGCAGGTCTCTCCCAAGTAAAGGAAATCGTAAAATATATAGCTTCTCTTCCAGCGCAGACCGTAAGAACTAGTCGAGGGAATGGGCGAAAATCTAAGGAATCACATCAATAAGGAACCAAAGGAAAATTTATTAAATAAAAATACCTACAATTGCATGGAAGTAATACTTTCAACCATCAAGGAATGTAAAATATATCAATATGTTTAATTTATTAAAAAAATTAAAATTGCATTTGATTTCCGTTTAAGACTATGGAAAATTGATGGAATTCCATCTGCAAAGAAAATTGATTCCTACTTAAAGAATTTAGAGACCCATTTCTTTTTCATCGATAAAGAATCATTTGAAGTTGTGTCAAATGGAAATTGTGCTACCGAAAATATGATTAAGCCAAATGCGTTGGGACGAAACGCGACAGCCGACGTACCCCAGACCTAAGGATGGCGCGGCATCCGTCAGCGGCGCCCTGCGGTTTGCGCAGAGAATAGACTCGCGAAGAAGAAGCCCCTGCCAACGGAGACTGACGTTGTTGTTTTATTTTGACTTTTAGTTCGCATTTATTCTAGTTTTGTGTTTTTTATCCGTTTTTCTTTCAAATATTTGTGCGTTTAGTTCATAAGGTTAGTGTACTTTTTCTCTACTTTTTCATTTTAAATTCGTATGTCCCAGCCGGAGTTCCTACGATGCCAGCAGTGTACCGATGGGAAACTTTTCAAAGGGCGAAGAGGCCTCAATATCCACATCACTCGATGCCATAAAAATCTCCAGCATGCATCACAACCCCAGCCTACTCTCAATCTTCAAAACAATACCTTGAATACAGCCAACTCTTCGCCCTTTGAAAAAGTTATCACCCACCTTCACGGAACAAAGCCCGTTATTAAAAGAATCCCACGGGGTGCGAGAGTGACTCTAGCACGATCTCTTTCACTGACCTTACAAAAATGCATTTCAAATAACACACTGGCATAATCTTTTCACATTTGCATATCGTTACCTCCATGTCCACAATTCATCCAATTCACTAACAAGGGCCTTAAAATTAAACACCACTCATCCAGTAGCCATTTCTATGCCATCCGATACTTTACCTATAGTCAAACGCTCACCTGATGTTAAAAAAATAGTCGAAAATAAGGTCAAGGATGGAGATCTGAGAAACGCATCACGGATTCTTTTTTCCAACGACACTCTCGCCCCTCCCACGCAGGAAACTTTGGACTGCCTTCGAGAAAAACATCCTACAACCAACTCAGCCGTTTTCTTTTCCGTACCAGGACAATACACACCGCCAATTTTTTTTGAAATTAAGCTCGAAGATACTCTTTCTGCTATTCTGTCATTCCCTAATGGCTCCTCCGGTGGCATAGACGGAATTACTCCCCAGCATCTAAAAGATCTGGTGAGTGTGTCCGCCGGTGATGCCGGAAGGGAGCTTTTAGGGGATCTCACGAAATTCTGCTCCTTTTTATTATCTGGTAAAATTTTAGACAGCTTTACTGAATTCATGTACGGAGCGAGGCTATGTGCTTTCAAGAAGAAGGACGGTGGGGTGCGACCTATTGCCATTGGTTGTACTTTACGCCGCCTAACTTCAAAGCTAGCTTGCATGCACATAGCCTCCTCATTGATGAATAAGCTTCAACCTGTCCAATTAGGTTTCGAAAGTAAAGGCGGCTGTGAAGCAGCGGTACACTCCGTACGCACTTTTCTAAAAAATGATCGTGCGGAGGTACTGCTGAAAGTAGATGTTAAAAACGCCTTTAATACAATTGATAGGACCGCCTTGTTGCACGAAGTTTAGACCCATATTCCTGACCTCTTTCCCTATATTCACCAATGTTATTCTTCCCCTACCAAACTTCTTTACGAAAACAATACCATTTTATCATCCACAGGAGTACAACAAGGTGATCCCCTGGGGCCGGCGCTGTTCAGTCTAGGTATCCATCCAATCATCTCATCCCTAAATTCTAAATTGAACACCTGGTTCTTGGATGATGGGACGCTGCTGGGATGCAAAGAATCTGTTTACGGAGATTTCCTGGCAATAATTGAAAAATTCAAAAAAAATGGTCTTGAACTCAATTTCAAAAAGTGCGAAATTTACATCCCTTAGGACGTATCGGAAACTATTAGAAAAAACATTTTAGATTCCTTTTTCAAAATTTCTAAAGATATAAAAGTAATATCTCAGCATTCTTTGCTTCTCCTAGGTGCCCCGTTATTGGAGGACAGCGTTCCACCTCTCTTGGAAAAGCAATTAGAAAATTTCAACGCTTCAACTTCCAGATTGGGTATTCTAAATTCACATATTGCATTCACTATTTTAAAATATTGCCTTTTTGTTCCCAAATTCACCTATATGCTTCGCGCAAGCCCAATTTGGAAACATTTGGAACTAATAAAAAAACTAGATGACTGCCTACATTCGACCTTAGAAAATATTTTAAACCTACGTTTTAATGAAAATTCCTGGACACAGCTAACCTTACCAATTAAAAACGGTGGCATCGGTATAAGAAAAATTTCTAGTGTTGCTCTCCCCGCTTTCCTTTCCTCTGTTCACAACGTTACTGGCTTATGTAAAAAAAAATTTAACGATGATGACCTCGTCATTGACCTGTTAGCAGAAGCAAAGGAAACCTGGTCAGCTCTTTGCCCCGAAGACAGTATCCCGGTGGAAACACATCAGCAAAGACTCTGGGATGCTCCTTTGGTTCAGAGAGCAGCAGCTGATTTGGCTCAAAATTATAGGTATAAATGATGATATTAGCCGCGCTCGGCTCTAAGCTGTATCCTCGAAGGAGTCCAGCCAATGGCTTCACGCCATCCCCTCTTACACCATCGGAACACTGCTGGACAACAACAGCTTCCGCACCGCCATTGGACTCCGTCTGGGAGCCCCCGTGTGCGCGCCCCACCGCTGCCCGTGTGGCGCCGATGTTGATCAGTTTGGGCTCCACGGTCTATATTGTCACCTCAGCGCAGGCAGAATCCCACGCCATGGTTCTCTGAATGACATCATCAGAAGGGCCCTTGCCACCATCAACGTGCCCTGTACCCTCGAACCTCGTGGTGTGGCACGTGATGATGGTAGGAGACCTGATGGTATGTCGTTGATCCCTTGGGAACGTGGTAGGGCTTTGGTGTGGGACGCTACATGCGTCGACACACTAGCGCCCTCTCACCTCAGGGGATCAGTCATGAGAGCCGGGTCTGCTGCCGAAGGCGCTGAGGTTGCCAAACGGCGCAAGTATGCAACCTTAGCTGAGGATTATATATTTGTGCCGTTTGGCGTAGAGACGTTAGGACCTTGGGGACCCAGCGCGAGGGGTTTCTTAAAAGAGATTGCCCCTTGGCTCATGTCGGCTGCCGGTGATAAGAGGGCTGGCTGCTTTTTCGCCCAACGGATTAGCATAGCTATCCAACGGGGGAATGCAGCCAGCGTTCTTGCCACCATGCCACACAGGCAAGATCTCAAAGAAATTTCTTTCTAGTGCTACTTTTTTTCTTTCTCACTTCATGTTTATTTTGTATATAATTAGTTTTAATTACTGTCATTTTAAAAATAAGGAACCCATATCTATTTTGATTCCGGTTTCCACCCACGCGTATTGGTGGTCATTATTAATAAAACGTGGCCTTTTGGTCTTATGGCCTTAGACTCTGTCTGCGCCGTAAGCCAAGGAGATACCTGACCCCGCCATCTACCTATATCTTGAATTTTCTCTTAAACTAAAAGTAATATTAACATGAAAATGCATATTTATAGGAACAATGCACATTTATAGGAAAAAAAGCTATGCATTGTCATCTAAACGAGTATACAACATTTCAGCTCAATCGGTGAAAGATATCTGCTTGAAAATTGAGTTAGAAAGATTTTAATTAAGAAATTAAAATCTTTCTAACTCAATTGCATTGCCATGCATTGTCATCCATACAAGATATCTGCTTGAAAATTGAGTTAGAAAGATTTTAATTTAAAATCTTTCTAACTCAATTTTCAAGCAGATATCTTTCACCGATTGAGCTGAAATGTTGTATACTCGTTTAGATGACAATGCATGGCTAGCTATGTGACGTCATTCTAAATCCAACATGGCGGAACACCTAAGATAGGACACCCTGGACTACCTATTTTTGTTGAACTTCGAAAAAATGGATATCAAATTAAAGGGCTCGCTGAAAATAACTCGAAACATAAAGTGATGTACAGTCGCGAGCAAATAAAATTGACGCCTCCAACAAAAGATTTTAAAATGTAAGTAAGGGGTCATATTTATCTGCCGACTGTACATAAAAGCTTGTTTTTAAAAAGCTTTTTACTTTTTATTTATTTTCTGACAACTGTTTCCGCCATTTGTCATTGTCCTGCTGATATCATCTTTTATACAAACCATTCATCTTTCTAATTGCTGTTAATATTTCTGCTCGCAATTCGTCATGTTTTTTCACTTACGTCCCTTATCAATCACCGAACAATAAAAGGGCATTCGTAAACAGTAAAACAGCGGGCGCTCTCAAACAACAAGTCGTATTCGGCGGATATAAAAAAATAACAGCCGCAGATTCTGTTATCCAAAACATTTTTTTCATCTCATATAGGTTCGATTCCCACGGGAAGCATACTTTGTTTAGTTGCTTCCAGTTTGGTTAGAGACATTGCAGGCTTTAATCACCTGATTATCTGATAAAGATGATTCCGGGCTTCGGAAGGCACGTTAAGCCGTTAGTCCCGGCTTCCATCTGGTAGTAGTTAAAGGAAACACGTCAGAGGCCGAGAGGCGGTTCCGAAGAACTCTGACACCAGGGTGTGCACGGTCGATTGACCGTGTCACCTACTCGAAATGATGATGACCTCATATAAAATTTATTTGGTTTTGTTAAAATAAAAAAGTAGGTAGTTTATTTTAATTTATCATAACTACCTACCAATATAACTGAAAAGAGTTTCTTTCTGTGTTTCTTCTGTGCTTGGCACTCGTAGATTCCAAAATACTAGAACCTAGTCTGTATATTGAGAACAATCCACTATCTGTCTGTCTTATTTTCACGCTTTAATAATTGAACCAATTTAGATGACAGTTGGTATGGAGGTAGTTTGACGCCCGGACAATTCTACTGTTCCCGAGGGATCGATACTAACGCGGACAGCGCCGCGGACAACAGCTAGTTAATAATAAATATATTACTAGATAAGATCGTTTAATATATAATAAGACGCGAAAAATGGCGTGATGTGGTTTTTTATTTTTAGAAATAATCGACTTGTTATCAAGGAAATCCTCTGTAGCAATATAATTACGCGTATTCCAAACCCTAGCCATCATAAATGGCTTAGCCATCATTCTAGAACCTTCCTAATTCGCCGTTCAACGCGTAATTGGTTAAAATGCAATTATCCGCGAGCCTTTATGGACCGGCAATAAAAATGTAACAACGCGATGTTTACGAGAAACGTACAGGATTTCCTGCCGGTTCCACCGTTACAGCGATTAGCTCGGATCCTCATTTAAACAGCCATTTTCTTGATGAAGATGGTTTGTTTTCTAGGAACTATTCCTTGATATGAAGACGCTTCTCTTTATGTCTGTTCTGCATTTGATACCCATGTACTTAAAATTTTGAAGTATCGCAACACCCAAGCCACGGATTACCGTGGGCACACGTATGCTTGAGCACGGTAATGATCATTAGATCATTACCGTGTCCAAGCATGGTACATGTGCATGTATTGTAATCCTTTGTGTTTTGTTGCATATGTGTGTGAAGCGTTAAGTAATAAATTATGGATTACAATGATCCTTAAACGGCCCGCCATAGGCTAGGCAGCGTGGCGGTACAAACGCGGATGGTCTGAACGCGTTGTCTACTTTGGATATCTTCGTTTTTTAAGAATATTCAAGGGTTATTCGAAAAAGAAAAATACATGATGGCTGCCTTATCTGTAATGCAATTATAATCAAAAGTTTCAAGGTTCATTTTAATGTATTTGGTGAATAATGCTCTATACCGAGTAAATTAGACGTGATTTGGACGCAACTTTGCAATTTTTTCTTATCAAGAAAATTTAACGCAATCGTGTTTTTGAGTCAGATAGTTACCAGAGTTAGTCCTGAACTTTGCTGCATTTTTATTTCAACTTGAGTATTTCATTATTATTGATATAACAGTCAATCATGCAAAGCAGTGTGAGGTAGTACACTTAAAAGACTACAGAGTAGTGACGTGACATATTCAGCATTTCGTATACGTGTTGTAAGAAATTTGTTTTGAATGAACTCGTAATAAAAGCTGCTGGGAATATTTTAAACTTACTTATGGTAATATAATTATTTGATATTTTTCATACTTCAGAAATGAATTAGACCAAACTTAATTTATCGATATCAAATTAAGTGTCCTTAACAACTTTGTCAGCTAAATGATAGTTTACATAATCAGGAATATTTTTCAAAATCTATTGAACGTTGTATGCAATTTGTTGGATCAATATTCATTCGCAAGCCTTTCAAAGGGTATAAAATCCACGAAATACAAATATATATAATACAAAAAAAAATAAAAACCACGAAATACTTATTACATGTTATTTTTACCATTGAAAGTCTTTGTAGTCGTTACCAAGTGAAAATCATTCAAGTAAAATTTAAATAAAATATAAGGAGCTCCCTCCCACATAAAATAAATTTAACGTATTTTCCACAATATTATTGGAATAAATCTCACTTCCATGAAAAGTATTATAACGCAATAATAGCTGATAAGTCGTATATAATTGGCAATTTACAGCATAGTATCAAATGAAGGGGAATAATCCCCATCCGGACCGTCAGCGTAGGCGGTACCTTGAAAACGATCGCCTATTGACGTGTTTTTCACCCGATAAATAGGTTCTAAGATTTTCTTTTTATGTAATATCTTTAGGTACGGTCATCTGCAAAAGCATTCGAACTGAAACGTGGTCCTTTACTATGGGCCTCGTAAGAAAGCTCAAGGTTGCTCAAACAGCTATGGAGAGGGCTATGCTCAGTGTTTCTCTGCGACATGGAATCGGAAACGAGGAGATCAGTAGAAGAACACAGGTCACCGACATAGCTCAGCGGATTAGCTCTTTGAAGTGGCAGTGGGCGGGGCACATAGTGCGAAGAACCGTTGGCCAATGGGGCAGAAAGGTGCTCGAATGGCGACCACGTACCGGCAAGCGCAGCGTTGGACACCCACCGAACAGGTGGTCGGACGATCTAACGAATTAGAAAAAATAATAAACTTTAATTTGCCATGCTGGTATGGTGGAGAAAAGAAAAAACGTAGAATGTGCCAGCTGCTTCTCTTCGCGCGCAGACCGTAGAAGCCGGTCAAGGGAATGGGCGAAAATCTAAAGAATCATGACAATAGGCGATGCGGATAGCAACCCATTATTATTTTGATTCCGTTTTCCACCTTTACGCCGGCTTCAGCACTATCAGCACGCTAAACGTGACATTTCGGTCTTATGACTTTAGGCTCTGTCTACCCCGTAAGGGATAAAGACGTAATTTTCAGAAATGGATGAGTAAATCGAAAAATAATGTTCACAAGCTCACAATATTTTTAAAAGGCCTATTCAACAACAATTCACACGTTGAATTACTCAGGATATTTTCGGAACAATATTGTTCACAATTCAAAAATTTTTTCCTTAGGGAATAAAAACGTATTTTAGACTCCGGTTTCAGGCGATTGGCCTGGGTCTTGGATGTTGAGTTAGTACCTATCCCATAACAAAAGTCTCGAACTTACTTTGGGGCTAGCTCAATTTGTGTGATTTGTCTGTATATATTTATTATTTATATATCAGGGCTTACTTAAACGTTGCCAGTAATATTATGACAACTTAACCTAAATTTGGCTAACTTCTTTGCTAAGAGCTAGTTAGGTACCAGTGCCAGTAGAAACTGATATAGTCGACAGTATAAATATTAGTTTGTTATATAAATGTTTAATAAGAGGGGGAAACTTCCTAATAATGTTATAAGAGGGTTGTACGCGAAATATTGGAATCATCAAAGTTAGTTAAGTTGCATTTGTGTTGTTCCATGCTGATATTTAACTCCCTGGACATCGCATCAGTCACCTTAATGTGGCACCCCTAAAGATGTGCTTAAAAGGGAAGTACAGTATGTATGGGAATGTCGATTTTTTTTTAAGTCCAAACATTTCTCCCATAGGAAAAGTTATTCATATTGATGGGCTGAGTGAGTCACCCCGTTCAGGGCCCGTACTATCTCACACTGCTTTGCAGGATTGTCTGTAATATCAATAGTAATAAAATACTCAAGTTGAAATATAAATGCAGCAAAGTTCAGGACTAACTCTGGTAACTATCTGACTCAAAAACACGATTGCGTTAAATTTTCTCGATAGAAAAAAATTGCAAAGTTGCCTTCAAATCACGTCTAATTTACTCGGTATACAGCATTATTCACCAAATGCATTAAAATTAACCTTGAAACTTTTGATTATAATTGCATTACAGATAAGGCAGCCATCATGTATTTTTCTTTTTCGAATAACCCTTGAATATTCTAAAAAAACGAAAATATCCAAAGTAGCCAACGCGTTTAGACCCTCCGCGTTTGTACCGCCACGCCGCCTGGCCTATGGCGGGCCCTTAAGGAAACGACGAGGGTCAATCGACACGAGGGGTGCATGTAAAGGAGCCTCCCCGTGTGACGCATTGAAACCCCCATTTGCGTCCGGCGCACCCTGGGCAACACTCTGCGAGGACAGTCTAGTCGGTAACGCAGATTGGCTGATCCTTGCACCACGTAATGTCTACAAGACATTACGACTCGAAAAGAAGAAGAAGAAATTGACACGATGAGGACTGTTTTGCGCGGGGTCTGGCACCGCAATGGCAGAAACCAAGGTAATAACCAAATGCACCTGAGAAGATGTAAGACAGAGACAATTAGAAGCCGAGCCACGCTTCAGCCCTTTTATTTTATGACGTGATTTATCCATGGAGATATAATGTCATTGTTACCTCCTCGCAAACTCACTAGGACTCTTTGTACTCGCATTTTGTAACTTTTAAAAGTCCTTTTCCTTTGTACGCTGCGCTTTAAAAATCTCAAACTTTACAGTTTCCTTTATAACTTTTAACATATTTAAAATGGACCTACTATAATATGTTTTCACCAATAGACGTGTACCCAATTTGTGTCAGATTTTAAGGAGTCAAAAACATCTGCCTGTAGGTAATAACACCTCTTCCGTTCTACTAACGTACTACGTAATTACTTAGTAGAGGAATATAAATTAAAGTCCCGCTGGTTCAGTGGGTGTAAGCTTTGTTAGCGGTTACGTATGTTAATAATAATAAAAAAAATTGTTTATAAGGTAATTTATAAGGTTTACATCATATTTGTTGGAACCTCTTTTTAAGCATATATATGCCTATACCAGGTGGCTCCGCTCTTACATAACATTTGTTATTTTACCTAATACTATAACTAGTTAAGGAACACTGGGCGTGGTATCTACTAGGATGGGTGACCGCAAGTGGCCTAAAATTATTTCGAGCTCCTCTGTCCTTCGGAAGGTACGTTAAGCCGTTGGTCACGCTGGTCATCCTTGATGGCCGTCGTAAAGCTATGTAAGATACCTTTAAGCGACATGAAAAATCCGACACCAGTGTTGGCCACTTACACACATGAAAAACAAAACAAACAAACGAGTAATTATTCACAATTATGCTACATTCAATTAATTAAACTCGTTGAACAAATTTCCTGTTCTAAAAATACAGCGACGATTACGTACGACACGATTCATTCATTCATTCATTTCGAGTAGGTGACACGGTCAATCGGCCCATAATAAATAATAAATATATACGGACAAATCACACAGATTGAGCTAGCCCCAAAGTAAGTTCGAGACTTGTGTTATGGGATACTAACTCAACGATACTATATTTTATAACAAATACATATATAGATACACATCCAAGACCCAGGCCAATCTGAAAAAGATCATTTTCCATCTTGACCTGGCCGGGGATCGAACCCGGTCACTCCGTGTCGCAGGCAGACCGTGTTGACCGCTGCGCCACGGAGCTAGTCATGCGGACAGACGGACAAACAGACAAACAAACGGACAGCGGAGTGATATTAATAGGGTCCCGTTTTTACCCTTTGGGTACGTAACACTAAAAATTAACTACGACTGCAACAAAATTGTACATATATCCAGTATAGTAATGTAAATTTTCTGAATATGACGTCATTTTGACTACCGCCTTGTTGGTCGACGTCATATTCAGAAAAGGTATTGTTTATGTATGAAAATTATAGTAAATCGCGGAAATAACTGAATGAGAAAAAATAATAAACCTTAATCTGCCATGCTGGTCTGGGAGAAAAGAAAAAGCGTAGAAAGAGCCAGCTGCTTCTCTTCGCGCGCAGACCGTAGAAGTCGGTTCTCTTGAGAGAATGGGCGAAAATCTAAAGAATCATGACAATAGGCGATGCGGCTAGCAACCCATTATTATTTTGATTCCGTTTTCCACCTTTACGCCTGCTCCAGCACTATCGGCACGCTAAACGTGACATTTCGGTCTTATGACTTTAGGCTCTGTCTACCCTGTAAGGGATAAAGACATAAATAAATAATAAATATATACGGACAAATCACACAGATTGAGCTAGCCCCAAAGTAAGTACGAGACTTGTGTTATGGGATACTACTCAACGATACTATATTTTATAACAAATACATATATAGATAAACATCCAAGACCCAGGCCAATCTGAAAAAGATCATTTTCCATCTTGACCTGGCCGGGGATCGAACCCGGGCTCTCCGTGTCGCAGGCAGGCGTGTTAACCACTGCGCCACGGAGCTGTCAATTGAACATGATTTTCAGGCATGGATGAGTAAATCGAAAAAGAATGTTCACAAGATCACAATATTTTAAAAGGCCTATTCAACAACATCCCACACGTTGGATTACTCAGGATATTTTCGGAACAATATTATTGTTCACAATTCAAAATATTTTTTCCTTAGGGAATAAAAACGTATTTTAGACTACGGTTTCAGGCAAATGTTTCTTGTTTTTTGAATAGATGAGATAAAAATTTTATTTCTTCTTTACTTATTCAGTGTTATCAATATTTATACTTCATCATCATCATCATCATCTCAGCCCGTCTTGCGCCCACTGCTGAGCATAGGCCTCTCTTCGTTTCCGCCATCCGTCTCGGTCCTTTGCTGATCTCATCCAGGAGCGACTCGCGATTTTGACTATATCGTCAACCCATCTCATCGGAGGACGTCCGACGCTTCTTTCCCCGGTTCTAGGCCACCACTCGGTTATGTTCTTGCTCCATCTGCCGTCACTCCGTTTGGCCAGGTGCTTATTTATACTTAGCCATGCCAAATTACAACATACATATTATCACGTCTTACACCTGTAAGACATGATAATATGTATGTAGAAAATTTATAAAGGGATATAAAACACGAAAAGCGAATAAAATAACAAAACGTTACATCAAACTTCGCGCGGACTGAAAAAGCAATAAAAGTCGCTTATGGCTCTAATGTTGAACTCTGGTAATCTGGCCGAGTTCGGAAGGTCAGCTCTTGTCCGAACCCGCAGCGTTATCTCGCCTCCGCATTGCCACTTTCACAATTTTATTTTCCCTAACTTTGTTTTACGAGTTACTACTGAATGCTTGTGGACACCTAATGCTATGCTATTTTTCGTTGAAATTTAACTTCATAAACAAGCGACTGGTCGAGGTATCTCGTGACGAAAAGGCTGGCAAATTTTTTGTATAACGCATTAGCATTGCCATTCAACGAGGCATTGCGGCACCCTACCGCAAGGCAATGATCTGCGTGACATTTTTTATTTATTATATAACTTTTATTTATTGTATATATTATACAGTTATACTTAGTTCTAGTTGTTAGTTAGTATTTAGTACAAACTTAAAATCACTTCATCTTCTTAACTATGTAATAAATGGACACATACCAGACACATTAATATAACAATTCATTCATTCATTCAATTCGAGTTGGTGTCACGGTCATTCGACCATGCACACCCTGGTGTCAGAGTTCTTCGAAACCGCCTCTCGGCCTCTGACGTGGTTCCTTTAACGACTACTAGATGGCAGCCGGGACCAACGGCTTAACGTGCCTTCCGAAGCACGGAAACATCTTCATTATCAGACAATCAGGTGTTTCAAGCCTGCATGTCCTAACCAAACTGGAAACAACTACCTAAATAAAGTATGCTTCCCGTGGGAATCGAACCCACGACGCCCGGGTCTATAGGCAAACGCCTTAACCACTGGACCACGGAGGCAGTTATTATATAAACATAGAAGTCTTACGTTTACAAGCGGGACGTCCCGGAAAGTGTTAATAAACAGGGTGAAATAACTGAATCAGAATCCCTTATAGAATATACATCCACAAGAAAAAGGTAATATGAGAAAAAAAATTGACTTCCTATTGAAATTTGTTCTGCTGATCGATATGAATATGTATTAGAAACTCAAATTACTTTTTTCTTGTTTTCTTGCGGGTATAAAATATTCCCAGGAAATTCAAAGTCAACCTGATTACATACATACATATATTTCTCTTTCTCTCTCTTACTCTTTTATCTGAGCCTTTACAGGTTGTAGCTTCAGCCGTAATGCTCTGAATTTTTCGTTAAATTTTGAAGCCGGGGGCGTGTTTACAAATTTAATCTAAAATGTAGATAGTATCGAGAGTGTAGAGGGCTGTGCAGTCAGGATGAGTAGAGGAATGTATTGTTTTTTCGAACTTATGTACATGTAAGAATGTGAGTTCCTTATTCCACCATAACTTCTGAATGCCACAACAGATATTAACACCCTCCCGAGTGACAAAACATTATTTTTTTTTAGCAGAGTAAGCTGTTTTAGCTTTCCTTACCTTAGCTCCTCGCGCCTGAGTTCGCTCGCACCTTAGCACTTCGCACTTTCGTCTTTCGCACCTAAATTACATACTCATAATTTTGCATTTAGTAGGAAACAATAAACGAATTGAATTGAATATATTAAAAAATATATTATGTTCAAAAAGAGATACATGCATAGAATTTAAATATAAATATTTGCTTTGACTATGCTACTAGGGTATTGTAGGCATAGGGGAAAATAAAAGAAGAAAAATAAATAATAGCCGAAACCATCCTAGCGTGCTATCGCTCACTCTACAGCAACAAGCTTTAGGACGTGTGAAATTCTGTGTGAAAACGCTGCCGCAGCAGCGTCAGTGGGCTTTTACGTTGGACTCCCACAATCGCTCGGCTCGCTTTGAAATACCGAACAGCGTCGCAGTGCTGAATTGTTTGTTGTAGATATATCTACTACTAGCTTTCGCCCGCGGCTCCGCCCGCGTCAATGTCGATCCCTCGGGAACAGTACTTTTTCCCGGGATAAAACGTACCCCTTGTCCTTCTCCGTACCCCAGATAACGTGTATGCAAAATTTCATGATGATCGATTCGTGAAAGCGTAACAAACAAACGAACAAACTCACTTTCTCATTTATAATATTAGTTGGGATTAGGATTACGTATCTTTTTTTTTAAATTATTTCTAGCTTTCACATGTATTTAGCCAGTATCAAGTATTAATGAGATTTCCCGCGCTTTTTCTAAGTCCTGCTAATCAATGAAATGATGGTATAGTGCATTTCGATGATTCTACGGCGCCCCTGGCGACAATTCCCATGAATCCCCTGGCTTGATCACAGACGACGCAACGAGGTGAGGCGGACAACCACCATTCCGCTAAGTAAATCTCACTGCAGCCGCACTGTGACAGTTTATTTCAGTTATTCCACACATTGTTCATAAACATGGGCATTTATAACAACAAATTACACCGATTCCACATTATAAGGTCCACTAGAAACAATTTACAAAACAATCCAAAACACAAGCCGTGCAGTCCGCCGAAATTCCCACCAAGAACTCTAGGATTATGTTGTTGAACACCTTTTCTCCTAGATTTTTCCGTGTAACATGCATGCATCAGCTTGGTATAACGCCAACCCGCCTGCCAAGCGTGGTGAGCAATGAGCGTGAGCCTTTGTCCAGCAATGGACTATATATATAGTGAATGATGAGCTTGGTACAGTCCTCTCTGTTCTTAGTGACGGAACGTTTTAGTCACCTTGGTCCAATGTCTGATGTTTTGCAACCACAACTTTCTTCTTCCCATCTATCGTGTTCCAGCAATTTGCCCATAATTATTACGACGAGATTGAGACGTATCACTACATAGTATACTATTATTAAATTACTAGTATTAAAACAAAGTCGCCTCTCGCTGTCTGTCTGTCCCTTTGCATGATTAGATCTTTAAGACTACGCAACGGATTTTGATGTGGTTTTTTTTATAGAGTGATTCAAGAGGAAGGTATAATTTACCACACCCGTGCGAAGCCGGGGCGGGTCGCTTGTCCTATTCTAATCCTAACTAATATTATAAATGCGAAAGTGAGTTTGTTCGTTTGTTACGCTTTCACGCCGTAACTACTGAACTGATCATCATGAAATTTTGCATACAAGTTCTCTGGAGTATGGAGAAGGACATAGGCTACCTTTTATCCTGGGAAAAAGTACTATTCCCGAGGGATCGACATTGACGCGGGCGAAAGCTAGTATATAAATAAAGAACAGTAAAAATAGGTAATAATCCCCGTGACGAGCTAAACCACTGAACGACGAGCCAACTTTGCACATTCAACTAAATTAAATCAATCTTTTTTGCTACTCAAAAGTTTCACTCCATTTCAACTTTCTCTTACCTCGATAAATCTACGCGATTTTTTTAGGAGGCCGCAAGCGTTGGAAATGAAAATTATTTTGACAGAAAATCCTCTGGATCTTCTGGATTTACACAATGTGAACAGAGAATTTATTTTGATGGCATGCATTCACTTTATAAATTGTTATGAAACATGAACGTTAAGGGCCCGTACTACCTCACACTGCTTTGCATGATTGACTGTTATATCAATAATAATTAAATACTCAAGTTGAAATAAAAATGCAGCAAAGTTCAGGACTAACTCTCTATATGACTCAAAAACACGATTGCGTTAAATTTTCTCGATAGAAAAAAATTGCAAAGTTGCCTCCAAATCACGTCTTATTTACTCGGTATATAGCATTATTCACCAAATACATTATAATTAACCTTGAAACTTTTGATTATTATTGCATTACAGATAAGGCAGCCATCATATGTTATTCTTTTTCGAATAACCCTTGAATATTCCTAAAAAACGAAAATATCCAAAGTAGCCAACGCGATTAGACCATCCGCGTTTGTACCGCCACGCCGCCTGGCATATGGCGGGCTCTTAACAGTGACTTTTCATTAACTGCTTTCCTCAATATTAAGGGGCCATCCATGGTCAGGGTTGTCGTCCTCAACTGCTTGGCCAGTGGTTGCAGGTATGGCATCGGGTACGCGCGCCCGGCCTCCCGAGCTGCTTGTTCCCCATTCATCCGAGTGATTAGTATCCGAATACCTTAATTCCCTTCCCAAATCCAACATTCCTATCCTTCCCCGGCTTAAAATTGCTTCTCATGGGCAGCAGCGTCAGAAGCATTAGAAGCCAAATCAACTGCGGTCGCTAACCCGCCTGACAAGCCTGGTGAGTATGGCAATATCCTCCCATGGAACGCAAAATCCTTGGGAGCAAACAAGCAAGCAGGTCACATGATAGTAAAAGATCTCTGCTGCCCATAGGCACTGCCACACCAGGGGTGTGATAGAGAGTTGCCGGCCTTTCAAGAAAACATAGACTCGTCACAGTGTACTTCTTACGCCTGAAATAAAACAAAAGAAAATAAAGATCACAAGAAAGATAGACAAAATGCTCAATTCAGGAAATCGATTTGGAGATTACGTAGCAATAAATAATGAGGTATCTTAACGTAATACCATAACCCTATTTTTCGGGACGTTACAGCCGGTCTTTAAGATCAGCCTCTGATAAAAACCCGTTTCGAGCATGGACGCTAGCCATGGTTTTATTTATTGCTTACTATTTTAATTCTGCACAAAAAGTATAAGTTCGTTCACGTATTGGAGTCTGGGAAAAGAATAGGGATGGCTTAAAATGGAATGAATGAATGCTTTATTGCACAACAAAACAAAAAATATGATTTGGTAATTTGGCTGTAGAGGAGCCATAAACTCTTAGATTGCGAACGCAAAGATAGAATTTAACTATCATATTGTAATGTTCTTATATGACTTCATCTTATTCATTGCATTCATCGTTTTTTAATGCTTCGGACCCCGGGTTTGCTTATCCTTACTCCGTGCTCCGGCGAGCTCCGTGGCGCAGTGGTCAACACGCCAGCCTGCGATGCGGTTCGATCCCTGGTCAGGTCATGATGGAGAACAATCTTTTTCGGATTGACCTTGATGTTTATCTATATAAGTATCTATTATAAAATATAGTATCTTTATGGGGCTAGCTCAATTTGTGTGATATGTCCCTATATATTTATTTACTTATGCCTTATTCCTAACTAATGCGAGTGTTCGTTTATTTTTTTACGCTTTAATAAAATTACAGAAACGATCATAAAATGTTACCTACACAAAAGTGTAGTTCCCGTGGGATTTAATAAAAGCGAGCGGAGCTGTTGGATATCTATATCTATACTTACTACTGGTTCAAATTGGAAAATTATTTTTGTGTTGGATAGTCCATTTATCGAGGAAGGCTTTAGGCTATAAAACATCGGTCTGCAAAAGGAGTGATGGATCAATAAAAAATGTTTTGAAGACGGGGGAAAATTATTCATTCATACTAATAAAAAAAATAATTAATCATAATAACCGTGTACCTTAGAATTGTAGTCTAGTTCTGTACCAGGTCATCTAAGTTTATATAATGTTTTTGATTATAGTTAATAAATAAATAAAAAAATATAAAAAAAATAAAATAAAATAAATTGCCGCGGACGAAGTCTCGGGCAACAGCTAGTAATAACTATTGTGTCATGTGACATAAATGGAATGAAACGTAGTTATTGTAAAAGCGATCTCAAACATTGTGCCGAGCTGTAAAAGAGTCGTAAACACGCTTGACGCTTTACTGCTTCAATTCAGTTTTGATTGCGAACGCACGGACGAAGGAAAACGCTCTTACGAGTATATTACTTTATCTTCTTATGCATGGTGATATAATCTTTGAAGTGTTTGCGTCACTCCCATGCCGCTGTCCGCGCCACTCTCTTTCGTGGCGTCGCTCTATTCGCTTGTTATTTTTATTCTTCCCGCTCCTCGTACTGCCGCTGTTTCCATTCGCTTGGAGGAAATCGTGCGCGTTTTCGGCGTCTCGTGGTGTGCTTCAAATATTTTTATACTTTTGATCTTATCGCTCGCCGCCCCGAGTCTAACTACCGCTCACAGCGGTAAGTACGCCGATACACAGTAGCTCGTCAGTTTTAATTGCGAACGCACGGACGAAGGAAAACGCTCTTATATTACTTTATCTTCTTATGCATGGTGGTATCATCCTTGAAGTGTTCATGACGTTTTATAAAACTGCTGCAAGTTGCGCTGCAGCTATAGTATACACTGAGGGCGTTACGATTTAGATTTGAACTTAACAATAAAAACCGGCTAAGTGCAAGTTGGACTCGCGCACGAAGGGTTCCGTAAAAAATGTCCGTATGTCTGTTGTTTGGGAGCCTTTTAATAGTAATTTAATTATATTTAATAATTTATTTTTATAGTAAATATATCTAAATATATATAACTCAAAGGTGACTGACTGACTGACATAGTGATCTATTAACGCACAGCCCAAACCACTGGACGGATCGGGCTGAAATTTGGCATGCAGGTAGATATTATGACATCGGTAAAGTAAGTCTAATATTCTAATATTCTCTAAGTTCTAATATTCTCTAAATAATCGGTAGGCATCCGCTAAGAAAGGATTTTGATCAATTCTACCCCCAAGGGGATGAGTTTGTATGAAACTTTGTCAATTTTAAACCGATCGGGCTGAGACTTTATACTTCTTAACGCGAGCGAAGCCGCGGGCAAAAGCGAGTAACTAAATAATCTGTGAATATTTCAAGCGTCTACCTGTTGCTGTTATCATTATCAGTACGCAGCATGTCTTTTCCTGTGGTCTTTCCCTTTCATTCTCCCTATATCCACTCCCTCAATCATGTTCTGCCTTACGCATTCCATTCATCCTTTTTTTGTTGTTCCCCTTTCTCAATATCCACTTACCTACATTTCTAGTGCCTCGGTGTTCAGTACCGTCACAAAATCGTCTAAAATATTTTGTGGTGGTAATGAACACCGAGACATTTGATACGCCGCTGTGTTCGTCACTTCCATGCCGCTAAGTTTTTCGAAACCTTAAGTTTAATAATGCATACTTCCATACTAATCCATCCATTCTAATATTATTAATGCATAAGTGAGTTTGTTTGTTACGCTTACACGCCGTAATTACAGAACCGATCATTATTAAATTTTGCATATCCGTTGGCTGGGGTACCTAGAAGCATATTATGTCCCAGGAAAAAGTACTGTTCCCGAGGGATCGACATTAACGCCAGCGCAGCCGCGGGCGAAAGCTAGTAATGTAATAATAAACGCGATAAAATCGTATTAAGTAATTGAACATTAATATCTTATTGGCCACTTACCCAGACGAAATCCAACAAACAGTTTTAATATAATGTTTATCGTAGCTTAACTAATGCTTGTTATGAGTAGAAAAACAAGAGAATGAGCGCCCAGTCTAATCGCGTTAGGCGCGCCGATGAAGCCGTACAAAGGTGGCAATCATCGGCGCGGACCGTCTTAAGACTATATAGTTTGACTAGCTCTACTCGTGACTCCGTTCGCTTACATCTGTATGGGGGCCAGGTCTTATCATAACTGGAGAAAAAAATTAAGTAGCCTATCCTGTGTCCTGTACGTCTAAATGTGTATCAACCAAATTTCATACAAATCAGTTAATTCGTTTTAAACATACATACAGAAAGAAAGATATAAAAATCGTCAAATTAGTTTCAGTATCATGTATAGAGCTTATAAACACGATATCTGTGAGAACAAAGTAACTTACTCCATGACCAACCCTTACAGATTTATTATTAGTATTGATAATAATATAGGTATTATCACACTGTAACTTAGCAATTGTTTCTTTTGTTTTACGTGTGTGTAAGTGGCCTACACTGGTTCCAGATTTTTCAAGCTGCCTAAAGGCATCTCACATAGCTTCACGACTGTCATCAATGAATACAGCCTAATCTTGTCTTTCGAAGCATGGAGAAGCTCGAAATATTTTAATACCACTTGCGGCCCATCCCAGTGAGGACTGCTCCCAGGGATGCTTAACATGCAAAAGCGCTAATTAAGCTCACTGCTACTAGGCTACCGGGCTCCCTGAGTAATACCATGTGGTTTCAACTCCTTTATGGCAGAATTTGTTTCAATAATGATTCATAGATGGCGACATAGTTGTATTACCAATTACAAATTAATTTTTATTCATTTTATTTATTTACTCCAAAACAATACAAAAAAAATCACAAATCTAAATAATGTAACATAATCTCACAGTAATATAATATAAAACAACAAATCATACTTAAGTCATGATACATGTAATGTAGGTATTAAAAACCTTTATTTTGGCATTGCACTCGTACTCGTTTAGAGAAAGTTATTCTCTCTGTATGGATTTAAATGCTTAAAAAAATAAACGATTTTAATTTTTTATTTTATTTTTATTTATAGCACTATAACCGCAGCAGCTTTGTAAATGAATTACACGTGTGCACTGGGAAACTAACAAGTGCAAGTAATTTTCTGATTCAGACTCCAATTGTAGCTCGTTTAATGAAATCTTACATTTTAGAATGAAGTCATTACATACATTAAAGAACTACCTCCGTGGTCCAGTGGTTAAGGCGTTTGCCTGTAGACCCGGGGGTCGTGGATTTGATTCTCACGGGAAGCATACTTTGTTTAGTTGTTTCCAGTTTGGTTAGGACATTGCAGGCTTAAATCACCTGATTATCTGATAATAAAGATGATTCCGTGCTTCGGAAGGCACGTTAAGCCGGTGGTCCCGGTTGCCATCTGGTAGTCGTTAAAGGAACCACGTCAGAGGCCAAGAGGCGGCCCCGAAGAACTCTGACACCAGGGTGTGCATGGTTGATTGACCGTGTCACCTACTCGAAATGATGATGATGATGATACATTAAAGAATAGAATCAAGTCAAGAATAGAATAAAATCTAGAAGTAAAAATCTATAATATAAAGAAAATCCTGTCCGATCCTTGAAGGGGTGATTCAGCACGTCGATACGAACAACTTTTTCTATGGGATCACTGCTGGGAACTTAAAATGGACATTTCCAAACAAAACTTTTAGGCCGCCCGGTCAATTTGCATCGTTTAAATCGACGGGCTAAATCAGCCCTAGGTTTTTTTATGTATTGTATATATTTTCCAATATTTTTGGATTTGTGGTTTCGGAAATAAGGTGAATGATATTTTTTTATATATTTTGTTGAATATGTAAAAAAGAAAATATTTGAGATCCTCGCAATATGCCATTTGATTTGATATGTCACATGATACCGTCTGCAAAACTTTTTTTTATGATTATTGAAATCCCCATATAAGTACCCATTAACTCTAAATATATTTATTAATGAAATAATTATGTACATTTTTAGCCCACATAAATCTATAATATAGGTGTTAAATTTTATCTCAATCGGCCTGGATTTGAAACAAATCAGCTATGACAAACGGACAGACAAACTCATGAGTGATCCTAAAAGGGTCCTGTTTTACACTCAGTCATACAGAACCCTAAAAAACAGACATGAATCTGAAAATAAGTCGACGCTAATCGTCTTAAGCGAGCCCCATGTAAACTACATTGAAGGGGTTTAATCATCTCTGATCTTCTTACGGGATTAAGGGATTAAATGAATTTGATACGGCCCCTCTGTATCAAATTCATTTAAGGATTATTATTAGCTTCAATTAATTACTTTACGACATAAGTTTGAAACTTAAGTGACTGTTTAAGCGGTTGCCGCGCGACCGGAAAACGTCGCGACTGCGCAAGCCATTAGGTTGCGCAAAACGATTAGGCGAATATGTAAAAAACGTTAGTCTTAATATTTTGATATTTACATTTTCTATATATTATGGTAATCGCTTTAAAACTTCCCCTTTTTTGAAGACGGTTTAAAGCGATGCTGTGATGGCAAATTGCTTTGTCCCAAATTATTCTCTCAATATTCTTATGTTCGCCGGGTCAACTAGTTTTTATAAATCTTTGTAAATTTCATGAATATTTTAGAAGCTTGCTTATCTATTTGTGAAAAAACACCCAGACCTATTCAAAAAAGCAAATATAAACTAAAAACACCGGTCAAGAGATCCCACATAATTACTTTTGCCATGCTCTAGAACAACACATTTCCAAAAAAACTGTTTTTATATGGTTAGTAAAATATATACTTAATAAAATTCCAATATCCATTCGGGAACTGCCTTTTAACCACTTCAAAATCAAATTAAATAAATGGCTTCTTGACGTGCGCTTCTACACAATTAATGAATTTATGACTACTAAAAATAATATTGATACATTTTGACATTCATGAAACTAGACATAATTATGACATTCATGAAACTAGACATAATTTAAATCCCTAACTTTAAATATGTTCTTTTCTTCATTTTGTATAGTGTAATATTGACCTCTCAACCACCAAGTGGTCTAATGAGGACACATAACAATAGAAAATCCATTATTACCCCACATTTAAGGGCAAAATGCATCCATCGGCAGTTTTGAGTCGGCGAAATTGGAGAACTCACCGCCAGCTGTCGACATCGTTCAAGATGCCCCGCGCCCCGCCGCCCGCTCTTCCCTCCGCGAGGAGCCGACGTCACTGCCGAGCACGTCAACCCCGACACGTGCCTACGCAGCCGTAGCCGCCGCCCCGGCTGCTGCGTCACCGCAGCGGCCCGTCACAAAGGGGAAAAAACAGGCAAGCTCTCGCATGCCTGTTGAATCGGGTTCTCGAAGGGACCAGTGCGACAAGGAGGGCTTCGTTAAAGTAGAGCGGAGAAAAAAGAAGCCCACCATCCGTAACCACCACGGCAATTCACCGCATGAACCGACCCTACTGTTGCGTCCCGAAGTGAAGACGACGCAGCTGTACGTGTCCCGCTTGCATTGGTCTACGAGGGTAGAGGACGTCGTAGACTACGTGCTGAAGAAGTCCAAATTCACATTGAGGGTCGAACAGTTGGCTTCTCGCCATAAAGTGAGCTTTAATTCATTTGTGGTGAGAGTGCCGACCCACCATCTAGAGACCTTCATGAAGGAGGACTTCTGGCCGCAGGGAGTCGTTTATCGGAAGTTCCGAGGAAGGCTGCCTGCTGATATCCCGCGCCTCACGTCGCCGACTTTACGTGAAAACTAGTTTTTTAAGATATATTTTCGTATGTATGTTAGTCTGTAAGGTATATATATTTATGGGCCTATGTAATGTTTTACTCGTTGCCTGAAATAAACGATTATTATTATTATTTCGAGCTCTTTTTTATGTTTTTCTCTCTTTATTAAATAAAGAGGTAATACGCACGGGCCAAGGCCAAGTGCAAATCAAAATATAATAAGGAAATGCCTGTTTCTATTATTATATGAATTCACTGTAAGAATTTTCTAGTAATACGACAAGTGTTAAGGATGACAGCCTTCTGTAGTGTGTGTATAATGAAAGAAGGAATGCTTAGTATGTCTAATCCTGTATGTAGTGATCTCGGTATGACGCCGGTTGTAGAAATAACTATTGGTATTGTTTTGACACTTTCAACTCTCCATTGCGTCTGTATTTCAATTGCTAGATCTTTGTATTTGTTAATTTTTTCGGTATGGGTTGGTTGTAAATTATGTGTATTAGGAATCGCTATGTCGATCAGATATACTTTGTTGTTCAGTTTATCAAGAATTGTTACGTCCGGTCTATTAAAGTGGATAGTTTTATCTGTTATTATAGTACGGTCCCAGTAGATTTTAACAGATTGATTTTCTAGTATTTTTTCCGGTGTATATTTATAGTAGGGAAGTTCCTCCTCTATCAATTTATGTCTAAACGCTAGGTGCTGGTGTATGATTCCAGCAACCTGGTCATGCCTATGCTTGTAATCACTTTGAACAAGACTTTTGCATGCTCCAGTGATGTGCTGTATTGTTTCACTGGCACTGCTACAATGTCTGCATAAGTCAGTCTGTAAGTTGCGTTCTTTAATAATGTACCTTTTGTAATTTCTGGTAAGAATAACTTGGTCCTGGATTGCTAGAAGAAAAGCCTCGGTTTCTGGAAAAAGTTCTCCTCTTTTCAGCCATGCATTTGACCAGCGCTTATATACATGTACTTGCTCTAAATCAGCGAAGTGCCTTCCGTGAAGGGACTTTTCTTTCCAGGTTTGTCTTTTTTCAGCAATTGATATTTGTGCCTCATTAGCTTGCGTACTTCTACTATTTAAATTTAATGGGGTGTTTTTCTTATCTAGGTGTACTATCAATCTGTGCAGAAGAGAGTGGTCGGATTTATGGAAAAAGAAATTACGTAACGTGGAAATCTGTTTACTGTGTAGATTATAAATATCAATAATACTTCTACCACCGTCCTCCCTTGGGAGGGTCAGTCTCTGGACACATGATTTGGGATGATGCTTTCTATGGTGCGTGAGATTAACATTAATTGTTGTCTGTAATTTTTGTTAATCAGTTCGCGACCAGTTTATAACGCCAAAGGAATACGTTAGTAATGGTATTGCATATGTGTTGATTGCTTTAATAAGATTTCGTGAGTTTAAGTTCGTCCTGAGTAAATGCGTTAAGCGGTTTTTAAAAGTTTTGTTAAGGTGACTTTTTATATGTTGGTGCTCGATGAGGTTTGATTGTTGAAATCCTAAATATTTGTATGTGCTTGAGTGATCCATAGCTTCAATAGTTTCTCCAGTTGATAATGTATATGGATTCTGTTGCGTTTTACCTTTACAAATTGAGTTTATCTTGCATTTATCTATACCGAAGTTCATTTTTATGTCATTTGAGAAAGTATCTGTTATTTGAGCCAGTTGAAATATTTCGTCTTTACTACTGCTATATAATTTAATGTCATCCATATACATTAGATGTGTTAGTTTTATATGTTCTTGGTTATGTGATAGTTTAAAGCCTATGTTTTCATTATTAAGGAGTGTTGAGAGTGGATTGAGTGCCAGGCAGAACCACAAAGGACTGAGAGCGTCGCCCTGGAAAATGCCTCTTTGTATGCTGATCGGATCAGTAGTCATGGAACTATCGTCAGTGTTAATTTTGAGAGTAGTTTTCCAGTTAATCATTGTGGTACTAAAGAAATCCACAATCGTACTGTTGATTTTGTAAAGTTTTAGAACATCTATTAGCCAACTGTGCGGAACGGAATCGAATGCCTTACGGTAATCGATGAACATCGTATGTATGTCTCTTTTCATAACTTGAGCGTGCTTCATAACAACAGCATCTATTATCAGCTGTTCCTTACAGCCTTGGCTATATTTCCGGCTACCTTTTTGTTCCTCCGCTAAAATATTGTGTTGATCTAAATGTTTATAGATTATTTCACTGACACAGGCTGTAAGGATTTTGTAGAATGTTTGGAGGCAAGTGATGGGCCTATATTTTGCAGGGTCTGACGCTGCTCCATCCTTTGGGATCATGTAAGTTGTACCATGTGTTATGAATGAAGGAAGTGTAGTCGGTGATGCGATGAAGCTATTGATCACTCGATGAATGTGTAAATGCGTGTTTGTAAGTTTTTTGTACCAATAATTGTGAAGGTTATCAGACCCCGGTGCCTTCCAATTATGCACCTTTGCTATTACGCGCTCAAGAGTTTCAAAAGGAATACTTTCAAAAGGCATTTGTGGCAAGTCTTTAGTTTTAACATCTACAATACTTTGCCATTCTGAATTAGTGTTTTGGTGTACCGGGTTCGCCCAAATATTTGACCAAAACTGATGGAACTGTTGAGCAGATGGTAAAGTGCGCAAGTTTGAATTGGGTTCTGGTATGTGCAAAGATCTATAAAACTGTTTTTCGTTATTTACAAATAATGTATTCTGAGTCTTTCTAAGTGTGCATTTTTTGTACCTTCTGAGCCTACTAGATGTTGCTGCTAATTTTTGTTTGAGGGTATCTAAATATTCAAGTGGGGTAGAGTTTTGATTTTCATACTGTGCATGTATATTGTGTCGTCTTTTTATATCTTGAATATGAAATAATATAGCATTGCTTCTATTACCCCTTATGTATTGAACTATCCTGCCTATATCTTTTCTATGTTGTAGAATTTTTCTCTCTAATCTTTCTTGCCATGCTGGTTTCCTTTTCGGAGTATAGCGTGTCCTATTGTTTTCGCGTATTTTAACTCCGTTGCAAGTACTTGCTGTATAAGCTGAACAGTATATTAGTTTGTGAAGTGTATGAAAATCTAAATTTGAATCTAAGTAGTTTGGCAAGATAATATTATCTATGTAATAAGTTAAAAGAGCTAAATTTTTAGTTGATTTTTGCTTAGGTATGTATGGTCTATCAATTGGGTTGCTGTTTTTAAATTTGTTTAATGCAAATATAAACGTTTCGTCTAGTTTTCTTTGTGTCTCTTCTGGTATAAAGATATATTATTCATATTATTGACGTGATTATTTTCATCCACTAATGTTAGTTCTTCATTATGAATGCCTGATATTTGATGTGTATCTGTCGTTAAAGGTGAATTATATGTTGAGTGCTGTGTGTTAGGTGTATTTGGTGAAAGAAGTATATCAGCTTCATTAGGTATTATATTGTAGTATGTGTTAGTTAAGTTTGGATTTATTGTGTTTTCTTCCTGTAATTCTAAAGCAATCTCTGATTTTATTTCTTGTAACCTATTTTCAGTTATGTATTTATTTAAAATGATAGCCCTTCTTTGATCGGCAATTCTCTGTTCTGATAGGTTTGATAGTTCTGGGTATTGTTGGACAAAGAGTGAGTATAACTGTTGGCGATATCCAGTGGCGTTTTTTTCTAGATTTGTAACTCTGTAATATATTTTCATAATGTTTTCATTTATGTCGTTTGACCATCGCATTCTTGTGGATGAACTATGTGTTAACTGTGTTGTAGATGTGATTGGTGTACGTGTTTGTTGTGACTGTGTAATGGGTGCTTGAAGGCTGTCCTCAACTTCCCGTTTTATTTTATTCATTAAATCCTGAGGTATTAATTGTCTTCTTATTATTGCTCTTCTTTGGTCTCCTAGCCTTTGTCGCGATACATCAATTGAAGGAAATTTCCTAGTAAACCTATCATGTAATTGTTCAAGATATGGACTTGAATCTGATTCTAGTTTTGTAATTTCAAGGTATGCACGCCATATGAAAGTGTTCATCTCTAATGTCCATTTTCGTCTCGTGCTTTTTTGGGCTACAGTGGGTGCGGGATTTATGGCAACTGCCTCCCGTACAACATCTGTAACCGTACTACTTATAGTTGAAGGTGACCTTATTAAATCTATTGGATCTTGATGTATTGATGATGCTGGAGACAAGCCTAGAGTATGGCTAGATGATGGTGAAAAGCTGTGCTTTGAAGACCCAGGTGATGGAAATAGGCTGCTTACCGAAGACGGTGAGCCTCCTTCACTTCTTTCTACTCCTCTTCTATGGTCAGCAGTATTGCTGAAATTATCTCGAGACCTAATAGGGCGAGATCTTAAAAAATATTTTTTATTTACTTCTTCCATCTTGAATCCCACGAGTAGCAAGGGAAAAATACAAGTCAACACTCTGCATAGCCCCGCGTACAGAGGTAAGGCTACTTACATCCCGAGGGCGCCCGGTATCGGGAGACCACCGTTTAAAGCCAAGCTCCCCCTTGGCCATGCATCTTTAGGCACGGTTGGTGATGCGCTAGATTGGGTTGGGACCGTTGGTTGAGGGAGAGTAGGTACCTAGATGGTCAGGTGCTGTTTTAAGATTCTCCTGTGATGGACTATACTATTCTCTCCCCGTAAGCCCCCCCACCACGACAAGGTGGCCCCACGGGGGGGTTATTATTATTATTATTATTATATTATTACTGCGTTTCTCGCGCTCGAAGGGTTAAAATTTGCATGCTTTTAATATAGCTAAATAGGCTTGGACTTGGAAAAATCATACCATGTATATTTGTACCCTTTGTTTAAGGCAAATAAACGATTTAGAATTTTGAATGTGACAGATAATGCATCAAAGATTTTACGAAGAAAATAATAACAGCAATTACTGCCTTCCATTTCGATACCTATATCAAATTACAAGCTTTTACGTAAAGGCTTCTTGAAATCAATACTCGAATCCATATCGGCGTAAATAAGAAATCTGACACTGAGAGGCGCAATTTAAAAGCCTTTATTTCGTTCTGAGATGAAATCAAAAAATGATACGACATTCAATAAAATAATAGGAGGGCTGACACCAAATGAAATGGGCTGAACTATAATAATAAGCATAGATAAAAAAAAAAACATTCTTGTATGGTAATAAGTATGTAATCGACTTCAAAAACAAAGAAGGGGGACCATTTCAATTCGGTTGTATTTTTTTATTGTTTTTTACCGCATCGGTTCAGAAGATTAATTCAAGTCGGTTTTTTATATGAACTATTATTATGAATAATGTTTCTTTCTATGGATGTAGCAGGTGTCTAAAATACAAAATAACATCTTTCACCCAAAGAAGCCTTTTTTCAAAACATAAAAATTATTGCTTTGTCAAAAAATATAGCCTAAGACACTCTGAAGGGTGTATATGATGTCCCATACGTTCTAAGCCGTTGAGCCATTAAGAAGTTACGATGAAATAAATACACATACATAGACATATACCGTGTAAACCCTCCACGTTCCCTAAAAAGGGTGACTTAGCCCATTAATATGAACAACTTTATCTAAGAGACCTATGAATGGTGGGAACTAAAAATTATTTTATCTTATCTATTCAAAAAACAAAGCGTGGGGGTACACGAGTACGTTTTTATTCCCGAGGGATTTAATTTTTTTTTTAATTCATCATTTAATATTTTTTTAGTCCCGTCCCGTAGAGAATAGTTTAATGAAAACTTCGGCGTTGTGCACTTTTTGGGATGGCTAAAAAATTTTATGTTAAACTCGCGTCAGGACACATGACCTGATCGAAAATTCGTAAGACGGACACGTGACCAGAGACTGGCGCAAAGGCGAGTTTTCACTTCTGCCGGCATTCTCGGAGTGCAACCCGTTGTTTTTTTTTGTGATCCATATCTTATTTACTGATTTTAATAAGACTAAGATAGTATAGCATTGTGAATGTTTGAATAATCTTCATCATCAGGTCCTTTTTAGTCTCCACTACAGGAGCACGACCCTCTCTGTACTACTAGGGCCATACTTGGCCAAAGCAGCCAGAGAACTTGGCCTACACTCTCCACGCTGAGCAGACGGGTTGGAGAGGTCTCTTAGATGTTTATAAGCTTTGTTTAGCTTGTATTCCCTAAGTCGCCTTCTACGACATCCACGGGAAGACTTGGAGTGGTCCTATTCTACTCTGCCGGATACCACACGGCTATGAATAATCTTATAATCAATTAAATAGCAAGTTTAGAAATAAATAGGGAAATATTATTATCTTGGACGAAAGGGAAATATACAAGTAAAATAAGAACGAAAATCGTGAACCTACTCGTAGATTTAAGTTTCAATATCCCCACAAGGATTTGTTCAATTCAAGCGCTCCATGCAAACGCTCAGTTTTATTTTATACAATAACCGCTTGACTTTATCCTTTAAGTTATCTTATACTAGCGGCCTGCCCCGGCTTCGCTCGGGTAGTACGAGGTATTTTAGAGTTCCCAGCATTGGTCCCATAGGAAAAGTTGTTCATATCGATGGGCTGAATCACCCCTTTAAGGGTCCAGAACGATCAAAATTTCACCGTGTATAATAAAAAAGAAGAAAATGATTTTTTTTCAGAAAACTTTGATCCATTTTGTTAGTAACAATTTAAACTTAAAATATGTTAGTAGGTAATATTCACTATACTGCTTCAATTACAATACTACTCCAGAACGAATGGAGTGTGCTCTCATATTTTACGATTCTGACTTTCAAATTCATTGTAAAATGAGTTGAATCAAACATCTCACTTGTAAAAGTCGGGTAGTTGAGTAGGTGACGTAAGCCCTAATACGTATAAGGGAGATGAGATATGGTGGAAATTTCGGCGCCGAGATTGAATTGTGCGGTAGCTCAAATGGCAGAGCATAGGTCGTACATAGACCTACGTAGCTTGCCGGTTCAAGTCCCGCCCGCATGAAATTTTTTTACCATATTTTATTTCTTAATTTATTAAGAGTATGTCAAAATAGCAGTGTGAATGCAAAATAAAACACTTATAAAAATAATCTTTACTAATATTATAAATGCGAAAGTGAGTTTGTTTGTTTGTTACGCTTTCACGCCGTAACTACCGAACCGATCATCATGAAATTTTGCATACAAGTTCTTTGGAGTACGGAGAAGGACATAGGCTACCTTTTATCCCGGGAAAAAGTACTATTCTCAAGTGATCGACATTGACGCGGGCGGAGCCGCGGGCGAAAGCGTAATTTATAATATTTCAAAGGACCTTAGCTTAGATCACGCTTCACCAATTTTTGTCCGAAATGGCTTCTACATTATTCATGTTTTAAATCTTTTAAACGGTTTGCGGACGGAGGTTATTCAGTTCACGAGATTACGACATTACCGCGAAAGTGGCGTCAGCGGCGTTCTGAATTTTATACTTGTTATGATAACTTTACGAAATTGTTCCACTTTTCAGTTACCATCATTATTATATTGAAGTTCACTTTTTATTTTGATTTATTGTTAAGGCAGTTTTATATTTTGATTATATAAAGTACTAGCATTCGCCCGCGACTCCGCCCGCGTCAATGTCGATCCCTCGGGAATAGTAGGTAGCCTATGTTCTCTCCGTACTCCAGAGAACTTGTAAGCAAAATTTCATGAGGATCGGTTCAGTAGTTACCGCGTGAAAGCGTAACAAACAAACAAACTCACTTTTGTATTTATATTATTAGTAAGGATGTAGGGGAAAAGAACGCCATCCTTTTTAGGGTTACGTAGCCAAATGGAAAAAACGGAATCCAATGGATTCGTCATGTGTGTCTGTATGTATATCACAGACACTTTTTTCCGAAACTATAAGAACTATACTGTTGAAACTTGGTAAGTAGATGTATTCTGTGAAACGCATTAAGATTTTCACACAAAAATAGAAAAAAAAAAAAAAACAATACATTATGGGGGTTTGGCAAACCCATACGTGCCGTATCTATATCTTCATTAGTTAGTAAAAAAATATAGTTTTAAATTTGAGGAGAAACCACGTTTCGGTATGTCCCTTCCACTTTCGTTTTAGCAGTGGCAGCCTTTAAGAGGTGGCGAGCCTGGCACCTAGATAGGCGCCACGAAGTTGATGATTGACCATGTTTTCCTAAAATAACAGATTTACTCTAGTTTGGGAAATCAAAATATGTAAACCACTTCACTCTGCCAATGTAAATAATATAATATGTACAGTCAGCCAAGGAGATATCTGACCCCGCCATCTACTTCTATCTTTAATTTTCTCCTTAATTAAAAATTATGAAATAATATTAATATGAATATATATATTTAGAAAGATTTTAATAAAGATTTCCTGAATATACATTTTCATGTTAATATTACTTTTAGTTTAAGAGGAATTTCAAGATATAGGTAATTGGCGGGGTCAGGTATCTCCTTGGCTGACTGTACAAGCAGATCAATTTATGTAATGCACTAATTTCCTCTCACTTTGGTCACTGGCGACTGGCGGCAAGCTGTCTCCGAGACACAGACCGATGACGACTAGTTCGGGGATGAACTGTTGCCGGGTGGTTCGATGACTGATAACGTTGTGTCCTATGAAACTGTACTTTTAATGTAATTTTTGGCTAAATAAACGTTTATTATTATTATTCTGTTTGCAAGTTTTTTCTCCTCGCAAAGAGGGTATACGCGGGCCAAAGCCCAAAGTAATAGGGGGAACTTATTGTATACTGTAAGTTAACGTAAGTGTCGAAGAGCTGAGGAACTTCCGTGTGATGCGGCACGTATTAAGAATTACGGCTTTCTGGATTAAGGTGAGTGTGAACGCTGGTATACCGTATTTAAGCTGTGAGTCAGGGATTTTGGTATGATGCCGGTTGATGATATTACTATTGGAACTATTTGAACGGTTTGTACTTTCCATTGTGTTTTTATTTCTATTGCTAAATCTTGGTATTTACTTAATTTTTCAGAGATTGTGGTTTGCAGGTTGTGAATTATTATTATTATACCATGATGAGTGTCGCGTAGCCTTGCATCTGCAACTCGTAGCGCTCTGGAACTCGTAGCCAATAGATTGGATTGAATCGGCACCTCACTTATCCCGAACAGGGGCCTCAGGAAGTTCTGCTGGTTAAGGCCGCTACTGCGTTCCCAAAACCAACATAACGATTTTTATTGATTTTTACGATTCCATTAATATAAATGTATTACCTGCCTTTTGAAGTCAATAATTGAAAATTGAGAAAACGTTGAATAATTCAGGAGCTTTGATTGAAACAGCGGGTTTGAGGTTGAACTTACCATTAATGGATTAGAGACATAGACCTGGAAGTCTGGAATTCTACGTTTTACATTTTGCTTCTTAAGCTGCGCAAGTCGATTTATTCGTGACTAGCTTTCGCCCGCGGCTCCACCCGCGTCAATGTCTATCCCTCGGGTCGGGAATAGTACTTTTCCCGGGATAAGGCTCCGTACTCCAGAGAACTTGTATATAAAATTTTACGATGGTCGGTTCAGTAGTTAAGGCGTGCTTTCACGCCTTAACTACTGAACCGACCATAACAAACAAACAAATTCATTTTCGTATTTATAATATTAGTAAGGACTAGCTGTTGCCCGCGGCTCCGCCCGCGTTAATGTCGTTCCCTTGGGAACAGTAGAAATGATAAAAATTCCATACAAACCCCTGCCCCTTTGCTTTTTCCCCTTAAGGGGGAATTTAATACATTTCACCTGCATAGATCTTTAGCCCTTAAGGAGGAGATTTTGCCCATTTCACCTACACAGATATTTTTTTTATTGTAATGGAGAACTTCTTATTGTCATATTTCTAAGTAAATAAAAAAATTCCATACAAACTTTACCCCACATATTCTACCCCTTCAAGGGGAAATTTCGACCATTTTAACTACACAGATCTTTTTAATTGTAATGTAAACATATATACTTAATTTTATACTTCTATGTCCAGAAATGAGAAAATTTCCATACAATAACTTCCCCCCCCCCCCCCCCCCCCTTATCCCTTAAGGGGGAAATTTTGTACATTTCACCTACACAGATCCTTTTAATTGTAACCTAGAACGTTTATACTTATTTTCATACCTCTAAGTCTAGAAATGGAAAAATTCCATACAAACTTTACCCCCTAATTATTCCTTCAAGGGAGAATGTTGTCTGGTTCACCTAAACAGATCTTTTTTAATTTTAATTGAGAACTTACGTACCTACTTTCAAACTTCTAAGTCCAGAAATGAGAAAATTCCATAAAACTTCAACCCCTTTGATTTTCTAAAAATCCTTTCTTAGTGCTCATTTACATCATAAAAAGAATCCCTGTGCCAAATTTCAAGTTTCTGCGCACAGTAGTTTCGGCTGTGCGTTGACATATAAGTCAGGTTTGCCTTTGGCCCGCAGCTCCGCCCGCATAATTGTCGATTTCTCAGGAACAGTAGAATTATTAGTTGAACCCGGAATACATTAGTTCATGACTTTCAATGAAACACCTTAATATTGAATTTCAATTGAATAACTTTAAAAACGGAAAGTTTCATACTAACTTTGCATCCCCGTTATATCCCCTTAAGGGATGATTTTTGAGTAAAATATTTTACTCGTGTTTCATACCTTTCAGTAAAGAACCTTTATGCTGAATTTTATTCGACTAACTTCAAAAATGGCAAAGTTTCATGCTTACTTTGCACCCCTATTTTACCCCCTTAAACGATGATTTTTGAGTAAAATATTTTACTCGTGTTTCATACCTTTCAGTAAAGAACCTTCATGCTGAATTTCATTCGAATAACTTCAAAAACAACAAAGTTTCATACTAACTTTGCAACCCGTTTTTCCCCCTAAGGAGATGAATTTCCAAAAAATCCTTTCTTAGTACTCCCCTACGTTATAAAAGGAACCCCTGTGCAAAATTTCAAGTTCCTAACCCTTATAGTTTAGGCCCTGCGTTGATATGTCAGTCAGTCAGTCAGCTTCTCCTTTTTTTTTTAGTATGGGTTACTATGGATAGTATGGATAGGTATAATGCTGTCGTATAATGATGATGAATTGACTTTGGATTTTAATTTTCTTATGTCACTTATTATTTTATTTTATTTTTGCTATATGTTTGCAGGCAAACTCATGCCTTGAGTTCATTCAAATGACGATAACTTTTTTTTTAATGAACCGATTTTGATGAAACAAACTTTAAATGTTAAACTGAGTTAAAACAAAGCAATTGGTGAAAGTTTGAAGTAAATCGGTTCAGTATTTTCGGAGATAATCGTGATCATACATACAGACAGACAGACAGACAGACAGACAGACAGACAGACAAGAAATTCCAAAAAAATTTTTTTGCTTTCTATTATTCTTTTTAAGTGTCCCTCTATCCATTTCAGTCAAAAATTCGAAATGTACAGACATAATAATTTTACTGTTTTATTATATGTATAGATAAGGATAAAATTAAAACTAAATCTCAAGTTATAAAATGAACAGATTATATGGATTGACTCACAAAAAAGCCATATCTATAACCTAGATTTAAATTTCAATATCCTCACAAGGGTTCTCATACGCTTCACAAAATAATACAGTTTTATACACACACTTCACATAACGCGTAGAACCGACGGTAATTAGGTTCTTGAATGGCGACCACGTACCGGCAAGCGTAGCGTTGGACATCCAACGACCAGATGGTCGGATGACCTGACTAACATCGCAGGAAGACGCTGGATGCAGCCCGTTTCCAACCGGTGGTATTGTAAATCCTTGGGGGAGGCCTGAGTCCAGCAGTGGACTTCTTGTGGCTGAGATGATGATGATTTTGATGACTTGTGCTTTCGACGCTGCTGCTAATCAGAAGCAGTTTTAAGCTGAAGACGGATAGGGGTTTGTAGGATTAAGGAAGAGAATGAAGGTATGGAGATACTACTCACTAGGCTGAATGGGGGAAAAGAAAGTAGCAATTGGCTCGTACTAAACATTTGTATCTTGGATCCGATAGACACAAACACAAAGGCTTGCACATAACATCCAGAACCGCATACAAATACATACATACATATTATCACGTCCTTATCCCTTACGGGGTAGACAGAGCCTGAGGTCATAAGACCAAAAGGCCACGTTTAGCGTGTTGGTGGGTGTAAAGGTGGAAAACGGAATCAAAATAGTAATAGATTGCTAGCCTATTGTCATATTTCTTTAGATTTCTGCCCATTCTCTTGACCGGCTTTTACGGTTTGCGCGGAAAAAAAAGCAGCTGGCACATTCTACGTTTTTTCTTTTCTCCCAGACTAGAATGGAAGTGCCTACAAATATCCGTGAAAAAGAAGTTATAAATTAACAAACGAAGGAAACGGACACGAGGATCGTTTGTTCGAAACTACGGGGATATCCGCCGATACGTCCTTTGTTTTGTCGTCAGCACAACATTACAAAAGTAGTAACGCACACGCCATTGATTCCGCAGCTTTACAAATTAGTGAGAAATAGAAGGAAATTTTGTATTTTCTGGTTTTTTATTAACTATTTTATAAACATTTTAATATCTAATCTAGTCATAAAAGATTACTTTTTTTTTAAAGCCAACGAAGATTGATAAGCTAAACCAAGCTTGACGGGAAAAGGCAGTTTGAGGCGTGTCTTTAAGAATAAACATGAACTTATGGCTATTACAATACAAAGAGCGATGTAGAAAGCTCTATTGAGATTTAAATTGTGTCACCATCTTTGATATTTATATGAAGAAAAGATGCACGTGAGATTATAATGAGGTACTCTCTTCGGTCGTTGTTTTGAGGCAACACATTCGTTGGAAACTTCGTGTGATACGCGCTTGGCGGTTTAACGTGTCGTCGCAGAGCTGAGTCAATTTTAGATTTTTTTTGTCAATACTTGAAAAGTAGATACTTCTGTAAGTGAAAGTAATATTACTTTACAATTTTTGGATAGAGAGTAAGGGAGAAAAGGATGGAAAGAGAGATATAATTTGTACTTTTCTTCACAGTAAAATCAAAATGGGACATCTTTTTGACTGTCTTTGATTTCTGGCAACATATCTAAGAACTAGGTTAATCTGTAGAATATTAAAATACGAATCATGCAAGATATAATTTTGATATTTTTGAGACGACAGAGAAGATTTATTTCTGATCCACCATAGCGGGGCTATATTCTGTACTGTCTTTATTGTTTGGCAAAGTGGCAACACATCCGCTGAAAACTTCGTGTGACACGCGCTTGGCGGATTAAACGTATCGACGCGAGACTGGGTTATTCTTCCCATTCGTGAAAAGTAAACTATGATAGTTATAATACTTTATACTTCCGGGACAGACAGATCAACAGAAATAGGAAAAGAAAGATAAAGGATTCTTCTCTACAAAACAAAGTAGGATTTAATTATGTACTGGCAACACATCTTATAATTCGGTTGATCTGTAGATTCTTGAGAAGCAAACCATGGAAATTATATTATTTTATTATTTTTCGGGCGAACGAGAAGGTTTTTTTCTGATCCACCAAAGGGGGGCTATTGTACTGTCTGTATTGTCTGGCAATATGGCAACACATCCGCTGGAAACTTCGTGTGACACGCGCTTGGCGGATTAAACGTGTCGTCACGGAACTGGGTTATTCTTCCCATTCGTGAAAGTAAACTACGAGTATGATAGTTATTTTACTTTACTCTTTCTAGACAGACAGAGCAACAGAAAGAGGGAAAAATAATATATAGAATTCTGTTATTCGGAGTGGTATTTATTTCCATACTGTCATTATTTTCTGGCACTACTTAAAACTTGCTTGATCTGTAGATTTTTGAGAAGCAAACCATGATAGTAATACTATTTTATTATTTTTGGGGCGAAAGATAATATTTATTTCTGATCTACCAAAGTGGGGCTACATTCTGTACTATCTTTATTGTCTAGTAACATCCGCTGCAAACTTCGTGTGACACACGCTTGGCGGATTAAACGTGTTGTCGCGGAACTGGGTTAATCTGCTCATTCTTAAGACCTGGATCAGTTGTTCATTGTGTTAGCCAAGATCATTAAAATAACAGAGGCAAATGCTTCATAAATTAGATCCATGTAGTTTATGTCTCAGAAAGTTTGTTTTGGTTAAAAAATTAGCTATTTGTGAATGACACAAAAATGTTATAGAGCCTTTCTTTTACTAAAATTTGTTATTTAATATTAGGCCGGGGAAAAGTATTTTCATATTTTGTATGCAGACTGTATTCGTTTATACAAAAGAGTTCATGATACAGCCTGGTGATAGACGGGCGGACAGACAGACAGCGGAGCCATATTAATAGCGTCCCATTTTCACCGTACTAATTTCAAAACCATTCAGATATATGTACAGCATAGCTGAACATGTTTTTATGCAAATGTATACATAAAATACGAAAAAAAATCCTAAAAAACTATTATAATATAGAAATTAGAGGTCTACATTTTTAAACCTAAGAACCAAAGGGTCTAGGAACATCCATTATTTAGCTGCATGTCTTTACATGAGCAAGATTTTATTTAAGAAATCTGAATTAGTTTAGGAAATACAGGCTGACGAGTTATTAATACATACATACATATTATCACGTCTTTATGCCTTACAAGGTAGACAGAGCCTAAGATCATAAGACCCAACGGCCACACGTTTAGCGTGTTGGTGGGCGTTAAGGTGGAAAACGGAATCAAAATAGTAATGGGGTGCTAGCCGCATCGCCTATTATCATGATTCTTTAGATTTTCGCCCATTCTCTTGACCGGCTACTACGGTCTGCGCGGGAAGAGAAGCAGCTAACGTATTCTACGTTTTTTCTTTTCTCCCAGACCAGACGAAATACTACTAGACCGTCGTCCCAACGCGATTTTCTGATTATTCTGATGTATAAGACAGTGTTTGGGGATTATAATATATGGATGGGGACTTCGTTAGTGAACATAAATATCCAATTTCTTACATCCGGTTAGGAAGCGTATAGAAGATATGGAAGTTTGAAAATTTCTAAATTTGTGACACGGTCTATACTATACTAACACTTTTTTGGGGACTTGAGTTTGTGACACGTGAATAAAACGTGAGCAAACCATGATTCTGTACTGTAATGAATTTATCTCGTTAAAATATAAAATAAATATACACGGACAAATCACACAGATTGTGCTAGCCCCAAAGTAAGTTCGAGACTTGTGTTATGGAATACTAACTCAACGATACTATAATTTATAACAAATACACATAGATAAACATCCAAAACCCAGGCCAATCTGAAAAAGATCATTTTTCATCTTGACCTGACCGGGGATCGAACCCGGGAACCCTCGTGTCGCAGACTGGCGTGTTAACCGCTGCGCCACGTAGCTCGCCCAAATTTCCGTTTAGGTTTTAAAATTATTTCTTTCCAATATTTTTTTAGCTCGTTTCACATAATATGATTCTATAATAAGCTATTAAAATCGCATTATAACGTCATTACATGTGTTACAGTGTTATACCTAACTGACTATTGTACGCGTAATCAAATTACCTTGTTATACTGCACTGCACTGTGTACGGCATGACATCGATAGAATTATTCACCCGTAGTCTATATAATTGCAATTAATTTAATGGCAATCGAACATTGGGCGACAACATTAGCAATTAACGCTTCAGTGGCCTCAAACAGGAATCGGAGTAGTTAATTGAATATAGATTTGAACTGTATCTATCTAAATATACCTAAATAACTCAAAGGTGACTGACTGACTGACATAGTGATCTATCAACGCACAGCCCAAACCACTGGACGGATCGGGCTGAAATTTGGCATGCAGGTAGATGTTATGACGTAGGCATCCGCCAAGAATGGATTTTGATCAATTCTACCCCCAAGGGGATAAAATAGGGGATAAAGTTTGTATGAAACTTTGTCAATTTTAAACCGATCGGGCTGAGACTTTGGATGCATAAAGTTTCTATGACGTAGGCATCTCCTAAGAAAGGATTTTGATAAATTCCATCTCTAAGGGGATAAAATAGGTGATGAAAGTTTGTATTAATCTTCTTAGATTCCCGAGGGATCGATATAAACGCGGGCGAAGCCGCGGGCATCGCCGCGGGCAACAGCTAGTTCACCATAAATTATTCATAATTCCAGCCATTGAAGTCTACTGCTGGACAAAGGCCTCTCCCACAGATTACTATTCCATGGGATGGGAGCATATTGCCATACTCGCCACGCTTGGCAGGCGGATTGGCGAGCGCAGTTTCTTTGGCTTCTTGTATTTTCGATGCTGCTGCCCATCTGAAGTATTTTTAAGCTGGAGAAGGATAGAAATTAGTTGGATTTTGGAAGGGAATAAAGGTATTTTAAAAAAATAAATAAATATATACGGACAAATCACACAGATTGAGCTAGCCCCAAAGTAAGTTCGAGACTTGTGTTATTGGATACTAACTCAACGATATATTTTATAACAAATACATATATAGATAAACATCCAAGACCCAGGCCAATCTGAAAAAAATAATTTTCCATCTTGACCTGGCCAGGAATCGAACCCGGGCACTCTCGTGTCGCAGGCTGGCGTGTTGACCGCTGCGCCACGAAGCTAGCCAAAGTATTGGGATACTACTCGTTCGGATGAATTGGAATGAGTAAGTAGCAGCTCGGGTGATCTTGATGCATTACCTGCAACGATCACAATAATTATTATTATACTAGCTTTCGCCCGCGGCTCCGCCCGCGTCAATGTCGATCCCTCGGGATTAGTACTTTTTCCCGGGATAAAAGGTAGCCTATGTCCTTCTTCGTACTCAAGAGAACTTGTATGCAAAGTTTCATGATGATCGGTTCAGTAGTTACGGCGTGAAAGCGTAACAAACAAACAAACAAACAAACAAACTCACTTTCGCATTTATAATATTAGTTAGGATGTGAATTATTTTGAATGTAGCAATGTTAAGAGGGTAAATGGAAGGCTGCTAATTAATTAACAAACTCTTTCATCAGCTTCGTGAATCTTTCGGATGCCACCTTCAATAGCGAAGAGGCGGGCAGTGGTAAGTGATGGATTGCGAGTGCCCCGAATTCCGTCACAAGAACAAAGAGGGTTAGTTGCGAAATTTCATCTGCGTGGCTCAGCATATCTCGATTAGTGAAATAAATTTAAGCGGGTGCCGCGTGAACGAAAAACGTCGCTACTGCGCAAGCCATTAGGCTGCGCAGAATCATTAGGCGATTAGGAAAAAAGATGGAAAGTCTTAAGAGCCCGCCATATGCCAGGCGGCGTGGCGATACAAACGCGGATGGTCTAAACGCGTTGGCTACTTTGGATATTTTCGTTTTTTAGGAATATTTAAGGGTTATTCGAAAAAGAAAAACATATGATGGCTGCCTTATCTGTAATGCAATAATAATCAAAAGTTTCAAGGTTAATTTTAATCTATTTGGTAAATAATGCTATATACCGAGTAAATTAGACGTGATTTGGAGGCAACTTTGCAATTTTTTTCTATCGAGAAAATTTAACGCAATCGTGTTTTTGAGTCAGATAGTTACCAGAGTTAGTCCTGAACTTTACTGCACTTTTATTTCAACTTGAGTATTTAATTATTATTGATATAACAGTCAATCATGCAAAGCAGTGTGAGGTAGTACGGGCCCTTAATATGTTCATATTTATATTTTTATAAAAAAAATGAGAAGTGGGCGACTTCCGAGATGTAAATATAAATATTGTTTTGTGAGAATTATTGTTTTAGACGTAAAAGTTTTCGAAGAAAAATGTGTTTATATATGATTTTATATATCATTTTTAAATTTCATTTGTATCTGTTTGAAATTCCAACAAGGGGGCGATCTTGTTCAATGATTGACCTAAATTATACAGATACTTTTGATGTATTTAATTAATTCAGCGCATAGTACTAGTGATTTGAAAACACGTAAATTTTCACAATTTCGTGCAGTACCGTCTTAAATTCAGAGATGTTATAGATGTTCATACAGCCGACGATGCCGTATATATGGCGCGATCGGCCGCCTTCCACTTATTGCGTAAAAGAGCCTGGTGTGGGTCATCTTTTCACTTTATTATTGAGTAAATTATACGTAAATACAAGAAAAGTGGTTCACACGCCAGTTTGTTCTACGAGGGGCGGTCAATAGCCCCTTATTTTTTAATTTTTAGGTTTCCGTACCTTAAGGGTAAAAACGGGACCCTATTAATATGGCTCCGCTGTCCGTCTGTCTGTCACCAGGCTGTATCTTATGAACCGTGATAGTTAGATAGTTAAGTTTTTCACAGATGATGTATTTATATTGCCGCTATAACAACAAATACTAAAAAACAGAATAAAATAAATATTTAAGGGGGCTCCCATCAACAAGCTTGATTTTTTTGCTCGTTTTGCTCGTTAACGGCAACACGTAGATACTTGAAATATTTACAGAATATTTATTTGGTTATATATTTACTTTAAAAATAAGTAACTAAATTAAAATAAAATTAATATTTCAGGGAGGCTCCCATACAACAGACATGATCTTTTGCCGGAACCCCTCGTTTGTGAGTCCGACTTGTACTGGCTGGTTTTTTTAATCTAATAATCTTTGCTATCCACTATGAAGCTAAGAATACATCAAAGATGATACGTTATGTCAGTTCTATTTCATCCTTATCCTTACTCCTTACTAATATTATAAATGCGAAAGTGAGTTTGTTTGTTTGTTTGTTTATTTGTTTGTTTGTTTGTTTGTTACGCTTTCACGCCGTAACTACTGAACCGATCATCATGAAATTTTGCATACAAGTTCTCTGGAGTACGGAGAAGGACATAGGCTACCTTTTATCCCGGGAAAAAATACTATTCCCGAGGGATCGACATTGACGCGGGCGAAGCCGCGGGCGAAAGCTAGTTACATATAAATCTTGTTGGTAAGAGAATTTCTTATAGCCCGCCATATGCCAGGCGGCGTGGCGGTACAAACGCGGATGGTCTAAACGCGTTGGCTACTTTGGATATTTTCGTTTTTTAGGAATATTCAAGGGTTATTCGAAAAAGAAAAACATATGATGGCTGCCTTATCTGTAATGCAATAATAATCAAAAGTTTCAAGGTTAATTTTTATGTATGTGGTGAATAATGCTATATACCGAGTAAATTAGACGTGATTTGAAGGCAACTTTGCAATTTTTTTCTATCGAGAAAATATAACGCAGTCGTGTTTTTGAGTCATATAGTTACCAGAGTTAGTCCTGAACTTTGCTGCATTTTTATTTCAACTTGAGTATTTAATTATTATTGATATAACAGTCAATCATGCAAAGCAGTGTGAGGTAGTACGGGCCCTTAAAGAAAACGCAACAGCACAGTACCTCATTTCATAAAATGTGAATCCCATACAATTCTATAATTACATTATTACTCAAAGTTGAAGGACGTAACGTCAAAGGCGGAGAAATACTATCCTTAATACTCAATCAGCCTCGCACAGCGCACAGCTTGCAGTCGCCTTTCTTGCTGATAGGCAGGGTTGCCATATGAGGTAAACCATGCCGGTTTTTACGATCTGCGCGAGAAGAGAAGCAGCTGGCATATTCTACGCTTTTTTAAACGACTTTAAAAAAAATATTCTGAATTGTGACCGCCAAAATTGTCCCCAATCTTTAGATGTATTTGATGTCGCTACATATATATGTTTGAATCACATCCTTACTAATATTATAAATGCGAAAGTGAGTTTGTTTGTTTGTTACGCTTTCACGCCGTAACTACTAAACCGATCTTCATTAAATTTTGCATACAAGTCCTCTGGAATACGGAGAAGGACATAGGCTACCTTTTATCCCGGAAAAAAGCACTATTCCCGAGGGATCGACATTAACGCGGGCGAAAGCTAGTTAATCTATAAGTGTATTAAATTTCAACTTAATCGGTCCATAATTAAATCGGAATTAATTGGCTGTATAAATTTTGGACAGACAGACAACGGAGTGATCCTATAAGGGTTCCGTTTTGTCACTCGGACGTACGGAACCCTAAAAAGGAGTTCGGTTGTATGTTTCTCTTTTAACCCATCAAGCGCGAGAAACGCAGACACAATGGATTTTCTATTGTTACGTGGCCCAATTGGCCCGCTTCGTGGTTGAGAGGCCAATGATGACTTTTTAACTCCGTTATAAATGAACCTATTTGAAAATTCTGTCGAGTTGAATGGCGATGCTGTATGATAATTTGTATCATAAATATAATTGTTATACAATTGTAAAAGACAAAAACATTAACTTGATAAGGCTTTAATTGATTGTAGAGGTATAGGTGATATTTTATCTGTTACGTAAATGGTAGTTAGGTTTTAAATCCATCAAGAGTTCTAACCCCGAGCTGAAAGAAATAAAAGTAGTCTGAAATTTTAGTTATTACATATTCAGTCCCGACAACCCTTACAGATCGCTCCGCAGAGTTTTCTTATTTTCCATCATCCTACGAGATTGCCTCAACTGCACTGGAAATACCGTATTAGTAATTGATTGAATGATATAGATTTCTATATAATCGTGTATTTCTACGCCTTGATGCAATGGTGAGAACATCTAGCTGTAAAATACCGATAGTTTAGTAAATTACTCAATCTTGGCAACCCAGATAGTTCGCTCGGCAGGATTTTCTCATTTACCATCGTCTTACGAGATGGCCTAAACTGCACTGAAAATAGATGATTTAATATCGATTGAATAGTCGGCACTCTCGATGTAAACAACAGACGTTTTCTAAACTCTCCGCTGAGGTTTGAGGCCGAGTTGCTTTGTGTTAAATATCTTTAGAAATACTAATTGATAAATGTTAATATAATATTAAGGATTATTTTAGTGACACTGACATAAGATGTGAATACAATTACCAATTATTAGATATTATTAACACTTACTAAAGAATTAAGTATTATTTATTCACAACATTTACAACAAAGATAGAAAAAACATAATCGCTAAAACTAAACCTACCAGAAAAACCCTAAATTAGTGACAAAGGGAACATAAAAATATATCATTACTAAAACTACGTAGAAAGAAAAAAGAATAAGAGAAAAAAAAATATAAAGCTAATCGAATAGCCCTCCCCGGAGAGTACCTGGCTCGAAAGTGCCCATCACACCGGCCGCGTTACCACGCTGGATGGCCAGTAAAATGTGTTGAGACAGGTACGCTCCAGAGCGGGGGTCACAACCATTGTCACGGAGGCGTCGTCCTAACTCTCTGACAAAATGTTTGCCCTCGACACACCAGGGACCACCCGTTTCCACTGCGAAAGGCACAAAAATGTACTGGGATAGTTCCGAATATTTACGGTGTTTTTGTTTGGCCGCCTGTTCTGCGGCAGACCCCGCGTTCTGTGTAGTTAATGAGGAATGCGATGCTGCAAAAGTGCTGACGCAAATGGCGTCCCACAATAGGCAACGACCTCTCTCCCAGGGTGTCAAAGTCAGGCCGTCCGGGCGTTTTCCGTCTGTTCGACTTAAACCTGGAGGTTCGAGAACGCATGGTATGTTGGCTGAAACCAAAGCTCTCCGGATGATATTGTTAAGAGCATGGTGTCTCGGAAATCGGCCAGTACACTTTGAGCAGCTGAGACCATGGTATCCGCTTGTGTCAACATTTACACCGCATGGGCAACGGTGTGGTTCACAAATTTTGCACCCTAGCCGTAAAGCTACTGCAACCCGTAACGTGTTATTGTCCTTAGAAATTAAAAGAAAGCGTTTATATTGGAAATACCGTATTTGTATTTAATTGTATAATATAGATTATTATGTGTTCGTGTAAGTTATAAACGCCTCGATGTAACTGCGAGAACATCTAGCTGTAAGAAATGCCGATAGTTTGGTAAATTGCTCAACCTAGGCAACCCTGATAGTTCGCTCGGCAGGATTTTCTCATTTTCCATCAACTTACGAGATTGCCTTGACTTCACTGGAAATAGATTAGTTATTATTGATTGAATTATCATCAGTACAGGATGCATGCATATCTACGCATTTGTGAAATTCCATGTGATTGTTTGTGTCCCAAACACCCCAACGTAACGATCAGAATATCAAACTGTAAGTAATACCCATTGATTGTAATTTTGTAACGATAGTTCGCTAGACAAATTTCAAGCATTTACCATCTTGCACCTAGGATAGGCCCTTCTGGCAACGTAGCTTTCGGTTCATAAGGCAAAAGATGAGAGTCGCTTCTCATCAGAGACTTTTGCCATTGTTTCTAAAATTGGCCCTTCAGGCCATGCATGCACACGCAATCGCGGTCCATCGTATCAGGCAATAGGAGAGTTTGTTGTCTCTTGCAAGCCTTGCGCACACAGGCGACACGCCCAAAGCAGAGGTCTGTCCCTCCTTTGGTTGTCTATTCAGGTTGAGAGCATTCTGCCCTCGCCATATAGTCAATTTAAAAAAAAAACCATCGTCAGATTTATATATATGTATATACATATATAGATATAAAAAAAATGGCGTGAGACTTCATAATTCTATGCCTGAAATCAGATTAAAAAAATAGCGGAAATTGATTATTTGCTATTGATTGAATTGTTGATAGTCAGTATACAGTATTTGCATGTATTACGAGTATATGAAGATTTCTACAGGATCGTTTGACTTCTAACGTTTCTATGGTCAGTGCTGTAACAAATAGCGATAGTTTGGTAAATGACTCGACCCTGGCAACCCTAATAGCTCGCTAGGCAGGATTTTCTCATTTGCTTTCGTCCCACGAGATTGCCTCGACTGCACTAGAAATAGATTATTTGCTATCGATTGAATAGTCGGCTCTCACGATGTAAACAACGGACGTTTTCTAAACTCTCCGCTGAGGTTTGCAGATGAGTCGCTTTGAGTTTTAAATATATCTTTAGAAATGAAAAGAAAGCTATTATAATGGAAATGATGATGATGATGATGATGATGTCCTCCCAGACGTATCCGTCGACGGCGACACCCTTAGCTCGTCTTCGCCTGGGCTCTTGCATGAGCGCGAGCATGACTCGCAAAACCAAATTTTGTTTTGAAGGTCCTATTGCAAGAAGCGCAGTAAAGAGACCCACTTGAATTTCGAGTATAGTTGTAGGAGGGCTTGGGTCGAGTTTTTCGGATCAAGCGTTTGGCGTCAAGGTCTTCAAGACGGGAACGCTCAAAGTTAATAATGGAAATACCATATTTATGATTGATTGTGTAATATAGTTTTTTTATGTGTTCTTGCATATCCTATGCCTCGATGCAACTGCGAGAAGTCAGCTGTAAGAATTTTCTCATTTTTCGTCGTCTCACGAGATTGCCTCGACTATACTGGAAATAAACATATAATTTGCTATCGATTGAATAGTCGGCTCTCTCGATGTAATCATCATCATCATCACATCAAATATCTTTCGAAATGAAAAAAAAAAAGCGATCACAATGGAAATACCGTTGCCTCGACTGCAATGGAAATACCGTATTTCTATTTGATTGTATAATATAATTTTCTATGTGTGATCATGTATGTTTGAAATGCCTTGATGTAACTTTGACGATTGTTTGGTAAATAACTCTACCGTGGCAACCCTGACAGTTCTCTCAGCAGGATTTTCTCATTTTCCTTCGTCCCATGAGATTGCCTCGACTGCACTGGAAATAGATTATTTGCTATCAATTGAATAGTCGACTCTCTCGACGTAAACAACAGACGTTTTCTAAACTCTCCGCTGAGGTTTGCGGCCGAGTCGCTTTGATTATAAATATCTTTAGAAATTAAAGCGATCATCATTTTTTTACTACTCCAAAGGTAAATAGGTGTTTTCTTCTAAATACAACTTGGATAGGCGTCTTAAGACTGGTAATACCATAAAGTCTACTTTATGGCATTACCAGTCTACGTTATGGTATTACCAGTCTTAAGACGCCTACTTAAGAGCCGCCTGGATCGAGAGACGAACTTCGCGGCCGACTCATGTCCGTGCGCCGTTATTGTATTGCATTTCACCTGCATGAAACGGGGCGCTAAACGAGCGAGACCGACTATCGGGTGGCGGACGGGGATCGGGATGGGGCACGAACGAATAAAGCCGAAACGCGCGAGTTCATTCATAAACAAGTGTTGCGTAAATGACGAGGTTTATAGTTCTGTAGTAATAAGTATGCATATGAATGTTATAATCAGATCTTGAACATTCTTACGAATATATGGTTGCTTCTTCGCGACTAGTTAAAAATACTAATAAATTAAAATACTACACAAGTCGTAAAGATGAATTGGTAGATAGGCACTATGTTATAATAACTACCTTCATTACGTTACGGTCATTTGTAGAAAACTGTAGGACAGGAAATTATTAGATTAGGGGTGTATGTTTAACCGTTACTACCACATAATTAATATAAGTACCTCTAACGTACCATTACTACAGTGGATATCTTTATGTAACGTTTATTTCACCTAATTTCAGTTCATATAACCTTATTTAATAAAGACGATTTCTTGAACTACCATGATGGTTTGGGAGAAAAAAAAATGTACGTGCTGATTCACTTCCCACGCAGATGGGGAAAGCCGATTGAGTTGAGGGAATGGACAAAAAACTGGAAAATCACTGTTTATAATCGGTCTTCCACCTATATAAGACCTAAAAACAACGTTTAGCATGTTGGTGGGCACATGCTAAACGTTGTTTTTAGGTCTTATGGTACTAGGCTCTGTGTCCGTTGTGATGGAAAAAACGCGAAAGCATGTATGTATTTATTGATTCGTATTATAAGACTCATACTCGTTATCTTACAATAAGTATTAAGTAATTTTTCGATTTTAAATATTACAAATTAACTTGGTGACAATAGACTTTCATAACATATGATATGACATAATATGTTTTGAATTCATCAATTTGAAATTAAATGTTAACATGTACTACACTTCATAAGATGTATATATATATATATATATATATATATATATATATATATATATATATATATATATATATATATATAGGAGATCCCTTGGCAACAGTAGTTTTTAGGGTTCCGTACCGAAAGGGTATCCTATTAATTTCGCTCCGCTGTCTGTCTGTCTGACTGTCTGTCTGTCTGTCACCAGGCTGTATCTCATGAACCGTGATAGTTAAACAGTTGAAATTTTCACAGATGATATATTTCTATTGCCGCTGTAACAACAAATACAAAAAAATAGAATTAAATAAATATTTAAGGGGGCTCCCATACAACAAACGTGATTTTTTTGCTTGTTTTGATTGATATTGATAACGGCAACAGGTAGACGCTTGTAATATTTACAGAATAATTAGTTTTATATTCACTTTGAAAATTAATAATTAAATAAAAATAAAATAAATATTAAAGGGGGGCTCCCATACAACAGACATGATTTTTTGCCGTATTTACAGATAACGGTACGGAACCCTTTGTGCGCGAGTCCGACTCGGACTTGGTCGGTTTTTTTAATAGATTAAATGTACCAATTTCCGTGTCTGTTTTTTTGGAATGTGGATTGATGTGGACCAAACGTGGATTTTCTGTGAGAGTGTGGTACGTCCCCGGACAAGCCGGCCCATTCATGCTACCAGCAATTCATTTTGCCGGTAACGTGGCTCTACCACGCTCAATGCATATTTTGTACATGGAAAATTTGAGAGTTGAGTAAAATGCGTACAATTTACAAACGTGGTTAATAAATAAATAAACCTACGTCCGCATTTTTCATATAAGTATTACTCGTACTAACTGAGTACTGGGACTATAAATAACGATAGAAATGTAGCCTAAAAATATGCCACGTACCTTATCGAAATTTAGCTACCCGTGCACGAGTAGTCAGGTCACTATGCCCTTCATAAATAATAAATAAATAAATATATACGGACAAATCACACAGATTGAGCTAGCCCCAAACTAAGTTCGAGACTTGTGTTATGGGATACTAACTCAACGATACTATATTTTATAACAAATACATATATAGATACACATCCAAGACCCAGGCCAATCTGAAAAAGATTATTTTCCATCTTGACCTGGCCGGGGATCGAACCCGGGCACTCTCGTGTCGCAGGCTGGCGTGTTGACCGCTGCGCCACGGAGCTAGTAGATAATGCCCTTCATTATCTACTAGTTCCTGATCGGATAAGAGACATGCTTTATCGATATGCAAGGCTATTATTATTACAACCTTTATTTACTATACGGCCCTAAGGCTCGTAACCTCGAGCAAAATTAACATTGATCATCGATCCCAATTTCACATTGTGCCGGCTGTAGGAAAGGAAACTATGTTGATAACAACTTCAATATTTTTATTTCAATTAATCTTGTTTGTTTACTATTACTTGGTACTGTAAACAAACAAGTATACTTAGTACCTAGTATATGTATATGTAGGTCCTGCTTGGTTTTACGGAATTCCGAAAATAAATAAATTAACACCATCAGTGTGTCAATATTACAGTAAAACTGGCCAAGTGCGAGTCGGACTCGCGCACGAAGGGTTCCGTACCGTTATGAATAAAAATGGCAATAAAAATCATGTCTGCTGTATGGGAGCCCCCCTTTAATATTAATTTTATTTTTATTTAATTATTTATTTTTAATGAGTATATATAACTTAATATTCTGTGAATATTCAAGCGTCTGCCTATTGCCGTTATCAATATCGAAAAAAACAAGAAAAAAAGTCACGTTTACTGTATAGAAGCCCCCTTAAATATTTATTTTATTCTATTTTATAGTATTTGTTGTTATGGCGGCAACAGTAATACATCATCTATGAAAATTTCAACTGTCTAGCTATCACGGTTCATGAGATACAGCCTGGTGACAGACGAACATACAGACAGACAGACAGATAGACGGATAGACGGACGGACAGCGGAACAAAATTAATAGGGTCCCGTTTTTACCCTTTGGGGACGGAACCCTAAAAGTATGTGTTTATATAAGGTATGTCTCTAAACTCTTTTTATTTTACTATTATTTAAAATGCCTAAACTGATTCGGACGTATTTATGGGGTAGGTATCGTTGTAATCCATACTCTCCCGAGTCCCGAGTGACATTGGCTATAATTTTTTGTCAGTGCAGTCATTTTTTATTTAAAAAAATGACGTTTTTAGAATTTATACATGTAACTATGTACCTATTTATATGTGAATTACGGTTTACTCACGTACGAAGTCAGCTACAGGCCGACATGTTTCAACCTCATCCGGAGGTCTTCCTCAGGGCGAATGTGAACCGAGACGCGCGCACGGAGTCGTCCCGATTCGCACTGACACTAGTGACGAGCGACGCGGCATGCGTGGGCGGCGCGGGCAGCGCGTATGTACCTATTGTATGTTAGTTTGTATTTACCAGTACCTACCTATGTCAATTTATTTATTCCAAAATAACTTCTAAATGCCTCCACGGATTTGGAAGTTTAGGGGTATCGTCAGCTTTCATATTACCGTTACGAGTGTCATAGGCTATATTACTTTCCATGACGATCGTGTCTTTAATTTTTTAGAAAAATTTGTTGTTTGACTAAAAGTGCCAAATAAATGTAACACGTGTTCTTTTATTGAGAATTGAGTGTATAATGTTTAGGAAATTTGAAAATAAGTAAGTATAGGTACATAAACGCGTATAGAAACTAGTAAGATCACCATGCTAAGTAGATAACAGCCACCCACCTATGGACACTACTACCTATACATATATTTCAAGGAAATCTAAACAGTATACCTACGTATACTATAAATGAGTCCATTAACTAGGTACCTACGCAGATCGTATATTTATCGTCAATTTGACGAAATCACGATGATAACAATTCCAATCCGAATGCAACAAAACAGAGTTCAAAAAGAATAACCAAAACGAGGAGATTATGATAAAGATTTAAAACAGATATCACACAAACCGCAATAGTAGTTACGTATACGAGTACGTCACTGTTCATCCCAGATTGATAAATATACAGAATTCCTATGAAAGAGGCGGCGCTAACGCACCCTTCCGTCCCGCCCGCCACCCGTACACCCGCGGGCCTCGCCGGTGTGGCTGAGATGCACAGAGTTTTAATAAATATTACGGCCGTGTAATTCGTTTTGAAATACGCTTTAGGAAATTAAGTTTTGTGAAAAAACTAATTCATAAACTTATGACCAGTTAAGTTATTTCAACTTATGAATAGTAAAACTATGTACGTTGTTCATTAATATTAGAATCTTCACATTGATAATGGTATTTTTTAACGTTTAAAGTTGGATTAAAAATGGTGCTAAAATACGAATGTTTAGGGGCTTATATTTTTCAAACCATTGATTTTTTTACCAAGCTGTCTATCATTGTCGATAGATTATGATGGGGTTAATCGATTTAATGATAAATTTTGAACTAACATTATCAAGTATTCTCACAATTCCCTTTGCCCGTTTGTATGGAGATTTCTGTATACAGGGCATTCTTAAGTTACGAATCGGTATTCCATAAAGTCTTTGAGCTTCATTTCTCGATATTTCGCCATCTTTTTTACTTTTTTTTTTACTACATGTTGGATTAGGCGTTTGTCGTTTGGAAAATACCCTACATAAACACTTTTGCAAAGGTTGGCACCTCTCGTCATTTTGTGAGAGAGATGCCATATAGGTATAAAGTACGCGGTATTTATTACATGGCAACACTTAATTAAAATAAGTTAATAATAAAGTAATAGTAGTGTTTGTTTGTTATTCGTGTTGCACACACGAAAAATAAACAAACAAGTGACCAACACTAGTGTCAGATTTCAAGCGGCTTAACGACTGCTATTAATGATGCCAGCCGGGACCAACGGCTTAACGCGCCTTCCAAAGCACGGAGGACCTCGATATATTTTATGCCACTTGCGGTCACTCATCCAAATTTTCGCTAGAACACTCAAAACTGCGTCACAAGACTACGCTAAAGTACGTCATTGGTATATATGTTACGGTTAGAGTGATTAATTAAAAATTATTAATAATTGTCTATCATTATTAATAATTACCGAAAGTACAGGTAAAAGTGAGAAATTAATCACATTTGTCGGTGATTATTAATAATGTAACCTTAGTACCGATAAATGTAATAACTATCGATAAAAATAAATGTACACTGGCGATTTTTTTCTCGATCGGGCAACAGATTTGCGGGCAGGGGTGGCGAGGCGGCATGCGGGATGTGCGAGAGGCCATGCGAAGATTTGCCTTCTTGGATACTAAAACTGATGTAATTTTCCAAAACTACACCGAAAAAAACCTAGAAATTGACAATCACGTCGATTTATAATGAAAAGTCACGTCCGACATCTTAGATTATATAACTGACGTCATTTTCGAGATATGCACCTCTACACCCCAAGAACCTAGAAAACGACACTCATGTTGGTTTATCATGAAAAGTCGCGCCCGCCATCTTGGATTACATAAATAAGGTAAAAACCCAAAAAACGACCCCTTTGCAGGTTGCAGGTTTTTCATGAAAGGTCGCGTCCGCCATCTTGGATTCCAAAAATTACATCATTTTTAAGATCTCTACCCTAAAATAGTCACTTACATATTTTCATTACTGTTCCCATGGTTGTAATCTCGAGGCCTTTTTAATCAAAGTATTAAAAAGGCCTCATCACAAGAGGCCTTCTTGATGGTGATGACGATTTTATAATTTTATAATTTTGCCATTTTATAATAATAGCAGGTGTCCAATCCAGGCAAACCTAGCACAAGTCCAGCTACATTTCAATCCCATAAATTTGTCTTTCATAATGCAATAGTTTCTGCTCCAGGCTAAACCTGTTCAAGGACATATCATACATTGGTATTTCCAGAAACAAGTTCTGGCTGGAGACCAACTTTACATCAACTTCTCCAAAGGGCCTCTTCATGTTGGATATATATCTCCACGCAAGCCTCCAAAGGACCGGGGTAACACCCGTGAAACCAAAGTAGATACAAATAATAATACTAATAACGTTTTATTTTAGAAATACATTTCTATTACATAGGTTAGTACCAAAAATAAGCTTTTAAACTAGGGTTAGTAAAGTAAGCCAAATAAAAATATTAAAAACTAAAGTTATTTTACATTGACACGAGCAAGTCTCGAGTCAACGTGGACTCTGTTCCAGTAGCTCAAGATAGGGCAGCAATAGCGACTCCCTTTCGCTGCCGAGAGGCTGTTCTCTTACTCTTTTAACTTTGTTTATTAAGAGTACAGATTAAGAGGTGATTATTGTTGTCAGTTTCTTTAAAACAAGTACCTACCCTTGTTTGTGTGATCTGAGACAAGCACTGTTATATGTGTCATATCTTACGAATAAGTAGTATCTTCGTCATATCATATTCTTAATAAATACCTGCTGGACTAATAACTTTGGGTTTTTTTTATAACTTTTACCAATGTGTGTAGTGAATTATTAATAATAACTACCAAAAGTAATTAATTTCAGTTTTTTATTCACATTTACCAAAACACGAGGTTATTATTAATAATGTTATAAAATTATTAATAATTTTCGATTAATCAAATTTACCGTAACATATATATAAACAGAATATTTTCCTAAAAATAATGTTATCCAGACCTTCATTATTTTTTCGCGGTTCGCTCAACAGATTGGAAATAATATGACACACATACACAATGTTATTCGGATATTCCATTTCCGAATTTCATTTTTTCTAAATCTAGATTAAGATTATTAACGCAAATATTTATGTCAGATGTTTTCTGCATTTTGTTTTTTATTAACCGACAAGGCACTCGCCCTCGTCCGGCCCACCCGATGAAAAATTACAAATTAATACCTTTCATCTTTTTTAAGAACCTCATGCTATACTTTTCTGGGAAAATTATTTTAGAAGTTTTGGAAATATAATTTAGATAGATAGATTTCTTTATTCACCATCGAAAACACCTAATTTACATTGACATAATATGAAGTTACATACAGTTTAGAAACCTTTAAGGAAATTATATAAATATATAACTTTTAAAATATATGCAAGGTAATCACTATCAAATATTTATTTATTTTTAAAATTACAGTGATTAAAACTTACTATATACAATATAAACATGAAGTGGAAGAAAAAAAAGGAGCACTAGAAAAAAAAATCTTCGAAATCTTGCCCGTTGGATAGCTATGCTAATCCGTTGGGGAAAAAGCAGCCAGCCCTCTTATCACCGGCAGGCGACATAAGCCGTGGGGCAATCTCTTTTAAGAAACCCCTCGCGCTGGGTCCCAAGTCCCTAACGTCTCTACGCACAAATATATAATCCTCAGTTAAGGTTCCACAATAATCACTTATAAAAATAAGAATTTAAATCAAAATATACAGCGTATATTCAGCGGCCGGACCATCAATTTGCGTCATCATCATCATTACAGCCATAAGAAGTCCACTGTTGGACAAAGGCCTCTCCCAAGGATTCTTTGTTCCATGGGAGGTACTCACTCACCATGCTTGGCAGGCGGATTGGCGAGCTCAGCCTCCTTGGCCTTCTGCGCCTCCGACGCTGCTGCCCATCGAAAGCATTTTAAACCTGGGGAAGGATAGAAAATCGTTGGATTTAGGAAGGGAATGAAGGTATTGGGATACTACTCGCTTGGATGAACGAGGGAAAAAGTAGCAGTTACCCGATGCCATACCTGCAACCATCAGACAGACAGTTGAGGATAACACCCCAGACCGTCAATTTGTGTGATAATGTTACAATTTATCAACACGTGAAACTTAAAATGCGAACGACGAAATTTCAAAAATAGCACCCCTAGTACAATACCCAACCCAACTCGTATGTTACGAAGATATACAGATACCCTATTCTGTTGAATAACCTACTCGTACGCAATATAGAAAATGCCAAATTGTGTTTAATGATTCAGGTCAAAAGTAAAGTACCTAAATATTTTCATTGTTATCTGTTTTTCTGCATTGTTGTCCAAGTTCTTTTTTTTTTAATTTTTTGAACTAAATAGTTTTAAACTGTTATGTTACGTATTTATTTAATTGGTGACTAAGGTTAGCTTTTATTAAGTATTTGAACGTATTTAGTAAAAAAATTCACTACCTAACAAACTTTTTGTGTACTTGTTAATAAATAAATAACCCACGTAATAGCTTTTTCAAAAATGTTCTTTGTGAGGATGAAATTATCTAATACACTAGTTTCTAAAATACCTTATTATTTTTGGGTGTTGGTAAAAAAATATCCAAATATACCGTGCAATGCTTTCAAATTTCCAGCTAGGCACTACATTGTGAGCTCCGTCAACACTGTTTGCGTATCGCATAACACGCGTCAGTGCGAGTTACCGCAGAGTTTTTGTAATAGGATTACTTACTTTGTAACATTACTACGCAGTCACGTCACTTGATTACGTTTGCCATTCTGTGAATGTTCAGTTTTAGTTCTTAAGTGTTCGAATACCCATGTTCCTTATCATCATCATCATCAGGTCTTTTTAGTCTCCACTGCATGAGCATGACCCTCTCTGTACTACCGGAGCCATACTTGGCCAGAGCAGACAGAGGATTTGGCCTACACTTTCCTCGCTGGCCAGACGGGTTGGAGAGGTCTCATTGATGTTTATGAGCTTTGTTTAGCTTGTATTTCCTTAGTCACCTCTTACGAACTCCATGGGAAGACTAGGAGTGGTCCTATTCTACTCTGTCGGAAACCACACGGCTAATGTTCCTTATGGAGGAACATAAAATGTATTGAACTATTGCGAGGTAAGCTTTCGACTGTCATCAGGTTATTGTAGTTAAAGAGTTGCCATACGGCCTTGCTATCTATCACTCATCATCATCATTTCGTGTAGGTGTCACGGTCAATCGACGATGCACATCCTGTTGTCAGAGTTCTTCGGAACCGCCTCTCGGCCTCTGACGTGGTTCCTTTAACGATTACCAAATGGCAGCCGGGACCAACAGCTTAACGTGCCTTCCGAAGCACGGAATCATCTTTATTATCACAATCAGGTGATTCAAGCCTGCAATGTCTTAACTAAACTGGAAGCAACTAAACAAAGTATGCTTTCCGTGGGATTCGAACCCACGACCCCCGGGTCTACAGGCCACGCAGGCAGTATCTATCACTGTGTTTGCCACTAACACATTCAGACAGCCTTAAAATCTACCTTTATTGTTAAACACTTCTTACCCTTGATAAGGAATACTGATTTTGTAGCTTTAGAATATTATTTTTATTTTCATCCAGTTATTCTATCATTAAATTGGTAGGGGAAAACTAATGTCACTATACCAGCGGGGCCCTTCCCCCTAACGAAATATGTTTTGTATAGATCGTTAGTACGAGTACTCTTGTGTTACTTTAAATTATAAAAAAAATAGTAAGCTATTAAAAAAAATATATAGTAACATTTTAATTAGTAACAATATAAAAATAAAAAATATGAGTACCCTCGTTGTAACTTTGTTATTGAGTATTGAAATCATTTGTACCCCTATGATTTAGGAGTAAATTAGAAATTTCAAAAACCGCGATCTAACGGAGCCCTCTGTAATTCAAATTCTATCGTGTTTCTAATTACAGAGTATCTGAAGATTTAAAGTCAACGCGATGGGTGAGCGATGCAGTTACGAGTTATATCTAGTTTCTAAGATATGTACTAATAAATTTAACGTCAAAATGACGAATAAATTTCTTACATGAAAATTGGAAATATTTGTAGACAAACTTGTACGAGTATCACGTTCGAGTTTCTGAACTGAGAACTCCTGCATTCAGTCACCTGCAGTGTTTGCGAAAAAACTTTTCAAAAGAAATAACTTAAAGTTGGCCGACAGCGAAATACATTTCGGTGCGAAACTGTTACAAATTTTTGAAAGCGGAAAATTTGAATCATTTTTATTTTATATTTTACTAGAAGATTTGATTTAAAAATAAATATACTGATAACAAGTTTTTGTTTTATAATCAAGGAATCCACACATTTAGTCGTGGTAGAGCCACGCTACTTGCAAAATAAATTGCTAATAGCATGATGAGATGGGCCGGCTCGTCCGGGGAAGTACCACAATCTCACAGAAAATCGACGTCTGATTAGAAGCTTTACCGCTTCTATGCTTCGTTTGGTGAGTTAGAGAGCCGGTGGCCTATCCTTCCCCCTCCCCATTTCCTTTCCCCAACTCCTTGAAAGGCCGACAACGCACCTGTCACACCCTGGTGTTACAGTTGTACATGGGCAGCGGTAATCACTTAACATCACGTGACCCGCTTGCTCGTTTGCCGTCCAACAACATAAAAAAAAATCCACACTGTAAAGTGCTTTCCAAGATAAATCAAATAAGCCCAAACACGATGGTGTTCCTTGTTAAGTTTAAGAGTTCTTATGGCCACCTTCCGCTGCCATTATCAGACCAGCACAACGATTCCATAATATTGTATTATCATATCATCCAATTTACATATGCATGCATTTCAGCTCAATCGGCAACCGGGAAGTGGATTAATTTAAACTCGCAAAAAATTTATTAATGACAAACAGCAGGACTTTCGGGACAGGTGAAACTTTATTATTTATTACTATTATTCTTTATTACCATTTAAATCACATTTACAAATACACATATTATGCATTACAATAAAAACCACGGAGGTTTGTTAGGCAATAATGCAAGATTCTAGATCTAGTTTTATGCTATGTTGCTACATAATACAAATTCCAAATACTAAAAAAAGTTTGTAAAATAGTCCTTATTAATATGCGAATTACGGTTTTGTGCTTGTTATTCACGAACGAAGTCACATAAAGGTTGATATGTTTCAACCTCATCCCAATTTGCACTGAATTAAGTTTGAGTGCGAATCGGCACGCGTCCGTATGCGCGCGTCTCTGATTAGTAGTTTAAAATTAATCTCGGACGTCTTTTCAGGAACTTTGTACAACATGGACTTGTTAAAAAGGATATCTTGTAGACTAAGGCCCTTAACACACGGTGTATTTTAAACGCGCCGATGACGCGGGTTTACGGCGCCGTAGATATCGATGTTTGCGTTTGTCCAATTCAAGCGCGCTTAAAACGCGATACAATATATACAATACAGTAGACGCGTGTTTCGCGATGGCTCCGTGTGCTTAGGTTAGAAGGTTGCGTTCGAATCTCGTTTGAAGCGCGTATACGCTCGTCATCAGTGCGTCGACGGCGCGTTAAAAATACGCCGTGTGCAGAGGCCCTAACATATACATGTATATTAAAATGGGTTATAAACTAGCAGGGTTTCATCAGAAAATGGCCCTTTCGTCTCTAGAAGTCTTTAATTAGTGGGTCGACAAGGACTCACCATAAACGGACGAAACTGATTTGGGCGTTTTGTCGATTTGTCAACCGTTACACTCTTAATCGTAGACATAAATAATCATGTCTATTCTCACAATATAACTACGACATGTATACGTACGTAGGATGTTTTTAGGGTTCCGTACCCAAAATGTAAAAACGGGACTCTATCAATATGGCTCCGCTGTCCGTCTGTCTGTTATTCTGTCTGTGCGTCTGTCACCAGGCTGTATCTCATGAACCGTGATAGTTAGACAGTTAAAATATTCACAGATGATGTATTTCTGTTGTATATTATATAACAACAAATACTAAAAACAGAATAAAATAAATATTGGGGGCTCCTATACAACAAACGTGTTTTTTTCGTTCGTTTTCTTCGATTTTGATAATGGCCACCGGTAGACGCTTAAAATATTCACAGAATATTGAGTTATTTTATGCACTTTAAAAATGAATAATTAAATAAATATATAAGGGCGCTCATCAATATATAAGCCGTGTGGTATCCGGCAGAGTAGAATGGGACCACTCCAGGTCTTCCCGTGGATGTCGTAGAAGGCGACTTAGGAAATGCAGGCTGAATAAAGCTTATAAACATCTTTGAGACCTCTCCAACCCGTCTGGCCAGCGTGGAGCGTGTGGACCGAGTCCTCTGGCTGCTGTGGCCAGGTATGGCCCTGGTAGTACAGAGAGGGTCGTGCTCCTGTAGTGGAGACTAAAAGGGATCTAATGATGATGATAACGGCGCTCACATACAGCAGACAAGATCTTTTGCCGTTTTTATAGGTAACGGTACGTAACCCTTCGTGAACGAGGCCGACTCACTCTTGGCCGGTTTTATTTTGTGGTACCGTTAATGATAGTAAGTGTGAGTATTAATTGTGCACAAATTGGAGTAATATTTTTAACGTTAATCTATTGGAGAAATACCTCGTAAATATATATATAAAAATAAAGTTGGCACATTCACAATTCTGAGATCCCAATCTTAGAATTCTTAATATGCCAACAACCAAATATCCTAGTTTACTGCCAAGTAGATTTCCATACAAATAACAAAATTTTTTTTAGAAATCCATATTTATAAGCTTATCTACATTTTTTTGCCTATTAAAGTAAAAGAAATATAATCGGTTCGTGTTTTATGCCTACCAAAGACTATATATTACTGGGTACATAATAGTAAAGGTATATACAACCTAATACCATTTAGTGATTTTGTAGATATATCGGCGTAAGATTACGTCATGTCCCACGTGCACGTGTTTCTATCGGTGTAAACAAGTGACGAAACATCTTCCCACTGTGAGGAATTGCCGTTTTGCAACGGGCGTCGCTCGTGCAGACTAGATAAAACTAAAAATATAATATGAGAGGTTATACAAATCCAATACCATTTAATAATGTTGAAGTTACGAGTGTATCGGGGAGATTAAGCCACGTCCCACGTGCACGTGTTTCTACTGGCGTAAACAAGTGACGCAAGAACAAGATCTTCCCACTATGAGCAATTGCAACAGGCGTCGTATATATATAATACTGAAAATATAATAGGAGAGATATATACAATCCAATACCAATTAATAATGTTGTAGTTACGAGTATGTTACGCCACGTCCCACGTGCACGTGTTTCGATTGGTGTAAACAAGTGATGCAAGCAAAATCTTCCCACTCCGAGGAATTGCTGTTTTGCAACAGGCGTCGTTCATTCGTGCATGTATTCCTTTGTCAATTCTGAAAGCGAACTCATTAACTATGTTCACGACCGTTTTTGTTGATTATTCAAAAGTGAATAGTTGATTGTTTGAGTTTATATTTATTCTCTCATATTTTTCAAAGCTCTAGTTAGTATCTTTGTGTGGCGATTTTTTACGTGAGAACGCTAGTTAATACTTGATTTTAAAACATTGTGAAGCCAATGGAACTCTAGATAAAAATATCTCACTAGTTCCATGGAACTATTTGCCAATAGAACTAGTAAAAATGGTCCTTTATTTTTCACAATCTACACAATTTTCTTAAAATTGTTGCCGTTGCCCACGAAAACGTCATTACCACTTTAAAATTATAACGAAACATCGAAGCTTTTTAGACGAAATTACTTTTGGCTCGAAGGTTTATAATGGGGTTTTATACTTCTGAGCCTAGACATTTCATCATCATCATCATCATCAGGTCCTTTTTAGTCTCCACTACAGGAGCACGACCCTCTCTAGACATTTCGCTTGGTCTTAATTCTAAAGCCATTCAAGATTATTCTGATAGGGACAGTGGGCAACAAAAATAATTTTACATTAGGGAACCCGCATATTAAATAGATTTTGAAAAATGTTTTTGATGATGTAATGTTCTATCTGAAAAATACTTTTAACTACATGTTTAATTTGATATTGATACGTTAAGTTTAATTAAAGTGTCTCGTCCTTGGAAGATAAATGCGATTCTTAGCAATTTGTTGAATTTTTCATGTTTTGTACTATATATTGTCAAATAATTTTATTTTTTTAATTTACTTTCCAAAATCACTTGTGCGTGTACTGCAAATTATTTGGGCGAATAGACTATAGAAGCCAATCGAAGGAATGGGCGAAAATCGGAGGAATCAGGTTAGTAGGCGATGCGGCAAGCAACCCAACACTGATTTCATTTTCCGCTTGCTTTTAGGTCTCGTAAACCTAAGATCTGTCTACCCCGTAAGGAAAAAAGACGTGATAATATGTATGTATGTATGTACAATCATACATACATATTATTACGTCTCCTCAAAAAATATCACTTTGTTACTTTTACATCTCAAAGAGTTTTTGGACTCACAAGGTATTCTATTCACTAATGATTATATTTTAGGGAGATCGTTCCATAGCACAATAAAATAAAATGTACGCATGTATCCTAATGCGAGTAAAGTTGTCTTAAACTTTTTCGTTGTTCTTTTTTGACTAGCTCCGTGGCGCAGCGGTCAACACGCCAGCCTGCGACACGGAGTGACCGGGTTCGATCCCCGGCCAGGTCAAGATGGAAAATGATCTTTTTCAGATTGGCCTGGGTCTTGGATTTTTATCTATATATGTATTTGTTATAAAATATAGTATCGTTGAGTTAGTATCCCATAACACAAGTCTCGAACTTACTTTGGGGCTAGCTCAATCTGTGTGATTTGTCCGTATATATTTATTTTTATTTTTTATTTTGTTGTCTTTTTAAAAACTTTGTAGATAAAATATGAAATATCATTTTGTGCTAAAACCTAAGTCTACGTATAAATTATATTTTTTGACAAAACTCCAATAGACTACGCGATCATTGCAAAATTTTGTTCTAGACTATTTTGTTAATTTGGTACCTATATCTTTTGTTTCAGGTACTTATTTTAAATGAAACATCAGGAACTACATATCGCAGGTAAATTGATTTTGGTAGTTGCACAAGGTAACATATAAAATGTAATGAAATATATAACCCTTATCCTGTTATTAGTAAAAAACAAAGTTTAGTGTCAGGCCACGCACAGTGTAGTGTCCCGAAGTTGCAGGTCATCGTGATCCAGTTACGGAATGACGAGAAAAGATGAAATATGACCAATTTATATGTAGGGGAGGAAACATATGTTTTAATAGTAGATTGTGACGCAAAAGGATAACATAATACTATTTGGTGAGGTCATTATTTTGAATCGGGAGTGGAACGAATAGAGAGGGGTCCTCATCTCCCTCTATGAGTAAATAAAGCTGTAACTAAGATAACTCATTGAAATATTTTATCATGAAAAAGATATGCCTAAATAACATGAATTATTATACATATAATTGGTAAAATAAACAAAATTAATATGCGTATGTCTTAGAGCGTGATGTAATTTCATGTTAAGCTGTAAAATTTTTAAAACATTTTGTGGGTTTGTTAATTGAAATGTAGGTAAAAACACGGCTACGAACACGTTGTACATACCGATTATTTGATATAATTAAAAATAAATACGAACAGAAATGAATAAAAAGAAATAAAAAATCTAAAGAGATACTATTTTGGTAGTATAACAACAGATTATAAATTATCTGTTATTTTTGGTCATATCACTACAAAACCAAGATCTGACATAATCTTGTAACAGCGCAGCATAGATTTGAAAAAATATTGTTTTATTGTTTGTTTATTTAAAAAATCACCACTTAATTATGGTATTGATATTCTTTTTACGTAATAATTTTGTTTTATACTTATTACTTGTTGGTAGGGTTATTAATAGACAACATAAATATTACTCAGGCATATCTGAGGTCTGATGCCGTTACAAAATTAAATCGTCGATTCGATTACGACCTGTCAGGATCGCATTAGTTTTTGTTCTAAGTCGCATTCTTTCAGCGGCCATACTTTAGTTCTTTAATTTTTATTTTTAATAATTGTAATTGGTGTTGGTTTGTTGTAATTGGTTAATAAAGTGACTTCTTGGATACCTGAGGATGGTCGTCGTCGAAGGGGCAGGCCAAGGAAAAGATGGCGGGATGATCTGGACGCCTTTCGGCATGACTGGTCAGATATGGCTCAGGATCGAGATAAATGGAAGGAGATGGGAGAGACCTTTGCCCAGCAGTGGGACAGAACAGGTTATTAAAAAAAAATTGTAATTGGCAAGTGCAACCGTTTAAAAATATGATTCGTCCTTTTTGGTCATGGATATTTACGGAACAATATTATTGTTCACAAATCAAAATCTTTTTTTTCTTGGGAATAAAACAGTATTTTAGACTGCGGTTCCAGGCAAGCGTTTCTTGTTTTTTGAATAGACGAGATGAGAACTTTATTTCTTCTTTACTTATTCGTTGTTATTAATATTTATAGCCATGCTAAATTACTGCTTTCTTGTACTAATAGTATCTGAGCTAAACCGCGGACGGTCAGACAGACAATCGTACCGAAACTATAAGGGTTCCTTATTTACTATGGAACCCTAAAAATAAAGGAAACAAAATATTTCTATCAAAAACGGCATACTATCGTTACTGAAACTAAATATTTAGTATACTTACTTAGATTGAGTCAAATGGAAGATAATGTCAGGGGGGGTATTTTGACATTTTTAACCCACTTAAAAAAGAGGTTATCAATTTGGTTGCATCTTTTTTGACCAAAATGATAACCTCCTTTTTTGTGTTTTTCAAGCTGCCCAAAGGCATCTGATATAGCTAAGCGACTGCCTGCCATCGAAGATGACAACAGCCGGGACCAATGGCCTAACGTGCCTTTCAAAGCATGGAGCAATGTCGATCCCTCGGGAATAGTACTTTGTCCCGGGATAAAAGGTAGCATATGTCCTTCTCCGTACTCCAGAGAACTTGTATGCAAAATTTAATGATGATCGGTTCAGTAGTTACGGCGTGAAAGCGTAACAAACAAACAAACAAACAAATAAACAAATAAACAAATAAACAAACAAACAAACAAACAAACAAACAAACTCACTTTCGCATTTATAATATTAGTAAGGATAAGGACAAGGATTATTTATCAAGTTTATGTAAGTATACAGCGTGTAACATAACCAACGACGTTCCCGTGAAGGGGTGACTCAGCCCGTCAAAATGAACAACTTTTCCTATGGGACCAATGCTTGAAACTCGAGACACGCGAGGTCAACTGTTGAAAACTCTACTGTTTTATTATATGTATATACATATACATGTATATACATATAATTGAAAACAGTAGAGTTTTCAAGTCCTAAATACTTTACCATTTACATACTACTAATTGGTTCTACCAAGTTTCTATTAAGTACGATCACTGCCAACCTCAATATTTTTCACATCCGGCCTTAACGCAATTAAGTGACTCCATTCATTATTCCGCGAAATGAAAAAAAGAGGTTATCAATTTGGTTGCATCTTTTTTGACCAAAAAGATAACCTCCTTTTTGTGTTTTTCAAGCTGCCCAAAGGCATCTGATATAGCTAAACGACTGCCTGCCATCAAAGATGACAACAGCCGGGACCAATGGCCTAACGTGCATTTCAAAGCATGGAGGAGCTAGAAATATTTTATGCCAAATGTGGTCACCTATCACAATAGGGACTACGGCCAGGGTTGCTTAACATACTTGCTCACGACCACTAGGCCATTGGACTCCTTAGCGCTGTGATACTGGACGTAATTTATCTAATTTATGTCAGGTTTAGGTTTTTTCTTTTACCACTAGTAATTTAGTCCTGTCACAAAGTCTTGTAGTGGAACTTCTATTATTTTTTGTTTGTTAGGAAAACTTAAACTAATATGTCATGGTAGAGCTATGCTACCCGGCAAAATTATTTTTTGCTAGTAGCGTTATGGGCCGGCTCGTCCGTGCAAGTAGTGATATCTGCACGGATGAGCTGAAGGGAATGTGGACTCTCACAGAAAACCCGTTATTATTACTTTAACGTTACGAAAACATTACAGTTTTCGTGTTCGCAGATAGACTAAGTTCACATTTGTCTATCGTGTAATCCCTTCGTAACGCTTTCACGCCGTAACTACTGAACTGTACTCCAGAAAACTTGTATGCAAAATTTAATGTGTGGTACGGAGAAGGACATAGGCATCCCGGAAAAAGTACTGTTCCCGAGGAAACGACGTAGACGCGAGCAAAGCTGCGGGCGAAATCTAGAAAAAATAATGTAAATATTAAGAAACTTTAGGTGTAATAATAATGTAATAAACGCGATAAAACCGTATTAAGTAATTTAATTTATATGATGTAACTTTTTTATGGCTTATTTGCATGTCCCACTGCTGGGCAAAGGCCTCCCCTTTATGATTCCAGTCATCCCTATCGCAGGTAATAATTAGCCAGCCACTTATATGTATATGCATCCAAGTCATCGCGCCATCTCCTTCTAGGTCTGCCACGTATTCGGCGGCCATCCGGTTTCCACAATATGATATTAACTAGGTCAGAATAATTTCTTAAGTTTGATTTGACAAGCGATCGACACAGAAACTTTACTATCACAACTTTCTTACGATTATGGAAAACCAGATTGTATGCGTCTTCACTCAAACTTCGAGTTTAATTTGAAGAATTTGAGCCCTATATCTAAGTTGGAGTCAAGAATGCGGGCATAAATTATATAAGTTTCGCACCTGCACTGAACTCCGCCTTGTTCATCCCGGTAAAGAGTACTGTTCCCGAGGGATCGACTGCGAGTGGAGCTATGGGTAAAAGCTAGTTAGCCCTTATCACGAAGAGAGTATTACAAACCTTCTTTTATCCTTACTTTCTCTTTAAAAATTGGGTGTATTTGAGACTGATGTTTAATTCAGATTTTTTTTAACTTTCGCGCTTTACACAACACGTAAAAATTGGTTGTCTATAAAGTCGGTATACGGAATGGGCCTCCTGCTCTCTCACTCAGCGAACGAAGCTTATACTGAAACCCGTGTGGTCCTTTCTTTATCCAAGATGAAGTGAAGAATGTGAACGTAAATTGAGTTAGCACTTGCGCGAAACTTTCCTATTGTCAAGTAGTTCACTAATTGCGAACGTAAACTGCTATAAATATTATAATTTCTTGACAGTTTTCAGACTTTGATTACAGACAAACGGACAGGTAAAACTAAATAAAAGCTACAAGCTTTTATTTTTGTCCCGACGTTTGTTTTGTAATCAAATCTTGCAAGTTTCATTTGATCCACTTCTCGGTTACCGATTGATCTGAAATTTTGCATGCATGTTTAAATCGGATGACAATACAATATTATGGAATTATTGTGCTGGTTTGATGATGGAGTCGGAAGGTGGTAATAGGAACTCTTAAACTGAACAAAATACACCAATCGTGTTTGGTCTCATTTGATTTGTCTTGGAATTTACATTGTGTAATTTTTGCAAAAAAACTTGTTTGTCTTACTAATATTATAAATGCGAAAGTTTGTATGAATGTGATATTTGTTACTTCGTCACTCAAAAACTACGGGATGGATTCAAATATCTTTAGGAAGGCTGTATATCTGACGCTATTCTTCTTTTAGTTTTTACACGGCTGCTCAAATATAAAAAAGTGCATTGTTTATCAAGTTTATGTAAGTATACAGCGTGTAACATAACCAACGACGTTCCTGTGAAGGGGTGACTCAGCCCGTCAAAATGAACAACTTTTCGTATGGGACCAACGCTGGAAACTCTATTAAACGCGGGTTGTACTATTTTATTATATGTATATAGAATATATAACATCTCTTTTCAAGTCCCAAATACCTTACCATTTACATACTACTAATTGGTTCTACCAAGTTTCTATTAAGTACGATCACTGCCAACCTCAATATTTTTCATATCCGGCCTTAACGCAATTAAGTGACTCCGTTCATTATTTCGCGAAATGACTCCATCGGCAATAAGTAATTCGTACCCGGAATAAAAATCAGCCGTCGCCGACTACCTGACCCGAATCCGTAAAAGTGAACGACTGTATTGCGATACTTGATACCTACGGTTGTAGCGATAGAGCAACATTTTTATCCCTTAACTTATTTTTTGAGACCGAGGGATAAGCGTTAATATGTGGAGTCCGACTATATCCGTCTTATTATAAAACGAAGACTAACTTTAAACCATAATCCGACCAAAATAAGTCATCACTTGACACTTTGAAATTTTGTCAACTGTCACTATCACTTTGTTTTAGGCTGCTAATGGTTTAAGCCTAGTACTTACTTTAGTCCTCGTTTTATAATAAGACGGTATACGTTTTGGTTATATACGACTGTGTAAGTTTTGGGCTGACTAGACTTAAGTTGAAAAGCTGGCTTCGTTGTTTTTCCCATCCCTGAGAGTCGTTGAATTCAAAGAGATTCATCCCATGGAGTGACTAAAAGGGGTGAAAATATTTAAATACCTTTTCAATCTCTCACGGTGCGACATGTACTTGTGTGTAGAGTAGATAGATCTGTTTTTTTTTTAAATATCGTCTGTTTCGGAAGGGCGGTCTGTGAGAGAAGAGGAGATTTGGTACTTTCTACGTTTGTTTCTTCCAGACCAGCATCGATCAGATCACGAGGAAACGCCATCTCCAAATTTCATTGGAAATGGCGTTTCCTCGTGATAAGAAACTAAAAAAGAACTCTCTTTTTAGGGTTCCGTACCAAAAATGGTGCCGAAAGAAATCCTATTACTAAGCCTCCGATGTTTTTCCATCCATCCGTCCGTCTGTCACAGGGCTGTGTCTATTGAACCGTAATAGGTAGACTTAAAATTTACAAAGACCGTGCTTTGCTACTTTAACAACAAATAATAAAACGACACGATTGGAGATATTTCCAATCGTGTCTAACGTACTTCGGCGTCCCTCTGCCGCAGTACGTTAGCCACGATTGAAACATGTCGGCCAGTAGCTGACTTCGTACGTGAGTAACCCGTTGTTACATATTTTAATACGTTAGACACGATTGGAAATATCTCCAATCATCAACATCATATCAGCCGCAAGAAGTCCACTGCTGGACATAGGCCTCCCCCAAGGATTTCCAATACGACCAGTTGGAAGCGGCCTGCATCCAGCGTCTTCCTGCGACCTTAATCAGGTCGTCCGACCATCTGATCGGTGGGTGTCCGACGCTGCGCTTGCCGGTACGTGGTCGCCATTCGAGAACCTTTCTGCCCCATCGGTTCTGCGCGCTATCTCCAATCGTGTCTCACGTATTGCGCCGTCCCTCTCTTCAGTCACTGAATTCAGGCAAGATTAATAGGCGCTTTAACCTCATCAGAGAGGTCAGAAGAGGTTGTGAGTGTACTTATATATCAGTCTCTTTGCAAGAAACATGGATTTTTAACTTAAATATTGTTAAATGGTCAAGGGTGTTGTCTACAACTGCCAGTCTGGTGGTTGAAGGTATGGCATCGGGTACGCGCGCCCTCCCGAGTTGCTACTTCCTTTTTCCCAATTCATCCGAGTGAGTAGTATCCAAATACCTTCATTCCCTTCCTAGATCCTACAAATCCCTATCCTTCCCCAGCTTAAAAATGATTCCGATGGGCAGCAGCGTCGGAAGCACAAGAAGCCAAAAAAACTGCGCTCGCCAAGCGTGGCGAGTATGGCAATATCCTCCTATGGAACCAAGAATCCTTGAGTGAGGCCTTTGTCCAGCTGTGGACTTCTAACGGCTGGAATGATGATGATGATGATTGTTGAATGGTGCGAAACCATTGGTATGTGGGCGACACACACTTGGCCAATTTATTTATATAAGTACTTTAATTTAGTACTAGCGACAGTAGTTTCAAGAAAAACTACAATATTTTCACTCAAATCCCTAGCTTTCCTAGGTTATTTACAATCACAGGTGATGATCACGTTTGGATTATTTTGAAACAAATTTCTTGCCAAAATACATATTTGTGACAAGATTTTACTATAAAATAATCCACGCTGTAAAGTATTTTCTAAGACAAATGAGCCCAAACACGACTGGTGTACCTTGTTTAGTTTAAGAGTTGCTATGGCTACCATCCGACTCCATCATCAGACCAGCGTAACGATTTCATAACATTGTATTGTCAACCGATATACTCATGCATGCAAAATTTCAGCTCAATCGGTAAACGGGAAGTGTATCAAATTTAACTTGCAAGATTTGATTACCTACAGACAAACATCGGGACAGGTGAAACTAAATAAATCATTCATCCTTACTAATATTATAAATGCGAAAGTGAGTTTGTTTGTTTGTTTATTTGTTTGTTTGTTTGTTACGCTTTCACGGCGTAACTACTGAACCGATCATCATGAAATTTTGCATACAAGTTCTCTAGAGTGCGGAGAAGGACATAGGCTACCTTTTATCCCGGGAAAAAGTACTATTCCCGAGGGATCGACATTGACGCGGGCGGAGCCGCGGGCGAAAGCTAGTATTCAATAATTCTTTTTGAAAATGAATACGTTTTGTATTATTTACATTAATTGTACTTACATATATTTATAAAAAATATACATAAATGTCTGTATTTATAGACCTATCTCCGTGGCGCAGCGGTCAACACGCCAGCCTGCGACACGAGAGTGCCCGGGTTCGATCCCCAGCCAGGTCGAGATGGAAAATGATCTTTTTCAGATTGGCTTGGCTCTTGGATGTGTATCTATATATATGTATTTGTTATTCATATACATCGCTTACAAGTAATACATAAGAGTTATAAAATAAAGTATCGTTGAGTTAGTATCCCATAACACAAGTCTTGAACTTACCATGGGGCTAGCTCAATCTGTGTGATTTGTCCGTATGTATTTATTTATTTATATTTATAGACCATCTCTAATCGTTTCCCGTGCAAAGGTGGACGTTTTGAAAATGATTTTACTGCATTACTGTTGCATTCATGTTTGAACGTATAAAACAGTTTATTGTCTGAATTTTCAATTATGCCCGGTTTTAATTTGATTAACATAAAATTCCCACATCCCTCGCAATAATCATAATCATTAATGTACAGTCATATGCGTATTAACGGTAATATCTCGGTTACCAATTAAATTTTATGTAGAGTGTGTAATTTATATTGTCGTGAAATGTGGCGCGCGTATATGGAGTTTTATTTTAATGACTTCAAGGCAGATTTAGGATTCCTTACCTAAAGTGTATCAACGGGACCCTATTACTAAGTCTTCTCTGTACATCATTTAGTCCGTCCGTTCGTCTCATACAGGGCTGGACCTTTTGAACACTAATAGACACTTGAAATGTTCACAGAATCTGTCAATCGATTGCCATTTTAACAACTAATAATAAAAATAAAGTAAAATTCAATATTAAAGGGGGCTCAATACAAGAAACTTTTTGGGGTTCCGTATCCAAAAAGGAAAAATCGAAACCTTAATAGTATCACTTTGTTGTCCGCCTGTCCGTCTGTCTGTCAAGACCCTTTTTCTTAGGAACGCCTAAACGTATCAAGCTGAAATTCATGTGAAATACTCAAGGGTACTGTCCCTTGGAGCTATGAAAAAATAAACTTCTAAGCCAACGCAATCAAAAGATAAAGCCGTTTATGCCGGTGTAAGAATTGTAATGATAGCATCTGTTTAAATCCGTTAGAGCATATAGAAGTTATGTTGGAATAAAGAACTCACAAAAATCTCGAAAAACAATACACTCCTTTTTGTCAGTCGTGTAAAAATGTGGCAGGCACTCAACGATCAGAAAACTTTGATTGTGATGTAAAGTTGTTTTGAAATTACTGAATCTGAAACTATATTAATGCAATTATATTCGGTTCAGTTTATATCGGTACAGCAAACTTGCCTGTCTCGCCATAACTCGTTAGGCAAAGCGAGTGCTGTGAACTTGCGCACTAATTTGCTAATCCTCATAGCTTCATGACATAGAGACTAAGCGGATAGAACTGCCTCCGTGGTCCAGTGGTATGTTAGTACTGTAAAGTTGCAGCATGCCACCTGCATGCTGCATCTCGTCCAACCTCATTTCTCTCATCCTGTCCATTTTTCATTCCTCATTTAATTTCAAATTTCATTCCATTCCATTTTTAGATTAAGACTTTCTCTCTCTCTCTAATCACTCATTCGTCAGTCTGCTACCATCTTTGAGTCTGCTTCCTTCTTTCAGTCTATTACCATCTCTTGGAGCATATCAGTCTCTGTTATTAATTTATTGAAGTCAACATCTACATAGTTGAAGTTGTAACAATAAAGTTATTCTCTGTGTGTTCTGTGTGTCGAGTCTCGTGTTCTCCCTAACTTCCTTCTATGTGGGACCTCGGCTAGAGCGTCGGGACGGTCGAGCCCTCACAGTACTTATATTAATTCTGTGCCGTGGTGTGGGTTCGATTCCCACGGGAAGTATACTTTGTTAAGTTGCTTCCAGGTTGGTTAGAACATCGCAGGCTTGAATCACTTGAATGTCTGATAATAAAGATGAGTCCGTCCTTCGGAAAAGCCGTTAAGCCATTGGTCGCGGCTGCCATCTGGTAGTCGTTAAAGAAACCAGAGTGCATGGTCGATAGACCGTGTCACCTACACGAAATGATGATGAATAGATCTAAGAATATTTTATTGTTCGCATATTTTAAAGCAATATCTTCTAGTCTAAAGAAATAGAGTGCCATAGAGAAATTTGAATAAAATACAGCTCAAAGTCAAAGCAACTTATAGCAAGTTCCAATCGATCTTAGAAGGTTTTATTATTCCCTGAATGTTGATTTAAAAGCACTGTCTCCTAGTTGAAGGAAATAGATTGAAATTGAGTCATTGAAACTTAAGGGCCCGCCATAGGCCAGGCGGTGTGTTGGTACATACGCTGATGGTCTAAACGCGTTGGCTACTTTGAATATTTTCGTTTTTTTTAAATATTTAAGGGTTATTCGAAAAAAAAATACATGATGGCTGCCTTATCTGTAATGCCATTATAGTCAAAAGTTTCAAGGTTAATTTTAATGTATTTGGTGAATACTGCTGTATACCGAGTAAATTAGACGTGATTTGGAGGCAACTTTGCATTTTTTTTCTATCGAGAACATTTAACGCAATCGTGTTTTTGAGTAAGATAGTTACCAGAGTTAGTCCTAAACTTTACTGCATTTTTATTTCAACTTTAATATTTAATTACTATTGATATTACAGTAAATCATGCAAAGCAGTGTGAGGTAGTACGAGCCCTTAAGCACCTATTCGTTTCACTACAGCTCTCAGTCAAGGGTCGAAGCGTATACATCTCAGAAGGTTATTCTTCTCTGCATGTTGATTTAAAAGCACTAGCTCATTCGCACTAGCAAATATACACTCTATCAAATTGAATCTCTATTTTCAAACATTGAACTCCTGCGCTAGGAACACGAAATAAAATGCCTAAAGGTACTATGGAAATTTCACTAGCTTTTTTATATGTTTGTGCATGTCGTGTGTGTCTTTAGGGTTCCGTATGTCAAAAGGAAAACACGGAACCCTTACAGGATTATTTTGTTGTCTGTCTGTCTGTAGTCAAGACCCTTTTTTTCAGGAATGCGTGGAGGTAACAAGCTGAAATTCATATCAAATACTCAAGTCTACTGTCTCTTGACAGACTTAATAGAGTATTAATTAAATTTAAAATTGTATTTAAAGGAATTTAAAGTAGCGACTCAGACCGTAAGTACGAACTACTTTTCCTAAGGGACTAAAGTGCCTATTAAACCATCTTGAAGCCACTCACTGACGTGAAGGACGCCGCTATACGTAAGACATGATAGGAGATATCTCCAATCGTATCGTACGTATTGCGGCGTCCCTCTCGTCAGAGATTGAATTCAAGATGGTATAATATTTGGCAGAAAATTACTTGAAATAAATGATTTATTATTATTAATATCCAATTAAACAGATTTTTTACATTAGCATACAATTTGCTCCGGCGGCTGAACACTTTTGTATGAAAATGTATTTTTTTAAGTTTCCAACATTAGTCCACTATATAGGTATTGTTTATATTGAAGACCTTACCCCTTAAGTATAATTACGAGGTATATTTATTTACTTAAAGAACGTCAAAAGAAATCAATACATTAATGTTAAGCCTGATTGATAATATACAGCTTCAATAAGTTACTATCTACCCACACATGCACTGTTGATTGGCAGACATAAACCTACGTAGTTCAATTTCAAAGAAAACATAAGTTATTTTCAATTTATTATCAGATTATTCTTGGAAATATATAAATAAAATCGCTAGCTTGATTTAACTTTTTTCAGTATCTTTCCACAGAAAATGTTTTGTTTTTACGATTAGAGATTTATATTTCTCTCTTAAAATGTTAAAAGAAGTGGAAAGGGAGGCTTATTTTATGTTTAAAAATATGAGCTTTCATCTTTGAATCGAAGGGTTTCATTTATATTTTTTAACCCACGCGAACGAAAAATGGTTAAAAACAAAGGTATGGGTGGTTCACGAATTATTAATTGTTTTTTTAAAGGTTCCGTAACTCAAAAGCGAAAAGGGGACTCTTATAGGATCACTCTGTTGCCTGTCTGTCTGTCTGTCGGTCTGTCAAGACCTTTTTCTCAGGAACGCGTTGAGGTATTAAGCTAAAATTTATCGCCCGCGTCAATGTCGATCCCTCGGGAATAGTACTTTTTCCCGGGATAAAAGGTAGCCTATGTCCTTCTTCGCACTCCAGAGAACTTATATGCAAAATTTCATGATGATCGGTTCAGTAGTTACGGCGTGAAAGCGTAACAAACAAACTCACTTTCGCATTTATAATATTAGTAAGGATTAGTAAGGATATCATAAATATCATATACATCATAATCATATCATATCAAAATATCAAACAAATCCATACATCAAAAATATCAAAATATCAAATATATCAAACAAATACTCAAGTCTACTGTTCATTGGGGCTGTGAAAAAATGGAACTTCGAAGCCAACGCAATCAAAAGATGCTGGTTGAGAATGCTGGAACAGCTGGTAATGCTGTAAATTTTCGTGTTTTTTCGACATTCGCAAGGGAATCAACGTCTTATAGCCAAATTAATAATTTTGAACTTATTATATGTAATGTACGGAACCCTTCGTGGGAATCCCTGATCTATGTTCCATTAGGGATTCTGATTTCCAGATTTCAATATAGCTAGGAGGTTCAAAATCACGCTGTAAAGCTTGCATAAAAAAGCTTCGTTTCGAAGCAAAACAATAATAAAATTGGTTGTCTGTAAAGTCGGTTTACGGACGTTAATTTTACATGATAACGGTGAAAGAGAGATAGATGCGTCACAAGCCGAAAGGTTAAGCCGATCGTGCCTCTCTTTCGCTTGTTCCGCGCTTTCGCTTGCACACGGAGCGTGACACTTTTTCGTGCGTGCATCGATGTATAAGACGTTGTCACGTCAAAACAAAACTACTTATATTGTATTCAGTCTGTAGAACTCAACAAATTCATGAAAAAATAGAATTAAAAATATTTATTTTTATTTAGTCAACAAGCCTACAATGAGAATTTGTTAAATAAACAAATTCAAATACGTAACCTTTTCTAAAGAGCTTCAGAGCACTAAAATGAACTCAGATTGGCGATGAGGGTGTAGGCGGCATTCCTGTTTACCTGTTCTCGTGATTGCCTAATATAGAGCTAAAAACGGCAATTAAATCACGTTTGTTGTATGGGAGCCCCATTTATACTTGCGGTATAGGTATGCTATAGCATTAAAAAATCTCGAGCTCCTTCGTGATTCGCAATGCACCTAAAGCCGTTGGCCCCGGTTGTTATCATTGATGGCAGTCGTTAAGCGATATTAGATGCCTGTAGGGAGCTTGAAAAATATGACACCCGTGTTGGCCACTAACACACACGAAAAACAAACAATATGCCTACTTCACCTCTATCGATTGTCCTATGGGCAATACAAAGGACATTGCAGTATATCGACGCACAGCTGGATAATAGCCGCCCACAATAGCTGATATCTGGCTATCACTCACATTCTTTACATTCAGCGTCGTTGATTAAAATCTTATAGAAAATTGAGATGTTTCAGGATATTATTTTTTTTCTCTGGTTAAGTATACATACAAAGTGTCACGTCTTTCACAATTGCGGAGTTTTTTTTTTTTTTTTTTACAAAATTTGAATTAGGCATTTGTCTCCCATCTCACCTGATGGTAAGTGACGATGAAGACGAGGATGTTACATGCCTATCCAAGAGATACCCATTTATTCTACTTTTGAATGTCCCGGGACTGTACTTGTTTGGGAATATAGACGCAGGCAGTTCATTCCACACCTTAGCTACTCGAACCAAAAAGGAACTGTCAAAGCGTTTAGTTCGACTCTTTGGTATTCCAACGATAAAAGGGTGAAATTTCAGTCTGCGCCTCGTAGTCCGATGGAGGAATGGTGAGGGTTCAACTAGCTCAAAGAGCGCTTTCGCACACTCTCCAAAATGGATCCTATAAAATACCGATAGGCAAGCGACTTTACGGCGATGCTCCAGGGATTGCAATTTCCTATTTGAGACCACGAGTAGTAGGAGTCACTGGGAGTAGACAGATCCCAGGTCTTTAATACCTCACAAGGCGTTTAGAATGTTAGTAGCCGTTACGCAATCACGTATTTTCAACTCTCTTTTTTTTGATATTAACCAAACTTATACATCTTAATAATAATTTTCTTCGCATTACCACAATTCACCCTATAAACAGTGTATAACGAATTGTATTTATATTCCGAGGCGATGTGATATTGGATTACGACTCATCCCACGATCGAGGACGTGATGAGGGTTGCAATGCAGACTCCAGTAATTATGTGGTTTTAACTCCACTTCTTTTGATATCAACCAAAGTTTTAGATTTCTCTGTAATATTTTTCTTTATATTATCCTCAATTAATTATATGTATAATGAATTGTATTTTTACTCCAAGGCGATTTGATATTTCATCATCAGGTCTTTTTTAGTCTCCACTACAGTACTCGTACTACAAGAGCCATACTTGGAGCAGTTAGAGAACTTGGCCTACACTCTCCACGCTGGCCAGACAGGTTGGAGAAGTCTCACAGATGTTTATAAGCTTTGTTTAGCTTGTATTTCCTAAGTCGCCTTCTACGACATCCACGGAAAGACTTGGATTGGTCCTATTCTACTCTGTCGGATTCCACGCAGCTTCCTTTTGATATTTAATATTAATGCTGATTCTCCAGAATTATTTTTAACTTTTCTATCTTTTGATATCAACCAAAAATATACATTACACTATAATTATTTTCTTCACATCAACCTAATTCATCATATTTAGTGTATAATTAATTGTATTTATATTCCGAGGCGATGTGATATTGGATTACGACTCATCCCACGATCGAGGACGTGATGAGGGTCGCAATGCAGACTCAGTAATCATGTGGTTTTAACTCCACTTCTTTTGATATCAACCAAAGTTTTAATTACTCTGTAATAATTTTCTTTATATCCCTAAGTACATTATATGTATAATGAAGTATTTATACTCCAAGGCGATTTGATATTGAATATTTGATTTTAATGCTGATTCTCCAGTTTAATTTTTTACTCTGCTTATTTTTATATCAACCAAAATGTTATATTACACTATAATTTTTTTTTTTTACATTAGCTATTCTTTTTATTTAGTCAAAATCAGTTTAAGTCTACACATTGTTCATAAACATGGAGGAAGAAAAATAATTACAAATAAAATACTTCTTCCAACCCATCACATCGAGGCAGCGTTCCAAGAATACTGGCAGCGTTTCCCCGCTGAATAGCGATACTTATACGCTGAGCAAAATAGCTGCCAGCACGAGGGTCACCCGTTGCCTCGATGAGACGGGTTGTGATGTCCTTAAAAAAATAAATTGCATCTGGGCCCCAAGGACCCATCGTCTCCACTGCAAACGGTAAAAAAACATAATTGTCTCCAAGACCCACGTATTTCCGTTTCTTAATTACCTCTGCGGCGCTGGCTGCCGCTGCTCCATTTATTGAAGAAGCCGGTAAATGCGAAGGCGCAAACGTGTCCACACAAGTAGCATCCCAAACCAGACACTTGCCTTGTCTCCATGGAACCAGGGTTAAGCCATCAATATAATTACTTTCTTCACATCACCCTAATTAATCATATATTCAGTGTATAATAAATTGTATTTATATTCCGAAGCTCTGTGGTATTGGATTACGATTACGACTCATCACACGATCATAGACGTGATGAAGATCGTAATGCAGACTCCAGTAATCATGAATTTTCAAAGCCCTTCTTTTGATATTAAGCAAAATTTTACATTACACTATAATAATTTTCTTCGAATGACCCTAATTCACCCTGTATATACAGTGTATAACGAATTATATTTATACTAGCTGTTGCCCGCGGCTCCGCCCGCGTTAGTGTCAATCCCTCGGGAACAGTAGAATTTCCCGGAATCAAACATACCCTATGTCCTTCCCCGGGCCTCACACCTCCATACCAAATTTCATCCAAATCAGTTCAATGGTTGAAGCGTAAAAAAACGACAGACAGAGTTACTTTCGCATTTATAATATTAGTATTAGTATGGAAGTATGGATATTATTTATACTTCTAAGTCCAGAAATAAGAAAATTTCCATAAAACCTTTACCCTCCCATTTTACCCCTTTAGGGGCGAATTTTGTCCATTTCACCCACATATATCTTAATCGAGAACATACCTATTTATTTTCATACTTCATAGTCCAGAAATGAGAAAATTTCCAATTTCCAAACAAAGTTTACCCCCCTTCTGGGGGATTTTTTCCAGTTGACCTACACAGATCTTTTTCAATTGTAATCGTGAATGTATTTACTTATTTTCATACTTCTAAGTCTAGAAATAAGTAAATTCCTATACAATCTTTACCCCGCTATTTTACCCCTTCAGGCGAAAATATCGTCCATTTTACCTACGTGGATATTTTTAATAGTAACCTAGAACTTATATACTTAAATTCATACGTCTAAGTCCAGAAATGAGAAAATTTCGATACAAAGTTTATACCACCCACCCACCCCCATTTTACCCCTTCAGGGGGGAATTTTGTAAATTTCATCTACCCACACACATCTTTTTTAATTTTAATCGAGAACTTATATACCTACTTTCATACTTCTAAGTCCAAAACTGAGAAAATTCCATAAAAATTTTACCCCTTTAGAAGTTAAATTTCTTAAAAATCCTTTCTTAGCGCTCACTCACATCATTAAAAGAACTGTACCAAATTTCAAGTTTCTAGGCGCAGCAGTTTCGGTTGGTTTGCCGTTTGCCCGCGGCTACGCCGCCGCCGTTAGTGTCCATCCCTCAGGAACAGTTTGGACCCTTAAAGGGGTGACTCAGGTCATCAATATGAACAACTTTTTCTATGGGACCAACGCTGGGAACTCAAAAAAAAATCGTCATTTCCATAAAAGAGTCCCGCCGCCCGGCCAGTTTGTATGGGAATGTCGAATTTTTTTTGAGTTCCCAGCATTGTTCCCGTAGGAAATGTTGTTCATTTTGATGGTCTGACTTAAAGGGGTGACCCCTTTAAGGGTCCAAAACGACAAAAAATTCACCGTGTATATTTGCAGGAAAACTAATGCTTTGAGTTCATTCAAACGACGATAACTTTTTTTTTAATGAACCGATTTTGATGAAACAAACTTTAGATGTTTTGCTGAGTTACAACAAAGCAATTGGTGAAAGTTTGAAGTAAATCAGTTTAGTATTTTCGGAGATAATCGTGATCATACATACAGACAGACAAAAAATTCGAAAAAATTTTTTTTGCTTTCTATTATTCTTTTTAAGTGTCCCTCTATCTATTTCAGTCAAAAATTCTAAATGTACATACAAAATATTTTTACTGTTTTATTATATGTATAGATTAAGAGGCGATGTGATATTGGATTACGACTCCAGTAATCATGTAATTTTAACTCTTCTTCTTTTGATATAAACCACAATATTTATGTTTAATAATTTTCCCTTTTCATCACTCTATACGAGTATATACAGTTTAAAATTAATTTATACAGTGTAAAATCAATTCTATTTAGGTATATTCCGAGGCGATGTGATATTACATAACGATTTATCCCACGATTGGACATGTGAGGAGGGTCACATGCAAACTCTCTAATAATCATTAGTTATCAATATAGAGATAAAAAGCATTATATATTATAATCCTATGCTAAGTTTTCAACTCTTCATCCTGTCATATTTTTGAAGTGAAAATTTCTTTAGCGGCATTGTGCATTTTTTGGGATGGGTAAAAAATGTTAAACTTGCGTCGGGACACGTGACCTGATCGAAAATTCGAAAGACGGATACGTGGTCTGAGACCAGCGGCGCGGCATAGGAGAGGAAGTAATATCGTAGTAATATCGGCTGTGCGTTGATAGATCACTATGTTAGTCAGTCAGCAACCTTTGAGTTATATAGATATATTTAGATTATCGAACCTGATGAAAGTTTTGCCGCATTTCGGTATAATACTGGAAGGTGATCGATCCGGTCTGTGGGTTTGAACAACTTTTCAGTACAGCTAAAAAGCCTACCCCAGGTGCTAAAATACGGCCGTCTGCACGACATCCCGCAGTCCAACAAGGCTCATAACACAGGCTAATTTCGCTTCGTAATACAATAAAAATAAAATAAAACTAGCTATTTCCCGCGATTCCGCCCGCGTTAATGTCGATTCCTCGGGAACAGTAGAATTTCCCGGAATGAAAGGTACCTGTACTGTCCTTCCCCGAGTCTCAAACTACCTCCATACAAAATTTAACCCAAATTGGTTCAATTGTTGAAGCGTAAAAAGGTGACAGATGGACAGAGTTACTTTCTTATTTATAATATTAGTATGGAAGTATGGATTACAGTCAACAAACCGGGACTTGAACCAGCGACCTAGGTCTATGTGCACATAGACCTAGGTCGCTGGTTCAATTCTCTATTTTTATTTCTTAATTTATTAGGAGATTATAAGATAAGAATCAATATTGTTACCCTGCGAAGAAGTGGAACTTCCTTAACAATCCTCATTTTTTATTAGATCTTAATCAAAAACCCTGAATGTGAAGAATGTGGGTGATAGCCAGCTAGCGGCCATTGTGGGCGGCCATTGTCGTCACAATGAATGGACAGCAGTGCCTCGATTTACTGGAATATCGTTTTGTATTGCCCCTTTTAGTGTCGCCTACGATTCATTAAGTCCTACCCACTTTTTATCGGAAAAGTTAAGTACAGCCTCTGCGTTTTATTATGCAAAGAAATAAGTATGGTGGGAAAATTTCACGTGGGCAGGGTTTACCCGGCAACCTTGGGTCTATGTTCGTATTGTTCGTACGACCTTAGAAAGATAAGGTCGCCGGATCAAACCCTGCCCACGTGAAATTTTATCGCCATCATTTATTAATTATATCTTGAATAAGACTAAGATAGTAAATATTGTTAATGCTTTAGAAACCGTTATAATCTACTGTCTCTATAACTACTTCAATAATCGAGAGGTTCTGCTATCGATTTGCGATTTGGGCAAATACTTAATTTTATTTTATTAGCGCAATAGAAGTGAAGTGTGTGCCAAGTGTGATATGTCATGAAGTTAGCGGTGCCTTCGCCGCTTCCCGCGCGTCGATAACGATGGTGCGAGTGTTTCCAGCACCAAAGCCATATCATATTGCACCAGGAATAGTAACACTAACAATGCTGTCATAAATGTGTCATAACAACTAAGCTCCCGTAGCATGCCACCTCTTGCCATGCGCGACAGCTTTTGTTTTGTTGACGCTATCTTGTTTTCCTTAAAAGCGAGATGGAGATAGTTTATCTAGCGCTGATCTAGCGATATAAATGACGCTGCGATATTCCGAAATTATTATTTTTTTCTTTAATTCTATTTGGCCATCAAACTTCACGCAGAAGCTTATTTTAGCCAGTGTCTAGTTATTTTCCGAGTTATTCTTGCTTGTGTATCAACGAAATGATGGTGTAATTCATTTCACTGATTTCAACGAAGTCTCTAGCGACAATTCCCACGAATCCATTGGCTTGATCATAAACTACGCAACGAGGCGCGCAAACACCAGCCCGCTAAGTAAATCTCACTACAGCCGCACCATGATACTTTATTTTAGTTATTACACACTTTGTTCATAAACATGAGTATTTATAACACCAAATTACATCAATTTCAAATTATAAAGTCCACTAGAAACAAATTGCAAAACAATCCAAAACAAAAGCCGTGCAATCCGCTGAAATACCCGCCAAGAACTCGTTCCGAAATTATGACCTGCCAATTTTTTTTTTCAAATGGATTCATCATCTATTTAGTAAGCGGTTCCTTAGTACCCTGATAGAACAATTTCAGATTTTGATATACGATATTAACCCTTAACGCTTAAAGAATAGAGAGCATAATACTGTGCAAAAAATTCTAGGGTAAAGTGAGACGGAAATACCTCGGCATTTTTTCCCTCTCGCACCCTTGCCATTGCATAAAAATGTAAATAATGGAAGAAAATGGTAGTAAAGCAAAACAGCAATATTTAATTAATAATGAAATAATTCCTGTTTTATTTTACATGGAATAATTAATTTATTAACTAAACTGTATGTTTACAGTTAATTTTGAATTTTTTCTTATCGAAATAAAGGAGCAATCTTAATATAGTATTAAATTTAAATTTACTCTAGCAACCCTAGATGAGTCTAGGTCTAGATAGTAGTCTAGATGAGTACGATCTCAACATTGCCGCCATATTATTATATGGCGGCAATGTTGTGATCGTACTAGTAATAAAACTAATAAAAAATCCCGCAGCCTTCGAATTTTTTAGGCAGACTGAAAGAGTAAAATAGTATAACTTGTTGTTTCAAGAGATCTCGAAGCGACAGTGCAGTGCATTGTGCATTATCCTTTCTCAGGTAAATAACATAACCGTTTTCAGTTAGTAAATGTTGTGCCTTGGCTAGGGTGTCCATCTTATCTGCCGAGTTTGTTGAATCTGATTTATCAGTAATGTGTACTTATAGGTACTTCGTACATAAAATCCATACTAATATTATAAATTCGAGAGTAACTCTGTCTGTCTGTCTGTCCCCTTTTCACGCTTCAACCATTAAACCTATTTGGAAGAATTTTGGTATGGAGGTAGTTGCAGGCCAGGGGAAGAAATTCCACTGTTCCCGAGGGATCGTGACTAAACTTCCCTTGAAAGGGTAAAATAAGGGGGGTAAAGTTTGTATGGAATTTTTCTCATTTCTAGACTTAGAAGTATAAAAATAGATACATCAGTTCACGATTACATTAATAAAAGATCTGTGTAGGTGAACTCTGTCTGTCTGTCTTTCGCATTTTCACGCTTCAACCATAGAACCGATTTGGATGAAATTTGATATGGAAGTAGTTTGGGGCCCGAGGAAGAACACAGGTTACCTTTCATTCCGGGAAATTCGACTGTTCCCGAGGGATCAACATTAATGCTAGTGGAGCCGCGGGTAACAGCTAGTTATAGAATAAAGTTTCAAAGGCGTACTACGAACATCTCTACTGTTGCTTTTCCCTTCTACAGTTGCTATTTGTCAATAAATGATCATAGTACAGGGTCTTATCAATGACTCCGACATAGGTACCTACCACAGAAATATATCAGGATAGAATGGCTACGCGTGGACTTTGCAAAGGGAACGCGTTTGTCAGTTTTTGCATAAACTACGCCACCACCATACCATACACCAGAAAGAGGTACGACGAGCTCTGCAAAATCTTGACGTGAATAAGGCCAGTGGACCAGATGGTATACCTGCACGTGTACTGAAGCAGTGTGCGCCCGAGTTGTCTCCTGTACTAACACGCCTGTACCGCCTCTCTCTGCAAACAAAAACGGTGCCCGGAACCTGGAAGCTTGCAAATGTGCAACCAGTACCCAAGAAAGGTAACCGTGCTGATCCCTGTAATTACCGACCCATTGCCATCACCTCTATGCTCTGCAAGGTCATGGAGAAGGTTCTCAACAGTTAGTTGCTGGCATACTTAGAAGAAAACGATCTACTCAGTGACCGTCAATATGGCTTTCGCCGTGGGCGGTCTACTGGAGATCTTCTAGTATATATCACGCACTGCTGTGGCGAAGCCATTGAGAAAAACGGGGAAGCGCTTGCAGTTTCCCTTGACATCTCGAAAGCGTTCGACAGGGTTTGGCACGCAAGTCTCCTTAACAAGCTTCCAGCTTATGGCATCCCTGCTGATTTTTGTAGCTGGATTTCAGACTTTCTGAGAGAACGATCGATCAGGGTGATCATTGATGGATGCTCTTCGGACTACATGACCATTGACGCCGGTGTTCCTCAGGGGTCTGTTCTCTCTGTAACCCTTTTCCTGCTCCACATCAATGACATGTTACAATCTGGCGTTGTTGGTTACGCAGATGACAGTACGGTTGTTGAGAGGTATTCGGCCAGCACAAAAAGCAGCAGGGATGATATACGGTCAAAGAGGGAAGCCATGGTTGAGCGTACAGACTTGGCCTTAAGTCGGGTATCAATATGGGGAGAGGCCAACTTGGTCTCATTCAATACCATCAAAACGCAGGCTTGTTTGTTTTCAGCTAAACGAACTCTGTTTGACCTAGCACCTACTTTCCAGGGTGCACCTGTATCTCTTACTGGCAGCCTGGAACTCCTTGGCATGGAGCTGAGTTCAAACCTCAACTTCGGTACCTTCATTGAGTCTAGTGCACAAACTGCGGCAAAAAAACTGGGCATCCTTAATAACGTTAAGCGGTACTTTACACCTGGACAGCTTCTAACACTTTACAAAGCTCAAGTCCGATCCTGTATGGAGTACTGCAGCCACCTTTGGGATGGCTCAGCTAAATACCAACTTGCCACATTAGACTCGGTGGAACGTAGGGCAAGGAGAATAATAGGTGACGAAAGGCTGATAGTAGGGCTGCAACCGTTAGCCCATCGGCGTAAAGTTGCCAGTCTGTCAGTATTTTACAGACTACACTTCGGGGAGTGTGCACAAGAACTGCACGAATTAATCCCACCTTCCCCTTTTTACCATCGGACTTCCAGGCGCACGGCAGGTCTACACCCCTTCTTGGTGGATATTCCACCCATTCGCACGAACCGTTTTTCAAGGTCTTTTATTATGCGCACCGCCAACGAGTGGAATTCATTGCCCGCGTCAGTTTTTCCGAGTACATATAACCCGACAGCCTTTAAGGCTAGAGTGAACAGGCATCTTCTAGGCAAGCTCGCTCCATCGTAGATCTTGTCTTTACCCCCAGGGTTAGTCTAAGGTCAAGAGTAAGCCTATTCAAAATAAAAAAAAATAAAAAACAAAACCACCATTACGTCATTACTAGCGAAGTGTGTAGTAACTGCCTTCGTGGTCCAGTGGTTAAGGCGTTTACCTGTAGACCCGGAGGTCATGGGTTCGATTCCTACGGGAAGCATACTTTGTTTAGTTATTTCTAGTTTGGTTAGGACATTGCAGGCTTGAATCACCGGATTGTCTGATAATAAAGATGATTCCGTGCTTCGAAAGGCACGTTAAGTCGTTGGTTCCGGCTGCCATCTGGTAGTCGTTAAAGGAACCACGTCAGAGGCTGAGAGGCTGTTTCGAAGAACTCTGACACCAGGGTGGGCATGGTCGATTGACCGTGACACCTACTCGAAATTATAATGATGATGAGCGAAATAGTAATGTGACATCCACAGAAATATATCGCGTCATTTCGATAAACAGTCATTTGTATCTGTCGATTGGCTTTCTTTTCATTCATGTACATCAAAACGCGACTTTTGATGTATTTTAACTTTTTGTATGCCAAAGTTCGAATTCTTTTCGTAACATGCATTCCATAATAGTTACTGATAAATATTTTAATCAACACATGGGAGCAACCTAAAAATCTGAGATAATAATGTTAACTATTAAATATTATCGATTATATCAGTGTCGAGTGCAACAACGCAATGCTAATGCAGCTTTCGTGTTGCTATCACACAATTGAATTTACATTGCGCGTTCTCCTTGGAACGAGCTTTATAAAATGTTTTATATTGAAAATCGTGATAGGTCTTTTATTTTATCTTTTTTTGTTGTTAATTACGATTTTAGTTAAAAAAAAGTATTGATCTATGAAAAAAATACCTTGTTTCGACCTATTTACTTTCATACTTTTGTTTTTATAATTAAATACCGCTTAATAAAGTATATGTTCAAGTTGGGACGTGCGCGCTGACTGAATGAACGTTTAAAAAATCTCGTACGATCGTACAAGATTGAGAAACGCGTATACCACCCACTTAGCCGTTCTATCCTGATATATTTCTATGGTACCTACCTAAGTACTTCATGTCCGAGAAATCTATTCTATAGTTGGTCACCCTACTTTAGAGCGAGATAGAATACCGAAGTTTGTCTTCGCTTTCTGCTCCAATTATTACTATGAGAGCTCAGTCCTTCTACTATAACGTCCTTGGGATTCATAGATAGATTTAAAAAAAAAAAATTGTCTATGGATTTATATGTTAAGATAAGAGGTATAGAAACCATTCATTTTTTTTAAATCTGAATATAGAAACTCTTTTTGAAGTCCATTGAAAGGGATATTTATAAAGGACTTGAAAGGAAAGGAAACATTAAAAAAATAAAATGGCTTCCGTGGCGCACTGGATAACACGACACACAAAAATGTATAGCCAATGTGATTTGGAATGATTTAACGATTCTAACGATATCAATACATCTAAATCTATTCAGACGTTTAGCACTTATGGTTAAACAGCTTTCGCCCGCGGCTCCGCCCGCGTTAATGTCGATTCCTCGGGAATAGTAGCCTATGTCCTTCTCCGTACTCCAGAGAACTTGTATGCAAAATTTCATGATGATCGGTTCAGTAGTTACGGCGTGAAAGCGTAACAAACAAACAAACACTCTTTCGCATTTATAATATTAGTTAGGATAAAAAAACTCTCTCTTACATTAAATAAGCCTAGAAAATAATAAGTGCGTAAAAAATAATAGAAATGGCGTGAGAGATATATTTAGATTATGAGATCGCGGCTTCGCGGCACGCCATATTGCGAATAGCGGGGATATTGCGCGGAGTATGTGCGAAGCTTGCATACCTACTCACCGGGAACCTCTTCAAACGTATGTAAGTATATACCAGCTGTGCCCGCGGCTTCGTTCGCGTACATAATTAATCATGTTATGTTTGTATGGGGGCCACATTTTATCATAACTTGCGAAAAAAATTAAGTAGCCTATTCTGTGGCCTGTACGTCAATATTCATAATATTCAATTAATTTGTTTATGAGTTACATACATACAGAAAAAATACTAAACATCCTCAATTTTTAGTTTCAGTTTCATGTATAGAGCTTATAAACACGATATATCTGAAAACAAATTTATTTACTCCATGACCAACCCTTACAGATTTATTATTAGTATTGATTTAATCATCAATCAATACTATGTATCATCATCAAATGATGATGATACCAACTGTCTCTTGTACATACCCATAGAGATAAGATAAGATATGTCTATGTACATACCATACATACATACTATCACGTCTTTTTCCCTTGCGGGGTAGACTGAGACCAGGTCTTCAAGACCTATAGCCACGCTATATATATATATATAAGCCACGCTTAGCATTTTGATGAGCATTACGTGGAAAACGAATTAAAAATAGAGCAAGGTTCGCCATCTGGCATCGCCGACTAATATGATTCCTGAGATGAGAATATAAATTATAACACAAATTATCCTTATCCTTACTAATATTATAAATGCGAAAGTGAGTTTGTTTGTTTGTTTATTCGTTTGTTACGCTTTCACGTCGTAACAACTGAACCGATCATCATAAAATTTTGCATACAAGGTCTCTGGAGTACGAAGAAGGACATAGGCTATCTTTTATACCGGGAAAAAGTACTATTCCCGAGGGATCAACATTGACGCGGGCGGAGCCGCGGGCGAAAGCTAGTTATGAATAAAAAGAGTGAGACAAAGTTTCATAAGCTTTATCTTCAACCCCGAATGTTATATATATAGGTACTAGCTGACCCGGCAAACGTTGTTTTGCCATATAAATAATTAGATGTTGGCCGATTCTCATAGATACCGGATAAGCACAAAAAATTTCATCAATATCGGTCAAGCCGTTTCGGAGGAGTATGGCAACGAAAACTGTGACACGAGAATTTTATATATTAGATATAAAAATGAATCCCTATTTCTCTTGGCCACGGCATCACGTGTGAACGGCTGGACTGATTTAGTTGATTATTTTTTGTTGTGTTGTGTTTCTTACGAGAAGGTTCTTATGAAACAAAATATTAAGAAAGTTGCGTGGAAAAAAAACAAGAAAACTAAAGGTGAACGCAGACTTGTCCGCACCACATTCTCCGCAGTCGCTTTTGTTTCAGGTAATGCCGCGACTGCGGCGCGGGTAGGTGTGCGAAATCAACTTCATATAAAGATAGTTAATAGACTCAGGTGTTACTTTGCGGAAGTCAAAGCTACATTTACTTTGAGACAATTTACTTTGCGTGCTTCCGCCACCAGTTAGTTCATGCAAACTATTGCTGGCCAGCGCCCACCCACTACTGTTAGTCCCTTCATACCCGCCACCAATAGTTGATGCATGCAACCCTGGTCGATACTGCTGCATCCGTTGAGGCTGCAGCAATGTCGGCCGTCGTGCTCGCGACACGTGTTTCGCCTCTACACGAGGCATCTTCAGGCAGTGAACCCTAGATGTTGATCCTTCGAATGACAAGCAACGAACATTGTCATTCGAAGGATCAACATCTAGGGTTCACTGCCTGAAGATGCCTCAATCACAAGAAGTCCACTGCTAGACATAGGCCTGCCCAAGGATTGCCAATCCTTATATACGACCAGTTGGGAGTGCCCTGCATTCAGCATCTTCCTGCGACCTTAGTCAGATCGTCCGGCCACCTGGTATAGTACTGGAAAATAACTGCTGCGTTTGGTGAGTTGAAATAAGCCTATGGACTAAGGTCGGTTATTAGCATCTGGTGTAGGCTACACCAGATGCTAATAACCGACCTCTGCATGATGACCAGCAGCCCAGCAAATATAAACTTCATTTTATTAAATCTGCTTTATAACATGCGCTTATATGTAGACTAGTTTCTTAAATTAATGTGTTAATGATAATGAATTGGCGAGCTCCGTGGCGCAGTGGTTAACACGCTAGCCTGCGACACGAGGGTGCCCGGGTTCGATCCCCGGCCAGGTCAAGATGGAATATGATCTTTTTCAGATTGGCCTTGGATGTTTATCTATATATGTATTTGTTATAAAATATAGTATCGTTGAGTTAGTATCCTATAACACAAGTCTCGAACTTACTTTGGGGCTAGCTCAATCTGTGTGATTTGTCCGTATATATTTATTTATATAAAAAAATGAAATTAGTCAGTTAGTTACATAATCAAAGTATAGTAGACACGTATTTTATTTTAATTAAAGAAAAAAATACAAAGATATACCGCTTAGAGATCCGTGTGATGACGTCACAGTTTGCTACACTTTTTAGCAAACTTTGACGTCACGCACGATCCTTCACTCAAAAACTTTGACGCTCTTTAAAATCATATTTTTTGTTAAATTGACAAAAGTGAAAATACGTTTCCCATATTTTTTGATTGTCTTACTGATGGACTAATTTTAATATCATTTTTTTGACTAAGGAAAGTAGCCTATTCCGGTGTCGTAATAAAATAAAAAAAAACCAAAGTCCATTTAAAAACTCTTACATTACGTAATAAATGAATGGCCCCAAAGGGCCACCTTACCAACAAACAGTCACCGGTAAAGTTAAAGGTGACACAAAAAAACATTCCTATACTTAATAATTTATAAACACGTGAGAGATATATTAAGTGTTCTAACGACAGTTTATGTAGAGGTACATCGAAATCTATTCAGTTCTAGTCTGTTCCATTGTTGGTTATTGGTTGCGCTCTTTGTCCACTAAAGCACCACTATTATTGGAACGAAGTTCTTTATGATAGGTTGCGATAGTGCAACATTCGTCACGTAACAAGTTTTTGTTCGTGAACGTAAAAACATACGACTACGCAATGTATATGGATCATTTCACGTTCAAGGAGAACAGGTTGATAGCTCAGGTTATTAGCCAGTGTTGTATTCAAGAGGTCTAATACTCGAGTCTCATAAGAGCCGTTGTAATTGAAATTCGATGCTTTATTATGCTTGGCTTTCCTTTCATTGTTATTATTTACATATATAAAAATAGCCTTTATTCTACCACAAAATCTACATGCATTTCAATCAATTATTAATTATTATTTTTGTTTTTTTTTTTCCATTCAGCATAACATTCTTTAAATTAAATTATTATTGTTTTAAATTTTTAGTAGGTTCTAATTATTATCATTGAAATTCCCATGTCTTTTTTTTATTATTATTTTTCCATTCTATTAATTATTTGATATTTTAGATTGTGGAAGTCGCCTCTGCGGCGTGGACCTCCCCCAGTTTTCTCCATCCGTTTCTATCTATTGCTTCTCTCCTCCACGTTGGTCCACAAGTTTCTTTATAAATATCTTCCCATCTTCTTTTTGGTCTACCTTTGTTTCTTTTTCCATCAAATGGTATCCACTCTATAAATTTCCTGGCCCATCTATTACACGGCATTCTACATACATGGCCTGCCCATTTCCATTTGAGATTTCTTATTTTTTTATATATATAGAATCATTAAATTTAATCATCATTTTGTATCGTACTAGCTGACTCGACAGACGTTCTGCCTTATCTATAAATTGACGTCAACTGTCAAACGACTGGCAATACGATGCTAAAGGTAAACACAGACTTGAGCCTCACCGCACGCGCCGCATTCGCGGCATTCGAACTCTTTATATGAACATTTACTTTGAGACAATTTACTTTGCGTGCTTCCGCCACCAGTTAGTTCATGCAAACTATTGCTGGCCAGCGCCCACCCACTACTGTTAGTCCCTTCATACCCGCCACCAATAGTTGATGCATGCAACCCTGGTCGATACTGCTGCATCCGTTGAGGCTGCAGCAATGTCGGCCGTCGTGCTCGCGACACGTGTTTCGCCTCTACACGAGGCATCTTCAGGCAGTGAACCCTAGATGTTGATCCTTCGAATGACAAGCAACGAACATTGTGTGTAATCATGTGTGTGTAAAATTTTTCATACTATGATAACAAAAAGACTCGAGTGGTACATCGAGAAAGGTTCTGTTCTGTCTGCAAGTACAGTAGGATTTAGGAGGGGACAATCATGTTTAGACGGTTTAACACAACTTGTCACTTACATTCAAATAGGATTTTCTAAAAGCAATCCAACTCTAGCTTGTTTTCTTGACGTAGAAAATGCCTACAATAATATATTAATACATAAACTTATAAATATACTTGATGACCTGAAAGTCGGAATAAATATATGTGGTTATCTGTGGTCGTTTCTTACTGAAAGACACTTGTCTATTCCAAATGAGACAGGGGATCATATGACTACCAGATGGACTAATAGAGGCCTAGCTCAAGGGGATCCTATGTCGCCACTCCTGTTTAATCTAGCTACTTACAAAATTTGCCAACAAATACAAAATGTAACCATTGGTCAATATGCAGATGATTTTGTATTATATGTCACTGACAAAAAATTAAGTATGTGTGAAGATGAAATTCAAATTGCCTTGGATTTAATTATATGCCTTTTAAGTGATTTGGGTTTAGAACTATCTGCAAGCAAATCAAAACTGTGTGTTTTTAGTAGAAGTAACAAGCAGCTAATACCGGAGGTAAAAATTAACTCTACAACTCTATCTACTTCCGATTGTATTAAATACTTGGGATTGTGGTTAGACAAAAAACTGTTATGGACTAAACATATTAATGAAATAAGTGAAAAATGTTCTAAATTCTTAAATATTTTAAAAGTGTTGACGGGGTCATCGTGGGGTGTACACCCCAAACACATTAGAAGATTATACATATCCCTTATTAGAAGCAGACTGGACTACGGGTGTTACTTGTTTGGCAATAGTGCAAAAACACATTTGAATAAACTTGAGAAAATACAAAACCAAGCGTTAAGAATAATAGGAGGGTTCATTAGGAGCTCGCCTATACACGTAATGGAGAGTGAACTAAGTATATCTCCTCTTCACGTAAGAAGACTTAACTTGGCATATAAATACTGTTTTAAATGTCAATCAGTTTTAGAAAACAGAAGTGTTCACCTCCTTGACAAACTTAGTACTCTTTGTCGCTGTAAATATTGGAAGAAAAAAAAGAAACCACTGCTGGTACAATGTTATGAAAAGACCAAACTTGAGAATATCCATTCATCTGCTCGTCTTGATATGTTTAGCTTGAATACCTGGGTTTCAAATATTAATATTCAACATAACATTGTAGTAGAATTAAAATCTGTCAAGCAGGTAAAAGAATCATATGATACTAGTGTTCTCAAGTTTGATGTAATGAATGAAATTCAAGAAAAATACTGTGGATGGCATATGATATTTACCGATGGCTCAAAGAGTGCTGAAGGAGCAGGTGCTGCATTCTACGACAGCAACAGCAACTTCTCAGAAGGTTTTAAGATCGATCCCTGTTTGTCTATAATGTCCATTGAACTTATTGCAATCTTAAAAGCAATATCGTATGTGAGAAGTCTTAGACTGCAAAGATGCGTCATCTTCACTGATAGTCGAAGTGCGCTGCAGCACCTGGCTCGATGTGCCTCTGGAAATAGCAGAGGCATATCGATAGCCTACGATATTTTGTCACTTCTTGATCAATTAGGTCAATTCGATGTTGAGATAGGGTTGCAATGGGTTCCAGGACATATAGGTTTATTGGGCAATGAGAGGGTTGACTTAATAGCAAAGGAAGCGAGGTTAAACGGAGCTAACACTTCATTTCTTCCAAATTATATTGAAATGTTCTCAAAATTTAAAGACATTATATATGCTGCCTGGAAAGAATATTTTGACCGCAGATCGTTAGAGAAAGGAATTTGGTATAAAACTTTGCAAAGTCAACCTCCACAAGTGCCCTGGTTTAGCGACGTAAAACTCAGCAGGAGCTGTTAAACTAGCTTTTAGGCTTCGTTCTGGGCATTATCCATCTAATAAGTTTAAATTTCTGATGAAAAAATCAGATACACCCAATTGTGAAGTATGTGGATTATTAGATGATGTCCAACATATATTAATAGATTGTAAGAAATATAAGTGTGAAAGAGATTTACTAATGAGGGAATTAAAATTAAACTACAGCGACGTGGGTCTTGCCCAAACAATAATGTCGAAGCCTAGTTCGGTGGCTGCCAGAAAATTCTACGAACTTCTTATAACGTTCCCTCAGACGTAAAGATCTTTTAATTAGGATACGATAGGGCTGACATGCCTTTAAGGATAAAAGCCCTTTAAAAATAAAGGGAAAAAAAAAAAAAAAAAAATGTATAATAAATGATTTTAATTCACCTGTAATAAAATGTTACCAATAAGAAATAAACATAACTATAAAAGGTAAACAATAAATAAGTTTTCTCGTTTTCCATCACGTTATCAAGTGATGAGTTCGAAAATGACTGTTTTAGTGATGGACTGCAAACTGATAATATAGATAGAACTGATAATAAAGGCCTATGGCTAAATTATCGACGTGAACAGAGGGTAAGATGCTGAGGATAATATCTATACAATATGTTAAGAAAACCCCATACGACCCTCGAAGGAGTGATTCAGCCCGTCGTGGGTTCGATTCCCACCGGAAGCATACTTTGTTTAGTTGTTTCCAGTTTGGTTAGGACATTGCAGGCTTGAATCACCTGATTGTCTGATAACAAGATGATTCCGTGCTTCGGAAGGCACGTTAAGCCGGTGGTCCCGGCTGCCATCTGGTAGTCGTTAAAGAAACCACGTCAGAGGCCGAGAGGCGGTTCCGAAGAACTCTGACACCAGGGTGTGCATGGTTGATTGACCGTGACACCTACTCGAAATGATGATGACTAGATATAAGTTCATCATCATCATCATTATTACAGCCACAAAGAGTCCACTGCTGGACAAGGGCCTCTCTCAAGGATTCTTTGTTCCATGGGAGGATATTGCCATACTCACCACGCTTGGCAGGCGGGTTGGCGAGCGCAGTTTCTTCGTTCCTTGTGCTTCCGATACTGCTGCCCATCGCAAGTATTTTGAAGCTGGGGAAGGATAGGAATTTATTGAATTTGGGAAGGGAATGACGATATTGGGATACTACTCACTCGGCAACCACCGGACCGGACAGACAGTTGAGGATGACATCCCTGACCATTTAAGAGATATAAGTAATAAACATTAAAATAAAGAGGACCTATATAAATTGATAAAAAAAACAGAACAGAAACAGTCCTTTTATACGCATACAGACTAACTGAATTTACCTTCAAAGCGCCCGTTTATATGTCCACAAGAGATCCTGTTAGTTGTCCCAATTTCACTGTTTTTCAGTGCCGGACAATAGAGCCCATTTGTTTCGTCGAAGGGTTAAACTTTCAGGTAAATACACTGGTGAATCTCTTTTCAAGGATGACCGCTCCGTGGCGCAGTGGTTAACACGCCAGCCTGCGACACGAGGGTGCCCGGGTTCGATCCCCGGTCAGGTCAAGATGGAAAATGATCTTTTTCAGATTTGCCTGGGTCTTGGACGTTTATCTATATATGTATTTGTTATAAAATATAGTATCGTTGAGTTAGTATCCCATAACACAAGTCTCGAACTTTCTTTAGGGCTAGTTCTATGTGATTTAACCATATATATTTACTATTTTTTTATAACCTTTAAAAGAACCTGTCAAGGGCTAGTCGGGTTTGATATGAATTTCAGTTTGATATCTCCACGCGTTCCTGAGTAAAAGGGTCTTAACAGACAGACTGACAATAAAGTAATCCTACAAGGGTTCCGTTTTTCCTTTTAAGGTACGGAACTCTCAAAACTTAAAGATACTACTAAAATAATAATGAATAAAAATAATACAAAGTAGCAAAAAAAAAAAAAACAGAGTAACACGCCAGTAGCTAAATTTACCTTTGCAGCGCCGAATGTTTGCGAAGTCCACGAGAGGTCTGGTTAGCTGTCCCAATTTCCCTGTTTGTTCAGTGCCGGACATTAGAGTCCATTTGTCTCGTTCGAAGGATTAAACTTACAGGTAAATAAATTGGCGAACCTTCGTGAAGGATAGAGCTAATAGCCTTTCAAAACACGGGTGAGTTGGATTTACGCACCGAGGTTGTATTTCTTCGGAAATGTACTATCATCATTATCATCTTTTTAGTCTTCCCTGCAGGAGCATGACTCTCTCTGTACTACTGGAGCCATACTTGGCCAGAGCAGACAGAGGATTTAGCCTACACTCTCCTCGCTGGCCAGACGGGATGGAGAGGTCTCATTGATGTTTATGAGCTTTATTTAGCTTGTAAGAAGACTAGGAGTGGTCCTATTCTACTCTGCCGGAAATCACACGGCAAAAAAATGCAGTATTCAATTTTTTCTTTTATTAGAGCTATAGGACTTGATGCTTAGGGTACTTGACTCTATAGGGTTTGAATCCTTTGCATGTTTGAGCAAGTTTTCAAAATATGTGACAGCACCATTCGTATTTCGATTATTTTCACAGAGAAGTTATATCTTTTTACTGCTTTAATCATAGATTTAAAAAAATGCGTCTCTCTGCTTTAGCGGGCTGCAGGAGGCTGCAGATCACAAAGCTCAAAACCCGTTCGTTTTTTTTTTAATAGAACCCAATAATGGCCACCTGCCCATTTTCTATTTGATAAATACCTTAAGTTGGGCAAAGTTACAAAATCAAATCTCTCACAAATTTTATTGCTTTTATGGGCTTTTCGTGGAAGTCCTCAATTTAAAAGGGGACACCAAATGAAATGGTTTAATACAGGATGGTGACATCTAATATTAAATGGGTACAATATGTGCCCTTTTTGTAACTATACATTAATTTGCAACATATTTTTTATTTTTCTAGTGGAAACTTGTTAAGGCACGTTGGGTTGTTTTTGAGTTGGAAGAAAAACATTGAACTCGCGACATTGTCACCGTTGTCGTAACCGACATTCTGCTAGCACTCCCGGAAAGACACTGTTTTTTTTATTTGAAGAATCTCAATTATTACTTATCGTGGTGTTTGACAAAACTTATTTAATCAAATTAAGACTTTAATAATATATGTATATAGATTGTACGCTGCACGTATATAAATTATAGAAAGCATATATGATTATTTAACCCTTTCCCTATCCATAAACGAGACACAACAGTAAAACAATTGAAATGTTCACATATGATTCAGAGGACAGGGAGCCTGTTAAAGCCATACATTATTTTCAGTGGTTCAGTGCTACCCATTAAAATAAATTATTAAAGGGACAATAGAACGAAAAATATATTAATTAAATTTTGTATTCCGGGATCCCACATAACACATCAAACTTTCTTTTGAATATAATACAATTAACTGCTGGACATAGGCCTCCCCCAAGGATTTTCAATACGACCGGTTGGAAGCGGCCTGCATCCAGCGTCTTCCTGCGACCTTAGTCAGGTCATGTATCCCATTTATCAAAGAAATACTAGCAAGGTAAGATATTAGATTTAAATATATTTTATTATATGTTCCTGTAAGTTATATTTAATTATCATGATCTATTATCTTACTAAGTTATATTTGTTGGGATGCGCAATACCGCCTTAACAAACTTTTCCAATCATAGGGTTCAGATGGTGCATGAGTAAGTATAGGGATTCGGGGATTCGAAACGTAAGTTTTTAGCATATTTATAGTACTACGGTGGAATATGATGAAAATCATCAATCTGTGGTCGTTCCTACTTTGATTGTTCACCAACAAATTCCAAAGACTCTTTAACATTAATTAGTTCCTCTCTACAGAATTTCTTTAAGCCAATAAAATTACAGACATATCATTCATATTTTTAGTAAGTAATACATGTAAGGTGTGGTTTGAATATCTTATTAAAAAAAATAACAAAAACTACTGGCTAACTCACTCGATTTAATTCTTTGTTCTGTGTAGAGGGATTATTTCAAAGTTTTATTAAACTAGTTTTGAAAACACGTCTTGAAGATGGCCAACGTTCTCCGCTAATGCACTTAGATAGCCGGAATCTGATATTTCTGTCCACTTTTTTCAGCATGTCTGTGCTTATGTCGGCAATAGCAGTAGGTTGCCAAGATTTATATTAAGATTAACGTTTTGATAGTCACTTCAAAATAAATTAGACTTTCGTATGATTGACTATTTTTATTTAAGATATTTTATATATCGTACGTACATATTTTTAAGTGACTATCAAATCCTTGTACAATAGGCCGGCTAATGATCAACCGGTCATTTAGCAATAAAAAATAATGTTTGTCTGTGTGTCGGTTTACGGACGATAATTTTACGCATTCTACCTGATAACGATGGACGAGAGACAGATGCGTCACAAGCCGAACGCTAAGGCCGATCGTGCCTCTCTATCGCTTGTTTCGCGCTCTCGCTTGCACACAGAACGTGACACTTTTTTGTGCGTGCAGCCGACGTTCATAGATTTATAAGACGTTATCACGTCTAAAATGCGGAAAAGATCCTAATCATCGGTATCAGTAATCGATAAAGCTTAGTTTAAACTGCCTATGTTTTATGAAGATGGTGTTCAATCTGTATTTGTTCATGTGTCCAATTTTTCTTTCATCCTCTTCGCACTTATGAAGTAAATTGCGAATGGTATGTTCATAAATATATGAAATGGATCAATGTTGGGATTCGATAGGAGATCAAATATTTATTTGTCTTTGAAATATGCACACATATTGATGTATCCTATTTCATATAATAGAAGCTGTGTTTTAGGGTTGCCAACCTAAATGACGAAAGCTGATTTTGTACTAAAAGACGTTTTAATAATAAAAAACCAGAAAAGTGCGAGTTGGACTCACGCACGAAGGGGTCAGTACCATTATCTATAATAAGTTTAATATTTTTAAAAATATACTATTTTTAATATATGTGACTAAAAATGTATGCTGTACGCAATTTTTTCTTTAGCTGTGCCATAAAACGTTGCTTCGTACCAAATTTCAAGATTTTGAGTTCACGAACAGTACCCTGTAGGTTTTGATTCCCTTGCGAATGTCGAAATTTGAGGCAAAAACGGCTGTATCTCTTTATTACGCTTGCTTAGAAGTTAGATTTTTTCACAGCTTCAAGGGACAATACATTTGAGTATTTGATATGAATTTCAGCTTGATGCCTCCACGCGTTCCTGAGAAAAAGGTCTTGACAAACAGACAGAGAGACGGACAAGAAAGTGATCCTATAAGGGTTCCGTTTTTTATTTTGAGGAACGGGATCCTAAAAATACCGTGAACAAACTATCTTCTTCTCATCCATAATTTCTAAAAATGGAAACAGTTAAGCAGATAGACTATCTAGAATCCAATGAAATAATCCGCTGAAACTTCATTTTCGAGCATGATGTAGACAAAATACAGGATATTTTGGGTCAGATGGAAGATTAAGTAAAGTGAGGAGTTAAAATTCTGGGATGCTGGCCTTGTGTAATGTTGTAAAAGTGCGTTTATGAACGAAATAAACATTTTATTTGAACCCTTTGAATTGGGTTTATCGCGAATTCGTAGCAACCCTAGCTCATGACTTGTGTGTTGATTGAGTTAGAGATGGGGGTATAGAGCGCCTGAAATAAATTAAAAAGAATTTTTGTACGGGTACAGTGAAATGAAGCCACGAAGTTTGTAATTCTTGGCTCGTCCATTACTTTACCGGCCTAGGCCAGGAAAGTAAGTATGAATTCATTCCTATTCATTGAAATTCATTCCTGGCCGCTGCTGAAAACTTTTTAATTAATCTATGCAACTTGTACTACTTAACTTGTCATACAGCTAATGCCTACCACATTATAAAAAAATAGCTCATCGAGCATATAAGTGTATGAATATATTTATTAAAATAAAATGTTGGTATAAAATCACACAAAAATATGCCAATAATAAAAAGAAAAAACGCGGGAAAGCAGATTTTTACGGTATTACATTTTTTGGGTAAAATATGACTTGTCATTTAGTGCTAAGGAAACATAGCCCATACAGGCTATGTTTCCCTAGCACTAAATGACAATTGAAAATTAAAAAAGAAAATAACGCGGGAATATACTATTAGAGTTTCGGCGGACTGCAAGGTTGTTGTTTTGGATTGTTTTGCAGATTGCTTCTAGTGGACTTTATAATATAAAATCGGTGTAATTTGGTGTTTTAAATGCCTATGTTTATGAACAATGGCTGGACTAACTAAAATAAAGTGTCATGGTGCGGCTATGGTGCAGATTTAGAGATTTACATAGCGGGCTGGTGGTCGCTCGCGTTACTGCGTTGTCTATGATCAAGCAAGCCAGAGGATTCGTGGGAATTGTCGCCAGGAACTCCGTCGAATCAACGAAATGAATTACACCATCATTTCGTTGATAAAACGTTGAAAAATATTAAGGGATAAAAGGCGTAGAACGCTAAATGTCGTAAAACAAATATGAAAATAAAAATGTAATTGTGTATTGAGAAAAGCACAATACATGCCTTTGCCGGGAATCGGCTTGCCGGACTCGTATTTATTGCCAAGGCCTCGCTGACGCTCGGCCTATTATTTAAAAAAAAGTTAACTATGAAGAAATAACTGACGAAATTACTTTTAAAATTATATTAATATGATACCTATTGTTTTGTTTCAGGTACCTATTCAAATTGAAAAAGGAATCAGGTAAAGTGGGATAATTTATATCAGATAGAAGTGGTGATTTTGTAATGGCGGAAAATTAAACAAAATTAACGCTTCGTAGTCCCCTAATTTCTTCTCCAAAACTTAACCGATTTAATTTATTTTTTATTTAAAAAATTAAAATAAGCTATGGCTGTGTTTCCATGTTTTCTTTTTCTAATATAATCGCGTTGAATTTGTTTTCTTGATGTTTGAACACAACGGAAATTCTTACCAAATTTTCAGGTTTTTAAGGTTCATGTCTCTTTAAACAATTCAATTACGAAAAAAAATTAAACATAGTGACATGCTACTATATCTACAGATATTTTTGGTAAAAAATCATTGCTCTCCTGGTACAATCTGGCGAGGAATCAGGAGACTACGATTTCCTCTTAGGCATAACGCAACTTAGGTACTCTGCGTTGTAGGTATACAGAAAAAAGAGACAGACGAGAAAAAAGTAAGAACGTTTAAGAAATAAGTTAGTGTAGCATTTATACAACTACATAACTATTAGGAATTATATTGCATACAGTTCAGGTTCTATCATATACCTCAGGGATGACTCAATGGATTTTCTGAAACTAAAGAATCTATGAATGAAAATTGATTACAATAAGGGTTTAATGTATATATTTTTATTTTTTAAGTTTTAAGGTATTACTTTACAAATATAGGTATACATACCGCTACATATTGCACCTTGCCTGTTTGTTGTCAATTTCCAACTACCGTAAGGTTGCCTGTTAGAGATTGCTATTACGATAATGCCGCCTTTTGTATATCTTTTTACGATAATAATTTATTTATTTGTGCAATGAAATGATTCATAAATAATATCGGAGCTGTATATTTGTCAAACTATCGAGAAGTACCCAGTGCTTTCAGGTTTACAAAATCTTGCGAAGAACTACCAGAACTGGCGGTGTAGCTGGGAACATGCTCGAACAACATGGAGTACACAGATAATAATTCTATTGACAAGTTTTGAAATGAAATATGAATGTTAAAAAAGGAATGGGAAAGACCTTTGGCCAGCAGCATATGTTAATACAATACACGTTCGGGGGCCCTGTAGCACGGGACCCCGTATCATTGATACGGCTCATCATCATCATTTCGAGTAGGTGTCATGGTCAATCGACCATGCACACCCTGGTGTCAGAGTTCTTCGGAACCGCCTCTCGGCCTCTGACGTGGTTCCTTTAACGACTACCAGGTGGTAGCCGGGACCAACGGCTTAACGTGTCTTCCAAAGATCATTCCGCATCTTTATTTTCAGAAAATCAGGTGATTCAAGCCTGCAATGTCCTAACCGAACTGGAAACAACTAAACAAAGTATGCTTCCCGTGGGAATCGAACCCACGACCCCCGGGTCTACAGGCAAACGCCTTGACCACTGGATCACGGAGGCAGTTGAGATTGATACGGCTGATAGCGGTAGCTACGTCCCTGTCTTAAATCATAGAACATATTAACAAAATGTCCATTCAATATAAATGCGAAACCCGAAGACCACAATTCCAAAGAGCCTTTAGCGTGAATTCTGACAAAAGAGAATTGGAGAGCAGGCTAAATATAGCCTTACTACCGCGGTCAGTATATGGCGGCTAAATTAGATGGCACGCTCGTTGTGAGGGAATCTATGAACCGGGGTGAGGCACGGATTGATAAGGATACGTAACACTTTTCTTCGGTAGATATGAATAAGCTTGAAGCGATAGTGGAGCAGTTGTTTTGTTGTTGTTTGTTTTTAGATGGTTAAGGCGTTTGCCTGTAGACCCAGGGGTCGTGGTTCGATTCCCACGAGATGCATACATTGTTTAGTTGCTTACAGTTGGGTTAGAACATTGCAGGCTTGAATCACCTGATTGTCTGATAATAAAGATCGTTCCGTGCTTCGGAAGATACGTTAAGCCGTTGGTCCCGGCTGCCATCTGGAAGTCGTTAAAGGGACCACATCAGAGGCCGAGAGGCGGTTCCGAAGAACTCTGACACCAGGGTGTGCATTGTCGATTGACCGTGACACTTACACGAAATGATGATCCGGTTTTTCAAAATGCGTTTAATATAACACACTTTGATGGAAACAAAACGAAGCAATAGAAATTTTATCGTTATTACGTATGCCTTGCTGTTTTTATTAAAGAATTAATGACTGCCATCGATTATGACAATCAGGACCAACGGCTTAACGTGCCTTCCGAAGTACGGAAGAGCTCTAGATAATATTTTTATGGCACTTGTAATCACCCATACCAGAGAGACGTTTCATTCCACTCAATGAAATTGACAAGAGCCTAGCTTAACCTCTTATTCATCTACACTGATCAACACTATACTATCTCCACTAATATTACAAAGAGGCAAGATTTGATTGTTTGTTGATTTGCATCAAATAGGCTCCGAAACCACGATTTGAATTGAAAAATTCTTTGACCATTAGAATATTACATTATTTCTTATGAACATAGGCTATAGAATAAATACCTGTATCTACCCATACGAAACCGAGGCGGCCTGCTAGTTACTTATAAAATTGAGACAAAAATATACTCTCTACGTCATCTTAAATCTATGGTTTGCGAAGCTCGGATCAACCGCAAAACACCTAATCTACAAAACGCGTTCCAATTTATACATGTCTATACATACATCCGTCAATTTCTCTGCGTGTCGGAGTGTTTCCGGGTCCCTAATTCGGTCACCACTCTGTATTTGTGTCTCGTTCCCGATGATATAATATTTCTTTTAATCTTCCATCCCATTTCTGGATATATTCATTTGCATGTTGAGTGATACAATTGAAAATTGGAGATTTTGTGAATAGACCGTGAGGATTGCTCAAGCGAGCTTTCGCTTCTTCACCGGGTGTTTAATTCGAGGGCCGAGAACCCTTAATCTGTATAAGCAATATCACCAGAGGGCCCCAGGACCTCGGCTTTAGGAATTGCCTGCATACAGGCAACGCAGTCTCATATTGCCTAATGGGCTGAGATTGCATGAATATATACTTTATGGGCCGATCTGAGAAACAATGGCAAAAATCTTTGGATGGCCAAAACTCTTATCTTTTTCCTCATGGGCTAAAAGCTACATAGAGGCGTCACCAGTAATCGGAGGTAAAACTAGTGGAAACGGATGTCCTAAGACGGCGGACACAGAGAGAGAGAGAGAGAGAGAGAGAGAGAGAGAGAGAGAGAGAGAGAGAGCTAACTGTAACTGCTTAGTTCCGGGTTCAAACCTCTGAAGCCCGGCTCTTATCTTGATCGAGTTAGTAGAGATGTGACTCATTTATGTAAGATCATTTAGATCTCTTGATTCCGGTAACGTAAGTACGTGAGGACATCTGAGATTACTTTCCCTCGAGTACCTATGTGAAATGAAGAAGGCAAACCATTATATATAATGTCTTTAAGTATTTTTGTTTCCTTACTACGACCGATGATAAAAATGTCTGTGAAACTAACAAAACGGGTCACGCACCGCACGTGTTATTTTGTCGGGATTGCCGACTATAGTTTCGGACTCGTCAGGAATACATTTTCAATACAATTGTAGGACGCGCGGCGTACCGTAAGGTCTCGAACTAACTGAAACTATAGTCGGCAATCCCGACGAAATAGCACATGAGCGACCCGTTTTTAATTTATAATAATATAAACAATATTTTTATTTTATAAATTTATAATTTATAAAATAAAAATATTAGGACACTAGTTTTTTTCCCTTTTATTCCGTATTAAATGTCGGATCTACTTTCAAACACCTAATCCACAAAATGTGCTTCAGTTTATAGATATATATCCATCAATTTATACTCCGGGGTGTCGTTCCGGCTGTCCCTAATTCGGTCGCAGTCGATTTCAACTGGTAATCGAAAATGCGGGTTCTAAATCTCAATGGCCCGAATTATTTTCCGGAGTTTATTAATAGTGACTCATTTGTTATTTTACATTTCATCAACCATTTCTAGCTTCCGGCAAATAGAAAATATTTATAAAGACAAGTGTATAATTTATTATTACACATCTTCGTAGTTGACATCACTAGAAAATAATAATACCTAATAATAGTAAATATATATCACATAAATTGAGCTAGCCACACAGTAAATTGAGAACTTGTGTCGTAGGATACTAACTCAACGATACTATATTTTATAATAGATACTTATATAGATAAACATCCAAAACCCAGGTCAATCTGAAAAAGATCGTTTTCTATTATGAACTGACGGGGGATCGAATCCGGGCTGGCGTGTTATCCACTGCGCCACGGAGCTTGCCAATGAATATATAGAAAATAAATATATATACCTATACAGAAATTTTACTGATTGAGCTAGCTCTTTTTTTAACTTGTGGAAAGAGTCATGTCTCGTCTATGTGGCCACTGGAGGCCAGACAGGAATGTGGGACTCGAACCCACTAAACCACACGGTGTCATAATCCAATCCGCATAATGCCGGGACCGTGTGCTTCCTTGCTCTACAGCCCCAGTGCGGCGGCTGCTATCTCGCAGCCCCACCCAGTTCTGGTACTCTTTAAAGCAACCCAAGTAGGGTTGCTTTAAAGAGTACCAGAACTGGGTGGGGCTGCGAGATAGCAGCCGCCGTACGAAACTTATATTATGGGATGCTAATTTAACTATATTTCATTTTTAACAATTACATAAATAGATAAACATCCAAAAGTTGGTCAAGGCCGGCTTCGACGCACATACCGTGACCAGATTACGGACATTCAAGCCAAGGGCAAGTTAGGAGTACTTGAAACCGACGAGCATGCTTGAAGAGAGTGATGGATGTAGATGAAGCGAGAGAGGTTTGTAAGGTTCGTAGCAAGTGGAGGTCCCTAGCCTCTGCCTACTCCCATGAGAGAGAGAGGCGGGATAATGTGTACATTCAAAACCGAGGTCAATCTGAAAAAGATTATTTTCCATCTTGACCTGACTGGGGATTGAATCTGGGATCTTCGGTTAGAAAGACTGGTATGACTGAGGCTGGACATAGAGGTCGTCGTTTGAACGAAGTAGATGAGTATGTAAAAGCCGAACGAGGGAACGGGCAAAATTCTGTGGAATCATGTTAATAGGCAATGCGGCTAGCAACCCATCACTATTTTGATTCCGTTTTTCACATAATGCCCACCAACATGGTAAACGTGGCCTTCGGATCTTAAAGACCTAGGCTCTGTCTACCCCGCAAGGGGAAAGGACGTGATACTATGTATGCATGTGAAAGGGAAAACGCAATGACATTTCCTTAAAATATATTCTTTGTGTCCATTTCTTTCCACAAAAGTACTCCGACAAAAGCCTAGCTCATAAATATTCCTGTTCCGTCAATATCGTCGTATCTGTTCAGTCATCGGTATATTTTGTCCCTTTTATACGTCATTTAACTTTGGACCAATAATTGAAAGACACCCAATCCACAAAACATACTATTATAGATATATAAATAAATATATAGAGACAATTCACACAGATTGAGCTAGCCCAACAGTAAGTTGTGAACTTGTGTTGTAGCCGTAGGATACTCACTCAACAATACTATATTTTAAAATCGTTTGCCATCATTACCTGGTCAGGGCTCGAACTCGGAACTTGCGGTACACAGAGGTCGTCAATATACATCCGTCAATTTCTTTTCCGGCGTGTTGGAGTGTTTCCGGGTGTCTCTAATTCGGTCACAGCTCTGTATTTGTCTCTCGTTACTGATGGCATAATAAATCTTTTAATCTTACATCCCATTCCTCTATTCAGACATATTCATTTGCACTTTCTGAGTTTCATTTGGAGATAGGAGGAAATGGTTCAGCAGGCAAAGAGATTCTTCGTTCCTTGGGAAGATATTGCCATACTCACCATGCTTGGCAGGCAGGTTGGCGAGCGTAGTTTGCTAACTCAACGATACTATATTTTATAATAGATACTTATATAGATAAAAATTCCAGACCCAGGTCAATCTGAAAGAGATCCTTTTCCATCAGGTCATCTGACCGGGGATCGAACCCGGGCACTTTCGTGTCGCAGGCTGGCGTGTTGACCACTGCGCCACGGAGCTCGCCAAATAATATAATTTAGGGACTCTTCTTTTTAGGGTTCCGTACCTAAAAAGGTAAAAAGAAACCCTTATAGGATCACTCGGTTGTGTGTCTGTCTGTCAAGACTCTTTTTTCAGGAACGCGTAGAGGTATCAAGGTAAAATTCATATCAAATACCCTGAGTATTATCTGCTGTCCCTTAGAGCTGTGAAAAAATCAAACTTCTAAGCCAACGCAATCAAAAGATACAGCCGTTTATGCCGCGAATTTTCGTGTTTTTTAGACATTCGCAAGGGAATCAAAACTTACAGGGTACTTCCCGTGAACTCGTGAAGGGTCCCGTACCGTTATCAATAAAAACGGCGAAAAAAAACATGTCTGTTGCATAGGAGCCCCCTTAAATATTTATTTTATTATATATTTTAGTATTTGTTGTTATAGCACAGAAAAACATCATCTGTGAAAATTTCAACTGTCTAACTATCACGGTTCATGAGATACAGCCTGGTAACAGACGGACAGACAGACAGACAGACAGACAGACAGACAGACGGACAGCGGAGCGAAATTAATAGGGTCCCAGTCTTACCCTTTGGGTACGGAACCCTAAAAAGTAAATTGTTTTTAATAGCATTACAATGCTCGGTATATTATTAAAATTGAAAATAATATAATGGTATCACTCTTAGGGTGTAAACCTAAGGGATGTGGGTACGAATGGTACCTGTGGTCGAGGGACCTTTTTCATGACATATTTTCAATTTTAATAATGGTATCCCATACGTCGAAATCTGTTGAGCCATTGAGACGGTATGGCGGAATAAATCATCATCATCATCATCATCAGATCCCCATTAGTCCCCATTAATATGGCCCTAGTAGTACAGAGAGGGTCGTACTCCTGTAGTGGAATAAATAAACTCACATATTACTTACAAATTACATACATGAACTCGAAAAACAATACACTTCTTTTATGGGCTGTCTTGTAAAAAGCATAAAATATTACTAGGATTGACAGAGCGAAGGGAATTACCGGTCGGAACTGAGTCGGTCGTAGATAGATGTGGCGTCGCGTTAAATCTGGACCAATCTACCTCGTTCGCCCAACCCTCCCTCAAACTGTGAAGTCATTTGGTGGAGATGCAGTGATTTATTCCAATTGATCTATCTTTACTTACGACCTAGAGAGATATTATTTGGTCTCTTTTTCACTTTTGTTCTTCTATGATCTCCCGTTTCTCATTCGATCGCGCAGAGAAACATTAGTAAGGATTTAATCAATGCGTTATATACATGGTGAAATTCTGATCGCTCTGGACCCTTAAAGGGGTAATTCAGCCCATCGATATGAATCACTTTTCCTATGGGACCAATGCTAGGAAGTAAAAAAAAAATGGTCAGTTCCATACAAAAAATTCGGCCGCACGGTCAATTTGTATTTTTTATTTGTGGGTTCCCAGCATTGGTCCCATAGGAAAAGTTGTTTATATCGACGGAATTAGTGGCAGTGGGTGGGGCACATAGCGCGTAAGGAACATACCTACTGAATGCAGACCGCTTCCAACTGGTCATATTGGAAATCCTTGGGGTAGTCCTATGTCCAGCAGTGGACTTCTTGCGGCTGAGATGATGATGATATATAATAATATAAATGTGAAAGGTTGTGACTATTATGTATGGATGTTTGTTACTCTTTCACGCCAAAACAGCGGAACGGATCTTGGCGAAATTTCGTACACAGATTGGTTATTACCTGGTTTAACACATAGCCTATCTTCCATCCGGAAAAAAATACTGTTCACGCAGCGGGATTGACAATAGTGGAGTCGCGGGCGACAGCTAGTTTACCATATGCGTGTTCTTTCTTTCAAACGAAAGGTGAATGAAGAATACTACATACATAAGAATATTTTGATTGATTTTGCCCAAGAAGTAGTGATGAAAATTAGGTTCTGAAGAACTTACTGATCTAATACATTTAATAAAGCCAGACAAAAGACTAATGGAACGAAGACATTACCAGTTGGAATCGAGTCGGTCTTAGATTGATGAGGCATCACAAAAATCTAGCCCAATCTACCTCCCTTCCTCAAATTGTGAAGTCATTCGGCAATTTATACCGATCTATCGATCTTTACTTGAGAACTGATAAGATAGTATTTCTCCAGCTTTTGTTGGTTCCATTTTTTATTTTATTTTAGATTTTTTACTAAGAGCATAAATATGTAACGTAGGTTCATCTATGAGAAACAATAGAGTTCATCTATAAGAAACAATAGAGTTCATTTATAAGAAACAATAGAGTTCATCTCAAGAAACAATAGAGTTCATCTCAAGAAACAATAGAGTTCATCTAAAAGAAACAATAGAGTTCATTTATGCTGGCTTGATGTAGTTGAAGAGTATATGCGCATATCCTCTTCAACTACATCAAGCCACCAATGGTCTCACAATCAAGGATGACGGAAATCGTGCGAAGTGAAAAAGAAAAAGACGGTAAGCAGACCCCGAGCTCCAAAGCACTCCAGCTGAGGATGCGACCGGGAACACCCTCAGATGAGAGAGACCCTGATTGTCGAAATCATCAAGTCGTTTGAAATATACGAGGTAATAAAGAAGTTTACAAACATACAAGATGCGCGTGAATTTCGCAAATAACCCTTTTTCGTCCAAAATACCTCAGTGCCTAAAATAACAGATTTAATCTAGTTTAGGAAATCAAAATATGTAAACCACTTCACTCTGCCAATGTAAATAATATATTATGTACAAGTAGGTCAATTATGTAATTATTACCTAATTAATAACATACTAATTTCCTGTCACTTTGGTCACCCTGGCAGCAAGCTGTCTCCGAGACACAGACCGATGACGTCTAGTTCGGGGATGGACTGTTGCCGGGTGGTTCGATGACTGATAACGTTGTGTTGTGTCCTATGAAACTGTACTTTTAATGTTATTTTTGCTAAAAAAACGATTATTTATTTTATTTTTATTTTAGTTGAAAGTCTTCGACCAATATGTGTTACCAGTGATTACTTGCGTGTCCGAAACGTGTTCCCTTAGCTATGGAGATGCTCGGTGTATCTCTGTGAGACCGAATCAGAAATTAGATCCGCAAAAGAACTAAGGCACCGACATAGCTAAGAGGATTAGCTCCATGAAGTTGCAGTGGGTAAGGCACATAGTTCGCAGAGCCGATTGCCGATGGGGCAGAAAGGTTCTTGAATGGCGACCACGTACCGGCAAGCGCAGCGTTGGACACTCTCACAAGGTCGCAGAGACACGGTGGATGCCGGCCGCCTCCAATCGGTCATTTTGGAAATCCCTAGACGGACAAAGGCCTCTTGCCAATGTCCGGCAACGAACTTCTTATGGCTGAAATGATGATGATGATGATGAGATAACTCTTCTGGATAATTGGGTAAAAACTAGATTTTGAAGTACTGAACCGTACTAACCTAAGTTACCTATTCATGATTAAATATATAAATATAAATATATATCGACAAATCACACAGATTAAGCTAGCCCCAAAGTAAGTTCAAGACTTGTGTTATTATGGGATACTAACTCAACGATACTATATTTTATATCAAATACATTTATAGATAAACATCCAAGACCCAGGCCAAACTGGAAAAGATCATTTTCCATCTTGACCTGGCCGGGGATCCCAGCCTGCGGGCTGGCGTGTTGACCGCTGCGCCACGGAGCTAGCTGATGATTGAGCAGTTAACAACAACATTCTGTGTCATAATCATAATTTAATCTCCAAAATCAGTGAATAGGATGACATTATAAACAAAAAGGTATTTATCCATAGAACCATTTAGAACTCAAATCCCAAAGTGGCTGTACGGTGTAAGCCAATTACACAACTTATAATTGTCTTAGCATCCGTTTCAGTTGTCAGCTTAAATCCGCTTTCCAATATCTTGATAAACAAGATAAAGGGTGAGCATTAGGTAAGACCGTAAGGCCATTGACCAACGACACAATAGACTATTGGATATCTCTCTGTTATTTAAGAGCTAGGCTCTAGATGTTTCATTGTTGGGGTGAAAAAGGTCTTCCTTTCAAATGACGAAAAAGGAGAGATTATTCGGTTGTATATTTTTTTTTATAGTTAAATATTTGATATCTCATAACTCCGTTATATACGAACCGTTTTAAAAAATATTTCTTGTTTAAAAGTACCTATATGCTTTCAAATTGGTCCCATTTAAATTTCATTAAAATCGGTTCAGTAGTTTGATTGAATTCGGTTTTTTTTATATGCATGATTATAGGTACATTATTGCATTTTATTATATGTTTTTTCTAATGGACGGCTTAAATAATGCATCGTTTTTGTATTCGCCAATCATATATTTGTAAAATAAAACCAGTATTTTTGTCTAAAATAATATAATGTTTTGTTATTGCCATGGTGTTGAAGACAGACGGGAAGTTAATATTGGCCATACCGTTATTACCGTTAGTAACATTGTTTTGCATAGTATTTAGTTTCTAAATTGTTGTCGAGACGTATGACTATATGAGGGGTTTTAAATATTTCTATGATATTGGTAAACGTTATAGTACCTATATGGTAAATGATTTAGACGTAGAAAGAGTATGGTAACTTATATAGGTATAGAATTAGCACTTATATAGTATTCATTTTGGGTAACGTATCTTCGATCTAAAATGTTTTAATATCGGCGTGTAAGACTATTCGGCGACTTACAAAGGAAAGGTTCATTCACTTTATGCTAAAAAGAGAATGCTATGTACAATATTATTGAGAATTCCCTGTTGGTAATTCTCTCAAAATCTCTAAAATGGGCAAGGTTATTAAGGTTAAATTGTCTCAAAGTAAATGTAGCTTTGACTTCCGCAAAGTAACACCTGAATCTTTTAACAAGGTTATGAAATATAAATAGTGTATATTTTATATTTAAAAACAGGGAATACGAGTACCACTATGCCTAAAGACACGCCTTTTCATCTAGTGTGTTTGGCCTAAAATAACCTATGGCGCCGAGGCATGGACTCTTACAAAAGAAACTATGTATAAGATTGCGGTTGTGTAGAGCCATGTATTGAGACATGCTTAGCATCAAAGTCATCAGCAAGATCGAGTTTGTAACACTGAAATCTGACGTCGAACGAAAGTTCTCGACATGCTCTTTACCGTTGCAACTCTAAAATAGAACTGGGCAGGACACTTGGGTAGAAGGAACAATAGTAGGTAGAGTAGGCTTCTATATATGTATTTGTTATAAAATATAGTATCGTTGAATTATATCCCATAACACAAGTCTCGGGTTCAATTCCGACAGGAAGTATACTTTGTTTAGTTTTTTCCAGTTTGGTTAGGAAATTGCAGGTTTGAATCACCCGATTGTCTGATAATAATAAGTGTGGTAATATCCTCCCATAGAACGATGAATTCTTGGCCCTTGTCCAGCAGTAGAACAGCCGTTCGGCGTTAAAAAATCTGTTGAGGTATTACAGGCAATCCTTAAGCAAATGAAATGAGCGAAAATACAAGACAGTATTTTGTGCTCCAATGGCTTCCACAACAAGACGCGGCTGCACCAATTAGAAACATTGGCCGAGAGCCAGACATCACTAATTGTGATTAGGAGTATTAACTTACCCTGTTCTATGTAGTGTATAACTTTGTCACGCTCGCAAAATTATTGTACGTACAGTACACATAGTATAATTATGTGTATAAACGGGACTTAGCACGAACCTTTATATTATTTGTTTCCGTTGACGTTTCAATGGAGTTACAACCATTTTGGTCGCAACGAGACTCGTTGCGACCACGATGCGTCAACGGAAAGCGCAAAAGTTTAAAAAAAAAAAGAAAAAGTACACAGAGTAGTTCTGAAAGGCATGTTAATAGAATAAAAATTCGTCTGCTATTCTGTGATTTATATATTTTCGTAATGGCCTTTCAAACCAGTGAGGTATTGCACTAACATAAAATATAAAACGCATGAAATGAGCCATTTCGATTTTTAAAATAGTTTCATGTACAATCGCGCTACCAAGACAAATCTAATGACGTATGTATTATTATGTGAAATCTGTTAACTCATAAAGTAGTTACGAGTTTTCGTTCTTTTATATTAATAATGTAATTTTCGTTTACATTTATTCTCCCATTATCAAACCATACATTTCATAAAGTTTTTCCTGTGATCTAAATATTTAATTTACAGATTAGTGAATTCGGACACGGGGATGGTAATTCTTCGGCTATTTTGTTAAATAACTTTTAAATAATATATCCTTATTTATTTTTAAATGGAAATTATATAATATATATATTGTACTTATAAATAAACTAAAAATAAAATAAACTAACATACTTAACTAAAAAATTACTTAATTCTAAAATTGACAAATAAAACATATATTCGAGATCCATTCGAAAGAAGCATATGCCTAAACTATACAAATCATTTTGATATACTTAATTAATCCAGCAAATTATACAAGTGATTTGAAAATACGTCAAATTCCACAATTTCTTGCAGTACCTTCTTAAATAATAGAAAGTAGTAAAAACGGTTTTTTTTTTTTGTAATGACTATGTAGCTAGCTCCAAATGAGCTTTCGCTACTTCACCGGGCGTTTGAGGCGAGGGCAGAGTGCCCTCGGCAACATCACCAAAGGGCCCCCAGGAGGGACGGACCTCGGCTTTGGGCGTTGCCTGTGTGCGCAAGGCTTGGAGAGACAACAAACTCTCATATTGCCTGATGGGCCGCGTATGCGTGCATGCAAGCCTGAAGGGCCAATCTGAGAAACAATGGCAAAAGCCTTTAGAGAGCAGCAACTCTCATCTTTTGCCTTATGGGCAGTAAAAACGTTGACTGAATCCTAAAGTAATCCCGAAATCTCTCACAGGCGGGGACATAGTTTTTGGCATCCCTTTGGTGACATGTGAGTGATGGGCGTTGACCGCTTGGGTCAATCCGATGTCGGATTTAACTAAGGGAAACTCCCCATATTGTAGGAAAATAATTCATTTTCACTGTAATATTGATGTTATACAATAAGTTTTAGTTTAATGAAAAAGCGTGTGATTTTTTTAGTTTACAGATAGGAAAGTCGCTTCATAATATAGAATACGGCCTTTCAAGAAAGTATAGACTCGTTTTTTGAAGGTTCCAATGTTGTATCGATATATAAAAATATACATATGTTTAGATAAAGATATACAAAACTATATCTTTATATTATTTCTACGTGTACATATATAACGTACCGTACATACAATTATTCACAGAATTGGGTAAGACGTGGTTCTTTTCATAAACAACATACTCGAGCTAATGTTGGTTTAAAGTTTCCTTGTTGTACCCCTATATCTAGTTGAATGTACAATAATAATTTCCACTCAGCATTGTAATGTACCACTGTACATTTGAACAACGGTTGATGTTAGGCTGAGTAAATATTTGTGGCGATATTTTGGTCTCCAGTCTAAATCTTTCATGCTAATTTGGGAGAAAAGAAAAAATCCTAGAATGTACTAGCTATTTCTCTTCCCGCGCAGACCGTAGAAGGGAATGGGCGAAAATCTAAAGAATCATGACAGTACGCGATGCAGCTAGCAACCCATCACTATTTTGATTCTCTTTTCACCTTTAGGTCCACCAACATGCTAAACGTGGCCTTTTGGTGTTATGACGTGACAGAACCTAAGTTCTGTCTACCCCGTAAAGGATAAAGACGTGATAATATGTATGATATTTTGGTTAGTCAAAGGAATAATGGTATCGTCTTACTGTTAATGTAAATAGGATTTAAATCTTAACGAAGCTTCTCCCTGCTTTGGACTTCGTTAGACCGTTTGGGTCCAACTGTCTTTATTGATGGCCGTCGTTAAGCTATGTCAGATGTCTTTAGGCAGCTTAAAGAATCTGACACCAATATTTGTTACACGAAAAACGATGAAAGGGACCTCAAATCCATAGGGCAGGCAACATTTCAAAATGAGAGGGCACATGGGTTTATAGTTTTTGAAATAATACTTCTTGTTTAATCTTTGATTTATAGTTCTGTACTCTGTTATTAAATTCTACTTATAATTTGTACTTTAAGGAGACACGCTATTCTTCATTGTATACTAAATCAAGTTTATATACTGAATCCTTACTAATATTATAAATGATGAGTCTTTTTGTTTGTTTATTTGTTTGTTTGTTACGCTTTCACGCCGTAACTACTGAACCGATCATCATGAAATTTTGCATACAAGTTTTCTGGAGTACGGAGAAGGATTTAGGCTACCTTTTATCCCGGGAAAAAGTACTATTCCCGAAGGATCGACATTAACGCAGGCGGAGCCGCGGGCGAAAGCTAGTATGCTATAAACCAACGCTTCAAGTCATGCGCCCCTGGTATTGTGCTGCGATCAGCGGCGAAAGTTAGCGCTTTGTTGACTTCCGTATAGTTTAGCTAACTTTAGAGGCTATCGCTGAAGTTAGGGTTGCCAGGCCGTCATTATATATAATATAACCTTAAAACCAGTTTGGCCGGACATTCGGGTACAGCCAGACAGACCCACCAGTTTCGCCGGACATGCTGGAATATAGGCCGGAGCCAGAGTGTAAATCGAAATACCCAGCTGTATTATATTTTTTTGTAGGCGCCAGCATCCCCTTTCTATGCTACTTTTTAAAAAGCTTAATAAAAAATCGGACGTGCCGAACTCCGAATAATTTGTTCCGGCTTTATCCGGACGCCTGGCAACCCTAGTTGAAGTTTAACCAAGTTAAAATGCCATTTTGTGATAATAGTCAATTGACGTATTGTTTACTTTATATCTCTCTCATCCAAGTGTTTGCATCAACTGAAGTGCTTTGGAGATAGAGTTAACTACAACGGCAATTTGTTATTATTATTTTTTATGATATAGGATGGCGAACGAGCAAGCGAGTGACCTGATGGTAAGCTATCAGCGCTGCCCATGTAAAACTGCAACACCAAGGTGTAACAGGAGCATGGCTGGCCCTTCAAGGAATTAGGGGAATGACATGTGGGGAGGAAATATGGGTAAAGATGTGCCTTCGGCTCTTTGACTCGCCAAATGAAGCATTGAAGCGGTAAAGCTTCTACATAAACGTCGATTTTCTGTGAGAGTGTGGTACTACCCCGGACAAGCCGGCCCATTCATGCTTCTAGCAAAAATGACTTTTGCCCGTAGCGTGGCTGTACTACAACTAAAAGCTACTTTATAGCTGTGCTGAATGACGACCTCTGTGGCTTAGTGTTACCGCAGCGCTTTTGAACCGCAGGGTCAAGGGTTCGATCCACGGCAACATTAAGATTCTTCTCTTCGTGGTCGGTGGAAAACGTTGCGTTAGTGCTAGCTTTCATCAGGTACAGGAACAGATGCACAAAGAACAGGACAACAAGTAGGATATTGTTTGGGGAATTCCACATTCCCAATTCGTCGGAGTTGGTCGTGAATCCCCACTTGGAAAGATTTTCCTTACATCGGCCGACCTGAGTCCGAAGTCTGTTAAAGGACTTCCAGGTCTACCATGGCAGCTCATGTCCTGGCGGGAGTTTCTCAGATAGTGGCACGAAAGGGGACGGACCATTCTAATTGCTGCGCCAGAGAGTGCACCTTTGGTGTTGAGCATTGGTCTACATTGAATCAATACACTTTTTAAAACTGCGTCGACTCCTAAGTCTCCTAGGTAGTGACGTGCCGTTCCCAAATTCCCATTCCCCGGGAACGTTCCCCGTTCCCGTTTACGGGAATGTTTCCGGAAACATTTCCAATTTCGGGGGAACGTTCCCATCTAAATTAGGAAAATCTTGTGAATGTTTTTTTTCTTTATAATTTGTAAAGTATTCTCAATCTTTATAGATGTAACATCAATAAAAATCGGCCAAGTGCGAGTCGGACTCACGTAATAAGGATTCCGTATGATTATCTATGAAAATGGCAAATAAATCATGTCATTTGTATGGGACCCCCCTTTAAATATTAATTATATTAAAATTTAATTACTTATTTTTAAAGTAAATATCATCATCATCTTCAGGTCCTTTTTAGTCTCCATTACAGGAGCACGACCCTCTCTGTACTACTAGGGCCATACTTGGCCAGAGCAGCCAGAGGACTTGGCCTACACTCTCCACGCTGGCCAGACGGGTTGGAGAGTAAATATAATAACTCAATATTCTGGGAATATTTCAAGCATCTACCTGCTTCTGTTATCAATATTGAGCAAAAAAAATCACGCTTATTATTATTTCGGAGCCTGCTTAAATATTTATTTTATTATTTTTTTATTATTTGTTGTTATAGCGACAACAGAAATACATCATATGTAAAAATTTTAACTGTCATAACTATTACGTTTCATAAGATACAGCCTAGTGTCAGACGGACAGACGGACAGACAGACAGGAGCCATATGAATGGGGTTGCGTTTTTGCCCAAATCGTCAAAGCAGAAAAATAAATGAATTAGCGGATTCATTTATTTTCCGTTCCCAGTAAGTTATATCGAATAATTTTTTCTTATCATATTACTGGATTAACTATGGATTTTGTATGAAATATCAGACCGTGACGTAAAAGCGCTATTAATATCAGTTTTTGTGGCGTTTTATTTTTTTATCAGTACAAAATAATTTAATTTTGACCCAGTCCACATTGCTATTATAAAGAAATTCGGCACGTTCAAACAGGCAATAAATGACATTTTGAGTACACTTTCATTTTTAAACCAATTGTTAACATATTTATGATACTAAACATTAGACAATTCAGATTCATAACATGCACTGTGGCACATAAGAAACTAGTACAAATTACTGGTATTATCTAAAACCACAATTCAGGGTATATTTTTTACACCCAGCTTGTCTATGTATTCATACTTATTCAAAAGTGTTTTTGGCTTAAACTTTTTAAAATCTAACAGTTTTTTTTAATTATTGTCAAGATTAAACAATTCTATCCAGAAATAAATATGTGTAGTGTTTATTTCTGGATAGAATTGTTTAATCTTGAATACTTTTTATATCAATAGTGCAGTGGATTAGTGCATTAGAAGGAGATTATTATTGTGTTCATCTTGTGTATCATGCGTTTAAGGAATTAAAATAACCATTTAGACATGAAAACGAAAGGATGCTTTTAAAGGCTGACATTTTGGCTGTTCAGACAAATTTAGAAAACAGAAAATAAAATGCATTAATACCAGTTCATCTAGCTGCATTAGGTTTGCATCCCTAAAATTTTATCTAGCCAAGAGTATGTAGATGCATGCGAGTTAATTGGTAATACTGACAGTAATAGTATTCATATAGCAGCAAATATATTTCCTAAGTAAGCCGAGTATAATAATCATACATGAGTCAATCATCATACTTATGGGAAAAAAGATTTATATGGACAATTGTAGAATAAATTGCTCCGCAAACGTGGTGGAAAAACAATTTTCAAAAATGTGTTTAGAAAACGTCACTTTAAACATATTATCCGTTCCTGCTACATCTGCTGCAGTAGAACGATCTTTTTCCATCTTTTCACATTATGCATACAAAAAGAGCAATCGTTTTAATACAGTTAGAGCTGAAAATGTACATATGTCGTAATTGTAAATTGGTGAACATGTAAATAAAGCAAAAAATAGTAATTTCAACTCAATCAGATAACATTTATCCTCAGAAACATGGACATGTAACTCTGAAGATGGTTTTTAGAATTAATGATCTGAATTAGGAGATGTAAATGATTTTCAGGCAGGTGATGACAATGAAGAATCATCATCAATAATCTTAGCACTGCTACTGACAATACAAAAGCTTGGACTTGTCCAAGTACAAGAATCAAGAAATTTTGCTAGTTCAGGATCCGTCTTAGTAATTAATTTTGTTACCCAATACTAAGGCTGATTTTCTAAATGATTTTTTTACTATGTACTGTTAATTTTTTCATGTTTGTGATTTGGTTTTTATGTATCTAAATGTTGAAAACGTAATAAAAAACCGTTTACCACATTGCGGAAAGTACAAGAATATCGTCTATCTTGTAATAATATGTCAACAATTAAGTGATAAAAATTCAAGAATGTACCTACTATTTATAATAAGTAGGTAATAATAGAAAAACAAGAGGATTATTAAAAAATAAAGAAATCCGACTGCCTTTTTAACAGTTACGTCCACTATATTTTTTGCAAACATTGCATATCTTATGACACTCCGGGAAAGAATACAAATCTAATGATACCTCGCACTTCAAAATCGGTCAAGCCGTTTAGGTTACAGGAGATGACAGTGGAACAGACATACTTACTGACATATATACAGATATACGTGCGAAAACATTACCATACTACTGGGTAGGTCGGTCGGTTAAAAAAATAGAATTGAACATTAATAGTATAAGCTATTTATAAAATAAAAAAAATATAGCGTTTTTATTCTCATTGTTGTTTTTAGTTTTTAGTTACGAAAAATTACTTTATTTACTTGTTGATTATTGATTTTGTATAATAATATCAAATTTTTTATACTTATTAAATAAAACCTTTTGAGATTTGGTCTCATTCCCAGCAACAAGGGAACGTTCCCGGCAACAAGGGAACGTTCCCCGGGAATTTGGAAACATTCCCTGGGAACGTTCCCGTTTATTTCGGAAATTTTCTCGATAATTTAAAATATTTATATATTACATATACCAAGTAATGCATATACATCAGTTCAATATATTTGCATTGACAAAAAAGTTGTATGCCAAATAAAATTACAACTTTCCCTGATATTTCCATTGATTGGGAACGTTCCCGGGAACGATTTTGGAAATCTGGGGAATGTAGGAACGTTCCTGGGAACGGCACATCACTACTCCTAGGGGCATCAGAGTACTTGTGTATGAGAGGGTGGGCATTATTAAGCATTCTTCTTGAATAGTTTTAAGCCGTACTCGAAATTTTCGAGAACGGTGAGAGCGGCTCGACATTTTTTCCTGAGAATTTCTTCTTCTTTCTCTCAAGCGCGGTAATTATTGAGTAATTCTCGAGGATTATTGGAAATATCCCGCAAATTTCCGTGAGAAGGAATTCATAAGAGCAGAGAATTTCTCTCCGGCACATCACTATTCTTCTAATGTTTATTTATATATGAATTGGAATTTCAATTAATACACGTATTTCGGCCTGCATTGAGCATAAACACATTACGCTCAGCTCACGCCGGAACCAACGAGATGCAACAGGAAGCCAGCCCCTGCACTATGTAGAATCAGTTTCCCTACGCCAGCTATGTATTAAGTATCAGATATTGTTTGCCATTTTGTTTTATATGCTATTTTTATTCTACTAAGTAAACAACTGAGAAATATTGTAATACTTTTTCATCGAATCAGATCCTGTAAAAATGTCTTGTGTAATAATTAAAGCCTCTCAATTCGTTGCTTGAAGAGTAGATATATACTTGTGATTTAGAGGATCGTTTATATACACTAGCTATCGCTGTTAGCCTTTTTTGTATTTGTTTTAATGTGTCGAGGGAACGACTTATGTCCTCCATTAAAATTGCTCGCTGAGTATAAGCTTTACCACTACTATGCTTCGTTGGGTGAGGGAGAGAGTCGTAAAAAAAAAGGCCTGTCCTCCTCCCAACTCCTTGAAAGGCCGACAAAGCTCCTGTCACAGCCTGGTGTTGCAGTTGTCCATGGACAGCGTTGATCGCTTACCATCAGATGACTCGCTTGCTAGTTTGCCGTCCTATATCATAAAAAATAAAAAAAATAAAAATTGCAAATTAAATTTAACTTGCAATAATTAAATGAATATACCATAATTCGTCCCTCTATAAGTAAATATAGGATTGTAAAAATTAAGTCTGTACAAGTTATGGAATTTACAAATTCTTAATTTCCGCCCTTGTAAAATTCGACAGACAATCTTTCAGCGAACTGATCTTTAATAGCAGCGGATCTAAAACTTTTATATTGAATTTTTAATAAACAGTGGCTCTTGTCAATGCGATCGCGAAACTGCTGAATATTTCAGATTGGCCTGGGTCTTGGATGTGTATCTATATATGTATTTGTTATAAAATATAATATCGTTGAGTTAGTATCCCATAACACAAGTCTCGAACTTACTTTGGGGCTAGCTCAATCTGTGTGATTTGTCCGTATATATTTATTTATTATTTATTATTATTATTATTTCATTCCATAAAATTAATATTTTCGAGTGAACAGAGTTGTTAAGTCACTCTAAGATGGTATAGGTTATAAAGTGACTTCTGCTGAGACTGAATTTTGATTTGTATGGCCTGATAAGCTTAAGACAATATTTTTATAAGTGTTTTATTTTGCGTTAAAAATGATATTTTGATATCATCGTCATCGTCAAGTCATTTTAGTCTCCACAGCAGGAGCATGACCCTCTCTGTACTACTGGAGCCATACTTGGCCAGAGCAGACAGAGGATTTGTCCTACACTCTCCTCGCTGGCCAGACGGGTTAAGTCTCCTCTTACGAAATCCATGGGAAAACTTGGAGTGGTTCAATTCTACTCTGCCGGAAACCACACGGCTATTTAGGATAAAAAATCAATAAATAAAAACCTTGCTTATCAGCGTACTTACATCACCATACTTTAGATTTATGGAACCGTTTTGGTCGGGCCATAACTCAGAACAAGAATTTCGACCATAAACGAAACGATTTTTAATACTATGATAGCTGAATTATTCATTCAAAAGCAAAGATCTACGATTAAAGGTAGATGAAGAATATTAAGTTGAATAAAGAAATATACATTCCTTTGCTTTCCTCCTATTGAATCAGATTGTATTGTAGCAATATTAGACAACGCTTCGTATTAAAACGTCGCGCGCCACCGGCCGAATCAGTACAAATTTATGTTGACCACGTTGGTAACGTTATAAGACCACAGAAAATGATCTAACTAAGAATATTGCCAGATGAAAATGGCATGTGCTGTAAAGAGCTGTAAGAGTTCCTCCAGAATTCTAAATGATAAACTAAACTAAAGCTACTATCTTAATGAATAGGTTGTCACAAAACGGTGTCACCTTGATATATTGTAGCGACAAAGCTACTATGTTTGTCTCTTTTTTTTTCAAGAGACTGCCATAACGTATTAAAAAGAGATGCAACCATTGTATGGACACGTTTGCGCCTTCTCATTTACCAGCATCTTCAAAAAATGGAGCAGCGGCAGCCAGCGCCGCAGAGGTAATTAAGAAACGGAAATACGTGGGTCTTGGAGACAATTATGTTTTTTTACCCTTTGCAGTGGAGCCTATCGATGGGTCCTTGGGGCCCAGATGCAAAATATTGTTTTTGAGGACATCACAACCTGTCTCATCCAAGGAACTGGTGACCCTCGTGCTGGCAGCTATTTTGCTCAGCGTATAAGTATCGCTATTCAGCGGGGAAACGCTGCCAGTATTTTTGGAACGCTGCCTCGATGTGATGGATTGAAAGAAGTATTTTATTTGTAATTATTTTTCTTCCTTTTACTAACATTTAACATAGTATTGTATGGCTGAATTGAAAAAAAAATGTATTCAAAAATATCCCCTGATGCAACCTGCATTGAATATTTCACTTTATGGACCATCTACGTTTAATAGTAGATCTGTGTTCAAAAGTATTACCATAGAGCATTTCATCAAGCAAGATTAATGAAAATAGGTCAAGTTTCACCGTGAATCCCTGATTAAATGAAAATGTCGAACCTCCATTGATCCTTGGGAAGACGAAGGTTGTTGTCAACGTACAGACATGGCTAACCTATGCCTGAATTATGCTGATAAGGCCTAGATCTGGACATAGGCAAATGTATTTTAGTTGCTATGGCAGCCTACTTATTCGCTCAAAATTATAACAGACAAAGAAATGTACAAACCTTTAAAAATACTACAGCTTTTCTAAAAAATATAGCTTATGTCATTTGAGAGGGTGTAAGGATTCTAATGATATTAAGTTAAAATACATTCAGGTGTTTAGAAATTATGGTGGAATAAGGAACTCACATACACACATACTTATTAAAATACATGTATGAACTCGGAAACAATACACTCCTTTTTTGGAACATTCTGTAAAAATAGCTAGCTTTTGCTTGAGACTTCGTTTGCGTGGGACGAGTGTTATAATATCCCTAACTCGAGGAAATAGAGAAAAAAAATATTTTTGACTTTCACTCTTTCATCCCGTTAAGAGATAAACTTCGGCAAAAGTCTATACTGCCTTCCCGAGACATTTTTTATCTCAATCGATTAAGCGGTTAAATCGTAGAAAGGTAACAGATAGACAAAGTTACTTTCATATTTTATCCTTAGTAACACAGAGGAGAAAACTGCGTACGTGAGACTTCGAGACGAAAAGATCTCAAGCAAGAGGTAATGCCAAAACATAATATTTCACATCATTGTGATACATACCAGGCAAGGTACTTTGCCTGGTAGCCTGGTGGCTATTGGAATAATTAATAAGTTGCTACAATGCATAAGCTGACTTCTATAGTTTAAAGCATAGATTTAAAAAAAATAATTTCGTCTCTCTGGTTTAAAGCTACTTTGAACCGCTTCTTATTGGAGAAATATTACTATAATAAAGATAATTTCTTAACTGACAAAAAAAATTGGTGAATAGGCTTTTTTAATCTCCACTACAGGAGCACAATCCTCTCTGTACTACTAGAGCCATACTTGGCCGGAGCAGTCAGAGGCCTTGGCTTACACTCTCTACGCTGGCCAGACGGGTCGGAGAGGTCTCACAGATGTTTATAAGCTTTCGTTTATTATAGCTTGTATTTCGTAAGTCGCCTTTTACGATATCCGCGGGAAGACTTGGAGTGGTCCTATTCTACTCTGCCGGATACCACACGGCTTGTGTGAATTATTAAATCAATATTAAGTGCATACACGTATATCGTATTGATCTAGTTCCGGGCAGACAGCCGATTTCATTGGAAAAGTCTTTGTAATGAATTAGAGTGAAAATGATCATGGAGATAATGATTTCATGAATAGATCGCTATAGCAACTGAAATCCCTTTACTTATTGGCCAGAACAAGGAGTTATCACTCATAAGTCCTTGATCTGACCAATAGGTTGCTACGATGCATAAGAAAATGATACGATGTAGAAGAATGCTACGATGTAGAACAATGCTACGATGTAGAACAATGCTACGATGTAGCACAATGCTACGATGTAGAATATTGCTACGACGAATAACAATGCTACGATGTAGCATTGCTACAAATTTTTCGTAGACCATTTATAAACAGAGCGGAGCAGCAAGCACTATGCCGACCTATATGCAAATTAAAATCTATATGAAATCTTTATTTTTCAATTAATTTCAATGGTGAAAATATAGTCTTTAATATGAGCATAAAGTTATAGTTGTTCTCGCAATGGGGTCAAAATTTACTGAACATCCAATAAAGATACCTGTTTGAGATAAATATGTAATTTTGCGTCCATTATTTTATCAGTTAAATACGTCGATGATAACTTTTTGAAATATCGTATCTAAGCTTTACATGTTATTTGTGTTCAAAATTACACAGACAGATTAACAAATAATTAATTTTATATTTTAAAACGGTTTTATGTTATATAAAAAAATATTTATTAAAAAACATGAACACTTCAAATCTAATCAGTGTTTTGCCTGTAAATTACATTTTCCACCTAACTTTCCGTTATCATTGTAATAGATTCCGCAGAGCCTTGAGACCTCATTACCATCTCATCACTAAGCTGCAAGACTCCGTAATGACGAGCCAGTAGTGTACTGAATGGGAGTAATATTGTCCTATTTAACCTTGAAGCTACTTACTTACCCACAAGACCTTGTAAGCGGATTTCTTGCAAGAAAAATTTCCACTTGAAAAATAAATATTTTAAATATATTTTTGAGCCATTTGGGTCGAGACACTTGGTCCGTGGGGTCCATCAGCTTACAAACTTTTCAAGTTTGTGAGCAAAAGGCTGGTCGAGGTGTCGAATGACCAGAGGGCTGGTAACTATCTTGCTCAACGAATAAGCATTGCCATTCAACGTGGCAATGCTGCCAGTCTTCTGGGCACATTACCGCAGAGCAATGACCTGCGTGACATTTTTTATTTATATGTATGTATTCATTTATAGATAGGTTTTATTTATAAGTGGGTTTTTATTTTAGATTGAATTAATTTTTAGTTTTGTATCTAGTAATATTTAATTTTAATTTTAAATATTTTATTACAAAATAGCGACCCAACCTGCTTTCGTATGGATATGAAGTATTAGGTATTAATGTAGCTTGCTTATCATTATATTAATGTAGCATATAGATTAATTTACTTACTTTGGGGCTAGCTCAATCTGTGTGATTTGTCCGTATACTTTTTTTTTTTTTATTAATCTCTAAAACAACGGTTTATACACGTATTATTAGTCGGTATCACCGACATGTTTCAGCCTATACAGAAAGCCATCTTATTATGTACTAAAAACGGGTCACTCACGTGCTATTTTGTCGGGAATGCCGACTATAGTATAATCCCGACGAAATAGCACGTGAGTGACCCGTTTTTAGTACATAATGTCTGTATCTTACGTTAGTTTCAATGATATAAAAGCCATCTTACTTAGGTGATAGCGGGAGTAAACCGTGTTTTAGAGTTGAATTATGTCATCTCGCGTAAATTTTTATAATATGATAGTAGCATAGAGTTATCCTTGCTTTTTTTATATTATATTTATTTTATATATTTATAATTTAAATTAAGTCGTGGTGAGTAAAATAAAAAGAGTGCTTTTGAAGTCATCTAAACAATAGCACTATGACAACATGCTTATCAAAATCAGTATAATAGTGGCTAGCTCACGAAATTATCAGGAAAATTAAATAATCGCGAGGTTCACGTTTGCAGCGAACTACTAGTAACTAGTGGTTCTGCAAGAACAGTAGACCTCGCGAGCCCCTACAACCAACATCCACATTTGCCCTCCAGTGCTCTAAAATATATCTGTTATGTGTCAATTAGCATATCTGTATATGCTAATTGACTAAAGGATGATTTCCTTCAGTTACTATTTCCCAATCCCCGCTGCCCTTAATTAGGTACCAGAGGAAACGGAAATTTAAACCTACATTCTCCTTACCAGAAGACCCGACCAGACCCTTTTTTTAAGAGGAAACACTAAGCTCGAGAGAATTGAAAAATAGATATTTATAATATCTATTGCTGTCGCGCCGCGTGCACAGACAAACCCCGCGGAGTGCGATAGAGATAACTGCAGCTAGGCCGTCTCGATTCTCTGCCTCGATTTCTTCTCCAAAACTTAACCGATTTAATTTCTTTTTACATTAAAAATTTAAAGTAAGCTATGGCTATGTTTCTGCGTTTATTTTTCTTATATCATTGCCCAAATTTGTTTTCTTGATGTTTGAACACAACGTAAATTCGTACCAATTTTTCATGTTTTTGAAGGTTCATATCTCTTTAAATAATTCAATTATGAAAAAATTTTAACATACAGATTTTATTAGTAAAAAATCATAACTCTATTGGTATTATCCGGCGAGAAATCAGGGGACTACACTTGTATGGAAACACGGCCCTTGAGCACCATGTTTAGTATGCTTTTGTACACATTAACTAAGTTGGAGTGATCCTCATCAAGATCGGAAATATCGGAATAGCGAACTTGGCATGGGTGAATGGGAGGCAAAGTTTAAGTACCCAGTTTCAAAGTTGTTTTGTTACCAATTGGTCAAAATTTTAATAGGACGCTAATTTCAACTACTATGGCAGACAAACATTACGTTAAGAAGTGGCCGGCATCTATAAGCCCCGGGTTCAATTCACAGGATAGCATGTGAATCTTTATTATTTATTCTTAATTTTTATTTCAGGATTCTAAGTTTATTCAGTGTTTTCAGTTATAAAAGTAATACACAGTATCATGCTTTAAGCCAAAACATATTTTTCATATTTTGATTTTTGCTCCTTAGGGAAAGTTGTTCAATTTCACTCACTCTCCCACTTCACGTACTTCAACTTCTTTTATAAATATACAGAAAAACGATTTCAGACAACTTTTGGGCAAATTGCTGACTATAAACACGTTCAAGTTTATCGTATAAAAAAGTTGTTCAGACAAAAAAGTTGCGTCTTAATGAGAATAACAAAAAAGTCTTATGACATTTTTGTTTTTTTTTCGAAAAAGCTGTGCTATGAATTTTTTTAAGTTTCGGACCCCAATATATCCGCGATTTTTTAAAATTTCGAAAAACCGGCACGACAAAAAAAATCTATTTAATTACCGAACTTGCTCACAAAATTTCATGAGAATCGGTTGAGAAATGCGACCTGTAGGCGAGAACAGACGGACAGACAGACAGACAGACAGACGGACAAAAGAATTTTGGGCCAGTGGAAACTGAGACGCTTCGCTCGCTTCGCTCGCTCGGTCAATTATAATTTTATTATAATTGTCACGAATTGGTACCGAATACTGTGAATAAAGCCTTTTGCTTTGACTGGAATTATTTCGACATGAGCGCTGCTCATTAACTCAAACCTTCTTCAAGTGAATTTTTCGCAAGACATAATGTCGCAAATAAAAATACAAGCTTATAAATATAACCCAAGTCCTTTTACCCTCAAGAACACAAAGGAAAAAGTATATTCTGGTAATAATAAAAACATGAAACTTGCAAAACAGCTGCGCAGTTGCAACGACATTACTATGTTTTTAGAAGATTTTAAAAATAAAACGATGATAGAAATGTAAGAAAAGTTTATATATCCTCTCGTTTATAAAGTGTTACTTAACTCGGGATAAAGGCTGTTAGTATATTTCTTTAGTTCTGTCCGTTGCTCGATCTTTCACACCAATGTTTTTCTTTGACGGAAATAAGAAGAGACCGTATGCGGTATTTCTTCCATGCTGGTCTGGGAGAAAAGAAAAACTTAGAATATACCAGCTGCTTCTCGTCCCGAGCCGGTCGTAAAAGTTGATCGAGGGAATGGGAAAAGATTGCGGAATCATGTTAATAGGCGATGCGGCTAGCAACTCATCACTATTTTGATTTCATTTTCCACCTAATGCCCACCAATAGAGCCAGAGGTGGCCTTCTACCCTGCAAGCGAAAAAGACGTGTATGATTGATTGATTAAAAAATAAATATACATAATTAAATAAAATATGAGCAGAGATTCTCTTGAAGCAATGTGTAGCGCACTTAGAATTAAGAACTCTTATTACATTTATTCAAGAAGAAAATATATGTCGAAAACACTTTTCACATAAAAACATTTCTATGGCAATCAATTCACACGTCAGTCAGATAAATAATAAATAATAAATAAATATATACGGACAAATCACACAGATTGAGCTAGCCCCAAAGTAAGTTCGAGACTTGTGTTATGGGATACTAACTCAACGATACTATATTTTATAACAAATACATATAAAGATAAACATCCAAGACCCAGGCCAATCTGAAAAAGATCATTTTCCATCTTGACCTGGCCGGGGATCGAACCCGGTCACTCCGTGTCGCAGGCAGGCGTGTTGACCGCTGCGCCACGGAGCTAGACAAATTTATATGTATGTATCTACAAATACAAATAGTTTATTTGCTGAAATAGGATCAATAGCAGATGTTACATAAATAATAGTGCAATCCTATTTAACTGTTGAAAACAGTATGCAAAATATTGTTTTTATAATTGTCGACTAGTACTTATTAAAATAAGAAGTAGTCGGAATAGTTGGTATTCGTCCCCCAGAATCTGTGCCTTATTTTAAACGTTTTAAAATATTAACATTGCCAGCAATGTACATCTACGAATTAGCGGTATTTGTAAAATCTAATTTACATAGCTTTGAACTTCTTAATTCAATTCGCGATGGGGTTAAAATAAAGCACATGACACATAAGACAGCTATGTTTGGCGGAAGTATTTTTGGTATGGCTCCAAAGTTTTTAATAAGATCCCAAAAGAAATAAGAAACGTAAGCTTAAATACATTTAAAAAACAGCTAATGGAATTATTAATTGAAAAATGTTATTATACAATAAACGAATACTTGAATGATCGAATATAATTTTGAAAAACTAATTTTTGACATATATTGTAATTATTTTGACTAACCTGAATTAATAATAATAAATAATTTTTATTTATTATTGTTTAATTTAATATTATATGACATGTGTATTTTAAGTTGTAATCTGTATTTTTGCATACCTATTAAAAAGGTAAAATGTATAAGGGACATGTTTCATATGTTAAATCATTTTGTATAGGTACCTACATTTAGCAAATAAAGAATTTGATTGATTTGATTGATTGATTGATAGTATATATACTATTTTACTATAAAATATGAGTACTACTTATGTTGACTATTATAATAAGTAGTACTAATATCTTACACACATGCATTTTCCAATTGTAAAAACATATTTATTACATTTTTAACAGTATGAAAAGTATACACAGTCAGTAGGTTAAAATAAATTGCAGCCTTAACACAGATAATAACAATAATTTCCAAACTAGATCTTTTAGTCACTAGAGGAACATTGTATTTACACATTTGATGATGCCTCATTAACTTAATTGTGTCTAATAGGAGAAGCAATTTAATGTAATAAAATGAGGCGACGAAATTAGAACTCTCGTCTCCCAATTTTATGAGACACATTATTACGTAATCTCAGGAGGTACGTTATATACGTAGGAACCACAGAACAACATTCACAATTAGAGGAGTGATGCGTGATTTCTGTGAAAACCAGAGTCGCCTCATTTCAAGCATTTGAGTAGAAACTCCTCCTTTGGTCAAAGTTTCACTAGGACTTCTCATTTTACACGTTAGAATAGCACACATCGGCATTTATCAATGTTTTTTTCACGTAAATCTCACCTTTGTTTCCTTGACGATCGCGGGACCAGCTACTTAGGTTCAAGTGAGCTGACGCGTGCCATGCCCCCTTGCCGTTTCTAATATCTTTGTTGTTCTGTGGTAGCAACATATTTAGTTTTTTTTTTCATATCTACCCCGTTAAAACAAATTACGGAGCGGGTTCTATGTTGTATCTAAAGCATACGATGATGACGTCACTACTGATTAAGATTTTACTAGTACTTATTCGTGCCTGTAACGTTTACCGCTTGTCGCACACAGGGAACCGACCCTACTGTATTATGTTTCACCTCGCCGTCAATTATGCGTCAACCAGGCGTCAACTTATCATTAGTATGAAATCAGCACGTTCGATCGGTTATGGCTAGGCATCACCGTGCTTATCGCTAGGCGTTGCCGAGTTTATAACTAGGCAACGCTGTGTTAACGGCTCGACGTCTGGTTGATGGCGAAGCGTCACTGGGTCAATAATCTTGAAGCTGATTGTGAAGTGTCTCACGTTTATGTTTTATGGCTTTCGATTGACAACACGTGACATGTTTAGCCATAGAACTAAATTATATGGGGAAAAGGAAGTGAGGGGTAAGTGTCAACAAAGAGACGAGCTCCGTGGTGCAGTGGTTAACACGCCAGCCTGCGACACGAGGGCCCCGGGTTCGAGCCCCGGTCAGGTCAAGATGGGAAATGATCTTTTTCAGATTGGCCTGGGTCTTGGATGTGTATCTATATATGTATTTGCTATAAAATATAGTTAGTATCTCATAACACAAGTCTCCAACTTAATTTAGGGCTAGCTCAATCTGTGTGATTTGTCTATATACTTATTTTAAGACTATATATATATATATATAATAATAATAAAGATTATTTATTTTCTCTTCATGAGAAAGCGTTGAGGAGAAGAGGTTCGTTGATGCTTGGCACTAGTGTAAAAGGTACTTGTGATTATTATATCGAAAAAAGACTAGTACCTGAAATAGGTTCCTTGTGAAACCTATTCTACAGGTAACTTAGCCTTTCCCGCAAATTAATAGTATGGCTACATGTATTGTAGATACAGCGCGTTGTGGAAAGAGACAGTGAAGATAAAGTGAATACTACTGCTAGTATTACTAGTATTAATGCTAGTATTACTGGTACTAATGCTAGTATTACAGATTAAGTAGAAAGATAAGAACAAAATAAAATATTAATAAAGAGTGTCTACGCCTGCTAATGCTTCGCCCTCATTTTTGCTCACGAGTGTAATCAGGCGCCATAATATTTTCATACTTCTAATTAATGTCAAACTACCTCATACAAAAAATGTTCTCTTCACCATTTGCAAGTGCCACGCCTAAGTTGAGCTCCATAATCAAATATTATTTAAAATTAGAATAAATCAAAATCTTCAAGATTTCCGGGTTTTTATTGAAGAGCAGAAGCCCCAAATGTCCAGCGACGACATAAATTGGTGACCCGACACGATCGGACGCGCAAGAGTACCGGTCCCTAAATACAACCCAGCCTGATTGGAGTCCAGATCCAGCCAGCAGCTACTGGAGTACGAGGAAGCCTTACGCCTGTGGATAGGTCAGCGACGCAGCCAAAGCCTCGCACCGCTCAGGACAATAATATAAAAGATAAGTGCCCATCCTTTGTTCTCCCTATGTAATTCCGTTACCTATCCATGTTCCTACTATCCTATAATTCATCCTAATATTAAGGCTATATTAAGCAATCGCTTTCATTTGCGTATAACAACGTATTATATGCCAATTTGACAAATTTCCTTCAGTATTTTTTTTTTCTTTCAATTTTCTATTCTATTTCTATAAGCAGTTTATTGTAGATATGCATATTTCAACTGCATTCTTTGATTAACTTAGTGAATCCCATAAACAAAAGGCTATTTAGTGTAAAATTTAAGTTTTCCAAAGTGTTGCATCATCTTCTTTAACTACCTGTCATATATTTTTGTTTGTTAAAATTGCACAAATCCGCATTTTTAAACCAATTTTACTATAGTTTTTATGCTTTTGGCATCTTAATTAGCGAATTAAGATAACATCTTATAAAGTGTATTTTTTTTCTCTCATTTTCATTCCATGCTGGTCTGGGAGAAAAGAAAAAACATAGAATCGTGCCAGCTGCTTCTCTTCCCGCGCAGACCGTAGAAGCCGGTCAAGGGAGTGGGCCAAAAGAGTCATGACAATAGGCGATGCGGCTAGCAACCCATCACTATTTTGACTCCTATTTTCCACCTTTACGCCCAACTATATGCTAAACGTGGCCTTTCGGTCTTATGACCTTATGTTCTGTCTACCCCGTAAGGGATAAAGACGTGACAATATACTATTAATACAATATTAGATAATATACTATTTTATACAATATTTTCATAAACTTGGCCCGATATAAAGATTTATTCTTAATTTTCTATTAAATAGTCAGCAAACCTCAATCAACTTCATTGCCCATATTATTATTGCACCATATTAAACGTAAACGCCGACTAATTTTAGGGATTCAGCGCGTTTCCCGCGCCATATGTGCTGCAGTAACGAGCGGAGGCGCGGCTGAGAACCGGTTTGCCAGCTGACTTCCCGGTGTACGGTGCATAACAAGGAACGTGTGAGCCTTTTATTAATTTTATTTTGTTGACTTCGCTCTCTCTTTTAATTTTAAATTGCAAAGACTATTAGTTAGTTTGTTTCTTTGTAATTGTACTTATAACTTAATTTCAAAATGTTGTCTGCTGAAAAATCTAAGTATACCTTAAAAGAACTGACTATAAAACGTAGTTCTATTAAGGGGCAGATAACTAAATTTAAAAATTACTTGGATAAAATTTCCAAGCAATCACAGTTGTCTAATATTGAAATAACTGAATTGTCACTTAAAATTGGAAAATTTGAGGGCTTGTCAACAAAGTTTGATGAATTGCAAAGTGAGATCGAGATCATAAATTCAGCAAATATAGATTCTGAAATTGATGAACGCGACAACATTGAACAGGAATTGTTGATAACCATTGCTACCGGTAAAACATTGATTGAACAACATAGCTTCATGCAAAGTAAACAAAGACGTGAATCCGTTTTTCACGAATCTCAATGTGATCACGATCATCAAAGTTTGGGATTTCGATTACCACAGATACAAATTGAAAAATTTAATGGTTCTATTTTCCGTTGGCTTGATTTTCGTGATTTATACTTGAACCTTATTCATAACAATACTCGAATACCACCCATACATAAATTTCATTATTTAATATCCTATCTCGAAGGTGAAGCAGCCCGCGTCATTTCCAATCTTGAAGTCTCATCGGCCAATTACAATGAGGCTTGGAAATTACTATGGGAGCGTTACGACAACAAGAGGTTATTAATCGATCACCATATCAGCTCTTTATTAAATGTGCAACCTATTACTCGTGAGTCAGATAAATCGTTGCGTTTCCTTGTCGATCACGTGACAAAGAACTTACGTGCCCTTGCCAGTTTGGGACAACCCACTGATAAATGGGATAGTTTATTAATTTTTATGTTATCAGCCAAGCTGGACAGTCGCACTCTTATAAAATGGGAGGAATTACGTAACAGTTTTACTGATTTTCCAACCTTGGATCAATTTCAAAGATTTTTAATCGATAGAGCTGATGTTTTAGAAGCTTTGAATCGGAATAAAATTTATAACGAGATTCCAAAAACTTTTGCATCCACTTCTCGTTCTTCTTCGGCTTCTAATAACAATAATGTTAAACAAGATCGAACTTCTATTACTAAATCTTTTACTAGTTCAAGTCAACCTAAATCTTTTTTCTTCTGCATGCATAATTTGTAATGAAAGTCATAGGATTTACGATTGTCCTACTTTCAAATCTAAAAACATTCAAGACAAATATGCTGACGTTCATAAATATAAACTTTGCGCTAATTGCTTACGACAGGGTCATTCTATAGGTGAATGCCGCCTTGGTCCCTGCCGTGAGTGCAAAAAGAGGCATAATACAATGCTTCATAACCCATCATCAACTACTACAATAAACAATACTGCACTTAGTGAGTCAGACACTGCTGTCAATTTTTCTAAACAACAATCGAAACAGGTACTTCTATCGACTGCTTTAATTGAAGTATCCAATCCAAATACTAATGAAACAATAAAGGTGCGTGCTTTACTTGATTGTGGAAGCCAAAGTACTTTTCTATCTAAATCTTTGCAACAAAAACTATCATTGCAATCTAATCCTTTAAATACATTAAACATTATTGGAATCGGCAACCATTCAATGTCTAAAGTTGAAGAAAGCTGTATTACAAAACTAAGTTCAGTCTATAATTCATTCAGTGTCACTCTTTCTTGTCTTGTTCTAGACCAGTTGACTGGCAAGATACCAAAATATCCAATCAATATACAAAACTTCAATCTTCCAAAAGATATACATTTAGCAGACCCCACATTTGATCAGCCAGCTCCTGTTAATGTTTTAATAGGAGCCGATATATTTTGGGATATTTTGTGTCCACAACAACGCAATCTGGGTCAAAATAATCCTAAACTTCAATACTCTAAATTCGGCTGGTTACTGTGTGGCCCTATTAATACAAAAGCTATCACAACCAATATTCACTGCAATCATGCTATAACATCTCGTTCACCTAATGACGTTGAACTCAATAAATCACTTACTAAATTTTGGGAGTTAGAAGATGTCCCACAAAAAACAACACTAAGTAAAATTGAAGAAGCTTGTGAAAAACATTTCCTTACTCATTACACACGTTTGGATACCGGAAGATTTTGTGTACGACTACCTTTGATTGATTCTCCTGATTGCCTTGGTGATTCATATAATCATGCAAAAAAACGGTTGCTATCTTTGGAAAAAAGATTCAAAAGAAATCCTGTTCTAAAGGCCGAGTATGTCAAATTTATCAATGAATATGCAAATCTATCTCATTTATCTGATGCTGCTATAGTGAAACCATATCCTTCATATTTTTTAGGACACCATCCAGTATTTAAACAAAACAGTGAGTCAACTAAACTCAGAGTTGTTTTTGACGGTTCCGCGCCCACCTCTTCTGGTTACTCAGTAAATGATATCCAGATGGTAGGTCCTAATGTTCAGGACAGTCTTTTCTCCATTTTAATCAGAGGTAGGCACTACAAATATATTCTGACTGGTGATCTGGCTAAGATGTACCGCCAAATTCAAGTAAACGAACAGGATCGTGACCTACAGCTTATCTTATGGAGGGAAGATGAGTCTCAGCCTATTAAAACAATGCAATTAAATACTGTGACTTATGGCACAGCAAGTGCAAGTTACTTAAGCACAAGGTGTCTTTGGCAGGTGGGTGAGGAATGTGAAGACAATCTCATTAAAACAATAATTCAAAAGGATTTTCTTGTAGATGACCTGTATACTGGTTCAAACGATGAAAACGATTTGCTTTACATAAAAAACACAATTTCTAAAATATTAAATGAATATTGCTTCAATCTTAGAAAATTTAAATCCAACTCACCTAAAATTCTTAAAGATTTACAATCAACCAATCAGGAAAGTCTTATGCTTAGTAACTCCTCTAATACCCTCGGTTTGGGTTGGGACCCAAACACCGACCAATTTAACTTTCCGGTTGAAATACCTCTGTCCAACGTCAATATCACAAAACGTATCATAATGTCCAACTCTTTCAAAATTTTCGATCCACTTGGATTACTAAGTCCATCAACAATTCAACCAAAAATGCTTCTCCAAAAATTATGGCTTGAAAATTTAGACTGGGATCAACCAGTTTCCTCTGAGATAAAATCAATCTGGGACGAAATTTGCATGGGCTTACGAACTTTGTCCAATTTACGAATTCCTAGAAATGTTTTGTGTGATTCAGCTAAAATCATTGAGATCCATTCGTTTAGCGACGCATCTCAGACCGCATACGGTGCCTGCATATATGTCAGATCTATCATATAGTAAAAATGAGGTTTCCGTTAGGCTGTTATGTGCAAAATCGAAATTGGTTCCTTTGAAACCTTGCACGATTCCTCGAGCCGAACTCTGTGCGGCTTTGCTCGCGGCAAAGCTTAGCAACAGCGTTATGGAATCAATTAGGTATCAGCCTACGCGTCTAATGCATTGGTGTGATTCCACAATTGTATTATGCTGGCTAAAGAAAAATCCTAGGCAATTAAAAACATTCGTCGCTAATCGAGTTGGTGAAATACTTGAGAAAACTATCCCCGAGTCATGGCGATATGTTCCAACTGCCGAAAACCCAGCTGATCTCATTTCAAGAGGAATAAATGCTACCCAATTACCCGATTTAAATCTTTGGTGGTATGGTCCTCAATATTTAAAACATGATGAATTCAAGTGGCCAATATTAAATTTATCTAATAATACTGAACTCCCAGAAATAAAGGTAAATTCTGTCACTATCTTTGAACCCGTCATAGAATTTGATAGATTTTCTAACTTTAACCGTTTGCATAGATGTTTTGCATACGTCAAACGATTCATTCATAACATTAAGAATCCAAAAAATAAACAAATTGGAATATTAACACTTCAAGAATTAAACAATTCCCTTCATCACTTGTATTCTATAGCACAAAGGGAATCATTTCCATTAGATTATAAATCATTAATCTCTGAAAAATCATTGAGCCCTAAATCCAAGATTTTATGCCTCTCACCTTACATAGAGAGATGTGGAGTTAACCATTTAATTAGAGTTGGTGGTCGGATTGATGCATCTTGTTGTCCATACGAACAACGACATCCTATACTTCTCGATTCCTCTCATCGGCTTACAAAACTCTTATTTCAATATGAACATAAAAAAAATTTACACGCTGGCCCCCAATTATTGCTCGCAACAATAAGACAAACTATTTGGCCTGTCAATGGAAGACAGCTAGCTCGTCGTACATATCATAGTTGCGTCACTTGCAGAAAAATTCAAGGCAAAACTTTGGTTCCCAAGATGGGACAGCTGCCGGCCCAACGTTTGAATCCGGGCTTCTGTTTTGAATCTGTCGGATTAGACATGGGCGGTCCGTTCTACATCATAAATCGCAAGGGACGCGGTTCTAAAACAATCAAATGCTACCTATGTCTTTTTGTCTGCCTTCGCTACAAATGCATTCATTTGGAGGCCGTTGGTGGATTATCTAAAGAGGATTTTTTATTGGCGCTTCGTAGATTCATATCGCGCCGAGGCAAGCCATCTGAAATTTTTTGTGACAACGGCCGGAATTTCGTTGCATCTGCTAAAGAATTAAGTTTATTTCTAAAATGAAATAAGGAGCCTCTATCTCAATTTGCAATTCTGGAAGGCTTCCGGTTCTCATTCATCCCGGTTTCTGCAGCACATTTCGGGGGGATCTGGGAAAGTGGTATAAAATCGGCAAAATATCACATAAAGCGTGTTATGGGCAATAGCCATCTCACATTTGAAGAGATTTCTACGTTGTTTGCACAAGTGGAGGCGATTCTTAATAGCCGTCCCCTGTGTCCACTGTCCTCTTCTCCCGATGACTTCCTTTTCCTTTCCCCAGGGCACTTTCTCATCGGAAGACCGCTTACATCATTACCATCACCCAATTTAGAAGAAGGCAATATCAATAGACTTCAAAGATGCCAAAGACTAGAACAAATTCGCCAACATTTCTGGCAGAGATGGCAAAAGGAATACATAATGGAACTCCAACAACGCACAAAATGGAAGACTAACACAGCCCAATTGAAGATAGGCGACTTGGTGCTCATCCAGGAGGATCATGTTCCCCCCTTGTCCTGGCGCCTTGGACGTGTAACTCGCCTATTTCCTGGACCTGATGGCATTTCTCGTGTGGCAGACGTCAAAACTACTCGAGGATGCACGCGGCGACCCCTGGTTCGACTGTGTCCCCTTCCCAATGAAGAAGACCTCAAGAGTTGAAGGACTATGGAGCCCTTCAACGGGGCGGAAGATGTCTACGCCTGCTAATGCTTCGCCCTCATTTTTGCTCACGAGTGTAATCAGGCGCCATAATATTTTCATACTTCTAATTAATGTCAAACTACCTCATACAAAAAATGTTCTCTTCACCATTTGCAAGTGCCACGCCTAAGTTGAGCTCCACAATCAAATATTATTTAAAATTAGAATAAATCAAAATCTTCAAGATTTCCGGGTTTTTATTGAAGAGCAGAAGCCCCAAATGTCCAGCGACGACAAAGAGTAATAAAAGTACTAAGAAAGTGTTTAATGTCATGTGTATGAGAGCGGAGAATGAATACTAGTGATATGCCTGAGAGAAATTCTTTGTTCTCATGAATTTCTTCTAACGGAAATTTGCGGAAAATTTCAAATAATTTTCGAGAATTTCTCAATAATTCCCGCACTTGAGAGAAAGAAGAAGAAATTCTTAGGAAACATTTCCAACCCGTTCTCACCGTTCTAGAAAATTTCGAGCGCGGCACAACACTAGTGAATACCATGAGTGTGCGATAAAGTTTCATACAAAGAACACTTAAGGCGCTGTATCCCTTAACCGTTTGTAGCGGACATCGCGAGATATTTTATATACTCGTGTCATACATGTCATCAGTCTCAGTTCAAACTCGTGTCTGCCATTTCAGTGTTAATTTTCACTTTTAATATAATATTTCAATAATTATAACCAAATTTTGTATTCTTTTTAGGTATCCATATTGCTCATTTAGTTATACTTTTTATAGACGTATAAAAGTTGGTAGTTGCCGCTGAAAAATCTAGTATTTCGCGACGAAACTTTTTCTGGATATAGTTTTTATGCGATTTTATTTAGCTAGGTTTTAAATATTTTTATTTTGATGTAACCATTTATTTTGATCTTTAAACTGTACTTCATAATTTTTTCATGCTAGTATTCCATGAAGAATAAGGCTAACTGCGCGACGAAAAAATAGTTGTTTTACGGTATTCTTCTGATGCACAGCGCCTTAAAGCTTGCGTTAATACATTTACTTTCCGTTTCCGAGTTAATAACGTTGTGCTGTGATCTTTATGGCCAGCACATACATACTTAGCAAATAAAGATAATGTGCCCAAATTCAAAAGAATATTTTCAGTAAGGTTTACATAATGCAGTTACAAACATAACAATTTTCTGCGTGTAAAATATCAGTAGAAGTTTATTTATCTAACGTAAGCGCCTAAAAACCTTATCGCTCAACTCCTCATGAAAACGGATGATGGATGTTTGTTTAGGTACGACTCATAATGAGCGCAACGCGAAGCGACGCGTCATATTGTGTTTCCTGTTTGTAGAATAATAAACTCTATCTCCATTTGGTTATGTATTCATTTGTGAACTCTCAAAGTAGCAGAGTCGACGCGCGAATCTAACTACTGGCTCAAGTGAACTCGAACGTCACTGGGAGTAACTGGAGTATGGGCACGGTTCGAGTAGCCACTTTGATATCGACGTACGTTTTTGCATAGACACGCGCAAATCAACGCTACTAGCCAAATATTTGACGCTCATTGCGTCACTTTCTGTGTGAACTAAGCCTTATTCTGATGTCGGGATGAGGTGACTATGTAATAAAATATTTTGTAATATAATACTACTGGCGCCTGACGCAATTCTCTTGGGGTTACATTTGTGGTAGAGCCATGCTACCGGCAAAATTCATTTTTAGTAGCATTTTCTAGTAGGATGAATGGGCCCGTTCGTCCGGGGAAGTACCACACTCTTACAGAATCGATACCCACGCTAAGCATACTTTGTTTAGTCGTTTACAGTTTGGTTAGGACATTGCAGGCTTGAATCATCTGATTGTCTGATAATTAAGATGATTCCGTGCTTCGGAAGGCACGTTAAGCCATTGGTCCCGGCTGCCATCTGGTAGTTGTTAAAGGAACCACGTCAGAGGCCGAGAGACGGTCCAGAAGAACTCTGAGACTAGGGACTTAGACTACTCGAAATGATGATGACAGAAAATCAATGTTTAAGTAGAAACTTTATAGCTTCTATGCTTCGTTCGGTGAGTGAGTGAGCCGGAGGTCCTTCCCCCATTTCCTCCTCTCATGTCCTTCCCCCAACTCCTTGAAAGGCCGGTAACGCTCCTGTTACACCCTGTTGTTGCAGTTGTCCATGGGCAGTGCTAATCGCTTACCATTAGATGACTTGCTTGCTCATTTGCCATCCTATACCATAAAAAAAATCAAGAGAATATATTAATTTAAGGTCCCAGGGCCCCTAGGTGGGGCCGAGAGCTTCCACAGTATTTCACCATCGCGATCTGTCCTTGGTTACGCGTTTTACTTCGGGCCAGGTTAGCATATTGTATTCATCTCTGCTTACATAGTCCGCCGCCAGGTCAAATAGGGATTATAAATATTTAATGAAAATTGTGTTTGTGCTGCGAAATACAGAGGGCAGTATCTCGATTGTAACTAAATAGTAACTACATATTGTACTAAATTGAACATGCCAGCTTCTTACAAACTTTCTCTCGGGTATAAAAACCCGGATCATTAGGAACTGTGCCAAGTGGCCAATTACTGAAGTTCACCCCCATTTCACAGACTATCATTAACTACAGGATTTGTTTGCATACACACTTACATTGTGACTCATTACTGTAATGAAGTGTTTTTGAACTCCGCTGTAGTTATCAGTGTGTCATCAGGTCTTTTTAGTCTCCACTGCAGGAGCAAGACCCTCTCTGTAATACCGGAGCCATACTTGGCCAGAGCAGACAGAAGATTTGGCCTCCACTCTCCTCGCTGGCCAGAAAGGTTGGAGAGGTCTCATTGATGTTTATGAGGTTTGTTTAGTTTGTATTTCCAAAGTCGCCTCTTACGACATCCACGGGAAGACTAGGAGTGGTCCTATTCTACTCTACCGGAAACCAAACGGCTTTAAAAAGTTATTGGATCTAAACTACAGTTTACTATCATTAACTATAGGATTTGTGTGCAAATAAGTACACATTAAGATTAACTACAGTAACATGTAAGAAGAAGTTTTTACCATGCCATCCCAATAATTAATTACTATCGAATAGAAAAACGGCTGTAATTGGTACCCGGAGAATTAGCCAAGTGGCTTATTACTAAGGTTCACTCTCATTATCAATACTGTCTTTCACATTATTACACATTATTTTTTCTTGTACAAACACTTTAATTAAAATTCATTGTCGTCACAAAGATGACAGATTATTTCGTATGAAAGCCCAAAAACTAACTTTGAAATAGGAAAACGGCATTTGGTACTCAGATCATTAGGACGCGCGCCAAGTGGCCAATTACTACGATTTGCCCATTACACAGACTATTATTAAGTACAGTCTATCTATGCATATACAGTACACTTACTTTATGAAATTAAATCGAAAACTGTATTTAGAATCACAACGCCAGGAAAACTTACTTTTATGGAGTGAAATGGCAGTAGGTACCGAGATCATTAGGACGCTCGTTAAATGGCCAATTACTACGGTTCACCCCCATTACACAGACTCAATTAACTTCAGTCTATCTTGACATATACACTTACATGAAGAAAAATTAAATTTATTCTAAAACACGTGTTGAGAGTTACAACTTCAGAAGAAATCATTTTTTTTACTAAATATCGAAGTAGGCATTTATCTCCCATCTCACCTGATGGTAAGTGACGATGAAGACGAGGACGTTACATGCCTATCCAAGAGATACCCATTTATTCTACTTTAGAATGTCCCGGGCACTGGGACGCGCGCCCAGTGGCCAATTACTAATGTCCCACCATTACACAGACTTTAGTTTACTTTAGTGTATCTATGTATATACGCTTACATTAAGATTAATCCAATTGATTGTAAAAATATATTGAGAATTAGAACTCCTAAAAAACTATTTTTTTTTGTAGAGAAACGACAGATCATTAGGACGCGCGCCCAGTGGCCAATTACTATGGTATACCGCTATTACACAGACTTTAATTAACTATAGTTTTCGTTTGTATATTCATTTACATTAATTATCATTACAGTTAGAGTTTACCTTGATATTTAACGAACTAAGTCTGAAGTAGATAAACTGTAATAGAAACCCAACTCAGTAGGATGCACGTCAAGCGGCTAATTACTACTTATTAAGTTCAGTCTATCTATGCATATACACTTATATTAAGATAAATGAAATTGATTGTAAAACTATATTGACAATTACAATCCCTAGAAAACTAAACTTTTAGTGGATAAACGGCAGTATGTACCGGGATCATTAGGACTCGTGCCTAGTAGCCAATTAGTACGGTATATCGTTATTATACAGACTTTAAATAACTACAGTTTTGGTTTGTATGTTCATTTACATTAATTATCATTACAGTTGGAGTTTACCTTGATATCTAACGAACTAATTCTGAAGTAGATAAACGGCAGTAGAAACCCGACTCAGTAGGACGCACGTCAAGAGGCTAATTACTACTTAGTAACTTTAGTCTATCTATGCATATACACTTATATTAACTCATTCCTGGACAGTGAAATGCTATAGCATACATAACGATAATTTGTATTGTGTTGTGTATTGTTTACTGTCCGTCAAAGTGTTAAGAATAATGAAATTGATTTTAAAAATATATTGAGAATTACAACTACCGGATAACTATTTTTTTTAGCAGAGGAACGGCAGTATGTACCGAGATCATTAGGACTTGTGCTTAGTAGCCAATTACTACGGTATACCGTTATTACACAGACTTTAAGTAACTACAGTTTTGGTTTGTATATTCATTTACATTAATTATCATTACAGTTAGAGTTTACCTTGATACCTAACGAACTAATTCTGAAGTAGATAAACGGCAGTAGAAACCCGACTCAGTAGGATGGACGTCAAGTGTCAAGTGGCTAATTACTACGATTCACCCCTATTACGCAGACTCAATTAACTTCTGTCTATCTATGAATATACATGCACATAACGGTTTATTACATTTACTTGTAAAACTGTATTGTGAATCATCAGGTCTTTTTAGTATCCACTGTAAGAGCATGACCCTCTTTGTACTACCGGAGTCATACTTGGCCAGAGCAGACAGAGGATTTGGCCTACACTCTCCTCGCTGGCCAGACTGGTTGGAGAGGCCTCATTGATGTTTATGAGCTTTGTTTAGCTTGTATTTCCTAAGTCGCCTCTTACGACCTCCATGGGAAGACTTGGAGTGGTCCTATTCTACTCTGCCGGAAACCACACGCCTAAGAGTATTAAGTTTTAAATAATAGTCAGTAGTACATAATTTAATAGAAATAAGACCATTATTTCTGAAGAAATCTAGCAAAAGTTTAGTGTATGATCGGTTAAAACTTCGGTTTGAATTTAAACTTAAATAATCTAACTAACATGAAGAAGACGAATTCCCTCGCATACACGGAAATCGCCCTAATTCCTCCAGCGCTTATCTACTTACTAAGGATGACGTCAGAGATTAAGTAAGCGAGATTTTCGCGAGTGCTGTGTGGTTCTCGAAATTATTTGCGAGACTGGAAAACTAATTTGTGCTGTAATTTAACTAAGTATATCCATTAATAAATACATTATATGTGAGATAATGTATTTATTAATACCTCTGGCTGCTCTGGCCAAGTATGGCCCTAGTAGTACAGAGAGGGTCGTGCTCCTGTAGTGGAGACTAAAAAGGACCTGACGATGATGATGATGATGATGATGTGAGATAATACGACCACTCTGCCAAGAGAGATAGGAATAAGAAGAAGAAGAAGAAGAAGAATATGAGAAATAATAGTCTAATTAGATAAGAACCTATGGTTACAGTAATATCTACGGTTATGTAAGAAAAACGGGGTTGAACGAATCGTGTATAAAAAACCAGGAAAATTGATTTGGTATTTTTTTCTGTAAAAGACAATTTCTACTTAACACTAACAATGCTATACCCAAGTAGGGTTTATGTCAGGAAAGCCGGCTGTAAAAAATCCCTAATCATGTTGTAGCATGAATGTGGTCATAATATCGGACCCCGGGCTCCGATGAGCTCCGACAAGCTGACAGCGTAACTGAAAAAAACGCTCAAATGACTAGCCTTGCAATACATTTTCCATTTTTACGAAAAGTTATTGAAACCATAAAGATATTTTGTATTTTGTTTTCATATTTTAAAAACTGTATGAGAAACCTAGAAACTAATGGCTGACAAATTACTAGAAATGAAATGAATTTAACATACGAAAAACAATTCACCTTAGGAGAACTAAGTAAGATAAAGCAAATGAATTATCTCGCGTATGCGGAAATAAACCTGATTCCTCCAGCGATTATCTACTTAGATGACGTTAGGGATTAAGTGAGCGAGATTTTTGCGAGCGCCGTTAGATTCTCGTGATTGTCTCGCGAGACTGGAACTAATTGTGCTTCTTAATTAAGCATACCAATTACTAAGAGTATTATAGAGAGAGTTAATTGTCTAACAAGGATTAGTATAAATATAAATAAAAAAATATATACGGACAAATCACACAGATTGAGCTAGCCCCAAAGTAAGTTCGAGACTTGTGTTATGGGATACTAACTCAACGAAACTATAACAAATACATATATAGATACACATCCAAGACCCAGGCCAATCTGAAAAATATCATTTTCCATCTTAACCTGGCCGGGGATCGAACCCGGTCACTCCATGTCGCAGGCTGGTATCTTTATGAACTACTAGCTTTCGTCTGAGGCTCCACTCGCGCTACTTTTTCTGAAAGGGAAGTAGTACTCCATACTATATTTACTATATTCTTCTTGGAAACTCTGGCAAAACGTTTCCAAAAGATCGGTTCAGTAGACATAGTGTAAAAGAGCAAAAATAAAGAAGAAGATTTTATTGCATGTACGGAATTGACCCTAATCCATCCAGTGACTACTTCTACAGATATGTAAGGTAAACCTGAGTGGTAAGGATGAAAGGTACGTGAATAGAAATAAGGGGAAGTTAAATAAATATATACGGACAAATCACACAGATTGAGCTAGCCCCAAGGTAAGTTTGAGACTTGTGTTATGGGATACTAATTAAACGATACTATGTTTTATAACAAATACATATATAGATAAACATCCAAGACCCAAGCCAATCTGAAAAAGATCATTTTCCATCTTGACCTGGCCGGGGATCGAACCCGGGCACTCCGTGTCGCAGGCTGGCGTATTATCCACTGCGCCACGGGGCTGTCATTGAATCGAATGAATCTAAATTTCGGTTTTTAATCTAGTTATGTCAACAAGACTTAACGAAAGTTAGTGAAATCATTAACTTTACACACATGTGTATATATATGTATATACGAGTACACATTGAAACATTTACCTTAAAATAAACTAAGTTAAAGCAGATAAATACTATCGCATTATACGGAAATTAACCTACTTCCTCCACAGATAATCTACTTCAGATCACGTCAGAGTTTAAGTAAGCGAGATTTTTTCGAGAGCCATGCTTTTCTCGTTATTATTTCGCTACACGCGAAAACTAATTGTATTCTTACATAACTAATTACCTCAATTTATAAACATTTGAGAATATTTTTTTAGATAAGTATATCTAATAAATAAATATAAATATATACGGACAAATCACACAGATTGAGCTAGCTCCAAGGTAAGTTCGAGACTTGTGTTATGGGATACTAACTCAACGATACTATATTTTATAACAAATACATATATATAGATAAACATCCAAGACCCAGGCCAATCAGAAAAAGATCATTTTCCATCTTGACCTGGCCGGGGATCGAACCCGGGCACTCCGTGTCGCAGGCTGGCGTGTTAACCACTGCGCCACGGAGCTGTCTTATCTATGGTTATACTAGCTTGTTTTCTGAAATAAAAATACTCTGTATTATTCTTGTAACCTCTAACGAAATGTTTGCAAAATTTCATAGCAATAAGAAAGGTAGATAACGTGTGAAAACATAACTAACCGATTTTCGAACTCCCTTTGAGATTTATAATTATACTAGCTTTCGCCCGCGGCTCCGCCCGCGTCAATGTCGATCCCTCGGGAATAGTACTTTTTCCCGGGATAAAAGGTAGCCTATGTCCTTCTTCGTACTCCAGAGAACTTGTATGCAGAATTTCATGATGATCGGTTCAGTAGTTACGGCGTGAAAGCGTAACAAACAAACAATCAAACAAACAAATAAACAAACAAACTTACTTTCGCATTTATAATATTAGTAAGGATAAAAAAGACAAATTTTTTCGCATTGTTTATATTTTTTTTTTTATTTATTTGGTTCACAAACTGGTTGTTACAAGCACTGCTAACAATAAAAACGGAAATACATATAAACATGAAGATTGAACAACCTTCTCAGAGTGAACACAGCGTGCAATAAAAAATATTAGCTCTCAGTTATTAACATTATATAAATCTACAAAATAAAGAGTCATAAAAAAAAACTACAACGAATAATTCCTGATAGATTTGGCTGATGCAGTGAAAATATATATGGAAATTACCCTACTTCTTCCAGCGATTACCTATTTGCGATGACGTCAGGTAGTAAGAGCGCGAAATTTTTGCGAGCGCTGCGCGATTCATATAATTGTTTTGCGAGACAGACTAATTATTAGTAAAATCCGTGAAATCATTAAAAAGGGCAAAATGTAATGTGAGGTACATTTCAGATTAAAGTGTGTGAGTAGAAAGCACGTGTGAGTAAGAAGCGTTTTATTTATAAACTAAAAACCCCAGTAAATCGACATTGGATAGCTTTCAGCTGTAACAGCTTTAATTGCACAAGGCTCTTGGTAATTACTCCTCTTGTGTAGCCTTTAAGTCAGCACGTTATTGTACACTGTCAGTCGTGATTGAGTTGTTTTAGGGTTCCGTGTCCAAAGAGTGCAAACGGGACCCTATTAATAAGCCTCCGATGTCAGTCCATCCGTCTGGGTGTCAGGCTTGTTTGTTTTGAAACGTAATTGGTAGAAACATAAAATTTACACAGAATTTGTTTATCTTTTGCCGCTTTAATAACAAATAATAAAAACAAAATAATTAAAAATTAAATATTTTATATTAATTGCAACAGTTTTGTTTACTCATTCGTTTGTTTTGATTCACGTTAAACAAAGGAAATAAGTGTCGTATTAATTCCTACAATAGAATCACATAGAAGGGTATAAGATTAAATCACCGAATAGTATTGGATACATTCGATGAATTGATAGCAGATATCATCGATGAATTGATAAACATCAGTGAAAGCGATCCAAGTAATAAGGTCTCGTCGACATTTTGTTTTGTCTGTGATATTGTTGTTTTTGTTTTGATTCTCGTTTAAGAAGAAGGTAACTGCTTCATTACAAAAGCCTTATAATACAATCACATAGACGGTAATAAGACTTTACCATTAAATAGTAATGAATACTCGATACATTAAAGTAATAAATGCGTGACAAGTTCGCGTCGAGTATTTATACATTTTGTTTTGTTTGTGATAGTACTGGTTACCCATTCTTTTCTCTTATTTCACGTTTAAATAAGAAAGTAACTGCTTCATTACAAAAGTCCTACAGTAGAATTAGAGACACTCTAATAAGAGCTAAACACCGAATAGTAATGAATACTCGATACATTGAATTAAGTAATGCGTGACAAGTTCGCGTAGAGTATTTATACATTTTGTTTTGTATGTGATAGTACTGGTTACCCATTATTTTCTCTTATTTCACGTTTAAATAAGAAAGTAACTGCTTCATTACAAAAGTCCTACAGTAGAATTAGAGACACGCTAATAAGAATTAAACACCGAATAGTAATGAATACTCGATACATTAAATTAATTAATGCGTGACAAGTTCGCGTCGAGTATTTATACATTTTGTTTTGTTTGTGATAGTACTGTTTACCCATTCTATTCTCTTAAAGTACTTAACTGCTTCATTACAAAAGCCATACAATATAATTACAGAGAAGTTAATAAGACTAAAACACTGAATAGTTATAGATGCTCGATACATTCGATGTGACAAAGTCAAGTATTTTTAATTTGTATTGTTTATGATAGTGCTGTTTACCCATTCTTTCGTTTGGTTTCACGTATAAAGGAGAAAATAGCTCAATAACAAAAGCTCTACTATAGAATCGAAGAGGATAAACACCGACTAGTAATGGATACTCAATTAGATAATAATGAGAGTTAGCCCAGCAAAAAGGTCACGTCGAGTATTCATACATTTTGCATTGTTGCGAGAGATCTGTTTATGTGTGTATTGTTTAAGATCATTACTTATTGTGTAAGTTCATTTATCTGACGTCGTGTAGACGCTAGCTTACAGGCCATGCTTAATGGAACTGCTAACAATGAGTATCGTTTATCCTGTGACGATTAATCATTGAAACGATTAACAACAGAAATTCAAGAGCATTTATAGAATTGAGCCTACTTTTAAAATGATTGGTACATACAAAAGATTCATCTGGAGTCAACATTATCATAATGGTGGGAGGTGAAAGAAAATATTGTTTTGTTTTTAGTGTATGTAAGTGGCCAACACCGGTGTGAGATCTTTCAAACTGCCTAAAGGCATTTCACATAGTTAAACGACTGCCATCAATGATGACAGCCGACATCTTAATGTGCTTTCTGAAGCTCGGAAGAGTTCAAAATATTTTTTTTACCTCTTTTTACCCATATTTGGACCGCGCCCGGTGTTGCTTAACATGTGTAAGCGCTATTAATGTACACGCTTACTGGGCCATCGGGCTTCTCCAAGAAATATTGATCTAAGGCTCTTAAGTGGGTGCCGCGCGAACGAAAAACGTCGCGACTGCGCAAGCCATTAGGCTGCGTAAAACCATTAGGCGATTATGTAAAAAGATGAAAAGTTTAAGTTTTTAAAACAAAAATAACAAAGGGGGTGACCTCCGAGATGTCGATATAAATATTGTCATGTGAAAACTATTGTTTTAGACGGAAAATTTACAAACTTTTCAAAGAAAATTTTTGTAACAGTAAATGTTGTAATTTCATATGTATCTGTTTTAAGGTAAAGTTGTCTCTGTCTACATAATTTGTTGTAAAGTTTGTACGGAAACTCTCATTTCTGGACTTAAAAGTATGAAAATAAGTATATATGTTCTCGATTACAATCAAAAAAGATCTGTGTAGGTGAAATGGACAATGTCCCCCTAAAGAGGTGATTGGGGGAGGGGGGCGGGGGGTTAAAGTTTGTATGGAATATTTCTTCACTAAGCAGTATGAAAATTGATAATTATAATTGGTATAGAAGTCCTTATCAATATCAACATATGTTGTATGTTTCAATATAAAATGTACGCGAATGAAGTCGCGGGCACTGCTAGTAAATGAATAAATTGATATACAAACCGAGTAGGTATTAATTCATAATTATTATACTACTGCGAGAGTTCTGTTTACGCGTGTATTGTGTAAGAATACTTATCTTACGTCGTAGACGCTAGCTTACAGGTCATTCATAATGGAACTACTAACAATAAGTATCGATTTTGAGGCAAATAGCGAATTAGAATCGAATCTGAGTATGAATATTAAACACTAGCTGTTTGCCCGCGACTTCGTCCGCGGCAATTTTTGTTATAATATATAAAAAAAACTAATTAATCATTACTAAATAATTAGTTTTTTTTATTAGTATCTATAAAAAGCTGAAGAGTTTGTTTGTTTGAACGCGCTAATCTCAGGAACTACTGGTTCAAATTGGATAATTCTTTTTGTGTTGGATAGTCTATTTATTAAGGAAGGCTTTAAGCTATAAAACATCACGCTGCGAACAATAGGAGCGAAGCATCAATAAAAAATGTTTTGAAATCGGGGAAAAATTATTCACACATTTTTGGAGATAAATAAAGCAATATTCTGCAACGGCAATATTTTTTTACGTATATTCTAAACCACAGATCATTAAATCAGGCAGACGCATTAGTCGACTGACTCGAAATGTAACGAAATCGTAACGAAAACGAAAACATCTACGACTCTTAATATACTACATTATGTGTGAGGCTTTTAGCGCTTACCACACTCCTTGCACAATAATTGTCATATAGAGTATGATAAATGATATCCTTGAAGATGATTTAATTTCATTAACAAAGGAAAGTCATGATGGTTTCATCTTTCATGTATCTACGACGTTTCATAAAAACTGGAGCTTTTGTTTAATATCCTTATCCTTACTAATATTATAAATGCGAAAGTGAGTTTGTTTGTTTGTTACGCTTTCACACCGTAACTACAAAACCGATTATCATAAAATTTTGCATACAAGTTCTCTGGAGTACGGAAAAGGACATAGGCTACCTTTTATCCCGGGGAAAAGTACTATTCCCGAGGGATCAAAATTGACGCGGGCAGAGCCGCGGGCGAAAGCTAGTATTTTCTCTCTCTCTTAGTCACCGATTTTCTGTGAAAGTGTGGTACTTCCCCAGACAAGTCGGCCCATTTATGCTACTAGCAATTTATTTTGCCGGTAGCATGTCTAAAAAATAAGCAGCAACTTTTACAGAATCGTCAAAGTACACGTATCTTTTACGGAACCCCTTTTAATTATTAATTTGTTTTGTTTTTTGTTGTTAAAGCAATAAATATACATCCTGTGGAAATTAAAATTCTCTACCTATTGGTTCAATCATTGAATTAGAAAAACTATGGAAGCAGCCTTGCGCTCAAAAACTGACACCACGCAATGTATAGATCAAAGCGGGCGGGGCTTAAAAAGTTTATTTTTTTGCTAACTAGTCTGCCACACGCTCCGTGACCGAAGGACGCGGCGATAAAAGCATTTAACGCCATATTTTTTGTGAACATCGGCGAAATCTTAACGAATTAAGAAAAAAATGACTTCTTGTGTAGTAAAGTGGTGCAGGAAACGCAAGGAAAGACGGAAAAGTGTCACTAGAGTAACTTATCATAGCGAGCAAGGTGAGCTGCTAGCCTACTTACTCCGCTTTGTTGACACCACAGCGTTCATTAGATATGTTGACACCGCCCCGTAACCTTGACGCGGCCAATTGCAAACTAGCTTCGTCTGTGAGTGCGTAAGTTTTTCGTTGTGATTTGAGTTAAGTTTGTTTGCGTAAATGGGACTCATATTGAATCGTTACTTGTATGAGAGTTACGCTTCCATATTTTTTTTAATTCAATAGGTTCAGTATATACAGCCTTATAACAGACGGACGGACGACGTTTATCATAAAAGTTCCTTTGGCACCCTTTGGGTACGGAATCATAAAAAGGAAAAGTTATACCTTGTAAGGTATACTAAAGTTCCGGAGCAAACCACCAAAGTCAAGACAAACGAGCCCTAAGCTTGTGGAAGGAATGTCTTCCAGTTCATTAAATGGGACGTGAAAACAGGAATCTGTTAAGACAGTCGCTTTAGCACTTCGATCAAATATAATGGTAGATACACGATTCGCGCTTGAAAAGTGGCACCGGGACTTGACCTGACCGGGGATCGAACCCGGTCATCCTTGTGTCGCAGGCTGGTGTGTTAACCACTGCTCCACGGAGTTCGCCTCTTTCTCAATTACAATATAATCTGCTTAACACTAGCATGTTATAAATATAGTAATGTTTCCAAAACTTGATATCAACTAAATGACTAATGCATAACAAAAAACATATACGACTTGAGGTCAATAGTTACAAATACAATTTAGTTTTACTCTTTTGCTGTGAAAAAGTTGCTGAAATGGGTATTTGAATAAATAAAGTCATTAAGACTGGAACGTGCGGCATGCCACAGGCATAGATAACCCAAAATAAATAGGTTACAACAGTTTTCGAAAAACAATAAGTATTCATAATTTTTTTTAAAATGCGTTGTTTTTTTATGTTTTAAGCGTCATGTTTTTACGGGAATATAATAAGCTGAAATATTGTTAGATTCTGTGCAGAAAGGGAAGAATCATAGGACTTGGCTGTGATGTTATTTTTCTCTTAGAACAGCTTGAGGTATTAATTCTATTACGACATGATATTGATCAAAAATCACAAATCAACAACATGATAGTTCAAGAGATACAATATGAACTAACATAGAATTATTGTGTTAGTTCCTTTTTAAGCCATAATTATTCTGTACAGATTGCCCTGCAAAAAATTTATTGTCTTCGTGACACATGTTATGATTTGAAAAGTATTAAGTTTATTATAAATTCTTATAACGACAGTCTCCATTTTAACGGCGCGATTAAAACTATAAAAAGATTTTATGCTAGCGTTTTGTTAGATTTATTAACATAACGCTAGCATAGAGTTGCTGCAGACTATCTAGTTTAAGTCGTTATATTCCGAAAATATGTCACCCTCGTTTGTGTAGTCTATTCAAGTAGTTGCTCAGTGCACACTATGTGGCTGGAATACTAATGTCGTATCGCAAGTTGTTGCAATAAATGTGCAAGCAGACAAAACGACCTTTAATTGAACTCAATAGCTGAGCTTAGAGAAAAATGATGCAATTTTCAGTTAAACACACATTTTCTCTGGTTATTTTAACATTTTTAAGAAATGTTATAAAAAATATTGTGAACACATGGCTGGGAAAGGAAAGATGAAGAGTAAAAACCGGCCAAGTGCGAGACGGATTCGCGCACGAAGGCGGATCCCTTCGTGCGCGAATCCGTATCTATATCTTTATCTTTAAAAACGGCAAAAAATCATGTCTGTTGTATGGGAGCCCCCTTAAATATTTGTTTTATTTTAATTCAATTAATTTTTTAATGTTAATATGCAACTAAATATTCTGTGAATATTTCAATCGTCTACCTGTTGCCGTTATCAACAACGAGCAAAAACGAACAAATAATCATAGTTTATTATACCATAGCCCCCTTAAATATTTACTTTATTTTATGTTCTAGTATTTGTTATTATAGCGGCATCAGAAATACTTCTTCTGTGAAAATTTCAACTGTCTGTGATGTTCAGTGTATTTTATAAATAATAATACTGGACTTCTAATAACTATAGTTTTATTATATGCAAGGATTACAATAATTGAGTACAATCTCAAAGCTTGGGTCTCGTTGGTCGGACGCCATCTTGACAGCCCGCCTTCTTACCACTAGTGATGTCACATCACTATAGTGATGTGCCATACTCATAACATCCTCCTTATTAGAAAAGTTATTCTTATATTACAGTTTGAGACCGTTTACAAAAATTTACAAAATCTTAACAATAATTTTTGACAACTGTTAAGGTAACTAATAATAAGACAATTTATTGAACTAAGTCTCTATCTATATGTATTTTAGACTATATTTAACTAAATTAATCAGTCCTTCAGTCATTGCTAAAATGTGTGCTTAATAAACTAAATATTGACTTTTATAAGTTTAACCGTCTTGGTGGTGTTATGACTCTTCCACACCTAGTGCGCATTTCAACTGGAGTTGTAAGCTCTTCAATAGATGGTGCTACTGTATGAGAATTAGGAGATGTCTCGATATGTGAACTTTTTTGCAACACATCTTGAGATACCGTTTGAGGTGACTGCGGAGGCTTCAAAATATGCTGTCTGTTTCTCCTTCCTATAAATCCATCTGACCCTTCAATAGTATAAGACCTGGGCTGATCACATTTAGACCTAACTGTGCCTGTAATCCATGGAGCGTCAGGCATTTTCTTGAAATATATCTCCTTCTTGTAGTTCTGGTAATGATATAGTCTTTTTGTCATAGTATTTCTTCATATTTTTTATATTTTCTTTCTTAGTTTTTACATAATCTTGAAATTTTACTGTTCTTGGTTTTAAGTTTTTTGTGAATGTTGGTAATTGTGTTCTAAGTGAACGTGACATCAACAACTGTGCAGGTGATGGTAGATTTCCTCTTGGTGTATTCCTGAATTGAAGCAAAGCAAGATAGGGATCTGTTCCTGACTCTTCTGACTTGGTAAGAAAACGTTTACATATCTTTACTGCCGACTCTACTAACCCGTTTGACCTTGGTATGTAGGGACTTGACGTATTATGATGTATTTCCCATTCTGAGATAAAATTCTTAAACTCTGCCGAATTAAACGGTGGTCCATTGTCAGAGAATAATTCAACTGGGATACCGTGTCTGCTAAAAATACTTTTAAGACAAACAATTACTGTTTTGGGGTTAGTACTTGCCACTGTCATTAATTCAATATAATTGGAGTAATAATCTTGTAGTACAATGTATTTTTTAGATTTATAATCCACTAATATTATAAATGCGAAAGTGAGTTTGTTTGTTTGTTTATTTATTTGTTTGTTTGTTACGCTTTTACGCCGTAACTACTGAACCGATCATCATGAAATTTTGCATACAAGTTCCCTGAAGTACGGAGAAGGACATAGGCTACCTTTTAACCCGGGAAAAAGTACTATTCCCGAGGGATCGACATTGAAGCGGGCGGAGCCGCGGGCGAAAGCTAGTAATCCATAAAATCAACACCAACTTTTTCCCATGGTAGTAATGTAACATCATGTGGAATAAGTGGTTCTGGAGCATTTGAACTTCTATGTGACAAGCAAATATGACACGACTGAACAATGTTTTTTATATCAGTTGACATAAATGGCCAAATTACATGCCCTCTAGCAAACGCTTTTGACCTTTCAATTCCCAAATGTCCACTGTGTATAATTTTCAAAATATCAGGCCTTAATTTTTTAGGTATGACTATTCTGTTACTTCTGAATATTAAATTATTTTCTGTATGTAAATCAAATCTATACTGCCTATACTTATGCAGATCTTTGTGAATTTGAGTTTTACTTGACGGCCATCCTTCTTTACAGTATTTTTTCAGAATTTGCAAACTTTCTTCTTCATCAGTGCCTTTGATTAACCACTGTAGACGTTCTGATGAGACTGGTAATGACTTAATCAGCAAATTTACATGAACAATAATATCATCATCTAATTCATCTGAGCTTGTTTCAGAGAGTGCTGCTCTTGACAAGGTATCAGCAATGTACATGTGACTACCTTTCTTGTAAACTACATTTAGACTGTAGAGCTGTATTTTCAACATCATTCTTTGGAGACGTGTTGGAACCTCGACCAAAGGCTTTTTGAACAATGTTATTAAAGGAGCATGATCTGTCTCTACAGTCACAGTTTGTCCATATATAAATTGATGGAATTTTATGCAGGCAAAAACTATTGAATAGAGTTCTTTCTCTATCTGAGCCATTTTTTGTTGTGAATCTGTTATTGTTTTTGAAGCATAATATACTGGATGTTGATTTTGTAACAACACCGCTCCAACAGCACTCTTACTGGCATCACTTTGTAGGACAATAGAATCTTGAACATTAAAATGTGACAACACTGGGACTTGACATATTAATTACTTTAAACGACAAAATGTTGTTTCATGATTGGCAGTCCACTGCCAGTCAGTAGATTTTTTTAATAGTTGGCGTAAAATTTCTGTCTCGCCTGCCATATTTTTAATAAAAGGGCTTAAATAATTAAGAAATCTTTGTAAATCTTTTAGACAAGTAGGAGAGCATCTCTTTGATTGCTCTGACTTTGTCAGGATCAGCTGTGATTCCGTCTGCTGAAAAAATATGACCCAGATATTTAATACTCTCCTTGGCGAATGTACATTTCTCTTTATTAAACTTGACATTATTTTCCATTGCTCTTTTAAATACCATATGAAGGCGCTCATTATGCTCTTGTAATGTTTGACCACTTACTAAAATATCATCGCTGTATACTGCCACCCTTGGTATGTCACCAAACGTTTTAGTCATAATTCTGTGAAAATACTTAGGAGCACAGTTGACTCCGTAAGGAAGACGTTTAAAGCGGTATCGGCCAAAAGGTGTATTAAAAGTTGTGAGGTAAGAACTTTTCTCATTTAATTTGCACATCCAAAATCCGCTACTTGCATCCAAGGTGGAAAACAATTTTGCACCAGCTACCTTGGAGCGAACCATGTTTACTGATGGAATAGGGTCATGAGTCCTATTAATCGCCTGATTTAAATTACGGGGGTCTAGACATACCCTTAATTGACCATTTTTCTTTTATATTAAGATTAAAGAACTCACCCATTCAGTAGGCTCTGTGACCTTGGTGATGACACCTATTTTTTCCATCTTTTCAAGTTCTTGTTGAAGTCTGGTGTAATGCAAATGGTACCTTCCTCGGAGCGGCGACTTTTGGCTGCACCTCAGGGTTTGTACTTATGTGACACTCACCAGGAAGACAACCAAGACCGGTAAAAAGAGAATTATTACATTCAACAAGTTTATTTAAATTTATATCTTGTGACTGACTTTTTGTGACTTCTGGACGTATTACTTGACTTGAATTTGACTCTTTTTGACTTATTTCAGAAGACAATTGACTAATATCATATTCTGACAGTTGCATGCTTGTAGTATCTACGCAGAAAACTCTTTTAATTAGACCAATTTCTGAGCATGTAAGTTTACCTAATACAGTTGGGGAATTTACATTTGCAATTATAAAATTAATTTGTTTTGTCATATAGAGGTCATTAAATTGGAATTTACACTCTAAGTTTTGTTGACCCAGCACCTCTAGACTATTACCAGTGTATGACTTAATTTTTACATCAGTTTTAGACAATACATTTTTAGTATTAAGTGAATCATAAACACTTTTTGACATAATGTTGACATCACTGCCTGTATCAATAATACAATTTATTTGTGAATTATTTATATATAAATTAATTGTCCATTCACTTGACTTAGATGACTGAATATGACCTATAAACAATTCATCGTGTTCTGACTGTACCTGTTGCATATCACTTTCTGACTGTACATATTTTACTGACTTTGACTGAATTGACCGACAACAGACTGCAAAATGACCAACTTATTCACATTTTTTGCACTTTACTCCTAATGCTGGACACTTAAAACGATGCACCTGACCACACCTTGTACAAACTTCCTGTCTTGACTGCTGACTATATTGACTGACATTCCTTGAGTTAAACTTTGATCTTGAACGTGACTGACTCGTATTATACAAGACTGAACTTTGTTCTGCTGATAGTTCATCTGTTTGATGTCTGGAAGCAAGCATGGCCTTTGCCATCTCTAAGGCCTTATCAAGATCCAGCTTATCTTCAAGCAATAATTTTTCTCTGATATAGTTGTATTTTTGATGCATATTACATATAAACATTATTTTGATTAGGCGTTCCTGCAGCTGTCCTAGCTCACACTTTTGTGACCTTAATTTTAGTGAGCAAGCAAAGTCGTCTAAACTTTCATTTTCACCTTGTTTGTATGTGAAAAAATTGTGACATTCATAAGTGAGGTTGGCTTTTGACGCGAAGTGGTTTAGGTAAATCTCTATGAGCTCGTCATATTTAACATTATCCACGTCTTTTCCGAACGTGTTGAACACATCCACGCCTTTTTCACCAATAGAATGTAGAAATAAAGCCACCTTTCTGCCATCATTCTCTTCATCCATGCCAGATGCACGTAAATCAATTTTGAATGACTGTACCCATTTTACCATTGTTGAGCCAAGTTACCATTCATCACCATGGGCTGCGGACTGGACATTCCCGAAAGTTTTTTGGGTTTTTGATTTTCGTCAGCCATGACGCCGACTTTCACACGCGAATTTCACAATGACTATAGGTACGTAGATTACCAACCCAATTTCTGACACCATGTGATGTTCAGTGTATTTTATAAATAATAATACTGGACTTCTAATAACTGTAGTTTTATTATATGCAAGGATTACAATAATTGAGTACAATCTCAAAGCTTGGGTCTCGTTGGTCGGACGCCATCTTGACAGCCCGCCTTCTTACCACTAGTGATGTCACATCACTATAGTGATGTGCCATACTCATAACACTGTCTAGCTATCACGGTTCATGAGATACAGTATGGTGACAGACGGACAGACAGTGGAGCCATATTAATAGGGTCCCGTTTTTACCCTTCGGGTAAGGAACCCTAATTAGTTGAAGCGTGAAAGCTAACAAACTCACTTTCGCATTTTTAATATTGTTCGGGATAGGATTAATTAATTATCAATTCGTGGGTGTGGCAAATATCTTCAGCACCCTAAACGTAACTAAAGGCAAAGGCAACTAAATCTTAAGGTAACACGAGGTTCAAGCTTGTAGCATTATTTAACTTGTAATTTATGTTATGATGTGTAACTATGTTTGTTGGGTGGAATCTTGCAACTATTGAGTGACAAAACAGGTACCTATACAAAATTTTAGTTCAAACGGTGGAAGATATCTGCTACAAAATTGTTAGTAGCAGATACAAAATTGTTTGTAGCAGATACAAAATTGTTTGTAGCAGATACAAAATTGTTTGTAGCAGATATCTTCCACCGTTTGACCTAAAATTTTGTATACCTGATTTGTTTGGATGATAATGCATGGTAAGCTGTGTAATGTCATTTTAAATCCAACATGCCGGAACAGCTAAGATGGTGGACTAGCTATTATTGATATGAATATCAAATTAAAGGGCTCGCTCAAATACACTTCAAACATAAAGTGATGTATATAAAAGCTTGTTTTTAAAAAGTCTTTAATTTTAACTTGTTTTTGATGCATAGCTTATTTTAGAGGCAGAAATAGGTGAAAAACATATCGAAGACTATGATTATTGTGTAAAGTAAAAGAGTTTCTATAAGAATTAACTGAGAAGAATAACAGCATCAGCACAGCCCAAGTCTACATAATTTTCTCTCAGAATCAGAATCAGAATCATTTATTCGCATATAGTATGGTACATACAGTTGTTATTTTATGCCTTTTTGAAACACATACTTTGCCAATACTGGCGTACGAATATTTAACGTTAGGTACAAAGCTAAACTAAATTATTTACAGTTACATAGTTTTAGTTACGTAAATTAACAATGGTATTATTTCGATACATCACATTTACAATAATAGTCAATTAGAAAAAAATTCGTTTAGAGAATAAAAGCAGTTTTCTACAAGGTATTTGTGCAATTTTTTTTTTAATTGTTTAATATTCAATTGTCTTAGATCCTCAGGTAGTGCATTGAATATTTTTACGGCCATATAATATACATTGTCACACGCCAGTTTAAGCGAGTATTGGGGAATTTCGAGCTTATATAAAGGCCGGGGGCGTAAATCTTTAAATTTATTCATTACCTTTTTTTAAAAAATTGTAGATTCCAAGTCTACATTGTTTTGCTAATGAAGTAAGTGAAGGCACAAGTCTAATCTTCAATTAGATTACAAATAACTTGCCTAAGCAGGATTTTCGTAAAATCCCTGTGTCTTAAGTGAATATCACCTCAGTAAGAATCTTTCTTCAGACTTTTCGACCTCAACTAAGAGAAAATTATAAATTTTATTCCATTCTAAACTTTATTCCCAGTTGCGAAGTTTTATATTTGTATGCGCAAACTTAAGCGAATCTCAGCAAATTTTAATTACATAAACATTTAGTTAGTGGGGAGATCTTCAACCGTTTGATGAAGTTGTTTTGGCTTGATTTAGAAAAGTTTATCATTTAACGTAGGTACACTGAAATTAAAACTTTTTAATGAAAACAACCTAACAAAAACGGTGCTTAGAATTTACCATCATATAAAAGATGCTGAAATGTCATAATTCAATACATAAACGGGACTTTCCTTCTTATTATTATGAGATCGCTAAAGTGGTCTGCCTTTGTACCAACTTTGTTAATTTATTTGTTCCCTGCAACTAATTTGTCTATTACTAATAACTAATTTGTGAATTCACAAGAATAGCATTATTCTGTATTAGTTATGTAAATTAGGTACTTACTTACGCTATTGTATTAGGTTAAGACCTGTAAAAATAGTTGTAAAAGTGGAAATAAATAAATAAATAAAAAAAAAAGAAAAAAAAATATTTGTTGCAATTAAGTGTTTCCGTTGAATAATAAAAAGGTTCGTGCTAAGTCACGTTTATATATATGTGTTTAAAGCATCTGTGTCTAATGCTCAATAAATAATACTTTGTGTTTTTGTGTGAGTGTAAATTTCGTGTAAATTTAGGATCTTGCGATAAGGTTTACACATTTTATTTTGCCAAAAAGTTTATTTCGAAAGTTTTTTTTAATAAAAAACCGAAAAACTACGACTCTGGATCCATTTAATACTTATACGAAAATATCCCAAGGTTTTCGTTATAATAATTTTTAAATGAACCCAATTAATATTACTTAAACTATTTTGATACTTTACTCCAAAATTTTTTAACTTTTTTTTGGCATCGTGCAAAGATAAGCCATCGCTAGTATTTTTTATGTTAAGTATATTCATTAATTATTATAATATCAGTCGTAAAATGTCCACTGCTGGACGTAAGTTTCTCTAGAAGATTCCTAATGCCACACTCTTGGCAGGCGGGTTTCTTCGGGTTCTCGTACTTTAAACGCTGCTGCTCATACGAAGCATTTATAAGCTGGGAAACTATAGGATTTTTTGGATCTGGGAATGCGAAAGCAAATAGCATATTATATCACCATGCAACACCCTGGTGTCCGACTTCTTCGGAACCGCCTCTCGGATTCTGACGTGGTTCCTTAAACGACTACCAGATGGCAGCCAGGACCAACGGCTTAACGTTTCTTCCGAAGCACGGAATCATCTTTATTATCAGACAATCAGGTGATTCAAGCCAATGTCCGAACCAAACTGTAAACAACTAAACAAGTATGCTTCCCGAGGGATATAAACCCACGACCGCTGAGTCTACATTCAAACGCCTTAACCACTGGACCACGGAGGCAGTTATAGTCACTGAGCAAGTACAAAGGTTATAGCATCCTAACTAATATTATAAATGCGAAAGTGAGTTTGTTTGTTTGTTTGTTTGTTACGCTTTCACGCCGTAACTACTGAACCGATCATCATGAAATTTTGCATACAAGTTCTCTGGAGTACGGAGAAGGAAGGAGGAAGGACCTTTTATCCCGGGAAAAAGTACTGTTCCCGAGGGATCGACTATGACACGGGCGGAGCCGCGGGCGAAAGCTAGTATATAATAAAATATTATAATAGTAGGAGGCTGGGCGCGCGTACTCGATGCTATACCTGCAACCACAGACGAAACAGTCGCGGGTGATATCCCTGACTTAGTTGGTATTGTAAAACTTGAAATAAGGGTATTAATCAAATTAAATGTTTTATGTCACAAACGTACTAATGCAAAGCCAAAGCCGCTTTGCTAGTAGACATACAATTTAGAACTGCGGTGGCCTTACAAATCGATTTCCAATGTGGCGAGTCTAGCCACGAGGACTACAAATCAACACCTACTGCCCTCCATTCTGTGGAGGACAGACACGTAGGTATATCTAGATTATACAGTATCAATGTGCTACGAATTTATACAATAATGGGTACTGAAATGATCGTTTCCGTTCAATGTGAATTTACGCAGGTATTATTCGATTTCATTCGAGCGTTTTATTATTAACTGCCCAACTGGTTTTATATCAATATATAATCGTATTTTAATCAATATTTTACAAGCTTTTATTTAACTTGCAATGTATGTATGTAATTAAGTTCAGGTGGAATCTTGCAACTCAATCTTGAAGCAGATATCTTCCACCGATTGAGCTGAAATTTAGTATACTAGTTTACTTTGGATGACAATATATGGTTAACTGTGTGAAGTTATTCTAAATCTAATATGGCAGAACCCACAAGATGGCGGACTAGCTATTTGATACACTCCGACAATTTTGATATAAAAAAAGGGATCGCTGAAAATAACTCGAAACATAAAGTAACATACGTAAAAGGTTGTTTTATTCCTACATTCAATATATATAAAATACTTCAGATTTATATGAATATATTATTTGGTATTTAGAAATGTGACCTTGCTTTGTAACACGTAAAAACCTGCCAAGTGCCTGCCAAGAAAACTTCTTAGTATTTGTTGTTATAGCGGCAACAGAAATACATCATCTGTGAAAATTTCAACTGTCTAACTATCACGGTTCATGAGATACAGCCTGGTGACAGATGGACAGCGGAGCGATATTAATAGGGTCCCGTTTTTACCCTTTGGGTACGCTAACCCTAAAAAAATTATGTGTACACTCGGGTCAAAAAAAAACGTGTGAGGAAAAAATATAACGTCATTACCAATAAATCGAAAAATATTTATTATAGTATATTCATACACACATAAAATTGAAATAATTAAAGTAACTAAAGAGTATAGGTGTTTACTACAACAGGTGATGCTTCAATGTTACGCTGGCTGGACACGGTAGACATCTACACCGACACCTACCTGAGACTTGGTTTAATTGGTAAATAGTCGTCATTGACTAACGTTTCAAGGAAACACAAGCTACTATCTTTTTTCCACGTAAAAAATCTAAAGCTACACATATCAATCCCGAACACAAGTGATTCGCGTCTGTAATTCAGAGAGCGGATATCACAAGCGATGATTTGTAGCTACACGCTTCGCTTTGCCCAAGGGATCGATTTAAAAATGATAGATACGTAACCACATCATTTGTATCCCTTACGTGGCTGATAGTCTTGTCCCATTTCACGACTTGGTCGAAAATCCCGACTACATGACATTGACGTCTGTAATTCTGAGAGGGAGCATCGCAGGCGATGATTTGTAACCATGTGTCTCGCTTTGCCCACACGTAACTGCGTCACTTATATCCCTCATGTAGCTGATAGTCTTGTCCCATATGATCGGAAATTTATGACTTTTGGTCGAAAATCCTGACACGACTACATGATATAGACGTCTGTAATTCAGACAGCGTGCACCGCAGGCAATGATTTGTAACGACGCGCATCGCTTTACCCAGGGGATCGATTTATAGATGACATATGCTGAATCACGTCATTATCCCCTACGTGGTTGATAATCTTGTCCCATATGATCAGAAGTTCATGACTTTTTGTCGAAAATTTCCGACTACATGACGTTGACGTCTGTTATTCAGAAAGCGGGTACCACAGGCGATGATTTGTAATCACGCGCCTCGCTTTACCCAGAGGATCGATTTATAGATGACAGATACGATACGTAACCACGTCATTTATATCCCTTACGTGGCTGATAGTAGGCTGTAGTCTTGTCCCATATGATTTATGAGTTTTGGTCGAAAATCCCGACTTGACTACATGACACCGACGTCAGTAATTCAGAAAGCGGGTACCACAGGCGATTATTTGAAACCACGCGTCTCGCTTTGCCCAAGGGATCGATTTAAAGATGACAGATACTGAATCACGTCATTATCCCTTACGTGGTTTATTGTGTCTTTTCCCATATTATCAAAACTTATGACTTCTGTAAGTAAATTCCGAATACATGTGATTTTTGTCAGTAACTCAGAGAGCGGGCACGACGATTGGTAAGCACGCGCCTCGATTTGCCTAGGGGATTGATTTGTAAACTCTTTAGTCAGTTTCAAAAAGAAAAATAGCTAGGTAATTATACCTAAGTATATATTTTAGTCAGACTATCATACTAGAACCTACCTATTTGTGAACATCATTTTCAATAGGAGATGTAGTAGCCCAAACTTCTTTACTTACAAACAAATAATTAAATTGATTGATTAAATTGCTCTTACATTGTATACTTTTAACTATTTAAATATCTTTGTTTAATAAATTCGTATCTTTTGTTTCAGGTAAATTAAAAAAAGCAAATAATTACTATTAAAAGTTAAAATATAAGGCTTTTCGACGAGGATCGATAAAGGTAAGTGTTAAAATTTTTTATGAAGCTGTGTTTTATGATATTTAAAGCCACACAAGACAAAAACTTAAAAGTTCTTATAAGCTGGTTTTCTACTTCAATCTCGTGATCATAATGTCAAAGAATGGCAAAAACCTGAGGAATCGTCTACATAGGCGATGCGGTTAGCAACCCATCACTATTTTGATTCCAATTTTCTCAATCAGAAGCTTATTTTAGCCAGTGTCTAGTTATTTTTCGAGTTATTATTGCTTGTGTATCAACGAAATGATGGTTTGTTTCATTTGGCTGATATTGGATGGAGCCTCTGGCGACAATTCCCACGAATCCACTAGCTTGATCATAAACTACGATACGAGGCGAGCAAACACCAACCCGCTAAGTAAATCTCACTACAGCCGCACCATGACACTTTATTTTATTTATTCCACACTTTGTGCATAAATATGGGTATTTATAACACCAAATTACACCGATTTCACATTATAAAGTCCACTAGAAACAAACGGTCTTTTATTTTGTTTCTACAGTATTTTTCTAGCGCTTATTTTAAATGGATCTATTATATAATAGAGGTAATGTTCACTTTCTATATAGCTAGACATTCATGTTATCTGTGCCTTGGCTTTCGCGGTTCGTTTTATTTCACTCGTCGGGTCACGATCTACAGCAGGCTTCACATGCGGACGTGTGGTGCCGAGCACACTCTTTAGGGATCCGTATGCAACGGGCAAGAAAAGCCAATTTTATTTTATTACTAGCTGTTGTCCGCGGCTCCACTTACGTCAATATCGATCCCGCGAAAACTCTCCAATGTTCTTCTTCCGACTCCTTGAAAGGCCGGCAACGCTCCTGTCACGCCCTGGCGTTGAAGAAAGTTGTCCATGGGCAGCGTTGATCGTTTACCATCAGGTGATACGCCTGCTCGTTTGTCGTCCTTTATCTATACTAATATTATAAAGCTAAAGAGTTTGTTTGTTTGAACGCGCTAATTTCAGGAACTACTGATTCAAATTAGAAAATATTTTTTGTGTTGGACATTTATTGAGCGAATCATCAATAAAAAATATTTTGAAAACGGGGAAAAATTATTCATCAATATTAATTAATCATAATAACAAAATTTGCCGCGGACGAAGTCGCGGGCAACAGCTAGTCATAAAATAAAACTCTACTTTTTTCCGAAATGAAAGGTTGCGTATGTGTTAATCCAAAACTGTGTGCAAAATTCTGTCAAAATCCGTTCAGCCGCTTTAGCGTAAAGGTAACAAACATCCATACATCCACGATCTCTCTCTCATCTGAGTGTTTACCCTGTTGCACCCTCAGCCTAGGTACTCCGAAGCCCAGGGTCCGCTTTCCAACATTAGTTTAAAATTGTACGGGTCCATCGACAATAATCATACTCACTCTGAGACCTTTTTCTTGCCCGCCCCTGTCGCTGCGGCATAAGATGAATGCACTCCACAGACTGAATTTGTTACAAAAGTGAGGGAGATTATTCCTCTTAGTGGCGTTTTTATGTGCTTCAAAGTGAGATTTTACTTACGAGTAGTACAGGGTTAAGTAAAGGCAATTATAAAGCGATAGTGATTTCACATTTTTTTCTTTGGTGTTTAGTTAAGATCTGTTGCTGTTGGATTGACAATTATGTAGAGGTATGCCCTTGAATAACTTCAAAAATACGTAACAGTTTTGAATACGATGTTAACTGTTATGTAATCTGTATATTCTACCACTCGTCTCTCTTTTCGTAAAAGAATATTGTATTTAAATAATGGAATATTCGAAAATACGAAATATAAACTCGCTTTGTTTTATAAAACTTTTATACATGCGACTTATAATAATATCAATCTATCGCAGACTCCGTATTTCATAGTCAAGAATTTATATACTACGTCTTCACAGAACATAAACTTGTGCAGTCTAGAAATCGAGATAAAAATTACCAATTTTGTGGTTTATATTTTTTATTTTGACATTTATATTATTATCGTTATTTTTTTTCTCGAAATATAAATTTCGGTGTTTGACCAATACTACGAGTTTTACACCAAGTAAGTATCAGCATCTGCAGAAATACTAGAGGATGGCTGGTCGTCCTGTAAAAATTTCCTGACAGGTGTTTAGTTATTATTATTATTCTCTTTATTTATTTAATTTCTTAGGTCTAGGTTTTTATAAAACTTATATAAAAAGTATAATATAAAAAAATATCATACAAAAAATACAACTTTTATAAAAACCTAATCCTAGAGGTCTGCCAGCAGCGGGGCAGGGCTCAAGCTACCGACAGTTAAGGCTACAGAGAGAGAAACCTCCTGACGATGCGCGCAGTGTCCAGGAGTACTGCCTTCTGTATCTGACCCTTGATCCAGCCATCTAGCGAGAGCCTCTTGAGGTGTTGATCGAGGCTCTTCGCTATAAGACCGTTCACTGAAACGACTATCGGGACAATGATCGTCGAATCCACATCCCACATAGCGGTCACCTCGTGGGCCAAGTCTAGGTACTTAGTAAGTTTGTCCTTCTCAGCCTTCACAAGGTTCTCGTCATGCGGGATGGTGATATCGATGAGCATTGACTGGCGCGTCGATCGATCTGTTAGCGCGATGTCAGGCTTATTATTATTATTATTATATTTATGACATATTCTTTCTCCTTTTATTTTTAAAAGGGTATATTCTATTTATACGGGCCGGAGCCAGAGCATAAATAGGTTTTAGATTATTGTATTGTAAGAAGAGGAGACCGATGAGGTAGTAAGAAATTTTCGAGTAAGTCGACAGGTATTTAAAACTACGGCTTTTTGTAAAGTATGGAGTGTGTTTTTACTAACTTGTAGTATATCCAGGCATTGCTGTAAACTTTTTGGAATAACTCCTGTTGATGAAATTATGATTGGGACAATGTGGACAGTTTGTACATGCCATTGTCGCTTTAACTCAATTGCTAAGTCTTGGTATTTTGTCAGTTTTTGTGATATGGTGGATTGAATGTTGTGGGTGTTCGGTATGGCTATATCTATAAGGTAAGCAGTTTTGTTAATTTTATTGTGAATTGTGATGTCAGGTCTATTATAATGTATCGTTTTATCTGTAATTATGGTTCTGTCCCAGTAAATCCTGATATTACTATTGTCAAGAATGGAGTCTGGTGTGTATTTATAATATGGTGTTTTACGTGAAATAAATTTGTGGGTGTGTGCGAGATGTTGGTGTATAATTGCGGCCACTTGGTCGTGGCGGTATTTGTAGTCTGTTTGTGCGAGAGATCTACATGCTGAAGTTATGTGTTGTATGGTTTCTGAGCTTGCGTGGCAGTGTCTGCATGTGTCAGATGGGAGATTTGGATTGCGTATGATATACTTTTGGTAATTACGTGTATCTATTATTTGATCTTGGATCGCGATCATGAAGGCTTCCGTCTCAGGAAAGAGCTCGCCACGCTGCAACCATGAGTTCGACGCTTGCTTATCGACATAAGACTGCTCTAGATCGTGGCGATGTCTTCCATGAAGGGACTTGTGCCTCCATGATGCGATTTTATCCTGTATATTTGTTATATGCTCTTTTCTTTGAGGATTTCTGTTATTTAGATTTAAAGGGGTGAGATTTTTGTCGGCATTTACAACTATTTCGTGAAGTTCGGATTGCTCTAAGCGTGTGTGGAAGAAGTGTCTCAATGATGTTATCTGTTTGTTGTGCAAATTAACAATATCTATTAGACCTCGTCCACCCTCCTCTCTTGGGAGTGCCATTCTTTGCACGCAAGATCTGGGGTGATGTTTTCTGTATGCTGTTAGAAGTGTGTTAATTGTACGCTGTAAACTAAGAAGGTCTCCCTGGGTCCAGTTTATAATGCCAAATGAATAAGTTAGGATGGGTATAGCATAACTGTTGATGGCTTTAGTCAAATTACGGGAGTTAAGTTGAGAGCGAAGTAAAATGTTTAGTCGGTGTCTGAACTTCTTTTTTAGTTCTGCTTTGGTCAGCTCCTGTTTAATCTCTCGAGCTTGTTCAAACCCTAAGTATTTGTACGTGTTGTGCGGTTCAAGTGGTTCTATTGTATCGTTCATCGGCAAGGTGTAAGAATTTAGAGTGATTTGTCCATTTTCAACGGAAAAAGTCTTACATTTGTCTAAGCCAAAATGCATGTGAATGTCTTTTGAAAATGTTTGTGTAATATCTGCTAGATTATGAAGAGATTGTGTTGAATCGCTGTAAAGTTTTATATCATCCATGTACATTAGATGGGTTAGACATATGTCTTTTTGTGGTGTATTGATGGTGTAACCTAATTTGGACTGGTTAAGTAGATGAGAGAGAGGATTTAATGCGAGACAAAACCATAGAGGGCTAAGTGCATCTCCATGAAAGATTCCTCGTCGTATTTGAATTTCGGGGGTCTCTATTGAAGACTGGCCTGTAGTTTTAAGTGTAGTTGTCCAGTGTTGCATAGTTGTTTTAAGAAAATGGGTGATTTCGGGGTGTATTTTGTATCGATGAAGTACATGGATGAGCCAGCTGTGTGGTACGGAGTCGAAAGCCTTTCGGTAATCAATATACATAGTGCTTATATTTTTCTTTTTTGCGATAGACTGTTTCATGGCAACTGAATCTATAATAAGCTGTTCTTTGCAGCCCTGACTGCCCTTACTGCAGCCTTTTTGTTCCTCATTTAGTATATTATTTTCTAATATGTGTTGATGTAATAGTTCAGCGATACAGGCTGTTATGAGTTTGTAAAAAGTTTGTAAACAAGTGATAGGGCGGTATTTGGCAGGGTTTTGATAATCGCTGTCTTTTGGTATCAAATAGGTGAGGCCTTGAGTGAGAAAGCTAGGCATAGTGTACGGTGTCTTTATAAAGTCGTTAATATGGTTATGCAAACTAGGGTGAATTGATGAAAATTTTTTGTACCAGTAATTGTGTAAGCGGTCACTTCCTGGTGCTTTCCAGTTGTGGGTTCTGTTCAGTACGCGTATAAATAAATCAACCGGGATATGTTCAAATGTCATTGGCGGGATGTTATTCGTAATATTAGACTCGACTTCTAACCACTCAGACTTGACTAGCTCCGTGGCGCAGCGGTCAACACGCCAGCCTGCGACACGGAGTGACCGGGTTCAATCCCCGGCCAGGTCAAGATGGAAAATGATCTTTTTCAGATTGGCCTGGGTCTTGGATGTTTATCTATATATGTATTTGTTATAAAATATAGTATCGTTGAGTTAGTATCCCATAACACAAGTCTCGAACTTACTTTGGGGCTAGCTCAATCTGTGTGATTTGTCCGTATATATTTATTTATTTATTTAAAAGCACTGGAATTGTGAGAAACAGACTCAGACCAAATACCAGACCAATATTTATGAAGTTCAGTAGCTGATGGAGGCAAGTTTTGGTTGGAGTTTATTTGTTGGGTGTCTGATGTAATGGTCCTGTAATACTGCTTTTCATTGTTAGTAAATTGAGAGTTTTGTTTTTTACTTAGAGTGCAATTCAGGTATCTTTTTAGTCTGCTAGATACTGCATTGAGTTTTTGTTTGATTGTATCTAAAAATTGTTGGTCGGTGCGATTAGGTTCTTCATGTTGAGAGTGTATCTTATATTTACTTTTAATGGATTCAACCAGATGTACAAGTCTTCTACTTCTGATGCCTCTTATATATTCACTCATTCTTGCAATGTCTCTCCTAATATCTTTTACTTTCTTTTCAAGTCTGTTTTGCCAAAGTGGAATTTTTTTGACCTTTTCCCTAGGATATTGAGTGCTATTATCGTCGATGTCCCTAATTTTGGTGCCGTTGCATATGGCGGCCGTATACGCTGCGCAGTAAATGATAGTTTGAGTAGTAATAAAATCTTGTTCAGCTGAAATATGATTTGGGATTATTTTGGTATTAATAAAGTGTACTATGCTTGCTAGTTTCTTTGACGTTTTCTGTTTAGGTATAAAAGGTCTTTTAGTTGGATTAGTATTTTGGAATTTATCTAAAGCTTTGTTAAATTGTTCTTCTATGTTATTTGGATCTTGGACTATATAACTGTGTATGTTTTGTAAAGTTTCTAAAGAATTGTCAGTCGGAGAGGAAGAATGGTTGAAAGTAGAAGGTGTTATTGTTTGTATTTGTGAAAGTGTGGGTATATGGATGGTGGGAGTTTGAGTATTCGTTATATGAGCAGATTCAGCTTCAGTATCCAGTGTTACGCTATCAGTTTGTAATATAATGTCATAAGTTTGGGTGTTGTCATTAAAGTCGATATTATTTGATACTTCGTCACGTAGTTCTTGTAGTCTCTGGTCACTTAGGAGTTTATTATTAAGTATTACTCTTAGTTGATCGGATATTCTTTGTTCACTAACCTCTATTAATTCTGGGAACTCGGCTATCACTGCTTGGTGTAGCGGTTGTCGATAAGCTGTTTTGTAATGTCCTAATTCTGTTATTTTATAGTAGTTTCTAATGATAGATTCGTTATATTCATTTGTCCATCTTCTCCTACTTCTTACTTCTTGACTATACTGTAAATGTGTAGTTGCCTGTGTGTGATTATGTTGAACTTCTATGTCTAAAAGTATTTTAACTTCTTCTTTAATTTGATCTAGTATTTCTTGAGAGAGTAACTTATTTCTCACTATGGCCCTACATTGGTCTCCTAATCTTTGTTTGGACGCTTGCATGTCGGGATATTCCCGGGTGAATTCAAAGTGAAGATGATCTAAGTAAATTTTGCTACTATTCAGTTTGGTGGCAATGAGGTACGTGCGCCAGATGAATCTATTCATTTCTTCTGACCATCTTTTTCGCGCACGATTTGTGCTTGAGGCGGGTGCAGGTACAGTGGCATGTGCCTCCTGCACAACATCCTCAGACACCGGTGAAACAGTGCTTGACCGTGAAACCTGCCAAAAATATGATGATGAACTTGGTGATTCTATAGAACCAAATGGTGAAGGTGTTGCTGAATGTCTATCCGATTCGCTAAGCATATCTGTGTCCATATTCGAAGCTTGGGTCGTTTGACGGGAAGATGTTGCCGCTCGGGGATTCTTCGCACCCCTAGACCTAGTCCCAGGTTGACTTCCGTCATAGCCAGTACTGGTACTAGACCCGCCGAGCACTTGGGGCCGTTTTGAAGAACTTCTTGTTTGTACCATACTTGTTTCTTCTTTTAGGATTTGGGACCGTTGGTTTAGGAAGGGTGAAGCCAAAATAAAGTTTTTTTTTTTTTTTTGTCATAGGAGGTATTGACAATTTAATAAAGGTTCCCGCCTTCCCGTAAGCCCCCCCACCACGACAAGGTGGCCCCGTGGGGGGGTTATTATTATTATTATTATTATTTCGAGCCATCATGTGTCCCACTGCTGCATGATTGGAAGGAAATAACGCAGGACCGGACTGAATGGAAGAAGTGGAGGGAGGCCTTTGCCCAGCAGTGGGACATTTATATAAGCGCAAATATTTTCAGGGCAGGAACTCATAGGTCAAAGAAACGCTTTAGTAATAAATTTTAATAAATCGACACGGTAGGTTTTTTTTAGCTTTTTCATACAAATTAATTATTTTTTTATAAAAATCCATAAATTTGATGTTTTGACTGTCGATCAGTAATTTTAAAAAAATTGCTTTTGAAGCATTTTCCTAGCATATGGGTACCAGCTAAGTGCCAGCCCATAAGCTAGAAAAATGTTTAGAAAGAAAAATGTTTAAAATGTTAAAATATTTACACTTAATTTAAATGGACTTTATATAACACAATGAGACTTTTTGAGTTACCTATCTGTAAATCATAGTCTAAGATATACATACACCATCGCGGTTTAAGAAATACCTCATTTCGCTTGACTTTGCGTATACTCTGCCGTGCAGATCATCTAAGAAAAAAAATAAAACTAGAATGCTACTTAAAAAAGCATTAAACTGAATTTGAGCTCTTTAAGTATTTGTATATTTTAACCTTTAACATAACAACAATATCCGTTATCCGCTGCACCTTACACATATCTTAATACGTAAAACAAGTTCGAACACTCATACGTTATGTGAACCGTTTTTTATAATCTTTAATTTGTTGGTTTTTGTTATCACCCTGAATAGCAGAATAACTTTTAAAACATACGAAATATTTACAATATAATAAATTAATAGCGAAAGGAAGTTTAGTTGTGGTAGAGCCATGCTACCAGCCAAATTTAGTTTTGTTCGTAACATAGATGGGCCGGCTCGTCCGGGTAAGTACCACATTTTCACAAAAAATCAACGTTTGTGTAGAGGCCTTACCGCTTCGGTGAGTGAGAGAGCCGGAGGCCCATCCTTCCCCCAACTTCTTGTAAGGCCGGAAATGCTACTGTTGGTGTTACAGTGGTCCATGGGCAGGGCTGATCGCTTACCATCAGGTGACTCGCTTGCATGTTGCTGCCCTAAAAAAAAAAACAAAGTTTGCCGGGACAGCTAGTTTAAAATATATTCATTCACTTGACTTGGCACGCACCCTGCCGGGCTCCTTGTCTGAAAGAAAATTGAAAACATAGAATGAACCGATAATTCATCTTGTCAAGAAGCTTGCGACAATAAATTACGGTGCAGCCTTTTAAGCTCTTTAAGTTGTCTGGTGTTTTTATTTTATAATTTATCATCTTCTAGGTATTTTTTCGCGATTTCGTCCGCGTAAATTATAGCCGCTGCTACCAGCTGAATCAGCATAATGTAACTCAATATAGGTGATTTTTTTTTTAAGTCGGTTCATAAATAACGGAGAAAATAAACTGGCCAAGTGCGAATCGGACTCGCGCACGAAGGGTTCCGTACCGTTATCTATAAAAACGGGTAAAAACAAGTCTGTTGTATGGGAGCCCCCTTTAATATTCATTTTATTTTTATTTAATTATTTATTTTTTAAAGTGAATATATAATTAAAGATTCTGTGAATATTTCCTGCGTCTACCTGTTGCCGTTATCAATATCGAGAAAAAACAAGCAAAAAAATCACGTATATTGTATGGGAGCCCCCTTACATATTTATTTTATTCTATTTTTTTGAGTGTTTGTTGTAATAGCGGCAACAGAAATACATCATATGTGAAAGTTTCAGCTATCAACCTATCACGGTTCATGAGATACATCCTGGTGATAGACGGACAGACAGACAGACGGACAGCGGAGCGAAATTAATAGGGTCCCGTTTTTACGCTTTGGGTACGGAACCTTAAAAAGGAGGAGATTATTAATTCGGTTGTATTTTTCAAAATATTTTTTAAGGTAACAAAAATACAATACAAGGTAAAGATAAGGTTTGTAAAGTAGGTAAGTAAAAATAACGAAGAACTCTGACACCAGGGTGTGCAATGTGTATGGTCGATTTATCGTGTCCCCTACATGAAATGATGATGATTACAAGCTTATTTAACTTGCAATGTATGTATGTTACTATTTTTGTTCGGGTGGAATCTTGCAACTCAATTTTGAAGCACTGATTGCGATGAAATTTTGTATACTCGTTTGGTTTAGATGCCAATGCATGTGATGTCAATTCTATAAATCCAACATGGCGGAACATGATGAGATGGGGAATAGCTATTTTAGATGCACTCCAACAATATGGATATCAAAATAAAGTGCACGCTTTAATTTATAAAAAACTGTAGACACAAAGATTTAAAAAAAATTTGGTCTTCAAACTTCTATGTGTAGACATCATGAAATTAAATGTTTGTATGTGATTGTGTATTTAGTTTTTAGGGTTCCGTACCTCAAAAGGAAAAACGGACCCCTTCTAGGATCACTTTGTTATCCGTCTGTCTGTCAAGACACTTTTTCTCAGGAACGCGTGGAGGTATCAAGCTGAAAATCATATCTAATACTTAGGTCTACTGGCCCTTGGAGCTGTGATGGCTGTGAAAGATACATCATCATCATCATTTCGAGTAGGTGTCACGGTCAATCGACGATGCACACCCTGGTGTCAGAGTTCTTCGGAACCGCCTCTCGGCCTCTGACGTGGTTCCTTTGACGACTACCAGATGGTAGCCGGGACCACCGGCTTAACGTGCCTTCCGAAGCACGGAATCATCTTTATTATCAGACAGTCAGGTGAAAGATACAGCAAATTTTCGACATTTGCAAGGGAATCAAAACTTACAGGGTACTTACCGTGAACTACCTCTGAAAGAATCTTAAAATTTGGTACAAAGCAACGTCTTATAGTTACAGATAAAGGAAAAATTGCGATAAGCATACATTTTTAGTTACATCATATACAAAAAATAATTTTAATAATTTTAAACTTATTTCAGATAATGGTACGGAACCCTTAGTGTGCGACTCCGACTCGCACTTGGCCGGTTTTTTATCTTTGATGGAAGTATATCGCATTTTCTGTTCACCGAACTTTTACAATGTTTGATCGACGTGCTTTCCGAAAAGGAGGAATTATTGAAGTCAAGATAAGCTAGTGTAAGTTATTTATTTCTCAGATTTTGTCGGATACGGATATCTTGAGAGATCGCTTACGGAAGATGTCGATGTCGGCGTACTTCAGTAAGGGCTCTAAGAGCCTTGAGTTATCTAGAATTCTCTCAAGCTTCCGTTCATAGTGTAGTGATGTGACATCCTCAACTTTTTCCAGACTGTAGAAAACAAGACGGGATTTTTTCATGTGAATTTCTTATTATTCTCTCGTGTTGAAATTATTGAGAAATTCTTGAAAAATTTTGGAAACCTCCCACGAATGATAAACAAAACGTTTTTGAGAACAGATAACCACACTACGGGACCAAACTATTTGTTTGTTTTTCGTGTAATCGCCAACATTGGTGTTAGAATTTTCAAACTGCTGTATCTGACAAAGCTTAACGAGTGCCATCAGTGATGACAGCGTGTTTTTCGAAGCAAGAAGGAGCTCGAGATACTTTTATACCACTTGCGATCACCCATCCCAGTGGGGACTGTGCGCAGCGTTGCTTAACATACTTAAGCGCTGATAATGCACAAACTTGGGGTATCATTGTATAGGTCATCTATGTCGTAAGTACCTATTAAATCTACCCTATATATATATATATATATATGTATGTCTTACTATATCTACATAATTTACTTTGAAAAAAAATCGACATCAACCAAATACTTAACCGATTTTGATGAAACTTAAATGGGACCTTTCAAATAGGTTATTTCAAGTCGGTACATAAATAACGGAGTTATGAGGAAACAAATTAAAGAACGACTTACAACAGAATTGAAGGAGGTTCTCCTTCTTTTTCAAAGTCGGTTAAAAAGAGGTCATCTACCTAAAGTGTACCGACTACAGCAAGTGTAAGTTATGTAAGCACGGAAATGGATATCTTGATAGATCCCTAACGGAAGATGCCTGTCTCGGCGTACTTCAGTTAGGCCTCTAAGGGCATTATGTACTCTCCTTGTTCTGAAATTTCCATCCATACATATTACATACACGGTGAAATTTTGATCGTTGACCCTTAAGGCTGAACGAGTCGATACTTTTCCCATACAAACTTCGGGGGGGCTGTACTCCATTTTTGTCTCATTATTAATTTTGTCTGTACGGTAACAGATTAGTAAAATAAAAAGCCATTATGTAGTTATGAGCCAATACACTTTAGCTTTTATTCCTAACTTTAACACAATTTTGGGCGTAAATAAGTAATAAAAGAAGTATAATATATCGAAAACAAAGACCGTACCGACAAAGTTCAATTATCGAAGATTTCAATTAACTTTATTTATAACTAGCTGTTGCCCGCAACTTCGTCCGCGGCAATTTCTGTTATTATAATTACTCGTAATTAGTTTTTTATTAGTATAGATGAATAAATTTCCCCCGTTTTTAAAACATTTTTTATTGATGCTTTGCTCTTATTGGTCGCAGCGTGATGTTTTATAGCCTAAAGCCTTCCTCAATAAATGGACTATCCAACACAAAAAGAATTTTCTAATTTGAACCAGTAGTTCCCGAGATTAGCGCGTTCAAACAAACAAACAAACAAACAATCAATCAAATTAACAAACTCTTTAGCTTTATAATATTAGTATAGATTGATTTATGCAGTATTTTTTTCATAAAACCCCATTTTCCAAAAGACGTTTTGCAATATTTCATGCGCTCGGTAGTGTTTGTGTGCGTGCGACTCGGCGTATGCGTGTAGATATAGCGTCTAACTGCTCATCCATATTTCTGTGTGCTCATCACTGATACTATCTCTGTCGGACACAATGCTAGGTGAAGCAACGTGCTTTTTGGCCGCGCCTGCCAGTGAGTTTGCCTCGCGACTTATTCGTCCTTAAATGGATGTGTGCCGTCCACTCGTAGGTAATGAAACAACCACAGTCAGTTTTCAATGACAAGTTGTGCATGTCCGTTCGCAGTGGCGGTCGTCGGCCGACTGCCTCGCCCCCCACCCCGCGCGGTCCATACGCAACTTCCATTGCCTTTATTCCAATACGTCACAGGATGATTTAGCCCGTTGATATAAACAACTTTTCCTATGGGACCAAACTTAAACTTTTTTTTTGATGTTCCCATACAAATTGTCATTTTTTTGTATGGACTGCCCATTTTTTTTGTGTTTCCAGCATTGGCCCATAGGAAAAGTTGTTCATATCGATGGGCTGAATCACCCCTTTAAGGGTCCAGAACGATCAAAATTTTACCGTGTATAAATTATCACGTCTTTATCCTTTACGGGGTAGGCAGAGCCTAAAGTCATAAGACCGAAAGGCCTCGTTTAGCGTGTTTGTGGTCGTAAAGGTGGTAAATAAAACAGAAATAACTGAATTTTGCACATTATTTTTATAAAGAGGTTTAGATTTAGGTTTTGTTTTGGTTGGAACGGAATCGCTATAATTATTATAATAACAATGATTTTTTCCTTTTTTCCTTGCTTCTTTTTGACGTGATAACATCTTATAAATCGATAAACCTCGGCTGCACGCAAGAAAAAGTGTCACAGGTAAAGAAAGAGTGTATACAGGTAAAGTGGGGGCATACAGAATTAATTTATAGCTTGTTGAGGAAACAAAATCGTTTAGGATATTACACGCGCCTTAAGGGCCGACACGTGTGTTTGGCGAAAATGACGTGTGTGGAATTTCCATGGTACGAGTAATTAAGGAAAGTTTTAAGAACCTCCAACTTGCAAGTATACTAGCTGCCCACCCCGCCTTCGCACGGGTAGATATAGGTATTTGTATAGCTTATGTTCATAAGGGATAATGTAGGTATTTTTTTAATATGAAATGGGTTTACTCTTGACCATAATCTAGGCCAAAGGCAAAGATATGGTCTAAGATCGAGCGAGCTCACCCAGAAGAAGCCCATTTACTCTAACTTTAAAAAGATGCAGGTTATATGCGCTCGGAAATACAGACGCAGGCAATGCATTCCAATCCTTAGCTGTGCGCATAATACATTTCTAATAGTGAAATAATTTTTCAAATCAGTCCAGTAGTTTTGATCCTATTCAATACAAATAAACAAACAATCAAATAATTACTACTAATGTGACTGATTCATTAAAGTTTAAAACATTGATTAATGCTATATACCACTCAAGCTAATCTTAGCTCCCTTTAAATAGAGTGCTAGCTACGCCCTTGGGGCTAAGACACTAGGAAGAACAAGTATACACTCAAAGTAATTTGCCGTAAGTTTACAGGTAAAGCGAGGGCATACAGAATTAATTTATAGCTTTTTGAGGAAACAAATTTATCGTTTAGGACAGCGTTGCTTAACCTTTTTCAGTCCGCGGACCCCTAGATAATAAAGCACAATTTTAAAGACCCCCGTAATAAGGAATAAATTTATTTTTCCGTTAAAATTAAAGCAATTTTATAAAAACTAATTCGTAGTATCCTTTTTTTTTGAGTTTGTTTTTCCTAGTTGTGAAAATAATGGTTGTAGCTGGCATTTATTTACTAATTCAAATGTTTATAGCTAAGACGGCGGACCCCCATACATATACTCGTAGACCCCCAGGGGTCCGCGGACCACAGGTTAAGGCGATACCACTGTAAAAAAGGTCGTTCTGAACCTTATTTATCTCGCAAAATACTTAAATTAGGAGTTTCAAATCTAAGTAATATGATTTTTGACTATTTCATCTCCAAAAGTGTAAGATGAAAACACGTTTTGATAAAATTTTCTCGATAGAAATATTTTTTGAAAAATGGTCTTCGTTCGCAGAGTTTTTGTTATTGTAGCTCAAATGCGACGAATTAAATAATGATTTTTAGACTAAAAGATAGGTTATTAGTAATTCATCAAAATGTAAATATGAAAATACAATTAACCGGTCTGATTTTATATAAAATAGAAATAACGAATTTGGCGCTTACGTTTTTTTCTTTGAGCGACTCGAGTCTATCTCCTATCTCATCATTCACGGGCTAAACCGCTAATCGCTATCCCTTGCGCGCACTTGATCAGTCTGCGTACGCCTTTGCCGAGCGATGGTACCAAACATTTGAGGCCTCGTCTTAAGAAACACTGGTTTAGGATATTACACGCACCTTGAGGGCCGTGTGTTTAGCGAAAATGATGTGTGTGGAATTTCCATTGCAATGAAGGAAAGTTTTAGAAACTCAAACTTATAAATATACTAGCAGCCCACCCTGCCTTCGGGTAGATAGGTATTTCCATAACCTGTGTTTATTAGAGATAATGTAGGATTCTAAAGATGAAAGAAATTTCAAATCGGTGCAGTAGATTCGGAACCTATTCAATGTAACAATTTTTTTTTCTTAAGGGCCTATACTACCTCACACTGCTTTGCATGATTGACTGTTATATCAATAATAATTAAATACTCAAGTTGAAATAAAAATGCAGCAAAGTTCAGGACTAACTCTGGTAACTATATGACTCAAAAACATGATTGCGTAAAATTTTCTCGATAGAAAAAAATTGCAAATTTGCCTCCAAATCACGTCTAATTTACTCGGTATATAGTATTATTCACCAAATACATTAAAATTAACCTTGAAACTATTGATTATTATTGCATTACAGATAAGGAAGCCATCATATGTTTTTCTTTTTCGAATAACCCTTGAATATTCCTAAAAAACGAAAATATCCAAAGTAGCCAACGCGTTTAGACCATCCGCGTTTGTATCGCCACGCCGCCTGGCATATGGCGGGCTCTTAATACATTTTAATTTATTCTTCAAAAAACAAGTAAAAATTATAAATAAAAATATTCTTCCAACAACGCGCCTCAGGAAGGCAACGTGCCAAAAACACTGGCAGCGTTTCCTCGCTGTATCGCGATACTTACACGTTGAGCAAAAAAGCTGCCAGCTCTCAAGTTTCCCGTGGCCTAAACGAGGCGCCTCGTGATGTCCCTTTAAAATAATATTCCTCCTACTAATTAATGATCTACCAAAGGTCATTAATGATACAAAATGTCTTATGCAGATGACTTAAAACTGTTTCTAGGGTTAAAGGTTTAAGGCTAAAGGTTGAAAAGGATAAAGATTGTTTAAAGCTGCAGGAAGACATAGATAGGGCTATAACGTGGAGCAAGATCAACCAGCTGCACTTCAACACTTCTAAGTGTTCTACCATCTCTTTTACTCGTTCACATAAACCCATATGTCGCAATTATTACGCAGATGGAGTTCCATTAGCCAGGGTTTCAGAGGTGAAGAACATGGGGGTATTATTTACTACTAATCTGAGCTGTACTGCAAATATATGCAGAACAGCGTTCAGAAAGTTGGGCTTTGTTTTGCGTTACGTTAAAAACTTTACCAATGTCACTGCTATTAAATTACTTTATAATTGAGCCTTGATCAGGAGCTAAAGGAGAAGTTTAGGGTGTAAAAGCATAACTTAAGCAAATAAATACTTAAAGATATTTAGTGTTGCCTGCCGAAGGTACTTAAAGTTACTGTATTAGGCAGCCGAAGGCTAAGGCATGGACGGTATGCCGAGGGCGGAGGTATCTAAATCCACGGTGTATAACGCTCCATTGATAAGATTGACCGGAGACTGCCTCCGACGTCATCGCTAGGTACGAAGGGAGCCCAAGCAGCCCCCCGAAACCCCCGCTCGTCGATTGTAACTATGACTAGTGATGTGCTGGAGAGAAATCCTCTGTTTTCATGAATTCCTTTTCACGGAAATTATCAGGAAAATTTCTAATAATTCTCGAGAATTTCTCAAGAAGAAATTTTCGGGAAAAATTGCCGACCTGTTGTCAATGTTCTCGAATATTTTAAAGCACGGCACAACACCAACTATGACTCTTTTAAGATTACTTAGTGTTGCCTGCCGCTCGTTAGGCTCTCGATACGATATTCTCTGTATACACATTGGCTCTACTCTTCCATGTTGGTCTTAGAGAAAAAGACAAAATGTAGCATGTACCAGCTGCTTCTCTTCCCGCGTAGACAGTAAAGGCCGATCGAGGGAATGGGCGGAATCATGTAAGTAGGCGGTGCGGCTAGCACCCTACTCTGTTTAGCAACTTGCAATTTGCAACCCATCACTATTCTGATTAAGTTTTCTATCTCACTAACATGCTAAACGTGGATTTTAAGTCACGAATATTAGACCTAGGCTCTGTCTACCCTGCAAGGGAAAAGACGTTAAAGTATGTATGGATACTATTGAGCGGCAACTTATAAAGCATTGTTGTTGTTTGAATGTAAATGAGTTCTTGTTGCATACCTACATTGTAAGTTTTGCATTGTAAGTATATTTTCAAGTTCAGAGTTTGAGGGGCATTGTTGCATTATTAGAGCTTATGAATGTTCAGCAACCCAGGCTTGGTCTCCACTGGAATGGGTGTTAACAAATGGCATAAAAATATCTCGAGCACCTCCGTGCTTTAGTTTATGCCATTGGTCTCAGCAGGTCACAGCTGTCTTCAACGATGACAGTCGAGGTTAAAATATATAAATAAATATAAAAGGGACTATTACACAAATTGAGCTAGCCTCACAGTAAGGTTGTAGTAGCAAGAAAAGGGGTAAAAAATGATACGTATGATTAATCATGTTCAAAGAAATATCTTAGAGTAAAATATGAACGTTACGTTTACCACAAAGACTGATGCCATAATTAATTAAGATTTTCAAGTCACGCACAAATATTAAATGCGACTTTGTAAGGGTTAATTAATGGCTTATGTTACTCGCAGATTGACTTTCTATGGTAAAGCTATTTTTCTTCCAGCTACAATAGGCTAGTTTCCTAAAAAAATATAATTAGTCCGTCAGTTAGATATTCAAAAAATATTGGACACATATTTTTTCTTTTGTCGATTAAACAAAAAATGGTAAAGATATAGCCCTTTGAAGTTCCGTATGACGTCATAGTTTGCTACAATTTTTAGCAAACTTTGACGTCACGAGCCCCCACTCCTGAACTTTGACGCGCTTTATCTTTATTATTTATTGTTTATTTGACAAATGAAAAAATACGTGTCCAATATTTTTTGATTATCTAACTGACGGACTAATTGTTATGTTATTATTACGACCCAGGAAACTAGCCTATTTTATGATAACTGCACTACAATAAAAAGAGAAAGTTTGCAAAAAAAAATCCTTGTGATGCTTAGTTTTTTTTTTTTATGTCGCGGGACCATATAGGTATCACGTGTCACAAAAGGTTGGCTAAGCTGACGGCCGTATAGAGTTATATAGTTAGCGTGTAAAGAGCAAGTGTATTGCTTGGCCTAACATTTTTACTATTTGTAATTTCTCTTCAATTTTATTTTCACATACTTTTCTTGTAGTAGTTGAAAGAACAGCCAAGAACAGCCAGAAACTGGCCGGGCGGCGGGACTCATTTGTATGGAAATGACGAATTTTTTTTGAGTTTTCAGCATTGGTCTCATAGAAAAAGTTGTTCATATTGATGGTCTGAGTGGGTGACTCAAACCATTAATATGAACAACTTTTTCTTTAAGGGTCCAGAACGATAAAAATTTCACCGTGTATATACTACTACCGTAATTTTTTTCACGTGTTCATATACAACCATTTAGTAGATAGAGGGGAGGGGGGGACACTGGACTCTAACAAAAAATTGTATTATAAATCCAAATATTTCCAAAATGGATAAGTAAATCGAAAAATGATGTTCATAAGCTAAAAATATTTTTAAAAGACCTATTCAGCAATATGCCACAAGTTGGGGTAGCCGCGAAAAAAATTTACTCCCCTTTTTATTTGTATGGGAGCTACCCTAAAAATTTTTTTTTTCAAGATTTCCCTTTTTTTTTTGGCATGATTAATATACATATCTATACCAAATTACAGCTCTATAGTCTTATAGTCTCTGACTAAAACCGCGGACGGACAGACCGACAGACATGGCGAAACTATAAGAGTTCCTTGTACCCTAAAAAGAGTGTTTGTTTGAGTTGGCACTCGTATCACGACCACTTTGGATATAGTAAGGCCCTAAGAAGAGTCGTGGAGCGAAATTGCGGGCGAAATGAGTTATTTTATGTTCCATATCGCGGGGTCGAAGACATGTCAGCGGTACTGAGAGTACGGCATATTATATTTTTACTTTATATTGTGCTTTGGCTGCACATATATAGAAAAGTATAATATTATTAAAACTTACGCGAGATATCATTTTATTATTAAACAAAACGGTTCAATTCACGTATTTTTAGTCGGAATAATGCCGACAGTTTCAGCCTAGTCAGTAGGCCATCCTCAGGGCGAGTGTCAAGGTCGTCCCGGCGCGACCGTCAGCTGATCTCTGAGGAGGGCCGCCGCCCGCGCCTCCGACTAAAATACGTGAATTAAACTGTTTTGTTTAATAATAAAAACCGGCCAAATGCGTGCAATCTATAAAAAAGGCAAAAAAAAAATTATGTCTGTTGTATGGGATAAATAATTTTTTATATTAATTTACTGTGTTTACTTAATATTCTGTGTCATGTTATCAATATCGAGCAAAACCACACAAAAAAATCACGTTTGTTGTATGGGAGGCCCCCTTAAATATTTATTTTATTCTATTTTTTAGTATTTGCTGTTATAGCGGCAACAGAAATACATCATCTGTGAAAATTTCAACTGTCTAATTATCACAGTTCATGAGATACGGCCTGGTGACAGACGGACAGACAAACAGCAACTGATTGAGCTGCACTGCACGTTTAGTTTGGATGACAATGCATGACAATTAATCCAACATGGCGGAACACTCAAGAGTGCGGACAAGCTATTTTTGATGCAATCGGACAATATGGATATCAAATTAAAGGGCTTGCTGAAAATAACTCGAAAAATAAAGTGATGTATATAAAAGTCTGTTTTTTTTTAAATTTATTTTGTGTGTATTTCTGTAAATATGTCACTTGTGTTTTGGGAATACGAAGCATAGAGCTAAAGTACTCGGAAATTACAAACGAAATGAGTTATTTTATGTTCCATATCGCGGAGTTTAGGCGATTCCACGACGCATTATGGTCGATTAGATTTTTAATGGATAGCTCTTAATCTTGTTGGGCTATTGCCATTTTTTGCCGTTGTTTGCGCTACCAGTTTTTACGTATTCTTCTATGCCTTCTTCGGTATCCCACGGCTACTTTTTTTTTACTACTTCACTTATATTTTATTGCGGGTAATAGTAAACCAGCCACTACCTAACACATGCGTCCTCCTTCTAGGTCTGTCATGTTTTTGGCAAACACCTAGTTATAGAATGTAGGTGTGAAATCAGCAATGCTTTGGGACTCGTCTGCCGCATGCGTGAGGAAAGGTGAGCTAAGGTGGCGACTATATGTCCTCAATTACTCCCATATCCTCCCACCAACTCCTTGAAAGGCCGACAACGCTACTGTCACACCCTGGTATTGCAGTTGTCCATAGGCAGCGGTGATTACTTGCCATCGGGTGATACTTGCTCTCTAAAACAACGGATTGCACTCTCAGATATTACTTCCTCTCCTACGCCGCGCCGGCAGTCTCGTGTCACGTGTCCGTCTTACGAATTTTCGATCAGGTCACGTGTCCTGACGCTTAATATTTTTTACCCATCCCAAAAAGTGCACAACGTCACAAAATAAGTTTTCACTTTAAAAATATACGCTGATGTCAATTTACACGCTGTATGCTTACTTTCAAAGAATCTATACTTCTTTACTAATATTATAAAGCTGAAGTGTTTGTTTGTTTGAACGCGCTAATCTCAGGAACTACTAGTTCAAATTGGAAAATTCTTTTTGTGTTGGATAGTCCATTTATTGAGGAAGGCTTTAGGCTATAAAACATCACGCTGCGACCAATAGGAGCGAAGCATCAATTAAAAATGTTTTGAAAACGGGAGAAAATTATTCATCTATACTAATAAAAAAACCTAATTACGAGTAATCATAATAACAGAAAAGTATGGCTCTAGTAGTACAGAGGGGGTCGTGCTCCTGTAGTGGAGACTAAAAAGGACCTGATGATGATAACAACAGGAATTGCCGCGGATGAAGTCGCGGGCAACAGCTAGTGTGTCTATAATAATGACATAACAATTCAAATCCGGAAAGAAATATTATTATAGCAAACCATACAATCAGTTTGAATTACACAGCCATAACGTCTTTATATCCACGCGTTTATGTTCCAATGCCAGCGGAACGATGACGTCATCTTCCACTGTCACGTAACACGCATAAAATGGCGAGACGTGGTCGTTACCATGCCTTTTAAAATTCTAACAATGTAGACTGAAGAATGGAAATTTTATTGCTCAAGTTCAAGAAGGTTATGGAACTACGAATAAGCTCACTAGAAATCGACAAATTGAGTAAAATATTAGAAACAATGCTGTTAAGGAAAATGGCAGTTTAAGCTATAACAGAGGTCCTAGATCAAATATAATGGTGTGTGTGTAAAATGAAGGCTTAATAATGTCCCCGAGTCAAAACATCATGCATAATTACAAACAACGACAAAAACGGTACACACTGAAAGTATAACTCCATCTTTATTTTCTCTTTTGATGCGTAGTTTTTGCCTCTTTTTCGTTTCGAAACGTTTGAGTGCTAGCGCGTTTTATTGAAACTGTGGATGAAACAACTCCGAAACTCGATTAGGGCGCTGTTTTGCTGGTGCCACTTTTCGAGCGCGCATCGTGTATCTACCAATAAATTTGATCGAAGACAGAGGTAATAATTTTTTTAATTTCTTATGCTTCAGAAGGCACATCAAATTGTCACATCTCCTTATGCTTTTATCTTCCACATTAGCTGTTGGCAATTTCTGTTATTATTATTAATTAGTATCATCATCATCATCATCAGGTCTTTTTAGTCTCCACTACAGGAGTACGACCCTCTCTGTACTACTAGAGCCATACTTGGCCAGAGCAGCCAGATTAATTAGTATAGATTAATAATTTTCCCCCGTTTTCAAAACATAATTTTATTGATCCTATTGGTCGCAGCGTGATGTTTTATAGCTTAAAGCCTTTCTCAGTAAATGGACTATAAACACACAAAAACAATTTTCCAATTTAAACTAGTAGTTCCTGAGATTAGCGCATTCAAACAAACAAACTCTTCAGCTTTATAATATTAGTATTTAGAGTGTAGATTTAGCTTTAATCTATGTCAGCTGCTATTAGGCTATTTGAATAATGTGATACTGATATACGTTATCAGTATCACATTATTCAAATAGCCATGAGATAAACAAAATGTCATAATATTAGTTTTTTTTATTTCGTGTGTGTAAGTGGCCAACACTGGTGTCAGAATTTTTAAGCTGCCTAAAGGCATCTGACATACCTTAACGAGTGCCATCAATGACGACAGCTGAACGTGCCTTGTGTGTGACCAGACCACCCATCACAGTGGGGACTACGCCCAGGGTTGCTTAACTTATGTAAGCGTTATTAATTCTCACGACCACTGGGGTAACGGTTCCTCCGTTACCCCAGTGGTCGTTCAGTAAAATCGTATCAGTGTGACATTGAACAGCAAAACAAACTAAATCCAAAAGTCTTTGAGGTAATCCGATTGAATGAAGATGTATTTTTTTTTATGTTATAGGGCGGCAAACGAGCAAGCGAGTCACCTCATGGTAAGCGACCACCGCTGCCCATGGACAACTGCAACACCAGGGTGTAACAGGAGCGTTGCCGGCCTTTCAAGGAATTGGGGAAAGGACATGGGGTGAGGAAATGGGGGAAGGATGGGCCTCCGGCTCTCTCACTCACCGAACGAAGCATAGAAGCGGTAAAGCTCCTTACCAAACGTCGATTTTCTGTGAGAGTGTGGTACTTCCCCCATTTTTCCCCCCGGACGAGCCGGCTCATTCATGCTACTAGCAAAAATGAATTTTGCCGGTAGCGTGGCTCTACCACAACTCAAAATGTACCTATGTTTACAAGGCCCATATCCAGGGTGTGGTCAGGATACTCCTACTTAACTGCCTGTCCGGTGGTTGCAGATATGGCATCAGGTACGCGCGCCCTCCCGAGCCACTACTTGCTTTTCCCTCGGTCAACCTAGTGAGTATTATCCCAATACCTTTATTCCCTTCCTAGATCTAAATCTTCACAAATGTCTATCTTTCCCTAGCTTAAAAAGCTTCCGATAGGCAGAAGCGTCAAAAGCACAAGAAGCAAAAGAAACTGCGCCCGCCAACCCGCCTGCAAAGCGTGGTGAGTATGGCAATATCCTCCCATGGAACAAAGTATCTCTGAATAATATATAATATAGTTGTAATGATATATGAGCGTATACTTTTCAAGAAGATCTACAATAATTATCATGAACTACCCCACTACTATCAATCCGCCAGGAAAGACGAATGAAAAGTGAAATGCTATTCGCGTACCAAAATGTAAGGAAGCTGACCGTCAATTCTGTATCCGTAAAAAACCAAAGCTCTTTTTAATACTATTGTGGATTGGGCTATCATTTACCGCGAATCCACCCTAAACCTTAAAAGAAAGCGATTATGGGCGAAAATGCCATAAACAGCTATTTAAGTAATGAGTCAGCATCTATCTCACATAAATCAAGTTTATCCGCGGCTTTATGCTAATACATCATGTTTTTTTATTCCGATATACCTGCCACATGAGTTAATATTTATTTTAAATGCTGCGCTTTAACTTGCCAGCTCCCTGGAGAAGTTATTTTTTTATTTGATTGAATCGTTCATATTTCGTTCATATCAAGAGTAAAACGGGACCGTATGTTAATAACCCTATTAACATACGGTCCCGTTTTACTCTCCGTACCCAAAGAGTAAAAACAGGACCCCCTGTTTTTACTCTTTGGGTACGGAACATAGATTATCTGTTCAATAGTTACAATAAAAAAAAACCGGCCAAGAGCGAGTCAGACTCAAAGGGTTCGGTACCATTATCTATAATAAGTTAACTACCTCCGTGGTCCAGTGGTTAAGGCGTTTGCCTGTAGACCCGGGGGTCGTGGGTTCGATTCCCATAAGAAGCATACTTTATTTAGTTGTTTCCAGTTTGGTTAGGACATTGCAGGCTTGAATCACCTGATTGTCTGATAATAAAGATGATTCCGTGCTTCGGTAGGAACGTTAAGCCGTTGGTCCTGGCTGCCATCTGGTAGTCGTTAAAGGAACCACGTCAGAGGCCGAGAAAAAGTTTAAAGTAATTAAAATATTTTTATTAAGTATATGATGAAACTAAAAATGTATGCTTTTCGCAAAAACTATAAATAAAATGGGCTTTGAATACCCCGTAAGAGAAAAAGACGTGATATTAAGTGTGTATCATTAAAACAAAAAACATCCCCCTTATATAATTCCTGACAGTGTGTCCCTGTCTTTTCCTTGCGGAATCGTAAGGGACAAACACGTTTGTATTGGGCAAAACAATGTTTGACCATCACGCACATAGTGACGCTCATTGATAAATTACTGTATCAAATAAAATATGCAAAGAGAAGGTCGACAGCGTTGCTCAGCAAAGAGTTCTTTGTCATGGCCGCGCCAAGGGACGACTGCCCGAATTTGGCTGCGATAATGTGATGATACATCTTCACGCTACTCCCGAGGGATAGGCGGGATTTCCTTTCATATTCCTTTCGGGTGATGGATACTTCATGTTTTGGAAAACTGTGAAGAAATTTGTGGGTTCAAATAAATACCTACAAGTGTTATTTTGTATTGGTATTGCAAGGGACGATGGCAAGAGACCGGACGGTATGCTTTCTGCTTCAAGATAAAGTTGCAAGATTCCATCCGAACAAACATAGTTACATATATACATAGCAACTTAAATAAAAGCTTGTAAAATTTACTATCTTTCATTCTACAATGTAAAAGCGTGATTCGACAAGTCCCGCCAAGGTGACGTCATTGGAACATAAATGTGTGTATAATAATAAAATAAAAAAGATGTTACGTTTGTATAATTTAAACGGATTCTACAATTCGCTAGGTACCTATATGGTCTTTTGGAGTTGGGTTTATACATACATATATATAGTATCACGTCTTTTTCCCTTGAGGGGTAGACAGAGCCCAGGTCCTGACCTGACGGTCTGACCTGAAGGCCACGTTTAGCATGTTGGTGGGCATTAGGTGAAATCGGAATCAAAAAAGTGATGGGTTGCTAGCCGCATCGCCTAACATGATTCCTCAGATTTTATCCATTCCCTCGATCGGCTTTTACGATCTGCGCGGGATGAGAAGCAACTGGTACATTCTATGTTTTTTTTCTTTTCTCCCAGACCAGAATGGAAGAATTTTGGAAAGTTGGGTTTATATTTATCTCATATTCAGTTATAGCTTCAATGGTTTCGGACTTATAATATAATTATCTCTGTATTTCTTCCCATGGATGTCGTGTGAGAAAAATATGTTCATTGATGTTATTTCTAGTTGAGTGAGTTAACCTCAACTTACCTAAAATTAGTCCTAACTAGTTACTAGCACTCACCCGCGACTTCGACCGCGTCATGTCGATCCCTTGGGAACAGTACTTTTCCCGGGATAAAATGTACTCTATATCCTTCTCTGTACCCCATACAACGGGCATGCAAAATTTCACAAACTCATTTTCACATTTATATTATTAGTTAGGAGTTCGGATGAAAGGATGAAATAAACTAAAGAAAAACAAAAGTGTTTGTCTTAGGTACGATACACTAAAGTAAAATAGATTACAATATGTTGAGCAAATCGGCTAAACAGAAACAGACGGTCCGATAGCATCAGAACCAAACTAGGTCGACCCTGTATTTTGGTGGGCTGCCGTACGTCAGACCTGCTACTTCTCATAACCGTTACATATTTGTACGTAGGTAAGGTACCTTAAATTCTAGGTGATATAAACTAGGATCGCTTAGTTCCCAAACTAGTTTAAACTGCGTTATAAAATCGACATCTATTCGTACGAAGTCGCGGGCAACACTTTGTAACCAATAAAGTACTCCCTGGCCCTTTGACTGTACCTGAAGACAAATCGACGGAAGTTTTTTCATTTCTCGGCGTAGACGATGGCGAGGAAACTTTCTCGATTGCGTTGTACTTGTACACGACAAAATGGATTCCTGTTCTCCAGAATAACTTTAATTTTATTCCCCTTGTTGAGTGATCAAGTCAATTTGATGATTTTTGTGGGATTCGGTAAATAGACCAGGGTTCGGTTGTGTTGACTGACAGCTTTTATTATTGTTTAGCAGATTTTATTGCCTTTGTGTTTTCACATTTTGTTTTCGATTACTGAATGCTCCAAAATAACTTTAATTTTATTTCCTTTTGTTAAGTGATCGCGTCAATTTGATGATTTTTGTGGGATTCGGTAAATAGATCAGGGTTCGGTTGTGTTGACTGACAGCTTTTATTATTGTGTAGCAGATTTTATTTCCGTTGTGTTTTCACATTTTGTTTTTTGATTAATGAATGCTCCAGAATAACATCAATTTTATTACCCTTGTTGAGTGATCGAGTCAATTTGATGATTTTTGTGGGATTTGGTAAATAGACCAGTGTTCGGTTGTGTTGACTGACAGTTTTTATTATTGTTTAGCAGATTTTATTTCCTTTGTGTTTTCACATTTTGTTTTTTGATTAATGAATGCTCCAGAATAACTTCAATTTTATTACCCTTGTTAGAAGATTAAGTCAATTTAATGATTTTTTTGGGGTTCGGTAAATAGACCAGGGTTCGGTTGTGTTGACTGACAGCTTTTATTATTGTTTAGCAGATTTTATTGCCTTTGTGTTTTCAAATTTTGTTTTCGATTAATGAATGCTCCAAAATATCTTTAATTTTATTCCCTTTGTTGAGTGATCGAGTCAATTTGATGATTTTTTGTGGGATTCGGTAAATAGATCAGGGTTCAGTTGTGTTGACTGACAGCTTTTATTATTATTTGGCAGATTTTATTGCCTTTGTGTTTTCACATTTTGTTTTCTATTAATGAATGCTCCAAAATAACTTTAATTTTATTTCCCTTTGTTGAGTGATCAAGTCAATTTGATGATTTTTGTGGGGTTCGGTAAATAGATCAGGGTTCAGTTGTGTTGACTGACAGCTTTTATTATTGTTTGGCAGATTTTATTGCCTTTTTATTTTCAATCTTTATTTTTCGATTAATGAATGCTTCAGAATAACTTCAATTTTATTACCCTCGTTAAGTAAACGAGTCAATTTGATGATTTCTGTGGGATTCGGTAAATAGAACAGGGTACAGTTGTATTGACTGACAGCCTTTACCAGACATAGTTTAGCAGATTTTATTTCCTTTCTGTTTTCACATTTAGTTTTTTGATTAATGAATCCGTTAAAATAACTTCAACTTTATTCCCCTAGTTTAGTGATCGAGTAAATTCGATGTTTTTCAAAGGGGGATTCGAGTAATAGAACAGGGTACGGTTGTGTTGACTGGCAGCTTTTACCAGACATTGTTTAGCAGATTTTATTGCGTTTGTGTTTCATATTTTGTTTTGTGATTAATGAATACCACAAAATTACTTATACTTTAACCCAGGGGTTGGAATACCGGTAAAAATCCATTACCGGTACCTCTATGAAACGACGGTACCGGTAATTGGTTTGGTACCGGTACATTTGGTAACGGTAAAAATCAAGTACCGGTACCTCTATAATACAACGGTACCGGTAATTGGATTGGTACCGGTACCTCAATAAAACGACGGTACCGGTAATTGAAAGAAGTACCTGTACCAAATACCGGTAAACAGTACCGGTACTCGTATTGGGAATTATCATTTCGTTAATGTGTGTCGTTGCCGTGTTGTGCATGTGCGGCGTGAGGCGGGGGCCCACAATAGGGCGGCACTTTTACAGTCGAGCGAGTCCCATGCGGTAGACGGCAACAATGCGTAGGTACCGGTAAAATTAACGCATTTTAATACCGTTAAAATTTGACAGAATAGAGGTACCGGTACTTACCGGTACTTATAATGTGAATTTGGTACCGGTAACAAGTAGCGGTAAAATTACCGTTAACTGTTAACAATATTATTACCGTTAAATACTAGATTACCGGTACCTCATATTACCGTTAAAATTTTAACAGAATAGTAATACTGGTACTTACCGGTACTTATAATGGGAATTTGGTACCGGTAACAAGCCCTGCTTTAACCCCCTTGTTTGGAGATTGAGTTAATCTGATGTTTTTCGTGAGTTTCGGTAAATAGAACAGGGTTCAGTTGTGTTGGCTGACAGCTTTTAACAGACATTGTTTAGCAGATTTTATTTCCTTTCTGTTTCACATTTTGTTTCTCGATTAATTAATGCTACAGAATAACTTTAATCTTATTTCCTTGTTGGGAGAAAAATTCAAAATAATTTTTAGAATTCGGGTAAAATAACAACGAAACAAAATTTGCTACCCGTGGAAATCAAACCCACGACCCCCGGGTCTACAGGCAAATGCGTTAACCACTGGACCACAGAGGCAGTTACGATTTATTAAATCTATAAGTATACCAATCCCTATGGGTTCCGTGTTGTTACTCGGTCGTACGTAACCCCAAAAATAATTTTCCTCGTTATAAATAAGGTGTGTTGAAGAATTCACTTATAAAATGGTTTAATACTTTGTTCGAACAAAAAGACCTGTTGATAAATACGAGGCTTTTGTTACGATCTGTCTTATTTACATTTCGTCGAATTTTGCAGAAATTCAACAAAGTTCAACGGAGCAGTCTCGGACCCATGCGCTCAAGGTTTTATTTTTAAGATTATTATTGTGATAAACAAAATAGGCTAGTTTCCAAGGTCAAAATAATAATATTAATAAATAAATAAATATCGACAAATAACACAGATTGTGATTGAGACAGAGTGGTCAGGGGGTGTCATGTGGTCAGGTGGTGTCATTCTCAACTGCCTGTCCGGTGGTAGAAGATATGACTTCGGGTACGCGCGCCCGGCTCTCCGAGCTGCTGCTTGCTCATCCTCAACTCATCCGAGTGAGCAGTATCCCATCAACCTTCTCCCGCTCCCCTATCCCAATAATATCCTACCCTTCCCATGCTTAAAAGTGGTTTCGATGGGCAGCAGCATCGGAACCTAGATTAGCCAAATAACTGCGCTCACCAACCCGTTTGCCAAGCGTGGTGAGTATGGCAAAAACCCCTCATGAAGATGGATAACGCACCAAGGCCCCCAGTCCCCGGCGGCCCCGCTATTCCTGACTACGGTAGCGGTCATGGTAACGGCGGGGCAGGGGGTGCGAAAAATCTCCGGAAGAGATCTAGCTACCATCCCAAACAGAGACTGGCCCTGGTGACACACAATATCCGCACAATGAGGTTGGACGAGAAGGTCGAGGAAGTGGAAGAGGAAATGAGTAGGTTACGATAGGACATAGTTGGGTTGTCTGAAGTCCGAAGAGAGGGAGAGGGCACGACAACCCTGAAGTCTGGTAACCTACTCTATCACCGGGAGGGTGACTTTAAGAAGTCACAGCATGGTGTCGGGTTTCTCGTCCACAGGTCCCTCATCAACAACGTCATAACCATCGAAAGTGTTTCCAGCAGGGTAATATACCTGATACTCAGAGTATCTAAAAGATACTCGTTGAAGGTAATACAGGTATATATGCCGACCGGGAAACACTCAGATGAAGAGGTGGAAGTAGTGTATGAGGACATTCGTAGGGCCATACACGCTTCGGAAACCTATTTCACGATTGTTATGGGGGACTTCAACGCAATACTGGGCAAGCGACGCGATGGAGAGTCCAGAGTCGGGCAGTTTGGATATGGGGAACGGAACGACAGGGGTCATAGGTTGGCTGATTTTCTGGAGGAAGAGGGACTCTTTGCGATGAACTCTTTCTTCAAGAAGCCACCTAATAGAAAATGGACCTGGATGGGTCCCAGCAGAAAGGACCAACCCGCTGTCAAAAATGAGATAGACTTCATCATGTCGACGAGGAGAGAGATATTCAACGATGTCTCTGTGATCAATAGGATTAAGATCGGTAGTGATCACCGAATCGTGCGAGGCATCGTGAATATCAATCTCAGACGAGAGAGGACTCGCTTGATGAAGTCTACGCTCCGACCATCAACGACCCATATCCAAGATGTCGACAGTTTCCAACTGGAACTCTCAAATCGGTTCGATTGCCTGAAGGATTGCGTTTCAGTGGACGAGTTAAATAATGGGTTTGTAAAGACTGTCCAGAAGGTGGGATCGAAGTTCTTTAGGTCCCGCCCCAAACACAAGCCTCAAAAGATCTCACCCCAGACCCTGAACTTAATGGCTACGCGACGATCCACGCCACTGCAGACCTCCGAAGACGCGGACGTGCATCGGCAGCTCAATAGACAAATCCAAAAGTCCTTGCGGCACGACATTCGCTCCTATAATACCGAGTGTATTAAGGAGACGATAGAGCAAAACAAAGGCTCCAAAGTGTTCGCAAGAGTGGTGTCTATTGGGCAGAGTCGACTGACAAAGCTGAAAATGGAGGACGGCAGCGTGGCGTCGACAAGGGCCGAGGTGCTGGGGGAGATTGAGAGGTTTTATGGACAGCTTTACACCCCAGTAGCCAAACCCATTGTCGGCTCAACCAGAGATCCCAGAGCCAAGTTAACCCGACACTATACCGAAGATATCCCGGACATCAGCCTGTACGAGATTAGGATTGCCCTCAAACAGCTTAAAAACAACAAGGCGCCGGGCGAAGACGGAATCACAGCAGAGCTTCTGAAAGCGGGCGGAACGCTGATACTGAAAGTCCTTCAGAAGCTCTTTAATTCCGTTTTGCTCGAGGGCGTTACGCCAGAGGCGTGGAACAGGGGTGTGGTGGTTTTGTTCTTCAAAAAGGGTGATAATACTCTACTGAAGAATTACAGACCCATCACGCTCCTGAGCCACGTCTATAAGCTGTTTTCGAGGGTGATCACGAATCGTATCATGAACAGGCTTGATGCCTTCCAGCCTCCCGAACAAGCCGGTTTCCGAAAAGGTTACAGTACCATAGACCACATCCATAAGCTGCGGCAGGTTATACAGAAGACTAAAGAGTATAACCGGCCATTATGCTTAGCGTTTGTGGACTATGAGAAAGCCTTTGATTCGGTCGAAACATGGGCCGTACTTCAGTCCCTCCAGCGATGCCGCATCGACCATCGGTATATCGAAGTGTTGAAGTGCTTATACAGAAACGCCACCATGTCAGTTCGAGTACAGGAGCAGAGCACGAAGGCTATACCATTACAGAGAGGCGTGAGACAGGGAGACGTGATATCTCCGAAACTCTTCACGGCTGCTCTGGAGGATGCCTTCAAGCTCCTGGAATGGGAAGGACTTGGCATCAACATCAACGGTGAGTATATCACTCACCTTCGATTTGCTGATGACATCGTCGTTATGGCGGAGTCGCTGGAGGACTTTTTCTTTTGTCAATTTAACATTAAATCATTAAGGTAAAGCGCGTTTATCATGAGTTCTCGTGATGTCCCAGCTAGCTAAGTGTAGCTAACTGTGACGTCACACAGAATTTTAACAGGCTATATCTTTATCATTTTATGTTTAATTGACAAATTAAGAAGCCGGCGAAGCGCCAGATAGAATAAAATTCGAGGCGATTGTCAAAGTTCTATGGACACTCGGAACAATGCGTACCGTTCCCCCTGCTCCCCAAGCTGCGCCGCGTCAATCCCCCATGCGAGCGTCCAGCAATATGTCTTTTGAAAATTTTTGTGTAATTATTTTGTATGTGCGAATACAAAAGAATGAAACTTTATTATATTTTCATTTTCTATATGGCATTGTACAACTAGACAATATAACCTGTGGTTCTATTATAATAACATTATGATTGATTAAATTTGTAATACAAAACAGATAGGCGGAAAATATGTCGTTATTACCCTAAAAATGTACGAAATGTAATCACATATATTTTGAAGTAGGTGAATATTTTGAAATAAAAAAAAGAATGGGACCCTAGATAAATACTGTCTTAATCCGAATAACAGCATATATATGTTGAAATTTTCTTGAATTAAAAATTATTTTGGTATTACGTTTGTATGGGAAATTACCTGTTCGCCGGCCTCTTTAAAAAAGTACGTCTTCGATAACTGTTGATTAAGTAACTGATGAACTAATCGTATATTTCTACGAACTAGCTTATTCTAGAATTTTGGAATTGAAGATGCTAATCTTTTCTTGTAACTCAACGACTTTTATATTTAGGGTTTGAGGTATTTTGGATGAATAGACTGCGGTTGACGTGATCGCCGTTCGTGGACTTTATTTATTGAATATGTTTGCATTATTTTTGTTTACTAAAAGAGGCAAACAACAGGGGTGAACGGGCCCGATAGCTAGGCAGAGTTATGCAGATTAATGGCCTGTTCAGAACGAATTCGAGACGATATTAATTTTGGTTAACAATTGAGTTGTTGCTTACTTGATTACACTAATCAAGACGTTTTGTCAGGTAATTTATGATATTTTGTGTTTATTTTTGGATACATTTGGATTCTATTTTTAACCGCCTTCAAAAAGAAGAAGAATCAGTTTCTTTAATGTTTGTTACCTTATAACTCCGTCATATATGAACAGATTTGAAAAAAAAAAATCTTTTTTAAAGGTATACTTTCCAATTGGTTCCTTCAAAATTTAATTAAAATGTAGAAATATAACAGTTAATAACACACTAGAAGAAAACAAAGTTGGTACAAAGGCGGACATATTGATTTAGCGATCTCTTCCAGTCAACCTAAGGGTTATGCATATGCAGTCTGTCTTCAGCCTGTAGTTAAATCTAGAATATGTCTTTCTATGGACGCTGTACGCGGTGTTATACTTAACAAATATAAACATATAAATAAACATCCAAGGCCCAGGACCTTATAAGCCTTTCCAGCTTGTCCTGATCGGGGGTCGAGCCCAGGACCTACGCTGTGACATCCTGGCCACTAGACCAAAGAGGTCGTTAATAAGATGGCCTATTACGATTTAAATATAGACAGACGAATGGACAAACGGACGACCATCGGAGGCTCAGTAATAGGTTCCTTTCGGCACTCTTTGGGTATGGAGTTAAATCACTTACCAAAATATTAACTCACACTTTCAAATATTATCTTCCATGATTTGCTAAGATTCAAACTTTGTTAGTTCGAACGTTATCCAGACTTACAATAGCGCTTCGGAAGTAAAGAAAACTCATCAACATTCAAGGTCTTGGAATATGGGAAAGTTCAAAGGGAATAAGTTTGGATAATGTGGTACGGTCCTCTAGAAGTTCGCATTGGAGAATCGTTTCTTAAATTTTTGTGTGAAAGAGATGTTTGCATTGAGATTTTCTTAACAAATTTCTCATAAAATAAATTAAAGTACTGATATTAATTAAATTGTCTATTTTAGTATGAAACATATTAGGACTACGTGTCGGGATAATTACCGTGATTACTATAGTTTTGCGAGTTTTCAATATTTTGGTTCAGTTATATGGGCCATGCATTGTCACGTATAAATTAACCTATCTATAGGGTAACCTATGCGGACAATAAAAGAATACAAATTATTTATCAAAGATACAATTTATTAATATGTACTACAATTAAGATTAAGATTTAGATTAAGTTAAGTTAAGGTTAGGTTAAGTTAAGTTTAAAGCAATTATTTTAATATGGATGTATAAAAGTACAAGAAGTTAAACGTGGGTCCGAAGCCTAGATTCTGGGTATTAAGCTGAGAGTTGGGTCGGTTCTTCAGGAAAAAACCTCACGCCCCTTGGATGCGACCGCGTGGTAGCTCAGGCGGTTGACGGCAGCTCAGCTTATGTCCAACAGGGATGTGGATGACTCAGGCCTTCTCTGCGGCCCGTAGAGGATCAAGCGCCAACAGATAATAGACGCAATCAAGTCCGTCGTCAATCGCTACGGGTTGAACCCGTACGGTGTTCCTGGAACGCGTCCAATTGATATATTTAGAAAGGTGCCCTTATTCTGCCCTGGACTGTAGAATATCACACGCGTGCACCAAGGGGTGGGTATCAAGGAAGCGGTGATTCGTGTATGATGGGCAGTCCAGGTACATGAGAAGCCAAGCGGTGAGGCGAAAATCACATACCAAGCGAAAGATAAGAATAGTAAGGCTATATAAAATTATAATTCCACGTAAGCACAGACAGTTCGGAAAGGCAGCAGTAGAAGGCGATAATTTATTGACTTTATCGACATGTTATATAACAGGAAGCAACGGTAAGTGATTCTAGCTTCATTACAATGGAATTAAGATACAATGATTATGCGCATTCGTATGTTTTGCGTCTAATTGTACATCTTTTCTTATAAAACGTACTCAACATTACGTACGGGAGGGTAAGAAACCACGTTTAAATAATTAACGTTACTGACAAAGGGTGTAAGCAATTTACTAATTTATTTATTCGAAATTTAGTACGTCAGCGTAAATAAATATCTACTAAATTTAATACACTGGCTTGTTTAAAGCAAAGATTCATAAGTAAAGCCGTATATGTTGGCAGGCAAAATCAGCCAGCAAGGAACCATGATTTTAGAACTGCATACATTATGATTTACTTATCTAGTAGTGGCCAATGAACACCTTAGGAGGCATAACTATTCGCAAAATAAATTACAATCAACGTGCTACTGTGTAGAACAAAGGAATGTTCGAGAATGTTCCCAAACCAGACAAAGAAACCGACCACCAGCGTGGCGAATTAACAGTTACTACACAATAACACCCGGTATTCACCGTTTACCAATAAGGCTACTTAACTAAGAATAATTGTGCATCACTCACCCATCAACGGGATAAACACTACACGAGAACTATGTATATTAAGTAAAAGGAAACGCGTCCACACGGGACTCAAAGCGTTCCGAATTAAATTATAAGAATTCTAGGCGCGGGCGACCCGCAGCCGGGCTCGCCGCGAAGTGTCGCAATGGGAGACCTCGCACAGTGATGCGACCGGAGGTTCGGGACACATCGTTAAAACTCGGCTAGGTTTGGAACAGTCGTCACCTGCGCGCGAGTATATTGCAGCGGAAGGTCATTTCATTCGTTATTACAACGATGCTAAGGCAACAAGTAATCTACAATGACTAAAGAATTATAAAATAATTTTATATGTTACAGCATGATCACGAAGAAACTGAAGATTTTGCGTGTGTGAGTGAGTAGGCAGCTGTCAAGGACAGATAATTATATCTATCTACCGTCTTCCTCGTTCGCTTGTCTCTGGGACTTTACTACGCACTTCACTCTCACTATGAACTCGATCACGACACAGAGGGTAAAGACAAGATCTACGATGGAGCAAGCTTGCCTAGAAGATGCCTGTTCACTCTAGTCTTTAAGTCTGTCGGGTTATATGTACTCGGAAAAACTGAATAACGTCTCTATCGAGACTTATTTTTTCTCGTATCCTTCTTCACAGTCCACCCATCTTTTTGGCCTACTAATTTCATTAAATTATACCTATTCTACCTAATATTGTAAATACGGATCAAAATTAGATTCGTCCTTGACTCTAGAGCACTTACGATTCACGAGGGACCTTTACATATTCAGCTCCATGAATGTAGATGACGCGGAACTAGGTGTCATTGGCTGATCTCCTGAGGGATGAACTTGTTTGAGACTAAATCTAATAATAACCTCTCTATCTCATGAGAAACTTTAATCGATTAGAAAATAAGAAATGCGTAGTACAAATAGTATCACATATATAGCTTCGCGTTTTGTAAATGTGTCTCAATTATTTTTTTAATTTATTTATTAAAATTGTAAGAATCGCACTCATATTAAATTAGAAAATAAATTTTAAATGAGTTGCATTAAATACCTCACTTGTAAAAGTACGCAAGCTGTGTTAGGTGACGCAGGCTGTGTTAGGTGACGCAATCTGTGTTAGGTGACGCAAGCTGTGTTAGGTGACGCAAGCTGTGTTAGGTGACGCAAGCTGTGTTAGGTGACGCAAGCTGTGTTAGGTGACGCAAGCTGTGTTAGGTGACGCAAGCCTTCATACGTTTAAGGGAAATGGGATATGATAGAGATTTTCGACGCCTGGGTTTGTAGCGCGGTAGCTCACTAGTTTAAATCCTGCCCGCGCGGAATTTTTTCTCATATTTTATTCCTAAATTTAATATGACCATAACAGAACATAGTGAATGCAAAAAAAATACATTTATGAAAATATTGTTTGGATCGCTTATATAGGTACCCTCATATTTTAACCATACTGAAATAGGATTATCCGACTTTTAACATGGCTTCCGATAAGGCATATCTGTTGAGTGTATTTTTGTTACAATGATATCGGACGCATGGTAGATTCCGGTGGTTAAATTGATACTATTTATACTGACTTTAGCAGCGCATTTGATTAGGTCAACCTTACAATAATTGTAGTAATAAAGCTCAAAGCAAATTGTACAAGGGACAGACTGTTAGTCTGTTATATCATTTTTATTAAAAATAGGAGAATAAAGACTAAGACAGAGAGTAGACCGATACTGTTTCTTTTGATAGTTCCAAAATCCACCGTAGCACTTCAGGCAATCTGTGAATATGGCAGCTGTAATGTTGCCGAAATATTAGACAAATCTCAAAAATAATAAGTTCCGTAGTGACAATAATAGTAAAATAGAAGAAGTTGTAATCCCATTAAGGAAATGTCGGAGATCAATTTACACATGTATGTTCAAAATGTCATCTTAATTGGAGCACTGCTGATTCAAGTGTTATCGCGGAACATTTCCATCCGGCTCGAAGGACCATGAACAAATCCCTCGTTGGGAATACAACGGCCAGTTTGATTATATACTACTTGTATTTCGTGCTAGCCTAAATTACATTGAAAGTTCTGTCTACGTAGCTATAAATAAAAACTAAGACAGCTTTTTCAAGTCTTTGGATAGGCGCCATCTATTTATCAAGAATAAAACCAACGTTTATACATATAAATACATAAGTACATAGGTACAAAAATATATTTTTACCACAATTCGATTTGAAGTCTTTGCTGAATTATACTTATTATTAAGTATTTTTTTTAATATCTTTTATTTTCTTGATTTGGTTTATTAACTCTTTAAGGTTAGTATCCACAACATGCTTCGTCAAAAAAGATACAGAAATGTATCCGCAACATGCTTAGTCCAGAATTACATAAGTTTATCAACATCGAGTTTCCTCAAAAGTCCACCCTACATCCGTACCCGGACCTAAAGTTCCCATTGTGCTGGCCGCATTACCTCGTTGAATCGCTATGGAAATCTTGTGGACAAAATACGATGTGGAGCGACTATCGTTAGTATATTTCGCCAATCATCATTATCATCATCATCAGGTTTTTTTAGTCTCTACTGCAGGAGCATGGTACCGGAGCCATACTTGGCCAGGGCAGACAGAGGATTTGGCCTACACTCTCCTCGCTAGCCAGACGGGTTGCAGAGGTCTCATTGATGTTTATGAGCTTTGTTTGGCTTGTATTTCCTAAGTTGCCTCTTACGACCTCCGTTTCGCCTATACGTCGGCCCAAATCTTATAAAAGCCCATCCTCTGTTCCCCAGGTGCCCGTTATTTTAAAAGCAACGTTAGTTTATATTATGAAAGCCAAACCTGTAACAATAAGTGATTATGACAGCTTCAAGGCAAGCGAGCAAAAGCTATAAATTATTTCAAATAATCCAGAATGGATGCCCTACTTTATATTCTGGCAAATTGAAACAAAACGCTACACTTACAATGTTTTTATATAAAACATTTCAAGGTATTTCCCGAGCACAGAAATTTACGTAAATTATTCAACTATTCATATTTACAATTCAACGCGCCTCATTTTTCCTTGGTGTTGATATCAAAGAGAAATTTATTCATGAAATAGTATTTCAAATACATACTATTACTGGGCAGTTTGTCTTGCTTTACTTATTTTAAGCACAACAAAAATACTGCAGTGACAAGACTTTCTTACTGGTATTAGTATGAAGTATTGGTCTTAGTATACTAGTGAATTTCTTTTTTTAATAAGCTTCGATGAAAAAATAAATAGATTTATAAATAGACACAGTCTCTTACAAAATGAAGCTTAAATAATGTCCCCGAGCCAAAACATCATACATACTTACAAACAACAACAAAAATGGTACATACTGAAAGTATACCACTCCATCTTTATTTTTCGCTATTGATGCGTAGTTTTTCCCTCTTTTCACTGACATTCGTCAACCTGAGACGACTAAATGCCAGCGCGGTTTATTGAAACTGTGGACAAAACATCTCCAAAACTCAATGAGGGCGCTGTTTTGCCGGTGCCACTTTTCGACCGCAAATCGTGTATCTACCATTATATTTGATCAAAGTTAATAAGTATTGAAGTAGGCATTTCATTCCGTTATCCAACTTCTCGCCTGCAAACATGCTAAACGCGGCTTTTAGGTCTCATAAACTTAAGTTCCGTCTACTCCGTAAGGAAAAAATACGTAGTAATATGTATATATGAACAAAAAATCCACATTTTGGCTAAAGTTTGGTATAAATTTGCCAAGAGATAAATTTTGGTCCATTATCTATATATTAAAGTCAGGCTGAGATTTACTGCATCTGTTCGAGTAATTCCTTTGCCCAGGGCAAGTTACAAAAACTAATATCTAGAAGGTCGTATTTTCCTAAAATAATCTAACAATTGTGATTTATGAGGGCGTTCGACGGAAACTTTTGGTTGATAAAAAGTATGTGTGGAGCTACGAAGCGGCAGTATTTAGGCCTTATTACGCTACATTCTACTGAATAAATGGCAAAGTACACTAGCTTAACTACTTTATTGATTTGGGTTTCTCTACCAGTTTAAATAAAGTAGATGTCTTCACGTAAATTTGTATTTGTTAGTAGAGTAATAACGCTGCGGACGTCAACTATACTTATACGTTAATCTACGCGTGTACCGGAGACTTAAGTGTTGCGACACATGATTCTCGATTTAATGTTTTGTTGCTCTGTTATTGAGAATATAACCTTGACGCTTTATTATAATATTTTGCCAATTTTCACGCACCCTTAATCTATTACTATCGCTGACATCGCAACGCTGCTTCCAACTGTACTTTGGCCGGTTACACCACCCACGGCGCTCGTTGCATGGATTCTGAGGCGCGGTTGCACAAGGCCCCATTGTCTGCCGCCGGGCGATTTTTAGAATTCCGGGGAAGTACCACACTTTCACAGAAAATCGACGTTTGAGTAGAAGCTTTATTATTCTTTTTACCCTTATTTCCTCCCCCATTTCTTCCCCAACTCCTTGAAAGGCCAGCAACGCTCCTGTCACACCTTGGTGTTGCAGTTGTCCATGGGCAGCGGTAATCTCTTACCATCAGGTGACTCGCTTGCTCGTTTGCCGTCTTAAAAGAGAGATCCACGAAGTCACGGACAACAGCTAGTTGTAAGTAATATACTCTCACAGCAAAGAAACAACGAACTGCTCAGACCAGTCTATTTCAGACCTCAACAAATTAATTATTTTGTGTATCTTATACTACACTTTAGCTCAAAGTTTAATTTAATCTAAAAATAACAAGCACCGCAGACGATGATAAGCGGTGCCCGGCTTCCATAAGAGATTAGCGAAATCCTCAGCAAAGAGCAAAAATCTTGAAATAAACAAAGTTTCAACATACGTGGTGGAAGCACAAAATAGGGAGAGAGAAGAATGATAACACATACTCGTACATGCGCTATCAGCCTACGAATAAATAATAAGCTATCAGCAAATTGACAAGTAATGCCTACAATTTTAGTTATATTTTAACAGACATTACATGCTAATGTTATACAAGTACCTTATGATCTTTACCTTATATTACGACTAGCTTTCGCCCGCGTCAATGTCGATCCCTCGGGAAAAGTACTTTTTCCCGGGATAAAATGTATATGTCCTTCTCCGTATCCCAGATAACGTGTATGCAAAATTTCATGATGATCGGTTCAGTAGTTACAACGTGAAAGCGTGACAAACAAACAAACTCACTTTCGCATTTATAATATTAGTTAGGATATCCAGGGACCTAAATATTTTTTCTTAAATGAATTAAGTACGTAGGAAGATTTTTATAGTAAAAAGATTGGTATTTTGCAGGTACGTCTCAACATTACCACAAAACAGCAGCTGTTCCATATATGTCTTTTTTTAGACAAATTACATAGATTGACCTTGCTCTACTGTTAGTTATAACCTTGTGTCGTGACATACTAATTCAACGATTGTATAATATACTAGCTGCCCCGGCGAACTTCGTTTCGCCATAAGTTAAAAACTATCCTATCTCTCAAGTTGAATCGAACTGCACATGGTGTGCGAATTTTATTATAATCGGTTAAGTGGTTTAGGAGTCCATTGAGGACAAACATTGTGACACGAGATTTATATATATTAAGATATATAAACATCCAAGGCCCAGGACAATCTGAAAAATATCGTTTTCCGTCTTGACCTGACCGGGGATTGAACCCAGGACCCTGCGATTCAAAGTATTTGCGGAACCACTGAGTCTTAGACTGAGGTCGTCACTACAATAGAAATAAAATAAGACTTCGCTTACCGTTACCATTAAATACCATTGGTACTTTCTAACAAACAAATGATTATTCTGTTTATTTTTGCCGTAAAATAAATAGACAATCAGATATATAAAATAAATAGTCCTATAATAATTTAACGCACCTAATTGTTTGGGTAGTTACATACATACATAGATAGATCATTTACATAGGGCACACTGTAAGTTTCCGGAACTGGCCACTTACATAAACAATATTTAAAAAATTATTGCAACATTTGAAAATAGAACTCTTTGGCTGTAGAATGCAGTTTGTTTCATTTGACTGTCTTTTGTTTTTACCTTGTGGCGCCATTTAAAAAATTGTGTGTCTGCATCAACATGGATTTAACTCGGGAAAATTTTCGTAGTATGATTTTCTACGATTTTAAGTGTAATTTGACAGCTCAACAGAGCATCGCTCGGCTTGAAACAGCTTTTGGCAATGAAGCACCATGGAAGACAACTGTTTATAGCTGGTTTGCAGAATTCAAGCGTGGTCGTATCAATCTCAGTGACGAATCTCGCGATGGTCGGCCGTCCACCGCTGTGACCAACAAAAACATCGATGCTGTGCGCCGTATGATTGAAACAGACAGGCATGTGACCTACCATGAAATTCGCGCATCCTTAGAAATAGGCATGAGTCAAATACAATTAATCCTACACAAACATTTGGGTGTGAGAAAGCTATGCTCGCGGTGGATCCCACACAACTTGACCGAGGCTAAAAAAACGGACCGCGTCACTTGGTGCAGTGCCATGCTTACCAGATTCAACGAAGGTGCGTCAAATTTGGTGTGGGACATAGTAACAGGTGACGAAACATGGATTTATTGCTACGATCCCAAAACAAAGCAGCAATCGAGCGTATGGGTCTTTCAAGATGAGCCGAAACCAACCAAAGTGGCGCGCGTGAAAAGTGCATCTAAGCGGATGATTGCTTCTTTTTTTAATAAAACTGGACACGTGGCTACTGTTGCTTTAGAGAATCGTCGTACAGTGAATAGTGACTGGTACACGACCATTTGTTTGCCGGAAGTTATTGACGAACTCCGTAATCATCCTGCACCACGACAATGCTAGTTCTCACACGGCCAGACAGACAAACGACTTTTTGAAGGCGAAAAATGTAGAACTCATGAGTCATCCTGCATACAGTCCCGACCTGACACCTTGTGACTTTTTTCTGTTCCCAAAAATTAAGAACCAATTACGCGGTCAACGATTTTCATCACCAGAAGAGGCTGTCGAGGAGTATGAAAAACACGTTTCAGAGGTCACCACAGAGGAGTGGCACACAAGTTTTCAAAACTGGTTTCATCGAATGAAAAAGTGCATAGACGCCAAGGGAGATTATTTTGAAAAACAATAAATTAATTTTGTACCTTTAATAGTATTTTTTCATATTCATTCCGGAAACTTATAGTGCCGTTATTTCTTAGAATATAGTAATACAATGGTGTTACAAGGTACAAAAGGTGCAACCATAGAGATAATCCTGACGGATAGAGATCCAAACGGATGCTGTCAAACGAGACCGATTTTGAAATGCAGTTGTGGGTGTGATTTTGCATATGTATTCAGTAGTGTTTGGCTAAAATGTACCTGGTGTATGTCAATGTATCGATAGTCAAATCATTATACCTTCCCATTGAGAAAAGAAGCTAAATTATACAGTTTTACAGGGATATATACATTTTCCGAAGAGAAACTTCACAAAGAGTAAAAGGCAATGAACTTCTATAAATAATTTATTTACATTGAAACACAGCAAATAAAACATAGATACCTTTTTCATTTCTTTATTGACACATAAATAATAGTTTAAATATTTTTCATACAAAAAACCGACTTTAATCAAACTACAGAACTTATTTTGATAAAATTTAAATGGAAAAAACTTAAAAGCATACCGTTTTATATAAAAAAAGATTTATGCGGTTATGAGGACACAAACAGTCATGCGATTAAAAAAGGCATACGGCCGAATTCGTAGTCGTATGTATTCGTAGTATTCGTCCTTTTTTGAAGTCGGGTAACAAATCAGCCCATTTTTGAATGGTCAGCTAATAATATATAATAATAATAATAGATGAAAAGATAATAATTTAACCAGACAATCAATAGATTTAGCAACGTATTTTAACTAGTATTGCTCCTATAGAGAAAATTTGTCATGTGCACAGACTAAATGACCCCACCGAGGATATATAATACGTACATTTTCACTATGCATATCAAAATATTTTACGAAAAATAAACCATAAGTATACAAACATATTTCACACCTGATATACAGGCTCAGGCTACTCTAAACATAATTTGTTTAGTTAGTCGTACCTGAATAAACTCTATGATGTTTATTAAAGATTCGCTGTATGATTTTTTTATGTCCATGTGAATAGTTTCACCCGCGAGTCTGCAAGAATAAGAAACATGCATAACAAATAGATTCTTAAAAAAATACGGTGACGTAAGCATCTAGCTGAAAATACTTTTGAGCACACTTTTGTTAGATATCGTTACGTGAAGTGGACGGACGGCCTATGGAATAGAAAGGTTCTCGAATGGCAACCATGTACCAGCAAACGCAGCCTTGGACACCCACAGACCAGGTGGTCTGACGACCTGAGTTGACCTTTCCAATTATAGTACTGGAAATCCTTGGAGAAGGCCTATGTCCAGCAAAGGACTTTTTGTGGCTGAGGTGATGATGATGATGATGACGTTAATTTTGGAATAACTTCAATGGACAAGTTAAAAATTAAAAGAAACAATACAACCATGACACTTGTTATTCATAGCAATTTACAACAATGCAATATTTAACAAATTGGTCATCGTACTTAAAGTATGCTAATGATGCTCTACTAGCTCTGCTCTTATTAAAAACTGTAATGCAATAAATAAAACACAAACAATAATGTTAGTTTAGGCTATGGCTATGGAGCGTACCATAAAATGTATAGATACATCCGTACTATTACATTTTTATTCCCTCGTGAGGTAGACAGGTCTAACCCAAAAGCCACGTTCAGCACGGAATCAAAATATTGATGGGTTGCTAGCTGCATCTCCTACTAATATAATTTATCAGATTTTTGCCCATTTCCTAGATCGGCTTTTACAAGATTTTTTTTGGAAGAGAAGCAGTCGGTTCATTCTACGTTTTATTCTTTTCTGTCTGAACAGTATGGAAGAGTGAAATAGCATACCATACATATAAGTACGTGAAAGCTACAATAAACCTGCTCCGGACGCAGTCGGGTAAAATATCAAGTAACAATATTTCAGTGAGTGCAATCGAAACTATTGTCGATGTCGATAAAATATGAATAACTTCAAGCACTAGTGTAAACATGTGCGAACTTTCTTTACATAATATTTTCGCTAATTCTCGTTTATGTTTAAATGTTTTCATTTTCCAATCAATTATGAAGCATACTTAACAATACTATCCTAGTAGAAATCAAAACTGTTCGAGTATTTTACCGAAATTATACCGGTGACAAAAATGTATACTTACTGATGAAATGTATATTTGCTAGGATTATTCCTACGGGTTGTAGTGCACTCGACAACCGCACAAGACACCATGTTGGTATTTACCTAATTTTATTGTGTAAGTTAAAAGATTATTTATATTTTAGGTAAAATAATTTCCTTTTCAAATTCAGCGGGCCTTGTTGTGCCCAGGTTATGTCAAATGTCATTAAAAATGGGCCTGCTGTCAGCAGTCTTATCTCTCTTTCTAAAGCACAGTGAAGCCGTATAATGACGTACTACTCATTTTCATTTTGAAAGTCTAAGGTATGTCTATGGGTGCAACATACTCTGCCTATTAGCGAGAAATATTAAGATTTTACAATAAAACATTGATTAGTAGATTTGAGTTACATTTTCAATAACTTCTGCTCATTTAGTTAAATTAGTCGTAAGTAGTATGATTTTCACAATTAGATTAAGATATCAAAAATTATATTACAATATATAAATCATTTAAACATTTTATTGATCGTATAGGTAATAACATTTATCCAAGAGCCAATTATATAAGGTTACTCTAAAAATTTTAACATTGTTAACTTCTCTAATTTCCCTAGTATCACGTCTTTTTTCCTTGCGGGATAGACAGAGCCTAGGTCTATAAGACCTAAAGGCCACGTTTAGCATGTTCGTGGGCATTAGGTAGAAAACGGAATCAAAATAGTGATGGGTTGCTAGCCGCAACGCCTATTAACATGATTCCTCAGATTTTACCCTCCCCATTTCCTTTCCCCTATGTCCTCCCACCAACTCATTGAAAGACCGACATCGCTCCTGTCACACCCTGGTGTTGCAGTTGTCCATAGGCGGTGGTGATCACTTACCATCAGGTGACCCGCTTGCTCGTTTGCCGTCCTCTAACATAAAAAAGTATTGTACAGTCAGCCAAGGAGATACCTGACCCCGCTATCTACCTATATCTTGAAATTTCTCCTTAATTAAAAATAATATTAATATGAAAATATATATTCAGAAAGATTTTAATTAAGACTTCCTGAATATACATTATCATGTTAATATTACTTTTAGTTTAAGAGAAAATTCAAGATATAGGTAGATGGCGGGGTCAGGTATCTCCTTGGCTGACTGTACGACTTGCTTATTGACGTCGTGATGCATGTTTTATGCAACTTTCTACATGAGAAGTGTCATTTCTTTATATTATTTATTTTGTGATGGAAGCTAGTGAAGTCACGTAGCGGACTTTGACCCTTCATTTATTGAGTTACCCCTTAGCTACACTCATTCGATTTTTCCTTAAACCATTGAACCTTAGAATCAAAAGGTATAAATAAAACATAAACAATATTACTAGTTTTTGTTTTATTCTGATACGATTTTTTTAACATTAGTTCGGGAAAAAAGTTTTTTGTATTTATATGTATAAATATGAAGGATTCCGTGCTTCGGAACGCACGTTAAGCAGTTGGTCCCGGCTGCCATCTGGTGTTGCTCTGGTAGTCGTTAAAGGAACTACGTCAGAGGCCGAGAGGCGGTTCCGGAGAACTCTGACACAAGGGTGTGCATGGTCGATTGACCGTGTCACCTACACGAAATTATGATGACGACTTTCATCGTCATTTTACTACAAATTTGTATAATTTCGGTTTCGGTTAAATTCGGTTATGCTGTATGTATCTGGCTGGTTTTGAAACCATTCAATATGCGTTACTCCAGCAGAATGTTGCGCCTTAGAGATATCAGAGCGCACCAGATTATTAGTTCATAGAAGATGCAATTTTTTTAAATCTAGTGGCATATTTGCAAGCCGTATTTTGAAGTTATTCGACAAAAACTGAATGTTACCCATATAGGGCCTATAGACCCGGGGGTCGTGGGTTCGATTCCCACGGGAAGCATACTTTGTTTAGTTGTTGTGGCTTGGTTAGGACATTGCAGGCTTGAATCACCTGATTGTCTGATAATTAAGATTATTCCGTACTTCCGAAGGTACGTTAAGCCGTTGGTTCCGGCCATGTTTTTAAAATGGGAGTTTACCCTGGAAGCAAATACACGAAAAGAAAGCTTTTGATGAGTTGTAAATGTTTATGAATACCAGCAATTGTTCATCCTATAGTTATTGAAATATTCAAGATTCCGCTGTGGTAACATTTTGGGATTTTTGATTTCTCAAATAGTCGCAGAAATTCGAAAACAAAAACCAGCTGCAGTATTGAATTCGTTCACAAGGTGTTCAAAACTTAAAATATAGATATCGCTCACTACAGCCGCACCGTGACACTTTATTTTAGTTATTCCACACATAAACATGGGCATCTATAACACCAAATTACACCGACTTCACATTATAAATACCACTAGAAACAATTTGCAAAACAATCCAAAACAAAAACCGTGCAATCCGTCGAAATTCCCGCCAAGAACTCACACGGAATTTAATGGGTATATCTTAATATTTTTTTTTTGTATTATTGACAAAAGAAAAAATGCGTGTTCAAAGCTTTTTAATAGGCTAGTTGCCTGGGTCAAAGAAATAACATTACAATTAGTCCGTCAGTTAGATAATCAAAAAATATTGGACACGTATGTTCTCTTTTGTCAATTAAACAATAAATGGAAAAGATAAAGCGCGTCAAAGTTCATGAGTGGGGGCTTGTGACGTCAAAGTTTGCTAAAAAGTGTAGCAAACTATGACGTCACACGGAAATTCAAAGGGCTATATCTTTATCATTTTTTATTCAATCCACAAAAGAAAAAATACGTATCCAATATTTTTTGAATTACTAACTGACGGACTAATTATATTTTTTTAGGAAACTAGCCTATTATTTAACTGAAGGACTCATTACATCTTTTTAGGAAACTAACCTGTTTCTGCTCTACTGCTCTACGCTCATTACTAGACGAACCAAAATTAACAGCCAGTGACATTTGAATGTCAGGCTTTTATCGATGTTCCTTATAAGCGATGTTCAGTCATTAAAAAAATTACGGCGAAATAAAGAACTAAGACATGAAAAAATATAATAGGGCAAAGTTCACGTTGCCCTTCATTACGTTTTTTCGTTATTTTTGACGTCTTATAAATCGATGAACGCCGGCTGCACGCACGAAAAAGTGTCACGTCCCGAGCGCAAGCGAGAGCGCGGAACCAGCGATAGAGGTACGGTTGGCCTAAGCGTTCGACTTGTACCGCATCTATCTCTCTTCCGCCGTTGTCACTTAAAATTAACGTCCGGAAACCAACTTTACAGTTAACCAATTTTTTTACTAAGTAATTGGACCTATTTATACAAATTTATGATTTAAACCACGAATATAAAATAAAAATAAACCAAAAATAACTTACGTAAAATTGCATTTTCCTTAAGTATAGACGCGTGGAGTAAACACACTCAGATCTCCACTTAACTGAGCATTTTCTGCTTCTCTTGAATGCGCGCCACGTCCTTTCGTATTTGGAGAGGTCGTTCATTTGAGACCTTTTAGAGCAAAAAAGGATATATCAAAAGCCAGCTGTGATGTTGGAAATGGTACTAAACAAATAAATAAAACTGAATATTAAACAAAACTAGTGGTTCTGTGAGAACAGTAGACCTCGCGAGCCCTTACAACCAACATCCACATTTGCCCTCCAGTGCTCTAAAATATATCTGTTTTGTACTACATACGAGTATAGTTTGTGGGTTTGAGAATTATGAGAGTGAAGTTTATTTCTGTGTAATCTACTTATAAAGCTCTTTTATTTGATACCGCACGTGGTATGTTTATACTTATATAAAACATTTTTTCTCTGTATCGCCGTCGTCACAGTTACTATACACCATTTTCATACTTGTTATACCATATATTTGTATTTACGACATCATACTGAATGCACTAATACAAAAAATGTACAGAAAATCGATTTCAGACGACTTTTGGGCAAATTGCTGACTATAAACACGTTCAAGTTTATCGTATAAAAAAGTTACGACTTAATAAGAATAACAAAAAAGTCCAATGACATTTTAGAAATATTTTTCAAATAGCTGTGCTATAAGTTTTTTTAAGTTTCGGACCTCCATATATCCGCCATTTCTAAAAAAATCGAAAAACTGGCCCGCCAAAAAGATCTATATAATTACCGAATCTGCTCACAAAATTTCATGAGAATCGGTTGAGAAATGCGACCTGTAGGCGAGAACAGACAGACAGACAGACAGACGGACAAAATAATTATCGGCCAGTCGAAACTGAGACGCTTCGCTCGCTCGGTCAATAAATTTTAATTGATTTTCGGGCGACTTTGCTTAAAACTTATAGGTTATTAAATACCATTTTAGGGTTCCGTACCCAAAGGCACTTTCTGCAGACGTTGACATCAGAGTACAAAATTATTTTTCTGCTTCCAGTTGAAGTATATCTTAGTAAGACGCATTGAATGTACGACACACCTCTTGTATTTTGAGAGGTCATTCATTTGAGTTCTCTTCACTCGAAAATGAGTTTTAAAAGCTGTGTGAGATGCATTTGATGTCAGAGTGGCGAGGCAAAATTAAATACATTTTTATACAGTTCATTTTCCCCTGCATTTTTATGTAGCAAAGTTTTATTAATCAGAAACCCACTAACCACTAATGTTCTTTACTATAATCAATCAAGTTTTTGAATAGAAATATAAAACCCTGTAGAAATATTTAATAGCTAGTGTTGCTTAGAAAAGCTGCGACTAGCTCCGTGGCGCAGCGGTCAACACGCCTGCCTGCGACACGGAGTGACCGCGTTCGATCCTCGGCCAGGTCATGGAAAATCATCTTTTTCAGATTGACCTGGGTCTTGGATGTTTATCTATATATGTATTTGTTATAAAATATAGTATCGTTGAGTTACTATCCCATAACACAAGTCTTGAACTTACTTTGGGGCTAGCTCAATCTGTGTGATTGTCCGTATATATTTATATTTATATATTTATTAGAAGAATTCTATGCGCTGAAAGGATTATTATAATAGCATTGTCTTAGTGGCATCCTCAGCTATGTAACGTTGGACCCCGAGATTCGGTATCATTACAGCATTAATCATCATCATCATCATTATTTCAGCCGTAAGAAGTCCACTGGATAAAGGATTCCTCATTCCATGGGAGGATATTGCCATACTCACCACGCTTGACAGGCTTTTTGGCGAGCACAGTTTTGTTGGCTTCTTGTGCTTCTGACTCTGCTGCCCATTAGAATCATGTAACCTGGGGAATGAAAGGTATCGTAGGATCTGATAAGGGAAATGAAGGTATTAGGATGAATGGGAGAAAAGCAATATATGAAGTTATACCTAATGCTATACCTCCAACCACCGGAAAAGCAGTTGAAGACGGCACCCCTGATCTAGCGTTAATTATGTATTTATTTTAGTAAAGTTTTCATGGCTGTCCTAACCCTTGGGTAGCTTATCTATGGAAATGGAGTTCAAATATGTGTCCATGCTGGAAATCGAACCCAAAACCCCTAGTATAGGCTGGCGTACCAACCATTTCAACACAGAGGCCGTCATCTTCAACAATTGATTGGATTATTACTTATATATTATTCGCTTACGCATATTTAAAACTACAGAAGTGATCCTCATTTACAGTAGAGACCACCAAAAATATTTGGAAATGTTCAAAGTAAGCAAAATAAAAAATAATGATAAAACATCCAAAGATATCAAGGCCGCTTCTCGGACGGCAATTTTATGCTTTCGAAGTCAACTGCCGTCCTTGACAAAGGCCTCTAATGTCTTTACAAGTTACCGAAGTGTTAAATGGCGAGTTTCATCGGAAGGTCAGCTTTTTAAATTGGGTCAATTTTTTTATGGAATTCCGTGACAAACTTCTTTTGGGACGAGTAAGGCCTTTCTTGAGAGGCTGGCTTATTTTCTCCTTACATAAATAAAAGACATTCATTTTAATTTGGAGTAGGTGTCACGGTCAATCGACCATGCACACCCTGGTGTCAGAGTTCTTCGGAACCGCCTCTCGGCCGTGGCCGTGGAACGTGGTTCCTTTAACGACTACTAGATGGCAGCCGAGACCAACGGCTTAACGTGCCTTCTTTATTATCAGACAATCAGGTGACTCAAGCCCGTAATATCCTAAGCAAACTAGAAACAACTAAACAAAGTATGCTTCCCGTGGGAATTGAACCCACAACCCCCGGGTGTACAGGCAAACGCCTTAACCACTGGACCACGGGGGCAGTTAAATAAAAGACATTAGAAAAATAGTAATTTAAACTGGATTTATAAGGGATATTTTAAAAGTAGTAGTCTAAGTAAGTAGTAGTAAATAAAGTAAGAAGATCCCTTGAAGGTGTGGGGAGCAACTTTTCTTAGGAAAACAAAGCTGGTAACAAAAACGATTTTTCCCTGTCATATTCCCATAATTGTTCCCATACAAGAAACTCGTTTTTATTTGCCTTGAAGATGACTTGTATGTCCTCTGTATTTTTCCATATTGTTTGAATGAAACAGAAAGGTCGTGCTTATAATGGTTTCTGATGTTTTCGCGATTGTTACACATTTAAATTAAATCGTGTAACAATGTATTATCGCGTATATTACATTATTTTTACACCTAACGCTTTGAAAACTTTACAGTTTTCATGGCCGCAGGAAGACTAAGTTGACATTTGTCTTTGTGTTATAAGAACTATACAAAACTACCGCCTACAATATTTAATTGGTAACGTTCCGGATGTACGCAGTATTGGCTCACGGTGTCTGAAGGTCTTGCAGTCTTGTGATGAGTTTGAGATTTTATTAAATTGATGATGATTGATAATACCGTATAAAAGTGATTTTATTTAAAAGATAGTGCTTATGTCTATTCTCATAAACACATGCGTTACGGGTCGTCTTCAAGTTCAAAAACCTATCTCCATAGGCTACCTATATCTATAATCTCCTTGAGTACACCATGAGGAACTTTGGACTATAACTATAATTAACATCAGCAAACAAATTGAAAATGTAAAATACGATAAAATAGGCGTTATGTAAAAATTAACGTCAAATTGTACTCAAAAAAGGTCACTGACTTTCGCTTATCTGAAACGCGTATACTAATTAACGCAGATCTTCGCGGCCATGTTTCGCATTTTTTGTCCAAAAACTTCTTTATCTCAACAACTTCAGTGATTAGAACAACTCCATTAATTACCGCCGTAATCAAAAAAGAATACCGCCCGAGTTTCTGACTTGGGGTGCTACGGTCGAAAATTGTTCAATTAAATATTTTATCTCCTTTGCGATTCTATAATGAAGTAAAAAGTTGGCGTTTTTGCGAATTGAACTTGTTTTCTTTTGTGAGCGATTTATTACTTTATCACTATTATTAATAAAGTGAGAATTAATAATAATTATTACATTAACAAAATAAAATATGGTGAAAAAATAACATTGTGAATGCAAAATAAACTCATAAAAGTATTGCATGGCTTCCTACATATTAGTTAATTTCAAATTCATTGTAATATGAGTTGTGTGTGTTAAGTGACGCAAGCCTTAGTGCATTAATGGGGAATGGGATATGGTGGAGAATTTCGACGCCGAAATCCATGGCGCAGTGGTTAACACGCCAGCCTGCGACACGAGGGTGCCCGGTTTCGATCCCCGGTCAAGTCAAGTTATATAATGATATTTTTCAGATTGGCCTGGGTCTTGAATGTTTATCTATATATGTATTTGTTATAAAATATAGTATCTATCATTCAGTTAGGATCCCATAACACAAGTCTCGAACTTACTTTGAGGCTTTTTAGTCTTCACTACAGGAGCACGACCCTCTCTGTACTACTAGGGCCATACTTGGCCAGAGCAACCAGAGGACTTGGCCTACACTCTGAGACTAGCGGACAGACTAGCTCCGTGGCGCAGCGGTCAACACGCCAGCCTGCGACACGGAGTGACCGGGTTCGATCCCCGGCCAGGTCAAGATGGAAAATGATCTTTTTCAGATTGGCCTGGGTCTTGGATGTATATCTATATATGCATTTGTTATAAAATATAGTATCGTTGAGTTAGTATCCCATAACACAAGTCTCGAACTTACTTTGGGGCTAGCTCAATCTGTGTGATTTGTCCGTATATATTTATATTTATTTATATTTACTCTCCACGCTGGCCAGACGGGTTAGAGATGTCTCTTAGATGTTTATAAGCTTTGTTTAGCTTTTATTTCCTAAGTCGCCTTCTACGACATCCACGGGATGACTTGGAGTGGTCCTATTCTACTCTGCCGGATACCACACGGCTAATCTGTGTGATTTGTCGGTATTTATTTTTTTATTATTATTAGTTCAATTGGCAGAACATAGGTGGTATTAGACCTATGCTGATGCGTAGCATTTTTTCACCATGTTTTATTTAAATAGCATTGTGAATGCAAAAGTAAATACCTATAAAAGTAACGTGAGAATTCTTACGTACTGTTATTTTTATTGTTATATTTTGTACACTGGAACGTAATGTTTCCAGTTAATTCAAAGTTCACCAGTCATCATCGTATCAGCCACACAAAGTCGACTGCTCGATTCAATACGACCGGAAGCGGCCTTCATAGAGCGTCTTTCTGCGACCTTAGCCAGATCATCCAGCCATCTGGTCGGTGAGTGTCCGACGCTACACATGCCTGTACGTGGTCGCCATTTGAGACCCTTCTTCCCAACAGGCAATCGGTTCAATGCGCACTAGTATGACTGGCAAATAGATAGACAGTGCTCCGGATATAAGAATAGGCATAGATGTTTTAATTTTTTTTGGGTACAAAAAAAAGACCGGCCAAGTGCGAGTCGGACTCACACACTAAGGGTTCCGTACATTATATATAATAAGTTTGAAATTATTAAAAATATTTTTTTTTATGATGTAAATCAAAATATATGCATATCGCAATTTTTCCTTAATCTGTGCTATAAAACGGTGCCTTGCACTAAATTTCAAGATTCTGAGGTCACAGGAAGTACCCTGTAGGTTTTGATTCCCTTGCGAATGTCGACAAAACACGAAAAATTGCGACATAACCAGCTGTATCTTTTGATTGCGTTGGCTCAGAAGCTTGATTTTTTTACAACTGCAAGGGTCAGTAGACATGAGTATTTCATATGAATTTCAGCTTGATACCTTTATGCGTTCCTGAGAAAAAGGGTCTTGACAGACTGACAGACAGACGGACAACCGAGTGATCCTATAAGGGTTCCGTTTTTTTCCTTAGGTACGGAAACCTAAAAAAACGTAAAATTTCTCAAAAAAATTCAGCTAGAAGCGCATATTGTTTCTAAACTTCTTTTTCTTCAAAACTTTTTATCTGAAATACTTCAGCGATTACAACAACTTCATTAATTGCCACTGTAATATAAAAAAAGTCCGCAGCTTCGGACTTTCAAACTCCAAAATTTAATTAAGTATTTTTCTTCTTTGTGATTCTATAATTAAGTAAAAATTAAAAGTTTTTGGAAATTGGAATGTTACTTCGTTATTTGTATTTCTGTTTTGTTTGATGATAATTAAGTCAAGTATGTCGTCCGAATATAATAATGTGTATTCGCATTTCTCTGACCACAATATTATTACAAGCTTTATTTAACTTGCAATGTATGTAACTATGTTTGTTCAGGTGGAATCTCGCAAATCAATTATATAGCACACATCTTCCACTGATTGGGCTGAAATTTTGTATACTCGTTTAGTTTAGTTGAGAATGAGTGGTAAGCTGTGTAACATCATTATAATTCCAACATGGCGGAAAACCCAAGATGACGGACTAGCTATTTTTGATGCATTTCGACAATATGGATATCAAATTAAAGGGTTCGCTGTAAATAACTCGAAAGAAAGTGATGAACCTACATAAAAGCTTGCTTTTAAAAAGTTATTTTTCTTTTAACACCCTTTGAACGTACGAAGAGAAAAAAAGCTAAACATTTTTAACATGATTAAGTCGTAGTAGAGCCACGCGACCGGCAAAGTTCATTTGTGCTAGTAGCATGAATGGGCCGGCTCGTTCGGGAACTTTCACAGAAAAACGACGTTGGAGTTGAAGCTTTACCGCTTCTATGCTTCGATCGATGAGTGAGGGTGCTGGAGATTCTTCTCCCCCGCCATTTCCTCCCCTCATGTCCCCCAAATCTCCTTGAAAGTTCGGCAACGCTCTAGTCACACCTTGGTGTTATAGATGTCCATGGGCAGCGGGGATCACTTATCATCAGGTGACTTGCTTGCTCTTTTGCCGTCCTTCAACATAATAAAAAGTTTATGACACTTATTAACAATGATGTGTATTACTATTTTAATAGTTTTTTGTTGTTTCAGGTAAGCATCATTTGAAAAATAGGTGTGTTGACAGTGAAAACGACGTGGTAAGCGATACCATACTATCACGCCTATTTTCCCTTGCGGGGTAGACAGAGCCCAGGTCTTTAAGACTTAAAAGCCGAGTTTAGCATGTTGGTGGCCGTTAGATGGAAAACGGAATTATTTCCTAACTAGCTTTCGCCCGCGGCTCCGCCCGCGTCAATGTCGATCCCTCGGGAACAGTACTTTTTCCCGGGATAAAAGGTAGCCTCTGTCCTTCTCCGTACACCAGAGAACTTTTATGCAAAATTTCATGATGATCGGTTCAGTAGTTACGGCGTGAAAGCGTAACAAACAAACAAACAAACAAACAAACAAACAAACAAATAAACAAACAAACAATCAAACTCACTTTCGCATTTATAATATTAGTAAGGATAAGGATATCTACGTCTGGTTGGAAGGCGCGATCATGCCGTTTTACCATTCTCATCAAGCTTGTTTTGTTTGCCTTATCTCCGTTCCAACGCTGCTGTACATGTTTGGGAAAACGCGTGTTTTTGAGTTTTCATGCGTTTTTCTTTCCACGCAGAATATGGTCGCTAATTTTTTCCTGCCGGCCACTGTCCTTCTGATCCAGCGGGTTAAGACGCGGACGGCAAGACACGAGTGTTACGGGTTGGACTCCCGCTCGGTGACTAACTTTTGTTTATTTTTTTATAGGTATGTTCAAGTTTATATATATTTTTTTAATTTTTATTGTATTTAGACAAGTTAATAATATAGTTAATGTTTGAGATACCAATATATGAATCTGAAATCAAGCACCTGATCTACACAGAAATCGATTGTAAATAATAATAATTGCCAATTCACATTTTACTTTTTAAGTTTATGTAGATTATAACCTAAACTCCACCATCTTACAATAAATAGTAATATCCGAGCAAAGCTCGGTCGCCTAGGCACTATATATAAATATCCATTAAAACAAAATAGTTAATAAATACTTACTTACATAAATGTTTGGCCGCAATTTAAAAGATAAACGCGGTGCGATGGCGGGACCTTTCCGGATCAAATAAAGGGTAAAATAGTTATGAGTTTATTCACTTATTCCACTTCCGGGTTATTTCCGATTTGTTTGTTGTTTCAAACATTGGGGTATTGAGCTTTCCAAAATCAATTTATGATTACTAGCTGTTTCCCGGGAATTTGTCCGCGGGTATTCAGTTTAATCGGCCCTCGGCCCCTGTACGGGGAATAAATAAATCATCATTTTCATCAGGTCTTTTTAGTCTCCACTGCTCATAAACATTAATGAGTCCTCTTCAAATTGTCTAGCCAGCGAGGAGAGTGTAGGCCAAATCCTGCAAATATGGTTCCGGTAGTACAGAATAAATAAGTAGACTATCGCTTTTAATAGTTCCTATAACAGCCTGTCTCGCTCCCCTTGTCAGTATCGAAAATATACACCGCGCGGCGACCCCTTCAGAGGGAAAACCCGAACAAATCCGATAGGAACGACGTGCGTTTGGCCACATGTGTGCACCGACTTCAGCGAATTATGAATCGTTTGTTCAGAGCTATAAGTATAAAATTGGCTTGCTGTAGGTATCTAAACTAAAAGGTGCTCCGTTCTGATGCGAGCTAAATTACACCGTATCGCTACTACATTGAGTTGATGTTTCTTTGAATACCTTTGCAGAATTCGACTTCTGTACGTAAGTACTAGTACTTATTTTGTAACCTTAGTCTGCCTACCTCCTTTATTAACTGCCTCCGTGGTCCAATGGTTAAGGCGTTTGCCTGTAGACCCCGGGGGTCGTGGGTTCGATTCCCACGGGAAGCATACCTACTTTGTTTAGTTCTTTCCAGTTTAATTAGGATTGCAGGCTTGAATCACTTGATTGTCTGATAATAAAGATGATTCCGTGCTTCGGAAAGCACGTTAAGCCGTTGGTCCTGGCCGCCATCTGGTAGTCGTTAAAGGAACCGAGAGGCCGAGAGACGGTTCCGAAGAACTCTGACACCAGGGTGTGCATTGTCCATTGACCGTGACACCTACACGAAATGATGATGTTGAGTCTACCTACCTATATAATTATAGGAGATAAACCGTATTAAGTATTTAATCTAAATGTATGCAAGAAGTTTTTAACTATTTGTTTCCATCAACAGTTTCTAAAGAATCGGTTGATTACGTAATCGGTTGTTTAATTAAAGCGAGGCCGCACAATCACTTGTAATTGCGAGGGCGGCCTTCTCCTGAATAATCGGCACCAAATTGAGCTGAGTGTCATCCATCATCCAATTCTTCAACTTGCTTTAATTTTAAAGATGACAGCAGAATTTGAATTCAGTTTGTGATTATTTTGATTAGTTTAAAACAACTAACAAATCATTATGCTTTTTTATGAATTAGCTTCTTACCGAGACAAAACTTTTAATCGTCATCGTCATCATTTTATTTGTAGGAAGTCCACTGCTGGACAAAGGCATTCCTCCAGGATTCTTTGTTCCTTGGGAGGATAGTGCCATATTTATCATGCTTCGCAGGCGGGCTGACTTCTTGTGACAATCGGATGTATATCGGAAGCATTTTGAAGCTGGGAAAGGATAGAAATTTGTTGGATTTGGTAAAGGAATAAAGGTATAAGGATACTACTTCCTCGGATGAATGGGGGAAAAGTTAGTGCACCTGGGAAGGCCGGGTGCACGTACAGTCGGAGGCAGAAAATATGATCCCCGAAAATTAAAACTCTTCCATGTTGTTCTGGGAGAAAAAAAAACGTAGAATGTGCCAGCTGCTTCTCTTCCCGCGCAGATTGTAAAAGCCGATCAAGGGAATGGGCGAAAATCAGCGGAATCCTGTAAATAGGCGATGCGGCTAGCAACCCAACACTATTTTGATTCAGTTTTCCATCTACACGCCCTCCAACATGCTAATTGTGGCCATAAATTCTTACTCTGTCTACCTCGCAAGAGAAAAAGACTACAATAAGACTACATATGTTTGTATGAATGATATTCGTAGGTTGAGAACAGAAGGCACAATAATGACCCATATTTTTAAAACGGTCCGCCCGCGTATGCTGATCCCGGATTTTTCGGGAAAAGAAGGTATCTGACCTATGTCCTTCCCTGGGCCTTAAACTTCTCCCATATCTAATTTCATCGCAATTGGTTTAATAGTTAAAGCGTGAAGTGGTAACAAATAGACAGAGAGAGTTACTTTCGCATTTATAATATTAGTATGGATTAAATGTTTACGTTGAGTTTATCGAATCGATGAACGCCAGCTGCACACACGAAAAAATGTCACGTTCCGTGTGTAAGCGAGAGCGCGGAACAAGCGATAGAGAGGCATGATCGGCCTAAGCCATCGGCTTGTGACGCATCTATCCCCCAGTTATATAGTATAGTTTTAATTTTCGGGGATCATATTTTCTGCCTCCGACTGTACGTGCCCCTTCCACCATTATCACGTAAAATTATAGTCCGTAAACCGGCTTTACAATCAATTTTGTTTTTTCATGTCTGAGGTCAACATACATACATGTTTAATCTAATTAACAGTTACTTTATCATATAAACAACTGTTTAACTATGGCAAACCGCGGAATTAGTGGTGATTGTGAGGGCGGCCTTTCCCTGAATAATCGGGACCAAATTGAGCTTGAATTTCCTTAACGACTCTTCAACTTGCCTCATTTTTAAGGACGGCGTCGGAATTTTAATTCTGTTTTGGGCAGGAAAATTAGTTTAATGAATCCATGGTTAAAAGGTATATTGTTAATTTTCATATCCTTATCCTTATCCTTACTATCCTTACTAATATTATAAATGCGAAAGTGAGTTTGTTTATTTGTTTGTTTGTTTGTTAATAAAACGCCGTAACTACCGATTATCATGAAATTTTGCATGCAAGCTCTGGAGTACGGAGAAGGACATAGGCTACCTTTTATCCCGTGAAAAGTACTATTCCCGAGGGATCGACATTGACGCGGGCGGAGCCGCGGGCGAAAGCTAGTAGATTATATTTAGAAAAATGTTTTTAATTGTGTAAACTATATATAACATGAAATATACTATTAAGGCTATTTTTTATATTTACCATGTGTAAAGAAAATTCTATCCGTTCCCTGAAGGGGTGATTCAGCCCGTCGATATGAACAACTTTTCCTATGGGACCAATACCAAAAACTCAAAAAACTGACATTTCCATATATTGTATATGAGTTTTACGGTTTCAATAAGTTTGGTAGCGCTCCATAAACACATCTACAGGTTGATTGTGAATTAGGAATCACTAATAGAACACAAAATCGTAAGAAAATAAAAATCTGCATTTCTATGGAAGATCCCATATTTTTTTCATCATTTAAACTTTTTTATTTTATATATTATCACACAGGCAATCCTAGTGTGGAGCTCAGAGTTTTTTGTAAACATTATGTACAGTTCAATAAAGAATTATTATTATTATCTATTAGCAATTCTGATTTCAATATAAAGACTTATTTTTTTTAAAAAGTGTTGTAACAGAACCTATCGTATTTATCCAACCTCCATTAGTTTATAATTAAAAGGAAGCCCCGTTTTTACCTATTTCCTTTATATTAAGAACCCTATATTTACCCACTTTCCGTCCTGTTTGCAAACGATAACACAATTTCCTATATACGTTTGAAACAAATTTCCGCCGTTCACTGCTTGTCTTGTTTAAAATGTTTTATACAAGGTCTTTCGATCGAGTTGTTGTCTTGGTATAAAGAAAAAAAAAGTCCCCCGTCAAGAAAGAAGTATTTAACGTTTTGAAAAAAATGAATGAAAAATGTTTAAAAATCGGACCAAATTACAATTGCTCATTTGAGATTTGAATCCTTAACCTAAGCCAACGTCCAGCAACCTGAGCCGATTTGATATTGAAAATCGTGACAAAATTAACTTTCAAATATATGAAACTAGCATTCGCCCGCGGCTCCGCCCGCGTTTATGTCGATCCCTCGGGAATATTATTAGGTGATCGGTTCAGTAGTTACGGCGGGAAAGCTTAACAAACAAACAAACAAACTCACTTTCGCATTTATAATATTAGTAAGGATAAGGATAAATTAACATTATAGACTAGCTTTGGTCCGCGGCTCTGCTAGCGTGGATGTCAATCCCTCGGAAACAGTAGTTTTTTCCGGGATAAAAGGTATCATATGTAGTTCCCTGGTCCTCAAATTATCTCCATACGATAGATAGAAGATTATTATTTGGTAAAAGGAATTCCAAGCGTGAAGAGATAACAGAAACAGACAGAGTTACCGAAACCCGAGAGACCAAAGCGAATCCGACGAAATAAACGAGAGTAATACCGTGATTCTATAATGAATTTATCTTCCTTCTTATCTACACTTCTACACTATCTACACTAATATTATAAACAGGAGAGAACGCCGTTTCGAGGTTTCATTCAAAATGACTCCGGTTTGAAAGCCCGTTTTAATACAAATTTGAATAATGAAAGGTGCAATTTTTTGTTATTGAGAGAATTTCACAGCTCTCTCAATTGCATAAATAAGTAAATTTCATCGATAGCATTGAATTTTGTTTTATTTCAAATGTTTTCTACATCTACATCTACACTGAATATTATAAAGAGGGGAGGTTTGATTGTTTGTTTGTTTGAATTGAATAGGCTCCGAAAGTACTGTTTGAATTGAATAGGCTCCGAAAGTAAGTTTGAATAATTATTTCACCATTAGACTCCTAAATTTTCCTTGATGAACATAGGCTATAGAATATTTTAATCAATGTTAGGGATCCCTATGAAAATTTCGATAATGTAACCCAAAATGTGAAAAAAATATGTCTCTAAATATTTAGAGACATAATTTTATCACATTTTGGGTTACATTATCGAAATATCTACCCGAGCGAAGCCGGGGTGGGCCGCTAGTGTATATTAAAAATGAATAATACTAGTAAGTTACAAAAAATATCTGTATCCAACAAGCAGCGAGCGTAGAAAAACAAAATAAAACGAAGTTACCAATGTTTTACGTAAAATATAGGTAATAGCTTTAGCCCGCATTTTTTAAAAACCGGCCAATTGCGAGCGCACGACTGTCTATTGTATAGGAGCCGCCTTTTAATATTCATTTTACTTTTATTTAATTATTCATTTTTAAAATGAATATATAACTTAATATTCTGTGAATATTTCAAGATTCTACCTGTTGCCGTTATCAATATCGAGCAAAAACAAGCAAAAAAAATCACGTTTGTTCTATGTTGTACGTTTATTGTATGGAACCCCCTTAAATATCTACTTTATTCATTATTTATTGTTGTTATAGCGGCAACATCAATACATTATCTGTGAAAATTTCAACTGCCTAACTATCACTGTTCATGAGATACAGCCTGGTGACAGATGGACAGACAGACAGACAGACAGACCGACAGAGCAATATTAATAGGGCCCCGTTATACTTTGGGTACACAGATTGGGTCCTATTTAAAAATAAAATAACGTAAAATCTTCCGGGTAAACGATAGTGCGAGAAAAGCGTACGCTACGCACGTTTGGCTGAGGGCGACTTGGCATAGAGCCTAATATATCATGCTAAAACAGCCCTTTCCTTCTATATTTGGCAAATGGAGCTGGTATAAAAATAGAACGGGTCTCATAATAATACTATATAAAATAGGCGGCTTCATTTCTTTACGATCGTAAAGCTGGAGTCTGAGTTTTAGCGGTTTTGCGAATTAAATCGGTGAAGCAATCGTCATTGTTTAATTGTTGTTTATGCAAATTCATTTATTCATTCATTTCGAGTAGGTGTCACGGTCAATCGACCATGCACACCCTGGTGTCAGAGTTATTCGGAACCGCCTCTCGGCCTCTGACGTGGTTCCTTTAACGACTACCAGATGGCAGCCGGGACCACCGGCTTAACGTGCCTTCCGAAGCACGGAATCATCTTTATTATCAGACAATCAGGTGATTCAAGCCTGCAATGTCCTAACCAAACTGGAAACAACTAAACAAAGTATGCTTCCGGTGGGAATCGAACCCACGACCCCCGGGTCAACAGGCAAACGCCTTAACCACTGGACCACGGAGGCTGTTGCAAATTATTTCCTTTTAATATCTATGTAGACCCTTTACCCGGACACATGTCTTATGTATCTGGGTAAAGGGTCTACATAGATATTAATAAATACATTATTTGTAATAGAATTACCATTATCATCTTCATCATCATCATCATAATGCCGTGGGGCAGTGGTTAAGACGCCAGCCTACGACATGGGGTGCCCGGGTGCGATCCCCGGTCAGGTCAAGATGAAAAATAATCTTTTTCAGATTGGCCTGGGTCTTGGATGTGTATCTATATATGTATTTGTTATAAAATATAGTATCGTTGAGTTAGTATCCCATAACACAAGTCTTGAACTTACTTTGGGGCTAGCTCAATCTGTATGATTTGTCCGTATATATTTATTATTATTTATCATCATTCAGCCGTAAGTCCACAGCTGGACAAAGGCCTCTCCCAAGGATCCATGGCAAGAAGTTCCATGGGAGTATATAATTGCTTATTGTTAAGTATGTATATGTTGTCGATGGTCATATCGACAGATGACAGGTTGTCATGCCTTCAAGTTGTGATGATATTAAAATGGTATTACTAAAAGTAAGTCTTATTTATTTTACTCCTTCAAATATACAACAGTGGCGACGAGATGTCTACTCACTTCGGAATTTTATCAACGTTCTACCATAATGCTCAAGACTGGAAAACCTATAAGGGTCGATTATCTCAGTGGTTTGTAGCGAACGATATCACGCCTGAGTCGGACACCAAGGGTATAAAGAGGCGGGCAATTTTATTAAGCGCGCTCGCGGATACCACGTATAAACTTGCAGCAGATTTGGCGTTGCCGAAGGACATACAGGATGTGCCATACGAAGAAATATTACAATTTTTGGATAATCATTTTACACCGAAAAAGTGTGGGTTTAGCGAGCGGCATACATTTTATGCTGCAGTACAACAGCCGGGTGAGAGCCACGTCCAGTGGGCGTCCAGATTACGAGGGCTTACAGCTTATTGCAACTTTACAAACATAGAAGAAGTGTTACGCGACCGATTCGTAATGGGTATGTCGGCGGGTCCCGAGCGGGACAAACTCTTCATGCAAGAAATGAAGTCGCTGACGCTTACGAAAGCGGTAGAGATCGCAGAAAATATACGCTGTGCGAGAGCGGGAGCAGCTGCCACATTGCAATCTGTACAGCAGCAAAGCCATCTGTTCAAGATTGACGGTGGATCTTGTCAAAAGAAAAATGCTACCACAGCTAAAGAATTTAAGGAAAGGTGTTTAGTGTGTGGCCGCACCAACCATGCGTCGTCGGAATGTCGTTTTGCTAATTATAAGTGCAAGAGATGCAATTCAAAGGGCCATCTGCGTAACATGTGTACGAAAGTGAAGTACTTGGAAACAGTGGGTGAGGACGGCGACGGCGACGATGGTAAGTTATTTAGTATTCGTTCTATGCAGGGTGAACCCATGACAGAGACGATTGTTATGAACGGTGTCAAATTAAAATTTGAAATTGACAGCGGTTCAGCTGTCACTGTGATTTCTGAAAATACATTCAAAACTTTTTTCTGCTGTATGCCATTGTCACCGACTTCGAAAAAACTGATAGCATATAATGGCGGCAATATAAATTGTTTGGGGGTTTTACGTTTGCCTGTAAAATATAAGGATTGCACGCGTATGTTGGATGTTTTTGTAGTTCGGGATGGTGGTCCACCGTTATTAGGTAGACATTTTTTATCGTTATTTTGTTTATAACTAGTTCCATGCAAATTTCTTAACTCTTGCGAATCGAGTATTGAACAGCTAAGTTGTAAATTTCAGGATTTATTTTCTGAAAAACTTGGCACTTTTAATAAATATAAAGTTAAGTTACGTTTGAAAGACAATTCTAAGCCGATGTTTTTTAAAGCTCGACCCGTTGCATTCGCTCTCCGAGAAAAGGTGAATAAGGAAATTGAACGGCTATTAGAATTGGGTATTTTAAAGCCTGTTGATCATTCAGAGTATGCATCACCGATTGTACCAGTATTGAAGCGTAACGGCAGCATTAGGCTGTGTGCAGACTATTCGGTATCCATAAACAAACAACTGTTAGTTGAGCAATACCCACTACCGACAATACACGAGTTATTTTCGAAGTTGCATGGGGGCCAACAGTTTTCAAAATTAGATTTGTCTATGGCTTATAATCAGTTTGTTCTTGATGAGGAGTCGCAAAACCTTACATGCATAAATACGCCGCGAGGCCTCTTCAAATATACTCGCATGGTTTTTGGCCTTACTAGCGCCCCATCAATTTTTCAACGCGCAATGGAAACAGTCCTATCTGGCATGGACGGGGTGTTATGCCTACTCGATGATATCTTGGTAACAGCTAGTAATCCGGAACTTCATTTAGAGAGGCTTCACGCCGTGTTACAAAGGTTGCAAGATGCGGGGTTAACATTGCAAAAAGAAAAATGTGAATTTTTCAAAAATGAAATTCACTATCTAGGTTATGTGATAGATGCTAGAGGGTTAAAAAAATCACCTGATAAAGTTAAAGCCATAGTTGATGCTCCAAAACCTAACGATGTTAATAAGTTACAGTCGTTTTTAGGGTTAGTGAACTATTATCGAAATTTTGTTCCAGGAGCATCGAGTATTTTAAGTCCGTTATATGATTTGCTAAAAAAAGGTTCCAAATGGGAATGGAATGCTTTACATGACAAAGCATTTAATAAAATTAAGTCACTTTTAGCTTCGGACAAAGTTTTAACTCATTATAACCCTAACGCAAAAATAATTTTGACGGTTGACGCATCACCAAGTGGTTTAGGTGCAGTTTTATCTCAGGTGGACAGCGAAGGTATCGAGAGGCCAGTCTGTTTTGCTTCGCGTACTTTGAATGCTGCCGAAAAAAGGTATTCCCAAATACAGAAGGAGGCAACTGCCATCATCTTTGGGGTACGTCGGTATCATCAGTATCTGTACGGAAGATCAATACCATTCGTATTGCGTACGGATCACAAGCCTCTGATATCCATTTTTGGTCCATACAAAGGCATTCCTGAGGTTACGGCAAATCGTCTTCAAAGGTATGCAATTTTCCTTTGTGCTTATAATTATACTATTGAATATGTTCGTAGTGCGGATAACTGCGCTGATTATTTATCTCGTGCCAGCCTGCCGGATCAGCCTGACTATGATGTGTATGCTGACACAGAAACGATTGACCGTGCCACATATGTAAATTTTGTCATAGAAGGTAGTTTACCCATAACACATAAAGATTTATGTGATGAAACTAAAGCAGATGTTTCATTGAACAAAGTAATTGAATTTATTGTAAAAGGGTGGCCTAAGAAAGTTTCGGATTTGCGTATCAAGCCATATCATTCTTGTAGAACGCAACTTTCATTCGAGAATGGCTGTGTGATGCGCGGTCACAAAGTAGTTTTACCCGAGAAATTGCGATCTAAGTTACTGGCGGAGCTTCATAATTCACATTTGGGAATTGTCAAAACCAAAGCTGAAGCTCGTTCGCGTTTTTGGTTTCCCGGGATTGATGAAGCTTTAGAGAAAATGATAGCTGGTTGTGAGGTGTGCACACAGTTGCGGCCATCGCCACCTCGAACTGTGTTAGCGCCTTGGAAATTTCCGTCTAAACCTTTTCTTAGGCTTCATATCGATTTTTTAGGTCCAATAAATAACCATTCGTACTTGGTAATTGTAGATGCGCAAACTAAATGGGTAGAAGTATATGACATGGCCAACACTACAACTTCTACAGCTGTCATCGAGAAAATGTACGATTTCATGTCGCGTTTCGGTCTTCCTCAAACGATAGTCAGTGACAATGGCACGGCTTTTACGTCATACGAGTTTTCTAACTTCTGCAAATTAAACGGTATTGAATTCGTTACATCTCCAGCATATCATCCTTCCAGTAATGGACAAGCCGAGAGTTATGTCAAAATTGTTAAAAAAGGCATAAAATCTAGTCTTGCAGCTTCGGATAATATGAAAGCTTGTAAGTTAAAGTTACTTAAGTACTTATTTGATTATAGAAACTCTGTTCATTCTGTCACTGGGTTTACCCCGGCACAATTAGTATTTGGTCAAAATCTTAGGTCGCGTTTGGATTTGATAAAACCGGCCAAATCGTCGTCGAAGCCCTCACCTACTGTGTTGTCTAACAATGTGGAGCGTAAGCAGTGTTCGCAGAGTGAATCGTATGGCGGAAAGAATACACAAGATTACCAAGTCGGAAATGAAGTGCTTTTTAAAAAAATTGTTAACAAAAATAAGTACCAATGGTGTAGAGGTATAATAACGAGAAAAATTGGAAAATCTATTTTTGTAGTTAACGATCATTTATCATCGTTGTCATTTAAAAAGCATAAGAATCAGATTATTTTATTTAAAGGGTATGATAAGCATGTTCAACATTGTTGGGATTGTGATACAAATGGTCCTAATTCTTTACCACAAAGCGTTGTGGGGGGCGGACAGGAGACAGTATTACTAAAAGTAAGTCTTATTTATTTTACTCCTTCAAATATAAAACACTTATGCACTACGCTTGGCAGGCGGATTGGTGAGCGCAGTTTCTGTGGCTTCTTGCTGCTCATCGGAAGCATGTTTAAGCTGGGGAAGGAGAGGAATTTCTTGATTTTTTTTTTAGATGAGTCCATCACAATAGTGTCTATACTATATTTATAAACACTCCTTCTATTATTAGCATTTACAATTACATTTATTCAAAAATGCATTTAATTTATTAGGTAAAAGTTGGAAAACTAACAGGTGTCTAAGTCATATGTTTGGGAACTGAAGAAAGGTATTGGGACACATACTCGGATAATGATAAGGAAGTAGCAGCTCAGGAAGGCCTGGCGCACGTGCCCGATGCCATACCTGCAACCACCGGCCAAGCAATAGGCTAGTTGCCTAAAAAAATATAATTAGTCCGTCAGTTAGATATTCAAAAAATATTGGACACGTATTTTTTCTTTTGTCGATTAAACAAAAAATGATAAAGATATAGCCCTTTGAAGTTCCGTGTGACGTCATAGTTTGCTACACTTTTTAGCAAACTTTGACGTCACGAGCCCCCACTCCTGAACTTTGACGCGCTTTATCTTTATTATTTATTGTGTATTTGACAAAAGAAAAAATACGTGTCCAATTTTTTATTATTATCTAACTGACGGACTAATTGTTATGTTAATATTACGACCCAGGAAACTAGCCTATTGTTGTTCACGCAGAAATATTTACTTTTCTTCTTCTTATTTCCTTTTAAGATATGTCTGGAATAGAGTCTGAGGGTCTAGACTCTAGATATTAATTAGTTCTAGATATTAATAAATACAGCGTGATTTTAAATATCCTTACTAATATTATAAATGCGAAAGTGAGTTTGTTTGTTTGGCTTTCACGCCGTAACTACTAAACCGATCATCATGAAATTTTGTATACAAGTTCTCTGGAGTGCGGAGAAGGACATAGGCTACCTTTTATCCCGGGAAAAAGTACTATTCCCGAGGGATCGACATTGACGCGGGCGGAGCGGCGGGCGAAAGCTAGTCTAAAATTTTTAAATCCTGGACTCAGAATCCCTAATGGAATACAGAATTTTGAAAATAAAAGAAAAAAAAGGTAAAAAACGAAAAAAAGAAAATTGGACCTTCCATAGAAATTTGTCCAGCTGATCTGCGACTTAGTATTTTTTTTGGATTATTACCTTTTTTTCTTGCAATTCTATATTCCATTAGGGTCTCTGATTCCAGGATTTCAATATAATTTAGAGGTTCAAAATCACGGGGTGTATTAAAAATATTTTCTTGCACATTTAATAATAAAATTAAATTCCCTTATATCAGATTTATCATTAAAATGTAAATTTAAATAAAAAAATGTAAATATAAATAAATATATACGGACAAATCACACAGATTGAGCTAGCCCCAAGGTAAGTTCGAGACTTGTGTTATGGAATACTAACTCAACGATACTATATTTTATAACAAATACATATATAGATTATCTATACAATATATATCTATACAATTACACATATAGATTTATTAGATTATCTTTATATGTATTTGTTATAAAATATAGTATCGTTGAGTTTGTATCCCATAACACAAGTCTCGAACTTAACTTGGGGCTGGCGCAATCTGTGTGATTTGTCCGTATATATTTATTTATTTATAAACATCCAAGACCCAGGCCAAATGTTGTCGAATCGGAGACTATTCTGACAAGCTAATCAATTATCAAGTGCATTATTGATTTGCGTTTGGGCCTCAACCATGCACTACTAGAAGCAGCAGAGCTGTAGCTGTGAATAATAATGTAAGCACTCTAACACATTGCTAACACTGGATAGCTCAAACTTTGTCTATGTTACGGTTAATATTATTGTTATAAAGCTTACATCAAATGATAAATGAGATTAATGGTTATGTATGTGGGATTGTATTTTGAATGCATCCTAAGATTGTAGATTGGTTGCACGCGGTTATAGAATGAATGTCCGAACGAATGAGAGAATTAAAAGCCAACGAATGAAGATTTTTGAATGTGCGGGGGACTCGCTCTCTCTCGATGGCACGCACGCACGACGGACGACGAAAAATTCTATTACCTACTGCAAGTACATATTCATTGTAACGAAGAAATATACAGTTTTCTACGGTCCTACCATCTTTTATTTACCTCGAGTCCCACATGTAGTATGGTATGTAGTTCATAGTATCAAAATGCCTATAACTCGTCAGTTTGTCAAATCCTTTTTTAGGGCTCCGTAGTCGAATGGCAAAAAAACGGAACCCTTATGGATTCGTCGTTTTCATTAAATCAACTCAAATATAACAAGAACTTTCATATTATGTTACTTGCTGCTACGGAACCTTTCATGTGCGAGTCCGGCTCGCACTTGGCCGCTTTTTTTATGATAAAGGTCGGCAAACGATCAACGCTGCTTATGGACAACTGAAATATTTACCAGGGTGTGACAAGAGCGTTGCCGGCCTTTCCAGGAGTTGGGAGAGGACATTTGAAGTAGAACATGAGGGGGAGAGAGATCCTCTGTCTGCTCTGGCCATGTATGGCTCCGATAGTACAGAGAGGGTCATGCTTCTGCAGTGGAGACTATAAAGATCTCATTATGATGGGGGGGAGGACATGGGAGGGGGGAAGGATGGGCCTCCGGCTCTCTCACTCACCAAACGAAGCATAAAAACAGTAAAGCTTCTACTCAAACGTCGATTTTCTGTGACAGTGTGGAACTTCCTTAGACAAGCTGGCCCAATCATACTTCTAGCAAAAATAAAGCTTGCCGGTAGCGTGGCTTACCACCTGTAATGATACGAGTACGTCACGATTCTCCTGAACATTTTATTTTTGGTTCGGTTATTGAAACAATTATTTCTCTACTTATAAAAAACTAGCTTTCGCCCGCGGCGCCGCCCGCAGCAATGTCGATCCCTCGGAAATAGTACTTTTTTTCGGGATAAAAGGTAGCCTATGTCCTTCTCCGTACTCCAGATAACTTGTATGCAAAATTTCATAATGATCGGTTAAGTAGTTACGGCGTGAAAGCGTAACAAACAAACAAACAAACTCACTTTCGCATTTATAATATTAGTAAGATAAGGAAGTAAGGATAGTTCCTGAATCTTCAACGAATTATATTTTTGAAGTGAAAACCTAGGAGAAAAGGAAAAACTTAGAATGTGCCAGCTGCTTCTCTTCCCGCGCAGATCGTAAAAACCGATCGAGGGATTGGGCTAAAATCTACGGAATCCTGTCAATAGACGATGCGGTTAGCAACCCATTACTATTTGCTTCCGTTTTCCACCTACACGCCCTTCAACATGCTTAATGTGGCTATAAGGTCTTATAGATCTAGGCTCTGTCTACCCCGCAAGGGGAAAAGATGTAATATTATGTATGTATGCATGTATGCAAAACTTCTGAAGCGGCGTTGTGCACTTTTTGGGATGGGTAAAAAATGTTAAACTCGCTTCAGGACATGTGACCTGATCGAAAATTCATAAGACGGACACGTGACTTGAGACCGCCGCAAAGGCGAGTTTTTACTTCTGCCGGCACTCCTGAAGTGCAACCCGTTTTTTTCTTTTGTTATTCATTTATGCATAATTATGCGCTATACTTGATGTTATCTATTCATACATTTTTTTTTTGACTGACTAATAATGGAGATGGTTCTTAATACAGTTGCATGTTTTTTTCTAATATTGGTTACCCCATAACTCTTTCATTTTAGAACCGATTTGAATACATACTTTTTATTTGCTTTCTGAGTTTGATAACATTTACTACTACGTGACTACGGACTAGCTACGTGGCGCAGCGGTCAACACGCCAGCCTGCGACACGGAGTGACCGGGTTCGATCCCCGGCCAGGTCAAGATGGAAAATGATCTTTTTCAAATTGGCCTGGGTCTTGGATGTTTATCTATATATGTATTTGTTATAAAAATATAGTATCGTTGAGTTAGTATCCCATAACACAAGTCTCGAACTTACCTTGGGACTAGCTCAATTTGTGTGATTTGTCCGTATATATTTATTTATTTATTTAATATTATTATTTAAATGAGCCTCATTTTAATTACATCAAAATTGGTCTATTCACTTCAACCTAACTCGTTGAAATTGGTCTTTTTATAAGAAAGATTATTTTTCGATCTCCACCATTGCCGCCTTCGCTATCAATACAGCTGAGGCCGTAGGGTCAAAACTCCCATAAACCGTCAGACTGTCATATGATACGAGTCACGTTTCCCCCGAAGGGGCGTGACACAACAACACATGAATCAGAAGTTTCGCCGTTTCGGTTATTGGTCTCGTCTGCTCTGACGTTTTCGCACATTCAGCGGTGTTTGTTTGGTGGATTTGGAACTTTGAATAACGGCTGTGAGCGTAGTGTTACGGTACATATTTACAATCCGACAAAAAAGAGTGATGTCCTAAGTTTGAGCGTCTGAGTGACATTTTATCTTCATAATGGCGAAGTACCTTTCAAAACCGCATTCTTACGACATATAACTCACGACAGGCTAGAAAATATACTTAGTAGGTTAGGATTTTAGTAATGGTTGATATATTTTCTTTTATCAACGGCATGAGTTATATAAAATTACTGCTTAAACACATTTTTGGCATTGTCGTTAATATAGCATCAACTGAGCTTCGTTAGAAATTTACTTTTACTTTCTCTGGTTTCTCTTGGCCGTTTCCCATGAAACATCTTTGCTTAACTTGATGCAACTGAAAATGACAAGCAAGAAAAAATAATGACAATGTCATTCATTGGTGACATTTATTTGTTAACAAAAATCAAAAATAAACTCATGTTGTAGGTTCTTGGCTTGAGCCTCTTGAGCACATTTTTGGCACCTCCTAGTTTTTCTAGTAGATTAGTGTAATTACTAAAAGTTATTATGGCATATTTACCTCTAAACTCAGTCAGAACTGAATTAGAAAAGTAAGAAGTAGTTTTATATTCATAGGTTTATAGAACGGCGGTTTTATTATTTATTTAAACTTTAATGTTGAATTGCAAGGCAAGAAACAAATTCACCAGACAGTCCAGATTACAAACGTATTAATTATGCTATTATGAACAATAAGGCATGCTTTTCAAAAACTTGGAAGATACCCCTAATATTAATATTCTCTTTATTTATCTTATCTTTAACGTATTTATCTATAACCTTCTTTATATTCGTTATATCGCATACTGTCGTTTGCTAGCGGTTGTGTTATATTATTAATTTTATTCAGGACCACTTTTGTTGATGAAATGTACGTTTAGTTCTTCTTAGTCTGTACCCTTAACTTTAGGGTGATAAATAATAAAATTTCCTTACTAACTTTAAACCACAATTTGAACCCTTTAAGGGATGAATTTTCGATATACACAAATTAAGTTAATTTTAGTATGTCCTATATATTATTAATATTTTTTTTTCTTATTTATTTTGTTTCTCAGAATTAGGTATTTATAAAACTTATATAAAAAGTAAGATATAACAAAAAAATACAAATATCATACGAGTATGATTGGGAAGACCGTCCGTTACAATATATGACACGCCTGCCCTAATCATAAATTCTCAAATCTTCAAGGAGCTCCCGGGTTCCGTTATTCAACTCTTATATATAAATACCTGTTCGTAAATATATGAAGATTCAATATCTTACAAGCTAACTTAATATGCTCTTGGAAAACTGGATAAAAGCTTACAATCCAATTGAACACGATCCAAGAGAGCTATATACAATTTCTAGAAAGATCTAGAAATAACAAGATAGTCTGCAATCGGTGGGACGTGCAAACTTCGATCCCCAGTGGTCATGCAATACTTTTATCTATTTTCCGTTGTATTTTCCAGAAAGTTGCAAGATTTTATTATAACAATAGTTGAAAGTGTTTTTTTTCGTTTTTAGCTTTTTAGGGTTCTATAGTAAACAAGGAACCCTGATGGAGTAATATACGATCTAACGATCGAACCCTGATGGAGAATCTGGTGATAACTTGCGGCGGTATTCAAAGAGATAATAGTATTTCTAATTTTCTTTGTAGAGTAGGAATTTATAACTCTTTCTTCAATTACCACCGTTCTATGTGGGCTCGTTTTTAGACGTTTTTAGTCGTTAAACCGTGAGGCGTGAAATCATAGCTGGCATTCGCAGCTTCGGAACGCATTGCGCGTGGCCCGCCACGCATTAGGCCGGTTTTTTTTTAATGTTAAGTGGATGGGAAGCCAAGATAAATTAAACTGTAAAGTCCAAAATAGAAGAAGTATACATGCTTTGTGCTCGAAACATATTGTGTAAACAATTTTCATAGTAGTATATGAGGAGCCTAATGGCCCAGTGGTCGTGAGCATTAATAGCGCTTACGTTAGTGAAGCAACCCTGGGCGCAGTCCCCACTGCGATGGGTGATCGCAAGTGGTACAAACAATTATCGAGCTCTTCCATGCTTCGGAAAGCACGTTAAGTCGCTGGTCTCGGCCGTCGTCATTGAGCTATACCAGATGTCTTTAGGCAGCTTGAAAAATCTGACACCAATGGTGGGCACTTACACACACGAAAAGCAAACATAGTAGTATTTTAAAGGTATTTTTTATTCGTTATAAGGAATAGAAAATACCTTTATATATATTTACCTCTCCGACCCGTCTCGCCAGCGTGGAGAGTGCAGGCCAAATCCTCTGTCTGTTCTTGCCAAATATGCTCTGATAGTACAGAGAGGGTCGTGCTCCTGTAGTGGAGACTAAAAAGACCAGATGATGATGATGATGATGATATATTGGATATATCCAATACTGTTGTTTTCCGGCTTCGTTAGCGTAATTGAAGATAATCTCCCTCCGACACTTTTCTTAATAAAATTTACATTTAGTTCTACTAAGTCAGGATTTTGACGCGGTTTTTCTAAACAGATAGAGTGATTCAAGAGGAAGGTTTATATGTATAACTTATCGCACCCGTGCGAAGCCGGGGCGATACAAATACGGTGACTAGTACGTTATAAAAATAACTTTTGTGCATAATTTCACGTCCTTATTGTTTAGGCTGTGAGTTGATATGAATTATGTTCTAGAACCCTTATATAAAGACAGTTTGGTTCTTTATAAACATAGACAGGTTCAGCGAAATAATACTTATTAATAAATATCATGAATAAATAAAAATATAGGGACACATTACATAAGTTGCAAACCTGTGTCGTAGGATACTAACTCAACGATACTATATTTTATGATAGATACTTATATATATAAACATCCAATACCCAGGTCAATCTGAAAAAGATCGTTTTCCGTCATGACCTGGTCGGGGATTGAAACCGGAAACCCTCGTGTTGCTGGCGTGTTAACTACTACGCCACGGAGCTCCCTATAGTATTCATAGGGCATGTTAGACTTTCACAAGAAAATTCTGGAAAGTAAATACAAGATACCCGACCACAGGAACACCCGACATTAATTAAAATTTCATCCCTACCACCTGGATAACTGGCAGTTAACCACCGTACGTTTTAACAAAAACTTTCTGCTACGTACGACCGAACTGTGGAATAGACTGCATGCGGCGGTATTCCCGAATAGATACGGCATTGGAACTTTCAAAAAACGAGTCTATGTTTTCTTAAAATGCCAGCAACGCTCCTGTCATACCCGGGTGTTGCAGTAGTCTATGGGCAGCGGTGATCGCTTACCATCAGGTGACCCGCTTGCTCGTTTGCCGCCCTATGTCGAGAAAAAAAAGCTATCCAATTGAACACGACACGAGACTGCTATTGTAGATTTTGTGAAAGATCTTAAAATAACTAGATAGGTACTTTCCAATCGCTGAAACGTGCAAACGATTCCCAATAGTCGTGCATTTCACCTATTTTCCGTTGTATTTTCTAGATAGTTGGAGAATTTGATGGAGTTTATTTTAACGGTTACTTCAACATTAACTGCCTCCGTGGTCCTGTGGTTAAGGCGTTTGCCTGTAAACCCGGGGGTCGAGGATTCGATTCCCACGCGAAATATACTTTGTTTAGTTGTTTCCAGTTTGGTTAGGACATTGCATAGCTTTTATAATATCTACGCTGGAACCAGTTTTAAATGGGGACGGTCAGATAGTATGAAAAAAGTTTCAACAGCTTTTTAAAAGCTTTAATCCACCCGAACATGCCAACATAATACTAGTGTGCAACGTACCATTTCAAATTACCGAAAAACAGAGGAAATGTTTTCAATGCCAAGGCTATCTATATCATCATCATTTCGAGTAGATGTCACGGTCAATCGACCATCACACATCTATATGAGATGTTGTGATTGTAATTTTTCAGGAGTAATGTTCACAACTTCAGGTGTACAAGTTCAAAGTTCAAAATGTTGATCCATACGTTAGTTCAAAATAACTGTGTAAAATTTATTTCATTATAATCACTTAATACGGTTTTATCGCGTTTATTACATTACTAACTTTCGCCTGCGGCTCCGCCCGCGTCAATGGCGATCCCTCGGGAACAGTACTTTTTCCAGGGATAAAAAGTACCCTATGTCTTTCTCCATACCCCAGATAACGTGTATGCAAAATTTCATGATTATCAGTTCAGTAGTTACAACGTGAAAGTGTAACAAACAAACTCACTTTCGCATTTATAATATTAGTTACGATGTATTACCTAACGAAAGAAAACTACGATTTTCATTTAAATAAATCACTTTAATACGGTATTATCGCGTATATTACATTATTTTTAAATTTTTTGTAAAGCTTCTACTCAGACGTCGATTTTCTTTGAGAGTGTGGTACTTCCCCGGACGGGCCGGTCGATTCATGCTACCAGCAATTCATTTTGCCGGTAACGTGGCTCTACCACGACTAGAAGTATGGAGTAAAATATTTCTTGTGTGTTATCTATCAGTGATCGTCTTATGTCAGTTGTTTCTTGTAATTTTTGAACTGTCAAATACTGTGTCATGTCGTGTAAATAATTAGGTAAACATTTTTTTTTTTTATTATCTCAAGCATGCACACAAAAGCGTTGTGCAATGGATTTTTCCATTTTTATGAGCACGGGACAGCTGTGTCAGAAATTGACTTATTCTTCTGAGGTTAGTCCTGCTTGCCTGTCTTGCGTTGTGTGTATGCTTGTGTGTATAGATGTTACTGTGTATGTGTTAGTTTGGCTGTTATTGTGGTAATTTTTACTGCTTAGTTATTGTTTTGAGTTTATACCTACCTGTAATTTTTATTTGTAAGTTGCGCACACCCGTGACGTCAACATAGGTTCCAACGGAAGATCAGCGCTGGCTTATCGCCAGCAAATGCTGAGTTGGGACCTATTTGAGAACGGACACAGTGCTGGTAACATTTTTTAATTTTATTTAATATTAAGTAATTTTTTTTTTGTTTTTTGCCTGTACTGTGTATGGATCTCAAAAAAATCAAATCATTCATTCAGTAATGGGCATGTTTTCTAAAACTAAACTTTTCAAAATAATTAGTCCGTCTGGGAGATTATTGAAAAATATTGGACGAGTATTATTTTTCTTTTGCTAATCAAACAAAAAATGACAAAGAAGAAACAATCCAAAGCATTTCTGGAACTCCCGTGTTGGTTCTTGGCGGGAATATCGGCGGACTGCATGGTTTATGTTTTGTATTGTTTTGTTAATTATTTCAGGGGCTCCGTCTAATCAGCGACATTACGTCGATACACAATAATAACTCGAAGATTAACTAGACACTGGCTAAAATAAGTTTCAAAATTAAGTTTGAGGGCCAAATAGAAGAAAAGAAAAACAAAGAAAGAAATCACGTGTTCAGAAATAAGTGTTTTAATTTTTCTCTAAATAACAACACTGTGACAAGAGATATTTTTGACAACCTCTATCAAAATCCACCAATCATGTTTATTTACAATTTTTTATGATAACAAAAGTTAAATATTAAACTTTCATCATAATACACGTAATATTCATTGCATGTAATATTAATATCCGATATAGGAAAAGTTGTGTGTTGACTGTGCTCTCGTTGTCAACTTTTCAGCTTCGAATTTCAGTACAAAGCGAGTTATGAGTGCACAAACAATGATGTAACGCGAGCCTGGCTTTTGTACCGAATATATAAACAACTAGCTTTCGCCCGCGGCTCCGCCCGCGTTAATGTCGATCCCTCAGGAATAGTACTTTTCCCGGGATATAAGGTAGCCTATGTCCTTCTCTGTACTCCAGAGAACTTGTATGCAAAATTTCATGATGATTGGTTCAGCAGTTACGGCGTGAAAGCGTAACAAACAAACATACAAATAAACAAACAAACAAATAAACAAACAAACAAACTCACTTTCGCATTTATAATATTAGTAAGGATAAGGATAAGGATATGAGAATCTCAATTCGTTTGAGAGTGGTGAGTTAGATTTGATTCGAGCTCGAGCGCGAGCTCAGTGGCGCAGTGGTTAACACGCCAGCCTATGACACGAGGGTACCCGGGTTCGATCCCCGGTCAGGTCAAGATGGAAAATAATCGTTTTCAGATTGGCGTGGGTTTAGGATGTTTATCTATATATGTATGTGTTATAAAATATAGTATTGTTGAGTTAGTATCCCATAACACAAGTCTCGAACTTACTTTGGGGCTAGCTCGATCTGTGTGATTTGTCCGTAAATATTTATTTCTTTTTTCATCATCATCATCATTTCAGCCGTAAGGAGTCCATTGCTGGACAAAAGCCTCAATCAAGGATTCTTCGTTCCTTGGGAGGATGTTGCCATACTCACCACGCTAGGTAGGTGGATTGGCGAGCGCAGTTTCTTTGGCTTCTTGTTCTTCTGGCACTGCTGCCCATCGGAAGAATTTTTAAGCTGGGGAAGGGTAGGAATTTGGTGGATACTACTCGCTCACAAAATTTGATTGGTTCAATACAAAACACATACCTATTAGGCATACATACTTACATTCGTTTTGTACAGAATTATGTTTTTTTACTCTTTCATGCTGGTTTAGGAGAAAAGAAAAAACGTAGAATGTGCCAGCTGCTTCTCTTGCCGCGCAGATCGTACAAGTTGATCGAGGGATTTGGACTTAAATCTGCGGAATCATGTCAATAGGCGATGCGGTTAGCAACTCATCACTGTTTGATTCCGTTTTCCATGTACTTTCTAAAAATATTCTGTTCTTAAAATCGAGAATCAGTAGCTTTGTTTAATTTGAGTGTTGCGATTAATTGTTTTTTGATAGCAGTTTATATTATGCCATACATTATTTAAATAAAAAGAAATTATACGACAATAGGTACATGGAAAAACATACAATGGAATACATACATATTATCATATCATTATCCCTTGACACTGACGGTCAATAAACGATGAAAAAATCAAATTTGGATAGATAACATGCATCTTGTTTTTAACGTCATGAAAAGAACCCCATTCAATGGTACAGACAGCATACCAATTTGTGCTCTTCACACTATAAAACGATTTGGCAAAGTTGTTTGGCTGGTAGCCTGCCTGTAAGCAACCCTCCTAGATCTTCTATTATGCTTTTGCACAAGACATAACTGCATCTATCTTTTAAACACCTAGAGACAGATACCTATAGGAAGAGATGGAGTTCGTCTCTAGACCGGAAACCACACGATAAACATTTTCACTTAAAAACATTACTCTTCTGATGCAGTCGAGAAAAGTATTTTCAATTCGTCTGCCGTCGTCGTACCATCTGCATAGTCGTAATAAATCAAAACTTTGCGCCGCTATCTGTGACAGACGGTACTTAGCACTGTTTTGGGATCCAAGTTTACGGGAGATATTACTACCAAACAGCTGGGCTTTGATTGGGCAACTAACAGTGTCTGAAACTTCTGGCAGTAATTTGGTACGATTAAACAGTGAAGATGCTAAATAGGTAGCCTATATTACTTTGTTTTGCAAGCCCAGCATGAAAAAAACTGGAAAAATATGGGCTTATAATTATTAATATATTAATCTTTTAATTTACTCCAATGTCTTAAAATACAATGTAAAAAAACATATGTCAGAATTAAAATACTTACTAAAACAAAAAGAAACATTTTATAGCCCGTCCTTTAGCGCCTCTGGTGCAAAGGTGCCCAAAATACTAGCTGCATTTCCACGCTGGATGGCTATAGCCATCCTTTGTACGAGGAACGAGCCAGAGCGACAGATCCCTGTCTTATCGGCTATACGGTGGCATATGTCCTTAACTAGACTCGTTTGGACTAAAATATATATTAAAACGTTTTATGCCACTAAAATTGAGGCTTTTTGTTATTGTGTAATCCTTACTAATATTTGTAAATGCGAAAATGAGTTTGTTTGTTTGTTTGTTACGCTTTCACGCCGTAACTACTTAACCGATCGTCATGAAATTTTGCATACAAGTTCTCTAGAGTACAGAGAAGGACATAGGCTACCTTTTATCCCGGGAAAAAGTACTATTCCCGAGGGGTCGAGATTGACGCGGGCGGAGCCGCGAGCGAAAACTAGTGTTAGATAAATATTAAAAGTAACTGCGACTGCTAAACTATTACATAGCTTGTGGGGGTGACAATATTTTTTTATCTAATTGTGGTAGATATCATCACTTTGGGGTTGTAATAGAATAAATATTTGGAACATTTTAATTTGGTTTTCCACCTTTACGCCCACCAACACGCTAAACGTGGCCTTTCGATCTTATGACTTCAGGCTTTGTCTACCCCGTGAGGGATAAATACGTGATAATATGAATTTGGAGAACAATGGCTTTGGGATGGGAATAACTATTTATGTGACTTAGTTTTAACGTCTAATGGTAAAATCAAACAATTTATGCACTGTCCCTGATTACCGACTGTTTGTTTTCCGCACAAAAGCCTGGTTCGCGTTACATCGCTGGGTGTGCACTCATCACTTTGCACTCGATTTGGATGCTGAAAAGCTTACGAGAGCACAGTCAATACACAACTTTACCCATATCGGATATTAATATTACAGGCATCGCAATACTCTGGAGCAATGAAGATACTTTTCACAAGCTTTTATTAAACTTGCTCTGTTAGTTCATTTGTAACGGTCAAATCTTGCAACTCGAATTAAATTAAGAAACACAATATGGTGATAAAATCTCAAGCGGGCGGGATTTGAACCTGCGACCTTAAGTCACTCTGTACGACTTACGCTCTTCAAGTATATCAACAATAGCATTGTGAATGCAAAGTATAAACACTTAAAAATCTTGCAACTGGATTTTGAAGGTCTGTCTTAGCCAATTGAGCTGAAATTTTGTGGTGTAATTCGGATGGCAATGAAATATTGTGGTACCTACTACCTAGACCTGATTGGATGATGGAGTTGTAAGGTGGCCAATTGGCCATAGGCACTTCAAAACTTATCCATCACATTGGGGCTGCTTACGGTATGAATCGCTCTTAATAAAAACTTTTCACAAATTTGAATAATTTTGAAAAAATCTTATACTAGGTATCTGTCCTAGGATTACTCTCTCTCTCTCATTCATTCGATTTTTTTCTGATTGCATCTCAGTCTGTAACAACGGGTTACTCACGTACGAAGTCAGCTACTGGCCGACATGGCATGACATCGGACGCGCGTCTCGATCCACATTCGTCCTGAGGAAGACCTCCGGATGAGGTCGAAACATGTCGGCCAGTAGCTGACTTCGTACGTGAGTAACGCGTTGTTACATAATTTAATATGTCTATATCTCACGTTAGTTTTAATCAAAAGATATCAAAGTTGCTATCATATCACAACACAAAAGCAAGCTGTTGCCCTGATTCTCCAATATTTATTTTACTAAAGCTCGGCTCACGTCACATAGTGTTAGAGCACTCATAACTCAATCTGTACTGAAATTTGATGCTAAAAGTTGTCAGCGTGAGCACATACACGCACAACGTTTTCCATATCAGTTACAACTTTTGATACTGTAAATTTGTCTATGAGAGCATACACACACATTTTTTTTCCATATCAGTTATTAATATTACATACATTGGATATTATCTTAAACTATTGATACTGTATAGTTGTCTGTGAGAGCATACACACACAACTTTTTCCATATCAGTTAATAATATTACATGCATTGGATAGTACCATTCGTCGGAAAACAATATAGTCGCTTGTCGATAAACGCATTCCATGCTACGGGGCTTGTCTAAATCATTATCCTACCAAATTGAATTAACACCCAACTCTTTGATAATTCTCAGCTGTCATCATTCATTTGTTATAGGCGGCTTATTCTTCTGAGTAGGCGGCTAAATTAACTTTTAGCTTTTTATAATAAGCTTGCATAATAATTTGTACATTTGAAACTTGTGAATTCCTCTCTTCTTTCGAGAAAAGAAAAAGTTGAATGTACCAGCTGCTTCCTTTCCCTCAGATCGTAAAAGCCGAACGAGGGATCATGTTAATAGACGATGCGACTAGCAACCCATCAAAATAGTGAATTTGATTCCATTTTTCACCTAATGCCCACCACCATGCTTAATGTGGCCTTCGGGTCTTACAGACCTAGGCTCTATCTACCCCGTAAGGGAAAAAGTGATACTATGTATGAAATTTGTAAATTATTCATCCTAGGTTTAGTGACATATCAGACATAAGTATGTGACACCGGTCGCTATGTCCCATCGCTCTTCGTCTAATAGCAAACGCGATATCTTATGTGGCGTTTTTGGAGCTAGTGATCGGGGAGTGGAGATTGATATACGTTACTAACTGTTACTAAAAGCTGCAATATTACGTATAATCCTCGTCATCTGAACATATTACGTTACATCGTTGCCTGTAGAGCTTTGAGACCTAGACTTCGCAACAATAGTATGTTAATTTTGCGACAAGAACATGATTTGTGTCAATTTACTTTTTTACACGACTGCGAAACATGAGAGATTTGGTTTTTAAGGTTCATGTTTGTATATGAGTTTAACTCGAGTTTTTATTTTACCAAAACCCCTTATAGTTCAACATATTTAAATGTATTTTCGTTGGAATCAGCTTGACTAACACTGGTTGTAATTTTAAACTTAACCGTTTTTTCGTGTTTTTACTTTTGACTCGACTGACAAAAAGGTATTAATGTTTTTTTGAGTTCATGCAAATTTGTAAATGTGATGTATGTGAGTTTATTCCTTTCACCATAGCTTCTAAATGCTTTAATTAATTTGGACGTATGGGAAATTGAAAAATCTCGCGAGGGTCCCGAATGACATAGGCATAATTTTATTTCCAAGGCAAATTATAGGTCCGAGATCTAGTGACACGTTGGAGGACACGGGTATGTGACACAGGTCGCTATGTCCCATCGCTCTTCGTCTAATGGCAAACCCGATATCTTAAGTGGCATTTTTGGAGCTAGTGATGGGGTAGTGGAGATTGATGTATGTTACTAACTGTTACTAAAAGCTGCAATATTACGTATAATCCTCGTCATGTGAACATATTACGCTAGATCGTCGCCTGTAAGGCTTTGAGACCTAGACTTCGCTCCAAAAGCATGTTCATACAACATGATTTGTGTCAAGTTATTTTTTATACACGACTGCGAAACATAAGAGATTTGATTTTAGGGCTCATGTTTGTATGTGAATTTTTATTTCACCAAAACACCTTAATAGGTCAACAGTTTTGAATTTATCGTTGGAATCGGCTTGACTAACACTGGTCCCGAGTGACATAGGCATATTTTTTTTTCCAAGGCAATCGTGTTATTGTTTTTAAAAAGGCTTAAAATCTGCTTTCTACTACATGGATATACAAGGTGAGTCGACAGCTTTTAAGAAATAAGAATTAGAGTATCATTTGTATAATTCAAGAGATCCGAGATTTAGGGACATGTTGGAGGATACGGATACGAGTAAGTGAGTGACTCCAGTCGCTATGTCCCATCGCTCTTCGTCTAATAGCAAACGCGATATCCTAGGTGGCATTTTTGGAGCTAGTGATCGGGGAGTGGAGATTGATGTACGTTACTGTTACTAAAAGCTGCACTTCCAATCTGGTTTGGGAGAAAAGAAAAAACGTAGAATGTGCCAGCTGCTTCTCTTCCCGTGCGGATCTTAAAAGCCGATCGAGGGATTGGGCTAGGATCTGCGGAATCTTGTCAATAGGCGATGCGGCTAGCAACCCATCACTCACACGCCCTCCAACATGCTAAATGTGGCCGTAAGGTCTTATAGACCTAGGCTCTGTCTACCCCGCAAGGGAAAAAAACTTAACACTATGTATATACTAAAACATAGAAGTATGAGACTCATTTTTTTTCAATCTATGTACTAAAAGCTCCAATATTACTTAGAATCCTTCTGCATCTGCACATATTTACGTCATGTGTTATGTCGCGCCAGAGGCTGAACTGCAAGCGAGTGTTCGCTTTACATGTAATAAGATGTTCATAACACAAAAACAATATGATTTTGTGTGTCAGCTTACTTTGTCACGAGCAGGTTTAAGAGTTCCAAAAGAATGCTTCGGGCGGCTATTAAAATAAAATAAAAAATCCTTATTTTAGTAGAGACGACAGCATTTCAACCAGTTTGGAATCCTGTCATCAATGCAATAAAATCTCAAGCTCATCACAAGACTGCAAAACCTTTAGACCAACACTGCGTACATTCGAAACGTATCAATAAATATTGGAGGCGGTAGTTTTGCATAGTTCTTATAATCTGTGTGTATCTATTGTCGTTAAAAGAACAGATAATAAAAACAAACTAAAGTTAAAAATTGACTATTAAATATTCATCGAATGATTTTATTTAAGTTGCTTTTAATTATTCGGGGGAAGATGATTAGTAAATTAAAATAAATAAATTTATGCATAAACAAAACAAAACGTCTACAAACCTATAGAAATTATTCGCCATCGATACCTTTATTTATATTTAACTCACTCCGTGGTCCAGTGGTTAAGGCGTTTGCCTGTAGACCGTCGGGGGTCGTGAGTTCGATTCTCATTGCAGGCTTTAATCACCTGATTGTCTGATAATAAAGATTGCCATTGGTCCCGGCTGCTATCCGGCTGCCGTCTGGTAGTCGATAAACGTCAGAGACCTCGGTCTCTGACGTTTATTTAAATATAGTTTATTATAGGCGGTTCCAAAGAACTCTGACACCAAGGTGTGCATGGTCGATTGATTGTGCCACCTACACGAAATGAATGAATGATATATCAAAGATGATATTATACTTACATAAACGATATAAGAATTTTTTAAAAGATGTTCTGATATCGAAGCCTTTATATCTTTTATAATGGGGACAAGTAGAGGACTAAAGAGAGTAATATGTAACCCTCTTAATTCATATGCAAATGGCCGTGCTTGCAGGTTTTGCTTAATGGAATATAGATGCTGTAATTTATTTGATGTTATCAAAGTTGATGACATTTTAATGTTTGGGCTGTTCACAGGGTTTATTGAGATTTGTAAATATGTTTTTTATTATGAATAATGTAAGTGCTCATAATGTGTCGTGCTTATATCTTTGGTAACTACTCGTATTACTTTCTTTGCACCTCTTTAATAAGTGAATGTTTTCGAAATACATATTGTATTTTATCTTTTGTTTATCATACACACATACAAAGTTTCACGTCTTTTTCACTTGCGGGGTAGACAGAGCCTAGGTCTATAAGACCTGAATGCCACGTTTAGCATATGAGTTTGGTGGCATTAGGTTGAAAACGGACTCAAAATAGTAATCGTTGCTACCAGCACCGCCTATTAACTTGATTCCTCAGATTTTACCCATTCCCTAGATCGAGTTATACGATCTGCGAAGGAAGAGAAGTAGGTGGTACATTCTACGGTTTTTTTTTCTTTCCTCCCAGACCTTCCGACGCGAACGCCAAAAAACGCAAAAGGCCAATATAAAAATTTTGGAAAATCGCGTGTTTAAACTCTTCAATTCATTTATTCATTTATTCATTTATTCATTCAATACATTGCATTACACTTGTTATGGTAAATACATACAAATGTACCTTGTCAGGCATTGCAATGGGCGAGAGGGAGGCGGACGTAAATTATGATTGTAAGTATTCATTTACTGAGTAATATGGTCGTTCTATTAAATATTGTTTTAGTATTGCATAGAACTGTTTGTTACTTGTCATATTTTTTATATTTTTTGGTAATTTATTAAATACTCTTATAGACATAGGATATGGCCCGGAACTGTGAAGTTGAAGTTTTGACGCTATTTGTATAATGTCATTCGGCCTTCGTGATTGGTACACGCGGGGAACGTCTTTTTTTGCAAGATATAGGCATGGATTTGTTTTAATAAATTTACAAAGTTCGAAAATGTAAAGACTAGGTAGGGTTAATATTTTTAGTTGAGTGAAGTGTTCCCTACAGCTCTCGCGCTGTCTAAGGTTCAATAAAATGCGGATACATTTTTTCTGCAGAACTAACAGATTATGCGATTCCGTACTGTCACCCCACATGATTATCCCGTATCGTAGCCAGGCGTGGGCATAGGCGTAGTAGGCGGTAAGAGCAGTCTTCGTATTTGTTGACTTTTTTAGTTCTCTTAAGGCATAAATGAACTGTGACATTTTAGCTTTTATTTTCTGTGTGTGGGCTTTCCAATTCAAATTCGTATCCAAAACAACACCTAACAAAGAAAAAGCTGGAACATTTTCTAATATTTGATTGTTATATTTAAAATTAATATTAATTACAGATTTTTGGTATGGTCGGAATTGCATTATTTTAGTTTTTGAAAAGTTAATATCTAAATTGTGTTTATTCATCCATTTTATTATTTCGTCTATTATTAGTGTCAGTTTTTGGTTAATATTTAAAATGTCATTATACGATAAAATTAAAGAGAAGTCATCCGCAAACATAATACAAGGTTCGTTTATGATTTTAGGCAGGTCGTTGATATATATAATAAATAATATACATCCGAGCACCGTACCTTGAGGTATAGAACTGTTTAGGACCTGTTTTTTTGACCTGATTGTGGATATAACACGCGTCTCTTCATTTACATATTCTACCTCCACATACTGCTCCCTATTTTCCAAATAAGATTTAAACCATTTATGCGGTAGTCCTCGAACTCCTATATTATATAATTCTTCTAAAAGGATATCGAATTTTATTTTTTCATATGCTTTTGACATATCAAAGAACACTCCTACGGCATTCCTTCGATCATTTAAAAGATTCAAAATTTTGTTCACATAATGAAAGCAAGCTAAGGTTGTAGACTTATTTTTCCTAAATCCATATTGGGAGCTATCAAAAATATTATATTTTTCACAAAATGAATAAAGACGGGTGGACATAGCTTTCTCAAATATTTTAGAAATAACTGGTAAGAGGGCAATAGGTCGGTAGTTTGTAGGGTCTGACGAGTCATTCTTTTTATATATAGGTTTCACGATAGCTATTTTTAAGGCGTCAGGGAATATACCTTGAGAGAAAGATTGATTGATGAGGAAAGTAATTGGCGATACTAACTCATTTACGCACATTTTTATGAGTGTCGAAGGCAATTCGTCGATGCCGTAACTATTTTTACACTTAAGTGAACGTATTATTTTTTCTACTTCACGCTCATCCACTGGTCGAAGGTACATAGAATTCTCGGAACGAGTCATAGTAGGCTGTACTCGCGGCAACGATTTCGAATGCGACTGAGACAACTGAGTCTGCGGCGCCTGCGCACACGGCACAGAGTGCACAGTGGTCCCGGCGCCGGTAGATGCAAATACGTCGTTGAATGTATTCGCGACGACTTCAGGATCGGTCGTTAGTTTATTATTAATCTCCAGTTTAATATTTTTGTTTCTACGTATGTTATTTATTCCATTTTTTTTGCTCTTTTATTATATTCCACATACATTTGGTTTTATTATTAGCTTTATTCATTTTACGTATATATGATAATTTTTTAGCTTTCGAAATAGTTATTTTTAGTGTTTTTTCATACTGTTTGTAATATTTTAATAGAATTTTGTTTCCGGAATATGTCGCGTGTATTTTCAATAATCGCTTATTTTTACAGGATACCCTTAGTCCACAAGTTAGCCACGAATTTTTCTTATTAGTAATTTTTAATTTCTTTATTGGAATACATTGATTTAAAATTTCATTTAATTTATTATTTAATATATTATAATTATCGTTAATATTTCTATCCTCAGAGAGATAGTCGTGCCAATTAATAGCCCGCAATTTTTGTTTAAATTTTTCTACATTTAAACTAGAATAAATTCTCTTTTCCGTGGTCCAAGGCCTTTGAGTCGTATTTGGTATTTTAGAATTTGTTTTATGTTTTAGATGCAGTATTGCAGCCCGGTGATCTGAAAAACCTAAATCTTGAACAGAAGTGTGCATATTTTCGATAAAATTAGTAAAAATTAGATCTATACCCGTTGCGCTAGTCTTTGTCACTCGTGTAGGATCACTTTTGTTGTATTGTTTAAAGTTATATTCGAGCATTAAGTTTAAGAACTGATTAGAACTCTTAGACTTTACCAAAATGTCTATGTTAAAGTCTCCGCCAATAACTAATCGTCTCTTATTGAATTTAGTTGATACGTATTCCAGCATTAAATTTAATTGTTTGTAAAATATGTCAGCCTCTCTCCCATTCCAGTATAATACAATTAAAATAAGGTCAATGTCACTAATATCTACTGCACAAAATTCAATCACAAATTCTATCGACATATTTGAAATATTTTCTAACTCCTTGTATTCCAGGTCATTATGTATAAGGATGCCGACGCCACCACCGTCATGTTTTTTGCGATGATATGATGCTGCTAAGTGATAGTCGTCAAATTTGATTATGGGCGCTTTGGAATCTGTAAGGAATGTCTCTGAGATTCCAATTGCTAAGTAGGAATCTTTGTATTTTTCTAGAAAAGCTGTTAGTATCTCTTGTTTATTAAATACACTTTGCATATTTTGGAAACATATTTTAGACTCTTTAAAATCGAAAGGAGCGAAAGGAATGGTTTCTAGAGGAATCGTTTGTAGAACCTCTTGTAAAACGTGTGCTTTTACGCATATTACTTATCTGGTGACTATTATTTACCTCAAGCTTTTGAGTTTTGTAGTTATATTTAGCCTCCTGATTATCTAAATAAATTTTGTTTTGCTTCATTATGCAGAAGTGTCCATTTTTTCTTGCCTCTATGACGGCACGTCTTAATATTTTTTGTTCTGTCAATTTTTCTTTGTCCATAACTTCTGATATTACTAATCCCGTTGCTCTAAGTAAATATCTATTTTCCAATAAGTACTTAACCATCCGCTTGCTCAGTAGTTCCACTTTAATGGGTCGTCTCTCTCCATGCTTTCCAAGTCGTACTACTTCTTCGATATAACCAGTCAAATCTACATTAAAAATGTCATAAAGTATATGTATTAATCTGTCTTGCAATTCAATGTCTGTTTCCCATTCATATTCATAAATTCCATATATTACGAACTGCTTGTTAGCTTCTGTATTACTAGAATTATTAATCTTTTCTTCTTTCACTTCTTCTGTTTTTAATTTATTTAATGCCACATCTAACTGCTTTTGTAATTCTGTTAATTCCGCTTCTAATTTTGATGATTTTCCCTGTAGTTCGGCAATATGATTATTTAATTTTTTTATTTCTATTTTATGTAAGTTTTGTTCTGTTGTAATTTTATTTATGCTTTTATCCATATGTTGTTTTACCTCGTTTAAAGTTTTATCTTTAATTTCAGTAAGTAGCGATGTTTTCAATTCAACAAGTAGTGTTTTCTTTAATTCCAAAAGTATATTTTTATTGTTTTGTTCAAATTTTTTATCTAAAAGTTCTTCTAGTTGATTTAATGTAATATGTTCAATTTTCGCTTTATTTTCAGTGTTAGGTTCTTCATTAAGTGTATCTCCTATTATACTGTTTTCGTCGTCAAAACTTATCGATATATTGCCATCTGTGCCGGAAGGCAGTCTCCGTACTGTTATATTTTTCTCGTCCGTATGTGTGATCTGAGATGTTAAGACCATGTCATCGTCCCTGATAACGGTATTCATTGTGTACTGTGAACGCACTGGGGTGTTGCTATTATCAGATTTTGGTACTTTACATATACATGATTGGCATTTCCAGTTCTGTTTATGTTCTAAAGTCATGGTGTTATTGAATCTGACCAAAGGCACATTTGCACATTCTAAGTCATACATGGACTTACATAAATAGCATATTAGATGTTCTCTTTTCGGAATATTTTGTAAACATCCTGCACATTTACTTGCCATATTAATGTTAAGGGAATGTGTATTTACTATGACTAACCGAAGTCGTGTAAAGCACCACTGTGCGGCCGGTTCGTACCGGAACGTCGATGGACGAAAGCGGGTTGCGGAGGATGGAGCGGGCGGGGATGCGCGTAGGCATGTAACCGATGCTTGCTTGCAGCGATGTTATGTGTCGTAGGTCAGTTCCAACGATATTATTTAAAAACTCACAAATTGTTTTTCGTTGTAGCTCTTGATCGCGAACTCGGGTTTGAATACTGATTGTTGTACGTTGTAGATGGATTCTGAAACTTCACTTTGATACTAAATTGGACGTTTAAAGTACAAAATATACTAGTTATTCTGATTAAAATACGGAGCTTCGGCAAATTTGACTTGTACGGCGGGCGGGCGCCTCCCTTCCTCAATTCATAAATGATCATGTCAGTAATTTACCGAAAACGCAAAAAATCAACGCCTTAATCAATTAAATATCTTATGACAAAAGCTATTCAGTTTTTGATGACACTGAAGTTCAGTGTCATCAAACCACTCCTCTCTGTGATAACTGTAACTGAAATCAATAAAAATACCCAGTCCACAGGGAAGTTTGTGAGATTGTTTTAGTTTTTACTCGGGATAAAAGGAGCGACGGCCCGGAGAGCAAAGTGAGAAAGATGCATTACGTGGTCACCACGTGAAACTTTGCAACTGGGGAAGAGGGACATTTAGTTGTCGCATTTTGGCAGTGTATTTTAAGGGAATTAAATCAGGTGTATTACTTTAGGTTGATGCAGTAAATTGATGAGCTCATCATGTCGAGCTCATCATCATCATTTCGAGTAGGTGTCACGGTCAATCGACCATGCACACCCTGGTGTCAGAGTTCTTCGGAACCGCCTCTCGGCCTCTAACGTGGTTCCTTTAACGACTACCAGATGGCAGCCGGGACCACCGGCTTAACGTGCCTTCCGAAGCACGGAATCATCTTTATTATAAGACAATCAGGTGATTCAAGCCTGCAATGACCTTACCAAACTGGAAACAACTAAACAAAGTATGCTTCCGGTGGGAATCGAACCCACGCCCCCCGGGTCAACAGGCCTTAACCACTGGCCCACGGAGGCTGTTATCATGTCATATCATGTCAAGCTGCCTATCTTTGAGTTAATCTCGAACTTAGTTTGGAGTTAGCTCAATCTGTGTGATTTGTCTATATACAATATGTAGAGAAAACTCTGTCCGATCCTTGAAGGGATGATTCAGCTCGTAGATATGAACAACTTTTCCTATGGGACCAATGCTGGAAACTCATTTTTTTGACGTTCCCATACAAATTGACCGCGCGTTCGAATTTACTTTTTAAATATTCATTTTGTTTTTGATTTCCTAGCTTTGAATCCTTATGAAAATTTATTCATATCAACCGTTCAAGGACTGGACAGGGTGTTCTTTATTTCATCCTTACTAATATTATAAATGCGAAAGTGAGTTTGTTTGTTACGCTTTCAAGCCGTAACTACTGAACCGATCATCATGAAATTTTGCATACAAGTTCTCTGGAGTACGGAGAAGGACATAGGCTACCGTTTATCCCGGGAAAAAGTACTATTCCTGAGGGATCGACATTGACGCGGGCGGAGCCGCGGGCGATAGCTAGTATTGTATATTTAAAAAATTATTTATATACTTTATGCAAAATTTCCAAAATATCGATTGCAATCTTGTATCCTCCTTGATTTTTCATACATACAATCATACAATCATTTACATTTTATATATACATATTTGTACGGATAATAATCATTGGTTATAAGAATATTTTTTTTAATATTATCTCTTTGATATCAATAACATATCAAGTTTATTGAAGAATACTTATATTTATACAAAAAAATACAGGTTATGTCACAGGACTCAGGACAAAGTAAAAATTCTAAGGATACGCCATACAATATGTTAAAAATATAAGTAATGAGTAAAGAAACTCACATACATACTTACATAATAACCTACATGAACTCAAAAACCATTACACAGTGTCCACAACGTATCTCTCCTTTTATCCATCTAATACTCAGCGGGTTGCTATCCAACTGTATTGAAATGTTTTCAATTTCTTCAGCAAACTCAGTCACGTTTTCATTTATTTTTATACACATGGAGTCTTCTTATGTTCGTGCTTGTTGTTTTGTACTTGCAAGTTTATTGACTGCGAGAGTCAATTTCAAGGTAAATGCTTCGACTGTTTTTTAATTATTCTTTTAAGTAGGTATTTTTATGACAACTAGCTGCCCCGGCGAACTTTGTTTCGCCATAAGTTAAAAACTATCCTATCTCTCAAGTTGGATCGAACTGCACATGGTGTGCGAATTTTATTATAATCGGTTAAGTGGTTTAGGAGTCCATTGAGGACAAACATTGTGACACGAGATTTATATATATTAAGATATTATGTTGACGATGACGATGATGATTATAGTTCGGGTAACTTTTTTTATATTTTAGAGCTTTTGCCGGTGTAATTATTATTATTGTCTCTTACATAAGTGATCACGCCGTAGTCCGGGCTTTTGAGGCTTGCATGGGGATATATGTCCAACATGTAGAGGTCTTGTGAGCGATCAGGTACATAATGTCTACTTTACCAAAAAAGACTACTGCCTCAAATGTCTACTTTCCCATGCTGACTAATTTGTACATAATGTCTACTTTACCAAAAAGACTACAGCCTCAAATGACTACTTTCCCATGCTGACTAATTTGTACATAATGTCTACTTTACCAAGAAGACTACAGCCTCAAATGTCTACTTTTCCATGCTGACTAATTTGTACATAATGTCTACTTTACCAAAAAGACTACAGCCTCAAATGTCTACTTTCCTATGCTGACTAATTTGTACATAATGTCTACTTTACCAAAAAGACTACAGCCTCAAATGTCTACTTTCCCATGCTGACTAATTTGTACATAATGTCTACTTTACCAAAAAGACTGCAGCCTCAAATTAAAGTAGACATTACGTCATACCAAAATTTATATATTTAACTATAATATAACTATAAATATGCTAATTATACAACTATTTCACTACAATACGACGTTTGCTATAAATAGGGGCGAGGGGCACTATCCAGCCGGCCTATTTGCTAATTCAGTGTACAACGTTTTAATGGTCACTTCAAAATACATTACGTTTTATATCTCTTAAATAAAAATAGTCAATCATACGAAAGCCGCAATGTATTTTGAAATGACTATAAAAACGTTGTACACTAAGTTAGCAAATGTAAAAACGCCATAGAAATGTGCTCACAGTTTTAATTATTATCGTGCAGGCATCAAATCAGTGTTTCAACTGATGCGTCTACAACTAGTGCTGTTTTTGTAAAATAAAGTATAAAAAAATATTAGGAAAGAAAAGATTTCTTTTAAATATTAGCTATTCAGTTCGAGGACTTGTACTATGTGATATACAAACTTAACGATACTATTTTTTATAACAAATACATAATAAATAAACATCCAAGGCCCAGGTCAATTTGAAAAAGATCATTTTGCATCTTGAACTGGCCTGGTATCTAACCAGGTATGATGACCATTGACCACTAAGCCATAGGACATCAAATAATATTTAATTTTACTCAGTTGTAAATTACTTATTTAATATCTACGAGTAACACTTACTCGACTAGCTCCGTGGCGCAGCGGTCAACACGCCAGCCTGCGACACGGAGTGACCGGGTTCGATCCCCGGCCAGGTCAAGATGGAAAATGATCTTTTTCAGATTGGCCTGGGTCTTGGATGTGTATCTATATATGTATTTGTTATAAAATATAGTATCGTTGAGTTAGTATCCCATTACACAAGTCTCGAGCTTACTTTGGGGCTAACTCAATCTGTGTGATTTGTCCGTATATATTTATTTATTTATTATAATCAACAGTTACCGAACCGCGAAAACCTCGCAGGGTATATATGAATTCGGTGAGACGCTATAACTACATTTGTGTGGCGCAGTTAGGGCGTTACACTTACTACTCAATAATAGTTGTGCATGCAGTGTTAGTCAGTAACTAATTGTGCAATTACTTTAAGCTTTAATAAGGTTTAATTTTGTTTTTGTACTATTGTAACAATTGTTGACGAACCCAATAAATAAATAAATAAAAAAAAAATGGAAAGAAAACAGTTTTTCAACTTAAACTTAAGCTTTTTAAGACTATTATTATACATACATCTCCTCCATCAGCAGTTTTGACGAGCTCTGTGGCCAGTGGTATTTATGCCAGGATGCCACATCGGAGTTGTCGGGTTCGATCCCCGACCAGGTTAAGTTGGAAAATGGTCTTTTTCAGATTGGCCTGAGTCTTGAATGTTTATCTAAATACACATAAATTTACAGCCTCCGTGGTCCAGTGGTTAAGGCGTTTGCCTGTTGACCCCCGGGTCGTGGGTTCGATTCCCACCGGAAGCATACTTTGTTTAGTTGTTTCCAGTTTGGTTAGGACATTGCAGGCTTGAATCACCTGATTGTCTGATAATAAAGATGATTACGTGCTTCGGACGTTAAGCCGGTGGTCCCGGCTGCCATCTGGTAGTCGTTAAAGGAACCACGTCAGAGGCAGAGAGGCGGTTCCGAAGGACTCTGACTCTGCATGGTCGATTGACCGTGATAACTACTCGAAATGATGATCTAAATATATATGTATTTGTAATAAAATATACCAGAACCGTTGAGTTAGTATTCCATAACATAAGTCTCTAACTTACATTGGGGCTGGCTCCGATCTGTGTGATTTGACCGTATATATTTAGTAGTTTAATGAAATAGTTAGGTATCAAGTATACTTGATATATATAGATAAATATCCAAGACTCAGGCCAATCTGAATAGTCAGTGATTCATGTCCCATTCAAGTTATTATTACTGACGAACTACTTCCTATTCCTAATAGGTTCTCCTGCAGGACACAGGTTGTAGTAAATAAAACGGACTGTATTTAAAAGGTATAATGCTGGTATTTCAAGCAGTCTAATAATACACGCGTGGTGCCTAGCGAGTCGATTGGCCGAGTGTCGTCGCTCGCCGATGGCCCGGCGCTCTGCCGCCCCGCGCCCCTCGCCTCCTTCGCAGCTCGTCTCGACAATTACTATAAGCACTAGTGTGCCATTGTTATATACCTACATTGTAAATGAATAGCAATTGTATTTCGTGAACAAACGTATTTGAACTTCAGACTTCAAAACTAATAGTAGGTATTTCTATATATTTCCGTAGAAATTATGAATTTAAGAGGATTACTAGAGGTCTAGAAGTCATTAAAACTTAAATTTGTTTAATACAAACTGCATTGTTCCCACAACGTCTCACATTTCCGATTCTTCAACTGTTTCAGTTGTAATAAACCTCACAAAACGGTCTGGAATCGCGGGGCGAGTGCCAACTTATATGCCCACGGGGTCGTAAGTCGGGAACTGCGGACTACAAAACTTAAGTACAAGTATATTCTAAAGAGTATGTAGTATTGTACGTTAGCGTTAACTACAAACTAAATTATCGAGTTTAAAAATATATTTTTAGTGTTAGTAGCGTTTTAGTTAGGAAGATTACTTCTCGATATTGTTTACTATTTCGCTTTCCAAAAATATTTTTTCTGTTTTACTCCCTAGCTTATAAATATCTGAGAGACCTCTTCAACACGTCTGGTTAGCGTGGAGAGTATAGGCCAAGTCCTCTGACTGCTCTGGCCAAGTATGGCTCTAGTAGTACAGAGAGAGTCGTGCTCCTTTAGTGGAGTCTAAAAAGACCTGATGATGATGATGATTACTCCCTACACTTAATTTATTAATAACTAGCAGTGCCCGCGACTCCATTTGCGTAAATTTATATGGGACCACGTCTTAAAATAACTGGTAATAAGTAGCTTGTCATGTCCTGTACGTCAAAATGTTTATCTACCAAGTTTCATAAAATTCAGTAAATTCGTTTAAAAAACATATATACAATACATACAGAAAGACACCTAAAAATTCCCAATGAATGTTCAGTATCATGTATTGTACGCAACTGCGGACTATAAAACTATAGTATGTGTGTGTATGCTTTTGTATTTATTTTTACTTCTTTCTATTTTTATCTCTGGCTGTAGGAATTAACTTATTTTTCATAAAAATTGTTTGGAGTGCCTTTACATTTCCATAGTCATAATATAAAAATCAATTGACGTTTGTAAAAACATAAAAAGTTAAAAGATATTAAAATTTTATTTGCATCAAAATTACATTGTTCTGAGCACGTCCCATATTCCTGATTCTTTAAATGTTTCAGAGTAATAAACCTTACAGAACGGTCTGGAATAGCGGGACAAGTGCCAAGTAATATGCCGACGGGGTCGTACGTAAGTCGCGAACTGCAGACGACAAAAACTATGGTATGAGCAGAGTTTAAAGTGTTTAGTGGGTGATCCTGATAAACAAAGGTTATTGAATAAATACCGTGCGGAGCCGGGGCAGGCCGCTAGTCCCCAGTAAAACCCTAGTATTTTTTTTTTTTATAAAAGCCTTTAAAATTCAAATTCATTGTTGCACGGAGCAGAATTTAATTTATTATTGCACCGAGAGCTTATTTGGAGCCCGAGCGCCAGCGAGGGCTCTAAAAAGTACGAGTGCAGTATAAATGACTCAATGCGAGGTGCATAATGTGCTTTTCTTTCAACTTCTACTAGAAAATTATGTGAAAATTAAACTTATGAGAAATTACAATTAGTGAAAATTTATTCCGTCAGTGATATTGATAACAATAAATATTTATTAGCTACAAAACTAAAAATTAAATTATCCTATCTAAAATAAAAACCTACCTATAAATAAAACCTACCTTTAAATAAAAAATGTCACGCAGGTCATTGCCCTGCGGTAATTTGCCCAAAAGACTGGCAGCGTTGCCACGTTGAATGACAATGCTTATTCGTTGGGCAAGATAGTTACCAGAAAATAAAATAAAATACGGTAAAAAAAATCAAGCGGGCGGGGTTGGAACCAGCGACCTTCGGTCTATCGTTTAGATTATCGTTTATAAAAGTTAGTGTCGTTAGTGATTTTTTACATTCCCGCTTTTTTTATGTCGCTCCACACGCTAACTTTATTGTAAATCCATACGTCCGTCAGGTTGGCCAACTTGTTTTATGACACGAGACACATATAGGTTCCGCGTTGTAAAAAAACTAATCAGTGCAGTAATTAATTTCCATATATTATTTTTTCTGTTCTAGAGCAGCAAAGTTCCGCTTGGTGCTAGAGTGCAGTTATGATATGATAGAATTGTGTGAATGTTTATCTTATCTTAATTGCAGCATAGTTGGAAGAAAACTACATTGTTCTTAGTACCTCCCACTTTCCTATTTCTCCATCTGTTCCGGAGAAATCAACCTCATAAAACGGTCTGGAATCGCGGGACAAGTGCCAAGTTATATGCCGACGGAGTCGTAAGTCTCAAAGTATAGGCTACAACAAAGTTTAAACGTCTGTCCGTCCAATATAATAGATAATTTTACCTTAATATTATTTAGGGTTCCTTACGATCGAGGGACAAAATAGAACTATTACAGGGGCACTCATGTGTCTGTCTGTCCGTTTATATTAATCACAGTTCACTCTAATCTTAATTTACGGAACCAGTTTATTGAAGTATTGTTTACTCGTGTGTGAAATGTGAAAACGATGATCGAAAAAGTCATTATGTGTGTTTATTTCCACACCATGGCACCGACTAGAGCTAAGCTCTAAAGAAAGGAGAAAGAAAATGATTTATTTGGTGCAAAAATTAACAAACATATTACAATTAAAATAAAAGGAAAATATAAGGTAAATTAACAAAATTATAAATTTAATCACATTTGCAACCAAAAAAGGTGTTCACTCAGCATTTTGGGTCATACCTTAGCATATAGTTATGACTTGCTGATTTTCAGGTAAACCAAAAGTATGCAGGTAGAGATGGCTCTTTAGTTTAAACAATTTATATTTAGTTACATAGATTATAATGTGTTTAGTAATTGGTAACGTTATAACACACAAATGAAATAAACGAGTGTGTAATTTAGGTGCGAAAGACAAAGGTGCGAAGTGCTGAGGTGCGAGCGAACTCAGGCACGAAGAGCTAATGCGCGGATGAACTGAGGTGCGAAGAGCTGAGGAGCGAATGAACTTAGGTGCGAAGAGCTAAGGCGCGAATGAACCCAGGTGCGAACAGCTCAGGCGCGAATGAATTAAGGTGCGAAGAGATGAGGCCTAGGATATATATAATTTGATATATAAAGCAAGTTTTTGTGCAAATGTTGCATTTTTGTGACAAGCTTTTATAACATTGTAAAGTGCTTACTAAGACAAATATTGTTAGTTAGTTATATATAAATATTGTTAGTTATAAATATTGTTAGTAGTAGTTGCGCAATAAACAAGGAACCCTTAAAGTTTCGCCATGTCTGTCCGTCCGTCCGTCTGTCCGTCCGCGGTTTTTCTCAGAGACTATAAGCACTAGAAAGTTGGTATGAATATGTATATTATTCATGCCGAAAAAGTGGTGCAATGCGTATGGCCCGAAACGTATTTAGCCAGTATTTATTTACTCTTCTTCTTTCTCGATTTTCCATATTTGGGGTCGGCTTTGTAAGTCAATTCTCTCCATTTTTTTCTATTATCCACCATATCAGCAATTCCCTCGTTCTTGCTTGTCATTTCTCACTCATTCCCCCCACGACTTTTTAGGGTTCCGGACCTCAAAAGGAAAAAAACGGAATGCTTATAGGATCACTTGGTTGTCCGTCTGTCTGTCTGTCGGTCTGTCAGGACCCTTTTTCTCAGGAACGCGTGGAGGTATCAAGCTGAAATTCATATCAAATACTCAAGTTTCCTGTGCCTTAGAGATGTGAAAAATTCAATCTTCTAAGCCAACGCAATCAAAAGATACAGCTGTTTGTGCAGCAAATTTTCGTATTTTTTCGACATTCGCAAGGGAATCAAAACCTAGTACTACCCGTAAACTCAGAATCTTGAAATTCGGTACAAAGCAACGTCTTATAACACAGATAAAGGACATTTACTTTGAGACAATTTACTTTGCGTGCTTCCGCCACCAGTTAGTTCATGCAAACTATTGCTGGCCAGCGCCCACCCACTACTGTTAGTCCCTTCATACCCGCCACCAATAGTTGATGCATGCAACCCTGGTCGATACTGCTGCATCCGTTGAGGATGCAGCAATGTCGGCCGTCGTGCTCGCGACACGTGTTTCGCCTCTACACGAGGCATCTTCAGGCAGTGAACCTTAGATGTTGATCCTTCGAATGACAAGCAACGAATGACAAAAATTACTTTTTTTTTTGTAAGGACTATGTAGCTAGCTCCAAGTGAGCTTTCGCTACTTCACCGGGCGTTTGAGGTGAGGGCAGAGTGCCCTCAACCTGTATAGACAACATCACCAAAGGGCCCCCAGGAGGGACGGACCTCGGCTTTGGGCGTTGCCTGTGTGCGCAAGGCTTGGAGAGACAGCAAACTCTCATATTGCCTGATGGGCCGCGTATGCGTGCATGCAAGCCTGAAGGGCCAATCTGAGAAACAATGGCAAAAGCCTTTAGAGAGCAGCAACTCTCATCTTTTGCCGTATGGGCCGAAAGCTACGTTGCCAGAAGGGCCTATCCTGGGTGCAAGTCACCCGGGACCGCCGGGCGGTCACCAGTAATCGGAGCTAATCCTACTCTACGCACTCTATTCCGGTGGCGAGTGCGACGGGGTCGGATAGTGGGATTCCTCTGGCTATTCGGAGCCGAAGAGGGGTCGGGGCGGGCTTGTGCGATGTCAATAGGATCATCGGGATCGTCAAGTACGTTCCTAGGACGTCTACGACGTAAGGTCGTATCGTGTAAGTTGGGGGAGTAGTTAGCAGCTTGCACTACTAACGGGTTGGGGTGGCGTGCGGCTTTCTCAAAGTAACGCTTGGAGGCGTTTTTGAGATAGCCGCGAATGGATGGGAGGTCTAGGTCACGGTGTAAGTCTGTCATGCGCAAGTACCGTTGGTTACTCGTATTCGTGGCTCGGGTGACGAAGCGGTTCTGCAAGCGTTGCAGCCGATCGATGTGGGAGGGCGCGATATGGGAGAAGACTACGCCGGCGTAGGTCATGATAGGGCGGACGCAAAGCTTATAGAGTGTCAACTTATTTCTAAGTGACATCTTAGCATTGCCTATCATGGGGTGGAGACGGCCTAATACGAAGGCGGCGTGGTTGCGGACTTTGGTGATGTGGGGGCCGAAGGTCATCGCGCTATCGAGTACGACTCCAAGGTATTTAGCCTTGCCTGCCCACTGAATGGGCTTTCCGTACAACGATACTGATCCTAACGAGGGGAGTTCGGCTCCGGACATGGTGATTTTTCGACGTGACACAGCTTGGTTATCCTTTGAGAAAAACACAGCTGTGCTTTTCTCCGGATTAACTTCGATGCGCCACCCCTTGAACCACCCGCCGAGAGCGTCCACGGCGGACTGAAGACGATTCACGATGACCGTTTTAAGGTGGTGGGACGTGTAGAGGGCCGTATCGTCGGCGAATAGTGCCACTTCTACATTTGGGGTCTTTGGGATATCGCTTGTGTACAGCGAATAAAGGAGGGGCGAGAGAACAGCGCCTTGCGGGACGCCGGCTCTAATGGGACGGGGCCTCGAGAGGCATCCCTCTACTCTGTACCGAAAAGACCGATTCGACAAAAAGTCTCGTATGATGTGCACGAGACTATCCGGCAGGCCCAAGTTGGACAACTTGGATATCAAGCCCGAATGCCAGACTTTGTCGAAGGCTTTCGCTACATCGAAGAAGAGTGCTCCCGTAGGACGTCCCCAATTTCTCAACTTGAGAATATGCTCCGTGAGGCGGTGCAGTTGGTGGTGACACGCGTGTTTGGCCCGGAATCCAAACTGTTCATCGGGGATAAGACTTTTGGACTCTACGTAGTCCTTGAGTCTTTTAAGGATGATCCGTTCGTAGATCTTGCCTATGCAGTTCAAAAGACTGATAGGCCGGTAGGAGGAGGGGTTCTTCAGGTCTTTGCCTGGTTTGGGGATTCCGATCACGATTGCTTCTTTCCAGGCGGCTGGAAAAGTGCAATTTGCAAGACAAGCATTGAAGATGCTTACGAGCAGGAGGAGGAGGGTCTGTGGGAGGCATTTGAGCACTCCGTTCGAGAGTCCGTCAGCGCCGGGCGCTTTTCGGGGTTTGAGATCGCGGATGATTGACTTCACTTCGTCAAGTGTCGTCGGGGCTAGGGGGGTATTTGGTGGGATCGTCTTAGAAGCCACGAAGCGTTCTACGTTCGATTCCACCTCGCGAAGGTGATCGGGGTCTACTGGCTCACGACTAGGGGAGCATTGGCTCTCCAGGCTGTCTGCTAGGCATTCAGCTTTTTCGTCATCATCGAAGGCGATGGAGCCGTCTGGACGCGTGAGGGGGGGAGTGGCCGCAACCGTGTCGGTCTTGAGGCTTCTGGCTAGTCGCCAGTATGCCTGATGGGAGGGCGTCATCTCGGCAAGGAGATCGCCCCAGCGTTCGTTCCTAATTTCCGCGATGCGTTCCTTGACTCGCCGTTGCAAGAAACGAAGGTGGGCACGGGCCTCTGCGGTGGGATAATTGTCATGTAAGCGTGAAGCGCGATTCTTCTCTGTCAACAGCTGCCGCATATCCTCGGGGAGTTCCATTCTGTGGGTGGGATCCACAGAAGGGACTTCCCGAGAGCATTCCTTGTAGGAAGCTTGCAGGTGGCTGGTGAGAGAGGAGATCGCGCTGTCAGTGTCGTCAGTCGTGGTGATTATGTCAGGGATTGCATCCAGGTGCGGTGTTGGCTGGTTGATAACTTTTCCAAGTTTCTTCCAGTCAGTCACCGTCCTTGTATGCACTATACGTCCGTTGTCTGTCGGTCCTAGTTGTAACACTACAGGTCGGTGGTCGGAGGAGATGTCAGGGTGGACCTCTACTGAACACACCTGAAGGGTGATGTTCTTAAGGAGGGCAATGTCAAGAACGCTGGGGTTTTGTCCCTCTTGAGTGGGGTAACGCGTGGGAGCTAACGTGGCCACAACGTCGAAATCTAGTTCGTCATGGAGACTCTCTAGGATAAGACCGTTGGGCGAGTTCGTGACAGATTGCCAGCGGACTGACTTGCTGTTAAAATCTCCAGCTAAAATGGTAGAATTTGACAGCGAGAAGAGGGATTCGAGGTCGCTACGGAGCAACGTCTTTTTACAGGGGAGGTAAATCGAGGCAATGTTGATAGGCGCATGACCGGTCATGGCTATCCGGAGGAGGGAGCACTCGATATTTGTAAGGGCTGGGGGGTCTAGCTGGGTGCAGTGAAGTGACCTTTTGTAGTAGATTACTGTGCCACCCTTTTGGGTGCGTAATCTGTCATTACGGATGATGTTGTAATTTGCAATCCGAGGATTGCGGTGGTGGGGCTTCAAAAAGGTCTCTTGTGCAAGGAAAATGTCCACCTGATGTGTTGTAAGAAACTCCTGGATGAGGGGTTTCACATCGGTGAATTTTCCGTTCGCGTTGTAGTACGCGATAGTGAGGGAGCGGGGTTTGATTCTCTTATTGAGACTACCCATATTAACGCGAGGGGAAGTAACGCGCGAGGAAGGGCGCGTTTTCTAATCTTTCCATTAGGAAACGGTGTTGGAATACGATTTCCAAGATCGCGTAAGCGTCGCCGTTTGTCTCGAGAATGGCGTGACCCATTTCGAGGATCTCGGCGCGGTCCTCACGTGTTTCTCGCGCAATGTCGAGAACCACTCCGAAGGCCAGAGTGTCCTGGTCCCGGCTAGCCGGAGGAGCGCTGTGGCGCATCAGAGGTGGGGGCCTGCTGGGGGGAGCGCGGTTCCCCGTTGGAACCTTTGGGGCTTCTGAGCGAGACACCGGCTGTCTCTGCTTCAGAGGAGGGAAGGCAGCTTGGCTGCTCATAAGGGGTTGGGGGGCGGTGGGCGCCGGCGCCTGGGGGGCACGATTTGTGCGTGTTTGGGGGGCAGCATTTTGCGAGGATTTTGAGCCCCAGGCGTTCCTGCTCGCCTTGGGGGCTTTTGAGCACCCCCGCCAGTTGGCGGGGTGGCCTTCCTGCCCGCAAAGTACGCAGGCCGCCTGAGTCTCGTTCTCCGCACTGCGGACTCTTTCACAGTCCGCTGTGCCGTGATCCCCCAAACACTTCACGCATCTGGGATGGGCATGACAGTTACGGGCCGAGTGCCCGTAACATTGGCAGCGGTGGCATTGACCGATAATGCCACGCTTGTGGGGGGGCTCGACTTTAAACGAGGTTAGCCCAGCGCACGACGAGATTTGGAAAATCCCCTTACCTTCCGGTGTGTTGTCTAAGACAACTAGCACCATTGGGTACGGGGTTTTCTTTTTCCCGTACATGCGGTGGACCTCGTTTACGGGGAGTGACTGAGAGACAAGGGTCTCTTTTACATATTCGACCGAAGTCGAGACGGGGATGCCCTTAATGACCGCCCTGAGTTTGCGGTCCTCAGGTAGGCCGAATGAGTGCCAAGGGATTTGGCGCTCGTTAAGGAGGCGGGTGAGGGAACGGTAGTCCTCCATGGACTTGACATTTATGTCTATATTACCGTCGCGGTTGGTGGACGCGCGCGTGTATTGCACCTTTTGTGCATTTAGCGAGCGGGAAAGCGGTTCCCACTGCTTAGGGTCGCGTAGGACCACCATCGGAGGTGGTCGGGGCTTCCTTCCGGTGGAAGATGGGGCGGGCTGGGAGGGAGTCTTCGCGACGGATGAGCCGTTCGCGGTTTTAAGTGCCTTAGGGGCAGGCTCTTTCTCGGAGCCCTTCGCCTTACGCTGGCGCTTTGCTCCGGTGACGACGGTGTAATCGTCGTCGTCGGAGCATTGCGGCTGCTCTGGCTCGGGGTCCTGTCCAGAGGGGGGCGTCTGCTGGGAGGCTGTCTCCGTCTCCATATCGTCGGACTCGAGGACAGTCTCTAAGGTTGCAGATGGGTATCGCGGTTCGAAGGGCTGAGCGGCGGTCTCAGCCGGGTCATCGGGATAATAGTAATCGGTCTCATCCACGGGGAGGCCGTCGTATCTATTTCCGGGGAGGGCGGTCGCGGTCGCGGTCGGAGAGGGGGAACCCGGGGCAGAAAATACCACGGGGGATCGGGGACGCGTCACGTCTGAAGACCCATCGGTGATGAGATCCTCGCGAGCGATGCCGCGGGCGATACGAGCACGGTACTTGCGCTTGTATGCGTTATAATCCTTCCTAAGAGAAGGATTGTTGATTACGAACTCTTTGAGGAGTTCGTAATCGGAGGGGATGGCAGCCATTACGAAGGCCGCATGGAGGGTTCGCGTTGGGGTAAAAACGTGGCCCTAATGAACCTAACGTCTCTGAGGGGTGAACTCAGAGCCCTAACGCCCTATCCTCTGTTGGGTGGCGCAGAGGGAACCCTACCGCCCTACTTACAAACTACAACGGAACCTGCCTACTAACCGCTGCCAACCTTGATAGTGCAAGCGGGACGAACCTAGGTCTTAACTACCTAACCGATACTCTGGCTTGACTAGGAGATCCCCCAAGGCCAAGTGCTCCAGAGCCCGTCCTGTAGTTGCCGTTACCCTGAAGGGGTAAAGGCAAGCGCCAGGGTCAGCACTACGTAAACTACGAGTGACCCGTATTGGCGTAGAACACCGCAACACGATCACTCGAAGCACGGCCTCGGCTAAAAGCGAGGACTACTCCACCAGCGCACAATGTGTGAAGGTGGGCAAAGAAGGTAGTTGATCGGCAGAAACACTTACGGTCAGTACTTGCCCTGAAAAGGACAGACCGATCCGCGTGTACGCCACGAAGCGCGTTCAAGAAAAGAACACGCGCGTTCTAACGAACACGTGCGTTCTTAAAAAGAACACGTGTGGCGTCGAAGCGTAGACAGGAACCTCGCCGCCCACAGGGCCCAAGTGGTCGACGAGCTGCAGCTGGAACACGAATCGGAGTTAATGGGCTCGATCCCAGGATACGCCTGGCCGAGCAATCGCACTGAGCGTTGGAGCCTGCGATTTCCGCACAGAGCCGACGGGGACAATCACCACGTGGCGATTAAATCACTTTGTGGCCAGAGTCTCCGACAACAATGGGCCGAAACAACAAAACACAAACGGACAGTAGTTCCAATAAATACAGCCTCACAGAGAGAGCGTGCCGCGACAACACGTCTGCTCAGTTCGACTGCACAAACCGGAATGACAAAAATTACGCCGTATTGCCGCCTTTTATACTATCTGGGAGGGGGGAGGGGCTTGATCGTTATTTTGGTTTTGTATTGAAAATATATTTAATAATGGGGAATTATTCAAATCTATTTGTTTATTTATCAAAGTAATATTTGACCTTTTATGTTTATTTATTTCTAATTGCTCCCATATACTCATTTTTAATCCCTTATCCGCTGTATGTAATATTTTGTATGTGTGATTATTTAATAATGTGTGATTATTTTCCAATAGATGTTCTGCAAAATGTGATCGATCGGGGTGATTATTTTTAAACGCGTTGATATGTTCGTTATAACGAATTTTAAAATTACGTCCTGTTTGTCCAATATAAACTTGTTGACAATCATCGCAAGTTAATTTATATATACCGGATTTTTTATCTGATTGAATTTTGTCTTTAGTATTACAAAGTGATTTTAATGTTTTGTTTGTTTTGAGAGCAATATGAATATTGTTTTTTCTAAATATCTTAGCTATTTTATCTGTAATTTTACCGTAATAAGATAAACTCGCTGCATATCTTTGCGTTTTATCTTGTAGGACCGCATATAAAAGGTCTTTAATGGTGTTCTGTTTCCTTTTCAATATTATTTTATCAACGATTTTCTTACTATATCCATTCGATATAGCAATTTGATAAATAATTTGCAGTTCTTTTTTGTAATTTTTCTCATTTAAAGGAACGGTCATAAGTCTATGTATCATCGATCGATATGCAGCGAGTTTATGTTGCCATGGGTGGTTAGATGACGCGGGGATCGTTGTATCGGTGTGTGTTGGTTTACGATATATTGAAAATTCATGTTTTGTTTTGTTTCTCGCAATCGTTAAATCCAGAAAGTTTATACTATTATTTTGTTCTATTTCTGTGGTGAATTTTATTTTAGGATGAATTTTATTTAAATTAGAAACAAATAAATCTAATTGGCGATTTGTACCTGTCCAACAAATAAGTATGTCGTCGACATATCTATAGTAATAAAATATATTATTAGATTTTCTTATAATATTTTGTTGTTCGTAATTATTCATAAATAAATCTGCCATAAGTGGACTTAAAGGGGAACCCATAGCTAACCCATTATTTTGGGTATAATATTTATTATCAAATTGAGAGACTATGTATGACACAAAACTATTTCCAATTTGATAATAAATATTATACCCAAAATAATGGGTTAGCTATGGGTTCCCCTTTAAGTCCACTTATGGCAGATTTATTTATGAATAATTACGAACAACAAAATATTATAAGAAAATCTAATAATATATTTTATTACTATAGATATGTCGACGACATACTTATTTGTTGGACAGGTACAAATCGCCAATTAGATTTATTTGTTTCTAATTTAAATAAAATTCATCCTAAAATAAAATTCACCACAGAAATAGAACAAAATAATAGTATAAACTTTCTGGATTTAACGATTGCGAGAAACAAAACAAAACATGAATTTTCAATATATCGTAAACCAACACACACCGATACAACGATCCCCGCGTCATCTAACCACCCATGGCAACATAAACTCGCTGCATATCGATCGATGATACATAGACTTATGACCGTTCCTTTAAATGAGAAAAATTACAAAAAAGAACTGCAAATTATTTATCAAATTGCTATATCGAATGGATATAGTAAGAAAATCGTTGATAAAATAATATTGAAAAGGAAACAGAACACCATTAAAGACCTTTTATATGCGGTCCTACAAGATAAAACGCAAAGATATGCAGCGAGTTTATCTTATTACGGTAAAATTACAGATAAAATAGCTAAGATATTTAGAAAAAACAATATTCATATTGCTCTCAAAACAAACAAAACATTAAAATCACTTTGTAATACTAAAGACAAAATTCAATCAGATAAAAAATCCGGTATATATAAATTAACTTGCGATGATTGTCAACAAGTTTATATTGGACAAACAGGACGTAATTTTAAAATTCGTTATAACGAACATATCAACGCGTTTAAAAATAATCACCCCGATCGATCACATTTTGCAGAACATCTATTGGAAAATAATCACACATTATTAAATAATCACACATACAAAATATTACATACAGCGGATAAGGGATTAAAAATGAGTATATGGGAGCAATTAGAAATAAATAAACATAAAAGGTCAAATATTACTTTGATAAATAAACAAATAGATTTGAATAATTCCCCATTATTAAATATATTTTCAATACAAAACCAAAATAACGATCAAGCCCCTCCCCCCTCCCAGATAGTATAAAAGGCGGCAATACGGCGTAATTTTTGTCATTCGTTGCTTGTCATTCGAAGGATCAACATCTAAGGTTCACTGCCTGAAGATGCCTCGTGTAGAGGCGAAACACGTGTCGCGAGCACGACGGCCGACATTGCTGCAGCCTCAACGGATGCAGCAGTATCGACCAGGGTTGCATGCATCAACTATTGGTGGTTGGTATGAAGGGACTAACAGTAGTGGGTGGGCGCTGGCCAGCAATAGTTTGCATGAACTAACTGGTGGCGGAAGCACGCAAAGTAAATTGTCTCAAAGTAAATGTAGCTTTGACTTCCGCAAAGTAACACCTGAGTCTATTAACAGCAGATAAAGGAAAAATTGCCAAAAGTAATAATTTTGAAATACATCATATAATAAAATTATTTTGAATAATTTCAAACATATTAATGTATGGAACCCTCCGATTCGCACTTAACCGGTTTTTTATTTACTATTGACACGAAAAGAAGATTGACCTTTTCAAAAGGTTATTGATAAAAACTTGATTTACATATTCTGCCTGTCGAACATTTACTTGAACGATATTTTGAAATGTTGGGTTCATCATGTCCTAATAAAATGGGAAAGATAAATAAATAAATATATACGGACAAATCACACACATTGAGCTAGCCCCAAAGCAAGTTCGAGACTTGTGTTATGAGATACTAACTCAACGATACTATATTTTATAACAAATACATATATAGATAAACATCCAAGACCCAGGTCAATCTGAAAAAGATAATTTTCCATCTTGACCTGACCGGGGATCGAACCCGGGCACCCTCGTGTCGCAGGCTGGCGTGTTGACCACTGCGCCAAGGAGCTCGCCGTTACATAAAAAAGACCGTTAAAGTTGACCGTTAACTGTTAGAATTTCGAAAATAAACCGGTCTGTCTGAAAATGTCTAGTCTCCTACAATGTACAATATGCTATAGAGTCTTGTAATATTCTTGTATTCAGATCAATTTTCATATCTTTTCCATAATGTAAAAGTTTGATCAAAAAGTATTGTTCTCAAAAAATACTGCACCATGTATTGAATTACTCAGCCCACTACTTTTTAAAGGTAAAGGGAATCCTAGAAAGAATTTGTATACGAATAATTAGACATATAGTGCAATATAATCCTTAATTTCAAACTACTTAATGAATTAAAGAAAAAAGAAGTTTTAAAATCATTTCATAAATGACGTACTTAGTTATACGGTAACAAACATAAAAAGAAACATACAACCGAATTGACAACCTCCTTCTTTTTTGAATTCAGTTACAAAAAGGAGTTGCATTATAATATTTCATATAAAAAACTCGACTTCAATAAAATTACTGAACCGATTCTGATAAAATTGAAATGGGACCAACTTGAAAGCATATCCATTCAAACAAAAAAGAATTTTTAAAATCGTTTCATAAATGACGGAGTTCTGAAGTAATAAACAGTAAAAAAAATAACCGAATTGATTCCTTATTTAAGTCGTTTAAAAATTTTATTAGTGTTATACGGTTGATTGAAATGGGATCACACTTCCACGGTTGATTGAAATGGTATCACACTTCCACGGTTGATTGAAATGGAATCACACTTCCACGGTTGATTGAAATGGGATCACACTTCCATGGTTGATTGAAATGGGATCACACTTCCACGGTTGATTGAAATGGGATCACTCTTCCACGGTTGATTGAAATGGTATCACACTTCCACGGTTGATTGAAATGGGATCACACTTCCATGGTTGATTGAAATGGGATCACACTTCCACGGTTGATGGAAATGGGATCACACTTCCACGGTTGATTGAAATGGTATCACACTTCCACGGTTGATTGAAATGGTATCACACTTCCACGGTTGATTGAAATGGGATCACACTTCCTTAGTATGGCGTCTCCTAAATACCTAAACCTACACACTAACACTTTTGGCACAAATGATCAAAGAATGAAAGTCATCCTATATTCAGCATATCCAGGATGAGATGGAAGAATTGTTCGTGGGTGAAAATTATTTTGTTAGTAGCCGTTTACCGCAACTTCGTCGGCATAAATTAAATAAAGCCTTTGTTACTTGCTGATATTTTAGCTTTCTATAGATGATAAAGAATTTTAAACGACTTTTAAAAAGGAAGACGTTTTATCCCGGGAAAAAGTACTATTTCCGAGGGATCGCGTTGATGCGGACCGAGCCGCGGGCTAAAGCTAGTTTATAAAGATTATTGTGTTTATCCATTATTTTTTTTCCATTACGAATACAAACACAAAAATATTTTCTCTATATTTATATTAACTAGCTTTCGCCCGCGCCTCCGCCCGCGTCAATGTCGATCCCTCGAGAACAGTACCTTTTCTCGGGATAAAATGTACCCTATGTCCTTCTCCGTACCCCAGACAACGGATATGCAAAATTTAATGGTGATCGGTTCAGTAATTACGGCGTGAAAGCAAAACAAAAAAAAAAGCTCTATTTCACATTTATAATATTAGTATGGATTATAGCTTTATTAATAATTATTATTATTATAAATTTTGTTGATCTTACTTGTAATTTTTCAACAATAATTTTTAGTTTCAATATATATGTTTCGATGCGTTTGGCTGGCTGCAGGCCAATTGTAGCAGATGTAATTTATGTCCTGGTTAGACACGAGTTCTGACACTACAATGTTTTATTTAATTAATGTAACATTTTTTGTTGTTATGTTGGTAAAACTTGCAATCTGTGAGCGGAAAAACGCCAAATTGATTTTTTTTTTGTTTTTTGCTTGTGTAAGTGATAAACACTGTTGGAAACGAAATGGAAGCACGCTGAGGTTCGGATAAAATATTCTTTAACTTTCTTTCCGCACAATGGCTTCGAACCCCAGCTTTTTAATTATAAGAGGGCGCCGTTAAAAGTACTAAAACACAATGTAACATGTAATGCCATTCATGAACTCAAAGAATTACAAACAGTTTCCAGACGAGGGATTTTATTACTGAGGAGCGAAATAAATCAGTTTTTTTCAGTAGTTAATGTCACTGGAGCGGCGACATTAATTTTACTAATTTAATTTCAGCCAAGAATGCCACTCCTGTAGTGAAAAATAAGCAACGATTTTTGTAGTGAAAACTTCTATAGAGGCGTTGTGCACTTTTAAGATTGGGTAAAAAATGTTTAACTTGCGTCAGGACACGTGACCTGAACGAAAATTCATAAGACGGACACGTGACCTGAGACAGCCGGCGCGGCGTAGGAGAGGAAGTAATATCCCCTATCTTTCTACCGCGTGGAGATTTCACTTCTGCCGGCACTCCCGGAGTGCAACTGAGCCCACAGAGATTGTAAAAAAACAAAGTAGTAAAAATAAGGTGCCAGTACCAATCCAATTACCGGTACCGTCGTATTATAGAGGTACCGGTACTTGATTTTTAACGTTATTCCAACCTCTGTTTCCAACTTCTTATAAATCGATGAATGCCGGCTGCACGCACGAAAAATGTTACGTTCCGGAGCAGCAATATCAGTAGTATCTATCATGCATATTTCTCACCATTATCACGTAAAATTACTGTAATTTTACGTGATAATGGTGAGAAATGTCAATATGTAAGACGGTATCACGTCAAAAAAAATATTTTAATACTTAATAATATTTGTCTATATCATTTAAAACAGGGTAATGCATGTCAGATACTTTAAGGCAGTTTGGTTATTTTTCCTATACTTACTTACTTTACTTTACAGACAACCAATTTACATTTACTTTGAGACAATTTACTTTGCGTGCTTCCGCCACCAGTTAGTTCATGCAAACTATTGCTGGCCAGCATGCATGAACTAACTGGTGGTGGAAGCACGCAAAGTAAATTGTCTCAAAGTAAATGTAGCTTTGACTTCCGCAAAGTAACACCTGAATCTATTGACAACCAATTTTTAGTACTTTAGAACTCTCCGAATAAAAACCAATAGAAAAATTTCCCGTGGTCCAAAGACACGTCACTCTCAATAAAATGGATCACATCCCATGATCTTTTGACCTCTCCGACAATAATAGATCACGAAAAATATGCTCGAAGCAGCCAGCAGTGATTAATGAGACAGCTCACGCTGATAGTATTTGAAGCTCTAGATTTAATGAAATATTAACATCGAGGCTTCGTACTTTTAAATAAATAAATAAATATATACGGACAAATCACACAGATTGAGCTAGCCCCAAAGTAAGTTCGAGACTTGTGTTATGGGATACTAACTCAACGATACTATATTTTATAACAAATACATATATAGATACACATCCAAGACCCAGGCCAATCTGAAAAAGATCATTTTCCATCATGACCTGGCCGGGGATCGAACCCGGTCACTCCGTGTCGCAGGCTGGCGTGTTGACCGCTGCTCCACGGAGCTAGTCGTAGTAGTAGTTTTCAAGGTCCTGTAGCTGTAGCAAAATTAATAATATTCCATATAAAAAAAAATCAATCATACTACTGAAGCGATTTCGATGAAATATATATATAAACAAATATATACGGACAAATCACACAGATTGAGCTAGCCCCAAAGTAAGTTCGAGACTTGCGTAACGGGATCATACTCAACGATACTATATTTTATAACAAATACATGTATAGATCATTCAAGACCCAGGCCAATCTGAAAAAGATCATTATCAGTCTTGACCTGACCGGGGATCGAACTTGGGCACTCTCGTGTGTTAACCACTGCGCAACAAAGCTCGCCAAATGAAATGGGGCCTATTGTAAAGCTTACACTTTTAAGTAAAAAAGTCATTTTCAAATCGGTTCATAAATGACGGAGTTATGTGGTAACAAACATAAAAAAACATAAAAAACATACAACCAAATTGAGAAACTCCTCCTTTTTTGAAGTCAGTTCACAAGCTCTGTAGCTAAGCTACGGATAGTTATGGAACCGAAAACAACGAGACGCAGACAGAAATTTCACCCTTTTATCGTTGGAATACCAAAGAGTCGAACTAAATGCTTTGACAGTTCCTTTTTGATTCGAGTAGCTCAGGTGTGGAATGAACTGCCTGCGTCTATATTTTCAGACAAGTACAGTCCCGGGACATTCAAAAGTAGAATAAATTGAGAACCCATTGTATAGCGTTTGCTACACGATGGGTTTTGGATTAACTTCTGCGCAGGGGTTAATAAATCAGTCTTACCATGTTCATCTCTACTACCAAGGCCGTCAAAACTTTAAAACAATATTTTTATAAGAGTTTTATTTTTGCATTAACAATGCTATTTTGATATACTCTTAATAAATTAAGAAATAAAATATGGTAAAAATTTTTTTTGCGGGTGGGACTTGAACCTGTGTCTACGTACGACCTATGCTCTGCCATCTGAGCTACCGCACAATTCAATCTCGGCACGAAAAACAAATTATTATAAAATTTATATAATAATTTAAAACATATTATTTAATTTTTAATAATTTAATATTTAAGCAACCCTTGATCTAGATCTCTTGTTAACGTCTAGATCGATTTTGATAAAACACATCTAAGAACCATTGCAAGCAAACCTGCATTGAAATAAATACCTCATCCAATTCGGTTTACCTGTTTTAGAGCTCCGGAAGCATACTTTGTTGAGTTGTTTCCAGTTTGGTTAGGACATTGCAGGCTTGAATCACCTGATTGTCTGATAATAAAGATGATTCCGTGCTTCGGAAGGCACGTTAAGCCGGTGGTCCCGGCTGCCATCTAGTAGCCGTTAAAGGAACCACGTCAGAGGCCGAGAGGCGGTTCCGAAGAACTCTGACACCAGGGTGTGCATGGTCGATTGACCGTGACACCTACTCGAAATGATGATGAGAGCTCCGGTGCTACAGACACTCCTCTTTTTGCGTCGGGAGTTAGACATGAAAAATCCCGTCACCCAAAAAGATGCCATTGTCAGTAGAATAAGTCATTGCCCCCTGAGCGACCTTGACAACAATAATTCAAGAGTCATATGCTCGAAGCCGAGCAATGATTAATGAGACAGATGACACTGATAGCGTTAGATGTGCCATATTTTAACGAGATTTTCAAGATGGATGCATGGTACTTAGATTCTATGGTACTTAAATTTAATTCAATCACAAAATCAGCATAAAATTGCAAAACATTTTGACATTTCGGGAATCAATACATCCGGAACGTTATAAATATATCATAGGCTGTTTTTGCATAGTTCTTCTTATAGCAGACAAATATCAGCTTAGTTTACCTGCGAATACTTTAAAGTAATAAAACACTAAAGTTTTTAGCTATAATAATAATATAATCAACGTGATTAAACCGTATCAAATGAATCGCGACAAAAGGAGGATTTTAAGGATATATAGTTGGAAAAATAAATATTTATTCTTTAAATCATTTTTTAGGAACTTATAATTTAAGAAGATTTTTTATGTTTAATGATAACATTATGTAACGATTTACGGACAGGAAACAGTAAACTAATACGTCAGCTGGATGGATTTTCTCTTAAAAGTTAATTTAGAACTTAGGCTTTTATAAACATATTTCTCGGCATCACAATTTCAAACACACTTAAAAAGAGTAATTTAGCATTATTTATATAACGAATTATTGTTTAAAAGCTTCAGACTACAAGCGTTTGGAACCGACCACAGGAATATTTCCTCAGCCCTGTGATCCTTGACCGCGTTGTGATATTTATATAAGTATGCAAATATTTTAAAAGCTGGCATCCATAACCTAGAAAAACGGTTAAGAAGCAATATAAAAAAATCGACACGCCAGGTTTTTGAGATATCTGGACCTGAACTTTAAGAAAAACAGAGAAAGAAAACAACAAATGTGTTCAAATAAACACTTTCATGGGCAACAACTTTTTGCTAGTTTCTACTATGGATACTAAATCACTGACGTCGACAATAAAACCATCAGATTTATCGGTTTTAATGTAAAAAATATTATTCTCTACGAAAACATTGAAAAAACCAGCATTTTCTTAAAATCTGCTACTAAAGCGTTTCTTTGACCTATGAGACCGAGCCCTTAAAATATTTGCGCTTAATTTAAATGGACCTTGTATAACGAATAATTGTAAGTATATTAGTTATATATATATTTATGTTTATGTCTACGTATACCGGGTGTTACAAAACTACGAAATAATATTTAAGGGGCATGATCAGTCCATGATATTAAACAACTATCCCCAGGGAACATACATAGAAAGACAAAAAAAAAGTTTTGACCTTCCACAGAAAGTCGATCAGCTGCTTGCTTATTTTGTATCGGAGATCGAATTTTTCTTTTCATGTTTCGAAGTTTGTCCCGTGGGGAAAGTTGTTTAATATAATGAGCTGATCATGCCCCTTAAATATTATTTCGTAGTTTTGTAACACCCGGTATATGTGTATGTATCAATTTCGTAAAACTTTGCTCTATCTTTCCTTTTACTTATATCTTTCTGATTAGTGACACCTATTTACCTATTTGTTTGTTTTATTTTTTTCCAAATGTTGACTGGGAGAGAATGCTTTTAGCACAAAGTCTACATATTGTAGCTTTTTTTGGCTCAATAAAGTTTATAAATAAATAATTGTTTAACACAAACTACAAGAGTTTTAGATCCGACCTCAGTAATATTTCCTCGTACCAGTGATCATTGACCGCACCAACAAACAAGATTGTCTGGGGATTATTCGACCCCTTAATAATGAATTGAGAATGTTTGTTCCCATTAAAATTTTTGTTCAAGTTCATATACCTGAATTGAGATTCGAACTGTATTAACAGAAATGTTTAATGTAAATATCAAATAATAACACTTGCTTCTTTTACTGCTAAATGTTTAAGGCTTCTGATTAGGCGCATGGCTAACGGTCATTTATAATATTAGTATGGATAGTGTGGATGGATAGGTATAATGCTGTCGTATAATGATGATGGATTGACTTTGAATTTTAATTTTCCTATGTCACTTATTATTATTATTATTTTTAAAAGTGCTATATATTTGCAAGGCATGAGGCCTTGAGTTCATTCAAACAATATTGATGAAACAAACTTTAAATGATTTACTGAGTTAAGAGCCCGACATATGCCAGGCGGCGTGGCCATACAAATGCGGATGCTCTAAACGCGTTGGCTACTTTGGATATTTTCGTTTTTTAGGAATATTCAAGGGTTATTCGAAAAAGCAAAACATATGATGGCTGCCTTATCTGTAATGCAATAATAAACAAAAGTTTCAAGGTTAATTTCAATGTATTTGGTGAATAATGCTATATACCGAGTAAATTAGACGTGATTTGGAGGCAACTTTGCAATTTTTTTCTATCGAGAAAATTTAACGCAATCGTGTTTTTGAGTCATATAGTTACCAGAGTTAGTCCTGAACTTTGCTGCATTTTTATTTCAACTTGCGTATTTAATTATTATTGATATAACAGTCAATCTTGCAAAGCAGTGTGAGGTAGTATGGACCCTTAAAACAAAGCAATTGGTGAAAGTTTGAAGTAAATCGGTTCAGTATTTTCGGAGATAATCGTGATCATACATACAGACAGACAGACAAAAAATACGAAAATTTTTGTTTTGCTTTCTATTATTCTTTTTAAGTGTCCCTCTATCCATTTCAGTCGAAAATTCTAAATGTACAGACAATACATTTTTACTGTTTTATTACATATATATGTAATATAATAATATAATATGTATAGATAAAATAAAAATCATTCAAACAAGATCCTTATCCTTATCCTTACTAATATTATAAATGCGAAAGTGAGTTTGTTTGTTTGTTTGTTACGTTTTCACGCCGTAACTACTGAACCGATCATCATGAAATTTTGCATACAAGTTCTCTGGAGTACGGAGAAGGACATAGGCTACCTTTTATCCCGGGAAAAAGTACTATTCCCGAGGGATCGACATTGACGCGGGCGGAGCCGCGGGCGAAAGCTAGTAATATTATAAATGCGAAAGTGAGTTTGTTTGTTTGTTTATTTGCGTGTTTGTTTGTTTGTTACGCTTTCACGCCGTAACTACTGAACCGATCATCATGAAATTTTGCATACAAGTTCTCTGGAGTGCGGAAAAGGACATAGGCTACCTTTTATCCCGGGAAAAAGTACTATTTCCGAGGGATCGACATTGACGCGGGCGGAGCCGCGGGCGAAAGCTAGTTATCTATATTTTCTTCGTGGCCTGATAACACAAATAATCGAGTTGACAGCCGACGTGCTAGGACTACGTGCCGTAATGACTTCTACCTTACGCATACAAATTTTACGTACATTCAGTGTACCTACATCTCAAGAGTTCATTTATTAGGGTTCTGTACCCAAAGGGTAAAAACGGGATCCTATTACTTTCACTCCACTGTCCGTCTGTCTGGTGACAGATTATCAGGCTGTGTCTCATAAACCGTTACCTAGATAGTTGAAATTGGTACAGATGATGTATTTCTGTTGCCGCTATAATAACATATACTAAAAACAAACGTATATTTTTGCCATATTTTGCTCGATATAATAACGGCAACAGGTAAGCTTGAAATATTCCCAGAATAGTTCTTTATTCACTTCAAAAATCCTTATCCTTATCCTTACTAATATTACAAATGCGAAAGTGAGTTTGTTTGTTTGTTACGCTTTCACGCCCTAACTACTGAACCGATCATCATGAAATTTTGCATACAAGTTCTCTGGAGTACGGAGAAGGACATAGGCTACCTTTTATCCCGGGAAACAGTACTGCTCCCGAGGGACCGACATAGACGCGGGCGGAGCCGCGGGCGAAAGCCAGTAATTAATAAAATAAAATAAAAAATTCATATATGTTGACAAGGGCTTCTCCATAGACTTCCTTACTCTTAGAACTTGACAACTTTGAAACTATAAAATTATTTAAACGAAAACTAACTAAAATAAAATAGCCTAACCTACATAATTAAAAATAACCATTATAAATAAAAATGTCCCGCAGTTCGTTGTCACGCGGAAGGGTACCTAGAAGGCTGACAGCATTGCCACGTTGGATGGCAATGCTTATTCTTTGTCCTAGAAAATTTCCAGCCCTCTGATCACCCGACACCTCTACCAGCTTTCGGCTTAATGACTTAAATAGATTATGAGCCGACGGGCCCCATGGACCAAGTGTCTCCACCCCAAACGGCTCAAAAATGAAACCGTTGCCGATGCAGGCATATTTGCGCCGTTTGAGGGACTCGGCATTGGCTGCAGCCATGCCTGCCTTAGACCCAGTGCTGGGGAGGTGGGAAGGCGCGAATGTGTCGACACACGTGGCATCCCAAACAAGTGGCCTTCCCATCCTCCACGGCACAAGGGTCATAAAAATAAAAAAACGGTGCCCCTATACAACAAACGTGAAACTAAAAAAGTTTATAATATAGTGTCTAATGTTGTATAGATAATGGTATGGAAACCTTCGTACCCGACTCGTACTTGACCGATTTTATGTGACAGACATCTACCCTACACCCTACACTCATACGTGGTAGAGGTGTTATATTAGGGTCCTCCTATATCGATAATCGTCTCAAATTATAAGTTATCTCAAGTGTTACCAAGTAACAGGTAATCACAGTTAAGAAGATCGATTTTTTATGGTTCATTGGTCGAAGAAATAAGTTAAATATCTATAAATACTGATAATTGTACCACTGCACTGTATGTTTTTTACAAGTGTTTATTTAACTTTATATATATGTATGTAACTGTGTTTGGGTGGAATTTTGCAACTCAATTTTGAATGAGATATCTTCTACCGTTCCCAACGCACATTCCCAAATCAGAAGAAGGACTAAAGTAATACACCCAAATAAAGATTTCACCCGATTTCCGATTTGCTATACATAATCAGTTTTCGATTTGCTATACATATTCATATCTGCGAGATATGTATATAGTTCATGTCAAAGACTTGATATAATGCTCCTTTTGCTATAACCTCGTGGCGCCCAGAGATTTTTTGAGTCTTCCTTGACTAAGACCCGACGGTCCTTCTCGTAGGACATATTTGTCATAGTACTAAACGCCCAGGATTTGGGGTTGAAAATTAAATGTGTTGGAGATATCGGATTAAAGTGAAACTTTCAGGGTATATTAATGATCATAATAGCTTATGTTTTTCATTTGAATTATTTATCTATATTTTGTTCTTTACAAAAGCTATTGGGCCACAGGTACTAGACTTGATGTAATGTAAAATAATAAAAACTCGTAATATTTATATGTTTATTTAAGTTTCAACCCTGTTTTACCACTATTACAGGTTGTTAATCATTTTTAATATAACAAATTATTATTAAATAACGAAATATTAATCAAACTTCTTTTATCAACACACATAATAAACAATTATAAAGGTCATTATTAGAATATATCTAATACAAACATTAAAATAGCGGTTTCAAATTAAATCTTAATAAGTATTATAAATTTTCCTTTCATTTTTTACCAAAAAGGCAAGTAGCGTTATTTATTTTGCTCATATCTTTACAAAACAACATAACACAAAAGGGACAACCAAAAACTATTAAGAGCTATTTCGTACTAACTTCGGCCCAATAGCCTTCATACAGGACAAATTGTTTCAACCCTAGATTATGGAGAATTTTACGTCTAAAAATGCGAAACAGTTGATTGCACATGACTGGCACATATTACTATGCAACTTTTGGCATTAAAACATACTTGTCAGTCACGGATAATCATAAAAAAATAAGATTTACTCAACACGTCTTCGCGTGCAAGCTAGCTATCCATCCATTTTCTCAAAAAATGACGTCTGTCATTTTTTACAACCAATGGCAACGTACTGGAAACTGTTCCCTGATATTTCGTTCAAAAACCTGTCTAAATCACTTCTTAATCCCGCGAAATTTAGAAAATCTATAAATATTTTTTAATATGGCCTTCTGGAAGGCGCATGGGCGGTAATTTAACGATACTCGAAAAAAGTCTTGGGCGAGTGTCGCCATGTTTATTTTGGCATTTGAAAAGGCGCATGGGCGCTACGAGGATGTTGCTCCTTTAACAACCTCCGTGGTCCAGTGGTTAAGGCGTTTGCCTGTTGACCCGGGGGTCGTGGGTTCGATTCCCACCAGAAGCATACTTTGTTTAGTTGTTTCCAGTTTGGTTAGGACATTGCAGGCTTGAATCACCTGATTCTCTGATAATCAAGATGATGCCGTGCTTCGGAAGGCACGTTAAGCCGGTGGTCCCGGCTGCCATTTGGTAGTCGTTAAAGGAACCACGTCAGAGGCCGAGAGGCAGTTCCGAAGAACTCTGACACCAGGGTGTGCATGGTCGATTGACCGTGACACCTACTCGAAATGATGATGATGAATAAAACGGAAAGTTTTGTCGTATTTGTCTCGAGAGTTCTCAGGAAGTAAGTTCTTTATGACTTCTTGAGCTGTATTTTTTATTCAAGCCAGCAATGCCCTAACCAAACTGGAAACAACTAAACAAAGTATGCTTCCGGTAGGAATAGAACCCACGAACCCCGGGACAACAGGCAAACACCTTAACCACTGGACCACGGAGGCTGTATAAAACGAGGACTAACTTTAGTACCCGGTTTAAACCATTATCCGACCAAATTAACATTTCGCTGACACTGCCCGCCTGTAGACGTAATTCTATTGTTATTTCTTTTGTGTCTGGTTCAGTGTCAGCGAAAGTGTTAAGTCGTCACATCAATTTTTTTGTTAGGTCAACTGTCATTGTCAAATTGTTTTGGACGGATAATGATAAAGTTAAGTCGTTTTATAACAACACTATATCCGTCTTATTATAAAACGAAAGTTAGTCCAACTTTAATACCAGGTCTAAACCATTATCTGACCAAAATAAGACGACACTTATCACTTAGAAGTTTGGTCAACTGTCATTGTCAATTTGTTTTGGACGGATTATGGTTTAAACCAGTTACTAAAATTAGTCCGCGTTTTATAATAATACTGTAAGTAGACAGATATTAAATAAATTTGATCTTTTATTTTATCCATATCTATATTGACCGTGTTTCTCCCCGCAGTGGCGCGTTCACGGGTCCCGTTGAATGTCATAAATCACCCAATTGGCACGTCCACGGGTCCCGTGGATTTCGCGTCAGCACATTTTAAGTGGTTAACATAAATAAACTCTCAGTTGATATCGCTTTATCATGTTTACATTCGCTAGAAGCATATCTAAGTTTATTAACGCCACTTCAGGAGATAAATGCTTCCTAGTTACAATGTCATCGGAAAGTTTACATAGTGATAGTAACTCGCTGTTGTCACAGCGAGTTATTCAACAAAGTGCAGACAACAACAGAATAGTAGCAAATGAGGAATAAACTCATCTAGACTACTACATATAGACTGATATTATAAAGATGAAAGATGTGTTGTGTGCTTGTTTGTAATGGATAGACTCAAAAAGAAAGAATTTTCGAACTCAACGAACGAAACTGGTTTTTTTTTTAAATCAGTCTAGTTGGAATGATTTTAAAAAATCTTTCGCCAATAGAAAGCTACATCAGCAAGAAATATGGGTATATTTCATTTTATAAAATAATTGGATTCGTACAGCAATTGCAGTGGTTAATACGCCAGCCTGCGACACGGAGTCCCTGGGTTTGATCCCCGGCCACGTCAAGATGGAAAATGATCTTTTTCAGATTGGCCTGGGTCTTGGATGTTTATCTATATATGTATTTGTTATATAATATAGTATCGTTAAGTTAGTATCCCATAACACAAGTCTCTAACTTACCTTGGGAATAGCTCAATCTGTGTGATTTGTCCGTATTTATTTATTTATTTATAACATAACAAAAAGGATCAAAACATTGCCTATTAACGTCATTAAAGTTTAAATTCTGTTAAAACTTTTGATGTTTCTACTTTCTATCATCTACACGGGGTCTGGGAGTCAGTCCGGGGGCTGGAATAGACTGTGATAAATTGATGTCTCTGTCATCTCACCATGTTTCCGGGTACATCCGCACCTGAGATGTCAGTTGGGCCGGGACCGGATATACTGTGTGATAAAACGGAAATCACCAACACAAAGTCGCGGGAAAGCTAGTAAATAATATAAATAAATATAGAGGGACAAATTACACAGTATGAGCTATTCACACCAAAGTTGAAAACTTTTGTCGTTGTATACTTTTTTTTAACGCGTCGATAGACCTTCGTCTCGTCTATTCGGCCACGGGAAGCCGATTTTCAGTGTAACAAGCCTAACGGAACTCTTAAATAAGTAAAAAGTCCTTATTCTTACTAATATTATAAATGCGAAAGTGAGTTTGTTTGTTTGTTTGTTTGTTTGTTTGTTACGCTTTCACGCCGTAACTACTGAACCGATCATCATGAAATTTTGCATACAAGTTCTCTGGAGTACTGAGAAGGATATAGGCTACCTTTTATCCCGGGAAAAAGTACTATTCCCGAGGGATCGACATTAACGCGGGCGGAGCCGCGGGCGAAAGCTAGTATATTATAAATGCGAAAGTGAGTTTGTTTGTTTGTTACGCTTAAACGCCGTAACTACTGGACCGATCATCATTAAATTTTGCATACAAGTTCTCTAGAGTACGGAGAAGGACATAGGCTACCTTTTATCCCAGGAAAAAGTACTATTCCCGAGGGATCGACATTGACGAGGACGGAGCCGCGGGCGAAAGCTAGTATTAGTTATATATTAATAATTTAATATAATGTGTATTTTTTATATTAATGTGTTAGCCCCCAAGGCAATTTTCTATGAGAATGTTTTTACATTGTCTTCCGATCATTGTTCATATAGTAAAAGTTGTACATTTTGACGGGCTGAGTCACCCCTTCACAGGGACGTCGTTGGTTATGTTACACGCTGTACATCAATGTTTTAAGCCACGGACTCGATTATACCTTTCATTCATTCATTCATTCATACCTTTGCTTCAGCCAACCGTCGATAAAACGGGGTCGATGCAGCGACCGGCGATGTAGTGACTGGCAACATTGTGCTCTACACCCCAATTTATAATAGAATTAATAGAAATTGATAAATGCGTTAAAATTATATTTAAACTTAATATTTAAACGTCGTTCCTAAAAAGCAACATCGTGTGGCTGTGACGTTAGAGTATACTAACAAAAATATATTGAACTAGCTGTTGCCCGCGGCTCCGCCCGCGTTAGTGTCGATCCCTCGGGAACAGTAGAATTTCCCGGAATCAAACATACCCTATGTCCTTCCCCGGACCTCACACCTCCATACCAAATTTCCCCCAAATCAGTTCAATGGTTGAAGCGTAAAAACGACTTTCGTATTTATAATATTAGTATTAGTATGGAAGTATGGATATTATTTATACTTCTAAGTCCAGAAATGAGAAAATTCCATATAAATTTTACCCCTTAGAAGTTAAATTTCTTAAAAATACTTTCTTAGCGCTCACTCACATCATTAAAAAACCCCTGTACCAAATTTCAAGTTTCTAGGCGCAGCAGTTTCGGTTAGTTTGCCGTTTGCCAGCGGCTACGCCGCCGCCGTTAGTGTCCATCCCTCAGGAAAAGTAGAATTTCCCGGACAAAAGGTACCCTATGTCCTTTTCCGGGTCTCAAACTTCATCCAAATTGGTTCAATGGTTGAAGCGTGAAAAGAAAACAGACAGACAGACTGAGTTACTTTCGCATTTATAATATTAGTATGGATAGGTATAATGCATGCTGATGATGAATTGACTTTGTATTTAAATTTTCTTATGTCACTTATTATTTAATCACTTACTATTTAAGTGCTATACACGGTGACATTTTGATCGTTTTGGACCCTTAAAGGGGTGACTCAGGTCATCAATATGAACAACTTTTCCGATGGGAACAATGCTGGGAACTCAAAAAAAAATTCGACATTCCCTCCCATACAATACATTATTTGTATGGAAATGACGAATTTTCTTCCCTTTAAGGGTCCAAAACGATAAAAAAATCACCGTGTATATTTGCATGCAAACTAATGCCTTGAGTTCATTCAAATGACGATAACTTTTTTTTTAATGAACCGATTTTGATGAAACAAACGTTAGATGTTTTGCTGAGTTAAAACTAAGCAATTGGTGAAAGTTTGAAGTAAATCGGTTCAGTATTTTCGGAGATAATCGTGATCATACATACAGACAGACAGACAGACAAAAAATTCGAAAAAAAATTTTTTGCTTTCTATTATTCTTTTTAAGTGTCCCTCTATCCATTTCAGTCAAAAATTCTAAATGTACAGACAAAATATTTTTGCTGTTTTATTATATGTATAGATCTATGTCTGTATTAAAAGAGTTATGAATGTAAATGTAATACGCATTAAGTTTAAAGTTGACGTTAACATGACATCTTCCGTAATAAGCGTTTGAAGGACACATATAGATTACAAATCTTCAAAACTAAATATGAAAATGAATTTGCATTGTTATGAAATAAATGGAGCATATTTTTTACTTATGTCTTAAAATATTTAATTAATGCATTTTTCTAGATTTTCATTATCATAGTAAAGCACCATATTCCATACAACATCTTTCAAGTATAAATGTGTCCTAAGTATCTTATAACATGGAAAGATCTGAAACAAACAATAATGGACTTATAATAGAGCCAAGGACTGACACTCTACTTGACATGGGTCCTTAAATATGAAGCGACATATGTGAAATGTTTTTGTTACAGCACCGCGTATAGATTTAGTTTATTGTTTCATAATTCCAGCCGTTAGCAGTCCACTGGTGGACAAAGGCCTCTCCCAAGGATTTTTCATTCCATGAAGGAGTATTATCATACTCACCATGCTTATATTCAGGCACCAGACCTTCATAAAGATAGGTTTTGCAGAGAACCTCACCTGTTTTCGTATCCTGCATATTTTATATAGTTTTTTTGTTTTCTGTTAACTATTGTGAAGGTAAATAAATAAAGATTTATTATTATTATCTATATTATTACGCTTGGTAGGCGGGTTGGCGACCGCAGTTTTCTTTCAACATATACTTGCGACGCTGCTACCCATACACATAGTATCATGTCTTTTTTCCTTGCTAAGCATGTTTGAGAGCGTGTAGATGGAAAACGGAATCAAAATAGTTATAGGTTGCTAGCAGCATCGCCTATTGACATGATTCCGCAGATTCCAGCATAATCACTCTATCGGCTTTTACGATCTGTGCGGGAAGAGAAGCAGCTGGCACATTCTATGTTTTATTCTTTTCTACCAGACCAGCATGGACGGGCAATAAGCGCTACGAGTACTATTCAATACATTTATCAATTTATCAGAGTTTACTTCAAAAGTTAGTAAGCGTAAAAAAATTTTCATACGTAAAATAAAAAACAAATATATCTATATACCAAAAAATGTTTACGTATTTTGTAAAAATTCAATTTAATATTCATTGACTGATAAGACTGATCGAGGTATCCCGCGACCAAAAGGCTGGCAATTACCTGGCTCAAAGGATAAGCATTGCCATCCAACGTGGCAATGCTGCCAGCCTTTTGGGCACCTTGCCACAGAATGCCGGTTTGCAGGCACAATACAATTATATTTTTTTAAGTAGTTTTAATTATTATTATTTTAGTATAATTATATTGTTAGTAGATTAGTATTAATAAATATTCATAAAACGAATTAAAAAAAAACCTTTAACGATTTTGTTCTAAATATGGTTGGACCCTATTTTGTTTTGAGTAGTGTATGTAAAGAGTAAGATACTTAAATTGTAAGATAATTAGACCAAACTTTATGTTACAAATATTTTCAATACACTGTGTTCTCTATATAACCCTACGATATAACCGTATAAACTTTTGTGTGGTTTTACGAGGAGAGTAGTCTGTTCGTCAGCACCAATTTTAATAGTTTCAGTGTGGTTCTACCGCTAATTAAGTGAGTCGGAATGCGAAACACTGCAAACTGCCGACAGTGAATGCTATGGTATTTAAAATAAAAAAAACCGGCCAAGTGCGAGTCAGACTCGCGCACGAAGGGTTCCGTGCCATTATCTATACAAACGGCAAAAAAACATGTCTGCTGTATGGGATTATTTATTTTTAAAGAGCTTATAACTAAATATTCTGTGAATATTTCAAGCGTCCACCTGTTGCTGTTATCAACATCGAGCAAAAAAATGACGTTTCTTGTACGGGAGCCCCCATAAATATTTATTTTATTATGGGTTTTAGTATTTGTTCTGATAGTGGCATCATCCTTAGAATGATGTAGACGATGATGACGAGGATCTTACATGCCTATTCAAGAGATACCCATTTACTATTGGTGTCCTTGGAAGACCAGCGCTGTGGTCAGACGGCCACAACATTATGCTGAGAGGAGGCCATTTTGATATAGGCACAAAGATGCTAATTGCTGAGAATTGGTAACATTGTTTCACCGTGTTCGTGATATATCAAATAAATAATTTTTCTTTCTTTCTTTCTTTACTATAATTTTCGAACGGATCCCTTATTTTAATTACCTTTCTTTTCTATCGATGAAAGAATTTTTAAAAGCAGTTCTGCCTGGCTATTTGCTAACTCAATGACCAACGTTTTGTACTATAGTCAATTCAAAATACATTGCGGGTTTCTTATGATTGTCTATTTTTGTTAAAGATATATAAAACGTTACTTTGAAATGACTATCAAAACGTTGTACACGAGTTCGCAAATAGGCTGGCAGGAGTTTTTGAGTTTATACATTAGAAAATAAACATACAAACAAAGAACTACACATGAAATCCATCTTTTTTTATTCAGTATAAGTAAATATAGATGTGCGTGCAACTTTCACACCTACACGAAATCGCTTTACAAGATAAGTGTTGACGCGCCGCGCTCAACATTGAGGTGCTGGTGTAAGCCGATTTCGAAGAGTCTGTCTGCGTTCGAACGTAAAACGGAATAGCTGGAAAAACGGAGGTCTATTTTCGATCAAGTAAGTATAGGTTTTAGCAACTTTCAACCCAAAAAGCCATCTTCAAATACTAAACCGCTCTAAAATCGATTGTCAAACTAGAACGATTTTTTTTCTCACTTTTCGTCGTCGCAATTGCGACGTTTTATTCTCATTTACTCGACTATCGTGCCATACGTATATAACATAATCTTTTATATAAAAAAACCGACTTCAATCAAACGACTAAACAAATTTTGATAAAATTAAATGGGACCTATAAGTAAGCATTTAACTAGCGAAGTATATATCCTTCCAAATAAAATAAGGATTTTTAAATCGGTTCATTATTAAGGAAGCTATGAGTACAAATACAAAAATAAATCAAATAATAAGTCGACTACTTTGCCCCCGGCTCCGCCGGCGTTAATGACGATGCCTCGGGAACAGTAGAATTTTCCGGAAAGAAAGGTACTCTATGTTCTTTCCCGGACCTCAAACTTCCTTCATACCAAATTTCATCCAAATTTGTTCAATGGTTGCCGCGTGAATAGGTGACAGACAGAATTATTTTTGCATTTACAACATTAGTATAGAGTATGGATCATATGTTTTTTTTTCTGATTTACAATTGACTTCAGAAATGTGAGGCCTTCATGTAAACATAGTCATGAAAAAGCCTCTAACTTAACTCCAAAGTTAGTGACCAAAACTACCTGTAGTTTCGTGAAACTTTGATGTCTAATCTAACACGAGATAGGAGAGGGATGGGATAGGGGATCTCAACTCTAAAATATGCTTAAGTGGTTTCATCTAAGTTAATTACTCGAGTGCGTCAGAAGGAGGGTTATGTTTTTATACTTGGTTCAATAGGCTTGTTTCCTAAGAAATACCATTTAAAATAATTAGTCCGTGTTATAGATTATAAAAAAATATTAGGTAAGTATTTTTTCTTTTTTCAATCAAATACAATATTATTAAGTCAAAGCGCATCAAAGTTCACGAGCGGGGGCTCATGCTCACTTCCCGCCCTCAGATCGCCTGTAATTGGTTTTTCCTTTAATTTTTGGTGTATTCTCTTTCACATATATATCAGACTAGCTCCGTGGCGCAGCGGTCAACACGCCTGCCTGCGACACGGAGTGACCGGGTTCGATCCCCGGCCAGGTCAAGATGGAGAATGATCTTTTTCAGATTGGCTTGGGTCTTTGATGTGTATCTATATATGTATTTGTTATAAAATATAGTATCGTTGAGTTAGTATCCCATAACAAAGTCTCGAACTTACTTTGGGGCTAGCTCAATCTGTGTGATTTGTCCGTATATATTTATTTATTATTTATAATGGGTTTTATCCTACATCATTTATTTAATTATGTTTCAAAAATTATCGGCTCTGTTCTACATGTGATATAACAACGTTAGTTTCATTTTGGTGGAATCGTAAAAAGGAAAATGAAAGGTTTTTAATAATATATTTTTTTGTTTTCAGGTAATTTTCAATACCAAACATGGACAGTTACGAGTTTGGTAAGGATTTTAATAAGTTAAAAAAATAATAATTGTAAAGTCTTTTTACGGACGACAATTTTACATAATAACGATGGAAGAGAGATAAATGCATCACAAGCCGGTTCAATCGCCAATCGTGCTTCTCTATCGCTTGTTCCGCACTCTTACTTGCACACGGAATATGACACGTTTTCGTGCATGCAGCCTTCGTCCAGCGCCCTTTGAGCTAGTTCAACTAGCTTAAAGAGCGCTGGACGAAGGCCTCACCTCACCATTCCTCCATCGGACTACGAGGCGCAGACAGAAATTTCATCCTTTTATCGTTGGAATACCAAAGAGTCGAACTAAACGCTTTGACAGTTCCTTTTTGGTTCGGGAGCAAAGGTGTGGAATGAACTGCCTGCGTCTATATTCCCAGACAAGTACAGTCCCGGGACATTCAAAAGTAGAATAAATGGGTATCTCTTGGATAGGCATGTAACATCCTTGTCTTCATCGTCACTTACCATCAGGTGAGATGGGAGACATATGCCTAATCCAATAATTAGTAAAAATAAAAATGGATTTATAAGACTTTATCACGTCAAAAGATATACTTCATACTAAAAATGTATTTCTTATCCTCTCTTGCTCAATATAGGTTTTCATTCTGCAACCGTTTGGGACTGTTAACCCCTATAAAACCAAGGAGAAAATCTTTGGAATCATGTAAATAGGCGATGAAGCTACCTACCACTATTTCAACGAGACAGTGTATATGAAAACCCTCTCAAATAGTGGAGTGTTCATCGCGCGGAATTTAAAATATTATCAGCGATTGCACGAAGATTTTTATCTACTCCATCAGGCAGTGTTCCTAGCGAACAGTTATACAGCGTGATTTTGAACCCCCTAGCTATATTGAAATCTGGGAATCAGAATCCCTAATGGAATACAGAATTGCAAGTGAAAAAGGTAAAAAACAAAAAAAAAAATATAACATAGTTATTCCTTCAGCTGATTGGCGACTTTGTATGGGAAACCGAATTTTTTTGTTTGTTTTTTACCTTTTTTTCTTGCAACTCTGTGTTCCATTAGGGATTCTGATTACCAGATTTCAATAAAGATAGGGGTTCAAAATCACGTTATATAGTACCTACCAACCTCTGCGTAACCACCTAAACTTTGAAAAGGCGGCAATATTACTATTTATTAAGTACAATGCTCCTATTTTTAACTTCACGTACTAATAAAAAAGTTGTATATGAAGTAAAAATTATATTTCCATACAGCTTTTTCACTTATATGGCAGCTATTACGCTAAACGACATCCGTGGGTCTTATGTCATTAGACTAGCTACCCCGTAACAGACAAACGTCATAAAGTCATCAGGCCCTTTTTTTGAGTTCCCAGCATTGGTCCCATAGAAAAAGTTGTTCATTTTGACGACTAAGTCACCCCTTCACGGGAACGTCGGATGGTATGTAATACGCTGTATAATAGAAATAGAGCGAAGAGTAGAAGAACAGCCGGCATAGCTTGAAGAAATAATATTAATTGATTCCCAAGTTAATGTTCATTCTTTGGAGGAGATGCAGATGTCACATTATATGTTTTTTATTATTATTATAATTGTTGGGCCAGCATCCAACCCTTAAAGGCGCAGCATGCAATTTGTGTCAAAAAAAATTGGTTGTGTATAATTCTTACCTAATATTATAAATGCGAAAGTGAGTTTGTTTGTTTATTTGTTTGTTTGTTACGCTTTCACGTCGTAATTACTGTACCGATCTTTATGAAATTTTGCATACAAGTACTCTGGAGTACGGAGAAGGACATAGGTCTACCTTTTGTCCCTGGAAAAAATACTATTCCCGAGGGATCGACATTAACGCGGGCGGAGCCGCGGGCGAAAGCTAGTTATTAATACATTTTGCGTAATAACGGTTACGTAAAATAGCTTGTTCCGCGCTGTCACTTGCGCACGGAACGTGATGGTTTTTCGTGCAGCGGGCGTTCATCGATTATCGTCAAAAAAATAAAAACAATATCCCTTCCCAAAAAATACAACCTACGTCACCCGAGAAATACTTAGATCCGTAAAGATTTTTACTGAAACCTACATCCAAAACCTTACTAGGTAATAAGAACTTATACTGGAATAAAGAAACTTATAAACACAGAAGCAGTACGGGCCCAGGATACTTCGCCGTCGCGCATCGCGAACTCGCCTTGAAAATGGACACAAAACGAGTTCTAAATTATAGTCAGCAATCCCGACCAAATTAGCACGTGAGTGACCCGTTTTCAAAATTTAATATTTTTATTTTAATCTTCAATGCTGGTTTGGAAGATGAGAAACGTAGAATGTACCAGCTGCTTCTCTTTCCGCGCAGATCGAGGGAATGGGTAAAATCTGAGGAATCATGTTAATAGGCGATGCGGCTAGCAACGCAACACTATTTTGATTCCGTTTTCCACCTAATACCCACCAACATGCTAAACGTGACCTTCAGGTCTTATAGACCTAGGCTCTGTCCACCCCGCAAGGGAAAAAGACGTAATACTATATATGTATGTACCTATGCAATATATTTATCTTTCGCACGTTACGTAAGTCTCAATGATATAAACTTAGAAATAAATGTCTATATACATTTTTATCTTTACATAGTATAAAATAAAGTAGCTTCCGCTGTCTGTTCGCTTAGATCTAATAAACTACAACGGATTTTAATGCAATATTCAGCAATATATAGTGCTTCAAGAGGAAGGTTTATAGTTTAATTTATTGCCCCATATTAGTATCTACATTGCACCCGTGCGAAACCGGGGCGGATCGCTAGTTATACATAGGGCGCACTGTAAGTTTCCGGAACTGGCCACTTACATAAACCATATTTAAAAATTTATTGCAACATTTGAAAATAGAACTCTTTGGCTATAGAATGCAGTTTGTTTCATTTGACTGTCTTTTGTTTTTACCTTGTGGAGCCATTTAAAAAATTGTGTGTCTGCATCAACATGGATTTAACTCGGGAAAATTTTCGTAGTATGATTTTCTACGATTTTAAGTGTAATTTGACAGCTCAACAGAGCATCGCTCGGCTTGAAACAGCTTTTGGCAATGAAGCACCATGCAAGACAACTGTTTATAGCTGGTTTGCAGAATTCAAGCGTGGTCGTATCAATCTCAGTGACGAATCTCGCGATGGTCGGCCGTCCACCGCTGTGACCAACAAAAACATCGATGCTGTGCGCCGTATGATTGAAACAGACAGGCATGTGACCTACCATGAAATTCGCGCATCCTTAGAAATAGGCATGAGTCAAATACAATTAATCCTACACAAACATTTGGGTGTGAGAAAGCTGTGCTCGCGGTGGATCCCACACAACTTGACCGAGGCTCAAAAAACGGACCGCGTCACTTGGTGCAGTGCCATGCTTACCAGATTCAACGAAGGTGCGTCAAATTTGGTGTGGGACATAGTAACAGGTGACGAAACATGGATTTATTGCTACGATCCCAAAACAAAGCAGCAATCGAGCGTATGGGTCTTTCAAGATGAGCCGAAACCAACCAAAGTGGCGCGCGTGAAAAGTGCATCTAAGCGGATGATTGCTTCTTTTTTTAATAAAACTGGACACGTGGCTACTGTTGCTTTAGAGAATCGTCGTACAGTGAATAGTGACTGGTACACGTCCATTTGTTTGCCGGAAGTTATTGACGAACTCCGTAAAAATAACCGTAAACGCCGTATCATCCTGCATCACGACAATGCTAGTTCTCACACGGCCAGACAGACAAACGACTTTTTGAAGGCAAAAAATGTAGAACTCATGAGTCATCCTGCATACAGTTCCGACCTGGCACCTTGTGACTTTTTTCTGTTTCCAAAAATTAAGAACCAATTACGCGGTCAACGATTTTCATCACCAGAAGAGGCTGTCGAGGAGTATGAAAAACACGTTTCAGAAGTCACCACAGAGGAGTGGCACAAAAGTTTTCAAAACTGGTTTCATCGAATGAAAAAGTGCATAGACGCCAAGGGAGATTATTTTGAAAAACAATAAATTAATTTTGTACCTTTAATAGTATTTTTTCATATTCATTCCGGAAACTTATAGTGCAATTTTAATAACAATGTATCTTTTTTTTTGTCTGAAGGAATTTCCATTACGTAGCTTCCCATTCTAATATACACTGTCTCATTGTTTGATATTTTTAATCAACTTCTAAAAAAGAGAAAATTCATTTAGGTACAACGTATTTAATATCACGATATTAACTATTGGTGTCTGACAGCATCAAAAATCGTAATACCATGGTTATGGTGCTAACCCGACGCCTATTGTGTACGATTTTTGTCAGGCTCATCACATAGTTGGCGCCTTATGTTTATTCACAACTATGTATCCACCATATTCTGAGAAAATAAAATCAGTATTTACAAGAAATATGTTATTTCAGATGAAAAATATATTTTAGGCTTATATTAAAGCAATGTCTTTCAGTTTCACTTGGTTAGCCCTCTGTGCTTAGTTACCGTGCAACTCCAGTTTGTATGAAATGTCACGGAGGCATTAAACAATACCACCACGGTCAATGACATTATAGTACTAACGTAACTACAGAAGGCATGTTAAAGCAGCAAACAGATTAACGGCAGAATGTGGTAGTTAGTTCCACAAAAAGCCACTATGAGCGGTGGAGAGGGCGCTGCACTGCAATAGTTCCAGACTTTTGTACCCGTCACTAGATGGCGTTACCCTAAAATAGGTAAAACCAAGTAAAACTCAAAAATATTGTTATATACCGAAAATATTTTTTTAATGAATTTTTCGTCAATATGATTTTGTTATCTCATAATATGGTGGATACATGATGTGCATAAACTATAGCGCCATCTTTGTAATCAGCCTCAAAAAGATCGTATGCAATAAGCGTTGGGACCAAATGCTTTTTTACCTGTTGTAATTCATCCTTTAATAAACTTGTAAATTTGTGACAATCGCGACACAATACAGAACATTATTGACCGAGCGAGCGAAGCGAGCGAAGCGAGCGAAGCGTCTCAGTTTCCACTGGCCCAAAATTCTTTTGTCCGTCTGTCTGTCTGTCTGTCTGTCTGTTCTCGCCTACAGGTCGCATTTCTCAACCGATTCTCATGAAATTTTGTGAGCAGGTTCGGTAATTATATAGAATTTTTATGTCGTGCCAGTTTTTCGAAATTTTAAAAAATGTCGGATTTATGGGGGTCCGAAACTTAAAAAAACTCATAGCACAGCTATTTGGAAAAAAAATCAAAAATGTCGTTAGACTTGTTTATTATTCTCATTAAGACGCAGCAATAAATATTATAAATATCTGTTTTTCAATTCTCTCGAGCTTAGTGTTTCCTCTTAAAAAAGGGTCTGTTCGGGTCTTCTGGTAAAGGGAATGTAGGTTTAAATTTCCGTTTCCTCTGGTACCTAATTAAGAGCAGCGGAGATTGGGAAATAGTAACTGAAGGAAATCATCCTTTAGTCAATTAGCATATCAGTAACAGATATATTTTAGAGCACTGGAGGGCAAATGTGAATGTTGGTTGTAAGGGCTCGCGGGGTCTACTGTTCTCGCAGAACCACTAGTAATATATATGGTAGAAACATTTTTTTTACTAAGTATTGATGTATCTGATGGTAAGTGACTCAGAACAAGGACTAAGAACAAGGTACTTAGTCCTTGTACATTACACTAAAAGCCAAATTTAAAAGTAATGTAGCGTATAGAGAAAAACTAAAATAGCGAGTGATAGCTCGTCTTTAGTCGTATATCTCAACGGTTCTTCATTTGCTCTGGCCATTAGGCAATCGATCTGAGGGGAAAACCATTCTAATACCAATGTATCTTCACGGTGTCTGAAGGAATTTTCCAATCGTTGCTTTCCGTTTGAATGTGGTCATGTACTGTTTCTGTTTCTAACCGACTTCTACAAAGATATGTAGCAGCCCTCAATAATGAGTCTTATGTGTATGAAATTGGCGTTATTTTTTGGTTTGCCATTTTGTTCCTAACGACCATTGAATTAGAAAAAAAATATAAAAGCGTAACTCTCATACCACTAACGATTCAATACGTGGGGCGCACTATAAGTTTCCGGAATGAATATGAAAAAATACTATTAAAGGTACAAAATTAATTTATTGTTTTTCAAAATAATCTCCCTTGGCGTCTATGCACTTTTTCATTCGATGAAACCAGTTTTGAAAACTTTTGTGCCACTCCTCTGTGGTGACCTCTGAAACGTGTTTTTCATACTCCTCGACAGCCTCTTCTGATGATGAAAATCGTTGACCGCGTAATTGGTTCTTAATTTTTGGGAACAGAAAAAAGTCACAAGGTGCCAGGTCGGGACTGTATGCAGGATGACTCATGAGTTCTACATTTTTCGCCTTCAAAAAGTCGTTTGTCTGTCTGGCCGTGTGAGAACTAGCATTGTCGTGGTGCAGGATGATACGGCGTTTACGGTTATTTTTACGGAGTTCGTCAATAACTTCCGGCAAACAAATGGTCGTGTACCAGTCACTATACACTGTATGACGATTCTCTAAAGCAACAGTAGCCACGTGTCCAGTTTTATTAAAAAAAGAAGCAATCATCCGCTTAGATGCACTTTTCACGCGCGCCACTTTTGTTGGTTTCGGCTCATCTTGAAAGACCCATACGCTCGATTGCTGCTTTGTTTTGGGATCGTAGCAATAAATCCATGTTTCGTCACCTGTTACTATGTCCCAAACCAAATTTGACGCACCTTCGTTGAATCTGGTAAGCATGGCACTGCACCAAGTGACGCGGTCCGTTTTTTGAGCCTCGGTCAAGTTGTGTGGGATCCACCGCGAGCACAGCTTTCTCACACCCAAATGTTTGTGAAGGATTAATTGTATTTGACTCATGCCTATTTCTAAGGATGCGCGAATTTCATGGTAGGTCACATGCCTGTCTGTTTCAATCATACGGCGCACAGCATCGATGTTTTTGTTGGTCACAGCGGTGGACGGCCGACCATCGCGAGATTCGTCACTGAGATTGATACGACCACGCTTGAATTCTGCAAACCAGCTATAAACAGTTGTCTTGCATGGTGCTTCATTGCCAAAAGCTGTTTCAAGCCGAGCGATGCTCTGTTGAGCTGTCAAATTACACTTAAAATCGTAGAAAATCATACTACGAAAATTTTTCCGAGTTAAATCCATGTTGATGCAAACACACAATTTTTTAAATGGCGCCACAAGGTAAAAACAAAAGACAGTCAAATGAAACAAACTGCATTCTACAGCCAAAGAGTTCTATTTTCAAATGTTGCAATAAATTTTTAAATATTGTTTATGTAAGTGGCTAGTTCCGGAAACTTACAGTGCGCCCTATGTATCAGTCCCATTTACGCAAACAAACTTAGCTCAAATCACAACAAAAACCTTACGCACTCATAAACGAAGCTAGTTTGCGACTGGCCGCGTGGCCGGTCGCAAACTAGCTTGAAGCTTGAACCCGGGGCGGTGTGAACATATCTAATGAAAGCTATGGTGACAACATAGCGGAGGTGGGCTGGCTAGCAGTCGCAAAAAATATATAAGTTTCTCCAGTGTCAGTTTTCCGTCTTTCCTTGCGTGTCTTGTGACTAAAGCCACATTTAGCAAGAATGCAATAGTTATAAAGCAAATATACCCAAAATAGCTTGTTCATCTTATTTATAGGCTTCTTTTTACTTCCGTCATAATGTGAGAATATTTTTAGTTTCCTGTATCGGTTATTACACTATCGAATCTGAAAAGGAAAATTCCGATTCATATAGCTATTTATGTATCTTAATTTCTGTTTGAATTCTGTTGGAATTGGAGAACGCACTATCAGACCTTAACTGGGACATTGTAGGCCTTTCCGAAGTACGCAGAGATGGAGAGCAAACCGTGGAGAGAGAAAATAATATATTTTACCATTTTGGTGTCCCTGGCGGCCAACATGGCGTTGGTTTTCTTGTTTCAAAGAAATGGAAGTCGAATATTATAGAGTTTATTGGATATTCCCAAAGAGTGGCAGTTCTAAAACTACAAATTACTAAAAGTCATACTTTGACCATAGTACAAGCTTATGCTCCACATACTAGAATTTCTGATGCAGTTGTTGAAGACTTCTATGATGTTGTTACCAAGGCCTGCGATGAGAACCAAAGTACATGGAACTTAGTTATAGGCGACTTTAACGCAAAAATTGGAATAAGAGGTGAACTGGATAATGACCAAATACTTGGGCCATACGGGTTGGGAGATCGCAACAATCGCGGAACACGCCTTATTCAATTTGCTTCGGCCCAAAATATGAGCATAAGTAACACTTTCTTCTTTAAAAAGCCACACCGCAGGTGGACATGGTCAGGACCAAATACAAATGTCAAATATGAAATTGATTTCATCTTAACTTCAAATAAAGATATTATAAAAAATGTCAACGTTATTAACCGCTTTAAGTACAAGTCAGACCACAGAGCTGTACGAGCCACTGTCAAATTTAATTTAAAAATTCACCGATTTAAGTTGTTTCTAAATCAAATCAGAAGACTGCAGAAGGGGTCAATTCTTGACAACCATGACCACTTTAATTTAGAGTTAAAAAATAGTTTTGATATTCTTGATTTAGATACTAACATAGATTCTGAAAACCAATACAACAACATTCTTAATTCCATTAAAAAAGCTAGCCAAAAAATACCATAATCCAAAAATAAACTAAAAAAGTTGACGAAGGAAACAATAGATCTCATTAATTTAAGAGAACAAAACAAAAATCATAGTAGTACTGATTATAAACTCCTAGATAAGCAAGTCAAACGTAGCATCCGCCGTGATATTAGAAAACAAAACACGCAGCTAGTAGAAAGAGCGCTTATTAGAAACACCTCCTTAAGAACGGCCAAACAGGGTATTACGCGCCAAAAAGTTTGGATAACTCATTTAAAGGACACAAATGGTAATAAGCAAAGCAGCCAACAACAAATAACACAGATATCTACAGACTTTTATAGAACGCTTTACTCTGACTTATCCCGACCTACCACCGAAGAAGACTATTCATGTGGCGAATCCATTTATCCGTTCACCGTTGGGGAAGTACTAGTTGCCCTTAAGAGTATGCAATACGACAAAAGCCCAGGAGAAGATGGCGTTTCCACTGAAGTATTGAAGCTCGGTAGAACTATACTTCTTCCGCGTCTCACTCAGCTCTTTAACTCAATCCTATTTACTGGTAAACTGCCCAAAAAACTTTGCCATTCTAATATTATATTAATTTTTAAGAAAAGTGATAAATCTAACATAAACGATTATAGGCCGATAAGCTTGACATCCCATATTTATAAATTATTTATTAAAGTATTACAAAACCGCATAGCCCCACAGCTAGACCAACATCAGCCGCCAGAGCAAGCTGGTTTCCGGCCCAATTACTCCACGACCGATCACCTTCAAACGCTTAATCAACTAATCGAAAAACATAATGAATATATGATACCCCTATACATAGCATTCGTCGATTATACCAAAGCCTTTGATAGTCTGAACCACACATCCATATTTCAATCTCTTAAAAACCAGAATATAGATAGTACATATACACAACTTTTACGAAGCATTTATTACAATAGTACTGCATCCGTCAAAGTACATAATCCGGGACCTGTGTTTGATGTGGAAAGAGGCGTGAAGCAAGGTGATCCGCTGTCCCCTCAATTATTCACCAGCTGTCTTGAAGAGGTGTTCCGAAAGCTGGCGCCACATTGGGAGGCAATGGGCATTGATGTCGGCGATAAAAGGCTAACTAACCTCCGTTATGCCGACGACATTGTCCTTTTCTCCCACTCAGCATCTGATCTTCAAAAAATGCTTGACGATCTTAGCACGGCGAGCCTTAAGTTTGAGCTTAAGATGAATCGGCTTAAGACCAAGGTGATGACAAACAGCACGCAGCGTCAGATTAAGGTGGATGGGCAGGTAATACACTATGTCGAGGAGTATTTATACCTGGGCCAGATAGCATCCTTCGAAAACAGGCAGGACAAAGAAATCGATCGTCGAATCGATAACGCCTGGAAGAGAGCTACTGGTCCATGAAGAGCCTGATGAAGGGTGATCTCCCTATTACATTGAAACGCAAACTTCTCGACATGTGTATCCTGCCTATACTTACTTATGGAGCACAGACGTGGTCACTCACTGAGGGTCAAAAGTCCAGGCTCAAGGTCTGCCAAAGAGCAATGGAGCGTAGTATACTTGGCGTACGCCGTATAGACCGTATTAGAAACACCACTCTGCGCTCCAAAACTCTAATAAAGGATGTAGGTGTAAAATCAGCACAGCTTAAGTGGGACTGGGCGGGACACGTCTGCCGCATGCAAGAAGAAAGGTGGGCCAAGGTGGCCACCATGTGGAAACCGGATGGCCGCCGAAAACGTGGCAGACCTAGAAGGAGATGGCGCGATGACTTAGATGCTTATATAAGTGGCTGGCAAGTTATTGCCCGCGATAGGGATGATCGGAAACAAAAAGGGAAGGCCTTTGCCCAGCAGTGGGACACTGAAACAGGCTATTAAAAAAAAAAAAAAATCTGTTTTGAGGAAATTCCTGTTCATTGCTTCTTATTCTAATTTACTAATGTCTCGTTTCTTGTAATTTTGAGTTCCCGGGTTCGATCCCCGGCCTGGTCAAGATGGAAAATGATCTTTTTCAGATTGGCCTGGGTCTTGGATGTTTATCTATATATGTATTTGTAATAAAATATAGTATCCCGAAACACAAGTCTCGAACTTACCTTGGGGCTAGCTCTATCTGTGTGATTTGTCCTTATATATTTATAATTATTATCTTTTTATTTAATTTATTTCTTAGAATTAGGATTTACAATATTTATATAAAAGTAAAATATAATAATAAATTACAAAACATAAAAACATTATAAAAACCTAAACCTAGAGTGCCGCCAGCTGCGGGGCAGGGCTCAAGCTACCGGCGGTCAGGGTCCCAGAGAAAGAAACCTTCTGACTATTCATGCCGTATCCAGGAGTACTGCCTTCTGTATCTGTCCCTTGATCCAGCCATCCAGCCAGAGCCTCTTGAGATGTTGGTTAAGACTCTATTATTATTATTATTATTAATTTTTTTATCGGTGTCTATGACAAGCAAGACCTCATTCAAGTGTACAATATCGTTCGTTCGTAGGGAAACATTATCACTACATAGTACTAGTGGTTCTGCGAGAACAGTAGACCTCGCGAGCCCTTACAACCAACATCCACATTTGGCCTCCAGTGCTCTAAAATATATCTGTTACTGATATGCTAATTGACTAAAGGATGATTTCCTTCAGTTACTATTTCCCAATCTCCGCTGCTCTTAATTAGGTACCAGAGGAAACGGAAATTTAAACCTACATTCCCTTTACCAGAAGACCCGAACAGACCCTTTTTTAAGAGGAAACTCTAAGCTCGAGAGAATTGAAAAACAGATATTTATAATATTTATTGCTGTCGCGCCGCGTGCCCAAACAAACCCCACAGAGTGCGATAGAGATAACTGCAGCTCGGCCGGAAAATACTTATAAAAATTACACAAAATTAACGCTTCGTAGTCTGATGTCTTCTCCAAAACTTAACCTATTTAATTTCTTTTTACATTAAAAATTTAAAATAAGCTATGGCTGTGTTTCTGCGTTTCTTTTTCTTATATAATTGCCCAAATTTGTTTTCTTGATGTTTGAACACAGCGGAAATTCGCAACACACACAAAATTTTAACATACGGATTTTTTTAGTAAAAAATCATTACTCTATTGGTACTATCCGGCGAGGAATCAGGGGACTACTCATGTATGGAAACACGGCCCTTGAGCACCATGTTGAGTATGATTTTTTTTACACATTAACTAAGTTGGAGTGATCCTCTTCAAGATCGGAAATATCGGTATAGCGAACTTGGCATGGGTGAATAGGAGGCAAAGTTTAAGTACCCGGTTTCATAGTTGTTATATTACCAATTGGTCAAAATTTTAATATCAAAATTTTAATAAGACGCTAATTTTCAACTATTATGGCAGACAAACATGCGAACTTTACGTTAAGAAGTGGCCGGCATCTATAAGCCCCGGGTTCAAGTCACAGGATAGCATGTGAATCTTTTTTTATTTATTTTTAATTTTTATTTCAGGATACTAAGTTTATTCAGTGTTTTCAATTATAAAAGTAATACGCAGTATCATGCTTTAAGCCAAAACATATTTTTCATATTTTGATTTTTGTTCCTTAGGGAAAGTTGTTCAATTTTACTCCCTCTCCACTTCACGTACTTCAACTTCTTTCATAAATATACAGAAAATCGATTTCAGACAACTTTTGGGCAAATTGCCGACTTCAGTTCAGTTGTTCAGACAAAAAAGTTGCGTCTTAATGAGAATAATAAACAAGTCTAATGACATTTTTGATTTTTTTTCCAAATAGCTGTGCTATGAGTTTTTTTAAGTTTCGGACGCCCATAAATACGACATTTTTTAAAATTTCGAAAAACTGGCACGACAAAAAAATTCTATATAATTACCGAACCTGCTCACAAAATTTCATGAGAATCGGTTGAGAAATGCGACCTGTAGGCGAGAACAGATAGACAGACAGACAGACGGACAAAAGAATTTTGGGCCAGTGGAAACTGAGACGCTTCGCTCGCTTCGCTCGCTCGGTCAATAAAACAAAGTCACTCCCCGCTGTGTCCCTATGTATGCTTAGATCTTTAAAACTACGCAACGGATTTAGATGCGGTTTTTTAATAGGTAGAGTGATTCAAGATGAAGATTTATATGTATAATTTATCACACCCGTACGAAGCATGGGTCGCTAGTTACAGCTATTCCTTCATGGGTTAGACAGTGTCAAGATCATTAGCCAATTAAGGTCACAATCAGCAAGAATGGAGGCTTAACAGATCCCCTTGTGCCGTTTTCGTAACAATTTTTCGAGGAAAAAGCGAAAAATATTCCATCACATATTTATATTATTGCCTCCGAGCCACGTAGTACTATCACACCTTTTTCCCTTGCGGGGTAGACAGAGCTCAGGTCTATAAGACCATATGGCCACATTTAGTATTGGAGGGCGTGTAGGTGGAAAACTGAATCAAATTAATGATGGGTTGCTAGCCGCATCGCCTATTGACATGATTTCACAGATTTTCGCCCATTCCCATGATCGGCTTTTACGATATGCGCGGGAAGAGAAGCAGCTGGCACATTCTACGTTTTTTCTTTTCTGACAGACCAGCATGGGAGCCACGTTCGAGTACCCTAAAAATATAAGAATTTGAGGCAAACAATCTGTAAGTTATTTTTCTAAGATTCTCTTTTGAGTATTACAACAGATTCGTTTTTTTAATTTCCTCCGCCAAGCCGGCGATTAGACAATATTGCGTATAAGCTGTTGACGAGGCAACAGCTTATACGCAAAGCTCTGTGTAAATCCGCGATTAATAATCGATATGTCGGCTAAATCTTCTGATACAGCTATACGCGACTTAACTAAAGTGGTGCACTCGTTGTTAAACAAAGTGTCGTCGCTCGAGAAGATAGTGCAAGAACAAAATAGCCTTATTAAAAAATTGGTACAAGCTGAGTCTCAACCAATTTCCAACAGCGAAGTTGAGGGTATCTCGACGTTGGAAGAGGGCCCCCGACCAATGAGAGCGGCCCGCCTCCGTGCGTCGTCAGCTATCGTCACGCGCAAACTGCAAAGGAGACCCGTAGATGACAACGCGACGTCGACTAAGGACAGCGCCACTACTACGTGCCCTCTACCTGCGCCTGTTACGCAAACTGCGGTGATGACAAACGATAATGCGACTTCGACTATGCCGTTATCTTTTCCCGTGGCAGGCAATGTGCAGCTTGCTCCGGTGTCTCCACTTTTGTCGACAGAAGCGACGGATCTCTGCGAAAATGAGGATGACTGGACATCAGTGAGGCGTCCGCGTAATCGAAACTCGTTTCGCAATGTTGTTCGTGGTACGGCCAGGTCGAGTCCCAACAATGTAATTATTGCAGCGGATAGAAAATCATATCTGCATTTGTTCTACGTTAAGATAGGAACTACAGCTGATCAAGTATTAAAGCATTTGAAAACGTCTTTCCCGGAGGACATCTGTACAGCTGAGGCACTAAAATCCCGCGGGGATTATGCGTCATTTAAGTTATCTGTACCCACAAAGAATGTAGATAAGTACATGACTCCTGAGATGTGGGCTGAGGGCGTCCACGTAAAGCCTTGGCGAAGTGGGTTTCGCAAAGAAAATGAGAAAACCAAACCAACTTAAGTGCTTTTCAATTTTTTATCAGAATGTAAGGGGGCTCCGCACTAAATTGAAGAAATGCAAAGAAGGAATTATGAGCGATGAATCTGATATATTTGTATTCACAGAAACATTCCTTATTAGTAGTATTCATGACTCTGAAATTTTTCCTCTCGGTTATAATGTGTTACGTAAGGACAGGCCACTCGATGTGGGTTGGGGTGGTATTTTACTGGCTGTGCGTTCACAATATTTATTAGAACGGATTACTGACATCGACGGATGCTCGGAAGACATCGAAGTTCTCATTGCTCGTGTGCATTTAAAGCATATAACTATTATCCTATGTGTCGTGTATATTCCCCCGGGTAGTCCAGACATAAAATATTTGAAAACCTTTGCAGTATTAGAAAACACAGCTGCCAAATATTCAAAATCTGATTTATTAATAATTAGAGATTTTAATCTTAATTCGTGCAGTGAGAATGTATTGTTACAATTTTCATATCTACTGGCTTATTGTAAAATAAAACAGTTTAACAATCTAAGAAACGACCATGGCAACATATTAGACCTGGTATTGAGCTCTTTAAGTGATGAATGTGTGCAAATGTATTATGACATCGAACCTGTAGTCCGGGCGGACCCGCATCACCCGGCACTAGGCTTATGGCTACGCGTTCCGCGGTCAGGCGACGATGCAGTGTTCGAGACGCTACCCACACACGATTACGAATCGTATGATAATAATTGGTTTCCGCAATGGAATTTTAAGAAAGCCAACTTTCATGTGTTATACGAGTCAATTATGCACATAGATTGGCAAGATGTTTTAAGGTCTATAAATGTGGACGACGCACTAGATATTTTTTACAATAACTTATATTCCTGCTTTTCGAGTTGTGTACCAGAAAAAAATACACAGAATAAGCACACTCGCAAGTATCATTATCCTACATGGTATACAATAAATATTATAAATAAAATACGACAAAAATACTACCACCTAAAAAAATATAAACAATTAGGACATGAATATGATAGGGAGTTGTTTAAATTTTATAGATGGAAAGTAAAAGAATTAATTAAATCTGAATATAGTAATTATTTACAACAGATAGAAACGGATATAAAAAAGGACCCTAAGAATTTTTGGAGGTTTATTAAAAGTGAGCGTTCCTCAAAAAATCACAGCAACTCTTTTGAATACAAAGGTGAAAGTGTTAGTGGTTTAAAAGCGGCAAACTCTTTTGCAAATTTTTTTCAGTCCGTTTTTTTTTCAGATCAGCCGATTAATACGAAGCTCAATAAACAATCGCCACCTAGCTCTTCTCGCATCCATATTCATAGTGTAACTGTGGAGGATGTTATTACTGCAGTTAAACGTCTGAAAAGCCACTCCTCTATTGGTCCTGACGGTATCCCTTCATTCTTGATAAAGGATTGTATCGAGTTGTTGAAGCAACCTCTTTTGCATTTGTTTAATTTATCCTTGCAAACAGCTACATATCCTGCCCTGTGGAAAATATCAAAAGTCATACCGATACCTAAGGAAGGCTCAAAAAGTCAGATCGAAAACCACAGACCCATTGCTGTTCTTTCAGCCTTAGACAAGATTTTTGAATCCATCTTGGACCGCCAAATAATTCAGCAGGTACAACCACTCCTTAGTGACTGTCAGCATGGGTTTAGGGCTGGGAGGTCGACAACCACCAACCTTATTAATTTTGTCGATTATGTGGCCACTCACATGGATGAGGATCAGCAAGTAGATGCTGCATATTTTGACTTTAAAAAAGCTTTCGATCGAGTCCATATTAGCAAACTTTTGGCAAAGTTATCAATCATAGGCTTTACTCCGAAACTTCAACTTTTTTTTGAAAATTATTTTTCGAACAGGATGCAGTATGTACAGTTGTCTGGCTTTCATTCGGACCCCTATTTGACCTCTTCTGGGGTAAGTCAGGGGAGTACGCTTGGCCCAACTCAGTTCCTTTTGATGATCAACGACTTGCCCGAGGTGATCATAGAGGCACAGTGTCTTATGTTTGCGGATGACCTTAAGCTTTTTGTAGGTATTGGTTCAGATCAGGATTGTGATGCTTTGCAGCGCGACATAGATAGAGTGGTCCAATGGGCTGAGGAGAATTCATTAGATTTTAATATCTCCAAATGCAAAGTCATCACATTTACTCGATCACATTCTCCCATAATTCACCCATACACTATTGCCGGTGCACCCTTGCAACGTGTCACACAAATACGAGATCTAGGTGTTACTCTCGACTCCAAGATGACGATGAACGACCATATTACCGAAGCTTGCAAGCGCGCATATAAAGCTTTAGGTTTTGTAATGAGACAGTCTTATCAGTTTCAGGATCGAGATGTTATAACTACGTTGTATTTTTCTTTCGTCCGCAGCATTCTGGAATATAATTCTGTAGTCTGGTCTCCGCACGAAGCCAAATACAACATAATGCTGGAACGTGTGCAGAAGAGATTTGCTCGATCGTTATATAAAAAGCTTTATGGTTTTTATCCTTTTTTATATCCGTCTCTGTTTGTATCAGGAATGGTAGGTTTGAACTCCTTAGAGCTTAGGCGCAAATGTGCCATACTAACGCATTATTATTTGCTCCTAAATGGGAAAATTGACAACCCATTAGCTCTGGCTAGGTGTCGTTTTTATGCCCCGTCTGTGTTCAAGCAGTTACGTAACCGTCCGCTGCTCGTGCCGACCGCGGCGCGCTCCCACACCGCGCAGCACGCGCCTACCAGCCAGGCTGTGGCACTACTCAATGCTCTGATTGCTTATGTACCAAACGTCGATATTTTTTTCGATAAAGAAGTGTTTTTTGTTAATGTCTGTGTCATGTGTTTATCTCATATGTCTTTGTGATTTTCCCTAACTCACAGTACGCGTTGGGAAACTGTAAGTACTGTGAGTATTGTGATAATAAAGAAATAAAGAAATAAAGAAATAAAGAAATAAAGAAATAAAGAAATAAAGAAATAAATAAAGAAATAGGATTCGAGGAGGAAATCTGATTATATAATAACAATTTGTGTACATCTTTGTCTGAAAGTATATTTTCTCTCTTAATGAATTAAGAAATAAAATACGGTGAAAAAATTTCTCGGCCCCGAAATCGAAACATGCGGTAGCTCAGATGGCAGAGTGTAGGTCGTACCTAAGTCGCTGGTTCGAGTCCCGCCCGCATGAAATTTTTTCACCATATTTTATTTCTTAATTTATTAACAGTATATCAAAATAGCATTGTGAATGCGAAATAAAACACTTATAAAATATAGTATATTATCTCGTTCACTGATTCCCATTGAAATCTAATACGCTAAGGTTTTGGCTTACAAAGTGTTCTCTTAAACACTTTTACGGATACGAAGACCTCTGTGGCCTTGTGGTCGTCATGCCAGGCTGCCACACCAGTGGCCCCGGGTTCGGTCCTCGTTCAGGTCAAGATGGAAAATGATCTTTTTAGATTGCCCTGGGTGTTTGATGTTTATCTATATGTATTACTACAAAGTATGAAACAAAGTCGCCTCCCGCTGTCTGTCTGTTCCTATGCATGCTTAGATCTTTAAAACTACGCAACGGATTGACAGACGTGCGAAGCCGGGGTTTCCCTAGTTTGTTATAAAACATACTATTTTTGTATTGGCGAGCTCCGTGGCGCAGTGGTCAACACGCCAGCCTGCGACACGAGGGTGCCCGGGTTCGATCCCCGGCCAGGTCAAGATGGAAAACGATCTTTTTCAGATTGATCTATATCGTTGAGTCAGTATCGTTGAGTTAGTATCCTACGACACAAGTTCACAACTTACTGTGGGGCCAGCTCAATTTGTGTGACATGTCCCTATATATTTATTATTTATAGTATTGTTGAGTTAGTATCCCATAACACAAGTTTCGGGCTTACTTTGGGGCTAGCTCAATCTGTGTGATTTGCTCGTATGTATATATACACTACGCAGGTCGCCATAGACAAAGACCAGGAAAGGTTTAAAAGACTTAAAAGTTTTGCCATAGATATAAAGACAGTAGATACCTTCCTCATACCTTCCTTCTCAAAATGAGTGACATTCTTTCGCAAGACGAAGGAACCATAAAGGTTTGTGTACACTAGGGTGAGTGGAGAGCCCTAGAGCGCCGTCACTGAGAGTTAGCTAATGAACACTACCTACGAGAGTACTCTGTGTAAGGGCCGTGTCCTAATTTTACAAGAGGATGTCTTGGCAATTTTGAAATTTTATAATACGGGTTCGTATAATATGGCAAAATCTCTCAGCTTAACCTAAAAGATCAAATTTACTGATCTACTTGAATATATTTGATCTCTTTAGTACTAACTAAAGAGAGGCAGAAGAAGATTTTCAAGCATATAAATTTATGTCATAATGGTGATCGTTGATATACTGGAATGGTAAATAATGAATGTGTGGTGTGATAATAATTATATTTCTTAAATATGATATTACTAGCTTTCGCCCGCGGCTCCGCCCGCGTCAATGTCGATCCCTCGGGAATAGTAATTTTACCCGGGATAAAAGGTAGCCTATGTCCTTCTCCGCACTCCAGAGAACTTGTATGCAAAATTTCATGATGATCGTTTCAGTAGTTACGGCGTGAAAGCGTAACAAACAAACAAATAAACAAACAAACAAACTCACTTTCGCATTTATAATATTAGTAAGGATAAGGATACGTAATAGGTAGTGAATTAAAATTTTCATAAAATGTGTATAATATTTGCCGCTCTAACAAGAAATTATAAAAACAAAATCAAATTAAAACTAAAGGATCCATTTGAAACAACTTGTTTGTTTCATTTCTCGATTGTGTCAAAGTTGCTACTCATTCCTCCTTATTATGAGACTCATTCATTACTGGGACGTCAAACCAGAGATAATAAGAAAAATAGTGACTATGCAAGAAAGATCCTGGTTAGATCTTGGAAAGAGTCGCATGGAAGAGCTTTTATGCGTCTTTATCTAATAAGGTCCTTATACATTAAAATCTACAAAAAAAGCGTGGATTTGTAGTCGAATGTTGTACGAAACCCTTGCGACTTGTACTTGGCTTATTTTAGTAAACACCCACAGGCTTTAAACAATAATATTTATCATTAAAACTAACGTGAGATAAATACATTATACAACGTGATTTTAAACCTCCTAGCTTTATTGAAATCTCAGAATCAGAATCCCTAATGAAATATAGAACTGCAAGAAAAAAAGCAGAAAATCGAAAAAAAAATAATTAGGGTTTCCCATACAAAGTCGCCAATCAGCTGGACGAATTTCTATGGAAAGTCAATTTTTTTTTTCGGTTTTTACCTTTTTTTCTTGCAATTCTGTATTCCATTAGGGATTCTGATTCCCAGATTTCAATATAGCTAGGGGGTTCAAAATCACGCTGTATATCGAAAACGGGTCACTCACGTGCTAATAGTTACGGGCCCGGGACTCCACGGCGTCGCGCATCCCAAACTCGCCTTGAAAATGGACTCCTGACGAGCCCGAAACTATAGTCGGCAATCCCGACAAAATAGCACGTGAGTGACCCGTTTTCGAAATATAATAATTTATATATTGACTAGATATAGTTTCTGTGCCACATATACCTTACTATACACGGTGAAATTTTTATCGTTTTGGACCCTTAAGGGGGTGACTTAGACCATCAAAATGAACAACTTTTCCTATGGGAACAATGCTGGGAACTCAAAAAAAAATCCACTTTCCCATACAAACTGGCCGGGCGGCGGGACTCTTTTGTATGGAAATGACGAAATTTTTTTTGAGTTCCCCGCATTGGTCCCATATAAAAAGTTGTTCATATTGATGGTCTGAGTCATCCCTATAAGGGTCCAAAACGATCAATATTTCACCATGTACTGGGTGGCGCAAAAGTACTGGCACTAAAGAAAATACTTTTATTTTTTTTATATGACATTTTCTGTCATTCTGTTTTTGAAAATTGTGTAGTGAACAAATGTAAAATACACTGAAAATAAACATGGACCGTTTTACTCCCCAAGAACGTGGAATAATTGTGTGAGGGACGCTTTTCCAGGCCGAGTTATCTCTCGTTTTGGCGATTTGCCTTGGCCTGCAAGATCACCCGATCTGACCAGTCCAGACTTCTTTCTTTGGGGTTTTTTGAAATCTCGGGTGTATGTGAACAAGCCACAGACTCTCGCAGCTCTAAAAGAAAACATTCGTCAAGAAATAACGAACATATCGCAGGAAGTGTTACGGCAAGTTATGCAAAATGTCATAAATAGGGCTCAAATGTGTATCAACTCTGGAGGTCACCATTTAAAAGACATCATCTTTAAATCCTAATGGTACGAAATTTAATGGCACAAATATACATTTAAAAAAACCTAAATCTAGTTTTCTAATTTAGAAAAAATGTTATAGCTGAACCAAATAGGGTCTTTACTTTTGCGCCACCCTGTATATAGACAAAACAGTAAAATAAGGTTAATTTAATATGATCCAATATTAACTTATTCCCTCGCCATACCCATAAAAGCGGAGCTTTTGCAAAAGCTGTCGTATATTGGAATACACTCGCGCTGAGTGCGCCAGTTCAGATTTCAATTTTGCTCAATAGAAACATCGTTATATTATATGAAAGTGTAAAAGGAACATATATCCTTACTAATATTATAAATGCGAAAGTGAGTTTGTTTGTTTATTTGTTTGTTTGTTTGTTTGTTTGTTACGCTTTCACGCCGTAACTACTGAACCGATCATCATAAAATTTTGCATACAAGTTCTCTGGAGTGCGGAGAAGGACATAGGGTACCTTTTATCCCGGGAAAAAGTACTATTCCCGAGGGATCGGCATTGACGCGGGCAGAGCCGCGGGCGAAAGCTAGTTATCTATATTTGCATCAAACGAAGGACTGCGAGGAAAGTGAATGCATAAGAACCCGTCTGACAAGCATGGTGAGTATGTATGGTAATATCCTCCTATGGAATAAAGAATCTTTGGGATAGGTCTATGTCCATTATCTTACGGTTGAAATGATGATGTTGATACTTGTAAAATAACTGAGGGCACCGCAGCTGAGGCCAACCACAAATGCGATAAATGCTGAGATGACGATTCATGCAAAAAAAATCACTATAACAATATAGCTATATAATAAACCCTCTTAATTGTTTGTATTTGAATCAATTTTAAATTCTATGTAATAAATTGAAAATCTTTCAAATAATAATCAAAAACGAAGACAACGCTCCCTCGAATCAAATTACCTACTTCTTCTTTTTCCACTCCTCATCCCAGTTTCCGGACAGCATGGAAGTCTTTTATTCTTTCCATGCTGTAAAAAGGTTGCCTTATTTTTACGACTGGCCACATGGCTAATGACAAATTATCTCTATTTTCGAATGTAGAATTACTCACCTGATATTCGAGCATGATCCTTGTAAAAGTATTTATTTACCTAATTATATTAATGGAATAATAATGCTCGGTTTAATATTAAAATAGAAAATATGTGATAAAAAAAATTCGCCGCGGTATTTTTGAAGCTACGGCAGCTCAGTGGTTGAGAGCATTGACGGGTCAGATGTCAAAGGTTTGTTTGTTCAAATCCTTGGACATGTTGCGAAATTTTTTCATCACTTAATTTCGATTTAATATTAAACCGAGCATTGTAATGCTATTATTATAATGAATTGATAAAGCTTTCTCCATTTTAATCAACTTTTAATTCATCTGATATGAATTAAGTTGAATACCAGACTTCTAAATAGTGGGTAGTAATGGAGATTACGCATGCTTCGAATGCGTGTACCTATAATATGTGATGAAAAAATTCGCTGCGGTGATTTGAAGCTACGGCAGCTCAGTGGTTGAGAGTATCGACGGGCCAGATGTCGAAGATCTCACATATTTTCGATTTTAATACTTATATACCACTCAGTCATCTGCTTGACATTAAAGCTCCTTGGGAATGCTTTTGCTAAAGATAACTTTATTTCTATAGGTACATTTTTAGAAAAAAGTTGTAGAGTAAACTTTGTTACAATAGAAACAAATCACATTCAAAAGGTTTTTTACCCATAAACTTTTATGAAGAGTCTATACACGATGATCTTTTTGGACCTTTAAAGGGGTGACTCAGACCATCAATATGAACAACTTTTTCTATGGAACCAATGCTGGGAAGTCAAAAAAATTTTCGTCATTTCCATACAAAAGAGTCTCGCCGCCCGGCCTGTTTGTATGGGAATGTCGACTTTTTTTGAGTTCCCAGCATTGTGCCATAGGAAAAGTTGTTCATTTTGATGGTCTGAGTCACCCCTTTAAGGATCCAAAACGATCAAAATTTCACCATGCATAGAGATTATTTTGGTAGGATAAGATTGTAAGCTAGAAACCACACTTTTAAAATATCTATGATGCCCTGCTTAGAAACTGCTAAATTTTTGATGAAAAACAAATATACAAAAGTATTAATTTGTAATATTAGGGAACTAATTGATTCAGAATTACCACCCAACAACAGCGCAACGATGGGCCGCAAATAGGCAAAGTTGGACGTTTTGATTCACTCTCATTGGTTTCACTGGTTTTGTGCCAAGAATTAATATAGTCTCGACTGTCATAAATTACGTATGGACTCTTTTTCAACTAGGAGTAATTGTTTGAAGAACTATTTGACAAACTATAAAACACTCAATCGAAGCTTTCTAACTGATCATCATCGCAGACAAAACGTTCGACTTGCGATGCGATTTACAGCAAGCGATCTTCATTGATTCCATTCTTTTTAATAATTCAGTTTCATTTCGTCGTAATGTTACTGGTTTCATTACCAATCCGGATTCTTAGCAATTTTTCTGTGTAAATAAGTTGATTGTTTTGCTGTTCCAATTATTTTTATTGTTACACTATCCGTTTTCACGCGAACAAATTATTCGAACATCAAATAGATAAAAACGTGATCGTTGTAACCAGTCATTGTAACCAAGGCTGATGTCACGACGAGTGGTCGAACTAATTCTATCGGTTGAAAAACGAGTACCCGAACTAAAAACTTTTTTACTTTGAGACAATTTACTTTGCGTGCTTCCGCCACCAGTTAGTTCATGCAAACTATTGCTGGCCAGCGCCCACCCACTACTGTTAGTCCCTTCATGCCCGCCACCAATAGTTGATGCATGCAACCCTGGTCGATACTGCTGCATTTGTTCAGGCTGCAGCAATGTCGGCCGTTGTGCTCACGACACGTGTTTCGCCTCTACACGAGGCGTCTTCAGGCAGTGAAACCTAGATGTCGGTCGTTCGAATGACAAGCAACGAATGAAAAAATGACTAAAAACTTTTACCTAACTCAATTGTCGTAATGACGGTCTAAAGGGACAGTTCGAAAGAGGACGTCTTTAGTAAAAAAGATCATTCCGTCATAAATGTACATTCACCGGTCTTTGCCAGGCCTAGATTTTTCTGAAGTTTTCTCAACATAAATGTTTATTCAACTTTTATTACTAGAAGTTGTACTGACTGATAAAAATCAGTGACGACCTCCGTGGTTCAGTGCATAACAAGCCAGCCTGACAGAATTGGCTCCGGGTTTGATAAATAGCATGGGAAAAAACTTGTAAGTACGGGAACGCCATTTTGCGGTTAGAGCTGAAGCCAAACTATTGCAAATTATACTACTTACAACATGAAACCCCGGGCTCCAAAGCACCACAGCTGATAGAAACGACCAGCCGTACGACCGAACTGTAGCATGAACTTCCAGCGGCAGTATTCCCGAATCGATACGATATTAGATCCTTTAAAGAACGAGTCCATGTTTTCTTGAAAGACCGGCAACGGCCTTGTTACACCTCGGATGTTTAGTTGTCCATGGGCATCCAGATCCAGATGATCACCGCTGATCGAGATGATCACCGCTATACAATAAGGTGACCAGCGTGCTTGCCCTCCTAAATCATAAAAATAATTGGTTGTCTGTAAAGTCAGTTTACGGGCGATATTTTACGTGATAATGATAATGGTGGAAGAGAGATAGATACGTCACAAGCCGAACGCTTAGGCCAAATGCCTCTCTATCGCTTATTCCGCGCTCTCGTTTACACACGGAACGTGACACTTAATATTGCGTGCAGCCAGCATTTATCAATTTATAAGACAATATCACGTCAAAAAGCTGAGAATGCTACCGGATTCGAATTCATTATTGAGTTATGACTCTATTCACGTTGTATTTGTTGGAAACGGCGACTAATTCCGGTCTGTTACGAATCAGACTATTGCTTTCACTTCCCTCATGAACTAAAACTCAATGAACCTTAGTCTCACAAAGCCTATCTCGCTATTGAATAAAACTCAATGAACCTTAGTCTCACTAAGCCTATCTCGCTATTGAACTAAAACTCAATGAAACTTAGTCTCACTAAGCCTATCTCGCTATTGAACTAAAACTCAATGAACCTTACCCTCACTAAGCCTGTCTCGCTATTGAATAAATATCAATAAACCTTAGTCTCACTAAGCCTATCTCGCTATTGAACTAAAACTCAATGAACCTTAGTCTCACTAAGCATATCTCGCTATTGAACTAAAACTCAATGAACCTTAGTCTCACTAAGCCTATCTCGCTATTGAATAAAACTCAATGAACCTTAGTCTCACTAAGCCTATCTCGCTATTGAATAAAACTCAATGAACCTTAGTCTCACTAAGCCTATCTCGCTATTGAACTAAAACTCAATAAACTTAGTCTCACTAAGCCTATCTCGCTATTGAACTAAAACTCAATGAACCTTAGTCTCACTAAGCACATCTCGCTATTGAACTAAAACTCAATGAACCTTAGTCTCACTAAGCCTATCTCACTATTGAATAAAACTCAATGAACCTTAGTCTCACTAAGCATATCTCGCTATTGAACTAAAACTCAATGAACCTTATTTTCACTAAGCCTATCTCGCTATTGAACTAAAACTCCATGAATCTTAGTCTCACTAAGCCTATCTCCTTATTGAACTAAAACTCAATGAACCTTAGTCTCACTTAGCATATCTCGCTATTGAACTAAAACTCAATGAACCTTATTCTCACTAAGCCTATCTCGCTATTGATATAAAACTCAATGAAACTTAGTCTCACTAAGCATATCTCGCTATTGAACTAAAACTCAATGAACCTTATTCTCACTAAGCCTATCTCGCTATTAAACTAAAACTCAATGAACCTTATCCTCACTAAGCCTGTCTCGCTATTGAACTAAAATGGAATTGTCCCAAGTCACAATATGCTCACATCTCGTTTGGTTTAGATATAATGCGATTTAGGCACTCTGCGGTATAGGTGTACAGCGAGCAAAGGAATATGAATACCACCCTTTTATATGCCACTAAAATAAAAATATCACAGGAAAAGGAAGAAATCTTGATTTATGTTGTCATTTATTACGTTCAGACTACATACTGATGTCGCAATATATCCAGATGGAAAAATAAAGGAGTAACTCGTGTCGCGACCTCAAATATTTAAACATTGTATTTTTAGTAAAGAAAATTGTCCGTACATAAATTGTTTAAAATTGAAAATACGTGATGAAAAAGAACTCGGCCACAGATAGGATTCGAACCACGTCCCTTAGGTTTACACACTTAGGGCGTAAACCTAAGGGACGTGGTTCGAATCCTACCTGTGTACATCTGTTTAGTCGGTTTACGGACGATAATTTTAGGTGATAATGGTGGAAGAGAGATATATGCTGCACATATGCACTCTATCGCCTGAATACCGTTTTAAGATTTAACACATACATATTAGTCCAGTTAACCAGCAGTGTACTGTAAACTAAGCTTGCCAGTGCCTTTGCGAGAGCACGTGTGGCCGGATTATATATCTATTCCTATAGAGTTATAATATCTACATGTTCTACAGTCACTATTCCTATCCAGGAAATAGAAATAAAGACTGCCTATTTTCTATACGATACAAGGAAAAGCCCTAATCGATGTCTGGAGCCAGAGGTAACGAGGCAGACTTCCTTCTTATCCCGGATTTATCCTCCGGATAATCTCTTGTGCCCGAGCGAGACACCATGAAAGGTCAGTTGGGAAAGCATAGGGATTTACGCAAATAGAGTCGGGTCGTTTTGTGGAAAAACGATGAGTGTTAGAATTCTCACCATCTACATGATACAGTTCTTGTATTTCACGAAGGCGAGTGACATGACATATGTTGCTTACTTTGTGTACTTCAATGAATGTCATACAATGCGGCTAAGTTACAAAAGTATCTGCTTAGGTAAAGGATACCTACCTACCTAAAGAGAAATAGTGTCACTCGTACCATGAAATATATAATTTAGTCATTTTGTATATGTAGGCTTTCACGAGAAAGCACTGTGAAGTTAACGCTATGAGCGATATAGACATACGATGTCATTTATCATATCCGGTCATCGTAATTTTGCGATAAAGTCGATATCCTACTCGTAGGTTATAATGAGGTCAAAGTCAAAGATTTTTATTTAAAAATGGATAGGTACCTACATGTAATCTTTTGTCATAATTTCTTTTATCAGTAATTTTTTTTTATTCAAATATATATACAATTTAAATATAAAATGATTAAACTAATGCTACAACTAAAGATAAAGAAAAAAAATTAATATATATTTACAAATAAAATAGTCAGGGTACCTAAATCATTGCCTCGTGGTAGCATGCCCAGAAGGCTGGCAGCATTGCCACGTTGGATGGCAATGCTGATCTTTTGGCCAAGGTATAGACCAGCCTTCAGTTTGGTTACGGGTCACCTCGGTCAATTTATGGGCAATGGTGCCGAACAGCCTATGATGCTGCTGATGGCCCCCACGGTCCTAAAGTTTCGTAAGTCCTAAAGTCATATTTTTATTTTTTATATTCTTTTTTAATATATGCAAAATCAAAATACTACTAGCGTTTCGGAACGACCACTGATGAGAAGAATATGCCAAATGTAACTAAATCCTGATTTGGTCCCTGCATGCCTGAAGGGCTCTGATTACATTGTTTACATTAGACACAATTTTTCATACTAGGTTATCAACTTGTCGGAACTTTATATTTATGTTTGGATCCTGATTATTCTAAACGTTTCAATTTGGCGAATTCTTGTCATATTTTAAAGGATAGTTGAATAAATAAATATAAAGGAACAAATCACACAGATTGAGCTAGCACCATTATAAATTGTAAGCTGGTATCTAGGTATACTTACTCAATGACCGTATATTTTATAATAAATACATGTATAGAAAAACATCCAAGATCCAGGCCAATCTGTAAAATATCATTTCACATCTTGACCTGGCCGGGGTTCGAACCCGGGACCCTACTGTAAGTGCCTTTAAACCGTAGGATCACCGAGCCGAGAGGCAGAGACGTAGATTTTCCCTTTAAATTTCATACAAATCGTTTAAGAATGTACTGCAAGAAACTGTGGAATTTGACGTTTTTTCAACAATTCGCTGGATTAATTAAATACGTCAAAATTATTTGTATAGTTAAGGTCGATCCTTGCACAAGATCACCGCCTTATTGGAATTTGAAACAGATACATATGAAATTTAAAAACGATAACATATGTTACGATATCTTAAACATTTTCCTTCAAAAAGCAAAAAAAAAACTGACAGGAAAATATTTATATTTACATCTACCTTTCTTAATTAATACATACATACATACTATCACGCCTGTTTCCCATGGGGGAAGGCAGAGACTAGGGACCTCCACTTGCTACGATCTTTACAAACCTCTCTCGCTTCGTCTACATCCATCACTCTCTTCATGCATGCTCGTCGGTTTCGGGTACTCCTAACTTGCCCTTTCCCCTTACTTGCTCTTTCTTAATTAATAAAATATACAAATATGACATTAACATTTTTTATCATCATCATCAGATCTTTTTAGTCTCCACTGCAGGAGCATGACCCTCTCTGTACTACCAGCGCCATACTTGGCCAGAGCAGACAGAGGATTTGGCCTACACTCTCCTCGCTGGCCAGACGGGTTGGAGAGGTCTCATTGATGTTTCTGAGCTTAGTTTAGCTAGTATTTCCTAAATCACCTCTTACGACATCCATGGGAAGACTTGGAGTGGTCCTTTTCTACTCTGCCGGAAACCACACGGCAAATGGTTTGCGCAGCCTAATGGCTTGCGCAGAGCTCGACGTTCTTCGTTCGCGCTGCACACTAAAGTATTTTGGACAAATTAGGTCCTATTGGGTCCTTACGTAAATTGTGACCAATTGGGTCTTTATGTAATTTATGACCAATTGGGTCATTATAAAACTTACGACCAATTGGGTCATTATATGATTGACGACCGATTGGGTCATTGTGTAGAAATAATTGTGTATACTATATAAGGTTAAAAACAAATAAACTTCTGAAATTAGTTTGATCGCCTTCTAATTATTTGTTACAGAATGACTGCTGCCAAGTACGAGGACGTACAATAATAGGATGACCGACTGTTAGCAACTGATATATGCGTTTATTACGTCATACGTCAAACTCGTACATGGTTGCAAACATAGTTTTAAATATAATTTAGATTTATAAAAGTAAAACAACATAGATATAAGTTAGTTTTCTTTTGAATTGTTTTAATCAGAGGCATGGCGCCCTCCCCACCCCTTTACTATAAAAAGGAGATGCCGCCATTGCCTCGATCCATTCCGGTTTGTGCAGTCGAACTGAGCAGACGTGTTGTCGCGGCACGCTCTCTCTGTGAGGCTGTATTTATTGGAACTACTGTCCGTTTGTGTTTTGTTGTTTCGGCCCATTGTTGTCGGAGACTCTGGCCACAAAGTGATTTAATCGCCACGTGGTGATTGTCCCCGTCGGCTCTGTGCGGAAATCGCAGGCTCCAACGCCCAGTGCGATTGCTCGGCCAGGCGTATCCTGGGATCGAGCCCATTAACTCCGATTCGTGTTCCAGCTGCAGCTCGACGACCACTTGGACCCTGTGGGCGGCGAGGTTCCTGTCTACGCTTCGACGCCACACGTGTTCTTTTTAAGAACGCACGTGTTCGTTAGAACGCGCGTGTTCTTTTCTTGAACGCGCTTCGTGGCGTACACGCGGATCGGTCTGTCCTTTTCAGGGCAAGTACTGACCGTAAGTGTTTCTGCCGATCAACTACCTTCTTTGCCCACCTTCACACACTGTGCGTTGGTGGAGTAGTCCTCGCTTTTAGCCGAGGCCGTGCTTCGAGTGATCGTGTTGCGGTGTTCTACGCCAATACGGGTCACTCGTAGTTTACGTAGTGCTGACCCTGGCGCTAGCCTTTACCCCTTCAGGGTAACGGCAACTACAGGACGGGCTCTGGAGCACTTGGCCTTGGGGGATCTCCTAGTCAAGCCAGAGTATCGGTTAGGTAGTTAAGACCTAGGTTCGTCCCGCTTGCACTATCAAGGTTGGCAGCGGTTAGTAGGCAGGTTCCGTTGTAGTTTGTAAGTAGGGCGGTAGGGTTCCCTCTGCGCCACCCAACAGAGGATAGGGCGTTAGGGCTCTGAGTTCACCCCTCAGAGACGTTAGGTTCATTAGGGCCACGTTTTTACCCCAACGCGAACCCTCCATGCGGCCTTCGTAATGGCTGCCATCCCCTCCGATTACGAACTCCTCAAAGAGTTCGTAATCAACAATCCTTCTCTTAGGAAGGATTATAACGCATACAAGCGCAAGTACCGTGCTCGTATCGCCCGCGGCATCTCTCGCGAGGATCTCATCACCGATGGGTCCACAGACGTGACGCGTCCCCGTTCCCCCGTGGTATTTTCTGCCCCGGGTTCCCCCTCTCCGACCGCGACCGCGACCGCCCTCCCCGGAAATAGATACGACGGCCTCCCCGTGGATGAGACCGATTACTATTATCCCGATGACCCGGCTGAGACCGCCGCTCAGCCCTTCGAACCGCGATACCCATCTGCAACCTTAGAGACTGTCCTCGAGTCCGACGATATGGAGACGGAGACAGCCTCCCAGCAGACGCCCCCCTCTGGACAGGACCCCGAGCCAGAGCAGCCGCAATGCTCCGACGACGACGATTACACCGTCGTCACCGGAGCAAAGCGCCAGCGTAAGGCGAAGGGCTCCGAGAAAGAGCCTGCCCCTAAGGCACTTAAAACCGCGAACGGCTCATCCGTCGCGAAGACTCCCTCCCAGCCCGCCCCATCTTCCACCGGAAGGAAGCCCCGACCACCTCCGATGGTGGTCCTACGCGACCCTAAGCAGTGGGAACCGCTTTCCCGCTCGCTAAATGCACAAAAGGTGCAATACACGCGCGCGTCCACCAACCGCGACGGTAATATAGACATAAATGTCAAGTCCATGGAGGACTACCGTTCCCTCACCCGCCTCCTTAACGAGCGCCAAATCCCTTGGCACTCATTCGGCCTACCTGAGGACCGCAAACTCAGGGCGGTCATTAAGGGCATCCCCGTCTCGACTTCGGTCGAATATGTAAAAGAGACCCTTGTCTCTCAGTCACTCCCCGTAAACGAGGTCCACCGCATGTACGGGAAAAAGAAAACCCCGTACCCAATGGTGCTAGTTGTCTTAGACAACACACCGGAAGGTAAGGGGATTTTCCAAATCTCGTCGTGCGCTGGGCTAACCTCGTTTAAAGTCGAGCCCCCCCACAAGCGTGGCATTATCGGTCAATGCCACCGCTGCCAATGTTACGGGCACTCGGCCCGTAACTGTCATGCCCATCCCAGATGCGTGAAGTGTTTGGGGGATCACGGCACAGCGGACTGTGAAAGAGTCCGCAGTGCGGAGAACGAGACTCAGGCGGCCTGCGTACTTTGCGGGCAGGAAGGCCACCCCGCCAACTGGCGGGGGTGCTCAAAAGCCCCCAAAGCGAGCAGGAACGCCTGGGGCTCAAAATCCTCGCAAAATGCTGCCCCCCAAACACGCACAAATCGTGCCCCCCAGGCGCCGGCGCCCACCGCCCCCCAACCCCTTATGAGCAGCCAAGCTGCCTTCCCTCCTCTGAAGCAGAGACAGCCGGTGTCTCGCTCAGAAGCCCCAAAGGTTCCAACGGGGAACCGCGCTCCCCCCAGCAGGCCCCCACCTCTGATGCGCCACAGCGCTCCTCCGGCTAGCCGGGACCAGGACACTCTGGCCTTCGGAGTGGTTCTCGACATTGCGCGAGAAACACGTGAGGACCGCGCCGAGATCCTCGAAATGGGTCACGCCATTCTCGAGACAAACGGCGACGCTTACGCGATCTTGGAAATCGTATTCCAACACCGTTTCCTAATGGAAAGATTAGAAAACGCGCCCTTCCTCGCGCGTTACTTCCCCTCGCGTTAATATGGGTAGTCTCAATAAGAGAATCAAACCCCGCTCCCTCACTATCGCGTACTACAACGCGAACGGAAAATTCACCGATGTGAAACCCCTCATCCAGGAGTTTCTTACAACACATCAAGTGGACATTTTCCTTGCACAAGAGACCTTTTTGAAGCCCCACCATCGCAATCCTCGGATTGCGAATTACAACATCATCCGTAATGACAGATTACGCACCCAAAAGGGCGGAACAGTAATCTACTACAAAAGGTCACTTCACTGCACCCAGCTGGACCCCCCAGCTCTTACAAATATCGAGTGCTCCCTCCTCCGGATAGCCATGACCGGTCATGCGCCTATCAACATCGCCTCGATTTACCTCCCCTGCAAAAAGACGTTGCTCCGTAGCGACCTCGAATCCCTCTTCTCGCTGTCAAACTCTACCATTTTGGCTGGAGATTTTAACAGCAAGTCAGTTCGCTGGCACTCTGTCACGAACTCGCCCAACGGACTAATCCTAGAGAGTCTCCATGACGAACTAGATTTCGACGTTGTGGCCACGTTAGCTCCCACGCGTTACCCCACTCAAGAGGGACAAAACCCCAGCGTTCTTGACATTGCCCTCCTTAAGAACATCACCCTTCAGGTGTGTTCAGTAGAGGTCCACCCTGACATCTCCTCCGACCACCGACCTGTAGTGTTACAACTAGGACCGACAGACAACGGACGTATAGTGCATACAAGGACGGTGACTGACTGGAAGAAACTTGGAAAAGTTATCAACCAGCCAACACCGCACTTGGATGCAATCCCTGACATAATCACCACGACTGACGACACTGACAGCGCAATCTCCTCTCTCACCAGCCACCTGCAAGCTTCCTATAAGGAATGCTCTCGGGAAGTCCCTTCTGTGGATCCCACCCACAGAATGGAGCTCCCCGAGGATATGCGGCAGCTGTTGACAGAGAAGAATCGCGCTTCACGCTTACATGACAACTATCCCACCGAAGAGGCCCGTGCCCACCTTCGTTTCTTGCAACGGCGAGTCAAGGAACGCATCGCGGAAATTAGGAACGAACGCTGGGGCGATCTCCTTGCCGAGATGACGCCCTCCCACCAGGCATACTGGCGACTAGCCAGAAGCCTCAAGACCGACACGGTTGCGGCCACTCCCCCCCTCACACGTCCAGACGGCTCCATCGCCTTCGATGATGATGAAAAAGCTGAATGCCTAGCAGACAGCCTGGAGAGCCAATGCTCCCCTAGTCGTGAGCCAGTAGACCCCGATCACCTTCGCGAGGTGGAATCGCACGTAGAACGCTTCGTGGCTTCTAAGACGATCCCACCGAATACCCCCCTTGCCCCGACGACACTTGACGAAGTGAAGTCAATCATCCGCGATCTCAAACCCCGGAAAGCGCCCGGCGCTGACGGACTCTCGAACGGAGTGCTCAAATGCCTCCCACAGACCCTCCTCCTCCTGCTCGTAAGCATCTTCAATGCTTGTCTTGCAAATTGCACTTTTCCAGCCGCCTGGAAAGAAGCAATCGTGATCGGGATCCCTAAACCAGGCAAAGACCTGAAGAACCCCTCCTCCTACCGGCCTATCAGTCTTTTGAACTGTATAGGCAAGATCTACGAACGGATCATCCTCAAAAGACTCAAGGACTACGTAGAGTCCAAAAGTCTCATCCCCGACGAACAGTTTGGATTCCGGGCCAAACACGCGTGTCACCACCAACTGCACCGCCTCACGGAGCATATTCTCAAGTTGAGAAATTGGGGACGTCCTACGGGAGCACTCTTCTTCGATGTAGCGAAAGCCTTCGACAAAGTCTGGCATTCGGGCTTGATATCCAAGTTGACCAACTTGGGCCTGCCGGATAGTCTCGTGCACATCATACGAGACTTTTTGTCGAATCGGTCTTTTCGGTACAGAGTAGAGGGATGCCTCTCGAACCCCCGTCCCATTAGAGCCGGCGTCCCGCAAGGCGCTGTTCTCTCGCCCCTCCTTTATTCGCTGTACACAAGCGATATCCCAAAGACCCCAGATGTAGAAGTGGCACTATTCGCCGACGATACGGCCCTCTACACGTCCCATCACCTTAAAACGGTCATCGTGAATCGTCTTCAGTCCGCCGTGGACGCTCTCGGCGGGTGGTTCAAGAGGTGGCGCATCGAAGTTAATCCGGAGAAAAGCACAGCTGTGTTTTTCTCAAAGGATAACCAAGCTGTGACACGTCGAAAAATCACCATGTCCGGAGCAGAACTCCCCTCGTTAGGATCAGTATCGTTGTACGGAAAGCCCATTCAGTGGGCAGGCAAGGCTAAATACCTTGGAGTCGTACTCGATAGCGCGATGACCTTCGGCCCCCACATCACCAAAGTCCGCAACCATGCCGCCTTCGTATTAGGCCGTCTCCACCCCATGATAGGCAATGCTAAGATGTCACTTAGAAATAAGTTGACACTCTATAAGCTTTGCGTCCGCCCTATCATGACCTACGCCGGCGTAGTCTTCTCCCATATCGCGCCCTCCCACATCGATCGGCTGCAACGATTGCAGAACCGTTTCGTCACCCGTGCCACGAATACGAGTCACCACCGGTACTTGCGCATGACAGACTTACACCGTGACCTAGACCTCCCATCCATTCGCGGCTATCTCAAAAACGCCTCCAAGCGTTACTTTGAGAAAGCCGCACGCCACCCCAACCCGTTAGTAGTGCAAGCTGCTAACTACTCCCCCAACTTACACGATACGACCTTACGTCGTAGACGTCCTAGGAACGTACTTGACGATCCCGATGATCCTATTGACATCGCACAAGCCCGCCCCGACCCCTCTTCGGCTCCGAATAGCCAGAGGAATCCCACTATCCGACCCCGACGCACTCGCCACCGGAATAGAGTGCGTAGAGTAGGATTAGCTCCGATTACTGGTGACCGCCCGGCGGTCCCGGGTGACTTGCACCCAGGATAGGCCCTTCTGGCAACGTAGCTTTCGGCCCATACGGCAAAAGATGAGAGTTGCTGCTCTCTAAAGGCTTTTGCCATTGTTTCTCAGATTGGCCCTTCAGGCTTGCATGCACGCATACGCGGCCCATCAGGCAATATGAGAGTTTGCTGTCTCTCCAAGCCTTGCGCACACAGGCAACGCCCAAAGCCGAGGTCCGTCCCTCCTGGGGGCCCTTTGGTGATGTTGTCTATACAGGTTGAGGGCACTCTGCCCTCACCTCAAACGCCCGGTGAAGTAGCGAAAGCTCACTTGGAGCTAGCTACATAGTCCTTTCAAAAAAAAAAAAAAAAAAAAAAAAAAAAAAATTGCCTCGATCACATTCCGGTTTGTGCAGTCGAACTGAGCAGACGTGTTGTCGCGGCACGCTCTCTCTGTGAGGCTGTATTTATTGGAACTACTGTCCGTTTGTGTTTTGTGTTTCGGCCCACTGTCGTCGGAGACTCTGCCCACAAAGTGATATAATCGCCACGTGGTAATTGTCCCCGTCGGCTCTGTGCGGAAATCGCAGGCTCCAACGCTCAGTGCGATTGCTCGGCCAGGCGTATCCTGGGATCGAGCCCATTAATTCCGACTTGTGTTCCAGCTGCAGCTCGTCGACCACTTGGACCCTGTGGGCGGCGAGGTTCCTGTCTACGCTTCGACGCCACACGTGTTCTTTTTAAGAACGCACGTGTTCGTTAGAACGCGCGTGTTCTTTTCTTGAACGCGCTTCGTGGCGTACACGCGGATCGGTCTGTCCTTTTCAGGGCAAGTACTGACCGTAAGTGTTTCTGCCGATCAACTACCTTCTTTGCCCACCTTCACACATTGTGCGTTGGTGGAGTAGTCCTCGCTTTTAGCCGAGGCCGTGCTTCGAGTGATCGTGTTGCGGTGTTCTACGCCAATACGGGTCACTCGTAGTTTACGTAGTGCTGACCCTGGCGCTAGCCTTTACCCCTTCAGGGTAACGGCAACTACAGGACGGGCTCTGGAGCACTTGGCCTTGGGGGATCTCCTAGTCAAGCCAGAGTATCGGTTAGGTAGTTAAGACCTAGGTTCGTCCCGCTTGCACTATCAAGGTTGGCAGCGGTTAGTAGGCAGGTTCCGTTGTAGTTTGTAAGTAGGGCGGTAGGGTTCCCTCTGCGCCACCCAACAGAGGATAGGGCGTTAGGGCTCTGAGTTCACCCCTCAGAGACGTTAGGTTCATTAGGGCCACGTTTTTACCCCAACGCGAACCCTCCATGCGGCCTTCGTAATGGCTGCCATCCCCTCCGATTACGAACTCCTCAAAGAGTTCGTAATCAACAATCCTTCTCTTAGGAAGGATTATAACGCATACAAGCGCAAGTACCGTGCTCGTATCGCCCGCGGCATCGCTCGCGAGGATCTCATCACCGATGGGTCTTCAGACGTGACGCGTCCCCGATCCCCCGTGGTATTTTCTGCCCCGGGTTCCCCCTCTCCGACCGCGACCGCGACCGCCCTCCCCGGAAATAGATACGACGGCCTCCCCGTGGATGAGACCGATTACTATTATCCCGATGACCCGGCTGAGACCGCCGCTCAGCCCTTCGAACCGCGATACCCATCTGCAACCTTAGAGACTGTCCTCGAGTCCGAAGACATGGAGACGGAGACAGCCTCCCAGCAGACGCCCCCCTCTGGACAGGACCCCGAGCCAGAGCAGTCGCGATGCTCCGACGACGACGATTACACCGTCGTCACCGGAGCAAAGCGCCAGCGTAAGGCGAAGGGCTCCGAGAAAGAGCCTGCCCCTAAGGCACTTAAAACCGCGAACGGCTCATCCGTCGCGAAGACTCCCTCCCAGCCCGCCCCATCTTCCACCGGAAGGAAGCCCCGACCACCTCCGATGGTGGTCCTACGCGACCCTAAGCAGTGGGAACCGCTTTCCCGCTCGCTAAATGCACAAAAGGTGCAATACACGCGCGCGTCCACCAACCGCGACGGTAATATCGACATAAATGTCAAGTCCATGGAGGACTACCGTTCCCTCACCCGCCTCCTAAACGAGCGCCAAATCCCTTGGCACTCATTCGGCCTTCCTGAGGACCGCAAACTCAGGGCGGTCATTAAAGGCATCCCCGTCTCGACTTCGGTCGAATATGTAAAAGAGACCCTTGTCTCTCAGTCACTCCCCGTAAACGAGGTCCACCGCATGTACGGGAAAAAGAAAACCCCGTACCCAATGGTGCTAGTTGTCTTAGACAACACACCGGAAGGTAAGGGGATTTTCCAAATCTCGTCGTGCGCTGGGCTAACCTCGTTTAAAGTCGAGCCCCCCCACAAGCGTGGCATTATCGGTCAATGCCACCGCTGCCAATGTTACGGGCACTCGGCCCGTAACTGTCATGCCCATCCCAGATGCGTGAAGTGTTTGGGGGATCACGGCACAGCGGACTGTGAAAGAGTCCGCAGTGCGGAGAACGAGACTCAGGCGGCCTGCGTACTTTGCGGGCAGGAAGGCCACCCCGCCAACTGGCGGGGGTGCTCAAAAGCCCCCAAAGCGAGCAGGAACGCCTGGGGCTCAAAATCCTCGCAAAATGCTGCCCCCCAAACACGCACAAATCGTGCCCCCCAGGCGCCGGCGCCCACAGCCCCCCAACCCCTTATGAGCAGCCAAGCTGCCTTCCCTCCTCTGAAGCAGAGACAGCCGGTGTCTCGCTCAGAAGCCCCAAAGGTTCCAACGGGGAACCGCGCTCCCCCCAGCAGGCCCCCACCTCTGATGCGCCACAGCGCTCCTCCGGCTAGCCGGGACCAGGACACTCTGGCCTTCGGAGTGGTTCTCGACATTGCGCGAGAAACACGTGAGGACCGCGCCGAGATCCTCGAAATGGGTCACGCCATTCTCGAGACAAACGGCGACGCTTACGCGATCTTGGAAATCGTATTCCAACACCGTTTCCTAATGGAAAGATTAGAAAACGCGCCCTTCCTCGCGCGTTACTTCCCCTCGCGTTAATATGGGTAGTCTCAATAAGAGAACTAAACCCCGCTCCCTCACTATCGCGTACTACAACGCCAACGGCAAATTCACCGATGTGAAACCCCTCATCCAGGAGTTTCTTACAACACATCAGGTGGACGTTTTCCTTGCACAAGAGACCTTTTTGAAGCCCCACCATCGCAATCCTCGGATTGCGAATTACAACATCATCCGTAATGACAGATTACGCACCCAAAAGGGCGGAACAGTAATCTACTACAAAAGGTCACTTCACTGCACCCAGCTGGACCCCCCAGCTCTTACAAATATCGAGTGCTCCCTCCTCCGGATAGCCATGACCGGTCATGCGCCTATCAACATCGCCTCGATTTACCTCCCCTGCAAAAAGACGTTGCTCCGTAGCGACCTCGAATCCCTCTTCTCGCTGTCAAACTCTACCATTTTGGCTGGAGATTTTAACAGCAAGTCAGTTCGCTGGCACTCTGTCACGAACTCGCCCAACGGACTAATCCTAGAGAGTCTCCATGACGAACTAGATTTCGACGTTGTGGCCACGTTAGCTCCCACGCGTTACCCCACTCAAGAGGGACAAAACCCCAGCGTTCTTGACATTGCCCTCCTTAAGAACATCACCCTTCAGGTGTGTTCAGTAGAGGTCCACCCTGACATCTCCTCCGACCACCGACCTGTAGTGTTACAACTAGGACCGACAGACAACGGACGTATAGTGCATACAAGGACGGTGACTGACTGGAAGAAACTTGGAAAAGTTATCAACCAGCCAACACCGCACTTGGATGCAATCCCTGACATAATCACCACGACTGACGACACTGACAGCGCAATCTCCTCTCTCACCAGCCACCTGCAAGCTTCCTACAAGGAATGCTCTCGGGAAGTCCCTTCTGTGGATCCCACCCACAGAATGGAGCTCCCCGAGGATATGCGGCAGCTGTTGACAGAGAAGAATCGCGCTTCACGCTTACATGACAATTATCCCACCGAAGAGGCCCGTGCCCACCTTCGTTTCTTGCAACGGCGAGTCAAGGAACGCATCGCGGAAATTAGGAACGAACGCTGGGGCGATCTCCTTGCCGAGATGACGCCCTCCCACCAGGCATACTGGCGACTAGCCAGAAGCCTCAAGACCGACACGGTTGCGGCCACTCCCCCCCTCACACGTCCAGACGGCTCCATCGCCTTCGATGATGATGAAAAAGCTGAATGCCTAGCAGACAGCCTGGAGAGCCAATGCTCCCCTAGTCGTGAGCCAGTAGACCCCGATCACCTTCGCGAGGTGGAATCGCACGTAGAACGCTTCGTGGCTTCTAAGACGATCCCACCGAATACCCCCCTTGCCCCGACGACACTTGACGAAGTGAAGTCAATCATCCGCGATCTCAAACCCCGGAAAGCGCCCGGCGCTGACGGACTCTCGAACGGAGTGCTCAAATGCCTCCCACAGACCCTCCTCCTCCTGCTCGTAAGCATCTTCAATGCTTGTCTTGCAAATTGCACTTTTCCAGCCGCCTGGAAAGAAGCAATCGTGATCGGGATCCCTAAACCAGGCAAAGACCTGAAGAACCCCTCCTCCTACCGGCCTATCAGTCTTTTGAACTGTATAGGCAAGATCTACGAACGGATCATCCTCAAAAGACTCAAGGACTACGTAGAGTCCAAAAGTCTCATCCCCGACGAACAGTTTGGATTCCGGGCCAAACACGCGTGTCACCACCAACTGCACCGCCTCACGGAGCATATTCTCAAGTTGAGAAATTGGGGACGTCCTACGGGAGCACTCTTCTTCGATGTAGCGAAAGCCTTCGACAAAGTCTGGCATTCGGGCTTGATATCCAAGTTGACCAACTTGGGCCTGCCGGATAGTCTCGTGCACATCATACGAGACTTTTTGTCAAATCGGTCTTTTCGGTACAGAGTAGAGGGATGCCTCTCGAGGCCCCGTCCCATTAGAGCCGGCGTCCCGCAAGGCGCTGTTCTCTCGCCCCTCCTTTATTCGCTGTACACAAGCGATATCCCAAAGACCCCAGATGTAGAAGTGGCACTATTCGCCGACGATACGGCCCTCTACACGTCCCATCACCTTAAAACGGTCATCGTGAATCGTCTTCAGTCCGCCGTGGACGCTCTCGGCGGGTGGTTCAAGAGGTGGCGCATCGAAGTTAATCCGGAGAAAAGCACAGCTGTGTTTTTCTCAAAGGATAACCAAGCTGTGACACGTCGAAAAATCACCATGTCCGGAGCAGAACTCCCCTCGTTAGGATCAGTATCGTTGTACGGAAAGCCCATTCAGTGGGCAGGCAAGGCTAAATACCTTGGAGTCGTACTCGATAGCGCGATGACCTTCGGCCCCCACATCACCAAAGTCCGCAACCATGCCGCCTTCGTATTAGGCCGTCTCCACCCCATGATAGGCAATGCTAAGATGTCACTTAGAAATAAGTTGACACTCTATAAGCTTTGCGTCCGCCCTATCATGACCTACGCCGGCGTAGTCTTCTCCCATATCGCGCCCTCCCACATCGATCGGCTGCAACGATTGCAGAACCGTTTCGTCACCCGTGCCACGAATACGAGTCACCACCGGTACTTGCGCATGACAGACTTACACCGTGACCTAGACCTCCCATCCATTCGCGGCTATCTCAAAAACGCCTCCAAGCGTTACTTTGAGAAAGCCGCACGCCACCCCAACCCGTTAGTAGTGCAAGCTGCTAACTACTCCCCCAACTTACACGATACGACCTTACGTCGTAGACGTCCTAGGAACGTACTTGACGATCCCGATGATCCTATTGACATCGCACAAGCCCGCCCCGACCCCTCTTCGGCTCCGAATAGCCAGAGGAATCCCACTATCCGACCCCGTCGCACTCGCCACCGGAATAGAGTGCGTAGAGTAGGATTAGCTCCGATTACTGGTGACCGCCCGGCGGTCCCGGGTGACTTGCACCCAGGATAGGCCCTTCTGGCAACGTAGCTTTCGGCCCATACGGCAAAAGATGAGAGTTGCTGCTCTCTAAAGGCTTTTGCCATTGTTTCTCAGATTGGCCCTTCAGGCTTGCATGCACGCATACGCGGCCCATCAGGCAATATGAGAGTTTGCTGTCTCTCCAAGCCTTGCGCACACAGGCAACGCCCAAAGCCGAGGTCCGTCCCTCCTGGGGGCCCTTTGGTGATGTTGTCTATACAGGTTGAGGGCACTCTGCCCTCACCTCAAACGCCCGGTGAAGTAGCGAAAGCTCACTTGGAGCTAGCTACATAGTCCTTTCATAAAAAAAAAAAAAAAAAAAAAAAAAAATTGCCTCGATCAGTTCGTTTCCGACGTTGGTGCAGTTAACATCTAAAATTGTAAGTGATTATTGTTTTTTATTTCTTTGTAACAATGTTATATAATGTGTGCATTATTATTTTTGTTTATTTTAATTTACTTAAATGCCTGTAATTGATGATAAAAATATATTTCTTAGTTTTAGTGAATTTAATTTAAATAATGTAGCATATTTTGCCAAATTATATTAATTATAAATTGATTAAAGCCTTTTATTTTACAAATAATTATAAAGTCTACCTGTATAGTTTGTTTGTTTTTACTAGCTGTCTATTGAAAACTACAATATTTTTGTAATCTCTAAAATAATGCAAGTAAGGTTAACTAAGCTAGAATATGCTAGATTCTTATAGTACTATCAACCAGGTTATTTTTCACTGTGCCTATCAATGTATTTTGTATTAACCAGCAATATGGTTCTAACTATTAAATGAGGCGTATTATGTTAACCACTGTACTAAAAGTTGGAACTACTATTTAAATTAATAAAGGTTATCATATAATGGTTTTGTGTAACATAAATACCGTGCATCAAACGAAACGTTGTTTACGTTTGTCAAAAAGATTGTGGCGCACTTTTCGAGCCATTTTTTATTTATCGTGTGTCGTGTGCGCAGGCGGGCCATTTTTGTGCACATATTCTTTCTAATTTGTGGTTTTTGTGCGGTTGGTGTAAAATTGACACTGCAACTTAGTAAAATTGAACTCGTTTCGTAATTATATATAACTTTATGTGGTTCTCATCTACGTCCAGCAAATCAACACAAAAAGGAAGCGTAACTCCACACTATTGTATTGTTGGATCACCTGCAAGTACTTCAACCACAATGTGTGCATTAAGTGACTCACCTACCAGTACCGTAAGTTTTTAAATAGGCACTTTATACCAATAATATAAATTGTAAGCTTTTTTTAATAACACCCTTGTATAATACATTTTTTTTTATTTCTAGGGACTAAAAGAGTTATATTCTGAAAGTGGACTGTTATCAAGTAATAGTCGTAGAAAGATATTCAACATTATTGTAAAGGACATCCAGTTCAACACTGCTGCAGTACGCTCAAGATACTCGTATTACAACCATATTTAGCAAGGAGAATGTTTGAATAAATAGTATATAAATAACATAATAATCATTGAATTTATTTCAGGCATCCTACCCATAGGTACACCTTACAGAATAACATTGTAACCATTTAAATAAAAACTGCTTGTTTTTTGTGCACTACATACATCGGAGCCAGGCTTTAAAACCAGTAATGTGCCATGAATCAAGTTCACTCTCTGGAGACCCAAAGGGACGTTGGTCTTGTTTTTAATATATGTGTGTTGACGTGATAGATTTATTCGGCTCGTATGAAGGCTTAGTTGCCAATTCACCTCCTATAAAAGCCGCCCGCGGGTGATCTTCCTCCTTCATTAATTTTAAGTCTTACTTAATTTTAGAAGTACCTTATCCTAGCCCAATGCTGGGCGATTGTACTTGTGACTTAAAATTGTTGAAGTTGGAGACTTACTCGCGGGCGGGTTTTTTATAGTGGGCGAATAGGCATCTAAGTCGTCATAAGAGCCCGAGTACTACAAATTTGTCACGTCTTCACTACTTAACGTAGGTAAAGTAAAAAATAAAGTATTGCTGTAATAAAAAAAATATAGTAAACTGCACAATATTTTTTCATTTTTTTAGTAAACTTAACCATTGCATATGATGATAGCTAAGTAAATGTAAGTAAACACAAAATAAAATTATATTCAACTGAACAATATACTCATTCTGTTATGTTTAAAATAAAACTAATGTAATTTATACAAATTAATGCAATGTGCACGATACCAAAATGTTATTCATATGTACCAGCATTATGTTTATCTGTGCTAGATATTTTGGTAAGCTATTACCAGATTTTTCTAGTAAAGTCAACAAAACAGTTAGCTGTCATATATATTACAATAAAATCTAGTAACATTAACTATATTCTAGTTAACTAAACGAGAATTTTCTCTCAGTGCGTTTCTGAGAAAAAGGGTTTTTTGAGAGACAGACAGACGGACAACGAAGTGATCCTATAAGGGTTCCGTTTTTTCTTTAAACGTACGGAACTCTAAAAAGGCAGAAATATTATACGTATATCTTCTTCTTCCTCTTTACCTTTTCCATTATGATAGGGGGTCGTCACAGACAGCATGTCAGTCTATTTCACTTCACTCTGTCTCCAGAGACATATCCTCTGTAATCCCTTGTGCCCATAACGTCACTATTTTTCATAATTCCTACAAAAAAAGAAGTTTACCTTTCTCACGCACTCCTTCCACCCTTTCCTTGGTCTTCCCCTATTTATACGACCTATTATTTCCATTCTTGTTCTTGAAATTAATGGCAATATTATATATGACTTACTCGGCTCATTTTTCTATGTCACTTGGGTGGGCAGAGGGCCGCTACAGTGCTTCTCCATCTCGTTCTGTCTTGAGCAACGTGCTTCACTTCGGGCCAAGACAGCCCGATTGTCTTCACTTCCGGCGCTACCGATCGCCGCCAGGAATATTATATATATATATATCCATTTAGTATCATAATCTTTTTTAAAATGTCACCTTTATAGTTTCAAAACCAGTCAGATACATACAACATAACCAAAGATATTTAAGCACAAATTTATACCAAAAAATACGTAAAATCTTTTACCCCGAACTAATATGATAGTATCTATACTGTAATATAATTAAGAAAAGTTTTTACGATCAACCTCTTGAAGCCAAGCCTTTTTTACTACTTCAAGAACCGCAGAAAAATCCATTACTACTTATTTATAACCTGAATCTTAAACCCTCGTAAACTCCGTCCAACAACAATATATCTGCGTCAGTTCAGTTTGAAGTATGCCGCATAATAAATCTCTGTTGGCGATCGTCTGCCTGCTACACTCCACCACCATTTATTACTTCAGAAAAAAGTAGTGGTCATAAATACTACTCAATCAATGAAATTGGTGTAAGTCCTCTAGAATCACTACCGTCCCAAAATCAGACAAAAAAACTTGAATTCTAACCTTCAACACCAATGTACAACTTTTTCTATGTGAGCCATGCCGGGAATTTAAAAAAAAAAATTCGTCATTTCCATACAAAAGAGTTCCGCCGCCCGGCCAGTTTGTATGGGAACGTCGAATTTTTTTTTGAATTCCCAGCATTGTTCCCATAGAAAAAGTTGTTAATTTTAATGGTCTGAGTCAACCCTTTAAGGGTCCAAAACGATAAAAATTTCACATGTATTTTAGAGGTCGGAGTATTCGTTCAGTGATATAAATAGAAAGTTTGGACATAAAGATCCAACTCGTTTGTTATAATTTAAATGCAGATCCTCACTTTTGGCAACATTTTTTGCGTTATGGTGACACAAAGAAACAAGACTTCAATATAATAAGCAAATACAAATAAAAATACAAATACAAATCGTTTATTTGCTGAAATAGGGTCAATAACAGATGTTACATAAATAATAGAGCAAGCCTATTCAACTGTTGAAAACAGTATGCAAATGTTTTTTTTCTTTATAATTATCTACTACTACTAAACCGACTTGCCACAAAATGGTGTATGAGAAGAATTCATTCAACATGAGTATTGTAATATATAATAAATTAACTGATGACATTAAAGAAATAGAAGGTAATTCATTAAAAAATAAATTGACGAATTTCTTTTAGACAAATGCTTTTATAGTGTTAAGGAATATTTAAATGACAAATATATTTTTTTAATGTTTTAAATGAAAAAAAGTTAATAGGACTTGTGTTATACAGAATATTTACATTAATTAATATTTTGCACGTCTTGCTTGCAGACTGAATACTTTGACATAATAAATTGTAACACCTTACTGTAAATTATGTATTCTGGCAAATAAACGGTTCTCATTTCTGATTACAAAAGTTTAAGTAAAATACATAAAGCTAAGAGAATTGCCGAAAAACAATTTATATCGGCATTAAGAAATGCCTGTTATAACAATTTTTCATCCTAACTAATATAATGAATGCGAAAGTGAGTTTGTTTGTTACGCTTTCACGTTGTAACTACTGAACCGATCATCATGAAATTTTGCATACACGTTATCTGGGGTACGGAGAAGGACATAGGGTACATTTAATACCGAGGAAAAGTTCCCGAGGGATCGACATTGACGCAGGCGGAGCCGCGGGCGAAAGCTAGTTATAACATAAACGAATTTCGGACCACAAGATAATCACTACATACGAGTAGTATAAAACAAAGTCGCTCCTGCTGTCTGTCTATCTTTACAGCTACGCATCGGATTTAAGTGCGGTTTTTTTAAATAAATAGAGTGATTTAAGGCGCTGTATCCCTTAACCGTTTGTAGCGGTTGAAACTGGCGATACCGCTTGGCCTATCACTAGTCTCATTTCAAACTCGTGTCTGCCATTTCGGTGTTAATTTTCACTTTTCATTTAATAATTCAATAATTATAACCAAATTCCGTATTTTTTTTAGGTATCCATCTAACTCATTTAGTTATACATTTTATAGACTTAATAAAATTGGTAGTTGTCGCTGAAATATAGCTTTTTTGCTTTTTTATTTTGCTAGGTTTTAAATAGATATACTATACTATATATTTTGATGTAACCATTTATTTTGACCTTTGAATTATACTTCATATTTTTTTCATGCTTGTATTCCATGAAAAATAAGGTTAACTGCGCGACGAAAAAATAGACGTTTTACGTTATTCTTCTGATACACAGCGCCTTAAGACAAAGGTTTATATCCCGTGCGAAGCCGAGGTGGGTCGCTAGTTTATACATAAAAATACAAAAGTATGACTGAACGTAAAATGAATAAATAATGAACTTAACCCTAACCAATGTAATCACTACCTATTCGCTTCAATTCCTTCAGGGTCTGCCTTCAACTACATGTATTGACTCGCAAAAGGCCTGTAAATCGGGCATAAAGCTCCAATTATCGTCGACTAGATGTAATCAAAGTGTATGGCCACGAAAGAGAACTATAAGTAGGTTAACTAATAAATGAACGATCTCCGTAGTTTGTCCAAGCTCTGGAACATAATTAAATAATTTATCTTCTTTCTCTCATATATTTCTGCTCGTTTTCTTGAGGAATTTCATTAGTGTTATGTTACTGAAGCTGATGTAGTGACGGTTTCTGTTGAGTTCTTGCTTTTATTAATGAACTAGCTTTCAGCCGCGACTCCACGTTAATGTCACACCAAGGTCCCTGGTTCGATCCCCGGTCAGGTTAAGATGGAAAATTATGTTTTTAAGATTGATCTGGGTCTTGATGTATAAACATAGAAAATATTGTATTAATATAAAAGCTTGTCCAAAACATGAGTTTTTGACAATAATGTAGTTTTTAGGGTTCCGTACCCAAAGGGTAGAAACGGGACCCTATTAATTTCGCTCCGATGTCCGTATATCTGTCTGTCTGTCTGTCTGTCACCAGGCTGTATCTCATGAATCGTGATAGTTAGACAGTTGAAACTTTTACAGATGATGTATTTCTGTTGCCGCTATAACAAAAAATACTAAAATATAGCATAAAATAAATATTTAAGGGGGCTCCCATACATCAAAAGTGTTTTTTTTGCCGTTTTTTATAGATGCGCGAGTCCAACTCGCACTTGGCCGGTTTTTTAGGGTTCCATACTTAAAGGGTACCGTATATATGATATCGAATGCCGCTACAAAAAAAAAAAACAAGTTAAATTAATAATCATAGAGTTCCTGAAACGACGTAAAGAGAACACGTTTCTTGTATGGGACATCTATACAAGAAACGTGTTCTTTTGGCGTTTTTTTCTCGATTCTGTCAAATTTGTCAGACATAGTTTTCGTACTTAAAGGAGTTTGGTTACTCATAAGAGAAGTCGCTTGGTATAAGCGTTAATTGACATCAGTGCCCATTGAAAAAAAAAAATGGCTGTCTCCAAAGTCGGTTTATGGACGATAATTTTACGTGTTATCACGTAATCGTGGTGGAGAAAATATAGTGATAGATACGTCACAAGCCGAACGCTTAAGCCGATCGTGCTTTTCTGTCGCTTGTTCCGTGCTCACGTTTACGCGCGGGACGTGACGTGACACATTTTCGTGCCTGCAGCCTGCCGGCGTTCATCGATTTATAAGTCGTTATCACGTCAAATATATGGATTTTCTAGTTAAATATTGTAAGGTGGTACGGAACCTCTGGTGTGTGCTAATGCGACTCACATTTGGCTAGTAGTTTTGCATATATGTTTCTCACAAGACGTTCCAGGGCAGTGGCCCTGGCCACATATATACATACATATTATCACGCCTGTTTCCCATGGGGGTAGGCAGAGACTAGGGACCTCCACTTGCTACGATCTTTACAAATCTCTCTCGCTTCTACATCCATCACTCTCTTCATGTATGCTCGTCGGTTTCGGGTACTCCTAACTTGCCCTTTGACAAGAACGTCCGTAATCTAGTCACGGTATGTGCGTCGAGGCCGGCCCTGACCAACTCTTCCAGTAACATCTGAAGTATAAAACTTCTTTGTGAGTCTTCTTTCATCCATCCTTTCTACATGTCCAAACCACCTTAACCGTGGCCACATACTGGGCAAAATTGCTGTAATCATAAAGACATTACGACTCGAAAAGAAGAACAAGACGTTATTTATATAGATTCAAGGATCATAATACAGTAAGTTATCTGACACAGTACTGTCGTTGGGTCGCTCTAGAAGTGATTAATCTCTTTCATCAGCATTGTGGCGTGACGGTTCGGGAACGCCTTAAGAAAATGGATAATCCCGATCACTTTATTGAAAGGGTCACCTGATAGGCACAAATCAATTTGTTGGTTTTTGCCACAAGTCTGCTCTAAGGGATAGGGTGGACACACACAAATTAACACTATGGGAACCATAACAACGTGTGTTATTGCTAATGCCTTTGAAATCTGACAGCTCCGTGGCGCAGTGGTTAACACGCCAGCCTGTGACACGGAGTGCCCGGGGTCGATCCCCGGCCAGGTCAAGATGGAAAATGATCTTTTTCAGATTGGCCTGGGTCTTGGATGTTTATCTATATATGTATTTGTTATAAAATATAGTATCGTTGAGTTAGTATCCCATAACACAAGTCTCAAACTTACTTTGGGGCTAGCTTAATCTGTGTGATTTGTCCGTATATATTTAATTTAATATTTAATATATGTAATAATAGCAGGGAGACGAGTTCGATCCCTGGCCAGGTCATGTTGGAAAACGATCTTTTCATATTGGCCTGGGTTTTAAGTATCGTTGAATTAAGTCTCGAAATTCCTTTTAATTGCTCATCTGTGTAATTTGTCCGTAAAAAATATATAATATTGTTGAGTTAGTATCCCACAAGTCCACGACACAAGTTTTAGCTAGCTCAATCTATGTAATAAACCTAGGCTCCGTCTACCCCGCAAGGGAAATAGACGTGATAATAGTAGGTATCACTGTATGCACTATATGGACAAATTACACAGATTGGCATAGGCATAGGCCTTTGCCTATGCCAATCTGTGTAATTTGTCCATATATATTTATAATTACTACATGTTTCGCTAGAAATAAATTTTGATTACATGAACAAGATAAACATTAAATTTGATAACATTCATAACTTAAACTACAAGATGTCAAAAAATTCAAACAAGGTCATATAAATTTATAATAGTTGTCACAGTCAGAATGGAAGAAATGGAGGGAGACCTTTGCCCAGCAGTGGCCTCCCACCATTTCTTCCATTCTGTTCGGTCTTTAGCTAGATTATTCCAGTTCTTATTGAATTTGTCAAGTACGTCTCGCCATCGCATTCTCGGCTTACCAGGTCTTCTTTTCAAAGTTGGGACCCAGCAAGTCAAATATTATTAACGCTTATATTATTAACTAGCGACCCGCCCCGACTTCGCACGGGAGCGAATTTATACTTAGAAACCTTCCTCTTGAATAACTCTATCTGTTGCGGTTAACGATTCATGAAATAAAAAACTACTTACTAGATCTCAATCAAACCATTTTTCGGTGGAAGTTTGCATGATAATGTACATCATATATTTTTTTAGTTTTATCATTCTGTGGAAGTCTTAGGTTCTTCCACGAGGTTTCTAAGTGGACTGTTTTGTAGGCGCCGATGTAGGGAGCCCGCCAGGAGTTGGGAATAAAATGCCTCGCTTCCGTCACACCATTTATTGCACGACTGTGCAGCAATGTTCACAATACACTTAAATTTAAATAGAACTAATAATAAAATTCTCACAATAGTGGACGCGTGCATCTTAGTCGAAGGTTGGCAGAGAAAAGAAAAAGATAAGTTCAAAGCCAAAGCGAGACGGCAACACCATGTCAAAGACAACACACAAACTTTTTAATTTACTTCGGTCCTGGTAGGACGATATTTTTATGTTGTTTTCAACACATTCTCTTATTTTAGAAGTTAACAGGGGGAGTATTTTACCACTTTGGAAGCGTCTCTCGCGTAAACTATTCAGTTTACAACAAAATGATATTAGAAACCTCAATATATTTTGATAATTTTTGAAGACCTGCCCCGCACGTAGAGGTTTGATGAAAAAAAAAATTGAGTTTCAGTTCTAAGTATTCTTTTTTTGTTTATTTTGTTTGAATATCCTAATGCGGTTCACAGAGTACATTTTTTATGTATATTTGACGGCAAACGAGCAGATGAGCCACATGATATATCTACTAACCTTAAGTTACAGTACTTATAGTTTTTATAATTTCGGAAAAAAGTGACTGTGACATACGTAAGGACAGACCGACATGACGAATCCATAAGGGTTCCGTTTTATGCCTTTTGGCTACGGATCCCTTAAAAAGGTTGCAGAGTACTATTAGATTATAATAAATAGGCAACCCAAATTACTGTAGCTGTTGCATTTCACAGGACCACTTTCTCTCCACCTCAAAATAAGCAATAAGTAACGATAGATTCTACCATATCTCCTTGTTTCTGCTATCTCTGTGCATAGCCCTTGTCGTGGCCATACACTTTGATTACATCTAGTCGACGATAATTGGAGCTTTATGCCCGATTTACAGGCCTTTTGCGAGTCAATACATGTAGTTGAAGGCAGACCCTGAAGGAATTGAAGCGAATAGGTAGTGATTACATTGGTTAGGGTTAAGTTCATTATTTATTCATTTTACGTTCAGTCATACTTTTGTATTTTTATGTATAAACTAGCGACCCACCTCGGCTTCGCACGGGATATAAACCTTTGTCTTAAGGCGCTGTGTATCAGAAGAATAACGTAAAACGTCTATTTTTTCGTCGCGCAGTTAACCTTATTTTTCATGGAATACAAGCATGAAAAAAATATGAAGTATAATTCAAAGGTCAAAATAAATGGTTACATCAAAATATATAGTATAGTATATCTATTTAAAACCTAGCAAAATAAAAAAGCAAAAAAGCTATATTTCAGCGACAACTACCAATTTTATTAAGTCTATAAAATGTATAACTAAATGAGTTAGATGGATACCTAAAAAAAATACGGAATTTGGTTATAATTATTGAATTATTAAATGAAAAGTGAAAATTAACACCGAAATGGCAGACACGAGTTTGAAATGAGACTAGTGATAGGCCAAGCGGTATCGCCAGTTTCAACCGCTACAAACGGTTAAGGGATACAGCGCCTTAAATCACTCTATTTATTTAAAAAAACCGCACTTAAATCCGATGCGTAGCTGTAAAGATAGACAGACAGCAGGAGCGACTTTGTTTTATACTACTCGTATGTAGTGATTATCTTGTGGTCCGAAATTCGTTTATGTTATAACTAGCTTTCGCCCGCGGCTCCGCCTGCGTCAATGTCGATCCCTCGGGAACTTTTCCTCGGTATTAAATGTACCCTATGTCCTTCTCCGTACCCCAGATAACGTGTATGCAAAATTTCATGATGATCGGTTCAGTAGTTACAACGTGAAAGCGTAACAAACAAACTCACTTTCGCATTCATTATATTAGTTAGGATGAAAAATTGTTATAACAGGCATTTCTTAATGCCGATATAAATTGTTTTTCGGCAATTCTCTTAGCTTTATGTATTTTACTTAAACTTTTGTAATCAGAAATGAGAACCGTTTATTTGCCAGAATACATAATTTACAGTAAGGTGTTACAATTTATTATGTCAAAGTATTCAGTCTGCAAGCAAGACGTGCAAAATATTAATTAATGTAAATATTCTGTATAACACAAGTCCTATTAACTTTTTTTCATTTAAAACATTAAAAAAATATATTTGTCATTTAAATATTCCTTAACACTATAAAAGCATTTGTCTAAAAGAAATTCGTCAATTTATTTTTTAATGAATTACCTTCTATTTCTTTAATGTCATCAGTTAATTTATTATATATTACAATACTCATGTTGAATGAATTCTTCTCATACACCATTTTGTGGCAAGTCGGTTTAGTAGTAGTAGATAATTATAAAGAAAAAAAACATTTGCATACTGTTTTCAACAGTTGAATAGGCTTGCTCTATTATTTATGTAACATCTGTTATTGACCCTATTTCAGCAAATAAACGATTTGTATTTGTATTTTTATTTGTATTTGCTTATTATATTGAAGTCTTGTTTCTTTGTGTCACCATAACGCAAAAAATGTTGCCAAAAGTGAGGATCTGCATTTAAATTATAACAAACGAGTTGGATCTTTATGTCCAAACTTTCTATTTATATCACTGAACGAATACTCCGACCTCTAAAATACATGTGAAATTTTTATCGTTTTGGACCCTTAAAGGGTTGACTCAGACCATTAAAATTAACAACTTTTTCTATGGGAACAATGCTGGGAATTCAAAAAAAAATTCGACGTTCCCATACAAACTGGCCGGGCGGCGGAACTCTTTTGTATGGAAATGACGAATTTTTTTTTTTAAATTCCCGGCATGGCTCACATAGAAAAAGTTGTACATTGGTGTTGAAGGTTAGAATTCAAGTTTTTTTGTCTGATTTTGGGACGGTAGTGATTCTAGAGGACTTACACCAATTTCATTGATTGAGTAGTATTTATGACCACTACTTTTTTCTGAAGTAATAAATGGTGGTGGAGTGTAGCAGGCAGACGATCGCCAACAGAGATTTATTATGCGGCATACTTCAAACTGAACTGACGCAGATATATTGTTGTTGGACGGAGTTTACGAGGGTTTAAGATTCAGGTTATAAATAAGTAGTAATGGATTTTTCTGCGGTTCTTGAAGTAGTAAAAAAGGCTTGGCTTCAAGAGGTTGATCGTAAAAACTTTTCTTAATTATATTACAGTATAGATACTATCATATTAGTTCGGGGTAAAAGATTTTACGTATTTTTTGGTATAAATTTGTGCTTAAATATCTTTGGTTATGTTGTATGTATCTGACTGGTTTTGAAACTATAAAGGTGACATTTTAAAAAAGATTATGATACTAAATGGATATATATATATATAATATTCCTGGCGGCGATCGGTAGCGCCGGAAGTGAAGACAATCGGGCTGTCTTGGCCCGAAGTGAAGCACGTTGCTCAAGACAGAACGAGATGGAGAAGCACTGTAGCGGCCCTCTGCCCACCCAAGTGACATAGAAAAATGAGCCGAGTAAGTCATATATAATATTGCCATTAATTTCAAGAACAAGAATGGAAATAATAGGTCGTATAAATAGGGGAAGACCAAGGAAAGGGTGGAAGGAGTGCGTGAGAAAGGTAAACTTCTTTTTTTGTAGGAATTATGAAAAATAGTGACGTTATGGGCACAAGGGATTACAGAGGATATGTCTCTGGAGACAGAGTGAAGTGAAATAGACTGACATGCTGTCTGTGACGACCCCCTATCATAATGGAAAAGGTAAAGAGGAAGAAGAAGATATACGTATAATATTTCTGCCTTTTTAGAGTTCCGTACGTTTAAAGAAAAAACGGAACCCTTATAGGATCACTTCGTTGTCCGTCTGTCTGTCTCTCAAAAAACCCTTTTTCTCAGAAACGCACTGAGAGAAAATTCTCGTTTAGTTAACTAGAATATAGTTAATGTTACTAGATTTTATTGTAATATATATGACAGCTAACTGTTTTGTTGACTTTACTAGAAAAATCTGGTAATAGCTTACCAAAATATCTAGCACAGATAAACATAATGCTGGTACATATGAATAACATTTTGGTATCGTGCACATTGCATTAATTTGTATAAATTACATTAGTTTTATTTTAAACATAACAGAATGAGTATATTGTTCAGTTGAATATAATTTTATTTTGTGTTTACTTACATTTACTTAGCTATCATCATATGCAATGGTTAAGTTTACTAAAAAAATGAAAAAATATTGTGCAGTTTACTATATTTTTTTTATTACAGCAATACTTTATTTTTTACTTTACCTACGTTAAGTAGTGAAGACGTGACAAATTTGTAGTACTCGGGCTCTTATGACGACTTAGATGCCTATTCGCCCACTATAAAAAACCCGCCCGCGAGTAAGTCTCCAACTTCAACAATTTTAAGTCACAAGTACAATCGCCCAGCATTGGGCTAGGATAAGGTACTTCTAAAATTAAGTAAGACTTAAAATTAATGAAGGAGGAAGATCACCCGCGGGCGGCTTTTATAGGAGGTGAATTGGCAACTAAGCCTTCATACGAGCCGAATAAATCTATCACGTCAACACACATATATTAAAAACAAGACCAACGTCCCTTTGGGTCTCCAGAGAGTGAACTGGATTCATGGCACATTACTGGTTTTAAAGCCTGGCTCCGATGTATGTAGTGCACAAAAAACAAGCTGTTTTTATTTAAATGGTTACAATGTTATTCTGTAAGGTGTACCTATGGGTAGGATGCCTGAAATAAATTCAATGATTATTATGTTATTTATATACTATTTATTCAAACATTCTCCTTGCTAAATATGGTTGTAATACGAGTATCTTGAGCGTACTGCAGCAGTGTTGAACTGGATGTCCTTTACAATAATGTTGAATATCTTTCTACGACTATTACTTGATAACAGTCCACTTTCAGAATATAACTCTTTTAGTCCCTAGAAATAAAAAAAAATGTATTATACAAGGGTGTTATTAAAAAAAGCTTACAATTTATATTATTGGTATAAAGTGCCTATTTAAAAACTTACGGTACTGGTAGGTGAGTCACTTAATGCACACATTGTGGTTGAAGTACTTGCAGGTGATCCAACAATACAATAGTGTGGAGTTACGCTTCCTTTTTGTGTTGATTTGCTGGACGTAGATGAGAACCACATAAAGTTATATATAATTACGAAACGAGTTCAATTTTACTAAGTTGCAGTGTCAATTTTACACCAACCGCACAAAAACCACAAATTAGAAAGAATATGTGCACAAAAATGGCCCGCCTGCGCACACGACACACGATAAATAAAAAATGGCTCGAAAAGTGCGCCACAATCTTTTTGACAAACGTAAACAACGTTTCGTTTGATGCACGGTATTTATGTTACACAAAACCATTATATGATAACCTTTATTAATTTAAATAGTAGTTCCAACTTTTAGTACAGTGGTTAACATAATACGCCTCATTTAATAGTTAGAACCATATTGCTGGTTAATACAAAATACATTGATAGGCACAGTGAAAAATAACCTGGTTGATAGTACTATAAGAATCTAGCATATTCTAGCTTAGTTAACCTTACTTGCATTATTTTAGAGATTACAAAAATATTGTAGTTTTCAATAGACAGCTAGTAAAAACAAACAAACTATACAGGTAGACTTTATAATTATTTGTAAAATAAAAGGCTTTAATCAATTTATAATTAATATAATTTGGCAAAATATGCTACATTATTTAAATTAAATTCACTAAAACTAAGAAATATATTTTTATCATCAATTACAGGCATTTAAGTAAATTAAAATAAACAAAAATAATAATGCACACATTATATAACATTGTTACAAAGAAATAAAAAACAATAATCACTTACAATTTTAGATGTTAACTGCACCAACGTCGGAAACGAACTGATCGAGGCAATTTTTTTTTTTTTTTTTTTTTTTTTTTTGAAAGGACTATGTAGCTAGCTCCAAGTGAGCTTTCGCTACTTCACCGGGCGTTTGAGGTGAGGGCAGAGTGCCCTCAACCTTTATAGACAACATCACCAAAGGGCCCCCAGGAGGGACGGACCTCGGCTTTGGGCGTTGCCTGTGTGCGCAAGGCTTGGAGAGACAGCAAACTCTCGTATTGCCTGATGGGCCGCGTATGCGTGCATGCAAGCCTGAAGGGCCAATCTGAGAAACAATGGCAAAAGCCTTTAGAGAGCAGCAACTCTCATCTTTTGCCTTATGGGCCGAAAGCTACGTTGCCAGAAGGGCCTATCCTGGGTGCAAGTCACCCGGGACCGCCGGGCGGTCACCAGTAATCGGAGCTAATCCTACTCTACGCACTCTATTCCGGTGGCGAGTGCGACGGGGTCGGATGATCGAGGCAATGGCGGCATCTCCTTTTTATAGTAAAGGGGTGGGGAGGGCGCCATGCCTCTGATTAAAACAATTCAAAAGAAAACTAACTTATATCTATGTTGTTTTACTTTTATAAATCTAAATTATATTTAAAACTATGTTTGCAACCATGTACGAGTTTGACGTATGACGTAATAAACGCATATATCAGTTGCTAACAGTCGGTCATCCTATTATTGTACGTCCTCGTACTTGGCAGCAGTCATTCTGTAACAAATAATTAGAAGGCGATCAAACTAATTTCAGAAGTTTATTTGTTTTTAACCTTATATAGTATACACAATTATTTCTACACAATGACCCAATCGGTCGTCAATCATATAATGACCCAATTGGTCGTAAGTTTTATAATGACCCAATTGGTCATAAATTACATAAAGACCCAATTGGTCACAATTTACGTAAGGACCCAATAGGTCCTAATTTGTCCTATAACATGAATACACCCCATTGGTACTACTTATAATATATTTGTTGCTACTAGGTATATTAAAGTAACATACATGGAGAATTATTCACTGTCTGATTCATTGACAGATTCTTTATCACTTGTTAAAGTGTCATCGTGAGGTCGTTTGAAACATACCCAGGGTTTTAATTTGTCTACGGCTATAACATTGGAATACTTTTTATTTCCTTTCCTCGATAATGGTGTATCTTCAACCTGGTAACGATCATGATCAAATACATGTGTTATTTTGTAAGGCCCTTGATATTTGGGAATTAGTTTCTTACTACTTCCTGTAGCAGGAATATGACGCTCTACCCTTACCAAATCCCCAACACTATATTTGACCGGTTCATATCGGGATTTATCAAAATTTGCTTTTTGAGCTTCTTGTGTTGTTTTTATATGAGAGGATACCTCAGTACGGATCTCCTCAAGGCTCTTATCTGCTACCCCAATATCATCATCAATTATTAAAGTTACTTTGCTATCAGGGCCCTGTAGCCTTAGGCCAAACAAAGCCTCAGCAGGAGTTTTGTTTATGCCTTTGTTAAAGGTGTTGTTGATACCCCACTGAACATCAGGCAGGTGGTCATCCCATTTATTATCAGGGGAACCAATACATTTAGCAGTTAAAGCGTCAATGATAATCTTGTTGTATCGCTCCACCTGCCCGTTAGCCCTCGGGGTAGCAACGGCATTTAAAATATGTTTGATGCCCTTGTCCATTACAAATTTTTTGAAGAGATCACTTGTGAATGATGTACCCCGATCGGATATTATACGTTTAGGTACGCCAAATATACTAATGAATTCATTTAAAACACTTACAGTTATTTTGGATTTTGTACTTTTTACCGGTTTCAGATAAATATATTTTGTAAATGCGTCAATCAATACTAAAATGTACATATTCTTTCTACTACTACGTACAAATGGGCCAACATGATCCATATGAACTGTGTCAAATGGAGTGTCTATTTTGTGGATGGGGTGTAAGAAACCAGGTCTCTTACCACCAGGTGTTTTGCTATATGCACATTCAAGACAGGAGCCTACATATTTAGTGACAAAAGAGCGCATATCTGGGAACCAATAATGAGATTTTATACGCTCTAACGTCTTGTCTACGGCGAAATGACCTATATCGTCATGGTTTTGCTTGACGATTTGCCAGCGGACGCCCTTAGGCACAACCCATCTATCGCCTTCAGCTGTGATTCTAAAAAGTTTTCCGGTTTTGTATTTGTAGTTGCTTTTTATGTCTACGATATCTTCAAATTCAGGATTAGATAAAATCCCACTAATCCTTTTTATCTCGGAATAAGAGTTTTGAACAGTTGAAAGCCAATCAGTTTCAGTTACTGTATTGACGATTCGTTCAGACTGGTTATTAGTATCGGTAGATGGGTTGCGGCTCAAAGCGTCCACATGTGCCATTGATGTTCCTGCTCTATACTCTATTTCACAGTCAAACTCTTGCATCTGAGTCCACCAACGCGCTACGCGAGGGATCATATCACGCTTTATAAAGGTGGCTCTTATTGAATTGCAATCGGTAACAATTTTGAAGCGAATCCCTACTAGATACACCCGAAATTTTTGTAGAGAAGCTACAACGGCTAAGGTTTCCAAATCATAGGAACAATAGTTCTGTTCCTCAGGGCTGGTCTGTCTACTAAAATAGGCTACCGGTCTTAAAACGTTTCCTTCGTCTTTCTGTAATAGTATACCCGCAATACCTATTTTACAAGCGTCGGTATGTAATTCTGTAACGGATTTTGGGTTGTACAGAGCTAATATTGGCTTTTGTACTAAAGCTGATTTAAGGGTATCAAATGCATTCTGTTGATCAGGGCCCCATACCCATGCAGCCTTGTCCTTAAGCATTGCGTTAATGGTTTAGCTATTATCGAGAAACCATTCACAAACCTACGAAAGAAACTAGTCAACCCCAAAAATTGTCTAACGGTATGTTTGTCTACTGGTATTCTAAATTTCTCTACAGACTTCAACTTATCAGATCCTGGTTGGATACCTTCACTAGAAATAATAAAACCTAAGTAGTTGACAGAGCGCCCAAAGAAGACACATTTGGACAATTTAAGTGTAAGACCTGCTTCGGCCAGCAATATCAAAACAGACTCTAATCTTTCCATTCCTTCTTTTATGGTTGTAGATGGAATAATTATATCATCCAGATATGCCATAGCCTCCTTATGGCGTAAACTCCCCAAAACCTGATGCATCATTCTTTGGAAAGTCGCTGGGGCATTTGCCAAGCCGAAGGGCATTCTGTTAAATTCATAATGACCCTCCGGCGTGACGAAAGATGTTTTATGACGATCTTGCTCCTTGATAGATATTTGATAATACCCAGATGCCATATCAAGGGCAGTAAAGAAATTATTACCAGCTAAAGCATCAATTTGGTCGTCTATTAAAGGCATTGGGTAGTTTTCGCGGACGGTATTCTTATTCAAGGCTCTGTAGTCAATACAAAGGCGATATTCGCCGCTCTTTTTCCGTATTAGAACAATAGGGCTAGCAAATGGGGAGACTGAAGGTCGCACAATATCATTTTCCAACAATTCGTTTACCATTTCTCTAACTACTTCCTTTTCTTTCATAGCTAGTCTATAGGGTCTATAAACAACCGGTTCACCATTGTGCAAGTCAATACTCATTTCACAAACAGACGAGTGTCCTAACTCGGAAAGAGAGAAAGCAAAACAATGTCGATATTTGTTTAGCAATGTCAATAGTTCATCAATCGCAGTTTGATCCAAATCACCAGATATATTTAAATCTGTACTAATGATAGGATTCATTGGTTGTTGTTTAGATTCAGAAACACGAAGAACATTACAATGGCTTTCTTGATTTGCAATAATACCACGAGAAATTAATATGTCCTTTGTTAAGTTTAAGGGCTTAGAGCTCAAATTGTTTATAACTATTTGCCCATTGCCATCGTCATCAAATCGGAATATACCCTCCGGAATAAAATAAGCACAGTTAAAGTCGTTACGCAAGCCTCCAACAACGTAAAGTTCGCCTTTGTATTTCGGCTGAGTATATACTTCTAAGATATTTAAACCAACTATTTCGGCACATTTATGATTAAGAATTTTTACTTTACTAGAGCTTACAAAATCGTCAAAACCATTATATAAAATATCAAAATGTTCGCCAGTTTTCTGAATCATCACGTGTGGCTGTTCAGTAAAAGTTTGGCCTATCATAAGAGGTACTGCCATAACATCATCAGGGACAACCAATAACTCTACATTAGCTTTCACCCCATCAATATCTATTTCAGTATTAATTTTACCCAAGGAATGGACGACGGAGTTTCCGAATCCCCTCAATATAGGTAAATCATTGTTATTTATGTGAATTTCTCCTAATTTGTGCAATTGCGATTGCTTAACCATTGAGCATTCACTACCAAGATCGACAAAGGACTCCATTTCTACACCATTAACGCTAACATTCTTAAAATATTTATCTGAATATTTACTGCTATTGGTAACCCTATTTACTGATTTTTCATTTTCGGTTTTTAAAGTAGCAGGAGCAATTGGATTCCTCGTATAACATTGCTCCGCTTCATGACCAATCCTTTGACATCTAGTACATTTCTTTAAAGGTTCGGGACATTGACGTACAAAATGGCCTTCTCGTTTACAGTTATTACACCGTTGGACTTTGTCTTTAAGGCTCAAGTTCTTTGTCGTAGATTCAGAAGCAGCAGATTGATTTTTTATAGTCAATTTACGATCTGGTATCGGTTTTACATTCCTAGAATTTTTCAAATAACTAAGCAATTTATCAGGGTCTTCATACTGAGCTGCTTCAGCCCCTAACCTCACTGCCCTATCGTCTATACCGTGCAGAATGCACTCTACCGCTCGTTTGCCAGTTATATTACACCGGTTTATGAGGGTAACCTTCTCATAAAAATAATCTTCAAGGGAATCATTGAAACGAGCGCGCCTAGCCAACATATCTGTTAGCATCTGTCCATAATTTTCCTCTGAGGGGAATGCCGATAGTAGCTTTGTCTGCCATTCATTCCAAGAAAAGAACACCGATGGCAACCCTTCATACCAACGTTTCGCGACACCTTGAAGTTTTGGAATAGCGTAATGAACAATTTGTTTCTCATTCCATGAATACCATTCAGCAGCTTCATTAACTTTACGTATCCACATTGCCATCGTTTGTTCCTTTCTTGCAGGGTCAAATTCTGGAATACTATCTTTAAAAGAACCTAACTTTTCATTATCCGGAATCAAAGATTTCAATGTTTGCAATAACACATTTAGATTCGCGGGTAAACTATTAAGTAAATCACCACTGCCAATATTCACAGCAGTGGTGCTACCTTCTGATCCTTGCGTAGTCGAAGCTCGAGGCTCAGGCGTCGCTATTGTGGGCCGCTGTTGCTCTGGACTACGTTGCCCGCTGTGACGCCGGCTGCTGCAAATAGAGCGCCGGCCGCCACTGTAGCGCTCATTGCCGCACGGTGAGCGGTAGTGCATTGGCTGGGGGATACCCCCGCCATGATAATCACCAGGCTGTTTGCTTGGGGATCGGTTGCGTAATGGACTACGCGACCGATGACTGCGAGATTCGCGCCCATGCGAACCATTGCGCTTTGACCGGCTCCGTAGCTGCCGTATGGCATGCTGACGCCGGGACGCACTTTGTGCCCGCCGATCTGCGCGCTTCACAGAGCTGCGCGAACGGCTGCGGGGCTGCCGACTGGCTGCGCATCTAGGTGGGCTGATTGCCCGACTACGGCGTAGTCTCGGAGACTCTCTGGCCATGCTGCGGCGGCCTCTCGGATCTTTTCCCAATAACGGGGACTTTTCTCGTATATTGTCCATATTTCCTGGTAAAAGAAAGGAAAAAACAAGTATACTGAGAAAAAAAAACATTGAGTCATTCTATCCCACTTCTGAATTGTAAAATAAAAGGCTTTAATCAATTTATAATTAATATAATTTGGCAAAATATGCTACATTATTTAAATTAAATTCACTAAAACTAAGAAATATATTTTTATCATCAATTACAGGCATTTAAGTAAATTAAAATAAACAAAAATAATAATGCACACATTATATAACATTGTTACAAAGAAATAAAAAACAATAATCACTTACAATTTTAGATGTTAACTGCACCAACGTCGGAAACGAACTGATCGAGGCAATTTTTTTTTTTTTTTTTTTTTTTTTTTTTTTTTTTTTGAAAGGACTATGTAGCTAGCTCCAAGTGAGCTTTCGCTACTTCACCGGGCGTTTGAGGTGAGGGCAGAGTGCCCTCAACCTGTATAGACAACATCACCAAAGGGCCCCCAGGAGGGACGGACCTCGGCTTTGGGCGTTGCCTGTGTGCGCAAGGCTTGGAGAGACAGCAAACTCTCATATTGCCTGATGGGCCGCGTATGCGTGCATGCAAGCCTGAAGGGCCAATCTGAGAAACAATGGCAAAAGCCTTTAGAGAGCAGCAACTCTCATTTTTGCCGTATGGGCCGAAAGTTACGTTGCCAGAAGGGCCTATCCTGGGTGCAAGTCACCCGGGACCGCCGGGCGGTCACCAGTAATCGGAGCTAATCCTACTCTACGCACTCTATTCCGGTGGCGAGTGCGACGGGGTCGGATAGTGGGATTCCTCTGGCTATTCGGAGCCGAAGAGGGGTCGGGGCGGGCTTGTGCGATGTCAATAGGATCATCGGGATCGTCAAGTACGTTCCTAGGACGTCTACGACGTAAGGTCGTATCGTGTAAGTTGGGGGAGTAGTTAGCAGCTTGCACTACTAACGGGTTGGGGTGGCGTGCGGCTTTCTCAAAGTAACGTTTGGAGGCGTTTTTGAGATAGCCGCGAATGGATGGGAGGTCTAGGTCACGGTGTAAGTCTGTCATGCGCAAGTACCGGTGGTGACTCGTATTCGTGGCACGGGTGACGAAACGGTTCTGCAATCGTTGCAGCCGATCGATGTGGGAGGGCGCGATATGGGAGAAGACTACGCCGGCGTAGGTCATGATAGGGCGGACGCAAAGCTTATAGAGTGTCAACTTATTTCTAAGTGACATCTTAGCATTGCCTATCATGGGGTGGAGACGGCCTAATACGAAGGCGGCATGGTTGCGGACTTTGGTGATGTGGGGGCCGAAGGTCATCGCGCTATCGAGTACGACTCCAAGGTATTTAGCCTTGCCTGCCCACTGAATGGGCTTTCCGTACAACGATACTGATCCTAACGAGGGGAGTTCTGCTCCGGACATGGTGATTTTTCGACGTGTCACAGCTTGGTTATCCTTTGAGAAAAACACAGCTGTGCTTTTCTCCGGATTAACTTCGATGCGCCACCTCTTGAACCACCCGCCGAGAGCGTCCACGGCGGACTGAAGACGATTCACGATGACCGTTTTAAGGTGATGGGACGTGTAGAGGGCCGTATCGTCGGCGAATAGTGCCACTTCTACATCTGGGGTCTTTGGGATATCGCTTGTGTACAGCGAATAAAGGAGGGGCGAGAGAACAGCGCCTTGCGGGACGCCGGCTCTAATGGGACGGGGCCTCGAGAGGCATCCCTCTACTCTGTACCGAAAAGACCGATTCGACAAAAAGTCTCGTATGATGTGCACGAGACTATCCGGCAGGCCCAAGTTGGTCAACTTGGATATCAAGCCCGAATGCCAGACTTTGTCGAAGGCTTTCGCTACATCGAAGAAGAGTGCTCCCGTAGGACGTCCCCAATTTCTCAACTTGAGAATATGCTCCGTGAGGCGGTGCAGTTGGTGGTGACACGCGTGTTTGGCCCGGAATCCAAACTGTTCGTCGGGGATGAGACTTTTGGACTCTACGTAGTCCTTGAGTCTTTTGAGGATGATCCGTTCGTAGATCTTGCCTATACAGTTCAAAAGACTGATAGGCCGGTAGGAGGAGGGGTTCTTCAGGTCTTTGCCTGGTTTAGGGATCCCGATCACGATTGCTTCTTTCCAGGCGGCTGGAAAAGTGCAATTTGCAAGACAAGCATTGAAGATGCTTACGAGCAGGAGGAGGAGGGTCTGTGGGAGGCATTTGAGCACTCCGTTCGAGAGTCCGTCAGCGCCGGGCGCTTTCCGGGGTTTGAGATCGCGGATGATTGACTTCACTTCGTCAAGTGTCGTCGGGGCAAGGGGGGTATTCGGTGGGATCGTCTAAGAAGCCACGAAGCGTTCTACGTGCGATTCCACCTCGCGAAGGTGATCGGGGTCTACTGGCTCACGACTAGGGGAGCATTGGCTCTCCAGGCTGTCTGCTAGGCATTCAGCTTTTTCATCATCATCGAAGGCGATGGAGCCGTCTGGACGTGTGAGGGGGGGAGTGGCCGCAACCGTGTCGGTCTTGAGGCTTCTGGCTAGTCGCCAGTATGCCTGGTGGGAGGGCGTCATCTCGGCAAGGAGATCGCCCCAGCGTTCGTTCCTAATTTCCGCGATGCGTTCCTTGACTCGCCGTTGCAAGAAACGAAGGTGGGCACGGGCCTCTTCGGTGGGATAGTTGTCATGTAAGCGTGAAGCGCGATTCTTCTCTGTCAACAGCTGCCGCATATCCTCGGGGAGCTCCATTCTGTGGGTGGGATCCACAGAAGGGACTTCCCGAGAGCATTCCTTGTAGGAAGCTTGCAGGTGGCTGGTGAGAGAGGAGATTGCGCTGTCAGTGTCGTCAGTCGTGGTGATTATGTCAGGGATTGCATCCAAGTGCGGTGTTGGCTGGTTGATAACTTTTCCAAGTTTCTTCCAGTCAGTCACCGTCCTTGTATGCACTATACGTCCGTTGTCTGTCGGTCCTAGTTGTAACACTACAGGTCGGTGGTCGGAGGAGATGTCAGGGTGGACCTCTACTGAACACACCTGAAGGGTGATGTTCTTAAGGAGGGCAATGTCAAGAACGCTGGGGTTTTGTCCCTCTTGAGTGGGGTAACGCGTGGGAGCTAACGTGGCCACAACGTCGAAATCTAGTTCGTCATGGAGACTCTCTAGGATTAGTCCGTTGGGCGAGTTCGTGACAGAGTGCCAGCGAACTGACTTGCTGTTAAAATCTCCAGCCAAAATGGTAGAGTTTGACAGCGAGAAGAGGGATTCGAGGTCGCTACGGAGCAACGTCTTTTTGCAGGGGAGGTAAATCGAGGCGATGTTGATAGGCGCATGACCGGTCATGGCTATCCGGAGGAGGGAGCACTCGATATTTGTAAGAGCTGGGGGGTCCAGCTGGGTGCAGTGAAGTGACCTTTTGTAGTAGATTACTGTTCCGCCCTTTTGGGTGCGTAATCTGTCATTACGGATGATGTTGTAATTCGCAATCCGAGGATTGCGATGGTGGGGCTTCAAAAAGGTCTCTTGTGCAAGGAAAATGTCCACTTGATGTGTTGTAAGAAACTCCTGGATGAGGGGTTTCACATCGGTGAATTTTCCGTTCGCGTTGTAGTACGCGATAGTGAGGGAGCGGGGTTTGATTCTCTTATTGAGACTACCCATATTAACGCGAGGGGAAGTAACGCGCGAGGAAGGGCGCGTTGATCGAGGCAATGGCGGCATCTCCTTTTTATAGTAAAGGGGTGGGGAGGGCGCCATGCCTCTGATTAAAACAATTCAAAAGAAAACTAACTTATATCTATGTTGTTTTACTTTTATAAATCTAAATTATATTTAAAACTATGTTTGCAACCATGTACGAGTTTGACGTATGACGTAATAAACGCATATATCAGTTGCTAACATATTACAATTTTCTTTTTACAATAATAAAATGTACTTGTAAATAGGTTTAAGTATTGTTTACGAAAAATACGATTACTATAATATTCTGGCATACCCTACAATATGATTATTAGATGTTAAAAGTAAATCTGGTGAAAATAACATAATTCTGTTTCTTTATACTAGAATGATATTTACGATACGTTCTGGTAGTATTGTTAAAATTATTTTTCTCCGTGCGCGTGGAGGTATCAAGCTGAAATTCATATCAAATGATCTACTGTCTCTTGGATCTGTAAAAAAAAATCTTGTAAGCCAACGCAATCAAAAGGTACAGCCGTTTATGCAGCAAATTTTCGACATTCGGAAGGGAATCAATACCTACAGGGTACTTCCCGTGAACTCAGTATTTTGAAATTTGGTACGAAGTAACATCTTATAGCACAGATAAAGGAAATATTGCGAAAAGTATAAATTTTTAGTTACATCATATACCTAATAAAAATGTTTTTAAGAATTTTAAACTTTTAGATAGATAATGTTCCGTTCGTGCGCGAGTCCAACTCGCACTTGGCCGGTTTTTTTTCGTATGTTTGTAACATAACTCCATAACTAAAGAACCGACATGAAAAAGCTACGAATAAGTGAACAAGTATTTTTGATATTAAAAAAGTTTACTTCTAGAGATCATAAAAAAAACATAGAAATTCGTATAGTAAGTTTATTTTGATCTTTTAAATCATATCAATTATAAACTTACGTCTACTTTCATAATTTGTATTGCTATTTAAAATCGCTTGTTGAAAAACATTGTAGAAGAGTTCATTATGTTTTCATCCATTACCAAATTAGGATCACGTCATGGATGTAATCAGAGTTAGGATAACGTTGATCCTGCTGTTGTCCCGTATTAATCAAGGGATCAAGTGAGACGGGATATATACGGTATGAGTTGAAAGCCGATATTTTATATCAGCTTCATTGCGTTCTAAATGAAACGGAACGAAGAGTTAAAAGATACGTTACTCGTACCATTGAGATTACCGAAATGGTCATGATACGAGTATTAAGAATAATATTTCATGTAACCAACTTCAATCAAACCACTGAAATGATGCTGCCTCCATGGTTCAGCGGTTAAGGCGTTTGCCTGTACACCCGGGAATCGTGGGTTCGATTCCCGGCATACTTTTTTAAGTTGTTTCCAGTTTGATTAGGACATTGCAGGCTTGAATCACCTGATTGTCTGATAATAAAGATGATTCCGCGCTTCGGAAGGCACGTTAAGCCGTTGGTCCCGACTGTTATCTCGTATATGTTAAAGAAACCATGTCAGCGACCGAGAGGCGGTTCCGAAGAACTCGGACACCAGAGTATACATGGACGATTTGCCGGATCACCTACACGAAATGATGATGATGACTTAACACCCATAAGGTCAGGGGTGCTTTCCTCAACTGCTTGGCCGGTAGTTGCAGGTATGCCATCGGGTACGCGCGCCCGGCCTCCTGAGCTTCTACTTGCTTTTCCCCCATTCATCCTATTGAGTAGTATCCCAATACCTTCTCCCTACTCAAATCCAAAAAAACTTATCCTTTCCCTGACTTCCGATGGGTAGCAGTTTCGGAAGCATAAGAAGCCAAAGAAACTGCGCTCGCCAACCCACTAAGCTTGGTGAATATGGCAATATCCTTCCATGAAAAGAAGAATCCTTGGGAGAGGCATTCGTGCAGAATGGACTTCTTACGGCTGAAAATGATGATGATGACATAAACACTGAAATGATAACACTCCTTTTTTGTGGAGTCGTGTAAAAAAGTCCAACTGTTCGGATCCCATTTGCATACCTCATTCTTTTGTGCTTGCTTGCACCCCAATCCAAACAAAACGGTTTTTTTTTGCAAAAAAGATCTTTTTTGACAAGCTTTTATTATATACGAATCCACGCTGTACGGTGCTTTCCAAGACAAATCAAATGAGCTCAACCACAACTGGTGTGCCGTGTTTAGTTTAAGAGTTCCTAAGGCCACCTTCCGATTCCATCAATAGACTAGCGCAATGATTCCGTAATATAGTATTTCCGATTTACACATGCATGCAAAATTTCAACTCAGTCGGTAATCGGGAAGTTGATTTAATTCGTAAGATTTGATTACAGACTGATTACAAACAAATATCGGGACAGGTGAAACTAAGTACAAACTTGTAAAATACTGAACATGGAAAAATATATATTGGAAACCGTTCGCAGCTCTAACAAACTGCCTCTGGGCCATATTGATTTGGTTTATGTAACTCTCGCCGCGATCACACTTTGGCTTTGAAATGCGAATATTTTTACAAAGCGGTCGTTTCATTGAATAGATCTATTTATTTACTAGTTTCCGCCTGCGGCTCCGCCCGCGTCATTGTCGATCCCTCGGGAATAGTACTTTGTCCCGGGATAAAAGGTAGGTACCCTATGTCCTTCTCCGCACTCCAGAGAATTTGTATGCAAAATTTCATGATGGACGGTTCAGTAGTTACGGCGTGAAAGCGTAACAAACAAACAAACAAACTCACTTTTGCATTTATAATATTAGTAAGGATAAGGATAATAAAGTAATAAGGATGGTTTAAGCTAAACAGCGTAAGAAACAAATGAAAGTATAAACTCATTTTCGCATTTGTTGTAGTTAAGATATTTGGGAGGAAACTGAGGAATCATATCAATAGGAGATGTGGCTATCAGTTTTGACTGCTCAATATGTCTTATAGCCCTAGGCTCTGCCTATTCCTTAAGGCTTAAAGACATGATGAGGGTGTATGTATGGATATATGATACGTTCGGAGCTTTCAAAAACTGCCTCCGAGCCACTCTCTCGCCAGTTACTGAATTCAGGATAGGTTACGGTTTGTGACGCCACCGTTTATCACATAAAATTACCGTCCGTAAAATGCAACTTGACAGACAGACAATTTTTTTATTACGTTTCCGACCTGCCACAATAGGTCTTATAGGCTCTGTGTATTCCTTAAGAGTTAGAGACGTGATTACAGTATGGATGTATGATACGTTCTCAGCTTTCACAAACTGCCTCCGAGCCATATTGATTTGGTTTATGTAACCCTCGCAGCGATCATACTTTTGCAAATGTGAATATTTCCGCAGAACGATCGTTTCAATAGAAAAATCTATTTATTTATCAATGTTTGTGGTTTAAGCTACAAAGCTTAACAAACAAACGAATATACAAACTCAATTTCGCATTCGAGATATAAGTTAGGATATTCGAAAAAAAAAACGGAGAAACCAAGTTAATGAGCATTTCATCACCATTTTGACTACGTTTACCACCTACCATCAAAATGGTATGCTACGTACCTTTAAGAATTATAGCTCTAGTATCTATGTATGTATGGATGTATGGTACGTTCCCAGCTTTCATAAACTGCCTCCGAGCCATATTGATTCCGTGTTTTGTAACCTCGCAGCGATCACACTCTGGCGCTGAAATGCGAATATTACTAAAGAACGCCTGTTGCAGTATAACGATCATCTGAGTATTTTCTCGAAATATAAATTTTATACTTATAACCATATACATCAATAAAACATTCGTCAAGAAACAATTGTGTAACTTAATAAAACTGTACAACTCAATAAAAAAATACCAAACAAGGAAAATAAGGATTTCCGCAAACGCCTTGCATAAGCTTCGGAAAGAGATAAGATAGAGAGATAGATAAGATAGATAGATAGATAGAGAGATCTTTCGAGATAAGGTCTAACGTCATGACACAATGACGTTTAGATCCTTGTAAAATAATCAGCCTAATTTTAGTGAATCCTATTATTCAATAAAACTATCTGTGTGTCCGTCACTCATAGTGAGTTTGCTTAGTACGAGTATCTACGCTTTCTTTGTAGCTATCACTACGAATAAGTACAGCTATCGTCATTATTTGGAGTAGGTGTCACGGTCAATCGACCATGCACACCCTGTTGTCAGAGTTCTTCGGAACCGCCTCTCGGATTCTGACGTGGTTCCTTTAACGACTACCAGATGGCAGCCGGGACTAACGGCTCAACGTGGCTTCCGATGCACGGAACTATCTTAATTATCAGACAATCAGGTGATTCAAGCCTGCAATGTCCTAACCAAACTAGAAACAACTAAACAAAGTATGTTTTCCGTGGGGATCAAACCTGCGACCCCGGATCTATAGGCAAACGCCTTAACCACTGGACCACGGATGCAATTATAATTAGCTGTAAGGTACATACAATCAATATACTTACTGAGGCTGGGGACGAAGTCGTAGATAAAGGCTCGTGTATACGTCTAAAATACAATTGTATACTTACTAAAAATGCCCTTTTATAAACGCTGGAAAAGCATTCCGAAAACGTCCTGCATAAGCTTCGGAAAAGCCATGAATCTTACGAGATAAGGTCTCCGTCGAGAGACAATGTAACTTTTACGTTCCAGTAAAATATTCATCCTAATTTTAGTGAATCCCATTATTCCATAAAACTGTCTGTCCGTCTGCCACTATTAATTTTGATTCAATTCTACGAACGATTAAGCTTTTTTTTAAGGTTCCGTACCCAAAGGGTAAAAACGAGACCCTATTAATATCGCTCCGCTGTCCGTCTATCTGTCTATCCATCTGTCACCAGGCTGTATCTCATGAGCCGTGATAGTTAGACAGTTGAAATTTTCACAGATGATGTATTTCTGTTGCCGCTATAAAAACAAATTCTCATAAATATAATAAAATAAATATTTAAGGGGGGGTACCATACAAAGATATGATTTTTTTTCAATTTTTATAGATAACCAACTTTTGGATCTGTGGCGTACCCTTTTTTTTTATGTACCCTTTTTCACCACTTTATTCTACAAAAAAAGCAACGTGTCAAGTACTTTATGTAAACTTAGATCAGTATTCACGAATTTACATCAAATTTATAGATATTTATAGATAACGGTACGGAACCCTTCGTGCGCGAGTCCGACTAGCACTTGGCCGGTTATTTATGATATAGAACGGCAAACGAGTAAGCGAGTCACCTGATGGGATGGTAAGCGATCAGCGCTGCCCATGGACAACTGCAGCACCAAGGTGTAACAGGAGCGTTGCCGGTCATTGAAGGAATTGGAGAAAGGACATGGGGGGAGGAAATGGGGGAAGGACGGGCCTCCGGCTTTCTCACTCACCAAACGAAGCATAGAAGCGGTAAAGCTTCTACTCAAACGTCGATTTTCTGTGAGAGTGTGGTACGTCCCTGGACTAGCCGGCCCATTCATGCTACTAGCATACCTGGCTCTACCAGAACTAAAAATACAAACTAAAATAAAATCTAAAATAAACTTTTTGGTACACTGACTTCGTAGCTTTTAAAAGTGACATACATACAATAATGATGTGTGTATGTATTAAAACAGTTGTATAATTTACTAATATGCCCTATTCTAAAAGAACTTGGTAGGGTTTTGTCAATCACATTTATCTATAAAAAATAACTATAAAACTGTCCATCTATCTCTGTTTGAAACACTTATTTTGTACTTTTATAAAAGTAACACAATCAATATAATTATCTAGACTAGGGACGAGGTCACAAGAAAATATAGTATTTGAATAAAATACAAATTTTATTAAAAAAAAATCACTAAGTAACAATTGTGTAACTTACTAAAATGTCTTTTCTTAACGCGGGAATTCCGCAAACGTCTTGCATAAGCTACGGAAAGAGCTATGAATCTTCCAAGAAGGTTTACGTCGCGGGGTCAGCCTAATTTTAGTAAACCACATCTGTGTTTCTGTCACAGTAAACAAATCTATGATCGATTAAGTTGAACTTTGGTATACATAGGAATAACTCCACCTCATTTGAGAAATTAACCGGTTTCACTCTCGGTTAGGCTATGGAAATACCTGTGAAATTTTAGTGCTAGTATTTTTCTAGCCGGGACTCAAACCCGGTGCGCCTTAAGTAACAGATTGATGTATTAAAAAAATATTTATTCCTCCAACAATCTAATTATACAATGTATAAGTTACATAATTATGGCGTAATCTCAGATTGGTGGAGACTGGAGTTTGTATAATGGGCCTTTGGCACAGATCTCCAGTGCTCTCTCTTCTGGATACTAACCTGGGTATCAACCTTTTGTATGCCAGACACAATAAACAATGTTGTTCTTCCATGCTGGTCTGGGAGAAAAGAAAAAACGTAGAATATGTAGTAGTTTATGTAATAAGTTCTTTTTTATGTTGATAGCCGTAAGGTGGAAAACTGAATCAAAATAGTGATGGGTTGTTCGCCGCATCGCTTCGTGATACGATTCCTCAGATTTTCGGCCATTTCATAATGGCTTTATGATCTGTGCGAAGCAGCTGGTACATTCTTAGTTTTAGTTTTCTTCCAGAGCATGAATTACAAAATGTATTTGCTTATAATAAAAGCTAATCATAAAAATGGTATGTTAAAAAAAAGATACGGTAGCCACCATTTTTGGGGTTCCATACTTCGAAAGGAAAAACGGAACGGAATATTTTTTTTACACTTTCCATCACCACCGCACAAATTTGCAATTGAAACATCAAAGGCATAATTAATAAACAACAGGACAGCTTTAATGAACTCGGAGGGCCTCGTGTAAATGCACGAGGCCCTCCGAGTTCATTTCATGCGCAAAATGTCTCGTTTGCAGAAAGCTATCGATTTTTTTTACAACGATTTGCTTCTATAAAACTTACTTCAAATGCCTATGAGTATAGTGGAAAAATTTACATGAATAGTAGCTAGTCTACATGAAAGGAAGAAGGAGAAAGATTAATTAAAAACCGGCCAAGTGCAAGCCGGACTCACGCACGAAGGGTTCCGTAACATTATCTATAAAAATTCAGTAGTTGTTTTATGTAACTAACTACTGTCTTAACTTAACTAATTTTCAATTCAATTTGTATGAAATTTTACTTTTTTTCAAAATGTTATTTTAACTCTTTTTCGGCATAATTAATATAGATATCCATACCAAATTATAGCTTTCTAGTACTTATAGTCTCTGAGTAAAACCGTGGACGGACAGACGGACAGGCATAGCGAAACTATAAGGGTTCCTTGTTTACTACGCAACCCTAAAAATCTATGCGTATAAAAATCAAAAAAAAATGACCGGGTGACTGACTCATATAATCAAAGGACAGCTGAAACCAAGGGTCAAGAAGCAAGAAATTTTTCACACACATTCCTTATATAATTTAAGTATGTATTAAAAAGGGATTTGTTTAAATTAATCCTTAGGGAATTCATTTAAACAAATCCCTTTATAATTGTGATAAAGTTTAGTTTCACGCGGTTAGAATAAATATATATAGGGACATATCACACAGATTGAGCTAGCCCCACAGTAAGTTGTGAACTTGTATTGTAGGATACTAACTCAACGATACTATATTTTATAATAGATAGTTATATAAATAAACATCCGACCAAGGTAAATCTAAAAAAAGTCTTTTCCATCATGAGCTGACCGGGGATCGAACCCGGAAAATCTCGTGTTGCAATGGAGCTCGCCTGAGTAGCGGGTTCAGCAGCGGGAAACAATAATATATAAGAAAAAATGTATAGGGATTCTAAGGATATACAGCCAATGATAAAAAAGAAACAGACTCACAAACTGACATGCACACATGAACTCACAAACATTACACTCCTTTTGTACAGTCGTGTTTAATTTATGTCTTATAGTAATAGGACTACATATTAATATAATCTTCCATATATAAAGAACTGTGTTCAATCAAAGTACTCAACCCATTTGTAATACCTGTCGAAGGTAACTAGGTTGTAAAGTGCATTACTAATAAGACCATTTCTGTATACACTTAGTTTGCAAATAAATGATTATGATTTTGATGAAATTTAAATGGAACCCATTTGAAGAAATTTGAAGGAATATTCTTACAATGTTTTTTTTTTAATTCGTTTAAAAATGTCGGAGTTATGCGGAACAAACATAAAAAAAATAAAACCGGACATTAAAAGTTCTTCCTTTTTTTGAAGTCGGTCAATGGAGTCTGTAACGCTCGTTTTGTGTGTATGTAAAATTACCGTCACTCTTTTTCCAAATAGTCCCTTTTGCATCAGTTAGTCTCGTTTTATTACCTACTGTTTGTGAATTGAACATTTTGCGTCTAACCCTCGAAATTTCATATAAATTAAAACCAAAGGTATTTGTGAGTTTTTCGCTCCATTGGATTATATCCGGAGTGAAATCTGGCCGTCCGATTTCTGATTGGATATGTTGCAGACACTTGATGTTTCATTTATAATGTTTGGGATTAAATTTATTTGAGTGCTCTGTTGTTATTTACATAGATCAACAATTTTCGTAGAATAGCGTTTGTTTATATATTATCCTTTTTTTGGTTTGTATACACGGTGAAATTTTGATCATTTTGGACCCTTACAGGGGTTTCTCAGACCATCAATATGAATAACTTTTTCTAGGGGAATTGGTCCCCTAGAACCGGGAACACAAAAAATTGTATGGGAATGTCAATTTTTCTTTTTGAGTTCCCAGCATTATTACCATAGGAAAAGTTGTTCATTTTAGATGGTCTGAGTCACCCCTTTAAGGGTCCAAAACGATAAAAATTTCACCGTGTATACTTCTAGGCATCCTTCAATTAGTAAACATCCACTCAATTTGGCTGGTCGACCGGTAGAGATTCCTTTATGGGATAAGTCTCCCTTTGTAAGTTTATCTCTTCGTGTTTTTTTTTATGTCCCGTCGCTTTCTTTTTGTTAACTGACAATATAGAAACAAAAACAAAGTCATAGATCAATATAGATCTTCTATTTTAACACTTTTAAAGCCATTTACCCCTCAATTGCCGGATATTTATACCCATAACTTATCAATTGGTTCCATTGTTCACCTATCCCACAATTTGCGAGAAGGGTCTAAAATCATATTGTGGCAAATTGGGACCAATTTCCATATTTTTGGCGAAATATTCGTATTATGCCGTTTCGAGGTTTCATTCAAAATTACTCCGGTTTGAAAGCCCGTTTTAATACAAATTTGAATAATGAAAGGTGCAATTTTTTGTTATTGAGAGAATTTCACAGCTCTCTCAATTGCAAAAATAAGTAAATTACACCGATGGCACTGAATTTTGTTTGCTTTCATAATGTTTTCTACATCTACACTATTATAAAGAGGGGAGGTTTGATTGTTTGTTTGTTTGAATTGAATAGGCTTCGAAAGTACTGGACCGATTTGAATACTTCTTTCACGATTAGACTCCTAAATTATCCTTGATGAACATAGGCTATAGAATATTTTCAAAAAGTTAGGGATTCGTATGAAAACTTCCATATTGTAACCCAAAGTGTAAAAAAAATATTATGTCACTAAATCTACCCGAGCGAAGCCGGGGCGGGACGCTATAATGATGATGAATTGACTTTGGATTTTAATTTTCCTATGTCACTTATATTATATATATAATAATGCTATATATATATATAATTTTACTAGCTCCGTGGCGCAGCGGTCAACACGCCAGCCTGCTACACGGAGTGACCGGGTTCGATCCCCGGCCAGGTCAAGATGGAAAATGATCTTTTTCAGATTGGCCTGGGTCTTGGATGTGTATCTATATATGTATTTGTTATAAAATATAGTATCGTTGATTTGGTATCCCATAACAAAAGTCTCGAACTTACTTTGGGGATCGCTTAATCTGTGTGATTTGTCCGTATATATTTATTTATTTATTTGCAGGCAAGGCAAACTCATACCTTGAATTCATTCAAATGACGATAACTTTTTTTTAATGAACCGATTTTGATGAAACAAACTTTAAATGTTTTGCTGAGTTAAAACAAAGCAATTGGTGAAAGTTTTGAAGTAAATCGGTTCAGTATTTTCGGAGATAATCGTGATCATACAGACAGACAGACAAAAATTCTAAAATTTTTTTTTGCTTTTTATTATTCATTTTAAGTCTCCCTCTATCCATTTCAGATGTGGGCTTCTCCCACTTTATTAGTTAAAATATTTATATAATAATAACGCACACATATATACACACATACACACATATACATTTATATTTATTTATACATTAATATATCACACACTTAAATTATACAATTTAAGTATTTACTATTTAAACACATTCATGCACCAAGCATACTTACATTACCGTACGATATCTATGCGTTGTGAATTCCATCGCTGAGGGGAATGCAATCGCGCACTCTAAAACCTGTTTGCTAGGCGCGGCTGCGCGGGCACATCGCTGTTCGATGCGACCAGTCGAGACTGATACTTACGCTAACCCTCACGCTCGCGCGCTCGATGCCTTCGTTTAGCTTATGAATGTTTGTACTCGCTGCTTTCTTACTGTGCTATTTTCACCTTTCATTCGTGCTTCCTCATCTTCATTCTCCTTCCATTCTATGTACTGTTATACTGTGTGTGTGTGAATAAACTGTTGTGAATAGACTGGAGTGTGCCGTACTTTGATTTCAGCTCTTCATCTGGCTATCTGGTAACGTACCTTTCACTCTCTCATCATTTCATCGCTCATCACACCATAACCGCTACACTGGAATACGTTATTAGAAGATCACTAGCACAAAGAAACCATAATGGCGCAGAACAAAGACGACGGCAAGTTCGTCGATGCTAGCCCGGGCACCGTTTCCATTGTACCGTCCGACATTTCAAAAGTTTCCGTACGACTTCCACCGTTTTGGCCCGAGGAACCAGAAATATGGTTTGCTAACCTGGAGGGACAATTTTTTATCTCTGGCATCACTGCAGACAGTACCAAATTTTATTACGTCATATCCCAGTTGGACCAGCAGTATTCTAAGGAGGTCAAAGATATTATCACCTCACCACCGGCTACTGGGAAGTACGAGAAACTGAAGAGCGAGCTTATCAAACGTATATGCGCGTCCCATGAGAAGAAGGTGCAGCAACTCCTCATGCACGAAGAACTTGGGGATCGAAAACCATCCCAGTTCTTACGGCATCTTCAAGGTCTCGCTGGTGCAAACATTCCCGAAGACTTCCTCAAGACTATTTGGACCAGTCGTCTCCCCGAGAAAGTCCAAACAGTTCTCGCAGGTCAACCTCAGGCACCTCTCGAAGTCTTAGCTGACCTTGCAGACAGGGTAAACGACATCGTTCCCTCAAAACCCGGACAGGTCGCTTCAACCAGCTATGCTCCAGCATCCACGATGGAGTCGATGGCACGTGAGATCGCAGCTCTCCGCAAACAGCTGGAGGATTTAACAACGAGACAATCCAGGAGGCCTCGTTCGCAGACTCGACGACAATCCCGGAGCCGCTCCAATACCCGATCGCAGTCGAACTATAGAAAGTTCCCCGTCTGTTGGTATCACCACAAACACGGCAGCATGGCAAACAAATGTATCCGGCCCTGTGACTACAAGAACTCGGGAAACTCTCAGGGCAGTCGGTAGAGGCGACAGCCGATAGCCCAGCAGCCACTGGTCGCCTGTTCGTCGTGGACAAGTCATCGAAGGTGCAGTTCTTGGTCGACACCGGCAGCGACCTCTGCGTCTTTCCCCTGTCCAAGCTACGGCAACGTCGTGCGCCCACCGATTTCAATCTGACGGCTGCTAACGGCACGACCATCAACACCTACGGATACGTTCATTTCACGCTTAACCTAGGGTTGCGTCGCAATTTTCCTTGGCGTTTTGTGGTAGCTAATGTAACAAAAGCTATTATTGGTATAGATTTCTTATCTTATTACAACCTTATTGTTGATTGTAGGAATCAAAGGCTTATTGATAATACCACCAATGTAACTACAGTAGCTTCATTAGTTAAAGATTGTTGTGATTTGCATTCTGTAAAGGTCCCGACTGGTGAATCTCGCTACCATCGAATTCTTACGCAGGAATTCCCAGAAATTACTCGTCCGTCGGGTACACAGCGCATGGTTCCTCACAACACACAACACCACATTCGCACCACACCAGGTCCCCCTGTTTCTTGCGCTCCCAGACGTCTGGCTCCAGGCAAATTAAAGATAGCCAAACAGGAGTTTGAGGCAATGCTGGCGAACGAGACATGTAGACCCTCAGAGAGTCCATGGTCCTCGCCCTTACATCTTGCGCCCAAGAAGGACAACGGTTGGCGTCCCTGCGGCGACTACCGTCTTTTAAACGCTCGGACTATACCAGACAGGTATCCCATCCGACACATCCATGATTTTACTCACAACATCTCAGGTTGTAAGGTTTTCAGTACTTTGGACCTCGTTAAAGCGTACAATCAGATACCTGTCTGCCCAGAGGATATACCGAAGACTGCTATCACCACTCCGTTTGGTATGTACGAATTCCCATTTATGACTTTTGGTCTGCGTAATGCAGGCCAAACATTTCAGAGATTCGTGGATGAGTTGACCCGTGGACTGGACTTCATATATTGTTACTTGGACGACTTCCTGGTCTTTTTCAGGAGCGAAAAGGAACATGAAGACCATCTCCGCCAGGTTTATGCACGTCTACGGGACTACGGCATGGTCATCAATGTGTCCAAGTGCGTCTTTGGGGCTCCCGAGGTAACTTTCTTAGGTTACCGGATTTCGGAGAGCGGTACCAAGCCACTGGATACAAAGGTCCAAGCCATACGTGACTTTCCTCCACCCAAGGACGTCAAATCGTTGAGGAGGTTTCTGGGAATGGCCAATTTTTACAGGAGGTTTATACCTCAAGCCGCCCAAATCCAAGCACCTCTCAACGCTCTCCTTGCAGGTGCAGTAAAAGGTTCAACGCCTATCAGCCTTATTGGTGATGCTCTGAAAGCTTTCCAGGACACCAAGGAAAGCTTGTCCGATGCAGCTCTTCTGGCTCATCCAGATTGCCAGGCAAAACTTGCATTGGTTACAGACGCATCGGATTTGGCAATAGGTGCCGTCTTGCAACAGCTGAAAGACGACGTATGGCAGCCTTTAGGGTTCTTTTCCCGTAAGCTGAGTCCTTCACAGCAAAAATACTCCCCGTACGACCGCGAACTTCTCGCAGTCTACGAGGGTATTAAATATTTTCGCCACATGCTTGAAGCCAGGCATTTTGTAGTCTACACCGACCACAAGCCGCTGACTTTTGCCTTCCACGAACGAAAGCGTAACTGCACGCCCAGACAGTTTCGTCATTTGGATTATATATCCCAGTTCACGACCGACATAAAGTATATAGCGGGCAAAGACAACGTCGTCGCTGACACGCTATCCCGGATCGATGAACTGGAGGCACCAGTCAGCATGGCTGATTTAGCTAGGGCTCAAGCATGTGACGATGAGCTGGCAGGATACCTGGAAACCCCATCTTCACTACGTTTATCGAAGATGGCACTACCTGGAGATCCCACGACTCTGTATTGCGATACAAGCACATCGAATAGACGACCTTTCGTGCCCAAAGACTTGCGCAAACAAGTTTTCCGGAGCTTGCATTCACTGAGTCATCCCGGAGGCAATGCGACTGCTAAATTAGTCGCCGAGCGGTTCGTGTGGCCCGGGATGCGGAAAGACTGTCGCGAGTGGGCAAGGACGTGCTTGGCTTGTCAACGTGCAAAAGTGAGTCGACATGTGTCCGCACCTTTAGGCACTTTCGACTTACCACGCGCGCGCTTTAAACACGTCCACATTGACTTGGTCGGTCCTCTTCCCACGTCTCACGGCTTCAGGTACTGTTTGACGGCCATAGATCGGTTTACCCGTTGGCCAGCGGTAGTACCTATTACTGATATCACGGCAGAGACAGTCGCCCAAGCTTTGTTGTCCACTTGGATAGCCCGTTTTGGTTGCCCGATTGACATTGTTACAGACCGCGGCCGTCAATTTGAATCCGCACTGTTCCAATATTTGGCGAGGGCCATTGGCTTCCAACACAAACGGACAACCGCGTACCACCCGGCCTGTAATGGACTCATCGAGCGCTTTCACAGGCAGCTCAAGGCTTCCATTACATGCCATGCCGACTCAAACTGGACAGAAGTACTACCTCTGGTCCTATTAGGCGTACGCAGTGCTTTTAAAGAGGACTTACAGTGTTCTTCTGCCGAACTTCTATATGGCGAGCCATTGCGACTCCCTGGCGAATTTTTTGAATCAGGCGATTATACTGGTACAGCTGATATATCGGATTTCACCGCGCGCCTAAATTCATTCGCCGATAAAATAAGGCCTGTACCTGCTTCACGGCATTCCAAAAACAAAATATTTATTTTTAAGGAGCTGGCCACAACGGATTTCGTTTTCCTGCGTGAAGACGCTGTGCGCGCACCTCTAACGCCTACATATTCAGGCCCTCACAAGGTCATAGAACGAGGAGACAAATATTTCAAACTCCAGGTCAAAGGCAAGCCAATGACCGTTTCTGTTAACCGGCTTAAACCGGCTTTCATAATGTCTGACGAACACCAGGTCACTCTTCCAACCCCGCCAGCTTGTCTAACGCCGGTGCCAAACGACGTAACTAAGCCTACTTTTGTTACCCGTTCTGGTCGTCACGTCCGTTTCCCGGACTATTATCGCCCCTAACCAGGTCTCTGGGGGGGAGTGATGTGGGCTTCTCCCACTTTATTAGTTAAAATATTTATATAATAATAACGCACACATATATACACACATACACACATATACATTTATATTTATTTATACATTAATATATCACACACTTAAATTATACAATTTAAGTATTTACTATTTAAACACATTCATGCACCAAACATACTTACATTACCGTACGATATCTGTGCGTTGTGAATTTCATCGCTGAGGGGAATGCAATCGCGCACTCTAAAACCTGTTTGCTAGGCGCGGCTGCGCGGGCACATCGCTGTTCGATTCGACCAGTCGAGACTGATACTTACGCTAACCCTCACGCTCGCGCGCTCGATGCCTTCGTTTAGCTTATGAATGTTTGTACTCGCTGCTTTCTTACTGTGCTATTTTCACCTTTCATTCGTGCTTCCTCATCTTCATTCTCCTTCCATTCTATGTACTGTTATACTGTGTGTGTGTGAATAAACTGTTGTGAATAGACTGGAGTGTGCCGTACTTTGATTTCAACTCTTCATCTGGCTATCTGGTAACGTACCTTTCACTCTCTCATCATTTCATCGCTCATCACACCATAACCGCTACACAGTCAAAAATTCTAAATGTACAGACAAAATATTTTTACTGTTTTATACCTACAGACAAACAGACAGACAAAAAATTAAAAAAATTTTTTTTTGCTTTTTATTATTCTTTTTAAGTGTCCCTCTATCCATTTCAGTCAAAAATGCACAGACAAAATATTTTTACTGTTTTATTATATGTATAGATAGATATGTATAGATATAGATAAGATAAATAATCGAGGAAAATTCGATAAGGTGAACATTATCAATACATTTTCTAGTTACGAGGGAGTTCTAGTATTTAACAGTTGTAACAACAAACAGGTTTTGAAACATAATTTTTCTATCCGACCTCGCAGTAGTTGAATAAATCCAGCCGAGATAAAATCTATTGAATTCCGACCCAGAGCAGACTACATGAGGGTAAATCCCACTTGACGTCAACTGATGCAGACAGAGCTACTTTTGTCGGTAGGTTTCTGCCAAGTAATCTTGTGTTCTAGATCCTTTCAACGATAGAAATGTCGCGATAATTTGTCTTCTGATTTGTATAATCTTAGTGTAAACATTTTAAATTTCTTTTTTATTTCGAAAAAGGAATGAGTTTAACCTTTAACAAAACCACAGAAAAAATACAACGTATTTTTTTTTCGTATTTTTTAGCATTTTCAGCCAGTGCAGTTGTTCTGTTCTGTATCGTATTTTACGAAGTCGAGATTTAAAAAGTCAGTTAAAACTGGGTTCGGACTTTCGAATGTGGCCAAAGGGAAATGAATAGCTCATAAAATACTTTGTTGTATTTGAATTGATGAAACGTTTTAACTTTCTAAAACACCGCAATAAAATGAAAGATAACATTTTTGACGATGTTAACAATATAAAGCGCTTTGCATATTTATTTTTCTATATTTTGGGACGATAAATAGTTACGATATTTAGGTTCTTTTATGTTATATACTGACAACTAATGCAAATACAATATACATCTGTATTTATACCGCTAATATAACAAATATATTTTAGTCAAGAAATTAAACAGAATCACATTTATCGGAAAGTGCAATAAAATCAAAGATTTTATTGAAAACTTACGACAAGTCTAATAAGAAATGTATATATTTTTTTAATTAATCGGTATTTAAATATCTTTCTTAGATAAAAGTCATACACGTCGTTTAAACGTCCACCATTTTGTTTTATTTATTTTTAACTAGGTCTCGCCCGCGGCTTCGCTCACATTAATGTCGATTCCGCGAGAACAGTTTTGTTTTTTCATTATTGGCGTTTATAATGTTAGTAAGGACATATTTATCCTAGCACAACACCTGGGTTGCCAAGATAATTCAAATACCTTAAATATAAATATCCCACCATGCTTTTTTAACGACTCGATTAAGGTACCTATAATGGAAAGTATTATTTATACGCGCGAAATATAACACCCATTTTAATTGATCAGGCTACACTCAAATTTAAACTTTGGAATTAACAATCTTCATTGAATTTCCCATTGCCAGTTACAACTTTTCCAAAATAACTATGCGGAGATTTACGGAAACTTCAAAGGAACGAAAGGTGTCGCAAATTGGTATAGTTAAGAATTTAGGATCCGGCCTCAGGCAGCGGTCCTTCTGCCTTTGACGAGGACCCATTGATGTGGGGACTTCAAACTATTTGTTTTTCTTACGTTAACTGTATTTTCCAAAGGGATAGAGATGATGAAAATGCTGCCTTTATTATCATTCATCATCATCATTTCCACCGTTAGAACTCCACAGCTGGACAAAGGTCTCTTATGGATTTTTCGTCCCATGGTATTACCATCTCACCACGCTTGGTAAGGTTGGCGAGCGTAATTTCTTTGGCTTCTTGAGCTTCCGACGCTGCTGTCCATCAGAAGAAATTTAGCTGGGGATGGATAGGATTTCCTGGATTTGAGAAGGGCATTAAGGTATTGAAATACTACTCGTGAATGGGCTCGGCGAGGAAAAAAAGCAAGAATTATTTACAATAGATGTGTGACCGTCTTGTCTGGTCATGGGCAGTGGACTGTATCGATGTCTAATGTGTCAGTAAAAAAGAAGTGTTTTGTCTTGTTCTGTGTCAGTTTGTCAGTCTATTTTGCTTTTTGCTCGTCTAGTCATAGAGCAAAATAGGTCCGACATTGTGTCCGAAAAGAGTCTAGAATGCCCCAACAACTTGGATGAATTGAGAAAAGCAAGTAATAATTAAAAATTTAAATATATACGGACAAATCACACAGATTGAGCTAGCCCTAAAGTAAGTTCGAGACTTGTGTTATGGGATACTAACTCAACGATACTATATTTTATAACAAATACATATATAAATACACATCCAAGACCCAGGCCAATTTGAAAAAGATCATTTTCCATCTTGACCTGGCCGGGGATCGAACCCGGTCACTCCGTGTCGCAGGCTCGCGTGTTGACCGCTGCGCCCCGGAGCTAGACAGTAGCAGCTAAGGAGGCCGGGCGCGCGTACCTACTAGATGCCATGCCATACCTGCATCCACTGCTTGGCCAGTGGTCGCAGGTTTGGCATCGGATAGGTTACTGGTGTAGTTAGTTGAGGATGAACTCCTTGATCTATTCGATTTTATTTAAAAACTTTTTCGCATCATCCACCCGGACTCCTTAATTAGAGTTGAAAAATCTCTTTGTAATTTAAACGTAATCCCGGATACAGTCTCAATTGTTTGGAGGTGTTTTGGCGCACACGATCCGTTAATTACTTAATACCTATTGTTTATGCTTTAAAACGTTTTGGTTAAGCTTTAACGGGCGGGTGCCTAAGTAAAAAGAACTGATTTAACTAATTAAAAGAAAGAACCTCGACGTTAACTACATCAGGTGGAACGTTATAGATCAGGTGGAAGCTCATTTGATAAATACAGTTCATTTTTCACATTTTTATGAAATAAATATAATTATCATGGACATAAAAATATGGCATAACATATTTCCGACTTCAAACAGGTTTTATTCAAAATTAATTAAGACGTTATGGTGCAATAAAACTACTGACATACAAACTTATATATGTACATATATATATAACTTACATATATATGAACTCGAAAAACAAACGCTACCTTTTTGAGATTCGTGTAAAAAAAAGATAATGTATCAGCATTTTTCCGACAACAAATACGTGAGTTAAACCGTTTTGTTTAATATTAAAATGTTATCATGAACAATGTTTCATGTTGTGATCATCATCATCATCATAGTCAGCCTATCGTTGCCCATTTTTGAACAAAGGCCTTTCCCAGTTCCTTCCATTTCTTCTTGTCTTGTGTATGTCTTCTCCATAACTTGCCAGCCACCTTTGAAATGTCATCTTCCCAGCGCGTCCTCGGTTTTCCCGGCTTTCTATACCCCATTCTTGGCCGCCAAATAGAAATTAGCTAACTCCATCTGTTATCTGCGCACCTCACAAGGTGTCCAGCCCATTGTCACTTAAGCCTGGCAATCTTCTCTCCAACGTCCTCTACTCCAGATCGTTTCCTGATCTCTGCGTTTCGTATGCGGTCTCGGAACGACACTCGCAGCATTGATCTCTTCATTCATGTTGTGATAAAAATATTTTTCATCTTATCTATTAAAAAAAAAAAGCGCACCGTTTACTGGGTCTAAAAAACGTTTTTATTCCCGGCGGCCTAAAAAGTTTTTTCAATTTACAATTCAAACCTTTTTTAGTCCCGTGGGAATAAAAACACAAATTTTGTTTTTCTCATAGAGGGAGATGAAAAGCAGAATGCATATTAATTTCGGCCAATAAAGTCATGTAGATTATAAAAACAGTTTTCCAGCAAGAAGCGTTTAAGTAAGTCGTTGGCACCGGCAGTTTATCATAAGCAATAAAAAGCACTTAAAATTTAGTCGCACTCAGCGCCATCGTTTCTGTTATTTTGTTCGCGCCCTCATTGCTCTGAGTGTATGTTTTATTCAAGAAGGCATCTCGATAGGGTGCGCGACTCAAAACAGAAATACTCAATGTTGTTCTGTCTGATTGACTCGACAGGTACACGGTTTTGTGGAGGTGAGGTTTGCATACAAAGTATAAAGTAACTTGGCGTATCTTACGTCATTTCTACTCAATTTTTTCACAAATTTGTGTTATATATATTTACCCAGCATTATTGTTTTGAATAGATTTTTTTCAGAACTTTAAATTAATATTTCTCTTTTATATTTATCTTTAAGAAAAATATAGTGAATGATTAAAAGCACAAATAACTGCCAGTACAAACCGCAAGCGATCATAATTTGTCGCCTCGCTCGCTTTAAATAAAAATATTCGTCTCCCCAAGAAAAGCGTGTAATCTTCGCTTTGTTGACATCTTCGTGAAATTAAAACGTAGGCTTGAACGTAGGTGTTTAAATTTTAGCGATGAGACTTCGTAAGTGCTGTCTTGATATATATTTTATTGTTATTATTTCTATCATAAGGAGCTCGATGGGTAAGCATTATTAGCGCTTACACGTGTGAAATAACAAGGCTACCACTGTTATAGGTAATATTCTTGACCTTAGACTATTTGAGAGGGGAATGACAAAATCTACGATGGAGCGAGCTTCTCCAGATGCCTGTTCACTCGATCGTTAAAGCTGTCCGGTTATATGTATTCGGAAATACAGATGCTGGCAATGAATCTCACTTGTTTGCGGTGTGCATAATAACTAACTTTCCTGAACTAAGTGGGACAAGTGGCATTAAATTGTCTCAAGCTCCTCCGTATCCAACGCGAGGAGAGTGTAGGCCGGTTTGGCCTACACTCTGTCTGCTCTGGCCAAGTATGGCTCCGGTAGTACAGAGAGGGTCAGTGGAGACTAAAAAGACCTGATGATGATGAAGGTCCTCTGTGCTGTTGATCTCGGCTGTTATCATTGATGGCACTCATAACACACTAACAGCCTCCGTGATCCAATGGTGAAGGCGTTTGCCTGTTGACCCCCGGAAGCATACTTTGTTTAGTTGTTTCCAGTTTGGTTAGGACATTGCAGGCTTGAATCACCTGATTGTCTGATAATAAAGATGATTCCGTGCTTCGGAAGGCACGTTAAGCCGGTAGTCCCGGATGCCATCTGGTAGTCGTTAAAGGAACCACGTCAGAAGCTGAGAGGCGGTTCCGAAGAACTCTGACACCAGGGTGTGCATGGTCGATTGACCGTGTCACCTACACGAAATGATGAAGATGATGACTAAAACTACGTATCACTTTATCATAAAATGATACGTTGTTTCGCAAAACTGTGAAGTAAGAAGATATTGTGTCTGAATGAAACGTAGGCGTTAAAATTTGTCGCTTCGCTCGCTTCAAATAAAAGTATTCGTTTCTCAAGAAAAGCGTATAATCTTCTCTTTGTTGGCGTCTTCGCAGAATTAAAACGTAGGTGTTTTTATTTGAACTACGAGACGGTGTATTGTTATCTTGAAATGTGTTTTCTTTTTTATTATTTCTGTTTTTGTTTCTGTACTGATGTTAGAGTTTCATATTACTTTTATGCGGAGCTGTAAGTTAGGATACCGAGCTGTTTTGTGACTGCGAAACAACACAGTGAGATTTATATATATATCCATATATATAATTATTAAATTTAATTCTAGCGGATTATTTACGAAGAAATAATAATTTTAGTTTTTTTTTTGTTGGTTGCAAATGAAAATGTCTATGGTTATCACACGCGATCTAGGGAGACGTTGCCACTTCACCTGCCGCCGCGAGAGTAGAGTTCAGTATCTGAAAATAAGTTATTTTTTATTATTATTAATACCTATATAATTAATATTAAATATTGGAAATTTATATATTAAAAGTTTATATAGTATTGGTTAGATAGGAATTCATCACGACGGTGGCTCATTCGTCATTCTGGTGGCCTACTGTGCCACCGCAATGACGCCACCGTAATAATGACAAAATGGTATTTTCGTGATAATTACCCGACTACCAAATTACTTAAGTAGATAATTATAGGTCGTAAAATCGAGGCAATTATCTACAACATAGTAATTTGTCGATACAATACATAACTTTTTTCATTATCTAGAGCTTGCCACCGAACTGACCGCTCACGGTAACCAAAACGCATTTCATGAGAAACTTACCTCAGGAACATGTTAAAACTTGCGTATGCGCCGTCGTATCTACACACAAGTTAGGGTCCGACTAACGCTCTGGTGATCCGATACAAAAATATGGCGTGACATTGCTTGTCTAATAAAATATAAGTAGTCAACTGCGCAGTTTTACGCGGGACAAAGACATATTGGCGTCTTAGATTTTTAATTTAATAGTTAGTAATTTTGTGCTTTATAGTGTTAAATGGAATAAATATCTTTAAAATGAGATATTTTGATAAAGGATACGTTAAAATTTCTCGTAGCCGTGAGTGATTTTGTGAGCGCAATTTGAAGTGGGACTAGCCTCCCAGGAGAAAGCCGCTCATATAAATCGGATATTCAACGTGAAATATCTTGTTATGTTTTATATTAATTCTAGTGTGGTTTTAATATACGGTTAATTTCCGAGGTATATTTTCAAGAACGCATGTATTCAGTCTACTTTGAATGATAGTTTATTTGTAAAGGTCATAGGACGCCTAAAAAGTACGCTCAAAAACATTACACACCTATATCTAACGAATAAGTGTACCTACATTTATTCTAGAAATACTATAGATCTTCTCAAGTACATCAGTCAGAGTATTTTATGGATGACATAAAAAGTTAATTTAGGCGGAAAATGTAAGCACAAGGTTGTACTTCAGTTATTTATTAGGACACGCGCAGACAAGGCGAGCACTTTACGAGGAGGCATTTGGAACACCTGTATTACTGAATGTACGTACAGAAATCTTATTCTGCAAAGGTATTCAAAGAAATATCAACTCAATGTGGCTAGCGATATGGTGTAATTTAACTCCTGGCAGAATGCAGCACGTTTTCGTTCAGATACCTAAAGAAATATATTATATAACTACTAAATAAAACACTAATTAATATTTTTTACAAACAGGGGCTTGCGACCGTGGGCTTCGCGGCCGGACCTAATAAATAAGTAACTTTGAACTTTAAAAAAATCAAGGTGTACTTTGTATGAAAAATAAAGATATAAACAATGACGTATAACTAGCCGTGTGATATCCGGCAGAGTAGAATAGGACCACTCCACGTCTTCCCGTGGATGTTGTAGAAGGCGATTTAGGAAATACAAGCTAAACAAAGCTTTAAAACATCTGTGACCTCTCCAACCCGTCTTGCCAGCGTGGAGAGTGTAGGCCAAGTCCTCTGTATGCTCTGGCAAAGTATGGCTCTAGTAGTACAAAGAGGGTCGTGCTCCTGTAGTGGAGACTAAAAAAAGACCTAATGATGATGAATGACGTATAACAATTTAAAAACAAAGTTTCTTTATTAATTTCAAACTACCCTAATTTTCAATTGAAAAATATGAAAAAAAAATAACACAAAACAAATAAAAAAATAAGTATATGCATAAAGAATAACGATGAAATCTTTCCGTTATTTTATACTTATATTTCTTTTTCTACTAAGATTTATTTTCTATTATTCTTTTTATACTTATTTTCTTATTATCAATTCGTCTACAAAAAATCTAAAATATGATATTTTTAATATTTGTTACAAAAAATTGTATTTTAGATTTTTTGTATACAATAAGTATACAAAAAATCTAATATTTTTTTGTATTTTTCTATACCGAGATACGAAAAAAGGTTGAAACTGGGCTAAAACTTTCCCACCGTTTCTCAATATCACCAGAGAGAAAGCGTTTAGTTTCAGCTCCCGTTTATTGCCGTGTGTCAATATAAATCAGAATAATCTCTCGCACCCTCATATTTTTGTTCGAGCTATCTGATTGTGGGGCTAAAGTAACAATATTTACGACAAAACTGTGTGTCAAGGAAAACATTAGTGGACATTATCCTTACTAATATTATAAATGCGAAAGTGAGTTTGTTTGTTTGTTACGCTTTCACGCCGTAACTACTGAATCGATCATCATGAAATTTTGCATACAAGTTCTCTGGAGTATGGAGAAGGACAAAGGCTACCTTTTATCCCGGGAAAAAGTACTATTCCCGAGGGATCGACATTGACGCGGGCGAAGCCGCGGGCGAAAGGTAGTACTCTATAAAAGCACACAGTATATTTAGTTCGTCTCTTTGTTTTTACTCGATCGTAGATGAGAGTGTATACATACATAGCGCGCAGAACCGATGGCCGATGGAGCAGAAAGGTTCTTGAATGGCGACCACGTACCGGCAAGCTCAGCGTGTCGGACGCCCACCGACCAGATGGTCGGACGACCTGACTAAGGTCGCAGGAAGACGCTGGATGCAGGCCGCTTCCAACCGGTCGTATTGGAAAGGCCTATGTCCAGCAGTGAACTTCCTGCGGCTGATATGATGATGATGATGATGATTTGAGAGTGTATCATTTAATTTTACATAAATTCCAATCCATTCTTGATATTTATGACCAAACATTAACTTGGAATTGTGGATACGAGTTAAAATTATGGGCAAAAATATGAGGAATCATATATTAGGCGGCTAGCAACACATCATTATTTTGATTCAGTCTTTCACCAAATGCCCACCAACATGCTAAACGCGTTTTTTAGGTCTTAAAGACCTAGGCCCTGTCTACTCCACAAGGAAAAAAGACGTGATAATATGTATGTAAAATGTAATTGAAAACGCCGTGTAAGGATTAGTGCGCTTACAAACTTTTTTATATAAGGTCATCAAAGTCTATATAAAATCGTCAAGGTCAATTGTTTTAAAGGCTGGCACCAATAACCTAGAAAAATTCTTTAAAAAAAAAATACAAAAATTCGACATGCTAGTATTCGACATATCTGGACCTGAACATTTAGAAAAACAGACCAAAAAACTTCCTGTGTACAAAACACATTTTCTTGGCCAACAACTTTTTATTAATATACCTACTATGGATACTAAGTCACTGACGTTGATAATCAAAACTGCTGATATTAATAACAAAAAATTAAATGAAAACATTAAAAAATTGCCCGTCGATTTTTATAAATTTGCTACAGATGCATTTCTTTGACCTAAGAGACCCAGGCTTTAAAAATAGATCTTGTATACATAAAAACACAGTTCTAAAAACACAAAGATGGACCCACTTGAAATACCTAGTTTTTACTTTCAGTCGCTACATAAATCTTTAATTCCAAGTTATGAGAAAAGGTCACGACTGTGCTCAAATTTACCCATACTTTTTCAGTAGTCTAGAGAGAAAAAGCGTTTAGTTTCAGCTCCCGTTTGTTGCCGGGTGTCGATATAAATCAGAATAATCGTTTTCACCCTCATAATTTGTTCAAGCCATGCGACATGACTAGAAAAACATTTCTGGACCTAAACTTTATAAAAACACACAGTATATTAGATCGTCGCTTTTTCTTTATTTCTTTCGAATTTATTAGAGAGTTTATCATTTGGATTAATTTAGAACCCTATCCATTCTTGACATATGATCAAAACTTAACTGGATATAAATCTTTTACCGGAGGGGAAAGACTTTTTATAAGGCATTAATAACACACTTCTCCATGCTCATTATTTTATGTCGCAAAAATAAGCCGCATAAAAAAGAAATGACGCTTAAATGTTGCAAAAGTAAGCGTTAATATAAGTTGGAGAAATTAAATAATCGTTAATGCGTTAATCAGGACAGGTACAATTTTTTATATATACTTAATAAGGCATATCTAAAAAAGACTAAAATGTGACTCGTTAGAACAGTTTCTCAGCCGATACGAATGAATAAGAACCATAGATTTAAAAAAAAATTTCGTCGAATACTTCTACGATAAGAACCATAGATTTAAAAAAAAAATTTCGTCTCTCTTAATAGATGTCACATTTTGCCATTTTTGTATGGGAACCTAGTGTGTCATTAGCGCGGGTGTGAGGCAGAGGAAAGGGAGTCGTGGTTTCAGGGGTGCTATTTGTAAATGAGTGACTCGATGAAGAAGTACAAATTTTCCATACATCATCGGTCGTTTAGTAAACACGTCGATTCGAAAATAGCACTCATGACGTTTGACGCCGCTGTCATAAGAGATGTAACAACATCGTGTAATATCGATATCGAGAAAAACCTACAACAACATTTTGTTTCAGTTTGACTTCATTTAAGTAAACAACATATAAAGTAGTAATAATTATATAGTCATAATCATCTAAGAGATTCCCTGGTTCCTTATACTCCTGGCATCTTCAGTTGTGCTGCGTCCAAGCCCGGGGTCCGCTATTATGACAGCATTCATGCTGTAATAAGAAGTATATATTCCATGCTGGTCTAGATGAAAAGGAAAAATTGAGAATGTACCAGTTGCTTCTCTTCTCTACATACGCCCACAAACACGCTAAACGTGGCTTTTGGTTTCAGGCAGAGGCCTACACCGTAAGGGTGAAGATCGTGATAATATGAATGTATGTATGTTTTACGGCCCAACGCCAATTCTCCTTATGTAACTCCAGTAACGCGGTCATACATAAATATGAAACTGTAGTACAAGTTTTTGCCTGCGCTGGAAATTTAACCGGGTACTTGGCTCGTTAACCACTTGTCCTTTGCATTACTTACATGTGAAAAGTCACAGGTTGTGGTTTCCCTTTAGCATTTTTTACAGTATTTTTGCAGGATTTCACTACACAACTAGGCATGTTTATAATTATAAAAATAAATTTTCGTTCGGCTCATAAGGTTCAAATAATACGACAGACGTCAGAGGACTGAGGCCGCGAAAAAGCATACGCTGTTTTAAGAGTATGAGTAACAAGACATGCGCTGCTTCTAGAGACGTACTAGCCTTTGTATAAAAAGTAAGACGGGTTGGGCTCTCTTAAGTCCTGTATGTATTGAGGTACATCTCGCAGCTTGCGCAGACCGCAAGAGAGGGAACCATCTAAGTAAAACACTTTTGTCATAACCAAAACCAAGATGATTGGCGAAAGCCTACTCCCATTGTGTTCCAAGTGCAACGTATGATCTGCCTGCTGAATAAGGTGGTTCGCCATCTGCTGAAGTGACCCCGTGGGTCACTGTTGGGTCATCATGCTGCCCAAGCGCTGAGCGGGGTGCCACGAAAGCTCTCACAGGTGTTCATGAAGCAGATCAACTACTAATGATGGCAACTAATGAAGTGGCAGTTGCGCTGTTAGTATATGGAAGTGAACATGGACAGCAACAACAAGTACAGTTTTCGGTACTTGTTGTGTTGCCTCGTGACGCACCAAGCCCTCGCCTGGGAACGTCAAAGCTGACGTCACTATGCTATCGGCTGCACCAATACTTCAAGAGTGAAGCGAAACAGTGAAGATGACGGCCAAGCAAAGAACAAAAAGACCTACCTAATGTATCAAGTATCTATCAAAGCTACTTCAGACTGCCCCAATAAACAGTTACTATATACTCTTAACCTCAAGGAGGTAGCGGAGAAGAGCCTGCTGCTGTATCGTTGATGAAAAAGGCTTCAAAACAGTATAGTAGTGATTAAAATGTCCAAAATAATTTTATTTATTATTTAATTGCAACTTTTAATGAACTTAGTGAAAAATAGTGCAAAAACCTATGAATATAATATCTAATCCTTATAACTCAGTTCGGACTGAGTTTAGAGGTATATATGCCCTTATAACTTTATTTTGTTATTGACTATCGGGAAAACAAGGTATGGTTAGTGGCCGCGCGAAAACAAAAAGACGCCAATAACCGGCATTGTCCTTTTGAAATATTATCTATTTCGGTTCAATAGATACAGTCATGTGGCAGATGGATGGACGGAAGGACGTCGAAGGCTTAGTATTACCTTTCCATTTTTACTCTTAGAAAACGGAACGCTAAAAATAATAAATTTTCGGGAATGTCGTGGAGAGTATATTTATTATTATTTATTTCTTGGCGTATTCATGTAAATTATCGATGTTTGGCAAAAAATAACAAAGTGCGTCACTATGCGTCTTTCCGCCTTTCACTGACAATGGAATTTGACGTTTTTAATGGAGGATAAATATGTTTAATAATATTGTAAATAACATGAACTTGCATTACTTAAATGAGAAAAGTGCCAGCGCGATAGTTTACTATAATATTCATTTTAATATTTTAGAAGGACTTCAGAAATTGGCATGTTTATAATTTTAAAAATTAAATTCCACTCTGTTACATACCCCTCGACAGGCGTCAGAGAACTGAGGCCTAGTGTATAATATACGCTCCTTTTAAGGGTATCAGTAACAAGACGTATCAAGTAATACGCTGCTTCTAGAGACTTCATACTTCTATGATAAGAACGATATGAAAAAGTTTAGAACTATTCTCAAACTTTTTCGCCTCTTTGAATAATACCAGAGAAAGCGTTTAGTTTCAGCTCCTGTTTATTTCCAAGTGTCGTAATAAATCAGAATAATCGCTTGCACCCCCACACTTTGTTCGAGTTATCTTATTGCAGGAAAGTTATAGTTATTTATAATAAAACGCTATGTCAAGGAATATATAAACTAGTGGATCCACCCAGAAGGGTAATATTGTTCATGCGGTAATGATTTGACCGATTGCCAGACCTGCCAGCCTATTTGCTAACTCAGTGATCAACGGTTTGATAGTCACTTTAAAATACATTGCGAGTTTGTTATGGTTGACTATTTTTATTAAATATATATAAAACGTAATGTACTTTGAAATGACTATCAAAACGTACACTGAGTTAGCAAATAGGCCGGCTGCAGTGTGACGTTGACGTATCATGAGATTTGTATTTTTCCTCGTAATATAGGCTATGTGAAGGCCAAGAATAAGTATGGAAGACGTAAACTTCAATTAAAATATCGCTGTAATTACCTCATTAAATATTAATAATGCGAATGGCCAAAATATCGGTTCAGTGGTCTTGTTGATAGCTGATGCGCACTAATTAATTAATTCATTCTGAGTGTAAAATATATTTATACATTAATTCATTTCAATCGTAGGAAGTCCACTGCTAGACAAGACCAATCAATGATTCTTCGTTATATTTTATAACAAATACATTTATAGATAAACATCCAAGACCCAGGCCAATCTGAAAAAGGTAATTTTCCATCTTGACCTGACCGGGGATCGAACCTGGGCCCTCGTATCGCAGGCTGGCGTATTAACCACTGGATTGAATTCAGGACCTCCAGTGTGTCGGCCTGACGACTAGGTCGCAGTGGTCGCCAATATCTGTAAAATACCTATCTGTTGGTTTTAACTTGGCTCAACCAACTTATCTAATTTACAATCCAAAGCATAAGTAAATGAAAGACAAAAGTAACAAAAGCACTTTGTCGTGGAAATGTTCACCTCCACAATGTTCTACTGATACAAAGTTTGTTTTTGTGGAGTTTAAAACAATGGATTTTTATCACTTGAATAATCGTTTTCTTTGTATTGTCCTACAGACCTAACACTGTGTTACGTAGAATTCAACCAGAACAAAAGGAATTTAGGGTCTTTTGTTTTCACACAATGTTTTATAACAGATTTATAATGGCTAATGTAAAAACCGGCCAAGTGCGAGTCGTACCCGCGCACGAAGGTACCAATAACTTTAAAAAGGAAAAAAAAACATGTCTGTTGTATTATTGCCCCCCTTAAATATACATTTCATTTTAATTTTATTATTTATGTTTAATTAAAGTGAATATACATATAAATGAATATTCTGTGAATATTTCAAGCGTCTACCTGTTGTTATCAATATCGAGCAAAAAGTTACGTTTGTTGTATAATATATAATATAAAATAAATATTTAAGGGAACCCCCCTTGGGTTCCCTTAAATATTTATTTGATTCTGTTTTTAGTATTTGTTGTTTTAGCGGCAACAGAAAAACATCATGTATGAAAATTTTATCTATCACAGTTCATGAGATACAGCCTGGCGACAGACGGACGGACAGACAGACGGACAGCGGAGCCATATGAATAGGGTCTCGCTTTTACCCTTTGGGTACAGAACCCTAATAATAGTAGTTTTTTTTTTGTATTTATGTAACTCCGTCATGAATATTTTTTTCTATGAATTATTTCAAGAAACTTTATTCTTACCTACAGTCTTATAATATTTATGATATTTTAATACAGGTGTAAATATACGTACGCCACATGGGTAAGTAATATAACATATAAACACAAAATATATATCTTTTAAGATATATATCAACGAAATACATAATTTTGGTCAGTATAATTATCAAGTAAGATAAAAATCGAAAGAAATAAGTTTAAAAAACCTAAAATCTTTTACTATAACAATTATTTAACATATCAAACCTTTATAATACCGTTTTATTATTATAAAATTTAAAAAATCGATTAGTTTTTATGTATAATAAACGTTATATATACATATTATTACGGATAATAATCATTTGTTATACGAATTAATTGGTAGAAGATTCTCAATACATAAGTAAAAATTAAATTTTAAAAAAAAAAACCTAATTCAATTTTATGTTAGGAGTTTCTTCCATATTTCTAAAGTTCTTCATCATATCTTCACCAAATTAAAATGGGACTAACTTGGTAGTAAAGGTTTTCATATAATAAAAGAAACATCAAAATCGGTTCACAATTGGCGAAGATATCGTATACTTATTTTACTTAAAGTAGTTATAATGTAGTGTTAAAATAATATTAAAACAAAAAGAAAGACTGCAATATATTTAACGAAAATCTGAATATTTCGAGTGTGAATTTCTTCGAGCTATGGCCTCTTATATAAGTTTAAAAAAAATAAGATAAATTAGGTATTATTTAAAAATTATAACAATAAAATATTGTTATAATTTTTTTGTTCGTTATAGTTTTTTTTTGTAATCCTGTGAGGTTAATTAATTCTTGGTTTACTTTCCGTAAAAAAGTGTGATACGTACAAAATGCGCGCGCATTTTGTATGTATTACATTTTTTTATTATTTATTTTATACTTTGTCCTAATATTTACATACAATAAAATATTGTTATATTTTTTTTGTTAGTTACAGTCTTTTTTTGTAATCCTGTGAGGTTAATTAATTCTTGGTTTACTTTCCGTTTGCTTTACTAATAAAATCGATTACCTACATCTAAGTTTGTATGATGCACGTTTTGCTGGCTACTCCGCATTATTTTCAAGAAAATTAAGTTATGAGGTTGCGCGAATTATTTTGTAAGTATTACTGAAATTATACAAATTTGCAAAATAGACATGGGTCTATACTAATTAGCTGGTATATTTTCTCAGTTTTATATTTTTAATACGTATACATTTTGGTTTCTATCGATTTTGATTGATATTTATTTTAAATAGTATACTTTTTGAATGGTATACATTTTGGCATGTATACTACACAAGTTGTATAACAGGTGATATTTAGTGTTCATAAACGTTATAAATAAAGGGTTTATGCTTTTTGAATTGAAAATTTTATGTATATTATAGCTTTTAAGAATATAATCGGTAATAATTATGTCAAGTAAACATTATATCTTTTGATCTTTATTGAAATGAAAATATAGAATTTGTTATTATATCAAACAATACGCACCCACGCCACATACGAGTATAATAAAGAGGCGACTCAACCTCCTTTAAACTGGGTGTAAAATTATAATATTAGGATCTCAAGAAGTTTATCACAATCCGATACAAATTGTCCGCTCGGCTGGATAATTTTGTATGAAAAATACGAAATTGATTTCTAAAACCCAGTAAGTAACTTAAGAAAATTTGTTCATATCCATGGGCTTAGTTGTCCCTTTAAGTACGTGAACATTAACCCCCAGTTTAATCGAACCATGCTGACACTACCGCAGGCTTGTCTAAACAACATTTCAAATTAGTGAACATGCTATATCTATACTAATATTATAAAGCTGAAGAGTTTGTTTGTTTGTATGTTTGTTTGTTTGTTTCAACGCGCTAATCTCAGGAACTACTGCTTCAAATTGGAAAATTCTATTTGTGTCGGGTAGTCCATTTATTGAGGAAGGCTTTAGGCTATAAAACATCACGCTGCGACCAATAGGAGCGAAGCATCAATAAAAAATGTTTTGAAAACGGGGGATTATGATTTATCTATACTAATTAATCATATTTAAAAAGTAAAAAGTACAAAATAACCCAAAGGTTAGACGTGCTTCCGATTTTGAATCGGCCCCATCGAAGATAAGATCATAATAAGAGAAATTGCCGCGGACGAAGTCACGGGCAAAGCTAGTAATCTCATAAAACGGGCGCTCTGGTCACGAGTTCACGGCGTAACGCTGCTACGATTGCTACGAAATACGAGCTACAATTCAACATATCTGTGAGTCAACCATAAAAATAAAGGTCGAATTATAATTCAATTTTCGAACAAACTCTAATCTCATGACAATAACTCTAACGAACGCTTTTGAACGAGTTCCCATACAATAAATGCGATTGTGAGTTTTGACCTTTGTTTGGGCTCGGTCTGGAATATTGAATTTTGTGAATGTTTTGGGTTGGTGCGGACGTGAAATATTTCCTTATATATATATATAAATATATAAAAAAAACTCTCCATTATTTCAACCCTAAAATCATAGATTAAAAAAAATAACGCTTCATACTTCTATGCATTGGATGCATTTCTTTCCATACACTGACGCAAATATGTCTTAATATACCAACGTAAGCTAACGATTTAAACTTTATGATATAAGGCAAACTTGAACTAATCTTTTTGAAATAAGGCAAACTTGGACAGACCTTTTTGAAATAAGTCAAACTTGGACAGACCTTTTTGAAATAAGTCAAACTTGGACAGACCTTTTTGAAATAAGTCAAACTTGGACCAACCTTTTTGAAATAAGGCAAATAGGTGAGGATGCAACCGGGAAAAATAAATGAAAGAGAGAGAGAAATCAAACGAAAGATAAGACAGAGAAAGAGAGAGAGAGCGTGAACAAGATCTTAAGTACTATCATTTTATATTATACTAGCTTTTGCCAGTAGCCCCCCAGAAACAGTATTTTTTTCGGGATGAAAGGTATCCTATGTCCTTCTCCAGACCTCAAACTATCACCATACCAAATTTTAAAATTTCAATTAAATCGACTCAGGGATTAAAGCGTAAAGAGTTAACATACAGATAATCCTTACTATAATAATATTATAAATGCGAAAGTGAGTTTGTTTGTTTGTTATACAAGTTCTCTGGAGTACGGAAAAGGACATAGGCTACTCTTTATCCCGGGAAAAAGTCCCCAGGGATCGACATTGACGCGGGTGGAGGATTATTAATATATTTATAATATATGGAGGATAGATTAAACCCTGTTATTCATATTTGCGCTGCTCTCCGCATCTAAAGGCTAATATAGACAGGCTGCTAACAGAGCGTAGTTTACGTATGTGCTTACAGCGGGCAGCGGCATGATTGAACAAACTCAGGCATTTGATCTCGAATTGAATGCGCTATTTGTGACAACATTTAAGCTTTTTCGCTCGAATATTTCAGGATTCATATCATGAGTTGTAAGACTATGCGGCTTGGGCTTCAACTCACCATAGTAATGCAACGGGGTTAAACGATCAAATGAGAGAGAGAGAGAGAGAGAGAGAGAGAGAGAGAGATCTTAAGTAGTTTGATTGTATTGTATTAAACCCCTTGTTCATGTTTGCGCTGTTCTCCGCATCTAAAGGCTAATATAGACAGGCTGCTCACAGAGCTTAGTTTACATATGTTTGTAGTTTACACATGTGCTTACAGCGGGCAGCGGCATGATTGAGCAAACTCGGCCAGTTGATTTCGAGTTGAATGCGCTACTGCTCCTACTTATTTGAAACAACATTTAAGCTTTTTCGGTTGAATATGTCAGGATTCATGTCATGAGGTTTCAACGCATCATAAGAGAAAATGCAATCGGATAAAACGATCAAATGAGAGAGAGATCCTAATTGTGTAAATATTAAATAAATAAATGATCTTTATTCAATTTCTTAGGTGGTATAAAATTACATTAAAAAGGTACAAACATAGTTTTGCCTGAGGTAAGGTGAAAAACATCTTTTACGGTTCAATATCTCAGGATGAATCCTAAGATTTTGACATTGAACTCATGACATGAGTTGTTAGACTATGCGGTTAATAGCGGGTCTGGGATTTAATGCATTATAAGTAAAAATGTAACCGGGTGAAAGGATCAAAATTTTTAAAGAGAAAGATCTTAAGTGGTATGATTGTATAGTATGTAAACCCGGAGAACAGCGCAAACATGAACAAGAGTTCATGTTTGCACTGCTCTCCGCCATCTAAAGTCTAATATAGACAGACTGCTAACAGAGCTTAGTTTATGTATGTGCTGAGTTTATGCAAACAGAGTTTATGTATGTGCTGAGTTTATGCAGCGGGCGGGCAAGGGTTCTCAAGTCGAATGTACTCTCATGCTTTGTTATTAATGTGAACAATTTGCTATTTTGGAGGTCTTGAGTTCGATATAATGAATTTAACATGCAGAAAAATATTTTTTGACCAATTACCAATGTTCTTCAGAACATTCGTCGTATGCCCCTTAAATTTAAGGGGAATATTTACATAACTGTAATCAGACCTATCATGTTGCTTCGATCGGAATATTAGGCCACAAAAAGGATGGCAGAAAGATAACTGTATGTAACAGAGATGCGGCTGTTGAGATGGATGGGTAGAGTAACAAGAATGGATAACATACCGAATGAGTATATAAGGGAAAGTGAAAGTCGCGCCAGTAACTTAAAAGTTCCATAGTCATAGACTGAGCTGGTATGGACATGTGATGAGGAGAGAAGAAGGTCATATCGCAAGGAAGGCTTTCGATTTGACGACGAATAGAACCCGGAACAGATGACGACCTAAGAAAAGATGGATGGATTGTGTCAAGGAGAGCATGAACAAGAAAGGAGCGACAAAGGATATGGTAGGTGAAAAAATCAAACCCCCTAATATTATTTTTATTTAGGTACTAGCTTTCGCCCGCGGCTCCACCCGCGTCTATGCCGATCACTCGGGAATAGTACTTTTTCCCGGGATGAAAGGTAGCCTATGTCCTTCTCGGTACTCCAGAGAACTTGTATGCAAAATTTCATGATTATCGGTTCAGTTGTTACTGCGTGAAAGCGTAACAAACAAACAAACTCACTTTCGCATTTATAATATTAGTTAGGATTATTTATTTTTAAAGCGAAATATAACTAAATATTCTGTGAATATTTCAAGTGTCTAACTGTTGCCGTTATTAATAACGAGCAAAAAAGGCAAAAAAATCACGTTTGTTGTATGGGAGCCCCCTTAAATATATATTTAATTCTATTTCTTAGTATTTGTTGTTATAGCGGCAACACATCATCTGTGAAAATTACATCATCTGTGAAAATTTCAACCGTCTATCTATCATGGTTCATTAGATACAGCCTGGTGACAGACAGACAGACAGACGGACAGCGTAGCGAAATTAATAGGGTCCCGTTTTTACCCTTTAGGTACGGAACCCTAAAAAATCGAGTGCATGCAAAGCCGCTATCAAGCTGCTATTTAATAAGAACAAGAACTCAATCAAGCCTAATTCGCAAGTTCAGAAGTTTGAGACTCCAAATTTTCACTCAGAAGCTCTTAGTCCATCAGCTGTCACTAATATAATATGACCCCATTGCTTATGGTAGAGCCACCAGTGGAGAGGTCAAGTAATGTTTGTAAGTTTTAAACGTAATTCAGGAGTCGGCAAGTGGTATACATCTACTTTAAGATGGAAAATCCAAGACATTTGTAAATAGAAATAGATACTGATTTATTTATTAAAATAGGAAAGTAATTAGTTGGGCCGCTAAATAATTATTTGGGCAGCAAGATTTCACAACTGGGGCAGCAGAGAAAGCATTTGGATAAGTGACTTTCCACCTGGAACGACTGAGGGCAGAAAAGAGGTTTTGCTGACCATAAGTTGTTGCCCAACTAGCTATTTTAGATGACTATTTATTGCTAACAAAAATACAAATATTCTGCTAACCGTTTAAATAACACCCTTAAAAATAGAGGGTATGGGTATGAACAAATTATAAAATCTGTTTATAAAGATCACAAATTTCGCAGAAATTAGACCTTATTTTGATTAGGATATATTATATACATAATAAGGTCTAGTGTAGCATTAAAAAGTATTCCTGATTGTACTAGAAACATCTTTAAGAAATAAAATGGAATCCCTGCTCAGCGGATTAGCTCCTTGAAGTAGCAGAGGGCAGGGCACATAGCGCGTAGAACCTGCGGCAGAGGTTGGATGACCTGACTAGGGTCTCAGGAAGACGCTGGATGCCGGATGCTTCAACCGATCGTATTGGGGATCTGCGGGTGAGGCCTATGTCCAAGGCAGTGGACTGCTTGTTGATATATTAATGATATTACTGCGGCCATTTAAGTAAATAGATCACGTCCACACCAAAACACGTTCACAAAATTCGTTATTTAAATTGCAGAAAATAACCAGAAGGTCACAACTCAGAATTGCGTTCATTTGTATGGAAACCCTTAATTTTAGAAGCGTTCGTTTGAGTTATTGTCATGGGATGGAAGTTTGTTTGAAAATTTAATTATGAAGTCGACCTTTCTTTTTGTGTTTATTACATAATGTTTGAAAAAAAAATGAGAATTAAATAAAATTTCTGATTATTGAACTGTTCATTATAACTAAATAATTAATATAGATACACTAGCTATTACCCGCGGCTCCGCCCGAGTTATCTCCCTCGGAAACAGTAGAATTTCCTGGAATGAAATAAATGTCCTTTTTGGGCCTTAAACTACCTCTATACCAAATTTCATCCAAATTGGTTCAATAGTTGAAGCGTGAAAAGGATAGACAGACAAAGTTACTTTCGCATTTATAATATCAGTATGGACGCATGGATATGAAACTGTCCAAGGACGAAAAACCACTGCTTGTATTAAGTACGATGACGCTACTCTCATGCCACCTCTATTGTGAGGTTAAACAAACTCTTTCATGCATAAACACTATTGTTTTTTATTATCTGTAGCAAAATCTGTCTCAGTAATAAAAAAATTGCAACACTTTGACGGAGTTCTTAGCGGGAATTTCGACGGTCGGCTGAGCCTGGACCCGTGATTCACCAAAGTTCTCTACCTGGGTGAAGCACGCGTGCTTCACCCTTCTAAGGTCTTCTAACTTCTAAGGTCCCGTGCTCCAACTGATGACGTTATTGTCCCGTAGTACAGTCAAATAAATAATTTTAGACAGTTTTTCAAATTGCTTTGGACTTATAATTAGAAATAGGTGTAATTTGGTGTTATAAATGTTTTTTGCCCTTGTTTATGAACAACGTGTGGTGTGGAATAACTAAAATAAACCGTCATCGTGCGCCTGTAGGTCGCATTATTGTGGTTATGAAACATTAAAAAAAAAAACATATTGACATAAATAATGTAAAATTTATCATATAAAAGTATTCCTAAATCAAAACTCTTATTACGAAGCCATTTTTATAAATTGCCCAACCAAAGCCACTAGACACAATAACCCTAAAAGCTATCGGAAAAATTGATTAATGTAGCAACTCCCCTCAATACAACGTGGAAGGCCTTTCCAGCACATCTTGTTTATCAAAGATTTTTTATGAAACGGGTCATCTTTCATAATTCTTTTATATATCGTTCATACTTTTTACTACATTTTCTGGGCACTTCGCTCTTATACGGATATTTTTTGTCGTTTGCTTTGTCATTTGTTACTGGCCATCATTAATATCAGACCATGCACGAGGATATACTGGCGATTTATTTCTTTTTGTCTGCACTTTGTTACCCGCCACGCGCTGACGTCATGTTCAAATCGTCACATTATTGCTATACACAATTTTTGGCGTGGTATTGAGCTAGCTTGCATTAATTGGACGCGCTTGAGTATTATATGGGACTACTAATTTTTTTGTTTTTAAAATTTTGAAATCTCTTAGCTGCTCTCTCTCCTCGATTGAAATGAAATATATCATACTAGCTTTCGCCCGTGGCTCCGCCCGCGTCAATGTCGATCCCTCGGGAATAGTTATTTTTCCCGGGATAAAAGGTAGCCTATGTCTTTTTCCGTACTCCAAAGAACTTGTATGCAAAATTTCATCATTATTGGTTCAGTCGATACGGCGTGAAAGCGTAATAAACAAACAAATAAACAAACAAACTCACTTTCGCATTTATAATATTAGTAAGGATAAGGATAGTAAGTAAGTAAGGACAACCTTTTTTTCTTTAAAGACCAATGGATCCCCACGACGCTATTGTAAACTCACATTCAGCATTATGGGTTACAACTAGAATTCAACTAGATATAGTATCGTAGGGATATCACAGCTCAGATGTCAACAGCGAGGCACGTGATCCTGGAAAATTGAATTCTATTTGCAACTCTGGTTGTTGCAAACTGAAATAAAGCTGATGATAATTTACAGATTCTCGCTTCGTAATGGTTTATAATGTTTTCACGATAGTTAGACATTTAAAGTTAAATCACTTTATGTGGTTTTATAACACATGGTCGCAGGTCGTACCTGTGCGATAAAGAAAAATTAATAAAAGCGATAAAACCGAATTATGTAATTTAATTTTCACTTCGTATTACCTAGTAAATGCTATTTGCGCCTGAGTTTGCTCGCACTTCAGCACTTCGCACCATCGTCTTTCGCACCTTTAGGTGCGAAAGACGATGGTGATGATGGACGAGTGTGTAATTTATTACACACTCGTATATTTTTGTCACTTTAAGATTTAATTTTGTATTAATTTTTAAAGTGATATACTTTTAATTTAAAAAATATCTTATTATTATAAATTTTTCCCGTCTTAAAAAATGACCAACGGGCCTTAAGAAGGTTCTACTTTAAAAAATGAAAGAACATCCGTCCTTCGTTCCATCGCCCGAGTGTGGCCCGCTGGTCATTTTTTAAGACGGGAAAAATATGTAATAATAAGAGTTTTATAAATTAAAAGTATATCACTTTAAAAATAAAGACAAAATTAGATATTAAGGTGACAAAAATATACAGCGTGTATATTGACCCTCGACGTTCCCTTGACGGGGTGACTCAGCTCATCAATCTGAACAACTTTTTCTATGGGAAAAATTCTGGGAACTCGAAAATAAATTCGACATTCCCGTACAAACTAGCCGGGCAGCAGAACTCTCTTGTATAGAAATGCCGAAATGTTTTGAGTTCCCAGCTTTGGTCCCATAGGAAAAGTTGTTCATATTAATTGGTTGTGTCACCCCTTTAAGGGAACGTCGAGAGTACATTAACACGCTGTAGATACATCTAGGTAGGTTTGGAGTCATCTTCATCTAAACATACGCACAATACTGTATCACAGATAGATCTCAGCTCCGATGCAAACAGCGAGGTTCGTGATCCTGGGAAATTGAATTCTATTTTTAACTGTCAACGTTGTTGTGAAGTACAATGCAACTAAACTGATGAATAGTTTTTCTCTCTATGGGGTCCGTCTATTCTTTGGGGTGCTGAAGAACTTTTTGAATTGATGCCACCGTCACCTTTCTACCACCGCACCGCTCGCCACAGTAGTAAAGTCCATCCCCACATTCTTGACACTTGGGTCTCTGTGCTATGACTTCTCTTCAAAAGGCGTGTTTACAGGTATCTTAAGAGTCGGCAACGCATCAGTACCTTGAATCACTCTATCTATTGCTGAAAACTGCATTATAATTCGTTAAGTAGTTTAAAAGATTGAAGTAAACATACAGCAGAAGCGACTTCATTTCATAATATGTAAAGATAAAGAAGCTATCTTATAAATGTAAATGTACTATCCGCATCTCATCATCATCATCAGGGCTTTTTAGTCTTCACTGCAGGAGCATGACCCTCTCTGTACTACCGGAGCTATACTTAGCATTATAATTATGTATCAAAATGTACAACATGTTGTTTTTTTTATACTACTAAGTAAGCAAACAGGCATACGGCCCACCTGATGGAAAGCTAACCTACATTTCTTTAACATTGATACATACATACATAGTATCACGTCTTTATCCCTTGCGGGGTAGACAGAGCCCAGGTCTATAAAACCTTATGGCCACATGGCATGATGGAGGGCGTGTAGATGGAAAACGAAACAAAATAGTGATGGGTTGCTAGCCGCATCGCCTATTGACAGGATATTTTAGCCCATTCCCTCGATCAGATTTTACGATCTGCGCTGGAAGAGAAGCAGCTGGCACATTCTAGGTTTTTTTTTCTTCCAAACCAGCATTTATATTTATTTATTTATTAACGATTGTTCTTTTACTAGAAAATGTTGTGGTCACCTTTAATTGGGTTTCATGCTAGATTAAGTACCTTAGAATGTATCGGATAATGTGAACAAGTATCTTGTTGGTGTACCTTAAGTAAGTAAATAAATACTTGGCTTGAAAGGGCAGAGGATTTGGCATACACTCTCCTCGCTGGCCTGACGGGTTGTAGAAGTCTCATTCGTGTTTATGAGCTTTGTTTAGCTTGTATTTCCAATCCGTATCAATAAGATTAATTACAGTAATAGTTGAGAATTTATTTTAATTCCAATGATCTTACAATTTTTGTTTGCATGAAATTGCTAAAATCTTTCTATACCATTAATCAAATGTGAATTATATGAAGTACATAACAGAGTTTGTGAAATTTATAGAAAATTCGCGAACTCTTTTGGGCATACATCCTTTTTACATCATCATCAGCCCTTTTTAGTCTCCACTACAGGAGCACGACCCTCTCTGTACTACTAGAGCCATACTTGGCCAGAGCAGCCAGAGGACTTGGCCTACACTCTTTTCGCTGGACAGACGGGTTGGAGAGGTCTCACGGATGTTTATAAGCTTTGTTTAGCTTGTATTTCCTAAGTCGCCTACTACGACATCCATGGGAAGACTTGGAGTCGTCCTATTCTACTCTGCCAGATACCACACGGCTCTTTTTTACATAATACAACAATAAGGCTCCTTATGCAATATATTTTTGTGATAAACATCGCGTACGCTTTTGTTTTCATAAAATAATGCAAGAACCAAGTAAAATTTTGTAAACCATTCAAACATAACAAGCAAATACTTGTATAAGTCGGTTCAGTCAATCGAGAAGTTCCGCTTTGAGGTCGCCAATCAAATGTGAAGTAGATATAATTGGTAAAGACAAAGTTGTGAAATTGTTCGGGCGAGACACGTTTCAAGCAATGAGAAACGATTAAATGGAGTAGAAATTTATGAAGAATACTATCTTTCGCCCGCAGCTCCGCCCGCGTCAATGTCGATCCCTCGAGAATAGTTTTTTTTCTCGGGATAAAATGTACCCATGTCCTTCTCCGTACCCCAGATAACGTGTATGCAAAATTACATGATGATCTGTTTAGTAGTTACGACGTGAAATTGTAACAAACAAACTCACTTCCGCATTTTTAATATTAGTAAGGATAAGGATATATTAGATACTAGCTTTTGCCCGCGGCTCCGCCTGCGTTTATGTCAATAAATGAATCGTCCTGTAGTCCAATGGCGAACTGGTCGTAGGACAACGGTTGCGGAATCATTGAACCAATTTGGATGAAATTTGGTATGTAGATAGTTTGTGGCCCGGGGAAGAACATAGAGCCCTTCAATCCAGGATATTCTAGTGTTCCCGAGGAATCGACATTGATGCGGGCGCAGCCACGGGCAAAAGCTAGTATCATATATCCTTACTTAATATTATAAATGCGAAAGTGAGTTTGTTTGTTTGTGACGTTTTAATGCCGTAATTACTGACCCGATTATCATGAAATTTTGCATACAAGTTCTCTGGAGTACGGAGAAGGACATAGGCTACCTTTTATCCCTGGAAAGAATACTGTTCCCGAAGGATCGACACTAACGCGGGCAAAGCCGCGGGCGAACGCTAGTATTCTTAATAAATAGCTCCGTGGCGCAGCGGTCATCACGCCTGCCTGCGACACGGAGTGACCGGGTTTGATCCCCGGCCAGGTCAAGATGGAAAATGATCTTTTTTAGATTGGCCTGGGTCTTGGATGTGTATCTATATATGTATTTGTTATAAAATATCGTATCGTTGAGTTAGTATCCCATAACACAAGTCCCGAACTTACTTTGGGGCTAGCTCAATCTGTGTGATCGTATATATAAAAAATAAATAAAAAAATATCATCTCCATTTAATCGTTTCCTTCCGATAAATGAGGGAAAGCAAGTAGGGCGCGCGTACCCAATGGCATACCTGCAGCCACCGGACAGGTAGTTGAGGATGACACGCCTGATCTTAAACAGAGATAAGATAAACACATACTCGCAATATCAAAGGAATACATATTTCCACCTTTCCATAAGATATATCATCTAATTATGGTATCTCACTGACACACACACACACACACACACACACACACACACACACACACACACACACAATAGATGTATTTTTTTCATACAAATAAAATATATATCATTTTATACTTAATTAAAATTCTATAAGTTAACTTAGCTTTATATAAACTATTGATTCTGTACTTTCGAGTATGTTAATAACTTTGTATGTACCATAGTTAAGGAAGAGCGGTGTCTCCTAACACAGACCATTTAAGTCTAAAAGGAGGCTCCTGCCATTATTATATAAGGAAACAAATGTGAAAGAAATAAAAACATTTTCATTTTCATTTCATATCATTGAAACTAACGTGAGATACAGACATTATGTACTAAAAACGGATCTCACTCACGTGCTTTTCCATAAGCTTTGATAAAGCCCAAATATTCCTTCTTTCCTTTAACCTGTGGATTCTTATGGTTTAGCCATTTATATCTTTGAAAAACTGTCTTACTAAACGCAGTTTTTATACTCGCAAAATTTGCCTCCGTCTATACCAAAAGAAATAGAGATGTGATAAAGTAAACATGCATGAGTTTATCCCATCTTTTCCATAAGGTTTGCAAACGCTCCCAAGATTACTTTTCGTGCGGCATTCCGCACGGCTGGAGCGCAAAATATCGAATTACCAAAACCCTTGATCGCACACTTCTCGGAGATAGCAAATATACTACGCTATAAATAAATCAGAAGAAAACCTTATATTTTAATTCTATAATTCCCAATCCTTTTTAGGGTTCCGTAGCCAAATGGCAAAAAACGGAGCTGACATGGATTCGTCATATCTGTCTGTCCGACCGTATGTCATTTTTTCCGAAACTATAAAAACTGTACAGTTGAAACTTGGTAAATAGATGTATTCTGTGAACCGCATAGAGGTTTCACACAAAAATAGAAAAAAAAAACAATATTAATTTTGGGGGTTCCCCATACTTAGAACTGAAACTTTTAAGTTTATCCATTAAACAAACACACAAGCAAATCTTTCCTTTATAAGTAAATAAATCCCATATTACAGTTTGATTTTCTTAACTTTCCGTTTTACAAACTAACAAAAAACCTTGGGAGAGGAGATTATCCAGCAGTAGAGTTTTACAGAAATGATGATTCTGAATCAAATAACTTAATTTTTACAACAGTGTTTTCCACTTTCTGTCACGAAAAATAATAAGATGGTTTTGAATATAAATAATAATAGAATCCATATACCTGAATCCATATGTTGAATATGAACTTATTCACTGAATAACAGAAGAAAGCAGTAAACAATAGATTACTCGGAATTACGTAAACAAAGCATTGTGTACGGACGGAGTGTATGGAATACTGGGAAATATAGAAATAAATACAGTTTCGAACGAACGGCAGATTTAATATCACAAATAGAGCGAGAATATTCTTAGGAATTGTTTTAAAATCATAAGGACTTAATATTTATTCTTATTTAAGAATAGCTATAAGATTTTTTTAAAATGACAAGTAAATCTTTGAAAATACCTAATAGATCATATTACTATAGAAGTACTTACTATGGCTTTCATACTGATCTGGCAGAGAAGAAAAAACGTAGAATGTGCCAGCTGCTTCTCTTCCCGCGCCGACCGTAGAACTCGGTCAAGGGAACGGGCGAAAATCTAAAGAAAGTGTCAATAGGCGATGCGGCTAGCAACCCATCACTAATTTGTTTGATTCCGTTTTCCACCTTTACGCACCAACACGCTAAACGTGGCCTTTTGGTCTTATGACTTTAGGTTCTGCCTACCCCGTAAGGGATAAATACGTGATACTATGTATGTATGTATGTATGTTACTATAGAAGGGATACTATTGGAAAGATTTTCATACTATGTAAAATTTCATGATAGAATCATGCAAAAATAAGCAAATGATGCAAATTCTTTGAGCTTGGCCTGTTTCTCCTTAATACATAAGTACGCTTTAAAGTAAGCGTCAAATGTTCATATAATATCTATATGTTTAATAATCAATATGTTTGAATAATCAAAAATTCAAACGAGCCCATCTCTCAGGTATCATACAGCATATGTGACCCACCCAGTCCCATTTCATTCTTCTTTCCCACGTCGACTATTTAAGTGATTGAGCGCAATGTAATTTTTCTTACACGATCTGTCCTTTTTAACCGAATTCCAAAAAAGAAGGAGGTTACAATTTGGTCGTACGCTTTTTTTTCTTTTTAATGTTTGTTACCTCAGAACTCCGTCATTTATGAACCTGGAAAAAATATTTTTTTATTTGATAGGGTATGCTTTAAACTTTGTCCCATTTAAATTTCATCAAAATTGGTTCAGTAGTTTGATTTAAGTCGGTTTTTTATATGAAAGATTATTATTCCTAGCATATTGAACTCCATCACTCTTTTGAACATCAATTAATATAAGTCTTTAAATATTGAAGACTAGTAAAATGCACGTAGTACAAGGTGTACAAAGTGTACAATAATCCTGCAACATAATAGATACCTTAAGCTTCTCTTTGATAAAATATTACGGTATTATGAGAAAATTCAATTCTGTCATGAACATGAAGTCCTCTGTTAAATTCTGCTAAGAGTTTCCAGGGAAAATAAAACTATAAAAATAGCTGCCATGTTTTCCTGGGATTAAATAAAAAATACAGAATGCGTAATTTATTCCCCTCCTTCAGTACAAAAGTTGATTAAGGGAATTAATAAACATGTGTGTAAATAGGCGATAAGCTGCTTACTTTGCCCCGATTTTTGATTTTCTCGCTAAGCATGGCCATTGATCTTTCGACATTTGGTTCTGTCTCTCACATACGAGATAAAAAGGTGATGATGAATTTATCTAATTATGAGAAAAATCAATTATATTATGAACATACAGGTCTCTTCTAAGAATGTTCGACAATATAAAAAAAATTGTGTAATAAAACTCAACCCTTCATTTGTACAGGTTTTGGAAATTAGGTAGTATAATGATAGTCACCCTATTATAATCTTCAATGTTGAAATTTTAACAATTACAAACTGATGTTGCAGTTGTCCAGCGGTGACCACTTACCATCAGGTGACTTTCTTGCTCGTTTGCGGTCCTACATCATAAAAAATATATTGGCCAAGTGCGAGTCGGACTCACGCACGAAGGGTTCCGTACCATTATCTATAAAAAACAGCAAAAAAATCACGTCTTTTGTATGTTCGGAGCCACCCTTAAATATTAATTTTATTTTAATTTAACTATTTAATTTTATAGTAAATATGTAATTAAATATTCTATGAATATTTCAAGCGTCTACCTGTTATTTATATCGAGCAAAAAACGAGCAAAAAATGCCCCCTGAAATATTAATTACTAGCTTTCGCCCGCGGCTCCGCCCGCGTCAATGTCGATCCCTCGGGAATAGTAATTTTTCCGGGGATAAAAGGTAGCCTTTGTCCTTCTCCTTACTCCAGAGAACTTGTATGCAAAATTTCATGATGATCGGTTCAGTAGTTACGGCGTCAAAGCGTAACAAACAAACAAATAAACAAACAAACAAACTCACTTTCGCATTTATAATATTAGTAAGGATAAGGATATTCTGTTTTTAGTAGGTATGTGTTGTTATAGCGGCAATTGAAATTCATCATCTTTGAATATTCAACTGTCTAACTATCACGGTTCATGAGCAGCCTGGTGACAGACGGACAGTCAGACAGACGCAGATAGACCGATGGACAACGGAGCCATATTAATAGGGCCCCGTTTTTACCCTTTGGTTGCAGAATCCTAAAGATAAGTTTTAAGGGTTTCTCGCTCTTTTAAATAGTTTTATCCTACCTTTAGTTATCGTCTGTCTTTTTCATCAAATTTGAAACAAGGGATCTACAGCTAAGCAAAGATTGCCTCGCACGAAGGCTAGTGTAATAAAAAGTGTCAGCGACATCAACTGGCCAGGATAACCCGCTGAAATACGACTTTTTGTAATATTCAGTGACAGGGATTTTTTGTAAGTGAAAAAGTTTTGCAATTCACCAACTTGATTACAATGACTCGCGTGTACCGACAACAAAGTCATCAACATATAATGATGGGTTGGGAATTTTTACACAACATTAAGCAAAGCTCTCCGCGATGGCTAGTGTAAAATAAAAACGTGTCAGTGACATTAACTGGCCGGGATAGCCGCTGAAATGCGCCGGCAACTTCTCGTAATATTCAGTGACAGGGATATTTTGTACGTGAAAAAGTCATCAACATATAATGACGGGTTGGGAATTTGAATGTGTACAGCTAAAGTTCAAAACAATTTTCCAGAATATGCTTAGTATAATGCAAACTAAGCGGTAATTACTCCAAGTGTCAAAAGCACCCCTTCGTATCCCTAAGGATCCCTAATAGCCACTTATAAAGTAATTTACCAAATGGTTAATAAAGAAAAGCGGTGCGGTTAAATGCTTGAGATTTTAAAGCTTGGTTGTAGTTCTTGCATAATCAAATTAGCAAAAAATTTCCCGCCTAGGGCGAAGAAAAGGACGGTTATGATTTTCACAGCTATTAATGAATGTATGTATGTTTAGCCTCATATGTACGTCTCCTTTACCAAAAAGGTAACAAATAGATGAAGAATGTCTGTCATCACAAGATCAGAACAAGGAAAACAGACCTGGGGGGCTACCATAACCTCTTAAAGCAGTATTATTTCAATATTACTTTTGAAATTCGTACCATGACGTATACAAAACAATATTACTATAATGTTGAGTTTTCTAGCAGTTTTGGTAACGTCAGAGCAAATCATTCATTCAATTTGGTACCATGAGCTGCTACTTGATAGTTAGTAATATTGTTTTTACGTCAATTTTTACGATCTTATAAAAGTTGGTCGGCTGTGACCAAAACAAAACTTTTTCCTTTTGAGTAGCATAATTTTAGTGGTCTTGTACCTGTAGTGTACACAATATTAAGTTTGTGTTTTAATTGTGATGAAAGGGTGTTGAAATAAGTATTAACCCGAACAAAATACACTTAGGTATACATATAAGGTGATTGCGAAGAGCTGTTTTTGTTTCCCCGCAAATCATAAAAGTGATGTGGACGAAAATCAAAGGACTCATATGAAAACGAGATGCGGTTGTCTGTGACTATTTTTGCTGGGCAGAGTTATATCTCTGCTAGCGATAAGGATGTAATTAACAGAACTTATTTATGCAAGCTAATAAAGATCCAAATTTCCAGTATCTTAGTATCTTAGTATTTTTATTCTTTTTTCCATTCATTATTACCTATTAGGCTTTAACTATACATATTTGGATGACCAAACTGCAATCAGTGACGTTCTCTAAGGACGGTTAGTTGGTTTTCGTGTTCCTAAGTGGCCAACATTGGTGTTTGATTTGATAAGCTGCCTAACGGCATCTGAGAATAGCTGAACGACTGCCATCAATAGCTTATCGTGCCTTTCGAAGGACGGTGGAACTCGATATAATATGTAATTGTACACCCATGGCATCACCCATCCCAGTGGGGCTGGGGACCGGGGTTGCTTAATGTAAAAACGCTAACATTACGCCACGCACACTGAGCCATAGGCATAGCTTAAATAAGATATGGCATATATATAGATTTCTTGCTTCGAATAAATATCTCTAGGTAATATAGGTACTAAACTATATTTCATCAAAATATTTCACTGATGCAGATCAGCGAATACGAGTAGGTATATACCTACTTACTTACTTCATTCTAATACAAGAATTGTTATTTTCAATCTGTCACTGATACACAAAAATAAAACAAAAATGTTTGTAAGAATTTTATTAAAGTAAGCCTTTCACAATTATTTTGGCTTTGTTATAGGTTACATGATTCTTCTTCTTCTTATATTTTAACACAAATATAAAAAATGCTTTTCAAATATTTGTGTTACATAATAAATTTTTTAAACATAATTTATAAAATACAATTCATATTTTATTAATTTAAAAGGAGGCCAATGTTGGTTATAGATCGGAACGCCGCGTAAAAGGGATGGAGCGATACAAATTGTATAGCTTTGTCTCGCTCTCACAATCGTCAGGCGATAGAATTTCATTCGTTCTTTCACATCACTATACAGGAATAAAACGATCTTGTTTTAAAGTTTCATGGTACGATTTGAAACAATATTATAATAAGCTTGAAACAAAACGGACCAAAAGCATGATGGTTTTGTCAAAGTTCATGGTAGGCCCCCTGGTTGCAGTAGATAAATACTGTTTGAAAATTCCTAATATTTTTTAGATATCATGTTAAATAAAAATGTTTAAATTAAACGTCTACGAAACTATCTAATAAAAGCTGATCAATGACATGTCATAAGAAACACAAGTCTTAGATCAAGTTGTATAGGTATTTAAATAGACTATGTTCATAAAGGATAATGTAGGATTGTATTGGTAAAAAATTTTTCAAATCGGTCTAGTATTTGAAACTACAGGACGATCAGATTTTTTTATTTTATTGAAAATTCTTGTACTACATTGTTCTAAACAAACTTTCTCCTTCTTTCTCCTTTTTAATATTATTAGTGCAGATGTAAATTAATGCTTTTAGACAACATGAAATCAAAAAGGGCGTGCGTTAGTTACGCAGCCAGCCGTAAAATAAAAACTCGTCAAATCCTATTGAAGCACGGATGCTATCATAAGCTTGGACTTCTCTGACGCATCATGTGAGAGGTTACCGAAAAAATCACTGGGGTGATGGTGATGATGATGATAAGGCAGCATGAAATCAAACATCGGTATTAGCCACTAATACTAACAAAAGGTGGCCAGGGGTGTCTTTCTTAAATGCCTGTCCAGTGGTTGTAGTAATAGGGGGACGCGCGCCCTTTCCCTGAGCTGCTGCTCATGCAAGTCATCCGAGTTATACTATTCCTAAATCTACCAAACTCCTTTTCTTCTCTAGTTTAAAATGCTTCCGATGATCAGTAGCGTCGGAAACACGATAAACTGAAATAACTGGGTTCTAATGTTATCACGATTGTTACACATTGAAATAAAATCACTTTAATACGGTATTATCGCGTATATACATTATTTTTACATCTAACATTTCAAAAACTTTTCAGTTTTACAGACTACTTTTAGACTCTACCTGTGACCATGAAAACTGTAAAGCTACGCTAGCTAGCTAGCTGTAAAGCTTTACAGTTTTCAAAACTTTAGGTAACCCGACTACTTAAAAAGCCTGATTGATTAAAATTGTCTAGATATATTCACTAGAACTACAAAATTTGACGTCTACAAATCTGAACTGTCAGGAAGCTATAAAATGTGTCTGTGCTTGGAGAAATGAAGACATTTTATTTGTAAGTTCTATTGTTGAGGGATTTTACTTTAAACTTTGAAGATACTAGTTTATGTAGGAAAGTTGTAGTTCTTTTAACTTTGTCTTATTACTATGGATATAAGCAAGTATTTAACTGTATCTGGTATAAACTATAATAAATTATATAATAAAGAATAATAAATAGAATAAAGAAAAAAATATTTTAGTTCAACAACTTTTCAATTTAAAACTATACTAGCTTTCGCCCGCAGCTTCGCTCTCATTTACGTCGTTCCCTCGGGAAGAGTACTTCTTCTGGGATTATATGTATAGCCCATGTCCTTCTCCGTACTCCAGAAAATTCGTATACAAAATTTCATGACGATTGGTTCAGTAGTTACGGCGTGAAAACGTCACAAACAAACAACAAGTAAACAAAAAAAACTCACTTTCGCATTTATATCGTAACTTTAGAATTATGGGAATAAATATAAATTTGTATAGACTTTTAAAAATAATGTTGAAATAACATGGAATTTGAAAAACATAAAACCTTTTTTGAGCAGACCTGTTAAAATAACATAGTACCAACCAAGTTAAGGCAGAAAAACTTGCTTGATAGAATTGTAAGCTACTTCCAACCAGCTTTTTGGGAAACCCTTGTGCTTGTACTTGGAATCGAGAACCTAAAAAATAAATCACCAATAAAAAGCTGCCGCTAGTGGAGGCAATCGGGGTAATAGGAATCGTAGATTTTTCAGCGAGTAATCTTTTATTGTATTGGACGAAGTAACGGGAAAATAATGTTTATAAGTGAAGTGAGTTTTGTACTTTTTTTTTAACTAACCTAGTTTGTCCCACTGCTGGGCAAAGGTCCCATTTCCTTCCACTTGTCTCTGTCCAATGCAATTTCAGACCATCCACATTGAAAAACGTCGAGGTCGTCGCGCCATCGCTTTCTAGGCCTTCCCCTTCGACGTCGACCATCCTCAGGTATCCATTTCATAATTTTGTTAGCCCACTTTTCAGGAGTCATTCTATAGATGTGGCCTGCCCAATCCCACTTCAATTTAGCTGTTTTGTGTCCCACATCGGTAATACCTGTTTTAGAACGAAGTGTGGCACTTTTTATTGTCATCGTAAAATATTGCACACTTTGTTGTGTTTACCCCACAACATGTGCATTTTTAAAGGAGATATTCAAAGTTCTTTTACTCAGGGTATTTGCCTGTCATCACAAAAGGACCAAATTTTTTAGTCATCTTGGAAAAAGAAAAAAAAAAGCATATGTCTTAGTAAAACGACTAAAATAATCTAATTGTATGCAACTTAATGCAACAAAAACACACTCGGCTCTATATAAACTTAACATCCAAATTGCCAGCTAATGAATGTATTCAACATGTGTTACTACGCACTAGATCCATTTTAAATGTAAATGACTTTCGGCCCGCACATTATCTCGAATGCTACGACTTGATGCTCAATATTACGTAAATTTGAAACGATAATGAAATTTTACAATGTAATAGCTTATTCATCAAAATAACATACAGGTTGTTAAAATCAATGTATGATCTCTATGCCTATAACTAGCTAAAGAGTTATGGCAGCTGAAAAATTATTATTTAATGTTTTGTATGTATAATAAATAGGCCACTTACTATGTTATGCAATGTTATAAATTGCGAAATATGTAATAACTCATTTAAATAGTAAACGGTGCTCATGGTTTCCAAGATACAGGGTCTCCCTAGTTTGGGAATCGATGTTAATTCTATGACTGTATTTTATTTTTCTGGCAATAAATGCATTTTTTTCAAAAGCCTTCGCGTTAATAACCTGTGGATTCATAACCTGATAACAATAAATAATTGTAGTATGTAATGTTAATTCCGTTTTAAATGTTTGTGCCTCTAGGGTATTGTGACGTAGTGAGTAAGCTTTTATTAAATTTGACCACTGTGAAAAGTTCGCTTATTACGGAAATGTAGACAGTAATGGCAAATCACTCCATCATTTCCTTTTCACAAAATGATACCTACAGGAGTCTAGATGTTAATTGTCACAGTCATAAAACGTCTGAAAGAAACCGAATGTGTTTTTGTTGTGTAAATTAAATTATGTACAATTTACGCAACAACAACTCTCGTTTATACGGGATAAACTTAACTTCCAAATTGCCAGCTAATGAAATTATTCAACACTAGCTTTTGCCCGCGGCTCCGCCCGCGTCGATGTCGATCCCTCGGGAATAGTAGTTTTCCCGGGATAAAAGGTAGCCTATGTCCTTCTCCGCACTCTAGAAAACCTGTATGCAAAATTTCATGATGATCGGTTCAGTAGTTACGGCGTGAAAGCGTAACAAACAAACAAATAAACAAACAAACTCACTTTCGCATTTATAATATTAGTAAGGATAAGGATAAGGATGTGTTAATACGGAATGGATCCATTTTAAATGTAAATGACTTTAGGCTCGCATTTATCTCGAGTGCTACTTGATACCCGATATTTAAATTTAAGTTTGGTGCGATGATGATGACATTTTACAATCTAATAGCTTATATACCAAAATAGAACACAGAACGTCAATTTTGTAGACAAAAGTGCTGGAAAAATCTAGTGAAAAATATATCGAAAGATTTAACGTGAGGACAAAATCAATGTATGATATAGAATTTTTCAGCAGCCAGAACTTCTTCCCGACCAACCAAATTCTTCTTCGATTCTTCAGGAGTATTTGTGTGGATAATCTGTGGTTAATAACCACAGGTTATCAACTACTGTTATAAATATTAACTTTTAACAATAAATCGTTGTACATAGTATTTAATGCTAATTTCGTTTAAAAGGTTTGTGTCCTAAAGACAATAGTTCATTTATTACGGATATGTGGAGGAAGTAAATGGCGAACTACTCCATTATCTCTTATATCCTTTCCACAAAATTATACTTTCAAGAGCCTAGCTGTTAATTGCCATAGTCATAAAACGTCTGAAAGAAGCCGAACTTGTTTTTGTTGTGTAAATTGAATTATGTATGTATAATTTACGCAACAACAACTCTCGTTTATACGGGATCAACTTAACTTCCAAATTGCCAGCTAATGAAATTATTCAACATGTGTTACTACGGAATGGATCCATTTTAAATGTAAATGACTTTCGATCCGCACATAATCTCGAGAGCTATGACTTGATGTCCAATGTTTAAATTTAATACAAGTTTGGTTGATGCTTCGCTCGCGCCATCTTTTGTTTAAATTAATTTTGATAGCGATGGCCATCATTTATAATACAATATTTATGAGTTCTCGACGTTGCAATTGCGACTACTATCACAGCAAACTTACCATCCATCGCCAGCGTCGTCAGGATGGCGCTTAGGTCCTTCATGCCAATAAAAAAATCAAAACCAAGAAAATCTCTGTTATTATTGAACTTGTTCCCATTTACAAAATATCAAAAACTTTTTATTATTATAAATTATTGAACTTGTTCCAAAAATTTTACGAGATCAGTTAATAAATGTCATCTTTGAGGGAAATCTTCTGGGCAGCGGAACAAACGGAGAGATGGGCCTACGGACAGATAGACATGCGAAAGATTTTCCCAGGCTGAAGTCGCTTCGCTCGTGCTTTGCGCTTGTGCGTTCGCTTAAAAAGAAATACAATGCAATAATCGACAATAATGATTACTTCAATGGAGCCCCTTTAAATATTACACTTTTTTTGTATATTTTGATGACGACTATTTTTTTGTATATGATGACGTTTTATAAACCGATGAACGCCAGATGCACGCACGAAAAATGGTCAAGTTCCACGTGCAAGCGAGACCGCGGAACAAGCACGATCGGCTTGTGACGCATTTCTCTCTCTTCCACCGTTATCACGTAAAATCATCTTCCGTTAACCGACTTTACAGGCAACCATTATTTTTTAAGCATTGGCCCTTTGAAGTGGCAATGGGCGGGCGTATAGAATAAGCACAGCGTCGGGCTCCCACCGACCAGGGGGTCGACGATCTGACCAAGTTCGCAGGGAAATGCTAGATGCAAGCCGCTTCCAACTGGTATTTTTGGACATCTTTGGGAGAGACCTATGTCCAGCAGTGGATTTCTCGTGGCTGACATGATGAAATCGTTTTTCGATTGTATAGTAGTAATATATATTTAAATATTTGTAAAAACACAAACTTTGTATTTTTTTTTTTCATACAATATGTTTTGATCTGTACAAAAACTCATTAATGGACTTACTTCGGGAGAGAGCACGTCAAAGAATGTTCAATTCGTGCGCATTTCCGCGCAGTAATGAAATGCTAATGCAAGCATACCACGCCGTTCAGATGCAGATTTTCAAATTAACTTGCATTTTAGATGAATATTTTCACGGTAAATAGTTCTATTCATTGAAGATGGTTAGGTAAGTAGGTAAAGGTATCATCCGAGGTTACAGGTATGGCATCGGGGACGCCCGGCCTTCCGAGAACAAATTCCTATCCCTCCCCAGCTTAAAAATGCTTCCGAAGCAGCAGCGTTGTACAACTATTGAACACAAGAAGCCAAAGAAATTGCGCTTCTATGGATGAAGATTCCTTAGGAGAGAGACCCTTGTGACTAGAGTTTCGTAACCAAGCAAAAAACGGAACCCTTATGGATTCGTCATGTATGTCTGTCCGTCCGTATGTCACAGCTACCTACTTTTTTCCGAAACTATAAGAACTATACTGTTGAAACTTGGTAAGTTGAAACATGAAGATTTTCAAAGAAAAATTGAAAAAAACAATAAATTTTGGGGCAACTGAAACTCAATTATTTTTTCATCAAACCCATTCGTGAGATGTATCTATAGATGATAGGTCTTCAAAAATGATATTGAGGTTCCTAATACGGCTAGCTCCGCGGCGCAGCGGTCAACACGCCACCCTGCGACACAGATCAAGATGGAAAATGATCTTTTTCAGATTGGTCTGGGTCTTGGATGTGTACATGTACTATCTATACATGTATTTGTTATAAAATATAGTATCGTTGAGTTAGTATCCCATAACACAATTCTCAAATTTACTTTGGGGCTAGCTCAATCTGTGTGATTTGTCCGTATATATTTTTTTTCTGAATTAAATAGTTTGTGCAAGAAATACTTTCAAAGTGGTAAAATGTGTCCCCCCCCCCCCCCCCCCTGTAACTTCTATGCCTTATGTATTTATTGTTAATAGTGTATAAAAATTATCCTATTCAGACGAAGACTTGGGCTAAAGCTTGTATTAATCCTAATCTTATCTAATCCTAACTAATATTATAAATGCGAAAGTGAGTTTGTTTGTTACGCTTTCTCGACGTAACTACTAAACCGATCATAATGAAATTTTGCAAACAAGTTCTCTGGAGTACGGAGAAGGACATAGACTTTTTATCCCGAGAAAAAGAACTATTCCCGAGGGATCGACATTGACACGGGCGGAGCCGCGGGCGAAAGCTAATAACAAATAACAAATAATGCAATTTAATGATCTTATTAGAAGAGCTCTAATTTCCGCTAATATCCCATGTCAACTAGAACCACCAGGACTCTGTAGAGCGGATGGGAAGCGACCTGATGGGTTAACATTGATACCGTGGCAGAGAGGACGCAGTTTATTGTGGGATGCAACCTGCGTAAGTACGTATGCGGCTTCCTACATAAACGAATGTATTCGTACGCCTGGGTCAGCTGCGCGAGCGGCAGCTGGACATAAATGTAAGAAATATTCAGTTTTGGCTAATAAGTATGAATTCATTCCAGTCGCCGTTGAAACGGCTGGCCCGTGGTGTCAGGAAGCAAAACGCTTCATTACAGAAATCGGACGACGGTTAAAAGACCGAGGTTATGACCACCGCTCCGGATGGTACCTGACACAAAGGATATCCATTGCTATCCAAAGAGGGAATTCCGCTAGCGTAATGGGTACCTTTGAGCCAGGTACAGTTCGGGGTGGCATTTTTGACTAGTCTTTTATTTTAATTTAATTTAATTTTTTTTTGTATTGTAACACGTTTTTTTTTAAATATATGTATCAACTGCATTGAATGAGCATTTAATATTGACAGAACCACGAATATTCCGGAATTTCTACGAATTTCAAACCGAAGTGCGTTCATTTACACAATAGTGGTTGTTAGATAATGAATAGTTAATTACTAATTAGAGATCGTGATAGCCGACTAACTGCAATGGAATATGTCACAATTACCCAGTATTGTTAAGTGGCATAGCCATAGATATCAGAATATGTCATATCATATAGTAGTCAGGTATACTTGATATAGTGACTACCCCTGTAGCTCAGTGGAAACGCAAATCGCAAGACCCCGGGTTCGATCCCCGCGTAGGTCATGATGAAACGGATCGTTTTCAGATTGGAAATAACTTGAAATTAAATTTTATTCAAATTTGGACATCATGTATCTCTTTTTGAACGTCATACTATTATTTTTGATATTTGCAAAATCGTTATAATACTAACGTTTCAGAACGACCACTGCTGAGAAGAATACGCCGTAAGAAACTCAGTCCGGTTTTGGCCTCTACGTGCCTGAAGGGCTACGCTTTCACATATTTATAACAAACTGAATTATTTTACATTCATTGCTGATGTATATTGAATAACAATTTATTGAATGTATTACTTCCATGCAGTTTTATCTGTAAGATAGTCATTAATACAATAGTAGGCATAAGAAAAACTCATTTATAATAAATAATAATTCCTGTATCATGTATCAACAAAGTTACCTCTACTTACCTCTACCTATATCTTAAATTTGCTCAGTAAAAGTAATATTAACGTGAAAATGTATATTCAGAAAGTCTTTATTAACATCTTTCATTCAGAGAGATATATATTCATTTTATTTCTAGTTTAAGAGAAAATTCAAGATATATGTAGAAGGTCTGGTCAGGTATATCGGTATCTGTCTAAACATGTCACCATGTCTACGCTATCTTAGTGTGGCCTTAATTAGTTTGAACATAAATGATTTTTATTCTATTGTTGTAGGTCTAATTATTATTACACGCAGACGATTATAATTAACTAGCTTTCACCCGCGGCTCCGCCCGCGTCAATGTCGATTCAATCGAATAGTATTTTTTCCCGGGATAAAAGGTAGCCTATGTCCTTCTCCGTAGTCCAGAGAACTTGTATGCAAAATTTCATGATGATCGGTTCAGTAGTTACGGCGTGAAAACGTAACAAACAAACAAACAAACAAACTCACTTTCGCATTTATAATATTAGTAAGGATGATATATTTTTTGTTTCAGGTACGGACTTGCTGATGAAAAATTGCGAAACTAGGTAAGGTAAATGCTTGTTATTTTTAAAACACATGATTCATTGATACAAAATTAATATAAAACAACAAACAAACAGTCAATGTTACTCTCGCCGCAGACAGATAAAATCAAATGGATTGTGGAGCCTGATCATGACATATATTTATCCTACATAATGCTTGCATCTAGCATTTACTTTAGTTTTATATAGCGGTGTAAATTTAAACACCCACCTTACCTAACATAGCCATTAAGGGTCGAATCAGTCCATTAATGTGAACAACTTTTCCTATGGAAGCTATGCTGGTAACTCGAAAGGAAAACGACATTTTCATATAAATTGCCGACTGACTATGGGGAAAGACAATATATTGTCTTTGCTATGGGTATGGGATCCTGAAACAAATTTTTGCATTCTCAGTACTGATCCCATCGAATCATCATCATCTTCAGGTCTTTTAGTCTCAACTGCAGGAGCATGACCCTCTCTGTACTAACGGAGCCATTCTTGGCCAGAGCAGATAGAGGATTTGGCCTACACTCTCCTCGCTGGCCAGACGGGTTGGAGAGGTCTAATTGATGTTTATAAGCTTTTTTACCTTGTATTTCCTCAGTCGCCTCTTACGACCTCCATGGGAAGAATAATTTATCCTATCGAATAAGTTGTTCATATTGACGGGCTGAGTTCCCCCTTCAGGGGAATATCGAGGGGAAATACTAATTTTAGTAACTGTTTTAGCTTCCTAACTACTCGTACCTATTTAGGTTACTAGTTATATTCCCTTTCAAAATCCTCGGTTATCCTAAGCCGGATTTATCATCCGTCCAAAAGTTTGGACTGATGCCAGTTCTCTCGCCACAGTCTGGTAAAACTAGATAAATAATTGTGACGAACTGAATTCCTGAGAGAAGGGATTAAGAGAAAGTAACCATAATTCTTGAGCATCTGGTAAAACTGAAAACCATGTCGTACTTAGTTAATCATCGATTAAATGTTATTCGATTAGGCATAGAGAACCCAGAGTGTGAAATATAATTATATAATCTTTCATATAAAAACCTACTTCAATCAAACAATTGAACCGATTGTAATAAAATTTAAATGGGAATAAATTTAAAGCACACATTTTCAAACGAAAAAAAACCGGTTTATACTCATAAAAGACGGAGTTCCGAGGTAACAAAGTGGATCTTGGTCCTAACATACTTAATCCTATCCCTATTTTACCTTAAACACTTATAGCATGTTGCTGTAAGTGTTATACAGTATAACAATATCAGTGATATTAAGCAACATAAGCAAATATTACCGCAAATCCCATTCGTCGTTTGTAAGCAGATATGCGCCTCCAACTAGAATCGTCTTAGAATCGTCTTGCAATATAAATAGCTTTGATATAAGTCATTGCCTATAAAATCTTGATTAATTTGTAATTTTATACACCTACATGTATAAGACTTTTCATATAAACGTTTTTTTTATGTTATTTTGTGCTACTATTTTGCTATCTGTATTTAATCAGTTTGAACTTGTAAAAGATCAAATAGTCCCATTTCTTTTTCAATACCCTCAGCCGGATTTACCGTCCATCTTATGATTTGGCTTTTTCCACACTTTTTTTATATTCGTTTTACGGCATTTGGCTTTCTATGCTTTTTAGCCCTTCATATTTTTCCACGATTTATCAACGAAATGGTGGTGTAATTCATTTTGGTGATTTAATGGAGCCCCTGGCGACAATTCCCACGAATCCACTGGTTTGATCATAGACGCAGTAGCAGTAAGGCGAGCGACCACCAGCCCCCTATGTAAATCTAACTACAGCCGCACCATGACACTTTATTTTAGTTATTTCACACATTATTCATAAATATGGGCATTAAAACATCAAATTACACCGATTTCACATTATAAACTCCACTAGAAGCAATTTGTAAAACAATCCAAAACATAAACCATGCAGTCCGCCGAATTTCCCGTCAAGAACTCCCTGATAATAATACTACACAAAATGTGGAGCTTGGATATGACATACCAAATCCTTTAACTACTTACAAATAGATTTCCTTATCGAGATGATGAAAAAGTTTATTGTAAAAGGCTTGCTTTCAGACGATCTACACTCATCATCATCATCAGGTATTTTTAGTCTCCACTGCAGAAACATGACCCTCTCCTTACTACAGGAGCTTTACTTGGCCAGAGCAGACAGATGATTTGGCCTACACTCTCCACGCTGGCCAGATGGGTTGGAGAGGTCTAATTGATGTTTATGAGCTTTGCTTAGCTTGTATTTCCTAAGTTGCCTCTTACGACATCCATGGGAAGACTAGGAGAGATCCTATTCTACTCTGCCGGAAACCACACGGAAACCGGGTTCAAAAGGTTGAATATGAGTGTAGATAATATAGATATCTACACTCATATTCAACCTTTTGAACCCGGTTTAAACCATCATCCGATCATTATAAATTAACAATGACAGCAGACAAAACGACAAAGTAATAGGTAAGTGTCTTAATTAGTGTATTTAGGTCGGGTAATGGTTTGAACCAGGTACTGATTAGTTATGCATACATACATAGTATCACGTCCCTTTTCCTTGCGGGGTAGACAGAGCCTTACTCAATTAGACCTTATGGCCATATTTAGCATGTTGGAGGGCGAGTAGATGGAAAACGCAATCAAATAGTGATGGGTTGCTAGCCGCATCGCCTATTGACATGATTCCGCAGATATATAGCCCTCTTATAACAATTAGTCTTCGTTTTATAATAAGACGGCTATCCGTCGTTTTCCAGTTGTTAAGGCGTTTGCCTGTTGACCCGGGGGTTGTGGGTTCGATTCCCACCGGAAGCATACTTTGTTTAGTTGTTTCCAGTTTGGTTAGGACATTGCAGGCTTAAATCACCTGATTGTCTGATAATAAAGATGATTCCGTGCTTCGGAAGGCACGTTAAGCCGGTGGTCCCGGCTGCCATCTGGTAGTCGTTAAAGGAACCACGTCAGAGGCCGAGAGGCGGTTTCGAAGAACTCTGACACCAGGGTGTGCATGGTCGATTGACTGTGACACCTACTCGAAATGAAATGATGATGATGTCGTTTTCCAAACTAGATACTATTATCTAGTTTGGAAAACATGTGAAGTATCTACAATGATAGCTTCAGAATGACACATTAATTCGTTTTCACATATTTCTGTAGGACACTACTTAAACAGGCAAAATGACACATTTCTCTTTCAAAATCCGCGGTTATCCTTAGTCGGATTTAACATCCGGCCGAATTTTGAACAGCTGCCAGTTTTTCTCACTGCAGTCTGACAAAACTAGATAAATTGTGGAGCTATGACATGACTTTAATGCCATTGCAACCTACTTATTTTTGACCTTCTTTTCTAAGGGTGTAATTAGCCATAATCCATAATTAAAATTAGTAACTCACGTACGAAGTCGGCATTTTTCGACCTCGTCCTGAGGTCTCGGGGCGAATGTGAATCGAGGCGTCGCTCGAGGTCGTCCCGATCCACACTTAATTCGTAGTAACTTATTTTAAAAATGTATAGACATTTTTAAATAAGTTACTACGAATTAATCTCTAAATCTCTAAAGTTAAGGGTAAACATGCATCTTCTAGGCAAGCTCGCTCCATCGTAGATCTTGTCTTTACCCTCTGGGTTTGCCTAACACTAAGGTAGTAAGCCTATAAAAAAAATCTTACATTATTTTTTTTATGTATATTTGAGGGCAAACGAGCAGACGAGCCCAGGTGGCTCCGTCTGGAAAGTGGTAACCGTCGCCCATGGACATCTGCAATACCAGAGGAGGTGCTGATGCGTTGAAGACTCTTAAGATACCTGTAAACACGCCATAGCACACAGGGAAAACCTCGTGTCCTCGCGTCCGTTTCATAATCTTGCTGTACGAGGAAAAAATACCCCGTGACGCTCTGACATTTTTGGAGACCTAAGTGTCAAGGATGTGGGGATGGACTTTACTCCTGTGGCGAGCGGTGCGGTGGTAGAAAGGGGTCGGTGGCACTAATTCAAAAAGTTCTTCAGAACAGTATCCATAGTATAGACGGTAAAATACATACAGAGAGCCAACGTCTCTACGTAGACTGCCACTCCACAATCCTGCTGAACGAGGAAAAAACCACGTAACGCTCTGACATTAGTTCTAATCAAAAATAATTCATAATGTTTTGTTTGATTTATACCTTTATACTTACATCTGCGTGTGATAGACTAAAACAATTTAACCACAGATTCTTTTGAGTTATAATATTCCTACTGCATTTAACCAGTTTGTACTTACAAAAGAAATACACTCATTCAAAATCCGTCGGAATGCTGAACCGGATCTATCATTCAGAAGTTTGGGCGGCTGCCAGCTTTCTTACCGCAATCCGACAAAACGAATTGCAGAGCTTGGACATGACATTCTTATTTCACTAATCATGTTACTGAACTACTTATCACAGCCCGCCACCTGGTCATGCAGGATTGTGATTACTGGAACTCGGAAACTTGAACATTTTAGTAAAATTACAACTTTATACTAAACTGTACTAACATACGTATTAATTACGTCTCTATTCTTTGCGGTGCAAATTTAGCCCAAGGCCACAAGATCACACACACAACGTGTTGGTGCATATAGATGAAAACGAAGTCGAAATAGTGCATCGCCTATTCCTCTGGCTCTCACTCACCGAACGAAGCATAGAAGCGGTAAGACTTCTACTCAAACGGCGATTTTCTTTGAGAGTGTGGTACTTCCCCGGAGGAGCCCGCCCACTCATGCTACTAGCAAAACTTCCTTCGTGGTCCAATGGTTAAGGCGTTTGCCTGTAGACCTGGGAGTCATGGGTTCGATTCCCACGGGAAACATACTTAGTTTACTTGTTTCCAGTTTGTTTAGGATATTGCAGGCGAATCACCTGATTGTCTGATAATAAAGATGGTGTCTTGCTTCGGAAGGCACGTTAAGACGTTGGTCCCGGCTGCCATCTGGTAGTCGTTAAAGGAACCACGTCAGAGGCCGAAGGGCGGTTTCGAAGAACTCTATCACTAGGGTGATGCATGGTCGATTGACCGTGACACCTACACGAAATGATGATGATAACTAGCAAAAAATTAATTTAGGTATTCGCATCTTTGTACACGTATGCAGTTTTCTTTCTTCGTTACCTACAGGTAAAGTACGTTAATAGATAATTTTGAAAAAAAAATGCTGTTCTTTCCCTAAAACAACGCTTTAGCTTGGTGGGAATTTCGACGAACTGCACGGTTTCTGTTTTGGATTATTTTGCAAAATGTTTCTAGTGGAGTTTATAATGTGAAATCAATGTAATTTTGTGATAAAGATGTCCATGTTTATAAACAATGTGTGAAATAACTAAAATAAAGTGTCATGGTGCGGCTGTAGAGATTTACTTAGCGGGCTGGTGTTTGCCCGCCTTGCTCTGTCGTTTATGATCAAACCAGTGGATTCGTAGAAATTGTCACCAAAGGCTCCCTAGAATCAGCGAAATGAATTACACCATCATTTCGTTGATACACAAGAATAAAGAATAACTAGACACTGGCTAAAATAAGATTCTGAATGAAGTTTGATGGCCAAATAAAAGAAAAGAAAAAAAAATAAAGGTTTAAAATACTGTGAAGAATGTCAGTTAGCCAGCTTTTGCATTGCACAATTTGCGGTTTTACGGTTCAGCGAGAACATAGTAGAACAATAGCAATCGAACTGCTCGTGTTTGTTGTGTGTGTGCCAACTGCTGTTCTATTGGAGTTGTAAAGTTAAACCTCATATAAAAGATCCAACTTTTAATGTATCTTATACCTTTAAACGAGCAATTCTTGTATATTTATATATGTATAAATTTATTTCTATGATCTCGGAAACGGCTCTAACGATTTCAGTGAAATTTTTCAGTGAATTGGTGTATGGGGGTTTTCGGGGTTTACCCCATGATTAGCGAATATTATGCTAACAATTAAATAAAAGTGTTATGTAAACGATTAGCAGAATATTCGTATTTTTGTTATCAAAAAAATGTAATCGGTCAGCTAAAATAGCTAGTTGTGCAGCAACTTATGGTCAGCAAAACTTATTTACTGCCCTCAGTCGTTCTGGGTGGCCATAAAAAAAACAACCTGAACCTAACTTCTTTTCTGCCCTTAGTCGTTCCAGGTGGAAAGCCAAAGCTTATCCAAATGTTTTATCTGTTGCCCCAATTGTAAAATCTGCTGCCCAAATAGTTACTTTCCAATAAATAATAATAAAATTTGATTATTTTTTTTTGTTTTACCACGTTATTACTACATCCATATCTATACTATCTACACTTCTACATCTACACTAATATATAAAGAGGAAATAATTGATTGTTTGTTTGCATTGAATAAGCCCCGAAACTATTGGACCGATTAGAAAAATTCTTTCATTTTATAATCCTACATTATTTCTAATGAACATAGGCTATAGACTAAGACCTATATTTAACCGTGCGAAGCTGGGGCAGGCAGCTACTTTTTATATAAGCTTAAATTTTGTATTTTTCACCCTTCTGTTCGTATAGGAGGGTGAAAAAGAAAAAAATTAACCTACGCGGACAAAGTCGCATACATATAAAAGCTAATTAAAAATATGGTTGATTTATAACGAATAGTAGGTAGTATAAAAGGTATATTCATCAGATGTTCTGTTCAAATTGTTAAGTCTATCAATATATTTCTTAATTAATTTCACAGCCTCCGTGGTCCAGTGGTTAAGGCGTTTGCCTGTTGACCCGGGTCGTGGGTTCGATTCCCACCGGAAGCATACTTTGTTTAGTTGTTTCCAGTTTGGTTAGGATATTGCAGGCTTGAATCACCTGATTGTCTGATAATAAAGATGATTCCGTGCTTCGGAAGGCACGTTAAGCCGGTGGTCCCGGCTGCCATCTGGTAGTCGTTAAAGGAACCACGTCAGAGGCCGAGAGGCGGTTCCGAAGAACTCTGACATCAGGGTGTGCATGGTCGATTGACCGTGACACCTACTCGAAATGATGATGAATTAATTTCAAAAGCTTTCTCTCAAAAATCGTTGGTAGGGATAGTACGGAATACTATCACAAAATGGTGGTATCAGACTTAGCAAACTATCGCCCGGTAGGAACTGGCTTTTCATTACACAATTTGCGGTTTCACGACTCGTGAAATAGCCAGCGAGTTCACTGTCGAACAAAAGCATTCGAACTATAGTTATCTATTCATGTGTAGTGAGTGCCTATTGCAGTTCGATTCGAGTGTGATGCGATGCGAGATGGAAGAGGATCATAAAGTACAAATGGATTGTTTTAATTTTCAATGGCGTTAAAAGTTTTTGACGTGATAACGTGTTATTGTTAATCCGATGAATGCCAGCTGCTCGCACGAAAAAGTGTCACGTTCTGCTTGCAAGCGAGAGCGAGGAACAAGCGATAGAGAGGCTCCAGTGCGTAAACTCGAGTTTAACTCGCGCACCGAAAAAAAAGGCCAAGTTCGAACTTGGCCTTTTTTTACATATACCGGTAAATCACATGACAATACAGTGTGAAGGTAAATTATGATAAATGTTCTATAAACTTTAAACAAATGTATCGTCATCCTTTGATATTAGCAAACAACACATAGAAGTATTAAATCTATGAAACAACATTAACAGACAGGACAGGTATATAACAAAGATCCGTACTATTGACGTAGCGGTGGGTTCGGGCACAGTAATGATATCGTGGTTCGGGGTTAGATATTAATGAATGGTTTATTAAATTAATTAACTACCTTAATTAACTAGCTATTTACATGCAAGTAAGACTGTAAATATCTGTAATGACGTCGCAATTGGAGCGGACGTTTGAAATACGGAAATAGATGGAATTACTAAATTAATTTTAATCACTACGCCTTAGCACGATTTTTGGATTTTTCTACCATTGATTCTGGTCATTTCAATCTGATTTCTTTATACAGACAGCCGGTCGCAAACGCAAACCTATGAAATTGGATTTTTCTATAGAGAATTTCGAGTAAATTTAATTTTTCATACTTACGTTTTTAGTATCATTTCGGGTTTGATTAATGCATTTATTAACGGACAATAGTAAGCTTGATTTACGCTTTATAAAATTCACAAAAAGTTGGGAAAATAATAGAAAAATCACAACATTTTTGATCAAAACGGACAACATCTGAAACAGGTTAGTTTCATAAGCATTGTTCTATGGAAAACAAAAAGAAAGCACACATAATGTTTATAATATATTCAACTTTTAAGTTTAAATAAAACCAATGTATTTTACTGGAATTAGTCATTATAAGCAAAATGGCAAGCGAAAAAACGCGCATCTTACGATTTTAGGGGTCCGTACCCGAAGAGTAAAACCGGTAAAAAAGCCAATTAACTATGCCATCTTACGGTTGGGTAGGTTAAATTGCGTTAGTGCTAAATGCGAATAAATTTAAGTCAGTTTAAAAACCGGCCTAGTGCGAGTCGGACTCGTGCACGAATGGTTCCGTACCGTTATCTATAAAATCGGCAAAAAATTCATATATCATATATCAATATGGGGGCATAAAACAGACATGAACCCCCTTTAATATAACTTTATTTTTATTTAATTATTTATTTTTAAAGTGAATATGTAACTGAATATTCTGAAAATGTTTCAAGCGTCTACGTGTTGCCGTTATCAATATTGAGCAAAAACAAGCAAAAAAAATTACGTTTGTTGTATGGGAGCCCCCTTAAAGATTTATTTTATTCTATTTTTAATACTTGTTGTTATAGCGGCAACAGACATACATCATCTGTGAAAATTTCAACTGTCTAACTATCACGGTTCATGAGATACAGCCTGGTGACAGACAGACAGACAGACGGACAGCGGAGCGATATTAATAGGGTCCCGTTCTTACCCTTTGGGTACGGAACCCTAAAAAAGCAAGCGATTTTTGTGTGAAGTTACGTGATAACAAGCAAAAATAAAAATATATTATTCGCCTGCATTTTCAAATCAACCTTCCAAATGAAGTGCGAACGATATTTTTTATTCGCCGAATTGATAAATGTGTATTGGGTATGTTTACGAAACGACCTTCATCGATATCGCTGGCAATGACTCATTTACCCCCAATGATTAATGCTCTGCTCTATATTGCTCGATAGGAGATATACTCATGGTTCTCGACTCGATTATACTTTCAAAAGATTTCATTTTTAAGCAAAGTTCTATAAGCGTGTCGAGTAGGTTTAGGTTGAAAAATCGGTTTAAGGTAAGGTAATTCAACGTGATAACGGTGGAAGAAGATGCGTTACAAGCAGAACGCTTAGGTGTTATCGTGTCTCTCTATCGCTTGTTCCGCGTTATCGCTTGCACACAAATTGTATAAAAATAATCGAATTGAGAGATTTCTCTCAGATTTTTGTTTTGAGTACTGGCCATTCCGGACGGAAACTAATAATGAAAAAAAGCACCGAGTAAAAAATACAAAAAATCCAGTAGTAGGGGCGTGAATGCGTTGCGCATAACATAGTAAGTGCGATTGAGGCATTTAAATAAAATCTTCTCGGAACGAGGCAAGGGGCTTTCGGCAGATTCTATACAAAACGCTGGGGTTTTACACATATCTCGGGATTGATATTTGAGAGGTCGATGGCCTAATGAGCGTAGCGAATTTGTTGCGCTTACGCTTATTAAGTGCGGGAGTAATTCCGGCGCGAAATTCAAAATCAACCACTTTTGATCTTATTTACTCAAGTCAAGACTTGTGGTGGTTTTTAATAAAAGATCAGGAAGGCAGAATTTGTTGTATAGAAGTACAATTCACAGCACTAAACACAAACGGTCGTTTCCGAAGTCCACCCGAGAAGAGACCGAGGCAGGCCAATCCTCACTCTTACGTCATCTCTCTTCTTCTTCTTCATAAACTTGACCGCTACTGCAAAGAGGTCTGCACCAGCAAAGAGGTTCCAATGCTAACAAATTATTATTCATTGTTGTTCATTCAACTAACTAATTCAGTTTATTCAAAATAATTACAAGATTACTCAAAAATTAATTTCTCAAAATTATATTCAATCATTCGATATTGATAATTCTAGCTGTTTTTTAAATGTATGCTTTAGTTTTGTTATTTCTTTTGGGATCTTATTATAAAGTTTCGAAGCCATAACGATAATACTTTCGCAAAACATAGCTGTCTTATGTGTCATGTGCTTTTTTATCCCCATCGCGGATTGATATAAGAAATTTAAATCAACTATTAGCCGTGGGGTTTCCGGCAGAGTAGAATAGGACCCCGGCAGAGTAGAATAGGACCACTCCTAGCCCTCCCATGGATGTCGTAACTTAGGAAACATAAGCCTAACAAAGCTCATAAACATCAATTAGACCTCTCCAACGGGTAAGTAATATAACATATAAACACAAAATATATATAATTTAAGATAATTATCAACGAAACATATAGTTTTGGTTAGTATAATTATCAGGTAAGATAAAAATCGAAAGAAATAACTTTAAAAAAACTAAAATCTTTAATTATAACAATCATTCAACATATCAAACTATTATTATACCGTTTTATTATTATAAACTTTAAAACATCGATTAGTTGTTATGTATAATAAACTTAATATATACATATTAGTACGGATAATAATCATTGGTTATACGAATTAATTGGTAGAAGATTCTCAATATATACCTAATAATTAAATAAAAAAAATTCCTAGCATCTCAATCTCATTATATCTTCACAAATTAAAATGGGATCAACTTGGTAGTAAAGGCTTTTAAATAAAAAAGAAATATCAAAATCGGTTCACAATTGGCGAAGATATCGTGTAACAAATACACATAAAAAAAGACATACCGTCGAATTGATAACCTCCTTTTTTTTTGAAATCGTTTAATAAATTATCTTATTTATTTTTATAGAACGCTTAGCCGAAAATAGCAACCTGACGATCTCGTAAACGCAAAAAATATTAATAAGACAAGAAAAAGATAACAATACCTATATTAAAACGAAAATCTAAATATTACGAGTGTGAATTTCTTAGAGCTATAGTCTCTATTATAATTTAAAAAAGATAAGAAAAATAGGTATACTAAAAAAATACTTAGAAAAATTGTGATACATACAAAATGCGCGCGCATTTTGTATGTATCACAATTTTTTAAATTTATTTCTAACTTTGTCCTAATATTAACATATAATAAAATATTGTAAAAGTTATATTTGTACTTTTAAAAAAATTGTGATACATACAAAATGCGCGCGCATTTTGTATGTATCACATTTTTTTTATTTATTTTATACTTTGTCCTAATATTTACATGCAATAAAATATTGTAATAAGTTCTTTTGTTTGTTATAGATTTTTGTAATCCTATGAAGTTAGTGACTTCTTGTGTTACTTTCCGTTTGCTTTACTGATAAAATCGATTACCTATTATTAGTTATTCGATAGTCTGTTTGAATGATGCACCTTTTGCTGGCTACTCCGATTTTTTTACAAGAAAATGAAGTTTATGAGTTTGCGCGAATTTGACTTATTTCGTAGGTGTTACTGAAATAATTCAAATTCGCAAAATAGACATGGGTCTATACTAATTAGCTGGTATATTTTCTCTGTTATATATTTTTAATACGTATACATTTTATAGATTTTGATTCATATTTATTTTAAATACTATACTTTTTGAATGGTATACATTTTGGAAGGTATACTGCATGAGTTGTATAACAGGTGATATTTAGTATTCATAAACGTTATAAAAAATGAGTTTATGCTTTTCGAATTGAAAATTGTATGAATGTTATAGCTTTTAAGAATATAATCAGTAATGATTATGTCAAGTTAACATTATATCTTATGAACTTTATTGAAATGAAAATATATAATTTGTTATTATATCAATCAATACGCACCCCTCTCCAACCCGTCTGGCCAGCGAGGAGAGTGTAACCCAAATCCTCTGTCTGCTCTGGCCAAGTAGATAGATAGATAACATATTTATTTTGTTCATTGTAACACACTGATTAAAACAAAAAGTTACAATAAAACTTAATACTAAACATAATATATGTATGTGTGCCACAATATCACAAAAAGGCTACAGCTCAGCGAAATGTTACTCTAGTGAGCAACCACTGATTTTCAGCTGTCACCTTAATTGAGAAGACGCGCACTAACAATTTCACAGAACAGGTTGTCTCACAAAGTGTAAAATCAATGCCAAGTATGGCTCCCATAGTACAGAGAGGGTCATGCTCCTGCAGTGGAGACTAAAAACACCTGATGATGATGATGATGAAATTAACTATTATAAGTTACAAGGCAACTATTCTTAATTAAGTATACGTTTCGTTGAGCAATCCTACAAAAGTTCAGTTTATTATTCGTCCGTGCACAGAAGGCTGTCATCATAGATGGCAGTCGATAAACTACCTAGATGCCTTCCAGTGTTGCCCACTTACACACTCGAAAACAAACAAAAGCTTTAGTTAGCTTAAAAAACTTAACATCAACATTGGCCACGTGGCAACATGAACGATAAAAGGTTCTAAAAAATTGGATGCCTGTGAAATCGTTTTACGGGCGATAATTTTACGTGTAGAAGAGAGATAGATGCGTCACAAGCGCTTAGGGCGATCGTGCCTATCTATCGCTTGTTCCACGCCCTCTGCGAACGTGATACTTTTTCGTGCGTACAGACGGGGCTCATCAATCTATAAGACATGATTACGTCAAAAACATAACGGTGGTACGGGCGTGAAAGCGTTACATCTACTCATAGTAAGTGTGAATAGGGGATTTAAATAACATTATCTGAAGGCGAGGCGGGCTCTCGTGGCGGATTCCATACAAAACGTTGGGGATTACATATATCATGGGGTTATTTAATAGAGATAACTTTACTTCTTTCTCGTACGCTGATAAAGGTATAAGGGTACATTCAGTTTCTTCTGCTGCCGATGCTACTGTCCATTGGAATTATTTTTAAGTTGGCAAAGGATGAACGCCAGGTGAAGTAGCGAAAGCTCACTTGGAGCTAGCTACATAATCATTTCAAAACGGAAATGGATTTTTTGAGATTGGCGGGTTGGAAATTAAGGTATTGGGATACTTCACTGGGTTGAATGGGGGGAAAACAAACTGCTCGGGAGTCCAGGCACACGTACCCAATATCCCTTGAGTTGTCCAAAACATAATACCTACTTTATGTTTCAAAGTTTATTTAAGTACGTTTGTGAGTTATATCCTTATCCTTATCCTTACTAATATTAGAAATGCGAAAGTGAGTTTGGTTGTTTATTTGTTTGTTACGCTTTCACACCGTAACTACTAAACCGATCATCATGAAATTTTGCATACAAGTTCTCTAGAGTACGGAGAAGGACATAGGCTACCTTTTATCTCGGGAAAAAGTACTGTTCCCGAGGGATCGACATTGACGTGGCCAGGACGTCATAAGCCTGAACATATTCAGATGTGGGATCCATCGAATTCTTGCCTCATCCTAAATGGCATAGGCTTTATTTTTGCCAGGGCAGTCATGGTATAACTATACTTTAAAAAACTTGTTTGTATCCTACCGGTAATGGAAAGGTAAAGTTTGCATTTATGAGTTTGTTGCGATTTACATTTTTTAATTACACGCCCACCATTACATATGCTTAAACCTTTTGAACGCCATGGAAACCTTTAGGCGTCCATCGGAAACTGCCTTGAAACGACAATGAATTCTTAAGTTGTTCAAAATATATGAAATTCAAACTAGCTGCGACATAGTAGGCACGCTTGTCAGTTTTTCTTGTGACGTTCAAAGGCAGCAGGTGCTACCTGCTGCCTTAGTTCTTAGTTCAAATTTCTTCGAATAGATTCTTTACTCTACCCCTGTATAATAACGATTGGTGAATTTGAATGTGCAGTTAGGGACAGAGATACCTGACCAGGCTCTCTGCCTATATCTTGAATTTTCTCTTATACTACAAATAATAATAACATGAAAATGTATATACAGAAAGATTTTAATAAAGTCTTTCTTAATATAAATTTTCATGTTAATATTATTTAAATGCTCGTCCAAAATAGCTCAGTGCCTCAAGTCGAAAGTATTCGACCAATGTGTGTTGCCAGTGATGACATACGGGTCCGAAACGTGGTCGTTTACTATGGGCCTCATAAGAAAGCTCAAGGTCGCTCATAGAGCTATGGAGAGGGCTATGCTCGGTGTTTCTCTGCGAGATCGAATCAGAAACGAGGAGATCCGTAGAAGAACAAAGGTCGCCGACATAGCTCAGCGGATTAGCTCTTTGAAGTAGCAGTGGGCGGGGCACATAGCTCGAAGAACCGATGGGGCAGAAAGGTGCTCGAATGGCGACCACGTACCGGCAAGCGCAGCGTTGGACACCCACCGACCAGGTGGTCGGACGACCTAACCAAGGTCGCAGGAAGACGCTGGATGCAGGCCGCTTCCAACCGGTCATATTGGAAATCCTTGGGGGAGGCCTATGTCCAGCAGTGGACTTCTTGCGGCTGAGATGATGATGATGATTATTTAAACGTATGAGAGCACGTACGAGAGCAAGCAATCGAATGCGCTCGGCGCTTGGTGGAACGATACTAGGCCGCTTGGTGCCTGCCTGCTGCGGAGTAATATATCTACAAAATCTTGTTAGGTACCAGCAGTCTTTTTCTCGATGTGGAACTCAAACAAATGGATGATATTTTTTCTAATTTCCCTTGTGAAGTAGGATTTTATTACTCTTTCTTCAGCTATCACCGTTCTATGTGGGCTCGTGTTTAAACGTTTAAATTGTGCGTGGCCCAATACGCACTTGGCCGGTTTTTTCTGAGATTTTTCTTATCAACACAGTCCACTACCTACGACCAGACAAGATGGTCACACACATCATCTATTATAAATAATTCTTGCTTTTTTTCTCGCCGAGCCCATTCAGTTCTATTTCCGTGTTCGCTATCTTAATCTCCTGTTCTATAGGACCGTGACGTCAATACAAATATTAATAGCCTAACCTTGCATGCAAATAGGACATCAATTATGGAGGTATTTGATAAGACATTCATGATATCTGACCCCGAACCCCAACGTCATTAGTAGGGATCTTAGTTATAATCTTGTGTGATAAGCTATTGGTGTAAATAATCTACTGAGGCATGTGGTTGGAACTCCTGTACGGAACGATTTGTTTCAATATGGGTACGTACATGGCGTTACAGGTTTATTAAGATCTATATACGAGTATCTGTCGCAGCCAACTGATTAAAAAGCCGTTCAATCAAACAGATAGCCCTTTGACTGAACAACGCCATTCAGTTACACGCATATACGTCGTTAAGCCGACTTGTGGACTGCAACGTTCAACATTACAACTAGACGACGTTGAGCCAACTGATTAAATGGCAAATTAACTAGAGTAAACATTAGTTTAGTAGGTATATAGAATGAATTGGAAAAACTTCTTGCAATTTCTTGGGGATTATTTTTATATCGAGTTTTTAAAGTTAAAATTAAAAACAAAATATTTGTTATACTATTATTTATTGCACCAAGCAATTACAAACGCAAAAAGTAACAAAGTAAGTGAAAATAGTACTCAAATATTTGTTTAAATTTTGTTTCACTCGTATATGCCTCCATAATTTCTGTCTCTATAATAACACTCTAGTAACGTATATTTACTACCTTTCTTCACAACTCAAACTTTATTCACAAACCAAATCAAAACACTGGCTAGTTGACGCCCTATTAATAACAAAACGCAACTAGCGTTCAAATCAGAACGAAAAACTTACGCACTCATAGACGAAGCTAGTTTGCGATTGGCCACGTCAAGGTCACGGGGCGGTGTCAACATAGCTAGGCTAGCAGCTCGCCACGCTCGCTATGATAAGTTACTTCAGTGTCACTTTACCCTCTTTCCTTGAGTTTCCTGCACCACTTTACTACACAAGACAATAACAAGTAGTGGGCGGGGCACATAGCGCGTACAACTGATGGCCGATGGGACAGAAATGTTCTTGAATGGTGACCACGTACCGGCAAGCCCAGCGTTGGACACCTACCGACCTGGTGGTCGGAGGACCTAACCAAGGCTGCAGGAAGAGGCTGGATGCAGGCCGTTTGCAACCGGTTATTTCGAAACTGCTCTGATAGTATTAATATATGTATAAATAAACATAATTAGTCTGAATTATACAAAGGCAAGCACTTTTGACAACAACTAATATTGTAATGAATATAGCTATCATAAACTGTAGTTTAATCATTGAATCTATAAACAAATCTCCGTTTGTTGTTTATACAATAACCGGGTAACTAACAACATAAATTATACTTCTCTTGTTTACATAACCGCCTACATGTTTGTTCAAATTGAAGTCCATATCTTAGCCGGAATCAATGTTTATATGGTAGAGATTCGCGAGTCGCAATATGGCTGGTTCGCAAAAGACACACAACGTAAAGGACATCGCCTAAATTAGCTGTTTTCAGCAGATGTGAGACAAAAAACCGACTCCAACCAAACTACTAAACCAATTGTGAAAATACTTGAATATAACTAATTGAAAAGGATTATTATCAAACCTAAAAAATATTCATTTTGAATCAAAAACGACGCAGTTCTTTTCGATAAAAACGTCGAACTTCCTCCTTTTATGAAGTCGGTTGAAATGATATGAATTAAGTAGTGCAACAACGTCTTTTCCCTTGCGGGGTAGACAGAGCCTAGGTCTAATAAGACCTTATGGTCACATTTAACATGTTGGAGGGCGTGTATATGAAAAATGGAGTCAAAATGGTCATGGATTGCTAGCTGCATCGCCTATTGACATGATTACGTAGATTTTATCCCAATCTATCGATCGGCTTTAACGATCTGCGTGGAAAAATAAGCAGCTGGCACATTCTACGTTTTTTATTTTCTTCCAGACCAGCATGGAAGAGCATATCAATGACAATTACATAGACAAAGTTTTTGTTACTTATCACAGAACATTTAATTCCAGGATATTTAGGAGATTTTTTAAATGAATGTTTTTTAAATGATGGCCGTCATTCCCGAGAACTATCCAACGCAAAAGTTCGAAGGAGACGGATGGGGACTCTTTGCGCCAATCATGTGTGCTAAGTTGGAGAAGGCGGTCGGGTTACCGGAGGCCGAAATGAAAGGTGTTGTTGCGGGCGCCATGCATTTCTCCTGCAGTGGGGAATCGAATATTAAGTGGCTCCGCGACGCCTTTGATGGCGAAACAATAGATGGGATGAAGGTCAAGGTAGTTCTTGCCAAAGACCTTCCCAAACCCATAAAAATGGCGTGGAAGACAAGAAATTATGTCGTCACGGATAATGCAAGATTGCTCCGGCTCTTGCAGAAGTACCATGCACCCTTGAGGACAGCCGAGTGGAAGGTGGTCGATACGGTGGTTGAAGAGGGCCATGCGAGGCGCATTGTGTTCATGGACCACGTATCCGCTGACTACGTCAAGTCTCGGGGGTACAGACTCTCCAACGGCTTCTGCGTCGACGTCTTCAAGGTGCTTGAGGACTCGACTGCGGCGTCTGTGGGGATGTCTGGGCCACCGAAAGGACGAGATGAGAGACAGCGAGTGGGAAGTGAGCGGGATGTGCCTCAGCAAGCGCAGCTGCGGGTGCAGGCACCGGGGCCGGATCCGATCCAACCGGTGGCTGTGCCTGGGCCTAGCAGGCTGGCCACTTCTCAGCCACCGTTGGACCTTAGAAAGAAGGGCTCCAATACCTTAGTGCGACCACGTGCACCGTCACCAAGGCCTAGCCTGGTGATAACGAGGCCAGCAGCGAGACCACCGTCATCCCTGTCAACATTGGTTGACGCTGCCGAACAGTTAGCATTGTCGCCGGCTACATCGGAGGGACCATTGGACCTCGACTTGCTAGCGGAGGCCTCATCGCCACGCGAGTATGGCGGACGGGCTGAAATGGAGGCGTCCTCGGACGCTGATGACGCTGGGCCGGTGGTGGCCAGCACACAACAATGATGTCGCAATGGCGATCTTAAGGTGCGTACAAATTAATTTACACCATTGTAAGGCAGCCGTAGCTATCCTTGCACGACAGTTACGGATGGGAAAATATGATATAGCGCTTATTCAGGAGCCATATCTATATAACGGCCAGATCAAAGGCTTCGGTAGTCTAATGAGTCGTATTTACTATCACTGCACTACTAATGATACAAGGACATGTATCTATATCAGAAATGGTATAGATGCAATGCCCTTGATTGCTTTATGTTACAGGGACCTTACAGTTGTCAAGGTCCAGCAAGGGGCGGGACAGGCTGTAGTCATGGCTGCAGCTTACCTGCCATATGAAAAGAAGGAGCCAGTCTCGGCTGAACTCGACACACTTATTGGATACGTCGAGGAGAAGAAACTGGAGCTCATAATGGGGTGTGATGCTAACGCCCACAATGTGATGTGGGGTAGCACTGACACGAACGACAGAGGAGTGAAGTTGGCTGAATATTTGGTAAGCTCACCTTTATTTCTTTGTAACAAAGGTAATAAACCTACCTTTGTGACTGCCACAAGGGAGGAGGTAATTGATATTACAATGGCCTGTGATAGGGCGTGTGGAAAAATTCAAGATTGGCATGTATCGGATGAGATCTCACTATCTGATCACAGGTACATATGCTTTAGGTACAGGAGTAATAATACTGCCAAACTACACACTGTCTGTAAAAGGAACCCAAGGCATACTGACTGGGTTTCATACAGAGAATTGCTAAAAATTGAATTAGGAGCACCAGGGACCAGGTTAAACTCTGTAATTGACTTGGAACTTGAAGCTCAGCGCATATCAGATGGCATCAAGAATGCGTGGATGGATAGCTGTCCTGAGCGCAGACCTAGGAGTCTTAAAGAACCATGGTGGACGCCGGAGGTGGCAAGGATGCGCATGGAAACGAGAAGACTCTTTAATGAAGCTAAGGCTAAGAAGGAATTCAGTGAATATCATAAGGCCCTCACTGAATACAGTAAAGCGGTTAGAAGGGCAAAGAGCTCTGCATGGAAAAAGCAATGCGAATCTATTGGTGCATTGCCTGAAGGGATGAGACTGGCAAAAGCTATGTCCATTGGAAAGGCGAATCCATTGTCGACCGTCAAAGACGAGAATGGTAGGCTAACTGAATCCGGAATGGAAACGTTAAAGGTGATGTATAAAACACACTTTCCTGGTTGTATTGAGACAACTATGGATCAAACAGATCTCAACAGTCTTGAATCTTGGGAAGTAAGAACCCTAAAAAGAGACTGGGATGTGGTTAAGAAGATTGTAGATGACACCAAATTAAAATGGGCTTTGGGAACCTTGCAGCCATACAAGGCACCAGGCCCAGATGGCATCTACCCAATCTTTTTACAACAAGGAATCTCTATACTGAGTCCCCACCTTTGTAGGCTATTCAAGGCCTGCATTGCGTTTGGGTACATACCAAAAGCATGGAGATTAGTGAAAGTTGCTTTTATTCCGAAGCCAGGGAAAGCGGCATATGATGAAGCAAAAGCTTTTAGGCCTATAAGTCTTCAGTCCTTTGTATTGAAGACATTGGAGAAGTTGGTGGATAGACATATAAGAGATGGTCCGCTAAAAAAGCATCCGCTACACAGCATGCAATGTGCCTACCAGCCTGGCAAATCAACAGAAACAGCTCTGCACTGGGTGGTAAGTCAGGCTGAGAAGGCACTGGAAAATAAAGAACTTTGTCTGGGAGCCTTCCTTGATGTAGAGGGGGCCTTTGACCGGACTACTTTCGAATCCATTGGCAGGGCGGCGACAGAGCATGGAATACCAAGAACGCTCTGCAGGTGGATAGAAAACATGCTGAAGGGCAGGATAATTAACTCAGAACTGCTGGGTGATAAATTATCAGCGGTAACGACGAAGGGTTGCCCGCAAGGAGGAGTTTTGTCCCCGACTCTTTGGAGTCTGGTGGTAAACTCACTGATAGTGTCCTTAAATAAAGGACCGGTCATAGTGGTAGGTTATGCCGATGACATAGTCATTCTTATCAGTGGGAAAGTTCCTGACACGGTGAAAGGGCTCATGAATAAAGCTTTGGGAGAAGTACAGGAGTGGTGTACCACAAACCACTTAAGTATTAACCCAAAGAAAACGACAATTGTCCCCTTCACAAGGCTCCGGAAATTGACAGCATTGAGCAGCCTCAAAATGAACGGCAAGACGCTCAATCTGGCCAATGAAGTGAAATATCTAGGAGTTACGCTGGAAAAAGAACTGACGTGGAACACACACGTTACGAATGCCATAACAAAGGCCACCAGAGTATTTGGCATGTGTCGGAATACCTATGGTAAAACCTGGGGCTTGAAGCCATACATCCTACGTTGGATATATGAGATGATGGTGAGACCCATTCTGACCTACGGAGCACTGGTTTGGTGGCCAAAGGTTAAACAGGCAACTTGTGTAAATGCCCTGAGGAGAATACAGAGAATGGCATGTTGTGCTATCTCGGGGGCATTCTCTACAACACCAACGGTATCTATGGAGATAATCCTAGGACTGCCACCGCTACATTTGTATATTGAAGGCGAAGCCTGCAAGGCTTTATACCGACTATCTTCTTCTGGTCTGTGGAGCAGGCACGCACCAAGGACAAGGCATACGCAAATTGAGACAACACAGGAGCTCGATAGGTTGTTGAACATGGGAAGTGACAAGCTGCTCCCAGTATACAACTTCAAGAAGAACTATAAGATATATATCCCGACAAGGGATTAATGGAAGGGTGAATTTCGTCCTTCTGAACGAGAATGCTCAATCTGGTATACTGATTGATCAAAGAACAATCAGGGAACGGGAGCGGGCATCTACTCCGAGGACAGAAAACTGTTTCAGAGCATGGGACAGTTCGCTACCGTATTTCAATCAGAAACATATGCGGTAACTGTCTGTGCTAAAATGAATTTAGAGCAAGGGCTTAAAGATCACAATATCTATATTCTAACTGACAGCCAGGCGACTCTTACTGCGCTTAACTCTGACAGAATCGATTCTAGATTGGTCTTGGATGGTGTGAATGCCTTGAACCAACTGGGTAGACACAACATACTGAGGCTGGTTTGGGTACCGGGTCACGTTGGGGTTGAGGGCAATGAGAGGGCCGATGAGCTGGCAAGGAAAGGATCGAGTATGCCATTTGTAGGACCCGAACCCTTCGTAGGCCTATCCTATAGCGTGGTAACTACTGCAATCAATGCGTATGTCGATAGTAGACACCAAGCAGAATGGAGAAATATAAGTGGACACATACACTCGAAGGAAACACTTGGCCTGGACAGCGCCAGGTGGCACAAAGTGATCTGCAAATACAGCAGGAAACAGACAAGAGTTCTAGTGGGAGCCCTGACTGGACACTTTGAAAATAACAGTCATCTCTTTAAACTAAAAATTGTCGAAAGCCCACTATGTAGGGCATGTGAGGAATCGGAGGAGACAATGAGACACATTCTGTGTATCTGTGACTCGTTAGCTGGTAAGCGTTTGGACCTCTTAGGATCACCTTATCCTGAGCTAGAGGACTACAGGCACTACGCACTGGGCGATGTTCTGAAGCTCATGCAGTCCTTCTTCAGAATTAACCGTGCGGGTGAGTAAGGCATGGGGTAAGTACAAAATAACCCAAAGGTTAGACGTGCTACCGACTCTGAGTCGGCCCCATCGAAGATAAGATAAAATAAGATAAATGAATGTTTTAAGTATTGCATTTTGAAACTTAATCTCGGAAAATTAAACACAGGATATTTTTATCATTTTTTTCATCAAACAGAACGTTTTGCGTATCGCCCGTTCTGCGTCTTTGTTTATTAGGCTTGTATTAACATTATTCCCCTGAGATGTGTTCGAATAACAAGCAGATGCAGATATATTTTTCTTAAGCCATATGATACCGCTGTGCCTTCAAAGATATTTTATTTCAAATATGACGTAGGTAAGTGTTTAGGATTTTTTTAAAGATATATCTCACAGATTGAGCTATCTATTGCGTAAGGTACTAACTCAGTGATACTTTATTTTAAAATAGATACATATTTATACATAAAGATAAACCTACATACAATATAAAGATAAACGCATATTAAAAAAAACATATCTGGTTGCGCGAATGGGATTAAAATGGACTGTATATTTAGGGAATAATTACGGGATAAAGGGGGCTATTATGTAGGAAAAATGAAGGAATCTCTCACCTCGCAATACTGCAACTGGCGATCACGTGACAACTCGTGGCTGCACTTTCCGACGAGCACGAATCTTCAAATCCTGGTTTTAGCACTTTTAGAGGGGGCCCTTAACTTTCTCGAACACAATAGCACAAATAATTAGTGTTTATGCGACAAATCACTCGTATTTCGTTCGCGATGTGAATCGAGTTATGCGGCGGTAAGCGTGTATTTTTATTAGGCGCGCGCGCGGCTTGCGCTCGGAGCGGAGCGGGTGACTGGCGAAAACTATCTTCGCTAGTGAAGGGAGTAGTGATGCGGACGAAACGATAATATAGTAAAGCGAATCAGGTTTAATAAATAAGAACGGCGCAACTATTTCCCCCCGGCTTGAAGGGATCTGAGATGCCTTCGAAACAAATAAATTAAAGAAGTAAGACTAAATAAACTAAACCTAAACAAAAGTAATTGAAATGAAAGCTATTGCCTAGGTAGCGGGCACAGACGTACAACTGTGCGTAAATACGAGCCAGTAGCAGTCTTTACTCGAGCAACACGCACTATGCCATCAGTGGCAGGAAAAACTTCCTCTATAACCCCTAGAGGCCAATGAAGAGGAGGCGCGTTATCTGTAATAAGGATTACGACAGTGCCTGTTGTGATCGGGTTAGTAGGTGTATTCCATTTATCGCGAGACTGCAAAGTATGTAAATACTCGGACCTCCAACGCTTCCAAAACGATTGGACTAACTTGTCCAACAAATCATGACGAGAGAGAACATGAAGTCTATCCTCATCGATGTCGCGAGCGGGTAAATATTTTAAAGGAGTTAAACTTAAAAAGTGTGCGGGCGTCAGCGCAAGCGGTTCAGAAGGATCGCTTGAGAGCGTTCTACAAAGAGGTCGAGCATTCATTATAGCTTCGATTTGTGCGAGTACAGTTGTCATTTCTTCAAACGATAAGATTTGTTCACCTATCACGCGAAATAAGTGCATTTTAAGTGTTTTTATATTCGACTCCCAGCTGCCTCCGAAGTGACTTGCAGCGGGAACATTGAGCGACTAGGTTATGCGATTTTCGCTCAACATGTGAGCAAATTCTGAATTAAAGTGTTTAGATTGTAATAATACGTATAGCTCTGATAGCATGCGCTTAGCCCCAACGAAGTTCGTTCCGTTATCGGAGTAAACGCATCCCACAGGCCCACGTCGCGATAAAAAGCGTTTAAAAGCCAACATAAAGCTAGCAGTACTCAAATCACCTGCTAGTTCTATATGGACAGCGCGAGTTGTCATACAGACAAATAAGCAGACGTATGCTTTAACTGCTCGCATGCCACGCCCACGCGCAATGGTTACCCTAAATGGACCGGCGTAATCAATTCCGACATAAATGAAAGGTTTAGCTGATTGTAGGACACGAAATGATTTGTGGTCTGACATTTCAGGGAACGTTGGCTTAGGGCGAAGCCGGAAACAAGGAATACATTTATGTATCCTGTTGCGTATCAAGTTGCGTGCGGACAAAATCCAATACTTATGGCGCAAGATTGACATCAGTAAATCTGGCCCTGCGTGACAATTTACTTTATGATTATAGTCAACTATCAAATTTAGTATATGATGTTTACGCGGTAGAACTATGGGGTGTTTCTGGTCAAAACTCAAATCTGAGTTTGACAAACGACCGCCAACTCTAATAAGATTATCTTTTAGAAACGGCTTCAATCTTTGAAGTGTGCGCCCACAAGGTTTCCCAGCCTGAAGATTAGAAAACTCACTCGAAAAATATAAAATCTGCAACTCGCGAATGACTTTATGTTCAGCGAATTCCAAGTATGCAGCTGCTACAAACTCACGTCGAGGCAACAATCCCAGAAATCGATAAATATATACTACACAACGCAGTAGTTTAGACCATGAGGAGCAACGATTTGCCAGAGCAATAATAGGAGTTTCCTCCAGCGGGCTGCTGGAAACCAAAGCATGTTTCTTTCTTCTTCAGGTGGATTAGAAACCCTTGAAGGGTCAAAAGCGATCACTGGCCACTCCGACGGATCCGAAGTGATCCAAAGCGGGCCATGAAACCAAAGCGGATGATCGATGATCTGCGCGGGACTGAGTCCACGTGACAGACAATCGGCAGGGTTCTCTATGCCGGATACATGGTAAAACGATTGAGAAGATATTAATGACTGAATCTTCGAGACTCGGTTAGCGACAAAGGTATCCCACCTATGTGGGGATCCATGGATCCAACATAGAGCGACCGTTGAGTCAGAAAACGCGTAAACGCTCTTAATAGGTATGCGTTTGTTACAAGCGGTTATTATGTTATTTAATAACTTTGCGAGCAAGAGTGCTGCGCAGACCTCGAGCCTAGCCAAAGAGACTACTTTGCGAGGTGCAACTTTTGATTTAGCACCCATAAGATACACCTTGTGGACGTCATTGACTTTGACTAGGAAGTACACTACGCCTCCATATGCCTTTTCGCTAGCATCAGTGAAGCCGACGATGATTACTTCATTACCTCTGGTAATGCCAACGTGGCTTGGGATTTCAATTCGTTCCAATGATGATAGCTCCTCTCTGAAACGCTTCCATGAGGAAACAATATTGTCAGGAGGTACGTCATCCCAACCGCAACCGTTTAACCAAAGCTCTTTAATGAGTAGCTTTGCAAATAACACGACTGGGGCTACGAATCCCATTAAATCCCAGATTCTAGCGACGCAGGACAAAATGGCGCGTTTTGTACACTTCTCAGCGGGTTTAAAAATTGTAATACTGAACAAGTCAGATTTGTGTGACCAATTTAAACCAAGTACCTTATACGAATCAGACTTGTCAAATTCCTTGACGGACGAGAGCCTGTGCGAAGTAGGTATAGAGTCCAAGACAGTTTGCGAATTGCTGGTCCACTTCACGAGGTCGAATTGACCAGCCTTCATGAACGCGATGACTTCAGCTGCTATAGATATGGCTTTCGCCTCATCTTCTACAGAATAGACGTAATCGTCCATATATATCCCCGTTTGAAGCGTCTCATTCGCGTTGGGGAAGGTCCCAGCTTCGTCAGAAGCCAACTGTCTTGTTGTGCGGAGAGCGTGAAAGGGACTTGATTTAAGGCCAAAACAAACGCGGTTGAACTGATAAACCTTAAGTGGTTCGTCAGGCGAAAAGCGGTAAAGAATGCGCTGGAATCTACGATCGCATTCGCGGATTCCAATGCATAAAAACATTTGCCTAATATCGGCTGAAAGCGCAATAGGAAACAATCGAAAATTAATGATTATATTGAATAAATTTCCTTGTAAATTTTGACCATTATATAAAAGATTACTAAGCGAAACGGATTTGCTAGTTTTAGCACTCGCGTTTAAAACAATACAAAGCTTGGAAGTGAGTTTATCCTCCCGAATGACTCCGTGATGCGGAATTATGTAAGATAAATAAATAAATAAATATATACGGACAAATCACACAGATTGAGCTAGCCCCAAAGTAAGTTCGAGACTTGTGTTATGGGATACTAACTCAACGATACTATATTTTATAACAAATACATATATAGATACACATCCAAGACCCAGGCCAATCTGAAAAAGATCATTTTCCATCTTGACCTGGCCGGGGATTGAACCCGGTCACTCCGTGTCGCAGGCAGGCGAGTTGACCGCTGCGCCACGGAGCTAGTCAAGATGGTTCCTCCATTTCGGGAGGTGCGGGTGAGAGGTAGCCCTTCTCTAAATATTCTCGAATTATATCATCGTAAGCTTGTTTCAATTTAGGTGAAGCAAGCATTTTGCGTTCAAGACAGAAAAAACATTTTTCTGCTAAGCGGCGCGAGTCACCGAGAGTCGATGGGTCGCCCTTAAATGGGAGCGCGACAGTATAACGACCATCGACATCGCGTGTCGTAGTGCGACGATAAATATCCTCACACTCCTTATCATCTGGGCTCAGAATCGGCGGAACGTCCACCTCCTCGAGTTCCCAGAATTTGCGGATGGCGGCCTCCATGGGCTCGCCGAAACAACAATTTGAAACAGTAGTGGATGCGGGTGCGGTAGCGGGAGCGGTACCCATAATTACGTACCCTAGAACGGTTTGTAATGCGAAAGGTGCGATATTTGCGGACTCACATTGAATCTTTTGAGATGATAAGAGGTGCGGGAAAATTGACGCACCGACTAAAACGTCGATTTCTCCTGGAATGTGATATGTATCATCAGCCAATGGCAACCCCTCAAAGTTTGTGAGCATAGACACATTGACGTTGATGGTAGGCAGACGCTAGGTAGTGATTCCATATTGAACTTTATGGCTTTATTTAGCCGCGAATAAAATTCCAGGTGTACGGAACCTTGGATAGTCTTAGTGGTACTTCCTATACCTTTAACAATAGTGTTAGTCGCTCTTTGACGTGAATTTAATCCTAGGCGTTCGCAACATTTTCTTGAAACGAAATTACTCTGCGAAGCGCTATCTAATAAAGCGCGTATGTAATGTTCACGACCCTGAGTGTCAACCATCACAACGCGCGCGGTAGCCAACAAAACTGTGGTAGGTACATGTCGGTTATTTGCCAAAAAAGTACACAACGAGACATCATCCGTGTGGCCACTAGGCGACGTCACAGATGCCCGTGAGCATGGGCTGTTCACATGCGACGGTGGCACCGCGGATACTGTACTACCACTAACATCATTGGCATTTATAGTAGGCTTAGCGGGATTATTTTCGAAATGTAACATCGTGTGATGCTTAAGCTGACATTTACGGCAAAGCAAATTAGACTTACAGTCAGATACACGGTGCTTCGCGCTCAAACAGTTAACACAACACGATTGCGACTTAACAAATTTAAAACGCTCGTTAGGAGTTAAATTTTGAAAGCTCTTACATTTATACAAATGTTCATGCGCGGAGTTGCATAATGAACACCTAGGTTGAGAGAACGCGGTAGACGTATTGATATAACTATGCGTTGATTTATGCGGTTTTGATGTCGTGTCTGTGGGACGATCGACAGTCTTCTTAATTTCCTTGGAAGTGCGTTGCAAAATTTTAAGTTGATCGCGAACAAATGTAACTAGGGTGTCGAAAGACGGAATATTAGATCCCCTATTATCTAATTCAAAGGAGCGAGCGGTTTCGGGATCCAACTTCTTCAAAGTGATATACAAAAATACTAAGTCTGACAGGTCATCAACCTTCAGGTTTTTGAGTGCTGAAACCGAAGTGACCAATTTATCAAGAAATATCTGTAAATTATTTACATGAGCGGAATTAGAAGGCTTTAACTCGAAAATTTGATCTAAATATGAAGTTGCAAGCAACTTTTTATCTTCATATCTATTTATTAAAGTCTCTAAAATAATTTTGTAGTTCTCAGCGCACGGAGTAGTACCTGCGAATACCGATTGAGCCTTATTTGTCAATTTGCCTATCAAATAATGTAATTTTTCAGAGTCCGACAGGGTCGGGTTATCATGTACGACAGTTTTAAATGAAGAATAAAATAGCGGCCATGACTTAATGTCTCCATTAAATCCAGGAAGCTGATTTGGTGGCAGTTTTGGTCTGTCACGCTTGATAAAGAGTGAATTATTCTGTAATTCAGGCATAGGCTCAAGCGATTTTGCGGCGCGTTTAATTCGACAATATAAATCCTCAAAAGTAAGAAGCGGCTGGTAGTTAACCATGTATTTAGGATTTAAGCTCGATTCAATGGAATTAATTTTATCCAAAATATTTTCAAAGTCCGTACGCAACCTGTCTACGGTTTCAATATCACATAAAAACGATTCTTTATTGCGTGGATCAGATAAATCTTTCGACCTATTAGCGATAGTTTGTATGCGTGTGAAAATTGTATCTCGCTTCGCGTGAAGAAGTGACAACTTGCTTTCGTCTTTCTCCATGATCAACTATGCGCGAAATAAACAACAAGAAACGAATTAATATTGCACTTTCCGGTTTGTCAGCCTGTATAATTTATACGATTGATCATCCTGTATATTGTATACGGTAACACCCTGTATAACGGTGGTGCGGCGCGGTTTTATTAATATAAGTTAGTACTTTGACTTGAGTTTCAGAATTGATGACAAACTGTGCAATATTAATCCGCAATAACACCCTATTAATTAATGAGCGTAATTGCGTAAAGAAAATATATAAGTTTTTTTTTTAACCTCGATCACAACGACGAAACAAATACGTGTATCCAAACTCGTTATTTAACTAATAACTTAATTACAAAGTTTTATTATTAGAAAATAAAACTTATGTATTTTGTATTATATATATAACACATAAGTTTTGCGGTGCGGCTCATTTACAAATTGCAGCAGCTATACTTCCTATATAGGTATGTATAGTGCGGCGTGTATATACGTATATATTAACAATAGCTGCAATTATGTAAAATGACATTAGTATGTAACTGACCCATTACCTAGTGAATAGCTTTGAATTAAGCGGAGCGGGGGGGTGTATTATAATAAAATAGACAAAGTATCACTAGATCAGGTTTGATTACGTAGGATAATCGTATAAAACGATCATGAGACAACGAAATTAATGTTGAAAATTGTGGGAGGTAGATTTGAAATTAATTATCACTCTACTTCGATTTTTAAGTAAAACATGAATTAAGCAATAATAGTATGCTATATGAACACAATATTAATTTACTAATGCGAATATTAATATCCGAATTTGGAATACTGACGTTGATTCGTAAAAATTTTATGGGAAAAGATTGTTCGATATCCCGTTATGGAACCAAATTACTGGATTTATCCGGCTCGTAATGACCAAAAATAATGGTTGCGCGAATGGGGTTTAAATGGACTGTATATTTAGGGAATAATTACGGGATAAAGGGGGCTATTATGTAGGAAAAATGAAGGAATCTCTCACCTCGCAATACTGCAACTGGCGATCACGTGACAACTCGTGGCTGCACTTTCCGACGAGCACGAATCTTTAAATCCTGGTTTTAGCACTTTTAGAGGGGTCCCTTAACTTTCTCGAACACAATAGCACCAATAATTAGTGTTTATGCGACAAATCACTCGTATTTCGTTCGCGATGTGAATCGAGTTATGCGGCGGTAAGCGTGTATTTTTATTAGGCGCGCGCGCGGCTTGCGCTCGGAGCGGAGCGGGTGACTGGCGAAAACTATCTTCGCTAGTGAAGGGAGTAGTGATGCGGACGAAACGATAATATAGTGAAGCGAATCAGGTTTAATAAATAAGAACGGCGCAACCAATATCGTTTTCCGCTATAACCTGACTGGTGATGGAACCCGGAACCCTATGGTTCAGAGGCGGTTACGATAATAAATAAATATATATACGTACAAATCACACAAATTGAGCTAGCCCCAAAGTAAGTTCGAGACTTGTGTTATGGGATACTAACTCAACGATACTATATTTTATAACAAATACATATATAGATAATCATCCAAGACCCAGGCCAATCTGAAAAAGATCATTTTCTTCTTTCTGAAGAACTATTGAACGCTATTAAAATTGAGCTATTGCTAAGTATCAAATTGTGCTTAACACACACTGTATAAAATTTAATATTATTATATAACACAAAATAAAATATTTGCGGTCTAATTTCGCGTTGCATCTAAACTTTATTATTTTAATCCATCATCATCATTAGGTCCTTTTTAGTCTTCACTACAGGAGCACGACCCTCTCTGTACTACTAGAGTCATATAAACTTGGCCAGAACGGCCAGAGGACTTGGCCTACACTGTCCACGCTGGCCAGACGGTTTGGAGAGGTCTCACAGATGTTTAAAAGCTTTGCTTAGCTTGTATTTCCTAAGTCACCTTCTACGACATCCACGGGAAGACTTGGAGTGGTCCTATTCTACTCTGCCGGATACCACACGGCTATAAAATTTAATATTATTATATAACACAAAATAAAATATATGCTGTCTAATTGCGCGTCGCATCTAAACTTTATTATTTTAATCCATATCAACGCCTTTTTCATATCATCGCAAATAAGTTCAATATAAAAAGATTACAATGTGGATGCGGATTTTCCGCTCCGAGGCAAAACCGAGCATCCGCTTTGCACTAAACGGATTTCACACGGAATGGGGTTAATGGGAGGTTCTTTGTTATTATTGCGAATTGCAGTGAATATTCCGTTTGAACTACTTTTAAAACTTTACAATATATGTAAGAGCGAGAGAAGCAAAAACACATTTTTTGTATATTATCATCTCAGCTGCAAGATTGTGCGAATGTGGACTTCCACAAACAATGTCCCACTTGTTGTCCTGTTCCTGTACATTGGATGAACTGATGACAGCTAACACTAACGCCATTCAAGTGGCTGAATACTGGAAACAAAGAATATAAAAAAGGTTTGCCACCGACACGAAAAGAAGAAGAAGCTGCAAGAAGTCCACTGAAGGCATAGGCCTCCTATCTTTGCTTCGACCTACGTGGGTTCTCAGGTAAATCGTGGTCAGGAGGTAACTTCTGCTGGAGGCATAAATTCAGCGGTGCATCTGCCATCTCTCAACTTGTTAAGTCTCTACGAATATCCGGCGGCGCAATGCCAGCCAGTGGGTACAGCATTTTAACTGGTGTTGGTTTAGACAGCCCTTTAGAGCTGTATTCACTAGTTTCGCATGTGTGGATCGGGCCCATACAGGACTAGCGTATTCTCCAGCGGAGAAGCAAAGGTCAAGTCCCGTCATCCGCATAACATTCGGTAATTATGATTTAAGTATTATGCATGATCTTTATAAAAAAATCCCATTGTAAGCAGTTTTAACTATCATTTTTAGTCAGAAACACTTTTAACCGATACAATTTGGTCACAACAACACTATTACCCAAAATTTTGCAGTTAAAAGTATTTTTGACCAACGTCCTTAGTTAATTAAAACCACTTTCGACTGCGAAAATCAGTCGAAATTGTTTTTAACTCGATCAAAACAACTTCTGCCGGATATTTTCAGTGAAAAGTTGTTTTGACCGATTATGAATTTTGACTGTAACATATATAATTCTCTTGTCAGGCCTGCGGTAGGACATGTCGCTCTCGCATAGGACTTTTTATCCACCAAAAACGGTGTTTGCACGGCATTGCACCATAAATTATCTGCAATAGACGCAAAGGCCAATGATGATGAGCTAGTACAATTTTCAAGTTTGTTGAGAAACAAAAACGATTCGCGGTTACTCATTATTCCCTCGTTGTCTGGAACTGACATCACAAAATTTTTAATTAGAAAATGTTTAAGTATTATTACTTGCGTTTAAACTTTCCTTTTGCGGCGTGTTTATAATGTTAATGAAATAAAGTAAGAGAAAAATACGAACAATAAATAGATATATTTCTAGACGAACAAAAGATTAATATAATAATAACAAGTGTCTGATCTATTTGCAATACTTATACACAAACCCAGCTACGTTTAAATCCCATCATCATCAGGTCTTTATAGTCTCCACTGCAGGAGCATGCCCCTCTCTGTACTACCGGAGCCATACTTGACCAGAGCAGACGGAGGATTTGGCCTACACTCTCCTCACTGGCCAGACGGCTTGAAGAGGTCTCATTGATGTTTATAAGCTTCGCTTAGCTTGTATTTCCTAAGTCGCCTCTTACGATCTCCATGGGAAAACTTGGAGTGGTCCTATTATACTCTGCCGGAAACCACACGGCTAGCCCATTAATACAAATATTTTAAATGCAAAAGAAATTCTGTCTGTAAGTTGGTCTGTTTCTGTTGCCTTTTTATGCTCAAACACTGAACTAGAGATTGTACCGGGGTAACACCTTGTAATGTAGCTTTTCCGTGGGATCGAACCACTGGGAGCAGCTACATAGACATTAACCACCCCGGCCACCTGAGGGGCGACACGGGGTGGAGTTTTTAGGTTAGAGCAGCGTAGCCGTGCCGCGGGATCGAACCGCCAGGGTGGCTTGGCTATGGCTGCTGTCGTACCTAGCCCTCGGTAACCTGACCGGCCACGCGAGGGTGAGTGCTATGGGGTTACTACCGGGAGGTTAGCGGTCGGGGAGGAGTCGGTCGTTGGTGAAACAACTGATACAAACATCAAATATAGTTTAATCAACGGTTCTGCAAAGGTGTACTTAGACTAATCTTAGGCTAGGCACTCTTAATCTACGGTTTACAATATATTCATACTCGTTACACCGGTAAGAGAGAGGAGAGTGATCGGTTCACAGAGCCTACGGCCTACCACGCAAGCACAGCGATCAACCGGGCGTATATCGGATACAATATCTAACTCGCGGTCTAACTCTAGGCTAGCAGTTAACATTCGGACCCTGCGAGCTGCTGCAGGTGGTGTTTATCTGGGGTGCGTGAAGCGCACCAACGGTTTGTACTGGCCGCGCGGGGGCGACGGTACGGGCAAGAGGTATGGGACCTCACGGATGCAGAACGCCTGAAGGGTGCCTGCCAAAACGGTAAGCGCAAACACTGCGCACGGACCTCACTACGTAGCGAGGGTGGAGAACGTCCCTAAGGGCTATTCTCCGAACGGTGGTATACTGGACGTGACGGGGACGACGGGAGGTGAGGGGGAAGGGAAGCCCACGACGATCACAGCTGCGACCAAACGCTCGCAGGGACCGCCGAGAGCGGAATGGGCCTGCAAATTTTTTTTTTTTTTTTTTGGAAATGACTGTGTAGCTAGCTCCAAGTGAGCTTTCGCTACTTCACCGGGCGTTTGGGCCTGCTAAGCGCGCGACGTTGCTTTTATAGGCTCCTAATTGGTTTGATCCAGTTCTTGGCCTACGTGACTGAACGCGCGTGCGCCGGTTCATATCTGTGTGTGTGCGTTTACATTACTTGCCTACGAGTATCTCTGTAGTGCGGTGTTTGTGACGGTATCTTCGAATAATGCTACGTCACAACCTGTAATTCTCAAGCAGACGACTAAAAACGTACGTTTTTGCCAACTGTCTGAACCACCTACGAAGTGGGGTAGGCCGACGAAAGCACAAGCCAAGTGGGGCTACGTCAATCGGAAAAATGTTCAGTGTGAATGTAGTCATGGAGATTAGACCATTTACACCTTTTGTCATGTCTGTCATGCTCCACTACCTGCACAAAGTACGACCTTAAATAAATATACCTCAGTGAGTGGCGTGGCTGTCGCAACCTACTGGTGGGACAAATATAATATTTCTTTAGATGATTGCTGAAAAAGAAAAAGAAGCCATCATGGTTTGATAAAGAGATATGTATTTGTATTTTAGTTGCCGTCATCGTAGTTAGTCGTCTACGACTCCTTCCGCGTATTCCTTTGGACATTCATCATCTTCTTCTTCTATCGAGTCTTAAAATGGCTTTTGCGTTTAATTAAATATGTTTCGACCAATGCATTGCCACCGCAATTGCCCGCTCGTTTGCCTCATTCAGATCTTGTTGAGAGCAAGGAATTGGGCTTTCTGGGCACACCAAGAGGTGGCTCATAGATTGGATAGCACCACAGTGGCACTCACTATTTTTGGAGAAACCCCACTTGACTCTATTTTCGTGGCATCTGCCAACACCAGCCCGCAGTCTGTTTAAAGACTTCCAGACTGGCCAGGGCAGAGTGCCACCCGGTGGTAGTTTCTCAGCATTAGAATAATTTATACATTCTTATGCGTACTAAATACCTTTATGTTTGGTTTTAACATTAACGTTCTTAGTAATTTTAATTCATATCTATGTAGATGTGTTTTCAAATAAAGAAATATCATTTTGCATACAAAAAAAATATTTATTAGAGCTTTAATGAATTTTTGTAATTACTAACGCCATCTGACATTAAAAATAAATACTAAATTTAAATAATCGCGAGCTTGCATAAGGCACCGCTTTTTGATAGTTAAATATATATTATTCCAAGACAACATACGATGCCTCCATATTTGCCATGCCTGGCTTGGAAATTCCACGCAAGTACTAGACCCAAATAAACAGGTCGGACTTCGCAGGGAAGGTGCGTCCGCACAGACGGAATTTCGCCACCGACCTAAACTGCTGTTGTGCAGAGATTCGAAGTATGTCTCGCCTCAGAGTGGTATTCAAAAAATACATAAAACTTCCATGCTGGTCTGGGAGAAAGGAAAAAATGTAGAATGTTGCTGCTTCTCTTTCCACGCAGATCGTAAAAGCCGATCGAGGGATTGTGTTAAAATATGCAGAATCATGTCAATAGGCGATGCGGCTAGGAACCCATCACTATTTGATTCCGTTTTCCATCTACACGCCTTCCAACATGCTAAATGTGGCCATGAGGTCATATAGACCTAGGCTCTGTCTACCCCGCAAAGGAAAAAGACGTGTATGTATGTACATAAAGCCGATAGCGACGTTGTCAAATAGATGGATAGCCTTCCTCATTCCATTCACTCTCTAAGATTTCTTTTGCTGCATATCTGCATGAAACCATTCACCGCATCGATTCCACCGCAAATAATAAAAGTATGCATATTTTGTATTACTCATTATTCAAACATTAAAACTAACGCAGACCTACCTAGTTACCAAATTGTTATAGGTAGTATTTTTTTGTTATGTCTTTGTATTTTTTATTATTTCTATGAATTTGCTTTATGATAGACATTTTGTGTTAATCATACTCGTGTGGAAGCTGAGACAAAGATGAAGATATGACACGCCCTGATATAATCTGTTTGAGACGATATCTACCGCCTCTCTGCTTTAATTAAGACGTTTTAAAAATAATATATAATATGTTCACTTACATGGTTTAAGAGTTAGGTCATCATCATTACTACCCCAGGAAGTTCACTGTTAGATTCAAAGATTCAAAGATTCAAAGATTTATTCAGAAAATAGGCCTTTTCAGGCACTTTTTCACGTCAATTCACCTTTAAAATTAAATAATACTTATTATATTATATTCAAATTATTAATTCTTGTTTAAAAGCTACAAACTACTAGCGTTTCGGAACCGACCACTGCAGAGAAGAAGACGCCGAAAGAAACTCTTCAACAGTATTGGTCGCCTACTTGCCTGAAGGGCTTTGTATGATATTTAATATTTTTCTTTTCTTTTTTTTTGATGTCATGTTATATACAATTTTAATTAACATATTTTTGTGGAACACGTTATGTTAGCGATCGAGCGTGCAACAACAACAGATATGATAAACAACAGATATGATAAAAGTGTCAAAGAGGCCGAGCAGACCTGTCCCCCCTGGCAGCACCCGTTCACGAGTTGACGCATGGATCAGCCATCGCTGAGCTCAACCATATTAGAGGGAACTCGACGACCCGACACACAACGCCGCCACCAGTTTGAACATTTTAGTGAGCATGACTTACTCGATCTCAAGCACAAAACTCGAAAACTAATTGTCGACACTCGTTGACCGCAAACATATAGACAAAGGCCTACCCCAAGGATTCTTTGTTCCATGGGAGGATATAGGCTAGTATCCTGGTAATAATAACATAACAATTAGTCCGTCAGTTAGATAAACAAAAAATATTGGACACGTATTTTTTCTTTTGTCAAATAAACAATAAATAATAAAGATAAAGCGCGTCAAAGTTCAGGAGTTCGCGTCAAAGGGAGCTCGTGACGTCAAAGTTTGCTAAAAATTGTAGCAAACTATGACGTCACACGGAACTTCAAAGGGCTATATCTTTATCATTTTTTGTTTAATCGACAAAAGAAAAAATACGTGTCTAATATTTTTTGAATATCTAACTGACGGACTAATTATATTTTTTTAGGAAACTAGCCTATTGTCATTCTCACCACGCCTGGCAGGCGGGTTGGTGAGCATAGTTGCTTTGGCTACTTGTTTTCCCGACGCTGCTACCCGTCGGAAGCATGTTTTAAGGCGATACCACTGTAAATAAGGTCGTTCTGAACCTTATTTATCTCGCAAAATACTTAAATTAGGAGTTTCAAATCTAAGTAATATGATTTTTGACTATTTTATCTCCAAAAATTTAAGATGAAAACACGTTTTGATAAAATTTTCTCGATAGAAATATTTTTTGAAAAATGGTCTTCGTTCGCAGAGTTTTTGTTATTGTAGCTCAAATGCGACGAATGAAATAAAGATTTTTAGACTAAAAGATAGGTTATTAGTAATTCATCAAAATGTAAATATGAAAATACAATTAACCGGTCTGATTTTATATAAAATAGAAATAACGAATTTGGCGCTTACGTTTTTTTCTTTGAGCGACTCGAGACTATCTCCTATCTCATCATTCACGGGCTAAACCGCCAAGCGCTATCCCTTGCGCGCACTTGATCAGTCCTTTGCCGAGCGAAGGTACCAAACATTTGAGGCCTCGCCTTAAGCTGAGAATAGCAAGATTTTTGTTGGTTTTAGAAAGAGAATGAAGGTAGGACATTACTCACTCAGATAAATGGAGTAGGGAGGCCGGGCGCGCGTACTCGATGCCATATCTGCAACCACCGGACAAGAACCAGACAAGGTCCGTTGTTTCATATAATATCAAATCAGATCTGTATCAGATGGAGAGATGATGTAGAGTAAGTAATCAAAGCCAAATAACATTAGTTGGATAGTAGTAAAGATGTAAAAATGGAAATGGAAGGTATTAGTTTTATTAGACGTTAGGACCTTGGGGACCCAGCGCGAGGGGTTTCTTAAAAGAGATTGCCCCTCGGCTCATGTCGGCTGCCGGTGATAAGAGGGCTGGCTGCTTTTTCGCCCAACGGATTAGCATAGCTATCCAACGGGGGAATGCAGCCAGCGTTCTTGCCACCATGCCACACGGGCAAGATCTCGAAGAAATTTCTTTGTAGTGCTACTTTTTTTTTTTTGTTTTCTCTCTTTAGGTTTCACAATTATTCAGCTTATCGTATATTTAAATAAACGGATCAAATGCGGGTCTGAATCGTACATGAAGGGTTCTGTACGAAACGCTAAAAAACGTTTCTTGAATGTTTTCTTAATTATAAATAATAATAAATAATAAATATATATGGACAAATTACACAGATTGAGCTAGCCCCAAGGTAAGTTCGAGACTTGTGTTATGGGATACTTACTCAACGATACTATATTTTATAACAAATACATATATAGATAAACATCTAAGACCCAGGCCAATCTGAAAAAGATCATTTTCCATCTTGACCTGGCCGGGGATCGAACCCGGGCACTCCGTGTCGCAGGCTGGCGTGTTGACCACTGCGCCACGGAGCTGTCTATTATTATATAATTAACCTTCAACTTTTTTGTCACTATTTACGGTTCAATAGGTAAAGCGCCGTGATAGACGGGCAGCGGAGACTTATTAAAAGGTTTATGTTATTGCCCTTTAGGCACAGCACCCTTAAGATAACTTACCGAACCATTTTTGATTCTTACCTTCTTACTTTTTATTTGTACCGTACTCTTCACACGCACTATAGATCACAATCTTCACAGAAGCTGTCGAAAAAGTTAACTTTTGTTTTTCCCCAGACCATTTCATCCTTTTAAGTTACCTAAATATTAGTTAGCTCCGTCAGCACTTACTTAAGAGCCCGACATATGCCAGGCGGCGTGGCCATACAAATGCGGATGGTCTAAACGCGTTAGCTACTTTGGATATTTTCGTTTTTTAGGAATATTCAAGGGTTATTCGAAAAAGCAAAACATATGATGGCTGCCTTATCTGTAATGCAATAATAATCAAAAGTTTCAAGGTTAATTTCAATGTATTTGGTGAATAATGCTATATACCGAGTAAATTAGACGTGATTTGGAGGCAACTTTGCAATTTTTTTCTATCGAGAAAATTTAACGCAATCGTGTTTTTGAGTCATATAGTTACCAGAGTTAGTCCTGAACTTTGCAGCATTTTTATTTCGACTTGAGTATTTAATTATTATTGATATAACAGTCAATCTTGCAAAGCAGTGTGAGGTAGTATGGACCCTTAATAAAAGTCTCAATTTACTATAGATTTTCCAGCATCTAAAAGTCTAAAAATTTATTTAATTAATTTCATAATTACTGATTTTATATAAATCAGAAGAGAACAAACTATAGGTTGTACACTAGTTTTGTACCAATATGGGCGTAGCGCTTGCTACGAATATGTACAAAAACTCGCGTAGCAACTGCTACGAAACTCGTTAACGTAGCTAGACTATTACGTTTACATGGTGTTTAATTGAGAAACCCTTGTGGTTTCCAGCTTCAAACCAATTCGTCTTGTAATATCGTTTATAATTTATATCATAATAATTTTCTTTAATTAATTTGCAAAACGCTACTAACTTTACTAACATTATTTTAAATACTCTTTTGATTTTCTTTAAAACTTTGCAAAGGGGAACTTACTCTCGGGAAAATACATACCCTAGAAGGGTAATGGCCACAGGCAGACAGCTGTGAAAGTTATCGAATCAATTTACAGCATGAGTTTGTATAAACAAACTGATGCAACAGAGCGTAAGACCTCAGCTATGTTTATATTAAAACTATATATTTATTGTACATAACTGTTCTTAACTGTATTTTTATAGCTTCTTTGAAGCTATAAAAATACAGTTAAGAAAGATCAATCTACATGGGCGGACTTATCCCAAGATGGGATCTCTAGAAAACTATTTCATGTTTCCGAATTCCGAAAAAATTGTTGTTGTTCGTATGTAGTGGCCAACACTGGTGTCAGATTTTTTAAACTGCCCATTATAGGCATCTGACATAGCTTAGCGACCGCTATCAATGATGACAGCGGCTCGAGGAGCTCGAGATATTTTTATGCCATTTGCGGTCACCATCTCAGCTAACGTATGTTAAATCCTGGACGTGGTCTCTACGTCCGGGGTTTCACATATGTAAGCTCTAGTAATAATGCTTTGACCCACTGGACCCCGGGTACCTCATATATGTTTCCGTGGCGCAGTGGTTAACACGCCAGCCTGCGAAGCGAGGGTCCCGGGTTCGATCGCCGGCCAGGTCAAGATGTTAAACGATATTTTTGAGATTGACCAGGGTTTTGGATGTTTATCTATGATATAAGTATCTATTATAAAAATACTATCGTCGTATTAGTATCCTACAACACAACTTCACATCTTTCTGTGAGGCTAAGTCAATTTGTGTAATATGTACCTTAATCTATTTATTTATGTAATTGATAAATTCTTAAATGAAGTGCAAATGAAGCTTCTGAAAAAGCCCATATAATTTAAAATGATAGTGGCCAATAAACACCACAAAATGCCTCGTTTCACCGCAGCGTTTCGTCACCCGATATTTCCAGCATTCGAGTCACGCCTCTTGGATATTATTTATTTCGATTTGCTCTACATCGGTCGGAAGATTGAGAAATCGAGCGATATCCGATTTTATAGGAGCTACGTTACGAGAACATTTATTTAGTACTTGTTACATGTTCTTTTGATTCAAGTATGATAGATAAACACTGATAATTCGAGGGTGATACACAGTCACGTTTACCCGTTTATGTGAGTATTGTTATGAAAGAAAAAGTGTTGTAGTAAGTATCTTATTATGTCCTTCGGCGATATTAAGAGCTATGTATGCTATTTCGTGTAGGTGCCCCGGTCAATCGACCATGCACACCCGGTGTCAGAGTTCTTCGGAACCGCCTCTCGGCCTCTGACGTGGTTCCTTTTAACGACTACTAGATGGCAGCCGGGACATCATCCAACATCCCTTCCAAAGCACGGAATCATCTTTATTATCAGACAATCAGGTGATTCAAGCCTGCAATGTCCTAACTAAACTGGAAACAACTAAACAAAGTATGCTTCCCGTGGGAATCGAACCCACGACCACTGGGTCTACAGGCAAACGCCTTAACCACTGGACTACGAAGGTAGTTGAGAGTTAATTAAGAGCAAAACTTTATCACGTTTCAGATAAATCCTCAAAAATCAGGAAGCTTCGGAAAAGGCCCGTAATAATTCAAAATGCTAGTTGCCAATAAACACCACAATTTGCCCCGTTTCACCGGAGCGTTTCGTCAACCGATTTCCAGCATTTGAGTCACGTGTCTTGGATATTATTTATTTCGATTTGCTCTACATCGGCTGGAAGATTGAGAAATCGAGCGATATCCGATTTTACAGGAGCTACATTACGAGAACATTTATTTAGTATTTGTTACATGTTCTTTTGATTCACGTATGATAGAAAACACTGATAATTCGAGGGTGATACACAGTCACGTTTACCCGTTTATGTGAGTATTGTTATGAAAGAATAATTGTTGTAGTAAGTATCTTATTATGTCCTTCAGCTATATTAAAAGCAAAACTTTATCATGTTTCAGATAAATCCTCAAAAATCAGGAAGCTTCGGAAAAGGCCCGTAATAATTCAAAATACTAGTTGCCAATAAACACCACAAAATGCCCCATTTCACCACAGCGTTTCGTCACCCGATATTTCCAATATTCGAGTCACGCATCTTGGATATTATTTATTTCGATTTGCTCTACTAAATAAATGTTCTCGTGATGTAGCTTCTATAAAATCGGATATCGTTCGATTTCTCAATCTTTGAGAAAGATGCTAGGCGCCAATAAACACCACAAAATGCCCCATTTCACCACAGCGTTTCGTCACCCGATATTTCCAGCATTCGAGTCACGCCTCTTGGATATTAGTTATTTCGATCTGCTCTACATCGGTCGGAAGATTGAGAAATCGAGCGATATCCGATCTTATAGAAGGTACATTACGAGAACATTTATTTAGTACTTGTTTGTTACATGTTCTTTTGATTCACGTATGATAGATAGGCACAGATAAGTCGAGGGTAATACACAATTACGTTGTCCTGTTTATGTAAGTATTGTTATGAAAGAATAAGTGTTTTAGTAAGTATCATTTCAGCCGCAAGAAGTCCACTGCCGGACATAGGTCTCTACTGTTGGAAGCGGCCTGAATCCAGTCCCTTCCTGCGACCTTATCATTATATATTACAGTATATATATAGTTTTAATGACCCATTGGTGATCTGCCAACTTCACTTATATAGATATAAATGTTAACTATATAACAAAATAGTAAGGCTATCGTGATCATTATATTAAGATCTATGACAACAGAAATACTTATCAAAATCAGTATAATAGTGGCTATCTCATGAAAATATTAGGCAAAATAAATAATCTATAAATAATATACTCGTATATATACATACTATCCCTGATGATCATAGGCTATAGATTAAATACCTATATTACCCGTGCGAAGCCGGAGCGGTCCGCTAGCATTTTTAAAGAGAGCAGATTGGTTTTTACTGAAGAAAAAATTTGTACTATTTCAGGTGCGGAACCGTAAATTATATTTTACGCTTTTTATTACGTCATTCTATTATATGTTCAAGTAGAGACAAAAATAGGTCTAGTTAAACGGAGTCAGTGTGCCAGCGCGGCATAGCGGTTAATAACGCGGTATAAAAGTTTCATTTCAGTTTTAATAGCCCATTGGTGATCTGCCAACTTCACGATTGTTTTTTAATGGCCATTATAAATTTGAATTATTTGATACTAAAGAAACTGTATAGAAGAGGAATCGAATTTACATTGTACATTTATTATTAAATAGCGGGCTCTCTCGGCTTCGCATGGTTTGATATAGTTATTTAATCTATAGCCTATGTTCATCAGTGATAATGTTATATTCTAATGGTGAAAGAATTTATCAATTCAATCCAGTAGTTTCGGAGCTTATTAATGCAAGGAAATAAAAAAAAAAATATATATATAGGGACATCACACAAATTGAGCTAGCCCTACGGTAAGTTGTGAACTTGTGTCGTAGGTTACTAACTCAACGATGCTATATTTTATAACAGATACTTATATAGATAGATATCCAAGACGAAGGTCAATCTGAAAAATATCGTTTTCCATCGTGACCTGACCGGGGATCGAACCCGGGCACCTTCCTGCTCCTCGGAGCACGCCAATCAAATCTTTCCTATTTATAATATACATACATATTATCACGTCTTTATCCCTTACGGGGTAGACAGAGCCTAAAGTCGTAATAACGAAAGGCCACGTTTAGGGTTTTGGTGGGCATAAAGGTGGAAAACGGAATCAAAATAGTGATGGCTTGCTAGCCGCAATGCCTATTGTCTCAATTCTTTAGATTTTCGCCCATTCCCTTGACCGGATTCTACGGTCTGAGCGGTAAGAGAAGCAGCTGGCACATTTTACGTTTTTCTTTTCCCCAGACCCAGACCAGCTACCATAACTATTTCTTTCACTTGATTATTATTATTATATTAAATAACCCTTAAAGCAGTGTTACATTAAAACACTGCATATTAATTCATTTAAAAAGAAGCTATAGTTAATAAAACCCATTTATTTAGTTCCCAGCTTAAATGCCTCGCTTAGGCAGCAGTGTCAGAAACACACGAAGCCAAGGAAACTGCACTACCGTGGTGATTTTTGTCCAGCTGTGGACTATTTATGACTGAAATGATGATTATTCTTACTAATATTATAAATGCGAAAGTGAGTTTGTGTGTTTGTTTGTTTGTTAGTTTGTTACGCTTTCACGCCGTAACTACTAAACCGATCATCATGAAATTTTGCATACAAGTTCTCTGGAGTACGGAGAAGGACGTAGGCTACCTTTTATCGCGGGACAAAGTACTATTCCCGAGGGATCGACATTGACGCGGGCGGAGCCGCGGGCGAAAGCTAGTAATGATTAAAGGACGAAAGAGACAAATATCCTGTTTAAACTAACGCAGCAAGTGTGCCAGCACGGCACAGCGGTTAGTTATAAAAGTTACATTTCAGCTTTAATGGCACATAGGTAATCTGCCAACTGCATGATTATTTTTGAACGATCGTTAAGTAATTTATATTCCTACCCTTCTTCCCCTTTCTCTGTAGCCTTAACTACATCAGCTCCTCAGGTGTTGCAGATGTATGGACATCTGGACCACCTGATCTAACCACCTGATGGAAACAACCAAATGAATGTGATCACTTTCCATCAGGTGGCTCGTCTGCTCGTTTGCCGTCAAATATACATAATAAAAAACTTCCAGATGGACCATTTTCTTTGCCAGATATTCGGCATCTCTTCATTACATGACCATACCAGGTCAAACAATAGCTCTGTAGCTTCTCCATTGAAGGTTACACCTTTAAACTTCCCCTAATATATACGAGTATATTTCGGATCTTATCCAACAGGGAGAAGATAATATACAGCCCTAATGTTCAGTATCTAATACGCTTGACCTCCGATTCAGGAACCTAATTAATAGTCCAACACCAAGCACCGAAGTTTCCCTCGACACGCCACATTGACGCAATTTACCTTTCAATTTTCATTTCCCACCCCGCTGGATATGCGAATGAAATTGACAACGTATTTAGCCACGCAAACATCGTTTTACGCCACTCAAAATAATAACACTCTAAATACTTACGTCATAAAGTGTATTGTCGCATACTAAGTAGTTTACTTCCGGCATATATGAATACAAATTTGTGTGTTGTTGATTTGAAGTGTAAACAACCTTATAGGGTGCGTAATAAAGAATAGTATACTGTTTTTTTTATTTGTAGAGGTGAAGATTGTTTATATAATTTGTGTGCGATGGTTGGATTGTCAGCAAATATATTTTGTGACTACTGGGATTTAACGCAGGTGAAACAACTACACTTAGAGCAGCCATTCAGCGCAGAGATCATGTACGGGGAATTACTTGGTGGGGTACGAAATGATAGTCTTGATAGAGAATAGAAAGTATATTGTTCGATACATAAACTCAATATTTGATAAATCATAGGTGAGAACGCGTGGCGCGCTTGATGGCCGTATGATGCCAACTGATACGAAATTAATACAAATAAATAAATATATACGGACAAATCACACAGATTGAGCTAGCCCCAATGTAAGTTCGAGTCTTGTGTTATGGGATACTAACTCAACGATACTATATTTTATAACAAATACATATAATAGATACACATCCAAGACCCAGGCCAATCTGAAAAAGATTATTTTCCATCTTGACCTGGCCGGGGATTGAACCCGGGCACTCTCGTGTCGCAGGCTGGCGTGTTGACTGCTGCGCCACGGAGCTAATACAATTATAGGAATGTGTGAAAGTGCTGTCGCGGCGCGATGTGTGGCCAATGACCCGTACAGTTCATTTCACCTTGCAGGAGGCTCTAAGCGAAAGTGTTCCAAAGGAAAATTTGTTTCGTGAAACCACAGAGGAAAAAATACTACGTGCAAACGTTAGAACACTGCAGCTGACATCGCTTTTTTTTATGTATATCCGACAGCAAACGAGCAGACGAGCCACCTGATGGAAAGTGGTCACCGTCGCCCATGGACATCTGCAACACCAGAGGAGGTGCTGATGTGTTGCCGACTCTTAAAATACCTGTAAACACGCCTTTTGAAGGACCTCAAGTCATAACACACAGGGAAAACCTCGGGAGGGTCCATTCCACAATCTTGCTGTACGAGAAAAAAAAAACACGTGACGCTCTGACATTTTTGGAGACCCTTGGGTCTCCAAAAATGTCAGGAGTAATGTCCATTCCCACATTGACACTTGACACTTGTGTCAAGGATGTGGGGATGGACTTTACTCCTGTGGCGAGCGGTGCGGTCGGTAGAAAGGTTACGGTGGCACCAATTCAAAAAGTTCTTCAGAACACTCCCCATAGTATAGACGGTAAAATACATACAGAAAACCAACGTCTCTCCGTAGACTGAGGGTGACATTCAACAATTGACTGTAGACTGATTAGTCTGAAGAGGTTTTATGCAGATATATGGTTTTTTCATAGCTTCTAGAAATATATGAACATTTCTCACCAATAAGCACTAAACAAAACTTATGCCGTTTCGCATCGAATCGGGCCGACTTCTAGCTTCACTAATGCTAAGTGAGGCTAGTAAACCTTACAGTGGTCGCGCATCTGAATGAGACAGAAGTAGTCGCGCGGACTACATACGTAGTCCATTTTTAAATTAAAAAAAAAAAAAAACTTTAAAAACCTGCCAAGTGCGAGTCGGACTCGCGCACGAAGGGTTCCGTATCGTTATCTATAAAAACGGCAAAAAATCTTGTCTGTTGTATAGAAGCCCCCTTTGATATAATTTTTTTTATTTATTTTTTATTTTTAAATTGAATATATAACTTAATAGTCTGTGAATATTTCAAGCATATACATTTAACATTATAAAATTAAAGGTAAAAACCTTTTTAAAAACATGCTTTTAATTTTCGAGTTATTTTCAGCGAGCCTTTAATTTGATATCCATAACATCGGAGTGCATTGAAAATAGCTAGTCCGCCATCTCATTTATTCTGCCATGTTGGATTTAGAATGACGTCATACAGCTAATCATGCATTGTCATCCAAATTAAACAAGTATACAACATTTCAATGCAATCGGAACAAGGTATCTGCTTCAAAATTGCGTTGCAAGATCCTACTCGAACAAACATAGTTACATACATACATTGCAACTTAAATAAAACCTTGTAAAATACAGCTCTATTCGAAACACTGGTACCGTTGCATAATATTACAATGCGTCTTCGCTACTCTCCGTTATTACATATTCGGTGGAAATGCAGCCTTAGACAACTCAGGGCATTCAATTCTCTAATTCAAGTACTTCGCATGGTACAGGTCTTACATGGTCGTTCCAATTCAAGCTAAATCGCTTACAGCCCGAGTGTCCTTCCGGGCAGGGTTTAGTCGCTACTTAGTCAACAATTCAATCAAGGCATGACTTATCTAGGCATCAAAGGGATACTGGAGTACGCTTTGGTACGGTATGACGTATTAACTGAGAGTCAATTTATTTATTTATTAACAAGTACACAAACAGTTTGTTAGGTAGTTAAATTTTTCACAAAACACGTTCAAATACTTCATCATCATCATCATCATCAGGTTCTTTTAGTCTCCACTACAGGAGCACGACCCTCTCTGTACTACTAGGGCCATACTTGGCCAGAGCAGCCAGAGGACTAACCTAAGTCACCAATTAAATAAGTACGTAACATAACAGCTCAAAATTAGTTACTTTAAATAAGTTTAATAAAATTAAAAACTAGAGAACTTGGACAACAATGCAGAAATACAGATAACAAAGAATATATTTACTTTCCTTTTGACTGGAATCATTGAACACAATTTGGCATTTTCTTTTAAATGCCGCAAGTGAGTAGAGGAATAATTCCATGCTGGTCTGGGAGAAAAGAAAATACTTAGAATGTACCGGCTGCTTCTCTTCCCGAGCAGATCGTATAAGCCGATTAAGGGATCGGGCGAAATTCCGAGAAATCATGTTAATAGACGATGCGGCTAGCAACCCATCACTATTTTGATTCCATTTTCCACCTAATGCCTACCAACATGCTAAACGTTGCTTTCGAGTCTTATAGACCTAGGCTCTGTCTACCCCGCAAGGGAAAAAGGACGTGATACTATGTATGTATGACGTATTAATAGGCAAGAGTGAATAGGCATTATTTGAGTTTGCTTGTACCACCCTGGTACCTCATCATTGCTTCCCATCAGGCAAGACAGGAGTCAAACGCACACAAACCAACAGTAAAAAGTATATTATGTAGTTTTAGTCGTGGTAGGGCCACTCTACCGGCAAAATTCATTTTTGCTCGTAGTACGAATGGACCGGCTTGTTCGGAGGAGTACCACACCCTCAGAGGAAACCGCTTCTATGCTTCGTAAAAAATAAGAAATAAAAAACCTACTCTCACACACCGAGTGAGAGTACCTACGTTTTTTTATTTTTAATGTTATTCTTATATAGTCAACATCCTATATAGTTAGTACATAGACCTGAGATCACTGGTTCAAACACTGCCTGTCTCCATATCTTACCTATTTCTTAATTTGAACAAGTGAAAGATTATCTGCTTGTTCCAGAAAATGTTTCATTCTTAGGGTTTCTGTTTTTACCTTTTGAGGTATTCCGTACCTCAAAAGGTAAAAACAGAACCTTCATAGGATCACTTTGTTGTTCGTCTGTCTGTCTGTCAAGATCCTTTTTCGTAAGAATGCGTGGAGGTATCAAGCTAAAATTCATATTAAATACTCAAGGCTACTCTGTCCGTTAAAGCTGTGAAAAAATCAAATTTCTAAGCCAACGTAATCAAAAGATTACAGCCGTTTATGCCGCAAATTTTCAACATTCGCAATGGAATCAAAACCCACAAGGTACTTCCAGTGAATAATCTTGAAATTTGGTACGAAGCAAATTCTTATATCACAGATAAAGGAAAAATTGCGCAAAGTATAAATTTTTAGTTTCATCATATAATAAAAATATACTTAAACTTATTTATTATAGATAATGGTACAGGATCCTTCGTACGCGAGTCCGACTTACACTTGGCCGGTTTTGTATCAAAATTTCCTTCGCTATAAACGGATTCAATCTCGATAAACAAAGACAAACGGATCCGGATCATTTGGTATGTATGAGGCAGCTGCGATATTCATCTTGGGACATGAATCTTCTCCCTCAGTATGTGAATCGCGAAATGGTTTAATTTTGGATTAAGGGTCTGCAATAAAAACAGATACAAAATCACGATTTAATCCCTTCGAGGTAGATAGAGTCTAAATACGAGTAAGTATGATGTGAATACGAGAAAAAAGTGAAGAGTTGTCTCTTCGGTAAAGAAAGCAGCTTTTTAAAAACTGGACCCTATTAATATAGCTCCGATGTCCGTCTGTCTGTCTGTCTGTCCGTCCGCCCGTATGTCACCAGGCTCATGAACGGTAATGGATGGACAGTTGAAATTTTCACACATAATGTATTTCTGTTGCCGTTATAACAACAAATACAAAAAACAAAGTAAAACAAATATTTAAAGAGGTGCTCCCATACAACAAACGTGATTTTTATGCCGTTTTTATAGTCAACTAGCTTTCGCCCGCGGCTCCGCCGGCGTCAATGTCGATCCCTCGGGATTAGTACTTTTTCCCGGGATAAAAGGTAGCCTATGTCCTTCTCCGTACTCCAGAGAACTTGTATGCAAAATTTCATGATGATCGGTTCAGTAGTTACGGCGTGAAAGCGTAACAAACAAACAAATAAACAAACAAACTCACTTTCGCATTTATAATATTAGTAAGGATAAGGATGGTACGAAAACTTTCGTGCGTGAGTCCGACTCGCACTTGGCTGGTTTTAAATGAAAATATGTTTAGACCTGCAATATAAATTGCATAACTAACTTATCGTACTTCTATGTTTTCTATTTCTAGCCTTTGCTATCCCACTGCAGGGCAAAGGCCTCCCTTTTATTCTAACTAGGTATTGCGATCGAGGGTTTCTGAAGTTCCTACTTTCCGATAGGATTGAAGCTCGTCTTTCCATCTTGTTTTGGGCTTTCCGCGCTTTTGGTTTACATATTTTGGGATCCATATTGTGGTCGTTTTGGCCCACCACTTGTCAGGCATGCAGCAGATATGTCCCGCCAACTGGGCGGATTACTGGCACCACTTAAAACTGGCGGCATTTTGTCCAACGATGTGTGTTTTGGAGGAAATTATTACCTAATAAAAATAAATAATTCATTCATTCATATTTTATCTGTGAAATCCACGATACTACACATACGAAAATAATATGACCGAATAACTTACCATAGAACCTAACAAAGCTGGTTCAAACCATTTTATTACCGGATGAACGAACAACTTTTTTATAGTTTCAAATAAAACTAAGTGTAGTGGCAAATGATAAATTAAATTTATAAAACAATAGATGTAGAGGATAATTGGTCATGCGAAAAAATTTTGTTAACTGATCAGGGGTTTTTTAACCGCTAGTACAATCACAGCGGGAAAATAACACAAAGTAAAAAATATACAAATTAAGAACATTATTTTCTAACTTACTCTTTACTGTATTAGTGGCCAGTGTTCTACAGTGTAAATCTGTGTAAACAGGTTAGGTTACTAATTATGTCAAGGCTGTCTGAACAGTGTATATAGTGCAGATATGAACGCAGCCTATAATTATCGTCATAATCACGGAGATCATAATAAATTGAATCTTGAATAGAAGTATAATTTTCCAATGCGTAGAACTACGCCGGATGCCTTCAGCATAGATTTAAAGAAATTTATGTCTGGTCTCCAGTTAATCGATAAGAATAAAAAAAAAATAGTTAGCTAGCCTAGTTTCATTTTCCAAACCTCTATTGTCCCACTGCTGGGCAATGGTCCCCTGTTTTGTGCCACTTTCATAGGTCTTGTCTTAATATCATTGCACCAACGCTGTCAAGGCCTCCCTCGTTTTCTGTGACCGTCTTCTAGGGTCTATTTTGTGACTATAGTGACCCATCGTTCTGGATATATTCGGCAAATGTGAACCGCCCAGTCCCATTTATTATTGGCGGTTTTGTGTACCACAACAATACTGCGAGTTTTAGAGTGAAATACTATGTTTGGCAGTCTATGTAACCTAGGTCCCAAATCTTGAGCTTGGATTTCTGCTCCTTAGTCAACTGACTTTGAGCATCGTAGGTTAACCCAAACATAATATAACGAAACTAGCTGTTGCCCGCGACTTCGTCCGCGGCAATTTCTGTTATTATGATTTATTAGTATAGATAAATAATTTTCCCCGATTTCAAAACAATTTTTATCGATGCTTCGCTCCTATTGGTCGCAGCGTGATGTTTTATAGCCTAAAGCCTTCTTCAATAAATGGACTATCCACAAAAAGAATTTTCCAATTTGAACCAGTAGTTTCTGAGATTATTGCGTACAAACAAACAAACAAACTCTTCAGCTTTATAATATTAGTATAGATAAGAAGAAACAGAATAAAATTTACACAAAATACCGTTTAATTACTGGATATAGCCCGGATATGAACGCTGGCAGCCTCTAATGAACGCCATTATAGCCTCATAATTAAAAGACGGAAAAGAATTCGACAATAAAGAGCCCTTACGGATCTTTTCTCAATAAACCGTTTAATTCAATCAACATTATTGACTTATTTTCGTTGTAAAATGATCTTGTATTTTTTAAGGTTTGCATTTTTATTCAATGCATTGTTGTGGACACTGGCTTGATTTAAAAAAAATGGTTGTCTAAAAAGTCCAGACCGATAGTAAAGACTGGAGTCGGTGACCAAAACGTGACATTTTTCGAGCATGCAGCCGATGTTCATCGATTTATAAAACACCATCACGTCAAAAATGATAAATTAAGAATTATTTTAGATATGTTGGCAGTATCATTCTATTGAGTACAGTTTTTGAAAACAAAACAAAACGACTGCCTTGCCTAATATTTATAGCATAATGGCTTTCGCCCGCGGCTCCGCCCGCGTTAATGTCTATCCCTCGGGAACAGTACTTTTTCTCGAAATAAAATGTACCCTATGTCCTTCTCCGTACCCCAGATAACGTGAATGCAAAATTTCATGATGATCGGTGCAGTAGTTATAACGTGAAAGTGTAACAAACAAATAAAAAAACAAACTCACTTTCGCATTTATAATATTAGTTAGGATTAGGAATTAGGATGTCACTCAGTATGGATTCTAATGATTGAGGCAAATTCGTTGAGGCATTTAGAGGTCATGGTGATTTAGGTAGACCTGCAACAAGAATTAATGATTGTGTGGCTGTAGTGAGACAAAACTTTAGCAAAAAATATTTTTATTTGTATGATGCCAAGAAAAAAGCCAGCCAAACAAACTGTGATTAAAAAAGGCTATCAATCGCTATTTTTTATCCCAATAAGTTTAATCTTTCTGGCAACAGAAGGACCTATTTTTATTACTATCTATCTATCATAAAAGAATAGCCATTAGTCGAAAAATAAACTGATATCAATCAAAGTACCGAATAAGAAAAAAAAATATGTAAATGAGGCACCATAACGCTTAACCGAAAGTTACACAATGAAAACAGTATGCCGGTCTAAGAATACACACCATAAGACTTACTGCTTTTATCTTAAGGGTCATTAATCAAATATTTTTAGACACATGCTAATGAGATAACTTGCCCGATTTTGTGTTGGGAAAAACTTGCATGACGAGTCATCGCTGAAGAACATGATTGATGCATTAAAACGTTTTTGGTGGATGTGAGGTTGTGCTTTCGCTTCGGGTAACCATAATTATTTACAAGGCCTTTGTATTTTTAACCGACTTCAAAGAACGGAGGTTATCACGTCGACCCTTCTGTATGTAATATTGTCAGAATTGCAGTTTTACTTTATTTTATTTTATTCTAGTTTCTACCTCTAGATATATTTGCAAAATTTTATAAGATTATGTTTTTGTTCCCTTGACCACCGTTAATCTCTCATGTTATCATGCGTTTACGTGGAAATCGGAATCAACCAATTGATTCCGATTTCCACGTATACGCTTATCAACACTTTTAACGTGGTCATTGGTTTATTACCTTAGGCTCTGTCAAGCCCGGAAGTAATAAATAGGTACCTGGTAATTACATATGTAATATAAAAAAATATATAGGGACATATCACTCATATTGAGCTAGCCCCACGCCCCACAATAAATTGCGAACTTGTGTCGTAGGATACTAACTCAACAATACTATATTTTATAATAGATACTTAACTATATAGATAAACGTCCAAGACCCAAGTCAATCTGAAAAAGATCGTTTTCCATCATGACCTGACCGGGGATCGAACTCGGGAACCCTCATGTCGCAGGCTGGCATGTTAACTACTGCGCCTTGGAGCTCGCTCCTATGAAAACATGTTGTAATATTTTAAGAAAAAAAACTTAATATACGCAACGCAACCCGATAATAACGTGCAACCCCATCTCGTTGTAAAGGTGAAGTGCCTCATTATCCAGGCAAAGGGCGCTCAATCGTTCGTTCCGGCTGCCTAGTGACGTATGTATAAATACTAGCATTTGACCGTGGCTTTGCTTGAATGCAGTTTCTTTCTCAGTAATTTTTATTTCAGCGTTTACGCCAATGTCGATCCCTCGAAAAAGGTTTTGAAGTGAAAAAATATTTAGCGACGTTGTGCACTTTTTGGAAAGGTAAAAAATGTTACACTCGCGTTAGGACACGTGACCTGATCGAAAATTCGTAAGCCGGACGCGTGACTTGAGACCGCCGGCACGGCGTAGGAGAGGAAATAATATCTCCCTTTCTTTCTACCGCCCGGAGTTCTCACTTCTGCCGGAATTCCTGGAGTGCAACCCGTTGTTATATTTTTAATTTTTTCGCGCAACTTTCTTAATATTTTCTTTCATAAGAACCTTCTCCTGAGGGAAATAAATACAACAAAAAAGAATTAACCGAATCGGTCGAGCCGTTCACACATGATGCCGTGACCAAGGGAAATGATCAAATTTTATGTAAACAGATTTTCAAGCTGCTCGCGAACAATCGCAAGTAAGTACCTATCGAGGTTTCAATGACTCTTTATTTACTATTATTTGCGTCTGTCAAATAATGCGTCAAAGCCGAGGTCAAAGCTACATTAATTTTAGTTTTAAAATTATAATAAAGGGTGACAAAGATAAAAGAAAAACAAAAAGGAACGGTCGTTTTTGTTACATACTCGTATTATTACGTTTTTCGCTTTAAGCCATTACAACGCTTCATTTAGCGTGTTGGTGGGTATGGAGATAAAATGTTTTTGACGTGAACGCCGGCTGCATGCACGAAAAAGTGTCACGTGCCGTGTTCAAGCGGGAACTGAACAAGCGATAGAGAGGCACGATCGGCCTAAGCGTTCAGCTTGTGTCGCATATATCCACCACCGTGATCACGTAAAATTAACGTCTGTAAACCGACTTTAAATACAACTAATTGTTTTCTCAAAAATGCATAGGCAGAATTCGAACATAATTTTGAGATAAACAGACATTGCCTAAACAGACGCCATCATCATCATCATCATCATCAGATCCTTATTAGTCTCCACTGCAGGAGCATGAACCTCTCTGTACTACTAGAGCCATACTTGGCCAGAGCAGCCAGAGGACTTGGCTTACACTCTCCACACTGAACAGACGTGTTGGAGAGTCTCACAGATGCTTATAAGCTTGTATTTCCTAAGTCGCTTTCTACAACATCCACGGGAAGACTTGGAGTGGTCCTATTCTACTCTGCCGGATACTACACGGCTAGCGGACACACGCCAGTAAAGTAAGTACTAATGTACAAAAATCCATATTTATACCTAGTTCGGCCATAAGTTCTGACAAATTTCAGACAAGATTTAGACAAATGAAAATGCAATTTTTTGATGAAGTCGAGTAATATTTTTAAATATTTATTAAAATATCAGCAAAAAATAAAAACACCTTTATGCAAGGCGATCACAGCAATCTTAATTTCTATAATACCCCATTCCATATTGTAATTTGATAATAAACACGAAAAAATATGTAAAACGGCGCGAAATCGAAAGAACTTTTAAAAATAATACACGTGATCCAAATTTAAAATAATTAAAAAGTGGAAAAATAGAAAAGTTTTTATGTAACAATATTTATGGCCAGACTAGTTATGTATAACTTTGTTGTAAGTGGAGATTAGTAGGTAAATCTTATTTCATTATACTCGTAGTTTACTTGTCGTCAGAAAAAAATTATTCAAACGATAACATTCATTTAAGACAGTTTAATCCACATCGACAAACAAAATAAGTGATAAAATCCAATCGTCCCAAGTGCCACTTCTCACTTCGGGTATGGAGGACGAAATGCGCGCGGAATTTTCGCAGGAATTTTAACATAAACACCTTGTTTTGTTTGAGAAGGATGTATTTTCAACCTTGTCAATACGAATACTTCTTTTTTTAATTTTGTTTCTAAATCTTAAACAAAACAGTCTCGCTCGTCTCGACTTCTTTTCACACGGGATGATCCCTTCTGATCCCACGTCACGGGGTCTCGTATTATGATAGCATTATGCTGATTAATGTAGATTTGGCGTAGTTTTTACGGCCGGCCACCTACCTGCCGTTAGCCTGGGCAACTCCGGAACGCAGACATAAAACTGTGAAAATGGAGTACAATTATGTCCCCGCGCTGGGAATCGAACTTAGTGTCGCTCGCGTTGCAGACTGATATGTCGACCATAGCGCTATGGAAGCCGTCAAATATAATCCTTTTCGACAAAGAAAATAAGTGATAAAATCCAATCGTCCAAAGTGCCACTTCTCACTTTGGGTTTGGAAGAAAGCCGCGCGGAATTTTCTTAAGATTTCCACAAAACATCCTGTTAAAGAAATAAATGGATAATGAACCAACAAATACTTCATTATTTTATCATTTTCATTTTATATATTTTCGTATAATGCACCAGCTGCTTCTCAGAAATACATCATCTGTGAAAATTTCAACTGTGTAGCTACCACGGTTCATGAGATACAGCCTGGTGATAGATGGACAGACAGATATACAGACAGACAGACAGACAGACAGCGGAGTGAAATTAATAGGGTCCCGCTTTTACCCTTAGGGTACGGAACCCTAAAAAATTGTTAATTAAAACGGTACGAAGGGTAATATTCAATGTAAATTTCGAATTAAGGCGGCAACGGCAGTTTAGCTGTAAACTATTTTGTGTAAAATATCAGCATAGCGAGAGATAGCGTCGCGACCTTTCATTTCATCATGACGAGCTCTGTAGCCTAGTGGTCACCATGCTAGGTACCCACATTCGAGTTCCCAGGTTCGAATCCAGTTAAGTCAAGATGAAAAATGATCTTTATCAGATAGGCCAACATCCAAGACCCAGGATGTTTATCTATATATTTATTTGTTATAAAATATAGTATCGTTGAGTTAGTATCCCTTAACACAAATCACAAACTTACTTTGGGGCTAGTTCAATCTGTCGTCAAATTTGTCTATATGTGTATATATTTCATAAAGAATGCGCGACTCTTGCCGCTAATGTCAAACTTTAAGATTAGTGTACGTTTTTTAAACCTTTAAAATACTAGAATGTATAAACATGAGATCTTTATCATTAAAATGGAAAACGAAAGTGAAATTCCAATTACTTTATAAGCCAGGAAATTTGTAACGATCGATGCGACTCTTAAACCCCAACACTTTGTCTCTCAAGTGTCAAACGCGGCAATTTCTAAACCACTCGTAAATTGAATCATACAATTTCCACATCGAAACAATCTATCGATATCCTGAAGATAGATTTAATTTCATGAATTGTTTGATGGCTTTCTGATTAAACCTTTTCTACATTGGCTTGGGAGCAAACAAAAACAAAATGTGTGAATACATTTTTAAGGTTTAGTTTATAAGGCAATGGCTTAACTACCTGTCACTAGTTCTAATTTCCGTTTTACATATAATTGTATATAAGTAAGTTATTTTAACTCAGCCAGTGAACTGCTATAGCATACATAACAATAAACTTGTATTGTGTCTCGTTCAGTATCCGTCAAAGTGTCAATCAACGAAGCTTTGGGTTTTGCAACGTTAGGCTTTGCCTACACCGTTAGCGAACATATTAGTGTCTGTATCTGTAGCCATACTTTGTAGAAGGTATAGTATTTGTACGCATTATAGAAACCGAACTTGGATTATTAAAATAACATACTATTTCCAAACCACTCGTAATTGGAATCACTATATTCTCACAGTGACATTAGTAAGATCAATAATCGCTGTTGTCTCCCCCTCGCCCGTCTCACTCGACATCACGGCGCCTGCTAGACCCGACGCGACCGTTTATCGATATTTTAATTTATATATTAGTTTTTTGAAATGTATGTAGTAAGGCATCAAAAAAATTGAGTCCCCTACTAAATGGTCGTTATAATAAAATATATCTTTCAATAGCTTTTTATCTATAATAGCAAATGTTCTTTACGTACTATTTTTTTAACTAACCTGTATTGTCTCACTGCTGAGCAAAGGTCTCCCCCATTTCCTTCATTTAGGAACTATAAGAACTATATTTATATTTAGCCTAAATATAAAGTAAATAAATAAAATTATGTTGGTATTTTGGCATAGTTATGGAATATAATATTATTTTCCTAAGTTATTTACAGAGCCAGCACAAAACGCGAGCAAAGCGTCTTCGTCTGCTTCAACTTTTTACAGTTTACAAGCGATTTTAGTAATATTTTGTATGCAGGTTCAATTATTACAAATTATTATCGATGCAATTTTAGAAATTTTTCAAAATGGTGAATGTTGGCGCGAAATACTTAAAAGCGTCATTAGCGTAGCTATGGCACTAAGAACTATGTTGTTCGCTGTGATTAGACTAGTGAAGTCTCCGACTCATAGAGTGCCTATTTTATACACTTTCCCTACTTTGCCTACTTAAAACACTTTCCATCAACATTGTTCTTATATTGTAGTCGTAAACTTACTGCTACAGCTCCCTAAGCAAATATGTGATTTATAAAACGTAAAAGATTAATGCATGCTTACAACAATAACTATTTATTTACCCATATCCTTTCCTGCATGCAGCGCGGTTTTTCATAACATTTTTATCGATATCCGAATAATATTTTACGGCCCATCACTGTGAAATGACAAGGGAAAGTGGAGTTAAAATCACCCGTTTTTTAATATCTGTTTATTTTTGGCTGTCTCTGATGGATCTTTCTCAAATCTTTTCTTATCTTTGAATAGGAATGATGGCTTTTAGATGATCTTTAAAAACCCTTCACGTAGTGGGTGTTTTATTTATGTTTTATTACGTTAAAGTACAATATCATTGAGTCAAAAGGTTATTGAACGGTAAATAAATTTAAATAAAAACTTTTTGGTGGCTAGGTACATGTTGCCACCAAAAAGTTTTTTTACTGAAACTAAGTCCAATAAGTTTTTACTGAAAAATATTTGATACCAGCGTTTGTCCGCGGTGCCGCCCGCGTCTGTGTCGATCCCGGAAGCATATTTTTCCGGGTTGAAAGGTACCCTATGCCCTTCTCCGGGCCTCAAATTACCTCCATATCAAAATTCATCTGAAACAATATACCTACACAGCAGCTGATGATCTAACGCCTACATAAATAACGACGCCTGTGACTCAGTTGTATCGCAAGTGCCTCAGAGTCCCAAGTTCGAGCCCCGGTCACGATGGGAAATGATATTTTTCAAATTGGTCTGGGTTATGGATGTTTTTCTATCGTCATCATCATATCAGCCGCAAGAAGGCCACTGCTGGACATAGGCCTCACCCAAGGATTTTCAATACGACCGGTTGGAAGCGGCCTGCATCCAGAGTCTTCCTGCGACCTTAGTCAGGTCATCCGACCATCTGGTCAGTGGGTGTCCGACGCGGCGCTTACCGGTACGTGGTCGCCATTCGAGAACCCTTCTGCCCCATCGGCCATCGGTTCTGCGCGCTATGTTTTTCTATATCCTAATCCTAACTAATATTATAAATGCGAAAGTGAGTTTGTTTGTTTGTGACACTTTCACGTTGTAACTACTGAACCGACCATCATGAAATTTTGCATACACGTTATCTGGGGTACGGAGAAGGACATAGGGTACATTTTTTATCCCAGGAAAAAGTACTGTTCCCGAGGGATCGATGATAGGGGTCGAGCCGCGGGCGAAAGCTAGTCAATTATAAAGTATAGTACAATTGGGTTAGTATCCTACGACGCAAGTTCACAACTTACTGTGGGGCTAGCTCAATTTATGTGATTTATCCCTATCTATTTATTTAGCTATGCAAGCAAGGTAGACGCCTAATATGGGATGCAACTTGCGTCGGTACCGTCGCTCCTAGCCATGTTGGTCGCACTGTGGGTAGGGAAGCCACGGCAGCTGAGGTTACAGCACATAAAAAAAACGAGCAAAATATGCAGCTCTGGAGCCACAATATTGTATTGTGCCCCTAGCTGTAGAGACAATAAAATATAAAAAAATAAAAAAATATATACGGACAAATCACACAGATTGAGCTTGCCCCAAAGTAAGTTCGAGACTTGTGATATAATGGGATACTAAATCAACGATACTATATTATATAACAAATACATATATAGATAAACATCCAAGACCCAGGCCAATCTGAAAAAGATCATTTTCCATCTTGACCTGGCCGGGGATCGAACCCGGGCACAATCGTGTTATGGGCTGGCGTGTTAACCACTGAAGCACGGAGCTGTCAATGGGTAGCTGGGGAGCAGACACTAGGCATCTAGTTAGGGAGATAGGCCACCGCATAGCCGATAAGACAGGGGACGCTCGCTCTGGCTCGTTCCTGGTGCAAAGCATGGCCATAGCCTATATAAACATCCAGTTTGGCAATGCATCTTAGTATTTTGGGCACCTTTGCACCAGAGACGCTAAAGGGCGGGCTATAAAGTGTGTTTATTTTTGTTTTAATGTAAGTTTAGCTATGTAATACATATTTATATTTTTAAATACTGGGCCAATATAGTTTAGGAACAAATCCATCGACACCATAAGAAGATGAATGTGTATAAACATAAAGTTCATAACATTATACGTATATTTTTGACGTGATAACGCCATACACATAGATGAATGCCGGCTGCATGCACGGAACAGTGTAACGTTCCGTGTGCAAGCGAGATAACGGAACAAGCGATAAAGAGGCACGATCAGCCTAAGCATTCGGCTATCTCTCTTCTACCGTTATCACGTAAAATTATCGTCCGTTAACCAACTTTAGAGACAACAAATTTTTAGATAAATCACATTTAACAGGTTGTAAGCAAATAATTATGAACAATGAATGATGTTAGATAACACAAAAGTCCTGTCAAAAGCATCTTCAAATTGACACTTATACGTTCAATCGTATGAATTTATTGCTTTAAAAAATAGGTCGATGTGAATAGAATAGAATAGAATACTTAATATTTTTTTTATTAAGCTATATTGTCCCAATGCTGGGCAAAGGTCTACCCCATTTCCTTCCAAACATCTCTATTTTGTGCCACTTCAGACCATTTCTTTTCATGGCTCGTAATATCATCACACCAATGCTTTCGAGGCCTACCTATTTTTCTGTATCCATCTTCCGGAGTCCATTAATAATAAGAATAATAATCTTCAGAATAATCTTCATTTACTTAAATATGCGTAGATAAGATGTTATTTCTTTTTACAACCATGGATATTTTACCGAACATAACGGCGTATAAATATTAGTTTATTTGATGATAGTTACGAATTAGCTGCGTCAAATATAAAAATAAAAAAATACTTAATTTGATGTTGTGATGTATGGATTATTTTATTAGTTATCTGTGGGTATTCAAAATTTGTAATCTGTGGCCGAGCAGCCGGCTTTCTTTGTCTGTGATTATACATGTTACTGAATGGAAGTGTTTTATTGTGATCCGCCTAAAGTAAACCCTAGACAGTGCAGTACCTAGATATTTCTCAGTGGCGACGAGCGAATTACGCGCGTGTGTCTCGAAGGTGTTATTTTACGTATAATTACTTACGTGGAAAAGTTAAAATGACTGTGGGCAAGATCGGGCCGTTTGACCTTGACAAGGACAGTTGGGAGAATTACGTGGACCGATTAGAACAATATTTTGTTGCCAATGAAGTGAAACCGGAGTTAAAAGTGGCTACGTTAATAACTGTGGTTGGCAATGACGCGTATGAACTTATGGTTAGCCTGTGTACGCCGGCGAAACCCGCCTCGAAAACATATGCTGAGTTAGTAAAGGTCGTTAAAGGTCATTTGAACCCGAAACCTAGTATGTTAGCAGAACGTTTCAAATTTAGACAACGTATACAAAAGACGGGTGAAAGTGTAGCGTGCTACGTGAAGGAGCTCAAAAAATTAAGCAAAGACTGTGGGTTTACGGCGGACAGTTTAAAAGAAAATTTACGAGACCAGTTTGTGTGCGGTATTGTAAACGACAATATTAGAGAAAAAATATTCACAGAAGAGGACACGATATCATTCGACAGGGCGTACAAGCTGGCAGTGTCGATGGAGGCGGCCGAAACGAACGCGGCGTTGGTAGAAGGTTGTGTCAGGAACCAGACCGCAGATAGTAAACCAAGCAACATCGCAGAGTCTGTGCATCGGGTGGCGGTCAGCGGTGCGAGCGGAGGCTCACGGCCGGCCGGGCCGGCGCGCGGGAACAGCGCTCGCGCACACCGCGGCGCCTCAGCTGGCGGCAGCAGCGGCGGCCGGGAAGCGAGCCGCGGCAGGGCGCGAGGTGGCTCCCGGTACGAACAGCATGGCAGTGGCAGTACCGAGTGCGCGGTCTGTGGCGGCAATCACCCAGCGGAGACGTGCAAGTTCAAGATGTATGTGTGTCGAGTCTGCAACCGTGCAGGACATTTAAAGAAAATGTGTCCACAACTAAGGAGGGCCCCGGTGCATTTTTTGGAAGAAAAAATGGGGTATGACAGCGACGATGGTGTAAACAGTGACGAGGTAAATAACTATTCATTAAGAGTTAGTGACTGTCAAAGTGTTAGACCGTATACGATAGATATTTACATTGAAGGTGTTATGTTAAATATGGAAATAGATACGGGGAGCGCTATTTCATGCATAAGTCTAGATTGTTATGAAAAATGTTTTGCCCATTGTAAGCTGCTAGATAGTAACTTGATTTTACGATACTATACTGGAGAAAGTATTAAACCGATAGGAAAAATTACTCCGACGGTCAAGTATAAATCTACATGTAAACAATTAGATTTGTATGTTATTGAAAACGGAAAGACTAACTTACTGGGGAGGTCGTGGCTTAATAAATTAGAAATCAAAATACCAGTTTTCGATTGTCTTAAAGTAAATAGCTGTGAAAGTTCTTTCAATATCGATAAATTCAGTTCCAGATATTGTGAGGTATTCGCAGACGGCCTCGGACGCTTCACCGGCGGGACAGTGGGCTTCCACTTGCGGGAGGGAGCGCGGCCGGTGTTCTTGCGCGCGCGGCCCCTCGCTTACGCGCTGCGCGAGCCTGTGGAGCGCGCGCTCGACCAGATGGTGCGGGACGGAATCATCACGCCGGTGACCACGTCTGACTGGGCCACGCCGATCGTGCCGGTCATGAAAAAAGATGGCACAATACGGGTATGCGCGGATTTTAAGTTAACTTTAAATAAATGTCTGGAGGTGGACCATTACCCTTTGCCAAAAGTTGAAGATTTGCTCACCAAGTTGCACGGGGGAGAGAAATTCACGAAGCTGGATTTGTCTCAAGCGTACGCCCAATTTGAACTCGATGAGTCAAAGAAATTTACCGTTATAAATTCACATAAGGGCCTTTTCATGTACAATAGGCTCATATACGGTCTGGCTTCGAGTCCAGGCATTTTCCAAAGGAAACTTGAGCAACTATTTGCTGATATGCCGCGTGTAGGGGTATTTTTGGATGACCTGATAATAACTGGGGTTGATGATAGTTCGCATTTAGCAACATTACATGAAGTATTTGATAGGTTAAAAAAATATGGACTGAAAATAAAAAAAGAGAAGTGCACCTTCTTTGCCGAGTCGGTATCATACTTAGGATTCGTAATTAGTAAGCACGGTGTCCATACATGTCCGGAAAAAATTGAGGCAATAAATAAAGCGCCGACACCGACGAATATCACAGAATTGAGGTCGTTTCTAGGCTTAGTGATGTACTATGCCAAATTTGTTCCTAATTTAAGTACACTCTTGGCACCCCTATATATGTTGTTAAGGAAAGATGTTAAGTTTGAGTGGAGTGAACACTGTACACAGGCATTTAACAAAATTAAGCGTGTGTTGGTGTCCAGTGAAATCTTGGCACATTACTCGCCCGACTTACCACTGGTCCTGACGACAGACGCCAGTGGGGTGGGCGTCGGTGCAGTCATCTCCCACCTCATGCCCGGGGGAGAGGAGAGGCCGATCGCATACGCTTCCCGTGTTCTGAACGTAGCTGAGAAGTCATATTCACAAATAGAACGAGAAGCACTGGCGATTATATACGGTGTTCGAAAATTTCACCAGTACTTGTATGGTAGGAAATTTATTTTGAGAACAGACCATAAACCATTGGTAACAATTTTTGGTGATAAGACGGGTATCCCCGTGATGGCGGCGAGTCGAATGCAACGCTGGGCGGTCATCTTAGCCGGGTATCACTATAGTATTGAGTACGTGCGCAGTGAAAACAATGCCGCCGACGCCCTGTCGCGGTTGCCTACGGCAGGAGAAAACGACCGCCAGCGTGCACAGACAGAGGTCACCTACCTACATTTTATTCAGAATTTCTTACCAATAACTAGGAAGACCGTTCAGAGTCACGTTAATAAGGATGACATTTTAAAAAAAGTATTCCTTTTCTTGCAGTCAGGGTGGCCGAATGAGTGCAATGATGTAAATTTAAAACCATATTTCGTTCGCAGAAATGAATTATATTTAGATAGGGATTGCATAGTATGGGGTTATCGATTAGTTATACCGGAAGCTTTACGAAGTTATTTGTTAAAAGAATTACACACAGGGCACTTGGGCATTGTCAAGATGAAAAGTATTGCCCGCAGTATAATGTGGTGGCCGGGCATAGACGCCGACATAGAGGGCGCGTGCCGGCGCTGCGACACGTGTGCGCGCGAGAGCAGCGCGCCGCCGCACGCGCCGCCGCAGCCCTGGCCCTACGTCACGGAGCCCTGGTCCAGGCTGCATGTCGATTTTTTGGGACCGATGCACGGTAAAACATTTTTAGTACTTATCGACTCGACTTCTAAATGGATAGAGGCATTCGATATGCAGCGGACTACGGCCGGTGCAGTGATAAAAGTTTTACGTGAAACATTTGCCCGTTTCGGACTACCGAAAGAAATAGTATCCGATAATGGGCCACCTTTTTCGAGTAAGGAGTACGCAGAGTTTATGACTAAAAATGGAATTAAGGTCACTTTTAGTCCAGTGTACCATCCAGCGTCTAACGGGGCGGCAGAGGGCGCTGTTAAACTGTGTAAACGGGCTATTAAGAAATCAATACGTGATAACTGTGACTTAGACGCAGCCTTACAGAGTTACCTCATGATGTACAGGAACGTGGTGCATAGTACGACTGGTGTATCACCGGCTATGATGTTATTACGTAGGAATTTACAAACCAGACTCGATTTGTTAAGGAGTGATAGGCAATTAGATACTAAGGTAAATGAAGTACAACAGAAACAAATTTGTAGTGCAGGAGGAATTTTGAGAGATTTTAACGTTGGTGATAAGGTCTGGGCTCGGGATTATGCAGGGGGAAAGTGGTTTGGAGGTCGAGTAGAAGAAAAGGTGGGTTCACGAAACTACGTAATTGGTAAAGAGGGTGGTCCATCTGTTAAAAGGCATATCGATCAGTTAAGAAAAAAACGCTGTAGTTACGGTGTGCCATCTTTAGACCCGGAGACTACTTCACCCGGAGTTACAGAATTTAAGGATGATTCCGTGTCGCACCCTGTTACGTTACAAACCGATGTAAGCCAAAGCGATGTCGAGGGGCCGGGCTCGTCTGACCAACAGGTAACTTCTGGATCGTCAGTGAAAGTCACTGAGGCGCCAGAGGGACTTGTGCAAGAACCAGTAGTTCAGGGCGGAGTCAGTGCTGACGCTTCGCCTGGGGCCCGCGCAAAAAGAGTTAGAAAACCGGTGAAACGTTTTGGGTTGGACTTAGAATTTGATTGAGTCTCTTTAACTGTATGTTTTTTTTTTGTGTGTACTTAGATGTAATTTGTTTGTTAGATTTACTTTGTTAAATAAGGGTGAGGGTGTGATGTATGGATTATTTTATTAGTTATCTGTGGGTATTCAAAATTTGTAATCTGTGGCCGAGCAGCCGGCTTTCTTTGTCTGTGATTATACATGTTACTGAATGGAAGTGTTTTATTGTGATCCGCCTAAAGTAAACCCTAGACAGTGCAGTACCTAGATATTTCTCAGATGTTACAATCACATTTTGGCTTATAAAATCAAATAATTATAATAATAATATAATAAGAGTTCAAATTAGCAATATTAAAATAAATTCATTATTATAGTCATGTGATTATTCAAGTGATTAGTTATGTCAAAGACAATATAATACTATCGTGTTATGTCAAGTCCTTATCGTATAAATACTCATTTGTTGGATAGCGTATTAAAAAGTTCTTTCTTAAGGGCCCGTACTACCTCACACTGCTTTGCATGATTGACTGTTATATCAATAATAATGAAATACTCAAGTTGTAATAAAAATACAGCAAAGTTCAGGACTAACTCTGGTAACTATCTGACTCAAAAACACGATTGCGTAAAATTTTCTCTATAGAAAAAAATTGCAAAGTTGCCTCCAAAACACGTCTAATTTACTCGGTATATAGCATTATTCACCAGATAGATTAAAATTAACCTTGAAACTTTTGATTATTATTGCATTACAGATAAGGCAGCCATCATATGTTTTTCTTTTTCGAATAACCCTTGAATATTCCTAAAAAACGAAAATATCCAAAGTAGCCAACGCGTTTAGACCATCCGCGTTTGTATCGCCACGCCGCCTGGCATATGGCGGGCTCTTAAACATGCGCAGACTGAGTTTATTAAATCTACCAGGCAGTTATTATATATTTTAATAGCCGTGATGAAGGCATTATTTTGATATATACTCAATCTTTGAGTATAAACATGCAGTCCATTTTACTTTATCATTAATATTACGAAACTTCGACAATCTTATGTTCTTAAATCCATCACTCCAAAATTGAAATACACCCTTTATCTCCTTATAAAATAATTAAACATGACACCAATTTAAATTGCCTCTTGAAACTTTACAATTTATGATTAACGGAAGAATTTAAACTTATCACAGTTAATCAAGCCTGCTTAGGACTTGTTCACATAAGCGGAATCAATTTTGAAAGCTCGAGCACGTGCCCAGCTTCGTGTTGGGGTATCTCCCATATACTAGCTTTTTCTATTACTATATTGTAATAATTCTAAGGCTTTTGATAGTCTTACTCACGAATCTATATTTTTTGCTTTACACAATCAGGAAGTTGATGAAATATATATAAACGCTATTAAAAATATTTATGAAAACAGCACAGCAGATATTAAATTACAATTAACTGGTCCTTCCTTTCCGATTAAACGAGGAGTTAAACAGGGTGACCCGCTCTCGCCCAAGCTTTTTACTAGCGCAATACAAGAAGTGTTCAAACAACTAGAACAGCCTTGGCAAACGAAGGGCATTGTCATCGGCAAGAGAAGGTTAACGAATCTTCGTTTCGCCGATGATATTGTTCTTTTCGCCACATCTGCCCGCGAGCTCCAACAAATGCTTGAAGACCTAAGCGTGGCAAGCTTGCAGGTGGGTCTTAAAATGAACCGGGCTAAAACCCAGATAATGACCAACAGCACAAAACGTATGGTCACAATAGATGGGCAGGATATACAATACGTCGAGAACTACACTTACTTGGGCCAAATAGTCTCCTTCACTGATCGACTAGATAAAGAAATCCAGCGTAGAGTGGACAATGCTTGGAAAAGTTTCTGGTCGATGAAGGAGCTATTTAAAAGCAAACTGCCAACTTGCTTAAAGAAAAAGCTTCTTGATATGTGTATCTTGCCCATTTTAACCTACGGTGCTCAAACTTGGGCTTTAAGCAAAAGACAGAGACTCAAACTGCAGGTTTGCCAGCGAGCAATGGAGCGTAGTATGTTGGGTATTAAACGAACAGATCGAGTCAGAAATACCATCATACGCTCCATTACAAACGTGGTAGATGTTGGCAAAAAGTCAGGTAAGCTAAAGTGGGACTGGGCGGGTCACGTGTGCCGTATGCGCCAGGACAGATGGGCCCATATAGTTACTTTATGGACTCCGACAGACGGAAAAAGAAAGAGAGGAAGACCCAGAACAAGGTGGTCGGATAAATTAAATTATTATGACGAAAACTGGAAGGAGAAAGCTAAGAATAGGGATGCCTGGAGAAATGAAGGGGAGGCTTTTGCCCAGCAGTGGGACATAAATAGCTAAAAAAAAAAAAAAAAATATTGTTTATATAGGATTAAATTAAATTCATTAGCAAACGTTTAAGGAGTGAATCAGACCACGAATCTAAACAACTTTAATTATGAGACCAACACCGAAATCGCAAAAAAAACAGCTGTTCTATGGAACATGTTTTAGCCAAGTATATATTTCACTTTTGTATGAAAGAGCAGATAATTTTTTCACGATGTCGAAGTTGGTCCCATAATGAAAGTAGTTCAGATTCGTGGTCTGTGTCACTCTATAAACGTTTGCTATTGAATTCAATTTCACCCTGTATAATTTAGGACAGCAAATGCAATATGAGCAAGCGAGTCACCTGATGGTAAGTGATCACCGCTGCCCATGGACAACTGCAACACCAGGGTCTTGTAACAGGAGCGTTGCAAGCCTTTCAAGGAGATGGGAAGGAGGAAATGGGGAAGGATGGGGCTCCGGCTCTTTCACTCATCGAACGAAGCAAAGAAGCAGTAACGCTTCTACACAAATGTCAATTATCTGTGAGAGTGTGGTACTTCCCGACGATCCGGCTCATTCAAGCAGCTAGCAAAAATTGATTTTGCCGGTAGCGTGGCTCTACCGCGACGAAAAGTATTAGTACTAGCGTTATTAGATTTATATTATACATATTATTATTTCGAAATTTTATAATTCGCTGCGTCTCTAGCCGCTGCCGATTTCTATTATATTCTAAAAAAATATATTTAAAAAACACAAAACCGGCGAGTCTATATGAAAGTGCCCTTAATCAGGCCTGTTTAGCGGCAGCCTTAATTAATTCACGTAATAAAATTTAAGCACCTACACCCCAGCAAATTATCGAGTTAGTACGATACATTTATCGCTTCATCTTTGTCATACTTAAGTTGTTATCACGGGCGCTTTATTTTATGAGGAAGTAAGAAGAGAAATAACGGAAGCCATTACAGGCTTTCTAGAGATTAAATACTTTTCAAGAAAACGGGAACCCATTTTTTTCTTATACTGGATCATCTTAATAATTATTAATATTTTGTTTATTGTTTACTTATGGTGTACAAAAATGAATGTATTGTATACAGTTTTCGTTCATTTATTCATCTTGATAGGGACTCCTCTTACGTAAGTTATGTTTACATCGTTTTATATTGAATTGTAAATCACAGCCATATTTTTAACCGACTTTTGAAAAAGCAGGAGGTTCTCAATTTATTCGGTTGTTTTTAGGGTTCCGTAATCAAAGGGTAAAAACGGGATCCTATTAATATGGCTCCGCTGTGCGTCTGTCTGTCTGTCTGTCCGTCCGTCTGTCACCAGGCTGCATCTCATGAACCGTAATAGTCAGACAGTTAAAATTTACACAGATGATGTATTTCTGTTGCCGCTATAACAACAAATACTAAGAACAGAATAAAATAAATATTTAAGGGGATGCTCCGATACAACAAACCCGATTTGTTTGTTCGATTTTGCTCGAAGTTGATAACGGCAACAGGTAGACGCTTGAAATATTCACAGAATATTAAGTTATATATTCACTTTAAAAAAAAAATAACAATAAAATGTATTTAAGGGGGGATCTCATACAATAGACGTAATTTTTTGTCGTTTTTATAGATAACTAGCTTTCGCCCGTAGCTCCGCCCGCGTCAATGTCGATCCCTCAGGAATAGTACTTTTTCCCGGGATAAAAGGTAGCCTATGTCCTTCTCAGTACTCCAGAGAACTTGTGTTCAAAATTTCATGATGATCGGTTCAGTAGCTACGACGCGAAAGCGTAACAAACAAACAAACTCAAAACCCAGAACACATCAAGTTCACAACTTACTGTGAGGCTATTTCAACCTGTTTGGATTTATCTCTATACATAATATAGATATCTACTAATGAAAAATAGCATCCGATTTATTAACAAAATTTTTTGGAGAAATAGAACAAATTTATTTTGGCTCCTTTTTGAAAAGGTCAGCGCAAAATACAAACGGAAAGTTCGTAAAACTGGACGGGAATGGAAAAATATCACGTTCGTCGAGTATTGGAACTATTTGGAACAGGTTTAAGCGACGCGTGAAAGCAATAGCTTCAGCTGTCACGAGTGTTTCTGACTAAATAAATCTTGATTTTCTGTATACGCTATACAGCGTGTAACACACAACAACAAACAGCCTCCGTGGTCCAGTGGTTAAGGCGTTTGCCTGTTGACCCGGGGGTCGTGGGTTCGATTCCCACCGGAAGCATACTTTGTTTAGTTGTTTCCAGTTTGGTTAGGACATTGCAGCCGTGAATCACCTGATTGTCTGATAATAAAGATGATTCCGTGCTTCGGAAGGCACGTTAAGCCGGTGGTCCCGGCTGCCATCTGGTAGTCGTTAAAGGAACCACGTCAGAGGCCGAGAGGCGGTTCCGAAGAACTCTGACACCAGGGTGTGCATGGTCGATTGACCGTGACACCTACTCGAAATGATGATTAGCGTGTAACATAAACCACGACGTTTTCGTGAAGAAGTGACTCAGTCCGTTACAATGAACATCTTTTCCAATGGGTCTCAATTTTTTATATAAAACTCAATTACTCAATTTTTTTTACTATTTCAAACTAATTACCGGGCCGGCCGAACACCTTTGTATGGAAATTTCCTATGGGACCATCGGGACCAATGCTAGTTCCTAGCATTGCTCCCATACGAAAAGTTGATAATTTTGACGGGCTGAGTCATCCCTTCACGGGAACGTCGGTAGTTATAATACACACTGTATATTTAATAGAGCATACGATGTTCAAAGTCAAAGATTTTTATTTAAAATTGAAAGGGTAAATGTATCTCATTTTGAACATCATTTTTATTTATTATATTTTTTTACTAGTGCAAAATCGAAATACTACTAGTGTCATTGTATTTAAATAAAATAAATAGCGGAGCTACCTTTATTTCCAAAAATAAAAACGTACAGCCAAAAAAGAAACCAACTTAAAAAAGGAATACATTCTCAATTCATCAGATTTTTTTTTATGTACCTATATGACTCATAAATATTAAAAGATTTTAATTCTGAATTGGTCCAATTTTATTTTCATTAATATTGGTTTTTAGTTGAAGTCTGTTTATTTTATTTGAAAGATTATAAGTTTAAGAAAAAAAAAATGTTACAATATTCCTTTACAAGTTTATTCTGCGGTTTTATCTCACGCAGCCGTGGGATAGAATCTAAGGGATTGACTTAAGCTCAGAAAAAATCAAAGACAAGAAATGTGTGTTAGACAACCTGTTTCTGTGCATTGCATACCATAAACTTATCCACCTATATAGTGCATATATACACATTTTCTTCATGTGTTATTTAAGCAAACTTACTAAAATTTCCAGAACATTAATTTAACACAATAAATAAATTCTGTGTTCTCAGTGAAAATTGTTATAAGTCGAAAATTGTTGTTTTGAGATAATCGAGCATAAAGTTTAAAAAAATTATTACACTAATTCTAAACTATCGAAACGAATTCAAATTTTTTATATTAATAGATAATAATGATATCTACTTTTTAGTGTAAAAAATAATATTGTAAATCACGTAATTTTTCAGATATAAAAAAAAAATGTAAAGATGTATCGTTTAACAACAAGAAAATAGGTATAATTTTTTGTGTTTATTGCTATAAAATTATTAGTAACTTTTTACACATGCTCAAAATCTTTGGTGCAAAATGATACATCAAAATTAAATTGGAACATATACCTACTTAAAAAGCAATAATAAAAAAACTTCCAGAAGAAAACTCACTAAGTTCATCATCATTTATTCTCTGGTGAGGTCAATTTTATGATAATGTTAAGAATCATGACTTATAACAGTATACCTACACCATTAAATTCAACAAAACATAATGTGAATATTGATATGTTTTAAGTGTAAAGTGGTACAACTATTAAGGCAATGATGTGTAAAATGATATTAATAGAAAGAATAAATAAAAATAATTTATATTATTCTTCTGGAATTGTGAAATTTATTAAACTTATGCCAGTATCTTTTTTTAATATTATAAGCACATTCTTGATTTATACTAATTCTTTAAGTTTAGTATATCAGGATCCGCTAAAGTGTTAAAAATAAAACAGTTAAAGAACAAATGAAATATTTATTTATATTTAAATGACTTAGTAATGAATAAGGCAACAGTTTTCTTTATATTTAAGTAAATGCAAATGTTGCACACGATTAATATTCCTAATTATCACGAAGTATTCATATCAAAACTACATCATAATAAATAAAATGACAATAATATCATCATAATATCAGCCGCAATAAGTCCACTGCTGGACACAGGCCTCCCTCAAGGATTTTCAATACGACTAGTTGGATGCGGCCTGCATCCAGAGTCTTGATGAGAGATGAGATGTCCGACGCTGCGCTTGCCGGTACGTGGTCGCCATTTGAGAACACTTCTGCTCCATCGGCCATCGCTTTTACGCGCTATGTGAACCGCCCAATGCCACTATAAAGAGCTAATCCGCTATACTATGTCGGTGATCTTTTCTTCTCTTACGAATCTCCTCGTTTCTGATTCAATCTCGCAGAGAAAAACCGAGCACATCTCCCTCCATATCTCTTTGAGCGACTTTGAGGTTTCTTATGAGGTCCATAGTAAGGAACCACGTTTCGGACCCGTAAGTCATTACTGGTAACACACATTGATAGACTTGTCTTTAGGCACTGAGGTATTTTGGATGAGAAGACACTGCGGAGCTTCCCGAACGCTGCCCAGCCGAGTCGGATTCGTCGAAAGACTTCGCCCTCAAAGCTGGAAGTTCCAACCTGGATCAATTGACCCAAGTAGACATATTGGCCCACAACTTCAAGGATGGAGTTCCCAAAAGATACTGGTGAAGGCACAACATGGACATTCGACATTTTTTTCGTCTTGTCCATGTTTAAGGCCCATTGTTTAGAAACTCCATTGAGGTCATTTAGCATATTACTTAAGTCCTCCAGCATCTCCGCCATAACAACGATGTCATTAGCAAATCTGAGATTTTGAGCCTTTGATGTTAATGCTAAGTCCTTCCCATTTCAGGAGCATCCTCCAGAGCAGCGGTGAACAGTTTTGGAGATATCACGTCTCCCTGTCTCACGCCTCTCTGTAATAGTATAGCCTTCGTGCTCTGCTCCTGTACTCGAACTGACATGGTGGTGTTTCTGTATAAGCACTTTAACACTTCAATATACCAATGGACGATGCGGTATTGCTGGAGGGACTGAACACGGTCCATGTTTTGATCGAATCAATGGCTTTCTCATAGTCCACAAACGATAAACATAATGACCGGTTATACTCTCTGGTCTTCTGTATAATCTGCCGCAGTATAAATGTGGTCTATAATGCCTTTTCGGTAACCGGCTTGTTTGGGAGGCTAGAAAGCGTCGAGCCTGTTCGTGAGACGATTTGTAATCACCCTCGAAAACAGCTTATAGACCTGGCTGGAGTGTAAGGGATCTGTAGTTCTTCAGTAGAGTATTTTCACCCTTTTTGAAGAACAAAACCACCACACCCCTGTTCCACACCTCTGGTTTAAAACCCTCGAGCAAAACGGAATTAAAAAGCTTCTGAAACTTTCCGTATCAGCGTTGCGCCCGCTTTCAAAAGCTCTGCTATGATTCCGTCTTCGCCCGACACCTTGTTGTTTTTGAGCTGTTTAAGGGCAATCCTAATCTCGTACAGGCTGATGTCCAGGATATCTTCGGTATAGTGTCGGGTTAGCTTGGCTCTCGGATCTTTGGCCATCATGACAGTAAGTTTGGCTAATTAAGTATAGAGCTGCATAAAACCTCTCAATCTCTCCCAGCACCTCGGCCTTTCAGACGGAGGACGGCAGTGAGTGGCTTTGTTAATCGACCTTACCGAATAGACTCCACCCTTGCAAACACTTTGGAGCCTTTATTCTGGTCTGTCGTCTCCTTAATACGCTCGGTATTAAAGGAGCGCAGGTTGTGTTGCAAGGATTTTTGGTTTTGTCTATTGAGCTGCCGTTGCACGTTTGCATCTTCGGAGGTCTGCAGCGGCGTGGACTGTCGCGCAGCCATCAACTTTTGGGTCTGTGGCGAGATCTTTTGAGGTTTGTGTTTCGGGCGGGACCTCAAAAACTTTGATCCAACCGCTTGGACAGTTTCTACGAACCGATTGTTTAACTCGTCAACTGTATCGCAATCCTTCAGACAATGGAAGCGATTTGAGAGTTCCAGTTGAAAACTGTCGACATTTTGGATATGGACCGGTGACGGTCGGAGCGTAAACTTCATCAAGCGAGTCCTCTCTCGTCTGAGATTGATATTCATGATGCCTCTGACGATTCAGTGATCACTACCAATTTTAATCCTATTGATCACAGAGACATCGTTCAATATCTCTCTCCTCGTCAAAGTTTATATTTAGATTTATAATAAAGGTTTAAGTATCAAACAAAACAGTTTACAAAATAGTGATCGGTTGCTATTGAAGTTTTTTAGGATTTCGACCATTCCCTCTATCGGCTTTTAAGGATTACACATGATGAAGATAATTTATATGGAGAATTATTTTTCCATGATCACAAACCAGCGGGAAAAAAGAACAATTTATTTTCCTTACGATACAGTACCTAATTCTATTGAAAAATGATACTTATTATAATTCAATTGGTATTGACATTTTGTAACATTATTTACTGTTTTGTAAATAACGTTACAAAATGTCACATAGCTTTGTGTAAAATGTTACAAATCGATACTTACGCGAGACATTTTTATGTAGTTCGGTACACGCTGCCCTGACGGATGCCTCTTCTACACTAAATCCAAGGACGCGGGTGTGCGAGGTTTACCACTCTATGTTCTCTTTCACGCATTGCAGGAATCTAATCGCCCTATCTTTTTCTAAAGAGCGATGATCACGAAGTCAGGAAAAAATGTTGATACAAGTCATACTTAGTAATTTGATTTTAAGCGAAAAATTATGTGTGTAATGGTACAACTTGACAAATATCATTTGCCACAAATATCATCAAATAAAAATTGTTCGTGTAAATTGATATAAATGGAATAATATCATTTTACACAATGATTCAGTGAATGCAAATTTTCTAATTCATGTTATTAGTAAAGATGTACCCTTTTTCACCACTTTATTCTACAAAAAACGCAACGTGTTAAGTACTATATGTAAACTTAGATCAGTATTCACGAATTTACATCAAATTTTTATCATTGTGTAAAATAAGTCAAAATAAGTTACATCATTTTACACGTCCAAAAATAAAATTCCAGGTCAGTTCATTTTGTTTCAAATACAATTATATCAAAAAACACAAAAAATCGCATCGAAAATCCGAAAAAACAGTCACATAACATTATGCACACAAAAAAACTTTGGCATTTTAAGCCCTAGGAACATGGCGATAAGACAGAAAAATAGCATTTTTTTGCTGAATCTAGCAATGTAAAATTATCAAAAGCGATATATATCGACTTATAACAAGTTTCACTGAAGGCACAGAATTGTTGCAGTAGTTTTTAGGGTTCCATACCTCAAAAGGATAAAACGGATCCCTTATAGGATCACTTGGTTGTACGTCTGTCTGTCTGTCTTTCAAGACCCTTTTTATCAAGAAAACGTAGAGATATCAAGTTGAAATTCATATCAAATACTCAAGTCTATTATTCCTTTGAGTTGTGGAAAAATTAAACTTCTAAGCCAACGCAATCAAAAGATACAGCTAGTTATGCCGCAACTTTTCGTGTTTTTGGGACATTCGCAAGCGAATCAAAATATACAGGATACTCCCATAAACTCAGAATCTTGAAATTTGGTACGAAGCAATGTCATATAGCACAGATAAAGGAAACATTGCGAAAGGCATTAATTATGTGTAACTAGCTTTCGCCCGCGGCTCCGCCCGCGTCAATGTCGATCCCTCGGGAATAGTATTTTTCCCGGGATAAAAGGTAGCCTATGTCCTTCTCCGCACTCCAGAGAACTTGTATGCAAAATTTCATGATGATCGGTTCAGTAGTTACGGCGTGAAAACGTGACAAACAAACAAATAAACAAACAAACAAACTCACTTTCGCATTTATAATATTAGTAAGGATTTATTAAAAATATTTTTATTAATTTCAAACTTGTAAATAATAATGTACGGAACCCTTTGTGGGTGAGTCCAACTCACACTTAGCCGGTTTTTTTAATGTTAGTCTAACAGACAAAAAGATACGCGCTGTGGGATTTACCCTTAATTATATTTTCTTTTTGTTTCAGATGTCTTCAATCATTCTTCAACGATGTTCGTTAACCCCATAAAAAACTTGTTAACATTGAATCAATATCAATATTTTTCCAAAGTGTTAATGTAAGTGATAATAATAAAACATTCTCATAATGAACAAATGAAACATGTGGTTTAGTATTTGTAACATCAAACCATAGATTCAAACCATAGGTTCTTAAAAAAACAACAATAATGAAGTTAAGTGTGAGTGCTTTCCGTGCGCAAGCGACGGCCCACAAGAAGATACTGACGTCATCGTACCAACAGCACTACGGCAGCACAGCAGCGCCCTGTCCGTTGCAACATACTAACTTCACTCCAACTCAGGTAAGTGATGAAGACTTAAGTTTTTTACCAAATACCATGTCATACGAATTGATTTTGAGGTCTTTAGCAATATTCAAACGTTGAATAATTCTATTAGTGATTAATAGAATACGTAATTTAAAAAAAGAAATTAAAAAATAACCTCTCCTTATGCTTTTTTTTTATTCTGAATCCAAGATTAGAATAGTACTGGGGGATTTCTTTATTGTGAAGAAAGCAAAATACGTATACCAAAAATGAACATGACTGCCGCTAGGAAAATGTAAATTAAAAATATATTGTATTCGACAAGTTCTTATCGGCCTATTGTTTATAATTAAATTAATGAACTAATTACATAAAATAAAAAAATTAAGCAATCACTATTAAATTTTTTATTGGGTCATCACGATCAATATGAAATAATATACCATTCTGGCGTGTAAATTCGAAATAAGTATACCTTGATTGAATGGCCATAAGTTTTTTTAGACCTAGGCTCTGTTTACCCCGCAAGGTAAAAAACTTGATACTATGTATGTACATATAACTTACAATTTAGGAGTCAAGTATTAGCTTTAAAATTTTATCTTGTTCTTGTTGAGTTAGTCTATCTTGGTATCTTATTCTTCATACAGCAAAGTTTTATAATAATAAAAGTCTACACTGAAGCTATTTTACATGCATAAACAAACTGTCTACAAAGTAAACCGTCTACATAGTATATGTACTATTTTAAACTAAACTACATTTACGTTGCTTGCAAAATTTTCTAACAATTTTTAGTACTCTCTTACGTCGAGATACACTGATGCGAGGAACATGTAACTTTGTTGTGGGCTGCAGTGTATGCGATAAATAAGTAAACTACAGGGCAGTGGCCGTTGCCACGTACTGGGCAAAATTGTTGTAGTTAAAAGACATTACGACTCGAAAATAAATAAATAAATATATACGGACAAATTACACAGATTGAGCTAGCCCCAAAGTAAGTTCGAGACTTGTGTTATGGGATAGTAACTCAACGATAGTATATTTTATAACAAATATATATATATAGATAAACATCCAAGACCCAGGCCAATCTGAATAAGATCATTTTCCATCTTGACCTGACCGGAGATCGAACCTTTTAGGATCGAGCCCTCGTGGCGCAGGCTTGCGTGTTAACCACTGCACCACAGAGCTCGCCAAAAGAAGGAAAAGAAGAAATAGAAAGATTAGACGTAGATAACGTTTCAGCAAAGAAGGTGAGTGTCAAGTTTTGTAACATTATTCCACTTACACAGGGATGTGGAGAAAGAAGTTAACTTACCTAAGACTAAAAATGGGCCACTCACGCGCTATTTGGTCGGGAATGCCGACTATAGTTTAGCACTCGTCAAGAACCCATATTCAAAGCGAGAACGGGACGCGTGGCGGAGGCCCCCAAATTTATACTACACTGACAAGTTTTTATATAAAAAATAAATGAAACTTAGTCGTGGTATTAGGGCCACGCTACTGGCAGAATAAATTGCTAGTAGCATGAATGGACCGGCTCGTCTGGGGAAGTACCACACTCTCACAGAGTGTCTGTACTGTACAAATCGACGTCTGAGTAGAAGCTTTACCTCTTGCTTTACCTTCGTTCGGTGAGTGAGAGAGCCGGAGGCCGATCCTTCCCCCTCCCCTCCCCATTTCCTACCTCCAACTCCTTGAAAGGCCGACAACGCACCTGTCACACCCTGGTGTTGCAGTTGTCCATGGGCAGCGGTGATCACTTATCGTCAGGTGACCCGCTTGCTCGTTGGCCGCCCTATATCATAAAAAAAATATCCCGACGAAATAGTACGTGAGTGACCCGTTTTTAGTCAGAATGTCTTTATCTCGCGTTCATTTCTATGATATAATTCTTTACTTAATAATAAATTGGATTTTGATTTTATTTTGCTCTATCAAATTTTTAGTCTTTCGCTGACACTGAGTCCCTACCCTGTTATAGATTCTAGAGACTTGTTACAGCTCTCACGCATTGTACGAGTACAAGTACTATTATGTACAGCTACTGAATGTGTATGAAAGTGATATTTACTTTGATTTTACTTTGCTCTATCAAATCGCTGAGACTGAGACCCCGCGCTGTTACAGGCTCTAGAGACTTGTTACCACTCACATGCATTGTGCAAGTACTATTATGTTCAGCGACTGAGTTTGTATAAAAGTATTATTTACTTTAAATTTAATTTGCTCTATCAAATCGCTGAGACTGAGACGCCGCCCTATTACAGGCTCTAGAGACTTGTTACCGCTCTCATGCATTGTGCAAGTACCATTGTGTACAGCCACTGAATGTGTATAAAAGTGATATGAAGTTAGCTAAGTGCGCTGGAAATTGTATTATTACTAGATCGTGTCCACTCTTGTTTGCGTAGGGTTCAAGTAAATAAGTAAGAAAGTAATTTTTGCCTAATTTACTTAGAGGTTATAAGTATAAGCAAATTGTGTTGATTTTAATATTTTAATCTACTTTATGTCTCCGAAAAAGTGCTAGCAAGACGCTCTTTTTCAACTATTATAAGTAGTAATTGAATTTCCGCCGACACCACTTTAAGGATTAAATGAAAATATGTGATGAAAAAGATTTCGGTCACAGGTGGTATTCGAACCCACATCCCTTAGGTTTACGTCCTTTCCAACTACACCACCGTGACTTTGAGTCACCGTATCGAATTCTCTCATCACATAATATTACCCCATAGGATATACGCATTCCAAGCATGCATACTTCTACACCGGTAGCCGTGTGGTATCCGGCAGAGTAGAATGGGACCACTCCAAGTCTTCCCGTGGATGTCGTAGAAGGCGACTTAGGAAATACAAGCTAAACAAAGCTTATAAACATCTAAGACACCTCTCCAACCCGTCTGGCCAGCGTGGAGAGTGTAGGCCAAGTCCTCTGGCTGCTCTGGCCAAGTATGGCCCTAGTAGTACAGAGAGGGTCGTGCTCCTGTAGTGGAGACTAAAAAGGACCTGATGATGATGATGATGATACTTCTACAATACTACCCACTTTCTATTCATTGGATATGAATGGAGTAGAATACCACACTATAGATTTAACGAGCCCATCACTACTGCAAATATTTTTTCCTATGTAGTTTGTTTTAATAAGTCATTAGCATACTATCGATCTATCTTTTTTAACAAACACTCAATAACTATCTCAATAACAACTCAATAACTACTGAAAACTAAGGGAAACTATTCCGATGTCCGGCGTTGCGTCAGATGGCAATATCTGAGTTACGTAACAGGCATTATTGAATTTTCTTTGTCGTGCCAGCTAAGTTACCGACTACGTGACCATTGTAACTGTTGAGTTAGCTTCATATTTGTATATAAATATACTGTATTTAGTATGTGAGAAAATGCAGTACAGTTAATTCAAACTGTAGGTAAAGTGAGGACTCGGCCTCGCACGCACTTATGTGAAAATAGCCTCTGACTTTAAGTAAGCCTAACCCATTCCGGCTTACCGTCAGAAGTCATTGATTTATTACCAAATGAATAAATTTTACTACTTAGATATAGTACAAATTATGCGGATGAAGTGGCAGGTAAAAGCTGCTAAATTTGGGTGAGTGGCAAAAAGAAGACCAAAAAGACTTGTTCTTAAATTTAGGGACTCTATTTTGATGTCAGCGTTGCATCTGATGGCATGATGGATGTAACGGCCGAAAAAAGGCATTAATTGAATTTACTTTGCCGTGCCCGCACCGAGTTACCAACTACGTGACCGGTGTTGTTGTGGGTTATTGTTGAGAGTTTGTAATACAGCATTAACCTTTTTTACGTGCGTATGACTGCTATTGTTATATATTTCTATCTAAGTTTCATCGGTATATAGATACTAGTCAGAATTGAGAAGATTCGTAGAAGTATATAGATACTTCTACGAATCTTCTCAATTCTGACTAGTGTGTAGAAACTTTAAACATAACTGTTTGGGCAACCTTAAGCCATTTATGGAGTCAAGGGAAGTTTTAGCCTGGATTTGCTCAATATATAGAAACCTGAGGTATGGTTTCTATTAACTAGTCTTTTTGTCATTTTTGAGAGTCCTTTGTAACGGATATTAATGTCATAGAGCCTATGATCCAACACGCCTTAGAGTAGTGGAGAAGTGAGTTAAGTTTGTAAAGATTCGTGGTGTGAAACTATTGCTAATATTTACGATGTTTGAGTTACTATCTAATTCCATTCGAGATTTATTCGTTCCATCGAGTTTCAATAGTAATGCCGTGATCGGACATGATAGCGTGCAAAAACGACATTACGATGCCCTATTGCGTAATGGTATACCTACTTACGAAATGTCTCGAAAGTTGTGGAGATTTCTTTGATGACAGTTTGATGTCAAGTGACAAAAATAGGTAGTATACATTTTTACCAAGATATCCCTGGGGAATAAATGGAATAAAGGTAACTTAGGTGTGAGTAGAAGTTCTTTCTGCTGATACCTTTTATTTCGGGAAATTCTTCTGTTCCTGAGGAATTGATATTATCGCGGGCTAGCCGCGGGGAAAAGCTAGTCCCCGAGTCATCTTCTACTGCCTGACCAGTGGTTGCAGATATGGCATAGATATGGCCGACCGCCGGATCTACAGGCAAACGCCTTAACCACAGGATCACAGAGGCAGTTACGAGTATTTGACAATTGAGATAAAGTTGATAAACGTACGTATATAACAGTCTTATTATCCAACATACTTTATGTTTTTAACCCTCGCCTACTAACTGAAAGAACTCAACTAGCCTACTTTCTTTGACCCTATACGCTTTATTGTACTTTGTAGTGTTGAAGTAATGGCGGTTTTAATTACCCAATTTCGCGTTTCATTGCTCTGGGCAATTTGAGGTGCTCAACTGGTCTGTTGTGGCAAAAGAGGCGTATTACGCTAATTGTTAGCCTCAAATAAATGAATATCTATTTATTTATTTGAGGCTAGTAATTCTTGCCGTATAATAGGATTCTTGAATTCGGGAAGGGAATAGAGGTACTGGGATACTACTCACTGGGATGAATGTGGTACAAGCAAGTAGCAGTTTGGGAGGCCGGGCGCGCATTCCCTATGCCATTCCTGCAACCACTGGACAGGCAGTTGAAGTTGACTCGGGGACCATCAACTTCAACTTTATCTGTCTACTAGCGTTTGCCCGCGGCTAGCCGTAGGCGTGTAGCGTGGGCATGTAGGTGGAAAATGAAACAGAAATAGTGATGGGTATAGAAATAGGGAACCGCATCGTCTTCTATCTTTATTTATTTATTCATCAAACAAACACATAATCTTAAATTATATAAAAAATGTACAAAAACCTTAAAATCATTATTCAGATTTCGCCCTTCCCTCGATCGGCTATTACGATTTTCGTGCAGCTGGTACAATATAAGTCTCTTATTTTCTCCCAGACTAGCAAGGACTATGTATAAAATTACATTATAAAGTGGGCCTACACGAGCAAAGTTACTAGATAATAATTTAATAATGTTAGAGGCTAAGCAAATTATTTTAGCTAAGCTTTTCACACAGCCAGTTAAAACATGGTTATAACAAGGCGCTCTTATACCGGATATTATCTCAAACTACGTTAGCTTAGCCAGGCTGCAGATAAATAATGTTGTAGAGTAGATATTACTATCGGCGGCACGCACTTTGGTTAAGACTCTGGCAAGCTTAGTTCCAAAAGTCATCGCTAGATGGCAGGTAGGTCAACTACTGCTTAACTAATCTATTTAAAATATGTTAAGGTGAAAAAATGTATTCTACGCATTGATTTAAATGACAAACATGTCTATTCTGTTTTTTACGAATTCACTCTAAACTAAGATAACTTTTGTATCATTAAAATGTGAGCCTATACAAGCAAAGTTACTGACACAGCCACTAGATAATAATTTAATAATGTTTAAAGTCGAGATAATTATATTAGCTAAGCATTTTACACTGTCAGTTAAAACATGGTTATAACAAGGCGCTCCTATACCGGCTATTATCTGAAACTACGTTAGCTTAGCCAGGCTGCAGCTAAATTATGTTGTAGAGTAGATATCTAATACGTACACGCGCTCTGGTTAAGGCTCTGGCAATCTTTGTTCCAAAACTCATCGTTAGATGGAAGTAGGTCCACTAATCATCATCATCATCATCAGGTCTTTTTAGTCTCCACTGCAGGAACATGATCCTCTCTGTACTACCGGAGCCATACTTGGCCAGAGCAGACAGAGGATTTGGCCTACACTCTCCTTGCTGTCCAGACGGGTTGAAGAGGTCTCATTGATATTTATGAGCTATGTTTAGTTTGTATTTCCTAAGTCACCTCTTACGACATCCAAGGGAAGACTTGGAGTGGTCCTATTCTACTTTGCCGGAAACCACACGGCTTGTAGGCCCACTACTGGTTAACTAAACTATTAAGAGCATAAAATAGATTTTATGCATTGATTTGAATAACAGAAATGTAATTCAAATCCAATACGACCGGTTGGAAGCGGCCTGCATCCAGCGACTTCCTTCCGACCTTAGTCAGGTCATCCGACCACCTGGTGTCGATGGTCTGCAGCGTCGGAACTAAGATTAGCCAAATAAACTGCGCTCACCAACCCCATGAAGATGAAGATAGATATCACAGTGAGGCTATGAATCTATCAAAAACCTAGTAAGTAATATCAAGAGTGAATGAAATTGTCACTGAACTGAAGCAATGAAACGGCTGAATAGATTGCACACAATAGAAAGCCCCGCGAATCCGAATAAGCCGCCGAGCAAGCAATCTCTATCTAAAATCCAATTGTAGTCCTATTGATCAAATGGGTTTTCCTATCGTGTGATAAAAGAATAATATTTAGTAAGTAAATAAAAAATATGTGCCCTACTGATGGAACTCTTTGGACGTTACTAGGCAATGAAAATATTTTTTTTACTAAATTTTTAAGTAGGCATTTGTCTCCGGTCTCACCTGATGGTAAGTGACGATGAGGATGAGGATGTTACATGCCTATCCAAGAGATACCCATTTATTCTGCATTTGAATGTCCCGATTTTTAGATTTTAAATATCAGAGCGTCACGTGTTTTTTTTCCTCGTACAGTAGGATTGTGGAATGGACTCCCGAGGTTTTCATTGTGTGCTATAAATTGGGGTCCTTCAAAAGGCGTGTTTACAGGTATCTTAAGAGTTGGCAACGCATTAGTCCTTCCTCTGGTGTTGCAGATGTCATGGGCGACGGTGACCACTTCCCATCAGGTGGCTCGTCTGTTCGTTTGCCGTCAAATATACATAAAAAAGGATGTTTTAAAATGTTACCATTATTGGCACCACCATTGGTATATACTTAAACTAAAAGAAAAATAAAATTGTTAATGTAGAAATTCTACTATTCTTCCTCTTCTTCTTATCACAGGGGCACAATGGACACGACAAAAGGTGTGACATGGTCTGATCTCCATGACCACATTCACACTGAGTGTTTTCCTGGTCGACGTAACACCAATTGGCTAGGTGGTGTTTACATCGCACCTACCCCAGCTCCTTGGCGGTTGAAATCAGTTGAAACTTTTCCACATAGCCCTTGAAGTTAAGATCTCGGCGATAACTCATATGACACCTAAGCATCAGTGCTGGATGTAGGGGTAGGACATTATAGTTATATTTATTTTATTGTACTTTGTGTATATATAACTTATATTTTCTAATTTGTTTGAGCTTATATGGGTCCTGTAACCTGAACTAAACTTATTTTATTTTTATTTATTTTTTTAAGGTAGGCAGATACAATCAGTGGGAGGTGGATCTTGGGTAGCCTTCGAAACTATTGAAATTTCTATAGGGAAATCAGAATAGTAGACTAAACACATCGGTTACTTGTTAAACTTTTTTTTAAGACATTTGCAAGAATAAATAAGTATTCAAAGTCTTGTATAAGAATATTTTATAATTAAAATCTTCATGTCTTCAATTTTCGGGACCATTCTTACTATTTCCATTGGTATTGGCAAATAGTTCCATGAAACTAGTGACATTTTTTTTTTAAATCTCCAATTTTGCTTCTAACTTATGTAATGTATTCTACTCTTATTTTTTTATAATTTATCAACCATTATTTTTATATCTTTAAATATAATGTACAAATAATATTCAGTATTTAGTGATCACTTCTAGACATTTTGTTTCTATTGAATCCGATACAGTAAAATAATCTATGGCTATGCCTAAAACTCTAATGGTATTGGAAGGGACGAAATCGATGGACGGTAAAAACAATCCAATCTCCGTCTGTAGGGAGGCCATTGCCACCGTTTAGCCGATATTTTTTTAATAAATATAGACGGCCAGCATACCCTTAATATACAACTGCCAGTCCAGATATCGAAGTTGTTCTATTCATGTAGATAGAGTAGTAATGAAAATCTGCGGAATCATGTCAATAGGCGATGCAGCTAGCAACCCATCACTATTTTGATTCCGTTTTCCATCTACACCCCTGCCAACATGCTAAATGTGGCCATAAGGTCTTATACCTAGGCTCTGTATACCCTGTAAGGGAAAAAGATGTGATACTATGTAGGTATGTTTCTATGTGTAACACGTAGTTATTTTAATTATTAATTTATTTTGTTTTTTTTTTGTAAATTCCCTCATTCTTGCAAAAACGAAGTTACATCGTTATTTACTTTGTTCTTATAATTTAGGCACGTCAAATCACGTTAGGAAAATGCAAGCACGTTAAGTACAAAGTTTTTTATCAGAAAATATAGCTTTTTTGTATTTCTTAGTCTTCTTTAAGTTAGTTATCTTACGACATAAGCTCATAACTTCTTGTAGCGCTAGCTTAATATATCTGATTTTTTTTTTTTTTAATGTGTTTTATTTTGCAATGAAAATAATATGTGTCACTTAGTATATAAACTAAATGGAGAAACATTTTGACTCAAGATGAAGAAGAAGTAACTACAATTAAAATATTTGTGTAACTTAGTGTATAAACTAAGGTTACGCTAGCTGTTTAAGGTTCGAGTATCGATTTTCCGGTACCGGAAAAGCTACCTTACCTAACTGGGCACCTAGCCCATCATGTTGGACGCAAGACTGGTTTATATTGGATCTTTCCGGTCCGATCGGAAATATTCCGGAATGATGTGAATTTCGCAGGAAATGTTGGCTGCCTTTACTCGAAAAATATATAGCTAGCTTTTGCTTTTAAATTACAATTTGACGTAGTACTATTTAATATTGTAATTTTATTAAATAGAAATTGATACTTATTTGACATTTTTTTTTTTATAGCTTTAGTTTAATTTATATTATTTGACATTTTATATGAATGTAATATTTTTATAGCATTATTTCTATTTTTAAATCAACTGAATAATTAATTAATATTATTGTATGTCCATGCCGGGCAGTACACAGTGATACTCATATTGTTAAATTATATTATCATTTTACATCTGTGTTCACAATAAAGATATTTTGTATTTGTATTTGCACTGTTTGTATTTTTTTTTCAGCATATTTTATTTATTAATTTAATAATAGTATTTTACACTGCAGTTAGTACTTCCATATCAAAACGTTTTTCGAGTATTGATCTTAGCAAACTATCAAATTTGTTTTCTGTTTATCCTGTATTTCTGCGACTTAGTCCGCGTAATTTATAGCCAGTATTATCATTCTAGACTAAATAATTTTTAAAATTGTTTCATTAGTGTTTGAGTTAAGCCATTACAAACAAACGTATCAAATTATTCATTTTTATAATGTTTGTCTAGAAAGCATCAAAGCCTCACTATGATCGGTAGTCAAAATCAGTTCAAGGGCATTCATATGACAATATAAAGTTTTAATGTAAGGATATACTATATTTTTTTTTATTTGATATACCTGTTTTTTTAAATGTGTCAAGCGTTTTTACTTTATATTTCTTAATAATATTAGAAGAACAAATTAAATACAAGTCATAATATAATAGTATTTGCATGCAAGGCCTAGTAATAAACTTACCTACCTAGTCCACTCAAGCTTTTTTGCAAAAAGTACATTTTTTGATATTTTTTTTTATCAAAAACAAATCCATAGTGTTTTCCAAGACAAATCAAATAGGCCATAACACGATTAGTGAACCTTATTTAGTTTAAGAGTTCACCTTCAGACTCCATCATCAGACCAGAGCGCAACGATTCCATAATATTGTATCGTCATCCGGTTTATACATGCATGCAAAATTTCAGTTCAATCCGTTCTTTTTTTGCAAGCTAAATTTGATCCCAAATTTTACTTGCAAAAAACAAAAAAAAGGTTTTAAAATTTAAGGCCCTCTAGGCCATTTATACTTCGGAACGTAAACAGCATTGTACCTAACTAAAATAAACATCAATTTAATTAAACGACATGGGACAATCTTGCAACTGTAAAATTGTGTTTGTGCATTTCTCTACAACGCACGCCTTTTGCAATTTGTCTCTTCCGCTCCGAGCGTCGTGTCGCCTATAATTGGATGAATCTAAATTAATTTTTAACTATCGCTCTGCTCTCTTTCGAGCTTGAAAAAGCGTTAAAGTCAATTTCCTGACAATTTACGTTTGTATTATTAAATCCAAAATCTGACATAGCCCAAATTATTCATGTTTTCTAACTTAGGCCCACGACTTCACTCGATTATACCACTCGATATAATTTGTCAGTTAAAATCTTTATAGTAGTTTTTCTCTGAAAAAATAACAAACAATAACTCTCACAAATTTGTACATTCATAATACTATACTCGTTAGTAAGATGATATAATAAGCCATTAGACGTTAAGAAGAAGACGAAGTGTATGGCTTTATAATTAACTAGCTTTCGCCCGCGGCTCCGCCCGCGTCAATGTCGATCCCTCGGATACAATACTTTTTCCCGGGATAAACAGTAGCCTATGTCCTTCTCCGCACTCCAGAGAACTTGTATGCAAAATTTCATGATGATCGGTTCAGTAGTTAGGGCGTGAAAGCGTAACAAACAAACAAACAAACAAACTCACTTTCGCATTTATAATATTAGTAAGGATAAGGATGAATACTATATAGGGAAGAATTACACAGATTGAGTTAGCCCTACAGTAAATTGTAAACTTGTGTCGTAGGATACTAACTCAACGATAATATATTTTATAATAGACACATAATAATAAATAAACATCCAAGACCAAGGTGTCAATCTGAAAAGATCGTTTTCCATCTTGACCAGGGATCGCCTTTGTTTTTCTATAATCCTTACTAATATTATAAATGCGAAAGTGAGTTTGTTTGTTTGTTTGTTTGTTACGCTTTCATGCCGTAACTACTGAACCGATCATCATGAAATTTTGCATACAAGTTCTCTGGAGTGCGGAGAAGGACATAGGCTACCTTTTATCCCGGTAAAAAGTACTATTCCTGAGGGATCGACATAGACGCGGGCGGAGCCGCGGGCGAAAGCTAGTCTTTGTTTAAAAACAAAGGCGGGTTAGTTGCAGTACACTCAAGAACGTGTGGACCGCATTTATGTTTTTTGATTTGTTGCAAATAATAGAGTAACTATGAAAACATATGAAAATTTCACCAAAATAATTTTTTTTTGTTCGCCGGATCAGGGTTGATAATTAAATTGAAGCTGCATGGTCTCACTTAGATGATTTAAATAGTGCATACATATTATCACGTCTTTATCCCTTACAGGGTAGACAAAGCCAAAGGTCATAAGACCAAAAGGCAACGTTTAGCGTGTTGGAGGGCGTAAAGGTGGAAAACAGAATCAAAATAGTGTTGGGTTGCTAGTCGCTTCTCCTATTGTCTTGATTCTTAAGACTTTTGCCCATTCACTTGACCGGCTTCTACGTTCTGCGCGGGAAGAGAAGCAGCTAGCATATTTTATTTATTTAATGTAAACAGTAAATAACTTAACTTTTTAATGAATACTGAAATAAATTGCTTATGTAAGTTCTGTGAATTACAATAATTTAACTTGGCGCAAACGTAATGGTTTCAGTTACAGTTGAAATAACTTAGAAGGAGGCCGATAGTCTGTCGAGTGAAGGCATTTTTATTGCCTTACGCAATTTAAACAAATTGCTTAGCAAGTCCAGGCCTGCATCACATTTGGCTCAACCGTAGCTCATTTTTGTTTTGGATTACACGTATTATCGCTATCACATCACACCGTAATGTAGAAGTCGTTTTAAGTCGCGTGGTTCTTTGGCAATTTTAAATATTTTTAACCACTCCAAAAAAGGAGGACCTCATAATCCCGTCATTTATGAACCAATTTGAATTTTTTATATTTGTAAGTGTGCCAAGGTGCTTTCCAATTGCTCACATTTTTAATTCATTAAAATCGGTTTAGTTGTTTGATCAAAAAACCGATCAAATCGATTGACGAAGTAGTTTGTTCAAAATCGGTTTTTTGATCAAACTTCTTAATACCGCCTCTTTTTAAGGTAGAGGTAGGGTAAAAAAAGGTGTAACTAACCCGACTTTGTTTTATAAATATAAATATATCGGGACATATCACACAAATTGAGCTAGCCGCACAGTAAGTTGTGAACTTGTGACATAGGATACTAACTCAATGATACTATATTTTATAATATATACTATAGATAAACATCCAAGACACAGGTCAATCTGTATAAGATCGTTTTCCATTATGACCTGGCCGCGGATCGAACCCCTCGTGTCGCAAGCTGGCGTGTTTACCACTGCGCCATATACTATTTTACTAATATAGATGACTAGCTTTCGCCCGCGGCTTCGCCCGCGTCAATGTCGATAAGTACTTTTTCCCGGGATAAAAGGTAGCCTATGTCCTTCTCCACACTCCAGAAAACTTGTATGCAAAATTGCATGATGATCGGTTCAGTAGTTACGGCGTGAAAGCGTAACAAACAAACAAACAAATAAACAAACAAACTCACTTTCGCATTTCATATTTCGCATAATATTAGTTAGGATATATAAATTAAAAACAACTGGTCGATATGTTGTGTTGTAAAATTGTATGTGTGTTTAAGATTTTCCAAATTAAGTTATATTCTATTCATTATTTTTACTAATTTCATCACTAAGTTCAAGTTAGTAATAGATCACTTACTTTTTAAATAGTGCAAGTGCATTCAGGCGTCAGTTTGGTATAAATTACTCCACTGAGTTAAGTTCTAATCGGAGCGAACTAATTTGATGGAGTTAACTTTAATCAAAACGTTACTGCACGAAACTGTGGAAATTGACGTGTTTTCAAATCACTAGTACTATGCGCTGAATTAATTTAAAACATCAAAAGTATTTGTATAATTTAGGTAGATCCTTGCACAAGATCGCCCCCTTGTTGGAATTTGAAACAGATACGAACTTTAAAAACGCTATATATAATGTTATGATATCTAAAAACATTTTCTTCGAAAGGTTTGTAAGTTTTACATCTAAAACAATAATTCTCACATGACAATATTTATATTTACATCTCGGAGGTAGCCTCTTTCTTATTTTTTTTATAAAGATATATATATGAAAATATTATGACTTCATCGTTTTTCCTGATCGCCGAATGGTACGTTTTTCGTTCGCGCGGCACTTGCTTATTGGCCTCGGATTCGTATGATATGATTTGTAATTATAGTGAACTTAGGCTTGTCAATCCCTCTTTCATTTAAGCCGTTGGTTCCATTTTATTGTAGTGAAAGCTTTTTAGCTGCTTTATGCATTTTTTGGGATGGGTAAAAATTTTAAACACGCGTCGGGACACGTGACCTGATCGAAAATTCGTAAGACGGATACGTGACCTGAGACCGCCGGTCACGTGTCCGTCCTACGAAATTCGATCAAGTCACGTGTCCCGACGCGAGTTTAAAATTTTTTACCCATCCCAAAATGCAGCGTTCTCATTTTCGATAGGTACCTATTTTGCCAGAATATAATCAAATTTGAAACAGATTATATTCAGCAGCGATATTAATATACAGACAAATATGTGGCTCAATGAATTTCAGTTCCGATAGTTAACTCGCCCTACCTATAGTTGCATTCAAACGTCACTTTGATATGAATTGCTCCACGAAGTTCTGTGAAGTGGAACAATTTGACTTGGCGCAAACTTAATTGTTAGAATTCACTTTAATGGTCTTGCTCTACGATTTTAGTACCTACCGCTACAGTTACTATTGAAATACTTTACTGCTTCTTATTTCTTTTTGTAAATTTCTATGGATAAATCAAACAGATTGAGTTCGAGAGTTATGTTATGGGATACTAACTCAACGATAGTTGTATATTTAATAAACATCCAAGACCCAGGCCAACTGAAAAATATTATTTTCTTGACCTGAGTAATGCACAAACATTATAAGAATGCTTTCTCCCGTGCTGATCTTTTTCCGTTTTTTCTTTTCTCCCAGAATAGAAAAAACTTAGTATGTACCAGCCTTCAATCAAACATAATGGTAGATACACAGTCTTATACAAAATGAAGCCTAAATAATATCCCAGAGCTTAAACATCATACGTACTTACAAACAACCAAAAAAACGGTACATACTGAAAGTATGACACTCCATCTTATTTTCACTTTTGACGCGTAGTTTTTGCATCTTTTCACTGATCTTCGTCATCGAGAGACGTGTGAGTGCTAGCGCGGTTTATTGAAACTGTGGATAAAACAGCTCCGAAACTCGATTAGTGCGTTGTTTTGCTGGTGCCACTTTTCGAGCGCGAATCGTGTATCTACCATTATATTTGGTCGAAGGTACCAGCTGCTTCACTTCCGGGAGAAAATTTAAGGAATTATGTCAATAGGCGATGCGGCAACCCATCACTATTTCAATTCCGTTTTTGACATAGACCCAACTTGTTAAACGTGGCCTTCAGGTCAATAAGACCTAGGTTATGTCTATCCGCAAGGGAAAAAGAGGTAATATTAAATATGTATGTATAAGAATGAAATCATCATCTCAATAAGAACCGCAAGAAGGTCACTGCTGGACATAGGCCTCCCCCAAGGATTTCCATCTTTATGGCGGGAATTTGGCATACTCACCACACTTGGCAGGTTCGTAAGCGCAGTTTGTTTGGCTTATCTTGATGCTGCTGCTCATCAAAACCGTTTTTAAGTTTGTTCCCCCAACCAAGCAAATTTGTACCTTAAGTTTGTTTTGGGGGAACAGGATCAAGGTAACTGGGATGCTACTTTCTCAGATAAATTGGGGTTAAGAGAGTAGAAGCCCTGGAGGCCGGCCCCGCGTACCCGTTGCCAAAAACATGTCTCTACTGTACAGTACAGTCAGTTGAGTATGACAACGCAAATCATGAGATAGTAAGCGTTGAGCTCATTTGGTTTGACATTTCGATTTAAAGTAGGGATAGATACACCAATACGAGAAAAAAAAACTTGTCACAATAATGTATTTTTAATAGAAAAATATATTCGTAATTTACTATTAGTTTTCAACATCTACCTAAAGGAGCTGTGTGTGACACACAGACGGACAGACAGAAAGACATGACGAATCTAGGGTTTTGTTTTTGCCATTCAGCTACGGAACTCTAAAAGCGCTTGGATGATGGTGATGATGATCCAGTAGCTATACTGACTATCCTCATTGTTTGAAATAAACCTTTATAGAAAGGTTAAATTCCTTAACTTTGAACTATGTACCTTATATCTCCGGGAAACGTTTTTTTTTATTAACCTTATACTGTCCCACTCCTAAGCAAAGGTCTGGGCTAAGTTTCCATGCTTCCCTACTCTGTACCACTTTTGACCATTTTCTTTCGATACATTTGATGTCATTTGGGGAAAGTTTTAAGCCAAGCAAATCTCATGCGATATAAGGAAACTCCCTATCTGCAAAGCAAACCACAAAAACAAATACAGTCTAAGCCATGTCGATTTTGTGTGTGAGTATCTTAATCCAGCCATCTGTCAGCAACAAGACTCGGAAGACCCAATAACTCCACTGGAATCTCTTGTATAATTTCCTAATCAAGGAAATTACCCGATTTAGCTCGTGCGGGGATTGCGATCATTTTTCTGCCTCCAAACCAGAAGTCATTTTGGTTAGATGATAAATATAAGATTTTTTTAGCATATAATCTTTACTAATATTATAAATGCGAAAGTGAGTTTGTTTGTTTGTTTGTTACGCTTTCACGCCGTAACTACTGAACCGATCATCATGAAATTTTGCATACAAGTTCTCTGGAATGCAGAGAAGGACATAGGCTACCTTTTATCTCGGGAAAAAGTACTATTCCCCAGGGATCGACATTGACGCGGGCGGAGCCGCGGGCGAAAGCTAGTACTACATGTAATAAAAATTGTAGTCAACTATGTAAAGTAATTTTTCTGCGTGCTTTAAACGGTTGGTGTTGGTTCTGTCACCAGTACATGGTAGTTATAAATCTATTTAATGTTTATGTAGCCGGAATCTGTAAATCTGAAACTACTTTTAGCCACTAGCAGAACATGAAAAAGAAAAAATAAAGTAGTTTTTCGAAGTTTTTCCTTAGTTAAACTATTGCGAGTTATTTACATTTTCTGCCTACTTTACAATATCTAAGTAGCTTTTACGTACTTGAAGAGATATAAACAAATTAAAAAAAATATATAGCTGTATAGCTATACCCAGGAATTGGCCGTAGGAAGCTCACGATGATGAGGATACAGTTGCTATATTTGACCGTCGTCTATCCAATGCTGCCAATCGTGTTTTTATAGAATTTTAACACAATTTTAAAATTATGATTTGTTGCACCATCGCCTATGTTGTTTATTTTCCATCTAGATTGACTGGAAGAGATCGCTTAGCGATAAGTCCGCCTTTGGATCAAATATATGTTTTTGTTTTCCGATTGTGTTTATGTTTAATTTGGTGCAATAAAGAACTTTTTATTTATTTATTCATTCACAATGACTCCTACATTTTTTTCATAAATTTCGAACTTTTATATTTCCATACCTCCTATTATTCCTAACCGGACGTAGGAAATTGGATATTTATGTTCACCAATAAAGTGCCTATCGTAATATCAAAGTCCTCAAACACTATCTCATACATCAGAAAATCACGTTGGGACGACGATCTTTATGCTTATGGGCAAAGAAACCGCAAAACATAAAGTTACTGTTAAACATAGGTATAGTTGTTTTCTGAGAACATCTTAAAGCCATCTGTCAGCGTCCCATCAAGATGCCGGGAAATTTTGAATAATTTCCTAATGAAGGAAAGCACCCGATTAAGCCTATTTTAGTCGTGGTAGAGCCACGCTAACGGCAAAATGAATTGCTAGTAGCATGAATGGGCCGGCTCGTCCGGGGAAGTACCACACTCACACATAAAATGGACGTCTGAGGATAAGCTTTACTTCTTCTATGCTTCGTTCGGTGAGTGAGAGAGCCGGAGGCCCATCCTTCCCCTCCCCATTTCCTTCCCCCAACTCCTTGAAAGGCCGACAATGCACCTGTCACGCCTTGGTGTTGCAGTTGTCCATGGGCAGCGGTAATCACTTACCATCAGGTGACTCGCTTGCTCGTTTGTCGTGCTACATCATAAAAAAAGCCTCTTGAGATTTGGATGATTTTTAGGGTTCCGTACCCAAAGGGAAAAAACGGAACCCTATTCTGTCCGTCTGTACAGACAGACAGAAGCTGTCTGTCTGTACAGACGGACAGCGGAGCGAAATTAATAGGGACAGACAGACAGCTGTCTGTCTGTCCGCCTGTCACCGGGCTGTATCTCATGAACCGTGATAGTAAGAGAGTTGAAATTTTCACAGATGATGTATTTCTGTTGCCGCTTTAACAACAAATACTAAAATATAGAATCAAATAAATATTTAAGAGGGCTCCCATACAGCAAACGTATTTTTTTGCCGTTTTGATAACGGTACGGAACCCTTCGGGCACGAGTCCGACTCGCACTTGGTCGGTTTTTTTTTGTTTCCAAACCAGAAGTCATTAGGTTTTATGACAAATTTGTTTTTTTAAATAGCAGTAATAATAGTAGTAGTCAGTTCTTACAGTATTTTTTCTTCGTGATCCAGAACTCCCGATAAATCGTTAATACCAACTAACATCATAAGATGACAGTCGTTTGGTTATTTTATATGTTCAAGTTGGATTTAATTTGACACAAATATTGACTACTAGCTCAATAAAAACCAAAGAACGATGTGTTTTAGTTTAATGAAAAACAAAGAACGAAGTGTTTTAGCTCAATGAAAAACAAAGAATGAAGTGTTTTTCCAAGTTCTTCAATGACGAAGTAATCCTAGATTACTTAAATAATTACATTATAATATTCAAGGAGTAGAAATCTGTCAGATCCCCCAGTAGAGCCGAGAATAATAGCGAGTTCTATTAAATCCCCTGGTGTATCTAAATCAGGGATCTATTTGGATTACTGTTTTTTGACCACATATTAAAGGATTTAGATTTAGCTTCAACTGCCAAAGATTCGGCAGACAGACAAAAACCGTTTGAGCCACGCAGTTTTAGAGTGTGAGCATCTTAATCCTGCCATCTGTTAGCCTCCCAACAAGACGTCGGGGGATGCCCTAATAACTCCACTGAGATCTTTTGTATAATTTCCTAATCAAAGGAAGCACCCGATTTAGCTTGTGTGGGGATTGAGATCATGTCCCCTTCTTTGGAGCAAGATTAGTCATTTATTGCTAGTATTGCTGCTGCTAAAAAGAATTTGATGAAAATTTTAAGATAATAGACTTTTATGAACATAACTTTATTTTTCGAAATACTTTCTGCGAGACCATTAATTTCCATCTATATTGTCGGAGCGCATCAAAAATATCTAGTCCGCCATCTTGGGTGTTCCGCCATGTTGGATTTAGAATGACGTCACATAGCTAACCATGCATCCAAACTAAGCGAGTATACAAAATTTTAGCTCAATTCATGGAAGATATCTGCTTCAAAATTGAATTGCAATATTCCACCCGGACAAACATTAGTCATCATTATTTCAAGTTGATCACGGTTAATCGACCAAGCACACCCTGGTGTCAGAGTTCATAGTTACATACATAAATTGCAAGTTAATTAAAAGCTTATAAAAATATCTTTATTTTATAAGATTTTATTTAGTTTTGCCTGTCACGAAGTCTGCGTTTCTGTAATCAAATGATGCATCTTAAATTTGACCAACTTACCAGTGTCTGATTGAGCTGAAATGTTGAATCGACATATAAATTGGATGGCAATATAAAGAAATGACATAAAAGAGTTGGCTAACGATGAAGAAAATCTCAACAATACAATAAAAGTATGTCCCAAAAATCAAATTATAGATTTCTACAGCTACTAATTTATATTGAAATTGAAAATATGTTATGATTTAAACTCACCACAGGTAGAATTCGAACCACGTCCTTTAGGTTTACGTCCTAAGTGTACTATCGACTACACCACATTGAATTCGAATCATCGCGTCGAATTATCTGATCACATAGTACCCGGTATGGTATACGCATTCCAAGAATGCGTGCTTCTTCAATACTACCCACTATTTAGTAGTATGGTATTCTACTAATATAAAGTTTATACTTTAAGTTATACCCAAGCATTGTAATGAAAAACAAAAAAAAAACAACGGGTTCCACTCCGGTAGTGCCGGCAGAAGTGAAACTCCGCACAGTAGAAAGAGAGGGGACATTACTTTCTGAGGAGAGGAAGTAGGTCACGTGTCCGTCTTATTAATTTTCGAACAGGTCACGTTTCCTGACGCGAGTTTAAAATTTTTTACCCATCCCAAAATGTGCAGAACTCCGTTATAGAAGTTTTCACTTCAAAAACAATTTAATTAGCAATTTTAAGTAGAATTCTGAAAACCTAGTCTTTCTTGTATAACCGACAGCATTTTCGAAGATTTACATAGATTTATAATACATTTTCAAGTAATATTTTGCCTTATATGCAAATTATGTTTTTGGATGTGTGATGTTTTTATTACGTTGATGAAATGTCGTCGCTTAACTACTATGCTATGCATTTCTACACCCGTAGCATGGTGCCCGCGACGCCGTTTTATCGCTCAATAAACTATCCCCATCTCGCTCTTTGATATTACAGAAAACAAGATGGCAGTAGTCGATAAACGTTGTCGCGCGTGCCATGCTACTGGGGCTGTTTAAAGAATTAAAGTGAGGGTTTGTAGTGTGAGATTATTGCTTATATTTAAATGTAGTGTGTGACGACACGCAACTATACACACACGCACAATAAATCAGTTCAAGTTGGGAGACCAGTACTCCAACAAATAAGTGTTTTCATTACGACACCCCCCGCCGCGTCCTACTATCATATAAAGACTAGCTGTTGCCCGCGGCTCCGCCCGCGTTAGTGTCGATCCCTCGGGAACAGTAGAATTTCCCGGAATCAAACATACCCTATGTCCTTCCTCGGGCCTCACACCTCCATACCAAATTTCATCCAAATCAGTTAAATGGTTGAAGCGTAAAAAAACGACAGACAGAGTTACTTTCGCATTTATAATATTAGTATTAGTATGGAAGTATGGATATTATTTATACTTCTAAGTCCAGAAATGAGAAAATTTCCATAAAACCTTTACCCACCCATTTTACCCCTTTAGGGGCGAATTTTGTCCATTTCACCCACATATATCTTTTTTAATTGTAATCGAGAACATACCTATTTATTTTCATACTTCATAGTCCAGAAATGAGAAAATTTCTAATTTCCAAACAAACTTTACCCCCCTTCTGGGGGATTTTTTTCCAGTTGATCCTACACAGATCTTTTTCAATTGTAATCGTGAATTTATTTACCTATTTTCATACTTCTAAGTCTAGAAATAAGTAAATTCCTATACAATCTTTACCCCGCTATTTTACCCCTTCAGGGGAAAATATCGTCCATTTTACCTACACAGATATTTTTAACTAAGTCCAGAAATGAGAAAATTTCGGTACAAAGTTTACACCACCCACCCACCCCCATTTTACCCCTTAGAATTTTGCAAATTTCATCAACCCACACACATCTTTTTTAATTTTAATCGAGAACTTATATACCTACTTTCATACTTCTAAGTCCAAAAATGAGAAAATTCCATATAAATATAAGCTTTACCCCTTTAGAAGTTAAATTTCTTAAAAATCCTTTCTTAGCGCTCACTCACATCATTAAAAGAACCCCTGTACCAAATTTCAAGTTTCTAGGCGCAGCAGTTTCGGTTGGTTTGCCGTTTGCCCGCGGCTACGCCGCCGCCGTTAGTGTCCATCCCTCAGGAACAGTTTGAACTCTTAAAGGGGTGACTCAGGTCATCAATATGAACAACTTTTTATATGGGACCAATGCTAGGAACTCAAAAAAATCGTCATTTCCATAAAAAAGAGTCCCGCCGCCCGGCCAGTTTGTATGGGAATGTCGAATTTTTTTTTGAGTTCCCAGCATTGTTCCCGTAGGAAAAGTTGTCCATTTTGATAGTCTGAGTCACCCCTTTAAGGGTCCAAAACGATAAAAAATTCACCGTGTATATTTGCAGGCAAACTAATGCTTTGAGTTCATTCAAATGACGATAACTTTTTTTTTAATGAACCGATTCTGATGAAAAAATCTTTAAACGTTTTGCTGAGTTAAAACAAAGCAATTGGTAAAAGTTTGAAGTAAATCGGTTCAGTATTTTCGGAGATAATCGTGATCATACATACAGACAGACTGCAAGACAGACAAAAAATTCAAAAAAAAAATTGTTTTGCTTTCTATTATTCTTTTTAAGTGTCCCTCTATCCATTTCAGTCAAAAATTCTAAATGTACAGACAAAATATTTTTACTGTTTTATTATATGTATAGATATCTGTCTGAATATGTGACAGTGGATAACTAACTGTGTGTCAATAGTTGTGTTAAGTTTGTGTTTCCTTAGTGTAGCGGATTCTTGCTATTCAAGTGAACTGATACTTTATTGATTAATGTGCCTGGACTAGCGCTTTCTGTCGGTAAGCCTAGGTGGATTGCAGAAATAGATGTGAAACAATCTTGGTGTACCTGTTACATGATATTAATTTCAGCATAAGCTTTGTATTAGTAGATTTTTTTTTTTTTTTTTTTTTTTATGTATATCCGACGGCAAACGAGCAGACGAGCCACCTGATGGAAAGTGGTAGAATAATTGTCAGAATAGAATGTACCTGTGTTTAGTTCATCATTATGACATTTTATATATCGTAAAAAGTTTTGTATGACATGGCTAGTTTAAGCATTAACGGTATCATAAATGTATCTATTATAATGTCTTTGGTTATACAAAATCATTATGAAGAAGAAAGAAGATAAGAAGCCGGAGTAGCAGCGGTGCTCTGCTCCTCAGGCCATGCAGGCGAAGGAATATGTGCATCCCACTGTGTACTCTCTCGCCTCCATGACCTGAGGAACCGGGCTAATTCATCAGTGGAAGACCAAGAACTGGAAGACAACGTTACGCGGACGCGTCAATTTTGCCCATGATAAACCTCCAGGCTTTTGGCTACGACCCGCTCCCGCATAATCGGTCAAATGCTCGCCGCTTGACGAATAAACCATTTTAATAGAGGTTAAAAAACGCTTGACCACTTAAGAAAATTTTCTCGCTTGACCAATTATACCCTACATTGATCGATTCATCATTGGCAAAATTGATGCTAAATATGTATTTACTGTATACTGTATTTATGTCGTCGATCCATTGGACTTTAAAGATTAAGTGGTAAAAAAAAAGCAGCTAGGGGGTTTAAAATATTTAAAACGAGAATAATTGTCATATGAAAATACTCGAGCGCGTCTAATTAATGCAAGATGGCTTTATAACATGCCAAACATGTTGTGTAGCAATTATCTGAGGATTTGAACATGACGTCAGGGGGATAACAGTCGGCACTTTACTTTTTTTTGAGTTCCCAGCATTGGGCCCATAGGAAAAGTTGCTTATATCAACGAGCTCATGCCTTTAAGAGAGCGATCAAAATTTTACCGTGTATAAACAATTCTAAATATTTATCTCAAACTTGAACAGGATAATTCTAAACACCGTGTAATAACAAAATAGATAAATTATTCTAAAAGCAAACTATTTCATCTCATAATCCGTCTGGAATCCAACGTTAATAGCCCTTATTTTAGGCCGTTATTTCGTACTAAGGCCTCAGATTGCGTATTTGCATTTATAAGACGGCGGCCCGAGAGGCCCAATTTACCACTATTCAAGGCCCAATTTCAATAAATTATTCTTAGGGCCACTTCGTTGAGCTCATCTGGTTTTTCACAATCATTTGCGGTTTTGCTCGTGTTTTTATAGGAACTTCTCTGTTTTAATTAGTCCAATGGACCTATTAATTAGTTTGGTGTGGAAATTTTGGACTATAGGGCCCCAGTGCAAGGGCTTTTCTGAAACAGATAACTCCACGCCTGATCACCGCCGCTGGCGACAAGAGCGCTGACTTCTTTTCTCAACGAATTAATTTAGCTATTCATAGAGGAAATGCAGCCAGCGTTCTTGGCACCATGCCTCACGGTCATAATCTTTTAGATTAAGTTTAGTTTGTAGTTAATCGTAATTGTATTTATTTCTTCTTTTCTTACAAATAAATTCTGTTGTATAACAATAAATTTAAATAAAAAAATTATTAGTACCCTATATTCATTGCCTGGAGATAGAGAGGAATCGCGTAAACAAAAGGAGGTTTTTACCCGGCAGTGGGTTATAGAAAGCTGATGATGATGATGATGGTGAATTAGTCCAATACGTCGTTATCTAGAATTAACCAATCTATTATCTTATAAAATTTTATGTTTAGACTTAACAACGCTTGGCTTATGTTAAAGTTAATTTCCAGACGAAAAAACGGCGCAACGCTAAACTACTATGCTAAATTAACCTTACTTATGTCAATCATCATCATCATCATCATCATTCCAGCCGTAAGAAGTCCACTGCTAGACAAAAGCCTCTCCCAACGATTCTTGTTCACCCATAATCCATCTGGAACACGACGCGACGTTAATAGTCCTTATTTTATGATGTAATTTCATTTTACGGATTTGCATTTATAAGGCGGCGGCCGAGAGGTCCAATTTAACACTATTTAAGGCCCAATTTCAATAAATCATCCTTAGGGCCACTTCGCCCGAGCTTACCTGGGTTTTCACCAATGGTAGTGGTTTTTACCGCTCGTTTTTATAGGGATATATCGTTGAAATAACTGTGGAAAAGCGCAGACCGGCTTTAGGATGTTTTTGGTACGATAAAGGTAAAAAGATATATCAAACTTTACTCCGTTTGTTTAGGTATTTAAAAACATGTAAATAATCTTGATATGTCTTTTTATTGAACTGTACACTTTAAAAATCTAAATATTTGCATTTTACTTGAATTTCATGAAATTACTTCTACTTTCACATTGAATTGGTAAAGTGTAAAGTTTTTGATTTAAAAAGTGTACATTTTAATAAAAAGACGTATCAAGATTGTTTACATATTTTGTATTTACCTAACAAAACAGATCCTTAAGTTTTGTTTTAAAACTGTTTACAAAAAAGGAAAAATCAGTGCAGTGCTATGCGCCTTTGAAACCACACGCGCATTACTCCGCTTCCGAATCATAATTTTAATTCGCGATTCGCGCGGCACTGCCGCCGCCCGTCAACACTATGGGCTCTAAAAAACTCGTGGTGAGCGAACTTCTGGCGTTCCTGGATAAGCAGCTGGATTGCATGGACGAAGTCAGTGTAATTCAGATCTGTACCAGCAATTGGCGAGAGGAAGAGATACGAAGTGCGAAGGTGCTTCTTTATGAGTCGCTTGACATGAGCGAACGTATGCCGTCTCGACGGAGAGATAAGAAGGGAGAGAAGAGTCTTCAGGACATGATAAACCTGTTCAAGTCGACCGATCCGGAAGAGTGGCCCGAGGCGTTCGTATGTAAGGACCTACACCGTCTTCCGCCGGTTACATTTGACCATGTCGACGTCACTAGGTTGTTAAAAGATATTACAACGTTGAAGTCCAACCTGGCCGATTTGCAGTTGAAGTTCGAGGCATCAAAAACTACCATCGATGATTTACGAGCGGAATTAGTTGAATTAAAAACCAACAAGTCTGTAAGTAGGTCACCCGATGCCTCAAACGTTAACACGTGTCGCGGTGCACTCGATGCATCGCAGTCAAGTTTCGCGTCAGCGAAATTGGATTCATCGCCGGTCATCGCCGTCGAACGACTTGCGTCACCCCGCCCCGCACCTCGAACACCCCCGCGGTGACGAATGTAAGCACGCCAACGCCTCGTGCTTACGCGACTGCTGCAAGCCAACCTGCCAAAATTCAGCGGTCATCTCAACTTGAAGAGTCGCACCCGGCAAAGGTGGTGGCTCTAGAACCAGCTCCTAAGGGAGTTGTGGACAATGAGGGCTTCACCAAAGTGATACGGAAGCGGAAGAAGCCCCAAAGTAGAAATAAGTGCGGTACTGCACTCAGCGGTCCCAACATGTTGCTGCGTGCAGCCGTACCGACGACTTTACTCTACGTGTCCCGCCTCCATTACTCTACAAAGAGTGAAGATCTGGTGGAGTACATAAAAGTGAAGACGAAGTTAACCTTGAGGGTCGTAAAGTTGGAATCGCGTCACAACGTGAATTTCAACTCATATGTGGTGCGAGTTCCAACTGCTCAGATGGAGACCTTCACTGAAGAAGATTTCTGGCCGAAGGGTGTCGTCTTTAGGCGTTTTCGCGGGAGGCTACCCGACACCCCATCACCGTGTAGTGCGTCACAGACAATACGTACGATGTAGTAAAATAAGTTTTTTTTTATATTATATATATATATGTTAGTCTTTAAGGTATATATTATATGGGCCATATTTTTGTAAAAAAAAAAAATTGTAGTTGCCTGAATTAAATGATTATTATTATTAAAAATCAGTAACCTGCTAATATGTATGTTAATAATGTAGGATAAACTGCTGTTCTAGATATACACAAAATATGCGAAGAAACTATGATGCATCCTCCCAGACATGCTCTTCTATGCTGGCCTGGAAGAAAAGAAAAGACGGAAAATCTACCTGCTAAAATCTGCTGCTTCTTTTCCCGCAGATCGTAAAAGCCGATCGAGGGAATGGGCGAGAATCACGTTCAGTCGTAGTTCCCGTCTGTCATCATTGCTAGCAGTCGTTAAGCTGTCAGATGCCTATAAGGTAGCTTGCATCATATGACACCAGTGTTAGCCACTTACACAGACAAGTTTTTATTTAATTTCAAGAACCCATAGTACTGAACTGTGTTCTAATTATTTTTATTTTATGGTCTAACTATTACTTTTAGGCATTGTGATTGTATTTTCTATGTGTAATCGAACGATGTTTACAACTGTCATGCTGTGTATGCACGTTTTTGGGTCTCAATCTAGCTCAGAAATATTATGTGTCTTTAGAATAAGCTATAACTGATTGTTACCTTATGTTAAATAAATAAAATAAAATAAATAAATAAAACAAATACAAATTTTCCAGTTATTCAACCACAAAATTCTATTAAATGAAGTTAGTTGCTTGCTTAGTTGCTCTTCATCCTAACTAATATTATCAATGTGAAAGTGATTATGGTTATTTGTTTGTTACGCTTTCACGTTGTAACTACTGAACCAATCATCATAAAATATTGCATACACGTTATCTGGGGTACGGAGAAGGACATAGAATACATTTTATTCGGGAAAAAGTACTGTTCCCGAGGGATCGACATTGACGCGGGCGAAAGCTAGTTTCCAATATACGTAACTTGAGCTTCCTCACAGAAGGGGCCGGAAACAGTGGAAAGAGGAAATTTGCCCCAGCAACTCTCAGGGGAGGACATATTAGTGGCGTATTTTAAGATTTGCTGCCCCAGACGGAATTTATTACGCGCCGGAAAGCAGTCACAACATTTCTTTTTAAAGTACAAATGTCTTAGCAAAATTTTATAGCCTATACTCGGATGGGCGTAAAGGTTCTAACCGTTTGTTGCCCGTATTACTACCGGTTTTACTACTAGTAGTAACACCGTTAATTGAATTACCCCACTTACTACTTTAGTTAGAGAACAGCAATAGAATATTGCCAGTATTAGTAATACCGTAAAATTAGAATGACAAAAAAACAAAATGTGACGAATTTGTATTTTAAAGAACACTAAAAGGTTTGACGATGTTTAATCCATTGAATATTTAGAATTTATGGTGAAATAAAAATCTTACATACATATATAGGTACGTATATTTGTCCATATCGACGGGCTGAACCAGCCACACCTCTCAGATATGTCTTCAAGCTTACTTCCTATCAGAATATTTCATAGAAAGTGATAAGTTAGGCCCTGGATGTAATTTTTGCTTCGGGCCACGGCTTTTTAAACATAGATAAATACGCCCATGAGCATATTGTAAGCTTTTAGGGATTGATAAGTGGATACAATGTGATTTATATGTGTAGGCACATGTTGTTGGTTGACTCGGAGAACGTAAGTTTACGGGACGTGTACCAGTGTTCTTGAATGTTTAAGTCTAGAGAATGTGATACTGGTAAATGTAACTTAGAAACAAGGATAGGTACGATAGAAAATAGTTTTAATAAAAAAAGGTTTTGTAACAAATTATTTATATACTCTGATAAATTAGGTCAAGGTCTTAGTAGCATAATTTTGAGTCACCTCAACCATAACTGTTCTGTCTACAACACATGTACACCCGGCGCTTCTTATTTAGACCTGGTAAACAGTATTACTTGTGACAGTCTTGATGAAAACTGTACAATATTAATATTATGTGGTGACAGTTCCTCTGTATCAAAAAGGAATACTAAACAAAGTATGGACAAATTAATTAATATAAATGAAAGAACACAATGTAAATTTATGATATGTGCCTTTCCGTATTCGGAATCTTTAGATAGGAAAAGAAACGAGCACATACACAATTTAAATGTACATATGTACAACATGACGTATCGTCATGGCGATTTTATTTTTTATTTAGATATAAATAAGTTTATAAGTAGATTTAAGTTGACTAACGATACTATGTATCTTCCTTTTAATTTTAAAAGACAAATAGCTACAGTAGTAGCTTTTAATTTACAAACTTCTGTTGTATGTAGTACAACTGCAAATAATTTTAAATTTGACACAGGTATTGCAACTAATGATATACCTAAAATACAAAATCCTCAGTCTGATTTAAACTAATTAATAAGACAACAGTCGAGGCTAAAGAATTAAATATTTTTCATCAGAATGTCCAAGGCCTGACTAGCAAATTGTTAGAATTAGAGTTGTTTATAAACAGTAAAGATTTGCATGTAGTTTGTGTGACTGAACATTTTATGCAGTCGCACCAGCAACAGTTCAATGTAGAAAATTATTTATTGACAAGCTCTTACACCCGAGAGACTAAAGAGAAAGGCGGTAGCTTAATTCTAACTCGAAGTGACGTAAAATGTAAAGAACGTAAGGATATTGTTAGTCTTTCGGTAGATTGTAATGTTGAGCTGTCATGTATCGAACTAGGGAATTATATTATAGTATGTGTATACAGACCCCCAAGATCAGATTATAATACTTTAGAATCAGTTATTGAAGATGTCTTGAGAAAATTATGTTGTTGTCGCAAAAATATTATAGTGTGCGGTGACTTTAATGTTGATTTGTTAGTTACAACAACTGAAAGTGTTCGATTTTTAAATGTCTTTAAATCATTTGATTTGGTTAATTTGTTTTTGGAACCAACTAGAGTTACTGAAGATTCTGCAACGTGCATAGATAATGTTTTCTGCAATTGCACTGCTGTTGACAAATATATAACTAAAAATCTAACCTCGGATCACTACGGTCAGTTTGTAAAACTTATAAATGATGTAGAAGTAGACTTACCAAAATTAACCTTTAGATCTATAACCAAAGCTAAAATAAATGTATTTAATAAAAAAATATCTCAAAAAATGCCCCTAATTGAAGAAACTAGAGATGATCCGGATGCTCTATATAATAAAATGTTTGGTATTATTGAATCGGAATTCAACAATACATTCAAAATTAAAAAATGTACTAAACGTATCGGTAAAAAATTTAGTGAATGGGCTACAACTGGTATTTACGTTAGTAGAAACAGGTTATACGAATTATTAGCTATGAAAGCTTACAATAAAAATACTGAATTTATTAATTATGTTAGAACTTACTCTAAGGTTTTTAAAAAGGCGTGCCTGTGCGCAAAATCTTTATATACAAGAAAAGCTATTCTAGATTCTCATGATAAGATAAAGACCACTTGGAAAATTATTAACATGGAAACCGGGAAAACTAAAAATCGTGACAACAAAATAGAATTAAAAGTAGATAATAAGATCCTCAGTACTAATGAAGACGTCGCAAAATATTTCGAAGATTTCTTTACTAACATTCCCGTAAATACTACTGCCTCCTTACGTTCATCATCTGAGGAATCTAAAAAACTATTAACAAGCTGTATACCAGAATGTAACAATCATTTAATATTTCAACATGTAACACCTCAAATAATCATTGATACATTTAAGAGTTTGAACAATAAGAAAACTGGAGATTTGTGGGATATCTCTGTAGCTGTCATTAGTAACATCATTAAAGCAATTGCACCATATTTAGCTTCTGTATTTAATAAGTGTGTAGATACTGGGACATTTCCTGACTTGATGAAGTTAAGTAAAGTCATTCCTTTGTACAAATCTGGCGATAAAAATGATCCCACTAATTACCGTCCCATTTCTATTCTGCCAGCTCTTAGTAAAATATTTGAAAAAATGATTTTTAATTAGTTATTAGCTTTTTTTAACATAAATAGCCTTTTCCATCGTGAACAGTATGGATTTACAAAGGGTCGGTCAACTACAGACGCGGGTGTAGCTCTGTTGAAATACATATATGATGCTTGGGAGGGAAAACAAAATGCTATTGGTGTTTTTTGTGATCTTTCCAAAGCCTTTGATTGCGTAGACCACAATACCCTTCTCTCCAAGCTGGAGCACTATGGAATAAAAGGTAAATCTCGCGATTTACTTGAATCTTATTTAAGTGGCCGAACTCAAAAAGTTAGTTTAGATAGGGTACAATCCTCCGGATCATCGGTTAAGATGGGCGTACCCCAGGGCTCTATCCTAGGGCCTCTGTTATTCCTCATTTACATCAATGACCTACCTTACTGTGTCAATACATGTAAGGCTGTACTATTTGCCGATGACACTTCTCTTGTCTTCAAAATTGATAGACAAACTAATTCTTTTGACGTGGTTAATAGTACTTTAGCTCAAGTGTTGGATTGGTTCACAGCGAACAATCTATTGTTGAACGCTAAGAAAACGAAATGTATTAAATTTTGCTTACCAAATGTTACAAAAATTCCAACACAAATAGTAATGGATAATGAACCACTAGATTTAACTGATAAAACAACATTTCTTGGAATAACTCTTGATGCCGGGCTTCAATGGGGTGCCCATATTACTACGTTAGCGGGTAAACTTAGTTCTGCAGCTTATGCTGTCAGGAGAATTAGACAACTGACTGATGTTGATACTGCGCGTTTGGTATATTTCAGTTACTTTCATAGTGTTATGTCTTATGCGATTTTACTATGGGGTAACGCTGCAGAAGTAAACACCATATTTGTCCTGCAGAAACGCGCTATTAGATCTATATATAAACTTGGTGCTAGAGAATCTCTTAGAGAATTGTTTAAAGATATAAATATTTTAACTTTACCTTCTCAGTACATATTTGCGAATATTATGTTTGTGCGCTATAATCTTGATTTATATAAGAAAAATAGTGATGTCCATGACCGAAACACGAGAAATAAAAATAAATTAGCTACACCAGTATTGCGATTGCAGAAAACTATGAATTCATTTTTGGGTTTAGGAGTACGCTTCTATAATAAAATTCCTGCAGAAATATTAGGTCTGCCTTTACTTAAGTTCAAAACGATTGTAAAAAACCAGTTAATAAAAAAGGCTTATTACTGCATTGATGATTATATTACTGATAAAAATGCGTGGAAATTTATATAAATTTATTTAATGTTAACAATTATTAAATGTTAAAATTAATCTATAGTATGAAAAATTGTATTTAATGTTAACAATGTATTCAGAGCCCTTCAGGCACGTAGGGACCAAGGCTGGATTGAGTTTCTTTCGGCGTATTCTTCTCACCAGTGGTCGTTCCGAAACGCTAGTAGTATTTCAATTTTGCATATATAAAAAAATATATAAGAAATAAAAATATGACGTTCAAAAAGAGATACATGTATCCAATTTTGAATAAAAATCTTTGACTTTGACTTTGACTTTGACTTTAATTTTGTTTTCCGTTTCAATATCGAATTTAATGTACGCATTCTTTGTTTTATTGCTTTTTGTAAAGAATTCAACTCGCTTTTGATTATATTTTCGTCTGTGCACAATATGCTTAATTCAGCTGTAGAAATTTTGAAGGAAGATAATTTGAAATTAACAAAATAGGTCGTTATTTTATTCGGGAACATACAAATATTAAATACTTAAATTATTTTTGTGTTTTATTTTGCATTCACAATGCTTTTTGATACACTCTCTTAATGAGAAACAAAATATAAGAAAAATATTCAAGCGGGGGCGATTTGAACCAGCGACCCCAAGTCTATGCCCGACTTACGCTCTACCAACTGAGCCACCGCCTCATATGTGTATGGGGTATGGGAATGTGTATAGTGAATGGGATATGGTGAGGAATTTCGCCGACGAGGTTGAATCAGGCGGTGGCTCAGTTGGTAGAGCGTGCATAGACTTGGGGTCGCTTATTCTAATTTTTTCACCATATTTTGTTTCTTAATTTAATGAGAGTTTAAATACCTAACTAAACTTAATGTAACAAAAATTAAGCTTTAATTATGTGGATTTTTGTAAGTTTGTGACAATATTATACTGTTATAAATAATTATGAGAAAGTAGTATTATCTTATGTCTGAGAACAAAAAACAAATAACTGACTTAAAAAAAATAATATAGCCAAAGCTACAATCTATATAGGTACATACATATATAAAATAAAGTTGAGTCAGATATTCCAGTGCATATTTACCTAAAGTTCATGTTTGGCTCACATATTATGGCAGCGGCTTCTTTAAATATTTTTATCATAAATAAAATCCCAGTATTTAGATATAATTTGCCGTTTCATTTGCGCACTTACAAAGTTACTTATATTATTTGAGTTTTATTAGGCTCAATTGCACACCATTACAACCTAACATGGGTGTTTTAGTTTCGTCAAAAATAACTGATAGACACATAGAGCAGGGCAATAACGGTATAGAGTGAGGTGCACTAGTGAGTGCTCCTCTGAATAGTAAAAATCCTGTTTTATGATTAACAAATTTAATTGTAAGGAGTGCCTTACAATTAAATTTGTTAATCATAAAACAGAATTTATTCAATTCAAAAGTGCTTTTCATAATTGCCATCTTCTGAACTTTAGGTTAGCCATGTGTTTTCTAGCAGAGTAGAATAGGACCACTCCAAGTCTCCCCATGGATGTCGTAAGAGGCGATTTAGGAGCTCATAAACATTATTGAGACCTCTTCAACCCGTCTGGCCAGTGAGGAGAGTGTAGGCCAAATCCTCTGTCTGCTCTTGCCAAGTATGGCTCCGGTAGTACAGAGAGGGTCATGCTCCTGCAGTGGAGACTAAAAAGACCTGAAAATTATGAGATGAAGATGATGAACTTTAGGTAAATATGCACTAGAATATCCGATCTTTGCTTATAACTTAAGAAGGGGTGAAACGATTTTTATAATCTTTGATTTTTTAGTTTTGTTATCACCTCTAAAAGCAGAATAAACAATATAATATAAGAAATATTAACGAGAATAAAAAATAATAGCGAATCGAATTTCGTCGGTAAAGCTAGTACATACACACATAGTAAGTATCACGTCTTTTTCTCTTGCGGTGTAGATAGGTCTATAGAGCCTTATGGCCACATTTAGAATTTTTGTGGGCGTATAGATGGAAATCGGAATCAAAATAGTGATGGGTCCGCACCGCCTGGGATTCTGCGGAATCATGTATTGACATTTTTTTTCGCCCATTCCCTCGATCAGCTTTTCGATCTGCGCGGGAAGAGAAGCAGCTGGCATATTCTTCGTTTTCACTTGGAAGGTATAACTGGGTATCTTATAAAAAAGACAGATCCAAAGTTGCTTAGTTTCCAATATTTTGACGTCCTCAACACATGTGACCGAAATTTTTACGAGTATTTTCGCTACATGGCCGGGTGGAACTGAACATAAAAAGGGTCATAAAATGCTCATGATTTCAAACCAGTTGATCATTCTAGTGTTTATTACTTTTTAGAGGGTCAAGTTGCATTCGTAAAATATGATATTAGAATCGTGAGAAATGAGAGAGAAATATAATTTAATTTGACTGATTCATATATACTAAGATATATATAGTAATATAGTAATATAGTATATATATTCATAAATACTATATTAGGTACAAAGAATCAAAATAAAACTCATAGGTACCTATCTCATGTTCTTCTTCTTCTTCTTTTCGAGTCGGAATGTCTTAATTATAGTAATTTTGCCCAATATGTGGCCACGGCCACTGCCCTGTCATTTGCCTCCTCCAGATCCTTTTGTGTGCATTGAGTGGGGCATTTAGGGCACGTCAAAAGGTGGCTCATAGATTGAATATCGCCGCAATCACATGTGTTGTTGCCGGAAAAACCCCACCTAACCCGGTTTTCTCGGCACCTCCCTACCCCAGCCCGGAGTCTATGTCTATGTTGGTTATACTCGATAAAAAAATATTACTTGAATAAAATAGCAAAAAAAAAATGGGTTACGGTACGTTGCTGAATCCTACGGCAAGGGGAACGTTGCTGAATCCTTACTTATATTATTAATGCGCTACCTAGTAAGTTTGTTTAATGGTTTGTTGCACTTTCACACTATAATTGCTGAACCGATCATCATTACATTTATTTTATCTCTGGAGAAAGTACTGTTCCCGAGGAATCGACATTGAAGTAAGCGGAGTCGCGGGCGAAAGCTAGTACTACATAGTCTATGAGGCAGCATTTACTGGTCTGCCGTTGTGGAATACAGAAATTGCCGAAGTTTGTCAAGATATCTGAAGATACGCGACATTTTGTCAGTTTGATTTGTGTCGTAATAAATTGTCATATTGGAAATATGTTTTGGAACTTTAGCGGCGATAAAGTTGGTTGGGAAAATGTATAGTTTAGAATAGCAACTTGAGATAAAAGAATAGTTGGCAAGGCAAATAAATAGTTACTATCTTTGAATAATATTTGTTTTTATTAAAAATCAAAATAAATACGAAATCTAAAACATGTAACTTATCAGTAGTTTAAAACCAGAATAAAATAGGGTTCCTGCTAATATGATACATGTGAATATTTGTGAGAATGTACGTATCGGGGAAAAGTCTTTTCGTATTTTGTATGGAGATTTTATCGTTGCTGCCCTTCGAAAGCATTGTTAAGGGGAAAGACAAGAATTTGTTGAATTTGGAAAGGCAAATAAATACCTACTATTTCTATAATATTTTTTTACTAAGAATCAAATTAAATACGAAATTTACAACATGTAACTTAACAGTAGTTTTAAACCAAAATAAAATAGAATACTTGCTACTTAACTTACTTACATGTAAATATTTGTGAGAATGTACTCGTACGTATCGCGGAAAAGTGTTTTCGTATTTTGTATGGAGATTTTATCCGTCTATACAAAAGATATGTAACTTTGATACTTCAATTCATCTTAAATTCATAGACAAAAATGCTTTGATCGACACATCATCATCATCATTTCGAGTGCGTGACACGGTCAATCGACACCCTGGTGTCAGAGTTCTTAGGAACCGCCTCTCGGCCTCTGACGTGGTTCCTTTAACGACTACCAGATGGCAGCTGGGACCAACGGCTTAATGTGCCTTCCAAAGCACGGAATCATCTTATTATCAGACAATCAGGTGATTCAAGCCTGCAATGTCCTAACCAAACTGAAAACCAACTAAACAAAGTATGCTTGCCATGGGAATCGAACCACGACCCCCGGGTCTACAGGCAAACGCCTTAACCACTGGACCACGGAGGTTTTTGTTGGTTTTATTGGGATATTAGTAGATTTATAAACACCAAAATTACATTCACCGTCTACATTGCATTTTAATAAATTTTGTTACTTTAAAGTTATTTATAATAAAAATAATTACATCAAAGATAGATAATCATAATGGTTAAAACTAAACCTACTAAAAAAACCTAAATTTGTGACAAAGTAATCATAAAAATATATCGTAACTAAAACTACGTAGAAAGAAAAAATTAAAATTTAATTTTAATGTGTAGCATTTCTTTGTTAAATCTCATTCATTTTTACAAATAGAAACATAATTGCAAAATGCAAAATAATACTTTTTTTTATTATTTTATATTCTTTTTTTAATTATTTCACCTTTTAATGGTATCCAAATTATTCATAAAGGTACAAACAGCATAACCAAAGATATTTAACTACAAATTGTTATAGAAAAATACGAAATTACTTTTTCCCAGACCTATTATATTATAACACTACATATCTATGCTTAATGTTATTATATCACTAGCTGTTGCCCGCGACTTTGACCGCGGCAATTTCTGTTATTAATTATTATAATAAATTAAACCGTTTTCGAAATATTTTTTATTGATACTTCGCTCCTATTAGTCATAGCGTGATGTTTTATAGCCTTCCTGAATAAATGGACTATCCAACACAATAATAATTTTCCAATTTAAACCAGTAGTTCTTGAGATTAGCGCGTTCAAATAAACAAACATTTAGATAGGAAATATATGATTCACATGATGCACATCTGTGCATCATGCGAATCAAAGTGATAAAATGTGACTTAGTGTAGGCTTAGTGTTTTAGTAAAATTTATTTCGATTTGCTATTCTGTAATTGAAAACAGACAGGTAAGTATTGAGGAACTCCTTCGTATAATCTTTCTCGTGAGATTTCACCTTATTCCAGATTCAGTTAAGTCGTTGAATATTTTATAAATTGCAGATGTTTCAGTCGATTCTATTGAAATGGTTTATCATTAGGAATTCCTTGAGTTTGCGCTCGAAACCCTCAAAATGTTTTAATCTCTGAGCTTACACTTAATGACTTTTGTTAAGTGATTGATTAAGATTGATTGACGTAGAAGAGCCACGCTACCAGCAAAATGTATTGCTTGTAGCATTAATGGGCCGGATCGTCCGGGGAAGTACCACACTCTCACAGAAAATCGACGTCTGAGGCGGTAAAGCTTCTAGCTTTACCGCTTCTATGCTTCGTTCGGTGAGTGAGAAAGCCGGAGACCTATCCTTCCCCTTTCCCTCTCCATTTCCTTTCCCCAAGTCCTTGAAAGGCCGACAACGCACCTGACACACCCTCTGGTGTTGCAGTTGTCCATGGGCAGCGGTGATCACTTACCATCAGGTGACCCGCTTGCTCGTTTGCCGTTACGTATGGATCCGGGGGTGTTACCCTCAACTACTTGTCGAAATGAAAGGAACTCCAGAGAACTTGTATGCAAAATTTGATGATGATCGAATCAGTAGTAACGGCGTGAAAGCGTAACAAACTAACTCACTTTTGCATTTATAATAATAGTAGGAAATAACGAAGGACCGGACTGAATGGAAGAATTGGAGGGAGGCCTTTGCCAGTGGGACACATTATGGCTCGAAATAAATGATAATAATAATAGTTGGAATACAAAAAGCTATATAACGACTCAACTTTCAAATAAACTATTCAAAATCCAATAAACATCAGGAACTGCTCATACAAAGTTTAATTCAGTGACGCGCGGCTTTCCAATCCCATTCCAACTCTTGAAAATGCAAACGTAAAGTTGAAGCCCGTGTACATTAATGTTATAAGAGTAGTTTCAAATTAGTTGCTACAGTATTAGACATTTGAAAACCGGAAAAGTACTTTAAAGGTACATAGACGACGACATATTTGAAGACCTCTGTAGCTCAGTGATACCGCAAGTGCCTTTGAATCGGAGAGTCCCGGGATCGATCCCCGGTCAGGTCAAGATGGAAAACGATCTTTATCAGATTGCTCTGGGTCTTGGATATTTATTTATGTATTTATCTATGATAAAATATAATATCGTTGAGTTAGTATCCCACGTCACAAATTTACAACTTTCAATGGGGCTAACTCAATCGGTGTTATTTGTCCCTATATATATATTGAAATGATATTCGTTTATTAGTAAGTATTTAATTTATATTTATAGGGAACAAATGGCAGAAGGGAAAACCCAAAACTGGCTTATTGTTGTTAAGTGGGTGCCGCGCGAACGAAAAAAGGTCGCTTATACGCGCCATTAGGCTGCGCAAAATTATTAGGCGAATATGAAAAAATATGTAAAGTCTTAGTATTTTCATATTTATACTTTTATAAAAAAAAAAGGGGTGCGACCCCCGAGGTGTAAATAAATATTGTAATGTGAGAATTATATTATATATGTTTCAGACGTAAAAATTACAAAGTTTTCGAAGAAAAATGTTTTTATATATCATAACATATAAATAAAAAAAAATTAAATTTCATCTGTATTTGTTTTAAATTTCAACAAGGGGGCGATCATGTGCAAGGATCGACCTAAATTATACAAATACTTTTGATGTAGATATTTTATTAATTCAGCGCATAATACTAGTGATTTGAAAACACGTAAATGTTCACAATTTTGTGCAGTACCGTCTTAAGGATGATATGCGTGCTGATAGAATCACAAGCAAAAATGCCGAACAGAACAAAGCATTCCAGCGGAGGATACAACTGGGACTAGCTCAGATGAGTAAGAAACGTTTGAAAGAAAGAGTTTAGAAAGTCTTTGAGTTCCGTGCCCAAAGGGTGTCAGTTTCATACTTAAATGCTAAACGTGACCCTTGGGTTTTAAGGCCATAGGCTCTGTCTATCCCGTAAGGGACAAAGACGTGATAATATGTTTGCGCTAAAGTTGTGCCGTGCACGAAAAACACGAAGACGAGAACGGGTAGGAAATTTGACCCGAGAAATTCTTCTTCTTTCTCTCAAGTGCGGGCATTATTAAGAAATTCTTGAGAAATATTGGAAATTTCCATGAGAAGGAATTCATGAGAACAGAGAATTTCACTACGGCACATCACTAGTTTGCGCTTGTTAAAAATTTGTAACTTATCTCCCAATGGATTAAACCCACGAAGAATAGTTCTATGTTAAAATGTCTCGAATTTAACGAAAAGTTAATAAAATTATGCAGATCTCAAAATTTTTCGCAACATAAATAATGACTTAATGTTTACTTCACTAAAAGAAATGTGATCGTAATTTCTATTATGATATTTTAACAACAAAGTTTCATGTTGTCTGTTTAAAATGCAACATTATTAAATTCATAACACACACACACCTCACGAAGCTTGCGTTGAAGAAAAACAAAACATTTTAAGATATTTTCAACCATTACTCGCCTTGTAGCTTTGATTAAATTAAACTTTTTTGTTGAGAGTTTGTTAGCATTTGTATTTTATCTCGTCTGCTAATTCTACTTATTTGCAAGCTTGGCTTTTACTTTTTATATAAAATAAAAAGTATTGTAATGTAATAAATAATTTCGATAGCTCCGTGACGCATTGGTTAACACGCCAGCCTGCGACACGAATGCTCGGGTTCTGTCCCCGGCCAGGTCAAGATGGAAAATTATCTTTTTCAGATTGGCCTGGGTTTTTGGATGTTTTCTATATATGTATTTGTTATATAATACAGTATCGTTAAGTTAGTATCCCATAACACAAGTCTCAAACTTACTTTGAGGAACTCAATCTGCGTGATTTGTCCGTCTATATTTATTTATTTATTTATAATTTTACTAGCTTTCGCCCGCGGCTCCGCCCGCGTCAATGTCGATCCCTCGGGAATAGTACTTTTTCCCGGGATAAAAGGTAGCCTATGTCCTTCTCCGTACTCCAGAGAACTTTTATGCAAAATTTCATGATGATCGGTTTAGCAGTTACAGCGTGAAAGCGTAACAAACAAACAAACAAACTCACTTTCGCATTTATAATATTAAAAGGATGTTGTTTTTTGACAAGTGCAACACCAGGGTGTTAGGATCGTTGCCGGCCTTTCAAGGAGTTGGGGGAAGAAAATAGGGAGAGGGGTGGAAGGATGGGCCTTCGGCTCTCTCACTCACCGAACGCAAAAATTAATTGTGTAGTGCATATTTAGACATTTTTATAAAGGTAACTTTTAAATATAAACGGCTAATTTAGACTGATTCTTCGTCACCTAATATTTATTCTAATATTGTAATGTGAGAATTATATTATATATGTTTCAGACGTAAAAATTACAAAGTTTTCGAAGAAAAATGTTTTTATATATCATAACATATAAATAAAAAAAAATTAAATTTCATCTGTATTTGTTTTAAATTTCAACAAGGGGGCGATCATGTGCAAGGATCGACCTAAATTATACAAATACTTTTGATGTAGATATTTTATTAATTCAGCGCATAATACTAGTGATTTGAAAACACGTAAATGTTCACAATTTTGTGCAGTACCGTCTTAAGGATGATATGCGTGCTGATAGAATCACAAGCAAAAATGCCGAACAGAACAAAGCATTCCAGCGGAGGATACAACTGGGACTAGCTCAGATGAGTAAGAAACGTTTGAAAGAAAGAGTTTAGAAAGTCTTTGAGTTCCGTGCCCAAAGGGTGTCAGTTTCATACTTAAATGCTAAACGTGACCCTTGGGTTTTAAGGCCATAGGCTCTGTCTATCCCGTAAGGGACAAAGACGTGATAATATGTTTGCGCTAAAGTTGTGCCGTGCACGAAAAACACGAAGACGAGAACGGGTAGGAAATTTGACCCGAGAAATTCTTCTTCTTTCTCTCAAGTGCGGGCATTATTAAGAAATTCTTGAGAAATATTGGAAATTTCCATGAGAAGGAATTCATGAGAACAGAGAATTTCACTACGGCACATCACTAGTTTGCGCTTGTTAAAAATTTGTAACTTATCTCCCAATGGATTAAACCCACGAAGAATAGTTCTATGTTAAAATGTCTCGAATTTAACGAAAAGTTAATAAAATTATGCAGATCTCAAAATTTTTCGCAACATAAATAATGACTTAATGTTTACTTCACTAAAAGAAATGTGATCGTAATTTCTATTATGATATTTTAACAACAAAGTTTCATGTTGTCTGTTTAAAATGCAACATTATTAAATTCATAACACACACACACCTCACGAAGCTTGCGTTGAAGAAAAACAAAACATTTTAAGATATTTTCAACCATTACTCGCCTTGTAGCTTTGATTAAATTAAACTTTTTTGTTGAGAGTTTGTTAGCATTTGTATTTTATCTCGTCTGCTAATTCTACTTATTTGCAAGCTTGGCTTTTACTTTTTATATAAAATAAAAAGTATTGTAATGTAATAAATAATTTCGATAGCTCCGTGACGCATTGGTTAACACGCCAGCCTGCGACACGAATGCTCGGGTTCTGTCCCCGGCCAGGTCAAGATGGAAAATTATCTTTTTCAGATTGGCCTGGGTTTTTGGATGTTTTCTATATATGTATTTGTTATATAATACAGTATCGTTAAGTTAGTATCCCATAACACAAGTCTCAAACTTACTTTGAGGAACTCAATCTGCGTGATTTGTCCGTCTATATTTATTTATTTATTTATAATTTTACTAGCTTTCGCCCGCGGCTCCGCCCGCGTCAATGTCGATCCCTCGGGAATAGTACTTTTTCCCGGGATAAAAGGTAGCCTATGTCCTTCTCCGTACTCCAGAGAACTTTTATGCAAAATTTCATGATGATCGGTTTAGCAGTTACAGCGTGAAAGCGTAACAAACAAACAAACAAACTCACTTTCGCATTTATAATATTAAAAGGATGTTGTTTTTTGACAAGTGCAACACCAGGGTGTTAGGATCGTTGCCGGCCTTTCAAGGAGTTGGGGGAAGAAAATAGGGAGAGGGGTGGAAGGATGGGCCTTCGGCTCTCTCACTCACCGAACGCAAAAATTAATTGTGTAGTGCATATTTAGACATTTTTATAAAGGTAACTTTTAAATATAAACGGCTAATTTAGACTGATTCTTCGTCACCTAATATTTATTCATATTAAATTTCATAGCCCTTTTACCTTGACCAGGTTTTACGATTTATGTGGAAAGAGACGTAGTAAGAAACAGTGTTATAAAAAATATTGAAGCAGAGCCTGCGTCAAATATTGAAGCAATGCGCGGCATACTTTATTTCCTCGCCCTCTCGTGAAAAAAAACAAACTACCACAAAGCTTTATTTTAATGATAGCTCATAAACTTATAATGGTTACATTAATAAAAGAGTAATTCTTTGACAGATTAGCTTCACACTAAGACGAGGGTACTTTCAAAAATATGGTGTTTAAAAATAATTTACAAAGATCTTAAAGAACTGACTGTTGCAATTTTTGTTGTATATTGTGTAGGAAGGGCGGGTAGACGTTATCTGAGTTTGTAATTTACCTTGATTTCCTACATTTATTTCAAAATAAAGGAAGAAAAGAAAAAAGGAAACAATATATTTCATTACACAGAGTAAAAATATTATCCTGGTAATTAAACATATTAATAGTTAGTGTTCCTATAATTACGAATATATCTAAACAATACCTAATATAAGACTCGGTTCAAGCCTTTATTATGGCATTAGTAAAGTATCTTTTATAGATGGATGGATGGATAGAAGAAGAGGGCCTTTTAACCATGAATATCTTAAGATACAGACTGTATATTTTATTTGATTTTTAAGAGGACTTGACGAATGTTATAAGTCTATGTACGAGTTCAAAGCGATAGACCTGAGATAGACTTACTAAACTACATGAACCTGTTTTCAGGTTCGTGTAAAAAGTTTCTATCTATTTCAACTATAAAGAAATCGGCCAAGTGCGAGTCGGACTCGCGCATTAAAGATTCCGTACCATTAACACACAATGTTTTGCGCAGTAATGTAAAATTTTCCCTGTCGAATTGAATAAATAAATTGGATACAGCTCTTTACGACTTTATATTTAAACATTTAACAGAATGAGGCGCTATTTGCTTTTGGATTGCTGCCAAATTGAAGTAATTTAAACAATATTCCGGCAGTGTATTTTTAGGAAAAGTTCAATTGTCAGTTATGTTTAAGTCAGTTTTGATTTCCTGAGGGAACGGTTGATTCGAGTGGTTGTGGATGGCTGCTCCTCCGACCTAATGGCTATTAATGCCGTGGTACCTCAGGGATCTGTTCTCTGTGTAACCTTGTTCCTGCTGCACATTAATGACCTCCTTACGTCTGGCATTATTGGCTATGCCGACGACAGCACCGTTTAGAGAGTTATACGTCCAGTACTCGTGCAACTCCACAAGAAGTCCAGTCTCTGAGTGAGTCTATGATTGAACGGGTAAACTCGAAATTACAGAGGGTGTCCGATTGGGGAGACGCAAATCTTGTTAAGTTTAACCCGTCCAAAACACAAGCGTGTCTCTTCTCCCGTGTCTCTTCTCTGCAAAAAAGAGTGCTTCCCACCTACACCCACTTGCCAAGGTATTTCCTTGACGTTAGTTGACCATCTTGGGCTTTTGAGCTTGACAGTCACGTCCAAACTCAGTTTTGGCCAACAGATAGAGTCGATGGCGCTAACTGCTTCCAAGAAGTTGGGCATTATCATAAAGGTTTAACGGTACTTCAGCTCTGAACGGCTGTTCAATCTTTATAAAGAGCTGGTTCGCTCTTGCATGGAGTAATGCAGTCACCTCTGGGATTGCTCAGCTAAATAGAGCACTGTCTACCCCGCAAGGGAAAGAGACGAGATAGTTTGTACGTATATACAAAAAAATAAACCTGGAGCGCCACCAGCAGCGAGGTAGGGTCTAAACAACTTTCAGTTAGCACTACAGAGAGAGAAACCTTTAATGAGTGCCGTATCCAGAAGTACTGCCTTTTGTATCAGCCCTTGATCCAGCCATTAAGAAAGAGCCTCTTGAGGTCGAGTTAGTAACATTTATAATTAATAAACAAATATTTTTAAACATATAGGTACCTGATAGGGCAAAAAGGTTGTCGAACGGCGACCACGCACCAGCAAGCGCAGCGTTGGACGGACGTACCAACCATGTTGTCGGACGACCTGACCAACCGGTAATATTAGAAATCCTTAGGAGATGCCTATGCCCAGCAGTGGACTTCTTGCGGCTGAGATTATGATGATGATGAAAAATATACCTACAAAATATCATCAAGCCAAATTGAACATAACTAGTAACGTAAAATAATAAAGGGCGGTGGGAGTTCAGATTTCATAAATGAACTTTCCTAATGACTTCCAAGAAAAATGAATATTAATAGCAATTGAAATATGCATGTCGGTGTCGATATCTGGTTTGCTAACGAACTTTTTAGTATTCGATCAAATCTTTTTTTACTACGACTATCATTTAACCTGAATGTTATATTTTCTATGGTATGTTTGTGAGAGTTCTATACCAACTTTATACCATTCCGAGTGCCACTGGCAATTTTTGAAGTAAAAACTTTTTTAGCGGCGTTGTGCACTTTTTGGGATAGATAAAAAATGTTAAACTAGCGTCAGGATGCGTGATCTAATCAAAAATTCGTAAGATGGACACGTGACCTGAGACCATCGATGTGGCGTAGAAGAGGAAGTAATATCCCCTCTTCTACCGCGGAGTTTTCATTTCTGCCGGCACTTCCAGTGCATCCAGTTTTTTTTTTTTGGCTTGGCTTTATATTTTTTTAAATTGGTTTGAATATGAAAATAAATTACAGTCGGGGCAGATAAAACTGACTCTTCTAAAAACTGAACTGTACAGCATAATTATAAAAGTTACGCGAGACATAATAACTATTATAGGAAATGGTTTCATTCATGTATTATTATTTGCCGGCAAAATTCAGCCAATTCAGATGGCCACTTTAGGGCGAGTGTCAAGGTCGTCGCGACACTGACGTGTCTTGTGTAAGGGAGACTTCCCTTACTGCATGTCAGTGTGGCATAAACATAAATCATGTTTGATGAGTGCAAATATAACCCGTCCTGCACTCTCATAGATAAAGGATCCATCAACATGATGTTTACAAATATTGATTTTGTTTTGTATATTTTTTCTCTTCTTGAATCTTGTTGCTGCATTGAAATCCATATTGTAACAAAATGCACCCGCACGCTATTTTTTTGGAAATGACTATTTAGCGCTCCAAGTAAGCTTTCGCTACTTCGCCGGGTGTTTGGGGCCAGGGCAGAGTGCCCTCAGCCTATATAGACAACATCACCAAAAGGCACCCAGGGACGGTCGCGGCGGTATAAATTTATATTCTTGAGAACACGACCAAAAGATCACGTGGTCCGCGCTCGGAAAACAGTAGCGCGACCCTTTAGAAATTTTTTGGCTTGAGGTTTATACATGATGTACCTATAGTTCGATATGGGACTCATGTGTTTTAAATAAGCTCGCGTAATATTTTTGAAAAACTCTTATATCAAGCTTTGTCTGTTCGTTTCTACAATATAGTAATTATATACTTCCATAGGACTTTTTTTAAGCACTACGTTTATATCTATTACAATATTAAATAAATAAAAAGTAGGTATGAGAAAAATGCAAAATGCGGTATATAATACGCGCCACGCATATTGATTTTCCTACAATAGAGCCCATCATCGCAGAAGTCACACGGAATATGACCCCGCATAATAATGAGGGAGGTTCCGCTTGAGCGGTTACTATAAATCTCTTTATTACGTACAATACTTTTTATTCAGCTCCAAAAAAAAAATAAGATAGAGAGCAACGAGTACGTAATTACTTTTTATTCAGTTCCAAAAAAAAAATATAAGAGAGTACATAATGGTCAGGGGTATCATCCTTAACTGCCTGTCCGGTGGTAACAGGTACGGGTACACATCGGGTACACACACCCGGCCTCCCGAGCTGCTAAGTAGCAGCTCAAAGCAAGTGCTTTTCCCTCATTCATCCGAATGAGTAGTATCCCAATACCTTTATTCCCTTCCCAAATCCAACAAATTCCTATCTTTCTCCAGCTTCAAAATGCTTGCGATGGGCAGCAGCAGAGGCACGAGAGGCCGAAGAGACTGCGCTCGCCAACCCAGGCGTGGTATGTATGCAATACATACATACATAGTATCACGTCTTTTCCCTTGCGGGGTAGACAGAGCCTAGGTCTATAAAACCTTATAGCTACATTTAGCATGTTGGAGGGCGTGTAGATGGAAAACGAAATCAAAATAGTGATGGGTTGCTAGCCGCATCGCCTATTGACATGATTCCGCAGATTTTAGTACAATCCTTCAATCGGCTTTTACAATCTGCGCAGTAAGAGAAGCAGCTGGCATATTGTACGTTTTTTCTTTTCTTCCATACTAGCATGGAAGGAAGTATGCAATATCCTCCCATAAAACGGACAATCCTTGAGAGAGGCCCATGTCCAGCAGTGGACTTTTTGTGGCTGTAATGATGATGAAAGATGATTATTAGAGTGCAAAAGTTTTTAAAATTTCTATATGAATCTATAAGCGTTGTTATAACTATTATAACATCGCTTATAGATATTTTAATAGTAAAAACATTGCGAGTACCCGTCATTTTGTTATCACTACGGGGCTTGAAGCGATTATTTTTAAACCTGATATTTGGAAGAATAAAAATAAAATCTGTTGTGAAACTCTGAGTGATTCTAGTTTCATAACATAATTAGATTTCCGCTAACTTCCAGACGACCGAGCCGTAAAAAGAAACATGATAAACTTCAAAACTTGCCGTCGACTTAGTTTGCTCCAAGTTACGAGAGTCGAGAGAGTCTAGATAAATAAGTAAATAGATTGATACCAATTGAAGGATGTTTTCGAAAAACAACCAATTTTAAATTCATTAAACTTTACACAGAGTAAAAAAATGTTATAAAAATGTAACTGTGGGAATAAAAATCAAATCATATCAAAATAAAAAAAAAAACTGCAATCAAACTTTATTTGTTTTTAACTATATCATGTTTTTCAGTTACAAGTTTTTCTATAGTTAATTTTTTTTAGCAAAAACAGGAAAATCCTGGACATTGGTGGTTCTTCTCGTGGAAATTTGTAAATGTTTGATATACCACCAGTAAGAAAACGTTATTATATAAAATTAAATAAATAGTTTTTACTCGTGTACTTTATTAAATACATTTAGAACATACACCATGCAAATAAACGAATTATTATTATTATTCACTTTATTTAACTTTAATCTTAGGTCTAAGTTTTATAATATTTGTATAAAAAGTAAAATATAAAAATATGATACAAAACATAAAAACATTATAAAACCTAAACCTAGCTCGCCGTCAGCAGCGGGGCAAAGCTCAAGCTACCAGCGGTTAAGGCTGCAGAGAAAGAAACCTCCTGACTATGCGTGACGTGTCCAGGAGTGCTGCCTTCAGTATCTGGCCCTTGATCCAGCCATCCAGCGAGAGTCTCTTAAGGTGTTGTTCGAGACTCTTCGTTATTATTATTACAACTATCACTCAATGTTATCTTTGTAATTTGGTCCAATTTAACCCCAAAAACACAATTTCGTGCGTTTACCGCTAAAGAAAGCCCTTTTGTCGCGGCTCCTTTTTTCTAGGGCGCTTTCCTTGATACTCAGCCGAAGATAGGAGCTTTAGGTGTCGAGATTTCAGACGATGTGCAATTTCGCGGTCGTCTGGAAGACAAAGCCAAGTTGGCATCTAAGAAACTGGGGCGGTTTAAGGCGATATTTCGCATCGGCGCGTCATCTTCAACTGTACAAGGCACAGGTTAGGCTGCATGGAATACTGTTTCCATGTCTGGGCCGGGACACCTCAATACTAACTTCATCCTTTTGACCGTATTCAAAGTCGGGCCATTCGTATAGTTGACGACGAGATCCTCGTCGGCCGTCTCGTTCCTTTGGCTGAGCTATGTCGGTGGCCTTTGTTCTCTTACGAATCTCCTCGTTTCTAATTCGATCTCAGAGAGAAACGCCTTTTCCATATCTTTTTGTGCCACTTTGTGCTTTCTTATGTCGCCCATAGTAAGGAACCACATTTCGGACCCGTAAGTCATCACTGAAAACACACATTGATTATAGACTTTCGTCATGAGGCACTGAGGTATTTTGGACGAGAAGACACTGCGGAAGCTCCACAGTGTCTTTCGTCGAAAGTCCTCGTCCTCAAAGCTGGAATTTCCAACCTGGATCAACTGACCTAAGTAGACATATTGGTCTATAGCTTCAAGGATGGAGCCCCCAACAGACACCGGTGCAGGCACAACAAGGACTTCACCATATTCCATAGGTATTCTTTACTGACTTGGGCCATACACTACAAAATGCTTAATAGCATCCTTATAATCGCGTTTTTGCTTTTACGATGCATTTATGTTTGTTGTCACTGCTATTTTGAATATAATTTTTAAGTTTATTTTTAAGATGGTCACTTTAAGTGCTTGTTAAGGTATTTAATTCTCACCTTATTGTTTTGATACAACGGAAACATATGAGTCATTCAAATAAATTGGGCTTATGTGATTAAAAATTGTTACTCTTTCATTTGTACACTTTGTGTTGTCATAGCTTCTATCACCACTTTATTTCGATATACACATTATTAAGCAACAGTAAGAGTAGTATCAATTTTGTTTTTAACCCTTTCATTACATAACAAAGCCTCATTTGCTCCAGTTTGATCCCAAATAAGTGTATTTATAGCACAAATTGGGTGCGTTTAGAATTGTACCCTTATGATAATGAGGTCCCTAGCTGGTCAGGCGGAAAGCAAGGTGCGTTGGCATGGCGACCAGGTAAGGACGGGTAAACTTTGACTAGCTCCGTGGCGCAGCGGTCAACACGCCAGCCTGCGACACGGACTGACCGGGTTCGATCCCCGGCCAGGTTAAGATGGAAAATGATCTTTTTCAGACTGGCTTGTGTCTTGGATGTGTATCTATATATGTATTTGTTATAAAATATAATATCGTTGAGTTAGTATCCCATAACACAAGTCTCGAACTTACTTTGGGACTAGCTCAATCTGTGTGATTTGTCCGTATATATATTAATTTAGGTATATTTATTTATTTATTTTATTTATTTATATAATATATATTATATATTAATAATATATATTAAACATACAAAGTTTATCTATCTGTATTACATATAAAAAATATATTATAGCGAATTAGCTAGTTTCCAAAAAAAGTTTAATTAGTCCGTACGGCGTGAAATCGTAACAACAAACAAACTTACTTTCACATTTATTTTCTGTATAACGTAAAAAGTAACAAAAAGGGGTGGGAGGAGGACAATACTTATGGGGCATGGAAGGCCCATGATACTTAACAACTTTCTCGAGGGGAACAACTGTCAAAGTCGAAAAAACTATCCATAGAAAGTCAATCAGCTGACCAGGTCGACATTTTGACGTGAAACGCCTTTAAAATCGGTAATATAGACGGGTACCATGTCAGAAATTTGGACCGTTACGAATTTTTCTATATCGTTTGACATTAACCCACTTAACCCGACTAGGTGTTATAACACCGCTCAAATTTATTTATATGTATCCTCAAATTAAAATTATAAGAAGTGACATTTATTTATTATTTCTTCGGTTATCTTATTCAGTTCTTATCATAGTTAAATCGTATGCGAAGTTAATTATTAAATACAGTTATTTTAAAGTAAATATAGTATATTATAGCAGCAGAGATATTTCGAACAATTAGGTCTGGTAAAAGGTGAGCAATTTATAATATATATTTGTATTTTTTCTGTATTTTAGGCGTAGATTATAAATAATGTGACTATTAGTTACTGGAATAGAAAATATATTGATCATAAATATGTCATATTATACTTGTTTTTTCTGTTTAAATATCACAGGTGTTATAACACCTGGTAGTAATATCAATGTCTAATACATTTTTGTATGAACTTTTAGGATACGACCAAGAAGAGTGTTAAAACATAACGTAATATTAGGGGAATCAGACAATGCCAAGGATTATATAATCTTTCTTCTTGTTATTTCTATTTTACCCCCGGATAGTGCAAATGCAGAAGGTACTGACGAGGATTCGGGCGATAAAAACATCGCGAATTTGGACAATCTTTCAGGTTACAACGTATTTTGATTATTAGCTTGCAACTTACTAATTATCGACTAAAACGAAATAGTCTGTCCGTTCTTTTTTAAGTTCGCAGTTAAGAGCTGAAGCTGAGATTGTTAATAGTGAGTCTTCCTTGGATGATGAAGATAATATGCTACTATCTCATTTGGTTAAAAGAAGATTTTTGGTCACAAATGAAACCAACATCAATGACTCTTCTGTCGCTAGTACATCTACAGCTGTGCCTAGTATGTCTACAGCTATACCTAAACTGCCTACTAATTTGCTACTTGCCGGAAATCAAAAATATACCTACATGGCGCCATCAGCATAATCCAAAAGAATATCCTCAGTGGCGAAATGATCAAGTCCCTAAATATTTACGATTGCCAATGTATTATTCCGAAGGTTTCATGAACAAGGAGATAGTTGATTTGCTTGTGCGTTACACAAATATTTATGCTCACTGGCAAAAAGAAGTACTTTCCACTCATTTGTGATAGTTTAGATATGGCCACACATAATGCGTGGCAACTATATAGACAGAATGGGGGAGAATATGACTACCTTACTTTTCGCAGAGTTGTTGCCAGAGATTTTATATAAACTTACAAGAAAACTGATAAGCGTGGAACTTGACCTACTCCGACTAGTCATGGGAAACTTCTCGTTTTAACACGTTGGACCACATCGTTGAATACATATATATAACTGTCTTTTAAATTTTGAAAAAGAAAAATAATTTTATTTGTAACAAGTGTGTCGTTTATTTATATTCAAAATATGTTTTATGGCATATTCTTCAATTTAAGTTATGGTCAAAATGAATAAAAATTTAATTCTGTTATTTTAATTTTGTTTCATTTCTTGACCTTACCATTCAGTAGGTACTAATTACAGTAGTGCATCGTCCTACCAGGTGTTATAACACCACCCATTTTCCGGCTTTCCCAGGCAGTTTTAATTTTTTTTATTATTTTTCCCGGAAATTTTAAGACTTTAGTACTAATATTCTGAGATATTTTAAATATCTGTGATAATAAATAGTTTCAGGGTTATCTGGGTTAATAACTACAAAACTATTCATCGTAGTAAATAGAAACATGAATTTAGTGACCAACGGCCGTGTGACCCGACATTTTTTTCGTTTTATGATCTATGTCCCCTGGGGAAAGTTTTTCAATATTATGAGATAATCATGCCACTTAAGTATTGAATAAGTGACTACCTTCTTTGAAAATATGCCACAGCTACCAAAAGTGAGTTAAGAGCAACGACAAACCAATCAACCATCAGCTAGAAAAATCGAACCTCCTCCATTTTTGAAGTTGGTTGAAAATAAGAAGTTACCTATACATTACTTACGGCTTTATGAACCTGGGTACACACGCGACCCACAAATTGATCGTCCATCTTTATTACCGCGAGGCATTTATTTACCGTGAAATTCGATTTGGCCTCCATCGGGAGGAAGAGGGTACGATTGAGCAATTCGAAGTGATATAGTTATTTTAGTATAATATAATAATAATGCAACAAGCCGTGTGGTACCCGGCAGAGTAGAATAGGATCACTCCAAGTCTTCCCGTGGATGTCGTAGAAGGCGACTTAGAAAATACTAGCTAAACAAAGCTTATAAACATCTGTGAGACTTCTCCAACCCGTCTGGCCAGCGTGGAGAGTGTAGGGCAAGTCCTCTGACTGCTCTGGCCAAGGTCGTGCTTCTGTAATGGAGACTAAAAAGGACCTGGTGATGATGATGATGAATAATAATACTGCCAGCGTTTTGGGCATCTTTGTACGGGAAACGATAAGAGACGGTCTATAAATAACAGACTTTTATGAATACATTTTATTGAAGTTATAACTTATTATATGTATATCGATAAACGCCGGCTGCATCACGAAAAAGTGTCATGTTCCGTGTGGAAGCAAGAGCGCAAAACAAGCAATAGAGAGGCATGATGGACCTAAGCATTCGGCTTGTGACGCAACTCAAAATTATCGTCCATAAACCGACTTTAAGAGACAAGCAATTTTTTAGCTAGCTTAAGAATCTGGCAAAGTATTTTTTAAATAGATACTTCAATTATGTAACATAATTTATAAATTCAGCCCATCGATATCAAAATATTTTCTATGGGATCAGGCTGGGAACTAAAAAAATGGACATTCCCAAACAAAGATGTTCGGCCGCTCAATCAATTTGTGTAGGAACGTGAACAGATTTTTAAAATGGCATAACAAATACCCGCCATCACCAAACCAGATACCGCCTGCTGAGAAACTACCACCGGGTGGCAATCTACCCTGGCCAGTCTGGAAGTCTTTTAACAGACTGCGGGCTGGTGTTGGCAGATGCCACGAAAATAGAGTCAGGTGGGGTTTCTCCAACAATAGTGAGTGCGACTGTGGTGCTATTGAATCTATGGATCACTTTTTGGTGTGCCCATAAAGCCCAAATTCTTACTCTCTACAAGATCTGAATGAGGCAAACGATCGGGTAATTACGGTAGTAATGCACTGATCGAAACATATTTAATTAAACGGAAAGCCATTTTGCGACTCGATAGAAGAAGAAGAAAAGATTTTTGAGTTCCCAGCATTAGTTCCATAGGAAAAGTTGTTCATATTGTCGGACTGAATTACCTCTTTAAAGATCGGACAGAGTTTGTTTACATTTGTATATAATCTGATAGCGCGTTTTTGTATATTCACTGTATGATTGATGAAATGTTGAGTCGACTTTAGACATCGACGCCTAATAGATCTGTGTGACGTGAAAAGGCCTATATTCTGAATAAACGTTTTGATTGATTGTGGTAAAGCGGACACCGTATTCTAACGGACATTTAAGGATGTAGCCGTGAAAACGCTCAGATGAGCGAGTATGGTTTTACGCTCAACGTCACTTTTTCAAATGGCCAATAAACTCCTACCCTTTCCTCGCCTAAAAACTGTTTCGATGGGCTGCAGCGTCGGAAGCGATATAAACCAAATAAACTGCGCTCACCAACCCGTTTGCCAAACGTGGTGAGTATGATCAGCATATCAGCCGCAAGAAGTCCACTGCTGGACATAGGCCTCCCCCAATGATTTTCAGAATGACCGGTTGGAAGCGGCCTGCATACAGCGCCTCCCTGCGATCTTTGTCAGATCGTCCGACCACCTGGTCGGTGGGTGTCCGACGCTGCGCTTGCCGGTATGGCAAATATCATAACTGCCGCCGTGGTCCAGTGGTTAAGGCTGTCTATAGACCCGAGGGTCGTGGGTTCGATTCCCACGGGATCATCATCTTTTCGTGTAGGTGCACGGTCAATCGACCATGCACACCCTGGTGTCAGAGTTCTTTGGAACCGCCTCTCGGCTTCTGACGTGGTTCCTTAAACAACTACCAGATGGCAGCCGGGATCAACGGCTTAACGTACCCTCCAAAGCACGGAATCTTCTTTATTATCAGACAATCAGGTGTTTCAAACCTGCAATGTCCTAACCAAACTGGAAACAACTAAACAAAGTATGCTTCCCGTGGGAATCGAACCCACGACCCCCGGGGCCTTAACCACTGGACCACAGAGGCAGTTATTAATTAATAAAGAGGCAGATTCACACGGGAAGCATACTTTGTTTAGTTGTTTCCAGTTTGGTTAGGACATTGCAGGTTTGAAACACCTGATTGTCTGATAATAAAGAAGATTCCGTGCTTTGGAGGGTACGTTAAGCCGTTGATCCCGGCTGCCATCTGGTAGTTGTTTAAGGAACCACGTCAGAAGCCGAGAGGCGGTTCCAAAGAACTCTGACACCAGGGTGTGCATGGTCGATTGACCGTGACACCTACTCGTAATGGATGAATGATGATGGCAAATATCCTCTCATGGAACGAAAAATCCTTGGAAGAGGTCCAGCAGTAAACTTTTCCGACTGATATAATGAATAAAAAATTTAAGCAAGAGTTTAGTACTATTTTGTCATCTTTTGTTTTAACTTAATAGGTATTCCAACAGCATTTTAGAATTATGAATTAGCTCATCGACCTACTTACTCGTATATAGGACGTGCTCTTTTATATCCCAATCTGTATTGTAAATTACATTGCGGAAAAGTGAAATGATGCGAACGTGACATTCTGCGAATATGACCATTTGTGGTAATGTCATTCTGCGATAGTGACAAGTTTCTCAGCGACGATTCATGTTTGAAACGTATTTATAACTAAATAACATCAACGCATAAGTATGCTTTTTCTTAATCACTACATACTTAGTTTTAAACAAAGTCGCTTAACGCTGGCTGTCTGTCCGTGTGTATGCAACGGATTTTTTTATAGAGAGAGTAATGCAAGAGGGAGGTTTATATGCACATTGCACCCGTATGAAGCCGGGATCCTAGTCGCTAGTAAATACTAATAAAATGACTTCTGAAACGCGACCATTGGACCCGGTCTTTTTAAACGTAGCTCGCTCTGTTCTGTGAATACTAATTTCGAAACTAAAGAAACATCACATAAATACACACAACAAATACAGTGGGGAAAATATATCTATATTAGCTGGGTAGGATTAGTGATGTGCCGTTCCCAAATTCCCATATCCAGGGAACGTTCCCCGTTCCCGTTTACGGGAATGTTTCCGGAAACATTCCCAATTTCGGGGGAACGTTCCCATCTAAATTAGGAAAATCTTGTATACTTACTAAATAAAAACTTTTGAGATTTGGTCCCAGTCCACATTCCCTGGGAACGTTCCCGTTTATTTCGGAAATTTTGTCGATTATTGAAAATATTTATATATTACTTATACCAAGTAATGCATATACATCAGTTCAATATATTTGCATTGACAAAAAAGTTGTATGACAAATAAAATTACAACTTTCCCTGACATTTCCATTTATTGGGAACGTTCCCGGGAACAATTTTGGAAATCTGGGGAATGTAGGAACGTTCCTGGGAACGGCACATCACTAGGTAGGATCCGTCTTTGTCATCCGGTTCCGAGAAAAACAAAAATATTGATAGCCGTGCAGCTTTTTTGCAAAATAGATGTTGAACCATAAATATGGACGCTATTTTTCTCCAAAACAGTCTGTTACGAAGGAAGTTAGGAAGGAAGAGTAAGGAGAACAATCTTATATAGGAGGTCTCTTGAAAAAGTGATCATCTAAAAGCATTTCTTGCCATAATAACGCTGGTGTTGTTCGCTGTTACAAAGCAAAAGCTTTCTATCCTTGTTTTTATTATTTTACTTTTATAATTTTCGTCATCTTATTTAAAATATATCCATTTGGAACAGTGTCGTCATTACTATTATATTAATGACCACCTTTTGCCCGCAGCTTCGGTCGCGTCAACGTCTTTCCCTCGGGAACATTACTCTTTTCCGAGATGAAATGTGAAAAATTTTATGATAATATGTTTAGTACTTACGGCGTAAAAGGGTAACTAACAAACAAACTCACTTTCGCATTTATAATATTAAGTATGGATAACTAAGTATAAGAATAAGGATGCTTTTCAAAATACATTTTGCCATTTATATTAGAGATGGTGCTCCTTACCCTTACTCTCCATACAGTCAGCCTTGTCCACGTCATCACTCTGCCTCAGATTACCACAGGGTTGCCAACTTTACCGCTAGTAAATTTACCCTCAACATTGCCCTATAGGGACTACAAAATCAAGCTAAGATGACATCGGGGAATTTGAAAAAAAAAATTAACACTCCTATACTAATAGCCTACAGAATAAAATGCAACCGATACAATGCTTGGATATACGGTGTGTTAATTTACTATCGCCATTTCCTCGGAGGGATGACTTAGCCCGTCAAAATAAACAACTTTTTCTATGGGAGCGATGCTTGGAACTCAGAAAAAAACCAGTGGCACAAAAGTGACAACTTGAACAATTAATCGGTTCGGTTACTTATTATGTGTATAGAGGTATCGGTTACGGTAACGGTAACAGTGTCGCGAGTTCAACGGTTTTATTTTATCCCATCTAAAAAAAACCCGATGCCCAAAGAGGTTTTTACTTTAGAAGAAAACCGGTATTTTCATTATAATTGCCCGGCCGGCTTTGTCACCCCAAATCAAGGGCTACCATCTTCCTAAATTTATGAGTCTGATCACTCATAAATTTAGGGATTTTCAAGGCAAGAGTGAATAGGCATTATTTGAGTTTGCGTGTACCACCCTAGGTCTAGGGTGTATATCGTTATATCGTTGCTTCCCATCAGGCAAGATGGAGGTCAAACGCAGTTAAATTTACGATGAAAAAAAAGACTCAGACAGAGAGATAACATTTAAGTTTGTCCATCAGTTAGATAATCAAAAAATATTAGATAACTTATATATATAAACAACAAATGTTAAAATAAAGTGCATGAGTTCTTGGCGGGAATTTCGGCGGACTACACGGCTTGTGTTTTGGATTGTTTTGTAAATTGTGGACTTTATAATGTGAAATCGGCGTAATTTCGTGCTATACATATCTATGTTTATGAACAATGTGTGGAATAACTGAAATAAACTGTCACAATGCGGCTGTAGTAAGATTTACTAAGCGGGCTGGTCTGTGATCAAGCTAGTAGATTCGTGGGAATTGTCGCCAGGGGAAAGAAAGCTTCGATCATAAATACCAACTAGATGTCGGGTCAGCGCATAAAAAACGGCTCGGAAAATATCCCCTCACTCCAAGCAGTGAGTGGATATTTTATTTAGTTCGGTCCAAACACAGCCAACGTAACGAAGTGTCACGATGCCGCAGTGTGCACTAAAAACTTGTCGAAATAATGGCCGATAAAAGAATATTTCGTCCGAAATATCTTATTTTCGGTAAGTAAATGAAGTATTTTATACATTTTACCTTTTAACTAATAATAAACATTTTGAATAAAAGTTACCGATTTTCTACCACGGCAAGAAATGTTTGGCCAAGCTAGCCAACATCCGCACAAACATTTAAAGAGGCAAACAGAAACGAAACAAAACGACGTAACTCGCAATGTAATCAAACAGAAAAGTACTTTATGATTAGTGCAATAAGGTTGTCATCACAATGGATGTTATTAGACAAAATGATTCTTCGTTTCTAAGTGACAGGTGTTATTTTATTACTTTGTTAGTTTTCGTGACGAATAATCGTAAGCATAAGGTAATTGTTTTAAAAAATGCGACTTTATTGTAAGGTGATATGGTCTGAAATATCTTGATATTAAAATGGTTTGAAAACTTTAGTCTCTGTTTATTAGTAAGTCAATGTAGATGTATAGCTATATGTTCGAGCGGACAGAATTTTGCTACGATTTTGTAGGTAATGCGTTATCTAGTTGGTATTAATGATCGAAGGTAGAAAGTAAAGCGCATCAAAGTTTATGAGTGGGAACTCGTGACGTCAAAGTTTGCTAAAAAGGTGTAGCTAACTGCTATCACACTATATTCCAAAGGGCTATATCGTAATAATTTTAGTTTTATCGACAAAAGAAAAACACGTATCCAATATTTTTTGATTATCTCACGGACGCGTTAAATTTTTTTTAGCTAGCCTATTTAGCCATGTGATTTTCGGCAGAGTAGAATAGGACCACTCCTAGTCTTCCCATAGAGGTAGTAAGAGGCGACTTAGGAAATACAAGCTAAACAAAGCTCATAAACATGAATGAGACCTCTCCTACCCATCTGGCCAGCGATGAGAGTGTAGGCCAAATCCTCTGTCTGCTCTGGCCAAGTATGGCTCCGGTTACTACCGGAGAGAGGGTCATGCTCTTGCAGTGGAGACTAAAAAGATTTGATGATGATGATGAGCTAGCCTATTAAATAAACCTGTTCTCCCGCTACCGCCAGCCCTGAGTTTCGACACGTCATCGCTCATCAATGTAATGAGAGCTGCTAACCGAACCCAGCGCCATTAATCTCGCGCCGTGGAAATTACGCAATAAAGGCATCTAGAATAAACTTTACACCTACGTGTCTGGCTCAGATTCTTTCCACACAATAACACCGTGAGCTTACTTATTCAAAGTGAGCTTAGCTTCAAAATTTAAGAGAAAACTTGATAACAATTATATTACATATCACTCAAATCACTGCTCTGCATATTATATATTAACATAAATACATATTATCACGTCTTTTCCCTTGCGGGGTACACCGAGCCCAGGTCATCATCATCATCATCAGGTCTTTTTAGTCTCCACTGCAGGAGCATGACCCTCTCTGTACTACTCGAGCCATACTTGGCCAGAGCAGACCGAGGTTTTTGGCCTACACTCTTCTCGCTGACCAGACGAGTTGGAGAGGTCTCATTGATGTTTATGAGCTTTGTTTAGCTCGAATTTCGCCTATGTAGTTCGACTCTTACGACCTCCATTGGAAGACTAGAAGTGGCCCTATTCTAATCTGCCAGAAACCACACGGCTAAGGTCTTATGACCTAAAAACTACGTTTAGCATCTTCGATCAAATATAATGGTAGATACACGATTTGCGCTTGAAAATTGGCACCGGCAAAACAGCGCACTAATTAACTATTGGAGCTGTTTTGGCCACAGTTTCAATAACCACGCTAGCAATCACACGTCGCGCGATGACGAAGGTGCAGTGAAAAAATGCAAAAACTACGTATCAAAGTAAAAAAAAAAGGTAGAGTCATACTTTCAGTATATACCGTTTTTGTCGTTGTTTGTAAAGTATGCATGATATTTTGACTCGGGGACATAAGGCTTTTGGTATGAGACTAGTGATGTGCCGGAGAGAAATTCTCTGTTCTCATGAATTCCTTCTCACGGAAATTTGCGGGAAATTTCCAAATATTCTCGAGAATTTCTCAATAATTCCCGCACTTTAGAGAAAGAAAAAGAAATTCTCGGGAAAATTTTCCGACACGTTCTCACCGTTCTCGAAAATTTCGAGTACGGCACAACACTATATGAGACTATGTATGTATCTACCATTATATTTGATCGAAGTTTAGCATGCATTAACTTTTATAGTCTTCGTTTAGGTCAGGAGTCTCATCTCAAACTGCTTGGCCGGCTTCATTCTTTCTGCCCTCACAAGGTATACCCTGTAACTTGCTAATTATAATGTTGCACAATGGCTTGTATCATTTCAGTCGTAAGAAGTCCACAGTTGGAAAAAGGCCTCTCCCAAGGATTCTTCGTTCCATTGAAAGGTTGTTGCCACCCACCATACCTACCACACTTGGCAGACGGTTTAGCGAGCGCAGTTTCTTAAACTCTTGAGCTTCCGACGCTGCTGCCCACAGGAAACATTTTTAAACTAGGGAAGGATAGAATATAATAGAATACTCTTTATTGCACCAAATAACAGACAAATTAGTTATTTATAGAAAAAAAGTTACAAAGTTGGTACAAAGGCGGACTTATCGCTTTAGCGATCTCTTCCAGTCAACCTTAGGGTAGATGGACAGAGTACATATGATTGGCGTAAATATTTGTTGGGAAAAATATGAAGGTATTGGTATACTTCTCGTTCTGAAGAATGAGGGATAAGCAAGTAGCATACCAGAGACAAAGTACTAGTACTTACGTAGCTATACTTGTAATACAAAGTTGCATACCAATACCTTTATTTACATCTCAAAACCAAGTAATTTCTATCCCTCCCCAGCTTAAAAAATACTTCCAATTGACAGCGGCGTCGGAAGCGCAAAAAGCCAAAAAACTGCGCTGGCCAACTCGAATTTCAAGCCTGGTGAGTATGGCAATATCTTCCCACGTAGAATCCTTGGGAGAGGCCTACGTCCAGCAGAGGATTTCTTAATGATGATGATGATAATATTATTTGCACAATGGCATTACAAACTTTTTCGCTTTTGCCTGCTCTGTGTTACGAACATACGATACATCATCACTCACCAATATAATGAGAGCTGCTAATGCCAACCGATCCCAGCGTCATTAATCTCGCGCCGTGGAAATGACTCGATAAAGGTATCTAAAATAAGAACACTACATTTGATTCACAACCTTTAATCCTACTTTAGATCTCCTCTAATCGGGCGTGCTATTTACAGGACTATGTTAAAAAAACCGGCCAAGTGCGAGTCGGACTCGCGCACGAAGGGTTCCGTACCGTTATCTATAAAAACGGCAAAAAAATTATGTCTGTTGTATGGCAGCCTTTAATATTAATTTTCTTTTATTTAATTATTTATTTTTAAATTGAATATATAACTAAATATTCTGTGAATATTTCAAGCGTCTGCGTGTTGCCGTTGCCAATATTGAGCAATAACAAGCAAAAATATCACGTTTGTTGTATGAAAGCCCCCTTAAATATTTATTTTATTATATTCCTTAGTATTTGTTGTTATAGCGGCAACAGAAATACGTTATCTGTGAAAATTTCAACTGTCGAACTATGACGGTTCACGAGATACAGCATGGTGACAGACGGACAGACAGAAGGACAATGGAGCGATATTAATAGGGTCCCGTTATTACTCTTTGGGGACGGAACCCTAAAAACGCACGATTTTTCCTTTTAAAGCTCCTATATTTTGGTGAAGTTCACACGATCAATAATAGTACTTTTGAGATTATTGGATATCTCTTAAATTAAGAATTAAAATATGGTGAAAAAAGTCGCTGAATCAAACACCGCAGGCGGTGTTTGAACCAGCGACCATAGGTCTCTGTACCTATGATCTGCCATTTGAGCTACCGCGCTTCGAACCTCGGCGTAGAAAATCTCGAACATATCTTATTCTCCTTATTCGCATTAAGAGCCGCCTGGATCGAGAGACGAACTTCGCGGCCGACTCATGTCCGTGCGCCGTTATTGTATTGCATTTCACCTGCATGAAACGGGGCGCTAAACGAGCGAGACCGACTATCGGGTGGCGGACGGGGATCGGGATGGGGCACGAACGAATAAAGCCGAAACGCGCGAGTTCATTCATAAACAAGTGTTGCGTAAATGACGAGGTTTATAGTTCTGTAGTAATAAGTATGCATATGAATGTTATAATCAGATCTTGAACATTCTTACGAGTATATGGTTGCTTCTTCGCGACTAGTAAATTAAAATACTATACAAGTCGTAAAGATGAATTGGTAGATAGGCACTATGTTATAATAACTACCTTCATTACGTTACGGTCATTTGTAGAAACCTGTAGGATAGGAAATTATTAGATTAGGGGTGTATGTTTAACCGTTACTACCACATAATTAATATAAGTACCTCTAACGTACCATTACTACAGTGGATATCTTTATGTAACGTTTATTTCACCTAATTTCAGTTCATATAACCTTATTTAATAAAGACGATTTCTTGAACTACCATGATGGTTTGGGAGAAAAAAAAATGTACGTGCTGATTCACTTCCCACGCAGATGGGGAAAGCCGATTGAGTTGAGGGAATGGACAAAAAACTGGAAAATCACTGTTTATAATCGGTCTTCCACCTATATGCCCACCAACATGCTAAACGTTGTTTTTAGGTCTTATGGTACTAGGCTCTGTGTCCGTTGTGATGGAAAAAACGCGAGAGCATGTATGTATTTATTGATTCGTATTATAAGACTCATACTCGTTATCTTACAATAAGTATTAAGTAATTTTTCGATTTTAAATATTACAAATTAACTTGGTGACAATAGACTTTCATAACATATGATATGACATAATATGTTTTGAATTCATCAATTTGAAATTAAATGTTAACATGTACTACACTTCATAAGATGTATATATATATATATATATATATATATATATATAGGAGACTAGAGATGACAGACAGACAGACTAGACTGTCTGTCTGTCTGTCACCAGGCTGCAACCGTGATAGTTAAACAGTTGAAATTTTCACAGATGATATATTTCTATTGCCGCTGTAACAACAAATACAAAAAAATAGAATTAAATAAATATTTAAGGGGGCTCCCATACAACAAACGTGATTTTTTTGCTTGTTTTGATTGATATTGATAACGGCAACAGGTAGACGCTTGTAATATTTACAGAATAATTAGTTTTATATTCACTTTAAAAATTAATAATTAAATAAAAATAAAATAAATATTAAAGGGGGGCTCCCATACAACAGACATGATTTTTTGCCGTATTTACAGATAACGGTACGGAACCCTTTGTGCGCGAGTCCGACTCGGACTTGGTCGGTTTTTTTAATAGATTAATTGTACCAATTTCCGTGTCTGTTTTTTTGGAATGTGGATTGATGTGGACCAAACGTGGATTTTCTGTGAGAGTGTGGTACGTCCCCGGACAAGCCGGCCCATTCATGCTACCAGCATTTTGCCGGTAACGTGGCTCTACCACGCTCAATGGATATTTTGTACATGGAAAATTTGAGAGTTGAGTAAAATGCGTACAATTTACAAACGTGGTTAATAAATAAATAAACCTACGTCCGCATTTTTCATATAAGTATTACTCGTACTAACTGAGTACTGGGACTATAAATAACGATAGAAATGTAGCCTAAAAATATGCCACGTACCTTATCGAAATTTAGCTACCCGTGCACGAGTAGTCAGGTCACTATGCCCTTCATAAATAATAAATAAATAAATATATACGGACAAATCACACAGATTGAGCTAGCCCCAAAGTAAGTTCGAGACTTGTGTTATGGGATACTAACTCAACGATACTATATTTTATAACAAATACATATATAGATACACATCCAAGACCCAGGCCAATCTGAAAAAGATTATTTTCCATCTTGACCTCGCCGGGGATCGAACCCGGGCACTCTCGTGTCGCAGGCTGGCGTGTTGACCGCTGCGCCACGGAGCTAGTAGATAATGCCCTTCATTATCTACTAGTTCCTGATCGGATAAGAGACATGCTTTATCGATATGCAAGGCTATTACTATTACAACCTTTATTTACTATACGGCCCTAAGGCTCGTAACCTCGAGCAAAATTAACATTGATCATCGATCCCAATTTCACATTGTGCCGGCTGTAGGAAAGGAAACTATGTTGATAACAACTTCAATATTTTTATTTCAATTAATCTTGTTTGTTTACTATTACTTGGTACTGTAAACAAACAAGTATACTTAGTACCTAGTATATATGTAGGTCCTGCTTGGTTTTACGGAATTCCAAAAATAAATAAATTAACACCATCAGTGTGTTCAAAATTACAGTAAAACTGGCCAAGTGCGAGTCGGACTCGCGCACGAAGGGTTCCGTACCGTTATGAATAAAAATGGCAATAAAAATCATGTCTGCTGTATGGGAGCCCCCCTTTAATATTAATTTTATTTTTATTTAATTATTTATTTTTAATGAGTATATATAACTTAATATTCTGTGAATATTCAAGCGTCTGCCTATTGCCGTTATCAATATCGAAAAAAACAAGAAAAAAAGTCACGTTTACTGTATAGAAGCCCCCTTAAATATTTATTTTATTCTATTTTATAGTATTTGTTGTTATGGCGGCAACAGTAATACATCATCTATGAAAATTTCAACTGTCTAGCTATCACGGTTCATGAGATACAGCCTGGTGACAGACGAACAGACAGACAGACAGACAGATAGACGGATAGACAGACGGACAGCGGAACAAAATTAATAGGGTCCCGTTTTTACCCTTTGGGTACGGAGCCCTAAAAGTATGTGTTTATATAAGGTATGTCTCTAAACTCTTTTTATTTTACTATTATTTAAAATGCCTAAACAGATTCGGACGTATTTATGGGGTAGGTATCGTTATAATCCATACACTCTCCCGAGTCCCGAGTGACATTGGCTATAATTTTTTGTCAGTGCAGTCATTTTTTATTTTTAAAAATGACATTTTTAAAATTTATACATGTAACTATGTACCTATTGTATGTTAGTTTGTATTTACCAGTACCTACCTATGTCAATTTATTTATTCCAAAATAACTTCTAAATGCCTCCACGGATTTGGACGTTTAGGGGTATCGTCAGTTTTCATATTACCGTTACGAGTGTCATAGGCTATATTACTTTCCAAGACGATCGTGTCTTTAATTTTTTAGAAAAATTTGTTGTTTGTCTAAAAGTGCCAAATAAATGTAACACGTGTCTTTTATTGAGAATTGAGTGTATAATGTTTAGGAAATTTGAAAATAAGTAAGTATAGGTACATAAACGCGTATGGAAACTAGTAAGATCACCATGCTAAGTAGATAACAGCCACCCACCTATGGACACTACTACCTATACATATATTTCAAGGAAATCTAAACAGTATACCTACGTATACTATAAATGAGTCCATTAACTAGGTACCTACGCAGATCGTATATTTATCGTCAATTTGACGAAATCACGATGATAACAATTCCAATCCGAATGCAACAAAACAGAGTTCAAAAAGAATAACCAAAACGAGGAGATTATGATAAAGATTTAAAACAGACAGATATCACACAAACCGCAATAGTAGTTACGTATACGAGTACGTCACTGTTCATCCCAGATTGATAAATACAGAATTCCTAGGAAAGAGGCGGCGCTAACGCACCTTCCGTCCCGCCCGCCACCCGTACACCCGCGGGCCTCGCCGGTGTGGCTGAGATGCACAGAGTTTTAATAAATATTACGGCCGTGTAATTCGTTTTGAAATACGCTTTAGGAAATTAAGTTTTGTGAAAAAACTAATTCATAAACTTATGACCAGTTAAGTTATTTCAACTTATGATTAGTAAAACTATGTACGTTGTTCATTAATATTAGAATCTTCACATTGATAATGGTATTTTTTAACGTTCAAAGTTGGATTAAAAATGGTGCTAAAATACGAATGTTTAGGGGCTTATATTTTTCAAACCATTGATTTTTTTACTAAGCTGTCTATCATTGTCGATAGATTATGAAGGGGTTAATCGATTTAATGATAAATTTTGGACTAACATTATCAAGTATTCTCACAATTCCCTTTGCCCGTTTGTATGGAGATTTCTGTATACAGGGCATTCTTAAGGCTCAAAGTCACTAACCTTACACAGTATATCAGAATAGCATTGTGAATGTCAAAAAAACTTATGAAAAATGTATTACATATCTTTCTGCATCCTCAGGAAGAGAGTAACATTTTTCTGTTTAAAAGTCACACGTTCATTTAATCATAATTGTGGAATTTCAAAGCTATCCTAGTACTAGATTCTGATGACATTTACTAAGGATGGAGTAGTGCTCAAAATATAGTATTATAATAACAAATATTAATCATACTGATGTTGGCTAAATTATTCAGCACGCTGAGACCGACCGGAACCAACTTGTAATTGCTTTTGCGGCAAATATAAAGTTAGACTGCTTGCACACATCACACAGCTTGTGGCACAGACGGTTTACTATGTTATTACTAAAGAGGTATACAGCAAAATATTAGAGTTGCTGCTCTCCAAACGCATGTAATTTATTTTTAGAACGGCCCTACAGGCTATGCATGGAATACCGGCCCATCTGAAAATGCTTCCGTGGTCCAGTGGTTAAGGCTAGTTATGTGCTGCAGGCAAATTCTCTGTTCTCATGAATTCCTTCTCACGGAAATTTGTGGGAAATTTCCAATAATTCTCGAGAATTTCTCAATTATTCCCGCACTTGAGAGAAAAAGAAGAAATTTTCGGGAAAAATATCCAAACCTTTCTCATCGTTCTCGAAAATTTTAAGCACGGCACATCACTAGTTAAGGCGTTTGCCTGTAGACCCGGGGGTCGTGGGTTCGATTCCCATGGGAAGCATAATTTGTTTAGCTGTTTCAAGTTTGGTTAGGACATTGCAGGCTTGAATCATGTCTGGTAATAAAGATGATTCCGTGCTTCGGAAGGCCATTGGTCCCGGCTGCCATCTGGTAGTCGTTAAAGGATCCACGTCAGAGGCCGAGAGGCGGTTCCGAAGAACTCTGACACCAGGGTGTGCATGGTCGATTGACCGTGACACCTACTCGAAATGATGATAATGAGCGGCCCATCTGACAATATTACTTATGAGTGTTTGCTGTCTGTTCACGTCTTGCAGCATATCTTTCTGCATCCTTAGGAGGAGAGGAACATTTTTCTGTATAAAAGTCAATAGCCAAATATTTTATTCATCGTAAGATATTTTAAATATCATTTGGTGAACGTTAACCTAAATAACACATTATTATTTACAATATTATTATTGTTGACGTCAATAATTTACTTAGAGCTAAGTTTACGCCGCTTCCAAGGAGGTGAGCAGAAGAAGCGGCCACAAACTCTTTTGGATTTGGTCTTTGACGAGTTTCATTGTCTAAGAACTTCCTTGGAGCTATCCTCCCACTACGGCCAAGACACCTTTAGCCGTCAGTATAATGATCAGTCTTGTGAGCCTGCTTGACTGGTAGTGGGAAAATGCACTGTCCGGCGTACATTGCACCTCGTACGCCACCCCTTTGATCCTTCCAACTTTCCATCTGTTATCTTAGGTCTCATATCTATATACTTATATATTTCCGTAGTATATGGTTAGGGTAGGCTAATTGGTAGGCACTAGGGTTGTTGCAAGTAAACCATAGCTCTCCCTACCATTTGATGTTAAGCCATCTAACCAACAATACAGTACTATACATCTACACATACATTACACACCACCGATACTACACACGAACTCTTTATAATTAGTTGGCTTAACATAGTCACACGTTCAATTCGTACCCAGTTGTGGTATTTCAAAGCTATCCTAGTACCAGATTCTGACGACATTAACTACCGGGTTAGTACCCGGTGTTCTCTTTATGATACACCATAGATACATGTTCTGATGTCACCAAAATATTTAGCTTACTAAAATTAATCGGAACTGCAAAAAAGGATTACAGGACCTTAGATAACTTTCAGTGGCGCTGTTTGAAACGTAGCGCAGAGAAAACCTTATAATGTACTACTAAATAGTTCCGATTTTCACCACGAACCTCAAGAGCGCCATCTCGCTAAGAAGTTACGGAAAATTTCAAAAAGATGGCGCTGCGTGTTCTCGGCAAGGGATACATTAACCGACTGCCTAAAAGGAGTGTGCAATGTTACATTTTGTTGATGTTTGTACTGAATTTATGTAAATATAATTATGCAAGCATAACCAATAATGTTCCCGTGAAGGGGTGACTCAGCCCATCGTAATAAACAACTTTTTATATGGGACCAATGCAGGGAACTTAAAAAATATTCTTTTTTTATACAAAAGCGTTCGACAGGTCCCTCAATTTATATGAATAAGTCTTGGACGAATTTTATTCGTCCAAGGAATAAGTCGATTCTTTTTAGGCTCCTTAGCAAAAGTTGTTCATATTGATGACTGAATTTTGATGTTTTGAAGGATGACGGTAATAACCTTAACATCCTGTACTTTCGTGAATACTACAAATTTTATTTTATCATCAACAGGTTTTTTTTTAGTCTCCACTGCAGGAGCCTCTCTGTACTACCGGAGCCATACCTGGCCAGAGCAGATAGAGGATTTGGCCTACACTCTCCTCGCTGGCCAGATGAGTTGGAGAGGTTTATGAGCTTTGTTTAGCTTGTATTTCCTAAGTCGCCTCTTACGACCTGTATGAGAAGACTAGGAGTGGTCCTATTCTACTCTGCCGGAAACCACACGGCTAATTTATTTTTTATTAATAATATATTTTTATTTTAAACATAGTTTTAAATAAACTTATGGCGCCATCTATATTTTATTTTTATTGACTAGCTAGCTCCAAGTGAGCTTTTGCTTCTTCACCGGACGTTTGAGGCGAGGGCAGAGTGCCCTCAGCCTTTATAGACAATATCACCACCCCAAGAGAGAAAGAACTCGGCTTTGGGCGTTGCCTGTTTGCGCGAGGCTTGGAGAGACAGCAAACTCTATGAGAGATACCTGATGGGCCGCGATTAGCCCTCAGCCTTTATAGACAATATCACCACCCCAAGAGAGAAAGAACTCGGCTTTGGGCGTTGCCTGTGTGCGCGAGGCTTGGAGAGACAGCAAACTCTATGAGAGATACCTGATGGGTCGCGATTAGCCCTCAGCCTTTATATACAATATCACCACCCCAAGAGAGAAAGAACTCGGCTTTGGGCGTTGCCTGTGTGCGCGAGGCTTGGAGAGACAGCAAACTCTGTGAGAGATACCTGATGGGCCGCGATTAGGTGCATGCATAAACTGAAGGGCCAATCTGAGGCAAAAGCCTTTTGAGAGCAGCAACTCTCATCTTTTGCCCGAAACATCTATGTCATCATCATCATTTCGAGTAGGTGTCACGGGCAATCGACCATAAACACCCTGGTGTCAGAGTTCTCCGGAACCACCTCTCGGTCTCTGACGTGGTTTCATTAACGACTAGATGGCAGTCGGGACTAACGGCTTATCAGACAATCAGGTGATTCTAGCCTGCAATATCTTAACCAAACTGGAAACAACTTAATAAAGAATGTTTCCCATGGGAATCGAACCCACGACCCCCGGGTCTACAGGCAAATGCCTTAACCACTGGACCACGGAGGCAGAACATCTATGTGATGAGTATACATCGGTGTTAACATGTGGTAACTCTTTGATTAATAGCTTTAGCTAACAACAACGCGTTTGAGGTTCGAGCTTCGCAAGTTCTAATTGTAACACGAATTAATGATGTAAACTTTGAGGGAATATATCCACAAATTATAACATTTTCGAAAAATATTTACTCGGACGTCGATTTTCTGTGAGAGTGTGGTACTTCCCCGGAAGAGCCGACCCGTTCATGCTACTAACAAAAATAATTTTGTCGGTAGCGCGGCTCTACCACAACTAAAACTAATAGCTGCTAATCGTATCGTATTTATTTATTTAAAAAATTATGTACACAACACGGTCACATGAAAATACATTTGCATTATAAATGAGTACAAAGGCACTACTTATTTCTTAAGAAATCTCTTCCAGTAGGCCTGTGAGAGGAGAATATCGTATATTATAGATGAATATTTTCCCCCCCGTTTTCAAAAAAAATAAAATTATTGACGTTTCGCTCCTATTGGTCGCAGCGTGATGTTTTATAGCCTAAAGCTTTTCTCAATAAATGGACTATCCAACACACAAAAAATTTTTCAATTTGAACCAGTAGTTCCTGAGGTTAGCGCGTTCAAACAAACAAACTCTTCAGCTTTATAATATTAGTATAGATGATTACAAATTAATACACCCATTTCCATTTCCAGCTTTTACAATCTGCTTGGAATTTCCAACCTAATTTTTTTTTTTTTTTTTTTATCATAAATTTGAGTGCGTTTGACCTCCATCGTGCCTGATGGGAAACAACGATGAGGTCTAGGGTGGTACACGCAAACTCAAATAATGCCTATTCACTCTTGCCTTGAAAATCCCTAAATTGTACGAGTCGGGAAACAGCGACGCGGGAAGGGAATTCCATTCCTTCGCGGTTCGCAAAATGAAGGAGGAGGCGAATCTAGAGGTGCGATGAGCAGGAATATCGACCACATATGGATGGAATCCCTGTCCACGCCGTGTCGTCCGAAGATGGAATGGTGCAGGGGGAATTAGATCGTGCAGTTCCTGTGCGCACTCACCGAAATGCAGTCTGTAAAAGACACTCAGACTAGCTACTAATCGGCGGTGTTTAAGGCTCTGGAGTCGCTTTACCGTAAGCATTTCATCATCGACGAGTCTTCTGGCACGTCTGTCGATAGCTTCCAGGGCTTCGAGCTGGTAGCGGGCGGATCCATCCCACAGATGGGAACAATACTCCATACAGAAGCGGACTTGAGCTGTGTAAAGGCTCAATAGCTGGCCTGAAGAAAAATACTGTTGGACCTTGGAGAGGATGCCCAGTTTTTTTGAAGCAGTCTTAGCCCTGGATTCGATATAGCTACCGAAGTTAAGGTTGGAGGATAGTTCAATACCAAGAAGTGCGAGATGATTTGTGACGGGAACAGGAACATTACGAAAAGTAGGAGCCAAGTTGAACGGGCTCTTCTTTGCGGTAAAAAGACATGCCTGTGTCTTCGAGGCATTAAATCTTACAAGATTGGCATCGCCCCAATCGGAGACAGCCTGCAGAGTAATTTTTGGTGCGGTTCACCATTGCCTCTCTAAGATCATCGATGTCTGTTTATTTGTCTTTGCACTTGAAAAATATCTTTCCGTAACCGTGCTATCGTCTGCGTACCCAATAATTCCTGGTATTAACAGATCGTTAATGTGTAGCAAAAAAAGCGTCGCGGAAAGAACAGATCCTTGAGGTACCCCAGCATTAATAGCCAATAGGTTCGATGAGCCGCCGTCAACAACTACTCGAATAGATCGTTCTCTCAGGAAATCTGAAATCCAAGCACAAAGACTAGCGGGGATACCGTAGGTTGGAAGTTTCGCCATAAGACCGTCATGCCAAACCCTGTCATATGCCTTTGAAATGTCAAGTGAGACAGCAAGTGCTTCACCATGTTTTTCAAGGGCCTCACTCCAAAGATGCGTGGCATACACAAGAAGATCCCCAGTAGACCGGCACTGGCGGAATCCGTATTGTCGGTCGCTGAGAAGATCATTATCTTCAAGGTATGCCAGCAGTCGCTTGTTTATAGCACGCTCCAATACCTTGCAGAGAATGGAGGTGATCGCGATTGGGCGATAGTTTGCAGGGTCGGCACGACTACCTTTCTTGGGTACGGGTTGAACGTTGGCGAGTTTCCACACTTTAGGTACATTCCCAGTCCGAAAAGAAAGACGATATAGGCGAGTCAGGACAGGTGACAATTCGGCTGCGCAATTACGTAAGACAATAGCAGGTATACCGTCAGGACCACTGGCTTTGTTTATGTCTAGGTTGCGTAGAATTTTGAGAATCTCCTTTTGGTGAATGCGGATTTCTGACATTTTACATCCGCAAGGTGTTAACTGGGGTGGTGTTTGGTTACCTGCATTCAGACGAGAGTTTTCAGCAAATAGAGAAGCAAGTAAATTTGCTTTCTCTACCGCCGTGTGTGCCAGTGTTCCGTCAGGTTTCTGCAGAGGAGGAAGTGAGGAGCGGCAAAAGTTAGCTTCAACGCACTTGGCTAGAGACCAAAATGCTTTACTCCCCGAGGGGTGTGAAGCAAGTTTGGTTCCGACTCTGCCTATGTGGTCAAAGCGAGCCTTTTCTAGCGCTTTCTTGCAGGACTTGGCCGCAAAGTTAAAAACTTTCTTCTTTTTTTGCGTATCCGGAGCTTTGCAACTTCTAGCGTCGGACCACGCCTGATATGCTGACTGTTTAATGGCCTCAGCTTTCAAACAGTCAGCATTGAACCAGGGCTCAGCCTTGATACCAGAGGGTCGATCCGAGAATGGAATATAGTATTCCATCGCCAGACCGATAACCTCGGCAACAGAACTTGCACAGCTCGACGGATCGTCAGAAGAAAAACACACTTTTAGCCATGGGTAAGATGCTAGGAAATGCCGCATTTCATCCCAATCCGCTGACCTGTATCGCCACACCCGTCTAGTGCCTCTAGGGCTGGAGTCGGGTGGGGGACATAAAAAAACGGACTTTACCATACAGTGGTCAAAACTCCCAAGGGGAGCTGAGACTGCTACTTGGTATCGGTCAGGTTCAGTGGTCAGCAGAAGGTCCAAGCAATTGGCTGTGTGGCTCTCAACGTCAGGTATCCGAGTCGCCTGGTCAACCAGCTGGGAAAAGTTAAAGGACAAGGCGAACTTGTATGCCTCTCTACCAGCATGGTCTGTCTTTTGGTATGGGAACAACCACTGCTCGTGGTGGGCATTAAAGTCCCCCAGAAAAACTGTTTGCGCGGCAGGGTACCTTTGTTGGGCCACATCAGCAGCCTCACTTAGGTACTGAAACAGCCTCGTTGTCTCCTGGTCACCGCTATGCGATCGGTAGACACCGACATAGACTATTTTCTCTGTGCCGGTGTCCACAAGCACCCAGATCGTCGAGAAGGCGGAGTTCTCCAAGTTACGGAGACGCTTGCAGCATATGTCATCGCGCACAAAGAAACAAACTCCTGCATTTGACCGAAAATTGTGCTCCAGGACGTATCCAGGGTAGTGAATATAAGATGTATCAGCAGGAGTTTTAATTTGCGTCTCCGTAAGCAAGAGCAGATGCGGCCTTGCAGTTTCAAGATGGTGGTGGACTGGGACGAGATTGGAGTGCAGACCTCGAATGTTAGTGAGGTGCACTTTTAACGAGAGGCTGTGCATCCGCTGACGAATCCTCAATTTTCTATTTCTTTTGCTCATTTTAGATTGGTCAAGAGGCAAGAGGGAAGAAAGGCGAAGAGTGGCAGTTACGCGAGGCACCAGCCAGTCTCCATCGGAAGTCACAGTGCTGCTGCGCGGTGAGTAAATCTAGCGCGGAGACCGCGGGGACGCCCGGACCCCCCCAAGGCCGCCTGTCGAGGCCTCTCGTCCGGATGCCAACCGGCCCGACAGGAGCAACCTTAGGATTATGCGCGCGATGGCGGAGCAGCCTTTCACAGCTGGCTAGTCTGCAATTGGGCTCCCAACTATCGGCGGGCGGCCAGCGGACAACCGTTGCTCCGGATCCCGCTGCCGTCCGAAACTAGACGCCGCGCGCAACAACACTATGAGTCCGAAAACGGTACGCCGACAGGCGCAACTGCGAAGACCCACTCTTCGAACGGCTACTCAGGGCGTGCAGGGTGGAACGCGCGAACGCTTGGCATCCTGGTTTTACCCTGAGGGTGGTAACCAGCCACGGCCTGAGCCTACCACCGGAAAGGTGTCACTCTTTAGCACCACCCAGGGTCAGGTGCAGGGAATCGGGGGTAAAGCCTACGGACGCGAGTGACAATCGACCCCTACATTTTTACCTTATTCTACCTACTTACGTTTTTCCTTTTTTTTTTCAGGAGGAAGCATTTATATACAGTACAGCATTAGAAAGTATAATATTTTACGCATAATATAAGGCTTTTTCTCACACACTGTTATGTAAACCGATTAATAAAAACCGAATATTAAAGGGCTTTCGCTAACATATTGTGATGTTAACCGATTAATAAAACCCAAAGCTCGTTGACAGTTGACTGATAGGATGAATGAGTGATGGCCTCGGATCCCCTCCAGTTTTTGTGGAACTTTCCATTTTTATATTAGCTTTGGGGATATCAGTGGATATGCTAGATACCTCAAAAGACTACTTTCAAATAAATATAATAATCATCATTTCGAGTAGGTGTCACGGTCAATCGACCATGCACACCCTGGTGTCACTGTTCTTCAGAACCGCCTCTCGGCCTCTGATGTGGTTCCTTTAACTACTACCAGATGGCAGCCGGGACCACCGGCTTAACGTGCCTTCCGAAACACGGAATCATCTTATTATATTCCGAATTACGGAATATAATAAGTCCGTTATTATTATTCTTATTAGGTAACCCGTCAAGCGCGAGAAACACAGACACAATGGATTTTCTATTGTTATGCGGACTGATTGGCCCACTTGGTGGTTGAGAGGTCAAGAGGCCTTAAGTCCATGTACAGTCGGCCAAGCAGATACCTGACCCCCTGACTTTTAAAACGTAAATTCACACTTTGCTGTGAAGCGCCACCTACCGTGATTTTTGGCAAGTAGACAGACAACTGCTAGTATAAACTTGTTTCTGATAACCTGCTCAGTTGCAAATTTTGTATTTCTAATAATCTCAGCTAATAATTCAAGTAATCATCAATGGTAAGAACAAGAAAGAATCAAAAACAATCCTACGTAAAGTTCGATTCGAACCATGGACCTACGACTTGAGAAGCTAGCGCTCATCTCAATACGCCAACCGACGATATGACATCTCGGGCGAAATTGGCTATCTATTTCTACTGCTATGACATCATTGTCACCAACTGCAACGCATTGCTTTAACAAATAAATTGAGGGTAATCTATCAGATTTATTTATACCTGATACCAACTAATCAAAGATATTGTTCACTCGCGTCACAATTACATTCAAGATACTGCGATTACTGAGTAGTGATCCAAAACCCCACCAGTTATTAGGCATCCCGTTTCATCTTATATAGCAGATTTTGTGAAAGCTAATAGTGTATTGTGAAGACAACCACAGTATTTAAAGTATCTATATCTAGAGAGTTAGGTATCGCGGTAAGTAGAAATTATAAGTATTTAATATACTTACTTAATTGTCACACTATTTTTTGTTCCGTAAAACATAGGGTTTGTGATAAATGTCTAAGATAAATATATCTCTTACAGAGAAACACCGTCCGTTTGTAGATTAGGAGATTTAAGAAGACTCGATCAACTGGCGTAACATAGGTATAATATTTCAATTGAAACAGTGAGGAAACATTCAACAAGAACGAGATCGTATTTTATTCTGATGAAAAAAGTTTTAAGTCTGATGATGATGGCAGAAAAATATTGCGGAGAAGACATGGCCAGCGTATAGCCATCAAAATAATTTGCCTTTGAGAACAGTGGCAGGATAACATAAGTTTAAAATAATTATTAAATAGTTAAAATAATAATAATATTTAATACCTAGTGTATTACGCAGTGTAGATTATTAGGTAACTGATCGTATTATTGTTTTGCAGGTTATTGGCAGATATCTTCAATGGGCCCAGGGGAGCTGGTAGATTTCGCCGGCCGGATGAATAAAGAAAAATACTTGGAAATTTTATGAGATGTAGTGATTCCAACAGTGTGCAATGTAGAATATATTTTATTTAAGACAATTGTTCTGTGATCTAACTGTTATTGAGTGACCAATTAAAATCCCAGATTGTAGGGTCAAATAGTGCTTAACTGGGACACGAGACACGGGTAAAGTTTGAACTTAAATCAATTTAGACAAAGAGGTTATACTAAATTAATAAATATGCGCATAAGTGATATGTGACCTGATCTAACATGGTAAGTGAAATGACAAATAGACTTGAACAAAAGCTTCAAAACGGGGTCACCCTCTCCCATATTAAAATTCATTTAATGCCATAGGTTTACATATTCATTCTTATACTATTATCGAAGCAAAGTTATTCAAATAGCACTATTTGACCCCACATTTAAAAAAATATAATACTATGATTAAAAAAAAGTTGAGAGATGTAAATTGTTACTTATTAAGTAACATGTTGGTTCTCTCTACAGAAGATTAATCATAGTTTGAATTAAGTAGGCAGGTATTTATTTCACTGTTAAATTTTTTTGATGTAATAAAGTAATTAAAAATTTAAAATGCTTTTTATTAACAGTAATTAGCTCGGTAACATTATGTTAAAACAACCAAAATTACACCAACATCACAATACGAAGTTGGTAATATTTGTAAAAAATAAAAAGCTTTGGAGGATTTGAACCTGTTCCCTCATAAACACACTAACTATTAAACCGTAGTGCCTACCACTTGCGCCACATCTAACTATTGAAGTATCTTTGAAATAAGCGTATCGTATGCTAGGGCTTGTTTTATTTATCAAAAATCGAATAGATGGCATTAGTCATCAAGGGTATCAGATTTCTGCTTATTAACCTTATTTGTTCATTCACAATTCAATAGATGGCACTAGTCGCAAAGGATATTACACTTGTATATTTTTATCTTTGGGTTTAAACCACGGATGGTTCTTTAGTTTGCGAAAAATGGCGCCGTTGTAGGGGGGTCAGATATCTCCTTGGCTGACTGTACGACTTGAAGTCGTAAATAGACTTAAGATCCCTGGTTCAAATCCCGCCTGCTTGAGATTTTTTACCATATTTTATTTCTTAATTAAATGCAAATAGAATACAAAATAAAACACAGACATATATCCGTTAGTTATATTATCAAAAAATATTGGCCACATCAACAGCCTCCGTGGTCCAGTGATTAAGGCGTTTGCCCGTTGAACCGGTAGGTTCGATTCCCACCGGAAGCATATTTTGTTTAGTTGTTTCCAGTTTGGTTAATACATTGCAGGCGTGAAGCACCTGATTGTCTGATAATAAAGATGATTCCGTGCTTCGGAAGGCACGTTGAGCCGGTGGTCCCGGCTGCAATCTTGTAGTCGTTAAAGGAACCACGTCAGAGGCCGAGAGGCGGTTCCGAAGAACTCTGACACCAGGGTGTGCATGGTCGATTGACCGTGACACCTACTCGAAATGATGATGATTGGACACATTTTCCATGCTGGTCTGGGAGAAAAGAAAAAACGTAGAAAGTGACTCACCTTGTGTGAGCCACCTATATTTATTTTAATCTATTTTATTGTATTTGTTGTTATAGCGGCAACACAAATACATCATCTTTAAAATTTTTAACTGTCTAACTATTACGGTTCATGAGATACAGCCTGGTGACAGACGAACAGACAGACAGACGGACAGCGGAGCGATATTAATAGGGTCCCGTTTTGCACCCTTTGGGCACGGAATCCTAAAAACGTAAAAGAAGCTAAAAGTATTATCACAGGTCGTTAGCACAGACTAACAATTTCTTTGAGAATACTTACCTAATTGAATGAAAAGAGTATTTCCTTTGAAAATGTTTACACTTATATCACACTGGATGTTTTATTCATCTGACGAATTAAATTATACAAAACGCTACTTTTTAAACAGAAAAATTGAATGGTTTCTAAAGAAATAATAGAGCGAATTTACATGCAAAATAATAAATATAAATAAATAAATAAATATATACGGACAAATCACACAGATTGAGCTAGCCCCAAAGTAAGTTCAAGACTTGTGTTATGGAATACTAACTCAACGATACTATATTTTATAACAAATACATATATAGATACACATCCAAGACCCAGGCCAATCTGAAAAATATAATTTTTCATGAAAATTATCTTTTTCAGATTGGTCTGGTCTGGTATAAAATATAGTATCGTTGAGTTAGTATCCCATAACACAAGTGTCGAACTTACCTTGGGGCTAGCTCAATCTGTGTGATTTGTCCGTATATATTTATTTATTTTCCATATTGACATGGCCGGGGATCGAACCCGGGCACTCCGTGTCGCAGGCTGGCGTGTTGACCGCTGCGCCACGGAGCTAGTCAATTATACTACTATAAATGCAATAAACGAAATTATACATATATAGGGTGATTAGATTACATTCGCACATTGCATGTGGATAAGAGGATTACCATAATAAAATCGTTTCCATGCGTTTCGCTTGTCTTTCTTACATTGCAAATATACTTCGGGTAATAATAAAAATAAATTGTGTTGAAAACGAGCGTTAATATGTTATCTATTCAGGGATAAAAGCTGAATAAGGTAAAAAAAACCAGCCAAGTGCGAGTCGGACTCGCGCACGAAGGGTTCCGTAGCAGATTAGATTATAGATAACTATAAAAACGGCAAAAAAATCATGTTTGTTGTATGGGAGTTCCCCTTTAATATTAATTTTATTTTTAGTTCAGTAGTTATTTTAAAAGTGAATATATAACTATATGCTAAAATTTCAAGCGTCTACCTGTTGCCGTTATCAATATCGAGCAAAACCAAGCAAAAAATCTTGTTTGTTGTATTGGAGCCCCCTTAAAAAATTGTTTCATTCTATTTTTTAGTATTTGTTGTTACAGCGGCAAAAGAAATACATCATCTGTGAAAATTTTAACTGACTATCTATTATGGTTCATAAGATCCAGCCTGGTGACAGACGGACAGACAGACAGACGGACAGCTAAGCGAAATTAATAGGGTCCCGTTTTTACCCTTGGGTACGGAACCCTAAAAATGTACGTTCTAAAATGCATTTATAGCAAACGGGACTTGAACCAGCGACCTAGGTCGTACATAGACCTAGGTCGCTGGTTCAAGTCCCGCCCGCATGGAGTGTCATTAATTACTGCTAAAACGAAAACTGTGAACCGCGAGGGCACGCTACTGCGATCAACGCTACTGCTAATGCATGTAACTGCGAAAAACGGCACTGCGAAGCACTACTACATCGAATGACCGGAACGGAACCGGTTATTTGATGTAGTATATTTTAAACATATTGCTTTTCTTTATATTTACATTAGTATACAGCTATTTTCAAAACTAAGTGAAAACAAACCCAAAAAGAAGAATACTACGAAATATTTTTTATAAAAATGCTTACGGGGTCTTTAAAAATGTGCTTTATTATCTAGGGTCCGCGGTCTGAAAAAGGTTAACACTTTCCGGGACGTCCCGCCTGTAGACGTAGACTTCTATTGTTATATCTATTGTGTCTAGTCAAGTGTCCGTGAATGAGTGAAGCAACGCCGTTTCATAACGTTATTCACGAATGAAATAGATACTTCTAATGAATAATTTCACTACTAAAGTTAACCTGAATAGTGTCTCAGATTTGTAGTACCATTATGAGAAAAGTTCATGAGCAATTTAAATTTCTGAGAGCGCCATCTGTTAACGCTGGGGTAATGAAAGTAATTATTGGCAAGAATTCAACAAATTGTAGGTTCTGCTTGCGGCTTTGATAGCGTGATTTGTTCTAGTCGTCATTAACGAATTAAATAGATACTTCTAATAATTGATTCCATCATTAATTTCATCTGAATGGTATTTTAGATTATGAGCACTTTTGACGGAAAAGCACCTCGGCAATATTTTTTCTGACAATGATCGGTAATAAGAGGAATTATAATTGAAGCAACCATAGGTCAACACCAAGGGTGCCACAGAATGGAGCCATCCATTCTGTGGCACCTTTGGTGTTGCAGGTGTCCATATGCTACGGTAACTACTTTCTATCGAATAGGCCGTACGTTTGTTTGTCTATTTTGTTGTATTAAAAAAAATGTCGTAAGAGGCGACTTAGGAAATACAAGCTAAACAAAGTTCATAAACATCAATGAGACCTCTCCAACCCGTCTGGCCAGCGAGGAGAGTGTAGGCCACAGCCTCTGTCTGCTCTGGCCGAGTACAGAGGGTCATGTTCCTGTAGTGGAGACTAAAAAGACCTGATGATGATGATGAAAAAGAAGCTATTGGCAAGAATTCTAACAACTTTGAGTTTATATCAGGTTTTTAGTTGTGACATCGTCATTCGCGAATGAAAACGATACCTCTCGGTATTTTTTAATAAAACACCGAGAGTGCTATATAATAACAGATTAATAATTTGGCTATTCACATATAATATTGGCTTACCTACAACACCTTTAATGATCAATTCCACCACTAACATCTTGAATGGTGTCGCAATTAATCAATTCCTTATTCTCAGATTCAGAGCCCTATTAATGATAGTTAATGATAACGTTAACGCTGGGATAATGAAAGTAAATATTGGCAAGATTAAACAACTTTATCAGTACTGGCTTAATTTTGTTGGCTTGGGAGAGGCCTTTGTCCATGGAATGCCGGGATAATGATGATGATGATGAATATATTGGTTGTTGCAGTTGTTGTTGAATTGTATGAGATGCTTCCTTCCATGCTGGTCTGGGAGCAAAGAAAAAACGTAGAGTGTACCAGCTGCTTCTCTTCCTCATCGTAAAAATCGATTGAGGGCAAATCTAACGAATCATATTAGTAGGCGATGCGGCTAGCAACCCATCACTATTTTGATTCGATTTTCCACATAATGCCCACCAACATGCTAAACGTAGTTTTTACTAGGGAAAAAGACGTGATACTAAGTATATGTATACATATATGTATGAGATGCTGAAGATGTGTAAGTTGAGGAGAGCTTAAGATCAATGTGCGAAAGGATGATGATGTGATAGGATCTTGAAGTTATGCAGTTGATTTGAAGGTAAAAGTTGATGTAGAGTTAAACCTACACAGTGTTATTATAAAACGCGGACTAACTTTAGTACCTGGCTTAAACCATTATCCGTTCAAAACAAATTGACAATGACAGTTGTCTAACGTCGAAGTGATAAATGACATCTTATTTTGGTCGGATAATGGTTTAAACCAGGTACTAAAGTTAGTCCACTTTTTATAATAAGACAGTATGTGTTATTATAAAACAAGGACTAAAGTTAGTACCAGGTTTAAGCCGGGGTCCAAGTCAAGTACTAAGGAAAATCGTATTATAAAACGAGGTTTATCGTTTAAGCCAGAGATGATCCTAGGTCTAAAGATAAACCTACAATTCCCTAGTTTAACTCTAGTACTAACTTATTTTGTTACCAACAAATAGGTCACTTTTCACAAAAAAAACGCTTTGATGCTAAAATCTATGTCAAATCCAATTACTCTATTTGCAATGAGCAAAAACCTGGAAAATGCGAAGAAATAAATAAAACCAACACATATAATAATGAAAAAATATTTTAATTATTTGCATTTTAACATATCAAAACATTTAATTAGATTATTTTTAACGCTTTTGTCGTAATTTATATTTCACAACCGCCACAAAACAATGACTTTTAGGCACCTTAATTTCATATTAGGAAGAATAGTTTGTATAAATATAAACAAATTTTTACACCATATTCACTTTTACTTTATTCACGTAAATTTTATTTCACAGCAACTTTAAAACAATTACTTTTGAGACACTGCACCGTTAATTCATTAAATAAAAATATATTCTTTACAATCATATTTGTAAACAAACTTTGAGGTTACTTTGGATCAAATTCATTTTGTTGCGCGCGCACACGCGTTCCGTTTCAGGTTTGTAAAATTATTAAATCGTTTTGTATATAATATGATATTTTTATCTGGCCACTGAATTTATCGTTTAAGACAAAAATAAACATGTTTCTCCTTTTCAATTTTATTCTTTTTAGTTTTATACTAGTTTCAAACAATAAATTTTATGATTTATTTTAAAATTAGTGAAGATCGGAACGTAGTAGTAGCATACCGAACCTGGATAATGCCGTTTTTTTTATAATAACACTGTATCAGTGTTATTATAAAAAATCGGCAAACCCCAGGTTTAAACCTGGTCTACCTTAGTCCGGACTAGCAATGGTCAACCTAGGTTTAGCAAATTAAACTTTGTTTCATTACAAAAAATGAACTAAGTCAAGACTAACTTAGACCTGAGACGATCTCTGGATGATCTAACGGAAGCAGGATTCATTCAATCATTCGTTCAGTATGCTACTACTACGTTCCGATTTTCACTTATAATAAAATGAATCATAAAATTTATTGTTTGAAACTATTATAAAACTAAAAATAATAAAAATGAAATGGAGAAACATGTTTATTTTTGTCATAAACGATATACTCAGTGGTCAGATTAAAAAATAATATTTTATACAAAACGATTTAATAATTTTACAAACCTGCAACGGAACGCGTGTGCGCGCGCAATAAAATAAATTTGTTCCAAAGTAACCTCAAAGTTTGTTTACAAATATGATTGTAAAAATATATTTTTATTTAATGAATTAACGGTGCAGTGTATCGAAAGTAGTGATGTGCCGTTCCCAGGAACGTTCCTACATTCCCCAGATTTCCAAAATCGATCCTGGGAACGTTCCCAATAAATGGAAATGTCAGGGAAAGTTGTAATTTTATTTGTCATACAACTTTTTTGTCAATGCAAATATATTGAACTGATGTATATGCATTACTTGGTATATGTAATATATAAATATTTTTAATAATCGACAAAATTTCCGAAATAAACGGGAACGTTCCCAGGGAATGTTCCCAAATTCCCGGGGAACGTTCCCTTGTTGCCGGGAATGTTCCCTTGTTGCTGGGAATGAGACCAAATCTCAAAAGTTTTTATTAAGTAAGTATACAAGATTTTCCTAATTTAGATGGGAACGTTCCCCCGAAATTGGGAATGTTTCCGGAAACTTTCCCGTAAACGGGAACGGGGAACGTTCCCTGGGAATGGGAATTTGGGAACGGCACATCACTAGTCGAAAGTAATTGTTTTAAAGTTGCTGTGAGATAAAATTTACGTGACTAAAGTAAAAGTGAATATAGTGTAAAAATTTGTTTATATTTGTACCTAAAAAATACTTACTATAAAGATGATTTGTATAAACTATTTTTTCCTAATATGAAATTAAGGTGCCTAAATTGTTTGTGGCGATTGTGAAATATAAATGACGACAAAAGCGTTGAAAATAATCTAATTAAATGTTTTGATATGTCAAAATGCAAATAATTAAAATGTTTTTTCCTAATTGTATGTGTTGGTTTTATTCATTTCTTCGCATTTCCAGGTTTTTGCTCATTGCGAATAGGGTAATAGGATTTGACATAGATTTTAGCATCAAAGCATGTTTTTTGGTGAAAAGTGACCTATTTGTTGGTAACAAAATAAGTTAGTACTAGAGTTAACCTAGGGAATTGTAGGTTTATCTTTAGACCTAGGATCATCTATGGCTTAAACGATAAACCTCGTTTTATAATAAGATTTTCCTTAGTACTTGACATGGACCCCGGCTTAAACCTGGTACTAACTTTAGTCCTTGTTTTATAATAACACTGATACAGTTTTATTATAAAACGAGGACTAAAGATAGTACCTTATTTAAACCATAATCCGACCAAATTAGGCCATCACTTGTCACTTTCCATTTTTGTCAACTGTCAGTGTCACTTTGTTTTAGGCGGCGGAATGGTTTAAATCTAGTACTAACTTTTGTCCTCGTTATATTATAAGACTGATATTGTGTACATTGGTTTAGTAGTGTATGTATGTTTTTTACATCACCACAGAATAAGTAATAGCACTAACGTTCAAAATGTTCAAACTGGTGGTGGCGTTGTGTGTCTGGTCGTCGAGTTCCCTCTTATATGGTTGAGCTCAGCGATGGCTGATCCATGCGTCAACTCGTGAACGGGTGCTGCCGGGGGGGACAGGTCTGCTCAGCCTCTTTAAGACTTCTATCTTCGATCTTTGAGACTTTTATCATATCTGTTGTTGTTGCACGCTCGATCGCTAACATAACGTGTTTCACAAAAATATGTAAATTGAAATTGTATATAACATGACATCAGAAAAAAAAAAGATAAGATAAAAATATAAAATATCATACAAAGCCCTTCAGGCAAGTAGGCGACCAATACTGTTGAAAAGAGTTTCTTTCAGCGTCTTCTTCTCTGCAGTGGTCGGTTCCGAAACGCTAGTAGTTTGTAGCTTTTTAACAATAATTAATAATTTGAATTTTATATAATAAGTAGGTATTATTTAAAATGTGAGTTGACGTGAAAAAGTGCCTGAAAAGGCCTATTTTCTGAATAAATCTTTGAATTTTGAATCTAACGTAACATCACTAAACAAACGTGGAATACGAGACAAAGTTTAGAACAACATTTAACTACTGTGACATGCAGTGGCCAGTACCGTGCATGCAGGATTAACTCGGTCTGAAGTCTGGAGGCTAATTTACAGTTAGTTCCGACCTTCAATCAAACATAATGCTACCATTACATACACAGTCTCATACAAAATGAAGCCTAAATAGTGTCCCCGAGCCAAAACATCATGCATACTTACAAACAACAACAAAAACCGGCCAAGTGCGAGTCGGACTCACGCACGAAGGGTTTCGTACCGTTATCTATAAAAACGGCAAAAAAATCATATCTGTTGTATGGGAGCCCCCCTTTAATATTAATTTAATTTTTATTTAATTATTTATTTTTAAAGTGTATATATAACTAAATACTCTGCGAATATTTCAACCGTCTACCTGTTGCCGTTATCAATATCAAGTAAAAACAAACAAAAAAATCACGTTTGGTGTATAGGAGCCCCCTTAAATATTTATTCTATTCTTTTTTTTTAGTATTTGTTGTTATAGCGGCAACAGAAATACATCATCTGTGAAAATTTCTAACTATCACGGATCATGAGATACAGCCTGGTGACAGACGGACAGACAGACAGACGGACAGCGGAGCGACATTAATAGGGTCCTGTTTTACCCTTTGGGTACGGAACCCTAAAAACGGTACATTCAGAGAGTATGACACTCTATCTTTCTTTTTTACTTTTGAAACCGAACATTAAAAACAATATGTAATATAGTAATATGTAATATTTTTACTAATAAAGTTTTTATTATGTTAATAAAACAATTTTTAAAATAAAAAACTGAACCTAATTAAATAAAATAAATTTAGTTAAAACTATAAAAATAAATCACTTAACAGGAAAAACAAAAGTGTCGCAAACCACTGCTCTGCGGAAGTGTGCCCAAAAGGCTGGCAGCGTTGCCACGTTGTATGGCAATGCTTCTTTGTGCTAAGAAATTGCCAGCCCTTTGGTCACTAGACACTTCTCATATAAAGTATTTTTTTATATATGTTTTTATTTATAGCCAAGTTGTTTATAGATGGGGTTCTATTGCCGCTATAACAACAAAAACTAAAAAACAGAAAAAAAAATTAAGGTGGGTCTCATACAACAAACGTGATTTTTTTATCATTTTTTCTCTATTTCGATAACAGCAATAGGTAGACGCTTGAAATATTCACGGAATATTAAGTTATATATTCACTTTTTATTAATACAACATACACTTTTATATATAACTAGCTTTCGCCCGCGGCTCCGCCCGCATTAATGTCGATCCCTCGGGAACTTTTTCCCGGGATAAAATGTGCCCTATGTCCTTCTCCGTACCCCAGATAACGTGTATGCCAAATTTCATAATGATCGGTTCAGTAGTTACTACGTGAAAGCGTAACAAACAAACAAATAAACTAACTCACTTTCGCATTTATAATATTAGTTAGGTATTAGTTAGGACAATTAATAAATAAAATAAAATAAATATTTAAGAGCCCCCCTTAAATATTTATTCTATTCTAGACGGACAGACGGACAGATGGACAGACGGACAGACGGACAGACGGACAGACGGAACGTTCTAACTATCACCGTACAACGTACGAACGAACCCATGCAACAGACATATTTTTTTTGCCGTTTTTATAGATAATGGTACGGACCCTTAATGCGCGAGTCCGACTCGCACTTGACCGTTTTTTTCTCAGATCAGCCTGCATCACCAACCTAGACTGTAGTGAACGAGGTTTAAGTACCTCAAGTACTAATATCGCAGCAGTCTTTGTTTGTTATCCGCATTGTCTGAACCTTATGAGCGTAGTTTATTGCTGTCTCACTACTGCTATCAACGACAAAACTCTGTACTATGGTAAGTACTGTGCTATTAAATTTTAGACCTTACTGCATTGATAATAAATGGCAAAACTGCATACAAATTTAATACGTGGGTATAAATTTATTGCCTTTATCCTTACTAATATTATAAATGCGAAAGTGAGTTTGTTTGTTTGTTACGCTTTCACGCCGTACTACTGACCCGATCATCATAAAATTTTGCATACAAGTTCTCTGGAATACGTAGAAGGACATAGGTTACCTTTTATACCGGGAAAAAGTACTATTCCCGAGGGATCGGCATTGACGCGGGCGGAGCCGCGGGCGAAAGCTAGTCCTTACTAATATTATAAATGCGAAAGTGAGTTTGTTTGTTTGCTTGTTTATTTGTTTGTTTGTTTTTTTGTCACGCTTTCACGCCGTAACTACTGACCCGATCATCATAAAATTTTGCATAATGTTCTCTAGACTACGGAGAAGGACATAGACTACCTTTTATCCCAGGAAAAAGTACTGTTCTCGAGGGATCAAAATGGACGCGGGCGGAGCCGCGGGCGAAAGCAAGTTGATAATAAATGGCAAAACTGCATACAAATTTAATACGTGAGTATAAATTAATTGCCTTTATCATTATCCTTACTTAATATTATAAATGCGAAAGTGAGTTTTTTTGTTTGTTACGCTTTAACGCCCTAACTACTAAACCGATCATCATGAAATTTTAGATACAAGTTCTCTGGAGTACGGAGAAGGACATAGGCTATCTTTTATCCCGAGAAAAAGTACTATTTCCGAGGGATTAACATTGACACGGGTGGAGCCGCGGGTGAAAGCTAGTTGATATAAATGGGTGTTATACTGCATACAAATTTAATACCTTTGAGAATAAAAACGTATTTTAGACCCTGATTATGGGCAACGGTTCTTTGTTTTTAGGGTTCCGTACCCAAAGGGTAAAAACGGGAACCTAATATCGCTCCGCTGTCTGTCTGTCTGTCTGTTTGTCTGTCCATCTGTCACCAGGCTGTACTCATGACCGGTGATAGTTAGACAGTTGAAATTTTTACACATGATGTATTTCTGTTGCCGCTATAACAACAAATAATAAAATAAATATTAAAGGGTCTCCCATACAACAAGAGTGGTATTTTGCTTGTTTTTGCTCGTTAATGATAACGACAACCGATAGACGCTTGAAATATTAACAGAATATTTAGTTATATATTCACTTTAAAAATATATAATTAATAAACCTAAATTAATATTAAAGTGGGGCTCCCACACAACAGACATGATTTTTTTTTTGCCGCTTTTATAGATAACGTTACGGAACCCGTCGTGCGCGAGTCCGACTCAACTCCGACAATAAAACCGGCCTAATGCGAACTCGACCGCTTTATTTGAATAGTTGAAGTGAAAAGAATATTTATTATCGCCACTCTTTTGCTACTTACAATTGTTTTTTTAAATATATCTTGAGATAAGTAAACCCTAACTGCTGACACTGTAAATCTAGGAATAAATAAAATGAAAGAATACCCACACGATCTATTCATTCGATTTAAATGATCATCCTAATCCGAATGTATTCGATTCGAACTTAGCAGTTTCAGTTTCGAATAGAATGCAGTCTTACAGAATAGGGACGGGACGGACTATTCACAAATAAAGAAAGTATAGAATTATCACTTCAGGCACCAACCAACTAGTTAGTTAGTACATATACCTAATTTATGGCATCGGGTAAAAATTCATGGGATAAAACAAAAGCTTATTAATTATTCGAAAGATGGGTGGCGTAACAGAGGCTTACATGTATATCAGCTAAGAGCGGAAGTTGATGGAGTTAGAAGAAGATGATATAGAACATTTATTAATGTTTTTTATTGACAACTTCTGCATACTGACACCGGAATTACATACTGATTACCGGAAGTGTCTATGAATGCAGGGCCTCGAATTCGCCCCAGTCCGGATCATGATGGAAAACGATCTATATCATTTTTCAGATTGGCCTGGGTTGTGGATATTTATTTTAAACTAAATGTACCATAGTATAGTTGAGTTAATATCTTACGACACACATTCCTAACTGACTGTAGAGCTAGTTTTATCTGTGAGATTTGACCCTATGCACTTATTTATTCCAATTATTTATCAACGTGTAGTCTTGTACTGGTATAGTAAATACTAGCTGTCGCCCGCGGCTCCGCCCGCGTTAGTGTCGATCCCTCGGGAACAGTAGAATTTCCCGGAATTAAACATACCCTATGTCCTTTCCCGGGCCTCAAACTACCTCCATACCCAATTTCATCGAAATCAGTTCAATGGTTAAAGCGTAAAAGAAGACGACAGACGCTCCTTTCTTAGCGCTCACTCACATCATCATAAGAACCCCTGTACCAAATTTCAAGTCTAGGCGCAGCAGTTTCGGTTGCGTTGATATATAAATCAGATTTTCCCGCGGCTACGCCGCTGCCGTTAGTGTCCATCCCTCAGGAACTGTAGAATTTCCCGGAATAAAAGATACCCTATGTCCTTCCCCGGGTCTCAAACTACCCCCATACCAAATTTCATCCAAATTGGTTTAATGGTTGAAGCGTGAAAAGAAGACAGACAGAATTCATTCAAATGACGATAACTTTTTTTTTAATGAACCGATTTCGATGAAACAAACTTTAAATGTTTTGCCGAGTTAAAACAAAGCAATTGGTGAAAGTTTGAAGTAAATCGGTTCAGTATTTTCGGAGATAATCGTGATCATACATACAGACAGACAGACAGACACAGACAGACAAGAAATTCTAAAAAATGTTTTTTGCTTTCTATTATTCTTTTTAAGTGTCCCTCTATCTATTTCAGTCAAAAATTCTAAATGTACAGACAAAATATTTTTACTGTTTTATTATATGTATATAGATAGTTCAGCATTTGGTAGCTGTTGTTGACTTTTTATTAAATCTACAATTTATTAAGAAATAAAATAAGTATTATAACAATAAATTAAAAGCTACCTATAAATAGAAAATAAAATTGCCCTGGCAGCTCATTACCCCGTAGTAGCGCGCCCTGACAGCTGGCAGTATTGCCACATAGTATGGCAATACTCTGGTCACGAGATACCTCAATTAACTTCTTGGCAATGGCGGTGAATAATTTGAGGGCTGAAGGTCTCCACGACCCAAGAGTTTCAACCCTAAACGGTTGAAATATATAATTGTTGCCGAGGCATTGATATTTGCGCCGTTTGAGGATTTCCGCTGCCGGCTATGGATCCTGTGACCGGGAGGTGAGACGGTGCCAGAGAGTCGACGCAAGTAGCGTCCGACACAAGAAGTCACCCCAACCTTCAAGGCACAAGAGCCATTCCGTCCGGTCTCAACAATGCAATTTTTGATATCAATGATATCAAGTCCATTTGATATTTAAATTATTTTGACCGATTTGAAAAGTATTTTTTAAATCGTTCCAGTAGTTTTTGAGTTTTCCAAGTACAAAACAAACTCACAATCACAATTACTCGAGATTACCTTGCCAATAACACGGTTTGTAGTGATGGTCTTGATCTTAATTATCATAAGCATTGATTGTTTGTTGAAATGGGTGTCCAAACACAGTAAATTGCGGAGGGTATCGTTCTGTAAATTTTGTATTTATCGCTCATTCCCGAAGGAACTCTTTTAGGTGGATGACCTCGGGACAGTTTATTGGCAGTTGACTTAACAATAAAGTGAATTGGAGCTAAGTGAAACTAGTTCCAGTTTCGCTAGTTATCTAAATTGGATTGGTATCGGCGCAGGTAGAAAATATCTTGGCGAGAAAGTTTTAGGAAAAGTAAGATTAAATTTTGAGACATTTCTATGATCGTAGGTTATCGATTGTATGTCTAGTCTGTAAGGAAGATGGTGGTCAGAGTGGCGGTAACCATATTTAAAAGATAAATAGTCTGAATCTCAAAAGCACGAGTAATTAGTAGGTTGGTACGAGTACTTTGTGCTGCCTCCATGGTCCAGTGGTTAAGGCGTTTGCCTGTAGACCCGGGCAAGGGGTCGTGGGTTCGATTCCCACGGGAGAGAAGCATCCTATGTTTAGTTGTTTCCAGTTTGGTTAGGACATTGCAGGCTTGAATCACCTGATTGTCTGATAATAAAGATGATTCCGTGCTTCGGAAAGCACGTTAAGCCGTTGGTTCCGGCTGCCATCTGGCAGTTGTTAAAGGAACCACGTCAGAGGCTGAGAGGCGGTCCCGAAGAACTCTGACACAAGGGTGTGCATGGTCGATTGACCGTGACACCTACTCGAAATGATGATGATGAGTATTTTGTAGGTACTAGACTGCTGCACCGGTTATATTCATCGACCATTACTTGCGTTTGTCGAAGGAAAACACGGTAAGGAGACTTGTAACAGTTGTCTGCTGAATACTATTGTCTGATATTGTCTAAGAATGATAAAATCTACGTTTGAGTAGTAGCTTTCCCACTTCTTTGCTTCTTTCGGTGAATGAGAGAGCCTATCCTTCCTTCCCCCTCCCCCTTTCCTCCTTCCATGTCTTCTCCCCAACTCTTTGAAAGTCCGGCAACGCTCCTGTTACACTACGCTGCCCATGGACAATGTTGCAGTTGTCCATGGGCAAGTGGTCGCTTACCATCAGGTGACTTGCTTGCTCGTTTGCCGTGCTTTATCTTAAAAAAACCGGCCAAGTGCGAGTCGGACACGCGCAGGTAGGGTTCCGTAATAAATTTCTTTTTGTATAACTTAATTAAACATTTATGCTTTTCGCCATTTTTCCTTTATCTGTGCTACAGTATAATGATTTCGTACGAAGTACCCTGTAAAAGCCGATCGAGGGGATGGGGAAATGTGAGAAATCAACTTAATTTTTTAATCAACTCTTACAACTTTCTCTTTTACGTATATAGGTCTGTCTTGCTTTTAGTGTAGCACCGCAATAGTAGAAACCAAGGTACTTAGTCAACATATGTAAAACGATTATTTTACACAACTATTTTTATAAGTTCCGGGGTGTCATCCTCAACTTCCTGTCCAGTGGTTGCAGGAATGGCAAGGGTAAGCGCGACCGGCTTCTTAAGCTGTACTGACCCTGTAGGTTTTAATTCCCTTGCGAATGTCGAAAAACACGAAAATTTGCGGCATAAACGGCTGTATCTTTTGAGTGCGTTGGCCTAGAAGTTTGATTTTTTCACAGCTCCAAGGGACAATAGACCTGAGTATTTGATATGAATTTTAGCTTGATACCTTTACGCGTTCCTGAGAAAAAGGTCTTGACAGACCAACAGACAGACAGACGGACAGACGGACAACCGAGTGATCCTTTACCGAGGGTTCCGTACCTCAAAAGGTAAAAAGGAACCCTCCTTTTTACCTTTTGAGGTACGGAACCCTAAAAAGTAAGTCTGTACTATAAACAATATTAATACAATAACTCGACGTAATAAAAGTCAGGAAACCGCGACTGGGGGCTATCGAGAATTTCGTAACTTTTCAATTTCCGCGTCCCGCCGCCTAGTTATAATCGAGTTATTGGATTCTCTACTATTCTATACGCAGGTGTACATTACATTTTAAAATGGGGTACGTGAATAGTAGATTTTGGAAAATATTGATTACGCGATGAATGATAATGGTGTACTAATTAAGTCGCGGCGCGGCTCACGTAAAATGCTGACACAAGCAAAATGTACGCTGTATGCATCGTACAGACTGTTAGAGTCATTTTAATTTTGATATCGATACATTAGGTCTGATAATTTTTTTTGAAAAATATACATACGTACATACATAGTATCACGTCTTTTTCCCTTGTGGGGTAGACAGAGCCTAGGTCTATAAGACCCGAAGGCCACGCTTTAGTATGCTGGTGGGCATTAAGTGGAAAACGGAATCAAATATGATGGGTAGCTAACCGCATCGCCTTTTAACTCAGATTTTACCCATTCCCTCGATCGGCTTTTACGATCTGCACGGGAAGAAAAGCAGCTGGTTACATTCTGTTTTTTTCTTTTCTCTCAGATCAGCATGGAAGAGATCAGATTGGAAATATCATAGTAAAAATATCAAACGTATGATAATAAAATAAGACCCATCTTAAAATTAAAATAAGAAAAGTTACTTACTATAAATTTTAAGGCCTACCTTAAAATATATAGTAAGTAACTTTTCTTATGAAACCATTTCCATATACGTAATATTTAACATAGCGACCGAACAGTGACGTCATTAGTCTGCCGTTTTTCTCAAGCCAAGACGAAAAAAAAAATTGTCCTAAAATCTCAAAGGCTTTTTATGTTATCAAGTTATTTTTAGTACCTGCTCTTCCATGCTGTTTTTCTTCCCACGCAGATCGTAAACCCGATCGAGGGAATGGGCGAAAATTTGGTGAGTAGGCGATGCGGCTAGCAATCCATCACTTTTTGGATTCCGTTTTTTACCTAACGCTAAACACGGGTCATAAATGTCTTAAACACCAAGACTCTGTCTACCCCGCAAGGGAACGAGACGTGAAAGCATGTATATACGTTGAGTATCGAAACTCAAGCAAGTTTAGCAGACTAGCGTATATAACCACTGCACTATGAAAAAGCTATTTAGATTTATTATTGAGTTATCTATATAATTTATATCTATATATGTATATTCTCTATATCTATACTAATATTATAAAGCTGAAGAGTTTGTTCGTTTGAACGCGCTAATCTCAGGAACTACTGGTTCAAATTGGACAATTATTTTTGTGTTGGATAGTTAATTTACTTAGGAAGGCTTTAGGTAGGCTATAAAGTATCACGCTGCGACCAATAGGAGCGAAGCAACAATAAAAAAATGTTTTGAAAACGGGGAAAATTATTCATCTATACTAATAAAAAACTAATTAATCATAATAAAAAACATACAGATAAACATACCATATCAATAGATATTTCTGAAGTAGGAACAAGTGTTAAGCGTAAAACCATTCTCACGTGGAAAGGCTAAAGGGCACTGCCGGCGGTCTCCCGACGTGACCTTTGACCGAAATAGAAGATAACCCAATTCGCCGGATTGATGGGGCATCCTCATACGTTTTAATCTTCTTTTGACAAATTGTAGGTTTTATAATTTTGACTTTTTTATACTTTACTTGTATTTTCATATTTTCAAGTGTTATATTTTGCATTCACAATGCTATTTTGATATACAATAAAATTTGGTGAACAATTTTTTCAAGGGAATTGAACATGCTACTTTCAAGTCTATGTATGACTTAAGTGTACGACGTGACTTTAGTCACACATAGACTTAAAGTAGCAGGTGACTTATGTCATACACAGAATTAAAAGTCGCAGGTTCAAATCCCTCGAAAAATGTTCACCATATCTTATTTCTTAATTTAATAAGACTTATAGCAAACCATGGTATTGCTTATAGCATTAATAGCTTTTTCGGTCATATGCCTGCCCGATATTTAGATCATAACAGATGTTTTATCATCAAAAAAACTGTTATTAAAATAACCCTCCTTTTGCTTCGCCACAGTAGGGTAAAACCGTGTCTAGTTTTTGATCACCCTTCAAATATCATTATTTATGACCCTATTAACCAATGTAAAGCACGAACCTTATTTTTAAGCGGGTTCCGTCACAATCTTTCTTATTAATTTTCTATGTTATCGCGAGTGAAATAATACACTAAAGTAATACAGTTTGTAACTGTTATTCATCGCGGTTTTCATGTATATTTCTTCTATAACGAAATGTTTATAATCGAAATGTTTATATGTAATCAAACTTTGTCAGTGTAACGAAGAACCCTAAATTTGGTCTTCGATTACTAAAAGTGACTTTTCTTGAGAGAGCAATATGGGTAACGCCCATTTTCGGCATTATAAAAACTACGAGCTGCCGCCAGGTCGTCAGTCAGGAACCAGTTAGCCAATATACCGCCGCTCCCAGCAGCCAGCTCTGCTCGCGTCGCGAATAAGTACCTAAATTGCTGTCCAAGTGTTTTGTGGTATAAGTCTATTTATTTGTAATTCAAAGTACTTGTAAATTTCATGTGTAACACAGTGGTGAAAGTAACTCACGCAAATAAAAGTTTTTGTTGATTATGAGTGTGTTTGGACTAAGAAAACGCCTTCCGCCCTAAATCGACAAGAATAATATAGCCCTCCGCTATAGACTACTTTTTCATGCTAAGAAAAATACTTACAATACATACAATATCATTCTCACGTCTTTTCCCCTTGCGGGGTAGACAGAACCCGGATTTTTAAGATCTAAAACCCACGTTCAGCATATTGGTGGGCATTAGGTGGAAATCGGAATCAAAATAGTGATGGGCTGCTAGCCGCATTGCCTGATTCGTCAGATTTTCGCTTATTCTCACTTTGGACCGAAATTGAGGACTTGGGATGGGCCCAAGCTGTTATTATTGAATTTATTTGATCCCTGATAGTTTAGAGGGACACTATAAATAGAAACACGAAATAGTATAAAGATAGATCTTTATGCTTCTAAACGAAATAGTTAAGTATCGATGAGTAACTATATCATTGTTTTTACTAAAGTTATTCACCAAATGGTATTTAAAATATCTAACGATAAATAAAATATGTATTTGACTATTGAATCAAGTAGTTTTCTCTTTACTAATATACAGCGTGTAAACGTTCCCTCGACGATCCCTTAAATCGGCATTTCCACACAAAAGAATTTCTGCCGCCCGACTAGTTTGTATGGGAATGTCGAAATGATTTTTGTGTTCCCAGCATTGTTCCCATAGGAAAAGTTGTTCATATTGATGGGCTGAGTCACCCCGCTAAGGAGGGTCAATTTATACTTTGTATGAGGGTCAATTTATACTTTGTATACCAGAATACATTTAAAATATCGTATTTTTCATTATTGTGTTTTAATTATAATCCACGGTTATAATTAACTAGCCTCGTAAAAGTGTCAGCGCTGAGCAAATTTAACGTAAATTTAATCCACCCCATCCCTCTCGGAATAACTCTTGAAAACATTTTCATTTTTACGCCTCAGCGCTTTGAATTTCAATAAAAGAAGGGATCTGAAATGTATACCACAAAACTGGACTTACTTTGTGTAGTATAAGTAGCGATATTGCTATTGAAAATATCGGTTTTATTCGTTTTTAGGGTTCCATACCAAACGGATAAGAAAAACATTCAAAAATTCTTTAATCTTTTTTTTTTACTAAGAAGTAGGCATTTGTCTCCCATCTCACCTGATGGTAAGTGACGATGAAGACGAGGATGTTACATGCCTATTCAAGAGATACCCATTTATTCTACTCTTGAATGTCCCGGTATTGTAGGTCTGGGAATATAAACGCAGGAAATTCATTCCACACCTTAGCTACTCGAACCAAAAAGGAACTGTTAAAGAGTTTAGTTCGACTCTTTGGTATTCCAACGATAAAAGGGTGAAATTTCTGTCTGCGTCTTGTAGTCCGATGGAGGAATGGTGAGGGTTCTACTAGCTCAAAGAGCGCTTTCGCACACTCTTGATATTCTTCTCTACAATCTTGATATACAGAACACATTAGGCGTTACAAAAATGAAAACAATAAAAGATTGTGAGAGACTGGTGTCTGAACGTAGGTCTAAACTAAGCAGAGCCTGTATCTCAGTACACCAGCCTCTCCCCTCGGGATGATAAAATACCTTGTAGTGATTGTTAGCTGATATATTAGAAGTGAGAATAAGTAATACCAACTGAATATAGAAAAAAAAAAAGGGTCCCTATTAATATGGCTCCGTTGTCCGTCCGTCTGTCTGTATGTGCGTCTGTCACCAGGCTATATCTCATGAATCGTGGGAGTTAGACAGTTTAATTTTTCACAGATGATATATTTCTGTTGCCGCTATAAAAACAAATACTAAAAAATATAATAAAATAAAACTTAAGGGAGCCCCCATACAACAGACATGATCTTTTTGCCGTTTTTATAGATAGTAAAAGTACGAAACCTTTCGTGCGCGACTCCGTCTCGCACTTGGCCGACCAGCAGCTGCAATGTTGCCGATATATCAGACGAAACTAAGATTCAATCGCAATAACTCCCGTACTGAAAAAGTGATCATATTATATTTGAAATGATATAGAATCGAATCCGTTGCCATGAACGGATTAGATTCTATATAATTTCAAATATAATATAATCACTATTCCATTTCATTCTGATTCATTGACTAAGTCCATATCTGTTCAATGGATCGGAATGGAATAGAGATACACAGCAGTTGATTCTAGCCTAAAACTTACATAGATTTTTTTTTCTAAATTAACGACTGTGTCTAAAATCACTTGTTCAACAAAAAAAGCTTTTCTACACTAAAATAACAACTACAAGAAATTTAAAACATTTAATATTTTTCACAATGTTCGAGTTGGTTATATATAGTGAAAGTGATGTTTGTCTCTTCTTTCTAGGGGGGACAGGTATGCTCGGCTTATTTGAGACTACTGTGTATAATATAAAATATTATCATTGCACACTCGATTGCTATATTGATAATAAGAATTGTAATCATTAAGTATTAGAAATGAAAAAATAAGGAAATAAAAAATGAAAAATTTGATGATAAATGGTAAAGATAGATGATAAAATTAAAAAGTCCTTCAGCGACCAATACCGTAGAAAAGAGGTTTCTTTTAGCATTTCTTCTCTGCAGTGGTCGGTTCCGAAACGCTAGAAGTCTGTAGCTTTTGCACATTCATTAATAGTATAAATATGACTAAATTAGATCCTTTAAAATGTGTTTTGACGTGAAAAAGTGACGTGCCTGCAAAGGCCTATTTTCTGAATAAACGTCTGTGAAGGCTCGACCGTCCCGACGCTCTAGTCGAGTTCCCACATAAATAGGAAGTAGGGAGAACAGAGACTCGACACACAACACACAAAGATAAACTTTATTTGTCTTATATTGACAAATTGTTGTAATATATTGACTTTTATATAATATATCAGAGACTGTACGAACCAAGTAAACAGTCCGAGAGATGATAGTAGACTGAAGAATGAGTGATGAGAGAGAGAGAAAGTAATCTAACAATAAAATGGACTGAAATTTGAATTAAAATGAGGAATGAAAAATGGACAGGATGAGAAAGAAATGAGGTTGGACGAGATGCAGCATGCAGGTGGCATGCTGCAACGTTACATAAACTTGGCCTTCTTATCACCTACAAGTGACTAAGTAAAACTTTAAATCAAGACGAGAATTCGACACTAAGTATATTTTCTTAATTAATGAACAGTAACGAAGTTGAAACTACTTTCAAAGCTCACAAGTTAAATAGACGAACATTCTACCCAAAGTTTAAAGTTTTACAAGGCGGAACCCTTTTACCCGATTGAATCTTGGTACTCTCTTGCTCAATATACATATACCTAGAATATTTACCTATACCCCTAATCTTTATTTTTTTTAGTTTTTCTCTGCTGCATTCAGCTCAGTCAGTATCTATTGTGTTGGAGCTGCAGCCAGCCTATTTGCCAACTCAGTGTACAACGTTTTGATAGTCATTTCAAAATACATTACGTTTTTTATATCTTCAATTAAAATATTCAATCATACGAAACCCGTATTTTGAAGTGACTATTAAAATATTGGTCACTGAGTTAGCTAATAGGCCGGCAGGTCTGCTGTCATGACAGCATGTTAGTTGTACCAAAGACAATATAATACTAACGTGTTGTACCAAGTTTGTCTCACTTCTTGTGTCGGTATCGAAAACACACCCACGCGTCGACCACTTCGAAACGATAAAACCGAGCAAATCCAGTATGAATGACGTGCGTTTGGTCACATGTAAATACACATTAATAAATATATACGGACAAATCATACAGATTGAGCTAGCCCCAAAGTAAGTGCGAGACACATCATCATCATTTAAATATTTTTTATTATTTCGAGTAGGTGCCACGGTCAATCGACCATGCACACCCTGGTGTAAGAGTTCTTCAGAACCGCCTCTCGGCCTCTGACGTGGTTCCTTTAACGACTACCATATGGCAGCCAGGACCAACGGCTTAACGTGCCTTCCGAATCACAGAAAAATCTTCATTATCAGACAATCAGGTGTTTCAAGCCTGCAATGTCCTTACCAAACTGGAAACATCTAACCAAAGTATGCTTCCCGTGGGAATTGAATAACCCATGACCCCCGGGTCTATAGGCAAACGCCTTAAACACTGGAAAACGGAGGCAAGTCAGGAGTTCGAAACTTGTGTTATGGGATACCAACTCAAAATACTATATTTTACAATAAATACATATATAGATAAACATCCAAGACCCAGGTTAATCTGAAAAAGATATTTTTCCATCTTGACCTGACCGGGGATCGACCCCGGGGCCCTCGTGTCGCAGGCTGGCGTGTTAACCACTGCGCCACGGAGCTTGCCAATGTGATGTGAGTTTGAAGCTGATGTGACTTTCATTGTGAAGGTTCGACCGATCTTATGTCAATACCAATACTGTCACCGGAATCGTTTTTCTACCGAAACTTTCGGTCGTCTCTAGCGGTCAGGCATCTCCTTTGCCAAATGGTCGATATTTACTGGACCGAGAAAATTTCCGTCGAGCATCGAGCACGTGTGACTGAACACTGTCCAATCAGTTCATTCAATTTTGCGCCGATTTAGTAACAAACAGCCAAACATTTTGTACGATTGATGATATTGGTATGATTAACAACTTTTCAGTTTTATTTTGAACTAGCTTTCGCCCGCGGCTCCGCCCGCGTCAATGTTGATCCCTCGGGAATAGTCTTTTTCCCGGAATAAAAGGTAGTAAGTAATAAAAGATGTCCTTCTCCGGACTCACACTCTGGTGTGCAAAATTTCATCATGATCGTTTCAGTAGTTACGACGTGAAAGCGTAACAAACAAACAAACTCACTTTCGCATTTATAATATTAGTTAGGATTAGGATACGACTTGCTGACGACTCGGACACAATATATTCGGACACATTGTCCGAACTAACTTTTTAATTTTAATATTTTTTCACTGTCAATTCGGATACTAATAAAAAAAAATGTTTTGTACAGTCAGAAAGAAACTTCCGACGGTACTTTAAAAGACGATACATGTCGATAGAATTTAGTCTTCATCATCATCATATCAGCCGCAAGAAGTCCACTGCTGGACATAGGCCTCCCCCAAGTAATTCCAATACGACAATACAATAATTGAATTATTAAGAATTTATTAATTTAATTTCTTTACTTGCATATATGTAGATAAAAAAACGGTCAGTTATTTAAAAATCCTCCTCCGTGGTCCAGTGGTTAAGGCGTTTGCCTGTTGACCCGGGGGTCGTGGGTTCGATTCCCACCAAGCATACTTTGTTTAGGTGTTTCCAGTTTGGTTAGGACATTGCAGGCTTGAATCACCTGATTGTCTGATAATAAAGATGATTCCGTGCTTTGGAAGGCACGTTAAGCCGGTGGTCCCGGCTGCCACCTGGTAGTCGTTAAAGGAACCACGTCAGAGGCCGAGAGGCGATTCCGAAGAACTCTGACACCAGGGTGTGCATGGTTGATTGACCGTGACACCTACTCGAAATGATGATGATTTAAAAATGCCAATACATTTTGGCTTGGAAAGTCGTATAAAATATTATTTTCATGCAACAATTACATTATATTCAATAGATAATAAATTATCCATATCATAATTTAAAATAACATTGGTCAAAACAAAATAATTACTTGCATCCTGTAACAAAATCCTATAAAAAAGCATTAGAGTCATATTCTTTTCAGTTTTATAAATTCATTGTTTTATTTTAAGAATGATTCTATTAATAATTCTATATAGTTATTCTATTATAATAATAGCTTTATTTTCAGATACAAGATCCATACAAAATAATCATATACAACAAAACACATTAATAATTTGAATCAATTAATAATTTGGAATCATTTTGGCTTGGAAAGTCGTATAAAACATTATTTTCATGCTACAATTACATAATACTGATAGTTTGGAATCAATTAATAATTTGGAATCATTTTGGCTTGGAAAGTCGTATAAAACATTATTTTCATGCAACAACTACATTATACTGATAGCTAATAAATTATCCATGTAATAATAATAAAAAAAAAATTGGTCAAACAAAATAATTACCTGCATCCTATAAAAAAATCCTATAAAAAAACATTAGTCATATTCTTTGCAATTTTTGAAATGCGTTGTTTTATTTTAAGAATTGTTCTATTAATAATTCGATAAAGTTATTATATTATAATAATAGCTTTATTTTCAGATACAAGATCCATACAAAATAATCATATATACCAAAACTGTTACTGTTACTGTAAATTAATAATTTGGAATCAATTAAATACAATTCTGGTAGTCGTTAAAGGAACCACGTCAGAGGCCGAGAGGCGGTTCCGAAAACTCTGACACCAGGGCGTGCATGGTTGATTGACCGTGACACCTACTAGAAATGATCATGATGATGAATTGCAGTTAAATTAAATACTATTAATTATTGACCTTTGCCCAGCAGTGGAACAATATAGGTTAATAAAAAAAATATTGAAATTGAAAAATCCTGTATTTATTAAAAATCCATGCTCATTCAGCCACTGGAATACGGTCTTACTCCACGCTGGATGAGTCTCTGCTTAAATAAGACTTACCAGAATTGATTGTTGTATTTCGTATCCTCCACCAGATAAACATTACGCTCTGAAAGCATTTTTCTCGTTTGAGGAAAGTGTAATTTGTCGTATTCCTCTGGGATCCACTCAATTGCCTGGTTGAGGTGTGTCGGGAGACAAATTTCCTACCCTCAGGCATCGAGTTTGAACGTGACATACTGTATTTAAGATAGAATAAGTTCATAATTGAAACAAAAAAAAACTTTCACATTTAGTGTAATTGAAAAATACAACCAAACTACTACACCAATTTTATTGAAATTGAAAGGGACCAATTTGGAAGCATAGCTTTCATAGATTTTTATTATTATATTTTTCATAGATTCCGTACTTCAAAAAGAAAAACGGAACCCTTATTCCTATAAGGGTTCCGTTTTTTCTTCACTTTGTTGTCCGTCTGTCTGTCAAGACCTTTTTCTCACGAACGCGTGGAGGTATCAAGCTGAAATTCATATCAAATACTTGAGTTTACTGTCCTTTGGAGATATGAAAAATCAAACTTCTAAGCCAACGCAATCAAAAGATAAAGCCGTTTAAAACGTAAATTTTCGACATTCGTAAGAGAATCAAAACCTACAGGGTACTGTCCTGTCACCAAAATCTTGAAATTTGGTACAAAACAACGTTTTATCCTTACTAATATTATAAATGCGAAAGTGAGTTTGTTTGTTTTTTTGTTACGCTTTCAAACCGTAACTACTGAACCGATCATCATGAAATTTTGCATACAAGTTCTCTGGAGTACGGAGAAGGACATAGGCTACCTTTAATCCCGGTAAAAAGTACTATTCCCGAGGGATCGACATTAACGCGAGCGAAAGCTAGTAGTACATAATTTTAAACGTATCATATATAGCGTGATTTTGAACCCCCTAGCTATATTGAAATCTTGGAATTAGAATCCCTAATGGAATACAGAATTCCAAGAAAAAAAAGGTAAAAGCCGAAAAAAAAAATCCTATTCGCATTTAACCGGTTTTTAAGATATTCAATAAAATAAATAAAAAAATTACTACCTACTGATCTTATCTCCAAAATTGCTGATCCTAAAATTTTCAGTGTCTTGCCCAGATAAACAAAAAATGTGAAATACATAAATTTTTCGTTACATCAGATAATAAAAATATGTTTTAAATAACATATAAATAAGTACTTAATTAATGGAGCAACCGATTTTTATGAAATTTAAATCTGGTTGCTAATATCCTTCTAAATAAAAAAAAAAAATCGATTCATAAATGACGGGAGTTATGAGGTTTGAAATATAAAAAAAAAACAAACAACCGAATTCACAGTCTACTCTTTTTCTAAAGTCGGTTGAAAACTTGCCGCAAAAATCCCGCCAACAGCTCAATTGCTAAAGCGCCTAATAAACCATTCTGAATTCAGTCACTGACGAGGGGACGCCCCGTTATACGTGACACACGATACGAGATATATCCATTCGTGTCTCACGCATAGCGGCGTCTCTCTCTTCACTGACTAAATTCAGGATAGTTTAATAGGCGCTCAAGGAAGTAGATGGCCCAGTCGTATGCATTTTTAGTGATCATCATCATTTCGAATAGGTGACACGGTCAATCGATCAGGCACACCTAGTGTCAGAGTTCTTCGGGACCGCCTCTCGGCCACTGACGTGGTTCCCTTTAACGACTACCAGATGGCAGTCGTGATCAACGGTTTAACGTGCTTTCCGACAGGGCTTGGTAACGATACCAATTCACATTAAAAATACCGTTAAATAACGTTATTTTCGTTTCGATACCTTTGATATCGTTAAAATGTTTAACGTTAATTAGGTAACGGAACAGTATTAGAACGTTACTTTTTAACAGTAATTTACCGTTAAAAAGTATTTTATCGATATTATAACGTTACTTTTTAAGTAACGGAACTGCATTATAACGTTACCAGGTAACAATTCTATTTAACGATACTTTTATGATACCTCTCCGACGTTGCCGCTCCGTACAAGTTTCTCTACTCGACGGCTGACGCGCCGCGCGATTTTCGAGGTGCGGGGGGGCGGGAATCAGTAAGAACGGCAACAATGCGCGCACATCGTCTTGCCATCCCACGCGTCAAGGGTAACTTAGATCGAAACGCGAGAGTAGTACATGTGTGAGGCCATTTGTAGCAGATAGCGCTTAGTAGCCGGACACGAAATTATTTTGATTAGGGTTGAGACGACGCTGTAGCAGTATGGGGCGAAGATAAAAGAACGCGGTATACCGTTTTTCATTCAAAAGAATCTTCATTACAAATGAAGAAAATAGGTCTTCCACATGCAATCTATGTGGTTAAATATTGAATTTAACCATATAGATTGCATAGCAGGTTAATGCTTGGTTAAAGCTTTTTACACGTATAGGTGGACATATGATTTAACGATTATTTAAAATACAAATTCGTTTAACATGGATTTCATTTTTCTAGAAACACCAATTAGTATTCTGGTATTATGTAAGAGCAACGAGTACGTACATATTTTGTTTGCATTTTTAAGACGCACGCTTTGTGATCTATAATAAATAAATAGCTGTCTGAATTTCCATGATCATATCATGAATACGTGTATGGCAGCTTCTAAAGCCCTTGGTTTTATACTGAGAGTGTCTTCTGACTTCTGACCCCGCTTGGTAATGACCAAGCGGGGTCAGAAGTCAGAAGTTTTGCGCGTATTCAGTGCGGACGGCAGGAGGAATGCCTGCTGCCGTCCGCACTGAATACGCGCAAAATGTCCCAACGCCAATAGCCCTGAGACTGCTCAGTGACATGCTCGTCAATAACAGTGACATTGATGTATTTTATGACTCGTTTAATGTATTTCTAAACAAGACAGTTGATTATTTCAATTCTATATAATTTACAAGGACGTTCTAGGAAAAAACACTTTCTATATAGATGGTATTACTTGACATTGACATAAAACAGCTAACATAGGTATAGATATCTTTTTGACATTTGTTTATAATTGTAATTTTTGTTTTAGTAATATTTTCCTTTTGCTTTGTAATAATTTTATATAAACCTAACATTGTGACTGACTAGCATGCAGATGATTTGGTGTAAAACTGTTAATCTGTATGTGATTTCTATAACAATAAACAAATAAAAAAATGTTTGTTACTTAACTAACATTAGAAATTAAAGAATTACTTACTACTAATAAAATGGCACCGCCTGTTAAAATCAGTGATATATATTCTTACGCCTCGTTCACAAGTGCCTACGCGAGGAAGGCGCACGCGTCAGAGGCAGGCGCCTGCGTTTCCGCACAAAGTCATACAAATAGTAGAAGATGTTCACGAAAAAAAATATAGAGCGGCACGGATGCGCACACAAAACACAGCGCGGCAGCTTTGCGCCGAAATAGAAAGAGACGACATGCTGTGCCAGACCTTATGTTCTAACATAAGGTCTGGTCACAAGGGCTAGTGAGTCAGTGGCAGTGGACGTATTTAGGAGAATAATTCTAGGTATAAAATGATTCTGTTTTCTGATGTAAGTACGGTACTTGATATTTGAGATTTTGCTAGTTTTCAACCGACTTAAAAAAAAAGACGTTTATCAATTCGATTGTTTTTTTTTTAAATATTTGTTACCTACCTTAGAACTCCGTCAATTATGAACCGATTTAAATTTTTTTTTTTGATTGGGTATGCTTAAAAGTTGGTTCCATTTGAATTTCATCACAATCGGTTCAGTTGTTTGATTAGAGTCGACTTTTGTTACCTATATGAAAAATTATCTATTTTTACACTACCTCCAAAAAAAGGAGTGTGGACGGTTTAGACCTCGATAATGACGTTAGTTTTGGAATCCAAGAGCGCGAATACGACGTTTTGTAAAAAATTTACATGTGTGGCGCTTTCTGAGTTTTTGGGGTGAAGATCTCGAAAATGACGTCAGTTTTGGAATTCAAGATGGCGGACGCGAGTTGTCGTAAAAAATCGACATGGGTGTCGTTTTTTAGGTTTTCTGGGCTGTAGATCTCAAAAATGACGTCAATTTTGGAATCCAAGACGGCGGACGCGACTTGTCGTGAAAAGTCGACATGAATGTCGCATTTATAATATTAGTAAGGATGAAACTCGAATTAAAACTGACATCATTTTCGAGATCTACACTCCAAAAAACCTAGAAAATTACACCCATGTCGATTTTCGATGAAAACTCGCGTCAGCCATCTTTGATTCCAAAGCAGACGTAATTTTTGAGATCCTCACCTAAAAAAAACCCAGAAAGCGACACTTATGTAAATTTTTAATAGTAACTCGCGTCCGTCGTCTTGGTCCCAATACTGACATCATTTTCGCGATCTATTCCCCAAAAATCCTTGACAACGCTACCCATGTCGATTTTTCATGAAAAGTCACGTTCGCCATCTTGGATTCTAAAACTGGCGTCATTTTCGAGATCTAGACCCCAAAAACCTAGAAAACGACACCCATGTCGATTTTCATGAAAACTCGCGTCCGCCATTTTGGAATTCGTAACTGACGTCTATTTTCGAGGTCTACACCCTAAATAACCTAGAAAACAACACCCATGTCGAATTTTTATAATAAGTCGCGATCGCCATCTTGGATATTTTGGAATCCATGATGGCGGACGTGTGCTCGTGTGCGACGCGCAGATTCTAAAACTGATGTCATTTTAGATATCTAGACCCCAAATACCTAGAAAACGACACCCATGTCAATTTTTAGTGACAAGTCGCGTCTGCAATCTTGAATTCCAAAACTGACGTCATTTTCGACAGCCCTAAATTCCCTACGTAAAAGCTACCAACAATATTTGAATAAATATTCAGTCAGTTCGTCTTAGACCAAACTATAATTTATCTTTGTCTTCTTTTGAAGACAAAGATAAATTATAGTTTGGTCTAAGACGAACTGACTGAACCAAACCGGCCAAACCCGATTTTTATCGGGTTTGGCCGGTTTGGTTATTCATATAATATACGTTTAATAAAACACATTTTTTGACATAAATAAATTATAAGAAGAGAATTTTGAAAATCAGTCCACTGAGAAACCGGAGAACGTTCACAAAAAAAACATCCATACTGTCGAACATGGAACATTTTCCATTTTTGAAGTCGGTCAAAAAGCACGTATCGTTATAATGGCATCCTTCAAAACACGTTTGACGCAATAAGTTATTGTATTATCCAAAAATTACTGTATTATTCTTTGATCTAAATACTTCCACTTTTCTTGCCGCCCGAGCGCACCGCCCGTTCTCGTGAACACCTGGCGCTGGCGCTTACCTTTGCCGCATGCGCCTGCCTCTGAAGCCCGTTGCAGCCGCGCAACGCGCGTACTCGTGGCATTGCGGGATAGTTTTTTTAGCCTATCACTATGGCAAACAGGCGTGACTTTATATGTATGTATTTTCGATTTTGCTTTGCGTTTCGTGTGTGTAAGTGGCAACTATTGGTGTCAAGATATTTCAAGCTGCCTGAAGATATATGTCATAGGTGGTTTAACGACCGCCGGACCGACCAACGGATTAACGTGCCTTCCAAAGCACGAACGAGCGAGAAATTTTTCTCCACTTGTGGTCACCCATCCCAGTGGAGACCACGCGGAGATTTGTTTACATGTGTAAGCGCTTACTAAGTTACTACCCGCTTGCCTCAAGTTGGCCGTTACTTCCCGCCCGGCTACCCCCTACTTATTTATTAAGTACTTACTACTTACTACTATTTTAGACTCCTTTTTCAAAATTTCTAAAGATATAAAAGTAATATCTAAGCATTCTTTGCTTCTCCTAGGTGCCCCGTTATTGGAGGACAGTGTTCCACCTCTCTTGGAAAAGCAATTAGAAAATTTCAACGCTTCAACTTCCAGATTGGGTATTCTAAATTTACATATTGCATACACTATTTTAAAATATTGCCTTTTTGTTCCCAAATTCACCTATATGCTTCGCGCAAGCCCAATTTGGAAACATTTGGAACTAATAAAAAAACTAGATGACTGCCTACATTCGACCTTAGAAAATATTTTAAACCTACGTTTTAATGAAAATTCCTGGACACAGCTAACCTTACCAATTAAAAACGGTGGCATCGGTATAAGAAAAATTTCTAGTGTTGCTCTCCCCGCTTTCCTTTCCTCTGTTCACAGCGTTACTGGCTTATGTAAAAAAATTCTTAACGATGATGACCTCGTCATTGACCTGTTAGCAGAGGCAAAGGAAACCTGGTCAGCTCTCTGCCCCGAAGACAGTATCCCGGTGGAAACACATCAGCAAAGACTCTGGGATGCTCCTTTGGTTCAGAGAGCAGCAGCTGATTTGGCTCAAAATTATATAAATGATGATATTAACCGCGCTCGGCTCCAAGCTGTATCCTCGAAGGAGTCCAGCCAATGGCTTCACGCCATCCCCTCTTACACCATCGGAACACTGCTGGACAACAACAGCTTCCGCACCGCTATTGGACTCCGTCTGGGAGCCCCCGTGTGCGCGCCCCACCGCTGCCCGTGTGGCGCCGATGTTGATCAGTTTGGGCTCCACGGTCTATATTGTCACCTCAGCGCAGGCAGAATCCCACGCCATGGTTCTCTGAATGACATCATCAGAAGGGCCCTTGCCACCATCAACGTGCCCTGTACCCTCGAACCACGTGGTGTGGCACGTGATGATGGTAGGAGACCTGATGGTATGTCGTTGATCCCTTGGGAACGTGGTAGAGCTTTGGTGTGGGATGCTACATGCGTCGACACACTAGCGCCCTCTCACCTCAGGGGATCAGTCATGAGAGCCGGGTCTGCTGCCGAAGGCGCTGAGGTTGCCAAATGGCGCAAGTATGCAACCTTAGCTGAGGATTATATATTTGTGCCGTTTGGCGTAGAGACGTTAGGACCTTGGGGACCCAGCGCGAGGGGTTTCTTAAAAGAGATTGCCCCTCGGCTCATGTCGGCTGCCGGTAATAAGAGGGCTGGCTGCTTTTTCGCCCAACGGATTAGCATAGCTATCCAACGGGGGAATGCAGCCAGCGTTCTTGCCACCATGCCACACGGGCAAGATCTCGAAGAAATTTCTTTGTAGTGCTACTTTTTTTTTTGTTTTCTCTCTTCATGTTTATTTTGTATATAATTAGGTTTAATTACTGTCATTTTAAAAATAAAAGGTATATGTCTTTTCTTACTACTATTATTTTATATAATAAATAAAATTGTTTATCAGACAACACGATATCGTGTTTAATTTTGCATAAACAATGTCAAACAATGCAGTAAGTAAAGCCCCCCCGAAATCTGTATGGGAAAAGTATCGACTCGGTCAACCTTAAGCGCCAACCTTCACAAGGTTCATTTACCAGTGAAACGCCACAATAATTCTAATACTTAACAATGTAACATTTATTACATTTAAAAACTCACCCATTGCCGGCGTCAGCATTATTGGCGCCCTGGGCGATATTTCTACGAGCGCCCCCTCTTATTGGGGAGGGGGGGGGGGGTTGCAATGGGATTGAATCACACTGCCCTGCGTCCTCTGCCCTAGCTTGGTTGTTTGTTTTTCGTGTGTGTAAGTGGCCAATACTGGTGCTAGATTTTTCAAGCTGCCTAAGGCATCTGACATAGCTTAACGAATGCCATCAATGATGACAGCCGGGACCTTTCTGCCGCATCGGCCTAACGGCTTAACGTGCCTTCCTTGATTGGTGGAGGCGCCCCTTCCGTAGCCAGCGCCCTGGGCGGTCGCCCAACCGCGCCCTACCCTAACGCCGCTACTCACCCATTCTCAAAACAACCAATCTTTAGACAAAGGTATCAAAGAAAAAGTAGAATTTTCAAATTGTATTGACCTACTATTATATGTAGGTACATTAGGTAACTAGCTGCGCGTACGACCGGGATTAGTCAGACTGGCGAAATAAAGTCAAACTAATGGAGGCCTTTTTAGGCCGCGCGCGCGGTATATTGGGTGGGAGGGAAATATCCTTAACAATACCTTTTACGCAATCGAGTTTATCGCTAAATGGTTGGAAAAATAACGTTATCCACCACAGGTATCGTTATTTGCTGATAACGTTAACTACGTTTGATAGAAGTAACGTTACCAAATATTAACGGTATAGACATGTAGCGTTAATACATAACGTTAAAATTAATTTTAACGGTATCAATTTTACCGGTATAATGGCACCAAAGTAACGATACTTATAGGTATCGTTATTTTATAAGTATCGTTACCTTTGCCGAGCCAAATTACCGTTACCAAATTTTTAACGGTATTCCAAGCCCTGCTTTCCGAAGCACGGAATCATCTTCATTATCAGACAATCAGGTGATTCAATTTTAGCGATTACTGACAGTTGTGAAATCAATACATACATACATACATAGTATCACGTCTTTTCCCTTGTGGGGTAGACAGAGCCTAGGTCTATAACACCTGAAGGCCACATTTAGCATGTTGCAGGGCGTGTAGATGAAAAACGGAATCAAAATAGTGATGGGTTGCTAGCCTATTGATATGATTCCACAGATTTTAGCCCAATCCCTCGATCGGCTTTTACGATCTGCGTGGGAAGAGAAAAAGCTAGCACATTTTACGTTTTTTCTTTTCTCCCAGACCAGCATGGAAGAATCAAATATGAAGTTAATCAAAGAGAAATCAAATATGACAGTAAATAAATGTGCCTTTAAGAAAGGCACATAAACATAAACATTTGAATCTTGAATCCTCTCGTCTGGACCGTGTGTCAGACACAAGCAGAATTCACCGCGCCACAAAATATCCGGTGTTTCGAAGAACGATATCGTATTCTGTGTTTGCTGACTTTCTCGTACGTGCATGATGCATGTTGATGTGTATATTGTAGTTTATTGTGGTCCGGCGAATAGTTGGAGGCCAATCTTACATAAAATTCATGAGGCCATTTTGTGTAGAAGGCAAATGAATAATTTACATGTGTAGGATATTTCCTGCATTCTACTCGTTTGAAGAAAATAAATTAGAGTTGAGTTTCAGTTTTCAGTAAGGAAATATAAAAGTTATTTTAGTTGCCGTTTTAGGGTCCCTTATGACAGACTGACGAAATGGAACCCTTAATGGTCTGTCGTTGTCCATCTGTACATCTGTCTTAGTAGATTAGCTCCAAATCTGCTGGACCGATTAAAATGTAATTCGGCACACTGAAAGATTTACGAAACACAAACACGAGGGTGCAACGTAAATACATTTTGAGTTTGATGATAAATAATTGCAATTGATGATGTTTATAAATGTCGGCAATTATTTATCATCATAACAAATATTAGATAGTTTGCTAGTTTTATTATATTTCAAAAAAAATCTGTCTGTCAAAACCCTTTTTCTCAGGAACACGTAGAGGTATCAAATTCACAACAAGTACTCAGGTTTACTCTCCCCTGGAGCGGTGAAAAAATCAAACTGCTAAGCCAACGCAATCAAAAAAATGCCGCAAATTTTTGATACAGGGTTCTTTTCGTGAACTCAGAATCTTGAAATTTAGTACGAAGCAACGGCATAGAGCACAGATAAAGGAAAAATTGCGAAAAGTTAAGTTTTTTAGGTACATCATATTATAAAAATATTTTTAATATTTTTAAACGTATTAAAGATAATAGTACGGAACCCTTAGTGTGCGAGTCCGACTCGCACTTGGCCGATTTTATAAGTTATTCACTAAAATAAACAAAAATTGACTTCAATTATACAGACCTTATCTCCGAAATTCTGATCCTAAATTTTTTAAATAAATACAATATATTTATTTTTACATACAGATTACTAAAAATCTATAGGAAATGTATGGTATTAATTATTATTATGCGTTCAATTGAAGAAAATTATATTCACTGTAAGGCCGGTGTTTTCCATACCATTGTCTTGTATATCGACATTTATGATTTTTTAAATGACTATTCTTTTTTTGTTACAGGTAAACAAAATAGCAGAACCTAAAAATCTACAGTAAGTTAACAAAGTTACATACAGTCTTATTATTAAACGAAGACTAATTATTTTAGTACCTGGTTTAAACTATTATCCGTCCAAAATATATTGACAATGACAAATTGACTAAACGTGAAAGTGTCGACTTATTTTGGTTGGGTAATGGTTTAAAACAAGTACTAAATTTAGTTCCTTTTTTATAAATCTATAATAATATTATAAAGCTGAAGTGTTTGTTTGTTTGTTTGAACGCGCTAAGCTCAGGAGCTACTGGGTCAAATTTGAAAATTCTTTTTGTGTTGGATATTTATAATAAGACGGCTAGAGACTTAGTAAAGCGTAATGTGTTCTGATAAACACGTTATTACTTTATTTTTATTTCTCACAACAAAAGCTTTTCATTAAGCACTTAATCTAAGACTGTACGATAAAATGCCTGACTAGTGAAGGCAAGTAGACTAAGTAGTAAGTCAACAGCGTCGCGATGAAAATAGGGCAATCTTCAAAGAGGCACGTGAAAGGCGACTACAGGCAGGCGTGAAGACTTCTTACAACTTGTAATTATGAAAGTACAAAATTATAATCAAAATTCTGATTAAAACTCTATTTTCGCTTGAGGTACTACTAAAATTGTAGATCTACTTCAGTTAACAAGCAAAAATATTTATGTAAAGTTATTTTTACGATTTAAATAAAATCACTTTAGTACGGTATCATCGCGTATATTACATTATTTTACCGTATTAAAGTGATTCTATTTAAATGTGTAACAATCGCGAAAACATCAGAAACCATTAATTCTACGATTTTTCTTTGTTATTTGTTTATGTTGACATAATCGCTTAGTTCGATAGCTGGCACCATTTTTTAGCATTCCGCACCTCAAAAGGTTAAAGGGAACGCAAAAAGGATCACTCGGTTGTCCGTCTGTCTGTCTGTCGGTCTATCAAAACCCTTTTTTTCAGGAACGCGTTGAGGTATGAAGCAAAAAATCATATCAAATACTCAGGTCTATTGTCCCTTGGAGCTGTGATAAAATCAAACTTCTAAACCAACGCAATCAAAAGATACAGCCGTTTATACCTCTAATTTTTGCGTTTTTTCGACATTCGCAACGGAATCAAACCTACAGGGTACTTCCCGTGAAATCAGAATCTTGAAATTTGATATGAAACAACGTCTAAATATAATAATAGCACAGATAGAGGAAAAATTGCGAAAAGCATTCATTTTTTGTTACATCATGTAATAAAAATATATTTAAATTTTATGCCGCATATTTTCGACATTTGCAAGGGAATCAAAACCTACAGGGCACTTCCCGTGAACTCAGAATCTTGAAATTCGGTGCGAAACAACGTTGTATAGCACAGATAAAGGAAAAACTGCGAAAAGTATACATTTTTTGTTAGGTACATCATATAATAAAAATATTTTTAATAATTTTTTACTTATAGACTAGCTCCGTGGCGCAACGGTCAACACGCCAGCCTGCCACACGGAGTGACCGGGTTCGATCCCCGGCCAGGTCAAGATGGAAAATGATCATTTTCAGATTGGCCTGGGTCTTGGATGTGTATCTATATATGTATTTGTTATAAAATATAGTATCGTTGAGTTAGTATCCCATAACACAAGTCTCGAACTTACTTTGGGGCTAGCTCAATCTGTGTGATTTGTCCGTATATATTTATTTTATTTTATTTTATTAAAGTTAACGCTACGGAACCCTTCGTGCACAAGTCTGACTCGCACTTGACCTTTTTTTTGCAAGTACTATGTAGCTAGCTCCAAGTGAACTTTTGCTACTTCACCGGGCGTTTGAGGCGAGGGCAGAGTGCCCTCAGCCTATATAGACAACATCGCCAAAGTGCCCCCAGGAGGGACGGACCTCGGCTTTGGGTGTTGCCTGTGTGCGCAAGGCTTGGAGAGACAGCAAGCTCTCATATTGCCTGATGGGCCGCGTATACGTGCATGCAAAGCCTGAAGGGACAATCTGAGAAACAATGGCAAGAGCAACAACTCTCATATTTTGCCTTATGGGCCGAAAGCTACGTTGCCAGAAGGGCCTATCCTGGGTGGAATTCGGGACCGCCGGGTGGTCACCAGTAATCGGAGCTAATCCTACTTTATGCACTCTGTTCCAGTGGCGAGTGCGAGGGGTTCGGATAAGGGGATTCCTCTGGCTATTCGGAGCCGAAGAGGGGTCGGGGCGGGGAGCTGGCACCAATTTTTGGGTAGCTATTTGAGGCAACCTGAAATCTTGTCAAATACCTCTCCTATTATATCCCAACATGGAACTGCAGACCTAGGTGGTGACAAGCGGGGCTAAATCACTTGCACTGCAGTGCCCCCTCCGCCGCCGCCGCCCATAGTGCCGCCATTAGTGCTATCTTTCATTGTCATTTTGTTATATATTTTGTATTTACGTATTATATAGATAGGTATGTTATACAGGTTGAAATTTAATTCTTTAGCATACGTTTGAGGAGTGACTTAGACCACGAATCTGAACAACTTTCAATATGGGACCAACTTTGACATCGTGAAAAAAATATCTCCTTTTTCATACAAAAGTTATCTACTTGGCCAAAATCTATGGAACAGCTGATATTTTTTTTGCAATTTCGGAGTTGGTCCCATAGCGAAAGTTGTTCAGATTCATGATCTGAGTCCCTCCTTAAACGTATGCTAGTGAATTTAATTTCACCTGTATGTGTAGTATATTCATTAGAATTTTATAATGTCTAATTAATATTACTTCTTCAAGCTGCGCTACCTGTTCTTTTACAGTCTTTGCTCTATTTCTATTATTAAGGTTGCCTCTAAGAGATTGCGAAAGCGATAAGGCCGCCTCTTGTACAATTTTATATTGAATTACTTTATTTTGTATTTTTAATGGTGCAATAAAGAATTTGTATTGTATTGTATAGTGGCAGTTAGTGGAACTAAATAACACAGCCTGCCGTCAACCGGTCTGCTGCTTTGAACAGACCTTAATTTAGGCCAATATTTTTGCATGAGTTTGGCAGTCTATACGTGAGTATTATATAGTCTTTGTTAAGAGTCAATTTATATGTGAAGGATCGCCTCTTCAATTAGTGGAATATTGTCGCACTTACCTACATTGCTCTACAAAGACCGATGAATTACAATCATTAAGCTATGTCAGATGTCTATAAGCGGCTTAAAAATCTGACTCTAGTGTGGCCACTTACACTCACGAAAACAAACAAACCTAAAATATCGTGTACAAAAGACTTGATAAAAAGGTAGGCTTTTATCTTACTCATACCGCAACGAAAACTTTTTTTCAATATGTCCTACTAAGAAACAGGAATTACTAATAGTTTAAAAATCATATTGTAGTTCAGTGGTTCATTTTATTGTCTCATCCTTACTTCCTTACTTATATTATAAATGTGAAAGTGAGTCTGTTTGTTTGTTACGCTTTCACGCCGTAACTACTGAACCGATCATCATGAAATTATACAATTTCTCTGGAGAACGGAGAAGGAGAAGAAGGCTAACTTTTATCCCGGGAAAAGTGCTATTCCCGAGGGATCGACATTGCCGCGGGCGGAGCCGCGGACGAAAGCTAGTTGTATATTTTAAAGTTTATTTGTTTATTAAAGTTCTAGTTCTAATCAGTCTTATATTATAACGTCTGAAATACAGGATGATTCTCATCCTAGCTCAGGCACCCTTAGTCCATATAACCCTATTAATAATTAATTGTTAATTTATTAGTAAGGAACTCAGATTTGTGACAGCCTTAGAATGTTAAGAGACATAGTTCTGTTTCATCAACACAAAACTCATTACTATTGATAAGATATCTCCACCTAATATCATTGTTATTGCCTATAAATACCTGAAACCATAGTTTATTACAGTAGTTGGATGCCAGACGTAGCCGATTTGTTCTCGTAACACTTTAATTCGTTATCGTATTAAGGCGAGCTTCATGGCGCAGTGCTCACACACCAGCCTGCGACACGAGGGTGCCTGGGTTCGATCTCCGGTTAGATCATGATGGAAAACGATCTTTTTCAGATTGATCTGGGTCTTGGATGTTTATCTATGTATCTATTATAAAATATAGTATCGTTGAGTTAGTATCCTACGACACAAGTTCACAACTTACTATGGGGCGAGCTCAATTTGTCTGATATGTCCCTATATATTTATTAATGGTTAACCGTCAGGTCTGTCATCTTCAACCGTCAGGTCCGGTGGTTGCAGGTTTGTCATCAGGTACGCGCGTCCAACCTCCCGAGCAGCTACTTGCTTTTACCCTATTCATCCTAGTGTACTCACTAGGTAGTATCCCAATACCTTTACATATACCCATTACATAACTTTAATTTAAACAATTTGATTAAATTTATTGTACATATTACCTCATGGTACCCGTTATCATTGTCTGATGTTCTTTCAGCTACTTGGTCGACTGGAAGAAATCCCTTCAGGGATAAGTCCGCCACTGTACATATTTATCCTTATTTAGTATGTAGTTATCAAAATGTATTTTTTTTTTATGTGTACAATAAAGAGTTTACAAACAAACAAACAAACCTTTCATTCTCTTCCCAAATCCAAAAAGTCCTATTATTACCCATCAAATACTTGCGATGGGCAGTAACATCGGAAGCACAAGAAGCCAAAAATACCGATCGACTCGCTCGACAACCCGCCTACTAAGCGTGGTGAGTATGGTAATATGGAGGATATTACCATATGCTTAGCAAGTGGGTTGGCGAGCGCAGTTTCTTTTGCTTCTTGTGCTTCTGACACTGCTGCCTATCGCATTTTTGGGCTAAGGAAGGATAGAAGCATCAAATGCTTGCGATTGGCAGTAACATTAGCACAAGAAGCTAAAAATACCGCGCTCGCCAATCCGCCTGCCAAGCGTGGTGAGTATGGTAATATCCTCGTATGGAACGAGGAATCCTTGGGAAAGGCCCTTGTCCAGCAGTGGACTTTTTGTGGCTGTAATGATGATAATAGTAATATGAAAAACTCTATTTTTTAGGTTAGACTAAATAAAGTAGCAACTGGGGAAGCTATTGCATCACTTTACTCAATCCAAGACTGTATTTAAAATTACTATAATGTTTGTCAAATTTTAGATTACGGGATTGACTATTATTTTCTTCCCTATCCCTATTTGTTCACACACAGTATGAGCTAATTGCATATTTTTCCACTTCTGGCACACATGTGGGCGTTATCCCGAGTCCCGAGGATGCTGGCAGCATTTCTTCGCAGAATCGCAACGCTATGCTTTGTGTGAGAAAACTGCCAGCTCTTCGGTCTCCTGTCGTTTCAGCGAGCCTTTTACGTAGCTCTTCTACCAGTTTGTTTCTTTATTATTATATAGTAATGTGCTTTTTTTGTGTTACTACAAAAAATTTTTTCATCTCACTTCATAATTAGTTTTACTAAATGTAAATGTAATAAGCTTGTTATAACGTGGATTATAGTTTAGTTAACTATAGTTCAACGTATTATAAAAGAAATAAAGCAATACTCATCATGGTCACAAGGCGACCCTGGCAGGTGAACTCGGTAACGAATTTGAAATACAAGTCAAAATCGCTTACTGTAACTGTTTTAGAATTTACATGAGGTGGTTTTGGGGTATATCTGGGCGGAGTTAGGTGAATATTTAGGTGTATATAGTTTAGGTGAATATTTCGGTTTGTGATTACTAGAAACCGACCTCAATCTTAATTGTTAATCCTAGCCATTAATATTCAATTAGTACGCGATCGATACGTTATCACGCAAGATCTAGTTTGTACAGTCTCTAGGTAGATCCTTTAAGTAATTATCCTCTTCGTATGATTGTATTCTCGGTTACATGCTTAGCTATAACTAAGAGACAAAGGTCCAATTTTGAGACGGCATGTAAGTTCATACTATTTATGCTGTAAATTTATTTATCACAACGTTAACCCCCCTTGACAATTATTCGACATTTAATGTTCCCATTCTGGGTCGCATATGTCGGAAACCACACAGAAACCATTACACCACGCTCTGATCGGAAACTACATGGCAAATATTACACCACACTGTGGTTGGAAACCACATTACACGGCGAATATAACACAACAGCTCTCTGATCCTTACACAGATATGTTTCTATAATAATGGATCACAAATAAATTAAAAAAAAAAACGATAATAAAGAGAAAAGAATTAATTGTTTATGAATTTATTTGTAATCATCATCATTATCTCTGCCAGAAGAAGTCCACACTGCTGGAAAAATCCTTATTCCGAGGATATTTCATTTCACGGGAGAATATTTCCATACTCACCGCGCTTTTTATGCTTCGAACGCTGCTGCCCTTCTTAAATGATCACCATTATAAAAAAGTACCATTTTCCTGGATGAAAAGTATCCTATGTCCTTTTTTATACACCGGACAACATCTTATGACAATCTGTTCAGTAAATAAGGCGAGAAAGGGTAGAAAACAAACAAAAAAAATTAAAAGAATTACTTAAGCATTTATATTATATAGTAATGTATTCGTTTTGATAGAATTAGAATAGTCAGTATTATGGCTCGCTTTCAGCCGCGGCTCCTCTCGGGCTAATGGGATAATCAGAATAATCCTTAGTCCTTCTCCATACATATATCGTCTATATAAAGTATATTTTTTTTATGAATAAAATGTGAAAAGATGATAGAATAATATTTAAATTTATAATGTTAGTTTAGATTATTATTAAAAGCCATTTGTGTTTAGTGTTGGGCCAATGCAAAGACTATAAATATAATACTGACGTTTAGACTGCTAGCCGTCTACCAACTTAAGTCCTTTTTGTTTTTTTTTAATAACTAACATTATTTATATGGGAATTACGGGTAACATGTCGGCATATAGCTGAATTCGTACGTAAGTAACCCGTAATTCACAAATAAATAACTTAAGTCCTGTTAAAAGCACATATAAAGTACCTAGCAAGCTTGCCGGCAGGCTGTGGTAGTTAATTCCACTAACTGCCACTATGGGCGGCGGCGAAGGCGCTGCAGTGCTATAGTAACAGACTTTTTCACCAGTCACTAGATGGCGTTAGCCTAAATTTGTTCAAACAAGTGAAACTACAATATTGTTTTAATATAAGCCGTTTTTATTTTCTAATATCATGATGGATACATACTTGTGAATCAATCAATCAATCAATAGCTTTTTGATTGACTAGCTCCGTGGCGCAGCGGTCAACACGCCTGCCTGCGACACGGAGTGACCGGGTTCGATCCCCGGACAGGTCAAGATGGAAAATGATCTTTTTCATATTGGCCTGGGTCTTGGATGTGTATCTATATATGTATTTGTTATAAAATATAGCATCGTTGAGTTAGTATCTCATAACACAAGTCTCGAACTTACTTTGGGGCTAGCTCAATCTGTGTGTTTTGTCCGTATATATTTATTTATTTATAAACCTATGGCGCCATCTATGTGATGCATCTGAAACAAATTGTATGCAATAGACGTTAGAACCATATGGTCAAGGCCTCTCTCTTTAAACTCCTAAAAGAAAAGGTAAATACTAATCGTAGCCATTCATTTCTTGCGGCAACCAAATATTAGCGCGAAACAAGCTCCTAAGACCAGAGTGGAACAATGGCTTAACAAATACCCTCCATCACCAAACCAGATACCGCCTGCTGAGAAACTACCACTGGGTGGCAATCTGCCTTGGCTAGTCTGGAAATCTTTAAACAGATTACGGGCTGATGCTGGTAGATGTCACGAAAATAGAGTCAGGTTCAGTTCTTCAACAATAGTGAGTGCACTGTGGTGCTATGGATCACCTCTTAGTGTGCCTCAGACAGCTCAACTTCTTGCTCTCAACTAAATCTGAATGAGGCAAACGATCGGGCAATTACAGTAGCAATGCACTGGTCGAAACATATTTAATTAAACGGAAAGCCATTTTACGACTCTATAGAAAAAGAAGAAGCCGTTCATATTTTTTTAACTCCAATATTTAATACTTAATACTTAAATTTAATACGAATGAACATAAACATTCTAAAAAATCAAAGAATATTCACATATGCTTGTCTTGACATGTGTGAGAATATTACGGTCATAAAAGAATATACTTTTTGCGCGTCTTCACGAGATATCCAGACCACAATAGATTAAGAGTTGCTGACATAAATCTAAAGAGAATGTTGTATTTTATCTGAGAAAAATTCTAAAGGAAAGAAAAAGATAATGGATTCCGATGTTTTCGTGATTGTTACACATTTAAATAAAATCACTTTTAATACAGTATTGGTATATTACATTATTTTTAACACCTAACGTTTCGAAAACTTTACAATGATCATGTTCGCAGGAAGACTAAGTTGACATTTGTCTTTTGTGTATTAAGAACAAATGACAGGGCAGTGGCCGTGGCCACATATTGGGCAAAATTACTATAATTGAGACATTACGACTCGAAAAGAAGAAGAAGAACAAATACAAAACTACCGCCTACAATATTTATTGATAACGTTCCGGATGTACGCAGTATTGGCTCACGGTGTCTGAAGGTCTTGCAGTCTTGTAATGAACTTGAGATTTTATTAAATTGATGACAGGATACCAAGCTAGTGGTAACTGCCAACCATTCTTTCTATTGAAATTAAATTTTTTTAAAAATTACAATAGCTTCACGAAGCATCTTTGTAATGTATCTGTTTTCTTTTGCAAGAACTTGAGGATTAGCAAAACGCATGTTGGGTTCGTCTAAGGAATGTTTACAGACTGCAGACTTGGTTGAGCGTCTATTCTTCATGTCAGCAATATGTTCTTTGATTCGGGTATCGATGCTTCTTTTTGTTTGCCCAATGTATGATAAACCGCACTGACAGTCAATTTTATATACTCTTGCAACTTGTAATGGGATATTGGATTGAACAGCCGCACAAGAAAATAAACCAACTATTAAGAAATAGTTGGTTTATTTTCTTGTGCGGCTTGTAATAGGTCTTGATTAAAGCTCGCTTTAGAATATTACCAATTTTGTTTGTGACTCCGTTTAAGTATGGTAAGAAGGCAAGAAAACGATGGACGGTGTGACCAATATCAACTATGTCAGTTGGCTATTGTTGGTAAATATTTGTTACAGAGAGTACACGGCATCTGCGATGCCCACCATCTCAAGGAGGAGCTTCAACGAGTAAAATCGGTGTTAAGAAGCAACAATCTCAACCTCCCAAAAACACATCGCAGAACCGGCCAAAGCCTCACACCGAACTGCGTACATGCGTACTTATACATCACAGTCTTTAAAATGCAATGCAAACTTTAAAATGCAATTACAAGATTTGACTCCAACCATGTGGTCCCCGAACGAAGCTGTGTGGTATCCGGTAGAGTAGAATAGGACCACTCCAAGTCTTCCCGTGGATGTCGTAGAAGGCGACTTAGGAAATACAAGCTAAACATCTGTGAGATATCTCCAACCCGTCTGGCCAGCGTGTAGAGTGTAGTCCTCTGGCTGCTCGGCGGTAGGCGCAAAATAAGTTAGACGTCAAAATTTTTGGCTCCATAAAATTTAATTTATAAAATTATTTAAAGTATAGTTTCTACACTTTTTTTTTTATGTTTAATTAAAAAGTAATAGAGATTTCTACCTGCACAATCCTTAACTTCTCACTGCACTGCACAATGGAGACACTACAGAAGACTATTTACGACATGAAAGTCAATTTCGTCACTGCAATGGTGGAGTTCCAGAAAGACCTCAAAAATGCTGGTTCCAGTTCCGTCACTGTAGCTACACTCACTGCAGAGTTCAATTCATTTAAAAAGTTCACCATCACTTCCTTAAGCGATCTGCAGACCCAGGCAGAATTGTTAGCTCAAAGCCAGGATGACTTTGATATGCGCACCCGGCACAAGATGCTCCTCTTCCATGGTGTTCCAGAGGTAGACAAAGAAGATTCCTTAGCTGAAGTGGTCAATATTATCACAAGTAAGCTTGATTTTTCCAACTTTTCAACAAATGATTTGAGCCGAACTCATCGTTTGGGCCGAAAGACTAATGACAAGCCGCGGCCAATTGTTGTCAAATTCCGCAGTCTGTCGGTCCGGGATAAAGTCTGGTTTAGTAAGACTAGCCTCAAAGGCAGTGGCATTACCGTGTCTGAATTTCTTACTAAATCTAGACATGAGACATTCATGGCTGCAAGACAACAATTCGGCATTTCAAAGTGTTGGTCAAGGAGTGGCTTCATTCATCTCATAACCCCGGATGGCAACAAACATAGAATAAGTTCCCTCGCCGACCTGGACCGGATCCGAGACACTTTGGTCGACGTCGACGCTGACAAGCCCGCAGCATCCGAAACTGCTTCAAACTCTAAATCGGTGGCAACGCCGAAAAAAGCCCGTAGAGGAAAGAAATAGGCAGCTAGGCTCGGGGTACCTAACCTAGGTACCATCATCCCAAAATGTTTGTACGGATCTAGGGTATTGTAATTAATATTTTTTATAGATAACCCACTTGAAACTTTTCATTTTTAAACTTTGTTTGATATTTTTTGGTTCTGTCTGTCACTGACTGTCATTTACACGTTGACAGCTTGACACATTTTATAACTTTTTTTTTTTTTTTTATTACCTAAGTTTTATGGCATTGGGCATAACCCTTTTAGCTGACATATAAAATATTCTTTTTGGTTTGTTTAGTTTAGTTTTGCTGTCTAGATTTATAAGTCCATCAATTAACTGTCAGTAGATGCCACCATATTGTTTAATTGGCGAATTTAGCTCATTCTTTGAATATAAATAGTCCTGTTGTATTATTATTATTAATATTTATTATTTTTATTTTTTTTGTTTTTATTATGAAATTACCACTGTTATTTCTTACAGCAGCCTGCAGGTAGACTTCTCTGTATTTTATATACTTTTATATTTTATTACTAGCTGTTGCCCGCGGCTCCGCCCGCGTTAGTGTCGATCCCTCGGGAACAGTAAAATTTCCCGGAATTAAATATACCCTATGTCTTTCCCCGGGCATCAAACTACCGCCATACCAAATTTCATCCAAATCAGTTCAATGGTTGAAGCGTAAAAAGACAGCAGACAGAGTTACTTTCGCATTTATAATTTTAGTATTAGTATGGAAGTATGGATATTATTTATACTTTTAAGTCCAGAAATGAGAAAATTTCCATAAAACCTTTACCCTCCCATTTTACCCCTTTAGGGGTGAATTTTGTCCATTTCACCCATATATATCTTTTTTAATTGTAATCGAGAACATACCTATTTATTTTCATACTTCATAGTCCAGAAATGAGAAAATTTCCAAACAAACTTTACCCCCCTTCTGGGGGATTTTTTTCCAGTTGAGCTACACAGATCTTATTCAATTGTAATCGTGAATTTATTTACCTATTTTCATACTTCTAAGGCTAGAAATAAGTAAATTCCTATACAATATTTACCCCGCTCTTTTACCCCTTCAGGGGAAAATATCGTCCATTTTACCTACACAGATATTTTTAATAGTAACCTAGAACTTATATAACCTAGAACTTATATTCATACGTCTAAGTCCAGAAATGAGAAAATTTCGATACAAAGTTTATACCACCCACCCACCCCCATTTTTCACCTTAAGGGTTGGGGGATTTTGCAAATTTTATCTACCCACACACATCTTTTTTAATTTTAATCGAGAACTTATATACCTACTTTCATACTTCTAAGTCCAAAAATGAGAAAATTCCATATAAATTTTACCCCTTTAGAAGTTCAATTTCTTAAAAATCCTGTCTTAGCGCTCACTTACATCATTAAAAGAACCCCTGTACCAAATTTCAAGTTTCTAGGCGCAGCAGTTTCGGTTGGTTTGCCGTTTGCCCGCGGCTACGACGCCGCCGTTAGTGTCCATCCCTCAGGAACAGTTTGGACCCTTAAAGGGGTGACTCAGGTCATCAATATGAACAACTTTTTCTACGGGACCAATGCTGGGAACTCAAAAAAAAATTCGTCATTTCCATAAAAAAGAGTCCCGCCGCCCGGCCAGTTTGTATGGGAATGTCGAATTTTTTTTTTAGTTCCCAGCATTGTTCCCGTAGGAAAAGTTGTTCATTTTGATGGTCTGAGTCACCCATTTAAGGGTCCAAAACGATAAAAAATTTACCGTGTATATTTGCAGGCAAACTAATGCTTTGAGTTCATTCAAATGACGATAACTTTTTTTTTAATGAACCGATTTTGATGAAACAAACTTTAGATGTTTTGCTGAGTTAAAACAAAGTAATTGGTGAAAGTTTGAAGTAAATCAGTTCAGTATTTTCGGAGATAATCGTGATCATACATACAGACAGACAGACAGACAGACAGACAGACAGACAGACAGACAGACAGACAGACAAGAAATTCCAAAAAAATTTTTTTGCTTTCTATTATTCTTTTTAAGCGTCCCTCTATCCATTTCAGTCAAAAATTCGAAATGTACAGACAAAATATTTTTACTGTTTTATTATATGTATAGATTATTATTTTATTTTTTTTTTCTTATATATTTTATATTTTTATAACATATTTATTTTACAAACACTATGCTAAATGATGACTTAGTACAAGATAATGTCTATTTCTCTTTATCTTCATCTTCTGAAAGTTTTCTGAGCTTGCCTACTCCACTGGATGAGGTGCTATTGTCCAAATTCTCGAACTACCCTAAAAATTTTAACTTAGTCCACATAAATGCGCAGAGTGTTCCAGGTCATTACCCGGACATGCTAACGTCATTTGATGTAAAGGACCTACATGCCATTCTAGTATCAGAAACCTGGCTCACTCCTTGTCTCCCTTCAACATCTTATTCAATACCAGGTTTCCAACTTATCCGTAATGACAGAATCGGCATGGGAGGTGGTGGTGTAGCCATTTACTTACGTTCACACATTTCTTATAATATAGTTTCAATTTCTAAATCTTGTAATCCTTCTCATGAACCTGAATACATCTTCATAGAACTTAATTTTTCCCACACTAAAATCCTTCTCGGCGTTTTTTATAGCCCATCTGAAAAAATTAGTTACTTCTCCACTCTGGAAAATATTCTTGAAAATTTGATTCCCTCGTACGAACACATTATTTTAATGGGCGACTTTAACACTTGTCTTCTTAGAAATGACTATAGGGCAAAGCAACTGACGGGTTTGAGCAAAAGTTGCAACTTAAATATTCTTCCACTCCAAGCTACCCACTTTTTTCCTAATTGTATCCCTACCCTCCTTGACTTAATTTTCGTATCTTCTTCTAATCACGTTGCTACTCATGGTCAATATCCCGCTGAGGCTTTTTCTCACCACGACCTTATCCTACTGTCCTATAAAGTCCGTCCTCCCAAATCTAGATCCAAAGTCATAATGCAGCGTAATTTTGGTGCAATTGATTTCCATCAACTCCGCGAGGATGCAATACAATGTGATTGGTCTACAGTTATAAACGCGGCGTCTGTTGACAATCAGGTTGAAAATTTTAACAATCTTATTCTGAAATTGTATGACCAACACGCTCCTTTACGTCCTGTTCGACTTAAGTATTTTCCTGCTCCCTGGCTTACTGACGACATTAAGGCACTCCAAGCTAAAAGAAATAGAGCTAAATCTAAATTTAAATCTAACCCTGACAAATATCGTGACGTGTATATTAAAGCCCGAAACAAATGTAATCAGGTGTGTAGGGAAGCACAACGTCGCCACATACATCAATCAGTCCAAAATGGTGATCCTGCCAGAGTTTGGAAATTTTTACGGTCCTTAGGAGTTGGTAAGAATAAAAGCAACTGTCCCATTAATATCGACATCGATGGCCTTAATAGGTCTCTCTCATCTTCTGTTGCTTTCGATATGAACATCAAAAATAATACACTCGCATCACTTTCTCGTCTTCCAACTCCTGACATTTCACCTTTCTTGTTTAGTTCAATTACTGATCGTGATGTTGAGCGAATTATACACTCAATTTCCTCAAATGCATTAGGTAGTGATTGCATAGGTCGTACTATGATCTTGCCTATTCTTGATGTCCTTCTACCAACCATTACTGCCATCCTCAATAAATCCCTTTCCACCGGTATATTTCCAGCAGCCTGGAAAGATGCTCATATTACCCCTTTACCTAAAAAATCCAATCCATCCTCTTTCTCCGATTTCCGCCCTATATCCATACTCCCATTCCTTTCGAAAGTTCTTGAACGGGCAGTCCAAGAGCAACTCCACTCCTTTCTTATAAAAAACTCTCTCCTTAATCCTTTCCAGTCCGGTTTCCGTCCCGGTCATAGTACGACCACGGCACTTATTAAAATCACTGACGATATACGTAGTGGTATGGACGGGCAACAGATTACTGTGCTTACTTTGTTGGATTTCAGTAATGCGTTCAATTCAGTTGATTTTGATGTTTTATTGGGTGTACTAATTTCTCTCAACATATCTCCGACTGTAATTGACTGGTTTCGTTCTTACCTGTATGGACGTCGGCAGCGAGTTCGGATCGAAGACAAGTTTTCGTCTTGGTGTAATACTACTGCCGGCGTACCTCAGGGTGGCGTTCTATCTCCACTTTTATTTGCACTCTTTATAAACTCCATAACTTTTAATCTTCAATGCTCCTACCACCTCTATGCTGACGATCTCCAGATCTACACGCAAGCATCTGTAGATAATATCTCGTCGGCTATAAATGTCACAAACGCGGACTTAAAAACAATAGCAGCTTGGAGCAGATCTCATGGCCTAATTATCAATCCTGTAAAAACACAAGCTATTATTATAGGTAGCTCTAGACAGATGTCTAAGCTCAAAGGCGTTGATTTTCCAAATCTTGTTTTTGATGGTACGGAAATACCTGTTAGTAGCGAAGTCAAAAATCTAGGAGTTCTTTTTGACAGCAGTCTCTCTTGGTCTCCCCAAGTTTTAGAGGTCAGTAGGAAAATATTCGCTGCGTCAGGATCTCTTAGAAGGCTACAAAAATTCTTGCCAACTGATACCAAAATTACGCTCGCACAAACACTTCTTTTCCCTATCCTGGATTATGCCGACACCTGTTACCTTGACCTTACTCAGGAGCAATTAAATAAACTTGAGCGTCTTCAAAATCTCTTTATTAGATTCATATTTGGTCTCCGCAAATATGATCATGTTTCTGAATTTCGTAATCAACTCAAGTGGCTCCCCATTCGACTTCGCCGAAATTGGCACATCCTTTCCAACTTGTATTCTATTCTTTTTAATCCCACTTATCCTCAATACCTTAGGGAGAAATTTGTGTTCTACAGCGAAGCCCAAGGTAGAAACTTACGTAGCTCTGAAAATCTCCGCCTTAAGCTTCCCCCTCATAGCACTCAATTTTACGCAAATTCATTTGCAGTCCAAGCTGTTCGCTTGTGGAACTCACTGCCAATCCACATTCGCCGAGCTCAGAGTCTTCACAATTTTAAATTGCTTGTTAAAAATGACTTATTACAGTCTTAAATTATTTCTTTGTTTTTTTTTTTTTTTTTTTTTTTTTTTTTTTTTTTTTTTTTTTGGAAGAGGTCAACAAGCCTAACATTGTCCGGGTTTATCCGGACGAATGGCAACGCTAGTTGATAGCCACCTCGCCTATTCGTCAGATTTTGACTCAATTCCTTCATCGGCTTTTATAATAATAATAATAATAACTTTATTTCAGAGCTGGTCCATATAACATACTTTACAATTAAGCCTAAACTAGAACACATACATATGCCATTTAAAAGGTACATTGGGATACTGATCCATTTATATGAACCAGCGTCAAATGTTTTATTAATGCACCATCTATCTTAATATAACTCAAAGGTGACTGACTGACTGACATAGTGATCTATCAACGCACAGCCCAAACAACTGAACGGATCGGGCTGAAATTTAACATGCAGGTAGATGTTATGACGTAGGCATCCGCTAAGAAAGGATTTTGATCAATTCTACTCCCAAGGGGATAAAATAGAGGATGAAAGTTTGTATGAAACTTCTATACTTCTTAACGCGAGTGACGCCACGCTGCTGCTGAGACTGTCCCGAATCCGCCGCATCAGGGACGCAGTCCTTTTCCAATAATGGCTGCAAAACCGTCAACAGTTGCAGCAACAAACATCCTCGACAGGCTGCAGAAACGAGGCAGCCTCATCAGTGGTCTGAAAGAGTTATTGTATTTAACCCGCAAGGCATTGTAGGCCCGCTACCTGTACTTGACCCACAAATCGGGTGATAAATCAAAATGCTGTAATTACAGACCGGTTAGCATTCTCTCTTGGTTTTCCAAAATGCTCGGAAGTTTAGTCTATGAGTCTTTGTATGCTCATGTCAAACCCCTTATTTCCCAGAAGCAGCATGGGTTTGTTAGAGGTAGATCTACATGTAGCAATCTTCTTGAGTACAAAAACTACCTGTGTGGTGCTTTTGCTAATCGCGTACAAGTTGATACAGTATACACTGACTTTAGCAAGGCATTCGATAAGGTACAGCACTCAATTTTACTTCATAAAGTTTCGAATTATGGTGTTCATGGGAGTTTGTTGCGATGGCTTGAGTCATACCTATCAAATAGAAGTCAACTGGTGGCTTTGAGGGGCTATACTTCTACACCTGCTCCAGTTACCTCTGGGGTGCCGCAGGGATCACATCTTGGTCCACTGCTTTTCATTATCTTTATAAATGACCTTATAGAATCTCTATCATGCCCATGTCTTTCGTATGCAGATGATCTTAAGGTTTTCTCTGTTATAAGGACTATAAGTGATTGCAAACTTCTTCAGGAAGATCTCAATACTATTTCATCATGGTGTATAAATAATCACATGTCCCTTAATGTCTCCAAGTGCTTTGTGATATCCTTTACGTCAAAACGGAGTAAAATACATTTTAACTATAAAGTAAGTGTAAAGATTATAGAGAGAAAATCTGTAGTTAAAGATCTTGGCATCCTGTTTGACGAAAGACTCACATTCAGAGATCATTATAATTACATAATAGACAAAGCCAATAAGCTCTTGGGTTTTATCGCCAGGACCACTAAGTCTTTCAAAAGTCCCAAAAGTATAATAGCTCTATGGTGTAGTTTGGTGCGCAGCACACTTGAATATGGCTCTGTGATTTGGACACCTTATTATAAAGTGCACTGTCAACGTATAGAACGGGTTCAAAAGAGGTTTCTGAGAGTGCTTTGCTTTAGATTTGGGTTGGGTCGTGCTTTGCCTTCTTATGATGACAGACTGAAAAAATTCGCTTTTGTCTCTCTCGAAGCCCGTCGTAAGCAATTTGACCTGTTGTTCTTATATAAAATTGTTCATTCCATTGTAGACTCGCCCACACTTCTCTCAATTTTAAATTTTAACACACGCCATGTATCTCGTAACCCCCGTGTCTTCAGCTTGCAGGTTTATAGGAACAACACATCCTTTTATAACCCTGTAGTTCGCATGTGCCGAGTTTACAATGAGTTATCGAACGGTAATGGTCTTAATGTCTTTGTCCCAAAGTTTGTCAGCTTTAGATCTGCAGTCAAAAAACTTTGCGTGTAATTTAATAATAAGCCCCACTTTTCTTTTCTTTTCTTATTTTTATTTTTATTATTATTTAATGAATTGATTTTATTATGTAAATTTTTATTTGTATTTAGTTTAAATTTTTAATTTAATTTAATGTATATATTTTTGAATCATTCTTATTTGTAATTTTAATTTTTAGTTTAATACCAGTAATGTATGTTTGCGTTGTATTCATTATTTAACTTTTTGTGCACATATATTAAGGATTGCGATCTGACCTGTATTGTATTGAATATTGTTGTTGTCTTGTTTTGGTTGTGATCTGTTTTATGTGCCGTATCAAATAAACAAATAAACAAATAAACAAGCTGCACGTATAAAAAGACCGACAAAATGTTTTAAAAAGAGTTGTCTTTACGTGCTCAGTGCAATAAGCAAACCTGCGGGCCAAGATCTGCGCGAACGATAAAATCTGTTTCATTTTTCCTCCCAGACCAATGTGGAAAGCAAAATTGATAAAAACATAAAACACATAATATTCTCGTTTGGCTACGTTACAGCGACGCCGTATTTGTACGTATTTGTATGAAACATACAAATTGCCTCACCACAGGGGTTCCATTGAGACGAAGACGCAGCAAAATTCACAGCATGTAGTCCATTACTGAAAATATTTATGCCATTTTGTACTCTACGTACATGATATAAGAATGTCTATTATTGAACGTATTTCACGCTATTTTGTACTTTATGGAAACGATATAAGAGTTAGATTTACTCTAATAAAACATTATTCCTTGAACAAATGTTATTTGTTTGTCAAAGCTTTCAAGGCATGTGTGCTATCCTACTTAACATATCCATGTAAAAAGCTGAAAATATATTTTACTTCTGTAAGCTTTTTTAAGAAAAAAAGGTTACTTCTTATAAAGAAGTGAATGAACTAGCGGAAGAAAGAGAGGAATGGAAAAAGCTTCACCCACAAGAGCCCTGGGGTAGTATTTTTGAAAGTGTGACACTCGTCTTCGAGCGATTTTTGTTTAGAAAAATCGCTCGTTTACAAACGGCGACATTTCAAATAGCACTGCAGCCACCAAGACTGCAACTCTTAAATTTTAATGAATGAATGAATGAGGTTTTTTTTTCTAATCTCCTCATTGTTAGATCGTTTGCCCTGTTGCATCGTCGTCTATGTGCGTTGGTCCAGTGTCCGCTTTTATAAAAGCATTCATATTGTATTCTGATTTGGCACAGTTTTTGAGGCCAGGCGCTTGCCTGATGCCAACCCAGAGTGGGTTGGTTAACCCCAGAACCACAGCCAAATATCTGTAAATAAAGAACAAGTATTTGCCTTCGCTGAGAATTGAATCTAGAGCTTCTCTGGTGGCAGCCTGGCATGTTAACTTATACACCATTGAGGTAGTTCATATTTTTGAAAAAAATAGTTGTCCGTAAAAGGCTACGGTGTGACGATAATTTACGTGATAACGATGGAAGAGATATAGATGCGTCACTAGCCTCTATCTCTATCCCTTGTTCCGCGCTCTTGTTTGCACAAGGAACGTGACACTTTTTCGTGCGCGCAGCCGGCGTTTACCGATTTATAAGACGTTATCACGTGAAAAAGCATAGTATTGTATACTCATATTAAACTAAGAAATAAAATATGGTAAAAAATTTAACATGGACAGCGTTTGAAACAGCGCCGCGCGCGGTACTTCAATTGGCAGAGGGTATTTCGTACTAGACTTATGGTCCCAATTCCTGAGTTTAATATAAGTATATCAGAATATAAAAAAAAGTAGAATGTGCAAGCTGCTTCTCTTCCCGCGCAGATCGTAAAAGCCGATCGAGGGATTGGGCTAAAATCTGCGGAATCATGTCAATAGGCGATGCAGCTAGCAACCCATCACTATTTTGATTCCGTTTTCCATCTACACGCCTTCCAACATGCTACATGTGGGGTAGGTCCCTATTTGGTTTTATATACCTAGGCTCTGTCTTCCCCGCAAGGGAAAAAGACGTGATACTATGTATGTATGTGTATCAGAATAGCATTGTGAATGCAAAAACACACAACAAATATATAGAAATGTAATTTAAAAGTACTGTTTGTTTGTTTTTCGTGTGTGTAAGTGGGCTTAATTCAAGCTGCATAAAGACATCTGACATAGCTTAACGACTGCCATCAAAGATTACAACAGCCGGGACCAACGGCTTAACGTGCCTTCCGAAACTCGGAGAAACTAGAGATATTTTTTGTCACTTGCGGTCACCCATCACAGAGGGACTGCGGCCAGGGTTGGTCAACATGCGTAAGCGATTTCAATACCCACGACCACTGGACCATAGGGCTCCTCAAGTATAAGTACTGAAAATATATTAATCTTAGCTTAGGTTGTTAAGCCTCTCCATCTCAGAACCAGTCGAGTCGAGTGTTCCCGAGCGATCATTAGCGGCTGTCATGAAGATGTTCTTGTTTATAAACTGTCGTTGTATTTTGCTGTATCGGTTAATACTCGTAATTATAATAATGTTTATTTCAGATAATTAAAATCCATACAAAAACATACTTAATACTAATTTAAAATATGTAGTTAATTGATTAAAATAATATTAAATACTAAAATTATATTTTGAAAGTAATTAAAATAATATAATTTAATTTTATGACAATAATATTAATTCAATTTTATTTTCTATTATTAACTACTAAATTACTCTATTTATCAAGCACTTCCTTAATGGAGAGGTCCAATTTTCAGCCACTGTATTCAGAATGATCTTCCGACTATCCCTCACTCTGTGTTGATTCAATGCGGTTTTTTTTTTGCGAATAATCGCATGGAAGCCATCATTAATAGGTAGATACTGGAGGTAGATACTATGTTATTAATGTTGTCACAGTTTTTCACAATCCCGTTGACCGTATGTTTAGAAATTGAAAAATAATAACTACCTAAGTATTTCATTTATTAGTACACTCGCTTTCGCCCGCGGCTCCGACCGCGTCAATGTCGGTCCCACGTAAACAGTACTTATTCCCGGGATAAAAGGTAGCCTATGTCCCTCTACATACTCCAGAGAACTTGTATGCAAAATTTCATGATGATCGGTTCAGTAGTTACGGCGTGAAAGCGCAACAAACCAACAAACTCACTTTCGCATTTATAATATTACTAGCTTTCGCCTGCAGCTCCGCCCGCGTCAATGTTGGTCCCACGGGAACAGTACTTATTTACGGGATAAAAAGTAGCCTATGTCCCTCTCCATACTCCAGAGAACTTGTATGCAAAATTTCATGATGATTGGTTCAGTAGTTACGGCGTGAAAGCGTAACAAACAAACAAACAGACAAATAAACAAACAAACAAACAAACAAACTCACTTTCGCATTTATAATATTAGTAAGGATAAGGATAAGGATTAGGATTTTAAGGATTATAATAGTAAGGATATTTACTGACATAAATAATGATAACATAACCACTTTCCTAATATTGTTTTCTCATGAAACAAATTAATTTTAGACGTGATTTGCATAAATGGAAAAAACCAATCAGAAAACGTGACGTGGTTTTATCTAATAAAACAGTAAAAATATTTTGTCTGTAAATTTTGAATTTTTGGCTGAAATGGATAGAGGGACACTTAAAAAGAATAAACGAAAGCAAAAAAATTTCTTTCGAATTTCTTGTCTGTCTGTCTGTCTGTCTGTCTGTATGTATGATCACGATTATCTCCAAAAATACTGAACCGATTTACTTCAAACTGTCGCCAATTGCTTTGTTTTAACTCAGCAAAACATTTAAAGTTTGTTTCATCAAAATCGGTTCATTAAAAAAAAAGTTATCGTCATTTGAATGAACTCAAGGCATGAGTTTGCCTGCAAACATATAGCAAAAAAAAAATACTAATAAAATAGTAAGTGACATAAGAAAATTAAAATCCAAAGTCAATTCATCATTATACGACAGCATTATACCTATCCATACTATCCATAGTAATCCATACTAAAAACAAGGAGAAGCTGACTGACTGACATATCAACGCAGGGCCTAAACTATAAGGGTTAGGAACTTGAAATTTTGCACAGGGGTTCCTTTTTTATCGTAGGGGAGTACTAAGAAAGGATTTTTGGAAATTCATCTGCTAAGGGGGTAAAATGGGTTGCAAAGTTAGTATGAAACTTTGTCGTTTTTAAAGTTATTCGAATGAAATTCAGCATGAAAGTTCTTTACTGAAAGGTATGAAACACGAGTAAAATATTTTACTCAGAAATCATCCCTTAAGGGGGTAAAATAGGGGTGCAAAGTAAGCATGAAACATTGCCATTTTTGAAGTTAGTCGAATGAAATTCAGCATGAAGGTTCTTTACTGAAAGGCATGAAACACGAGTAAAATACTTTTCTCATCATCCCTTAAGGAGGTATAACGGGGATGCAAAGTTAGTATGAAACTTTCCGTTTTTGAAGTTATTCAATTGAAATTCAATATTAAGGTGTTTCATTGAAAGTCATGAACTAATGTATTCCCGGTAATTCTACTGTTCCTGAGAAATCGACACTTACGCGAGCGGAGCTGCGGGCCAATTCAAACATGACTTATATATCAACGCACAGCTAAAACTACTGTGCCCAGAAACTTGAAATTTGGCACAGGGATTCTTTTTATGATGTAAATGAGCACTAAGAAAGGATTTTTATAAAATCAAAAGGGGTGAAGTTTTATGGAATTTTCTCATTTCTGGACTTAGAAGTTTGAAAGTAGGTACACAAGGTTTCAATTAAAATTAAAAAAGATCTGTTTAGGTGAAATGTACAAAACTCCCCCCTTAAGGGATAAAGAGGGGGGGATTGTATGGAAATTTTCTCATTTCTGGACATAGAAGTATAAAAATAAGTAAATATGTTTACATTACATTTAAAAAGACCTGTGTAGTTAAAATGGACGAAATTTCCCCTTGGAGGGGTAAAGTAGGTGGGGTAAAGTTTGTATGGATTTTTTTATTTACTTAGAAATATGTAGGTGAAATGGGCAAAATCCCCTACTTAAGGGCTAAAGATCTATGCAGGTGAAATGTATTAAATTCTCCCTTAAGGGGAAAAAGCAGAGGGGGAGGGGTTTGTATGGAATTTTTATCATTTCTACTGTTCCCAAGGGAACGACATTAACGCGGGCGGAGCCGCGGGCAACAGCTAGTATTATATATTATTGTTTGGCGAGCTCCGTGGCGCAGTGATCAACACGCCAGCCTGCGACACGAGGGTGCCCGGGTTCGATCCCCGGTTAGGTCATGATGGAAAACGATCTTTTTCGGATTGACCTGGGTCTTGGAATGTTCATCTTGAAAAGTATCTTTTATAAAATATACCTAGTATCGTTGAGTTAGTATCCTACGATACAAGTGCACAACTTCCTTTGGGACTAGCTCAATTTGTGTAATATATCCCTATATAATTTTATATTTATTTATTTTTGTAGTTGCCACCGTTTACGCATGAACAACATCACTAGTACCAAATCATACGGACTTGTCTCAATTAATTAGGTTCACCCAGTTCAACTTCGGATTTATAGTAATTGTCTCTTAGTTCATAGTGTTCATAGTGGTAACTATGAATATAGGTAGCAAATCACTTGTAAAAACCAACATGTACAAACTTGTTTCAATGAACTTGTTAAGTTCACTTCAGTTCAACTTGGGACATAAAGAGTAATATATTAAAAGGTTTGCCCTGTGACGTACAAAAGATTGTAGCGAACAAGACATTGTTGGAAAAATAATAATGAGCTTCAGTTTTATATTTTCGTTAAATATTTTAGTAGGCTTTTTAGGGTTCCGTACTTTAAAAGGAAAATCGGGACCCTTATAGGACAGACAGACGGACAACACCGTCTGTCTGTCTGTCAAGATCCTTTTTCTCAGAAACGCGTGGTGGTAATAAGCTGAAATTCACCTACACTAATTTTATAAAGAGGAAAGATTTGATTGTTTGTTTGTTTGCACTGAATAGGTTCCGAAACTACTGGACCGATTGGAAAAAATTCTTCACCATTAGAACTGTAGCCTGTAACTGTAACTGTAACTGTAGATTCTATAGCCTATGTTCATCTAATAGATAGGTATAGAATATCTACCCCGCAGGTCCACTGTTCCGGGAATCGAACCCGGAGACCTCATGTAGCAGTAGAAGTTGTTGGCCCTTATTTTTTTTTAATCTATTGCACTTTATTTATCTCATTCTTTTTGCTATCAATTCCTCATAAATATTTCCTCATAATTTTTTGAGTTTCCTGCATTGGTTTTAGAGAAAAGTTGTTCATTTTGACGGGCTGAGTCTCCCCTTCAAGGGAATGTTGAGGGTAAAACACGCTGTATAAACATTGTTGAAGTGGCCACGCTTCAGATAATTGCTAACATCAGTGAGGAGATTCGTAAAACAAAATATCACAAAAATTTTAGTAAAATATTTTCAGAAGGGATATTAAAATATTGTATATCAAGTTACCATTAATTGTTAACGAAAAATGTCCTTGTTGACATTCCACTTTTTACCCAAAATATCTAGTTTATTCTCCTTTTTACAGACACAGTATTAATCACTCTCAGGAATGAGGAAAATAAAAGAGTATCTGTGAAGAGCGAACAAAAAATAAAGTATAAAGGACAATATTCAATGGATGGTAATAAAATTAAAGCCTTACAATTGTTGTTAATAGCTTACTTTTAAAATGAATTATTGTTGGTAAATGATGTGCACTCTTATCCTTATCCTTACTATCCTAACATTATAAATGCGAAAGTGAGTTTGTTTGTTTGTTACGCTTTCACGCCGTAATTACTGAACCGATCATCATGAAATTTTGCATACATGTTATCTAAGGTACGAAGAAGGACAAAGGATACATTTTATCCCGGGAAAAAAGTACTGTTCCCGAGGGATCGACATTGACGTGGGTGGAGCCGCGGGTGAAAGCTAGAATTGTATAAAGCAAAAACTTGGCTCTTGCTTCACTTATACATCTTTCCGATTATTGACTCCTATTTATTAAGCTCTGTTGTAGCTTTTAAAGCTCAATAAATAAAATAAAATAAATACCCTCATCATTTCTGCCTAAAAAAATCTGACGCTGACAAGAACTTATGCTTTTCTCAAAGATATGATGTCCCGTAGTTATTATTCCCTATTTTTTTTTCAGGAAAATTATAATAAAGAGTAACAACGACTAAGAATGTAAGGAACCTAGCACTATGTTTTATTTAAAATAAAATTTAAATTATGTATTTTATCACTAAGGCATAACATTTTTGATTAAATTCGTAGCTATATAAAAGTTGTAATGTATAAATGAACTTTTTAACTAGGTAATCATTTGTTGTTTACGTCATTTTGCGTTTTAAAACGTTTTTATATAGGTACCTATGTTTTATATGCTTGCAGAAACTAATTTTTTGATGCTATACTTTAGACGAGTTTTTCAATATCATTAATAGTCCCTGAATATGGAAACGAATAAAATACCTGTATAACATACATAGTATTACATCTTTATCCCTTGCGGGGCAGACAGGGCCTAGGTCTATCTCCTTATGGCCAGATTTAGCATTTTGGAGGGCGTGTAGATAAAACGGATAGTGATAGGCTGCCACATAGCCTATTGTCATGATTCCGCAGATTTTAGCCCAATCCCTCGATCAGCTTTAACAATCTGCACGGGAAGAGAAGCAGCTGGCACATTCTACGTTTTTTCTTTTCTCCCAGACCAGCATGGAAGACATTGTATATCGTATAACATATTGTATATTATAGGTCGCGTAGTTGGCAGCTGCTATATATTTTTCGCGCAATGTTCCATTAAATTTGCCTTTTTTATTTCGTATAATTCCCGTTTATTAACAAAAACAAAGCTTCAATCTCCTCTCTTCATTTACGGTATCATTAAATACAGCTGAGTGCTTAATCTCTTCATTTGCTTTCACGTATTGTCGAAATGGAAAACTGCTGTTTATACACATATAAATATCTGCAATTAGTGTTGAAAAGTATAAGCTTTCTTCAATTTAATCAACTTTCTATTCATCGGATATGAATGAAGTAGAATACCACACTACTAAATAGTAGGTAGTATTGAAGAAGTACGCATGCTTGAAATGCGTATACCCTACGGGGTAATATGTGATGAGAGAATTCGACGCGGTGATTCGAAGTCACGGTGGTGTAATGGTATCACACTTAGGGACGTGGGTTCGAATCCTACCTGTGGCCGAGTTCTTTTTCATCACATATTTTCAATTTTAATAATATACCGAGCATTGTAATGCTATTTCAAAATCAATTTCAATAGTGTTGAAAACTTTAAAAATCTTCCAAAAGTAGTTTAAAAATCACCTTTCTGTCTTATAATTGTAACGCAATGAGAGATTTTTCTCAAATATTTAATATGGTAGGAGGAAACAAAAGTTGTTTTTGCATGAAATATCTTACTAATAATCATATAATGGAACATTTTACACAAAAATATAACTACTGATTTATGTCGTCGTCAGTCGTCAGCAGGTCCTTTTAGTCTCCACTGCAGGAGCATGACCCTCTCACCACTACCCGAACCATACTTCGTCAGAGCAGACAGAGGATTTGGCCTACACTCACCTCGCTGGCCAGACGGGGTTGGAGGGGTCTCATTGATGTTTATGAGCTTTGTTTAGCTTGTATTTCCTAAGTCGCCTCTTACGACATCCACGGGAAGACTAGGAGTGGTCCTATTCTAATCTGCCGGAAACCACACGGCGAACTGATTTATGTACGAGTATCTGCACGAAATTGTGAAAATTTACGTGTTTTTAAATGACTAGTACTATGCGCTCAATTAGTTAAATAGATCAAAAGTATTTGTATAATTTAGGTCAATCCTTGAACAAGATCACCTACTTGTTGGAATTTAAAATAGATACATATGAAATTTAAAAATGATTTAAATACGGTATGATATCTAAAAGCATTTTTCTTCGAAAACTTTGTAATCTTTACGTCTAAAACAATAATTCTCACATGATAAATATATGTACGTCTCGGAGGTCGCCCCCCTTTGTTATTTTTTTATAAAGATATAAATATAAAAATATTAAGACTTTTCATCTTTTTTCCTAATCGCCGAATGGTTCTGCGCAGCCTAATGGCTTACGCTGTAGCGCTTTGACAGTTCCTTTTTGGTTCGCGTAGCTAAGGTGTGGAATGAACTGCCTGCGTCTATATTCCCAGATAAGTACAGTCCTGGGACATTCAAAAGTAGAATATATGGATATCTCTTGGATAGGCATGTAACATCCTCGTCTTCATCGTCACTTACCATCAGGTGATATGGGAGACAAATGCCTTCTTCAATATTTAGTAAAAAAAATATTCTTTAGCAAATTCACTTTTATATTAAATATTCATTTTATTAGTTACAAATTCTAGAACTAGTTTTCACATGCATAATCCCATATTAATAAAAGTTGGAAGGAATCGGTCGACGACTGATTCGCTGAATAAAACATTCGCATCTCCGTTTCATTTACATAGTTTGGACGGTTTTCAGCTTTTTAAATGAATTCGAAGTTTATTTTGTCTGTGTTAGTAGTGCTATTGTATTCTGTTTACTTTGACAATTCATGAGAAGTGGTAAAAAGATTACTTATTGCCAAAATACAGTATTATAAACTAGTTTGGGAATCATAGTGACCATAGTATAGTGCTTTCATTTGTTATTTTTCTTTACATGATATTTATAAGCCAGTCTCGCCTTTGAATCCTTTATGATGCTCCCCACCACTCGAGATACAGGTTCATTCCTAGTTCGATGGTGGGTAGTTGAATAATCGGACGTATTTGGAAAAGCTGGTACCATAGGCTATATACTTACCTATGTTATTATTGTACACACATTATAATGTAAAAAAAGAAAACTGTCAATAAACGTTAAACGTTAATATAACTTACCAAAAACTATAGCTTGTGTCAATTGGGCTTAAATGATGATGAAAAGATGAATGAATCTTACTCATCCGAATCTGTTCAAGCATTACAAGCTATGGTGGAAAAAAATAACTCTCATGCATATTTTCTTACATAAATACATGCAAAATTAAATGAACTAAATTCATTTCAGGTCTATAATTATTAAATGAAAAGCGGAATAAAAAGCTCAAAGTGGAATGTCATATCTATACTAATATTATAAAGCTGAAAAGTTTGTTAGAATAAATAATCTCAGGAAGTACTGGTTCAAATTGGAAAATTCTTTTTGTTTTTTTATAGTCCATCTATTGAGAAAGGCTTAAGGCTATAAAACATCACGCTGCGACCAATAGGAGCGAAGTATCAATAAAATATATTTTGAAAACGGGGGAAAATTATTCATTTATACTAAATCATCATAATAACAGAAATTGCCGCGGACGAAGTCGCGGGCAACAGCTAGTGTTATGATAAGTATAATATTTCTTCAGTTTGATTGAATGAGGCCTGCCGTTTATTATATTTAATGCCTTTGTCTATAGAAACCATTGATATCTCTCGTCTATGGAACCGTAACTCTCATACAACTAACGATTCATTATCAGTCCCATTTACGCAAACAAACTTAACTCAAATCACAACGAAAAACTTACTCACTCATAGACGAAGATAATTTGCGATCATGAGGCGGTGCCAACATTTTTAATGAACGCTATGGTGTCAACATAGCGGAGGTAGTTAGACATCGCTCGCGATAGCAGCTCGCCTCGCTCGCCATGATAAGTTACTCCAGTGTCACTTTTCCGTCTTACCTTGCGTTTCCTGCACCACTTTACTATACAAGAAGTCTTTTTATCTTAATTCGTTAAGATATTCACAAAAAATATGTCGTTAAATGCTTTTATCGACGCGTCCTTCCGTTACGGAGTGCGTGGCAGACTATTTCGCGAAAAGATATACTTTTTAAGCACCGCCCGCTTTGGTATACTTTGCGTGGTGTCAGTTTTTGAGCGCAATGCTGCTTCCATAGTTTTTCTAAATCAATGATAGAAACTGTATGACTTTAATACTTCATAATGTATGTATTTAGTTATATTAATGATTAAATAGACCGCCCGATTCAGATAAGTGCTCAGATCTGCAGCATATTTAAAAAAAGTTTTTAAGTAGGTAGTCTCGCAAATAAAGTTTTAAGAATTGCATTAAAACATTTTGAATTATATACCAATCTCACAGTGCAAACGAGCGATGACGTCATTTGTTACGAACCAATATCAACCGAAGTCGATTCCAATTTGTTCGGGACCATATTTAATATTTCATATATTCTCTTCGTACATATGCTATCTTCTTTATTCAATATCGGATAGAATGTAGTTATTAAAATATCAATACCTTGCCTGGTTTTTAAGTTATGTAAGTAAGAACCAAGTTTTATGTGTAAATTGAAGATTGATTAATTAAAAGTCAGTAGGAACGAACCGCAACCGAAAAAGGCTGTGTTAAATTTGGAAAACGTGATCCCGAAAGTGTAATGTAGTATTTTTAGACGTGCTAGCTATACATCGGTAAACTACACACCACTAATAACAAAATCAATATCTAATATAGATATTAAATACTTTTTAATTAAATAATTGATATAAAAATAAATAGATATTTAATATAAATATATACGGACAAATCACACAGATTCAGCTAGCTCCAAAGTAAGTTGGAGACTTGTGTTATGGATACTAACTCAACGATAGTTTGTTTGTTACAAATACATATATAGATAAACATCCAAGACCCAGGCCAATCTGAAAAAGATTATTTTCCATCTTGACCTGATTGGGGCTCGAACCCGGGGCCCTCGTGTCGCAGGCTGGCGTGTTAACCACTGCGCCACGGAGCTCGCCTATTTTAGTATTATATTCGCCTATATTAGGAGTATTTCAATACCTACTAGTTTACAATAGCCCCTCTCTCATTGCAGCGCCCAACAGGGTCCTTAATTGATACTAATTTGTAATAAAGAGAGCAATAAACGATTGATTGATTGATTAAACTCCGGGTGCTTGCACGGAAAAGTGTCTCGTTCGGTGTGCAAGCGAGAGCGCGGAACAACCGAGAGACACGATCGTCTTAAGCCTTAAGCGTTCGGTTTGTGACAAAAGTCAAAGTCAAAAGTCAAATATTTTATACATCATAAGATATACTCATAATAAATAAGGAAATAAACAAAAGTATATCAAAAATACCATTGTGAATGCTAAATATGTATAAATACTTATAAACATCATAAGATATTTTAAATACCATTTGGTGAACGTTAAATTACACAATATTATTTACAAAATTATTATTGTGACGTCAATAACTTACTTAGCGCTAAGTTTACGCCGCTTCCAAGGCGGAGTGCTGAAGAAGCGGCAACAAACTGCACAGCGCATTTTCTCCAAATGACATCAACTTACAATCTATGACATACTTAGAACTAAATGTGTATACTTGAGCTTACATTGTCATGACACATCTATTTGTCTTCCACCGTAATCACGTAATACCGACCGTATTTAAATACTTCACTTCAACAGAAAACGCCTCATTATTCACCAAAATTAAAAAGGTTTTGCGAGATTTATCAAGCGCCGGCTCTCAGTCAATGTAATGCATAAAATTAATTTTGGCCCAGCATACCGGTGGCCTAAATAACCGAAATTACAGAACAGTACCCGGTGTGAACATCATTTTATAACGACATGAACCTGATGGCAAAGAAAAAATATTGCAAGCAGACAAAAAAGAACTAAAAAATAAAAGAGATAAAATGGATTAAGAATACACATTTTAGACATTTTTGTATTAAAATACGTATACATGGTTATCAGTATCACTACAACGTATAAAACAATATCACTTCCCGCTGTCTGTCCCTATATACGGTGAAATTTGGTTCGTTCTGGACCCTTAAAGTCACCCTTACTGGAAAAAAAAATGGGCAGTTCCATACTAAAAAGTTCGGCCGCCCGGACAATTTGTATGGAAACGTCAAAAAAATTATTGACTGTCCAGCATTGGTCCCATAGGAAAAGTTGTTTATATCAATGGGCTGAATTATCCTTTTAAGGGTCCAGAACAATCAAAATTTCACCGTGTATATTTTATCCCGCGAAAACTACGCGACAGTTTATTTTTATGATGCAGTTTTTTTAATGATTCAAGAGGACGATTTATATGTATAATTTATCGCACCCGTTCGAAGCCGGGCGGATCGCAAGTCGCGATTGAGATATAGGTAGAAGGTGGGGTATCTCAGTGGCTGATTGTACATACTCATGTGCATTTAAAAGAATGCCTTAATGAAAATAGCCTTTTGTTATGCCTTAATCCGATGTTATTTGTAATCTTACAAATAATTTTAATACGACAGGTAGCCATTTTAATGTTTGTTAATAAGTTTAGTCTATATGAATTTAGATGAAATTTCGTTCGTAAGTAGATCATGTCTGAAGTATCCTTTATATTAAATCCGGACTTAACATAAAATATATGTTCTGCCCCAAAAGTATGAAGTAAGTATACAGGTTGATTTTGAACTTGATGGCAATATTTTAATATCGGAATCACCTATACCACACATAATGAATATAGACCCGTAAGAAAAAAGGTAATAAATGAAAACATAAAGGGCGTGTCATAAAAATTTACCGATAAGCTGGTCACATTGACATGGAAAATCATTTTTTTTTATTTCCTTTATTGCTTCTTTTCTTGCGGATGTTTAATCTATTAGGGATTCTGTCATTTAAATAATACTTTGGATATCAATATCACTCTGTATAACAAGAAAGCACAGCGATAGCCTGTATGAAATTTAAATAAATAAATAAATAAAATAAAAAAGTAATTTATTTATTATAATTTGTGCATTGGCAGAAGAAAGTGACAATTCTGTTTTTTATTTATTTTAAACGCTGGCAGTATTATATTATGCGGGGCTGATTATACGACCATCACGTTTAATTGAGACAATTATGAAACTGACTGACCTGTAATAAACCCTTTGAATATCATCAAGCTTTATGAAAAGAAAAAAGACTTTTTTTTTATTTTGCTCTTAGTTTTTTCTAATATGAACAAATCAAGAAGTAAGAATGCCACTTGTAGGCGTTAAAATTTACTGAAGTAAACCTAGGCAAAACTAGCAAGACCTGAAACGGGAGAGGGAGGTCTCCATTTCGGCTTGGGAAAAATATTTCGTTATCAGTCGTTTAGTCGTGGTAGAACTACGCTATCGTCAAAATTCATTTTAACTAAAAGTATGAATAGGTCGGCTCATCCGGGGAAGTACAACGCTCTCACAGATAATTGACGTTTGAGTAAAAGCTTTACCGCTTCTATGCTTTCGGTGAGTGAGAGAGCCGGAGGCCCATCCTTGATATGGAGGTAGTTTGCGGCAAGGGGAAAGACATAATCAACCCTAGAAAAATCTACCAAGAATCTATATTAACGCGAGCGAAGCCGCGGGCAAAAGCTAGTAAATAATAAATATGTGATATTAATTTCTACGTCATATGTCTACGCTATATGCCGAGAAGGGCTTTCATAGACGAAGTAAAAGAGTTTCTTCCATGCTGGTCTGGGAGAAAAGAAAAAAAACGTAGAATGTGCCAGCTGCTTCTCTTCCCGCGCAGACCATATGAGCCGGTCAAGGGAATGGGCGAAATTGTAAAGAACCATGGCAATAGGCGATGCGATTAGCAACCCATCAGTATTTTTAATTCAGTACTTCCACCTTTACGCCCACCAACAAGCTAAACGTGGCCTTTCGGTCTTATGACCTTAGGCTCTTTCTACCCCGTAAGGGATAAAGACATGATAATATTTATGTATGTAAATAAAAAAGAAGGCCAAAGTCGTGTCGTATAGAGAGATCAAGAAATTACCGAAAGATTGAGAAAGATGGAAAATACTCCACCGACAAGAACATAGTTCGTGAAATAACCATGATGTCTATACGTTTCTGAGAAAGTTTTTGACAGTTAGAAGGACAGATGAACAAACGAATGATCCAATACGGGTTTCCTTTTAGCGTTTGAGGTACGGAACCCTAAAATAACGGGGATTCGATGTCGGAATCCGTTTATCGAAGTAACGAATTACGTTACGCCGACAGATCGAATAAACAATCTTGCTCCTTGAGTAATGTTATCGTAAAACGAATTTTATTCACGTACTCAACGATATCAGGTAAGATCTTACAACATACATCTAGGGTAGACAGAACCTAGGTCTATAAAACACGAAGGCACGTTTAACATGTTGGTAATTAGGTGAAAAACGGAATCAAAATAGTGATGAGTTATGCTAGCCGCATCGCCTATTAACATGATTCCATGGAATTTTGCCCGTTCCCTTGTTTGGCTTATACGATCTCCGCAAGAAGAGAAGCAGCTGGTACATTCTACGTTTTTTCTTTTCTCCCAGACCAGCATGAAAGATCTTCAAGAAATCAAATAACATAAATTCAGAAGATTTTATGCATATCAGTAACGTACGATCTATCGTTATATCAAGTGTAGTTGATATAACAATAGCTCGTATAATCCTACTATGGAAGTGAACAGTCTTCGGTTTTCCTTCAAAGAACACATTTTTTGGCAAACCCAAATATCAATCGCTTAGACAAACCATAGCAAAACATATCCACCATGACCCACAAAGAATTAGATATAAGGTTAAATAATAAAAGAAGAAAATAAATGTAATCTCCATTATGTACTAAATATAAAACCTACGTTTTTGACGTTTCGTATTTTACGTCGGATTCCGTTTAACAAAGCACCGAATTACGTTACACCGACAGATCTCATAAACAATATTGTTCCTTGATTTCATTCCATCTCCTTTCTCGTAATCGAATGTTGTAATAAAACCGTTTTATACGTACACGATGAGTACGATGACGTCGAGATAAGATGGCCGGGTTACGTGCTAAAGAAGACGTCTATATAGGTTGACGTAAACTTCCTTGCTGGTCTGGGAGACAAGAAAACACGTAGAATGTGCCAGCTGCTTCTCTTCCCGCGAAGACCGTAGAAGCGAGTCAAAAGAATGGGCGAAAATCTAAAGAATCATGACAATAGGCGATGCGGCTAGCAACCATCACTATTTAGATTCCGTTTTCCACCTTTACGCCCACCAACACGCTAAACGTGGCCTTTCGGTCTAAACGGACACGTGACCTGAGACCGCCAGCGCGGCATAGGAGAGGATAATATCCCCCTCTCTTTTTTCATTTCTTTTCAAGTTTTTATTTCTGCCGGTACGCCCGGAGAAATAAATTGACGTTCAAATAAAACTTTAAACTGTTCTAAAATGGAAGCTTAAATAATTATGATGTCCATTAACAAAAGTGAGGTACTTATTCCTATTTTTTTAAAGTCCTTTAAAAATGTAAATTGCAATCTTACAACGAAATAATGTATTGTCATTTAGTTCAATGATGTGTAAATCTTGAGAGCTAATAGTTTTTCAATTAAACTTAAAGCCAACTTCACTTAAATAGAAATTGTTTTAGTTCATGATAGACCTTTACTAAGAGAACCGTTTATTTGACTTTGTAAAGTGATTTCGATAAAAGTTATTGAATTTTGGTTGAAAGAATAGGCACTAAAACTTTTTAGGGTTCCCTACAGGCTTTTTAGGGGTAAAAACGGGACCCTATTAATATCGCTCCACTCCGTCTGTCTGTCTGTCTGTCACCAGGCTGTATCTCATGAACCGTAAGAGGTACAGAATGAAGACAGATGAAATTTTAACAGATAATGTATTTCTGTTGCTGCCATAACAACAAATTCTGTGTTTTCTTGAAAATATGAATGCAGCCTCCTTTTGGTTTCTCGCGTTTTCAATAATTTTTTCAACAGTTACAACAAAACGATAAAGATCATTTATTTGCATAAACATGTATAAATTGCATTAAATGAAAACTAATTATCAAAATACCAAAAAGCACGAAATACTAAAACGACCTGATGATGATGAAACAATTCACGTAAAAATGCGATTACAAGGCACCTATACTTATAAGATGAAACATATTTTATTTACTTTGCATAATAAATAAAAAATGTTTTTACAATTGGAAAATGCATGTGTGTAAGAAATAAGTATAATAAGAAGTAGTAGATAATTATAAAGAAAAAAAAATTGCATACTGTTTTCAACAGTTGAATAGGCTTGCTCTATTATTTATGTAACATCTGTTATTGACCTTATTTCAGCAAATAAACGATTTGTATTTGTATTTTTATTTGTATTTGTATAAATAACAACTTTCAATTTCATATTATTTATTTTTTACTAATATTTTTTATAAATATATATAAATTATTTGTAAATTACTTGTGCGCTTTAACCACTTCACTGATTGCATTACTGACATTTCACAAACAGTCAGGGACGGAGAGACAGGCTCTCTACATATGTCTTGAATTTTCTCTTAAACTATAAATAATAATAACATGACAATGTATATACAGAAAGATTTGAATAAAGTATTTCTTGACATATTTCATGTTAATATTATTTATAGTTTAAGAGAAAATTCAAGATAAAGGTAGAGGGCCTGGTCAGGTAACTCTGTCCCTGACTGTACACGTTGCCAAGAGTGCTAAGAAGGTCAAAGTATGTTGATTGTGTAGACCACGATACCCTGCTGTCCAAATTGGAACACTATGGGATTAAAGGTAAATCTATTGCATTAATCAAATCTTATTTGAGTAGCCGATTTCAAAAAGTTAGCGTTGCTAGGGTTCAATCCTCGGGATCATCTGTTAAGATGGGCGTACCCTAGGGCTCTATACTAGGCCCCTTGTTGTTTCTTATATATATTAATGATCTGCCATACTATGTTAACACATGTAAAGCTGTACTATTTGCCGATGATACTTCTCTTATTTTCCCTGTTGATAGGACAACAGACAATTTTGACGAGGTCAATAGTACATTAGCTCAAGTGTTACAGTGGTTTACAGCGAACAATTTGCTGTTGAACGCTAAAAAGACGAAGTGTAATAAATTTTGTTTACCGAATGTTACAAAAGTACCAACACGCATAGTGGTCGAAAATGAAACGATAGATTTGGTAGATAAAACAGTATTTCTTGGGATGACAGTTGACTCGGGACTTCAATGGGGTGCCCATATCACATCCTTAGCGGGTAAACTTAGTTCTGCTGCTTACGCTGTTAGAAGAATAAGACAGTTGACTGACGTTGATACTGCGCGTTTGGTATACTTCAGCTACTTTCATAGTGTCATGTCGTATGGGATATTACTATGGGGTAACGCAGCAGAAGTTAATACCATATTCGTCCTTCAAAAACGCGCTATCAGTTCTATATATAAACTAGGTGCTAGAGAATCTCTTAGAGAATTGTTTAAAAATATAAATATTTTGACATTCCCCGCGCAATACATATTTGCAAATATTATGTTTGTTTGTAATAATTAAATGATCAAACGAACTTACCTGAAGTGAAGTTCGATCATAATTATCCTGTCCTCGTCGAAGAGATTTATTTACTTATTGTAGTAGTCCTGCTGCTACGCCCGAACCTATTCACACTAGTTTAAAGCATCGTAGAAAGAGAAAGAACTTTCCCCCTCTCTTTCACACGATGCCGGGCCAGCGGCCCCCACTCACCTCATTCTTTTTAGAGAAGACAAGCATAGGAACTAAGCTCCCTTTTCTAGATTAACATCAAAAGGGCAGTGCAAACTGGCAGGGAGGGAATCTAAATCTCTTCGACGAGGACAGGATAATTATGATCGAACTTCACTTCAGGTAAGTTCGTTTGATCATTTAATTATCCTGATCCTCGTCTTCAGAGATTTATTTACTTATTGTAGATGTTCAGAGACAATCAATGTCAAGAATAAAAAGGGAGTAATAAAATATGATATACCAATGAAAATAATTCCTTAATTAAAACGAAAATAAAATAATTAAGTTCACCCATAGATTTATCCAGTAATAATAAATCAGTCTTCAAATCAACGAAGATTTTTAATATTTATTATTAATTAAATAAGGCTCTAACTAACGATAATCTGGTATATATTAACGATGTCTTAAAGAAATCTACAAAAACTTCTGAATGTACAGACCAGCCAGCTGTATTTCTTATAGTATTGACACTAACGCCATGTGCCAGCTCTCTGGGCAGCTGCAGTGGATGCATGCCAAGGTGCTGGTACTGCGAGTGCTTAACACTCTAGTACCTATCGAAACCGCTGGACGACAAAATTTACTTCAGCCAACGACGAATAGTTTGAGTTGATGCTGGTCGTTAAGGAGCCTTCGTCGTTATAAAGTACCGTCGTTTATTTAAACTATTAGGCTTTAAAAGAACATTTTAAAGATATAAAAGAAAATAAAATTCCCGCATGAAAAACGCCTGGGCGTTGTTGAATATTTAATGCAGAAAAAATATTTAATGCAAAAATGTTGATGTTTATCAACATCTGATATTTTATTAAATCAGTTACAGCGATTTTCATTCCATCAATACTAATTATCGATAATATCTGACATTTGGTGGCCAAAGATGACCAGTGGCCAGAGCCAATAATATAACATATATTTCTCTTGTCAATAATTTTGGGTATAATGTATTTAATTCATTAAAAACAAAAGATAGATCCTAAGTACAACTATACAAATTAACATTGGGAAAGGATGGCTTTACTATAAAAGCTTCTTCAAAACTTTTCAATCCGATAGTTTTGCCTTCTGTTTTTTTTTCTTTTTACATAATATCAAGGCCGATCTATTACTTTTAAACGTAATATAGGATAAACCCCTTCCTAAATATTTAGCTAGATAATCATATAAATTGAAAACGTTAATGTTAAAAGTACCATTTCGCACTATACCACAGTATTCCCATCATAATTTTAAGCTGCAACTATACTGTGTTTTGTGCCAAGTGCCAAGGAAATAATATGAAAGGTGAATTGGCCAGCTTGACGTTAGGCAAAATCAGATGACAATCACCGCCAGGGAAAGACGCGTACAGCGATTGTATCTCCCTAAAGTTAGAAAATACTAATGGCTGGTGGTAACTAAGGTTACACTAAGATTCCTGTGGCACGATCGGAAATGATCGATTTAAAAACATTCAAAAATAAAGCAATTGGCAAAAACGCATAGAAATGAAAGTATTCCAATTTATAGTGAACGCATCAATATTATATAGAAAAAGGCCTCTTTTTCATGAAGTTGACCATTTCACGGTAACTCTGAAGGCGAACAGATATATGGTATTACGAACTCCTAAGTTATCCCAATGAAATAGTTGGGATTCAATTTCAACTTGATGTCTATATTCCTCGATTCTCAATTTAAAAATATGGATATGGTGTGCCATATATAAACCATATCCATATTTTCAATGCTAGGTATATTGTTTAGGTGTGGATATCCTAAACGTTATAATACTGCATGGTTACTTAAATCTTGCAAACGATTTAAGGCCGGAAAGTACTGCAAGCATTTACAAGTAGTTTATATAATTTAAGCGTTATTTTTCATTCTAAACATTGACACCAATGCATTGCCATTGGACATACGGAGGTCAATTTAAAAGTATGGTATTATCATATTACTTTTCCTCCTTCCTTTTCACTATGGTATAAGTACGTATATGCACATAAGATATGTACTATGTATATGATTTCAATGATTAGTAATATTTTTATTTTTTACTGAAAACTGCGCCAACCGTACTCCTATTTACAAAATCTTCTACCCAAAGGTTGGCTGGAAGAGATTGCGTTATGTGATAAGCCCGTCTTTATACCTTAATAAACAGATATTTTTCTATATTGTTTACTTACAAGTGTTGCTGTAATAAGGCATATTCATTCATTCATTCGTTTATAATTCAATAAATTTCATTCTGAATATAGAAAGTAAAAACTTTTCATGAAGAATAATTAATTATAAACCCAAATTTTGTTAAATAATAAGTTGTTTCTTTTAAAAAATATAGATAAGTATCCACATAATTGCCAAATAAGTGTCATACAAATATTGGACAGACTTTAAAACCACGTTATTTAAAGAAAGCTAAACTGCTAAACTTCACTACCTTGGTATATTCCTGGCTGAACTAAGACGAAAAAAGCAAAGTCAAACATTCATAGAATGTGTTATTAAAATACTTTTTATTACTAAATTTTCAAGTATTTACTTCTCATAAAAAAGTAAGCTCCTTTCGGATGTAAATTTACCACATTATAACAATCTGGTAATAACAATTTGACAGCAGTTAATATGTGCTAGATCTTAAAATAAGCAGTACAATGATTAATTATGTAAAGATTCAAAATAAAGTGTTTTATCCGCCATTACTTCTTGGAAAACTAAAATTTGTAACAATTTGTGGAAGGCTAACAGTGACGGATAGCCTTAAAACTGTTTAAACGAGTCTGTTCATTTTGAATATTGGTCAAATATTTACTAGACAATGAGTGCTTGAACGCATAAAAAAACATTTTGAAGTTGATAATGCTCTTTTATAACAATTATGTAAAATCAACAACGGTTTCAACATCCGTTATAGCCTTTCAAGCGTTGGTACAAACTTTCTGTTACCGGCTTATTCTCGACGACATGTGCCAGCGGCCTGGCGCAGGGGCTGAACGCGACGCTGACGCTTGGTAAGACGCAGCAGGCGGCTCGAACGGCGGGCCTACCCGACCGCTGTCTGTGATCATGGCTTACCGCCGCGACTTGTGGTTGAGCAGCGCTGCTTTAGGCGGTAGGCCTTACCAATTCAAATTGATGCTGCTTGAAGCCTCCGCAGATTTTCACCGAAAAGGTGTAGGATGATATATATATATTCCGATCCTTAAACGGATCAATGTTTTTTTTTTTTTTCTAGTAAAGTTAACCAGATTCCATCTAGCCTCAGTTTCTGTAAAATTGGAGTACGCAAGCAGCTTCGAAGCATCGCCTCATTAGAGAAATGCCTCGGCTGCCTAGATTTACATAGCAGGCCTAGTACCCAGAGGGTACCACTTATTTGGTTTTAAAAAACCGTTGATCATTGTTATTAGCACATTTCGTTAAAGCAGACACCAACTTTGCGTTCAAAATCGGTGGTTTTGTTAGAGAAAAACTCCTTGGTGATAAATATATATATATATATACTTATACATTATATTTAAATCTCGCCTTTACGAGGCAACTATTTAGGACAGGATCTTTTTACTAGATTTCCCTTATTGTATTGGCTGACCTCATTCTGACGATTCCGGGGTAAAGTCGCCCAAAGTCTGCAACAGTTCAAATCAAATCAAATCAAATCAAATCAAATCATTTATTTGTCATCACAGGTTACATGGATACAGGATCTTAATGTATATGTTGTGTCGGCTGTGATTCGCCCGTCAGGCATACAAATATCAAAAGACAGCATTATAAATTACGTTTACTTTAAAAATTTAATATTAATTACTATACTACTTTTACCATTTACATTATCAAAACATGTCACAATAAGTATTTAGTCAATATCAAAATTAATTACATATGTATTTAGTCAAATGTTCAATTTCGTCAAACTTATAACCTATTTCTGCTATTCAGTCAAGTACTCATTAACCGTATAATATGCTTTTTCTACTAGATACTTAAATGATAATTTCTTGAAAGTAATAAAATCGTGACAACTTCTTATATTCACCGGAAGTTTATTATAGATTTTAGGTGACATAACAGAAATACTGTTTGAATATAGACGTGTTTTTACATTTCGCCTGTTGTATAAATATTCACATCTTCTAGCACTTGCAACTTGTGGGAATAGGTACGGATTGCGTCTTATGTGGAGTGCAACTTCATATATATATAGTGAGGGCAAGGTCAACAGTCCAAGTTCCTTGAAGTGTGGTTTACAACTATCTCGGGGTTTAAGTTGACATATTGCTCGTACGCAGCTTTTTTGTGCAATTAACAATCGGTGAACGTTCACAGCATTTCCCCAAAATATAACGCCATATCTAAGCCGGGAAGCAACAAAGCCATGATAAGCAGTTACAACTGTGGATTGATTAGCCACTTTACGAAGCATACGCAGAGCATAAGAAAACTTATAAATGTTATTTTCAACAAATTTTATGTGTGATTGCCATTTCATGTCACTGTCAATATATAAGCCAAGAAATTTTGCTGTTTGAGATTCGCATATGTCAATTCCTTCATAGGTTATCTTTTCATTTATTTCCTTTGATGGTTTTTGTTTGAAAGTTGTTACAGTTGTTTTTTTAGCATTTATTAACAGTTTATTACATTTTAGCCAATTGTCAATTAGTTGTAGGTTAATATTAATTTCCTGTCTGTTATGGCATATAACAGTACAGTCATCAGCATACAATATAATTTTATTAGTTGTGGAAGACGGAAGGTCGTTTATGTAAATAAGGAATAGAAGTGGGCCAAGAATGCTTCCTTGTGGTACACCTTGAGCGACAATTTTCTCAGAGGATTTATATATTTCTTCAGTTTTAGTTTTTATGCTTAACTTACTAATATACGTAATTTGTATCCTATCTGTTAAATATGATGTTAAAAGTTTTAGTGGAATGCCTCTGATACCATTACATTCTAGTTTTTTAAGTAATATTTTATGGTCAACATAGTCAAAAGCTTTTTAAATTAAGTATAATATATAGTTCCCGTTCCATTGAATATTTATCCACAATCCACAACTCGTTCAGCTTTCGCAATCGGCTCCAAGTCTTGCTCCCGCTCCAGCTCCGCCTTTCAGGTTTCAATAAACCTAAACCTAACCTTATTAGGTTTTACTTAACCCATGGCATGGGTTATGTTATAGCGTTAAATGAGGTCAATGACTCGCCTAAACTATTTTAAATTGCTGGTCAATATCTCGTATTGACTCGGATTTGTTTTATTGCCGCTGTCTAACATCTCGTGTTAGATCGGAAAAACTGTTAAGCTGATGTGCTAAAGCAAAACATTTGCATAGCTACCTTACTTAGTTAAAAGCGGTCAACGACCCGCGTAAACTATTTTTAAATTGCTACTGGTCAATATCTCGTATTGACTCGGAGCTGTTTTATTGCCACTGCCTAACATCTTGTGTTAGATAGGAAAAACAATTAAGCTTATGTGCTATAAAGCAAAACATTTGCATAGGTTCCTTACTTATTTAACTGCGGTCAACGACCCGCGTAAACTATTTTTAAATTGCTACTGGTCAATATCTCGTATTGACTCGGAGCTGTTGCCACTGTCTAACATCTCGTGTTAGATCGGGGCTATTGTGGGAAAAAACTATTAAGCTGATATACTAAAGCAAAACAATTGCACAGGTACCTTACTCAGTCTGTAGGTATTTGTTCAATGAATATAAATTCATTTGCTCTTTCTTCGTATTTCCTTTTCCTCCTTCCTTTTTCTTCCGAACACCATCCTTAGAATTATTTGTTTCGACATGATTTCAAACAAATAACACATAACTAGTGCGAACGCCGCGCGCGCACGGACACGAATGAGGTGAGTGGGGGCCGCTGGCCCGGCATCGTGTGAAAGAGAGGGGGAAAATTCTTTCTCTGTCTACGATGCTTTAAACTAGTGTGAATAGGTTCGGGCGTAGCAGCAGGACTACTACAATAAGTAAATAAATCTCTGAAGACGAAGATCAGGATAATCTTCATCTTTACGCGAAAAATAGTGATATCCACAACAAGAATACGAGAAATAAAAATAAATTAGCGACACCAACTTTGCGATTACAGAAAACAATGAATTCATTTTTGGGACTTAGTATACGCTTCTATAATAGAATTCCTAAAGAAATATTGGCTCTGTCATTAGGTAAGTTTAAGACTGCTGTTAAAAATCAATTACTTAAAAATGCCTACTATCGTTTTAATGACTATTTAACAGATAAAACTTCATGGAAGTAATATATTCAATAAATTGTTAATCAATATACATGATTACTTAATTTAAAATGATTCAATTTGTTATAAATATGTAAAAGTGTAGCCCTTCAGGCACGTAGGGACCAATACTGAACTGAGTTTCTTTCGGCGTATTCTTCTCAGCAGTGGTCGTTTCGAAACGCTAGTAGCTTACCGATTTTGCAAATATTAAAAATAATAATATGACGTTCAGAAAGAGATACATGATATCCAAATTTGAATAAAATTCTATTTCATTTCATTTCATTTCATTAAAGGGAATCATTTTCTAGGGATTAAAAAAGTATTGTTTCCAAAGGACCATTATCTAACTGTTTGGACTAAAACAATCTATATAATTATCGAATCCACTTACAAAATTTTACGAGAATCGGTTAAATGACAGACCCAGACAGCGGGGCAGATGGACAGACGGACATACGAAAGATTTTCGCCCAAACTGAAACGGAGACGCTTTGCACTCGCTCGGTTACTATTCTTGCTGCACAATAACTTGGTAAAAATTTATTGGCAACCTGCCAGACCACCACCCTACTTGGGTATGTTTGAGCAGTTCGTACATGTATCGATAAGTCGCTTCGTAATACATCTAATAAAAGATAAATTGTGTTCTTGATATGGATATCCAGTTAAGGAAACCAAACAGTTCGCAGATAATAAACGCGTAGAGATTTTGCGTAGAGGGTCTACGACTTTGGCTACGGCGTAGACTACGCTACGCGTTGTAGTAGCTTCTCGCTTTATGAGAACTTTAAAATTTATTTAATCACTAGCTTTCGCCCGCGGCTCCGCCCGCGTCAATGTCGATCCCTCGGGAATAGTACTTTTTCCCGGGATAAAAGGTAGCCTATGTCCTTCTCCGTACTCCAAAGAACTTGTATGCAAAATTTCGTGATGATTGATTCAGTAGTTACGGCGTGAAAGCGTAACAAACAAACAAACTCACTTTCGCATTTATAATATCGCACTTCCGGTGCAACACTGTCATTTATGCAAAATTTGTAAAAATGAGATGAGTATGTAATAACTGTTATAAACAACATCTGCACCTGGTGCGAGAATGTCTCTAATGTAGTTCTAATAGATTCCGCGTGAGGGCGCAATGTCGTTGTCGATTTGGCGCGAAATGAATGAGTATTAAGAGCGACAACGTTTTATTGGTCAGTTGCGCGTGGCCCCCCGCGAGTGCAGAAGTGTCTTGGAGCAACAACGTTTCTACGGTAATTGTGACATTTCTTTTCTTTTACTTCTGGAGCAATAATGACCTAAATCCAGTTGTGACATTATTTCTCCAAGAAAACATTTTCATTAATTACTTATTTTTGGAACTACAATGACATTAATTAAAAAATGACTTTGTTTCTCCGATTTTTTTGTTATTAGTTATAAAATGATAATACTAGATGAAATTAGAACTTTTATTTTAATAACATAACTACAGTATAAGTACTTCATGGTTTAGGAGCTGTTATTACATGGTTTAGAAATAATTTATTTAATAATTTCTGGTACTTAAATATTTTGTTATTCTTGGTTTTTGTACAAAAAAAAATATTACTCTTGTTATTTTCTTATCAATAGGTTGCAGGTCAATCGACCTCACATACTCTGATGTGAGTAAATTACTAGTACCTTACAAATAAAATAAAAAAAATTAAACATTTAAATATGAATTTAAAACTTTAAAATATATTATGAAATAGACTGTATTAATAACTAAAACAATAGCAATTCCGGTCCGAGCGATCTGGTGATAAGAATGGTGGCTGCATTTTCCCTCTAAATAGCTATAATAATATAAATAGCTAAAGTAAATACATTGAACAAACAAAATAGAAGCCAGGTATCTTGTCTATCACCACGCCAGCAGCGCCAATAATTAGTCTAAAAGAGATTTTCTTTATTTATTTATTAACTTTTTCATGATTTACTACAAAATGTATCCATTTCTTTGTTTTAGATTTTACAAAAGAAATCGGATAAAATGTTTCATCGCGGTAAAAAGTTGGTTATGTTAGCATGTCCCAAAACACCGGATAAGAGTATTGAGGATGAAGAATGTCCCCTTGCTACTGAAAATAATGTGCAGGCTGATAATGTATCTGCTTTATTACCACCAGTCCATCAAACATCTTTATCAATTGAAGATATTGGTGATGATACCTCTAACATAACTACTGCGAATGTTAATCAAGACACAAACGACTGTACTTTATCACCACCAATCTCAAAGTTTTTATTAAATAAAAATGATATTCATGATGAACCTCCACTACGTACTGAGAATGTTGATCAAGATATAAACGCCTCTGCTTTATCATCACCAATCTCACCATCTTTATTAAATAGAGATATTATTGATGAGGAGAATCCACCGGAACAAGTTGAAGATCCCCATACTGGTGATTTCTCTGGTACTGATTCAGGCGATGAGTTCATACCCATGCGCTCGTTGAGTTCGTCATCCTCTAGCAGCACATCTAGTTCCAGTTCGAGCACATCTAGTTCCAGTTCGTCTTCCGCTAGCAGTTCTTCCAGTTCATCTGTTCATAATAACACTGAAGAAGAATTTGGTACTAGCACATGTCAAGAATTACACGAAACACCTAAAAAGAGAGGAAGAAAACGTACTCGTAATCCTAATAAATGGAAAAAAAACGTAGCGAAGAAGTTGAAGAATACTGGTAAAGAATATCGTTCAATCAAAACGGGAAAGGTAGTAGAAGCTAGAAAAATGGGTCCTCCTTGTACTGATAAATGTAGACTGTCCTGTTCGTCTAGGTTCTCAACGGAAAAAAGAAATGAAATATTCGACAGTTATTGGAAATTAGGAAGTGTAGAAAGGCAAAGAGATTTTTTAAATGCCTGTTCCAGGCCACTGGAAGTTGTAAGTCGTCGTATAAAGACGAATAATACTAGACCTAACCCAAGACAAGGGAACACTGCATTTTATTTCTTCCATGGAAACCAAGAATTTCGGGTCTGCAAAACATTTCTGATAAATACTTTAGGTATCTCACAGAGGACAATAAGAACTGTTATTGATGGTAAAAAACTAAATAATGGCTTCGTTCCTGAAGACCGAAGAGGGAAACATGGAAAACAAAATAAACTGGATAGTGTAGTTATACAAGCTATTAAAGATCATATAGATTCAATCCCAAAAGTCGAAAGCCATTATCTTAGGGCTAATACTAGTAGGGAATATTTTGATGGTGGTCTGACAATCGCAGAATTATACAGAAACTATTCGGAAGTCCAAAAACAAAACAACAAACCAATTGTGAAATATGATGCTTATGCCCGTATATTTAACCATGATTTTAATATTGGTTTTTTCAAGCCAAAAAAAGATCTGTGTGATGAATGTGTAGCATATGAAAATGCATCAGAAGAAGAAAAAAATAAATTACGCGACAGTTACAAGCTTCATCAAGAAGAGAAAAGCCTGAGTAGGATTGAAAAAGAAAAAGATATGAAAGAATGCCAACTGCCTCAAAGCACGAAGATTGTAATGACATTTGACTTACAAGCTGTTTTGCCATGCCCTGTGGGAAATTCATCTGCTTTTTTCTATAAGTCTAGATTGAATTGTTATAATTTTACGATCTCAAATGCTAAAGAAAAGGAGACTACTTGTTATTTTTGGCATGAGGGCTTAGGCAACCGAGGAGCTATTGAAATAGGATCTTGTGTGTATTTATATTTACAAGAGGTAGCTATTAAAAATCCAGGCTGTGACTTAATTTTTTACTCGGATAATGCAAGTGGCCAGAATAAAAATAGATTCATTTTTGCCATGTACTATTACGCAGTTACCACATTAAACATAAATTCTATTCAACATAATTATTTGATTCGAGGTCATACACAAAATGAAGGCGACGCAGCCCATTCCGTTATTGAAAAAGCCATTACTAGAGCTAAAAAATCTGGACCTTTATACATACCCGAGCAATACATATCTATTATACGAGGAGCAAAAAAGACTGGAAAACCATTTGTTGTAAAAGAAATGAACTATGATAATTTCTTTGATCTTAAAGTTCTAGCAGACAACATTAATTTTAATACTACAAAAAATATTAAAGGTGATGTAATTAAAGTTACTGAAATCAAAAGTATTAAGTTTACGAAAAATTCATCTAATTATCAATATAGAACCACCTATAAAACAGAAAACTGGGAAGACGTCAAAGCTGTCATAGAACAACCCAAAAAAAAATTACGTGGTCGGACTTATGCAAGTTCTAATGAAATTACTTTAAAGCCTGCATACACCTCAAACATTCCAATTACAGAACGCAAAAAACGTGACCTTTTGCAATTAGTTGCAACTAATATTGTACCAAGATACTATGAAAAATTCTTTAAAGATCTCATCTGATTATTAGATCGCTATTTTAAGTACGAATATTTTGATTTACATGTTTGTTAATTGTTTTTCTAGGAAGTAGGTACTCTACAAAGTAGACTTAAGTAAGAATAAATGATGAATCCTGTGATTATAGAAGTCTGATTAAACTTAAAGTACAAATTATATTTTAGTTACGTGATGTTTAACCATGTTATTCAAAACTGTATTCGCTTACCCTTATTTTAATGTCTTAAAACTAAGGCATTAAAAAGAACATTAGTCAAATAAGATTAAAATATTTTGAGTGATTACTTATTCAAGCAATTTAAGTAGTTTTTTTAAGATAAGTATGTATCATTTTGTTTTTTTTTTTTAGTTTTATAGAGTGGAAGGTATTTACATGATCTTAGATCTAAGATCATGTAGTTCTACCGCAATAACTACTTTATATTGTATTAAAATACAACGTTTGATATGATAGCTTTCTACTACTATGTCACAAAACAGACTTTAAAGTTACAATTTTGAAGATTTTTGGCAAAAAATTTAATATTGTTAAAGGTAAAATTATTTAGTTGTAATTCGACTTTGTATTTTATTGAAATAAAACATTTGGTATGATTGCTTTCTTTTTTTCGTTCATTCATCACTTTGTCATAAAATAAGTTTCTTTTTAACTTTAGTGCCACAACGTCATAATTACATGTGTAATCTATTATAATAACATAAAAAAAATATATAAACGAAAACGGAGACGGATGTTTTTTTCATTAATATAAAGGTAAAAGTTACCCTAAATATAAAAGATATTCAGATATACTGAACTGGGTTCAGTTTTGTTGTTATGTGATACCAAATATTAAAATACTTCTCTTGAAAAATTGCAGTTTTGTAAAAGTGACACTGTTGCACCGGAAGTGCGATATTAGTAAGGATAAGGATAAGGATAATTTTAACGACACTTTTAACCATGTATAATTATACGTAAGATTTTAAACGAAGTTTGGTTACTTCGTATATTATTAGCCTATTAAATCCCACTGCTGGGCAAATGCCTCCCTCTCTTCTTTCCACTCCTCTCTGTTCTGAGCTTTGGTTGCCCAGTCTTTGCAGTACGCATCCAAGTCGTCCCGCCATCTCCGCCGAGGTCTCCCAGGTCGTCGGTGTCCATTTGTTGGGGTCGATGCCGACAGAAATCCAGCCCAAAGTTCTGATGGCATACGGCTGACGAGGCCCGGGCCAATCCCATTTTAGCTTAGCGGCTGCGACGGCTACATCAGTGACTTTGGTGATGGAATTTTTTGATTGATGGAATTCAAAGATCGTAACAATTATTTTTATTTAACTAGATTTTGCTCATGTCTCCGCCCGCATTAATGTTGATCCCTCGGAAAAAATAGAATTTCCCGAAATGAAAGGTACTCTATGTCCTTCCCAGGGCCTCAAACTACCTCCATACCAAATTTCATCCTAATCGTTTTATGGTTGAAGCGTGAAAAGGTGACAGACAGACAGAGTTACTTTCGCGTTTATAAATATTAGTATGGAAATATAGATATGGATTACATAATAATAATAATAATAAGTTCTTTATTTCAGACCATGATCCATAAAGTATTAGTAAAAAAACAAACAAAATACTTATCCTAATGTTAGTAAATTGCGAGCCAGAAAAACATTTAATTTATAATGTGGACACCTCTATGCACGAGCAGATCCGCCCAATGCCTCACAAAAGGCCCATCAATTTTGGCTGCTAGGGTATTAAGGATGCTGTTAGAACTCCCACGGAGTCTCTGCAGCGCCGAGGCAGCCCACTTACGAATTATGGCATAAAAATCGTCCATTCGTGCTTTGGCGAACATACCCGACGCACTACACCGCCGCGGCAGCCCCAGCAGCATCCTCAACGCATCATTATACTGAACGCGCAGAGCATTGTAAGCCCCTCGCGTAGACCTCACCCACAGGCTGCACGAGTAAAAAGATTGACAATATGCTTTACAGCAAAGGTAGTGCAATTTTTCCGTACGTTCTAAGGTACAGAATACCTATAGATAGATGATAATTATATAAAAATATGCTATGAAATACATTGTTACAATCCTAATCCTAACTAATATTATAAATGCGAAAGTGAGTTTGTTTGTTTGTTACGCTTTCACGTTGTAACTACTGAATCGATCGTCATGAAATTTTGCATACACTTTATCTGAGATACGGACATTTTATCCCGGGAAAAGTACATTTCCTGAGGGATCGACAATAACGCGGGCGGAGACGCGGGCGAAAGCTAGTAAAACATCAAAGAACTAAGAACCACCGCAAAGAAACTGGCTTTCATATGAAAAAACCGCATCAAAACTGATTCATCCGTTTGGGAGTTACGATGTCACAGATAGACATACATATACAGACATCGACGTCAAACTCAAACACCCCTCTTTTTTTCGTCATGAGTTTAAAATAGATTAACGTGAATCAAAAACCAATTTGACGTTTGGCAATCGCATGCAGTTTTCTATCAATTTTTGATAGGCACATAATTTTATTTGCGTACGAACACGTAATAAAACACATTGTAGCGTGAACTATAACAATGTTAATCTGAATTTGCGGCTTCCCGCTGCTGTCAGACTTTGTTTGACTACTTACGAAGATACAGCGTATAAATAACGTCACATATTCACATTAAATATTCCTTCCATGTATAAAAAGAGTCTTAGATTTTCAAAGGTTTTTATTTCAACTTCTAATTATAGCCCTTCCAATAAAAACTAAAAATATTAATGAATAATTATGAATACATACATAGTATCACGTCTTTTTCCTTGTTATATATTAAATCAATTATTTCAAATCAATATAAACCAATATCATAAAATTTCGGTCAACAGTAAGGGTTATTATATCAACAATAATAATGTATAAATTCACATTGGCAGATACGTCGATTCTTATTTTTAGGTTGTCGTATGTCCACAATTGGGGATTATCCGTATAAATTTGAATATTCGTTTCAATTTTTGATGTTGGCACAACTGCGTCGTTTTTGTATTAATCCCAAATGTTTTATTAGCATAACTCGTTTATTCGGACACGGGATTATCAGAGATCTAAAACGTGTGACAAAACGTGGATATTTTCAACTAATATTATAAGTGCGAAAGTGAGTTTGTTTGTTTGTTTGCTGTCACGCCGTAACTACTGAACCGATCATTATGTAATTTTGCATACAAGTTCTCTGGAGTGCGGAGAAGGACATAGGCTACCTTTAATCTTGGGAAAAAGTGCTATTCCCGAGGGATCGGAATTGACGCGGGCGGAGCCACGGGCGAAAGCTAGTTTTCAATAAATGTAAAAAACTTGACTGCCTTTTGGCAGTTTACATGCGCCATATACATTTTTTGCTAACGTCATATAGCGAACAATATATTAATATATAAAGAATACAATATAATATAACACACTCCGGGTAAGAAATTCGTATCTAACGATACCTCGCACTTCAAAATACGACAGTGGAATAGATGGAATAGACATACCTATTACATACATATACAGCGTGTAATATAACCAACGACGTTCCCATGAAGGGGTGACTCAGCCCATCAAAATGAACAACTTTTCCTATAGGACCAATGCTGGGAACTCAATTTTTTTGACATTTTCATACCATTGCCTGGCCGGCCGAACATTTTTGTACCTACTTTAATCACTACTGAATAAATTTGTTTTGATGAAATTTAAATTTGACCAATATAATAATAAGCAAATAATAAGCAAATCTTTTCAAACAAAAATGTATAGTTTTTAAATGATGGAGTTATCCTTATACTTCCTAACTAATCCTTATTCTTACTAATATTATAAATGCGAAAGTGAATTTGTTTGTTTGTTACGCTTTCACGCCGTAACTACTAGACCGATCATCATGAAATTTTGCATACAAGTTCTCTGGAGTACGGAAAAGGACATAGGCTACCTTTTATCCTGGGAAACAGTACTGTTCCCGAGGGATCAACATTGACGCGGGCGGAGCCGCGGGCGAAAGCTAGTCCTAACTAATATTATAAATGCGAAAGTGAGTTTGTTTGTTTGTTTGTTACGCTTTCACGCCGTAGCTACTAAACCGATCATCATGAAATTTTGCACACAAGTCCTCTGGAGTACGGAGAAGAACATAGGCTACCTTTTATCCCGGGAAGAAGTAATATTCCCGAAGGATCGACATTGACGCGGGCGGAGCCGCGGGCGAAAGCTAGTATATTATAAATGCGAAAGTGAGTTTGTTTGTTTGTTACGCTTTCACGTTGTAACTGCAGAACCGATCATCATGAAATTTTGCATTCACCTTATCTGGGGAGAAGGACATAGGCTACCTTTTATCCCGGGAAAAAGGGAATAAGTACTGTTCCCGGGGGATCGACATTAACGCGGGTGGAGCCAAGGGCGGAAGATAGTACAGTAATAAACATAAAAAATTAAACTGGCTATAACCTCCTCCTTTTTTTTTTAAATCAGTTAAAAATAGATTGTTTGCATTGTTTCCACACCATTACACCAACGAGAGCCTATCTTGTTTATCACATAGAATTGGAGCAAAGTCAACATACACTTATGCTCTATATAACGCGGCTGAAACCTTGGAGTTTAATTTCCTGTGGCTTTTTATCAAAAGGAGATATCAATATGGAGAAATCTACCTTTGATTATTGACAAAATTATTTGATGCTCCATAATATTTTTAGCTGTTTGGATAAGGTAAATCTATACCTACCTTTTAGTTACCAATATAAAATTAAGAAATTATTTTTATTTTTGATACACAGTATGTTTGTTTAAAAAAGACCCGAGCAATGCCAAGCAGATCGTTAAAAAAATGTGTATACAGGGTGAAATTTTTATCGTTCTGGACCGTTAAAGGGATGTTTTAGCCCGTTGATATAAACAAATTTTCCTATGGAACCAATGCTGGGAACTTTTTTTGACCTTCCCATACAATTTGACCGGGCGGCCGAAATTTTTTGTATGGAACTGCCCATTTTTTTGAGCTCCTATAATTGGTTCTATAGGAAAAGTTGTTTATATCGATAGGCTGAATCAGCCCTTTAGCCGTGTGGTATCCGGCAGAGTAGAATAGAACCACTCCAAATCTTCCCGTGGATGTCGTAGAAGGCGACTTAGGAAATACAAGCTAAACAAAGCTTATAAACATCTAAGACACCTCTCCAACCCGTCTGGCCAGCGTGGAGAGTGTAGGCCAAGTCCTGTGGCTGCTCTGGCCAAGTATGGCCCTAGAAGTACAGAGCGGGTCGTGCTCCTGTAGTGGAGACTAAAAAGGATCTGATGATGATGAATCAGCTCTTTAAGGGTCCAGAACGATCGTAATTTCACCGTGTATTTTGTGGTAATAGGTTTTCTAAAGACAACACAAGTTTTTATGAAACAAGTTCAATTTGTGTGATATGTTATACATATATTTATTTAAAAAAGCCATCAGATGGCAGATCTTTTCATGATGGTCTCAGAAAACAAAAATCGAAGAATGTATTAGCTGTTTTTATATGTACAAACCTTCCTCTTGAATCACTCTATCTATTACAAAAACCAGATCAAAATCAGTGCAATACCCGAACTGGATACCGGCTTCGCACTGTATGTACTACAATGTATGTACATTGCACCCGTGCGTAGCCGCTAGTTTTCATATAAATTGAAAAAGTTTTACATAAAATGATTTTTTTTGTGCTGCGTAGCGCGAACCCTTCTATACAAATAAATATTTTATCGTAGTGTTATTTTAGTTGTGTCTAACCCGGAGACAAACAGTTTTTAAATGTGGGAAATATTGTGCCTGCGGTACTCAACATACGAAACGAAATATCATTTCAACGGTGAGTAAAATATGTTAGGGCATGGAGAAAAACTAAATGTTGGAATTGCGTTAGAAACAAGCGTTAATATAGTATTGACAAATATGTAATAGTAATATCAATATACAAAAATACCTTGAAATATATTTTAATGTAATTTTGAGATACTGATACGCCATAATTCTCATATGTTCAATCTGCATCCATCATATATCTGTTTTTGAAACCCATAGTTATCATTAAAAAATCAATCGTCGAGTAGTGACAAATAACTTGTCGGTGAAATACATATACTTCAGTCGCGCCATGTGTGAGGAAGTACAACTAGGCACAAAAGCATAGCATAAATATATACAAAAGAAACAAGAATATTGTAATGTTTCTTCATCAAAACATCGCCATTGCTATTCAACGAGGCAATTCTGCCAGTATTTGAGCACGTTTAAGGATACTAATGTTCGGACGGGCCTTTAATTCACATTAATGATGATTTCGTAACGGATAAAATTTATAAGTACTTTACTTCGGTGAAATATAATGGCAGATACACAGTCTCATACAAAATTAAGCCTAAATAACGTCCCCGAGCGAAAACATCATGCATACTTACAAACAACAACAATAACGGTACATACTGAAAGTATGACACTCCATCTTTCTTTTTCACTTTTGACACGTTGTTTTTGCACCTTTTGCACTGACCTTCGTCATCACGAGACGTGTAAGTGCTAGCGCGGTTTATTGAAACTGTAGACAAAACAGCTCCGAAACTCGATTAGTGCGCTGTTTTTCCGGTGCCACTATTCGAGCGCGAATCGTGTATCTACCATTATATTTGATCGAAGGTATTTAATGCATATTTGTGACGTCCTATAAAATGTACGCCGGCTGCACGCACGAAAAAGTGTCACGTTCCATGTGCAAGCGAGAGCGCGGACCAAGCGATAGAGAGGCAATGTCTCTCTTTTACCGTTATCACGTAAAATCGTAAAATCATCGGCCGTAAACCGACTTTACAGACAACCAATGATTTTTTTATTAGTAGGTATTTATTAATTACGAGTAGATGTAAAAGTTAATAAGTAATGGAAGAAATTGTTTAAATAAAACTTGACTCTAGAACGTTTAATGTAATTAGCGAAAGCTATGCGATATAAGATACCTTTAAAAATGAGCAAAAAAGACATGCAAGTTTTTTTTCTTCAAATTAAACATAAAGAAGAAGCTAAGAAGATGTTACGTATTCAAAATTAGTTATAAATTAAAGAGTAAGCAAAATGCTGAATCAACAAACAGTAATTGAAAATTTTGCAAAGAGATTATCTCCTTTTGTTTTTACTTAAAACATTTCCTCGAGTGTTTCAGCTGAACAACTGGCCAATTCAGACTAAGAATGCTAATCAAATATACCGAAAACAAACAACTTCACCCCACGAATGTACAGTTTTAAGAGAGTCTATTCAGTACTACGTCGGCAACGGCACGAGACACAGCCTGCCGTAGAGGCGCGCCATCATCCGCGCTGCAAATCCGTAAAAACAAAACTATAAATAAAAAAAATAACAAGGAAAGTCTTTAGTGCCAATAAAATAAAAAATATATTTTCGTGAAAATAATAGTGCCAGTGACTTTTTTTTCTTCAGTGATTACAAAAATAGAATGCGTTAATTTAAAAGTTGCCAGTTTTAATGGCAACCAAAAAAAATAATGTAGTCCGTTTGCCTTCAGTGGTAAGATAGTGTTTCGAAATTTGAAATGCACCGATTTTAAAATGATGATATTATAGTGGCATGTTTACAGGTTTTTACATATTGCAACTTCATGTCTGGCTTTTTTTATAAAAATGTTTCATTTTTTTCACAGCTCGTCTATCACAGTACTGCTCGTATGTATTATTTTTATATCTATCAATTTACTCTATTTTTATTTACTTTGTTATCACTTTTATGGATATTTCTCTAAATTTTCATGTTGTTCCCTGTGTTTACAAGTTTTAAATAAAATCATCAATATTTAAATCTCAAAATAGTTACGCATAATAAAAAGTGCGCAACGATGTATAAAAAATATCCTACTTATTCGTATTTGGTTTCCCTTAAATTTCGTTACCACTTGCCAAAAAAATTATGAGTAACTTGAAAGGTTTCTTCTAATTAAGTCAGCTGCTTCGCGACAAAAGAAAAATATTCAATCGTTTTTGGAAAGTCTTCCGAAGTTCGTGAATAAGGATTGTTTTTGTGAGGGCGACCCCTCCCTCTTAGGGGGTGACCTTGTTCGTTATATTTTTCTCTATCGACAGAAACTTGTTTACACATTATCTGAGACATTGACTTATCTATTTATGTAGGAATTAATTAGGCAAGTTTGGCAGTTTTCGCAGTGAATGCACTTACACAAAGTTTTGATGGCAGTTTAGATTAGACATCATGATATAACGAGTTTATCAGGTGTATTAGGCTAGTTTCCTAAAAAAATATAATAAGTCCGTCAGTTTTACGGGGTGTTACAAAACTACGAAATAATATTTAAGGGGTATGATAAGTCTTTTAAACAACTATCCCCAGGGCACATACGAGTACATCGAAAGACAATAAAATAGTTTGGACCTTCCATAGCAAGTCGATCAGCCGATTGCTGCATCGGAAATCGGATTTTTCTTTTCATGTTTCAAAGTTTGTCCCATAGGAAAAGTTGTTTCATATTATGGACGTGCCCTTTAAATATTATTTTATAGTTTTATAACACCCGGTATAATCAAAAAATATTGGATATCTACGTATTTTTTCTTTGTCTATTAAACAAAAAATATAAAGATAGCCCTTAAGTTTCGTGTGACGTCATATTTTGCTACAATTTTCAGCAAACTGACATCACGAGCATCCACTCATGAATTTTGACGCGCTTTATCTCTATCATTTATTGTTTAATTAAGAAAATAAAAAAATCGTATCTAATATTTTTTGATTATGTAAATGGACCCAGAAAATTAGCCTATTGAGAACTTTTGTTATCATGTCTCACCTTCCGACATGCCCTAACTGCCCCACTACTTGCACAGTATAGTATCTCAATGACGCTTATGATAAGGCGATCAGCATAAAAAGAAAGTAAAAAGATGGAACTTTAATAATCATTAGGAACTATTTTAACTCGAAAGGAAGAATCGAGAACTTTATCTTTTAACCTCAAAATAAAAGCTAGCCAAGTGTGAGTCGCCTTAGCACATAGACACCAAGGGTTACGTACAACATTCGACTACAAAATACTCGTTTCTTGTATGTACTCTGATGTATAAGTACGCATAAAACTTCTTTCAAGCGATAATATTTTTTTAAATCAGTTTATAATTTACGGAAATATAAGGTAATATACAAAGATATTTAAAAAAATATTCCGATTGAAAACCTCCTCAATTTTTACGAAGATGGTTAAAAACACTTCTCAGTTTGCCTGAAAAATGGCAGCTGCGTTATTGCCAAAAATCAGATGAAACCAGGGCTTGTTACCGGTACCAAATTCCCATTATAAGTACCGGTAAGTACCGGTATTACTATTCTGTTAAAATTTTAACGGTAATATGAGGTACCGGTAATCTAGTATTTAACGGTAATAATATTGTTAACAGTTAACGGTAATTTTACCGCTACTTGTTACCGGTACCAAATTCACATTATAAGTACCGGTAAGTACCGGTACCTCTATTCTGTCAAATTTTAACGGTATTAAAATTGCGTTAATTTTACCGGTACCTACGCATTGTTGCCGTCTACCGCATGGGACTCGCTCGACTGTAAAAGTGCCGCCCTATTGTGGGCCCCCGCCTCACGCCGCACATGCACAACACGGCAACGACACACATTAACGAAATGATAATTCCCAATACGAGAACCGGTACTAAGTACCGGTACTGTTTACCGGTATTTGGTACAGGTACTTCTTTCAATTACCGGTACCGTCGTTTTATTGAGGTACCGGTACCAATCCAATTACCGGTACCGTTGTATTATAGAGGTACCGGTACTTGATTTTTACCGTTACCAAATGTACCGGTACCAAACCAATTACCGGTACTGTCGTTTCATAGAGGTACCGGTAATGGATTTTTACCGGTATTCCAACCCCTGGATGAAACTCAAATTTAATCGCGGTCCTGTATTACAGATTATTACTATGTTTCAAATATTATACAATAAAAACAACTTGACAAAGCAGCACTATCACAATCTTTTGGTTTTAATCAATATAATAATGATTAAAGCCAGTTAAAATAAAAGTAAAAGTTAAAAAAAATAAACGTTATTCAAATTTTCTAAGTTACTGATACATATTTAGCTTCTATTATAGAGCTTTTACCGCTAAATCAGCTTTCCAACAAAAACCGCATTCAAATACATACATAATATTTATACATAATGTTAGTTGTATTCTTTGCATACATACAGCATGTAACAAAATCAACGACGTTCCCGTGAAGGTGTGACTTACCCCGTAGAAATGAACAACTTTTTCTACGGGACCAATCAATGCTGGGAACTCGAAAAACAATACCTTGTCATACATACAAAGTGTTCGGCCAGCCTGGCAATTAGTATGAAAATTTCAAGTAGAAGAATAAATTCCCAGCATTGGTCCCATAGGAAAAGTTGTTCATTTTGACGGGGTAATTCACCCCTTTACGTCGTTGGTTACGTTACATGGTGTATATTTTTACGAGCCCATCATCACGACAGAGGGCGCAGGTAACGCCGGCACTGATGATCATAAAAATAACCAATATGTATACATTACGTATGCATTAAACTACGTAAATTCGTAATAACGGGTACATCCTTAGAACCTCACCTATGTACAACAAGTTGCTAAATGAGCTAAGAACGTGTAAGAGCTTGAATATATTCAAAAACAAACTAAAATTTGGAGATTACTGTTATTGTATAGTAATTTTGATGTCTTTATTTGTTACTTCTGTAACTCGTTTCTCCAAATAAAGTAAATATAATCTTATCTTGTCTTATCTTAAAATTACATATGGCGACCACTTCTTAATGTTCTATTTATACTGTAATTACTAATATTATAATTTTAAGTGAAATGTAAATTTCTTATGAGAAATAAAGTTCTCATTGTTTGAACGTCTCCACATTGGCAAATGAACGTCTCCATACCTGAATTAAATAAATAGACTTTTTTGTATTTGTAAGGTTATCAACAAAGCTATACCATTAGGTTTTATCTGTTTTTGAGATATTTTTCACAACTGCTGGGAGTGGGGTAATTTTATGTAAAAGTAAGACCTTGTTCTTTTAAAATTTAATCTCAAAATAGACCAATTTGAAAATAATCATTTAAAATTCACGTCGGGATCACTCCTTATGTGGACATTACCGTCTGAACTCTGTGACCTGCACTCCTGGATGTATGCAATATTAATGATTAATAATATTATATGCAATATTAATGATTATAGGCTAGTTTCCTAAAGAAATATAATAAGTCCGTCAGTTAGTAATTCAAAAAATATTGGATACGTATTTTTTCTTTTGTCAATTGAATAAAAAATTATAAAGATATAGCCCTTTGAAATTCCGTGTGACGTCATAGTTTGCTTCACTTTTTAGCAAACTTTGACGTCTCAAGCCCCCACTTATGAACTTTGACGCGCTTTATCTTTTCCATTTATTGTTTAATTGACAAAAGAAAAAATAAGTGTCCAACATTTTTTGATTATCTAACTGACGGACTAATTGTAATGTTATTATTTTGACCCAGGCAACTAGCCTATTGAACATGGAGGCCTGTAGCTGATATCCTTCGTGAGTAACCGGTTGTTACATATTTCATTGTTGTTGTTGTTTTGTTGAGGAGCCTGATGGCCTAGTGGTGGTGCGCTTTAATAGCGCTTACGCATGTTAAGTAACCCCGGGCGCAGACCCCATAAGGATGGGTGACCGCAAGTGGCTTTATCTCGAGCTCCTCGGTGTTCCGGAAGGCATGTTAAGCCGGAGCGTTATTCGACGCTCTTTCCATTCCTCAGGAAATAAGGTACTTCAAATAAACTATTCCATATACTTACGGAAAAATATGTTATTTGAACTTATGAATAACCAAACTATGTACTTATGCAAGTAAAAATATTGGATTCTCATGTGATATTTTTATATTATAAGTATTTTATCTTGCATTGACAACGCTATTTTGATATACATATTAGTTGACTTTCAGATTCATTGTAAAATAAGTTAAATCAAATAACTCGCATGCAAAAGTCGTGTAGTTATGTTAGGGGAGCCTTATCCGTAGATAAGGGGAATGGGATATTGTTGAGAATTTTGGCGCCGAGGTTAGAATCACGCGGTAGCTAGGTCTACCTAGCTAGGTCGCTGGTTCAAGCTCCATCCGCGTGAAATTTTTTCACCATAATAATAAATTCTAATATGAAATAATCCTAATTTAATTTAACGAAAGTATTAGAATCTCATGTAGATATATAACTGTTTGTTGTTCCAAATAAATAAAATAAAAAAACATTTACCAAAATGGTACCACGTATGTTAAGAAACTTATAATTTTCAAACCATTGTTTTTAACTGTATGGGAACGTATACATAGATTATGATAAGATAAATTGATTTATTGCTTAAAATTGTATCAACATTATCAAACACCGCGAGTCCATTTCGCCGTTTATATGGAGATATGCGCCTTCACCCTTAATATTTTTACTGATATGCAGAAATGTATGTGATCCTGAACGTTGTTTTACGACATCGCACTTACGAATATGTATTTCACGGCATGTTTCCCCACGGAAAATTTACGACACTTGTTACTCATCATCATCATAGTCATTCGAGCTATTTGCCTGCTTGCATCAGCTGCGATGCGTTTACGTCCGGGGTTCGCTATATTATAATGACGGAATTCATACTGTGCTGTGATACAATTTCGCAAAAGTTTTTATTATCCGCTACCTGCTTGACATCAACCCTCCTTTGGTAAACAAATTATCTTGGCATTGAATTAGAAAAACTATGGCACCAGCATTGCGCTCAAAAACTGACACCACGCAAAGTAGTTCAAGGCGGGCGGGGCTTAAAAAGTAGATTTTTTCGCGAACTAGTCTGCCGCGCGCTCCGTGACGGAAGGACGCGTCGATATCCAGATCATTTAACGACATATTTATTGTGAACATCGGCAAAATCTTAACGAATTAAGAATAGAATTAGGTCTTGAGTAGCAAGTGGTTCAGGAAACGCAAGGAAAGACGGAAAGGTGACACTGGAGTAACTTATCATCACACTTGAACCGTCAACGTCAAGCTCGCCGCAAGCTACCCTAGCTACCGAGCTAGCGTAGCTTGCGGCGAGCTGCTAGCCTACCTATCTCCGCTATGTTGACACCATAGCGTTTATTAGATTTGTTGACACTGCCCCGTGACCTTGACGCAGCCAATCGCAAACTAGCTTCGTCTATGTGAGCGTAAGTTTTTCGCTGTGATTTGTGTTAAGTATGTTTGCGTAAATGGGATTGTCATTGAATCGTTAGGTGTATGAGAGTTACGCTTCCATATTTTTTTTTTTCTAATTTAATGTATCTTGGTATATCTTCGCTTACCTACCTACCAATAACATAGAAATCGGAATATCGATCAGTTTTCTTACGAATATTTTTACCAAAGCACTATGTACGTACTCGTATTTACAGCATGTTTGGCCACGGAAAATTTACGACGCTTTTGATACTCATCATCATCATCGTCATCCGAACTTTTCCCGGTTGCATCCTGGATTCATACTGTGTTATTATTTGACACAAGTTTTTACGACTTCTTTCATGCTGGTCTGGTACAAAGAAATACGTAGAATGTGCCATCTGCTTCTCTTCCCGCGTAGCTCTTAAATGCCGATCGAGGGATTGGTCTAAAATCTGCTGAATCATGTCAATAGGCAATGCGGCAAGCAACCCATCACTATTTAATTCCGTTTTTCATCTATACGCCCTTCAACATGCTAAATGAGTCCGTTAGGTCTTATAGACCTAGGCTATGCCCCGCAAGGGAAAAAGACGTGATACAATGTATGTATGCATTTTTTACCAATATGCAGAAACTTAAAGTGATTCCAAACGAAGTTTTATGAGTCCTTATTTACGTATTTTCGACATGTTTGTCCACGGCCCCTTTACGACACTTTTATTACTGTCGAACTGATACTTCTTCACGAATTCTAGCTTACTTGCACCTTACTCTGAATGGATTCAATTTGCATATTACATGGCTTCATGTTTTAGCTTTCCACTTTAACTAGGAGAGAGTATAAATGTAAACACGATTTAACTTCTTTGTTTATTTAGAGTAATATATTTTGACTCTTCCATGCTGGTCTGGGAGAAAAGAAAAAACGTAGAATGTACCAGCTGCTTCTCTTCCGCGCAGATCGTAAAAGCCGATCGAGGGAATGGGTAAAATCTGAGGAATCGTGTTAATAGGCGATGCGGCTAGCAACCCATCACTATTTTGATTCTGTTTTCCACCTTATGCCCACCAACATGCTAAACGTGGCCTTCAGGTCTTATAGATCTAGGCTCTGTCTACCCCGTAAGGGAAAAAGACGTGATACTGTGTATGTGTGTGTAATATATTTATAGCATTGTTAATGTTTAAAAATCCTTCTACTTCTTCTCGTAATGTCTTTTTACTAATTATAGTAATTTTGCCCAATATGTGGCCACAGCAACTGCCCTGTCATTTGCCTCCTCCAGATCCTTTTGTGTGCATTGGGTGGGGCATTTAGGGCACGTCAAAAGGTGGCTCATAGATTGAATATCGCCGCAATCACATGTGTTGTTGCCGGAAAAACCCCACCTAACCCGGTTTTCTCGGCACCTCCCTACACCAGCCCGGAGTCGGTTCAGCGACTTCCAAACTGCCCAGGGGAGACCGCAACCCGGTGGAAGTTTTTCGGCTAGCGTTGAGCAGGATAATGATTGTGGGTACAGGCTTTCTTTCAAAAATCCTTATGCACTATTGTATCCAAAATTACAGGCGTTTCAAAATTACTGATATTAATCCGTCGAAAGAAACTCAATCCAGTCTTGGTTCGTACGTGCCTGATGGGTGAAAGAATTTTTAAATTTAATGAGTAATTAGTTTCCCACCTACACTCCCTGCTAACGTAGCTTTTAGGTCTTATAGACCTGGACTCTGTCTACCCCGCAAGAGAAAAAGACGTGGTACTGTGTATGTATTCAGTAGTTTTTGAATTTATCCGTTACAAACAAACACAAAAATCTTTCCTCTTTATAATAATAGTACAGATAACAACAGCGTATTAGACTCGACGTTTTAATGCTACTTTATTTGCATTTTAAAAACACCTATTCGAATGGATTATGCATATTGGATAGCTTTTTATTCATGTTTTCTGTAAAGGTCTTGGAGGAAATAAAAATGAGATTAGCCAACTGCTGCAAATCGTAAAACTCAATTAATCATATATAGAATGTATATAAATAGGCTAGGGTCACTACTATTATACTTGTCTTTATTTCACAATTTTAGAGTTTTCTACCCCGTACGTGAGACGCAATATGTATATATTATCAGGACACAAGAGTAGGGAATTGTTTTTTGATTTATCCAGAATTGAGCTGTGGTAGAGCCACGCTACCGGCAATATTCATTTTTGCTAGTAGAATGAATGGGCCGGCTCGTCCTGGGAAGTACCACACTCTCACAGAAAATCGACGTTTGAGTAGGAGCTTTACCGCTTCTATGCTTCGTTCGGTGAGTGAGAGAGCCGGAGGCCCATCCTTCCCCCATTTCCTCCACCCCCCCCCCCCCCTCCCCTCCATGTCCGGAATTGAATGGCCGGCAATGCTCCTGTTACACCCTGGTGTTGCAGGTGTCCATGGGCAGCGCTGGTCGCTTACCATCAGGTGACACGCTTGCTCGTTTGCCGCACTATAACATAAAAAAAAAATTGTAACAAACTGTTTTGAAATAGTGAAGATTCCTGTCTCAAGATTTACAACAAAAACCACTCTCAATTTTACGAAATACTTGGTGGTAACAATGGTATTTTCATTAACTGTTCATTAGACGCGACGCGTATGAGTAGTGTCATTCAAACGTCGGCTCCAACAAGCAAACGTAGTAATTTTTTTTCGGGCGCCTATAACCTCTGTCTACCCGTTAGAAATATAGACGTGATTATATGTGAAGTTATGAAAGTGTAAAACTTCCATACTGGTCTGGGGTAAAACAATCCATGCTGTAACATAGACGCTTCACTCGCGCTCAATGCCAATAATTAGTTCAATAATGAAAGCATCAAAAATCGCCGTATTAGAACCGAATGGCCTGGCGCGTGAGGATGGCAAGAGGCCAGACGGAATGACTCTTGTGCCGTGTAGTATAGAGAGGCCACTGGTTTGGGACGCCACCTGCGTTGACACACTTGCGTCTTCCCACATCCCCGGCACTGGGTCTATAGCTGGCATGGCTTTTTTTTACTAATTATTGAAGTAGGCATTTGTCTCCCATCTCACCTGATGGTAAGTAACGATGAAGACGAGGATGTTACATGCCTATTCAAGAGATACCCATTTATTCTACTTTTGAATGTCCCGGGATTGTACTTGGCTGCAGCCAATGCTGAGTTCCTCAGCGAAATTACTTGTATCGGTAACGGCTTAATATTTGAGCCGTTTGGGGTGGAGAAACCGGGTGCGTGGGGGCCGTCGGCGCATAAACTTTTTAAGGTATTGAGCCAAAAGCTGGTTGAGGTATCGGGTGACCAGAGGGCTGGCTGCAGCCAATGCCGAGTCCCTCAAACGGCGAAAATATGTTTTATTGGCAACAGCTTCATATTTGAGTCGTGTGGAGTGGACACTGGACCCATGGGACCCGACGGTGCATTAACATATAAGATATTGAGCCAAAAACTTTGGACAGACAATAAGCATTGCCATCCAACGTGGCATGCCGCCAGCCTTCTGGGTCCCCTTCCCTTCCGTCGGACAACGACCTGCGTGGCATTTGGTGTTATTTAGGTAGGTGTTTATTTAATAGTTTTAGTTAATTTTTATTTTTAGGGTTCTATACCTCAAAAGGTAAAAAGAAACCCTTAGGGATCACTTGGTTGTGTCTGTCTGTCTCTGTCTGTCGGTCTGTCAAGACCCTTTTTCTCAGGAACGCGTTGGCGTATCAAGCTAAAATTCATACTAATTACTCATGTCTACTGTCCCTTGGAGCTGTGAAAAAATCAAACTACTAAGCCAACGCAATCAAAAGATACAGCCGTTTATGCCGCAAAAAAGTGTTTTTTCGACATTCGCAAGGGAATCGAAACCTACAGAGTAGTTCCCGTGAAATCAGAATATTGAAATTTGGTACAAAGCAACGTTTTGTAGCACAGGTAAAGGAAAAATTGCGAAAAGCATTAATTTTGAGTAACATCATATAAAAATTTCAAACTTATATAGAATAGAATAGATCTTTATTTGGACAAACTTAAACACACATATACCATTACAGCACAATTAAATATACATCAAAACACGTTTTACATAAAATTTACATAAACATGTAACATGTGTGCTGCAGCCAACCAAAAAGGTCATATTTACTTTGAGACAATTTACTTTGCGTGCTTCCGCCACCAGTTAGTTCATGCAAACTATTGCTGGCCAGCGCCCACCCACTACTGTTAGTCCCTTCATACCCGCCACCAATAGTTGATGCATGCAACCCTGGTCGATACTGCTGCATCCGTTGAGGCTGCAGCAATGTCGGCCGTCGTGCTCGCGACACGTGTTTCGCCTCTACACGAGGCATCTTCAGGCAGTGAAACCTAGATGTTGATCGTTCGAATGACAAGCAACGAATGACAAAAATTGATACCAACAATATTGTACTTACAAAAGCCGATAAAGGTAATACAATCGTAATTATAGATCGCAATCAGTATATTTCAAAAGTAAACGATATTTTAGAGAAAGAAGAATTCCAAAACATAAGTCACGATCCAACAAACAAATATTTAGCTCAGCTTAAATTAACAGTTAATAGCTCAAAATTTATCTTCCCAGATAATTCATATTTAAAATCAAAAATAATACCGATGAACACTCATGCTCCAATGTTATACGGACAACCAAAAACACATAAAGATAATGTACCAGTGAGACCAGTAGTTTCCTACATTGGAGCCCCAACATATGAGCTGGCCTAGTTCCTCAATTATTATATTCGGGAAAAGATAAATTTTGACCCTAAAAATAGTCTAAAAAATAGTCTGCAATTAATAGATAATATCAAAACCCTTAAAATTCCGATAAATTCAAAATTGGTTTCGTTAGATGTAGAAAGTTTATTTACCAACGTACCATATGAAGATTGTTTAAATATTTTAAAATTAGAACTAGAAATGAAAAGAATACACCCTGGAGAGACGGAAGACATCGTACGACTGACAAGACTATGTATGACACAAAACTATTTCCAATTTGATAATAAATATTATACCCAAAATAATGGGTTAGCTATGGGTTCCCCTTTAAGTCCACTTATGGCAGACTTATTTATGAATAATTACGAACAACAACATATTATAGGAAAATCTAATAATATATTTTATTACTATAGATATGTCGACGACATTCTTATTTGTTGGACAGGCACAAATCGACAATTAGATTTATTTGTTTCTAATTTAAATAAAATTCATCCTAAAATAAAATTCACCACAGAAATAGAACAAAATAATAGTATAAACTTTCTGGATTTAACGATTGCGAGAAACAAAACAAAACATGAATTTTCAATATATCGTAAACCAACACACACCGATACAACAATCCCCGCGTCATCTAACCACCCATGGCAACATAAACTCGCTGCATATCGATCGATGATACATCGACTTATGACCGTTCCTTTAAATGAGAAAAATTACAAAAAAGAACTCCAAATTATTTATCAAATTGCTATATCGAATGGATATAGTAAGAAAATCGTTGATAAAATAATATTGAAAAGGAAACAGAACACCGTTAAAGACCTTTTATATGCGGTCCCACAAGACAAAACGCAAAGATATGCAGCGAGTTTATCTTATTACGGTAAAATTACAGATAAAATAGCTAAGATATTTAGAAAAAACAATATTCATATCGCTCTCAAATCAAAACAAAACATTAAAATCACTTTGTAATACTAAAGACAAAATTCAATCAGATAAAAAATCCGGTATATATAAATTAACTTGCGATAATTGTCAACAAGTTTATATTGGACAAACAGGACGTAATTTTAAAATTCGTTATAACGAACATATCAACGCGTTTAAAAAGAATCACCCCGATCGATCACATTTTGCAGAACATCTATTAGAAAATAATCACACATTATTAAATAATCACACATACAAAATATTACATACAGCGGAAAAGGGAATAAAAATGAGTATATGGGAGCAATTAGAAATAAATAAACATAAAAGATCAAATTTTACTTTGATAAATAAACAAATAGATTTGAATAATTCCCCATTATTAAATATATTTTCAATACAAAACCAAAATTACGATCAAACCCCTCCCCCCCTCCCAGATAGTATAAAAGGCGGCAATACGGCGTAATTTTTGGGGGCTGTCACGGCATTTTCACCTGGGGGCCCTTTGGTGATGTTGTCTATACAGGTTGAGGGCACTCTGCCCTCACCTCAAACGCCCGGTGAAGTAGCGAAAGCTCACTTGGAGCTAGCTACATAGTCCTTTCAAAAAAAAAAATAAAAAATAAAAAAAAAGTAATTTTTGTCATTCGTTGCTTGTCATTCGAACGATCAACATCTAGGTTTCACTGCCTGAAGATGCCTCGTGTAGAGGCGAAACACGTGTCGCGAGCACGACGGCCGACATTGCTGCAGCCTCAACGGATGCAGCAGTATCGACCAGGGTTGCATGCATCAACTATTGGTGGCGGGTATGAAGGGACTAACAGTAGTGGGTGGGCGCTGGCCAGCAATAGTTTGCATGAACTAACTGGTGGCGGAAGCACGCAAAGTAAATTGTCTCAAAGTAAATGTAACTTTGACTTCCGCAAAGTAACACCTGAATCTATTAACTAAAAAGGTCATAGGCTCAGTGTAATCTTTACTCACAGTAATGCGAGCAAAGCACTGGTATTCTGCCAAAATCTGAGTAGCGATCAACGGCAATCTAAACCACTATTTAAACAATAGATTGACACAGAAAAAACAGCACAGTGCAGTAAATTTATCGATTTAAGGGAATATACATATTTTATTAACATAATAAATATATAAAATTACTTTTTACAGTGTTATAGATAAATAATAAACCTAACATGAAATAAAGGTATGTAGTGGGCGATAGGGACAACGAAATCATAAACAAAAGCTTTGCTTAGAATAATAATCAAAGGACAATCTCCTACACAGCAAAGTCCGCTACCGACCAACCTCGCGGTACCCTTACTTTCTGTTTGTTTATATAATGTACGGAACCCTTCGTGCGCGAGTCCGACTCGCACTTGGACAGTTTTTTTTTAATTTGTTGACTGTATCAGAATCACCAAAAACAGACATCGATCTTTTATTTACCCTAGGTGGAATTTAAGAGGAAGTAGGTTAAGCAAAATCGAAAATTCCTTGGATATGAAAAGCCAGCCTCCCAAGGGTCATTAAATATGTACTGTTTAGCGCTCGACCGAATAAAAAGGAAGAATTATAATAAAAAGGTCAGACCTTTACACCCTCGTACCATGTCTCATTTGGTAAACACTTGAAATATTGTTTTGTGTTGTGTTATGAGTTTATCAGGCAGAACATACACTACGCTTAGCATATGTCGAGTGGATTGCGATATAAACAAGAGAGTAATGCACAGTCAGGAGCATTGATATGTATACACATCGGTTCTTAAGTCAATGTGATAAAGTCTCAAATTGAATACAATTTAAATAAAATCACTTTAATACGGTTTTATCGCGTATATTATTTTTACACCTAACGTTTCGAAAACTTTACAGTTGTCATGGTGGCAGGTAGACTAAGTTGTTATTTTTTCTTTGTGTTATAAGAACTATACAAAACTACCGCCTACAATATTTATTGACAACGTTCCGGATGTATGCAGTATTGGCTCACGGTATCTGAAGGTCTTGCATTCTGGTGATGAGCTCGAGATTTTATTAAATTGATGACAGGATCCCACGCTGGTGGTAACTGCCTTCAACTATCCTCTCTATTGAAATTAGAATGTTTTTTAATTTCAATAGCCTCACGAAGCATTCTTGAAATGTATCTGTTTTCTTTTGCAAGGACTTGAGGATTATCAAAACGCATGTAGTGGTTGGGTTTGTCTTAGGCATGTTCACAGCCTGCAGACTTGGTTGAGCGTCTATCATCCTCGTCTTCATCGTCACTTACCATCAGGTGAGATGGGAGACAAATGCCTAATTCAAATTTTGTAAAAAAAAAAAAAAAAAAAAAAAAAAAAAAATTCTTCATGTCAGCAATATGTTCTTTAATTCGGGTACCGATGCTTCTCTTTGTTTGCCCAATGTATGATAAAACGCACTCACAGTCAATTTGGTAAAGTATTGGGCAAACAAGGAGAAGCATCGGTACCCGAATTAAAGAACATATTGCTGACATCATAACATAAAAAAGATTTTTCTTTGAAAAGTTTGTAATTTTACGTCTAAAACAATAATTCTAACATGACAATATTTATATTTATATCTAGGAGGTCGCCCCTTTCTTATTTTTTTATAAAAATATAAATACGAAAATATTAAGACTTTTCATCTTTTTACCTAATCGCCTAATGGTTTTGCGTAGCCTGGCTTTCGCAGTCGCGTCGTTTTTCATTCGCGCGGCACCCGCTTAAATGATTGACGTCAAATCTGCAAAATTTGATATCTATGGAACACTCATCATCATTCGTAATTTCAGTCGTAAGAAGTCCACTGTTAGACAAAGGCCTCTCCCAAGGATTGTTTTCCATGGGAGAATATTGCCATGCGAAGTGCTTTGACGCACTATAGGCTTAGCGGCGGTCGCTGAGAGGACGCAGCAGCTGCTGCGTCCTCTCAGCGACCGCGCGAACGAAAAACCGGCGAAGTGCGAGTCGGACTCGCGCACAAAGGGTTCCGTGCCGTTATCTATAAAACGGCAAAAAATCATGTCTGTTGTATTGGAACCCCTCTTATATATTTATTTTATTTTTATTGAATTATTTATTTTTCAAGCGTCTACCTGTTGCCGGTATCAATATCGAGCAAAAACAAGCAAAAAAATCATGTTTGTTGTATAGGAGCCCCCTTAAATATTTATTTTATTCTATTTTTTACTATTTGTTGTTATAGCGGCAACAGAAATACTTGATCTGTGAAAATTAATTTCAACTGTCTAACTATCACGGTTAATGAGATACAGCCTGGTGACAGACGGACAGACAGACAGCGGAGCGAATTAATAGGGTCCCGTTTTTACCCTTTGGGTAACCCTAAAAAGTATGGGGCCATGGAGCCGCATTATTGCTTTGTCCTTGTGGCGGTAGAAACGATGGGCAGCTGGGGCGCCGATGCCAAAAAGCTCATTGGTGAGATAGAGACCAGCATAGCGGAAAGGACTGGTGACCCCCGCTCTAGTTCGTTTCTCGTGCAAAGGATGGCCATCGCGATTCAGCGTGGGAACGCTGCCAGCGTATTGGGCACCTTTGCACGGTAAACAGAAAGAGCGGGTTTTTAAATATTTGACGTATTTAATTTTTTTAAGAAAAAAACAATTACTATTTAATTTGATTTGTATTTTATATTAATTTAATACTGAGTCAATAAACGTCTTTTGATATAATAAAAGCTTGGAGAATGAATATTTTATTCCCCAAACAGTCGCTAGCCCTACAGGGCTAACGAATTTTCGACAAATATTTATAAATAAAGTACTTTTTAATTTGCAATTTAAAGGTTTTGTCCTAACTAATATTATAAAAAAAAAACATTGTTTTAAGTAAGCTACTTATAATAATCTCCAGAGTAAAACTTTTAACAAATTACATTAATGTTTTCCTAAAGCTTTCCATTAATTTTAACAGATATTTTGTTAGTTAACAAACTTTTCCCAACACGTTGTACGTTTTTGTGAAGATTTATTTTGTATTTTTATAAGTTATTTCCTCATTTAAAACTTTTTAAACGGGTCTGATTATAAAGTTTTAGTATATTAAATGATTATTTTTTCTCCCATGCTGGTCTGGGAGAAAAGAAAAAACGTAGAATGTACCAGCTGCTTCTCTTCCCGCGCAGATCGTAAAAGCCGAACGAGGGAATGGGTAAACTCTGATGAATCATGTTAATAGGCGATGCGGTTAGCAACCCATCTCTATTTTGATTCCGTTTTCCCCCTAATGCCCACCAACATGCTAAACATGGCCTTCGGGTCTTATAGACCTAGGCTCTATCTACCCCACAAGGGAAAAAGACGTGATACTATGTATGTATGCAAACATTTTTCTTATCGATTTGCAAATAAATAAATAAAAACAGATTATTATGTTATTTTTTGTATTTAATTTTATTTTATTTCATTAGCTTCTCTCAAGTAGAATTTGAATGAAAAATTTAAAACTACAACCTACAAACAAATATTGCGATGTCTCCATGGGTCTATATTAATATGGCTCCGCTATCCGTCTGTCACCAAGCTGTATATCATGAACCGTAATATGTAGTAAGACAGTTGAAATTTTCACAGATGATGTATATGTGTTGCCGCTGTAACAACAAATACTAAAAACGGAATAAAATAAATATCTAACGGGGCTCACATACAACAGACGTGATTTTTTTTCTAGATATTTATAACAGCAACAGGTAGACGCTTGAAATATTTATAGAATACTGAGTTATATTATTCATCATCATCATCATCAGGTCCTTTTTAGCCTCCACTACAGGAGCACGACCCTCTCTGTACTACTAGGGCCATACTTGGCCAGAGCAGCCAGAGGACTTGGCCTACACTCTCCACGCTGGCCAGACGGGTTGGAGAGGTGTCTTAGATGTTTATAAGCTTTGTTTAGCTTTAATTTCCTAAGTAGACTTCTACGACATCCACGGGAAGACTTGTAGTGGTCCTATTCTACTCTGCCGGATACCATACGGCGCTTATATTATTCACTTTATAATAATTAAATTTAAATAATATTAATATTTAAGGTTTTTTTTGGTTAATGGTACCCTTAGTTCGCGAGTCCGACTCGCACTTAGCCGGTTTTTATAGTTTCGTACCCAATATTTAGTTATATATTCACTTTAAAAATAAATAATTAAATCAAAATATAATTATTATTAAAGGGGGGCTTCCATACACAGACATGATTTTTTTGCCGTTTTTATAGATAACGGTACGGAATCCTTCGTGCGCGAGTCCGACTCGCACTTGGCCGGTTTTTTTAACTATGCGCACACATATCGTACCAAGGTAATTAAAATAGAACCATATATTTATTTCCGTATAATTGTTAGAATTTTCAAATTTTCACCCTAGAATCGATCTTAGGTATCTAAGCGCAAATAAATTCAGATTTCATTTCGTATTGTATGTTTGTTTATATGTGTAGCTGAAGGTCAAAACCACAGCATTAAGATTAGTGGCACGCTCACGCCCAAATGGACGGCAAAAGGGATTGGGTTCGATACTTCCTAAAATATACATTCACCAATAAGATAAATACAATAAGCTGCCTAGAAGGATTTGGAAACGTGTTTTGAAAGGGTGTAAACCGCTCTTGCTTGTACCACTTTCAGTCAGTAAGTACTAAGCCTTTGTGCGACTCATTCCGGGTTCGTCTATGGAAACGAAATGAGTGACTAACCAAACGAATAAATAAGTTAAAAACTCTTTTTAGGGTTCCGTACATCAAAAGAAAAAAAACTTTAAGGGTTCCTTTTTACAAAGAAGCAAAAAGGAAAGGAACCCTTAAAAGATCGCTTTGTTGTCCATCTGTCTGTCAAGACCCTTTTTCTCAGGAACACGTGGAGGTATTAAGCTGAAATTCATATCAAATACTCAGGTCTACTGTCTCTTAGAGCTGTGAACAAATCAAACCTCTAAGCCAACGCAATCAAAAGATACAGCCATTTATGCCTAAAATTTTCGACATTCGCAAGGGAACCAAAACCTACAGGGTACTTCCTGTATACTCAGAATCTTGTAATTTGGTACGAAGCGACGCCTTAAGCACAGATAAAGGCAAAATTGTGAATAACATAAATTTTTAGCTACATCATACTTTTTTTAAAAATAATTTTAATCTTAATATAGATAGAATATATAATATAGTACGGAACCCTTCGAGCGCTAGTCAGACTCGCACTTGACAAGTTTTTTTCTCCAAGTGAGCTTTCGTTACTTGACTGCGCATTTGAAGCGAGGGCAGAGTGCCTTTAACAATATCACCAAAAATGTCAACAATATTTAAACAACTTTTCCTATGGTACCTATGGCGGGATCTCAAAAAAAAAATTGGCATTTCCTTACAAAAGTGTTCTGCCGCTCGGCCAGTTTGTATGGGAATGTCAATTTTTTTTTGAGTTCTCCCCATGTTCCCATAGGAAAAGTTGTTCATATTGATGGGCTTAGTCACCCCGTCAAGGGAACGTCGAGGGAGATTTTATTAAATTATGGCGGGATCTCAAAAAAAAAATTGGCATTTCCTTACAAAAGTGTTCTGCCGCTCGGCCAGTTTATATGGGAATGTCAATTTTTTTTTTTAGTTCTCCCCATGTTCCCATAGGAAAAGTTGTTCATATTGATGGGCTTAGTCACCCCGTCAAGGGAACGTCGAGGGTCAATTTACAGAATGTATTGTTAGTGAGGTAAAAACCACAGATTAATATTAGTAGCACGTTCGCACCCAAATGGACGGCAAAAGGGATTGGATTCCGATACCTCTTAAATTATACATTCGCCAATAAGATACATAGACACACTAAGCTGCCCGGAAGGATTTGAAAAGGTTGTTGTGACTGTGGTGATGTAAGGCACGGCATTGCGCAAATTTTAATTACAAAAACACAGAACAACAAATACATTAGAAGTGTTATCTATCGCACGCGATTTCTATTGAAAATCAGCATCTAAATAAAAGATAAATAAAAAAGCCATTTATTCTACTACCTCAAAATTATTACAATGTTGTTTTCACACCTAGACATCCAGTTTACTAACATTATTTTGAATGAATATATTTTAAAGAATCTTACAAATTGGTGTAGTAAAATACGATAAATTCTATGGTCATAAGTAAATTGAATTACATTATAAATTAATTTCGTTAGTCAAATATTTTACTATCAAAGCATACTACTAACGCAACAGAATTGAGCAGATAGTCCTCCTTTGGTCAAAGCTTCACTAGGACTTCTCACTTTACACGTTAGAATAGCACACGTCGGATTTTTTTTTTCGTAAATCTCAATTTTGTTCCTTTGACGATGACCAGGACAAACTACTTAGGTGTATTAAGTAAGCGGAGAGCATTTTCGGCGCGTGCCACGCCCCCTTGCCATTTCTACATCATATAAATAATAAATAAATGTATATATAGGGACACATAAATTGAGCTAGCCCCACAGTAAGATGTGAACTTGTGTCGTAGGATACTAACTCAACGATACTATATTTTATATAAGATAAGTTTATTATCTATAAACATCCAAGAACCAGGTCATCTGAAAAATATCGTTTTTCATCTTGACCTGACTGGGGATTGAACCCGAGTACCCTTGTGTCACAGGCTGGCGTGTCGACCACTGCGCCACGGAGCTTGCCTATTAAATATATTATTCATATTTACGAAAATACCCATAGTCTTCCGATGACATTAAAATGAAAATAATCTTTTAACTTGTGTATATTTTATTAACTAAATATGTATTATGCGCTGTAACCCTTATGGAGTTAAAAATACAAAGAGACTAAAATAAATATGGCATCCGTTTGGGGTCAGGGTTCTTTGATTTTGTCAAATAAGGGTCCAGCAGCTTTATTACCCTAAAAATAAACTTGGTTGACTCTGACAAAGAAAGGGTACATTAATATGTATTCCTATATTACTATTATTTAGGTACAGATTTTACTTTATTGAAAATATATTTTAATCAACTTAATTATAAATCTTAAACTAAAAAATAAAAAATAATTAAAACTATTAAATAAATACCTAAATAACACCAAAACTATAAATAAAAAATGTCCCGCAGGTCGTTATCACGCGAAAGAGTACCCAGAAGGCTAGCGGCATTGCCATGTTGGATAGCAATGCTTATTCTCTGTCCAAGGTAATGGCCAGCCCTCTGGTCACCCGATACCTCAACCAGCTTTTGGGTCAATACCTTAAAAAGTTTATGCGGCTACGGGCCCCACGGACGCAGTGTCTCCACCCCAAACAGCTTGAATATGAAGCCGATGTAAGTTTGCGTGTACCACCCTAGACCTCATCGTTGCTTCCCACCAGGCAAGATAGAGGTAAAACACACTCAAATTATTTATAAAATAAATTTTGAGGGACTCAGCTTTGGCTGCAGCCATGCCCACTTTAGACTCAGTGCCGAGGATGAGGGACGCAAGTAGGTCGACGCAGGTGGCGTCCCAAACCATTGGCCTCCCCATACTCCACGGCACAAGAGTCATTCCATTTCGTCTCTTGCCATCCTCACGTGCCAGGCCATTAAGTTATAAAACGGCTGGCATGTGAATGGTGACAAGGGCTCAGTGGATGATATTATTTAAAGTGGCATGGCGCGCCATGCGACCTACCATATACATATTATACTAATTATAGACATTGCACAAATAAAGCCACAAGCAAAAGCTTCATATTTTAATTGAGCAAGAGTAGGTGAAGCGTGGGCAGTTCATTATGTAGTACCTGTTCCATAAATCCCCGTAAGATCAGCTTACCGCCTGTGACTTCGCCTTTAATTAATATGAGGCATAGTTTTCCGTCTTATTAAAACGAGTACTAAAGTTATTAATAGGTTTAAACCATTGCCCACCTAAAACTATGTGACACTGATAGTTAAGAAGACTTTAAAGTGATATCATTATCCCAGCCGCAAGAAGTCCACTGCTGGACATAGGTATCCCCAAGGACTTCTAATATAATCGGTTGGAAGCGGCCTGCATCCAGCGCCTTCCTGTGCCCCACCCACTACCACTTCAAAGAACTAATCCGCTAAGCTATGTTGGTGACATTATTAATATGCGAATTACGGGTTACTTATGTACGAAGTCAGTTATATGTCGTTGACTTTTGTTCTTCTACGGATCTCCTCGTTTCTGATTCGATCCTAAAGTACTTTCACTACCGGCGCTCCGCCCGCTTTCAGAAGCTCTGCTTTGACTCCGTCCTCGCCCGGCGCCTTGTTATTCTTGAGCTGTTTGAGGGCAATCCTAATCTCATACAGGCTGGTGTCCGGGATATCTTCGGTCTAGTGTCGGGTAACCTTGGCTCTAGGATCTTTAGCTAAACTTATATTGTTTGGCTAAAGTTTGGTTACACAGGTAGACAGCTGTCCATAAAACCTCTTCATCTTGCCCAGCACCTTAGCTTTTGACGACTCCACGCCGCCGTCATCTTTCTTTAGCTTAGTTAATCGGCTATGCCGAATAGATTCCACTCTGGCGAACACTTTAGAGTCTTTATTTTGCTCTTTCGTGTCCTTAATATGCTTGGTATTAAAGGAGCAAATGTCGTGTCGCAAGGATTTCTGGATTTATCTAGTGAGCTGGTGATGTACGTCCGCTTCTTCGAAGGTCTGCAGTGGCATATTAATTTTAGTGGCAAGGTTTTTTGACGCTTTTGTTTGGGGCGGGACCAACAAAACTTCGGTCCCACCGCCTGGACAGAATGTATGAGGAGAGTTTCAGTTGAAAACTTTCGACATTTTGGATATGGGCCGGAGACCGTCGGAGCGCAGACACCATCAAGCGAGCTCTCTCTCGTCTGAGGTCGATATTCAAGATGCCTCTTGCTATTCGGTGATCGCTTCTGATTTTAATCTTGTTGATCAGGGAAACATCGTTGAATATCTCTCTCCTCGACGACAAGATGAAGTCTATCTCGTTTTTGACAGGGGCCTGGTCCTTTCTGCTAGTACGCATCCAGGTAAATTTTCTGTAAAGCGGCTTCTTAAAGAAAGAGTTTATCGCGTTGAGTCCCTCCTCCTCCAAGAAATCGGCCAGCCTATGGCCCTTTCGTTCCGCTGTCTATATCCAAATTGTCCCACTCTGGACTCTTCACCGCTCTGCTTGCCAAGTGTTGCGTTGGAAACCCCCATAACAACCGTAAAATAGGATTCGGAATCGTGAATCGGCCCTACTAAATATCCTCATACATCACTTCCACCCCTTCTTAAGTGTTCCCCGGTCGGCTTGTATCTTCAACGAGTATCTTTTAGATACTCTGAGTATCAGTTATACTAACCCTACTGGAAACACTTTTGATGGTTAGGCTGTTGTTAATGAGGGACTTGTGGACGAGAAATCCGACACCATGCTGTGACTTCTTAAAATCACTCTTTCGGTAATAGAGTAGGTTACCAGACTTAAGGGTTATCGTGCCCTCTCTCTCTCTCCGGACAACCCCACTATGTCCGGTATGTACCCGCTATGTACTACGGTGGGCCATAACCTTATCATCTCCTCTACTTCCTCGACCTTCTCGTCTAGCCTCATTGTGCGAATGTTATATGGCAGTCATGATAACTGTGCTGTGAGGGCGGTAGACGGATCTCTTCCAGAGATTCCTCGCACCACTGCCCCACCGTTACCATGACGCTACCGGAGCCAGGAAAAGTGGAGCCGCCGGGGACTGAGAACCTGGGCATATTGTACATTATATGAGGGGATTTTGCCATACTCACCATGCTTGGCAGACGGGGTGGTGAGCGCAGTTTATTTGGCTTATCGATATAAGCCAAATAAACTGCGCTCACCACCCAACCAACGGCAGTAGCGTTGGAACCAATGTTCCAACGCTACTGCCGTTTTTTAAGCGTGGGAAGGGTAGGAGTTTATTGAGTTAGGGATTAGGGATAAAGTATTTGGGATATAGTAGCCATATTTTCGACCACCGGACAGGCAGTTGTAAAAGGTACCCCCTGGCCGTTTAAAATGACAAGTGATGTCTTATTTTGGTCAGATTATGGTTTAAATCAGGTACTTAAGTTAGTCCTCGTTTTATAATAAAATCTTTACTTCTTGTGGCTTAGATGATGATGATGATGACTAACATTCATGTTGAAGTAAGGATTATAACGATACCCATGTTTATCCATTGAAGCATTTTAAAGTTATGGTGTTATACCACTGTCAGGTCACGTACATACATACATACAGACATATATGAACTCAAAAACAATATATTTGACAATCGTGTAATGTTAAACACGTTACACGATTGTCAAATAAGTGGTAAAGGGCGAAATACTCGGAAAGCCCTTAAAAGCGGGTAATAGGTACCTTTATTTTATCAAAGAATTCAAACGACCCTTTGCCAAGTGTCACTAATTTTGTAATTGGATAATTTAATCCTTTCATCAATAGTGTCGATTTAATAGCAACCCTCCAATTAATTACGGTCTATGTTTATTTTCAAAATTATTTACGGCCATGATATTCCCTTTAGCTCATAATTAACTGAATCAATTTAAGTGTATCGTTGCAAATTGAAATTCTGCTGTAAGTTTCGGTCCCAAATGGGATCCTATTATGTACTTTAGATTATTTGTCCATCCACATCTACTACCCTCTCCATGGTCAGGAGTGCCATCTTCAACTCCATGACATGACAGCTCCGTGGCGCAGCGGTCAACACGCCAGCCTGCGACACGAGAGTGCCCGAGTTCGATCCCCGGCCAGGTCAAGATGGAAAATGATCTTTTCCAGATAGACCTGGGTCTTGGATGTGTATCTATATATGTATTTGTTATAAAATATAGTATCGTTGAGTTAGTATCCCATAACACAAGTCTCGAACTTACTTTGGGGCTAGCTCAATCTGTGTGATTTGTCCGTATATATTTAACTGCCTGTCCTGTGGTTGCAGGTATGGTATTGGGTATGTGCTGGCCTCCCGAGGTGCTACTTGCTCTCCCCCATGCATCCGAGTTAGAAGTATACCAATACAATTTATTCCCATTCCAAATCCAACAAATTCCTATCCTTCCCCAGCTTAAAATGCTTCCGATGGGCAGCAGTGTCCGCTTCAGCTCATGAAACCAAAGAAACTTCGTTCGCCAATCTGCCTGCCAAGCGTAGTGAGTATGGTAATATCCTCCCATGAAACGAAAAATCTCCTTGGGATATATATAAAAATAAAAATCCTGGGGATAGGCCTTAGTCCAGCAGTGACCTTCTAACGGCTCAAATAATGAATAAGTGTTCCACCCAATGGTGGTTAGACGAGCTTACCCAAGATTGCAGGAAAAGCTGGAAGCAGACCGCCTTCTTTAAAAATCTTCGGAAGAGGCCTATGTCCAGCTGTGGGCTTCGTGACGCTGACATGATTATGATGATTTGTCCGTCCATCCGTTTCCCTATTTTTTATGAGTGTGTAATTTAGGTGCGAAAGACGAAGGTACGAAGTGCTGAGGTGCGAGCGAACTCAGATGCGAAAGCTAAGGCGCGAATGAACTGAGGTGCGAAGAGCTGAGGCGCGAATGAACTGAGGTGCGAAGAGCTACGGCGCGAATGAACTGAGGTGCGAAGATCTGAAGCTCGTATTTTATTAACCTAACGCTTTAAGAAGCGATAGTGGCCTAGTGGTCTAAGAGCGGAACCTATACGCAAAAGGCCCTGGGTTCAAACCCTCCCGGCCCAACTTGTAACTCTGAGTTTGTAGATCAATCTGACTTAAGTACGGTCATTTTAATTGGCCATTACAAACGTCCAGTGACGGAAAACATCGCGAGACAACCTACACACTAATGCATTGTTCACTAGTGTGTGAAATGGAGAAGGCAATTGCAAATCTCCGTTATTTTCCAAAAACAGTAATTGTTTGCGTTTTTTTCCGCACAATGACACCGACAGAGCCTGGCTCTAGCTCTTAAATATGTCATTGACAGGCTTAACGTAGATACTTTATTATTATAAAAATATGGTTGTCTGTTAAAATCGGTTTACGGACGATAATTTTGTGTGATAATGGTGGAAGAGAGATAGATGCGTCACAAGCCGAATGTTTAGGCTGATGGTGCCTCTCTAACGCTTCTTCCGCGCTCTCGCTTGTACGCGGAACGTGACACTTTTACGTGAAGCCGGCGTTAATCGATTTATAAGAGGTTATCACGTCAAAAATAGACTTCAATTATGTATGAGTGTTATAACAGCAAAAAAGTTGAAAATAAAAGAGACCACTTAAAAGAAACATGTTATGTACTAAAAACGGGTCACTCACGTGCTATTTCGTCGGGATTGCCGACTATAGTTTGGGACTCGTCAGGAGCCCATTTTCAAGGCGAGTGCGAGACGCGCGGCGGAGGGTCCTGAACTAACTGCTCTCGACGCACTGCTCGTGCGGCGGCTCGTGCCGCCCTTTTCGAGGGGAGAGCCAGGTCGGTCGCAGGACCCTGGTGATGAATAGTCACGGAGGTAGTAGATCCCATTTCTTCCTCGTCGATGTCTGGTGACGGTACGTGTGTGTGGAAAGAGCTAATCGTATCGGCCTCTACTGACTCTGTGATGATACTCGTAACTTAAAGCAAGTTACGAGTATCATTCCCTTGAAGAATCGGTTTCCAGGTTGCGGGTAAAGTCCAGTCCTACATCCCGATTGAAATTTGGACGTCGACTTATTTCTATGGCCTTTCTTATTTTTTTCGGGGAACGAATGCCTTTTCTCTAGATAGGACTCTGACCTTGTCAAACCGGATATAATGGGTGACGTCCTCTTCCAAAGTATGTTCGGCGATGGCCGACCCGTTCCTGTCCAAATTCTTCAAGCTTCTGATGTGCTCCTTCAGCCTGGTGGATACATTGCGGCCAGTTTTACCAACGTATCTCTTCCCACAGTCACAAGGAACTTCGTATACTCCCGAGACATTTAATGGGTCTCTATCCTTCGAAGCGAAGCCTGCATCCAGCGTCTTCCTGCGACCTTGATTAGGTCGTCCGACCACCTTGTCGGTGGGTGTCCAACGCTGCGCTTGCCGGTACGTGGTCGCCATTCGAGCACCTTTCTGACCCATCGGTTCTTCAAGCTATGTGCCCCGCCCACTGCCACTTCAAAGAGCTAATCCGCTGAGCTATGTCGGTGACCTTTGTTCTTCTACGGATCTCCTCGTTTCTGATTCGATCTCGCAGAGAAACACCGAGCAAAGCCCTCTCCATAGCTCTTTGAGCGGCCTTAAGCTTTCTTATGAGGCCCATAGTAAACGACCACGTTTCGGACCCGTAAGTCATCACTGGCAACACGCATTGGTCGAATACTTTCGACTTGAGGCACTGAGGTATTTTGGACGATAAGACACTTCGGAGCTTTCCGAACGCTACCCAGCCGAGTCGGATTCGTCGAAAGACCTCATCCTTGAAGCTGGAACTTCCAACCTGGATCAACTGACCCAGATAGAAATATTGGTCAACAGCTTCGAGTATGGAGCTCCCAACAAGCACTGCAGAAGCCGTAACATGGACATTCGACATTATTTTCGTCTTGTCTATGTTCATTTTAATTCCCACTTGTTGGGAAACTTCATTGAGGTCATTGAGCATGGCACTCAGATCCTCCAGCGACTCCCCCATTATAACAACGTCATCAGCAAATCGAAGGTGAGTGATATACTCGCCGTTAATATTAATGCCAAGTCCTTTCCATTCCAGCAGCTTGAAGGCATCCTCCAGAGCAGCGGTGAACAGTTTTGGAGATATCACATCTCCCTGTCTCACACCTCTCTGTAGTCGGATAGCCCTCGTACTACCAAACAGTGAAACTCACGCGTTTTTTGTCTACCCCATCTTAAAGTTACCCTGATACTCGCCCTTAAACGCCTCGTCTCGTCGGCGTTTCCGACTAAAGTATGATAAGGCAATCGTATCTTTTACTAGTCATTTTATGTCCATAAAGTAGTGATTTAAAACACGTCTAATAAAGTTTTTCATATAGGACCATTCCGATCAAACTTACGTACTTACTTCGAAGATAGATTTATCAAAATTATTTATTCCTTCTACCCTTCGCTTTTGCACGCTTGAGTCTATTTTATGACTATTCTTCAGGAACTTATACTTAGTGCGAAAAGTTTTGAGACATATTTAACAACCTATATCTCCGATATATTATTTTCAGCTTTTGTGGTCACATTGACTATTATTTTGACTACGGGGCTTGCCGCGATTAAATTTGAATTTGGTCTGATTGAGTTCGATCTGGTATTTCGGCAACATCGCAGCTGCCATTTTCACAGATTGAATTAGGAACTGCGGTGGTGTATGTTAAGTCGTCAAGACTCTATCTCTGATGCTTCAATACTTCGAAAGATTTTTGATAAATTAGACTGATGCAACCATAAGTACCTTTAAGTAGAAAGTACATCAAGTGTGGTATAAAAATAGATCAAAGATATGTTTTTCTGATAATCTAGTACGTGTAACGCAGTCTTGAAACCATAAGAACGGTGTACCTAATTGGCTTACCTACCACTCGTGTATCTACACGACTATTCATGTGAATTCATCGTATCAACACGCTTACTACGAATACATTGACTGTTGATAACATACCGAGAAAATATAATGCGAAGTAACAGAGCAATGTATTGTGAAATTTTTTTTTGTCGTGAAACATAATTTTCAAGCGATGCTTAGTAGGTGATGTTTTGTATAAATGTGAATGGACAAGTCGGTCGAGGGCACCTTTAAAGGGAATGTACCCTTCCAACCATTGTTTTTGCAGAAATGGCATTTTATAAGGACTTCTCAGCTAATAACAAATACATAACCTATTTTTGGTCCAAGTAACAGTTTTAGTATAAAGTACCAGGTTTTAGATTAAAACTCAGTATGACAAAAATATATACTTAGGTATTTTAAAAATAAGTCCATAGTAATTGTTCCGTCTTTCAATTGTTGATAATTGATAAAAAGGCAAAACAAAAGTTAGTCGTGGTAGAGCCACGCTACCGGCAAAATAAATTGCTAGTAGCATAAATGGGCCGGCTCGTCCGGAGAAGTACCACACTCTCACAGAAAATCGACATCTGAGTAGAAGCGTTACCACTTCTATGCTTCGTTCGGTAAATGTAAGGGTAAGTGTTCAAATAAATACTTACTTACTAAGTGAGAGAGCCGGAGGCCCATCCTTCCCCCTCCCCTCCCCATTTCCTTCCCCCAACCCCTTGATGTCACACCCTGGTGTTGCATTTGTCCATGGGCAGCGGTGATTACTTACCATCAGGTGACCCGCTTGCTCGTTTGGCGCCCTATATCATAAAAAACACCCCGAGGAAACGACATAAACGCAAGCAGAGCCGCATGCGAAAGCTAGTATATAATGAAATAAATTTTATTTTTAATCGTTTGAGTCCAACAAAAGATGCAGGGCGTTTAACTCAACATCGCGACTGCGCAAGCCATCAGGCGATAATGTAAAAAAATGAAAAGTCTTAATATTTTGATATTTATATTTTTAGAATTATAAAAAAAAAATAAGAAAGTGAGAACCTGCGAGGACGTTCATTCATTTATTTTCAGCCCACATCAGCCCACTGCTGGGCATAGGCCTCCCTTTTTTTACGTCATTCTCTACGGTCCTGTGCTAGTCTCATCCACTGTTTTCCACTCAGCCGAACAATGTCTTCTGACCAGCGGGCGAGGACATAACATTTACAAACTATTCGAAGAAAATGTTTTTAGATATCGTAATATAAATATATCGTTTTTAACTTTCATATCTATTTGTTTCACATACCAAAATGGGGGCGATCTTGTTCAAGGATCGCCCTAAATTATACAAATACTTTTGATGTATTTAATTAATTCAGGGCAGGGATGTTTTTAAATCACTAGTACTATAGTGATTTGAAAACACGTCAATTCCCACAATTTCGTGCAGTACCTTCTTAACCGTTCAAACAGGTTTTACATTACTATTGAATAAATGCGTTAGATTTAACAGAAATGAAATCGGAATAAATGAATGAAATAATCTAAATTGCTTTTAGGACTGCATTTGTTCTCGTACAAATATCTATTAAACTTGCTTTTGCCCGCGGCTTCGCTCGCGTTAAGAAGTAGTAGTCATAGTAGCTTTATGCATGCAAAGTCTCAGCCCGATCAGTTTAAATTTGACAAAGTTTCATACAAACTTTCATCCCCTATTTTATCCCCTTGGGGGTAGAATTGATCAAAATCCTTTCTTATCGGATGCCTACGTCATAACATCTATCTGCATGGCAAATTTCAGCCCGATCGGTCCAGTGGTTTGGGCTGTGCATTGAAAGATCACTATGTAAGTCAGTCACCTTTGAGTTATATATATTTAAAAGAAGATAAAAGATAATGTAGCTCGTAGAGCCCTCATCTTAATCCATATATTTGCTTACTAGTAGTAGCCCTACTATGCAAACAAGTACAAGATACCTATTTTATACGGAAGATATATTAAGTCTTATTAAAAAACGCGGATTAACTTTAGTACCTAGCTTAAACCATTATCCGTCCAAAACAAATTGACAATGACAGTTGACTAACGTCGAAGTGATAAATGACATCTTATTTTGGTGGGATAATGGTTTAAACCAGGTACTGAAGTTAGTTCTCGCTTTATAATAAGACAGATAATTAAGTTTTTATTAGGGAGTCTTACTGACAATATTAATAAATATAGAATCAATGTATGACATTGATCCCCAAATGAAATGAAATATTATTAAATTGTAACGCCTTTCGTTAAATGTAAATAATTTTAGCAAGTTTTTTGAGCTTGCAAATGCAACGAACACAGGATGTTAACAAAACACGCGTTGATTATAGAATATTATCCGAAGAATTAAAAAAAGTAAATTGGTCGGAAACCAATGATATGAATTGTCCTCGACAAATTTATAAGTTTATATGTAACTCTTTTACTAACGCACGTAGCTTGTCAACAAAAAATATGGAGTATAAAAAAGACTGCAAATTTTATCGTATACCTTGGATGAATGATAATATAAATCGACTATGCGAAAAACGTAATAAACTTTTTAATTTATGGAAAAAAGATCCATTTAACTCCGAAAAAAAGTTACAGTATAATAAAACACGCAACAAAATTCACAAAGTCCTAGAATACAATAGAAATTCATATTATATAAATAAAATACAAGACAATTTTAAAAATGTAAAAAAAGTGTATAAAATTATTAATCAAATGCTTGGCCGCATTAAAGTTTCTGTGGATGATGCTATAGTCAAAGCTTTTCAAACCCAGGGAGTTTCAGTGGAGGATATGGCCAATAATTTTGCTACCGAATTCAACAAAACAATAGGTAACACCACATCCAACTGCTATATAAACATACTGGATAGCCGTTCATATCTAAAACCGGCTGACTCGAGCATCTACTATCAAAAGGCCACAAGTGATAAAATAAGTAAGATTATTCAAAATTTAAACTCTAAAAAAGCTCCAGGCATTGATGGAATTCGAGTTTCGGATATTAAATTGGCAAAAAATGGGGTATCGTTAGCGATAGCTAATCTCATCAATACGAGCGTTCAATATGGCATATATCCAGAGGAGCTAAAAAAAGGATGTGTAAGACCAATTGCTAAAAAAGGTAAAACTAATGATTACAGTAACTATCGCCAAATAACGCTCCTCTCTAACATTGATAAAATTGTAGAAAGATATATTTGTGCCCAAATACATAAATATTATAAAGATAATGATATAATATACGATAAACAATTCGGTTTTCAACAGGGTAAAGGAACGCAGGACGTTCTATCAAAGTTCACTGACGAAGTTAACACAGCGTTAAATGAAAGGAAACATGTTTTGGTTCTTTTTATCGACTTTTCTCGAGCATTTGATAGTCTTGGCCACAACCTGTTGGTAACTAAGCTTGATACTAGTGGAGTCCGAGGCCCCTTGTTAGAATGGAATAAAAATTACCTTAGTAATCGTTCATTCGTAGTTAAAGTAGCCAATACAGTTAGCAGAACTATGAATGTTACCAAAGGCACAGCACAGGGCTCGGTTGCAGGTCCATTACACTTCCTCTCGTACATTAATGACATGAGCAATTGCGTTACACAGTGTACCTGCTATCAATTTGCAGATGATGCTTGCTTAGTGATTAATGAAAGGAGTCTTGATAAAGCTTATGAGCACTTACAAATGGACTTTGAGTCTATATGTAAGTGGTGTCACGATAATGGGTTGGTAATCAATACGAATAAAACAAAACTTCTGCACATTAGATCACCATACTTAAAAATGCCTGCAAATAACAACAGCCTTATAGGTCACGAGCACGCATGTCTTCACGGCTCTGTGGGTATTGGAAATTGTAATTGCCCATCCATAGAACTTGTTAACTCTCACACTTACCTCGGGCTAATCATAGATAGCAAGTTAAATTGGAAACTCCACGTAAATAATGTGTGTAGCAAACTAAGACACTTTCTAGCAAACATGAAAATTCTCAAAAACCGTATTCCGTACAAGGTTAAGCTGTTGCTTTACAGATCCTTAGCCGAATCTCATATTATATATGGTCTCAGTAGCTACGGTAGAACATATAACACTTACTTGAATAACGTGTATCGGTTGCAGTTAAAAATATTAAAAACGATCGTGTCTAATAAAATCAACTTACAATACCGTGACAATGAATCGGGTCTTTTTAAGCATTGTGAAGTACTACCAATCCACTCAAATATTAAATACACTTTATTAAAACAAAATTATTTTAACAACGACTTGCAAACAAAAATTGATCATGCTGTATTCACGCGCGCCATGGCTCGGAACCGGTTATACGTGGAGCGCGCAAACAACGTCTACGGCGAAAGGACGACGCGCTATCTAATACCACGTTTAATCAACGAGTTGCCAGGTGATTTAAGGTATCAAATTTCCATTAAGAACATTAAGCATAAACTTAAGAAATATTTCTTGGATAGTATTGACTCTTGCCGTAGTTGCCCCATTTAAACTGTTTTTTTTTTTAAATTATTTTTCTTTCTTTTTTATATGTATTTAGTTGCTACTGAATCACTGTAAGATGTTTGTTGTTGCATTTCATCACAAACCTCCGTGGTTTTTTCCGAAATGTATCTATATTCTGTTTATATGTACATGATTTTGAAATATAATAAATAAAATAAAAAAAAAAAAAAAACGAACCATCAGATCTCTCAATCCAATTAATCACATTAAATCACACAAAATTGAAATCTCTAAACTTGGTTTAAAGTATCTACAAGCCTCCTACCTCGTACGAAAAACTTTTAAATTCAATTTCAAGATACCTTATCAAAACAAGACTCCTTAGAAGTTTTATCCGTCCACAGAATACGTAAATAAAGTTCATATTGGGCAAGTAAGGACTCATACTCACCCGAGTGTGAGTCCCTGTTTTTTATTGCAGTCATCATCATCATCATCATTCCAGCCGTAGAAGTCCACTGCTGGACAAAGGCTTCCCGTAAGGATTCTTCATTCCATGGGAAAATATTGCCATACTCATTACGCTTGGCAGGCGGGTTGGCGAGCGCAGTTTCTTTGGCTTCTTGTGCTTCCAACGCTGCAGCCCATCGAAAGTATTTTTAAGCTGGAGAAGATAAGAATTTATTGGATTTTGAAAGGGAATCAAGGTATTAGGATACTACAGTACTACTCGCTCGGATGAATTGGAATGAGTAAGCAGCAGCTCAGGAGGCCAGACGCGCATACCCGATGCCATACATGGAACCACCAGACAGGTAGTTGAGGATGACACCCCCGACCATATACCCCTTATTTGAGTAAAACACAATAAATACAACCTCTATTTTACATTCTAGTGGCAACTAAGTCGCAATATTTTCATCAATATGGTAATTATCTGGGTCAATATAATAATATTAAAATCCGTCACTTAGATATTAAAAAATATTGGACCTTTCGTCAATCAAAGAACATATTATAAAGAAAATAAGAGATGCGTCAAAGATCATGAGTGGGGGCTAGTGACGTCACAGTTTGCTAAGAAGTGTAGAAACTTTAACGTCACCCAGAATCTTTATCGTAAAGAGCATCAACTTAGCTTCGTTTATCCACTGTCTTAATAACTCGTCAGCCTACTTTTGGAGTTGCCTTAGAACGGCTCTCATCCCATACACCGCCTTCCTGTATAGAAACGGACTCCTTATCAGGCCGTCAATATTTTTTAATTATCTTATGTAGGTAAATATGATTATATTATCTGACGGACAATGTTTTTTTGAGAAATAAGCAATTTACCGTGAAAAGCATAAAAGTATACAGCTACGTGTAGCGAAATGATGGGTGTATAGGTATATATTTAAATAAAAATCCTATAAGTACGCTGTAAGTTGGACCTCGCGACTGTCTTATATTATTACTATCGTTATAAACAAGTGAACTGACTTTCATGCCCAATGAACTTGAAAATTGCATTTATTACCTAACTATATTCCAAATATTAACTCAAGTGGGTACATATATTTTTTCACCCCAAACTGACTAGAAGAAAATTAACAAGATACACGTTAGTTACACGTAGTTTTTAAGATCTAAGCATACATAGGGACAGACAGACAGCGGGAAGCGGCTTTGTTTTATACTATGTAGTGATTGATATCATTTCCTTTTTTTTATTTTACGCATTTTCTTTGAAATGTCTCTAGCTCATCCTACATTTTCCTTTGATATTTCTTCTTACCAGCATCGAAATGTAAACAAAGGAAAAATGAACACAGAAGTAACTCGGCCAGTTTGCACTTTTGTTCTTATCTTAGACGTAGGGGATAAATCCCTATTTTCTATGAACTGTGTGACGAATGACCGAGGGGCCAACCCTTTACTTGTAATCCAACGGGATCTAAAGATTGATGGTGGAGCATTTTACCTCGTGTACGTGATTGATATTGGCTAATGTTGAAATCATAAATTTAAATAAATTGCGGTGGTTTGATTTATATCACATTAAAATTCGTCCACGAATGATGTCACAAAACGCGAAGTATATTTTAGTGACGATCTAGGTCATCATCATCATCATCATTCCGTGTAGGTGACACGGTCAATCGACCATGCACACCCTGGTGTCAGAGTACTTCGGGACCACCTCTCGGCCTCTGACATGTTTCCTGTAACGACTACCAGATGGCAGCCGGGAGCAAACGGCTTAACGTGCCTTCCGGAGCAAGGAATCATCTTTATTATCAGTCAATCAGGTGATTCAAGCCAGCAATGTCCTAACCAAACTGGAAACAACTAAACAAAGTATGCTTCCCGTGGGAATCGAACCCACGACCCCCGGGTCTACAGGCACTTCGTTTTTTTTTAAATCTTTAATAATTAACTACACACATGAAAAAAATGGCTTCTTACTGACTGAACATAAGACATTGATTTTCGTATAAACAAAAAAAATATTTTTTGTACTATTTATTTTTTGTCATGGTTTATATTGCACAACCCGGCCGTACAAATAAATATTTTATTAAAGTGTTATTTTAGTTATGTCTAACCATGAGACACTGATTAAAAATTCAAGGAATGCAAGCACGCATCATAAAATACTTGCAGTTAATTAGTTTTTTCTTTTTAGTAAATGTAACTGGCTAGAGAAACTGTTTTAAAAATGTTATTCGACCTTTTTGGTCACGGGTCGGAACAGTGTAAAAAGTAAATGTGTTCCCAATTAAATCTTTTTTGAGACCATGGAGTATTAAAACGATTAAAACATATTTTGTTCTGTGTTCGGAAAACCGCTCTTTGTTTTTGAATACCTAGATGAGGTTTAAAATAGTTTTCATTTCAATTAACATGAAAATGAGGGTATTATTTAAAATATATTTCTACATCTCATATTCAGACCTTGCAACTTGATTGATCTTAAACCATCACTAGAAAAAAATATCTTTACCAAATAAACATTAAATCTTAATCGAGTTCTTGGCGGGAATTTCTACGGACTGCACGGTTTTTGTTTTGGATTATTTTGCAAATTGTTTCTAGTGGAGTTTATAATGTGAAGTCGGTGTAATTTGGTGTTATAAATGCCCATGTTTATGAAAAATATGTGGAATAACTAAAATAAAGTATCATGGTGCGGCTGTAGTCAGATTTACTTAGCGGGCTGGTGTTTGCTCACCTTACTGCATCGTATATGATCAAGTCAGTGGATTCGTGGGAATTGTCGTCAGGGGCTCCTTTGAAATCAGCGAAATGAATCACACCATCATTTCGTTGATACACAAGCAAGAATAACTCGAAAAATAACCAGACACTGGGTAAAATAAGCTTTTAAATGAAGTTTGAAGGCCAAATAAAAGAAAAGAAAAATAAATTAAATCTTAATGCCCTTTTCAATAAAGCAAATAAAAAAATACATTTAACAATATTTATAAAATTTCTAGTAAGCTTTCTAACTAAAATGGAATGTTCTTTGACCCGCACGAGTAACTCCGACTTGAAAATTTCAGCATTTGGAATCGAAGGGTTTAAATGCGTCAGTGAGCACTCAACCAAGCGCGCCATTTTGTTGTGGCTCATGTAAATCAGATGACGATTTTATACTTCATCTAACACGACAATGCAATAAAATGATATTAATGTAGCTCTCGTGATTGACAGAGTCGTTGAATAGCTTACCAACATTTGCAAAACTGTTTCAAAAATGTTTAATCTTTATTTAGAAAGCACTTTCTCATGTTAATCCGTATTGTCCATAATGACTAATATAATAAATGCGAAATAACGATATTTATATAAATAGGGACATATCATACAAATTAAGCTAGCCCCGCAGTAAGTTGTGAACTTGTGTCGTAGGATACTAACTCAACATTACTACATTTTATAATAGATACTTATATAGAAAAATAACCTAACCCAACTTCAATCTGAAAAAGATCGTTTTCCATCATGACCTGACCGGGGATCGAACCCGGGGATCGTGTCGCAGGCTGCTATTTAACCTTTGCGCCACGAGCTCGCAAAAACTTTGAAAACGGAGAAAGCATAATTTTGCCACTTTTGCTTAAAATTCTAAGTAAGATAGCTTAACGATAAGTCCGCCTTTGTACCAAATAACCATTTTTTTAAATTTTCTTCTATTTGGCCCTCAAACTTCATTCAGAAGCAAATTTAGCCAGTGACTAGTTAAACTTCGAGTTATACTTGTGTATCAACGAAATGATGGTGTGATTCATTTCGCTGATCTGACGGAGCCCCACGGAGGAGATATAGAGTGGAGACGGCGTAAGCTACTGTGCACTGTGATTCCAACTAGGTCCTGACGTCATCACGTTAACATCGAGAGTAGGCGTGGCCTATTAGTCTGCTGTTGTAGCTGTCAATGTTCGTACGTGGTTCGTTCTGTGCACACAGTGAGATTTTCGGACTTTTCTTGTTTTTTACGAAGAAAATCATGAAGTGTTGTATTATATCATGTAAAAACTACTCCGATAAACGTTCAGAGGCTATGGAAGGAATCACATTTCATTTGTAAGTATTTTAATTCGTAATTTACTTAAATTATTCTAGAAGAATCTTTTGGCGACGTTCCGTGCTACTCATCGTTAGATGGCACCACTTTGCGTAATGGGACGTAAGAACTATAAAAATATATTAAAGCTAATTATCGTAATAACTAATAACCATAAGTACTGAAATTTGTTCAAAATTTATACCTAAAGACTTTTACCTTGACAAAAAGATTATGTTTATGTAGTTTCATAATTCTCTTTTAGTAGCAGTAGGTGTTAGGGACATCTAGTGACGGATAGATAAACTAAAAAGAAAGATCAACATCGAACTTATTAAGTAGTTGGGCTATTCGCCGCTAGATGGATATAAAGGAGGGAGTGAGACAGAGCAAGTAGAGTGAGACAGATAATACTCCCCTCACCCCCTGTAAGTGCCACGCATTGTTTCATAGAAAATATTCCTTAGGGCAACTCCTCTCTATATCTGCTCCGTGCGGAGCCCCTGGCGACAATTCCCACGAATCAACTGGTTTGATCATATACGACGCAGCAAGGCGAGCAAACACCAGCCCGCTAAGTGAATCTCGCTACAGCCGCACCATGACACTTTATTTTACTTATTTCACTCATTGTTCATAAACATGGGCATCTATAACACTAAATTACACCGACTTTACATTATAAGCACCACTACAAATAATTTGCAAATTAATCCAAACAAAAACAGTGCAGTCCGTCGAAACTCCCGCCAAGAGCTCCCAAATTACCAAATGTTTTCTCAAAATTGTATTTTTTTTTGTTTTGTTGTGCAATAAAGCATTTATTCATTCAAAGCTTCATATTTGCACCTTTAACTGTAAACAAGTTGTTCATAAAATAGTTTGAATGGTTATCTGAAACCTCAAAACTTCGATCAAATATAATGGTAGATAGAGAGTATCATACAAATTGAAGCCTTAATAATGTCTCCGAGTCAAAACATCTACTACAAACCGACAAAAACGGTACATACTGAAAGAATAACTCCATCTTTTTTTTTACTTTTGATGCGTAGTTTTTGCATCTTTTCTCTGTACCTTCGTCATCGCGAGACGTGTGAGTGCTAGCGCGGTTTATTGAAACTGTGGACAAAATAGCTCCGAAACTTGATTAATGCGCTGTTTTGCTGTGAGTGACGCAATTTTTTTTAAATCTATGTTTGCCGATGTTACTTTTTGAGCGCGAATCGTGTATCTACCATTATAATTGATCGATCGAAGCCTCAAAATACAAATTATTTAATGATACCTATCTCTGTTTTCTTTCAACTTATTTAGGTATGTCATATAGGAACAACACTGGACCCCAAAAAAATAATGTATACCTAGCCTTAATATAATACTTGAACGTGAATAAAGAGTACCCACAAAAAGAGCTCAGCCATTATGATGGCTGAGCTCTTTTTGTGGGTACATAGTACTCCTTAATTTTTGGAAATAATAGTGTTATGAAGACAAGCCTCAAAAACAGATCAGATGTAATACCGTTCCATTTATAATTAAAGCTTGGAATAATATCTGAAGGCCGAAATACGAGAACTAATAGTGACTCGGAAGCAATTACGCGTGGAATCCATATTAATTTCAGTAGTATTGGAACGAATAGCCAGCTTGAGGGGAAATATTAATGATATAGGAATTTTCCGTAGAGAAAGTAGTCTAGCGTTTATTAAAATTGGTGGTTGCCTGGGTAAACTTAATAATAAATATAAGTTTTTCGATTTGAATAAAGTTACGGCCATTACTTATTCTGTGGTTACAGATACAGATAATGACCAACTTTACAAAAAAAGGTAGTTCTAGCACAAAAGATACCCATAAAGGACGGCGAACGTGAGCGAGTCACCTGATAGTAAGCGATCAACACTGCCCATGGACAACTGCGATACCTGGGTATGACAGGAGCGTTGCCGGCCTTTCAAGGAGTTAGGGGAGGACATGGAAGGGAAGATGGAGGCCTCCGGCCTCTGTCATTCACAGAACGAAGCATAGAAGCGTGATAGAAGCGGTAAAGCTTGTACATAAACGGCGATTTTCTGTGAGAATGTGGTACTTATCTGGACGAGCCGGCCCATTCATGCTACTAGCAAAAATGAAGGATCCCGGCCCTACCACAACTAAAAGGGTTTTTGCTTACAAGGGGTAGAACGAAATTCTACTCTAATCGTTACATATAAGAAAAGTTGTTTTGGTAGGCATAAACCTCCAGGGGGGCGATTCTCGCACGCTCGACATGAAGTCGAATTCGATATATATCGAAAAAACATGGCGGATATCGAATTGTGCTATTCTCACTTTATCACATTCGATAAATGTCTACTGCTAGCGTTCGACATACATCGAATGGTCGGTAGCACTCGAGATGAATGTCTAATGCAATAACATTGAAATTTTCATGATGTTTAGGTTAGGTTTCGAAGTAATATGGGGTTGTTTTTAAATAAAATATGTCTAATATAGGTATTGAAACATTTATTTTTAATCCACACTTATTTTTAATAATAACATCCACACTTCACTACATCAGTTATTGCTGATTTCTTGTTGTTCCAAATTATTTTGTCTTATTTTCAAGTCGTCTTTGCCTGCGGTTTTTGGGTTGAAACTTCGCCGTTACAGTCTGAAAATAAAAGGATAATGGTTGATAATAATACCAATCAAATGTTAATAAATAATATAAAGGCTAATTACTGTGTCCCAAAATACAGCTTTTTTATTTAATGTAATACCATTGTTCATATTAACAATGAGACCAAACATAGGACAAATACGAGTAGGACCTTGAAATAATATGGTCTAATTGATTAAATCTTTAGTCAAATACATATGCCGATGTGAGTTTGTAATTTTTGATCATCAAATCCGATATCACTGGGTGCTCGAAGCAATGAGATTAGGTAAATTAAAAACACTTATTTGGGAGGGAGTTTTAAACAGAAATAGATACCTATTAGGATAAATATGCTTACCTTTGGTTACGAAATCCATCATTTCAAAGTTCTTTTTATCAAATTAACCGCCAGAGACTGCTATTTTCGTCATGAAAGAAGAAGTGTAGATGGGGACTCGTCCCACTTGCACGTTTTTGCACGCTCCATATTTATAAGTTCATAACAAGAAAAACACATTCAAACACACTTTTAAGTCAAAAATTAAAATAATAGTTTATTTTGAAGAAAGATTTTGCAAATAATTAAATTTTCTAGATATTTTGACAAAAACACAAAACGCGCGCTTCAATGACCACACGTTGATACGTTTCATTTCAAGCAAACACCCCATCAAAAATAACAAAACGAGCTATTCATTAATATGGAAAATAAAATACAATACATTAAAAATATTATTATTTAACGTAACCTAATGCTATAAGTAAAGATATTTTATCATTTATTACGATATAGCACAGAATTATTTTACTTTAAAGTTATTTAATATTTTCTCGATTATGATTGGTTACAATCGAGCAAAACGGAACGTTTTGCAGTAGAGATGGAAAATGTCATGTCTATTATGCCCCAGAATAGTATTAGTGATATTTCAGTGATATTTGCATGCGACATCGTGCCTTCGATATTTTTGTCGAATTCGATAAATCTCTATAGAAACGAGAATTAGGCCCCAGGTATCCTTTAAAATGATATTAATGTATATACCATACATACCAAGATTTTTATCAAAGAAAAATAATACGTCCCTACCAAAACAAAATTTATAATTTGTACGTCTAAATCCTTTGAGACATTTAGAACCTTTTTTCCTCATGCTTGGACATTTTAACATTATTTTTAAGCCCTGTTTGAAATAAACGATATGGCTGTACTAGCGAAATACACGCCGGCAAAGTATGTATAAAATCTCATAACTCAGTAGTGTAATTTAAAAATGGAACAACCGGTTTGCTCCGAAATAATGTTACCACCGAGATAACTTTCAAGGGTTTTATTTAAAATTCGAACTCTCTTACAAATAAAAAATAAAGATGTTGCCCACTCAGAACAATAATGTTTTTCTTCTGAGGTTGCCCATGATAAATGTGTTATGTAAGTAAATATACTTCTTTTTTTTTAATTTACGATCATTATTTTAGAAAACTACAAAACCAGCCTTGGCCACTATGAGGCCTTATGTAATGTGGTGCCTCGGCCTCGCCTCGGGTCTCATTCTCACTTTCGTCCATCAATGTCTCTTTTGCCGGCCACTGCTATAATGTAAGTCTAGCAACGCATTTTGAGAGCATCTTTGCTGAATACGAAGCCTTAAAGATTCTATATAAAGATAAACTCTACTGACTAGATCTTTCCAGTTACCGCGGTCAATTAAAAAGGGTATAATTGAAAAATGTTTGTAAAGGTCACGGTAATTGATAGCTGCTATAGCAGCTGCCGAGAATATATTCTCTGTTCGCCCGATTGGAAAGGCCTTATCAATAATTACACGTCAGCGACCAGCGCGATGCATCCAGTAGTAATTCATCATAGACTAGCTCCGTGGCGCAGCGATCAACACGCCAGCCTACGACACGAGAGTGCCCGGGTTCCTTCGGCCAGGTCAAGATGGTGAATAATCTTTTTCAGATTGGCCTGGGTACCTTGGATGTGTAGCTATATAAGTATTTGTTATAAAATATAGTATCGTTGAGTTAGTATCCCATAACACAAGTCTCGAACTTACCTTGGGGCTAGCTCAATCTGTGTGATTTGTCCGTATAATAAATAAATCAATATATATATTGATTTATTTATTATTATTTATATACTGTGCCGACCCCTGGGATAAGGTAAAGGAAGAAAAAGAAGAACAGCGCGATGCATCCAGTAGAAATTGGCTCCAAGTTCAACTTGATTTTAAAACAGGCCAATCTTGTGTATGTTTTTGTAGGAAATGTTATTGCCTTTGTTCTTGTACGACACCCATAGGTAGCGACTATTAGGTAGGTTATACATTTTAGATCAGAAACTACACGGCTCTGTCGTCGTATGAATGAATAAATTTATTGCATAAAATTTGGTGTACAGATGGATGATTTTTAAAAGTCTCACACATTAGTCATCTCTGACATGCAATAGACAATAGTCAAAATTATTATTCTTTGCTAATTGAAATATGGCATAGGTAGGTCACGGCATTGGTAGCTTCAACAGGGTGCGGCCGATTTTTGATACATATGTACATATTTGATACATACATATTATCACGTATTTATCCTTGACGGGGTGGACAGCACCTAGGGCTTTAAGATCTAAAGGGCCCCATTGAACATACCTATGGCTGTATAAGTGGAAGACGAAATCAAAAGAGCAGTGGGTTGCTATCCGCACCGCCTATAACCATGATTCTTTATTTTTACCCATTCCCTCAGCCGGCTTTTACAGCTAGCACGGAGAGAAGCAGCTGGTACGTTTTTTCTTTTCTCCAACAGCAGCAAGAGTGATTTTGTTTTTGATGGTTTTGAAAAATTAAATCAAATAATTTTAGTTTAATTCATGACTTTAGTTTATGGGGAGAAATTCAAATTTTGTAAAGAGTTCACAGTTTCCTTTTTGTAAAACAGATAACAGTTATCAACATTGTAAGGGGTCGCAAGTCGCAACCTCAGTAGTATGATGAGATATCGACAAGTTCTTGGCAGGGTGCCAGACCACACCAGACTCTTGGTGTTTGTAGTAGTTTCCCTCACAATTCGTGTCTATCTTAAATCTTACAATATATTTGCTGAATCAGTTCAGTGGTTCTAAAAAAATATTTTTTATCAGTTTCTTTTGTAACGTATACAAGTGTTGTTTCTTTTTTTTTTTCAAATATACCGAGGTTCTTTCTAACTGTGGCCATGGTCATACATATGTTTTTTTATTTACCTTAGGCTATACCTAATGACCATGAGATATGATTAATTACTAAGATGCTCGTTTATAGAATTATTTAGCTATATAATAAAAACAATAACAAAAATAAACATGTGCGGACAAATCACAGAATTCAGCTTGCCCAAAGTGAGTTGAATATTTGTAATATTGTTTAGTATAAGATACTATATTTTATAATACATCATCATCAGATTTCTTCGATCCACTGCTAGATATAAGCCTCCTTTTGTCTACTCCATTCCTTTCTATCTCCAGCCATCGAAATTCATTTATGTCCAGCAATTTGCCTTATGTCGTTATAACACATTCAAATATATATAGATAAATATCCAAAACCCAGGTCAATTTGATAAAGTTAATTTTCCATCTTGAACTGACCGGGGATCGAGCCGGGGACGCCCGGTGTGTCAGCCTAGCATCATGAGCAATAGGCCACAGAGTTTGTTATATCTAGTTTCTTAATTGTTAGACTTTCTAATTTTATTCTTAACTCCATAAACAGTATAACCCCTCAGTATAAACCATCTGGCAATATTTTAATCTTGGAAATCAAAATCCTTAATAGAATACAGCAAGAAAAAAGGCGAAAAAAAAAAAAAAAAACTAGACCTACCATCCAAATTCACCAATCAGTTGGTCAAATTACTATGGATAATTTTGTTTTTATGGTATATGATGGCAAATGAGCCAAAGAAACACCTGATGATAAGCGATTATATTTGCCCATGAACTGCAACAGCGCGTGTAACAAGATCATTGCATGACCATGGCGGGAGGGAATGGGGGAAGAGTGGGCCTCCGGCTCTCTCACTCACAAGACGAAGCATAAAAGCGGTAAGGCTTCTACTCAAACGTAGATTTTCTGTGAGAGTGTGGTGCTTCCCCGAGACGGCTCTTTAATTTTCTCGAATAATGTTTTTAGGATTCAGAATGAACCTTTAAATCAAACCCGGTGAGTTCTGGTATAAGTATTAAGTTTCACACTATTTTCGCTACAGTATTAAGGGTCCATACTACCTCACACTGCTTTGCAAGATTGACTGTTATATCAATAATAATTAAATACTCAAGTTGAAATAAAAATGCAGCAAAGTTCAGGACTAACTCTGGTAACTATATGACTCAAAAACACGATTGCGTTAAATTTTCTCGATAGAAAAAAATTGCAAAGTTGCCTCCAAATCACGTCTAATTTACTCGGTATATAGCATTATTCACCAAATACATTGAAATTAACCTTGAAACTTTTGATTATTATTGCATTACAGATAAGGCAGCCATCATATGTTTTGCTTTTTCGAATAACCCTTGAATATTCCTAAAAAACGAAAATATCCAAAGTAGCCAACGCGTTTAGACCATCCGCGTTTGTATCGCCACGCCGCCTGGCATATGGCGGGCTCTTAATAGGAAATCGTAGAGCCGTATTTCCATACAAGCATAGTCCCCTGATTGCTCGCCGGATAGTACCAGTAGAGCAATGATTTTTAACAAAAAATATCTATGGATATAGAAGCGAGTCCCTATGTTTTAATTTTTTTCATTATTGAATTATTTAAAGATATCTGAACCTTAAAAAATCTGTAAAATGAGTAAGAATTTCCGTTGTGTTCAAACATCCAAGAAAACAAATACGACGCGATTATATTAGAAAACATAGAAACACAGCCATAGCTTATTTTAAATTTTTAATGAAAAAATAAATTAAACCGGTTAAGTTTTAGCGAAGAAATCAGGGGACTACGAAGCGTTAATTTTCATAGGTATTTTCTGTCCGAGCTGCAGTTGTCTCTATCGCACTCTGCGGGAGTTGTATGGACACACAGCGCGACAGCAATAGATTTTTCAAATACCTATTTATCAATTCTCTCGAGCGCAGTGTTGCCTCTTAAGCTGGGTTCTGCCATTCAGAGAAATGTAGTTACGAACATCAAAATATGTTAATGGCATGAATATTCTGTTACGAATTATCATTAATGATTACTATACAATTTCTCGGGATCTAATAAGATGGAAGCCTCAAACGCCACTGCCAATCTTTATTAATAATTTATTAATATAGTATCGTTGTATAATATAGTACCGGGGCTAGCTCAATTTGCGATTTGTCCATATATTTTTTTTTTTATTAAGTAGCTGCAGGTTTTATAAAATGTAAGCCCAGGTGCAGCCGTGAAGGGTTGCTAGTCAGTTAATATTATATAACTAACTAGTTGCCCTCCCCGACTATTGACTTGAACTAGATTAAAAAATGATTTGCTTCAGTAAATCATTCAGACTAAAAAAGAGCAAAAATCTTGCTCTCCGGTTAAGAGAGAACTATAATTTCATTCAATAATTCCGTACCGGAGCAATTTTATTCTATCTCTCAGCAGATTGCCAATAATCTATTCCAGATAAGTCCAGGTAAGCGGTTTACAAATCAAATATTACCTACACTACAATCCATAATAAAAAGTTAGTAAATTGTTTTAAATTTTAAGTATTAATTTTAGCAGTCCCCAGTTCAAAATTTAAATGACAATTTCCGTGGCAAAATCTGCGAGAACAAGTTCCTAACTTCTCTAATTAGAAATTGCTCCAGTTCTTTCTATTATAAGAATAAACTAGTTTTCGCCTGCGTCAATGGCGATCCCTCGGGAACAGTACTTTTACCCGAGATAAAATGTACCCTATGTCCTTGTCTGTACGCCAGAGAACTTGTATGCAAATTTTCATGATGATCGGTTCAGTAGTTACGTGTTACAAACAAACAAAACTCACTTTTGCATTTATAATATTAGTAAGGATAAGGATAGCAATAGTAATAACTAAATAACTAGTACTATAGCTATACATATATGACAGCTCCGTGGCGCAGTGGTTAACACGCCAGCCTGCGGAGTGCCCGGGTTGGATCCCCGGCCAGGTCAAGATGGAAAATGCTCTTTTTCAGATTGGCCTGGGTCTTGGATGTGTATCTGTATATACGTATTTGTTATAAAATATAGTATCGTTGAGTTAGTATCCCATAACACAAGTCTCGAACTTACCTTGGGGCTAGCTCAATCTGTGTGATTTGTCCGTATATATTTATATTTATTTACATTTTTCGGTAGGTAATTTTATTATTTGTTAGTGAGCTTTATTTGTAGGTACCTATGTAATTTAACCAAGTTATTGTTAGTTAAGTTCTTTTTATTCGGAAATATGTCCTCTGTTAAAAACAAATATTTTTGAATGAAAATTTTATTTAGTAGCATGTTCCATTTGCTTTTCTTACTATACAAATGGTAAAAGTGGCCCAAGGCGAATATTCTACTAGGGAGTCTGATATTAAAATATTGTCAGGGAATTCAACATCACACTGTATAAGATAGTTACCTAGTAAAAACTACGACGACCAAATTATATTCAGTTAATGCCGGCAGTCTCCATTCCAAGACAGCAAAATCTGCGAAAACAAGTTCCTAACTTACCAAATTGAAAACTGCTTTAGCTCGGGATGAATTTAATGTTTTGGAATGGTTAGGGAATAATTTCGCACGAATTGATTTATTTATCAGTTTAATAGACTATCATTTATGTGGTTAAATACAATATTCATTCATTGCGCTATCCTACACAAACATGACAATTTATATTTTTGCCGCGCGATAGAAAGAGAGGGGGATATTACTTTCTCAGCTACTCCGCGCCGGCGGTCTCAGGTTACGTATCCGTCTTACGAATTTTCGATCAGGTCACGTGTCCTGAGACCTGACGCGAGTTTAACATTTTTTACCCATCCTAAAAGAACACAACGCTGCTTAAGAAGTTTTTACTTGAAAACCGATACGATAACAGAAGAAAAATAATGACACCCAAGTTTTTGGTATATATATACTCGTACATGGTGAAATTTTATCATTTTGAACACTTAAAGTCGTGACTCATACCATCAAAATGAACAAGTTTTCCTTTGGGAATAATGCTGGGAACTCAAAAAAAATCGACATTCCCATACAAACTGGCCGGCCGGCGGAACTCTTTTGTATGGAAATGACGAAATTTTTTTTGAGTTCCCAGCATTGGTCCCATAGAAAAAGTTGTTCATATTGATGATCTGAGTCACCCCTTTAAGGGTCCAAAACGATTAAAATTTCACCATGTTTAATCATCCTCCTTACCTTGTCCCATTATCTGGAGTCGGCGCAGTATGCCTTTTCCTTCCACAACTCCCTGTTTCCCATCATGCCCATATCCACTCCCACCGCCCTCATGTCCTGCCTGACGCATTCCATCCATTCCTTTTGTGGTCTTCCCTTTCCTCTGTATCCACTTACCTCCATTCCCAGCGCTTTCCTTGTACTATTAGGGAAATTAGAAATCTTAGATAATCTGGCTAGTAGCGTCTTATGGCCCTATGCTTGTCTACCCTGCATCAGATAAAGACGTGATAAAAATGTATGTCTATGTATTACGAACAGATAACATCATCATCATCACTCCAGCCATAAGAAGGCCACTGCTGAACAAAGACCTAACCCAATTCTTCGTTCCATGGGAGGATATTGCCGTACTCACCACGTTTGGCAGATGTGTTGGCGAGCGCAGTTTCTTTGGCTTCTTGTACTTCTGACGCTGCTGCCCATCGGAAGAATTTCAAAGCTGGGGAAGAATAGGAATTTGTTGGATCTGGACAAGGAATGAAGGCTTTGGGCCACTACTCACACGGATGAATGGGAAAAAGCAAGTAGTAGCTCGGGAGGCCGGGCGCGGGTACCCGATGCCATACCTACAACCTGATAGGTAGATGAGGATGGCACTGTACCATTTATTGAAACATTTACAAAAGAAAAAATACATGTATACAATTTTTGAGTATCTGACAGACTAACGTTCATCATTATCATTATTTCGAGTAGGTGACACGGTCAATCAACCATGCACACCCTGGTGTCAGAGTTCTTCGGAACCGCCTCTCGGCCTCTGACATGGTTCCTTTAACAAATACAAGATGGCAGCCGAGGCCAACGACTTAGCGTGCATTCCGAAGCACGAAATCATCTTAATTATCAAACAATCAGGTGACTCAAGCCTGCAATGTCCTAACCAAACTGGAAACAACTAAACAAAGCATGCTACCCGTGGGAATCGAACCCACGACCCCCGGTTCTACAGGCAAACGCCTTAACCACTGGACCACGGAAGCAGTTTAACTAACGTTAATATTATTACTTTGGCCCAGTAAACTAGCCTATATTGTGTTGTTAATATATACTAACCTATACTAATATTATAAAGTTCAGCTTTTCTACGTGAGTTTGTTTGTTTGTTTGAACGCGCTAATCTCAGGAACTACTGGTTTAAATAGGAAAATTCTTTTTGTGTTAGATAGTCCAATAATTAAGGAAGGCTTTAGGCTATAAAACATTACGCTGCGACTAATAAGAGCAAAGCATCAATAAAAAATAATTTTGAAAACAGGGGAACATTATTGATAAATCATAATAAGAGAAATTGCCGCGGACGAAGTCGCGGGCAACAGCTAGTTGACCATAAAATAAACTTTTTTCTAAAGAAATGTCTTCCAATGTTCATATTTTTTCTTGAGACCATAAACATTGCGCTAGAAAATTTACAGAATGCATTCTTCCCATATACAGTTTCCTCGTAAACCTTAATATTTCTAAACAACGCAATAAAAACAATTGTTTACGTTGTGCGGTGTGTTTGTATGTACGAAATATAAAGTTACGCTCCTTTTGTTTTTCTTTGTAATACAATGGAAGCTTTTACTTACATTTTAGTAAGTGCTGCGGTATCTTTCATACTTTGTAGTTGTGTCAGTATTTTTGTTTGTTTTTTTTTTTATATATATTTAGATGTGAAACACTCCAAATTACTTTAAGTTACCTTTAATACTCAAATAACTTCATAAATACCTACCTACTTTAAATTCTTAAAACATACTACAAATGAAACTATTTAAAACTACTTTTTACTTACTACTTAAAACTACTTATAATTACTTAAAACACTCAAATAACTGCATATCCTTACTTCCTTACTAATAATCCTTATCCTTACTAATATTATAAATGCGAAAGTGAGTTTGTTTGTTTGTTTGTTACGCTTTCACGCTGTTACTACTGGACCGATCATGAAATTTTGCATACAAGTTCTCTGGAGTACGGAGAAGGACATAGGCTACCTTTTATCCCGGGAAAAATTATTTTTCACGAGGGATCGACATTGACGCGGGCGGGCCGCGGGCGAAAGCTAGTTTCTTATATTTCGTTTAATTTATAGAAAATCCAAATACTACTAGCGTTTCGGAACGAACACTGGTGAGAATAATAAGCCGAAAAAAAAATCGATCTAGACTTGGTCCCTATGTGCCTGAAGGGCTCCGATAACATTGTTTACATGTATTATATTATTAAATAATTTTTTATTAATTGCCAAGAATTTTTATCAATTATATAATCAGCAATGCAGTAATAAGCCTTTTCTAGGGTTCCGTACCCAAAGGGTAAAAACGGGACCCTATTAATTTCGCTCTGCTGTCCGTCTGTCTGTCTGTCCGTCTGTCACCAGGCTGTACCTCATGAACCGTGATAGTTAGACAATTGAAATTTTCACAGATGATGTATTTCTCCATCTCCTCCTCTCCCGTACAACAAACATGATTTTTTTGCTTGTTTTTGCTCGATAACGGCAACAGGTAGACGCTTGTAAAATTCACAGAATATTTAGTTATATATTCACTTTAAAAAGAAATAATTTAATATAAAATAAAATAAATATAAAAGGGGGGCTCCCATACAACAAACATGATTTTTTGCCGTTTTAATAAATAACGGAACCCTTCGTGCGCGTGTCCGACTCGCACTTGGCCGGTTTTTACTAACTGGTTTTTTACAGTCGCTTTAAACTTAAGTATAGGCAGACCTAATATTTCTGCAGAAGTTTTATTATAGAAGCGTACTCCTAGACCCAGAAATTAATCCATAGTTTACTACCAACTTACATTCACAACGTAAAATGAACCGGCAATAACAAATATTGATGACACACAATTACCGACTGAACTCGGAAAATATTGTTTAGTTGGCAGCCCTGTTTCTTGATTTATTCTCTGACGTAATTTATTGACTGCTAACAAATAGCTCTGAGGAATCTCTATGATTCATTAACTTTTCGTTGGTATTGCTTATAACCAGTAGTTACTTATAACCAATGGTCGCTTACAATTCGTTTGCTATATGGCAAATACTCGTAGGTATGTCTTGGTTGGCGGTTTTTTGTTCAAATTTACAATTTGTTTTTGGAGCACGATATTCCTTTTCTGATGCGATCCGAAAGTTTGTTACATCTTAATATGTTGACAAATTAAAAGCTGCCTCGGATGTGTTACCAGCCAAACCCGTATTTAGGCCAAGCTAGGTAGTTTGTCTTAAGAGGGTCAGCATAAACTAGTTTTGTCTAGGACAGACTGACTTTGAATTCTTATTCAAATATTTTTGGTAGCTTTTGGGGTTTGGAGCTCATAACTGATGTAAATTTTAGATCTACGATGGCGGATACTACTGCCATCGTCTTTGATCCCAAATTGACATAATTTTCTGAGTACCTTATAAACGAAACCCATGTCGAATTGTCACGAATAGTGGTGTCCACCATTTTGATTAACAACCTTCACATTTTTGAGATATCGATACGTACTCTTCGATATTTACTCTTTGCTGAGTTTAATGTGTCAAAACCCTTTGATCAAATATAATGGTAAATACACGATTCGCGATCGAAAATTGGTACCGGCAAAACAGCGCACTAATCGAGTTTCGGAGCTGTTTTGTCCACAGTTTCAATAAACCGCGCCAGCACTCACACGTCTCGCGATGACGAAGCTACAGTGAAAAGATGCAAAAACTATGCATCAAAAGTGAAAAAAAAAGAGATAGTTATACTTTCAGTATGTACCGTTTTTGTCGTTGTTTATAAGTAGGTATGCATGATTTGTTTGTTGATAATGTGTTTTGACTCGGGGACATTATTAAGGCTTCATTTTGTATGAGACTATGTATCTACCATTATCAAAGTCAAAATCTTGTCAAATAATACTAACGGCAACAAAGAGTAAGTTTCGAATGTCACAGTTTCCTTTCGTCAGTTTGTTTATGTTAACAAGCTATGGAAGTTAGACGCCAAAGACAACCCCACGATTTCGCATACATGTTTATTTTAACACCACATACTCTAAATACTAAAACATAGAGACAGTAGAAGCATTTACCATTTATGACTGAAATTTTTTTTTTGACGTTCCCGTAAAATTTGACCATGCCGCCGAACATTTTGTTTGGAAACGTAATTTTTTTTGAGTTCCCAGCTCTGATCCCATAGGAAAAGTAGTTCATATCGACGAGCGTAAGGATCCCTTCCCCCGCCTTCAAGGATCGCACAGGATTTTCTGTACATATTGTATTTAACATTCTGTGGTATTACATCAAACACAATTCAATTAACAACAATACAACCTTAACCCCACTAGAATGTTTAACGATGTGATATTTCATAAGGGTTAGTCAATCTTCCACTGACCCGCTTAAAGACTTCATTATCCCAACTGTTACAAGGATTTAAAAGGGTAGATACCGTACTTTTCATAATTTAAAGGGTAAATACTTGTTCAAAGGGTAAAATCGTATTACGAGAACAAATCGACATAATCAGCATATACAGGGACAGTATTAGTATCAAATGGATTAATGACTAGCTTTCGCCCGCGGCACCGCTGGCGTCAATGTCAATTCCTCGGGAACAGTACTTTTCCCGGGACGAAATATACCCTATATCCTTCTCCGTACCCCAGACAACGGGTATACAAAATTTCATGATGTTCGGTTCAGTATTTACGGCGTGAAAGCGTAACAAACAAATAAACTCACTTTCGTATTTATAATATTAGTTAGGATTACGATGCCGGTAAGATGGACTAAAAAGATATATACCTATATTAATACTTTTAAGAATAGACGGAAATTGGCCTTGTTAACACATCAGTATTTGATTATGTGTATGCATTATCATAATTTTTACACAGATTAATATGGAAACTTCGTTAATTATTGCACTATTTAATAAAATTGAAGTAGTTTATAAATTATAGGAAGAAACGACAGCAAAAGAGATTCCTTGCCAGATTTAAATTGATGAGAATGATTAAATTATAGGGGTTTTCAAAGTGACATTTAAATAAAAAGATAATTACTATTCTTCGTACTAGACGGCGTTGACTTCATTCAAGTGTCAATTATAGCCCTAGTGAAAAAAATTAAGTCAGAATAAAATCTTAACATCTATAACATTGACACTTGCCTTTTTATCCTAACTTAAACTTTAATTTTAATATTGCTCTTTTGAAAAGTCCTCATTGTTTAATTTGATCCGTAAAATTATTCCATCCGTCTCACAGATTAAATAGAAATTAAATTAATTTTCATTATTTTATGGATCAGGGTAAAATATAAAGAAAATGTGTGGCATTAAATTTCCACATTTTTTATGACGTAGAAAGGCACTAGGGGTGTGAAAAGAGCCGTGCCTGCCTTGGTATATGACATAAAATACAGATTAATAAATACTTCAAAATTATTATAACAGTTATCGTAAAAAAATGCTTAATTAAATCTACCTAACTAGATCACCAATGACAGCATTTGGACTGCGGGAAAATCTAAAAGTTTTGGATAAACCCTTCTAAATGATTACTTAGCCTTCTACCATCTCGACCAACATGATGATTGATTTATTTATATATTTTTTTTAATTTTTTATTTCAGCATTTCAGCCATAAAAATGCCACTGTCAATCAAAGGCCTGTCCTAAAGTCGTTATTTTTTATCTATTGTAATTTAATGCCGTCTCGTGGTCGTATCTATCTTTGTTTTTCATCTAAAATCTTTCATCTTTCAATGTGAATTACAAATGTATTTGAAATCCATGAATAAAATTCATGAAATGAAAATGAAAGCTAAAACGGGTTTATTTGATAATCAAACAAAGGTTTTGGAATCCAATTCATTATATTATGTATGTACGATTTTACGTAATGTAATATTTATAGAAGGTTTTGTGGTTTAGAATATGCGTAGGTATGTAACTGGAGTACATTTTTTGTTTACCCATACCTTCAAAATACTTTAATGAGCTGTATTCCAGATATCTAATAAATAATAAATAAATAAATGCGGACAATTCACACAGATTGAGCTAGCCCCAAGGTAAGTTAGAGACTTGTGTTATGGGATACTAACTCAACGATACTATATTTTATAACAAATACATTTATGTAGATAAACATTCAAGACGCAGGCCAATCTGAAAAAGATCATTTTCCATCTTGACCTGGCCGGGGATCGAACCCGGGCACTCCGTGTCACAGGCTGGCGTGTTAACCACTGCGCCACGGAGCTGTCAAATAGCATATGTAAGAACAATAGGTATTGAATGAAACATTATAATCGTTACCTGACATTATAAATTAATAATGTATATTGGCATGATATAGGCTTCAATTTCTAAGATATTATACAACGTGTAATAAAAATGGGGGTAACAATATATAAGGGGCATGATCAGCCCATGATATTGAACAACTTTCTCGAGGGGATATACATAAAATAAATATATACGGTCTGATGATACTCCTTAAATATTGTTATACCCATTTTGTTTACAAGTTGTACATACTGGCTTTCGCCCGCAGCTCCAGTCGCATGTAGATTTGTCAGGCACAGTTCTTTCTTGGATAAAGGGTATCGTTTATCCTCAATATCCTTGAAAATGTGCACCATGCAGTGTCATTATAATAAATAAATATATACGGACAAATCACACAGATTGAGCTAGCCCCAAGGTAAGTTCGAGACTTGTGTTATGGGATACTAACTCAACGATACTATATTTTATAACAAATACATATATAGATAAACATCCAAGACCCAGGCCAATCTGAAAAAGATCATTTTCCATCTTGACCTGGCCGGGGATCGAACCCGGTCACTCCGTGTCGCAGGCTGGCGTGTTGACCGCTGCGCCACGGAGCTAGTCATAATGTAAGCGTAACGATGAAGTAATACACAAACTAACCTACTTCTGCATTTACTATATTAAGGATGTTAAATACAATATGTACAGAAAATCCTGTGCGATCCTTGAAGGAGGGGGAAGGGATCCTTACGCTCGTCGATATGAACTACTTTTCCTATGGGAGCAATGCTGCGGGCTGGGGACTGAAATTTTTTTTTTGACTTTCCCATACAATGTGACCATGCCGCCGAACATTTTGCTTGGAAACGTAATTTTTTTTTGAGTTCCCAGCTCTGGTCCCATAGGAAAAGTTGTTCATATCGACGAGCTGAATCACTCCTTGAAGGATCGGACCGGGTTTTCTTTACATATTGTAGATCATATACTTAGTATAAATCTATTTATTGTTACATAAAGTATTTATTAAGATAATACTATTCTTAGTTTATCTTAATAAATACTAATAATTAAAACTTCCGCGCTATAACATAACAACTAAAAAATATTTCATGCTGATCTGAGATAAAAGAGAAATGAAATAGAAATATAATTTTATTCAAATTTGGATATCATGTATCTCTTTTTGAAACACACAGAGTGTAACAACTGGTTCTCTTCCCGCGCAAATCGTAAGCCGATTTGCACTTTTATTATGTTGCCTTTCGCCTACTAATATAATTGGTCAGATATGTCCCATTCTGGATGAAATCTGATGAATAGTATTAGTGAGCGATGCGGCTAGCAACCCATCACTATTTTGATTTCGGTTTTCGCCCTAACGCCCATTAACATGCTAAACGTGGCTTTTAGGTCTTAAAAGCCTGGGCTGTATCTACCCCGTAAGAGAAAAAGACGTGATGTACCTATGTATGCAATAAAATAAACTGATTTAAATTATTAAATAAAACACCGATATTTGAGTCCGTAACGCGATGGCGTTACGGACTAAAATATACGAGTAAGTTTCAGCCTTTCCAGAGAGCCCGACATATGCCAGGCGGCCTGGCGATACAAACGCGGATGGTCTAAACGCGTTGGCTACTTTGGATATTTTCGTTTTTTAGGAATATTCAAGGGTTATTCGAAAAAGAAAAACATATGATGGCTGCCTTATCTGTAATGCAATAATAATCAAAAGTTTCAAGGTTAATTTTAATGTATTTGGTGAATAATGCTATATACTTACCGAGTAAATTAGACGTGATTTGGAGGCAACTTTGCAATTTTTTTCTATCGAGAAAATTTAACGCAATCGTGTTTTTGAGTCACATAGTTACCAGAGTTAGTCCTGAACTTTGCTGCATTTTTATTTCAACTTGAGTATTTAATTATTATTGATATAACAGTCAATCATGCAAAGCAGTGTGAGGTAGTACGGACCCACGAGAGACTAGCCTGCTAGCGATTGCTTTCTGAAACGAAATTATTGTCTAAAAATATCTGAGTAAAACAGTAATTCATCTTAAAATCAATAAAATCACCGAAATAGGTATTATGTTGAAATAAAAGTAAAACCAAAAAATGGAGACAACTTAAAAGCAGTTTTATACAGGTCGTAAAATAAACTTCCTTAATGACTGCAACGTAAATAGAACATAACAATAAGGTTGTCTCAGAGAGCCACTGGCGCGGACTTGATGGAGACATCGTAAAGTATGGAATATAGTGTACTTACGAGTAAATAACATATAAACGCTATCTTTCCCATCTGAGTGTGTACATAGTTGCATCCTAAGCCGTGATGCTTGCAGTTCGAGGTGCGGGTTGTACATACGAGTACCGACGGATGAAATATCACTTAAGTTAATGTGCGTCTTAATAAGGAGATAATGAAGAGGTTATAATAAAACTTCAAATGGTCATAGGACATACTAGCTGTTGCCCGCGGCTCCGCCCGCGTTAATGTCTTTCCCTTGGGAACAGTAGAAATTATAAAAATTCCATACAAACCCCTGCCCCTTTGCTTTTTCCCCTTAAGGGGGAATTTAATACATTTCACCTGCATAGATCTTTACCCCTTAAGTAGGGGATTTTGCCCATTTCACCTACACAGATATTTTTTTATTGTAATGGAGAACTTCTTATTGTCTATTTCTAAGTAAATAAAAAAAATCCATACAAACTTTACCTCACCTATTCTACCTCTTCAAGTGGAAATTTCGACCATTTTAACTACACAGATCTTTTTAATTGTAATGTAAACATATATACTTATTTTTATACTTCTATGTCCAGAAATGAGAAAATTTCCATACAACTCCCCCCCTCCCCCTCTATCCCTTAAGGGGGAAATTTTGTACATTTCACCTACACAGATCTTTTTTAATTGTAACCTAGAACGTATATACTTATTTTCATACCTCTAAGTGTAGAAATGGAAAAATTCCATACAAACTTTACCCCCTATTTACCCCTTCAAGGGAGAATGTTGTCTGGTTGACCTAAACAGATCTTTTTTAATTTTAATTGAGAACTTGCGTACCTACTTTCTAAATTCTAAGTCCAGAAATGAGAAAATTCCATAAAACTTCAACCCCTTTGATTTTCTAAAAATCCTTTCTTAGTGCTCATTTACATCATAAAAAGAATCCCTGTGCCAAATTTCAAGTTTCTGCGCACAGTAGTTTCGGCTGTGCGTTGATATACAAGTCAGGTTTGCCTTTGGCCCGCGGCTCCGCCCGCGTAAGTGTCGATTTCTCAGGAACAGTAGAAATGCCCGGAATACATTAGTTTATGACTTTCAATGAAATACCTTAATATTGAATTTCAATTGAATAACTTCAAAAACAGAAAGTTTCATACTAACTTTGCATCCCCGTTATATCCCCTTAAGGGATGATTTTTGAGAAAAATTTTTTACTCGTGTTTCATGCCTTATAGTGAAGAACCTTAATGCTGAATTTCAATTGAATAACTTCAAAAACAGAAAGTTTCATGCTTACTTTGCACCCCTATTTTACCCCCTTAAGGGATGATTTTTGAGTAAAATATTTTACTCGTGTTTCATACCTTTCAGTAAAGAACCTTCATGCTGAATTTCATTCGAATAACTTCAAAAACAACAAAGTTTCATACTAACTTTGCAACCCGTTTTTCCCCCTAAGGAGATGAATTTCCAAAAATCCTTTCTTAGTACTCCCCTACGTTATAAAAGGAACCCCTGTGCAAAATTTCAAGTTCCTAACCTTTATAGTTTAGGCCCTGCGTTGATATGTCAGTCAGTCAGTCAGCTTCTCCTTTTTTTTTTAATATGGATTACTATGGATAGTGTGGATAGGTATAATGCTGTCGTATAATGATGATGAATTGACTTTAGATTTTAATTTTCTTATGTCACTTATTATTTTATTTTATTTTTGCTATATTTTTGCAGGCAAACTTATGCCTTGAGTTCATTCAAATGACGATAACTTTTTTTTTAATGTACCGATTTTGATGAAACAAACTTTAAATGTTAAACTGAGTTAAAACAAAGCAATTGGTGAAAGTTTGAAGCAAATCGGTTCAGTATTTTCGGAGATAATCGTGATCATACATACAGACAGACAGACAGACAGACAGACAGACAAGAAATTCCAAAAAAGTTTTTTTGCTTTCTATTATTCTTTTTAAGTGTCCCTCTATCCATTTCAGTCAAAAATTCAAAATGTACAGACAAAATAATTTTACTGTTTTATTATATGTATTTAGATGACACCAATTTTAAGGAAACAAAAAACAAGCATTGAAGGATTTAATTTAAGGATTTAAGTTAAAACTAAAAGCCCACATGTAATTAAACTTGCCGATATTCAGACTCAACATAGTGAGAACAATTATTAAAAATAATGGACCGTACTTTTACTACATATGCTTGAATAAATAGTAAAAAATAAGTAGTTCATCTCAAAACAGCTGAAACCATCGATATAGGTATTATGTTGAACTAAAACTAATACCAAAAAATGGAGACAACTTAAAAGCAGTTTTATACAGGTCGTAAAATAAACTTCCTTAATGACTGCACGTAAATAGAACTTAACAATAAGGTTGTCTCAGAGAGCCACTGGCGCGGACTTGATGGAGACATCGTAAAGTATGGTATATAGTGTACTTACAAGTAGATAACATATAAACGCTTTCCCATCTGAGTGTGTACATAGTTGCATCGCAAGCCGTAATATTTGTAATTTGAGGTGCGGGTTGTACTTAGCGCTGAATAAAATGTCACCTAATTTGATGGCGCTTTAGTAAGGAAATAATGAAGAAATCATCATCATTGTTCTTTTAGCCGATAAAAAAACTGCTGGATAAAGACCTCTCCCAAGGATTCTTCGTTCCATGGGAGAATATTGCCATAATTACCACGCTTGGCGGCGGACATCAGGTTTTACACTATAATTGGATTAAAATATATAATTTAAAAAAAATATTACTACAATGGGCGCGCTGGCTACAGTCGTAGCCCAGTAACTTTACTACTGCTTTTCTTGACCTTCAGTAGAAAAACTGCTGTAGCTGGTAAATTTGCTTATGAAAACATGAGACGCGATCATATTTGGAATTTTGAACAATGAAAAAAAAAAAAAAAAAAATCAGACCCTGGTCTACACCTGCCACATTCCACGCACCCTAGCGTTAATATACCTACACCCATACCAAATTACAACTTTTAAGTTATATTTTCCGAGCTAAACCACGGACGTACAGACCGAATGATAGACGAGCAGATATGGTGGTTCACCATATCTGCTCGTCTATCATTCGGTCTGTACGTATAAGTATAAGGCTATTAACTATAGAATCCAAAAAACGAGTAGGAAAGGATAAAAAAAGGCAAAGTAAAACATTCACCAATCTCCCCTGCAAACCGCGCGGCTTGTTGGTTTATCCATCGATGTGGACATTGAGTCGGCGAGTTCGAGTAGCAATGACCTAGTTTTTATTGCCTCAGCGCCCCGACTATAGTTCAATGGCTCACACTAATCTTATAATTTGATTAGGATTTTTTTTTTTTGAAAAGAAATTTGTTAATTTAATTAATATAAAAACTAATTAAAAATAAAATAATCTTACCTACTTAACTAAAAATAACCATTATAAATAAAAAATGTCCCGCAGTTCGTTGTCACGCGGAAGGGTAGGTACCTAGAAAGCTGACAGCATTGCCACGTTGGATAGCAATGCTTATTCTTTGTCCTAGAAAATTGCCGACCCTCTCACCCGACACCTCAACCAGCTTTCGGCTTAATGACTTTTAAGTCATCTTAATGACTTTTAAGTCATTAAGAAAGAAAATTATGAAAAGTTAAAATAATTCTTAATAATAAATTATTAAGAGATTTATTTTAACTTTTCATATAGTAAATAAAAACATACTTAAGTGTAAGTAAACACTAGCTAGGTAGGACTTTTGACTGCTTCCAGCCGCTATTTTCTCTTTTAGACTGTTATTGAGCTAAATCACAGAATAACTACTACTGCTAAGTCGTACGATCTTTGGTCTTTTCATGGACCTACCGATTTTAACCTAAAGTCAACTATATCTTCGAAAAACTAACTAACCTTCATCGTAAAACTATTTTACTGACTAAATACATACTTAATACATGTCTTTTTCCCTTGCGGGGTAGACAGAGCCTAGGTCTATTAGACCTGAAGGCCACGTTTAGCATGCTGATGGGGATTAGGTGGAAAACGGAATCAAAATAGTGATGGGCTGCTAGCCACATCATCTATTAACATGATTCCTCGGAATTTTCCCCGTACCCTCGATCGCCTTATTGGAGGAGCTTAGAAGGGAAGCAGCTGGTACATTCTACGTTTTTTTCTTGTCTCCCACACCAGCATGGAAAAGCTGTCTAAATCATTATAATAACTAAGGTATTCTTTATTTAGTAGTCTATTCCTCTTGGTTCTGTCTTTACCGAAATAATTAAATACGTGATGCTATATTGTACTAATACTCGGCTGTCTATTACAAGATCAAGTCACGTTTCATCTCTGATATAACTGGCTTGTACTTGTTTGCATAAAATAACAACCCTAGGAGAGCAGTAGTCTTATATCTTTTTATTTTATACATAAACAAGACTCTTCACTCTTCGTTTCACTACGCAACACACAAAATTGCTTTTAACTAGACGACTTATTGTAAGTCTTGGATCTCTTCCGATCACGGGACGAACAAATCGTACCACATGTAAAATGTAGAGCATATAACGGCAGTGTGCCGCCAACGGTGGAGAAAATCCACAACATTGGCAACATTCAATGATAGTAAATGAGCGCTGGGCAGTATGATTTCAAGATTCGAGACTGCTAATTATATATAGGTAGGTATGATGTAATCGATTACCATCATGTTTAGATTTAAAAAATATCATATGCTTGAAATAGGTCGGAAGAGGACTACTACACGATAACTACGCTTAATGAGCCTTTCAAGTTTCTTAAGTAAATAATAATCTGTAGTTACAGATTATCTCTCTATATTTTATACATCAAAATTAGAGCATACAAGTTGCCAGCTCTCTTGGAGCGAACACAGCATGCACATTTGATTACTGCTTAGTTTTGAAAATTATAAAATATATTAAAATTACATTTAATAAATTTAATTTCATTGTTAATGATATTAAATTTAATTTAATTCAATTCGTTTATTGTTTCCATGTGTGGTAAAAGTTCACAAAAAGACTATAAATAGTTGATGGTACAGCATGAATCCCTGCAAGGGCACTACAACAATACATTATTACTTATATTATTAAATAAACACAAAATAATAAAACTAATCTAGTAAATAATAAAACAGTTAAATTACAATTCATGACAAAAAAAAAATCAAATGTCAAAAACATAATATAAAATCATAATAATAATGTAAATGCAATGTTAATATTTTTTTTCTTATTGTTTTATTTTTTGGCAAAAACTCCTTCAGACTATAAAAACATTCCTCGATCAAATATTTTTTGACAGATGCTAATTTTTTTTTTATATAAAAAACAACAAATAATAAAATTTTAAATCAATATTTATAATGTAATTAAATCTTTGTAATTAAAAGCTAACTTGTCGTTACCATGCCGACTCGTCATTTAACACAGCTACATAAGTATGAAATATAAGACTATAACTTAGATGAGAGAGGAGGTAGCATTGAATAAGAATGGGAGGTAGCAACAGCTGGCAAGCTCCATGGCGCAGTGGTTAACACGCCAACCTGCGACATGACCTGCGACCCGGGTCCGATCCCCGGTCATGTCAAGATGGAAAATAATATTTTTCAGATTGGCCTGGGTCTTGGATGTCTAAATATGTATTTGTTATAAAATATAATATCGTTGAGATAGTATCGCGTAACACAAGTCTCGACTCGACTTACTTTGGGACTAGCTTAATCTGAGTGATTAGTCCGTACATATTTATATTTTATATTTATATGAATAGAGACGTTCTCGAAGTTCTTACTGCAATTTGAAATCTGACCCAAATCTGCATATAATGAAAACAAACTTCGTCCGGAAATAAATTTCATCCAGAAGCGCTCTCAAACTGCGGCCCCGAATCATCAACATCTGGTTACCACTTAAACTCGATCGACACATCGAATTGAATCGACAATCAACGATTTTTAGGGTTCCATATCTCAAAAGGAAAAGCACAAAACCCTTATAGGATCACTTTGTCGTCCATCTGTCTGTCTGCCTGTCTGTCAAGACCGTTTGTCTCACTGACGTGTAGAGCTATCAAGCTGAAATTTATATCAAATACTCAAATCTACTGTCCCTTGGAGTTAGAAGAAATCAAACTTCTTTTTTTCTTTTTTGTCGTGATATTTCGACATTCGCAAGGGAATCAACCTACAGGTGCTTATGTACTCAGAATCTTGAAATTTGGTACGAAGCAACATCTTATAGCACACATAAAGGAAAAATTGCGAAAAGCATACATTTTTAGTTAGGTACATCATATACTAAAATTATTTTTACAAATTTTTCGACACTCGCAAGGAAAACAAACCCTACAGGGTACTTCCCGTGAACAGAGAAACTTGAAGTTTGGTACGAAGCAACGTTTTATAACACAGATAAAGCAAAAATTGCGAAAAGTATTTTTTTTTTGTTATATCATATAATAAAAATATTTTTAATAATTTCAGACTTATTATATATAATGTACGGAACCATTCGTGCGCGAGTCCGACTCTTACTTGGCCGGTTTTTATGTGACAATCAACAGTAAAACGTAGCAATATTTCTTTGAACGTATAAATAAATATGTCACCTGTTTTTAAATATACTTCAATCGGAGAAAATCCTATCAACGATATTCTAAAAACTCAACCCGAATCTGCATAATGAAAACAATCTCAGTCCTCAAACGGGATCTCTGCTGCAACATCCGACACTTCAAACGACTCGTCAAATTGGGTCGCCACCGCGATGGGGGATTACGAAAGATTTTAAAGAAGCTCTGTCTTTACTTTTTGTTTATGCTATATAGCCAACCAAAACTTCTTTTATTTTTTTTATAATAGAGTAAGGTTCAGTAAGGTTACAAGCCGTCGGTCAAACGGTTTTATTTCATTCGAGCAAATACACTTACGTGAAGAAAGTACCTTATTTTCAAAATTACATCACTAATAATAAAATCACTTATTATAGTGAATGCAGTTTTATATCCTTTTTTTTTTTTCAAGTAGACTTTGTTGACATTTGTGTAATAAGTATTATGAACTATGCAAATCTACCGCGTTACAATATCTATTAATAACGGTCCAAACATGAAAACTGTAAAGTTTTTGAAACGTAGGTACCTAACTTTAACGTAATAATAATATTATAAACGCGAGAACACCGTATAATGAATTAAATGTGTAGCAATTACAAAAATATTACTTTCCTTAGTAAATATATTATGTAATTGAAGTGAAAACTTATTTAGCGGAGTTGTACACTTTTTGAGATGGGTAAAAAATTTAACATCTTTTAGCGTCAGGACACGTGACCTTATCGAAAATTCGTAAGACGGACACGTGACCTGAGACCACCCCGGGGCGCGGCGTAGCAGAGGAAGTAATATCACCCTCTCTTACCGCGCTGACTTTTTACTTCTTTATACAACTAAGACGTGGGCTAAAAATTCCTTTGATGTTATTATTTTAGATGATTTTGTTAATGAATGCATCCTTTCGATGTCTAAATCAGCTGAAGCTTTTATCGTTTCTTTTTTCCTTTGCTCATTGAAACTAAATGGTATATAGCAAACTGTGTTCTTTTAAGAGCAATAAGCACAAATATTTTATAACTAGCTTTCGCCCGCGGCTCCGCCCGCGTCAATGTCGATCCCTCGGGATTAGTACTTTTTCCCGGGATAATAGGTAGCCTATGTCCATCTCCGTACTCCAGAGAACTTGTATGCAAAATTTCATGATGATCGGTTCAATAGTTACGGCGTGAAAGCGTAACAAACAAATAAACAAACTCACTTTCGCATTTATAATATTAGTAAGGATAATGATAAGAATATTATTTTTTATTAAACTTAACAAACAGACGCACGGACAATCTGATAGAAAGCGGTCACCAACATAAATTATTATAATTAAAGGAACTTACTAATATTATAAATGCGAAAGTGAGTTTGTTTGTTTGTTACGCTTTCACGCCGTGACTACTGAACCGATCATCATGAAATTTTGCATACAAGTTCTCTGGAGTACGGAGAAGGACATAGGCTACCTTTTATCCCGGGAAAAAGTACTATTCCCGAGGGATCGACATTGACGCAGGCGGAGCCGCGAGCGAAAGCTAGTACACTATATATTGCCCGTTTTTTTACCATGTCACACATGTCTATACATATTATTCTTTGATCCTTCACAATAAAAGCGACAGAACAAGTCACGAACAAAGCAGGTTTCTAATAACTAAAACTAAAATTGCGACATCGTCGGATTTAATTAAATAATTGCAAAGCGGACTCTCCCTTGCAATTATCTAATTAAATTCGACATCTAGGTAATAGAACAGTTGGGTGTGTCCCAAGCGAGATAAGTTGAGGAGAGAATATACGTGTCGACAAGACTTGCTGACGATTCGGACATAATATATTCGAACAAACTGTCCGAATTAACACTTTTTAATTTTAATATTTTTTCTACTGACAATTCGGGCACCATGGAATTATTGAAGCTGTTTAGATTAAAAAGTAAAGGTTTTCGCTGCCAACTTGTTCCTCAAGAGGTTATTGATACTAAAGTTATTGAGACAGAGTTATATTTTATTGTGACTTAATAATATTCAAGGTAGGTATTTAAAAAAATCTGATTTTACTTTTTTACTTTGAGACAGTGAAATACGAAAAATAAAACTTTTTGTAAGTGAAAATTGATCCTATTTCCCAAAAGAAACTGCTTGCTGATTCGTTGATTCTCAGGTTGGCAGATATTTTGAAATTGTAAAAAAGCCTAAAAAGGTTAATTTCTGAATAAATCTTTGAATCTTTGCTTTACACTTTTTTCGTTGATTTTGTTATATTTTATCCATTTTTAACGTGGTAATATTATTGAATGCTGTCCAAAAAAATATAAGAAGGATTATCCCAAGTCCTGTTGATTACCTTTTTGTTTATGATCGAACTATTACTTCTAATGAGTTCATACTCGACTCAGACCTCGCCTTATCACAAAAAAATAAAAAATCAACTTTTATTTATTATCTGTGATTTTCGTAAGTGTAGTTATTATTACTTGGAAAGACTTACATGCTGTTCCGACCCCCCATAAAGCGTGATAAGGAGAGGAAGATGTTTTATTCGTAACGGGGCGATAGCGATGGCTTTTTTTTCTCTAATCTACTTATTTTGTCTTTAATTATAATATGTTATGCGTTTACATAGATTGCAGCCTTCTCTAGCTTGCTCGTTAATAAAAAAAACCAAGACTCATTTGAGTAACATTTAAGTTTGCCTGTCTTTCAATGCATGCTCTGCGGCAAATACATGCATAAATAACAACATAAATAAACTTAAATCTTAACAATAAGCGCAGCTCTTTTCTTATGTCCAACTTCAAATCGTTAAAAACGTTGGGCTGTCTATGCAGCGTACCAGCGATATTGTGAGCCTTCGCTACAGTAAGGCTGATTTCAAAATAATGCCAGCGACAAACCGTTACCAAGGAGTGCTATTTTTAAAATTTCGCCATTCGTAATCGAGCGATTTTACCATAAAAAAAGCTCAAAGGCGAGTGGTCATACTTCCCCAAGTTAAGTTCCTAAAGTACCCCAGCGCGTTTCAAAAGCACGCACTTCCCCGGACGCTGCGTGAACTAAAATGTGGGATACTATAAATGTTGTGAAATGAGTTTTAGTATCGCGCATTTCGATTCAATGTAGATACAGTTGTTTCGGCAACATTGAGACAAATATAATAACCGGATTAGCTGTTTATTTAATATGAAAAAAAGACAAAAAAGGACGACATATCGTAATACATTCTTTTTCTTCTCTTCGAGTCATAATGTCTTCTGAGTATAGTAATTTTGCTTAAAATGCGGCCACGGCCATTGCCCTGTCATTTGCCTCCTCCAGATCCTTTTGTGTGCAGTGAGTAGGGCATTTAGGGCACGTCCAAAGGTTCATTCATTCATCGTCGCAATCGCATATGCTGTTGCTAGAGAAACCCTACCTAACCCGGTTTTTTCGGCAACTCCCTAAACCAGACCGGAGTCAGCGACTTCCAGACTCCCCAGGAGAGTTTGCTACCCGGTAGAAGATTTTTGGCTAGCGGTGAGAATGATTGTGGGTACAGGCTATGCTTTACCATTAAAAATGGATTATTGAGCACACGGCAGTGCTGCCCGGCGGCGCGCGTTTCCCAAGCTTTTAACTGCGTAACTATGAAAGGAGACTACTATCTACTAATAATAATTGCGGGCGCGCGAGTCTGAACAGCGCTGTTCAAACTCGTGACTCTGAAATCAGACATAAGTTGACTTAACCGTCAATAGAACTGGAGTGCTAATATTGAGTGATATTTCCATGCAAACATCGCTTGAAGACGAGTGTCATACTTTCAAAAATAGTGCCCCGAGTTTATACGACGATATTGCGCCGTTTTGATATTTTGTGCTTTTATTTATTTACTTTTTGGGTTGTTTCCATTGTTTTAAAGTAGAGAAGCGTCGCATCATAGTTTAATTTGAGAAATGACCGACTTTAATCTTTATTTTCAACAAAAATATTTTCTTTAGTACAATTTAGCTAGAGAGCTAATTAATACTCCTATAATGCTTATGTGAATAGATACAAGACTGACAGGCAAATTTTATAGCACTAATAGTAATTTTGTTATAAAATGCATTGCCATTTGATTTTAGCGGTAGCATTTTCCATTTTCCCTTCCCCCATTTCTGTTTCATTCTGGTAATGATACCTGCCATAAATTACATAAATAAAATTGCTATGTAAATGCCTGTAAAGGTTTATCAAAGTTTATATTAAATATTCATATATTAATAATATTCCATATATATTTTTTTTTTAAAGAGCATATCTGACGCACGGACAAGGCTTATTTTCAGATAACAATAGCTTTATTTTTATTTATGATTTTACTCACTTTTTCGGACAACTTAAACACAGGGTGATTATGTAAACATAAAATTTAAATCTAAATATTATAGGTATATTTATATTTTTTTCTGACATTTATATTTATAAGGATAACAGTCTTGATACAAAAAACTTATGCGTAATTTTAACACTGCTGTGATATATCTCTATATATTTATTTTTATTTGCTTCACTATAATATTTTTTCTGCATCCGTTGCATGGCGCCCGCGACGTTTATATCGCGCGATAAACTATTCCCGTCTCTCTTTGATATATCGGAAAACAAGACTGCGGTAGTAGCAACTCGTTTGTCGCGCCTTGCCACGGAGACTGGTTTTAGCGAAAGTTGATTGTTGTGGGCTCAAAATCGTTAAAGTAAATTTATCTAAGCGACTGCGAATTTCATTATTTTGAAGCTAAGTAATTATTATATACTATTTTAACAAATAGTTTCACTCACGTAACGTTAGTCGGTATCTTAATAGGCTGAAACTTGTCGGCGATACCGACTAACTACATGTAAGTAAAGCAGAATCCTTTTTTGTATATTTGACGGCAAACGAGCAGACGAGCCACCTGATGCAAAGTGGTCACCGTCGCCCATGGACATGTGCATCACCAGAGGTGTTGATGCGTTTTGTTATAATAGTAATTATATCTGGCGTATAACTTTTAAAATTATAATATATTTATATATTCATAATCTTGTGTTCTTTTTCGATCTTAAGATTAGAGATGAAACGAATAGTGGTTTGGTCGGGATACCGGATGCCGAATATTCGGTAAGCTATATATATCAATGTACATCTTAAATTAAGATCAAGGTTCTTGTCTATGGTGTGAGAAATAAATTAACATATCCTAAAATAATTCCTTTTCGCATCGTATATTTTGTCGTATGTTCATATTCACTTTTCTTTTATTTAATTAGAAAATAAGCCTCATCCGAAATAGATCAAATATGGTCAAAAATTTTCGTCACTTTCTAATTTCCTTACACAATTCTAGAACAGCATAACACATTATTAAGAAGAAAGTGCGCTTATTTTATGAACTGTAAATATTATGTACAAAAATATCGAAGAAACTATACCACTTATACGAATTCAGGTAAGTTGGAAGCTAGGTGTACCTTTAGTCGTTATGTGAAAAAATATAGTTCAGAAGACGGGAACTATAAGCACAATATTGACGCTAGCTCTTGGACTACAAACAACTTTATTTTAAGTCAAGTGATCCTATTTGTAAGTGTGAAAACTAAATAACGTGGTTTTACTTTGAAATTGAACAACATTTCCAAAAAGCCAAAGCTAATGTAAATCTTTATAAAAATTATACATAAATATTGAGGAGCTTAAACAACCCAGGACACAGTCCCAACTATGATAGGTGACCATAAGTGGCATAAAATGTTTTCGAGCTCCTCCGTGCTACGGAAGGCATAACGTACCTTGGTCACAACTGTCGCAGTCGTTAAGCCATATCGGATATATCTAGGCAATTTGAAAAATTTGACACCAGTGTTGGCAACACAACAAATAAACATTAAACATTTTTTTTAAATTTTGTCAATGTTTTGTCTTTTGGAATAAAGTTGTCCATTTTCAAAGTTAAAATTTACTTTTTAAAAGTCCTCCGCTGCTAAAATTGCATTTGTTTTAAAATTCCCAGGATTTTTAATGTATTTAATTAAATTTTTATTTTTATGAGTCTATGATTAAAACTTGCACGAGGTCTTGGAATGAAAACCCCATCCCAATGTTGCATGCAGAACCTATGCACAATGCATGTGTATGTACACGACCCACTTAGATAAGGCCTAAGTGCATCCTGAATTGTATGAGAGATATATGAGACCTATTAGGTGGCAACTAATATGATATATTTATGATTAATGTACATCATCGGCAGTTGGGTTGTATTCGATTCACATACTAATATTAAAAACAAAAAAGTCAAGTTATTGAGTGCAATTTATTAAAAACCAAGTGAATCAAGTTTTAAAATAAATCATAACATAACAGAAAATGAGAATATTTTGCATTCTGTCTCACAAAATATTTTCAAGATTTGAATTGACGACTACAAACATGTTTTTCATTTTAAATTTAAATTTAATTCTTCAAATATTTGAAATACCTAGTTATCCTTGATAAAGCTCTCTATATCACACCTTAAGTTCAACCTGTCTATAAAATGTCAAATTTAAGAAAGAAATTATACAAAACTAAGAAGTTCCATTCGTAATTTATCGAATACTTATCTCTGAAGACTATATAAACTTTTTAATTCGCAGGCAGAAGAAGGCACAGGGAGGACATCAGAAGGCGAAGACAACGATGGGAGCGAGGTCAACATCGGGTCTTCCCGGGTGCTCTCGGCTGCCACGTCGCGGGAAGAGGACGATGATTCAAGCAACAACGCCAGCAGCGAGAGCAAAAGTCCTGGACAAAGGTCAGTATCTGATCAACCTGCTCCACAGATTAGTAAGATAACTAACTAATAGTTGGTTGCGGTAACACAAACTTATTGGTTCCAGTTTCTTGTCTACCTTCTTAATTGTTTATGAGTAGCATAATGGATTTGACGTTCTAAGGCTGAAAGCACTGACATATTTTATAAAACCTCTGCATCCGCATCCGTGGCACTCGCGACGCGGTTTATATCGCGCGATAAGTTATTCACATTTCGCTTTTTAATATTACGGAAAATAAGATTAATCAATAAACGTTGTCGTACATGCTACGGGGGCTAGAGCTCGGTTTTAATGACAAGGCACTATAGGTATCAAATAAGTTTATCTATTATCAAATATCGCCAACAAGATGGCGCTATTTCATAGCTGCGATATAAATTTTATCAACGACAGATTAATGCTGCCAATGCGTGGCGGTAAGAATAATTTATCTCTTTGTCTTGATGCTTTAGGCTCTAGTGCTATGATCGAAACTTAAAAGTTTGTGTTACTGTAAGAATTGATAAAATATTATATAACAAAATAACCGTATAACTGATTAGGTCCTTCTTATCTTTTCGTACTTTTAAATTCATCTGCGCAGAAGACGCGTTTTAATAAATATTATGTAGAGTGATTAAATTATTTTAATCAATATAAACTAAAACTCCATGAAATTTTGTTAACTGGACACTAAATCTAAGTATATTTTTCATGAATTTATTACATTATGTAATAATAAAAATTGTAATACTACAGATTATTATATGTCAAAAAAAAATTAGTTTCTATAGAGAAGAAAAAACAGTACTTTTAGCTGCGAGTTTTTTTTTATTTTATTTTAAAAGTTTCATAATAATGATAAACGAACTGACTTGACTATGCAGAATTATATTCTAGCATAGTTATGCTGTAGTAAAAATAGAATCATATTAATACAATTATTGTTCTCTTACTTAGATAAATTTAACTGAACACCAAATATCTATAAACTAATAAGTTTATATTCGAGAATATTTACTCAATTCTCGAATTGAAACTTTTTTTTCTAAAGTAAGTTCGGTTTATGATACGTATTTTATATATAGAATGTATAATGAAAGATAAAAACTATATCAAACTTCCCATAGAAACTGAATCAACTGATTGCTCATTTCGCATGGGATGTTTGTATTTTTTTTTCAATATACCGCATGTAATACCACCGACATTCTCTTGTGACTCAGCCCGTCAAAATGAGTAACTTCTTAGTGCATCAATGCTGGAAACTTCAATAAAAAACGATATTTCCATACAAGTTTTAGGCTGGTTCGGAAATTTGCATGAAAATTTCGATAATTTTCTTTCCCAGCATTGGTCACATACGAAAAGTTGTTCATTTTGGAGGACTGAGTCACCCCTTCAATCAAAGGAATGTTGATGATACATTTACACACGGTAGGTATATGGGAAGAAATATGTGCGCGACCGTAAATGAGACTGTAGTGTGGCCAGCAGTGCTATTTTTGAATGACAAGTTACTCAACTTACATATTTCAAATCTATTATTTACAATATATTTGTATTTATGATAAAGTATACATATCATCATCATTAGCAGCCTGCGGCAGTCCACTGTTGGACGTAGGCCTCTCCCAAGGTGCGCCATTTTGCTCGATCCCCAGCTATGCTCATCCAATTGCTGCCAGCCGCCCTACGCAGATCATCGCTCCATCTAGCCGGGGGGCGTCCCGTACTTCGCCTACCTAAACGCGGTCTCCGCTGCAGAACTCTCTTACTCCAACGATTGTCAGGTCTGCGACAGATGTGGCCAACCCACTGCCACTTCAACTTGCTTATTCGAGAACTATATCGGTTACTTTGGTTCTCTGACGGATTACTTCCTTGCGGATCTTATCCCTCAGAGAGACTCCAAGCATAGCCCTCTCCATAGCTCGCTGAGCAACTTTTAGCTTATGGGCCAGCCGCGCCGTCAGTGTCTGTCAGTATACATATACTTTATCATAAATATAAATATATTAAATGTTACTATTCAAATACATATTTGAATAGTACCATAATTCAATTTTTTTACTGGAAAACAAAAACAAAGCATTAAGTCCACCTATTGTTACACATACTTTAATTTAGTACAATAACGTTTGCTAAACAAATAAAAATTAATAATCCTTTGTTAGACAGTGACTTGGCCTCTAAAAATAGCACTTCTGAACTGAGACCGTATATTTCCAAATATGGAAGCTAATAAGCTAACGAAGTTAGTAGTAGGTCGAACTATAATCCCTTAATCAGACTTAGGATATTGCTAGCTAAGAATCGAAACATCGCTAACAGCTAAGTATATTATGTAACCTAGAAACATACTTGTATAAATTAACTATGTATCGTATTCCTAGCTAAAGCTTTATATAAATTCTGGCAAAAGCAATTCCGAAGTAGAGCTAGACTGCGTTTCAAATAGATGACCTAAGAACAACCCTCTATCTTTAGCATAATGACCGTAAAGCATAATTATGAAAATTTAAATATTCATGAACACCTTACTAATTTTAGAACTAATTAGTATATTAATTCTTGGTCAAAACTGTGTTCAAAGAGTAAAAAATGTAAAAATATTATATATTCAATTTTAAAATAGTCCACACTTTTTTTTTTAGAAAAGATACTTTACTACCTAAAGGTCTATTATGTTTCAACTTTAGCCTGCCATTAAAGAGGTGACCTGAGTTACTATTTTTGAATAGGTTAGACTAAACGAGCGACTATCATATATAATCGCTCATTCGTCAAAAATCATTCCTCCGAAAGTACTCCGGTCGTTTCTCAGTCATTCAAAACCTACGAATAAGTAATTCAAACATCACACCACTATCATAGATGGATGAAAAATGAACATAAAAAATAACCCGTCAAGTGTGAGTCAGACTCGCGCACCGAGACTCTGTTTTATATAGAGCGCAAGAAAGTTTTATTTTTAGTTATAACTACAAATTTACGGTTTTCGGACTACTGTATTCGTACTATAAGACCTTACTTCATGGTAATTTTCATGATTCTAGGGCTACGGCAAGTACCTTATAGGTTTTAATTCCCAAGCAAGTTTGTACAAATTGGCAAAACGTATAACATAATCGGTTTGATTTTTTTCACATCTTCAAGGGAGCGATGATTTCAGTATGTATTATTTATTTCAACTGAATACTTTCACGCAATCTTAAGTTCTCTTAATTTATTAAATGCAAAATTATTAAAAGTAATACCAAAAATACTACAAGTAATTTACTACCGAAGTACAGAATTTTATTTTAATATTTTATCGGATTTTGAAGTAAGAGAATCATAGAAGTATGAAGTCTTTTTTTTTTTAAATCTATGAAGAGAATAGAATGATGGGTAAGCGCTAGTGTAGCTGGCTCTAAGCCCCTTAAGAAAAATAATCTTAACAGAGAGAGAGATGGTCAGACGAACAATCATAAAAAGGTTATTTTTTATCTGTTGATGTACGGAACCCTAAAAATGGATAACTCTAGTCAGCTGTTATCGATCGACTTCAAAAAAGGACGAGGTTCTCTATTCGCATGTATTTTTTTAATGTTTTTTACCTTGTAACTCCATAATTTATAAACCGATTTAAAAAAAAAAAACGTTTTTATTGAAGGTAGGAAGGACTGAAGTCTTTTTGCGGTTCCATACCTCAAAAGTAAAAAACGGAACCCTTTTAGGATCACTTTGTTGTCCGTCTGTCTATCTGTGTGTGAAGACCCTTTATCTCAGTAACGCGTGTAGATATCAAGCTGAAATTTATATCAAACTAGCTTTCGCCCGCGGCTCCGCCTGCGTCAATGTCGATCCCTCGGAAATAGTACTTTTCCCGGGATAAAAGGTAGCCTATGTCCTTCTCCGTACTCCAGAGAACTAGTATGCAAAATTTCATGATGACCGGTTCAGTAGTTACGGCGTGAAAGCGTAACAAACAAACAAACAAACAAACTCACTTTCGCATTTATAATATTAGTAAGGATACTAAGGTCTACTGCGCCTTGGAGCTGTGAAAATATCAAAGTTCTAAGCCAACGCAATAAAATGATACAGCTGACATTAGCAAGGGAATCAAAACCTATAAGGTACTTCCCGTGAACTCAGAATCTGGATATTTGGTACGAAGCAACCACTTATAGCACAGATAAAGGAAAAATTTCGAAAAGCATAAATTAAATATTTTTAATATTTATTAACTTATTAAAGATAATGTACGGAATGTTTAGTCAGCGAGTCCGACTCGCACTTTGCCGGTTTTTTTAAGTTATTATTTTAATCAATAAGTAGTTTCCATTTATCGTGCGGGACAACATATCATTCATGCTATTAATATAAAATAAACCCACAAACTTTAAGTCTGATCGATAAAATGCACTACCATTTTCTGAATCGAGGTCATAGCAGCTGACAATAATACATAGGTTATCTACTAATATTAGTGCAATGACTGATTACTGAGAAATATTGACTTTTTGCATAGGTTATGTGCAAATTACGCATACCTCTATATTATATTCCTCGCATTTTAACACAAATAGGTTTATTTTTGGAAATAAATAATAAAAAGGTTCGTATGCTAAGTACCGTACTGTCAGGGGTGTCATCCTTACCAGCCAGTACAGTGGTTGTAGGCACGGCATTGGGAGCGCGTGCCCGAGCTACTGCTTCCTTTTCCTTTTCATTCCCTTCCCAAATCCAACAAATTCTTATCCTTTTTTAAAAAAACTGCTACCGATAGGCAGCACCGTCGTAAGCAGAAGCCAAAAAACTGCGCTTGCCAACCCGCCTGCGAAGCGTGGTGAGTACGGCAATTCCTTTCAATGGAACGAATCCTTGGGAGAGACCTTTGTCCAGTAGTGAACTTCTAACGGCTGGAATGGTGATGATGAACATGTCACGTTTATATAGGTAAATAATAATGTGTTTAAGCGGGTGCCGCGCGAACGAACTGGCGACTGCGCAAAACCATTAGGCGATTATGTAAAAAAATTAAAAGTCTTATATTTTCATATTTATATTTATACTAGCTTTCGCCCGCGGCTCCGCCCGCATCTATGTCGATCCCTTGGGAATAGTACTTTTTCCCGGGATAGCCTATGTCCTTCTCCGTACTCCAGAGAACTTGTATGCAAAATTTCATGATAATCGGTTCAGTAGTTACGGCGTGAAAGCGTAACAAACAAACAAACAAACAAATAAACAAACAAACAAACTCACTTTCGCATTTATAATATTAGTAAGGATAAGGAAGTAAGGATAAAAAAAATAAGAAAGGTAGCGACCTCCGGGATGTAAATATAAATATTGTCATGTTAGAATTATTGCTTTAGACGTAAAATTTACAAACTTTTCGATAAAAATGTGATGAAATTTATCTGTTTCAAATTTCAACAAAGGGGCGATCTTGTGTAAGAATCGACCTAAATTATAGAAATAGTTTTGATGTATTTAATTAATTCAGCGCATAGTACTAGTGATTTGAAAACACGTAAATTTTCACCTTCTTAAAGGGCTAAAGAGCATTGAAAAATAATACTGCTAAAGGTTGTCATAACATCGTCATTGACAGCCTCTGTGGTTCAGTGATAAACAGTGCTGGTCAACGGGAAAGAAAAGAAGAGGAAAAAGATTATTCTAAAAATAATTGTGCACTGACTCCTTGAAAGCGAATCTGTCGGTAGTTCTTCGATGAAATATATAGATATACATATACATATAAATATACATAGGTAGATACACATTCTCATACAAAATGAAGCCTAAATAATGTCCCCGTGCCAAAAAATCATGCATACAAACAACAACAAAAACGGTACATACTGAAAGTCTCTCACTCCATCTTTCTTTTTCACTTTTGACGCTTAGATTTTCATCTTTTTACTGACCTTCGTCATCGCGAGACGTGTGAGTGCTAGCGCGGTTTATTGAAACTGTGGACAAAACAGCTCCGAAACTCAATGAGGGCGCTGTTGTGCCGGTGCCACTTTTCGAGCGCGAATCATGTATCTACCGTTATATTTGATAGAAGCGGTAGCCCCTTTAATATTTTCGGTTATCTTCTGATGGTTACGATCAACTTTTCTTTTATTGGCTTATTCTGAACAATAATCTATATCTATAGGTACATATAATCTATACATATAATAAAACAGTAAAAATATTTTGTCTGTTCATTTAGAATTTTTGACTGAAATGGATAGAGGGACACTTAAAAAGAATAATAGAAAGTAAAAAAAAAATTCGATTTTTTTGTCTGTCTATCTGTCTGTATGTATGATCACGTTTATGTTCGAAAATACTGAACCGATTCACTTCAAACTTTCACCAATTGCTTTATTTTAACTCAGTTAAAGTTTGTTTCATCAAAATCGGTTAGTTAAAAAAAAAGTTATCGTCATTTGAATGAACTCAAGGCATGAGTATGCCTGCAAATAGCACATAATCTATACATATAATAAAACAGTAAAAATATTTTGTCTGTACATTTAGAATTTTTGACTGAAATGGATAGAGGGACACTTAAAAAGAACAATAGAAAGCAAAAAAAAATTTTTCGAATTTCTTGTCTGTCTGTCTGTCTGTCTGTATGTATGATCACGATTATCTCCGAAAATACTGAACCGATTTACTTCAAACTTCCACCAATTGCTTTGTTTTAACTCAGCAAAACATCAAAAGTTTGTTTCATCAAAATCGGTTCATTAAAAAAAAAGTTATCGTCATTTGAATAAACTCAAGGCATGAGTTTGCCTGCAAACATATAGCAAAAACTAGCTGTTGCCCGCGGCTCCGCCCGCGTTAATGTCGTTCCCTTGGGAACAGTAGAAATGAAAAAAAATCCATACAACCCCCTCCCCCTCTGCTTTTTCCCTTAAGGGGGAATTTAATGCATTTCACCTGCATAGCTGTTTAGCCCTTAAGGAGGGGATTTTGCCCATTTCACCTACACAGATATTTTTTTTATTGTAATGGAGAACTTCTTACTGTCATATTTCTAAGTAAATAAAAAAAAATCCATGCAGATCTTACCCCACCTATTTTACCCCTTCAATGGGAAATTTCGTCCATTTTAACTACACAGATCTTTTTAATTGTAATGTAAACATATATACTTATTTTTATACTTCTATGTCCAGAAATGAGAAAATTTCCATACAATCCCCCACCCCCCCTTTATCCCTTAATGGGGGAATTTTGTACATTTCACCTACACTTCATAACGTGTCCAATAATCTTGACATTAATGGCCTTAATAGGCACTTTTCTACTTCTACCGCTTTTGGTGGCAATGATAAGACTGCCTTATTTAACTACCTTCATTCTCTTTCGCCTCCCGACTACTCATCTTTTAGGTTTGATCCAATTGACGAATGTGATGTTGAGAAGTGTGTAAAAGATGTTACTTCGAACGCAGTGGGGTCTGACGATATAAGTCGTAAAATGATACTCCCTATCCTCGATATTACCCTTCCCGTTATTACCCAAATTTTTAACAATTCCTTAGTATCCGGTGTATTTCCTTCTACTTGGAAAAATGCCTTTATTACTCCTCTGCCAAAGAAACCTAATCCTTCTTCCTTCTCAGACTATCGACCCATCTCCATCCTTCCGTCCTTATCTAAAATCCTTGAACGTTTAGTTCACTCGCAACTTAATTCTTTCCTTCGCAAAAATAATGTCCTTAATCTTTATCAATCGGGATTTCGAGCTGGACACAGCACGACGTCTGCCCTTGTCACAATAACTGATGACATTCGTCTCGCTATGGACAATTCACAGTTGACTATTCTAACTTTGTTAGACTTCAGCAACGCGTTCAACACCGTCGATCATGACGTTCTCATAGGTCTGATGTGCACTCTGAACATATCTCCATCTGTCATCAATTGGTTTTCTTCTTATCTCAGTGGCCGTCATCAGTGTGTACGCATTGAGGATAATATGTCCTCTTGGTGTCACATCTCCGCTGGGGTACCACAAGGCGGTGTACTCTCTCCTCTATTATTCGCATTATTCATTAATAGTATCACCGACAATCTTCAGTCTTCTTACCACTTGTATGCAGATGATCTACAAATTTATTTTCATACCACATTAACGGACTTGCCTAATGCAATAGTTACTGTTAACAATGATTTAACACGTATATCCCACTGGAGTAGATTTTTTGGTATCACAGTAAATCCCTCAAAAACACAAGCGATAGTCATAGGAAGCCAGTATTATATATCTCGCATTGATTGGAATACACTACCAACCCTAACTTTTGAAAATGAGACTATCTCCTTTCGTGACTCTGTAAAAAACTTGGGTTTGGTGTTTGACAAAACTTTTTCCTGGTCAGAGCATATTAAAGAGATAAGCAGAAAAACGTTCGCCTCTATTGGTTCTCTTAGACGATTGCGTAACTTCTTGCCTACTGGCACTAAAATTGCGCTTGCACAATCACTTCTTCTTCCTATATTAGACTACGCTGATACTTGTTACCTTGACATCACTGAAGAGCAATTAAACAAACTTGAGCGTCTTCAAAATCTATCCATTCGATTTATATTTGGACTTCGTAAATTTGATCATGTATCTATTTTCCGTTCTCAACTCAAGTGGCTCCCTATACGACTTCGTCGCAACATGCGTATTGTTACTCTTCTTTATACTATTTTGTTTAATCCTCATTCTCCTCCTTATTTAAGACATCGTTTTAGTTTTCTCAGTGATGTTGAAGGTCGTGGTTTGTGTAGTACTGTTTCTCTCAGGTTAAGAACTCCTGCTCACAACTCTAAGTTCTTCTCTAAGTCCTTTTCTGTTCAAGCGGTGCGCTTATGGAATGCCCTCCCCCTCGATATTCGGAAAGCTCAAACCGTCACCAACTTCAAACATCTCGTAGGGTCCTACTATCTCTCCACACTTTCCTTAATTTCCTTGCTGTTAAAAATATATTTATATATGTATCTATTTTTATTTATTTGTATATATCTTTAATTATTACGTCCTCCTTATTTTATTTGTATCTGTTCTGCGCCAACGCCAATCATATGTACTCTGTCCATCTACCCTAAGGTTGACTGGAAGAGATCGCTAAAGCGATAAGTCCGCCTTTGTACCATCTTTATTACTTTTTTTCCTGTATACATAACTAATTTGTATGTTATTTGGTGCAATAAAGAGTATTCTATTCTATTCTATTCTACATAGATCTTTTTTAATTGTAATCTAGAACGTAAATACTTATTTTCATACTACTAAGTCTAGAAATGAAAAAAATCCATACTAACTTTACTATTTTATCCCTTCAGGCGAAAATTTCGTCGGTTTTACCTACATACATCTTTTTAATTGTAATCCAGAACGTCTTGAAATGAGAAAATGTCCATACAAACTTACCCCCTTCCCCTCCCCCCATGTTGCCCCTTAAGGCGAGGCCTCAAATGTTTGGTACCTTCGCTTGGCAAAGGACTGATCAAGTGCGCGCAAGGGATAGCGCTTGGCGGTTTAGCCCGTGAATGATGAGATAGGAGATAGTCTCGAGTCGCTCAAAGAAAAAAACGTAAGCGCCAAATTCGTTATTTCTATTTTATATAAAATCAGACCGGTTAATTGTATTTTCATATTTACATTTTGATGAATTACTAATAACCTATCTTTTAGTCTAAAAATCATTATTTCATTCGTCGCATTTGAGCTACAATAACAAAAACTCTGCGAACGAAGACCATTTTTTTCAAAAATATTTCTATCGAGAAAATTTTATCAAAACGTGTTTTCATCTTCAATTTTTGGAGATGAAATAGTCAAAAATCATATTACTTAGATTTGAAACTCCTAATTTAAGTATTTTGCGAGATAAATAAGGTTCAGAACGACCTTATTTACAATGGTATCACCTTAAGGAGGGGGTTTTATATATTTCACCTACACAGATCTTTTCTAATTGTAATCGATAACTAATATACCTATTTTTATATTCTAAGTCTAGAAATGGAAAAATTTCATATTAACTTTACCCCCTATTTACCCCTTCAAGGGAGAATGTTGTCTAGTTCACCTTAACAGATCTTTTTTAATTTTAATTGAGAACTTGTGTACCTACTTTCAAACTTCTAAGTCCAGAAATGAGAAAATTCCATAATACTTCAGCCCCTTTGATTTTCTAAAAATCCTTTCTTAGTGCCCATTTACATCATAAAAGGAATCCCTGTGCCAAATTTCAAGTTTCTGGGCACAGTACTTTCGGCTGTGCGTTGATATATAAGTCAGGTTTGCCTTTGGACCGCGGCTCCGCCCGCGTAAGTGTCGATTTCTCAGGAACAGTAGAATTACCCGGAATACATTAGTTCATGACTTTCAATGAAACACCTTAATATTGAATTTCAATTGAATAACTTAAAAGACGAAAAGTTTTATACTAACTTTGCATCCCCGTTATACCCCCTTAAGGGATGATTTTTGAGTAAAATATTTTACTCGTGTTTCATACCTTTCAGTAAAAAACTTTCATGCTGAATTTCATTCGAATAACTTCAAAAACGACAAAGTTTCATACTAACTTTGCAACCCCTTAGGAGATGAATTTTCTAAAATCCTTTCTTAGTGCTCCCCTACGTTATAAAAGGAACCCCTGTGCAAAGTTTCAAGTTCCTAACCCTTATGGTTTAGACCCTGCGTTGATATGTCAGTCAGTCAGTCAGCTTCTCTTTTTTTATTAGTATGGATTACTATGGATAGTATGGATAGGTATAATGCTGTCGTTTATTGATGATGAATTGACTTTGGATTTTAATTTCATAAGTCACTTATTATTTTATTTTATTTTTGCTATATGTTTGCAGGCAAACTCATGCCTTGAGTTCATTCAAATGACGATAACTTTTTTTTTAATGAACCGATTTTGATGAAACAAACTTTAGAGGTTTTGCTGAGTTAAAACAAAGCAATTGGTGAAAGTTTGAAGTAAATCGGTTCAGTATTTTCGGAGATAATCGTGATCATACATACAGACAGACAGACAGACAGACAAGAAATTCGAAAAATTTTTTTTTTGCTTTCTATTATTCTTTTTAAGTGTCCCTCTATCCATTTCAGTCAAAAATTCTAAATGTACAGACAAAATATTTTTACTGTTTTATTATATGTATAGATAAAATAAAATAATAAGTGACATAAGAAAATTAAAATCCAAAGTCAATTCATCATCATTATACGACAGCATTATACCTATCCATACTATCCATAGTAATCCATACTAAAAAAAAGGAGAAGCTGACTGACTGACTGTCATATCAACGCGGGGCCTAAACTATAGGGGTTAGGAACTTGAAATTTTGCAAAGAGGTTCCTTTTATAACGTAGGGGAGTAGTAAGAAAGGATTTTTGGAAATTCATCTCCTAACGGGGTAAAACGGGTTGCAATGTTAGTATGAAACTTTGTCGTTTTTGAAGTTTTACGAATGAAATTCAGCACGAAAGCTCTTTACTGAAAGGTATGAAACACGAGTAAAATATTTTACTTAAAAATCATCCTTTAAGGGGGTAAAATAGGGGTGCAAAGTAAGCATGAAACTTGGCCATTTTTGAAGTTAGTCGAATGAAATTCAGCATGAAGGTTCTTTACTGAAAGGCATGAAACACGAGTAAAATATTTTTCTCAAAAATCATCCCTTAAAGGGGTTATAACGGGGATGCAAAGTTAGTATGAAACTTTTTGTTTTTGAAGGTATTCAATTGAAATTCAATATTAAGGTGTTTCATTGAAAGTCATGAACTATTGTATTCCGGGTAATTCTACTGTTCCTGAGAAATCGACACTTACGCGGGCGGAGCCGCGGGCCAAAGGCAAACCTGACTTATATATCAACGCACAGCCGAAACTACTGTGCTCAGAAACTTGAAATTTGGCACAGGGATTCCTTTTATGATGTAAATGAGCACTAAGAAAGGATTTTTAGAAAATCAAAGGGGCTGAAGTATTATGGAATTTTCTCATTTCTGGACTTAGAAGTTTGAAAGTAGGTACACAAGTTCTCAATTAAAATTAAAAAAGATCTGTTAAGGTGAACTAGACAACATTCTCCCTTGAAGGGGTAAATAGGGGGTAAAGTTAATATGAAATTTTTCCATTTCTAGACTTAGAATATAAAAATAGGTATATTAGTTATCGATTACAATTAGAAAAGATCTGTGTAGGTGAAATATATAAAACCCCCTCCTTAAGGGGCAACATGGGGGGAGGGGAAGGGGGTAAGTTTGTATGGACATTTTCTCATTTCAAGACGTTCTGGATTACAATTAAAAAGATGTATGTAGGTAAAACCGACGAAATTTTCGCCTGAAGGGATAAAATAGTAAAGTTAGTATGGATTTTTTTCATTTCTAGACTTAGTAGTATGAAAATAAGTATATACGTTCTAGATTACAATTAAAAAAGATCTGTGTAGGTGAAATGTACAAAATTCCCCCATTAGGGGATAAAGGGGGGGGGTGGGGGATTGTATGGAAATTTTCTCATTCAAAAATAAGTATATATGTTTACATTACAATTAAAAAGATCTGTGTAGTTAAAATGGTCGAAATTTCCCATTGAAGGGGTAAAATAGGTGGGGTAAGATCTGCATGGATTTTTTTTTATTTACTTAGAAATATGACCAGTAAGAAGTTCTCCATTACAATAAAAAAAAATATCTGTGTAGGTGAAATGGGCAAAATCCCCTCCTTAAGGGCTAAACAGCTATGCAGGTGAAATGCATTAAATTCCCCCTTAAGGGGAAAAAGCAGAGGGGGAGGGGGTTGTATGGATTTTTTTTCATTTCTACTGTTCCCAAGGGAACGACATTAACGCGGGCGGAGCCGCGGGCAACAGCTAGTAAATAATAAGTGACATAGGAAAATTAAATTCCAAAGTCAATTCGTCATCATTATACGACATCCCTATACCTATCCATACTATCCATACTAATTTATTATAAATATAAACGCGAAAGTAACTCTGTCTGTCTTCTTTTCACGCTTCAACCATTGAACCAATTTGGATGAAATTTGGTATTGAGGTAGTTTAAGGCCCGGGAAAGGACCGAGGGATCGACACTAACGCGGGCGGAGCCGCGGGCAACATCTAGTTTTATCTCGGAATGATAAAAAAAAATATAAAGAAACAAATTTACCAATCATCTGTTTCCGTTTCTTTAGGAAGCCTTATTTCTCTTATTTTTTTAATGTATATTTGACAAATGAGCAGACGAGCCACCTGATGGGAAGTGGTCACTGTCGCCCATGGACATCTGCAACACCAGAGGAGGTGCTGATGCGTTGCCAACTTGCCATTTTCTATCTATACTTCTATACTAATATTATAAAGAGGAAAGATTTGATTGTTTCTTTGCATCGAATAAGCTCTGAAACAACTGGACCGATTTGCAAAATTCTTTCTCCATTAGAATCCTACATTATCCCTGACGAACATAGGCTATTTAAATACTTATATGTTTCTGTGAGAAGCCGGGACGGGCCGCTAGTTTTCAATAATTTCGATTATTAATATCGCCAGGTAAATTAGCCCTAACAACAAAAAAAAATTGTTTGTCGGTAAATTCGATTTACGGACAATAATTTTACGTAAGTATAACGGTGGAAGAGAGATGCGTCACAAGCCGAACGCTTAGACCGATCGTGCAAAGTCAAAGTCAAACATCAAAGATTTTTATTCAAAATTGGATACATGTATCTCATTTTGAACGTCATATTTGTTTTTGTTATATTTGTTTAATTTATGCAAAATCGAAATACTACTAGCGTTTCTCAACGACCACTGGTGAGAAGAATACGCCGAAAGAAACTCAATCCAGACTTGGTCCCTATGTGCCTGAAGGGCTCCGATTACATTGTTTAAATGTATTATATCATCAAATAAATTTATATTAATTGCCAAGCATTTTTATCAATTATATAATCAGCAATGCAATAATATGTCTTTGTTACTAATTGGTATTTTACAGTCGCTTTAAACTTAAGTATAGGCAGACCTAATATTTCTGCAGGAATTTTATTATAGAAGCGTACTCCTAGACCCAGAAATAAATCCATAGTTTTCTGCAATCGCAAAACTGGTGTAGCTAATTTATTTTTATTTCTCGTGTTTTAGATCATGAATATCACTATTTCTCCTCTCTACCACTTGTTTCGCGCTCTCGCTTGCACACGGAACGTGACACTTTTTCATGCGTGCAGCCAGCATTCATCGATTCAAAAAAGAATTTGCCTCGTCAACTTTTAAATTAGATTTGTATTGAAATCAACAGGTTTTATTTCATTGTATATTATGGAACGTGGAACATACATTTATAACCCTCTTTTCCGATGTATCGTTGTCCAATCCATCATTATTAGCATCGAGTAATCGATGGCCACCGATGAATCGAGTGGCTTTCTATCGATTGTTTTATTCTGGGATTAGGGTTAGGGGCGCGCGGCATTGAAATATTGTTGTAGATAATGTCAAGGCATGTCTACTGTGAATAAAACATCCTTCAGACATCTTTAGTTACTAGATCTATTGGTTATTAAAACAGTGTACGTAACTAAGGTGCAAAAGATCAAGATGCGACAGAACGCAGGCAAGATGAGGTGCGAATAGAACCTGGTGCGAAGAGCTGAGGTACGAATGAATCGAGATTCACCGTAGAACTCAAAAGCGAAGAAAACTGTTGATTTAAAAAAATACGGTATACAAAAGGAAAGAAAATGAGAACGTCCATGTTTTATGACAGCTCCGTGGCGCAGTGGTTAACACGCCAGCCTGCGACACGGAGTGCCCGGGTTCGATCTCCGGCCAGGTCAAGATGGAAAATGATCTTTTTCAGATTGGCCTGGGTCTTGGATGTTTATCTATATATGTATTTGTTATAAAACAAAGTATCGTTGAGTTAGTTTCCCATAACACAAGTCTCGAACTTACCTTGGGCCTAGCTCAATCTGTGTGATTTGTCCGTATATATTTATTTATATTTATTGAATTCTTTAATTAGCATTAAATATAATTTACAAAATAATTAATATTAACATTAAATCAACTTAAAAAATAATACTAACTAACAACTAGATTACTACTACTTTATATTTATTTATAGTAGTGAAGTGTAAAAGTTATTTTTATCTTTTTGGTCTATTTTAGGTATTTAAGACCTTACTAAAATCAGTTAGCGCCTGCGTTCTTTCCCACCTCGGTACTTTGCACCTCTTCTTTTACACCAAAAAAACACACTCCATGTTAGTTTATTCGTGCTAAGCCAGTTGACTGCCTGATACCAAACCTCTTTAGGCAGATTGTTGTTTACGAGATATTAATTCATTTGCCCCTTAGTCTCTTATGATATCCGTTAGGATTATCCGGAGTGGCCCTATTCTGTGCAATAGCGACTGAGAAGCTCTTGTTGTAGTGCAAGTAGGTATATCGAGTTAGAACAAACAGAATCTATACACCGATATAAAAGATGCTGCTTAAAGTAAGTATTAGACACAAAGAAGTTTTGATTTGAATCTAACTACTTTTTTATATTTAGGCGTTCTATCGAGCCTCAGTACTTCGCACCTAAATTACACACCCACATTCTAAAAGGCTTGGCTCCGAAGCACTACTACAAAAGATGCGTTAATACGCTTATATTAAAAGGGTAACTATTCGTTCATAAAAAAAATTAAGTCAAAGTCTTATTTTCTAATAAGGCAGCCCACAATCTGATGTAAAAGTGGACCCTGGCTCCAAGATCTACTTGAAATAGGGTCAGATGAAAATGATGGGAGATAGATAACTTTTTAGGTCATTGAAATTTGTGAAATGTCAGAATATAATTGGTGTTCAACATAAGAGTTTGAGCAGTAAAATTCAATAATGCTGTCGTGGTTTTATGACCTATAAATCTCTTTATTACTCTCGAATTATGTCCCTAAATCTCTCTGACATAAAACATTTTATATGTGAATAGCTGACCTGAAATTTTATATTTTCATTTCCTGAAAAAGAAGGGCAGGTATAACATGTTTTAGCTGTTTTTCTGCAGCTAACTTGGTAGTTCTGCCAATCGGGTGAACGCATTAAAACGCAGGTTTTTTTTAATATTTTAAACCAATGTTTATTTGGTACAACATTTTCCTTTGACATTTCCTTACTAATTGCCGGGCCGGCCGTTCGGCAATTAGTATGGAAATGTAAAATGTAAATTTTTTGTCAGTTCCCAGCATTGGTCCCATAGGAAAAATTGTTCATATGAATTGTAAGTTGACGTCTGGAGAAAATGCGCTGTGCAGTTTGTTGCCGCTTCTTCTGCACTCCGCTCTGGAAGTGGCTCTAAACTTATCTAAGTAAATTAACGTCAACAATATTTTGTTGTAAAATAAATGTTAACACCAAATGATATGTAAAGATTCTTATGATGAATAAATGATTTTTGACTTTGACTTTGACAGGCTGAGTTACCCCTTTACGGGAATGTCATTAGCTAATTTAACCGATGTATACCTTCATTTTTATAGATCTGTTTTCCCTCCAATGACTAATCGAAGCCAAACATTTTATAGTCAATTTTCTAGAATCCTAGGCGATTTTATTGGTAACTAAGCGCCCTATTTACATTAACAACGATCTAAATAAAGGCTTTATAGTCCAGGTTTCAATTTATTCGCTTCAAATCACTCAATAGGCTGGACTTGTGTAATCGAACATTTATAGCCTCTTCGAGTTGATTGCTTAATTTACCCGAAATTATATTGTTTTGTACATTGATTCCAAAGCATATTTAACTTCTTATTTAATGTTAAGGAGCCAGTCTTTTTAGTTGCCTATCATCCAAATCTAAAGGTGCTCTCAAAACAGCAGTTATTAATCGTTATAAAACATTGTTATTATAAACATTTTTATACGGACAAATCACACAGATTGAACTAGCCCCGAAGTACAAGATAATAAATGATAATTTTACAAAACAAGATAATTTTACAATATTAAAATGATCATTTTTCATCTTGATCTGCCTGGAGATCAATTCAAGGACACTCTGGCATAATGACCACAAGGCTATATAGGCCGTCATGATTTTTTGATCAGTCTTCAGCATCTTTAATAAAAAAAATCTGACAAATAATTTTCTCTTCTATTACTTCAAAATACATTGCGGCTTTCGTATGATTGACTATTGTTATTTATGATATATAAAACGTAATGTGTTTTGAAGTGTGAAAAAAATCTTGATAGCCCGTTCTAACATTGTACATTGCCATATACAGGATGAAATTGAATTCATTAGTAAACTTTTAAGGAGTGACTCAGACCACGAATCTGAACAACTTTCACTTGCTAAGTAGATATTCCAGTTTTGTATGAAAAGCAGATATTTTTTTCACGATGTCGAAGCTGGTCCCATAATGAAAGTTGTTCAGATTCGTAGTCTGGGTCACTCCTTAAACGTATGCTAATGAATTAAATTTCACTCTAAAGTTGGAGTTTGAGAATACTCATTCTATAGTATGACACGAGTTTTGTTGTACAGTTGGCCAACGAGATACCTGACCCCGCCATCTACCTATATCTTGAATTTTCTTTTAAACTAAAAGTAATATTAACATGAAAATTTATAATCTGAGAGTCTTAATTAAAATCTTTATGAATATATATTTTTATGTAAATATTATTTTTAGTTTATGAGAAAATTCAAGATTTAGGTAGATGGCGGGGTCAGATATCTCGTTGGCTGACTGTACACAGTGTTTCAAAACTACTTTTCTCGCATTAACTAATTCTTTTACCGAGTCTTTTATGACTTGCATTATTAAGAAATGCATATTTATATGCTTAATAGCGCAAGTCACAATTTAAATAAATCAAAGAGTCCGCCGTTTCATTGATTAGGTCGATATTCACTGTCATGATATTTATTATAATATAGAAAATAATTTGAATGCATATGGAAAGTATTCTTTCAGTGATCAAAAAAATGACAACTAAAAGTCTTAACCCATTTAAATTTTTAGTTGTCATTCAAGTCACAAACAAAAAATTCGAGCAAAAAAAAAAAAAAACATCATCATCATCATCATCATCATCATCATCATCATCATCATCAGGTCTTTTTAGTCTCCACTGCAGGAGCATGACCCTCTCTGTGCCACCGAAGCCATACTTGGCCAGAAAAGACAAGAGGATTTGGCCTACACTCTCCTCGCTGGCCAGACGGGTTGGAGAGGTCTCATTGATATTTTGAGCATTTAGCTTGTATTTCGTAAGTCGCCTCTTACGTCCTCCATGGGAAGACTTTGAGTGGTCCTATTCGATTTGTCTATGTATAATGTTTCGTTATAATAAAATCAAGGAGTAGCTATATTTATAATGTCTGATTCAGAATGACGATGACTATTCTGATCATAATTATGTATTTAAACAGGACTTAGCACGAACCTTTTTATTATTTGTTTCCGTTGACGTTTCAATGGAGTTACATACATCGCGATCGCAACGAGATCGTTAATCTTCTCTTCTATAATCGTTGTCACCTACACGAAATGATGATGATGATGATAAACTTTCGCGCTTTAAACAAAGCGCGAAAGTTTATCATCATCATCATCATTTCGTGTAGGTGACACGGTCAATCGACCATGCTCACCCTGGTGTCAGAGTTCTTTGGAACCGCCTCTCGGCCTCTGACGTTGTTCCTTTAACGACTACTAGATGGCAGCCGGAACCAACGACTTAACGTGCCTTCCGAAGCACAGAATCATCTTTATCATCAGACAATCAGGTGATTCAAGCCTGCAATGTCCTAACCAAACTGGAAACAGCTAAACAAAGTATGCTTCTCGTGGGAATCGAACCTACGACCCCCGGGTCTATAGGCAAACTCCTTAACCACAGGACCACGGTGGCGAAAGTTTATAAAAGAATATTCTGATCATGACGTAAAACATTGGTAAAAGACGATTCTTTTATGTTCGCATTAACCCATTTGGGTCTCTATCAGAATCACCTTTTCGCTGAAAGTCAATTTCAGTTAGATGACGTAAAAGCAGGGTACCTAGAGATTCGAAAAGCAATTCAGTTAGATGACATAAAAGTAGAGTATCCAGTCAGCAGAAAGTCAACTCAGCTTGACGACATAAAAGTAGAATGAACTAGTAGCAAAATGTCTGGAATTGCGAATAGTCCGTATGGTTAGAATGTCCTATTAGCATGAAGTCGAATTAGTTGAATGAGATAAACTCAGAAAGAGATCTTTAAGCGACCACTTTTAAAATTTTATGACTTGCATTAATTAAACAGGCAGTTAGCTATCTGATTGACTATGACAACGACATCTCCGATTATGAGAAAAATTATGAATTGTGCTTCACTAAAAGCACCGGACGGATGACTTGTCGGTTTAATCATTTGGCTCAGTGATTTAGGGATATTCAGAGAACAGAAGTTTATTTAGAGAATTGAATCAAAATTTAGAAGGCTTTCATCTCAAATTTAATCATTCCTAACGTATTTAAAGCTACGAAAGCTGAGGATTAATGTGGTTATTTAAATGTATACAATATGAACAACTTTTCGGGACCGATGCTGGGAACTCGAAAAATATATTTTTTTAAACAATTTTTTCTTTATTTTTGCTATAAGACGTTACTTCGTACCAAATTTCAAAATTTAAAGTTTACTGGAAGAGTACCCTTTAGGTTTTGATTCCCTTGCGAATGTCGAAAATCTGCGTAATAAACGACTGTATCTTTTGACTACGTTGGTTTCGAAGTTTGATTTTTTTCACAGCTCTAAGGGACAGTAGATCTGAGTATTTGATATAATTTTCAGTCTGATACCTCCACGCGTTCCTAAGAAAAATGATCTTGACAGACAGGCGGTTAATAAAGTGATCCTATCCTATAAGGGTTCCGTTATTTCCTTTTGAGGCACGGAACCCTAAAAATATATCTTAACTAGCTTTTGCCCGCGGCTTCGCTCGCGTTAAGTTTTATGCAAACTTTCATCCACTTTTTATCCCCTTTCGGGTAGAATTGATCAAAATCCTTTCTTAGCGGATGCCTACGTCATAACGTCATCTACCTGCAGGCCAAACTTTAGCGCGATCCGTCCAGTGGTTTGGGCTGTGCGTTGGTAGATCACTATGTCAGTCAGTCAGTCACCCTTGAGTTATACTCGTATATATTTAGATGTCAATGCTATTGGTATTTTCCAAATGAAATCTCTGTGGTAAAACTCCAACAATTTAAATCAACGTAATATTATTCTACCTTGATATATAAATTCATATTTCGGTCGTAGATTCTTGAGCAAGTTGACTCCATTCAGCACGAATGGGAGACAAGACGACATGTAAGTCGCTTCGGCATATACCTAATAAGGCATCCATAGCTTTGGGAACGCTTAGCTGACATGCTGGGACCCTAGGAGCACGATCCAATGCCGATTAAGTACGCCAATAGAATGTGTTGCTATCAAGTGTCGTATGGAATGGCTATCAAGTATAAAGTATGACCACGTTTATTATTCAAATTGTGCTGTTGTTAATAATTATGTTTACATATTCATAATAATCAAATTAGTTGTTAATCTCGAACTTCAGTTTAGTTTAAAATCTTTCTTTAGGTCAGCTTGGACTGCCACATATACCAAATAATAAATAAATAAATAAATATATACGGACTAATCACACAGATTGAGCTAGCCCCAAAGTAAGTTCGAGACTTGTGTTATGGGATACTAGCTCAACGATACTATATTTTATAACAAATACATATATAGATACACATCCAAGACCCAGGCCAATCTGAAAAAGATCATTTTCCATCTTGACTTGGCCGGGGATCGAACCCGGTCACTCCGTGTCGCAGGCAGGTGTGTTGACCGCTGCGCCACGGAGCTAGTCAAACCAAATCCTTACTAATGTTATAAATTTATGCGAAAATGAGTCTGTTTTTTTATTTGTGCTTTCATGTCATAACTACTGATGATCATAAAATTTTGCTAAAAGGTACGTTGTCTGAGATCCGGAGAAGGACACATGGTACCTTTTATGTCGAAATAAAGTACTGTTACTGAGAGATCGAAATTAACGCAAACGGAGCAGTGGACGAAAGCTAGTATAGACTAACATTTTGTGGAGAAATACCACTCATCTATCAGTGAACTAAAATATCTTACTTTATAGAATTTTTGTGTCATATATTAATATTTGTAACATAATTAACTTTTAGTGATAACGGTTTGAACAGTTTAAAATATTGATGGCCATTCCTTACAACCTTGAAGAGCACCAAACTGCATCAGCTATATACGTAATCGGTGCCCTGCGAACCACGAGCAGTTGCATAAGCCTAGAGATAGATCACGACCCCGAAATAGTGCACAGCTGGACGATAGCGTCACTGTAATGCTACAACACGTACTGTATTGTCCGAGAACGAAGAAGGCTGAATTTATGCATGTTGTTCTTTTGTGGAGTCTCGAACACGCAATGTTTGGACCGTGAGTTTCTACGGAGGGTTTTCTGAATACGTTATCAACCAACCACTGCGGCATAGAAACCGCGGAAATGTCTATCGCTATGTATTATTAAAACTTACGCCAGATGACATAATTATACTCTTAAACAACGGTTTACTCAATAAGTCGGTATCACTGACATCTTTCAACCTATACAGATTTCTGAAACTGTCACTGGTACCGACATAACACGTGATTAAACTGTTTTTTTTTAAATATCAATCTCAAATTTTATTTGTCACTTGTGTTTTTATTTCACAAATAGGTTCTTAATAAATATAAACCGTTATTTTAGAGTTTAATTATTGCTATATTGTTTACGTAATACCGGCGAAGTGACCATAGTGTAAAGCGCAATATAGACATTGTCGCGGATGTCATGCGCAGGGGCAGGGTGCAGTACTGAAACGTTTGAAAAGCTCTTAATCGATAATATTTGACAGTCGCAAGTACTGTTAAGCTGTTGCTAATAACAGCTTTTGGTACGTTTCTTTGCTGTAAATGTATTTCATAAAACCCCCTAATGGCTTTTATTTTACACTAACTTTTGTATTTAATAAGTCTTTTAATTTTGATCAGTGCTTTTTTCTATCGTTATATTCTTCTCAATTTAGTTTTATTTTTCTACGAATTGGATAGACTTCACGGAACTAGCGAATCGCGACTACGTCAACTAGGTAGTACTTTAATAATAATATTTAAACCACAGGTAATTCAGGGGAATTAATATTTCCAGATCGCAAACGTGCGAGAGAACAATTTTTGATATTGCTTTATTTAGTAAGTAAAATCAATTGAACAGTAATGGTTTCTTTCCATTACTTATTGCACATTTTTATGCAGCAATCAAAGTCAAATTCAAAGATTATTGTTCATGTCTGCAATGTCGATAGAATTGTGATATTCCTTTGCAGTTCGATGTCCTAGAATAGTGTCTCGCATTGTTTAGCTACAATTCTAACCATTGTGGTCATGGAAATGAAAATCAGTAAATTTTAGCCAATCATTACAGACTTCTTACTACAAAATGAGCCCTAAATGATTTAAATCGTTGAATCATCTCGAAGAAAAAATCATTAACGTGATTTTCTAATATTCTAACATTGTCAATTCAATTTAGAATATATAAATAGTGTGATAAAGTTAACCAATCCGTGATAATTGAATAATGTGGATTATTTAATCCTATCTTGATTCTATCTCAATAACACACTTACGTAAGTATTTAACGACTTACGTAGTACTAACCTTGCCGCGGCAAAAGATACGTACATCCGAAGAATTAGTAAACAGTTCCGCGCGGTCTCCAATTCACCCACTTTATTCTTCAGTTAACAAAAACACCGGAAACTCACGGTACGGGCTTCCACTGACAACACGACACACACTATATACGTATAACACAGACATCCCTTTATAGGCGAGCGATCATTGCATCCAGCTCGTCGTCCTCGCACAATATGCAGGACTTTGAGAGGCCAGGATCTGACACAGACAAATGCGGCCATAAATGGAGACACGTCCAAGCTGTCATGGCATACTACCAAGCCCTCAGGAAAATTAAAAGGTTCGAAACCGCGTGTGACAACGGTAACCGTTTTGTTTGATTAATACTAGCGTGTGATACGGACGTTATTAATATGGGGTATACGAGTTGCTCACGTATGAACAGATGCTAGCTTGCTGATATGATTCAACTCCGTCCAGAAGTCTTTGGCCGTCGTTTGCACGCTCGCGTGTTTGTATTGAAAAAGTATGAACAGATAAGTGACGCGGGTGCACGGCTTGGACTCATTCAAACACCAGCTGCGAGCGAAACTGTTTTTATTTTTAATCAGTTAAAAATTATAGATTACTCTCTATTGATGATATTACACCTTTATCTTTGGAACATATTAAAAAGCGTTACCGAATCGCATGGCAGGTACACGCCGTGGATGGAACGCCCAATCTATGAGCTCGTGGGAATTTTGGCGGACGGCTTTATAAAGGACTAATGTGAATCGATACGTGCACACAGTCGTTTCGATCAGCATTACCGAACGAGGTCGGAACGTGTCGGCCATTAGTTAACTTTATACGTGAGTAACCCGTATGTTGCATATTAATAGTGGTAACCTTTTTCTTCGGTAACCGTTGTCTTTTTCATGTTTGTTTTCCCACTAATGTGCTACCTTCGTCTGTGTATAGGAACTTCGGGAATGGTATTTTATTCACTGGATTTTGTGTGTTTTTCTTGTGGATATTGTGTCTTACTAGTTCACCTTGGAGAAATTCTAGTTTCCTACTTTCACTTGGGAGATTTCATGTGTAATGTTTTAATGCATTTATTAATAAATAGAGAACTTACTTAGATTTAAACTCTACTTTTAGACATAGAACATAGTTTTAGATGCGTTAGATTCGACTCACTAATCTTACTCTACAAATATACTTTAATCGATTTAACTTTTTATTTCTCTAGTAAAAATTGCCATGCCGCATGTAGATAAAGGTAGAATATTTGTTTGCACGTTACTAAAATTACAAATCACGCCTCTTGGCAAAGCGGAATATATTAAAACGTTAATTGAAACGCTAACTATGTTGAAATTCATGAATGAAGTAACAATAAAGATAAATTTAATGCACATACATTTATGTGAAAAAAAAAAAATGTATCTAATGTATTTTTTATAGAATTATAATCTATGTGGAAAAAGGTATCAATTAATAAACAAAAAATAAATATAATGACTTCATTTGTGAATAGCTGCAGCGTCTTGATTATCGTTTTGCTGTAATGCTGGTTAGCCAGAGGGGCTATTCACAATAAATCGTGTGCAAAGTTTGAATACAAATAGAAATATTTTTTAATTAATCTTGGATTTCTTAGCTTTTCTTTTTGATCTTTAAGAATTCATATAAACGTTTCTACAGAGAAATATTCAAGTTAACTTTCCATAACTTTCCGAATAAAATATTCATTGAATTAAACTTGACTTTCTACCTTTGAAAACTTTTAATGGAGCGTCTTCTATACAACACATATTATCCGCTATCTTGTGCTGATTACAAAGGCTTTAAAATTAGAAAATGTTTAACATATTCTTTGATTTTTAATAGTGTCAATTCAGCTGATAGTTACATCATTTGAAATACTAAGGTTGGATAGAGTTGTGTTAAATGTTAAAAATTAATGCAACAAAAAATAATACCTTTTAATTGCACCAATTCACTTCAGTTTACATAGACCTATGATGCAATAGAGGCATGAAGCCGAAAATATCTTTGATTTTCACAAACGTCAAGCATATGTATCTTTTGATAATTTTCTTATTCAAAATCCTACGCACAGTTCAAGATTGAACACCTTGTATGGAAATTGCTCCTCTTTAAATCCTGGTAGCATGGCTCCTTCGCTTACTTCCCTTTAGTAGTTAGATAGCTAGAGTTGTATTAATATGTATGAATCCGATTAATTCAGAACAAAGTCCAACCAAAGGTGGAGGAAGCTACGCACCACCGTCCAAATCGGCTCAGCGATTCAGAAGAAACCCACTTTGAAGAGGGAGGACTCATTTCTGAAGAGGTTCTCGACAAGACAAACGCCGGCGACGCAGGAAACTGTAAGATTTTGTAATATTTCTATGATTTTTAGTAAAATTTACAATATTAGTTGTAAATAAAAATACTTATGCTAGATTCCCACTGAATGAGTCGAGTCCATAATTGAAGTAAATTTCATATTCAAATGGCGTGGCGGCAGCCGACTCTGTTTTGTTAAGTCCATTATATATGGAATTTAAATACTATAGAGAAATACCAATTTCCATTGTTGCATTGTAAATCCATTTTAGCCTGACTCCATCAGTGGATTTCTAGTGATTATTGAGAGATCGTTATTCATATTATTACTTCATGAAAAGGTGAGGGGAAGAACGCGACCTCGACAGTAATTTTAGTAAATAGATATTGGTCCTCATTTGAAATTCCTTCCAAGATACAGCGTGTAATGTACCCTTGACGTTCCCTCAAAGGGAGACTCAGACCATCAATAAGAACAAGTTTTCCTATGGCACCAACGCCTGGAACTCAAAAAAGATTTCGGCATTTCCATACAAAATAGTTCTGCCGCCCGGCCAGTTTGTATGGGAATGTCGTTCTTTTTTTTTTCCAGCATTGTTTTCATAGTAAAAGTTGTTCGCCTAGTCGTAGCCGGAGGCGCTGATGCATTGCCGACTCTTAGGACACGTGTAAACACGCCTTTTGAAGGACCCAAGTCATAGCACACAGCTAAATATAAAAGTATTTCTTTTCTACTGATCCATATTTTCCGTACAATACACATCCATCACAAGTTGCTCGCTCGCCTGGCCTAGCACAAATTCCTTTGGACAAATCAAAAAAACATTCCTCAAAACGTGGAAACGTAGCCTTACATCTGGAATACGGGAGTTAAAAGAAGAGACTGGCTGTTAAAATTCTAAGTCAAAGGAGGACAATCAACTAACTCATATTGAGATTTTCTTTGCTCTGAAATTTACTCATCAAATTGATTATAGAAAATCTTAATCCAATTTTAAATTAAGATGTACTTTTTACATCATACAGGTAGAAGACACTGGATCAGAAGGTGCTACTGGCGACGGGCATAGAACAACAAATCGACAGAGGCGGCGGAAAGTTCGAGCTCCCAGAACTGTAGTGAATCCTGATGAGAACTTCTACTTCTACTGGCTGTGGCTCATCACCCTCTGTGTGCTGTACAACTTCTGGACGCTGATCGTGAGGCAGAGCTTCCCAGAGTTACAGGTCAGTTTATTTATTTTTAACACTAAACTGTTGGGGTAAACACCGTTGTCCATCAATCCCTTCGATCAAAGATAATGGTAGTAACACGAATCGCGCTCGAAAAGTGGCACCGGCAAAACAGCGCACCAATCGAGTTTCGGAGCTGTATTGTCCACAGTTTCAATAAACCGCGCTAGCACTCATACGTCTCGCGATGACGAAGGTCAGTGAAAAGATGCAAAAACTACGCGTCAAAAGTGAAAAAGAAAGATGGAGTGTTATACTTTCAGTATGTACCGTTTTTGTTGTTGTTTGAAAGTATGCATGTTTTGGCTCTGTGACATTATTTAGGCTTCATTTTGTATGAGACTGTGTATCTACCATTATATTTGATCGAAGCTCAATCCATCAAATCATTCCACCAAAATGTATATTATAATATATAATTCTTATAAAGGACTAATGACTAGGAACATACAAAAAAATCATCAAATGCGGTACTATTTTATATTCGATCATCAAAATCGGAGCTACGGTGTCACAGGCAGACACACAAACATACACATAAACAGAGATGTTTTACGCCTCTCTTTGTGCGTAAAAAATAGCAAAAACTCGTACAGCAGTTTTTATGCTAATTTTACTACAGACAGAAAGCCTAATATTATACAGGGTCTGAAATATCTTCAAACTCTGTAAGAAAGAAGGTATTTTCTTTTTAATTTTACCGTCAGGATGAAACATAAACACTCATTGTTGATGAAGTTTGCTTTTGCTTTTTCACTTCTTTTCTTTTACAATCAAAATGTGGATTAAGATTAAAAAGTTCTTTGTTTACATTTAGCTTAGATATTAAAATTATTGCATCTGTGCACAAGTTTTTCATTAAGTTATCAAAAAGCTCGACTACTACTCCTATAAGTTGTTCCTGTAAGTTGTGTATATTTTTATATACAAATCATAGGATAGCTACCGGGTTTCAATAAAAAAAGCCTTCAATTTTTAAGTCTAAAGTCCGCCATTTTTTTAAATACATAAAAACCTTTATTACCTATAAACTCTTATTAAAGCAAATAAAACTTTCGGATTTATTTGCTTTAATAAGAATTTCTGATTTAAGTGGAAAAAAATTTGATTAAGGCGATTTGCTACAAAACATTTTTAAAATTACACTAACCATAAATATATCTTTAATATTAGTTTGAGATTAGTACCAGTATGTATAAGATAAATTATAAATTACAACCATATATTTCAATCTGATACCTTTATGCGTTCATGAGTAAAAGGCCTTTTACAAACAGATAAGTAGAAAGAGCACAACAAAGGGACCATAAATTAGGGTTTTTTTTTTACCTTTCGGGGTCCGGAACCGGAAAAGAGAGGCCATAGCGTATCAAAGAACGCTAGTTTTATTCAGGCATTACGTAAAACATGATATATCCTTCTAAAAATAAGTTTCAACTCTGTTTTCTAAACAATAGATACAAGAATGTATTACAATTTTTGCCGTTAAAAATTGGTCGTGTGGTTTCCGGTAGAGTACAATAGGACCACTCCAAGTCTTCCCGTGGATGTCGTAAGAGGCGGCTTAGGAAATACAAGCTAAACAAAGCTCATCAACATCAATGAGATCTCTCCAACCCGTCTGGCCAGCGAGGAGAGTGTAGGCCAAATCCTCTGTCTGCTCGGGCCAAATATGGCTCCAATAGTACAGAGATGGTCATGCTCCTGCAATGGAGACTAAAAAGACCTGATGATGATGATGATAAAGTTAAGCATTAAAATTATGTTTTATGATATTTTGCCTATTAAGGCGATACCACTGTAAATAAGGTCGTTCTGAACCTTATTTATCTCGCAAAATACTTAAATTAGGAGTTTCATATCTAAGTAATATGATTTTTGACTATTTCATCTCCAAAAATTGAAGATGAAAACACGTTTTGATAAAATTTTCTCGATAGAAATATTTTTTGAAAAATGGTCTTCGTTCGCAGAGTTTTTGTTATTGTAGCTCAAATGCGACGAATGAAATAATGATTTTTAGACTAAAAGATAGGTTATTAGTAATTTATCAAAATGTAAATATGAAATTACAATTAACCGGTCTGATTTTATATAAAATAGAAATAACGAATTTGGCGCTTACGTTTTTTTCTTTGAGCGACTCGAGACTATCTCCTATCTCATCATTCACGGGCTAAACCGCCAAGCGCTATCCCTTGCGCGCACTTGATCTGATCAGTCCTTTGCCGAGCAATGGTACCAAACATTTGAGGCCTCGTCTTAATGAATGTTATTCCAAATCAATTCCTCGCTTTCCATTTACTGTCCCAAAACTTTTGAAGAAACCTGATTACAGACTTATTATTGAGCGCCTCATCTAACTTTGAAGATTATGGTGGATCGAAGAACTTCGTTTATTTATTTTCACGTTAAATCCAACGCTAATCATATTGAATATCGGGGCTTCCTGTAAATTTCCCTATTGGGAGTCCAAAGCAATTTCGCGTCCGGAAATCAAACACGTAACCCTACAATCGTTTACGACATAAACCTAGAGGGATCCCAAACATGAGGCCCATTTGACACACCCGCCTTTGAAAAAGTTTGCCTCTCTCGGGCACATCAGTGTGACATATTAAGTCAGATAAGATTATTAAACTTATACATCAATTTTAAAGTTGTATTAGGTGCAGCCTATGACTTTTCAGGTTTGCGTAGCCGAATGGGAATCGGAGCCCAGATTCGCCATGTGTGTCAGTCAGACAATAAAGTGACTGTAATATACGGTCGAACGGATCGTCATTCAGTGGCTGTAAGCCAGTTAATTTCGATGCTATTAGGACTGCGCAGTTTTTGTCTCGGTAGGCATCTATTTATATGGTTCGTCTTTTAAACTTTGTACGACCATCTTATGACAGCTGTCAATCCGTAATCACCTTTAAGCCCTACAGTAGACATTATGATAAGTAAACAGATTGAACATATAAGATTTCTGGCAAAAGTTTTTTTGATATTACCTTTCTTATGTTTAGAACCGGAGGCACAACATTTCCCTCATTTTTAAAACCGATTGTCTCACGGTTAGACACAACAACAATAACACTATAATAAAATATTTATGTTGTAATTGATTATGTTGACTTATATTAAAAACAAATAAAAGTGATTGAGTGTACACAGACGTGTGTACTCAATCACATTGTTAATTGGATTTCTAAATTTAGTCAAATGTATCTCATGTTGCATTTCGGGACTTTCTTTTAAAGTAATCCAATTCATATTTAAAAATTCCTGAATGTGGATATTAGCGTTCTGCTGTCGTTGACTTTGAAGCAGTGTCGCCGACAGAAATATATCAACATAGAACGGCTAAGTGGGCGGTACAAGCGTGTCTCAATCTTGCACGATCGTGCAAGATTCGTTAAACGCTGATCAGTCAGCGCGCACGTCTTGACATGAACACATGCTTTATTCTGCGGTTTTTAATTGTAAAATCTGTTTATCGGTATAACGCGATTTATTTCTGTACATGTGACATTACAAGGTATTTCGCTAGTAATGACACGTGCGTTTTCTTAGAAAAATCCTGGCATCCCCGTTCTATCTTGATATATTTTTATGGTATCGCCCAACTTCAAAGTCAATCTTAAAATTATTACCAGGAGTCACGGTCAATTGACCATGCACACCTTGGTGACAGAGTTCTTCGGAACCGCCTCTCGGCCTCGTGATTCCTTTAACGACTATTACACGGCATCTGGGACCAACGGCTTAACATGCCTTCCGAAGCACGGAATCATCCTTATTATCAGACAAATCAGGTGATTCAAGTCTGCAATGTCCTAACCAAACTGGAAACAACACAACAAAGTAAAATACCTGTGGGTTAACCACGATAAATTGACACTACTACCTTGCTTACTGGGATATGATAAATCAAATCAATACCAAGCCCAGAAATCGAACAAATAACCCTGCAATCCTTTACGCTATTAAGCCCGAGGGATCTTCTACATAGGCCCATTTGACACACCCGCCTTTCAAGCAAATTGTGCTATCTCCCTTGAGTACTAACATAATAGTTCCGTTTGGTTTGCACCTTGGCACTTTGTTAAATGACGTCAAAAAGGTCCTCCTTTCTCAATTCTTGGTTCTCGACTGTACTTTTTTTTTCCTTTTGTTGGTTTGTTTTTCAATAGCAAAGTAATTAGAAGAGAAATATTATGGCGAGCTCCTTGTTGCAGTGGTTTACACGCCAGCCTGCGACACGAGTGTGCCCGGGATCGATCCCCGGTCAGGTCAAGACGGTAAATGATCTTTTTCAGATTGGCCTGGGTCTTGGATGTTTATCTATATACGTATTTGTTATAAAATATAGTATCGTTGAGTTAGTATCCCATAACACAGTAGTCTCGAACTTACTTTGGGGCTAGCTCAATCCGTATGATTTGTCCATATATATTTATTTATATATTTATTAATTTATCATACTGTCTAAGGGCACCACGTTGGGCGCCAATGTCAGGTCAGGTCCCACCTATCCTTGCTGTAATGGAATGTTCCTCTTATAAAGTAGATGTTTATCGTTTACTGGTCACGCACTGTTATAAAATTAACATTTTTATAATATAGTAGCGATCCGCCTCGGCTTCGCATGGGTGCGATAAATAATACATAAAAACCTTTCTTTTAAATCACTCTATCTATTTAAAAAAAAACGCAACAATATCCGTATTTTAATTTGCAAAACATTATTTAAATCTGAGGTGTGAAAAGTGAAAACGGGTAGAAAAATAAGTAGCTAGATCATCTAAAACTTCAATCGACTTCATCCGCTTTATATAGTCCATGTGCTTTTTAGACTTCTTTATAAAAAAAAAAATAACATTGTTCTAGGCACCAAAAAGGTATCAAGTCACTATACAGATTTACATGGTTGCTATCAATAAATAAATGTCGTTCTATCTACTGTTTAAAAGTACAGTGATGTTATTATACACTGCATTCACTGCAACTCACTGTCTTTTGTTTTTATACTGGGGACGTCCGAGTGGAAACTGTTAGGTTTGTAAACAGAAAACCTCCTTCGTAGCTCCGAGGAAATAGAAAATACGCTAAAAATACTTCGCAGATGTAAGTGATCGCACACTTTAAAATAATATTTAAACCTAAGAAAAAATAGTGAAAAAGCAGTTTCATCATCATCATCGACATCCCCCTATATCCCACTGCTGAGTATATCATCATCATCAGGTCCTTTTTAGTCTCCACTACAGGAGCACGCCCCTTTCTGTTTTACTAGAGCCATACTTGGCCAGAGCAGCTAGAGGACTTGGCCTACACTCTCCACGCTGGCCAGACGGGTTGGAGAGGTCTATTATACGTTTATAAGCTTTGTTTAGCTTGTATTTCCTAAATCGCCTTTTACGACATCCACGGGAAGACTTGGAGTGGTCATATTCTACTCTGCCGGATACCACACGGCTAACTGCTGAGTATAGGCCTCTTTCAATGAATGCCATTCATCTCGGCCTTGTACCTTAAGAATCCAGTTTCAACCCGCAATTTTTCTAATATCGTCAAGTTTATTTCAAGCCGTTAACTGTCCCACTGCTGGGCAAAGGCCTCCCTCCATTTCTTCCATTCTGTTCGATCTTCGGCTAGATTATTCCAGTTCTTTTTGAATTAAAACAATAAAATGTTCAAACTCACTTCAGTTAGGATATCGTCATCATTTCGTATAGGTGTCACGGTCAATCGACCAGTTAGGATATGAAAAATATGTATAAAACCAAAAAAGAACGAATTGTAACAGTGGAAGACACACAGCTATATCATTTCTATGTAAGATCTGTCCAAATAACACGAAGACACGTAAACTCACTCCAATCTATTCGCTGTGAACAAATAAATCAAATACAGCGAAGTTTATATCTTGTCACTGTCTTTTTTGGACGGCTGGGTGGAAACCGTTAGCGTTGTAAACAAAAACTTTCGGAAAAAATAAACTTGTCGAGTAAGAAACACTTCAAAAGTATTTTTTTGCTAAATTATCCTTAATCCTTACTAATATTATAAATGCGAAAGTGAGTTTGTTTGTTTGTTTATTTGTTTGTTTGTTTGTTTGTTTGTTTGTTTGTTTGTTTGTTTGTTACGCTTTCACGCCGTAACTACTGAACCGATCATCATGAAATTTTGCATACAAGTTCTCTGGAGTACGGAGAAGGACATAGGCTACCTTTTATCCCGGGAAAAAGTACTATTCCCGAGGGATCGACATTGACGCGGGCGGAGCCGCGGGCGAAAGCTAGTAATATTATAAATGCGAAAGTGAGTTTGTTTGTTACGCTTTCACGCCCTAACTACTGAACCGATCATCATGAAATTTTGCATACAAGTTTTCTGGAGTACGGAGAAGGACATAGGCTACCTTTTGGTCCTATTTTACTCTGCCGGAAACCACACGGCCAAGGTGGAGGACATAGGGTACATTTCATCCCGGGAAAAAGCTGTTCTATACTGTTCCCGAGGGATCGACATTGACGCGGGCGGAGCCGCGGGCGAAATCTAGTCTTTATATAATGTCAGATGACGAAAAGTGAAAAGTGCTGTTGGAAAATAAAGTAAACAATTTTTAGCTGTCTCCCGCGTTACCGTACTCAAGTGTACCTATATTACGGTGTTATATATGGTTGGATTGTGAGTATTCATGTGCCGTTCTCGAAGTTTTCAGAAACGGAGAGAGTTGGTCGGATTTTTTTTACCGAAAAACCTTTTCTTCTTTTTCTTAAGTGTGAGAATTATTAAGACATTCTCAAGAATACAATACATACTATCACGTCTTTTTCCCTTGTGGGTTAGACAAAGTCCAGATTTATAAGACCCTAATGCCACGTTTGGCTGATTAGTGGGCATTAGGCGGCTAAAGTGATGGGTTGCTAGCCTCATGGCCTACTAACATGATTCAACAGATTTTTGCCTATTCCCTCGATCGGCTTTTACGATTTGCGCAGGGAGAGAAGCAGCTTGTTCTATGTTTTTTCTTTTCTCCCAGACCAGCATGGAAGAGCTTCTTTTCTTTCATTCTCAAGAATAATTTGAGAGAACGAAGAATTTATCTTCGGTACAGCACGTATTATGTGATATTTATACTGGCAAGAGACTTACGTAATGTCATCATCATCAGGTCTTTTTAGTCTCCACTACAGGAGCACGACCCTCTCTGTACTACTGGAGCCATACTTGGCCAGAGCAGCCAGAGGACTTAACCAACACTCTCCACGCTGGCCAGACGTGTTGGAGAGGTTTCTTAGATGTTTATTAGCTTTGTTTAGCTTGTATTTCCTAAGTCGCCTCATACGACATCCACGGGAAGACTTGGAGTGGTCCTATTCTACTCTGCCGGGTACCTCACGGCTTGTCTACGTAATGTCTCGATACATAAATCTCTTACGCCGACCACATAATGATAACCTACACAACTTTCCTTTGGTTTGAGACAAATAAAGACGCATTCTTTTAAATCTATGCCTATGAATAAAACAAAAAAGATTACATAAGTCAGGCCTTTTAGAAAAAAACCGTCGTTAAGGAAAAAGACGGGGCACTATTATGTGCTAAAATCTAAGAAATAGGTAAGTTCAATAGGCCATGCGGCTATCAACCCATAACAAATTTAATTCTGTTTTTCATCTATACGCCCAACAAGACGCTAAACCTGGCATTTCGGTCTGATGATCGATTCAGTACTTACGGCGTTAAAGCGTAACAAACAAACAAATAAACAAACAAACTCATTTTCGCATTTATAATATTAGTAAGGAAAGGATACCATTTCTTCTTCGGTGGAAATATTATATTGATGATAGGGTTTCTAGTTCATTAGTACATTATCTTAAAACACATACAAGATATGCAACCTTAAAAGATTTGTCCGCACATCCAATTTGACTCGCATATAACGACACATCCTAACTAATATTATAAATGCGAAGGTGAGTTAGTTTGTTTGTTACGCTTTCACGTTGTAACTACTGAACCGACCATAATGATTAATAAAATATAACATTTTCAACGTTATCAGGGGGGGGGGGAGAAGGACAAAGGGTACATTTTATCCCGGGAAAAAGTACTGTTCTACTAGGTTATACATAAATCGCATAATATAATAGTTTAATCTATGTTCTACAGGGATATAGCCTTGGGATATAGCATATGAAATTGTTTATAGTTCTACTTAAAAAGTAATAACCTATTTCCGAACTTATTTTCATTTCGCACTCTCTTTTATTACGTAGGTACACTTTATGGTGTTCGTAAATTTCAAGAAGGTCATGCAATTTATGCGTATTTTACATAGTGGGATTGCTGATGCTACTCTTACAGTATATACTTTTCATATGCATATTTTGATAACTTTGTAATTGAACAAATTTTGTAAAATAGTATGTAGGTTTTTTTTTTTTAAAACCTCTGTAACGCCTTTTTGCACTTTTTGGGATGGGCAAAATGTTAAACTCGCATCAGGACACGTGACCGGAGGCGTAGAAGAGGAAGTAATATCCCCCACTCTTTCTACCGCGCGGAGTTTTCACTTTTGCCGGAACTGCCACAGTGCAACCCGTTTTTATTTTGTTTGATTTATCGACCTTTGTCCATTTTCCTAGACGTTTGTTCTCGCTTAAGCAATTTTCGTACCCAAAATCCCATAAAATATCCGCGATTACATATAATGTGATGCCTATAATGTGTGCCGTGTGGTATCCGGCAGAGTAGAATAGGACCACTCCAAATCTTCCCGTGGATGTCGTAGAAGGCGACTTAGGAAATACAAGCTAAACAAAGCTTTTAAACATCTGTGCGACCTCTTTAACCCGTCTGGCCAGCGTGGTGAGTGTAGGCTAAGTCCTTTGGCTGCTCTGGCCAAGTATGGCTCTAGAAGAACAGAGAGGGCCGTGCTCCTGTAGTGGAGACTAAAAAGGACCTGATGATAATGATTACATATAAGGTTTCATTTAGTTTAAATTTTACTGAATAACTGCATCTCCTGCTCCTCATCCGACATCTTTGCCGGGTGCTTCTTCAACCGATGCGTCGAAGCCGGAGTCCGCTATTATATAAGGTCCATTTAAAAATATTTAACGGGCGTGGGCCAACAAGCTAGAAAAATGTTATAGAAGTAAATCAAAGTAAAACGTCACGTTAGTTTTCGAGATATCTTGGTTTAAACATTTAGAAAAACTTGGCCCTGCTTGAGTAGCTCCATAATCGCAGACAAATACAGTTAAAATGCAGTACAAGTATTTTCCCGCGCCAAGAATCGAACCCAGTATCGTACCCTTTGTATCATAGGCTAGCGTTAGCCACTGCGCCATAAAGACAGCCAAATGAACAAAAATCTCGGAATTAATAAATAACAAACTTATTTTTACGTAAGTTCACTCAGCCAATATATCCTTTCTTTTCTAAAAATATAAATGCGAAAGTGAGTTTGTTTGTTTGTGACGCTTTCACGCCGTAACTACTGAACCGATCATTATAACATTTAGCATACAAGTTCTTTGGAGTACGAAGGACATAGGCTACCTTTCATAACAGAAAAAAGTACTGTTCTCAAAGGAAGGACGTTGACGCGAGCGAAAGCTAGTAGAAGTAATAAATGATCAACAGATCTCGTGTCTCGTCCAATAAATTGCTTTCGTTTCCAATAACCTCGGAACTTGATACGTCAGTTTTTCAAGCCCCTTTGATATTTTATCTCCGACAAGCTTATTGCACGAAACTGATACAGCAACATGTGTATGTGTGTAGTGATTTGTAGGTTATTTATTTTACTTCGATTGCTTTTAGGGTTCAGTACCTAACTGCAGTGCCTAAAGGAATCCTATTACTGAGCATTCGATATCTATCTCCTCCTACCTCCGTGGTCCAGTGGTTAAGGCGTTTGCCTGTAGATCCGGGGGTCGTGGGTTCGATTCCCACGGGAAGCATACTTTGTTAAGTTGTTTCCAGTTTGGTTAGGACATTGCACGCTTGAATCACCTGATTTTCTGATAATAATGATGATTCCGTGCTTCGGAAGGCACGTTAAGCCAGCCCCGGCTGCCATCTGGTAGTCGTTAAAGGAACCACGTCAGATGTCGAGAGGCAGTTCCGAATAACTCTGACACCAGGGTGTTCATGGTCGATTGACCGTGACACCTACACGAAATGATGATGATGATATCTATCCGTCCGTCCGTCTATCACAGGGCTGTATCTTTTTAACAGTAATAGGCGAAATTTTCACATATATGTATGTCTATTGCCGCTACGAGTATAACAACAAACAATAAAAAACAAAATAAAATTAATAATCAATGGGTTAACGAAGAAGTAAAGGTCGCGGGTCGTAACTGGATGAGACAGGCACAGGACCGAGGTGGGTAAGCGAAGAGAGGCCTATGCTCAGCAGTGTGCGTAAAAAGGGTTGATATGATGATGATAATGAAATTAATGGAGTGTCCCATACAAGTGTTCTTTTAGCATTTTTTATCGATTCTGTCAAAGATACATAGTATCACGTCTTTTTCCCTTGCGGGGTAGACAGAGCCTAGGTCTATAAAAGACCTTACGGCCACATTTAGCATGTGTAGATGAAAAACGAAATCAAATAGTGATGGGTTTGTAGCCGCATCGCCTATTGACATGATTCCGCAGATTTTAGCCCAATTCCTTAACCGGCTTTTACGTAATAAATAAGCAGTAATTGTTCTTACTTATTTGTATAAGTAACAATAGTGTTTATGCTCAAACTTGTGATGTTCAGCAGCAATATCTGACAACTAGTGGTAATCCACTAGTTGTCAGATATTGCTGCTGCTGTCAGGTGCTTAAAGGCATCTTACCGAGCTTGAATGTTAAAGGACCCGGTCCGGCACGAATAAGATATGAATCGGTATGTATCCAAAAGATCGGGTACTGTGATGCAGGTCTTTTAATCCAGAGGCAGATTCTCTAAGGTTCCAATTTATCCTCAGCTCTACCAATCTCTTATGCTTATTATAAGAATAATTTTATACCTACATAGACATTTGTTGTCCACAGATAATGTGCCACTACTTCTGGCTGACGTGCGACGGCATCAGCGACGTAGTCTTTGCGTTGGACCTTGTAGTACAACTACGGACGGGATATCTTGAACAGGGACTGATGGTACGCCTTTTATACCTTTTTTTACCTAAGAGGGCATACCGCCGCCCTTTTTAGAAAGACACATAGCCCATGAATGCCACTATCGAAATACAGACCATATAAAAAATCTGGCTTGTTTTCATGTTCTGATCTTCACGTAGTATCTCGTCGTGTAGATATGGAGAGGCTTTCCTTTGCCTCTTTAAAAAAAATAGACAGCATATCATAAAAAGTAAAATTAAAAAAAAATAAGATGAACCCAATTGCTTTCCCTTCTAACACCTATCTAAAAACACTTGGACTTTTAAGACGCACCGAATGATATCTTAACTCTGGAAATCCATCCAACCGCTTGGAAGGTACGAGGTCATAAATAAATTTATTACATATATTTTTACATACGATACACGTGAAACCAACATGTAAACTTGAAGGAAGCAAAGTCTCGTTGTTTCGTCAGAATATAATTTGATCCCTTGTGAAGTAACACGCATTATTCAAATTAGGATTTGCTGAGCTCACCAAGAAGGTCAGTTTCTAATTATAGAAATTTTCGTACTGACCGCTGCTAACGTCAGAACTTCATTTGTTTAGCAATTGTTGGAAGCTAATGAAGAGGCGTAAGTTTCATGCTGTGGCGTATATCAGTACCCTGTCGGTATCAGCCCGTCCTTTATTCCAAACATCAATTGACGCCGCATCAACTCACATGTGAACTTTAAGGAAACAAAGTCTCCTTGCTTCGTTAGAATATAATTTGATCCCTTGTGAAGTAATACGCATTATGCAAATAAGGATTTGCTGAAGTATTTGCGAACTCCAAGAAAGTCAATTTCTAATTAAGTACAGAGCTTTGTATGCAGAACACGGTAACCGCAATGTCTGAAACTTTTAAATCCGTGATCAAAAAGAGAAATGTTTTAAATTTTACATTTATTGTTTCCATTAGTGGATACATGAAACTTGGTCAGGTTGGGGGTGGAATTATTATTTTTAATTTTATTGTTGTATGAATGAAAACTTCTTAATGATCTTTGGCAGGAGATAATTCTTGAATTCTAATAAATTGATGTCAAACGTATGTCTCGAAAATAAATTATAGCTAGTCTTAGCATTTGCGTCATGACTTATGACAAAGTACGACACATTTGTTACAAATAAGGTGTAAAAAATCTAAACGCGATAGGTTTAAGTATGACGCTCAGCCGTGCTCAGCCCCTAGATGCCAAATTCCAAAACATCTCAGGGGAACACGCTTATATATGATAGAGACATCAATAGTTATCCCAGAGCTCGCCCAATAATGAATGAGCGGAGAAAAATCGATGCCTTAGAAATGTGGTGCTGGCGACGACTCTCTCAGAATAAGTTGGACTGCCTACCGCACTAACATCTCCGTATTAAAGGAATTTAGGATCAAGAAAAGGCTAGCGTCGATTGTGCAGTCCAGCAAGGAAAGTGTAGGCCAAATCCTCTGTCTGTTGTGGCCAAATATGGTATATCCGGTAGTACAGAGAGGGTCATGCTCCTGCAGTGGAGACTAAAAAGACCTGATGATGATGATGATGATGATTGAAGGCAAGCTTTGACGCGGTCGGTCTCCAGCGAGGTGGCTAGTTGTTGTCAAAGCTGTAACACAGTGCCCAGCAACAGAATACTAAACAGAGATACGTGAAGAAGATGGCAACAGCAGCGGCCGTAGAGGAGCAACCCAATCCGCAATCGACCACTCTGTCAAGAGTGTACGTCTAAGAAGAGAAGAACTTGCTGATAATGTAGCTTTCTACTGTAATCAGATATTATCGCGATCATGTTATGCTGCAATATGTATGTTTATTTATTATATTTACATATATGTATGTTTATGATATCTAAATAGATATATCATTTATGATATCAAAACTAAGAAGTATAACTTTCTCAGTTTATCTTTTACTGTCTATAATATTTATTAATTCAGTCTATATACCTATATATCCTATATTATAACACTCATTGTTATCTTGCACCCCGTCTATTAATTTGTCAACACATCCTTAAGGTAAAACTGTTATTGCCTTTTGTACAAAATCATGAAGATTGTGTGAAATAAATTAAAAAAAAAAAAAAAAAAACATAAACTCACAAAACTTTCCTTTTTACAATATGTATTAGTCTAGAGTATTTTGTTCTGTCTAACTAATATGAGATAAAAAGTTTAGTTTACAAGTATCTTACCACAACTTCTTTGTTTCTCAGGTGTACGACTCAAGAAAGCTAGCCAAGCACTACTTGACGTCCCGGCCTTTCCTGCTGGATATCGCGTCGCTGACACCACTGGATCTGATCCAGCTCCAGATTGGAACCAATCCTATCATTCGCTTCCCTAGGTTTCTTAAGGTAAGGTATCTCTAGATTGTTGAGTTATTTCCTTAAAGAAGTTTTTTTGCAAAAATATCATTTTCGTGGCAAGTTCTTATTATAAACGAGTCCACATTATAAAGTGCTTTCTAAGACAAATCAAATGAGCCCAAACACGTTTAATTTAAAAGTTCCCATGGTCACCTTCCAACTCTATCATCAGACCAACGCAACGATTTCATAATATTGTATTGTCATCCGATTTACACATGCATGCAAAATTTCAGCTCAATCGGTAACCGGGAAGTGGATCAAATATTTGATTACAAACACACGTCGGGACAGATGAAACTAAATAAAAGCTTGTAATAAATCATTACTTAAGCAGAGTTTATTATTATGTTTGAACGGTGAATTTGCATTACATTTAAAGGAACGATTCATCCAGTCGATATAAAAAAACTTTTCCTATGGGACCAATACTGGGAATACAATTTTTGAAGTGAAAACTTCTTTAGCGGCATTGTGCACTATTTGGGATGGGTAAAAAATGTTAAACTCGCGTGACCTGATCGAAAATTCGTAAGACGGACACGTAACCTGAGACCGCAGGCGCGGCGTAGACGAGGAAGTAATATCCCTCTCTTTCTACCGCGCGGAGTTTTCACTTCTACCGGCTCTCCAGGAGTGAAAACCGTTGTTTTTTTTTTTACATTCCTAAGTAGGTATACAAGTTGACCTGGTTTCGGAACATTTTTGTATAGAATACTTGGCTACGAATACTTATTCATAGTTTATACTTATTATATTAGTTTAACAGCCTCCGTGGTCCAGTAGTTAAGGCGTTTGCCTGTTGACCCGGGGGTCGTGGGTTCGATTCCCACCGGAAGCATACTTTGTTTAGTTGTTTCCAGTTTGGTTAGGACATTGCAGGCTTGAATCACCTGATTGTCTGATAATAAAGATGATTCCGTGCTTCGGAAGGCACGTTAAGCCGGTGGTGCCGGCTGCCATCTGGTAGTCGTTAAAGGAACCACGTCAGAGGCTAAGAGGCGGTTCCGAAGAACTCTGACATCAGGGTGTGCATGGTCGATTGACCGTGACACCTACTCGAAATGAATGATGATGAGGGTCCAAAACGAATGAAAATTCACCGTGTATAATAACATAACATTAATTAGAGACTTTTGGAGTTAAAAGGTATACACGAAACAATTTTGTTATTCTCTTTAATAATATGACGCGTGAGCCAGGTCGAAAACTTAGCTTTTGCCTTGATTCCTTATTATTTATTTACGGTTACTTCGTAAACTATACCCGTAAGTTGTTCCTGATCTTTTCAATATTGTAAAGACCCTTGTCGGCTAGCTCCGTGGTGCAGTGGTCAACACGCCTGCCTGCGACACAAGAGTGCCCGGGTTCGAACCCCGGCCAAGTCAAGATGGAAAATGATCTTTTTCAGATTGGCCTGGGTCTTGGATGTGTATCTATATATGTACCTATTTGTTATAAAATATAGTATCGTTGAGTTAGTATCCCATAATACAAGTCTCGAACTTACTTTGGGACTAGCTCAATCTGTGTGATTTGTCCGTATATATTTATTTAAATATTCTTCATTACAGCCGTCAAAAAGTCCACTACTGGACAAAGGCCTCTCCCAAAGATATTGCGTTCCATGGGAGGATATTTCCACACTCACCACGCTTGGCGGGTTGGCGAGCTGAGTTTCTTTGGCTTCCTGTGTCTCCGACACTACTGCCCATCAGCAGCGTTTTAAAGCTGGGAAGGGATAGGATTTTTTTGGATTTGGAAAGGGAATGAAGGTATCAGTATACTACTCACTCGGATAAATGGGAAAAGCAAGTAGCAGCTCGGGAGGCCGGGCTCGCGTACACGATGCCATACTTGCAAATAAGCGAATAGCGACAGAGGCATCGTTCAGCTTGTGACTCATCTATCTCTCTTCCATCGTAATCACGTAAAATTATCGTCCGTAAGCCGACTTTACAAATAATATTTTTTATTTATACAGCGTGATTTTGAACCCCCTGGCTATATTGAAATCTGGGAATCAGAATCCCTAATGGAATACAGATTTGTAGAAAAAAAGGTAAAAAACGAAAAAATAAATTTAACTTTTCATAGAAATTCCTCCAGCTGATCGGCAACTTTGTATGGGAAACCTAATTTTTTTGTTCGTTTTTTACCTTTTTTTCTTGCAATTTTGTGTTCCATTAGGGATTCTGATTACCAGATTTCAATAAAGCTAGGGAGTTCAAAATCCCGTTGTATAACGATAGCTATATTTTCTCTAGATAACAAAAACATTTGTAAATAATTTTCAATAAAAAATATGGGATTCTTTCATTGTACATTTGATAATTAAAGGGAAGCCTTACACAGAATTCAATTTCATTAACAATAATAAATGTGAAAGGCTTACTGCAGTCTTTAATTAACCTTTTATTTTCAACGTGGGTATGTTATTAATTAATGATTTTCTCTGGCCTGAGTATGGAGAGGTTTTAAAAAGTCATCGAATATCGGCGTTCTGCTCGGTTTTTATTTTGGATTGTTTTGCAAATTGCCTTATAATGGACTTAATAATGTGCAGTCGGTATAATTAGGTGTTATAAATGCCCATGTTTATGAACAACAAGCTATCACCCGCGGCTCCGCTCGCGTCAATGTCGATTCCTCGGGAACAGTTATTTTTCTCGAGATAAAATAATATACTTTGTCCTTCTCCGTTCCCCAGACTACGGGTATGCAAAATTTCATGACGGTCCGTTAAGTAGATATGGCGTGAAGGCGTAACAAACAAACTCACATTTACATTTATAATATTAGTTAGGAATAACTAAAATAAACTGTCATGGTGCAGCTATAGTGAGATTAACTTATCGGGCTGGTGGTTGTCCGCATTGCTGCGTCACAAAGGTCAAAAAAGTGTCGCCGACGTAGAATCAACGAAATGAATTACACCATCATTTCGCATTCTTACAAAAATTAGAAAAAGCGCGGGATACTTCAACTTTACTTGATAATGACTACATACGTTACGCGTAAAATAATCCTAACTAATATTATAAATGCGAAAGTGAGTTTGTTTGTTTATTTGTTTGTTTGTTACGCTTTCACGCCGTAACTACTGAACCGATCATCATGAAATTTTGCATACAAGTTCTCTGGAGTACGGAGAAGGACATAGGCTACCTTTTATAACATTAACGGGCGAAAGCTAGTAATAAATAATTACAGCGAAGAGTCTCGATGAACACCTCGAGAGGGTCTCGCTAGATGGCTGGATCAAAGGTTAGATACAGAAGGCAATACTCCTAGACACGGCGCGCATCGTCAGGAGGTTCCTCTCTGAGCAGCCTTAAACGAAGGTAGCTTGAGCCCAGCCCCGCTGCCTACTCCTAAAAAATCTAAGAAATAAAGTAAATAATAAATAATAAATTCCTTTATTAACTTAAAACAACATTACAGTTTGACATTACGGCCGTAACTTCCCCACTAGGCTGTGCCTGTGTCGTGTTAGTCTGGTTACTATTGTTAGATTAAACATATAATAGCTGTTCCTGATGGAGTACAAAAAGCCTTAATGACATTCAACGGGATCCGTGGACGCGCCACCGCGGGGGATAATAAAACGAACGACACCATTATACCATGTTATTCACTAGGTATAATATACGACCACAAGGTTTTTAGCATGATATGACTACTTCCATGTGGTTATGCGTACTTTATAGCTTTATAAAGTACGCATAACCGCATAACCACATTACCACATAACCACATAACCACATAACCACATAACCACATAACCACATAACCACATAACCACATAACCACATAACCACATAACCACATAACTTTTTGAACGTAATAACTCAGTTATACTTTATTTAATGAGCTAATTTAGGTTCCGCCGCAGAACCAATCAGTTTTTTTTAATAATTTTATTTAGCACTAGCTTTCGCCCGCGGCTCCGCCCGCGTCAATGTCGATCCCTCGGGAACAGTACTTTTTCCCGGGATAAAATGTACCCATTATCCTTCTCCATACCCCAGATAACGTGTATGCAAAATTGCATGATGATCGGTTCAGTAGTTACGGCGTGAAAGCGTAACAAACAAACAAATAAACAAACTCACTTTCGCATTTATAATATTAGTTAGGATAGGATACATAGTATCACGTCTTTATCCCTTACAGGGTAGATAGAGCCTAGGTCTATAAGACCTTATGACCACATTTAGCATGTTGGAGAACGTGTAAATAGAAAAGGAATCAAAATAAGGATTTTTTTGCATCGCCTATTGACAAGATTTCGCAGATTTAAGGCCAATCCTTCGATCGGATTTTACGATCTTCGCACTAGAAGAGAAGTAGCTGACATATTTAACGTTTTTTTCCTTTCTCCTAGTATAATTAAGTAGAATAAATGGGTATCTCTTGGATAGGCATGTAACATCCTCGTCTTCATCGTCACTTACCATTAGATGAGATGGGAGACAAATGCCTACTTCAACACTTAGTAAAAAAACACATGAAAATAATTATATTTCTACGACTAGCTCCGTGGCGCAGCGGTCAACACGCCAGCCTGCGACACGGAGTGACCGGGTTCGATCCCCGGCCAGGTCACGATGAAAAATGATCTTTTTCAGATTGGCGTGGGTCTTGGATGTGTATCTATATATGTATTTGTTATAAAATATAGTATCGTTGAGTTAGTATCCCATAACACAAGTCTCGAACTTACTTTGGGGCTAGCTTGATCTGTGTGATTTGTCCGTATATATTTATTTATTTATTATAAAAACACTGCCTTACGTTTATTCAGTGCTCGGGTATATATATAGGTATTTATTCTATAGCCTATGTTCATCAGTGTAGTATATGTCTAATGTATCATATTACCGCGACATGCCTTTACTCACTGCTAAATAACGGACAAATGTCCGTATATATTTATTTATTTATTTATATCTCGCAGGTTGTACCTAATGGTTTTGCGCAGAATTCATGTTCTTAGTTCTGGCAGCACACTCTTAATATGAATCAGGAAACTAACGTTAACTTGTGCTGCGATGTTCTTCAGCTCAGACAGAAGCAGAATGTTCGAAACCTACTAAATCGAAAACTAAATCGAAAGCAGAATGTTCGAATTTGTAGTACTCGCACGAAATGTACGAGTACTAGCGCTAGCGCTAGTACAGAGGTTTTTAGAATTCTAGAATAACCCGACCTATCTGTCTTACGATGAGCCTGGACGCGCCCTCCTTCACCGCCACACCTCTATTGTATTTGCAAAACGCGAAAGCTATTTTACGAAAGATTTAACACAAATATTAACTGAATTGCGATAGATTAACGAGAAAATACGTTGCCATGTGACGGGCCAAACATTTGAACGAGAAGTTTAATCGACAAGAAGTCTTTGTATTGATCTCAATCATATATTTTTATCACTAGCTAAGATTATTTAGTCAAAATTGTTATTTACAAAATTTACGTTTACAAAAGTTTTATATTTACAAATTTTACATTTACAAAAGTTTTATGTTTACAAATTTTATTTATATTTTTATTTTACAACTGTTCTTAACTATTATAACGACCTATAACATCTAGTCATTTACATTGTATTGTATAATTTATGTTCTGTATTCAATCTATTTACACTTACATACTTACAGGTAACATTATAATAACTAGCCTAATAAACTATATAATAAAAGAAACGCATTATGAAGGGAACTGAAGCATAAGTGTGGATATTACGAAAAAGAGAATTTATACATTTACTGATATATAAGTAAGTTGTGAACTTGTGTCGTAGGATACTAACTCAACGATTCGATATTTTATAATAAATACTTCTTCTATCGTGTCAATGGTCCAAACGATGAAATGAATCTTAAGAAATAATAAATACTTAAGATAGATAATCATCCAAGACCCAGGTCAATCTGAAAAAGATCGTTTTCCATCATGACCTGACCGGGGATCAAACTTATGCCGCTTCTTCTGCACTCCGCTTTGGAAGCGGCATTAAACTTAGCCATAAGTAATTTACTGATGCCAACAATTCACAGTTGAAAATGTAGGACAGTTAATAAGTGTCTAAATGACCTATATTAAATAAACGTTTTTGAATTTTGAATTTTATGGGAACCCTATTGTGTACCAAAGCGGCCGGGTGTATGTGGAGGCTATAAAACAATTTCAAAAACTATCTTCCTTTTTTATCTACAGGTGTACAGAGCAGTCAGCTGCTACTACATAGTGGAGTCTAGAACAGTATACCCCAACTTCTGGCGAGTCATCAACCTCATCCACATCCTTCTTATCCTGGCGCATTGGTTCGGATGCTTCTACTTCCTGTTGTCAGAGGCTGAGGGATTCCAGGTCAGTTATTATAAGTATAAATATTCTAAACAAGCTTCTACCCGCGGCTCCACCCGCAATTATATCGATCCTTCAGGAACAGTAGAATTTCCCGGAATGATGAATTAAAGGTTCATGCCTTTCCCGGGCCTTAAACTACCAAATTTCATTCAAAAGAAGAGATGACAGACAGGCAGAGTTACTTTCGCATTTATAATATTAGTATGGATATGAATAATATGAATAGTATGGAAGTATGAATAATACCTATGGATTAGAATAATACCAGTTAACGCATTTTCCTCTGTCCGAAATTCTACTGGAACAGAAATGAGAGAGAAGAGATTTGAAATTTTTTCTATCACTTACGTTTTCTCTTCAAGTTTATCTTATCATAAAAGGAAGAAAGAAAGATATTTTATTAGCGTTTGAATAGGGAATACAAAGTTGGAAAACGATTATAATAGCTCCTTTTCAGCCATTGTCAACAACATGCAAATACAAATTGATGAATTTAAGTACATATTGTATGGCGTCATTTTTTATATTTTATATTTCAAAAACAATAGAAAAGTGTGAAGGAAAATTTTAGAAGATAAAATAATCTCATACATTGTAACCTTAATGTATAGAACAAAGCCAAAGTGGTTTGAAAACTTAAGAACGGTTGAATCGATTTTTATCCTAACTAATGCTAACTAATATTATAAATGCGAAAGTAAGTTTGTTTGTTTGTTTGTTACGCTTTCACGCCGTAACTACTGAACCGATCATCATGAAATTTTGCATACAAGTTCTCTGGAGTGCGGAGAAGGACATAGGCTACCTTTTATCCCGGGAAAAAGTACTATTCCCGAGGGATCGACATTGACGCGGGCGGAGCCGCGGGCGAAAGCTAGTATTCTATATTTCAAAAACAATAGAAAAGTGTGAAGGAAAATTTTAGAAGAATAAATAATCTCATACATTGTAACCTTAATGTATAGAACAAAGCCAGAGTGGTTTGAACACTTATAACTTAAGAACGGTTGAATCGATTATTATAATCTACTAGCTTTCGCCCACGGCTCCGCCCGCGTCATTGTCGATCCCTCGGGAATAGTACTTTTTCCCGGGATAAAGGTAGCCTATGTCCTTCTCCACACTCCAGAGAACTTGTATGCAAAATTTCATGATGATCGGATCAGTAGTTACGGCGTGAAAGCGTAACAAACAAATAAACAAACAAACAAACTCACTTTCGCATTTATAATATTAGTAAGGATAAGGATAATTTGTTGGTTTTGTTATCATTCCAATTTCTTACATATGATTAGGAAGCGTTATAATTGTGTCAAAATTCTTTAGGCATGATCGCCAGTATTATTTTGATGAGTTTAGACCGATTTCTGACACAGTTCTAGGAGGCATATTTTTTTAACGAATTTTGAAATTTTTAAACGTTAATAACTCCTATACGCTTCCTAACCGGATGTAAGAACTTAAACATCAGAACATGGCGTTAGGACAACGGTCTATAAGTATTCAGTTCAAATGTATCATTGATGCTGTGTCCAGGTTGTACCTAATCATTTATTTAACTATGATAACTATAAATACATCTTTTTTGGGTAATGTACAGTCAGAGACAGAGATACCTGACCAGGCCCTCTACCTATATCTTGAATTTTCTCTTAAACTATAAATAAGAATAACATGAAAATACATATACAGAAAGATCTTAATGAAGTCTTTCATAATATACATTTTCATGTTAGTATTATTTATAGTTTAAGAGAAAATTCAAGATATAGTTAGAGGGCCTGGTCAGGTATCTCTGTCCGTGACTGTACTTACATGCCATCTTTTCTCATGTGAACTGATCCGAAATAAGCCGACAGTCTGAGAGATTCCTATCTTGACGAAGGGTTTCTTTACTTATAAGAATTAAGTGACCCTTTTCACTGTACCTAATATTCCAACCCCACGAGGCCATCCTAAAGAGCTGAATTAGGTTTCTAATAATAACTTGTTTGGATATGTTTAATACCTAGCTCGGATACTTATATAAACACTTGGAAAATTGCAATCTTATTCCAATCTTTGGTTTTTGGACTAAATGCTATATTTAAGATTCACATAACTTTGTCAGAAATACCGACTAGCCTATAAAAACAGGCATGATTTAGAGAAGGCGACCAGATTCAGAGAAGACATATGACAAGGTTCCGCGAGAAATTTTGGGGCGTTCCTTGACAGTATTGGTCGCATAAACGCCGGTTGGGCAAAGTGAGTATAGGTCATTTGTGACTCACGTATAAAGCTCTAGCCGTGTTGTATCCGGCAGAGTAGAATAGGATCACTCCAAGTCTTCCCGTGGATGTCGTAGAAGGCGACTTAGGAAATACAAGCTAAACAAAGCTTATAAACATCTAAAAGGCCTCTCCAACACGTCTGGCCAGCGTGGAGAGTGTAGGCCAAGTCCTCTGGCTGCTCTGGCCAAGTATGGCCCTAGTAGTACAGAGAGGGTCGTGCTCCTGTAGTAGAGCATAAAAAGGACCTGATGATGATGATGATGTATAAAGCTCAGAGGGAAAATGTATAAGAGTGTAATGGACCGGTAGTTCTGTATGGTTCTGTATGAAAGGGGACTATATCCAGTGGAGATTATAATGTTAAATTGAATGAGTGGAGCCGAGTGGAAAAAGCTAAAAAGTAGAAGACTATTACGGTATTGGCTGCTCATCATTTCGAGTAGGTGTCACGGTCAATCGACCGTGCACACCCTGGTGTCAGAGTTCTTCGGAACCGCCTCTCGGCCTCTGACGTGGTTTCTTTAACGACTACCAGATGGCAGCCAGGACCAACGGCCTAACGTGCCATCTTTATTATCAGACAATCAGGTGATTCAAGCCTGCAATGTCCTAACCAATCTGGAAACAACTTTACTGAAAATCTTCTGAAAATTATTTGAATTAAATTATTGCTATATAAGATCTTTCTTATCTTTGTGTTTCATTAAAGTATGATCTGTATCGAAATACTCAGTTAAATGCAAGATAGTGCTCAATTAATCTTAGCTCACATTATGAGCAAGGGATAGGAAATGAGCCCCATTCGTCTGCGATATTCATCTACACATTCACACCGTGTGGACGAGACGTTCGTGATAGAAATTAAAAAGAGTGCAAATGTTAAACATACAACTTGTATTAAAATTGAAAATATGTGATGAAAAAGAACTCAGCCACAGGTAGGATTCGAACCCACGTTCCTTAGGTTAACGCCCTAAGTGTGATACCATTACACCACCGTGACTTCGAATCACCGCGTCGAATTCTCTCATCACATATTACCCCGTAGGGTATACGCATTTCAAGCATGCGTATTTCTTCAATACTACCCACTATTTAGTAGTGTGGTATTCTACTTCATTCATATCCGATTGATAGAAAGTTGATTAAATTGAAGAAAGCTTTTACTTACTTAAATTGTTTTTTAAATAGCATTACAATGCTCACAAGGTGACATTTAACATACAACTTGTATGTTAAATGTGACCTTTGATATACAGTACTTAACAGAAAGGGTGTATTAATTTCAATCTTCTTCTAAATATATATATAACTCAAAGGTGACTTACTTTTAACGCACAGCCCAAACCACTGGACGGATCGGACTGAAATTTGGCATGCAGGTAGATGTTATAACGTAGACATCCGCTTAGAAAGTATTTTGATCAATTCTACCCCCAAAGGGATAAAATAGGGGATGAAGTTTGTATGAAACTTGACGTGAGCGAAGCCGCGGACAAAAGCTAGTTAAATATATTGATACGGTTTTATCGCGTTTATTATACTATTATTACACCTTTTTTTTACATTTCGAAACTTTACAGTTTTCATCATCGCTGGTGGACTAAATTGACATTTGTCTGTTAAATGCAATAAAACCGTACATACTAAGTTATTAAATAGGCACAAATAATGTTTAATTCAACTTAATATTAAACATAATTAATAACAACATAAAAATAAAAAATTATAAATAACTTACAAATAAAAAACTTCTTCCAACGCACGGTGCGTTGGAAGAAGTTTTTTATTTGTAAGTTATTTATAATTTTTTATCGAGGCAAAGTACCCAAAATGCTGGCAGCATTTCCCCGTTGCACAGCGAGTCCGATACGTTGTGCAAAAAAACTGGCAGCTCTTGGATCACCAGTTACCTCGATGAGACGCGTTGTCAATTCTTTAAAGAATTTTTTGGCTTCAGTGCCCCAGGTACCCAAAGTTTCTACAGCGAAGGGCAAGAATGTAAAGCTGTCGGTCAATCCCGGGTGTTTGCTAGCTTCAGCAGCACAAGCAGCTGCTCCGCCTTGGCTGGAAGTAGCTGATATGTGGGGTAGAGCTGAAGTATCTACACAAGTGTCATCCCAAGCTAGACTAGTTATTTAATTTAAATGTAACAATCGCGAAAACAGAAAACCGGGTGAAGTAACACTACTTTCATAGTCACCCGCGAGCGATTTCTGTAGAGTAATCCTCGGTGATCTACCTTAAGCTGTGATTAAATAACTGCCTCCGTGGTCCAGTGGTTAAGGCGTTTGCCTGTAGACCCGGGGGCCGTGGGTTCGAATCCCACGGGAAGCATACTTTGTTTAGTTGTTTCCAGTTTGGTTAGGACATTGCAGGCTTGAAACACCTGATTGTCTGATAATGAAGATATTCCGTGCTTCGGAAGGCACCTTAAGCCGTTGGTCCCGGCTGCCATCTGGTAGTCGTTAAAGGAAACACGTCAAATGCCAATAGGCAGTTCCGAAGAACTCTGACACCAGGGTGTGCATGGTCGATTGACCGTAACACCTACTCGAAATGATGACGACGATGTGATTAAATTACTACTAAACAATATTAGCACCAGAGAACTTTAAGTATCTACATAGAAAAAACACGTCGATTTGATTCTTTGTTTTGACTTTTGGTTACACTAGCAAACAAAGACATTTATACTTAGAAGAAACCGCAATAGATCTGCTGTTTATACTTATGTAACTAAAGAAATCGTTAGGTTTATAGAGTAAAATACACATTTTATATAAGCTAATATTTCGGGACACTCAGTTCTTCGAGAGGCACGCCGAGCCGTAAGTTTCGGCTGTCATTAGATACCTAATAGGCAGCATGAAAAATATGGCCACAATCTCAAAAAAGTACAGAAATGTCACGAACAACTTGTTTGTTTTTCGGTGATGCATTGTTCATCGAAAAAATAAACAATCTCATTTAGATCCCACAAGGCAAACGTAAAGGTTTTTAAAAGTTGTTCGTGACTATTCTGTACTTTTTTGATATTGTGGTAATGTGGGAGGGTGCGCACGTGATACACTTGATATAGGTGGAAAGACGGAAAATTAGGCTCCGGGGACATTACAGAAAGGCTTGACGTTTTAGTTTAGTCTTACAGCGTAGATAATCTTCAGTCCTAAGATGATAAGTTGACAACAGGAATATAGTCTCTGTTCGCCCGAATTTCGTTGAAACTTGCGATTTTTGTTTGGTTGTTCAATAACATAAATATTGTAACTGTAGCTTCTTAATATACAAGGCGGTTTTGAACTCTATGGTATATTTTAAAGACTGAATCAGAATCCTTAATCCTTACTTCCTTACTAATATTATAAATGCGAAAGTGAGTTTGTTTGTTTGTTTGTTTATTTGTTTGTTTGTTTGTCACGCCGTAACTACTGAACCGATCATCATGAAATTTTGCATACAAGTTCTCTTGAGTACGGAGAAGGACATTGGCTACCTTTTATCTAGGGAAAAAGTACTATTCCCGAGGGATCGACATTGACGCGGGCGGAGCCGCGGGCTAAAGCTAGTAGAATATAAATGTACATCTGCAAGAAAAAAAGGTATTTCGAAAATAAAATAGAGATCCCGCTTATAAATTTTACCAGCTGATCAGTGAATTAGTATGGCAGGCCCAATTTTTTTTTATTTACCTTTTTGTGTTTAGTTACCCTTTGTAATACTAAATTAAGTTTAACTTTGACAAATTGTATGGGCTTCAGCAAAACAGTTTCATAAAGGAGCCCAAAAAATCCCTAACAAGACTAATAAGGTTTCAATTACTCAGTGTTTAGCATACAACAAAATTATCTGAAATCATTAGGGCAAGCTACGAATAAGTTATTACACGTAGAAGGCAAGTCATTCATTCAAGTTCTATAGTTTATAATACTGAAAACGTTCCAAAAGAACATCGTATTTTAGGTATAAACAAGATTTTATGCAAAATATAAATTTTTGTGACAAGCTTTTATTTTTTTTTTTTTTTTTTTTTTTTTTTTTTTTTTTTTTTTTTTTTTTTTTTTTTACTAAATATTGAATTAGGCATTTGTCTCCCATCTCACCTGATGGTAAGTGACGATGAAGACAGGGATGTTACATGCCTATCCAAGAGATACCCATTTATTCTACTTTTGAATGTCCCGGGACTGTACTTGTTTGGGAATATAGACGCAGGCAGTTCATTCCACACCTTAGCTACTCGAACCAAAAAGGAACTGTCAAAGCGTTTAGTTCGACTCTTTGGTATTCCAACGATAAAAGGGTGAAATTTCTGTCTGCGCCTTGTAGTCCGATGGAGGAATGGTGAGGGTTCAACTAGCTCAAAGAGCTCCTTCGCACACTCTCCAAAATGGATCCTATAAAATACCGATAGACAAGCGACTTTACGGCGATGCTCCAGGGATTGCAATTTCCTATTTGAGACCACGTCGTTGTTTATGAGCCTGCGGGCTCTTCGGTCAACAGAGTCCAATGCTTCAAGCTGGTATTTCGCTGAGCCATCCCAAAGGTGACTGCAGTACTCCATGCAAGAGCGAACCTGGGCTGTATAGAGATTGAGCAGCCGTTCAGAGCTGAAGTACCGCCGAACCTTTGAGATGATACCCAACTTCTTGGAAGCAGTTAGTGCCATTGACTCAATCTGTTGGCCGAAGCTTAGTTTGGACGTGACTGTCATGCCTAAAAGCCCAAGGTGGTCAACTAACGGTAAGGAAACACCCTGGAAAGTGGGTGCAAGTGGGAAAGCACTCTTTTTTGCAGAAAATAGACACGCCTGTGTTTTGGACGGGTTAAACTTAACAAGATTGGCGTCTCCCCAATCGGACACCCTCTGTAATTTCGAGTTAACCCGTTCAATCATAGACTCTCTCAGAGACTGGACTTCTTGTGGACTTGCACTGGCACTGGACGTATAACTCTCTACAACGGTGCTGTCATCAGCATAACCAATAATGCCAGACATAAGGAGGTCATTAATGTGCAGCAGGAACAAGGTTGCAGAGAGAACAGATCCCTGAGGTACCCCGGCATTAATAGCCATTAGGTCGGAAGAGCAGCCATCCATAACCACTCGAATGGACCGTTCCCTCAGGAAATCGGATATCCAGTTGCAAAGGTCCTTAGGTAAACCATACGCTGGAAGCTTACTGAGGATAGCTTCGTGCCAGACCCGGTCAAAAGCCTTGGATATATCTAGTGAGACGGCAATTGCCTCACCGTGACCCTCCAAGGCTTCGCTCCATAAGTGAGTGGCATATACCAGTAGGTCACCGGTTGAGCGACCCTTGCGAAAACCATATTGGTTGTCACTAAGGAGCTCGTTGGTTTCCAGGTATGCCAGGAGACGATTGTTCAATACACGCTCCATAATCTTGCATAATATGGAGGTGATCGCAACAGGTCGATAATTGGCCGGGTCGGAGCGACTTCCCTTTTTAGGTACTGGTTGTACATTGGCAAGCTTCCAGGATCTTGGGACCTTGCCAGTCTCTAGAGAAAGTCTATAGAGGCGTGTCAGTACAGGGGACAACTCGGGTGCGCAGCGCTTCAGAACCACTGCTGGAATACCATCGGGTCCACTAGCCTTATTCACGTCTAGGTTTAGCATGCATTTAAGTACCTCTTTTTGGTGGATTTGAGCGGCCCGCATCTTGGGGCCGAACGAAGGTAACTGGGGTGGGCTTTTATTGCTACTATCTAGACGCGAATTGTCTGCAAATAGATTGGCAAACAAGTCTGCTTTCTCTTTTGCACCATGGGCCAGAGAACCGTCAGGTTTCTGCAATGGTGGCAGCGATGGGCGACAGAAGTTCATCTCCACTGACTTGGCTAGAGACCAGAAGGCTTTACTTCCTGAGGGACAGGAAGCTATCTTGTCTCCAATACGGCCAACGTGGTCGAAACGAGCTCTTCTGAACACCTTTTTGCAGGACTTGGCAGCAGCGTTATACACTCTCTTCCTGTCTTGGAGATCATCAGCTTTGATTCTGCGGGCATCAGCCCAGGACAAGTATGCTTCCCGCTTACGCCTTTCGGCTAAGAGGCACTGAGCATTGAACCATGGGCGAGCTTTGGTTTCAAGGGATACGTCAGCAAAAGGAATAAAATACTCCATTGCCTTACATATCACACTTGAGACAGCTTCAGCGCAGCATGATGGATCCCTAGAAGAGAAGCAAACCTGCCGCCAAGGATAAGATGCGAAAAAATGTCGCATCTCATCCCAATCTGCCGACTTGTATCGCCATACTCGCCTGGTGCCTTTGGGGCTGGTGTCAGGAAGCGAGTAGTGTGATACAGATTTCACCACACAGTGATCCGATGTCCCGAGCGGTGGTGATACGGACATCGAATGCCTGTCAGGATCGGTTGTCAGCAGAAGGTCCAGGCAATACGCAGTGTGGCCAGCAACGTCAGGAATGCGCGTCGACTCGTTGACAAGTTGGGAGAGACCGTAAGTTAATGCAAACTTATAGGTTTCTCTCCCAGCATGGTCGGTGTCCTGGTACGGGTACAGCCACTCTCCGTGGTGGGCGTTAAAATCCCCCAGAAATACCAACTGCGCAGATGGAAAACGTTGCTGGACCTTATCTGCAGCATCGCTGAGATATTCCATGAGCCGAGTTGTCTCAGAGTCTCCGCTATGCGAACGGTAGACACTGGCGTAAACAATATGATCAAGGCCAGTATCTACATGAACCCACAAAACGGAGAAATGCGGAACTTCCAAGTCATGGAGACGCCGACAACAGATCTCATCCCTGACATACATGCACACGCCCGCGTGGGGGTGGAATTTGGCCTCCAGGACATAGCCTGGGTAATACAGGTATGACAGGTCTGACGGATTACTGATCTGCGTCTCGGTCAGAAATAGCAAGGCCGGCTTGGCAGTCTCGAGGTGGTAATGGACTGCATCAAGATTGGAATGTATCCCCCTAATGTTACAGAAATCGACTAAAAGCTTAGGGGGCTCGGCCGGAGAGCGCTTGCTATGTTGGTTGTAATTTGGATTTTCAACCTTCAAAAGCGGAATTTTGCCCTCCCCAGAATACGTAGGGCAGCCTGAGCATTGTTGCCCAGGGAGGGATTCTCCTGCGCATGATCGCAGGTACCCTCCTGGGGTAATTTTCTCTTTAATTGCCGCTATCATATTGGAGAAGATCTGTAGGGGTATTGGGCTACCGGAACTCTCACTCACCAGGCGAAACACAGCAGCATTTACATGCTGCTATTTGACGCCGGTATTCTGTGAGAGGGTGGTTGCTAGCCGGTTCGAGCCAGCCCGATTTATGAGCTAAAGATGATGCTGTAGCTAAGAGTAAGTAGGCTCTACCACCGGAAAAATTATTATGCCCAGACATGATTGGTGTACCTTATTTAGTTTAAGAGTTCCTATGGCCACCTTTCGACTTCATCATTAGACAAGCGCAACAATTCCATTATATTGTATTGTCGGCCGATTTACATATCCATGAAATTTCAGCTCAATCGGTAACCGGGAAGTGGATCAAATTTAACTTGCAAGATTTGATTACAGACAAACATCGGGACAGGTGAAACTTAACAAAAGCTTGTAAAAATAATAACATTTCTTGTTGAAGCTTGATGAGTTTACTGTCCAATTTATATGAAGGGTCAAAAAGGTTGTCATTTTTATTTTCAAATTATTTCCAACTCGCGGTGACAAAAAGTAATTTTTACATAATTTTTTGCCTTTTGATCTTCTCGCCCTTCTCGCGACGAGGTCAGCAAGAATGTAATTTTTTTTTCCGAAAATGACAAAATAAACCTTTTCACCTTTGAGCATTTTCCTAGCACTCTCAGCTTAGTTGCGTTGGAGCCCGGGTCAGCTATTACGCATTAATGCTGTGATATGATTGGCTACAGTTTTACAGCCGGCTGCCTGCCTGATGCCATCCCTCCTTGAGTTACTAGAACCACAGACCTGTGAAAAATAACAAGTATTTGCCCGCGCCTTCAATCGAACCCGGTTCCCCTCGTATCGCAGTCTAGTAACCAGTGCGCCATGCCAATAATTACCTAAACATAAGATAAAAACGAAAAAAAAACTACCTGCCTCCGTGGTCCAGTGGTTATGGCGTTTACCTGTAGACCCGGCGGTCGTGGATTCGATTGCCACGGGAAGCATACTTTGTTTAGGTGTTTCCAGTTTGGTTAGTTTATAGATACTGGCTAAATATGACACGCGTGAAAGCAAAAAAAAAATAGACGAAAATGACGATTTCCCTGGTACTAATAACATTTGTTTGAAGTTGAATTTCGAACGGAGGAAAATTGCATGCTTATTTACAGTCGATATATACGTGAGCTTTGTGTCGCGTCACGTTTGCATGCTATATTACGTCATTGTTACGTTCGTGAGGGGCCTACCCTGATTATTCTTAAATCCATGGTCGTGGCCACAGAACAACAAACCCATTAGAAGTGTTCTGCGTGATTTCTATGAAAACCAACGTCACCTCATTTCAAGCATACTACTAATGCAACTTAATTGAGTAGAAACTCCTCCATTGGTCAAAGTTTCACTAGGACTCACTTTACACGTTAGAATAGCACACGTCGGATTTTTAGATTTTTTTCCACGCATATCTTTTCATTCATCACTTTTGCTCCCTTGACGATCGCATGACAAACTACTTAGGTGATTTAAGTGAGCTGATGGAGCGCATTGTAAGCGCATGTGCCACGCCCCCTTGCCATTTCTAATGTCTTTGTTGTTCTGTGGTCGTGGCAATTTATTTATAAAAGTGCGAATATTTCGTTTTATAAAGCATGCTCAAGGTACTCACGGTACAAACGAAAATATTAATTGATAGGTCCTCGAACTAATTAAAAACCGGCCAAGTGCGTCTCGGTTACGAAGATTTCCGTACCATTATCTATAAAAACGGTAAAAACATGTCCTTTGTACGTGATCCCTCAAAAAATAATTTTATAATTTATTTTTGAAGTGAATTTAGTTATATCTAAATATTCTGTGTATATTTCAAGTGTCTACCTGTTGCCATTATCAGTATCGAACAAAGACGAGCAAAGAAATCACGTTTGTTGTACGGAAACCCCCTTAGATATTGATTTTATCCTGTTTTTATTATTTGTTGCTATAGCGGCAACAGATATTACACGGATGGTCAGACAGACAGGCAGACAGACGGACAGCGGAACCATATGAATAGGGTCCGGTTTTTACCCTTTGGGTACGGAACCATAAAAAAAGGATTAAGTATTCAAGCTTTTCCCTTATGAACAGTATAAATCTTCAGAACATTGTGGACATAATATCCCTCAACGTCAAGTCTGCTGACCTCTTCGGGTCTGATATATGGCCATAATATTTGCTTTTAGCATGACTGCGACCCAAGTAAAATGGATTCTGTGTGCTCTGGTAACAAGTGGTATTTGTTCGTTTTGTTTATTTTTTATCTGTTTGCGACAGTAAAGGTAACCTATGCCTAATAGTTTATACCACGGGGGTGTATACACAAGATTGTTTGTACTGGATCGTAAAAAGGTTTTTGTCTTTTTTCGTCATTTAAAAATGTTGGCCACAAACTAAACATGAAAAAACAAAAATTAAAAACAATCGATTATTGAAAATTTTCTTTGTGCATTAATTTGTGATTTTAATTATTTTCATCAGTGCTTGACGTGTTTTTTTAATAAAAATGAAAATTTTATCTGTCATCATACTTTGTAAATAACTTAAATCAAATACCTCACTTGTAATAGAGGGAAGTTGTGTTAGGTGACGCTTGCGCATGTGGTGGAGATGTGTGATGTGTAGGATTGAAGCTTAGTTATAAAGTATTAGTCGTACAAAGACCAAGTCATTGGTCCGAATGCTGCCCGCGATAAATTTTTTCACCATATCCTATTTTATCCTAACTAATATTATAAATGCGAAAGTGACTTTATTTGTTTGTTACGCTTTCACTCCGTAACTACTGAACCGATCATCTTGAAATTTTGCATACAAGTTCCTTGGGGGTATGGAGAAGGACATAGGCTACCTTTTATCCAGGGAAAAAGTACTATTCCCGAGAATCGACATTGACGCGGGCGGAGCCTCGGGCGAAAGCTAGTAATTTAATAAAAGTAAAAATATTTGTGTTGTTCGACAAGCTCTGTGGCTTAGTGGTCATCAAGCCAGGCTGTCACTCCGGAGTTCTCGGGTTCGATCCCCGGTCAGGTCAAGATGGAAAATGATCTTTTTCAGATTGGCCTGGGTCTTTGAAGTTTATCCATATATGTATTTGTTATATAATATAGCATCACTGGGTTATATCCCATAACACAAGTCTAGAACTTTGAAGCTAGCTCAATCTGTGTGATTTGTCCGTATATATTTATTTCTTTAATCCACAGGGTGACTGGGCATACCCTCATCGGCCGGGTGACTACGCGACCCTCACACGAAAATACCTCGGCTCCCTCTACTGGTCAACTCTAACATTGACCACAATCGGCGACCTGCCCACTCCTGAAACCAACTCTGAGTAAGTATTCTTTTAAAATTATTACTTAAATGACAATTTGTACTAATAATTGTTAATATGTACTAATGTGCTTAAAAATCAATTACTACTTAAAAATTATTATAACCTCTTTCTCTCTACTTAAAGCTATTAAATCATTTTTTTAGTATTAAAAAGACGGTTTAGGTAACTCACGTATTTTTTGTTGGAATAAATGCCGACAGTTTAATTTTTTAATAATATCATGTTTTTACCTATATTTACGTTTCAATTTAAAAAAGTGAGATCTATTGTCTATTGTTTAAATGAAAAAAAAAACGAAATATAAATTTAAAATGGTTGATTTGATACTAACTATTCTTTTACACGTAATTTATTTTGTAAAGAATTATAATAGGTACTTACATAGAACAAGATTTTATGAAACAAAAATAACCTTAAGGAAAAACCACGAAAAAATTAAATATTGTATGTAGCTGATTCGCTGTAACAGTGTTTTAATAACAAATTAATCTTAAAATGAACTTCACCTTCAATTTTCGCTGTAACGACCATTTTAATAATTAACACCTTAAATTAAGGTTACTTTCCGAATATAGATAGAATTTTTGAATAAACAAAAGTTACTTTGACACTTCAGACGGGAAAAGGGTTAAAAACAAGTTTAAATAATTAATATCAAAAGCAAAGGTTAATGTAAATATATGAACTTAACAAAATTCTGTTAAGGCCATACATCATTTTTGCGGGATCCGGTACTGCCCTCATTTGAAATAAAGTATTAAAAAAAAAAAGGGGAATATCATTACAAAGATTGTATTGCGAGGTATATGACAGCGACTTTTAGCTAAAATACTCACTTTGTACTTAATAGTTTTAAATGTTATCTCCCTAGATAGACGATCGATAATTTAGTGTAGCTTTTTAACAATAACAGAAGTGTCATATTTAAAATAAAATTGCCATAAAATTACATACTAAAGTAAGTTCAGTTTTATTTTACAATAATTAATTTGAATATAATTTAATAAGTATTATTTAAAATGTTAATTTACATGAAAGAGTGCCTGAAATGGCCTATTTTCTGAATAAATCTTTGAATCTTTGAGATAACCCCTTAAAACTATTACTTAAAGCCCGACACAAAATTTGTAATGATATCTCCGTTCGCTTTCAAATAATTTATTTCAAACTGGGCCATAAAAGGCATGTATGTATAGTCAGGGACAAAGATACCTGACTAGGCCATCTAGCTATATCTTGAATTTTCTCTTAAACAATAAATAATAATAACATGAAAATGTATATACAGAAAGATTTTAATGAAGTCTTTATTTATATAAATTTTCATGTTAATATGATGTATAGTTAAAGTAAAAATTCAAGATATATGTAGAGGCCCTAGTCAGGTATCTCTGTCCCTGACTGTACGTCCTTAATAAATAATTTCCATTACTACTTGGTTGAATTATACTTGTAGAATCTATTTATATTATTTATGCTATAAATAATCCATTAATATACCAATTTTACTTAAAATTAAACTAATATAATTCCTTTTTGTTAATTATTCTTCATAATAAATAGTAATATTCTTGAATCCATTGCAAATTGATTATTGTTGGTACTGTCATGCAAAATTTTAGTACGTACCTATGTAATTATGAGACCATTAAGAGAATTCCTCAAATTTATTCAGAATAATCGCTTAAAACACGTGGAATACTCGTTAAAAGTTTAGTGGAATTCCAATAATTATTCCCTAATGATAAATGCGATCCAGGTTCGTTAGAACCAAACCACACTCTACACTTTTGTCAAATTGGCGTTTAGGGAATTTGTAAGTGCGAGATTTTAAAGCTATTAAATGACAAAGACAGAATTGTCTATATTTTAGACTATTGTATTTTTTTATCTATGAAGAGACAGCGTTAGCGTTATTTGGACACAAAATTTGGTGGAATGTAGTCCTTATAGGCAGTGTGTGCAAACAGTCAGCAGTGGGGCATACGAACAGTCTAACAAAAGTGAAATTATTACCGGGTCTAAGGTTTTCTTTGAGGAATTTTTATTTAGTAATCCTAAAGCTAATTTGATACATAAAGGACGCATGTAAAGAAAGAGAAATATAAACTTGATATAAGTAATTATGATCACATAGCTAATCTAACCATAATTGAATTATATACAGAGGAAAATGAGGCTCTTTTCACTAACCTATAACTTTCTTAAAAAAATATTTATTAAAAAAATTACAGTTGCTTTTCTATTTACTAACTATGGAAATACATACATATATACAATAAGATTGCCAAAGTTACTAAATGTATTCATTGTTTAAGACTTATTGAATACATACAACATACATAGTATCACGTCTTTTTCCCTTGCGGGGTAGACAGGCATTAGGTGAAAAACGGAATCAAAATAGTAATGGGTTGCTAGCCGCATCGCCTATTAACATGAATACATAGTCTTATTAAATTAAAAAATAAAATATGGTGAAATATTCCAAGCGGGCGGGATTTGAACCTGCGACCTTAAGTCTATGTACGACTTAAGGCCGCAGGTTCAAATCCCGCCCGCTTGGAATTTTTTCACCATATTTTATTTCTTAATTTAATAAAAGTATATCAATATATCATTGTGAATGCCAAATGTGTATAAATACTTAAAAATATGAATACATATTGTATTGTCAAATGCCGCATACAGGAAGTATACTTCACCGACATACGCCGTTTCCGTCGAGTGTGGTCTGGCCCTAACTCTTAGCCTGAGTAATTAACGTCAAGGGAGGTAATTCCGAATGTACGGAACACTATGGGGTGAACCGTTTAGGGGTAATTGTACAGGTGTCAGACGTGTTTAGACAATGTAGAGAATTATCGATTAAGAAATTCGTTAGATACTCAACACTCTATTTAACAATGTAAAATATGTATGAAGATAATATAGGTTATATTTTAAACAAATTACTTTTAGTAGTTAATTAAAATTACTTCTTAATAAGACATCTAAATTGATAGTTTTGAGTTTTGTCACTTCTAATGAAAAATTAATTTAACGGCGTAATCAAAGTAATTATAGGATTATGTTGATTTAGATATGACTTTAGTTAAAATAGAGTCTTCCATAATATAAGTTTCATTAATGGATTTCATATATGACATACTATATTAAATCTTTTAGGGATTAGTAACTAAATTGTAAATATATACGACGGCAAATCAGGAAAAACTATTTGCGTAACAAGAAAAATATTGAAATGGTAACAGTTTAGTGTTGGCACTTACTCAAATTTAACAAAGTGAATTTATCCCACACATGCATCTAATATGCAAACAATTAAAATTTTAAATCCGTACAAATTTAGACTTCGTCCTAATTGGCATTTAATGTAAAAAAATTAAGGAAAATCAAGACTTGTGTACAAAGAATTGATGAAAATTTTCTTTCATGCTCAACTTTCTGTTTGTGAAAAATTCGTGTCACGTTTTGAGAGCGTGTTTTATGATTCTATATAATGAGGCGTGTTGTTCCGCGAAAACTTGTTAGTCCTGATTAAATCTGTTTCCCAAATTTCCCGAGGGATATTTAGGATTATCATCAGCGAAAATGAGAGACACAAAGAAAAATTATAGCATTGCAGAAAGCAATGGATTTAAATGTAATAGGAAGGGTGATCGTAGTTAAAATATAAATGTAAAGAAAAACGAAAAAAAACATCAGAGCTTTATTTATATCATTTACAAATTCGTTTATACTTAAATAAAAATAAAAAAAAGTAATTTATTGCCTTTGCTTAAAGTAAACATAAAAATTGCAAACTTCTAAAAATAAATGGCAAAGGAATGCCTCAGCTTGTGTTACCTTACCACGTAATTATCACTTTCGAAGTGATTTAAGTATTTGAAAACAATCATTTGATTTACAATCCTTTTACTTCTTCATTCCGAGTAACTTTTGATTGTAAACTAAAATTTTAAATAGGTACTGTAAAATAATTTTAATGTTAGGCATTGTTACTGTAAAATGGGTGAATTCATTTCACAAATAAAACTCGACATTATTGTTTTTAATAGGTCTGTTTTATTAATTTAAGCTAGTTTACTGTGTTTTCTTACGTCACAATTCTTTAAAACATGTATTTGAAATTGACAACTTTTAGGAAGCTCTTAAAATTTATATAATTTTATCATATGAATATAAGTTGATTACGAGTTCCCTTGCAATATATTAATCTTCGAATTCACTTACAAAATGCAATTTTTACCAACATGTTTTGACCTCCGGATGAGGTCGAAACACGTGGGCTTGTAGCTGACTTCATTCGTGAGTAACCCGTATTTCACATATTAAAAAAAATTAGCTCTTGAAATTCAATCAGTTGATCGGTGAATTTGAATGGGAGACTTGAAGGACCAATATTTTTTATGTTTTTAGATTATTTTCTTACGGTTTGTGTTCTATTAGTATTCCTGATCGCCAGATTAAAATGTTCATAGGGATTTCAAAAATCAATTTTACAGGGATTAAATAAAATAAAATTAGGTTTAGTCCTGGAGCATCGCCGTAAAGTCGCCTGTCTATCGGTATTTTATAGGATCCATTTTGGAGAGTGTGCGAAGGCGCTCTTTGAGCTAGTTGAACCCTCACCATTCCTCCATCGGACTACAAGGCGCAGACAGAAATTTCACCCTTTTATCGTTGGAATACCAAAGAGTCGAACTAAACGCTTTGACAGTTCCTTTTTGGTTCGAGTAGCTAAGGTGTGGAATGAACTGCCTGCGTCTATATTCCCAAACAAGTACAGTCCCGGGACATTCAAAAGTAGAATAAATGGGTATCTCTTGGATAGGCATGTAACATCCTCGTCTTCATCGTCACTTACCATCAGGTGAGATGGGAGACAAATGCCTAATTCAATATTTAGTAAAAAAAAAAAAAAAAAAAAAAAAAGTCCAACCTTACAAATTACCAGCAAATTAAATGTTTATTCAAAATTGTTTACTCATTGATTGATTGCTTTAAGCGAGTTCTAATTTAATCCATGTTTTATCATATGGAAAACATAGAAGTATACAGTTTATTCTCACGTATTTTAAAAGCTAACTACATTGGCTTATTAAGGCATCTAAATTGATAATTTTGAGCTTTGTCACTTCTAACAGCCAAGGATAACAAATTAATTTAAAAGCATAAACAAAGTTATTATAGGATTATGTTGATGTAGACATGCCTTTGTTTAAAGCAAAAACAATCCCTGAAATGCCCTGAATAATTCAGTTTGTTTATTTATTTTGAGATCTTTGTTACAAAGTTTTTGCTAGTAAAATAACTGTGTACAATGTTAACTTGACGAAGTTTACTAACATAGTTATAGTATAAACACAATTAATATACTAGAATAAGCTTGTTCATTTCGTAAAAATAACTTACAGTTACACTTCTTATTTCGTTTATAGACGATGAGTAAACTCTTTAGTGGAATTTAATATACAGTATCGTACTTTCAAAATATAACATAGTATTATTAGTACGAATAAGGTATTGAATTTGATTTTTTTGTTAAATAAAAATAAGCTATTATCTGTGCAATTTTCAGTGTATCTTTACATAAAAATATTTCTGATATAGAGTTATAAAATAACAGAAAGGAATTTCGTAAAAAAAAATCTTAGTATTTAATTGAATACAGCACGTTATATTTTAGCAAAAATAACATTTAATCGATTGTTTTTTTTATTTTGCTTTAAGTACATTATAACATAGAGTAACAAACTAACAGAAAGGTTGTTATTAGCACTCAAGGAGGCCCCAAATTTCTGCCGCGTCGCGGGCTCAAATCCCGCCTCCTCCAGTTCAAGTCCAACCGAGGGTACGTCTATGCTTACATGCGATTGGTCAGATCATAATAATCTGTTATTATAAAATTAATTACCTATATTTTTTAAACAAAAAAAAATACAGGTCACATAAACATTTTTCTATATATTCGATTAATTTTTAATCAAATTCATCATCATCAATCAAATTACATAATGTATAATTCTAATGTTTAGTTATAATATAAATTAAAATCAGCCAAGTGCGAGTCGGAATCGCACAGAAAGTTCCGTAGTACATTTTTTATTTTTATTTTAGCGGTAAAGATATACACATTTTGGGAAAATTTCAAATTTCTACTTATTACTGATCAAAAGATACATCCTTTTGACAGACGGACAGTAAAGTAATAGGATACCGTTTTTACTCTTTGAATACTCAACCCGAAAAAATCATTGTCTCTTTACTTAAAGAACGAGCTTTTTTGTAGAAACCACTCAAATAAGAAAATCACACGATGCGCAATATTAACTCTCATACAAAAATCCTCCTCTATACAAGGTGTTTTGAACTCCCTGGCAATATTTTAATGTTGGAATCAGAATACCTAAAGGAATATAAACCTGCAAGAAAAAAAGGTAAAAAAATAAACCTCCCTTTCAGCATGACAAATTTTTTTGTTAAGCTTTTTTATTCACTGATAAACTATTCAAATTCATTTGGAAAGTCTAATTAATTTTTTCATAAAATCTCTATTTTTCTTGCGGATGTATTCTATCAGGGATTCTGATTCAGTTTAAGGGAGTTCAAAATCAACCTGTATAGTAGTCAACCTGTGTAGTCTTTTTAGACTACACATACCTGTATAGTATGTAGTCTGTCTACTCGTATATAGACTACATATTAGAAATATTTCTAATTAGTATTTATTGACCTTGATACGATTACAGCACTGTTCAGTAACTTTTTGAAAAAATAGTCTACTAGGTAAATTATATAACTTTACAATTATTCTATCTTATTAATAGGGAATTAGTACACAATGAACACTATATTGAGAACAGCACTTAAAGTGACGACGACCAATCTTTCGTCAAACAGTTTGTATTCCCTTCTAGGGTCCGGGTCTATATAAGACGTGAGATAAATATTCAGGGACCATAGGTTGACACATTCTGTTGATATGTAGATCTGAATATTTATCGAATCCATTCAGTATAAAGTATAATATAGAATATTAAACTAACCTTTTCCTTAATATAATAGTTATCACAATTGATTTTATTTATCATTCAAGTCAACAGCTGCTACAAAACCCATGCTTTTCGTAGGTATCTTGTAAAAAGCAGGTACCTACATATATGTACGGCCAGTGCTTTTTGCGTGGGGAAGTTAACAAACATCTATTAACGAGTATTCATACATTATTTATATACCATATACACTATAACTTTTTCTGTGCACATACACATAAACAAAAATGTCTAGAGAATATAGATAGACAGAACCTTTCAAAGATTCTCTACTATATAGATGATACTAGAGAATCTTTGGGAGAGGCCTGCCTCTTGCGGCTGACATGATGATGATGCCATAAACTAAAGAGTCGCCTGTAAGGTTAACCGAACAACGCACCAAAAGGCTATTCGGAATATTGTTGTTTCACATGCTTTAAATACTGGTGCTACACGAGAGAGCGAGATGAGATGATGATACCTAAATTCGGAGTATTGAACAATCCATTAGGAAATAAGGAATTTCAAAAAATGTGTTCCATATAATTGTGCAAAATTAAATAATTGTGCAAAATTAAGTTATTTGAACTAATGATTAATTAATTTATATACGCATGCCGAATATATTGTTGTCTTCATAATCTTCAAACTTGGCTTATATTTTCAAACTGTTTTTTTTTATACATACGAACGTACATAGATAATGATGGGATAAATTGTTTAACACTGTACTAAAAGTATAAAATATTCCCGATATTCTCTTTCTCAGTTTGTATGGAGATGATCGTCTTTAGTGCACTCAACATTTTCAATATAACAGGATTACTAGATAACAACATCAAAAAACGAAAATTAAATTAAAATCCAGTGAATTAACAATTTAATTTTCCATTCAAGCAATTTCGATCAAAAAATTCTCAACAAGCTAACAACAGATAACATCATGTCCTCTTTTAGAGTCAACAAAACAATTTTCCAGTACAATGGCCCATGAAATGAACTAATTCGAGTTGTGCCAAGCCGCATGTGCTCCCAATTCAACTTGCTCAATGATGTGTTGTATTTACAACTATACCTAGGCTGATCCGAAAGTTTTTAGCTGTACCTAAAATATTGTTTAGAAGGATTTAGTTTCTACGCCAATATGAGTACCCTCATTTGTCAATTAGGCTTTGTACGTAATTTCGTTAACTACCTTCGACTAGTTATCCTTATCCTTATCCTTACTAATATTATAAATGCGAAAGTGGGTTTGTTTGTTTGTTTATTTGTTTGTTTGTTACGCTTTCACGTCGTAACTACTAAACCGATCATCATGAAATTTTGCATACAAGTTCTCTGGAGTACGAAGAAGGACATAGGCTACCTTTTGTCCCGGGAAAAAGTACTATTCCCGACGGATCCACATTGACGCGGGCGGAGCCGCGGGCGAAAGCTAGTTCCTTAATAATTTATTTTGAGGACCGGGCCAAAAGTGGTACTCGTGGAATTTTTTTCACCAGGACCACGCGCCCGCCCACACAGCTGCCAGAACAATGGATTTTCTGAACAATTCTGGGGTTCAACTGGTCTCATGCTCCTTACAGTCCAGACCTGGCTTTGTGCAATTTTTTCCACTTTCCAATAGTGAAAAAAAATCTTCGTGAGCGCACTTTTAGGAATTCGGAAGAGGCTGTAGAGGCATTCCTAACGCTTTTTTTAACATGCCGCAAGATGCATTTTTCAAATGTTTTTAGAATGGTTTGAAAGAATGAAAAAGTGTATTGATGTTGAAGGGGAATATTTTCAAAAAATAATAAAGTATCAAAATAGTAGTTTTTATACAGCTTATAACTATCGGAACAGCCCACGTTTCATTACCACGTAGGTTTAGCTAATAAGAGTTACTTGGACGAAGTTTTATCAACCAAGAAATGCGGATTTCGTAGTTAAATATTGATCGGTGTTTTTATATACAACTAAGAAGGATTAACAAAACCCTTGGTGTGTGTGGTATGCGACACTTGACCATTGTTGATTGTTCTATTTTTTCCTACCGTGCCGTTTGTACATTCACTCTTAGGCGTTGTACTAATTGATCTGCTCGTGCATAGAGGTGTCCACCTTATAAATTAAATGTTTTCCTGGCTCGCAATTTACTAACATTAGGATAAGTATTTTGTTTTTACTAATACTCTATGGATCATGGTCTGAAATAAAGAACTTATTATTATTATTATTGGCAACGATCGTACGAGCAAACGATGCGGTCGTCGGCGTCGTGCGATGAAAACGATTATAGTGCTCGCGCGATGATTTGTAAGTTTTAATCTTCGATCAACAATACCATTTTTAATCGTACGAAATGTGTGTGTTTATTCTTGTCGTGCGACAAAATCGAACAATGCGATTTTGTCGCACGACAAGAATTTATTCTTGTGCGACAAAATCGCATTGTTTGCTCGTACAATCGTTGCCAATTAGGACGACGCCTACATCATCATAATATCAGCCGCAAGAAGTCCACTGCTGGACATAGGATTCCACCAATTGGACGACTCCTTATTTGTGCGCTTTACCTTACTACCAAATATCTCAACTAATCCCATAAATTGGCGCTCTCACGCCTCTAAAAGGCATTAAGTGTTTAATAAAATTCCGAGGCGCGGTGTTTGCAGCTATTTGTCACGGCCACTTCCGCCCGCCATCTTGCGAACGTAGGGGATTTAGTTTCACCAGGAGACGAAGACAATTTTAATATAAATGGACTACTGATATGCGAAAAATTAGATTCCCATTATTAGGTATATTTTTATTCACATTTATTAGACCGATGTGGCCTAGTGGTTATAATAATAACAATAAGTTCTTTATTTCAGAACATGATCCATGGAGTATCATGAAAACAAAATACTTATCCTAATGTTAGTAAATTGCGAGCCAGGAAGACATTTAATTTATAAGGTGGACACCTCTATGCACGAGCAGATCCGCCCAGTGCCTCAAAAAAGGCCCATCAATTTTGGCTGCTAGGGTATTAAAGATGCTGTTAGAACTTCCACGGAGTCTCTGCATGCTTATGTTATGCATGCCAGGCTATCACAGCGTAGCTGCTGCATGTTATGCATGCCAGGCTATCACAGCGTAGCTGCTGCATGTTATGCATGCCAGGCTATCACAGCGTAGCTGCTGCATGTTATGCATGCCAGGCTATCACAGCGTAGCTGCTGCATGTTATGCATGCCAGGCTATCACAGCGTAGCTGCTGCATGTTATGCATGCCAGGCTATCACAGCGTAGCTGCTGCATGTTATGCATGCCAGGCTATCACAGCGTAGCTGCTGCATGTTATGCATGCCAGGCTATCACAGCGTAGGTCCTGAGTTTGATCCCCGGCAGGTCAAGTTGGAATATGTATCTTTTCTAGATTGACTTGGATCTTGGATGTTTACGAGTATCTATATAATGTATAGCTTAATCAGGTGTTTATTTATTAAGAACAATATAATTAAATTAAAATAATACTAATTAACGTATTTATTATTAATTATTTAAATTATTATTAATGTATTGCTTATAAAATATAGTATTGTTGAGTTAGTATCCCATAACACAAGTCTCGAAAATACTTTGGAACCAGCAATCTGTGTGATTTGTCCGTAAATATTTATTTTTTATTTGAAATTTGTAGAACTATTTTTACTAATAAAAATTGCTTAAGATTTTCACTAAGTTTTAAATTCTTTTAAAAAATGCTTTCGTAGATTTCTCTAAATAAATTAAATCGTATCAAAACGGTGTCTTATGTGGTAATCCTAAAAATAAACATGTACATATATACAGTTCTTTGCATTGAGCTGCACTACTAGGTATAGTAGATAGTGCTATTGCTATCCCTACATAACAATATTTTATATAAAAAACTGACTTCAAAACTACTGAACCGATTTTTATAAAATTTAAATGGGACCAATGGGAAAGCATAGTTTTTCAAATAAAAAAATATTTTTTCAAATCGGATCATAAATGACGGAGTTATGAGGTAACAAATATAAATAAATACAACGTTATACAAACCTCCTCCTTTTTAAGTCCTAAGTCGGATAAAAATACATCTCTCATTCAATGTCAAAAATTCTCACAATGTGATTAAGATTTTTTTTGAAAGTTTGATCTACTTATCTTGAATAATAAATAAATATATATATATACGGACAATGTGTTATAAACTTATATGTATATAATACATTTTATAATACTTATTAATTGTTTATTCTTACTTAATTACTTATTCTTACATAGTCCAATACCTTTGATACAATTTTAATCCATTCAACTCCTATCTCAATATCTTTGTCATCCTAAAATTTTACTTTCATCCCCTGTTTTTTGACTCCGAAAATGTGCGAATGAATTTATCTACGTATTGACCTTATGTTTGACCGGGTCTCAATTTTATGACTGCGCCAGGCTTAACAGGGCCTCTGATATAGGCTTTAGCCCCTGGAAAGGGGGGCAATAATTTACAGAGCCGACCCATCAGGCAGTTTCGCGAACACCATGAATTTGGACATTTTTATGACAAGGCTCGTTCACACTAAAACGTCCAGACTTTCAACTATTGTACTACGATGATTTATCCATACTTCCTTACATAGATGAAGGACATCTGTCTGTTGGTCTATCACTTCTTTACGCTTCAACTGCTAAGCCGATTTAGATGTAATTTAGTATGGTAATAGTTTGAGATCTGAGAAAAGACATATGTCCTACGCAAGCGAAGTCCAAAAAAGTCATTGTATGCGTTTCTTTCCTCACAACAACAAGAGCCTAGCTTAAATATCAAAGAAAGAGAGTGAAAGCGATAAGGCAAAAGATGGGAGTTGCTGCTCTCTAAAGGCTTTTGCTATTATTTCTCAGACTGGCCGTTCAGGCTATGCATTCACGTATACGTAGCCCATCAGGCAATATGAGAGTTTGCTGTCTCTCGAAGCCTTGCGCACAGGCAACGCCCAAAGCCGAGGTCCATCCCTCCTGGGGGCCCTTCGTTGATGTTGTCTATATGGGCTTAGAGGAACTCTACCCTCGCCTCATACGCCCGGTGAAGTAGCGAAAGCTCACTTGGAGCTGGCTAAATAGTCCTACAAAAAAAAATAGAGATAGAGACAGATTGAAAGCCAGAGTTTTGCCTAAAACATGTTTTAATAATTGGAGAAGTAAGTTTTGATATTTCATAACTTCATCATATTAAAAAAAAATAAGTTTAAATTCCTATTATTTTCGTTTCAGCTAAAAATAAACATATATTTAAAAAGATTATTTTCTAAATAATTGTGCCGCTAATGCAGCACCTTAGAAACGTAAATTCACCCAAACTTTTCACTACAATTTGAGTGGCACCGAGCAATGAAATGGGTTATAGCACATTTGAACGCGAGACTATTATTTATTAAAGAAGTTCATATAAAACGTGGGGGATTTGACAAGAGACGGTGGGATGAGATACATTTGAAACGTTTCTGAAAAGGTTTTCTAAAACTACAACATTGGACTGATGTTGAGATTGAAACATGGTCCAAATGTAACTGATATCTAAACAAAAAAAATATTAAAAACAATTTTAATTTGATATCGATTGTATAGCACCATTTTATTGCAACTTTTATTTCAATCAATAAAACATACAAATATTCCTTAATTAAAAATAAAATAAAAAATACAAATAAAATAGAGGTTCCAACGCGTCGCCGCGAGGCAGGGTGCCCAGTAAGCTGGCAGCATTGCCTCTCTGCACTGCAATGGAAATTCTTTGGGCGAAGTAACTGCCAGCTCTTGGATCACCCGTAACCTCACGGAGGTGCGCTGAAATCTCAGTCACCAGGTTATCGATTCGATAAGTTAAACAGGTAAATCTTTATTAGCAATTTGTGCTGGTCTGGATAATGAGTAAGCAAAACTAGCTTTCGCCCGCGGCTCCGCCCCCGTTAAATTCGATCCCTCGGGAATAGTACTTTTTCCCGGGATAAAAGGTAGCCTATGTCCTTCTCCATACTCCAGAGAACTTGTATGCAAAAATTCATGATGATCGGTTCAGTAGTTACGGCGTGAAAGCGTAACAAACAAACAAACTCACTTTCGCATTTATAATATTAGTAAGGATTACGTTTTCATATCCTTATCCTTACTAATATTATAAATGCGAAAGTGATTTTGTTTGTTTGTTTATTTGTTTGTTTGTTTGTTACGCTTTCACGCCGTAACTACTGAACCGATCATCATGAATTTTTGCATACAAGTTCTCTGGAGTGCGGAGAAGGACAAAGGCTACCTTTTATCCTGGAAAAAAGTACTATTCCCTGGGGATCGACATAGACGCGGGCGGAGCCGCGGGCGAAAGCTAGTTACTATATAAACTTCATACTTATGATTGACTAGCTTTCGCCCGCGGCTCCGCCCGCGTCAATGTCGATCTCTCGGGAATAGTACTTTTATCCCGGGATAAAAGGTAGCCTATGTCCTTCTCCATACTCCAGAGAACTTGTATGTAAAATACATGATGATTGGTTCAGTAATTACGGCGTGCAAGCGTAACAAACAAACAAACTCACTTTTGCATTTATAATATTAGTTAGGATATGTCATTTGTCTATTAACAGAAACGGTAAAATGTTAAAAAAAAAAAACTGTTTTTTTCATTATGCAGTTTACTTATTTTGGACTGTTTTTTTAGTCAACAGTGGGTTGACTAAAAAAAAGGCCCAAAATATTATTTAATATATTTATTTTATATAAAATTCTTTTCAACCATTTACCAGTTCGGTGAAGTTCGTTCTATACTCGGATCCTATGCTATCACTGTGATTTGAGTGGCACCAAACAATAAAATGGGTGTAACATAAGAGGACGCGCGAGTATTATTTATTTGGCACTCATAAAACGTGAGAGATTTGACATGGGATGAGATGAGACACATTCGAAACCCTTATAATATAAGGAAGGGTCTGTTTTATACTTACTAGCTTTCGCCTGCGGCTCCGCCTGCGTCATCGTCGATCCCGTGGGAACAGTACTTTTTCCCGGGATAAAAGATAGCTTATGTCATTTTCCGTACTCCAGAGAACTTGTACGCAAAATTTCATGATAATCGGTTTAGATAAGGGCGTGACAACAGGCGTGTAACAAACAAACTCACTTTCTCATTTATAATATTAGTTAGGATAATAGTTTTCGAAATAAATATACTACTTTGGATATATTATAGAAAAAAAGACTTATTATACCATCTGTCACAATGACGTAAGTAAAAGGAATAGATATCACCTAGTCTTCATTAAATATATTTTCAGTAAGATGCAGAAACCTTATCGGTATCTACCGGAACTAACTGAATCCCTCTTGATCGCAGCCACATAAATCTCTCGGGATAGCGAGCGATAAAATACGAGTAATAAGACACGCAGCCAAATAAATGGAGTGTTTTTGTTACTTATTTACTTTACTATTTAATATCTTTAATTATATATCTTTTTTTAAAGCCACAGAAAGCCGTATAAACGTTATGGTAGTCTGCCGGGACTGACTGGATCTCTCTTGATCGCAGCGACATAAATCTCTCACGAAAGCGAGCAATAAAATACGAGTAATAAGATACGCAGCTAAATAAATGGAGTGTTTGTTGTTACTTATTTACTTTACTATTTAATATCTTAAATAAGATATCTCTTTTTAAAGCAACGGAAAGCCGTATAAATGTTATGGTAATCTGCCGGGACTGTCTGAATTCTTCTTGATCGCAGCCACATAAATCTATCAGGACAGCGAGCAATAAAATACGAGTAATAAGACACGCAACCAAATAAATGGAGTGTTTGTTGTTACTTATTTACTTTACTATTTAATATCTAAAATAAAATATCTATTTTTAAAGCCACAGAAAACCGTATAAATGTTATGGTAATCTGCCGAGACTAATTGAATCCCTCTTGATCGCAGTCATAAATATCTCGGGATAGCGAGCGATAAAATACGAGTAATAAGACACGCAGCCAAATAAGTGGAGTGTTTGTTATTACTTAGTCACTATACTATTTAATATCTTCAATAACATATATCTTTCTAAATCCGCAGAAAGCCGTATAAACGTTATGGTAATCTGCCGGGACTGTCTGAATCCCTCTTGATCGCAGCCATATAAATCTTCCAGGATAGCGAGTAATAAAACACAAGTAATTAGACACGCAACTAAAGAAATGGAGTGTTTGTTGTACCTATTTACTTAACTATTTAATATCTTTAATAATATATCTCTTTTTAAAGCCACAGAAATCTGTATAAATGTTATGGTAATTTGCCGGGACTGATGGAATCCCTCTTGATCGCAGCCACATAAATCTCTCAGGACAGCGAGTAATAAAATACGAGTAATAAGACACGCTGCCAAATAAGTGGAGTGTTTGTTATTACTTAGTCACTATACTATTTAATATCTTTAATAACATATATCTTTCTGTAGCCACAGAAAGCCGTTTAAATGTTACGGTAATCTGCCGGGACTGTCTGAATCCCTCTTGATCGCAGCCGTATAAATCTTCCAGGACAGTGAGAGGCAAAATACGAGTAATAAGATACGCAGCCAAATAAATGGAGTGTTTGTTGTTACCTATTTACTTTACTATTTAATATCTTTAATAAGATATCTCTTTTTAAAGCAACAGAAAGCCGTATAAATATTACGGTAATCTGTCGGGAGTGACTGAATCCCTCTTGATCGCTGACACATAAATCTCTCAGGATAGCGATAGATAAAATACGAGTAATAAGACACGCAGCCAAACAAATCGAATGTTTGTTGTTACTTATTTACTATTACTATTTAATATCTATACATATAATAAAACAGTAAAAATATTTTGTCTGTACATTTAGAATTTTTGACTGAAATGGATAGAGGGACACTTAAAAAGAATAATAGAAAGCAAAAAACATTTTTTAGAATTTCTTGTCTGTCTGTCTGTCTGTCTGTCTGTCTGTCTGTCTGTCTGTCGAAAATACTGAACCGATTTACTTCAAACTTTCACCAATTGCTTTGTTTTAACTCGGCAAAACATTTAAAGTTTGTTTCATCAAAATGGGTTCATTAAAATAAAAGTTATCGTCATTTGAATGAATTCAAAGCATGAGTTTGCCTTGCCTGCAAATATATAGCACTTACGTATTACTTATATATAATAAGTGACATAGGAAAATTAAAATCCAAAGACAATTCATAATCATTATATGACGGCATTATACCTATCCATACTAATATTACAAATGCGAAAGTAGACAGAGTTACTCTCTTCTTTTCACGCTTTAACCATTAAACCAATTTGGATGAAATTTGGTATGGGGGTAGTTTGAGACCCGGGGAAGGACATAGGGTATCTTTTATTCCGGGAAATTCTACAGTTCCTGAGGGATGGACACTAACGACAGCGGCGTAGCCGCGGGAAAATCTGATTTATATATCAACGCAACCGAAACTGCTGCGCCTAGACTTGAAATTTGGTACAGGGGTTCTTATGATGATGTGAGTGAGCGCTAAGAAAGGAGCGTCTGTCGTCTTTTTACGCTTCAACCATTGAACTGATTTCGATGAAATTAGGTATGGAGGTAGTTTGAGGCCCGGGAAAGGACATAGGGTATGTTTAATTCCGGGAAATTCTACTGTTCCCGAGGGATCGACACTAACGCGGGTGGAGCCGCGGGCAACAGCTAGTATTTAATAAGATATCTCTTTTTAAAGCCACGGAAAGCCGTATAAATGTTATGGAAATCTGCCGGGACTGACGGAATCCCTCTTGATCGCAGCCATATAAATCTCTCAGGACAGCGAGAAATAAAATACGAGTAATAAGACACGCAACCAAATAAATGGAGTGTTTTTGTTACTTATTTACTTTACTATTTAATATCTTTAATAAGATATCTCTTTTTAAAGCCACAGAAAGCCGTATAAACGTTATGGTGATTTGCCGGGAGTGACTGAATCCCTCTTGATCGCAGCCATATAAATCTTCCAGGATAGCGAGTAATAAAAGACAAGTAATAAGACACGCAACTAAAGAAATGGAGTGTTTGATTACTTACTCACTTTACTATTTAATATCCCTTTTTATAGCGCTACAAAGCCGAATAAAGCTTATTAAACTGCCGGGATCTAGACGTAGATGTACATAGATCATCATCGTCATTTCGAGTAGGTGTCACGGTTATTCGACCATGCACGCCCTGGTGTCAGAGTTCTTCGGAACCTCCTCTCAGCCTCTGACGTGGATCCTTTAACGACTACCTTTAACTATCCTTTAACGGCTTAACGTGCCTTCCAAAGCACGGAATCATCATTATTATCAGACAATCAGGTGATTCAAGCCTTCAATGTCCTAACCAAACTGGAAACAACTAAACAAAGTATGCTTCCCTTGGGAATGGAACCCACGACCTCCGGGTCTACAGGCAAACGTCTTAACCACGGGAGCACGGATGTACATAGATGACGTAAATACACCAACTTCGCGTATCCGAATCCTGATTCCCGACCAAGTTCACGTGCGACTGTTATCTCATCAAAGTCTAGCGTCACCTTATTTATTTTTCGAACCAGGGCGCCCAATATTGTTAAGGTGACACTAGCATAGAAGAAAAAAAAAATAAAACAAATAAGCCATCTACTCCAGAAATACTTTAAAACAACTTAATAAAAACTCATTTAAAACCATTATCTAAGAAGGCAAAGATAACAAACTCTCCAGTAATTACTACTGAACTAAGAGCGTGGCGAGTTTCCACGTGCCATCTATCTAGCACACACGTTTTCCATTATGGCTTTAATGCTTTTGTCGGTGGAAGAAATATTTTACGAGCTTTTATTTAAGTTGCCGTTACCGGTGTATGTTTCTATGGGTCCATTTTGGAGGTAAATCTTTATAATAATATTAACACATGCAGAATAGTTCTTAAATTCTTATCAACCTCCTAGATTTTACCGAAAGCCTCTCTCTTCTTCTTTTCGTGTCGTGTCGTAATAGCTCCAATTGATCATAATTTCTTCGACCAGTATTTGGCTACGCTGATCGCTTAATCACATTAGCCAAATACTGGTCGAAGAAATTATGATCAATTGGAGCTATTACGACACGACACGAAAAGAAGAAGAGAGAGGCTTTCGGTAAAATCTAGGAGGTTGATAAGAATTTAAGAACTATTCTGCATGTGTTAATATTATTATAAAGATTTACCTCCAAAATGGACCCATAGAAACATACACCGGTAACGGCAACTTAAATAAAAGCTCGTAAAATATTTCTTCCACCGACAAAAGCATTAAAGCCATAATGGAAAACGTGTGTGCTAGATAGATGGCACGTGGAAACTCGCCACGCTCTTAGTTCAGTAGTAATTACTGGAGAGTTTGTTATCTTTGCCTTCTTAGATAATGGTTTTAAATGAGTTTTTATTAAGTTGTTTTAAAGTATTTCTGGAGTAGATGGCTTATTTGTTTTATTTTTTTTTTCTTCTATGCTAGTGTCACCTTAACAATATTGGGCGCCCTGGTTCGAAAAATAAATAAGGTGACGCTAGACTTTGATGAGATAACAGTCGCACGTGAACTTGGTCGGGAATCAGGATTCGGATACGCGAAGTTGGTGTATTTACGTCATCTATGTACATCCGTGCTCCCGTGGTTAAGACGTTTGCCTGTAGACCCGGAGGTCGTGGGTTCCATTCCCAAGGGAAGCATACTTTGTTTAGTTGTTTCCAGTTTGGTTAGGACATTGAAGGCTTGAATCACCTGATTGTCTGATAATAATGATGATTCCGTGCTTTGGAAGGCACGTTAAGCCGTTAAAGGATAGTTAAAGGTAGTCGTTAAAGGATCCACGTCAGAGGCTGAGAGGAGGTTCCGAAGAACTCTGACACCAGGGCGTGCATGGTCGAATAACCGTGACACCTACTCGAAATGACGATGATGATCTATGTACATCTACGTCTAGATCCCGGCAGTTTAATAAGCTTTATTCGGCTTTGTAGCGCTATAAAAAGGGATATTAAATAGTAAAGTGAGTAAGTAATCAAACACTCCATTTCTTTAGTTGCGTGTCTTATTACTTGTCTTTTATTACTCGCTATCCTGGAAGATTTATATGGCTGCGATCAAGAGGGATTCAGTCACTCCCGGCAAATCACCATAACGTTTATACGGCTTTCTGTGGCTTTAAAAAGAGATATCTTATTAAAGATATTAAATAGTAAAGTAAATAAGTAACAAAAACACTCCATTTATTTGGTTGCGTGTCTTATTACTCGTATTTTATTTCTCGCTGTCCTGAGAGATTTATATGGCTGCGATCAAGAGGGATTCCGTCAGTCCCGGCAGATTTCCATAACATTTATACGGCTTTCCGTGGCTTTAAAAAGAGATATCTTATTAAATACTAGCTGTTGCCCGCGGCTCCACCCGCGTTAGTGTCGATCCCTCGGGAACAGTAGAATTTCCCGGAATTAAACATACCCTATGTCCTTTCCCGGGCCTCAAACTACCTCCATACCTAATTTCATCGAAATCAGTTCAATGGTTGAAGCGTAAAAAGACGACAGACGCTCCTTTCTTAGCGCTCACTCACATCATCATAAGAACCCCTGTACCAAATTTCAAGTCTAGGCGCAGCAGTTTCGGTTGCGTTGATATATAAATCAGATTTTCCCGCGGCTACGCCGCTGTCGTTAGTGTCCATCCCTCAGGAACTGTAGAATTTCCCGGAATAAAAGATACCCTATGTCCTTCCCCGGGTCTCAAACTACCCCTATACCAAATTTCATCCAAATTGGTTTAATGGTTAAAGCGTGAAAAGAAGAGAGTAACTCTGTCTACTTTCGCATTTGTAATATTAGTATGGATAGGTATAATGCCGTCATATAATGATTATGAATTGTCTTTGGATTTTAATTTTCCTATGTCACTTATTATATATAAGTAATACGTAAGTGCTATATATTTGCAGGCAAGGCAAACTCATGCTTTGAATTCATTCAAATGACGATAACTTTTATTTTAATGAACCCATTTTGATGAAACAAACTTTAAATGTTTTGCCGAGTTAAAACAAAGCAATTGGTGAAAGTTTGAAGTAAATCGGTTCAGTATTTTCGACAGACAGACAGACAGACAGACAGACAGACAGACAGACAGACAGACAAGAAATTCTAAAAAATATTTTTTGCTTTCTATTATTCTTTTTATGTTTCTATGGGTCCATTTTGGAGGTAAATCTTTATAATAATATTAACACATGCAGAATAGTTCTTAAATTCTTATCAACCTCCTAGATTTTACCGAAAGCCTCTCTCTTCTTCTTTTCGTGTCGTGTCGTAATAGCTCCAATTGATCATAATTTCTTCGACCAGTATTTGGCTACGCTGATCGCTTAATCACATTAGCCTCATTGAGGTCCTGTCCTGTGCCGTTCAACTAGTAGGGCAGTCAGGGTATGACAAAAGGTGAGATACAGTCTGATTGGGACCGCAGTCATACAAATTGTTGGTAGAGAAACCTAAGTCTGTTTTCTCGACATCTACCAACATCAGCCCGGAGTCGGTTAAGGAACTTCCAGAGTACCCAGAGTCTTTCGGGTGAAAGCTTCTTTGTGTTGGCTCTGGCCCCACAAAAGTTTAACTGCCATGTTTTTAGAAAATTTGACAAAAATATATAAACATAAAATAATAATTTTCTTTTATTTCACCAAAACTTAGCCAAAAGCCTTCACGCGTTACTTATAGTGTGTCGTAAATGTGCATAACTTACTCAGTACATATTAAACTATATTCAAGGATAGACTTTTTAGCATTAACAATGCGACTAACACAAATTTATTACATTGGCAAGGAAGTGGTAGTGGCTTAGTGGTCTAAAAGCGACCTAAAAGCGCTCGGTCCCGGATTCAAATCTCGCCCGGCCTGACCTGTAACTCTGAGTTTGTAGACCAATCTGATTCATACATACATACTATCACGTCTTTTTCCGTTGCGGGGTAGACAAAGCCCAGGTATTTAAGAACTAAAAGCCACGTTTAGCATGTTGGTAAGATGGAAAACGAAATCAAAATACTGATGGGTTGCTAGCCGCAACGGCTACAAATATGATTCTTAATATTTTTGCCCATTCCCTGATCAGCTTTTGCAATATGCGCCGGAAGAGAAGCAGCTAGTATATTCTACGCTTTTACTTTTCTCCTAGACTAACGTGAATAAAATAACCAATGATATAACCTTTCAAAAAGCTACTTCAACTGAACTCATCATCAGGTCCTTTTTAGTCTCCACTACAGGAGCACGACCCTATCTGTACTACTAGAGCCATACTTGGCCGGAGCAGCCAGAAGTCTTCAACTGAACTACAAAACCTATTTTAATGAAATTTAATTTCGAAGTTAATTGAAAATTGTGTGTTGCTCTGTCACGGAAAGAATACTGACTGCAGACCGATAAAACTTGGCAGACATGTAGATCATATCCAAACACATAGGATACTTTTTACAGAAAAATTGCCTTCGTGGTCCAGTGGTTAAGCCGCTTGCCTGTAGACCCGGGGATCGTGGGTTCGATTCCCACGGGAAGCATACTTCGTTTAGTTGTTTCCAGTTTGGTTAGAATATTGCAGGCTTGAATCACCTGATTGTCTGATAATTACGATGATTCCGCACTTTGGAAGGCACGTTAAGCCGTGGGTCCCGGCTGCCATCTGGTAGTCGTTAAAGGAATCACGTCAGAGGCTGAGAGGCGGTCCCGAACAACTCTGACACCAAAGTATGCATGGTCGATTAACCGTGACATCTACTGGAAATGATGATGACAGAAAAAGTATGTTAATGGAAAATAAATTTAAATAATAAATACTGACATAGTGATCTATCAACGCACAGCCCTAACCACTGGATGGATCGGGCTGAAATTTGGCATGCAAGTAGATGTTATGACGTAGGCATCCGCTAAGAAAGGATTTTGATCAATTCTACCCCCAAGGTGATAAAATAAGTGATGAAAGTTTGTATGAAACGCCGCAAAAACTATACTTCTTAACGCGAGCGAAGCCGCGGGCAAAAGCTAGTCTAAAATAAATTTGTAATGATTTCATGTCTTACAGTGGAAATACTTCTCACATTCTAAATTACTAAAGCAATGCAATAATGGGAGCGTGCGGGGTGGATCGATGCCCGCACGTGATAGACATCCCTTAGCGACCCTTCGCCCTTAGTCCCAATGGCCAGAGTAATTACTGTACATTTTGATCGGTTCTTTCGTGAGAAAATCGTCTTAAATGAGTTTTAGAATAGAAGGTAACACGACATGTGATAGACACTCGATAATGAGTCCTTATCCTTAATTTGAAATAAACAGATATAATACATCCGACAGCTCCGTGGCGCAGTGGTTAACACGCCAGCCTGCGACATGGAGTGCCCGGGTTCAATCCCCGGCCAGGTCATAATGGAAAATGATCTTTTTCAGATTGGCCTGGGTCTTGGATGTTTATCTATATATGTATTTGTTATAAAATATAGTATCGTTGAGTTAGTATCCCATAACACAAGTCTCGAACTTACCTTGGGGCTAGCTCAATCTGTGTGATTTGTCCGTATTTATTTATTTATTTATTTATTACAACTCGACAAAAAGAAGAATGATAAAATAGAAAAGAATTGATTCATAAGAAGTCCCCTGTTTTCTACGCAACATTACACCAAAAAAGATTATTTTCTGAAAATGTATATAGGATGGCAAATCCTTAACATTTGATTTACTAATTTTCTAAAATCTTCGTCATTCTATTACAAAACAGGAACTTACTTTAACCATTACCCACCCAACACAAGGTATTATACCTGATCCTTTTCTTTGCTTTCGGTGACTTTTGTGGTAAGCGTACAATAATCAATCGTACAATAACCAAGTATCTACTACAGTTCAATAGAGGGCAGAAGTACCAGAAAAATCTATTTTATATTATAACTAGCTTTCGCCCGCGGTTCTACCCGCGTCAATGTCTATCCCTCGGGAACAGTACTTTTACCCAGGATAAACTGTACCCTATGTCTTTCTCCGTACCCCAGATAACGTGTACGCAAAATTTCATGATGATCGGTTCAGTAGTTACAACATAAAAGCATACCTAACAAACAAACTCACTTTCGCTTTTATAATATTAGGATTAGGATATTAAAAATAAGCTGTAAATAAAATACACAGACAACCCTCATTATTCGCTGTTTACAAAACATTTTATTTAACTCTTAGTGTAATAAAGTGTGGTACAACTATTTGTTACATTTTAACTGCAAGAGCGCCGTCTGTAACGAATGGCTCGCAGTTTTAAGCACATTAACTTGCACTGGTACTGTACTTTCTTGTTTTTCTACAGTTTTCGTTTAAAAGTAAACAAAATTTACTTCTATACAGAGATATTTTAATATTATTTTTTTTTAATCCCAGTAATATTCTCATCCTATTATGCCATTATTTAGTTTATTCTGACACAACTGTTTTTTTCTTATTTATATAGTTGACATAGGGACGGGCATAGGTAGCCACTTGAGTCAAAAACCTTTTTGCGCGCAAACAATCTAAGTTCACATCGTTTTATTGTGGGTTGCTTAACCTGTGTAATTTGTCCCTATATATTAATGATACATAATCAGCAATCTAAGTAAACCTGTAGCAAATCAAGTTATAACGTTAAACTGCAGCAGAAATTACAGTCTTCATTTCTAAATAAACAACTAAATAACGGCACTATTCGCAGTTCACAGAATATTACATCTCTTTGTGTGTTTAAAGTGTGGTGCAAATATTTGTTACAATTGACTGCAGCTGCATCGTCTGTAACAGACGGCAGATAGTTAAGAACAAGTTGCGCGGATACCGTTCGGTACTGCAGCGCCTCGAGCATGTTTGCCGACGCTCGGGTGGATGGCTTTCATGCCATCATCAGAAAGAGATGCGCATCGCTGCTGTCTCGCTTGCGCGCCAGCTCTAACATCATCCTGAGCACGTTGATTGATAGATGGGACTCTCCAACTCTTGGGCACTGGATACGCCTGCACACTATGTAGGTGATTCCAGTGTCTTCGTTTTTGGGTAGTTTCTGTTATTAATATTATTTTACTTTCTTATTTTTGTTTTGAATACTTTAATTGTATGGATATGGATCTAAATTTGAAATAAACATATTTATTATTATTATTTACCGTACTTTTTAGATGTTTTGAAACAAGAACAGGGTTCGTTATTAGCACACAACTCGTAACTTCAGAAATGGCGAACCAATTTCTATCAATCTTTGATTTGTTGATTTTCAATAAAAAAACACTGTCTTGCTCACATTTATTCAGTGCACGGGTAGATATAGGTATTTATTCTATAGCCTATGTTCATCAAAGTGGTATATGTCTAATTCATCATATTACCGCGACATGCCTTTATGTACTGCAACATTCTTATATATTGCTGACTTAAGATTATTTGTAGTTATAAATTAGAGTAATTAAGTTAAGCTTTTTCTCTCTCTCTTTACTTTGTTACGCTTGTAAAAGAACAATAAATGTACATACGTGTATTTAATGATCCCTCAAGATATTGTATCAGGGACAATGTTGAAAGACATTTTCAAATCTAGTTTCGGAGGCTATTCAAAGCAAACAAACAATTAAATCTCTAATAATAATAATCTAATCTCTTTATAATATTGGTGTCGTTAAACAACAATTTAACTTAACTTGCATATAAGCAATTACCTACGAGGCAATGGCAAACAATTTTCTGCAAAAAAATCAAAATCATGTGCGTGTATTGAGGTGTATTCCCACTCAACGACACCAAGAAGAATTAAAATCAGAATTTATTTGCGTAAATTGATCTGTAGTCCAGTGGTTAAGGCGTTTGCCTGAAGACCCAGGGGCCGTGGGTTGGATTCCCACGGGAAGCATACTTTGTTTAGTTGCTTCCAGTTTGGTTAGGACATTGCAGTCTTGAATCACCTGATTATCTGATAATAAAGATGAATCCGTACTTCGGAAGGCATGTTAAGCCGTTGGTCGCGGGTGCCATCTCGTATTCGTTAAAGGAGAGGCCGAGAGGCGGTTCCGAAGGACTCTGACACCAGGGTGTGCATGGTGGATTAACGAAATGATAATGCGTAAAATATGGTAGCATAGTCGATACTGTACGTATTTGAACCACACATTTTTCCACGAGCAAATATTAAATGGAAAAAATTCAAAATAATAATCAAGGCTCAGCATCGGAAATGTCGTATTTACGCAACTCCATACAATTTAGGCCCAGAAATTTTCATCACCTCTAAGTTTAATACACAGACAACATTTATCGCTGTCCACAAAATATATTAAACGTATGCTATCAAGAAATCACAGTGATTTCTTGGTAACACAATCTGGCTCGACTATTTGTTACATCTCAACCACGGAGTACATACAGAGTGGAGACGGCGTTAGCTACTGTGCACTGTGATTCCAACTAGGTCCTGACGTCATCACGTTAACATCGAGAGTAGGCGTGGCCTATTAGTCTGCTGTTGTAGCTGTCAATGTTCGTACGTGGTTAGTTCTGTGCACACAGTGAGATTTTTGGACTTATCTTGTTTTTTACGAAGAAAATCATGAAGTGTTGCATTATATCATGTAAAAACTACTCAGATAAACGTTCAGATGCTATGGAAGGAATCACATTTCATTTGTAAGTATATTTATTCGTAATTTACTTAAATTATTCTAGAAAAATCTTTTGGCGGCGTTCCGTGCTACTCATCGTTAGATGGCACCACTTTGCGTAATGGGACGTATGAACTATAAAAATATATTAAAGCTAATTATCGTAATAAATAATAACCATAAGTACTGAAATTTGTTCTAAATTTATACCTAAAGACTTTTACCTTGACAAAAAGATTATGTTTATGTTGTTTCATAATTCTCTTTTCAGCAATGTCTGTCCTGCCTGTCGTCAACGTTGAATAATAGTGAACGTCAAGATGACGGGATTAGGATTTAGTACCATATTAGTGCTATTTTATACTTACATAATAAAATTTTATTATGGAGACAGTTTTATTATGGAGGTTAGGCTCTCTCTACCCCGTAAGGGAAATAGACGTGATAATATGTATGTATGTTTTAACATTTTGGTTTTGCACTTAATTTTTAGGCAAAGGTAAATTAAAACAAATTTAGTGTAGAATAACCTCCATAATAAAACTGTCAAACAAACGCCTAAGCAAATTGTAAGAGCAGTATAATGCTGCTTGGCTTTGAAATTCACTTTTTCCTCAGGAGCTTATTCGTTTATTTATTTATTTGTCAAACATGTGTTACAATGTGTTAAATAATATAAAAGTAGGAATCAACATGCTTACCGTTAGGGTGTACAAATATTGAATCAGATGAGCTCTTGTTAGTACCACATAAAATAAACAATAAATAATATTAAATTACAAAATAAGTCAATATATGTACCTACAATAAGCACAAAAAATATATAAATAGAGAGATAAAAAAAAAACTAAATTTAATCATTAAAAAACGCACTAATATCATAGTAACACTTCTGGTTTAGGAATGATTTCAGTTTTTTCTTAAATAAATTTATATTTAATGTTTTATATTCCTTAGGGATTTTATTATAAATTTTCGGAACAGAGCTGTTTTTGATTGATGTAGACAAAGTCTATCGCCATTTCTTCTGTTTCTTGCACACACATCCGATATACGTTTGAATAAATGGGGATTATTTTGAACAAATACAGCTATCTCAAATATATACAGTGATGGCAGTGTTAGTATTTTATATTGTTTAAAATAAGATTGACAGCTATCAGTGCTTTGTAGACCAAACATAGAGCGGATACACCGTTTTTGCATTTTAAAAACCAATTTTTTATCTGTAGAATTTCCCCAGAAAATCGTTGAAAATATTTTAAATTTTTACAATTGAAAATATTTTCCCCGCCATTTGATATTATAATAGCGGGACCACTTTCTTTGTTGAATATCTTGAAATCATTTGAGTGTACAATTTTATTTTAGCACGTATGTAAGTATAAAATAGCACTAATATTACTACGTACGTAATGGTACTACATCATATTTTCATCATATTCACAAAACCGGGCGGGGTCCCGTCATCTTGACGTTCACGAATAATAGCCATACATGGCAAAATGTCTAGGGTTGCCAACCACCTAGTTTTCGCTAGTTATTACTTTTTACTGTTTTATTAAAAGACAGTATACAAAATACTGTTTTCTCAACCGCTAATAAAACTACGATTGGATTTTGAAATTTTATAAAAAGTTACATGGAAGATGAGAGAATAATGATGTTTCTGAGCACCCCGAGAGCATTTTTCATCAAAGAAACCTACTTTCAGTGAGTGCTCACCCCATATGCAGACAGCATCGACCACAATTCTTTCATAGGTTTTTTCCAAATCTACGAATACGCAGTACAGTTTTTGAACTTTGGCCAAAAATTTCTCCAAAATGAAAAAGACATGGATAAGACCTGCCAGTCTATTTGCTAACTTAGTGTACAACGTTTTGATGGTCACTTCAAAATACATTTTGATGGTCACATCAAATACATCTTATATAAAAATTAACAATATCATACGAAAGCCGCAATGCATTTTGAAGTGTCTATCAAAACGTTGTACACCGAGTTAGCAAATAGGCCGGCTGATCTGTATATCCCATTCCTTTTCTGATCCCGCTTGTTAGTTAAGTTAGTTGTAAATAAAACTTTTGTACATGTTGTATCATTTTTTGACATTCATACAAATCGAATATTGCACTTTGGCGTTACGTGATACTTTTTCAATTGATTGAGATTATGTCTGTTAATGTAGATTTTTCATGGTAAGAAAAAAATTAATGGCTATTCTTAAGCTTATTTACACTCCATGCTATGATTATTAAATCATAATACTTCAAGAAATATATGATCGAAGCATAATAGTATTTGATTTTTACTATTGGAACCAATATCTCCCTATGTCCTTTATTATTAATGATGGAAAAATGTCATGCGATCGATGTAATTTCTTGATAAGATCAACGATCAACAAAAGATCAATCCACCAGTTTGTATATTTTTTGACATGTGGGTCGAGCATGTGGGTCAAAAAAATATACAAACTTGTGGCGGCGTCATGGCAGGCTAGTACTACTACTAGCTCAAGTCACCTCTAGTATGGCAAAGTTTTGGGTGGCCCGTGCGTCAACTCGTATGCTGCCTGGATTTTGACTACTCTTTTACATGATATGGTCACTGACACTATGGTTTTATTATGGAATTTGATTAATTATCTATGACAAAAAACAGAAAGGAAATAATTTACATAAAACATATTGATTCTTTGTTTTTGTGGCTGTGAAGATGTAGTCTCCAAATAAACGATTGCTTTAAACAGGTACAGAACTATACTATATACAACAATATTATGTTATTGGAAAATTTTAAATTTATATGTTTCTAACCATAGTTTTACCAGCAGTCGTGAAAACAGTGTTTTGCAGACTCTCTTATAATAGAACAGTAAAAAGCATTAACTAGCAAAAACAGTATTATACTGTTTTTAACAGTCTGGTTGGCAACCCTAATTACTCAGCTATCTGACACTAGATGTCAGTAGGTGTTAGGGACATCTAGTGACGGATAGATAAACTAAAAAGAAAGATCAACATCGAACTTATTAAGTAGTTGGGCTATTCGCCGCTAGATGGATATAAAGGAGGGAGTGAGACGGAGCAAGTAGAGTGAGACAGATAATACTCCCCTCACCCCCTGTAAGTGCCACGCATGGTTTCATAGAAAATATTCCTTAGGGCAACTCCTCTCTGTATGTACTCCGTGATCTCAACTGTAACTGCGCCATCTGTAATAAATGGCTGGCAGTTTTATCACGTTAACTTATATTTGTTACCGTACTTAGTAGATATTTCATACATTATTCAAATAGGGATTAATTCTTTATATACCTCTAGAAACCTATCTTAGTGTCTAGTTTTTTTAAGTAATGCTTTGTTCGAAAAAAAATAGTTGTTTATATAGTCCGTTTACGGATAATAATTTTACGTGATAACGGTGAGAGATAGATGCATGGTATATACTACTACTACTGCTGCTGCTCTGGAACGTGACATTTTTCGTGCGTGCAGCCGGTGTTCGTCGATTTATAAGACGTTATCACATCAATAAGCACATGATATCCTATTGTTTAATTCTCTTAACTCGGATATATAAACATAACTAATAAATAAACACGGACAAATCGCACAGATTAACCTAGCACAAAGTAAGTACGAGCCTTGTTTTATGGGATACTAGAGAAGCTTCAAGGCATGCGCATTATAAGCGCTTACATGTTAAGAGGGCACGAATGCGAAACTTGTCAATGAACATTCGTCTAGATGTCTATATCTATAACGACTATATGCCTGTTATTTATTATATATAAAACTTCAACATATTTTCTTAAAACTGTCAAACCTGAAAACACGATTAATAACAAAAGCCTCGATACTTTTATTTTGCAAACATAGCCCCTTTATTTGATGTTTGTGGTCAGAACGGCGAAACCCTAAGGTCTTTAGAAATGATTTTTAGTTTCCTAGCTTAGCAATAACTAGTTCTAAAATCTGGCAAAGTTTTTTTACTCATTAACCTCGTACTTTTATTTTAAATAACAATTAAGTGATTTGGCGCTTACGCCCGTTAATTCTAGGACACCCGCTTGTGCCTACCCACTATCTTCTTCTCATTTTTTACGCGTTACGGTCATTAGATCTATCCTGCTTTCGCGCGGGGCGCGGGGTGCGAAATGGCTTCAGCCGGGTCGCATTGGTGCGCTCTTAAAGCAAGCCCAGGCGTGGTTCCGGGTACGTATTAGAATATATAAAATTAGCAAATTTTTTTTGCAAAAATTACATTTTTGTGACAAACTTCTATTAAAAACGAACCAAAATATCGAAAGTGTTTTCCAAAACATATCAAATGCCAAGGTCAACAGGCAAACGCCTTAGCCACTGGACCACGGAGCTAGTTACTCTCAGTAGTGTGACCACAAAGAGGCACAAATGTTTTCCTGTGTTAAAAAATTCACAGAATGTATTCGCTATAACAAGAAATAATAAATAATCCCTTATTTGACCTACTGGTCACATACAAGAAACGTGTATTCAAGCGTTTTTTGTAGGTTACAGCCTCCGCGGTCCAGTGGTTAAGGCGTTTGGCTGTAGACCCGGGGGTCGTGGGTTCGATTCCCACCGGAGGCATACTTTGTTTAGTTGTTACCAGTTTGGTTAGGACATTGCAGGCTTGAATCACCTGATTGTCTGATAATAAAGATGATTCCGTGCTTCGGAAGGCACGTTAAGCCGGTGGTCCCGGCTGCCATCTGGTAGTCGTTAAAGAAACCACGTCAGAGGCCGAGAGGCGGTTCCGAAGAACTCTGACACCAGGGTCGATTGACCGTGACACCTACTCGAAATGATGATGAGTTAAACATTGTACAGGCTTTTTCAGGCACGGAACCCTAAAATTGTGAAAATTATGAAATGAAAAAAGTGAAACGTAAACTCGGCACAGCTTTTAGTTGACAATGAGCCTGGAGGTGAAAAGAGGAAGAATCAAATACTACCTACGTCTAGTCCACCAGTGTTTTACTTTTAAGATTTTTTTTGCTGTGATGTGCATTTAGTAATCCTACGACCTACATCCGTTTAGGATTGCTTTGCTCGAAACAAGCATTTTTCACTCCACATTGTTTTTTTTTTTTATTATGTATTCACTTTTTTGATATACTCTTATTAAATTAAGAAACAAAATATAGTATAAAAAGAAGGGGGATACCCCTGCATCAAATTTTGACCACATTTTATTTCTTATTTAAATAAAAATATCATTACATTAAAATTAAAATAAGACCACATTGCTTTATTCCAAATTTAGCGTTTCAATTTCTTTTCCTGTAATTGCTTTTACGCGTGCGTGAATTAAACCGCGCATTTTCTTAACCTTTTTTTAATGATTCGCGACGTAGATCTTTGGATTCGACGGAACCCCTGTCGACAATTCCCACGAATCCACTGGCTTGATCATAGACGACGTAAGAAGGCAGACAACCAGCAGCCCGCTAAGTAAATCTAACTAATGGCTAATAGTTTTAAATATTCCACACATTGTTAATAAACATGGCCATCTAAAACACAATATAATGTCCACTAGAAGCAATTTAGACAGCTCCGTGGCGCAGTGGTTAATACGCCAGCCTGCGACACGGAGTGCCCGGGTTCGATCCCCGGCCAGGTCAAGATGGAAAATGATCTTTGTCAACCTTAGGGTAGATGGACAAAGTACATTTAGTTGGCGTTGGCGCAGAACAGATGAATGAGAAAACAGGAAGAAAATAACTTAAATAAGCATATATACGAATTTAAAAAAAATATATATATATATATGTGGGAGTGGCGGTAAATTGAAATAATCCAAATTCAGGCAAAAACTTCTTCTTTATTTATTGGTTTTACAATTTTCCAAAACTAACGTCTACGCGGTCAAATCTAAAGTCTCGAGCCCCGCCATTCATCCCCTCTCCCTCTCACGCACACTTCCTTTCTCATACTTCCTGTCACCGTTCCGTTTCACATCATTCATTCATCCCACACTCGGCCGTCCTGCTTACGTCTGACCTCAGACATTAAATAAACATAAATAAAAGTAACATTGGGGCATTTTCATGAACTCACTCATCGTCTTTCATTCTTCGCTTTATAAATATTACCATTTACCTTAAACATAGATAACTTCTAATCCTCGCCTGACTCTGGCCATGGTTTCATCTGATCCGCAGAACTCGAAGTTTTGTTGGGCCCTTCGGTGGTACCATCCACTTTCTCCACGTCATACCTATCTTTACGCTTCACCTTTGTCACCCGGTATGGGCCTAGGTATTTAGGTTTAAGTTTAAGCCCTGGGCCAAACTGTGTTCTCTTGATAGCTACAAGATCATTCTCCTTATACTTGAAACTTTCTTTCCTATTTTTATTAAATGCTCGTTTATTTTCTTCTTGCAATTCTAAAATTTGACTCTTGGCATTTTTTCGAAGCTCCTCTCTGTTTTGATTAAAATAATTCCTTTCTTCTTCTGCCAATACGTCCAGTAAATGTATATCTTCTTTTGAATTCATCTTTGTTCCAATTAGCATTTCAAAGGGTGTTGTTTTTATACTTCGTTGGTAGGTGCTATTTAGAGCTTTCTGAACTTTGCCAATATGTCTGTACCATAGTGCAGGCTGTTCTATAGCAAGTTTAGTTAATACTGGTAGAATTATTCTATGTATTCGCTCGACTTGACCGTTTCCTCTCGGAACCCCCGTTGTTATCTGCACATGTTCAATATTTTCTTGTTCACAATACTGTCTGAAATCAGTACTTGTGAATGCAGTACCCCTATCTGTGATAATCCTTCTAGGGTTACCGAACGTCTGTTGATGTATGCTGATCTTATTCAAAACCTCCTGTGTAGATGTACTTCTTGTTGGAAACAACCACACAAACTTTGTAAAACCATCCACCATAGTAAGAATATGATTATACTGTTTCTTAGTTTCTGTCAATGGGCCCACATGGTCCAAATGTAATGTATGCAGAGGTACATCTATTTTTTCAATAGGGTTCAACCAACCTTCTTGTTTCCCCTCTTTACGGGTTGCCAACAAACAAGGAATACAAGTAGAAATAAAATCCTCAATTTTCTTCTCCAACTTTGAAATGTAGTAATCTTTACTTATTAACTCCATTGTTTTCTTCTTTGAAAAGTGTCCATTCCCATGAGCTCTTTTTATGATTTCAATCTCCATAGCATGGGGAACCACAAAACTTTGTTCAATACCTTTGCAGACTAGTCCATTCCTCAAGCTGAAATCTTTATAGGGTTTTCCCTCATTGAGAATCTGCAAAATAGCTCTTAGTCCGTCATCAGTTCCTTGGGCACGGCGCAGATCACTGTGCAGATTTGTAGTTACCAACGCTATGATCGGATTACGGCTCAAGGCATCAACATGTCTCATTTTAGTGCCTTCACGATGCTCCACAGTGAACTCATAGTCCTGTAAGAAGAGAATCCATCTTGCAACTCTGGTAGATAAAGCTAAATCTTTCTTATTGATAGTCATCTGAAATGCTCGGCAGTCTGTTATTATCTTGAAGCGCTGGCCATAAAGATAATGTCGAAATTTCTTAATGCCCTCTATCACTGCCAACACTTCCAGTTCATAACTGGTGTAGCGACTCTCTGCATCAGATGTCCGCCTGCTCATATAGTGCACAGGGTGCAATTCTCCATCACCATCTTTTTGCATGAGTATTGCTGCATATGCGGCACTAGAAGCATCAGTGTGTAACTCCGTTTCAGCTCCAATTTCAAAAATCTTTAACACTGGCCTGCTAGACAACTTTTCTTTTAATAACTTGAATACCTCTCTATGTTCTTCATTTAATTCAAATTTGACATCTTTCTTGAGCATATCAGTCAATGGTCTAGCAATCTGAGCAAAGTTTTCAATATACTTCCTGAAATATGAACACAGTCCAATGAAACTTTGTAGTTGCTTACAATTCTTGGGTTCAGGAAATTTAAGAACTGCCTCCGTTTTTCCTAGGGATGGTATGACTTTTCCGTCTTCTATGACATGGCCTAAATACTCCACCCTTCTCACCATCAACTGTGATTTTTTCCAATTTATAGTTAATCCATACTCAGCTGCTCTATCTAGTACCAACTTTAATCGTTCAAGAGCCTCATGCTCGTCTTGTGCTGAAATCAACAAGTCGTCGATGAATATAATTACAATACCATCTGCTATAAAATCTCTGAAAATTGCTGTAATAAATCTCATGAAAACCTTCGGACAAGTCGCTAATCCAAATGGAGCACGCAGAAACTCATATTGTGCCGTCGAAACTACAAATGAGGTATACTTAACAGAGTCTTTATGTACTTTTAAATTAAAATAACCATTTTTCAAATCAAGTGCAGTAAAAATCTTAACACCTGCCAATGTATCAATAAGCTCGTCTATTATTGGCAGTGGATACTCGTCTTTAACCATTTTTTCATTGATCTTCCTGTAATCTACACATATGCGGAGACTACCATCCTTTTTGCGTACGAGAACAATGGGACTAGAATACTCAGAGTAACTCACCTGGATAATGCCATCTTTTAACCATTCTTCAATTTGTAAGTTTACCTCTCTTTGTTCTTTGGGTGCAAGCCGTCGAGGACGTTGAGAGATCGGGATGTCATCCTTCATGGTAATCCTTAGTTCTATAGGTGCTTCCTTGGTTTGACATGGCTTGTAGTTTTCCACCAACTTGACTACTTTGTCCATTATTTCAGGATCTGACACCGGACCTACGGAATCAGAAACACATGGAAAACAATTCACCTTACACAACCAATCATCAGGCATCAGACACACAGATCCATCTCTCATAACCATCAACACATTTCGCAAAAACTCATGCCCCAATATTACACTCACAGGTATACAATAACCAGGTATTAGGTGAAATGTTACATTGTTATAAACACAATCATCAATTTCGATATCCACCGAGAATTGTCCCATCGAACTCACTTTCGACTGTCCCAAGCCGGTTAAGGTTATGTTTTTGTTTACATAATTCGGGGAACCAATCTGTTCATAATACTCGGACGACATTAAATTTACTTCACTTCCCGAATCAATTAACGCATTTACACCATTACCGCGTAATATCTTCACCATTTTCATCGGCTTATTACTCTTAACACGACACTCTGATTGTTTGTTTACATCTAACACAGCAAAATTGCCGGTATCGCCGCCATGTCGGTTTTCCGTCATCCCGTTGTCAGTGCTGCCACCCGCGTCACCACTCGTAAACTCCTGGGTAGTGATGTTACTATGCCCGACAAAGTTCCGTTTCGCGACCGTAGCGCCCCTGTCATCGTTTCTCGGCCACTTCCTCGACCCGCTTCCTGCGATATTTTCGGACGCGTTCCCATCACTAGTTCGGTGTGAAGTTGATGTTTCGCCTCGTCCTTGCGCGAACTTCGTGCACTTGGATGCAATATGGCCGAACTCACTACACCGAAAACACTTCAATCCTTTGTCTCGATGCGGGCAATCAGCGGATGCATGATTTTGTTCTCCACAGCTATAACACCTCATAAATCGCATGACTCGACTGCTATTGCGCTTCGCTGTGTGCTTATTTTCTTGCGCCGACCGGTTTTCTTTAAGTTGCTCGTAGATCTTTAATTTCTCCTTTAACTCGTTGTAACTGGTGACACCATACAGCATAATTTTGTTCACTTCATCGTCTTTTATGCCTTGCACAATATATTTAATAGCGACGTAATCAGGGATTTTGCCGCGTTTTCCCATCTCTTTCATAACGAACAAATAGTCCAAACACGATTCATTATTTTTCTTTGTTCTTGCACTCATCATTTCGTGTATCGTTTTAGCGTCTATAGTGTCGGGAAACTCCTTTAGGATGTTCGTCTTGAGCTCCTCCCATGTTCTGAATGTTTTTTCGGATCGCAACCACAGCTCTGCACTACCGCTTAATGATCGTCTTGCTATCAGCAGCTGCTGAACTGGCGTCCATCCGAAGATTTGACCGTTATCTTCCACGTCTTGAACCCATTTCGCCGCTGGATACGTTTTATCTTGCCCGTTGAACCGCGGGACGAGACCCTCGGATAGGTGCAACATACCGCTACTCCGAACCAGCAAACTCACATCGTCGTTATCGGTTTGCAAATCCTTCGCCATGTTCTGCAGGTTCACCGTCGTAAAACCTCGAACTCTTCAAAAAGTGTACCGCGTGCGCCGCGTCGGATAGCGTCAAATCCAACCGTCGTGTACGTCGCCGCACGGTAACTCGCACGTCTTCACGTTTTTCTTGGATCCCGGACGAGCCCCCAATTGTGGGAGTGGCGGTAAATTGAAATAATCCAAATTCAGGCAAAAACTTCTTCTTTATTTATTGGTTTTACAATTTTCCAAAACTAACGTCTACGCGGTCAAATCTAAAGTCTCGAGCCCCGCCATTCATCCCCTCTCCCTCTCACGCACACTTCCTTTCTCATACTTCCTGTCACCGTTCCGTTTCACATCATTCATTCATCCCACATATATACCTACAATAAAATAAAATACATACATATTACATAGTTTACATACATACGTATTTTAACAGCAAGGAAATTTAAGAAATTGTGGAGAGATAGTAGGACTTAACGAGATGTTTAAAGTTGGTTACAGTTTGAGCTTTACGAATATCAAGGGGGAGGGCATTCCATAACCGAACCGCTTGAACAGAAAAAGACTTAGAGAAATAGTTAGTCTTGTGAGCAGGAGTTTTTAGCCTGAGAGAAACAGTACTACGCAAACCGCGATCCTTAACATCACTGAGAAAAGTAAAACGATCTCTCAAATACGGAGGGGAATAAAAATTGTATACAGAAAAGTCACAATACGTAAATTACGACGAAGTCGGATAGAGAGCCACTTGAGTTGAGAACGGAAAATGGATACATGATCAAATTAACGAAGTCCAAAAATAAATCAGATGGATAGATAGATTCTGAAGACGCTCAAGTTTGTTCAATTGCTCTTCAGTGATGTTAAGGTAACACGTATCAGCGTAGTCAAGTAAAGGAAGAAGAAGAGAATGAGCTAGCGCAATTTTAGTGTCAATAGGCAAGAAGTTACGCAACCGTCTAAGAGAACCAATGGCGGCAAACATTTTTCTGCGTATCTCTTTTATATGCTCTGGTATATGACCAGGTGAAAGTTTTATAAAAGACCAAACCCAGGTTTTTTACGGAGTCACTAAAGGTGATTGTCTCATTTTTAAAAGTTAGGGATGGTAATGTATTCCAATCAATGCGACTGATGTAATATGGGCTTCCTATGATTATTGCTTGTGTTTTTGAAGGATTTACTTTAATACCACAAAAACTACTCCATTGAGATATACGTGTCAAATCCCCATTTACAGAAAGTATTGCATTAGGCAAATCAGTCAATATGGTATGGAAATAAATTTGCAAATCATCCGCATACAAGTGGTAGGAAGACTTAAGATTGTCGGTGATGCTATTGATAAATAATGCGAATAATAGAGGAGAGAGTACACCGCCTTGTGGTACCCCAACGGAGGTGAGACACCAAGAGGATAAATTATCCTCAATGCGCACACGCGGATGGTTATCTATATATGTATTTGTTATAAAATATAGTATCGTTGAGTTAGTATCCCATAACACAAGTCTCGAACTTACCTTGGGGCTAGCTCAATCTGTGTGATTCGTCCTATATTTATTTATTTTATTTATTTATTTGCAAGACAATCCAAAACAAAAACCGTGCAGTCCGTATACTCGTACCCCATACCCGTCAAGAACACCCTTTCAGATACGTAATTAAACATTGAGGTTTTTTTGAAGTAGAAGTCCTAATTTTCATTGTGTATTTTTTTATTTTTGTAACTGGTTTTCTTTTTGTTGGTTTCGCGTTTAATGTAAAATGCAAAGTCATGAGATTAATGTATAATTGCTTACGTGTCTCGTTTTTGTATTGAAATTGCGACTAAGTGCTTTGAATTATGAGATACAGTATTTTCGTATAATTTATAGTTTGTAGGTACGTGGTGTTATACAAGCATTGAATACTCTAATTCTCAAAAATCGGTGTCATGGTTCCTCTGACCATTTCTCTATATATTTTTATCCATCTCGATGAGACACCCCGTATTATAAAAGTTTATAACGAAACGATTTTTTTTTTAATTTTTTTATGATAGTAAGAACACTTTCTGTATACTTATATATAGAAAATTTGCTATATAAAATGCTATATAATACCTAATTTATATTATATCACTCAATTTGGTAGCATATCTACTTGTAGCAGCTATACATATATATTTACCCTTTGAATTTTTTTTCAAGAGAAAAGTATAATAAATAATAGGGACAAATCACACAGAGCTAGTACCACAATAGGTTGTGAACTTGTATCGTGGGATACTAACTCAACGATACTATTTTTTTTTTACTAATTATTGAAGTAGGCATTTGCCTCCCATCTCACTTGATGGTAAGTGACGATGAAGACGAGGATGTTACATGCCTATTATCCTTACTAATAATATTATAAATGCGAAAGTGAGTTTGTTTGTTTGTTACGCTTTCACGCCGTAACTACTGAACCGATCATCATGAAATTTTGCATACAAGTTCTCTGGAGTACGGAGAAGGACATAGGCTACCTTTCATCTTGGGAAAAAGTACTATTCCCGAGGGATCGACATTGACGCGGGCGGAGCCGCGGGTGAAATCTAGTATTTTATAAATAGACTAGCTTTCGCCCGCGGCTCCGCCCGCCTTAATGTCGATCCCTCGGGAATAGTACTTTTTCCCGGGATAAAAGGTAGCCAATGTCCTTCTCCATACTCCAGAGAACTTGTATGCAAAATTTCATGATGATCGGTTCAGTAATTATGGCGTGAAAGCGTAACAAACAAACAAACTCACTTTCGCATTTATAATATTAGTAAGGATAAACATCCACAACCGAAAAAACAATCGTTTACCATCATCACCTGCCGGCCTATTTGCTAACTTAGTGTACACCGTTTAAATAGTCACTTCAATGTACATTACGTTTTAAACATCTTTAAGGGTCCATACTACCTCACACTGCTTTGCATGATTGACTGTTATATCAATAATAATTAAATACTCAAGTTGAAATAAAGATGCAGCAAAGTTCAGGACTAACTCTGGTAACTATATGACTCAAAAACACGATTGCGTTAAATTTTCTCGATAGAAAAAAATTGCATAGTTGCCTCCAAATCACGTCTAATTTACTCGGTAAATAGCATTATTCACCAAATACACTAAAATTAACCTTAAAACTTTTGATTATTATTGCATTACAGATAAGGCAGCCATCATATGTTTTTCTTTTTCGAATAACCCTTGAATATTCCTAAAAAACGAAAATATCCAAAGTAGCCAACGCGTTTAGACCATCCGCGTTTGTATCGCCACGCCGCCTGGCATATGTCGGGCTCTAAATAAAATAGTCAATCATAGGAAAGCCGCAACGTATTTTGAAGTGACAATCAAAACGTTGTCGTTATAATGTAACATTAAATATAATAAGGACACCTGTTTACAACAGATAGCCGTAAATACCGCGCAATACATTTTATTAAACTCTTAATGCGTTTAAGAGGGCGCGAGTGCTTCGATTTAGCGAGAAGTAGTGAGAAAATGGATGCCGTTGTCGTTTATTAAACTTTAACGCGGTAGTTGAGGAGATAGAAAACTTGAGATAGCAGATATATATACAAAACTACGTATTAAACATTTCTTTCTCAGTATTTACTAATTTGCGACAGAGTTGCGAGAGTTTTTAGTACATTGTTACTTCCTAGATAGAGTTGTTCAACATCATCATTATTTCAATATGTTTATCCAGAAAATAGGCCTTGCAGGCATTTTCACGTTAACACGTATGACGTCCACTATTTGACAAAGACCTCTCTCAAAGCTTTTTCGAACCATGGGAGGACTATGCTACACACACCACGTTTGGCAAGTGGTTTGGCGTGCACAGTTTTTTTTTGCTTCTTGTGCTTCCAACGCTTCTGCCCATCGGACGGTTGGGACATTAAAATTCCTTGCAATTCAAAAATCTTATATCCCGCTCTGTTCCCTGAGAAAAAATACCTTCAGTGGATTGGTATATCTTGTCTAAATCTCCGACTTAAGTACCCAAAAGATAAATTGACACCAGGTCAGATCAAGATGAAAAATGATCTTTTTCAAATTGGCCTGGGTCTTGGATGTGTATCTTATCTATATATGTATTTATTGAGTTAGTATCCCATAACACAAGTCTCGAACTTACTTTGGGGTTAGCTCAATCTGTGTGATTTGTCCATGTATATTTATTTATTTATTTATATTTATTAGTGCATTCTCAATTTGTCGATTTTTGGAGCCGTAAGGCAATTTTTTATTTTTTATTTGACTATGTAGCTAGCTCCAAGTGAGCTTTTGCTACTTCACCGGGCGTTTGAGACGAGGGCAGAGTGCCCTCAGCCTTTATAGAGAACTTCACCAAAGGGCCCCAGGAAGGCTTTGGGCGCAAGGCTTGGAGAGACAGCAAACTCTCTATTTAGATTATGTATATCATAGCCTGAGGGACCAATCTGAGAGTGCAGGCAATGGTGCAGCCGATACACCGTACAAGAATTGATGTTGCTGACAGGTTGCAGATAATGTTGCGGAGGTACAAGACCACATCACATTCATCATCATTTCGTGTAGGTGTCACGGTCAATGGACCATGCACACGCTGGTGTCAGAGTTGTTCGGAACCGCCTCCGAGCTTAATAGTGTATACAATTCTACTAATGTTTTAACGCGCTGTATCCCTTAACCGTTTGTAGCGGACATCGCGCGATGTATTATATATTTGTGTCATACCTGTCATCAGTCTCAGTTCAAACCCGTGTCTGCCATTTCAGTGTTAATTTTCACTTTGTAACACAGAACCTACAGACTCCGAAATGGAGCTAACTCCTTAATACGGATTTCTACCCATAGCCTTTTATGAGGCATAGACATGGGACAGATTCCGTAAGGGACAAGACTACCTATCGATTTCAGATAGTGAATGTGTACCTATTCTACCTATCAAAGTATCTATTTGCTAGTTTTGCATGAGAACCTAACTGTTTAGTACTTTAGGTATTTGACTAAGGAGATTAAAGGAAAGACCAAGGCCGCAAACAAAGTAACAAATTTATTTATGTTAAACCTATCCGACTACAGTCCACCCGATTGGTACTACTTACGATATATCACATAAAATGCTTTATTTATTTATGCAAGTGGGTACTTATTAAAAGATCTTAACCACTAGGTAACAAGAAATATATCTATGTATAATTTGTAAGGTTAAACAATACAACACGTTATTATGTAATACGTGAAAGTACAATGTATTTATGTCACAGATCTAGGTAATACAGGTTTCCTAGACTAAGACTAAGTTTCAGACTTAATTCAGAGAAGAGGTACTTTGAGTACTAAATGATATAATATTATAGTAAAGAAAGCTAATGCTAATGTATCTATTTATCAATACATAGGTATAAAAGATCTAGACTTAGGTCTTAGGACTTAGGTATATGAACAATTATGAAATAGCTAATGGCTATGAGTGAAAATGTTAAACACAGTGCATAAGCAGATAAATAGGCGAGGCGTGCTATTTTATTTAAGCGAGGTGATACGAGCGCGATACAATAGTCTTATGCACTAAACAAACATAACGTTTTTAACACTATAGGTAGGCTAGCATCTAGGCGCGAAAGCAAGCTAGGTACACTAATTAGATAGCAGAGTACAGTTTGATGTATAAAGAAAATGATAAGGCAAGGTCCGTGCTACGGACTCCCGCTTTAGATACAACAACATAGATTCTAGACTAGGTCCGTGCTACTGCTCTTATCTATAAATATATGTCGTCGCAAGCGTAAGACCGTGCGTCCTATCAGTGCACTGTTCCAGCAGCTTGTGCGAAATCAGTTGTTGATCGAACGTCCGGACTACGTAGAATGATTTTTTTTTTTTTTTTTGGAAATGACTGTATAGCTAGCTCCAAGTGAGCTTTCGCTACTTCACCGGGCGTTTGAGGCGAGGGAAGAGTGCCCTCAACCTTTATAGACAACATCACCAAAGGGCCCCCAGGAGGGACGGACCTCGGCTTTGGGCGTTGCCTGTGTGCGCAAGGCTTGGAGAGACAGCAAACTCTCATATTGCCTGATGGGCCGCGTATGCGTGCATGCAAGCCTGAAGGGCCAATCTGAGAAACAATGGCAAAAGCCTTTAGAGAGCAGCAACTCTCATCTTTTGCCTTATGGGCCGAAAGCTACGTTGCCAGAAGGGCCTATCCTGGGTGCAAGTCACCCGGGACCGCCGGGCGGTCACCAGTAATCGGAGCTAATCCTACTCTACGCACTCTATTCCGGTGGCGAGTGCGAAATCAGTTGTTGATCGAACGTCCGGACTACGTAGAATGATTTTTTTTTTTTTTTTTGGAAATGACTGTATAGCTAGCTCCAAGTGAGCTTTCGCTACTTCACCGGGCGTTTGAGGCGAGGGAAGAGTGCCCTCAACCTTTATAGACAACATCACCAAAGGGCCCCCAGGAGGGAAGGACCTCGGCTTTGGGCGTTGCCTGTGTGCGCAAGGCTTGGAGAGACAGCAAACTCTCATATTGCCTGATGGGCCGCGTATGCGTGCATGCAAGCCTGAAGGGCCAATCTGAGAAACAATGGCAAAAGCCTTTAGAGAGCAGCAACTCTCATCTTTTGCCTTATGGGCCGAAAGCTACGTTGCCAGAAGGGCCTATCCTGGGTGCAAGTCACCCGGGACCGCCGGGCGGTCACCAGTAATCGGAGCTAATCCTACTCTACGCACTCTATTCCGGTGGCGAGTGCGACGGGGTCGGATAGTGGGATTCCTCTGGCTATTCGGAGCCGAAGAGGGGTCGGGGCGGGCTTGTGCGATGTCAATAGGATCATCGGGATCGTCAAGTACGTTCCTAGGACGTCTACGACGTAAGGTCGTATCGTGTAAGTTGGGGGAGTAGTTAGCAGCTTGCACTACTAACGGGTTGGGGTGGCGTGCGGCTTTCTCAAAGTAACGCTTGGAGGCGTTTTTGAGATAGCTGCGAATGGATGGGAGGTCTAGGTCACGGTGTAAGTCTGTCATGCGCAAGTACCGATGGTGACTCGTATTTGTGGCACGGGTGACGAAGCGGTTCTGCAAGCGTTGCAGCCGATCGATGTGGGAGGGCGCGATATGGGAGAAGACTACGCCGGCGTAGGTCATGATAGGGCGGACGCAAAGCTTATAGAGTGTCAACTTATTTCTAAGTGACATCTTAGCATTGCCTATCATGGGGTGGAGACGGCCTAATACGAAGGCGGCATGGTTGCGGACTTTGGTGATGTGGGGACCGAAGGTCATCGCGCTATCGAGTACGACTCCAAGGTATTTAGCCTTGCCTGCCCACTGAATGGGCTTTCCGTACAACGATACTGATCCTAACGAGGGGAGTTCTGCTCCGGACATGGTGATTTTTCGACGTGACACAGCTTGGTTATCCTTTGAGAAAAACACAGCTGTGCTTTTCTCCGGATTAACTTCGATGCGCCACCTCTTGAACCACCCGCCGAGAGCGCCAACGGCGGACTGAAGACGATTCACGATGACCGTTTTAAGGTGATGGGACGTGTAGAGGGCCGTATCGTCGGCGAATAGTGCCACTTCTACATTTGAGGTCTTTGGGATATCGCTTGTGTACAGCGAATAAAGGAGGGGCGAGAGAACAGCGCCTTGCGGGACGCCGGCTCTAATGGGACGGGGCCTCGAGAGGCATCCCTCTACTCTGTACCGAAAAGACCGATTCGACAAAAAGTCTCGTATGATGTGCACGAGACTATCCGGCAGGCCCAAGTTGGTCAACTTGGATATCAAGCCCGAATGCCAGACTTTGTCGAAGGCTTTCGCTACATCGAAGAAGAGTGCTCCCGTAGGACGTCCCTGTAGTGTCTTAGTGTCTGTATCTATGAAATAGATACATACGCTGTCTCACGCACCTGGTGGGGAACACAAATGTCAGTATGACAGTAGTCAGTCTTTCGGGTACCGGCACTGGGTGAAGACGTGTCCCGCACTAGGTGTGATAGAGAGCCAGTGTTAATACGTACAGTAAGTAAGTAAGTACACTACAAATGGCGACGAGGAAAAAGGGTAAGCAAATTAATTTATTTTGCAAGCAAAATGTTACAGAGATAAGTAATAATTAGCGACAGGATCTTCTTTTTCAAAAGAGGAAAAAAGGTAAAATCATAAAATTAATTGGAAAATTTAAATGCTAATAAAGATAAATAATTAAAATATTAATAGTAAAAAAAAAAAATAACTACTTTATATTCATATTTTGAGATCCTGCCCCTAGTGACTGATTTATTATGAACTGGCTTTCGCCCGGGGCTCCGCCCGCGTCGGTGTCGGTCCCTCGGGAGTAGTGCTTCTCCCGGGCTAGAGAGTCCTTCTCCGTACTCCAGAGAGCTTGTTTGCGGGGTTTGGATCACCAAATACCGATCATCAGATCGGTTCGGTGGTTGCGGCGTGGAGGCGTATCGGACAAACAAATAAACAAGCGGGCTCACTTTTGCATTTATAATGTTAGTAACGATAAATGCTAAATTATAAAAAAAAAGTGGTGTATGTCATTCGTTTCTAATCAATCTTACTTTAATAGCGTATACGGAATTCTTATTGTGTTCAACACTTAATAAAATATAGTCAAATAGTTTGTCTCATGGAACACATATTAAGCCATCTTATCAAATTAGTGAAAATATTGTGAGTCGTACTCATTTTATTTTGATTCTGGTGCAGGGTGTTCTCTCTTGAAACAAAAGTTATAACCAAGAAGGTTAACAGCCTCCGTGGTCCAGTGGTTAAGGTGTTTGCCTGTTGACCCGGGGGTCGTGGGTTCGATTCCCACCAGAGGCATGCTTTGTTTGGTTGTTTCCAGTTTGGTTGGGACATTGCAGGCTTGAGTCACCTGATTGTCTGATAATGGAGATGGTTCCGTGCTTCGGAAGGCACGTTGGGCCGGTGGTCCCGGCTGCCATCTGGTGGTCGTTGGGGGAGCCACGTCAGAGGCCGAGAGGCGGTTCCGGGGAGCTCTGGCGCCGGGGTGTGCGTGGTCGACTGACCGGGACACCTACTCGAAATGTTGATGAGTGAAAATATACATTAATAAATTCCTTTTAATGTTCGTTTCAGGATATCGCAGTTTTGAGCAAATCCACTCTCAAACAATATGTTTCTAATTCCATTACAATGTTGGTGACATAGGTGGCATGAATTATATGGTGCGCTGTGATTTGTTTTGACTATACAAAAGTACTAATACAGTTATTTAATACTATCCTTGCTACTCCATGTGCAATTGTGTTGTTCTAACTATACTGGCAATCCAGTATGACGTTAAATAAGATATTTTAAAATAAAATTAGGATATTTTCTATATGAATGAATGAATGAACTCTTTATTGTAAATAATATAAAATTAAAGATATATGCACACTGGGAAGTCTTATCGCTTAAAGCGATTCCTTCCAGACAACCCATATATAGAGAGTAATTTGACGGGACTCAGCCTTAATTATATTAATATACATGCTTATTCTTTAGGTAAATAAATGGATATATGTACAAAATAAAAATAGATGTTGTATATTCGGCGAGCTTCGTGGCGCAGTGGTTGGTACGCCGGGCTGCGACATGGGGGTTTCCGGATTTGGGCCCCGGTTATGTGGTGATGGGGGCGATCTGTTTGGATTGGCCTGGGTCTTGGATGTTGCGTGTATGGGTACCTGTTGTAAGAGTGTGGTGTCGTTGGGTTAATGTCCTGCGGCGCGGGTTCACAACTTGCATAATTTGAGTAATGTGTGCCTATATATTTTATTATTAGTTATTATATACAATATACATATATACGTATAACAACAGTTGGACAGTGGTGAATAATTTGTAAAATTGAAGACAAAACATTATTGTTAAGTAATTAAGTAATAGGTACTCCTTCACTTTAACTTTAAACACACTACAAACATACACTAAAGAAATTCGCGCTATAGGCAGGCGTTGTAGGGTGAAGTTGTCAGCCGACTTTAAGGGATAAACATTTGAGTGCTGAAGAATATTGAAATTATCAGGCTAGATTATTTTATTAACATCAATATATATACACAGAAATAAAATTTGACATTTAGAATTAGACAAAGAAAAGGAAACAATCAGTAGTGACGAAATCGGCACAATAATGACTCAAAAGATCAAAAGATGTTTTCATTAATGGGTGGTAATTACTAACGTATAGAGTTAATGCCTTATTTATAGATGTCTAGAAAAGAACCATTATATATATTTATATACTTCAAAGTATGTCTATTGTAGTATCGACAACTATTCCAGCTTTGCCTTAAGCGTTAAACAATTATTTGATGCCTCTGTCATAGAAAAATTAATTGTTTTTATACCTATGTTTAGAAACTGGACAAATAGGTGAGAAAATGTTACTTAACTGTGTATACTTTAGTTGCAGGTTTTGTCAGCGAACAGATGACATGAATGACCACGGCATCTCTTAAATTGAATGAGTCTCAACGGCGTCCATTCAATTGGACGAGGCGTCCATTAAATTGGACAAAGCCTCCATTAAATTGGATGGTGTATTTGTGGTCAAAGTAGTTAGGGGCGAATAACCCAAACCTACTGTTAGACCCGTGAAGTCTGTGATGGTCAACGTAGTTAGGGGCCAATAACCCAAACCTACTGTTAGACCCGTGAAGTCTGTGATGGTCAACGTAGTTAGGGGCCAATAACCCAAACCTACTGTCAGACCCGTGAAGTCTGTGATGGTCAACGTAGTTAGGGGCCAATAACCCAAACCTACTGTTAGACCCGTGAAGTCTGTGATGGTCAACGTAGTTAGGGGCCAATAACCCAAACCTACTGTTAGACCCGTGAAGTCTGTGATGGTCAACGTAGTTAGGGGCCAATAACCCAAACCTACTATTAGACCTGTGAGGTCTGTGATAGTCAGCGTAGTTAGGGGCCAATAACCCAAACCTACTGTTAGACCCGTGAAGTCTGTGATGGTCAACGTAGTTAGGGGCCAATAACCCAAACCTACTGTTAGACCCGTGAAGTCTGTGATGGTCAACGTAGTTAGGGGCCAATAACCCAACCCTACTGTGAGACCCATGAAGTCTATGATGGTCAACGTAGTTAGGGGTCAATAACCCAAACCTACTGTTAGACCCGTAAGTCAAGGATGGTCAACGTAGTTGAAGGGCGGATAACCGAAACCTACAGTTGGAACCAGAACTTAATGATAAACAAAATAGTTATATTAACTGTAACATGATTCCTAACTCCGAGATCCCCGAAAAAGGGTAAAGAAAAGGTTTGAGAGTGGACTGAGGGCTAGTTTAGTTTGATGATGCATTGACCCAAGAACAGGCAGGAATATAACAAGCTAGATTGTCTTGAAGGGTTGACAAGAATTTTGGAATTTACGTCAATAGTTCAAAACTATTACTTTGCCTTTTAAATTAAGTAAATGCATTACAATTCATTTGACATAAAAACATGGAAATGCTTCAAAAAACAATGACCATTGAGGAAAATTACCTATATTATAAAATTGAAGTTTTCTGCGTTGTCATAGGAGTAATATGGAGAGATAAAAGGAAGACAAAAGATGAAACATGAAAAACTGTTGGGTGAATTACCGTTAAAATATGTCGTCGATACTAAGGAACGTATTGGGCTTCCAATGCGTGTTTGAACGACCCCTTCGAATGAGACATAGCATCTTTTCCATTGATGCCAGATTGATTTGATTGACTGGAAAAAAGTTTAAACTTGCAACCAGAATGGCAGAGGCTGATCCTAATGGCCGGCCAAGCTAATCACAAAATGACGAAGCTTAATGATCCTTAAAATATAAATAAAGACATTACGCAAACATTGCTATAGAAGGGAATCTGATATTAGTACAAGTGTATGGTGTTTGTATCCTGCTTTTCTGTGTCTGGCCAATATTAATGCCAGATTGTCTCAGTGTAATAAAGTGAGCGAGTGGATTATAAAAGCAAACTGTATAGGTATAAATTAATTACTGAAAATAAAATAATTTTGCCATTGACTTTTAAGCAACTAAATAATTTAGTAATTGTGTTTGAAGTTACAATAAGAACATTTTCAGCCTAGATTTTGATATCTTTCGATTAACAATATTACCGAAAAATTTACAGTTATGAAAAACACTGTATGTAAATATAGTTGCGGGTTGATTGGACTTTATTTCATTTTTACAAAATTTTTCATTGATACAAAATCAGATATTCGACTGTGTCTTAACGTGGCGTAACTTTTGGTGGTATAAATCTATACTCACTTTCGCATTTATAATATTAGCGATTATAAATTGATGCCTAATTCAGCGTAATAAAACACTTTAATTATAATTCCATATTATTTGAAACCGGGTGCTTCCCGTGTCTGTATAAATTATAGTCAAGACGATTCGGTAGGTTCTGAGTTATTCGTTACTTGACAAACAGGCATAAACTTATGTAATGCACTCCTACTCATTCATTGCTGACGTGAGAGTGTCAATGTTAAAGGATACATATGAAATTCAAAATTCAAAAACGTTTATTTAATATAGGTCATTTAGACACTTATTAATTGTCATATATTTTCAACTGAGAATTGGTGACGTCAATAATTTACTTATGGCTAAGTTTAAAGCCGCTTCCAAAGCGGAGTGCAGAAGAAGCGGCAACAAACTGCACAGCGCATTTTCTCCAATCGACGTCAACTTACAATTTTAGTTTATCTTAAAAACTAGGTATGTGGACTGAGTATACATTGTCCTTATTATAGTCATTGCAAATTGAATTTTAAAAAATTATATTGAAAAAATATGTTAAAATATTGAAATTTCATAAATGTCATCTTTAAAAATATTTTACCAAATATATAGTCATATATACAAAACTACGAGGTGTCTGCGCCAAGCTCAAGCACAATATTATTGTCATTAAGGAAATCTGTAGTACTATAATAGGCCTTTTTACAAAGTAACTGTTTTACATAACCTCTGAATTTTCTATCAGGCATATAAAAGATCGTAGGGGTGTGAAGGCAGTATGAGCCGACATGAAATTGTGAATCATACAAGTTGTGTGAAGGCAGTATGGGCCGACATGAAATTGTGAATCATACAAGTTGTGTGAAGGCAGTATGGGCCGACATGAAATTGTGAATCATACAAGTTGTGTGAAGGCAGTATGAGCCGACATGAAATTGTGAATCATACAAGTTGTGTGAAGGCAGTATGAGCCGACATGAAATTGTGAATCATACAAGTTGTGTGAAGGCAGTAGGGGCCGACATGAAATTGTGAATCATACAAGTTGTGTGAAGGCAGTATGGGCCGACATGAAATTGTGAATCATACAAGTTGTGTGAAGGCAGTATGGGCCGACATGAAATTGTGAATCATACAAGTTGTGTGAAGGCAGTATGGGCCGACATGAAATTGTGAATCATACAAGTTGTGTGAAGGCAGTATGAGCCGACATGAAATTGTGAATCATACAAGTTGTGTGAAGGCAGTATGAGCCGACATGAAATTGTGAATCATACAAGTTGTGTGAAGGCAGTATGGGCCGACATGAAATTGTGAATCATACAAGTTGTGTGAAGGCAGTATGAGCCGACATGAAATTGTGAATCATACAAGTTGTGTGAAGGCAGTATGAGCCGACATGAAATTGTGAATCATACAAGTTGTGTGAAGGCAGTATGGGCCGACATGAAATTGTGAATCATACAAGTTGTGTGAAGGCAGTATGGGCCGACATGAAATTGTGAATCATACAAGTTGTGTGAAGGCAGTAGGGGCCGACATGAAATTGTGAATCATACAAGTTGTGTGAAGGCAGTATGGGCCGACATGAAATTGTGAATCATACAAGTTGTGTGAAGGCAGTATGAGCCGACATGAAATTGTGAATCATACAATTTGTGTATATGTATGTATGCAGTATGGGCTGAGATAAAGTTGTGAAATATACGGGCTGTGGTTGACTCATACATCAGAATATATCTGTGCAAAACAAACATTAAATGACTAGAAAAGAATACGAAGTTCGAATTGAAATAATATAGTGAAACATAAAGTAAGTACAACGAATATAAGTTATGACATAAAGCTTTGTTTCACTTGAGATCTAATAGTTGGCGTTACGGCCAATACAAATAGTTTGCTATTCCTCCTTAGCTTAAAAATATTTGATAAGGAAGGGATGTAGTGTCTTAGTGTCTGTATCTATGAAATAGATACATACGCTGTCTCACGCACCTGGTGGGGAACACAAATGTCAGTATGACAGTAGTCAGTCTTTCGGGTACCGGCACTGGGTGAAGACGTGTCCCGCACTAGGTGTGATAGAGAGCCAGTGTTAATACGTACAGTAAGTAAGTAAGTACACTACAGTCCCCAATTTCTCAACTTGAGAATATGCTCCGTGAGGCGGTGCAGTTGGTGGTGACACGCGTGTTTGGCCCGGAATCCAAACTGTTCGTCGGGGATGAGACTTTTGGACTCTACGTAGTCCTTGAGTCTTTTAAGGATGATCCGTTCGTAGATCTTGCCTATGCAGTTCAAAAGACTGATAGGCCGGTAACGTAGAATGACTGCGCGCTTAGCCTTATATAGGGATCGTGAACAATGGCCGCCGGCGATGGCTGGAGGGCAGATGACGGCGGGGCTTGCGCGGGCGCGCGGGGCAGTGATGCGTAGGCTTCGTTGGCTCGCCGCTGTGACGTAACCGATATCTCATTGATGCATTACAACTTTTAATTTAATAATTCAATAATTATAACCAAATATTGTATTTTTTTTTAGGTATCCATCTTGCTCATTTACTTATACTTTTTATAGACGTATAAAAGTTGGTAGTTGTCGCTGAAAATATCAAGTATTACGCGTCGATTTTTTTGTTTCTGGATATAGTTTTTTTGCTATTTTATATATCTAGGATTTAAATACTTTTTTGAAAATATTTTGATGTAACCATTTATTTTGATCCTTGAACTGTACTTCATATTTTTTTCATGCTAGTAGTCCATGAAAAAAAAGGCTAACTGCACGACGAAAACATACACGTTTTACGATGCACAGCGCCAGCTCCGTGGCGCAGTGGTTAACACCCCAGCCTGCGACACGAGGGTGCCGGGTTCAATCACTGGTCAAGTCATGATGGAAAACGACCTGGGTCTTGGATGAAGGCGTCAAATATTTATTATAACAAAAAGGATTTAAATGTGTGACTCATCCACGTTCACAAATATCAAAAAGTTGCCGAAATTAATTAATAATTCTTCTTTCACTACTAGTTACCAAACAGCGAAAGATAAATCTTCACTTGTAACTGGTTACTAAAAGTTACAAAAATAGAAAAAAAATCTTCTTTCACAACTAGTTACCAAACAGCTAAAGAAAATCTTCACTTGTAACTGGTTACTAAAAGTTACAAAAATGGAAAAAATTCTTCTTTCACAACTAGTTACCAAACAGCGAAAGAAAAATTTTAACTTTTAAAACTGGTTACTAAAAGTTACAAAAATGTAAAAAAATCTTCTTTCACAACTAGTTACCAAGCAGCGAAAGAAAAATCTCTTGTAACTGGTTAGGTAAGTTTAGTTATCAAAGTGGACGAAGGCGGTTTATCTTTATAGGTATATATTATAAAATATAGTATTGTTGAGTTAGTATCCTAAGACACAAGTTCACAACTTACTGTGGGGCTAGCTCAATTTGTGTGATACGTCCCTATATATTTTTATTTATTTAATGCAATAGTTTGTATGTTTAGATGTTATGTATTAGTTACACAATCACGCCACAACGGCTGAATGGATATTTACGAAATTTAGCACATAGATAGGTTATTACCTGGAACACATAGGCTACCTTTCATCCCGGAAAAAGTGCTGTTTCCGCGTGATCGACATCAACGCGAGCGGAGTCGTGAGCGACAGCTAGTAGTGATAACACAGATACTACCTACATACGAGTACGTTAATTGTTAGTAATGGTAACGGCACGTCGGCTTTAAGACACCTATTATGTGAATTTTATTGTTATTTGAAACATTTGTCATTCTAACGCAGCTATAAACAAACGTTGTAGCGTTGTTATGTCATTCCTTGCATTAAAGAAAAGTGGTACTTAAATATTATCTGAAAAGGAGTCATCTAAGGTGTGATATGAATTGCCTGCGTCTATATCCCCAGACAAGTACAGTCCCGGGACATTCAAAAGTAGAAATGAATCCATAGTTTTCTGCAATCTCAAAACTGGTGTAGTTAATTTATTTTTAGTTCTCGTGTTTCGATCATGAATATCACTATTTTTCTTACATAAATCAAGATTATAGCGTACAAATATAATATTCGCAAATATCTATTGAGAAGTGCGAGTCATATAGTATGGTCTTGTCTTGGCATCATTTTACATGAAAATGTGTCCCTATACAAATTTCTGGCCGGCTCAACAATATTGTATGGAAATTATTTTTAAGTTTCCAGTTTTGTTTCCATGTGAATATAGCTATATACCAAATTCTTTAAAAGATGCTCTTATTCTATGTCATCTAGATAAACACAGAGAAAAGGCTGAGATCGTGCTATGTCAGATGCCTTTAAAAACTCTAAGTATGTAAATCTCAAATGCCTCACCTATACCTGTACCTATTCGAACATCGAAATAAAAAGGTTCAAATTGAGAACCGTTATATTCGGAACACGCTCAGAGCAAGTGCTAAAGCAGAACACGTTAAAATATCTACTTATGCCCCTATTTCGGACGGATTTACATTTTTACAGTCGTCGGTGTCCGCCATGTTAATCTATGAATGCGCACATAATTAACACTAATGCCTACATCATTAACACTAACTGCCATTGCGGTTCCGCACTCTAAGCAGGATAAACCAATATACGTAATAGAGAAACCCTACTTACAACGTTCTTGTACAACAAGGCCAAAATAAAAAAAATACTGACCTAAGTATATGCTAGAATCAATGCCGAATGTACCTAGCTCCAAGTAAGCTATTAATACTTCACCGGCGTAACCAAGACATAACACAAAAAGGGATCTAAGCTAATATAAATATATACGGACAGATTTGCTAGTTTTTTTTATTAACTTACTAGCTTTCGCCCGCGGCTCCGCCCGCGTTAATGTCGATCCTTCGGGAATAGTACTTTTTCTTGGGATAAAAGGTAGCCTATGTTCTTCTCCGTACTCCAGTGAACTTGAATGCAAATTTTCATGATGATCGGTTCAGTAGTTACGGCGTGAAAGCGTAACAAACAAACAAATAAACAAACAAATTCACTTTCGCATTTATAATATTACTAGCTTTCAACCGCGGCTCCGCCCGCGTCAATATCGATCCTTCGGGAATAGTACTTTTTCCCGGAATAAAAGGTAGCCTATGTCCTTCTCCGTACTCCAGAGAACTTGTATGCAAAAATTCATGATGATCGGTTCAGTAGTTACGGCGTGAAAGCGTAACAAACAAACAAACACACAAACAAACAAACTCACTTTCGCATTTATAATATTATTAAGGATATAATACTAGCTTTCGCCCGCGGCTCCGCCCGCGTCAATGTCGATCCCTCGGGAATAGTTCTTTTTCCCGGGATAAAAGGTAGCCTATGTACTGCTCCGTACTCCAGAGAACTTGTATGCAAAATTTCATTATGATCGGTCCAGTAGTTACGTGAAAGCGTAACAAACAAACAAATAAAGAAAGAAACAAATAAACTCCCTTGCATTTATAATATTAGTAAGGATTAGTTAGGATTAGGATTTTTATTAGGTGAGTGAGAGAGCCGGAGGCCTATCCTTTCCCAATTTCCTCCCCCCATGTCCTTTATCCAACTCCTTGAAAGGCTGGCAATGCTCCTGTTACACCCTGGTGTTGCAGTTGTAAATGGGCAGCGGTGGTAGCTTACCATCAGGTGACTCGCTTGCTCGTTTGCCGCCCTGTAACATAAAAAAAAAACAAATCACATGAACGAGCGCACTCCTGACCTAACCGATTTGATGTTGACACTTACTTCACTTTCCGTTCAATTATTCAGAGTTGCCATGGACAATTGGACATACTGTCTATATCATTCACATAGTACTGCCTTTGGAATTAACCAAACAATTACTTTCGCCGACGTATATTTTCATTCAAAATATGTTTATTGTACAAAGATTATACGATATTTAATATATTTAAATGAATACCAGTTGAGCAATGCTCTGAGCCGCAAAATGTACCTACGTCTTTAATTAAATCGCTTCTCTTGGCGTCATCGCGAAATGGTAATTCTCAATCAATTATATTGTAGTCTGTGGGTTTGGAGATGTTTGATTTTGTCCCCCAGATATGCAAAGATACAACGATGTTATAACTAATTAGGGATAGATGCCTTCTGACCCACGAAAATTGGAAACTCAACAGTTATAATTTTTATAGAGTTTGGTCATTCATTACTAAATCAATTAACGGGAATTAGTGCGAACATACCTTTTTTCTCCAGACGTTTCGCCAGGTTGCACCGGCCGTGGTCACTGGATGACTGATACAGCGGTGTCAGACGGAGAAAAACGGTATGTTGGCGCTAATTCCCGTTAATTCATTTAGTAAATATAAATATGCAGCGCGAAAGTTTAAAAGTATTTTTTGTCTTTCTATCTTTCTTATTTGTGTTTATTATCTCCACTGTACCATAGTACTTCGTCCACGCTATTATGACTTACGGATAAGTAAATTCTGACAACAAATTGGGTTATGTAGGGCATACCAGAAAAACAAGATTGTTTATATACCTACTAATTTATTTTCCTTTTAGTAGGAAGGTGTTTATGCAAAGAAAGCTGTACAACGAATAAAACAGAAACTAAATCGGAATACTTCAAATGGCTAGTGACGGTTCGGGTTGCAATAACTAAATACAATATTTATGACAAACAATGGCTAGTGACGGTTCGGGTTGCAATAATTTAATACAATATTTATGACAAACTGATACAGAGAGAAAGATTATTGAATTAGACAGAGATAGAAACATGATTTATTTTTGAATATAGAATACATTTAAACTATTTTTCTTCTCAAGTATCATTGGGATTATAGTAAGTAGGTTGTGGGCTTGCCATCGATAACTCATTATTATCGATTCCCAGGATGCTTAACATAGTAATTAAATAAATAAATAGGGACAAATCATACAAATTGAGCTAGGCCCACAGTAAGTTATAAACTTGTGTCGTGGGATACTAACTCATTGATACTATATTTTATAATAAATACGTATATAGATAAAAATCCAAGACCCAGGTCAATCTGAAAAAGATAATTTTCTATCTTGACCTGACCTGTCATAATATCTATATATGCATTTGTTATAAAATATAGTATCGTTGAGTTAGCATCCCATAACACAAGTCTCGAACTTACTTTGGGGCTAGCTCAATCTGTGTGATTTGTCGGTATATATTTATATTTATTTATTTATTATTTCGTGTAGGTAATGCCGTCAATCGACCATGCACACCCTGGTGTCAGAGTTCTTTGAAACCGCCTCTCGGCCTCTGACATGGTTCCTTTAACGACTACCAGATGGCAGCCGAGACCAACGGCTTAACTTTTCCGAAGCACGGAATCATCTTTATTATCAGACAATCAGGTGGTTCAAGCCTGCAATGTTAGAACTTCGCTATTTTTTATTAGTTGCTTCCAGTTTGGTTAGGACCAAACTGGAAGCAACTAAACAAAGTATGCTGTGGCATCCTGTGGCAGGCAAACGCCATAACTGGACCATGGAGGCAGATGAAAAATATCTAATTTTGATAAAAAAATATATGTGACGAGGCAAGAACCTCATTTTATACTTAATATCTGTGTCATCATCATCATCATCATCAGGTCTTTTTAGTCTCCACTAAAAATATGTGACGAGGCAAGAACCTCATCTATACTTAATATCTGTGTAACGATACAAATTCAATTTCAACATGCTCGATTAACTTTTGTTCTTCTGCAAATTCGCCGGATTACTGAATAAATTAGAATTTGGAATTTTCTTGATTGTTTGTCGCTTCGACGCCATCTTTGAAATTATGAAAACCTAAAGCAAACAAAAATTTTGTTAAGCGTTTCACGAGATTTTTGTGTTTGCGTATTTATGTTATATTTTATGAATATTGATAAATGCTATATTCATCATTAGGTCTTTTTAGTCTCCACTGCAGGAGCACGACCCTCTCTGTACGACCGTATAAACAATACGTAGCCAGAGCAGACAGAGGATTTGGCCTACACTCTCCTCGCTGGCCAGACGAGTTGGTCTCATTGACGTTTATGAGCTTTGTTTTGCTTGTATTTTCTAAGTCGCCTCTTACGATCTCCATGGGAAGACTAGGAGTGGTCCTATTCTACTCTGCCGGAATCCACACGGCTATTAACGGCTTATAATAAAATCTATTATATTCTCATAAAATATAAAATAGAAGTTGACTAAGCTATCTATACATGCATACTATCATGTATTTATGCCTTACGGGGTAGACATGGCATAAGGTTGTTCGGGCCAAAGGAGACGTTTAGCGAGTTTGTGGGCAATCGACGCCAATAGGGCAAAATTTAAAATTTGGCAAGACATCGCGAGTCTTGCCACGTCAGAGGTTATCTAATAGGTTGCTAGCCGCATCACCTATTGACATGATTTTTAGATTTTCATCCATTTCCTCGGCCAAATTTACGGGAAGAGAAGCAGTGGGTATATTCTATTTTTTTTTCTTTTACTTATTTATTTAAACTTCATTGTACTAATAATGCCATAGAGCATTCTCTACCAGTCAGCCATGAGACCAATCAGAGAATACAAGTTGGCTGGTACGATTTAATGCAATAATTAAAAAAATATATGTGAAATAGAAGTACTAACATAATTATATACTTATAATCTTTGAATTAAGTAATAAAAATAGCAATTTATAACAAAATATACATCATATCAATAAATACTTACTAACTACAAATAATTACGTAGTATGTACATACTAAGAAAATAATAACATAGACTATATACTTAACATACATGTATATTAGGAGGGCGTTGGGTTGATATATTACTTAAAAAAAATATTATACTGCTCGTTTGAATGCAAGACGACTAACTGCTTCAGGTAGAGCGTTCCAAAGACGTATGGCCTGCACCTGGAACGATTTATCCAAAAAGATAGAGTGGTGGGAAGGTGTAGCCAGAACTAGACTGAAGGAGCATAAAGACGAAAGTGAAGGGAACTTAAAAAACAGAATTCAGATAATGGGGGCGTTATGATCATTAAGAATTATATAAATAAACTAGCTGCCCCGGCGAACTTAGTTTCGCCATAAGTTAAAAACTATCCTATCTCTCAAGTTGGATCGAACTGCACATGGTGTGCGAATTTTATTATAATCGGTTAAGTGGTTTAGGAGTCCATTGAGGACAAACATTGTGACACGAGATTTATATATATAAATAAATATATACGGACATATCACACAAATTGAGCTAGCCTCACAGTAAGTTGTGAACTTATGTCGTAGGATACTAACTCAACGATACTATATTTTATAACAGATACTGAAATAGATTTCATCCAAGACCCAGGTCAATACGAAAAATATCGTTTTTCATCATGACCTGACCGGGGATCGAACCCGAAAACCCTCGTGTAGCATGCTGGCGTGTTAACCACTGCGCCACGGAGCTCGCCAATTGAGTAAAAGGTAGAAAGTATTATAACTATATGTCGCAAAGGGATAGGAAACCTAGCTAGGAGAGCGGAAGTAAGAAATATGAGAATTTACGAACATCGAAAATATCCGGACGCAGTTACTTGTCAGTTTATCTAATTTGTAAATTAGAACTTGGTCTATTGTGTGGGAGCCCTCCTTTAATATTATTTTTATTTAATTATTTCTTTTTAAAGTAATTATATAACTAAATATTCTGTGAATATTTCAAGCGTCTAACTATTGCCGTTATCAATATCGAGCAAAAACAAGCAAAAAAAATCACGTTAGATGTATGGGAGCCTACTTAAATATATGTTTTATTCTATTTTTTAGTATTTGTTAGTTATGGGTAATATAAATACATCATCTGTAAAAAATTCAACTGTCTAACTATTACGGTTCATGAGATACAGCCTGGTGACAGACGGACAGACGGACAGCGGAGCGATATTAATAGGTTCCCGTTTTTACTCTTTGGGTATGGACCCGAAAAACATAATGCTGAGTTATGAAGCATCATACGATAGAAGCGAAACTATCTATGTATTATGCCAAATCATAAATTATTCATTACGTACAAATGGAATTATGTGAATTAACACGTACCTTGTTCAATAATTCACGAGGGTGGAGGGCTTCCGTTTTATATTTCATAAGTTTTAATTCTGGAATATGTTAAGTATTTATTATACCTAAAAAATATCACTGATTCTTAAAATATTTTTCCTTTTTTTATGAACTACGTGAACTTTCATTAAACTATTATCCTTATTTTATGAACTACGTGATCTGACCAATCGCAACTCTACTAAAATGATCAATTACATTAACATTTAACATGACTTACTGTTTTCTTTCTACAATAACATGATCATAAAATGTGATACGAAATCGTTTATGTTCATAATTTCACGCAACAATAAAGTGATTTCTCTTCAATATTACGAGATAAACTAAATATTTTGTCGGAGGAAAACAGCCAGTGTGGAGTGTAATAAAATAAAAATATGACGAAAATGGTGGCGGCAGAAATTTGGAGGCTGTTCGCTCGGAAAGAGAAAGTTTCCGTTCTTTTTGGTAATAAAGCTACGTATACAATAGGGGGCAAACGGCACGACACGAGTCGCCAAAACGTCGGATCGGGAATGATGTCGCCAGTTTTCGCAAGTCTCTGTCGCACTTTGTAATTTATAACGTACAATACACATCGATATTGCATGTTGAGTCTCAGAATTTAATAATCAATTGGCTTTGTCTATAAAACATTATCGTTACTTTATTACATTATCTAAGTGATAGACGCAATTTGAGCGTCCAGCGAAATTTTGTTGACATCTCGATATTATTGGCCATTACACAAATTATTTACTTTAACAAATAAATCCGAAGCTAGGTGCAATTTCTTTTTAAAGCGATGTGTATTATTTCGACAAAATGTACAAAAAGCGCGATATTGTATTAGGAGCTCTAGTTTGACCGAAGAGTCAGTAAAATTCGTAAAGGAATTTATTGACTAAGCGGTTGTAAAATAGGGCACTAGATTGTCATGCGAATTCTGGCCACGTCGCTCCATTTTATCCCGTCGTTTTGGCGACACGTGTCGGGATGTTTATCCTCAGTGAATACGAGGCTTAGATGTGAGACCTTTATCATAAAACTGTGTATTATTTGTTCTTTTTATTTATTACTCATCGATACCGTCGCGAAGTTTATGAAAGTTTTCGAACAGCCTTCAGTGTTTGAAACCGCCATTCGGGATGTCGCTTTGTCTGTATGCTTTTGGGGTGTTTTTTATAGCAACTGTTCGAAAACTTTGCACAATCATTTACCTTTTTGTTCGTCATTGCTATTTGAATTTATAGTTTAACCCCTGACTAGCGACATTGAAAATTCAAAATCGGAAAATCATTAACTCAGAACGAATCATTTATCATCCATTTAAATAGTTGGGGTTTAAAGTATAATTCATTTCGTTTGCTCAAGTTTTTGATTTCATTGTTATAACTTTATTTCGCATATCACGATCACTTTTACTGCTGGGATGGCGCTCGCGTGTTTTATGAAGACGCAAAGCCAATCACAATCATATTTTCCGGACAAAATTTCACACAATATCCTACAAGTTTCCTAGTAGTGGAATTTTCAAATAAAACGGTTTATAATTTTATGCAAAAAATAATAGTTTTTGGCAAAAAAGAACATCTATTAGTCACCTTTTTTACTTTTACATCCAACAGCACTTTGTATCTCATAAACATGGAACATTTTCCCTGGAGTAATATAATCATCGACACGTGTGTTTCTTTCAACAGATACGTGTTCACGATTGTCAGCTATTTGATTGGCGTGTTCATATTTGCCACTATAGTCGGGCAGGTTGGCAATGTTATCACAAACAGGAATGCCAATCGTTTGGAGTTCGAGAGACTGCTGGATGGTGCTAAGACGTACATGCGACATCACAAGGTGAGTAAAGATTTTTATACAAAATATTAAACGCAAAAGTAAGAAAAAAGAAAAGGACATGCTTAGTATATGATAAGTACATTTCCTCTATAGAATAAAGAGTAAAATACCAATAATATTTGCATTCTATAGAATAGGTCAGCTGGAGATTCAGAATGGCTGAATAGGCTAGTTTCCTGGGTCGTAATAATAACATAACAATTAGTCCGTCAGTTAGATAACCAAAAAATATTGGACACGTATTTTTTCGATATATATATATATAGATAAAGCGCGTCAAAGTTCAGGAGTGGGGGCTAGTGACGTCAAAGTTTGCTAAAAATCGTAGCAAACTATGACGTCACACGGAACTTCAAAGGGCTATATCTTTATAATTTTTTGTTTAATCGACAAAAGAAAAAATACGTGTCCAATATTTTTTTATTATCTAACTGACGGACTAATTATATTTTTTTAGGAAACTAGCCTACTGTATGAAAGATCGGAAAGGGTTTTTTTCGAATTTGAGTTATAATGCAGATGTGTACCTAAATATTGCTATAGCATGAAACTATTAAGAGACTTAAATGTGCGAATCAAGCGCCAAGAAAAGAATAAAATGACGGGTGCACCCGTAACTTTATTATTTTTCTGCAGCATCTATAGAATTTGATAGAGCTTTCCTTGCTCAGAAAAAATATGTGCGATCTATATGCAACATTCCGCAAAGGACAAGTTGCAAGCAATATTTCCAAAAACTTAATGTTTTAACACTGCCATCAGTTTATATATATGAAGTCTGTCACTTTGTTAAACTATATCCATATTTGTTTAAACGGAAGTGTGAAGTGGTAAACGTGTATAGGGGTAGAGAACCAAATAAACTTGTGCTACCTGCAATAAATACTTCATTATATAATGACAGTTGTTATCCGATGGCTGTTCGCATTTTTAACAAACTGCCAAGTAACATCAAGGATCTACCTTTGACGCTATTTAAGATTCGACTTAAAAGGTTTTTAATGGACAGCTACTATTCCATCAAGGATTATTTAAATGAAAATAATTACATTTTTGAATGATTTGTTTGTATCATTATGTTGATTTTTATTTAACTTTAGACTTATTGACTGGACTATATCTTTAATTGTATATTTGAATTAATATTTATAAATTTATCAATACCTAAGTGGCATAGTTTGGTATAATAAATGACTGAAATTTTGCATGCCTGCTAAGGTTAAATGTAATGAACTCACATTTTTGTATTCCACCTATAATGTAATGTACATTTAAAGCAAATAAAAATGATTTGATTTGATTTGATTTCTACCAAGTTTTTTTTTCCTAAATCTAAAAACCTAAACCTAAATCTAAAATGTATTTTCCTAAATCAGATCGAATAAAAAGTCTAAATCTGTTCTTCGGTACTAAAATATTTTTGGTATTCCTTTTCATTCTTTTTAATTTGATGCCAAAAGTGACTACTTTCGGTAGTAATCAACAGTTTTCAATTAACAATATATATAAATCTATACTTCGATAGTAAATTTCTCGAAGTATTTTTGGATTCACTTTATTGGTTTTATTAACCAAAAGTGTAATGAAGGTACAGAAACAGCATAATCGACCGAATTTATTTTTTGTCACTTTCTGATCATGTGATACAGAATCCTTACAATTTTTTTTTTGCTAAACAGCTTTTCGCCGGGTGCGTTTCGTCGCTGCAAATTATGGCGCATCTCCCCTACGAATAAGTACTTATTCGTAGCATCTTTCTTTGTGTCCTGACTGTTTAAACACCTTCACCCTACTAGACCTTAGCGTAGCTTCTGAAAACGTCACTAGTGTGTTTCATTATTGGGCGGAAAAAAAATAAAAGAAAAAAAAAACCATCGCACGAAACAACAGTCTTAAAAGAAGACTAGTTTTTTTTTGAGCTATTATGTAAGTAACTTCGCATCAATAAAAAAAGAGTGGCTGTCCCGCATCTTTACCGTTTTAAGTCAAAAACAAGAAACCTCCAACTAAAACAATTATATAAAGTAATAAAAAACTCTTTGAGATTGTAAACTATCCTAAAACCAAGAACGCACTAGTTCAGGCCCCACCATAAGATTTTCAAGAAGAGAAGATAATACCTATAATTCTATATTAATCCCTTTACCTACATCTCTTTCATGACTGTAAAACCACGTTTAAAATCATCTAATTGAATAAATATTTTCTACACAGGTACCAGGAGGAATGAAACGGCGAGTCCTCCGATGGTACGACTACTCCTGGTCCCGGGGCAGAATACAGGGAGGAGGAGACATTAATACGGCCTTGGGTCTTCTGCCTGATAAGCTAAAGACTGAGTTGGCCTTGCACGTCAATTTGAGCGTGCTGAAAAAAGTAAGAATTTAATGTTATCTCCTATAAGACAATATCCGTAAGTACCTATAACCCCTGATAAATCCACCTCACAGTTGAGTGTTGAGATACAGCATCACATCTTTATCCCTTACGAGATAAACAGAGCCTGAGGTAGTAAAATATCAAAAGGAAACTGAGTTTACGTGAAAATGGAAATTAAGATTAGAACAAATTGCTAACTCATCACGTATATCAGTCCCAGGTTTTTGTCCATTCGCTCAATCGCTTTTTTTAGTCTTCACGGTAGTAGCCTTGATTTCTCCTCTTCCAGATATTCATTTATTTCTATCTCTTTCAGGTAACTATATTCCAAGAGTGCCAACCGGAGTTTCTCCATGATCTCGTCCTTAAAATGAAGGCGTATATTTTCACCCCGGGCGACTCAATATGCAGAAAAGGTTATTATTGAAAAAAAAATTATTTTGCTTAAGGCGATACCACTGTAAATAAGGTCGTTCTGAACCTTATTTATCTCGCAAAATACTTAAATTAGGAGTTTCAAATCTAAGTAATATGATTTTTGGCTATTTCATCTCCAAAAGTGTAAGATGAAAACACGTTTTGATAAAATTTTCTCGATAGAAATATTTTTTGAAAAATGGTCTTCGTTCGCAGAGTTTTTGTTATTGTAGCTCAAATGCGACGAATGAAATAATGATTTTTAGACTAAAAGATAGGTTATTAGTAATTCATCAAAATTAAAATATGAAAATACAATTAACCGGTCTGATTTTATATAAAATAGAAATAACGAATTTGGCGCTTACGTTTTTTTCTTTGAGCGACTCGAGACTATACCTATCTCATCATTCACGGGCTAAACCGCCAAGCGCTATCCCTTGCGCGCACTTGATCAGTCTGCGTACGCCTTTGCCGAGCGATGGTACCAAACCTTTGAGGCCTCGTCTTAATTTCACTTTGTTAGGATTGTTGCGACTTTCTGGAAGGGTCACTGCATTCTCCGATCAACCCCAGAATCACAGCAAGGAAAAAAACAGTAAACACTGGTGAACAGGACTCGGAAGGATTCGCCTGCGACGGGACCTCGTGTCGACCGGCCGACGATCCTTGTGCTTGAACTGCGTTATTTTCTTATTGCCTACACTAGTGGTACACCATCACATACACGCGATGAAGATTTAGGGTTGTTTTGGCCAGCGAAGCCCTTAGAGTCTTTTTATTTTTGGAAATTATATTAGCGCAAGGACGCGCTCAACAAGACTCGATCGCCATATTTTTTTCGACTAGTATTTCGGCCAATCACTGGCCGTCTCGGCGAAAAGGAAGTAGATATATGGGAAAACGGAAGCAGGACCACAGATAGGTAAATTTATTTGGGTTTTTAAAGTTAATGCTTACACATTTCCCCCCACCTGAAATCCACAAGGGTTTCACAGAGAATGCAAATTGAAAGATAAAAAACAAAAGCAATAGCTACGCACTATTGCAAGAATATCTAGAAATATTATTTTCGAAAGATAAAGTAATAAATAAGTTTTAACTAGCCTAAGGATAGTGTGTATTTATGTTTTAGTAATTTATGAAAAAATATCTTAATTAATTGGTAAGGGACAAACCTTTACTACCGGCCTACGAAAAGTCTTTCCGTTAGCAGTTCGGAGAGTAACTACTCTGACTACTTGGTCCGAACCAGCATGCACTTGCACAATACGTGCCAACTTCCAGAACATCGGCGGAAGATTAGGTTCGTTAACTATGACTAAGTCATCTATTTTAATATTTGGTTCATGTACGAACCATTTGTTCTTTTGTTGTAATGTATGAAGATAATCACGCTGCCATACGCGCCAAAAGCTCTGGGTAATTTTCTTAAGCATCACCCAACGAGAACGCGGACACGAATTTTCACTTATTGGTTCTTCGGGCAGGGTGACTAAAGGACCTCCCGTTAGGAAATGTCCCGGGGTTAAAACGTCAGACTCCGACGGATCTGTTGATAACGTACAGAGTGGACACGAGTTCAATAAAGTTTCTACCTTAGCTAATATTGTGAAGAATTCCTCAAGAGTGAGAACCTGAGAACCGACAACACGCTTAAGGTGATATTTTGTGGATTTTATGCCACTTTCAAATATACCCCCGAAGTGAGGGGCGCCGGGGGGATTGAATTTCCATTTGATATGGCGGTTCGCTAGACCATTTGACACTTCAGGATAATGCTTGTGGAGCATGTTAGAAACTTCATTCAGATACTTGTTGGCACCTACAAAATTTGTCCCACAGTCAGTTACTATCGTATGACATATTCCACGTCGAAAGTCAAAACGGTCTAGAGCAGCCAGAAAAGCTTCTGAACTCAATTTGGTTACGGCTTCCAAGTGTACAGCCTTTGAGCTTAAACATACGAATAGACATAAGTAAGCTTTATATGTTTTTGCGCCACGACGGCGACTCTCTTTAATGGAAAATGGGCCACCCAGATCGATTCCAGTGGTATCGAAGCAACGTGAAGGTTGAAGTCTGGCTGCCGGAAGCTTGCTCATCATTGGCTGACAAGCGATTGGATTTACTTTAAAACATCTAACACACTTCGACAGCACGGTACATATCAGAAGTCTTAATCCAATTATCCAAAACTGGCGTTGAATAAGAGATTGTAAGGTTCTAGGTCCACAATGCAAATATTTTATATGAAAGTGTTCTATTATAATTTTAGATATTGGACATTGTTTAGGTAACAAAAAAGGGTGTAACGCAGATGGTGACAGATTAGCCTCATCGATGCGTCCCCCCACCCGCACAATCCCATCATCGTCCAGGAAAGGTGAAAGTTTTTGAATGGATTTTACACATGGTTCATTATCTCGCACTCGACTGACTTCGGAAGACATATAATGATCCTGACTCAATTTAACTAACACTTTGGTTGACTTCTCGAGTTCAGTACTACTGAGAAATGAAAGAATTCGATTTTGCCTTGCAACCCTCGAATTTGAAATGAATCGAATACACCATGCTACAATTCTTAGAATTTTTGTAAAAGAGGAATGTCTGGCAATTAAGTCCAGAAGTGGGTTTCTCACCTCAATCACGTGAAGACTTTTAGTTTCTAGTGGTTTGAGCTCGGGTAAGTCTTCTTTTGGAAGTAGAACCCGTTTGTTAGGCCATTGACTAGGCAAATCCTGTAGCCAAGAAGGACCTTTCCACCACAGAGGATGGTCTATAAGCTCTGGACAGGACACTCCGCGACTACAACAGTCGGCCGGGTTATCCTTAGACGAAACATGATACCAATGATCGGTACTAATCAAATCAGTTGCTTGAATGACACGATTGGCTACATACATTTTTAACAAATGAGGGGCGGTATTAAGCCATGACAAGGTAGTGCTGCTGTCTGAATAAGCTCGAATAGAATTAATAGTTATATGGTCTTTAAGCAAATTATACATGTGCGATAGAACTTTTGCCAGAAGCACCGCTGCGCTTAGCTCGAGTCTATTTACCGTGGTAGGTTTTAAAGGAGCTACTCTAGATTTTCCAATCAGTAAACTAGTCGCAGTAGAAATTCTGGGCTCATTAGTAACTACACAAATATACACACAACAACCATAGCCTTTCAGAGAACCATCACAGAAACCTACCAAGTGTACTCCCATCGGATTGGAAGGTATAACTAACCGCGGAAGAGAATTTTTTTGTAAATCAGACAAATTGGCCGCTATTAAATGCCATTGTTTGGTTAAATGTTTTGAAATAGTCTCATCCCACGATAAATTTAACCGCCATATTTCTTGCAACAGCGATTTTGCTGCAAAGACTACTGGGCATATCCAACCGAATGGATCGAAAATGCGAGCTACTAAAGAGAGTATGGATCTTTTAGTAAATTTGACTTCGAACGAGTCTGAAAAGGCATATGAAAAAGAATCATTAATGGGATTCCATCGTATCCCTAATATTTTGACATCCTCATTTCCCGATTCATCGAAGGATTTGTAACTTTGACAAAATTCAGGAGGAACATCCTTAAGAAGACGAGGATCGTTGGTAGTCCATTTACGTAGTTCAAAGTTAGCCTTTGCCAACAAAGATGTGATATCAGCCTTCAATTTGATCCGCCAGGGAAGAAGAGAAGAGCCGCCAGTTGTGATATCGTACATAAATGTCTCCTGGGTGATAACCTGAGCTACACGACTTGAGTACTCAGAACCATGATCTTCAACAAGTTGATGAAGTGTTCGAATGGCTAAATAAGGTGAACTACTAACTCCGTACGTGACTGTCTTAAGTTCGTACTCTTTTAAGATCTCAGTTGGATCATTACGCCAAAGCACGTGTTGATAATGCCTTTCCTCAGGTCTTATCAATATTTGCCGATACATACGACGGATGTCGGCAGTAAAAACTATTTTGTGAAGTCTAAATTTTGTCACTAAATCGACAATATCCACTTGCAGCTTAGGACCCACATGAACAATATTATTGAGTGACAGATTATTCGAAGTCCGACTACTGGCATCGAAGACTACTCGTAAACGTGTCGTTGTACTTTTGGGTCGTATTACACAATGGTGAGGAATAATATAACGGTCAGTAGACAAAGATTCATCAGGCTGCATATGTCCCAGATCTTCGTACTGCTGCATAAATTCCTTATATTCCGTTTTCAACTCAGTCTGGCTGGCAAGACGCTTTTCCAAGTTGAGAAAACTGTTAAGAGCCTGATGATATGATTCTCCTAAGGCTGGAGTATCATCTTTAAGCATAATTGGTACAACATAACGACCGTCGGAGGTACGATATGTGCCATTTTTATATTTTTGTTCACATATTTCATCCTCAGGACCGGAAATTTTACATTTCGGCGGTTCTTCGGATTCCCAAAACCGTTGAACGATCTCATCGAGCGCACAAGAAGACGCGATGAGTGACGTAACGGGTGTGGCTGGAGTTTGAGCCACCACGTTTTGAAGAAACTGACCACTTATCACCCAGCTGAATACACTAGACAGTGCACATGGAAAACCAGGACCTGGGCTATAACGTGAACCAGTATATATCTGGTCAAAACAGTCTACTCCTAACAACAGATCGATCGGACCCGATTTATCAAAATCTTGGTCGGCGAGATCCAGATGTTTAAACTTTTCCTTGACAACCGACGGTAACGAAGTTGAAGGAATCATTGAAGTGATTTTAGGCAAAACCACTAATGGTATATCAAATTGGGGCGAGTCATTTGACCTAGGCACAATAGAGCCAAAAGTATAACCTTTAATATTACAAACATAATTTTGACCGAGACCGGTTACATTTAAATTACACTTTTTTGTATGTAAACCTAACTGTCGCGCACAGCTACTTGTAATGAAAGAGTCCATCGAGCCACTATCTATGATTACACGAGCATACTGCAATGAACCATCCACTCTTCTCAACCGAACCACTGCTGAACCAATAATTTTGGTACTCATAGGTGACTTTGACATGTTTGGCTGAGTTGTACAAGTTAGGGAAGTGCTCATATTAGAATTCTCAGAAGCCTTTAGGTCAATGGTATTAGATAATAAACTTTTATGTTCTTCATGTAATAATGTGTTATGTTTTGAGTTACAAATGAAACACGTGGACTTAGACTTGCAGTCTGCACTAGTGTGACCGGGCCTTAAGCAGTTTTGACATAATTGTAACTCTTTAACTAATTGTTGTCGCTGTCCTATATTCATAGAATGTAATTTACCACAGCGATATATTGAATGATTTTTATGACAATACACACAAACAGCCTGATTAGGTTTATTATTATTTGAGTTCCTAGAAGCAAGTAAGGAAGAATTGGATTGCCGAGAAAAGTTATCTTTCTTTGTGTTATTGCGGTTTTGTTTATTTGTAGAATTGAATGACTGTAAATTGCTAGGTTGACAAACCTCTAATACTTTTATATAATTCTGTAAATAAACAACCAAGTTATGAAATTTGGGAATTTCTTCGGTATTTTGTAATTCAAACCTTTTCCTAGCTTCTGTATCAGGAGGCCGAGATGCTATATAAAATAAAGGAAATTCACTTAAATCATCAATATTTAACCCGCGCAATGCACTAACACATTCATAAAGTGTGTTGGTTAATTGTGATAAGTTTGATAATGATGGCCGTTGGATCGGATTTAATTTTATTATTTTTTCTAAATAAGCGTTGGCTAAAATTCGTTTATTATCATACCTGTCTAGTAACGCTGCATAAACAACAGAATAATTGGCTGATGTTATAGGAACACCCTTAGCTAGTGTCAGAGCATACCCAATCAGACATGACAGCAAATAGTAAAATTTCTCTGTGTCCGACAACGAAACATTATTATGCACAAGTGCCGTATAACTGTCTTTAAACATCTGCCAGTTCTCTATATTACCATCAAACTTAGCTATTTGCAATTTAGGTAGTTTCACTTGCGAGCTGGAATGCGCATGACCTTGACACAGTTCCGAGCGCGAACTCGCACCGGCGCTTGCGTCGAGAGAATCGGCAAACTCAATGACGAAATAGTATAACTCGTCAAATGACAACAAAGCATTATTATCGATAACAAATTGAGGATTTAGTTTAAGTTGCAACTGGTTTACACGATCGTTGCATTCCAAGAAATTATCACGAATTTTATCAATTCTTTTATACCTAGCTCGAAAGGATGCTAATTTAGTTTTATTTTCTTTCGTAATTTTTGCTAAGTCATAAAGTATTTGCATATTTTTAAACTCATATTCACGTTTTCCAATGGTGGACATTAATTCTCCTTCCGCCATGTTTTGGTAGGCACTAATTGTGAAAAGTACGAGTAATGTAGGTAAGTAGCAAAAGTTTAAATGGAAACTGAGTAATGGAACAGATATTCACCAAAAACGTAGGTTTTAAAACTACGGATTATTACTTATAATCATAAATACACACCTCGCTGCTATTAATCAATCCTAGGTAGGTTCCTAGGCTTTCCAAAATAGTTCGAAAGCCTGAGTAACAAGATAGTACCTTATGGCATACAAATCGAACGATTAAGGGATTATTACAAGGGAATTAACGAGATAAGAAGTATGTACTCGTAAGCAATAGGTATTTACTATGGTATGGCACAGGTATGGAATTCCCTGTTTGATCCGAGATTGTTAGACAAATAGACAAATGCTAGGTGGGTAAGTACCTAGTTAATTTGAATCTATAATAAGTCTATTTATGAATAAATTGGTTATCCATATTTGGAAATAACTTTAATTGGAAATATTGAAATTAAGTGGGTAAATTTGAAATAAGTACGTGAGGAAGTTCCTCACAGGAGGCACCATAAATTAATGTTGCGACTTTCTGGAAGGGTCACTGCATTCTCCGATCAACCCCAGAATCACAGCAAGGAAAAAAACAGTAAACACTAACCTGGATTCACTGGTGAACAGGACTCGGAAGGATTCGCCTGCGACGGGACCTCGTGTCGACCGGCCGACGATCCTTGTGCTTGAACTGCGTTATTTTCTTACTGCCTACACTAGTGGTACACCATCACATACACGCGATGAAGATTTAGGGTTGTGTTGGCAGCGAAGCCCTTAGAGTCGTTTTTATTTTTGGAAATTATATTAGCGCAAGGACGCGCTCAACAAGACTCGATCGCCATATTTTTTTCGACTAGTATTTCGGCCAATCACAGGCCGTCTCGGCGAAAAGGAAGTAGATATATGGGAAACGGAAGCAGGACCACAGATAGGTAATTTTATTTGGGTTTTTAAAGTTAATGCTTACACAAGGATAGAGAATAGCAAAGTAATCTGTCTGCTACGACACACGTTAGCAGCGTTCAGCTACACGTTTGCTACGGATAGCAAACGTGTAACTTTGTAGCAGACGCGTAGCTCCGTAGCTGTGTGTAGTATTGCTACGAGTTTGCTACGAGACTTTGCTATGTAGACTAAATAGGAATAGCTTCAATTTAGGGATTTTCAAGATAAGAGTGAAAGGGCATTATTTGAGTATGCATAAAAAGCAGGGTCTATACCTATAATTTTTATACTTTTGTAATTATTTATACTTTTTAATTAGTTTTAGAAATTTTTAGTATTATAAAGTTAATCATTATTATTTTAGTATAATTATATTGTGCCTTTCTAACTAATAATAGCAAACCAATTTTAAATCACTTATGTTGTTCTGGTAAATTTTTTTATATAAAAAAAGGTTGAGTTACCGAAATAGGAAAAAAATAAGGTTAGATAATATTATTTACGTGTTATTATTTTATGATAATCGGATGGTAAGGTTTTTCGAGTGTTTCCCCCCACTGCTTCCATTCTTCTCTACCATATACTCTACCAATATGTAGTTACTCTACCGATGTATACGCTTAGTAAAGTTTAAGTACTAGTAACAGCTGGTGCGTTTTAAATCGACTAAAAAAATGACGGGTGGGCATCTACTTTACCAAAACTGGTAGAATTACCCGAATCGGTAGAGTAGAAGGCTAATGTACTCTATCACTTACTCTGCAAGTGTACCGGAAGTGAAATTTTAATTAAAATTTGGATATAATGTATCTCTGTTTGAACGTCATCTCTGTTTGGCGAGTTTTAACTTCTGCCGGCACTCACGGAGTGCAAACCGTTGTTTTGAAAATTACGGGTGAAAAAAAACCGGTAGAATTACCCGAATCGGTAGAGTAGAAGGCTAATGTACTCAATCACTTACTCTACAAGTGTACCGGAAATGAAATTTTAATTAAAATTTGGATATAATTTATCTCTGTTTGAACGTCATTTCTGTTTGGCGAGTTATCACTTCTGCCGGCACTCACGGAGTGCAAACCGTTGTTTTGTTTTTATTATTTGTTTGTTTTTATTGTTGTGTGTACTCCGTCTTCAGTATCATCTTATACTTTTCAGGCGAAGTCGCCAGAGAAATGTTCATCATAGCCGACGGAATTCTAGAGGTCATATCAGAAACGGGCCGGGTGCTAACGACTATGAAGGCGGGAGATTTCTTCGGAGAAATAGGGATTCTCAACTTGGATGGACTTAACAAGTAAGTTGTAAAGATTTTATACACTACCGATTAAGTAGTCTACGCTATGTGAGTGAAACAGTTCTACGAATATACTTGTTATTTGATCTCGTAGAGGAACACCGAGCAGCGCCCTTTCCTTGAGCTCCGTTCAGCTTTTTATGAGGTCCATAGTAAGGATCACATTTTAGACCTGTAAGTCTTATACACGGTGAAATTTTGATCGTTCTGGACCCTCAAATGGGTGACATAGCTCAACAGAAGTAGCTCTTTGAAGTGGCAGTGGACGGGACACATTGCGCGTAGAACATGGCTTATGAGTTAGAAGGGTTCTCAAATGTCGACTACATAAATTTGCAAGTGCAATGTCCAACATCCAAACAGGTAGTCGGAAGACCTGATCAAAACAGGATGAAGCTGGATGCAGGCTGCTTCCAACCGATCGTATTGGAAAATCTTGAGAGGCCTCCCCCAATGTCCAGCAGTGGTCTTCTTGCGGCTGAGATAATTAATCTATTACTAATCCTGTTTACCAGATTTAAATATTGCTAGGGGTTTCAAACTCAAGCTTCTTATTTACGTACTTTAAATATAATTTATTTTGTTTGAAAATGTATACTCACGCAATTTGGCTATCTCTAGCTGTTATGTTCTTTAATGGACAAAATATGTCAAAGTTAATTTATTTTTATTTATTTAAACTTTATTGCACAAAAAAAACGTACAAATAGATGCACTTAATGCCATAAGACATTCTCTCCCAGCCAATCCGAGCAATGCTTTTTTTTATTTCATTTCATCTTAAAAACATAAGCAATTGCAATTGAAATGAAAAAGTAATTTCCATCTCAATGACTCATAGATTATTTAATATTTAAAAGGGGTTGGGAAGGGCGGTGGGGAGTCCAGTCCATTAGGATGTGGCATGCACGAGTCGTTTCAATTTGCGGAGTCAGGATTTCTATATCATTGAGTTTATTTTTCAATTTCTGTGAGATCATTTGGTTTTTCCTGAACGTGTGTGGAAAATTAAACGTGACAACTATTGATTAAGAAGATTTTACACAAAGATACTTTTATTCTAATACTCGTTCTAGCTGTATCGGCAAGCTTCGTTTCGCTATTGTCATACAAGTGGTTTGAGTTTGGTAAACATTTAAAGCTTACCTTATATACCTTTAATTTAAAAAAATATATATAATCCTTACTAATATTATAAATGCGAAAGTGAGTTTGTTTGTTTGTTTGTTACGCTTCCACGCCGTAACTACTGAACCGACCATCATGAAATTTTGCATACAAGTTCTCTGGAGTACGAAGAAGGACATAGGCTACCTTTTATTCCGGGAAAAAGTACTATGCCCGAGAGATCGACTTTGACGAGGGCGGAGTCGCAGGCGAAAGCTAGTTATAAATAAAAAAAGGATTCCAACCCGTCGCCGCGAGGAAGGGTCGCCAGTAGGCTGGCAACATTACCCCTCTGCACAGTGTAAAATGCTAGGTAATACTCATTAAAGGTACTTATTACACCACTACACTATGCACTACGTCCGCCTGCTATGGCCGCTGACAGGTGACTGACCCCCACCCCGCACACTCAGTACACTACACACAGCAATGGTAATTCTCTGCGCAAAGTAACTACCAACCCTTAGGTTTCCAGTGACGTCGCGGAGGCGCGCTGAAATCTCAGTCACTAAGACTTTTGCATTTGCTTCTGGGCCACATGGCCCCATAGTTTCTACAGCCGAACGAAATTAATCGATCTATTTCCCCCTGCACCATTCTATCTTCGGACGACACGACTTGGGCAGAGATTCCACCCGTACGTGGTCGATATTCCTGTTCATCGTACCTCTAAATTCACCTCCTCCTTCATTATGCGAACCGCGAAGGAATGGAATTCCCTCCCCGCGTTACTGTTTCCCGACTCGTACAATTAAGGGATTTTCAAGGCAAGAGTGAATAGACATTATTTGAGTTTGCGTGTACCACCCTAGACCTCATCGTTGTTTCCCATCAGGCAAGATGGAGGTCAAACGTACACAAATTTACGATAAAACAAAAAACCTAAACGGAAACAAAGTATAAAAAGGTTAGGGCTAATTCCCATTTATGTACATAATTTCTTATAATTTCATTTCTTCTAGAAATGCAAATTTAAAAAACCAGTCACCGAATACTTTTCTTAAATTGTATTAAATTGGAATCTCATTGTTTTTCAAAGACGTACGGCCGACGTCCGATCAGTCGGGTACTCGGAGCTATTTTCTCTATCCCGGGAAGACGTACTGGCCGCCATGAAAGACTACCCGGAAGCCCAAGAAATCCTGCAGACCCTGGGCAGGAAGCGGCTGCAAGAAGCCAAGAGCATGTCTCGGCAGAAAGTTAAAACTAAAAGTAAGGTTATCTACTTATTTTCCTTTGCAACGCTCTTGAAGAATTTAAATACATAGAGAATATTTATCCGTTTAGATCTATAGTAATATCAAAGATTTCATTATGTTCCTGCGTGTGGCTAACACTGGTGTCAGATTTTTCAAGTTACCTAAAGGCATCGTATATAGCTTTATGACTGCCATCTATGATGACAGCCGGGATCAACGGCTAAACGTGTCTTCCGAAACACGGAGGATCTCGAGATATTTTGCTACCATTTGGTTAAAAATTCGAAGCTTTTAAAGATAAGAAGAAAACGATTTTAATCTTTAAATCGTTTAAAGATAATTATAGCGACTTATACAATCTTTCATGTAAAAAACCGACTTCAATTAAACTACTGAACCGATTGTGATAAAATCTGAATGGGACCAATTTTAAACCATACCCTTTCAAAAATGAATTTTTAAAATCGGATCATAAATAACGAAGTTCTGAGGTAATAAACATTAAAAAAATAGAACCGTATTGATAACCTCCTCCTTTTTTTAAGTCGGTTAAAAAACATAGGCGACCTATAGGTCGCCTATGTATGCGCTCTTATATATAAGAGCTAGCTTATTGCTGGTATCATTGTAATATATATCATTGAAATAAAGTTAATTTCGCAGGCTTTTATGACTCAAACCTGAACCGAAATCTAAGAATTTATTTATTTATCTTTCAGGGGAAGTAAGTCCTGATAAGTTGGGTGAAGACAGCACTTCCAAAAGAATTGTTCATAAACTTAGAAGTGATGTTAAGGTAAGCTCAAAAGAAGAAGAATGAGACGACAAAGACAGTTTTTTACGATTTGCATGGAGGAATTAATTACATACTTCGTTTTACATCCGCTTTCGAATAAACATGAAATCACTTGGTAAAAAATGATTACTAGAAATAGTGCCATATTCGAAATAAAGAGTTACAAATATGATCACCAGTATTACTAATGAATATAATCCTTTTAGGGTATTCGTAACGCAATCCGCAGCAGATCGCGAGTTGGTCGTCGGTCTGGAGAATCCTTAGAGCTACAAGCTCTAGCCGGCGCTGAGCGGGCAGCAGCTGATGGAAAAGTACTTAGGAGGATGCCCAGGGTCGAAAGCGACGATTCTCAACCTCATCCTCATGAGGTATGATCAAACATTGGCAAATAACTAAAAGTGTCCCAGATTTTTCATATAAAGTTTTGAGTATATCTCAATTCATTTCACAAGGGATCTCAAGATAACATTTGCCTTATGGCGATATTCTGTTTTTGTTTAAAAAACCTATTAATTTTTATAGGACAACAATGGTGAAACAACATCAGGTAATGGAGAGAAATGCATATCGCCTATTGGTGCAGGTCTACCGCTACTAACACGACTAAAGATGTTGAAAGAAAAGCAGGTATTTATACATTTGACTTAGTATACTATACAATTTTATAACTAAAAATTATTATAGGTGTCTAAAAAACTCACTTGATTTTCAGGATCGGGAAGAGAAAGTTGCCAAACAAAGGCACACATCATCTCCAGCCTCTTTAACTCAACCAACACCATCTACCAGTTCTGCTCCAGATGGAGAGCCCGAAGTTGTCGGAGCTGGTCTACCCCTCATTCAGAGACTATTACTTCTCAAAGCCAAAGAAGAGAGAGAAAAGAACCAACTTACACCATCAACGAGCAACCAGCCTTCTAGCTCAGACACTATCAGTCCTAGTTCAATCAAAAGCCCACTAAGCCCAACAATAAAAACGTTAAGCCCTATAAGAAAAGGTTCAGAATCTAGTTCCCCTGGAAAACTTCAAAGTCCCACGACAAAAACTTCAAGGAAAAATTCTTCAGGTTCTAGTGATGGTGCTTCTCGACCTAAAGTCAGTTTTAGAGACAAAATACTTCAAGTCCAAAGTGACGGAACTGCAGTTTGTCAGCCTCTTAATAAAGATGTGAGTGAAAAACCAGCTGCAGTGGTAGAACCCACACCAAAAACAGAAAGCAATTTAATATCCATACCGCATTCTGTGGTTAGTAAAATAAAATCACCAGCAAAGTCAGTTGGATCCAGTTTTAGAGACAAGTTAAAATTGTTGCAAGGTGGACAGAAAGATTCCGATAGTTCGCAAGAAAAAAGTAAAGCAACATCGTTGGATAAAACATCTGTTGAAATAACCCCTACTGTGCAAGCCACAGAAGCTAAGGATGAATCAAAGATTAAAAAGCCTTGGTCTAAACTAAAAAAGGCCGCAATATTAGGAGAATCAAAGAGCCAAAGTAAATCTAGTTCAGAAGAGAAAAAAGATACCGTGAGTGCTAAGAAAGAGGAAGTTAAAACAGAAGCGGCTGTAAATATAAGTGTACCTATAGTTACTACGGCGGAGCTTGTAAAAATAGACAATAATAATCTACAAGTTGGTAGTGATAATGTTAAGCAAGATAAACCTAAGATTTGTTTAACAGGCCCTTTGGAACCCGTCCAAGAGAAATCTTTAGACTTATTAACTTTATCGCCAAAGAAAAGTTTTAAATCAGTGGAAACAAAAGTAACGAGTTCAGGAATGCTTTTACCCAAAGTCAAAAAATATAGGTCAATTGACGACTTATCGCCAGAATATGGCGGATTGCCGTTCGTTAAGAAACTAAAGATTTTAAATGAGCGGCAAAAGTTAGCTGAATTAGAAAAAGTTGTCAAAATTCGCAGTTCAAGTTTGGATTGTACTAGTTCTTCCGAAGATTTGCTCTCTGATACCCTCACTCGGAGTCATTCAGAAGGAAGTACAATGGACAAAAGGAAATATAAAAGAAAATCATCAGAATCTATTGGTAGCCACGAATCAAACGAAACGCTTGAAAGGAGGAATCTCAAATCAATTTTAAAGAAACTGTCAGAAGACGTTACACCTTCAGAAAGTCCAGAAAGAAGTAACGAATTAAGAAGATTGATTCGTGCCCCTACCTTAGAAGGATACGCTGCAAGACATTCAAAGTTTGCCAAGAGCGTAACATTTCATCGTCATACACTTCCTTCTCCTCCTGGCAGTGCACCAGCTGATAGTAGAAGCGGGGTTTTTCAAATGCCTGATCCAATTACAGATCTTACGATATCTCCAACAGCAACTTTGGAAACAGAAGAAGTTTGTCCTGCAAATCAGATAGTCAGCAATACCACTGAAACTGTGGTCACGTCTCAAGACTATGGCTTAAATATCAGAGAAGAGTACGAATTACGACAAAATGCTGATCAAATGTACGATTTCAAGACTTTGAGACCTGAGGAAATAAAAGTGCCTTCAGAGAAACCGAAGTTAACACTAATATCGGCAGTAGCAAACCAAAGAAAACTTTTGAGGGGTAAGTGCAAACATTGATATATTTCATTTTATTTTTTCCTATTTTATCATTAAAGTTGAATTTATGACATTATTTTACAGGTTCACTAGAAGAACAAGAATATTTTGGGGAGGTGTTATTAGGTATTAAGCAAGTCATACAAGGACATTTGCACGATGTTCAAGGAAAATTCCAAGAAAGGTAAAGTAATAAAAATCAGTACAAAATTAAAAATACTTCATAATTTTACACAATTGCTAAAAAAATCCTTTTATTTCTAGATTCAACAGCTTAGAAAATGAAGTAAGAAAACGTGACGAAATAATAACGCAACTACAAAAACGAATACAAGAGCTTGAAAGACTGGGTCTTCCAGGAGCGCCTCCAGCAGCTGATTCAGAGGAACTACCTACACCTGAAGAAGAGAATGTCGCAAGTCAACCTTCTAAAAGCGGAAGCTCGGGGAGTGAGGACCTTTCTGGTGCTGAAGAGGGTTTTATGGTAGTGCCTTAATAACACACATACATAGTATCACGTCTTTGTCCCCTGCGGGGTAGACAGAGCCTAGGTCTATAAGACCTTATGGCCACATTTAGCATATTAGAGGACATGGAGATGGAAAACAGAATCATTATAGTGATGGGTTGCTAGCCGCATTACCTCTTGACATGATTCCCCAGATTTTAGCTCAAGCCCCCAATCTGCGCAGGTAGAGAAGCAGCTGGCACTTTCTACGTTTTTCTTTTCTCCCAGACCAGCATAGTGGAAGAGTACTAATAACACTAGTAGAAAACTTAGCATCTCTTATCTTACTAAATAATTTCTTGTGAAAAATATTTTGGTTGGAAATTGAGTTAGCTTTAGAAACGTAATTAGTACGATAAGTTGCATGATGATTGATGATTGTGCCAGAGTAATATATTGCAATTTTTATGGTTAATTTTGACATTTTTATATTTTATGTCCAATTATTAGTATTAGATATCTACTGTTATTAAAATATCAAAGTACATGTCATAGGATTTTTTACACCTATAATTCTTATTCAAAATATAGAGCAATCACAATCAGTTAATAAAAAAACAAAAGGTTATTGCACAAAAAATTCTAAAAAGCCATAACTTACATCTTTTTATTCAATGGAAATAAATGGGACTTACCTAGAGTATTCTTTATTCTCACCGATGCATATTTTTTATAGAGAGGTGACTCCTTAGACACAGTATTTGCAACATCCCCTCCAACTGTCAGTGCTGATGAGGAAGACAAAGACAAATCTGAAGAAGCAGTACAAGAACCAACCAAATCATCATCAATGGAAGATCTAACAGAAGAGAAATTAGCAGAAATTGAACTAGGGAAGCTATCCTATTCTGAACTACAAAGTCTAGCGGAGTCTTTGTCTAGTAGAGTTGATAAGACATCATCAAGTAAAGAGGACTGGACTGTTAGCAAATCGAAGAGGCTGGACCTTAATTTGGATGGGAAAGCTGGAACGTATTCGAGGAAGCGAGCTGCGAAGTTGAGGCAACGAAAATCATGGGAGGACCAGAGTGATCAGGAGTGCATGGAAATGCATGATTTAAATCGGTAAGTAGTAAAATAAATATTCAATATTAAGTATTTATTACAAGTGTTAGTTCTGGTTCAGAGGAAAAATACTACGCTCCGGGAACTAGTCATATATTTACTGACATAGTTAACAAATTAAGTTGGTTATAAGACAAAACTAATAAATACTTAGTTATTGGTTACTGCTTTTTCCGGCTGGTACACTTTTTCCGCAAGTTATCTTAAAGTGTTTTCCAAGGCCAAAATTTAAATACTAGTTCATTTTACCTATTATTATGCACGATTCTTCACTATGTTGTTCTTCGGCAGTAGATAATAGTAAATCTAAATAAGTACATTGAGTAGAAATCAATGGCCATTGGATTGATTAAAGACACAAATCAGTGAAGTAAGTACAATGAATAAATGAATATACCTGCTACAGGCCAATGTCTCCACAAATGACGGCAGAGGACCGCTCCCTCTTGAGTCCCGAGCAGTCGTCACTGCGCACAAGCCGTCGCGGCATCCATTCGTTCCACTTTTTCGGGGCCCACTTGGACACCACTAAGTCTAAGATTAAGAAGACGCTTTCGGTGGATACCGGGATGCATCACACTGGGCGAAATGAGAGAAGTATGTACTCCCAGCTAATTACATTACCATAATTCAAATAAAATATAAATACTTTCGTGAGTGCGTAACCCCAGCAAGAAATTCCTAGAGAGTCAACAAATATTTGGTACCTTATCTGCTGTGCCCGGAATAAAACAATTGTATGCGGGTTGTAGTTTTGAAAATTCTTAACTATTAATCGAAGAAATAAAATAAGATTGTGCATGGGCAAATAGCGTCTATATTATAAGAACAATGTGCGGCAAAAATTTAATTAGTGCTCGTTCAGGTTTGGTAACGTTTTGCAAAATTTCATACAGAAATCTTAGATTCAAGATGAACAATCCAAATTTGATCTTGTCTTCCTCATCCGGGCGTTTTTTTTTTGGTAGCATCTTTAGCTGTTATGTATCGTCACCTGGGGCCAGCATTCATGATGTGATATGATTTAGCAACGGTTTTACGGCCAGCTGAAAAGCTAAATTTAACATCATAATGCTCTGAAAATGATGGAATGTCTTTAGTTTCGTTGGCCATCAATCTTTTTGTTCACGCTAATATCCTACTAGTGCTCTTGATATAAACCGTATAAAAAGAGGTGCTTTCGTATAAACATTTTGCTTGGATAGTACTTTTTAAGACAAGTCCAATAATTGCAATTTTAACGTGATTGTACGATTATTCGATCAAGGATTTCTACTTGCCACTGACTATATATAATTTTTTTCACCGTAGCGGCAAATTCATACCAAACAACTCTATAAATGTCTAAAATTTGAAGATTTAATCCAACATCTGAATTTATTGTGGGCTACTTATTACCCCCGATGCAAATAAAAGGGGTTTCTTTAACAAATAAAAGGGGTTTCTTTAACAAATAAAAGGTTTTGAAAAAATAACATCTATTAAATAATATTTGCCATACAGGTAGACCTGGACGCCAAGGCCGGCAACACCGCAAGTTCAGCTTAGGCTCGTTCTTCGGGTATAAAGGCGGAGCCAATCCTCAGAGGTCAAGCATCTGCAACGACGTCGTCTTAGACATCGGCAGCGACTACAGTTGGAGTGATTCGTAAGTGCTTAAGTTTCCGTTTCAAAAATGCAGTTGGTTCATCATTAAGGTGATTGATTGAAAGTAATCGACTGAAAGGATTTTAGATAGATTACCGTAGGTATCAACAGCGAATATTTGTTGTGAATAAATTTGTCCAGCGCGGGTCTTTCGACAGAGAGATCATAGACATCCAATGCTAGAATCTTGAAAACAATACATTAATATGTACAAATGGTTCAGATATTCAATCCGAAAGCAGATTTTTTCCAAATCCAATGTTAAGAAAAGTTTTTCATATTTTTGTATTATTTATTTAGTCCAGATTAAAATCTATTTTTACAGGTTTTGTATCTAATGTATAGGAAACATATCGTTGAGAGTCCTCATCAACGATATGTTGAATATACCTACATAGCAATATTTACATAAATATATGGGTTGTAACTGATATATTTCAAAAATATTGTATTCAATAGGAAAAGAAGAATGTTGTATGCACCTCACTGTCATCATCATATCAAGAGCATTCTCATACATAACAGGTTCTCTACTTTCAGATCGTCTACGTCATCGAGCAGCGACTCAGACTCCCTTCCGCGCACGCCCATGTTCGAGGAGTTCGTGGAGAATGTCATCAGAAGAAGCCGCGCAGGCAGCTCTAGCCACGAAAGCGTGTCTCCTATCAGAGGTAAGTCAACGTCACTACAGATTGTACAGATCTTATTAAATATGTCTATTCTAAAGGGGTAAAGAGCAGCTATGTCAATCAAAAAATGATGATACTATGGCGCAATAACATAATAATAATATTTATGAGGGTTAGTTTAGACGATTAAGTCAGGTTCTCTTTTTATTTATTACCTAAAAGTATAACATTAAATATAGATGGCTGCTATCTTGTGGCATGCCTTAGACTACGCTGCGTAATTTTAAATGAAAGTATTTCTGTTTTGTCTAGTTTATAGGTATTAAAATATTTTATACAAAAAAAACAACAATAGGGATCGTTTTATGATACTTGCAAAATGCAACAGGGCGTTTTTATCAATTTAGTTATCTTCAAAATTTTGCATGCCTTGTTTAGGTAGGTTAATGGTGAGAAACTTATTTAATTTTTATATCAACATTTTGTGGAACCACTATTATGCAAATAAATATGATTTATGTTACTTTTCGCAGCAAGTGGAGCAGACTGGGAGGTGATGATGTTAGCGGATGAGTTAGAGAAGAGGGAGAGAGAGAAAGAGAGAGATGAAGCGAGAAGACACCACTATCCAACCACGCTACGAGATTTAGAAGAGGTAAACCATGAAAATTTACACTTATACTGCTGCTGTTGGTTATAAAAGATATGAATTAGTTGAATCTATAAGTCGCGAAAGTTTGATTATTGTTGAAAACAAAACGACCGCTACCCTTTATACTAAATAAAAATCTTTTCACCACTCCTGAAACATTTTTTCTCCAGGAATCAGACACTCCCCATCGTGAAGACAGCCCTGACGAATACTGCAGCATTGAAGACTCAAACTCTTCGTCCACCACGCAGCTCCTCTCGCAGTCCATCAGTGATCCCTCCCAGAGGTCCTTGGAAACTTCCTTTACGGAGGCCAGCAGATCTGTGAGGGAATCACGTCAGCAGCGAGGAGGATCCTTGGTAGAATCTGTAAGTATACATAATTATCAGTACGAGTAAAACATTAAATTCCACTGCAGACCAAGGATTTGAGGCTTCAGTATATCAACACACTGCTCTATTGTCGTTTGGAGAGGATTTCTTTCTTTACAATCTTAATCAGTTGCTTACAAAATAGCGTTTTTCCATAAACTAATAATAAGTGTATCAATTTTCTCTATTTATACCTATAGTTGCACAAAATGGCATTTATACAATGTTATTTTCTTTTCTTAGGTAAGACCTGACTCATCTCTCCGCCAATCAAGAGGTCTGATTCTTCGAGCAGCCAGTCTGGATCGGGAGACCACTCCTTCCACCTCTCAAACCAGAAGATTTGGATCACTCAAGAGTTCCAGTACAGATTCTCACAAGAGACTCTGATCCGTCTCGCTGAGCGGACCTCAGAGGTCCAATGGATCAAAATCTGGTCCGAAAAATGAAGGAAAAAAAGGACCTCGAGGATCCGGTAATTTAGAATGCGATTCAATAGAGAAAAAATGTAAACGTAGATGTGTAAGATCTGATGGTCTTGAAAGGGATGAGAGAAATCATGTGATAGATATAGCTCAACGTGATGAAGCAAGAGATTATACAGATGGAAATGATGCGGTTAGAATAGGTCGAAATGAAAGAGAGAGTAGTGACCTTGCGCTTAGCGGTCAATTATTGGTGGTTATTATATTGTTTTATGAAGACTATGACTATTTGATACTTTTGTTCCTAGACTAAGCGCTAATAGAAGAGATGTCTCTTTTCTAATTATATCTTAGTATTGTAGTTTATTATAGTAAACGACGTTGAAAACGAAATATTTATAGAATTTTAATTGTGGATGTCATTATGGCATAATGTTGGATGCCAATATGAATTTTATTTCAGTAATCCGTTGGCACAAACCACTTTTATGAATGTGTGACTCATATTTCAATAAATAGTATATATTTACATTTATAAAAATATTTAACGAAAGATGTTACATATTTATAAATTCAAATGTTTTTTTTTTCATATTAAGGGCCTTTCGGATTTTATCGAATAACAGACGAATTTATATATTACTTATGAAATTATTATTATTGCTTTATTCGTTAACTTGTATCCACCTATCGTCTTTTTCTCTAGAGCAGAAACAAAGGCAAAACTATATTAAAATTACTCGTAACGGTTAATGGATTTTGGATCTTACTAAAGGTGGCCTGTGTGGATGAGACGCCTTTAAATTCTTTTTGATTATGAACTTCTTCTCTGAATTTAAATTAATCGATTAGATTCTGCTACTTAATTGATTTTTCTAAAATTTCTTATCCCTGTTTCACTTAGTGGACTAGCACAATTTTAACCTTCGTTTTTGTCTCCAATTCTAACTTTATATTTAGATAGATAGTATGAAACATTTACATAATTATATCCGTATAAATACCTATACCTAGTGCCAAAATATAAATCTATATCTTGTAGATTATTCAGATTCTAATAATAGATGTTACCTAATACAATGTTACTATTTTAAGTGAATTTGTAAATAATATTTTATAGACTTCATTATAACGATTAAGAACTATTATTATAAAATATTTATTAATGAGATATAGGTAGATTTTATGTAGATTAAAGAAAGTATTATGTACAGTTACAAAATTAAATTCAAATCAAAAATTCTGCTACGTATATACAAAAATAAATTCCTTTAGTATTTATTTTAAATTGTATTAGCCCTGTTTTAAATATTTCAAAATGATCTTATAAAATAAAAACCGGCCAATTGCGAGCCGGACACGAGCACGAAGGGTTCCGTACCCTTATATCTATCTATAATAAGTTTAAAATTATGTAAAAATATTTTTATTAACGATGTAATTTTCTAAATTTCAAGATTCTGAGTTTACGGGGAGTATCCTGTAGGTTTTGATTCCTTTGCGAATATCGAACATTTGCAGCATAACCGGCTGTAGTTTTTGATTGCATTGGCTTAGAAGTTTGATTTTTTCACAGCTCCAAGAGACAATAGACTTCAGTATTTGATAGGAATTTCAGCTTTATGCCTCCTCGCGTGCCTGAGAAAAAGGGACTTGGCAGGCAGACAGACAGAATCGTGTTACCAGCGCTTGCCTCTACTCAAGGTGGAACTCAATCAAATAAGATAATATTTTTTCTAATTTCCCTTGTGAAGTAGGATTTTATAAGACTTTCTTCAATCGCCACCATCCTATGTGGGCTCGTTTTTACACATTTTTTAGTCGTTAATCCGTGACACGTGAACTCAAAGCTGGCATTCGCAACTACGGAACCCTACCTTGCGCGTGGCCCGACACGCAAATGGCCGGCTTTTTTTTATTTTCAATTGTCAATAAATGCCAAAAAAGGAACAAAAATTATTATTTTTTTTCTTTCGCAACGAAAATGAAGCATATTTTTGTGTGATTTTTTATCAACATTTTAATGAAAATATTGTCTTATTCATATACTTATATGCTTGAAGAGTGCATTTTTTATAATGTAGTAGCAATTGGCTGTATGACAAGATGACAAGTTACATATAAAAGTTATTATAAGCAGCGGCCAGGAATGAATTTTCATACTTATTTTCCTGGCCTAGGCTGGTAAAGTAATGCACGAGCATAGAATTACAAACTTCGTATTTTCTTTTTACTACTTACAATAATGCCTACATTTCCGAGCATGTTTGAGAAAAATATATTGATGATCAGGTCAAACGGAAACTGTTATTTTGATAAGATTTGTTTTTTATATTTAACTGCGTATCAAAAGATTAAATATCCAATTGGTACTGAATATAGGTAGATACATATAATATACCTATTCTTGACGAAAATCTAACTATTGAGTTAGATTTTCATTGTGATTACTGCAGATATGTTTTATAAGTATACAAATATGCTAAATGGGGCCTTTAAGTCGTATGGGCTTGGGCTCTGACTACCCCGTTAGGGATAATGACGTAATAATATGTATGTAAAAATCTTGTTTGAATACAAACATAATAAGGTAACTGAATACCTATGCTAACTTTTTAAAGGTCATGATTTTATGTTTTTATGTAAAAGAAAACCATAGATTTTGTTATTCCCGCGACTTATAACGTAACGTCTTTTTCAAGGCTTCTCTTTTTATTTAAATGAATTGGTTAAAAATCTACACTCTAAATAACTTACAGTCATATATGGAGCTGTCTTTAATAAAGAAACGAATTATTTTTCTAAAGAAAACTCTACACAAATATGTTAAATTAAGGTTAGCAAAATGCGTCCATGAATGAAGTCGCAAAAAAATAAACAAGTACTTTGCTCATCGTTCGTTTTAAAATCTGTATGTAATATCAAAAATATTGTTACTCGTAGGTAGAGCAGATGCCTACAAGTAGTTTTGGATTCTGCCAAAAACAAATTCTACCATTGAAAGTAAAAGTAAATTTTGCGGATTGGCCGTGTATACTTAGCACCAATAAAAATATTAGGTTTCGCTCTATACCTATGTATTTTCCGACAAAAATTAGATCTGAGCAAATAAACCGAATTTTAACAATGAACATAATCTTAAATAGGTGTTACTGGGTACAATTTTACATTTTGTATTATTAATTAGTACAATACCTTAGCACAAGTCACTAGGAAATAAACTTAAATCATGTTATTTCAAAAAGGTTTTAGATCATAATACAGCCCAATTAATATAAGGCAATGAATGTAAGGAAAAATATTAAATTTATCGTACCGATATGGAGCACTTTAGTGAGATAATAATTATTCTACTATATCTACTTTTAAGAACATTCTTAGTTATATTATAATACATTTAATTTATCTTACCTATTTAGTTTTAGGTGGTAAAAAGAAGACGAAAAAAGAAATTAAAATCATCAAAATAAACTGTGGTTTTATTGCATTTAAATCCCAGTACTACTACACTCTAGGTACACTTATTTGTAGTGTACCTACGCACTGCATCCTTCATTATATTATTGTCATCAAGTTTGTGATCGACACCCGAATATGAATAAGTTCCACCCACAGAAATATATCAAGAAAGAACGGGTATGCCAGGATTTTGCTTAGGAAACGCGCGTGTCAGTTTTTTAAGCCGCGCCCCCAATTTGACGTCATTACACAGGAAAAAATCTCTTCATATCGATAAACAGTTTTAACAGATAAAACCGCAGAATTAAGCATGTGTTCATGAGAATCCACTGGCTTGATCACAGACGCAACGAGGCGAGGCGGTCCACCAGCCCGCTAAGTAAATGTTACTACAGCCGCACTGTGACAGTTTATTTCAGTTATTCTACACAATGTTCATAAATATGGGCATTTATAACACCAAATTACACCGATTTCACATTATAAAGTTAACTAGAAACAATTTACAAAACAATCCAAAACACAAGCCGTGCTCTCCTCCGAAATTCCCGCCAAGAACTCCAAAAATATTATTGTCAGGCAGGAGGCTATATCTTTTTTTTTTATTTAGTTCTTGGCGGGGATTTCGGCTGACAGCCCGGATTTTGTTTTAGATTGTTTTGCAAATTGCTTCTAGTGGACTTTATAATGTGAAATCGGTGTAATTTGCTTCTGAATAAAGTTTGAGGGCCAAATAGAAGAAAAAAAAAACAATTTTTTGTCATCTGTGCTATGACCTGTCAAACTGCCAAATTTGCGAGTGTCAGTGTCTTGTGTCTTCCTTTGTCATTCTTTCGTTCATTTCATTCAATTGTGTACAAAGCGTCATTTTGCTCCGTATTTATTTTTTGTATTTTATTAATGAAGACAAATTAAACTTTTAAATCATGCATATTCATCTCCAGTTTTCTTCCTAAAGAACCAATAATGGATTCACGAGCATTATGCTAGGCGACATCCAACTAACCAAACGTTTGGTGGTCATCGCTTTAGTTCTTGGGATTATTTATATTTTAAAGGAATACGTGTTTGTTTATCCACTATGACTCAACACCGGGTTGCGTATTTCTACAACGCTGATGTGGGTAATTTCCATTATGGGCCAGGACATCCAATGAAGCCGCACCGATTGTCTGTAACTCATAGCCTGGTACTGAACTACGGTCTTCATAAGAAGATGCAAATTTACAAACCATATCGAGCGAGCGCCCATGACATGTGCCGATTCCACAGTGAGGATTATGTTGAGTTCTTGCAGAATGTGACACCACAAAATATTCAAAGTAAGTAGTATTTTTCTATCGCTTCTTCTGTGGAGAGATCGAAGTGCTAATGAACACTCTGTTATATCTTATTTTGAATACTAGTTGTCTTTATGGAATAATATCTTCTGATCTGATAAAATGGAGTATACCTACAACTTTTTATGGTCTGTAGTCATAGCCAAGCCATACACCCTTGCCTGTTGGTACGCTAAGTATCGACCTCAATGGTGGATCTCCTGGTAGTTGTCTTCTCGGTTAATCAGGCACTATAGCTAGAGACGGGGATGAGGGTGGTGCTATCAAGTAGTGTTTAGGGTTTTCTAAATTATGTCAAGCAATTCAGTGTGCCTCTTGGGATAGGCCTCCTGTAGCATTCTCCATTGGGTTCTGTTGTGTGCTACCCTCCTCCAGTGATTGCCCGCTGTGTGTTTCAGGTCGTCTGCCCATCTCACTTGTTGGCGTCCTCTATTTCATTTTCCCTCTCTGGGGTACCAATCTGAGACAGTTGTACTCCACTTGTTTTGCTTGTCCCTGATCATGAGGCCGGTCCATCTGCATTTCAATTGGTCGATATGTCTTAAGAAAATCAGCTACTTCGGTTTTTTTCTCTTATTATGCTGCTTCTTACTTTTATATTTTATATAGTTAGGCATTATTTCAATTAAAAAGAATGTAAGTAAACTGATATATAGATGCAATAGAGATAATACCTGCGTATCAGAAGGGCAATCTAGTAGAATGTAAAAGTAAAACAACTACTAGTGTAGCGTCTAAACTTTAATTTTCAAACAAGTGAAATATGCTTTGGCTCAATAACTATCAACTGGTATAATAAAAAGCCATTTTATTGTCCTTTATAATGAATTTGTGATCCTTAATATATTGTTATTTATTATATTATTTATTTATCAAGGGCCTCTTTTTGAGTAAAGGCCTCCTCCATTTTTCTCCAAAATGTTCTGTCTCTGGTTTTCAACGACCGGTTTCCAACTGCAATTTTTTTAAATTTTATCAATCCATCTGTCGAGGGCCCTTCCCTGTTTCCTTTTTCTGAGCGGGCCAGCCCAGTGCGTCACTTTGTTAGACCATCTATCTGTATTCATATGTGCTACATGGCCTGAGCTGGCATAACACCTACATTAAAAATTTTTGCCAGACTTTTCTCCTTATTCCGTAATTTTTATTGAGTCAATGTCATTGATAAAAACAATATTTTGGTCATTTACATTTAACAAAAATAAATAACAGAATTATGTGATTTATAAAGTTTTAATCTTAATAAATAGTAATCACACTATTTGTTTTAAAGTCACAGCATTAGTTATAAAACAATTGTATTATAAGATATATCTTATAATACAATTGTTTTATAATTATTTCAAACTTCAGAAGGTACATTCAGCCATTGGTCCCCACTGTCATCATTTAATGGTGGTCATTTAGCCTAATGACCAGCATTGATGCCTATAGGCAGCTTGAAAAATCTGACACAAGTGTTGCAACACACATGAAAAGCAAGCGATCAATAGTTTTATTATCTGTGTGTTATGTGACATAAATTGACAACTGCAATGTTTAAGTCCTTATGAAGAAAGTGAGTACTGTGAAGAGCCGGATGGCCCAGTGGTCGTGAGCATTAAAAGCGCTTTGCATGTTAAGCAACCCTGGGCACAGTCCCCACTGTGACTGCAAGTGGCATAAAATATTTAGAATCCTCCATGCTTCGTATGTCACATTAAGCCGTAGGTCCTGGCTGTCATTGTTGATGGCAGACTTTAAGCTACGTCTGATGCCTTTAGGCAGCGTGGAAAATCTGACAAGTGTTGGCCACTGACAAACACGAAAAGCACCTAAATTATTGCCCAATTACAAAGCAGAATAAAAAATCGTAATGACCTTTTTCCTCCAGGTTACTCCAAAGACCTGCTACACTACAACGTTGGTGATGACTGTCCTGTCTTCGAGGGTCTCTTTGATTTCTGCTCCATGTACACGGGCGCGTCGCTCGAAGGCGCCGTGAAACTGAACAACAATGCCTGTGACATAGCCATTAACTGGTCTGGAGGATTGCATCACGCTAAGAAGTTTGAGCCTTCTGGTGAGTATTTGGTATAGAATAGAATAGAATAGAATTTTATTTGAAAATGCTAAAACACACACAAAACAACAAATAGGATTTGGATCTATGGCTTTGCATTAAAGAAACAACGAGAAGAAGAAAGCTATCCGTTTTATCTCTCGGGATAAAAGCTATCCTATGTCCTTCTCTGAGCTAACTTCATGATGATGATGATGTGGTCCTGTGGTCCCTTGTCAGGGAACTACCTCCATACCAAATTTTATTGAAATAGCTTCAATGATTGAAGCATGAAGAGGTAACAGGCACACAGAGTTTCTTTCGCATTCATAATATGAGAAAAGAAACAGTCTAATGTAACAGATACAAGTACTAATCTCAGTAGGTACAGGTTTGAAATCCTTACTAATATTATTAATGCGAAAGTGAGTTTGTTTGTTTGTTTGTTCACGCCGTACCTACTGAACTAATCATCAATATTTTGCATACAAGTTCTCTGGAGTACGGAGAAGTACATAGCCTTTATCCCAGGAAAAAGTACTATTCCCAGGGGATCGACATTAACGCGGGCGGAGCCGCGGGCGAAAGCTAGTAAGATGAATAAAGATCTATTGTCAAAGTTTGTATGGTTGAACGTCATTCTATAATTATGTTTGACAGCTCCGTGGCGCAGTGGTTAACACGCCAGCCTGCGACACGGAGTACCCGGGTTCGATCCCCGGCCAGGTCAAGATGGAAAATGATCTTTTTCAGATTGGCCTGGGTCTTGGATGTTTATCTATATATGTATTTGTTATAAAATATAGTATCGTTGAGTTAGTATCCCATAACACTCGAACTTACCTTGGGGCTAGCTCAATCTGTGTGATTTGTCCGTATATATTTATTTATTTATGTTGATAACAATAGAATTTCTGTAACATTTGTTTTTGCAGGCTTCTGCTATGTCAACGACATTGTGATAGCCATACTAGAGCTACTCAAGTACCACCCTCGAGTCTTATATATCGATATAGATGTGCATCATGGCGATGGTGTGCAAGAGGCGTTCTACCTCACCGACCGAGTCATGACCGTCAGTTTCCACAAGTACGGGAACTACTTCTTCCCCGGCACCGGAGATATGTACGAGATTGGTTCAGAGAGCGGTCGCTACTACTCCGTCAACGTGCCGCTCAAGGAGGGCATTGACGACCAGAGCTATGTGCAGGTAACTGCTTCTTCCTTCTTCTCTTCCATTTTACCCACTTTTTCATGTGGGGTCGGCACAGTACATACTGTACGGTTCTCTCTATTTTGAAAGCCTACCATAGTCTTTGTCACTCTTTTCTTGTACATACTTTTATAGATACAATCCATCTTTTGTTAGGTCGTCTTCTGTTCCGGGTTCCATTTAACGTCAACTCCAATGCCCTTCTTGCGATATGACCTTCTTTCCTCATCACATGCCCATACCAACTCAGTCTGTGACTATGGAGCTGACGTTTAGTACTATCACGACAGAGCCCAGGTCTATAAGACCTTATGGCCACATTTAGCGTGTTGGAAGGTGTGCAGGTGGAAAACGGAATCAAAATAGTGATAGGTTACTAGCCGCATCGCCTATTGACAGGATTCCTCAGATTTCGCCCATTCTTTTGATCGGTATTTTACGATCTGCGCGGGAAGAGAAGCAGCTGGCACATTCTACGTTTTTTCTTTTCTCCCAGACCAGCATGGGAGACAGCTGACATTTAGGTCTAAGTATATTTAGATATTTTTTTTATATACATGGTAATTTTTTATCGTTCTGGGACAAGGGAATGCTGGGAACTCGAAAAAAAGGCGGCGGGACTTTTTTGTATGGAAAAGACGAATTTTTTTTTGAGTTCCCAGCATTGGTCCCATAGTAAAAGTTGTTCATATTGATGGTCTGAGTCACCCCTTTAAGGGTCCAAAACGATCAAAATTTCACCATGCATATAGTGAACAACATTGAGAAGTAATACCGCTTGTTCTTGATTCCTAAGTAAGTACAGTAGAATGCCTGTCTGTTCCAGGTGTTCAAGCCAGTTATATCCAATGTGATGGAGTTCTATCGACCGACGGCCATCGTGCTTCAATGCGGTGCTGATTCGCTGGCCGGAGACCGACTCGGCTGCTTCTCGCTGTCCACGCGTGGGCATGGCGAATGCGTGAAATACGTTAAAAGTCTCAATGTGCCCACATTAGTTGTAGGTGGAGGAGGGTATGTGCCTTTTAAAATTGTAATATATGTATATTGATATTAGTTGGTGACATTCTTGGCATGTTCTCGCTGTCCTCGCGTGGGCATGGCTTGTAACTTGAAGTCTAAGACCCCCGCACACTGCAGACTTTTTATCGGCCGATGGTTTAATCAGGCTCTCAATCAGTATGAAGATGCAACCGATACCGAATCGGTGTAATGTGCGCACTTGCTTACATCTCATACGGATTAAAGGCCCTACTAAACTATCGGCCTATAAAAACTCTGCAGTGTGTGGGGCCGTAAAAACTTTCGCCTATATTCATCATCATTTTACATTGTAGTGTAGTGGATTTAAGGGCTCGTACTACCTCTCACTGCTTTGCATGATTGTCTGTAATATCAATAATAATGTAATACTCGAGTTGAAATAAAAATGCAGCAAAGTTCAGGACTAACTCTGGTAACTATCTTACTCAAAAACACGATTGCGTTAAATTTTCTCGATAGAAAAAAATTGCAAAGTTGCATCCAAATCACGTCTAATTTACTTGGTACACAGCAGTATTCACCAATTCATTATAATTAACCTTGATACTTCTGAATATAGTTGCATTACAGATAAGGCAGCCATAATGTATTTTTTTTTTTCGAATAAATAAATAAATATAAATATATACGGACAAATCACACAGATTGAGCTAGCCCCAAAGTAAGTTCGAGACTTGTGTTATGGGATACTAACTCAACGATACTATATTTTATAACAAATACATATATAGATACACATCCAAGACCCAGGCCAATCTGAAAAAGATCATTTTCCATCTTGACCTGGCCGGGGATCGAACCCGGTCACTCCGTGTCGCAGGCAGGCGTGTTGACCGCTGCGCCACGGAGCTAGACAGAATAACTCTTGAATATTCTTTAAAAACGAAAATATCCAAAGTAGCCAACACGTTTAGACCGTTTGTACCGCCACGCCGCCTGGCCTATGGCGGGCCCTTAACTGTCGACATCCCAATAAACTGATGTTGCCGAATATTCGGACGCAAATTTGTGCTAGAAACTGTTATGCCATGTGCACTTAATGCCATGTGTTTAATAAGCTGTCTGAAGAGATTAAGCAGTTGACATTATATAAATTTAAAATTAAATTTCATTCATGGCTAATAGAAAAATGCTTTTATTCTACAATTGACTACTTAAAATGAAAAAAATGACATTGTAATATAATAATTGAATTCATTTATTATCATATAAATTAATATGACATGTAATTGGGCTTATAACTAATATGTTTTTTTATAATGTAATCAAGAATATTTGCATGCTGGAAACAGTTCAATGTGTGATACTTACGGCTTAATCTAATTGTACTATGCTACCACATTTATCGCAAATGAATAAACTTTACTTTACATTATGAATGCTGTTATAATACCGGTCCCTGGACTGCGAAGTATTACAGCTAAGGATACAACCGGTAAAAACGATCAAATTAAAAAGAGCTAATTTAGATTATACTCAACAAGTCGAGAAAGGTGCTAGCCCATATTCAATCAAGTACAAAACTGCTAGATGAACAATCCGCGATTAGAAAGCGTCCTTAATCAAATAAGCGCCCGCTAGAAATATTCGTGCGTATTATTCGTAGGGTTTGACAGACGGACGGGTAACGGAGTCTCAATAATAGGGTCCCGTTTGCACCCTTTGGGCACGGATCCCTAAAAATGTTTATACATATTTTCTTTGACGGGATTCTATGGTGAGAGAAGACCATGTTGGCACATTCTAAGTTTTTTGTTGTGTGTTGTTTATTGCCAACACAACAACCATTCAAACTTTTTTTTTTCATTGCTCCTGTATGTTCAAGACCTACAAGCCACGTTGAGCATGTTGGAGGGCGTTAGGTAGAAAATGGAATCAAAACAGTGATTGGTTGCTAGCCGCAGCTTGTAGGTCTTAAAGACCTGGGGCTCTGTCTACCCCGCAGGGGAAAAAACGTGATGCTATGTATGTTTGAATTTTCAGATATACCTTAAGAAACGTAGCGAGGTGTTGGACGTACGAGACGTCACTACTAGTGGACGAGAACATATCCAATGAACTGCCCTATACGGAGTACTTGGAGTTCTTCGCGCCTGACTTCCAACTGCACCCAGAAATTAGCAGGTACCTATATTATAGATTTACATAATGTCTGCGTACTATGGCGCTCGCGACGTCGTTAAAGGGGGTATTATACCAGATCCAATGAGAGGGACGCCGTTATACGTTAGATACGATACGAGATTTCTCCAATCGTATCGCACGTATTGCGGCGTCCCTCTCGTCAGTGACTGAATTTAGGATGGTTTAAGGGCCCGTACTACCTCACACTGCTTTGCATGATTGACTGTTATATCAATAATAATTAAATGCCCAAGTTGAAATAAAAATGCAGCAAAGTTCAGGACTAACTCTGGTAACTATATGACTCAAAAACACGATTGCGTTAAATTTTCTCGATAGAAAAATATTGCAAAGTTGCCTCCAAATCACGTCTAATTTACTCGGTATATAGCATTATTCACCAAATACATTAAAATTAACCTTGAAACTTTTGATTATTATTGCATTACAGATAAGGCAGCCATCATATGTTTTTCTTTTTCAAATAACCCTTGAATATTCCTAAAAAACGAAAATATCCAAAGTAGCCAACGCGTTTAGACCATCCGCGTTTGTATCGCCACGCCGCCTGGCATATGGCGGGCTCTTAATAGGCGCTTAAGAGTTGACTGGATAGCCGCGCGACCACAGGGTGGGCGTGTGGACGCATTCGGCAACTCATTTCGACCGGGAACCGATCTAAATATTGTTCTGATATCTATGCGCGACCTGCCGGCCTATTTGCTAACTCACTGTACAACGTTTTGATAGTAATTTCAAAATACATTGCGCGGCTTTCGTATGATTGACTATTTTTATCTAAGATACATAAAACGTAATTATGACTGAAGTGACTATCAAAACGTTGTACACTGAACATAACATAAACATGAACATAAACATAAACATATTCCCGCAAAATTGACAAGTTGCATCTGACCGGAAGTAAGAAGTTGTATTTGATAGTACATTATATGTAAATACTTTGAATTTTTTAAATCAAATTTCATTTTTTTATCAATTTTTGTAATTTAATATGGTGATTATTTCATAGATTGTCAATCTGTGAAATGATCATCATAATACATCCCATATTCGGGATTTTTTTTTTTAAATTCAATTTAAAATTAATATTGGATAAAAAAAAGTATAAAATTCTGGAAGTATTTACACATACGGTCCTATCGATTACATAAATCAAATCTATCACTTCCGGTCGCACGCAACTTGTCAATTGCTGTTTCATGCAAACATATGTTATTTAAACTATATAATGAGTAACCAATCTATTTGTTGTTACAGTACCAACAATGCAAATAGCAAGCAGTACCTCGAGGCGATCACCAAGCACGTGTACGACAACCTCAAGATGTGCCAGCACTCGCCCGCCGTGCAGATGACGCATGTACCTGGTATGTTGTGATACAAGCTTTTTTAACAGATTAAAAAAAAAGGGGTTTTAATATTAAATAATACGGTTTAACTCACGTATTTTTCCTACCTTAATTATTTCGCAGGTGACTTCTTCCCCGAAGAGTACAAAATCAAAGATGATCCGGATCCTGATGTAAGAGTCAGTAAGGACGAGGCCGACATGATTGTTGACGCCAAGAACGAGTTCTACGATGATGAGAAGGACAACGACAAGGTACGTGAGCAATTTTCACTGTTTTTTTGTGTGTGTTAGTGGCCAACACTGGTGTCAGATTTTTCAAGCTGTCTGAAGGTTCCTTCCATGCTGATCTGGGAGAAAAGAAAAAACGAGAATGTGCCAGCTGCTTCTCTTCCTGCGCAGATCGTAAAAGCCGATCGAGGGATTGGGCTAAAATCTGCGGAATCATGTCAATAGGCGATGCGGCTAGCAACCCATCACTATTTGATTCCGTTTTTCATCTACACGCCCTCCAACATGCTAATAGAAAAAGTTGTTCAAATTGATGGTCTGAGTCACCCCTTTAAGGGAACGTCAAGGAACATTTACAAGCTGTATGTTAATCCAGTTAATAATCTGTGTGCAAAATTTCGTCAAAATTTGTTCAGCTGTTTTGGCGATTGAGTCATCATTTCGAGTAGGTGTCACGGTCAATCGACCATGCACACCCTGGTGTCAGAGTTCTTCGTAACCGCCTCTCGGCCTCTGACGTGGTTCCTTTAACGACTACCAGATGGCAGCCGGGACCACCGGCTTAACGTGCCTTCCGAAGCACGGAATCATCTTTATTATCAGACAATCAGGTGATTCAAGCCTGCAATGCCCTAACCAAACTGAAAACAACTAAACAAAGTATGCTTCCGGTGGGAATCGAACCCACGACCCCCGGGTCAACAGGCAAACGCCTTAACCACTGGACCATGAAGACTGTTGAGTAATAAAAATAAATACTCACAAACTATCGCGTTTATAATATAAAGGATTTCCCTTATTTAATTTACAGGAGATGAAGGAACCATAGCATACGCCTGAGCTCGCCGACCCTTTGGCCGTGTGAAGCTTCCAATCGTGAGTGGTGTTTAAATAGATAAATAAAAAAATGGATTGGACATTCTACCCCACGGACAGGTGCGTGCGTGTTTCGTTCGCGTCACAAAGTTGCTTAGATGTCGTGCAATGTATGTAAAATTGTGGTCGCGCTTGCTTTGTCTAAAACGTGGTAGGCGGCACGCTTTCAGTGCGAAGGGATTTTGGTCCTTAGCTGCAAACGTGAAAGGACCAGTATCGCCTGAAACATTCGTCGTGTCTATGACTCTGCTTCGCTCTACACTGACGCTCGCTGCGGGTGTACCACTTTCAGCACGAAGTAATTTGAACCTTACCTATATCCACGAAGGTACTAGTATCGCGTGAAACATTCGTCGTGTCGGTGACGTGGTACTCTCTCTACACTGTGGCTCTTGCTGCTGGTGGCCAACTTTCAGCGCGAAGGAATTTTAAAACTTAACTCCATACACGGAAGGACCAGAATCGCGTGAAACTTGCGTCGTGTCTATGATGTGATAGGCTCGCTCTACACGGTAATGCTTGCTGCGGGCGGGACACTTTCAGCGCGAAGGAATTTTAAAACTTAACTCCATACACGGAAGGACCAGAATCGCGTGAAACTCGCGTCGTGTCTATGATGTGATAGGCTCGCTCTACACGGTAATGCTTGCAGCGGGACACTTTCAGCGCGAAGTAATTTTGAACCTTATCTGCATCCACCAAAGGACCAGTATCGCGTGAAACATTCATCGTGTCTATACGTGGTAGGCTCGCTCTACACAATGACATTAGCAGTGAGCAAATCACTATCAGCGCGAAGGAATTTTAAACCTTATCTACATACACGAAAGGACCAGAATCGCATGAAACTTTCGTAGCCGTGTTAATGCTTTTACGGTATAGATTAAGGCAAAGTGACAGTTAATAATAAAACTAAAGGACACAGTGATATGTGGAATAGTGTAAGTAAACACTTAAAATGGGTCTAGTGCGCAAACTATTAGAGGTATAAGTGGGGTGCCAGGCTACCACGGGTTACTTCCGTTCGTTGCCATCCAGTGAAGACTTAATAGTAGGAAATGGGACTAAAAATTGTGTCCCAATAGTCACCACTCTTAAAAGTCATGGCGACGAATGGAAGTAACCCGCTTACTGAATTGGCCTTATGATTACTGTACTTAAGTTATATGTGTAGTCTTAAAACTTTAATGTCTATCTTTATACCTTATTGATGATTTTGTATAGACAGCGCGGTAGAGTGCATGTTTCACCAACAAAGGAATTGGCCTTTCTGTACAGTACTTAAATTTCAAATTTGAATGAAATAAAACAGTCGGCTGATGGATGTCTCCGGCTGCCACCTCGCTATTCAATTATGAAATTTATCTCACTCCCATAAGGTCCAATTTCTTTTGCAGCAGCGGATGGTTCACATCCGCTCCGCCGCGCCGTCGGTAATTGAAATCGTCCTAAGGGTTTAGTTAAATGGCCTATACATTCAATTTGTCGCATCGAAAGTACATGACCTGTTTTCGTAGAAAAATTTTCACACCTAGGCCTATTGTGTGTGAGCATAAGACTGTCAAAGATATTTAAAAAGGACAAACCTATACGCGTAAAACGGAAGTTTTAAAGGTTTCTCGCTCTATGAAACGACAAATTGAATCGTGTGTAGGCCCATTGAGTCTCACATTTCTATAAAATCGCCTGTCTCATGTTTAAATTTTTATATCTCGTTCTTGTGTTATATTATGCCAGCGGATTTAAAAATATGGTTGGGCTGGCGATAGATTGGCTATATACATCCTTGTCGTTTTGTATGATTTTATTTATTCAATTGTAATATTTACAAAGTAACAATTTTGATAATAATTCTTATTGTCTGTAAATTGCAAAAAATCATTCCTATTTTGTTTACTGGAAAATCATGTTCCATTAGTGACTTATATGAAAATATTTTAATCAATACTTTTTTTTATTATTTGTATAAAATATATGGAAATTGAAATGCTTACCATGAGATAGCAAATCTGAAACGTCAGGGTCAGGATTCTACCATTGCGGTGCCGCACTCACAGCAAAACAGACCTATATACGTAAAAGACAGTTTTCTCTTTTACGGTTATAGGAGTGCAGCACCTCATTGGTAGAAACCAAGGTATCATGGGATTGTACGACTTGGAATATAATATCTGTTTTTATGAACATCTATAGTATGACAAAAAGAATATCTGTCGACTTGAAACCCATAGACTTTTGGACCAACTGTTTCAGTGCTGCTATTGTATATTCAAAAAGATAATATACTATTTTAATTTTTAATACTGAAAAAATCATGTTTAGATTGTAAATATATTATATGTATGATTGAAGTAGAAAATCGTGCACCTATATTTTTGTAAATGTAAATAAATGATGTTGAGAATAAGGAATAAAGTTGAATTGACTGGACAAACATTTTTGTTATTTCAATTAAAATAGTTCCTGATTTTTTACTTGCCGTTGTGAAAAAAATGTTTTATTTTTCCTCTAAATATAGATTTTTCACTTCCTTTTAGAACAGTGATCTTTAGGAAATAAGCAGAGGTAATGTGATTGAAATAAATACTGAAATAGAATAAAATATTTATTTGTAAAATAATATATTAACAATAAATAAAAATTATTATCGCACAGTTAGTAACTGCCTAACCTCAAATCCAAATTATTTTCTATGATATAATTGTAAATGTCATTTATGTCCTCAGTAAAATCTACGGTTAAAGTTTGCAGTTTTTCACAACATTTTATAACTTTCTTTATAACATCCTTAGACACTTCTAAAGTACAATCTAACCATAAACAATTGACATTTTGTAAACTGCCTTTTTCTAGTAAATGCACTATGGTTTCATCTATGTTTGTATTGGATTGGTATTTTACCACAAGCTTCTCTAGATTTTGTGAACATTCTAGGAAAAAGGTTAATGTACGATTTAAGTTAAAGTTTTCGTTGCCTATCGTTAAAGTCCTGAGTCGAGAAAAAACTCCTTTCGGCCGCCGGAAGTGCCTCGGGATCTCGAACTGCCTCGACTGAGTCATCAAATACAACGAAGTCAGGTTTGGACAATAGTGACCAATCGCCAAAACCGCGTCGAGTGTCAACAGATTCTCAATTTCCCATAGGGAGAAGTGTGTTAAATAGCTACCCTTAACTGCTAGAAGTTGTTGCATTGTATCTGTGTAAGTGAAGAAAGATAGATCCAACTTATTCAGCCTTAATTCACTTGCTGCTATTTGTTCTATTATTGCCTCTTTATTATGGTCGGAGACATGAGTTACTGAAAACTCTTTTAATAACGGACATATTTTTATTAACCTTCTGATTCCATCAGCCGAAGCTAAGTGGCTGTTGATTTTGCGAAGACTTAAGGGACCAATGTCGATAGGAGTAGCAATCAACGTAGACCCAATATCACAGGATTCGATACGTAGTTCTTCTAAGTATGGAAGCTCGCTGACCAACATAATAATACCTGCTTGAGACACACAACGACCAACCCTGTTAGCCCTCTCATTTCTAGGCGGATCCATTGCTAGTATTCTTAACTGTTTTAAATTAGCTATTGCGCAAAGACCAGCGTCAGACACATTCCTTATCAACATAGAAGCATTGAAGAGTGACTTACAGATGTCAACTCTTGAAACAATATTCAATTCTTCGATTAAAGGGCAGCTCAGGCCGATGACTTGTAGAATCTCGTCTGTGCAAATGAATTTGAGGTCTAATACGACTAATCGTCTGAAGTTTGCGAGGGTTTCTATCCAGAAGTGCTGGGGAATCCCGTTATCGAGCTCGCATTTGCGGAAGACTGACATGAAGGGGTGAGTGAGGACATGTAGCTGGACTCGAGGGTCGCCGCGGTACTGGCAGCATGTTCTTTCTGAACAGAGGACATCAAATAACCTGCAACATAAAAAATAGGTTAAAAGTCGGTTTACGGACGATTACTTTACGTGATAACGGTGGAAGAGATAGATGCGTCACAAGCCGAACGCTTAGGCCGATCGAGCCTGTATCGCTTCTTCCGCGCTCTCGCTTGCACACGGAACGTGACACTTTTTCGTGCGTGCAGCCGGCGTTCATCGATTTATAAAACGTTATCACGTCAACATTTTCATTGGTAGAATCTAAATATATCTTGCTGTTATATAATATAATTATCGCATACAGAACTGTTTTTTTATCTTTTTACGTCATAACAATAATGATTTTATTATTTGCAGAGATATGAATCTATTTACTTATAGTTTGACATTGAAACTAAGTTTAATGTTCTCGGTTGCAACTTTGTTTGAGTTTTTGAACAGACTGAGCCACCGAAGTCGATGTATATTTTGTTATAATGCATAATTTTTCTCAAATCTATATTAATATTATAAAGCTGAAGAGTTTGTTTGTTTGTTTGAACGCGCTAATCTCAGGAACTACTGGTTCAAATTGGAAAATTCTTTTTGTGTTGGATAGTCCATTTATTGAGGAAGGCTTTAGGCTATAAAACATCACGCTGCGGCCAATAGGAGCGAAGCATCAATAAAAAATGTTTTGAAAACGGGGGAAAATTGTTCATCTATACTAATAAAAAACTAATTAGTAGAGTAATCATAATAACAGAAATTGCCGCGGACGAAGTCGCAGGCAACAACTAGTGGACTAATATTAGTTATAGTCGGGGCAATGCCCCTCGTTATAATGTCGCGTTTGGAGCGGGATTCCTCTTGTACCACACAAGTCATTTGTAAAATAATAAATCTATTGGGAACACTCTACGAGTTATCCTTACGCCCGCACTTCGCATTAAGTAAAAATATGATGGGTGTACGAGGGGTGGCTGATATAAAATCTACTTTGTTAAAGAAAGTTTTGAAAATCGAACTGGCCACTGCAAAATCATATTCTATATTTATTCCTTTTTCAAAATTATGACGCTTATTTTTTTTCGCTTGCTTTTGTTTTTTTGGCGCGGCTTTGATTTCACCATGTCGAAAGAAAATTGCAAAATGATGAAATTTGAGCATCGAGCAGTGATTAAATTCCTAAGTAAAGAAGGAAATACGCCTACGCAGATCAGAGAGCGCATGTTAAAGGTGTTTGGTGATTCAAGTCCTTCTGAATTCGTTATAAAGTTTTGGTCGAAGCAATTTAAACATGGCCGTGAGAGCCTGGAAGACGACCCACGTAGTGGAAGGCCAATTTCTGCTGTTACCGCAGATAATGTTGAAAAGGTGAAGAACCTGATTCTTGCAGATCGGCGAATCAAGCAGTGGGAGATAGCCAGAGATGTGGGCATTAGCAAGGAACGAGTTCATGAAATTATTCACGAACATTTGGGCATGTCCAAGGTGAGCGCGCGTTGGGTCCCTAGAATGTTGACCCCCTTTGACAAACAAAGGCGAGTAGAATGTTGTCAGGCATTTCTAGACCTGGTCAAAGGTAAAGAAGAAGAGACTATCTCTCGAATTGTGACCTGTGATGAAACTTGGATTCGCCAGTGGGATCCGGAAAGCAAACAAGAGTCAATGCAATGGAAATTTAAAGGAGAAAAGCCGCCAAGGAAGTTCAAGGTTCGGCCGTCGGCTGGAAAACTAATGGCCACCGTATTTTGGGATGTCGAAGGGATTTTGATGATTGATTATTTGCCTAAAAATACAACAATGAATGCTGAATATTATGCAAACTTGCTTGACCAGCTTCGTGAACAAATCAAAGAAAAGCGGAGAGGCAAACTCAGCAAAGGTGTTCTGATTTTACAAGACAATGCTCCTGTACACACAGCCTTAACGGCGAGGTCAGCCCTGAGCAAAAACGGCTTCACAGAAATTAACCATCCACCTTATAGTCCAGATCTGGCTCCCTGTGACTATTTCTTATTCAAAGATTTAAAGAAAAAATTGAGGGGTCGCAGATTTTCGACGGACGAAGAAATGAAGGAGGCTGTGACTGACCATTTTGACGAGCAAAATAAAAATTACTATTATAACGGCATGATGTCACTTATTTGCAAATGTCATAAGTGTATTTCACTTGCAGGAGACTATATAGAAAAATAAAAAAAAACTAGCCATCAAAGTATTTTCTTTCATAGTTAGGTAGATTACTTATCAGCCTCCCCTCGTATATCCTGTATTCAGTCATTGACGAGGGACGCCGCAATAAGATACGATTGGAGATATTTCTATTCGTGTATCACGTATTGCGGTGTCCTTCTCGTTAAGGCGCTGTGTATCAGAGGAATACCGTAAAACGTCTATTTTTTCGTCGCGCAGTTACCCATATTTTTAATGGAATAATAGCATGAAAAAAATATAATGTACAGTTAAAAGATCGAAATAAATGGTTACGTCTAAATATTTCCAAAAAGTTATTTAAAAACTAGCAAAATAAAATAGCAAAAAAGCTATATCCAGAAAAAGTTTCGTCGCGAATTACTCGATATTTTCAGCGACAACTACCAACTTTTTTACGTCTATAAAAAGTATAACTTAATGATCGAGATGGATACCTACAAAAATTACAATATTTGGTTATAATTATTGAATAATTAAATAAAAACTGAAATATAACAACCGAAACGGCGACCCGGGTTTGAACTGAGACTGGAGTAAGGCCAACCGGTAACGCCACTTTCAACCTTATTTCATTACAAGTACGTACTATATTGCGCAATTCTCAGGTCCAAAGCCAGTCTGCGACGAGCTGTTGGTGAAGTAGGTCACGTCTCGCTGCTTGACAATCAGTTAATTTTTACGTTTACCTGTATTACCCACCTATCGATATTATTTTTGAAGTCTAAATTGTTTGTGTGAATTGACACTCGTTGGATTATGTGATGGACATAATATAAGTTTTTAGTTTAGTGATAATTGACACTTTTTAGGTTAGTTTTGGTGATAGGTATATTGACACTTTTAGGTTTATTATTTTTGAGACATTGGACACTGTGTGTTTGTGACTTTGTGTTTATTGTTACTGTTTTTGTGTCTAAAATGGATAATAAAAATAATAAAGCAATTCGACGATATTTTACGAGGAAAATACGGAACAAGAACAAGAGGAACATAGTATCTCAGTAAGTACCTGTAAACATTTTTTTTATTATTAAATATACCTAGGTACATATAATATAAAGAATTCCAATAATTTAGGTTTCAACGGTTTGGTACGGTACAAATTGCAATGTAAGTATGTTATGTACCTACGAAATACATGTTGTATTAGGTAGATACCTACCTACCAAGAATTCTATTTGTTGCTCAGTGCACAAATAACTACATAATTATATGTATAGCTAGGTGAATAGCGGCCGGTCCCGGCTTTACAAGGGTACAAAATAAGTATTAGTACTTACATAGGTGAGCATTATATAACTAGCGTAAACATACATAGTATCATTTTTTTTCCCTTACGGGGTAAACAGAGCCTAGGTTTATAAGACCTTATGGCCACACTTGGCATGTTGGAGGGCGTGTAGATGGAAAACGGAATATAAATAGTGATGGGTTCCTAGCCGCATCGCCATGATTCCGCAGATTTCAGCCCAATCCCTCGATCGGCTTTTACGATCTGCGCGGGAAAAGAAGCAGCTGGCACATTCTATGTTTTTTTTTCTTTTCTCCCATACCAGCATAGAAGAGTATGTTACTTAGGTAACTAGCGTATGTTACTTACAAACATACACATAGTACAACATTAATAACATTCATTTTTTTTTACTAATAGTAATAATAAATAAAGAAATAATAATGGTGAAGGAATTGTTCCGGTCCAATAGCTTTTGGGATCATTCGTTACAAAAATACAAGTATGTATATTTATAATCTTACCTATAAGTTAGTAGAAATTTATAATAGTAGCGACCGCTCCAACCGTGAGCGCTAAGATGCCGCGATACAACAAATGGCTTGGGACTAATATGGCACTGCACCACCGGCCTCCGCCCGCCATGCCACCGCGTTCGTTTCAAATGATAACAAGTAATAGTTTGTACTATGCAAACGAACTCTACAAATACAAAATCGTAGAATATCAAAGTCTAGTTCTTATACCGAAAATATAAATATCTGGTAGCTACCTATATAATCTATACTTTACTTCACTACATATATTATAAAAAAAGTTCTCCGCCGCGTCTGTCTGTCTGTCTGTCTGTTCACAATAAACTCAAAAACTACTGCACCGATTTTCGTGCTGTTTTCACCAATGGTTTTAGGAAGGATTTAATATATAATGTGTTAAGTTGTTAAGTAAAATCGTTAAATTTTTGTATATATTAACGATTTTTGTTAGAGGTGTTGCACTAAAAAGTTGTCTGGGAGCTTTCAACGAAAGCGCTGGCTAAGCCCTTTGAGATATAACAAAATGATGTATGGTGGAATTGTGTATTTGGTTTACAAAAAAGTCAATAAAACATTTCGAAATTTATTTATTTTTAAACGTTCCTAAAGCAGAAGAAGTTGTGCGGGATAGTTAGTTTTCTATAAAGTGTAATAGGCTTTTAATTTTTCTAATCAATTAAATTACATTACAGACTACCCAGGAACAACTAGCACTTCAACACGACTAGCACTTCTGACTACAGTTGATCCAATCACAATAAATTATAGAGGAACTGTTGAAAAACAAAATAGGTATGTATCATGTATGTTGATAAAATTATAAATAAAATTAATTATACATATAATTATAATATACTAGCTTCTGTCCGTGATTCCAGGCATTTCCAGGCATGCCACTAAGAGACACACTAACAGAATCATCAAGTAGGCCTGCTGAAGAACAAAAGGGTTTGTAAAGAAGATCAATTTATGAACCATCATTATCTTCTCCAAGTGAAGACAAAGAAAATTTCTTAGTATCACCTGTCTTCGAATTACTCATTACCTTGCTGTAGTAGACAGCTTACTTTTGATGAAATGTGATCCATTAGTAAAGATCACATTTCATCAAAAGCAACCTGTCTTGTTGTCATAATGTGTGTTTGTTGTTATATTTTACGTAAAAAATATTTTTTTTATCAAAGACGTGATTTTAATTATATGTATATATTATTATTGTATTTTTCTAAATCAAGAAAGTACACGAAATTCAGCAGTTACAAGGAGTTTTATTCTAAATCCCAAAACGCCCTCTTTCGTTAGTTTATAGAATTCGGAATCCATAATCCCACGCTGTTGGTTGCATCGCAGCATCTTAGCGCTCACGGCCGGAGCGGTCGCCATTACGCTGGAAGCAACTCTGCGTAGCAGCGGCAGGCGCGGGCCGGTCCATCCAGCCAATTGATATTCCGAATCTAACAAACTACTAATGCATACATACATAGTATCACGTCTTTTTCCCTTGCGGCGTAGACAGAGCCTAGGTTCTTAAAACCCGTAGGTCACGTTTAGCATGTTGGTGGGCATTAGGTGGAAAACAGATTCAAAATAGTGATGGGTTGCTAGCCGCATCGCCTATTAACATGATACCTCGGCATTTTGTCCGTTCCCTCGATCGGCTTTTACGATCTGCGCGGGAAGAGAAGCAGGTGGTACATTCTACGTTTTTTCTTTTCTCCGAGACCAGCGTGGAAGAGTAACACTAAGAGAAAAAAATGTATTTGTGTATGTTTGTACCGAATAAGTATAATAATATAAATAGTGTAAGTAGGTATAATAATTTACCTATAAATATGTAAGTTGAAATAAAAGGATCCTGATTCTTGCGAACTTCGTGCGGAACCAGATTGTAAATTAACTAATATTCGCACTTGTCCGTCTGACATCTGACGTCGCACGAGCGCGGGCACCGTACAGTAGGCGGAGTTTCGCGCACCGTACCCCGCGCAGTTCACCCCCTCAAATACCGAAAGGTTGAGGGATAGAGCGCCTTAATGACTGAATTCAGGATGGCTTTAATAGGCGATTTGGATTAATTTTTGGACTATATCTATAAGTAAAAGAAAAATTTGTAGTAAAGGCGCTATGAAACCATCCTGAATTTAGGATCCGATGGGAGGGACGCCGCTATACGTTAGAGACGATACGAGATATCTCCACTCCAATCGTATCGCACGTATAGCGGCGTCCCTCTCATCGGATCCAAAATTCAGGATGGTTTAATAGGCGCTTAAGTCCCCTGGTAGCAAAATGTCGCTATCGCAAATTTAATTTTTTTTATAAAATTTATAGTGTTCTGTAAAGTTGAAAAAAATATGAAAAATCATTAGGCTGTAAAAATGTCAAATCGTATTACCGTATAAATGTAGTCATAATAGCAGACTCCGATGCCCTATAGCAGATGCAGCAATGAAATACACTCAGATGGTGATGGAAGATGTAACTAATATAGTCATAGTAATTTGTATTAAATAAATAAATATATACAGACAAATCACACAGATATAGCTAGCCCCAAATAAGTTCAAGACTTGTGTTATGGGATACTAACTCAACAATAATATATTTTATAACAAAAACATATATAGATAAACTTTCAAGACCCAAGCCAATCTGAAAAAGATCATTTTCTGTCTTGACCTGAAAGGGGATTGAATCTGGACACCCTCGTGTCGCAGGGTGGCGTGTTAACCACTGCGCCATGGAGCTCACCTGTTTAAGGACTTACTAGCTGTTGCCCGCGACTTCGTCCGCGTAATTTTCGAGTTGAATGTATAATTATGTGAAATAATAAAAAATCATATTCATATATGAAATACTTAAATTATATGTGTCTCCTTACCGAATAAAATATTTCTTTATTTCTTCAGAAAAGGTAAGTACTGGTAATTGTTTATAATTATTGAATATCACGCCCAAACAGCTGAAGGGATAAGGGACATTTTGCGACAAAGCCTATAGGAATTTACTGAGTGTAATTAGACTTTAAAGATTAGGACATAAAAAGAAAAAAAGGTCATTAGATATTTGGCTTTATAATATGCTACATTTGAAGATTTGACCATGACGACAGGGGGTGGGAGGGTAACGAAACGTTGATAAAAAAATGCAGACATACAGTTAATAAAAATCATCAGTGTATCCTAGTGCAAAGTTGGCTTTTTTTTTACTTGGAAGGTACCTAATAATTCAAGAACAACCGGGAACACATGATCTGGCAAAAACTATATGTTGTACCAAAAAAAACAAAATATCTTATTCTGAACTGAACCGCTCAAATAAATCAAATAAAATAAATTCCAAAATCCTCCTCTATCCTATCCTCCTTAACTACAATTGTTAAAAGGACACTGTGTGACACAAATCACTAAGTTCGTAGAGAATTTTGGATGTTTTCTATGTAACCGCTCAACCACCAAGCGCCCGATCGGGCAACATAACAATAGATAATCAATTGTGTCTGCGTTTCTCGCAATTGATGCGTATTGAAATTTGCATGCATCACAATTTTAATGTTGAAAGTAAATGTTGTATTGCTCATTACCTGAACCAGCCCTTCCCCTTTGACAGACTCAAAGGTGAAAACTTGAGCAATCCAAGGCAGTCAGAATAAAAAACAAAGCCATGAATTCAATGATCATTCATATAATCACTACATACAGTTGACATGCCTAATCAACAAACTTTTTGCAAGGTAGCGTCAAATTATCAAATGTCTTGGACTGAGGAATATTGCAACAGACCTCTTTTAGTTCCAAAATAAGTACGACATCAATCACAAATTCATGCACTTAATGATAAGATGAAAGAGATGATTATTTATGTACGTAATACAATGGGATATAAATTGATATACCCTATAGAGAGCAGTACTGTGACTGTGCAAGGCGGAGTCGTCGAGACAGTCACACTAACTCTCTTGCTTACTCTAGTAGGTAAATGACAGTAGAAAAGGATATAAGCATATGAAAGTGTGATTTCATGCTGCCAGGTGTAGTAAAACCCTAAATATTATGGCTTGTGGGTTGTTATCTATGGCCCTATGGCATTGTCTACCCTGCAAGTAGTGTAGAACTGTATATATAAATGATAGTGCTAATTGTAACTAAGGCCAAATTAATTTAATCCAATCAACTTTTTTTAATAAATCTAATAACTGAATTCACATAAATGAAGATCTTCATTTTATAGACAGCGTTGCTTTGTAAAACCACAAACAACACTATGTTTTTGGCTACTTTGCATTTTTAAGTAATTGCGATTTGTGACAATGTTTTCTTACCTGACTGGAAGCATTGACGACAAATACGACTTCAATTGAAATGCCTGACCTTCGCATTCCCGAAACGAGGGCTCAGGACAACTCTTTTCAATAACGTAACAAGCTGAATTTATCAAACTAACACAACTTTTCACGGACAATCTAAACAAACTACAAGGCTGTCTACGAGGCGACATCTTTAACCCAACTAATAATTATATATAATTAATTGAACGATGTTAAATGCAATGGTGTTAGATCTAATTCTGTCTCTTTTCTTATTTACAAAACCTTAGTGTTATTATGCCATGTTTTGATTTGCCAAAATCGATGCAACAATGAACTAATGAATGAATGAAAAATAATTGACATTTGATAGGTACGTGAACGTGAATGAAAGTTGCCATTATGAAAACTTCTAAATCGATTCCGATTTCGATTCTTTTTTATAATCAATGATTTTTCATAGGCATTTTTACTGGTAACACTTTGGGCGATCACATCTGAGGATCAAGCGGCGATTACATTACCCAATTTATCGGGCCGATCCATCGGGACACTAACTGCCGATAATTAGGGCGTTGCGTTTACACTTGCACTAGATCGCCTCCCTAACTCAGTTGGCAGCCGCACGTGTAGCTGTAAGGATGGCTCCTGCCTTTGACTTCCAAGTACCAAAAATTGGAAAATTCGGCTATCTTATAAATTTAGTGACATCATATCAGAAACAAGACATATTATTTAGAGAAAGTGTCAGTGCTAAACAACGATTAGCTGTAACGGTCAGATTTTTAGCGACGGGAAATTCATATCATGACCTTAAATACAACATGCTGGCCTATCTATAGATGTCTAAAACACTATATGTATGTAATATAAGTAAAATATGTATGTAATGTAAGTAAAAGTCAAATTGTCTTTTTACCCAACTACGAAGCATAAAGGAGGGTTATGATTTTAACTGGTATGTATGTATGTTCATCTGTTGCTCATAACGTCTCTCATAAATAAATATCAGAATTTGACGATTGAGTTATCGTTAGTTGTCAGCTGGTCATAGGCTCTGTAAAGTCATGATAAATTTAATGTGACGCCTTGTAGTGTAGGCACATTACAAAAATATATAACAATATGTAAACAGAACACCCGCTCGCATCAAGCGCCGCGCGGCTACTGAGCTCCCTTACTCACTGACAGCGATCACACCACCCGATTTACGCCCTAACTAGGGAGTTAGTGCGATCGGGTAGCCACGATTGCCCTAAATCGGGACACTAACTCACTAACTGCGATTAGACTTCCCGATTTAGGGTCCCTAACTGAGATCGGGCCCGATAAATTGGGTAATGTAATCGCCGCTTCACATTCACATATCACATTGACATTTTTGACTTTCGGTTGATATTGTTTTTGACTGACCGGCCGGTGTTAACGTCACGCACGTCACATTGTTTTACCACGTTTTATTTCTTGTTTTTCTAATATTTTTATCTCCATTTCCTAATTGGAATATCAACGTAAGTACTATTGTAATAAGAATTCTATCTTAACTTGTTTGTAGTGCACGTTTTCTTATGGTTAACCTATAATTTACTGAAGTTTGTATCGTTGGCTATCTTATCAACGCTGGTTTACATGTTTTCTACAACTTTCCCGGTATTGTTACGTAACGATTATCTATTTGTACAAATAGGATAAAGTATAATGACCGGTGAGCCGTTGACGTTCGAACGAGTAGTTCGATCGACCCATAACATATTCTTACAACTCCTACAAGATTGAATCATGAGTCCAATGGAGTCCACCTATCTCCAGTTCCAGTGACTAAGTATTTAATCACATGACATTAACATATGGAAAAATTGTAGTGAATTTGGTAGTAAATATTATTTTCACTAAGTACTACAAAGAATATTTGTGTAAAAAATGACAGTAATTGATTATTCCCATTATCGGTTTAAACTAAGCAAGCATCAGGAGTAGAAAAGACATTCAGTTATGTAGATGTTACAGAAAAAATTACTAGGTAGGTTACCTATTGAGCAAAAAATATTAATTTAAAGCCTTTTTAAGACAGTATTTTTCCTACCAATAATCTATCATACGGTAGTAGGTAAAATATTCGTGTTGCCTTAAATTCACTTAGTTAATTGAATGTTAGAGGTTCATTATTTCTGACAGTGTATTACTTACTTTAATCCCAGGTATGGGCAATTTCAATAACACACACTGCCCCATTGGGCATCTTTGTCATTGAAGGGTTAAGAGCATCCCGTACATCATTTGTAAATTTTTTGGGAACTAAATTTAAACTAAATTTAAATTAGAGGTTTTAGTTATATAACTATATTTAAAATCGAGAAAAGTGGAAAGAAAGAGGGGAGGCTTTTGCCCAGCAGTGGGACATGGAAAGCTAGAAAAAAAAACTATATTTGCTTTATATACTCTTCTATGTAACTTCCTGTTTTTTTTTTATATAATTTACATGTAACCTACGTTTGTATCTTATTTATTCTTCTATTTCTTTTGATATGTATAACTCACTTGTTGCTTCTCTTTTTGTCTTTGATCTTTCTGTTTCTAATTTACTTTTACTTGTGGGGACTTTTAAATGGCTTACAATTGCCTATTATTTCTATTTAATATGTATTTATAGCTGTAAGTCTTCCTAAAATGTAATAAATAAAATAAATAAATGTATGACATCATTATCTTTGGAAATTGCATCAGCCGCTCAATGTGGGAAGCCTATAGAGAGCCGTAAAGCTATGTAGACTTCTATAAAAAGAAGATTATCAATTTGGTTGTATTTTTTTTTTGTTATTTTTGAAATATTTGTTACATTAGAACTCCATCATGAACCGATCTTAACAAAATATTTTTTGTTTAAAAGGGTATGGGTTTTCAACGCTCCGGATTAAAGATTAAAACTTCATCGCTTCTTTTCTTATGTAGCACCTTTAAGGTCAATTCATACCAGTGCAGTCAAAGCGAAAAGAATTGAAAATGGAAAACTCACCTTTAACTTAACATCGTAATGCCCATTTTCCTCCGAGATCCAAAAGCTTGGAATTCGTGCGCAATCGCGCGCTTTAATTGCTACTACGAAATTACTCTTATTTCACACAAGTGAAACAACAGTACTTTGATCAGCCGTTCGGCGCGGCACAGTGCAGCGGCGCCTAGAAGTTCAGCCGACTAACAGTTCATCTTCCAGGCGGTACTTAAGATTGTAGGTAAATCTTACACAACATGTGTAATAGTTGAGTAACTTTTAAAACTAGAACTCGAACGTGGAATTTTTTAACGATTTTCAGAGAAAAACTATTTTCATGATCTTTTCATATGTTTTAGTTTTATTTTTATTTAATAAACATTATTGTTCCAAATTAAAAACTTGTTACAATGAGGAATGCAAAATTATAGAGCTAAGAAATCCATAACATACAAAAAAATTTATGAAGTTATGACCAAATTACTAGCAAATCACTGACCGGCCGGCGCGGTGGCTGTGACGTCACTGTGACGGACGCCGCTAGATGCCCGTTGGCAGTGACAAGGCGCGCAGTGTTTTCGTGGTAATGGCGACTTTAAAACAAATTATTTATGTATAATTTATCTTTTTAACTATGTACAAATATTGTATAGTGCCGAACTATACAAACACTTCTTTTAAAACGCCAGAAAAACTATCTTTTAACGTGCCGAAAGACACAAAACTTCTGGAAAAATTAATAATTTTTCACGAAGTTTTGTGTGAATTTTATATCATCTTTTTTTACAACGAAATACAATTTAAAATTGTATTCCGTTGTAAAAAGGGATGATTATAAGACTCCACCCTCTACCCCGGCTAGTAGACAATGTTGTGAATATCATTTCGATGTAAGTACCTACATAACTATTCTTACCTTTTATTAAGTTGATATGGAAATAAGTTAGTACCTATGTATTCTCTTTTTATAAGGCGGATGTATTAATATAAACATACCTACTTATTTCTTTCTAGTTTGGTGGACAGACCTACTTACCTTCCAATACTTCCGTTTCCATTTCTATGTAATATTCCAAGGTCATAACAATGACACAGGGACTTACTGGAGTAAAAAGCAAATAATGAACGATATAATATGTATCTGCCCCAGCTATGCCTGATTGTTGTAAGCAAATAAGTTAATACAGGATGTAAGGGTGAACACCGTTGTACCTAAAACCATTACATCAGCCCGTCTAAATGAACAACGTATGGGACCCAGGATTGGACTAGAAAACAATATCGACATTTTCATACAATAGTATTTTATCCCCAATCCTATTTTCTATTTTCATTGACGGCATTACAACCTCACTCTCCTCTTCATATCATATTTACGCTGACGATCTACAGATCTATACGGCCGCCCCTGTTCAAGATATTCATCTCGCTATAAGAGCTATCAATTCGGATCTTGAGTGTATCGCTTCTTGGTCCTACAACTTCGGGCTAATGGTCAATCCAGCAAAATCCCAAGCCATTATCATAGGTAGTCCACATTTTATCTGTAAACTTAAAGACATGGCAGTACCTAATGTTGAGTTTAATAATTGTATCGTTCCTTTCTCTCAAACAGTTACTAACTTAGGTATTACTATGGATCAAACCTTGTCGTGGGCTCCTCAAGCCAATGAAGTCAGCCGTAAATTATTTGCTTCGCTACATTCGTTGAGACGCTTGCAGTATTTCCTGCCATTTCCCACTAAAGTTCTCCTAGCAAATTCACTTCTAATTCCTTTGCTTGACTATGCAGATGTGGCCTATCTCGATGTTAACGAAGGTTTGTTGGATAAGTTTGAACGTCTGCAAAATCAGTGTATAAGATTTGTTTTCGGACTGCGTAAATTTGATCATGTGTCGGAATTCCGCCGCCAGCTTAACTGGTTTCCTATTAGAATTCGCAGAAACATGCACATTCTCACTTTGTTATTCAACGTTCTTTTTAACCCCCATTCCCCTGGCTATCTCCATGATAAATTCAATTTCAGAGAAATTGACAGTCGATTACGCACCAGTGGTACTCCCATACTACACATACCAAGCCACTCCTCTCAGGCTTACTCCAAGTCTTTTGTGGTGCTTGCAGCGCGGCTGTGGAATGCACCCCCTCTAGAAATTAGAATGGGAGCCATTCTAATTTCTAGAGGGAGTGCATTTCTATTGATTCTTTTAAATTCAGGTTGAAAAAGTTCTACAAAGATTCCATTGGTTATTGAGCAAATTAGTATGTATATATATATATATATATATATGTAGGTGTATATATTTATACTATTATATGTATTAATATCATTATTTATGTATCACTTATATGTAGTTTATTTACGTTTATTCATAAATGTAGTTTTGACACTAGTCCAAGCTTTTCTAATGTCATTTCAATCACTTGGTTGACTGGGAGAGATTCCTTCAAGGGATAAGTCCGCCGTTGTACAATGTTTATTTTTCATTGACAAACTGTTTATTTTTGTATTCCTAGTGTTAAGCATGATGTACAATAAAGAAATTAACAACAACAACAACAATTAACAACAAAATGTGAGGCCGATTAAAATATGGCATTATTTTATATTTATATATTTTAGGTGAAAAAGACATGGAAAATTACATTAAGTTTAATTGAAGAAGGGAGTTTTGCCTCATTAGTTTGCATGTCAAAAGCTTTCAAAAAAACCGGCGAAGTGCGAGTTGGCCTTGCGCACGTATAAGTTTGAAGTTATTATAAATATCTTTATTATATGATGTAACTAAAAATGTATGCATTTCGCAATTTTTTCATTATCTGTGTTATAAGACGTTGCTTCGTACCAAAATCTAAGATTCTGATTTCACGGGAAGTACCCTGAAGTTTTGATTCCCTTGCGAATGTCGAAAGATTATTAAAATATTTGTCTTATATGACGTAGCCTAAAATATATGTTTTTCGCAATTTTTCCATTATCTGTGCTAAAAGACGTTGCTACGTACCAAATTTTAAGATTCTGAGTTCATGGGAAGTTCCCTGGTAGGTATTGATTCCCTTGCGAAATGGAAAAAACACGAAAATTTACGGCACAACCAGCTGTATCTTTAGATTGCGTTGGCTTCGAAAATTTGCGGCCTAGACTGAATATTTGATATGAATTTCAGCTTAATACCTACCTCTACGCTCCTACGTTCCTGAGAAAAAGCGTCTTAACAGACATACAGACGGATAACCAAGTGATGAAATGGAACCCTTATAGGGTTCCATTTTTCCCTTTTGAGGTACGGAACCCTAAAAATTATAGACCTGATTTTAAGAAAAGATAAGAAATAGTACAGTTTTAATGAGTTTTAAGTACGGACAGTTCCAACTAGGGCATGCAATACCGGTAAGTTATCAATACCGGAACTGATTTTCGGTACTAGAGACCTAATACCGGAATTCCGGTACTAGTTCTGGAATTGGCTTTATATCTATTTCATTTTAAGTTTACCGTAATATACGTAATAAAAACTTTAATAATAAGCTTTTACTCGTCGACATATTGTATGACTTGCCCATCAACCTCGACCCTACGTTTCGTGCCATTAGTCATCAACTGCGTCTTAGACGACGAGTATCTATATCTTGGACAGATTGTCTCCTTCACTAATCGCCAAGACAAAGAAGTAAGTCGCAGAATTGAAAATGCTTGGCGTAGCTTCTGGTCGATGAAGGATTTACTTAAAGGCAATTTACCAACATGCCTCAAAAAGAAACTCGTCGACATGTGTATTTTTCCCATCCTAACTTACGGTGCTCAAACATGGTCGCTCACTAATGCTCAAATGTCCAAATTGAAGGTCTGTCAAAGAGCTATGGAGCGTAGCATCTTAGGTGTCAAGCGAATTGATCGCGTGAGAAACACCACCCTACGCTCCATCACAAAAATTTCGGATGTTGGAAAGATGGCAGCCAAACTAAAGTGGCATTGGGCGGGTCACGTTTGTCGAATGCATCCTGAAAAATGGGCTTACATCACCACCCAATGGACACCAGGTGGACGTAGAAGACGAGGAAGACCGAGAAAGAGATGGATAGATGACATTGACAAGTTTGAGAAGGATTGGAAGAGTTTATCGAGGGAAAGGAATTTGTGGAAACAACGAGGGGAGGCCTTTGCCCAGTAGTGGGACACAAACGGCTAAAGAAAAAAAAAAAAAATAAGCTATTATCACTACACATTATAAAACAAAGTCGCTTCCCGCTGTGTAGTCTGTTTGTTTCTATGTAAATATATGCTTAGATCTTTAGAACTACGCAACTGATTTTGATGCGGTTTTTCTTTTGATAGATAAGAGTGATTCAAGGGGAACTTTTACATGCATAATAAAGTAGAGGAACACTGCTAATTTTAGAGATTTCTAATGTAAAGTCGTAAATATACACATTTTTTTGCGCTTACATTGCAAACGCTGACTGAACCCTACGAGATAGATCAAAATAATGTACTAAAGTACTGTAAATGTAATGTTTATATCTTAAAGATAAAGTACTATATCCATTTCAATGCTTTAAAAAATGGGCAATTATAAAGCGGTAATGGGAAACCTATTTACACAAATACGGTATTAATCCTTATCATTTGAAATATATTAGTTGGCTAAAATTATTTTTCCCCTTTACACCATGCAAATTAAATGAATACTTTAGGAGATATAGTAAAGTATTCATTCAATTTGCAAATGTAATTTGTTATATCAAAATAATGAGCAACGAAATTAATTTCGTGTCGCCGTGATTCGTCGGGGCCACGCGGGCTTTACGTGACATTATGTAGGATGAATGCACCATGAGCCATAGATCACAAATAGAGTCCTGGGACGGAACCGTTAAAGATCTTAGAAACTCCTTTTGTGTATGGTTTGTATGGGTGTGGGTTTGGGTGTATGTGTGGTTGGTTTAGATACAATACATTTGATAGAAAAATATATAAAAAAAATAAGACATAAAATCATAGTAATACTAATATCTAAATTATCTTTATAATATACTATTTTTAATTAAGCTCCGACACAAAGAGATTGGTATAAGTTTTAAGTGTAGATCTAAGTGTCTGCATGTGTATATGGTTGTGGATTGTTGCAAATAATTTTGATTGTTTGTTTTGTCAAAAGCAGACTACATCGACTGTTCTAAGCATAGAAAGTCTATAAAGAAAGTGCTAAAGTAAAAAAAATTATACATTATAAATATTAAAATTTTGTTGTTAAAAATTTATAACCACTCGTGCGAAGCCGGGGCGGGCCGCTAGTTTTAACAATAAATAAAAAATCGGGCCGCCATTTTATCGATAAAAGACGCGAAAGAAACAAGTGAATGGAAGCGCGGACGGGGGTGCGGTGCCCATAGGCGAACTGTTTATTTACTTTTCAGAAACTCTCAAAAAATACTTATACAGAATTAAAATGATTTATAACATAAAATATTCGCTTTCCAGTTATACAACAAGATGTAAAACTATTTTCATTATATATTAACAGTCGTGCAAGTGACGCTCAACACTAAACTGCATACGTACTAGGGATGGGCCGAAATTCGTTTCATATTCGGTTAAACCGAACTTCGGTATTCGGCCGAACTTCGGTTCAAATGCCGAATGTTGGGCCGAACTTCGTTTCATATTCGGTACCGAACTTCGGCATTCGGTTGAAATTTGGATGAAAAATGAAAAGCCGACTGTTTAGTAGAAAACAAAGAATACTCAATATAGAAATTACTAAGTAATAAAACAATTTGTCATGTGATCATGTTCGTTTATTGTTAAAAAATCAGATACATATAAAAGTTCAAGTCTAATCAGTCTAATTAAATCTTGTAATAATATAATTTCTTGTTTTTTTGTAATTTTCTTGTTTTCTTATTAAGAACCTAATCTACTTGTATTTATAATTTACCAAGGGTAAGTTATGGTGCAGAAATACTAAAGATTCCGCAGTATCTGGCCCGAGTCTGTTACGGTTTTTTTCGTAAACATTCCCTGCTTCTGAGAATAGTTTTCTTCCACTTATGACTAATTAGCACTCATTAAGCAAATATTAAATATTTATTACTTGATTCTTCTTTATTCTACTAGAAATCACGAAAGATATTTATTTATTAGGTACGAACAATAAGTAATAACGGACGTGTCGCAAGGTCGCAACAGTAATGAATTATGACAAATCAGAGGCCGGCGGTAAGTTTGGGAATCGCGCGGAGGGCGCGGGCGGGTTGCGTAGAGATCATGTCACGACGTGAACGCTAGAGAAAGCGCGGTAAAAACCACCGAAGTTCGGCCGAACTTCGGCCGAACTTTTATATTTCCACCGAATGTTCGGCCGAAGTTCGTATTCGGTTCAAGTCACATTCGGCCCATTTCTAATACGTACACACTCGCTATCGATGGTTACGTACTTATATATGTATTTATAATTTTTTAAATGAATACCGGTATTACGGTATTGGGGCCTTCAATTCCGGTATTGAAATATCGAAAAAATCTGTCCGAGATACCGGTATTACGATATTCCGGAATTCCGGTATGCATGCCCTAGTTCCAACCCAAAACCTACAGCAGAAGTTTTGCAAACAAAAATGATCGCTGATATAAGCGATAAGAGTTCTCGTTGAAAGAAGCATATGGAAGTTGAAAGACTATAAAATGATCGGACATCACGCATATGTCCATATTTCATACTTTTTTTTGATAATATTGTAACAAGAGCATGTGATTTAGTTAATTTACAAGATTGTCTATATAGCAATCAATAGTAAAAATAAAAATTCTTTCTTTACTTTGTTTTCTATATTAGTTCCCATAATAAGTTCGTTTTATACGTAAATATTATAAAAATTGCACTCTAACAAGACTTTATTTCAATAAATTGTTAAATATAGCGACGAACCGCGTCGTCGTCGCTTAGTCGAATGATCGCTCTATGAGTGCCGACTGCCGACCGCGTTCGGTCCGTCACAGTGACGTCACACGCACCGGCGTGCAATGCCTTTTCGCGGCAGGAACGGCATTACGTTAATTATTAATATCTTCGTAAGTAATGGTCCGATTTGGATAATTCAAAAAGATATATCATTGTAATGTCATGAAGAATAATGTGGATATTAGTCCTATTGAATTTGCTACAACTTTACTGATCCTCATTGGCGGATTTAAAGCTATACAATTATCTCACAGTCAAGCTAAGGGAACGATAGAGAAAAAATTGTATGACGCAAAAAGTGATCTATTTATTACTCATAATATATATGCATACAAATACATTATACATAAACGAACAAAGTAAATAAATACATATATATGTAATATATGTATATGTTACGGTAAACTTGATTAATTGAAAATTATTAATAATTTTATAACATTATTAATAATAACCTCGTGTTTTGGTAAAAGTGAATAAACAATTGAAATTAATTACTTTTGCTAGTCATTATTAATAATTCACTACACACATTGGTAAAAGTTATAAAATAAAATAAAAACCCAAAGTTTTTAGTCCGGCAGGTATTTATTTATAACTAGCTGTTGCCCGCGACTTCATCCGCGGCAGTTATGATTAATTAGATTTTTTTTATGTATGAAATGAATAATTTTCCCCCGTTTTCAAAAAATTTTTTATTGATGCTTCGCTCCTATTGGTCGCAGCGTGATGTTTTATAGCCTAAAGCCTTCCTCAATAAATGTACTATCCAACACAAAAAGAATTTTCCAATTTGAACCAGTAGTTCCTGAGATTAGCGCGTTCAAACAAACAAACAAACAAACTCTTCAGCTTTATAATATAAGTATAGATTAGATATGATATGACACACAGTGCTTGTCTCAGATCACGCAAACAAGGGTAGGTCTTGTACTTGTGGGTCGTTTTTTGGGTTTTTTGGGGTCATGATCACGATAATTACCTCAGTTATGTAATCTAAGATGGCGGGCACGACTTTTCATGATAAACCAACATGAGTGTCGTTTTCTAGGTTTAAGGGGTGTAAATCTCGAAAATGACGTCAGTTAGGTAATCTAAGATGGCGGATGCGACTTTTCATTATAAATTGACATGAGTGTCAATTTGTAGGTTTTTTTCGGTGTAGATCTGGAATATTACATCAGTTTTAGAATCCAAGAAGGAAAATCTTCGCGTGGCCTCGCACATCCCGCACGCCGCCCCGCTACCCCTGCCCGCACCTCTGTTGCCCAATCGAGAAAAAAATCACCAGTGTACGTTTATTTTTATCGGTAGTTATTATATTTATCGGTACTAAGGTTATATTATTAATAATCACCGACAAATGTGAATAATTTCTCACTTTTACCTCTACATTCGGTAATTATTAATAATGATAGACAGTTATTAATAATTTTTGATTTATCACTCTAACCGTAACATATATACATAAACTTACATACGAGTATACATACAATATACTTACCAATGATGAATATAGAAAAAATGATTACTGACGGGGGAATTTCTAAGGAAATAATGAATCAAGATGGTGAGAGTGAACCTGTCTTTAAAAAGAAAATTTAGTTGAAGTTTCTTTTATTTCAACGGGCAAAGCATTCCAAAGCCGAGAAGTAGTTTCAGTTTCATTAAAAAAATACAATGACACATTTTCTCATATTAATTAGTTTTGTTTACTTATTCCAAATGTTATGTGAACGTGATTCTCTCCACTAATTTTCTACGCTTTAAAATATTGCGTCTCACATCTTTTGGTATATGACCAATTCAAAATATTATGATTCCTAATCGTAAATTCTCATTTCTGTTAAAAACATAGTGAGTTGTGATTATATTGCACACATAATAATCGTATGCACACTCAGTGGGTTAGTATTTGATATTGTGACTTAGGCTCGGCGCAAACGGGTGACTGATCACAGCCACCGGTTATCCGCGATAAGGTTCACACGCTTTTTCATACATTATACACTGCTGTAGCGAGTGGCGATTGAGGGAATAGGCTAAAATCTGAGGAAACATATTAGTAGGCGCCGTGTGGTTTCCGGACGCCGTTTGGTTTCCGGCAGAGTAGAATAGAACCACTCCAAGTCTTCCCGTGAGAGGCGACTTAGGAAATGCGAGCTAAACAAAGCTCATAAACATCAATGAAACCTCTCCAACCCGTTTGGCCAGCGAGGAGAGAGTAGGCCAAATCCTCTATCTGCTCTTGCCAATTACGGCTCCGGTAGTACAGAGAGGGTCATGCTCCTGCAGTGGAGACTAAAAACCTGATGATGATGATATTAGTAGGCGATGCAACCCGTCACTATTTTGATTCCGTTTACCGCCTAATGCCCACCAACTTGGCTTTTAGGTTTGGTCTAAAGACCTGGGCTCTGTCTAACCAGCTTAGTAAAAAGTAGTTTCCGCGACTTACCACTTGTGGTCGCTGAAGGCCACAGGCCACTCATGACGCAGACAACCGCGCTATATTTGACTGAAGGATCAGTTAAAATTGTACGTGCCCAATAGTGGCAGCCATGGCGTCTTTAACGTCGTCTTATTAATTATTCATCATCAGGTCTTTTTAGTCTCCACTGCATGAGCATGGCCTTCTCTGTACTACCGGAGCCATATTTGGCCAGAGCAGACAGAGGATTTGGCCTACACTCTCCTCGCTGGCCAGACGGGTTGGAGAGGTCTCATTGATGTTTATGAGCTTTGTTTAGCTTGTATTTCCTAAGTCGCCTCTTACGACCTCCATGGGGAAACTAGGAGTGGTTCTATTCTACTCTGCCGGAAACCACACGGCTACTTTAATTTATTTATTACTAGCTTTCGCCCGCGGCTCCGCCCGCGTTAATGTCGATCCCTCGGGAACAGTACTTTTTCCCGGGATAAAAGGTAGCCTATGTCCTTCTACGTACTCCAGAGAACTTGTATGCAAAATTTCATGATGATCGATTCAGTAGTTACGGCGTGAAAGCGTAACTCACTTTCGCATTTATAATATTACTAGCTTTCGCCCGCAGCTCCGCCCGCTTCAATGTCGATCCCTCGGGAACAGTCGTTTTTCCTGGGATAAAATGTATCCTATGTCCTTCTCCGTACCCCAAATAACGTGTATACAAAATTTCATGATGATTGGTTCAGCAGTTACAACGTGAAAGCGTAACAAACAAACTCACTTTCGCATTTATAATATTAGTTAGGATAAGTAAGGATAAGGATTACTACTTATTAACAATAGCGCGAGCAAACTTTCCTTCTTGGAGTCCATCACCGGTTGCGTGACATGTTTACGCAACCGGTGTTCAGATGCCTTTACCTATAGACAACGCCCAAAGCCGAAGTTCTGCCGTCCTGCCGGCCTATTTGCTAACTCAGTGACCAACGTTTTGATAGTCACTTCAAAATACATTGCGGGTTTCCTATGATTGACTATTTTTATGAAAGATATATAAAACGTAATGTACTTTGAAATGACTATCAAAATGTTGTACACTGAGTTAGCAAATAGGCCGGCTGGAGGGCCTTTTGTAATGTTATCTTAGTTTGACCCTCTACCCTCGCCTCAAACGCCCGATAAAGTAGCAAAAGCTCACATGGAGCTAGCTTCATAGTTGTCCCAAAAAAAGGGGACCTGGCTGGCCTCTTTTTGTCTAAGCAGCTAACGAAGCTAAATACTCTGACAACGCCGCTCAGTGGACCACGAAACCTAACTCTTAAACCCTGGGATCTGTGACCCTTCTAATAAAGTAACTAGCTGTTTTCCCGCGACTTCGTCCGCGTAAAACATATTCGTCATTTAAAATAAATAACTTAGGTTGCTTGCGCTTCTGCCACTGTAGCAAATGTGGCGTTAGCATGCGACAGCCACCGCTGGCTGTGGTCGGTCGCCTATTTGAGTCGAGCCTTATAATGATATCAGTGGACAATGGTGTTGATTAAAAAGTTATTACTGCACCCTGAAAGTGCATTTGAGAATCGCTTTGATATGATACCTAATTGCAGTTTTAGAATACCTACTATTGTTAGTATAGTTACGCAGAAAAATGTTATAACTTTTTTTTAGAACTATTATATATTATCACGTCTTATTCTTACGAGGTAGTCAGAGCCTATAGCCTTATAACGCAAAGGCCGCGTCAGGCCTATCTCACTCCCCGTGTCGGCATCGAAAACATACTTACGCGGGGCGACCACTTCGAAGCGGTAAAACCGGGCAAATCCGGGACGAATGACGCGCGTTAGGTCACGTGTTCACCGACTTCAAAGAATTATGAATCGTTTGTTCAGACCTATAAGAATAAAATTGGCTTGCAATGGATTTTGTAGGTATCTAAACAAAAAGGTGCTGCGTTCTGACGCGAGCTACATCACATTTCCAGAGTGCGACTAGTACTTATACTAGTACTTGTTCTGTGGCTCCGTCTAGCGTGTAAGTAGGTGTATGGAATATAGAAAGGTGAAAAATGGAATCAAAATAGTAATGGGTGGCTAGCCACATCGCCTATTGACACAATTCCATAGATTTTAGCCCTTTCACCTACACGAGAAGAGAAGCAGCTGATACATTATCTACGTTTATTGTTTTCTCCCAGGTTAGCATGGAAAAATGTATACAGTATACCTACAAAGAATTATCTTGAAATCGAATTTGATATGATAACATTGGATACCTACAAGTACCTAATCTTTTGATAGGTAGCATTCAAAGGATCTGCATCCGAAAATCATGGTAAACTGCTATAAGTATATATTTGTCTTAAAGAATACAGGCAAACTACATCTACGTTAATATAAATATATTGCAAAAATATTAATTTCCTATTTTCACACAATAGTCTAAAAACGAGTATAATGTTTTCAAGAGACTTATGCGAGCTTATATGAATAAGTAAATTTGAATCTTTGGGTTCATTTTAAAAATTTCGAGCGTCACCGGACATGAATTTTCATATACTTGCTGGAGTTTTCTATTTTTATGGGATCTGAACATGTAATAATTTTAGAATATGTTCTTAATTTTTTCCATCCATTCAATGGATGTGCCTAGTACCTAGTTTTAATTTTACAGTGATAGGTTCTGGACGTATTGCATGCCTTATTTATTGTGCTACAAATATGTATATTGTGACTGTAATAAATTACAATAGTAAACTAATTGCTATTGCTGTTCGATATTATTCAATCAAAACAAACTGCACATTTTTTAATAAAGAAAAAAACTTGTTCGCCTGCCTGTACTCGTTGCATAAACATGGAGGTTATAACATCTCGCCTCGCCGCAAAACCAGCCAGTTTCACGCAAACCTTTCGAAGCCACAGAACGAGTTTTTTTTATAAGTTGCCAGTTTGTTGTAAGAATTGTGCTAATATGGGCGCGATAATCAAGTTTACGATTGTTTTGTTAGCAGTCACCACTATGGTCAATTTTAGGGTGTTTGCCAGAGCCATGTCAAAGGTCGCGCAGTCCTTCGCCGCGCATGGAGTGGTGCCTGATGTGGTACCGGTTGCGCCAGCTGCCCTTGTTCAGGTAAGATTATTTTAATTTATTGATAGCATAAGTAGATACATAAATTACTAAATCTAATGTCAAATATTTTAATATTATTAGAGGAGTTTGCCATTGCGTCGTACTAAAATAAAAAGTTACCTAATTTAAAAAAAAAAATACGGACATTATATAAAATGGTTTAACAATTCGAAATCCAAAATAATGCTGTAGCCAAGTAATTGATAGAAAGGAACGATCGAACGAAATGTTATTATGTTAACCGACGAAAAAACGGAGGAGGTTATCAAGTCGACACGTATATTTTATTAATGTATGACACGTATATTTTTGCAGAGTTGTCCGATTTTGATAAATTTTTTTTTATTGGAATTGGTGGGTATACCTCGAAGTTGGCCCCATATACCTACATTTGGAAAAGAAAATTCAACCCTAAGGGTGTGGGAAAATAGGGGTGATTTATTGTTCACTTATAGATTTTGTTTTAATGCTAAGTTGTGTTTTACAAAAATTATGCGTGTTAGCATTTTTGTAGGCTTTGGTATATACAGCCTGTTTTTAGGGTTCCGTACCCAAAGGGTAAAAACGGGACCCTATTAATTTCGCTCCGCTGTCCGCTGTCTGTCTGTCTGTCCATCTGTCACAAGGCTGTATCGCATAAACCGTGATAGTTAGACAGTTGAAATTTTCACAGATGATGTATTTCTGTTGCCGCTATGACAGTAAATACATAAAAATAGAATAAAATAAATATTTAAGGGGGCTCCCATACAACAATTGTGATTTTTTTGCTCAATATTAATAACGGCAATAGGTAGACGCTTGAAATATTCACAGAATATTTAGTTATATATTTACTTTAAAAATAAATAATTAAATAAAAATAAAATTAATATTAAGGGGTGGCTCCCATACAACAGACATGGTTTTTTTGCCGTTTTTATAGATAACGGTACTTGCACTTGGCCGGTTTTTAATAGTATTTATATTATACAACAAGTAATGTTAAAGTAGGATTATATCACAGTTAATAGCTATTGTATTTGGTAATAGGGTAGCTAACTGCTTTTTAAAAGTAATCAAGAAGCACGAAGTTTATAGCCACAAAAAATTATAATATAAAAACTTTTTAACAAAGGCATTGAATCGCCGAAGAAACTGAAGAGCAAAAAATAATAAATCTTTGTTATTTAACCTTAATAACTAAGTTCTTAAACTAATGTATGTCTATCTAAGTAATTTTGAATCGGCGCCAGACAATCAATGAACAAAAATCACTAAAAACCTTAAATCTCCAGCGATATACATTAACATTTCAAAAAATTCGTTCTCCGCACGACCTCTGGTGCCGACTCAGAATAAGGTATATAATATAATATGTTACTCTTATAAGACTATAAATTATTAAACTAGTTTTTAAATTAGGTACAGAAACTAATTAGATATAAAAGGAATATTACTAAAATCAAACCAAACATATTTTTTTTTTTTAGAAAAGCAATGTTTTCCTGTGTCGTCCAATCAAATTGCATGTAAACTAAATAAATCATTATGTACTCTAGTGTTGAAGACACACTTACATTAGTTTAAGAACTTAGTTATATCTTTTATATTTTTTTGCATATCAATTTTTTCGGCGGTTCAATTTTTTTGTTAAAAAGTTTTTATTCATGGTCAAATTCTTATACAATAATATTTTGACCATGAAATCAATGGTCGATCGAACAATATAAAGATTTCAAAGGTGTTTTATTTCATATTCGACTAGCTCCTTGGCGCAGCGGTCAACACGCCAGCCTGCGACACGAAGTGACCGGGTTCGATCCCCGGCCAGGTCAATATGGAAAATGATCTTTTTCAGATTGGCCTGGGTCTTGGATGTGTATCTATATATGTATTTGGTATAAAATATAGTATCGTTGAGTTAGTATCCCATAACACGTCTCGAACTTACTTTGGGGCTAGCTCAATCTGTGTGATTTGTCCGTATATATTTATTTATTTATTATTTATTTATATCCAGTCGAAATTTTCGAACCTAAGTCACGTTGCAGAGAGAGTTTAGCTATTTCTTGTAAATATGTCGAATCGAAACCGTTAGTGTCGAAACACAAATATAAAATATTTTCTCTTGACAAAGCTAATACCTAAATGTTATCTATCATCATCATCATCACTACAGCCATAAAACTCCACTACTGGATAAAATGACTCTCCCAAAGATACTTCGTTCCATGGGAGGATATTGCCATAATCACCACGCTTGGCAAGCGGGTTGGCGAGCGCAGTTTGTTTGGTTTCTTGTTCTTACGATGTAGTTGCCCATTTTAAGCATTTTAAAGCTGGGGAAGGATATTAATTTGTTGGCTTTGGAAAGGAAATTAAAGTATTGGGATACTTATATATGGTATGGCTCTAGTAGTACAGAGAGGGTCGTGCTCCTGTAGTGGAGACTAAAAAGACCTGATGATGATGATGAATGGTGGAAAAAGAAGTAGCAGCTCGGGAGGCTGCCCCTCTATCTCCAGCCATCGCAATCCAGTTTTTTTAGCAATTTGCATTATGTCGTCAAACCACCTAGCTACAGATGTCCAACACTACGTTTCCCATTTCTGGGATACCATTCGGTGACAGCCTTTCTCCACCTACCATCGTTCCTTCTCGCCATGTGTTCTGCCCAGTTCCATTTTAGAGTCGCCATTTTAGAGTTGAACACGTCGTGAAATTTTTGAATTAGAATTTCTAAAGCGGCAGTTCATAATTTAGAGATACGAAGAACAAACATTACATACATACAACATACGAGGGGTGGCTGATATAAAATCTACTTTGTTAAAGAAAGTTTTGAAAATCGAACTGGCCACTGCAAAATCATATTCTATATTTATTCCTTTTTCAAAATTATGACGCTTATTTTTTTTCGCTTGCTTTTGTTTTTTTGGCGCGGCTTTGATTTCACCATGTCGAAAGAAAATTGCAAAATGATGAAATTTGAGCATCGAGCAGTGATTAAATTCCTAAGTAAAGAAGGAAATACGCCTACGCAGATCAGAGAGCGCATGTTAAAGGTGTTTGGTGATTCAAGTCCTTCTGAATTCGTTATAAAGTTTTGGTCGAAGCAATTTAAACATGGCCGTGAGAGCCTGGAAGACGACCCACGTAGTGGAAGGCCAATTTCTGCTGTTACCGCAGATAATGTTGAAAAGGTGAAGAACCTGATTCTTGCAGATCGGCGAATCAAGCAGTGGGAGATAGCCAGAGATGTGGGCATTAGCAAGGAACGAGTTCATGAAATTATTCACGAACATTTGGGCATGTCCAAGGTGAGCGCGCGTTGGGTCCCTAGAATGTTGACCCCCTTTGACAAACAAAGGCGAGTAGAATGTTGTCAGGCATTTCTAGACCTGGTCAAAGGTAAAGAAGAAGAGACTATCTCTCGAATTGTGACCTGTGATGAAACTTGGATTCGCCAGTGGGATCCGGAAAGCAAACAAGAGTCAATGCAATGGAAATTTAAAGGAGAAAAGCCGCCAAGGAAGTTCAAGGTTCGGCCGTCGGCTGGAAAACTAATGGCCACCGTATTTTGGGATGTCGAAGGGATTTTGATGATTGATTATTTGCCTAAAAATACAACAATGAATGCTGAATATTATGCAAACTTGCTTGACCAGCTTCGTGAACAAATCAAAGAAAAGCGGAGAGGCAAACTCAGCAAAGGTGTTCTGATTTTACAAGACAATGCTCCTGTACACACAGCCTTAACGGCGAGGTCAGCCCTGAGCAAAAACGGCTTCACAGAAATTAACCATCCACCTTATAGTCCAGATCTAGCTCCCTGTGACTATTTCTTATTCAAAGATTTAAAGAAAAAATTGAGGGGTCGCAGATTTTCGACGGACGAAGAAATGAAGGAGGCTGTGACTGACCATTTTGACGAGCAAAATAAAAATTACTATTATAACGGCATGATGTCACTTATTTGCAAATGTCATAAGTGTATTTCACTTGCAGGAGACTATATAGAAAAATAAAAAAAAACTAGCCATCAAAGTATTTTCTTTCATAGTTAGGTAGATTACTTATCAGCCTCCCCTCGTACATGTATGTTATTATGTACATAATGCATGTATTTTCGGTCCAGTGGTTAAGGCGTTTGCCTTTAGACCCGGGGGTCGTGGGTTCGATTCCCACGGGAAGCATACTTTGTTTAGTTGTTTCCAGTTTGGTTGGGACATTGCAGGCTTAAATCACCTGATTGTCTGATAATAAAGATGATTCCGTGCTTTGGAAGGCACGTTAAGCCGTTAGTCCCGGCTGCCATCTGGTAGTCGTTAAAAGAACCACGTCAAGGGCCGAGAGGCGGTTTTGAAGAACTCTGACACTAGGGTGTGCATGGACAATTGACCGTGTCAACTACACGAAATGAGGATGAGGATGTGGATGTATTTTCGTTAATAACCGCCTAAATCCTCCTTTTAGTTTAACGTAGTCAGGTAAAAATAAACATATATATACATAATAATAAGTAGCACAAGACAGCTTGTCAGTCACAGATAGTTAACACTTTGAATGGCTACAATTGTAGAAGCGCTAGGCTGCGGATAGCCTCAAATTATACCATAACTATCCAATTAGGCCCGACACTCACGTCGTTACTCAAATTGGATGTTGTTAGTATGTCAAGCCAATAAAAATAATGATTATTGCTTTTGATTTAGACTAACAGTTTTATCAACAACGTTGATGACGTGATATATATAACTGATATACAGCGTGTAACATACATAACCAACGACGTTCCCGTGAAGGGGTGACTCAGCCCGTTACAATGAACAACTTTTCCTATGCTGATAGTGACCTAGCTTTTTGTGCAATATGCCCTTTGTCTGTCATGGTATAGATGCAAAAAGTATTTTAAACGTTTAAAACCATTTGGTTTGAAACCGTTTTTTTTTGTTTTAAACGTTTTAACCAAATTTTTGGGTTTAATATAGGTTTAAAACGATTTTATATTAGAATTTACTAACATTTCACAAAAAGCAATTCAAAATATAATTATTGCATTATCTATCATATATTTGGGTTAAGTGAAATGAAAAAAAAAATGTACTATATACCATGGAAAATTATACTTTAAGGTGACCTTAAAAACCTAGCGGACGCGACAGTGACCCTGGTTGCATCAAATGACTCAAATGTGTATTAGACGCGACCAGAGTCGCGGGCGCTAGGATTGGAAGATATATTTAACTATTACATTACTTTGTCATCATCCATTAAGTTAAATGTCTAAATATCACAGAAAATACAAACAACGAAATAACAAACTATTAATTAGCATAGATTAAGTTTTTAGGGTAAGTAGGGCTAGGTCAAGATGGAAAATGATGAAATAAATTTATATACATACATGTAAATAAATATACAAGAATTGCTCGATTAAAGGTATAAGATTTCAAATAATTTTAAAGTTATTATAGACAATGATACGGAACCCTTAGTACGCGAGACTACTCGCACTTGGCCGTTTTTTTATAACAAAAAAGCATACCTACTTACAGCTTATTGCAAACCTGCAATGTCCTAACCAAACTGGAAACAACTAAAAAAAGGTATGCTTCCGGTGGGAATCGAACCCACGACCCCCGGGTCAACAGGCAAACGCTTTAACCACTGGACCACGGAGGCTGTCAATTAGTATTGATGATTGATATTGATTGATTGACATTTTGTACAAGGCTACTTCTCCAAAAAAACCGTTATTCTGTTGATCGATCTGGTGCTTTTTATTTACCAGTAGTAAATAAGTTTTATATATTGATTTAGACTGAAAACCGTAAGATTATTATTTATTTCTTATTGGCCCTCTTTTTTAACAAATGGTTTTTGAGATATTTATTGTTGAAAATTTTGAGACCAGAGCGATCAATATAGACGCCAGATCGATAAAAGAATACCATTAATTATGGGCAAATAATAATATAATGAATATTATTTGTTTTAAACGTGGCAATAAATAAAGTCAATAAAATATAACACTCAATAAACAATAGAAATATCATCGTAAAACCACAATGAAGTGAACATGAAAAGATAAGAAAGCAGGTCTTTTTTTTAAAGGAAAGACCATTCAAATGTATAGTTTTAATTATCTTGCTTTTTATGTTCGTACAGGTATTATTTTTCTATCAAAATTATATGTAACTTAAAAAAAAAAACTATTCAAATAAAAGAGAACAAAGCAAATTAGTGCCAATTAAATTATTTGACTCCTAAACATCAGAAATAAAAATAAGAAGCTTTTTTTATTGTTCTTTTAGTTAATGTTAGTTACCTACATTATATAATAAATAAATGCAAACAATTATGAGTGACTTTTTACTTTAATGTTGGGCACAATAAAATAGAGAGTCGCTCATAGTTTCATATATTATAGCAAGTATGCTATGTGTTTTATTCATTTTTGTCGACCATTGGGCTAAAGCAGAACAAACATCCAAAAATAATTTTATATTTATAATATTAATTATCTGTTAGTCGCATATAATACTAATATCATAAACAGGAAAGATTTAATAGTTTGTTTATGTGTATACTAATATCATAAACAGGAAAGATTTAATAGTTTGTTTATGTGTTTGTTACAATTTAAACCTAATACTAACAGATATTAAAATTCGAATGTTTGCTTGTTATGTCTTCAAGTCCTCATTAATAAACCGATCTTCATGAAATTTAAAATCGGAACCATGCACAAAACCTAGAATTTAACACTTAAAAGATAACTATTAGAGTTATGTGTAATTGCTATATTAGGTAAATAGTTTAAAAGTGACTTAACAGAAACAAAACATTTTGTTTCAATTCAAAACAATATATTTTTATACTGATCTAGCCAGACATTCGTAAAACATAGCCAGTTGGGTTGGGGCTATTTACAAGCAAACTTTTGACAAAAAATTAGTTCAATATTACTCCAATACCTCACTATTTTTATAACATTATTGATCGCCATGGTCACTTTTTCCAGAGCGATCAATGCCCTAGCAGTCAAAAAAAGTTACATTTTCATCAATTTTGACAAAAATAATAACATAGAATTTCACTGTTTTACATTATTTTTATATTTTCAATATAAACACTCTAGGCCAAACAATTAGCATGAGAAATATCTTGTCATTAAAAAAATTTAAACATAGCGATCAATGTTTTTGGAAACCAAAACCAGAGTGATCAGTTACTTACTTTCGTAAATCGCCAATGCGTGAACGTAGCGCACCACAACTCCCTACAAATGTTGAAACGCGACTGGGAATAGCTAGCTGATGGAAAAACAGGGCAATGCGTTCAAAAACTAGGGAGGTGCAGACGATTTTATATCGTCCCAGAGTAATCAACGAAAACCGTCGGACACATCTTTCTTTTTGCATTGACGCAAAACTAAGTAAAATTTGCATGAAATTTATTTTATTTATTAAAACCACATTGTTTTTTAATATTATGAACATTTATGCTGGTCAAAATAAGGCAGCAGAAAAAAAATATAAAACATTATTATAACTAATTTGAAGTAAGGACACACCAGATCGATCAACTTTTGAAGGTTCGCGATTTTTTTTAATTAACTTCTAATTAAGTTAGGAACCATTAAGTAAATGTCCAAAATAGCCTGCATGCCAAACTACAATAAACAATATTTTGAATAAAAAATTTATCTTCAGAAAACTGGATTCTCCACAAAGACGCTATTTTTTTTTCGTTTGGAGAAGTAGCCACAAATGCCTTACAATTTTTCAGGTCAAATACCCATCAGGGGCCGTGGTCCAAGAAGGCAATGAGCTTACCCCGACCCAAGTCAAAGACGTACCGATCGTGTCGTGGGAAGCTGAACCCAGCTCCTTCTACACTCTAGCTATGACTGGTAAGATAATGAGGACTAACTTAATACCTGGTTTAAACCATGGCCGACCACAATAAGTCGACACTTATTTATTACTTAAACGTTTTGTCAGCTGTCGTTGTTCTTTTAAATTGGTCGGATAATAGTTTAAACCAGGTACTAAAGTTAGTCCTCGTTGTATAGTAAGACTGTAAATATTTACGTTTTAATCCATATCCATACTTACTTAATATTATTGAGTGTAACAGGAATTACTTATGCTAATTTTGATTTCCTAAATATTTCCTTAGTTTTGTAAACATATGTTAAACTATTAAAAGGGATCACTAGTGTGGTGTACACACGCACACCTAGATTCGGGGCTGTTGGCCGGCCGGCACCGTCTCATAAAAACTTAGTAATTAATATTTTGAAGAAAGTTGAGTACCTAATAACTAAATGTAAAGGGAGGGCGGCAAACTACTCTAAATAGGGGTAGGAGAGCAGGTCACGCTGTGACCGCAGGACAGCATGACGATGATCGTAGAACACCCCCGAGACAGGGGTGCCATTTTTAGAGTCTTGCCCCGGGTACGAAAATTTCTATGTCCGGGGCTGTTTGGTTCGGGGAAAGGCCCGCTGCTCGCTGCTCCCCGCATCGCCCATTGACATTATTTCCGAGATGTTACTTACTTTACTTATTTGGCTTTAACGATATACATATTATGACGCCTGTTTCCCATGGGGGTAGGCAGAGACTATGGATCTCCACTTGCTACGATCCTGACAAATATCTCTAGCTTCTACACTCATTACTAGGGGAGTAACATACATGCTCTGCGGTTTCGGGTACTCACATCTCCTTAATTAAGAACGTCTGCAATCTGATCGCAGTGCGTTCGACGAGGTCGACCTTGACCATTATTCCCTTTCACACTGGCTTTACATTTATCTTTCTTTAACGATATATGAGGAAGTAAAGCAGCTTACATATACATATTATCACGTCTTTACCCCTTACGGGGCAGACAGAGCCTAAGGTCATAAGAGCCAAAGGCCACGTTTAGCATGTTAGTGATGGGTTGCTACCCGCATCGCCTATTGACGAGATTCCTAAATTTTCGCCCATTCCCTCAGCCGGTTTCTACGGTTCTGCGAGGGAAGAGAAGCAGCTGGTACATTCTAAGCTTTTTCTTTTCTCCCAGACCAGCATGGAAAAGTTTATGATAATTATAATATCTATGACAAAATCAAACAATTTAAGCACTTCCCCTGATTACCGACTGTTTGTTTTCCGTACAAAAGCCTGGTTCGCTTTACATCGCTGGGTGTGCACTCATCGCTTTGCACTAGACATGGGCGCCGATCGGCGTGGCGTACGCCGCCGGTAGTTTTAGCCACGCCGCCGACGCCGGCATTTGTATCGGCGTCATAAAAAAAAACAAAATATTTTAAACAACGCGCTTTGTAGTTAAACGCCGCACGGCGTGCGGCGCGGGGCGGCCGCGTCTGGCAGTTGCGGGCGGGTTAATAACTAAATGTGTGTGTGTTTATTTTCGGTTGGAGTGCCATATTAAGTTAATTAAAAGTTTGTTGAATAATTTACTTTGCTAATTTTGTTCAATATTCTATAGTCATTACAGAATTTGAATTTATAAAAAACTAGCTTTCGCCCGCGGCTCCGCCCGCGTCAATGTCGATCCCTCGGGAATAGTAATTTTCCCGGGATAAAAGGTAGCCTATGTCCTTCTCCTTACTCCAGAGAACTTGTATGCAAATTTTCATGATGATCGGTTCAGTAGTTACAGCGTGAAAGCGTAACAAACAAACAAACAAACTCACTTTTGCATTTATAATATTAGTAAGGATAAAAAGCTTTTCATTTGATGTTACTTTTATTTTTGCTTTACTCGCTGACTACGCCGATTACGCCGCCGCCGCCGACAAATTAAACGTCGGACGCCGCCGCCGGTCAGAACGCCATCGGCGCACACCTCTACTTTGCACTCGATTTGAATGCTGAAAAGCTTTTATAGCCTCCGTGCTCCGTGCTTGGCAGCCTCGTAGGCTGTTGGTCCCACTTGTCATTAGATGGTAGTTGTTAAGCTATGTCAGGCTTTAGGTAAATTAAAAATCGGACACCAGCGTTGGTCACTTACACAAAAACGAGCAATAGTTGAAATGCAATATTTAATTAAACAACCTTTAGTTAAATATTGCATTCTCTTTAAAATTACCCAATATTTCTTTTCGAGCGCATTCGAGTAGATATATACGGCCTATCAGTACGCGACCTTGAATGACCAAGCTTATGCACACAGTAGCGGTGTCATAAAAATGCATTAAAAGAGTTATATTGCTGTTATAAACTTGGCGTCGTAAACCGTTGTGTTGGGTGTATTGTTTGTTTAAATTCATTGTATTGTGAATGTTAATAATGATTCATCAGATTCATATCAGACAAATTGCAAAAAATCGCTGCCACCGATATAGGGGATCTTATGGCCTTAAATATTTTTATAAATGTTGTTTTTTTTTTGCAGTCACGATGCTATTCTGATAATGTTATTAAATAAAATTAAGAGATAAAATATCCTTACTAATATTATAAATGCGAAAGTGAGTTTGTTTATTTGTTTGCTTGTTTGTTACGCTTTCACGCCGTAATTACTGAACCGATCATCATGAAATTTTGCATACAAGTTCTCTGGAGTACGGAGAAGGACATAGGCTACTTTTATCCCGGGAAAAAGTACTATTCCCGAGGGATCGACATTGACGCGGGCGGAGCCGCGGGCGAAAGCTAGTAATATTATAAAGCTGAAGAGTTTGTTTGTTTGTGGAGATTTTCGGCTCCGACGTTTGAAGCGCGGTAGCTCAATTGGCAAAGCGTAGGTCTTACATAGACCTAACGTCGCTGGTTGAAATGCTGCCCACGTGAAAATTTTTGCACCGTATTTTATTTCTTAATTTAATCACAATAAGATCTCAAATACTCAACTATCATCAACATCATCATCATCAGGTCTTTTTAGCCTTCACTGCAGGAGCATGGCCCTCTCTGTACTACCGGAGCCATACTTGGCCAGAGGAGACAGAGGATTTGACCTACACTCTCCTCGCTGGATAGACCATACTCAACTAGCTGTGGGGAAACTCTATCTGACCACCAAACGTGCGATGACAATGTATTTGGATCGGACACACACCCCGTCCCCCGTGTGTGTGACATTTCCAGACCTAGTGCCTTGACTAACGTTGATGCCACATGAAAAGAGGAAGCGTGGTAGACACAAGCAAACCTGGCGTCTCTTGGAAGTGGCGGAAATGAGATTGTTTTCATTTCCACCTAACTGGGCTAACCTGAATTGTAGCTTGTCGTCTAGGATAGAGCGAAATATGAAAAGGACTGCGAATGCCCTCTACGTGGAGAAGATTGGGGGACATATAACAAAGCCACAGGGCCAGAGGACATAGAGCGGGGCGAAAGTAGTGTTCCCGGGGCATGTTAGTCCTAAATTTTAGCCTATCGGTTATTTTTAGGGCTACGCTAATACGGCAGGGCTTTAAAAAGCCTATGAATCTAAAATGCCTTTTGACCGTTTTGTGACTGTAGGCTTTTTTCAAGTCATATACTTTAAGGCTGTGGCCATTTTTGTGGCCTATTTTTCAAGGAACACAAACTTTATTATTTATTTATTTATTTCATAACTTAGTCTATCTTAACAGTTAACCACCAATACGATAAACAAGTACCCTAATTAATATTATTATAATTGTAAGACAACACAAATAATGCTGTTCTTGTGAACTCGCTCAAGGAACAGGAAAAAAGGTCTATGCTCTCCGCCATTAGGTTGAGAGTGCGCAGCGCTCGCGTAAGCGGCGCGCGGCGCTGTAACTCGGTGCGGGCAGCCGGCACCGATAGCAGCAGTGGCCGGCGGCGGCGGCCTACATACCCATCGGGGACACATAACCTCACCTGGGCAAGGAAACTGGGATTGTGGGTTCTTCCGCGGAGCAATTTAAACATATACAATGCCAGTGCTAAGTCTCTACGCACCCGCAACTCAGTGTATCCCACCATACCGAGTACAAATAAGGAAGGATACATTAGCGGATAAAACGGATAGACACCGTAAAGTCTCATGTATAAATATCTGGCAAATTTATTCTGAATGCGCTCCAACATGAGCATATATTTAGCTTCATGTGGAGCCCATATGACTGCATTGCCTTCCAGGTGGCTTCTCACCAATGCATTGTATAAAGAAACGATAACTTTAATATTTGTGAAGCCATGCACCCTACGTAATACTAAACCTAGGTTTCTGTAAGCCTTTTTCACAATCATACTAATATGCTTCTTGAATGAAAGTTCTGAAGTAAAGTGGACTCCTAAATCTTTCACTTCTGTCACTCTTTTCATGGCCACCTTCTGTACGACATACTCATAGTGTATAGGCCTATGCTTTTTTGTGAACGAAATGGCGACACATTTAGACGTGTTAAATTGGAGTCTGTTTTCTTGAGCCCATAGGACTATACTATCAATGTCCTCCTGCAATCGATTACAGTCTTCCACCGTATTTATTCGAACAGATAACTTCAGATCATCCGCAAATAATAGACAATTTGAATGTCTGGTGAATTTGGGTAAATCATTAATCATAATGAGGAATTCAATGGGACCGATATTACTGCCCTGGCTTACCCCTGATCGAACGAAATATGGCATTGATCGGCATCCTGCATACTCCACATACTGCTGTCTATCCCTCATATAGCTGGCCAAGAACGTTAACAAGTGTGGAGTGCATCCTGCGACTGCCAGCTTTACAAGCAGTACGTCATTATCGACCAGGTCGAAGGCTTTCCGGAAGTCAAAATACGCGGCATCCACCTGCCCCCCGTCGTCTACAGCTGGAATAATTTGGTACATGTGATTCAGCAGGTTAGACGTGGTGCTGCGACCTGGCCGAAATCCATGCTGTGCATCACAAAGCTGTGTGCTCACCTGTTCGAAAATGCACTTTTGAATTGTTGAGTCGAATACTTTGGCGGGTGTAGACAATACTGCCACTGGTCTAAAATTGTCTATGTTGCGACTTGTGCCGCCCTTTGGCACTGGTATTACGCGTGTCAATTTCCAGGCTTCCGGAAATATTGCCAGGTGCAGACATTTGTTAAATATGTGCAACAATGGTTGAGCCAAAACCGCTCGACAGTCCCTAAACAGGAACGCCGGAATTCCATCTGGTCCCGCCGACCGTTTTGGTTTGAGCCTGGCTAATGCCTGGACAACATCAGTCAGCTGTAACTCGTCCACATGTATACGTGCAGACGCATTCGCATTACCCGCCTCCGCGACTGCAGCTTTTACGCTCAGCTCAGGTTGAACCGTATTATAAACTGACTGAAAATAGTTAGCGAATTCCGAGCAACATTCGTTTTCTGATATTTCTAAATCGTTATTAAAAATCTTTTTTGATGATCTTGTATCTTTTTTGGAATTGATATAGTTCCAAAAAGATTTTGGGTCCTCAGCCAAACGATTCTGAAGTCGGTCACGATGTTGATTTTCCGCAATTTCAATCATATTCTTTACACCAGTCCTACATCGAGCAAAATTATCGTAATCAACTTGCGACCTACTCTGTTTATACCGCTTGTGAAGGAAGGCTTTGTATTTAATGTTACGAATTAACTCAGCCGTGTACCATTCAGGGTAATTGTACCTAGAATTTACAGGCTTTCGCTGTTTAATAGGAATACAATCGTAAAATATGCTATATAAAGTGTTATAAAATGAATCTAAAATTGTATCAATATTTTGTACAAATAAAGGGCTCCAATCTATGGCAGCAATTCGCGCATATAACATGGGAAAGTTAGCTTTATTAAAATTCCACTGTACCTGCGACTGTTCCGGTATAGAACTACTGTTACTTTGAAGTGGTTCCCCCGCCGTTGCCGCGCCACCGCCTGTCACCGCCAGCGATACCTCCAGAGGGGGATGCTGTGCGTCCACCGGTACCAAAACCTCTTTCGCAAGGCACACCTTAACATCTTCTAACGACGTTAACACTAAGTCTAATTGACGACCGTTACAGTTAGCTACCTTATTTCTTTGAGCGAATCCACAATACGTTACGAAGTATTCATAGTAATGAACAATATAATCGGAACACAAATGTAAATTAAAATCGCCTAAAACTACCACTTCATTGTACTTAACACTAATTTGTTCTAATATTTTGAATAACAACATATACTCATTCTCAATTTCGTGCGGCGGAATGTACACAACACCACATAAACATAAAAATCTATCGCGTGAATATACTCTAACACAAGTTATCTCAAATGTGTGTTCATTGACGTTTACATTGCCCGGTATAGGTACCCTCCTCAACTCGAAGCGTGGCGCGGCCACGAGAAGTGTACCGCCTTGTTTTCGCCCGTCGGTTCTATCGCAACGCACTATATTGTATCCGGGCGGAACCAACTCTCCATCGTGAATTGAACTGCAACACCCTGTCTCGGTTATTGCAAATAAATCTGCATTTAAAGATACTATCCCTGCAAAGAATTTATCCAATTTGGTCCTGAGACCTCTTACGTTTTGATAATAAATCTCTAAAGTCTTACGACGATTTTCGTGAGTTATTGTTTCGAAAAAATATCCACTCACAAAATTCAACATTCACTGGCCAGATGTCAGGATGGCATAGTTGCTCGTAAGATTTTTCTGGTACACCAATCATAAATGATGCGTAATCTCTCTCTGTTTTAGGTACAATTTTTTTAACAATCACTGATACATCTTGGCCACCTAACACCTTATACACGTATTTTTCCATATTCTCTTGTGTCGTTTGTTTTTCTAAACGCCAAACATGCAGATATTTTTTCTTTTCTGTTCCCTGAATTTCTGCTACACTAGCCCCTCCTCCTTTTTTAATTTCTGTTTTTAAAGGCAAGGTCTAGGTATATCTTTCCCAGAAGTCACGATAGTAGAACTCATTATTCCCATATGTCACGTTTTATCGAAGTTACTATTAAACTAATACACCCTTGAAAATTTTTTTATTCACACACAATTCAGTCGTCATTAAATATTTTCTTAGACCCTGACGCGCCATCCCGCGCGCAGCCGACCTACCGTGAGTGGCACCACTGGCTCGTGGGCAACATTCCCGGCAACAACGTGGCGGGCGGCGAGACCCTCTCCGCGTACGTTGGCTCCGGACCCCCACCGGGCACCGGCCTCCACCGCTACGTGTTCCTCGTGTACAAGCAGCCGTGCAAGCTGAGCTTCGACGAGCCCCGCCTCACCAACACGTGAGTACATGGCGACCTGCCCTTGTGTTTCTCGCGTACAAGCGGCCAATTGTCCTTCGACTAGCCCCGCCTCACTAACTCGTGAGTACATGGCGACCCTCCTTCGTGTTTCTCGTATACAAGCAGCCGGGAAAGCTTGGCTTCGACTCATCAACACGTGAGTACATGGCGACTGGCTCTCGTGTTTCTCGTGTACAAGCAGCCGGCAAGCTTAGCTTTGACAAACTCTGCCTCACCAACACGTGAGTACGTGGCGACCTACTCTCGTAAGAAAGTACAGAGGAACACGGCTGATTTTATTGAATATAGGTCATTTAAACACTTATTGTCATATTTGATTATACAACGAAGAATCGTTGACGTCAGAAATTTACTATTATATATTAAAGTTAAGTATTATAATTTGTGATGAATAAAGTTCTGAGACAAGAAAAAATAGTAATTTACTTATGGCTAAGTTAAGTGCCGCTTGCAAAGCGGAGTGCAGTTTGAAAGTTTCATAAACATCCGGTTCCGACAGCTGGCAGCCAGAACGTTCAAGATTATTTGAGACTATGTGTGAGCGGGATAGAATATATATGTGCGAGTGGGATGGAAGAAGTGTGAGCAGAACTTACGCAGCTCACGAAAGTTCTAGAACATTCCATTCTGTGAGGTTCGCGACGGAACTTTTTAAATCCAACCATACTTTGGAATATTATTGTTATTTTTTTTTTTATCTTTTACAGTTCCGATGCGAACCGCGGCAAATTCTCCATCGCTAAATTTGCCGCCAAATACAACCTGGGCAACCCAGTTGCCGGCAACCTCTACCAGGCGCAGTACGACGACTACGTGCCACTTCTCTACAAGCAGTTGGGCGCGGCCTAAACTCGAAATGATGGGTGCAAGATAGAGGTTCCTATTTACAAATTCACTGGTTAGAAATTAGATATCAGTAGGTTGGATTTCTTTAGAACCGTAGGGAGATGCTAGGAAAACAGAGTTAGATGGGGTTTCTCATATGACCTGTGTCTGCAGTGCCATTCAGTCTATGGCTCACCTATTGACGTGTCCTAATTGTCCCTCCATCTGCACAATTAAGGATCTGAATGAGGCAAACGACAAGGCTATCACCGTGGCCACCTACTGGTTAAAAACAGTATAAACAACCCGTCAAGCGCGAGAAACGCAGACACAATGGATTTTCTATTGTTATGTGGACCGATTGGCCGGCTTGGTGGTTGAGAGGTCAATAACCATAACGACTCGAAAAGACGATGAGCAGGTTGGAGGAAAGTTCGGAACCGAAGCCGGATCTGCATCTGGTTTGAAAGACATGCAGTAGATTAGAAGTTAATTCGGAACCGAAGCCGGATCTACATCTGGTCTAAGAGACATGCAGACTGGAAATTAATTCGGAACCGAAGCCGGATCTGCATCCGCTCTGAGTGACATACAATATCAAATTTGGACTCCAATTAGTCTTTGATGGTCACGACCTGACGATTTAGTTTTGTAGCAATTTTCCCTCGTGAGCGGTTGCATCCTCGCCTGTGATGTCGGGATTCATACGTTACTCTCCCGCTTCAGTCTGATCGATACTGAGTCCGACAGAACAGGGTCCACTATAGGTTTCAGTTCCATCATTATGAAGGCTTCCATTCTAGTGGACCTGAAAATTTGCTTAGAAGGCTTTTTTTGCTTAGAAATTTGATTTACGTAGAGATTACTCTTTCACACCAAATTAGGTAATTTAATTACTGAATTGTGTTGTAAATAGGAACCTTTATATTGTATATGATGTACGATTGATTACATCTTTAAAAATAAGATTTAAGAATGTGAGCTTCCAAAGGTATCCATCTTGTTTGTTATGTTTTAAAAGACGGTAAAACCTTATTTAAGAATAATTGTATCACCTGGTTTGATACTGTGAAAGTGGGCTCCACACGGGCGTGAAAATAAATGGATACTATGGCGAGGGAGGGCGGGGGAAGGGGGGGGGGGGGATGTTTTCTTAACACTCCGTGAATCATGGGGGCCGCGCCGGGCACATTGTTTACTTACCCTGTGTCTCGAAGACATAGACCTATTGACTTGAAAAGAAGAAAATAGAAAAAGAAGAAGAAAACGAACGCAATTGGCTGTGGTAGAGGCAAAATTCTTTTTTACTAGTAGCATGAATGGACCGACTCGTTCCGGGAAGTCAGGCCGACTACACTCTCACAGAAAATCGACGTTTGAGTAGAAGTTTTACCGCTTCTGTGCTTCGTTCGGTGAGTGTTCTTACTTGGCCGTTTTGCGACAGCGACGACTTCTCTCGCGCAGCGGACACGTACGCTCCTCTAAGCGCGCTCATCTCAGCGCAGTGTCGAATTTCGCATTTTATTAACCTGATATACTCTAATAACTGCAATCATTGCTTTTATTTTTTTACAACTAGTAAAACAAACAGTTAAAAGTTAAAAGTGTTATCTGTACCCGTAGATCGGGTCCAAAGCTTGGGCTTGGTTTTCAAAGAAAATTAACCACCTGCGTCGAAGAGAAGAGAAGTTCTTCTACGGCGGCTACGGAGGTCTGACCCGTCAACATCGGACGACTCCACCTTCGCGGCGTCTGTCTTCGAGACTAAGGGCGGTACCTCTTATAGGACACGGCATACGGCATAGAACCAACCCTGATTTTAAAATGTAATAAATATTTATTGTTGCTGACTAGGGCGTTTCTTTTATAAACCCCCTAACGTCACACTGGCGCATCTTTCCCCCTTCCCCATTTCCTCTCCCCTTTTCCTACCTCCCATGTCCTCTCCCAACTCCTTGAAAGGCCGGCAACGTGTCACACTTACTACCAGGTGACTAGCTTGCTCGTTGCCATCCTATACCATTAAAAAAAACGAACTAATGTTGAAGTGGCCATTGTTTGATTCACTGCCCGTACGCATGTTTCCGTATGCGAGGCCACCACAAAAGCTACAGCCCTCCTTTTGAAAATTGTCGCTTGTCGGTTTTTTTTTGAAAAATAAAACTGTTTTATGGCAGTTTTACAATAGAGTGAAGCCCACTTTAAGATTAAGTTAAGATTGTAAGTGAATGATGTCTAATAAATACTTTTACAGACTGTTCGGCGTTTTATTGTTATTATCGTCACCTCATTTTGCAATCGAGATTTCTAGAAGACTTCAGCAAGAATTTAGTAGGCCAGCTTCTTAACTCAGAACTAAAGTTGGGATTCCCCTCTTTTGCTCACATCAATTAGTTAAAATGTTTATCATTAAAAAAACCGGCCAAGTACGAGTCGGACTCGCACACAAAGGGTTCCGTACATTATAAATAATGAGTTTGAAATTATTAAAAATATTTTTATTATAATGTAACAAAAAAATTATGTTTATCGGAATTTTTCTTTTATCTGTCCTATATGACGTTGCTTCGTACCAAACTTTAAAATTCTGAGTTCTTGGGAAGTACCCTGTAGGTTTTGATTCCCTTGCGAATGTCGAAAAAACACAAAATTTTGCGGCATAACCAGCTGTATCTTTGCACGTAGGGACCAATACTGGACTGAGTTTCTTTCGGCGTATTCTTCTCAGCAGTGGTCGTTTCGAAACGCTAGTAGCTTATCGATTTTGCAAATATTAAAAATAATAATATGACGTTCAGAAAGAGATACATGATATCAAAATTTGAATAAAAATTCTATTTCATTTCATATCATTGCGTTGTTTGATTTTTTCACAGATCTAAGGGACAGTAGAGCTTAGTATTTGGTATGAATTTTGAGCTAGATACCTCTACGCGTTTCTGAGAATAAGTATCTTGACAGACAGACGGACTACCAAGTGATCCTATAAGGGTTTAATGGCCACATTTAGCACCTACAGGGCGTGTAGATTGAAAACGGAATCAAAATATTGATGGGTTTCTAGCCGCGACGCTTATTGACAAGATTCCACAGATTTTAGCTCAATCCCTCGATCGGCTTTAATATTAAGGTCGTAGGTACCTATGTGAAATTTGGTATGTATATGAATAATGTGAAATAAAAAATGTAGGTAAGCTCAAGTCCACACATTTAGTTTTAAGTATGTCGTAGATTGTAAGTTGATGTCATTTGGAGAAAATGCGCTGTGCAGTTTGTTGCCGCTTCTTCTGCACTCCGCCTTGGAAGCGGCGTAAACTTAGCTCTAAGTAAGATATTGATGTCAACAATAATAATGTTGTAAATAATAATGTGTTATATAAGTTAACGTTCACCAAATTATATTTAAAACACAACGTGATTTTGAACCTCCTAGCTTTATTGAAATCTCAGAATCAGAATCCCTAATGAAATATAGAACTGCAAGAAAAAAAGCTGGATATCGAAAAAAAAATGAGGGTTTCCTATACAAAGTCGCCGATCAGCTGGACGAATTTCTATGGAAAGTCAATTTTTTTTCTTCGGTTTTTACCTTTTTTTCTTGCAATTCTGTATTCCATTAGGGATTCTGATTCCCAGATTTCAATATAGCTAGGGGGTTCAAAATCATGCTGTATCTTACGATGAATAAAATATTTGACTATTGAGTATTGGTAAATAACTGTGCATATTTAGCATGACAATACCAGAAACACTTGCACCCGTGCACTTGCACAAACATGGTTACTTCAAATACAAAACCATCACGTTTCAGAGCATTTTTGCGCTAGTAACTTTTTAGATATATAAATTATGTATGAAAAAGCATAGTTCCAAATTTATCCGCCTGCATAGATAACTTGGTGGTTCTTCCATTCTATTTTGGACGATGATACGATGGACGATATTAATACCTACGTAATACTACTTTACGTAGCATACCTACTTAAATTTTATTTAGGTATCCGACTATCATACCATACGACGTTGAGAGAAAAACGCGTGTGGACTGGGTTATTTTACTACCCAATTATTTCGATTATATGTAAGTACAATTTAAATGATCTACCTACATCATTACATAGTATAAAACAAAGTCGCTTTCCGCTGTCTGTCCCTATTTATGCTTAGATCTTTAAAACTACGCAACGGATATTGCTGCGGTTTTTTAATAGATAGGTTGGTATGTATAATTTATTACATCCTTGCGAAGCCGGAGCGATAGCCTAGTATTTACATAAATCTTTCTTAATTACATAAAGACCATTGAGACGGACCAGACATTCGTTATCATATCATCATTTCGAGTAGATGTCACGGTCAATCGACCATGCACACCCTGGTGTTAGAGTTCTTCGAAACCGCCTTTCGGCCTCTGACGTGGTTCCTTTAACAACTACCAGATGGCAGCCGGGACTAACGGCTTAACATGCCTTCCGAAGCACGGAATCATCTCCATTATCAGGCAATCAGGTGATTCAAGCCTGCAATGTCCTTACCAAACTGGAAGCAACTAAACAAAGTATGCTTCCCGTGGAAATCGAACCCACGACCCCCGGGTCTACAGGCATAAACGCCTTAACCACTGGACCACGGAGGCAGTTGGTTAGTCGTTATCATATAAAACATAAAATAAATTGTGTGTATTAAATAATATTTTTTTGTAACTAATTAATGATTTGAACTTTGATCAATTTAAATGCTTTGACATTTAACTTGTTGACGTCTTGACATTCAATTAATGAGAGATAAGACAATTAATATTTTATTTAATAATGAGTTTTAAACATAGATTTAAAAAAAATGCGATTTCTTTGGTTTATACTCAGAACAATAACTAAAGTTATTGTTCTGAGGGTTTATAAGTCTATATCGCGACGTTCTGACAGGAACAAATTTTGAGTACCTTATGAGTACATTAATTGTATTAAATTTAAATGAACTATTCGATTTAAAAAAAAAAGCCGCTGTATAAGTACCCTATACTATCGTTTTTTACCTTTATTATAAAATAAGAGGTTAGTTTCCGTACCCAAAAAAAATTGTGACTTTTAATTCCCGTTTATTTATCAACTTGTGTGCTTCAGTAAAATTGCAGCACATTAAAAAGTTAAATATTATGGTATGACCCTGCAACCAAGACAGGTAGTTAAGGATGATACCCTTGACCCTTTGAAGTCGCACCTGACGCCAAATACAACTTGTTAAGTAGGTAATAGTCGAAAACGCCAACTAACTAGTAGGCATTTCCGACAAATTATGTATGTACCTGTTTAAGTACTAACTTTGAGTTGAGGAGCCCGATGGCCCAGTGAGAGTGAGCATTATTAGCGCTTACGCATGTTAAGCAACACCGGGCACACTCTCCACAAGGATGGGTGAGCGCAAGTAGCATTGAAATATCTCGAGCTCCTCCGTGGTTCGGAAGGCACGTTAAGCTGTTGGTCCCGGCTGTCATCGTTGACGGCAGTCGTTAAGTCAGATGCCTTTAGGCAGCTTGAAAAATCTAAACCCAGTGTTGGCCACTTACCTACACACACGAAAAGTAAGCAAGTAATAAGTTTTTAATTTTATTTACTTAATTATTTTCAGATTTCGCTGCTGCAGAAGCAAAAAGTAGATAATGATTTTATTCCACGGTATTTTACTAGTATCTTTTATTTGTGGATCCCAAGCAGGATCCGGAAACGTCTCGAAGTCTTTCATAGAGTCTGGACTTGTTCCTGATATTCTGTCTCAGCCTCCAGGTTCTCTTTTGAATGTGAGTACAGTAAGAGGGCCGGTTTAAACCATGCCCAACCTTCGGTAACTCCTATACTATTTTTATTCCTCTAGATCCCGACATTACTGATCAAAGATAAATCGAGCTACAGTGTTTATTACTTTTTAAGATGCAGTTGGATCAGTAACACATGTTTTGAGACTCAATAAATGCAGTGTTTCTAGTCCAAGAGCTGGTGTACCAATTTTTTGGTAGGTATTTGAGGCAAGCTGAAAACTTTTCACAAAGTAATACCTATCCTATTATACCCCAACAAGGAACTGCGGACCTGGCTGGTGGGTAGCAAGGCTAAATAATTTTTTGGTGGCCTGGCAGGTAGAAAGTCCCACCAAAATTGTCTGTCTTTTTGAAAATCTTATTTTTTAGTTATAAATTTCAAGTAGGTGCCTATTTTTTATTCTTTCATATTTTATATTTTGTTGCAAAAGATTTTTGGCACGTCTGGCAATGTTAAAAACCCCTTCTAAATATATTTTTTTGTATTCTTTAACCCTTTGACCGCGAACGTCCGATTAATCCGACATACATTTTCTATGAAAACGTTTGCGGTCAAACGGTTAAACATGAAACTACAACATATAAAAATTTCATATTGCCTCATAAGTATTAGAATATTTTTGGAAATAAAAAAAAATAAAAAGGAATAGAGCTCTGCAGTTCCGTGTTGGGGTAAGTACACACGGTGAAATTGTGATCGTTCTGGACCCTTAAAGGGATGATTCATCCCGTTGATATAAACAACTTTTCCAATGGGATCAATGCCGGGAACTCAAATTTTTTTTGACATTCCCCTAAAAATTAACCGGGCTGCCGAAATTTTTTGTATGGAACTGCCCATTTTTTTATTGGTCCCATAGGAAAAGTTGTTCATATCGACGGGCTGAATCACCCCTTTGAGGGTCCAGAACGATCTAAGTTTGACCGTGTATATTATAGGAGAGGTATGTGTCTCAAATACCTACCTAACTAAAATTGGTACCAACTCTCCTACTATTCTCCTTTGATTCTACGTACGCGTGTTTCAGGTGCAGTATCAAAGTGGTGCGGTACCGTCTGAAGGCAATGTACTAACAGTCACACAGATAATAAATGCCCCGTCAGTCTCCTGGGGCGCGCAAGATGGCGTCTACTACACTGTTCTAATGATAGGTAAATTTCATTTTGCTATTGGTGACGTCATCATCATCATCAGGTCTTTTTAGTCTCCACTGCAGGAGCACGACCCTGTCTGTACTACCTAGTAGTACCTACGTAGTATGGCTTTAGAGCCATACTTGGCCAGAGCAGTCAGAGGACTTGGCCTACACTCTCCACGCTGGCCAGATGGGTTGGAAGGGTCTCACAGATGTTTATAAGCTTTGTTTAGCTTGTATTTCCTAAGTCGCCTTATACGACATCCACGGGAAGACTTGGAGTGGTCCTATTCTACTCTGCCGGATACCACACGGCACTCCGGTGACGTAATGGAACTATTAAGCATAACACAATTGGTATTTTTACTACTGTGATGTTTTTTCAAGTCATCAGTACCTAGTCATAATCTAATTAATTGCTAGAAACTCTGCTAGAAAAAAAATATTTTTACATTTGAATTCATTCGTGACGCCGAGTCAGAGGTGATAACTGACACGCATCGTCATCATCATCAGGTCTTTTAGTCTCCACTGCAGGAGCATAACTCTCTTTGTACTACCGAAACCATACTTGGCCAGAGCAGACAGAGGATTTGGCCTACGCTCTCCTCGCTGGCCAGACGGATTGGAGAGGTCTCATTGATGTTTATGAGCTTTGTTTAGCTTATATTGGCGGAAACCACTTTTCAAAAAATATATAATTACTTACTCCGTCAGTTATAATTAGTCCGTTAAAAAAAAAAAAAAAAAATCATGGACACATTTTTTTTCGTTTTATAAATTGAACAAAAAGCGGCTAAGTGTGAGTCGGACTCGCCCATGAAGGGTTCCGTAGCAGCAAGTAACATAATATAAAAAAAGAATGAAAGGTAAATTGCGGTTTACGATTTATAACGTTTAAAAAAAATCTATTTACTAGATCTGGTTCAAACCAATTTTTGGTGGAAGTTTGCATCGTAATGTACATCATATATTTTTATTTCGTTTATAATTCTCTTATTATAAAAGTTACAGGGGGGGAGGGACACTTTTTACCACTTTGAAAGTGTCTCTCGCGAAAACTATTCAGTTTAGAAAAAATATATACTTATTAAAATCCTCAATATCATTTTTGAATACCTATCCATAGATATCCAACACATATGGGTTAGATAAAAAAAATATTGAGTTTCAGTCCAAGTATGAGGTCTTATGACTTTAGGCTCTGTCTACCCCGTAAGGGATACAAACGTGATAATACCAATGTATGTATGTATCAAACCACATTTCAGATCCTGACGCGCCGTCCCGCGCGAAACCTCTACTACGTTCGTTTCTCCACTGGCTGGTAATCAACGCGCGCAGTGATGACGTCACCACTGGCAACACTATTGCTAACTACATAAGCCCTAACCCTACACCAGGCGCGGGCCTGCATCGGTACGCGTTTTTGGTATACCAGCAGCCGGCGGAATTAGCGGTTAAGGACTTCATGATATAGTAAGTCACAATGCAAGTTACTCAACAGAAGCGAAGCTTGCTTTCATCATCATCATCTTATTTGGATCATTAAGATGTAAGTGTCATGCTCAATGACCTCAATAAAGTTTTCCAACAAGTGGGCATTAAATGAACATGGGCAAGACGAAAATAATGTCGAATGTCCTTGTTGCGCTTTCACAAGTGTCTGTTGGCTCCATACTTGACATACAGCGTGATTTTGATCCCCCTAGCTATATTGAAATCTGGGAATTAGAATCCCTAATGGAATACAGAATTGTAAAAAAAAAAGATAAAAAAAAAAATTTACCTTTCATAGAAATTCGTCCAGCTGAGCGGCGACTTTGTATGGGAAACCTAATTTTCTTTTTCGTTTTTCATCTGCTTTTCTTGCATTTCTGTGTTCCATTAGGGATTCTGATTCCCAGATTTCAATATAGCTAGGGGGTCCAAAATCACGTTGTATTTATTTATTTTATGTACCGACTGTCCTGTTGTTTGGTGGCATATCTATCTGGGTCAGTTGATCAAGGTTGGAAGTTACGGCTCCGAGGATGAGGTCTTTGGACGAATCCGACTCAGCTGGCGGCATTTGGGAAGCTCCGCAGTGTTTTCTCGTCCAAAATACCTCAGTGCTCTGCCGATTTGTATGGGAATGACGATTTTTTTTTTGAGTTCCCATCGTTGTTCCTATAGAAAAAGCTGTTCATATTGGTCGGCGGAGTCGCCCCTTTATGGGAATGTCGAGGGTCAATTTACACGGTGTATACCAACCAATGTTTTTTTTGTTTCCAGTGCTGTAAGCCGTAACAATTTTTGTCCAGAAAAATTCGGTGCTCAGAACAACTTCGGCAACCCTATTGGCGGCAACTTCTACCAGACAGAGATCACCAAAGCAACATTGTTTTAACCGACTTGAAAAAAAGGAGGTTATCAATTCGGTTGTAATTTTTTTTTATATTTGTTACCTCTGATCTGAACTCCGTCCGTCATTTATAAACCAGTTTAAAAAAAATTGTTAGAGAGGGGTATGCTTTCAAGTTGGCCCCATTTAAATTTCATCACAATTGGTTCAGTAGTTTGATTGATTTCGGTTTTTTATACGAAAGATAAATAAATATAATAAAATAAATAAATAAAATAATAATATCCTTTGACTTTCAAATAAGTAAGTGAATTTGATTAATAATTCGATTAACTGAGTTTTATTTCATCCTTATTCTTGCTCACCCACGCTGGACTCGGAGTAAAGAAATAGCCTCGAATATACCAGCTGCTTCTGCAAAAATCTAAGAAATCATGTTAATAGGCGATGCCGAATGCCCCCTAACATGCTAAACGGCGCCTTCAGGTCTTATTTCAGACTTAGGCTCTGTCTACTCCACAATGGAAAATACTATGTATGTATATATTTGGAGATATTTAAAAAGAAAATCAACAACCTGTGGACCTGGCTCTCACCAAAAAAGAAGAAAAGTCAAATTGACTACATATTAACAAACATTAGAAATTATTATTCAAATATAGAAATAATCAAACAACTCACCTTCTCTTGTGATCACATGCTGATTAGAAGTACTATACATCTGACAAAAATTAGAAAGAGTAGAGCTACCTTTAACAATATGACATCAAAAATCACCACTCGGCAAAACCAACTCCAATACCTAGAAGCTCTGAAAGAACATTTAAAAAGATCAAATATTTCCGAAGAAGACGACATCGAAAACTACTATTCAAAATTAAAAACAGCGATTATTAAAAGCCTTAACTCTATAAATCACATAAAAAACAGGAAAAATTACTCTATCTCAAGCACCACTAAAACCATGATGATAAGAAGAAGTGAACTACAACATAAAAAACCCCTTACATTAGAAGAAAAACAAGAACTGAAAAAATTATACAAATGTATTGGTAGACAAATAAAAGAAGAATATAAAGAACATAAACTAAAAGTAATAAAGAGACACTTAAATACTGCAAGAAGTCTGAAAAAAGGTTGGAAGGAAGTTAATACCGCAAAGAATTGGATAGATAGATAGATAGATAATACGTTTATTTGATTGCCACAAACACACAAAAAGGTAATACAGGCGATCTTAAATCTAAGTACATAAACAAGAACAGTCATTTGTGTGCTGCAGCAAGACAAAAAGGCCATAACTCAGCGATTATTTTGCACTTACGTACAAAAACACTGATTTTCAGTTATCGCCGTCAAGTAGGTGCGGGTGCAAGGAGATTATATAATAATATATACGATATACGTGTGGGAATTGACACAAATAAATAAATAATGAAATGCATGTATAGAAATAATTATGACCAATACGTAAGAACCCAATATATCTAAGATAGAAAATATTTATAAATTAGAAGATAGATAAAAACGATACACAATGTTCCCCCAGTGAGCCAGACACGTCGTAGAGAAAATCAGCTACCGGCAACGATTTGGAATACCTTCAACTTGCTTTTGTAGAAGAAAAGTTTTGTAGTGCTTTTTAAATGTATAAACCGAACTTAGTAGCCTAATCGGAGGTGGAATATCATTCCAGCACTTCGTTGCCTTCGTTGGATACCATGCCTAAATAAAAACTCTGGTAAATAATTTTCGAGATCAGAGATAATAAATATAGCAACAGAATTCTATAGGTCACTCTATACACAGAAAACTCATATACCAAATCAGGACTCTCCCATTCACACCACTCATCATCAAGACCCTGTATTATTGGAGAGATTTACCGAACGAGAAATATACTCAAAAATCGAAAAACTTAAAACAGATAAAAGCAATGGACCAGACGGCATACCAAATGAGGCCTTGAAATCAGCTAGAGATGTAATAACTACCCATATAACTCACCTCTTCAACAAAATACTAGACAATAGAGAAATACCAAAAGAGTGGGCACAGTCTGATATTATACTGCTATATAAAAAAGGCGACCCTGCCGATATTGGCAACTACCGCCCCATCAGTCTTCAACCAAATATATAAAAACTATTTGCCTCGTGTCTCGAAAACCGCCTCGAACCCTTAACTGAAAAATACCAACCAGTCGAACAAGCAGGTTTTAGAAAAGGTTTCTCAACTATTGACCACATACATACCCTTGAACAAATAATTGAAAAATATGCAGAAAAGCAATCTCCACTGTACTTGGCCTTCATTGACTATGCTAAAGCGTTCGATTCAATCTCACAAGAAAGCATATGGGAAGCTTTAGAAGACTGTAACGTACCAAACGAAACAATAGAGCTTTTGAAAGATATCTATAAGAAAAGTAAAAGCAGAGTCAGACTAGAGAAAAAAGGTCCAGAATAAAAATATGTAGGGGTGTGCGATAGGGCGACCCGCTGTCACCCAGATTATTTATTACTGTTCTTCAATATATCATGAAAAGCCTAAAATGGACTAAGAAGGGAATTTTCTTAAATGGAAAATACCTAAATAATCTCAGATTTGCTGATGACATAGTAATATTCTCTGAAACACCATCACAATTACAACAGATGATTAATGATCTGAACAATATCAGTCGTAACATAGGCTTAGAATTGAACATCACTAAAACCAAGATTATGACAAACAGAACAGAACAACCGATCAAAGTTGATAATAGCCTACAGAATATGTGCAAGAATACATCTACCTCGGAAAACAAATCTCTTTCAAGCAAACCAGACATATAGATGAGTTAAACAGACGTATAAACTTAACATGGAAAAAATTTTGGAGCTTTAAGGAAATACTTAAGTCAAGTCTACCAATCAACCTAAAGACTACTGTGTTGGATGGATTCCAGCCTACTGCCGTGTCTATCTTATGGATGCCAAACATGGATATACAATAAAAAAACCGAAAGGAAAATTCAAACCTGCCAAAGAGCAATGGAGTGGAGTATTCTAAACTTAAAACGCATAAATAAACAAAGAAACACAGACATAAGGAAACGGACCAAAGTAATAGATGCTCTCAACCACTGCAAAAAACTAAAGTGGAAATGGTCAGGCCATGTGGCACGTATGAATACGGATAGATGGTCTTACAAAGTGACGCACTGGGCTGGCCCGCTCAGGAAAAGGAAACAGGGAAGGCCCCTCGACAGATGGCTTGACGAAGTAAAAAGAATTGCAGGAGAAAACTGGATGTTAAAAGCCAAAGACAGAACATTTTGGAGAAGAATGGAGGAGGCCTTTACTCGAGAAGAGGTCCTTACGAAATAAATAAGATAATAAATAACAATAGATTTATAACAAATTCATTGTGAAGGACAATAAAATGGCTTATAATAATATATTTGGAGAAAACGCGAAATTCGTCGGAAGGAATTTATTCATTACAGAATCCCAACTATGATACTAGACTGGTTATAGAATAAACCAGACCACGGTGACCGGGATAGACTACATGTGCATGTGAGGTCTCATTGATGTTTATGAGCTTATGTTTAGCTTGTATTTCCTATGTCGCCTCTTACCACCTCCATGGGAAGACTTGGAGTGGTCCTATTCCACTCTGCCGGAAACCACACGGCTACGTTTACGAAGAGGTTGTAGCACAGTATCTCCACTTGTTCTACAATCCACTGGTTTGATCATAGACGACGCAGCCAGGCGGATTGACCAATCACAAGACTCGAAATCAGATTTCGAGTATTGTGATTGGTCAATTCATACACCGCTAAGCTCCTCGCTGTTCGACTCCGCGTCAGTGAAGACTCACCCTAAATCTCACTACTGCCGCACCATGACTGTCTATTTTAGGTATTCCACATATTGTTCATGAATAAACATATTTAAAATAATTTCATAATATATTATCCACTAGAATCGATTTGCAAAACTATTCAAAACAAACACCAGGTAGTCCGTTAAAATCCCTACCAAGATCTTCAAATTATGTTTTGTAATCTTACCATATGTTGTTGTTTTTCGTGTGTGTAAGTGGCTAACTGACACCAGTTGTCAGATTTTTCAAGCTGCCTAAAGGCATCTGACATAGCTTAACGACTGCTATCAAAGATGACAACAGCCGGGACCAACGGCTTCACGTGCCTTCTGAAGCACGGAGGCGCTCGAAATATTTTTATGCCACTTGCGGTCACCCATCACAATAGGGCCTGCGGCCAGGGTTGCTTTACATGCGTAAGCGATTTCAATCCTCATAGCCATCGAGCTCTTCAACATATTTTATAATAAGAGTAATTCAATGGATGCTTCTTATCTATACTTTTAAACTAATATTAGCAAGAGGAAAGATTTGATTGCAAGCATTTGGCACCGAAACTAGGTACTGGATCAATTTGCAAAATTCTTTCACCATTAGAATCGTTCATCATATTTGATGAACATAGGCTAACACAGGTACATTGGTTGCAACTACCCAGCCTTAATTATTTGTTTTCAAAACTCCTTATTTCTTCATATTAAATATAAATAAATAAATAAATATAAATATATACGGACAAATCACACAGATTGAGCTAGCCCCAAAGTAAGTTCAAGACTTGTGTTATGGGATACTAACCCAACGATACTATATTTTATAACAAATACATATATAGATAAACATCCAAGACCCAGGCCAATCTGAAAAAGATCATTTTCCATCTTGACCTGGCCGGGGATCGAACCCGGTCACTCCGTGTCGCAGGCAGGCGTGTTGACCGCTGCGCCACGGAGCTAGTCAAATATTATAGAGGCACCGCCGGCTGTCTGTATAATATTATTCTGGATACATATAAAAAATCCCGGATTTGAATCTTTATCGAAATCTCAGCATACTTAATGGACGGAATACGGACGTGCAACAAAAAAAGGTAAAATATTGAGTCTTTCCCTCACTTACAAACTTAGCGATCAGCTGGGCCAATTCTTTATTTTTACCCGACTCATCTACCCAGAAGAAGGATAATATTTTTAGTGCGTATGTATGTAACTATGTAATGTATATCTGTTCCATTGTCGTCTCCTATAGCCTAAACGGTGACTTTTTAAAAAGGCAGATTATTTGACGTCCGTATTTCCGGTTGAAAATTAGGATGCTTCTTCGATATTTAAGTCTAAAAAGGGGAAAAAAGGAATATTTAAAATCAAAAATGTTAGTGTTTTTGGGAAAAAGAAATGTAAGTTTTCACCAAATTTCTTGAAAAAAGAAATATTTTTGTAAAAGATAAAAATAAAAATCTAAAATCATGGTTATTTCAATTTGTGCGAAAATTTTGACGTTAGGTAAAAATATGTAAATACAAAAAGAGTAGAACTTGTTATTACATCATCATCATTTCGAGTAGGTGTAACGGTCAATCGACCATGCACACCCTGGTGTCAGAGTTCTTCGGAACCGCCTCTCGGCCTCTGACGTGGTTCCTTTAACGACTACCAGATGGCAGCCGGGACCACCGGCTTAACGTGCCTTCCGAAGCACGGAATCATCTTTATTATCAGACAATCACGTGATTCCTGCAATGTCCTAACCAAACTGGAAACAACTAAACAAAGTATGTTTCCGGTGGGAATCGAACCCACGACCTCCGGGTCAACAGGCAAACGCCTTAACCACTGGACCACGGAGGCCGTTAAATGTGTTGTGTTATTACCTACATCATTGCCATATAAAGTTTTTCCACAGGACTTGCAGTTTTGTCGGAAATCTAGACAAACCGTCTTTACCTTCCACTTCCCGACCTCAGATCGCCCGTAAATTATATTTCCTATAATTTTTGATTTATTCCCTTTCTTTTCCAATGGGTTTCATCCTACTATAATTTATTTTGGTTTCAAAAATTATCGGCTCTGGTCTATACATGGTGAAATTTTTATCGTTTTGGACCCTTAAAGAGGTGACTCATACCATCAAAATGAACAACTTTATCTATGGGACGAATGCTGGAAACTCAAAAAAAACATCGACATTCTCATACAAACTGGCCGGGCGGGCGGCGGGACTCTTTTGTATGGAAATGACGAAATTTTTTTGAGTTCCCAGCATTGGTCCCATTGAAAAAGTTGTTCATATTGATGGTCTGAGTCACCCCTTTAAGGGTCCAAAACGATCAAAATTTCACCGTGTATAACTCAAAGGTGCAAAACCAGCCTCTATTAGCCAGGTATAAAACACATATATCTAAAATTGCAGAACCCTACTGTGCGAATCGGACACAAAAATTCCTACACACCATTTGGATCAACCGAAAATGATAAACATTGATCGTATCAGATTAAAATGAAGCACTTCAAATAATCTGATCGAGCATCTCAGAGATATTTTATATTTTTCAGCTCAACAGTGTCGAAAAAGTATATTTGTTGGTCAAAGTCATAACCCTTTTTTTACCTCGTAATTGAGTGAAAATGGCTGTAGGTTTTTGGATTTTGTTTGTAACTATTATCAGTGGATTTCAAGGTGGAGTAGCAACATCTTTGGAGTCTTTTATAGTACATGAAGTCGTACCTGATATTTTGTCGCGGCCACCGGCATCTTTGTTGTCTGTAAGTACTGCTGTCATACCTTTGATTCTAGTAGAATCTATTGTAAGTAATAAATAAATAATAAATATATACGGACAAATCACACAGATTGAGCTAGCCCCATGGTAAGTTCGAGGCTTGTGTTATGGGATACTAACTCAACGATACCATATTTTATAACAAATACATATATAGATAAACATCCAAGACCCAGGCCAATCTGAAAAAGATCATTTTCCATCTTGACCTGACCGGGGATCCAAATAATGGTTTAAACCATTATCCGACCAAAATAAGACGGTACCAAAGTTAGTTAGTTCATAATAAAGGCGCTTTTCCTGTCATGCGTTTTATCGCCTCTGTGCGGATCCTGTCCGCCTCTGTGCGGATCCTGTCCATTACACGCTCCTGGCCACACACAGAACAAAGATTGCGTTTGTTGCTGCAGTGTCGTGCGTGCGAATAGTGAGTGTCGCCAGTGACTAAAAAAAAATGTATTCTTGAAAACTGTTTTCATTTTAAATTACTTGTTTTTATTTTTGTTTCTGATTATATGCATACTCTATGCGTGCGACCCGCGTCACAGTAAAAATAACACTGAAAGCAGAAGGACGCCGCCCGCAGCCAATCCGCGTTCCGCGCGCGTGCTACCCGCATGATAGGAAAAACATGTATGAAATGGTAGGATGCGGGCAACCTGCATGCGGACCAAATCCGCACATAGGCGATAATACGCATGACAGGAAAAGGGCCCTAAGACGAAAATGTTTTACATCTATGTACGAGTATATCTTCAGATTATATTTATGTATAAAGAACCAGTTTTTTTTTATTTTAGGTAAAATTTGAAAGCGGGGCCAGTGCATCCGAAGGAAACGAACTGACGATTGAAGAGGTCAAGGGCCTCCCTGTACTCGCGTGGGGTTCGGAAAGTGGGGTTTACTACACTGTGGTAATGTGCGGTAGGTGTGGACGATAAGCTTAAAATCATTTAGGTATAATATTAGAATTAAAGACTTGCTGGCAACCCGGATACAATATATTCGGACACACTGTACTAATTTAGGTACATTTTAATTTTTTTTCTACTGACAATTCGGACACCATCAAATTATTGAAGCTGTTTACCTAGTACAGTCAGATAAAAAAAGTTTTAAATTTGTAAAAAAAAAGCGTTACCAGGTGAAACGGACATCTATTCGTATGTTAAAAAAAACTTAAATAATTTAAAACGTTTTTTTAGTAAAAAAAAAGTGTTAAAAAATATTAAGTATAAAAATCAACATCTTATAAATATTACCCTGTCACGCCATGGGCAGTGGTGATCATTTACCATCAGGTGACACGCTTGCTCGTTTGCCGCCCTATATCATAAAAAAAAAGTGTCAACAACATTTGGGTGGTAACCAGCGCAATTTTTTTTTAAATCTATGGGTGGTAACGTTTGCCGAATGCATCCGGAACGATGGGCCACTTACGATGGACTTGTGAGGATGATTACAGGAAGCGTGTAGGCCTAGGAAACGTAGGTGTGTGTGACAATATAAAGTCTAAAAAGAAATGTTTAGATGCAGAATGGAAAGCAATGGGGAAGACCTTTTACCAGCAGTGAGACAAAATAAGATATAAAAAAAAATATTTTTAAATTTCATTTTGGGTTGACGTCAGCTGTGTGTGTGTTAAAACTTTGCCAAATTCATTTTAAGTTAAATACTAAAACGGGGATAAAATTGAAATCATTAGCAAACGTTTAAGGAGTGACTCAGACCACGAATCTGAACAACTTTCATTGGGAGCAACTCCAAAATTGCTAATAAAAATCAAGTAGATATTCCTCTTTTGTATGAAAGAGCAGATAATTTTTTCACGATGTCGAAGTTGGTCCCATAATGAAAGTTGTTCAGAATCGTGGTCTGTGTCCACCTCACTAATGAATTCAATTTCACCCTGTATGTGGCAAAAAATATGTGGTATGGTCGGTATGTCATACTCAGCTGCCTTACCGGTGGTTGCACGTATAGCATCGGGGGCATTGGGTAAGCACCATACGTGCAATCACCGTACGCTCGAGCTGTTACTTACCTACTTATCCGAATTCATCCGAGCAAGTAACATCCCACATGCCTTTATCGGTATATTAAAGTTCCCCCAGCCCAACAAACCCCTATCCTTCCCCGCTTAAAAACTGTTTTGATGGACAGCAGCGTCGAAACTGTGATAAACAAATTAATTTGCTGCGGTACAGAAGATCCAAGAGTGTAAGTTGATTCAATCGAAGCATGGGCCGTCTCTTAGCGATGCGTAAATTCGCAGTGCAATGCGTAAGACGCAACGAGGCGAGCAAACACCAGCCCGCTAAGCAAATCTCACTACAGCCGCAACATGACACTTTATTTTCGTTATTCCACACTTTGTTCATAAACGTGTGTATTTATTTATTGACATAACACCAAATTACACCAATTTCACGTTAGGTACAAAGTCCACTAGAAACATAGAGAGACAGAAAGATAGACAAAGTTAATTTGTAATACTATGGATTAGTAAAATATTTTTTTATGAGTACAACACATAAGGACTAGTCTCATCCATAAAGTAGCTTATAGTTGTCGTCTTTACAGGGTTTAGATCTATAGCAATCCCAAACAGCCTTATTACAAAACGAGGACTAACATGGGTTTCAACCATTAAATAAACGTCATGACATAACACCAAATTACACCAATTTCACGTTAGGTACAAAGTCCACTAGAAACAATTTGCAAAACAATCTAAAACAAAAGCCGTAAATAATGCAGCTGCCGAAATTCCCGGCGAGAACCCTCGTACATTTTTAGTTTTTGTAATTTTTTTTCATGTATACCGTAAATAACAAATACGGAATGTCTTCAGATGCTGATCCTCCATCAAGAGCTAACCCAAATGACCGCTCTTTCCTACACTGGTTGGTGGTCAACGTAAAGGACGATGACGTTATCAGCGGGGAAACGATAGTAGACATTTTGAACTCTCACCCCGAGCCAGGCACGGGGTTGCATCGATATGTTTTCTTGGTATACAAACAGGAGACGAGGATTACCTTTGAGGCTGCTACACCGAAGTAAATTTGATTTTTATATGTTTAAAGTTAGAATAAATTTCTTTGATATTTAATAAAAAAAATCAGACAAGTGCGAGTCGGACTCGCGCACAAATGGGTCCGTACCATTATCTATAAAAGATTTAAATTATTTTAAATATTTTTATTATATGATGTACCTACAAAATCTATGCTTATTGCAACTTTTTCTTTACCTGTGCTAGACGTTGCTTCGTACCAAATTTCAAGATTCTCAGTTCCCGGGAAACACCCTGTACGTTTTGAATCCCTTGCGAATGTCGAAAATTTGTGGCATAAACGGCTGTACCTATCTTTTGATTGCGCTGCTGGCTTAGAAGTAATACAATTTCACAGCTCCAAGGGACCGTAGACCTGAGTATTTGTTATGAGTTTCAGCTTGATACCTTCACGCGTTCCCGAGAAAAAGGTCTTGACAGACAGACGGACAACAAAGTGATCCTATAAGGGTTCCGTTTTTTCCTTTTGAGGTACGGAACCCTAAAAAGTAAGATTTTTGATATGTTATCTATGGTTTGGTTGATTTTTAGGTCAGGTCAGGGGTGTCAGCTTTATTTAATAATGTGTTTAAACTTCCAGTGCTACGTTCGAGGGCCGCATCAGATTTTGGCCTGAGGACTTCGCTGCGATGTACAGTCTTGGAGAACCCATCGCAGGCAACTTTTATCAAACACAAAATATTGAATAAAATCTGGATTTTGTTCTGGCAATGTTTTTTCTTTTGTTTCTGATTGAACTTTTTTCATTTCATGCACAATAAGACAAAAATGCGTAGCGAAACTGTTTTTCTATGTTTCCTGTACAGTCTACTAGCTTTCGCCCGCGGCTCCGCCCGCGTCAATGTCGATCCCTCGGGAATAGCACTTTTTCCCGGGATAAAAGGTAGTCTATATCCTTCTCCGTACTCTTGTATGCAAAATTTCATGATGATCGGTTCAGTAGTTACGGCGTGAAAGCGTAACAAACAAACAAATTAACAAACTCACTTTCGCATTTATAATATTAGTTAGGATTAGGAATCAACAAGTACTTTTGAGGTCGAAACTTTTTGTATTCTTTGAAAATTATGACTGAGGTGTCATTTGAAGTATTAGAAAAATAAATCGCGGCCTTGGTATTTTCTCAAAAATATCTACATACCATTCCGAATCATATATCACTTATAACGAAATTATAGCTACAATATAAGATTTGAAATCTAAATACAGCAGGACAGGACTTGTACGTGTGCGTGCATTTCCTCAGCTACCCACAAAAGTGTCGAATAATAAATGTTGACTAAGTAACTAGATCTTTAGACGCCGTGTGGTATCCGGCAGAGTAGAAAAGGATCACTCCAAGTCTTCCTGTGGATGTCGTAGAAGGCGACTCAGAAAATACAAGCTAAACAAAGCCGTCTGTCCAGCGTGGAGAGTGTAGGCCAAGTCTACTCTAGTAGTACAGAGAGGGTCGTGCTCCTGTAGTGGAGATTTTAAAGACCTGATGATGATGATGATGATAATAGATCTTTACTTAAAAGCTGCCGTCAAACGTTTATCGATGAAATAAATATGTGTATTCAGTCATTATTGAACTGTGTATTCAGTTATTATTGAATATTAGGAAACGTTTCCCTGGCGGAACTTTGTCAGGGATCCAAAATTCTAGTAGTAGAGCAATAAGTTTATCATAAGAGACAAATGTTTATGAACGAATGGACTTTTTATGTCATAGGCCTCCGAAGTTATTCAAAATTCCAAAATGAAGGTATTGGGATTCTACTCGCTTCGATGAATGGGAAAAAGCAGCAGCAGCTCGGGAATCCCAGGCGCGCGTACCTGATGCCAGATGCCATACCTAGATCCTCCGGACAGACAATTGAAGATGACACCCCTGACTCTTGTGTATACTTATAACCCACCCCTGTATATTTAACTTCAAGCCGTACAGGTAGCGGGAAGGTAATAAATTAAAAAAACTATTTCAGTGCCTCATCCAGTAACGAGGACCATGTCTACAATTTTTTCTCCGGAGGCCTTCGCTTAAGGACTTTAAACTCGGCAAACTAACTGGCAATTTTTATCGTACGACTTGGAGAGGTCTCACTCACAATGTACAATTGACCCTCTTTGCGTGTTCTCAGTTGCATCTTGAGTTGCAGTCAGCTCCGTGGCGCAGTGGTTAACACGCCAGCCTGTGACACGAGGGTGCCTGAGTTCGAACCCCTGTCAAATTACGGTGGAAAATGATCTTTTTCAGATTGACCTGGGTCTTGGATATTTATCTATCTGTCTATATGTATAGGTATATATATTTGTTATATAGAATGCCATAACACATTCCTTTAGGGCTAGCTCAATCTGGGTGATTTGCTCCTATATTTAAATATCCATACTACAAGATACGCGAATAAGATTCCAATTTCCTAGCCCAATCGAACTTCAGGAAGTGGTTAGTTATAATAAAGACCGGATTATATGCAACAAAAAAACCCAATATATGCATGCTATAGAAATGAAAATAAAAAAAATAGCCATCGTAGTAGTAGACGGGAATCATAACCGTAAAAGCAGGAGAGATGAAGCGTGAAAGGTCCGTGAAGGCGCAATGCCGACTTAGGCCGTAGCGGTAGTACGTCAAATGTATATAAATCATATAAATAGTAAGCGGTTTTTCCTTAGTACCATCAATGAGCGGCTGACACGGGTCAACCGCCAACTATTCCAGAGTGTGATTAATGCAGTAATCAACGCTGGTGTTATTCGTGGACGAGACGAGGGCATATCTTTGCTTGGCAAGGTGACGGCGGGAGTGTAGGTAGGTATACCTAAGTTAGCCTGTACCTTGTTGTATTTGTAAAGAGTACTACAAATACAACAAGGTATCATTATTAAGTGATCTGGCATCAGTAAATACGTTTGAGTGCTGTGGTATTGAGGTTCCACAAATAAAATTAATATTAATATGTATTTATCGAATACCCAATACCAATGCTTTTGTATTTCTTCAAAAACTCGAAACACTTTTGTTTAAACTAAAACGTAGGAAAAACACGAAGATAGTAATTGCAGGTGATTTTAATATAAATTTGTTCATAAATACAAAGGAACTCTCTGAATTTATTCGAATAACCCAAAATTACGGCATGACTATTCACATCAAGGAATCCACTAGGGGTGCGTCATGCTTAGACCAAATCATAACAAACATCTCGACTGCAGTAGGAAGAACTAATCACTTAGGACTATCAGATCACCAAAATTTTTTAAACAGTTAGTTTTCCAATAGAAAAAATTCTAATGCCAAAAAATATATCTTATATTTTCAAGAGAGACTTATGCCATGAAAACATGAGAAAGTTTGCGGAATATATTTCATGTTTAACTTGGAATGATGTATTTAATCAGACAGATGTGAACACCGCATTTGATTACTTCCATGATACTTTGATATTATTTTTTAAATTATGCTTTCCATTTTCCATTTCCCATACGTAAAATTAAAGTAAATAAATATAACCAAAATAAATGTCCTTGGCTCACAAAAGGCTTAAAAAAATCATGTGTGACAAAAAGCACTTTGAGATTAAAATATTATAAACATAAAAGTAATAGCGCAAAAATAGCATATAGAAATTATAGTAAGCAATTAAAAAAATGTTTAAATAATGCACGTAAATTAAAAAATGAGACTTACTTATAAAATTCTAAGAATATAAGTAAAGCAACATGGAAATTAATTAAAAGTTATGAAGGAAATTACACCCAAAATCAACACATTGATAAAATTTTAATTAATGACGATAATAATAATACTATTATAACTAATCCAACTGACATTTGTAATACTTTTAATAATTTTTTTATAGACATGACTAATAATACTAATAATGATCATCCATCAGCAACTCGCTCTTCGATATGGTCTTGTGGAATCCGAGGTACCGTACTATAAATACACGCCGGCGCCAGTTCTCGAAAATGGTCATGCCACGCTCTACTGGGATCGATCTGTTATTACGGACAGGACTATTGTTGCCAATAAGCCTGATATCGTGTTGACAGGTCGATCGACGCGCCAGGCAATGCTCATCGATATCACCATCCCGCATGACGAGAACCTCGTGAAAGCCGAGAAGGACAAGCTCAGCAAGTACCTTGACTTGGCCCACGAGGTGACTGCTATGTGGGATGTGGATTCGACGATCATTGTCCCGATAGTTGTATCTGCAAACGGCCTTATAGCGAAGAGTCTCGACCAACACCTCAAGAGACTCTCGCTGGATGGCTGGATCAAGGGCCAGATACAGAAGGCAGCACTCCTGGACACGTCACGCATAGTCAGGAGGTTTCTTTCTCTGCAGCCTTAACCGCCGGTAGCTTGAGCCTTGCCCCGCTGCTGGCGGCGAGCTAGGTTTAGGTTTTATAATGTTTTTATGTTTTGTATTATATTTTTATATTTTACTTTTTATACAAATATTATTAAACCTAGGCTTAAGATTAATTTTGAATAAAGAGACTAATAATGATAATAAGGCATCTAAGATTATGAAATATAATGATATTAATAATTCAAATACAAGTATATTTTTACATCCAACTACGCCACAAGAAGTATTTGACATAATCAGATTATTAAAAAATTCAACGTCTGTAGGTTACGATGAATTCCCGACCAAATTGTTAAAATATTGTGCGCTTGTCCTGTCTCCTGTACTCTCGTATCTTATAAATTTGACGTATGAAAAGGGAAAATTTCCTTAAGCCCTAAAAATAGCAGTTATAAAACCGATATTTAAAAAAGGAGATAGAGATAAAATGGACAATTATAGACCTATTGCTTTGACCTGCGTAATAGATAAAGTTTTTGAAAAGGCAATGCAAATTAGATTATATGATTATTTAGAAAAAAATGATATTTTGAAACCGGAACAAAATGGTTTTCGTAAAGGAAAATATACTACACTAGCCGCTTTCAATCTAATTAAGACTGTCACAGGAAATGTTGATAAAAATATTCACACTGTGGTATTTTTCTTTGATATGAGCAAAGCTTTTGACTTTGTACTACATGAAATACTATTAGTGAAATGTGAGAAATACGGTATCAGGGGTGTCGCAAATGACTGGCTGAAGAGTTACCTGGAAAATAGATCACAATATGTTGAAATAACAAATGTAAATGAAAAAAATGGAAGAAACTTTATTTCAATCAAAAGCTTTAGTCAATAGCACCGGAGTTCCTCAAGGAACAATATTAGGGCCACTTTTGTTTATTATCTATATTAATGATCTACCAAATGTTACAAACAATCAATGCAATTTATTTGCAGATGATATATCCATCGTGATTGCTGCAACCCCGGGTCAAAACTTCAACAATGATATCAACATGACAATTGGCAAGATAATTGATTGGCTACAAAATAATAACCTACAGATAAATATAGATAAAACGAAATATCTTAGGTTCTATAATAGAAAAAAAAATACTCAAATGAATTAAATGTTGCATTACCGAATGGATCAAGTATGGAAGCGAAAGTTATTAAATTTTTGGGTATCACTATTGACAATCAATGTGCGTGGAAACAGCATATAGAAAGCATCTGCACGAAACTAAATAGATTTAGATATGCATTATAAAAAAATAAAAAAAATAAAAATTTGTTTATTGGGAAACTAGTAAATTACAATTAATATAGGTTGCTGGAGCCTCCTTTTAAGCAAAAATGTGCTTGTGCCAGAAGACTCCGCTCTTTCTTATCGCTAAGTATATAAGTTCCTAATAAACAAAGTCTTACGATTAGACTATGTTTGTTTACATGTTGCAAAATTTAACATAATGATATAAAATAATCCATCTCCATCCCATTGTTCGGACTAAATACGCGCACATCAACTGCTACTGTAGCTGTATAACATTGTACAATAAACTACCGGAAGATATAAAGAAACTAGAACTAAAATCGTTTAAGAAAGGACTTTATGCTTTACTAAGGGATAAATGCTTCTACAGTGTTCAGGAATTTTTAAATAGTAAATTGACATAACATTAATTGACATTTTGACATTAATATTAATAATAGCCATGAATTGAAGTTTACCTATATTATAGAAATAGCAATGCATTTTAATTATTGTACATGTAGTTGAAATACTTTTATATTTGTATGCCATCATAGGCTGAATGCTGGAACTAATATATAAAATGAATACCATTGTACCCATTCAATGCAAATAAATACTTTCTTTCTTTCTTTCTTTCTAGCCGTGGTAGAGCCACACTACCGGCATTTTCTGCTAGTAAGCCATGCATGCATGGGCCGTCTCGTCTGGGGAAGTACCACACTCTCACAGAAAATCGACGATTGATTAGAAGCTTTACCGCTTCTATGCTTCGTTCGGTGAGCGAGAGAGCCGGAGGCCCATCCTTCCCCCCTCCCCCCCCCCCCCCCATGCTTTGCCCCGATGTCTTCCCCCAACTCCTTGAAAGGCTGGCAACGCTCCTGTCACACCCTGGTGTTGCAGTTGTCCATGGGCAGCGTGCGTTGATCGCTTACCATCAGGCGACTCGCTTGCTCGTTTGCCGGCCATACAAAAAACATTGTCAAGTAGTATCTGCATTCATCTGTTCATGATGTAAATAAAATAAAGTGGATTGATATAAAAAATGTTTTATTAACATGACAATATTAATAAAAGTAAAAGTTATGCTGTAACAAAGAAGAGGTCTGGTGCTGCGCGGACGCAAACCCTAGAAGAAGGACGAAAGGAGGTTTTTGGGCAGCCAATGTGTGCAAAACTTATAAGGTATCCTTATAAGTTTATCCTTATATAAGTAGGCAAACTTATATTTGTCTCATGCGTAAGCACTCATAATGTATAGGTACATTTTCTCAAGGTATAAATATCAATTTAGGGTAACGCTGCTGAATAAGAAAATCCGCTCTAAACACCCAAACTCTTGTACAGCAGAGGAACGTATGAGTCGAACTGAGCGCGGTAGAAGTTGCCTCCGACCGGGGCCCCTAGGTTGTGCTTCTTGGCGAACTCGTTGGTGGAGAAAGCAGCCCTCCCGTCGATGGATCTAAAAAAATATTAGAAAAATGTATTTTTTTTTATCACTAGATTTATATACTACATAGATAGATTGAGTGACACGGCGTCGGTAGTAAACACGTTAACCGGGAAGCCTTGAACTCGGTTTAACAGGGTTAAATGCTTGTAGGTACTTGATTTTTACATGTTCTTTATATGATTCTGCAGCTACCCAAGGAGGATTGTCATGAGGCCGGCGGCAGCCTGTTTGCCACATCATTCATCATGATCATTTCAGCCATATGAAGTCCACTGCTGGATAAATGCCCAAGGATTCTTCGTTCCATGGGAGGATATTGCCATACTAACCACACTTAACAGGTGGGTTAGTGATCGCAGTTTCTTTAGCTTCTTGTGCTTCCGACGCTGCTGTCCATCGTAAGCATTTTCAAGCTGGGGAAGGATAGGTATTTGGGAAGGGAATGACGGTATTGGGATACTACTCACTCGGATAAATGGGGGAAAAGCAAGTAGCAGCTCGGGTGGCTCAGCGCGATTACCCGATGCCATAACTGAAACCGCCGGCCAAGGAGTTGAGTCTGTAATATAATAACCTAACCCAGGCTCTGACGCATTACAGCTAAGGATGGGAACCCGTAATATACTCGCTTGAGAAGAACACGGCACATGTGTGCAAGAACAAGCAATACAGAGCGGGCGCACGTTTCGAATCACATTCGACCTGTGGAAGACCTCCAAACAAGGTCGAAACATGTCGTCCAGAAACTAACTACGTACGTGTTTAACCCTTTCTCTTCTCGATAGATAGAATAGAATAATGTTTATTGCAACACATTGACACTCAACACAATATAAAACTAAAACAAAAGAAAATACACAAGGAACAAAAAATAAGATATCTGTGCCATCAGTGTTACAAAAAGTGACGGCTCAGCGTTACGCTGGACAGGATACCCTAATCCAGCACTGATTTTCAGCCTTCACCTTCTGAGGCATCACGGGCACGGGCTAATGATAGATGAAAGTTTAACTCACTTGTTAGACAGCCTCTTCTCGTCAAAGGATAGTTTGCCAGGTTGTTTGTACAGGATGTAGACGTATCTATGGATGCCGGTGCCCTCTGGTGGACCAGAGCCGATGTACCCAGACAGGGTCTCGCCGGCAGACACGTTGTCGCCAGGGATGTTCACTACCAGCCAGTGGTGCCATTCGCGGTAAACTTTCTCTGGGCCGTCGTAGTTGTCGGGATCTGGAATAAAGGATTTTTCATTATCAGAGTCCGGTGATAGATCTGCAGGCCTATTCGCTTATTTTTGACAGTTAGGGTAACCAACGTTTTGATCATCATCTCAGAATTCTATTTTTATTAAAGATATATAAACCGTAATAGATGTTAAAGTGACCATAAAATGTTGTACACCGTAGTTTTTACAAGGTCAAGGTGCACGAATTATAATCGTCAAAATAAAAAAAAAATATGGCCTGGTACCGCAACGGTGATAAATACCCAAAAGTGCAAAAGGCTAAATCATGCCTTCAATTTTGGATCATCTAACCACTGATACATATAGTTAAGAAATTATCCCTAACTTAAGGGATATTTATAATTATGGGTGACCGGTGATAAATATATATATTTATCACCGTTGGTTGGTGTATGTACCAGGCCTTATTTTTTATTTTAACGCCTTTATTTCGTGCACCTAGATAAATAATAAGGGAGCTTACCAGTAACAGCCCCACAGATGTATAATTAGGGTGCTTACCAGTGAATATAAGAGTCCCACTAGATGGATGATCAGGGTGCTTACCAGTGAATATAAGAGCCCCACTAGATAATAAGGGAGCTTACCAGTGAATACAAGAGTGTAGTAGGAGTTGGGATCAGCATCGTAGGAGACGGTGGGCTGGTCCTTCACTTGAGTAGGAGTGAGCTCGTTGCCAAGCGATGCTACAGCGCCACTGGGGTATTTTAACTGGAATTGTAAGACGTCGTTATCCACACGGGGTAAACAGAGCCGAGGGGTTGCAAGATATATTTATAGGTATTTATTAAGAAGACAGGCTTTAAAATGAAAACGGCAATGGAAACTAATAAATACAGATATTATATATACAGCATCCATATCCAACCATTATGTATTTTTAATATCTACTCAATTTAGACAAAGTGATATTTTATACTGAAATAATTGTATTAGGTGCCTAGGATATCTTTTATAATGTCATGTAAGACTTGACTAAAGTTATAAAGGAGAATAAAGAATGAGACTAATGTGTAAATGAAAAAAAAAAACCGTCGGAGTCGGACTCTTGCACGAAGTGTTCCGTACCATTATATAATGTATATTTAATATATCTGTAATAAGTTTAAAATAATTAAAACTATTATTATCTATTATTAAGTAGGTATATGATGTAACTAAGAATTTATGCGTTTCGCAATTTTTTCTTTATCTGTGCTATAAGACGTTGCTTCGCACCAAATTTCAGGGATTCTGAGTTCACGGGAAATACCCTGTAGATTTTGATTCCTATGCAAATGTCGAAAATTTGCGGCATAAACGGCTGCCTTTTGATTGCATTGGCTTAGAAGATTGATTTTTGACAGCTCTAAGGGACAGTAGACCTGAGTATTTGATATGAATTCGGCTTGATACCTTTGCGTTCCTGAGAAAAAGGGTCTTCTCAGACAGACAGACGGACAACATATAGATCTTATATGGGTTCCGTTTTTTCCTTTCGAGGTACGGAACGCTTAAAATACACCTTGAACTAAGTAAAAATAGACCTAGTGCGAGTCGGACTCGCGCATGAAGGGTTCTGTACCATTATCATACAACATTAGACTAATATTGAGTAAAAACCGCAAACGTTTGTTGTATGGAAGGGGCTCCCTTAAATGTTTATTTTATTTTGATAAAGCGGCAACAGGACATCTGTGAAAATTCAACTGTCTAGCTTTTACGGGTCATGAGAAGATACAGCCTGGTCATGAGTGACAGACAGACGGCAGACGGATTATTTTTCAATTGATTGACTGTAGCTAGCTCCAAGTGAACTTTTGCTACTTCACCGGGCGTTTGAGGCAAGGGCAGAGTCCCGCCTGAGAGAGCAGCCTGCAGCAGATTGACGGACAGTGGAGCCATATTAATAGAAGTTTTTACACTTTGTGAACGGAACCCTAAAACGATACAGACTTTTTCTAAAAAGTTTAAATGACAAATATCTGTAACACGCCGTTTCACGCCGTTTTAAAACTTAAGTATTTCATATAAGTATTAATCATAGGTACCACGTTTGTGTTTAAAAAAATTTAAAGCATGCTACTTTTATATTTTTTTTTAATTTAAGAAACATATATATCACACTTTATTATACTATAATCCTACATATACCTATCACTATTCGGGTTACGATAGGAATTGTTTGTCGGGTCAGGTTAGGAAGCGGGTCAGGTTCACAATAAATCATCATCATCATCAGGTCCTTTTTAGTCTCCACTACAGGAGCACGACCCTCTCTGTAATACTAGGGCCATACTTCCTCTGGCTGCTCACAATAAATATTATATATTTTTTGAAGTTCCTAACCTAACCCACGACCGATTACGAATTTGGGTCAGGTTCGGAATAATCCAAAACTATGACCTTTTAAACGGATGTAGATCGACTTTTCAGTAATTCTGATAATCGATTTATCAATTATACTTATTATTACTCAATATCGACATTGATAAGGTTATCTTCCATTGCTGAACTGTGGGTGATGGATGATATTCTTAAGAAGGTACTGCACGAAATTGTTGTTAAAACAGATAGATATGAAATTAAAAAACAATGTATTTATGTTATGATATCTAAAAACATTTTTCTTCGAAAAGTATGTAAGTTTTACGTCTAAAACAATAGTTCTCATATGACAATATTTATATTTACATGTCACAGGTTTCCCTGATGATGATGATAACAGGTTTCCATTTCATAATTTTTTTATAAAAATATAATTACGAAAATATTAAGACTTTTAATTTTTTCATATTTGCCTAATGGCTTGCGCAGTCGCGACGTTATTCGTCTGCGCGGCACCCGCTTAACAATAAATGAGCAACTTACTTTGATGAGGGTGGAAGGTGCACTAGGGATGACATCTGGCACAATTTTGCTTGACACGAAGGCGTTCGTTACGTCAGTCATGGTGGCTGTTAAAAAAGAACAGTTATATCACCGAAACGAATGTTAGATAACAAAAGACAGTTTGCAAACCTCAGTGGCTTAGTGGTACAAGTGCCTTTAAATTGCAGAGTTCGGTTCCCGGCTAGGTAAAGCTGGAGGACAAACTTTTTAGATGATTTGGGTCTCTTTATCTAAACATTCAGGAGGTTAGGCGTGTCATCCTCAACTGTCTGTCCGGTACGCACTCAACGCTTCCCGAGCTACTACTTGTTTATCCGTGTAAGTATTGAGATACCTCAATACCTTAATTTCCTTCCCAAATCCAACAAATCCCTATCCTTCTCCAGCTTAAAATGCTTCCGTTAGGCAGCAGCGTCGGAAATACAAGAAGCCAAAGAAACTGCGCTCGCCAACCTGCCTGCCAAGCGTGGCGAGTATGGGAAGATACTCCCATGGAACGAAGAATTCTTGGGAGAGGCTTTTGTCCAGCAGTGGACTCCTTACGGCTGTAATCATGAATGATGATGATAATTTAAACATCCAAGACCCTGATATAGATATATACGCACTCATAAAATAAAGTGTCGTTGGGTCAATATCTCACGGCACAAGTTACCAACTTACTGTGGGGTTAATTCAATGTGATTTACATACATACAAACATACATATTATCACGTCCCTAACGGGGTAGACAAAGCCTAGGGCTACGACCTGCGACACAAGGGCCATGTTTACCGTATTGATAAGGGTTGCCAGATGGTCGGGATTGGTTGACATTTATTTGGTGTTTCGAATTCTGACAAAATACAAATTTTCGGTTTTCCGGACATTTACACTCTGGACTCGTACAATACTAGTCATTATTATTAATCCGTCGTAACATTTATTGCACAGCATATGCAATGCAATATGCTATCATAAAAGAGGAACGGGTTCGAAAATCTGTTAATGATTAAACCGAGGAGACACTAGATATGATAGTAACAAAAAAATTCAAATAATAAAAAACATCTTTATTTTAGACTAAAATATGACCATATCAATTTATGTGTGAAACAAAGGAGATACCTACATAAATATTAATTATTTTGTGTAACAATCATAACTACACATTACCATAAACATTTTTTTCTTCAGTAGCCTTCGCATGTTCGAGTCAACAATCAGTATTAGGTATTTCAAAAATTAAAAATATGACTGAAAGGGTCCTCCCTTTAAAAAACGTATCTACGTACACTTTGGTATTTAGTCCTTCACTCTTGCATTGGCAAACATGCCTGATGCCAAACTGTGACCTAAATATATGACTATTTTTATTTTTTTATAAAAACTACGTATTCAAAACATGTAACATAATATTTTGTTGATAATATTCTGTTTGATGAAAAACTTATTTCTTTCTTCTTTTCTTTTAAGAATTCGATGCGGTGGTAAGTCAGGGTGCTGTAGTTGTTATCACACTTAGGGCGTAAACCTAAGGGACGTGGATTCGAATCCTATGTGTGACCGAGGATTCGAATCCTATGTGTGACCGACTTCTTTTTCACCGCTTATTTTCAATTTTATTTTTACCTATTCTATAAATTATGTATTTTAACCCCCTCCTCCCTCTTGTCAGCAAAAGTAAGAAAAGCTCTTTCCACTACCCCTAAGCTTACGCAAACATTTATATAATTTTCACAAAATGTTTGTTTATTATGCTAAATGTTGCTGACATGACCATCGTGCAGACCCCCTGATCCCTCACGTCAGCAAAAATAAGCCTAGCCCGGACCCCCCATCCCCCATTCGCTTACGTAAATTAGGTTTAGGTTACGTAATTAGGTTAGGAATAGTCCCAACAGCATCCTGATGACGCTGGCGGATCGGTACACTTCTCCGCTATGGACCTATCTTGTGAGGAGAGTGATTACGGAAAGGCGCACACTTTTCTGATCAGATTTAATTTGTTTTGCCTTATGTGTACTAACATAGGATAAGTTTTACTAACAAGAATATGGATCAATGTTGATAATATATTTTTTTTTAAATTTTATTATATTATATTAAGTTTTATTTTCACAGACTAAAAGTGCGTTACAAATAGTCTGTCGTCTGCGTTGGGCCAAATAATGAAACCCACCCACTTAAAAACCACCCCGCCACTTAAAAAAAATACAGTACCATTTAATTGCCCTTATGGCTAAGTAAATAAAAGAATAGGGTACCTGTAAGTCTTTCCCGTCCGGTCTCCTAAACGACACTGGCGAAAAATTGCGATAAAACATGTTTTCTCATTGCGCGATAAACGATAACCTGAACACGTTGTGGTCAATTCAAGCATGAATGTAAGTATTGTTCATTTATTGTTATCGCTAGACGAATAGCTGTTATTATAATTTGTCCCGACGGTTCAGAATGCGAGTTATGTTTTTTGAGTGCATCTTAGTGCGTACATATGTCTAAGTATTCCTATTTGGCACGCTAAGTCGAGACAAAAATATTTTGAACAAATAATGAAAAAAAAAAATGTTCATCTCATCTATTCAAAAAACAAAGAACGCTTGCTTTTGAACAGAGAGAGAGAGAGACACAGGGTTTCAAATACGTTTTTATTCCCATGGAATAAAAACACAATTGTTGTTTTTCTCATAGAGCAAAATGTTTAAAAGCAAAATGTGTCATCTCGGGACTAACCTAACATAATACTTTTACTTCGGGCAACATACTCTGAATCCCTCGCTTCACTCAGGAGTCTAGTCTTCCTCTTGAATCACTCTATCTATTGCTAAAAACTACATAAAAATCGGTTGAGTTAGTAGTTTAAAAGTAAGCGAACAGACAGCGACTTCATTTTATCCTTAATATCTAATATTATAAATGCGAAAGTGAGTTTGTTTGTTTATTTGTTACGCTTTCACACCGTAACTACTGAACCGATCATCATGAAATTTTGCATACAAGTTCTCTGGAGTACGGAGAAGGACATAGGCTACCTTTTATCCCGGGAGAAAGTACTATTCCCGAGGGATCGACATTGACGCGGGCGAAGCCGCGGGCGAAAGCTAGTAGTATATAAATATTAAATGGTTTCGTCACAACTATGTATCCACCATATTAAGAGAAAGTGAAAGCAGTATTCGCAAAATATATCTCATTTATAATGAAAACAGTGTTTTCGGCTTATGGTTTATAGTTTCTTAGTTCGGCATATAGTTTCTTAGTTTTATCAAGTTTATTTAGGCTAACGCCATCTAGTGACGAGTGGAGTGCCGTCGCTGTTGATCGTAGTAGCAGATAGAGGATTCAACTAATCATAATCTTGTGCGTGCTTTTTACATTTGTTGTTCTGTCTTTTTACAGAACTTCAGTTGGACCATTATTTCTGTATGAAGTTGGCAATCTACATATATATTAGTATTTTATTGTCTTTGACTTGGTACATTTCCCTTTTAATGTTAACCTAGCGCGTTATATACCAATATCCCCCTTGGACTCTCCTACTACCTATTTTCATTTCAGAGGAAAAAAGCTAGTAAGCAGAAACGAAAAAAAAAGAAAAACAAATATATTACTAACATTTTTATTTTTCAAACAAACTTAGATGAAACAAGGAATAACAATGAACAAACCGTAACATAAATTTACTCTACTTTGTTATGACGTATTTGAATTTACACACAAGATGACAAACATTATGACTTCGTTATAATACATCATGTACACATACTTAGATTTATTTTATACAATTCTACGATAAAATATAGATAATATTTTTTTAGGTTCCAGGCCTTTTTTGCAAGTAAGGTGAAGTTTACATCAAATATATTTATTCTCTTTTGGACTTTAGGTAAACTTAATTCGACGTCAACAGCGAATGTCGCCCTTTTTGAAATGACAAACGCGATCTATCGCTGCCACCGCAGTTCAAATATTATCATATATGTATAATCAGATAATTCCTGTTAACTTTATTAAAATATACAATTCAATTAAACTCAGACCATTGTCACTAATATTACATAAAATAATATTAAGAAAACGATTTATTTCTAATGTGAAAATATTTACAAGCATACAATTAGCGCGAGTTAACTTCAAAAATATCTAATTCATAGTTCACACTTTGGCTAGTAAAGAAATTCATGTAATAAGCAGAAAAGCAAAAATATAAGACGTCGACTAGAAATCTTCTAAGAATAAAAATATATGTTATTTAAAGTAACTAATACTAAGAGTAATTATGTATGTTATTTACAATTAAAATAAATATTTAACAGAATTTCCATATGAAACTGACCGACAGCAATCTTCTACTGCAAGATTGGTGGCATTTCAAAATCGCAAGTCGTTGAAAACATTCTATAACGCCGTTCCCTTATGGAGCGTAAGTAGTGGGTATCGTTTGATATAAAACAAATAACGCTTCGGGCGGTGACGATCAGCGTTTTATGTTATCACCAATTAAATGTGCTGTATATCGTGCTAAGTTTCTTTAATATACATAATCATACTATGCGTAATATTTATTTATATTTATACAGTTTGACAACACATTAAGGACATATTATGATCATAACATCATCCTACAGAAATATTATATATACTTATCATGTTTGAAAAGAAAAAAGATAATCAAATCAAAAGTGAATGCGAAAAACGCTAGTCGTTGCCGCTAGAGCGACGTTATCACGGCCTCTCCCTGGAATGTGAGGCGCTCCGTTGGATGCCGGCTATAATATACAGACTTGTCAGTTTCTAAAAATAAGCCTGTCAGATCAGAATCAAACAATACAGAAATTGCAATACACAAAACGAAACAAAATTATATTCACAATGGTATTTTAGATTTACGCTAAAGAAATGTGAAATAATATACGGATTTCATGTGCATGATAAATTATTTTAATTTAATAAATTATAATAAATTCTAATCTGGTCAAAAACAAAAGAATGTTTTGGTCAAAATGAACTATATACACGTAAATAGAGATAAATGGGAACTCTTAATAGTTTCTTCCTCGCGTTCGTTGTAATATGGAATATTGAAGAAACAGGTTAAATCTTGAGTGCATCGCTACGAATAACTTTCGTGGGGTCAACACTGAAATTGCAAGAAAAATGATCAGGAACTACAAAATTCTGTTCGAAATGTATGTGACAGCAATTTTGTTGAGTTGATCACTATCAGTCAACATATGTTCGCAGTAATTCACTTAACACTTTGAGTGCCACGTCCCGCATATGTGCGGACATACAATGGAAAATGTTATGTTATGCATATGTTAATTGTTATGCACTAGCAGGTAGCGAAACGCTTTTAAATTAAGATGCTTGAAACGTGACTCATTAGTCACACTGCACAGATTCGAGCCCATTTATCCCAATTTACAAACTTTAGACCATTTAACCCTAATTACTATTTACACAAAATCCCGGCCTATCAATCCATTACAATAAAATAGAAACATAACACAAAATGTTAGAATTACAAATTAATTCATGAAAACTGGGTATTACGTAACTTTAATCACAAAATCAGATTAAGGTATTAAAATGTATTTATATAACATATCGATTAATAATGCAAAAAAATATGATGATAATGCTTATCATCTGCAAGCTGCATCTTATCAAGTTAACGAAATACCATCGATCATTCTTTACGAAAATACAGTGAGATTCCTTGGTTTATGTGATTGTTTTCGTAAATCGATAAAGCATATACTGTAATTATTATTATAAGAAAGAAAGAGTTCTTGACGTCTATTGTTATTATCTTATTCGGTATCAACATATTAGTCAAATTGTTGAAGTTTTTTAACTGAAATATAGAGTGGTAAGACTGCCTATTTTTTAAAGACTCAGGGTAGATTATTCCTCAGAGTCTTGACACGAATTTCGTATGAGTCAGGCATCCTGAAGTACCTACCTTTTTTGGAAAAGCCGATAAGTTCTGATTAAAAATATGACTGTCGAATTTGTATGCCGCTAGAAATAAGAAATAAATTTACTTATTTATAGTTGCTATATTTGCAGTTAGCTTGGCAAAATTTCCATGTCCAAAACTATTGAAATAAAACCACAATTTGTATTAATTTTATACTACTTGAACAGTAGCAAATGCGCTAAATGTAACTTTCTTTGGTGGTTCCACACTGCAAGTTCTCACAACTGATCTCTTATTTCCATCTTGACCAGTCTTCAACACTGGCTTCAAATTAGCCACGTCTCCGTGAGATTGTGCTTTGAATCTCCCAAGAGTGTTGCTGGGGTTACCCAAATCTCTGAGTTTATTTGTCAGTCCTGTTATCCTATTCGATATATTTGAATAGTTGGTCTTCTTAACGTCATTCTGTTTTTTAGGTTCACTAAGCTTTTTAGGAATTTCTAGGCTCTGTAGTGAAGTGAATTTTCTATGATCTGAATTGAGCAAATTTCGTTTGATATCTGGTGTAGGTCGTGGAAGCCTTGGTGGTCTTTGGAGGAAGTTGTTTGGCCTGAATGTTAGAGGGGTGAGCTGCGGCTTAGGCTCACTGAGTCTGTAGTACTGTACAGGTTCTAGTCTTGGAGGTTTTCGAAGAGTGAGAGCGACAGCCATCTTCGTGGGCCTCGCGAGGCTGTCGAAGGCTGTGGTAGAGAACTGCGAGCGACTGGTCTTCCATTCTTCGCGGTCGGATTCGTAGCCGGTGGTCACTGAAAATGAGAGAAAAGGCAATGTTAGAGCAGTATGTTTTACACTACATTTGATTGAAGGCATATAATTTGAATCTTGTCTTTTAGTCAAAATATTCCTAGTTACTCAAATATTAGACAACTGTCAGTTATAAATATATAAAATAAATAAAATTTTACATTTGGTCATACTTTGACCAAAAGTAAAATTTTATTTATGTATAAATTAGACTTGTCTAATATTTGTGTAACTAGGAATATTTTTAAGGCAATGTTCAATTAGTTATTATGATCAGGAACTGAAGTTGATAAAAATCGACAACTCGTACTGAAATTTCACAGATAAGGATTAAAATTTCACATAATGTTTTCATATGTGCAGATGTTTTATTCGAACCTTCGATATTCATGACTTTATAACTAACATACAATAGATGCTTGCTTTTTTGCATGTGTGTAAGTGGCCAATACTGGCGTCAGATTTTTAAAGCTGCCTAAAGGCATCTGACACCGCTTAACAATAGATACTTGTATTCTATTGTTCCTACACCTGGGATCACAGACAAGTTCAATATTATTATATCATTACCACATAGGTCTTAAATTCACGAATTATTGGTTGTAATTGATGACTATACTAACATTAAAGGTTGTTGGTTATCCAAATCAATACAATTTTGAGATTACATTACATGACTTATCAATTCTTTAAAAAAAAAATATAAATTCAATTAATTTGATGTTTCTTCCATGCGGTCTGGGAGAAAAGAAAAAACGTAGAATATACCAATTGCTTTTGTTCCCGCGCAGATCGTAAAAGCTGATCGAGGAATGGGTAAAATCTGAGGAATCATGCTAATAGGCGATGCGGCTAGCAAACCAATTCCTATATTGATTTCGTTTTTCAACTAATGGCCACCAACATGCTAAACGTGGCCTTCAGGTCCTATAGACCTAGGCCATGTGTACCCCGCGAGGGAAAAAGACGTGATAATATAAAGTATCACGTCTTTTTCCCTCGCGGGGTACACATGGCCTAGGTCTATAGTCTAGGTCTAGGTCTATGTTTGGTGTTAAAAGCTGGCTTCAATATGAAAAAATACATATGCACATAGATAGGTATTTATGACGTCTTATCTCTCACGACGAAGACAGAGCCTCCGTCAGGCCGTAGAAACTAAAGGCCACATAAGTAAAAAATGTAGGTAATCAAAATTGGGATGCTAGCCCCTTTGCCTGTCTTCGTGTTTCGCGCATTCCCTTGACCGGCTCCTACGGTCTGCACGGAAAGATAAACTGCTATGTATTTTACGTTTTTGCCTATCTCCTAGATCAACAGGGAAGGTAAAACAAATATATAAAGAAATAATTAGTATCCAAATAGGCTAGCTAAACAATCAGTTACATCAGATAAGTTGCGAGTAATAGCATATGCAACCTGCATGCTTCCGCGAAACATTGCGTCTCATGCTAACAAGGTGCTTGTGACCCACTAGACGTAAAGATGGCAGCAATACCTACAAAACTGCTCGAGTGCACTAGGATACCACTTCCGGATTCTTAACCATATTTATTTAATATTTATTTATTTCTAATTTTAATAATGTTCGGCTTCACCGTTGTATTTAATATTTTAGTCATTCATTCATTTCGTGTAGGTGTCACGGGCAATCGACCATGCACATCCTGGTGTCAGAGTTCTTCGGAACCGCCTCTCGGCCTCTGACGTGGTTCCTTTAACGACTACCAGATGGCAGCCGGGACCAACAGCTTAACGTGCCTTCCGAAGCACAGAATCATCTTTATTATCAGACAATCAGGTGATTCAAGCCTGCAATGTCCTAACCAAACTGGAAACAACTAAACAAAGTATGCTTCCGGTGGGAATCGAACCCACGACCCCCGGGTCTACAGGCAAACGCCTTAACCACTGGACCACAGAGGTAGTTCATATTTAAGTAATAATATTTAAGTAAAGTGGTGCAACTATGTGCCTTAACTGTTTGCAGTGCCCTTGCGGGGCGTCACTTGTATCCTAAAACTATTATGTAACACCTCTATGTTACTTGTGAGATGCAATAAAAATCTGAATCTGAATCTGGATCCCCCATCCCCGTGATCTCAACAGTTCACCAGGATCGCTTAGTCATGATAAAGTTTAAACAAAACGCATTGGACGAAACTCTTATAGTCATAATACAGGATACGCGTTGTATAAGACAAGATGTAATATCTAAAACAATGAATGAATCAACAATCAATCAGATTGATTGTTGATTCATTCATTGATTGTGAGATTTCAGCGCGCCTCCGTGAGGTTACGGGTGTTCCAAGAGCTGGCAGTTACTTCGCCCAAAGAATTTCCATTGCAGTGCAGAGAGGCAATGCTGCCAGCTTACTGGGCACCCTGCCTCGCGGCGACGCATTAGAATCTCCATTTTATTTGTAATTTTTATTTTATTTTTAATTTAGGAACACATATTAGGTTTTAGTGATTGATATAAAATCAATCAATCAATAAACCGAGATTAAAACCCAGGGTTCTCAGGTAGCAGAAAGCGGCATTATCGATTAGGTACGCCATGGAGCAGTTGATGATGATTCATTTTCGTTTCATTCATTCATGTTAAGCCGTTGGTCCCGGCTGCCATCTGATTGTCGTTAAAGGAACTACGTCAGAGGCCGAGAGGCGGTTCCGAAGAACTCTGACACCAGGGTGTGATTGGTCGATTGACCGTGTCACCTACTCGAAATGATGATGATGAAGGAGCAGTTACATACGCCAATGTCGATCTCTCGGGAACAGTACCTACTTTTCCCGGGATAAGTACACTTTGTCTTTCTCCGTACCCCAGACAACGGGTATTCAAAATTTCATGACGATCGGTTCAGTAGATATGGCGTGAAGGCGAAACAAACAAACTCACTTTCTCGTTTATAATATTACGAGCGACCCGGACCCCGGCTTCGCACGGGTGCAATAAACATATAAACCTTCCTTTTGAATCACCCTATTTATTATAAAAAACGCATCAAAATCTATTGAGTAGGTAATTTTAAAGATCTAAGCATACACAGGGACAGACAGACAGCAAGAAGCGACTTTATTTTATACTAAGTAGTGAAGTGATAGTCATATTTAGGATAACTGCACACTATGTATTCAAATCAGTCATGATGATGAAATTACCTTATTAAATAGAAATCCACGCGGACGAAGTCGCGGGGGACAGCAAGAAATATTATATAATGAATGTTTATCGTAACAGCGACAGCCGATTAGTGTCAATTGTTGTTGCTAGCGGAAGATAAAATGAATATTGTGATAGCAAATGGTTTGGTGACCAAAACACGTAGTCACCTTATTACCTACTTTGTAAACTGCCTCCGTGGTCGAGTGGTTAAGGCGTTTGCCTGTAGACCGTGGGTCGTAGTTCTATTCCCACGGGAAGCATACTTTGTTTAGTTTTTCTAGTTTGGTTAGGAGTTAGGACATTGCAGGCTTGAATCACCTGATTGTCTGATAATAAAGATGATTCCGTGCTTCGGAAGGCACGATTAGCCGTTGGTCCCGGCTGCCTTAAGGTAGTCGTTAAAGGAACCACGTCAGAGGCTGAGAGGCGGTTCCGAGGAATACTGGCACCAGGGTGTGCATGGTCGATTGACCACGTCACCTACACGAAATGATGATGATGATGATGATGACCTACTTTGTAACGCGTGCTGGTCTGGGAGAAAAGAAAAAACGCAGAATATATCAGCATATATATCAGCCGATCGAGAGAATGGGTGAAAATCTGCGGAATTATGTCAATAAGCGATGCAGCTAGCAACCCATCACTATTTGATTCCGTGTCGTTTTTTTTTTATTTTGCTTCTAAACAATCGTTCTAGCTTATGGGTGCCAGTCTATAAAATATTTGCGCTTGTTTTAAATTTATTAATACGTCTGCTCTTATACTTACTGACCCTCAACTTTGTCACATTGCCTACCCCGTAAGAGATAAAGATATAATAAGTAATTAACAGCGGACAGATAATAAAGAAGAATACGCTTAAGAGTCACCCCCGAATTCTTAAAAAATCTTAACTAAACACGACTCAAATTCTCGTGCTGTCTTTGTCTTGCTAGGTAATTGTGAAGACAGTGACAGAACGAGATTTGAGATCGTTTTTTTTTTTATTTATTCGGAAATCCGGGACTTTACAAACAATAACATACTGGATACATAAATAGGATACAGAAAGCCACTTAAAGGTTTACATAATTAGAAGTTATGTAACTAGGTAATACAGTCGTAACCATGTTGTGTGCATACACACGAGGCAATGAAGAAAACATAAAAATAACATATCAAATAAGTTTAAATATTCAAATGCAAAATTTATAAAAAAGCTCTTACAGATAATAAATAAATATATATGGGCAAATCACACAGATTGAGCTAGCCCCAAGGTAAGTTCGAGACTTGTGTTATGGGATACTAACTCAACGATATTATATTTTATAACAAATACATATATAGATAAACATCCAAGACCCAGGCCAATCTGAAAAAGATCATTTTCCATCTTGACCTGGCCGGGGATCGAACCCGGGCACTCCGTGTCGCAGGCTGGCGTGTTAACCACTGCGCCACGGAGCTGTCAGACAGATAAGAGCTTTTTCAAAAAAATTACTTTAATAATATTATTATGCCAAAGCTGGATCAAGTCTTATCAGGAAAAAACAATGAGCTTTACTTATTTTTAATTTTGATTAAGCTAAGAATGCTAAGATACTCTTAAGATAGTTTTGAGTATTCGGTCGTTTAGGTTCATAATTATGTTTATAAACGGGACTTAGCACGAACCTTTTTATTATTTGTTTCCGTTGAGGTTTCAATGGAGTTACATCCATCAAAAAAAAAATTATATTTAGGTTATCCAAACACAATTTCGAAAACTTGTAAAGTACATTAGTCCCTTCACCAACGTTGGTTCTTGAGTGGCTCCTTCCTGCTTTGAACAAGTGAACGGTAAGTTCATATACTAACATCCTGGTCAAACTATTGACATACCTATACAGCTCGTCATGTCGTTCTAAGTTTATTCTTCCTGGATTTTGTAAGGAAAGTAAATAGTCGGGTCGCAAAATATTTGGGCAGCAAGATTATACAATTGGGGCAGCAGAGAAAATATTTGAATAAGCTTTGGCTTTCCACCTGGAACGACTGATGGCAGAGAAGAAGTTAGGTTCAATTTTTTTTTTTTATGACCACCCGGAACGACTGAGGGCAGAATAGAAGTTAAGTGACCATTAGTTGCTGCTATTTTAGTTGACCGATTACATTTTTCGGGTAACAAAAATACGAATATTCTGCTAATCGTTTAAATAACACCAATTTTGTAATGGGTTTTCTATATCATTTAATCAATCATTTCTTAAATACATAAAAAAATCCGGTCAAGTGCGAGTCGGATTCGCGCACGACATTCTATGTCAGAAACGAATACCCTTCGTTCTCCTTGCAGACATGTGCAGCAACCGTAACCATATTAGTCAAGACTATCGATATCAGCGACTTTATCCGACCGTGAAGGCCAGGGTTCGATTCCCGCGCGACTCGATTGCACCAGGCTGACTTCCGTATACACCTGACACTGTCACATTCCGTGTCACTGGGTTTTATTAACGAAACGACTGACTGACTCGTATGTAGTTTAATTGATTTGTTAGTGATATAATCGCTAATCTTGTTTATAATTTAATTAAATAAATACTAGCTTTTGCCCGCGGCTACGCCCGCGTTAATGTCGAATAGGGAACAATGAAATTTCCCGGAATGAAAGGTACCCTATTTCCTTCCCTGGGCCTCAAACTACCTCTATACTAAATTTCATCCAACCGTGAAAAGGTATCAGACAGACAAAGTTACTTTCGCATTTATTATATTAAGTAAGAAGTAAAATGGATATGGATCAATTAAATATTTACCTCTACGGCAAGTCAAAGTCAAGTCAAAATATTTTATTCATCGTAAGATATTTTAAATATCATTTGGTGAACGTTAAATTACACATTATTATTTACAACATTAATATTGTTGACGTCAATATCTTACTTAGAGCTAAGTTTACGCCGCTTCCAAGGCGGAGTGCAGAAGAAGCGGCAACAAACTGCACAGCGCATTTTCTCCAAATGACATCAACTGCAACGGCGAAGCTTAAATAATGGTTATGGTATTGTGCGCTATGTTTGTAGGTTGTTCTTTGTTCCTTATTACTCCAAAACTCTCCTTCTCTCTCTTGTCATCAAGTGAAGGCTGGGAGGCTTTTACCAGCTAGGGCTCTTATCAAAAGAAAAGCACACAAATTACTATTTTGACAGGAATTATTGAGTAGATTGCCTTCTCGATTTTACACATTTTTTTTTGGAAGGACTATGTAACTAGCTCCAAGTGAGCTTTCGCTACTTCACCGGGCGTTTGAGGCGAGGGCAGAGTGCCCTCAACCTTTTAGACAACGTTAATTTATCAAACGATGAACGAAATAAAGGAAAAATTGCGAAAAGCATAAATTTTAATTAGGTACATCATAATAAAATATTTTCAATAATTTTAAACTTATTAAAGATAATTGTACGGAACCCTTCGTGCGCGAATCCGACTCGCACTTGGCCGGTTATTTAATTTTGGGCTGTTGGTGGCTGGTGTCGAGCTCTTTTACCGATAACAACTGCACCTAAGTCTATACAAACAAATATAGGTAAACCACGCTTGTTGGCCAAACCGTAAACTTTATTTACCAAACAATGCAATGCTGTAGGCAATCTGTTTTACGAGTACGTGTGGTGGCGCGCAAACTGCATTCTTATGGGCTTAGGGCTGACAAAACCTTTTGCCGATAATATTATTATTTCCTGACATTTGATTATATTGACCTTAGAAGACATTGACACATATTTTTGACATATTTTTGCATATTTTAGTAGATTTTAGTATTTATTAAGAAAAATATTCTGTGGGCACCCTCGTGTCGCAGTCTGGCGTGTCAATACTACTTGTTATAAAATCAAAAATCAAATCAAGATTTATTTATTTGCATAAATGCAGGTAGACATAACATGGTTATATTTTACATAAAAGTGCCAGTACATTTTGCCTCTGTAAGGCGTGCAAAATTTATTTTATAAAACTATAATCCTCTGTGGATTATAGTTTTATAAAATAAATTTTGCCAGACTGCGACACGAGGGTGCCCAGGTTCAATCCCCGGTCAGGTCAAGATGGAAAATGATGTTTTCCAGATTGGTCTGGCTCTTTGATGTTTATCTATATATGTAATTGATATGAAATATAGTATCGTTGAGTTAGTATCCCATAAAACACGTCTCGAACTTACTTTGGAGCTAGCTCAATCTGTGTGATTTGTCCGTATTACGTATTTCAAAAATTGTAAATCTACTTAATAATTTAGTTGAATCGTTAGTTACGCTTCCATATTTTTTTTCTAAATCAATGCTCTGAACAAACAATTCATAATTCGTAGAAGTCGGTGAATACATGTGACCAAACGCGCGTCGTATTAACCGGATTTGTTCGGTTTCCCCTTCATAGGGGTCGCCGCGCGTAGGTATGTTTTCGATACCGACTTGGGGAGTGAAACAGGCCCGACCATATTAAGCATTTTATTAGCAAGGTGTCAACCCTAATCTAAACGCAAGTGTAATAAACTTTAGTACGCTGACACACATCCATTCCGGTCATAGATTACGAAAGTTACAAAACAAGTTAGAAAATTAAGTTTACAAAGTATTGGACATTTTAAATTTTTATTTTGAAATCCTGGAAGGTAGTGTTTATCCCACAGAAATATATCAAGAAAGAACGGCCAAGTGGGCGGTACACGCGAGTCTCAATCTTGCACGATTGAGCAAGATTCGTTAAACGTTCATCAGTCAGCGCACGTCCCGAAACATGATCACATGCTTCATGATCACACGACATGAACATATGCTTTATTCTCCTGTTTTTAACTGTAAAAACTGTTTATCGATATGACGCGAACGCGATTTATTTCTGTGCATGTCACATTACTATTTCGCTAGAAAGGACGTCAAATTGGGGTCGTCTTGGTAAAATCCTGGTATACACGTTCTACCCTGATATATTTCTTTGGTTTATCCACTTGTTTCAATATAAATATATGACGTTGCACGTATAAAGGCACCTTATGGACAATGGCACTTACGACATTGTATTTATTTAAGCTAAGTGGATTGTATAAATTGTTTTTACGTAAACAAACAGCTGACTGCTACAGGAAATAAAAGAACGCAACAGCGCCAGTGCGTCGGAAAGTAGAACTATATCTCAATGCGGCCAACACTGAATGAGAAAATCGATAAATACGCTGCTCTCGTCAATCTGTCCAGCTTTTAATTGGGCACATCATAAAATAATTGGTCAAATCAAAATATGGCAGCACATTTCGATCTGACCACGCTTATCGCGATCGGCCTACGACAGATATACTGATTGCCAGTATATCAGAGATATAAATTGTACAGGATTTCAACCCAGAACGATTCGATTACAAACCCCGCTCCTTAAGCGCTTAACTCCAATGTATCCTGTTAAAAACGGATGAGCAATTTCGAGTATTTGTACACACACACGGCGTTTGCGTCAGTCGGGAAAAGTAGAAAGTGTTCACGGAACAAGAAGAGTAAATATCGAATTTATGAGTGATACCAAACAAATAGTCACCTGGTATTTTGTTGAAATTAACACACTTATTTGCTTGTAGTTATTGCCCTTGTCACGCGTGGATGTAGAGCCCTAGGGAACTGTAATTTTCCCGGATAAAATGTACCTAAACTATCTTCATACCTGATGAAACGATTTAGACGAATATTATTTAAAACGATTTATATTATATCAAACATTTGATCTAAATCGTTTCCGTGGTTGAAGCGTGAAGAGCTATATAGGTCGCATTTATGATATTGGTAGATAGTAGACTATACTTAGATAATGATACAATTCCAATATTCACAGATAAATTTTGTTTCCCAATCTTTTACGCCTGGTTTGGGAGAAAAGACAATATCATATAAGATATTACCGAATTTTTAAACGACTATGTACTTAATAAAAAATATAGGTAGTTTAAAAAACTAAAAAATACGCTTTTATCAAATTATTATATTGTCACCGGTCCTTGATAAGTCTACAAAAATTTAATTAAATCTGATCATTTAAAATGGGTCGCAAAAAACAAGGAAACATACGTGAAGCTAATTAAAAAGCGTGTAAAAATAAATGTTTGTAACAAAACTTCCCCAGGAAACATTTTTAGAAGAACGAAAGAATATTCGACCTCCCATAGAAAGTGCAATCAGTTGATCAAGTTTCTAGAAGTATTTTTTGTCGAATTTGAAGTTTGTCCTCTGGGGAACCCACCGCCATTCATGGAAACTCAAGATCAACAGTTAATACATCATGTATTTTTATACATTTTAGTTTCTATTGTTTTACAACGACGGAACAATGGAGCTTCGTCGAAAAGAAATTGCCTAAATATTCCAGTTTATTGTTTTTTTCTTCTTTTTAGGTGTGTCATCGTAAAATACGTGCTAATGGTAAAAATTATATCTAACTTACATAATTGCTTTTTAAAAAGAATAATTACCATAGTTACAACACAACCAGACTGACATCTTCACTAAAAACTATTCTTTATAACTAATGTAATGTTTACTGACAAACAGCAATTTAATTAAAATCATAAAAACCAACCGTTTCATTAGCAAGACAAACGAGGTTTCACAGCTGATCGCGCAATGCCTGTCAATTTGTCTCAGGATCAAATTAAGAATGCAACAGAAGGATAATCCTTTATAGCTTTCAATTCGCTTTAACTATCAAAATGGCAGGTCAGGATTTATAATTTTACCGGCTTAGATTGTAATTTGGGCATTTTTTTAAATATTTACCTACGTAAATGCTATTAAAACCATTTCGAAAAACTTATAAAATATGAAGATCGAAATTATTCAAAAGCATAGCCCTTCACCAACACTAGACTGAGTTTGTTTCGGCGACTGCTCATTAGAAGTAGTTTATCATCGATTTTGCAAATATGAAAAAATAATGAAAACTGCATGGCATGATAAAGTACCCTCCGGGTCTCTAGAAAACTATATCATAAACAGGGTCTTAACGGGCAAACTACCTATTAAAGGTTACTAAACTTAAAACAAAATCACCATACTGCTACATATCAATTCAGTAAGACTTGATATATTTTAGAAGGTTTTAGATGAGAATTTTGGACGTTGTTATTTTTAGGTAGAGCGTTTTGTAAGGATTTTATTTTAGTATTAAATCTGTCGGTGGTACCTTCGATAAATAACGTGTCGTGTCGTGTCACGCACGCCATTTGCAGTGCCTGTTCTCTACTCTATTTAATTTGACGTCAATGCGCGGCCTTCTTCTTTGCTAAGTGGATGCTGTGTCAATATTGCCTCATTTTAACACTTTTTAGGCAGCGTGACGCGATGACACCGACGCGACATGTGTAGGACATGAGTTAAGTATATCATAAGACAATTGAAACTTAAACCTTTACGTTATTTGGCGATATTATCTTATTTTCTGACTTCATTAGCGTATAGCCTCTATACTATTCTGGTATCATCATTCATCATTTGCCCTAGCTACTTGCTTTTCCCCCATTCATCCGAGTGAGTAGTATCCCGATACCTTCATTCCCCTTAAATTAGGAATATCGCAGGTGTATAGTAGGTACAGGACCGAACCCAATACACTTCCCTGAGGCACTCCAGTATTTATTGCCTTAAGTTCAGAGTATGCATCCTCTTGGCGTACTCTGAAGGCTCTATTCGTAATATAAGATGTTAGAATATCTACATACTCTTTGGGTAACAATTTTTTAAGTTTTACGATGAGCCCTTCGTGCCACACCTTATCGAAGGCTTGAGCTACATCTAAAAATACAGTAGAACATACTTCTTTATTTTCGAGAGCCTTTTCAATTATGTTACTAATCCTATGTACTTGATCTATAGTTAAATGCTTTTCTCTGAAGCCAAACTGATGAGCTGGAATGAGGTTTTTGGCTTCAATAATAGGTTTCAATCTTTTGAGTAATATTTTTTCAAATAACTTTGACATAACAGGCAATAGCGAAATTGGTCTATATGTACAGCCTCAGATGGCGTTTTACCTGGTTTTGCTCTCATGATCACCTCTGCAATTTTCCATAAATCTGGAACGTATTTTAATCTCAGCGCAGCGTTAATGATTGTAGTCAGCTTTACTAAGGCTTTTCGCGGGAGATTATGTAGCAGTTCTCCAGATATCAAATCAAAGCCGGGTGATTTTCTTAAGTTGATTTTTTTTATTTCTCGTAAGACTTCTTTAGGTGTAACAAGCTTAATATTCAAGGATTTATCATTGTCATTGCCCATATCAGTAACAATATCGTCATTGTTTCCTTCTTGACTTTCATTTGGCTGAAATATCTGTTCTGTGCTCAGCAAATCGTTTAGCTTTTTGTTCATTGCTTACCGCCCACTTTCCACATTCAAGTTTTAAAGGAGGTATGTGGTTTATTGGTCGTATATGTGGTTTATTATCAATTCACTTGTATTTTTTTTAAATATAAGTGTATAAGAAATATATTTTTTTAAAATAGAACTACGTCATTTAGGTATGTAGGTACCTATTTAAAAAAAAATCTGTTTGAAAGGGTATGCTTTCTAGTTAGTCCCACTTAAATTTCATCACAATCGGTAGTTTAATCAAAGTCGTTGTTTTATATGATTATTTTAAATTATTTTTTCAGTTGTGTAAGTGAGTGCCACTTGTATCTGAATTGTGAGCAATCTGAAACAGCTGTCACTTTGGAAACAGATCAAAGAAATGGCTAAATAGATACGTTTCCAAATAACCTAAAAGAGGAAGGTGTCACATGGATCTCAATTTCACGCCATTTACGAATGAATCCAAAGAAACTTGCTATTCAATAACTTTATTATGGATGTTTTGAGCAACAAGACATGACATGAAATCTTTGTTCGAGTGGATTATTGTGCTTTTTTCGATTCGGTTGATGTTTCATTGTCGTGATTTGTAATGTTTAGAGATTACGTAAAAGTAAATCATTGATGTTAACAGGGAGTGGCGCTATTTATATTTGTGTCCCAGCAAAGAATACAGGTGATTTTTAATTACCTGACAGTGTTTTTGTGTTGGAATCGGAATCCCTAATAGAATATAGACCTTCAGGTAAAACGGGAAACATAATTTGAAAAAAATTAAGCCTCCCATACAAACTCAGCGATTGGTCAAATTTCTATAGAAAGTATAAGTTTTTTTCATAAATTATCTTCTTTTTATAAGTGTTTTATTTTGCATTCACAATGCTATTTTGATATACTCTTAATAAAGTAAGAAATAAAATATGGTGAAACCGGCGACCTAGGTTCATAGACCTACGTACATATACGACCTATGCTCTGCCATCTGAGCTACCGCACAATTCAATCTCGGCGCCGAAATTCTCCACCATATCCCATTTCCCGTTATATTTATTAAGGCTTACGTCACCTACACAACTACCTGACTTTTACAAGTGAGGTATTTAATTCAACTCATTTTACAATTAATTTGGAAATCAACTAATACAACGTGATTTTGAACCCCCTAGCTATATTGAAATCTGGGAATCAGAATCCCTAATGGAACACAGAATTGCAAGAAAAAAAGGTAAAAAACGAAAAAGAAAATTAGGTTTCCCATACAAAGTCGCCGATCAGCTGGTCGAATTTCTATGAAAGCTTAAATTTATTTTTTCGTTTTTTACCTTATTTTCTTGCAATTCTGTGTTCCATTAGGGATCCTGATTCCCAGATTTCAATATAGCTAGGGGGTTCAAAATCACGTTGTATGTAGAAAGCCATGCAATTTTTTATAAGTGTTTTATTTTGCATTCACAATGCTATTTTGATACATAAGTTTTGCGTCAGTCAATAGAGATTATCTTATCTAAAGCTGAACAACCGGAAGTTAGCCAATTTAACTTGCAAGATATTTAGGTACCGATAGACAGTAACAGAGGCGAGACATTTGAAACTAAATTAAAAGATTGCTAGATTGAATATTAGTACACTGCAAAGATCACCTGCATGCAGCCTACTAATTTATGGTTACTCTAATGAAATGAAGAAATAAAATATCATCATCTCAGCCCGTCTTCCACCCACTGCTGAGCATAGGCCTCTCTTCGCTTTCGCCTTCCGCCATCCTTCTCGGTCCTATGCTGATCTCATCCAGGAGCGACCCGCGATTGTGACTATATGGTCAACCCAGCTCATCGGAGGACGCCCGACGCTTCTTCCCCGATTCTAGGCCACCACTTGGTTAAGTTCTTAAGGCGAGGCCTCAAATGTTTGGTACCTTCGCTCGGCAAACTGATCAAGTGCGCGCAAGGGATAGCGCTTGGCGGTTTAGCCCGTGAATGATGAGATAGGAGATAGTCTCGAGTCGCTCAAAGAAAAAAACGTAAGCGCCAAATTCGTTATTTCTATTTTATATAAAATCAGACCGGTTAATTGTATTTTCATATTTACATTTTGATGAATTACTAATAACCTATCTTTTAGTCTAAAAATCATTATTTCATTTGTCGCATTTGAGCTACAATAACAAAAACTCTGCGAACGAAGACCATTTTTCAAAAAATATTTCTATCGAGAAAATTTTATCAAAACGTGTTTTCATCTTCAATTTTTGGAGATGAAATAGTCAAAAATCATATTACTTAGATTTGAAACTCCTAATTTAAGTATTTTGCGAGATAAATAAGGTTCAGAACGACCTTATTTACAGTGGTATCACCTTAAATAAAATATGATGAAAAAATTCCACGTGGGCAGAATTTGAACCAGCTACCTTAGGTCTATGTACGACCTACGCCCTGCCAACTGAGCTACCACATTTTCAAACCTCGGCGTCGAAAATCTTCACCATATCCCATTCCCCATAAATATACGTATTAAGGCTTGCGTCACCTAACACAACTACCCCACTTTTACAGTACTTTTAGTTTATGGTTTTTGCTCGTTATTGCTCATCTTCACTATGAATCAATTGACACATAAAAGGAGCGATTTATTCAGATTGCATCTGTTAAGACATCACTGCGATGCAACAGTGTGTGACGTTGAGGCGGTGCAAGGTAACAAACGGATAGCCGAATATAATTTACTGGTAATCTATACTAATATTATAAAGATAAAAGATTTGTTTGTTTGTTTGACGCGAATAGGCTCCGAAACTACTAGACGGATTTGAAAAAATCTTTCACAGTTGGGAAGCTACATTATCTGCGCTGCACATAGGCTACGATTTACTTCAAACTTTGACTAATTGCTTTGTTTTAACTCAGAAAAACATTTAAAGTTTGTTTCATCAAAATCGGTTCATTAAAAAAAGTTATTACCATTTGAATGAACTCAAGGCATAAGTTTGCCTGCAAATATATAGCATTTTAAATAAAAAGCATTATAATAAGGGACATGGGAAAATTAAAATCCAAAGTCAATTCATCATCATTATACGACAGCATTATACCTATCCATACTAATATTATAAATGGGTATATAAGTTCTTGATTCCAAATAAAAATATATTTGTAGATGAAATTTGCAAAATTCCCCCTTAAGGGGTAAAATGGGGTACAAAGGGGTAAGAACCCACCCGGGAAACTTTTTATGGTATCTCATTTCTGGACTTACATGTATAAAAATAAGTAAATAAGTTCTAGGTTACAATTGAAAAAGATCTGTGTAGGTCAACTGGAAAAAAATCCCCCAGAAGGGGGGTAAAGTTTGTATGGAAATTTTTACATTTCTAGACCTAAAGTATAAAAATAGGTAAATAAGTTCTCGATTACAGATAAAAAAGATCTGTGAAGATGAAATGGACAAAATTCCCCCCATATATGGCAAAATGGGAGGGGTAAAGTTTGTATGGAAATTGGAAATTTTCTCATTTCTGGACTATAAAGTATGAAAATAAATAGTTATGTAAGTTCTCGATTACAATTAAAAAAGATATATGTGGGTGAAATGGGCAAAATTCACCCCTGAAGGGGTAAAATGGGAGGGTAAAGATTTTATGGAAATTTTCTCATTTCTGGACTTAGAAGTATAAATAATATCCATACTAATATTAATATTATAAATGCGAAAGTAACTCTGTCTGTCGTCTTTTTACTGAAATTTGGTATGGAGGTAGTTTGAGGCCCGAGGAAGGACATAGGGTATGTTTAATTCCGGGAAATTCTACTGTTCCCGAGGGATCGCCACTAACGCGGGCGGAGCCGCGGGTAACAGCTAGTAGCATATAAATGGGACGCGGGGAAGAAGCCCGGGTGGCAGGGACTAGTGACGCGACGTACATATTACATCTCAAGAGTTTCAGAGTTATCAAGATTCAAAGACAAGATTTTTTTCACTGTAATTTTTTTAAATGAACCCTTACGAGATCTCAGCATGGGGGAAAATCGCTTCACGTAATGGACGCCCTAACGTATACAGTCTTAACATGTACAAACATTTTGTGGTTTCGTCAGACTACGAGAGAGAATTACGAGAGTCATACCAATACAACCCTCCTACTTTTGTCGGACATTGCGATGCTCGTAAGCTAGGTCATAGAAATGCATACACAATTAACTAGACGTTGCCTCAACAGTACGTGAGGTGCTTAAAGCTACTTGAAGCACTTTGACACACTACAAAAACTATTAATTAACTGATGTTTTGCAAAAAATTTTTTCTTTACCAAAAAGTTTACAATGCAATGTTTAAAGAGTACAAATGGCTAGACTAAGTTTACAGCTTTGGTTTGAGTAGAATGCTTTGCCGTGTTAAGGGTTGCCAGGCCTTTGAAGTGAATAAATAAATAAGGACATATTACACAAATTGAGCTAGCCTCACAGTAAGTTGTGAAACTTGTGTCGTAGGATCTCCGTGCGTAGGATACTAACCACATACTAACTCAATGATACTATATTTTATAATAGATACTTATATAGATAAACATCCAAGACTCAGGTCAATCTGAAAAAGATCGTTTTCCATCATGACCTGACCGTCAAATCATCAATCAAAATCAAAATCGTGTCGTGTCACAGGCTGGCGTGTTGACCACTGCGCCACGGAGCAAATAGCAGGACAGAACAGCTAATTAAGTCAGACATGACCAGACACTTATTTTTTTTTGAGTCTATATAACTCATCATCACCAATTCCCCGCTTTGGTGATTATAAATATGGTAACAAAACAAACAATATATTATCTTTATTTATACATTCTAATTCGAGTATTCGCGTTTGGATCTTCCACGCTGGTCTGGGAGAAAAAAAAACATAGAATGTACAAGCTGCTTCTCTTCCCGCGCCAATAGAAAAATCCGATCAAGAGAATGGGCTAAAATCTGAAGAATTATGTAAGTGCAGCTAGCAACCCATCACTATAATTCCGTTTTTCCACATACATGCCCACCAATACGATAAACGTGGCTTTTAGGTTAGGTCTTTATCTCGCAAGGGAAAAGGCGCTATAGTATGTGTATGTGATTAATTCTAAAATAATGGCCAAATTTTAAAAGCCAAACAAACCTGGATAGGCCCGGCTCATTTGGCCGGACACGCTAACTAACCGTATCCGACTCCCTGGCAAGCTGGCAACCCTAGCTATGTTGCAATAAAGCGCCAGCCTGATTTGGAGCGATACAAATCATTTGCACACTGAAAACGTCACTTATCTCTCGAATTTTGTTTGTTGTTTAGAAAAAGGGAAGTTTTTAGAAAAAATATGAGAAAAAAACAATCATAAACTTTGTAGTATTATACCCAGGTAGTAAAATAGAATTAAAAATGTTGACATTAATAATATACGCCAGGAAGGCAATATTAATATAAAAAATCAAACAACCCGACTTCCGGCTGTCGGTAAAAACCCCATAAAATATGCCCTCCTCTACCGATTTATTTTCTCCGTCTACATGTACCTATAGCTATTACGCCCACTCGCCGTGGTAGAATGCTGAGAAGAGAAGGACTAGCCTTTATCAACACTTATGGCATTTGATCTATTAAACTGCTATCGATCTAGTGAAACCTAAAGAGTGATAGATACTTGTTTGTTGTCTGTCATTTCAATGCCCAGCAACACTACTACACTACGCACAGAGTTTGTTATTGTCAAATGTGTCTGGTATAGATATGATAGTGCAAGACTAACCAAATGTAATCCTAATGTTATAAATGCGAAATTGAGTTTGTTTGTGACGTCTTCACGCCCTTTCTCCTAAACCCATCGTCATGAAATTTTGCATACCCATTATCTGGGATATGGAGAAGGACAATTTATCCCGAGAAATAGTACTGTTCCTGAGGGATCGACATTGACGCGGGCGGAGCCGCGTCTAGCCTAAAACTCTCGTTTTGGGTCTATAACAGACGGCCAGTAACCGCTGTAAGTCAGACCAGTGCCTCTAATCAGTTGCTTCAGGTCTACGTGAGATGTTTAAGGCAGGTTGACACAGTTCGACATCATCGTTGGTGGAGTGAATGACCGCTTATGCAAGTGATGGCTCGAGGCCTTGACTCCGATGTACTTCGTTTTTCTGCCATTTGCGTTTTTTTGTGATTTATTGTTATGTAGTTGCTATGTGGAAAACTTACGGGTCAAAGATGAGAAAAGATGAAACATGCAAGGACAAGAACTTTGTTCTTTTAAGTTAATTATGCTGACTGAGAAAAGTACGAAATGTTATTAATTTAATTTTGATCAAAAGTAATATGAGATAAAGACATTATTAAAATATCCGGTTGAGATCAAATCATGTCGACAAGAAGCTGACTACGTACGTGAGTAGCCCGTTGTTACATCATCAATATTAATAAGAAATCTGTAAGGGTTGGTCATGGAGTAAGTTACTTTGTTTTCAGAGATATCGTGTTTATGAGCTCTATGATTTATACTAAAACTAAATTGTCGATTTTTAGATTTTTTCCTGTATGTATGTATGTTCCATAACTCTTAAACAAATTAACTGAATTTTATGAAACTTTGTAGATAAAAATTTAGACGTACAGGAAACAGGATAGGCTACAACATTTTATTTCGTTTTTGTTTAGTTAAGAAATCCTAATGTATGCGGACAGTGTCACGGGCACAGTATTATAATAATGTTATTAATTAAATGGTTGCCGAAAACAAAGGGAAGAAAGCAAAATTTCGGGGCCGAGTTTAGAATCATGCGGTAGCTCAGTTGGCAGAGCGTAGGTCGTACATAGACCTAAGCCGCTGATTCAAGCCCCGCCCCCGTGCAATTTTTTTAACCATATTTTATTTCCAAAAATTTCAAGTACATATATCAAAATTGCATTGTGAATGCACAATAAAACACTTCAAAAAAATTGTGCCAATTTTATTTTTAGGGTCCATATCCAAAGGATGCCAAAAGGATCTCTATTACTAGCTCTCCGGTGTCCGTCTGTTACAAGGCTTTATCTATTATACCTTAATAGGTACCTTAATGTGTATTCCTCAAATTAATAAACCTGTTGCCTAGACCTTAACCCCATGCAAGCATTTGTTTCCTCTAAACTTTCTAGGTCTGGGGTAGGTGCAGGTATGGCGTCGAGTACGCGTGCCCTTTCCCCGAGTATTGCTTTTCCCCCATTCATCCGAGTGAATAGTACAGTCAGCCAAGGAGATACTTGACCCGGCCATCTACATATTATCTTGAATTGCCTCTTGAACTAAAAGTAATATTAACATGAAAATGTATATTCAGGAAGTCTTAATTAAAATCTTTCTGAATATATATTTTCATAAAAATATTATTTTTAATTAAGGAGAAAATTCAAGATATAATTAGATGGCGGGGCAGGTATCTCCTTGGCTGACTGTACGATTCACAATACCTATCATTACCTTCCCAAATCAAATGGGCAGCAACGTCGAAAGCACCAGAATCCGCCTGCCAAACGTGGTGAGTATAACAATACCTCCCATGAAAGGAAGAATTCGCCGTGTGGTACCCGGCAGAGTAGAATAGGGCTATTGGCGGACTGTGGCCCTTGGCATGGACACTTGGAACCAAAAAGGGGAGGCCTTTGCCCAGCAGTGGGACGCAGATGCAGGCTAATAAACAAAAGATCTTATTACTCTTGCTTTTGTATAAGTATATTATATATTATGTATACATTTAGCCGTGTGGTTTCCGGCAGAGTAGAATAGGACCACTCAAAGTCTTCCCGTGGATATCGTAGAAGGCGACTTAGGAAATACAAGCTAAACAAACCTTATAAACATCTGAGAGACCTCTCCAACCCTGGCCAGCGTGGAGAGTGTAGGCCAAGTTCTCTGGCTGCTCAGGCTAAGTATGGCTCTAGTAGTACAGAGAGGGCGTGCTCCTGTAGTGGAGACTAAAAAGACCTGATGATGATGAAAGGAAGAATTCTTGGGCCCTCATCCTACAGTGGACTTTTTGCGGCCCTGCCCACTCAAGAACACTGGGGTTTGAACCCGGAACCTCTCGCTCATTGGACGTTAAGCCACGAAACCCTAATAATATATACAAACCATTTAAATACGTTTCTAGAAATATTTTTCAACAATAATAGACAATACTTCATTTATATGGTCACTTTGAAAACCACGAATAAGTAGTTTCAAAATCACCGTTTATTTGCGGATATAGTGTGGTTACTATTTGAATTGTTTATAATCCATTGTTTAGAATTCCTAATATTGTAATAAGTATCCACAGAATCATCTCGACGGCCGATATTGCTGCAGCCTCAACAGATGCAGCAGTATCGACCAGGGTTGCATGCATCAACTATTGATGGCGGGCATAAAGGGACAAATAGTAGTGGGTGGGCGCTGGCCAGCAATAGATTGCATGAACTAACTGGTGGCGGAAGCACGCAAAGTAAATTGTTTTAAAGTAAATGTAGCTTTGACTTCCGCAAAGTAACACCTAAATCTATTAATTTTATTATTATATATACATATTTTCATACCTCTAAGTCCAAAAATGAGCAATTTTCTATACAAATAAGAATTTTGTTCATTTTACCGACATAGATATTTATTAATTGTAATCAAGAACTTATATACCTATTTTCATACTTCTAAGTCTGAAAATAAGTATATAACTTACAGATTTATTATTAGTATTGATAACGTCAGTCAAGCGAGTAATAAACTAGAAGTATGGACTATTGAAAATTTAAGTTTATTATAACGTCTTAGCATTTGCTTGCGACGTTCAGTTCACGGCTGCTATTACAACAAGAGGAGTTCGATGGCCCACTTGGCGTGCCCATTATAAACGCTTACGCATGTAAAGCAACTCCGGGTGTGGTTCTTTAACGACTACCAGATGGCAGCCGGGACCACCGGCTTAACGTACCTTCCTAAGCACGGAATCATCGTTATTATCAGACAATCATGATTCAAGCCTGCAATGTCCTAACCAACTGGAAACAACTAAACAAAGTTAGCTTGCGGTGGGAATCGAACCCACGACCCCCGGGTCAACAGGCAAACGCCTTAACCACTGGACCACGGAGCATGTAGGAGTTTTACTCTGATAAGTTTAAAATAAATAAGTAAATCTTAGAGAAAATTCTTGAAGAATATTTTTGCGTAACGTAGTTTTACAAAGCTGTCGACATTTCAAAGCGATTTTCAACACCAGAATTGTGCAAACATAAGCTTCAATTAACTCCAATAGTTAACAAAGGCTGTAATTACAAACGAGAAGATGTTCATGTTAAAATAATTTGCCGTGTCCCAGGGTTACGACAATAACCTTTTCCGTGTTACGTTCGATTTAATTATGCCCGGTTTAGATTATTCCAGCGAATTTGATGATCTCGTAATCGGGGTGCGCAAGACTTAGGAACATGAGAAGAAAACGCCGAAGAAAAAATAAAATAAATAAATATATACGGACAAATCACACAAATTGAGCTAGCCCCAAAGTAAGTTCGAGACTTGTGTTTTGGGATCTTGACTTGTGTTTTGGGATACTAACTCAACGATACTATATTTTATAACAAATACATAAATAGATAAACGTCCAAGACCCAGGCCAATCTGAAAAAGATCATTTTCCATCTTGACCTGGCCGGGGATCGAACCCGGGCACTCTCGTGTCGCAGGCTGGTGTGTTGACCGCTGCGCCACGGAGCTAGCCAAGGAAAAAGCTAAACCATTTGCAAATAATAGAAATAAAAAAGGGATGAGAGACAGAGACCTAGCTATACCAGCAAAACTAGCTTTGAATTTCTACAAGAATAATGTGAATTGGCGCTGACATCCATTGCATTCAGGGATTAATATATAAATATGTGGGAACAAATGACATAGATTGAGCTAGCCCCACAGTAAGTTGAAGTGTTCTTGTGTCGTGGGGCTCGTGGGATACTTGCTCAACGATACTATATATCATACTAATATTTTATGTAGGTATTTGTATCTAGACACATGTAGATAATCATTTAAGTCAATTTGGTGAAGATAGTCTGACCGGGGATTGAATCCAGGACCTTGCGATTCAAAGGCACTTGCGGTACCACTAAGCTACAAAGGTCGTCTGCTAAAATATAAAGTTGCATTGCAGTTTATTTTGTAATTCAGTCTAAGTGCGAACATTCTAGCGTAATTGAAATCATGTAAACAGACAATCCAGTAACTCCCTAAAGCCAGAGCATTTAGAACGGTTAACATTCAGAAAATGACTTGCTTTATGTAAGTGACAAGTTCACCAATTCGATATATGCCATTTCAGTGCTACTGAATAACTAGACTTGAATAATGTAAACCGGGCATTATATTATGTAACCACATCAATAATAACAACTTTGATTAACTTACCTTTGTTGCTCACCGACCATAGATTACTCGTAGCGTTCTTTTTTGGTCTATTCTCTCTAAACATAAGGATATCTGGAACTCTATTTACTTTATTATCTCTAGGAATTAAGTCAGGAGTTCTATCAACGTTTACTCTTACAAATTCTCCCTTTAGCACTTTAGGCTGATCTTTAGGTGTGACCAAAGGAGGCGGAGGAGCTTTAGTTTTCTTGTGAAATAGTCTTTTCCTCTCAGGTTTCGTAGGTATATCTATATCTGTGTAGATTATGCTATCTATCTCACCGACATCAACTACATCGCTTCTGATTCCAATAAGACTCATTGGTTGATCGAAACGTGAATTCAGACCTTTATGCTGTACAGATATGTGTGTGACTCCGTCATTATCGGTCGTCTGCATCAAGTCAAATTCTCGGCCTTTATCGTAAAGACTGTAATCATCGACACTATTCTTTCTAGTTTTAAACAAATCGTACGTTTTCTTTTTAGAAAACAGGGTATCGCTGCTCGAATAGTTATTCGTGTTTTTCGTCAGTCGATTCCGCATCTTGAAATACTTGTATGTGAAGTATATCCTTTTGAAGTCTTGCTCGTTTTCGAATTTGAGCGCTATCGCTTCCTTGTTTAAGTTTTTGGTTACGTAAAAGACTAGAGTGTTGTCGCAGTTTGGGTAGTTCTCAATGTTTGCGCAGTTTGTTATTTCATCGATAGAAATATTTTCGTATTTGCTCGTTTTGAGTTCTGTGTAATCTTTTATTAGTTTTTGTTTTTCATCGTCGCTCGAGTCTTCTTTAGTGAGTAGTTGGAGCTGATCTTTTTCATTGAACCCAACGACGATGTTGTAGTTGTGGAGAGAGGCTGGTTTGTTGATGGTGGTAATGTCGAGCTGTTGGTTCGCGTTATGCAACTTCTGCCGCGCTACTATGGCCGCCAGACCGCCACAACGGGTGGCCTTTTTCACAGTCATGACTGATCTGAAACAATGCAAACAAATAATGTTATGAAATGACGACAAATAAATAAACAAACACAAGTATTAACTGGCCCTGAAATGTGTTTCTTTGGATTTGTATTAGCGATTACAACTGAATGAAGGTGACATGAAAAAGCACTGGATTGAAACAGCTTATTAATATTGTTTAGAGGTACGTTTTTCTTTTTTTATAAATGGAGGTTTTTCTCGTTTTTTAAGTCATTAAATAACTAGATAAGCACCAATGGGATAGGGAAAAGTATTGATAATAATGATTTTTACAACAATTTCAGAAACTGATACAATTTGTAATTGATTTTCTTATAATAACATCGGTTTATTATTTGTCTTTTTGACCGAGCGAGCGAAGCGAGCGAAGCGTCTCAGTTTCCACTGGCCCAAAATTCTTTTGTCCGTCTGTCTGTCTGTCTGTCTGTCTGTCTGTCTGTTCTCGCCTACAGGTCGCATTTCTTAACCGATTGTCATGAAATTTTGTAAGCAGGTTCGGTAAATATATAGAATTTTTTTGTCGTGCCAGATTATCGAAATTTTAAAAAATGGCAGAAATATGGGGGTCTGAAACTTAAAAAAACTTATAGCACAGCTATATGAAAATAAAATCAAAAATGTCATTAGACTTTTTTGTTATACTCATTAAGATGCAACTTTTTTGTCTGAACAACTTTTTTATACGATAAACTTGAACGTGTTTATAGTCGGCAATTTGCCCACAAGTTGTCTGAAATCGATTTTCTGTATATTTTTTTTATTAGTGCATTCAGTATGATGTCGTAAATACAAATCTATGGTATGATAAGTATGAAAATGGTGCGTAGTAACAGTGACGTCGCCGACGTCAGAGAAAAAAATATTTTTATATAAACATATTGTACCATGGGCAGTATCATATAAAAGGGTTTTATGAGTAGATTACACGTAAATAAACTTCACTGCCATATTGCTCAAACCCACAGACTATATGCAGTACAAAAGTTAAATATAAATTGAACAACTTTCCCTAAGGAACATATGTCAAAATATGAAAAATATTTTTTGGCTTAAAGCATGATACTGCGAATTACTTTTATGATTGAAAAACACTAAATAAACATAGAATCCTGAAATAAAAATAAATAAAAAAGATTCACGTGCTATCCTGTGACTTGATACTGACCTTATAGGTGCCGGCCACTTCTTTACGTAAAATTCGTATGTTTGTCTGCCATAGTAGTTGAAATTAGCGTCCTATTAAAATTTTGACCAATTGGTAACAACTATGAAACCGGGTACTTAAACTTTGCCTCCATTCACCCATGCCAAGTTCGCTATTCCGATATTTCCGATCTTGATGAAGATCACTCCAACTTAGTTAATGTGTACAAAAGCATACTAAACATGGTACTCAAGGGCCGTGTTTCCATACAAGAGTAGTCCCCTGATTCCTTGCCGGATAGTACCAATAGAGCAATGATTTTGTAGTCAAAAAATCCGTACGTTTAATTTTTTTTTTATAATTGAATTATTTAAAGAGATATGAACCTTCAAAAACATGAAAAATTGGTATGAATTTCCGTTTTGTTCAAACATCAAGAAACAAATTTGGGCAATTATATAAGAAAAAGAAAACACAGTAACACAGCCATGGCTTATTTTATATTTTTAATGTAAAAAGAAATTAAATCGGTTAAGTTTTGGAGAAGAAATCAGAGGACTACGAAGCGTTAATTTTGTGTACTTTTTATAGGTATGTATTTTTCGGCCGAGCTGCAGTTATCTTTATCGCACTCTGCGGGGTTTGTTTGGGCACGCGGCTCGACAGCAATAGATATTATAAATACCTATTTTTTCAATTCCCAAAATTCGAGCTTAGTGTTTCCTCTTAAAAAAGGGTCTGGTCGGGTCTTCTGGTAAGATGAAATGTAGGTTTAAATTTCCGTTTCCTCTGGTATTAATTAAGAGCAGCGGGGACTGGGAAATAATAACTGAAGGAAATCATCCTTTAGTCAATTAGCATATCAGTAACAGATATATTTTAGAGCACTGGAGGGCAAATGTTGATGTTGGTTGTAAGGGCTCGCGAGGTCTACTGTTCTCGCAGAACCACTAGTGTTACATTTTACAAAATTGCTTAGCAATACCAATCTGCCTACTTATTTGAAAATTACCACCCATAAATGAGGTATTCACACAATTTTCTCCTAACACAGGTTATTGCAAACGTAAATAGAGCGATCGTGCTTGCGTAGATCTCGCTACCACACAAATCAAACATAATTTACTATATTGGCTTCACACTTAAGAGGTACAGTCAGTATTTAATAAAAAATACAGTTCTATTTATGTTCTGTGTTAAACAAACTTTTATTATAGTTCTTTTATCTATATTCTATTCTCATTTTTTAAATTAGGAATTGTCATTTGTCAAGTCAAGTCAAGTCAAAATATTTTATTCATCGTAAGATATTTTAAATATCATTTGGTGAACGTTAAATTACACATTATTATTTACAACATTAATATTGTTGACGTCAATAACTTACTTAAAGCTAAGTTTACGCCGCTTCCAAGGCGGAGTGCAGAAGAAGCGGCAACAAACTGCACAGCGAATTTTTTCCAAATGACATCAACTTACAATCTACGACATACTTAGAACTAAATGTGTGGACTTGAGCTTACATTGTCATGTCGTAAAATAAATTTTAATTTGTAGTATGAAAGAATAGTAACGAAACAAGAAATTAAATTTTTGATTAAATGTCAAAAGTCAAAACACAATACGTACAAATTGTACCAATTCATGTCATTTTTATATTAGTAACATGACGAGAGTCCGGCACCGAGCTTTGGCCAGATATTTTTATCGTTTAAAAAATCATCAGTCCTGTAATAAGCCTTTTTACATAGTACCTGTTTAACATACGGTTTGAATTGTCTATCAGGCATATCAAGGACTGATTCTGGCAACTTATTATAATAGCGTATACAGTTACCTAAAAACGAATCACTAACCCTGCTAAGCCTATACCGCGGGAGAAATAATTTGTTTTTATTACGTAATGGCCTATCTGTAAAGTAACTTATTTTTTTGAAAAGCGAAATATTTTTCCTTACGTGCATTATATTATCAAATGTATAATGGGAAGCTACTGTCATGATATTTATTTCTTTGAACAATTCTCTGAGAGATTCTCTCGGACCCAAGCCGTAAATAGCACGGATCGCTCTCTTTTGTAATATAAATATAGTATTTATATCGGCTGCGTTTCCCCACAGAAATATGCCATAAGCCATTAAACTATGAAAATATGCAAAGTATACAAGCCTAGCAGTTGCCACGTCTGTCAACTGCCTGATCCTTCTAATAGCGTAAGCTGCAGAGCTAAGTCTATAAGATAGTTTAGATATATGGGCGCCCCATTGTAATTTTGAATCTATTGTAATTGCTAAAAATGTAGTATTGTCCACAAAATCTAATTTTTGCGTACCTATCAGTATGTCAACAGATCACATTTGGAAGAGTAAACCTAATGCATTGATTCTTAACTTAATAAGTAAGTACAGTCGGGAGCAGATATATCTGACCTCCCTACAATATCAATACATATATTAAAAGAGAAAAAAAAATGTGTCTGTACATTAAATATATTTTCAAAAAAATTATATAGGGTGATGGAGACATATTACGAGTAAGACTTTTAAAAATGTTTGTCTGTTTATACACGCTAATCTCCGGAAATACTGGACGGATTCGAATAAAACTTTTTTCAGTGTATAGCTATCAAGCCTGAGCTACAACATATAATTTATTTAGAAAACTTGAATACCTGATGCAGAACTATAACGGTCCAGCTAAACTTTATGAAATATAATAAAAATGACGCCTTAACAAAAGTTGTTTAGCCTGATGAGCATTTTCTGCGGAGTCATAAACTCCACGCATACGAAGTCGCGGGCATCAGCTAGTAAAATCTATTTTTAGAGGGGTCAGTTTTATCTGCCCTTGTCTGTATTAAAAAATAAGAAGTAACATCAGCATCATTACTGTGATATCGTTTATCGCATTTGCATAATAATCGCATGGCATAGTACTTTTGTATTTATTATTTCGTCGTATGGGTTTATAATCACTTAAATTTAATTTGGCATTCCAATTATCAAAACTTCTTTATTTCAATTAGCTTATAAATTTATAATTATACTGGACTGAGTTTCTTTCGGCATTTTCTTCTCAGCAGTGGTCGTTCCGAAACGCTAGTAACTTATCGGTTTTGTTTGCAAATATTAAAAATAATAATATGACGTTCAGAAAGAGATACATGATATCCAAATTTGAATAAAATTTCATTTTACTCTCATTTTAGCGTTTTCCCGATTTATTTATTTATTCATTTCATAAAATTTGATATGGCTGACTGTATCTACGATTTGATAAATCTATCACATTCAGTTAAATATTAGTACCTAGTTTCCACAAATCTTTTAACCATATTACTTTTCTATCCAATTAATATACTTTCACTAACTTTCTCGTATTACAGTTGAAAGGGAAGAAATCTAAAGAAATGCCATTTTGGTAACTCACGATTGAAACAAAAGACGAATGATTTGGCAAAATAGTACTTACTTTTAGTAATGACTAACAATGATAAGGCACTTTTAAACGTTTCTTATATTTTAGGTCCTTATAACTTCTCCTCCGTGCATGTTGCAAAAGACGATTAGGGGAACTGACGAAGATGATCTAAATCTTTATAACTGAGTAAAAATTTTGTATCGATGATGAAAATGATATCGTGGCTTCAGGCTCTAGTGATATGTGTTATCAATCAAATAATTTATTTCTTGCAACGACGTTTACAAAACATGTTAATATACCGCGTGATTTTGAATCTCTGAACTATACTAAAATCCTGGAATCAGAATCCCTAATGAAATACAGAACTGCAAGAGAAAAGGGTAAAAATGGACGACGTATATATAAGAAATATCTTTCTTATATATCCTAACCTAACTAATATTATAAATGCGAATGTGAGTTTATTTGTTTGTTTGTATGTTTGTTTGTTTGTTTGTTACGCTTTCACGTTGTAACTACTGAACCGATCATCATGAAATTTTGCTTACACGTTATCTGGGATATGGACAAGGACATAGGGTACATTTTATCCCGGAAAATCTACTGTTCCCGAGGGATCGACATTGTCGCGGGCGGTGCCGCGGGCGAAAGCTAGTACGTTATAAATAAGAAAGATAACGAGGAGCTTGCTGGCCCAGTTGTGTGCGCGTTACAAGCGCTTATGCACATTAAGCAACCCTGGGTGTGGACCATACTGGGATGGGTGATCACAATTGGCAAAAAAAACCTCGAGCTCCTCCGTGCTTCGGAAGGCATGTTACGCCGTTGGTCCCGGCTGTCATCACCAGATGGCGGTAGAGGTCGCGTAGGTATATGTTCCTTATAAACTTTCTTTAATAATACTAAGCTAGAAAACAGTTGAAATAAATCAAAAGAGAAAGTTAACCATAAAATGTAGTAAAAACTGAGGTTTGTCGCAACCGTGTGACATTCCCGAGAAAAAGTCTGAACTTCCTACTTAACTGGTAATTATTTCATCTAATTACTGGTTTAAGTTACTGGCGCAAAGCGATTTTATGGGCCGGTAGGTAAAAAAGGAATTCAAATATTTTTAGTTTTGTTTTATTTTTAATGTTTTGTAAACGGGCTTTTTAGGAGTTGTTTACCAGCAGATCAGCTCCGATATGATAAGGGATCTCAACCTAAACTGCAACTGTATCGCATCGGGTACCCAGGCTCCCAATCTTGTACTTGCTTTTGTCTATTCAGCCGATGAGGAGTATTCCAATGCCTTCATTCTCTTCCCAGATCTTAAACAAATTCCTATCCTTGTCTTCAACAAATTCCTATCCTTTCCCAGCTTAAAAAAGCTTCCAATGGGTAGCAGCGTCGGAAGCACAAGTAGCTAAAGAAACTGTGCTTGCTAACACGCCTGCCCAACGTAGTGAGTATGGCAATATCCTCTCGCTGAACGCAGTATCCTTGGGCGAGGCCTTTGTCCAGTAGTGGCCAGTAGTGGTGGTAGTTTTTGCGGTTGTAATGATGATGAGATCAGATCCATGACACCATAATATTGCATTGTTATCTGAATTAGTAAATGTGCATGCGAAATTCCTGCTCAATCGAAAATTTAAGATCTACTAAGGGAGATAACCAAGTTGTAACTTATTTACCAGATGCTTCTCTTCTCTTCTCTTTTAATATTTATATTTCACTCAGACCAGCTAGTCTGGGAACGACGTATAAATGTCGTGTGTTTTTGACTCGTAACTAAATATTACAATCGACTGAAGGACATACGAGTAGTGCATTCTAACACCTTGTGAACAAAACGTATCCAAGGAGGGTTATTATCAGTGCATCATATTATAGGGTTCCGAAGCATCGTCACACATAGGTTATTCATCCATACTCTGTAACGTAAGAGTTTTTAAACCAATCATAAAGAAATCGAATCACAAAATAAAAACGATTTAACGATTTGTTAAAATTCTACATTCTACATATTTTAAAGCAAAAACCAAATATTAAAACTAAAGAAGAACCTATTGACCTCGAAGGCAAAGAAACAGAAGGTCTCTTTCAAAACACAATATCGAAACGATACACAAATACGTGCAAAAGTATTATCAGCTATTGCTTCATTAACAACTGCTTTCTCATTCCTTGTCATGCTTGTTGTTGCTTTCAGTAATTGCATGTTGTTATCGTCTTTCGTGTGTAAGTGGCTATCACTAGTGTCAGATTTGTCAAGCCCAAATGTATCTGACATAGCTTAACGACTGCCATCAATGATGACAGCACTTGAGCTCATATATTACAGTAACCCACAGTAGGGGATGCTTAAAGGGAGTAAGCGCTAACAATACGTATGCTTACGGAGCCAATAATTATATGTATTGAATCGAACTATATAATCTTATTTTTTCGTTTTCTATTTAATTTAATATTTGATTCAGTTTTCCACCTTTAAGCTCAAACACGCTAAATGTGGCCCTAGGCTTTGTCTACCCCGTAAGGAATAAAGACATGACAATATGTATGTATGTATCATCATGCAGCCCTTCTTCGGAATACAACGTGTGGGTGAGTAAGGCATGGGGTAAGCACAAAATAACCCAAAGCTTAGACGTAATTCCGATCTCATCGAAGATAAGATATGATGTATGTATCAAATTCTCTACAGCGTGGAGTGTTCAGATGGTATAAGGGCTATAATTTTAAAACTCTCTCTCCAGAGTGTGTTCCTGTTCCAAATCAAATTGATTAGCGAGTAGGTAGTACCTATAAATTTAAATAAAACATGGCTCTCCATAAATGTTCACAAAAGCCGCTAAAATTAACACTTTCCAGACAGTCGCGCCTGTAGAAGTAAATCTATTATTATATCTATTGTGTCTGGTAGAGTGTTCGTGAATAAGTTACGTGTTAATATTTATTCTTCCACTCTGAACTCTTCTCACTTAGACCATCCGCCAACCAGATGTTTCTAAAACAATGGTTCACGCGAGAGACGCTTTACATAATATTTAGTGCGTTTCCGAGTCTGCGGGCAAATGGGTGATGAAACTGATTTGGAATTTTGGACTAGCCAGATTACCTCAACTGATTTAATCTTAATTGAGTTATCGGATCTGAGATCGAGGTGGCTTTGGCAGTTTTGTAAAATTTTAAGTGACATAATATGCATGATAAAATCTCTATAACTAGGCTTGAAGCTGCTGTATACAGCAGTTAATGCTGTATACAGCGTGTATACAACATAGGCGTGTGGTTTCCGGCAGAGAAGAAAATGACCACTCCAAGTCTTCCCATGGAGGTCGTAAGAGGCGAGTTAGGAAATACAGGCTAAACAAAGCTCATAAACATCAATTAGACCTATCCAAACCGTCTGGCCAGCGTGGGGAGTGTAGGCCAAGTCCTCTGACTGCTCTGGCCAAGTATGGCTCTAGTAGTGCGGAGAGGGTCGTGCTCCTGTAGTGGAGACTAAAAAGAGCCTGTGATGAATTAAAAAATAAATTAAATCGGTTTAGTTTTGGATAAGAAATCCCCTGGTCTACGAGCGTAATGTTGTGTAATTTTCAAAAACATTTACGGCCCGAGCTGCAGTTTTCTCTATCGCATTCTACGGGGGTTGTTTGGGCACACAGCGCGACTGCAATATATTTTACAAATACCTATTATTCAATTCTCTCGAGCGCAGTGTATCCTCTTAAGGTTCCGCGTGACGTCACTATCCGGTTCATTTCTTACCGGCCTATTGCGTCATGAGCCCCCATTCCTTAACTTTGATGCGCTTTATCTTTATCATTATTTGTTTGATTGAATAAAGAAAAAATACGTATGTAATATTTTTCGGTAATCTATAGGACAGATTAGCCGTGTGGTATCCGGCAGAGTAGAATAGGACCACTCCAAGTCTTCCCGTGGATGTCGTAGAAGGCCACTTAGGAAATACAAGCTAAACAAAGCTTATAAACATCTAAGACACCTCTCCAACCCGTCTGGCCAGCGTGGAGAGTCTAGGCCAAGTCCTCTGGCTGCTCTGGCCAAGTATGGCCCTAGTAGTACAGAGAGGGTCGTGCTCCTGTAGTGGAGACTAAAAAGGACCTGGTGATGATGATGATGATGATAGGACGGATTAATTATTTAAAATGGTATTTTTTTAGGAAACACGCCTATTATCCTAACGAAAGATGGTTTTTGATATTGTAAGACACGAAAGGAACTCGAGCTCGTTCCTACATAGATTTTACATATCACCATCCATTTTCTAACTGACCAGCTCTGGTGAAACATTAATTAAAATTAATGTTCATGTGTGTAGGTGGCCAACAATGGTGTCAGATTTTTCAAGCTGCCTAAAGGCATCTGACATAGCTTAACGACTGATATCAATGATGACAGCCGGAACCAACGGCTTACGCACGGAAGAGCTCAAAATATTGTTATGCCACGGGCGGTCACCCATCACAGTGGGGACTGCACCCAGGGTTGCTTAACATGCGTTACCTAGGAACACATCCTCGGCCCGTATAACTTCAGTGGAAACACAGCCTAAATTTGGTTCAAACAGTTTCTTAGTATTAAATAACTTATTAATAAATTATGCAGAGCGTAGGCTCAGTTTGAACGCGATTCAATTAAAATTTCAATTAAGGCCAAATAATTTGTTTTATGTTGATCATGATTTGCTGATGATTTATTATTAAATTTCACAATAAACCAACCTAATCGTAGTCCATATTTATGTAGTGTTTGTAAATACGTAATAGATAACACATAATAATTTGGGTTTATATGTTGCAGAAGCCAAAATCTATGCTAATGGTCGAAAATTTGCATGACAGCACCAGTCTTTCCACTTAGATCCCCCGATTTGAGTACCCCGCCCGGCCCCTCGAGCTGCTACTTGCTTTTCCCCCATTCATTCCTCCCTGTGAGTAGCATCCCAACACCTTTATTTATTTTCCAGATCCAACAAATTCCTATCCTTCCGCTTAAAAATGTTTCCGATGGGCAGCAGCGTCGGAAGCACAAGAAGTCAAAAAAACTGCGCTCGCCAACCCGCCTGCCAAGCGTGGTGAGTATGGCAATATTCTCCCATGATCTTTTGAATGAGATGAAGAGGCATTTGTCCAGAAGTAGACTATTTAGGGCTAAAATGATGATGATGATTATAATATCCTTTTTAGGGTTCCATACACAAAGGGTAAAAACGGGACCCTATTAATATCGATCCGCTGTCCGTCTGCCTGTCTGTCTGTATGTCTGTCTGTCCGTCTGTCACCAGGCTGTATCTCGTGAACCGTGATAGTTAGTTGAAATTTTCACAGAAGATGCGTTTCTGTTGCCGCTACAATAACAAATACTAAGAAGTAAGTGATTTTTTTGCTTATTTTTGCTCGATATTGATAACGGCAACAGGTAGACGCTTGAAATATTTACAGAATATTTAGTTATATATTCACTTTAAAAATACATTTGACTAGCTCCGTGGCGCAGCGGTCAACACGCCTGCCTGCGACACGGAGTGACCGGGTTCGATCCCCGGCCAGGTCAAGATGGAAAATGATCTTTTTCAGATTGGCCTGGGTCTTGGATGTGTATCTATATATGTATTTGTTATAAAATATAGTATCGTTGAGTTAGTATCCCATAACACAAGTCTCGAACTTACTTTGGGGCTAGCTCAATCTGTGTGATTTGTCCGTATATATTTATTTATTTATTTTACATAATGGAATAAAAATAAAAAATAATATTAAAGGGGGTTATCATACAACAGACATGATTTTTTTGCTTTTTTTATAGATAACGGTACGGAACCTTTCGTGCGCGAGTCTGACTCGCACTTAGCCGGTTTTTTTAACAATATAGTGGCGAAAAACAAACAACTGCAGTTGGTTCAAAACGTTGAACTTTGAACTTCAAAGAGCCGTTAGGCAAAGGACAATTTCTAGATGTAAGTTAAAGTTAATTGTTGGTAACGGGGCGGTCACGGAAACGCCGCATTTATCTGGGAATCGCTTCTCACCGACCCATGCGTTCGCTGTCACAGTCGCAAGTTCACACAATTAGTGCCTTCACTAAAAGTGCTTATAATTACTGGACCTCGTTCTTCGAAAGATTCATCTTGAATAAGTTTAGCTCTACAGTACAGGGTGAAAGGAGTGACTCAGACCACGAATCTGAACAACTTTCATTAAGGGACCAAATTCGACATCGTGAAAAAATTATCTGCTTTTTCATACAAAAGTGGCCATCTACTTGACCAAAATCTATGGAACAGCTGACTTTTTTTTCAATTTCGCAGTTGGTCCTATCGTGAAAGTTGTTCAGATTCATGGTCTGAGTCACTTTCCTTAAACGTATCTCATGAATTAAATTTCACCCTGTATTTATTTCAGTAAACTCTTCGATATATAGCGTTCTATGGCACACAGAACTATATAAATAAATAAATAGGGACATATCACATTGAGGTAGCCCCACAGAAAGTTGTGAATTTGTGTCGTAGGTTACTAACTCAACGATACTATATTTTATAATAGATACTTATAAAGATAAACATCCAAGACCCAGGTTAATCTGAAAAAATGGACATCATAGCGACCCATGAAAAATCTAAAAATTTTGGTAAATTTTGGAAAGAAACGAATAGACTCAATATTAAGCCGAGTTTGCCGGTGAGTGTCGCGGGTCGTGATTCGAGGGAGGAAATCGCCAACTTATTTTAAGGACAGTTCAAGATATCACCCATGTTGAACACTTCGCAGAGGGTGGTCGATGCTAAGACTAGTCATAATGTCACACCTACCCGGTTCTCGGCTAAAAATGTGAGGTACGTTATTAACAGAATGCGCAGAGGAAAATCACCTGGACATGACGGTCTTAGCATCGAACATCTTAAACACGCAGGTGTCCATCTACCGCAGGTGTTTGCAATGTTCTACTCCCTTTGTATAAATCACTCATATCTGCCCACCGAGATGCTTAAGACTGTGGTAGTTCCGATCCTCAAAAACAAGACCGGAGACATATCGGATCCTGCGAATTACAGGCCTATATCTCTTGCCACTATAGTATCTAAAGTACTGGACAGTCTGCTTGATAAAGAGCTGGATAAATACCTGCAGCTACATGATGCGCAGTTTGGCTTCAAAGCTGGACTGTCTACCGAAAGCGCAATTTTTACTCTCAAACAGACTGCCCAGTATACTACGGCATACGGCAAGGGACACTCCAGTTTACGCCTGTTTTCTTGATCTCTCTAGGGCATTTGATCTTGTAGTGTATGATTTACTTTGGGAGAAGATGGAGAAAGCGGGTATGCCCTTGGAACTCGTACAAGTATTTAGCCACTGGTACAGGCACCAAGAGAACATAGTGCGATGGGGTGAATCACTCTCTGAACCGTATAGGTTGGAGTGCGGGGTGAGGCAAGGGGGGTTGACCTCACCAAAGCTCTTTAACCTGTACGTAAATGACCTCATTGTTGAACTCAGCAGAAAACCAGTCGGATGCTACATTGATGGTAAAAGTGTAAATAACCTTAGTTATGCTGACGATATGGTGCTGCTGGGTCCAACAGCGGGGTCCATCAGGGATTTACTCGTAACCTGTGAGGATTACGCTGCCACGCACGGTCTTGTGTATAACACAAAAAAAAGTGAGTATCTGGTTTTTAAGGCCCACAGTAAGGAAGTGCATTATGATGCGAAGCTCATGCTCAATGGTATCCCACTAAAAAGAGTATCGCATTTTAAATATCTAGGGTATTATGTTTCTGAGGACCTTAGGGACCAGATGGACATTGAGCGAGAGCGTAGGGCGTTGGCGGCAAGATGCAATATGTTGGCACACAGGTTCGCAAAGTGTAGCAAGGAATCAAAATTAATTTTGTTTAAAGCTTATTGCCAAACATTTTACACGGCTGCCCTGTGGACCAACTATACGCAGACTGCTTTCGACCGGCTAAGAGTTCAATATAATAACGGGTTCAGAATGTTGATGGGGCTCCCGCGTTACTGTAGTGCATCTGGCATGTTTGCACTTGCGCGGACTGATGACTTTTATGCCATGATTAGAAAAAAGACAAATTCATTTCTAACCAGAACGCGTGGTAGCACTAACAGCATTCTGAAAACCTTTATTAATAAAATGGACTCGCCAATGTTAGCACACTTCATAAGTGTTCTTGTTAGACAGGGGTAGATAGCTGACGGTCACCTCTGGCCAACGCAATTATTAATTCAAGAAATGTTACTAACGTAGTTTTTAAGATAAATTGTTACTAACAAATGGGCCTCATGGTTGCCAAAATAAAAATATTTATTATTATATTTATTATTATTATAAAAAGATCATCCATCATGACCTGACCGGGGATCGAACCCTCGTGTCTGGCGGAGCTCGCCTAGTATATTGATTTTACGTTAGTAGTGGTTTTATGGAATGGTGCCGTATGGTTTCCGGCCTAGAATACAGGACCTCTCCATTCTGTCGTATGGATGTCGTAAGAGGCGACTAAAGGGACAAGCACATACATCCCGTGTAGTGTTGTGCCGAGATCAAAATTTACGAGAACGGTGAAATCGGATTGGAAAATTTTCCCGAGAATTTCTTCTTCTTCTCTCAAATGCGAGAATATTGAGAAGCTCCAGAGAATTATTGGAAATTTCCCGCAAATTTCCATGAGAAGGAATTCAGGAGAACAGAGAATTTCTTTCCGGCACATCACTAGATCAATAAAAGTATTCCCAAGGAGGGTTGACGTTAGCCAGGCGGCCAGTCGTAAAAATAAGCCGAAACTTTTCACAGAAAAGTATTGACTTACATGCTGTCCCTACCCCACACAAAGTCGGATGAGGAGAGTGAGGAGAAGTAGTTTTATGGAATGTCAAAGAATGAGGGTTATCTGAAATGATGACAAGAGAGGGCAGCACAAAAAAAAAATAAGTCCAATAAGCCGCGTTCATTGGATAATTGTCGGCTCTGGCCAAGAATGGCTCCGGTAATACAGAGAGGGTCATGCTCCTGTAGGGGCGACTAAAAAGACCTGATGATGATGATTGGATAATATTTGGCGAGCAGCAACAATGATTACATTGTTACACAATAACCGCTCACCGGACTCGACGCCAATGTTTTAGAAAACCCGCATCATATCAGCCGAAAGTAGTCCACTGCTACACATAGGCTTCCCTAAATTTTCAATACATATAGTTACCAGTTGAGTATGTGACAAAAAAGTGTGTTGCTGAAACAAAAAAACCGTTTCTAGATTTGCCCTTAAGATAGGAAAAAATAATTTTTAAATTTTTTAAATCTATATTTAGGGAGAAAAATAATAAAATATACAAAACCTTTTGTGACGTCACAGATTAACCACTCTTAAGCGTAAGCCTTTGCTCGCGACAGCTCTTACAAAAAAAAACTAACATGTCAAGCATGTCAGTTTGTTTGACAGCTAGATGACAGTGGCAGGTACTCGATCCTGTCGGTTTGTTTGGTACTGGTATTATTTTGTTTTGTTGTTTGTTTGGTTGGATCATTGGTTTGGATAATACTTGCTTGAATTTGAAGGTAAGCACGTACTATCTGCTAATTATTATTGAATGTAAATAGTCGTAAATTCGTATTTTTTTGTTTGGCACATTTTGACGATGGCATTGACATTGACATTAACATTTTTTTAAATGAAAACCGGATATGTGAAGTTCGAGCATCACTGTACATACAGCCTTATACAGCCATAAAACATTATTATTTTAATAATTACGCAATATTTAAAAAAATCTAAAATATACGGTTCCTCCCTTTTTTCGCTGTCTATTTGAAAAACAAATAAAAAAGGTCATCTAATTTTTTGTCATATGGTCAATTCGTAAGGTTATATTTAAAAATATACTGATCTAAATAAAAATCATTAACAAACAAATCCAGTGCCATATAAGTCATACAACTCATACATGCACTTATTGACCTCAGTGAATCAATTAATCAGTATGTGGGACCTTATTCTATAGACCTTGTTTCTTGTTGAAGGCGTTTGCCGATTACGGAAAGTAGGCCTGCTAGTGACCAACCAGCCAACTCGGTGATGTCCTTTGACTCTTCCGAGTTTTATATGATAAAACTATGTTTTATTTCCGCTTCGTAGTTATTTGATAATGCTGAGGAAGATTCTTGATCATAACGGATCATAGCTTAGGACCTCGTTTTCCTAGAAAAGGATTATTATTTCGAGTTCCGTCTGATATTTTAGCGACTTTGGACATAAGGGCCAGGCTACGTTAGCATGTGGTCCCAATTCCTATAGCGTACGTTGAGTTTCATATTCACCACATAGATGGCGCCGAACGTTTATTCACAAACACTATGCATCCAACAATAAAATAATGAGAAAATAAAATCGTTAAGAATAGCCATTTTGACTCGAGAACAAGAAGAAAAACGAAAAACATCTAATTTAAAACAAAAATTATTTCAGGCTTAGATTGATTAAAAACCGGCGAAGTGCGGGTCGGACTCGCGCACGAAGGGTTCCGTACCGTTAATCTATAAAAACGGCGAAAAATTCATGTCTGTTGTATGGGAGCCCCCCTTTAATATTAATTTAATTTTTATTTATTTTTGAAGTTAATATATAACTAAATATTTTGTGAATATTTCAAGCGCCTACCTGTTGCCGTTATCAATATCGAGCAAAAACAAGCAAAAAAAATCACGTTTGTTGTATGGGAGCCCCCTTAAATATTTATTTTATTCTACTTTTTAGTATTTGTTGTTGTAGCAGCAACAGAAATACATCATTTGTAAAAATTTCAACTGTCTAACTATCACGTAATGAGATACAGCCCGGTGACAGACGGAGAGAGCGATATTAAATAGGGTCCCGTTTTTACCCTTTGGGTACGGAACCCTAAAAGGCAAGTTTTACTTGGAGTTATGAAGTTTAGGCTAACGCTATCCAGTGTCGGTTGGAAAAGACTTACTATTGCACTGATCGCTCTCGCCGCCGCTCATAATGTCATTTAGTTTTTTTTTTTTACCTTTTAGGACGGCAAACGAGCAAGCAAGTCACCTGATGGAAAGAGATCAGCGCTGCCCATGGACAACTGCAACACAACACCAGGGTGTAACAGGAGCGTTGCCGGCCTCAAGGAGTTGGGGAAAGGACATGGGATGGATGGGTTGGAGGAAATGCGGGGGGGGAGGGGGGAAGGTTAGGCCTCCGGCTCTCTCACTCACCGAACGAAGCATAGAAGCGGTGAAGTTTTTATTCAAACGTCGATTTTCTGTGAGAGTGTGGTACTTCCCCGGACGAGCCGGCCCATTCATGCTACTAACAAAAATTAATTTTGCCAGTAGCATGGCTCTACCACACTAAAACCTGTGTGGTAGAGCCATGTGGAACTGACTGCCTCGAATTGCCGGCTTGATTGCCAGATAGCAGGCCAAGTTTTGCCAATATTGTTGTATGAGATTGGCAGTTATGCCTTAGTATTGTATTGAATTTGTCCAGACTCACGAGAAGAATCTTAGCAAAACCGTACTATTACTAGTTATCGATTTTGCAAATATTAAAAAAATAATATGACATTCAAAAAGAGCTATAAGTACATGATATCCAAAGAATCAAATGACATTTCATTTAATTTCAACGACAAGCTTGTTGCGACACACATACTTACCTCATTTTTATCATGTACTAGCTGTTGCCCGCGACTTCGTTCGCGGCAATTTCTGTTATTATGGTTAATTAGTATAGATTTTCCCCCGTTTTCAAAACATTTTTTATTGATGCTTCGCTCCTATTGGTCGCAGCGTGATGTTTTATAGCCTTGCCTTCCTCAATAAATGGACTATCCAACACAAAAAGAATTTTCCAATCTGAATCAGTAGTGCCTGAGATTAGCGCGTTCAAACAAACAAACTATTCAGCTTTATAATATTAAATACTAGCTGTTGCCCGCAACTTCGTCCGCGGCAATTTCTGTTATTATGATTAATAAGTATAGATGAATAATTTCTCCCCGTTTTCAAAACATTTTTATTGATGCTTCGCTCCTATTGGTCGCAGCGTGATGTTTTAAAGCCTAAAGCCTTCCTCAATAAATGGACTATCCAACACAAAAAGAATTTTCCAATTTCAAACAGTAGTTCCTGAGATTAGCGCGTTCAAACAAACAAACTCTTCAGCTTTATAATATACTTAAATATAAAATTGTATTGTAATTATTTTGCCCTTCAAGTAAAAACTACTGATGAATGCCAAAAAAGCAAGCTATCTACTAAACATTAAGGAAAAATAAATACAAGAGTCACTTAAATAAAGGTTATTTACAGGAAAATTTGTTCATGTCTTTTATCCATTGCCATCTTTAAACAATAAAAGTTTAAGAATGAGGTTGTCAATAAACGTTACGAGCAATCCTCAGCTGTATTGACTGATACTGCAATGACATGCCAACACAGGAAAAATCCTTGACCTTGGGAGCAAGATGGTGACGGAAGATAGTATTTACACTAGTAGGGGGTCATACAATTATTACGTAAGCAGTAAAAGGGGTATGCCGTGTGGTTTCTGGCAGAGTAGAATAGGACCACTCCAAGTCTTGTCATGGATGTCGTAAGGGGCGACTTAGGAAATACAAGCTAAACAAAGCTCATGAACATCAATGAGACCTCTCCAACCGGTCTGGCCAGCGCGGAGAGTGTAGGCCAAATCCTCTGTCTGCTCTGGCCAAGTATGGCTCCGGTAGTACAGAGAGGGTCATGCTCCTGCATTGGAGACTAAAAAAAATATATATACGGACAAATCACACAGATTGAGCTAGCCCCAAAGTAAGTTCGAGACTTGTGGATACTAACTCAACGATACTATATTTTATAACAAATACATATATAGATAAACATCCAAGACCCAGGCCAATCTGAAAAAGATCATTTTTCATCTTGACCTAGCCGGGGATCGAACCCGGTCACTCCGTGTCGCAGGCTGGCGTGTTGACCGCTGCGCCACGGAGCTAGTAAAAAAAAAGACCTGATGATGATGATGATGATGATGATGATGAAAGGGGTTTAGGCTTGGCTTATTTCTGACGACATAGGGTTAGAGGACACGTAAAACCTCCTTTTTTGAAAAGAGAACACTGGCCTCATTCCCGCTTGCGCTCTCTAGTTTAATTCTCTTTGAATGAAACCAATGTTTAGTTTTGGGGAAGGAAAAAGATCTTTTCGTACTTACCTACACGGAGGAGGTAAAAATAGCTGACATTCTACTATACACAATACGAGTACTTGACCGCCTCCTAGTATGAAGCCCCTAGAATGAGGTCCTAGCCAAAGAGAATAACTATATGTATAAGTTTAGTACCTTTAGTGCAAAGGGCATAATTTAAAAAAATATTTTTACTTAAATATTACAAGATAAATATATTCAAACTAGAGCACTAAAGTAGTTACATTAGTTCCTGAGATTAGTGCGTTTAAACAAACCAACAAATTTTTCAGCTTTATAATATTAAGTATAGATTAGTGTTAATGTAGATGTAGATAAAACCTTTCACAATTATGAAAAACCGCTCACTTTTTAACCAGATTTCAAAATAGACACTAAGAATAGACAGAGATAACGCCGCATTCAATTACAATGGATCGTGTAACTAACTGTTACGTCACAATTGAAGAAAGGTGTAATTTGATTGTGATATGCGATATTACGTTTCTTCATTTTGTAATAAAGCGAAGCTGATACGGTTTGTTAAGGTCTGTGTTTTAAAATATTGAAATATTCTCTTATAAAATCAATACTAATAATACATCTGTAAGGGTAGGTCATGGAGTAAGTTACTTTGCTTTCAGAGATATCGTGTTTATAAGCACTGTAATATTCTTAATAAATTAAGAAATAAAATATGGTGAAAAATTTCATGCGGGCGGGATTCGAACCGACGACCTAGGTCTATGTACGACCTATGCTCTGCCATCTGAGCTCCCGCACAATTCAATCTCGGTGGCGAAATTCTCCACCATATCCCATTTCCCCTTATACGTATTAAGGCTTACGCCACCTACACAACTACCCGACTTTTACAAGTGAGGTATTTGATTCAACTCATTTTACAGTATATCAAAATAGCATTGTGAATGCAAAATAAAACACTTATAAAAATATTGCATGGCTTCCTACATATTATATGATTTTCAAATAGACGTGAAAATGACGTGGTATGTGTGCGCCGTGTGGCAGAGTAGATGTCTTCCTGTGGATGTCATAGAAGGCGACTTAGGAAATACAAGCTAGACAAAGCTTATAAACATCTGTGAGACTTCTCCAACCCGTCTGGCCAAGTACGGCTCTAGTAGTCTGTATAGAGAGGGTCGCGCTCCTGTAGTGGAGACTAGACCTGATGATGATGATGTAAGTGTGTATGTAGAAAACTTATCGGAATCATTTTTCTTTGGCTCTCTGTGCTTACTAGTACTGCCATTGCTTATCTCTAGGACATAATAAAATTACTTGTCCTTTTCATTAGTATATGGTCCCTCATTATCCCCAGAGTCAGTATCAAGATGTGCTTTAACACTACAGTACACGCGCCCTAATTTTATAATATTTTACTCGCGTGGGGTGAATATTCAGACCAATTTCATTGATCGATTTTAGGTAAATAAAATATAATATAAAATAAAATGCGTTCAAATAGTGAAAAGTATTTATTATTTATTCTTACTACTACAGCAATTTTGAATGTTTATTAAATGAACAAAAACAAAAATGTATTTTAAAAATTTGTTGCACTAAAATATTGTGGGATCTCGTTCTTGATGACGGTGGTGGTGTTTTGAACCAACGAGTGCCATTTCTAGATTGGTAGTAGTTTGAAAAAGTACTCAGAGGAATATTGTCATCGCTTGAAAAGCTATCCTCAATGTTTTCTTCCATATCTTTATCTACATCTACCCTCTCTTCTGTGCTCCTATCTTCCATCTCTTCTGTGCTCCTATCTTCCATCTCTTCTGTGCTACTTTCATATTCTTGCTCTGTTTCTGAGTCATGGTTAAGTTCTGCAACACATTCCTCTTCATTATCTTCTGTATCACTAGGTGCAATATCACTCTCAACCTCCACATCTTCTAACCAGCTTCGTATCATATTTTACTGACGTTCGTTCATAATGGCGACAAATCTGTAATGAACAACACAATTAACATAGCTAAATATACAAAAGTCTTATAGAAACTGAGAACATCTCGAATAAAAGAAAAAGTAAAACGAATACTTACAAGAAACACTTCAGAATCGAACGAGAGTTTTTGTAACGCCGATAGTCGCGTGGGGTGGAATTCCGTCCCAAACACTTTCTCACCCCTTTTTTTTGCCACTAGCGTCCGCGACGAGTGCCAGTGACGTACTGACCTTGAAGCTTGTTTACTTGACGAGGATTACACTAGGCGACACAGTCCGTACTCAAGTAATTAAAAAAGTATTGATGAAAGCGATGGTCTGGGGCGAATATTCACCCCGCGCGTGTACTGCAGTGTTAAGTAAGAACTGTTAAAAAGGTAAATACAATTAAAAAGGTTTGAACCAGAGTATAATCAGTTCAGAAATCTGTAGAAAGGTGACTTTCGCGGCTTTGCCTGGAAACCGAGAGATATCCCTGGGAACCTTACACAATACTTATTGTATGCTCTACCAACTTTTTCTCACACTTAGCTTAAACATACTGAACTTTATTGTCAACAGCATAAAGATTTGTTCTGAACGGTGAATAAGATAAGTTTGTATTGCAAGTATGTTTGTGTCGCGGTTAGGGTATATGTGATTAGTTGACACGCTTTCGATTGGCTGTAAGATAATGTATGATGATTTTTTATGTTTTTTCTACGTTGTTATACTTATAGCGATTAACAGTATGTTGAAAAAGTGTTCTGTCTGGCACATAGTCTGGTTTTTCTTTGGTCTGATGCACCTCAATACCAACCTTCCTTCTTCTTGATTCCATCCAACGCCTGGCAATTCATATTATCGACGATATCACACTCACAGACGATTTAGACACCCTCAGTCTCCGGAGAGATGTTGGCTATCTTTATTTATGTATTTTATCGTCTATAATATAGGGTGTGTTATTAAGAACTTTTTGAATTGGTGCCACTGTCACCTTTTTACCACTGCACCGCCCGCCACAGAAGTAAAGTTCATCCCCACATCCTTGACAGTCTTGGGTCTCCAAAAATGTCAGAGCTTCACGTGTTTTTTTCCCTCGTACAGCAGGATTGTGAAATGGACTCCCGAGGTTTTCCCTATTGTGTTTGAATTTATATTTATGTATTAGCTATAAGTTCGTTATAGCTCGGCGATAGGTTGTGCTATTATGATTGTTTTCACGATACGGTACGGCGCCGCGCTAGACGGCACGTTATTTATTTATTTGTTTGGAAGATTATCGACTGCAATTTTATATGTTTGATAAACTTCCTTTGTATATTGTCTAGTCGATCAACATATTCATTATAAAGCGAGTTACAAATTTGACATCCATATTCTAAATGTGATCTTAATACAATATCTTTATTGTTTTAATTTGTTTAAAATCTTTAGAATTTCTTATAATGAAGCCAAGCCCTTTAAAAAGCTTTTTCAACTATGGAGTCAATGTGTTCTTTAAATTTCAATTTGTTATCTAATATGATGCCGATATTTTTGCAGTTGCCATGAGTTAACATGAGGAGGAGTTAACATGAGGATCTATGGCGGTGGCGGATAAAGCTAGAAAGTGAATTGTTTCTAGAAATTTGGAGTAAGTTAACTAATAAGCCAATCTCACTTTGACGCTACGCACGGGTGCGACTGCGCCTCTGTGTGATTAGCACTTAATAAACTAGCCTGTCTGTTACACCGTCAAGTAACAAATCTCTGGGATAGTCACATTCAGATACAAAATCAAAAAAAGAAAGAAAAAAAAAGAAAAACGTTTATTCTCAAAATAGGCCTTTACAGGTACTTTTTCACATTTTATACACGTAGGATCCAGAAATAAGGAGATCCATAGTTAAGTTACCCTCGAAATATAAATCTACTCAAAAGCCTTTTTTGGGCTTTTTAAGTGAAAACTTATGAGCGGCGTTGTGCACTTTTTGGGATGGTTGAAAAAATTATAAACTCGCGTCAGGACACGCGACCTGATTCATTAAGCTATGTCAGATGCCTCTAAAACAGCTTAAAAAATCTGACACCAGTGTTGGCCAATTACATACACGAAAAACAAACAAACGTGACCTGATTGAAAATTCGTAAGACGGACACGTGACCTGAGACCGCCGGCGCGGCGTAGGCGAGGAATTAATATCCCCCTCTCTTTCTACCGTGCAGAGTTAAATTCTGCCGGCATTCCCAGTGTGCAAATCAAAAAGTGCACAACGGCACTAAAGAAATTTTTCACTTCAAAAAAATTTAAAACAGTCTATTGTAAAGCTAAAATCGTCTAAAAACGAATACATACAAATATTAATAATCTGTGTGATATACGGCCGATGCAGACGGCCCGGCTAGCTCTTCCACTTTTACTTATATCGAGAAAGTTGTGATTATTCTCACATACGATAACGCCCACGCATTATCAACTCTATCGCCCAAATCATAGAGTTCAAATTAAACGATTTAACAATTAATTTGGGGTTATTAGCGCATTTATATGGATTTAATTATATTGTTCACTTTGTACGTTTATTGCAAGTAATTATTGAAGTCGTTGACCTTTTTGTTCGTGTGTGATTTGTGTGTACATTTTTGTGAATGTGTGTCAGTCAGAAGAACGTTAGGTTTAGGTATTTAAGCTTGTATAGTATTTATACGTCTCTTCATCAAATAATTCGTTCAGTACGCAACAAAAAAAAATTTGCTCAACACAGGAACCTCCTTTTATTTAGCAAATATATACCTGTGCTATTTATACGTTACTGAATGTGTTTATTGTTTCTTTTTAATACCTTATTCAGTCTCTCCTCAAGCGTATGGTTGATGAACTTAAACGCTGAAGTTTTCTACATCAAAATATTCGTTCTGTATTAAAAAAAATTTTTTTACTTATCACTAGAGCCTCCTTTTATTAGCAAAAATATACCTGTGCTATTTATACGTTACTGATTGTGTTTACTGTTTCTGTTTAATACCTTATTCAGTCTCTCCTCAAGCGTAAGGCTGATGAACTTGAATGCTGAAGTTTTCTTCAACAAAATATTCGTGCTGTATTAAAAAAAAATTGCTAAACACTGGAGCCTCATTTTATATAGCAAACAAAAATATACCTGTGCTATTTATACGTTACTGATTGTGTTTATTGTTTCTGTATTAATAGCTCATTCAGTCTCTCCTCAAGCGTATGTTTGATAAACTTAAACGCTGAAGTTTTCTTCATCAAAATATTCGTTCTGTATTAAAAAAAAAATTTTTTACTTAACACTGGAGCCTCCTTTTATTAGCAAAAATATACCTGTGCTATTTATACGTTACTGATTGTGTTTATTGTTTCTGTTTAATACCTTATTCAGTCTCTCCTCAAGCGTATGGCTGATGAACTTGAACGCTGAAGTTTTCTTCATAAAAACATTCGTGCTGTATTAAAAAAAATGGCTAAACACTGGAGCCTCCTTTTATATAGCAAACAAAAATATACCTGTGCTATTTATACGTTACTGATTGTGTTTATTGTTTATTTTTAATACCTTATTCAGTCTCTCCTCAAGCGTATGGTTGATGAACTTAAACGCTGTAGTTCTCTACAACGTGCTGTATTAAAAAAAAAAAGGCTAAACACTGGAGCCTCCTTTTATATAGCAAACAAAAATATATCTGTGCTATTTATACGTTACTGATTGTGTTTATTGTTTCTTTTTAATACCTTATTCAGTCTCTCCTCAAGCGTATGGTTGATGAACTTAAACGCTGAAGTTTTCTTCAAAAAAACATTCGTGCTGTATTAAAAAAAAATGGCTAAACACTGGAGCCTCCTTTTATATAGCAAACAAAAATATACCTGTGCTATTTATACGTTACTGATTGTGTTTATTGTTTATTTTTAATACCTTATTCAGTCTCTCCTCAAGCGTATGGTTGATGAACTTAAACGCTGTAGTTCTCTACAACGTGCTGTATTAAAAAAAAAAAAAAGGTTAAACACTGGAGCCTCCTTTTATATAGCAAACAAAAATATATCTGTGCTATTTATACGTTACTGATTGTGTTTATTGTTTCTGTTTAATACCTTATTCAGTCTCTCCTCAAGCGTATGGTTGATGAACTTAAACGCTGAAGTTTTCTTCAAAAAAACATTCGTGCTGTATTAAAAAAAAATGGCTAAACACTGGAGCCTCCTTTTATATAGCAAACAAAAATATACCTGTGCTATTTATACGTTACTGATTGTGTTTATTGTTTCTGTATAATAGCTCATTCAGTCTCTTCTCAAGCTATAACTGATGAACTTGAACGCTGTAGTTTACTTCATCACAACATTAGTTCTGGTTTAACTTTTTTTTATTTATCTACACTGGATTTTCTGTCTGTGGGCTACTTACTCCAAAAAATCGTACAGCGCCCTACGAGTCCAGTACAACAATGCATTTAGGGTGCTGATGGGGTTGCCTAGGTATTGCAGTGCATCGGGGATGTACGCAGAGGCCCGCGTAGATTGCTTTTTTGCTACTATGCGAAAAAGGTGTGCTTCCTTGGTGCGTAGGGTACGGGCCAGCCCCAACAGCATCCTGAAAATGGTGGCCAGCAGACTGGACTGCCCATATGTAAATCACTGTTGTGCCATCTCACATGGGATGGTACAGCAGTGATTGGCAATAAATATTATTACTAACAATAGGTTAAGATTAATTGTACTACTAACAAAGATGGACAGAAAGTCTGAATAAAGAATTATTATTATATTACTGGAGCCTCCTTTATTTAGATAAAATATACCTGTACTAGGCATCTATTTAGTAAGCGGTTTTTTCCTTACTTGGTACTAGGAGACTCCGCTCTTCTTATCGCTAGATTACAATATAAGTTACTAAATAAAATAGTTGGTATGTGTTTTTGAAATTGCAATGAACTCTCATTATTTAACAAATATAACAGAATATCTATACATTTATATTAATCAAGGGAAAAGACAAACAAATGAAAGCCTATTTTTAACCGACTTTATCAAAAAGTAGGAGGTTACCAATACGAATGTATTTTTTTTAATGCTCCGTCATTTATAAACCGTCATTTAATAACTCTTTTTTTTTTTGTTTGAAAAGGTATACTTTCAAACTGGTCCCATTTAAATTACATCAAAATCGGTGCAGTTGAAATCTGTTTAATTACACAGATTATTGACCTCTCAACCACCAAGCGGGCCGATCGGTCCGCATAACAATAGAAAATCCATTGTGTCGGCGTTTCTCGTGCTTGACGGGAATACTGTATTAAGAGATACAATCACCAAAATCAATAAGTACGAGTACTAAAGGAAACGAGTAAAAGATACCACCGTATAGGATGGAAGCAAGGCATTGTACAGTCAGCCAACGAGATACCGGACCCCGCCATCTACCTATATCTTGAAATCACCTTAACTAAAAGTAATATTAACATGAAAATGTATAATCAGAAAGTCTTAATTAAAATCTTTCTGAATATACCTATATTTTCATGTTAATATTATTTTTAATGAAAGAGAAAATCTATACTAATATTATAAAGCTGAATAGTTTGTTTGTTTGAAAGCGCTAATCTCAGAAACTACTGGTTCAAATTAGAAAATTCTTTTTGTGTTGGATAGTCCATTTATTGAGGAAGGCTTTAGCCTATAAAACATCACGCTGCGACCAATAGGAGCGCAGCATCAATAAAAAATGTTTTGAAAACGGGGAAAAAATTATTCATCTATACTAATTAATCATAATAACAGAAATTGCCGCGGACGAAGTCGCGGGCAACAGCTAGTTCAAGATATAGGTAGATGGTGGGGTCAGGTATCTAGTTGGCTGACTGTACCAATAAGTCTCGCGTGAGATTAAGCGCTCCTGGCTCTCCCATGGGATACGATGCCTGTAGCCGATCCAACTGTTATTAACGAGGTTCAGAAGTATACAACGTTTGTTCCTTTCGGCTGGCAGCTCGATTATCATCATGATTTAAGTCCGTATGTTTTGTTAATAGCGGAAACTAAGGTTTCACACGTTTGGTATTATCTTTATTACATGGGAGAAAATTTCAAAGAGCTTTCTATACATGGCGAAATTTTGATCGTTCTGGATCTATAAAGTTCTGCCCGTCGATATGAACAACTTTTTCTATAGGACCAACGCTGGGAACTCAATTTTATTTTGACGTTTCCATACAAATTGACCGGGCCGAAACTTTTTGTTATACAACTGCCCATTTTTTTTTATTTTCCAAAATTGGTCCCATAAGAAAAGTTGTTCATATCGACGGGCTGAATCGCCCTTTAGGGGTCCAGAACAATCAAAATTTCACTATGTAGAAGTTTGAATGTTTATATCGAGTGTAAATTTACACGACATGGCCTTAAAGGGGAGGCACCCCTTTAAGGCCATGTCGTGTAGCCGATCCGATGCTCAGAAGACAGCGTTTGTTCGTTTCGGCTGTTAATAGCGGATACTAAGATTTCACTCGTTTGGTATTAACTTTATAGCGTGGGATAAAATTTCATAGAGCTTTTTATAGAAGTTTGAATCTTTATATCTAGTGTAAATTTACAAGACATGGCCTTGAAGGGGTGCCTCAGCTGTAGTCAGCTGACAGCTTGATTATCATCATGATTTAATTCCGTATGTTTTGTTAATAGCGGAAACTAAGGTTTCACACGTTTGATGTTATCTTTATAGCATGGGAGAAAAATTCAAAGAGCTTTCTATAGAATTTTGAATGTTTATATTAAGTGTAATTTTACACGACATAGCCTTGAAGGGGTGCCTCAGCTGTAGTCGGCTGGCAGCCCGATTATCATCATAATTTAGGTCCGTATGTTTTGTTAATAGCGGAAACTGAAACACGTTTGGTATTATCTTTATGGCATGGCAGAAAATTTCGAAGAGCTTTCTATAGAAGTTTGAATGTTTATATCGAGTGTAAATTTACTCGACATGACCTTGAAGGGGTGCCTCACCTGTAGTCGGCTGGCAGCTCGATTTTCATCATGATTTAGGTCCGTATGTTTTGTTAATAGCGGAAACTAAGGTTTCACATGTTTTATATTATCTTTATTGCATGGGAGAAAATTTCAAAGAGCTTTCTATAGAAGTTTAAATATCTATATCGAGTCTAAATTTACACGACATGGCCTTGAAGGGGTGCCTCAGCTGTAGCCGATCTAACTATTATTAACGAGGTTCATAAGTATACAGTTTTTGTTAGTTTTCTCTTTTTTATGTTATAGGACGGCAAACGAGCAAGAGGGTCACTTGATGGTAAGTGATCACCGCTGCCCATGGACTATTGCAACACCAGAGTGTGACAGGAGCGTTGTCGGCTTTTCAATGATTTGTGGGGAGGAAATGGGGAGGGGAAAGGAGTTAGTTTCGGCTGGCAGCTCGATCATCATCATGATTTAGGTCCGTATGGTTTGTTAATAGCGGAAACTAAGGTTTCACACGTTTGGTATTATCTTTATGGCGTGGGAGAAAATTTCAAAGAGCTTTCTATAGAAGTTTGAATGTTTAGTTACTTTCATATCGAGTGTATATTTACACGATACGGCCTTGAAAGGGTGACTCAGTCTATCGACATGAACTAGTTATGTAACCAATTCTGAGAACTATAGAATCGAAATTTCTTCAAATATAAGTTATATTAAAGACAACAATACCCTTATATCCAAGCTGAAACACTATGGAATCAAAGGTAAATCTCTCGACTTAATCAAATCGTACTTGAGTAGCCGAATTCAAAAAGTTAGTTTAGATGGGGTTCAATCTTCCGGATCATGTGTTAGGATGGGTGTACCACAGGGCTCTATCCTAGGGCCTCTTCTGTTCCTTATATACATTAATGATTTACCGTACTATGTTAACACATGCAAAGCTGTACTATTTGCCGATGATACATCTCTCATCTTCCGAGTAGATAGGAATACTGACTCTTCTGACGAGGTTAATAGTACTTTAGCTCAAGTGTTGGACTGGTTTACTGCGAACAATCTTTTGTTGAACGCTAGTAAAACTAAATGTATTAAATTTTGCTTACCAAATGTTGCAAAAGTTTCAACAAGTATAGTCGTCAATAATGAAACAGTAGGATTGGTAGACAAAGCAACTTTTCTTGGAATAACTGTTGATGCTGGGCTTCAATGGGGTGCCCATATTGAAAAATTGGCAGGGAAACTTAGCTCTGCGGCTTACGCGGTTAGGAGGATAAGACAACTAACTGATGTTGATACTGTGCGTTTGGTATATTTTAGTTACTTTCATAGTCTTATGTCGTATGGAATATTACTATGGGGAAACGCTGCAGATGTAAATACCATATTTGTTCTACACAAACGCGCTATTAGATCAATATATAAATTAGGCGCCAGAGAATCTCTTAGAGAGTTATTCAAAAATATTAATATTCTGACACTCCCTTCACAGTATATCTTTTCTAATATTATGTTTGTGCGCCATAACATTTATTTATATAAAAAAAACTGTGATATTCATAGCAGAAACACTAGAAATAAAAATAAATCATTTACACCAGCATTGCGATTGCAGAAAACTATGGATTCTTTTTTGGGTCTTGGAGTACGCTTCTATAATAGAATTCCCGCAGAAATATTAGGTCTGCCATTAATTAAGTTTAAAACGGCTGTAAAAAATCATTTAAATAAAAGGGCTTATTATTGTTTAAAAGATTATTTATTCGATAAAAATGCTTGGATATAATTTAAATGTATATTTTAATGTAAGTACTTTAATTTAATTATTGTAAAATATATTGTTATGTCCGAGCCCTTCACGCACATAGAGACCAAGACTGGACTGAGTTTCTTTCGGCGTATTCTTCTCAGCAGTGGTCATTCCGAAATGCTAGTAGTTTTTCGATTTTACAAACATAAAAGAAAAAATAAACAACAGAAACATATGACGTTCAAAAAGCGATACATGTATCCTACTTTGAATAAAAATTATTCATTTTCATTTTTCAAAAAGATTCACTTTACAGCTATCACTTTATAGCTATCCAGCGTGGGAATGCACCAGCATTCTTGCCAATATGCCATATGGGCAAGAATTTTTAGATTTTTAGGTTTAGTTTTATTTTAGTATGTAATTTTATGGTAGGTTAGCTTATTAGTTTTATTTTTAAATTGTATGGCGCACCAATAAATAAATAAACTTCAACAACACATCGCATTCACCTCTAGAATTTATTCATACCCGTGGCCAATACAAGTTTGTTTTATAAGTTGAATAACTCAACCTTCAGGAAACATCAGTTTATGTAAACAAATGGCTCCCACAGGTGCAGTGGGCTTAGATACGATGGTCGTTGGACGTAATGTGCTTCAATGATTTCCAGATTTGACGCGTTTGCATGGGGAAGTGTGTGGGAACCAATGGTTGATGATGGATAAGGAAATATAATTATTGTGATTGAGTTTTATTGATCGCTGGAGGGAAGCGACTTTTGAGAATATCATTGAAACTAGCGTGAGATAGATATACAAGTGTAAAAAAGTACTTTCGACGTTCCCTGAAAAGGTTGACTCAGACCATCAATATGAACAAATTTTCCTATGGGACCACTGGTCCTAGGGACTCAAAAAAGTTTCGGCATTTCCATACAAAAGAGTTCCACCGCCCGGCCAGTTTGTATGGGAATGTCGATTTTTTTTTTACTATGTTTTATGTTCCGAACATTTTGAAAACGGGTTGTTCACGTGCTATTTTGTAGGGATTACCGACTATAGTTTCGGACTCGTCAGGAACTCATTTTCAAGGCGAGTTTTACTAGCAAAATTAATAGAGCAGTTTGTGGTGATACAATGAAACCTTTTATCTCTACAGAAAGTAACAATATCATCAATCAAAAGTACTAATACAAAAGTAATAAATCTATACTAAGTAATATTATAAAGAGGAAAGATTTGATTGTTTGTTTGTTTGCATCGAATAGGCTCTGAAACCGATTTGCAAAATTCTTTCTCCATTAAAATCCTACATTATCCCTGACGAACATAGGCTATTCAAATACCTATATGTTTTCGTGCGAAGCCGGGACGGGCCGCTAGTAAAATATATAAGCATATAATAAGTACTAATATAAATATAAATAAACATATAATATTCAGTATAAGTAATGTTTTTTATGGAAGAAATGCTACCTAACACTTATACTTTAAAATAAACAAATATAGCAGTTTCTTTGAATTTCCCGTGCTTTTGTCACACCAATATTTTATGCCTATATGACCGGAACTTTCAATTGGAGCACAGAATAAGTATGATTGGAGTAAAAAGCTGGGAAGTCGAAATTACATTAAAACTGAGGGAAAGAAAGACTAATTACCAAACCAAACCGTTAGTGGAGGGGTGGTTACGGAAAAAATACTAAGTACCGTAAATTAAAAACAAATTGCGTCGAGTCTTCTTACTTCTATGGTAACTACCATAGATTAAAAAAAAGTCATACTTTATGCTAACTACACCACAGTGTGACGAAAAGTTATTAAAATGGTACTTTTAAATTTAATTTGGAATTGGATTGATAAGATGCCGTATAGAGTTAGTCTCATTAGATAGGATATTCTGTGACTACCTCTCTGCACGGGGTACACCGCACCATACGCACCTAATGTGCTTGAATGATTTCCAGATTTGACGCATTACGTAGAACTCGTAGGAATCGGGAAGTGTGTGGACTGTGGGAACCAATGTGGATTGGTTTGTTGTTGATGTGATGGGTAAGGAAATAGGCAGATTTGCATATCATGAGAATATAGCTATCTTTTAGTAACTGTAAATAATAGCGAATCAAAAATAAAAGGCTTTTAACCCGGCTGCAAAAAAGAGGTTATCACTTCGATTGAATTTTTTAATGTTTGTGACCGCATAATTCTTTCATATATAAACCGATTTTAAAAAATCTTTTTGTTAGTTAGGTATGCTTTCAAATTGGTCCCATTTAAATTTCATTAAAATCGGTTCAACAAATTGATTGAAGTCGGTTTATTAATATGAAATATTATTGATTTGGGTAACAGATAATCGATGATTTGAGCCAAAAGTAAATAATAACTATGATCATATTACCGAAGGTTGGCATAAGGACGGCGGCCAGCCGTAAAACTTAAATACGGCATATAATTACTGTCATAAAATAAGAACCCACACTCTGATAGTGTATAGCTGCTGTGTATAGGATGCGACCGGGGAAACGCAGAAATTAGAGAGCAGAGCTGAGCAAAAGAAAAAACAAACACGTAGAATTTACCACCTGCTGCTCTTCATGCGCAAATAATAGAAGCCGGCCGAGTGAATGGGTGAAAATCTAAGGAAGCATATAATAGGTTGTGCGGGTAGCAATCCATTCTTAATAGGCCATAGGCTCTCTCTTACGGGGAGACTTACTTATGGGATAAAGATATGAATCTGTGACGTATAGCTATTGTTTTTAAAATGTGATGTTGCTTACAACGCCATCTGGACACTACTCTCGTAGATATCCCAGCTGACGGAGTGCGTAGCAGTCAAAGCAAGCCTTACTGTTATTATTTTTCCTTGTAAACATCCCAACACTAGACGTAATATTTTCTTTACTGCTGCAAAGAAAGAAGGGAACGATAGTTCGCAGACTCTGTGTCATGTAAGGAGATTGTTTGCAAATTGATACGATTTGCGACACACTCACAGTGCATCGGCATAAGTATAACGTCTTGAATGATCTTGAGATTTGACACGGTATGTCCGAGTGCGATCGGGAAATGTGCGTGGGAACCATGGTACAATCATGTTAGACGTTTCCACGACGATCATACAACTATTGTAGTTGCGATGCAACTATACACAGAGGGCGTTGCGTGCTATATTTGACAGATATTAATTCTACAAATACGGAATAGCAAGATAATCTTTCATATAACAAACCGACTGCAATCAAATTCAGGATTATCTTTTCTCTATGATTAATCTATTGAACCGATTTTCATGTAATTTAAATGAAACCTATTTCAAACGTAGATATCAAAGCATACTCTTTAAAACAAAAACTTCTATTAAATATAATGTAATACCTTTATTATATATTTTTAAATCGGTTTCATAAATGGAGGGGCGGAGTTATGCGGTAACAAACGTTTAAAGAAAATACAACGGATTTGATAATTTCCGCCTTTTTTGAATTCGTTTAAAAACAAGGAAACTAAAAAACAATTCATAATAATTTACCGATCATCTGGTCTAATTTGTTTATGTAGTATTTTGGATACTGATTTTAAAATATTGTTGGAATTGGTGAATTGTATTACACTGGAAGTTTTGAAACAACATTCGTTCGGAATTCAAAATAACATTTGATATGACGTCCGGTGCATCCGGCGTCGGACATCACTACATAGTATAAAACAAAGTCGCTTCCCGCTGTCTGTCTTCGGCCCATAAGGCAAAAGATGAGAGTTGCTGCTCTCCAAAGGCTTTTGCCATTGATTCTCAGGTTGGCCCTTCAGGCTTGCATGCACGCATACGCGGCCCATCAGGCTATATGAGAGTTTGCTGTCTCTCCAAGCCTTGCGCACACAGGCAACGCCCAAAGCCGAGGTCCGTCCCTCCTGGGGGCCCTTTGGTGATGTTGCCTATAAAGGCCGAGGGCACTCTGCCCTCGCCTCAAATGCCCGGTGAAGTAGCGAAAGCTCACTTGGAGCTATCTATATAGTCATTTAAAAAAAAAGAAAAAAACTGCCTGTCTGTCCCTATGTATCCTTAGATCTTTAAAACTACGCAACGGATTTTGATACGGTTTTTTAATAGATAGAGTGTTTCAAGAGAAACGTTTACATGTATAATTTATCGCACTCGAGCGAAGCCGGGGCCATATAATGAATTTGTATTATATTAGAATATGACATATTACCATCGGGAATTGAGCATGAATGAATAATGGGAACCAATTTCGAATTGATGATTAAGGAAATTATATTTGATGTGATAACGTCTTATAAATCGATGAACACTACTGCATGCACGAAAAATATCACGTTCCGGAGCAGCAGCAGCAGAAGCAGTAGTAGTATCTATCACATATCTATTTCTCACTGTTATCACGTAAAATTATCGTCCGTAAACCGACTTTACAGACAACCACAATTGGTTGTGAGTAAAGAAAAAAATAATAATAAATTGTTCAACATGCTCGGAAATGTAGGCATTATTGTAGTAAAATGAAGCCACGAAGTTTGTAATTCTTGGCTAGTGCAATACTTTACCGACCTAGGCCAGGAAAGTAAATATGAAAATTCATTCCTGGCCGCTGCTCAAAACTTTTTAATTAATCTATATAACTTATACTATGTAACTTGTCATACAGCCAATGGCTACCACATTATAAAAGAATGCACTCATCGAGCATATGAGTATATGAATATGAAAATAATTTAATTAAAATGTTGGTAAAATCACACAAAAATATGCCAATACTAAAAAGAAAAAAACGCGGGAAAGCAGATTTTACGGTATTAAATTTTTTGGGTAAAATATGCCTGGGCCGTATGGGCTATGTTTCCTTAGCACGAAATGACAATTAAAATTAAAAAAGAAAATAACGCGAGAATGTAGTACTATTATTTATTTTCGGCGTACTGCAAGCAAGGTTGTTGTTTTGGATTGTTTTGCAGATTGCTTCTAGTGGACTTTTTACTGTAAAATCGGTGTAATTTGGTGTTATAAATGCCTATGTTTATGAACAATGTGTAGAATAAGTGAAATAAAATGACATGGTGCGGCTGTGGTGCGATTTAGAGATTTACATAGCGGGCTGGTGGTCGCTCACGTTACTGCGTCGTCTATGATCAAACCAGAGGATTCGTGGAAATTATCGCCAGGAGCTCTGTCGAATCAACGAAATGAATTACACCATCATTTCTTTGATAAAACGTTGCGTAGAACGCCAAATGCCGTAAAACAGATATGAAAATAAACATGTACATACTATTATCGTTTTATCATATTATACTCATGTATTCCCAGTATTACGTCTTTCATTATTTCCTCGCATTTATTGAGAAAAGCACAATACATGCCTTTGCCGGGAATCGGCTTGCCGGACTCGTAATTATTGCTAAGGCCTCGCTGACGCTCGGCCTTGAAAACTTTACTCGTCCGGCAATCCCTTACTTCCCGGCCTCTGCAGTAATGTACTAATTTCAAACCGGGGTAGCACTGGACATTGAAAAATGTGTATTCCTGTACTATTTAATTATTGACATACGTACACATTAGTATGTACGTATATCTTACAATCACAAAACTTCGTAAAATAAATAATCTTCTATATAAGAAACCAACTTCAATCAAACTATTTACTGAAACGATTTTGTCAAAATTTAAAAGCATACTCTTTAAAAAAAACAACAAAGGGTTGTACTCCGGGTGTGCCGGCAGAAGAGAAAACCGCCTTTGCGGCGGTCTCAGATCACGTGTCCATCTTACGAATTTTCGATCAGGTCACGTATCCTGACGCGAGTCCTAAAAAGAGCACAACGCCTCTAAAGAAGTTTTCACCATTCATTTCATAAATAACAAAGCTGTGCGATAAGAAACATAAAAAAGAAAACACAACAGAATCAGACCTTTTTTTTAAAGTTGGTTAGAAATAAGATGTACACGATTATTATTTATGCGTCATATAAAGTCAGACCCAATTATAAATTAATTATACAATAAATTAGCATAACATCTTTGTTTGTCTCATCAACTAGTCATCAATTAGCATATAATTCTCGGAAGCATAATTATTCCTCATAATTCATCATTTTCCCAACAATAACTAACAGAAACTACCTATACTAATGTAATGTTTCGGTCAGCGGGCTTGGGGCAAAAAGTGAGGCTTCACAATGGTTAGCAAAAAGTTCGATTGTGTTGACTTGGGAACAAATCAATGGAAAAATAAAATTGCCCATAATGCTATCAAGCCGGTCAAGGAACGCGATAGTTAGCCATCTTATAAATATGGGTAGGTTTCTATATTGTTTTAAATTTTCACTTAATATTCAGTTAATTATGCGTTTATATTCCCAGTCCCAGACAAGTACAATTCCGGGACATTCAAAAGAATAGAATAAATGGGTATCTCTTGAATAGGCATGTTACATCCTCGTCTTCATCGTCACTTACCATCAGGTGAGATGGGAGACAAATGCCTACTTCAATAATTAGTAAAAAGAAAAATTGGACTATTACTCACTTAGACTTAAACTACTTTCGAAATTTTACTTTGAATATTCCCGATATTTTCGATAAATAACAGTTTTTTGTACATTTTCAATACATCTCGTAATACCCGTAACTTATGTATCTTGTCCTTTCAGCTACTTGGTTGACTGGAAGAAATCCCTTCAAGGATCCAAGAATCTGTATCTTTTAATTGCATCTTTTGTATGTGTGCAATAAAGAGTATACAAAAAAACAGACTTCAATTATGACGGTCTCGGGTCCGGGTTCGGTTCTCGGCGTGGACAAATCTTGTATTTTTTTTATATACTTAGCAGGGTAAAAGGCATACGGCCCACCTGATAAAAAGCGGTTACCGTAGCCTATGGACGCCTTCCTTTTTATACAGGCAGCTTTTTTTCTATTATGTATGGCTGTATTTAGCCAGTGTCAAGTATAAATGAGGTTTTCCGCGCCTTTTCTAAGTCTTATTATCAATGAAACGATTGTGTAGTTTACTTCATTGATTTTACGGAGGGGGCTGGCGACAATTCCCACGAATCCACTGCTTGATCACAGACGCCGCAACGAGGCGAGGCGGTCCACCAGCCCGCTAAGTAAATCTCACTACAGCCGCACTGTGGCAGTTTATTTCAGTTATTCCACACATTGTTCATAAACATGGGCATTTATAACACCAAATTACACCGATTTCACATAAAGTCCACTAGAAACAATTTACAAAACAATCCAAAACACAAGCCGTGCTCTCCGCCAAAATTCCCGCCAAGAACTCTATACAGGCACCTGTCGGGAGTTCTGGAAATACGCAGCTAAGGAGGTTTTGTATCAAGCGGGTGGCCAGCCGTCAGAGCTTTATCATATCATATAACAGCTTGAATACTTTTTTTATATCAACCCATATAAGGATCGTATTTCCGTTCGTATTTCCATACAAGCGTAGTCCCCTGATTACTCGCCGGATAGTACCAGTAGAGCAATGATTTTATACTTACCAAAAATATCTATGGATATAGTAGCATGTCCCTATGTATAATTTTTTTTTCATAATTGAATTATTTAAATAGATATGAACCTACAAAAACCTGAAAAATTGGTAAGAATTTCCGTTGTGTTCAAACAACAAAAAACAAATTCAAAGCGATTATATTAGAAAAAACACAGCCATAGCTTATTTAAATTTTTAATGAAATAATAAATTAAACCGGTTAAATTTTGGAGAAGAAAACAGGGGACTACGAAGCTTCAATTTTGTGTAATTTTCATAGGTATTTTCGGTCCGAGCTGCAGTTAAGAAAGAAATGCAGTTGTCTCTATCGCACTCTGCGGGGGGTTGTTTGGGCACACAGCGCGACATCAATAGATTTTACAAATAACTATTTTTTAATTCTCTCGAGCGCAGTGTTTCTTCTTACTCAATCATGGCACATTGAACCTTATATATCCTTTACATAAGATTCAAAAGCAATAAAAAATTTATATGCACGAATCCTGACAAAACTCACTTAGGTATTTTTTAGTCGGAAAAGATGTTACCACGTCAAAAACAACGTTTACAAATATTATTTTAGTGACCTCAAAAATGAAAAAAAGAAATAAATCAGTTATAATGAAACTTTTTCAATACAAATTTAACGCAAAGCAATCAACATTAAACGGCCAAGTTCGATCTTTTTCTATTCTGTGATCGATCCTATTGATCGAACAAAAAATCACTGGCACAATGAACCGATTTCTTTTGCCTACTGTGTTAGACAAAGATTAGTTTTTCTCTATGGCCGGCGCACAATAAGTGAAAATGAAAGTTTCGATTACTTTTTGCTGTAGTCCACTTTCTTGGGTGCGATGCCGATAATGTGCTGTTGTAAGGCTGTGACTATGGTGATGTAGCGAAAGCGATTTTGAGTATTCAATGTTTTGTCACACCGAGTCCTGTTATTTGGTGACATTGTGCATGCCACTTTTAATTTTTCATTGTTTAAATATTTTACTGACTATTTGCTGTCGCATATTTGTACATATAAATGGGACTTAACACGAGCCTTTTATTTTATATACCTTTATTTTTTTTCTGTCGCCGTTTCAATGGAGTTACATGCATCGTGGTCGCAACGAGATTGGATTATTCCGGTGTCATTTTGTGGTGGTGGATTAAGTTTCACTGATTTAAGATTTTGAGTTGATTGTTATAAAAAAACTTATAAACTAGCGACTACGATGGATATAACTCAAACAAAATTACTAAGCCGTATCCACTCTTAAAAAATTGGTTATCTGTAAAGTCGGTTTACGGACGATAATTTTACGTTATAACGGTGGAAGAGAAATAGATGTGTCACAAGCCGAACGATTCGCTCTCGCTTGCACACGGAACGTGACACTTTTGTGTTCATCGATTTATAAGATGCCAAAAAACGTTATCTTCTTTTACTTGGTATCCTTTTTTCTATTCCTATTTATACCTCATATTTACCACTTTGCTAGGGTAGAAATTACCGAGTCGAGTCTTAAGAGCTTGACAGTTTTCTTTTCGTTTCTTTTCAAGTTCATCTTTAGACATTTTAAATACATCAAGTCTTATCTATTTTCCATTCAGCTTCCGCTCGTCTCAATGATCGCTATCTAACGGGCGACTGGCAGCAATTGACTTGTGACACATCAATGGGGTTTTGATAGACGCATGCGATAGTGATTGCTTAGAAAATGCACCTGCACAATCAATACTCATAGTAACGAGGACGATTCCTTGTTTTTTTCATTGTTTTTCTATACACGTAGTATAGATAGATAGATAGATAATGCCGTTTATTTGCTGCTCTAGTCACACATATACAACAGTTTGATAAACAACAATGTCATTAGAAATACAGAGTAAAATAAAAACAATACTTTACAATTGTATATGTATGCCACAGCAATGCAAAAAGGTCATAGCTCAGTGATTATGTTGCCCTGAGAGCAACACACTGATTTTCAGCTATGGCCTGTCATCAAGTGCGAGTGCGCTTCAAATAACTTACGTGGAAAAAATGGGGAAAGGCCTTACTTAGTACCAATTGACTTTTAATAAGTTTTTAGGCGAATATAATAGATTGACGAATATATAAACTTAAATAAATACTTATAAAAAAGAAAAATAATAAAAACATTGACAAATAAAAAATATTGATATTCATTTTAGTGTCAGAGACAGCAACAGCTACCGGCGATATGTTGGATTATTTATCTTTTGGATATCTAGTAAGTAAGAGCGAAACTGTTTTTTAAAAGACGCTACTGACAAGTTGGCCTTAATTGGAGGAGGTATATCATTCCAACATTTTGTCGCCTGGAAGCGGAAGCTACCCCTGAACGCAACAGTTTTGTGACTATGTATACGAAGTGGTGGTCTGCAGAGCCTAGCATGTCTATTGTTGAATAATAGTCTTGAGTGTAGGTATTCAGGTGTCTTGAAGTGGACTACTCCAAACAGCAATGTTGCCAAGTGTAATTGTCTACGCGAGTCCATATTCAGCAACGAAGCATTATTTAAATATGGTGTGATGTGGCGTATAGCGTTTATTTTTTCTTTTTCTAAACTCGTTGCATGTATATTTTTGTCTTTTTTGAATGGACCATGTAGCTAGCTCCAAGTGAGCTTTTGCCACTTCACCGGGCGTTTGATGCGATGGTACAGTGCCCTTAAACTATATAGATAACATCACCCAGGAGGGACGGACCTCGGTTTTGGGCGTAACCTATGTGCGCAAGGCTTGAAAAGACAGCAAACTCTCATATTGCCTGATGGGCCGCGATTATATATGTATGCATGCATAGCCTGGAGGGCCAATCTAAGAAACTATTGGTAAACCTTTTGGAGAGCAGCAACTCTCATCTTTTGCTTTATGGGCCTAAAGCTATACGTTCCAGAAGGGCTTATCCCAGGTCACCAGTGATCGGAGTTCGCCAATGAAGTGGCGAAAGCTCACTTGGAGCTACCTACATAGTAATTAAATAAAAAGACCTATTCTACGCGCTCTGTTCCCTTATGTACGGTTTTTAGAACTATTCTTTTGTGGAATTTCTAAATATAATAAAATCGCCTATTGTTAACTCTGAATGTCACGTGGTTGTTTTTCTTCCTTTACCTCCATTTTATTATTGACACCTAACCTAAACTTCCGCTCGTTCGATTGAGTATTGATAGGATGCCATTCAGAATAATAAGGTGTATTGACAATGGTGCAGCATGGCCTTGCAATAAAATATGATTCACGTTGCATTGTCCGTGCAGTGAGCATCGGCGATGATCGACAATGACATCGTATCCTATAGGTCTTACGGACATTTTAAATACATTTTTGATATGATAACGTACTTTAAAAAAAAAAACAAAGTAAAAAAGTACAAACAAAATAGACATATTCAATTGCTCATTGGCTGAGTTCACAAAGGCTACAATGTTCGTAATTTGTAACCGTGGTGGTAAATATAAATAAATAAATATATACGGACAAATCACACAGATTGAGCTAGCCCCAAGGTGAGTTCGAGACTTGTGTTATGGGATACTAACTCAACGATACTATATTTTATAACAAATACATATTATAGATAAACATCCAAGACCCAGGCCAATCTGAAAAAGATCATTTTCCATCTTGACCTGGCCGGGGATCGAACCCGGGCACTCCATGTCGCAGGCTGGCGTGTTAACCACTGCGCCACGGAGCTGACAAAGTGGTGGTGGTAATCACTAATTGTAATACGCTATTGCATTGGGGCAACCCGTAAGGATAGTGTTTAGTAATGAGATGAAATAAACATTAATGTATTTGTTGCCATGCTAGCCTGCGTTAAGAGGATGCCCGGGATCGATCCCCGGTCAGGTCAACATGGAAAATGATCTTTTTCAGATGGGCCTGGGCCTTGGATGTTTATTTAAAAATACATTTGTTATAAAATATACTATTGTTGAGTTAGTATCCAATAACACAAGTCTTGAACTTACTTTCGGACTAGTTCAATCTGTGTGATTTGACCTTATATACTCGTATTTATATAATGCACTTACTTTAAGTATCCAACTACGTGCAATTGTTTTATATTTTTGGGAAGTTCCCTCATTTTGTGAAAAACAATGGTTGATTATGTACAGACTGATCGTTATTAAAAGATGAAAGTGTGGGACCAGCCAAAATTATCTAATTGTATTTAATCTACATTTAAATATACTCAGTGAGGAGAAACTAAGATTATTTTTACATCTTTTGGAATAGGTTTGTGTTGAAGTTAAGGGGGTATTATAGCATTCTGAATCGCATCCTGAATTGGACCCAATGAGAGGGACGCCGCAATACGTGCGATACATCATCATCATCAGGTCTTTTTAGTTTCCACCGAGGAGCATGACCCTCTCTGTACTACCGGAGCCATATTTGGCCAGTGCAGACAGAGGATTTGGCCTACACTGTCCTCGCTGGCCAGACGGGTTGGAGAGGTTGAGCTTTGTTTAGCTTGTATTTCCTAAGTCGCCATTTACGTCATGGAAAGACTGTCTGCTCTGGCCAAGTATGGCTCCGATAGTACAGAGAGGGTCATACTCCTGCAGTGGAGACTAAAAAACCTGATGATGATGATGATGACACAGATTGAGCTAGTCTCATAGTAAGTTCGAGACTTGTGTTATATCCATACTAATATTATAAACGCGAAAATTTATAAGTATATATGGAAGTATGAATGTATGGATATTTGTTACTCATTCACGCCCAAATGGCGGATTTTTATAGATATTATTGAATTATTAAAATAATTTTGATTGCAATAAATTTGAATTTTATAAAATGATGTATTGTGCAATTATGTTAATTCCTCGACATATTTTATTATGTGTGATCCGTTCCGGCAGAGTAGAATAGGACCACTCCAAGTCTTCCCATGGATATCGTAAGAGGCGACTTAAAAAATTCAAGCTATACAAAGCTAAAACATCAACGAGACCTCTTCAACCCATCTGGCTAGCGAGGAGAGTGTAGGCCAAATCCTCTGTCTGCTCAGGCCATGTATGGCTCGGTAGTACAGAGAGGGTCATGCTCCTGCAGTGGAGACTAAAAAGACCTGATGATGATGATGATGATCCCCTTCAAAATTATAGACTGCGGCCGCGCCAGCACTCTACCTTATGCCAATCATAGAAATCAGAACTTTACATCCTATACGAGTACAAGATTGAAAAAAGACATTTAAGTATTTGGTTGGCAGCACTTCCATTACTGGGGTATTTGTGAAAAGGTTGCGTGTGGCACGAGCGCGACTGATTTACGAATATCTGCGGAACTATGAATGAAAACGTTTTACTTTGATACCGACGTTACTACGCGAGTATTTAGGTACATGTTATACGAGTAACTTACTAATATGGCAAAGAGCTGTAACAATATTATCAATTCAGAGGCCAGGAAAAAAAAAACAAAAACCTATCCATATATCGCAGATGTTACTATAAGATTATTACGAGCGAGTAGGCGAACAATACTATCGAAATGAGTTCCTTCCGGCGTTTTCTTCTCTGAAGTGGTCGATTCCGAAACGCTAGTTGTCTGTAGCTTTTGAACATTAATAATTAATAAATTAAATATTTCTTAGTAATTAACATCATTTTGAACGTGTTTTGATGTGAAAAAGGAATTATAAATTACAGCGTGATTTTAAACGCCCTAGCTATATTGAAATCTGGGAATCAGAATCCCTAATGGAACACAGAATTGCAAGAAAAAAAGGCAATAAGCGAAAAAAATAATTGGACCTTCCATAGAAACTCGTCCAGCTGAACGGCGACTTTGTATGGAAAACCCTAGTATTTTTTTCGATTTTCAGCTTTTTTTCTTTCAATTCTATAATTCATTAGGGCTTCTGATTCTGAGATTCCAATATAGCTAGGAGGTTCAAAATCACGCTGTATATATTCGTGTTTTATTTTGCAATTACAATACAATTTGATATACTCTTATTTAATTAAGAAATCCCTACTAATATTATAAATGCGAAAGTGAGTTTGTTTGTTTGTTACGCTTTCACGCCGTAACTACTTAACCGATCATCATGAAATTTTGCATACGAGTTCTCTGGAGTGTGGAGAAGGACATAGGCTACCTTTTATCCCGAGAATACTATTCCCGAGGGATCGACATTGACGCGGGCGGAGCCGCGGGCGAAAGCTAGTCCTTATCCTTACTAATATAATTATAAATGCGAAAGTGAGTTTGTTTGTTTGTTACGTTTTCACGCCGTAACTACTGAATCGATCATCATGAAATTTTGCATACAAGTTCTCTGGAGTACGGAGAAGGACATAGGCTATCCCTTTTTATCCCGGGAAAAGGTACTATTCCCGAGGGATCGACATTGACGCGGGCGGAGCCGCGGGCGAAAGCTAGTAAAATATAAGTCGTACATTAACTTCAGGTCGCCGGTTCAAATCCCGCCCGCTTGAATTTTTTCACCATGTTTAGTAAGAGCTGTTATAACTGTAGCAATTCAGAGGCCAGGAAAAATTTGAGAAGAATCTAAAAATTGGATGAAGTTGCTGATGCAGATATGCTGAGTTCTGAGTGGAATTATTATTTTTGTGCATCTGTAGAAACATATATAAAAACATACATACTATCACGTTTTTATCATTTGTGGGGTGGACAGTGCCTAGGTCTTTAAGACCTAAGTCATGTTTAGCATGTTGGCGGTAATTAGGTGGAAAATGGAATAAAAATAGTAATAGGTTACTAGGCTTACTATCGTATTGCCTACTAACATGATTCCTCTCGTTAGGTTTTCGCCTTTTTTGCGATCGGTTTTTAAAATCTGCAGCAGCTTGGAGGAACCATCTATATAGTACCTAAGTGTTTCCTTAGGGAGGAACATAGATAATAAAATTCGACTGGAAGCAGCGAAATAATAACTAAAGTAGGTATTGTAAGCGTTTGAAAGTAAGAATGATGTTCTCTTTTTAACATTTTATTTCTTCCCAGTCGAATTCGGTAACCAGCCAGTGGTCTTTAAAAAAAAACAATAAGAATACAATAGAGGTGCGGTTGCAAATATCGATAGTATCATTGTATCGATTAACTAATCAGACAAAAACGTGATGATAACTGCTGTGGTAAGAATCACGCACCATGATTGGGCGATTATGATCGGGTATCGAAAATCGATTATTTCATCACACTATTGTATGAATGATAATCGTATGTAATATACTCTAATAGCGTTTGACCTGTGCATGGTATTGCAATGTCATAGCAAATAGTATGTGTTCGGTGTTTTATAATCAGTAATGACTGCCTTTATGCTAATTTGGTCGTAAAATTGCTTTAAAAGTCACGAGTCACGACACACGACATGCACATAATATGTATTGTAAATGAAACAATGAAAAATATAATTTGGTTTTATATTTGCTTGAGCGAACATAAAAGTCTGCATTGTTTTACTGTTTTTATATTTTTCAAAATATACCTATTCATGTTTCTTAAATTTTTTGCATATTTCTCTATGGTTTCGAGTAATAAGGTTTGTCACAATAAAAAAAAAGGTTGTCTGTAAAGTCGGTTTACGGACGATAATTTTACATGATGACGGCGAGAGATAGATGCACGATAGATACAAATGCTACTGCTGCTGCTCCAGACCGTGACATTATTCGTTAGCTGGTATTCATCGATTTATAAGAGGTTATCGCGTCAAAAACTTCTTCTAGTATTTTACGCATAATGGACCATCTCTTTGGCATTTATGGTAAGTAAATATTATGTTAAAAATATGACCATAAACAAAAATATATTCCTAATCCTAAGGTATTGCTAGTAATATTTCACTTCAACAAATAAATACCACGAAGTAAGGCAATACTACAAACCAGGTATCGAATAACAGTAACTGGAACGTAATACTCCGAACTATTACAACACATCACTAATGTGTTTGAATAACGGCCAGTGCTATTTTTCCACGAAAAGACACCCGATATACCTTAATTTGAAATTAGAACGAGTCTTACGAAACACAATTTTAAAATATCATATGAGAAACCGAAGACTGAACCGATATGGCCAATTTTTCTTGAGAGTATTATTGAATAACTAAATTGTTTTGAGAGTACATACATTGTATCACGTGTTTTTCCCTTGCGGGGTAGACAGAGCCTAGGTCTATAAGACCGTCTGACCACACGTGTAGGTGGTAAACGAAATCAAATTCGTCGGTTAGTTTGCAGTCAAATAAAATAAAAAATAATTGTGATGGGTTGCTAGCAACATCGCCTATTGACATGATTCCGCAGATATTCGCCCATTTTCTCGATTGGCTTTTACGATCTGCGCGGGAATAGAAGAAGCTGGCACATTCTACGTTTTTCCTTTTCTCCCAGAGCAGCATGGAAAGAACAGATCCTAACGAAACCTTTTCACTATCCTCCCTCATAATGTAATACCGACGGTGTAAATTACAGAATGCCCTATATCACAAATTGACCACAAAGGGTATGTCAATCAGAATGAAGACAAACATGAAAAGGAGTGCGGGGGCAGCCCACCCTCGTCTCGGGGGAAAAGAAAGCCCCCGCCATAATAAAAATAACTTGGTTACACAGAGGTTAGGTTCGTTATATTTTCTTGTGACCAAAACAGGAGCAAGCGACCAAAGCAAGCAGGCGTCCGCAAATACGAGTGTATGTATAATGTTAATTGTATGTCGGAATATCAGACAATTTTTTGTGTAGACCTACTACGCATCGGCATAAATCTCTTTCATAATATTCATAAACCTCTTGTAAGAGGTTAAAAACTGTTTAGAATGAGATTTCTTACTGAATATTTTTTTTTACTTACTACTATAAACTATTTATTCAATCATATCACTATTCATTATTACTGCCCATTTAAACATTTCTTACGAATCATTTCTATTTACTTTTCTTTACAGTGTTTACTGAACTTGTTAACCAACATGCGTTTCATAATTTTTAACTTACTAATTCTACATTATACAACTGCCGCTCTAAATCGATGCCCTTAATTATCCGTAAATAACACACGAACGAAATTAAACTAGATCTGCATTCATATTTTGCAAAAAGCGTACAGTATCTACTTACGTAACAGCGGATTCTATATGTGGCCTACACTCTCGTAATCTCACCTGAAACAAGAAAAAAATAAACATTACGTAAATATATTTATTTTCTCCAAAACATATAAATAAATAAATATATAAGGACAAATCACACAGATTGAGCTAGCCCCAAAGTAAAATAGTACATTACTGCAGAGGCCGGGAAGTAAGGGATTGCCGGACGAGTAGAGTTTTCAAGGCCGAGCGTAAGCGAGGCCTTGGCAATAAATACGAGTCCGGCAAGCCGATTCCCGGCAAAGGTATGTATTGTGCTTTTCTCAATAAATGCGAGGAAATAATGAAAGATGTACCTACTACTGGGAATAAACGAGTATATTATAAAAAAAACGATAATAGTATGTAGGTACATTTTTATTTTCATTTTTGTTTTACGGCATTTGGCGTTCTACGCAACGTTTTATCAAATAAATGATGGTGTGATTCATTTCGTTGATTCGACAGAGCTCCTGGCGACAATTCCCACGAATCTTCTGGTTTGATCATAGACGACGCAGTAACGCGAGCGACCACCAGCCCGCTATGTAAATCTCTAAATCGCACCACAGCCACACCATGTCATTTTATTTAAGTTATTCCACACTTTGTTCATAAACATAGGCATTTATAACACCAAATTACACCGATTTTACATTATAAAGTCCACTAGACGCAATCTGCAAAACAATCCAAAACAACAATCTTGCAGTTCGCCGAAACTCCAATAGTACATTCCCGCGTTATTTTCTTTTTTAATTTTCAATTGTCATTTTGTGCTAAGGAAACATAGCCCATACAGCCCAGTCATATTTTACCCAAAAAATGTAATACGGTAAAAATCTGCTTTCCCGCGCCTTTCTTTTTATTATCGGGATATTTTTTTGTGAATTTATACCAACATTTTTATAAAATAATTTTGATATTCATATATTTATATGTTCGATGAGTGCATTTTTTTATAATGTGGTAGCCATTGGCAGTATGACAAGTTGCATAGTACAAGTTACATAGATTTATTAAAAAGTTTTGAGCAGCAGCCAGGAATTAATTTTCATACTTACTTTCTTGGCCTAGGCCGGTAAAGTAATGTATGAGCCAAGAATTACAAACTTTGTGTCTTCTTTTTACTACAATAATGCCTACATTTCCGAGCATTTTTGAGAAAAGATCATTTTCTATCGTGGCGTGTGTATCGTGGCCCACTGCGCCACGGAGCTTGGCCAGAGCAGCCAGAGGACTTGGCCTACACTCTCCACGCTGGAGACGGGTTGGAGAGGTCTCATAGCTGTTTATAAGCTTTGTTTAGCTTGTTAGCTTGTATTTCCTAAGTAGCCTTCTACGACATCTACGGGAAGACTTGGAGTGGTCCTATTCTACTCTGCCGGATACCACACGGCGAAACGTCGTCTTCTAACATATACCCAACCCGAATTTAAATGTTGTTATACATACAAGTTTCACATTATATAACATTACATACATTACATTATATTACATTACACGATAACGGAAATTGCTGATGCAGTGTAGGTCAAGAATGACGAGTTCTAGGATAATATTATCATGCAGAAAACTTGCCTTTTTGGATTACCTGACCGTAATGTATAAACCTCTTTTAGGCACTTGTATAATTATTTGGCAACTGTATGTTCCGGTCATACAGAGTCTACTGGGTTATACAATGTGGGTTTATTACAAGCTTTTATTTAGTTTCACCTGTCCCGGTGTTTGTCTGTAATCAAATCTTCCAAGTTAATTTGATCCACTTCTCAGTCATCGATTGAGCTGAAATTGTACATGCATGTGTAAATTGAATGACAATACAACATTATGGAGTCGTTGCGCTAATCTGATGATGGAGTTGGAAGGTGGCCATACAATCCTGTTTCAGCTTATCTGATTTGTCTTGGAAAGCACTCTACAGTGTGGATTCATTTATAATAAAAGCTTGTATAATATGCATGCGAAATATAGCATGTAAGTATATCATGTAAAATAGTTCTAAGAGGACGCACTCTGCAAATAAAAAACAAAATATTCAAAGAAATATCATCTCACTCAATGTTTGAACCACGTCAGAGGCCGAGAGGCAGTTCCGAAGAACTCCGACACCAGGGTGTGCACTGTGCATGGTCGAATGACTGTGTCACTTACTCGAAATGATGATGATGTAGTTAGCGATACTCGGTGTAATTAAGCTCACGTCAGAACTAAGCACCTTTTCGTTTTGATACCTACAGAATACATCACGAGCAAATTTAATTCTTATAGCTGTCAAGAAACCATTCATAATTCGATGAAATTCAAGCCGTGTGGTTTCCGGCAGAGTAGAATAGGACCACACCAAGTCTTCCCATGGATGTCGTAAGAGGCGACTTAGGAAATACAAGCTACAAGCCAAATAAAGCTCATGAACATCAATGAGACCTCTCCAACCCGTCTGGCCAGCGAGGAGAGTGTAGGCCAAATCCTCTGTCTGCTCTGGCCAAGTATGGCTCCGGTAGTACAGAGAGGGTCATGCTCCTGCAGTGGAGACTAAAAAGACCTGATGATGATGATGAATTCGATGAAGCCGGTGAACACATGTAACCAAACGCGCGTCGGTCCTCGCATCGAAGTGGTCGCCGCGCGTAGATACGAGTATATTCTCGATACCGACAACGGGGAGAAAGACAGGCAGGCCTGGCATTGCGCAATAGCAAAAGGTCTGTATCAATATGCCAATTACTGATCGAAATAAATAATAATAAAATAACAATTAGTACAAGACCTACTTGTTTTAATTGAATTACCTATCTGATACATAAAAACGTTAGTAAATTACTTCCGTGAGACTTTTGCGTGGTCACTGATTGCACTCATAAGATCTCGATAGCCCAGTAAGCCATTAAAAACATTATAACCCTTAAAGTCGGCGTCGTCCTAATTGGCATCGATCGTACGAATAAACGACGCGATTTTGTCGCACAACAAGAATTTTCTTATCTTAAGTAAATAAATAATAAATAAATAAATAAATATATACGGACAAATCACACAGATTGAGCTAGCCCCAGTAAGTTCGAGACTTGTGTTATGGGATACTAACTCAACGATACTATGTTTTATAACAAATACATATATAGATACACATCCAAGACCCAGGCCAATCTGAAAAAGATCATTTTCCATCTTGACCTGGCCGGGGATCGAACCCGGTCACTCCGTGTCGCAGGCAGGCGTGTTGACCGCTGAGCCACGGAGCTAGTCAAAGTGTGTCCGTATTAAAACTTACAAATCATCGCGCGAGCACAGTAATCATCATCATCATCATCAGGTCCTTTTTAGTCTCCACGACAGGAGCACGACCCTCTCTGTACTACTAGGGCCATACTTGGCCAGAGCAGCCAGAGGACTTGGCCTACACTCTCCACGCTGGCCAGACGGGTTGGAGAGGTCTCTTAGATGTTTATAAGCTTTGTTTAGCTTGTATTTCCTAAGTCGCCTTCTACGACATCCATGGGAAGACTTGGAGTGGTCCTATTCTACTCTGCCGGATAGCACAGTAATAATTAAAAGCTTTTATTTAGAGTCACCTGTCCCGATGTTTGTCTGTATTCAAATCTTGCAAGCAAAATTTGATCCACTTCCCGGTTACCGATTTAGCTGAAATTTTGCATGCATGTGTAAATCGGATGACAATACAATATTATGGAATCGTTGCGCTGGTCTGATGATGGAGTCGGAAGGTGGCAATAAGAACTCTTAAAGTCTGGGACGTTGGGTGCCAATGTGGGACCTCGATAGTTCCGGCGCTCTTAGTCGAGTTCCCACATATAAGGAAGTAGTGGAGAACAGAGACTCGACACAACAGACAAGAAGATTAATTTTATTTGTCACAACTTATATAAATATATTAACTTTTCCATAACAGATCAGAGACCGATCAAGTAAACAGAAAACATCGCGAGCCAATTTCATTCTTACAGCTATGTCATCATCATCATTTCGTGTAAGTGTCACGGTCAATCGACCATGCACACCCTGGTATCAGAGTTCTTCGGAACCGCCTCTCGGCCTCTGGCGTGGTTCCTTTAAAGACTACCAGATGGCAGCCGGGACCACCGGCTTAACGTGCCTTCATTATCAGACAATCAGGTGATTCAAGCCTGTAATGTCCTAGCCAAACTGGAAGCAACTAAACAAAGTATGCTTCCCGTGGGAATCGAACCACGACCCCCGGGTCTACAGGCAAACGCCTTAACCACTGGACCACGGAGGCGGTTAAGAAAGGAATAAGATTTACCAACTTGACTCTTTATGTTACTCGGGGTGATCTTCCGGTCCTCATCACGCAAAGTGAAAGCAATCTAGATTAAGTTTTTCTTATCTGTTGCATGAGAAATTATCTTATTGAGGTATTCTACTTTATTGTCTGTACTAGACGTTAATTATTTTCCTTATTTAGAGAATTCGTGTCGCTCTACGATAATGAAATTAAACAGTTTTGTTAAACGAACAGTTACAGAAATTGCAATCTTTAATATATATAAATCTCGTGTCACAATGTTTGTCCTCAATGGACTCCTAAACCACTTAACCGATTATAATAAAATTCGCACACAATGTGCAGTTCGATGCAACTTGAGAGATAGGATAGTTTTTAACTTATGGCGAAACGAAGTTCGCCGGGGCAGCTAGTTTAAATATAAATACCTATATATTTACAGGTGTAATCGTCCATAGGACTATGTGTATGACCTATATAAGGTCCACATCCTCGCTAGCTCCAATAGGAGCCAGGCGTTAAATTATTTGCATAGGCTCCCATAGGTTATATAAATGACTTAGAAGTATATTAAAAAAAAAGACACGCTAGTAAGTAATTTTTGTTTTAACTTCTACAAACAAAATATTTTTGAAAACTTCTTCATCGTTGTGCACATTTTAGGATAGTAAAAATGCTAAACTCGCGTTTGGACACGTGACCTGTTCGAAAATTTGTAAGACGAACAAGTGGCGCGCGGCGTAGGAGAGGAAGTAATATGGGGATATTCTTTCTACCGCTCGAAGTTTTCATTTCTGCCGGCTCACCCGGAGCGCAAACCGTTGTTTTTTTTTTTATGAAAATCTATGAATCTACTGTTTTGATTGTCGACGTCAGTGAATTTGTAGGTATCCATAGTAGGGTAAAAGTGGTACGACAAGAAAGTTTTTAATGTACACAGTTCTTAACTTTTTTTTTTCTAAATGGGATTCTATAAATCTGTAAAATGGCATCGGAGTCAACAAAAAGGAGGGTAGACTAGTTAGATTTGTTTATTTGAAAACCTGATGTAGTGGGCTAGATTCATAGGGTTAGGTGAAAGGCCAGAACAGCCATGATCGAAGGCATTTTATTCATTACATAGATAGGATAATCCATATTCCAGTTTTAAATAACGGTCCAACGACAAATTTAGTTTTTTTAATGAGAGCCAGCGGGACCTCCAGGTAAGTGATCACCGCTACCCATAGACAACTGCAACACCCGGATGTGACTAGACCATTGCTGGCCTTTCAAGTACATATACACTGTTTTTTTTTTGTATTGGCTGCCTGCATTTGCTATATCCAAAGTTACATAATTCATGCAGCCTTTTCATTTCTCCATAATTACAGTTACAGTGGCGTCTCGATAAATGATAGCAAGCAATGGTGTGGAAATGGAAATGGCTCGCGGAAACAATGCGTGGATAATTGTCTAGTTATTAACTAAGCATCTACTTCCGATGTAATTAGAGAACTTGTACTTTTAAACGTGAAATTAAATCCCACTGGCATTTGCCTAAGTTTGGTTGCCGGTGACTTGTAGCAATCGTTACTTGTAGCAACTAGCTCCGGATGGTTCCTGCCTCAAAGAATATCCTTAGACATATTAGGAAGAAAAATCGTAGCTTAGTTATTACATCGTTACCAATCTACCAAACCTTCAAGTACGGCGTACAACGTTTTTATCGATACTTAAAAATACATTGCGGCTATCGTATTATTGCCTTTTTTTATTTAATATATATTAATCGTAATGGATTGCAGTAGAGGCTAAAAAAAAGTCCTGATGATGAATCGTAGTGGATGTTGAAGTGACCATGAAAACGTTGTACGTACACCGTAATTGTCGAAAGTTTGCGAGTTGCAGTAGATAATTTTACGAGATAACGATGAAAGAGAGATAGATACGTCAAAACCGATTGCTTCCGATGGATGAGTCAAGGCCGATCGTGCCTCTCTATCCGTGCTCTCGTTTGCACGCGGAACGTGACACTTTATCGTGCGTGCAGCCGGCGTTCATCGATTTATAAGACGTTATCACATCAAAACTTAAGCCAAGTAGGTACAGTCAGAATAAATGAAATTTGACGTCACAGAAGCAATCTGCAAAACAATCCAAAACAACAATCTTGCAGTCCGCCGAAACTCCAATAGTACATTCCCGCGTTATTTTCTTTTTTAATTTTCAATTGTCATTTAGTGCTAAGGAATTAGGAAACATACAACAGTCATATTTTACCCAAAAAATGTAATACCGTAAAAATCTGCTTTCCCGCGTTTTTTCTTTTTATCATTGTCATATTTTTGTGTGATTTTATACCAACATTTTATTAAATTATATCCATATACTTATATGCTCTATGAGTCTTGAGTACATTTTTTATAACGTAGTATTACTGTCCAATAAAAAACAGGTTCTCATCCACTTGACAAGTTGTAACACCCGAAATATGTGTACTACGCCACCGGTTATGAACATATCATCAATTTCTTGTGCACTTTCACTCGCTTGATGGATGAGCACCACTTAGACCTCTTGTTTCCGTTGTTCGTGATGTAATCGTGTTATTTAATTGTCTATGGTAAGGGATATTGCGTTAGTTACGGGTGCGATTTATCATATACCGGTATATACAGCCTCCGTGGTCCAGTGGTTAAGGCGTTTGCCTGTTGACCCGGGGGTCGTGGGTTCGATTCCCACCGGAAGCATACTTTGTTTAGTTGTTTCCAGTTTGGTTAATACATTGCAGGCTTGAATCACCTGATTGTCTGATAATGAAGATGATTCCGTGCTTCGGAAGGCACGTTAAGCCGTTGATCCGGGTGCCATCTGGTAGTCGTTAAGGGAACCACGTCAGAGGCCGAGAGGCGGTTCCGAAGAACTCGGTCACCAGGTTGTGCATGGTCGGGTCGATAGACCGTGTCACCTACACGAAATGACGATGAAAGAACCTGTACCAATTTTCAAGTAAATCAGAACACTCGGTGTACAAAGTCGCTAAGGATTATTTCACTTCAAAAAAAATTGTCTGTAAAGTCGGTTTAAGGAATTTATTTAACGTGATGAAGGTGGAAGAGGGATAGATGCGTCACAAGCTCGACGCTTGGACCGATCGGGCCTCTCTATCGTTATCACGTCAAAAACCGTTAGCCGTGTGGTTTCCGGCAAAGTAGAATAGGACCACTCCTAGTCTTCCCATGGAGGTCGTAAGAAGCGACTTAGGATATACAAGCTAAACAAAACTCATAAACATCATTGAGACCTCTCCAACCCGTCTGACCAGCGGGGAGAGTGTAGGCTAAATCCTCTGTCTGCTCTGGCCAAGTATGGCTCCGGTAGTACAGAGAGGGTCATGCTCCTGCAGTGGAGACTAAAAAGACCTGATGATGATGATGATTTATCAAATAAATTTATTGAAAATTTATATTTGGACGACGATGACGTAGTAAAGTCTAGCTGCTTTCTATTTTGATAGCATCTAATATATAATGTGGTTTTGGACCTCCTAGCTATATTGAAATATAGGGATCAGAATCCCTAATAGAATACAGTAGGTATAGCAAGCAAAAAAGCTGATTGCAAATAAAATATTCCTATACATAGTCGCCGATCAGCTGAATGAATTTCAATAAAAGTTCGAATGTTTGGTACTCAAAAGACCTAATGATGATGATGATGATGATGACGTCAAAAACTATTCACACGTCCATCGTCCCATCAAAAACCAGTCCTAACAACCACTCAAGTTGTATAAGTTTATATAACTGAGCTTTCACATTGAAAGTTCACTTCATAATAATTGGTTATCAAAAACGGTGAGCAATTATTGCCATATCGAAATCAATTAATATCTTTAAGTCTGATAACCTGATGCTTTAATGACCAATAACAATAGTTTACGAAGATCGGCATAGCTATGTTCGACGAACTTTAACGAGCTTCGAAATAACAAGATTTGTAATTAGATTTGACATGCTATCCCGTCTTTTTTTCTTGCGGGGTTGAAAGTGCCCATGTCTTGAAGTAGGTCTTAAACATGTCTTTAAGACCTACTGCAAGGCATGGGCTCTATCAACCATGTTGGTGGCCAACACCTCAACCACAATAAAGCATGTTGGTGAGCGTTAAAGGTGGAAAACGGAATCAAAATAGTGATGGGTTGCTTGCCGCATCGCCTAGAACAAGTAATACAAAATTAAGGATGAGAAAAGAAACGATGAGTAAGGAATTAAAATTAATAATTAGGAAATAAATTAATAGATGAGTAAGGAATTAAAATTTGGAATGAGTGAAAAATGTTGAACACGTGGGAAGAGTACGTGGTTTGAATACGGAATAAACCGATTCCTCATTTTCGCCCATTCCCTCGATTGGCTTTTACGATTTGCGCGGGAAGAGAAGCAGCTGGTACATTCTATATTTCTGCTTTTCTCCCAAACCAGCAAGGAAGAGCTAATTAGATTAGATCTTCGGTAATTAAATTTTGTATTAAATAATTCAAGTTTTCGTATTGATGTTCTATGGATTTGAAGCTACTCAAAATTACCGTACTGTTTTTCCGGCCTTGAACAAGACCAAGATCATCCAAAGGATTATATATGGCACGTATACAACAAAAGTACATTATCTCGACATATAAATCACTTATAGTCCCTATTCCAAATGTATACCACACCAGCGGTTGCTTATCATGCATAAGTACAGGCCATATAGGTGGTTAAGGTTACAATCTTCAATTTATTGAGCGAGGCGCGATAATTTCTCTGGAATAGGCGACAACAGGTTCGAGCTAATCGTTTTTCAATAAAATCTTGAGTCGTAACGACAAGAATTGACATAATAAGCAGATTCGTACTTTTAACTTTGCTTTGTTAACTCATAACTTTATTTTGTAAGCACATTTCAATCTCCATGTAAAAGTCACAAAATAGAATGAAAGGGCTGAAATATAGCACGGTTTGTAACTGTCTTGTCTCTGTCTTACAGTACATAGCCGCCGCCATTCATCCTTTTAGAATAAAGGGGCAATCAAAAATACACCACATTTTAACAGCATGTTTTTTTGCAAATCCCATATTTTGTTTCTAAATAGCGTGAATTAAATTTATAATATACTCGTAATTGTCTCGAAAACATAATATATATACAGTCGCAGTCATACAAACTCTGTACGTTATATACAACGTACAGAGTTTGTATGATTGCGACTTTATATACTATATATATTATGTTTATATACAGGTCGTCATACAAAAAAAATCCTCTATTGCTTTCCTTCCATACTGGTCTGGGAGAAACAAAATTTTGTTCCGATTCTCACCTAAACGCCCGCTATCATGTTATATTTTGCCACCAATTGTCAACCCTTTATGAATTAAAGACGTTATTAGCATGTTTGTACATTATTGAAGCAAAAAAGTTTATTGAAAGAAAAAATATATTAAACAAAGTTTATATCGCCTGCTTAGCTACGAATATGTCATCTCCACACGAAAAAACTCGATGTAATGCAAATAGTTAGAAATTAATGATGAAGAAAGCTGCTATAGCGACGGCGTGGTGAGTCATAAGACGCTTTGAAAGCTTTAGGAGTAATTGTTAAGTATAATCACTATGCAACAACTATGTAAGCAAACGATTTTGCAACAACAAACATAATGTTGATTTGTATTTTATCTTAAATTTGACGGCTTGCTTTGCTTTTCGTGTGTGTAAGTGGCCAATATACCGGGACCAACGTCTTAAAGTGCCTTCCAAAGCACGGTGGAGCTAGAAAACATTTTTGGTGCCACGTGTGGTAACCCATCCCAGCTGGGACCAGTTGCTTTACATGCGTAAATGCTTATGATGCCAACTGGTCCATCAAACTCCTCATTTTTTTTACTAAATGTTGAATTAGGCATTTGTCTCCCAAGCCCAAAAAAATGGTAAATGAAGACGAGGATGTTACATGCCTATTTAAGAGATAGGTACCCATTTATTCTACTTTTGAATGTCCCGGGACTATATATATATATATTGGCCTTTGCGTCTATTGCAGACGATTTATGGTGCAATGCCGGGCAAACACCGTTTTTGGTGGCTAAAAAGTCCTATTCGAGAGCGACATGTTCTACCGCAGGCCTGACAAGAGAAGTTTGAGACAGATGGGACTATTTCGCCTTGACGTTGTCTCTTTCTCTTGTCAGCGAGCGCGCGAACCAGGTATTATCACAAAACTTGCGACCTTCTAACACGCGTCCGCGCCACTCGGTCCGTTTTTCTGCAAGCTTTTCCCAGTTTCTGTGGTTAATGTGAAAGGCAGACATGTCTCTTTTAGCGCAATCCTTAAAGCGAAGCAGTGGCCTCCCAATGTCTCTCTTTGCATTCGCAACAACACCGAGAAGAACACGTCGTGGTAGTCGAGAGGGTTCCATCCTGTGCACATGCCCTAGCCAACGCAAACGTCTCTGTTTGAGAAACGCGATCAGGCTAGGCGGCTGTGCTATTTTTAGAACTCTTTCGTTTGTGATCCTGTTTTGCCATGATATGCCCAAGATCTTACGAAGGCAGCGCATATAGAAGGTGTTTAAGCGACGTTCTACTTTTGCGTACGTCGTCCAGGTTTCGGCTCCGTACAAGAGTATGCTTAAAATGGAAGCTTGAAAGACCAACATCTTGGTCTTTGTTGTGAGATGCTTGTTTTTCCATACTCGAGTACTAAGCCTCCCGAACATGGTCGCTGCCTTTCCGATACGTATGTCGACCTCCGCATCAAGCGACAGGTTGTTTGAGACGGTCGACCCTAAGTAGCAAAATTTGTCAACTACCTCTAACTGCGCGCCATTAAGAGTAATCGCTGGGGCTACGGAGATACCCTGCACCAGTACAACGGTCTTTCTCGTGTTTATTGACATGGCGAACAGGGAACACGCCTGAGCGAAATGACTCATCATTAACTGGAGCTCACGTTCGGAACCAGCAACGAAAGCTGCATCATCAGCGTACAAAAGACTGTTGACGAAAAGATCCTCACGGTTTCTTTTAGATTTGAGGAGAGAGATGTTAAACATCTTTCCGTCTGTCTTCGTGTGTAAATGGATACCGTGTTGGTCATCTCCGAAAGCGGCATGCAATATAAAGGAAAAATATATACCGAACAGGGTTGGAGCCAAGACACAGCCCTGTCGCACTCCACTGGAAACCTCGAATGGTTCTGACAGTTTTCCATTAAAAACCACTGACCCCTTCATGCCCTCATGAAACGATGCCACGAGACAAAGAAGCTTAGGTGGACACCCAATGCTCTCGAGCGCTGTGTACAATCCCTCCCGGCTGACCGTATCAAAGGCCTTATTAAGGTCAACGAAGGCTACAGCCAGGGGGGTATTTTGTTCACGACACTTCTCTTGAATTTGGCGAAGTGTGAAAAGAAGGAACGCTTGGAGCGGAAACCACACTGTGACTCAGGATAGACGCGCTCAGCAAGCTTTTGGAGTCTTGATAGAATGACTAAGCCAAAAAGCTTGCTAACTACGCTTAAAAGGGAGATACCGCGATAGTTGTTACAGTCGCCGCGGTCACCTTTCCCTTTGTATAATGTGACGATGTTAGCGTCACGCATATCCTAAGGCACACCCCCCATGTTCCAGCACTTGCACAGCAGATTGTACAAAATTGGTTTCACGCATGCGAGTTTTACTATTTCAGCTTGGGTGCCGTCACCGCCAGGACATTTTCCGCGCTTAAGTTTCTTGACGGCCTTGGTGAACTCCTCTACAGACGGTAGATTATCTAAATCGGTCATTATATCCAATTTGGGCATGGTTTGCACCGCGCCCGGATGTATGCCTACTGGACTCGATTAGAGATCGGTGTAGTGCTCGACCCAGCAGTCAAGTTGTTTTGTGACTATCTAGGATGATAGTGCCGTTGACGTCCTTGAGAGGGGCTGACTTCTTGGCGACAGGTCCTGGGACTATACTTGTTTTGGGAATATAATAATTGTCATTGAATTTGAAGAATGATTAACACACCACCCTTTTACACGAGGGGCACCGGGTTTGATTCCCGGCACGGGCGATACCTGAACTTCAGTTTCACTGGTACTTATTTGTTTGCGGTTTAAATTCGCTGTAACAAATACTTACATAGACTAACATCCAAGACCCAATCTAAAAAAGGTCATTTCCATCGTGACCTGACTGGGGGTCGAACCCGGGACCTCTGGTGCAGCAGCCTGGCATGCTGACATCATCATCATTTCGAGTAGGTGTCACGGTCAATCGACCATGCACACCCTGGTGTCAGAGTTCTTCGGAACCGCCTCTCGGCCTCTGACGTGGTTCCTTTAACGACTACCAGATGGCAGCAGGGACGGTGGTCCGGGTGGGCTTAACGTGCCTTCCGAAGCACGGAATCATCTTTATTATCAGACAATCAGGTGATTCAAGCCTGCAATGTCCTAACCAAACTGGAAACAACTAAACAAAGTATGCTTCCGGTAGGAATCGAACCCACGACCCCCGGGTCAACAGGCAAACGCCTTAACCACTGGACCACGGAGGCTGTTAATGAGGCATATAATTAAGGCATGCTGACCACTAGGCCGGAAGTCATTATACATACAAATGCATGACTTCAGGGTATACCAATACCCAAACGACATTTCTGACAAAGTATATAAGGTCAATTTAAATTAAGCGCAAATATTATATACAACGCCCAAAGCCGAGGTCCGTCCCTCCTGGGGGCCCTTTGGTGATGTTGTCTATAAAGGTTGAGGGCACTCTGCCCTCGCCTCAAACGCCCGGTGAAGTAGCGAAAGCTCACTTGGAGCTAGCTACATAGTGCTTTCAAAAAAAAAAAACGCAAATATTTTAAAGGCTGACTCCCATAACCTAGAAAAATGCTTTAGAAGCAAAATAAAAAAAATCGGCAGTTTTTGAGATATATGGACCTGAACATTTAAAATAAAAAATGAAAAAAACACCCTGTGTACAAATAAACACTTTCTTGGCCAACAACTTTTTACTATTATCTACTTTGGATACTAGGTCACTGACCTCGACGATCAAAACAGCTGACTTATAGATTTATAAAAAAAAAATATTTTGTTTGTAAAAATAAACAAAAAATCTAGTGTCGATTTCCTAAAATTTACTACTAAAGCATTTCTTTGACCTTGAGAGCCAGCCTTTAAATGGACCTTGTATAATCCTAACTAATATTATAAATGCGAAATTGAGTTTGTTTGTTACGCTTTCACGCCGTATCTACTGAAACCATGATGAACCGATCATCATGAAATTTTGCATTCAAGTTCTCTGGCGTATGGAGAAGGACATAGGCTACCTTTACCCCCCTTTAAAAAGTACTATTCCCGAGGGATCGACACTGACGCGGGCGGAGCTGTGGGCGAAAGCTAGTATGTTATAAAATATACCAAGTTTCACCTGCCGACCTCCTCAAACCGAAGTGAATAGATGTAGTACTTTACTATATGCGATGCAGCTTTCTACCGCCATCCATATTCTATACAATATTAAATGTCCCGTATGTTAGATTTACGTTTGCTTTTCATAATAAATAAAGACCATGTGTTCATATTTTACAAAGGGCTCGAGACCGTTACGATTGAGATAGTAGGTTTATAGTTACCTATAATGTTCACCACAGCTTTACTTACTTACTTACTTCGCTGGCTCAGCGACCCGAAGTGGATCTTGGCCTCCGACATTAAAGTTTTTTTTTTCTTTCTAATTATTGAAGTAGGCATTTGTCTCCCAAAGTGCGCCATTCTTCCCTATTCGTTGGAAGGATGAAGTCGCCAGAGACTTGAAAGAGTTAGGAGAGAGAAGTATCCGACTGGTCAGAGTTGGCACAGAATAGGGAAGAATTGCGCACTTCACTACAGCTTTGCTTGATTAATTTTGACTTTACATAGTAGATAGATAGATATATAGAAACTCTGTATTGCACATAGAAGAAAGACAAAAAATAATTTACAAACTAAACTTAGAAATAGAAATATGCCATAATGCAGCCTTATCGCATCACGTCTTTTCACTTGCGGGGTAGACAGAGCCTAGGTCTACAAGACCTGATGGCCACATTTAGCATGTTGGAGGACGTATAGATTGAAAACGGAATCAAATTTTGATGAGTTGCTAGCCGCATCGCTTATTGGCATGATTCCTCAGATTTGAGCCCAATCCCTACAGATAATTTTTGTATACGGTGTTTTGGGGAACAATTTTCAATATAAACGTTTTTTGTAAATTATTCAAGACAAGGGTTGCAACCCCACAAACTTGGATTTAACATTATACTAACGCCACTCATATCTAAAAAATTAAATTACTTCCTCTGACAAACGCACCCCAAGACCAAGCAAATGTAACATTTCAATGGGATTTTTTTTATTTTATATATAAATCGTGGCTAAATCAAAACGTTGTACACCGTTGTCAAAAGTCAGCGAGAAGCCCTGCTAGTCATTTTTAAAGGAATATTTTAAGAAAATATTGTTTTGAACTCCATTTCTTCCTTTGCCAATAAATTTTCATTAATATCTTATAATCTTGGACGAAAGCTTATAATGTAATAAGATTGATTTTATTTCTTTGGTTTGTAAAAAAAAGTCCCGGTACCGCAATAACTGGCCAGTGGCAACACTGCGTCTAACTCATAAACGTCAAAAAAGATGAAACACACGATAGCTTGATTCTTTTTGAATAAGAAAACATAAATGCTAAAACCCGAATAAAGTTCATTGGACATGACGTAATAACTACAAAAAGGTTACATACAAGTCTTCTCCAATAAACAATGTGCTAATATAGATTAGATTATACATTAGAGACATCCTTGATCTTTTAAAAAAACCGAAGTTCAAGAGTCGTTACAATCTCTTTACTGACTAATAGTTTCAAGTTGTATACCAGAAAATAAAACCGGCCAAGTGCGAATCGGAGCCACACAGGAGGGTTCCATACCACATGATCATCATCGTCAACAGCTCTTTTAGTCTCCACTGCAGGAGCATGACCCTCTTTGTACTACCGGAGCCATACTTGGCCAGAGCAGACAGAGGGTTTGGCCTACACTCTCCTCGCTGGCCAGACGGGTTGGGGAGGTCTCATTGATGTTTATGAGTTTTGTTTACCTCGTATTTCCTATGTCGCCTCTTACGACATCCATGGGAAGACTTGGAGTGGTCCTATGCTACTCTGCCGGTAACCACACGGCGGCGAGGAAATCTGCGGAATCCTGTCAATAGGCGATGCGGCTAGCAACCCATCACTATTTGATTCCGTTTTCCATCTACACGCCCTCCAACATGCTAAATGTCGCCATAAGTTCTTATAGACCTAGGCTCTGTCTACCCCACAAGGGAAAAGACATGATACGATGTATGTATGTATGAATTCTCTATACTCTATAAAAAACGCTAATTTCATAAGTAAAGACCAAATACAAATGATAAAATGGCTAGAGGCTTAACATAAACCACGTTGGAAATCCATTGAATATCTTCAATCGTATAAAGGCAATATAATTGTGTGTACGTAAGTTTCCTCTCAGACCACAGCTTTCGTTCCGGGAACTTTAGCAAAAAGCTCAATCATACCATACTTGTAAGTAAAAGGCTATCTCTAGATATCTAACTAATTTCTATCTGGCTAGGCACGATGTCTAGTATAACAAGTACGGAATATAGGAAGATAGGTTTGCTGTATAATAGAATAGAATAAAACGATTTCTAGTCTATTCTATTCTTAGCTCTGTGGCCTAGTGGTCATTATGCCAGGCTATCACACCGGAGGTCCCGGGTTCGATCCCCGGTCAGGTCAAGATGGATAATTATCTTTTTCTGACTGGCCTGGGTCTTGGATGTCTATCTATACATATTTGTATTTGTATAAATATAGTAATATATGGCTTCCTTCATATCAGTTTATTTTCAAATTCATTGTACAATGAGTTGAATCAAATACCTCACTTGTAAAAGTCGGGTAGTTGTGTAGGTGACGTAAGCCTTAATACGTATAAGGGGAAATGGGATATGGTGGAGAATTTCGGCGCCGAGATTGGATTGTGCGGTAGCTCAGATGGCAGAGTTTTTTTTTTAATTTTATCAACGTATTTTATTACTTAATTTATTAAAAATATAGTATCTTTGAGTTAGTATCCCATAACACAAGTCTCGAACTTACTTTGGGGCTATCTCAATCTGTGTGATTTGTCCAGTATGTATATTTATTTATATATCTAACTCTGTTATATTTGCAATAACTTTTTTTTTACTTATTGTACAGAAAAATAAACAAGATTGGTTTTTACTTAAATGGACCTTGTATACAACCACTAACACGCTGGTTCGTATGTCCTAGGCTTTGTCTACCCCGAAAGTAATAAAGATGTGATAGTATAGTAAGTATGTAATATCTAATAGCCGCAACACATGCACTGCTGAACTTCCCCGAGGATTTCCAAAATGTCTGGACCAGCCTGGAAGAAGCTTGAACGTTCCAATATCTATAACTAGCTGTTGCCCGCGACTTTGCCCGCGGCATTTTCTGTTATTATGATGCATTCATTCATTTCGAGTAGGTGACACGGTCAATCATGCACACCCTGGTGTCAGAGTTCTTAGGAACCGCCTCTCGGCCTCTGACGTGGTTCAAATTATGATGAATTGTGGTTATTATGATTAATTAGTATAGATGAATAATTTTCCCCCGTTTTTAAAACATTTTTTATATCGCTTCATTGGTCGCAGCGTGATGTTTTATAGCCTAAAGCCGTCCTCAATAAATGGACTATCTAACACAAAAATAAGTTTACAATTTGAACCAGTAGTTCCTGAGATTAGCGAGTTCAAACAAACAAACATACAAAAATATTATAGTATAGATTTTAATTATGCGTTTCATTTGGACTCTGACCGAAACATACGAAGCTTAGTATCGTATTGAGAAATCGCTTCATCTGGGCACGGCTTTACTGCGACAGTCGGAAGCTGTGATGCTGCATCAGCTTTCATTTCCACGAACAGCCCGCGGCAAAAACTCGCGAGACGTCGCGGCAGGTCGGCTGATCTTTCTAGCTGTGTCCATTATACGTCATTATCACATCTTTTTCCCTCGCGGGGTAGACAGAGCCCAGGTCTTTAAGACCGTGTTTAGGATATTGGTGGGCGTGTAGGTGGCGGAGACGGAACCAAAATAGGTTGCTAGCCGCATAGCCTTCTAACATGATTCCTGATTGTCGCCTTTTTTCTCGATCGGCTTTTACAAATAGGAGAGATACGGAAGAGTGCTCCTCTTCCGTATCTCTGCAAATAGATCATATTAGTATAATATAATTCATCTGCTGAATTATTGGCAATAGTGATGGGTAGCAATCCATCACTATTTTGATTCCGTTTTCCACCTGCCAACATGTTAAACGTGCTTTTTGGGTCTAAAAGACCTGGGCTCTGTCTACCCCGCAAGGGAAAAAGACGTAACACATGTATGTATGTAATATTAAATTTTGATGTTGCCTTAATTAATGTATAAAAAAACACTTGATTATGAGGGTACCATGCACAACTATCGTGCCGCACAACAACGAACTCGCGCATCAGAAAGTGAAAGGGCGTACAGGTTACCGGCTGTCTTTGAACGAGGATGTACGCGTGCGGTGTGAAGATGCCCTTTTTGCCTGCATAGCGCGCGTAGTTGTAGCTCTACACACTACGTTCCTAACTAACCACAATAAAGTCTTTTTATGTTTTACGAGTAGCACGGCAAACGAGCAAGCTAGTTAGGTGACTAGCCATTGTCAGCATTATGTGCTGACAATGGCTAGTGCGTGATCGCTTATCATCAGGTGATGATTAGCGATCACGCTGACCATGAACAACTACAACACCAGGGTGTGACAGCGTTGCCGGCCTTTCAAGGAAGGGAGGATGGTTGGGAACCTGTGTCGTAAGATACTATATTTTTAATAGATATTTATATAGATAAACATCCAAGATAGTTAATAGATTCAGGTGTTACTTTGCGGAAGTCAAAGCTACATTTACTTTGAGACAATTTACTTTGCGTGCTTCCGCCACCAGTTAGTTCATGCAAACTATTGCTTTTATACCCGCCGGGTATGAAGGGACTAACAGTAGTGGGTGGGCGCTGGCCAGCAATAGTTTGCATGAACTAACTGGTGGCGGAAGCACGCAAAGTAAATTGTCTCAAAGTAAAAACATCCAAGACCCAGGTCAATCTGAAAAAGGTAGTTTTCCATCATGACCTAACCGGGATAGAACACGGGCAGGGTTCGTGTCGCAGGCTGACGTGTTAACCACTGCGCCACGAAGCTCGCCATAGAAAATTCCTGGCAACTAATAAAAATCACTAAGTAAATACTCATTTTTGACCATCATCATTAGTAGTTCGAGTAGGTGACACGGTCAATCGACCATGCACACCATGGTGTCACAGTTCTTCGGGACCGGGACCGCCTCTCGGCCTCTGACTAGTTACTTTAACGACTACTTTTACTTATTTTTAATATAAATTAACAATATATCCTCAAAAAATTTTTGGGACATGTCTCAGTCAAAATGGTTCTGATGTTTAAGAGCTATGCTCTTGATGGTGGCATGTATGGTGAATTAGAAAGATGTCGAGTTGGGACGCCATCATAGTCACAGGGTGGTAATATCGCTTTATTGTGGACAACGGGCGTTGCACTTTCATTATGTAACCATGCATCATGCAAACTTGCATAGGTTTGTTCCGGTGTCGAACATTATACAAATAAGATGAGACCGAGTATTGTGTCATTATTGTAATTCCTATTGTTTCTACAGCCTCATTTTGTACCTGTGATTTATATTATCAGCATCATCACAAACACAAAATGTCCACTGCTGGAAATGGACCTCTCTCAAGGATTCTCCGTTCCATATTGCCACATTCACCGCGCTTGGCAGGCAGTTTCTTTAGCTTCTAGTGCTTCCGATGCTGCTGCCCATTGCAAGCATTTTGAAGGGAATGAAAGGTATTGGGATACTACACACTCGACTGAATGGGGGAAAAGCAAGAGTTAAAGATTGTATCGTCTTACAGAACCCTTCATATGTGGAATCCAGCTCGCACTTGGCCGATTTTATTTTAATCTTTTATCACCTACTTTGTTGTCTACATATACACGTCCATTTTCTATCCGGATAGTGAGGCCGTCATGTATATGGATGGTATTGGTGAGCGTCCGCTTACGCTGGGAAAGAGTTATCTAGTATAATTTGATGTTAACTTATGTGGCTTCTTGGTTAATGACTCGCCAGGTCAGGTCTTTACCTGATAAAGGTTTTTTTCTGAAGATTTAAGTGTATCTGACGCTATTATTACTATTACTATTTTATTAATGATGATAGCGTAAGTACCATTGGAACCAAAATTTATACAACATAGATAGTATAGATTATACAACATATTGTATTTATTGGTGTATTTCAGTGCATATGAATCTCTCTTCAATGCCCACTCCTAACATTCCTCAATTTGTCTTTAGTCCGGTATCTGATTGTGATGTTGAGAAAACTATTCGCTCTATAACATCGAATGCCATCGGTACTGATAGTATTAGTCGGAAAATGATCATACCTATCCTTGATATCCTTCTCCCAACGTTAACTATAATTATTAATAACTCCCTCTCCTCAGGTATTTTTCCAAATGCTTGGAAAAATGCTAATATCACTCCACTTCTTAAAAAATCGAATCCATTAACCCTGACTGATTACCGTCCCATTTCTATTCTCCCATTCCTTTCCAAAGTCCTGGAGCGAGTGGTGCAACAACAACTTAATCATTTCCTGACTGTTAATAACCTACTCAATCCTCTTCAATCCGGCTTCCGTCCCGGTCACAGTACGACTACTGCTCTTATCAAAGTTACGGATGACATTCGATTGGGAATGGACAACAAACAGCTGACTGTCTTAACGCTTCTGGATTTTAGCAATGCTTTTAATACAGTTGATGTCGACGTTTTGCTGGGTGTTTTACGTTCTCTTAATATATCTCCAATGGTTATCGGATGGTTTCATTCGTACCTGTCTGGAAGGCAACAGCGTTTCCGCATCGAGGATCAGTACTCGGCGTGGTGTACGATACCTGTTGGCGTTCCACAGGGTGGCGTTCTATCTCCGCTACTATTTTCCATTTTTATAAATTCTATCACTACACAACTTCAGTCTTCCTACCACCTTTACGAAGATGATCTGCATATTTATACAAGTGCCAGCGTTGATAATATCTCGACAGCAATTGCCACCACTAACGATGATTTGGAACGCATCGCTGTATGGAGTAAAAGTCACGGTCTAGTTGTCAATCCTCTAAAAACTCAATGTATGATTGTAGGAAGTTCTAGGCTACTAAGTCAACTAGATCATACTCAACTACCTATAATTTTGTTCGATGGAGTTAAAATTTAATACTGCGATCGTGTTAAGAATCTAGGGCTTCATATAGATAAAACTCTTTCTTGGACAGCTCAAGTATCTGAACTCGGAAGAAAGATCTTCTCAGCTTTCGGATCACTCCGAAGACTTAGTAGATTCCTGCCTACTGACACCAAAATTATGATTGCACAATCCCTTCTATTCCCTATCCTTGATTACGTTGACACCTGCTACTTGGACCTTACTGAGGAGCAACTTAATAAACTTGAGCGTCTCCAAAATCTTTTCATTCGTTTCATATATGGACTTCGTAAATACGACCATGTTTCTAATTTTCGTAATCAACTCAAGTGGCTCCCTATTCGTCTTCGCCGAGACTGGCATACCCTTTCACTGTTATATACTGTTCTTTTTAACCCAAACTCTCCACTTTACTTAAGACAGCTCTTTACTTTTTATAAACATGCGCAGACGAAGCCCCTTCGCAGTGCTGAGAACCTGCGCTTGAAAGTTCCACAACACTCCACTAAATTCTACGCCCGTTCTTTCCCTGTTCGAGCCGTTCGTCTTTGGAACTCACTACCACTCTCTATCCGGTGTGCTCAAACGCTAGCCAGCTTTAAGTCTCAAGTGAAAACACATTTCTTATCTCTATGATACTATCCTTTCACCCCGCTATCTTTTATCTCGCCCAAACGTGTAAGTTATTATATATATATATGTGTATATATAATATAAGTAAATAGTATATTACTAAGTTTATTTATTTTCATTATTTTTTTTTAATTTTAGTTAAACATTATTCAGTATTTTTTTTTTATATTATATACATAGTTCTAGTAATAATTTAACTACCCCGCACCCACTGTATTCTAGAGTGATTTTTCTTAAAAGGTTGCCTGTAAGAAATTGCTCTGCGATAAGGCCGCCTTTTGCGCATTTTCTAGATTATAAGATGAGACATGTATCCATTTTGTTTCTCCTTGATGTTCTATCTATCTATCCATCTATGAATCATCAAAAGAATACAACAGTCTAAACTAGTAACTAGTTTAAACTTAATTTAGGTACTTAATGACCAACCATGGCCAAAATGAAATAAAGGTCAAAAAGAAGATTAAAATATTAATATTCACGATTCACGACAAAATATAAATTTATGTTATACAACGCCTTCTATTTAACTTTCCATCAATAGCAATGAATGTAATGGATTGTATCATGAATGTATGTTCGTAAGTGTCTAACCTTGTTACTGAATATTACAGCAGTTGATAAATTAAGTTGGTTAAAATTGGTTAGAAAAGGTCCATTTCAAAAGTATAAATAAATTCAAAAATATTATACCATGAGAGGGCCTTCAGAATATATAACTTTCGTTATAAAATCATCATATTACGCCTATATAATGACGTCAAATAAGTGACGTCATACTTTGTAATATTCACAAAGGCCGATACTGAGAAAAAGTAATTTGTTAACCTGTAAACATAATATCATAATTTTGGGTTAACAACGTATTTTGACTGACATGTCTATATGTGAGAACATTTTTATAGCAATACGAAAAACATATGTGCAAGCTTTTTATTCGCTCATACTCATACTCTCAATTTTTTAAAATCTTTTTAACCGACTTTCAAAAAAAAGGAGATCGTAATCAATTCGGTTGCATTTTTTATGTTTGTTACGTCCATCATTTGATTATGATCAAATCGTTATGAGCAGATTTAAAAATTCTTTAATTTGAAAGGACATGCTTCCTATTTGTCCTATTTAAATTTCATCAAATTCGGTTCAGTATTTGATTGAAGTAGGTTTTTATATGAAACATTATTGATTTTCGATACCACGATATTATTGGTAGCAAAGAGCTACCCAATAATGGAGTCTTAGCAAATATGTCAGTAATTGTTTGAATACAGATTTAGCAAACGGTAAGTCACGACCTCACGATCGCGGACTTTCTCGACGGCAAATTTAGTCTATGGTCCTTATTGATTATAGCTTATAATAACCAGCACAATAGTTACTGAACAACGTTACAAATACTGGGTGGCGCAAAAGTACTGGCACTAAAGAAAATACTTTTATTTTTTTTATATGACATTTTCTGTCATTCTGTTTTTGAAAATTGTGTAGTGAACAAATGTAAAATACACTGAAAATAAACATGGACCGTTTTACTCCCCAAGAACGTGGAATAATTGTGTGAGGGACGCTTTTCCAGGCCGAGTTATCTCTCGTTTTGGCGATTTGCCTTGGCCTGCAAGATCACCCGATCTGACCAGTCCAGACTTCTTTCTTTGGGGTTTTTTGAAATCTCGGGTGTATGTGAACAAGCCACAGACTCTCGCAGCTCTAAAAGAAAACATTCGTCAAGAAATAACGAACATATCGCAGGAAGTGTTACGGCAAGTTATGCAAAATGTCATAAATAGGGCTCAAATGTGTATCAACTCTGGAGGTCACCATTTAAAAGACATCATCTTTAAATCCTAATGGTACGAAATTTAATGGCACAAATATACATTTAAAAAAACCTAAATCTAGTTTTCTAATTTAGAAAAAATGTTATAGCTGAACCAAATAGGGTCTTTACTTTTGCGCCACCCGTTATAACTTACTAAAATGTTGTTACCTTGGCAACAGCACTTTTTCTGGCCTATGACCTTCTCCGTGCCCCGTATGCAAAATTTCATGATAATCTTAATTTAATGATTGCTTAAAGTATAAATTTATATACTGACTAGCTTTCGCCCGCGGCTCCGCCCGCGGCAATGTCGATCCCTCGGGAATAGTACTTTTTCCTGGGATAAAATACCTTTTATCCTCTTTTAAATTGTTTGTTTGTTACGCTTTCACGCCGTAACAACTGAACCGATCATCATGAAATTACGAATTGCATATAAGTTCTCTGGAATACGGAGAAGGACATAGGCTACCTTTTATCCCAGGAAAAATTGCTATTCCCGAGGGATCGGCATTGACGCGGACGGAGACACGGGCGAAAGCTAGTGAGAAATAAAGTTGATCTTAAACCGTAATCGGTTCAGTAGTTATAAGGCTGTAATGTAATAATTGTGCTGTTGTTGCTACGCGCCGATAAACACACTATGCCGAAGGTACGCGGCTGAAGTTCGGCGTGAGAACGCCTGCTGCTATTTGTATTAGAGACGACACATTATGCCGAAACCCGCCGCCGCCGCCGCCGCGTTATCGCGTACAGCAGACAGTACATCTTTGGCTGGGCGTAAGTTCGGCGGCGATTCTGCGGCGATAGCAACACAATGTACGCGTGTGGTCGAAGTTCGGCTCGATTGCCGGGGATGAACCCAAGAGCGGATACCACTTTCAAGTCAGGGGGGTCAAGATCTTAGGTCTACTCAGAACTCAGGACAGACTCCAATACAATTATAATAGTAAATCTTATTACGTAGACGTAGGTCATTAAATGTCTATGAATATAATATTTTTTATTTAAAAAAACTGACTACAATCGAACAACTGAACCGATTGTGATGAAATATAAATGGGACCAATTTGAAAGCATACCCAAACAAACAAACAAAATTAAAATCGTTTCATAAATACGGAGTTCTCAGGTAACAATCAAAAAAAATACTAACCAAATTGATAACCAAAAAAGCATCAATATGATATTTCTGTATTCTGACGTTATAATATCATTAGTTTAATGAGAAATAGCAGCACGTTGCTCGACATTGATATAATAAAGGTCAAAATGTAATCCGCAACAACGTAACAGTAAAATTAACACGAATCTAGCGTGCCACCCGCCTATTACCAGAAGTGTTATCAAAAACTGTTATTCCGTTTGAACCATTACCTTGACAGTTACGTAAGTCCACGTCTAAATTACGCTTGTAAGCATTCTTAGTTTCCATTTTTGGGTAACTGGGTGATGTGGTGACGAGGCGTGGACGAGAGTTCAAGATGACCGCCTTTGTAAGTTCGTATGGATACGAGTACTATATTTATATACCTAAGTGCTTTTTTTTGCAATATTAATATTTTTATAAGTGTTTGTTTGAAATCTGGAAATCAGAATCCCTAATGGAATACAAAATTGCAAGAAAAAAAGGTAAAAATCGAAAAAAAAATATTTGACCTCCCATTGAAATTCATTCAGCTGATCGGCGACTATGTATAGGAATATTTTATTTGCAATCAGCTTTTTTTCTTACTATACCTACTATATTCTATTAGGGATTCTGATTGCGATATTTCAATATGGCTAAGAGGTCCAAAATCACATAAATATATTTATTATATTAATTTGACATAACAGTCTAAATACTAATAATAATTACAACTACTTAAAAAATATAAATATTTACAAAAAAATATAAATCATTATAAATTACATTAAATTATATTATTTATAAATCACATTGTATATGAGATGCTATCAAAATAGAAAGCAGCTAGACTTTACTACGTCCAAATATAAATTTTTTATAAAGTTTATTTGATAAATATGTAACAGTAAAGTATTCGCAACATGCTTCGTCAAAAAGTTACAGAAATGCATCCGCAACATGCTTCCTCAAGAATTACATAAGTTTATCCACAACAAGCTTCGTCCAAAAATATGAATCAAAAAGTACAACGCGCATCGTACCCGGCCCAACAGTTCTTTTTTTTTCTTATAAGGCGGCAAGCGACCAAGCGAGTCACCTGATGGTAAACGATCAACGCTGCCCATGGACAACTGCAACACCAAAGAGTGACAGAAGCATTGCCGGCCTTTCAAGGAGTTGGGGGAGGACATTGGGAGTAGGAAAAAATGGAGGACATGGGGGAAGGGGGAGAAGAAAGGTCCCATAATGCTGGCTGGCTCTTGAATCGCTATGGAAATTCTTTCGACAAATACGATGCGGATTAACAATCATCAAGTATAAATAAAAACATATCAGAGATCATCACTCAATTTTGATTCGGACCTTGTAATTTTACATACTGACCTCTACTACTTTCCGCTTAAAATGTACAAATAAAGGTTCCACTCCATTGTCTTAAAGCCAATTATAAAACAATTACAAGTAAATAGCCTCACGTAACATGTCGGGCTGTAATAGGTGGTGTCAAGGTAGTGCCGGCGCCTACCCTTATCGAGCACGAAAGCCTACCGAGGTTGTAAATTGTAAATTAGACTAGGCATAGATATATGCTGGATATATGTAACATTTGTAAGGTTTCTTCTATGCTGGTCTGGGAGAAAAGAAAAGAACGCTGAATGTGCCAGCTGCTTCTCTTTCTGCGCAGACCGTAGAAGCCGGTGGAGGGATCAATGGGCGAAAATCTAAAGAATCATGACAATAGGCGAGGCTAGCAACCCATCACTGTTTTGACTCCGTTTTCCAGCTTTATGCCCACCAACACGCTTAACGTGGCCTTTCGGTCTTGTGACCTTAGACTCTGTCTACCCCGTAAGGGATAAAGACGTGATAATCCGTAAGTATAACGAAGAATAGGTAACGTTGCTAGGCTAGAAATATTGAGAGCATGGATCTAAGAATGAATGAATGAATGAATGAATGAATGAATATTCTTTATTGCACCAACACTTAAAAGTAAACAAAAAAACATGTTGACAGAATGGATAAAATAAATGACATTGAGAAATCAAAGGCAAACCTGGTAATGAAATCCAAACTTTTCTGTCACTGGCGGATGGACAACGTACCTGAAATGGAATAAAGAATTGTTAAGAATATCGTTGTTAGAACTGTTTGTACTGGCAACGAGCATACGAAATACCCTGATGTTAAGTGTGTAAGCAGGATTGTGGAATGAGCTCTCCCGAGGCTTTCCCTGTGTGCTATGACTTAGTCTCCTACAAAAGGCGTTTGTACAGGTATCTTAAGAGTCGGCAACGCATTAGCACCTTTTCTAGTGTTGCAGAGGTCCATGGCCGACGGTGACCACTATCCATCAGGTGGCTCGTCTGCTCGTTTGCCGTCAAATATACATAAAAAAAGTGTCTTCAGAATTATTGACAGAGACTTGCCGACTTTTTAAATAGGAATTTACTCCGTCTTTTGAAGAAAACCAGATAACAACTGCCGATATCGTAGTTTGATCATGCTGTCTTTTTTACTTGTCGCATTCAAGTAAGTATCCCTATTTAAAGCAACATTCATATACATAGGTAAATAAGATATTGACATCCACATTTGTTCAAACTACAGGATCATTATATCAAGCATAAAAAAATCATCTAGATATCCTAATAAACTACTTTTACCTTGTACTAAAACAAAATACTGTCAAAAAAATTGTTACTATAGCTGCATAAGTATTTTCAATAAACTTCCAGAATACTTAAAGCAATTAAAATTTAGTTCATTATCATAAACTAACGTAAATGATAATAACTGACATTTACTAAGTGACATTTTATACTATTACTAATAATTCATTATTATTGCATGATCTAATCCTTGTTTGTAGATATATAAATGTTTAAAAATAAGTAAATAGTTTTGTATTTTTGCACGCTGTCAAAGGCTGAATATATATTATAACAAACAATATCTATATTTGACTCATTCAATGTAACAAAATTAAAAGACTAACAGTGGTAGAGTCGGCGCCATAGATAAGGTCGGCGCTCACAAAACATCTATCAATAAAACTTTGCAGACAAGTCAGCCACTTATAACTTCTACCACAAGTCGAATCAAAATAGATGTTATCAACGGAAGGTGTATCGAAGAACACCGATATTATCGTGGCAAATAGCCATTAACTCCGATGCTTCTTAACACGCAAGCGTATGATAGACGATAAGTCTTTGTACCTACAAATTGGATGTTTATAAATTGAATAAAGTTTTGATATATTTCTAACAAAGTTCGTTGAAATGAAAAGAAGAATCATGCAAAGAGGTCAAAGTTCTACAATGTGACCTAAATGACCCAATTTACTGTTTTTTTTTTTTTTTTTAAATTGACTATGTAGCTAGCTCCAAGTGAGCTTTCGCTACTTCACCGGGCGTTTGAGGCGAGGGCAGAGTGCCCTCGGCCTTTATAGGCAACATCACCAAAGGGCCGCCAGGAGGGACGGACCTCGGCTTTGGGCGTTGCCTGTGTGCGCAAGGCTTGGAGAGACAGCAAACTCTCATATTGCCTGATGGGCCGCGTATGCGTGCATGCAAGCCTGAAGGGCCAATCTGAAAAACAATGGCAAAAGCCTTTGGAGAGCAGCAACTCTCATCTTTTGCCTTATGGGCCGAAAGCTATGTTGCCAGAAGGGCCTATCCTGGGTGCAAGTCACCCGGGACCGCCGGGCGGTCACCAGTAATCGGAGCTAATCCTACTCTACGCACTCTGTTCCGGTGTCGAGTGCGACGGTGTCGGATAGTGGGATTCCTCTGGCTATTCGGAGCCGAAGAGGGGTCGGGGCAGGCTTGTGCGATGTCAATAGGATCATCGGGATCGTCAAGTACGTTCCTAGGACGTCTACGACGTAAGGTCGTATCGTGTAGGTTGGGGGAGTAGTTAGCGGCTTGCGCCACTAACGAATTGGGATGGCGAGCGGCATTCTCAAAGAAACGCTTTCTTGAACTCTGACAAAAGAACTAATTTTTACATATTAGCTTTCGCTCGCGGCTCTGCTCGCGTTAATGTCGCTCTATCGGGAACAGTACCCTATTTACTACTCCGTATTGAAATTTTGCATACCCTTTGTCTGGTAACAAAGGGTATGCAAAATTTCATAACGATCGGTTCAGTAGATAGGCGTGAAGGCGTAACAAACAAACAAACTCATTTTCGCATTTTAATATTAGTTTGGATTGGGATTCTCAGCTACACGCAGGTCTTCTTGTAGAGCTTTAACCTCTTTGTACCTGACTTTTATTTCATTTCAATTATATGTCATCATCATCATAGCAGCCGCAAGTAGTCCACTGTTGAATGTAGGCCTCCCCAAGGATTTCCGGTACGTGGCCACCGTTCGAAAACTCTTCTGCCCCATGGGCTATCGGTTCTACGCGCTATGTGTCCCACCCATTGCCACTTCAAAGAGCTGCGTAGGAGCGTAGGTGACCTCAGTTCTTCTTGTTATGTACGACGTAAGGGTCAATTGACTTTCGATGGCACCGTCTTCTATCCACTCTAAGTCGTACGTAACATACAACAAAGTCTCCCTGCGGCAATGCCATCGGACGCTCTAGACCAGCGATTCCCAAAGTATGGGTCGCGGCCCACTGGTGGGTCCCGAGTGAATATTAAGGGGGCCCCCCGAAACAAAATGACATTCGGAAAAATCAAGCCGAAAGTCGATGGCCACAGACCGACACCGGCGCGCATAGTCAGTCAGTGGCTTCTTACATTTCAGCAGTTCACGATAGAAATCTAGAGCTTATGTAAATAAAGTAAAAAATAAAACTATAAAAAATAAACTGCCCGTTTAGACCCGCGACTGTCTAGTAGACTCTACTAGGGAATCTTAGGGGTTACCAATATTTGATGCCCCTTTTTAAGACGGTCATGCATGCATGAGATGGGTCCCGGTTTCGGCAGTTTTTGTTTGGTGGGTCGGAGCTCAGTCAACTTTGGGAACCACTGCTCTAGACCATCACAGTCTCATGCGGTAGAAGAGCAGATTGTGGCACAAGGGCCTATTATAATACTTGGTGAAGACATTATTCTGAATCCATAACGGAACGAAGGAGCCCAGCTTAGAACCCCGAGCGTACCGAGGGACTCTAAAGCAGACTTCTGAGTGAAGTATAAGTATTATGTTAGTCCCGAGATGACACATTCTGCTTCTCATCTCTGTCTTTTCGAGAAAAACAATATTTGAATTTTAATCCCTTGGAAATAAAGACGTATATAAATACCTCTTTATTCCTCTGTATACGGGCTACTACGTTTCATTTTTTAATGGATGAGATGGAAAATATAATTCATCTTTCATAAAAAAACCGTCTTCAATCAAACTATTGAACCGATTAAGATATCATAATCCTAAGCTCTGTCTCCCTCGTAAGGAAAAAGACGTGATAATATATATGCATGTTCTAAAATAATTTCAAAAGCTCGTACATATTTGTATTTGTGCAGAAGCACAAGAAGCCAAAGAAATTCCGCTTTCCAGTCCACCTAAGCGTGGTTTGTATGGCAATAATATAAATGGGACCAACTTGAAGGTTGAACAACTGAACCCTTTCAAACAGAAAGAATTTGTAAAATCGGTTCTATGACGGACTTTTGAGGTAACAACCATTTAAAAAATAAAAATACAACCGAACTTATGACCTAATCCTTTGTTTTTGAAGTCGGCTAATAACCCATTTATTGCCTACTTTAAGTATACATCTACTTGAATTCATCGCTTTTTCTAAAGCCACGCCGAAATTACTTGGTAGCTTGATAATCGAATTCAACTCTGATCGAAAAATAGGGTTATATACAAGAAAACAGTCTTCACCACAAAGTTAGAATAAACTTTATTTACCTCTGATGTTAAAGAGCTAGAATCTTTTCGGTGTCATTATGTGGAAAGAAACATACACAACACAATTTTTGGAGAGAATAATGACTGCATTATTCTCTCCAAAAATTGTGTTGTGTATGTTTCTTATATCGCGTATAGGTTGGTTATATATCTATCACTGGATAGATATATAACCAACCTATACGCGCAAAAATTACTGAACGCTCGATTAATAATGGAAAATCCTAATCCATGTCATACGGGTGCTTACGTTTCATTCCAATCCAGTTTTTAGGATTCCCTACTTCAAAAGGAAAAACGGAACCCTTATAGGATCAATTTGTTGTCCGTCTGTCTGTCTCTTTGTCTGTCAAGATCCTTTTTCTCAAAAACGCATGGAGGTATAAAGCTGAAATTCATATCAAATACTCAAGTCTACTGTCCCTAGGAGCTGTGAAAAAATTAAATTTTCGACATTCGCAATGGAATCAAATCTGCAGGATATTTCCCGTGAACTCAGAATCTTGAAATTTGGTACGAAGCAACGTCTTAAAACTCAAATAAAGGAAAAATTTGAGCTTTCCGCTTCTAGATTTTTAGTTACATCATATAATAAAAATATTTTATATTTAACTTATTACGAAACCCTTCGTGTGCGAGTCGGACTCGCACTTGACCGGTTTTTTATTAGAAGTAAATAAAGATACACTAGGCAAACCTAAGGCCTACTTTACAGGTGGTTCGGTTGCATGCCTGCATAGTTGATCTATTGACGTAAGTCGTAACTAATATCAATGGCCAGGGTTGCCAAACGTTCGGATAAAGCCGGACACAATCAGGATTTTTGGTTGCGTGTCCGGCTTCGAAGTTGTTCAGTCTGTCTGGTTTACCTAATCCGTTTTCGAATATCTATCAAAAAAAGACCGTATGGCTAATGAATAAAAAAAAACATGTTTTCTTAAAAAAGATTATCGTATTAAGAATAAAAAACTAAGGGTGTCTGATCATTTTTCCCAAATTTTCGGCTAAACTGGCAGGCCTGACCGGTTTTCGGTTTTTAGAACTGGCAACCTTAGCAATGGCAATAGGTCGTCGACCCGCAATCCGTACAGTCATGCGGCTTAAGGCGATACCACTGTAAATAAGGTCGTTCTGAACCTTATTTATCTCGCAAAATACTTAAATTAGGAGTTTCAAATCTAAGTAATATGATTTTTGACTATTTCATCTCCAAAAATTGAAGATGAAAACACGTTTTGATAAAATTTTCTCGATAGAAATATTTTTTTAAAAATGATCTTCGTTCGCATAGTTTTTGTTATTGTAGCTCAAATGCAACGAATGAAATAATGATTTTTAGACTAAAAGATAGGTTATTAGTAATTCATCAAAATGTAAATATGAAAATACAATTAACCGGTCTGATTTTATATAAAATAGAAATAACGAATTTGGCGCTTACGTTTTTTTCTTTGAGCGACTCGAGACTATCTCCTATCTCATCATTCACGGGCTAAACCGCCAAGCGCTATCCCTTGCGCGCACTTGATCAGTCCTTTGCCGAGCGAAGGTACCAAACATTTGAGTCCTCGTCTTAATGGACAAACGCACTGTATTGTTCGCAGAACTGCTGTACTAATTTTAGTTTTCATTCATACTTCAAGGCAAATTTGTATGTAAGAGTTCTGTTATGACTATGGGTGTCATATACTGAGTTTGATGAACCTTAAGTCTTGTATAGATTCATCTTGGAGAGCTCCGTGGCGCATTGCTTAACACGCCAGCCTGTGACACAAAAGCCCCGGGTTCGATCCCCGGTCAGGTCAAGATGGAAAATGATCTTTTTCAGATTGGCTTGGGTCTTGTATGTTTATCTTTATATGTATTTGTTATAAAATATAGTATCGTTGAGTTAGTATCCCATAACACAAGTCTCGAACTTACTTTGGGGCTAGCTCATAATATTCTATCATAATATCATGATCTCAGCAGTAAGAAGTCCACTGCTGGACACAGTTCTCCTCTAATGATTCCAATATGACCGGCTGGAAGTGGCCTGCATCCAGTGCCTTCCTGTGACCTTGGTTAGGTCGTCTGAACGCCTGGTCGGACGTCCAAAGATGCGCTTACCGGTACGTGGTTGTCATTCGAGAATCTTTTAATTACAACGATTTTATGTAAACTTTCCCTTTCTATAGATTTTTTTTTTAAGTAATTTTTTTTTGTGTTTTTTTTCCATTCACAGTGCTATGTTGGTATACTTTTATCGAGAATTTGTTAATTACGGTTTTAAGCAAACTTTATCTTTCTTTACAAGATTTTTTTGAAGTTATAAATATTGTGTTTTTTGCATTCACAATGCTATTTTCATATACTTTTAATAAATGAAGAACCTCATGTCTTCATCATCAGCCGCAAGAAGTCCACTGCTGGACATAGACCTCCCCTAGAAAAAATTCCACGCGGGTAGGATTTCAACCAGCGACCTTAGGTCTCTGTACGACCGACGCTCTGCCATTTGAGCTACCGCGCTTCAAACCTCGGCATCAAAAACCTCTCTTTACAGAAACTTCGTGGTTCACACGCGGAAGAAAGTAAACAAAATTAATCTCAAGCAGTATTAAAACCGCAGCCGTCCATAATTAAAATTAAAAATCATTATCTAATAACTAATTAGTAGTAATGCCACCAGTTCCAGCACCAGGGACCGGTTGTCTTTCTACAAACAAATAAAATAAATAAAAAGCTATGTCCGCTTTCTCTCTGGTACTAGCATAGACTAAAAAAAATCAGAGTGGAACAGGATTATAGAAATGCCTTACCTGTTTTTTAATTATGAAAGTTGCATAACCCAAAGACGGAAGTAAACTATATTTTTAGCTATTTATGGAGGAAGCTATTATCGTATTTGTTAATTAATATGTGACTCCTGATACTTATATATAATATAATAATCTCCTATTTATTTATTGGCATAATAGTTGCATTGGCTTTTCTGGAATTTTGTACCATTTGTCGTTTTTAAACTGATATAAAATTTTGAATTTAGATTTACAATAAAAACACATATTTTTTGGAGTCATTTTGTGAAAAGAAACGCACACAATAATATTATTAACAAAGTTTTAATATAGCGAGACTCTCAGCCTAACGTTTTGTTAAGTGATCCGGCGACCTGACCCTGTCTAACATGTACATGATTAAAACTGAATACGTGTAGAGAATATTCTATCAATGATTTCAAACTAGCTTTCACCTATGGCTGCGCTCGCGGGAATGTTAATCCCTCAGGAAATGTAGTATTTTCCAGGCATAAAAGGTTACCTTCTACGCACTCCTGACAATATGGATGCAAAAAAGGTTTAGTACTTCGAGCGTGAAGTGCAACAAACAAACTTATTTTCTAATTGAAAAGTACATATCATGACTATTCTGTACTCTACTTAATCATAGTTGAGAACCAGTTCGTACTGTAGGATATGATAGTGTAATTGGGCCCCATGGGATGTTACGGCAGGTTATGTGGGTCACGGGTGCTAGGGACCAGAACAGGTTATGGGCCGGAGTAAGAATGCGTTTGTCTTGTTAGTAATTTGTAAGTGTTCTTGGTAAATTGTTTTCGATATATTGTCTGGTGTTTGTTATGATGTATTTTTAAAATGTATTCGTTCGTATAGCAATAAATTATGATAAGATGGAGATTTTATTTTTTTCTTAAGACTTATGTAAGATAGAATCTTATTAAGTTATCTTATTTATATCTGAATTTCGAGGTACAGTAATTTATTTCAAACCATTTAAAATAAATAATTACTATACTAGAAAAATCATTAAATTACTTCATAACATATAATCATCATTTCATCATTGAGTAGGTGTCACGGTCAATCGACCATGCACACCCTAGTGTCAGAGTTCTTCGGAACCGCCTCTCGGCCTCTGACGTCGTTCCCTTAACGACTACCAGATGGTAGCCGGGACGTGCTACGGCTTAACGTGCCTTGCTACGGCTTAACGTGCCTTCCGAAGCACGGAATCATCTTTATTATCAGACATTCAGATGATTCAAGCCTGCAATATCCTAACCAAACTGTAAGCAACTAAACAAAGTATTTTTCCCGTGGGAATCGAACCCACGACCCCCGGGTCTACAGGCAAACACCTTAACCACTGCACTACGGAGGCATTAACATATATTAAGTTTGAGGTTTACTACACCCCGTAATAGTTTTACCAAGCGTTTTCGTCTAAAGTGGTTGTTTTGGCAAAAATGCTAAGTAAAGCTTCACGTTCACATTTTAAACTGTAAAAAGTAATTCATAAAATTTCTTTTTCATTTTGACCGGGTCTGGCACGAAGCTATCCTCAGTAAGCTTCCAGCGTATGGTTTACCAGAGGACCTTTGCAACTGGATATCCGATTTCCTGAGGGAACGGTCGATTCGAGTGGTTATGGATGGCTGCTCTTCCGACCTAATGGCTATTAATGCCGGGGTACCTCAGGGATCTGTTCTCTCTGCAACCTTGTTCCTGCTGCACATTAATGACCTTCTTAAATCTGGCATTATTGGCTATGCTGATGACAGCACCGTTGTAGAGAGTTATACATCTAGTGCCAGTGCAAGTCCACAAGAAGTCCAGTCTCTTAGAGAATTTATGATTGAACGGGTTAACTCGAAATTACAGAGGGTGTCCGATTGGGGAGACGCCAATCTTGTTAAGTTTAACCCGTCCAAAACACAGGCGTGTCTCTTTTCTGCAAAAAAGAGTGCTTTCCCACTTGCACCCACTTTCCAGGGTGTTTCCTTGCCGTTAGTTGACCACCTTGGGCTTTTTGGCATGACAGTCACGTCCAAACTAAGCTTCGGCCAACAGATTGAGTCGATGGCACTAACTGCTTCCAAGAAGTTGGGCATCATCTCAAAGGTTCGGCGGTACTTCAGCTCTGAACGGCTGCTCAATCTCTATACAGCCCAGGTTCGCTCTTGCATGGAGTACTGCAGTCACCTTTGGGATGGCTCAGCGAAATACCAACTTGAAGCATTGGACTCTGTTGACCGAAGAGCCCGCAGGCTCATAAACAACGACGTGGTCTCAAATAGGAAATTGCAATCCCTGGAGCATCGCCGTAAAGTCGCTTGCCTATCGGTATTTTATAGGATCCATTTTGGAGAGTGTGCGAAAGCGCTCTTTGAGCTAGTTGAACCCTCACCATTCCTCAATCGGACTACGAGGCGCAGACTGAAATTTCACCCTTTTATCGTTGGAATACCAAAGAGTCGAACTAAACGCTTTGACAGTTCCTTTTTGGTTCGAGTAGCTAAGGTGTGGAATGAACTGCCTGCGTCTATATTCCCAAACAAGTACAGTCCCGGGACATTCAAAAGTAGAATAAATGGGTATCTCTTGGATAGGCATGTAACATCCTCGTCTTCATCGTCACTTACCATCAGGTGAGATGGGAGACAAATGCCTAATTCAAATTTTGTAAAAAAAAAAAAAAAAAAAAAAAAAATAGATTGCAGGGTTACTTTGGCTTCACAACACGGCATTAACTGTATCCAGTATAATTATTTTTATCTATACATATAATAAAACAGTAAAAATATTTTGTCTGTACATTTAGAATTTTTTGACCAAAATGGATAGAGGGACACGTAAAAAGAATAATAGAAAGCAAAAAATTTTTTTTCGAATTTCTTGTCTGTCTGTCTGTCTGTCTGTATGTATGATCACGATTATCTCCGAAATTACTGAACCGATTTACTTCAAAGTTTCACCAATTGCTTTCTTTTAACTCAGCAAAACATTTAAAGTTTGTTTCATCAAAATCGGTTCATTAAAAAAAAAGTTATCGTCATTGAACATGATCTCAAGGCATGAGTTTGCCTGCAAACATATAGCAAAAATAAAATAAAATAATAAGTGACAAGAAAATTATAATCCAAAGTCAATTCATCATCATTATACGACAGCATTATACCTATCCATACTATCCATAGTAATCCATACTAAAAAAAAGGAGAAGCTGACTGACTGATATATCAACGCAGGGCCTAAACTATAAGGGTTAGGAACTTGAAATTTTGCACAGGGGCTCCTTTTATAACGTAGAGGAGCACTAAAAAAATGATTTTTGGAAATTCATCTCCTAAGGGGGTAAAACGGGTTGCAAAGTTAGTTTGAAACTTTGTCGTATTTGAAGTTATTTGAATTAAATTCAGCATGAATGTTCTTTACTGAAAGGTATTAAATACGAGTAAAATATTTTACTCAAAAATTATCCCTTAAAATAGGGGCGCTGTATGGAAATTTTCTCATTTCTGGACATAGAAGTATAAAAATAAGTATATATGTTTACATTACAATTAAAAAGATCTGTGTAGGTGAGATGTATTATTCCGCCTTAAGGGTAAAAGCAGAGGGGGGGGGGGGGGGGGGGGGGTTTGTATGGAATTTTTATCATTTCTACTGAACGACATTAACGCGGGCGGAGCCGCGGGCAACAGCTAGTGTTATATATAATTATGAGCCGTGTGGTATCCGGCAGAGTAGAATAGGACCACTCCAAGTCTTCAAGTCTTGCCGTGGATGTCGTAAGAGGCGATTTAGGAAGTACAAGCTAAATAAAAATCATAAACATCCTCTCCAACCCGTCTGGTCAGCGAGGAGAGTGTAGGCCAAATCCTCTGTCTGCTCTGGCCAAGTATGGCTATGGTAGTACAGAGAGGATCATGCTCCTGCAGTGGAGACTAAAAAGACCTGATGACGATGACGAGTGTTGACCAATAACACATGTAAAAGTAAGCAAGCATTGAAATCTAGAAACTAGGTCCGCAGCTCTCAGGTCTTACTAACAAGTTGGAACAAAGAAAGAAAGAATGCACTTGGCGCGCCTAGATGGGTGCGCACGCGCATCTTGGAAGAGATTTTCAAAGCGACGGATAAAGCCAGCTTCACACTACGGTTATATTATTAGATCATCGTCATCATTTCGCGTTGGTGACACGCTTAATCGACCATGCACACCCTGGTGTCAGAGTTCTTCGGAACCGCCTCTCGGCCTCTGAAAATGTATTTATGACGTAAAAGAATATTTAAATTTTTAATCACAATGACATTAATTTTTTTTATATACTTACGTAATTCATTTAATTAATTTATTTTTTAAATTTTTATGCTAATTATTATATTGTAATTTGACTTTTCTTGCAATATTTGCACGCCTTTTTGTAAGGCTGAATGCGTTACACTAGCTGATATAACATCTTTATACTACTGTATTCTGGCAAATAAACATTGATTGATTGATTGATTGAAGTGGTCTTTTAACGACTAATTAATTATTAGATAGCACAAGTCCTTTATTAGGTATAGATATATATATTTATACAGGCGAGCTCCGTAGCGCAGTGGTAACCACGCCAGCCTGTGAGACGAGGGTGCCCGGGTTCGATCCCCGGTCAGGTCATGATGGAAAAAGATCTTTTTCAAATAGACCTGGGTCGTGAATGTATATCTATATAAGTATCTATTATAAATTATAGTATCATTGAGTTAGTATCCCATAACAAAAGTGTCAAACTTACTTTGGAGCTAGCTACGTAGTCCTAGCTACGACACAAGTTCACAGCTTACTGTGGGGCTAGCTAAATTTGTGTGATATGGCCATAAATATTTATATTATATTTTATATATATATATATATATATATATATATATATATATATATATATATTCTATTTTATATTTAAACTTAGCCGACTTTTCTTTTTACATACTGTTACTACAAATAACGTATTTGTACTGTCCTATAAAAACAAAGTCAAAATTCACGTCTAGGTCAGTTAAAATGTCACTGATGCGGACAGCTGAAGCTTTATACCTAACTAGTATTTTACTTAGTACTTATTTAATTTGTATTTGTAAAGAATTTTTAGAGTAGATTTTTATAATACTAATTATAATCCTTCAAAGAAAAGAAAAAAATAGCAAATAATAGGGTGGGGTATGCGAGCAATACCTCCACGAGAACCGAGAGTGGTTTTTTGTAAATAACTCAGGCGATAATGTGAATTTCCTGGCTGCCATCTGGAACCACGTCAGAGGCCGAGAGGCGCTTCCGAAGAACTTTGACACCAGGGTGAGCTTGGTCGATTGACCGTGACACCTACTCGAAAATGACGAATGATGATGTGAATTTCCTTGTAAAACAAACACGAAAATTTTTGTATGTACTACATAACCAAAATATATAAATCAGTCGAAGTGAAAATAAAGTGCCTTTTTAATACAGTCCTCCAAAAGTCACACAGTCATCTACTAATGAAAATACGTGTAAAACACAAATTAAAATTGCAAAAAAGTACGCATTGCAATCGGACCTGTGTATAGTTTTCGAAATCTTCTGACCTTTTACCTGTGTGGTGGTTATACGTAATATTGAGTATTGTTATTTAAAGAGCGATGGCCTCCGTGGAACAGTGGATAACACACCAGCTTGCTGCACGAATGTGAAAAAGACCTCCCATCGCCTTTGTGGATCTATAAACCGTCTTTGTACCCAGGTTGGTAGATGCCGATCTAACCTACATAAATGGTAGGTATCCACGTGAATAGGCACGTCTGCTGGTCTGCCCTCTGTTACCTACTTGCACTGGGGAAAGCCCAAAAGGTGCTACATCTTAAGCTCAAGTAGTGGCCAAACACTACATTAATGTCATTTAAATGTAAATCGTTGACACGATAAAAATAAGCTATTTGAATACGATTCCTAGCGCTGGCACATAAATCCTTGAAAATGCTCAGTTCAGTTAAAGTTAAAGTCAAAGACTTTTATTGGAAATCGGATACATGTATCCAATCTCCAATAAAAATCTTTGACTTTACTTTGACATCTCTTTTTGAAAATTATATTTTTCTTTCATATATCTTTTTAATACATGAAAATTCGAAATACTACTAGCGTTTGGTTCTTATTACATTGTTCTCGTTTATTTCAGACACAATTTTTCATAATATTAATTAATTTACATTAAATAAATTATTAAATAAATTATTTCCACGCGCATTTGAGGAGGACTGAGTATTTTTTTATCTTAAATTAAGAAATCATTTATCCACACTAGCTGTTGCCCGCGACTTCGTCCGCGGCAATTTCTGTTATTATGATTAATTCGTTTTTTTAATAGTATAGATGAATAATTTTCCCCCGTTTTCAAAACATTTTTTATTGATGCTTCGCTCCTATTGGTCGCAGCGTAAAGCCTTCCTCAATAAATTAACTATCCAACACGAAACCCAATAGTTCCTGAGATTTGCGCGTTCAAAGAAATAAACTCTTCAGCTTTATAATATTAGTATAGATAAGTCGTACATAGACTTAAGATAATATCAAAATCGCATTGTGAATGCAAAATAAAACACAAAAATATATTTCCTTTTTCTTTTGATAAACATACATCTTCGATACACCTCCGACATCATCGGAGTCTATGCTAGCTAAACCTCTTTCATTCCAGTTCTGGCTTACATGCCTCTCGTACTTTTATAGACACAGATAAGTACTAGCACTTACATAGTATTGATGAGCAAGCAATTGGTCGGTCGTCGACCGGATAGACAATGGATGGCATTGAAATTAACTACTAGCACAATAACTAATTAGTATGCAAAGTTTTAAGATGCGTATTGAGAATATTCGGTTGAAAAACTTTGAGTAATAGGTACCTATTCCCCTTTTAAATTTCCCCTTTGGCCACTTACGCGAAAAGCCTGCAGGCATTGAATTTATCCTTATCTTTACTATAATCCTTACTAATATTATAAGTGCGAAAGTGGGTTTGTTTGTTTGTTACGCTTTCACGCCGTAATTACTGAACCGATCATTATGAAAATTTGCACACAAGTTCTCTGGAGTACGGAGAAGGACATAGGCTACCTTTTATCCCGGGAAAAATACTATTCCCGAGGGATCGACATTTACGCAGGCGAAGCCGCGGGCGGAAGCTACTTAACTATATATCATAAGTAAATCATACAAACTAAAAATAAAACTAATAAGCTAAACTACCATAAAATGACATACTTAAATAAACCGAACTTAAAATCTAAAAATTCATGCCTAAATAGCATGTTGGCAAGAATGCTAGCTGCATTACCACGCTGGATAGTGATGCTTATCCTCTAAAAAGAAGCAGCCAGCCCTCTTGTCACGTGCGGCGGATATCAGGCGAGGAGCATCTCTTTGTAGAGAGCTCTCGCACAGGACCCCATGGTACAAATGTCTCTACATCAAACGGCACAAATATTTAGTCTGCATTGAAGCAGGCAAATTTGCGCCGCTTAGCGACCTCAGCGGCTTCTGCTGCAGACCCAGCTCTAACAAATGATCCCCTAAGATGAGGGAAGGCGCCAAAAATTGAATGCGTGTGTATCGATCGACACATATTGAACTGTACTAGCTTTGTCCGTGTATATTTATTCAGTTTTTTATGTGATAAGTTTTTAATTACATAATAAACATAACAAATGCGAATGTAACTTTGTCTGTCTGTCTGTTAGAGAAATAGAGAGCTCTCTCTGTTACCATTTTACGCTTCAACCACTGAACTAATTAGATGAAATATGGTATGGAGGCAATTTAAGACTACGAGGAATACTTTGGGTATCTTTGTTATAAAAATAGGTATATTGTATTGTCCTTAATATGTACAGTCAGGGGCAGATAAAACTGACCCTCTAATAACAGATTTTAAATTGTAGGGGGAGGGGGTACTCTAAATAAATTAAGAAATAAAATATTGTAAAAAAAACAGTTCATGCGGGCAGGACTTGAATCAGCAATCTAGGTCTATGTACGTCCTACGCTATGCCATCTGAGCTACCGCATGATTCAATCTCGGCGCCGAAATTCTCCGCCATATCCCATTCCCCTTGTACGTATTTAGGCTAACGTCACCTAACACAACTACCCGACTTTTACAAGTGAGGTTGTACAGTGTTACTGTACATGCAATTGCTGATGCCGCGACCTTCACAAGTCGCGCGTCACAATTTTACTAATAATTTACTAGCTTTCGCCCGCGGCTCCGCCCGCGTCAATGTCGATCCCTCGGGAATAGTACTTTTTCCCGGGATAAAAGGTAGCCTATGTCCTTCTCCGCACTCCAGAGAACTTGTATGCAAACTTTCATGATGATCGGTTCAGTAGTTACGGCGTGAAAGCGTAACAAGCAAACAAACAAACAAACTCACTTTCGCATTTATAATATTAGTAAGGATTATTTTTAAACCAGAGTGCGTTCGCAACTACACCGCGACCGACACATAGGGAACGGAAGTGCCAAACCTATAACTTGTACTAACTAGACTTAACTAATATACGGTGAAACAAACTGTGATTGTTTGGTGATCTTCTCCCTGCACTCTCAACTCAACTTAACTCAAGCTTCCATCCAACTCTACCATACTCCCACTTGCAGCCAACGCCAGCCACGCATTACTTCTACTCAACTCTACAACTACACACTACAGAGGTATTACAATGATAATTGTGAATGCAAAAATAAAACGCATAAAAATATTGTAGGGGGGGTCACATTTATCTACACCCGACTATACATTGTAATGCTTACTGTCAGATTACTGTCATATTGTAAAAATATTAGAGAAATTAAGACTACGATGCTACGACGACTAAATAATGAGTATTAAGTATCAAAAACAACAATTTTCTCTTCTGTGTGAGTTTTTATAATGTATAGCAGATCATTCTCATATGAACACATCCCATGGCTCGCTTTCACCATGAGATTCTAACACAATGGCAGGTACTTACGTACCTATGCGCTAGAAACCCCATGTTGAAGTAAACCTCATTGAAATTGCTATAAACAGATATAAAATCATATCGTTTTAGGACCCCGTACAAAAGGAAAAAAGCCGTACCGTGAGCCGTATGGTATCCGGCAGAGTAGAATAGGACCACTCCAAGTCTTCCCGTGGATGTCGTAGAAGGCGACTTAGGAAATACAAGCTAAACAAAGCTTCTAAACATTTAAGAGACCTCTCCAACCCGTCTGGCCAGCATGGAGAGTGTAGGCCAAGTCCTCTGGCTGCTCTGGCCAAGTATGGCCCTAGTAGTACAGAGAGGGTCGTGCTCCTGTAGTGGAGACTAAAGGGGACCTGATGATGATGATGACAAAAGGAACCCTATTACTAAGCACCCGATTTCCGTCCGTCTGTCACATCTGCGGAATCAGGTCAATTGGCCATGCGGCTAGTAACTCGGCATCACTATCTTGATTTTGTTTTCCACCTTACCTACATGCCCTCCAACATACTAAATGTGGCCATAAGGTCTTATAGAGACTATAGGGAGACAGAGCTAGCCCCGTAAGGGAATAAGACGTGATATTATGTATGTATGTACGTATGTATGTATGTACGTATGTATGTATGTATGTATGTACGTATGTATGTATGTATGTATGTACGTATGTATGTATGTACGAAGGTACGAGTACAGTCGGCCAAGCAGATACCTGACCCCCTGACTTTTAAAACGTAAATTCACACTTTGCTGTGAAGCGCCACCTACCGTGATTTTTGGCAAGTAGACAGACAACTGCTAGTATAAACTTGTTTCTGATAACCTGCTCAGTTGCAAATTTTGTATTTCTAATAATCTCAGCTAATAATTCAAGTAATCATCAATGGTAAGAACAAGAAAGAATCAAAAACAATCCTACGTGAAGTTCGATTCGAACCATGGACCTACGACTTGAGAAGCTAGCGCTCATCTCAATACGCCAACCGACGATATGACGTCTCGGGCGAAATTGGCTATCTATTTCTACTGCTATGACATCATTGTAACCAACTGCAACGCATTGCTTTAACAAATAAATTGAGGGTAATCTATCAGATTTATTTATACCTGATACCAACTAATCAAAAATATTGTTCACTCGCATCACAATTACATTCAAGATACTGCGATTACTGTGTAGTGATCCAAAACCCCACCAGTTATTAGGCATCCCGTTTCATCTCATATAGCAGATTTTGTGAAAGCTAATAGTGTATTGTGAAGACAACCACAGTATTTAAAGTATCTATATCTAGAGAGTTAGGTATCGCGGTAAGTAGAAATTATAAGTATTTAATATACTTACTTTATTGTCACACTATTTTTTGTTCCGTAAAACATGGTTTGTGATAAATGTCTAAGTTAAATATATCTCTTACAGAGAAACACCGTCCGTTTGTGGATTCGGAGATTTAAGAAGACTCAATCAACTGGCGTAACATTTAATATTTCAATTGAAACAGTGAGGAAACATTCATTAAGAACGAGATCGTATTTTATTCTGATGAAAAAAGTTTTAAGTCTGATGATGATGGCAGAAAAATATTGCGAAGAAGACATGGCCAGCGTATAGCCATCAAAATAATTTGCCTTTGAGAACAGTGGCAGGATAACATTAGGTAAAAATATTCATTAAATAGTTAAGTAAAATAATAATAATATTTTATACCTTATGTATTACGCAGTGTAGATTATTAGGTAACTGATCGTATTATTGTTTTGCAGGTTATTGGGGACAGATGTCTTTAATGGGCCCAGGGGAGCTAATAGAATTCGGCGGTCGGATGAATAAAGAAAAATACTTGGAAATTTTATGAGATGTGGTGATTCCAACAGTGTGCAATGTAGAATATATTTTATTTAAGACAATTGTTCTGTGATCTAACTGTTATTGAGTGACCAATTAAAATCCCAGATTGTAGGGTCAAATAGTGCTTAACTGGGACACGAGACACGAGTGAAGTTTGAACTTTAATCAATTTAGACAAAGAGGTTATACTAAATTAATAAATATGCGCATAAGTGATATGTGATCTGATCTAACATGGCAAGTGAAATGACAAATAGACTTGAACAAAAGCTTCAAAATGGGGGTCACCTTCTCCCATATTAAAATTCATTTAATGCCATAGGTTTACATATCGATTCTTATACTATTATCGAAGCAAAGTTATTCACATAGCACTATTTGACCCTACACATTACAGTTATTAAAAAAATGTAAAACTATGATTAAAAAAAGTTGAGAGATGTAAATTGTTACTTATTAAGTAACATGTTGGTTCTCTCTACAGAAGATTAATCATTGTTTGAATTAAGTAGGCGGGTATTTATTTCACTGTTAAATTTTTTTGATGTAATGAAGTAACTAAACATTTAAAATGCTTTTTATTAACAGTAATTAGCTTGGTAACATAAAAACAACCAAAATTACACCAACATCACAATACGAAGTTGGTGATATTTGTAAAAAATAAAAGGCTTTGGAGGATTTGAACCTGTTCCCTCATAAGCATACTAATTATTAAACCGTAGTGCCTACCACTTGCGCCACATCTAACTATTGAAGTATCTTTGAAATAAACGTATCGTATGCTAGGGCTTGTTTTATTTATCAAAAATCGAATAGATGGCATTAGTCATCAAGGGTATCAGATTTCTGCTTATTAACCTTATTTGTTCATTCACAATTCAATAGATGGCACTAGTCGCAAAGGATATTACACTTGTTTATTTTTATCTTTGGGTTTAAACCACGGATGGTTCTTTAGTTTGCGAAAAATGGCGCTGTTGTAGGGGGGTCAGATATCTCCTTGGCTGACTGTACATTTATAGGATTCATGCATGCACCTGCCACTCAAAATGATTTGCCAATGTAATTTTATTTTTAACTTTATGCACAAATTGCACAAAAACTGCCCAGTATAGAATAATGTCACGTTTTTTATACTATTAGAGAATTCACTTAATATTTAGGTATTCATTTAAAGATTCCTACAATGTAAGTAGGCATTTAATGCCTACAACCACAGAAGTTCAATATGCAAATAACAAAACCAATAAGAGTATTGCTACCAATGTCTACTATTTATAAATAAATTTATGCAAATCTGGGAGCTTCTTGTGGTAATGGTACTTCAGACTTAAAGGTTAAAAGCTAAGAGATATACCTACGTTCTTTTCTATACAATTTACATACATAATATAACGTCTTTATCCCTTACGGGGTAGACAGAGCTAAGTCATAAAACCGAAAGCCCACGTTTAGCGTGTTGGTGGGCGTAAAGGTGAAAAACGGAATTAAAATAGTGATGGGTTGCTAGCAGAATCGCCTATTGACATGATTCCGCAGAAGTTTAATAAATTATCAATCAATCAATCATTTATTGCCTCCTTAATGTATATCTACATAACATATAGGTCTTAATTTAAACATAAATATAAACATTAAGGACCCTGACAGACGCTGCAATGTGAGAGGTGCTTTTAAGTTTCAAACATGTTTAGTTAATTTAGATTTTTAAAATATATTGTATGATTAATAGTTTTTATTATATTATATATTTAATGGTTATTTATATCTTATCAAAGTTTTATTTGTACATTACATAATTATTTATCATTACTTATTTATATTTAGTCAACAATAATATTTTTAATATTCATTAATTGTAAAATAACATTTATTTGCTAGCAGTTCTTTTATATTTTTTAGGAATGTTTTATAATTTTCTGTATCTTTTATGTATTCTGGGAGTTTATTATATATTTTTACAGCCATAACGAGAGGACTAGATGAATGCAGCTGGAGGCGCGAAGTAGGTAGTTGTAGTCTATTTTTGTGCCTAAGTATGTATTTTGTCACTATGTCTTTTCTTTTTTCGTAAAAGTGTTGATATTTTTGGACAAATTTGCACGTTTCTTTTATATTTTTGCTACTTTTGCTACTTTACTAATTCCAGTGGGGACCGCAGTTTTCCACCTAATGCACCAACATGCTAAACGTGGCATTCGGGTCGTATGGACCTAGGCTCTGTGTACCCCCGCAAAGGAAAAAGACGTGATACTATGTATGTATGTTAGTCCGGTCTGATTCCCTATGGTTTTCTACTTGGGTAAATTTGATTGAGTTAGTAAACTCAATCATAGTAAAAAGGAGGGAGAGGAAGAGGTAGTAACAAATACAAATTGTTTGTCTAACGATACTAGCGCATACCATAGGTAAACTAAATCGAAAGGACCTTTGCTTTGTTCCAACTGCCCTTTTGGCATTTTGGACATCAACTAATCGTAGTTGTGTATCGACACACTCGCTCACTTTTTGAAATACCAGTCGATTGAGTCATTTATTAGGAAATTATATCTTAACAAGCTATTTTAGTCTCCCGTGCTGGTCTAGAAGAAAATAAAAAACGTAGATTGTGCCAGCTGCTTCTCTTCCTGCGCAGATCGTAAAAGCCGATCAAGGGATTGCGCAAAATTCCATGGAATCATATTAATAGGCAATGCGGCTGGCAACCCATCACTATTTAGATTCCGTTTTCATCTAATGCCCACCAACATGCTAAAAGCTTTACCAATCAAGCTTTTTGGTTATAAAAGGGTGGAAAACGGAATCTAAATAGTAAATGGGTTGCTAGCCGCATCTTTATTGAAATAATTCCTTACATTTTCACCTATTTCCTCTGCCAGCTTCTGCGCTCTGCGTGGGAAGAGAAGAAGCTGGTGCATTCTACGTTTTTCTTTTCTTTCAAATCAGCATGGAAAAAAATCTTGTCATGAAATCACTTGCAAAGCAAATTAGATTTTCTATTCAGCGTTTAAATTCGATATTTGAATCGAATAAACAATACAGGGGTACTATTTTTGAAAGTGTGACACTCGTCTTCGAGCGATTTTTGTATGGAAAAATCGCTTGTATACGAATGGGCGTCATTTCAAAAATAGCACTCCAGATTCGGTTGCCGAAAGCCTACAGCGGATCCGCCACGCCATTCAAATATGATATGTATCTTATATACATAAGGTTCAATTTCTTTAGTTGCGTTTAACATGCGCTATGGCGCACGTCCTATATGCATTGCATTCTCAAAGTTAATTTTATTATCTGTGTTAGTTCCTGGTTAAGCGTAATTAACTATTGTTGTGTGTGAAAGTGTTTTCAAATTTTCGTGTATTGTGTATTTTTATGTTTTATTAAAACTCGTCGACGATTGTAGTTTTGAAAGTAAAATTACGAATACTTGAGAAAGTGTCTCGTGAAAAATCACACGGTTTAATGGATTGAACGCTCCCGTTTTGTATGATGCGTGAGAGACAAAATCTGTCTGTTTGTTTGAATGCGTCTTTAAAACTGAATATTACCTACTTTGGAGTTGTGTTTTTATTAGGTATTACATGCTCTTATTTAGTTTCACCTGTCCTGTTTGTATGTAATGAAATCTTGCGAGTTTTTGATCCACCTCCCGGTTACCGATTGAGCTGAAATTTTGCATGCATGTGTAAATCAGATGACAATACGAGATGACAAGATGAGTTTGGGCTGATTTGATTTGTCTTTGAAAAGACTTTACAGTGTGCATTCGTTTATATAAATATATCAAATCAAATGAGCCCAAACACGATTCGTGAACCTTGTTTAGTTTAAGAGTTCCTATGGTCACGTTCCGACTCCATCATCAGACCAGCGCAACCATTCTTTAATATTGTATTGTCATCCGATTTACACATGCATGCAAAATTTCAGCTCAATGGGTAACCGGGAGGTATATTAAATTTAACTTGCAAGATTTCATCGGGAGGGTGAAACTAAATAAAATATTGTAAATAAAACAGTCGAAGCTAAGTCATGTCTCAAAAACGTAATTTAAGTACGAAATTAACGCATTTATGTATGGAAGGCGGACATTCTCCAATACGTCGGATCGTCCAAATATTTAGACCTTTTACGGTGTTATCTTAACTCGGTTTTAACTTGCTCATTAGGGTCGTCAACCGCTAATTAGCGATGCTTGTGTAGGGCTATCGATATACGGCTCAGGTTTTACAAACTTTCAACAAACATCAGGTACAACGTGATTTTGAACATCCTAGCTATATTGAAATCTCGAAATCAGAATCCCTAATGGAATACAGAATTGCAAGAAAAAAAATCCGATTGCAAAAATAAAAATAGGTTTCGCATACAAAGTCGCCGATCAGCTGGACGAATTTCTATGGAAGGTAAAATGTTTTTATTCTTTTTTTACCCTTTTTTTTCTTGCAATTGTGTATTCCATTAGGGATTGTGATTCCGAGATTTCAATATAGCTAGGAGGTTCAAAATCACGCTGTTAAATAAAATGCTTATAAAATTGTATTAGTTTCGGAACATAATAAACCAACTTTACAAATAACCAATTTTCTTTTTATGAAAAAGAACCACTGCATCTCTATCTAAACAAATATAGCTATGTCACTCGGAATAGTATAAGGACGATGTCTCATAGGTTCAGGTATTAGAGGTTGTGTTTTAATAAAAAAACTCACATACATACACAAAGTTGGTGATGCTGGTTCTAGTGATGAGCATTTAATACCTGGAGTTTAATTACGGCGTAGGAATCAAGCCGTCAGCCCTACAAGCGCCCGATTGACTATTTACACTGGCTGGCCGCATTCCACACAAATGTCCGCCAGCAAACCAAATACACTCCCTACTGGGCAATCTTTGTGCAATGTGTATTGAGAAATATCTATTTTGGTTATCATCTATGCTGGTCTGGAAGAAAAGATTCAGAAAAAAAAGAGTATAATATATCACGTATTTGTCTCTTACGGTAGGCAGAGCCAAAGGCCACGTTTAACATGTACCTTGGCGTATATGGGTTGCCATTCATTCATTCATTTCGAGTACGTGACACGGTCAATCGACCATGCATACCCTGGTGTCAGAGTTCTTCGGAGTCGTTAAAGGAACCACGTCAGAGGCCAAGAGGCGGCTCTCGGCCTCTGACGTGGTTCCCTTAACGACTATCAGATGGCAGCCGGGACCAACGGCTTTATGGGCCTTCCGAAGCACGGAATCATCTTAATTATCAGACAATCAGGTGATTCAAGCCTGCAATATTCTAACCAAACTGGAAGCAACTAAACAAAGTATGCTTCCCGTGGGAATCGAACTACGACCCCCGGGTCTACAGGCAAACGCCTTAACCACTGGACCACGGAGGGAGTTGTGATAATGATGAATGGAATTTGTCTTGTCGCCGTCATTTTTATTTTTTTATGTTGAAGGACGGCAAACGAGCAAGCGGGTCACCTGATGGTAAGTGACCACCGCCGCCCATGGACAACTACAACACCAGGGTGTGGCATTTTTTTTTTTTTTTTTTTTTTTTGAAAGGACTATGTAGCTAGCTCCAAGTGAGCTTTTGCTACTTCACCGGGCGTTTTACAGGGTGTGGCAGGTGCGTTGTCGGCCTTTATAGGAGTTGGGGAAGGAAATGGGGAGGGGAGGGGGAAGGATGGGCCTCCGGTTCTCTCACTTACCGATCGAAGCATAGAAGCGGTAAAGCTCCTACTCAGACGTCGATTTTCTGTGAGAGTGTGGTACTTCCCCGGACGAGCCGGCCCATTCATGCTACCAGCAATTCATTTTGCCGGTAACGTAGCTCTACCACGACTAAAATGTCGTGTCCATCACTGGGTTTAAAGACGTGAAACGTGATATTTTGTCTTGTCTACGTAGACAGTGATACGGGGGCTGTTGAGCAAATGTTCCAAATCTCTATTGACGCACGTTACCCCACAATTAGTAACTGTAACAATGCGCATTTATACCATTTGAACAAATATTTGAACTTTACGTCACAAATAACTTGTTTTCCGGTTAGTAAATTTAACAAAGTGATTTATAGTTTTTAATTACGTTTTTGGTTTAAGAAGTTTATTTATTTAAAAATGTATGTACACAACACGGTCACATTTGCAATATAAATGAGTACAAAGGCATTACTTATTTCTTAAGAATAAGTATGTTACGAAAGGCAGACTGGCGTGTTCATAAATGACAAAATAAAAAAACAAAAAAAAAATAGATAACTAATATTAAAAGAGAAAAAGACGATAAATTATTAACATACACCTATAATAAACATACTTAAATAAACCTTTACTTATATACTTAAATAAATACAGAAGTGTTTTGCAAAAGTAAAATTTTTGTGACAAGCATTTATAATAAACGAATCCACACTGTAAAGTGCTTTTCAATACAAATCAAATGAGCCTAAACACGATTGGAGTTCATATGGCCACCTTCCGACTCCATCATTAAACCAGCGCAATGATTCCATAATATTGTATTGTCATCCGGGAACTGGATAAAACTTAACTTGCAAGATTTGATTACAGACAAACATCGGGACAGGTGTAATTAAATAAAGTTTGTAAAAATACCCACTTCAGATAACCACATCATCAGACAATCTAAAAAAGTTCATTTTCCATCTTGACCTGGCCGGGGATCGAACCCGGGCACTCTCGTGTCGCAGGCTGGCGTGTTGACCGCTGCGCCACGGAGCTGGCCGATATAATTGTCTTTTAATATCTTCATAACTTCTTTTCGATATACTAAGTCGCCTCTTTACACTCCTTGGCCGTCTGGCCAACGAGGAGAGTGTAGGCCAAATCCTCTGTCTGCCCTGGCCAAGTATGCCTCCGGTAGTACAGAGGTTCATGCTCCTGCAGTGGAGACTAAAAAGACCTGATGATGAAGTCGACTCTTTACACTCTCTTTACACTCCACGAGTAATCTCTAATAGAAACCATCGTTCTAGAGGCCAACCAAATCTTCAAACAAGGCAACCAGGCAGGATCAAATCGGAAATCTATCCAGCAGCGAACTTCATGATATGAATAAGTACCTGAAACAATAAAACGAAAAGTAAGTAATGATGTTTGTTTTATTTTATAAGTTAAGAAAATTATAACTACTTTTTCTCAAAAATTAAGTTTTTTCTTTATAGAGGTATAGGTATATAATAATTAATTCAGCATGTCCTCCGTAGCTCAGTCAACGCATAATGCAAATTTTTATCAGTGATATTAAACATATATTAGATCGATGATCGGTCGTTACTCGTAACAAACAAACAAAATAAAACAACAAACAAAGTCACTGTCGCATATACAATAAATACAAACAATTCATATATATGGAACGTCAGGAAGAGGTTCTTATTTAGGTTCTAAGATTTGACCCACACACAATCATACATGCTACCAAACACGGCAAGTAAAATATACCTAATATGAAAACATGTATATGTCTTTTTTTTGGCTTTTACGAGCGCCTTATTTAGCCAGTAGCAGTCTTTCTCGTTGGATGCCAGTTTTGATCCCGACTATTCCCGACTTTACATATTTTTTTTTTGTTAGATCCCACAAATAAGTTTTTATTTCCGTTGGATTCCCTTTTAAAATCGTAAGACAACGCAGATTCTACAGGATTTCCGCGCGAACGGCTTTCCGGATAGTGCACATTTTAATTTTTGGCAACATTGCTATCTACTCAATTATTTATGTTAAGGCGAGGCCTCAAATGTTTGGTACCTTCGCTCGGCAAAGGACTGATCAGATCAAGTGCGCGCAAGGGATAGCGCTTGGCGGTTTAGCCCGTGAATGATGAGATAGGAGATAGTCTCGAGTCGCTCAAAGAAAAAAACGTAAGCGCCAAATTCGTTATTTCTATTTTATATAAAATCAGACCGGTTAATTGTATTTTCATATTTACATTTTGATGAATTACTAATAACCTATCTTTTAGTCTAAAAATCATTATTTCATTCGTCGCATTTGAGCTACAATAAAAAAAACTCTGCGAACGAAGACCATTTTTCAAAAAATATTTCTATCGAGAAAATTTTATCAAAACGTGTTTTCATCTTCAATTTTTGGAGATGAAATAGTCAAAAATCATATTACTTAGATTTGAAACTCCTAATTTAAGTATTTTGCGAGATAAATAAGGTTCAGAACGACCTTATTTACAGTGGTATCACCTTAAATATCATCATCATCATCAGGTCCTTTTTGGTCTCCACTACAGGAGCACGACCCTCTCTGTAATACTAGGGCCATACTTGGCCAAAATATATTTCATATAAATATAGTTATACATGTTAAATATATTTCCTTTAAACTATGTATTTGAAAAGATAAAAACTAAGATACGTCTTTTGGTAAAACATAAATGGTCGAGTTTAAATATTATTTAGGTACACCTATATATGCAAAAAGTTAGAACGATACGTTTTTTCAGATAACATTGTAATTTTTTTACGACTGATCAATGATAAACTACTTAATAATATTTTGTTATTATTCTAATAAAGATACCTATTAATATTCTGATATCTATGGTATTAAACCTAACCTAACTGCTAACGTGTTGTAATAAAACAATTTGGGTTTGAAACAAATTATACAGGTATAGCTAGCCGTGTGGTATCCGGCAGAGTAGAATAGGACCACTCCAAGTCTTACCGTGGATGTCGTAGAAGGCGACTTAGGAAATACAAGCTAAACAAAGCTTATAAACATCTAAGAGACCTCTCCAACCCAAGCCAGCGTGGAGAGTGTAGGCCAAGTCCCCTGGCTGCTCTGGCCAAGTATGGCCCTAGTAGAACAGAGAGGATCGTGCTCCTGTAGTGGAGACTAAAAAGGACCTGATAATGATGATGTTACAGGTATATCAACACGATAGAATTTCAACCAACTGATAGTTGATAAATCTTTTTTTGTCAAATTTTTAATTTTTTTCTTTTGTTTAGTCTGTATTTTTGCAAACATTGCTTAGTAATCTATTAAATCAATATTTTTGGAAAAGAATAAGTATCAATTTGTAAAATTCAAAAACGTAGACACTTCACATTTTGGTTTTGGCATTAATGCTTTTGATTCATACCTAGTACTTTAATTTGTCTACACTAATCTACATCTACTCTTATCTATACTTCTATACTGTCTATTAATTTTATAAAGAATATTATAATATAAGGTATACTTACTAATATTATAAACCCGAAAGTTTGTGAGTATGTATGGATGATGGATGTATGGACGTTTGTTACTCTTTCACCGCCGCTAGTATAAGCATGTTTCCCATGTTGTTCACTCTCAGAGTTTCCTTAGAATAAACTAGGTAGGTGGTCAAATAGTCTATGAAGGTGGTCTAACGTTACCTACATTAAATCACGAGTACGCTGTCTATGTGTACTAGGAAAAGAGAAAGTTTTAATTATAGAAACAAACGAAACAGGATTTTAATAAATTAATCATTAGTCAATGCGTGCCTGTGACCTGAATTTATGTATAGAAGTTCCGTTTGTGTCACAGGGTTTATGTCACTTTATTTTTTACATTTTATTATCTACGACTTCATTAAATTAAGGAGGTGGCTATAGTCTACCTACGAGACAATTTTCGCCCAGTGTCGTTCGGCGATTGAATCACCTACATTTAAACATCCATACATACATATTATCACGTCTTTACCCCTTACGGGATCGACAGAGCTTAGGGTCATACAATAAATTAGGGTAATACATGACCTTAGGGTACAAGACCGAAAGGCCACTTTTAACGTGTTGGTGGGCGTAAAGATGGAAAATGGTATCAAAATTGGGTTAGGTTAGGTTAGGACCCCCCCCCCCGATTGGTTCCCATCTTGTCGCGATGGGGGGGCTCAGTAGCCGCGGATTTGCCACCCGCGGTGAAGCCAAGAGGAACCGGGCGGAAGGCGCTCCAGGTGGGTTTTCCAGGGCACCCACCTCGGAGTTGCCTTACAGAGAGGAGAACACCTCGTTAAAAAATTAATAGAGCGGGCCTCGAGGAGAGAAGCTCGTTAAAAAACGGCTAAGTAGTTAGTGGGCGTCGAGGAGGACAACCTCGTTAAAAAACAGTGGACAGGGCCCCGAGGAGATGACCTCGTTAAAAAACAAACTAGGAGGAGGCCTGGCTGTGGGTTAGGGGGGTGGAATCTCCCCGCACTCATAGTCGTGGTAGGGGTCCCGGGGGAAGAGGAGTGTCAGTGAATAGGTGCGCCGTTCGCCCTGTCCTCCGCGACCAAGCGCGGCTGTGGCGCTTGGCATGGCATCGGTGGGGCCGCAGGGGAAGAGGAGTGTCGGTGATAAGGTGCGCCGCTCTCCCTGTCCTCTGCGGCCGACAATTGGTGGGCCTCTGTTACCTATGGTTAACAGAGGCCAAACTGAGGGCTGGTTGAGCGGCGGAAACGGGATTCCGTCTCGCTCGACAGACAGCCCTCCGAATAGAGACGTCGCTGGTGTCAAGACGTCTACCCTTTAGGGCCAGATTGGCTGGCTGAGGGCCGCTCCTATCCCTCTCATTGGAGAGGGTACCGGAGCTGGATGGGGCTGCGAATTAGCAGCCGCCGCGCTGGGGCTGTGGAGCATTAGGAAGCACACGGCCCCGGCATTATGCGGATTGGATAATGACACCGTGTGGTTTTAGTGGGTTCGAGTCCCACATACCTGTCCGGCTTCCCGTGGCTGGATAGACGAGACATGAGTCTTTCCACACGTTATAAAAAAAAAAAAGGTTAGGACAGGTTTCGACCCACATCGCATAATGTCAAGATTCTTTAGATTTTCGCCCATTCCCTTGACCGGCTTCTACGGTCTGCGCGGGAAGAAAAAGAGCTGGCACATTCTTCATTTCTAGGGTTCCGTAGTACCTTAAAAGAAAAAAACAGAACCCTTATAAGATCACTTTGTTGTCCGTCTGTCTGTCTGGCAAGAACCCATTTTCTAAGGAACGCATGGAGGCTTCAAGCTGAAATTCATATTAAACACTCAAGTCTACTGTCCCTTGGAACTGTGAAAAAATCAATCTTCTAAGCCAACTCAATCAAAAGATAAAATAAATATATACGGATAAATCACACAGATTGAGCTAGCCCCAAAGTAAATTCGAGACTTGTGTTATGGGATACTAACTGAAGGATACTATATTTTATAACAAATACATATATAGATACAAGACCCAGGCCAATTTGAAAAAGATCATTTTCCATCTTGACCTGGCCGGGGATCGAACCCGGGCACTCCGTGTCGCAGGCTGGCGTGTTAACCACTGCGCCACGGAGCTGTCAATACAGATACAGCCGTTTATGTAGAAGGTAGTGCAGCCGGTAACGGAAATGTTAGGATGACACATAAAACATGGACCAGGATGAACTATAGCTCATTGGGAAAATGAAGACTTGCTCAACCTTCAATATTCATGAGCTTCATGAGATACGATGTTCCTAACATACACTTTAACAACAGTAACTCATCGTATAGACAAGTCTATGGCAATAAAAAGAAGAGTCATCTTCAGAACAATAGACTTTATAACTGTTTCGATATCATTGGTCAATATTAACATCGTTGACAATTTGTACAACGTAATAAACATTGTTAGTTTGTTATTAAAAAACAAGTCGGCTTGTCTATGACTCTATGAGCCAATACAGAGACAATCAGACAATATCTTACACAACTACTAAATTGCGTTATTGTTGTATGAAACTGTTGTCGTTCCGCCTTTTGTACATTTGGTACTAACAGATTACATACGTCAATTGCTATTGTAGGTAAATAAGAGAGACAGAGATTCTCAAACTCAATATTTTCGCTTCTCTTCTTTCTCAAGTAAGCGCATCTCGGCCCCGTTGCCGCTCAGCAGACTCTACAAGATAAGGTCCACTGTTAAATAGTCCTTCCACCAAACACACCATTGAGTATGTATTATCTAGTGTTTTAGAACTTTAGCCGTTGGAATAAGCTATATATATTTAGTTTTAGATAGTTTTAGTCTGTAATTCAAAAGGTTAAAAGATTATTTCGTATTCGTCTGTCCTTTCGAGACTATGAAAAAAATTAAATAGTAACGCCATCCAACCAAAGATGTAGTAGTTTCTAACTAGTATTTTGCACATTTGCAAGAAAATTGTTGCTTATACCGCGTATTTTGTACCTATGAACTATATTAAAATCCTGGAATTAATAACAGTATTGTAAGAAAAAAAAGTAAAAAACGAATAGAAAATCTGGCTGAAAAGAATCTGAAGATATTCGCCCAGCTGATCGGCAATTTTGTATGGGAGGTCCAATTTTATTTTTCATTTTTTATCTTTTTTGTTCAATTCTGTATTCAATTAGGGATTCTAAATTCAGGATTTTTAATGAGTTCATAGGTACAAAATAACGTTATATGTCCAAATTGTCCAATCCAATCGGAGACAAATGGACAAACTTGGAATTATTAACTACTAGCTTTCGCCCGCGGCTCCGCCCGCGTCAATGTCGATCCCTCGGGAATAGTACTTTTTCCCGGGATAAAAGGTAGCCTATGTCCTTCTCCGCACTCCAGAGAACTTGTATGCAAAATTTCATGATGACCGGTTCAGTAGTTACGGCGTGAAAGCGTAACAAACAAACAAAAAACAAACTCACTTTCGCATTTATAATATTAGTAAGGATTTTTAGTATAAAATCCTCCTTTTAATCGCCCCAAGTTGTAGAATGTTTGTCATTAGACCACTGAGAGATACTTAATTATAATTGTTGTCATTAACTGCATATGAAACAGGTTACAGACAGACATACGATAATTATATTGTATAACTTCATATCATAATAACTATCTAATGTCTCTAGTGCATTTATTACGTCAAAGTGGATGATTATGTTGTATTTAATTTATTATTTAATTATGGTTTTGTATATATAATACGTTTATGGAACAAAAACTTGGACTACTATTTGTGACTATTTGTATATTAAGAAGATATTATATTATTTGTAGTAATTAGTTAATAGCGGCGTTCACATGCGATTGCTTCTCTTATTTTATACGACCATATAAATATGTTTGGAATATAGAGTCTTTCTACTAATTTTAACATAACAATTTTACGATATCATTTGCTTACATCCCTAGGGTAAAACTGAAAGATATAAATACATAGTTATTATTTTTTGAACAAAAATTATATGTAAGCAATCAATTGACAAAAAATGCGAGTCGGACTCGCGCAGAGGGGATTCCGTACGTAAAAATTTATACGCAATTTTTCCTTTATCTGTGCTATAAGACGTTGCTTCTTACCAAATTTCAAGATTCTGAGTTCACAGGAAGTACACTGTAGGTTTTGATTACCTTGCGAAAGTCGAAAATTTGCGGCATAAACGGCTGTATCTTTTGATTGCGTTACTTTAGGAGTTTGGTTTTTTTACAGCTCCAAGGAACAGTAGACCCGAGTATTTATTATGAATATCAGCTTAATACCTCTACGCGTTCCGGAAAAAAAGGTATTGACAGACAGACGGACAACAAAGTAATCCTATAAGGGTCCGTTTTTTCCTTTTGAGGTACGGAATCCTAAAAACACAAAAACGAAGAAAATGCTTGGTTAATTATTTTATTTGTATACTGTAATTATAATCACTTTTTCAAAAGAAACAATGAAACGTATGTAAAAATGAATATGAAAGATTTTGTTTCCATAAAGTATAACTACAGATCTAAGTCAAATCATTTGATTATTGAGACGCAATTTTTTTTTTAAATCTATTGATTATTCACCACTTCACAAGATAATGGAGCTAAGTTCGTAATCCGCGCGTCCTCGAAGATAATAACAAACCGGCCAAGTGCGAGTCGGACTCGCGCATGAAGGGTCCCGTACCAATAGCCATAAAAACGGCATTTAATGCACATCTTAATGTATTATGGGATTCATATTAATTTTATTTTAATTTGAATATTTATTTTTATATAACTAAATATTCTGTGAATATTTCAAGCGTCTTTCTGTTGCCATCATCAATATCAAGCAAAGACGACCAAAAAATCACGTTTGTTATATGGGAGCCCCCTTAAATATTTATTTTATTCTGTTTTTTAGTATTTGTGGTTATAACGGCAACATTATAGGTGGTTGGAGCGATCATGGTTCTTGAGATACAGCCTGGTGACAGACGGACGGAAAGCGAGCCATATTAATAAATAATAAATATACGGACACATCACACAGATTGCGCTAGCCCCAAAGTAAGTTCGAGATTTTTGTTATGGGATACTAACACAAATATTACATTTTTATAACAAATACATCCAAGACCCACGCCAATCTGGAAAATAAAAATATCATTTTTCATCTTGACCTGACCGGGGATCGAACCCGGGCACTCTTGTGTCGCAGGCGTGTTAACCACTGCGGGTCTCATTATTACCCTTTGAGTGCGTAACCCTAAAAAACTAAATAAAAGTGCATTTCTTAATACCCAGCAACAAGATTTTGAAACACGTGTTTGGTTACGCAATGCCGATGCATGCGAAAGTGCATATACACATTATGAACACGTAGTGACGATGACATTTCATAATAACGTTATAATGGTTATGATATTTTTGCTATTCATATTATCTATAGAGCATGATTTTGAACCTCCTAGCTATATTGAAATCTGGGAATCAGAATCCCTAATGGTAAAAATCCCTAATAATACAGAATTGCAAGCAAGAAAAGTAAAAAAAATTAAACAACATTCGACCTTCCATAGATAAATTCGACAACTTTGTATAGATGACTATTTTTTTTTTGCAATTCTGTATTCCATTAGGGATTCTGATTTCGAGATTCCAATATAGCTAGGAGGTTTAAAATCACTTTGTATAGCTGGTCTGCTTCTCATCCCGCGCAGATCGTAAAAACCGATCGAGGGAATAGTCGAAAAGTTGTGGAATGATGCCAGTGAGTGATGAGGCTAGGGCTAGCCTATCAATATTTTGATTCTGTTAATACCGAATGCCCACCAACGCTAAAGGTGACTTTAAAGCTAAAGATGACTTTAAATTCTTAAAGACCTGCACGCTGTCACAGAAAAAGTATTAGACGCTGTCTACTACGCAAGGTAATGTACCTATATTCTTTCTAAGTATAATTAGAATGTTTTTTTTTTTTCATTAGCATGGGCTAAAAAAAAATAACAGGCTAATCTTATTCCACTCAGAGAGTAACGGTTGAGGGACATGGGCATAAGTTTGGGATTATATGCGGAAGCGAGATGCAGCCTTATTAATAATAAATAAATAAGGACACAGATCACACAGATTGAGCTAGTCCCAAAGTAAGTTCGAGACTTGTGTTGTGGGATACTAACTCAACGATACTATATTTTATAACAAATTAGCTTTCGCCCGCGGCTCCGCCCGCTTTAATGTCGATCCCTCGGGAATAGTACTGTCCTTCTTCGTACTCCAGAGAACTTGTATGCAAAATTTCATTATGATCGGTTTAGTAAATACGGCGTAAAAGCGTAACAAACAAACAAACAAACTTACTTTCGCATTTATAATGATAGTTAGGATTGGACAAAAACGGAATAGTGTATCTTTATTTGTAATAAAACTAAAAGTACAATTATGCAACTCACTATGTATTGAAAGTGCATACACATTATCGAACACGTCGCGTCGCGACGCTGTCAGCATTTCATAATAACATATTACATATATAATTACTTTAACTATTTATTTGTATTACATTAGATAAAGTCTTTGGGTAATTTGAGATTAACTGTGACCTTGCTTGTAGTATACAGGGTTACTTAAAAATCACTAATAAATAATCTTGCAGGCAGGACTAGATCCTAAAAAACAACGTTTGTTCTACGAATCTTTTGATAATTTGCTAGATTTTACTTTCATACAAAATATACAGGCTGCCTGGTAAATCACGTGTCATACTTATTGACATAAATAACGATCACACGAAGCGCGAAAAAATATAAAACCAACAAAATACTTGTCACTAGCAGGACATTAAAACTTGAAAAATCATTTTTATTTAGGTTATTTATTAAGTTATGTCAGAACTCGTATAACGTTGTTGTTTGTGATATTAGCTATCTAGTCCTGGCGGGGATTTTAGTGCTTTTCAAATATTACCCTGTATACTACAAGCAAGTACCCAACGACTCTATCCAATATAATTAAAAAGATTGAGAGATTATCCTTTGTGAATAAAGTTTGAGACCAAAGAAATGATTTACACGACTAATGTCCAAAAAGAAAAAAGGAGCTCGATAATTGTCCAATATTTTATTTATTTTATTATTTCATAACTTAGTCTATCTTAACAGTTAACCACCAATACGAAAAACAAGTACCCTTATTAATATTATTATAATTGTAAGACAACACAAATAATGCTGTTCTTGTGAACTCGCTCAAGGAACAGGAAAAAAGGTCTATGCTCTCCGCCATTAGGTTGAGAGTGCGCAGCGCTCGCGTGAGCGGCGCGCGGCGCTGTAACTCGGTGCGGGCAGCCGGCACCGATAGCAGCAGTGGCCGGCGGCGGCGGCCTACATACCCATCGGGGACACATAACCTCACCTACTGACCACTATATTACGAAGTATAACATGAGCAATCATAATTTTACCTTTTTTATTTAACTGTCATCAGTTAACATAAGAATTTTAATTCTAAAAATATCTTCATAAACTGAGTTTGTTATGTTAGCGATTTAATACTTAGGTACTTACTTAAGTTATTAATTTTATCCATAAATTTAAAATTGTCGAGTCTGTACTCCAAGTGGTTAAGGATTCATCTAGTCAATAAACATATTATATAGATTTTTTGTTGATTCTTGTATTTAAAAGTTGTAAAAATCTACTTTCTAAGTTAACGCAATCAAAAGATCTGTTTGGTCATACATACATACATAGAGTCACGTCTGTTTCCCTTGCGGGGTAGACAGAGCCTAGATCTATAAGACCTGAAGGCCACGTTTAGCATGTTGATGTGTTCCCAGCATTGGTCCATTGGAAAAGTTGTTCACATCGACGGGCTGAATCACCCCTTTAAGGGTCCAGAACGATCAAAATTTCACCGGGTATATTGTATCGCGTTTTAAGCGCGCTTGAATAGGACTAACGCAAAAATCGACATCTACGGCGCCGTAACGCGTGTCGTCGGCGCGTGAAAAATACGCCGTGCGCTGAGGGCCTAAGTTACATCACCAAAAATGAACTCGCACATGGTTTTTTCACAAATTTATTCTCAGGCATATTCCCAAAAAACGTTGAGCGTCCTGTGTAGCAGGCTCCACGACTGATATAACGTTGCAACTGGCTTTTATTTTATGCGCGCTTGAATAGGACTAACGCAAAAATCGACATCTACGGCGCCGTAAACGCGTGTCGTCGGCGCGTTAAAAATACGCCGTGTGCTGAGGGCCTAAGTTACATCACCAAAAATTAATTCGCACGTACTTTTTTCATAAATTTATTCTCAGGCATATAAACTCACAAAAAACGTTGAGCGTCCTGTGTAGCAGGCTCCACGACTGATATAACGCGGTAACTGGCTTTTATTTTACGCTCTACTATATCTGAACGTTTGGCACGGTAAGGCGCTCGTCATATTCATATTCATTTATTTCACAAACAATTATACATTGTGTCGAAATTACAAATCAACGTATATCTACCTTTTCTTCTATCATCTATCTAATAAGTACTACTATATAATTTAATAAATCATAATTATTTTACATTACAATTCAAGCAACACAACTCTATGACGAAGTTAAGATAATTTATATACATAGTTAAGATAAAAGCTAAGAAGATAAGTAACAAACATTAAAAAAATTAAACGAATTAAGAACTTCCTCCTTTTTTAAAAGTCGTTTAAAAACGCTCAAAAACACATTTCTTGCATCCCGGATTTTTTGTCTTTATTATCAACTAGCTTTCGCCCGCGGCTCCGCCCGCGTCAATGACGATCCCTCGGGAACAGTACTTTTTCCCGGGATAAAAGGTAGCCTATGTCCTTCTCCGTACTCCAGAGAACTTGTATGCAAAATTTCATGATGATCGGTTCAGTAGTTACGGCGTGAAAGCGTAACAAACAAACAAACAAACAAACAAACATACAAACAAACAAACAAACAAACTCACTTTCGCATTTATAATATTAGTAAGATAAGATAATATAAAATGTATAGCGAAAATAAATATATATAACGACACAATAAGTATGTATAGCGACAATAGATAAACTCATTCTGTGCAAATTCCATGTCTAGACCTATTATGATTCGATACACGCCTGTGACAGACGGACGGACAGCAGAGACTAAGTTACTCTAAAAAAACATGCGTATATAAAAAAAAATACAAAAGTCAATGTATACACAGCTTATGCCTGCCAAACATTTCAGTTTCTGTTAGATACACCCTGTTATATCATACATACGTTACGCAAGCCATTTTCAGAGTCCGTCATGTGTGGCGAAGATAACATTTGTAACTGAATTAGGGGGAATTAGGAACAAAAAGACGATGAAAATGTCTTGTTGCCGTAATCTATGATTTTATGACGTCATACATCTTTAAAGTATAGTTTCTTAATGGTTTCTGATGTTTTCGCGATTGTTACACATTTAAATAAAATCACTTTAGTATGGTATACATCATCATCATTTCGAGTAGGTGTCACGGTCAATCGACTATGCACACTCTGGTGTCAGAGTTCTTCGGAACCGTCTCTCGGCCTCTGACGTGGTTCCTTTAACGACTTCCAGATGGCAGCCGGGACCACTGGCTTAACGTGCCTTCCGAATCGTCATTCACAGAATCATCTTTATTATCAGACAATCAGGTGATTCAAGCCTGCAATATCCTAACCAAACTGGAAACAACTAAACAAAGTATGCTTCCGGTGGGAATCGAACCCACGACCCCCGGGTCAACAGGCAAACGCCTTAACCACTGGACCACGGAGGTTGTGTGTCACACAAAACACAAAGACAAATGTCAACTTAGTCTACCTGCTACCATGAAAACTGTAAAGTTTTCGAAATGTTACGTGTAAAAAATAATGTAATATACGCGATAATACCGTATTAAAGTGATTTTATTTATTTATAGTTTTTTTATTCTTCTTACTAACTCAGTATAGAAGACAGCGTGTAACTTAATCAACGACGTTCCCGTAAACGGGTGACACAGCCCGTCAAAATGAGCAACTTTTCCTATGGAACCAATAAAGGGAACTCAAAAAAAAAACATTTTCATACAAAAGTGTTCGGCCGGCGCGGCAATTAGTATGAAAACTTAAAAAAATTGAATTCCCACCATTAGCCCCATAGTCTCGTAGTCCGCTGAAGGAATAGCGAGGGTTCTAGTAGCTCAAAAAGCGCTTTCGAACACTCTCAAAAATGGATCCTATAAAAAACCGATAGGCAAGCGACTTTACGGCGATGCTTCAAGGATTGCAATTTATGTTATACAGCTTCGTAGCGCAGTGGTTAACACGCCAGCCTGCGACACGAGCGTGCCCGGGTTCGATCCCCGGTCATGTCAAGATGGAAAATGATCTTTTTCTGATTGGCCTGGGTCATCGATGTTTATCTATGTATGTATTTGTTTTAAAATATAGTATCGTTGAGTTAGTATCCCATAACACAGGTCTCGAACTTACTTTGGGGCTAGCTCAATCTGTGTGATTTGTCCGTATATATTTATTTATTTATGATTCGAGACCACCTCGTTGTTTATAAGCCTGCGAGCTCTTCGGTCAACAGAGGCCGATGCATACATAATTATTTATTATTAAAGGTACATAATTAACATATATATATTTTTCTATGACAGCATGTTATTAGATATTATTTGCTATACTTAGTAACATGAAATACGTGCAGCACGCGAATTCATAACTACGAGTAAAATTTGTTTTCACGCACGCAATAATACTTTGAGTTGGCCACTAGTGTCTAGTTTAACAAATATAGATGACCAAATCATAAGCACGATAACAAAGCGAACAAATTACACGCGTGTACAGTAATGAGTTCCTGATGAATTAATTCGCCATTTTTATCCAATACGGCAAAATGAAGATCGTAGTTTCCTTAAAATTAATGTTATCTGTCGCAGAGATCAGCATCTGTGGCATGGCGCGATAAGCTATCCCCATCACGTTCTATAATATTTTTAGGTACAATAATAATCCGGACAACAATATGGTGATAAAGTCTATCCGCCCAAATGGTTTGCAGTACAAAAGATTTTGGAAAGTATATAATAACTAGCTTTCGCCCGCGGCTCTGCCTGCGTCAATGTCGATCCCTCGGCCGATAGCGCCTTTGGCGGGCGCCGACATTTCTTTTGTCAGCTACCGGCATAGCTTTGTCAAAGCGCGCAAATCATTTGGCTGGACAAAGTATAGTTGATAAACGTTGTCACGCTTGCTACGGGGGCAGAGTTGGCAGTCAGACCTTCACTTATGTATCTGTTTCATTCATCATCATCAGTGAGAAGAGCCTACTGCTGGGCAAGAGCCTCTCCCAAGGATTCCTCGTTCCATGGGAGAATATTTTCATACTCACCCACCACGCTTAGAAAGCGAGTTGGCAAACGCTGTTTCTTTGGCTTATTGTGCTTTCGATGCTGCAGCCCATCGCTTTTAAGCTGGGAAAGGATAGGAATTTGTTGAATTTGGAAAGGGAACAAAGGCACTGGGATACTTCTCACTGGAATGAGTGGTGGAAGACCAAGAAGGACTTTTATTTGCAATATAATTCGAATCCTGCAATGGATCAAGACGATGCTCTGAGTTTGATTCAAAAACTGCCACAATAGTTACTGAATAAACTAAAATAGGAACTGGCCACAAAGATAAAAAAAAAAATGTGCAATTAGCATTAACGAAACAAAATTATGCATCCAGTCCAGTACAAAATTATCTATCTTCTAATCTGTAAATATGGCAATGAGGAATTTAAAAGGATGTTATAATGTTCGTAAAACATATTTTTAAATGCTGGTTTTTAAAGACATAGCCTGAACTTGGCAATAGCAAATCAAAGAAGTAATCACATACTAATGTAATTTTACACCTAACGTTTCGAAAACTTTACAGTTTTCATGGTCGCAGGTAGACTAAGTTGACATTTGACATTTTCGAAACGTTAGGTGTAAAAATAATGTAATATACGCGATAATACCGTATTAAAGTGATTTTATTTAAATGTGTAACAATCGCGAAAACATCAGAAACCATTAAGTAATTCCACTGTTTCCCACACAAACGTTAACATAAATTTTACTAAGTACCCACCACGGGTACCCACATAAATTTTGATCGTCTTTCAATTATTTTATTGTGTTCTTTCAATATCGAAGTAATACCTGATGGAAATCCGCTTCTTTGGCCCTTAATTAATTGGGACACAAGCCACAGGTCCAACATGTAGAGGTATTGTGAGACATTTGTTCTATATATATGTATGTGTTGTGGCAGTCAAATTGTTTATTTTTATTTTTTGTTTTGTTATTCCATATGTTTATTCTATCCAAACATACACATGGAAACTTTATTTTATATGTCAATATAATTTATTATGTTAATAGTGATAGTTTTAAAATTGGTCTTTATAATAAAGAATGAAAGTCATAAATAAAAGACCAATTAACTTAACATGACGTTGTAAATCGTATTTAACAATAAGCATAGTACAATCGTATTTTACAATACTACTGTATTTGTTGTACTGTGTGGATTTGTAAAGATTTTTACGAGCGGAAGTGTATCCATCCGGAAATGACAAAATCTTTCATGGGAACCAATGACACGCCCTTGAATTCGATTTTTGAATTGATCAGCATTGAATTACATAATAATGTGGCTTTATTTAGGCAAACAATCTGGATTTAGGGTTCCATACATACGAATAAATGACAAACATAATCTTGCATGTCACTTCAAAACACACTACTTAGGTTTTATATATCTTAAGAGCGCACCAATGCGACCCGGCTGAAGCCATTTCGCGAAAGCAGGATAGATCTAATGACCGTAACGCGTAAAAAATGAGAAGAAGATAGTGGGTAGGCACAAGTGGGTGTCCTAGAATTAACGGGCGTAAGCGCCAAATCACATAATTGTTATTTAAAATAAAAGTACGAGGTTAATGAGTAAAAAAACTTTACCAGATTTTAGAACTAGTTATTGCTCAGCTAGGAAACTAAAAATCATTGCTAAAGACCTTAGGGTTTCGCCGTTCTGACCACAAACATCAAATAAAGGGGCTATGTTTGCAAAATAAAAGTATCGAGGCTTTTGTTATTAATCGTGTTTTCAGGTTTAACAGTTTTAAGAAAATATGTTGAAGTTTTATATATAATAAATAACAGGCATGTAGTCGTTATAGATATAGACATCTAGACGAATGTTCATTGACAAGTTTCGCATTCGTGCCCTCTTAAAGAAAAATAGTCAAATATACGAAAGCCGCAATGTATTTCGAAGTGGCTATCAAAACGTTGCACTTTGCACATTATGTTAGCAAACAGGCCGGTTGGTCTGGAAATTTTTAAATATTCGCTACTCGCACGACAAATATATTGTACGCGTGTTTTAACAATATTCCAAAAAAGGATTCAAATTTAAATAATGTTTTTTAATGATGGTTTTTATAATAATGCAATAATATAGGTTGACAGCAATAAATTTACTTAATATGATTTGGTTGCGTAGGCGCATCCAAGTACCGTTGGTCTAGTTTTACTTGCATGCAATGATCATGAAGTGGAAGATGCAAAATCATGACGTCAAAGGAATGGTTTTCTTAAAGCCGGAAACCAAACGGCACGAATACTCCTTAATCATAGTAATATAATTACAACATACTTATAAAACAGCGTTACAAGATGATATAATTAATATACATAATGTAAATCTCATGATTAATATAGTACCTACATAGGTTCTATATTTCTCAGCGCAATATTAGCTGATGAAACCAAGACGCCATTTCCTGAATTAAGCAATTTGTAATTCATATAATTTAATTTCCGCAAGTAATTTTATGTTAGAAGAATATTTATTATTAAATGTGTTGGGCATTCTTTAAATTATTAATAAGAATGTTTTTTTTAACGCTTTTTTACCTACATACATTTTGATTTAGAATTCAATTTATTTACGAGTTATTCACAAAGATAGCAAAAGAAATATTTTATTTATCCAACAAAAGTTTTTGCATGTACCCCGAGAGCCTGCTGGATAAGGGATGCATTTCACAGTTTATAGAGTTGAATTATAAATCTTGTAAAACATAGATAAACTCTATTAACTGTGAAATTCAAATTTGATTCTAGTCTAATTAACCGACTTCAAGAAAAGAAGAAGGTTTTTAATTCGGTTTTATGTTTTTTTTAATGGTTATAACCTCAAATCTCCGTCATTTATGAACCGATTTAAAAATCCTTTTATTTGATTTTCTTTTATAGGATTGCATACCGATCCAATAAGTTCCATTTAAATTTCATCAAAATTAGTAGTTCATTAATTTGTTTTTAATCATTAGTTTGAGTGTAGTCGGCTTTTTTTAAATATGAAAAAGTATTTTTGTCAGTCGAACATCAGTCTGCACTTATAAAAAAAAACAGTTTTGTCTCAATAAAGTCGAAAAAAAATACCAAACCGGCCGTAGCATGGTGCCCGCGATGCCGTGTATATCGCGCGATAAACTATCCACATCTCGCTCTTTGATATTACGGGAAACAAGACGGCGACAGCGAAAAACGTTGTCGTGCATGCCTTGCTACGGGGGCAGCTCTTTTACATATTGCTATTAAACCGAGAACCTATAAAAGACATTTATTGCGAAATTATTCTTGTAAATAGAGTGACTGCAGTTGCCTTCCTGGATTTGGTAACTATGCACAGTCCACACATACTTACTAGAGTAGAGAACATTAATCTTAAATCCAAACGGCTTCCTTACGTGGAAGGAATAATTAACTACACAATACTACTCAATTTCCATTTCTACATAAACCAATGGCAATAAAATTGCAAGTCTTATCTATCAATCGGTTGCATGCAGACGCATTGGGAACGAATCGACTCGTTGCGTCGAATAATCGATTGGGCGCACAATGCCAGATTCGCAAAAAGTCATGAGAAAAAAAGACGTACAATCGTCCCGCTCCCGTTCCACATCGTACAGTTACAGATAATATTATTGATTTTAAACTATAGGGTATATAACAAAAAGTAATACCAACAAAAGAAATATCTTATAACGACTTAAATATCAAAATCATTGAACAACTAGAGCACTGCTCAGTTCGGGTTGGTTAGGAGATATGGACACAAACGGAAAAGAAATAAGGTTTGACGCATTTAAGATGTGATGTGAGAATGGAAAGATATACTCGGTAGGAAGATTATCTAGGTGAAAAGTCTTGAGGCCAATAGGAGAACAAAAATATCTCTTTTCTTTGCAAATCGTATTCAAACGCAATGGGAAGAAACCAATTTCAAATGAATGATTGGGGCACGGAATGCCTAATCCTCTAAAGTCCAGACACCCAAATATTAAATTTATTATATATTTGGGTGTTATATATTTGACATTTTCCTAGTATTATATATTTGTACCTATTGTTTATGCAATGTAAGCATCGTGCGAAGTATATCTCCTATACTATACCACACCAAATCTATGTATCTTTCTTTCTTATACATTTTTTAAATAATATATCAATAGGAAGAGATAAACCTCTGCCCAGCAGAAGGACAATATATATTAAAAAAAAAAACATCGCCATATTAATAAATATTTCCCCAATCGCAATTTCTGCCTGCCAATCATTGCGCATTCGCTATTTTACGTTCTGCAAATCCACCATTCTGCGTCAACGCCAAATAATCGAATGGTTAGTTAATTAGCAAATGAATAAACATGATTGTAATGACAGTGCAAGTGGGTTACGTACCAGTGTCTTGTTCTTGAGACGTTTTTGCTGATTGGTGATTGGTAGCTGGTATTCATTGCAGTCGCAAGAAGTCCACTACTGACTTCATTATTTCCTAACGAAGGTAACTCTACTTACCATACTTAAGAAATAATAAAGTCGTATTTATAAAACATTACATTTTATGGTTAAGACTGAAAATCAATGATCGGGGTATATCAATTCAACAATAATTTCACGTGATAAAAGTGGAAGAGAGATAGATGCGTCACAGGCACAGGCATACAATCTGCCAGGCCGGTCGAACGCTTTTGTATGAAAATATCGAAAAAAAATTGAGTTCCCAGCATTGGTCTCATAGGAAAAGTTGTTCATTTTGACGGGCTGATTTGATGGTTCAAAGGACAAGTGTTTACCTTAACATCCTGTATAAAATAAATTCCATTTATCACCTTACTCACCAACATGCTAACGTGATCCTATTAAGGTTGTGGTAGAGCCACGCTACCGGCAAAATTCACTATTGTTAGTAGCATGAATGGGCCAGCTCTTCCGGGGAAGTACCACCCTCTCACAGAAAATCGACGTTTGAGTAGAAGCTTTTCTATGCTTCGTTCGGTGAGTGAGAGAGCCGGAGGCCCGTCTTTCCCCCAACTTTTTGAAAGACCGGCAACGCTCCTGTTAAGGGGATACCACTGTAAATAAGGTCGTTCTGAACCTTATTTATCTCGCAAAATACTTAAATTAGGAGGTTCAAATCTAAGTAATATGATTTTTGACTATTTCATCTCCAAAAATTGAAGATATAAAAACACGTTTTGATAAAATTTTCTCGATAGAAAAATTTTTTGAAAAATGGTCTTCGTTCGCAGAGTTTTTGTTATTGTAGCTCAAATGCGACGAATGAAATAATGATTTTTAGACTAAAAGATAGGTTATTAGTAATTCATCAAAATGTAAATATGAAAATACAATTAACCGGTCCGATTTTATATAAAATAGAAATAACGAATTTGGCGCTTACGTTTTTTTCTTTGAGCGACTCGAGACTATCTCCTATCTCATCATTCACGGGCTAAACCGCCAAGCGCTATCCCTTGCGCGCACTTGATCAGTCCTTTGCCGAGCGAAGGTACCAAACATTTGAGTCCTCGTCTTAAACCCGTGTGATATCCATGGGCAGATCGCTTGCTCACCATCAGGTGACTCGCTTGCTCGTTTGCTGTCCTATACCATAAAAATGGCTTTTAGCTCTTCAAGACCTGTGCTCTTTCTACCCCGTAACGGAAAAAGACGTGATAGTATGTATATATATATAATAAAACTGGCAACATATGAAAATAAAATGATGATGACATGAACGTATACGGTTGTCGTTTAGTTTAATTTGAACTTTATGTTTTTGTAGCTAAGGCTTAAGGCCTTAGCAAGCTAAAATTTGTGAGGATGACTGATGATTATGTCATTATCATTGGCCGCACCTTAAACTGTGTCTTGTTTACAAATATGTACCTCTTTAAGTAACTAAGCATCACTGCACGATCATCACTATACTCGATTCAATGTCAACATATCCGTTTGCATACATACATATGTATGTTCATACTACTACTTTCTCCCTTGCGGGGTAAACAGAGCCTAGGCCCATAAGACCTAAAAGCTACGTTTAGCTTAAGTGGCGTGTACTCGATAGTAAATTCTACGTTTTTTCTTTTCTCCCAGACCAGCATGGAAAATATTCGTTTGGTCATGTATTACTATATAAACTCATAAGTATATAGGTAAGTAACTTCTTCTTTTCGTGTCGATGGCTTAAGGGATTAGATTTTGTCTCTCCAGTATGTGGCGACTCTGACACCACTCTCGGATGCAATGTACAGATCCTCTTTGGTGCAACTAGTGGGGCACAGAGGGCACGAAAGGAGGTGCAACATGGTCTGGTCATCGTGACCACACTGACACTGCACTTCCGCCTGTTGGATAAAGCCCCATTTAGCCAGGTTATGTCGGCATCGACCTACCCCAGTGCGGAGGCGATTAAGGCACTTCCATGTGGTCCAAGGAAGCTGGGATCCTGGAGGAAGCTCCTCACATGGAGGAACTAAATTTGTTGGAGGTGGGAATTGTTTACGCCAGAGTTTAATGCGAGAGGATTTTGGTAAGTAACTAAGTCATAATGATAAACCATCATCATAATAATAAATGTTATTGTGACAAGCTTTTTGTAAGCTTATTCATACGGCTTCTCTTCCAGCGCAAGCCGTAAATGCCGGCTAAGGGAATGGGAGAAAAAAGGAATCACGTTAATAGGCGATGCGGCCAGTAACCCACCACTATTTTGATTTCGTCTTTCACCTTTACGCCCGTTAATAGATAAGCTAATTTAGGTCTGTGGCCGTAGGCTCTGTCTACCCTGTCAGAGATAAAGACGTGATAATATGTATGTATGTATTCATACATATTAAGTATATAAAACATGTCAGTTCCCAGCATTGGTCCCATAGGAAAAGTTGTTCATATCGATGGGCTAAATCACCCCTTTAAGGGTTCAGAACGATCAAAATTTCACCGTGTATATACCAAGGCGTTACGCTATTATAGGTCACCCTTTTTTTTAGCAAATAAATGATTTTGTAATTCCTTTAAAAAAAGTCTGCCACGGAACACCATTCGCGGGGCCAAATCAGTTGTTCGATGCAGCTTCTATGCTTTATTCGTTCGAAGTTTCTAAAATACTACAGGTACTCACTTTAAAGAATTACAGACATACGTAATTTAACACAATTATCGACGTAACATGGCGATGATTCGCATGCTGTATAATTTATAAATATTTTCTCATTTGTTCCTAAAACGCAAGACCTATCAATTTGAAGCAATTTCAACCATCTATCAGCGGTAATTTAACACGATAGACCTGTCAATTTCCAATATAAATTACAGTTTCGGCATGTCCATTACATCCTAGTTGATAGGCGACAGTTCAATATCTTGCTTAACTTATTTTGTCTTACCAAAGCGTAAAACACGGTAGCCATTTTGCTATTTATTGGCGCTAGAGTAAGGTCGAATGATGAATTAATTATAAGAACTAGTTTTTAGAAATTTACAATCATAATTATAATGTTATAGGCAATGGTTGGCACAAAATTCACAGTTTTAAACACTTTATTCTCGTTGTGTGTATCCACAGATAAGGATATTGTCTGTGTCTGTATCCAAGGCCATCTATACTAATATTATAAAGCTGAAGAGTTTGTTTGAACGCGCTAATCTCAGGAACTACTGCTTTAAATTAGAAAATTATTATTGTGTTAGAGAGTCCATTTATTGAGGAAGGCTTTAGATTATAAAACATCACGATGCGACTAATAGGAGCGAAGCATCAATAAAAAATGTTTCAAAAGGGGGAAAATTATTAATCTATACAAAGAAAAAACTAATTAATCATAATAACAGAAATCGCCGCGGACAAAGTCGCGGGCAATAGGTCGTCTTTTATAAATCCATTAAATACTGATTTTCAAATCATTTAAATAGGTAGTCTTTGAAAACCTCTAAGGCTACACGTTCGATGTATGTTCGTCTCTAGGCTACACGGGTTCGATGTATTTGGGCCGATGCCCAGTACGTCCAAAAACGTGTACTTCATTTTCATAGTTTATTAAAATAATTATTTTGCGTTATCATATTACAGCATGACCGTGGCAATAGTGGACCATGCATGGGCTTCAACGCGTCACACTTCAAACCAATGTCAAACAAATCTTGAAGATATCGCATACGTAGGTATATGAAATAAAATGTATTTATTAGTAATTAAAAAGACACGATGATAATTAGTAACTAAATGTTATAAATCTTTGTTGCTCTAACTCTCATGGTAGGTTTCCCTGTGTTATGAGAGTCAGACTCCTTTCAAATAGACTGTTACAATTTTCAATAGCCGTGTATAGCCGTGTGGTTTCCGATAGTCGTATGGTTTCCGGCAGAGTAGAATAGGACCACTCAAAACCTTCCCATGGATGTCGTAAGAGGCGACTTAGGAAATACAAGCTAAACAAAGCTCATAAACATCAGTGAGACCTCTCCAACACGTCTGGCCAGCAAGGAGAGTGTAGGCCAAATCCTCTGTCTGCTCTGGCCCAAATATGGCTCCGGTAGTACAGAGAGAGTCATGCTCCTGCAGTGGAGACTAAAAAAAACTGATGATGATGATGATTTATCAAATAAATTTATTGAAAATTTATATTTGGTGATGTTGACAGTTTTCAAATGATAGTTTTGTGATTCTTGTGTAAAATATAAACTAGCATTAAGGTTTGTGAGTTTCCAAATCTTATCGACACGATATATAAAAAACAGTCAAGTGCGACTCGGACTCGCGCAAGAAAGGTTTCCGTACCGTTATCTATAAAAACGGCAAAAAAATCATGTCTGTTGTATGGGAGCCCCCCTTTAATATTAATTTTATTTTTAAAGTAAATATATAACTAAATATTTTGTGAATATTTCAAGCGTCTACCTATTGCAGTTATCAATATCGAACAAAAACAAGCAAAAAAAATCACGTTTGTTGTATGGGCGCCTCCCTAAATATTTATTTTGATTCTATTTTTTAGTATTTTTTGTTAAAGCGGCAACAGAAATACTTCATCGGTGATAATTTCAATTGTTTAACTATCACGGTTCATGAGATACAGCCTGGTGACAGACGGACAGACGGACAGCCAGACAGACGGATAGCGGAGCGATATTAATAGGGTCCCGTTTTTACGCTTTGGGTACGGAACCCTAAAAAATAAGTCATGACAAATTTAAAATTTATTCTGTTTGGTATACCTAAGCAAGGTTTTTCCATAAAGTAAGTAATACTCTATTGTTACATTAAAATTACATTATCAATTTGAGTCTTACGTATTTCCCGCATCGAAATGAGATAATCAAATATACGATGTATTTCGAGCAGTGATATAACACTGCTGTCATTATGCAAACGTGTGCCAGTCAGTTTTGGCAAGATTCTGACATTTTGTAAGCCGTTGCGAATTGTCACATGTGGAGAATTTGTTTTGGGTGTTAGTTATTATGTAAATTGTGATCATTGTTCATCACACTACTCATGCGCTGGTTGCTTTTAAGGAAGTTTACGAAAAAGGTATAAATGATTATTATATTATAATATTCTTTTATAATTAAGCGGGTGCCGCGCGAACGAAGAACGTCGCTACTGCGCAAGCCATTAGGCTGCGCAGAACCATCGGCGATTAGGAAAAAAGATGAAATGTCTTAATATTTTCATATTTATATCCTTATAAAAAAAATAAGAAATGGGGCGACCTCCGAGACGTACATATAAATATTGTCATGTGAGAATTAATGTTTAAGATGTAAAAATTACAAAGTTTTTTAAAGAAAAATGCTTTTAGATATCATACCATATATATATTATTTTTAAATTTCATATGTATCTGCTTCAAATTCTAACATGGAGGCGATCTTGTTCAAGGATTGATCTAAACTATACAAATACTTTTGATGTATTAAATTAATTCAGCGCATAGTCAATTTTGGCGTGGCGTGCCCTTGGGGAGGCCTACGTCCAGCAGTGGACTGCAATAGGCTGATTGATTGATTGATTGATAGTCAATTTTCACAATTTCGTGCAGTACCGTCTTAAGGTTTTTTTTAGTATGAATATAGTTAGGTTTATTTATAAGTAGTTTTTAAGTTAGTTTATATTATTAGTAAATGCCAAATTAAAAAAAAAATGGAGTTCTAAACAAAAAGCATATTATTTATTTCCAAAATTGTTTCATTTAAATACAGCTGTTTAAAAACATGCTATATGATATCAGTCTCTTGTGTAGCCATAATAGACAGAGCAGTTTGTTTGTTTTTCGTGTGTGTAAGTGGCCAACACTGGTGTCACATTTTTCAATCTACCTAAAAGCATCTGACATAGGTTCAAACGACTGCCAGCAAAGATGACAAGCCGGAACTAACCGCTTAACATGCCTTCCGAAGCACGGAGGAGCTCGACATATTTTTATGCCACATGCGGTCACCCATCACAATAGGGACCGCGCCTAGGGTTGCTTAACATGCGTAATCGATTTCAATACTCACGACCACTAGACCATCTGGCTCCTTAAGGTAGAGCAGTCAAAAAGATCTCATGTAAAGCCAAGCTTCTGACTCTTCACGCCCCATCTCTACAAGGCCTAACTTCGCAAACTCTACACCTTAGACGAAATATGTGGCTTGGCTATTTCGCTACATTCACATGGGCGTAATTACTTATTCGTAGGCGTAAGGTGAAAAAAAATATTCACATTTCATTACTTTTCTGTGATACAATAGTTCTCATAGTAACGAAACGGCCTACCAAGCCAAGTGGATTAATACGCCGTTTCGTATTCGTTTTTTTTTTGTAAATTTTGACTAAGTTATAGAGTTGTACAGAGACTTTAAGTAACTCAAAAAGGCATATTTCCTAAAAATACTATTTAAAATAATTAATCCGTCTTACTTATAGAAAAATATTATATACGTATCTTTTCTTATTTTTTTTTTTTTTTCAAATTTGGATATCATGTATCTCTTTCTGAACGTCATATTATTATTTTTAATATTTGCAAAATCGATAAGCTACTAGCGTTTCGAAACGACCACTGCTGAGAAGAATACGCCGAAAGAAACTAAGTCCAGTATTGGTCCCTACGTGTCTTATTTCAATCAAACAATAGATGTACCGGATATTGACGTCACGCGGAACTTTAACGGGCTATATCTTTATCAATTTTTGTTTGATTGAAAAAAGAAAAAAATATATCTAATAGTTTTCCATAATCTATAAATGGTATTTGTATATTCGGAAGGCTCGCACTCGTTTATATTTAAGAATAGAGTGAAAGCTCAATTTCTACAATGCCTGTCAGATTGTTCCTAATATGTATGTAGTTTGTGTATTGTTTATTCGTTTATTCTTACAATATTTACTAGCGTGTATATTTGTATGTAGTTTATTATCTTAGTTTGTTTTATTTATTTTTATGAATTACAACTGGCACTACCCCGACAATTCTCCACATCACCCAGTTGGTTGACTGGCAGAAAAAGCCATTGGCTTTAAGTCCGCCTTTACACTGTATTGTGTATAAAGTTGAATAAATAAAAAAAATATTTTTTAGGAAACAAGCCTATTACGCTATGAATACTTAATCTGATAAAATTCTTTAAGTTTTCAAAAGACTGTCAAAGGACATCTATTATTATTATTGTTGAATTATAATATCTATGTTAGAGATACTGCTAATGTCCTTGAAATTTAAATTCATATTATTACCCCATTAATTTTTTCCAGCAAAAAATCATCTTTATTTATGCTAATTCATACACTATGACGAATATTGAAATATTGATATTTCATTGAAATATGTATCTATATAATGTTAGCCAACCATTAGAAGCATTACGTAAAAGATTAAAGCGAACTGTAATCAAGGATTTTGTCTTCAAATTTATATGAAAATGATGAACATAGGCTATTAAAGATTAAATTCCTTATCTACCCATGCGACGCCGAGTCATAAGAAGATCTTATAAGTAAAGAAAATGGTTTCTGCTTAGCCGTAGTCATTGACATAAAAATATTGGAACCGCCTAACACCGATGACAATCATGACTTAACAATGTTTCTAGTTTATCTCAATCATTTCTCAGTTAGCGATTACTACCTACCATCGGGTAAAGCGGCCTCTTCTCGCCCATCTCTAGATCTCGGCCGTGAAATTCGGAGCAAAAATCTAGATTTAAAACATTAAACGCGCACGTGTTAAACCGTTACGTGTGTAGTACCGTCCGCAGAAAAAATAGTGACGGTATGGGTACTTCATAAATGTCATGTTATTGTGTTCTTATTATGTCATTTTTTTTTTTTTCATTTTTATTTGTTGTATCGTAGTACGTGAGTTAGCCGTGTTGTTTCCGGCAAAGTAGAATAGGACTACTCCTAGTCTTCCCATGGAGGTCATAAGAGGCGACTTAGGAAATACAGGCTAAACAAAGCTCATAAACATCAATGAGACCTCTCCAACCCGTCTGGCCAGCGAGGAGAGTGTAGGCCAAATCCTCTGTCTGCTCTGGCCAAGTATAGTATATCCGGTAGTACAGAAAGGGCCATGATCCTGCAGTGGAGACTAAAAAGACCTGATGATGAAGGAGTAAGACTGTCACCAAGTGGTATCCCAGAATTGGGAATCATAGTAATGAACGCCTGATAGATTGGTGGGTCGTCGATGTAAGGCAAATTGCTGGAAAAAACTGGATTGCGATGGCTGGAGATAGAGAGGAATGGCGTAGACAAAAGGAGGCTTATACCCAGCAGTGGATCATATAAAGCTGATGATGATGATAATATTTTTAATTTATTCATAATAATTAATTTCTTCGAAAACCAAGTGCCTGTGATTCTTATATAGACACCCTATGTCCGCGTACCGATTTATTGAATTAAATTAGAGAAAGGGTCAATGTAGGTAAGTACTTGTTAAGGTCAATATAGGTAAGTACTTGTTAATGAACAACTTTGAACAAAGATGGACTACTTAAAATTATACATACATACTATCACGTCCTTACTCCCTTACGAGGTAGACTATAACTTTTATATATTTGAGTGCGATACTAGAGGTGTAGGTTTGTATTTATTAATTTTAATAGTATAAATTTTAACTATAGAACCAACACTGATATAAATCAGTGTTGTACTATAGTATTACTTATTGTACTTCACTCGGAAATCAAGAAGAACATTACTTACTAATATAGTACCGACCTACGCAACGATATCGTTGATAAGATATACTATAATAAATAGGAAAAGTCAAAAGACATTCGAAATAACATGTAATTAATATGCCACATCATAAAATATTCAAGAGTTTTTATTTAGTGTAAAATATAGACTTATTAATGAATGTAGGTACCTACATAACACGAAGATTATGTAAGATACACTTTACCTTTATGTTGCTTCGTTCTTTGACCTGAGATGTTGTGTGTGTAAATAAACATACTACTTTGTATATTACATAATTTCTAATGGAAAATCATATGCATGAATTACAGAATACAAAAGGAGGGCGTATATTTCTGAATGACGGGGAAAGTTTGGACATATATTACAAGTCAGATAAATTGACAGACATACATATTTCATTAGCAATATTTAACTCAGATACGTACTCACTTTCAAGATACGTGGAGGAATTGTGAATTTTTTTTACTACATGTTGGATTAGGCATTTGTCTCCCATCTCACCTGATGGAAAGTGACGATGAAGACGAGTAATTCTCAAATTAGCTACTAGTGACTCGCCCCGGCTTCGCACGGGTATTTATTCTATAGCCTATGTTCATTAGGGATAACGTAGGATTTTAGTGGTGAAAGAATTTTATAGATCCGTCCAGTAGTTAAAGAGCCTATTCAATGCAAACAAACTAACGATCAAATCTTTCGTCTTTTAAAATAGATTTATCTATACTAATCTATACTAATATTATAAAGCTGAAGAGTTTGTTTGTTTGATTGTTTGTTTGTTTGTTTGTTTGAACGCGCTAATCTCCGGAACTACTGGTTCAAATTGGAAATTTCTTTTTGTGTTGGATAGTCCATTTATTGAGGAAGGTTTTAGGCTATAAAACATCACGCTGCGACCAATAGGAGCGAAGCATCAATAAAAAATGTTTTGATAACAGGAAAAAATTATTCATCTATACTAATTAATCATAATACCAGAAATTGCCGCAGACGAAGTCGCGGGCAACAGCTAGTACTTAATATAATAAAGCTGAAGAGTTTGTTTGTTTGTTTGTTTGAACGCACTAATCTCAGGAATTACTGGCCCAAATTGGAAAATTATTTTTGTGTTGGATAGTCCATTTATTGAGGAAGGCTTTAGGCTATAAAACATCACGCTGCGACCAATAGGAGCGAAGCATCAATAAAAAAGTTATGAAAGCGGGGGAAAATTATTCATCTATATTAATTAATCATAATAACAGAAATTGCCGCGGACGAAGTCGCGGGCAACAGCTAGTATAATATAATAATAAAGTGTATATAGTGTAGAAAAGAAAGGTCAAGAAGTTTTGTACCTGTGTTTCGTTTTTATTCTATAAAGTATATTTCTGTGAATTTGTAAATTAATAGTATTAAAACTTACGCGAGATAAATTATAAAAACACTGTTTCACTCAAATTTGTTTCGTTGAAATCGCCAACTAGCTTCGGTTTGTTACGAAGACCATCATCAGGGCGAGTGTTGGCGATTCCAACTAAATAAACGTGAGTGAAAACGTGCTTATTATAATAACTAGCTTTCGCCCGCAGCTCCACCCTCGTCAATACCGATCCCTCGGGAACAGTACTTTTTCCTGGGATAAAATGTACCCTATGTCCTTCTCTGTACTCCAGATAACGTGTATGCAAAATTTCATGATGATCGGTTCAGTAGTTACCTACAACATGTAAGCGTAACAAACAAACAAACTCACTTTCGCATTTATAATATACTAGCTTTCGCCCGCGGCTCCGCCCGCGTCAATTTCGATCCCTCGGGAATAGTCCTTTTTCTCGAGATAAAAGATAGCCTATGTCCTTCTCCGCACTCCAGAGAACTTGTATGCAAAATTTCATGATTATCGGTTCAGAAGTTACGGCGTGAAAGCGTAACAAACAAACAAATAAACAAACTAACAAACTCACTTTCGCATTTATAATATTAGTAAGGACTAGCTTTCGCCAGCGGCTCCGCCCGCGACAACATCGATCCCTCGGGAACAGTTCTTTTTCCTGGGATAAAATATACCCTATGACCTTCTCCGTACCCCAGATAACGTGTATGCAAAATTTCATGATGATCGGTTCAGTAGTTACAACGTGAAAGCGTAACAAACAAATAAATAAACAAACAAACTCACTTTCGCATTTATAATATTACTTAATTAGGATTTGTAGATTGTCAAATTAATATGCAAACCGTACAGCGGTTTTTGATGGTATTTGAACATATTAGTGTTGTTAGTGGGCAAGTGACGGTAGCCATAAAGGGACAAGTTAACCATTTACTATGAGAGTTTACCATTTCGAAAATGTAAAGAATGTGAAGTTCGAAATATATCATGCCTATGAGAAATGAGTTTTGTTTGTTGTGAACAATTTAGGGATTTTCAAGGTAAGAGTGAAGTACATTATTCGGTTAAAAAGTTATGAAAGTCGCGCCAGTAATAGAAAAGCTCCATAGTCATAGACTGAGTTAGTATGGGCATGTGATGAGGAGAGAAGAATATATCGCAAGGAAGGCTTTGGAACTGAAGGTGAATGGAACCCGAAACAGAGGACGACCTAAGAAAAGATGGATAGATTATGTCAAGGAGAGTATGAACAAGAAAGGAGCGACAAAGGATATGGTAGGTGACAGATCAAAATGGAGGAAACTGACATACTGTGCCGACCCCACATAAAAAGTGGGATAAGGTAAAGGAATAAAAAGGAGAAGTGAAGTGCATTATTCAAGTTTGCGAGTACCACCCTAGACCTCATCGTTGCTTGCAAGACCTAAACCACAGATAAAAAAAAAAAGATTCAGACATTTTGACATGTACTTACACTGTAATCAAAAATAATTCAGAACAGGTATCATAAATAAATAAATCTACTTTATCTATACAGGTACAACAGGCCCCTTCGGCTTTTAATTAAATTCGTCTAAGTGTTTGTATGTATGTCTTCAATCCTTTCCAAATAACATTCATTTCGAGTAGGTGAAACGGTCAATCGACCATGCACACCCTGGTGTCAGAGTTCTTCGGGACCGCCTCTCGGCCTCTGACGTAGTTCATTTAACGTCTACCAGATGGCAGCCGGGACCAACGGCTTAACGTGCCTTCCGAAGAACGGCATCATCTTTATTATCAGACAATAGTAATAGTAACAATTAGCAAAATATTCCACAAAACCAAAATGGTACCGCAGTCTGATCACGGTCAGGTAATTTACTCTGTGGTCACATTTAGTGCAAAGGGCACGGTCAGCGGTAATAAAATTAACAATAAAAATATTACTGATAAACTCGAGGTTTTATGCGATCTAAGAAATTTTCTAAAATAAAAGCTTGTAAAATAAAATTTATTAGAACGAGTTTAGCAAAAAAAAACATCATTTCTTCACTAAAATTGTAAATTTGCATCCTGCCAGTGACTAGTTTTAAATTTAAATATCTGCATTGTTCTGTATAGTTATCGATTTTAGGAAAGTTATTGTCTGAAACAGCATCTCGTATAATACGCGTTTATTTTCACTGGTACTTTCTACTTTGCATTTCATTATCATAAAATCATATCTCGTCTCACTACCAACGGGGTTTGTAACAATTACTTTCGTACAACTAACTCAACAAGAGAATGAATAGTGGTCAGTGACCTCGCGAGATTTAAGGGGGGTATTATACCATCCTGAATCGCATTCTGAATCGCGACCCGATGAGAGGGACGCAGCAATACGTGCGACACGATTGGAGATATCTCGTATCATGTCTAACGTGTAGCAGCGTCCCTCCCATGGGGTCCTAAATTCTGGTTTAATAGGCCCCTTACTTGTCACTGCAAACTCACAATGAACCATATATCCATAATCGCCATAAACCATAATGGCGCTTAGGTGCCAAGTGCCAATACCGCCATTTAAAAAATTAACGGTTTGCTCTCCAGGAGTGCCGGCATTAGTGAAAACTTGCCTTTGGGGCGGTCAGGTTAAGTGTCCTAACGCGAGTTTGACAGTTTTTACCCTTCCCAAAAAGTGCACAACGCCGCTAAAGAAGTTTTCAGGTCACGTGTCCGTCTTACGAATTTTCGACCAGGTCACGTTTCCTGACTTTGAATAAGTCAATAAAAACATTAAAGAAACATTTAATACGTTTAAACAACATGAATTCAACTTGTTAAACGATTAACCTGAGTGACCAGACAAATAACCGAAAATATAGTATAAATCCATTGGCCTCACAATGCGCGTCAAATGCTAAAGTTTAACAGATTACATTGCCCAAGCTAGATTTAACGTTTGCGGGCCGAATAAGTAAATAGTTGAGCAATTCTTAAGCGATTTAGTAGCAGGCGAGATATTTGTGGCGTGTCGTAACTGCCCTAACGATTTGAAGCGAAGATACTCTTCATTTTCAGTCGGTTTACGGTTTCGCGTTCTTTGCACTGTTAGATAAAGGATACATCATTACTTTTATTAGCTAGCTTTATCCAAGGCTTTATTTCTAACTTCAAAATTATTGTATGCCTATCTATGTGTGTTATATTGTGTTTACAATCTATACAACGTGTAAATTTACCCTCGATATTTCTTTAAAGGGGTGACTCAGCCAACCAATATGAACAACTTATACTATGGGATCAATTTGTCAACATTTCCATACAAAAGTTTTCAGCCGGCATGTCCATTTTTATATTTCGTGTGTTTGACCCATATTAAACGTTCGTTATGTTGGGCTGAGTCACCCCTTTTAGGGAGTATACAGGGTACATTCACTCGAATTCGTACTGTGTAATATAATTTTATATTTTATGAAGAGTTTCTTAAATAAAGTAACGCGTTATTTTTGTATATCGTAAGAGGCATCATGATTAATATTTTTTAATACAACGAATGAACTTCCATTTTCGCAAATATAAATAAAACAATCTTGTTCAGTTGCACAAAGAAACAGACAAATAGAACAATATACGTTTTAAGTATATGTTATTCTTTTGATTTTGAAAATAATGCTACTTTGAAGAAAAGAATTCATCTGTTGGTAAATCTTTTTATCATCCTTAAAACTATCTGAAATTCTTTTTAACTCAGTAACTATCTGAATGCGGAAATTGCGATTGAATTCAAACGACCTAAATCTGAAATGGTCTAATAAGATATTAACAGATTCATACGAGTATGTGGGCCAGACAGCGTTCGAGTTCGTACTGTCTTGGCGGCAAAAAAAATAAAACAGTTGTACTCATTTCACTTTCGAAGCGAGTGTAGAGTAGCGGCAAAACCACGTGCGTATCCACAGATTATAAAATGAACCTGTTTATTTTTTTTCCACTGGCATGCAATCGAAATGAAAAGATTTGAAGGCTTACAACAGATTTTGGTGGGTCTGACAGCTGCTATCAAACAGACCCCTCGCCACAGTGCCGCCACCTGGAGTAAAAATTTATTCCAAAAACACAAAGCATTTGAATATGTAGAGTACATGCCTACTACTAACGTCCAAATGCATAAGTACACCAAAGTAAATCGATGGTGGTAAAGTTAATATAGGATATTTTTTTACACCACGAGAATTACCAACACAGATTTTTTGCATATTTTAGTATATTAATGTATAATATCCATTAGTTCTCTTGCCAAATAAACTTTTAATTTTCCTTTTAATTATTTGAATTGAACTGCCTCCGTGGTCCAGTGGTTAAGGCGTTTGCCTGTAGACCCAGTGATCGTGGGTTCAATTCCCACAGGAAGCATACTTTGTTTAGTTGTTTTTTAGGAGTAGTATGGAGATAATTTAAAGCCCGAGGAAGGACATAGGGTACCTTTCATTCTGGGAAATTCTAATGTTCTCGAGGGATCGACACTAACGCCGGCGGGCAAAAGCAATTTTCCTATAAAATAACGCGTGCTATTTTTAAATGTTGATGACAAAATACAAATACAAATTTTATGCCAGTTAAACACGTTGCTATTAGTAAATGTCATAGCGGAATTCATAAATAACCAATAAATAATATAAACATCGATTCAGACACGAGAGGACGCAAATCGGTCTACTTTCACTAGTTACCAATGTCCGGTCTGTCTGTCCTGTTACTTTCATTAGCTAGGATGTAATAATTTGTGTGTCTCAATGACAAGGCATGTGCTGTACATCCATGCTAATATTATAAATGCGAAAGTAACTCTTTCTGTTTATCTGTTACCTCTTCACGCTTCGACTACTAAATCAATTTCAAAGAATTATTTGGTATTGAGGTGCCTTGAGACCCACGAAGAATATATGACCTTGTAACCTAGGAAAATACTGTTTCCAAGGTATCGACATTAACAGGAGCGGAGCCGCGGACAAAAGCTAGTATTCAAATAATCTCATCATCATCATTTTGTGTAGGTGTCACGGTGGACATGGTTCCTTTAACGACTGCCAAATGGCAGCCGGAACCAATGGCTTAACGTACCTTTCAAAACACAGAATCATTTTTATTATCAGACAATCAGGTGATTCAAGCCTGCAATGTCCTAACCAAACTGGAAACAACTTAACAAAGTATGCTTCCCGTGGGAATAAAACCCATGACCCCCGTTGTCTACAGGCAAACGCCTTAACCACGGAGTGCTTAACTGAAAATCATAGTCATTAGAAACAAAAGGGCAAGCTGAAAAAAACGTCAATTTCATAGGAATAGGCCCATTAGATCTATATTGCACCCTTGCGAAGCTGAGGCGGGTAATTAGAATAGTATAAATCATGAAATCCGCATTTGGTTTTAAAGAAAACAGAGTTCAGTTTAAAATGCACTACTCGTACATTAAATGAAATTCTATTCTATTCCAACTCTATAAACTATCTCGTAAAAATGTCAGCGAAACGAATACAAGTCAGAAAATACATAGTTTCAGCTTGAAATATAAAGATTTGAAGGCTTATCAACACTTGGCAACGCTTCTTGCACAGCAAAGCAGTTTACAACACGCGAGGGGCAATTTTGAAATCGTTCGAAAAAGAAATTCCGATATTTATTTTTTATTTTATCCTGAGAAACAACTGTCGTCTATTTCACACGTAGCATCCCGGGAGTTCATATGCTGGAGGACGCTTTCCACCTGTATGCCAATGCCTGTTTGGATACTTTTCACACAGGCAACACCCAAAGGCGAGGTCCGTCCCTCAGGGGCGCCCTTTGGTGATGTTGTCTATATAGGTTGAGGGCCCTCTACCCTTGCCTCAAACGCCTAGTGAAGTAGCAAAAGATCACGTGGAGCTAGTCAATTAAAAAGTAAAAAAGTTGGATAATTTAAAACACTGATTTGTATAGTTCTTATAACACAAAGACAAATGTCAACTTAGTCTACCTGCGACCATGAAAACTGTAAAGTTTTCGAAACGTTAGGTGTAAAAATAATGTAATATACGCGATAATATCGTATTTAATTTTATTTAAATGTGTAACAATCGCGAAAACATCAGAAACCATTATCTTCAAGGCAGTCAAAACCTGACTTTTTTTACACGGCTACGCAAAAAGATGTTAAATGTTTTCAATGTTTATTTATATATTTGTTGTCGTTAAGATTTTTTATTTCACTATAACTTTTTAACAGATTTGGGTTTTTCATTGAAAATACTTATTAAAAAGACCCAGCTAGATCTTGTCTAGAAAATCGTCAAAAATTATCCCATTTACTATTTATACATAAGTATAGCATGTTGCTTTGAAAAACCTGAGTTAGATCAACAATATCTTTTAAGGGTATATTGAAGAACTTTCCCCAATATATATAAAACCAAATTATGAAAAAAAAAACATTTCCATAGAAAATCGTTAAGATAGTATCTTCGTGTATCAAACATAGCGAGATGCGAAACTTTAATTATCATAATGAATGGGCTATTATTTCGTACACAATAAAATACAAAAAGATTGCCTTAGGGCCCGTGGTTCACCGTGTCATTGAGTATAATACCAGCAGGTAATTTACCTATTGGGTAATGTTATTATGACCATCCACATTTGTTTTGTTTCGCTAATGATCTGGCGAACCTTAGAACATCACGAAAATTTAATTAAGAATGAACGCTTGCTTTGACTGCGTGTCAAAATCTGGATGTTATGAAATATTTTTAATTACATTGCATGACAGGAGATTCTGCAGACTCGACAGTGTTGATTAATTGTGCATCATATTTCAGTATGTATTTAACGTGATCGATACACGATAGTCTTATAAATCGATGAACGACGGCTGCACGCATGAAAAGGTGTCACGAACCGTGTGCAAGCGAGAGCGCGGAACAAGCGATAGAGAGCCACGAAGCGTTCGGCTTGTGACGCATTATATCTCTTCCACCGTTATCACGTAAAATTATTGTCCATAAACCGACTCTACAGACAACCAAGAAAGGCTACACCTGTGGCTGGAGAGATCCACCACTCCATCTCAATTAGAACCAGCAGAAAAACTACCGCCTGGATATGGCTTGCCTTGGCCGGAATGAAAACGCTATCGACTAAGAACCGTAGTCGGCCGCAGCAAAGATAACCTGGGCTATACAGAATCTGCAAATAATATCTGCAACTGTAGTGTATCTCCCTAGACCATCTCCTGTCATGGTCAGCGTGCCCCGAGACCTGCACACTGGAGGACCATGGCTACAGAAAATACAAGTTACACTATTGGGCGAAAAAGAGAATTTGATCATCGATTCGATAAGAAGGCAACCAATTTTTTCTAAATCCTGAGGAGACCGATGGACTTGTGGGTCTGAACATTAGTACTTACGTTAAGCAACTCCGACCGCGGTGCCCGCTGTAAACCGCAAGTGACATAAAAATGTCTCTCCTACGTACGTACTTCGGAAGGCATGTTAAGCCGTTGATCCCTTCTGTCATCATTGATGGCAGTCGTTACGCTATGTCAGATGCCTATCAGCTTGTATAATCTGACACCAGTGTTGGCCACTTACACACACGAAAAACAAAGATACCTTTTGGAATTTTACAATAACGGGAACTATGTCCCTCTAATTTTGGTCTTCAACATTCCAATGTCGATTGTGCTATACTATAACTTGAGTTACTGTATTTGATTAAGGTACAGTCACAAGCGTTGAGACATTACACACATCGGTTCTTAAGTCAATGTGATAAGGTCTAAAATGGAATACAATTATGTACTGTACGTTCTCTTACCTAGATGTGGACGAGAAATTTCAATCTGAGGAATTTTTTGGCCACGTCACTTATGGAGCACCCACACACCTATTTAGCACCCAGAACTAAATCAGTTCTTTTCGTTCGTTTACATAGTCAATTCAAAAAAACAAAGTACATTGTCGCAGACTTTTTGAGACCGTACAATGTTTACTTTCTGTGGCATTGCACTAAGGAAGGTCAACAACAAAATCTCCATTCCTCGGACGAAAAAAGTATAGTCAGGCACATCGAAATACTCGTAGTTTACATACATGTTTAAATGTCTGAGAGCAAAAGAAAACGTATTATACGCTAGTGTATATACATTAATGCGGAGGTCGTGAACATCGGTTTAGGGAATCCTACTTACTAATAATAAAAATGTGGATGAGTTTAGTTTTGATTTCTATCTGGATGAGTTTGTTATGCAAAAGGATGGATTTTAAAGAATTTTTACAACATTAGAATAGCACATAGTTAAGCATTAAATAACGCGAACGAAGTGGCGTTTAAAACTAATTAAAATTGAATTACTTTTCTGCTCAATATAATAGTAAATAATTGCCCAAAAAGGGACGCGCCGCGCCGTCTACCCATGTGGTTTTGTCTTTTAAAGATATTTTTTATTTATATTGTACATATTGTTTAAAAAATTTAAAAATAAGTCTTACGTCTGAGATTTGTGTAAAAAAAACTAAAAATATACCTACATAGGTACATAGATACCTACATATATCAGAAATATATTGTACCTAGACAGCGTTCAAAGGTAACTTTGTCTTGTCATGACGTTAACGCTATTGTTTGGAAACTACGCAAGTCTTCACATTTTTTGCTTCATTTTAATAGCTATTTTGGGACAACTTTACAATATAACTTGTCGTCAACATTACTCCAACCACGACATTAATAATAGCTCCTTTATTTCAAAATTACATTTTGGTAATTGTACCACCCTGACCTCTCTCTCTCTGAACTCGAAGACATCTAAGCATATAGGTACATCGCTCTTATTTTGTTAGAAGGAAATTTCATACTTGTTTAGTGTTTCTTTTATTTATTTTATCTGAATACTACTCTATCTTCATCATCTTCATCAGGTCTTTTTAGCCTTCACTGCAGGAGCATGACCCTCTCTGTACTACCGGAGCCATACTTGGCCAGAGCAGACAGAGGATTTGGCCTACACTCTCCTCGCCAGCCAGACGGGTTGGAGAGGTCTCGTTGATGTTTATGAGCTTTGTTTAACTTGTATTTTCTAAAATAGACTAATATTATACCGCTAAATTAGGCAATTACAAGTTCTCACTTATAGAAATAAAATTGCAATAGAATTTCTTTCTCTTTGTATATAGGAGCTCGTGCCGTGCGACATTCTATCGAATGCTTCCATAATACCTACCATCGATTTCGTGAAGTTGTTGCTAGATAGATTTTGGCAAAGCATTGTTTACTCCTTTCGTGTTGCAACTGCCACCTTGAACCTTGTGCTGTGTCTGCACAAAATAAACAAAGTTATGTCGATGCCGATTGAAATCTAAACTTTATTTGTCTGTCGTCAGTTGATGCAATGCTTTTATGGGGAGTCGTAGGTAGAATAGCACCAAAAAGAATACGACTACAACTTATGAAAGTAAAGAAAGACTAAGACTGACAAATAAAGACTGTCAATGAATCACCTGATTGTCTGATAATAAGGATAATTCCGTGCTTCGGAAGGCACGTTAAGCCGGTGGTCCCGGCTGCCATCTGGTAGTCGTTAAGGGAACCACGTCAGAGGCCGAGAGGCGGTTTCGAAGGACTCTGACACCAGGGTGTGCATGGTCGATTGACCGTGACACCTACTCGAAATGATGATGATGAATGAATCAAAAAATCATGAAAAGGATTTCATTGGCTTAATTTGTGTCAATGAATCAAAAATTCATAAAAAGGAATTATTGATTCATTGACACAAATTATGTAAGTCGCAAAGACTAAATTAAACCTTAATCTACTTAGACCCTTCTAACATGCACGTCAATGCAATCATTGCGAACAACTTTTACTTTGAGATCAGCTCTGAATTCGTGAACAAAAACTGTTGTCTCATATTTGCGTTGTCACGTGACCCTTCTTCATTTGGATTCTTTATTTTATTATATGCAAATGAAAGAATGTAATGAAAGAAAATAAAACATATACACATAGAGTACTCGTAACTACTAAAGTTTCACGTTCAGCAATGCAAGATGTAAAGAAGCCTTTTTAAATTATTCTTACTTAAATTACTTAGAATTCCTGATATAATTAAAACCCATTTTATACCACGAAAGATGAAGAAATAAAATGAGTAAACAAACAAAAAATAAGCATAAGTGAGATTATAATTATAAATATTCAACCATAAAAGCTTTGTGAACATTGCAAAAGTAACCTACTTAAATTACTCCAGAATTCCTGACACAATTAAAACCCATCTTATACCACGAAAGATGAAGAGATAAAATGAGTAAACAAACAAAAAGTAAACGTAAGTGAGATTGTAATTATAAAATGCTCGTACTATTTTACCATAAATTCTTAAAGGGAAACATAATTAAGCTTTGTAAACATTGCAAAAGGATTAAAAAGTAATCAGAATGCGTAGATTAAAAGAGGATTCACACCGGTCTCGGATATGCTAAATGTCAAGGTGAGCCGTAAGATGGCGTTAAAACAAAAATGGCTGACCAATATGGCTGCACGATTAATTTAAATTCATTCACACTCGTAACGTGCAAACGAGTCGCCCGTTAAAATTTTAATAAGGCTACCTTTTAAGCATGGGTCATTACCAAAATCATAATATGATAATTGGTTAGAGATTGAAACGCAATCAATGCGATGATCGCATGTGTGTAATAATTATCTTGTTGTTCGTTAGTGATTTTTAAACGATCGAAAGTAGTTGAGTATTTTTTTAGGAAAGGGTCCTCTATTGGGGGATTTAAGTTTGGACAGTCGTAAAGATAAACACTTGGGCCGAATGTATTGACTAAGTACATAAAAATTTGCTCGTATGAATGTAATAAACGTGCGATTCAGAAGAGTGAAGTAAGAACCTTTATTTCATGACGACAAAGAGATTAAAAATTTAATAAAAAAAAATGACTTAAAATTTTTCTAAGATTCCATCTTCAAATCAGATCCTGGTTTCCTTATCATGGTACCCTTGGGGTATCTCCTATCCAACAAAAAAGTCATCAAAATAAAAATATATACGGTCGAATTAAAAATAAGTAAATACTGGTACCTACATTAATACCTTACGTTAGAGGGCTGGTGGTTGCTGTGTTCGTGGTTATATTTGTGGGAATTGTCGCCAAAGTCTCCGGATCAACGACAAGAAATACATCATCATTTCATTGATAACACGCGTTGGAAAATTAAATATGAAAGACGTGGAGAGCCAAATGCAAGAAAAGCTACTCTTAAGTGACAAAAATCAAATACGATTGAATCCTATAAGCCTTTTTTCTGTACCAAAGTAGACTCGTGTTTTAAACTGACAAAATTAAAGAATGGAATCTTTATTCGCAGAAAATATGTTGCTAACTGTATTTAAGTATCTCATTTACTACTCACTGACGCTAGTATTGTTGCATTCGTCTCTCTAAGATTTATGAAGCGCATTCACAAACGCGCGCTCTATTTAGATAGAATATTAGTGCCAATCCAAAGTTAGAAGGACGAGGCTTCGCGTGGGAAGGCTTCATAGCCGGTACCTACACTACTCAACCTATTTTAATCAAACGGGTTGGGCCATCATGGTCTTTCTTGTTCTAAAAGTGCAAGCCGGATTCCATGCTTCAATTAATGATAACAAGAAGATCCTTGGCCACCGTCGGTTCAGTCAGTTTTGGAACCGAGTGGAACCATCCCTACTGGCGCTAAGAGGCAAGATGGTGTTTCCTGGGTTATCACATATGTGGACACTCTAGCACCTTTGTACTTACCGGCAACATCAAGCCAGGGTTGATTGCCGGTGCGAAGGCGAGCAAAAGACGTAAATATGTGGGTCTTGAACACAATTTTCCTTCCCTTCGCTGCGGAAACGATGAGTTCCTAGGGCCTGGAAGCTAGGATTTTTTTATCACAACTGACAACTTGTCTTATTGAGGCAACAGGAGACCCTAAAGCTGACTTTTATGTTATGTAACGAATCAGCTGCGCTATAAGACTGCCAGCCGGCCTATTTTCTTACTCAGTGTACAACGCTTTGATAGTCACTTCAAAGTACATTTCCTACGTGTTATATATCACAAATAAAAATAGTCACTCAAACGAAAGCCGCAATGTATTTTTAAGTGACTATCAAAACGTTGTACACTAAGTAAGCAAATAGGCCGGCAGTATTTTGGGCAAGTTGCTTCATTGTGGTGAGTTGGAAATCTATTTCTATATATACATACTTTTATTATCATCTGTTAAATTAAAAGGTGAATTAGTTTAAAAAATATGTCTGAGGATATAGGACATACATCATACATAACCCTGCTTTGGACTTTCTCTAAGTCGGGTCGGTAAATACTAAGCTTTGCGTGGGAAGCCTTCATAGCCTCAACTACAATTTTAATAAAATCGTGGTTATATGCTGATGGAATGCGCAGATAATGAGGTTATTCGACTTGCAATTGTTTGATGACGACTAGATTGCTTTATTCATATGACTTTTATTGATCATAGTTTCTTGTCTAGACATAATTATTTCGATACCATAAAACGAGGCGCCTGAAAAGGGATACGAATAGGCTAGTTTCCTGAGTCAAAATAATAACATTACAATTAGTCCGTAATTTAGATAATCTCGTGACGTCAAAGTTTGCTAAAAAGAGTAGCAAACTATGACATCACATGGAATTTCAAAGGGCTCTAAAGAAAAAATACGTATCCAATGTTTTTTAATTATCTAACTGACGGACTAATTATGTTTTTTTTTAAGGTTTCCTTAGTCTATTTAGATAAAAGATTTAGAGGGCAAAGATAGTGTTACACAAACGGATATTTTGGAGAGAAGGTACCTTAGTAAGATTTAAGTCTATACTATGGGGAGGGGCATTAGTATAATAAATATTATATCAGATAATTTATTGATTAGATTCTTATTTTGCTTCTAACATATTAAACTCTTTAATTAATTTAAGTCTAAAATCATCATCATCATCATCATCAGGTCCTTTTTAGTCTCCACTACAGGAGCACGACCCTCTCTGTACTACTAGAGCTATACTTGGCCCGAGCAGCCAGAGGACTTGGCCAACTTGAGTTGGAGAGGTGTCACAGATGTTTAAAAGCTTTGTTTAGCTTGTATTTCCTAAGTTGCCTTCTACGACATCCACGGGAAGACATGGAGTGGTCCTATTCTACTCTGCCGGATGCCACACGGCTTCTATAAATACAAAGGGACAAATCACACAGACTGAGCTAGCCCTATAGTAAGTGTTCTGAAGAACTTTTTAGATTGGTGCCACCGTTACCTTCCTACCACCGCACTGCCTGCCACAGGCGTAAAATTCATCCCCACATCCTTGACACTTGTGTCTCCATCAATGTCAGAGCGTCACGTGGTTTTTTCCCTCGTACAGCAGGATTGTGGTAAGAGCGGCTCCCGAGGATTTCCCTGTGTGCTATGACTTGGGGTCCTTCAAAAGGCGTGTTTACAGGTATCTTAAGAATTGGCAACGCATCAGCAGCTCCTCTGGTGTTGCCGATGTCTATGGGCAACGGAGACCACTTTCCATCAGGTGGCTCGTCTGCTCGTTTGACTTCAAATATATATAAAAAAAAAGTATCTCTGCTAGTCTGGGAGAAAATAAAAGGCCTAGAATGTACCAGCTGTTTCCCGCGCAGACTGTAAAAGCCGAACGAGAGAATAGGCGAAACTCTAATGAATCATGACGATAGGATGTGGCTAGAAACACATCAAATTATGACTTAATTTTCCACCGCCACCAAACTTACTAACTGCCTCCGGGGTCCATTGGTTATGGCGTTTGCTTGTAGAACCAGGGGTCGTGGGTTCGATTCCCACCGGGAGCATACTTTGTTTAGTTGTTTCCAGTTTAGTTAGGACATTGCAGGCTTGAATCACCTGATTGTCTGATAATAAAGATGATACCGTGCTTCGGAAGGCACGTTAAGCCGTTGGTCCGGGCTGCCATCTGGTAGTCGTTATAGGAACCATGTCATAGGCCGAGAGGCATTTCCGAAGAACTCTGACACCAGAGTGTGCATGGTCGATTGACCGTGATACCTACACGCAATGATGAGCGTCACTAAAACGCTAAACGTGGTTTTAGGTAGATTCACTTTTAGTTAAATTATTTCTTGTAATTTAACACAAAGTGCATGTAACTTTGACTTTCACAAAGAAACGTCTGAATCAATTCGTTATTGTAAATTTAGGTACCTAGGTATTATGGCCCTAGGCTGTATCTACCCCATAAGAGATAAACACATAATTCGTGTCTATGGATGGATGTTTAGGAATACGATTCGATTTTACACATAATTGCCAGGTAACGATGTCACCAAACATAATCATATTAGATTACAATCACCTCTATCGATTTAGCTTCAGCAATGACTTGCATTTATGAAATTGTGCCATTTGCACATGTCGGCTTTCATGCTTGAAGAAAGGTCAATAAACACTTCAAAATATTATCGTTAATATATGGGCTGTCGTCTCAGTTTATTACCTGTTAATTTCCTGAGCAACTAAACTTAGGTACATAACATATTGAAGTCGTCATCTTATTTATTACAAAGTGTTCTGAAAATCTCATCTGTATTCGTCATAGATTATCTTATATCTATGGTATTCGCAAATGTTAATTTAAAAAAGGAAACAGTCTCCAAACGGATTCGAGTCCTTCATCGCATGCACTTTAACGTAGGCAGGTAACGTCGAAAATTCGAATGTTTTGTTTTAAAATACAGATAATGGCGGGGTGAAGTCCGTGGATTCGATATTTAAAATGAAATTATACCTCTTATACCTACGCCGCTAAGCGTTTTCTTGAACAAATCTTCGAGGCATAGATATGTATATTTATTCGTCCAAAGTATATTCTTAAAATAATGATAAGTGCTCACATGGAAGACGACGTTAATTTTCCAATGATAGGTATTTTGTCGCCAGACGCACGCTCCAAACTAGTTTTGTCTACGTGTCTTATCGTTTTGAGCAATAAATAAATAAAAATCAGGCGTTTATGGATTCAGCACATTATTTTGGAGGTGATCGTGATCCGCGGTAATGTAACGTCAAAAACTTGTATTTCGAGGTTCGGCTACATTTCCATATTACGGAGGCCAGTGGAAGGCAATGATTTAGGAAAACATGTTGATTTGGCTATTTGTGAAGTAATTAGTATAAGATATTATATCAGATAATTTGTTGATTAGATTCTTGTTTTGCTTCTAACATATTAAACTCGATAGTTAATTTGAGTTTATAAATACAAGGGGACAAATCACATAGACTGAGCTAGCCCTACAGTTAGTGTGAACTTTTGTCATATAGACTAAAAGACAGACAATGTTCAAAATTCGGATACTAACTCAACTATTTTACATTTTATTAAAGATAATTATAGATAAACATCCAAGACCCGGGCCAATCTAAAAAAGATCGTTTTTTAAACCCATGGACGAACCAGGGACCCTGCGATTCAGAGACGAAATGGAATCACTTAGTGATGGGTTGCTAACCACATCGCCTTCAGATTTTCTCCGATTCCTACCGGCTGGAAGAGAATCAATTGGTACATTCTACGTATTCCCTTTTTTATTTCAGACCAGCATGGAAGAAATTAGTAGAGAATACAGACAGGCGTCACGTCTGTTTCCCTTGCGGGGTAGACAGATCCCAGGCTTTTAAGACCTTAAGCGTTTCGCTGCCGGCTGGTGCATAACAATGCATTTTCCATGGGTTTCCTGCACATACGCGGGTCGCGGCACTGAACGGGTAGCCTCTGGCCACATGAGTGGCTCGAATACGTTGGAAAAAGAGTCAATTTAGTAATGGATTTATAACCACATTGACACTAACATGATTGCTCAGATTTTCTCCCATTTTCTCAATCGGCTTTTACGATCTGCGCGGGAAGAGAAGAATAGAAATTTAGTAGAGAACTGCGAAATAGAGAAGTTTTTGAGATTTTGAAGTGAAAACTTCTTTAAACTTCGTTAAACTCTCGTCATAACACGTGACCTGATCGAAAATTCGTAAAATGGACACGTGACCTGAGACCGCCGGCGCGGCTTAGGAGAGGAAGTAATCCCCATTTTTTTTTTACTAAATATTGAATTAGGCATTTGTCTCCCATCTCACCTGATGGTAAGTGACGATGAAGACGAGGATGTTACCTACATGCCTATCCAAGTGATACCCATTTATTCTACTTTTGAATGTCCCGGGATTGTACTTGTTTGGGAATATACGTTGTTTTAATGTTATAGGTCGGCAAACGAACAAGCGAGTCACCTGATGGTAAGTGATCACTTCTGCCCATGGATAAATGCAACACCAGGATGTGACAGGAGCGTTGCCGGCCTTTCAATCAACATCTACTATAAACATTTACTAACGTCCTCACTACGATGGTTCTGCAAATTTACCTCTCTTTGATAATTTACTCTCAGTTTAGTTTATTTTGATTTACCTTGCTTCTGTTTTTATTACATTAGTTTATATCTTTCCTTCAACTATCTTGAATGTGAAACTTGGCGAACTACCCTAAAATCTATCCGCGGAAGGGTCCCGGTGACTTGTGTTACAGGTTTTTCACGAAACCTACTTCAGGCACCAGTCCTTCACAAAGATAGGTTTTACAGGGAACTTTGTGAAGATATCTTTATTACATTATAAATTTACAAACATGTTCACTGTAAATACCTTTGTGAAGGAAAATAAAGATTTATTTTATTATTATTATTATTTCAAGAAGTTGGAAGGGGGATTATGGTGAACTCATCGAACGAATGGTAAAGTTTCTACTCAAACGTCGCTTTTCTGTGAGCATATGTTTTAAAATTTATTATATTGGATATGATAGAGTTTGAACGAACACGTCCGCATTGCGAAGCCGGTTTTGTCGGGTCAACACTTTCACGACGCATCGCTTTTTACTACCTATTTGATGATATGATACGTAATAAACACTAGTTGACAGTGGAAATTATGTATCAACATATAGTTTTTTATAACGGTAGGCTTGCAGCAATCTCTTAGGTAAGTGGTTGGCTGTAGGTCTTCTAAATTCTTTTTTTTTTTACATTTGATCAATTCTTGATCGAATATCTTTCCAAACCTTTATAATGAGGGCCCGTTCCTTGGCTCACTAAGCGTCAATGTTGAGTATGGTTTCGAAAAAGCTTTTTATGCCTGTGTTTAGTTTTTCGTGTATGTAAGTGGCCACCACTGGTGCCAGATTTTTCAAGCTGCCTAAAGGCGTCTGACATAGCTTAACGACTGCCATCAATGATGACAACAGCCGGGACCAACGGCTTAACGTACCTTCCAAAGGCTTTTTAATACTCGCGTAGAAACATAGTATAGGTACAAAAAACAAGTTTCTTTTATAGAATCCCCCTTTATATTTTTATTTTACCAATTTTGTTTTAATTGTTTGTTGTATATAGCGGCATAAGATATAATCATGCTGTGAAATCAAATTCAAGACTCTACCATGGGTTCTACCTGTTACGTTTCAGTAGATACAGTCTGGTGACAGACAGCTAAGCCTCCACTGCCCGTATGTCTGTGACGAGGCTGTGATTATCTGATAAAAAAGATGATTCCGTGCTTCGGAAGGGACGTTAAGCCGTTGGTCCCGGCTGCCATCTGGTAGTCGTTAAAGGAACGACGTCTGAGGCCAAGAGGCGGTTACGAAGAAGTCTGACATCAGGGTGTGCATGGTCGATTGACCGTATCACCTTCTTAACTAGACAGTCGAAATTATCACAGATGATACATTTCTGTTGCTGCTATAACAACAAATAACCAAAAACAGTATAAAATATATATTTTACCTCTAAAAATTAACACTTGATGATCGTTAGAAAACAATTGACAGTTTTTTTCGTAGAAAATAAAGGTACCTTTTAAAATCGCTAGTCATTACAATTGCAATCAATTGGCTATTAGTTATCTCCATACCGCATTCTTATCAGCATAACCAAAACATCGTCTCTAATCGTTTTGTTCATTAAAAATATACAATTTGCCAGTTTATAAAATTGCGCCGGCGCTTTAAGGTTGTAGTTAAAGAAATTAAACGCTTTGACAGTTCATTTTGGTTCGAGTAGCTAAGGTGTGGAATGAATTGCCTGCGTTTATATTCCCAGACAAGTACAATCCCGGAACATTTAAAAGTAGAATAAATGGGTATATCTTGAATAGACATGTAACATCCTCATCTTCATCGTCACTTACCATCAGGTGAGATGGGAGACAAATGCCTACTTCAATAATTAGTAAAAAAAAATGTATAGCCAAACTGAGGTGGGATTGGACAGGTCATGTTTGCAGAATGCGCCCAGACAGGTGGGCGAAGTTAACCACGGAATAGGTCCTGTAGGCTGGCAACGAAAGAGAGGCCGTCCAAGAAAAAGATGGTCTGATGATTTGGCGGTTTATGATAAAAATGGGCGATCCTTCACAACAGATAGATAGAAGGGACGAGTGGCGTACAAGAGGGAGGCATCTGCCCATCAATGGGAAACAATAGGCTTAAAAATAATAAAAAAAAACCGGCCCAGTGCGATACGGACTCGCGCACGAAGGGTTCCGTACCATTATCTGAAATAAGTTTTAAATGATTAAATATATTTTATGTAACTAAAAATGAAGGCTTTTCAAAATTTTTCCTTTATCTGTGTTACAAGACGTTGTTTCGTACCAAATTTCAAGATTCTGAGTCCACGGGAAGTTCTCTGTAGGTTTTGATTCCTTTGCGAATGTCGAAAAAGCACGAAAATTTGCGGCATAACAAGCTGTATATTTTGATTGCGCTGGCTTAGAAAGTTGATTATTTCCTAAAAAGTAGTTTATTGCAACAAAAGGGATTGTGCATTTAATGGCTTTACTTATACCAAGTTAGTGGTAATGACGGAGCAAGACTTGACAATGGCACCCCTTATTCGCGCGACGTGATCGAAAAACATGCCCTGCAAACCCTAGAGGAGTTAAGTTGTTACCCTTGGGTTCAGGAGTAATTAACGACTTCGTGTAGTGGCTAAATGCTTTAGTAGATTTATTCATTTAGGCATTTTGAAAAATTTGACGTTAAAAGAAATATAAAAAAAAAAATCTCCTTTTCATTACGGTTTTATTTTAATACTTCTATAATTAAGTGTAATGAGAACAAACGAAATGCATTCAGAAGTGCAATATTTCAGGATTCACGTATGTGTTTTTTTTTTTTTTTAATTAGGTACCTTACTTATTCCTTTAACAAATTTGTACTTATATTGTTATAATCCTTACGTCTTTTTGAGTCAAGATAATGTTTTGCAAGGCAGCCGTTTTTTATAATAAAAAATCTTGTACTTAGATAGATAGGCTTGAAGCGATATTTCCAAATCGTCAACTGATAGAAAATTATGATTTTTAACGGAACAGTCGCTCGGCTTGTATAGTCACTCGTTCGAAAATAGTACCCCTGAATCTTGCGTGGTCAAGACCAACACGAACGACATTCCGGTCTAATGAGCGGACTATCTCAAAATCTAGAGTTTGTTGTTCCGTTTATCTCGATACGGATAAACAAGGACGCTTATGTTCACGGTAAATCAGCTAATTCATCTAAGCGTGTTCATATTAATACGTATAATTATAATACTTACTTATAGGACGTTCAAACATGTTGTCACCTTTCAAATTCATTGTTATTTATTGTATACATAGATGCATGATATCACATCTTTATCCCTTAGACAGACCCTAGGCCCTTTACGCTCTAAAGGCCACATTTAGCGTGTTATTGGGCGGAAAATGTAAATAGTGATGAGTTCGCAGCCGCATTGTCAGTATTCTCCTTAATATTTCGGTGGATTTCAACGGTCTGCGCGGGAAGAGACGCAGCTGGTACATTCTGTTTTTTTTTCTTCCAGACTAGCATGAAGATATTTATTGAAATCGTCTTATTTTTTATTACTAGCAGAAGTTGCTCAGCACATCACACATTTTAGGACCGTCTAGGCCTGTCAACATAAACAAACTTCGGTTACTCTCGGTTACTCTGTGTAAAGTTTTTAATTAAGAATGTAACTAAGTAGGTAGCTCTGTGACCTCAAGCCAAGAGTCATATTGCGCTTATTTCATTTGTGCTAATTCGGCCATTTTTTAATTTTATTCAAAAACTGAATCGTCAAAAAAAAAATGTGAATAAAGTGTGTGCTCATAAAATATTTCAGGAATTTAGAAATGCCACCTATAGAGAACAGCTGTAGAGCGGGACATACCTATGAAAGTTTTTTTTGGCCAAGCCGAAGCATAGACGCTTCGCCGCGCTCTTCAACTAAAACTTAAAAATACATTCAAAATCTGACGTTAAAATCAAAACGTTGCCTTGTTTACAGGGATTTAAAAAAACGCTTTTCTCAACGAAATGCTTATTGGATTTTTTCAAAATAGCAGCAGGTATCCGAAAAGTTGTTCATGTTGACGACCCGAGTGACCTCTGTAACATGTCGACCCCACTGTAGACATTTAAGTAACATACTTACATAGGTATCACGTCTTTTTTAGACGACAGATCCTAGGTCAATAAGACTTTATGGGATCATTTAGCACGTTGGAAGGCGTGTAGATGGAAAACGGAATCACAAAAGTGATGGGTTGCTAGCCGAATCGCCTATTGACATGATTCCGCAGATTTTAGCCCAATCCCTTGATCGGCTTTTACGATCTTCGCGGGAAGAGAAGCAGCTGGCATATTCTACGTTTTTATCTCCCAGACCAGCATGGAAGATATTTAAGTAAGTAAGTACCTACGTAGGTATACTTAAATCCAAACGAGGCAGGGCAGGGAGTGTCGCTAATTCATCATAACTTTCTGACGTAGGTATGTTAGAGGCAGTTTAACAGGTTGCCGTGACACGTGTAGGTATTTTATATTACAACACCAAGATTTACCAAGAGAAACCTAGGTACCCACTTATCTACCACTCACTTGAGGTATTAATTGCTACATAAGATACAATTCATAATTAAAGAACCTTCTAAAATTAAAAATAAAATGCTTAATTTTTTTCCAAATAGGTAAAGAATTCATAAGTATAGAACATACTAAAATGATAAAACATTTTTTTTTTACAAAAAAGTAAATATTCATCACTAGAACAAAATAAAATAACCGGCTCCGAGTTTATGTACAATTTCACCAATCACCTAAAGAGGTTCAACAAACCATACCTGTTGCGGAAGTCCGAAGGGAGAGTCGGCCAGTTCTTCCTAATGATTTCCAGTTTTCACAATCACTTCCGTCGGCAAATATTTTCAAAAAGTATTAAAAAAATAAACACTCAGAATTAAAAAGTAAACAGTCACCAAAAAGGTTCAAGTCCTTCATCACAAATCACTTTCACGTAACGATTTAAAATTCGAACGTTTATAATGGAAAGTCCTGTGAAAATGGCGGGGCGAATTCGGGAAATTCGAAAGAAAATACGTCACTTAGCGTTCCGAGAGCGGAGCATAGACAACGCACGTGTTCACGGCAAAGAGGTCGGTTATCAACTGGCGGCAAGCGAGAGGCTGGGTGTGTTTGCCGCGTGAATGTAAAGGTTTTTCATTGCATTGCTTGTGATGGCTGGTCACCGGATCGGATAAGCCGGTGCCATCTCCGGATGCTTGCCGCAAAGGTGAACGAGGGCTTGTAGGAAGTGAAACCGGTGCAAGGAAGGACTTTTGGGATCTTATCGCAACGCATTAAGAGCGCACCAATGCGACCCGGCTGAAGCCATTTCGCACCCCGCGCCCCGCGCGAAAGCAGGATAGATCTAATGACCGTAACGCGTAAAAAATGAGAAGAAGATAGTGGGTAGGCACAAGCGGGTGTCCTAGAATTAACGGGCGTAAGCGCCAAATCACTTAATTGTTATTTAAAATAAAAGTACGAGGTTAATGAGTAAAAAAACTTTGCCAGATTTTAGAACTAGTTATTGCTAAGCTAGGAAACTAAAAATCATTTCTAAAGACCTTAGGGTTTCGCCGTTCTGACCACAAACATCAAATAAAGGGGCTATGTTTGCAAAATAAAAGTATCGTGCCCTCTTAAGAGGGCACGAATGCGAAACTTGTCAATGAACATTCGTCTCGATGTCTATATCTATAACGACTACATGCCTGTTATTTATTATATATAAAACTTCAACATATTTTCTTAAAACTGTCAAACCTGAAAACACGATTAATAACAAAAGCCCGATACTTTTATTTTGCAAACATAGCCCCTTTATTTGATGTTTGTGGTCAGAACGGCGAAACCCTAAGGTCTTTAGAAATGATTTTTAGTTTCCTAGCTTAGCAATAAATAGTTCTAAAATCTGGCCAAAGTTTTTTTACTCATTAACCTCGTACTTTTATTTTAAATAACAATTAAGTGATTTGGCGCTTACGCCCGTTAATTCTAGGACACCCGCTTGTGCCTACCCACTATCTTCTTCTCATTTTTTACGCGTTACGGTCATTAGATCTATCCTGCTTTCGCGCGGGGCGCGGGGTGCGAAATGGCTTCAGCCGGGTCGCATTGGTGCGCTCTTAAATAAAATACTAATGAAATGATACTCGTTGATGTCTAATATTCTACTGATATTAATAGGAAAGTACCTACCTACTTAAAATATGTGATGTCTTCAAGATTTTCAACAAAGCCTTCTCCTTGCAGAGACTCCGAGGATTTCCTGAGCAAAATCTGAACGGGATTTTTCATAGGAAAAAATAATCAGCTTTATCCATACCAACTATACCTCACTCGTCCAAATCAATTCAAGTATTAACAGTTAACAACATCGTTTCCTTTGTTATTTTAAAAATACTTCCCGTGAACTCACTCTTTAAATTTGGTACGAACTCAAAGCAACGATAAAGGAAAAATTGCGAAAAGCATACGTAGGTCACTCGATAAGTTTTGAGATGCTCGTAATTTAAAAATGGAACGCATCTGCATTATATATTTTTTAAAAGCTAATTTATTTAGAAATAGAATGCATGTAGCCAGATGGCTGGTAAAAAAAAAAAAAGATGTGCGAGTCATTTTACTACGACGCTTCCCGCGTTTTTCTTTGCAACGATGGAGCTTTACCGCGAACATCTGCGCGCTATGATCTTTTATGATTATAAATTTGATAACTGAACAACTTAGCCTTCAACGATTATAAGCAGCGTTAGGGGAGTCTGCTCCATCCCGAGCAACAGTTTTTAGATGGTTCAGTGAATTTAAAAGGGGTAAAACAAACCTCGAAGATGACCCTACAAGTGGTCGCCCACAAGCGGCAGTAGCTGCAGAAAATGTGTGGACCACTGAAATAATGGTGCGAGAAAACCCACAAATTACATACTCGGACATCGATAAGATTCTTGGCGTTAGTTCGGGGAGTGTTAGTATTATTTTACATCAGCATCTAGGAGTGGGGAAGCTTTATTGTCGTTGGATTCCGCGTTTGCTCTCAAACACTGAAAAACAGGCCCGTGTGGATTGGTGCCGCGAAATGCGTCTACGTTTTAAAAATGGATCATCAAGACGTGTTTCGGAAATCGTCACAGGCGACGAAACGTGGATTTGCCAATATGATCCAGAAAATAAGAGACAGTCGTCAGTATGGGTCTTTTCAGAATGAATGTTGCCGACAAAACTGCAAAGACCTCGTAACGTTGGTAAAAAAATGGTGGCCAGTTTTTTTTCTCGCAGCGGGCATGTGTCGACAATACGACAATAATGTTGGAAAATCATAGATCTGTTAACTCGGAATGGTATACAACAGTAGCATTGCCAAAAGTTTTCCAAGCTCTGCGAGTGAGGAGACCAAGGACCGGGCTTCGGGGAATCATGCTGCATCACGACAACGCTTCGTCACATACGTCCCTCAGAACAAAGGCGTTTCTTGCAGAATCCAGTGTTGAAACCTTGCCCCATCCACCGTACAGTCCGATTTGACTCCCTGCGATTTCTTTTTGTTCCCCATAATCAAATAAAAATAAAAGGGAATTTTTTTTCGTGCGATGAAGCGGCCGTGGTCGCCTACGAAATCGCAATTTCGGACCTATCGGATCAAGACTGGCAAAAGTGTTTTAATAGTTGGTTTAGGCGAATGGAACTAGAGATGTAAAGAACTCGAGTCTTTGAGTCTTAATTCGATAGACTCGGCTCAATTTTGCAAGACTCGGTGTACTAACAAAACTCAGAGCCTTGAGTTGAGCCGAGCTCTAGTCCTTTCTCGAAAACTCGAGCACCAAAATAGAACTCGTATTTCAAAAAGAGCTCGAGTCTTAAAAAGAAGCTCACGTCTCAAAAAGAACTCGAGTCTTAAAAAGAGCTCGAGTGTATCGAGTCTTGAGCGTATCAAGGTTGATTTATTTACAAATACATAGTTCATTTGGCAACATGCTAAATGTGGCCTTTAGGCATGGCATTATTAGGATCTGTGTACCTCAAGAGGGATAAAAACGTGACACTATTTATTATGTGGGTACTGATCCATTTTTATTGCTTGTTATTTTACGAGTATTTAAAGCTAAGAATACTAGACTTTACAAAAATAACTAAATTACTAATATATCTCACAAAAGTAACATATTTTATTCCCTGTTTATTTATAAAGGAACTCCAAATGGAAAAGAACTTGAGCGCGACTCGTCGCGTAAAACGACTCGAGCGCGAATTAAGACCTGAGCGCCATGTTGCGCTCGAGTCTTTATGTAGACTTAAGTGCTCTAGCCTGGGGGTCTTGTTGTAACAAGTCGAGCTGTGCAATTTTTCAGCCGAGCCTAAAATTTATGACTCAGAAGACTCGAGTTCTTTACATCTTTAAATGGAACTTTGCATAGATAATGAAGGAGAGTATTTCGAAAAGTTTTTTTTTTTTAAATATATACGGACAAATTACACAGATTGAGCTAGCCCCAAAGTAAGTTCGAGACTTGTGTTATGGGATACTAACTCAACGATACTACCTATATTTTATAACAAATACATATATAGATACACATCCAAGACCCAGGCCAATTAGAAAAAGATCATTTTCCATCTTGACCAGGCCGGGGATTGAACCCGGTCACTCCATGTCGCAGGCAGGCGTGTTGACCGCTGCGCCACGGAGCTAGTCTAGCTAGTCAGTTATGTAAAATAAATATTATGAATATCTTGTATATTTTTTCTTATCTCAAAACTTATCGAGTTACCCACGTACATTTTTAGTTACATCATATAATAAAAATATTTTTATACGGTACGGAACTCTTGGTAGAGTCCGACTCGCACTTGGCCGGTTTTCTTGAGTTCCCAGCTTTGATTCCATAGAAAAAGTTGTTCATATCGACCGACGGGCTGAATCGTGTGCGTAACCCGAGCAGGAAAGTACCTCGTAGAGTAATATGAGTAGAACGAATAATAATTAGTACCCAATATGCTGTAAATGTGGCCTGGACCCCGGAAAAAAAAATTGAGGCCGTTGTAATTTTGGAAAAAAAACGGAAAAGCCATTCCTCCTGCTGGGGTAACATTGCTCCAGCAGGAAGATTCTCAACGAATAATCGGAGCAAGAAAAAGTGTGCATGGGCAGATAGCTTATATTTGTGCTGGAATATGGACCGAAAATATAATATTTGAGTATTCAGGTTTTGGGTATTCCAAGATATTGAGTTTCCTGCTGTAGTAACGTTTTGTAAAATCGTGGATCTCTAAATCTATGTGCGCTTGTGAAAAAATATACATGTAAAGCTCTTGATTTGTGATATTTTGTGACCTAACTAGATTTAAGAAAATATTTATAATTAACAAGTAATCACGCCTTTTTAAAAAATGTTAAAAAATTTAGTGCACTTTTACAGCATATTGGGAACTAATTATTCGTTATTCTACGAGGTACTTTCCTGCTGAGAATACGCACACGGCTGAATCACCCCTTCAAGGATTGGACAGGAACATATTGAAATAACATGTTTAGGTATGGATTCATCACCGCAATTACTAATGAATGAGTTTCTGACATGTCCGTTCCCTTGATCAACTTTAATGGCTCTGATGTATCGCTTATGAGCAGTGTGGCGACGCTTACGCCTTACCTTCGCCGTAGTGTGTTTAGATAGACACTTATGTATAAACGTGGCGAAGAGGCCTCCGAAGTTCCACGGCTGATTTTACGTTACGACGTATTCAGCTATAATGTGACACATCATACTTTTTTTAGCCTATTTATTTGTTATAAGCGCCGAAATTATGCGGCAGAAATTAGGTTGCGCTACCTCCACCCTAGTTTACACCCGGTAAGCGAACCATCTTCGGTCACGTAGGTATAATGTGTTGCTTTATTTCAGCCGAACTTACACCTTTAACGCGTAATTTCGGCATAATGTGTCGTCAGTAAATCAATCAATAAGATTGCAGTCGTAATCATGCTGAACTTCGATTGCGCACTGAGAGGGTGCCGAACCGAGCAAACACCTTACGCTTTGGAACCTGGCTTTTTTTACAAATAGATCTATTCTGTGCCAAACTTTTCATCATCATCATCATCATCAGGTCCTTTTTAGTCTCCACTACAGGAGCACGACCCTCTCTGTACTACTAGGGCCATACTTGGCCAGAGCAGCCAGAGGACTTGGCCTACGCTCTCCACGCTGGCCAGACGGGTTGGAGAGGTGTCTTAGATGTTTATAAGCTTTGTTTAGCTTGTATTTCCTAAGTCGCCTTCTACGACATCCACGGGAAGACTTGGAGTGGTCCTATTCTACTCTGCCGGATACCACACGGCCAAACTTTTATTCTGAGCTAAATTAATTCCAATATCCGCCGCAGCTTTTCAGTGAAGATAACAGCTGCAATGTTGCCGAAATAAGTTTAAGACGAAACTCAAATTCAATCGCGGTTAGTCCCGTAGTGAAAATAATAGAGCTAAATTAGTTGTAGTTCAGCGCTGAGAGTTCTCCATCATCATACATGGATCGAGAACTCTCAACGCTATTGTATTGTATTCCGACTTGTACAAATACGCAAAATTTCGAGTCAATTGGTTTATGAAAATTCAGTTGCATTATGATGTAAAAAGTACTCGTCAAAATCAACTAAGTAGCGCCATCTATTGCTTATGTGTACCACTACCAACCGACGTACTTACTACGTTGCGCAGTGTGCAATATTATATTAAGTAACCTTATGTGAGACGAAATTTTTTTTTTTAAATCTATGCCTTATGTATATAGTAAATATATGTAGAATTTTAAGCAATTACCGACACGCGAATACTTCTTCCTATTAATAGCTGGACCGATTTTGATCATGTCTACCAACCATAGCTAGAAAACCGACTTCCAAATAAAAACTTACATTTGTAAATGGCATAACTTTTATACAAAAAGTTGAATGGATTTAATCTAAAATTAATAGATATTACGTGACTGTGTGGGTTTCAAAGATTACCATTACCCCTTCTCACCAGGCACCTTCAAAGCGGCGACGTGTGTAGGTACCTGTCCGCCAAAGTACCTATTCAATTCAATGTATTTATTGCTTTTCATAATGTAAATCAGTTCTATCTATTAAAAGTCACTGTCTTACATATAAATAGGTACACTATGAACCCTGCCGGGTACCTATCGCAAAACAAAAGAAATGGAACGGCAAGCGAGTTTTATGACATGCAGCTGATTAAAAATGTACTTATAGCAAAATATAAATAAATAAGTTTCGTATTGAGTATTAGCGATTGTTAATTATTAGTAATGTCAATGTCAATAATATAATACTAAAGTTTACATGTCAAATTAAATTAAAGTTTTTATCGTCAAATTAATCGTCCAGTTTATAATAGGTTTTATTTAAGTAATAATATTAATTTCAATTTTCTTATAAATAATGATAATTTTTATTCATTTCTTAGGCTGTCGGGTAGGGCATTATAAATCTTTATTGTCATAGCTAGCGGGCCAGACTTAAGTTCTAGCTTGGAAGCGGGTGTCACTAATTTATTTTTCTGCCGAGTGGGCTATCGTCTTGGTAAGTCTTCCTTTTTGTGTTTCTTTTTTGTACCTACTCAGGGTACTGTTGTATGAATTTAGGATACTGATGTTTACAATAACCCTTTTTTGCGGCGGGAGTTAAAAATAATCGGTATTATGGAATTTTCAATAAAAAGAAGAAACGTATTAATATTTATTTATTATACTTACATCTCTGAAGAGATTTAGATGAGCAAAACTAGACACACCACCCATCATTTTATTCTTTTACTAAAAGATCTTAATAAGCAAATCTAAATCTATCGTATTTTAACCGACTTATAAAAGGTCGAAGTTAATGGCAATCCCGACAACATAGCACGTGAGTGACCCGTTTTCAAAATATGAGGAAGTTATCAATTTAGATGTATTTTTTTAATGTCAAATCTTCAGAACTTCCTTTTTTTCCGTGAACCGATTTTCTTTTTGTGTTTGAAAGGGTATGCTTTCAAGTTGGTCTCATATCAATTTTATCACAATCGGTTCAGTAGTTTGATTGAAGTCGGTTTTTTTATATGATAGATTATTGATATTACTTTATTGGTATTACAGTATAAGACAAATTAACCGAATTAATAATAATACTAAAAAAATTACCGAAATGTTGATTACCACCAACTTTTGGCAGTAAACAACAATTCTCGTTTTTATCAAATTCAAAATAATGAAAAGTAATACCAAAAACACTAGAATTAATATATTTTATTTTATTTCTTTTCTTCTATTTGGCCCTCAAACTTCATTTGAATGCTTATTTTTGCCAGTGTCAAGTTATTTTTCGAGTTATTCTTGCTTGTGTATCAACGAAATGATGGTGTAATTCATTTCACTGATTTCGATGGAGCCCCTGGCGACAATTCCCACGAATCCACGGGCTTGATTATAAACGACGCAACGCCTCACTACAGCCACACCATGACACTTTATTTTAGTTATTCCACACTTTGTTCATAAACATGGGTATTTATAACACCAAATTACACCGATTTTACATTACAAAGTCCACCTAAAACAATTTGCAAAACAAACTAAAACAAAAGCTGTGCAGTCCGCCGAAATTCCCGCCAAGAACCTAGAAGTAATACACTAGCTAAGTACAGATTTCGCTTCTTTTTATTTGATATAGGAGAAAAAGCAATAAAATGATAGGTGGCGCTAATTTCGTTTATCTAAGCCCTTAAGTATAACTTAACCTATTGACAAATATTAAATAACAACAATTACTTAAATGTATGTTTTCAACCGACTTCAAAAAAGGAGGAGGATCTATGTTCGACTGTAATTTTTTTATATATGTATGTTCACCGAATTTCTCCGTCAATTGTGGACAGATTTTCAAAATTGTTTCTGGACAATATAGGTATCTAGACTCATTGATGGTTTTGCAGTGACTTTACCGGTATCCGAATACTGTTTTGAACATGTGTTTTTTATTTCTGTTTTAAAAGTAAAACAGAAAGAAAGTGTAACACTTTCAATCTGTTTTCAAAAATACCGGTTATTTAGTGTTAATGTGTTACAGCCAATAAGGTTTACATTGGCATAACTATGCGATAGCTCACGCACTTGAAAAATGCCTATATATCCAAGCTTTCGCCCGCGGTTCCGCCCGCGTCAATGTCGATCCCTCGGGAATAGTCCTTTTTCTCGGGATAATAGGTAGCCTATGTCCATCTCCGTACTCCAGAGAACTTGTATGCAAAATTTCATGATGATTGGTTCAGAAGTTACGACGTGAAATCGTAACAAACAAACAAGCTCTCTTTCGCATTTATAATATTCGTAAGGAAAAGATACCCATTCACATAGATTTAAAAAAAAAAATTCGTCTCTCCCCATTCATAAGGGTTGCACATTAATTCTGTTACAACTTATTCCTGTAACAAAAATGCGGTGGTATCTTCATCCACCGGCCTATTACTTTTAGGCCGGTGGATGAAGATACCACGATGGAGCATTGACACCGCTGCATCAGTCATCCAGTGACCACGGCGGGTGCAACCTGGTCGAAACGTCTGGAGAAAAATAGGACGGTGGATGAAGATACCACCGCGCCGATGGAGCAATGACACCGCTGCATCAGTCATCCAGTGACCACGGCGGGTGCAACCTGGTCGAAACGTCTGGAGAAAAATAGGCCGGTGGATGAAGATACCACCGCGCCGATGGAGCATTGACACCGCTGCATCAGTCATCCAGTGACCACGGCCGGTGCAACCTGGTCGAAACGTCTGGAGAAAAACGGTATGTTCGTGCTAAATCCCGTTAAGGAATTTAGTAACTATTATTATCTCTTACTTAGGAGTAATAATACGAGTAACTTCAAATCAATTTTAACCTTTTATCTTGGGTATGTAATGTATATTTCTTACCATTTACAGCATATAGATAATTTTTACAGCATATAGTTAAGTATATTTAAAGAGTAATCGCCAGTACCGACATCTGCACTTCTAGTTTCACATCGACAAACAAAACTACAGCAACTTAAATCTAAAGTAGTTAATTTCTATGTGGCATAAATCACCATGGTTCCAAATACTTTTTGTTACAAATGTTGCCTAAAGATTACATGCCTCTCTCTTTTAACCCTTTGTACGCAGTGGACACCTTAAGGGGTCCATTGGAAACTGCACTGAAACATGCAAGTTTCTAAGTTGTCCAAATTACTATGACGTTCAAACTGGTCGCCGCATAGCAGGCACGGTTGTCCTTTTTTGTTGGGGTGTTAAAAGGGCTAAGCATACAATAGGAATCCCACAATGATGTCCATAGAAAGCGAAATGTCATTATATCAAATGCATTAAATCACTTTCACAAGTCCACATTATCACCGCCGGTGGTGCCCACCGTGCCTCTTCAAGTCCTATAACTGCGGTTTCACATCTTTGTTCAGGATCAGCGCTGGGTTCTGCATATCTAGCTGGCATTGAGCTATGTCGCTTAATGCTCCTTGGATTTTTTCTAGAAGTATTTCTCCTTGGCGGACCACCTGAAATTGTAATAAGAAAATGTAATGTAAACTGTAATGTTAAAATTTTCGGAAATACGGAGTCCATATTTCCAAAAAAAGCAAACTTATTTATTATAGATGGTACAAAGAGTGACAAATATGGTGTCGAGTATTTGCAACAATAAATTTTTTTAACTACCTTTGTGGTCAAGTGGTTAAGGCGTTTAACTGTAGACCAGGGGGTCGTGGTTCGATTCCCACAGGAAGCATACTTTGTTGTTTCCAGTTTGGTTAGGACATTGCAGGCTTGAATCATCTGATTGTCTGATAAAGATGATTCTGTGCTTCGGAAGGCACGTTTAGCCGTTGGTCCCGGCTGCCATCTGGTAGTTGTTAAAGGAACCACGTCAGAGACTGAGAGGCGGTTGCGAAGAACTCTGTCACCAGGATGTGCATGGTCGATTGACCGTGACACCTACATGACATGATGATGAACAATAAATTTGAAGAATGTCTCAATATTCTTGGCCTTACAGCTTCAGTAGAAAGAAGACATTGTGGAGTTTTATTGAAAACTATAAAAAACTGACTGGTTGATGCAATATCTCGATGCTGAGTAACATCTCCGTTATGAACGAGAACAAAAACCTGAGAGGACATTTGTTATAACTATCACCATTCTTTAGTGCAAGCAATCCTCGTGAATGCTTACAAAAAAGCCTAGACAAACATTTAAAACAAGTGTAGTGATATACATGCATCAACACCTAGTGATAGTGTATCAATATATCAACTCAACCAGGTAGAGGAGATGGCCCTTAATGGACACACAACTATAGGTACTAATATACTAAATAAACTATTTGGCATATTTATAGTCACAGCCTAACCTCTTCCAACTGTTCAGCTGCCTCCTTATTCTCAGCCTCCAACCGTCTTAAACTTTGCACTTGCAGCTCGGCCGAGCTCTCCTCACTCGGCAACGACTCTATCAGTGTGTCGATGTCCTTCGCGCATCTCGATATCAACGTGGCAAACAGCATGGCGTAGTCCTCCTGGTTCTGCTGCTGCTGCGGCGTCTGCGACCCGCTCCTGTCCAGGCCATGAAACTTGCTGGGCGTTGAGAACTGCTGCAGTATACCAATACTGTTGCAAAAGTGTTCAGCTTGCTGGAAAATCGAAAATTTGTTGTTATTTCATTGCCGTTATTGCTAAAGCTTAAAATCGCTGTAATTTTAGGCTACTGTTAGAAATATGTTAGGTTACAATGTTGCGATGCGCAATTACTTTACACAGTTTACAAATTAGTCATTAATAATTACAAAAATACGTGAATCCTTACTTGATTTATTGTATCCTGAAGTTGAGTGAGACGGTCTGCCATTTTTTATTATTGTTTTATCTGTTGTACTAAGTAATATAATTAGCTGAATATATTGCAAATAGGTACCTTAGTATAACACGGAAGAAATTAAAATATCTCGCTATAATAGCAACTTGCAAGCAAAGCAAAGCTTGCAAAGCCAGCCAGCAACAAAACAAATTGTCATTGTCAGGGACTATGACTGACAGTGACAGAACAGAACAAATAAGTACTGTATATTTTTTATGGCTTTCACGCGTGATGTATTTAGCCAGTCCTATACCTATCCTATCAAGTATAAATGATTTTTCCCGCGCTTTTCCAAAGTTGTTAATCAATGAAATGGTGGTGCACTTCGTTTCGTTAACTCTACAGAGCCCCTGGTGATAATTCCAACTAATATACTAGCTTGATCACAAACGACGCAACGAGTTGGACAACCACCAGCCCGCTAAGTATATCTCGCTACAGCCGCGCTGCAGTCCGCACATTGTTCATAAACGTGGGTATTTTATAACAACAAATTACACCGATTTCACAATAAATAGTAGACGTACTAGAAACAATTTTCAAAGCAATCCAAAACAAAATCGTGCAAGCCGAAATTCTCGCCAAGTAGTTTTAACATGGTTTTAACAATATCCAAGAAATAGACTCTAGGCACTACACTTTTACAGCAATCAATAGTCGTCATTAATGACACCGTTAGCTCTACCAGTTGAAGAAATTAGTTCCACTAGTTTTCCGCAATTTGGCGATAAATAGGATGGGATGATGGTGTTTTATTCACCTGCCTGGCGGTTTCTTTGAGTTCTTGTGCTTCCAACGCTGCTGCCCATCGGAAGCATTTAATTAGGGGTAGGATAAAATTTTTTCTGAATTATAGGTAGAGGCCCATATAACATCTGATGGTGCCCCAGTCAACCTCACCTGCACGCGGTGCGCCCTACTTTTAACTAACGAGGCCCTGACGACCCGCCAACACGCACTGGACCAGCGTGGTGGGATTAAGGTCCAACCCCCCCTTTATAACGGAAAGGGGAGGCCTTTGCCCAGCAGTGGGACACAAAAGCAGGCTAAAAAAAAAAACATACTAGATGAATGGGCAAATAGCAAGTAGCAGCTCGGGAAGCCGGGCGCACGTTCCCGATACCACCGGCTAAGCAGTTGAGGATGACACCCCTGATAAGGTCAGACAGGCAGGACCTATCAGACCTATGTTTAAACTGTGTCATCCAATTTCCATGAGTAGGTATGCAAGATGTCAATGACTACATACATAATATCAACTAACATGAGTATGCAAAGAATGATGCAAATCTTGGGCCCACCTTCTAATATCTATATATATTATACATCATTGGATAGGTATTTTTGAGCTAAATAAAAGTTACTACAGCGTCAAATGCCAAATTTAAATTTTAGTTTGTTCTGAGATATTTTTTAATAAACATGGTAGTTTTAGCAGTTTATTTACGTATAAACATTTTATTTACGTAATAATTGCAGCCCTGTACTTTATTCACGAAGTGTAGATACCAATATCGTCAGTAAGTTACAAACCTTTTTATCGCTCTGTCTCACTAGCACTTATTAATACATAGACACAAAAGAAATAACAATAGAATTACGTCTACAGGCGGGCAGTGTCAGCGAAAGTGTTAAATATGGTTAAGACAGTGAAACTGGTTATACGGACAGCTGGCGACACAGCGTTTAATAACGAATACCTCATAACGGCAAAGATTACTAAATAGTCACGAATAACGGAATAAGATTTGGAACTTTGGCCATAGTTACTTTTATTCAGATCATAAATACCTATCCAACGATGTATCACATTATAGCATAGCTATTGGAAGGTGGACCCAGACTCCATAGAAACTCGGGCATCATCCTTTTGCGTAATCATTTGAGGACTTGGATAAATGCTAGATTTGATTCAAACATACAAACTTATAAAACTACATAAATATATACCATACTACAGATATACTTACATTACTTAAACTGCTATTCAATTAAAATCTTTTATTTATCTTTACATATTTTTAACACCAAATTACACCGATTTTACATTACAAAGTCCACCTAAAACAATTTGCAAAACAAACTAAAACAAAAGCTGTGCAGTCCGCCAAAATTCCCGCCAAGAACCTAGAAGTAATACACTAGCTAAGTACAGATTTCGCTTCTTTTTATTTGATATAGGGGAAAAAGCAATAAAATGATAGGTGGCGCTAATTTCGTTTATCTAAGCCCTTAAGTATAACTTAACCTATTGACAAATATTAACTTACAACAATTACTTAAATGTATGTTTTCAACCGACTTCAAAAAAGGAGGAGGATCTATGTTCGACTGTAATTTTTTTATATATGTATGTTCACCGAATTTCTCCGTCAATTGTTGACAGATTTTCAAAATTGTTTCTGGACAATATAGGTATCTAGACTCATTGATGGTTTTGCAGTGACTTTACCGGTATCCGAATACTGTTTTGAACATGTGTTTTTTATTTCTGTTTTAAAAGTAAAACAGAAAGAAAGTAACACTTTCAATCTGTTTTAGCAGTTTATTTACGTATAAACATTTTATTTACGTAATAATTGCAGCCCTGTACTTTATTCACGAAGTGTAGATACCAATATCGTCAGTAAGTTACAAACCTTTTTATCGCTCTGTCTCACTAGCACTTATTAATACATAGTGTAACACTTTTATTTTCGAGTCAATATTTTCTTACCAAATTATTCCACAATGACAGTTGGTTGTGCGTCTCCAATGTCATACATTCGAGTACTACCTCCTAAATAGCATTTGACACATCCACAGGGTATTTTTATTCAATAATATCCTTAAAATATTTAAAAATCTAAAATAATAAATTAGGTTATGTTATTGTTTGTTGTGGTAAACTGACATTTCGATTTGACAGCTGGTTTGAGAGAAATTTATGCGTCAGTGAGACCATATAAAAAAATACTGTTAGAATCTACCAAACACATTTTTACCCGACTGCAAGGAAAGGGTTATGTTTTTATAAATCTAAATACCTCCTTTTGTGTGCTTGTGACTTGTCAAGTGAGGTGTTTAAATTAATTTATTTCAAAATATTATGTGGTTTCAAAATACAAAACGTTGTTCTTTTGGGTAATTTATTAAATCGGAAACTACTATAACCTACTAAATGCTTGACGAAAATGCTGCGAATCTACCAAAAAGTGGAAATCTACTGCAAGTGGTCACACTGTTGTGTTCTGTTTCACGTACTTGATTATTTGTTGACCTTGCGTTCTGACTTGACAGAAAGGATTGTCAAATTGGTTTTGTAGATTTTCAGGTTATTTCATGGTTGCTGAATGGTGGATGTGTTTACTTTTGGCTATTTGTCATATTACGAGTCTTAAATATAAAAAGTTTAATTAATTTCTTTAACTTCGAATGCCGTGGATGTGTGTGAAATGGACTGCGTGATGTGTATAACGAAACGCGATGATAGGGTCGTTTTTGGTGCGCCGGCGTCTGCATGGACGCATCGCATGTTGTCTGGAGAATTGTGGAAAAATAGTGGCTGTTGGTGTTTGGTTCCTTTTGGTGAGTATAATGTTATGTGCGACGTGTGATCTATGTGGCATTTGGTTTTCGTATCTAATCGAAACACATTTTCAGGAGAGCTGTCGTTCCACCGGGGCGTTGGCAGCACGTGGTTGTGAAAAAGTGTGTTAAGGCTTCTTGTGGTAAGTAAACTGCGCTTTAGTGAACCCTTGAGCCCATGTGTAATTGTATTTCGAGGTTGTTAATTTGTAAACCCAATTTGTTGCAGTGTGGCTGTGTGGATTTTTGTTCGTGTTGGTGTCTTCGACTATAAACCCCAAACCACCTCCGTAAAAGGTACGTCGAGTATTATATACTTTCCAACTCAGACACACTCACTCGCTGTGAACGATGTAAAGTAGTCTTTGTGTACTTAATTCTCTTTCTAAAGTAACCGATAGCCGTTCCTTGAGGTTAAAAACCTTTTAACTGTGAACTGTAGAAAGAGGGCTAACTATGTTTCATTGGTTAGGTCTCAGCATGTTCTGCTTGAGATGCTTTTCTGGCGTGACCGCATGGTGGCATCGCCATCGTAAGCGTCCAACCCCGAAGCATCTACCTCCCATACCCGGGTGGGTGTGATTTATTTATTTTTTTAACTGATTTGAGTGAACCACTTTATTCTTAGAGTACACTAGTAAATGATGTAGCTAGAATATTCCCTTAATTAGATCACTTGAGTGTCCTTGTGTATTTAATTAGATATAGATGTCTTTGGCTTTGTGTTTAATACTATGTAGACATGTAGACAGTTTTATGCTGTGTAGGTGTAGTTTAGTGATTGAAGGCTGTACATGCTAATGTTAGCATGATAATGTGTTTTAAAAGCTAAGACGTGTTTAATTTGTCTACTGCAGGAGGCGTTTGTATCTGCTACAGATTCCGGGCTGGTTCGACCACACGGGCTGGCAAGTCAGGCTCGGATTTACCTGAGCTTATTTATTTATTTTTTTATTACTTTAATTTCATGTTAAAAACCTCGTAACAAGGAGCAGCCTTGCAGCATTAGCTGTTTAGCGTTACTATGAGTGGGCCAAACCCAAATTGGTCATTTTGTAAATGTAATTAAAAAACTTAAAACTAATTAGTTTTCTTAAACTCACTTAAGGTGCTTAATTCCTGGTTGTGCTACGGCCTGTGGGTTTTCCTACGTTCTTCTTATAGCATACTGCCGTTTTAATTAGCCAAAATTGTTTGTAAGGCTAGTTAACAACTTTATTTAGTTTTATTTCAATTGAATTGATGGTGTTCGCGAAGCTGCCCTGAATTTACGACTGAATTTTGTGCATTTAGTTTTTTTTAGTTACTCGGACCAGCCAAACGAACCAACAACCCTCCCCTTTATTTTTAATTTGTGCTTTATGCTAAATTTTAGTTTACGAAGCAAACTTAAACTGTTAGTGTTGTGATTGGAAGATCTCTAAATAAACCTTGCTACGAGATACTTGTGTTTTTTTTCTTTTCTCCTCTCTGAGGTAAAGATACAAATTTTAAATTAATTACTTGGAGCCCTAACTGGGACGAGGGTAAAATTTCTATTTATTACATGGCGCCCGAACAGGGACGTTGTTGGTTTCGTGGACATTTTCCCCGGCATTGATCTTTTGCTCACTGACGGATTGGCTGGCCCGTAACTTGTGTTACATTTTCCCTTTTTGCTGCTTGTATTGTATTGTGTGGGAACATTATAATATAATAGAGATCTAGTATTTAAGGTTACTGTGTAAACAATACCGACGTAATACAATATTGTTAGTGTTATAATACTTTAGATATTACTTCATCATGATTGAGGAACGGCCAATTTGTTTCAATGTGTTAAATAAAGATGAGTTACTTTACGAAGTTACTGTGCGTGATGGTGTACCGGAGAATACTGTTGATCGGTTACGTGTTCAAATTAGGCTTTTGTCGAAGGATATACCTACCGACGAAGTGAGTGTGTTTGAGGGAGACGTGGCGGTGGAATTAAAAACTATTAATTCCAAGATTAGTGAATTGGAGGAGCTTCTAGGAGGGAAAGCTCTTTTATTAAAAAAGTTTAAGCGTATCCAATCATTAGGCAATCACATCTTTCATAGGCTAAGTCGTGTTGATTCGGCGACGGAAGTGGATCAGACTTTTAAAGATCAATTGGAGAACCGTCTTCTCCCTTTGTTGAAACGAATCGATCAAATTTCGCATACGTTTAGTAGCAGTTATGATTTCAAGCCAGCGGAGGATGTGGTTCCAGGCGAGTCTGATATGGCTGAGACTGGTTCAGCGGTAGTTAAGCCGGTGGTGACATGTGATCGTGCCTCTTACGTCCACTCTTTGAATCTTAAATTCAACGGAAAGGATAGTGTGCAAGCGTTTATTCAAAGAATAGAGGAGTTGTGTTTATCCCGGAATATTTCGAAAGGGAAATTATTTAATTCTGCTGCTGAGTTGTTTTCGGATGAGGCCTTGTACTGGTACCGTGGTGTGCGCGATGAGGTAACGGATTGGGATTCTTTGAAGTGTTTGTTGATGGAAGAATACCTTCCATATGATTATGATCACCGCCTGTTGCAAGAGATTCGCTCTAGGACTCAAGGCCCTGAGGAGTCTATTTCTAGTTATTTAAGTATCATGCAAAACTACTTTTCTCGATTGCGAATGCCTATAGGAACAGAAGAAAAGCTGAGTATCGTGAAATTTAACATTAGGCCGTCATATTCTATTCCACTAGCGACAATGGATATTCAATCTTGGTCTGTCCTTAAGAAATATTGTAGGCAGCTGGAAGCCGCCAAGCAGAGAGCGGAATCGTTTACGGAGCCGCCGAAGAATGTTCAAAATGCTGTTGCTCCCGACCTTGCTTATAAGTGGAAGACGAATCGACCACGTTGTGATGCTGTTTCTAGTGAGAAGAATGTGGAAAAGTTTTGCGTGAGATGTCGGGTGAATGATCATACGCTCCTTGAGTGTAAGGCACCCCGTATCCTTATTTGTTACCGTTGTGGTGAAAAAGGTGTTACTATTGCTCAGTGTCCGAAGTGTGCGCCTAAGAATAATCCTGCTCCGGTTTCAAAAAACGAGTAAAGGTGGGCCGTCGTTTAACTACGCCTGAGGAGTGGCGTGAATGGTGTGAATATGTGCGTGTGTTTTTTCAAAATTCTAAACGTGATGTTTCGACGGTCCGTTCAAATGATTGTCTGGACGCTTGTCCTTATTTGAATGTAGAGATAGGTGGTGTTCCGTTTTCTGGATTGTTGGATTCTGGGTCGGAAATTTCAATTATTGGTGGATCTGCAGTGGAATATTTTTCTAATTTAGGTGATCTGCATCCGTCAGATACAGTAAAGTCTGTTGTGACGGCGAATGGGTCTACGTCTCCCGTGAAGGGGTATATGTTTTTGCCGGTTGTTGTCAATGACGTTTTGCGTGTGATAAAGTTTTTTGTGATACCTGGGGTGTCTTCGTCTTTATTGTTTGGTATCAACTTTTGGAAAGCTTTTCAGGTTGCTCCGGACATCTTGCGTCTGACTGAACGAAAAGACTTGTTTACTTTTCAGAAACCTGCAGGAGTGGGCGTGTCTCAAATTAATCGTATACACCCTTTTGATGCTTTAACTGAAGAGCAGAAGAAATTGGCGGGTGATGTGTGTAAAATGTTTGAAGATATCTCGGCTGAAAAGAAGGGTTTAGGTCGAACTCATTTGATATCTCATCACATTGATACAGGGGACGCGGCTCCTATTAAGCAGCGATATTATGTTATGTCACCTGATAAACTTCGTGAGTTGAATCGTCAACTTGACGAAATGATTGAACTAGATGTTGTTGAGCCTAGTTGTAGCCCTTGGAACAACCCTATCACCATGGTTCCTAAAGCAAATGGTGAAATGCGTTTTTGCTTGGATAGCCGGAAACTTAATGAAGTTTCGAAACATGATGCCTATCCTCTTCCATACATCAATAACATCTTGGATCAACTTCGGGACTCATGTTTTCTTTCTTCCATCGATTTAAAATCTGCTTTCTGGCAGATCCCTCTTACTCCTTCTTCAAAAGAGAAGACTGCATTTACGGTTCCATCGCGGGGACTGTTTCAATTTAAAGTCATGTGCTTCGGACTGACCTCTGCGCCAGCTACGCAGCAACGACTCATGGATAAATTGTTTGGACCTGAATTTGGTGGTAGTGTATTTATTTATTTAGATGATATCGTGGTTGCTAGTAAAACTTTCGAGGAGCATATTGACCTCCTAAAGAAAGTATTTGAGCGTCTGCGGTCTGCAAATCTTACGATTGGTCTGTCAAAGTGTTGTTTGTTTCGAAAGCAGTTGAAGTACCTTGGGTATGTTGTAGATGATTTAGGATTGAGAACTGACCCTGAGAAGGTGAAGGCTATTACGGATTTTCCGATACCTACCTGCTCCAAGGACGTCAAACGGTTTCTTGGGACAGCTTCATATTATAGGCGTTTTATTCGAGGGTTCAGTACGATTGCTGCACCTTTGAACGCGTTAACGTCTACCCGAAAAAATCGGCCTCCGTTTGTTTGGTCGCCCGAGGCTGAATATGCGTTTCTTCAATTGAAAAGTGCTTTGTCGTCTGCACCGGTTTTGGCGTGTCCGGATTTTTCACTTCCATTTATTGTGCATACTGATGCATCTGATGTCGGTATTGGAGGAATGTTGACTCAGGTTTTTGATGGTGAGGAGCATCCAATTGCTTACTATAGTCGTTCCTTAAATCGACCAGAGCGCAATTATTCCGCTACGGAACGGGAGGCGCTAGCAGTAGTGCTTGTGGTGGAACATTTTAGACCGTATCTTGAGGGCTCTAAACCTTTTAAGATTATAACTGATCATGCTAGCTTGAAATGGTTTCTTAACTTACAGAACCCTACAGGTCGTTTGGAGCGCTGGGGTTGTAGACTTTCTCCTTACAACTTTGTGATAAAGCATCGGCGTGGAAAGGAACATGTAATCCCTGATTCTCTGTCTCGTGCTATACCAGTATCTGTTGTAAATGCAGCGGTAGCTGATCCCTGGTTTCGTAATCTATATGATAGGTGTTGTGAGAGACCCCAAACCTGTCCGAACTACCAAATTATCGATGGGAAGTTGTACCGCTACACTAAAAGCAAAACTTCGTTGACTGGAGATTTTGATTGGAAGGAAGTCGTTCCCTTGGACGAAAGACAACGTTTGATTACTGAGAATCATGATTCTCCTTTGGGTGCTCATTTGGGGATTGAAAAGACTTTTAAACGATTGCGTCTTCGTTTCTATTGGCCCAAAATGTACCAAGATGTTGAGGACTATGTGTCGAACTGTTCAACGTGTAAAGCATTTAAGCATCCGAACCAAGCTACTCCTGGATTGTTTGGAAATCCGAAGGTGTGCCGTAGACCGTTCCAGTGTATCAGCGTAGATTTAGTTGGTCCACTGCCCAGGTCTCGACAGCAAAATGAGTACCTTCTCGTGGTTGTGTGTTGTTTTTCGAAGTATGTAATGTTGTTTCCTCTTCGGCGTGCTACTGGTAAAGTGGTAGCTGAACGCTTGGAAGATCATGTATTTTTGGTACATGGGATTCCACAAACTGTTATTGTCGATAATGGACCGCAGTTTATATCACGCGACGTGAAAGCCTTGTTTGAGAAGTATAGGATACCCCAAGTACATTTTACTCCTACTTATTGTCCGCAGGTGAACACTGTGGAACGGTATAATCGTACTGTCGTTACGGCCATCGCTGCACTTGTGGGTACTGATCAACGTAGTTGGGATTCGCATCTTTGTGAGATTCAATTTGCTGTTAATACTGCTGTTAACGATGCTACCACATTTACGCCTTTTCTGCTTGTGTATGGACGTGAAGCGGTTGCAGATGGAAAATTATACGGTGACAGTGAGGATTTAGACGACATTGTGTTCGCTTCTCGGATCGAGTATGTTGATAAGTTGGGAACATTGAAAGAGGTATTCCTGAAGGTGGATAAAGAGTTGAAGAAGTCGCACTCCCGAAATGCCAAATACTACAATAGGCGCAGGAGAGATGTTGAGTTCGAAGTGAATGACGTGGTTTGGCGTCGCACGCATGTGCGCAGTGATGCTGCGAAGCACTTCTCCTATAAATTAGCTCCACGTTTCGAGAAATGTAGGATAGTGGAAAAGTTGTCTAAACTGGTTTACTTGTTGGAGGATGAGAACGGTAAGAGGAGTGAATGTCATGTGAAAGACATTAAAGGCTTGGATTGAATTTTGGTTACTGCGAAGCTGGAGGGCCAGCGTGAATTTTTCTCGTTACCTCGCAAAATTCTGGCGAGCGAGGGGGTACTGTAACACTTTTATTTTCGAGTCAATATTTTCTTACCAAATTATTCCACAATGACAGTTGGTTGTGCGTCTCCAATGTCATACATTCGAGTACTACCTCCTAAATAGCATTTGACACATCCACAGGGTATTTTTATTCAATAATATCCTTAAAATATTTAAAAATCTAAAATAATAAATTAGGTTATGTTATTGTTTGTTGTGGTAAACTGACATTTCGATTTGACAGCTGGTTTGAGAGAAATTTATGCGTCAGTGAGACCATATAAAAAAATACTGTTAGAATCTACCAAACACATTTTTACCCGACTGCAAGGAAAGGGTTATGTTTTTATAAATCTAAATACCTCCTTTTGTGTGCTTGTGACTTGTCAAGTGAGGTGTTTAAATTAATTTATTTCAAAATATTATGTGGTTTCAAAATACAAAACGTTGTTCTTTTGGGTAATTTATTAAATCGGAAACTACTATAACCTACTAAATGCTTGACGAAAATGCTGCGAATCTACCAAAAAGTGGAAATCTACTGCAAGTGGTCACACTGTTGTGTTCTGTTTCACGTACTTGATTATTTGTTGACCTTGCGTTCTGACTTGACAGAAAGGATTGTCAAATTGGTTTTGTAGATTTTCAGGTTATTTCATGGTTGCTGAATGGTGGATGTGTTTACTTTTGGCTATTTGTCATATTACGAGTCTTAAATATAAAAAGTTTAATTAATTTCTTTAACTTCGAATGCCGTGGATGTGTGTGAAATGGACTGCGTGATGTGTATAACGAAACGCGATGATAGGGTCGTTTTTGGTGCGCCGGCGTCTGCATGGACGCATCGCATGTTGTCTGGAGAATTGTGGAAAAATAGTGGCTGTTGGTGTTTGGTTCCTTTTGGTGAGTATAATGTTATGTGCGACGTGTGATCTATGTGGCATTTGGTTTTCGTATCTAATCGAAACACATTTTCAGGAGAGCTGTCGTTCCACCGGGGCGTTGGCAGCACGTGGTTGTGAAAAAGTGTGTTAAGGCTTCTTGTGGTAAGTAAACTGCGCTTTAGTGAACCCTTGAGCCCATGTGTAATTGTATTTCGAGGTTGTTAATTTGTAAACCCAATTTGTTGCAGTGTGGCTGTGTGGATTTTTGTTCGTGTTGGTGTCTTCGACTATAAACCCCAAACCACCTCCGTAAAAGGTACGTCGAGTATTATATACTTTCCAACTCAGACACACTCACTCGCTGTGAACGATGTAAAGTAGTCTTTGTGTACTTAATTCTCTTTCTAAAGTAACCGATAGCCGTTCCTTGAGGTTAAAAACCTTTTAACTGTGAACTGTAGAAAGAGGGCTAACTATGTTTCATTGGTTAGGTCTCAGCATGTTCTGCTTGAGATGCTTTTCTGGCGTGACCGCATGGTGGCATCGCCATCGTAAGCGTCCAACCCCGAAGCATCTACCTCCCATACCCGGGTGGGTGTGATTTATTTATTTTTTTAACTGATTTGAGTGAACCACTTTATTCTTAGAGTACACTAGTAAATGATGTAGCTAGAATATTCCCTTAATTAGATCACTTGAGTGTCCTTGTGTATTTAATTAGATATAGATGTCTTTGGCTTTGTGTTTAATACTATGTAGACATGTAGACAGTTTTATGCTGTGTAGGTGTAGTTTAGTGATTGAAGGCTGTACATGCTAATGTTAGCATGATAATGTGTTTTAAAAGCTAAGACGTGTTTAATTTGTCTACTGCAGGAGGCGTTTGTATCTGCTACAGATTCCGGGCTGGTTCGACCACACGGGCTGGCAAGTCAGGCTCGGATTTACCTGAGCTTATTTATTTATTTTTTTATTACTTTAATTTCATGTTAAAAACCTCGTAACAAGGAGCAGCCTTGCAGCATTAGCTGTTTAGCGTTACTATGAGTGGGCCAAACCCAAATTGGTCATTTTGTAAATGTAATTAAAAAACTTAAAACTAATTAGTTTTCTTAAACTCACTTAAGGTGCTTAATTCCTGGTTGTGCTACGGCCTGTGGGTTTTCCTACGTTCTTCTTATAGCATACTGCCGTTTTAATTAGCCAAAATTGTTTGTAAGGCTAGTTAACAACTTTATTTAGTTTTATTTCAATTGAATTGATGGTGTTCGCGAAGCTGCCCTGAATTTACGACTGAATTTTGTGCATTTAGTTTTTTTTAGTTACTCGGACCAGCCAAACGAACCAACAACCCTCCCCTTTATTTTTAATTTGTGCTTTATGCTAAATTTTAGTTTACGAAGCAAACTTAAACTGTTAGTGTTGTGATTGGAAGATCTCTAAATAAACCTTGCTACGAGATACTTGTGTTTTTTTTCTTTTCTCCTCTCTGAGGTAAAGATACAAATTTTAAATTAATTACTTGGAGCCCTAACTGGGACGAGGGTAAAATTTCTATTTATTACAATAGACACAAAAGAAATAACAATAGAATTACGTCTACAGGCGGGCAGTGTCAGCGAAAGTGTTAAATATGGTTAAGACAGTGAAACTGGTTATACGGACAGCTGGCGACACAGCGTTTAATAACGAATACCTCATAACGGCAAAGATTACTAAATAGTCACGAATAACGGAATAAGATTTGGAACTTTGGCCATAGTTACTTTTATTCAGATCATAAATACCTATCCAACGATGTATCACATTATAGCATAGCTATTGGAAGGTGGACCCAGACTCCATAGAAACTCGGGCATCATCCTTTTGCGTAATCATTTGAGGACTTGGATAAATGCTAGATTTGATTCAAACATACAAACTTATAAAACTACATAAATATATACCATACTACAGATATACTTACATTACTTAAACTGCTATTCAATTAAAATCTTTTATTTATCTTTACATAAGTTTGCTTTTTGCTAGTTACGTTACCTAAATTATTCATTCATTCCAGTTAACTAGATTCAACAAAAATGATTTGTAAGTAAGTATATAAGTACTTACTTAAGTAAATTAACTTTTGTGCTATGTCTAGGTCAATGTATTATCCTAAACCGTATGTGTGATTTGTCCGTACTTATATATTTATTCATTTTATTAAACCTGAATTTCTACTGCACCTCTTTGTCAAACATGAATTTAAATCAAGGTTATGTAAAATTGTGAGGTCAAGCGCAATCCGGGCCTAACTGGCCTCTGTAATCGTGAGAATACAGAGGCCATTTGTGTGTGTTCCTTACAATAATTTTCAAGAAGTTTGTCTTCTTAAAAGACACAGACTCTTCTGTAAAGGCCCGTCAAAAAAGCCGTTAAAATAATTAAAATGACGTGGATTTTCATAGTATCGACCCTTTTTAATTCATAATAGACTAAATCGAAAATTTACCTTATTCAAACTAATACTTTCATGATATAGCGTGTAATAATAATGTAAGTTATAAATGCGATAAAACCGATAAGCAATTTAATTAAAATGTGTACCAATTTCGAAAATATTACCTTGATTTTGGAATTCGTTAGATTGATGTATAATACTACTTTCCCAAATTAAAACTTATTTTTGATCTATCTGGCGCCGCAAGCTTGTATGCTCATAGTTTGGTCGTAAAACACACAGACGGGCGTTAGACAGATGACAGGCCGCAAAAAATAAGTAGCATTAGGATTAAAGGAACTCCCGGTCACTCGACAGAGTAAGGTCCTCGGGTGGAAGGCGCGTCGGTGTCGAGACGCACCTACCCTGGCGGGTAGAATAGAAGGCCGAAAAGTCACCCCGCAGGCCGTCCCGAACCTTCTCGCCAGAGAAGGCACTGAGAGCGAGCCGAGCCGAGGCCACAAATAAAGTGGCCGCCGAGCTTGGCAGCAGTGATGTTTGACACCGGGGGGATTTTTAGTGGGTTCGAGCCCCACAAACCCAGACCCACCCTGCTCTCCCGTGGAAGGGTGGATAATGCGAAGGCATTTTCCTTTCGTAAAAAAAAGATTAAAGGAACAATTTACATGCTTAACTAAAGGATCACAACTACATAAGGCTGGCAAGAAACTTAGATGGGAGAGGATGCATTGTTGATGTTATAATTGTTCCCATCTATCTATAGTCAGAAGATGTCCTAATTCTGAACAGGCCAGTATTTTATTATGAAACCACGGAGCCATAAAAGTATGTTTTGACTCACCCTTTCATAAATCACGCTACGAATCTGTTTTTTTTTTTTACTCATGTTAAAATACCTAAACATTTTACATAGTTAATCTCACTAACTTGGTACAGCTCATTACATTAAATTAATGTAATGGAACTTTCTCTGCGTATCCCTAACACGAGAATGGTATTGTCACATCATGAACATTAGTATAAAATCAATTCTTGAATTTGATCAGTCAACAGTTTATTTTGTTTAGTTTTGTTGGTAGGTAAGGTCTTGTTTTATACTTCAGTGCAGAATAAGGGCTTAGATTAGAGAAACGAGCGTCCATCATTTTATTCTTTTATTCCTAAATCAAATCAAACTAAATAAAGTTAATTTCAATTATATTCAATTATAGACAGCTCCGTGGCGCAGTAGTTAACACGCCAGCCTGCGACACGGAGTGCCCGGGTTCGATGAAAAATGATCTTTTCCAGATTGGCCTGGGTCTTGGATATTTATCTATATATGTATTTGTTATAAAATATAGTATCGTTGAGTTAGTATCCCATAACACAAGTCTCGAACTTACCTTGGGGCTAGCTCAATCTGTGTGATTTGTCCGTATATATTTATTTATATTTATATTCATCCAAGTGTTTAATTACCTTTTATTTTTGCAGATATAACAAAATGAATATGAGCGTTAAAAAAAAGTTTACACCTGAAATACAAGAGGAAAATACAGACGTAAGAGTTTAAATTTTTTATTCCCATGCTGAATAAATTAGCTGGAAATTTCGATGCCAGAAGTCGAACAATAGAATTTGCTAATTCTTGAGGAGATCTGGGATCTTCTCTAGACATCAGCGACAAGCAAAGAAATTAAAAAATAAGATGTTATGACCTTGTTAAAAGACGTCACACTGGAAAATCCCATTGGATCCCATTGGATATGACTAGCGCGATGGTGATCCATCGCGCTAGTCATATCATAGCGTGATTGCAGTCTCAAAGCCAGCTGTCAATCTGTCTTTGAGTCATAACATAAGATACGACACAATCCATGGCAGTTCCCCAAGGGACTATTGTGTGCCCTCTGAATATTTTATGCGGCATATTTCATCAATATAAGCTAATTATTATAAAGTCCACCACACCGCAATAAGTGCAAGATAGTATGTACCAATCATAGTCAAATATATATTTTTCTTTCTTTATTCACGAAAAAGTTGAAATCATTCTTAAATCAGAAGTGTTTTTATGATATTAGTGCATTTTAATTATATTTTATTTCTATTTATTTACAACTAGCTTTCGCCCGCGGCTCCGCCCGCGTCAATGTCGATCCCTCGGGAATAGTACTTTTTCCCGGGATAAAAGGTAGCCTATGTCCTTCTCTGTACTCCAGAGAACTTGTATGCAAAATTTCATGATGATCGGTTCAGTAGTTACGGCGTGAAAGCGTAAATAATAATAATAAACAAACAAACAAACAAACTCACTTTCGCATTTATAATATTAGTAAGGAAAGTATTTAGTGCTTATTGTACCTATATGGACTTATTTTTGTAATTTTATATGATTTATTATTATTTATATGATGTGGGACAAACAGTAGCTCATCTGATATTTGTACACCTTAACAGTAAACATGTTGATTCCTTATTTTTATATTATTCAAAACATTGTAACTCATGTTTGACAAATAAATAATCTTTATCTTCTTTTCAGATCAACACAACACTCTTTGTCTTCATACAAATTGTGTCTGAAAATGTCGGCTCAAAGAGACTTCTAGTGAATTATTTGAAGCGAGACGGCGAAGGTTGTTTCTTTGATGGAATCCAAGACCTTCTGCAGTCAATGTCGATCAAACTGGAGCTGTCACCCATGGAACAAATGGACTTTTACAACTTTTCTTTGATGAATGAACCTCCTCATCTTGTTTATGTAGATGATCTTCTAGGAGACCCCGTAGTAAGTAGATTATAATGTTAGGGTATAAGTACAAGTAGTAAAGAGCATAAAAATAGCCACTACTCCTAACTTAACAAAAGGATTCTTTACACCATCATTTGATTGATATGAGAGATTAGTTGCAAAGTACTTTGCTCTTTAGACACCGGCTAAAATAAGATGTGAGTTCGGTTGAAAGCCTAAAAGCTGATCCAATTTGACGGTCCCAGTCCCAGCTGGTTGTCAAGCCTGAATTGCAAAGCTTCTTACTTTTCCTGGACACAGGTCGAATGCCACACACCAACTTAATGAATACAAGGACTGATACGACGCGGGTGTTCAGAGACAAAAACAAATGGGGACTGCTATACAACACAAACACACATAGGGTCAATTTACATGTTGTACAATAATTAAATTTATATCATTACAGATCAGTCAAGCTATGATAAATACTATACCACCATCGTGTCTTTTGATAAGTCGCGAAGTAATAAACACAGAAGGAAGGTTAAACAACGACTACTACTTACCTCTGTATAAGATCGGCAAAGGTAAAGACAAGCTCGAACTCGCTCGTTGGAAAGTTCTAGAACTATGGAGGCAAATAGAGTCAAGAACAAGAATATCAGTGGTTTTCGTTAGATCAGAATCAGATGTGGAAGATATGAGTCAATCTCTAAAGCTATCATCAGTGTACCATCAGCTGATAATAGTCACGAAGTACCCTGATGAGTTTGGAGTAAAGCATAAGGTGCTTGAGCACAGAATGGATAAAAAGCTAGGATACGCATTCGTGGTGTTCACTAATTCTGAAGTCGATGAGAAAACGGTGAAGGCGAGGATTAAGGGTGGCCTGGTGTGCAGTGTTTTGAATGATGTAAGTAGAAAAACCTTTTCGTTATACCAATTAAGCTAAGGCACAGCTATTTTTAATATTAAAAGTCTCTATTCATCGGATATGAATGAAGTAGAATACCACACTACTAAATAGTATTGAAAAAGTACGCATGCTTGAAATGCGTATACCCTACGGGGTAATATGTGATGAGATAATTCGACGCGGTGATTCGAAGTCACGGTGGTGTAATGGTATCACACTTTGGGCGAAAACCTAAGAGATGCGGGTTCGAATCCTACCTGTGGCCGAGTTCTTTTAAATCACATATTTTCAATTTTAATAATATACCGAGCGTTATAATGCTATTTAAAAACATATTTAAGTAAATATTAAAAATCATTAAACGAATGGGTTTTCTAGTTATACCTGTAAAAAAATGTTTTCATGTTGGACTGGGATAAAGAAAAAATTACAATTTACCAGTTGCTTCTCCTGCTGCTCAAATCGTGAAAACCGACGTGAAGAATCATGTCAATAAGAGATACGGCTAGCAATCCATCTCTATTTTGATTCTATTTCCACTTAGATACACGCTCTCCAACTGAGTGGATACTTAAAGTCCTTGAACTTTATCGGCCTTCAGGGCGCAGTGGTTTACACTCCAGCTTGTTTCGTGAGGGGATTCGATTTCTAACGCAGAAAAATACATCTAATCTATTCTACAAGCATTTGTTTTCGGTTCTGGATCCACCCAAGTCGGGTCGGCAATTTGGCATCAGGCATGACATGAGGCTAACCGTAAAATATTGGTTGTCTGGTTTATGGGCGATAATTTTACTTGATATCGGTGGAAGACAAATAGATGCGTCACAAGCCGAACGCTTAGGCCGATCGAGTCTCTCTATTGCTTGTTCCGCGCTCTGACTTGCACACAGAACGTGACATTTCTTCGTGCATGCTCCCGACTTTCATCGATTTATAAGACGTTATCTTTATGTTGTTATATTAATGTTGTTATAATAGCGAAACCAGGCGACGCATCACAGCTGACTGAGGATACAACCGGCAATGCTCTAATGAGGTAGAAGACGACCCGACTCACTTTTATACCTAATAGTAACTGGGCGACCGAGCTTTGCTCGGTTTTTACTATTTATTGTAATATGGTGGTGTTTAGGTGATAATCTACATAAACTTAAAAAGTAAAATGTGAACCGACAATTGACAACTTGCTACAAACCGGAAGTGATGGTTTTTGTTTATGCAATCGAAAGTACCTTAAATGTAAATATTTCTAGAATTTTTTAATTTTTTTTATCAAATATTATTTTTAGTTAAAAAATACAAATACCTATAGGATTTATAAGCAATATTCCCATACTTCATCTCAAGACAATGTCAATGTCATTGTCAATTTGTCAAAAAATGATGATGATGAGGAATGAAGGTTGGGCAATATTTTCCCCAAAATTTGGAAGATTCTGGAAGTATTTACATTTATTACACTTGAACATATTAAAAAAAAACAAAAGTAATTCACCGAGTGGGATTCGAATCCGTTACACTCGTTTCTTACCATCCGCGTCCCCGCTGGACCAGACGGACACAGTGGCTGGCAGGACGAAATTAGCAAACATATTCTGCGTGGAACGAAAACGCATGGAAACTCGAAAACACACATTTTCCCAAACATAAGATTAATATAGTTCGATTGTTTACCCCCGAAAACCTCCATATACCAAATTTCAGCGAAATCGTTAGAGCCGTTTCCGAGGTCATAGAAATAAATTTATATACATACTTATAAATATACAATAACTGCTCGTTTAAAGGTATACTAAAGTCAAGAAGTTTTTGCATTGACCCATATCGTTGTTACATATTTAAATTGACCCATTTTCATTATCTTTATTTCAGGGTATCTGGGGTGGAGAATACTACGTGCCTACACTGACATGCAACTGAATAATTGGAATATGAATAATTACAACAGTTCATCTGATGTTTTATTTATTAATTAGTGACGTAACCGGTTTTAAAATAGACATATTTATTTTTTGATTAAAACTAACGTGAGATATAGACATTATTAAAATATGTAACAAAGGGTTACTCACGTACGAAGTCAGCTACTGGTACTGGCCGACATGTTTCGACCTCATCCAGTATCAGTGCGGATCGGGACATCGGACGCGAGTCTCGATCTACATTCGCCCTGAGGAAGACCTCCGGATGAGGTAGAAACATGTAGGCCAGTACCAGTCTTCGTACGTGAGTAACCCGTTGTTACATATTTTAATGACATATTTATTACCTCGAAGGCCGGCGATAAGTATATTTTTATCTGGGAACTAGATGAATGGCTGTCCCAAATCAAAACACAGTAACGGACTTCGAACAAATTTTACAGAAGAGCAAATAAACGTGATTTACTTCAGCCTTACAAAACTATGAATGTAAAGGGGTGCGTATTGATTGATATAATAACAAATTATATATTTTCATTTCAATAAAGTTCAAAAGATATAATGTTAACTTGACATAATCATTACTGATTATATTCTTAAAAGCTATAACATTCATAATATTTTCAATACGAAAAGCATAAACTCATTTTTTATAACGTTTATGAATACTAAATATCACCTGTTATACAACTTGTGCAGTATACCTGCCAAAATGTATACCATTCAAAAAGTATAGTATTTAAATTAAATATGAATCAAAATCTATAAAATGCATACGTATTAAAAATATATAGCAGAGAAAATATACCAGCTAATTAGTATAGACCCATGTCTATTTTGCGAATTTGAATTATTTCAGTAATACCTACGAAATAAGTCATATTTGCGCAAGCTCATAAACTTCATTTTCTTGTAAAAAAATCGGAGTAGCCAGCAAAAGGTGCATCATTCAAACAGACTATCGAATAACTAATAATAGGTAATCGATTTCATCAGTAAAGCAAACGGAAAGTAATACAAGAAGTCATTAACTTCATAGGATTACAAAAAACTATAACAAACAAAATAACTTATTACAATATTTTATTGCATGTAAATATTAGGACAAAGTATGAAATACTTAAAAAAATTGTGATACATACAAAATGCGCGCGCATTTTGTATGGTGTCCGTTACGCCAGCCAGATTTTGTTGAAAATTGTCGAAAATCGACATTGTAGTGCAGTAGATAATTAGATATAAAGCTTCTGTAAATGGTAAGCTAATTTTTAAATTTGGTAAGCGTATACTTTTTTAATTATTTGATAAAAACAGTTCCGGCTAGCGTAACGTTACCGTAGCCAGATCTTTTTTTGTTTAACGGGAATTTTGAAATAAAAGTTATGTAAATAATTAGATATCAATTTGGTATAAATGGTACAACTTAAATTGTATTTGTATTTGCTATGGTTGCGAAGATATTTGAAATCCTGCTGGAGTAACGGTTTGCCCAATTGCTGTATCTTGGAATTGACTAAGCAGATGATGATGATTTTTGCACAGGACATCTGGCTAATTAGTTATAGTTTATAGCACAATAAAGGAATTCACTGTAATTAACCGTTTAGAAGTTATTTTCATTAAATAGAAATATGCTTTAATAGGTCCTAGCACTTCCAATAAGCGCTCCAAAGACTAACTTTAAACTTTATTTTATAGTAAAATACTGTCTATAAATGGTACCAAAGTTTCATTAGTATCCTATACGTAATTAAAAAGTTATGATGAATCTTCGATTTGATCCGGCCATGGCGCGCTACGGAGTTATTTAACGACCGATTAACCGAGTTTCCTGTACGAGTGGTCACAGAATCTTTTGTAAATAACTAGATATACATGTCAATTTAATACCTAATAAATTTCAGACTTGTAGATTTATTAATTAACGAAATAATTGAAAAAATGATGTTCGCGTGGTTACCCGACCAAATCTAGAATGTTATGAAAAAGCGGCCGCGCCATACATTATACCAACCTTCTTAAACTTACTAGATAATTTCATACTCGTACGTGTTTTGTACAGACGAGCTACATAAGTGATATAATAAAACTTAGTTATAACTAATATTATATTAATATATAATAAACATTTTTGTATCTTTAGATAGAATACTGTTGACTAGCTCCGTGGCGCAGCGGTCAACATGCCAGCCTGCGACACGGAGTGACCGGGTTCGATCCCGGGCCAGGTCAAAATGGAAAATGATCTTTTTCAGATTGGCCTGGATTTTGGATGTGTATCTATTTATATATATATATTTGTTATAAAATATAGTATCGTTGAGTTAGTATCCCATAACACAAGTCTCGAACTTACTTTGGGGCTAGCTCAATCTGAGTGATTTGTCCGAAAAAAAAATCAAAAATAATAATACGTAGGTAATAGAACATATAGAGGACCTAACTGTGTAGATAATGTTTATCATATAAAGATATTAACTAAGGTTAGTAAGTTTATAAATTAGCTTTAAAAAATAATCACAGGTTTTTTCTTATGGACCAATATGCAACGTCGCATGCATGCTTATCTAAAATTTAAAAGAAAGAATTTATAAATACCTATATCTTTTTTATGTTATCGTTCCGAATAAGTTAAAGTAAAATACTTGTAGTCATATATAAAGTTTTATTGTATTAAATCACAGATCAACAATAATAAAATGTAATAACATCACAGTGTAGTATGTACTTACATATTTTATCTGCAGTAAGTATCTACTTCCTATTGCTTTCTGTAATCTGATTAAAAAAATCACAAATGTCTTAGACTAGCTGTTGCCCGCGACTTCGTTCGCGGCAATTTCCGTTAGTATATTTATTAGTATAGATGAATAATTTTCCCTGTTTTCAAAACATTTTTTATTGATGCTTCGCTCCTATTGGTCGCAGCGTGATGTTTTATAGCCTAAAGCCTTCCTCAATAAATGGACTATCCAACACAAAAAGAATTTTCCAATTTGAACCAGTAGTTCCTGAGATTAGCGCGTTCAAACAAACAAACTCTTCAGCTTTATAATATTAAGTATAGATAAAGATAGCCGTATTCTTAAATTACGTTTTTAGTATAAAAATCAAAATACAATATTATAAATAGACGACATAACAATGCAGTTTACTTCTTAGGATAGGTACTTTTTGAAACAGTACAAGCTAAAGCTTTGTTTTATAGTAAACACTAGCTTTCGCCCGCAGCTCCGCCCGCGTTAATGTCGATCCCACGGGAATAGTACTTTTTCCCGGGATAAAAGGTATTCTATGTCCTTCTCTGTACTCCAGAGAACCTGTATACAAAATTTCATAGAGATCAGTTCAGTAATTACGGCGTGAAAGCGTAACAAACAAACAAACTCACTTTCGCATTTATAATACTAGTAAGGATAACGCAGATTAACTACGAGTAAATTATCAAGATGCTTCCACTATTAACTGCTAAGCTGTAACTGGTAGCTAGTAGCCATTTTAAAATAAATGTGCCTACTTTGAAAAAATAGCTCGTCTGTACAAACCGCGTATGTATTATCCTGTAAGTTTTAGAAGGTTGGTATAATGTATGGCGCGGCCGCTTTTTCATAACATTCTAGATTTGGTCGGGTAACCACGCGAACATCATTTTTTCAATTATTTCGTTAATTAATAAATCTACAAGTCTGAAATTTATTAGGTATTAAATTGACATGTATATCTAATTATTTACAAAAGATTCTGTGACCACTCGTACAGGAAACTTGGTTAATCGGTCGTTAAATAACTCCGTAGCGCGCCATGGCCGGATCAAATCGAAGATTCATCATAACTTTTTAATTACGTATAGGATACTAATGAAACTTTGGTACCATTTATAGACAGTATTTTACTATATAATAAAGTTTAAAGTTAGTCTTTGGAGCGCTTATTGGAAGTGCTAGGACCTATTAAAGCATATTTCTATTTAATGAAAATAACTTCTAAACGGTTAATTACTGTAAATTCCTTTATTGTGCTATAAACTATAACTAATTAGCCAGATGTCCTGTACAAAAATCATCATCATCTGCTTAGTCAATTCCAAGATACAGCAATTGGGCAAACCGTTACTCCAGCAGGATTTCAAATATCTTCGCAACCATAGCAAATACAAATACAATTTAAGTTGTACCATTTATACCAAATTGATATCTAATTATTTACATAACTTTTATTTCAAAATTCCCGCTAAACAAAAAAAGATCCGGCTACGGTAACGTTACGCTAGCCGGAACTGTTTTTATCAAATAATTAAAAAAGTATACGCTTACCAAATTTAAAAATTAGCTTACCATTTACAGAAGCTCTATATCTAATTATCTATTGCACTTCAATGTCGATTTTCGACAATTTTCAACAAAATCTGGCTGGAATAACGGACACTTTTGTATGTATCACAATTTTTTTTAAAGTAGAAAAATAACTGTTACAATATTTTATTGTATGTAAATATTAGCAAAGTATAATATAAATAAAACAATTGTGATACATACAAAATGCGCACGCATTTTGTATGTATCACAATTTTTTTAAAGTAGAAATATAACTTTTACAATATTTTATTGTATATAAATATTAGGACAGTTAGAAATAAATAAAAAAAATTCTTAAAAAAATTGTGATACATACAAAATGCGCGCGCATTTTGTATGTATCACAATTTTTTTAAAGTAGAAATATAACGTTTACAATATTTTATTGTATATAAATATTAGGACAGTTAGAAATAAATAAAAAAAATTCTTAAAAAAATTGTGATACATACAAAATGCGCGCGCATTTTGTATGTATCACAATTTTTTTAAGAATTTTTTTAGTATACCTATTTTTTATTTTTTTTTATATTTCACACTCGTAATATTCAGATTTTCGTTTTAATATATATATAGTAAGAAATTCACACTCGTAATATTCAGATTTTCGTTTTAATATAATGTTATCTTTTCTTGTTTTATTCGTCAGGTTCCTATTAATTTTCGCCTAGGTGTTCTATAAAAATAAATAAGATAATTTATTAAACGGCTTCAAAAAAGGAGGAGGTTATCAATTTGACTGTATGTTTCTTTTTTATGTATGTTTGTTACACGATATCTTCGCCAATTGTAAACCGATTTTGATATTTCTTTTTTATTTAAAAGCCTTTACTACCATATTGTTCCCATTTTAATTTGTTGAAGATATAATGGAGAACTTTGGAGATATGGAAGAAACTCGTAAAATAAAATTGTTTGAGATGCTAGGTTTTTTTTTAAATTTAATTATTAGGTTTATAGAGAATCTTCTACCAATTAATTCGTATAACCAATGATTATTATCCGTACTAATATGTATATATAAAGTTTATTATACATAACAACTAATCGATGTTTTAAAGTTTATAATAATAAAACGGTATAATAAAGGTTTGATATGTTGAATGATTGTTATAATTAAAGATTTTAGTTATTTTAAAGTTATTTCTTTCGATTTTTATCTTACTTCATAATTATACTAACCAAAATTATATGTTTCGTTGATATTTATCTTAAATGATATATATTTTGTGTTTATATGTTATATTACTTACCCAATGTAAAGAGAAATATGACTATTGAAGATGGTAGATTTTGTCATCACTTTTTGACAGATTGACAATGCCGTTGACATTGTCATGTGAATGTGATTAAGCATGGGAATATTGTTTTGTTAATCCTACGTTTGGGATTTTTTTAAATTGTATAACTAGTCTTATACAATTAAAAAAAAATCCCAATAGTTTACTGCGAACGTGGATCTTGCGATTATTTAATTTCCCAAATAATTTTGTGAGCTAGCCACTATTATACTGATGTTGTCATAGTGATATTAAGATGACTTCAAAACCATAATTTTAGTCCCAACGACTTATTTCAAACTAATAAACAATGATCACAGTGTCCTTAATTTCTTGTACTATAGTTAACATTCATTTATATCCAAACAAATCAACTAGGTACCATACAATGTTAAACTCGCTGTAAACTTTGTACTACTTATGTTTCTTTGTTAATAAATGCATTTATTATAATCATTATTCTTACTACTGTTGCACGAATAGTTGAAATAGTTTATCCTTTTCAATTTTCCCCTAAATGTTTGAGTAGAATTTCATCTAATTCATCTAATGAAAAAAAAAACGGGTTTCAATACAACATCTTTAATTCGTAAGGCGTTTAGCTCTCGATAGTACAAAGTGTAGCTGAAGAGCTGATATAAAATTTGAGTAGGTCCTCAGAGAAAAATAAATATAATTGCACTAAAAGGATACATACCTAAATGTACCAGTTTCGTCCTATCTGAAAGAGCATGGTTATTAAGGGTCCATACTACCTCACACTGCTTTGCAAGATTGACTGTTATATCAGTAATAATTAAATACTCAAGTTGAAATAAAAATGCAGCAAAGTTCAGGACTAACTCTGGTAACTATATGACTCAAAAACACGATTGCGTTAAATTTTCTCGATAGAAAACAATTGCAAAGTTGCCTCCAAATCACGTCTAATTTACTCGGTATATAGCATTATTCACCAAATACATTGAAATTAACCTTAAAACTTTTGATTATTATTGCATTACAGATAAGGCAGCCATCATATGTTTTGCTTTTTCGAATAACCCTTGAATATTCCTAAAAAACGAAAATATCCAAAGTAGCCAACGCGTTTAGACCATCCGCATTTGTATGGCCACGCCGCCTGGCATATGTCGGGCTCTTAACGGAATCACGACATTTGACACTTTTATAAAAGTAATTTTCGAACAAAATATTGTTCAGGCGTTTTTGTTGTTGTTATATGTAAATAGGCCTTCAACTTAAAATTCACGGTTAAGAAATATAAAATTCCAATTCATTTTATAGGTAGGTTAGCATCCGGATGACTAAACTTCGGTCAGTATGATAATTATGTAGGAGACATATGTGTTTTACTTTCTATACCTATATGGTTTTTATGTGTAGCTTTTTTTTTCATTATCTTTCACAATATAGTTTAATTTTTCTGTTCTAAAGGAACTAAATGTTGTAAATCAATACTAATAATAAATCTGTAAGGGTCGGTCATGGAGTAAGTTACAAGGAAATTTATTTGTTTAGAAACGAATACAGAATTCACAAAAGTTTCGTCAATATTACAGGTACATTTAAATCAGTCAAAAATACCACTCGAATCGTTCAAAGGTTCAAAGGTACCCATTATGCTTACCGCGTTTCCTCTTTGCATTGCTATGGACTGCCTTTGAACCAGGTACCATCCAGAGCGATGGACATATCCTCGGGTCTTTAATTGCCGTCCTATCTCACTAACAAAGTGCTTCGCTTCTAAATACCACGGTCTAGCTGTTTCTACGGCAACCGGGACAAATTAATATTATTTAAACAAAACCGAATATTTGGTAATTTTTTGTCCAGCTGACACCTTTACAGCAGCACTAGGTGATCGCATAGTGTTAGTGAGATAGGATGCCGCATGCGCGCTGACACAAGTTGCATCCCTTAATAGGCAACGACCCCTCCGTCATGGTATCAATGTCAGTCCGTCCAGTCGTTTTCCGTCTGTGCACGAGGGGCCAGGCAGGAGGTTCTAACTGGCAGGGTATATTTGCCGATATCAGTGCTCTTCGAATAATGTCGTTCAAGGAATGATGACGAGACAAACGACCCGCACATCTAGCACACCCAAGAGCATGGTGTCAATCGGTCTCCACCATCTTCCCACAAATGCAGCGATGAGGTTCACACACGTCGCAGCCTAGCCTCAAAGCCACGGCCACCCTCAGGGAATCATTGTTCAATAATCTTCTCATGTAAGGGGATGGGACAGCGTGTAACCAAGCCCCAGACTCCGGCTGAGCTGCGGCTTTTATTCGCGCCAAATGGGCACCATCTGCCTGACTCTCCAGCTCTTCAAAAATGGTTTGAGATCTCTTTTCGTCCCAAAGCCGCTGCATCTCAGGTCTTTCAGGTACTCTATCAAACCAGGCCGTCAAAGCCTCACCTACATAGGGCAAAATCAATCCGTCACCATTAATAGCGAGTAATTTAGTGATTAGATTTAATAATAATAATAATAATAATTGACGGCGTATCGTCCCAGGATGCTCACTTTATTTCAGACCCTTGAACCAGCCATCACCGTATCTGCACAGCGTCTATCGGATCAAGTGCGGGTCATTCAACGTTGTAAGCGATTGGATGACTCTGTGCTTGATCGGCTTCGCCTGGAGGCGCTGCCTGTTCGCCCAACTGTCGCCATACCTCGAGGTCCATCTGCCGGGCCGATATATCGGTCACCAACACCTGCCCAGTCACAAGACGTGGAGCGGATGGGCCCTGTGGCTGATGAACGCGACAGTGCGAACATAGCGTAAGTACCCAGGCCCATGAGCACTTGAGGAGGACTTTGGAGGAGACGATAGCGCAGTATCGCGCCACACCAGAATCTAGGCCGCGTATACCTCGTCTGCCTACGAATAGGCGCAATTTGGCGCTAATGGGAGCCCTGAATGATCTGCTAGCCCCGTATTTAGAGGCTAGTAAGGATCTTGTTGATACGCACTCAATCTTATACTGCGGGGCCATTGCGGCGTGTCGGGTTGCACGAGTCAAGTTTCCTGACGTTGACTATGCAGCTCGGCCCGTCGGCGGGGTCCCTGCATGGCAAAAGAATTTCGAAGAAGCACCAGAGCGACGTGCGAAGATAAGTTTTTCAATATCGTAAGAGGCAACGAAACTTGTCAACTTACCCATAATCGCGACGGATATCGCCTCCATAAAAATAGGTGCACCTTAAATATTAAAATTGAAGTAAAAGACTTTGTTTTCAGAGATATCGTGTTTATAAGCTCTATACATGTTACTAAACGTCACGAAATTATTTAAATTTATTTTAATATCTCGTTAACTGTTGAACCGATTTTGATGCCCAAACAACTTGAAAATTGTATATATAAGACCTACGTATATTCTAAATTTCATGTTGATGGGAGCATTGGTTCGAAAGTTATTGTGGAACAAACATATCTACATTCTTACTTACATACATACATACAAAAAATGTATTTTCGCCCCAACTGAAATTGAAGACCATGCTCGCTTCACTTGCTCGCTCAAAAAATTAAAAAAATCTGGTAGTATTTACATGTAAGGTTCTTTCCGGAAGTTCTTGGCGGGAATTTCTACGGACTGCACGGTGTTTTGTTTTGGATTATTTTGCATATTGTTTCTATTGGAGTTTATAATGTGAAGTCGGTGTAATTTGGTGTTATAAACGCTCATGTTTATGAAAAATGTGTGGAATAACTAAAATAAAGTGTCATGGTGGGGCTGTAGTGAGATTTACGTAGCGGGCTGGTGTTTGTTCGCCTTACTGCATCGTATATGATCAAGCCAGTGGATTCGTGGGAATTGTCGCCAGGGGCTCCGTCGAAATCAGCAAAATGAATTACACCATCATTTTGTTGATACACAAGCAAGATTATCTCGAAAAATAACTAGACACTGGCTAAAATAAGCTTCGGAATGAAGTTTGAGGGCCAAATAGAAGAAAAGAAAAAAAAAAGGTTCTTTCGATTGCTAAATAAAAACCGTCACTACCGGTTTATCGCAAGTTGTCAAATCATGCATATGTAAGTAGGTACTCTTACCTCTCTTACATACATTAGTATAAAACTGATTCTTGATTGATCAAACGTTTATTTTGTTAAGTTCTGTCACTCGGCGCAGTTTTTCAAGGTTAGTACAATACTGTTTATTTTTTTATTTTTTACAATTTATCTGCTTCCATGTCGTTGACGCTGTGGGAAACTCAGAACAAGGACTAAAGACTTATTCTGAGGTGGAAAATGCCTAGGGAGTTGTTCATTTGTTCAGTTTTTTGAGTGTTAAAGTTTAAGTAACGAACAGCTAGCCATCCTGTGACATAGCGTGGTATAATAATAATAATAATAATTTATTCGCAGTAAAAGTGGTTACAATTTTAGATGACATAAAACATTTTAATCTCACTCTTAACCTATCAAGGCATGCAATTTTTTCACAAAAATGTATAAAAGGTATCCTATAGTGACTTTATGTGGTTAATATTCAATTCATATTTCAGTGAGAACTTTTCTTGGTCAGACAAGGTACTTACTATTTTGAAGACCCTCCCCCAAATAGGTCACGTAGTATGGGTACGTTCCTACCTCGATTGTTTAGTAGATATGTTACATCAATCAAAAGCTGATGAAATGATTGACCAAGGTTTTTAGTTTTCTTCTCGTGATTTTCATTAACATCTGCCACAAGAAGTCCACTAACGGACATAGGATCCCCCAAGAATTCCAAAATTACTGGTTCGATGGTCTGCATCCTATCACTTGCCCCATCGGCTATCTGTTCTGCGCGCTATATGCCCAGACCACTGCCACTGAATCAGCTATTCTAGTTTTCTAGGTTAGAGACTTATACGGATCTGCTCATTTTAGATTAGGGCATGGATATCGGTATACCAAAATACCGATATACCGGTTTAAACAATCGGTATTTTCGTACCGGCATTTAAGTATAAAATACCCTAATAAATATTTCGATATTTCTCAAAAACGTGATCTATTTTTGCAAGGGTGTTTAAAGGCTACGCAGAACGTTCAATTTCTATGATTTATAGTGTGTTGTTCATGCTGCTGATGAGTTCTCATATGACATGAATCACAAATTATCTCTCGATAGAAAAATCACCACAAAATCGACTACGCAAGTCACTGCATGCATATAGCTAGTATTTTGGTGGTTTATTGGTTAAGATACTGCTTTCAGTTATTTGTGTATTTTTTTACTTCTACAAATAAATCGCTATCGGCACTCGCGCAAGTAAGAACATAATATAGCAGAAATTATACGTAAGCGCTCTGCTCTGAAACGGCAACCACATCAACCAACATCATATTTTATTCTCTCTCATACATTGGACTACTATCAATAACTAGTATCACGAAAATTTCAGCTGCAAGTTACATATGTAAAAAAATAAGATCATCATTTTGATTTATATTTAAATAATTACTTAAATTACTTTCATTAGCAATTTGACTTTGTTTTAATATGGCTGGATTCACAGCTGATCATACGGGTGATCCGTAAGGCTCGGCCGTATTATATTTGATTGTAATGTTTGTGCCAATGAAACAATTAAAATAATTATTGAATAAAATATTGGATTTTCTATAGTATTCTTAATTGCCTTTATTTTAATAACTAATGTTGTGGTTTCTAGGGGTTTCAGTGTTTCTAGCATACAGCGTAGAAAACAGCTTTTATCGCTCTCCGCAACCAAGGCTTACCAATTTGAACGTTATAAGAATCATCTAAACAGTTATTAGCTGTGTTAAAAAATACCGAAAATATACCGAAATTTCGGTATACCGGTTATTGAAATTTTAATATCGGTATCAATACGGATATGAAAATCATTTCGGTATTCCATGCCCTATTTCCGACTCGCCTTCTCCATACCTCTTAGGGGAAACTTTGAGATTTCTTAAGAGGACCATAGTATGTTACTAATCCAATTAAACGCATCAAATTATTTACCTACTTAATTTTTAAACGCATCCAATTATTTACCTACTTAATTTTTATTCTTGCAGAAATAACATAATGGAAGTTTGTATTAAGAAAAAATTCATACCACAAATACAAGAAGAAAATACAAACGTAAGTATTTTTAAAATATAATAGGCTAGTTTCCTAAAAAAATATAATTAGTCCGTCAGTTAGATATTCAAAAAATATTGGACTCGTATTTTTTCTTTTGTCGATTAAACAAAAAATGATAAAGATATAGCCCTTTCAAGTTCCGTGTGACGTCACAGTTTGCTACAATTTTTAGCAAACTTTGACGTCACGAGCCCCCACTCCTGAACTTTGACGCGCTTTATCTTTATTATTTATTGTTTAATTGACAAAAGAAAAAATACGTGTCCAATATTTTTTGATTATCTAACTGACGGACTAATTGTAATGTTATTATTTTGACCCAGGAAACTAGCCTATTTTCGTATTTAATGGGCATATTTTCTAATAAAATACTTTTCAAAATAAATAGTACGTCTGCCAGTTTATTGTTAAATATTGGACATGTATTTTTTCTTTGTCAATCAAACAAAAAATGATAAGGATATATCTTACTCCGTGGATATAGCCCGTTAAAGTTCCGCGTGGCGTCACTGACCGGTACACTTTTTACAGGCCTGTTGCGTCATGAGCCCCCACTCCTGAACTTTGATGTGCTTTATCTTTATCATCTTTTGTTTGATTGAAAAAAGATAAAGAACGTATTATTTTTCGATAATCTATAGGACGGACTTATTATTTTAAATGGTATATTTTAAGGAAACAAGCCTATTAGTAAAAACTATCGATACTAAAAGAGAAAACGAGAGAATATGTGATTTCCTGGAGAGGTCCGGGATCTTCTCTGGACAATGGCGACAAGTAGGATGTCATGAGAAGAGATAAACAGTTGTATGATAGGAGAAACTCCCTTCATGGCCAATTTCCACCACCCGTACGGTTGAAGAGTCGTAACAGCTTTTTCCGACAACCCTATGTAACCGCAAAAGCGAAGTTGGGAAAATGGCGAATCACGTATCATCCAAAAAACGAACATCATTCCACCTGCAGAGAAACTTCCATTGGGTGGTAAACTTCCCTAGAAGTCTCTAAATAGACCTCGGGCTGGTGTTAGAAGATGCCAGGATAACCGAGTTACGTGGGGGTTTCTCTAACAACAAATTGTGTGGTTGCGGTGCTGTCCAAGCGATAGCCCATCTGATGGATTGCCCTAGCTGCCCCACTTCTTGTACTGTGGAGGATCCGGTTAAGGTGAACGATCGTGGCGTAGATGTGGCCAAATTCTGGTAAAGAAAAGCTATTTTGACTCGAAAATAAGAAAAGGATGTCATGTGGTCATGTCAATAGACGATACGCTGGCAAACTACTGGATATATTATTTTATTTCTCTATCTGTAGTTCATCATCACGCTATATTGGCTGGCTTTCTGTCATTAGAAATGTTATGTACGACCCAAGGGATTTAAAGGCGATTTACCGTACGCTTTTCACGGTTCTATGTATTACGTGTGTTAGGTAAATTGTTAAACAACGCAGATATATAACCTACCTAGGAGTTCCTCAAGGGATGATACTGGGTCCTCAATTTTTTTATGCATGACACATTTCGTCCATATAAGCTTATTATTATTAAATCACTATGCCACGATAATTGCAAGATAGTACCAATTATAATCCAAAATATTTTCTTCTTTTCAGATCAATACAACACTCTTTGTTTTTCTACAAATTGTGTCTGAAAACGCCGGTTCAAAGAAACTTCTAGTAAATTACTTTAAGCGAGACGGCGAAGGTTGTATATTCGATGGAGTCCAGGACCTTCTGAAGTCAGTGTCGATCGAACTGGAGCTGTCACCCATGGATCAAATGAGCTTTTACAACTTATCTTTTATAAATGACCCTCCTCATCTTGTCTATGTAGATGATCTTTTAGACGATCCCTCAGTAAGTAATAGTCTTGAGCAATAACGGGTGGCGCAAAAGTACTGGCACTAAAGAAAATACTTTTATTTTTTTTATATGACATTTTCTGTCATTCTGTTTTTGAAAATTGTGTAGTGAACAAATGTAAAATACACTGAAAATAAACATGGACCGTTTTACTCCCCAAGAACGTGGAATAATTGTGTCAATGTTCTTACGGAATAATTCATCAGTGATAAGAACACAACGTGAATTTCGTCGACGATTTCATGCAAGATCACCCGATCTGACCAGTCCAGACTTCTTTCTTTGGGGTTTTTTGAAATCTCGGGTGTATGTGAACAAGCCACAGACTCTCGCAGCTCTAAAAGAAAACATTCGTCAAGAAATAACGAACATATCGCAGGAAGTGTTACGGCAAGTTATGCAAAATGTCATAAATAGGGCTCAAATGTGTATCAACTCTGGAGGTCACCATTTAAAAGACATCATCTTTAAATCCTAATGGTACGAAATTTAATGGCACAAATATACATTTAAAAAAACCTAAATCTAGTTTTCTAATTTAGAAAAAATGTTATAGCTGAACCAAATAGGGTCTTTACTTTTGCGCCACCCAGTATAAATTAGGAGTATGATACAAGTAGTTAAGAGCAAAAATGACCCTTCTGCAGTCTGCTCCTAACTCAAACAGTAGGTATTTTTACACCATCGTTTGATTGATATTAAAGAATATAGTTGCAAAGTAGCTTTTAGATACTGGCTAAATAAGCTTCGAATAAAGCTGAGTTCGAAAGGTCGGTAATATATATAAGTTAATAAAATAAGTTGATGCCGTTAGTTGATTTGGCTAGTTCACTGAACTGGGCTTGAAGGCTACTTTTCTTCTAATCTAATCTGGTCTAATTCTCACTTCACTCAAGAATTCCTTGACCAGATTGGTGGTAAAAAAGGAGCAGAGGATACGGCACAGGTGTCCAGAGCATCCAGACGCAATATTAGGAAAGAAAACATCATCACGCGGTGCAAGTTCAATACGTCACATAGATAGAGCAGTTTAAAACTGCTTGTCATTGCAAAAGCTACGATAAATATTTAAAGTATTCAATAGTATGGTTATGACGGTAGGATATGCCATAGTGTTAAGAACAGGAAACTTAAGTCCATATCGGATAAAAATAAACGTAACTACTTGATTTTGTATTATATTTTCAGATTAGTGAAGCTATGGTAAATACTTTACCGCCGTCGTGTTTTATATTAAGTCGTGAAGTAAAAAACTCCGATAGAAAATTGCACGAGAACAGCTACTTCCCTCTGTATAAGATCGGAAAGGGTAAAGAGAAGCTCAAACTCGCACGTTGGATTGGCTCATGGAAACTAGATCATCAATTTAAGTCAGGAATAAGAAAATCGGTACTTGTCGTCAGATCAGAATCGGATTTAGAAGAAATGGGTAGATCTCTTAAGAATTCATCGATCTACCAAAAGCTTATAATAGTCACTAAGTACCCTGATGAGTTCGGAGTAAAGGAGAAGGTGCTTCAGCACAGAATGGATACAAAGCAAGAACACGTATTCGTGGTGTTCAGTAATTCGGATGTCGATGAAAAAGCTATGCAGGAGAGGATTAAGGGTGGCCTGGTGTGCAATATTTTCAATGATGTAAGTATAATACCTTCTCGTTACCCCCTTTAAGCTAAATAAGAGTGTTTTTAAAATGAGGAGTCATTAAGCGAATGGGATTTTCTAGGTAAACATGTTAGTTCTATAAAAACGTGATTCCATGTGGGGCTTATAGAATAGAAAACCAGAATTTCCCGCTTCTCCTTACGTTTAGATCATAAAAACCGATAAGGCTACATGAAAATTCGTTCATTCCCTCTCGTGCGCGGGACAGAATAAATAAAAGAAAATCCCATAAATAAGAAACATCTAAAACAACAACAACTAAATAATTGAAACTAACGTGAGATACGGACATTATACAGGGTCACGGTGAGGCAATTGCCGTCTCACTAGATATATCCAAGGCTTTTGACCGGGTCTGGCACGAAGCTATCCTCAGTAAGCTTCCAGCGTATGGTTTACCTAAGGACCTTTGCAACTGGATATCCGATTTCCTGAGGGAACGGTCCATTCGAGTGGTTATGGATGGCTGCTCTTCCGACCTAATGGCTATTAATGCCGGGGTACCTCAGGGATCTGTTCTCTCTGCAACCTTGTTTCTGCTGCACATTAATGACCTCCTTATGTCTGGCATTATTGGTTATGCTGATGACAGCACCGTTGTAGAGAGTTATACGTCCAGTGCCAGTGCAAGTCCACAAGAAGTCCAGTCTCTAAGAGAGTCTATGATTGAACGGGTTAACTCGAAATTACAGAGGGTGTCCGATTGGGGAGACGCCAATCTTGTTAAGTTTAACCCGTCCAAAACACAGGCGTGTCTATTTTCTGCAAAAAAGAGTGCTTTCCCACTTGCACCCATTTTCCAGGGTGTTTCCTTACCGTTAGTTGACCACCTTGGGCTTTTAGGCATGACAGTCACGTCAAAACTAAGCTTCGGCCAACAGATTGAGTCAATGGCACTAACTGCTTCCAAGAAGTTGGGTATCATCTCAAAGGTTCGGCGGTACTTCAGCTCTGAACGGCTGCTCAATCTCTATACAGCCCAGGTTCGCTCTTGCATGGAGTACTGCAGTCACCTTTGGGATGGCTCAGCGAAATACCAGCTTGAAGCATTGGACTCTGTTGACCGAAGAGCCCGCAGGCTCATAAACAACGACGTGGTCTCAAATAGGAAATTGCAATCCCTGGAGCATCGCCGTAAAGTCGCTTGTCTATCGGTATTTTATAGGATCCATTTTGGAGAGTGTGCGAAGGCGCTCTTTGAGCTAGTTGAACCCTCACCATTCCTCCATCGGACTACAAGGCGCAGACAGAAATTTCACCCTTTTATCGTTGGAATACCAAAGAGTCGAACTAAACGCTTTGACAGTTCCTTTTTGGTTCGAGTAGCTAAGGTGTGGAATGAACTGCCTGCGTCTATATTCCCAAACAAGTACAGTCCCGGGACATTCAAAAGTAGAATAAATGGGTATCTCTTGGATAGGCATGTAACATCCTCGTCTTCATCGTCACTTACCATCAGGTGAGATGGGAGACAAATGCCTAATTCAATATTTAGTAAAAAAAAAAAAAAAAATATACTGAAAACGAGTCACTCACGTACTATTTCGTCGGGATTGCCGACTATAGTTTCAGGCTCGTCAGGAGCCCATTTTCAAGGCGAGTGCGACACGAGTGCCGCGCGTCTCGCACTCGCCTTGAAAATGGGCCCCAGACGAATCTGAAACTATAGTCGGCAATCCGACGAAATAGTACGTGAGTGACCCGTTTTTAGTATATAACAAGAACAACGACTAACAATCTTCACCAACAACCAGTACGAACAGTGATTCGTAACTTAGTAGTGACTAAACAAACAACATCGAAGAAGTGTGATTTTAAACCTCTAAACTATACTTAAATCCTGGAATCAGAATCGCGAATGGAATACAGAGTTGCAAGAAAAAAAAGATAAAAAAAAAAACGAAACTCGCCCAGCTAATCGGCGACTTTGTACGAAAAGCCAATTTTCTTTTTGTTTTTTACCTTTTTCTTTGCAATTCTGTATTCCATTAGGGATCCTGATTTCAGGATTTCAGTATAGTTCAGAAGTTTAAAATCACGCTGTATTATAAATAGCGAACTCCAGACATCACAGCTAAGGATGCAAAAAAGCAACCGGGAAAACGCTTGGATGAGCAGGAGGGGAACTGATTTACTTTCGTACCCGTGTATCGAAATTGTGCAATTTGACGTATTTTTAAATCACGCACATAATTCAAATAAGTACGATTCGCTGGATTATTTTAATATAATTGAAAAATGATTGGTATAGTTTAGGTCGATCCTTGCACAAGATCACCGACTTGTTGGAATTTGAAACCGATACATATGCAATGCAATTTAAAAGCGATACTATATGTTATGATATCTTAAAACATTTTCCTTCGAAAAGTTTGTAAATTTTACGTCTAAAACAATAATTCTCACATGACAATATTTATATTTACATCCCGCAGACCATCTACTTTCTTAATTTTTTTATAAGAATATCAATATGAAAATATTAAGACTTAATTTTTTTATACAAACGCCGCTTTGCATTTTGCATTTACAAATAGCATTGTGATACAAACACTTAAAAATATAAACGCCTAGTTTTGCGCAGCCTAATGGCTTGCGTAGAACTCGACCTTCGGTCGGATCTAGTTAACATAGATTGATACATTTTAATGTCTTTTTTCAGTACAGAGAGGGTCGTGCTCCTGTAGTGGAGACTAAAAAGGACCTGATGATGATGATGAATGTCTTTTTTCAGGGTACGTGGGGTGGAGAATACTACGTGCCGGCACTGACAAGCAACTGAATAATCGGAACATCGAGTACCTTTATTATATCAGATGTTTTAAATTATTAACAACTGACGTTATGTAGAAATTATTTTTGTAAAATAAAGTTATTGAAATTGTTATTTTTATTACCTCTAAGGTTACCTTTAGCTCTAAGGGTACCTTAATACCTTTTGCAGTTACCCTTTACGGTGGGTACGGGAGGTACCCTTGCCGTGCGAGAGTTTGACTCGCACTACTCTGACCTCGGCTAGTCTGACATCCTGGCATAACACTGCTCTTACTCTCGCATTTTTCTAATACAAGCTTTTTCTCGCGTTTTCATCTTCAACATTTTTAGCCTATCCTAATCTGATAAGTGCTGGAGTAGCCCTAAAGCAATTAAGTTTGTTTACGGTAGCCATACTTAGTATTGCGGTCCTCTAACCTTTTTCTTTTTACCTGGAAAACATCACAGGTTATTTCTACAGAATCGCCAACATATTATTTATTCTTTAGAATAATAGTAGGAAGTTGTGAACTGCCTCCGTGGTCCAGTGGTTAAGGCGTTTGCCTGGAGACCCGGGGGTCGTGGGTTCGATTCCCATGGGAAGCATTCTTTGTTTAGTTGTTTCCAGTTTGGTTAGGACATTGAAGGCTTGAATCACCTGATTGTCTGATAATAAAGAGGATTCTATGCTTCGGAAGGCACGTTAAGGCGTTGGTCCCGACTGCCATCTGGTAGGAGGCACGTTAAGGCGTTGGTCCCGACTGCCATCTGGTAGTCGTTAAAGGAGCCGCGTCAGAGGCCGAGAGGCGGTTCCGAAGAACTCTGACACCAGCGTGTGCATGGTCGATTGACCGTTTCACCTACTCGAAATGTTGATGATAAGTAGGAAGTTTTGATAACGATACATAAATTGTTGATCAACTGATTAAAAATTCATCATTTTCCTAACTACATACTCTTGAGCACAAGTCATGGCAAAAGGCCGGCGCTTGTGCTTGTTGTTGGCAAGGCTAGATTGAGTACATATGGCTGGCTTAGATTTTTTTTTGAAGGACAAGACTGTAGCTAGCTTCAAGTAAGCTTTCGCTATTTCACCGGGCGTTTGAGGCGAGGGCAGAGCGCCTCAACCTATATAGACAACATCGCCAAAGGGCCCCCAATAGGACGGACCTCGGCTTTGGGCGTTGCCTGTGTGCGCAAGGCTTGGAGAGACAGAAAACTATCATATTTCCTGATGGGCCGCGTATACGTGCATGCAATGCAAAGCCGGAAGGACCAATCTGAGAATCAATGGCAAAAGCCTTTGGAGAGCAGCAACTCTCATCTTTTGCCTTATGGGCCGAAAGCTACGTTGCCAGAAAGGCCTATCCTGGGTGTAAGTCACCCGGGACCGCCAGGCTGTCACCAGTAATCGGAGCTAATCCTACTCACGCACTCTGTTCCGGTGGCGAGTGTAAGGGGTTCTGTTGGTGGGATTTCTACTAGCCGTTTTCAAAAACAGGGCCGTTTTAAAATACGGCGGTTTAACGATTAGCCGGATTGAATTCGGCTGAATGAAAATCCGCCAGAATGTATTCGGCGCCATACGTCTTCAACACGGCTAGCCTTAATGTAATACAGCGAGTCCTTAGCCGCTGCTTTGACAGTTTTTGGTTCCCATTTTGAAACACTCGTGGCGCTGCCTGACATATCAACAATCATAGAGATCAACAATAATGGCGTCGGATACAGAAAGGGTGTTGCAAAAACGAAGTTAATTTATCTATACATATATATATCTATACATATAATAAAACAGTAAAAATATTTTGTCTGTACATTAAGAATTTTTGACTGAAATGGATAGAGGGACACTTAAAAAGAATAATAGAAAGCAAAAAACATTTTTTAGAATTTCTTGTCCGTCTGTCTGTCTGTCTGTCTGTATGTATGATCACGATTATCTCCGAAAATACTGAACCCATTTACTTCAAACTTTCACCAATTGCTTTGTTTTTACTCGGCAAAACATTTAAAGTTCGTTTCATCAAAATCGGTTCATTAAAAAAAAAGTTATCGTCATTTGAATGAATTCAAAGCATGAGTTTGCCTTGCCTGCAAATATATAGCACTTATTATTATATATATATAATAATATATAATAACTGACATAGGAAAATTAAAATCCAAAGTCAATTCATCATCATTATATGACGGCATTATACCTATCCATACTAATATTATAAATGCGAAAGTAACTCTGTCGATCTTCTTTTCACGCTTCAACCATTAAACCAATTTGGATGAAATTTGGTATGGGGGTAGTTTGAGACCCGGGGAAGGACATAGGGTATCTTTTATTCCGGGAAATTCTACAGTTCCTGAGGGATGGACACTAACGGCAGCGGCGTAGCCGCGGGAAAATCTGATTTATATATCAACGCAACCGAAACTGCTGCGCCTAGAAACTTGAAATTTGGTACAGGGGTTCTTATAATGATGTGAGTGAGCGCTAAGAAAGGAGCGTCTGTCGTCTTTTAACGCTTCAACCATTGAACTGATTTGGATGAAATTAGGTATGGAGGTAGTTTGAGGCCCGGGAAATGGGTATGTTTAATTCCGGGAAATTCTACTCTTCCCGAGGGATCGACACTAACGCGGGCGGAGCCGCGGGCAACAGCTAGTTATATAATAAAACAGTAAAAATATTTTGTCTGTATATTTAGAATTTTTGATTGAAATGGATAGAGGGACACTTAAAAAGAATAATAGAAGGCAAAAATTTTTTTTTGAATTTTTTGTCTGTCTGTCTTTCTGTATGTATGATCACGATTATCTCCGAAAATACTGAACCGATTTACTTCAAACTTTCACCAATTGCTGTGTTTTAACCCAGCAAAACATTTAAAGTTTGTTTCATCAAAATCGGTTTATTAAAAAAATTTTATCGTCATTTGAATGAACTCAAGGCATGAGTTTGCCTGCAAATATATAGCATAAAAAATAATAATGAAATTTGGTATGAAGGTAGTTTGAGACCCGGGTACATAGGACAAGGACATAGGGTACCTTTTACTCCGGGAAATTCTACTGTTCCTGAGGGATGGACACTATCGGCGGCGGCGTAGCCGCGGGCAAACGGCAAACCTGACTTATATATCAACGCAACCGAAACTGCTGCGCCTAGAAATTTGAATTTTGGTACTGGGGTTCTTTTAGTGATGTGAGTGAGCGCTAAGAAAGGATTTTTAGAAATTTAACTTCTAAAGGGGTAACATTTATATGGAATTTTCGCATTTCTGGACTTAGAAGTATGAAAGTAGGTAAATAAGTTCTCGATTTAAATTAAAAAAGATGTGTGTAGATGAAATGGACAAAATTCCCCCCTAAAATGGCAAAATGGGAGGGGGGTAAAGTTTGTATGGAAATTGGAAATTTTATCATTTCTGGTCTATGAATTATGAAAATAAATAGGTATGTAAGTTCTCGATTACATTTAAAAAGATAGGTATATGTGGGTAAAATGGGAGGGTAAAGTTTTTATGGAAATTTTCTCATTTCTGGACTTAGAACTATAAATAATATCCATACTTCCATACTAATACTAATGTTATAAATGCGAAAGTAACTCTGTCTGTCGTCTTTTTACGCTTCAACCATTGAACTGATTTGGATGAAGTTTGGTATGGAGGTAGTGTGAGGCCCGGGAAAGGACATAGGGTATGTTTAAGTCCGGGAAATTCTACTGTTCTTGAGGGATCGATACTAACGCGGGCAGAGCCGCGGGCAACAGCTAGTAGTGAAATAAACCAAGAAAATGTCATAAATATAATAATAACTAACTATAATAATAATTCTTGATTAGTAAGGAATATCGCCTTATTGAAGATTGTATCCTAATGACAATCCAGCTAGTCGTTGAACCGCCGCATTTCATAACGGCCCTGTTTTTGATAACAGCTAGCCGTAATGTAATACGGCGGATTATATAATCCGACTGCAACACATGTATGTATATCGAAAAAGTATATAGATAAACATCCAAGAGCCGGTCAATCTGAAAAATATAGTTTGCTATTTTGACCTGACCGGGGACCGAAACCGGGATCCTACGATTGAAAGGCACTTGCGGTACACTGAGCCACAGAGACGACATACACATACATACAATAATAACGTACTTATACCTACATCTACTTAATTTGAGCACCTAGTAAAGTCTGTGCGTCTGCCTAGCCTAGCATTAGTCTGTGCGACCTGGCTACCAACAAGAATTTAAAACAAAATTATGTAAAATTGTTAGGTCAAACGAAAAGCTAACTAACTTTTGAATACTAACCTGGCCTCTTAGTATTTTCATAATTATGTTCCGTACGATAACTTCGTCAGTAAAAGATTTTTTTAAAGGAAGAATTTTGTAAGTATCCTTATATCCTCCTGATATATTACGCGACGCCGATTTTTGTACATCCCATCACATCATACAGTTATGGTCCGATTTTGATAAATGATATGTCATTAGATATTGCATAAACCTCTTGGATTTTTATTTATTTCTGAAAAAGTACTAAAAATAAATTTGGAAAATCCTTTGTTATCCCTGTTACTTAAAGATTAAAAAAAACCGGCCAGGTGCGAGTCGGACTCGCGCACGAAGGTTTCCGTGCCGTTATCTATGAAAACGGCAAAAAATCATGTCTTTTGTATGGGAGCCCCCTTTAATATTAAATTTATTTTTACTTAACTATTTATTTTTAAAGTGAATATATAACTAAATATTCTGTGAATATTTAAAGTGTCTAGCTGTTGCCGTTATCAATAAAGGGCAAAATCAAGCAAAAAAAAAAAACACGTTTGTTGTATGGGAGCCCCCTTAAATATTTATTAGACAGACAGACAGACAGCCAGACATTAAATATTTATTAGACAGACAGACAGACAGCCAGACAGACAGACGAACATACCGACCGCGTACGGTATGTTCGCGCTAATTTCCGTTAATGCATTTAGTAATATGCAGCGCGAAAGTTTAAAAAGTGAAGAAACCATGTGGCAGTCTTTGCCTTTGACACTTTCTTAATGGACCCCTAATCTGCAAGTAATTAGCAATTCATGAGTACGTAAGTAGGTACTCTTACATGCGTTAGTATATAACGGATTCTTGATTGATCAAACGTTTATTTCGTACTGTCACTCGGCGCAGTTTTTCAAGGTTAGTATAGTACCTACCTACTTCAATATACTTCAATACTTTATTTACGTCCTTAATGTACAGAAGCAATTAACAATTAAGAAAGGACCCTTACAGGCGCAGCAATCGAAGAGGGGCTGACTTGTCATTTTTTAATTATAAATATCTATCGTTTTAACAAAATTATTTACCTAAGTAAGAGAGTAAGTAACCCTTTTTGGTCTTGTGTTGATGCCCTGTACAAAATATTTGATTTTTAAGATTTAATATTACGGTTTAGTTATATTGTTGCCTATGTCATAAATGTGTTAGATTCGTTTGATTGTTTGTCAATAAATTAAATGGAAAAAATATATAATTATTAATATATATGGACCATGAGTTACTTCTCAATAAGCTCGCATATAATGGTATACGTGGCAATCTACTTCGCTGGTTCGAGTCATATATAAGTAACAGGACTCAGATCGTGGTTGTAAATGGTTACAAATCTAATATGGTACATGTTACTTCTGGTGTGCCACAGGGCTCAATACTGGGGCCTCTTCTCTTTGTACTTTTCATTAACGACATTAAATCTTGTTTTCAAAATTCAAAATTTATTTTATACGCAGACGACTTGAAAGCCTATAAAACTATTATTTTTATTAATGATTGTCTTGCCTTCCAACGAGATCTCGACAGGCTTTCAGATTATTGTACTGCTAACAAACTATACCTTAGCTTGCCTAAGTGCCATCTCATTCGTTTCACCAAGAACATTAATATATTCAGTTTTCAATACAATCTCTGTTATTTTCCACTCACTACTGTTTCGTCTACAACCGATCTTGGTATAATTTTAGATGATAAACTCTGTCTCGACACTCACGTGCAAATCATTACCAATAAAGCCTTTCAAATGTTTGGTCTGGTTCTTAGGTCATCCAGAGACTTCAAAAAGACGTCTACATATCTCTATCTGTATAAGGCTCTAGTAAGATCTCAACTTGAATATGCCACGTCAGTATGGAGTCCATTCTATAAAAAATATATTTATGAGATTGAGAAAGTCCAACGTTAGTTTTTGCGAACGTTGCATTACAAATGTCATAAGCAATATCTTACATATTCTCAGTAATTAACTAAATACAACCTTCTTTCACTGGAATCTAGGCGTCATTTCCTTGAAGCTGTCTTGTTATATAAAATTGTTCACAATAAAATTGATTGTACTGAACTTATTAACAAGCTGTATTACGCTGTCCCAAGAACAAGCAATCTACGTGCGCTCGCCCTCGTTCACTTTTTGCATTGAACACTTGTCGTACAAACTCCGGGCTTCGTTCTCCTTTATATCACATGGTTGAGTGTCATAACAAACTATTTAATATGATGAAATTACCCTCACAAGTAATACGTGACGAGTGAGCTATTAGTAATTTATTTTCTAAAAGTGGTAAAAATGCCGAAGTTTGACATAGAAACATCAATATCTGATCTACAGAAAAAAGTGACATCGTTATTGAATATAGTGACGAGCCAATCCTCAACCATTGACTCGCAAAATAAGAAAATCGACGAGTTGATTAAGGTGTCCGGAAACCAATTCGCCATTATTTCTTCACAGAAGAAGGTAATTGAAGATTTGGCCAGCAAATTGGCGAGTTTGACCGTCGTAGTACGATCGACAGGTACAAAAGTGACAGAGACAAAGACGTCATCTTCCCTGCGTGCAACTGAGACGACGATAAATGACGAGCCTAACACCTCGGATATATCCAGCCGCTCACGAAGAGCAATGATACGAGCGACGGGTAAAGGCACGTCTACAGTGGACAAGTCGCAGCGCGATAGCGATAAGGAATCGGCGAAGTCGAAGCAAGTCGAACAAGAAGTTGTTGTTGAAGAAGAAGGATGGGAAGAAATTAAGAGGAAAAAAAGGGGAAGAAAACAAATATGCCCAATGTAATGAAAGAAGGTAATAGTTCCATCGAGAACTTACAAGGTTTGGAAAAAAGGAAATACCTGCACGTATGGTCACTACACCCAGACACGAAAGAATCCTCAGTATTAACCCATGTCAAAAGTGTATGTGCCGAAAGTAGTTTAATTTCTGTCGAGAAGATTAATCCAAAAACTCCGCGGGACTACTCCTCTTTCCGGATTACAGTTCCGGAAAGTGAATATGACAAGGTGTTCAAATCGGAAGTATGGCCTGTGAACGCTCAATACAGTGAATGGGTATGGTTTCGCTCCTTTAGGAAATACGAAACCGCGTAAATATTCAACTGAAAAAAATGTATATTACCAAAATTGTAGAGGACTAAGAACTAAATTAAATGAATTCCAGTCGAATATTTTGTTATCAACAGCTGATTTATTCGCAATCACGGAAACAGGTCTAAATGATTCTTTTCATGATGGTGAACTGATACCACAAGGATATACTGTTCTGCGTTGTGACAGAAGCGACGGCAGAAAACAGGGTGGAGTGCTACTAGCAGCCTCTCCTCGATACCAACTAAGACAAATAACGTCACCAGCCGACACTGTGAACGCAGCCGTATTTGAAATAATATGCACCTATGTTTACGTCGGAACCAGATGTTTATGTCAGTGTTGTGTTTTTTATATACCCCCAAATAGTACATTTGATGACTATCATAAGTTATTCGAATTAATTGAGAAATATTGTTGTTTGTACAGTGATGTTATACTATTAGGTGATTTAAAACTTGCATTCTGCAACAATCGATGTGCGTAACTACTATGAGTACTTCATATCGTTTTGTGAATTTCGCCAACAGAACAAAGTTTATAATAGCATGGGACGCATTTTGGATGTGGTGTTGACTAACTCAGATAATATTTTGTCGGTGAGTGAGGAAAGTGCACCTCTTACGTTAGTGGATGTACTTCATCCGCCGCTGACAGTGTTTTTCGAGATTAGTTGACGTCAGTGTGATGATGAGTACCCGGAGTCCGAGGCCGGAGGCATGCGATCAAAAAAGTGGAATTTCCGTAAGTGTGATTTTAATAAACTTTATGAACTAATTTATAATTTGAACTGGGAACCGTTGTATGAATTACATTCCGCAAGAGAAGCTATTACATTTTTCTATGATACTATAAATTCAACAATTACCTCTTGTGCGCCTTATAAAAGCCAATGTAACTACAAAAGTAAATATAAATATCCGGAGTGGTATAATTCAGTCATAATAAAAGATTTGAAAGAAAAGGCAAAATGGCATAAAAGATATAAGAAATCTCGTAAACAATGTGATTACCAAATGTTTTCTATCTATAGGGCATCAGCTAAGTTAAACATTAACAAGGCTTATGAGGAGTACCTGCAACGGTTGGAGTTGCGTTTTGCAAAAGATCAGAATTCCTTCTGGAGTTTTGTGAAGTCGAAACGATCAATAAGGAATAAAAACAATGTCACTAAACACGGTACAACAATACCCCAAGAGAAATGTGCTGAGGAATTTGCTAGGTATTTTCACTCAGTGTACGTTAATACGGCTCCACGTTTAGACAGCCACGAGGCTCAGTCTGCTTCGGGAAATACGGGAGCAGATAGGGTGGCCATTGACGCTTTTGATATTTCGGACGTACGCGTAGCTCTTACCCATCTGAAATCAAAATATTCTGAAGGGCCCGACGGAATACCCCCTTATATTGTACGGGACTGTAGCCCTGTTCTGGTGAAACCGCTTCTCTTTATTTTTAACCAATGTCTGGCACAAAACTACTACCCAGAAATATGGAAATTATCCAGGGTCATACCAATTCCTAAAAAAATAGGAGAATCCGAAGTCAGTAACCATAGACCGGTTGCAGTTCCTTCACCCTTTGCTAAGGTGTTTGAGACATTATTGCACAGGGCAATTTATTGGCAAGTAAGTGCGAAGTTGAATGACGCGCAGCACGGTTTTCGACCTGGTAGGAGTACTGATAGCAACTTATTGTGCTTTACGGATTATGTCATGGAAAAAGTAGACATGAGAGTGGGGGGACAGGTAGATACGGCCTATTTTGATTTTCGTAAAGCATTTGACTCTGTCGATAATGATGTCCTTCTGACAAAACTGGCAACGTTCGGATTCACGTCACGTCTTTTAGATTTTTTTGTAGTTTCCTGGGGGGTCGTAAACAATATGTAGAACATGGAAAATATATTTCAGAACCCTATTTTACCCACTCGGGCGTAAGTCAGGGTAGTAATATAGGGCCATTAGCGTTTCTCATAATGATTAATGACCTCCCAGATGTAATCCAAAATACACAGTCCCTGCATTTTGCAGATGACCTAAAAATTTTTACTAAAATTGAAAGCATTGATGATTGCGAAAGATTACAGCATGACATCGACCGAGTTGATAAACTTGGAGTTAATAAACTTTATTTTAACATTGACAAATGCACTATAGTGAGTTATAGCAGATTGTATCAACATGTACAACATACGTATATTATGAATGGAGCAGCTATACCTCGTGTTTCAAGAATTCGTGACTTGGGTGTATTAATGACGTCAAGTATGACATTTGGTGATCACATTGTTAATGTCTGTAAAAACGCTTACAGAGCTCTAGGGTTTATTTTGAGGCAAGCAACCGAATTTAAAAATACCATAGCGGCTCGTACTCTGAACAATACGCTTGTAAGAAGCAAACTCGAGAGTGGAGTCTTAATTTGGAGTCCACATGAAGCTAAGTATGTCCAAATGATTGAAAAAATATCCGTTTTTTATACTTAAAACAATATAAAGTATATCCATATTTTCCTTTAATGTACCCTACCGCTTTTATAATAGGAATGGTAGGTTACTATAGTTTAGAAACGAGACGCAATGTGGCATTATTAAAATATATTTTCAAAATTATATCGGGAATTAACTGCAATAGCCAAATACTCGAGAAATTATCGCTGTCAGTGCCGGATGAATTCATTAATAGAAGGCGTAAACCGCCTGTGCAGACGTTGGATAAATCCGTGAACAGCTTATCCAACACTGCACATAAAAAAACCTAACTCCTAACTCTTCACTCTATCACCCTCATGGGTGTGTATTGGATGTGCGTGTTTATGTGTAAATGTATGTGGTGTGAGTGTAACTGAATGTGACGGAGTTCCTAACCTTCCCTACTGGTGTGTATGTGTACCTAACACCCTAGCCCTAACCATACGGTGTTATAAATAAATATATAGATAAGTACAGGAAATCTGTAACCAAGAGACCTAAGGTTACAGATGGAGGTTGGGTAGGAATTAAGGTGTTGTGAAATGAATACCCACTGCCAATCCTACAGACTCATAGGACTGATCAGCGTGACGGCTAAGGGTGTCTTGGCCGCAGTGGGGGGATGCTGTAACACAGTAGACACTGGGTAGTGCAGCGGTTCCACCAGATCGTACTGGGAACTGTGACGTAGAGCTCAAGCGTATAGGTACACTTAACCAGCGGTGCTGGTGGTGAGCGGGGAGGAAATGATCAACTCCAATCCAAAGTTACAACTGATTTTATTTACAATTATTTTAGCTTATATACATAATTCTTATCCTATACACATTTGATGATATTTGGCTGTGTGTCGTTCGTGAAGATTGCCGACGCAGCGTGTATCCGGGTCATCTGGTCGTGCGCTCAATTGTGATGCTGATGGTGCGTAGCGCGGCATTCTGTGTTACACAATTGTTTTATGTTCAATTTTGGACACCGCCTTTCTTTGCCGTGCCTTCCTCACGCACTAATCTGGATAAGTTTGCTCCAATACCAAGAGCTTTATCTTTGTTAAATACTCTTAGTGATAGTATTGACATGTTCAATTGTTCGTTAGAAAAATTCACGGGTATGACCTTGTTCTATGTACCTAAATTAAAAGATGTTGCAGCGTAGTTGCATTAGGTTTAGCCTGTAATAACACGCTGTATGTGGTTAAATAAATAAATAAATAAAATAAAAAAATAATATTGATAAATTCTCTTGTACATTGAATCAATTTAAAAAACTTCTTTATTCTACTCTATCTGAGCTAGACCCTAATTTGTAATATTACCTTTTTTTTTTTCCAACTTCCCTCTCACATTCTTTTTTGTTATAAAATTATGTATATTTACGACCTACATTAGCTTTTTCGTATGTATAATTGTATACTCTCTAGTTGCATCTTTCTGTTTCATTATGTATATATATATAAACTGTGAAAAACGTGGTTGGTTACAGATTTAATAACTCGTGCCTTGTAAACCTTTCTGTTTGTTTAACCTTTATTTGTAACTGTTTGTTTTTCCTGAATAAAATAATAATAATAAAAAAAAAGACTTATTTTACGATGACTAAATGTCTCAGTCTCGCGAGATATAGCGTGAACGTGAACCTTCGGCTGTGACTGTGAGAAGTTCTTCACGCTGCGTAAATGTCTCAAACTCGCGAGATAAAACGTGTCGTTCACGTTCGGCTATGAGACATTCATCACGCTGAGTAAATGTCTCAGACTCATAAGATACTACATGACGCTCACGGTCGGCTGTAGCTAATCTTTCTTAACTTTGCATAGCTGTTTCCGAAGATCAAAATTTAGCATGGGATCTAACTTGCCCCATTCGTTTACAGTCTCTCGAATACTGAGAAAGACTTGTTTTTTTCGCCTACGCATTATGATTCTTGTCACAATAATGCTTGGGTCATGGACTGTTAGGAGTAATTTGTTGGCTACCCGGTAACACAGGGCTGTTACCGACAGTTTATACTACTAGGCTACTCCAAAATTATACGTATGAGTACCTATATGTAAACTACAAAAATAATATAAGCCCAAAGGCATTTATTTAGGAATAAGGTACATCAAAGAGGGAGTTTTAAACAGTAGTAAATTGTTATCGTCTTCACTGCGTGGTCCTAGCTTATGTTATTAATATTATGATTTGTATTTTTTCAAAGTAAGTCTTCAGTTTTCTACTCGTGTTTTTTTTTAAATTTTTAACGTTTACATCTGTCACAAGAAGTCCACTACTGGACAAAGACTGCCCCAAGGATTCCAAAATTACTGGTTGGACGGCCTGCATTCTATCACTTTCCCCATCGGTTATATGTTCTGCGCGCAATATGCCCAGACCAGCTATTCCACTGTTCTAGGTTGGAGACTTCTAGGATCTACTCATTTCCGATTCGCCTTCTTCATAGCTCTTAGAGGAAATTTTGAGATTTCTTAAAAGACCTGTAGTATGTTACTAAGCTAATTAAATGCATCCCAATATTTACTTAAATTTTATTCTTGCAGATATAACATAATGGAAGTTTGTGTTAAGAGAAAATTCATACCACAAATACAAGAAGAAAATACAAACGTAAGTATTTAAAAAATGTAATTTCCATAGTCAATGGGCGTGTTTTCTAATAAAATAATTTTCTAAATAAATAAGTAGATTATTGAAAAATATTAGACACGTATGTTTTTATTTTATCAATCAAACAAAAATATAATATCAATTATAAGGATATAGCCCGTTAAAGTTCCGCGTGACGTCACTAACCGGTACCCTTTTTATCGGCCTGAGTCCCCACTCCTGAACTTTGATGCGCTTTATCTTTATCATCTTGTGTTTGATTGAAAAAGACAATTCGTCCGACGACTGGCAATTATCGGTACTTGCGCATGACGGACTTACACCGTGACTTAGATCTCCCGTTCATCCGCGGCTTCCTCAAAAACGCCTCCAAGCGTTTCTCAGAGAATGCCGCACGCCATCCCAATACGTTAGTGATGCAAGCCGCTAACTACTCCCCCAACCTACACGATACGACCTTACGTCGTAGACGTCCTAGGAACGTACTTGACGATCCCGATGATCCTATTGAAATCGCACAAGCCCGCCCCGACCCCTCTTCGGCTCCGAATAGCCAGAGGAATCCCACTATCCGACCCCGTTGCACTCGACACCGGAACAGAGTGCGTAGAGTAGGATTAGCTCCGATTACTGGTGACCGCCCGGCGGTCCCGGGCGACTTGCACCCAGGATAGGCCCTTCTGGCAACGTAGCTTTCGGCCCATAAGGCAAAAGATGAGAGTTGCTGCTCTCCAAAGGCTTTTGCCATTGATTCTCAGATTGGCCCTTCAGGCTTGCATGCACGCATACGCAACCCATTAGGCAATATAAGAGTTTGCTGTCTCTCCAAGCCTTGCGCACACAGGCAACGCCCAAAGCCGAGGTCCGTCCCTCCTGGGGGCCCTTTGGTGATGTTGCCTATAAAGGTCGAGGGCACTCTGCCCTCGCCTCAAACGCCCGGTGAAGTAGCGAAAGCTCACTTGGAGATAGCAACATAGTCCTTTCAAAAAAAAAAAAGAAAAAGACAAAATACGTATCCAATATTTTTCGATAAGAAAAGATAAATGGTATATTTTTAGTTTCATCATGTCTGTCCGTCTGTCCGTCCGCGGTTTTTTTCAAAGACTATAAGTACTAGAAAGGTGTAATTTGGTATGGATATGTGTATATTCATAATAGAAAATAAATGGTAAAACAAAATGTTATATTTTTTTTTACGGTAGCTCCCATGCAAGTTACTTGCGAGTTATTTCTTTTTATGACTCCCACGTTACTTGTATGGGAGTTTTGTGGTTGAATAGGTCTTTTGAAAATATTGTGAGCTTGTAAATATCATTTTTCGATTTATTTATCTGTTTCTGAAGAAATTTTTGTTAGAGTCCAGTGATACTGAGTCCTCTAATTTTTTTATGCATGGCACATTTCGTCTATAGAGGCTTATTATTATTAAATGACTATACCACGATAAGTGCAAGAAAGTACCAATTATAATCCAATATATTTTCTTCTTTTCAGATCAATACAACACTCTTTGTTTTCCTACAAATTGTGTCTGAAAATGTCGGATCAAAGAAACTTCTAGTAAATTACTTTAAGCGAGACGGCGAAGGTTGTATATTCGATAGAGTCCAGGACCTTCTGAAGTCAGTGTCGATCGAACTAGAGCTGTCGCCCATAGACCAAATGACCTTTTACAACTTTTCATTGGCGAATGACCCTCCTCATCTTGTTTATGTAGATGATCTTTAAGAAGATCCCATAGTAAGTAATAGTCTTGAGCAATATAAGTATGATCATCATATCAGCCGCAAGAAGTCCACAGCTGGACATAGGCCTCCCCCAAGGATTTTTTTTTCATGGGGGGGTTTTGCCATACTCACCACGCTTGGCAAACGAGTTGGTGAGCGCAGTTATTTGGCTAATCTAGGTTCCGATGCTGCTGCCCATCGAAACCACTGTTAAGCGTGGGAAGGGTAGGATATTATTGGGATAGGGGAGCGGGAGAAGGTTGATGGGATACTACTCACTCGGATGAATTGGGGATGAGTAAGCAGCAGCTCGGGGAGCCGGGCGCGCGTACCCTAAGTCATATCTTCTACCACCGGACAGGCAGTTGAGAATGACACCCCCTGACTTAAATAAGTATGATAAAAGTAGTTAAAAGCAAAAAAGTACCTCCTGCTCCTAACTTGAACAGTGGGTAGGTATTTTTGTACCACCGTTTAATTGATATTAAAGAATATAGTTGCAAAGTAGCTTTTAGATACTGGCTAAATAAGCTTCGAATAAAGTTGAGTTCGATAGGTCGATAGGTATATATATATAGACAGCGACTAGGAGTCCAAAGTGGTCGCCATGACCGAAATCGGTCGGACTAATCGGCGGGCGGGCGCAGGCGCCGGTCAGCCGCCGCCTGCTATGACAGTGTGGTTGAAAATCTCGTGGAGAGGTAGGCGCTTTGGTAACAGAGCGTAATTTGTTTGTATGTATGTTTGGTTTGTTCCCTCGCCGGGGTAACAGTGTTCGGTCGTCGCCCAGCGCAGGGTAACTTTAGCTTTTATTCAACATAGGCCTTATCCGTCTTTGCAGACGATTTAAACAATGAGGACGACATGCCTTTTCGTGGACTGAATTGGACTTGAAGGCTTCTTTTCTTCTAATCTAATCTGGTCTAATTCTCACTTCATTTAACAATTCCTTGACCAGATTGGAGGTACAAAGGAGCGGAGGATACGGCACGGCTACCCAGAGCATACAGACGCAATCTTAGGAAAGAAAACATCCACGCGGTGCAAGTTTAATACGTCACAGGAAACTTAAATCTATATCGGATAAATAAACGTAACTGCTCGATTTCGTATTATATTTTCAGATTTGTGAAGCTATGGTTAATACTGTACCGCCGTCGAGTTTTATGATAAGTCGTGTAGTAAAAAACTCCGATAGAAAATTCCATGAGTACTGCTACTTCCCTCTGCATAAGATCGGAAAGGGTAAAGACAAACTCGAACTCGCTCGTTGGTTAATCTCATGGAAACCAAGTCATATATTAAAGTCAGGAACAAGAACATTGGTATTTGCCGTCAGATCAGAATCGGATTTAGAAGATATGGATAGATCTCTTAAGAATTCATCACTCTACCATGAGCTAATAATAGTCACTAAGTACCCTGATGAGTTCGGAGTAAAGGAGAAGGTGCTTCAGCACAGAATGGATACAAATCAAAAACACGTATTCGTGGTGTTCAGTAATTCGGATGTCGATGAAAAAGCTATGCAGGAGAGGATTAAGGGTGGCCTGGTGTGCAATATTTTCAATGATGTAAGTATAATACCTTCTGTTACCCCCTTTAAGCTAAATAAGAGTGTTTTTAAAATGAGGAGTCATTAAGCGAATGGGATTTTCTAGGTATACATGTTAGTTCTATAAAAACTGATTCCATGTGGGGCTTGTAGAATGGAAAACTAGAATTTTCCACTTCTCCTTACGTTTAGATCATAAAAACCGATAAGGCTTCCTAAAAAACCGTTCTTTCGCTCTAGGACAGAATAAATAATAGAAAACCGGCCAAGTGCGAGTCAGACGCGCGCACAAAGGGTTCCGTACCGTTATATATGAAAACGGCAAAAAATCATGTCTTTAGTATGGGTGCCCTTTAATTTAGCCTTCATTTTTATTTAATTATTAATTTTTAAAGTGAATATATAACTAAATATTCTGTGAATATTTCAAGTGTCTAAATATAGGTACTAAACTAAATAAATAAATAAATAATAAATAAATATATAGGGACAAATCACACAGATTGAGCTAGCCCCAAGGTAAGTTCGAGACTTGTGTTATGGGATACTAACTCAACGATACTATATTTTATAATAAATACATATATAGATAAACATCCAAGACCCAGGCCAATCTGAAAAAGATCATTTTCCATCTTGACCTGGCCGGGGATCGAACCCGGGCACTCCGTGTCGCAGGCTGGCGTGTTGACCGCTGCGCCACGGAGCTGACTAAGTCTAAACTAAATCTATACATATAATAAAATAGTAAAAATATTTTGTCCGTACATTTAGAATTTTTGACTGAAATGGATAGAGGGACACTTAAAAAGTATAATAGAAAGCAAAAAATTTTTTTTCGAATTTTTTGTCTGTTTGTCTGTCTGTATATATGATCACGATTATATCCGAAAATACTGAACCGATTTACTTCAAACTTTCACCAATTGCTTTCTTTTAACTCAGTTTAACATTTAAAGTTTGTTTCATCAAAATAGGTTTAAAAAAAAGTTGTCGTCATTTGAATGCTGCAAATATATAGCACTTAAATAAATAATAAGTGACATAGGAAAATTAAAATCCAAAGTCAATTCATCATTGTTATACGACATAATTATACCTATCCATACTATCTATACTAATCCATACTTATATTATAAATGCGAAAGTAACTCTGTCTGTCTTCTTTTCACGCTTCAACCATTGAACTAATTTGGATGAAATTTGGTATGGGGGTAGTTTGAGACCCGGGGAAGGGCATAGGGTACCTTTTATTCCGGGAAATTCTACTGTTCCTGAGGGATGGACACTAACCGCGGCGGCGTAGCCGCGGGCAAACGGCAAACCTGACTTATATATCAACGCAACCGAAACTGCTGCGCATTTCAATTCCCCCCATAAGGGGTAAAATGGGGGTGGATGGGTAGTATAAACTTTGTATGGAAATTTTCTCATTTCTGGACTTAGAAGTCTGAAAGTAGGTATAAAGGTTCTCGATTAAAATTAAAACAGATCTGTGTAGGTGAACTAGACAAAATTCTCCCCTGAAGGAGTGAAATAGGGGGGTAAAGTTAGTACGGAATTTTTCTCATTTCTAGACATAGAAGTATGAAAATAAGTAAATAAATTCACGATTACAATTTAAAAAAATCTGTGTAGATCAACTGAAAAAAAAAAAATGCCCCCAGGTAAAGTTTGTATGGAAATTTTTACTTTTCTAGACCTAGAAGTATAAAAATAGGTATATAAGTTCTCGATTACAATTAAAAAAGACCTGTGACGATGAAATGGACAAAATTCCCTACTTATATGGCAAAATGGGAAAGGAAAGTCCGTACGGAAATTGGAAATTTTCTCATTTCTACTATGAAATATGAAAATAAATAGGTACATACCTATTTATTTACGTTCGTCGTAAGTTTTCTATTACAATTAAAACATATATATGTGGGTGAAATGGACAAAATTCACCCCTAAATGGGCAAAATGAGAGGGTAAAGTTTTTATGAAAATTTTCTCATTTCTGGACTTAGAATTATAAATAATATCCATGCTTCCATACTAATACTAATATTATAAATGCGAAAGTAACTCTGTCTGTCGTCTTTTTACACTTCAACCATTGAACTGATTTGGATGAAATTTGGTGTGGAGGTAGTTTGAGGCCCGGGGAAGGACTGAGGGATCGACACTAACGCGGGCGGAGCCGCGGGCAACATCTAGTATAAAATAAAATTATGTAAAAAATCGACCCCAAATCGCTGTGCTCGCAAGGTAGGGTGCCCAAGAGGCTGGCGGCATTTCCCCGTTGAATGGCCAGGCTCAACCTTTGGCCGAAATGCGCGCCAGTCCTTGGATCCCCTGAGGCGTCGATGAGGCGTGCGGAAATCTTGAACAACTGACGGGCTTCTGCACCCCAAGGCCCCAAGGTCTCCACGGCAAAAGGCGCAAATATATACGACTCTCCCAAGGCCGCATATTTAAGCCTCTTATTGGTTTCGGCAGTCGCTGGATTATTTAAATACATCAAAATTATTCGTATAGTTTAGGTCGATCCTTGCACAAGATCAACGCCTTGTTAGAATTTGAAACAGATACATACAATGCAATTTAAAAATGATACATATACCTAATAAGATATGATATCTAGTAACATTTTCCTTCGAAAAGTTTGTAAATTTACGTCTAAAACAATAATTCTCACATGATAATATTTAAATTTACATCTCGCAGCCCCCTTGGACCTGGTTCTAAAATATAAATAGAAAATATTAAAACTTTTTTTACATAAAAGCCTAGTTTTGCGCAGCCTAATGTCTTGCGCAACTCGACCTTCCTCGACCCATATATAGGTATCTAGTTACAACATAGATTGATCCATTTGAATGTCTTTATTTCAGGGTATTTGGGGTGGAGAATACTACGTGCCGACACTGACAAGCAACTGAAAAATCGGAACACAAAGACCTTTATTAGATTACATTACTTAGATGTTTTAAATTATTAACCACTGATGTTATGTAGAATTATTTTTATCTAATAAAGTTTTTGGATTTGTTATATTATTACCTCTAAGGTACATTTTTAACATTTCTCACGATAAGATTTTTTGCTTCCTAAAGAGATTTCGACAATTCTGTCTTCAACAGTGTCAACAGACTTTGTAGTTCTAACAGCACGCGGCCGCCCTGATATTTTATGGTCTTCGACAGAGGAATCTGTTATTGAATCTGTTGATAGTACGATATACGAACATTCGGCTGATACCAAGCTTTTAAAGTGTCTGGAATATGACCGACGGCTCCATAACCAGTTTGTGCAAGGCGATCACCGCAATCCTATTTTCTTTAATACCCCATTCCATATTGCAATTTGATAATGCGAAAAAATATGTGCAAAGGTGCAATATCGAAAGAACTTTTTTCGTGTTCGTGTTCGTGAAGAAAAGTTCGTGAGTGGAGGCTCGTAACGTCATGGTCCGGTAAAAAGTGTAGCGAACTGTGACGTCACACGAAATTTTAATGGGGTGTATCTTTATCATATGTTGTTTAGTTAACAAACGAAAAAATACATTTCCAATATTCCTTTTATTATTTAACTGACGGACTAATTATATTTTTTTAGGAAACTAGCCTATTGTAGTATAGTGGCCGTTTTCTGTTACGGTGACTGACTATGATGAATATCATTTATTTACGGCTCCGCTATTTTTTAATTATTTTATATATATAAAGTTTTATATACAATACAATCAGAGCTGCAACGGAACAACAGCGGCCCCCCATCTGGGCCTTTGATCCAATCCTCCCACCCTCGCCGAATTTTTGTCCCCCTCTGTCTTAAAGGCAAACGATGCTCTTGACACTAATGTACACTATTTCAGCTGAAAACGTCCGTGCACAATGCGGGCAAGTCAGAGTACCGCCGATATAATTATAAGGAGTAATTTACATCCATCCATATACATATATCTTCACAAACTCACATTGATTAGGATTACTATAGAAAGATAACGCATAAAAATTATTTAACATAATGTCTTTATTAATGTAAGCATTATACATAGTCATCATACGACTCCCGACTAGAAGTAAAATATCACAATTAATAACATCATTTATGACTATTTACACAAGGTAATACTGCAGATCTAGAATTTGTTTGAAATGAGATAGATAACAGCCTAAAGCATATCTACTTCACAGAAGCATTGCTTCATATATTTATTCTGCTCAAAAACATATTCCCGGTCGTATTCTCTGTCGGGTTGCTCTAAATCCCCGAGTGCTATTATGAGAGCATGATGTTGATGATGTACTATTCATTCATCATTTCATCATCAGGTCTTTTTAGTCTCCACTGCAGGAGCATAACCCTCTCTGTACTACTGGATATACCATACTTGGCCAGAGCAGACAGAGGATTTGGACTACACTGTCCTCGCTGGCCAGACGGGTCTCATTGATGTTTATGAGCTTTGTTTAGCTTGTATTTCCTAAGCCGCCTCTTACGACCTCTCTCTGAGACTGGGAGTGGTCCTATTTTACTCTGCCGGAAACCACACGGCTAGCTACTATTCATACTGTAATATCATTTGGGAAACATTTTTCGGGTCAGTCGTCTGCCTGATGCCAACCCACGGGCACCAAATATGCTTAACACGGCCCTGTTTAAGCTGACATCAGACTGCGTAATAACCAAGAATAAATCAGCCGGAACCAACAGTATAGGTATTGTTTTCACTGGAAACATGAGTTCTCTTCCATGCTAGTCTGGGAGAAATGAAAAAACGTACCAGCGCTCCTCTTCCCGCGCAGGTCGTAGACACCGGCCGAGAGAGTGGTCGCAAATCTAAGGAATCATGTAAATAGGCGGTGCAGCTAGCAATCCATCGCTATTTTGATTCCGTATTCCATCTTAAAGCCATCAACATGCTAAACGTCGCCTTTCGGTTTATGCCTTAGGCTCTGTCTGCCCCGTAAGGGATAAAAACGTGATACTTTGTATGTAACATGTAGTAGTCGATGAAGAGGACCGTTACCAAATCAGATTGTAAACTCCGAAATACCGATTCGCGGCTAGTTAGCTAGATCGGCATCTCAAAATTTTCGAGAACTCTCACCTGCGAGAAATATTGAGAAATTCTCGAGGATTATTGATATATTCCCGCATTTTTCTTAGAGAAAATAGAATTTCTTCAACACTAACTTACAGACACATTTTGAGCATGTCATCTATAAAGCAATGCCACTGTGATTTAATGTGACTTAATTTCCAAAACAGTGAATTAAATATCGTGGTCGTGACAAAAATATTTAAAGTGACTAGAATATTTAATGACTATGACTAGAACTCTAGTAAACAATGGTTAAAACAATTTACATTGTTGATGATATGTAAATGACTAGGTACCTAGGATCCGAATGCATAAGTTAAAATTCTTGACAAAATCACCTGTTAACAGCAAACTTAATTGACAACAACATGATATGATCAATGCAATATACATAAATAATTTTAACAAACAATATTAACAATTTAAATAAGCTAGGATCGACTCTGGTTAAAGCTAACATGAGCGTATTTTTTCAACAAATGAACCCATCTCATCTCTGTCAGCCATTTATTCTACTATCATTCGATATATAAATTTAAACTTATAGCTTGAATCATTTTTGTTAAAACTGCGGGACTTTTACGGAGATATCTCACTAAACTGGTCGGTAACTGGTTGACTGTGTCAAAGATTTAAAGATTTATTCAGAAAATAGGCCTTTTCAGGCACTTTTTCACGTTAATTCACATTTTAAATAATACTCATTATATTATATTCAAATTATTAATTATTGTTCAAAAGCTACAAACTACTAGCGTTTCGGAACCGACCACTGCAGAGAAGATGCCGAAAGAAACTCTTTTCAACAGTATTGGTCGCCTACTTGTCTGAAGGTTTTTGTATGATATTTGATATTTTTATCTTTTCTTTACGTGTAGTGTACACTTACAAGGCTCATTAAAGTTTTTAAATAATTAAAAAGATAACATCGATTTAAGTCCCGTAGTTTTTATAATTGTATTCCCAGCGGTGATGAATATGAATCAATTCAATTCAATTCCCCTTTAACCCACCATTAAAACCTTATTTTGGAGGAACAGGGACTTGAAAACAGCTACTGAGTGCAATTGGAATTTGAATTAGCAAGGGCACACCGGCACTGCAACTGAGTATTTCCCATTCGCCACCTGCTGGTGATTAATGAAAATCCTCAAATTAAGTGTCTCCGTTGCGGCCCCTTATTTTGGAGGAACTGGGAAGGAGGAATGGAGGCAATTGAGAACTGAATAAAAATTATTTTTAGGGATGATTGAAAATCTTCAAATTCAGTGGACTTTGATAATTCTCATTTCAATGAAGCTTATAAACAGGTTGATTTTGAACCCTTTGGCAATATTTTAATCTCAGAATAGGACGCTAATGTAAGTTCTAAACACGGCAAAAAAAGAACACACAAAACATTTCGAGATAAAAAAACCGGCCAAGTGCGAGTCGGACTCGCGCACGCAAGGTTCCGTACCATTATCCTTATCCTTACTAATATTATAAATGCGAAAGTGAGTTTGTTTGTTTGTTTATTTGTTTGTTTGTTACGCTTTCACGCCGTAACTACTGAACCGATCATCATTAAATTTTGCATACAAGTTCTCTGGAGTACGGAGAAGGACATAGGCTACCTTTTATTCCGGAAAAAGAGCAATTCCCGAGGGATCGACATTGATACGCGGGCGGAGCCGCAGGCAAAAGCTAGTCTATAATAAGTTTAAATTATTAAAAACTAGCTTTCGCCCGCGGATTAGTAAGGATAATTTGATTACATGATGTAACAAAAAATGAATACTTTTCGCAATTTTCCCTTTATCTGTGCTATAATACATCATCATCATCATATCAGCCGTAAGAAGTCCACTGCTGGACATAGGCCTCCCCCAAGGATTTCCAATACGACCGGTTGGAAGCGGCCTGCATCCAGCGTCTTCTTGCGACCTTATTTAGGTCATCCGACCATCTGGTCGGTGGATGTCCGACGCTGCGCTTGCCGGTACGTGGTCGCCATTCGAGAACCCTTCTGCCCCATCGGCCATCGGTTCTACGAGCTATGTGCCCCGCCCACTGCCACTTCAAAGAGCTAATCCGCTGAGCTATGTCGGTGGCCTTTGTCCTCTTACGAATCTCCTCGTTTCTGATTCGATCTCGCAGAGAAACACCGAGCATAGCCCTCTCCATAGCTCTTTGAGAGACTTTTTTGCTATAATACGTTGCTGTTGATTTCGATTCCCTTGCGTATGTTGAAAATTTGAGACATAAACGGCTGTATCTTTTGTTTGGTTGCGTTGTCTTAGAAATTTGTTTTTTTCACAGCTTCAAGGGACAGTAGACCTTAGCGTTTGGTATTAATTTCAGCTTGCTACCTCCACGCGTTCCTGAGAAAAAGGGCCTTGACAGACAGTGATCCTATATGGGATCCGTTTTTTTGAGGTACTGTACCCTAAAAATACTATTATTCGCTAATATTGCCCGAGGGTTCAGAATCAAACCGCTTCTTCAGCAGAGCCGAGATGGCACTATTTACTTTTTTTTAAATTGCATGAACAAGGAATAATGGTCGCACAAGTTATCAAATTGGCAGGTTTCACACATTTGTATATAGGTAATATAACATGGACTTTGACAAAATTAAAGCTAACGTAAGGTTAAAGCTAAAGTAAGGAACACAATGGATGAGAGGCCGATACACAACGCATGTGACTTAATTAACAGTCTTTTAGTGTGAAATGTCTCTTAAAACACTATAGTATTATTGTGTCTGTTGTCCTATACTAGGAAGCGAAACTAGTTGGGAACTTAAGTTCTCTAGGCTAAGGAACACTGAGAAATATAAGTAAAAGATAGCATTCGTTATTTCATCGCTAAGAAAATCAGTAATTTGTTTTATAAACTACATTTATTTTTAGTACATGTTGGATTAGGTATTTGTCTTCCATCTCACCTGATGGTAAGTGACGATGAAGACTAGGATGTTACATGCCTATCCAAGGGATACCCATTTATTCTACTTTTGAATGTCCCGGGACTGTACTTGTCTGGGAATATAGACGCAGGCAGTTCATTTCACACCTTAGCTACTCGAACCAAAATGGAACTGTCAAAGCGTTTAGTTCGACTCTTTGGTATTTCAACGATAAAAGGGTGAAATTTCTGTCTGCGACTCGTAGGTGAGGGTTCAACTAGCTCAAAGAGCGCTTTCGCACACTCTCCAAAATGGATTAATCTAAGTCTCTGGAATTTAAAGCTACGTTAGTTTTTTTTTTTTTATGTATATCCGACGGCAAACGAGCAGACAGTTAGTACAAAATTCATGTGACTGTAGCGACTCTGGATGTTACGTCGAGTTCGCGTATAGCGATTCCTTTAAATGGATCATTTATAACGAACTCCTAGAAACCCCACGCAAATATTGTAACAAGTTTTTTTTTTTATACGACCACACAGATGTCAACAACTGTGGTGCCCTGAAGCTTTTCTTTTTTGCTAGGCAAGTAGGTAGGCGTGTACATTGAGTTGATTTATGGTCCAGTTACAAAGTGATATATTCTGAGTAACAATATAGTAAACTTTTGAATAAGTATATCAAATAAAATAAGCTATACATGTATCTGCATCTCTTTCCTTTGCCTGTAACTTTTGGATATAAAGACGATTATATATTGAGGTGTTTGGACATGCTCAGTTTAGTGCAAGTGTGGAAAGGTGGTCTCAAAAAAACAATGCTGGTTTGCATTGCAACAAACGCGCGTCGACAGCGCGTTCAAAAAACGTTGTGTGTACAGTCCTTAAGATAAGTAAAACACACCTGCCAAACCAAAGACATATAGCCTATGTCACTTGGAGTGATGTAAGGATTCTAACAATCAAATACATCCAAATCTATTGAAGCATATAGAAATTACAGTAGAATAAAGAAACTCACATGAACCCCGGAAATTATTAATGAGTTTTGTAGAGTTACTGCTCTACAGATTAATGTAAAAACTAGCAGTGCCCGCGACTTCGTTCGCGTACATTTTATGTTGTGTTGGGGGTCACGTCTTATCATGACAGGAGAAAAAAAAATAAGTAGCCTATCCTGTGTCATGTATGCCTAAATATACATCTACCAAGTTTTATAAAATTCTGTTAATTCGTATATGAGTTATGTATGTAACATACATACATACGAGAGAAATATTATAAAAATCCTCAATTCAGTTTCAGTATCATGTATAGAGCTTATAAACATGATATCTCTGAAAACAAAGTAACTTACTCCATGACCAACCCTTACAGATTTATTATTAGTATTGATAAAATAAGTACAAAGTTAACCAGTGTTCTTTAGCCTATGAGGCTCTTAATCTCCAGGAAATATAGCTGAATATAACAAGAGCATAACTGCGCTCTAAGCAAACTGAACTCACTGAAGAAGAGTTTAAGAGCCATTATAACATTGCGCTAAGTGGGGTAAGGTACATTGTGTGATTAAGTTTGATTTATAATTACTTCTTACATATAACTTATTGAGCTAACACTCCTAATTTACTTCTTAACTGTGAATCAACTGGCAAAGCTATCGCCCATTTACGTAGACCTACAAGAAGTACCGAACTGAGTACTAAGATAGCTCCACATATGGAGAACTTGCTTGGTATCTCATCAAAGAACATTACTTGCCAGAAAAAAGCAAATACTATGTCGGCAGAGCGTGCTATGGCTACAGGACCAGCCTGCTCCATTTGAAGGGACATTGTCAACAAAATCTGCCCCAAATAACTAAATAAAGCCAAGCACACTACAAGAAATCTCTCCGTACCACAGTTTGGCATACACAGTACACCGAAAACAAAAGAGTAAAACAAAGTCTGCAATATTGCGATAGCACCAAAGTTAGTCATGATTACAGAGAAATGCAGTCCTTTGAGCACTCGTAGCAAAACATAAGCATTCGCCCCGAATATTGTAGAAACAAACGCTGCTATGGCACCTCTTAAGCTGTTGTAATTCTGATTGTGCTCAGAGGCAGGGTCACTTCCAAAAAGAAATGGTGGGTGAGTAATCAAAACAACTCCTATCAGAGTCAATATAATCGAAATCGTATTCCAAATACCACATGGTTCTTTCAAAAACACCCTAGCAAATAACGCTACAAATACGGGCACAGAGAATACAATAACTGACGCATCAGCCAGTGGCATGTTCCGAAAGGCGTAGAAACTTAACATTAGCCCCACGGTACCCACTATCGAGCGTAAAACGAGTAAAACACGCTTCCCGGAGGGAAATACCGGCTGTTCTGTGTAAATAACTATAGGTATCGTCGGCAGTAAAACTCCAATGAACCGGAACATCGCAAGTTGCATCGGATCGATGTTGACGAGGCTTTTGACGATTACGGAGCACAGAGAAAAGAATAATGACGATAACGTCGCTAGTATAAGCCCCAAATAGGGACATCGTTTTATAAGCGGTCTTTTGTTTTCCAGTAGGTTAGGTATCGTCTCATCTCCACTTCCAGCGGACAGGTCTACGAGATGTTGAAGTTCCAAATGCTCCGGCATAGCTCCTTTTTCCCGGTTTGGCGCCCTAAAACCGCCCAATATCTGGTAAGGTGTTCTCATTTATCAAATAACAAAACAAACAATATTTTAAAATGTATCACTTACCGCCGAGTATCTTGAAGAGATAATTAATATTTTATTGTATGTAAATATGTTATTCCATTGTTCAATATGCAAATTAGTACCAAATAAGCCAAATTTTTCACAGTTTTTAGGCTTTTTTATTTGGTATTATTTGACTTGCCTGACATTTAAAAACATATCTATTGTCAACGTCAAATGTTTTTTTTTTGCTCATTTTTGTTTTACGGCATTTGGCTTTCTGTGCCTTTTAGCCCTTCGATCATTAATACCAACTAGATAACGCATTACCTACAAAATCGTAGCAAAATTCTGTCCGCTCGAACATATAGCTATACATCTACATTGAATTACTAATAAACAGAGACTAAAGTTTTAAAACCATTTTAATATCAAGATATTTCAAACCATATCACGTTACAATAAAGTCGCTTTTTTTTAAACAATTACCTTATGCTTACGATTATTCGTCACGAAGACTAGCAAAGTAATAAATAACACCTGTCACTTAGAAACGAATAATCATTTTGTCTAAGAACATCCATTGTGATGACAACCTTATTGCACTAATCATAAAGTACTTTTCTCGTTGATTACATTGCGAGTTACGTCGTTTTGTTTCGTTTCTGTTTGCTTCTTCAAATGTTTGTGCGGATGTTGGCTAGCTTGGCCAAACATTTCTTGCCGTGGTTGAAAATCGGCAACATTTATTTAAAATGTTTATTATTAGTTAAAAGGTAAAATGTATAAAATAGTATGTATAAAATTAGTATAATGTATAAAATTAATTTACCTACCGAAAATAAGATACTCCGGACGAAAAATTCTTTTTTCGGCCATTATTTCGACAAGTTTTTAGTGCACACTGCGGCATCGTGACACTTCGTTACGTTGGCTGTGTTTGGACCGAACTAAATAAAATAGCCCCACACTGCTTGAGTGAGGGGCTATTTGCCGAGCCGTTTTTTATGCGCTGACCTGACATCTCTTCATATTTTCTACGTGTTATCAACGAAATAGTGGTGTAATTCATTTCGGTGATTCAATGGAGCCCCTGGCGACAATTCCCACGAATCCACTGGTTTGATCATAGACGCAGTAGCAGTAAGGCGAGCGACCACCAGCCCGCTATGTAAACCTCACTACAGCCGCACCATGACACTTCATTTTAGTTATTCCACACATTGTTCATAAACATGGACATTTATAACACCAAATTACACCGATTTCACATTATAAAGTCCACTAGAAGCAATTTGCAAAACAATCCAAAACAAAAACCGTGCAGTCCGTCGAAATTCCCGCCAAGAACCTCCGTCAAATGTTCTGTCATATATAAGATTTTTTAATCCATGCATGGGACAAAATTACTATGTCTCGTTTTCAGCCGTGGCCTGGCGCTTTTTTCTTTCGAGTACCTAGGTAAACTAGTTTATATTCAATGTCAGTTTGGAGTTCTTGGCGGGAATTTCTACGGACGGCATGGTTTTTGTTTTGGATTATTTTGCAAATTGTTCCTAGTGGAGTTTATAATGTGAAGTCGGTGTAATTTGGTGTTATAAATGCCCATGTTTATCAAAAATGTGTGAAATAACTAAACTAAAGTGTCATGGTGCGGCTGTAGTGAGTGACATTTACTTAGCGGGCTGGTGTTTGCTCGCCTTACTGCATCGTATATGATCAAGCCAGTGGATTCGTGGGAATTGTCGCCAGGGGCTCCGTCAAAATCAGCAAAATGAATTACACCATCATTTCGTTGATACACAAGCAAGACTAACTAAAAAAATAGCTAGACACTAAAATAAGCTTCTGAATGCAGTTTGAGGGCCAAATAGAAGAAAAAAAAATGTCAATGTGGAATGTCAATGTCATACTCTTTCAAATCTGTGGTCAATGTCACAGAGGCGGCTTTCCCGCGTTGTCGACAATGTTTACAAATTAAGGAAAATATTGTAAAGTTAAATTAATCCAAACAAATAATTATTTACTTTATGAAAGATTTCAAATCTGTGCACTGAGATGACTAATGTGCCTTCCCAGCAGCCTATAATTGCCGATAAAATATTCACTGAAATCGAAACTCGTGTAAATACTGCCGAAATTAAGCAGCGTTTGTACATTATTTTAAAAACGTATTTACGAAATTCTTTGATAAAATCAATTATTTTGTATAATCAATTCAGTTTCAGATGAAGACTTGCTCTCCTTGCATTCGGTTTTTGGCGTAGTGTTACAGCGAGCCTTTGATATATTAGAGAAAAATCAGACTTTGGTTGCGTATCACACTGCGAAGAAAACAAGATTTTTGATAGAAGTGAATGGAGAAAACGACCGCTGTTACAGAGTTTTTCCACGGATAAACTATTGCCCGTGTCGCGCGTTCAAGCATCAAGTTTTAGAGCGAACTAGTCACGTTTTCTGCAAGCATGTACTAGTGGCTCGAATAGCTCAGATGCTAGACAAATTAACCTACCACGAGGTGACGCAGGACCAGTATTTGATGTTATTAAACTCTATGTTCGATTTAGAAGACAATGGATGAGGGAACATCAGAATATTATTTCACTGCATCCATGGACTCTGGTAAAAATCTATGCAATTTACTAAAGGCTATTCAGTTTCAAGAAGTAAGTAGAAAACCAGATTTTACACTTATTTATTTCTTTCCAATCAGGAGGTGCTGTCAGGTTTATGATATAGTCACTACTTCATACTATAACCTCTTTTGCACACCAGCCCCCGTAGCATGGCACGCGCGACAACGTTTATCGGCTGTCGCCATCTTGTTTTCCGTCATATTGCAGAGCGAGACGGAAATAGTTTATCGCGCGATATAAACCGCGTCGCGCGTATCATGCTACGGGGGCAGAGGTGGATAGAGCCCAAGTCTTTGAAACCTAAAACAATTAGCACATTGGCAGGTGTGAGGTGAAAAACAGAATCAAAATAGCAATTGGTTGCTAGACGCGTTGCCTACTAACATGATTTTTCACATTTCACCACTCCCTGTAACAGCTTTTGCTATCTGCATGGGAAGAGAAGCAGCTGGTTCATTTTGACACTTTCACAGACACTCCCAACTGTAGACATAATTCTATTGTTATTTATGTCTGGTTCAGTGTCCATGAATAAGTTAAGTTTTTTCTATTCTTCCTGACCAGCATATAAGACATGATTTTTATTTCAATTATCAGCCAGGGGTGTCATCTGCAACTGCTTGGCTGGTGGTTGCAGGTATGGCATTCATCTGAGCGAGTAGTATCCCAACACCTTAATCCTCTTCTTAAGTCGCAACAAATTCCACTCCTTCCTCAGCTTAAAAATGCTTTGATGGGCATTCGTCGTAAGCACAAGCACAAGAAGCAAGTAACTGCACTTGTCGACCCGTAGTCGGCAATCGTGATTCAAGATTAAGGTTTATATGTATAATTTACGGGACCCCTTTTTTTGCATAATTTGTTTTGTAGGACAAAACTATGCTTTGGCATACCGTTTTGGCATTAAATTATTTGCCATAATAGTTCTTAGGCATAATTGGCTTTTGGCATATGGGCAATTATGTTTTAGGCTTATTTGTTTCGGCATAATGTTAATTAGCACAATATCCATAGGCATACTAACTATAAGTCTATAGTATTAACATTTTTAGGAATAATAGAAATAAAATTAAGTTATTTCTAAAAACTATTTAGGCTCATGGTATTAGCGTTAATTTTTAAAAATATGTTTAAAATAGGTTAGAAATCGCTTCCAGTAAAGTAGGTTAGGTAAGAACTGCGCCTCAACAGAAATAAGCTTCTACCATTAAAGTAGGTTAGGTTGGGTTAGAACAGCAACCTTGTCAGAAACGACTTGCTACCAGAAAAGTAGGTTAGGTTCGGTTAGAACTGCAACCTCGTCAGAAACGACTTGCCACCAGAAAAATAGGTTAGGTTAGGTTTGAACCCACCAGAAAACGAATCGCCATCAGGAACAAGTTAAATTATGTAATAATGTTATAACAGAAGTTATTTATGCTGCATATCATTATTATGCATATTATGCTTATAGTAGTTATGCAAAAAAAGTTATGCCAAATTAATATTGTGCGTAACTATTATTAGGATAATTAATATTATGCCATGTTAAATAATGACATGAAAATTTATGAAAAATAATAGGGAACCATAATTTACTGCCCCATATTAGTATGTACGTGGTATCCGTGCGACGCTGGGGGGTCGATAGTCTTGAGATAAAGTACTAACTAAAAATGTATCAATTAAACAAATATAATTCAAAGATATCTTTTTATTTCAGTCAGCTGTATTCTGTGCCTTACCTGAGGGTCTGAAACTGACAGTGGAGGAGGGAAAATGTGTGCAAGCTTCAGCATATGTGCCTGCTGATAACTTCACAGAGTATCATGTGCGGGACGATGTGGATGTTACGTTCAAAGTAAGTGTTTCTAATACAAGTATTAGAAAACCTCCCTAAAATCTAATAGGCTACTTGATTTTTCTTTTTAGGGTTCCTTTCTCAAAAGGAAATAAACGGAACCCTTTCACTTTGTTGTCCATTTGTCTGTCAGTCAGTCTGTCAAGCAAGACCCTTTTACCCAGGAACGTGTGGATACCTCCACATTAAGCTGAAATTCATATCAAATACTCCGGCCTAGAGTGCCTTGGAGCTGTGAAAAAATCACTCATAAGCCAACGTGATCAAAAGATATAGCCGTTTATGCCGAAAATTTTCGTCAATCGCAAGGGTATCAAAACCTTCAGGGCACTTCCTGTAAACTCAGATATTGAAATTTAGTTCGAAGCAACGTAAAGGAAAAATTGCGAAAAGCATAAATTTTTTGTTACATCATCTCAATAAATGCACTATCCGATCCGACACATAAAGAATTTTCCAATTTGAACCAGTAGTTCCTGAAATTAGCGCTTCCAACAAACAAAAACTCTTCAGCTTTATAATATTATAGTATAGATTTAATTTAATCATTATTTTTTCAGATAAGTATAGCAGTGTTAGCAGAGTGCCTGAACATATTTGGGTCTGGAGAAGAGTCCAGCTTGAAGATGTACTACAGATGTGAAGGATCCCCTTTGTTGCTTGTGTAAATATGTTTATCACTTACTAGCTATGCCCGCGACTCCGTTCGCGTACATTTGTATGGAAGCCATGTCTTATCATAACTGGAGAAAAATTATAAGTATATCCTGTGTCCTGTACGTCTAAATGTTACCTACCAAATTTCATAAAATTTGTTTGTGAGTTATGGACGAACATACATACATACAGAAAAAAATAAAAAATCCTCGACTTTGTTTCATGTAAGCTTATAAATAAACTCGATATCTCTGAAAACAAAGTAACTTACACCATTACCAACCCTTACAGATTTATTATTAGTATTGTTGATTATTAACCTTTTATGCAACGGTACCTGCTACTTCTCCTGTGGATCGTAAAAATCAATCATGGGAGCAGACGTAAATCTGGAGATTATAATAATAAATCCCACATCCGCACTCAGGTAGCCACATCTTATTTCTAATGCCAATTTTCTATCTGTAACCCTGCCAGTGTCCATAAATTAGTACATTATAGTAAGAAAACCGGCCAAGTGCGAGTCGGTCTCGCGCACAAAGGGTTCCTAAAAACGGCAAAAAAATCATGTCTGTTGTATGGAAGCCACCCTTTAATATTAATTTTATTTTTAAAGTGAATGTTACTAAATATTCTGTGAATATTATAGTAAAATATTTCAAGCGTTTACCTGTTGCCGTCATCAATATCGAGCAAAAACAAGCAAAAAAATCACGTTTGTTGTATGGGAACCCCCTTAAATATTTATTTTATTAATTTTTTTTTGTATTTGTTGTTATAGCGGCAACAGAAATACATCATCTATGAAAATTTCAACTGTCTTACTATCATGGTTCATGAGATACAGCCTGGTGACAGACGGATAGACAGACAGACAGATGGACTGCGGTACGATATTAATAGGGTCCCGTTTTTACCTTTGGATACGGAACTCTTGTCAGTGATTGGATTCCGGATAGTATAGTGCATGGTCGATTGACCGTGGCACCTACTCGAAATTATGATGATAGTATAATAAATTATTGACGTCAACAATAAGACTATTTTATATGTAAATAATGACGTGTAACAAGATTTCGCCCGCGGCTCCGCCCGCGTCAATGTCCATCCCTCAGGAACAGGACTTTTTCCCAGGATAAAATGTCCTTCTCCGTACCCTAGATTACGTGTATACAACATTTCATGAAGATCGGTTCAGTTCAGGTTCGCGTGAAAGCGTAACAAACAATCAAACTCACTTTCGCATTTATAATGTTACGTGGTTCCGGGAGCTTCGCGACAATCATTAGTTAGGATGAAACTTGACCTCTCAACCCCCAAGCGGTCCGATCGGACCGCATAACAATAGGAAATCCATTGTGTCTGCGTGTCCCGCGCTAGATGGGTAATGAATAGAATATCTGCCTTTTTTGCCTACTTGTTGCAACTTGCAACCTTTGTCTTGTCTTCTTGTTCTTCCTCTGTATCCCCCTCCAACTATAGCGGACGGCAGAGATTTAAAAAAAAAATTGCATCGCGTTCGGCATAGCACATCAATCTCTTCCATTTTGCTCGGTCGCTTGTCAAGTTTTCCGTTATGCCCTTTTTATCCATATCCTGTTTGACGCACTCAATCCAGCGTTTCTTTGCCTACTTCGACGTCCCTCAATTTGTATACCTAGAACCCTCTTAGTAACAAGATTTTCTTCCCTCCGCATAACGTGTCCAAACCAGCTCAACCTATTTCTCTTTAATTTTTAACCTTTGTCTTGTCTACCCTCTAAAAATCATCATCATCATCAGGTCTTTATAGTCTCCACTGTAGAAGCATGACCCTCTCTGACTCATGACATCATCATCATCATTATTATTTCGTGTAGATGACATGGTCAATTGACCATGCACACCCTGGTGTCAGAGTTCTTCGGAACCGCTTCTCGGCCTCTGACGTGTTGGCTCCGGTAGCAACCGGAGCCATACTTGGCCAGAGCAGACAGAGGATTTGGCCTACACTCTCCTCGCTGGCCAGACGGGTTGGAGACGAATTGATGTTTATGAGCTTTGTTTAGCTTGTATTTTCTAAGTCCCCTCTTACGACATCCATGGAAAGACTTGGAGTGGTCCTATTCTACTCTGTCGGAAACCACACGGCTATGACCCTCTAAAAATACGATACCATAACTATACCTTGAATTCCAGGTTACAACCACAATCCGTAAACAATGTGATGACCGACTGCGAGATCTTCACTCAAACAGCCGACTCAGTGTTGGAACTCCGTGATGAGGACACCCCTGAAGTCGCCAAACTAGTTTTGAAAGCACCAGCATTTCTGGGTCTCCTGGCAGACATTGAGAGGTCCTGTGATATCATTGAGCTGAATCTGTCTCCAGAACACCCTAATGTCAGCATAGTGACTTATGGCATGCAGGTTGGTACATTTTCTGAAGATATTAAGTAGGTTCATTCTTTTGAAGGCTTGGCTTTACAAAATGCATTTTTAGGGTTCCATACCCCAAAAGGAAAAAACGAAACCCTTATAGGATCACTTGGTTGTCTGTCTCTCAAGACCCCTTTTTCTCAGGAACGCTTAGAGGTATCACGCTGAAATTCATATCAAATACTCAGGTCGACTGTCCCTTGGAGCTATGAAAACATCAAACTTTCGTGCCACAAATTTTCGTGTTTTTTTGACATTCGCAAGGTAATCAAAACCTACAGGGTACTTCCCATGAACTTGGAATCTTGAAATTTGGTACGAAGCAATGTCTTATAGCTCAGATAAAGGAAAACTTGCGAAAAGCATTAATTTATACATCATTTGACAAGGTGTGCAAGGTCGCAGGGAAACGCTGGATGCAGGCCGCTTCCAACCGGTCATTTTGGAAATCATTGGGAGAGGCCTATGTCCAGCAGTGGACTTCTTGCGGCTGATATGATGATGATGATGATGATACATCATTTGATAAAAATATTTTTAATAATTTCAAACTTATTACATAGAATGTACGGAACCCACTTGGCCAGTTTGTTTTTATGATATAGGACGGCAATAAATTAAGCGAGTCACCTAATGGTAAGTGATCACCGTTGCCCATGGACGTTGTTGACGACGACGACGCCAGCGTTGCCGGCCTTTCAAAACGTTGGGGGAGGATATGGTGGAAGGATGGGCCTCCGGCTCTTTCACTCATAATAATAATATATACGGACAAATCACACAGATTGAGCCAGCCCCAAAGTAAGTTCGAGACTTGTGTTATGGGATACTAACTCAACGATACTATATTTTATAACAAATACATATATAGATACACATCCAAGACCCAGGCCAATCTGAAAAAGATCATTTTTCCATCTTGACCTGGCCGGGGATCGAACCCGGGCACTCTCGTGTCGCAGGCTGGCGTGTTGACCGCTGCGTCACGGAGCTAACTCATCGAGCGAAGCATAGAAGCGGTAAAGCTTCTACTCAGACGTCGATTTTCTGTGTGATATGTGATGTTTTGTTGTCTCACTCGCACAATCAAACATTGTTAAAGATTATTAAAAAATGGGTCTCATTTTTAAAAATATGTTTCATTATTTTCCTGTATAACTATATCGTAGATATTTTAGACATATGTTTATACTGATTAGACATTGACTATATCGTTAATTAGTTGATCAAAACTTTTAAATCTTTGATCAACTAATTAACGATGTAGTCATGTCTACACAATACAAAAACATGTCTAAAATATCTACGATATAGTTATCTAGGATAATAAAGAAACACTTATGTAAAAATCAGACATATTTTTTATTATTAAAGGACTTATGGACGACAGTACAAGTTCGACATTCAGCCCTTGAGAGAAATAAACGCTGCCTTCTAGCATACTTCTATAGCCGCATTAATAAAATAAAAACTCTTCGATGGAAGTTTGGATCTGTCCTGCCCCCTGATGTCCTCCAGCTTCTGTCTGATGAAGAATATACATGGTTCTCTAAATATTCAACAATTTCGGCATCCTACATGCGGTCACTTGATGCAGATATTGGGTACAGTGGTATAGACCTCACAGAAAATCTTAAACCTCCAAAGTCTTTGTATATTGAAGTGCTGTGCCTCTCAGACTATGGGAAGTTGGAGTTAGAAGATGGTGATGTGATAATGTTGAAGAAAAATAGCAGACATTTTTTACCAACATCTGAGTGTCAAACTCTAATAAGACAAGGGATTTTGAAACAAATAGTGTAATCTATACATATAATAAAACAGTAAAAATATTTTGTCTGTACATTTAGAATTTTTGACTGAAATGGATAGAGGGACACATAAAAAGAATAATAGAAAGCAAAAAATTTTTTTTCGAATTTTTTGTCTGTCTGTCTGTCTGTCTGTCTGTCTGTATGTATGATCACGATTATCTCCGAAAATACTAAACCGATTTACGTCAAAGTTTCACCAATTGCTTTGTTTTAACTCAGCAAAACATCTAAAGTTTGTTTCATCAAAATCGGTTCATTAAAAAAAAAGTTATCGTCATTTGAATGAACTCAAAGCATTAGTGTGCCTGCAAATATACACGGTGAATTTTTTATTGTTTTGGACCCTTAAAGGGGTGCCTCAAACCATCAAAATGAACAACTTTTCCTACGGGAACAATGCTGGGAACTCAAAAAAAATCGACATTCCCATACAAACTGGCCAGGCGGCGGGACTCTTTTTTATGGAAATGACGAATTTTTTTTGAGTTCCCAGCATTGGTCTCATAGAAAAAGTTGTTTATATTGATGACCTGAGTCACCCCTTTAAGGGTCCAAACTGTTCCTGAGGGATGGACACTAACGGCGGCGGCAACCGAAACTGCTGCGCCTAGAAACTTGAAATTTGGTACAGGGGTTCTTTTAATGATGTGAGTGAGCGCTAAGAAAGGATTTTTAAGAAATTTAACGTCTAAAAGGGTAAAATTTATATGGAATTTTCTCATTTTTGGACTTAGAAGTATGAAAGCAGGTATATAAGTTATCGATTAAAATTAAAAAAGATGTGTGTAGGTAGATGAAATTTGCAAAATTCCCTCCTTAAGGGGTAAAATGGGGGTGGGTGGGTGGTATAAACATTGTATCGAAATTTTCTCATTTCTGGACTTAGACGTATGAATTTAAGTATATAAGTTCTAGGTTACTATTAAAAATATCTGTGTAGATAAAATGCACGATATTTTCCCCTGAAGAGGTAAAATAGCGGGGTAAAGATTGTATAGGAATTTACTTATTTCTAGGCTTAGAAGTATGAAAATAGGTTAATAAATTCACGATTACAATTGAAAAAGATCTGTGTAGGTCAACTGGAAAAAAATCCCCCAGAAGGGGGGGTAAAGTTTGTTTGGAAATTGGAAATTTTCTCATTTCTGGACTATGAAGTATAAAAATAAATAGGTATGTTCTCGATTACAATTAAAAGACATATACGTGGGTGAAATGGACAAAATTCACCCCTAAAGGGGTAAAATGGGAAGGTAAAGGTATTATGGAAATTTTCTCATTTCTAGACTTAGAAGTATAAATAATATCCATACTTCCATACTAATACTAATATTATAAATGCGAAAGTAACTCTGTCTGTCGTTTTTTTACGCTTCAACCATTGAACTGATTCGGATGAAATTTGGTATGGAGGTGTGAGGCCCGAGGAAGGACATAGGGTATGTTTGATTCCGGGAAATTCTACTGTTCCCGAGGGATCGACACTAACGCGGGCGGAGCCGCGGGCAACAGCTAGTATATAATAAGATTTTAGGGTAAATATGTTTTAATCTTGCGAGCGAGACAGCCAACTAAGTGTCAAAGGCCTCTTAACATTATTTAAATAAATAAATAATAAATAAATATATACGGACAAATCACACAGATTGAGCTAGCCCCAAAGTAAGTTCGATACTTGTGTTATGGGATACTAACTCAACGATACTATATTTTATAACAAATACATATATACATAAACATCCAAGATCCAGGCCAATCTGAATAAGATCATTTTCCATCTTGACCTGGCCTCGAACCCGGGGCCCTCGTGTCGCAGGCTGGCGTGTTAACCACTGCGCCACGGAGCTCGCCGAATAATATTCTGACGGCTGATTTCAGGACAGATCATGTATCGACGTGCCAAAGTCTTCAGACATGATGCAGAGCTTCAGCTGCGAGCAGTCAATCACTCTGAAATACCAGTTGCATCACATCAGACTTATTATGAAGGCCCTTGCTATATCTACCAAGGTACAGTGTTATTTCTAAAACTTTAAACTAGCTGTATCCCTCGGCTTCGCTCTTGTTAATTTTCGGGATTAAAGGTAGCCTTTGTGTTAATCCATGTTAACCTATCTGTGTGAAAAATTTCGCCAAAATCGGTTCAGCCGTTTTGGCGTGATTGAGAACAAACGTCCATACATAATGTCGCGAAGCTCCCAGAATAGAATACTCCAGAATTTTTACGATCGTCTGTTGCGCCTATTTCATCATACATCTTCCGTCCTGCTCACACATATGTATTCTATCCCGCTCTCACAGTCTCAAATATTCTGGAATGTTCTGACTGTCGACTGTCGGGACCGGAAGTATATGGAACTTTGTAGAGACCCATAAGACCGTATATAAGGGAACGGACGGGGCGAACTCGAAACTCCATGCCTTGGGCACACAGGCATCAACCAAAGCCGAGGTCTGTCCCTCCTGGGGGCCCTTTGGTGATGTTGTATATAAAGGCTGAGGGAACTCTGCCCTCGCCTTAAACGCCCGGTGAAGTAGCAAAAACTCACTTGGAGCTAGCAACGTCAATTTAAAAAAAAAAAACTATCGCGGATTAGTTGTCCGCGAGTGTTCTTAATGAGCGATACTAATACGAGTATTTTTTTTAAGTGTCTTGTTTTTACAAGCCCTTAGTTTCACCTGTCCCGACGTTCGTCTGTATTCAAATCTTCCAAGCTAAATTTGATCCACTTCCCGGTTACCGATCGAGCTGAAAATTTGCATGCATGTGTAAATCGGATGACAATACAATATTATGGAATCGTTGCGCTGGTCTGATGGTGGATTCGGAAGGTAGCTATAGGAACTCTTAAACTAGGTACAGTCAGCCAACGAGATACCTGACCCCGTCATTTACCTATATCTTGAATTATCTCTTAAACTAAAAGTAATATTAACATGAAAATATTATATTCAAAAAGATTTTAATTAATACTTTCTGAATATATATTTTCATGTTAATGTTACTTTTAGTTTCAGAGATAATTCAAGATAAAGGTAGATGACGGGGCCAGGTATCTCATTGGCTGACTGTACACCAATCGTGGCTCATTTGATTTGTCTTGGAAAGCACTTTACAGTGTGGATTTGTTTATAACAAAAGCTTGTCACAAAAATTATATTTTTTGCAAAAAAACATGTTTTTCAGGTGGTGTTAAGGTGTAGTTCCAACGGATTATTGCTTCTCCAGTTAAAGTTAGAAGACCAGAGGGACCAGAGACAAATGTTTTCAGAATTCTATATTGTCCCATTACTTGATGATTAAAAGTATAAGGAAGTTCACGTGTGGCCTTGGTCTTCAAAGTAATGTTAGAGAAATAACATTATTTACACAAACCTACGCGTTCATTTTGTCTTATGTATATTTTCCAATATCGAAGTCGGCCGGATTGGGTGTACAATGCAACTAAGAAAAATGGACCTTATTCTACATTATATAAGGTCAATTTAAATTAATCGCAAATATTTAAGGGCTGGCATTCACCAGCTAGAAATATGCTTTATGGGCAAAATAAAAAAAATCGGCACGCTAGTTTTCGAGATATCTAGACGTGAACATTTAGAAAAATAGACAAAAATACAACTTTCTTGGCGAACAACATTTTACAATTATCCTCTATGGATACTAAGTCACTGACGTCGATAATCAAAACAGCTGATTTATCTATTTTAATAAAAACAAATGATTAGTTTGATTTACATATAAAAACATTTTTTTTATTAAAATATTAAAGCATTTCTTCGACCTAAGAAACCAAAATATTTGCGCTTAATTTAAATGGACCTTGTATAGTAGATACATTTCATATTTGAAAGGCGTGGCGGCAGCCGCCGATGTCCGGTTCGCGCCGACTCTGTTTTCTTGCTATTCAAATATGGAACATATTTCTACTGCAGTTAAGTATAAATTTCCTTCATTACACTGTAAATGCGTGCCGGGCCGTTGCGTCCAATGTAAATCTGCATAAGAGGAGACTTCGCAGACAAATAAACAAGGTATTTACAAAATATATGTTTTATTTCGTTCAAAACTTACATACAATGCAAGGAATGTTCTAGTCGAAATAGTTTTTAACTTAAAACTGGTTATTGTGTATTGGAATTCAGGAAATTATTAAAGGGTAACACTTTACAATACATTAAGGTAACACAGAGATAGCAATATACAAATACACGTATAAGAGTATATTATATGAAAAAGCACATACATAGAAAGTAGAAACACGACTGAGAGTTTCTGAAATGCTTAAGACAAGGTGACGACGCTGAAATGATAAGGTAAGAAACAAACAACAAAAGGCATATTGGATGTTATTAAAAAACCGGCGAAATGTGAGTTAGACTCGCGCCCCAATGGTTACGTACCATCCTTATCTATACATATAATAAAACATCTATACATATAATAAAACAGTAAAAATATTTTGTCTGTACATTTCGAATTTTTGACTGAAATGGATAGAGGGACGCTTAAAAAGAATAATAGAAAGCAAAAAAAATTTTTTGGAATTTCTTGTCTGTCTGTCTGTCTGTCTGTCTGTATGTATGATCACGATTATCTCCGAAAATACTGAACCGATTTACTTCAAACTTTCACCAATTGCTTTGTTTTAACTCAGCAAAACATCTAAAGTTTGTTAGAATAGATGAAATTTGGGGGTGGGTGGTATAAACTTTGTATCGAAATTTTCTCATTTCTGGACTTAGACGTATGAATTTAAGTATATAAGTTCTAGGTTACTATTAAAAATATCTGTGTAGGTAAAATGGACGATATTTTCCCCTGAAGGGGTAAAATAGCGGGGTAAAGATTGTATAGGAATTTACTTATTTCTAGACTTAGAAGTATGAAAATAGGTAAATAAATTCACGATTACAATTTAAAAAAATCTGTGTAGGTCAACTGGAAAAAAATCCCCCAGAAGGGGGGGTAAAGTTTGTCTGGAAATTGGAAATTTTCTCATTTCTGGACTATGAAGTATGAAAATAAATAGGTATGTTCTCGATTACAATTAAAAAAGATATATATGGGTGAAATGGACAAAATTCACCCCTAAAGGGGTAAAATGGGAGGGTAAAGGTTTTATGGAAATTTTCTCATTTCTGGACTTAGAAGTATAAATAATATCCATACTTCCATACTAATACTAATATTATAAATGCGAAAGTAACTCTGTCTGTCGTTTTTTTACGCTTCAACCATTGAACTGATTTGGATGAAATTTGGTATGGAGGTGTGAGGCCCGAGGAAGGACATAGGGTATGTTTGATTCCGGGAAATTCTACTGTTCCCGAGGGATCGACACTAACGCGGGCGGAGCCGCGGGCAACAGCTAGTATATAATAAGATTCTAGGGTAAATATGTTTTAATCTTGCGAGCGAGACAGCCAACTAAGTGTCAAAGGCCTCTTAACATTATTTAAATAAATAAATAATAAATAAATATATACGGACAAATCACACAGATTGAGCTAGCCCCAAAGTAAGTTCGATACTTGTGTTATGGGATACTAACTCAACGATACTATATTTTATAACAAATACATATATACATAAACATCCAAGATCCAGGCCAATCTGAATAAGATCATTTTCCATCTTGACCTGGCCTCGAACCCGGGGCCCTCGTGTCGCAGGCTGGCGTGTTAACCACTGCGCCACGGAGCTCGCCGAATAATATTCTGACGGCTGATTTCAGGACAGATCATGTATCGACGTGCCAAAGTCTTCAGACATGATGCAGAGCTTCAGCTGCGAGCAGTCAATCACTCTGAAATACCAGTTGCATCACATCAGACTTATTATGAAGGCCCTTGCTATATCTACCAAGGTACAGTGTTATTTCTAAAACTTTAAACTAGCTGTATCCCTCGGCTTCGCTCTTGTTAATTTTCGGGATTAAAGGTAGCCTTTGTGTTAATCCATGTTAACCTATCTGTGTGAAAAATTTCGCCAAAATCGGTTCAGCCGTTTTGGCGTGATTGAGAACAAACGTCCATACATAATGTCGCGAAGCTCCCAGAATAGAATACTCCAGAATTTTTACGATCGTCTGTTGCGCCTATTTCATCATACATCTTCCGTCCTGCTCACACATATGTATTCTATCCCGCTCTCACAGTCTCAAATATTCTGGAATGTTCTGACTGTCGACTGTCGGGACCGGAAGTATATGGAACTTTGTAGAGACCCATAAGACCGTATATAAGGGAACGGACGGGGCGAACTCGAAACTCCATGCCTTGGGCACACAGGCATCAACCAAAGCCGAGGTCTGTCCCTCCTGGGGGCCCTTTGGTGATGTTGTATATAAAGGCTGAGGGAACTCTGCCCTCGCCTTAAACGCCCGGTGAAGTAGCAAAAACTCACTTGGAGCTAGCAACGTCAATTTAAAAAAAAAAAACTATCGCGGATTAGTTGTCCGCGAGTGTTCTTAATGAGCGATACTAATACGAGTATTTTTTTTAAGTGTCTTGTTTTTACAAGCCCTTAGTTTCACCTGTCCCGACGTTCGTCTGTATTCAAATCTTCCAAGCTAAATTTGATCCACTTCCCGGTTACCGATCGAGCTGAAAATTTGCATGCATGTGTAAATCGGATGACAATACAATATTATGGAATCGTTGCGCTGGTCTGATGGTGGATTCGGAAGGTAGCTATAGGAACTCTTAAACTAGGTACAGTCAGCCAACGAGATACCTGACCCCGTCATTTACCTATATCTTGAATTATCTCTTAAACTAAAAGTAATATTAACATGAAAATATTATATTCAAAAAGATTTTAATTAATACTTTCTGAATATATATTTTCATGTTAATGTTACTTTTAGTTTCAGAGATAATTCAAGATAAAGGTAGATGACGGGGCCAGGTATCTCATTGGCTGACTGTACACCAATCGTGGCTCATTTGATTTGTCTTGGAAAGCACTTTACAGTGTGGATTTGTTTATAACAAAAGCTTGTCACAAAAATTATATTTTTTGCAAAAAAACATGTTTTTCAGGTGGTGTTAAGGTGTAGTTCCAACGGATTATTGCTTCTCCAGTTAAAGTTAGAAGACCAGAGGGACCAGAGACAAATGTTTTCAGAATTCTATATTGTCCCATTACTTGATGATTAAAAGTATAAGGAAGTTCACGTGTGGCCTTGGTCTTCAAAGTAATGTTAGAGAAATAACATTATTTACACAAACCTACGCGTTCATTTTGTCTTATGTATATTTTCCAATATCGAAGTCGGCCGGATTGGGTGTACAATGCAACTAAGAAAAATGGACCTTATTCTACATTATATAAGGTCAATTTAAATTAATCGCAAATATTTAAGGGCTGGCATTCACCAGCTAGAAATATGCTTTATGGGCAAAATAAAAAAAATCGGCACGCTAGTTTTCGAGATATCTAGACGTGAACATTTAGAAAAATAGACAAAAATACAACTTTCTTGGCGAACAACTTTTTACAATTATCCTCTATGGATACTAAGTCACTGACGTCGATAATCAAAACAGCTGATTTATCTATTTTAATAAAAACAAATGATTAGTTTGTATTTACATATAAAAACATTTTTTTTATTAAAATATTAAAGCATTTCTTCGACCTAAGAAACCAAAATATTTGCGCTTAATTTAAATGGACCTTGTATAGTAGATACATTTCATATTTGAAAGGCGTGGCGGCAGCCGCCGATGTCCGGTTCGCGCCGACTCTGTTTTCTTGCTATTCAAATATGGAACATATTTCTACTGCAGTTAAGTATAAATTTCCTTCATTACACTGTAAATGCGTGCCGGGCCGTTGCGTCCAATGTAAATCTGCATAAGAGGAGACTTCGCAGACAAATAAACAAGGTATTTACAAAATATATGTTTTATTTCGTTCAAAACTTACATACAATGCAAGGAATGTTCTAGTCGAAATAGTTTTTAACTTAAAACTGGTTATTGTGTATTGGAATTCAGGAAATTATTAAAGGGTAACACTTTACAATACATTAAGGTAACACAGAGATAGCAATATACAAATACACGTATAAGAGTATATTATATGAAAAAGCACATACATAGAAAGTAGAAACACGACTGAGAGTTTCTGAAATGCTTAAGACAAGGTGACGACGCTGAAATGATAAGGTAAGAAACAAACAACAAAAGGCATATTGGATGTTATTAAAAAACCGGCGAAATGTGAGTTAGACTCGCGCCCCAATGGTTACGTACCATCCTTATCTATACATATAATAAAACATCTATACATATAATAAAACAGTAAAAATATTTTGTCTGTACATTTCGAATTTTTGACTGAAATGGATAGAGGGACGCTTAAAAAGAATAATAGAAAGCAAAAAAAATTTTTTGGAATTTCTTGTCTGTCTGTCTGTCTGTCTGTCTGTATGTATGATCACGATTATCTCCGAAAATACTGAACCGATTTACTTCAAACTTTCACCAATTGCTTTGTTTTAACTCAGCAAAACATCTAAAGTTTGTTTCATCAAAATCGGTTCATTAAAAAAAAAGTTATCGTCATTTGAATGAACTCAAAGCATTAGTTTGCCTGCAAATATACTAGGTAAATTTTTTATCGTTTTGGACCCTTAAAGGGGTGACTCAGACCATCAAAATGAACAACTTTTCCTACGGGAACAATGCTAGGAACTAAAAAAAAAATTCGACATTCCCATACAAACTGGCCGGGCGGCGGGACTCTTTTTTTATGGAAATGACGAATTTTTTTTTGAGTTCCCAGCATTGGTCCCATAGAAAAAGTTGTTCATATTGATGACCTGAGTCACCCCTTTAAGGGTCCAAACTGTTCCTGAGGGATGGACACTAACGGCGGCGTCGTAGCCGCGGGCAAACGGCAAACCAACCGAAACTGCTGCGCCTAGAAACTTGAAATTTGGTACAGGGGTTCTTTTAATGATGTAAGTGAGCGCTAAGACAGGATTTTTAAGAAATTTAACTTCTAAAGGGGTAAAATTTATATGGAATTTTCTCATTTTTGGACTTAGAAGTATGAAAGTAGGTATATAAGTTCTCGATTAAAATTAAAAAAGATGTGTGTGGGTAGATGAAATTTGGGGGTGGGTGGGTGGTATAAACTTTGTATCGAAATTTTCTCATTTCTGGACTTAGACGTATGAATTTAAGTATATAAGTTCTAGGTTACTATTAAAAATATCTGTGTAGGTAAAATGGACGATATTTTCCCCTGAAGGGGTAAAATAGCGGGGTAAAGATTGTATAGGAATTTACTTATTTCTAGACTTAGAAGTATGAAAATAGGTAAATAAATTCACGATTACAATTTAAAAAAATCTGTGTAGGTCAACTGGAAAAAAATCCCCCAGAAGGGGGGGTAAAGTTTGTCTGGAAATTGGAAATTTTCTCATTTCTGGACTATGAAGTATGAAAATAAATAGGTATGTTCTCGATTACAATTAAAAAAGATATATATGGGTGAAATGGACAAAATTCACCCCTAAAGGGGTAAAATGGGAGGGTAAAGGTTTTATGGAAATTTTCTCATTTCTGGACTTAGAAGTATAAATAATATCCATACTTCCATACTAATACTAATATTATAAATGCGAAAGTAACTCTGTCTGTCGTTTTTTTACGCTTCAACCATTGAACTGATTTGGATGAAATTTGGTATGGAGGTGTGAGGCCCGAGGAAGGACATAGGGTATGTTTGATTCTGGGAAATTCTACTTCCCGAGGGATTAATTGTTCCCGAGGAATCGACACTAACGCGGGCGGAGCCGCGGGCAACGGCTAGTCCTTACTAATATTATAAATGCGAAAGTGAGTTTGTTTATTTGTTTGTTTGTTACGCTTTCACGCCGTAACTACTGAACCGATCATAATGAAATTTTGCATATAAGTTCTCTGGAGTACGGAGAAGGACATCAAGCTATCTTTTATCCCGGGGAAAAGAACTATTCCCGAGGGATCGACATTGACGCGGGCGGAGCCGCGGGCGAGAGCTAGTTATCTATAAAAACGGTCTGTTGTATTGAAGCTCCTCAAGAGTCTACCCGTCGCCGTTTTCAATATCGAGCAAAACCGAGCAAAAAAAATTACGTATATTGTGTGGGAGCGCCCTTTAATATTTATTTTATTCCGTTTTTTATTAAGTATTTGTTATTATAGCGGCAACAGAAATACAACATCTGTAAAAGTTTCAACTGTCTATCACGGTTCACGAGATTTAGCCTTGTGACAGACGGACAGCGGAGCCATATTAATAGGGTCCCGTTATTACCCTTCGGTTACGGGACCCTAAAAAAATATATCTAATAAATAGCCAGTGCTACTCGGGACAATTAACGTGTAGCCGAACGCTGCAGATATCATGAGTCTGCAGAGCTGATGCGTTGCCGACTCTTAAGATACCCGTAAACACGCCTTTTGAAGGACCCCAAGTCATAGCGCACAGGGAAAACCTCGGGAGGGAGTCCATTCCACAATCCTGCTGTACGAGGGAAAAGACTACGTGACGCTCTGACCTTGTTGGAGACCCAAGTGTCAAAAAGTTCTATATCCACATGTTGTATACAGGGTGAAATTGAATTCATTAGCAAACGTTTAAGGATTGACTCAGACCACGAATTTGAACAACTTTCATTATGGGACCAACTTCGACGTCGTGAAAAAATTATCTGCTCTTTCATACAAAAGTGGAATATCTACTTTGCCAAAATCAATCAGATTTTTTTTTGCAATTTCGGAGTTGTTGCCTTATTTAAAGTTGTTCATATTCGTGGTCTGAGTCAATCCTTAAAAGTTTATTAATGAATTCAATTTTATGGATATCGTTAGATTCCCAGTTATTCTTGAGTTAAAAAGAGCCGACCACACGAGGATACACTGGCGAATTTTTTCGACTTTTTATGTAAATATATGCTCCATGCCGTGTGCATTTCAGATAACTCTCATTATACAAATACAAGTAACAATTCAGTATAGCAAGTAATTGTGCAGTGTAACGTACGCAGAAAATATACATTCCGTATAAAACCCTATGTTAAAGTACAAACATTTGGCTGTATTTATTCCAATGAAACCTTTATCGTCGAGTTAACAAACCTTATTATTATCTTTTTTTTTCAATTCCAACAACACTGAATTACATTTATACATTTCAATCTTAACCCCAATGTTTCAAATTCTATAATTTTAATCCTAAATTGATAAGATATATTTTTAAATTCAATTTCTATATTATATATTATATTGGGTTTCTTTATGTCCGTTTTTTTTCTAAACAGTCGTTACTAAGTACATACAGTTACACTTGTAGTATTCTCTCCATTTACTAACTATTCTTACATTCAATACAATGATATTTTACTTTCCTTAATTTCTTACTTTCGAAGTTTCTTAGTCCGAAATTCCCAAAAAAAGCATCCAAAACAAGTAGCATATCAACGCTTCCGCGTCATCCAACAGTAATTTTTTATGTAAGATGTAGTGGCAAACATGTCAGAGCATAATTTCGATTGCAATTTCACCCCAATGGTTACGGACGACGTATGAGCATTTATAGTGATTGTGATTATATTAAACGTATTTTTTTATTTATTATCAATATCAAAAGCTTACGTGAAGTAAGTTTCTTTTTTCATAGCACTTCTCTAGTGATGCGTATGACCTATCAACAGTAAACTAGTTCGTCTCCTACGCTCGTGGAAACACTAAGTTAGGCTGGTTATACAGTGACGCTTACCGCCCGCGCGGTTGGTAAGCGCGGCCGCCCGCGCTGTTTATTTAACTATGTAGCGATCCCTTAACACTCATAGCTCGTGGCCCGCGACGCTTATCAACCGAGCTGGCGAAAACGTCGGTGTAAAATCATCCTTATCTACTCGCGTATTAAAAAGGTAAGTTTCCTGGGTCAAAACAATAATATTAAAATTAGTCTATCAGTTAGATAATCAAAAAAATATTGGACACTTGTTTTATCTTTTGTCAATTAATGATAAAGCGCGTCAAAGTTCATGAGTTGGAGCTTGGAGTTTGTGACGTCACAGTTTTCTTTAAAGTATTGCAAACTTTGACGTCATACGGAATTTTTACTTATTTTTTTTGATTTTATTATCTAACTGACCAAGTTGTTACTTCGAGGAAACCTAGCCTATTCATATTTGGTTGTTTATTTGGGAAAATGGACTCTTATCCTAATTACTGTATGACTAGACACATTATATACTGCCCTATTAGGGTTTGTAACATGAAACTTTGTTTCTGTGCTACTATATATTTATCTAGCATTTCACAATACTTCACTTTTTTAGTATCTACAGCACGACTTGTTTTTTATATTATTGAATAATATTACTTGTGACAGTTAAATTATTATTACATACATACATATGTAAAAAATATTATTACGGCTCAGAAAAATATCAATATTCAAAAATGTGCTCTCCTCGCTGCCATTTCGGTGCAGAGTGATCGCTGCCATTTCGGTGCAGAGTGATCGCTAGCATTTCGGTGCCCTTATGCAATGAGGACGGTAGACCGCTTTCCATTTCGAATAGTTTTACGCGTGACAAGGTGTACAAACCGTCTATCACCCAACATCCCCAACAATGCTTAGTGACATAATTTTACTATCTATGATATTAAACGGCAAGGCATTATAACTCTTGACCACTCTTGGACTTCATGACAAATTTTATACATAATGTACCTATGTATATTCGGTTATATTTTTCTATAATTGACAAGTTTTGGCAGTATATCCAAAGTATTTAGTCGTATGGCGGTATATGGAATAGTTATCCCAATGATATTGCAAAACTGATCAAATTTTAAAGTAGCCGAAACGAAATAAAATCAACAATCCGCAAGAAATTCCATAAAATAATTAAGTACCAAGCTTAAAATTACAATTTGGCTATGCCTTAACCCATACAATTGCAATATTATAAATAACCATGCATAATATATTGCACAAAAACAATTTTTCCTAAATATTTGAAACATGTGTTAATCATATATACCAATAGCGGGCTTGAGAGATATAAAGCACTTAGATTATACTACTTGCCTGTTAGCATGTGAATAGCGGCCAATGACCTACGTCATTGTTTTTCTGTGGCTACCCAAATGTGAATCATGTGATCCTACAGCAATATTTATCCGCTAGGCGGCGCTGTAGAAGATGGCGATTGTCTAATGAATTATTAAGTTTTAAATTATATTTTACGTACAGACTCCAGGACATTAGATGAAGCGATAAGTATGAATCGAGACATAAAAATAAATGTGCACATGTTTGACAACAATATATTACCGTTTTCAAACTTCTAGAGAGCTACTGAGACAAAAATCCAACATTTCGACATCATGATTACACATGATTGGTAAGTACATATATCTGGAATCTTTTAGCCCGCTTACAAAATTAAATTATAATAAGTTCAAAGATTTAAATATTACACGTATTATGACTTACAGTTAAACTAGTCAATCTAACACCAATTCTACTTAATACAATGAAAATAAATAAACACGAATTATTATCTAGCTCTTACAATAAAATAAGAGGTAATATCAAATATTAATACAACATATAAAACACGTTATTATAGCTAGAATATATAGCACACACATACATAACGTTTGAACACCCTCATTCGATGGTATATTTATAGCAAGGCTTGTATTTGGGACAGTTTTATCAATACACAATTAGGTGAATTTGGGTCGCAATGGGCTGGGTCACATTAATCAATCCAAATGTAAATTTGGGTCGCAACGGGCTGGGTCACATTAATCAGTCCAAACCATCTCGATAAATATAGGAAGTATAGATAGGAAGATAAATAATCTTACGCCATGGGGCATTAATTACTGACTGTTTCTGCGAAAAGTGAGTATAGCAAAGGGCTAGAATTCGGAGGAAAAATGAGTCGTTAATGGTTCAGTACATTGGTCCGGTCTAACCCACTGTGACTAGCCACTATGTGCCTTAGGGACCGTTCATAAGCAATATATCAGCTATTTTCAACCCCCTCCTCCCTCTTGTCAGCAAAAGTAAGAAAAGCTTCCCCTCTCCCCCTCCCCGAAACTCACGTAAACATTGATATAATTTAACAAAATATGTTTATATATTTTGCAAGACGTTACTGACGTCAACACATCCCGCCCCCCATGTCAGCAAAAATAAGCCTAAACCCCTCACCTCCCATTCACTGCTTATGTAATATTTGAAAGACCCCTTACCAGTTGGAGGAGACACGTTTCATATTTCGCCTACAACCAATTTGATTGTAATAAAAATATTGTTGACTTTTGTATCACGAATTAATTATATGAACACTGCTGTTATTTCTCATATCTTCTAATTTCTTATTTTATAACGTGATGTAAGATAATTACTTTTACTCAGTTTAAATCTACTGATTGGTCTATTTTAGGATGATATATTTAGGGGATACTTACAATGGATAGTGTCAAAATAGTTATTCGTTTTACGTAATTAGTACTGTCACGTGATGTATAACATACTGCCCATTTAATATCCATCTTCATACTTCTTATATTACATAAAACTGCATTGTATGCGCAATAGGGTCGGGCCACACTGATCGACGGCGACGGTTCTGCCGATGGGCGACCGCGTTTCGTCGTCAGGGCGCCTTCTCCGTGTCGATGCGAAAGATTCCCATACTCTGCGCGCGATTTGTATAGGCATACCGATCAGTGTGGGGCGACCCTTAAGTTAATGCCATCACATTTTAACTTTTTTTACTTTCTTGGCCTAATAATCGCCAGTATGAAATTAAGTGTTATTTAGATTTCGTAGCTATCCCAGTAAGTATTTATATTTCAATTAGGATATATCTGTATTATGGCATTTAACAAATGCTATCCTACGTTGTGCACTGAACATACTATCCATATCATAACATGAATCCATAGTACATGTATGCTCACATCTTTGTATGGATACAGCATTTACTAAGAATCTCTGTTATACGGGTTACTCACGTGAAGTCATGTTGTGGCGAACTCAGATTTTGAACTGTATTCCAAGGACACAAGGTTCAAAATGGGTATATTATTACCCCGCATGGTAAGTCGAACGTCATTACTATGAATCCATAGTACATGTATGCTCACATCTTTGTATGGATACAGCATTTACTAAGAATCTCTGTTATACGGGTTACTCACGTGAAGTCATGTTGTGGCCAACTCAGATTTTGAACTGTATTCCAAGGATATAACGTTCAAAATGGGTATATTACCCTGCCTGGTTTTACACGAAACTGTATTGGTTGTCCACTGCTCGGATGTCGTGGTGGGCGCCGCTGGCTACCAATAGAGCTTCTAGTTCCGCCCGCCGCATGCGCACGTCACTGCCGTGGGTCACACCCAACTGAAAAGAAAATTTATGTTTTTAATTATGATATTTAAAGTTAGCGGGAATAGAAGCCATTTTTTTTTATAAATAAAAGTAGTTATAGATAACGTATTGGAATCAAAAAAATAAAGTTTTTTTAATAATATACAGAAATTTATATATTTTTTTAGTTTGAATTAATGATATGAGCTACTGCAAGAAGTAAACCAGTAAATTAGTTCTAATACTACACAATATACAAATGAAAGCTAAAACAAAAAGCAAACAAATAAGTGATACGAAAACTTACCAAAAATGAGTGTGCAAACAAAACACAGGCACAAACGAAGAAAAAAAAAACATACAGAGCAAATAAAAAACACAAAGCCATTCCATAGAATAAGTTTAATAAAGTAATAAAATTTACAACCAAAATATTACTTTTAAAGCTCGGAAGAACATGATGTCACTTAAAACAAACGTGAACAATATACTAAAATACAGGGCATGGCCATTTATTTCGCACAAACGCTTTCTCTGTTACCCATAAAATGTATGCAAGCATACATTTCTTTTAGTGGGTGTTAGTGTTCATAATTATGTATATAGTATAACTAGGCGTCTACATACATACTTTCCCGTCTTTTTCCCTTTCGGGGTAGACATCCTCCCCCTCTTCCCTTCCCCGATTTCCTACTCTCAACTCCTTGAAAGGCCGGCAACGCACCTATCACACCCCGGTGTTGCAGTTGTCTATGGGCAGCGGTGATTGCTTACCATCAGGTGACCCGCTTGCTCGTTTGCCGTCCTATATCATAAAAAAAAAGTTTCTAAATAAATAAATAAATATATACGGACAAATCACACAGATTGAGCTAGCCCCAAAGTAAGTTCGAGACTTGTGTTACGGGATACTAACTCAACGATACTATATTTTATAACAAATACATATATAGATAAACATCCAAGACCCAGGCCAATCTGAAAAAGATCATTTTCCATCTTGACCTGGCCGGGGATCGAACCCGCTGACCGCTGCGCCACGGAGCTAGTCTAAGTCTAAATGCGTATGACATAGGTACATTTTACATCCCACCAACACTACTCTGTCTACCCCTCTAGAGCTTAAGACGTGATTGTATATATGTTCTTTTCTGATACCTTGTTCTTGTCTGATACCTTTGAAAGTGTCAACTAGTCGGCAGAACTGACTTAAAACAGTTAAAATCGTAGTTTGATTTTTATTGTAGCGTATATTCCTGTCCTTATGTACTAAATAAGAAGGCCATGTACTGCAAAATGTTAGTATTACATTAACAGTCCGTATCAATGATTAAATAACTAATAAATATTTTAGTTTCTTAAAATAAAAGCTTTTTATATGGCAATAACCCCTTTATTAGCATTTTATTTAGGGGTTGCCATGTTCGCGATAGTTTGCTTCGCATTGTATACTATACAATGTTTTTGTTCTAAATGTTTTTTCGTATTATGTATTCTAATTAAGGTTTACCAATTTTTATATATACAGTCAGGGACAGAGATACCTGACCAGCCGGCCTATTTCTCAGCGTACAACGTTTTGATAGTAATTTCAAAGTTCATTGCGTTTTATATATATCTTTAATAAAGATAGTCAATTATAGGAAACCCGCAATGTATTTTGAAGTGACAATCAAAACGTTGGTTCACTGAGTTAGAAAATAGGCCGGCAGGCCCTCTTTCTATATCCTAAATTTTCTCTTAAACTATAAATAATAATAACATGAAAATGTATATACAGAAAGATTTTTATGATGTCTTTCATAATATAAATTTTCACGTTAATATTATTTATAGTTTAAAAGAAAAATTCAAGATATAAGTAGAAGGCCTGCCGGCCTATTTGCTAACTCAGTGTCCAACGTTTTGATGGTCACTTTAAAATACATTGCGGGTTTCGTATGATTGACTATTTTCATTTAAGATATATAAAACGTAATGTATTTTGAAATGACTATCAAAACGTTATACACTGAGTTAGCAAATAGGCCGGCTGGTCAGGTATCTCTGTCCCTGACTGTACATTGATAAGAATAAATGAGATATTTTCTAAATTCATAGTTCACTATAATTTGAATTATTACGAAATATCTTGACGGACCCACTTTGATTTCATGTAGTTATGTTACACAACAATTACGATCCTATTGATGTGTTAAATTAACTTCAAAACTATAAAATAAACGAAATTGTGTAGAATACAGTGAGAATCAGCGAAATACACCAAAATCTGACAATATTTTAATACTATACAACGAAATCACCAAAAAATGCAATGGATTGGGACTAACGATTACACAATACGTACGATATACTACATCTAAATGAATTACTTCAAATACGTAATATACCAAGCGCCAGTTATCATGTTGCAAGCGTACATTGACTTGTATTTATTTTTATCGATTGTTCAGACACACTGGTTCCCCTTCATATCCGACAGCTTGGCTTAGTTCCTATTTTAAGTCTAAAATAACAATATATCGGTTTTTCGTTTGTGGCAGAGTTTATAAAATGGAGGTATTTGTCAAAGACTGAGCATTTTCTAAAAATCTTAATCAGGGTTGATTCCTGTGTCTTATTTATAGCACTGTAATCTTGAGCGCTTGGGATATGTAGGCGCACGTTAATGACCGCTTTGACCCGCTAACTGGCGATTGGCTGTATTCGACTACAGTATCATTGTGATCTAACCTACGTTCTTTTGTAGGCTTCTGATTCTAAAGTAAATGAACATAATTCCTTAAAGACATAAATAATTTACACTTGATATTAATAAATAAAACTCATGGCCGAATATTACTATAATTATTTATGGGATACTTTATAACATATATTGGCAATATATTTTTATTTTTAAATTATATTATTTCACCATTCGTATTTACAAAATGCTTTGACATGGTACGAAAGCACCAATTAGTAGTATACACGATGAAATTTTGATCGTTTTGGCCCCTTAAAGGGCAGATTCAGCCCGTCGAAATGAACAACTTTTTCTATGAGACCAACGCTGGGTACTCAACATTTTTTTGACATTTCAATACAAATTGACCGGGGGGCTGAACTTGTTTGTATGGAAATGACCATTTTTTTGAGTTCCCAGCATTGGTCCCGTAGGAAAAGATGTTCATATCGACGATCTAAATCCCCATCAAGGATTGGACAGGATTTTCTTTACTTAATGTATATAATAATATTAACGTTTGATAAACTGACAAATGGCAATATAATAATATTGCCGTTTGGCATACAGTCCTACTCATAGTAAAGATTGAACGCACAATATTTCTAAATGCACTGGGTTTATTATTAAAACTAACATACGTTTTGGTGTTAGAGTCGTGCCTTCGGTGGGTCTTATCTGCCTCATATGTTATAAGACTAGTACGTTTTGTAGTATGGCCGTGTGGTCCGGCAGAGTAGAATAGGACCACTCCAAGTCTTCCCATGGATGTCGTAGAAGGCGACTTAGGAAATACAAGCTAAACAAAGCTTGTAAACATCTGTGAGACCTCTCCAACCCGTCTGGCCAGCGTGGAGAGTGTAGGCCAAGTCCTCTGGCTGCTCTGGCCAAGTATGGCTCTAGTAGTACAGAGAGGGTCGTGCTCCTGTAGTGGAGACTAAAAAGGACCTGATGATGATGAGGTTTTGTAGTTGTAGTATTGATTTCTTTTTGTGTAAAATTCTATAAAAATAATAACTGCCTTGTTCTAAATGTTAGACCAATGTTTATTAGATATTACTATATTTGTGACGGTTCGTGCATGAGTATGTGTTTTAGGCAGCAAGGAGAGGGTAGGCCAATCCTCTGTCTGCTCTAGCCAAGTATGCCTCCGGTAGCACAGAAAGGGTCATGTTCCTACAGTGGAGACTAAAAAGACCTGGTGATGATGATGTGTTTTGCGAATTAATTGTTTGCTCATCTCCGTCATTAAAAATAATTATTACATAATATATTAGCAATGATTCAAAATATACATGCCGGAACCCACATCTGATAGTATAAAATAATAGTCAATACATAAACATCGGCATACTATACATAGTATATTAGTATAGATTTTGTATGACTTAGATTTGAGCATAAAGTCATAGATAATATATTGTAGTCTTAAGTGTGTGTCTAAATATCTCCTAACTGAAGATTAAATTAGAAGTTTTACATAAATATTCTTAATTTTCTAACGGAGCAATTAAGCTAAAATGCTAAACGAAATATCTTGACTTTTGGATTCAACATCATGTTCAACATTTTGTAAATTCAACATTTTGCAAATAGTGCTGACCTCTGCGTCGAATCGTGCCTGGTACAGTCAGCCTTATACATTATATAGAGATTATTATATTATACATTATATTAGTACAACGCATTTCCTTTGCAATACAGTGAGGGAACGCCGCAAGCGTTATGGGTACATTTGCGCCAGGTGCAATGTGGGGCGGTTTTTTTGACTGACAAGTTTTTTTTTTAATTATTATAGGCCTGACAGTTAAAAAAAAAATATTTGCATATTAAAATTTTCGGACTTGAAGTATTGTTATGTGATGACCAGGATTTGATTGAATTTATACAGATTAATAAAAATAACTGAAATTATTTAAAGGGTAGTTACAAATATCAATTATGTGGATATCTTTTAAATAATGTAACAATGTCTTTCAATAAAACATTATTTATTCATAAATATAAATTTAGTTTCTTCAGCAATGTAGTTTTTGACACTAGTCTAAGCATTTCTAATATTCTTTCAATCACTTGGTTGACTGGAAGAGATTCCTTCAAGGGATAAGTCCGCCGTCGTTCAAAGTTTATTTTTCAATAACAAACTATTTATTTTTGTATTTCTAGTGTTAAGCATGTTGTACAATAAAGAAATCAACAATAACAACGTGTTTAACCATTGTTAACTTGAAGTTGAGGCCAAGTGGTACCACTGAAGCACAACACGGGGATAGAGCCCCTTCCCACGGCCCATCCTCGGTGGTAATTTTTGCACATTTTACAAAACCAATTTTAGCTTTTTGTCCTATTCAAAAATAAAACCGACCAAGTGCGTAATCGCACACGAGGGGTTCCGGAACCACCGTACAATTGTTTAAAAGCATCTCACTAGCTTACCGTATACCATCTAAAGGGCAGTAATCACAGAGTGTTTAAAGTGGGCCTGCGGGCGTGGCGGGTACGAAAGCTTTAAGTGCAACTGATTATATTTCTCTAGAACGTGATGCGTTTTAAAGTAAGTTCATTTGAATACGCGTAACACGTTTGAATAAAGAATTAGTACTAGTACAGAAGTCGCACTCTGCATTAGTATTCAAAGAAATATCAACTCAATGTAGTTAGCGATACGATGTAATTTAGCTCGCGTCTGAACGCAGCACCTCTTAGTTTTGATACCAACAGCAAGCCAATTTTATACTTTTAGCTCTGGACAAACGATTCATAATTCATTTGCTTTGAGACAATTTACTTTGCGTGCTTCCGCCACCAGTTAGTTCATGCAAACTATTGCTGGCCTACTATGGCTGGATTCATAATTCGTTGAAGTCCGTGAACACATGTGACCAAACGCGCGTCGTTCCTACCGGATTTATTCGGTTTTCCCTTCGAGGGTATCGCCGCGTGTAGGTATGTTGTCGATACAGAGTCACGGGGAGTGAGACAGGCCTGCTCATGTCGTATTACCAAGAATACTTCTCGAAAAATAAAAGAAAAACCACCCATCGCTTAGTCCGAGTTAGGTATTCTGTCAATTGATTAACAGGTTATATCAAAAAGATGACATTGTTTTTTTTTTTGATTACACGGCTACACTACTACTGCGTTATAAAGCCAGCGATGGGGTCACGCGAGCATAATTCCGAAACATTATATAAATGAATTTAAACTGTATAATTCAAAAATACCTGAATATGTAAAATACCTATAAAAAAAGATAATAACAAAGTGACAAATTCAAGACTGTCCATTGCCGACTTTCAGTGACTACTACTAATTATCGGTGTAAAACGAACTTCAATTATCGAAGATTTCAATTAACTTTATTTATAATTGATATATCCCATTTTCCAAAGGACATTTTGCAATTTTTCACGCGCTCGGTAGTGTTTGTGTGCGTGCGACTCGGCGTATGCGTGTAGATATAGCGTCTAACAGTCTGCACTGATACTATCTCTGTCGGACACAATGCTAGATGAAACAACGTGCTTTTTGGCCGCGCCCGCCAGTGAGTTCGAGCTCGCGACTTGTTCGTCCTTAAGTTCACAAAATGGCTATAACTACTACCCTTTAAATAACATCAATTAAAATACGAATATGAGCACAGAAAGGAACAACACTAGGCCGCTACGCTACGGCGAGGCTCACTTGCGTCCGGTTCCCGTCCTGGCAGACCACGTACTCGGTGAGCGTGACGAGACTCAAGAACTGCCCATTACCGACTGCTACTGCCTTTCAGTGACTAAATCTAACTATCGGTGTAAAACGAACTTTAACGTTTTCAAAACGATGATTGAACTACCCTTCTTCTTTACGAGTCAAAATAGCTATAGATGAAACATTAATATTAAGGCTGAACGAGTCGATACTTTTCCCATACAAATTTCGGGGGGGCTGTACTCCATTGTTTGACATTGTACATCCAAAGTTTAACATGATATCGTTTTGTCTTATTATTAATTTTGTCTGTACGGTAACAGATTAGTAAAATAAAAAGCCATTAAGAAGTTATGAGCCAACAAACTTTAGCTTTTCTGACTAATATTAACACAACTTTGGGCGTAAATAAGTAATAAAAGAAGTATAATATATCGAAAACAAAGACCATACCGACAAAGTTCAATTATCGAAGATTTCAATTAACTTTATTTATAATTGATTTATGCGGTAGTTTTTTCATAAAACCCCATTTTCCAAAGGACGTTTTGCAATTTTTCACGCGCTCGGTAGTGTTTGTGTGCGTGCGACTCGGCGTATGCGTGTAGATATAGCGTCTAACAGTCTGCACTGATACTATCTCTGTCGGACACAATGCTAGATGAAACAACGTGCTTTTTGGCCGCGCCCGCCAGTGAGTTCGAGCTCGCGACTTGTTCGTCCTTAAGTTCACAAAATGGCTATAACTACTACCCTTTAAATAACATCAATTAAAATACGAATATGAGCACAGAAAGGAACAACACTAGGCCGCTACGCTACGGCGAGGCTCACTTGCGTCCGGTTCCCGTCCTGGCAGACGACGTACTCGGTGAGCGTGACGTCAGCGGCCCCGCCCGACTCCAGCGGGATGGGATGCGCGCGGAAATGCTCCAGCATGTCGTGTACGTTGGGGAACCACAGGTGCTGTACGCGGCACTGGCCCGACTCGCTCAGCGTCATGCGGAGGTGCTTCGCGCGGCCCTGGAACAATCACACCACATTTAGGGCCTTATCACACTAGCGAGTTGCGAGCGAGTTCGCTGCGCACTCGCCCCGCTTTCAACTCGCGTATTTATACTTTCATTTATACTATAACTGCCTCCGTGGTCCAGTGGTTAAGGCGTCGTGAAGACCCGGGGGTCGTGGGTTCGATTCCCACGGGAAGCATACTTTGTTTAGTTGTTTTCAGTTTGGTTAGGACTTTGCAGACTTGAATCTCCTTTTTGAATTGAATCTTTAACTAGCTCCGTGGCGCAGCGGTCAACACGCCAGCCTGCGACACGGAGTGACCAGGTTCGATCCCCGGCCAGGTCAAGATGGAAAATGATCTTTTTCAGATTGACCTGGGTCTTGGATGTTTATCTATATATGTATTTGTTATAAAATATAGTATCGTTGAGTTAATATCCCATAACACAAGTCTCGAACTTACCTTGGGGCTAGCTCAATCTGTGTGATTTGTCCGTATATATTTATTTATTTATAATCACCTGATGGTCTGATAATAAAGATGATTTCGTGTTTCGGAAGGCACGTTAAGCCGTTGGTTCCGGCTGCCATCTGGTAGTCGTTAAAGGAACCACGTCAGAGGCCGAGAGGCGGTTCCGAAGAACTCTCGACACCAGGGTGTGCATGGTCGATTGACCGTGACACCTACACGAAATGATGATGAGTAGGTAGTGTAATTATAATATCAATCTGATTTACCTGGGGAAGTTGAAAATGAGGACCTGCCGGCCCATACGCAGGACGCAACTACAGCTCCGCGTCCGCGAACTATTAACGAGACGTCCGTCCAACGTGCGTCCATGTACAATTACCTGATATCATTTGGTAGGTGGTGTAATATCCTTTTGATTTACCTGGAAGTTGAAGGTGAGCACGTATTCCCCTCTACTTGTCTCGCTCTGTCGCACCAAGTAGCAGCCACGCGCCGGCTAGCACGCAGGACGAAACCACAGCCCATGCTAGTATTCCTTGGAATCACGGCCACTCCATGAACAATTATCTAATATCCTTTGGGAGGCAGTGTAATATCCTTCTGATTTACCTGGAAGTTGAAGGTGAGCACGTATTCCCCTCTACTTGTCTCGCTCTGTCGCACCAAGTAGCAGCCACGCGCCGGCTAGCACGCAGGACGAAACCACAGCCCATGCTAGTATTCCTTGGAACCACGGCCACTCCATGAACAATTATCTAATATCCTTTGGGAGGCCGTGTAATATCCTTCTGATTTACCTGGAAGTTGAAGGTGAGCACGTATTCCCCTCTACTTGTCTCGCTCTGTCGCACCAAGTAGCAGCCATGCGCCGGCTAGCACGCAGGACGAAACCACAGCCCATGCTAGTATTCCTTGGAACCACGGCCACTCCATGAACAATTATCTAATATCCTTTGGGAGGCAGTGTAATATCCTTCTGATTTACCTGGAAGTTGAAGGTGATAACGTATTCCCCTCTACTTGTCTCGCTCTGTCGCACCAAGTAGCAGCCACGCGCCGGCTAGCACGCAGGACGAAACCACAGCCCATGCTAGTATTCCTTGGAATCACGGCCACTCCATGAACAATTATCTAATATCCTTTGGGAGGCAGTGTAATATCCTTCTGATTTACCTGGAAGTTGAAGGTGAGCACGTATTCCCCTCTACTTGTCTCGCTCTGTCGCACCAAGTAGCAGCCACGCGCCGGCTAGCACGCAGGACGAAACCGCAGCCCATGCTAGTATTCCTTGGAACCACGGCCACTCCATGAACAATTATCTAATATCCTTTGGGAGGCAGTGTAATATCCTTCTGATTTACCTGGTAGTTGAAGGTGAGCACGTATTCCCCTCTCCTTGTCTCGCTCTGTCGCACCAAATAGCAGCCACGCGCCGGCTAGCACGCAGGACGAAACCACAGCCCATACTAGTATTCCTTGGAACCACGGCCACTCCATGAACAATTATCTAATATCCTTTGGGAGGCCGTGTAATATCCTTCTGATTTACCTGGAAGTTGAAGGTGAGCACGTATTCCCCTCTACTTGTCTCGCTCTGTCGCACCAAATAGCAGCCACGCGCCGGCTAGCACGCAGGACGAAACCACAGCCCATACTAGTATTCCTTGGAACCACGGCCACTCCATGAACAATTATCTAATATCCTTTGGGAGGCAGTGTAATATCCTTCTGATTTACCTGGAAGTTGAAGGTGAGCACGTATTCCCCTCTCCTTGTCTCGCTCTGTCGCACTAAGTAGCAGCCATGCGCGGAGGCCCCGCCCGCTAGCACACAGGACGCAGCCGCGGCCCGCGCCAGAGTCCCGTGGAACCACGGCCACTCCGCCAGGGATACGCGAGACGATTCGCAAGCTTCTTCTGCTATTGAACCTGGAAAAAAGGAATAATTTAACGTGTTTTGATTTCTATTTTTTTTTCACAGATTACGCTGTGCAACTTGGCGAAGCCGTACAAAAAAGCACAATTGATACCATTGACAACCCAGATTAGGCGAGCTTCGTGGCGCAGTGGTTAACACACCAGCCTGCGAAACGAGGGTTCCCGGGTTCGATCCCCGACCAGGTCAAGATGAAAAACGATATTTTTCTGATTGACCTGGGTCTTGGATTTTTATCTATATCAGTATCCTTACTAATATTATAAATGCGAAAGTGAGTTTGTTTGTTTATTTGTCTGTTTGTTTGTTACGCTTTCACGCCGTAACTACTGAACCGATCATCATGAATTTTTGCATACAAGTTCTCTGGAGTGCGGAGAAGGACATAGGCTACCTTTTATCCCGGAAAAAAGTACTATTCCCGAGGGATCGACATTGACGCGGGCGGAGCCGCGGGCGAAAGCTAGTCTATTATAAAATGTAGTATCGTTGAGTTAGTATCCTACGACACAAGTTCACAACTTACTGTGGGGCTAGCCCAATTTGTGTGATATGTCCCTATATATTATTTTTAATAGAACAAACTGGCAAAAAGGATTAGGCGAACCGACCCCACTTGAAGTGGGACAAGGGTAGGGAAAAGATGAAAAATCAGATGAACTCTCTGTGCCTGAAATTTTAGGAATAATATTGGGTCTTTACCGTGTGCGTTACCCCAGCAAAAAAGTACTGAATATCAAAACGTAATATTGCTAGATAATTAGTAAGTAACGTCGTGTAAATGTAGGTGAAAGTTTTAAATTTGTACGTCCATTAATTTTTGAGATATTAATTAAAATCAGATTCTGCTAGGATGACATTTCAAACGTTACGCCAGCAAAAAATTTTCTCGGATCCGAATGAAAGTTTATACAATAATTAGTAGTTGATGTGCTGTAAATGTACTTGTATAAATAGAATTTGTACGTCTCCAGACTTTTGCGATATTCGAATTTTTGCTGGGGTAACGTTTGGCCGAATGCTGGATCTCATAATCGGCACGGCATAGGAGTTTGATTATTTTTATTTACACTGTTATGAATTTGTAGATCATGTCTGCAAAAACAGAATTTCTAAATATGTTACTATTCAGGGATTAAAAATGAAAATATGAAATCAGGTATTTTACCTCCTGTACTTTAAATATGGGACCTAGAGACTAATTGTTGACGTTAGTTTGTACCTTATGATTGCCTACAATGCCCAGGTAAGATCAATATGAAATCTTAAGTATTAAATTAGTTATGAGAAAAAGAACCATATCTAGGTCTCCAGGAATTTCGACAGCCGATTTGACCAATTTTTCTATTAGTTCGGAAGTCGACAGTTATCAAACTATTTGTAAGGGTAAGTTAACTATAAGTTTGCAAAACATCAGCTTAATACACGCAGTAGTTTAAGAAATATAATTAAATATCCAACCGTAGGTGAAATACCATAATAAGCCGACCATTTTCGGGAGTATAGCAAAAAGCGACGCTACAGTATATATTGCTAACCATCCTAAATTAGCAGTAGTATTCACGTAAAATAGTACAGTTGCGTACATCGTTAAATTCAAGTTTTTTTTTAACTTCTACAAAACTATTGTTTGCTTAGGACCACATTTTTTATATTGTACTTATGATACAATCTCAATTGGAATGTGCCCAACAGTCCTATTTCAATGAGTACTATTCTCATTCCGTCAACCGGGCCGCTGCACTTACACTCATAATGTAGATATAGTTTTGGATTTATATATTTGTTTATTTGGTGGTTCCCTAACAGGTTATCATGTGATGTCTCATTGGTTTTTTTATATGACGAGTGGCAGAGTGCTTTACAAGACCACGACTATGCGCTTCGCGCCCTTAGTTGCGTGCGCCACTAGGGTTGCCAACTCAGTTGATCAGAAATCAGGGCGGTAAAAAAAGTAAATGTAAAGTTTTATTGTATGGCCGTTAATTTTTAAATAATTCCAATAACGATTGGTAAGTATTGTTTAGGTCGAGGGCATCACGACGCTCAAACATCTGCAGGAGAAGGAAGTCTTGTTTGCAGAGAGCGATTAAGGCAGCTTTTCTACGCTATGAATATAAAAACTCATCAGCAGTATAAACGGCATTAAGAAATCGGGCTTTCTTAGTCTTTAAACAACCTTGCAAAAATAGATCACTGTATCGAAAAACCGAAAATGTTTACCGATACAATACACCGGTATTTCAGAATACCGGTATCCATGCGCCAGTCCGGCCGTACGCCCTCGTTCCACGACTCACCCGGCCGCATGCACACCACATATAGGTATACGATAAAGCTCATATTTCACTTCTCAGAACACAGAATAAAATTATAGATCTGTACATTTATATTACTTTGACAGGGATCTCAAGTTCTAACTAGTTTGTGGCCATGACAAGAATGAGTCACTGACCAGCATTTAGCAACGCTGATAAGGAGAGTGCATTCATGGGTTGATACTTTCTTTACAATATTAGTAAACGCCACCTATATATTTGAGTGGTAAACTCATTCTTTTCTTTCCGTTTGACACTTAAAATCGCCAATTATGAATGAGACATAGTATGAAATACTAGCATATTATTTACCACTAACTAAATGTCTTAATTTAAAATAAATAATGAGTTAAAAATTGCTGTGTATTTACAGAGTTACGAGTATGAGTGGAGTAAACTTAGTGTTTAGTTCAGAAACTGATATTTAGATGGCGCTGCTGCAGAGCGGTCTGTGGTACTCCTGCGGGATCGACCAAATGTCTAGAGTGAATACTACGACAGTTGATCTTTTCTGTGTTGACGTCTCGTCTCGTCTCGGTCGCGCACATAATACAATGATGTAAACCAAATGTATACAGCGTCAGATTAAAAAAAAATCTTTGATTTTGTTATCCAATAATGAGATTTGTAGTAATTTACAGTTTGCAAATGAAATAACTATTAATTTATATTATACCTAAACTTACAAAACAAATACTAAACAAGACGGAAATCCGGAAGCCTTCAAAAAGTAAAAGATTTTTATTTTTATTTTATTTTCATAGGAAGACCAACAGCTACAAAAAAAATCACAATAAATAACAAGTATAACAACAATATAACCAATTATAGGTCCTCACCAATAGAAACAATATATGTTAACAAAAAGTTGAACATTAAAACGCTACTAAAAAGAAAACAATAATATCATACTATTTCCCATCTATACTCCCAAAAATGGTTGGTTTATCATGGTATTTCACCTACAGTTGGATATTTAATGATATTTCCTAAACTACTGCGTGTATTGAGCTGATTTTTTGTAAACTAATAGTTAACTTACTCTTACAAATAGTTTGATAGCTGTCGATTTTCGAACTAATAGAAAAACTGGTCAAATCGGCTGTCGAAATTCCTGGCGACCTAGATATGGTTCTTTTTCCTCATAACTAATTTAATACTTAAGATATCATATTGATACTTACCTAGGCATTGTAGGCAATTATAAGGTACAAACTAACGTCAACAATTAGTTTCTAGGTCCTATATTTAAACTACAGGAGTTAAAATACCTGATTTCATATTTTTATTTTTAATCCTTCAATGGTAACATTTTTATAAATTCTGTTTTCACAGACATGACCTACAAATTCATAACAGTGGAAGTAAAAAAAATCAAACTCCCACGTCGTGCCGATTATGAGATCCAGCAATCGACCAAACGTTACCGCAGCAAAAATTTGAATATCGCAAGTCTGGAGACGTACAAATTCTATTTATACAAGTACATTTACAGCACATCAACTACTAATTATTGTATTAACTTTCATTCGGATCAGAGAAATGTTTTTTGCTGGCGTAACGTTTGAAATGTCATCCTAGCAGAATCTGATTTTAATTAATATCTCAAAAATTAATGGACGTACAAATTTAAAACTTTCAACTACATTTACACGACGTTACTTACTAATTATCTAGCAATATTACGTTTTGATATTCAGTACTTTTTTGCTGGGGTAACGCACACGTCTTTACCTGCAATCAACTTAAATTTAATTGAATTAAAAAAAAAAATGTAATCGTCGTTTTCTATAGAGAATTTCGAGTAAATTTAATTTTCATACTCACGTTTTTAGTATCATTTCGGGTTCAATAAATTCAACTAAAGTATTTTTTTTTTCATGTATTTATGGACAACAGTACCTAAGCTTGATTTACAGTCATTATAACATTTATTAAAAAAAATTTAAAAGAATAGAAAAATGATGATATTTTAGATCAAAACTGATAACATCTGAAAAAAGTTGTCTTCAAAGGCATTTTTCAATAATTAAATTCAGAAAAACAAAAAAAAATATGTTTGCAGAATGTTAATAATATAGTCCACTTTCAAGTTTAAATAAAAATATATGTTTGACTGAAAATCATAGTAATTACAATTTATTACATTACAACAAAATTGCAATCGAAAAAAACGTCAATTTCATAGGTAAAGAAAGATCAAATTTTGCTTCAATTTTGAATTAATTCACATCATTTTACGACGGCATACACAGCAACAGACTGTCAATATTATTGTTTTTCATGTTTAATTCTACACTTACCTTTTACCATCACCCATATATGGAAAGTTTATTTATAATACAACATGTAATTAAAAGTTGTATTATCATTAGTACATAACAGGGAAAATATGAAATGAGTCAGTCAGCAGTTTCATAATACTACTTATTGGAAGAAAGACTCAATGACTCTATTTCAAAATGGAAAATATATATAAATTTATTCAATATGGAACTGTAATTGCTATATTTTTTATATTCTTTAAGGAAATAAACGGCACGCCCCACTGTTGGGAAGCAATGTTGTGGCAACACGGAATAAGATAACTGCCTCTAGTGGTCTAGTGGTTACGGCGTTTGTAGACCCGGGGGTCATGGGTCCGATTCCCACGGGAAGCATACAGTGTTTAGTTGTTTCCAGTTTGGTTAGGATATTGCAGTTCCGAAGAACTCTGACACCAGGGTGTGCATGGTCTATTGACCGTGACACCTACACGAAATGATGATGATGAATGGGGCAAGATAAAGGTCGCCGCTTCATTATATGACTTACTGCCCTGTAATAGCTCAATTTGTTAAAATAAGAAAAAAGTCTTACACACCTAATTCAGCCTCTTCGGGAGTATCAGTCGCTAAGTCAACATTACTAGAGCTGGTAGGCAGGTCTCGTCTCGGGGGCAGGTCTGGAGGCGCAGGTTCGGGCATCCCTGGTAGCGCATCGGGTGGGGGCTGCGTGGTGGGGGGCGATCGCATGCAGTATTTGATTGTGGCGAGCCATGACTTCATATCGTCAACGTCTTCTGCTTCTATTACGTATTCCATGTTATTGTCAGCCTGTAATGTTGGCAATGAATATTATATTAACAACAGCAGACACAAAAGCATTCTTAAAACTATAAAAGAGAAATCCATACTAATATTAAAGACCTAAGACATGTCTAACCCATCTGGCCAGCAAAGAGAGTGTAGGCTAAATCCTCTGTCAGCTCTGGCCACGTATGGCTCCGGTAGTACAGAGATGGTCATGCTCCTGCAGTGGAGACTAACAAGACCTGACGATGATGATGATGATAATAATATTATAAATGCGCAAGTCACTCTGTTATTTTTTTTTTTATTAGTTATTGAAGTAGGCATTTGTCTCCCATCTCACCTGATGGTAAGTGACGATGAAGATGAGGATGTTACATGCCTATTCAAGAGATACCCATTTATTCTACTATAACTTCACTATTCAACTATTAAACCAATTGCGATATGGTTGGAGGTATTTTAAAGCTCAGGAGAGGATATAGGGTCCTCTCTCAGGAACAGATTATTTTCACAATGGGCATGTTTTAAATAAATACTTTTCAAAATAATTAGTCCCTCTGGTAGATTATTGAAAAATATTGGATACATATTTTTTTCTTTTGTCAATCAAATAAAAATTGATAAAGATATATGAATGATTTCATTGTTGAATATGATAAATAACATCATAATGGAATGTTGAATGGGATTATTTTCCTTGAATCATCTATTTTAATATATGATGTAATCCCAATTTAAAATCTTTGAGTTTATATAAACTGACCAGGGAGTTGACCACACATGGTCAATTCATGCTATTAGATATTCTGTGGTCATGGTCTTGCAGTCCAGTCCATAACTGACAAAAAGATCTATCTTGGGGCCCTTATTATTTTTGATTTGCCATTCTACGCCTGTGCCTGTTACCCTGTGTTATTTGCTGATGACACATCACTTGTTTTTCAAGTTAATAGACAGTAGACAAATTTTGACGATGTAAATGACACTCTTGCTCAGGTATTAGATTAGTTTACAGCGGTGGCGGCAGAGTCGCCACTTACTGAAGAGACCAAATCTAATCCTTTGAACCATCGACACGAAAAGAAGAAGAAGATTGGTTCACAGCATTAGCTGTAAACCAATCTTCTTCTTTAGAATTGATTCTTGAGATTATTAAATCTCCTGTAAATGCTAAAAAAACTAAATGTGTCAAATTTTGTACCCCCAATGTCAGGCATGTGCCCACAAAAATAGAAGTGGTAGAATTTGTGACTCAACTAAATTTCTTGGAATAACTCTTATGGGGTTCACATATTACAGCTGCTGCTGGTAGATTATGCTCCAAGGCATACGCCGTTTGGCGAATAAGGCAACTAACAGATGTCGAAACAGCACATCTTGTTTACTTTAGCTATTTCCATAGTATAATGTCTTACGTCCATAGAAAAAGTGCCTGCAACTTTTTGACTTCTTGGTATAAAAACACTCCCACTTCATCCTTTATTTGTTAAGTAAGTAAGTGTATTCCTGCAATATGTGCATTTTAATTCAATGAATTACCAGAACTAAAAATATTTAAAGCCATGCTCTTTTAAAAAAATATATAAATGGATTGTTGACAAATAAACTTTATCCTCAGAGATTTTTTGGACCACTATCCACTAATATTTGCATTTACTTTAGTTTTAAGCAGAGCATGTTTGTTTTTAGGGTTCCATAGCTCAAAAGGAATAAAGTGTAGTTATAGGAACACATTTTATGAATCTGCAACGTCTTGAAATATATTTTTTTAACAAATAAAAATATGAAATGTAACTATGCCTGGGTTTTCCTCTCTCATCATTAGCCATCATCATATCACGCACTCTTGCGCCTTGCACTTATTACCACTGCTGGCATGAGCTTCCCACAAGGATTTCCATTGAGACCAGTAACAAGTGGCCTGCATTTTTTTTTTTTATGTATATCCGACGGCAAACGAGCAGACGAGCCACCTGATGGAAAGTGGTCACAGTCGCCCATGGACATCTGCAACACCAGAGGAGCTGCTGATGCGTTGCCGACTCTTAAGACACCTGTAAACACGCCTTTTGAAGGACCTCAAGTCATAGCACACAGGGAAAACCTCGGGAGGGAGTCCATTCCACAATCTTGCTGTACCAGGAAAAAAACCACGTGACGCTCTGACATTTTTGGAGACCCAAGTGTCAAGGATGTGGGGATGGACTTTACTCCTGTGGCGAGCGGTGCGGTGGTAGAAAGGTGACGGTGGCACCAATTCAAAAAGTTCTTCAGAACACTCCCCATAGTATATACGGTAAAATACACACAGAGAGCCAACGTCTCTCCGTAGACTGAGGGTGTCTAAATCATCTGTGAGTGTGGGATTGTCGATAATACGAATTGCCCGGCGTTGGATGGAATCAAGAGGAAGGAGTTGATATTGAGGTGCACCAGACCAGATATGAGAGCAGTACTCCATGTGGGGCCGGATTTGAGCTTTATATAACAAAAGTCTATGACCCGGAGTGAAGTACTGCCTCGCTCTATTGAGCACCCCAAGTTTTTTAGAAGCCATTTTGGCTTTACCTTCTAGATGACTCCGGAATTGGACCTCCTTCGTAATATCGACGCCAAGGATCCCAATACTCTTAGAAATGGTAAGAGAGGTGTCCTGGAACTTCGGTGCTATGTTAAATGGGGTCTTCTTAGCGGAAAACACGCAGACTTGTGTCTTAGTAGGGTTGAATTGAACTAGGTTTAGTTTACCCCATTCAGAGACCTGCTCCAGAGAGGTCTCAATGTCAGACACAAGTCTCTTTCTGTTCTCCTCCACCTGTGTTTGAGGGATATTTGCACGACCTGCATAATATGCATCACCCGTACTGTCGTCTGCACAGCAATGGATGCTACTAGTGTTAAGCATGTCGTTGATGTGCAGAAGAAACAGCGTAGGTGATAAAACAGATCCTTGGGGGACGCCAGCATTGATGGGCATGATATCGGAGCATAATAAATAAATAATCCGTCTACAACAACCTGAATGCTACGCCCAGTTAAGAAACTAGCGACCCACAAGCATAGTCCCTCAGGAAGCCCGTAAGATGGTAACTTTGCGAGAAGAGTCTTATGCCAGACCATCAGCTAAAGTCATATGTGCGATGTGCCTCACCCATCGCCACTTCAAAGAGCAAATACGCTGAGCTATGTCGGTACCTTTGATCTTCTAGGAATCTTCTTGTTTCTGATCTTGCATAGCTCTTTGAGCCACATTGAGCTTTCTTATGAGACAGTAAGAGGTTACCACCATCCGGATTAGTTTTCTGGTCCTTGAATTTGTCCGGATTTATGGAATCACCACTGACGCGACGGGCGCCGCCAGGCCAAACATGGCGAACAATCCCCGCCCGCATCCCGCATCCAACCCCCCTCGCAATGCGAGCGTCCGCCTGCCTACCATGCTTACCATAGCATTGAACTAAACTAAGTGGTTAATGTTTCTAAAAAAAGTCTGGACTTTTATCGCAATGGCTGGCTTTTTGCCAGGATTTTTCAAATTCTTTTATTTGCGTATTATTAGAGTAGTTTAGTCCTACATTGTGCTTGTCACTGCTGATTGTAACAAAGCTTTTGACCCTTTTGGTTACTGGCAGTACGTAACAGCTGAATATGTACAAGAGGCAAAAACCTTTTAGTTTTAGGATTTAGTGTAGAATGCAAATTTATTTTATTATATTCATGCTAATTTAGAAACTAAATAAAGTGTTATAATTAATAATTTTAGCCGTGTGGTTTCCGGCAGAGTAGAATAGGATCACTCCAAGTCTTCCTGTGGATGTCGTAGAAGGCGACTTAGAAAATACAAGCTAAACAAAGCTTATAAACATCTAAGAGACCTCTCCAACCCGTCTGGCCAGTGTGGAGAGTATAGGCCAAGTCCTCTGGCTGCTCTGGCCAAGTATGGCCCTAATAGTACAGAGAGGGTCGTGCTCCTGTAGTGGAGACTAAAAAGGACCTGATGATGATACTAATTTTAAAACATATTACCTTTAATACAAAAGTATTTTCATGGTCAGGCATTTCCAATGCTGTGGTTTCCCGAGCCTCTGATATCAGGAAGCAAAAAACTCCACTACGAGGCTTCTGTGACTTTGGAGGCGAGTAGAACTCCAGCATGTATCCCCCAACCGTTTTCACTAGTGCTAGTCTACATTTTTCCCATTTCTGGGGACTCCCCGGCTGTTCCAAGCTTTCAGGGGTTAAATAATTTACCAAACCTTCTTTCCTACACTCTACCACTATTTTAGCTAACTTAGTCTTGTTATGTTTGTTCAAATTAGAAGATAACTCTACTTCATCTGAATGCTGTTTCTGGAATAACCCCTTACCCCTTCTGAGCCCCTTGAATGATAACCTCCTGAAAAACGGCTTGTGTTGCGTTTTTGGCGAGTCTGTGTCTTCTGAATAGTCGCTTTCGTCGTGCCCCGTGTGTGTACCATTCGGCACTTTGTGTAGAGCCTTTAGTTTTACCATTTCAAACTCGAAATGATCGGAAAAACATTCACAGAATTTCTTCATGAATTCTTTGTTGGTGGTTGGTGGGCGAGTACCGTGCTCGATTGTGCTGGTCTGTAGGTACTGTATGCATGCCTTGGCGAAGTCCTGAGCGGCGGCTCTGGCTTGACGCTCGCAGAAGTCCACCCAGCCATCGGGCTCGCCGTCCGATGGACCCGCCATGGCGAGGAGTCTCTTTAACAGCTCCACTTGTGATGTCTCCGTGTGCACAACATTAAATATAGTAATCCCACACACTGTTCACTAAATTACGCACTCAAATTCATAACAATTTTGCAATCAAAATAAAATCACGATGCACCTCAGTTTTCTCGCGAAAACAAGTTTTGTTGCCATATCGAAAAAAATATAAACAAACAGGTTTGTGTTGCGTGCGTCCTATAAAAATAAAAAAATATATATGTATATATGTTTTTAATTAAATAAAATTAGTAATATGTGGCTCTGTTTTTTGTACGATTTACATAATTAATTTACATATATTTAAAAATGTTAAATTACTTTGGTGGTTGTTTAATAACGCCATCTATTACTAAGAACTTGAATCTAACTTTTTAGACCTCACTAAAGATGGCGCTCATAGACGTTTTCTTTATTTAAATATTCAGCTAGATGGCGCTACGGACTTCTTCAGATCATCTATTTAGTAAGCGGTTCCTATAACGTCCTTGCTTCAGATTAATTGGGCAAAAATTTAAACAATCATGTCGAACGAAGCGAAGCGTCCGCTACCAACCTAGCACTATTTTATTTTTCGTTTTCTACCCATACCATACGTTAGTACTATTAGGTACTTATTTTGTGCCCATACGTTAAAATGCTTAACGCTGGCCACGTAGTTTTAGGCCTTGCCCCGTTGGGCTCTGTCTACCCTGTAAAAGATAAAGATGAAATAATTTGAATGTTTGTGTTGAAGGGATTTACCTACAGCGTTATTTACCTACGTATTTCACCACCCCCTTCGCTTCCAACCCTGCCAATATACACTCGTGATTAAAAATTTGGCGTCCCTTTTACTTGCCGCCCGGGCCACGGGTTGCCCTCCCTAGATCCGTCACTGCGTCGACCCTTCTTGGGTAGCTCAAGAACCACTGACCTATGAAAGTTTTAGTTGTGGTAGAGCCGCGCTACCGGCAAAATTCATTTTTGCTAGTAGCACAAATTATCACACTCTCACAGAAACTTTTAGCTTTACCGCTTCTATGCTTCGTTCGGTGAGTGAGAGAGCCGGAGGCCCATCCTTCCCCCATGTCCTTTCTCCAACTCCTTGAAAGGCCGGCAATACTCCTGTTACACCCTGGTGTTGCAGTTGTCCATGGGCAGCGCTGGTCGCTGACCATCAGGTGACTCGCTTGCTCGATTGCCGTCCTACACCCTAAAAAAAAAAGTGATGTATAAGCAGGTACACGACCGATATACATTCCACTTGTATCGCTATGTACTCGTATTAGCCTGCGCTGGGATCGTCATCTCAAGACGACAACTGAGACCAATTTCGTCCATAGCACGGAGGAATGAGATTCAGTGATTAACACGCTTATCTGCTACATGAGGAGGTTTTGGGCTCGGGGATCGATTGCTGAGGAACGTACCGCATACTCGTAGGTGCCAAGCAGGTTACCGGCTGTAAAATCTTTACCAAATCAAATTACAGCATGTATTACTGACCTTCTGCCATAATATCGGACCCCGGGCTCAAAACCACCACAGCTAACGTAACCACGAAAAAGCTCAGTATGAGAGACTACATTAGGGACTTAGTTCAGTGACTGGACTCGAAAAACACAATATCACCCACCTATTGCAGTCAAGCAAAAATAGTACCCAACTATCCCAAAATACCCAAGGACCACTTCAATGCGTCATCACGAGTACATAAAGCGTCTAGCCCGATCGTAAACCGCGCTCTTGTGTGTCAAATTTCCAATAATCTTATTTTGGCGCGCATCAGACACCATGATGATGGAAATATGGCCGCCATCTTGTGAACGAACGACGCCCGCGGCCGTTCACCTGAACCGCGACGAAAGGTTTATGACAGATATATTTGCACAGATAAAAATAATATACACCTTGACCAGTTGCGAAAAAATCGGTCATATTTTCAACCGACTTCAAAAAAAAGGACGTTATCAGGTCAGTTGTATTTTTTTAATGTTTGTTACCTCAGAACTCTATCATTTATGAACCAATATTAAGAATTATTTTTTGTGTAAAAGGTAAATTTCATTACAATCGTTTCAGTAATGTGGTTGAAGTCAGTATTTAGTTATACAGCGATACAGACAGACCTAGAGAATCCGTATTTTTTATGTCAATATTTACTCAAGGGTCACTTTTATTTAAAAAAGACGTTAACTTTTCAAGTTCAGTCTATCTCAAGTAAGATGTATGATGAGCCCACAATTGAAGAAGCTTATATTAGCCAATCGTTTGTTTCCTAAATTGACTCTTACGATTACACTGTCCAGCTCGGAAATCGAGGACGTACAAATGTTTATAGTAAAAGATACAGAAGGAATCACTTTATTCCGGCTCGAACGACCATACTTGCAACTCTAATTGGAGTAAGGTATGTAAGTGCTTGAGTTAGCTCCCAGTCCTAATCATGTAAAAAGTATTATTTATATCGCAAGTAGTAGTCGGTACCTACTATTCTCACGATGAGTGTGCCACTGTTACGTAGGTACTGGCACTGGTTCATGGTCCTATACACGGTAAAATTTTAATCGTTTTTGACCCTTAAAGGGGTGACTCAGCCCGTCGATATGAATAACTTTTCTTATGGGGTCAATGCTAGAATCTCAAAAAAAAAAGAACATTTCCATACAAAAACGTTCGGCCGTCCAGACAATTTGATGGGATGTCAAAAAATAAATTGAGTCTAAAACGAAAAAAAGTTGAATATCCAAAACTATTAAAATTTCACCGTGTATCATATATTTTGAACCAAAGGTATTAGGTAACAAGGTATCAACCACATTATTATGGTTTATGAGGAGTTACCTGTTCAATTAGCTCCTTTCCTTTCATAAAATGATATACGATTTTCAAGTGCTTGCTCTTCGTGTGTGTAAGTGGCCAACTCAGATATTTTAAGCTGCCCAAAAACATTAGACATAGCTTAACGACTGTCATCTAGTGATAGCAGCCGAGACTAAAGCTTCGGGCCTTCCGAGGCACGGAGAAGCTCGAGAAAATTTTGCGACACTGTGGTCATCCATCACAGTAGGATCTAATATGTACAGGGTGAAATAGAACTCATTAGGGAACGTTTAAAGAGTGACTCAAACCACGAATCTGAAAAACTTTTTTTGATTAAAACTAACGTGAGATATAGACATTATTATATAGCCGTGTGGTATCCGGCATAGCCGTGTGGTATCCGGCAGAGTAGAATAGGACCACTCCAAGTCTTCCTGTGGATGTCGTAGAAGGCGACTTTGGAAATACAAGCTAAACAAAGCTTATAAACATCTAAGAGACCTCTCCAACCCGTCTGGCCAGCGTGGAGAGTGTAGGCCAAGTCCTCTGGCTGCTCTGGCCAAGTATGGCCCTAGTAGTACAGAGAGGGTCGTGCTCCTGTAGTGGAGACTAAAAAGGACCTGATGATGATGATGATGATATAGACATTATTAAATTATGGAACAACGGGTTACTCACGTACGAAGTCAGCTACTGGCCGACATGTTTCGACCTCATCAGGAGGTCTTCCTCAGGGCGAATGTGGATCGAGAACTGAAGAACTTTCACAATGGGACCAATTTCTAAATTGCAGAAAAAATAACAGCTGTTCCATTATTTCGGCCAAGTAGTATTCCGCTTTTGTATGAAAGAGCAGATAATTTTTTCACGATGTCGAAATTGGTCACATAATGAAAGTTGTTCTTTGCTAATGAATTCAATTTCATCCTGTATATGATCCGTGGTCGGGACCACGCCCGGGGTTGCTTTACATGCGTAAGCTCTAATAATGCGCACGCCAACTGGTCTATCGAGCTCCTCCTTTTAGTAAAGTATCTTAATAAAAATAGAAGAAATTTCGAAACTACCAACAGCGAACAGTAGTTTCAAGCGCTTCCAGTAAACAAAGCTAAGTGTTTACAATAAAAGTTAGTTCCACCAGGGTGACCAACACGGTCGTGTCAAGATGGATACAAGTTTATTTCTTACTAGCGGCCCACCCCGGCTTCGCAAGGGTCGATATAAGTATTTAATCTATAGTAGGTATAATCCTAATCTATAGCTTTTATTCATCAAGGATTAAGTAGGATTCCAATGGTGAAATAATTTTTCAAATCGGTTTAGTAGTTTCGGCGCCTATTCAATTCAAACAAACAATCAAATTTTTCCTCTTTATAATATTACTGTAGATGTAGATATTCTTCAGCTGTGGCGAGCCCAGCAACGATACGGGGCATTGTGCTCAGCGTCCATTTGCATGGCCCGAGTAATGGATAGAGTCTGCATTTGTGACTCTATCCATTACCCGGGCCTTGCAAAGGTTAAGACCGTTTGCTACTAATTTCTTAGTATTGACGTTTAAACCAACTCGTGTGACATGACGTGTACTAAAATAAGTACTTACAGCAAACCGTAGGAGTGACGGTTCTCATGTAGGTATTTTATTTCCATCTCCTGGTTCCCGCGTGACAGCCAACTCTTTTCTTATTTACCGGTTTCGTTCCATTCATTCGTAAAAAAATACAACGTAATATAATATAATTAATAACTTTCTTATGTGACGTAATCGGACTTCAAAATTCGTGATTAAAGGCGATATTTCGTTATCGTGTTAAAAATCACGGGCTCGATAATTCATAGGGTCTCTGGTTAATCTGTAAACCGATGCATCCGGTGCAGCGTGGATAACATGATGCGTAAGTAGTAAGGAAAGCGTGAAAAATACGCAATAGTCATTTCTATACACAAAACACTGGTATGCAAGAAAATATTCAAATTCCGAACACCTAAAACTACCACAGATAATTTCCACGCGCACGATAGCTCATGGTGTTTCTGTTTAGTCTGTGAACGTCGGTGCATCCGGCGCAGCGTAGCGCGATGACAGACAAATGCGCGGCAGGAAGATGGCGTCGTTAGGGCTGTCGTCGCCAGAACCATAAACGTAAATAAAGCTCTTGATTTTTCTCTGGGAGTTTTAGTGCGGGTATGTTGGCGGGTTTTAAAAATGTAGAGTGGTTAGAAGTACCCTGACTCATCTTCCTTTTTGATGAATGTTTAAAATATCTATACCTAAGAGTTACTCATGGTAGGTACAGTATCTTGGTAGTAGGTGACTATCTGACTATAATCCTAGATAGTCGTTTTTACAAAGACTTATCAATCACAACACCACACCCCGCAATACCAGTTGCTGTATCTACTTATACTTAAGTAATGCAATGACGCGATGACGTTTTGTTATCAAGTTAAATTAAGTAAAAGTACCTAAAGTACTGAGTTTATCTATACATATTATATAGATTGTAGGTTTCTATTTAGTTTTGACTAGTAAGTAAGAATTAGTATTGAGTCATCATATTCTTTGTAAATAGGTACCTACTTACATCGTTGGCCCACGATCGAAAAAGTTTACTGATAGATGGTAAGTATCTTCTTACCTAGTTTAATAAGTCATCATCATCAGGTATTTTAAGTCTTCACTGCAGAAGCACGACCCTCTGTGTACTACCGAAGCCATACTTGGCCAGAGCATCAGACAGAGAATTTGGCCTACACTCTCCTCTCCGGCCAGAAGGTTCGGAGCGGTCTCATTGATGTTTATGAGCTTTGTTTAGCTTGTATTTCCTAAATCGCCTCTTACGACCTTCATGGGAAGACTAGCAGTTGTCCTATTCGACTCTGCCGTAAACCACACGTCAATTTATTTAGTTTAATAAGTACTTAAATATTTTTTTGGGGTTCCGCTGTTAATTATTATTTTAAACTTCGGTCGTTCTTCATACGTTTCTTCCAGTTAGTCCAGTCATGGGTTTTACCTCGGAATGAGACATAATAATTTTTTACTTATACAGCGTGAAAATTAACCCTCGACGTTCCCTTAACGCGGTGACTCAGCCCATCAATATGAACAACTTTTCATATGGGAACAATGGTGGAAACTCAAAAAAAATCGACTAAAAATACGGGCCGGGCGGCAAAGTCTTTTGTATGGAAATGCAGATTTTTTTTTGAGTTACCAGCATTGTTCCCATTGGATAAGTTGTTCATATTGATGGGCTGAGTCACTCCTTTAAGGGAACGTCGAGGGTACATTTACACGCTATATATTAAAATATAATTATATTATATGATATGATACCTATCTACTTAAGTATCTATTGTAAATAATATTGTAAATGCAAATGTGAGTTTGTTTGTCTTTGTTAGATATGCTTGGACGCTTTTGCTATTTCGAGTAAAATTTTAAGTTGTAAAATTTTTGGGTTTCACGTTATCTAGGATACAAAAAAGGACTTTCATATCAGGAAAAAGTACCTACCCACCAACAAATGTCTCCGAGGCATCAACATTGATGCAAACGAAGCCGCAAGCGAGACCTATACTAATAAATATCCACTAATGTAAGCACTAATATTTCTGATAATCATAATCAAAGCAGTAAAGAACAAATTATTGCCATATCTTATTTTGTTTTGTGAAATCTTTGGTATAAGGAAATGCTACCCCAACACTCGCTACTCTAAAACAGAAGCGCAACGACTACAAATAAACGGACTATTAACCGTTAATTTGTTTTCTTTTTATTTCACTGAACTTTTCCTCAAAACGAGTGGGCAGTTCTCAAACAGACTCCGCCTACTTTGCACCCATCTCTTTCCCACATATGCAAGCTCTATAAGCGAGAAAAGAACAAAAGATATAGGTCAAAAGACGCCGCCCATCGCTGAAAATATTTTCAGAGATGTTTCTGTCTTGTGGCAAATTAAAACAAATGTTGGTAATATATTTAAAAATATTCTACCATATATTTTGATTTTCATTGTTTTTGAGGAGATTCATTGAGGTCGTGTTATTTTGTATACTGTCACATTATTTTTCAGGTTAGTCATTAATTTCAATTTTGTCTGAGGTCTGTTGATGTTTTTGTTGTAAGTGCATAATATATTTATTTAAACAGAAGTATTTTATAACATCAGAAATTTATTTTTAATTCTTTGATCTTTCTTTATTTTCAAGGTAGAATTAATCCTCTATGGTCCTAACCGGAACTAACGCCACATGTCCTTTTTTAAATTGGTGTACACATTATATATGTATATTATCTATCTACTCCTAAATCTTAGATCAAATAAAAGACATAAATCCTCAATTACTTGTAGGTAATATTACCTGTTATTACCGTATTACAAATTACCTAAGAGAATTGTTGATTTTGGGAATCAAAAATAATGCATTTAATAAATTATCTTCATTTATTAAATGCCAAATAATTAAAATACTACATGTAATTATATAACTACAAAAAAACCGTCAGATATCTCCGAGATACCAGACCAGACCTCTACTTTCTCTTAAATTTAAAAATTAAATGAAAATATACCTATAAGTAGAAAAGGTACTTATTTAGAAAGATTTTAATGAAGACCTTCAGAATATAGGTACATTTTCATGTTAATATTATTTTTAGTTCAAGGGAAAATTCAAGTTCAGGCACAGACCTTTATTTTTGTTTATATTTTAAATCTTGCATCACAATTTTGACGCACTTATTCTCATACGATTGAGCTGAAATTTTGATTACCTTTGTAAGTCGCATGAAAATGGAATTTTACAGCATCTACTATATAGTAGGTAAGCGGTTTTGTCCTTTTATAGGTAGTAGATAAGTATCATAGACTTGATTTGATGATAGAAGCGGAAGGTTGCCATAGGCAACTAAAAGAGATAATATACATGTTATGTCTATAGCTCCAAAGTACGAGACTTGTGTTAAGAGATACTAACTCAACGATACTATATTTTATAACAAATACATACCTATATAGATTAATCACCAAGACCCAGACTAATCTGAAAAAGATCATTTTCCATATTGACCTGACAAAGGATCGAACCCGGGACCTCCGGTGTGGCAGTCAAGCATGATGACTATTAGGCCACAGAGGTCGTCTACCTGACTTCTTTTACCCCGCCTCTTTACCTTCTATGTCATTTTCTTTATTGTTGTTACTTTTGTTAAATAAATATATTTGCAACAGATTGCAATAAAGTTTATCATTCATTCATTCATTCTTTGGAAGTTCATAATCATAACAGTGATTTACGAGAAACCATCAAATAAATTGGCAGATAAATGATTCATAATTTGTACAGCCATTTCGGTACAAGTGTGGCGATGAAGGAATTATTACGAACACGATTTAAAATAGGAAGATACATAGGTACTTGTATCTACCTCTTATCATTTTTACTAATTTATTATGGGCATTAGACTGAAAAATATATTAGAGAAATAAATTGATATGAATTAAACTTGTCTTTGAAGGTACCGTCTTACTTAAAAACCCTTGAAATGTCACCTTTCGAATGGTGTCAACACAAATCCTAATCTACCAGGCTTGTCTGGAAGAAAAAAAAACGTAGAATGTAGCAGCTGTTTCTCTTCCCGCGCAGATCGTAAAAGTCGATCGAGGGAATAGGTAAGATGCTTTGATTACTTAAAAATATATTTTAGCTATTATACCTACTTACTTAGGAATTAGATACGAGGATACCGAAATCTACCTACCATAAATTTTATTTTAACACTTGAACAGCAACAAAATCAAAAGGTTTATTCAGAAAATAAGGTTAACAGGCACTTTTTGACGTCAAATCACATTATAAGGGATCTAAATAAGTAATATTGTTAACTAGTGTGCCCGCGACTCAGTTCGCGTACATTACGATTTCTAAACTAAGAAAATGTCCGGCTTCTGCGATGTGTTCTTGGGAGCATGCATGAAAAGAGTGATGGATGTAGACGAAGCGAAAGAGGTTTGTAAGGATCGTAGCAAGTGGAGATATATAGTCTCTGCCTACCCCCATGGGAAAGAGGCGTGATAATATGTATGTATGTATATATGTTCTTGGGAGGTTGAGATTATTGCTTCTTAACACCGATTTAACTCGTTAAAGCTCCTCCTTGAGATGGTGGGCATCGCAGATGCCGTGTGCTCTATGTAACAAAGATTTACCAGCGGTAACCAAGTGACATGGATGATGGTGGGATTTGCCATTGAAATATTTGTCCGTATGTGTATGCTTTCTGTACACAGTAGATATGACTAATACTATTATCAGGATTTCTTATAGGTAATTAAAATCAAGAAGGGTTAATGAGTCTTGATGTTTTAATTATAAGAAATCCTGACAATAGTTATAATAAACCGATCAAGCAGAGAAGAAACGCCGAAAGAAACTCTTTTCAACAGGTTTCTTTCGGCGTTTCTTCTCCCAAATCCATCCCAGAAGTGCCCACGCTTGGACTTGCTTCACATGCGTAAGCACTATTTACACTTGCATCCCATTGAGAGTGGAGCAATGGAGTGCATAATTCTTTTGTATCTATATAGGTACATCGTAATTTTAAACCTCTGAGTAACATTAAAATCTAGGAAACAGATTCCTTATGGATTATAGAATAGCAAGGAAAAAGTTAAAATACTAGTACCTATACTTTTCGTTTGAGTAGAAGCTTTCTTGCTCCGCTTCTATGCTTCGTTCGGTGAGTGAGAGAGCCGGAGGCCCATTCTTTCTACCCCTTCCCCCATGTCCCCCATTTTTCCCTACTCCCAATGTCCTCCCCCGAACTCCTTCAAAGGTCGGCAATGCTCCTGTCACACTCTGGTGTTGCAGTTGTCCATGGGCAGCGTTGATCGCTTACCATCAGGTGACTCGCTTGCTCGTTTGCCGCCCTACTTACAACATAAAAAAAAAAAGAATTGAATTACTTACATTTCGTACATCGTCGTAGTGTACAAAGTTTTGACAGTCACTTTAAAATACATTGCGGCTTTCGTATGAGTGGTAATTTTTATTTAAGACATATAAAACGTAATGTAATGTATACTATACATGCATCTGTGTACTTGTAATTATCTTTTTGGCAAATAAACATTTTTCTATTTCTATTTCTATTTCTATGTCTTTGACATGACTATCAAAACGTTGTACACTAAGTTACCAATACGCCGACTGATGCTGTTTATATTATTCGATGATTGACATTGACACCGTTAGAATTTAGAATATCTCTCTCGCTATCTATTTTTATCCGACCGAAGCGAATGATGGTCATGTTTTTTTAAGATACGTAGGTATCCTACTTTCTTATTCGTGACGTTTTATTGTATGTATTGACAAAGAAAATATTGTAAATTGATACATACCTAGTTTTATAACAGGGGTGCTATTTTTAACTGCTTGACCGGCGGTTGTATGTTTGGCATCGGGTAATGCGCCCGGCTTTTCGTACTGCCACTTGCTTTTCTTCCTTTTAATAGAAACTTGCAGAAACCGCAACCACAGCAAGTGAAAGCGAAGGTAATACGAGTATTTTGCTTTGTACTATATTCTCTGATTTAAATATCTGAATAATTTTACAAGGCAAATTAAAATGGAGTGCATAATTCTTTTGTACAGAGCAAATTTACAATGCGCGAGAGTTTAAGGTGCGAAGTGATAACCGCAAACAGCGCAGCGAGTGAATGAGTAACATTTAAAGTTTATTTTCTTATTCACATCTTATACAAAAGCCTCGATTATATGCATAACTTTACATTACAAAGTGAAGTGGAGTGCATTAATCTTTTGTTTATAGTGGAAATTTACAACGCGCAGGAGTTTGGGGCGGGAATTGATACGCGCAATCAGCACAGCGAGTAAATGCGTATAATATTGCTTTGTACTATTTCTCAAATTCAACTTATACTTGATCCACAAATATCTGCATAATCTTACAGGCCAAAGTTAAGTACCTACAATAATAATACAAACAAGTACTTACATAAATCTTTTGTTTACAGCGCAATCTTACAATGCGCGAAAGTTTGAGGTGCGAATGAATATGCATAATTTTACAAGCCAAAATATAAATTGGAGTGCATGTTTCTTGGGGTGCGTATTGATTGATATAATAACAAATTATATATTTTCATTTCAATAAAGTTCATAAGATATAATGTTAACTTGACATAATCATTACTGATTATATTCTTAAAAGCTATAACATTCATAAAATTTTCAATTCGAAAAGCATAAACTCATTTTTTATAACGTTTATGAATACTAAATATCACCTGTTATACAACTCATGCAGTATACCTTCTAAAATGTATACCATTCAAAAAGTATAGTATTTAAAATAAATATGAATCAAAATCTATAAAATGTATACGTATTAAAAATATATAACAGAGAAAATATACCAGCTAATTAGTATAGACCCATGTCTATTTTGCGAATTTGAATTATTTCAGTAACACCTACGAAATAAGTCAAATTCACGCAAACTCATCAACTTCATTTTCTTGTAAAAAAATCGGAGTAGCCAGCAAAGGTGCATCATTCAAACAGACTATCGAATAACTAATAATAGGTAATCGATTTTATCAGTAAAGCAAACGGAAAGTAACACAAGAAGTCACTAACTTCATAGAATTACAAAAATCTATAACAAACAAAAGAACTTATTACAATATTTTATTGCATGTAAATATTAGGACAAAGTATAAAATAAATAAAAAAATTGTGATACATACAAAATGCGCGCGCATTTTGTATGTATCACAATTTTTTTTTAAAGTACAAATATAACTTTTACAATATTTTATTATCTGTTAATATTAGGACAAAGTTAGAAATAAATTAAAAAAATTGTGATACATACAAAATGCGCGCGCATTTTGTATGTATCACAATTTTTCTAAGTATTTTTTTAGTATACCTATTTTTATTTTTATTTTTTTAACTTATAATAGAGACTATAGCTGTAAGAAATTCACACTCGTAATATTTAGATTTTCGTTTTAATATATTGTTATCTTTTTCTTGTCTTATTAATATTTTTTTGCGTTTACGAGATCGTCAGGTTGCTATTTTCGGCTAGGCGTTCTATAAAAATAAATAAGATAACTTATTAAACGGTTTCAAAAAAAGAGGAGGTTATCAATTCGACGTTATGTCTTTTTTTATGTGTGTTTGTTACACGATATCTTCGCCAATTGTGAACCGATTTTGATATTTCTTTTTTATTTAAAAGCCTTTACTACTAAGTTGATCCCATTTTAATTTGGTGAAGATATAATGAGATTGAGATGCTAGGTTTTTTTTTTAATTTAATTATTAGGTATATATTGAGAATCTTCTACTAATTAATTCGTATAACCAATGATTATTATCCGTAATAATATGTATATATTAAGTTTATTATACATAACAACTAATCGATGTTTTAAAGTTTATAATAATAAAACGGTATAATAATAGTTTGATATGTTGAATGATTGTTATAATAAAAGATTTTAGTTTTTTTAAAGTTATTTCTTTCGATTTTTATCTTACCTGATAATTATACTAACCAAAATTATATGTTTCGTTGATATTTATCTTAAATTATATATATTTTGTGTTTATATGTTATATTACTTACCCTGTTTCTTGTTTATAGTGTAAGTTTACAGCGCGAGAGTTTGAGGCGCGAATTGATACGCGCTATCAGCACAGCGAGTGAATGCGTAATAGTTTATATTCTCATATTCAGTTTATACGAAATCCACAAATATATGTATAATTTTACATTGAAAAGTAAAGTGGAGTGCATAAATCTTTTGTTTACAGTGCAAGTTTACAACGCGCGGGAGTTTGAGGCGCGAATTGATACGCGCTATCAGCACAGCGAGTGAATGCGTAATATTGCTTTGTACTATATTCTTTGATTCTATTTACACTTAATCCACAAATATATTGCATAATTTTACGTTACCATGTAAAGTGGAGTGCATAGGTAATTCTTGTTTACAACGCAAGTTTACAACACGCGGGATACTGTGGTGCGAATTGATACGTGCGATCATCAGTATAGCGAGAGAACGCATTATTTCTCATCTTGTTTTAACTATGTACTACATTTTACCTAGTTCATGTTTTTGGACTTTCACGAATCTCGTGCAAGAAGCTCATCAAATCTTGTTAATCAACGATATGATGGTATAGTTTATTTCGTTGATTCTTCGGAGCCCCTGGTGTAAATTTCCATCACGAATCCACTGGCTTGATCACAACGAGACAGAACCAACAGCCCGTTATGTAAATCTCACTACAGCACCATATTTTTTAAAGCAATTATGAATTTGTTCCAATCGCTGTCGAAAGAGCTGGTCCGTGGTGTCCCGAGGCAAAATGCTTCATCAGCGAGATATGACGCCGTTTGAGGAACAAATTATAAGATCACCGCTTCAGATTTTATCTAGTTCAGAGGATATCCATTGCTATTCAAAGAGTCGTGTACAATCCGGGGTCATCATCATTTCGAGTAGGTGACACGTTCAATCGACCATGCACACCCTGGTGTCAGTGTTCTTCGGAACCGCCTCTCGGCCTCTGATGACTACCAAATGGCAGCCGGGACCAACGGCTTAACGTGCCTTCCAAAGCACGTAATCATCTTAATTATCAGACAACAGGTGATTCAAGCCTGCAATGTCCTAACCAAACTGGAAACAACTAAACAAAGTATGCTTCCCGTGGGAATCGAACCAGCACCGGTCTACAGGCAAACGCCTTAACCACTGGACCACGGAGGCCATCCGGGGTGGTATATTTGAATAAAAAAATATATCTAGCGTTATAACAAGTATTTTTTAAAGCATCATAGCGCAATCCAACAACATCAGCAACAATAGGTGTGAAATGATATGAGCAATCGTCAGCATACACCGATGAACGCGAATATCTTGTATGAGTTGTGTGAGTCATACAGGAGTGATGAAACGGGGCAATAGCGAGCTGAGTTTTATTGTTTTCGTCTGAGACGGGATATTTGGTGAAGCCTGATGATTTTTTACACGGCTTATTTGGTAATCGAAGGACTACCTATATTGGTTCTTGTTTGGGGAGAGAGCTGGAGAAAAGAAAGCATATAAATACGAACTGCTTTTCTTCTTTCGTAGATCGTAGTGCGCGATCGACTTTTTAATTTTATTTATTTATTTTAGCCTTATTTTTAGACTACGCAGGCAGTATTGCACGTCATGCCATGCCAACCTTAACAACGTCATTCACCGAGCTCTTGTCGCGATTCAGGGTTAGAAACCCATGGTCTGTCCCGGAATGTCGGCAGGAGATCGGATGGGATACCACTTGTGCCTTGGAAGACCGTTAGTGTGGGACACTGTCGCATCTTCTCACCTCCACGGCACGAGTTCCAAGGCTGATGCAGCTGCAGCAGCCGCCGAGTCCCTCAAGCGGCGCAAATATGCATGCCTAGGCGATGGCTACATATTCGAGTAGTTTGGTGTGCAAACGTTGAGGCCGTGGGCGCCCTCAGCTCACAAAATGTTTAAATTCGTAAGCAAAAGGCTGGTAGAGGTGTTCAATGACCAAAAGCTGGCAATTTCTTTGCACAAAGAATAAGCATTGCCATACAACGTGACAATGCTGCCATCCTTTTGGGCACACTTTCGCAGGACAGTGATTTGCGAGACATTTTTTATCTTTAAGCTTTTTTGTTTTCGCTGTAAGATTTGTTTTTTCTTTATAGTTTTAGCTAAATTATAATTTTATAGTTAGGTTTAATTATAGTTTTTAATTTTCATTAATGAGAGAGAACTGTTATTTTAAGTCGATCCTTAAATTGTCTGTAAAAATTAAACTACGACTTTTACACCATAGTTCCACTATCTGTGCTTGCTTTTTGTCTGTAAGTCTGATTGCCCTTCGACTAAGGCCTCCTCCAGTATTTTCCAATTGTTCGAGGGAATAGGCTGACGAATCTCAATAGGTTAGTGATGTGGCTAGAGCATCCCTATTTCTTTTAATTTCCACCAATATACTATCAATACGCCTGTGTGACCTTTTCTTATTGTCTTAAACCCTGTCTTCCCTTAAGCAATAAATATGTATTTTTAAGTGTTATATTTGCATTTACAATGCCATTTTTATGTACTCTTATTAAGAAATAAAATATGGTGAAAAATTTTTGAATTTTTGCTTGAAATTTTCTCACCATATTTTATTTCTTAATTTAATAAGAGTGTAATAAAATGTGATGTGGAGGTATGTAAGTAGGTATGTATTCTACATCATCAGCAATAGAAGGTGTGAAATAACATGACTTAATCTGTACCCCTGGCCGTACCAGGTGGTACTGTGGGTATTTTAAAGTTAAACATACCAATATTATAATAGTACCTAGGCGTGCTTAGGTTTTTAGGGCAATTAATTTACTCGCAGCGCAAAAGTGGAAAGTCTTAGAAAAAATCGACTGTACGAAAATTAACAAAGAACGTTTACGGCTATAAAATAATCCGCTTAATTTTCTCCGCGTATCCGTACAGCCAGAGAGACACAACAAAAATAAATACACCCCAAAAAGGCAACACCTCCGCATGGGCGGGAGGCGTAGGGCGGACCTGCGAACAGGCCCCGACGACAGAAGTGTTCACATCGCGCGGCCGCGCGCGCGTCTCCAAGCCTGATTTATCGCGTCGCGTTGAAAAATATCTGGGATGTGATGGAGGGCCAGGAGTGGCGCGTGGAATGGCAGCAGCCGCGTCTGGACGGTCAGTGTAGTGCTAAGTGACGAATGTTGTCAAGTTTAAGGTGATAGGTTTTTGGCAGCGGTAGTGGTACCCCTCAATGGTGGAGAGTTTTATCAGCGCTCGTTATTATTATCTTACTATACTTACGAAATATTTTACTATTAGCGGCTAGCCTCGGCTTCGCACGGTTAGACAGTATTTATTCTATAGCCTATGTGCAACAGGGATATTGTAGGATTCTAATGGTGAAAGAATTTTTCAAATCGGTTCAGTAGTTTCGAAGCCTCAATGCAAACAAACAAATAATCGAATACCTATTTTCTCTATAGGTATAATTTAAGTGTAGATGCAGACAATCGAATACTTTGGTTATAAGCAATGATCGAACGGAATTAGCTTCTAATTGGTCTTATTATTTTTGTAGAGATTTTGATTTCTGAAGTCTTATCACGTCGCGTTAAAGAAAGAATCTGGGATGTGATGGAGGGCCAGGAGTGGCGCGTGGAATGGCAGCAGCCGCGTCTGGACGGTCAGTGTAGTGCTAAGTGACGAATGTTGTCAAGTTTAAGGTGATAGGTTTTTGGCAGCGGTAATGGTACCCCTATCGAGCGACACCTCAATGGTGGAGAGTTTTATCAGCGCTCGTTGATATTACGTGCATTTTATCTTGCATCTTAATATGCAGAAAATAATCGAAATATTTTACTATTAGCGGTTAGCCCCGGCTTCGCACGGGTAGACATAGTATTTATTCTATAGCCTATGTGCAACAGGGTTACCTAATATAGGATTCTAATCGAGGAAGAATTTTTCAAATCGGTCCAGTAGTTTCGGAGCCTCAATGCAAACAAACAGATAATCAAACTTTCCTCTTACTTGGCACTTGGTATTTTGGCCGGAAGCAATGGTCGAAACATTGACTTAACTATTAATTATATTACTATGGGTCGAAAGACATAAGCTTCTAATTGGTATATTTTTTAAGACTCGTAATTCTTATTTCATCGTCATCATCATCATATAAGACTTAAGTAGGTAGAAAAAAAAACTTAAGTAAGCGCCCCTCAGAAAGATTGTATTAACTTAAGAACTTATCTAACTAAGCTCTTGTGAAAATCAAAAAAGCTAACTTAAGTTACTTAAATCGACCTAAAGCAACTTGTTTAGAACTACAAAATGTTTTTTTCTTAAATCATACATTTACGAATAATTCTTACTAATATTATAAATGCGAAAGTGAGTTTGTTTGTTTGTTTGTTTGTTTGTTACGCTTTCACGCCGTAACTTCTGAACCGATCATCATGAAATTTTGCATACAAGTTCTCTGGAGGGATCCCGGGAAAAAGTACTATTCCCGAGGGATCGACATTGACGCGGGCGAAGCCGCGGGCGAAAGCTAGTATAAACTAATTTAAAAACTACTTATAAATAAACCTAACTATATTCATACTAAAAAAAACCTTGACTCTGCAAGTGGGAATAAAGTATACCTACCTATCTGCCTTTCTACTTTCCTTTCTTAAGTAGAGTAGGGACAGCATGTAAGTTTTTTATTTTGCTCTATCTTGAGCAATTTCTTTCGTTAGATACCTTCTTTTTACTCATATCCATGTCTTCCACGTGCTGGTCTGGGAGAAAAGAATAAACGCAAAATGTGCCAGCTGCTTCTATTCCCGCGTTGATCGTAAAAGCCGATCGCTATTTTGATTCCGTTTTCCATCTCTGTACACGTTCTGCAACATGCTAAATGTGGCCTATAAGGTCTTATAGACCTAGGCTCTGTCTACCCCGCAAGGAAAAAATACGTGATACTATGTATGTATGTGATTTAAAATATTTGAAAATCACCAACATCTTCCCTTTCTCTCGTCCATTCATTTATCTATCGTCAAGTACCTATGCATCCGCGCAACCCGCGCATCCGTCGCGATGTCGATGTTGAAAGATGCGATGTAGGTACCTATTAATAAGTACCTGAAAGAAAGTTTCATAGTTTATTATGGCAAGTTTGTTTCAGATTATTTTTCTGATTTTAGGGTTACTAAATACATTAAAATAATTGCGAGACAATCTAGTCATACAATAGGGCTGGCTGTTTTATCGCACAAAGGATAAGCGTCGCTATCCAGCGTGGGAATACAGCCAGCATTCTTGCCAACATGCCATATGGGCAAGAATTTTTAGATTTTTAAGTTTAGTTTTATTTTAGTATGTTATTTTATGGTAGGTTAGCTTATTAGTTTTATTTTTAGTTTGTATGGTTTAATTATAATTAAATAAGTCAAACAATCAGAAAAAAAAATGCTTATGTATATTTGTAAGTCTACACGTTGTCGTGAATTATTGGAATAGTCTCTTAAAAGGGTTCATTCATATATCTGTCGTTGGGAGAGCGCGGCTCCCGATGTCACCGATGTGTTACCGACATGACGACGATAGATGCGACTGCGAAAGACGTGCTCTTAGAATACCTACCAGACTGTGTGTGTACATCGATCCTAACCATATTAATACTTTAAAATAAAATACCTAAAGTTAAGAACGTACATTAAACGTACGAGTAGGCAGCTGGAATGTTGATTCCAATTTTTTATTAAAGGCTTGAGATTATATCTATTGTCTACTATATTTTTAAATTTTACAGTGATTATAACTACCTATATACAATACTATCTGTTGCCCGCGACTTCGTCCGCGGCAATTTCTGTTATTATTATTATTAATTTTTAGGTTTTTTTAGTATAGATGAATAATTTTCCCCCGTTTTCAAAACATTTTTTATTGATGCTTCGCTCCTATTGGTTGCAGCGTGATGTTTTATAGCCTAAAGCCTTCCTCAGTCAATGGACACAAAAATAAGTTTCCAATTTGAACCAGTAGTTCCTGAGATTAGCGCGTTCAAACATACAAACTCTTCAGCTTTATAATATTAGTATAGATAAACATGAAGTAAAAAAAAAACGCCCTCGAAAAAATTTTCTTCGAAATCTTGCCCGCGTTGCATGGTGGCAGGAACGCTGGCTGCGTTCCCCCGTTGGATAGCTATGCTAATCCGTTGGGCGAAAAAGTAGCCAGCCCTCTATAATATATTACAACAGTTAACGTGCCTTCCGAAGCACGGAATCATCTTAATTATCAGACAATGAAGTGATTTAAGTCTGCAATGTCCTAATCAAACTGGAAACAACTAAACAAAGTATGCTTCCCATGGGAATTGAACCCACGACCCCCGGGTCTACAGGCAAACGCCTTGACCACTGGACCACGGAGGTAGTTTGTACAAAACATTGTAACATCCGACCCCACAGAATACATTGCGTCGATTAGGATAGCTCCGATTACTGGTGACCGCCCGTTGGCGGACCCGGGTGACTTGCTCCTAGGATAGGCCGATCTGGCAACGTAGCTTTCTACCCATAAGGCAAAAGACGAGACTTTGCTGTCTCTACAAGCCTTGCGCACAAAGGCAACGCCCAAAGCTGCGGTCTGTCCCTCCTGGGGCCCTTTGGTGATGTTGTCTATGCCTATAAGTTGAAGGCACTGTGCCTCAAATGCCCAGTCATCATTACGAGTAGGTGTCACGATCAATCGACCATGCACACCCTGGTGTCAGAGTTCTTCGGAACCGCCTCTCGGCCTCTCACGTGGTTCCTTTAACGACTACCAGATGGCAGCCGGGACCACCGGCTTAACGTGCCTTCCGAAGCATGGAATCATCTTTATTATCAGACAATCAGGTGATTTACGCCTGCAATGTCCTAATCAAACTGAAAACAACTAAACAAAGTATGCTTCTGGTGGGAATCGAACCCACGACCCCCGGGTCAACAGGCAAACGCCTCAACCACTGGACCACAGAGGCTGTTAAACGCCCAGCGAATTAGCGAAAGCTCGCTTGGAGCTAGCAACATAGTGACATCAAAAAAAAAAGAATGTAACCGTATTGTAACATTCAAAGATTCAAATTCCCAAATTGTTACAAATAAACGATTAGCCAAGCATGCCCCGTTAGATGCCAAGTATTTTTTCAGCCCACTAATTACCACAAAAAACGCCCACCCCGATAGGCCATTAATTTAAATTGACATGTTTGTATTTTTCTAGCTCTGTAGCTTTGAAGTGTTTGGGGATGTGGGAGTAGCATTGAAACAAAATGTAACTGATTTTTATTGTAAGGTTTATGATTAATAAAATATACACTTGTATAGAAATGGTATTTTAGTGATGAATTCGTATTAAGTTGAATTATTATAAATTCAGGAATAGGTTTATCAAGACCTAAAAATTACGTATGTGGAAATATGGTATAGTTCTATATCTCCGACAAACTTTATTACAAATTTGAATATTCCGAGTTTCATAATCTCTCAGGAGTATTATTACCATTAACCATGAATATAATATTTTTTTATGTAAAAAATACGATATTTTGGTAGCTATTCCGAATTTCAATGTATTCCGAATTCACGAGGAATGCAATATCCGAAGGATTCTTCGTATGAAAAACAAATTGCCGATTTTCATACACATCCATACCATTTTTAATTTTATAGTATGTAGGTAGGTAGTGTGTAATTCAATAGCATAAATGCTATTCAATTACACACTACATTACTATAACTCTCGTATCATATTATCGCACACGTCTGCATAAAAAACGCACAATCTATGTGAACAACAAATTCCTAGAAGCAATAACTCAGTACGGCATCGACACCACGTGCGTCTGAGTGCATCCAGCATTAAAAAAAATAACGGTACATAAGATTTACGGGCTCTAGAGTGTTTATGGTATCGAGATATGGCAACCCTTGTAAATTAGCCAGATGGGCTTTTGGCACTGTGCTTTTTAACCAAATTAAAATAAAAATGTTTGGTAAAAATGTTTATTAAATATGATCTACTTGAATAAAATAATTAAAAAAGTTATTACAAAACCAGCAAAGTTGAAAACGTACTGCAGCAAAATTCCAGGCTCTGTGGATTATTTTAGAAAGCTTTTGCGATGGAAAAATGTTTCTATAGGTACTTAAAAGTACTTAAAATATAGTGACTGTTTTGCATTTATACGTAGTCGTATAATTGAAAGCAGACTCTATATTAACACCTAACACCTAAACAATTGTTATTACCCGCCCGATTGACCTACTCAGAAGGACAGTAATGTTTTCGCACTTATGAACCCCGAAGGAGAGTATACTCTCCTTCTGAGTAGAACCCAGAAGGAGAGTATACTCTCCTTCTGGGTTACAACAATTGGGTTTAACAAATCACATACGTGCGAAAAATATTATAATGTTTCATTGATGTTTCCTGTAGCCTAAACGGCTTGACCAATATTGAAGGGCGAGGTATCATATAGATTCGTATTCTTCCCCGGAGTGTCATAGGCTATGTGACGAAGCAAAAAAATGTATATAGCGGATGTAAACTGTTAAAAAGGCCGTCGGGTATTTTATTTTTTGGATCAAGTACTTTATTTAGCGTTAGCTGTTTCGCAACTTTTGACCTTTTTAAATTCTTTGCTAATTTTGACGTTGTGCTCAGTCAGTCTAATTCATAAATTCTTTCCGTCTGTCTCGTCGTTTTTGTCGCCCTCCAGTTAAGCTTCGTCATTCCATCGGACCACACATGGAACTGTTTCAGTTTATAACTTCACATTATTTTCCAAATTGATATTTGGAAAATAATGTGAAGTTAGACAAAAAGGTGATTCATTGCCTCGAAGACATGTTTAGATTATAGGGAATAATAAACAATAAACATATACGGACAAATCACACAGATTGAGCTAGCCCCAAAGTAAGTTCGATACTTGTGTTATGGGATACTAACTCAACGATACTATATTTTATAACAAATACATATATAGATACACATCCAAGACCCAGGCCAATCTGAAAAAGATTATTTTCCATCTTGACTTGGCCGCGGATCGAACCCGGGCACTCTCTTGTCGCAGGCTGGCGTGTTGACCGCTGCGCCACGGAGCTAGCCTAAAGGGAATCCATGAAGACTTTATAACTTTAAATAAATACTTTTAAACTTTCGCGCTGCATAGTTACAAAATGCATTAACGGGAATTAGCGCGAACATACCGTTTTTCTCCAGACGTTTCGACCAGCTGGCCTATTTGCTAACTCAGTATAACGTTTTGATAGTCATTTCAAAGTACATTACGTTTTATATATCTTTAATAAAAATAGTCAATCATAGGAAACCCGTAATGTATTTTGAAGTGACTATCAAAACGTTGGTCACGTTGGTGGAGTTAGCAAAAAGGCCGGCAGGTTGCACCGGCCGTGGTCACTGGTAGAAAACTTTAAGCGGTAGGTAACTTTAAGTACATTATTTCCATTCCATAATGGTTTCTGATGTTTTCGCGATTGTTACACATTTAAATAAAATTGCTTTAATACGGTATTATCGCGTAAAGGTCGATTGACCGTGTCACCTACACGAAATGATGATGACCGCGTATATTAAATTATTTTTACATAAAACTTTTCAGTTTTCATGGTCGCAGGTAGACTAAGTTGACATTTGTCGTTTGTGTTATAAGAACTATACAAAACTGCCGCCTACAATATTTATTGATAACGTTATTTACATCTTTATATCTTATCCCTTACACGAAACTGCATTATCAAGAGATTTGTTTATTTTTCTTGTGTGTAAGTGGCTAACACTGGTGTCAGATTGTTAAAGCTACCTAATAGCGTTTGAGATAGCTTAACAACTGCCAATAATGACAGCTGGGACCAAAGCACAGACAATATTATATTGTCTGTGGACCAAAGGCTTAACGTTGAACTACAGGGAAGCTCGAGATTTTATGCCAATTGCGGTCACTCATCCCAGTGGAGACCACGCCCCGGTATTACAATAACTAGTATAATTTAATACTCGCCAATAATTAAGCTATTATACAGCTTAATTATGGGCAAAATAATTTAAAAAAGAGCAAAATCAATTTAAAATAAGTTCATTTGTTTTTAAATTAATCCATTTCAACCAACACTCGAAATAAAATCTTTTTTGAAAGCACTAATGTCGCAGAAATTAGAAAAGCTATCCTTTTTTTCTTTCTAATGATGGGTCATAAATTTTCTTAAAAGCTTGTCAGGAAGACGCTTGCAACTAACTCCACACGTCACCCTTATCTTATCTTTTGATGTTTTACAAGTTACTCATATGTATCGTAGTTTCCGAGAAAACATCTAAAATTAAACTTTCTCATATGTTCAAGATCTTTTTTGCAAGTCTGTCTCGTGATTGGCTTTTTTGAAAGCTAATGCGTAAGTATGTAAAAATGTACAAATATAGCTAGGAGATTTTTGAAGGCCAGCAACGTTCGTGTCAGACCCTGATGATGCAGTTGGTTGTGCCAACAGCCGTGGGGTGCGGTGATCACATTAATCAGGTGACTCGCTGGCTCTTATGCCTTCCTATACAGGATTAAATTGAATTCATTAGCAAACGTTTAAGGAGTAACTCAGACCTCGAATCTGAACAACTTTCATTATGGGACCAACTCCGAAATTGCAAAAAGAAAATCATCTGTTCCATAAATTTTGGCCAAGTAGATATTCCACTTTTGTATGAAAGAGCAGTTAGTTTTTTCACGATGTCGATCTTGGTCCCAAAATGAAAGTTGTCCAGATTCGTGGTCTGAGTCACTCCTTAAACGTTAATGAATTAAATTTCACCTGTATAATAAAAAAAAATATGACCAATATAGGCTAGTTTCCTGAGTCAAAATAATAACATTGCAATTAGTCCGTCAGATAGATAATAAAAAAAAATAACACGTATTTTTTCTTTTGTCAAACAATTTATTTATTTATTTTATTTAAAAACTTCATTACAAACAAGTAATTGGCGGACTTAAAGCCGTAGGCTTTATCTACCAGTCAACCAACAGGTGATGCCGAGAACAAAATGTAGAAGTAAGTGCAAAACAAAAACTGAAGAATCCATATAGTTAAATAAAATCATAATAAACTTACATACCAAAATACATAAATACCAAATATTGATACATATATATTAATACTATTTACATAAATACTTTTTCAAATACTCTTCGTAATGTCATTAAGATAATATGCGCGTACTGCATTTTTAAAAGTCAGACGACTGTGTGCCTTGCGAATACTGACTGGGAGGGAGTTCCAAAGCTGCACGGCCTGTACTGTAAAAGAATGTTCGAAAAACCCACTCCGATGACGAGGCGTATGTAGAAGGAGATTGCTTGAAGAGCGAAGTTCTCTGACATGGGTGTCACCCAGAAAAGTAAAGTTGGACTTCAAGTACGATGGAGTTTTCGGGTCGAAAAGGATGGAGAATAAAGTTGTAAGAATATGCAACTTGCGACGTTGGCGAATGGGTAACCATTTGAGTTGATTGCGACAAGCCGACACATGGTCGTACTTGCGTAGCCCAAAAATGAAGCGTAAACAGTTATTTTGAAGCCGATCGAGTTTATTGAGGAAATTACAATTCAGATCTGAGTAACATACATCAGCATAGTCCAAAATCGGAAAAATCAGGGTGTACACTAACATGGTTTTAATATGGACGGGGAGAAAGTTTTTCAACTTATACAAGGCACGGAGAGCACCGGTAACCTTACCAGAAACCTCAGACACATGTGCATGCCAACAAAGGTTTGAGTCGATGTGTAGTCCAAGATCTTTGACACTCTGGCAATACGGAACAGTTTTGCTGTCAAAACAAACCAAAGGCAATGAGCTAGTGTCGATACGACTTAAAAGATGGGGGCTACCGGCTATAATAGCCTGGCATTTATTTGGGTTGATAGTGACACCAAAGCGTCGTGACCAGTCAGATATAGCCAGCAGATCTGAATTAATTAGGTCAATGGTCTGATCTATATTCCCTACTTCCGTTTGCTTATAAAGTTGCAAGTCATCTGCGTAAAGGTGATACGGACACTGAAGTTCTTTGGTTATAAAATCGATAAAGATGGAAAATAATAGGGGGGAGAGGATTCCGCCCTGTGGAACGCCGGTGTCTAAGTTGCACCAATTCGATGAGAAATCACCGGAGCGTACTGACTGCTGACGTCCACGAAGATAAGATGAAAACCACTCCACAGCCGAGGAAGAAACCGAGTGATGGGAGAGGATAGCAAGAAGGAGGTCGTGGTCGACGGTATTAAAAGCATTAGAAAAGTCCACTAAAACCAAAACAGTGACTTTAGTGTCCTCCATTCCTGCTCTAATATCGTCTGTCACTTTAAGGAGTGCGGTAACCGTACTATGTCCAGGTCGGAAACCGGATTGTAATGGGTTTAATAACCCATTAGTAGTAAAGTACGAAGTGAGTTGCTTATGAGCGCAAGCTTCGAGTACCTTGGACAATAGCGGGAGAATAGAGATGGGGCGAAAATGATTAGGAAGAGAAGGATTAGGAACTTTAGGTAATGGTCAAACAAAGGCTTTTCGCCAGAGAGAAGGGAACTGAGAAGAAGAAAGGGAAGAGTTGATGATGTGAGTGATAACAGGTAAGATAATGTCGAGTATACATTCGATCATATGACGACTTATTTGGTCATACCCCACAGCCCTTGTTTTAATGGCTAAAAAAGTCTTCTTGACTTCTTCCTGGCTAACTGGGCAAAAAATAAATTTTGATTGTGTATTGGGAGGAAGAGAAGCTATTCTAGAGATAGTATCAAGTTTTGTTAGACGATCCAATCTAGAGGTAGTGGAGAAATGTTGATTTATATCGTCCAACGAAATTGACGAAGGGATAACAGAATTGATCGATTTGCCAATACCTAGCGTCTTAAGAAACTTCCACAATCAATCCAAACATAACAATCAATTAATGATAAAGATAAAGCGCGTCAAAGTTCAGTAGTACTCCTGACGTCATTGTCCGGTAAAAAGTGTAGCGGACTGTGACGTCACACTGAATTTCGAAAGGCGGTATCTTTATCATTCCTTGTTTGATTGACAAAATAAAAAAATATTTTTCATATTTTTTGATTATCTGACGGACTAATTATATTTTTTTATTAAACATGCCTAAAGTTGCGGGCAACAGCTAGTTATTATCTTATAAATAGAATATCCTCGTTGTCTAAAAATATCGTTTTCTTGTCGTAAATAAGCGATTAGAGCGATCCGTCAGTCATCGAGATGACGACGCTCAGATGTTTGGACACGCTGGATACGCAGTTCTCTAGAGAAAAAATACTGTATACAAGATTTTTTATAAATTGTTTATTATTAATAACGTTGAATATATTGTATTACTTACAAAATTTAAAGCAAAAATGTTTTCTTTTTGAAATGTAACAACTTACCACAGTTTCTAGTTTTTTTTTGAAAAAGACGTCTACATGACACGAACAAGTTTTTTTTGCAAAAAAAAATACTTTTTAACAAGCTTCCTTACTAATATTATAAATGCGAAAGTCAGTTTGTTTGTTTGTTACACTTTCACACCGTAACTGACCCGATCATCATGAAATTTTGCATACAAGTTCTCTAGAGTACGGAGAAGGACATAGGCTACTGTTCCCGTGGGATCGACATTGATGCGGGCGACAGCTAGTTTATTATAAATGAATCCACACTGTAAAGTGTTTTCCAAGACAAATCAAATGAGCCCAAACACGATTAATGTACCTTGTTTAGTTTAAGAGTTCCTATGGCCACCTTCCGACTCCATCATAAGACCAGCGCAACGATTCCATAATATTGTATTCTCATTTGATTTACACATGCATGCAAGATTTCAGCTCAATCGGTAACAGGGAAGTGGATCAAATTTAACTTGCAAGATTTGATTACAGAAAAACATCTGGACAGGTGAAACTAAATAAAAAGATTTTAAAAATACAGCCAGTGACGATACTTCATGTAATAAATACAACCACATCTGGATTCAGGATCTGGAGTCAAGGATTTAGGAGTACTAGTGGAATAAGTGCATCCTGCCCATTTTGACCTACGGTGCGCAAACGTGGTCCCTGACAGAATCTCAAAAGTCCAGACTCAAGGTCCATAATATTGCCAGCGGGCTATGGAGCGGAGCGTGCTTGGGGTAAGAAGAACAGACAGAATCCGAAACACAGACCTGCGTTCAAAAACCCGAGTGATGGACGTGGGTGTCAAGACAGCCTCTCTTAAGTGGACATGGGCAGGACATACTATTCGGATGAATCCAAGCAGATGGGCCCGAAAGGCTACGTTATGGGAACCAGACGGGCAAAGGAAAAGAGGCAGACCGAGGAGAAGATGGCGAGACGATATAGAAGGCTTTTTAACTGGTTGGCAGCAAATAGCCCCGGATCGGGAAGTGTGGAAACAGAAAGGGGAGGCCTTTGCCCAGCAGTGGGACACAACAGGCTAATAATAAATAGTAAATAAATAGTGGAATAAGAAGTAATTCTCAAAAATCTTGAAATTTTAGGTCCACCAAGCCAGTAGGTATATTTTTTGTGGACGCGACGCGTCGATGTCTTTTTTTAGCAATCTTCATCGCAATAAACTTTTCTTTCACTTTTTTTAGTTTGTTTTTCGTGTGTGTAAGTGGCCAACACTGGTGTCAGAATTTTCAAGCTAAAGGCATCTGACATGGCTTAACGACTGTCATCAATGATGACAGCCAAAGGCTTTTGTTTAGTTCTAGTGCATTTTGTTTATTTTAAGGTTTATTTTGCACCAAGCAAATAAAACTTTACTACTTGAAGTAATCCTTAGTTTACAGCGCCCTAGCCTTCGCACCACGTCAAGTTGCATTAACGTATGTAGATCCTCGGGATTAGAACACGACCTTTGTCGAGATGGAAAGTACCTTATGTACTTTTAAAAATTAACATAAAATTTTTCATTGATAAGTTCTAAAGTAATACTTCATAGGACCACCTAAGTCGCCTTCATTAGCTAAGTCCCATTGACATGCCTTTCAGATTCTCACGGCTACAAACAATTCCAAATAAAGTAGCTATTTCAAGTGGGAATCGAAACAAAAAGATCCGGCGCCAAAATAAACAAGTGTGGTCGTTATTCATAACACGACGATGTAAGGGCGACTTCACGATGTATTAAGAGTGCCGCCTGAACGAAGAACGTAGAGTTCTGCTCAAGCCATTAGGCTGCACTGAACATTAGGCTTATAAGTAAAAAATTGAAAAGTATTATTATTTTCATACTTATATTTAAATAAAATAAGAAATCCTGCGATATGTAAATATAAATATGTTCATGGGAAAATTTACACACTTTTCGAAGGAAAATGTTAACAAAGTATATAACATATTCAGTTTTAAATTCCAACAAGGCGGTGATCTTGTCCAAGGATCCATTTAAACTATACAAATAATTTGGATGTATTTAATTAATTTAGCAAATTTTACTAGTGGTTTAAAAATACGTCAAATTCTACAATTTCGTGTAAACTGTAACATACTTAGAGTATAAATAAGTATCTACCGATTTATACTCTATGGGAAGCTTCACTTGCGTTTCGCTATAGCGCTTAGAACGAGTGTAAGTTCCCTGTGGTAAGACTGACAAGGTCGCAAGTTTTGTGGAAGTCCTTCCTAACAACTGAGCTGAAATTATGCATACATATGTCAGATGACAGTACATTATTATAGAGCCGATTAGCTGTTCTGATGATAATATCAGGTCATAGGAAAATTGTCTTTGAGTTTGCATACATTTCTGCTGGAGATTTTTGACTGACATTGTATCCCTATGGCCGCGTCTCTACTTCGGGTGGCGCTTAGTACGCGGTGGTCGGATCTGAGGGATTTATTTAGGCTTACCGCATCATCCCAGATAATCCAGATGGTTTATCGGGATTAAATAATACTGGGAGATAGATTGCCTTGTTTGAATTCATATTCTTACCGTACAAACTTAAAATAGTCGCTTTTAGTAAACTTTAGAAGTATTTCTTTCCACTTACCTGGCTAGCTCCGTGGCGCAGTGGTCAACACGCCAGCCTGCGACACGAGAGTGCCCGGGTTCGATCCCCGGCCAGGTCAAGATGGAAAATAATCTTTTTCAGATTGGCCTGGGTCTTGGATGTTTATCTATATATGTATTTGTTATACATATAATATAGTATCGTTGAGTTAGTATCTCATAACACAAGTCTCGAACTTACTTTGGGGCTAGCTCAATCTGTGTGATTTGTCCGTATATATCTATTTAATTATTTTCTAGGACGAAAGCTATTGCTCTTAATTATCTGTGGTTTGACGTCTCAGTAATAAATAAGCAGCACCCTTATTAATAATAGAAAAAAAACGCCTAAAAAACCCGTTATAGTTTTTATTATTTGATGTTATAGGTACAAAACATTACACATTCTATGAAAAATTAAAGTCTACCTATTACTGGTTAAAATATTCAGGCCTGTGACAGTCAGACGGATAAACAGACAGCAGAATCTTAGCAATTCCTGCTTTAATTTTAATATGTATTATTATTTGTTATTAAAGATATTCTGCGAAAATTTCAATTGTGTATCTATTACGGTTCAAAAGATACCAGGCCCGTGCCGTGCCAGACAAAAGGACGGACACAAGAGGCTTGGTAACAAGGTCCCGTTAGTACCTTTTAGCCTAAAATGCTTTGCTACATAGCCTGTGTAAATTAGGATTCCAAAGATTCTTAATTAATTATTCAAATTTGTTTCCAAGTTTAACTAGAAACCCATCTACATGGAACCAACAACAGAGCTGGTGCGGCTTGTGAAGCGGCTGAAAAAGCTAAAGCTTGCAAATACAGGGGTCTAGGCTCCGAATATGTTTTTGTCCCATTTGGTGTCGAAACCCTTGGTCCGTGGGGTCCTAGCGCTATAAGGCTTTTTAAGGAAATAGCAAAACGGTTAGTGGACATCACAGGAGACCGAAGAGCTGGCAGCTACCTCGGACAAAGAATTAGTCTAGCTATTCAAAGGGGGAACGCTGCCAGTATCTTCGGAACCTTGCCTAAAGGGACTCCTCTTAATAATTTATTTTAGTTATTATATTATATATTTTAAGGTTTTTAGTTTTAGTTTCATTGTACAAGTATATATATCATTTATTTATTTAATATTATTACAATGAATAAATAAAAAAATACTAGAATAACCATCTTATAAACTGCCCCAGGCTGTCCTACTTCCTGTACTGCAGAGGACTTGATCAAGGCTAATGATCATGCCGTCGAAGTGGCCAAATTCTGGTCTAACTTCATATAACATTTATTTTATATAAAAACTCAAACTCAAACATCTTTATTGTGAAACACAGGTAAAAGGTTGACAATAGCTCAATAGTATGTATCACTGTGCCCTGTCCGTATGGACGTACAATAGTTGCTATTATTATCTATCTCAATTATTAAGTACATGCATATATCATTAATTAAATTGTAAGTACATTGTGGTCTATAAAATGATCATTTAAATAATCCTTAATACTATAATAACATTTCTTAGTCAACAATGATTTCAGTTCGTTCTTGAATGTAGGTAGTTTTAATTCTTTTATTCGGTCTGGTAGTTTATTGAAAATAATTGGTGCCATTCCAACCAAACTATTGGTCATTAGTGCTGTATTAACAAGGCCAACAGCTAGCCTAAGCTTATATTGAGATCTTATTCTTTCTCCTCTCTTTCTTGTCTCGGACAATTTAGGGAACAAATGAGGGTTTGTTTTTAAAAAAATGCATACTTCAAGTATAAAGATACATGGAAAAGTTAAAAGTTTAAGTGACTTAAAAATAGGCAGGCAACTGTCTGTTGTTCTCAGCTCGCACATTGATCGCACACAACATTTTTGTGATTTAAAGATGATCTATATAGCTATTTTTACTCAAAAAGAAGAAGAAAACTAGAATAAAAGAACGTATATAAGTAGGTACCGTACCTACATACAATATACTTATCTAATGTATAAAACCTTATACATGACACCTTTTCTTGATCAGTTGTGTAAAATTATTAAATGTTCTCATTCCAAAGTAATGAGGCAGAAAAAAAGAAGCATCTGGTGTTTATGGTACGAAGTCTTGATGCGAGCCCTGCCCTGTGAGAACAATAAAATGTATGCTCGCGTAAACAATTGCAAATGGCGCGGTAGACTAGTTTGTGTTCGTGACGTTGCTTCTTATTGTCTTTGATATTTTTTTTAATTTATGGTATCTATTGAACTCTGAACTAACTTTAGAAATATACTAGCGACCCCGGCTTCGAACGGGTGCGATTTGTCCTAATATTATAAATACGAAAGTGAGTTTGTTTGTTTGTTTGTTACGCGCTCACGCCGTAACTACTGAACCGATCATCATGAATCATGAAATTTTGCATACAAGTTCTCTGGAGTACGGAGAAGGATATAGGCTACCTTTATCGACATTGACGCGGGCGGAGCCGCGGGCGAAAACTAGTTACATAAAAACCTTCCTCTTGAATCTATCTATTAAAAATACCGCATCAAAATCCGTTGCATAGTTTTAATGATCTAAGCATACATAGGGACAGGCAGAGGGCAGCGACTTTATTTTATACCATGTAGTGATAGTGATTATAAGGGATTTTGGTGACAATGCTATAGTATCCCAGTCTTATTAGGCTTACATATGTGTCAACTACCTATTATTTTATTTATTTATGACTAAATCAGATAAAATTATAACAAAACTATAACTTAATAAAAAAAAAAAGCTTTTACTCACGTTAATAAAGATGAATGTGGATAGGCACTAAATTTCTGATATAGAAATATTATTCGTGCTTTATAAACAAAATATAGTCTGAAAACGGACAGACAAAGCTCAGTATAACTAATTTGACATTTTACAAGATGCCAACTAGCGTAAATTTTGTTCTTGTAGCACTGTAAAGAAAACTATGCTATCAAACAATAACAGCATCAACAGACATACAGACGGGCCCATTTCCCTAACAATACCACTTCAAAGAACTTATTACGACGTTCAAAATTAAATATCAATAATAAACACTCCGACAGTTTATTTTGTTTTGCGGTTATCGCCGCGCACCGAAGAAGACGGTCCCGAATGCCCCTTTAGCGCAGTGGAGTAATATTCAAACGCTGATTTACTGCAGCCTTTTTTGCTGTTTGAATTGCTATTTGTTTTTGACCGCTATCAGGTTCGACATCAACAAATTCACTCCCTCTCCATTTATATATATTGCGCATTACGATTAACGAGTTCATATAAATTACTTTTTGCAAATTGGATATGTTTGTTTGTTTTTCGTAAGTGTACGTGGCTAATACTGGTGTCAGATTTCTCAAGTTACCTAAAGGCATCTGAGAAATTGGGCTTTAAACATTTTGACGTGTAACGTCTTCAAAATTGGTACTATACACAAGGTAACAGAAAACCGGACCGTAACAGACCGTAACGAATTGGTCTATATCGTCTGACATTAATAACTACAAAACTATTCATCGTAGAAACATGATTTTTGTGACATTATTTAGCGTATATAGTCAGCTCGTTGCTTAGACCTTGAGTTTGCATCGCGACATCTGATTTTCTTTCAGTTTTTAACATTAAAACGACTCGCTGATATAGTTAAAACCAACGGCCGTGTGAACCGACACAGCCCCATCCGACTATACGAGTATAATATTCTAAGAAATGAATAAACTTTTAAAAACGCTATCAATATAGTGATAGGTTGCTAACCAGTATTGCCTATTGATATCACATTTTCAAAAACAATAATTATACAAATAGCGTTTATATTCACATTTATAAGTACATACGCTTCGCTAAGGAGGCTATTCATGTGTTACAAACGTACAACGTGTGTCAGAAATAGACGCGATTCGTTTCTATTACGATTTTGATTTACGAGAGTTTCCGATCATATTGAAAACAAACAATTTCATTTTTATTGTGAGTAACCGATGTGAGTAATGCGGAATTCGTTACACTTTTACCGAGTCTAAATAAGGGGATTTTAATTAGTTATTTTCGGCTCATCATCATCATCATATCAGTCGCAAGAAGTCCATTGCTGGATATTTTCGGCTAGCAACCCAAAACTATTGTGACTCCTTTTCTACCTATACCTACGCCTAGTTTACACGATAAACGTGGTGTTTGGATTTTGTGGCCTCGTGCTCTGTCTACACCGCAAGGGAAAAAAACGTGATATGTTTTGAATTTTGCTTCTTGGTTCGAAAAGTAATTGTCTCCTTTTATCGAGGTCTCATGAAACATATTTTTGGTTTAAAAATGAAAATCATAAACTTTTATATAAATAAGCCGATTTCAATCAAACTACTGAACCGATTTCGAAAAAATTTAAATGGAATGGAAACTTGAAAAAATACCCTTTCAAACAAAAAAAATAAATTAAATAAATGACGGAGTTCTGAGGTAACCAAAAAATATATAATATATAGTTACAACCTAATTGATAACCTTCTTTTCTTTTTTTAAAGTCTTTTATTAATATATGTATAATTAGCATTTTTTTCTATAATTAACCGACTTGGAAGACTTGACTAGAAGAGATCGCTAAAGCGATACGTCCGCCTTTGTACCAACTTTGTTTTCTTCAAGTGTGTTATTTATTGTTGTATTTCTAAAATGGTACATTAAAGTATATTCTATTCTATGCTTTGAAACTGGTCCCATTTAAATTTCATTAAAATCGGTTCAGTACTTTGATTGAAGTCGGTTTTTATAAAATAAATAAAATAAATGTTTATTTTCCTCTTCACTATTGGAGTATGTATGGCTTTATCGCTAAGTTAACAAATTTCGACACTCCAGCCTTCCTGAAGAAGGTAGTTCCTGAAATAGGTCTCTATACGAAGATTATTAGTTGTTTGTATCTGATCTTATAATTTTCAGCGACAACGATCGAAAATGGTGTATGGTCAATTCATGGCCACATGAGGCCACCAGATATCACTATTGTAATAAACATAGGTACTTACATTACCTACCAAATAGGGGAACACATTAACCTTCATCTAGGTGGGTCGGCCAGGTAATAAAATGTTAATACGTCATCTTTGTCCCGTTTCCTTACGTTCCGCCACTAAGTTACAAATCACCCTTGTAACTTGAACTATGCGCACACGCCGTCAGAACTGAAGCTTCAGTCACAATAAATGTAACCAATTAGTACCACCACTCCTTGCGTGTGTACGTGGACAATTTGTTAGACATTTTCCAAGTTATGCTTATAATACAATTCAGAATCAAAACCCATACTTAAAATAAATACATACTTTGAACACTTATTAATTGTCATATTTGATTTTACAACTGAGAATTGTTGACGTCAGTAATTTTAATACACACTTTTTTTGGTGATATGATTTGAGAGTAATAGAATAATAAATAATGAGTGGTCTAATTAGCTCTTCTAGGCCTCTTTAAATAAACGCTTGTTATAATATTTAAGTTGCAAATGCTCTCTCTTCCATACATGAAATGTAAAAAAATTTAAGCCAATGCGGGACCGTTCTGAAACATCTAAATTATTCTGTGCTCATCATTATTTCGAGTAGGTGTCACGGTCAATCGACCATGCTCACCCTGGTGTCAGAGTTCTTCGAAACCACCTCTCGGCCTCTGACGTAGTTCCTTTAACGACTACCAGATGGTAGCCGGGACCACCGGCTTAACATGCCTTCCGAAGCACGGAATCATCTTTATTATCAGACAATCAGGTGATTCAAGCCTGCAATGTCCTAACCAAACTGGAAACAATTAAACAAAGTATGCTTCCGGTGGGAATCGAACCCACGACCCCGGGTCAACAGGCAAACGCCTTAACCACTGGACCACGGAGGCTGTTGCATAAATACATACAATCATATAGCGTGGCAAGGCAACGCATGCCGTGGCGAAGCGTCGTCGCTACGCTTCGCCACGGCAACAGTCGGTAACCCGCCATATACCGTTTTTTTTGTAGATGTTTCACATCAAAACTCATAAACGCCACGAACTTGTATTTTTCATTGTTTGAGAGCCAGTTAAGAGCCATCAGTGTTTCCTGAACGGCATTTTTGATTTACGTCGCCACCAGGTCGTCACTTCCCGCCCCACGTCATAACTTTACAAAAAGCACACTGATGTGGAAAGCGCTTTATATTAATTTCAAAATATTTCGAATTATCACAATTTATATTTATTTATTTAAAAAACTTTTTGAGCCTGTAGAGCTACAGTAGATGGACTTAATGCTAAAAGCATTGCATCCCAGTCAACCTTGAGAAGGATAAACAGATAAGAACAATAGGTTAAACATATTTGTGTCATTCTCCGGCGCCGTAGAGACAGTCGGGTGGTCCATGGTGTGAAGAAGCTAAAAAGTTTACAAAAATGCTGGAACACATGACAACGGGTATGGCTCTCGTGCTGGGTCATATCTGTCTCAGCAAGTCTAGTTAGCAGTTTAGCGGGGCGATGCGGCCAGCAAAATGGGAACCTTTGAGTTGGGAACATGCATGCGACAAATAAAAATACTGAAACATATATATTTTTTTGCACTCTGTAAGGAGCTCCATGGTTGAGTCGCCGTAAGCATTATTAATGCATTCGCATGTAAAGCACGATCCCTATTAGGATGGGTCACCAAAAATGAAAATTCATAAGGCACGTTAAGCCGCTAGGTCCTCCCTGCTGTCATCATTGATGGTAGTCAGTTAAGCTATATCAAATGCCTTTAGGTAGCTTGTACACACTCGAAAAACAAAACAAACTCACTTTTACACAAAAATTTTTAAGTAGGTATTTGTCTCCCATCTCACCTGATGGTAAGTGACGATGAAGACGAGAATGTGACATGCCTATCCAAGAGATACCCATTTATGACTAGCTCCGTGGCGCAGCGGTCAACACGCCTGCCTGCGACACGGAGTGACCGGGTTCGATCCCCGGCCAGGTCAAGATGGAAAATGATCTTTTTCAGATTGGCCTGGGTCTTGGATGTTTATCTATATATGTATTTGTTATAAAATATAGTATCGTTGAGTTAGTATCCCATAACACAAGTCTTGAACTTACTTTGGGGCTAGCTCAATCTGTGTGATTTGTCCGTATATATTTATTTATTTATTTATTCTACTTGCTCACAGTAAAACTAAATAGGTATCACTTTATTCCAAAATAAGAGCATGTATTTATTTATAAGCTATGAATAAGCGTTTAATTTTCATTAGCTATAAGTAAATAAATATAATATAACGAATACTAAATACTTCTGCATTAAATTCATATAGTAAATCCATTCCCGTTCATACCCTAATATACCTAAGAATTTAAAAAATAATACGAGTCTATCTCTTGCCTATAACGTTTGAGCATCAATTTTTTTTTAAATCTATGCGTTTGAGTCTAGAACCTACAACAAAAACAGATGACAGACAATCGACTATTTTCGTTGCATCACTCACTCCACAATCCTTCTCCACACTATCCTACCATCCATAATTAAGAGCTCCACAAGATATATATCCCAGTGGGAGAGTAGGATTTATTTGTTTGACATTTAAAGGAATTCCCTTCGGTTGGATAAAAATTTAGGAAATAAATAATTGTTTCATGTTTCAGCGTATCGGTTCGCCGGTGGTTTAATTGCATGTTCTTATTTTAGTGAAAGGTGTTTGGTACCTAAAATAACTTCTGATAAAATTGTAGGCATAAATAGTGTGTTTCATAGATTTGAACATTTTGTTTTGATCTAAGGACATGACTAGATATATTATTTGTTAGATACACGATTCGCGCTCAAAAAGTGGCACCTGCAAAACAGCGCACCGATCGAGTTCCGGAGCTGTTTTGTCCACAATGTCAATAAACCGCGCTAGCACTCGCACGTCTCGCGATGACGCAGGCCGCAGGACAGTGAAAAGATGCAAAAACTACGCGTCAAAATTGAAATAGAAAGATGGTGTGTCATACTTTCAGTATCTATGTACCGTTTTTGTTGTTGTTTATAAGTATGTATGATGTTTTGGCTCGGGGTCATCATTATTTAGGCTTAATTTTGTATAAAACTGTGTATCTACCACACGACTACGTAGCCGTGTGGTACCCGGCAGAGTAGAATAGGACCACTAAAAATCTTCCCGTGGATGTCGTAGAAGGCGACTTAGGAAATACAAGCTAAACAAAGCTTATAAATCTGAGAGCCCTCTCCAACCCAAGCCAAGTCCTCTGGCTGCTCTGGCCAAGGGGTCGTGCTCTACAGAGAGGGTCGTGCTCCTGTAGTGGAGACTAAAAAGACCTGATGATGATGATGATGGTGATGTATATCTACGGTATCTGCCATTATATTTAATCGAAGGTGAAACCATACTGTAAATTTTGCCGTATTTTCTTTTGTATTCCACGGCTGGGCAAGGCCTTATTTTCCACTTATCCTGTTTACTGAGATCTTTACAAGGAGAGAGACATCGTGGATTCGTAGCTGGTCTTTTATCGTCATTATGAGCTTCTGGTAGATCAGCGACGCTTGCGTGTAGAGTGACACTCCGTCTTTCACACTTGACGACTTGGTTACCAAGTAGGCGTTAACGTCCAACCTTTATCGCGGTTTTGAATTTTGGCCATCGATTTTTTTTTCTTTTGCCTCTTACATTGCGCGTAGCGGGACAAACGCCTTCTACATACAAAACGGTTTCACTTACTTATTCCTACTTTACTACTTCAGTTACAGACATTGAGTAGGTCATCTTCAGGGCTAGCGCGTGCCGCGCAAACGAAAAACGTCGCGACTGCGCAAGCCATCAGGCTGCGCAAAACCATTAGGCGATTAGGTAAAAGGATGACAAGTCATAATATTTATATTTCAAAAAAAATAAGAACGGGGGCGACCTCCGATGCTTAAGGCGTTTGCCTGTAGACCTAGGGGCGTGGGCTCGATTCCCACGGAAAGCATACTTTGTTTAGTTGTTTCCAGTTTGGTTAGGATATTGCAGGCTTGAATCATCTGATAACAAAGATGATTCCGTGCTTCGGAAGGCACGTAAAGCCGTTAGTCCCGGGTGCCATCTGTTAGTCGTAAAGGGAACCACGGTAGAGGCCGAGAGGTGGTTCCCAAGAACTCTGACACCAGGGTGTGCATGGTCGATTGACCGTGTAACCTACACGAAATGATGACGGAATAAGATAGCGACAGGCCGTTTGCCACCATGTCCTATGAATTATACTGCAAAGTTATATAAACACTGATGTACTCAAGTTTAGTCAGTTAGAATCACCAACTAGTTTTGGTCTGTGACAAAGACTATCATCAGGGCTAGTTTTAAACGTGAGTGAAACAATATTTCATCTTCAGCTAGCATGTTCAGAACTCGCCAGTATAACCATAATTCTCATCGCTCTCCGCGGTCCATCGCCGTCACTAATGGTGATTTGTGTCGCAGGCCTCGTTGGCTGCCAACAGAGCAGCAGACACCGGGTGGCGGCGTTAGTTTAAATATACTTTATAGCTTTGGAAATGCCTCATTGGGAGTTTACGTAGTAACTATAACATTTTGTGGGGAAAGTGGCCGCCATGCTGGTCTGGGAGAAAAGAAAAACGTAGAATATGCCAGCTGCTTCTATTCCCGCGCAGATCGTTAAAGCCGATTGGGTCAAAATCTGCGGAATCATGTCAATAGGCGATGCGGCTAGCAACCCCACTATTTGATTTCGTTTTCCATCTACACGCCCTCCAACATGCTAAAAGTGGCCATAAGGTCTTAAAGACCTAGGCTTTGTCTCCTCGTAAGGGAAAAAGACGTGATACTGTAATGTTGCAAGGTATACATCCCTACACACTGAGGTTGCCGATCTGACTGGCGACATTTTGCCCACAGCCTGGTGATAGGATAGTGATGAAAAAGATAGTGGTTAAATTATGACGGCTCTATTGGTTTGATATTAATGAAAGTTTGAGAACATGGTAAATAATAAATAAATATAATAGGGACATATCACACAAATTAAGCTAGCCCCAGAGTAGGTTGTGAAGGTGTGTCGTAGGATACTAACTCAACGATATTATATTTTGTAATAGATAAACATCCAAGACTGAATATAACTGATAAACATACAAGAATCTGGATAAGATCGTTTTCCATCATGACCTGACCGGGGATCGAAACCGGGCACCTTCGTGTCGTAGGCTGGCGTGTTAACTACTACGCCACGGTCCCACGGAGATCGCCAAATGGTCACTGCAATGTTACAGAAATTGGTATCAGATTTAACTGAAAATTACTCGCGGTCTCACGTCATAATTATTATTTTAAGAACCATGTTCTTGTCGGTGGAGTATATTCCAGCTTTCTCGATTCTCGGCTATCTTCTTAACTTCTCTATACGACACGACTTTGGATCTCTCTTATACTCTGTCTATAAAAGGCCTGGCTTTTCCTTTCCTGACTATGATCGTCACTTCCAAAATGGTTTCGATGAAATCGTCGGATCGTATAAGATGACCAAACATCTTTCCTCACCTTATACCTCTTGAATTCAGTAGTGTCCTCTTCGCATTGACAAGTTGTAGAACTTCCTCATTGCTCTACATCTCTCTCGTAGAGTCTTCCGACGAGTTCTGTGGTCATTATGCCAGGCTACATTAGAGTACCCGGGTATGATCCCCGGTCAGGTCAAGATGGAAAATGATATTTTCAGATTGGTCTGGGTCTTGGTTGATTATCTATATACATATTTGTTGATATAGTATCGTTGAGTTAGTATCTTGTTAAGTCTCGAACTTATTTTGGGACGAGCTGAATCTGTGTGATTTGTCCATACATATTTATTCCTTGATCGCGTCAGTCAGCTTAAAATTAAATATTCTAAAGACTTAAACTTTATGTCGGTGGTTAGTGGTTTTTTAACAATAATTCGATTCCATTTAAAACCCTCTTCCTAGGCTACGTTTTGCATGCGTCCATCCCGTCAGGATAATCTTAGCTCAATGATGCATCCAGTTGTCACCAGCGAATCACAGGTATTATTTTATGAATTGTGGTACTAGTGGCAAAGGATACCTATACATTCTTTGAAAATTTTAAGTCTCTACTTTAAACGATATAAAAGGTACGACCCCGTGGCCAATTGTCTTTGCCTATGCTGTGACAGACGGACGACAACTGGAAGCTTTATTAATAAGGTTCCTTTTGGCACCTTTTAGGTAGGATACCTTAATAAAAAATGCAGTATGTAACTATACATTACAATCAAAACCGATAAAATTCAATGGCCAGTGAAATTTGTTGACTATGCGCACATTGGAACCTTCAAAAAAACGAGTCTATGTTTTCTTAAAAGGCCGGCAACGCTCTTGTCACACCCCAGGTGTTGCAGTAGTCTATGGGCAGCAGTGATCGCTTACCATCAGGTGACCCGCTTGCTCGTTTGCAGCCCTACGTCGTAAAAAAATACTTCGAATGCCATTTGTATAACAATGTTACAGTTTGGGTTGCCGTCCAGTGGGCTGTATCCAGGTTCACTTATGTAAAAAGAGCACAGATTCCAGTCTATCACGTGGCGTTTGCCGATGGCTTGTTAATGAGGATCGCGAGCAATGTTGACACCACTTCGCTGATCAAAGCTGGTTCGCCAATCCCAAGTCTTCACTAGTCTATTTGTAAATTTGTAATGATTCATGTTTTGAGAATACTAATTTGGGATTTGTTTGAGATGGCCGGATGATAACTTTTTGGTTTCAGTGTTGAGCTTGTTAATTTTGGAAATGTGAGTAACTATACTTTTTCGTTGTACCTGCTACGAAGTTTTCAGTCGTTTAAGATTTGATGTACTTAAAATAATTGAGAACTAGTAAATAAATGAAGAATCAATTGTAATTATAAATTGCATTACTTTGAAGTCTTCGGCCTGCTTATTGGCATTTGCTTTTTTCACCGAGGTCTTCATTCCATTACCGCGTATATCTCCAATGATATCATGTAGCCGACATTTCTTGGATATACCACGCGGTCTGTTTCCTTAGTTCTTCTCTTAAGCCTTTTTTTCCTATTTGGAATCGGCTCTGGAATCTATGCTCTTTTTACATATCAACTCCCTCCAAATTTTACTATTTTCAACCATATCGCCACTAGCTCCTGGTTATTACATATCATTGCTTACACATTCCCTCCAGGACTTTCTCGGCCTTCTCCTTCTTGTCACATTTGAGCGGAGCATCTTTTTAGCCGGATGATCGGCATCCCTCCTCTCGACATGGACATACCAGGTCAAAAGATAGCTCCCGAACCACTTTGTCATCGCTCTGTAGGAGCGATACCAGGTACTTGATTACAGACAGTGCTGTTATCCAATTTGATCATTATTTTAATTATACCACGAGGTATATCATCGTCATAGCATCATTCACGCGGGCATGTTGTGACTGCTGATTGACTTGCCAGCGGTATTCTTGGATCCGCCCATCGGCGCTGCTTGGCAAGCCACCCTGTGCGTAATTACCCTAAATTTCTAGAGCGCCGAAGCACAAACCCTTATTTCATCATATGTTATTCAATGATGTGACTAACGAGATGAGATTTACGAGTAGGTATATGTTTTATTTAATGACACACACGAATATATACGTAAAAAAAGGCAAAGATAGAGAGTAGCCTATAAAGGCGCCACTGATGTGCAAGAAATACACCCTAAAACAATCTTTCATATAAAAAACCGACTTCAATCCAACTACTGAACCGATTATGATAATTTTTTTATAGAAACAACTTGAAAGTAATTTTTAAAAATCGGTGCATGAATGACGGAGGTCATCCTTTTAAAAAAACATACAACTGAATTGATAACCTCCTTTTATTGAAGTCGGTTAAAAAGAAGTAAAATCCCACCACAAACATTTATGTAAATGATGCCAAGACAAGACTATATGACTTGCATTGTCAAAAAGTTATCAGATCTCATGTAGAGCCAAACTTCTGACTCTACAGACTCTACACGCTCTAACTCTACAAGGCCTAACTTCACAAACTCTGCACCTTCGTCAAAATATGTCTTCTCCTCTTTCTCTTAAATGTAGAAATACACTTCCGATTTTGTCATTCGATATTCGTACTACGTTGTCATTTTAGGGATGTTGTCCCGTGGGTGAAAAATTTATTGTAGGCTTTAAAAAGCCGTTCCTATTTGTTCATTATGTATTTCTAGCGACCCGCCCCGGCTTCGCACGGGTGCGATAAATTATACATGAAAACAACGCATCAAAAGACGCATCAAAATCCGTTGCGTAGTTTTTAAAATCTAAGCTTACATATGGATCGACAGACAGCGGGAAGCGACTTTGTTATGTAGTGAAGTTCTTTCTTAGATCATTGTTATTGAAATTAAAGTACATCAAACAGCTTTTACATGGACAATTCTTTAAAATTTTGGAATTATTTTAATAAGATTAAGGGAGTTTCTAACACTTCTTACTTTTTGAACGGATGTTGCCACCTCTAATTTTACACACACTGCGACACACACCGATGAATACGTATTACCACAAATCCTTCTGCGTAAAGTGTAAGTCCATGTTAAGCTAGCTGAAACCAGGCTTCTTTTATTGAATGTCGGAGATATCACTCTATTGCATTATGATAACTTAATCCAAAGCTACCTAACAAATCAGCGTTGACGTTCTAGGAAGGATCCACTTATATCGTTGTGTACTTGTGTTGTGATGGTGATTGGCGATTGACTGATGTTGCTGGTTAATATATTCTGTTTTTAAATATTTCATTTTGTCATTATCATAATTCCAGCCGTGGGAAGTCCACTGCTGGACAAAGACCTCTTTCGAGAAGTCTTCGTTCCATGGGAATACGTACTCATCACGCTTGGTAGGTGGGTTAGCGAGCGCAGTTTCTTTGGCTTCGTATGCTTCCGACGCTGCTGCCCTGGTAGCATTTTTTTGCCAGGGAAGGAAAGGATTTGTTGGATTTGGGAAGGGAATGAAGGTAGAAGAGGAAGGAAGAAAAGAAAAGCAAGTAGCAGCTCGGGAGGTCGGGCACGCGTATATATATTAAAATATATGCGCAATTATTTAATTTGACGTAATATATTCTTAAAGCGAAGATATTTTTCTACGGCGGGTACATGTTTGTGTCAGAATTTTCACTCAATCATCACATTTTCAATCAAATAACTCAAATTGAATATTCAGGACCATAATCTACGTCTATGATTGAGATTATGTTATGATTACTCAATCCAAAGATACCTTGGCTTATGAACAAACTAACAAACCGACGTACAGATGTGTTTTAGGAAGGATCCGCAGTGTCGCTGTGTACGCGTGTTGTGACTGGTGATTGACTGATGTTGCCAGTAGAGCTATTCTGAGATCGCCTCCGTTCTAGATTGATATACGCGAGAATAAACGCGAATCGATCGGTGCTTGTCGCTTCAATGTGAATTTTAGAATCTACAATGCCATTTGTAGGTTCAAAATTCTTGGCTCTATTAATGGAATAGAACTTTCGAATAATTAATATGCACTGAACAATTTAGGAACATTATAAATTATTATTGACATCCCAAATTTCTATTAAACTCTGTGGTCCAATGGTTAAGGCGTTTGCCTGTAGACCCGGGAGTCGTGGGTTCGATTCCCACGGGAAGCATACTTTGTATAGTTGTTTCCAGTTTGGTTAGGACGTTGCAAAGATGATTCCGTGCTTCGGAAGCACGTTAAGCCTGTGGTGCCGGCTACCATCTGGTAGTCGTTAAAGGAACCACGTCAGAGGCCGAGAGGCGGTTCCAAAGAACTGTGACACCAAGGTGTGCATGGTCGATTGAAGGTGTCACCTTCACGAAATGATGATGATGATGATTAAAGATAGTATTATAGTTGGAGGGAAAGGAGGATAAATCCTAATCCTAATATTATAAATGCGAGAGAGAGTTTGTTTGTGACGCCTTCAAGCCCTATCTACTGAACCGATCGTCATGAAATTCTGCCCGTTGTCTAGGGAGAGAAAAACTTTGTTTTAAAAACATTTGTAACCGAGGGATCAACTTTGACGCGGGAGCAGCCGTGGGCGAAAGATAATAAAAGAAATAAAATACGAAAAAAAATCACGGTAGACGATTAAGGGGCTTGGAGTCGCCGATGACCTTGTGCATGTGGGCGGAGCTAAGTGTTCTAAGCCCCGCATCCCCGCACCATAATGATCGTACGTACGTCGCCGCCGCGCCGTCACGTCGGGCGTTCAAAGAATATGCAGCGACATAGACAGACGTCAAAATAAAGAAATAGGTATTTCATTTAGGGAATGCTCTCAATAACATATTGTTTAACAAAAACTGCAAAGATTATAAAGCAAACATCACATGGGAACTATTTTTGCTAAAAAAAGGTATGTAGTAATAAAAAGGTTATGTAGTAAGTAAAAATGAATGGCGGTTAACAATTCATTATGTATGTTTGTAGAATTTTTCGAACTGGATTGGTTCCAAAGAAATACAAGGTTAATTTTTGAATCACCAATGGAAACCATTGATCAAATTGAGACCATATATTTTTATTGTTAAGGAAGTTGCATCAAAATCGGTTTAGATAGTTTAAATGAATTATATGAAGTTGGTTGAAATTCGGTTTATAATAGCCAAATCGTAGCCAAAACTATCCACTGCTGTTGCTTAGAACCGGTATCAAAAAAAAATTATGATCTTATACAATCTATATAAATAAAAAAACCGGCCTAGTGCGAGTCGGACTCGCGCAGTAAGGCTTCCGTACATTGATATACACGGTGTAACTAAAAATGTATGCTTTTCGCAATTTTTCCTTTGTCTGTGTTATAATATAAGACGTTGCTTCGTACTAAATTTCAAAATTCTGAGTTCACGGGAAGTACCCTGTAGGTGTTGATTCCCTTGTGAGTGTCGAAAAATTATTAAAATATTTTTATGATTGTATAGTGTTACTAAAAATTATGCTTTTCGCAATTTTTACTTTATCTGTGCTATAAGATGTTGCTTCGTACAAAACTTCAAGATTCTGCGATCCTGGGAAGTACCCTGTAGATTATGATTCCCTTCAAATGTCGAAAAAACACGTAAATTTGCGCCATAACCAGCTGTATCTTTTGATTGTGTTGGCTAAGAAGTTTGATTTTTTCACAACTCCAAGGGACAGATAGTATCACGTCTTTTTCCCTTGCGGGATAGACAGAGCCTAGGTCTATAAGACCTTATGGCCACATTTAGCAAATTGGAGGGCGTGTAGATAGAAAACGGAATCAAATAGCGATGGGTTGCTAGCCGCATCGCCTGACATAAGGGACAGCAGACCTGAGTATTGCTTGATACCTCTACGCGTTCTTGAGAAAAAGGGTCTTGACAGATAGATAGACAGACAGACAGATGGACAACCGAGTGATCCTATAAGGGTTCCGTTTTTTTCTTTTGAGGTATGGAACCCTAAAAACCGGCCAAGCGCGAGTCGGGCTCGCGCACGAAAGAAAACGGAATAGGTAGTGCAATTTTGCAGGATTTCGTGTCTTCTTATTATGGATATGTCTATAAATGCCACTTGGTAGAGATTTAATATGAGATATTTTAATTTTGTATACATATTTTTTCTTTGATATACCGCTAATACATAACGGTTTATAAAGCTAACAAGTAATGAAATAAAAACTTAGTTTGTTAGAAGAAAAATATTGGATCATCACATGGCATATCCATATTAATATAACATTTAAGGTCATTCGCCCTAAATAGTACTACCTATTCCGATCATTGATATTAAATTTAAAATTAATAAAAATATTTTTTTTAAATAATGTAACTAATAATTTATGCTTTTCGCAATGTTTCCTTTATCTGTGTTATAAGACGTTGCTCGGTACCAAATTTCAAGATTCTGAGTTCATGGCAAGTACCCTGTAGGTATTGATTTCCTTGCGAATGTCGAAAATTTGCGGCACAAACTTGTTTTCTTTCGTTCGGGCATATCTTTACATTTCTATCCGTAAATGGGTAGCACAAAATATCTTTAATATACAGTAAGGTGTAATAAACCACACGATAACCAAAAAACCGGTTATTTGCGAGTCGGACTCGCGCACGAAGGGTTCCGTACCATTATTCTATAGTAAGTTAAAAATATTTTTATTATATGATGTAACTAAAAATTTAAACTTTTCGCAAATTTTTCCTTTATCTGTGCTATACGGTGTTGTTTCGCACCACATTTCAAGATTCTGTGTTCACGGAAAGTACCTTGTAGATTTTGATTCCCTTGAAAAACACGAAAATTGGCGGGATGAACGGCTGTATCTTTTGATTTAGTTAGCTTAGAAGTTTGATTTTTTCACAGCTCCAAGGGACAGTAGACCTAAGTATTTGATATGAATTTTATCTTGATACCTCTACGCGTTCCTGAGACAAAGGGTCTTGACAGACCAAAAGACAGACAGGCAGACAGACGGACAACCGAGTGATCCTATAAGGGTTCCTTTTCACCTTTTGAGGTACGGAACCCTAAAAAGACTAAAATCAATAGTCACAACGTCCATGCGCACAATCACGAAAGCGTCTATTGCGCACTAATCTCAACTCAATCGACTGAAAACCTCTGCACTGTATCTAATCTTTGACGGCGCAAGCCGCACACAGATAAGACTTATTGTAAGTACGTGCTCTACCGCATATACACTCGCATAATCGATCGACAACAAGTGCAGAGCAACGAGCGACACAACCCTCCCGTCCGATTACTGCCTTGCGACTGCCGTGCGCGCCCGCGCAGACACCCTCCGAACCTATTACTTGCGGAATCCCGGAAAAGACTGTTTTTATATAATAACATTTTGCTTGATTTACATATGCTACGTTGATGTTATAGTACATGTTGAGACAATTGTTTTAGTGTAAAAATATTTTGAAAGCTCTCAGCAGTTTAGCAGGAGATAGCATTGATACCTGAAAAATATAACGTTTTCTATATTTGTTTACAACAAAAGTAATACACATATAAATAAAATAATCGTTGAAAATATTGTAAGTGAGTTGACACAAAATATATATTTTTTTTAAATTTTTCGAACTTGTGGTTTAGGAGAAGTTGCATTTTAAAGTTAACCTTTTTTGCACTTTTCCGGTACCAACGGCCTTAATGAAAAAATTACTGCCTTTTTATTTGCAACTACCACTTCCCACGTTCCCACGTCAACTGGCTGTATTTTTCATCTGCCTCCTGTTTTGGTTTTGTTAACCTAATATCGACATAACTCGTGAAAAGATTTGCAATTTGACAGGCAAAAGCGCGGCAAAACAATTTTTTTTTATTTTTTATTTTCTTGTCTTGTCTTTGGATAATTAAGTGTTTAAGTTGAAAAGTTTCGATTTCTCACGTCTTTCAAGACATCTTTATACCTGTATACGTTTTATTACATTAATTTTGAAAATCTCAGCCGTAATGTTTCCGAATCTCAGTCAGAGATATCTAAATTTTAGCTTCTTTACTTCGGTACTTCGGTATTCGCCATTTCAAGCTAATTTACTCCTACTAAGTAATATTTTAAAACCGATAGTGCTCCCTGTTTGAAGTTGTGTCAAAAAAGATAACTTCAAGTTGTAAATATGGGATGATAAACAAATCTGTTCTTAAATTATGGCAGTTAATTAAGCATAATAATATCTTAATGTTTGCCAACACAATAAAACTAAAGTGGCACAAATTAATAAAGGCAGAGAAGGGTAACTCTAGCACGAGTCAACTTTCGAAGCATCTTCCGTTCCGTTTTACTTTTACAATGTGTTTGGATTCTAATTATTGTATGCAACCATAGATCTTCTATTTCAACTAGAAAGTGCAATTTTACACGGCAAAATTGCATGTGTTTTATTAAAAAAATACAAAACGAATGGGAGATATTTGTTTTACAGTACTTTGAATACCTACGTCCATACAATTTTTGCAAAAGGAGAAATAAAGAGTACCCGAAACCGGCGAGCATGCATGAAAAGAGTGAAGGATGTAGATGAAGCAAAAGAGGTTTGTAAGGATCGTAGCAGGTGGAGATCTATAGTCTCTGTCTACCCCCATGGGAAAGAAGCGTGATAATATTTATGTATGTATGTATACAATTTTTGGGACGTCTACAGATTCTTGTGCGTCTGCAGTGTGATGCTTTAATAACATTGCAAGACGGACACATTCTGTTACCTCTTTATTTTGTGACAGTGGATTGAACTGGATAATTAATAACAGCGTTTAATAACGCCTTTGTTTGGCGCGCGGCAATTTGTACGGTGCGCGCGCGCATCAATCAAATGTGACATTGGAAGAATGACGGCCGACTGCTTTCTTTTTGACAATTTTAAGTCATCGTCAGACGCGAGTATACGTAGTTTACATTGTTTTATTTTGTCGATAGGATGGTGAATATGATGCGATTTATAAGTGTTATTATTGTGTGGCATACGTACACAGCTGCAATTGTAGGTTGATGACGTATTGGAGAAAATCTTGTAGTTTTTGCAGTTTGTTGCTTCTCTCCTTCTATGATCGATAATCTGTACGGTGCGTGCGCGCATCAATGCAAATGTGACATTTACAAAGAATAAGGGGTGACTGCTTTTTTTTTGACACTCTTAAGTCATCGTCTGACGTGTGGATACACACTTTCGTTTCTTCTATTAGTCTATACAATATATAGTTGGAAAACATAGAAAAAGTTGTGTAGCTGTATAGCTTTGCATCAAAAGAGGTACCTATCTAAACTCATTTGTCACAAAGCTGCACAGCTATTTCCATACGCGATATAAAAAAATTTTTATATGCCTTCCAATCCAAGTTAAATCTTTCCATTTGTTCCGTCACAAATCTACATTCTACACACCAAGTGCAACAAAATATGAGTATTATTAAATAACAATTGAGTAAATATAAGAGTAAAGAAATTTTTGACTTTATTCCTGCCTTACAAATTTACGTAAAATGTAAAAAAAAATAATAACGTTTAGTCATGCCCATGCATTGTCTTTGTTTGTGGAATGCGACAATTTGTAGCGGGGTGAGAGAGCGTAAATCAACCACGAGCAACATGTGGTTTTAAGTGTCACAGGGTTGCCAATTTTTATGAAAACAAAAATAAATTGATTTTTGTTTTTTTACACAACTGCCCTAAAATGGAGTGTTGTGTAAATATCGTTAATTTGACAAAAATGTATTAGCGTAAGCTATACCGATGCATTGTCTTTGTTAGTGGAATGCAACAATTTGTAGCGGGATGAGCGAGTGCGTTAATCAACCCACTATATATACCCAATAACATATACAATGGTTTAAAACCTCACAGAATTGCCGATTTTTTGAGAAATAAAAAAATAGAAGTAACTTGTTAAAGGAACCACGTCAGAGGCCGAGAGGTGGTTCCAAAGAACTGTGACACCAAGGTGTGCATGGTCGATTGACCGTGTCACCTACTCGAAATAATGATGATAACTTGTTTTACATGAATAGGTACCCAAAAAAGGAGAATTATGTTTCGGGGTCCATATATTATGTACAGTCAGGGACAGAGATATCTGACCAGGCTCTCGATCTATATCTTGAATTTTCTCTTAAACTATAAATAATATTAACATGACAATTTGTATTAAGAAAGACTTCATTAATTTTTTTTTGTATATACATTGTCATGTTATTATTATTTATAGTTTAAGAGAAAATACAAGAGGGCCTGGTCAGGTATATCTGTCTCTGACTGTACTTAATTATATTAAAATGCATAAGACAACATTTGGTAATAATACAAAAAATGCAATAGCGTTTCATCTTGCCATAGTCATCATCATGTCTTTGTTTGAGGAATGTGATAATTTGTCGCGGGAGAGAGAGAGGCAAGAGCTAGCAAAGGACCGAAAGCGCTGGCGTTCGCTTGTGCTGGAGGCCAAGACTCACTTTGGGTCGCTGAGCCAGGATAGTAAGTAAGTAAGTAAGAGAGAGAGACAAATGATCAATCCGCGACTAAAATGAGGTTGGAAGTTTCACAGTTTTCAAAAAGTCGTCCGTTCTAAAATGGCATTCCAGGACCATGACCCGAGCTCGCCTAGTTATTAGTAGATCGCTCGATCGGTCGATCGATTTGTTGGCAAAGTTGATAAGACCGTGTTTTATATGCGGTGTTTATGTGTTGATCATGGTTATAGAAGATAGAAGTGATGATACAGCTTTTAGTAAGGATCCTCATTTCTGAATAGACATATAAATGGCTATTGTCTATGTTGTTGTTATCTACAGTAAAGTTCTTAATGGAGCATTCGTCTTCATTTGACTCAATTAATTACTTTTATGTATACTTTGATTTTGAGAAATCTAATTTAAAATAGACTTTCTTCTTAATACAATAGGCTTTACTTTCGTTTGTCTGTTGTGAAAAACAACGAAGATAATAGGGCTGCCTCAACACAGTTTTTAAAGGAAAACCCACCAAACAATATTGTTCCATTTCCTTTTTTTAAACATACCTCACAAATAAATACGATATTTTTTCTTGTATTTATTATACCTACACGTTTATTAAGCGGGTCAGTATAATGGCTGAGCTCAAATTTTCGTACTTTGATATTTCAGTCAAATCTTACCTGCTATAAACTATCGCCTTCTCACTCTTTATTATATCTTAAACCAGGATAGCGACAGTTAATAATCGCTGTCACGGATGTTATGCTGCAGGGCTAGGACACGACATGCTTACTTACAGAATTAACCTATTCTAAGTTAAATTGACAATTACGTATGGTAAAATACGTGTGTCACGTCGGCTTATTGTGACACGTCGCAGTAAAATTATATGAGTTACCTACAGTATGTTGCAGTGATTTCTGCCAGCTTTCTTTTATTGTAAAAAAATGCTGTAGAAAACGTTTTGCCTAATTCGGACTACCTACATGAATGAGCTAGAAATGAAAGTTGAGAATTTTCTTAGCGTGACAACCCTAAAGTTGCAACTGGAGCGGCGCTCACCTTAGATTTATAGCCCTCAATCAATGCGGATTTATTACTCAGAGTCCTTTTGTATGGAGTCCAAATATAGAACAACTATTATAATTGGCCCCACCTGATATACGGGCCGTTGCCGTAAGAGACATTTATATTATTGGAGTACTCCTAGATGATAACTTTTCCTTTTAAATTATGTAAACACTAGTGACCCGGACCCCGGCTTCGCATAGATGCAATGTACATATAAACATTCCTCTTAAATCAATCTATTAATAAAAACCGCATCAAAATCCGTTGATCTAAGCATACACAGGGACAACAGACAGCGGGAAGCGACTTTGTTTTATACTATGTAGTGAAGATTAGATATTTGACGTTGAAAAATTATCTCTTATCACAAGTCCTTTTGTATAGCCAGTCCAAATGAGCTGATTATAAAATAAGCCCACCTAATAAACGGGCAGGTGCCATAAGAGACAATAAAGATGGGTATTTTATTTGCTTTTAAATAACGTATCTTATTGCAGATATACTTTAATGCAGAAAATCTGAACTTTCCTCCTCTTACTCATGTGTTAGGAATCCCATTGTTGATAAAACATATCTCTTTTACGAGTCCATTTGTATGGAATCCAAATATAGCACATCTATTAAGGCGATACCACTGTAAATAAGGTCGTTCTGAACCTTATTTATCTCGCAAAATACTTAAATTAGGAGTTTCAAATCTAAGTTATATGATTTTTGACTATTTCATCTCCAAAAATTGAAGATGAAAACACGTTTTGATAAATTTTTCTCGATAGAAATATTTTTTGAAAAATGTTCTTCGGTCGCAGAGTTTTTGTTATTGTAGCTCAAATGCGACGAATGAAATAATGATTTTAGACTAAAAGATAGGTTATTAGTAGTTTATCAAAATGTAAATATGAAAATACAATTAACCGGTCTGATTTTATATAAAATAGAAATAACGAATTTGGCGCTTACGTTTTTTTCTTTGAGCGACTCGAGACTATCTCCTATCTCATCATTCACGGGCTAAACCGCCAAGCGCTATCCCTTGCGCGCACTTGATCAGTCCTTTGCCGAGCGATGGTACCAAACATTTGAGGCCTCGTCTTAAATACGGGCCGTTACCATAACTATATAAAATGCAATTCTAATGACATCGTACAGATTGTTATCAAATTCTCACTAACTCACACTCACACACAGACATTCACCCCTCTTCCACACCAAGTAGCCCACAAATAACTGACTTGGAATAAATTAGTGCAACATTAATTTTTCTTTGTACTTCACTTTTTTCTTATATTAGGGCTAGCCTTTCTACAAAGATTAAAATTTCTATCTATCTTTGTAAGGAGGAAAATAAACGATTTATTATAATATACCTACTCTTCTATGCTGGTCTGGGAGAAAAGAAAAAACGTAGAATTAACTAATTGCTGCGCAGATCGTAAAAGCCGATCGAGCGAACAGGCAAAAATCCGAGGAATCATGTTAATAGGCGATGCGTTTAGAAACCCATAACTATTTTTAATCCGATTTCCACCCGCATGCTTATCGTAGCCTTCGAGTCTTTTAGACCTAGGCTCTGTCTTACCCGCAAGGGAAAAAGATGTGACACTATGTGTGTTATTATAGTAACAGACAATAAGACCATTTTACGCTAGAACTATGTAGATGAGAACTTTTAAGTTCTAACTCATGTAAATGTCATGAATCACGGTTTTACTCACGTTTTATTCGTCAGATTTGCCGACTAGTTTTGGTCTGTTACGAAGACCATCATCGAGACGAGTGTTAGGGGTGGCGACACGGCGGTTTCGCCACCCTTGTAACGTTGCAGCATGCCACCTGCATGCTGCATCTCGTCAAACCTCATTTCGTTCTCATCCTGTTCATTTTTCATTCCTCATTTTAATTCAAATTCCATTTTTTTAATTCAAATTTCATTCCATTCCATTTTTAGATAATTTTCTCTCTCTCTCATCACTCATTCTTCAGTCTACTACCATCTTTGAGTCTACTACCATCTCTCGGAGCATAACAGTCTCTGTTATTAATTGAAGTCAACATCTACATAGTTGAAGTTGTAAAGTGAAGTTGTAACAATAAAGTTATTCTCTGTGTGTTCTGTGTGTCGAGTCTCTGTTCTCCATTGTTCCTACTTCCTATTTATGTGGGAACTCGGCTTGAGCGCCGGGATAGTCGAGCCCTCGCACCTTCAAATGACAGTACTTTGTATGTTATGCTTTATATCTAGGAGATAGAGCGATCGAGTCCCAATTATCCAATGTCGTGTCCGGTAGCGTTTCAGTCAGTTTATTTTGTTCACTTTGTTTTTTATTTGCTGCTAGATATGTTCTTTAATTTTTTGATTCCTGTATCCTTACTATCCTAACTAATATTATTAATGCGAAAGTGAGTTTGTTTGTTTGTTTGTTACGCTTTCACGCCGTAACTACTGAACCGATCATCATGAAATTTTGCATACTCAATCTCTGAAGTACGAAGAAGGGCATAGGGTTTCTTTCATCTCGGAATAAGGTACTGTTCCCGAAGGATCGACAATGACGTGAGTGGACCCGGGGGCGGAAGCTTGTATATTATAAAACGCTTAAACTCCCTCTGTACATCAGTTACCACTGTCAGTTCTCGGTTTCGGATGTAGAGTGGAACAAACTCTCGAGATATCCATTCTACGCAGATTTATAGAGCATCTGAATGCGACTGATGACACTAACTGTACTATTAACATGTTTGGACGGTCACAGTTTGTGTTTGATTACAATTGAACAGGTACTTACATACATACAGACACACATACTGTCACGTCTTTTTCCTTTGTGGGGTAGATACAGCCTAAATCTATTAAACGACACCATTAGCATGTTGGTTACAACGCCCTAGAGAAAGATAATATAACTATTAGTCCTTTTTTCCGGAAAATACGGAAAAAATATATTACTTACCTAATGCTGAAAAAAAAACAGTATGTTGGATGCCTGTTTTTAAATAAAGAAAAACACAGTCATGAAAAAAGTAACCTTATCTCGAAGAATATGAAAGAAGTCTTTTTTGTGTGGATATATATATCGTCTTCATCGTCATCATATCAGCCGCAAGAAGTTCATTGCTGGCCATAGGCCTCCCCCACGGATTTTTTCCTCGTCCGTGTTTCTCTGCGAGATCGAATCGGAAACGAGGAGATTCGTAAGAGAACGAAGGTCACTGACATAGCTCAGCGGATTAGCTCTTTGAAGTGGCAGTGGGCGGGGCACATAGCGCGTAGAACCGATGGGGCAGAGAGTCCGAGAATAAAAATAATTAAGAATGTAATCGCGAAAGCTTAAAATCATATGACTAGATATATTAATCATATATAAATATTTTTATGGGAAAATCTTTCAGATAAAAAAACCGACTTCAATCAAACTACTGAACCAATTGTGATGAAATTTGAATGGGATCAATTTAAAAGCATGTCTTTTCATTAAAAAAAAAATCGGTTGGTTTATAAATGACGGAGTTTTGCGGCAACAAACGTTAAAAAAATACAACTGAATGATAACCTTCTCCTTTTAAACCTAAGGGACGTGGTTTAAATCCTACCTGTGGCTGAGTTCTTTTTAATCACACATTTTAAATTTTTGCAAAATAACGCCTTTAAAACGACTACAATATATCAAACAATTATAGCCCTTAACATATTTCAAACATATTTTGATACAAAATTATTTTAAAACCACATTTCCAACGAATGTTTATATACATTTTTGTCCTACTCCATCGTCACCCCATTCCGGCTTCCAGCAAAACGTCATTCTCATCATGATTTACACGAGAATACGACATTTTAGCGATATAGAGAGCCACAAATAACTCATAATATGACAATTATGCCTTACTCAACGGCGGAGGAAAGAATTTATTGTTTCCGACTACATGCATCGCCCGATTGTGATGAAATCTCAAGATGATTACGAAAATAATGTTGCAAGCTCTTGATATACTTAAGTAGTGAAGTAATACGTAAAAAAAAATCGTAGGGGTAATACTTGTTGATTTGCGTCACGCAATTAAATTCAAAATGTTTATTCAATATAATTACCTATGTATCTTTGAATACTTATTAATTGTCATAATTATTTGATTTCACATCGCGCTACCCGTTACGCGCCACGCTAGTGTTGTTTTTACTTCCATCAGCTTTTTTTAACCATTTAATCAATTAGCTCTCTTAAGTCCTTATAATAAATATAGAACCAAAATAAAACAGAAATGAACCAAAATAAAATGAAGATCATTGTCGTTCCACGCAACTTTAGTTTTCATCGCCTATCTTATTTATAATCGCGTCCTGGCAGTTTCAGATGAAAAATTAGGCGGCCATTTTGAATTTGAGTTCCCGCCATTAGAACAATTAGTTGAGTGAGATGTCCGCTGGTGGTTAGACGTAGATTTTATGGGACGCGTGATTTATTTTTTTGTTTACTTTGTTTTTTATGCTTTTATTAAGTGAAATTTTAAGTGATTTTGACATTTTGTGATCGGTAGAAGATAAGAGGTTTGTTTTTTTTGTCTCTCATTCTTAAGGCTTGGACTTCAAAAGGATAATACAAAAGCTTAGGTACCTATACACCGCAAAACAAAATGTATTATACCTACCTACTCAATTTTATCAAACTTATTCTGAGTGCGCTCATTGATTTCTTTTACGTATTTTACTTTATTTACTTCTCCATATTACTCCGAAAAGCAGGCGTAGTCAGAAGGGGGCAAGGAGAGGACATGCTCCCCGCCTCACCCCCCCACAATCAAATCAAACAATCAATTTAATATCATTATTTATTCATCATAAGATATTTTACATATCATTTGGTGAACGTTAACATTTATTTTACAACAAAATATTGTTGACGTTAATTTACGCTAAGTTTAGAGCCGCTTCCAAAGCGGAGTGCAGAAGAAGCGGCAACAAACTGCTCAGCGCATTATCTCCAGAAGTCAACTTACAATTTATAGTATATTACATAAAACTACATATATTTATATGTGTTCCGAGATAACATTGTCATGTTATAATTCAAATTGAATACAATATCAAATTGTATTGAAAGGATGTTAGTAATAAAAAAAAATTATACGTTCAAAATGAACCAAATTATGACATTAAAATACAGATGCGCTAAAAGGCTACTGTTCCAGGATCAAGCCAGATATGTTTGTCATTAAGGTAATCATCAGTCCCATAATAAGCCTTCTTACAAAGTACTTGCTTAACGTAAGCTTTGAATTTTCTGTTAGGCATATCAAGGGGCTGATTATTAATAAAAATATATTTTTAATGTCAGCTGCTTTTCCCCATAGCAGTATATGACATTAAACTAGGCTAGCAGTTGCCACATCTGTCAACTGTTCGATTCTTCTTACAGCGTAAGCCGCAATCATAGACGTTAAATTGAAAACTATTCTCAAAATAAAAAAAAGCTGCGTCCATTCATCTAATGGTACCTTTATGGGCAATAACAATAGAAGACTACCATTTTGTTTTATAATGTGTGCATTATAGTTATGTATTGTGTAATAAAGTTTAATTTGTCCGAAATATTTTATTTTTCCTACCCAAAAGGGCTGGCAATTGTTTTGGACAAATAACTAGCAATATCATACAATGTGAAGTGTGAATTTATTTACAGTTTTCGGAATTTGATTAATAGAATTATTGAATTGCAAAGTTAATTAAATAAATTTTTGGGGAAATTTAGTTAACAGTTAAGATAAAATAGATTTAACAACTTACATATATATAATAAGTATAACACTATAAATTTAGTTTTAAATAAATTAATTTCATTTCCATTTTTTAATTTTTTCAATTTCATCCTGAACTCTTTGGCACCTGCGTGTATTCGTACATGCAGGTGCCAAAAAATTAAGGCAGTTCCTTAAATTATATTATGTTTTTGTATCGACAGGCTTGGTGTCCACCGGTCAGTGTCCTCGCAGCAGCTTCACGTTGTCCCAGTCCCTGGCAGAACGCATCGGGAGGGAACATGAGCAACCCGTGCTGCCACAGCTACACCACCCTATCAGAGATGTAAGTATGAAGAGTAGTGGCGTACCCAGGATTTGTTTTTCTTTGAAGTAAAATCTTCTTTAGCGGCGTTAAGCACTTTTTGGGATGGGTAAAAAATGTTAAACTCGCGTCATGTCACGTGACCTGATCGAAAATTCGTAAGACGGACACGTGACTTGAGATCGCCGGCGCGGCGTAGTCAAAAAAAGTCAAAAGTCAAGTCAAAAGTCAAAGATTTTTATTCAAAATTGGATACATGTATCTCTTTTTGAACGTCATATTTTTATTTCTTATATATTTTTTTATATATGCAAAATTGAAATACTACTAGCGTTTCGGAACGACCACTGGTGAGAAGAATACGCCGAAAGAAACTCAATCCAGCCTTGGTCCCTACGTGCCTGAAGGGCTCTGAATACATTGTTAACATTAAATACAATTTTTCATACTATAGATTAATTTTAACATTTAATAATTGTTAACATTAAATAAATTTATATAAATTTCCACGCATTTTTATCAGTAATATAATCATCAAGGCAGTAATAAGCCTTTTTTATTAACTGGTTTTTTACAATCGTTTTGAACTTAAGTAAAGGCAGACCTAATATTTCTGCAGGAATTTTATTATAGAAGCGTACTCCTAAACCCAAAAATGAATTCATAGTTTTCTGCAATCGCAATACTGGTGTAGCTAATTTATTTTTATTTCTCGTGTTTCGGTCATGGATATCACTATTTTTCTTATATAAATCAAGATTATAGCGCACAAACATAATACCAAGTTTATATATAGATCTAATAGCACGTTTCTGCAGGACAAATATGGTGTTTACTTCTGCAGCGTTACCCCATAGTAAAATCGCATAAGACATAACACTATGAAAGTAACTGAAATATACCAAACGCGCAGTATCAACATCAGTCAGTTGTCTAATTCTCCTGACAGCATAAGCTGCAGAACTAAGTTTACCCGCTAACGTAGTAATATGGGCACCCCATTGAAGCCCGGCATCAAGAGTTATTCCAAGAAATGTAGTTTTATCAGTTAAATCTAGTGGTTCATTATCCATTACTATTTGTGTTGGATTTTTTGTAACATTTGGTAAGCAAAATTTAATACATTTCGTTTTCTTAGCGTTCAACAATAGATTGTTCGCTGTAAACCAATCCAACACTTGAGCTAAAGTACTATTAACCACGTCAAAAGAATTAGTTTGTCTATCAATTTTGAAGACAAGAGAAGTGTCATCGGCAAATAGTACAGCCTTACATGTATTGACACAGTAAGGTAGGTCATTGATGTAAATGAGGAATAACAGAGGCCCTAGGATAGAGCCCTGGGGTACGCCCATCTTAACCGATGATCCGGAGGATTGTACCCTATCTAAACTAACTTTTTGAGTTCGGCCACTTAAATAAGATTCAAGTAAATCGCGAGATTTACCTTTTAGTAGTAGTTATAGTGCTCCAGCTTGGAGAGAAGGGTATTGTGGTCTACGCAATCAAAGGCTTTGGAAAGATCACAAAAAACACCAATAGCATTTTGTTTTCCCTCCCAAGCATCATATATGTATTTCAACAGAGCTACACCCGCGTCTGTAGTTGACCGACCCTTTGTAAATCCATACTGTTCACGATGGAAAAGGCTATTTATGTTAAAAAAAGCTAATAACTGATTAAAAATCATTTTTTCAAATATTTTACTAAGAGCTGGCAGAATAGAAATGGGACGGTAATTGTAAGGTAAATGTAATTGGAAGGTAGGAGTGGAAGTAATATCCCCCTCTCTTTCCATCACGCGGCGAAAATATAAATTGTCATGTTTGTGTGTGTACGATAGCGCAATAAATGAATTCCACTTATCTGATAGTACTATACTGATAAATAAAGCAATTCAATCGAAATTATTACCTAACCATTCTAAAATATTCAAAAATGGACAACGTTAGTGTTCAAGTTTTCACTTCTGGTGCACTCCCGGAGTGCAACCCGTTTTAATTTAATTCTCTTTATTGTGACGTCAAATAGCCTTTAGGACGTTAACCAGCGGACGGCCAAGACACCTATCATATTATGTCAAGTTACGTTTGTTACTTTAGAAGATGCACAGGCACAAACGAACATACCTACATACACAGTGGCAAAAATCATAACCCTCATTTTGGCTTCGGCCTTATTCGGGTAAAAAGTAGTCAAGACTAACGAAAAAAGGATGAAAACTCGTCAAGTAGTCAGAGTAGTAAAAAATAATGCCGATAGCTCTTTAATATCTGATGATTTTGCTTCTGGGATATAAGCGTGGTTCAAAAGATATTTTCTTTACAGACCTCTGTATGCACCAGAACCACATATTCCCCATTGCAAGCCCTCAGTGAGAGCACGTGTCGAGATCACGGTGCCCAGACGGCGCCGCCACCACAACCACCACCGAGAGTCCAGGTACAATAAAAACCGGCCAAGTGCGAGTCGGACTCGCGCACGAAGGGTTCCGTACCGTTATCTATAAAAAAAATCATGTCTGTTGTATGGGAGCCCCCTTTAATATTTATTTTATTTTTATTTAATTATTTATTTTTAAAGTGAATATAAATATTCTGTGAATATTTCAAGCGTCTACCTGTTGCCGTTATCAATATCGAGCAAAAACAAGCAAATATTTATTTTATTATATTATTTAGTATTTGTTATTATAACGGCAATAGAAATACATCATCTGTGAAAATTTCAACTGTCTAACTATCACGGTTCATGACATACAGCCTGGTGACAGACGGACAGACAGACAGACAGACGGACAGCGGAGCGAAATTAATAGGGTCCCGTTTTTACCCTTTGGGTACGGAACCCTAAAAAAGAGCATTTGCAGAAGAAATCAGGAGACCATACTTGAATTTTTCAGGGTTAAGTTCGTACAAAATTAACTTGTAATAGCCGTGTGGTATCCGGCAGAGTAGAATAGGACCACTCCATGTCTTCCCGTGGATGTCGTAAAAGGCGACTTAGGAAATACAAGCTAAACAAAGCTTATAAACATCTGTGAGACCTCTCCAACCCGTCTGGCCAGCGTGGAGAGTGTAGGCCAAGTCCTCTGGCTACTCTGGCCAAGTATGGCTCTAGTAGTACAGAGAGGGTCGTGCTCCTGTAGTGGAGACTAAAAAGAACCTGATGATGATGATGATGATGGTCAGGGCTGTCATCCTCAACTGCTTATCTGGTAGTTGCAGGTATAGTATGGCCAATCGTGCCCGGCCTCCCTAGCTGCTACTTGCCTTTACCCAATTCATCCGAGTAAGTAGTATCCCAATACCTATCATTCCCTTCCCAAATCCAACAAATTCTTATCTTTTCCCAGCTTTAAAATGCTTGCAATGAGCAGCAGAGTCGTAAGCACAAGAAGCCTAAGATACTGCGCTCGCCAACGCGCCTGCCAAGTTTGGTGAATATCGCGAAGAATCCTTGGGAGAAGTCCTTGTCTTGCAGTGGACTTTTTGCAACTGTAATGATACTATTATCTGGCATAAGTTTTTCAAGCTGCCTAAAGCTGTTTGTACACGAAAAACTTAGCTTACAGTTGTAGTCGATGAAAATATTGAAAATTTTTAGTGACATACATTATCGCGCAAGGCGCATGTACTCGTACACTATACATATCGTTTAAATTAACAGCATGCTTAACTTTTATTCGTGTAATTACTATTTGACTTTTCTTTCCATGCAAATGCTTAGGAGAAAACGTAAGTAAACATTCTAGTAAATTTATGAATTTCTTAATATTATTTATATCACTCAAAGCAATTTATAACAATATGTCTTTGATAACAATTAAAATGTGAACTAGGTATAAAAAAAAACTAATAGTACAGTCAGCCAATGAGATATCTGACCCCCTACAACAGCGCCATTTTTCGCAAACTAAAGAAACATCCGTGGTTTAAACCCAAAGATAAAAATATACAAGTGTAATATCCTTTGCGACTAGTGCCATCTATTGAATTGTGAATGAACAAATAAGGTTATTAAGCAGAAATCTGATACCCTTGACGACTAATGCCATCTATTCGATTTTTGATAAATAAAACAAGCCCTAGCATACGATACGCTTATTTCAAAGATACTTCAATAGTTAGATGTGGCGCAAGTGGTAGGCACTACGGTTTAATAGTTAATGTGATTATGAATAAACAGGGTCAAATCCTCCAAAGCTTTTTATTTTTTACAAATATCACCAACTTCGTATTGTGATGTTGGTGTAATTTTGGTTGTTTTAACATAATGTTACCGAGCTAATTACTGTGAATAAAAAGCATTTTAAATTTTTAATTACTTTATTACATCAAAAAAATGTAACAGTGAAATAAATACCTGCCTACTTAATTCAAACTATGATTAATCTTCTGTAGAGAGAACCAACATGTTACTTAATAAGTAACAATTTACATCTCTCAACTTCTTTTTAATCATAGTATTATATTTTTTTAAATGTGTAGGGTCAAATAGTGCTATGTGAATAACTTTGCTTCGATAATAGTATAAGAATGAATATAAACCTATGGCATTAAATGAATTTTAATATGGGAGAGGGTGACCCCCATTTTGAAGCTTTTGTTCAAGTCTATTTGTCATTTCACTTACCATGTTAGATCAGATCACATATCACTTATGCGCATATTTATTAATTTAGTATAACCTTTTTGTCTAAATTGATTTAAATCAAACTTTACTCGTGTCTCGTGTCCCAGTTAAGCACTATTTGACCCTACAATCTGGGATTTTAATTGGTCACTCAATAACAGTTAGATCACAGAACAATTGTCTTAAATAAAATATATTCTACATTGCAAACTGTTGGAATCACCACATCTCATAAATTTTCCAAGTATTTTTCTTTATTCATCCGGCCGCCGAATTCTACCAGCTCCCCTGGGCCCATTGAAGACATCTGTCCCCAATAACCTGCAAAACAATAATACGATCAGTTACCTATTATTCTACACTGCGTAATACACTAGGTATTAAATATTATTATTATTTTACTTCACTATTTAATGAATATTTTTACCTAATGTTATCCTGCCACTGTTCTCAAAGGCAAATTATTTTGATGGCTATACGCTGGCCATGTCTTCTCCGCAATATTTTTCTGCCATCATCATCAGACTTAAAACTTTTTTCATCAGAATAAAATACGATCTCGTTCTTGTTGAATGTTTCCTCACTGTTTCAATTGAAATATTGTAGTGTATATGTTACGCCAGTTGACTCCGAATCCACAAACGGACGGTGTTTCTCTGTAAGAGATATATTTATCTTAGACATTTATCACAAACCCTATGTTTTACGGAACAAAAAATAGTGTGACAATTAAGTAAGTATATTAAATACTTATAATTTCTACTTACCGCGATACCTAACTCTCTAGATATAGATATTTTAAATACTGTGGTTGTCTTTACAATACAATATTAGCTTTCACAAAATCTGCTATATAAGATGAAACGGGATGCCTGATAACTGGTGGGGTTTTGGATCACTACACAGTAATCGCAGTATCTTATTTGTGACGCGAGTGAACAATATTTTTGATTAGTTGGTATCAGGTATAAATAAATCTGATAGATTACCCTCAATTTATTTGTTAAAGCAATGCGTTGCAGTTGGTGACAATGATGTCATAGCAGTAGAAATAGATAGCCAATTTCGCCCGAGACGTCATATCGTCGGTTGGCGTATTGAGATGAGCGCTAGCTTCTCAAGTCGTGGGTCCATGGTTCGAATCGAACTTTACGTAGGATTGTTTTTGATTCTTTCTTGTTCTTACCATTGATGATTACTTGAATTATTAGCTGAGATTATTAGAAACACAAAATTTGCAACTGAGCAGGTTATCAGAAACAAGTTTATACCAGCAGTTGTCTGTCTACTTGCCAAAATCACGGTAGGTGGCGCTTCACAGCAAAGTGTAAATTTACGTTTTAAAAGTCAGGGGGTCAGGTATCTGCTTGGCCGACTGTACTATCTAAAATTAAATTACTTATAAATAAAAACGAACCTATGAATAAAAAAATGTCACGCAGGTTATTGCCCTGCAGTAATGTGCCTGGCAACATTGCCACGTTCAATGCTTATTCTTTGGGCAAGATAGTTACCAGCTCTCTCTCTGTTCATTGAACACCTCGACCAGCCTTTTGCTCACAAACGTGAATAGTTTGTGAGCTGATGGACCCCATGGAAATTTCTCTAAATATGTAATAGCAATATGTGAAAATAAAAGAATATTCTACAACTGAAAGTAGATAGTAATTCAAACCTTCTTTACCTTTTCCCACTTTTATGTGTGGTCACAGCACGTCAGACTCTTCTATTTTAATATGTAGTTCTCTGGTCATTCAAGGCTTTCGTTCGGTATATATGCCATCCATGAGAGCGCAACCCTTTTCTTTATAATGAAAAGTCAAAATGATTCCATTCGATTATATTTCTTTTGACCAGTATTTGGCTACGGTGATCGCGTTTTCACTAGCCTCATTGAGATCCTGTACCGGGGTGCGTATTGATTGATATAATAACAAATTATATATTTTCATTTTAATAAAGTTCAAAAGATATAATGTTAACTTGACATAATCATTACTGATTATATTCTTAAAAGCTATAATATTCATAAAATTTTCAATTCGAAAGGCATAAACCCATTTTTTATAACGTTTATGAATACTAAATATCACCTATTATACAACTTGAGCAGTATACATGCCAAAATGTATACCATTCAAAAAGGATAGTATTTAAAATAAATATGTATCAAAATCTATAGAAATCAAAATGTATACGTATTAAAAATATATAACAGAGAAAATATACATTTTGCGAATTTGATTTATTTCAGTAATACCTACGAAATAATTCAAATTCACGCAAGTTCATAGCAAAAGGTGCATCATTCAATCAGATTATCGAATAACTAATAATAGGTAATAGATTTTCTTCGTAAAGCAAACGGAAAGTAATACAAGAAGTCATTAACTTCATAGGATTACAAAAAAAAAAACTATAACAAATAAAAGAACTTATTACTATATTTTATTGCATGTAAATATTAGGACAAGGTATGAAATAAAAAAAAAATGTGATACATACAAAATGCGCGCGCATTTTGTATGTATCACATTTTTTTTTAAAGTAGAAAGATAATTTTTACAATATTTTATTGTATATAAATATTAGGACAAAGTATAAAATAAATAAAAAAAATGTGATACATACAAAATGCGCGCGCATTTTGTATGTATCACATTTTTTTTTTTAAAGTAGAAATATAATTTTTACAATATTTTATTGTAAATTATGGACTAAGTTAGAAATAAATAAAAAATTGTGATACAATTTTCCTAAGTATTTTATTAGTATAATTAAAAAAAAAAATGTGATACATACAAAATGCGCGCGCATTTTGTATGTATCACATTTTTTTTTAAAGTAGAAATATAATTTTTACAATATTTTATTGTAAATTATGGACTAAGTTAGAAATAAATAAAAAATTGTGATACAATTTTCCTAAGTATTTTATTAGTATACCTATTTTCCTTATTTTTTTTTAATTTTAGACTATAGCTCGAAGAAATTCACACTCGTAATATTCAGACTTTCGTTTTAATATATTGTTATCTTTTTTCTTGTTTTATTAATACTTTCTTGCGTTTACGAGATCGTCAGGTGGCTATTAATTTTTGGCTAAGCGTTCTATAAAAAGAAATAAGATAATTTACTAACCGGCTTCAAAAAAGGAGGAGCTTATCAATTCGACTGTATGTTTCTTTTTTTTATGTATGTTTGTTACACGATATCTTCGCCAATTGTGAACCGATTTTGATATTTCTGTTTTATTTAAAAGCCTTTTTTACCAAGTTGGTCCCATTTTTATTTGGTGAAGATATAATGAAGAACTTTGGAAATATGGAAGAAACTCGTAAAATAAAATTGAGTTCGGTTTTTTTTTTAAATTTAATTATTAGGTATGTATTGAGAATCTTCTACCAATTAATTCGTATAACCAATGATTATTATCCGTACTAATATGTATATATAAAGTTTATTATACATAACAACTCATCAATTTTTTAAATTTTATAATAATAAAACGGTATAATAAAGGTTTGATATGTTGAATGAGTGTTATAATTAAAGATTTTAGTCTTTTTAAACTTATTTATTTCGATTTTTATATTACTTGATAATTATACTGACCAAAATTATATGTTTCGTTGATATTTATCTTAAATTATATATATTTTGTGTTTATATGTTATATTACTTACCCCACAAATTATTGATCGAGAAACCTACTCTGTTTTCTCGACATCGCCCATCACCAGCCCAGTATACTTAGTAAACTTACCTAAAATATCTTCCTACCTGTATATTTATGAGTCTTAGTGTATAATGTAATAAGACATCTGACAGACCGCAAAAATGCTTTCCAACTACTCGCATTCCAAACTTCTCGCAGTTCAAGATTTTCTTACCCAAATGATTATGACTTGAGGACTAGAGACAAATATTTTGTAACAGACTAAATATTTTCCATAGATGTCATCTCAAAACGTGACGCTCCACCCAGCAGTATCCAGATGCACAGCCTCCTTAGAGCTCGCCACACTCTGGCGGAACTTCCACGAGTTAGGCACAGAGATGATAGTCACTAAAGCTGGAAGACGGATGTTCCCGGCGCTCCAGGCCAGGCTTGCGGGGTTGCTTCCAAACGCCAACTATCTGCTGCTGGTAGACTTTGTGCCATTGGATGACAAGAGATACCGATATGCCTTTCACAGGTAAGTAGGAAACAATTTTACGACAGCCAAAAAACAGTCTATTTTTACATAAACTCGAAAAATAATATTGTACAATGTACTCGTAAGGTAAGTATGTGTGTGAGTTTTTCATTCTACCATAACTTCGTTATACCTGAATGAATTTGGACGTATGGGGTATAGTTAGAATGCCTACACCCTCTATGCAGGTTTTCTCAAAGTGGGGTACGCGAACTAATCGTCGGTTCGCGACAAAATTTAATGGTGGCTGCAAAACTGCCAAACGCGTGCGGAATAGTCGCTGAAACTGAAACTTAACAGGGATACGCGGAGAGATAACCCTGCTCTATAGGATCACAATCAACAATAGGATCGCGAACGACAAATAAACGCAATACAGCTAGTATTGTAAATTATTATCAAAATCCATCTAATCGTTTTTGCATGAGAGAGACAGCTTTAAAACATCCATATATCACTTTGATTGAAGTAAGATAAGGTTTACTAAAGCTAAATAATTGTTGAAAATAAACTACAAAGAAATAAGTTTTAAAGGGATTGCAATTATTTCAGCAACAAAAAATTATCTTATTCACGCATGATAAAATTAAAAGCCCTTCAGGCTAGTAGGCGACCTATACTGTTGAAAAGAGTTTCTTTTGGCGTTTCTTCTCTGCAGTGGTCGGTTCCGAAACGCTCGTAGTCTGTAGCTTTTGCACATTCATTAATAATATAAATATGACTAAATTAGATCCTTAAAAATGCCTGCAGGGGCCTATTTTCTGAATAAACGTTTTGATTTTGATTTGATTTGATCACTTAAGTACTCCATCTGTTTGCCATATTACATTTTACTTTTCTTATCTTAGCTCGAGTTGGGTGGTGGCAGGCAAAGCAGACCCTGTGTCTCCACCTCGCATCCACGTACACCCTGACTCGCCAGCGCCAGGCTCACATTGGATGCGCCAGCTCGTCTCCTTTGATAAGCTTAAGCTGACGAATAACCAGTTGGATGATAATGGTCACGTAAGTATCTATCTATTCCTCACACAAATGTTTCATTAGTAACAAAGTTATTAATTTACATTTGAAAGTCACGTCCTATAAATAAATAAATAACTATATACGGACAAATCACACAGATTGAGCTAGCCCCAAAGTAAGTTCGAGACTTCTGTTATGGGATACTAACTCAACGATACTATATTTTATAACAAATACATATATAGATAAACATCCAAGACCCATGCCAATTTGAAAAAGATAATTTTCCATCTTGACCGGGGATGGAACCCCCTCGTGAAAAACCCTCGTGTCGCAGGCTGGCGTGTTAACCACAGCACCACGGAGCTCGCCATAAATAAAAATGTTATTATACTATACTGATAGAATAAAAATATTACCTACTGGTCCTACAGACATTCCAAATTAAAGATGACCTTACCTGTAGTCCGCAAATAATCCAGCTGTGATTAGAAGTCTTTGAAGACTTCTGATCACAGCTGGATTATTTGCGATGATATTTCGGAGCAATGGTTCTTTCTAGTCAATTAATTTGACCACTAATAATCTTTATGGACCTCTTCCTTCCTCCTTTACTGATTTTATGTTGTCATCACCAGATAATCCTTAACTCTATGCACCGCTACCAGCCTCGGCTACACGTGGTGTATCTTCCCGGTGAGGGCCAGAACACGGCGCCCGGAACCGTACCGTACAGGACATTCGTGTTCCCGGAGACTGGTTTCACAGCCGTCACAGCGTATCAAAACCATAGGGTAAGTAAATTTCCCTATTTGTTAAAAAATTACGTGTCACAAATTTGTTACATTCCGATTAAAATTATTTATGGAAATTATACTTTATTATGTTAGGCTAGTACCCTAGATCGAAATAATCAAATTAAAACAATAAATGATAAAGCGCGTCAAAGTTCATGAGTCGAGGCGTGTGACGTACAGTTTTCTAAAAAGTGAAGCAAACTGTGACGTCACATGGAATTTTAACGGGGTATAAAAAATAAAATAAAAAAATGTACATACGGACAAATCACACAGATTGAGCTAGCCCCAAGGTAAGTTCGAGACTTGTGTTATGGGATACTAACTCAACGATACTATATTTTATAACAAATATATATATAGATACACATCCAAGACCCAGGTCAATCTGAAAAAGATCATTTTCCATCTTGACCTGGCCGGGGATCGAACCCGGGCACTCTCGTGTCGCAGGCTAGCGTGTTAACCACTGCGCCACGGAGCTGTCAAAATTAAAACAATAAATGATAAAGCGCGTCAAAGTTCATGAGTCGGGGCTCGTGACGTTTTTGTGACAGTTTTCTAAAAAGTAAAGCAAACTGTGACGTCACATGGAATTTTAACGGGGTATAATTTTTATTTTTTTGTTTTAATGACACATGAAAAAATACGTTTCCAATATTTTTTGATTATCTTCGTAATGAACTAATTGTAATCCTATTGAGCTGATTTGTCAAATTTAGAAATTCTCTGATTATTACTTTTGTCTAACTCCCAATGACATCATCAAGAGTATTTCATCAATTCTATTATTTATAGCAATCCCTGTAAGCTGTAAACCCTGCTTTTTGTTCGCAGATAACACAGCTAAAAATAGCAAGCAATCCATTCGCGAAGGGCTTCAGAGACTGCGATCCTGATGAGTGGTGAGTTTATTTTTGTAAAGCACTCTCTATCCTTGTTAACGTACACATACATAATTAGAATTTTCCGATTTCGTAACTTAAATTTTGACTAGCTCCGTGGCGCAGCGGTCAACACGCCTGCCTGCCAGCCTGCGACACGGAGTGACCGGGTTCGATCCCCGGCCAGGTCATGATGGAAAATGATCTTTTTCAGATTGGCCTGGGTCTTGGATTTATCTATATATGTATTTGTTATAAAATATAGTATCGTTGAGTTAGTATCCCATAACACAAGTCTCGAACTTTGGGGCTAGCTCAATCTGTGTGATCTGTCCGTATATATTTATTTATTATTATTTATTTAAATGTACATAGTACATCGAGATTTCATGGTAGAAGTAGAATAAAAATATGTTTCTATATTGCTTTTAATTAATAGATATCAATAAACCAATAAACAAAAATAAACATAAAATATATTCGTTGATTTTAAAAGAAATGTATCTATTTTAAAATGTCCTATGACGTATGAATTTACTAGTAAATTATAAATAATTATATTTGTGTAATTTACGTTAAAAAACTTATAAACATAATTTTCTTATTTAAAACTAACGAAAAAATGTAATTACCATTTCAAATACAAAACTAATTCAACAAATCATCAAAACTAATATATTTCACTCTCGAATTTCAGAATTTTTTCTCGTCTGACGTCACGGCACTGTTTCATAAATTTTACTACCCCCATTCAAATTTTTTTGCGCAACAAATCACAAGTTACATCCAAACACGCTGAAACACACGACGGTTTACGATTGAATAAACGAAACCACATTTCTAACGTCCCATGTCACAACGCAGTCCATGAATCAACTGCAGGCCGTTTTTACATTGGACTGGTGACAAAATGTTGCATTAATAGTATTTTGTTCAGCATCTTTAATTCTTTACTTAGTAACGAAAGTAACGAATTATGATTTCAGTAAATAGTAAATTTTGTTTGTAGTCTAACTATATTTACTATTAACTGAAATCAGTATTAAACTAAGTATAAAAGCTAGTGCTTTTGCGATTTCACCCGCGTAGATTACACAAATAAGTTTTTTTTTAAAACTGAATCTGTCTAACGTGCCCTACGTTATATAAATTCAGTTTAAAAAAAACTAATTTGTGTAATTTATCTCCATTTTTTGTCTCTCACCCAAAAAATATGAAGTTTCATAACAATATAAATTTGCAACCCCTAATGCACCTCCGGGGATACTATTTTTTTTTAAATCCAATAATATTTTTTACTAACCACTAATTAAAAATGCCAAATGTGTCTCGCTTCAAAAATTACGAAGATTCATACAAACTTGCAACCCATATTTCACCCCTATAGGGATGTCATTTTCAAAATCTAATAAATGCATTATTATTTTCCACTAACTTTAAAATTTTCATGTGTCTTACTTTAAAATTACGAAGTTTTATACAAACTGGCAACACCTATTTCACCCCCTAAGGTATGGAATTTCCAAAAATCCTTTCTTAGGTTAAGTGGTTTAGGAGTCCATTGAGGACAAACATTGTGACACGAGATTTATATATATATATACATATATATATATATATATATATATATATATATATATATATATATATATATATATATATATATATATATATATATATATATATATATATAGATAGATAGATAGATAGATAAATAGATAAAGGCTAGATCTTCAAGTTCAGCGAAATTATGTTAATAACAATTTCGACTATAAGAATGCCACACAGACACCGAACTAATATTACGTATAAGTATAATTTAGTATTATATTCAAATTATTACATAAACTTATTATACTCACTATATCTCACTTCAACTCTTAGCGATTGCTTTCTTTTTGCACTCTTTCTGACTTGTTAAATTAGTAATATGTCATGTAGTACAAATATTTAGCACTCTAGTTCTTTTGAAATGAAATGAAATGAAATGATATTTATTTGCGGTAAATGTAGTCAAGAAGATGGTATTTATTATGAGTGTCTCATACATTTATTTTTTAAAAAAATTTTAACTTAGTTAATATAAGCACACGACTGTGTGTTGCCAGAATGAATAAACCCAAATCGATTTATTCACCCTTTAATAAATCCATTTCAACTTAGGAATAAAATCTTTTTGTTTCACGTAGACTGGATATATGTAGGATGAAGAAGGATTTGATCATTATTAAAACCATCATTACACATGGTAACCATTTATTTACACAAGTAAACTAATATTCACTGAAACAATCAACTAATTCACTTTTAAATAATGCCACCAGTAAATTAATAATCACTACGCCATTTGTTTACATCAATCGGAAAACGTGTACGTGTAATATTTCTGCTGTTGTTGCTACGCGCCGATATACCCATTATATATATGTAAAATGGGTTTACCTAAAAGGTTTTTGATTAAATGATTAAATGACATAGTCCAACATGAACTTAGAATCTTCTAAATATTTAAACATCTGTGGGTAAATTTAATATATAGGTATTTGAGGAATAATAGCACAAAATCCAGTTATCTTATAATTAGCCAATACTTATACCTAAATAAAAAAATCTTAGTAGGACTGTACGTAATGTACAAAGGGCCTTAAACCATAAACGAAATGTTTTATTTACAAAGTCACATAACCATAGACTACAGAAGATCGTTTCAGCAGCTGGGGACAATTTACTTTTACGACTTGGCCGTAGACTAAAGAGTTACGGTACAGTAATGGCGGACACTCCTCATTTCCCGCCAAAAAAGGGTTAGTAGTTTAAACGTGAGGTTTCCGCTAAATTAGACCAAATGTGCGTTTAATAAGGTGCCATAAGATTTAATTATCCCTTTGATGCCACATGGAGACAATTGGTATACTTGGTTTACGACGGTTTTAGAAAGAAATCTTAGAACGACTGCGACCATGAAAACTGTAAAGTTTTCGAAACGTTAGGTGTAAAAATAATGTAATATACGCGATAATACTGTATTAAAGTGATTTTATCTGAATGTAATCTTAGGATTATTAGACCGTGATCCCGACGCGATTTTCTGATGTATAAGCTAGTGTTTGGGGACTATAATATATGGATGGGTCATACAAATTGATCCTAACTGCTAAGAACAATCCTGCTGTTCGTGCTTATAAAGAATTGTAACAAAATCACTCTTACATACAATTTTCAACTTTTCAGACTTCCATAACTCCTATACGCTTCCGAACCGAATGTAAAAAAATAGATATTTATGCTCTATAATGAAGCGCCCATCCATATATTATAGTCCCCAAATATATAATTTTTATTGACTGTAACTAGCTCCAAGTGAACTTTAGCCACCTTAAAAAAAATTTTTCAAGATTTTATTTTACTGTTTTTTCGGCATGGTTATATACATATCCATACCAAATTACAGCTCTATAGTACTTATAGTCTCTAAGTAAAACTGCGGACTGACGGACGTACAGACATGGCGAAACTATAAGGGTTCCTTGTTCGGAACCACTCGGAACCCTGAAAAGGTCGTGTAGGTACCTACTGTAAAGTGTAAACAAATGCTCCGACCAGACAGAGCGCAGTGCAATTGCTTCTACTAAGTTTACTACCGCTCCAGCCAATGCATTGGCTACTTTAAATAAATATATACAGATATGGACAAATTACACAGAAAGAGCCAGCCCTTTAGTAAGTTCGAGACTTGTGTTATTGTGACTAGGCCACAGAGCTTGTCAAACATTACATAAATCTCATAATCATAAATACAAAGAAGAAGAATATAGATTATAATAGTAATCTATTATTAGCTTTTCTCGTACCTTTTTCTGCGTAAATTATAGCCTACGTTACCTACTAATCTAAATGATTTTGCTTTATGACTCGTTTTCTAACCGACATAAGAAGTAGCGGGTAATAGGTTGAATTTAAATGTTGGTTACCTTATAACTCGCTCATTTATGCACCGGTTAAAAAAGTTTGATTTTGATTTCGATGAATAGCCTTAGTTGCCGGATAAACGGAGCGCTTTTTATAATACAAAGGCGGAAGAGATGACGTATGTAAGAGAGTTAAAAGAGAAAGAAAGAGACGCGTGCCAGCACAGATTAAAAAAATGGCGTCCGCGCTAGTTTTTAATTTAGAACGGATTAAGAAAAAAGAAAGACTGTAGGAAGACGATAGACGCTAAGCAGTAAGATGTAGTAAGATTTTGTAAAAAATGAAAATTAAAAAGATATAATTAAGTTCCTCGAAACTTCCTCGTTTCTATCCATACATAACCACATACATGTATATTATACTTATGCATTAAAAAAGTGCTGTAGCCAGTAGCGCAGTAAAGCGCATCATACTCGGTTTGTTTACACAAAGTTAACTACCGCTTCGGCCACTGCATTGGCTACTCTGACTATAAATTCTTGTAAACTGCACTGTTTTGTGTCCAGCTATTTATGTAAAGAGATTTATGGGAGATTCAGACGTTGCGAAAGCCAATCGTAAAACAGCGAGCGATGTGGGTGTTGCAATTTTGTTAAGTTGTAAGACCGCTCCGTGGCGCAGTGGTCAAGCCTGATTTTAAGAAACCATAGAAATTCAGACACGGAGCACTTATTTACTGGGCGGAGAGATGGTGCGTTTGTCAACACGCGCGCCGACTGACTCCAAGACTTGTTATGTATGTGTTTTAGCATTTTGAAATATATTCTATTCTATTCATACGTGGCTTTTAAACAGACTGATGTGTAAATAATTGTATGCCCAGTCGACACCCCTACTAGACGTAAATCAAACTCTAAAGAGACAAATTCTTCATCCAATCTTTGATACAAATTACAATAGGTACATACTACTAGCTAATAATTACCTTAGTTACCTTAAAATGCCTTGAATTTTCGCTTTTCTTATTGACTACGGTTTTATATACCTCAATGCAATATAGACGATACGTAAATATGCAGTTAATCTTACGAGTATGGCCAGCCTGTTTCGCCATTGGACGAAAACCAGACACGAATGAGGTGAGCGCGGATTGGAGAATACAAGTGAATTATAACCACACTATAAAACAGGTAGAGCTACTTACAAATACGTTTGATATATGCTATACATGTTTGCTTAGCAGATCGGCCCTTCAGGCATAAATCTACATATATACCGCGCCCGCCCTTTAGGCAATATGAGAATTTGCTGCTTCTCCAAGCCCCGCGCACACAGGCAACGTCTAAAGCCGAGGTTCGTCCCTCCTAGGGGCCCATTAGTGATGTTACCTGTATACTTCACTAGCTGTTGCCCGCGACTTCGTCCGCGGCAATTTCTGTTATAATGATTAATTAGATTTTTTATTAGTATAGATGAATCATTTTCCCCTGTTTTCAAAACATTTTTTATTGATACTTCGCTCCTATTCCTTGCAGCGTGATGTTTTATAGCCTAAAGCCTTCCTTAATAAATGGACTATCCAACACAAAAAAAACAATTTAAACCAGTAGTTCCTGAGATTAGCGAGTTCAAACAAATAAACAAACTCTTCAGCTTTATAATTTTAAATATACTTCAGTAGGCGTTTGAGGTGAGGCAGAATCTCACTTCGACCTAGCTATATAGTAATCTATATATACATATTACATATAATAAAACAGTAAAAATATTTTGTCTATACATTTAGAATTTTTGACTGAAATGTATAGAGGGACACTTAAAAAGAATAATAGAAAGCAAAAAAAATTTATTCGTATTTTTTGTCTGTCTGTCTGTCTGTCTGTCGTCTGTCTGTCTGTATGTATGATCACGATTATCTTCGAAAATACTGGACCGATTTACTTCAAACTTTCACCAATTGCTTTGTTTTAACTTAGCAAAACATCTAAAGTTTGTTTCATCAAAATCGGTTCATTAAAAAAAAAGTTATCGTAATTTGAATGAACTCAAGGCATTAGTTTGCCTGCAAATATACACGGTGAATTTTTTATCGTTTTGGACCCTTAAAGGGGTGACTCAGACCATCAAAATGAACAGCTTTTCTTATGGGAACAATGCTGAGAACTCAAAAAATAATCGACATTCCCATACAAACTGGCCGGGCGGCGGGACTCTTTTGTATAGAAATGACGAACTTTTTTTGAGTTCCCAGCATTGGTCCCATTGAAAAAGTTGTTCATATTAATGACCTGAGTCACCCCTTTAAGGGTCCAAACTGTTCCTGACGGATGGACACTAACGGCGGCGGCGTAGCCGCGGGCAAACGGCTAACCAACCGAAACTGCTGCGCCTAGAAACTTGAAATTTGGTACAGGGGTTCTTTTAATGATGTGAGTGCGCGCTAAGAAAGTATTTTTAAGAAATTTAACTTCTAAAGGGGTAAAATTTATATGGAATTTTCTTATTTCTGGACTTAGAAGTATGAAAGTAGGTATATAAGTTCTCGATTAAAATTATAAAAGATGTGTGTAGGTAGATGAAATTTGCAAAATCCCCCCCTTAAGTGGTAAAATGGGGGTGGGTGGGTGGTATAAACTTTGTATGGAAATTTTCTCATTTCTGGACTTAGACGTATGAAAATAAGTATATAAGTTCTAGGTTACAATTAAAAATATCTGTGTAGGTAAAATGGATGATATTTTCCCCTGACGGGGTAATATATAATTCAAGCTGTATCTGTATGCTTAAAGTATTTGAAAACCTTTCGCATTTTTATTTTTCACATTATTGTTCACTGAATAAGTATTTTATACAATAAACTGAATCTAACATGTATATATCTACATTGTTATGCTATGTGGATATAGTGATATGGATTCCGCATCAAAGCGTGTGAATAAAAACAGAATTGCAAAAAGCCATAATAGTTACGGGATAATTAACAAAGCTAGATTGTTTTTACAAAGCGCCTGATAACTTTGAATCAAGTTACACAAATAAAGCATCGCCTTCTAACATAAACAACCAAATCATTAATCACGCTATTCGCGATCGCCATATGTGTAGACACCCAAAAAACACTAGTGTGTCGGGCTGCCACGACGAGAGTTCCGTAGGTAAAGTAAAAAAAAAGTAAAATGTAGGTATATTTATTTTCTCTATTAATCTAAAACAGAAATAAAGAATTAATCTAAAATAGAGGAGTTTTGCTATATATTATAGGAGACTAGAGCCTGAAGTAGGCAGGGCCTGTGTCACAGAAAGGTACCAACCAAAATCAAAATAAATATTTCTGGTTCAGGCACATCTTTTTTATTTTATACCTATAGGTTTCACCCGTGGCTCGCGTCAATGTCGATCCCTCGGGAATAGTACTTTTCCCCGGGATAAAATGTACACTATGTCCTTCTCCACTTAACTTAGCCATAAGTAAATTACTGACGTCAACAATTCTCAGTTGAAAATATATGACAAATAATAAGTGTCCAAATAACCTATATCAAATAAACGTTTTGATGACCTAGGTATATTACTTTTTTAATTCTCCGTACCCCTGACAACGGACATGCAAAATTACATGACGATCGGTACTAATAGATAGTAGCAAACAAACAAACTTTCGCATATGTCATTTTATATAGGAAGTTAATATTAGAATATTAGTTAGGATTACTTATACCATATATTTTTTTGAAATGGCGAGATATGTTAGCTTTTGCTCATCCCACTGTCAAATTTTTTCACTCTTTTATATTACGGAAAACAATATGGCCATAATAAGTCAATAAATGTTGTCGCACGTGTCGTGCTACAGGGGCTATAGAGGAAGTATTCAAAACATACAGCCCTAGGTCATAAAAATGAATAGACCACGTTCCGAGATGAATACAGCCTGATTTTGAACTCCCTAGCTATATTGAAATCTGGGAATCAGAATCCCTTATGGAATACATAATTGTAAGAAAAAAAGGTAAAAAACAAAAAAAAAATAATTAACCTCTTATAGAAATTCGCCCAGCTGATCGGCGACTTTGTATGGGAAACCTAATTTCCTTTTTCGTTTTTCACCTTTTTTTCTTGCAATTCTGTGTTCCATTAGGTATTCTGATTCCCAGATTTCAATAAAGCTAAGGGTTTCAAAATCACGTTGTATAAGGGGACTTAAAAAAATCGGGTCTCTAAAAAACCACTACCAAATTAATTTAACTATTGCATCCTTAGATGCCAACTTTTTTTGACAAAATAGGTAAGAAATATTATTTAAGATCAATTGCGCTTATATTTTTGGCGAATAAATGACTGATTATTGTTTAGAGACAGAACCCTAAAAGCTAGAGCGGGACGAAATACATCAAGTTTTTCTCGCTTCCTGGTAGGGCCGATTCTGAGGGCCGATTAATAATGTGCGTGACGTATGCACGTCATTTGTCGCGGCCTGTCAAAATAGAGAGTTAACGCGAAGTAACCCGACTCCGCCTACGGGGCGGGCTGATATTTGTATCAAGTTTATTTTATGTTCATTGATATGATTGATGTGAGATGTGACAAGTCCTTGAGTTAGTCTTTAGGAGTGACAATTATTTTGATGTTCCGTATTCCTTCCATGCTGGTGTAGGGGCAAATAAAAAACGCAGAATGTACCAGCTTCTTCTCTTCTCGCGCAGATCGTAAAAGGCGATCGAGGGAATGGGCGGCAATCATCATTTAATTAGGAGCATAGCCCTCTCTGAACTACCAGACCGGAGCCATACTTGGTCAGAGCAGACAGAGGATTTGGCCTACATTCTCCTCTATGAGGCCAATCTCGAGTCTCTCTCAGAGAGAGCTCCTGCAGTGGACACTAAAAATACCTGATGATGATTTAATTAGGCGATGCGGCTAGCTACTCATTATTATTGTGACTCCGTTTAAGCACCCAAAAAGACTAAAAGAAGGAACTAGTAGACTTTCAGCCCATTTTATTCTATTTAAATGAGTATGTGGAGTTTTGACGTTGATCTTTCTTTTCAACCGACTTCAAAGGAGAAGGTTACCAATTCGGTTGTATTTTTTAAACATTTCATCATTATCAGGTCTTTTTAGTCTCCACTGCAGGAGTATGATCCTTTCTGTACTACCAGAGCCATACTTGGCCAGAGCAGACAGAGGTTTTGGTCTACACTCTCCTCGCTGGCCAGGTTTGGAGAGGTCTCATTGATGTTTATGAGCTTAGTTTAGCTTGTATTTCCTAAGTCGCCTACGACCTCCATGGGAAGACTAGGAGTGGTCCTATCCTATTCTGCCGGAAACCACACGGCTATTCAATGTTTGGTGCCCCAGAACTCTGTCATTAATGAACCGATTTTAAAAATTCTTTTATTGTTTGAAAGCGTATGCTTTAAAGTTTATCCCATATAAATTTCATCATAATCAGTTCAGTAGTTTGATTGAAGTTGGCTTTTTTTTATGAAAGATTATTTAAATATGTGACACTTTCATTTCAGCCCTCCAGACCAAAATCAGCAACGCATGACCCCGCGCCGCAGGGAACCAGCGCCAGCAGAGCCATGTCCACAACTGACGCAGCCATATGCAGCGGAACCCAGCTCCTGTGGACCTTTGTATGCTGCTCATGCCCATCCAGTACGGTAAGTAGACTTCATTGCGCTGGCCCATAAGGCTACCAGCCCCTACTCTTATTAAATTAAATAATAAATATATACGGACAAATCACACAGATTGAGCTAGCCCCAAAGTAAGTTCGAGACTCGTGTTATGGGATACTAATTCAACGATACTATATTTTATAACAAATACATATATAGATAAACATCCAAGACCCAGGCCAATCTGGAAAAGATCATGTTCGATCTTGACCTGGCCGGGGATCGAACCCGGGCACTCTCGTGTCGCAAAATGGCGTGTTGACCGCTACGCCATGCTAGCCAAAATTAAGAAATAAAATATGATGAAAAATTTCATGCGGGCGGGGTTCGAACTGACCAGCCAGCCTATTTGCTAACTCAGTGTGCAACATTTTGATAGTCACTTCAAAATACGTTGCGGCTTTCGTAAGATTGACTATTTTTATTTAAAATATATAAAAAATAATGTACATTATAATATGTACCTACGCTCTGCCAACTGAGCTACCGCATGTTCTAATCTCGGCGCCAAAATTCTCCACCATATCACATTCCCCTTTTACGTATTAAGGGTTACGTCACCTAACACAGCTACCCGACTTTACCAATGAGGTATTTGATAGAACTAAATTTACAATGAATTTGAAAATCAACTAATATGTAGGAAGGCATGCAATATTTTTATAAGTGTTGTATTTTTGCATTCAGAGTGCTATATAAAAGACGATATCACGCAAGAAAAGCGTCTATTCTCTTTCTGAAATGTATACTCAGTTATTTCCCCAGTAAACATTTTTTATTTATTTATTACTGTTTCTATAATAGGAATTCTCTAGCGGAATAAAAAAATTGAAATTCGTGTGATAAACAATATTTTTCACGTGAACAAATGAATTCTATAAAATAATTGTAAATAAATAAAATCTAAAGTATTAGTAAAACAATTTCGATAGCACAATGTTCAATATTGAAAAAAGGTTTCAGATTTTTTTATTTGTTTTCGTAACTGTCAAAAATATTTTTGATTATACCAAAGAAATTCTTTTTTTTTAATTTCTTTTAATTACATGAATGTAGAAATTCTTCGAATCTGAAAAACTAGATAACTAGTTTAATACAAAATGATTATTTACCGTTATTTGAAAAAACTTATCACGAATTGACAAACAAATTATATTTTCCAGGTACCAACCTCACACAGGCCACAACAGCGCTTACAGCGCGTACTACGCACATAGATAGTCCGACTGTGTACTGAGTATTGATAGGTAGCAAAGACAGGACCAGGATAGGAGGGACCAGATCAGCCACAGCACTGGATAATCGGAAGGTCTGCTTCATGCAACGTGACGCTACAACTCATATACGCTCAGTATGATTTTGAAAAGTAGATGCTACTAATCTGATTGCTAATTCGTCTGTTTATTTTACATTGTTTTTATCTTATATTATACAGAATAAATTGTACACAAGATACAGATGTGTACAATTTATTTTACACAACTGTATCTTTTTGTAATTCGAGCTAGTAAAAAAATTTTATGTGAGAAGAAAGAGGGCGACTACCCAACTCGCCAAATAAAACATTTTATATTGACTTATACTTCACCTTCTAGGAATCATAACAGATTAACAACACATTTTCATTTACATTTTCGTGGACATTCAACCGGTCACAATAGATAGAAAAAAATGTAATAGAGAAATAATAAAAATATCGTCTATATGTAAGTGCGCTGTGATGATTCTTTGAAGCAGCTTTTCTAGAATATATGTACTGTGGCTAGAGTGAATCAGAGAAAAAACTACAATTTTTATAATACTATATCTTTTTTTTTTAAATACTTTAAAAAAATCTTGTCGTTTTCTCTGTATTCTCAATGCAAACTGGTTTAACAGTAAAATTAAGGATCAAAAAAAGTGTTGATTGTGATAAGAAAAATAGTTTATTAAAATTTTGGTATAAGAACTAGAAAGATTAAAATATTATTGACGATACCAAGTTTTGATGCCAAATCTTTTACGCAGCCTGAAAACCTAAGATTAATTATTGTTATTTATCTAAGTTATTGATTGTACACAAATAAATAGAAGCTAAATATTATAAGGAATGAAAAAGCATGATTGAAATTCAGTAACTTGTTGTTGAAATATACCGTCTTATTATATAACGAGGATTAAAGATAATCCTCGTTTTATAATAAGACGGTATAATTTCAACAACAAGTACCTGGTTTAAACCAATATCCGACCAAAATAAGTCGACACTTATCACTTTGACATTTGGTCAACTGTCTTCGTCAATTTGTTTTGGACGGACTATGGTTTAAACCAGGTACTAAAGTTAGTCCTCGTTTTCTAATTAGATTGATAGTGTCTTAGTGGTCTTAGAGCTCGACTCATTAGCGAGAAAAGTTCCGATTTCAAAACCTACCCGTCCGACTTGCACCTCTGAGTTTGTAGACCAATCTGACTCAGTTACCGTCATCATCGGCCACTATTTGCTTCCGGTGAAGGAAAAAATCGTAAGGAAACCTGCACACTAGTGGATTATTCACTAGTGTGTAATGAAATGGTTCGGTAGTCAGGTGGCTAAATGGGAAAGGCAATGGCTTATTATAATCACACACATTATTTTCTCCCAAAAAAAAAATAGGCAGTGTGCGCGTTTCTTTCCATTCAGCAACATCGACAAGAGCTTTGCTCTAAATATCAGATAGATAGACCTTGTTGCTTTGAATAATATTAAAGCCTAAATACTGGTAGTTAATTATTCAATTCAATTCAATTCAATTCATTTATTTCGAGTGATTACAACTCATACAAAGTTGTAATGTAATTATATGTATAGTCATTCTTGAGAATCGGATTCTTCATATGATTCCCTTGGCATTTTTTATTTCTATGACTTTCAAACTGTTTACTATAAAATGAGAAATTGTATTTATTTATACGCAGATTCATCGAATATGCATTAATTTTGGTCAATTTGGTATAGAAATATACCACTTTAAGTTTTCACTGCCCGGGGAATAAGAAAAACGCCAAGGGAATTGTCGAAATGACAGGGGAATAAAACAGTAGTATATTAAGATTTCTTTCTTAGCCTATTGGTGTTGTGTCCTACTGTTAGGCAAAGACCTGGGTTCTTTTTTTGAAAGTAATGTTTCATTGAAATTACGTTTTATTAAATAAATAAAAAGTTTAACAAATTGTAACACAAAAAATTACCGTTTTCTATATCATGAATTCCAATCTTTTTATGCTTCCCTTTGCTGCCCTTTGCTAGGCATGAGCATCCTCTCTTGGATTAAGAGCACAAAATGTAATATTTGAGACCTATAATCAATGGAATAAAATTCTAAATAAAATAATCAATCCTACGTTATGCGAATTAAAGGAAAATTGTTTTTCTTTACAAGAAAATGCCAGTAAACTATGATTCCTTTGTTCAAAAGCTAAGGGAATAAGAACCAGGTGAATTAGAAAAAAATATGTTTCTTGTCGATTTTGCTGAAACTGTTATTATTATAAGAATTACTATTAAACCAACGCATGTAGGCAATCATGTAGTTTTCTGAAAATATAAGGGAACCAAAATCACCATGAACCAAATCCAAGGGAATCATATATTTACCTTCATAGCCTAGAATTCCAATGACGAGTCGCGACCTCTCCCCGCGGTGCTGGAAGCGTTACTTCTGACGTGTCGAGCTCGGGGATCGCAACGCCTCAGATGACGTTAAGTAGGGATGTGCGCGGTATTAAGTGAGGCACCAAGGGAATCATAACTTAGGTCTAGACAAACCTTTAGTATAGCTTTTTTTAAAACTACGATAAACACAAGAACCATATTTTTTTCTTGTAAACCATTAACTTATATTCTAACTATTTAACTCAATGCAATACTTAATTCAATTCATAACATGTTTTTTTCGGAGTAGTTTGTTCACAAAATGGCAAATGGATGCACCAGAGGAATAAATTTACAGCAGGGGGACGATATAGTTTAAGTAACAAAAATATCATCAGCTCTATAAGGCAGAACTACATTGACGTATATGGTCTGTCCAAATTTTCCCATGGATGTCGTAAAAGGCGACTTAGGAAATACAGGCTAAATAAAGCTCATAAACATCAATGAGACCTCTCCAACCCGTCTGGCCAGAGAGAAGAGTGTAGGCCGAATCCTCTGTCTGCTCTGGCCAATTATGGTTCCGGAAGTACACAGAGGCTCATGCTCCTGCAGTGGAGACTAAAAAGACCTGATGATGATATGGTCTGTATAATGGCTTGTATTTAATATTCTGCTGCACCATTTTCATGATATTCGAGACGTCATTGGATAATTCTAAGGAAAAAATCTATCTGTCTATAAGGTCCTTGGATAATCTCAGACTAGATATCACTATTTTCTAAACCTGGCTCATCAAGGAACTAATAAAGCCAATATGTTACCAAATAAAAGTAATGTAAAGTTTTAGTTGTAAGATAATTTTATTGTATTAATCTTGGTTTCGGTATGAGCTGCCATGAGTGAGATCGAGTGCCAAAGCGTAACCAAAGGAGTAGAATAATTTATGTTATAGTAAATATGTTTGTATATTTATTTAAATCTATTAAAGTTGATTAAGTACATGTTGGTTTCATTGAACCCCGTAAGACTAGCAAAGTAATAGCGGCAAAAGAAAAAAATGTAAGTTCCACTCACAATTATTGAATTTACATATTTTAAGGACCAAATTTATACTGCATGATTTGTACCTATGAACTATATTAAAGGAACAAAAATTACTTCCCACAGAAATTCGTCCAGCTGATCGGGGACTTTTGTATGGGAGGTCTAATTTTATTTTTCGGTTTTTGCCTTTTTTTCTTGCTATTCTGTATTCCATTAGGGATTCTGATTTCAGAATTTTAATAAAATTCGTAAGTACAAAATCACACTGTATATCTATTATAACGAATCCAATCAAAATTCACATAATGATGAGTAAATATTTGTTTAAGGTTTTCCAATTGAACCAGCTATAAATTATGTTTCTCATTATGTTCAAACAAAAAGAAAAGAGATTATTTACATGCCCTAATCAACTGGTCAAAATTATAATTCAACCTCTACTTCTACATAAAGATCAACTTAAATGAGGAAGAAATAGTACTGCATTTGCTGAGGTAGCTTTTCTATCTGGGGCTGTCTGAAGTGGGATTTCTCAGACACGGTGTAGGTCATCACGTGGTTCACAGTGGTCGCTCCAGGCTCTTCGTGGTCTACAAAGACTTTAGAAGTCACGGTCTCCTCGAATTCTTCACCAACTAGTTCGGGCTCTGGCTCGAAATGTTCTTCAATCGGTAGGACTATAGTTGTAGTTGTAGTAACAGGCTCCATAGGAGTAAACTGAGGATAGAAGTCGTAGGATGGAAAGAACGTCAATGGTTCATAGAAGTTTGGCATTGGGGTCGATTGAGGCATTTGGTAGTGTTGTTGCACTGGAGGGGGAACTATCTGGGTTTCTGGGTAGAAATGGAAGCTTTGTTGGTCCTGATGATGGTGGTGGTTTCCCTGAATAACATCAGGGTGATAGTCATGATGGGGAACAGCATTTTGGTGAGCTATAAACTCTTCGGCGGGGATGTGTAGCGAGTAAACGTAATAGGTGTCGTTGTTGTTTTCAGTAGTGTTGGTAGAGTTTACTACTGGGGTTTCTTCAATAGGAATAAATTCTACTTGGTTGGTCTTATTGCTTAGCTGTAAAGCGTCGTTGAGGATAGCAGTCATCTCCTTAGCTTGTTCGTTAGCAGCAATGGCCAAATCGGTTAGAATTTCTGGGTCAGGATTGAATTCGATTCCGTATTTGTCTGCGATTTCTTGAGCAGTCATCATCTTCTCGATAGCAATGTTTTGATAATCATTATTGCATTTGATGTGTTTTAATAATCTCATGACCATTTGAGTACTGTCCATGGGAGATTCAGTTGATCGTTTCTTTCTTAGCATGTTATCTTCTTTCTCATCCTTTTCAACGTCCTTCAATGCATAGGACAGGAGATTCGCCATTTCGCTTTGAATAGCAAGAGTGATTTGACTAGCGAGATCCTTGATTTCTTCTATCTGTTCTTCAATAGATTTGTCCGATTGAGTCACTTGGGCCATCATTGAAGCTGCAGGGGAAAAGCTGGAGCCAGGTAGTAGGAACATATCTAGCCACTCCTTGTTAATATCTGTGAGTTCCTTCAATGTACTCTCTCCGGGTTCTGTACTTAAGATTTCTCGGCTTGTTTGTTCATTGTCGTGCACATCTATATCCTTTTCGGCGTATATAAAGGAGCCCTAGAAAATAATAAATTAACGCTAATAAATATTTATAATATGCACATACAATGGTTAATCAATTAACGTTCATAATAAAGGTTATTATCTGAACTGTTAACTTATGCATTCACTGTAAATTGAATTGCCAATTGAAATGAATATTTACCTGTATTAATAAAGCTAAGAACCAAAACACGGGAGCCATTTTGGAAATGTTATGTCTATTTTGGTATCCATTAGTATGTTTTATATGTGTCACTATCTCAAATTAGGCAATGTTTTAGAAATTACATCGACATTGCATTTGTTGATAGGACATGTATCAAACAATTACATTGTTTTTGTATGCAACCTTGTAAATTGTTGCATAATTTAACGAAAGTAGGCAAGTAATACGAAGTTATGACGCCTAACGTAAACAGAAATAGTAGGTACATCTTTATATGTATGCTTGATCTATGCGCTTGCCAGAAACTATTCAACATAGATAAAAGGAGGATTTTGGAAATTTGGTAATTGAAGAGTTTGTGTCCCATTAAAGAATGGTAGGTTAAGTTTTCTCCCGATAGCTAGGATGGCTTTAAGAAAGTAAACACACTTTATTAAGATGAGTTAGCATGGTTTAATATATTAAGTGATAAATCCGTTCTAAGGCTTTTTTTCTCTCGAATTGCGCTCATCTATTTAGCGATCTCTGTTGGACACTCTGCCTTATAGACGTAGGCGAGAAAGACTTTTTCATCACCCCGGAATCAATAAATGTAAGCAAAGTAGGAAGGATAATAGAGGCCCGTCGGCTATAAGATTCTACACAAAATCCATTACATGCCCGAGAGTTAAGTGCCAATTAAATATCCTCAATTCAGTCACTGACCTGTCAGCCTATTTCTACGTTTTGATAGTCACTTCAAAATACATTGCGGCTTTCGTATAATTGACTATTTTTATTTAATATGTATAAAACGTAATGTATTTTGAAGTGACTATCAAAACGTTGTACACTAAGTTAGCAAATAGGCCGGCTGAGGGACGCCGCTATACGTGAGATACGATTGGAGATATTTCCATTCGTGTCTCACGTATTGCGGCGTCCCTCTCGTTAGACACTGAATTCATGATAGTATAAAGACGCTTAAGGGCCCGTACTACCTCACACTGCTTTGCATGATTGACTGTTATATCAATAATAATTAAATACTCAAGTTGAAATAAAAATGCAGCAAAGTTCAGGACTAACTCTGGTAACTATCTGACTCAAAAACACGATTGCGTTAAATTTTCTCGATAGAAAAAAATTGCAAAGTTGTCTCCAAATCACGTCTAATTTACTCGGTATATAGCATTATTCACCAAATACATTAAAATTATCCTTGAAACTTTTGATTATTATTGCAATACAGATAAGGCAGCCATCATATGTTTTTCTTTTTCGAATAAACCTTGAATATTCCTAAAAAACGAAAATATCCAAAGTAGCCAACGCGTTTAGACCATCCGCGTTTGTAACGCCACGCCGCCTGGCATATGGCGGGCTCTTAACTTATTTTTTAATGGAAACACGACACGATACCACGCACATTGTCTGTTCCACAGGCAGTACACGAGTAGACATTACAAACTCGGACTACTAATAGCACACGGCTTCGCCTCGTGCGTGTTAGTAGTCACTCGTTTGTAAATAGGTACCTTCTTTACCGCCTTTTCAACATAATGTACTATACCATAATAAAACAACGTTTTAGGTATAATGTGTATAATATTAAAAAAATAAATAAACTTATAACAACTACCTATGTATAAATTAACTAAATATGATTTAGCCTAAAATACATTAAGGATAGTAAGGAGGGGGTACTATGTCATGGACATAAGGGATCGATGGATACGATGGCAGAATGGGGTTGGGGTAGTGGGATTTGGGATACGATGGAGGATTGAAAGGAACGGGGGATGTTGGACAGGGGGTAGGAGGTGGAGAATTATGCTGTCTATGTGGACAGGGGACTGGAGGATATTCTGGGTAGTTGCATTCACAGGGATTTGGAGGGTTGTATGGAGGAGAGCTAGCTGGTGGAGGATAGTTTGAAGATGGTGGTGAGTACTGTTGGGACGATGGAGGGTATTGAGAGGATGAGGGGCATGGTGGTAACGGGCTGGGATACTGATTTGGAGGTTGATATTGCGGTGGAGGCGGTGGGCTGTATTGTGTGGTGGTCGGTGGGGGTGGATACTGTGGGGAAGGTGGTTGATATTGAGAAGATGAGGGTTGGTATGAAGAGGAGGACGGTTGGTATGAAGAGGATGTCGGTGGGTATGAAGAGGATGACGGTTGGTATGAAGAGGATGACGGTTGGTACGAAGAGGATGTCGGTGGGTATGAAGAGGATGACGGTTGGTATGAAGAGGATGACGGTTGGTATGAAGAGGATGACGGTTGGTATGAAGAGGATGACGGTTGGTACGAAGAGGATGTCGGTGGGTATGAAGAGGATGACGGTTGGTATGAAGAGGATGACGGTTGGTACGAAGAGGATGACGGTTGGTACGAAGAGGATGACGGTTGGTATGAAGAGGATGACGGTTGGTATGAAGAGGGTGGCGGTTCGTATGAAGAGGATGAAGGTTGATTCGAAGACTGGTACTCTGAAGATGTATATTGAGTTGGTGGAGGTGAGTACTGTTGGGATGACGGAATATAACTTTGTGAAGATGATGGGTAGTTTTGTGAAGCTGGTGGGTAATTTTGAGAAGATGCTGGATAATTCTGGGAAGTTGATGATGATGATGGTGATGATGTAGGGTACTGTGAACTGGGGGGATATTGAGAAGGTGATGAAGACGGGTACTGGTAATCGTAACTATAAGAGCGTGAGCTTGTTGGAGGATACGAAAATTCACTTTGTGATGAACTCTCATAAGAAGTTGGATAATAAGATGATGATGATGTCGAAGTGATCGTCACTGATGGGTTTCCAGAAGTAGGCGGGGCTATCGCGACTTGAGCAGTAGGCGGGGTCTGGGAGACGTAGAATACTTGGGACCCAGGGGAAGACGAGTAGCTTGAAGATGGGTAGGCGTATTCGTAGGCTGCTGGAGCGCTATGATATTCATTTGATGATGATGAAGAGGAACTGGGGCTTGATTGCGCCTTGGATATTAGTGCTGAAAGAAAATAATTCACAAACGTTAAATTAAGGCATTGCAGCAGCAATGTTTTCCCGTAATACAGAAAGGTACTAACTTCCTTGCGTATTTTGATTTAATTGAATTTTACTTAAAGACAGGTAGAATGTATTAATGCTTTTATTCCGTTTTATTTAATTTTAATTGTATTTTATCATAAAGAATTTATGAAGTTTACATAACTTGATGACATTGACTAGCTCCGTAGCGCAGCGGTCAACACGCCAGCCTCCGACACGGAGTGACCGGGTTCGATCCCCGGCCAGGTCAAGAAGGAAAATGATCTTTTTCAGATTGGCCTGGGTCTTGGATGTGTATCTATATATGTATTTGTTATAATATATAGTATCGTTGAGTTAGTATCCCATAACACAAGTCTCGAACTTACTTTGGGGCTAGCTCAATCTGTGTGATTTGTCCGTATATATTTATTTATTTATTTATTTTTTATTTACATGCTGATAATATTGTATGCCTGATTTATAGGTAAAACTGTGTACTAATTGTTATTTTTTAATATCTTTATACTGACCAGTTTGACAAAAAAATATTCTGATTCTAATTGTTGGTCTGTGAGAAAAGAAAAAATGTAAAATGTATGCTGATACATTCTACGTTTTTCCTTTTCTCCCAGCGATCTCCGCGGGAAGAGAAGCAGCTGTGCTTCTCTTCCCGCGCACATGGTAAAAGATGATCGATCGCCGCATCATCCACTATCATAAAACCTCAGATTTCCCATCTGTGGAATTATGATATTAGGTCATAATTCCTCAGATTTCCCATCTGAGGAAATATCATGCGGCTAGCAATACATCACTACATATTTTGATTCAGTTTTCCACTTTCACGCCCGCCATGCTAAATGTGGCTTTAGGTATCATAAACCTAAGCTCTGTCTACCCCGTAAGGGAAAAAGACGTGATAATATGAGTATCAATAATGGTGATTGATAGATATATAGAGAAAGTATTGATTACTTATCTGTTTCAAACAATTTACATGCAAATTTATAAGAGATTTAACAGTATTATACTCGTATATGAAGATTGTAACCGGAAATTGCTTAAAATTATGTATAAATATATACGGACAAATCACACAGATTGAGCTAGCCCCAAAGTAAGTTGAGACTTATGTTATGGGATACTAACTCAACGATACTATATTTTATAACAAATACATATACACATCCAAGACCCAGGCCAATCTGAAAAAGATCATTTTCCATCTTGACCTGGCCGGGGATCGAATCCGACTTAACAGACAACATTTCCTTTATTAGGATCTGCAGGCGTTGCTTATTTTTGACAACTACGATGTGCAACGTTTTAATGGTCACTTCAACATCCATTACGGTTTTTATACCTTAAATAAAAAATATCATCATACGAAAGCCACAATGAATTTTGAAGTGTCTATCAAGACGCTATACCTACACCGAAGTTGTACAAAGTTCAAAAAAATTGGTGATCTTTGAAGACGGTTTACGGACGATAATTTTACGTGATAATGGTGGAAGAGAGATAGGTGCATGAAATCTACTTCAGGCACCAGTCCTTCACGAAGATTTTACAGGGTTTTACCGGGAACTTTTTAAAGCATTATCTTCTAATGTCAATGTCGTAGGCCGTTCGTTTAATTGGCCCGATCGATATGTGCCGCCATATTTTCAAATGCAAACTTGGGCAGATCGACGAGAGCAGCCTATTTGTCGATTTTCTCATTGAGAATCGAGTATGCCGTCAGTCGAGTAGGCCGTATCGAGGTATGGCTGGGCGTATCGCAATATGCCTGGGCCCTGGGCGCATCGTCATTTAGTTCCACTTTTTGACTCTAGCGCTATTGCACTCTGTCACTTCATGTGGCAGTCAGCTGTGTTCACGTGCAGAAAAAATGATGGCGATTCAAAAAACTGAAATTATTGGTAATAAACGTGATAAGTGTGAGTTGGTGGACGAAAACTGTTGATCACCCTACAGAATCGATTTGGCCAAGTATGGACAAATCGTCAAACGTTATGCTTTGAACGATATAGCGGTAATTAGGTACCCAAATCCAAATATGGCGGCACATATCGCTTTAGCCAGGCTGATCGTGATCGGCCCAATTACACGATCGAGCTACGACATCAACATTTTGAACTTACAAGCAAGTTCACTGTAAATACCTTTGCGAAAGGAAAGTAAAGATTTATTTATATATATTATTTGCATCATAAGCCGAGCCATGTCGTGCCTTCCTATCGCTTGTTCCGCTCTCGCTTGCACATGGAACGTGACACTATTTCGTACGTGCAGCCGGAGTTCATCGATTTATAACGTTATCACGTCAAAAGATCAATAGAAAACTGATTCTAAATATGATGGACATGATAATAAATAAACAAAACGCTGGCGCTTCCTATGCGCTGTCGTGAAGCAATTAAGGTTTAAAATAACTTGGTCAGCTGTATGTGCGTGAACCAAGAATGTGCAAACTTGGTGTTTTATGTTACGCGAAACTTACGTGAGGAATACGAGTACAGGGCGCTGATCATTTGGTTCATTCTCTCGTTGAGTGAGGCCATCTGGAAAAATAAATATATAAAATATATACGGACAAATAAATCACCCAGCCGTGTGGTTTCCGGCAGAGTAAAATAGGACCCCTCCTAGTCTTTCCATGGACGTAAGAGGCGATTTAGAAAATACAAGATAAACAAAGCTCATAAACATCAATGAGACCTCTCCAACCCGTCTGGCCAGCGAGGAGAGTGTAGGCCAAATCCTCTGTCTGCTCTGGCCAAATATGGCTCCGGTAGTACAGAGAGGGTCAAGCTACTGCAGTGGAGACTAAAAAGACCTGATGATGATGATGATGACACACAAATTGAGCTAGCCCCAGAGTAAGTTCGAGACTTGTGTTATGGGATACTAACTCAACGATACTATATTTTATAATAAAAATACATACCCAACGTGTAAATTGACCCTCGACGTTCCCTTAACGGAGTGACTCAGCCCATCAATATGAACAACTTTTCGTATAGGAACAATGCTGGGAACTCCAAAAAAATCGACATTCCCATACAAACTGGCCGGGCGGCAGAACTCTTTTGTATGGAAATGCCAAGAAAAAATGGACAACAACTATTATTAACATCATCTTTTTAGTCTCCACTGCAGGAGCATGACCCTCTCTGTACTACCGGAGCCATACTTGACCAGAGCAGACAGAGGATTTGGCCAATATCAATGAGACCTCTCCAACTATTTTTAACAGACTTAAAAAAAGAGGTTGTCAAATAATGAATTTTTTACCTCAGAATTCTGTCATTTAAGAACTGATTTAAATATTTTTTTTTGCGTGATAGGGTATGCTTTGAAGTTGGTCCCATTGTAATTTCATCACAATCGGTTCAGTATTTTGATTAAAGTCAGTTTTTTATATGAGATATTATGTAAAGAAGATATTTAAAAGTTTTTATAGCTTGAATCAAAGTTCTGTTTGCTGCGAAGGCTTGGTCGGTCCTGCCTACTCCGTAGTAGAAAAAGACGTCTAAAGTCTTAACTCAAATGAAACTCACTTGTGACTGCTGCAACTGATGACATGTCGACGAGGTCGCATAGCTTAACCCTATGGTTAGCGCACTTAAACGAATAAATAATTTTAACATGTTTAAAAATTAACCTAACACATCAACATTAATTACTTTCTTACAAATAAACTGTCAAATCTCGAACTTTTCTTTATAAATATCTACATTGTGAGCTACGTGATGAGTAAAATATATAAAAAGATTAGGTGTATAGTGATAGAGTATGTAGGAGGCGTGCGGATAAGAGATTCGCTCTATGATAAAAATGTTTGAGATAATTTTTACTTGATTACTTTGAATCTGAGAAGAGATTGGGAAATATGTTATCAGAAAATAATTACGCTAAAGACTTACTTTAATTAGAAAAAAAAACAACGTACTTACTAATTAACCCTTTCAATGCCACAATCTGGTACACTATGTAAAATTACCCCCGAACATAGCCATGAAGGGGAGACTGAAGCCGTCAGTATGAACAACTTTTCCTATGGAACAAACGCTGAGAAGTCTATTTTTTGTGTTCAATATCTGTGGCGCTGGATCAATATATCCGGTATATATATATCCGGTACATAGGTACCGGACTGCGGCGGTGCGGGTGTGAAATAAAATGATCACATATTTCATAAGATAGCATGTTTTGGAACGAAGGACATATGGAGCATACTTTAAAGTAGTATTGTAAGTATAGCGAAGGATTTTACATACATATGGTGCCAAGGCATACATATGGGTACAAAGGCGGACTTATCGCAATAAGTATGCAAATTTGATTTAGGAGAAAGAACCTTATGGCAGAAAACAAAAATTGTCTGGCTCTGTGTGTCTGTGTTAATTGTTTGAGCCTAAAGTCGACGTTCTAGCTGCTATATTTTCCTTACTTGCCGCGTTTATAATTGACTAACACTGGTGTCAGGGGGCCAGGTGGCTTAAAGGGGCATCCATTACTCAAGCAAGGTTTTTAGGAGGGAAAGGGAGTCAAGTCGAATCTCATCAAATCTCCCGCTGGAGAGACGGGGAGTATAGGCAAATATCACGTATATGTTTTATTTTTCCAGTTTTCTAAATATAAGTCCCATTTTTCGTGGTCATGTTAATTCCAGTAACCACTTAGAGACTTCAAGTGTCTGAATTTGTAATATTTATTTATGCATGAAATAAGAATTAATTTTCAACGAAATTTTGGAGATTGAGCAACTTCAGTTGCGATCCCCACTGCTTGGACGGTTGACCACAATTGGCACAAAAAATTCTTCTAAGCTTCGGTAGGCACGAGAAGCCTTCGTTCACGGCTGTCGTTGATGGCAGTATTTAATTTATATCAGATGATTTAAGGCAGCTTGAAAAACCTGACACCAATGATGGCCACTTACACTTAAGGAAATCAAACCAACAAAGCAACTTTACCCTTTGGTAAACTTTACCCATACGCCTCCGGTACATTGTACTGAAGGCGCATGCAATCCAGTCACCGAAAAAGCCGTTAAACGATAACTATCAAGGTAGGCCATGGTTATAGTGTCAATACTTAATACTTTATTGCTCCTTAAATTACATGCAGTAGTTTACACTCCGTCATAAGGTAAACAACACATATGATGCAAGGACCCTGTCGGGCACTGCAAAGCAGAGAGGAGGAATCTCAATTGTCAACTGTGAATTTATTTAATTATGTATTTTTTTATTTTTTTTTATACATGTATATTAATAAATTAATTAAAACATTATTTTTAACGGTGAAAACGAGTCGGAAATTTTTCTCGAGAATTTCTTTTTCTTTCTCTCAAGTGCGGGAATTATAGAGAAATTCTCGAGAATTATTGGAAATTTCCCGCAAATTTCCGTGGGAAGGAATTCACGAGAACAGAGAATTTCTCTCCGGCCCATCACGGCAAGTTGCCTCATCTATAATTTTATACCAGCGTCCAAATAAAGGGCTGTGAATTTCCAGCCATTGAGTGCCGTGGTCCACTGGTTAAGGTGTTTGCCTGTAGACCCGGGGGTCGTGGGTTCGATTCCCACGGGAAGCATACTTTGTTTAGTTGTTTCCAATTTGGTTAAGACATTGCAGGCTTGAATCACCTGATTGTCTGATAATAAAGATGATTCCGTGCTTCGGAAGGCACGTTAAGTTGTTGTTCCCGGCTCAGATGGTAGCCGGGACCAACGGCCTATTTATTTACATAAATAGGTGTATTCAAATGCAGTCTTAAACTGGAACTCAGGTTTTGTTGCCGCCAAAAATTCAAAACATAACTTTTCGATTTTGTTTTAGTAACTATCTCAGCCGCAAGAAGTCCACTGCTGGACATAGGACTCCCACCAAGGATTTCCAATACGACCGGCTGGAAGCGCCTTCCTGCGACCTTGTCAGGTGGTCCGACTACCTGGTCGGTGGATGTCAAACACTGCACTTATCAATGTGGTCCCCATTCTTGATTTTTTTTGCCCCATTGGCCTTCGGTTCTATGCGCTATGTAATACAACGAATTTTACTTATGGAGTTTAATGAAAATAAGTTTAGATTGTGATTTTTCGGTTGGAACAGAAAGTATAACAAACAAGTAATGATGTAAAGTTAGACAGCTCCGTGGCGCAGTGGTTAACACGCCAGCCTGCGGCACGGGGTGCCCGGGTTCGATCCCCGGCCAGGTCAAGATGGAAAATGATCTTTTTCAGATTGGCCTGGGTCTTGGATGTTTATCTATATATGTATTTGTTATAAAATATAGTATCGTTGAGTTAGTATCCCATAACACAAGTCTCGAACTTACCTTGGGGCTAGCTCAATCTGTGTGATATGTCCGTATATATTTATTTATATATTTATTATTATTATATGTGTAGCGACACATATACATACATAGTTTCACGTCTTTTTCCTTTGCGAGGTAGACAGAACCTAGGTCTTTAAGTCTATACGCTATTTGGCATGTTGGTGGGCGTCGAAAATGGAATCAAAGTAGTGATTGGTTGCTAGTCGCATCGCCTACTAATACGGTTCGTCAGATTTGCCCATCCCCTCGATCGGCTTTTACGATCTGCGCGGGGAGAGAAGCAGCTGGTACACTCTACGTTTTTCTCTTCTAGATCAGCACGGAAGCGTAGCGACTCACGCATATGTATCTTTTTCCGATTATCCGCGGCTAGCGGACGAAGCCCCTGCGTTGTCTCTAGGCAGTCACGTCTGAGGCTTGTAAGGCACTGCTTTAAATTAATGTTTCTAAGATCACGCGGTTTCAGTTCACCCCCTAGTCACGACACTGGTCACCTCGAAGTGATTAGTTTGTATGTTGAGATTTAAAGACTACGTAGGTACATAAACTTACAGACTTGCAAGGAACAAACATCATTATCATGGCTTTTTAGTCTCCACTGAAGAAGCATGACCCTCTCTGTACTACCGGATATACTATAATTGCCCAGAGCAGACAAAGGATTTGGCATACACTTTCCTCGCTCGCCAGACGGGTTGGAGAGGTCTCATTGATGTTTATGAGCTTTGTTTAACTTGTATTTCCTAAGTCGCCTCTTAATACATTCATGGGACACTAGGAGTGGTCCTATTCTACTCTGCCGGAAACCACACTGCTTAGGAGCAAACATCTACCATAAAATACTCGTAAAAGTAGATCAAGGGAATAAGTATACATTTTGGGATAAATAGGTAAAAATAACCCGTCAGATGTAAGAGGGAATAAAGACAAACTTTGAAACAGGGACCAGCTATAGATCTATCTATCTATTACTTAAGAATAGGCTAGTTTCCTAAAAAAATATAATTAGTCCGTCAGTTAGATATTCAAAAAATATTGGACACGTATTTTTTCTTTTGTCGATTAAACAAAAAATGATAAAGATATAGCCCTTTGAAGTTCCGTGTGACGTCATAGTTTGCTACGATTTTTAGCAAACTTTGACGTCACGAGCCCCCACTCCTAAACTTTGACACGCTTTATCTTTATTATTTATTGTTTATTTGACATAAGAAAAAATACGTGTCCAATATTTTTTGATTATCTAACGAACGGACTAATTGTTATGTTATTATTACGACCCAGGAAACTAGCCTATTGTGTTCTTGTCGGTGGAGTACTCTCCATATCTCTCGGTTCTCAGCCATTCTCTTCAGATATAGATACCATTTTTAATTAAACTCGCTTTCGCCCGCGGCTCCGCCCGCGTCAATGTCGATCCCTCGGGAATAGTAGCCTATGTCATTTTCCGTACTCCAGAGAACTTGTATGCAAAATTTCATGATGATCGGTTCAGTAGTTACGGCGTGAAAGCGTAACAAACAAACAAACTCACTTTCGCATTTATTATATTAAAGTAATAGTTAAGTAAAGTAGTTTATAATTAAATAAAGAATTTCTTTTTATCATTTAATAAAAAAATCTATACAAAAGTACAAAACAAAATATCACAAAATCATTCGGCAAATGTCTTCGACAGTTTATCAACTATGATCCTGGTCCTCTCCGACAAATACTGGTCTATTTGGCCCAATACCTTTACCAAGTGCAACATCTTCCTCACACCTTTCTTAAACCTCTCCATTCTTTCCGCACTAGTTTCGTCTTCATCTTCTCTAAAAGTCGGAAACCTCATAGCCGAACCCACTCTAGGTGCATTCAAACCGTCAGGATGCAACTTCAATTTTGGGACTTTCATAGTTGGGACCTTAAGTTTAGGAATTCTAAATTTTGGTAGCTCAAATTTTGGGACGAAGCCTTCTGGTGGTGGTAGGGATACGGGGACATGGGTATTTCCGAAGCCAGCTTGGTCGTCTTCTTCGAGCAGGATGACCTTGCCATCGTGGATTGCCTTGGGGATTGCGCTGTGGATGAGACTGCAGAAGGAATCCACGGTGAAGCCATTGTCTGCGAGGCTTGATCTCCATGCTGCGTGGGAATCCTGTAAGATATTTATTATTATATTAAAAACAAATCGCTTTATCTTTCGCTACTGGATATGTTCAGTTTTATTTAATTTTTTTTTTTATGTATATCCGACAGCAAACGAGCAGACGAGCCACCTGATGGAAAGTGGTCACCGTCGCCCATGGACATCTGCAACACCAGAGGAGCTGCTGATACGTTGCCGACTCTTAAGATACCTGTAAACACGCCTTTTGAAGGACCTCAAGTCATAGCACACAGGGAAAACCTCGGGAGGGAGTCCATTCCACAATCTTGCTGTACGAGGAAAAAAGCCACGTGACGCTCTGACATTTTTGGAGACCCAAGTGTCAAGGATGTGGGGAAAGACTTTACTCCTGTGGCGAGCGGTGCGGTGGTAGAAAGGTGACGGTGGCACCAATTCAAAAAGTTCTTCAGAACACTCCCCATAGTATAGACGGTAAAATACACACAGAGAGCCAACGTCTCTCCGTAGACTGAGGGTGTCTAAATCATCTGTGAGTGTGGGATCGTTGTGTCGCCCGGCGTTGGATGGAATCAATAGGAAGGAGTTGGTATTGAGGTGCACCAGACCAGATATGAGAGCAGTACTCCATGTGGGGCCGGACTTGAGCTTTATATAACAAAAGTCTATGACCCGGAGTGAAGTACTGCCTCGCTCTATTGAGCACCCCAAGTTTTTTAGAAGCCATTTTGGCTTTACCTTCCAGATGACTCCGGAATTGGACCTCCTTCGTAATATCGACGCCAAGGATCCCAATACTCTTAGAAATGGTAAGAGAGGTGTCCCGGAACTTCGGTGCTATGTTAAATGGGGTCTTCTTAGCGGAAAACACGCAGACTTGTGTCTTAGTAGGGTTGAATTGAACTAGGTTTAGTTTACCCCATTCAGAGACCTGCTCCAGAGAGGTCTCAATGTCAGGCACAAGTCTCTTTCTGTTCTCCTCCACCTGTGTTTGAGGGATATTTGCACGACCTGCATAATATGCATCACCCTTACTGTCGTCTGCATAGCAATGGATGCTACTAGTGTTAAGCATGTCGTTGATGTGCAGAAGAAACAGCGTAGGTGATAAAACAGATCTTTGGGGGACGCCAGCATTGATGGGCATGATATCGGAGCATAATCCATCTACAACGACCTGAATGCTACGCCCAGATAAGAAACTAGCGACCCACAAGCATAGTCCCTCAGGAAGCCCGTAAGATGGTAACTTCGCGAGAAGAGCCTTATGCCAGACCCGGTCAAAAGCCTTTGTGATATCTAGACTAAATGCCAGTGCTTCTCCCTTGCTCTTGATGGCAGCTGCCCATCGGTGCGTTAAGTACACAAGAAGATCACCAGCACTATGCCCGTGGCGGAACCCGTATTGATGGTCACTAATTAGCTGATGATCTTCAAGGTAACCAAGGAGCTGGATGTTTATCACACGCTCCATCACCTTAGAGAGCAGGGAGGTTATCGCAATAGGCCGATAGTTAGACGGGTCTGTGCGGTCACCCTTTTTAGGAATAGGGTGAACGTAGGCTACTTTCCACGAAGGCGGAACTTTACTTGAGGTGTAAGACAGCGAGAATAGGCGTGCTAACACCGGAGCCAACTCAGGAGCGCATGTTTTGAGCACAATTGCTGGAATGCCATCAGGCCCGCTGGACTTATTGACGTCGAGGGAAAACAGAGCACGTCGCACTGCACTTTGAGTGAAGCGAATTTCCTGCATTGAGTGCTCGCATCGCGGTAAAAAGGGCGGCGATGCTCCTCCGTCGTCAAGGGTAGAATTTGACGCAAAGAGAGTAGCCAAGAGATCGGCCTTCTCTTTTGCGGGGTGGGCCAGCGAGTCCTGACGATTGTGCAGAGATGGAAGTGAAGGGCGACAGAAATTCCCCTGCGCTGCCTTAGCAAGAGACCAGAATGCTCTACTCCCGGAGGGATAGGCAACCAATCTCTTACCAATGCGTGTAGTGTGCGCAAACTTTGCTGCAGTGATCTGCTTCTTGTAGGGTCTTGAAGCTGCGTTGAACCGCTTCTTCAAATCAGAAGTATTACGATCCTTGACATTTCGCGCAGCAACCCAGGCTTCGTAGGCTTTGCGCTTGAGGTGGGCGAAATAATTACGGAAACACAAGCTAAACAAAGCTTATAAACATCTCTGAGACCTCACCATCCCGGCTTGCCAGCGTGGAGAGTGTAGGCCAAATCCTCTGGCTGCTCTGGCCAAGTATGAAGTAGTACAGAGAGGTTCGTGTTCCTGTAGTGGAGACTAAAAAGACCTGATGATGATGATGATGACATTTTAAAGTTATTGAAGGTTTGATAGTTTTGTATTAATTCTTAAGCTTATGTGATAAATATTCTTTGTATTTACCTCAATATAATTGTAATAGATTATTTTACGCTAAGTTGCCTAAGCTATGAAGTTATCCTAAAATAAAATAAATGAAGTTATCCTAAAATAAACTCGATTCTTAATGGGTTAGAATAGAAAAAACAGTAATAGACGATTAGAGTAAAAGACAATAGAAAAAGTTAAACTAAATGAATCTATAAGTACAAAAAAGAAAAAACGCCTGCCTTAGCCTAGCCTTCCACCTGAACTTTCGAGAGAATGCCATATTTATTGTCTACATCATTCATTTGAAGCCAAAATCTTCTTCTGTAATATTTCATTAGTATTATAGAAGTATAATATTTAATTCTAATTAAATTTTATAGATGCCTTCAATTCTGGCTCAGGGGGGTCCAACTTATAGGAATTACAGGAGTAGGTTACTACCTAGATGATGAATATGTGTATGGTAAAGGATAGTTTACTAACTATCCTTTACCATTATCGTCTATTCTATTCATCATCATCATCATATCAGCCGCAAGAAGTCCACTGCTGGACATAAGCCTCCCCCAATGATTTCCAGAATGACCGGTTGGAAGCGGCCTGCATCAAACACCTCCCTGCGACCTTTGTCAGATCGTCCGACCACCTGATCGGTGAGTGACTTGGTCGGTCGGTGGGTCTATTCTATTCTCTTATTCATTTCCTCCAATTTCAAGTTAGTAAAACCGCATTTAAATCCGTTCAACCCTTTGGTGGCTACGATAATCCAAACACGCACTGATCGTCTAAAGTGCAAAACGTATAATCCCCTTTTTGATTAGCGATAAATAATGGGAATATGCAGTTTAGAGAAGAAGATAGATGAAGAAGCTAACCCTTTCTTTTGATCCGCAGTCGATGGTCACCCGAATCGGGGGCGGAGCTCTCGCGCGGCGAAACACCACCTGAAATACAATAATGGTTCTTAGCAGCGTTTTACTATATTGATATAGTACTGTACGTACATGCATGCGTAGACTGCATTAATAAGGCGCTATTTTGGATTCTGAATTCACGAGTACATAATGGAAGGAGACATACATTTTTATATAAAATCTAAATCAATAAAACTAGTGAACCGATTTTAAATGAGTTGAATTGTATAATAAAGCATATACCTTTAAAAAGCAATTAAATCATTTTATAAACGACTAGCTTTTGCCCGCGGCTCCGCCCGCGTCAATGTCGATCCCTCGGGAATAGTACTTTTCCTGGGATAAAAGGTAGCCTATGTCCTTTTCCGTACTCCAAAGAACTGTATGCAAAATTTCATGATGATCGGTTCAGTAGTTACGGCGTGAAAGCGTAACAAAAAAAAACAAACTCACTTTCGCATTTATAATACTAGTAAGGATAAGGACTAGTAAGGACTACTAAGGACTAGTAAGGACTAGTAAGGACTAGTAAGGACTAGTAAGGACTAGTAAGGACTAGTAAGGACTAGTAAGGACTAGTAAGGACTAGTAAGGACTAGTAAGGACTAGTAAGGACTAGTAAGGACTAGTAAGGACTAGTAAGGACTAGTAAGGACTAGTAAGGACTAGTAAGGACTAGTAAGGACTAGTAAGGACTAGTAAGGACTAGTAAGGACTAGTAAGGACTAGTAAGGACTAGTAAGGACTAGTAAGGACTAGTAAGGACTAGTAAGGACTAGTAAGGACTAGTAAGGACTAGTAAGGACTAGTAAGGACTAGTAAGGACTAGTTGGACTAGTAAGGATGAACATTTAAAGAACTCCTCCTTTTTAAGAGTCTGTTAAAAATGGTTTCGTGTCTTGCGTCATTCATTAATGATGTCGCTGGCGCATACGTTACCCTATTTTAATATCCCACCCTTGTTTCACATGAGTATGTACAGTCAAGGACAAAGATACCTGATCAGGCCCTCTATTATATCTTAAATATTCTTTTAAACTATAAATAATATCAACATAAAAATGTATATTAAGAAAGACTTAATTAAAACCTATCTGTTTATACATTTTCATGTTATTATTATTTCTGACACTTTTAATTCGGAAATATATCCTTTAATTTAGAAAGAAATTTCTTGCAAAGAACTCGTAAGTTTATGAAAACATTTGCCTGATGGTTTTACCCAGAAATAAGGCACAGTGTTGAAACATTACTTCAGATTAATCAATGGCATTAACTGTTACACACATAACCAAACGCTAACTGCTTTTCATCAGACGGGTTAAATAAATATGCCTCAGGAGGGAAAAACTTACCTGAAGAAACATGCTTTGAAATATGCCTACTTTCTTATATACACATACATACTTCTTACATTCACATACATATACATACTTAACAGTTTGTATCCTTTACGGGTTAGACAGAACCTATGAAAATAAGACCACGTTTAGCTGTTGATGGATGAATATAGGTGGAAAACGGAATCAAAATAGTAAAGGTGTCGATGCTATATCATTGACTATTGACGTGATTTCTGAGATCTAGTTATCTCGACTGAATTATGCAGCATGTAAATTTACCTTCCACATACCCTTAAAGGGGTGACTCAGCCTTTTAATATGAACAACTATACCTATGGGACCAACGCATGGATCTAAAAAAATCTATATTTTCATACAAATGTTCAACCGCCCGAGCATATTTGGGTATATCGATTTTTCTTGATGATTCTTCTTCATGATGATTGAATTTTCTTGATTGATTCTTCTTCTCCTAGCATTGGTCCCATATGAAAAGTGGTTCATAAAGTCCCTGTTACATTAACACACTATATCATCTGTGTGGAATGAGGAGTAGTTAGTACTTTCTATGTTTTGACAAAGACAATTGTCAACTTAGTCTACCTGCGACCATTAAAACTAAAGTTTTCGGCAGTAACGTTAGGTGTAAAACATAATGTAATATACGCGATAATACCGTATTAAAGTGATTTTATTTAAACTTTTTATGTTTCTTTATTTCTCCCAGACCAGCAAGAAAGTTCACAAAGATACACATGCTCACTTACAACACCTTTTTTTCATATCAGGGCGTACACTTTCACAATTTCCTTAAACAGATTTCATCACAAAATCTAAATATTTTTACAATGGCCAAGATTGTCACAACTGATACGAACCACAAGCAGCAGAATGACCACGTACCGATACATATCCATCACGAGCAACACATCGTTCTTTATCGACCACAAATCACGTATTGAGGCCCGTGTGCCGGATGCAGCCTCAGCATTTCTCAGCATTCGAGCCAAGCGTACTTTGCACCTAACGATACCTGTAGTGTAGTGTGGTTTCCAGCAAAATAGAATAGGACTATTCCAAGTCTTCCTGTTGCGTCTTCCTGAAAGAGTCACTGCACTCTCCGATCAACCCCAGAATCACAGCAAGGGAAAATTCAGTAAGCACTCACCTGGATTCGTTTGTGAACAGGATTCGAAAGGATTCGCCTTCCACGGGACTTGGTCGACCGGCCGACGACCCTTGTGCTTGAACTTTATTATTTTCTTGCTGCCTACACTTGTGGTACACCATCACACACTCGCGGATGAGGATTAAGATTGTTTTCGGCCAGCGAAGCTCTTAGGAGACGTTATTTTTAGTTATTTTATCAGCGCAAGCGGCGCGCTAACATGACTCGAACGCCATATTTTTTTGACTGTTATTTCGGCCAATCACAGGCCGTCGCGGCGAATTAGGAAATATGTATGGAAGGGGAAACGGAAATATAGATAGGTAATTTTATTAGGGTTTTAAAGTTAATGCTTACACACTTCCCATGGATGTCGTCGCGACATAGGAAATACAAGCTAAACAAAGCTCATAAACATCAATGAGACCTCTCCCGTCTGGCCAGCAAGGAGAGTGTAGGGCAAATCCTCTAGCTGCTCTGGCCACGTATGGCTCCGGTAGTACAGAGAGGGTTGCCTGCAGTGGAGACTAAAAAGACTTGATGATGATGATATCTGTAGGTACTTATAAGCACTCCATTTAAACGGTAGAGGTTCACTAGTCATCATCATCATCATTTCAGCCGAACAAAGACCTCTAAGGATTCTTCGTTTTATATGAAGATATTGCCATACTCACCACGCTTAGCAGGCGGGTTGTCGAGCCTGTTTCTTTGGCTTCTTATGCTTTCGACGCTACTGCTCATCGGAAGCATTTTTAAGTTGGAGATGGTAGGAATTTAGATTAACCATATTCACACGGTAAGTAAGTTAAGTAATCCCCAACAGCCAATGCAATCAGACTCAGGCTGATGAAATTATTCTAACGATAGCCATACATCCAAATAAATAAATAAATATATACGGACGAATCACACAGATTGAGCTAGCCCCAAAGTAAGTTCGAGACTTGTGTGTTTGGGATACTAACTCAACGATACTATATTTTATAACAAATACATATATAGATACACATCCAAGACTCAGAACAATCTGAAAAAGATCATTTTCCATCTTGACCTGGCCGGGGATCGAACCCAGTCACTCCGTGTCGCAGGCTGGCGTGTTGACCGCTGCGTCACGGAGCTAGTCGTGTCAAATGATGATGGAAACATATTGACATATATACGTACATGCATATCTACTTTCACGATAAGAATACTGCAAGCTCTCCTTAATATGTCGTATGAAGAAACAGAGGATTTATGAACAATTTTATCATAAGTATTATGAACACTTTTATTACTTTTAAATTTATTTTTTTACTTTGTACACAATGTTATTTTTATATATCTTTCTCCCATGCTGGTCTGGGAGAAAAGAAAATACGTAGAATGTACCAGCTGCTTCTCTTCCCGCGCAAGCCGTAAAAGCCTACTGAGAGAATGGGCGAAAATGAGGAATTATGTTAATAGGCGATGCGGCTAGCAACCCATCACTATTTTGATTCCGTTTTCCACCAGCACGCCCACCAACATGCTAAACATGACTTTCAGGTCTTAAAAAGACCTGGGTTCTGTCTACCCCGCTAGGGAAAAAGACGTGATAGTATGTATGTTATTTTTCTTTTGTAATTGTTTATTTTGTAAGTTTATGTCTAGAAATTAAAGCCGAAGAAGGAGAAACACAGGATGTTTTTCACCTTCGCTCAGGCAAAAATTTGTACCATTTTAATGTTTGTTAATATTGTAATATTTTACCAACTAATATTTAAATAAACGATTTATTATTATAAAGATTTATTTCAAACAACATTTACTTACACACACTCCTTTTTGTTGAGAAATAATTTTTGTGCACTCATGAACTTTATTGTTTTGATATTTTTGGTTTCATATTTATAAAAATGCATATTCACCGCCATTCAAACCGTAAAGCTACGTTCTGAAGTTACGTATAAACACGACGGTTTCCTTGCGGAACAGACAGAGCCCAGTCGGCCTATTTGCTAACTCAGTGACCAACGTTTTGATAGTCACTTCAAAATACATTGCGGGTTTCCTATGATTGTCATTGTTTATTAAAGATATATAAAACGTAATGTACTTTGAAATGACTATCAAAACGTTGTACACTGAGTTACCAAATAGGCTGGCAGGTCTAACCTAAAAGCCACGATAACTTGTTGGTGCGCGTTAGATAGACAAATAATGACTCGTCAGATTTTCGCCCATTTCCTCGATCGGCTTTTACGATCTGCGCGAGAAGAGACGCTTCTGATATATTCTACGCTTTTTCTTTTCTCCCAGACCAGCTTGGAAGAGAATATAGCCTGAATGCTGATGAATATGAATATGCATTAAACTAATATCTTTTGTAAGTTACTCGTAAGTACGTGACGAAAATAATTTCAAATGACAACAAAATATCGTAAGGTGTAAAGCGCGCCGAAACAATTGACTCAATACTCGCTTATCGACGTATCTTCTTTTTATATTTATTTCGTAATTTGATCTCTGTTGTTTAAATCTTCAAGTCGACGATGCAGTGGCTAGTCAATAGTTGTTATGCGGGGAGCGTGTTGATCTACTTTTTTTTGAGGACTTATTTCGAAAATGAAGTTAAGAAGGGTTCTACTGTGGGTATTTGTGGTTGTAGGTGTGTCGACTGTTGCTCAGGTTTGTATATTGCTAAAGACATCCACGGCGAACTCCGTGGCGTAGTGGTTAAGGGTCCGTACTACCTCACACTGCTTTGCATGATTGACTGTTATATCAATAATAATTAAATAATCAAGTTGAAATAAAAATGCAGCAAAGTTCAGGACTAACTCTGGTAACTATATGACTCAAAAACACGATTGCGTTAAATTTTCTCGATAGAAAAAAATTGCAAAGTTCCCTCCAAATCACGTCTAATTTACTCGGTATATAGCATTATTCACCAAATACATTAAAATTAACCTTGAAACTTTTGATTATTATTACATTACAGATAAGGCAGCCATCATATGTTTTTCTTTTTCGAATAACCCTTGAATATTCCTAAAAAACGAAAATATCCAAAGTAGCCAACGCGTTTAGACCATCCGCGTTTGTATCGCCACGCCGCCTGGCATATGGCGGGCTCTTAACCTATTGAGCGCCAATTACCACTTTAGTTGCTAAAGGTCGCGTGATTGATACGCCTTTGACAACTAAAGTTGTAACAATTTGTACTAGCCTGGCGTCGGGGGTGAAGTATCGTAAACAAGCGCTGGCGTACAAAAGGTTAACACGCCAGCCTGCGCCTGCGACACGAGGGTTCTCGAGTTCGATCTCCGGTCAGGTCATGGTGGCAAACGATCTTATCAGATTGACCTGGGTCTTGGATGTTTAGGTATCTATATAAGGTCTTGTTTAGTTAGTATCCTACGACACAAGTTCATAACTTACTGTGGGGCTAGCTCAATTTGTGTGATATGTCCCTATTTATTTATTATTTAAAATCATATTTTAATCAGCATTTAGCGACGCTGGGCGCATTATCATTGACCACTAGTAGAGGTGACGAACTTTGTCGATTTTTTTTTTCTTATAGGACTTTATATCTATCTATTTAGAATAACAATTATTTATAAGTATAGCCAGCTCGTTTTTAATTTTTGAGGATTTTAATCGGATAAAATAGAAGTAAATTTCAGATTAGCAATTGATCAAATCGTGGTAGATTTTCTACCTTCTACTAAGGAGACCTTCTACTAAGGAAGGATCAAAGATAATAAGGAACGATTGAGCATTATTAAAGTTTACGAATGTTAAGCAGCCTTCTTCAGCTGTGTAAATGGCCATCACTGGTGTCGGATTTTTAAAGCTGTCTAAAGGCATCTGCATAACATAACGACCGCCATCTGGTAATGACAGCCGGGACCCACTCGAGATATTTTTGTGCCACTTGTGGTCACCCATCCCAATCTGGACCACGCCCGGGTTTGCTTTACATGCGTAAGCGCTTATAATGCGCTTTCAAACTGGGCATTCGAGCTCCTCCATCATATATTGTAGTAGATGTTCAGTTTCCTAAATTCAATCAAACATTATTTTACTATCCTAAATGTCCATTTCGATTTCCAGGGAAGTCTCCTCCTCAAGAATTCTCTGCTGCGTCCACGCCTAGAAGACACCTGCTTCACCTGCCGAGCAGAAGACCGTCCATTAACCTACCCGCTGGTGAAGTTCTTCGTCAAGATGAAAGACATGGTTGTCAAAGGCATCAACGTCGTCATGGCTAGCGCTAAAGACTTTAAACTGGATAAATCTTAATGATTGAGTCTACCTAAGGAGTCTACTCATCACAAAGCAAAAGTAGAGGCAGACCAATAGTCGCAATTGAGCGATCCAGACATAAAATAATAGGAAAAAGTTAATCGTCACAGGATGTCCGATAGCTGCATAATCTAAATATATATAACTCAAAGGTGACTGACAGCCCAAAACACTGGAAGGATCGGGCTGAAATTTGGCAAGCAGGTAGATGTTATGACATAGGCATCCGCTAAGAATGGATTTTGATCAATTCTTAACGCGAGCGAAGCCGCCGGCGATAGCTAGTATTATAAACAAATATTGGTTGTCTGTAAAGTCGGTTTACGGACGACAATTTTACGTGATAACGGTGGAAGAGAGATTTTTATTTATTTGCCTGAGATAGATGCGTCACAAGCCGTAGGCTTAAGCCGATCGTGCCTCTCTATCGCTTGTTCCGAGCTTACGCTTGCAAACGGAACGTGACCTTTTTTGTGCGTGGAGCCGGCGTTCATCGATTTATACGACGTTATCACATAAAAAAAAACAACTTCAACAAAGCTACTGAACCGATTCTGATGCAATTTCAATGGAACCTATTGGATAGAAAATGAGAAATGGGTTTATAAATGACAAACATTAAAAAAATCTTTGTCATTTATGAACCGATCAAGATAACTGAATTGAGAACCTCCTCCTTTTTGAAGTCGTAAAAACATCACGGTTGTGGCAACATAAAAAGCCGCATCACAGATAGTGGTGTGCCAGAGAAATTCTCTGTTCTCATGAATTCCTTCTCATGGGAATTTGCGGGAAATTCCCAATTATTCTCGACTATTTCTCAATAATTCGTGCACTTGAAAGAAAGAAGAAGAAATTCTCGGGAAAAATTACCGACCCGTTCTCACCGTTCTCGAAAATTTCGAGCACGTTACAACACTAATCACAGAATAAGTAATAGTACTGCCGCATGCCATTTGCTTACCCTCCTATACCGCGTGATTTTTACCCTCTGAACTATATTGAAACCCTGGATTTAGAATCCCTAATGAAACACAGAACTGCAAGAGAAAAAGGCAAAAAACGAAAACAAAAATTACCTACCATAGACATCCGCCCAGCTGATCGGCGACATTATGTGGCCAAATTTTTTTTTTAATCTCAGCATTTTTCTTGCAATTTTATATTTCATTAAGGATTCTGATTCCAAGATTTTACTAGTAAGTTAGGCCAAAGACAATTAGTATTATAGTTATTGGCTTTGGTTAGGCTTTAGAGTCATTATCCTTATAATAATAATTGTAAGTTTGGAAATAAATATAATAATAATATAAAGTTAGACATCACATAATTTAGTATTTAAGTAACCTTAAGAAAATAAACACGTCTTAATTTTTATATATTTTTATTTATAATTTACCTATAAATACTTAACATTTTAAAATACTATTTACAAAAATAAATAAATTTATTTTTACTTCTTATAACAATAGTTTCTTAAACCTAAGAAATTCTCCATTAGTTAGTGATCCCTTCTTCCTCAACTCCAAAAGTTTGTCCATGATATTTCCTTTTTTCTTACAACCTGGTGATGGTAATACCACGGGCTTTAATTCCGAACTTAAAGCTTTCTGTAAAGGAGTTTTTCCCAAAATAGGAACTTTTAAGGGTCCAAAGGGGCTGGTTAAAGGAAAACGAGGGATTCTAGGTATAATGGGGGGTATGATCGGTAAAAGGGGCAAGATGGGTGGTATTATAGGTAATAGGGGTATTTTAGGTATAATCGGTAATATTGGTGGGATGATTGGGGGTAATATTGGTACAAACGGTAACCATGGAGCTCTTAATTTCGGTAATTTGGGACTTAAAGATGGTAGCTTAGGCATTTTTAAACGAGATGAGGTTAACCTTGGAAGCTCTAAAGGGGGAGGTTTCGAAGGTAGTTTCGGAATGGGAGGTAAGTCTGGTAATAGTCCAGATTTCGAGTTGATGTTAATGAACACTGGTGAGTGACGGGAGAACTTCTTGATTGACAGTGGCGATGGCAGCTTCAGATCGCCTGCAATGAGTCCTAAGTTGATGGATTGCGATGCCTGGATCTATGAAACAAAAAAAAATGGTTGTCTGTAAAGTTTACGGACGATAATTTTAAAGAAGAGAGATAGATGCGTCACAGGCCATACGCTTCCGATATATACGTCACAAACAAAACGCTTGGGCCGATCGTGCCTCTCTTTCGCTTGTTCGGCGCGGTTTATTGATTTATAATTATATAATCTATGTTTCCCTGCTAGATCAAAGCTTTTCTACATATTTACTTGACTAGCTCCGTGGCGCAGCGGTCAACACGCCAGCCTGCGACAAGGAGTGACCGGGTTCGATCCCCGGCCAGGTCAAGATGGAAAATGATCTTTTTCAGATTGGCCTGGGTTTTGGATGTGTATCTATATATGTATTTGTTATAAAATATAGTAACGTTGAGTTAGTATCCCATAACACAAGTCTCGAACTTACTTTGGGGCTAGCTCAATCTGTGTGATTTGTCCGTATATATTTATTTATTATTATCTCTACATGATTCTTACCCTCATCCGTTCGGTTTCCAGGTTGCTTATATATTTATTTACTTAATAACATTCAAAGGTCACACTAGTCCTACACATTACCAGTGATATTTCGATAAAGCAGACGTTAGAAATTATGGCTAATTTAAATTGTGGTACTTCGACGATCTGGAACTTCGGACAAACGGACGCACCAGCAAATGACTTCGAGACTAGCCATCGGTCAAACAGCTTTCGCTCTTTAGCAGTAAACCCAGTGGCGTAACTACAGAGTAGCATGCTGGCAAAATGGCATGGCCCCCGATCCTGGGGCCCCCGGTCAGCTAAGCCACCAAGAAGCTATTCGCTGAACTAACACTCCCACGGGCCCCATTAAATGAGTTTGCCTCGGGCCCCAGATTGTATAGTTACGCCACTGAGTAAACCCCTGAGAATCAAATGCCGTATGCAGAGGCGGCTTTACCTATAGTACAGGGTGAGCGGCGCAAACGGGCGCCGGATCTAATGGGGCACCGAGCGCCCTCTAATACGCCACCACCAAAGATGCGTCGCTCGCGGCACCGGCGCTCTCAAAGACCCTGTGCCCGTGTCACGGCCGATACCGCACGCGCGGTAGCAAAGCAAGGCGCGCCACCACAAGCTGCGTCTCTACCTACTCTACACAATAATTTTTGTTTCAGCGTGAAATCAGTTTTGATATATTATATTGGCGTAGTATCGCGTCGTTATCAAAGGCGCGTGCCAGTACCTGTTTTGAATTTTTGATTCGTTTGAAAACACGCCGAATTGTGGAAAATATAACTAAAAAAATATATTTAAGATCACTAAAACAAACCCCTATAATTTGATATGTCACAAGTTACAGTTTGCAAAACTTTTTGAAAAATATTCTGAATTTGACCCATAAAAGTGCCCCCAATCTTCAAATGTATTTGATATTTTGATCTCGCTACATATACATGTTTGGATCACATTAATAAATCTATAAGTGTACTAATTTTCAACTCAATCGGTCCAGTAGATTCGGCGTAAATTGGCTGTTTAAAATTCAAACAGACAGACAACTAAGTGATCCTATAAGGGTTCCGTTTTGTCACTCGGACGTACGGAACCCTAAAAACCAATTTCAATCAAACCACTGAGCCGATTGTGATGAAATTTAAATACGACCAACTTGAAAGCATACATTAAAAATAAAAAGCGGCCAAGTACGAGTCGGACTGTGAGTAGTTATTCCATTTTGACCCTGTTTACTGGGTACTGGATGCACAAGGGCTAGAGCCTCTGGCCGTTTGCCTACTAGGTATGATAACAAAGGTATACTTACAGCTATTGTTAACAATATAAACACCTCAGTTCGAAATAAATGACTATATTCGTACACTGCCATATTGTTTTGTTGTTGTAAACCTGTCTGTTGATTCGGTCTGCCTTATATAGAATCGGTTGTATAAGAGATAATACATTCCTTATCTCATTTAGGGAGAGATTAATCACGTATAGGTAATCAAAATTGAATGGGACAGACCCAATTCACCATGTGTAATATGCACTGCAACCTCTCCAACCCGTCTGGCCAGCGAGGAGAGTGTAGGCCAAATCCTCTGTCTGCTCTGGCAAAGTATGGTTCCGGTAGTACAGAGAGGACCATGCTCCTGCAGTGGAGACAAAAAACACCTGAAGATGACGATGAATATGCACTGCGGTAACAAACTCTTTGTACAAAACAAGCCAAAAGTGATGATCACCGCTCCGGATGGTACTTGATTCAAAGATTATCCATAGCCATCCAAAGAGGCAATGCTGCTAGCATAATGGGTACTTTTGAGCCAGGTACAATTCGGGGTGGCATTTTTGTTTTTTTTGTTATATTTATTGCTTTTTGTTTTATAATTTTTTGTGTAAAATAATAAAAAGAAGCCGAAAGTGATTAAATTGCACTTATTATGTTAAGAAAATAAGGTATGGTGAAAAAAATCTAGATCATTCTTACTATGTTATATACTTCGGCAAACAGTTCCATGGAACTACTAACAAATATTTCGAAAAAAAAAATCGAAAAGTAAATGATCCAATAGTCCACGCAGGCAGGATTCGAACCAGCTTGGTCTTTGTTCGTTCTTGTACAGTCAGCCACCGAGATACCTGACCCCGCCCTCTACCTTATTTTGGATTTTCTCTTCAACCAAAACTAATATTGACATGAAAATGTATACTACGATAGATTTTAATGAAGACTTTATGAACATAAATTTTTATGTCAATATTATTTTTAGTTTAAAAGAAAATCTAAGATATAGGTAGAGGGCAGGGTCAGGTATCTCTGTGGCTGACTGTACGACCAATACTTTACCAATTAAGCTGTAGCGCTTTGTTTCTACACATCGAACATCTCCACTACATCCCAGTCCTCATAAACGCAGTAGGGCTTACGCTACCTAACACATCATCATCATCAGGTCTATTTTTATTCTCCACTACAGGAGCACGACCCTCTCTGTACTACTAGAGCCATACTTAGCCAGAGCAGTCAGAGGACTTGGCCCTATAGGTACTCTCCACGCTGGCCAGACGGGTTGGAGAGGTCTAACAGATGTTTAAAAGCTTTGTTTAGCTTGTATTACCTAAGTCGCCTTCTACGACATCCACGGGAAGACTTGGAGTGGTCCTATTCTACTTTGCCGGATACCACACGGCTAATATGGCGGTGTCATCTAACACAACTACCCCACAATTACAAGTGAGGTATTTCATATAACTCACTTTACAAAGAAATTGAAAATCAACTAAGACGGTACTGCACGACGCAAACAGACGTGTTTTCAAATCATTAGAACTATGCGCTAAATCTATACTTCTATACTAATATTATAAAGCTGAAGAGTTTGTTTGTTTGTTTAAACGCGCTAATCTCAGGAAGTACTGGTTCAAATTGGAAAATTCTTATTGTGTTGGATAGTCCACTTATTGAGGAAGGCTTTAGGCTATAAAACATCACGCCGCGACCAATAGGAGCGAAGCATCAGTAAAAAATGTTTTGAAAACGGGGGAAAATTACTCATCTATACTAAGAAAAAACCTAATTAATCATAATAACAGAAATTGCCGCGGACGAAGTCGCAGGCAACAGCTAGTTAATTATATACATCAAAAGTATTTGCATAATTTAGGTAGATCTTTGCACAAGGTCACCCCTTGTTGGAATTTGAAGCAGATACATATGAAATTTAAAAACGATATGTGTGCATAAAGTTATGATATCTGTGAACATTTTTCTTCGAAATGTTTGTAAATTTTACGTCTAAAACAATAATTATCACATAACAATATTTATATTTACATCTCGAATTTCGCTTAAAAATTATAAAAAAAAATATAGGCCTCCTCTATTCAAAGTCGCTGTTCAGCTGGGCGAATTTCTTTAGGAAGTCATTTAGTATTTTTTTTAAGCAACTTTCAATTCATCTGATATTAATTAAGTTGGTACCACACTTCTAAATAGTGGGTAGTAATGGAGATTACGCATGCTTCGAATGCGTGTACCTATAATATGTGATGAACAAATTCGCCGCGGTGATTTAAAGGTACGGCAGCTCAGTGGTTGAGAGCATCGACGGGCTAGATGTCGAAGGTTGTAGGTTCAAATCCTACCTGCGGCGAAATGTTTTCATCACATATTTTCGATTTTAATTTATTTTAACAATTCTACTCTGATTCCAGGATTTCAATATAGCTCAGGTTTCAATCACGCTGTATATTGCAACGTATTTAACATATACCTTCGATCATTAATACCAACTAGATGTCGGGTCAGCGCATAAAAAACGGCTCGGCAAATAGCCCCTCACTCAAGCAGTGTGGGGCTATTTTATTTAGTTCGGTCCAAACACAGCCAACGTAACGAAGTGTCACGATGCCGCAGTGTGCACTAAAAACTTGTCGAAATAATGGCCGAAAAAAGAATTTTTCGTCCGGAGTATCTTATTTTCGGTAGGTAAATTAACTATTTTATACATTTTACCTTTTAACTAATAATAAACATTTTAAATAAATGTTGCCGATTTTCAACCACGGCAAGAAATGTTTGGCCAAGCTAGCCAACATCCGCACAAACATTTGAAGAAGCAAACAGAAACGAAACAAAACGACGTAACTCGCAATGTAATTAACGAGAAAAGTACTTTATGATTAGTGCAATAAGGTTGTCATCACAATGGATGTTCTTAGACAAAATGATTCTTCGTTTCTAAGTGACAGGTGTTATTTATTACTTTGCTAGTCTTCGTGACGAATAATCGTAAGCATAAGGTAATTGTTTTAAAAAAAGCTACTTTATTGTAAGGTGATATGGTCTGAAATATCTTGATATTAAAATGGTTTTAAAACTTTAGTCTCTGTTTATTAGTAAGTCAATGTAGATGTATAGCTATATGTTCGAGCGGACAGAATTTTGCTACGATTTTGTAGGTAATGCGTTATCTAGTTGGTATTAATGATCGAAGACATATACATTAAGTATTGTAATTTCACTTTGTTTCACTTATATGACTCATTAGCAATTCTCGATAATCGCGAGGCTATTGTACGATAAATGCAATTCAATATTTTCGTACTGTTTAATGTCACGTTCGGATTTCACATCAATATTACTCCGTGGGCCTCCGACATATAGTCCGACATATACTCGGGGTTCGATTCCCAGTTCAAACAGATCATCATGAAATTTTGCATACACGTTATCTGGGGTACTGAAAAGGACATAGGGTACATTTTATACCGGGAAAAAGTACTGTTCCTTGTGGATCGACATTGACGCAGGCGAGTCGCGGGTGGAAGAGATAATCTTTACTATCTTTACTAATATTATAAATGCGAAAGTGAGTTTGTTTGTTTATTTGTTACGCTTTCACGCCGTAACTACTAAACCGATCATCATGAAATTTTGCATACAAGTTCTCTGCAGTTCCGAGAAGGACATAGGCTACTTTTTATCCCGGGAAAAAGTACTGTTCCCGAGGGATCGACATTGACGTGGGCGGAGCCGCGGACGAGAGCTAGTTATTTAATAAAAATCATCATCATTTCGTGTAGGTGGCAAGGTCAAACGACCATGCACATCAGAATTCATCCATGCACATTTTCATTCCTGTCAGAATTCGTTGAAACCGCCTCTCGGCTTCTGAAATGGTTCGTTTAACGACTACCACAGACAGCCAGTAGCAACGGCGTAATTAAAAACTAGCAGTGCCCGTGACTTCGTTCGCGTACATTTTATGTTATGTTTGTATGGGGACTACGTCTTATCATAACTGGAGAAAAAAATGAAGTAGCCTATCCTGTGTCCTGTACGCCTAAATGTATATCTACCAAGTTTCATAAAATTCAGGTAATTCCTTTAAGAGTTATGGAGGATCAAACATACATACATATATACACATACATATATACACATACATAGTTCTAGTTGTTAGACACAATACAATAAAAAAAAAAACAAAAGTCAAGTAAAAGACATTCAGTCAAATATCCCACCCCCAATCATACCCGGCTCAAGGGTACCAATGATGCTAGCTGCATTACCTCTTTGAATAGCCATGGAAATCCTTTGAACCAGGTACGACCCGGAGCGATGGTCATAACCCTGGTCTCTCAGACGCCGTTCTATCACCAATAAAGTTTTTGGCTTCCGGGCACCATGGCCCCGCTGTGTCATACATACATATATATACACATACATACATATATACACATACATACATATATACACATACATACATATATACACATACATATATACAGAAAAAAAATCAATTAAGTTTTAGTATCATGAATAGAGCTTATATAAACACAATATCTCTGAAAACAAAGTAACTTACTCCATGACCAACCCCTACAGATTTATTATTAGTATAGATAGATGTTATTATCACACGTTATTTTTAATTCAAAAAATAAATGAGTTGTAAAGTAATATAAAAATAGTAGGGCTTTTTTTTTACATATCAATCCACACTAGAATTAACTTAATATGTCGTAATCAATATCTTTGAATATCAAATTAACTAAAAAAGAAATAAAATCGTAATATCACAACAACAATTATCAACACGTAGCATCTAATCGTAGAGCCTGAAATATAACTCAACGAAATCGGTTACGAAAGCGATAGGTTCTTGTTATAATATCACGTATAAATCAAAAAATATGGAAACCTACACTTTATATAGCAGACGGAGAGAGTTTTTATCATACACAATCATAGTTTAGTCGAAAAAATGGGGACGCACAAGATTTTGTGGTCCTCATTAGGTCTTTTGTTGATTTCGTCCACGCTGGTGATAGCCTGCGATGAGAAAGGACTATGTTTGGTGAGTTTGCATTTCAGATTAAACTTTTTTTATTAAAAACTAGGAGCCCCACCCCAACTTATCTTCGATGCTGGTCTTGGAGAAATTACCTCCCTCTGTGGTCCAGTGGTTAAGGCGTTTGCCTGTAGACCCGGGGCGTGGGTTCGATTTCCACAGGAAGCATATTTTGTTTAGTTTTTTCCAGTTTGGTTATTGCATTGCAAGCTTGAATCACCTGATTGTCTGGTAATAACGGGAACTCAACCAATGACGTTCCCGTGAAGGGGTGACTTGGCCCGTCAAAATGAACAACTTTTCCCATAGGAACAAATTCAGTGATTCTTTGCTTTTGCATCTACTGATTTCAGTACTTTTTTTTACAGTTGGAGGCTTTGAAGGAGATGAAAGAATGCAAGAAGACAGTTCTTTCTTCGTATGTATAAACTAAATTACATTACTTGTTTTGTATGAACATTTAATGATATTTAATCTATATTCCTCTTCTTCTATCTTTATCTTGCAGGTTGTTGAAGCCACTGCTCATCAAGAAAGGTAAATAAACTGATATGACATAGGAAAAAAATGCAAAAGTTTAATAATATCAATTTTTTTGTTATACAACGTGATTTTGAACTCCCTAGCTATATTGAAATCTGGGAATCAGAATCCCTCATGGAACACAGAATTGCAAGAAAAAAAGGTGAAAAACGAAAAATAAAATTAGGTTTCCCATACAAAGTCGCCGATCAGCTGGACTAATTTCTATGAAAGGTTAAATTTATTTTTTCGTTTTTTACTTTTTTTTCTTACAATTCTGTATTCCATTAGGGATTCTGATTCCCAGATTTCAATATAGCTAGGGGGTTCAAAATCACGCTGTATATAGTTAACATATATAACAAAAAAATCGTAGAATTTCGAATCTTCCCTTTTATAGGGTTCCGTACTTCAAAAGGAAAAATGGAACCATTATAAGACCACCTCGTTGTCCGTCTGTTTGTCTGTCTGTCAACAGCCTTTTTCTCAGGAACGCGTGGAGGTATCAAACTGAAATTCATATCAAATGCTCAAGTTTACTTTCCCTTGGAGCTGTAAAAAAATCAGACTTCTAAGCCAATGCAATCAAAAGATACAGCATAAATGTTTTGTTATATCATGTAATAAAAATATTTTTAATAATTTAGAACTTATTATAGACTAGCTTTCGCCCGCGGCTCCGCCCGCGTCCATGTCGATCCCTCTGGAATATTACTTTTTTCCCGGATAAAAGGTAGCCTATGTCCTTCTCCGTACTCCAGAGAACTTGTATGCAAAATTTCATGATGATCGGTTCAGTAGTTACGGCGTGAAAGCGTAACAAACAAACAAATAAATAAACAAACAAACAAACTCACTTTCTCATTTATAATATTAGTAAGGATAAGGATAATTTAGAACTTATTATAGATAATGGTACGGAACCTTCGTGCGGGAGTCAGAGTCGCACTTGGCTGGTTTTTTGAGGTCACGCCGGTTTAACAAAAGGGATTATTTAATTTTACTAGTTTCTTTATTCTTAAATTTACACAAAAATATAGCTTCAAATTTGAAGATCTGAAGACTAGAAATTATGTACATAATTACTTCATCATCATCATACTCGTATCAGCCAGAGGAAGTTCACTGCTGGCCACAGGTATAGATATTACATAATTACATTTTAATAGAAGACATAATAATTCGTCGGTAAATTAGCAGATTTTATTAATATGTTATATTAATATGATAAACCTTATAAACATGCTTCAGCGTAAGTAAGACCACGAGTAAGCTTGAACTTATCCAAAAAGCCCAAAAGACCATTGTTTTTAGTCTACTTATCACTCATGACAGCTCCGTGGCGCAGTGGTTAACACGCCAGCCTGCGACACGGAGTGCCCGGGTTCGATCCCCGGCCAAGTCAAGATGTAAAATGATCTTTTTCAGATTGGCCTGGGTCTTGGATGTTTATCTATATATGTATTTGCTGTAAAATATAGTATCGTTGAGCTAGTATCCCATAACACAAGTCTCGAACTTACCTTGGGGCTAGCTCAATCTGTGTGATTTGTCCGTATATATTTATTTACTATTATTTATTTATTTATTTACAGAAGAGAAACTTGAGCTGCCATGCGGCAAGCTGCTTCCACCGCTGCCACCACTCCCACCACCTCTTGGCTCCACGATCGTGCTGATGCCGGCCGGAGCTCCAGCTCCCCCTCCAGCGCTACCCCCACCCCCACCATTAATGTACGCCCCACCATTACTGCTACCAGCCCCAGCTCCACCACCGTATCTCCTGCCTCCACCTTCCTGCGCGCCGCCACCACAGCCGCTATTTTTACCCCCACCGCCACCTCAGCCGATGTTCCTGCCAGCACCACCGCCGCAACCAATGTTCTTGCCCCCACCAGTATTACCAGCACCAGCGCCAGCGCCAGCATGTTTACCGCCCCCACCACCCAGTCCCTTGTATCTGCCGGCTCCGCCACCACCTTTGATGCTTCCAGCGCCTCTTCCAGCCCCATTGATATTACCAGCTCCAGCCCCTGCACCTTGTGCGCTACCAGCACCACCACCGGCGCCGATATTCCTACCAGCTCCACCACCACAGCCATTATTCCTGCCAGCTCCACCACCACAGCCATTATTCCTACCAGCACCTCCCCCACAACCTTTACTGCTCCCTGCTCCCCCTCCGCAACAGCTATTCCTGCCACCACCACCATGCCTTCCAGCACCGCCTCCTGCTCCTATATATTTGCCTCCTCCACCCCCTCCACTGATGCTTCCTGCACCTCCTCCAGCTCCAGTTTACTTACCACCCGCGCCGGCACCCCCTCCAGCTCCTATAGTAATATCTCTAGTTCCACCCCCACCGCCTCCACCACCATACGAACCTTACTGCGGAGCTCCCGCCCCTCCCCCAGGCATCCCCATGACAGCTTACATGGTGCCCCCTCCAATCCCCTGTGGATTAGAACCTAAGCCATTGCTGGAGCTACCCCCTCCAAAACCCACATGTGGCTGCGGCGCATCGCCACCACCAGCATACTCGTATTATTAGTAAGATAGTTAAGAACTCATGTTATTTATTTTATTAAATAGAACCGATACATAATATATTCAATTAAAAAATACTTGTATCAATTTATTTTGTTCTAATTTCCTCATTATGCATTATCAAAAAAAACCACAAGCATCTCTTTATTTTTTCTAAAGCACTTTCCGTCAGTTTTGTTCGTGACGCCCTTTCCTGAATATCTCATGACAAGACAACATATTCCGGGTAAAATTATCCTCAACATTCCCTGGCAGGGGCGACTCAACCCACCAATATCAACAGCTTTTGCTATGAGACTAAATCTAGAACTCGAAGTTTAGTATGGAAATGCCAAAAACATTCGGTTTCCTCACATTGGACCTGTATTAAACTACATACATAGTATTACGTCTTTTTCCTTTGCGGGGTAAACAGGGCCTAGGTCTATAAGACCTTATGGCCACATTTAGCATGTTGGAGGGCGTGTAGATGGAAAATGGAATCAAAATAGTGATGGGTTGCTAGCCGTATGGATGGCCTAATGACATGATACCGCAGATTTAAGCCCAATCCCTCGATCGGCTTTTACGGTCTGCGCGGGAAGAGAAGCAGTTTTTTCTTTTCTCCAAGACCAGCATGGAAGAGTTTTCAAATTGATGGGCTAAGCCGCCAATTCCTTTGTCAAGAGAAAATTTACACCCGTATACTGCATATGTTAGTGTATGCAATATTAGATAATGGCAGTTGACAAGATGTGTTACATAAGATGCGTTAAGACAGCTTGTAAAAATACTACGCATATCTTAATATATATAAATCTCGTGTCACAATGTTTGTCCTCAATGGACTCCTAAACCACCTTTTATTATAATAAAATTCGCACACCATGTGCAGTTCGATCCAACTTGAGAGATAGGACAGTTTTTAACTTATGGCGAAACGAAGTTCGCCGGGGCAGCTAGTATAATATAAAATACTATATAGGGTCATATCACACAAATTGAGCTAACCCTACAGTAAGTTGTCATGATGTGTCGTAGGATACTAACTCAACGATACTATATTTTTACTTATATAGATAAACTTTCAAGACTCAGATCAATCAGAAATAGATCGTTTTCCATCATGACCTGACCGGGGATCGAACCCGGGGTTCTCGTGTCGCAGGCTGGCGTGTTAACTACTGCGCCACGGAGCTCGCCAAATAAATATACTTACAACTAGATAACATACTCAAATTATATTATATGGCATCCAGTTCCTCTTCGTTGTAAAACTAGAATGTTAACTATGCTCTATTCTTTCATGACCCTTTTTCACACGATTATCTTAAATCAAAATTCTGTCTTCTCAGTTCTACGCTCTCTCGTTTTCTCCGCTCTTTTAATAGCCTCAGTCTTGCTACTCCTTCTTACCGCTCTAGTTTTATGTCCAACTCGTTTCAGTTGTATAGCAACTGTGGAATGTTCTTCCAGAATCCATCAAAAGGGCTCCCAACAGATTTGCGTTCAAGGAGGCAGTATACACAAGCCGTGTGGTTTTCGGCAGAGTAGAATAAGACACTCCAAGTCTTTCCGTGGATGTCGTAGAAGGCGACTTAGGTAATAAAAGTAAACAAAGCTCATAAACATCTGTGAGACCACTCCAACCCGAGGCCAGCGAGGAGCATGTAGGCCAAATCCTCTGTCTGCTCTGGCCAAGTACGGCTCCGGTAGTACAGAGAGGATCATGCTCCTGCAGTGGAGCCTAAAAAGACCTGATGATGATGATGATGAAGCAGTACACAACTCAAGTGGCTCCCGATTCGACTTCGCCGAGACTGGCATACTCTTTCACTTTTATATACTATTCTTTTTAATCCAACCTCGCCTAACTACTTAAAAAAGCTTTTTACCTTTTACAGAGATATACAGCGACGCCCTCTGCGTAGTGCTGAAAATCTACGTTTAATAATTCCACAGCATTCTACGGAATTCTACTCACGTTCTTTCCCTGTTCGAGCCGTTCGTCTTTGGAACTCCTTACCACTGTCTATCCGGGGCGCTCAAACGCTAGCCAGCTTTAAGACTCAAGTAAAATCACATTTCTTATCTTTATTATGATATTTTCTTACTGATTGCTGTCGTCTTATTTTTCCCCTCTGTGTAAGTTATATATTTATGTATTATTGTAAGTATTAAATATATGTAGGTTTATTTAAATTTATTTGTATTCATTTAAGTTTATTTATATTTATATGTTTTTAGTAAGTAATTATATATCCCTTGCAATATAGTATTTTACTACCCCGCACTACCTACCTGCTTTAATTTCAAGCGATTTGTTAAAGAAAAGGTTGCCTGGAAGAAATTGCTGTGCGATAAGGCCGCCTTTTGCGCATTTTCCTATTACTAAGTTTAGTTTGTAATTTTTTGTTTTTATTTTTCTATGTGCAATAAAGGGTTTTTATTATTATTATCTCTTTATTTAATTTATTTCTTAGATTTAGGTTTTTAAAATATATATATAAAAGTAAAATATAAAAATAAATTACAAAACATAAAAACATTATAAAACCCTAAACCTAGAGTGCCGTCAGCAGCGGGGCAGGGCTCAAGCTACCGACAGTCAGGGCCCCAGAGAAAGAAACCTTCTGACTATTCGTGCCGTATCCAGGAGTACTGCCTTCTGTATCTGGCCCTTGATCCAACCATCTAGCGAGAGCCTCTTGAGATGTTGGTCGAGACTCTTTGCTATAAGACCGTTTGCAGACACGACTATCGGGACAATGACCGTCGAATCTACATCCCACATGGCAGTCACCTCGTGAGCCAAGTCAAGGTACTTGCTAAGCTTGTCCTTCTCGGCCTTCACGAGGTTTTCGTCATGTGGAATGGTGATGTCAACGAGCACTGCTTGGCGTGTCGATCGATCTGTCAGCACGATGTCAGGCCTATTTGCGACAATAGTCCTGTCTGTGATAACAGATCGATCCCAATACAGCGTGGCACGACCATTTTCGAGAACCGGCGCTGGTGTGTACTTATAGTACGGCACCTCGGATTCCACAAGGTCATATCGAAGAGCAAGTTGCTGGTGGATAATTCTGGCTACAAGGTTATGCCTGTGCAAATACTCTCCGTTAGCCAGATGAGAACAACCGGAAATAATATGCCTGAGTGACTCGCCAGGACGGCGGCATGCCCGACAGATGTCGACCGTACCGTCCTTCAGGATATATCTCCGATAGTTGTTCGTCATCATGACCTCGTCTGCAATTGCACAAACAAAACCTTCAGTTTCTCCAAAGAGGTCACTGAATCGTAGCCAGTTTACCGACGCGAGCAGATCTACATCGGGCCCAGTTAGGGCCCGGTAGAACCGCCCATGCAGCTCCTTGCTCTTCCATATGTTTTTGCGGTCTTCGATGCTTAACACCGTTGGTCTGCGCCAATTCTCGTTTGCTAAGGAGAGCGGCGTGAAGCTCCTATCTACTGCTACAACGTCGCGATGCATCCCACACTCATTATTAAGGAAATAATCCCTAAGACTGCACACCTCGCGGTTATGGAGAGTCTTGGCGTTCAAAAAACCACGACCTCCACACTTACGTGGGATGTACAGTCTCATAACAGATGAGCGTGGGTGAAGCATGCGATGCGCTGTCAGCTGTTGACGGACCTTCCTATCCAGGGCATCTAACTCAGTTTGGGTCCATCTTAGTATGCCAAAGGAGTAAGTGAGTAGGGGCATTACCCAAGCATTGAAAGCGCGCGCCTTATTACCACCTGACAAAAGACTTTTAAGTACTTTTGTCCGTCGACAAAAGAAACGCTCTTTCACCGCCTGCTTTATGTCCCCATCCACAATACTCAAAGACTGTGACATACCAAGATATTTGTAAGTTTCCGCCTCCGCGAGAGATTTGACGGACATTGTCTCAGAAAGTTGTAAATTTGTTGAATTTACAACTTTTCCCCGTTCGACATACATGACAGCACATTTATCTACACCAAACTCCATCCTGATAGAACTACTGAAATCTTCTGTGATTTTCAATAGCTCCACCAGGTCAGAGGGATTCGGTGCAAATAATTTTAAGTCATCCATGTATAACAGGTGAGAAACAATCTCCCCATCACTTCGGAGGCGGCAGCCTAGTCTTGAATCCCTCAGTAGGGTGCTGAGGGGGTTCAAAGCGAGACAAAACCATAATGGACTCAAACTGTCGCCCTGGAAAATGCCTCGCTCGATCCTTATCAAGTCCATCGGGTCCGAGGAGCCATTTCCTCTACCTGACTGACAAAGGAGTGTGGTCCATTGTCTCATACACGTGCCAAGAAAGGATCTTAAAGTTGAAATAACTTTATACAACTCTAAGACCCTCACTAGCCATGAATGAGGCACTGAATCATAGGCCTTCTTATAGTCAATCCAGGCAGATGAGAGGGCTGCCTTTTTCCGTTGAACTTGCTTGCAGATGGTCATGTCCATGAGGAGGAGCTCTTTGGTACCACGGGACCCAACCCTACATCCATTTTGAGAGGAAGCCATGATTTTGTTCACAACAATATGCTGGTTAATTTTTGCTCTCAAGATGGATGTAAGGAGCTTGTAAAGAGTTGGCAAGCATGTGATAGGTCTAAAATTCTTGGGATCCGTGGTACTACCGGATTTATAGAGCAGGAAGGTGAGTCCTGTCGTAAGGAAAGAAGGTAGGGAACCAAGCACGAGGGCTTGTTGGAATTGTGTGGCCAAACGTTCATGTGAGCTTCGAATCCACTTTATCCAGAAGTTGTGCAATCCATCCGGTCCAGGACTTTTCCAGTTCTGCGCCGTACGAATCGCACAACTTATGTCATCGGGGCTGATAGTTACAGCCCCCATGGACTCGATGGGCTCACATTCACGTTCAATCACTGTCATCCAATCACCCTCGGTGTGTTCAACTGGCACCGACCAAATACTACGCCAGAAATTATTCATAGCAGTAGCATCCGGCAGCTGCCCGTCGATCACACATTGTTCAGTTCCCTCCCACTTTCTATACACCTTCCTTTGGTCACTTTGGAAGAGCCTATTTAGCTGGAATCGTTCCACACGCTCTCTGTAGCGGCGAATACGTCCCGCCCACGCATAGACTTTCTGCTTCAGGAAGTCAATGCGTTCCGTAATACAGGCAATATATTCGCTGGGTCTAATACCAGTACCCGCGAATGCCTGGTTCACGAAACGCATGACACGGGGGCGATTGTTGCCCTCCCTGAAGCAAATTAGCTTTGCAATGAGAGTCCTGAATATGCTGATACGTCGCTCAATCCGCTTTTGCCATGCAGGGACCCCGCCGACGGGCCGAGCTGCATAGTCAACGTCAGGAAACTTGACTCGTGCAACCCGACACGCCGCAATGGCCCCGCATTTATTATTATTATTATTAAACGAACATTTTCTTGATAATTCTTCTGCTTCTCCATAATCATCCATATAACTTATATTTTATAGATTATGTAATTAGCAATATTACGTATTGTGTATTTATGTATGTTTACCGTTATATATGCCAGTTTATATTTTTTGTAAGTAAGAATAAGAATAAGAATAAATTTTATTTAAACAAGAACTTAATCTAGGTTACATAATATTAACAAATATACACTTTCTTATGTGATAGATAATATATCGTACCTCTATTGATTACTAGTGGCCCCACACTAGGCATAAATGCCTGTCCTGTGGCAGCCGATGGATTTACACTATAATATTATTTTACATACCGGCTTTACAAATGTGAATATAATAGGAAATGGGATAATTAATTTATTAATTTACAATATGAAGGAAATCTTCAGTGAAATCATAAGTCCAAGGTAAAAGCAGTGACCGAATAAGAGACTTGGCTGTTCTGACAGATACATCTTTAATATGAATCATTCTGCAGATTTTGTTGTAGATATAGGGAGATGCAAACAAGGTAAAGCGGTTTGCAAATGCAGTGTTTACTTGGGGGGTATGTATTCTGAAAACCCGTCTCTGAAGCAATTTTGGGTAGTCTGAAGATTTTAAAACTTGACAATGTGTATCAGAAGCGAGTTTAAATATATAAAGCTTAGGCACACTAAGGACTTTTGTCTCTTCATAAAGACTAACAGTGGGGTACAATAGTGGCCTGCTTAACATAGCCTTTAATACAGCTCTTTGTGTTCTTTCAATTTTGATAGCGTAACAAGTAGCAGCTCCACCCCAAATAAGTATATGTGTTTATTATAATAAATTATACATATTTATTTAAATTATCTATCAACACTTTATCGCACCTCCCTATCTCGGATTAGTCTTAAGGTTTGACTGGCAGAGGATGCATTATGGCATTAAGGCGTTGTGCATCAGAAGAATATCGTTAAACGTCTATTTTTTCGTCGCGCAGTTAGCCTTATTGTTCATGGAATACAAGCATGAAAAAAATATGAAGTACAGTTCAAAGATCAAAATAAATGGTTACATCAAAATATTTTCAAAAAAATATTTAAAACCTAGCTAAATAAAATAGCAAGAAAGCTATATCCAGAAAAAGTTTCGTCGCGAATCACTTGATATTTTCAGTGACAACTACCAATTTTTATACGTCCATAAAAAGTATAACTAAATGAGTAAGATAGATACCTAAAAAAAATACAACATTTGGTTATAATTATTGAATTATTATATTAAAAGTGAAAATTAACACGGAAATGGCAGACACGGGTTTGAACTGAGACTGATGACATGTATGACACGAGTGTATAAAATATCTCGCGATGTACGCTACAAACGGTTAAGGTGATACCACTGTAAATAAGGTCGTTCTGAACCTTATTTATCTCGCAAAATACTTAAATTAGGAGTTTCAAATCTAAGTAATATGATTTTTGACTATTTCATCTCCAAAAATTGAAGATAAAAACACGTTTTGATAAAATTTTCTCGATAGAAATATTTTTTGAAAAATGGTCTTCGTTCGCAGAGTTTTTGTTATTGTAGCTCAAATGCGACGAATTAAATAATGATTTTTAGACTAAAAGATAGGTTATTAGTAATTCATCAAAATGTAAATATGAAAATACAATTAACCGGTCTGATTTTATATAAAATAGAAATAACGAATTTGGCGCTTACGTTTTTTTCTTTGAGCGACTCGAGACTATCTCCTATCTCATCATTCACGGGCTAAACCGCCAAGCGCTATCCCTTGCGCGCACTTTATCAGTCCTTTGCCGAGCGAAGGTACCAAAAAATTTGAGGCCTCGCCTTAAGGGATACAGCGCCTTAAATCTTTTTATTGTGCAACAAAGTTTAAATAAATAAATTATAAGTACTTGAATAAAAACTCATATTAGCACATATTCATATCGACGGTACATATTACACAATGAAGGTCAGCTCAAGCGATTATACTTGCTATTGTTAATTGTTGTTTTTAATGACTTGGCCATGTCCCTGAGTTAATAATACCGGCCACGTGCGAGACAGAAAGGGTTCCGTACTACCATATAATATTTAATAACATAAAACGCCCAAAAAACGTTTTTTATATGGATAGGCTAGTTTCCTAAAAAAATATAATAAGTCCGTCAGTTAGATATTCAAAAAATATTGGACACGTATTTTTTCTTTTGTCGATTAAACAAAAAATGATAAAGATATAGGCCTTTGAAGTTCCGTGTGACGTCATAGTTTGCTACAATTTTTAGCAAACTTTGACGTCACGAGCCCCCACTCCTGAACTTTGACGCGCTTTATCTTTATTATTATTTATTGTTTATTTGACAAAAGAAAAAATACGTGTCCAATCTTTTTTGATTATCTAACTGACGGAGTTATTATTACGACCCAGGAAACTAGCCAAGTTCAATGGTTGAAGCGTTAAAATACGACAGACAGAGTTATTTTCGCATTTTTAATATTAGTATTAGTATGAAAGTATGGCTATTATTTATACTTCTAAGTCCAGAAATGAGAAAAATTCCGTAAAACCTTTACCCTCCCATTTTACCTCTTTACGGATGAATTTTGTACATTTCACCCACATATATCTTTGTTAATTGTAATCGAGAAATTATATATCTATTTTTATACTTCTAGGTCTAGAAATGTGAAAATTTCCATACAAACTTTATCCCCCTTCTGGGGGATTTTTTTCCAGTTGACCTACACAGATCTTTTTCAATTGTAATCGTGAATTTAATTACCTATTTTGATACTTCTAAGTTTAAAAATGAGTAAATTCTTATACGAACTTTACCCCGCTATTTTACCCCTTCAGGGGAAAATATCGTCCATTTTACCTACACAAATATTTTTAATTGTAACCTAGAACTTATATACTTATTTCCATATACGTTTAAGTCACCCCTAAGTTACACCCCTCTTTTTTAATTTTAATCGATAACTTATATACCTACTTTCATACTTCTAAGTCCAGAAATGAGAAAATTCCATAAAAAAATTACCCCTTTAGAAGTTAAATTTCTAAAAATCCTTTCTTGGCGCTCACTTACATCATTAACAGAACCCCTGTACGAAATGTCAAGTTTCTAGGCGCAGCAGTTTCGGTTACGTTGATATATAAGTCAGGTTTGCCGTTTGTCCGCCGTTAGTGCCCATCCCTCAGGAACAGTAGAATTTCCCGGAATAAAAGGTACCCTATGTCCTTCCCCGGGTCTCAAACTCCATACCAAATTTCATTCAAATTGGTTCAATGGTTGAAGCGTGAAAAGAAGACAGAGTTACTTTCGCATTTATAATATTAGTATGGACTAGTATGGATAGGTATAATACTGTCGTATAACGAAGATGAATTGACTTTGGATTTTAATTTTCCTATGTCACTTATATTTTTAAGTGCTATATATTTGCAGGCAAACTCACGCCTTGAGTTCATTTAAATGACGATAACTTTTTTTTTAATGAACCGATTTAAATGAAACAAACTTTAAATATTTTGCTGAGTTAAAACAAAGCAATTGGGGCTAGCTTAATATCGTGATTTTTGTCCGTACCACTCCGACCCCTCTTCGGCTCCGAATAGCCAGAGGAATCCCACTATCCGAAACCCTTGCACTCGCAACCGGAACAGAGTGCGTAGAGTAGGATTAGCTCCGATTACTGGTGATGGTGACCGCCCGTCAGTCACGGGTGACTCGCACCCAGGATAGGCCCTTCTGGCAATGTAGCTTTCAGCCCATAAGGCATAAGATGAGAGTTGCTGCTCTCCAAAGGCGAAGTACGGAATCATCCTCATTATCAGACAATCAGGTGATTCAAGCCTGCAATGTCCTACCCAAACTGGAAACAACTAAACAAAGTATGCTTTCCGTGGGGATCGAACCCACGACCCCCGGGTCTACAGGCAAACGCCTTAAGCACTAGAGGCACAGACCAGGGAGGCAGTTATATTAGCATGTTGGTGGGCGTTAGGTGGGAAATAGAATCAATGATTCGTCAGATTCGCCCTCATGTTTCAGATTTGATCTCATTCTCGTTCTACAACCGCATTCTATATATAGGTATTTATGACTTACTTGGATATTGTCTTTGCACAGGTATTTTATTTATAACTAGCTTTCGCTCGTAGCTTCGCTTGCATCAACGTCATTCCCTCAGAAACAGTACTTTCGGGATGAAAGGCCCTTCTCCGTACTCCAAAAAACTTGTATGCAAAATGTCATGATGGTCGGTTCGGTAGTTACTGCGTGAAAGCGTAAAAAACAAACTCACTATCGCATTTATAATATTAGTAAGAAAGTAAGGATATCTTTCGGGCTTGACAGTGCCTAATTATTATAATATTAATTGTTATATCAATAAACTAAAACTAACTAGGATGGCGCAGCAACCCAAAGTGAGTTTTGACCCAAAAATATGAAACTTTTTTCATTGTGATACTGGCCCCTTATTGTGTGAAGCCCACTCGCTCATGCAAATTCGGGACTTGACCTGAGTACCTATATAAATTTTTTTACCACCTAAATATCGCAGTGCAATTTCGTTTCGTAGGTACATCGATCGTATCACTGCAATATGGCACCTGTACCTCAAGAGAACACTGGAGAGATGGATGAGCTACATGGGGATAGTATCGTCATATCGGGAGTGTCCACGCTAATGCCGGGCTGTGAAAACTTTCATGACTTCGCTGAAAAGCTGTATAAGAAAGTAAGTTGTCAATAAGTAACTTGACTTATTTTCCTATGTCCCCTGGGTGGGGCAGAGGGCTGCTACAGTGCTTCTCCATCTCGTTCTGTCTTGAGCAACGCATTTCACTTAGGGCCAAGACAGCCCGATTGTCTTCACCTTTGCCGCTACCGGGCAGCGTATTGCCAACTGTATACTGACCCAGACCGGGATGCTCTGAGTTCTATCGCAGTTTGCCTTTATAGTTGAAGAGCAAACTGTATACCTATTCAGAGAGTGTCTGAATCGAAATACATTTTGCTTTAAAATACTTGACCAAAATACATACGAGTTTGTCCATACTTTCCAGCGTCTGGTGTAGTATGTAATGGCATGATAATTTAGAACAAAATGCTAAAACTTGCGCCGCTTGCGACCTTGACTCCTTTTTTTCGCCAGTGGCCGTGACTTCAATAGCAATTACGCACATGTTTATTAAATAAGTGTAAAAAAAAATAAACCGACTTTATAACTGTTTTTTATAGATCGGTGTAAGCCTTAATAATTTGAATAAAATTGACAATTGGCTAGTTTGCGGTACAAGTGTGCTAGTAGAAAAACAGTTGGCATATTTAGTGATATTTTTAAACATATATTTTTTATTTCGCACTTTCCGGTTATTAGCCAAAAAAAATACAATTATGAAGTCGGTTTAAATTACATATTAAGTTCTTTTAATTCCCATTTTACTTATCCGTTTTTGTATTTGTGTTATTGACAATTTTCGATAGGGTAATAAAGCACAAAGAGTGTGGCGTGACGCTATCTCTGCTATTTGAGTATTTGTTTTTGGCGTTCAATGAACATTTTTCATTTTCTGTTCTTGATTCATTAATTTACTTTGTTCAATCACTTATCATATCGACTTAATTGAGTTATTATTACTTACACCGAAATTACAATTAGGTACAATTTATTGTATCAGTGCATCTTTCTTATGAAAAATTAATAGATACTCTATAGTTGTTACAGTTCAAATTAATTTTTAGTCATAGTTTCAACGGCTTTTTTTTAGTTAAACCTTAAATTTTTACAATTTATATACTTAAATTACTTCACAATAGGTATGTTTTTTGGGGAAAGTTGTTCAATTTCTCGGATAAGATACCGAAAAATTGCAACAGCATAAAAATATACGGGATATTACGAAACACGTTGTATAGTTAGTTAAATATATTCGCGTGTCACAGTTTGCTTTACATACAAGCGAGTAAAGTGCATACCTTCTCAGATTACTCTGAGCTGGTATGTACTTTGCTCCAATTTGTTTGTGATTTTAATGAGCACGACGTAGTTCAGTACAGACTATGGGTGTCTGGGTCAGTATACAGTTTGGCAATACGCTACCAGGCACTTTATCAATAAGTACTAATAATAAATCTGTAATGGTTGGTCATGGAATAAGTTACTTTGTGTTTTTCAGAGATATCGTGTTTATAATCTCTATATTACCTGAAGATGGTTGCCGTCACCGAGGTAGGCCGAGAAAACGCTGGAGAGATGATCTAGATACTTTTCAAAAAGACTGGTCGAGGTTAACATCCGATAGAGACAAGTGGAGAGAGATGAGAGAGACCTTTGCCCAGCAGTGGGACATATAGGTTTAAAAAAATCTCTATACAACTACAGCTAATTACTATTGTATATACTGAGGACCTCGATGGTCCAGTAGTTCTGACTATGCAACACGGAGTGACCGGGTTCGATCCCCAGCCAGGTCAAGATGGAAAATGATCTTTTTCAGATTGGCCTGGGTCTTGGATGTGTGTCTGTATATGTATTTGTTATAAAATATAGTATCGTTGAGTTAGTATCCCATAACACAAGTCTCGAACTTACTTTAGGGCTAGCTCAATCTGTGTGATTTGTCCGTATATATTTATTTATTTACTATTATTAGCGCTTACGTACCCTAAGCAACCCCCGGCGCGTTTTCCACTGGGATGGGTGACCGCAAGTGGCATAAAAATATCTCGAGCTCCTCCGTTGGATGTTAAACCGTTGGATCATTGATAGGGGTCGTTCAGCAATGTCAGATGCCTTTAGGTAGCTTGTATAATTTGACACCAGAGTTGGGCACTTACACACACGAGAAAAACGAACTTGTTCGTGTATCTTGTTACTTATTCGTGTATCTATAGAATCATGTTAGTAGGCGACGCGGCTAGTAAACTATAATTTTTTTGATTGAAGCCACATAGGTGGCCTTCGGTTCTTATAAACCTAGGCTCTGTCTACCCCGCAAGGAAAGAAAAAGACGTGATGCTATGTATGTATGTATGCAATATTAGTATCGTAGAGTTATCATCCCATTACACAAGTCCCGAATTTACTTTGTGGTAGCTCAATTTGTGTAATTTGTACGTATATATTTATTTACTTACGTAGAGATACTATATAGGTAGCAATTCTATTTTCTAGGAGCGGCTGGTGGTCCGTGACCCGTCTCACTGGCGTAACCTGAACCATCCCGAGCTTACTCCATACATCGGCAAGATTACTGAAGACTTGTCCAATTTTGATGCTCAGTTCTTCATGGTACACAACTCTTTGGCCGTGTCTTTGGATGTGCTCGCAAAAAAGCTGATGGAGCAGTCTTTCCGGGCGGTTTTTGATTCTGGTAAGTGCTCCACTTTGGATATGTATTAATTAATGAGGAACATAGCGCGTAGAACCGATGCCTAATGGGGCAGAAGGATGGCGAACACGTACAGTCAGCCAACGAGATACCTGACCCCGCCACCTACCTATAACTTGAATTTTCTCTTAAACTAAAAATTATACTAACATGAAAATATATACATATTCAGAAAGATTTTAATTAAAACTTTCTGAATATACATTTTCATGATAATATTACTTTAATTTATGAGATAATTCAAGATATAGGTAGTTGGCGGGGTCAGGTATCTCGTTGGCTGACTGTACTAGCAAGTGTCCACTTTCCATCAGGTGGCTAGTCTGCTCGTTGCTGTCAAATATACATAAAAAAGTGCAGCGTCGGACACAAACCGATCAGATGGTCGGATGACCTGACTAAGGTCGAAGGAAGACGCTGGATGCAGGCCGATTCCAATCAGTCGAATTGGAAATCCTTGGGGGAGGCCTATGTCCAGCTGTAGACTTTTTGCAGCTGTATGATGAATGAGGGGGTAGCTTTACCGCCTTCCACTAACAAATATGCTGTCTCAACATCGGAACCGAGGAATACTACAGCTGAGCAGGCAAAGTCCAACAATCTCCGAAAAGATACAGCGTTATTACAATACTAGCAGCCCGCCCCGGCTTCGCTCGGGTAGATATAGTGATTTAACGAAAAAATAAAAATAATAATTTTAATACACGCTTGGCAAACTTTCCGTGCTTAGCGCACTCGATCGAGTTTACTTTTGATAAACAAACAAAGTTATAACAACAACCTACAAATAGTTACACATACAGACACATAAAACACGTAAAATTTATAACACCCTATAATAATGGTTAATGTAATTGGTAAAAATAATGTTTTCAGTTAATTTCAATTATATGTTTAGGTACCTACTTAAGTAATAGGAGAAGCAAAATTTCTCATAATCACTTCTCTCGTTGATGTATGAATATTACCGGTCACATGGCTTCCGCTAAAAAAATAAAAAGTCAAGAGTTACGGAAATGTAAATATTACGCTGGATGTACCGGGTTTCGTGGAATTATCACCTAAGAAACTAACATGACATAAGGTTTTAAATTTATTTTGATATAAAATAATTATTCATTATGTAAGACAATGTAAAATTCCTACGCCAACTATGGCAGATTTTGTGTGTGCAGTGCTATTGTAACATTTTTATAACTATCATGTTCTAAAGGAACAAATGATCTTGAATCTTAAATCTTGAAAAAAAATTACAGAACCCCTGCTTTGGCAAAAAAAAAACACTCTCTAAAGATTCTATTCTCTCTTTAGAAAGAAATTGACTAGCTCCGTGGCGCAGCGGTCAACACGCCAGCCTACGACACGGAGTGACCGGGTTCGATCCCCGGCCAGGTCCAGTCAAGATGGAAAATGATCTTTTTCAGATTGGCCTGGGTCTTGGATGTGTATCTATATATGTATTTGTTATAAAATATAGTATCGTTGAGTTAGTATCCCATAACACAAGTCTCGAACTTACCTTGGGGCTAGCTCAATCTGTGTGATTTGTCCGTATATATTTATTTATTTATATTCCTACGATAACCCGTTGGTCCAAATCCGTAGTAATGCATTTAGAAGCCTTTACTCGCGTTGCTCAGAGTGACGTCACAGCCAGTAAAATAAAATACAGATATTCAAACATTTTGACCTTACTAATAATGGTATTTCTTTCAGGAATCTGTCCATCCCAATTGTATGGCAAATCCGTGGCTGTGTACACCGGCATAGGATATACCGAATATGAAAAGACGATCTTCTTTTCTAACGTCAAGCATGGACTTATGGGGTAAGCTTTTCTGACATCAAATCTTCCATTTATGGATTTGCCCTTATATAAGCTCGCGTGAATGTCGATGTCTTGCGAACAATATTTTTGGAATAAAATCCCATGTTCTTCCCCGGTCGTCAAGCTACCTCTATACCAGATTTCATTGTTGGAAGCGTAAAGAGGTAACAAACATACAAACAAGAGTAGGTAAGATGTACCGAAATAGCTTATGAGCAAGAGGATTTTAAGTATGAGGTACCTGTAGGTATAGTTGTCAAACAAATCACCGATTTCTGTGATGATCAAAAGTGCATTCATTGATTTTTTAAGAAACTCAATGCAACTGAATATAATTATCTTGCTTTAAAAAAATAATTATTTTTAGTTCTTATTTTGTTAGTGGTGATGTTTCTAAAAGAGATGTAGAAGCATGTTTTGGTAGTACACTTATACGCCAATGCTGATTTTTTTTTTAATTTCCTCACATAGCTTGCTGCATAGATTTAAAAAAAATTGCGTCTCACGTGCTGTCTTGAGAGACTTCAGAACATCATTTGTTCAAATATTTTAAGACAAGATCTGATAATAAAGATGATTCCGTGCTTCGGAAGGCACGTTAAGCCGGTGGTCCCGGCTGCCATCTGGTAGTCGTTAAAGGAACCACGTCAGGGCCGAGAGGCGGTTCCGACGAACTCTGACACCAGGGTGTGCATGGTCGATTGACCGTGACACCTACTCGAAATGATGATGATGATGAGTAAAGATCTTTTTTAAATGGCGTCATTCAGGTGTTTCTAGATTTTATTTTCATTGGACAGGTCAAACAGAACCATGTTTGCCAACCGGATATCCTACTTCATGAACCTGACTGGGCCTTCGGTGACAGTGGACTCGGATTGTTGTGGATCCTTCACTGCACTGCAGCTGGCCCAGCAAGCGATCAATTCTGGTGTTTGTGAGTCTGCCATCGTTGGCTCTGCCAGATTGATACGACACCCACAGACTCCCATCGCATATCACAGGTTAGTTTTACCACGAAACTTGGTCACAAATGTCATCCTTAACAGTTTGGCCGGTGGTTTCACGTGTAGCATCAGGTACGCGCGCCTGGCGTCCCGAGCTGCTACTTCATTTTCCTCCATTCATCCGAAAGAGAATGAAGGCATTAAGATACTACGTCTTAATGCCTTCATTCTATTTCCTTCCCCAGCATAAAAATGCTTCCGATAGGCAGCAGCGTCGTAAGTCCAAGAAGCAACTTCGCTCGCCAACCCGCCTGCCTGAATGATGATGAATGATCCCCAAACTTTACCTGGTTATAAAACATAACCAGGTAAAGTTTGGGGGCTAGTTTGCATTTGTAATAAAAATAATAAAGGCACAAATCACACAGATTGAGCTAACCCACAGTATGTTGTGAATTTGTGTCATCGTAGGATTCTAACTCCTTGAGTTATGTTACTATATTGTTACGTTAAAAATGAACATCCATACCCAGACCAACTTGTAAAATATTAATCATTAATATTTCTTTATTTTCTTCTACAAATGGACATAATACTGGCTAGTTTAAAAAGAAACCTTTTTTTTTTCAAAAAAGAAAGCAAAAGCAACAGAGTATTAGCAAACTAAAAATACCTAGTTTTCCCATGGTACCCGTCGAACGAAAGACTGCTATTAACGGTCAAGTCGAGAAGTTCGGCGGGTATCATGCTTGTGATATTTTGCTAGAAGGTAATTTTTAAACAAATTCCAGGAATGTTCCTGCTAGTCCTGATGGCAAAATGAAGTCTTATGATGAAGAAGCTAACGGACAGTTCATATCTGAAGCCGTGTCTGTGGTCTATCTACAGAAATATAAGGATGCTAAAAGGTACCTCTCCTGTATGTACGGTATAATCTTTATAACCTCCAAATAGGCATTACTAGGTTGTAGTAGACTATCGTCACTACGTGGGTGAGAATAAATATCCAATTTCTTATACCTACCCGATTAAGAAGCGTTTAAGAGATATGGAAGTGTGAATATTACAATATAAGTTAAAAAATATGTAGCGGTGATTGTGTTGAAATTCTTTATAAGCACGATCAGCAGTATTGTTCTGAGTAGTTTCCACTATTTCTGTGACGGTTTCAGGAAGCATTGCTGTAAGTGCTGCGTTCCTATGTGAACAAGCGATTGCTGCACGAAAATGAAAAAAATAAAATGAATAATTTTTATACAAAAAAGGATACATGTGTCGCTTTTTGAACGTCATATGTTTCTGTTATTTATTTTTCTTTCTTTTATGTTTGCAAAATTCAATCACTAGTATCGGCGAATGCAAGCACACATATCTCACTATAGACGCGCAATAAAGTTTGGCGCGAGCTGTAACAATATTTAAATTAATTTCAGAGTATATGCCCAGCTACGCCACGTCAAGAGTAGTTTTATGACTGATGTGGTATATGGTGAAGAAGTTAAACTGTATCGGAGCGTAGACACTTTGACACGGTTCTTCAGCGACTTCTACGACGAAGCCAGGATACCACCATCGCTAGTTGAATACGTAGATGGTTTTGGTGCAGGTTCGTATTACTCAAATTGTACGTATTTACTGTTCGTATTACAAAAATCAAATGAAATAGAATTTTATTCAAATATGGATATCATGTTTTTGAACGTCATATTATTATCCTTATCCTTAATCCTTACTAATATTATAAATGCGAAAGTGAGTTTGTTTGTTTGTTTGTTACGCTTTCACGCCGTAACTACTGAACCGATCATCATGAAATTTTGCATACAAGTTCTCTGGAGCGCGGAGAAGGACATAGGCTACCTTTTATCCCGGGAATACTATTCCCGAGGGATCAACATTGACGCGGGCGAAAGCTAGTTTTTAATATTTGCAAAATCGATAAGCTACTAGCGTTTCGGAACGACCACTGCTGAGAAGATAACGCGCGCACAATGTCTTCCCAATTCCCGTTGATGAGATAGGTCTTCTCGGGCTGCTACTTGCTTTTTCCCCATTCATCTTAGTTAGGAGTATCCTACTACCTTTATTCCCTTCCCAGATCCAACAAATTCCGATCCGTCCCCTTTATCCAGCAGAGGACTTACGGTTGAAATGATGATAATGGTACGATGATAATGGTACTGCAATAGTAATATTGCTCTCATGAACTGAGCGTACCTCTCAGTTTATATATATTTATTATACAGTTGTTTACGTAGTAATAGCTCACTAACACTCAGCAATTTTGCAGCGCTACCAGAGTTCGACAGAACCGAGTTGGAGGCACTCGCCCAAGTGTTCTGTAAGAATCGAGTGCATCCACTAACAGTCGGCAGCGTGGCTTCTAACGTGGGTTACACGGAAGCTGCTTCTGGATTATCCAGTATTGTAAAGGTAAGTACTCGTAACTATTTACATGCATAAACAACGGGTTAATTACGAACATACTTTCTGCTTCTGGTCTACATGTTTTGAACTCATCCGGAGGTCTTCCTCAGAGCGAATCCGAATGGAGACGCGCGCACAATCTATTCCCGATTCGCATTGATGAGATAGGTATGACATTGTGAAAGCGCACCAGGCTTCTCGAGCTGCTACTAGCTTTTTCCCCATTCATCCTAGAGAGGAGTATCCCAATACCTTTATTTCATTCGACCAATTCCGACGAATTCCGATCCTTTCCCTTTATCCAGCAGTATCCCAATACCTTTATTCCCTTCCCAGATCCAACATATTCCGATTCTTCCCCTTTATCTAATAGTGGACTTATGGCTGAAATGATGATAATGGTAAAGTAGCAATACGAGTAAAGTGTAACGCCCCTAATGTTTTGCATGAACATATTAAGTAGTAAGCCTCTGTGACCACCGAGTGGAGATCGATTCCAGCGAGAGTAGGAGGGACAGAAGACAGAGATAATATTCTTAAGAGCCTTGGAATATTTGAAAATACTGTAGACGAAAAACTTTTCTCTCCTAAAGGAGGCGTTGCGATGCTAATGTCTAACTTTTAAGTTAGAAATATTTTTTCCAGATGTTAATTGCATATCAAAAAGGTCAAATAGCAGCGAACCTAGACTGCAAACACCCAAGGCAAGACGTGTCTGCGATTCAGGATGGCACAATGCAGATAGCTTCGGAACACACAGCATTTCGAAGATCGTTTTCCGCTGTAAATTCTTTCTCAGTGGGAGGAATGAATGGCCATGCTTTGCTCCAAGGACATTATAAACCAAAGGTAGTTATCTGATCTATCTGCATCGTCAGTTATGATGCCTTCATTTTCGTCATCATGCTATTAGCTTTGCTTTAACACTAACTAATTTTCTATTAACTATTTACCAAACAACGAATCTTCTTCCTCTTTTTCGTGAGTGGCTGACACTTTTTTTTTGAGTGGCTGACACTGTTTTTTCGTAGCATGAGACAACATATGCCGTTTGTTGACCAAGAAGCTTCGTGGAGATCCTAAGCACTTATAGCCGGCCCTGCTCCCCCCACCCCCAAGCTATTAGTGCTTAGACCTATGCTAGTCATAGTATACATGAGGTACCTTAGTAACTAACGAGAGGGGTGAGGGGGTGACCAAATGTTTATTTTCAACTGGGCCCACCCTATCCTATCAGAGGCCCCAGGGTTTCATCACCATCACTGGCTGGCGTGATGTTACTGGTGCGCCAAGACGTGATGCCAAAATCCTCTACATATCGGGTAAACACTCAACATAACCTTGAAGGGGTAACTCAGCCCTTTTGCTATGGGATCTATGCTGATGGTAAATGTACACTCGGGATTCATTTACTATGCTGCCCGCAACTACGTTTTTTACTTCGGTGATGAATTTCTGATGTGGTACTGACTTGCCAAGGGTCCTATGAGGCATTTTATGGCGTGATAACTTCTTAAAAATTAATGAACACCGGCTGCATGCATGAAAAAATATCACTTCCATGTGCAGTGCAAACGAGAGCGCGCAACAAGCAATAGAGAACCTAAGACGATTTGTGACGCATCTATCTCTGTCCTAACATTATCACTTAAAGTTATCGTCCGTAACCCTACTTTACAGATAGCCATTTTTTATATAATAACTGTTTCTTTTTAGAAATCTTGCGCTAAAAAGATAGACCTTCCGTATTTGCTGCTGGCATCTGGACGGACTGACAGCGCAGTTCAAAGAATACTGACAGACGTTGGCTCACGCCCTATCGACCCTGAGGAGTTGGGCTTGCTCCACAACATTTTTAAATCACGGATATCACAGCACATGTCTAGGGGCTATGGATTGTATGGTAAGATTAATGAGAAGCAAATTGTGTGAGATATCATTTTTATATTGAATAAAACGGTTTACTCTTGTATTTTAGTCAGAAAATGCCGACAGTTTAAGCCTTGTTAGTAAGTCGTCTTCAAGGCAAGTGTCAAGGTTATGATTGTTCTGCATTTTCTTATGTTACATATAAATCAACTAGCATTTCGATCGAATCCAAAAAACTATTTAAAAGCATCCGAAAAAGCCGCAGAGCATACTAATGAGGATTTACTGAAATTGGAGGCACACGACAGCACCGAGGCGTCGGGTCTGGCAATCGGTAATCAGGCAACAATGTATCAGTTGTCACTGCTTGTTAAATATTATCCAATGATAGTGATTTAGTCGTATTTTGGTATTTTACAACAGAGTGCTGCCATCAGTCGGCCTGTTTACTAACTTAGTGTACAACGTTTTAATAATGACTTCAAAATACATTGCGGCTTTCGCATGATTGACTATTTTTATTCAAGATACATAAAAACGCAATGTATTTTGAAGTAACTACCAAACACTAAATTACCAAATAGGCCGGCTGATGGTAGGTACGCACTTCAGAAAACCCTCATTACAAGATATAATACGCACTTGGTCTGTGCGGCCGCGGTTTCTTTTAACAGGGCATGTGAACAGTGCCGTTTCTTTATAAAAATACTACAGCATATTTCAACAGAGCCAACAGAACTTGCTTGGATGTGGGTTTTAATATAATGCTTTAAATTTTCAGTTACTAGTAAGTATATAAGGTAGTCATACAATAACAAAATATATATAAAAGAACATGCAATAATACACGGGCTTTCGCATTTTAGCATCTGAACCTACAGGCACTAAAGCCCTACGAGAGAGCAAAGGATACTATGATGAAGTGATCAGGCCGCTGTGGTTCGTGTATAGTGGAATGGGATCACAGTTTGCGGAAATGGGAGTCGATCTGATGAGGATACCAGTATTTGCAAATGCAATTTATCGGTAATAATATTTAACACACTTCTGACTGTAGATATGAGAATCATTAATTTTTTAGAATGTCTGATTCTGAGCCCATGCATGTTTTATAGATATGGAAAATTAATGACGGGTTTCTTGACCAAATGACATAATGTCGAATGTAAACATCCCAAAGGATATTGTAAAGGTAGTCTTAAGCCTTAGTTCTGATAAATTATTAATATTGATTCTATAACATGACACATTGATACAGTTGTCTTTATTTTACTTTCAACAAAAAAATTACATAAGTCTATCCACAACATGCTTCGTCAAAGAGCTACAATGGTTCATAAGCAACAAGCTTCATCAAAACTTCCAAAAAATATCAGCAACATGCTTCGTCAAAGAATTTACAGATATAAATCCGCCTTTAAAATAACACATTGATTATAAATATACTACATCTTAACTTCGTATTTGGTAAAAAGATCCTACTTATAACCATTGCCGATTTGTTTTATGATATTGAACATTCTATTCTTATTTACAGCTGTCATAAGGTGCTAAAACCAAAAGGCGTAGATCTTATAAGCATCATCACAAGCCCTGATGAGAGCAGCTATGACTACATCCTGAACTCTTTCGTTGGTATCGCTGCTATTCAGATCGGACTCACTGACGTGCTAAAACATGTTGGACTTGTTCCTGATAATATTATTGGTGAGACACACTTCACATACTTAATGAAAAATATGAAAATATCCAACGATACGTATTGGTGGCTAAACATGAGTCAAGTTTTTAATTGCCATTATCCTAATAGCCTAAGAGACTTTGCAAATCTATAGATAGTTAAACTTCTTGTGAGTTCATTTCCTTCTGAAAATTATGATTTAACTAATAAACCAAGTAACAAAAAATATCCTGAGACACGTGAATGGCCTTGTACTATCTCGAAATTTCAAGTGCTTTATATCCTCTTCCTGTCCTTTCTATGTTGTAAGACTTATCAGGTGTGTTAGTAGTAACTACTTATATAAGCTTTAGACTCACCAATTTTATCAGGAATTGTATGTGCTGTATTCATGCAAATAAATGATTGATTGAGTGATTGAAACAAGAGTTAATGGAAGTGGATGACCTCCCTTATACAATTACCGTCAATACCGTCATCATCTGAGCGTTTGTCAGTTCGCTGCCTGCCTGACAACCCTTTTTGGGTATTTCTAATATATTATGCAACTAATACCAATATTTTTCCCAGGTCACAGTGTGGGAGAACTAGGATGCGCATACGCCGATGATTGTGTCACAGCAGAAGAAATGATTCTAATGTCGTACTACCGTGGCCTGGTATCGGTGGAGACGGAATTCATTAGAGGAGCTATGGCCGCTGTCGGAATAGGTTATAAAAAGGTAACGGGAAATCTTAAAACTGTTAAACAATAGCGTCTGTAACTGTCATATTTGCCCGTGTGCCTTTATTATTACCTATGATATGTCACTAAGAAACTTTCATATCGGGAAAAACTTTATACTGCGTGATTCTGAAGCTCTAATCTATACTGAAATCCTGGAATCAGAATCCCTAATGGAATATAAAATTGCATGAAAAATAAATTTACCTTCCTGTTATTTCTTGCAATTCTATGCTTCATTAGGGATGATTCCAGTATTTTTTCAGTATAGTTCAGATGATAATACGCAGTATATTATTAATTTACAAATATTCAAATTTACCAACACTTGATGTTGAATCTAGTGAGACTACCAACATGATTTCGTTATAGATATTGGGAATATGTCCACCCGAAATTGAAGTGGCCTGTCGCAACGGTCCCAATTCCTGCACCATCTCTGGACCGGCAGACATAGTATCTTCATTTGTCCACACATTGAAGTCCAAAGGAATCTTCGCCAAAGCTGTCAATACTTCCAACATTGCATACCATTCGCGGTATATCGCGCAAGCTGGTAAGTGTTCTGACTCCTGACCCATAGATGTCCCATTATTGATGTGCTCTTTCGAAGATGTCGACGTCTCTCTGGAAGATGTGCTCTTTCCTATTTGTTGATTGGTGAAAGGATTTTAGTCATCTTTTTAAACATAGATGGGTACAGAAACATAAACTGCCACCCATCCAAAAATCATCCCCAACTCCTTGAAAGGCCAGCAACGATCTTGTCACAGTTGTCCATGAGCAGCGTTGATCGCTTACCTTTAGGTGACTCGCTTGCTCGTTTGCCGTCCTACTTCATAAAAAAATCTAAATAACACAGTACTAGATGACGTAAATTAACTTATCCTTTTATTTTTTTTTTTATTTTTTTTTACTAAATATTGAATTAGGCATTTGTCTCCCATCTCACCTGATGGTAAGTGACGATGAAGACGAGGATGTTACATGCCTATCCAAGAGATACCCATTTATTCTACTTTTGAATGTCCCGGGACTATACTTGTTTGGGAATATAGACGCAGGCAGTTCATTCCACACCTTAGCTACTCGAACCAAAAAGGAACTGTCAAAGCGTTTAGTTCGACTCTTTGGTATTCCAACGATAAAAGGGTGAAATTTCTGTCTGCGCCTTGTAGTCCGATGGAGGAATGGTGAGGGTTCAACTAGCTCAAAGAGCGCCTTCGCACACTCTCCAAAATGGATCCTATAAAATACCGATAGACAAGTGACTTTACGGCGATGCTCCAGGGATTGCAATTTCCTATTATCTAATAAGTCTATTTTATTAACAATTTATTTATTATTAAGAATTTTTTCATGTCGAGATCGGGTAAATACACATATTTGGCACGTATGTATATATTTTATTTTTACGTATTGTGTAAGCATTAACTTTAAAATCCAAATAAAATTACCTATCTGTGTTCTGTTTCCGTTTCCCCTTCCATACATACTTCCTAATTCGCCGAGACGGCCTGTGATTGGCCGAAAATAACAGTCGAAAAAATATGGCGTGCGAGTCGAGTTGAACAGCGCCTTGCGCTAATATAATTTCCAAAAATAACGACTTCTAAGGACTTTCGCTGGCCGAAAACAACTCTAAAGTTTCATCGCGCGTGTGTGTTGGTGTACCACTAGCGTAAGCAGTAAGAAAAGGAATACAGTTCAAACAAAAGAATTGCTAGCCGGTCGACACGAAGTCCCGCCGCGGGCGATCCTTCCCAACGTCCTGTTCACAAATGAATCCAGGTCAGTGTTTACTGTTTTCCTTGCTGTGATTCTGGGGTTGATCGGAGAATGCAGTGACCCTTCTAGAAAGTCGCAACACGTATGTTTGTACCGCGATAACTCTCTAAACCGTACTCCAATTAAGGCAAAATTTGGAATGCATGTAGTTATTATCAGTACATTTTAAGTATACTCGTGTTGAGCTATAAAATCGATTCAATAGTTCATAAGATATTTAATTAAATATTCGTGAGGTCCAAGTTCGCAGCAAATAACTATTTACGAAATATCTTATTGTTTGTTTATTTTTCATGTATTTACTGGTGACAGATTTTCAAACTGCCTAAAAGGGTCTGACATACCTTTGTTATTCATAGACATGTTTTTTTAGGTCCAAAACTACTGCAATTGTTAAAGCAAGTAGTGAAAACACCAAAATTACGCAGCAAACGTTGGATCTCAACTTCCGTCCCACAGAACAAGTGGAACGAACACGATGCCATGTATTCCTCGGCTGAATACCACACCAACAATTTATTGGTAAGATCTTACTCACCTGAACATCTTTTATGGGTATCTTCACTAGTATCTGTGCTTTATACCAGGCCTGAAAGAACATGTGCTGGTTCACAGCAGCTGTAGCCATGATTATTTTTATGTATCCGATCACAAACATAAAAGTAGCCGGTCAAGAGAATATTAAAACTAAAATATCAAGCATAGTATTATACAACGTGATTTTGAACCTCCTAGCTATATTGGAATCTCGGAATCAGAATCCCTAATGGAATACAGAATTGCAAGAAAAAAAGCTGATTGCAAAAAAATTGTCTCCCATACAAAGTCGCTGATCAGCTGGATAAATTTCTATGGAAGGTCAAATGTACTTTTTATTCCTTTTTTACCTTTTTGCAATTGTGTATTCCTTTAGGGATTCTGATTCCCAGATTTCAATATAGCTAGGGGGTTCAAAATTAAGCTCTATTATAGAGACTCATACGATAGATTTAAAATATAAAAAAACGGCATCAATGTTCACAGAATCCAGTTCTCTTTGAAGACATGCTACGTTTCATCCCATCCAATGCGGTACTGGTAGAGATCGCTCCCTATGGTCTACTGCAGGCTATCCTGAAGAGATCACTATCACTGGACTGCCAACACATACCTCTGACGAGGCGTAACGACAATAACGCTGTCAATATGCTTGAAGCTCTAGGAAAGTAAGTAAGAGAGTCATTAAAGGATCTTATGATAACGCTGTTAATATGCTTGGAACTCAAGTAAGTAAGACAGTCATCTATGTAAAAAATCTCATGGATTGTAACATATTTCCTTTTTCCTTGGTTTATTGTTAACTTATTCTCTTTATTAGCTGTAGTGCCCCGGAGTGGATTGAAGACTGGGATATTCCCGAAACCTATTAAAAAAAAAAAAATATTTTTATGAATATAAAAATAGTTGTTACTGCCGCCTGTTTCCTTGACCTTTGGTGTCAGGAAAACAGGCGGATAACAAGAGATGAAGATTCATTGTGAAAATAACTATTTTCACCAGCAAATTGGCCTTGAAGAGCTTCTCACGGGCCGCTACAGCTCGAGGTTCTGTTCATTCTTAATATCAATAAATAATACAAATATTTTATTGGTAATTTTTGGTACATAGCAAAAGCTCTCTTTTCCTCACAATCTGAGCCAAGACGAATTCACCTAGAGCTAACTAACATTTTTGATAAAGTCACTCTTTTTCAGACTGTACATGGCAGGTTACGATGTGGATCCCAGCACTCTATACCCACAGGTCGAATTCCCAGTGGCGACTGAAACTCGACCATTATCTCACTTGATAGAGCTAGTGCATGAAAGGAACTGGTAAGTGAAGTTTCTTTTAATGCTTCTTCTTTAAAAATAATAATGATTTGTGAGATTAATACTTATGCCTTTAATCTTATACCTAACGATTTTTATATACGTATAGACAACCGCTTGCAACTTTTATATCTGACTCCCCTTCACAGGCCTAGCCATTACGGATCGTCTTGCAAATCGCAGCCTTTGGGTCTGGCGACCTTTGACTATATCTACTCCGATCCTTATCTGTTCATGTTAAAAATTCTTAATATTTGTTGTCTACAGGCCAGTTGGCATATACAATCCTCCGCAAAGAAAGCACAATGCGGTGTACCGACAAGTAATTACTGTGCATGATGATGACTATTCCTACCTGGCTGGCCATTCAATTGAAGGTAAGAAACAAATGTCAGCTTTCAACTGTCTCCAAAACGATTCAGTAGCTATCGATAAAAAAATATATACGAACCAATGTTTCTGCCGCGTCTATTTGGTAGATTGTCCGTGGAATTGCGAAACTCTATATCTATGAAAGTTGTTACAATACAGATGTCCATGGGCGACGGTGACTACTTCCCATCAGGTGGCTCGTCTGCTCGTTTGCCGTCAAATATAAATAAAAAATCCTGTTCTTTCGTCAGTGTATTCAATTAAGTAAATCCTTCTTCGACTTAATCCAAATGAGCTAGTTTTCGTTTTTTTTTTCGGTAGGAACCAAGGTTTACCCATTTACCGCTGCTCTAGTCTCTGTATGGGACACGCTAGCCATGACAATCAACTCGAGACGAGGCGAGGTATCAGTGGCCTTTCAAGACGTTATGCTCTATATTCAGCCAAAACTACAGAAAGCCCAGCCACTGCATGTCACAGTTACGATCCAGAGAGGTTGTGGACGATTTGAGGTAACCAACTTTTATTTTGGATCATCTCACCTATTACAATATAAAAAAATCAACCAGCTCAGATCAATGCGGAATAACAGTTTTTCTACCTCTACTATATCTATTCGAATTAAATATTTTCGATGATTCGTCAGCATATCTTTCTATTTCTGGTAGTGAATCACTAAACAATAATATGACGTGGAACTCTTAGTTAAAATATCAAAGGTTTAGACAAGACTCGAAGTCATCAAGACTTTTTTAACTGGAGGTTCTTCGTCGTATCCAGTAAAAAATCTGAATTGGTGATAAATTTGTGTTGTTACTAGGGAGTACTGTTACATAGTGGATTCTGTATGGAAACCCTATGATAAGTGCATCCCTATGCACCTGAGTCAGCATTTATCATTTCCCTGAGCTGAGGAGGGTTAGCGACAGTTCAGTTCACCGCCAGCCGCCTTCCAGAGCACTTGTTCTCCGTGTTCTAATTCTAAAACTATAATTTACAGTGCCTAATAAAAACAGTGTATTTTCTATACCATATCCTATTAAATTCAGTGTACTCAAAAAATCTTTTATTTTTAAACTCGCGGCTTCGCTCCCGTATAACAGTACGTTCATTAACTAAATTTTGTTATTTGTTTAAATTTAAGGTCACGTGTGAAGAAGGAGTGATAGCTGATGGAATCATAACAGCTCTACCTGCACCCCTTACAGCTAGTGACACGCTAATTGAGCACAAAGAAGGGCTCCACGAATTGACAAGTGATGATGTTTACAAGCTTTTCTATGAAAGAGGACATGAGTATAGGTAAGGGGTTTAAAAAAAATCTGAACATGAAAACTTATCATACTAATAAAGCCAATATAGATTATTTTCTTTCTATTCTTAGATTTTGGAACTAACAACTTCTTAGATGGGTACCATTCGAGTACGTACGAATTACAATACGATATATGCAATGCTATATATATGTCAACACGCCAGCCTGCGACACGGAGTGACCGGGTTCGATCCCCGGCCAGGTCAAGATGGAAAATGATCTTTTTCAGATTGGCCTGGGTCTTGGATGTTTATCTATATATGTATTTGTTATAAAATATAGTATCGTTGAGTTAGTATCCCATAACACAAGTCTCGAACTTACTTTGGGGCTAGCTCAATCTGTGTGATTTGTCCCTATATATTTATAATTGTCTAGAACTTATACAGTTGATTTTTCTTCTCCGCCGGACTATCACCCTTTTCAGTTAGAGATTGTCTTAAGTCGCTTCCTTCCGCGCCTTTTTTTAAGCCGCGTCCTTTCAGTTTTCCGTTTTATCTTTTTATTCAACAATACAAGTACGTAACATTTTATTTTTAATTTTAGAGACCAGTTCCAGAGCATCATTAACATCAATTTAGCTCTAACCCACGGTCAATTGCGATGGAATAATAACTGGGTGACCTATCTTGACGCCATGCTGCAAATGCAAGCTCTGAGGAGTGTTCATGATGGAGTAACCCAAGTAGATTGCATAAAACGCATCGCGATTGACTTCAAGAAACACTTGCAACAGACTCTGATGTGCAAAGACGCCCTAGATGCGACTTTTGATGAGCTCCGAAGAACAATAAAGTAGGTAGTAAATACATATATATAAATTATAAAAAATATTATTTTTATAATTTTTCCTAATAGTTAACAAATGTCATAAAAACGTATGGAAGATATATATATATCTTGAAAAGATTAAACCCACCAATTATTGTCTTGGTTGTAACTCTTTTATGTACTTATCCCAAGATATATATTTTGAAGATATCTATAAAGATATCTCTCAAAACAAAATGTTGTAAAATGCACAAAGAAATTTAGAAGATATAAGTATATAATATAATGCCAATGTAAAACCTACTTAAGAAAATGAATCAGTAAAGTTAAGTAACTGCCTCCGAGGTCCAGTGGTTAAGGCGTTTGCCTGTAGACCCAGAGGTCGTGGGTTCGATTCCCACGGAAACCATACTTTGTTTAGTTGTTTCCAGTTTGGTTAGGACATTGCAGGCGTGAATCACCTGATTGTCTGAAAAAGATGATTCTGTGCTTCGGAAGGCACGTTAAGCCGTTGGTCCCGGTTGCCATCTGGTAGTCGTTAAAGGAACCACGTCAGAGAGGCCGAGAGGCGGTTCCAAAGAACTTTGACACCAGGGTGTGTATGGTCGATTGACCGCGTCACCCACACGAAATGGGGATGAGTAAAGTCAAACTCTCCTAAATTGTTCAGGTGTGTGTTGGAAGAAGTATTTCAACAACTATTAGAGTCATGGAAAACAAAGAACAATCTTAGGCGAAAAAAGACGTACTATGTTACGTATACCTACGTTCCGAAGATGTTGTACATACTATTCGCTTCCTCCGCATCCGAACTCACTCAGAAGCCCAAGATCTGAGCATCGCAAGCCTACAAGTTGGGCTTCAGAGGAACCGAGCCAAATATCAGCTGATGATTAATTAAACTCAAATTTAGGTAAAGTACAGATATGCAAGATGTAATGTTTATTCTTGAATGCTACTTGGGTTACAGGTGTGGTGGTGTAACAATAGAGGCTGCGAAATTCAAGAATAAATCGCCAACAGTGACGCATTCAATTACTAACAAGACCCTGAAGTTTGTGCCCTTCATTCAAGAAAATAATTGTGACGTAAGTTCTATCGCTTCACACACACATACAATAAAATATAAAAGACTTTGAATATAAGTACATGTGCCATTGGTACGGTGCCAGGGGGTGTGGTGCCAGGGGGTGTCATTCTCAACTGCCTGTCCGGTGGTAGAAGATATGACTTCGGGTACGCGCGCCCGGCTCCCCGAGCTGCTGCTTGCTCATCCTCAATTCATCCGAGTGAGCAGTATCCCATCAACCTTCTCCCGCTCCCCTATCCCAATAATATCCTACCCTTCCCACGCTTAAAAGTAATTTCGATGGGCAGCAGCATCGGAACCTAGATTAGCCAAATAACTGCGCTCACCAACCCGTTTGCCAAGCGTGGTGAGCATGGCACAAACCCCTCATGAAGATGGATAACGCACCAAGGCCCCCAGTCCCCGGCGGCCCCGCTATTCCTGACTACGGTAGCGGTCATGGTAACGGCGGGGCAGGGGGTGCGAAAAATCTCCGGAAGAGATCCGGCTACCACCCCAAACAGAGACTGGCCCTGGTGACACACAATATCCGCACAATGAGGTTGGACGAGAAGGTCGAGGAAGTGGAAGAGGAAATGAGTAGGTTACGATGGGACATAGTTGGGTTGTCTGAAGTCCGAAGAGAGGGAGAGGGCACGACACCCCTGAAGTCTGGTAACCTACTCTATCACCGGGAGGGTGACTTTAAGAAGTCACAGCATGGTGTCGGGTTTCTCGTCCACAGGTCCCTCATCAACAACGTCATAACCATCGAAAGTGTTTCCAGCAGGGTAATATACCTGATACTCAGAGTATCTAAAAGATACTCGTTGAAGGTAATACAGGTATATATGCCGACCGGGAAACACTCGGATGAAGAGGTGGAAGTAGTGTATGAGGACATTCGTAGGGCCATACACGCTTCGGAAACCTATTTCACGATTGTTATGGGGGACTTCAAAGCAATACTGGGCAAGCGACGCGATGGAGAGTCCAGAGTCGGGCAGTTTGGATATGGGGAACGGAACGACAGGGGTCATAGGTTGGCTGATTTTCTGGAGGAAGAGGGACTCTTTGCGATGAACTCTTTCTTAAGAGCCACCTAATAGAAAATGGACCTGGATGGGTCCCAGCAGAAGGGACCAACCCGCTGTCAAAAATGAGATAGACTTCATCATGTCGACGAGGAGAGAGATATTCAACGATGTCTCTGTGATCAATAGGATTAAGATCGGTAGAGATCACCGAATCGTGCGAGGCATCGTGAATATCAATCTCAGACGAGAGAGGACTCGCTTGATGAAGTCTACGCTCCGACCATCAACGACCCATATCCAAAATGTCGACAGTTTCCAACTGGAACTCTCAAATCGCTTCGATTGCCTGAAGGATTGCGTTTCAGTGGACGAGTTAAATAATGGGTTTGTAAAGACTGTCCAGGAGGTGGGATCAAAGTTCTTTAGGTCCCGCCCCAAACACAAGCCTCAAAAGATCTCACCCCAGACCCTGAACTTAATGGCTACGCGACGATCCATGCCACTGCAGACCTCCGATGACGCGGACGTGCATCAGCAGCTCAATAGACAAATCCAAAAGTCCTTGCGGCACGACATTCGCTCCTATAATACCGAGTGTATTAAGGAGACGATAGAGCAAAACAAAGGCTCCAAAGTGTTCGCAAGAGTGGTGTCTATTGGGCAGAGTCGACTGACAAAGCTGAAAATGGAGGACGGCAGCGTGGCGTCGACAAGGGCCGAGGTGCTGGGGGAGATTGAGAGGTTTTATGGACAGCTTTACACCTCAGTAGCCAAACCCATAGTCGGCTCAACCAGAGATCCCAGAGCCAAGTTAATCCGACACTATACCGAAGATATCCCGGATATCAGCCTGTACGAGATTAGGATTGCCCTCAAACAGCTTAAAAACAACAAGGCGCCGGGCGATGATATCTCCGAAACTGTTCACGGCTGCTCTGGAGGATGCCTTTAAGCTCCTGGAATGGGAAGGACTTGGCATCAACATCAACGTCGAGTATATCACTCACCTTCGATTTGCTGATGACATCGTCGTTATGGCGGAGTCGCTGGAGGACTTAAGTACCATGCTCAATGACCTTAATGGAGTTTCCCAACAAGTGGGCCTTACAATGAACATGGACAAGACGAAAATAATGTCGAATGTCCATGTTGTGCCTTCACCGGTATTTTTTGGGAACTCCGTCCTTGAAGCTGTGGACCAATATGTCTACTTGGGTCAATTGATCCAGGTTGGCAGTTCCAGCTTCGAGGACGAGGTGTTTCGACGAATCCGACTCGGTTGGGCAGCGTTCGGGAAGCTCCGCCATGTCTTCTCGTCCAAAATACCTCAGTGCCTAAAGACCAAAGTCTATAATCAATGTGTGTTACCAGTGATGACTTACGGGTCCGAAACGTGGTCCCTTACTATGGGCCTCATAAGAAAGCTCAAGGTCGCTCAAAGAGCTATGGAGAGGGATAAGCTCGGTGTTTCTCTGCGAGATCGAATCAGATATGAGGAGATCCGTAGAAGAACAAAGGTCACCGACATAGCTCAGCGGATTAGCTCTTTGAAGTGGCAGTGGGCGGGGCACATAGCGCGCAGAACCGATGGCCGATGGGGCAGAAAGGTTCTCGAATGGCGACCACGTACCGGAAAGCGCAGCGTCGGACACCCACCGACCAGATGGTCGGAAGACCTGACTAAGGTCGCAGGAAGACGCTGGATGCAGGCCGCTTCCAACCGGTCGTATTGGAAATCCTTGGGGGAGGCCTATGTCCAGCAGTGGACTTCTTGCGGCTGATATGATGATGATGATGATAAGTACATGTATCCTGTTGAGATGTTGCAATCGTAGGTTGCAATATTACAAATAGGAACGTCAAATTCATAATAATCAATTTGTGAGGGCTCGACTGCCCGATGCTCTAGTCGAGTTCCCACATATAAGGAAGTAGTACGAAGAACAGAAAACTCGACACACAGAAGACACAGAGATTAACTTTATTGTTACAACTTCACAACTTATATAGATATTGACTTAAATATAACATAATTAATAAATTCAGAGACCGTTATGGTCCGAGAGATGATAGTAGGCTGAAGAATGAGTGATAAGAGAGAGAGAAAGTAATCTAAAAATGGAATGGAATGAAATTTGAAATTAAATGAGGAATGAAAAATGGACAGGATGAGAAAGAAATGAGGTTGGACGAGATGCAGCATGCAGGTGGCATGCTGCAACGTTACAAATTAAAGCGTCTATAGTTTCTTATTTAAATTATTATATCACTTGTTACTGTGTTATCGCGTTTTTAAGTACATTATTTTTAACTTTAGGTGTAGTAATAAAACCGTATTATGTGTAACAATCATGAAAACTTTAGAAAACAGTAGTTTATTGTTTATTATTACCAATGTCTCTCTCTTTTCCTAGCCTTAGTCCCATTATTTGGGGTCGGCTCTCCTAGTTATTCTTCTCCAGGTCACTCGGTTCTGGGCCAGGTCAGGCGTAAGCTGTGTCCGCTTCATATCCCTCTTTATAGTCGCTAAACAGGTCTGTCGAGGTCTACCGGGATATACTTATCGTGGCCGATTCATGTTGAGTATTATTGTTACGAGTATCATTTGTCATTTTTCGTTTTTCGTAAGGATAGAAAGTAATAACTTTCTACGAAGTAGCCAACACTGATACAAAAACGAATCAAGACGTCTTTTTTCAAAAAGTAAACAACGCAACTCTCCGGCCAAAAAAATATAGCCAGTGTTACTCGTTGTGGTCTGAGGATTCCAACAATACTCAGTAATCTAAATCTGTTCCGGCATTTAGGAGTAATAGTGGCAATAAAGCATTCACAGACATAAATTTTTACATAAGGAACCACATCAGAGGCTGAGAGGCGGTTCCGAAGAACTCTGACGCCAGGGTGTGCATGGTCGATTGACCGTGTCACCTACACGAAATGATGATGATTACATAAATACCTCTATAAACTCTAAAAAACCAACACACTCCTTTTTTGGTTAGTCGTGTAAAAACATATGTCTGTGCTGAAGGCTCTTACACACATGCCGGCGGCACGGACCGCCGGCTTTCGCTGCTTTTTATAGTAGGTACCCAATAAGTCACAAACATTTACGTTGTGACGGCACACACGGTACACTGAAGGCTATGCCGCCGGCGTAGTGTGTAGGAGCCTTAATCTAGATACACAACGTTTTTGAATTTTACTTGGCTTTTTGTAAATTCTATAGGTTTTATCGATTGAACGATCAATATTTCAGGAAATTTAGGATCGATTTACCAATAACAAGATATATTTTTAAAATTTTAAAGGTTATTACAACGTTGTATGTCTACGCACAAATCGTCGCAGAGAACTTGAATAAAAAGAAGATAACAGTTTTCTGTATTAACAATACGGAATGTGGCTTAGACAAGATAAAGGAACTGCTACAGACGCCGCCCCTGATTGAAATCAATGTAATTTACTTGAGCATAGAGGAATTATTTGGACCACACAAAGTCATTACAAGGCCAGATCTTGTCTATACGGATGATCTTTGGAACAAAGCTGTAGGTATATTTTTAAGATGGTCTTCATTAATTCATATTTTTACTTAACTTTTGGATTAATTAATACGACGCTCTTTCGCCATCGTCGTAATATATTTTTTGAGTATATGTCTTAGTTCAAAACTTAACACAACTTTAAATATGAGTATTTTTCAGACTTTCGAAATTTTATTTCACACCTTGCCAAGAAACACATATATTTTGAGCCAAGGCGTAGATACTAAAGGATTATATCCAAGTTCCTTATATCGTATCCTATGTTCTGCTGGAAATGGAAAAAATATGATCGAACTAGCTCGATGGAGACCAATACAGACTGTTACTACAACGACTGTTCTAACAGTGAAAACATCATCCGATTTCAAGAGTCTTCACACAGTTCGTAGCAATTTGACTAGAAATCAGAAATTTCTAATCATAGCACCGCATCCAGCACCTACTGAACTGAAGGAGTTAGCCAAAGAATGGAAGGACGATATCTACAACAATATATCGGTAGCCATGATGCCCGATGACTATGAAGACCATGATTTAAAACCTCTTTCGAATTTCGATTTTGTTTTCAACGTTTTGCAAGATGTGAGTATTTACAGAGAAATTACATTAAAGGTTGTGATTTTAAAGGCTTTGGCTCAGTAAATTGACTAGCTCCGTGGCGCAGCGGTCAACACGCCTGCCTGCGACACGGAGTGACCGGGTTTGATCCCCGGCCAGGTCAAGATGGAAAATGATCTTTTTCAGATTGGCTTGGGTCTTGGATGTGTATCTATATATGTATTTGTTATAAAATATAGTATCGTTGAGTTAGTATCCCATAACACAAGTCTCGAACTTACTTTGAGGCTAGCTCAATCTGTGTGATTTGTCCGTATATATATTTTTTTTTTATTTTAAATTATAATTACTTGAAAAATAATTGAGTTTTAAAGTTTCATATTTGAATTAGAATATAATATAAAAGCCTTTGTGCGTTAATAGAATAAGCGTGGCGTACAAGGAAACAATTTTTTACATAGCATGCTGATTCGGCAGTTTTTCCGATTAAATATTATTTCATAAGATCGTCGCCAGCCTTTGAGTCAAATTCGGCGAGGGATTAAAAACCTCGAAGAGAGGCCTATATTTTTAGTATGTACGTTTAACGGCAGTTGTTAAAAGTGTTGAAAAGAGACTTTCATTCAGTAATGGTTGTCCCATTGCAGCTCTGAGATATATGATAATTAAAAATCTTTTAAAATGCCAAGCCTCTAGAGGAGCGGGGCAGTTACTCCTTCCCCTCTCTCGGCTCTCCCATTGATAATTCATGTTCAATTTCTTGAAGTATCGTGCTATTTTCTTGTGATTTTTGTCCAAAATCAGGTCTAGAACGGGTATAAGCTCCTAAATCTTACTTATTCTCTTTTTGAACAGAGTCTTTATCTATTTTTGTGTTATTCGTGTGCCAATTCATTCTTACTAATATATTAATTTTAGGGAGCCTGGGGTGGAGAATATTATGTGCCTACAACTTCTAAAAGTGTTGAGATAGATAATGTAGCGCTTAGAATTTCGGAACCTGGAGACTTCGATTCTTTGGAGTGGATGCAAATTCCAGAAGATTCTAATAAAGGCGTTCCAGTAACGGTAAGAATTTAGCTAATTAGCTTAGACTTGTAAAAACTCGATGTAATTTATTACTTTTTCCTACATTACAATTACAAGAAGTTAATTTCACAGAAATTTCATATATAATTTCATTCGAATAACTGATAAATAATAGTGGCCCTACATTACTTCCCTGGGGAGCTCCTGATAATGTGTATTCTAAATGATATTTTATGATTTCCAGGTTCAATACGCTGGTCTCAATGCCACTGATATACATCGAGCTGGACGTCCAGACGCTGGCAAAGGCTTTGGAATGGACTTTAGCGGATTAACAGACGGGTATGACAAAATTATGATGAGTTATCCTCATCATCATAGCCCTGTGACAGACGGACGGATGGCCGGATGACAGCGGCTTAGCAATAGAGTCCTGTATTACCTAACCATTTGAGTACAGAAACCCACAACAAGTTCTTTTTTTGCAAAAAAATAATTTTTAGCACAAGCTTTTGTTATAAACGAATCCACACTGTAAAGTGTTTTCCAAGTCAAATCAAATTAACTCAAACACGATTGGTGTACCTTGTTTAGTTTAAGAGTTACTATGGCCACCTTCCGACTCCATCATCAGATCAACGCAATATTGTATTGTCATCCAATTTACTCATGTAACCGGGAAGTGGATCAAATTTAACTTTCAACATTTGATTACATACAAACATCGGGACAGGTGAAACTAGACTAGTGGTTCTGCGAGAACAGTAGACCTCGCGAGCCCTTACAATCAACATCCATATTTGCCCTTCAGTGCTCTAAAATATATCTGTTACTGATATGCTAATTGACTAAAGGATGATTTCCGTTCAGTTACTATTTCCCAATCGCCGCTGCTCTTAATTAGGTACCAGAGGAAACGGAAATTTAAACCTACATTCCCCTTACCAGAAGACCCGACCAGACCCTTTTTTAAGAGGAAACACTAAGCTCGAAGGAATTGAAAAATAGATATTTATAATATCTATTGCTGTCGCGCCGCGTGCCCAGACAAACCCCGCAGAGTGCGATAGAGATAACTGCAGCTCGGCCGGAAAATACCTATAAAAAGTACACAAAATTAACGCTTCGTAGTCCTCTGATTTTTTCCAAAACTTAACCGATTTAATTTCTTTTTACATTAAAAATTTAAAATAAGCTATGGCTGTGATTCTGCGTTCCTTTTTCATATATAATTGCCCAAATTTGTTTTCTTATTGTTTGAACACAACGGAAATTCGTACCAATTTTTCATGTTTTTGAAGGTTCATATCTCTTTAAATAATTCAATTATGGAAAATTTTTAACCTAAGGATTTTATTAGTAAATAATCATTATTCTATTGGTACTATACGGCGAGGAATAAGGGGACTACTCTTGTATGGAAATACGGCCCTTGAGCACCATGTTTAGTATGCTTTTGTACACATTAACTTAGTTGGAGTGATCCTCTTCAAGATCGGAAATATCTGAATAGCGAACTTGGCATGGCTGAATGGGAGGCAAAGTTTAAGTACCCGGTTTCATAGTTGTTATGTTACCAATTGGTAAAAATGTTAATAGGACGCTAATTTTCAACTATTATGGCAGACAAACATGCGAACTTTACGTTAAGAAGTGGCCGGCATCTAGTATAAGCCCTGGGTTCAAGTCACAGGATAGCATGTGAATCTTTTTTATTTGTTTTTAATTTTTATTTCAGGATTCTAAGTTTATTCAGTGTTTTCAATTATAAAATTAATACGCAGTATCATGCTTTAAGCCAAAAAATATTTTTCATATTTTGATTTTTGTTCCTTAGGGAAAGTTGTTCAATTTCACTCCCTCTCCCACTTCGCGTACTTCAACTTCTTTCATAAATATACAGAAAATCGATTTCAGACAACTTTTGGGCAAATTGCCGACTATAAACACGTTCAAGTTTATCGTATAAAAAAGTTGTTCTGACAAAAAAGTTGCGTCTTAATGAGAATAACAAATAAGTCTAATGACATTTTTGTTTCTTTTTTCAAATAGCTGTGCTATGAGTTTTTTTAAGTTTCGGACCCCAATATATTCACCATTTTTTTAAATTTCGAAAATCTGGCACGTCTAATAAATTTTATATAATTACCGAACCTGCTCACAAAATTTCATGAGAATCGGTTGAGAAATGCGACCTGTAGGCGAGAACAGACAGACAGACAGACGGACAAAAGAATTTTGGGCCAGTGGAAACTGAGACGCTTCGCTCGCTCGGTCAATAATAAATATATACGGACAAATCACACAGATTGAGCTAGCCCCAAGTTCGAGACTTGTGTTATGGGATACTAACTCAACGATACTATATTTTATAACAAATACATATATAGATACACATCCAAGACCCAGGCCAATCTGAAAAAGATAATTTTCCATCTTGACCTGGCCGGGGATCGAACCCGGTCACTCCGTGTCGCAGGCTGGCGTGTTGACCGCTGCGCCACGGAGCTAGTCGTATTACTAAATAAAAGCTTGTTAATAAAAACATATTAAAATAATTTTATTTTTAGGGGAGAGAGAGTGATGGGTTTGGTAAAGTACGGCGCGGCGTGCAAAAAAGTAATGGCAGATCCAAGACTGTTGTGGCCGGTGCCAGAACAATGGAGTTTAGAAGATGCGGCTACGGTTCCTTTAGCATATGCACATGCTTTCTACTGCTTAGTAAGTTGGAAAAAAACTACTTATGTTTTTTGAATCGTAATAGAAGAATGGAATGGAAGAAGTGGAGGGAGGCCTTTGCCCAGCAGTGGGACAGTTAAAGGCTTGAAAAAAAAAAAAAAAATAGAAGAATGGGAACAATGTAAGCCCGCCATCATTATACTTGCCCTTACAAGTATGAAGTTAAATAAATAAATGGCGCAGGCATAAGCTTATACTCAAGCGCACATTACTTATACAGCGTGATTTTGAACCCCCTAGCTATATTGAAATCTGGGAATCAGAATCCCTAATGAAATACAGAATTGCAAGAAAAAGAGGTAAAAACCGAAAAAAAAAAATTACTTTCCATAGAAATTCGTCCAGCTGATCGGCGACTTTGTATGGGAAACCCTATTTTTTTTTTCGATTTTCTGCTTTTTTTCTTGCAATTCTGTATTTCATTAGGGATTCTGATTCCCAGATTTCAATATAGCTAGGGGGTTCAAAATCACGCTGTATAAGTAATGTGCGCTTGAGTATAAGCTTATGCCTGCGCCATTTATTTATTTAACTTCATACTTGTAAGGGCAAGTATAATGATGGCGGATGATTCTATATTTCATTAGGGATTCTGATTCTGAGATTTTAATAAAGCTAGGAGGTTCAAAATCACGTTGTATGCTGGCGAGCAAATGGTAAAAGTGCTAAAAGTAATTGCAATAATTAAACTAAACTATGCACGTGTCTTAGGATGCAAGAATCAAAATACACGAAAAAAACATGACGATCGGCGTTTTCAGTCACATCACGCGACATACAGATAATAAAACCGCGATTTTTACTTTAAAATCCTTATCCTTACTTACTAATATTAAAAATGCGAAAGTGAGTTTGTTTATTTGTTTGTTTGTTACTACTATTCCCGAGGGATCGACATTGACGCGGGTGGAGCCGCGGGCGAAAGCTAGTTAAAAATAAATGCTATGATTTTAAAACAAAATAGTGTTATACTCGTATTTCATATGAATAGAACTTTAAAAATAACATAATTTCATAATTCATTGCTGTGATAATCCTTACTAATATTATAAATGCGAAAGTGAGTTTGTTTGTTTGTTACGCTTTCACGCCGTAATTACTGAACCGATCATCATGAAATTTTGCATACAAGTTCTCTGGAGTGCGGAGAAGGACATAGGTTACCTTTTATCCCGGGAAAAAGTACTATTCCCGAGGGATCGACATTGACGCGGGCGGAGCCGCGGGCGAAAGCCAGTGTCTCATAAATCGACGAACGCCGGCTGCACGTTCGTCGATTTATAAGTCTGTAAAGTCGGTTTATCATTCGTAAACCGACTATATAATGGCATACAGGTATATATATGCGTACCCTCTTCTTCCTCCAATTAGATAAAAGGCAAACAGAATTACTTATTTTATTACAGTAGGTAATCCCAGCTATAAATATAGTCAAACCCGATAATCCGTACTAATATTATAAATGCCAAAGTGAGTTTGTTTGTTTGTTTGTTACGCTTTCACGCCGTAACTACTGAACCGATCATCATGAAATTTTTCATACAAGTTCCCTGGAGTACGGAGAAGGACATAGGCTACCTTTTATCCCGGGAAAAAGTACTATTCCCGAGGGATCGACATTAACGCGGGCGGAGCCGCGGGCGAAATCTAGTAATAAAATAAATCAAATTAATACAGACTAGGCTTCCCTATTTTAACAGGCAATCAGAGGAAAATTGTCCTCTGGAATGACAATTCTAATACACGGAGGCGCTGGTGCTTTGGGACAGGCGGCCATTTCTATAGCCCTGTCGTATGGATGCCAGGTGTTCACTACCGTGTCTGATCTAAAGAAGAAACATTTCCTAAGAAAGCTGTTCCCTGAACTAAAAGGTGGGATTTCTATAATACTTCTCCTTTTGAAATGTGTATGCAGCTTGACGTAAAATGTTATCCTTGCTATCAAATGATTATAATGTATACTGCCTAAAGATATATGACGTAGCCTGACGTCATTTAGCAATTAAAGGTACACCTGCTCACTATAATGGAGAAGCAGAGCACGGTGGGACAAAGTAGGTACACCTTGTATGAAATTGTATTTTTGTTATGACGTACAAAGGCAAACGTAAAAAGAAATAAAGAAAGAAAGAACGTTAATTTAGTATAAAACATTAAAATAAATAAAAACAACAAGAAACAAATACAAACAAGAACAATCCTATCCTTATGTTCATACCAAAATGGTCTCCGCTCAGCATATGTTGTGGCGTGACCCACAACGCTGGTCTTCCGCGGACGCCATAGAAACAAATTTATAATGAATGAAGTAGAAATAAAAAAAAATAAAGTAAATAAACACATTGACAAAAAAGCAGTAGTTAAAGTAATTGCTTGTACAAATAATCTTTAGTGGCACTACATCTTAACACCATAGGTACGAGTATTATAGAAAATGCAGTTTGCTGTACATACAACACAACATAACCAGTAAAAAGAAAAAAGTAAAAACTATTCAATTGGTAGTGGCTCAGCTGCGAAATTACGATTTTTGGATGTGTAGAATATGAGATTTATATTTGTTTTTAAAAGTCTTTATGGAACGCAATAAAGCAATCGAGTCACTTGATGGTAAGCAATCAGTGCTGCACATAAACAACTGCAACACTAGGCTGTGACAGGAGCGTTGCCGGCATGGACATGGGGGAGGAAAGTATGTATGATCTATAACGCACTGAGCTGTAGCGGACATGCGCAAGGACAGGTTCCTTAATTTTAACTGCAATGCAGTGTAGTGCTCCTCAATTTTGCCTCTGGATAAATTGACGCAAAACTCCCGCCTTCATCTGAGCGTTTTCCGGTTGTATCCTTAGCCGAAGTACTTCGGCAAATTGGTTATTAGATATATCAGGTAAGCTAAGGATCAAGGTTTGCTTGCTTTTCCTCAAGATTTACTTTAAAGGAAATGCTTTTGAAGTTAATGAAAACATACATTTTTCCATAAGAGAGTATTCCTTTGATGTTGTTCTTCGATCAAATATAATGGTTGATACACAGTCTCATACAAAATGAAGCCTAAATAATGTCCCCGAGCCAAAACATCATGCATACTTACAAACAACAACAAAAACGATACATACTGTAAGTATGACTCCATCTTTCTTTTTCCACTTTAGAAGAGAAGTTTTTGCATCTTTTCACTGACCTTTGTCATCGCGAGACGTGTGAGTAGCGCGGTTTATTGAGACTGAGGACAAAACAGTTCCGAAACTCGATTAGTGCGCTGTTTTGCCGGTGCTACTTTTCGAGCGCGAATCGTGTATCTACCATTGTATTTGACCGAAGATGTTGTCACTCGATTTCATTAATATTATAAATGCATTCGTAACTCTGTCTGTTACCTCTTCACTAAACCGATTGAGTTGAAATTTAGTATAAAGATAATTTAAGCACCTAAATAGACTTAGGATACTTTCATCCGGATCCGAATTCTGTTCGTGAGGGATCATTATTAATGGGAGTGGAACCGCTGGTGAAAGCTAGATTTGTTTTTCTATTTTTGTTTCAATTATTTCTACCTATGATTTCAGAGGAAAACATCGGCAATTCCCGTGACGAAAGTTTCGGAGACATGATCATCACCCGCACTAAAGACGAGGGCTGCGACATTGTCATCAGTTGTGTTCGAGGGGCTCTTAAAAACGTAAATATTTGACTATACATTTAACCATGTCTCTTTTGACTTTAGAAACGTCCTTCGTTTCATTTACCTTAAGTTATACCTTCCATTTTTGATTTTGAGATTCAATCGAATCACTATAATTCGTAATTAAAAATAAAACCCTAAAAAAAGTAGTGGCAAATACTATTTTAAACTTATTTTCGCAAAACGATACAAAACACATGCAGTGCTTGCGAGACATAGATTTTAAAAAAAAATTATGTTGCGAGACATTCGTGTTGCAGTGAAAATATTTAAATATAGAATCACTTTTTTTCAATATCGTCCTTTTCATGTTACAATTAGTGGCCAGTATGTTTTTATAATGCCCTGTAGATGCAATCCTATACAGATTCCTTCCACCTAATTAGAGCTTCGCTCGTTAACTTTAACTTCTTCCAGCGGTTACCCAAAAACAGTCGATAAGTATGTTTATCTTTTTTATAGGTTTCCCTATTTACTTAATATCTTTTTCATAAGTCTTGGGTTTCATTTTAATTTGGGGGGGTTTGTTCTCTAGACTCCAACTCCTGTGCTTGAACCAACTCTTCTACTATCATCATCCTACAATTTCGTATAATCTGTAATGGGTCCCCATTTATTTATTAACCAAATAATCAACTTTATTTTATATTATTTATATTTGTTTAGACAACTCTGAAATGCGTGGCTTCTGGAGGAGTTGCCATAGACACGGTGCAGCTGACGGATCCTGAAAACTGCAACTATGGACTATTCAACATGTTTAGGAATAGATCGTTCATGCTGGTTGACTTCTCTTCCATCTTCACCAATGAGAACTTTGAAGATATTTTGGTAAGAAGGAATAACTTATTAATACTAATTTCCAACAACAGATAATAATCTTTCATATACAAAAAAACCGACTTCAATCAAACTTCTGAACCAATCGGTGAAATTTAAATGAGGCTAACTTGAAAGCATGGCATTTCAAACCAGAAAAGATTTTTTAAATCGGGTCATAAATGACGAAGTTCTGAGGTAATAGGAGAGAATAAACATTAAGAAAAAAAATACAACTGAATTGATAACCTTCTTCTTTTTTTGAAGTCGGTTAAAAAGATCCAATATGGGTGGTAGGTAGGTTTAGGGGTTTTTTTCCAACCAGTTATGAGGCCCACTCTATCAGAGCTGAGTGAGCTTAGACCCCACGTTGAGCGCCAATGTGAGGTCCCGACTCACACTGCACTGATAGTGGGCCTTACATAAAGTATGTGTTGGTATGATATATCAGCAGAAGCTAGCCGTGTGGTATCCGGCAGAGTAGAATAGGACCACTCCAAGTCTTCCCACGGATGTCGTAGAAGGCGACTTAGGAAATACAAGCTAAACAAAGCTTATAAACATCTAAGACACCTCTCCAACCCGTCTGGCCAGCGTGGAGAGTGTAGGCCAAGTCCTCTGGCTGCTCTGGCCGGGTATGGCCCTGGTAGTGCAGAGAGGGTCGTGCTCCTGTAGTGGAGACTAAAAGGGACCTGATGATGATGATCAGCAGAAAGGGTAGGAGAGGGAGGCAGGGAATCAGAACACAAAAAGAACAGGTACCTACTGTATTTTAATTTCACCGGTTACTGATTACACAAACTGACATAAAAAAATACCTATATAAATAAAAATATAAAATAATCTGGGTAGCTCTCTTAACCTTATAATTAAGAGTAAAAGATATGTAAAATAATGAAAGGGCTGTGATGAAGAAGCAAAAAAAAAGTAATTGCAAATGAAATTTGGAAATTTAGTTTCTAAAAAAGGTGAACAGGATGATATGATGGATAAACGAGGTAGATATCAACATGCAGCATAGTTAGTATAGTTTTCTATCGATCACAAGGTAAAACCTATTAGATGTTATTACTTATCAATTGCAGTCACTGACCACCCGCGTTATAATCTGTCGAGGTCATCTCGCCATCTTCTCTGTGATAACCTCCGCACTAGCCCATACCTTTTCTACCTCCGTTGATCAGCAGCTAAAAGAAAGAAAGATTAGTGTATATACCATTCTAACCTAACCAACCCATGTGGATAGTATTGCCCCTATTTTTAGCCATAGAAATTGAAGAATATTCTCGTTATCTACAGAAGCTTCACCTTCTCATCAGCGAAGGGATCGCCCTAGGGCATGTCAGGCCACTTTCTCGTGTAACGTATTCGCCAAGCGAAGCACCACGGGCGCTGCGCCTGCTAGCTGCTAGTAGACACCGGGGACGAGTGCTGCTGAATCTGCAGGATATTTGCCAAATGGAGCCCAGGTGAGTGTATCCGGAATCCTTGTCGACGATACGTCATCATCGTCATCATTTTCAGCCCACATCAGCACACTGCTGGACATGGACCTCCCTTTTTTATGCCATTTTCTACGGTCCTGTGTTAGTTCGGCGATTATTGCAGCCAAAAGGGGCAACCCGGGGTGACGAGAGGTGTGCTGCACTTTCTCCGAAGTTACTCGCTTGGTCCTCCAAAATATCAAAATTATAAAATTTAAACACTTTTGTGTATAATGTGAATATTTTATACTGTGTTTGTAAATCATTGTTTTAAACATAAATTAAACGAATACTTTTAGGGAATGAAAACTTTCAAGGCATTTTTTACATATCTCAATCTTTACATGTTTACTTACTAAACCATATTGCTAGAGATAGAAAATCTTTTTCTAGCCTATAAGATTGTCTTCGCGTTGCAGGCACCGAAATCTAAAGACTTTTTTTTCTATAATAAAATGTAACATTATTTTTCTTTGACCAGAATAATCTGCTCCCCTGTTTTCTGCCAACTGATCATATCGCAGAGAGAAGACTTCGCTGTGCAACTGGCAGACCGCCTGGTGGCTCGAGGAGCTAAGAAAATACATCTCCACTGCACTAAACCGTCCTCTTATCTCAAGTATAAGACAGCGTAAGTAACAAGTCCTCTTTGATTATATAGTCCTATTTTTTTATAAACCTGAGTCAGAAATTTGTAAAAAGTCTACTGTTAAATAAACTTTTTTTTTTCAGATCATGGCATAAACTTGGCGTTCAAATTCATACAACTACGAATGAGCTCAATACAAAGAAAGAAGTTGAGTCCTTGCTGAAGGAGGCCAATCTCTTGGGGAGTGTTGAGGGCATATTTGTCGTGAGTGGAAGGAAATCTGAGAACTTACGGCCTGATAGTGCAATGCTGGTGAATTTGGACCTGGAATCGAGGAAGCTATGTCGGAATTTGAAGTAAGTAACATGAAAGTTAGATAATCCGACTTGGATAGGTACTCTGTGACCTTCGTCATCATTTCAGCCGTAAGAAGTCCACTGCTGTATAAAGACCTCGCCCAAGGATTTTTTTGTTCCATTGTTAACTCACCACGCTTGACAGGAGAGGGTTGGCAAGCGCAAGTTTGTGCTTCCGACGCTGCTGCCCATTGTACGCATTTTTAAACTGGGAAGGGATGGAGTTTTGTTTGATTTGGGAAGGGAATGGAGGTACTGGGATACTACTCATTCGGATGAATGGGGGAAAAGCAAGAAGCAGTTTGGGAAGCCGGTTTCGCGTACCCGATGTTATACCTGCAACCACAGGCACATTTGAACATCACACCCCAGACCTCTGTAAACTTAAATCTGAATTAAATAAAAAAAAAATTTTTAAACAAGTTGTGCTATTTTCACTAAAATGAAATGAGATTCTTTCAGAAACTTCACAATAATTAGTTATGACGATAGCCTTCGAGATGTGATTGAGACCAGAAATCGCAGTAAACTGCCAGCGCTTCTGCTAATTCTTCAAGACTTCCAAAAGGTTGGTGTCGAACCTAGTTGTAACTTTATGAGGATTTTTAGAAATAGTTACCATCAGATGGCAGCACTGTATCGTAGAATGCGATAAGCTGCTGTCATTGGATATTTTTTGACAAGCAGCCACAACTGACATATTGTTGGCCAATAGCAGCTTACTGACGCTTCAGTGCTGCCGCCGCTAAATCCAGAAAATCTGAAGGTTTTCTGATGAATCAGGAATTTTCAGTTTTCCTTAAAGATAACTGATATGAATCTAAAATTGTGGACCTAGTATGTATTATCTCTTTTAATGATACCTCTTGTTGTTTAGTTTGGAGCATTACAAGAAATGGAACCGACTTGTCCTGCAGAAGGATTCGGTAGATGGCGTTTAGGTCTGGATGCAGTTGAGAGAGCGTTACAGAGCGGAGACTCCATAGTTTATTCGTATGTGATGCCAGCGGGTCAGGGCTTACTGATAGAGGAGGTTAATAAAATTCTAGGTAAGCCAAGTCTTTTAATAAATACACCATCGTTGCTTAGCTTTGAGCTTAACAGGAATAACAGGCAAGCCCTGTAGAAGGGCGCGGTAGAAGTCGACGCGTCAGGCCCTATCGAGAAGGTGTTTCAGAGTTAAAATATCTATAGTTTACGCGCTGATGCCGACGGCTCACTGATGGAACAAGTTAATAGAATCCCGGGTAACTCAAGATGATTTGGTCCTTCGAGCCGTAACTTGATGTTTAATAACAAAAAGCTTGGAAGAGATTACTGTGGGATAAGACCGCATTTTGTATTTTTTCAGACCTTTGTCTTTATAGTTATAGTTAATAGATTCAGGTGTTACTTTGCGGAAGTCAAAGCTACATTTACTTTGAGACAATTTACTTTGCGTGCTTCCGCCACCAGTTAGCTCATGCAAACTATTGCTGGCCAGCGCCCACCCACTACTGTTAGTCCCTTCATACCCGCCACCAATAGTTGATGCATGCAACCCTGGTCGATACTGCTGCATCCGTTGAGGCTGCAGCAATGTCGGCCGTCGTGCTCGCGACACGTGTTTCGCCTCTACACGAGGCATCTTCAGGCAGTGAAACCTAGATGTTGATCGTTCGAATGTCATTCGTTGCTTGTCATTCGAACGATCAACATCTAGGTTTCACATTTATAGTTATACTCTTTTTGCATAGAGATAGGATATATCCACACTTCCATACTATAATATTATAAATGCGAAAGTAACTCTGTCTGACTTTTTTTTCCAAGCTTCAACCTTTCAACCAATTTGGATGAAATTTGGTATGGGGGTAGTTTGAGGCCCGGGAAAGGACATGGGGAATTTTCCGGAAATTCATTCCGGAAAATTTTACTGTTCCCGAGTGATCGACACTAACGCGGGCGGAGTCGCGGGCTAGTATGATATATTTTCGCTCTTGCTTGAGGTTCTGTGTTATGCGATATGCGTCATAGCGATAAAAACTTTGTCGACAGTCTGCCTTTGATACTATGACGCAGGGGCAGGGGTTATTATAAGTATCATTCCGGTTTTGATTACAAGGATTAAACACTTCACAGGGGTGACTATTACAAAAGCTACGCCAGACGGAACAACTCTTGAAGCAGTGGGTCTCGACAGCGGCAGAGCTACGGAACTTTGCCACTTACTGAAAGAGAAGTTTGGCATTACTGTTTCGGAAAAAGATGTCCCAGCCATGACTGTTGCTGAGTGAGTGCATACTCTTTAGTCTTCAGATACTAGCGACCCGTCCCGGCTTCACACGGGTGCAATGTAGACTAATATAGGGCAGTAAATTATACAAGTGAACCATCCTCTTGAATCACTCTACCTATTGTTGAAAACTGTATATAAATCCGATGAGTAGTTTCCCGTCCATGCAGTAAACGCAGATACAATGGAATTTTAATTTATATAAAACAAATTAAAACTCGGACAGCGAAAGCGACTTCATTTTATTCGATGTAAAGATTTCAAAGCCCTATTACCTACCTACTTTAGTTTAAGTCTTTATTTCATATAAATAGGTTATTATTGATGATGAATTCACAAAAACTACATCATTGTTATCATCTTCAGCAGACTTTTATATCCCATTGCTGGGGATAGGCCTGTCTCGACGTATGCCAACCATCTTAGTCTATGCCTTACGGAATCAGTTTTGGCTTTCGGGACACAATAACTTGTTTATAAAGTGGCTATTTTACCTAGGTAGGTAGGTATATTACTTAACAGGTAAGATACCACTTCGTAACAGTCAATTCGTAAAAAGGGTAATATTTAAAGAATATACTTCATGAACATTCCCGTACATTACACATTTTTATTGGGCGGTGTTGTCACGAATAGTTTAGGGCTCCGTTTCATCTTTGCTTCACTAAAGGGGTCTGCGCTGGATGCCGGACAAGCCGGCCCATTCATGCTACTAGCAAAAATGAAGTTTGCCGGTAGCGTGACTCTACCACAATTATTCTTCATTATAACTGCTTTTTGCAGGCTAAAAAATCTTCAGCCGGTCGTCAATATTAAGACTGATGAAGAAGGCTTCTCCGCTTTCATCAACATCATTGGCGACGAGGAACTCCTTTCCACGACGGATATCGTCCCGATGCCAACACTTATTCAGCCCGGTGGAATTGTAAGCTTAAATATTGTGACCATTATCACACTATCAATATTCGTATCACAGATGGGCCAAACTATTTGGCTACGAGGAATTCCATTTCCTTGTTGCCGAACTGATTTGGATCCGAGGAATTCCTTTTTTTTGTACCTGATGGCTAACTTGATTACTCGTGACAACTACAATGTACAACGTTTTGATTACACTACGAAATACATTGCGTTTTTCGTATGGTTTAGTATTTTAAATTCTTTTATTTACGTAAAAAAGTGCGGCAATTGCCGCTGCCGACGGACTTCAAATTTTGCCTTTAAAGCTATTTGTTGTATGATGTGGTTGTTTACTTGAGGTATCCCCACACGACGCAGTACAGCATGTCGACATTGGGCCGACCAAATCTGAGGAGCAATGAGATATACGAGTAGCTCATTTACTATAATACCTTGTAGTATACCTACATATTATAACGTCTTTATCCCTTACGGGGTAGACAGAGCTTGAGGTTATAAGACCGCAAGGCCCATTTAGCGTGTTGGTGCGCTTAAAAGTGGAAAATCTGAAACCAAAATGGTGATGGGTTGCTAGCCGCATCACCCATTGTCATGATTCTTTGGATTTTCGCCTATTCCCTTGACCGGCTTCTTCGGTCTGCGCTGGAAGAGAAGCAGCTGGCATATTCTACGTTTTATTTTTCTGCCAGACCAGCATGGAAGGAATTATTGTATGGCACCAAAATATCCGCCTGCTATTGGCTAATACGTACGCGCCATGTCTGTAGTTCGCTGCAGCGCCGTGCTGTACAAGTATTATGAGCAAGATAGCACGAGTCCTGTTGTTGGAATAAGTCCTTATGTAGTAGGAATAAGATCGTTTTTTCACTGATGTTTTCATTAGGTTTTAGTCGGCGGTAGGTTGCGCTATTCACCATGTAATCTACATTCATTTTTTAGCGCCCAGACGAATTAAACCGCGATCAGAACTACCTAATCGTGATACCAGGATTGGAGGGACACTACGCTCGCTTCGAACTCCTGTGCGAGCGACTGAAGCTGCCAGCTGTTGTCATACAGCCGGGCATAGATCGCCAGGACGAGAATGTTGAGGAACTGGCGCAGAGAATGGTTCAGGTAAGTATCTAAGATTGCCCTTGTCCCCCAAACCAACGAATTTCAAAACTGCCGGAGTGAAGAGAACCGCGAAGGAATGGAATTCCTCCCTGTGTCACTTTCCCGACATTAAGGCAAGAGTGAATAGGCATTATTTCAGTTTGCGTGTACCATATACCATAGACCTCATCGTTGCTTCCCATCAGTTAAGATACAGATTAAACGCACTCAAATTGTTAATTAAAAAAAGATGCTGATATATTACTGATTACTGATTGCGTGATTTCGAACCTCTAAACTGTATTGAAATACTGGAATCAGGAAATATAGAATTGCAAGAAATAAGCTGAATATCGAAAACAAAATTTAGGCTTCCAATACAAAGTCGCTATCGGCATAACGAATTTCAATGGAAGGCCAATTTTTTTTTTACCTTTTTTTTCTTTCAATTCTGTTTTCCATTCGGGATTCTGATTTCAGCATAGTTCAGAGGTTCAAAATCAAGCGGTATAACAGGTTGATTCTGAGTTCCTTGACAATATTTTAATGCCGGAATTGGAATCCATAAAACACAGCCGTAAGAAAATGGGCCCATACAAATTCATCTATCAGCTGGTCAAATTTCTATAGAAGCAATCTTTCTTTTTTCTTGCAAATATACAATACCTATACCTATGCAAAGAAAACACAGTCCGATGCTTAAAGGGGTGATTTAGCCCGTAGATATGATTAACTTTTCCTATGGGACCAATGCTGAGAACTCTTTTTTTTTTACCTTTCCATACAAATTGACCGAAATTTTTTGTTTGGAAATGTCAATTTACTTTGAGCTCCCAGCTTTGATCCCTGGGAAAACTTGTACATATTGACAGGCTGAATCAACCCTTCAAGGATCTGTAATTCGAAGATGGATCGTTTGACCAGTTCCACCAAAGCCCATTTTAAAAAAAACATGTGACTCCCTACATATTATCAAGAAAACCGTTCAGGAATATTCGTGATTTTCCAAAAACAGTCCAGTCAAAATACCAAACGTAACATCTAACAATCCAAATTAAAAAAATACCCTTCCTTTAAATGCGATTGGTAATTGTTGCTTATTATTTTACGATTACAGATTATAAGGAAAAAGCTGTCAGTAAAGGGTCATTACTACCTGGTGGGCTACGAATTTGGCGCTATTATAGTATTGGAGATGGCAGCCATTTTGGAAAAACTAGGTAACAATTATTTACTACCTAGATCCCATTTCATAGGTTAAATCGATAATATTTTAAATTAATAGTTTCAGTATTCAATCATAGAATCAAGCCCTTTGGAAACTTGACATTAGTACTCGTATTTCGTATAAAAAGTTCAGTTTTAGTTTTGCACATCTCTATGTTCGTTTATTCCAATTTTGAATTGTTACGAGAACTTCTAATTTAGGATTTAATTTCTTTATCTACAGGCCTGACCAGCACCGTTTACCTCCTTGGTGGGACCCCAACCGACATACAAAACTCCTTAGAATCCCGACTAGCCAGCATCAACGGCGGAAATTGGGAAAACGCCTTAGCCACACACATTTCTTCTCTAATAAAAGGCAACAAATGCCAAATTGAAGGCCTTGAAAAAGCTGAGACATGGCAAGACAAAGTCGACGCTTGTATCAAAACTCTAAGACCAATCGTTGCTTTTTCTACTGAGTACATAAGAAAGCAGATACAGGCAGCTTATAACAGAATAAACATGCTTCGAAAATGGAATTTAAAAATAAAGCCATTGAATTCGAAAGTTATAATTCTTAGACCAGTGTTGGCAACTGAAATATTCGAAGACGAATTAAAACTGATTTCTTCTGACGTTACTTCCTTTAATCTGTCCGCTATTTTACCGAATGCTGCGCAGGATTTGTTATGCTCTGCTATTATTAACAAGAACCTCAGTCCTGATATTCTGGAAGCGTTTACAGGAAGTAATCAATGTGAATCCAGCATCTTGAATGATGAATTGCTACAAGTGGGTTTTGAAGAGAACTTGTAATTACCGAAATGATTATTCTTGATGTCGAGTATTGGTTGGGATTTGTTTATTATATTTATGAAGCACACTAATTGTTTTTTATTTAATGACAGAAAAACGACGAAACTAACGTAGTTCGTAGTGTAATCAACATGAATAAGTTTTATTTGTTTGTTAATTTGTCGATGTGTTCCATTGACCCCTTTCGCTTTTATTAAGCCTTGCTAACTACAAAAGCTACAGTTCAAATTACAAGATGAAGTTAGCAACATTTGATCTGAAGTATAAAAAATACACAGTAACATACATCATCATCATCAGATCTTTTTAGTCTCCACTGCAGGAGCATAACCCTCTCTGTACTACCGGAGCCATACTGGGCGAGAGCAGACAGAGGATTTGGCCTACGCTCTCCTCGCTGACCAGACGGGTTGGAGAGGTCTCATTGATGTTTATGAGCTTTGTTTAACTTGTATTTCCTAAGTCGCATCTAACAACCCCCACGTGTTTTGACGCGAGTTTAACATTTTTACCCATTAATAAGTTTTCAATTTAAAAAACAATAGTTCAGTTATATAAATTAACTTATGCAATTATAAGTAATTGCATATGTTAAAATTCATGTAATTATATAAGTATAGGATCGGTATATAAAGATCAACAAAATGACATAATATGTAACAAGCTGTTTATTGAATGGCAAAATATCAAAATATGGAATACAATATGGAATGACAACATTCCTTACTTTCTATGATATATATTTAGGTCGAAGTAGAATGAGATTTGAAAATTTACTTTAATTTAAGTCTTTATTTCATATAAATAGGTTATTATTGATGATGAATTCACAAAAACTACATCATTGTTATCATCTTCAGCAGACTTTTATATCCCATTGCTGGGGATAGGCCTGTCTCGACGTATGCCAACCATCTTAGTCTATGCCTTACGGAATCAGTTTTGGCTTTCGGGACACAATAACTTGTTTATAAAGTGGCTATTTTACCTAGGTAGGTAGGTATATTACTTAACAGGTAAGATACCACTTCGTAACAGTCAATTCGTAAAAAGGGTAATATTTAAAGAATATACTTCATGAACATTCCCGTACATTACACATTTTTATTGGGCGGTGTTGTCACGAATAGTTTAGGGCTCCGTTTCATCTTTGCTTCACTAAAGGGGTCTGCGCTGGATGCCGGACAAGCCGGCCCATTCATGCTACTAGCAAAAATGAAGTTTGCCGGTAGCGTGACTCTACCACAATTATTCTTCATTATAACTGCTTTTTGCAGGCTAAAAAATCTTCAGCCGGTCGTCAATATTAAGACTGATGAAGAAGGCTTCTGCGCTTTCATCAACATCATTGGCGACGAGGAACTCCTTTCCACGACGGATATCATCCCGATGCCAACACTTATTCAGCCCGGTGGAATTGTAAGCTTAAATATTGTGACCATTATCACACTATCAATATTCGTATCACAGATGGGCCAAACTATTTGGCTACGAAGAATTCCATTTCCTTGTTGCCGAACTGATTTGGATCTGAGGAATTCCTTTTTTTTGTACCTGCTGGCTAACTTGATTACTCGTGACAACTACAATGTACAACGTTTTGATTACACTACGAAATACATTGCGTTTTTCGTATGGTTTAGTATTTTAAATTCTTTTATTTACGTAAAAAAGTGCGGCAATTGCCGCTGCCGACGGACTTCAAATTTTGCCTTTAAAGCTATTTGTTGTATGATGTGGTTGTTTACTTGAGGTATCCCCACACGACGCAGTACAGCATGTCGACATTGGGCCGACCAAATCTGAGGAGCAATGAGATATACGAGTAGCTCATATACTATAATACCTTGTAGTAAGACCGCAAGGCCCATTTAGCGTGTTGGTGCGCTTAAAAGTGGAAAATCTGAAACCAAAATGGTGATGGGTTGCTAGCCGCATCACCCATTGTCATGATTCTTTGGATTTTCGCCTATTCCCTTGACCGGCTTCTTCGGTCTGCGCTGGAAGAGAAGCAGCTGTCATATTCTACGTTTTATTTTTCTGCCAGACCAGCATGGAAGGAATTATTGTATGGCACCAAAATATCCGCCTGCTATTGGCTAATACGTACGCGCCATGTCTGTAGTTCGCTGCAGCGCCGTGCTGTACAAGTATTATGAGCAAGATAGCACGAGTCCTGTTGTTGGAATAAGTCCTTATGTAGTAGGAATAAGATCGTTTTTTCACTGATGTTTTCATTAGGTTTTAGTCGGCGGTAGGTTGCGCTATTCACCATGTAATCTACATTCATTTTTTAGCGCCCAGACGAATTAAACCGCGATCAGAACTACCTAATCGTGATACCAGGATTGGAGGGACACTACGCTCGCTTCGAACTCCTGTGCGAGCGACTGAAGCTGCCAGCTGTTGTCATACAGCCGGGCATAGATCGCCAGGACGAGAATGTTGAGGAACTGGCGCAGAGAATGGTTCAGGTAAGTATCTAAGATTGCCCTTGTCCCCCAAACCAACGAATTTCAAAACTGCCGGAGTGAAGAGAACCGCGAAGGAATGGAATTCCTCCCTGTGTCACTTTCCCGACATTAAGGCAAGAGTGAATAGGCATTATTTCAGTTTGCGTGTACCATATACCATAGACCTCATCGTTGCTTCCCATCAGTTAAGATACAGATTAAACGCACTCAAATTGTTAATTAAAAAAAGATGCTGATATATTACTGATTACTGATTGCGTGATTTCGAACCTCTAAACTGTATTGAAATACTGGAATCAGGAAATATAGAATTGCAAGAAATAAGCTGAATATCGAAAACAAAATTTAGGCTTCCAATACAAAGTCGCTATCGGCATAACGAATTTCAATGGAAGGCCAATTTTTTTTTACCTTTTTTTCTTTCAATTCTGTTTTCCATTAGGAATTCTGATTTCAGGATTGATTTCAGCATAGTTCAGAGGTTCAAAATCAAGCGGTATAACAGGTTGATTCTGAGTTCCTTGACAATATTTTAATGCCGGAATTGGAATCCATAAAACACAGCCGTAAGAAAATGGGCCAATACAAATTCATCTATCAGCTGGTCAAATTTCTATAGAAGCAATCTTTCTTTTTTCTTGCAAATATACAATACCTATACCTATGCAAAGAAAACACAGTCCGATGCTTAAAGGGGTGATTTAGCCCGTAGATATGATTAACTTTTCCTATGGGACCAATGCTGAGAACTCTATTTTTTTTACCTTCCCATACAAATTGACCGAAATTTTTTGTTTGGAAATGTCAATTTACTTTGAGCTCCCAGCTTTGATCCCTGGGAAAACTTGTACATATTGACAGGCTGAATCAACCCTTCAAGGATCTGTAATTCGAAGATGGATCGTTTGACCAGTTCCACCAAAGCCCATTTTAAAAAGAACATGTGACTCCCTACATATTATCAAGAAAACCGTTCAGGAATATTCGTGATTTTCCAAAAACAGTCCAGTCAAAATACCAAACGTAACATCTAACAATCCAAATTAAAAAAATACCCTTCCTTTAAATGCGATTGGTAATTGTTGCTTATTATTTTACGATTACAGATTATAAGGAAAAAGCTGTCAGTAAAGGGTCATTACTACCTGGTGGGCTACGAATTTGGCGCTATTATAGTATTGGAGATGGCAGCCATTTTGGAAAAACTGGGTAACAATTATTTACTACCTAGATCCCATTTCATAGGTTAAATCGATAATATATTAAATTCATAGTTTCAGTCTTCAATCATAGAATCAAGCCCTTTGGAAACTTGACATTAGTACTCGTATTTCGTATAAAAAGTTCAGTTTTAGTTTTGCACATCTCTATGTTCGTTTATTCCAATTTTGAATTGTTACGAGAACTTCTAATTCAGGATTTAATTTCTTTATCTACAGGCCTGACCAGCACCGTTTACCTCCTTGGTGGGACCCCAACCGACATACAAAACTCCTTAGAATCCCGACTAGCCAGCATCAACGGCGGAAATTGGGAAAACGCCTTAGCCACACACATTTCTTCTCTAATAAAAGGCAACAAATGCCAAATTGAAGGCCTTGAAAAAGCTGAGACATGGCAAGACAAAGTCGACGCTTGTATCAAAATTCTAAGACCAATCGTTGCTTTTTCTACTGAGTACATAAGAAAGCAGATACAGGCAGCTTATAACAGAATAAACATGCTTAGAAAATGGAATTTAAAAATAAAGCCATTGAATTCGAAAGTTATAATTCTTAGACCAGTGTTGCCAACTGAAATATTCGAAGACGAATTAAAACTGATTTCTTCTGACGTTACTTCCTTTAATCTGTCCGCTATTTTACCGAATGCTGCGCAGGATTTGTTATGCTCTGCTATTATTAACAAGAACCTCAGTCCTGATATTCTGGAAGCGTTTACAGGAAGTAATCAATGTGAATCCAGCATCTTGAATGATGAATTGCTACAAGTGGGTTTTGAAGAGAACTTGTAATTACCGAAATGATTATTCTTGATGTCGAGTATTGGTTGGGATTTGTTTATTATATTTATGAAGCACACTAATTGTTTTTTATTTAATGACAGAAAAACGACGAAACTAACGTAGTTCGTAGTGTAATCAACATGAATAAGTTTTATTTGTTTGTTAATTTGTCGATGTGTTCCATTGACCCCTTTCGCTTTTATTAAGCCTTGCTAACTACAAAAGCTACAGTTCAAATTACAAGATGAAGTTAGCAACATTTGATCTGAAGTATAAAAAATACACAGTAACATACATCATCATCATCAGATCTTTTTAGTCTCCACTGCAGGAGCATAACCCTCTCTGTACTACCGGAGCCATACTGGGCGAGAGCAGACAGAGGATTTGGCCTACGCTCTCCTCGCTGACCAGACGGGTTGGAGAGGTCTCATTGATGTTTATGAGCTTTGTTTAACTTGTATTTCCTAAGTCGCATCTAACGACCCCCACGTGTTTTGACGCGAGTTTAACATTTTTACCCATTAATAAGTTTTCAATTTAAAAAAACAATAGTTCAGTTATATGAATTAACTTATGCAATTATAAGTAATTGCATATGTTAAAATTCATGTAATTATATAAGTATAGGATCGGTATATAAATATCAACAAAATGACATAATATGTAACAAGCTGTTTATTGAATGGCAAAATATCAAAATATGGAATACAATATGGAATGACAACATTCCTTACTTTCTATGATATATATTTCGAAGTAGAATGAGATTTGAAAATTTACTGATTTTAATATTGTTTTCAAATAAATGCAACAAAATTCCTGTCTTTAAATAAAAATATTAGTAATGCACTTAAAATTAAATATAGAAATGAATATATAGATATTGTGCTCTGATGTTCAGATGTACGATGAAATTATGCAAATAAATAGTATCTGATGATAATTTATATATTTTTAATGCAATTTTTAACTCTATAAATCTGAAAATCGTTGAATTTTTTTAATAAAAAAAAACCCTGGCTCAATTTGACTAAACAAAAAACACTGGCCGGCGAAACCTGCGCATTGGATAAAAACATAAGATTCCAATTTTGAATATGTCTATGGCGTCATCAACGCCTAAAAATTTTTACAATCACAGTTTTTTAATAATTTTGGTATAGCTGCATTGCTTCCGCCTCAAACGAAATTCCTGACAAATACAGAGAACATTTTACTATAATAATGATGTTTAGACGTAAAGGACAACATACATTAAGACGGGCTGAGTCGGCGTACATTCAAAATGAAAAAAAAAATGCTGTCTGTAAAGTCAGTTTACGGATAGTAAATGCGTGCTCCGGAACGTGACATATTTTGTGCATGCATCCCGTATTCATCGATTTATAAGACGTTAATACTTCAAAAAGGAAATTGTTCTTTTTTTATGTAGCATTTAAGTTACACATTTGAATGAAGTCAACAAACAGAGTCGGCTGAAATCGACAACAGCCGCCGCGCTATTTGAAACTTATCTACTTATAAATAGGGATCAATTTTCATTGTTGCATGCATTGTAAATCCAATCAGATCCGACTCAGTCACTATAAAAAACATAATACGCTCGAATAATGCAGCTATACGTACATTTCGCGATACTAGACACTGGCCGCTCAAACAACAAACTTAGCGCAATAAATAAAAAAAATATATAAGATTCTTCCAATTCCGTGTCTATGGTGTACAACGTTCCAAGAAGCGCGGGTAGAGGCACACCTCGCGGATGTGGTACCTGCAAAGATAAAAAATGGATTATAAACAGAGGCAACATGTCATTGGTCGATCTCTATGGTCTAGTGTGGTCATCATGCTATCACACTGAAGGTCCCAAAGCTCATCGCAGACCCACATCTCCATGGACCCATAATATTCAGATGAGAAGCTCGATAGACCGGTTGACGTGCCAAATATTGTAAAGCAACTCTGGGCATGTCACCCACCAAGTGGCACAAAAATTTATCGAGCTACTCAGTGTTAAAGCAGACACGTTAGGCCGTTGGTCTCGGCTGTCATCACTAGATGGCGTTCGTTAATCTACGTCATGCCTTTAGGTAACTTGAGAAATCTATGTGGGCAAGAGTTATAGATAAAAACATTATAGTCTCATATAAATATAAATATATACGGACAAATCACACAGATTGAGCTAGCCCCAAAGTAAGTTCGAGACTTGTGTTATGGGATACTAACTCAACGATACTATATTTTATAACAAATACATATATAGATACACATTCAAGACCCAGGCGCCAATCTGAAAAAGATCATTTTCCATCTTGACCTGGCCGGGGATCGAACCCGGTCACTCCGTGTCGCAGGCTGGCGTGTTGACCGCTGCGCCACGGAGCTAGGCTTACACATACTAAAAGCAAGCAAGCAATAAGGTGTACCGTTTTTTGTCGTCTAGTGCCCGCCACTAGTGGACAACAAAACGGTAGTAAGGTTCTTAAAAGATTTTAGTAACGCGTGAAAACAAGGTTTCTATTTCAATTAAATTTAATGCCTTTGTCTACATAAACTGTTTAAGCTTTTTTGGGTTCCGTAGCCAAATGGTAAAAAACGAATTCCTTATGGATTCGTCATGTCTGTCTGTCTGTCCGTCCGTATGTTAGTCACTTTTTACTACAAGCGATTCTTGTATATACGAAAATTATAAAAAAATATCTAAGGAATCAAAATGTCGAAATAGGTGGGTCTCATATCTGGGAAAAGACGTTTTTCCCTCTTAACCTCGGATTTCCAGGTATTATATTAAATGAAATTTCGGAGACCTCACGCTACACTAGCGCGTCTAGCGGGAAATTAACGCAATAGCCTGTACGTACAGCCTCCTAAAAGTACCAGGCGCACATAAAACCCAAAGAAGTTAGCGTAGAAATGGCTTTTGAGGGCATAAAATCGAAATGGCTAGGTCTCATATCTGGGAAAAGACGTTTTTCCGCCTTAATCTAAGTTTCCCAGGTGTTATTCCTATTAATGTTATTTCGGAGACCTCACGCTACACTAGCGCCTCTAGCGGCAAAGTTCACGCGATAGCCTGTACGTACAGCCTCCTAAAAGTACCAGGCACACATAAAGCACAAAGAGGAGAGCGTACCTGTCGAGCAGCCAGCACAGGAAGCGCTCGAGCCCGAGCCCGTAGCCGCCGTGCGGCACCGAACCGAACTTGCGTTGGTCCGTGTACCAGTAGTAAGGGGTAGGGTCGATGCCCTCGCGCTTGTAACCTAAAACAATATTCATAAAATCATGCGTTAATACGGTCAGGGTGTATATAGGGACAAATCAAAGTTCAACTATTACACCACCATGCGCCAAGAGTACCAGGCAAACAAATTACAAAGAAGTCTCACCTTCAATGAGCTCTTCGTAGTCCCATGATCCTCCTAGACGCACCGACCATCTCTCCAACTTCTGGCATCAGTAGATTCACCGAACCAGGTCAGTCAACTGGCGGTCTTTCTTGCACCGCGACAAAGTTAACCTAATACACCACCATACGCCAAAAGTACCAGGCGTACATAAATTCCAAAGAAGACTTACCTGCCATGAGCTCACCATAGTTCAAGATCCTCATACACCCTCCGACCATCTCCCTACTCCAGATATTAGCAAATTCACCGACTCAATTAACCAGCGGTCTTCGGGGCACCGTGAAAATTATCATCGCCAACAGTAACAGGAGTACACAAATCACAAAGTCTTACCTTCCATGAGCTCACCGTAGTCCCAGATCCTCATACACCCTTCGACCATCTCCTTGACTCCTGGCATCACCAGATTCACCGACTCAGGCAAAGGTGGTAAGTTTAACACACCACCATACGCCAAGAGTACCAGGCGTACATAAATTACAAAGAAGTCTACTTATCGTCCAACATACAGTTAACATACTTAGTCACGCATTGAGTACCAGGCAGACATAAATTACAAAGAAGACTTACCTGCCATGAGCTCACCATAGTTCAAGATCCTCATACACCCTCCGACCATCTCCCTACTCCAGATATTAGCAAATTCACCGACTCAATCAACCAGCGGTCTTCGGGGCACCGTGAAAATTATCATCGCCAACAGTAACAGGAGTACACAAATCACAAAGTCTTACCTTCCATGAGCTCATCGTAGTCCCAGATCCTCATAGACCCTCCGACCATCTCCCCGACTCCTGGCATCAGCAGATCCACCGACTCAGTCAACCGGTTGTCTTCCTTGCACCGCGGCATGTAGAAGGACTTTATTTCAGCCGGAAACTTGCACAGGAGGATCGGGACGCCGATCGCGTCAGTCATCTTGCGTTCGGGCATTTCCGGAATGTCCTGGAATGACGATGTTATAAATAAAGTTACTTGAACGTGTAAGGGCTAGATTGTTCACTGTCCCGGCGCTCTAGTCGAGTTCCCACATATAAGGAAGTAGGGAGAACACATGACTCGACACACAGAAGATTAGATTTAATTGTCACAATACTCTCACTTATGACTTCAATATAACATTCTATTTAATAATTAATATATAGATCAGAGACCGTTACAATTCGAGAGATGATGGTGGACTGAAGAATGAGTGATGAGAGAGAGAGAAAGTAATCTAAAAATGGAATGGAATGAAATTTGAAATAAAATGAGGAATGAAAAATGGACAGGATGAGAAAGAAATGAGGTTGAACGAGATGCAGCATGCAGGTGGCAATGGCGGTATTTAAGCTGAATCAGTTCAAAGGCAGCTTGCAAAACCTTCACACTTCTTCATCTTCCTCGCCTTTTCCCTATTTGGGGTCGGCTCTGTATGTCGACTCTCTCCATAATTTTCGATCCTTAACCATATCAATATTTAACCCCCATTCCCTCATATCCCCTCTGACACATTCAATCCACGTCTTTCTTGGCTTCCCTCGTCCCCTACGTCCGTCTACTTCTAAATGGGACATTCTCTTTGCCAGATGTTATGCCTAACATCAAAAGCCAACGTCTAACATGGTATTGACATGTAGAAAGGAATGATGCCTCATTCCTTTCTACATGTCAATACCATGTTAGACGTTGGCTTTTTAATTTGTCAACTGCCGGTGCGACTTTTAGGCTCCCTCTTATGTACTGGTTACGAACCTTATCCATCCTTGTAATTCCACACATTCACCTAAGCATACGCATTTCCGCAACATGTTCCTCTTTCTAGGCAGGTCTTATGACGGTTTTATATATTTTGCCTTTAAGCTAGTAGCGCTTGAAGGTTCCCCCTTACACACACATCCTTATCCTTACTAATATTATAAATGCGAAAGTGAGTTTGTTTATTTGTTTGTTTGTTACGCTTTCACGCCGTAACTACTTAACCGATTATTATGAAATTTTGCATACAAGTTCCCTGGAGTGCAGAGAAGGACATAGGCTACCTTTTATCCCGAGAAAAAGTACTATTCCCGAGGGATCGACATTGACGCGGGCGGAGCTGCGGGCGAAAGCTAGTAAACAATAAAACTAAAATACCTCTCCAAACTCGTAGAATGAGCCGTCATCTTTAGTGATGTTGTTGGCCTTCAGATATTCAATAGCTTCAGCATACGTCATCCTCTTGAATGGCTTCTTTGGGGGCTGTAAAATTAATCTTACATTAATATAAATAGTTTTGTAAAAAACTCGAGTCCGGGAGTCTACATTTGCAAATTTGACTAATTTTGCCGACTTGGTAGACTCATCATTTCGAGTAGTTGACACGGTCAATCGACCCTGCACACCCTGGTGTTCGGAGCCGCCTCTCGGCCCCTGACGTGGTTCCTTTAACGACTACCAGATGGCAGCCGGGGCCAACGGCTTAACGTGGCTTCCGAAGCACGGAATCATCTTTATTATCAGACAATCAGGTGATTCAAGCCTGTATTGCCCTAACCAAACTAGAAACAACTAAACAAAGTATGCTTCCGCGGAAATCAAACCCACGACCCCCGGGTCTACAGGCAAACGCCGTAACCACTGGATCCCGGAGGTAGTAAATACCAAAAGGTGTTTGGTACAGGACAATCCAAAACTCACCTAGTCTGGTGCCTTGGTTTGTCTGTGCTAGTCTCTCTAGGGAACTTCTGGTCTCTGCATTCAGGGTGAGGTCTGGCCATGTTCCAGTTAACAAATTTTTGTTATTGATGCGTGTGACCCAATCAGACCTATGTAGTTTTTGTCATAAGGAGGAAGACTTGGTACACGTCTTGTTGGAATGTGGTCAATACACTGCCCTGCGGGACAGATTCTTGGATGCGGTACCTATGGAGAATGGAATGCTAAACGAAGCGTTGAGCAGTCCATTGTCACATTCAGCACAATCAGTATACCTCTTATGGAGGTTTATAATAAATCCAAGATAAATTTAGAGTTCCCCCATGAGGCTGGCATAGTCAAACCAAGTGTATTGAAGCCTCAAAAAAAATTATTAGAAAAAAGAAGGATTTCCCGGTGGAATGAATGTGGGTTTAAGTGTCCGCTTACCACAAAGCCGGGGTTGAGATCATAGACGAGTTCCTTAGCGGGCGAATTCAGAATTCTGTCCACAACGTCCACCACGAGGTCTTCGATCCGGTCCAGGAGATCCTCGAACTTTATGAACGGACACTCTGCTTCTACGTGGCTGTATCTAAAAAAAGAAATATAAATATATAAGGACGAAGTCGGTCAAATCCAAAAGTAACTGTCTGTATATTATCTTTTTATGCTTAAATCACTCAACCGATGCAGGTGACACTTATGTATTTAACTTTGTCGGATTTATCCGACGTTCGCAGTCAAAGGGGTAATACTTGCTTTTGCCCGCAGCTCCGCCCGCGTCAATGTCGGTCTGTTTTTTCCTTTTGAGGAACCCTAAAGATCTTTGTAGGACTGTACTAACTTTTGTTTGTTTGTAATATCTTTATTGTACGAAAAAAAAATACACGGAACATAAAACATAGTATACACGAGAAATAAACTTTAGTCCGTGTTTTATAATAAGACGGCATCATATTATCAAAACTTACGCGAGACATAATTAAACTCTAAAACGACAATTTACTCACGTATCTATACTAATATTATAAAGCTGAAGAGTTTGTTTGTTTGTTTGAACGCGCTAATCTCAGGAACTACTGGTTCAAATTGAAAAATTCTTTTTGTGTTGGATAGTCCATTAATTGCGGAAGGCTTTAGGCTATAAAACATCACGGTGTGACCAATAGGAGCGAAGCATCAATAACAAATGTTTTGAAAACGGGGGAAAATTATTCATCTATACCTTATAACAGAAATTTCCGCGGACGAAGTCGCGGGCAACAGCTAGTCATATAATAAAGATAATGTCAGTATCACCGACATGATTCAGCCTATACAGAAGGCCATCATGAAGAGTGATCGAAGGTGGGCCAGGCCGTGACGACCTTCGCACGCGCCCTGAAGATGGCCTTCTGTATAGGCTGAAATATGTCGGTGATAGCTGTTAGCCGTGTGGTATCCGGCAAAGTAGAATAGGACCACTCCAAGTCTTCCCGTGGATGTCGTAGAAGGCGACTTAGGAAATACAAGCTAAACAAAGCTTATAAACATCTAAGACACCTCTCCAACCCGTCTGGCCAGCGTGGAGAGTGTAGGCCAAGTCCTCTGGCTGCTCTGGCCAAGTATGGCCCTAGTAGTACAGAGAGGGTCATGCTCCTGTAGTGGAGACTAAAAAGGACCTGATGATGATGATGATGTCGGTGATACCGACTAATAATACGCGAGTAAATCGTTGTTTAAGACGGCATCATTTGAAAAAATTAAAAAGTACTCACTCCGCAAGATGGCGCCGAGTCCGCGACTGCTCAGCTCTGTAGGACTGCGCGATACAATACACATCGCCTAACGCAGGCAGACATGTTTCTAGGTACAGCTGTGAACTCTGCGTCAAGTAGGCGGTGTCACTGTGGACAATAGGGAGTGAGAAACAATATATTTTTTCTTTTCTTCTATTTGGCCCTCAAACTTCATTTAGAAGCTTATTATAGCCAGTGTCTTCGAGTTATTGTTGTGTATCAACGAAATGATGGTGTCATTCATTTCGCCCCTGGCGACAATACCCATGAATCCACTGGTTAATCATATACGACGCAGCAAGGCGAGCAAACACCAGCCCGCTAAGTAAATCTCACTACAGCTGCACCATGACACTTAATTTTAGTTATTCTACACATTGTTCATAAACATCGGCATATATAACACCAAATTACACCGACTTCACATTATAAACTCCACTAGAAACAATTTGCAAAACAATCCAAAACAAAAACCGTGCAGTCCGTCGAAATTTCCGCCAAGAACTCGAGAAACAATATTAGACATTTTAGACATTTTTAAAAATGTTTTTTTTTTTATGGGGAGGACGACAAACGAGCGAGCGAGTTACCTGATGGTAAGCGATCAGCGCTGCCCATGGACAACTGCAACACCAGGGTGTGACAGGAGCGTTGCCGGCCTTTCAAGGAGTTAGGGGAAGGATGGGCCTCCAGCTTTCTCACTCACCGAACGAAGCATAGAAGCGGTAAAGCTTCTACTCAAACGTCTATTTTCTGTGAGTGTGGTCGGTAGGTCTCCAACGCTGCGCTTGCTTGGGTTGCCATTCGAGAACCTTTCTGTTCGGCCGTCGTTTCTTTTTTTATGTATGTTTGACGGCAAACGAGCAGACGAGCCACCTGATGGAAAGTGGTTAACGTCTCCCATGGACAATTGCAACACCAGAGGAGATGCTGATGCGTTGCCGACTCTTAACATTCCTATTAACCAGGGGTTGGAATACCGGTAAAATCCAGTACCGGTACCTCTATGAAACTACAGTACCGGTAATTGGATTGGTACCGTTAAATTAGGTAACGTTAATCACAGGGGTATCGTTATGCGTGGTGTCGTTTTGTGTTGTACAGCGCTAGATGAGGGCCGAAAATGTTGTTTAAAAGTCGATTTTGGTGCGGGACGGTACAAGGCGTATGTACCAGTAAAATTAACGTTAGTTATTAACAATAGTATATCGTTATGTTACCAGATTACAGATACCCATAATTACCGTTAAAATTGTAACATAATGGAAATACCGGTACTTAAAATGTGAATTTGGTACCGGTAACAAGCCCTGCTGTAAACACGCCTTTTGAAGGTTCTACAACGCTATATCAAAAATTTATGGTGAAATGGCGCATGACGTCACGGTTTTGAATTTTGTACAAAAGCGTGACGTAGTGACGCTTACTAGCTGAGGTTAAGAAAGTAGGACTCACCCGAAGTAGCTAAACTTGAACAGCGTGCTGCCTCCTTCGCACTGAGTCTGCACCAATGTAGGTGGTTGAACTTCAGTATACTTCCTGGAAGCGAAGTGATCCCTGAAAGCGGCTGTGGCTGCGGCGCGCGCGCGCAGCACTTTTGAAGTGTTCTCACCGCGGATCATGATGTGCCTGGAAATGAAATATTTAATAGTCATCATCATCATCATCAGGTCTTTTTAGTCTCCACTACAGGAGCACGACCCTATCTGTACTACTAGAACAGCTAGAGGACTTGGCCTACACTCTCCACGCTGGCCAGACGGGTTGAAGAGGTCTCAGAGATGTTTATAAGCTTTAGCTTATATTTCCTAAGTCGCCTTCTACGACATCCACGGGAAGACTTGGAGTGATCCTATTATATATTCTACTCTGCCGGATACCACATGGCGTATTTCACGCCGTGTGGTATCTGGCAGAGTAGAATAGGATCACTCCATTTAATAGTACAAAGCCAAAATTTTCTTTCATGCTAGTCTGGTAGAAAAGAAAAAACGCAGAATGTGCCAGCTGCATCTCTTCTCGCGCAGATTTTAAAAACCTATCGAGGCTTTGGACTGAAATCTGCGGAATCATGTCAATAGGCGTCAACTGAAGACCTCCTAGTACCTTTTGATAGACAATGTGCCTACTTGTTGTCAAACTGGAAGTCACGAAGAGCCTCCTCGTTGAAGATCGCATTGGCGCCACGGGGTCGGGTCAGTACAACCAACACCCAATAAACTGCTATCAACTTATGACCTCCTAGTACCTTTTACTAGACACTGTGCCTACTTGTTGTAAAACTGGAAGACACGAAGAGCCTCCTCGTTAAAGATCGCATCGGAGCCACCGGGTTGGGCCAATACAACCAACACCCAATAAACTGCTATCAACTTATGACCTCCTAGTACCTTTTCTAGACACTGTGCCTACCTGTTGTCAAGCTGGACGTCAGGAAGAGCTTCCTCGTTGAGGATGGCGTCGGCGCCACCTGGCGGGGCCAACCCGACCAACTCCCAATAATCTGCTGTTAACTCATGACCTCCTGGTGCCTGTGAATGTAAGTTACTAATACAATACACGTCGTTTTCCTTTACGGGTTAGACAAAGCAAAGACTTTTGAGTTACTAGGAATTAAACCAGGATTTAAAAACTTAAAAAAAAAAGTTCCCTTATTGAAAGTTGTTCAGATTCGTGGTCTGAGTCACTCCTTAAACGTATGCTAATGATTTAAATTGCACCCTATATAACCTCTAATACGCAAAGGAAATGATGGATTCATTCATTAATTTTAAGTCTAACCCTCTTATTCATAAAAATTAACAAACGCTTATTAAACCTATTTTAGTTAAAATATGTTTTGTCTCGTTCTTTCCATGCCAATCGTTGCAAAGAGGGATAAGGACAAAAAATATTTTAACTAAAATAGGTTTTAATAAACGTTTGCTAATTTTTATGAATAAAAGGGTTAATCTTACCATTTTGCCTTCAGGCACAGCCTCTAATTTGCCCCACAGTCTAACGGATGATTCAGTAGACAACACAAGTGCGTTGTAAGTTTGACAGAGCTGACCATGGAGAACACACTGCATGAACCCGGTGCCATCTCGTAAAGTCAAGAATGCGAGCGCACGGCCTTGTCTCCGGAGCCTGTGCACCCAACCACGGACACATATGCGCTTGCCTCTGTAGGCTCCAGCTGTAAAAAAAATATATATTTATTAATTTTTAGACAACTACAAGAAAAGGAGGTATTGTTTGACAGTGCTCATCTAATAAACCTAAGGGGTACCCGCATCACCCCCATGTATGTTCCGTCTGTAATTTTTACCCGACTGACCCACCCAGAAGGAGGGTAATGTTTTTCGCGCGTATGTATATATGTATGTATGTCTGTTTCGTTGTCCACTCCTGTAGCCTACATTTTGAAGAATGAGGCTTCATTAGATTTGTATTCTTCCCAAAAGTCTCACGAGCAATGTGACGTCACCCAAAAAATTGAATTGTACAGATATAAATGCAACAATTCATAATTAGCAAATTGATAAACTTAGTTCCTATTTCGCAAAATAGCCAGTCGGGTTTTTAGATTTTTTAAATTAAATTACTTGTAGTAGTTTAGGAGCTAGAATTTTTGCAGTTCTTTTTATTGAACTTTTCTCCTAGTCCGGTTTTAAGCTTTATTTTTTCCTCTCATTAATTTCTTTTATATTAGAGTAAATCTAAAATTCAAAATTATTGTTAAAAATGTTTAATACCTATAAAAATTAAAAAGGGGTTGTTTAAAAAATAAATAAATAAGAAATAGTGATTTGGGTACCCTTAGGTTAAGGCATTGAAATTTTTCTTTGGACGTCTATCAACGGGCCACCCAGTATATATTATTATTCTTTAAAAAAAATCTTGTGTACAACCTGGTAAACTTAGTTCAGACTGTTCTATGTTTAAACAGTCAACAGATGTATTACGTATTGCTAGAGTAAACAAATGTGTTTTATATAATATGTACAGTCGGGGGCAGATAAAGGTGACCCCCCTACAATTTAAAATCTGTTGTTAGAGGGGTCAGTTTTATCTGCCCCCGACTGTACACCATTCAAAGCAATAGGATTTTCAAGGCAAGTCTCAAATAATACCTATTTAAGGTATTATTTGAGTTTACGTGTACCACCCTTGACAACATTGTTTTTTTTTTTATGTACATCCGACGGCAAACGAGCAGACGAGCCACCTGATGGAAAGTGGTCACCGTCGCCCATGGACATCTGCAACACCAGAGGAGCTGCTGATACGTTGCCGACTCTTTTTGCTTCCCACCAGACAAAATAGAGGCTAAACGCATTCAAATTCTTCTTACTCATAAACATTTGTGCACCTGCATGCAGGTTGAATACATTAAATGTATAATTTAAGGATTATCATCATCATCATCATCATATCAGCCGCAGGAAGTCCACAGCTGGACATAGGCCTCCCCCAAGGATTTCCAATACGACCGGTTGGAAGAGACCATCTCATACATCAGTAGAATTGGAGTTTTGCTCTGTAATGATGTTGTAATTATTTCTTTTAAATAAATAAATAAAAATCTGGTCGTTGGGTGTCCGACGCTGCGCTTGCCAGTACGTGGTCGCCATTTGAGAACCTTGCTGCCCCATCGGCCATCGGTTCTGCGCGCTATGTGCCCCGCCCATTGCCACTTCAAAGCGCTAATCCGTTGAGCTATGTCGGTTACCTTTGTTTTTCTAAGAATCTTCTCGTTTCTGATTCGATCTCGCAGAGAAACACGCATAATGAAACGAGCATAGCCCTCTCCATAGCTCTTTGAGCGACCTTGAGCTTTCTTATGAGACCCATAGTAAGGGAACACGTTTCGGACCCGTAAGTCATCACTGGTAACACACATTGATTATAGACTTTCACCTTTAGGCACTGAGGTATTTTGGACGAAAAGACATAAAAATTAAGGATTATATGTAGATGTATTCATTGAAAATAAAGATTATGATTTAAAAAATATGTAGGAAAAAAATATTGTATCTTTGTACATATGAAAATATAAGGTCAGGAGTAGGGAATGCAATCTCGATCTCGCGAGATCCAGATCTTCCGAGATCTCGCCTCATTTTTCGAGATCAATCTCGAAGCATAAAATGACGAGATCTCGGCCGAGATTGGCTCACGCTTATACCAACTAGCGTTGAATCTGAGAGAGCCTTCTCAGCCGCTGGCTATATAGCGACTGACATAAGATGCCGTTTATCCGACAGCACTCTAAATATGGTTTGTTTTTTAAGAAGTCATTTCCAAAATCACTCCTAATTTTAAGGAGTGATTTAGGAAATAACAATTTTTGTTTTCACTTATGTTTGTTAAAATAAATACTTGCTGCATAAGCGATTTTTACGGGTCTGACTTCTGTGTTCATTAATATGTAAGTTTTATTTTAAATAAATACTTAGTAGTTCCATATTCTGCGTTGTATCTTATTTTCATAATTATCACAACCAAGCAGTTTCAATCACGTTCCAGTTAATTAAATAACTAATACTTTTGGAAAACTATACGAGATCTCGAAAATGCCGAGATCTTGCCGAGATCAAATTTCTGTTTCGTCGAGATCTCGACTTGGCAATCTCGTCCGAGATTGCATTCCCTAGTCAGGAGTGTCATCCTTAATTGTCTGTCTCCACTTTGCACCTCACTTTTCATGAATCATTGTGATTATTACCGTTGGAGCTGATCCAACAAATAATGCACACAAAGTTCATAATTAATTAATATTGTAATTCATTCATTACTAGCTTTCTATCTTCCAAGACTACATCTTCATGGTTTTGCATTTATGCAATTTTCGTTCCGAAACTTTAAAAAAAATAAAATAATGCCTATGTTATTTGCTGACAACTTACTTAGCTTCTGATTGGTACAAGACTTTTTTAACTCATTCACGGGCACTGTACTGGGCACAAAAGAGATAACAATACAATTATGTGAAATTCTTAAATTGGTCTGTTAGTTTTCGAATTTATCCATTACAAACAAACACATGTTGGTGTGTAATGGATAAAACTCAAAACTACCATCTCCTACAATCTTATCTTCTACAATATTACAATGCATGCATGTAAAGAAGTTGGGTTTGAGGGTCATGCTCCTGCAGTGGAGACATAAAAGGCCTGATAATGAAAAGAAGTTTGTAAAACAAGTGGAGATCCATAGTCTCTGCCTACCCCCATGGGAAAGAGACATGATAATATGCATGTATGTACAATCTTTCCTCTTTATAATATTAGTCTAGAAGTCAAAATTTTTTTATTAAGATGTCTAAATGAACTGTTAAAATCAACATTTACTAAATGGTGATTTAATTTGACACAAAGCTCGTTTTATTCCTATTTTGATATATGATTGCTTTAACAATTTGTAAGTTATTATTTTTTTTGAACATGCAACACTTCAATACTAAAAACAATTTTAAAAAGTGACTGCTTATTGCCGCTGTACTGTAACGCATGATTATGAAGATATATTACGTATGTAAGAGTAAACTAAAATAACATTTATGCAGTTTGAAGTTTTATAGCAGAGTAGAATAGGACCACTCCTACTCTTCCAATGGATGTCGTAAGAGGCGACTTAGGAAATACAATCTAAACAAAGCTTATAACCAATGATTGATCAATGAGACCTCTCCAACCCATCTAGCCAGCGAGGAGAGTGTAGACCAAATCCTCTGTCTGCTCTGGCCAAGTATGGCTCCAGTAATACAGGTAGAGAGGGTCATGCTCCTGTACTGGAGACTAAAAAGACCTGATGATGATGAAATCATGTCTAAAACATTGAAATTGAATAAAAACTTGAAATTCTCTTTGATATCCGAGGACAGAAAGGGAAACAGGGAAAAACAATATAAGATGGGAGGGCGAACTAAAACTCACTGCAGGCCCTAACTGGAGAAGGGTTGTCGTGACAGAAAGCAATGGATTTCTATTGCTTTCTGTTTTCATTGGCAAAGGTGTCCTCCAACCATTTGGTTGGAGGACACCTTTGCCAAGAGGCACACTGAACTCAGAGACATCCTATAAGAATAACTGATATAACCCAAGAGTAAGGATAAAGGGCTTATACAATACAACAATAAAAGTTTGAAATTTAATAGCATACAATGTAATTTATGATTACAATAAGTAAGTGCATATTCCAAAGATGATGCAACACTTTAGAATTATGACATACCTATTACAAAGGTAGGAAGATATCTTATTTGTGTAAAGTTAAAATAATGTTGACTACTTATGATCCTGAAAATAATGTCAAATTTTTATAGTTCTCAAAAACTATAAAAATTAGACATTTTTTACTATATCTATACTTCTATACTAATTTTATAAAGCTGAAGAGTTTGTTTGTTTGTTTGAACGCGCTAATCTCAGGAACTACTGGTTCAAATTGGAAAATTCTTTTTGTGTTGGATAGTCCATTTATTGAGGAAGGTTTTAGGCTATAAAACATCACGCTGCAACCAATAGGAGCAAAGCATCAATAAAAAATGTTTTTGAAAATGGGGGAACATTAGTCATCTATACTAACAGATCACAATAACACACAATGGGCCCAAACGAGAGGCTTAACTGTGGAAAAATGCCCACGGAACCACGCGAACCAGGTGACGTGGACGAAGTTGCGGGCAACAGCTAGTGTTAAATATATACAAAACTGTTTTAACAATTTTTATAGAACTATTACTTAATAGTTCTTTCAAACTTTATTATGTTTATTTTTCATACACAAGCACACATCTTGAATGCTTTTGTTAACTTATCCTTACTAATATTACAATGTGAAAGTGAGTTTGTTTGTTTATTACGCTTTCACACTGTACTTAACTACTGAATTGTTTATGATGAAATTTTGCATACAAGTTCTCTAGAGTACTGAGAAGGACATAGGCTACCTTTCATCTAGAGTACTGTTCTCGAGGGAACGACGTTGACGCGAGCGAAGCTGCAGGCAAAAGCTAGTACCAATATAAAGAATTACAAGTAAAAACAATGTTAAAATTTCAAACACTTACCGTCAGCAATTTTCACAATTTTCGCGTGAGGCAGGTTATGGTCAATCTTGATAACAATTTTCTTGGCTTCCTCCAAGTTCTGTAGTCTTTTCTCATGAGTGTCATCCTCTACCTTGGCCTTATCCGCCGCTTTATGACACTCTCTCACCCAAATCTTCTGTATTTTCTTCAGCTGTGACTTAGCCGCAACCTCATAAGTTTTTTCTTTATCCTTTGCGTCCACGTAAATAGTGGGGAACGGCTCCTTCCCGGTGGCACGCATAGCCTGAAGAATCGTTTTAAATGGATTCTCTTTAGTTCCATCACCAGAAGTATCGTTCCCATGCTTGTCTGAGGTGTATAACTCTTCTGAAAAACATTTTTCAAATTAGCATACGTGTAAATGAGGTTAGAAAAGCGAATCGCAGTAGGTACTTACTTATAGTCAATTTTTCTATGTCTGCCATGGTGAACGATAATTTTTTTAAAGTGTGTGAATAATGGAGATTTAGCAGCAACAGAATACACGAATTTTGTATCAAATATTTATTGAACAATTTCTATGTCATACGTACGCACTGCAGGCAGATGGTGTTTAACTGACATTTGTTGATGACAGTGTGAACAGTCATTCGTGTGACATGTTAGTGACACTGACAAGTCACCGATTTTTTTAATATATCTAATTAATTTGTTTTACGCATCCCTATATATATTGAGTCCTTTTATGGTTACGTACCTCAAAAGGAAAAAAGGGACCATAATAGGGAGTAGTACTATTTTTGAAAGTGTGACACTCGTCTTCGAGCGATTTTTGTATGGAAAATTCGCTCGTTTACGAACGGCATCATTTCAAAAATAGCAATCAGGATCACTTGATAGTCTGTCACGACTGAAGACCCTTTTTCTCAGTAACGCGTACTAAAAACCGGAAGTGATGGTTTTTATTTATGCAATCGAAAGTCCCTTAAATGTAAATACTTCTAGAATTTTTTCAATTTTATCATGCACTAGCTGTTGCCCGCGACTTCGTCCGCGGAAATTTCTGTTATAAGGTATAGATAAAAATAATTTTCCCCCGTTTTCAAAACATTTTTTATTGGTGCTTTGCTCCTATTGGTCACATCGTGATGTTTTATAGCCTAAAGCCTTCCTCAATAAATGGACTATACAACACAAAAAGAGTTTTTCAATTTGAACCAGAAGTTCCTGAGATTAGCGCGTTCAAACAAACAAACAAACAAACTCTTCAGCTTTATAATATTAGTATAGATAATTATTTTTTTATGAATTTAAAAAAACTTTATAAAGCAATATTCCCTATGCTTAACTTAACCGCAAGACAATGTCAATATTGTCAGTCTGTTAATAGTTCAGGTTAATAGTTAATAGGTATATTTTTCGCTAATATTATTAACATAAACTATTATAGACTACTCCATGTATTAGGCCCTCAAACTTTATTCAGGGGTACTATTTTTGAAAGTGTCTTCTCGTCTTCGAGCGATTTTTGTATGGAAAAATTTTTACTCTGTGGGGAAAATCGTTCGTTTACGATCGGCATCATTTAAAAAATAGGTAGCACTCCAGAAGCAATTAGCGTATTTTTTTCATTCGGTGGGTAACCACCAGCCCGCTTAGTAAATCTCACTTCAACAAAAACAATAATAATAATAAACTAGGAAATTTCTAACAACATCTTCTATTTCATCTGCTTCTACTACAATCACATAATTTCCTCTAAGCACGCTTTGGCTACGGCCCGCGTGTTTATATTAGGTACCCCTTATGAAAGGGAGAGAAAAATGCTTTGAAAATAATAATAATGTTTTATTCCAGGAAATCATTTTTTCCATAATATAGGTTAGTACTATAGCGAACGGCAAACCGGCTTCGCGTGCGCGTCCATAAAATACACAGATTTGAAAAAACAAACCAATTTATTTTTCAAGAAAACGACAACTTAAGACAACTGACTTGAGTCGTAGACTCAAGACTCGGGGTGCTTTTCGCGCACGCGCTGAATGGCGAGTCGGTGGCACAGAGGTTGGTGGCGGTATAGTCATGGTATAGTCCCTTATAGTCCGCTATAGTACCAAAAATAAGCTTATAAACTAGGGTTAGTAAAGAGATTCAAATAAAATATTAAAAACTAAACTTATTTTACATTGACCCGAGCGGGTCTCGAGTCAACGTGTATTCCGTTCCAGTGTCTCAAGATAGGGCAGCAATAGCGACTCCCTATAGCTGCCAAGAGGCTGTTGGAGCTGTCTCGGACGCTACGCCACTCGGAGGCCACTCTCTTGCGCATGATGGCTTGGAAGCTGTCAATGCGAGCCTCCGCAAACATTGTCGATGCGCTGCAGTACCGAGGCAATAAGTGAAGTTAAAAAAAAAAGGCCATTGTACGCTGTACGAGATTCGGGAAAAATATTCCCCAACCTGGCAACCCATAAGACTTGGCTGTCAACGTCATAACTTTTTGACAGATTGACGATGACATTGACATTGTCATGTGATGAAGCATGGGAATATTGCATAAAAATCCTACATTTGGATTTTTCTTCAAAAACTCATAAAAAATTGAATTTTGGTTGGTCGTAAGTTGTCAATTATGTACTTGATACTGGCTAAATACCTACGTCGTGTAAAATCCATAAATAATACAAAATAAAATGTTTTGAGCTGTCACTGTCTATCTGACTGATAGTTGTCTCTGACTAAAATAAGATAAAATGTGTGGACAGTATCCTTAGAACAACAAAGAATATCTCATAATAGTTTGTGGAAGTTATATTCTGAAGTCCAAATTATTTACCAAAATATATTGAAGTATTAAAGAAATAACAGTGAATATCGCCATCAATAGATATAAGAATATCTGTTGATTAATTAACAAATATGAGGTATCCATTATTTTATTACATACAAACAAGCCTTTTTCTTTTTATCCAGTTTATATCTTATGTTTATGGTTTAATTAGAAATTAATTCCGTATTTTTAATTTCAGGCCATTAATAACGATTCTGAAAAGATTTGTATTCATTACAAATAAGAAGGATTTACTGTCGCTAAAGTAAAATCTAGAAAAGGTTAATAACCTATTTCTTGGGTCTAACCTCAAAGTTTCAATAATAAATATATTTCAGGAATTATGCGTGCCCGACCGAGGGATGTGTTGGATTATTTTTCTATGCTTTCAAGCAGTTGTACATTCAAAAATTGCTCTCCAGCAGGCCTGCTTGGTAACTTTTGACAATTATGGTGTACAATGTTCTGATCTTCACTGATAAGATATAAAAACCGTAATGAATATTGCAGTGACCATCAAAACTTTGAACACAGCAGTTATTAAAAGTTAGCAAATATGTTAGCAGAAGTGAGACATTGACACTGGCTCAGTCAAATGAGTTTTATTCAAATTTCATTAGGTATGCATACATAAAGAGTTTTAACATATCAGATAAGCAGCGCAGTGTTGGTCATCCACCGACCAGGTGGTCAGATTACATGATGAAGGGCACAGGGATGTAGGCCGCCTCCAAACGGTCATTTCAGAAATCCCTAGAAGAGGCCTATGTCCAGCAGTGGACTTCTTGTGGCTGAGATGATATTAGATTACACAGTACTGTAACATCTTACCATCATTATCAGGTCTTTCTAGACTCCACTACAGGAGCACGACCCTCTCTGTACTACTAGAGCCATACTTGGGCAGAGCAGACAAAGGACTTGGCCTACACTCTCCACGCTAACTATCTTACCATCGGTAATCCCTTTTCAACCAACTTTTAAATAGGTTCTATGTTCAACTGTATATATTTTTTTTATGTCTGTTCAACGATTTCTTCTTTTTGTTATTACAGAACCTGTCACATCTGAGAAACAACCATCACACATCATGTCTGTATCAACATTACCAACAGAAGTCTGGGCTATCATTATCAAGAAACTAGACACAAAATCTCTATGTAACCTTTATGAATCATGTATTTATCTAAGAAATGTGATCTGTATGCATGGCATAGTCAAAGAATGCAAATTTTCTCTAAACACACTTGCTACAGTTAAATCCTTAAAATTAGATTTCTTAAGAGGTGTTTCAGGACATTTGAAAATTTTGAATTTATCCGGTGTTTCGGATTTAAACAAATCATGTCTCATACCAGCCTTAAAAAGGTTAAAGAAATTAATAGAATTAGACGTCAGCTACACAAATATAGTATTGCCAGATTTACATGAAATTGTTAAAGTAATACCTACATTAAAAACTTTGGCAATCAATTTCATATTTGGAAAGAAATATAAGGTTACAAAGAATTGGCTAGAAGATTACCAACAAGTGTTTGAACAGTTGCGAAATGTTCACTTTGTTGGATCAATATGTGATCTACTGTATGGGAAACTGGTTATAGATATCCTAAAAAAGGCAAACTTATTGAGCTTAAACTTTACCGTTTGCGGGGATTACTATTTCGCTCACAATTATGCAGATGAAAACTCAAACAACTTGGAAACAATGAGGCCATCACAGTTTAAACTGTACTTCATAAAAGAGATCTTAAATGATCCATTACTAGAATTACCTATTTTTAAGTCATTGGATTTAAATAAATATGAAATTGTGATATTTCAAACACATCTGAATGTGACTGTGCATGCAACACCATTACTGAAAGAATTTATTTGTAAAAATTATGAAGTAGAAGTTGAATCTTTATCCGAATTACCACCAATTGTAGCAGGTGAGGCTGCTGTAATGTTATGGCATAGGGACACCACTAATTTTGATAGTGCATTTTATTCGAAATAGTTGTTAATCTTAAAAGAGTATTTGGTGTTCAATTTTGATTCTTCTAATTTGAAACCTGTGCCAGCAAAATACAAATGGTGCTTTGTCAACCAACTCTCTTTGGAACTGAATAAAGACGGTGATGATGTAGATGAAATAACGTTTAAGAAGGCTCGGATAGCACAACCAAACTTTGAATTAAATTATGAAGAGGCATTAACACAAAAGGAAGATATAAAATTAAGAATAAACTTTGAAGCAAATATCACCAGGCCAGTAACATTAAGAAATTGTGACTATTTAAAAAAAATAAGTCACGTAATACTTTATGGAGATGTTCAATATCATCTAGACTTTTTCAAAACATTATTTGAGAGCTGTGATTCTTTAGTTACATTAGAAATACAAAGAAAAAAAAATACAGTATCTATTCCAAAATTACTCCAGTTTCTACCAAGGAGTAAAAGTCTAAAAAACATATTGTTATCCGTTAGTGAATTTCTTGGACAGTTGTACAAATATTTGTGCGAGTGTAGATCGCTGGAAAATATATATTTAATTAATCCAACAATGGTATTTGAAACATTACCAGATCCAACCGACTTATTTAATAAATGTGATAATATGTATAATATCTATATTCAGTCTAATATGCCGGATTTGGATAAAATGTTAAAGTTTTACAAGAAGGTGAGATCGAAAGTTGGGAAAGATGGTATAAATATAGACATGTTTCGTTACACAAATCAAAGACGAAGTAGTCATTACAGCCCTTACTTTAGTGTGTTTCATATTCATCAACTGAAGCCACTCACATATGTGTAAACTTGTAATATTAGAAAAGCACAAGTGAGTCAATCAAGGAATATAGTACTCCAATGTATGGCATTTATCGCCATGGAATAGAGCTACGAATAGGGAGAGCTATTTTTAAAATGTCGCAGTTCGTATACGAGCTATTTCTTCATACAAAAATCGCTCAAAGAAGTGTCACACTTTCAAAAATAGTACCCAGGGTTACCATCTGACAGGGCGTTCGCCGGATTTAACAGGCGTTTTATGGTTTACACCGGTGTATGGGCGGCGTTAAGCTGAGACAGGCACTGAATTTCGCAGGTCTCAATAGCTCTAATACATACTCCAATCATGCAAGCGGGCCGCCCGCTTCTTCGCATATCATATCATCATCATTTCGCGTAGCTGTCACGGTCAATAGACCATGCTGTCAGAGTTCTTCGACACCCTGGTGTCAGAGTTCTTCGGAACCGCCTCTCGGCCTCTAACGACTACCAGATGGCAGTCGGGACCAACAGCTTAACGTGCCTTCCGAAGCACGGAATCATCTTTATTATCAGACAATCAGGTGATTCAAGCCTGCAATGTCCTAACAAAACTGGAAACAACTAAACAAAGTATGCTTCCCGCGGGAATCGAACCCAGACCCTACAGGTCTACAGGCAAACGCCTTAACCACTGGACCACGGAGGCAGTTGTTATCATAGACAGGCATTTTTCTGAAAAATCTGGCGTTTGGCCTCAACAAGCAATCCTCCCTGATATTGATGGTAACCCTAGCTGCGAATCAGTGGGAGAAGGAGTGCTTGTTTCATAGTCTGTATACGAGATAATACAAATGTTATTAGGTATTAATATACCAATTTTTGGGGTGAGCAATAGCTTAGCATGAATTTGTTTGTATTGGTTGAGATTTTTTTTATACCGCGTTATATTGAACCTCTGAACTATATTGAATTCCTGGAATCAGAATTCTAATGGAATACTTAAGTGGAAGAAAAAAAGTTAAAAAAACGAAAAAACTTAGACCTTCCATAGAAATTCGTCCAGCTGATCGGCGATTTGTATGGGAAGCCTAATCTTCTTTCGATTTTCAGCTTTTTTTCTTGCAATTCTATATTTCATTAGGGATTCTGATCCCAGGATTTCAATATAGTTTAGAGGGTAAAAATCACGCGGTATTTACCTAAATATTCTTTCTTACTCTTGACATAGTCTAATTCAAAGGGTAAAAACAAGATCTACGTTGGGGATGATCGCTCGCTTCTGTTTTGGTCACAAGAAAACCCAACGAATCTAACCTTGAACGAAGCTCCCAGGATGGAATAATCTCATATAATCTAGAATTTTCTCGAACATCGTCTGTCGCGCTCGTACGCGAGTGTTCTTATCACGGAGCATATACAAAGTGCATATACTTTGTATATGCTCCGTGGTTCTTATTAAGCGATACTATACGAGTTATTTGTGTGTGACTAAGAATAGTGATAATTTCTAAAACCACAGCAACGGACCAGAATCACGACTGATTTGCGTGAGGTGCAGAATTGGGATTCCGTAGCGAATAAATTCCCTCTGAAGAGTTTGGTGTTTTACTCCAAATCCCGAACCATAACCACGTAACACCTTCCATCTGGGGTCAAGCTGTTTGTGATTGTTATTGGCGGGACTATGCACCGGCCCCTTCCCTCCTATATCTCAAGAATGACATAATAAACAAACATTGTTTTTTTGTATCACCAAAGAGTATTTCTTTTTTCTGTAGACAAAGTATGAGAAAAGTAAATGCTTATTATTTAAAAAACCGGCCAAGTGCAAGTCGGACTTGCGCACGAAGAGTTCCGTACCGTTATGTATAGGTATAAACGGCTAAAATAATCATGTCTGTTGTATGGCAGCCCCCTTTAATATTTATTTTATTATATTTTTTAGTATTAAGTATTTGTTATAGCGGCAACAGAAATACATCATCTTTGAAAATTTTAACTGTCTAACTATCACGGTTCATTAGATACAGCCTGGTGATAGACGGACAAACAGACAGACGGATAGTGGAGAGATATTAATAGGGGCCCGTTTTTACCCTTTGGGTACGGAATCCTAATAATTAAGAGAAAAGTGAGTTCTATAGATTCTTAATACGTGCTAAGCTATTCTACAAAAACATAAATAAGTAGGGTAGGTACACAGCCTGTACGTACCCTATTTATGTTTTAACTGATACTTTCAGTCTCTTTGTGATAATCCAGATGTTATTAGATATTAATATATTTTTTATTTTAAATCGAGTTTACTGTCTATTATTTAAGTCCCTTGTGTTTTGTGTGTGGTCAGAGTTCCTGACCGAGATTTTCTGGTCCAGGGACACTGACTCAAGAGAAGTTATAGAACCAAGTCTGCAGTTTGTGAACATGTACTAGACAAATCGGTAACGTCGTTTAATGACGGACGGATTCTACAATGTCAGATTCGATAGACGCCAGATTCTATTAATGTCAGATTTTTCAGAATTGAAGTCGTCGAACCAAATAGGTAGTGAAGAGATACATAATTAATACGTACTTACATAAGTATGTATTATTTTTATACAGGTATACATGGTGAAACTTTGATCGTTATGGAGCCTTAAAGGGGTGATTCAGTCCGTCGATATGGACATCTTTTCCTTTGCGACCAATAGGCTAGTTTCCTGGGTCAAACTTATGACATTACAATTAGTCCGTCAGTTAGATAATCAAAAAATATTGGATACGTATTTTTTCTTTTGTCAATTAAACAATAAATGGAAAAGATAAAGCGCGTCAAAGTTCAGGAGTGGGGGCTCGTGACGTCAAAGTTAGCTAAAAAGCGTAGCAAACTATGACGTCACACGGAATTTCAAAGGGCTATATCTCATTTTTTATTCAATCGACAAAAGCAAAAATACGTGTCCAATATTTTTTAAATTACTAACTGACGGACTAATTATATTTTTTTAGGAAACTAGCCTATGCTGGGAACTCATCGTTTTTTTGACGTTTCCATAAAAATTGACAGCGCGGCAGAAAAATTTGTATGGACCTGCCAATTTTTTTGAGTTACCATTATTAGTCCCATAGGAAAAGTTGTTCATATCGACGGAATAAAGGTCCAGAATGATCAAAATTTCACCATGTATTTGTAAAACACTAATCTTGCAGGAGTAGATAGCTAACACCATACACAAAAACGTTTGTTCTACGAGTTCTAACTTAACTAAATGGATTATATAAAAATAAATTTCGACTAGCTCCGTGGCGCAGTGGTCAACACGCCTGCCTGCGACACGGAGTGACCGGGTTCGATCCCTGGCCAGGTCAAGATGGAAAATGATCTTTTTCAGATTTGCCTGGGTCTTGGATGTGTATCTATCAGTGACGTGCAGTCCATATAGACAGTTAGACACTGTCTACCCTGCAGTCGCTAAATAAATACAATTTTTTTCTTACAAAAAATAATTATATTCGGTGCGCCTGCAAAATTCTGCTAGCAAATACTATAGTCGATTTTGTTCAAGTACGGCGCTGCGGCCGCGGCCCGCGCGAGCCCGCGCTAAGCAGTATCTATACGCGTAAGCCGCGTAAGACAAAATTTCAGAGGTCTGACTTTTCACGCACACATAAAAAATTAATATACACCGACAGGAAATCGCTTTTGTAGTAGTACAAGTAAACATCTTTCATCAGCACACACATGCAAAGCAAATTTGCGCTGTGTGTGTGAATATAAGACACTGTCTACGAGATTTCTATTGGCTGCCGCACGCGATGTAAATGACATCGTCACTTGTCATTATAGATATTATTCATACTTATGTCAATGTCTTAAACAATGTCGTTGATTTACGTGTTTACAAACAGTTCAAGAAGAAAGTTTTATTTTAAAATTAAATGCAGTTAAATTTCATTTGTGAAAATATTGGATAGGCATGTAAGAATCAAAAATGTTGTGTGATGTTGTGTCGCTTAGTGTTTGCATGCCGAAACCGAAATATAAAGTGTTTTGTGAACATGCTTTTAACAAATGAAGTAACCGGTTAGTTATGGTTAGTTATTCTAAAGTTTAATCTTAAACCGTATGATATGTGTACGTGGCTCGCAGGTTGTAATCATATCTCTAATTTTTCGCTTGTAAAGTATTCAACTTTTGCGGTCGAAGATCGAAAGACTATCATAACATTAAACGAGTTGTATATAACTAGCCGTATAGTAAGGTTAGGTATATAGGTTGTATATTTGTAAGGTAAGTTTTATTATTATGTCTACCCTATGATAAATGTCTGTGCACGTCACTGGTATCTATATATGTATTTGTTATAAAATATAGTATCGTTGAGTTAGTATCTCATAACACAAATATCGAATTTTTTTTTTTTTTTTTTATACTACTTAGTAGGCAAACAGGCATACGGCCCACCTGATGGAAACTTACTTTGGGGCTAGCTCAATCTGTGTGATTTGTCCGTATATATTTATTTATTTATGCAAAGATTTATTTAGAAAATAGGCCTTTTTCACGTCAATTCACATTTTAAAGAATACTTGTTAAATAATACATAAATTAATGTTGCGACTTTCTGGAAAGGTTACTGCATTCTCCGATCAACCCCAGAATAACAGCAAGGAAAAACAGTAAGCACTCACCTGGATCCACGGTGGACAGGACTCTGGGAAGGAATCGCCTGCGACGGGGCCTCGTGCCGGCCGGCTGGCGATCTTCTGGCTTGAACCGTATTATTTCTCACTGCCTACACTAGTGGTACACCATCACATATACGCGATGAAGATTTAGGGTTGTTTTGGCCAGCAAAGCCCTTAGAAGTCGTTATAATTGGAAATTATATCAGCGCACGAGCGCGCTCAACTAGACTAGCCCGCCATTTTTTTTTCTTTTTTTTTTTTTTTTGGTGCCCAACGTGGGCGCCAAAAAAAAAAAATTTATTGGTCAAGGAACTAATTACAATTTTAATTGCAAGTTTTAATTTTACTTTGATTTTTTTCATTTATTTTGACTTTGTTATTATTAATTTATTGATTTGTAATCTTAAATTACTTATTTTTAACCGTAATTTTATGACGTGTAACTTTCATTACGTATTATTGATTAGATATTTTATATTATTGATGACATAAATTTAATGATTTATTTTATTGAATGAATACAATATATAATGCGAAAATGATTTAATCTGGAATATAACATACTTAGGTACTGTACTGGTTATGGATAGGTATTGGATAAAACTGTACATAATTTGTAAAAAATAATTGATTGAATTACCTATTAATTATTATATTTATTAATTTTATTTATTCATTTCTTCGATCTAGACTTTTTTGTAGAAGTAGTTTTTGTTGGAATTGTACAAAAAAAAAAAAAATGTCCGCCTTATCTTCAACATTTACTTGTCCCCACTGCCCAGGGTCTTCACGTACATTTAGCTCGCATGGCCTCAAAGTGCACATAGGCCGCAAACATAAAGATCAATCGACATCGAAACCACAGCCCGTAGACGTCGCTATCTCGGATGTTACTGTTGGACAACATGTTAAGCCGCAGCAGTGTCATCTGAACACACTTACGGGATTAAGGGGAAGTACACCTGTCCTTAGGCATATTCCTAAGGGCGCGCGTAATCAGGCTGCGGGTAAATTGAGTGAGATTATAGATAGGTGTGTCATGTGCAACGGAGTGGACGACTGGTTTGCACTTCTCTCGTTTGCTTTTGCCGCACTTAGGGTGCCATCAAAAGCTTCACCAGGTAACATGACATCCAAGGTCAAAAGCAATATCGGGTCCTCTGGCGCCTGGTATAAGGATGAGTTGGATGCCGCAGTGGACGTGAGGCACCGTCCACTGCCTCATTCTACAAAAAAAGCCATAGAATCAAAGGTATTCGAAGGTGACCTGAGAGGTGCTGTCCGTTTACTGGTATCGGACGACACATTCGCAAAAAGGGACCCTGATACGCTCGCGGCCTTGGTCCTTAAGCACCCCGGTCCGTCACGCCCGCTTAGCTCTCCGCAGGCACCCGACATATCATACATCACGGACTCCTATACAGTAGATGACGTGGTGCTGGCGCTTAGTTCGTTCTATAACGGATCAGCGGCGGGATCGGATGGCATTCGTCCGGGACACCTGAGGGAGCTAACTTCCGCCAGTGCTAGCGAAAATGGACACCGCCTATTGGAGAGCCTAACCAGGCTAACTAACTTTATGTTAAGCGGACAAGCTAATGTGGAGGTTTGTCCTCACCTTTACGGTGCCACATTGTGTGCATTGAGGAAAAAAGATGGTGGTTTACGACCTATCGCCATTGGCAGTGTATTTAGGCGACTGACTGCCAAGATGGCGTGCCGTACCGTCAGGGAGACGATGACGGAATACCTTCAGCCCCACCAGCTAGGTTTTGGTACGCGCCTGGGCTGCGAAGCGGCTATCCATGGAACGCGTACATTTGTGTCTGATCCCACCAATGCTAATTGCATAGTATTAAAGTTAGATGTTCGAAACTCTTTCAACACCTTAGAAAGAGATGTGTTGTTGTGCGAGGTCAGAGACAAAATACCATCTCTTTACCCATTCCTCCATCAGGTGTACCAATGTCCATCTAACCTTATTTATGATAATACTATCATCCTATCGCAAGTGGGAGCCCAACAAGGCGATCCCCTTGGACCACTGGTTTTCAGTCTGGCCATCCACAAAATAGTCTCAGAGCTAAGGTCACCTCTAAATGTATCGTACCTGGACAACGGTACTCTTGGCGGTGAACCAGAGGTCGTTTATCATGATTTACAGGTTCTTATCCCTCGTTTTAAAGAGCTGGGTCTTGAGGTGAATCCCGCCAAGTGTGAGCTCTTCCCCTGTAGCGAGAGGGCGGGATCTCATTTTGCGCGATTCTCCACGCTTTTACCTGGTCTCAGTGAACTGTCCAGAAGTACTTTTAGTCTCCTGGGTTCACCTATTTTTTTCGAGGCAGTTCCTGAGGCCATCAGCTCTCGTAGGTAACTCCTAATAACAGCTAAGGAGCGCCTGCAGGGTCTTCCAGCGCACGTGGCATTGGTGCTGTTGCAAAAGTGTTTTACAATGCCCAAGATCAACTTTCTCCTATGAACTGCTCCAACGTGGCTTTGCCCCGTTGAGGTCTCCGCTTTTGACGACACCTTAAGATCCACAATTGAGTCTGTCCTTAATGTCCACTTGGAGGAGACTCTGTGGAAACAGGCAGCTCTTCCAATACGGCTGGGGGGCATCGGGGTGCGGTGTGCTCGTGATGTTGGTCTGCCCGCTTTCTTGGCGTCGGTGCATGGGGTTGCTGGCCTTGTTGCTACTATTTTTTCCTCCAATGGCAGCGAGGTAAGCGTACCTTATGCATCCTGCGCCGAGTCAGCTTGGGTGACCATGAACTGTCAGACGGCAAGAGGCCCGGGGATTGACTCTCGTGCCGTGGAAGCAAGGCAGAAGCCTTATATGGGATGCAACTTGCGTCAGTACCGTCGCTCCTAGCCATGTTGGTCGCACTGTGGGTAGGGCAGCCGCGGCAGCTGAGGATGCGGCAGACAAAAACCGAGCAAAATATGCAGCTCTGGAGCCACAATATTGTTTTGTGCCCCTAGCCGTAGAGACAATGGGTTGCTGGGGATCAGACGCTAAGCGTCTAGTTAAGGAGATAGGCCACCGCATAGCCGATAAGACAGGGGACTCTCGCTCTGGCTCGTTCCTGGTGCAAAGGATGGCCATAGCCATCCAGCGTGGCAATGCAGCTAGTATTTTGAGCACCTTTGCACCAGAGACGCTAAAGGGCGGGCTATAAAATGTATTTATTTTTGTTTTTACGTGTGTATTTTAATTCTGACATATGTTTATTTAACATTGTATATTATGAAATTGGAATAAAAAGGTTTTAGAAAATCATTAAATTATATTCAAATTATCAATGATTATTAAATAGCTACAAACTATTAGCGTTTCGGAACAAACCACTGCAGAGAAGAAGACGCCAAAAGAAACTCTTTTAAACAGTATTCGTCGCCTACTTGCCTGAAGGGCTTTGTATGTTTTTTTTATATTTTTATCCTTTTTTTCGCAAATCTAACAAATTATAAAAAAATGTAGACCGTTGTTGATAATGTTACCAATCTAGTCTTGCTAGCATATTAGTGTATGTCAAGTAGATAACACTGTATAGCGATAAATAAAACAGTTTTACAAAAAATGCATTAAAAATCGTTGGCTATTGTGTAGAAACAATAGAATTATAATTGTAATAATTCTATTGTTTATCGCACCTAATTAATGCAATGTCAATGTGCAGCGTTAACACTTACGTAGGTACGTTATTACTTTATTTACTGAGTAAAGTACCGTAAGGTCAGATGGGGCAAGTGTTCAGTCCAGTAGTTTCGAAGCCTATTCAATGCAAACAAACAAACAATCAAACAATCAAATCTTTTGTACTATGCTTTATTTGTTAAAAGAGAGCGGTGTCTGCTGGCACAAGCAGATATTGCTTAAAAGGAGACACCCACAACTAACTATAACTGTAAACATTTAGTTACCCAATAAACATTTTTATTTTTATTATCTTTATTTTCCTATTTTATTAGTGTAGCTATAGCATTATGCTTGTTCCCAAAAAAATATATAATTAATCCGTCAGATAATCAAAGAGTTATTGGACACGTATTTTTTCTTTTATCAGTCATCATCATTTCTCAGTTATAGTGGAGGAAGTTATGCATCGCTCCCATACAGAACCTTTAAAATGTTTATTAATGTAAGAGCTTCATCACAGTGATTATAAGCATTTCTATTCTGGGGGATCTATGATGTATGATGGGGGAATACGAACTGTGCGGCTAGAAGGGGAAAAGACGGCCGCCACCTGTCTTCTTTTAAAAAATCTATTCTAAAATTATTAATTTTTTGCATCATAATATTATTTATTTCTTTATTTTCTTTTTTTTTTATTCTAAAATTGATTGCTGGTATTAAATATAATCAGTTTTATAGTAGGTACCTCATTTTACAAGAAAAACGCAAGAAGGTGAAAATCTTGGTTGGAGATTTTTGCTTTGAGAGCTTATAGCTTATAGTGACAAAAAATATTAAAAATACTATAATATAGCGTATTTGCAGCTTCTAAGAATAAAAACTTCCATAAACCTGCTTTTACTAAGAGATCGTTATAAAATCTAACAACCGAAGCGCGGTGAGACAAAAATCGCTCGAAGACGAATGTCACACTTTCAAAAATAGTACCCCTGAACTCGCGCAAGGCAGCGATTTATCTTACAAAATGGTCTCTACGAGTATTATACTTACTTTGTTATATTTTATGATGCCAAATAAAACACCATTCTATTCTAATTATATATTTTTATACTATAATTTGCGTAATGTCTACAGATTTCAGCCCAAAGAAAATTCAATGCACTTTAATTGTCTTTTTATGCAGTTGCAACATGTATTATACCTATCAAGGCATAGAAAAGGCAGTACCGAGATACGTAGTTATACAGGACCAAAAAGAGTTTCGGGTATACAGGACGAGAAAGAGTAGAGAAAAGAGAGTATCTATTATGTATGCTGTTTAAGTAAGCATTATCATAAACATTAGTTAGTAACCAAGTGCAATGGACTCTATTGTTAATGCACTTGGTACGTGTTTGTCATGCGTCATACCTTGGAAATGTAAACATGATACAACTTACCAACTAATGATTAGTTACTAAGCTTATAAATTAGTTAATAAGCTTACTAACTAATACATTAGTTAGTAATATCAATGATAAGTTAGTAAGCTTATTAACGAATGTCAGTTAGTAATACTAATGATTAGTTAGTAAAGCTTACTAACTAACTAATGTTAACTGCGAATCATGTTTTCATTACCAAGGTCATGACAAACACGTACTAAGTGCATTAACAATAGAGTTCAATGCACTTGGTTACTAATACTTAATTTGGCTTCTATTGTATATGTATTGGATACGTATAATAAAATGTTCTCGGTTTAGTTAGTTAGTTTAGTCTTCACGAAAGCCGGTTGACTGGAAGAAATCGATAAGTCCTCCTTTGTACGTGATTAGTTTCTAAGAATTGCCTTTTGTTATTTTTTTTTCTATGTGCATAGAGAGTTTTTAAACAAACAAAACAAAAAACGACGACAATGAACCAAAAAAACTGTGTTATCTTTTACAGTAGCTTCTCCGAACACATCATTCCTACGAGCTTTTCTGCAGAGCTGCTGGTGTAACGGTGAAACTCGTATTCGAAAATAATGCAACAATTTAAGATTTCCATATTGTGCTCAGAACGATGTCATAGCAGAATTAAATGGCGCAAAAATAAATTAATTATCACACTCGAAACCAATACAAGCATGAAATACATTTGAATTTGGAATACCGGATTGTTGATATCAACGTGGCCAGTTCGATTTATCTTATCTCTATGGATAAAACGTGAATTTCATATTTATGGACCAATAGATTAAAAAATTATATATTATGGAAGTTTTCATACGAATCCAAACTTTTTGAAATTTTCTAAAGCCTTCAGGTAGTACATCAGGGATAATGTAGGATTCTAATCATGAAATAATTTTTCAAATCGGTCCAGTAGTTTCGGAGTATATTCAATGTAAACAAATGATCAATTATTTCCTATTTATAACATTAATGTAGAAGTTTAGATGTAGTACATAGATTGCTGAATTTAGCAAAATATATAATATATATTAATATACGCACTTGGCCCGACTGACCTCTCGTCATACATTGATTACATGAACATGTGTTTAATGTAATACCTATACCCGTCGCTAGCAACTAGAACGCCTGTGGGCTTTACGAAAATGCCGCCTCTGCAGTTGAACGTAAGTAGATGCTATTACCAAATGCGTAAAAAAAAACGCCAAGTGCGAGTCGGACTCGCGCACGAAGGGTTCCGTAACGTTATTTATAAAAATGGCAAAAAAATCATGTCTTTTGTATGGGAGCCCCCCATTAATATTAATTTTACCACTTTGGAAGTGTCTCTCGCGCAAACTATTCAGTTTAAAAATATATATATATATATATAAGAAACCTCAATATCATTCTTGAAGACCTATACGTAGCACAAGTATGGGTTAGACGAAAAAACAATTTTGGAGTTTCAGTTCTATGTACCCTAAAATGTATTGTTTTTCTTCTATTTTTGTGTGAAAATCTTAATGTAGTTCACACAATACCAAGTTCTTATAGTTACGGAAAAAAGTGGCTGTGACATACGGATGGACAGACAGACATGACGAAGGGTTCCGTTTTTTGCCATTTGGCTAGGGAACCCTAAAACATCCTAATTTAGAGGATGGTTGGTAGTTACCACCAGGTTAGGATCCTGTCATCAATTTAATAAAATCTCAAGCTTATCACAACACTACAAACCTTCAGATACCGTGAGTCAGTACTGCGTACATCCGGAACGTTATCAATAAAGGATCTGGTCCTGATGGACTACCTCCATTCTTTATTAAGTTATGTGCTTCAGAACTATCTATACCACTGTTCATTATTTTTAATGAATCGCTACGGATGGGCGTTTTTCCTAGCACCTGGAAAATTGCACACGTGGTGCCTATTTTTAAATCGGGTGATAAAGCTAAATGCGAGAATTACCTAATTAGTATATTGTCATATTTTGCGAAAGTCTTTGAAAGTCTAGTATACGATCACATATACGAGGGGGGGTCAAAAAGTTCGCGGATTGGAGGGGTAAGCGGGGGGTGGGGGACCTGCCGCAGGTAGTAACTAATGAGCAACTCTTTGTGAGTATATATGCCAAGTTTGAACCCGATTGTGTCGATTGTGTGTACTTGAGGGTCACCATCGACAGAAGACTGACGATGAAGCCGCACGTCGATGATGTCGTGGCGAAGGTGAAGGTAGCCAGGGCGAAGCTGCGTGGAGTCCTCTCCTCGCGCTTGCCCCTGAAGACGAAGCTCGGGATCTATAAGACCTATATTAGATCCCGCCTCACATACGCGGCCCCGGCATGGTACGCGTACTGCTCGGAGTCGAATAAGAAGAGACTCCGCGCCCAGGAAAACCAGAGTCTCCGAGCAGTCGTCGGGACCCCACGTTACGTGAGGAACGCGACGATCTTCAGGGACTTGAGGATGGAAGGACTCGACGCCTTCATCGCCCGCCTGGCCAAACAGATGTTTGCAAGTGCGGACGCGTCGGCGCATGCCCACCTGCGTGGCATTGCGCCTCTACACGCCCGCCCGCCCGACCGCCGCACTAAGCCTTCGCCTCGCAACGCCATCACCGACGTCGCCGCTGCCGCGGACGCGTCGGTCGACCCCCCGTGACCCCCAAGGACACAACCGGAATACCGCAGGCCGCCACGGCCACCCCAACGACCTGCCCATAGCTATGGGCAGCGAAGAAAGTTACTGCAGGAGACCAAGTCCTGACCAGTCCCCTCACCGCCTCTACCAAGAGGTAGTAGAGAAGGCCCGCGAACGAACGATTGTGTCAATAACTTTTGACCTGTCGTCGATCAAACAAGTAAATACGGAAGAAAAACTTGAACATGGAAAAAATCGAGTTTCGTGCCGTCATAAAGTTCCTCACTAAGCAAGGAAAACCACCTCAGAAAATTTTAGAAGAAATGTCATCAGTATACGGGGACTTTTGCCCTGGGAAAACCATGGTGTACAAGTGGAATAGCCTTTTCAAGTAAGGCAGAGAGTCTCTTGAAGACGACCCTCGCTCAGGACGGCCGATTGAGGCCACCACCTCAAACATCGTTGAAAAAGTGGAGAATCTTATACTGGAGGATACTCGTTTGAAGAAGAAACAACTTGCAGAAATGGTTGGAGTATCACCTTCAACCATTTTAATTATTCTACACGACAATCTTGGGATGTCAAAAGTCAGCGCAAGATGGGTGCCAAGAATGCTCACACCACCACCGAAACAGCTGCGCGTCGAGTATTCAAAGGAGTTTTTAGACCTCTGTAGCGCCGACAAGGAAGGAATTTTTGCAAGACTTGTTACTGCAGATGAAACTTGGGTTCATCATTATGAGCCTGAGTCGAAGCAAGAGTCTATGCAGTGGCATAAAAAGGGTCAGCCCCCCCTAAGAAATACAGGGTGTCACAATCGGTTGGAAAAATCATGGCAACTGTTTTTTGGGATACAGAGGGTATTTTACTAATAGATTATAAAGATAAGGTTGTTTCTATAACGGGAGAATACTACGCTAATCTACTGAGACAATTAAAAGAAGCAATCAAGGAGAAAAGGCGGGGAAAGTTGACAAAAGGTGTGCTGCTTTTGCATGACAACGCACCGGTACACAAGAGCCGCGTTGCGATGGCTGCCCTTCATCACTGTGGCTTCGAAATGTTAAACCATCCTCCCTATAAACCAGACTTAGCCCCCTGTGATTATTTTTTATTTCCCAAATTAAAAAAAGAGCTTCGTGGGAAGAAATTTTCCGACGATGAAGAAGTCAAGTCGGCGTTTTCGGCCTATTTTGAGGACAAAGACAAATGATTTTTTTTCGGCGGTATTAATAAGTTAATAGAGAGATCTGAAAAATGTATTCGACTTAAGGGGGAATATATTGAAAAAGAAAAATAGTACAGTATTTTATATCACCTCCCTTCCCCTCCGTTCCGCGAACTTTTTGACCCCCCCCTCGTATACACACGGACAGTCACACATTTCACCTTACCAACATGGATTTGTAAAAAAGCGGTCAACAGTATCAAACTTACTTTGTTTTAAAAATTACATATATAATGCATTTGCTAGCAACTCACAGGTAGATACACTCTATACCGACTTTTTAAAGGCTTTTAACAGAGTAAATCACGATAAACTCTGCCACAAACTTTCCGCTCTCGGCATACATGGCGACCTGCTTCGTTGGGTACATTCATATTTGATAAGACACACACAGATTGTCGCTTTAAAAGGTTATAAATCTACCGCGTTCACAGTCCCATCCGGGGTACCTCAAGGTTCACACCTTGGGCCCCTTTTTTACGTTTTGTACATTAACGATCTTAAGCAGCGTCTCAAATGTAAACACCTCATGTACGCAGATGATTTGAAAATATTTAGGCATATTAAGGACACGAGTGATGTGATAATGTTACAATCTGATTTGAACACGATAGTCGAATGGTGCGTTGAAAATGATATGCAGTTAAATGTCGATAAGTGTGTAGTCATAACATACACAGGCAAAAAACATAGAATTGTGGCAGATTACTCCGTGGAACACCAAGTCTTGAAACGTAAAGCTGTGGTTAAAGACCTAGGCATACTTATTGATGAAAAAATGTCTTTTAGAGATCATATAAACGAAATAGTTAAGCGATCTAGACAACTATTGGGGTTTGTTTTAAGAAACACTAAAGATTTTAAAAATCCGAAAAGTATTATTGGCCCTTACTGTAGCATAATACGTAGCGTTCTTGAGTATGCATCGATAATATGGTCTCCTCATTACAAAGCCCATATAGAAAGAATTGAAAGGGTACAAAAAAATTGTTTGAAGGCCATATGTAGCAGATATCATCTTTTAAGACAAGTGCCAGATTATATTAATAGATGCAAATACTTCGAAATTCACTCTTTGCACATCCGTAGAGATATAGCTTTGCTTACACATTTACATTAAATTATACATTCAAATATTGATTGCAGTGATCTCCTGTCCGTAATTAATATAAATACAAATTACAAGTGTCGAAAACCCAACACTTTTGTCCTTAACGTGTTTAGAAATAACACATCATTTTATAACCCTATGGTCCGAATGTGTCGATATTACAATAAGCTAAGTCGGATGAACCATAATTTAGACGTGTTTGAACATAGGCTGAGTCGCTTTAAAAGAATAGCGGCGGAAGCAGTATTCGATCGTAGTCACCGTAATAATTAATATTATTAATAATTTTCATTTCCTTTTTAGATTATAAATGTTTTACCAAATTATTACACTATTTTTTTTATACTTTTTCAAGCTGATACATCTGTTAACATTAGTTGAGTTTAGTTTTTAACATTATTATATTTTTATAATTACAAACTTGTTGCTTACACATTATCACGCCGTACACGCATATTTAGGATAATGACAAGTGCTTTCATTTGGAGTAATAATTATGTTATTATATGTCATAATCTGTTTTGTGTGTCAATAAATAAATAAATAAATTTTGTAGGTGCTAGTTTTGCATAGTTCTTATAACACAAAAGGCAAAAGTGAACTTAGTCTGCCTGCGACTTTGAAAACTATAAAGTTTTTGAAACGCTAGGTGTAAAAATAATGTAATAAACGCGATAAAACCGTATTAAGTGATTTAATTTAAATGTGTAACAATCGCGATAACATAAGAAACCATTATTCAATGCTTTTTGGCACCCACTGTGTTCAAACTGCAATTTCAAAGTGATGAACCAAAATTTTCTTTCGTACCTCCATTTGTCGCCCCCAAACACGCGGCCCACGGGCGTGTGTGGTACAACATTGGACGCCGCCCTGAAAAGAAATATAAAAGTATAAATAAAATATATGCTAGCCCTTACTAGGTATTTCTGTTACGGGTTTCTATTCAAGCGAGTGTAAGCGCGTTTATCACTAAACTCGCTAGTTCATCCGCGTGGGTTTCAGGTTTTTTACTCAATCTATTTTACCGTATCGGCTTTAATCCTAGAATATTTCTTTCTGTAAAAAATTTGGAACCGGAAGCGCCAGGCCATGGCGCCAGTCGTGGAACTGGCTCCTGTGGAGGAGCCGGTGTTGCAGGAGATACCACCCATAGACCGCGTGGTCATCTCGGGAATGTCTGGACTCTATCCCAACTCGCACAATGTCTCGGAACTGTCAGATATCTTGTATAACAAGGTATACAATGTCCATTTAAATTAAGCGAAAATATTATAAGGGCTGCCAACCATAGTTCAAAGAAATGCTTTAGAAACAAGTTTTAAGAAATCGATATATTAGTTTTTGTTTTTTATTAAAATCGATTGATCAGCTGTTTTGATTGTCGACGTCAATGACTTAGTATCCATAGTAGGTAATAATAAAAAGTTGTACGCCAAGAAATAGTGTTTTTTTTTTGTACGCAGGGTGATTTTTTTCGTCTGTTTTCCTAAATGTTCAAGTAGTCATATCTCAAAAACTAGTGTAATATTTGCGCTTAGTTTAAATGGACCTTTACATATATGGACGACGTTGTCGGGGGATGCAAGGGGGTGCACTCGCACCATTAGCTTAAGATTTGTTAAAGTAATATTCATCATTTAACATCTTTTCAGCCATAAGAAGTCCACTGGACAACCTCTCCGAAGAATTTTTCTTTGATGGGTGGATTTTGCCATACTCATTATGCTTGGCAGGAGGGTTGGCGAGCGCAAATTCTTTGGCTTCTTGTGCTTTCGACGCTGTGGCCAATTGGAAACATTTGCATGAAGGAAACGATAGGAATTTGTTGAATTTGGGAAGGGGATGAATCATAGATTTTAAAAAAATTACGTCTCATACTTCTATGGGATGAATGTATCAGATATCTTGTAACAAGGTATATATATGGACGACGGCGTTGAGGGATGCCAGGGGGTGCACGCTCACCATCAACTTAAGATTCATCATTGAAAGGGGGAAAAGCAAGTACTAGGTACTGCAACCACCGGACCGGACAAGCAGTTGAGCCACCTAGACCTCAAGACCACTTACGAGCTTCTTTTTCCTATTTTTGAAGTGGTTTTTTTTTGCATTCACAATGCTATAAAATAAGTCTCTGTACGACCAACGCTCTGCCATTTGAGCTACCGCGCTTCAAACCTCAGCGTCAAAAATATATTTTTCTATTTACAAGCCTGGCTCGGTGGAGTCATTTCCAACTTTCCCTATCCTCGGCTAATTGTTGACGATCACTCTTTTAATCGACAGGTAAATCCAGTGTCAAACGACCACAAAAGATGGACGTACAACCACCCGGAGGCAGCTCAGTACATCGGAGCCTCACCTGACCTGACGCTGTTCGATTCCCAGTTCTTTAAGGTGCACCGACGGCTCGGAATTAATATGGACCCTATGGGCCGCAAGATATTGGAAGAATCGTATAAGGCTATATATGACGCAGGTACGATTGACAGATCTTAAATAAAACCGACTAGCCAAATAATTTAAAATTAAATAAAAATTAAGGGGCCCCGTAAAAGGCACGTTTGCTAAAAAAGTACTTTTCATAATAATAAGTCCTGTCTTTTGCCAATCAAACAAAAATTGATAAAGATATAGTTCCGCGTGACGTCACTGACCGGTACGCTTTTTACCGGCCTGTTGCGCCATTCATGAGCCCCACTCCTGAACTTTGATGAAATGAAATGAAATCTTTAATCTTTATCGCCTTTTTTTTTATTGGAAAAAGAAAACATACGTATCTAATATGTTTCTATACTCTATAAGACGGACTAATTATTTTAAATGGTTTTTTTAGGAAACAAGCCTACTTTTAATTTCAATGTTTAGGTTAAACAAAAAATACGTAAATAATAATCTAAAAATAATCCTCTTTGATTATGCTGATGTTTGTTATCCAGATCCATTCATGGAAATAACAGAGATTACTTTGCAGTTTTTTGATATGATAACGGCTTATAAATCGATGAATAAACACCTGCTGCACGCACGAAAATGTGTCACGTTCCGTGTGCAAGCAAGAGCGCGGTCCTCACATAATAACACAATTTAAGTTTCAAATGAATTGGGTGCTATTATAATGCATATGAATACCTTTATAAACAAAATATTTTTTTATGCCTTCAAGTTTGTACTGTTTATAAAGTTGTTTGAAAATGAGATATAAACGACCTTATTTTTTTTTCAATTAACAGATTTTAATATAATCTTTCATATAAAAAAAACCGAATACCCGAGTGTGATAAAATTTTAATGGGACCAACTTAAAAGCAAGCACACTTTTAAACAAAAAACTAAAATTTTTTTTAATCGGTTTATAAATAACGGAGTTCTGGGTTAAAAAAAAACAGTAAAAAAAAACAACCTAATTGATAACCTCCTCTTTTTTAAGGCAGTTAAAAATAAGTTTATGTCATGCTAAAGACTAAGATAAATCTTTTTTTTAACTACTTGGAAATCAGTTCAGAAATATAATTAGTCAAAAATATTGGATACATATTTTTTCTTTTGTCAATGAAACAATAAAATATACCTAAAGATTTTATTGTTCCTACCTATAGCCATTGAAATTCCGGGTGGCGTCATAGTTTGCTACACTTTTTAGCAAAATTGTGGCGTCACTAGTCTGCTCATGAACTTTAATGCTCTTTATCATTTATTATTTAATAGACAAAAGGAAAATACGTTACCAATATTTTTTGATTATCTAACTGACACACTAATTGTAATTGACCGAGCGAGCGAAGCGAGCGAGGTCTTCAATTCAAGTTGGGGCGAAAAGACTTTTTTTGTATGTATGTATGTATGTTTGTTCCACGATAACTTTAGAACCAATGCTCCAATTAATATGAAATTTAGAATGTATATAGGTCTTATAAATTATAATTTTTAAGTTCGTTGGGCATCAAAATCGGTTCAGCGGTTTACGAGATATTTAAATAAATGTTGAAGAATTTTGAGGAATAAAAATTGAAAATGACTTTTATGCTGAATATGGTACAAGATGGCGCTGAAATAAATTTTAATTTTGAAGGTTACCACAGCCGGTGGCGGTATTTCGTTGAAGCCAAAGCAGGCTTGTCCATGCTTTGTGTATTAAATTTAAATTTATTACACAAAACATTAACAATTATAAACTAGAACGGTACTTTCTCCTCTATACTTATCAAATGGTCGGCTCAGTCGCAGTACGGTAGAAGAAAATCCATAGGATTTAAACAGTTTCTTTGCTTGGTATAAAACAGCCGCACATTGCTTTCAAAAGTTCAAATCAATCATAATGATGAAATTGTTTTTTTTGTTAGGATTAAGTCCAGAACATCTCTCCGGGAAGAAAGTAGGAGTGTATATCGGCACTTGCTTCTCTGAGACTGAAAAAGCTTCCTTCTACGTGGCTTCTACAAGAACGGGATTTGGTATTGCCGGGTTAGTAGGTTTGTTTCTGTAGGCTGTGTTGGATTACGCCCGGGGCGCAAGGATCGCTGGATTACAACCGTCAACACCTAAAGACGGTAGCAGGCAAAACGTCGACGGTAGCAGGCAAGACGTTGATGTTTGCCGGCAAAGCGTCGTCGGCTGCCATTGATGCATTGAATTAGAAAAACTATGGAAGCAGCATTGAGCTCAATAAGTCAAAAACTGACAGCACGCAAAGTAGATCAAAGCGGGTGGGGCTTAAAAAGTATATTTTTTCGCGAACTAGTCGGCCGTGCGCTCCGTGACGGAAGGACGCGTCGATAAAAGCATTTAACGAAATATTTTTGTGAACATGGATGAAATCTTAACGAATTGAGAAAGAAAATACTTCTTGTGTGCAAAGTGGTGCAGGAAACGCAAGGAAAGACGGAAAAGTGACACTGGAGTAACATATCATAGCGAGCCAGGCGAGCTACTATCCCACCTACCCTTTGCTATGTTGACACCATAGCGTTCATTAGATATGTTGACACTGCCCCGTGAACTTGACGCGGCCAATCGCAAACTAGCTTCATCTATGAGTGCGTAAGTTTTTCGTTGTGATTTGAGTTAAGTTTAATTGTTTGCGTAAATAGGACTGATATTGAGTCGTTAATTGTCTGAGAGTTACGCTTCCATAGATTTTCTAATTCAGTGGTATGAGCCCTTAGACAAGCTAGGGCTACTGCCTAAAGGCCCTAGTCAGGTTGTAACGATGTATGTCTCCTTCACGCTGCATGTTGCTATCTACCTTATTCCTCCATCATTTCATCTTGTCTACTTTTTTAGAACTACACAAATTTCATTAGCAAATTCCATTTCTCAAATTCTTCGTCACAGCCTTTTTTCATCATCTGAATCTTTCTATCTCTGATCTTACGTTAAAATTTTTTAAATAATAATACTGATGCAGCTAGCAACTAATCACTATTTTAATAACTTTTTCCACTTATACGCCTTCTAACACTAAACGTGGTTCGATCTTATGACCTTGAGCTCCATCTACCCCGTTATAGGCCGATTATATGACTTTTTCGGTAAGTGTCATCCATCATACCCATTTTTAAATCTATGATCATACCTATGTTCAATTTATTTTATTTTCACCCAGGTGCAGTAAGACAATGTTCGCGAACCGGATCTCCTACTGGCTGAATGCAAAAGGTCCATCGCATTCCATCGACCAAGCTTGCTGCAGCTCAACTGTAGCTATAGAGCAAGCTTATCAAGCTATCAAGAGGGGGGAGTGTGAAGCAGCTATAGCTGGCGGCTCCAGCTTGTGTCTCCATCCGCAATCTTCGATACATTACGGAAGGTAAGTAACCTTTAGCATCGACCGAGTTTGTTTGTTTGTTGGATGGGGAGGCAAGTAATCTCGACCTGGGAGAATTTTGATTATTAATTTTATTTAGATTACATTTTCATCATTGGAATAAATGCGTTTTAATTATTTTTAATAATATTGTTAATTCTAAATCCAATATAGCGGAACACCCAAAATGGCGGAATGGCTATTTTTAATGCACTCACCAATATGGATGTCAAATTAAAGGGCTCGCTGAAAATTAAAGTTGAACCATAAAGTGATGTACAAAATACATGTGTACAATCACTACTCCATTACCTTCTTTTTTAGTTTTTCTTTATTACTTTGAAAGAATCTCAGCAAAGTAATTGACAATGTTCGGTTTTAAGTAACTTGGACTTAAACTAGTTGCCTACAACACAGGCCACTACAGGCCTAGTGTAAACTAGAGGCATTTTTATAAGTCAAACATTCGGCTCCTACTACCAACGAAAATGTTACACAACCCGTACCGTTAAATACCCCGTACAATTAAAATCTGTAGTTAGAGAGGTTAGTTTTCTCTGCTCCCGACCGTAGGTACTATTCTGATATTTTTTTTTAGGATTTCAAAACTATCCATGGATGGCAAAACTAAGTCTTACGACCAAAACGCTGAAGGGTTTGCGAGATCTGACGCAATTGCTGTTGTGTTTCTTCAAAAATCTGAAGATGCTCTGAGGTATTTACACTATTTTGAATTTTCTTTATATCTTTCGGATATAGATGTAGTATCTAGATTTTTCGGGAACCACTTTTTAACACCTACTGTCAAAAAGTCTGATAGGAAATATTTACTTTAGGGTTGCATACATCAACTATTGGTGGCGGGCATGAAGAGACTGACAGAAGTTGGTAGGCGCAGGCCAGCAATAGTTTGCATGAACTAACTGGTGGCGGAAGCACGCAACGTAAATTATCTAAAATTGTATTTGTATTCTTCTACGATACACATAATTTCCAGAATATACGGAGAAGTCGTCCATATAAAGAATGAGTTCATTGGTATTCTGGAGGGAAGAGTTGGTCCGAAATTTGGCTTTGACCGAGATCCTGTTACAATGGCAAATTTTATCAAAAAGGTGTATGACGAGGCTGGCATACCGCCGTCTGTGGTCGAGTATGTGGAAGGCTTTGGATCAGGTATGATTTGAAAAGATTATGTAAGCCAAGTCTTCAATCGAAATCTGTAGCTGTAGGGAGCCAACTTACTCATTTTTATTTCGCCGGGTTATAAATCTGCATAGACGCACTTTTTTTGAAATCTATGTAACACTGATGATGATTATAGCATAATATTTCTGCTTCTTTAAGCCATAATCTTGAAATCCTGTTAAAGAACTTATATTATTGAAGTGAAAACTTATTACGCGGCGTTGTGCACTTTTTGGAATGGGTAAAAAAATTTAAACTGGCGTCTGTATCTGACCTAATCTCAAAATTCGTAAGACGGACACTTGACCTCTCCTCCTTTCTCCCTCTCTTTCTACCGCGCGGAGTTTTCTCTTCTGCCGGCAGTCCCGGAGTGCAACCCGTTGTTTTTTTTCTCTCTGTAGCTGACCCCGAGGCCGATAAAAGTGAGTTAGAAGCTCTAGCAGCAGTATTCAAACGAGACAAAAAGGATCCTTTACTGCTTGGCAGCGTGATGTCCAACATTGGGTATACCGAGGCTGCGACTGGAGTCACAGCTATTACAAAGGTTTGTATTTCGTTAATACTTTTTATAATGTTCTTGGGCAAATACCCCGTACCTCAAAATAGTTTTACCACATCACTAATGTAAATATCTCTTTCTTCTTCCTTTCAAATTTACCATTTACAACAGATATTATTTTCTGTTATATATATAATATTACGGGTCCACCAATCTACCCTATTAGGAATAAACTTAATAGACTAATAAATATTAACTGTACACCTAACCCAAGGGGCAATATTTATAAGTATGTATTATTAGTATGCCCAGTTCTTAAAGAGCTGGGCTTTGTCTATTCCGCAAGGGAAAAAGACGTGATAGTATGTATAAATACGCTCGAAAGTTACGATTTTATGCTGTTCTTAATAATTTCGTTTTATTTTGTAGGTGTTACTAGGGTACCATAAAGGCGAGCTGGCAGGAAATTTAAACCTAGAGACTCCGCGCCAAGATGTACCGGCGTTGCGTGATGGATGCCTCAAAGTGCTCGACGACCATTACAAGTTCAGGAGGTCGTTCACTGCTGTGAATGGACTATCAACAACTGGAGTGAACTCGCATGTTTTGCTGCATGGATGTTACAAGCCAAAGGTCCATAAACCAGATCTTATAAAGCCGCCGATTCCGACTGCTTTCGCTAGTTTATTTCATGCCTTTTATGATGTTTCAAATTGTTATTCTTTCATTAGATGTTTATCGAATACTACCTTTAATTAAGGAGATAGGATCTTATCGATGACATTGAAAAAGAAAAAAATACATACAATGACTATTCTTGGCAGGAATAATTGATTGGTTTGCTATAGCTTTCTCTATTTCACATACTAGTAAAAAATCCAGTAGGTTGCTTCACGATGATTTTCCATGATCGGAAGCAGGTAAGTGTAGACGAAAATGGCTGTACTTGAGTCTGATTAAGATACGAAAGCTAAACTCTAAGCATCTTTTCCAACTATCACTTCATTTTTCATTCATGTGTACGAGAGATTTTGTATTTTCTGACTCTGTGATACGAGCATGCAAAAGGTAGAATAAATAGTAGTCTTATTACAACATACTTACCAATAATTAAGTCCAATTTCAGGATCTCAATCGCTACAAATCCAGTATTCCGCGTTTGGTAACACTGTCAAGTAGAACGGATGAAGCTGTAAAGAAAATGGTTGAAACCCTGAAGACCAGCCCAGTGGACCCGGAGCAGTTAGCTCTACTCCATAATGTTCATAGCATGGCTATATCCGGGCACTTGGGCAGGGGATATATTGTCTTAGGTGTGTTGTTGTTTTTCCATTTAAAATTAATAAATCATACCATCAAAACCTTAACCATTAACTCTTATGAATAAGGTGTTAAGTTTTGTACCAAAAGGCATTTTATTAAATTTGAAATGACCTTATGGTATGACTATTTTTGTTTTATATTGTTTATTGTAGGGAATCAAACTATTATTTTACAAATTACCAATAACGATGAATAGGATTATATAAGTAGACTAGTTTCCACAAACTAACTAATTCCGTATTAGGCAACCCCTCTAAGGTTTACTCTAGATGACTTACATTCTTTATTTTTCTTTCTTTCTAATAGAAACGAATGTAGAAAAGGAGACAGTTAGCCTCTCAGAAAGAGTCGACTATTTCGATGATGTCAAGCGCCCGTTAGTATTCGTGTACAGCGGGATGGGGTCACAATGGGCTGGCATGGGTGCCCAACTCATGAGGATACCTATTTTCGCGGCAGCCATTGAGCGGTAAAAAACTTCATTTGATTTCATTTCTTATTTTGGGTTCTTAAGATCGACTTTTAATTGACAACTACTAATTGTCGGTCGGAACGGATTTGCAAAACAACGAAAAAATTTTGGACTGTATTGTACTATATATATGTTTGTTTCGTTTATTCGATTCAAATATGGGATTTAAATATTGTATAGAAACACCAATTTCTTTTGTTCATTATAAATGCACGCGAATTCGGTACATCTACTTTAAATAAACTGTTTGTGGAATGGAATGTGGCTAGATGGCGTAAATTTGAACATTACGGAAATATACGGAACATACGGAATAATAACAAAATTTTAAAAAAAAACAGCTTTGCTAAAACGGGACCCTAATGTTCCGTTATATCGCGACCTCCGTCAGGAACTGATGTAACTTGAATTCAACTAGTTCTCATTCGCGCTTCCATCTACTTCATGACGGGGAGCCTTTGCATCGCAGGGGCCCGGGCTCGAAGCCCAGGTGCGATCCCCGGATTGGTCTAGGTCTTGGATGTTTGTATAAGTATCTACTGTAAAATATAGTATGTATACATAAATATCTACTGTTGTTGTAAATATAGTAGTACTTAAAGCAGGGCGAGCTGAATTCGTTTGATATCTCCTTAAATAAATACCTATATATTTATTTATTTATATAAGCAGTTATTATTTATAAGTATTAGTATCAGGGTAAGTAAATATTCCATATTTCAGCTGTAATCAAGTCCTACAACCGAAAGGCATTGACATCGTCAACATAATAACGTCACCAGAGAAAACCATGTTCGACAACATCCTCCACTCGTTCGTCGGTATCGCCGCGGTGCAGATCGGACTGACGGACATCTTGCGAGCTGTGGGGCTGGTGCCCGATTTTATTATTGGTAAGTTTTAGCTTCAAAAATATCTTAAAATACTGAAATCCCGAAATGTTTTTCCTTAACCATCAATTAAAGATTTTCATAAAATTTTGCAGATCCTATTAGTTTCAAATTCTTCACACAGCTTTCATGATTTGGCAAAGATTAACGATCAGCTGCCAAACCTCGTTGAGTAAAATTTGTCGCAAATTACGTACTATTTACGAGGATCAGGATGATTTAATACAAACGCTTTTCTGGTAGCTAAATATTGGCAGGACACAATTTAACATGTATTTGTTGTTGTGTTAACCACAATGTATTTTTAACAGTTTGCCACTGACTCGAAAAGAAGAAGAAAGGTGATTTAATGAAACATCTGATTATGTTCATTGTGTAGTATTCGAATTTAAATTGTAGTTCTCTTCATTCTAATTAGAACGCGAAGCCCCTACAACCGCGAGGCCCCGAGCCTTAGTGGTTCGTTCGTCACCCCCCAAAGGTCCAGCGACAAAAGCTTTTATAAACCTTCGTTCTCGTTTTAGGTCACAGTGTAGGGGAACTCGGTTGCGCTTATGCTGACGGCTGTTTCACGGTTGAAGAGATGATCTTGTCCGCTTACTCGAGAGGTTTAGTTTCTGTGCAGACACCGTTCATCAATGGCTCTATGGCAGCTGTTGGGATTGGCTACCAGAAGGTGAATACTGTCTATTATTCGTGCGCGTTTCCGGTTGTATCCCTAACTTTGATGCTTACGAAGAATTTGATGCTTACGAATACCCCGGTGGTATTCGTTTCTCTTCGCATTTTCTTTGGAATCTTTGATTGTGGGATATTAGCATGCAAATCATCCTCACATCGTCAAGTCGGCAGCTCTGAGATGTACTTATATTCAGCCCGCCGTACTGCTCCCTGTCGCAGGAAGACGACGGATGCAGGCGGCATGACATTTGTTTTAAAAGTGGTTTGTCGCTTTTCTCAAGGCGTAACTCACTGCACTTAAAAGGACCCAGAGGAGACCAATGATGGCAGTGGCTGAATCCGCATAGTGGGCAAAATGAATATATTTAAAAGACATTACGAACTCGAAAAGAAGAAGAAGAAGCATACTTTAAGACTATCCTTTGTTTTTATGCCGGGATAGGAGAAAACAAAAAATTGATAGCTGTTTTCTCTTAGGCACAAATCGTTAACCTGTTCGAGATAATAAACTAAATGTGGAGTATCATATTCTTGCAGATCAAAGACATGTGTCCACCAGAGATCGAGGTGGCCTGTCACAACGGCCCCGACTCGTGCACCATATCAGGGCCACAGGACGTGATGAAGAGATTCGTGGAACAGCTGACGGCTGACAAGATCTTCGCTAGGGAGGTGCCATGCTCCAATATCGCGTATCATTCGCGGTATATCGCGGAAGCTGGTAAATATTATTGAAGAAAATAAAAAGTATTATTAATATAAAGAAGTAATTAAAAGTAACTACTAATTAATCCACTGAAATACCCAAATCGGGGATCCAAGTCGAACGACTGGAATTATATGTACAGTCAGGGAAAAATAAAACTGACCCATTTAACAACAGATTTTAAATTAAAGGGGGGGTCACATTTATCTGTCCCCGTACAGTCGTACGTTACACCCTAGAAGGAGTAACTCAGCTCGCCAATATGAACCACTTTTCCTATATGCTGGAAAACCAAAAATTGACATTTCCATACAATTGTCCGGGCGGCTGGATACTTTTGTATGAACAATTGTTGTTATAATGTTGTATCACTGAAAAGACTGATCTGACGATCGAACATACACGCTTTTTACAAATAACCTACTGCTTTCTTTTAAGTTTGTCCCTTGGTTGTCACACCGCTGTTTATTAGGCTCTTTAATTTTCTAGTATATATGAGTCTAGTTTGTTGGAATTTCTCCTAGGTCCTGCTCTTCGTAAGTATTTGTCCGAGGTGATCAAATCCCCTAAGACACGAAGCAAGCGCTGGCTGTCGTCTTCAGTGCCGATGGATAGATGGGAGGAGACAATGGCGAGGTGTTCGTCGGCGGAGTATCACACCAATAATTTGCTGGTGAGAAAATCCATACTTACAATAAATATGCAAAAGTAACTGTATCTGTATGTCTGTCGATGAAACGAGAAGTAGTCTCGCTTCAACAATTAAACAATTGCGTAGTTTGAGGCCTTTCATCCTGAAAAAATCTACTGTTCCCTAGTCATTTACATTAACGCAAGCGAAACAATAGGCAAAAGCTAGTTCTATATACTATTTAAATATAAATACTAATATTTAAATATAATAATATATATACTACTAGTTAAATATAAATACTCCTGTCACGAATAGCGTGCGTCATACGCTACATTTTACCCTAGCGTATTATGAAAAATAGAGGACCCAATATCGATCCTTGGGAAACTACCGTAGAATTTTTTGACTCACTGGATATTTGAACCAAAAATATTCATACCTATTTGGAAAAGATTGTAAGTATAAATAAATGTGTTCGTTTGTATTAAGATCTATATTAAACAAGACTGGGAATTCAATTTCTAAATTAGAGAGAGAAATGTCTTTGACGTTATCACTCAAACGCTTTTGCAATATTTTTATTATGTACTTGAAATGCATTTCTTTAGTAAAATAATCTTCTCGATGTTTTTCTTTAATCATTTGCTGAAACTGTCGAATTGATGTAGGTATAAATAAATTCAAAGGCTCGAGTGGAATGGAGACCCACTTTGGTACATGATTAAGTTCTCCACATTCAGTAGCACTAGACACGCCTATGCATTTAAACATGCATTGTTATAAAATGATCGGCAGCGAATGTATTTTTAGAAGCTCTATTGATCAAATACCAATTTAATGATAAAGTGATGTTGTATCAACCTTTAAGAGTTAATTTATTTTAAAAGAAATTTACGCACCTAATTTTTTTTTTCTTAGAACCCGGTGTTATTCGAAGAAACTTCCCGCCTATTGCCAACAAACGGAGTCATGGTAGAGATAGCTCCACACGGGCTACTGCAGGCAATCCTGAAGCGATCCATGCCTAACACCTGCACCCACATAGCGATGACCAAGCGTGGACATCCTGATAATGCACTTTATGTGCTTGAAGCTATTGGCAAGTACGTGTCCTTTCATTTAGAAATAAAATACTAATAATGAATTGATTCAGGCGTTACTTTGTATTTTATTGGTGGTGGGCATAAAGAGACTAACAGTAGTGGGGCATTGGCAAGCGCTATCGTGAACGTACTGTTGGTGTAAGCACGCAAGGCAATTTAATTCCAAGTACATCATCATAATCAAATTTAAGAGCTGTGCTCTTGTCGGTGGAGCTTTTTCCATTCCTCTCTTTCTTCCGCCAGTTCCATGTACATACAACGTGTAAATTGACCCTCGACGTTCCGATAGCGGGGTGATTCAGACCATCAATATGAGCAACTTTTCTAATATGAACAATGCAGGGAACTCAAAAATAATTTCGACATTCCCATACAAACTGGCCGGCAGAACTCTTTTGTATGGAAATGCCGACCTTTTTTAGTTCCCTTCATTGCTCCCATACTCCCATAGGAAAAGTTGTCAATTTTGATGGCCTGACTCACCCCTTTAAGGGAACGTTGAGGGTTCATTTACACGCTGTATATTTGTAATAGTGGCAAACCCTTCAAAAAGAGTCCCTTCTTTTTTGGTTAGTTGGGGACTTCTTTCATGCTGGCCTGGGAGAAAAGAAAAAAGTAGAATGTACCAGCTGCTTCTCTTCCCACACAGATCGTTAAAGCCAATCGAGGGAATGGTTTAAAATCAGAGGAATCATGTAAGTAGGTGATGCGGCTAACAACCCATCACTATTTTGATTCCATTTTTCACGCCATCCACTAATATGCTTGTGCTTAAATGCCTAGCTTAGCTTTAATCTATCCCGCAAGGGGGAAACAGTACGTACGTACGTACTAATAGATAGACAGATAGATAGAAAGATAAGTGATTTATTTGTAGCTGAAGTCACACACATACACAGGAGAAATACAAAATTACATAACGTGAAGAAGAAAAACACCACATACAGAAAAGACGCACCTTTGTATCTGTGTGCTGCAGCAATCCAAAAAGGTCATAGCTCAGTGCTAGTGCTGCCCAGAGGGCAACTCACTGATTTTCAGCTACTATTTTCAGTACGTACCCTATTTTTCCGGACTCAATCTTTACGGAACGAAATTCGCAGGGCCGGCGATAAAAGTGTGTAAATCATGCAATAATAATATAATCATAGTTTGATTAGAATACTGAAGAATCATTTTGGTTACAGGTTATATCTTGCAGGCTACGTGCCACAAGTGAATGCTCTGTATCCGAAGGTAGAGTTCCCGGTTTCTACTGGCACTCCGTTCCTCTCCAACCTGGTTCATTGGATGCACAGTGAACATTGGTAAGTTGTATTTTTCTTATATATATTGTGTACTGCTGGGCAAAGAGGCATTCATCCAGTGATCTCTATCTGGCGTTTACTAGCACTTATTAATGAAATATAACTAGCGGTCCGCCCCGGCTTCGCACGGGTAGATATACATATTTCTATAGCCTATGTGTAAAAAAGAATTTATCAAATCGGTCTAGTAGTTTCGGAGTCTATTCGCGAACGAACAAACAATCAAATCTTTCCTCCTTTTAATATTAGAAGAAGAAGATTAAGATACAGATTAGGTCCCACACTAAGTCGTGAACTTGTGTCAAAGGACAGGATACTTACTCAGCGTACGGTTTTTTTTTATAATTGGTGCTTATACTCGTATAGATAAACATCCAAGACCCAGGCCAATATGAAAAAGATTGTTTTATTGACATGGACGGGGATCAAACCTGGGACTGCGACTTGCGGTACCACTGAGCTACAGAAGTCATACATTGGCTTATGGTGTCTTCCGAAGCAACGTGAAACTTTCGGGATATAGGCTTCAAGGAACATCGAGCCTGTACAGTAAAAGAAGACCTATACAATGCCGCTGATAATGCTGTGTCAGTTGCACAGTTCTGCTAACTCAGTGTACAACATTTTGATAGTTTAAATACATTGCGGCTTTCGTAAGGTTGATTATTTTTATTTAAGATATATAAAACGCAATGTATTTTGAAGTGACTATCAAATCGTTATACACTGAGTTAGCAAATAGGCTGACTGGTCAACACAAACATAATTCGCCCGAGTCGACACGCTAAGAAATACAAGGAGCTCGAGGACGTTCTTATTATTAATGCATACGTATTTTAACTCCGCAGATGAACTGCTCTTATATTTTTGTATTAACCGACCTCGAAAAAAGATTGCCAGAAACTATAGAAGATTTTAACGTTTATTCAGTCGGAATCGCCAACTAGTTTCGGTCTGATACGAAGTGAAGTGCTCTGAGGGAAGCGAAACCGCCGTGTCGCCACCCCTAACACTCGCCCTGATGATGGTCTTCGTAACAGACTGAAACTAGTTGGCGATTCCAACTGAATAAATGTGAGTGAAACTGTGTTTTTATAATGAATTTATCTCGCGTAAGTTTTTAATACTATTACTCGAAGAAGAGCTCTCAAACACAATATTGTACCCAATTTAAAAATAAAGGAGCACAGTACTACTCAGTATCAGGCATTCAAAGCATACAATAAATTACCAACAAATGTTAAGGATCTCGTATGCAGTTTAAGGCAAAATTAAAAATATATCTTTTGAACCATAATGACTATTCAATTGATGAATATTTTAAATGAAATTCTCTAATTGTTATAAATGTGAATATATTTATGATTATATATATGATTTTACGGCGTGAAAGCGTAACAAACAAACAAACAAACTCACTTTCGCATTTATAATATTAGTAAGGATTATTTGACATTAGCCGACACAATGTATCTTGTTTTATGAAATAAATGAATTGAATCCTGGTCTTCCCACGGAGGTCGTAAGAGACGACTTAGGAAATACAAGCTAAACAAAGCTCATAAACAACAATGAGACCTCTCCAACTCGTCTGGCCAGCGAGGAGAGTGTAGGCCAAATTCTCTGTCTGCTCTGGCCAAGTATGGTATATCCGGTAGTACAGTAGGGTCATGCTCCTGCAGTGGAGACTAAAAAGATAGGTGACAATTATAAACATCTGTGAGACCTCTCCAACACGTCTGGCTAGCGTGGAGAGTGTAGGCCTAGTCTTATGGCTGCTCTGGCCAAGTATCGCTCTAGTAGTACAGAGAGGATCGTGCTCCTGTAGTGGAGACTAAAAAGGACCTAATGATGATGGGTGACCGAAAGTGGCATAAAATATCTCGAACTCCTCCGTGATTCTAAAGGCTCGTTATGCCATTGAACCAGGCAGCATGGATATCTGACACTAATGTAAGTGACTTAACACGCGAAAAACACTGTTCTAGGGGATTATCCTTGTACATGTCAGCACACAGGAACAAGATAGCTTCCTGCAAGTTCGTGGTCTCCCTTCACGATGACGACTACAGTTTTCTTCAAGGAAACGTCGTTAGAGGTAATGAGCATCGAGGAAACAAACATAGACATGCACACAACCATAGACATCAGAATATTACTGGCACACGACGTAATGTACTACGTCTTTTTATTCGCCTTTCTTGTAAATTACAAGAACTGTACAGTGTCTCCTGACTGTACCTATTTTAAATGACCGCCTGGATTTCTCAATACTTTTCCAATTGTTTGACGGACACCTGGTGTTTTGTAAGCTAAAGCGTAAACGGAAGAATCATCATCAACCGAAATTCCAGGACACCCCCCTTACCATTTTTATGAGTACTGGGATCCTTGGCGTCCATATTATGAAGTAGGTCCAATTCCGGGGTCAACTGGAAGGTAAAGCCAAAATAGCTTCTAAAAAACTTGGGGTGCTCAATAGAGCGAGGCAGTATTTCACTCCGGGTCATAGACTTTTGATATAAGGCTCAAGTCCGGCGCCACATGAAATACTGCCCTCATATCTGGTCTGGTGAACCTCAATACCAACTCCTTCCTCTTGATTCTATCCAACGGGCAATTCGTATTATTGATGATCCCACACTCACAAACGATTTAGACACCCTCAGTCTCCAGAAAGACGTTGGCTCTCTTTGTGTTTTTTACTGTCTTTAGTACGGGGTGAAAAGAAAGATAGAGGGCGACTTTGTTTTATACTATTTAGTGATATAAAATATGAATTTTCCAATATTTTTCAGGAAAGACGCTTTACCCATACGCGGCCGCACTGGTAGCCGTATGGGATACGCTAGTGATGTCCACGGAATTGAAGAAGAAGCAAGTGTCAGTACAATTTACCGATGTCCACCTATATGCTCAGCCTATTTTGCACGACAGACGATACCTTAGGATCCACGTCAACTTGCACAGGGGCACGGGGATGTTTGAAGTAAGTACCTTTGGATCATTATCTCTGCCCAATTTATATCCATTGCTGAATATAGCCCTCACTTTGTTTTCACCATCCATCTCATGGCGAGCTCCGTGGCGCAGTGGTCAACACGCCAGCCTGCGACACGAGGGTGCCTAGGTTTTGATCCCCGGTCAGGCCATGATGGAAAACGATCTTTTTCAGATTGACCTGGGTCTTGGATGTTTATCTATATAAATATCTATTATAAAATATAGTATCGTTGAGTTAGTATCCTAGGACATAAGTTCACAACTTACTGTGGGGTTAGCTAATTTGTGTGATATGTCCCGATATTTTTATTATTCTCTTTATTCAATTTTCATCTTAAGTCTAGGTTTATATAATATTTGTATAAAAAGTAAAATATAAAAATATGACACAAAACATAAAAACATTATAAAACCTAAACCTAGCTCGCCGTCAGCAGCGGAGCAAAGCTCAAGATACCGGTGGTTAAGGCTGTAGAAAAAGAAACCTCCTGACTATGCGTGACGTATCCAGGAGTGCTCCCTTCTGTATCTGGCCCTTGATCCAGCCATCCAGCGAGAGTCTCTTAAGGTGATGGTCGAGACTCTTCGCTATGAGGCCGTTTGCAGATACAACTATCGGGACAATGATCGTCGAATCCACATCCCACATAGCAGTCAACTCGTGGGCCAAGTCAAGGTACTTGCTGAGCTTGTCCTTCTCGGCTTTCACGAGGTTCTCGTCATGCGGGATGGCGATATCGATGAGCATTACATGGCGCGTCGATCGATCTGTCAAGACGATATCAGGCTTATTGGCAACAATAGTCCTGTCCGTAATAACAGATCGATCCCAGTAGAGCGTAGCATGACCATTTTCGAGAACTGGCGCCGGCGTGTCTTTATAGTACGGTACCTCGGATTCCAAAAGACCATATCGAAGAGCGAGTTGCTGATGGATAATTCTGGCTACAAGGTTATGTCTGTGCAAGTCCTCACCGTTGGCCAGATGAGAACAACCGGAAATAATATGCCTGAGTGTCTCACCGGGACGGTGGCATGCCAGACAGATGTCGACTGTACCGTTATTATTATTATTATTATCTCTGTCTTCTCACTTTTGTATTATCCCAAGACATGAACCAGTCCCTCCACCTTTACGCCAATCAGCACACTAAAAATGGCCTTTGAATCTTATGGCCTTAGGCTCTGTCTACGTCGTAAGGGATAAGACGTGATATTATGTATGTATCATCCTTGTTTTATGTTTTTCAGGTTCTAGACGAGGATTCCCTAGTGGCTACCGGATACATAGTGGGCAAAACAGTGCCTATTAACAAGAATATTGTTCACCAAATACCGGAGTATAAAAGCAAAACGCTCAAATCTGATGATGTTTACCAACTACTGAGAAAAAGGGACTATAGATACAGGTATTTTATATTTTTATGTGTTTTCTCACCCTAATAGGCGAGGCGGCTTACAACCCATCACTATTTTAATTTCGTCTTCCACCTATGCGCCCACTAATACTTGGGTTTGATGTTCTTTAATTACTTTTAGGTCTTATGGCCTTATAATTCTGTCTACCCCGTCAGGGATATGTGATAATATGTATGTTGCTTACCTGTAGTGTGTTAAAAGTGGCTTTAAATCGCGGGCGTGCTGTTTGTACTAATTAACAAGATGTGACAATGATTCAATCTTTTATTTATACAAGCTAACCGGTTGAACACTTAACATATTCAAGGACATGATAGATTATGTCCATTTGTATCGTATAAAAAAAACAACAGAAAAATACTATCGATGTGATAAAACTCGAAAGTGTGGATACCGTGTACCCTCAATAAATGCTTTAAGATAAATATAATTTAATACCTGTCATACTTATGACAAGATGTATACAACATTTAACATTTTTCGTGATTTTGAGGTTGGTCTAACAGTTAAAGTTGTTCATATTACTGAATGCAATCATCTCCTTTCGCCTCAACATACACACTTACCATCTTACTTTTAATGGAAAATAGAGGACCGAGTTTTAGTCCTTGAGGAACTCCGATTTAAAAAACCATGAATATATCTAGAGCTCCTCCGTGCTTTGGAAGGCACGTTAAGCCGTTGGTCCCAGTTGTTATTATTGATGGCAGTCGTCAAGCTATCTCAGATGTCTTTTGGGAAGCTTGAAAAATCTGACACTAGTGTTTGCCACTTATACAAAAAAAAAAATACTAACTTCGTATATTCTTTCAGTGGAGAATTCTGCAGTATCAGCGACATAAGCGAGACATATGACAAAGCCAACATCCAATGGACCAGCAACTGGACCACGTTCATCGACAGCTTGCTCCAAGTCTATACCTTGCACCACGAGTACGAAGGCGTTTCCGAACCGTGCCTTATCAGAAGCCTCAGTATTGACGTGAAATATCATTTACAGAATTTGCTGTATGAGGATAAAGTGACTTTGATGGAAGCGAACTTTGTACAGGATCATGATTTGCTATGGTAATTTATTGCATATTTTGACATTGTTTAAATACTTTATTTTAAAGCCATAAGCTTCAGTTCAACGTCAGTCTAGTTTAAGAGACGTATAAAAATCTCAATATTATGTTGTAAGCCAAAATGTATATGTAAACCTTTTAAACTCAATTTCTTTTTTGTTCTAGCTGTGGTGGAATCATGTTGGAAAGTGTTCTATTTCGTGATATGCCTTCATTAATGAAGGAAATTGCTCTAAAATCTCTTAAATTTGTTCCTCGTTTTCGATCAGAGGACTGTGACGTGAGTGTTATGTCATCATCAAGTTCACTGAGAAAAAGAAACACTTTATTCGGTAACAACAACAAAACTAAAACATTCACATATAAAGTAACGAATTGATGTAAAGAAAACAACAACATTTTAAAACATTTTAAAATAATCAGATACCTCACATTAGTTTCTACAAAAAGTAAACCACATCCTCGAAACCTAACACCAATTTTCATTTTTTTTGCGATTTAGGTAATTGTATGACTCTTGACTTAATATAGTTTCAATTGACATCTAATGATGCTTACTCCTGCAACCTTTTTATTATTTTCAATATATTACTTTCGAGATAGTTACTAGGCCCTAGTTCTAGTTATTTATTTAAATATAACTTTTAGATTATGATATTTGTTTCAGATTAAAGAAACGTTACAAGTCTATCTGCAAATTTTATCAGATAATGTTAACAAAAATGTTGTGAATATTATTGACATGATCTCTGAAACGGATCCTGAATTATCTGATAAAATAAGACAAATATTCAAGGACGCTGCTATATGCAATCTTCAATTTTTATCTTTAAATAAAGAAACTATTAAGATAAGTGGTTCAGTTCACGTTGATTTGTTGTTAGTCAAGAATTTGTCTACGGATAAAAAGGTAAAAACTAATTATATTATATACATTACAATTATAGTCAATGTCGTTTGAAATATCCGATTGTTAAATAATAAAGACTTAAAAATAATACCCACCTACAAAAAAACCCTTTAAAAAATATTGGATCTTTTGTAAACTTCTCCTGCAGAGGACCATATTTTTTTTTTATCGTATATCGTTTATAACAGTGTTCGTTTATAGTGTGATATAGTCGTTGTCATGGGCGGTTATATGTTTAAGACAAATTAGTTTACTTCTTTATCATATCTTACTAATATTATAAATGTGAAAGTTAGTATAAAAGTTGTTCACATCCATATGTTGACAATCATGTTTGTTACTCCCCACGATATAATCACTGGATGAATGGTGCTAAAATTTTACAGCCATAAATTATACGTCAGGATAGCACACAAACAAAATATTACGGTAGCTCAACTACATATTAAAACATACGCTACGATTTGGTTAATGTTAAACATTTCTGCTTCTATTTTAGTTGCCAGGTATACTGCACGACCGTCTCCAAAGAAATGTATTCATTCTAAACATCGAAGAAGACTACAACAGCTCCAAAATCCGTCCTTCCAAACTCTACCGGGTCGTATCCACTTCCAACCATAATAACTCGAGAGTAGAGCTTGTAAAATGGCGTCCTCTGGTGCCTTCATCTGGAGTGACCACCATTACTGTCCGAAGTCATTCTGATCTTCCTTTGCTGTCAAGTTCAAGGGCTAGTCTCCCAATAGGTCACACGTTAGTAATTTTAACTTCGTACCCTCAAACTCCTGGATTAAAAGAGTTAGTAACAGCATGGAGGAAGGATGCGAATCGGAATCAAATATATCTGATAGCTATGAGCAAGGACGTGGAAAGCCAATGTCTGACTCAACTGCCTGATTTGGATTTGGCATTTAACATCTTGAATAATGTAAGTACACTTTTACTACCTATCTAATTTTCATAGCCTTATGATGATGAAGTCAGAAAGCATGTGACATAATAAAAAGAGTCAGCTAATATTTTCTTCTTCTTTTCCTTTTCCCTTTATTATGTGAGGTCAGAGCATGACAGTTTGTTCCAATTCATCTACCGCTGGTCATTACCTCTGTTACATCCTTCTTACACGTATCCATCCACCTTATCTTTAATCTTCCCTATGTCTACCATTTCTAACTTTCCCAAAATTCTTACCGTGATATAATTTTCATCCCATTTTTTTTGCTCAGCTATGTTTGGAAGGAAACGGGGGAGACCTTTGCCCAGCAGTGGGACAATATAGGTTAAAAAAATAATGGGGGGTTTACCTAAGAAATTGGCGTTTTATCCGTTTGCCATTTTGTTTCTACTATGATTTTTTCAGTAAAACACTTTGTTTTATTCAAACGTGAAAGTGAACTATTATTTCTTTATGCAATTTTGCATCCATTTTTTTGTTTTTTTGTATTTAATTAATGAAAAATGCTCATGAAAAACTTGTTTCAGACAAAGTCTGTTTTGATCAAAATTGTTGTATTTTTTTGTATTATTATATATTATGTCAGTATTTTCATTTTCCATTTAATCTTTAACTCATCTTGATTAACGCGGACTTTGGTCAAAAACTACTCAAACATGTGAATTTTGAACTTTTGCCTTGCAGGGTAATTGGGGAGGAGAGTTCTATCTGCCGTCCTCCGAAGAGCCGTCAACAAACAGTGTGGTGTCGTTGAAGAGCATGCAACTTGGAGATCTGAACTCGATGAGATGGGTGGAACAGCCCGAGCTGATGGGAGCTGGTATACCTATTACAGTAGGTTGTTCATAGCTCTGTAGATATGCAGCGTGTAACTTAACTCCCGGCATTGGTCCCATAGGAAAAGTTGTTCCTTAATTTCAACAATGTGGGAGCAAATATTGTTACAATATTACTTACAGGTTCACTACTGCAGCTTCAATCACCGTGACACGAAACAAGGATTGGGGATATCCAAATATACCGGCGACAGCTCTGGGTCTTTCGCGATGGAGTTCAGCGGAGTGACAGACAGGTATTCTAAAGCCCAACGCAGATGACAGACAGTGGCGGACAAAAAGTATAAGAATAAGCTTGTGGCACGTGTGCCGACAATGCTCACTTGAATCACCTAAGTAGTTCGTCCCGCGATTTTCAAAGGATCAAAAGTGAAATTTACGTAAAAAAAAATATCTAAACATGCCGTTGTGTGCTATTCTAACGTGTAAAGTGAAAAGTCCTAGTGAAACTTTGACCAAAGGAGGAGCTTTTACTCAATTGTGTTGCATTAGTAGTATGCTAGAAATGAGGCGACGCTGGTTTTCATAGAAATCACGCGTGATAACACTTCTAATATGTTTGTTGTTCTGTGTTGCGTATTTGATATGACTACATTTCAGCTTGATACCTCCACGCGTTCCTGAGATAAAGGGTCTTGATAGATAGATAGACGAAAAACAAAGTGATCCTATAATAGTATAATTACGTTTTTTCCTTTTGAGATACGGGACCCTAAAAAATCCTTTTTATCTTTAGTGGAGAACGAGTGATGGGCTTAATACCACAAGGAGCGGCCAGTTCCCGAGTGCTCGCAATCCCGGAGCTGCTGTGGCCGGTGCCGGAGCACTGGAGTCTCGAAGACGCGGCCACCGTCCCTCTCGCTTACACCCAAGCTTTCTACTGTCTGGTAAATGTTTTTTTCTTTTTTGTTTCTATAGCTGATATAATGCTTAATTAATTGTTTTTATATAGCATTAAAATACTCGGTATATTATTAAAATTGAAATTGTGTGAAGAATCAACCACTGCGCCACGGAGCTCGACTATGCTGTAAGCGCGAAAAATAAACCTGACGGCAAGATTCATGTTCATTATTCATTAGCCGTGTTGTTTTCGGCAGAGTAGAATAGGACCACTCCAAGTCTTCCCGTGGATGTCGTAGAAGGCGACTTAGGAAATACAAGCTAAACAAAGCTCATAAACATCAATGAGACCTCTTCAACCCGTCTGGCCAGCAAAGAGAGTGTTGGCCAATTCCTCTGTCTGCTCTGGCTAAGTATGGCTCCGGTAGTACAGAGGGGGTCATGCTCCTGCAGTGGAGACTAAAAAAACCTGATGATGAAGATTCATGTAAAAGTAATTAATAAACAGTGGACCTACTGGCATCTAATGATGATTTTTGGAACTAACGTTGCCAGAGCCTTTACCAGAGCGCGTGTCTTCTGATGAGGTATCTATTTCTTATCATCATAATTTTAGAAAATAAATTATAGAATACTTACTATCTAATTCATAAGAAAATCACGTTCGGTCTCTGAAAATACAATTTCATTGTGATATCCTTCAACAGATTTTGAAACTAGCGTTGAGGGATGTTTGTGAGGACATATTCGTGCACAGTGGCGCCGGGGGGCTAGGCCAGGCAGTCATCTCCATTGCACTGGCACACGACCATAGGGTCTTTACGACGGTAGGCAGTGTGGAGAAGAAACAATTCCTGCTTAAACGGTTTCCGGACTTAAAAGGTAAGTACATTAGTACCACTTTTATAAGTTGCCTCGGTATCGTTCGATGGCGCAGAATAGCGCAACCTACCGCCGACTCCAACCGACTGAGAACGTCAGTGCAAAAACGAACTTATTTCTACTACATAAGATTTAAAATACTAAAGAATAGGACTGTGCTGTCTCGCTCATAATACTTGTACTGCGCGGCGCAGCAGCGAACTCCAGACATGGCGCATACGCATCAGCTAATAGCGGACGGATTATTTACGCGCCATACAAAAGTTTGATTTCTGCGCAGGTACAATGGCGTAACTTATAAAAGTGGTAGAACTGTAACTATCGCCAACCCTAAGTGGCCGTGTGGTTTCTGGCAGAGTAGAACCGGACCACTCCGAGTCTTCCCAAGTATGGCTCCGGTAGTACAGAGAGGGTCATGCTCCTGCAGTGGAGACTAAAAAGACCTGGTGATGATGACGATGATGACTGCAACTATTATGAACAAGATATTTTATATTAAACAGGCAGGGCCGGTGCGTACGATATAACAAAGTAAATCGGTATTACTTCCTATACATTATTTCAATTCCATATTAGAATGGAATAAACCAAATAGAGTTAGCACAACGCCACGCCATTAAATACGATATTTATTAACTACGTTTTAAGTCCAATTTCCTTTGTTCCATTTAATATCTGATCCGATCCGATTCCGATACAAGAAGTATACATACTTTTGACTAGCTTCGTGGCGCAGCGGTCAACACGCCTGCCTGCGACACGGAGTGACCGGGTTCGATCCCCGGCCAGGTCAAGATGGAAAATGATCTTTTTCAGATTGGCCTGGGTCTTGGATGCTTATCTATATATGTATTTGTTATAAAATATAGTATCGTTAAGGTAGTATCCCATAACACAAGTCTTGAACTTACTTTGGGGCTAGCTCAATCTGTGTGATTTGTCCGTATATATTTATTTATTTATTTATTATTCATTTTATACATTAGATATATACAAACAGATAACTAAATTGAAAATCGGACCGGAGTCTGGCAGGCTATAACTTCTCAACGGAATTTGACGTATATGTTAAGGAAATCGTTAATCCTGAGTGACAAATACATAAAAAAATATTTAGCAGGAAAGTCGTGTCTTTATTTTTCTTTGATTAAAATCGTAGTAATAATATTTATTTTCCAGAGGATGACATTGGGAACTCCAGAGACCATACGTTCGCAGACTTAGTCCTCACGCGCACTAAAGGCAAAGGATGTAAGATAGTGTTTAGCTGTGTGGAAGGTACACTAAAAAACGTAAGTTAAAGAGGAGATATAGTTGTTTTTAACCCTTTCACCACGAGACTTAGTAGTCATGCTCCTAGCGCGAAAAATACGTCAAATTCAACAATTTCATGCAGTACCTTCTTGGTTACTACCGTTTTGTCATATAACACTGGAGCTCCCATCAAGGGTTAAAGTTGTTTTTAATCAAATGATTTTAATGTCTTATATAGAAAACTAAGCATAAATTGTAAACCTGAAAATAAGCACAATGTTCACTTAGAAAGATCTTTAAAAGTAAATAAGGAATTTTCAATAAAATTTTTGAAAAAGATACACAAAATCTAACATGACATAGTGTTGTGATTTTCAAATTATTGTTTATTTTTGGACCTTTGCGTCCCTTTATTATTAAGAAAACAGCCTGATGTAAAGTTATGTAAGATAACTAATTAATTTTCTGTACCTATGATTTAAAAAAATTACCCCACTACTTGTACATTTTCGTAAATGTTATTTAATACGTACCTAGTTTTTATTTTTTAAATAATTTTAATATGTTAATTAACTTCCAGTTTGAATTTATGAAATTAAAATGAAGTTATTGTTTTGATTAACCTGTAGCAAGAAGTTCACTCATTCATTCGTTCGTTCACAAAGATTCAGTAGTGGGGCATCATCGAGTCAGTAAGAAATTATAATTAAAATAGGCAGTATCTTGGCGAACGTTGTACTGAGCGGTCGAATAAACAAAGTGAGTGATAATACTGAGTTTCATTACAAGTCAGAAGTGGGATACCTACGAGCCATGTCGGATGAAAACTGTAAGTAGTATATTTTTTTTTATAAAACAAAAATAACGTTGAAGTTATGCATAGTGAGCAGTCTTCTTATTTCATTTTCATAATAATAGTGGTAATATAAAAATATTCAAGTAATGTTGTTACTCGTATTATGGTGATTTGTGGTGTTCATATATGATCAGGGCTACTCTCTGATAATGTGACGCTACGTAAGTACTGTTAACTAAGTGCATCCGATCGACTTTGGTCGGGGTACTCCCCGATAGGTTTTCGCTGTATTTCGTTAACGATAACTTCTAATACAAATGCTTGTGATGCCTTGGTCGGGGCAACTCCCTGATAGGAGCATCGCTGCTTTGTATTCAATAATACGTTGTAGCGATATAACTTGAGCGAGACAAACCTCCGGTGGTATTGTTAGATCTACATCTATGTATCAATTATCGCCCTGGTTTAAAAAGTGACGATATTAAGTATAGCTGGATTATATCATTTTATAATTAATTTTGACTGCCACTCACTATTCATAATTGTAGTGTGATACAGCCATGTAGGTGCGCTGTTTGTTTGAACTAACGGCCATGAGGTGTGTGCCGTTTGTTTGAATTAACGGCCATGTAGGTGTGCCGTTTGTTAGAACTAACGGCCATGTAGGTGTGCTGTTGTCCTAATGTGCAGCCATGTAGGTGTGCTGTTGTTATAATTTGCAGCCATGTAGGTGTGCTGTTCTCCTAATGTGCAGCCATGTAGGTGTGCTGTTGTTATAATTTACAGCCATGTAGGTGTGCTGTTGTCCTAATGTGCAGCCATGTAGGTGTGCTGTTGTTATAATTTACAGCCATGTAGGTGTGCTGTTGTCCTAATGTGCAGCCATGTAGGTGTGCTGTTGTTAGAACATGCAGTCATGTAGGTGTGCTGTTGTAAGAAATTGCAGCCATGTAGGTGTGCTGTTGTCTCTTACAGCCATGTAGGTATTCTGTAGTCATAATTTACAGCCAATAGGTGTGCTGTTGTCCTAATGTGCAGCCATGTAGGTGTGCTGTTGTTATAATTTACAGCCATGTAGGTGTGCTGTTGTCCTAATGTGCAGCCATGTAGGTGTGCTGTTGTTATAATTTACAGCCATGTAGGTGTGCTGTTGTCCTAATGTGAAGCCATGTAAGTGTGCTGTTGTTAGAACATGCAGCCATGTAGGTGTGCTGTTGTAAGAAATTGCAGTCATGTAGGTGTGCTGTTGTCTCTTACAGCCATGTAGGTATTCTGTAGTCATAATTTACAGCCAATAGGTGTGCTGTTGTCAGACCTTGCAGCCATGTAATAGCACTGTTATTTGAATTTACCATCACGCAGGTGTGCTGTTATCTAAACATACAGCCATGTAGGTGAGCCGTTGTTTAGACTTGCAGCCATGTAGTTTCGCTGTTATCTGAACTCACATCTATGTAAGTGTGCTGCCAATAGAATTACATCAATTGTATCATGGATGTATGCAATTACTTTTTAAAACTGCTTTATTATGAGTAAACCGTACAAACATATGTAGGGTAAATCTTATGAATTAAATTGACATTGCACTTTAATACAATGGTTTACTATTTATTAATATATATTGCTTATTGAGTAGTAGTAGTAATAGTAGTTATTGAGTACGTGGAAGTTTTAGTTTTAATAAAGAACATTTAATGAAAGAACATTAAATGCGTGAATAATTTCAGATGATGACGGAGTGAGCTATACTCCAAGACGCCCCAGAAGGCGTAAAAGATCTGCATCTGCTGATCCGGACGAGACATCGAGCAAGCGGATGAACGCGGGCCTGACAGCTGATGATTTAGTAAAAATCATAACGGCGTTGCAGAATGCTCCAAGTAAGAACATTTCTAATAACAATGTAGTTCCCGAATTCGATCCTAATAACCGATCCCAAGACGTTGACCGGTGGTTAAGAAAAGTGAATGAATGTGCAATTATTTATAAATGGGACGAAAAACAAACTATACACTATGCGCTTCAAAAATTGTGCGGTTTAGCGAAGAGTTGGTACGAATCCCTTCCATCGCTCAACTACTCTTGGGAGGTGTGGGAGTCCAAACTAAGAAAAGCTTTTCCGAATGATGTTAATTTTGGAAAAATACTTGAAGAAATGCTGAACCGAAAATCTCGCTCCGACGAAACACTCAGAGATTATTTTTATGAGAAATTGGCATTGTTAAGTCGATGCGAGATAGTCGGCCGTAAAGCAGTCGATTGCATTATATACGGTATTACTGACGCCTCTGTTAGGAATGGAGCTCAAGCTCTTAAATGTGAAGAACCAGAGGATCTGTTGAACTATTTAGCCTCCCAACAGCCTAACCAGTCCAAGGATGGTAATGCCTTGCGAGGATTGGTGCCTAGTGCAAATTTCCAGAAAAAGGGTGACTTCCGCAGTCGCAATAATAATCCTCAAACTAAAAACCCTAATAGAAGCTCTGAAACAATTTGTTTTAATTGCCATGAACGTGGTCATGTTTATCAGAATTGTAGCAAACCACTAGTGAAATGTATAAAATGTCATAGAGTAGGGCATAATACTGAGACTTGTGGAAGGAAACCGTTGCAAATGCGTGAAGTTAACGGCCAAAACCAGATCACTAATAAAGTACTCAAAGTTACAGCTTTTGAAGGGTTAGTTACGAGACATAAAGACCATAAGAAACTGGTTGCATCCGATGAGAATAGTTGTCCGGTTTCAAACCTCTCAACTCACCATAGCGGTAACGACAAATTTAACAAACAAGTTTGTGTTAATGGGGTTATGCTTAGTGCTTATATTGACTTTGGCAGCGAATGCAGCTTAATAAGAGCTTCCGACGCAATAAAACTAAGTCTGTCGGAGGATACTAAAGAAAATTTGCCTTTAATAAGAGGTTTCGGCAACTCTGCCGTTTTGCCTAAATTTAAATCAACTGTACAAATAAAGATAGATGAAATTGATACAAAATTAGAAGTTTTGGCAGTTGACGACGCATATTTGCAAACATCTGTATTAATAGGACAAAACTTTACAGAGTTGAATTCTATAACTGTATTAAAAGACAGTGAAAGCCTTTTCTTCTATCACACGCCTTTTATTAAGTTAGGAGAAACTGACAGGACCATTAGTCTTTATGTTGCCAAAGCTACCATGATAATAAAAGGTGGATTAGTAGAGGTTTACACTAAGGAGCCATATTCTGGCGATGTCTATTTAGATGGTGGAACCAGAATGAATCCCAATCATGAATACCATCTACATCAGGGTTGTTATCGGGTTGATAATGGTAAAGCAACTATTTTTGTCACTTCATTTTCAGAACATTATTTGCGTTTTGAAGCCAATACTATCATAGCTAGGGTTAGGCCCGTGACAGAGGCAAAGGTTTTTCTTGTCCAAAAAGATCTAAATGAGAATAAAGTACCGCTTGATAGATCCGAAATCAAAATTGGACAGACCTTAGATGACAAAAACTGTGAGGTGCTGTATCAGCTTCTACAGAAATATAGGGACTGCTTTGCAGCAAATCTTGGCGAATTAGGATGCGCAAAGAATACAGTAATGGATATAGATTTGCATGATAAAACGCCAGTTATTTATAGACCTTATCGTCTGTCTCATCATGAACGACAGAAGGTAAGGGACATTGTTGATGAGCTAATTGAAAACGACATTGTACAGGAGTCGAACTCTAACTATGCCAGCCCTATACTGTTAGTTAGGAAGAAAAATGGCGAGTCCAGGCTTTGCGTCGATTATCGGGCTCTCAATAATAAAACCCTGAAAGACAAATATCCGTTACCCCTGATCGACGACCAGCTTTCAAATTTGAGCGGAAACAAATTCTTTATTACACTGGACTTAGCTTCTGGTTATTACCAGATACCAATGGGAGAAGGAAGTCGACATTTGACAGCGTTTGTCACGCCGGATGGGCATTTTGAATTCAAACGCATGCCGTTCGGTCTGGCAAACGCACCAGCGGTATTCCAAAAGATGATGAACAGAATACTGGGGCCGCGAAGGTTTAAGTCTGCTTTGGCGTATATGGATGACCTCCTTATCCCATCGTCCACAATCGAGGAGGGTTTCGAAAGGTTAGAGGAAGTCTTGAAAATAATACAAGAGGCCGGGCTTACACTGAAATTATCAAAATGCAGTTTCTTTGATACACAAATAGAATATCTGGGATATGAGATCTCTTCAGAGGGAATCAAACCTAGCGAGAGGAAGATTTCTGCAGTTCAAGATTTTCCAGTTCCAAGTAATATGCATGAAGTACGCCAGTTCTTGGGCCTGGCAAGTTATTTTCGCCGGTTTGTGAAAGGCTTTGGAGAAATAGCCCGTCCCTTGACTTCCTTACTTAAGAAGGATGCACAGTGGAAGTGGACAAGTAATGAGTCAAAGGCTTTCGAAACTTTAAAGAATCGCCTTATTGAGCGTCCGTTGTTAGCACTATATAATCCAGAGTTAGAAACGGAAGTACATACTGATGCTAGCTCACTGGGTTTAGGTGGTATTTTAATGCAATGGCAAATTAATCCCCGGGCGCTGAAACCAGTCGCCTATTTTAGCAGGCAGACCACACCAGAAGAACGATTTTTTCATTCTTATGAATTGGAAACTTTGGCTGTGGTTTGCTCGCTGAAAAAGTTCCGGCCATATCTATTGGGCCTGGAATTTACCGTTTACATGGATTGTAATGCTCTCCGAACAACACTGACTAAAAGGGATTTGATTCCCCGAATTGCGCGTTGGTGGCTTTTGATATGTGAATTCAATTTCAAAATTGAATATCGCCCAGGGTGTAGAATGGGACACGTTGATGCCCTAAGTCGAAATCCGCAAGTAATTACTGATGTCACCGAACCAGTTAACGTATTGAACATAAATACAAGCAACTGGATTTTGACCTTGCAGATGGCTGATCCAGAGCTCGAACGAATTTTTAATATCCTTAAGCCACAAATCGATCAGGAAGTTCTAGATATCAAAAAGAACTATGTGATTAAAAATCATACATTGCACAGAAAAATTGGGGATGATTTGCGATTAGTGGTTCCAAAAGACGCCAGATGGCAAATTTGTAAAGCCAATCACGATGACGTTGGCCATTTTGGAGTTGCAAAAACGTTGGAGCGAGTCCAGAGTCGTTACTGGTTCCCTAAACTAAGACGGTTCGTAAAAAAGTATGTTGCGGCCTGTATAGACTGCGCATACAATAAAGACAGTGCGGCTCGAAGTCGTTCTGGCCACTTGCATCCTATAGAAAAAATTCAACATCCCTTTCATACGCTGCATTTAGACCATTTGGGTCCTTTTGTGAAGAGCAAGATGGGCAATAGCTATATTTTGACAATCGTTGAAGGATTTACGAAGTACCTATTTGCTAGGCCGGTTAAAGATACAAAAACAAAGACTGTCCTTAAAGTACTGGATTACTTATTTAACGACTTTGGGATACCCCACCGAATCATATCCGACCGAGGTACTGCTTTTACCTCTGTCCACTTTAAAAACTTTTGTGTCAATAAAGGTATCAAACATGTGCTTAACGCAGTTGCTTGCCCCAGGGCAAATGGTCAAGCCGAAAGGTTTAATCAAACCATTCTGAGAGCTCTTGCTACACAGAATTTTTCCAAAGATGAACGCGACTGGGACAAGCAGTTGGGTACAGTACAATGGGGTATTAATAACACTATTAATGCCTCAACAAAAAAAAGTGCTTCTGAATTATTATTTGGAGTACAATTAAACGGCCCCATTGACAACATGTTGATCACAGAAAATTCTGGCGAGCCAGACATTTGTATTGCTCCACTCGTCGATGTTAGTAACAAATCGAATGATGCAGTGCTATCAGTGTCCTCGGAAGTCCTTAATAACGAAGATTTGCTTAGTAACACACCAGCGACTTTAACGAGGACCAGTAGCACTGAATCATTTAGTCAGGCACAGCCTATTGCTGCCGAACCATCAACAGAACTAGATATAATGAGACAAGAGGCCGCGGATAATATAAGGTTGAATCAGGAACGTCAAAAAAAATTGTACGATGCTAATAGGTCCCCGGCTCTTTCCTATTCAGAGGGTGATTTAGTTAAAATAACTAAAACTAACTTCCAGAACGATGGAAAAAGTAAAAAACTGTTGCCTAAGTTCATTGGGCCTTACAAAATAACAAAATGTCTAGGGAATGACCGTTATGAAATTTCGAACATTCCAGGGTTCAATGATAGGAAATATAAGACTGTCGTGGCTGCGGATAGGATGCGCCATTGGATAAATATTAAAGCATTGGATGTAAACAGATCATCTGGTTCAGAATCTTCATCAGAATCAAATAATGATTCTGACTAGTAATATTCAAAATTACTGTTTGATTATATTTATGTGTACCAAATTAATAAAGATAAATGTATGCACCATGAAATATATGTAATAACGCTATTATTAAGCTACTTGAATTTATATACTTGGAATTAATTTGTACTGTTAATTTGTTTATATAAAGTTATCATTACATTTGTTAATATTATTAATTAGAGGCCAATAATGTTGTGATTTTTATGCGTGCTAGGGTCTAGCACGCAGTCGGATGGCCGAATGTTGTGATTTTCAAATTATTGTTTATTTTTGGACCTTTGCGTCCCTTTATTATTAAGAAAACAGCCTGATGTAAAGTTATGTAAGATAACTAATTAATTTTCTGTACCTATGATTTAAAAAAATTACCCCACTACTTGTACATTTTCGTAAATGTTATTTAATACGTACCTAGTTTTTATTTTTTAAATAATTTTAATATGTTAATTAACTTCCAGTTTGAATTTATGAAATTAAAATGAAGTTATTGTTTTGATTAACCTGTAGCAAGAAGTTCACTCATTCATTCGTTCGTTCACAAAGATTCAGTAGTGGGGCATCATCGAGTCAGTAAGAAATTATAATTAAAATAGGCAGTATCTTGGCGAACGTTGTACTGAGCGGTCGAATAAACAAAGTGAGTGATAATACTGAGTTTCATTACAATAGGATAGTCAACAAAATTTTTAGTAACTTATGTTTTCAAGATTTGAAAACATAAGCTACTAAAAATGTTGTTGATGCCATGAACGCAATACGTATACGTAGCTGTCGAACAAAGATTTCACGCGTCCCTTACAAATTTCCAAAAAATGTGTCTATTACTTTGAGATCAAGAAATTTTTGCATTAAGAATTATTCCTTTAATGAAGATTCCATTTTTGTAAGGTCTCATTAAACAATAAAGTGAAATAATTATCTATGTTCTTGTCAATTAAGGTTTTGGACATTTTTCAAAATGTCGGAATTGCCACAAAGGTCCTAAGCGCCATTGGGGAATATGACGTTTAAGAACATGGTGAATTCGCTGTGATACGATTAAGTCTCGCTAGGTCTACAGCTCACAGACCCACTAGTTTTATTTATTTACCTTATTGAAAATTGTCTTTACAGACCACCCTACGAATAAGCGGTAACAATGGCATCACCTTCGATTTCTCTCAGCTATCAAACGCGGAAGACTACAGTTTCGGGATGTTCTATCTGACGAAAGATCGAACCTACCACGTCATGGAGACTTCTGGTCTGTTTGCCGACAAGCACGTTATGAGGGTAAGTTTTTGAAGAGAAAACTTCTTTAGTTGTGCACTTTTTGGGATGGGCAAAAATTGTTAAACTTGCGTCAGGACACGTGACCTGATGGAAAATTCGTAAGGAGAGGTTGGTTGCGCGCATGGGGTTTCGTGGACTGTATATTTTAGGGAATAATTACGGGATAAAGGGGATTATTATGTAGGAAAAGGAATTTCTCACCTCGCAAGACTGCAACTGACGATCACGTCACAACTCGTGGCTGCGTTTCGACCAGCGCAAATCTTTAAACGTCCGGTTTAACACTTTCGAGGGGGCCCCTTAACTTTCTCAAACACAATAGCACAAATAATTAGTGTTCATGCGACAAATCAATCAAATGTCGTTCGCGTTGTGAATCGAGTATTGCGGCGCGGTTTGCGTGTGCGCGGGTGCGACTCTGAGTGGGTACTGCTGGCACAAAAAGGCCGGCTGATGCGAGTCAGTTGAGATTAGGGCTGGGATAAGCGGTGCGAAGGAATCGATACTATTAGTGAAGCGAAAGTAGTGAAGCGGTTTAATAAATAAGAGCGGCGCAACCAGAGGTAATATCCCCCTCTCTTTCTACGGCGCGAAGTTTTTACTTTTGCCGGAATTTCCGGAGATGAACTGAGATCGGGTGAGATTCGGAACCTCTCCCCCCTCCTCCTCACGTAGTCTATGGATGCCCCCTAAACATTCCATCATAGATATGCAATGGTTGGCAAGGTTTGTTAGTGTGAAATCATTTTTCAGGCACTAAACAGGTACGTGGTGGATGGCATAGCTCGGGGATATGTGATGCCTCTGACTCGCACCGTGTTCCCTCCGTCGGAAGCAGCGCGGGCATTAAAATTCCTTGCTTCAGGAAACCATATGGGTCGAGTGATGATGAAATTGATTGACAGTAATATCCAAGGACAGCCAAGGTATGTATACAATGTACATAGGGTTGTCAACCGTCCGGATTGTACAAGACATAGATACACACATAACATCTGTTTCCTTTGTGGGGTGGACAGTAACCAGGCATTTAAGACCTAATTTTTATAGGCCGTCCCGTATTCTTGACATTAATTTGTGTCGGGATACCAAGTTTAATCTTAATCATATTATTGCATACATAGCATGAAGAGCCAATTTGATAAACGGCAAAAGCCTTTGGAGAGCAGCATCCTTCATATTTTGCCTTATGGGCCGAAATTTACGTTGCCAGAAGGGCCTATCCTGGGTGCAAGTCACCCGGAATCGCCGAGCGATCTACTCTATGCACTCTATTTGGTGGCGAGTGCGAGGGGGTCGGAAAGTGGGATGCCTCGTATGGGTACCCTCGTACCGGTATTCGATGCCGGAGAGTGATCGGAGTGGGCCTCGCTTATCGCTTAGTCCGTGTTTTATAGACATTGAGTAGCTAGGGCTAGGGTCAGGCTTGACAGACAATAATTTGTGACAACTCACAGATCCGTCAGTGAATGATTGGAATTTTACATTCAGTAGATTTACACAATAACATATTCAAATATTTAGTCCATACTAACATTTGAATATCCCGCCGTGAATGACCGTGTCCCTTATCTACCTTCTTTGCTTCTATGCTTTTGTCACGGCGTCTAAGTAGAACACGTCTTTTTATCTTAGAAATTTAGGAACTTCTAGTACTTACTACTACTAGTACTTTTCCCCGGTACTATGTCCATCTCCGTATCCCAAACAATGTTTGCAATATTTCATGATGATCGGTTCAGTAGTTAGAGCGTGAAAGCATCACAAACAAACTCACTTTTGCATTTTCTTATTAGTTAGAATATCATTTAGGATTAGGATAGGATTTATACTCCAAATAAATATTTTTGTGTGTATTTAAGGATCGTGTGTTCACGCGACCACTGTCATCTGATAGTGACGGACGACTATGACTGCGGTCTTCAGTGGGTGAAGCGACTAGTAAATCGAGGAGCTAAGAAAATACGAATGCATTCTCTGACGACGAATAATATACTTACCGATGTGACGTGAGTATACCTAGTACATTTTTAACCAGCCGGCCTATTTGCTAGCTCAGTGTAGAACGTTTTGATAATCACTTATGGAAAAAGAGGAATAATTCACATACTCTCAAAGAAAATCGACGTTTGAGTAGAAGCTTTACCGCTTCTATACTTCGTTCGGTGAGTGAGAGTGCTGGAGGCCCATCCTTCCCCCATTTCCTCACCCATGTCCTTCCCCAACTCCTTGAAAGCTGGCAACGCTTCTGTTACACCCTGATAGTTCCAGTCGTCCATGGACAGCGTTGATCGCTTACCATCAGCTGACTTACTTGCTCGTTTGCCGTCCTATACCATAAAAAAATAATTACTATAGCTTCTTTTTTTTTCAGAATGTGGCATAACAAAGGTGTAGATCTAGAGATCACGTCTGACGAAGATCTGGAGAGTACTAAAGGGGTTTTGGGCTTACTCAACAATTGTGTTAAAGCTGGCCCAATAGAGGGGATGTATGTGTTATCAGCTGAAAACAACATCAGTCAGAAGACCGTTGATCATCTTGATGTTTTGTCAAGAAAGCTATCTCAAGAACTAAAGTACGTACTTTGTCGTCTTTCTTACCTGCAAAATAATAGACAAAGTTAACTTGGATTTTCTCATTCTAGGTACTTCGCAGTGATAAGTAGAGAAAGGTCTCTGGGACAACAAACATGTACGTGCCGAGCACAGGACCACCTTCCAGCCAAAAAACTCATTCTACCTTTAAGTAAGGTGGGTAATATCCAACATCCTCCTCATCAGAGTGTGTTCTTTCACCGACGCACCACAGCTAAGGTTGAATCGTCAGTTGTGGTGGGTCCAAACCCAGGGTTCGTCAATATTAGTGGTTTATACTCTCTGCAGTTCTACGCTTCCTCGACGGGCTGTGTTGGCTAGGGTAGAAATAAAATAGCAACCCAAAATATGAGGAGAATGGGTTCTCCTAAATACAACAGGGGAGTGGCTCCTTATTAGGTCAGAGATGTCATCCTCAACTGCATGTCCAGTGGTTGCTGTCATGGTATCGAGTACCTACGTGCGCTCGGCCTTCCGAGCTACTACTTGCTTTTTCCGTATTCATCCGAGTGAGTAGTATCCCAATACCTTCATTCCTTCCCCAAATCCAACATACTCCAGCCTGCCCCAGCTTAAAAATGTTTTTGATGGAAGCATTGTAAGTTCAGAAAGTCCAAGAATTCCGCCTGCCGAGCATGGTGAAAATGACAATATCTGCCCATGAAACGAAGAATTCTTGGGAGAGGCCTGAGTCTAGCAGCGGACTTCTTAAGAGTGAAATGTTGATAGTGAAAATACAACAGAAGACCAAAACATTAATGGGCCTTTCTAAGCGGCTTATGTGTGAAAAATGGCCCACGGTAGCAGTAAGTAGTAAGCCGACAGCATAATATTGTATACTAATCATTCAAAAAGGAAAATAATTTGGTAATTGTAAGTGTATGTCTTATGGCTAACTCTCCTTGGGTAGAGACCATAATCACAATCTTGGGTAGATGGTTGGTCGTATATCTTCACTTCACAACTTAGTTACCTTCGACTGGTATTGCAAATAGAGACTAATTACATATTCAAATTTTTTATACTAGGTATTTCATCAAAATAGCACTTCTTCTTGAATAAAATCAAAAGAGACTGGACATAACATTTTTAAAGAAGCTTCCATTTCTGCGTATGGTCTGGAAGAATATCGTAACATAAGTTTTTTCTATCGGAGGAAAAAAAGACTGAAAATAAAAAAAATAAAACATAACTATGTACTTAATATAGTTGTTACTGCAAATAAACTTGACATACTCGTAAATATTAGACTTCTTGCGGCTGAATGATGATGATGATGAAATTAACGTTTAAGAGCATTAGGAGTATCAGCTCTTAAATTTTAAAATCCTGTTAGACCTTATATCTTAATGACCAAATGGTTACAAAATGTTTTGCTACATGTTTAGAATAATGGCTTCTACAATTCACACCTGGACGCCATCGAGCAAGCACTGCGCTCAAAAGAATCAGTGCTGACAGCTGATAGTTCAGAAGATACAGAAGCTTCATTAATAGACCAGATTGCTGCTATAGCTGGTACAGCAACATTGTACTTATTGCATTTTGGTTTTTACTTTCTGGTTTTGGTTGTTGTTTGTTGTTTTCTATTTCATTTATGGTGTTAGCTTTTGTAATGGGTTCATCGATTTTAGTCAAATTCATGTTATTACTAATTAAAAATCTTCTTTGGGTTACGGGTTTCGGTTCTTTGGAATATACACGTTGAGACGAAGTTGAAATCAATTATGGCTGCTGCCAAAACCCGTTTCCGGGCATACCAACATGTAGTATGCCCATGAGCAGGTCTTGGCAGGAGGAGAAACTATTCCATTTAAAGGAAAGATTAGTGGGTTATGTATGGGATGTGTCTGGGTAATTGCGAAAGGGTCGATCACCTGACATAATCATGATAATTGACCACATGTGGTAGTGATGGTTCTACCACTAGATATATTATATGTAGTATTCATTATTATTACTTCACCTAGACGACCTCCGTCACGATTTGATAACATGATTATTTCTCATTTCAATGCTCTGGGTTAAATTTTTAACGTGAGTAGACAAAATTATTATTACAGGTATAATCCATATATTGTATAATCTATACCAAGTGGGATTTAAAGGCATATCCATATTAAGACGTAGTAAAACGTCACGACATCCTGCAAAATTGCACTACCTATTCTGATCACTGACAATCGTAATAGACATAAATATTACTCCGCTTTATGAAGCGTCTTATCTGTGACTAAGAGGCTATCTCATCATCATCATAATAATCATTTCGTGAGGTTCGTGCGCGACACAGTCTATCGACCATGCACACCCTGGTGTCAGAATTCTTCGGAGGCTATCTAAAAATCTACTATTTATGTTGCTTTTTACAATTTAAAAAGTCATTATTTTTACTTTTAACACATCATCAATTTAAATATTTTTCAAATGAAATGATTTTCCAGAGATCGATATTCCGAAAGATGTTGATGACAGCACTACTTTGGGATCCTTAGAACTCAGCGATATACAAGTAAAGGCAGTGTCTAATTTGATGAGGGATACATACAGTATTTATTACTCCACAGAACAGTTGAAATCCCTTACTATCGAACGGTAAATATCTCTAATATTTCTAAGAATTAGAATCGCAAGAAAAACAGGTTGGTTTCTCCCCCAACCCATTCGTAATTCCCCTCGGAAAATTACCAAACGTTTTATTATAAAAATGGGTACCTATTGCGGAGGTAAAAACAACAACGAGCGCACTCCGGGAGCGCCGGCAGAAGAGTAAACTCCATGCGGTAGAAAGAGACGGGGATACTACTTCCTCTCCTACGCCGGGCTGGCGATCTCAGGTCACCTGTCCTGTACCCACCCCAAAAAGTGCATAACGCCGTTTAACAAGTTTTCACTTCAAAAATACAAGATATTTAATGACTTGGCGATCAGCGTAGCTTGGCGATCAGCGTAGCTAAATACTGGTGAAAAGAATTATAATAAAACGGAACCATTTCGACTCGAAAACAAGATATTTAATGCTTTTTTTTTATTTACCTATATTGTCCTACCGCTGGGCAAAGGTCCTTCCCATCGTTTTCCTACTCGTCCCTGTCAGATGTTACTCCAAACAGGTAACCACTCTGTTGCTATCCCGGCCCGTCAGTTGTGAGGCATTCTGCCGACCTACCCCGCCCAATCCCATTTTAGTACTGCGGCTTTGGTGCTCATATCAGTGATTCCAATTTTTGAGCGGAGTGTAGCATTGAATGCTTTATTCAGATCAATTTTTAAGGTTCCGTACCCATAGAGTAAAATCAGGACCCTGTTCATTTGGCTCCGCTGTCCCTCTGTCTATTGTATAGTGACTATTTTTATTTAAAATATATAAAACGTCATGTATTTTAAAGTGACTATAAGTTAGCAATTAGGCCGGAAGATGTGTGAAGTATTAGTATTCCTGGCCTTAACCCGAAGGTTTGGCTATAATTAGGCTATAAAAGGCTATAATTTCGTTGGTATAGCCGTCGTGTATTTCTCTGAAAAAACTTGGTACATACAAATTTGTTTCTTATTTTTTCTACATGCAGACTCAAGTTATTGGAGTCAAAAGTAAAGGAGTGGGAGTTCCAAGAAGTGAAAGGTTTGGAGAATTTCTTCTTCAATGTGGACTCTGATGAACTCCTGGCAACCACTGAAATGGTGTTCCTGCCTACAATGGGCAGCAATTCTACTATGGTTCGTACACAAATATTAAGCCACTACTCATTCGTCAATAATGGAACACTACAAAATGGACCATGATGGCTATGGTTATTGCTGCTTTCTCTACACATCGGCCATGATGGACAACTGCAGAGAGGCCTGTCTGTTTTGTCACTCAGATCTGAAATCCCAGCATTGGTCTCATAGAAAAAGTTGTTTATTTTGACGGGCTGAGTCACTCCTTCACGTTAAACGTTTAAATGTTAAGATATCCGTGCAGTACAGTAAACTAATTTGTCTTCTATTCAGAAAAACAATGCTGCAATATTTTGCTTTATTTAATTTCCAGAGAGATGATGAATTCGATCTCACCCAGACCTACCTATGCATAGTACCGGGCCTCGAAGGTCATAGTAAAAAGTTCAAGGCTTTGTGTGAGCGATTGAAACTACCAGCACTCGTGATGCAGCCAGGGTTGGATAACTTGGAGGAGTCGATTTCAGAAATGGCACAGAGATACGCTACGGTAACCTGTCGTTTACATATTATCATACATATTACCACGTCTTTATCCCTGACGGGGTAGAACCTACGGCCGTAAGACCCAAGGGCCACAATTAGCATACCTGTTAGTGGGCGTTTTTTCTTGTCTCCCGGACCAGAATAAAGGGAATATGCGTGGCGAAAAAGGGAATTAACTCTATAATTTTTACATAGAAACCAGATTGATAACCTTGTTTGAGATAAATCGACATTGTAATGGCCAAATACACACCAGCAAAGTATAAATATAAGTATGAATATCCATATCTTTCGTGCTTTAGCGGCCAGAAAAATTACCATGAAATCTCGTAATTTCAAAATGGAACGACGACCAGTTTGTTCCAAAATAACAGTCAATTTTCAAAGGTTTGATTTAAATTTCGAACTGGTTTATATAATAAAAAGAAAAAATAAACAAATTAAGTTATTGGCGCTGGATAAATGTCTTTTATCAACAATTTTGATGCTCTTTTTTATATTATGGTGTCGTTCTACCTACTTATAGATGAGGTCGTTCTATTATATTATGTCATACCTATGATATTAAGTTTATTCCTAAAAGTAACGTCTTAAATATTCATGTCATGACGTAAGGTGTGTTCTTTCGCAGACTTTGTTAAAGAAAACTGAACTGAAATCAAATTTCTACTTGATGGGATACGAAAGCGGAGTCTTGATTGCTTTGGAAATGGCGGCCATTTTGGAAGAAAATGGTAAGAATATCACATTAGCTACTTATTTATGTCGATTTCAAAACTGCTATTAAAAAGCCACTTTTGAAGATTCTCATTACGCGTTAACTAAATTATACTAAATCTTTGACGTTGATTTTATTTTATGAACTATTTTTAAAACGAAATTGTTTTAAGAAGACGTCAATAAATACTTATTTGAATATGTGGAAAATGACTTTTTATTGCGGTCGTACAATAATGAGCTATAACCGAAGTCCGTCCCTCTAGTCGAGCCCGGGGTCCGCTTTTCGGCTCTTTGCGCATTTCTTGCGCATCCTTAACATTTCTTCCCTATATAATTTGCCGGTTTTCGCAAAACGTGGCCGTACCAGCGTAGGCGGCTCTTTTATAGCTTGTCCGCTATGTCTCGGACATGGAGACTGCCGCGAATGCGGGAGTTTCTCACGCGGTCTTGCCGCGAAACTCCACATATCCAGCGCAGCATTTTCATCGCCGTGACACGCAGCTCCCTCTTGTGCCGCTCAAGTACAGGCCACGCGTCACTTCCATATAAAAGGACAGGTCTGATGATGGATTTGTAGACCTGTCCCTTCAATCTAACCGGCATTTTTGGGTCACAAATGACACCAGTCACCTCACGCCACTTTGCCCACGCCGCCGTTATACGAGCTTTGATGTCGCTGTCGATGTCCCCGGTTGCGCTAAGGATAGATCCCAGGTATTTACACTGATCAGAATGGTCGACCACGTCCTCGCCTATGCGTACTGGCAGAGGATCTGTGACATTACAAGCCATGTACTCAGTCTTCGCCACGTTAAGTTTCAGACCACCGTTTTCAAGCAACTCCTTCCACGCATTCACGCGTCGCACCAGTCTTCCCCTGTCCGCATCTGCCAGTGCGATATCGTCAGCATACATGAGAAGCCACGGGGGTTGCTCATGTGCATTTCTAATACTGTGTGACACTTCGTCTTATATCGCACTAAACAAGAAGGGGCTAAGGACCGAGCCTTGATGGACTCCGACTGTGACGGGGAAGGGTTTAGTGTCACCAACAGCAGTCCTGACCAAAGAATCTGAGTCACGGTACATATCGCGGATAATGTCAAAATAGATCTCGGACACCCTTTTGGACCTCAATGCCCACCAGATCATCTCCCGTGGAACACAGTCGAAGGCCTTCTCCATATCCAAAAACAGGAAATAAAGAGGCGTGTTCTTTCTCCTGTATTTCTCCATGACAATCCTTAGGGCAAAAATAGGGTCCATGGTAATTCGAATTCTCCCTGTCTAGACAATAAGTTAGCGAGACATAGATGGTACAAAATTAAAACCGGCATTTAGGTAGTATGTTTTTACACTTTCCGGGACACTTCCGCTCCAGCTTGTAGACATTAAATCGATTGTTGCTTTTATTGTGTCTGGTTGAGTATATATAAATTCAGTGGGCGGTAGTAACCATTATGACACCTAACATCATGCGACGTTCTTCAGTAATGTATACATGAATAATTTCAGGTTTAACTGGAACAGTCTACTGCATCGGAGCTTCCCCCGAAGATTTCAAAGCGACGCTCGAGAAAGAACTATCAGTTTACAAAACAGAAGAAGACTTACAAGATGCTGTAGCATATCGCATGTTCGTCCTTATGGGCGGAGATACAACGAAACTGTCAGATCTTAAGAAATTGCGCACTTGGGACGATAAGATCCAAGCTTGCGTGAGGACTTTAGTTGGTCAAGTTCCACATTCAGCTCAATACGCCCAAGCGTTAATCAAAGCAGCATACGCGAGAATTCTCCAAGTCAGGAGATACAAGCCTAACGTACGCTCTCTCAGCTCGCAGATAGTTCTAGTCCGAGCTTCGAAACAGCAGGGAAATCTACAAATGTACTCTAAAAATCCAGTGATCGTGTATGACCTAAAGGCACCGTTGGCGCATGCTGCCGCCGACTTGCGTTGTTCAAACGTCATCAACAGACATTTGGACAAACAACTGCTGGACGCTTTCAATGAGAAGAACCTATGTGACAGCTACCTGACCAACGTCGATACCTACATGGTTGTAAAGACTTACTAATCCGTAGAGTTGGACATATTTATTTGTTATTGGTGTCTTGTACATAGTGTGGTAATTATAGTCATTAATAAAATACTACTGGTAGATAGAAATAATAATTTTATTTCACTTGCATCTTTTTTGTACATATTGTATACATTGCAATGGGTATAAAAATAATAATTATTAAGATTATGTTGATTAATGTTTTTCTATTGATTAAACTTTTAAAGCAGTTAGAACAGCTTAATCAATAAAAAGATTGAAAATTCAATAAATCTGAAAACTAATTACTAACCAGACCAGAAAGCATTAATCTCTCTATGCAATAGGATAACACGGCTTTTTCAAAATGTAAGACCTATTAAAATGCAGGAATGAATGGATCTATGCATGTAAGCCTATTTTTTTAAAAGTTTTCAGAAATACTGGTCGGGATGAAACCAAATAATTCATTTATCTAGATTATCACGTCTTTATCTCTAACAGGGAAAACAGAGCTGCCCAAGAGCTAGGCCAAAAGACCCGTATGCCACGTTTAGCCTTTAGGTAGAAAATGTAATACAAATAGTGATGAGTCGTTAACCACATCGCTTAAAGACATGATTCCTTAGATTTTCGCCCATGTCCTTCGCCGGCTTTGACGGCCTGCCCAGTACACTCTAGGTCTTATTTATTTTGTTCCCAACCAGTATGAGCAGAATGAAAGAGATTAAAATATTTTTGAAACTTGAGACTATTTACAAATATAGCTATCAATGACAGATTAACGGAAACTAATAATAATCAACTACGGCACCAATCTGCCTTAGTACCTATCAAAAAATCTACGAACCTAGGTATGGCAAATGTTTGAACACAGATGTAAACAGCCTCTATTTGTTACATCTACTTATTTTTAACACATAACTTATTGTCATATTACTAAAATGAAAAAGTTATCATTAATTACTAACCTATACAATCGTGTTTTTGCGATTATTAATATGTCTTTTGGTTGGTCCGCTAGCTCAATCATATTGATTGTAAAACCAGAGATGTTTCAGTAAAAATACTAAAACTTAACTGAAACATTATGTACGTAGATATATATGTAGAATCAAACATTGAACACATTTTCATCCGTTAAAAATTAAATATAAAAAATCACTTTTTGCCGTGTCTAATCTATGCTTTGTGTAAGACAATTTGCAGGTTATTGACTTTTTATGGGACGATAATTTACTGAACTGTATGAAAAGACTCTCTTATGGGACTATGACGAACTTTTATCAATGTAGGTAGTATGCTCGTCCTCAGTAATATTCATACGGCTTAAGGGGATACATGAAGCTTCGAGGTCCTACTCTTATTTAAACAGTTTTATACAATTCTAATAATTTATTTCAAATGGTGTCAGCAGTAGAGCTCGATAAATCATGAATGGCCCAAGAGCCCAGCAAAACTAAGACCAATAGACAATCAATCTACAAAATATGCCATTCACGAAGATGCAACCCAAATATTTCTTTGGCTCAGTGGATACAGTCCCGTAATACTCATTTGGCCTAAAGCGTCTATGAGGGATGCCGCAGTACGTTAGACACGTATGGAAATATCTCCAATCGTATCTCACGTATTGCGGCGCCCTCTCGTCAGTGACGGAATTCAGGATCCTAACTAATATTGTTGAATTAAAACTAAAGTTACCCTGCGCGGGGGATCAGACCGAACACTGTTACCCCGGCAATGGGACAAACAAACATACATTCAAACAAATTACGCTCTGCTACCAGAGAATGCTGATTAAACTATGTTACCCTGCGGGGGGGTCAGCCCGACAGAGGTTAACCCGTCCATGGGGACAAACAAACTTACATACAAACAAACTACGCAGCTCTGCTACCACCCTAATTAAGGTATAGGGACCTATTAACTTACTAATAACTTAACCTAAAATATATAATAACTAAGGACTTACTGTTACTATCTTCTTCGAACGCCCTCGTTCGGCCGGATCCAGAAGCTTCCTTCGAGGTGGGTGAGGCCCTGGACCTTTTCCATGGTCTCAAGGCAGGAGCGAAACACGTTGGTTCCCTATCGCCACAAACTAATATGACGATAGTTAGCACTCCACCAAAAAACATGTGATTTAAGAGTCTAATTTATGGGTTCCGACACAACCCCAACGCCGCGTCCATGCGGTTGTCAACCAATTGACAATTACACTGATTTTACACATATATATCGTACTTAGTCTATGGCACACTGCCTCACAAACAATAGGTCAACTCAAACAAAGGTATTTAATTAACTATAATCAATTAACACTTAGCCCGGAACTCCATGGCTAGTAACAAACAAATATTATAAATGCGAAAGTGAGTTTGTTTGTTTGTTACGCTTTCACGCCGTAACTACTGAACCGATCATCATGAAATTTTGCATACAAATTCACTGGAGTGCGGAGAAGGTGCTTTTATTCCGGGAAAAAGTACTATTCCCGAGGGATCGACATTGATGCGGGCGGAGCCGCGGGCGAAAGCTAGTAGTTTAATAGTCGGTTAGACTTCAATCGCTTGCGAGCCGAGGTTCGCTGCATTGCGAGTGTATTATGTAATTTCGAAGCACGTTATTGTGACTTTAAAAAAAAAAAATATTGCGACCTGTTTTAATTTTTTTTAAGCCTAGGGCTTAAGTAATACACTATATATGCTGCTCCCAATTTCAGCATTATCATCAACTAGTTTTGCCCGCAGCTTCGAACGCGTAGAATCTTTGATGCATGAGATATATTACTGTAAAGTTTTATCTAAATCCGTTCATATACATCCTTACAAACATTCACATTTATAATATTAGTATAATATAGCAGATTAGTGAGATTATTTTATATTCTACCCACATAATTAAGAATCAAACGAACTAACCTTGTCAAGTTTGATATCTAATTATACGAGTGTCTTGACCGAAAATGATTACATTTACATGCAGCAGTATGCGAGATGATACCGTCCACACCACACTTATAAAGCTATTTATTTAAAATAAATAAATTAAAATAATAAGGTGTATTGACTCATTTCCGGCGTCTAGGCACCCCTCCTTCTCATTCGCCTGTTACTTTCATTTTTTAGAGTATATTTTTTCGTTTTTTTGGGTGAAATAGGGCGGGGTGGGATTGTAATCATCTTCGGTCAAGACACTCGTATAATTAGATATCAAACTTCACAAGTTAAGTTCGTTTGATTTTTAATTATACTTCATGTCTCTCCCGAAGATGATTACATTTACATGCAGATGTTTAGAGAATCGAAAAAAATAAAAACAAGAGAGAAAGAGATAAAGAGATTCATATATTATATCAAAACCAAAAATATACCCCTTATATTTTAACAATTACAAATACATAATGTATAAAAAAATCATATATTTCTTCAGTAACAACAATCACTTCTCAAAATTGAGCAATAGAGAATCAGCGAATACAATATCTGTAGCATTGCAGATTTCGTTATTATAATATTTCAAAAATGCTCTAAAGGATTCAATCCACCCTGCGGCTTTCCGTATCGCTTCTAAATTGACACCTAGCCTGTGAGCCGCAGAGGTTGAAGCGTGGCGTGTGCTATGTGCGCTGTAAATGTTAATATCTATGCCACTCTTTTCTAATACATATTTAACCCAGTGAGACAATGTTTGACTAGTTACCTTCTTGTGTGGTTTTTGGTAACTTATAAAAAGATATTCGTCTTTCCGTAGTTCTCTAGTCCTATCTATATAACAAATTTAAAGTTATCGCTGGGCATATTTTAGGGTTTTCGTTGATATACTTATGGTAAGGTAATTAAAGGTTGGTAAGTACCAGGCCTGGAGGTCTTGATTAGGTCTTCGATTCTAATTTGTATCTTATCAGGATAAAATGAGATATTTTTAATACGAATCAAGCTTAGTGTCTGCATTCGTTGAGCAGATGCTAGGGCAAGAAGACTAATACATTTTACAGATAGTTCTTTCAGTGTATTGTGTCATTTGGAAAATAACTAGAAACATAATTTAATACAATATTTGGATCCCAAGTATTGCCATATTTGGGAACTGGTGGCTTAAGGCGATATATGCATTTGAAAAAGCGTTTTATATAATCATTGGCAGTAATATCCTGTTTCAGCAATAAAGATAACGCCAATCGTACACTATTTAGTGTGCTGTAACTAGCGCCAGCGTTAAATTTTTCCGTCAAATATTCCTTTAATTGCGTTAACTTTGCATCAAAAAAATCAATATTTCGCTCCAGCGTTAAATTTTTCCATCAAATATTCCATTAATTGCGTTAAGTTTGCATCAAAAAAATCAATATTTCGCTCCAGCGTTAAATTTTTTCGTCAAATATTACATTAATTGCGTTAAGTTTGCATCAAAAAAATCAATATTACGCTCATTACAGTACATCTTACTCCGTGGTACAGCCACCATGATTTTATATAAGAATTATATTGATAAAGTGTTTTAGCTGCAGACGAGGACATAACAATGTCGAGCGAAGCATCAGCAGCAGCGACAACCTGATAATTACCCTGCCATCAGGGTCAGGTCCCGGTGGAGTGGGTGTTCGGTTCTGAAAGGCGAAATCAATTAAGATCACTATTGGGTTCAAAATAAATTACTTCAGAAATCAGTAATTTAGACCATAGCGGGTAGCACGGTTGCGTGGCCCAGCATGGCACTACAACAATGCCCTCAGCCTGATCCTTATCTTAAGCAAAACTTTAGAAATTAAACTAAACGGCGGAAAAGCATAAAATTTAATGTATTTACAGTTAAATGTAAAGGCATCAATAATTTCGGAATTTGGTTTCCAAGATGCATATCTTGCGCATTTATGATTTTGGATACTAGCGAATAAGTCAAACTCTGGGAAGCCAAATGAAGATGTAATTTGTTCGAAAGCGTAGTCTGCTAACTCTCATTCGGTATCAATGTTTGTTTGACGGGACTCATAATCGGCAACAATATTTTCCTTAGATTGGATATATATATATAAACGAAGACGTAAAGATTACGCTTCTCGCACCAATTCCACAGTTCACGTGCAATATTATTTAAGTGACAATGCTGTATGCCACCCATTTTATTAATATATGCTATTGCCGTGGTATTGTCTACCCTTAATAATATATTACAATTTTGGAATTGTGAGGCGAATATCTTGAGCCCATAAAAAGCGGCTAACAACTCCAGGGTATTTATATGGTACGAAAGTTGTGTATGATTCCAATTCCCGTTAGCTGTCTCGTTATTGCAAACAGCACCCCAACCAGTGGTTGACGAGTCGGTAAATATGACAAGAGAATAATCGTTTTGTTGGAAAGGGCAATATATGTATATCAGTCTCGCGGCGCACGCGCAGCTTCACGGTCGCGTTGTGTGTTGTGCGTGTTTGTATAGAGGATTAACGATGTCCTCTAAAGTGGTAAAATGTGCCAGTTGCAACGTAGTTATTAACGAAGTTCTCGCGTTTATCGATAACAAGAAAGATGTGATGGACGACGAGAGTCTGAGTAACATATGTGTTAGTGCTTTCTCCGAAAGTGATATAGAAAAGGCAAAGAATTTGTTATTTGATTCGGTCCCGACAAAGAAACGAAAGATAGTCCGGAAAAAAGATAGTCGTAAAAAGGACGGCAAGGCTCTCAGGGATCTGGATGATATCATCTGCCTGCTCCGGGATACACATTCCGAAGACATTCCCGTTTTCACCGCCAGGGCCCTTGAGAAACTTCCACCTGTATTATGGGATCACGTAGATGTCACGAGAATTCTAAAAGACATAGTCAATATTCGACGGGACATCAGCTTGATTAATAAGAACTGTGCGAAGCAGGAGGACCTAGATCGGCTAAAGTCTGAGGTTGAAGTCTTAAAGGACACGTCAGTGGTAAATAACTATGGGAGAAACGTTAACTTAAGACGCGGAGGATACCTACAAGAAAGTTTTGAGTGCCAAAGTGGTCCTATGGGATTGCCTCCCGTGTCCCTGGATAAACATAACGAACCCAATGATATTTCATTACAAGAATCAACATACAGGGACATAGGACAGAAATTTTATTCATCGGAAGGTAATCGCAGCTCGCCGCTACCCGCCAATAGCCTGCGAGAACACCAGTCGGTTACAATGACTCACCCGGCCGCAACTCAGCTGACCGAGCCGCCATCAATGCCTACAGCTGATATAGTAAACACCGATACCTGTGCCGATGCAAGCGTGGGACACACGGCCGTCTCGCTTATACAACCGAGCGAACCAACAGTAATTAGTACTAAAAACGTACAAGCTAATGTGTATGTGAAAAATACCACCGGTCCGCCTAGTGATGAGAATACGAAATCTATGGCAGAAATTACCCGAGAAGGAAACTGGAGACAAGAGGTGCACAGTGAGGAATGGACTCGAGTACAAAGGAAAAGATTACGCAATCGTTTTTCTGGATATAGAGGAAAAGCTACTTTAGAGCCTGGTAACAATTTCAGAGCGGCGGAGATTAAGGTTCCGGTGTACATTTATAATGTGGCAAAGGGAGTGTCTGTGAGTGACATCACCGGTTACATTAAGAAAAAAAGTAAACTTGATGTTAACATAGAAAAGGTGAAAATTAAGATTCCAAAAGACTACGAATCCTATAAAGTATTTGTACCTAAGTACAAACTGGATCTTTTTATGTCCGAAAACTTTTGGCCAGAGGGCGTAACATATAGGCGTTTTATTGATTTCAAATATCGAGAGAAAGGAAGTGCCTTTAAGGCCGGAGTGATTAATCAGCATTCAAAATAGGTTACACTAAATTTGTAAGTTTTAACTGCAAGAACGTAGAACGCTCTGTGGAGTGTGTGCGTCGGCTGTGTCGCAACGCGGACGTGATCGCCCTGCAGGAGACCTGGCTGCTGTCACACGATCTCGCGTTTCTGGGGACCATCGACAGCGATTTTGCCTTCACGGGTACCTCTGCTGTCGATACTACGGTCGGTGTGTTACGCGGTCGGCCCTATGGAGGAGTGGCCCTACTCTGGAGAAAATCTGCTTTCCCTACGGTAACTATAGTGAAGTGTAATAGTGTCAGGCTTGCGGCGATAAAAATTGAGCTCAGTGATCGTTGCGTTATGGTATTTTCGGTGTACATGCCGACGGATAAAAAAGAAAACCTAGTGGAGTTCACAGATTGTCTTAGTGAGATGGCTGCCATTATTGAAAGTCAAAATGTTGAAACTGTGTTTATGTTAGGGGACTACAACGCACACCCCGGTGAGTCTTTTGATACAGAACTTTTGTCTTTTTGCTCTGAACAATCTTGGACGTGTATAGACAGAGACTTGTTACCGCCGGATACTTATACGTTTGTGAGTGATGCACACGGCAGTTTAAGGTGGTTAGATCATGTTGCGGTCACGGCCGCTGCGCGGCTCACTGTACTTTCTGCGTCTGTTCTTTACGATATATACTGGTCTGACCACCAGCCTGTATTAATCGAGTGTAATTTAAATGTTGTTACATCAAAATTGGCTATGCAAAATAACTGCATAAACAATGTAATATGGGGAGAACGTAACATTGATCAAATAAGTGAATATCATAATGTATGTGGCTCCAGGTTAAAAGACATAGATTTCCCGGCAGATTTTACTAAATGTTGTGATAGCATGTGTAGAAACCAGAAACACAGATTATTACTAGATAATATGTATGATAATATTATCAGCATACTTTCTGAGGCCGCAATCTGTAGTCATAGTATTAAGAAAAGGCGAAAAGGTAAACACTTACCTGGTTGGAACAAACACGTTCGTGAGGCACATGAGAGGGCTCGACTTTGTTTTCAAAGTTGGTCACTTCACGGCAGACCTGGCTTTGGCCAATCTTATACCGATATGTGTGAGTCTAGGCGCGTTTTCAAGGCAAAACTTAAATGGTGTCAAAATAATCAGCATCAAATAAAAATGGATACCATCGCTGAACACCATAAAAATAAGAAATTCGGTCAGTTTTGGAAAGCCACCAACAGGTTGAGTCATAAGTCGAGTCTTCCCATAAGCGTGTCAGGAGCTCATGAGCCTAGTGATATTGCCAATTTATTTAAGCAGCATTTTAGAGTGGAATCACCACTTGAGGCGCCGGCGCCGCTGGTGGCCGATGCTGAGGCAGGTGGTCCGAAACGTAGTATATTTTTTACAGCTAAAGATGTAGCTAACGTTATTAAGGGTATGGTGAAGGGCAAATCCCCTGGACACGACCACCTCAGCATCGAACACCTGCAAAATGCTGGAGTTCATATATCCAGGGTTTTATCTTTATTCTTTAACTTGTGTATTGGGCATTCGTATCTACCTGACAAGCTGATGCGAACTGTTGTTGTGCCAATTCCAAAAAACAAGACGGGTAACTGCTCTGACGTATCTAACTATAGGCCCATCTCCCTTGCTACAGTGATTGCAAAGGTACTGGATAGCTTGCTTAATGGGTGCTTGGATAAGCACGTCTCGCTTAATGATGCGCAATTCGGCTTTAGACCAGGTCTTTCTACCGAGAGTGCTATCCTGTGCCTCAAGCGAACTGTCCAGTACTACACTGCAAGAAAAACACCTGTTTATGCATGTTTCTTAGATTTCTCAAAAGCTTTTGACCTGGTAGCATATCACACTTTATGGAAAAAGATGAGATTGGAGACTGACGTGCCTGAAGAAGTAATATTACTCTTTAAGCATTGGTATAGTAACCAAAAGAATAATGTTAAATGGGCGGGCACACTCTCAGAAGAGTATAGATTGGAGTGCGGTGTGAGGCAGGGCGGGTTAAGCTCTCCCACGCTGTTTAATTTATATATTAACAAACTTATTGGTGAGCTCAGCAGTACCGGTATCGGTTGTCATATAGACGGAGTCTGTATAAATAATATTAGTTATGCAGATGATACGGTACTGCTGAGCCCATCAAGCGGAGCTTTGAAAAGATTGTTAAAAGTATGCGAGACCTATGCTGTGACCCAGGGGCTCAAATACAATGCTGTGAAGAGTGAATTTATGATGTTTAGTCCAGATCATAAGCGATACACAAATATTCCTCATTTCACGCTTTGTGGCACTCCTTTAAAACAGGTCGAGAGCTTCAAGTACCTAGGCCACTGTGTCACCGACGACCTGAAAGACAATCAGGATATTGAGAGGGAGCGGAGGTCACTGTCTGTTCGCTGTAATATGTTGGCCCGTAGATTTGCTAAATGCACTGACGAACCAAAGATAACGCTTTTCAAAGCGTACTGTCAATCATTTTATACGTGCAGTTTGTGGGTCAACTATACGCAGGGGACATACAGTGACCTTCGTGTTCAATATAATAATGCGTTCCGGGTGTTGATGGGGCTGCCGCGTTTCTGTAGCGCTTCTGCCATGTTCGCAGAGGCTAACATTGATGGTTTTGCCGCCATAATGCGTAAACGTTGCGCTTCACATCTAAGGCGCATGCGCGACAGCCCCAACACTATCCTGCGCGCATTGGCAGACCGGTGGGACTCGCCGATGCTAGCTCGATGGATACGACTGCACGCAGTGAAGTAGACATCTTGTTGGTAGCGGTGGGTCCTATATTGTTGTTTTCTGTCTGTCTATGTATGTCCGTAATTGCTACTAACTTTAGTTTTAAGGCCAATTGTTACTAACCCCTATGGATCAAGTTATCTGAATTAAACTATTATTATTATTTTTTTTTTTTTTTATATATTTTTCTCAAATCTTCTAAGAAGACTTGGTAGTTGAGCTTTTGTGGGGCCAGAGCCAACACAAAGAGGCTTTTGATAAAATCTAGACGGTTGATAAGAATTTACGAACTATTCTGCATGTGTTGAGTACTGCAGCTTTTTGAATGAGGACATAAGTAGATGGGTGCAGGTCTAGTGTATGTAGATTTGTGTGGACTATGTGAAGTATGACGCCAGTTGTAGAAATAACAATGGGTATTGTTTTTACCATATTTACTCGCCATTGAGTTTTAATTTCTATTGAGAGGTCTGTGTATTTTGCAATTTTTTCTGAGTTTGTGTTTTCTAGGTTATGTGTGTTGGGAACGGCAATGTCTATTAGGTATACAGATTTTGTGCTTTTATGTAATACAGTTATATCCGGTCTATTGAAATGTACGGTTTTGTCAGTCAGTATAGTCCTGTCCCAGTACATTCTATAATTGTCGTTTTCTAGGATGTAACTTGGTTGATATTTGTAGTAAGGAATCTTCTCGGGGATTAACTGATATTTGTGGGCAAGGTTTTGGTGTACAATAGCAGCTAGTTGGTCGTGCCGGTGCTTGTAGTCAGTTTGTACTATGGCTTTACAAGCGCCGGTTATATGTTGGATAGTCTCAGAGGCACTATGGCAACGTCTGCAATTATCGGTTGTTAGGTTTGGTGCACGGATGATGTGTTTTTGATAATTTCGAGTGTCTATTGTTTGGTCCTGGATGGCGATCATGAACGCTTCGGTTTCTGGAAACAGCTCGCCATGACACAACCATGCGTTCCAAGCGGATTTGTCAACATGTGCTTTTTGGAGATCCTTACGATGTCTGCCATGTAGTGATTTCTGTTGCCACATTGTAATTTTTTCTTTGTCATCGGTGATACTTTCGTTATTATGTATGTTGGCATCACGTAATTTAAGTGGAGTGAAGTTTTTATCTGCTTGTATGATTTCCGCGTGTAGTTGAGAGATTTGTGCATGTGTTTGAAAATATTTTCTGAGTGATGTTATCTGTTTGAAATGTAAGTTTGTAAGGTCTATAAGTCCCCTTCCACCTTCAGAACGTGGGAGGGTAAGGCGCTGGATGCAGGACCGCGGGTGATGTTTCCGATGGTGCGTCATGGAGGTATTAATAATTCGCTGGAGCTTAAGGAGATCTGTTTTCGACCATTTGATAATACCAAATATTATTAATATGCAGATTCAATTTTATTCCTCCACCATAATAGATCTTCTTTTAAATTATCTCTTAAAAACATATATTTATTATAATTAACCGAATAATTAAGAGCCAAGAATTTTTCCCTCTTAAGTAATTTAGTGTAAACCCATCCATATTTCACGGCCAGGCACGCAGAGGTTAATAAACCCAAAAATCTAGCGAGTTTACGAATAGTGCTACGATTATTTTTATTTTTAAAAGTCTACTAGCAAACGATTTTATACAAGTTTTCTTTACGGAGGGTAAAATTAATTGCATATTTCTTGTGTCAAAGATAAATCCTAAGAATTGACACTTTTGGGTAGGTCGAAGTTGGCTTTTCTTTTCATTAATAATAAAACCTAACCTAACTAAAATTTCTTTAGTTACATTAACATTATTTGAACACTCGTTAAATGAATTTCCTATACATAGGAAATCGTCTAAATATATGACAGATAAATGACCTAACGAGCGTAAATAGTGTGATACAGGCTTTAATAATTTAGTGTACACGTATGGGGCAGTACATATGCCGAAAGGCAAAACGTTAAATTCAAAGAGCTGATTATTATAGGAAGGTGAATTCCAATAAAATCGAAGCCAAACCCTGTCACTTTCATCGATTGGTAGCAAAAAATAGGCATCTTTTAAGTCCAAAGTTGCCATATAATCGTTAGTATGTAATAACTTAATTGCTGAGGACTACCCTCCATTTTAAAATGTTCGACGTGAATGAATTTATTTAATTCCTTTAAATTCAGAATAAAGCGATGACTACCGTCCGTTTTCGGCACCGTAAAAACAGGCGAAATGAATTGTTTGCCACTGGGCGAGCAGGGTGATATATACCCTTGCTTTAATAAATCTAAAATACAATTGTCAATGATGACCATTTCATCAAATGTGTATGTCCTATTTTTAGGTAGGAAATTTTGCCTTGGTTCATAATAAAATGGAATTTTATAGCCTGAAATGCAGGACAAAATTGTTTCATCAGTTGTTATATGAAACCATTCATGAATATAGTTTTTAAGCCTGCCAGCATTATTGCCTACCTCCTCTGAGTCAGCTATCGTCTCCGATGCTGTTGGCGGTTGCTGTTGGAGCGCGCACTGGTCGGCTCGCGACGGCGGTCCCGCGTCGTGGCCGGTGGCTGACGCCGAGCGGCAGGTCCGGGGTTCACTCGCTGCTCGGCAGCTGGTGTTCGCGGTACCCCCCTCGCGTTTAAAGCATCCGGGCGACGATACCCTGACGTTCCTGCCTGCGGTTGAGAAGGCGGCTTAGTAAACTTCAGCTCTGAAGCGGATTTTTCTATAGCCTTAGATGTTTTGAGGTGCTCAGACAGATCTGAGCCAAATAATAGTTCATCCATTTTAGTATTTTTATGACATCCCGCTTCTGCTTGCTTATATAATTGATTATAATAAATATTCTTGATAGCGATTCTCTGTAGTGGGTATCGCACAATAATCTCCCGGCGTCACTCAATGTTTTAACTATATCTTGAGAAATATTCTCAGTTTGGGACAAGGCCAAATTAAGTGCCTTACCAATAGCAGAGATACAACTCGCCATTTGATTTTGTTTTTGTTCACTGTATGCATCTCTCTTGCAAGTAGATTCACTAAGGGCTGATTTTAATTCAGGGTTGAGTTTTGGTGGTTTCATAAAACTACAATTCTCCGCGGGTAGATAACGCTTCGTTATCTCAACTTTATCTTCCTTAGATAACCCGTTCACTAGAATATGCTTCCACCTCACAGCTAGGTCTTTATGGAGATTATCACCAAAAGTGTTATTTAAAGTAGGGTCAGCGCCTAGCAAGACCAAGATATCCAGGTCCAAGCCTTCATTGACTTCCAGCGTATCCGCCAGCGGTACTTCCGCGTCGACTGTTGGGATCTCGTCTGTAAGGACGGAAACAAAAATATAGTATAGATGGCTTGTCAGTCCACACGCATTTGCCGGGACGGTTATTATCCACACACGATATACGTCGGGATATTAGACACGATTTTTCGTGTAAAGCCAGCGGGTATCCACACACGATATACGTCGGGATACGTATTTGTCAAATTCAAATTCAAATTTCAAAAATTCAAATTCAAAATTCAAATTCAAAATTCAAATTCAAAATTCAAATTCAAAATTCAAAATTCAAATTCAAAATTCAAATTCAAATTCAAATTCAAATTCAAAATTCAAATTCAAAATTCAAATTCAAAAACATTTATTTAACGTAGATTGTTGAACATTTGGACACTTATTAATTGTCATATATTTTCAACTGAGAATTGTTGACGTCAGTAATTTACTTCTGGCTAAGTCCAAAGCGGAGTGCAGAAGAAGCGGCAACAAACTGCACAGCGCATTTTCTCCAATCGACGTCAACTTACAATTTTAGTTTATCTTAAAAACTAGGTATGTGGACTGAGTATACATTGTCCTTATTATAGTCATTGTAAATTTAATTTTAAAAAAATGATGTTTAAGAAAATAATATATGATTATAAAAAAATATGTCAAAATATTGAAATTATATAAATGTCATCTTTAAAAATATTTTGTACCGAATGTACCAAATATATAGTCATATATACAAAACTACGAGGTGTCTGCGCCAAGCTCAAGCCCAATATTATTGTCATTCAGGAAATCTTTAGTACTATAATATGCCTTTTTACAAAGTAACTGTTTTACATAACCTTTGAATTTTCTATCAGGCATATCTAGGATTGGTTTTGATAACTTGTTATAAAAACGTATACAGTTCCCCATGAACGAATCACTAACTCTGCTAAGCCGATACCGCGGTAGAAATAGTTTATGATCGTTACGCAAGGGTCTATCTCTTACATCACAATTTTTTTTGAATGACGAAATATTTTTCCTTACGTGCATTATGTTCTCGAGTATATACTGTGAGGCTACCGTTAAAATATTTATGTCTTTGAACAAATCTCTGAGCGAATCCCTCGAGTTCAAGCCGTAGATGGCACGGATTGCCCTTTTTTGTAATATAAAAATAGTTTGAATGTCGGTTGCATTTCCCCAGAGAAGTAATCCATATGACATTAAACTATGAAAATAGCTAAAATATACAAGCCTAGCAGTTGCCACATCTGTTAATTGTCTAATCCTTCTAACAGCATATGCTGCGGAACTAAGTCTATTCGAAAGTTTTGATACATGAGCGCCCCATTGCAATTTAGAGTCTATTGTGATTCCTAAGAAGGTGGTATCATTTACAAAGTCTAGTATTTTACCTTCAACTAGTATGTCAACGTTGGACTGCCTCACATTGTGGACTGTAAATCGAATGCATTGGGTTTTTTGCCATTCATCAAGAGATTGTTGACTGAGAACCAATTTGAGATGGCAGATAGAGTGTTATTTGTAGCTTGAACGTCTTCGCTAGCGCGGTCCAACTTGAATGTAAGAGACGTGTCATCCGCAAACAACACTATTCCCGCTTGTTTTTCAACCATATAAGGAAGGTCGTTGACATAAACTAAGAAAAGGAATGGGCCTAAAATGGATCCTTGGGGCACACCTATTTTTAAGTTAGTTCCTTTAGACTTTGTTAATTTATTTCGACTGTCTGAAGCCTATTTTTTAAATATGATTCTTTCAATTCAATGGACATATTTTCAAACCCGTATTGCCGGAGCTTGAGCAAAACTGTCTGATGATCAACGCAATCAAATGCTTTTGAGAGATCACAAAATGCACCAATGGCATCCTGTGAATTCTCCCATGCGTTATAGATATGAGTAATTAGGGCTACTCCCGCATCGGTGGTCGACTTTCCGCCAGTAAAGCCAAATTGTTGGCTATGGAAAATGTTGTGGTTCTTAAAGTAAAGCTGCATTTGTTTAAGCATTATCTTTTCAAACACCTTGCTCAATACCGGCAAAATGGAAATAGGTCTATAATTACTAGGGTCTGACTTTTCTCCTTTCTTAAACAAGGGTAATAATTTACTGCATTTCATTAAATCAGGAAATATACCTTCATTAACGCATTCATTAAATATAAATGCTAAATCAGCAGCAATAACACTTATAATATGGCTCACAATACTGACAGACATTCCCCAGTGATCTTCAGATTTTTTAAGATTTAGCTCTTTGAATGCATCGACTATATCACTGGGGCAAATATGGTAAACATTTAAATTTAGCACTACAAAGAGGAACATTATTTCTAAGTAGGTCTTCAGCTTTATATTTAGAAGAATTTATATTAGAAGTAAGGTCTAAGGGGATGTTGGTAAAAAGGCCTCAAAAACTTGTACTATTTCTTTAGTTGAGGTATTAATTTTATTGCCGCATTTAATTTGACTAATGTGGTTTTTAGATTAAATTTTACCAGTTTCTTTATTTATTACATTCCAGGTTTCTTTTATTTTATTGGGAGCCTCATTTATTTTCCTACTAATATAAAAGGATTTAGCCAGTTTACAAACTTTTTTAAACGTTTTAGAATAATTTCTAACATATTCAGTAAAATTACTATTAAAATTATATTGCTTTTGGGCATAAAGATCAAAAAGCTTTTCTCTGCTTATATAAATGCCCGTAGTAGCCCATTGACTAAATTGTAACTTATTACGGACATTAACTTGTTTTCGTTTCAGTGATTTTGTATATTCCGTAAAAACTATTTTGAATAATGAATTGTAGTGGTCATCCGAGTTATTCCCTTTGTACACAACTGAACTTAATTTATTTCCTAAACTGGTTTTAAGTTTACATATGCTTTTAGAAGTGATAGGTCTACAAAAAATTTTTTCTTGACTAATTGGTTCCTTAATTTCTTTTGCAAAAGATGTGAATTGACCAGTATGGTCCGAAGGCAGTTTGGTAATAATAAATTTATTAAGATATTTATTTTCACAAAAGAAATTATCAAGACAAGTTGCAGATGAGGCAGTGATCCGAGTTGGTTCGCAAAAAACATTGACTAAATTATAACTCTTGAATAGATTTAAGAATTGAGTACTTTTAGCAGTTGGTACTAATATGTCTAGATTAAAGTCACCGCAAACAATTAAACTTTTTCTACTATTTGATGCTAATTTTAGAACCTGATCCATTATTTTGACAAATCCTCTAAAATCACTTTTGGGCGGACTGTATACGGAAATTATAATATGATTTTCCAGCTCAGCACAGGCTACCTCAGCACACCGCTCAACAGAAAAATATGACCTTAGTAATATACATCTTTGATGTGTCAGGTAACACATGATAACATACCTGATTGTTCTAGATCACTCGCTAAGTCGAACTGCAGCGGCGAATGTACCGGGGGTACCATTACGTACATATTGGTTGCAATCAGAAGTTAAGTTTGTGAAAGAAAACTATGCTACTATTGCGAAGGTAGAAGCTTTAAGACCTAACACTACCACAGGTCCAGTAGATGAATCCCCCATTAACAACATTGGGAACACAGTCAATAGGAAAAGAGGTGCATGCCTATTAAATGAATCAAGTTCAAACTTATAATGTAACATAAAATAATACTAATTAACTAATAATAATTAAAACTACTTAAAAAATATAATTATTTACAAATTATACAGTCCCTGCAAACCGTAATTCTGCGGCAACGTGCCCAAAAGGCTGGCAGCATTGCCACGTTGGATGGCAATGCTTATCCTTTGAGCCAGGTAATTGCCAGCCTTTTGGTCGCGGGATACCTCGATCAGTCTCTTTGACAGAAAGTCAAAGAGACGATGGGCTGATGGACCCCACGGACCCATTGTTTCTACCCCAAAAGGCTCAAATATGTAGCTGTCTCCGATACCTACATACTTGCGCCTTTTGAGGTTTTCCGCTGTGGCTGCTGCTGTACCGGCCTTTGACTTGGTGACCTGAAGATGAGACGGCGCTAGGGTATCAACGCATGTAGCATTCCATACCAAAGGCCGCCCCAATCGCCAGGGCACCAGAGTCATTTCATCCGGTCTCTTGCCATCATCCCGGACCAAACCAGTGGGTTCCAACGCGGCCGGTATATTAATGGTTGCAAGAGAGCGGTGGATAATATTAATTAGGGCGGCATGTCGCCCCAAACGGCCGGCACTACTAATGCAAGATAAGCCGTGGTGACCAAAGCTATCGATGGTATCCCCACAAGGACAACGGTGAGGGACTATACACGTGGCGCCTAGTCGTAGTGCTGTTGCCAGACGGAAAGCGTCATTGTGTAGCAGTGTGCCTAGGTTGGCTGACGGTAGGGCCTGCAACCAAAGCCCGGACTCCCACTCCGCCACAGCCAAAAGGCGGGCACGCTCTACAGAATTGCCAGACGTCTCAAGTAAATTATCTTGAGCAATTTTGCAAAGCGGCTCATCCCATTGTCTTTGCGAGGATGGGTAATCAGGAAATTTGGAATTTGGAGCTAGAACTCGCCAGGCGTCTCTGGCCTCTGTTGCATCATCATCATCATCATATCAGCCGCAAGAAGTCCACTGCTGGACATAGGCCTCCCCCAAGGATTTCCAATACGACCGGTTGGAAGCGGCCTGCATCCAGCGTCTTCCTGCGACCTTAGTCAGGTCGTCCGACCATCTGGTCGGTGGGTGTCCGACGCTGCGCTTGCCGGTACGTGGTCGCCATTCGAGAATCTTTCTGCCCCATCTGTATCTGTCTGTCCATATGCTGTTGCATAACTAACGTCAATTTCGTCGTCATTGAGAATTTTTTAAAATAGATTTTTAATGCTATGCACAGAAGACAGAAACGCTGGTAGAGCTACATTTGAAATTTTTCTGATTCCCAAACCTCCATATCTGATAGGTAAGGAGGCTTGGTTCCAAATGCGGTCGCTAAAATTAATATTTAAAACTGACGAAAGGGAATTTTGAATGAATGCATCTAACTTGTGGAGTAGTTGTGGATGTTTCCATAGATGGCTACAACGAAGGTTGTAGGTAAAATTGGGCACAAATAGGCAGTGTCGGATGATAATATAAGCAAAATGAGATTGAATATCCAAAAGACGAACAGAAGCTTCTTCAAATTTTTTAATCAAGTTTAATATGTAATAGTGGGCCGACGGGGCTTTGTCATGTGCCGAACGATTCATTAGTAAACAATAACGATAAGTTTTCTACCGACCTCCCGGCTGGCTTGGAAACAGCTGAGAGCAATGAACTTCAAGGTCAGGCGTTACCCATTTCTTTCGCACTCAGCGCACAGAAACATAGCGCGGTCTCGGTCGCACCCGCAGAGAACATTAACTCTGCGCCGTCGGGGCCGGGGCGCGTGGAGGCCTGCACTGCGGTTTCGCCAGTTACTGAGTCACCGTCGCAGGCGCATAGTGACATTGAGGCCCGCGTACACAAGCAATATACAGGTATGTCTGCTAAGAACACAACAGATACCGATACTATCCATGGCGGCTTTTTAAACTCGACGCGTCGTACGATGGCTGCAGTTTTAGCTGATAAAGGTGAATGGAAGGTAGAAGAGAAGGATGAGGGATGGATTCTTATGCAGAAAAAGAGATTAAGGAATAGGAAATGAAGGAAAAGCTAGTGTTGAAGGAAACCTGAAGGAAAGTTCAGGGCAGCAGAAATTAAAATACCTTTTTACGTGTATCGTGTAGATAAGGGTACAACGGAGCAGGATATTGCTAGCTATATTCTGAATAAGACACAGATAGATATAAAACCAAATAAAATAAAATTGAAAAAAAAGAAGGCTTATGAATCTTACACATTTTTAATACCCAATATTAAATTATCGGTGTCTATGAATGAAAGTTTATGGCCGGAAGGAGTTTTATTTAGACAGTTTGTGAATTACAAATCTTCTAATAAAAAGCAGAGACGAATCTCGGACCATTGATAAGAAAAACAAGAAAATCAATTTACTTACATAATTTATTTATCAATTAATATAAGGTAATGGGTACAAAAATAGTAAGTTTTAATTGTAAAGGTTTAAAAAGATCAATTGAGTGCATAAGATCTTTATGTAAACAAGCTCCAATAGTGCTATTGCAGGAGACATGGCTAATGCAGAGCGATATACCTATACTTGGAGATATAGATCGCGACTTAAGTTACACCGGGAAGTCCGCTGTGGACATGTCTGCTGGTTTACTGAGTGGTCGGCCGTATGGTGGAGTCGCGTTTCTGTTAAAGAAGAAGAATGTGTTTCGTTCGGTCTCACTAATACAGTGTAGCAGTGCGCGAATTACGGGTGTTAATATCACAGTATCAGATGGTCAACAGTTTTTAGTGTTTTGCGTTTACATGCCTACTGACTGTTGCGAAAACCTAGTCGAGTTCTGTGAGTGCATGAGTGAGATAGCGGCGCATATTGAGACTCTTCATGTAGAATCTGTTGTGATATTGGGAGATTTTAATGCCCATCCAGGTGAATTCTTCGCAAAGGAAATGCTAAATTTTTGTGCAGAACAGAAGTGGTCATGTGCTGATTTTGATATGCTAGGGTACGACTCGAATACGTATACGTTTGTAAGTGACGCGAATGGCTCCAGGCGTTGGTTAGACCATTGCTTAGCTACAGATGCCGCTATACACTCTATAATTAACGTAAAAGTACATTATGACGTATTCTGGTCGGACCATCTTCCTCTGGAAATAGAGTATGATTTGAGACTCATTCAACCCAAGTTAGAACCGCCGGAGTCGCGTTGTAATAAAGTACATTGGGGTGAACGGTGTTCGGCTCAGACTATAAAATATACGGAATATTGTAATAAATATTTAAGGAAGATTGATATTCCCAGTGCACTCAGTGACTGTTGTGATAGAATGTGTGATAATGTGAAACATAGGCCCATCATTGACAGTATGTACTCGGAGATCATTAGAGTATTGCGACACGCTGCGATATTCAGTAGTGGCAAACAAAATAGAAAACGTAAACACCATGTTATTGGCTAGAATAAACACGTCGCTTAATCGCACAGGGAGGCTCGGGATAGGTTCCAAATGTGGGTGGTGTGTGGTAAACCTAACGCGGGCCCAATATATAACGAAATGAAAGAAAGTCGAAAGATATTTAAAAATAAATTAAAGTATCTTGACAATACTTTAATTTATTTTTAAATAAAGAACAAATTCAGATGGATATACTTGCATCATATCACAGAGATAAAAAGTTTAAATCGTTTTGGAAACAAACAAATAAATTGAATCCTATACCGAGCGTCCCTGTGAGTGTAGGAGGTGTGAGTGACTCTAAACAGATTGCTGACCTGTTTAGAGAACACTTTCAAGTGCAGTCGCCGTTACTACCGAGCGCTGAGCCTGTGCTTGGGGCTGGGTCTCGTGCGTCGGGGACTCCTATCAACATCTCAGCAAAGGAGGTGTCAACAATTATAAATAATATGACACGAGGGAAGTCTCCGGGACACGATGGCCTCAGCGTCGAACACCTGGCAAATGGTGGGGTTCATATTGGTAGAGTGCTGGCAATGTTTTTTAAAATTTGTTTGCGACATTCATACTTACCGCCGGATCTCATGAAAACGATTGTTGTGCCAATAGTTAAAAACAAAACTGGGGACACATCTGACAAGACGAATTACCGCCCTATCTCCTTGGCAACTATAATTGCCAAGGTACTCGACAGTCTGCTTGAGCGGCACCTCCAACAATGTGTAAATTTACATGACGGTCAATTTGGCTTTAGAGCGGGACTGTCAACTGAGAGTGCTATCTTGACGCTCAAGCAGACTGAGAAGTACACGGACCAGTCTACGCCAGCTTTTTGGATTTTTCTAGGGCCTTCGACCTGGTGAATTATGATAAATTGTGGTCAAAGCTAGATTGCCTAGATTTACCTACAGACGTAACTTCTGTTTTTAAGTATTGGTACAGCAATCAATGTAACTATGTAAGGTGGGCTGATTCTTTGTCGGATGTATATAGGTTGGAGTGTGGGGTTAGGCAAGGTGGTCTAACATCCCCCACACTTTTTAATTTGTATATAAATGATCTGATTGTTGAGCTCAGCAGCACCATGGTTGGATGCTCAATTGATGGAACCATGGTCAATAATATAAGTTATGCGGATGACATGGTGTTGCTGGGACCGACAATCAGCTCACTTAGAAAGCTGACAAGTCTGTGAGACTTATGCTGAGTTGCACGGCTTGAGATACAATGTAGTAAAGAGTGAGTTGCTGGTGTTTCGGGCGGGCCACGCGAGTCTATCGCATGTGCCGCCCGTGACGCTCGGTGGAGTTGCTCTTGCCCGTGTGACTCAGTTTAAGTATTTAGGACATATCGTCACAGATGATCTCTGTGACGATATTGATATAGAACGGGAGCGTAGGGCATTGGCAGTCAGATGTAATATGTTGATACGCAGGTTTGCGCGGTGTACAACAGAAGTAAAAATAGCTTTGTTTAAGGCATACTGTCAAACTTTCTACACGTGCAGCCTGTGGGTCAGCTTTACAAAAAGGACTTACAATGCCCTACGCGTCCAGTATAATAATAGTTTTAGGATGCTGCTGAGACTTGCCCGATACTGTAGTGCGTCAGGAATGTTTGCCGAAGCGCGTACGGACGACTTTTACGCCATTATACGCAAACGAACGGCCTCCCTGATGCGTCGCTGTCGGGACAGTGGCAGCGGCATCCTAAAGACTTTGAGTGCTAAGATGGACAATCCCATATATAAACACTGGATGAGAATCCATCTTGGCACAAATAAATAAATTTTAATTTGATTTGATTTCATTTTTCTTTATAAATATTTTGTAAGCAAATTATGGATGCATATCTGAAATAAAGGATTATTATTATTACACCTACACTTGCGGATGATGACGATGAAATTTTCCTCCGCCTACGAACAAGTCTTTTAACTTTTTTTTAACAACGATCCAATAATCTCACTGTCATCTTTGTCGGATCTCTTCCTTTTCCCCATTTTAACGTAAAAAAATGTTACTGTGGGTACCGGATATAGATACGTGTGACTCGGACGACACCAAAACGTATAATGTTTGTTTGTTTGTTTGTTTGTTTGTTTGTTACGCTTTCACGCCGTAACTACTGAACCGATCACCATGAAATTTTGCATACAAGTTCTCTGGAGTACGGAGAAGGATATAGGCTACCTTTTATCCCGGGAAAAAGTACTATTCCCGAGGGATCGACATTGACGCGGGCGGAGCCGCGGGCGAAAGCTAGTTAACTATAGTTTTTATCTTAAGGGGCTTAGACCAACTAAACTAGCGTCGCCCTTTATTTTATTCTTCTACTCCTAAACCCGATTCTGGAGAACTCTGACACCAGGGTGTGTACGGTCGATTGACCGTGTCACCTACACAAAATGATAATATGGGAAGTGATATACCAATTATAATGGGCACTCAAAAACAATTTCGGCATTTCCATAATAAACTGTTTTGCGGCCCGGCCAGTTTAGGTTACGGGCAGATAACAACACTACGAGGTCGACCTATGAAAAGAGTATCGTGAACAACGGAATTATAATTCTATTGTTATCGCACTAATTAATTCAAGTGTTCATTTGAAAGTTAGAAAAAAATCATTAATTATCCTAAACAGGTATAATGTAATACGCCTACCGCTAGCTTCCTGAACTCCCGCGGTCTAAATTATTAACGCCGCCCCCCGCATAGATGTTATTAACCGACTTCAAAAAAATGAGGAGGTTATCAATTCGGTTGTTCTTTTTTTAAATGTTTGTTACATCATAACTTCTTCATTTATGAACCGATTTGAAAAATTCATTTTTTACTAGCTCTCCTGGCAAACTTCGTTTTGTTATTTTTTGGCGTTAAGAGGTCTTTGTGTAACCACTGACTACCAAAAGTGGCCACTTTTGGTAGTCAGTGGTTCTCTAAATTGATCAAATGAAAATTAATTTTAAAAATACTGTAAGTAATTTACTACCGGAGTATATAATTAGTTTTTAATTTTATAGGGTTTAGGAGTAGAAGAATAAAATAAAGGGAGGCGCTAGTTTAGCTGGTCTAAGCCGCTTAAGATAAAAACTATAACTAATAGATTCAGGTGTTACTTTGCGGAAATCAAAGCTACATTTACTTTGAGACAATTTATTAGTTCGTGATTCATTCGTTGCTTATCATTCGAACGACCAACATCTAGGTTTCACTGCCTAAAGATGACAGGGTTGCGTGCATCAACTATTGGTGGCGGGAATAAAGGTACTCACAGTAGAGGGTGGGCGCTGGCCAGCAAAAGTTTGCATAAATTGGTGGCGGAAGCACGCAATGTAATTTGTCTCAAAATAAAAACTACAATTACAGATAGTTAAGTTCAAAATCAAAATCGGTTCAGTAGTTTTAGAGTTAAATAAGTCATCAGTCGTGTACCAAGCATGTGAGGACACCACATGAGAACGTCATTTTCAAAGAATGCTTGGTACACGATTGATGAGAGGTCCCTCCATACGCCTGTAAGATCATTGAGTCACCGATAACCGAGCGCTGATTCCGGTGGTCGTAGAAATGTTTGTAGGAAGAGTGTAAGTCGATACATATATAATGGCCAGCAAAGGGGATATTCAATCAACTAACAAGTGTGAAAGAAAGACAAGGCGTAATAGAACAAGAGAAGATTAGCTACTACAATCTTCAAGTCGAGTGAAACAGTCAAGGCCAAAGAATTTAATATTTTTCATCAGAATGTCCAAGGTCTGACTAGCAAATTGTTACAATTAGAGTAATTTATTAATAGTAAAGATTTGCATGTAGTTTGTGTAACTGAACATTTTATGAAGTCTCACCGGCAACAGTTCAATGTAGAAAATTATTTATTGACAAGCCCGGATACCAGCGAGACTAAAGAGAAAGGCGGTAGCTTAATTCTAACTCAAAGTGACGTAAAATGTAAAGAACGTAAGGAATATCTTTACGTTCTTTACATTTTACGACTGATGAGAGGTCAATAGCATTACAATGCTCGGTATATTATTAAAATTGAAAATATGTGATGAACAAGAACTCGGCCACAGGTAGGATGAATAGAAAGTTGATTAAATTGAAGAAAGCTTTTTACTTACTTAAATTGTTTTTAAATAGCATTACAATGCTCGGTATATTATTAAAATTGAAAATATGTGATGAAAAAGAAACTTTCTAGTCATCGGATATGAATGAAGTACAATTACCACACTACTAAATAGTGGGTAGTATTGAAGAAGTACGCATGCTTGAAATGCGGGGTAATATGTAATGAGGGAATTCGACGCGGTGATTCGAAGTCACGGTGGTGTAATGGTATCACGCTTAGGGCGTTAACCTAAGGGACGTGGGTTCGAATCCTACTTGTGGCCGAGTTCTTTTACATCACATATTTTCAATTTTAATAATATACCGAGCATTGTAATGCTATTTATAAACAATTTACGTATTAAATTATGCTTACCAAATGTTAAAAAAAAACTTTTACTATTAATAATGGATAATGACCCACTAGATTTAACAAATAGAACATCATTTCTTGGAATATAACTCTTGATGACGGGCTTCAATGGGGTGTCCATATTACTACGTTAGCGGTTAAACTTTGTTCTGCAGCTTATGCTGTTAGGAGAATTAGACAACGATAGTTTGGTATATTTCAGTTACTTTCATAGTGTTATGTCTTACGGGATTTTACTATGGGGTAACGCTGCAGAAGTAAACACCATATTTGTCCTGCAGAAAGGCGCTATCAGATCTATATATAACTTTGGTGCTAAAGAATCTCTTAGAGAATTGTTTAAAGATATAAATATTTTAACATTACCATCTCAGTACATACAATCTTGATTTATTTAACAAAAATTGTGATATTCATGATCGAATCATCAGAAATAAAAATAAATAAGCTACACCAGTTTTGCGATTGCAAAGAACTATGGATTAATTTCCGGGTAAATAAAATCTCTTTTGTTCGATAAAAATATTTTAACACCCTTATTGCATACTAGCTGTTGCCCGCGACTTCGTCCGCGGCGATTTCTGTTATTATGATTAATTAGTATAGATGAATAATTTTACCCCATTTTCAAAACATTTTTTATTGATGCTTCGCTCCTATTATAATAATAATAATAATAAATGTTTATTTTCTCCATTTACAAAGGTTAGTCTTATGTCTATGGGTTCTAAGAGCTAATTTTTGTCATTTTAGTGTTGAGACTAGTTAACCTTTGTGTGGAGACTAGTCCTTGAAATTGGTTCCTGTGGGAACCTGTGCTACAAGTGACTAGGCCCCTCCCTCGGGTTACTTGCCTTACTATAGATGTGGTTAGAGACAAGAAGTAGGTAAATACTTATTATATATGCCAGGAATGACATTTATACATAGTTCTTAAAATAAATTACATAACTAACTGCTTATATCTTCGAGTATTGGTCGCAGCATGATGTTTTATAGCCTAAAGCCTTCCTCAATAAATGGACTATCCAACACAAAAAGAATTTTCCAATGTGAACTAGTAGTTCCTGAGATTAGCGCGTTCAAACAAACAAACAAACTCTTCAGCTTTATAATATTAGTATAGATTTATAATGAGTTGCATTATAACTGTTTTGTAGTTAACGCTTTACGCTTTATTGGGGTCTCGTTCCACTAGCGTAGTGTACTGTAGTGCTCCTATCAAATTTCTGAGAAAGCGTGGTGAGTATGGCAATATCCTCACATGGAATGGAACGAAAAAACGATGGGAGAGGCTTTGGCCAGCAGTTGACTTCTATCTAACGGCTAAATAATTATGATGATGATGAATATCAAAGTTACAGATCCCCTACCTGTGCGCATAGGCGGAAACGTAGTCGAGCATACAGACCAGTTTAAATACCTGGGATCTGTACTTCATACGTCCGGAGACATCGACAGCGACATCAAAGCTCGCAAAACGGCAGCGTGGGCAAAGTGGCGTGAGGTGACTGGTGTCATTTGCGACCGGAAAATGCCGGTTAAACTGAAAGGACAGGTCTATAAATCCATCATTAGAGCTGTCCTTTTATATGGAAGTGAAGCGTGGCCTGTACTTGAGCGGCACAAGAGGGAGTTGCGTGTCACGGAGATGAATATGTTGCGCTGGATGTGTGGAGTTTCACGGAAGGACCGCATAAGGAACTCCCGCATTCGCGGCAGCCTCCATATCCGTGACATAGCAGACAAGCTGCAGGAGAGCCGCTTACGTTGGTACGGTCACGGTTTGAGAAAACCGGCAAAAATTTAAATTCTTCGAACATATTAAAATATCTTCAACGTATAGACATAGATAAGTTACAACATCTTTGACACTTCCAGTGTATAAGCAATAATCATATTCTGATTTTCGAGTAAAACCTAAGATTTACCAACTCCTAATGGTAAAAGTCCGAATAGCCTTGCGGTTCGAACTTTTACCATCATTAACTTGCAAATGCATGTCGAATAAGACATGTAATACATGTTCGGGGCATCGTCACATACTCGCACATCGTCTCGTACTCGTGGGCAGCCGGCAACCCCCTCTGAAGATTTTATGAAGAAGTTGTTTAAGATAAAGAAGTTAGTGTACGAAAATAACTAATGTGACTGAAAACTACTGATTCAGTTTAATTAGCCAATGTTAGCGAGAAGTTAATGCTTGTTTTACAAACCAACCAAATAGTAAGAAAAAAATTGATTTAATTAGATAAGCCAATATAAGCGTTATGTTTGTGAGATGATAATTTTACTTGTTATTTTTTTATTATTTCTAAAGTATTTTAAAAGGTGTTTTAACATTACTAGTTGCTTAAAGTTATAAATAAATATACCAAATGAAAATAATGTAAAACAAGTAAGGATTTGACTAATTAGTTAATTTATTACTCTGGTTATTATAGCTACATACAAATATGTAGGGATTTACTGAAAGTTTGATTTTATTTAAATAAAATAATTAATTAATAATTTCTTATTATTTTATTCCCAAAACCAACATTTACCAGCCGTCAGTGGTAAAACCTAGCGTGCACTAAATTCTAATGGTAAAAGCCCAAAAAAATCGTCCCCTTCTTATAAATCCTTACATTTACCAACTCACGTCGGTAAATCCTAAGATTTACTTTTAAAACCTAAGATTTACCAAAATACGAGCTTTTACAGTAACATACCTATTCATTCAAACAATCGTACCAATCTCTAGGGCTTTCTTTTAACCCATATAAAGCTTTACTAGTTTACACATTTTGTTCTTTCCAAATTCATATCCATCAGGCGGAATGATGTACACCTCTGATTTGATGTCCCCATTTAAAAAGCTGTTTTAAAGTCCGTCTGATAAATTTGCCATCATTTAACACAGGCTATTGATAAAAGTGCCTTCATTGTAGTTAGCCTTGGTACTGGCGAATAAATATCTTTATTTTCATTATACCACTGTTGAAATCCTCTAGCTTTATATTTTCCGCTTGATTTAATCCTATAAATCCATTTCACATCTATAAATTGTTTACATTTTTTTAGATATTTTCTGATTCTATTTCTCACAATATTCAAATCTAATTAAATTTTCTTCTTATACATCATTTTCTATAAAACTCGCATGCCTAGAAACTACAACCTTTCCGTCATTAGAGATTGGTTTTGTTTTATAAATTAAAATATAAATGATTGATGAGGTTAATAAAATGTTGATTTATTTAGATATTTTTTTATAATTAAATTAAAATATTTACAAATTACCAATTCATATCATTTACATTAGTAAGGGGCGCCAAGCATTGGACAGATATTTTTATCGTTCTGAAAACATTTAACTCACAAAAAAGTGTAGAGCCTAAATGTGCGTCTAGCCTTTTTTTGAGGGATAATAAATATATAAAATATATTATTTGGAAAATTATTAGTCCTCAAATAAAATCTTATCTGTAAAAAATAAATAAAATTCAATTCAAATTTGGATAACTTACGTTAACTTTGAATTGAACAAAAGATTATATTTTAATATTTGCAAAATAGATAAACTAGAGTTTTAGAATGACCACTGCTGTGAAGAAACGCCGAAAAAAACTTGGTCCGGTATTGGACCCTACGTGTCTGAAGGAAGGCTTCTACATTTTATAAATAATTTGTAGTATTTACATTAATTGACGATGTATATTGATTGACTTTTTAATGTATGTATTACTTCCGTGCACTTTTTTTTGTTAGATAGTAGTAATATTAGATTTATAAAATTTGATTTAATTTGATCAAGTTTGATTTTTAACAAATGTCCTGAAACTTACCTAGACATGCATGAGGCAATGTTTCTGCAGGAATTTTATTATGAGAGCGTATACCGAGGCCCAAAACTGAATTCTAGCTGTTGACTTATTGTGGATATCACTATTGTACAACTGGAGATTATGACGAACAAACATAATATTTTCAATATGTATTGCGAATATTTATTCCTAAAACAATTCTCGAAGAATTAAACATTTGTAGTTGACGAAGTTGCTTCTTGCAATAAGTCTGAAAAATCGTGGCTATGATCTGCCGCCCCCTTTAACACGATACCCATTTGCAGACTGGTGTATTTTTGGGCAAACTTGGACGCACGCAACCCAGTTAATATTCAAGAGGTACCTATATAAATGTGCTAGTTAACATTAGTTATTCTTATCGCGCTTTTCTTAGCCGACGGAAGATTTTTGAGCAAGTAAGTGTATTTTTTTATTACCCAACAACTGTATGTAACATAGTTTTTATACACAATATATGTAGTAGGGAAGGTAAATTGTGACAGAACAAAATAAAGTATTCCAGCGGCTTTATACATATGTATCTGTAAGCTTATCTTGGAAATGTAGCGGCGATTTTGGTATGGGTTTCACAATAGTTAGAGCGTTAGGTGAATTAATCTTGCATCATCAGTCCGCTAACCGAAAGGCTTTGAGTTCAGTAGGTAATATGTATGCACTGACCGGTTATCCGAACATTCCTGCTCAGATCCAAAGACCTAATAGCTTGAAATGCTATTACATTATATTAAACAATGCCATTCGGCAATTGCAATGTTAATACGCATAGCTTCCATTTAAGAGAGGGAGCCATATCTGCAGGGACCTCAGAAGGTGGGTTAAACTTTCTCATGGAAGGAACTACGTGAAACGTTATTCCGTTCCTTGGTTAGTTGCCATGGTAGGACCAACGCTTTCATGATTTGTTAATTTTTTTCATGTTCCTTTTCTAATATTTGAGGAACTTTTGAATTAATAATATGAATGTTAATTTGAATTTATACAGCGTGTAATTGTACCCTCGACATTTACTTAAAGGGGTGACTCAGCCCATCAATATGAACAACTTTTCCTATGGGACCAATGCTGGGAACTCAAAAAAAATTTCGTCATTTCCATACAAAAGAGTTCCACCGCCCGGCCAGTTTGTATGGGAAGGTCGATTTTTTTTTAATATCCCAGCATTGTTCCCATAGGAAAAGTTGTTCATATTGGTGGGCTGAGTCACCCCGTTTAGGGAATGTCGAGGGTCTATTTGCACGGTGTATAATTGGCTTCTAATAAGTCTTTAAAAGCTTTGATATTTATCATCATCATAATTATTCAGCCGTTAGAAGTAATCACTGGACAAAAGCCTCTCCCATGGTTTTTTCGTTCCATGTGAGGATATTGCTATACTCACCACGCTTGACAGGCGGGTTGGCAAGTGCAGATTCTTTGGCTTCTTGTGCTTCCGATGCCTCCCATTGGAAGCATTTTTAACCTGGGGAAGGATATGAATTTGTTAGTTTTGGGAAAGGAATTCAGGTATTGGGATACTACTCACTCGGATGAATTGGGAAAACCAAGTAGCAGCTCGGGGGGTCGGGCGCGGAAACCCGATGCCACACCTGAAATCACATGCAGTTGAGGATGTCACCCTTGACCATACGAGGGAAACCACTAAAAAAATGCGAATTATAAAAAAAAACTGGTTTAGAGTAAGATAGGTTGCAGATGTCCATGGGCGACGGTGACCACTTTCCATCAGGTGGCTCGTCTGCTCGTTTGCCGTCGGATATACATAAAAAAAAGGTAGACGTCGAGCATCGTGCGAAATAGAGAAGAACAACCAGAGAAGTAGATGGACTCCGAAGTATTATCACTTGGGGATGCATTTAAAAATAAGCTTAGATTAGGGTGAAACCTCTTCTTCGTGTAGTGTCAATTGGCTCAAGTAGTGTTAATCAGATTTTGTCCCTGCAGTAAGTGGCGACTCATATACCACACTCCGTTGCTGAGTATAAGTTTATGTGCAGCTGGTTGGGCACATAGGGCGTGAGAGAAGATGTAGAATGGTTGAATCGACTTGACCATACTTCTTCTACAGCTTCGCTTAGCTAATGAAACCCCACCGTGCTAGGTTATGCTTAGAGCAATACATACCACCTCCAAGGCGGTTCTAACACTTCCAAGTGGGCCATGGAAGTTGATGACTCGCTGGTAGCTCTTCCGATGGAGGAAAAAACTCTCTACCGGAAAAGTCACTAGTTTATAGATAGCGATAGTACTGCGAAACGATAGTTAATTAATAGTTAGAGGGTTAGTACTTTAGTTACTGTAGATCATATTATTAATTTCGGGGCATCGATGTTTATATTTGTGCCTTCAAACGGTAAATGTTTATCAAAATCTGTAAGACTTCATGGCACTGTTTTGTTATTTATATACCTTTTTATCTTACTTCCTCGTATGAGGAATAAATCAAATAAGCCTAAGTATTTAGGCTTATTTGATTTGTCTTGGAAAGCACATTTAAACTTGTAACACACACAGTGTGGATTCGTTTATAATAATAGATTTTCGGAAAAAAAAAATGCAAAAAATCTTGTTTCACTGATTAGCCTATTTTAGGTCGTTTCATAGCATAAAGATAAAATATTAATGCATGTTCTCTTTTGTGTCTCAGCAGAAAACCAAGACGCCATGACGCCAGTTCCGCAGGAACCCGTTCAGCGAATGCCTGCGAGCGATCGTGTGGTCATCTCCGGAATGTCCGGACTCTATCCTAACTCGCACAACGTATCGGAACTCTCGGACATCTTATATAACAAGGTACCTATTTACCGTATCAGTTTGAAAAAATCGTTTTATCTTTGGAAGGATTTGCTTTCAGATTGTATTCATAAAGATTTTATCGAAATCGGACCAGTAGTTTGAAGTCGGATGATAATACAATAACTAGTAGTTCGCTGCGAACATGGACCTCGCGAATACATATTTTGCCTATTCATTTCCAGTATTATACTGATTTTGACATTTATTTCTATCCAAACAAATTAACTACCATACAATGCTAAACCCCTTTTTTATTACTGTTGCACGAATAGTTGAAATAGTTTTTCCCTTCCAATCCCTAAATGTACGAGTAGAATTTCATCTAATTAATACGACAAAATCAAAACCGGGTTTCAATACAACATCTGTGAGGCGTTTAGCTCTCGATAGTGCAACGTGTAGCTGAAGAGCTGCGTTGCACTATCGAGCAAAATTTGAATAGGTCCTCACAGAAAAATAAATATAATTTCACTAAGGGACAAATAAATGTAACAGTTTCGTCATATCTGAAAGACTATGGTTATTAACGGAATCACAACATTGGACATTTTATAAAAATAATTTTCGTACCAAATATTCCACAGGCGTTTTTGAGAGTTTGAAATTATCAATAGGCCTGCGACTTACAATTCAGGGAATAGAAATATAAAATGCTAGGTCATTTAATAGGTTAGTATCCGGGTGACTGAGCTTCGGTTGGCATGAAAATCATGATTAAGGTTCTAAAAACGAGACACGTGTGTTTTGCTTTCTAAACCTATATGGTCCAAGTAAATAATTCTTTTGTAAAACATGTATTTTTAGATGTTGAACAATATTTAAAAGGAAAAGTAAAATCTTGACAGTTTCATTTTGAGATTAATTCAGTGCAATTGGAGAGATAAACAAGGCTCCCGGCGTCAATAGCCAACATGACGTCTAGTAAACTGTTGATAAGCACATTAGGCACTAATATACGTTTATGAATAAGGTTTTGTGGATTTTTTTCTAAAAACCACTAAATTTTTTATGAATAAGACGGTTGAAGTATTTGTAGTGTCCTAAATTACTTACTATACGTATTAACACTGGCTCTCTATCACACCTAGTGCGGGACACGTCTTCACCTAGTTCCGATACCCTAAAGACTGAGACTACTGTCATACTGACATTTGTGTTCCCCACCAGTGTGCGTGAGACAGCGTATGTATCTATTTCATAGATACAAACACTACACCCCTTCCTTATCAAATATTTATAAGCTGAGGAGGAATAACAAACTATTTGTATTGACCATAACGCCAACTATTAGATCTCAAGTGAAACAAAACTTATATTCGTTGTACTTTATGTTTCACTATATTATTTCAATTCGAACTTCGTATTCTTTTCTAGTCATTTAATGTTTGTTTCGCACAGATATATTCTGATGTATGAGTCAACCACAGCCCGTATATTTCACAACTTTATCTCAGCCCATACTGCCTTCATATACACAACTTGTATGATTCACAATTTCATGTCGGCTCATACTGCCTGCACACAACTTGTATGATTCACAATTTCATGTCGGCTCATACTGCCTTCACACAACTTGTATGATTCACAATTTCATGTCGGCTCATACTGCCTTCACACAACTTGTATGATTCACAATTTCATGTCGGCTCATACTGCCTTCACACACCTACGATCTTTTATATGCCTGATAGAAAATTCAAAGGTTATGTAAAACAGTTACTTTGTAAAAAGGCCTATTTTAGTACTACAGATTTCCTTAACGACAATAATATTGGGCTTGAGCTTGGCACAGACACCTCGTAGTTTTGTATATATGACTACATATTTGGTACATTCGGTACAAAATATTTTTGAAGATGACATTTATGAAATTTCAATATTTTGACATATTTTTTTAAATATCATTTTTAAAATTTAATTTGCAATGACTATAATAAGGACAATGTATACTCAGTCCACATACCTAGTTTTTAAGATAAACTAAAATTGTAAGTTGACGTCGATTGGAGAAAATGCGCTGTTCAGTTTGTTGCCGCTTCTTCTGCACTCCGCTTTGGAAGCGGCATTAAACTTAGCCATAAGTAATTTACTGACGTCAACAATTCTCAGTTGAAAATATATGACAATTAATTAGTGTCCAAATGACCTATATTAAATAAACGTTTTTGAAATTTGTTTTTTTTTTTTTTTTTTTTTAATTTTATATGTATCCTTAACATTGACACTCTCACATCAGCAATGAATGAGTAGGAGTGCATTACATAAGTTTATGTCTGTTTGTCAAGTAACGAATAACTTAGAACCTACCGACTATAATTTATACAGACACGGGAAGCACCCGGTTTCAAATAATATGGAATTATAATTAAAGTGTTTTATTACGCTTAATTAAGCATCAATTTATAATTGCTAATATTATAAATGCGAAAGTGAGTATAGATTTATGCCACCAAAAGTGACGCCACGCCGCCACGTTAAGACACAGTCGAATATGTGATTTTGTATCAATGAAATAAAGTCCAATCAACCCACAACTAATATTTACATACAGTGTTTTTCATAACTGTGTAAATTTTTTGGTAATATTGTTAATCGAAATTTTATATAGACTCAAATATATTGTAGTGCCCTACCAGGGTTCCATGATGTACTTCACTAATAATTTATAATTTACTAGCTTTCGCCCGCGGCTCCACCCGCGTCAATGTCGATCCCTCGGGAACAGTACTTTTTTCCGGGATAAAAGATAGCTTATGTCCTTCTCCGTACTCCAGAGAACTTGTATGTAAAATTTCATGATGATCGGTTCAGTAGTTAGGGCGTGAAAGTGTCACAAACAAACAAATAAACAAACAAACAAACTCACTTTCGCATTTATAATATTAGTAAGGATAAGGTATCAAAATCTAGGCTGAAAATGTTCTTATCGTAACTTCAAACAATTACTAAATTATTTAGATGTTTAAAAGTCAATGGCAAAATTATTTTATTTTCAGTAATTAATTTATACCTATACAGTTTGCTTTTATAGTCCACTCGCTCACTTTATTACACTGACACAATCTGGCATTAATATTAGCCAGACACAGAAAAGCGGGATACAAACACCATACACTTGTACTAAATATCAGATTCACTTCTATAGCAATGTTTGCGTAATGTCTTTATTTTTTATTTATTTTTTTTACCCATTTGTACCTTACATATTCATTATGATTGTCGCCACTCCATCTTTGCAGAAGATTTTTGCTTCAGCATAATAGATTGAATAACATCTGTAATGGAGGGTCCTCCATTACAGATGTAATTCAATCTATTATGTAGTCTAGCTGAAGTCATCATCATCATCAGGTCCTTCCAGGCCCCACTGCAGGAGCACGACCCTCTCTGTACTACCGAAGCCGTACTTATCCAGAGCAGACAGAGGACTCGGCCCACACTCCCCTCGCCGGCCAGACGGGCTGGAGAGCTGTCATTGATGTTTACGAGCTTTGTTTAGCTTGTACTTCCCAAGTTGCCCTCCACGACATCCACGGGAAGACCTGGAGCGGTCCCACTCCACTCTGCCGAAAACCACACGGCTATCTGCCGAAAACCACACGGCTAGCTGAAGTGTAGTCTGGCATTTATTATGGTGTAACTATTACACGCTTCCAGTCCTATTCCTTATTTTAAAATTTTCTAGCCAAGACTCATTAAGCTTCGTCATTTTGTGATTAGCCTGGCCGGCCATTAGGATCAGTCTCAGCCATTCTGGTTGCAAGTTTAAACTTTTTTCTAATCAATCAAATCAATCTGGCATCAAAGAAAAAGATACTATGTCTCATTTGAAGGGGTCGTTCAAATACGCATTGGAAGCCCAATACGTTCCTTAGTATCGATAACATATTTTAACGGTAATTCACGCAACAGTTTTTCATGTTTTATCTTTTTTCTTTCTTTTATCTTTCCATATTACTCCTGTAACAACGCGGAAAACTTCAATTTTATAATATAGGTAATTTTCCTCAATAGTCATTGTTTTTTGAAGCATTTCCTTATTGTTATGTCAAATGAGTTGTAATGCCTTTACTTAATTTAAAAGTTAAAGTAATAGTTTTGAACTATTGACATAAATTCCAAAATTCTTGTCAAACCTTCAAGTCAATCTAGCTTGTTATATTCCTCCCTGTTCTCGGGTCAATGCATCATCAAACTAACCTAGCTCTCAGTCCACTCTCAAACCTATTCTTTACCCTTTTTCGGGGATCTCGGAGTTAGGAATCATGTTATTAACATCACAGTTAAAATAACTATTTTGTTACATAATTACGTATATAATCGGGACTTAGCACGAACCTTTCTATTATTTGTTTCCGTTGACGTTTTAATGGAGTTTACATCCATCGTGGTCGCAACGAGACTCAACACACCGTTTATATACATAATTATGTGGTTAAAGCGCGAAAGTTTAAAAAACTATTTTGTTTATCATTAAGCTCTGGTTCCAACTGTAGGTTTCGGTTATCCGCTCTTCAACTACATTGACCATCCTTGACTTGCGGGTCTAACAGTAGGTTTGGGTTATTGGCCCCTAACTACGTTGACCACAACTACACCATCCAGTTCAATGGAGGCTTCGTCCAATTTAATGGACGCCTCGTCCAATTTAATGGACGCCTCGTCCAATTTAATGTATGCCTCGTCCAATTTAATGGACTCCTCGTCCAATTGAATGGACGCCGATGAGACTCATTCAATTTAAGAGATGCCGTGGTCGTTCATGTCATTGTCATCTTAGGAAATCTTAAGATGTTCGCTGACAAAACCTGCAACTAAAAGTATACACAGTTTAGTAACATTTTCTTATTTATTTGTCCACTTTCTAAACATAGGTATAAAAACAATTAGTATTAAAACAAGTTTTTCTATGACAGAGGCATCAAATAATTGTTTAACGTTTAAGGCAAAGCTGGAATAGTTGTCGATACTACAATAGATATACTTTGAAGTATAAAGAAGGCATTAATTCTATAAGTTAGTAATTAACACCCATAAATGAAAACATCTTTTGATCTTTTGAGTCATTGTTGTGCCGATTTCGTCACAACTGATGGTTTCCCTTTGGTTTTTTTTCATAAAACCAAATGTCTAATTTTATTTCTGTGTATATATGATGATGTTAATAAAATAATCTTGCCTGGTAATTTCAATATTCTTCAGCACTCAAATGTATATCCCTTAAAGTCGGCTGACAACTTAACCCTACAACGCCTGTCCATAGAGCGAATTTCTTTAGTGTATGTTTGTAGTGTGTTTAAATTTAAGGTGAAGTAGTACCTATTACTTAATTACTTAACAATAATGTTTTTCCTTCAATTTTGCAAATTATTCACCACTGTCCAACTGTTGTTATACGTATATAAGTATATTGTATATAATAACTAATAAAAAAATATATAGGCACACATCACTCAAATTACGCAAGTTGTGAACCCGCGCCGCAGGACACCAACCCAACGACACCATACTCTTACAACAGGTACCCATACAATCAACATCCAAGACCCAGGCCAATCCAAAACAGATCGCCCCCCATCACTACATAACTGGGGCACAAATCCGGAAATCCCCATGTCGCAGCCCGGCGTACCAACCACTGCGCCACGGAGCTCGCCGAATATACAACATCTATTTTTATTTTGTATATACGAGGGTGGGTCAAAAAGTTCGCGGAACGGAGGGGAAGGGAGGTGAAATAAAATACTGTACTATTTTTCTTTTTCAATATATTCCCCCTTAAGTCGAATACATTTTTCAGATCTCTCTATTAACTTATTTATACCGTCGAAAAAAAATGATTTGTCTTTGTCCTCAAAATAGGCCGAAATCGCGACTTGACTTCTTCATCGTCGGAAAATTTCTTCCCACGAAGCTCTTTTTTTAATTTGGGAAATAAAAAATAATCACAGGGGGCTAAGTCTGGACTATAGGGAGGATGGTTTAACATTTCGAAGCCACAGTGATGAAGGGCAGCCATCGCAACGCGGCTCTTGTGTACCGGTGCGTTGTCATGCAAAAGCAGCACACCTTTTGTCAACTTTCCCCGCCTTTTCTCCTTGATTGCTTCTTTTAATTGTCTCAGTAGATTAGCGTAGTATTCTCCCGTTATAGAAACACCCTTATCTTTATAATCTATTAGTAAAATACCCTCTGTATCCCAAAAAACAGTTGCCATGATTTTTCCAGCCGATTGTGACACCCTGTAATTCTTAGGGGGGGCTGACCCTTTTTATGCCACTGTATAGACTCTTGCTTCGACTCAGGCTCATAATGATGAACCCAAGTTTCATCTGCAGTAACAAGTCTTGCAAAAATTCCTTCCTTGTCGGCGCTACAGAGGTTTGAAAACTCCTTTGAATACTCGACGCGCAGCTGTTTCTGTGGTGGTGTGAGCATTCTTGGCACCCATCTTGCGCTGACTTTTGACATCCCAAGATTGTCGTGTAGAATATTTAAAATGGTTGTAGGTGATACTCCAACCATTTCTGCAAGTTGTTTCTTCTTTAAACGAGTATCCTCCAGTATAAGATTCTCCACTTTTTCAACGATGTTTGAGGTGGTGGCCTCAATCGGCCGTCCTGAGCGAGGGTCGTCTTCAAGAGACTCTCTGCCTTGCTTGAAAAGGGTATTCCACTTGTACACCATGGTTTTCCCAGGGCAAGAGTCCCCGTATACTGATGACATTTCTTCCAAAATTTTCTGAGGTGGTTTTCCTTGCTTAGTGAGGAACTTTATGACGGCACGAAACTCGATTTTTTCCATGTTCAAGTTTTTCTTCCGGATTCACTTGTTTGATCGACGACAGGTCAAAAGTTATTGACACAATCGGGTTCAAACTTGGCATATATACTCACAAAGAGTTGCTCATTAGTTAAAAATCAAAATCAGGTCCCCCACCCCCCGCCAACCTCTCCATTCCGCGAACTTTTTGACCCCCCCTCGTATATCCATTTATTTACCTAGAGTATAAGCTTGTATATTAGTATAATTAAGGCTGAGTCCCGTTAAATTACTCTCTATACATGGGTTGTCTGGATGGAATCCTCCCATAAGACATCCCATTGTGCATAAATCTTTAATATTATATTATTTTATGATAATTCTTTGCTGTACAATAAAGAGTTCATTCATTCATTCATATAGAAAATAAACCTAATATTATTTTAAAATATCTTACTTAACGTCATACTGGATTTCCAGTATAGTTAGAACAACACAATTGCACATGGAGTCGCAAAGATAGTATTAAATAACTGTATTAGTATTTTTGTATAGTCAAACAAATCACAGCGCACCATATAATTAATGCCTCCTATGTAGCCAACATTGTAATGGAATTAGAAACATATTGTTTGAGAGTGGAAATGCTCCTAAGTTTCGCTCAAAACTGCTATATCCAGAAACGAACATTAAAAGGAATTTATTAATGTATATTTTCACTAATTTGATAAGATGACATGAGACAACTATTTGAATATATTTTTATTATGTGTTGAACACAATAATAATTCCATATACGCTATTAAAGTAAGATTGATTAGAAACAAATGACATACCACTTTTTTTTTAATTTAGCATTTATCCTTACTAATATTATAAATGCAAAAGTGAGTTTGTTTGTTTGTCTGTTACGCCCCCACGCCGAAACCACTGAACCGATCATCATGAAAACCCGCCCACAAGCTCTCTGGAGTACGGTGAAGGACCTTTTATACCGGGAAAAGCACCACTCCCGAGGGGATACCGTCGATACCGACGCGGGTGGAGCCGCGGGCGAAAGCTAGTTCATAATAAATCAGTCACCAGGGGCAGGATCTCAAAATCCTTACTAATCCTTACTAATATTATAAATGCGAAAGTGAGTTTGTTTATTTGTTTGTTTGTTTGTTTGTTACGCTTTCACGCCGTAACTACTGAACCGATCATCATGAAATTTTGCATACAAGATCTCTGGAGTGCGTACCTTTTATCCCGGGAAAAAGTACTATTCCCGAGGGATCGACATTGACGCGGGCGGAGCCGCGAGCGAAAGCTAGTATGAATATAAAGTATTGTTTTTTTTTTTATAAATATTAATATTTTAATTATTTATCTTTATTAGCATTTAAATTTTCCAATTAATTTTATGATTTTAAACCTATTTTACTTTTTGAAAAAGAAGATCCTGTCGCTAATTGTTACTTATCTCTGTAACATTTTGCTTGCAAGATAAATGAATTTGCTTACCCTTTTTCCTCGTCGCCATTTGTAGTGTCCTAAATTAAATTACTTACTATACGTATTAACACTGGCTCTCTATCACACCTAGTGCGGGACACGTCTTCACCCAGTGCCGATACCCGAAAGACTGACTACTGTCATACTGACATTTGTGTTCCCCACCAGTGTGCGTGAGACAGCGTATGTATCTATTTCATAGATACAAACACTACAGTATTCACAGAATATTTAGTTATATATTCACTTCAAATATAATATTTAGTTATATATTCACTTTGGTTTGAACTAGCGACCTTAGGTCTCTGTACGACATACCACGCTTCAAACATCGGTGTCGAAATATATATTTTTTCTATTTAAAAGCCTGGTTCAGTGGCATGATTTCCAACTTTCCCTATCCTCGGCTAATTGTTTACGATCACTCTTTTAATATCGATAGGTAAATCCAGTGTCAAACGACCACAAAAGATGGACGTACAACCACCCGGAGGCAGCTCAGTACATCGGAGCCGCACCTGATCTGACGCTGTTCGATTCCCAGTTCTTTAAGGTGCACCGACGGCTCGGACTTAACATGGACCCTATGGGCCGCAAGATATTGGAAGAATCGTATAAGGCTATATATGACGCAGGTACGATTGACAGATCTTAAATAAAACCGACTAGCCAAACAACTTAAAATTAAATAAAAATTAAGGGCCCCGTAATAGTCACGTTTGCTAAAAAAAGTACTTTTCATAATAATTAGTCCTATCTTTTGCCAATTAAATAAAAATTGATAAAGATATAGTTCCGCGTGACGTCACTGACCAGTACGCTTTTTACCGGCCTGTTGCGCCATTCATGAGCCCCACTCCTGAACTTTGATGAAATGAAATGAAATCTTTAATCTTTATCACCTTTTTTTTTATTGAAAAAAGAAAACATACGTATCTAATATGTTTCTATACTCTATAAGACGGACTAATTATTTTAAATGGTTTTTTTAGGAAACAAGCCTATTTTTAATTTCAATGTTCAGGTTAAACAAAAAATACGTAATTAATAATCTAAAAATTATCCTCTTTGATTATGCTGATGTTTGTTATCCAGATCCATTCATGGAAATAACAGAGATTACTTTGCAGTTTTTTGATATGATAACGTCTTATAAATCGATGAATAAACGCCTGCTGCACGCACGAAAATGTGTCACGTTCCGTGATGAATTGGGTGCTACAATGCATATGAATACCTTTATAAACAAAATATTTTTTTATGCCATCAAGTTTGTACTGTTTATAAAGTTGTTCATAATTGAGATATAAACGACCTTATTTTTTTTCCAATTAACAGATTTTAATATAATCTTTCATATAAAAAAAAACCGAATTCCCGAGTGTGATAAAATTTGAATGGGAACAACTTGAAAACAAGCACACTTTCAAACAAAAAAATAATAATTTTTAAAATCGGTTCATAAATAACGGAGTTCTGAGTTAAAAAAACAACCTAATTGATAACCTCCTCTTTTTTAAGTCAATTAAAAACAAGTTTATGTCATGCTAAAGACTAAGATAAATCTTTTTTTAACTACTTGGAAATCAGTTCAGAAATTAATTAGTCAAAAATATTGGATACATATTTTTTCTTTATCCGATGAAACAATAAAATATAAAGATTTTATTGTTCCTACCTATAGCCATTGAAATTCCGGGTGGCGTCATAGTTTGCTACACTTTTTAGCAAAATTGTGGCGTCACTAGTCTGCTCATTAACTTTGATGCTCTTTATCATTTAATAGACAAAAGGAAAAATACGTTACCAATATTATTTGATTATCTAACTGACACACTAATTGTAATGGACCGAGCGAGCGAAGCGAGCGAGGTCTTCAATTCAAGTTGGGGCGAAAAGACATTTTTTGTATATATGTATTTATGTATGTATGTTTGTTCCACGATAACTTTAGAACCAATTAATATGAAATTTAGAATGTATATAGGTCTTATAAATACAATTTTCAAGTTCGTTGGGCATCAAAATCGGTTCAGCGGTTTACGAGATATTTAAATAAATGTTTAAGAATTTCGAGGAATGAAAATTGAAAATGACGTTTAGGCTGAATATGGTACAAGATGGCGCTGAAATAAATTTTAATTTTGAAGCTTACCACAGCCGCCGCTAGGTGGCGGTATTTCGTTGAAGCCTGCTTTGTCCATGCTTCGTGTATTAAATTTAAATTTATTACACAAACATTAACAATTATAAACTAAAACGGTACTTTCTCCTCTATACTTATCAAATGGTCGGCTCAGTCGCAGTACGGTAGAAGAAAATCCATAGGATTTAAACAGTTTCTTTGCTTGGTATAAAACAGCCGCACATTGCTTTCAAAAGTTCAAATCAATCATGATGATGAAATTGTTTTTTTTGTTAGGATTAAGTCCAGAACATCTCTCCGGGAAGAAAGTAGGAGTGTATATCGGCACTTGCTTCTCTGAGACTGAAAAAGCTTCCTTCTACGTGGCTTCTACAAGAACGGGATTTGGTATTACCGGGTTAGTAGGTTTGTTTCTGTAGGCCGTGTTGGATTACGCCCGGGGCGTTACATCTTGGGGGACACAAGGATCGCTGGTTTGCAACCGTCAACACCTAAAGACGGTAGCAGGCAAAACGTCGACGGTAGCAGGCAAGACGTTGATGTTTGCCAGCAAAGCGTCGTCGGCTGCCATTGATGCATTGAATTAGAAAAACTATGGAAGCAGCATTGCGCTCAATAAGTCAAAAACTGACACCACGCAAAGTAGATCAAAGCGGGTGGGGCTTAAAAAGTAGGTATATTTTTTCGCGAACTAGTCGGCCGTGCGTTCCGTGATGGAAGGACGCGTCGATAAAAGCATTTAACGACATATTTTTGTGAACATGGATGAAATCTTAACGAATTGAGAAAGAAAATACTTCTTGTGTGCAAAGTGGTGCAGGAAACGCAAGGAAAGACGGAAAAGTGACACTGGAGTAACTTATCATAGCGAGCCTGGCGAGCTACTATCCTACCTACCCTTTGCTATGTTGACACCATAGCGTTCATTAGATATGTTGACACTGCCCCGTGAACTTGACGCGGCCAATCGCAAACTATCTTCATCTATGAGAGCGTAAGTTTTTCGTTGTGATTTGAGTTAAGTTTAATTGTTTGCGTAAATGGGACTGATATTGAGTCGTTAGTTGTATGAGAGTTACGCTTCCATAGATTTTCTAATTCAGTGGTATGAGTCCTTAGACAAGCTAGGCTACTGCCTAAAGGCCCAAGCCAGGTTGTAACGATGTATGTCTCCTTCACGCTGCATGTTGCTATCTACCTTATTCCTCCATCATTTCATCTTGTCTACCTTTTTAGAACTACACAAATTTCATTAGCAAATTCCATTTCTCAAATTCTTCGTCACAGCCTTTTTTCATCATCTGAATCTTTCTATCTCTGATCTTACGTTTAAATTTTTTAAATAAAAATACTGATGCAGCTAGCATCTAATCACTATTTTGATAACTTTTTCCACTTATACGCCTTCTAACTCTAAACGTGGTTTGATCTTATGACCTTGAGCTCCATCTACCCCATAGTGGGTGGAGATGTGATTTATATGTATTTATATATTTACCGAGTTGTCAAACATTTTTTCTATAATATTTAAATGTATCTCTCCTTCGAACTTGTTGTCTTCGAACTCGAACTTTGACTTAACTCAAAGTAAGCGCCTCGAAGTTTGAGTTCGAGGCTCAAACTACTGCCTCGAACTGTGGCGGCACGAATGTTGTGCCGCGGCAGTTTTCTTAAACGCTGTGACGCTAGGAATTGACACCTTATGTTCACAAGTCTTGGTTTATCCTTATCCTTACTTAATATTATAAATGCGAAAGTGAGTTTGTTTGTTTATTTGTTTGTTTGTTTGTTAAGCTTTCACGCCGTAACTACTGAACCGATCATCATGAAATTTTGCATGTTTTCTGGAGTACAGAGAAGGACATAGGCTACCTTTTATCCCGGGAAAAAGTACTATTCCCGAGGGATCGACATTAACGCGGGCGGAGCCACGGGCGAAAGCTAGTATTGAATATAATTGAGTTCCCTCTTTAGTATTTGCTCCGTCAACAGCTGTCATTCTGGGGTGCCAAAAACGTTACAAATATATTATAAAAACACGGTTTCACTCATCACCATCATCATCAGGTCTTTTTAATCTCCACTGCAGGAGCATGACCCTCTCTGTACTACCGGAGCCATACTTGGCCAGAGCAGACAGAGGATTTGGCTTACACTCTCCTCGCTGGCCAGACGGGTTGGAGAGGTCTCATTGATGTTTATGAGCTTTGTTTAGCTTGTATTTCCTATTAAACGGTTTATTCAATTTGAATTGTCAACTAGTTTCGGTCTGTTACGAAGACCGTCATTAGGGCCAGTGGGGGGTGCTTTCTTTCGCTTTCCCTCAAAGCACTTTGTTGCACCAGTGCTTTAAGGTAAGCGAAATTGCTGTCTCGCTATCTCGCGTAAGTTTTAATACTATTGTTACAAATATAATGTTATAGGCCGATTATATGACTTTTTCGTTAAGTGTCATCCATCATATCCATTTTTAAATCTATGATCATACCTATGTTCAATTTATTTTATTTTAACCCAGGTGCAGTAAGTCAATGTTCGCGAACCGGATCTCCTACTGGCTGAATGCAAAAGGTCCATCGCATTCCATCGACCAAGCCTGCTGCAGCTCAACTGTAGCTATAGAGCAAGCTTATCAAGCTATCAAGAGGGGGGAGTGTGAAGCAGCTATAGCTGGCGGCACCAGCTTGTGTCTCCATCCGCAATCTTCGATACATTACGGAAGGTAAGTAACCTTTAGCATCGACCGAGTTGGATGGGGAGGTAAGTAACCTCGACCTGGGAGAATTTTGAATATTAATTTTATTTAGATTACATTTTCATCATTGAAATAAATGCGTTATAATTATTTTTAATAATATTATTAATTCTAAATCCAATATGGCGGAACACCCAAAATGGCGGAATGGCTATTTTTAATGCACTCTACAATATGGATGTCAAATTAAAGGGCTCGCTGAAAATTAAAGTTGAACCATAAAGTGATGTACAAAATACATGTGTACAATCACTACTCCATTACCTTCTTTTTTAGTTTTTCTTTGTTACTTTGAAAGAATCTCAGCAAAGTAATTGACAATGTTCGGTTTTAAGTAACTTGGTTTGAAACTAGTTGCCTACAACACAGGCCACTACAGGCTTAGTGTAGAAACTAGAGGCATTTTTATAAGTCAAACATTCGGCTGCCACTACCAACGAAAATGTTATTACGCTAAATAGATTTCTGTATTTATGTAAGGAAATAATAAAGATTTCTTATTATTATTAAAAAGTGATGTACAGTCGGGGGCAGACAAATGTAACCGTACTATTAAAATCTGTTGTTAGAGAGGTCAGTTTTCTCTGCTCCCGATCGTAGGTACTATTCTGATATTTTTTTTAGGATTTCAAAACTATCCATGGATGGCAAAACTAAGTCTTACGACCAAAACGCTGAAGGGTATGCGAGATCTGACGCAATTGCTGTTGTGTTTCTTCAAAAATCTGAAGATGCTCTAAGGTATTTACACTATGATGATAAATTTTCTTTATATCTTTCGGATATAGATGTAGTATCTAAATTTTTCGGAAACCACTTTTTAACACCTACTGTCAAAAAGTCTGATAGGAAATATTTACTTTAGGGTTGCATGCATCAACTATTGGTGGCGGGCATGAAGAGACTGACAGAAGTGGGTAGGCGCAGGCCAGCAATAGTTTGCATGAACTAACTGGTGGCGGAAGCACGCAACGTAAATTATCTAAAATTGTATTTGTATTCTTCTACGATACACATAATTTCCAGAATATACGGAGAAGTCGTCTATATAAAGAATGAGTTCATTGGTATTCTGGAGGGAGGAGTTGGTCCGAAATTTGGCTTTGACCGAGATCCTGTTACAATGGCCAATTTTATCAAAAAGGTGTATGACGAGGCTGGCATACCGCCGTCTGTGGTCGAGTATGTGGAAGGCTTTGGATCAGGTATGATTTGAAAAGACTATGTAAGCCAAGTCTTTAATCGAAATCTGTAGCTGTAGGGAGCTAACTTACTCATTTTTATTTCGCCGGAAATCTATGTAACACTGCTTGCTGCTTCCGAAAAAGGTTTGAAATGAGACATTACTAGTTGCCGAGATGATTATAGCATAATATTTCTGCTTCTTATAGCCATAATCTTGAACTCTATATCTGTTAAAGAACTTATATTATTGAAGTGAAAACTTATTAAGCGGCGTTATGCACTTTTTGAAATGGGTAAAAAATTTTAAACTGGCGTCTGTATCTGACCTGATCGAAAATTCGTAAGACGGACACGACCTCTCTCCCTCTCTTTCTACCGCGCGGAGTTTTCTCTTCTGCCGGCAGTCCCGGAGTGCAACCCGTTGTTTTTTTTTTATCTAAATATCAATTGTAGCTGACCCCGAGGCCGATAAAAGTGAGTTAGAAGCTCTAGCAGCAGTATTCAAACGAGACAAAAAGGATCCTTTACTGCTTGGCAGCGTGATGTCCAACATTGGGTATACCGAGGCTGCGACTGGAGTCACAGCTATTACAAAGGTTTGTATTTCGTTAATGCTTTTTTTAATATTCTTGGGCAAATACCCCGTACCTCAAAATAGTTTTACCACATCACTAATGTAAATATCTCTTTCTTCTTCCTTTCAAATTTACCATTTACAACAGATATTATTTTCTGTTATATAAATATTACGGGTCCACCAATCTACCCTATTAGGAATAAACTTAATAGACTAATAAATATTAACTGTACACCTAACCCAAGGGGCAATATTTATAAGTATGTATTATTAGTATGCCCAGTTCTTAAAGACCTGGGCTTTGTCTATTCCGCAAGGGAAAAAGACGTGATAGTATGTATAAATACGCTCGAAAGTTACGATTTTATGCTGTTCTTAATAATTTCGTTTTATTTTGTAGGTGTTACTAGGGTACCATAAAGGCGAGCTGGCAGGAAATTTAAACCTAGAGACTCCGCGCCAAGATGTACCGGCGTTGCGTGATGGACGCTTCAAAGTGCTCGACGACCATTACAAGTTCAGTAGGTCGTTCACTGCCGTCAATGGACTATCAACAAATGGAGTGAACTCGCATGTTTTGCTGCATGGATGTTACAAGCCAAAGGTCCATAAACCAGATCTTATAAAGCCGCCGATTCCGACTGCTTTCGCTAGTTTATTTCATGCCTTTCAAATTGTTATTCTATCATTAGATGTTTATCGAATACTACCTGTAATTAAGAAGACAGGATCTTATCGATGACATTGTAAAAAAAATACATACAATGACTATTCTTGGCAGGAATAATTGATTGGTTTGCTATAGCTTTCTCCATTTAACATACTAGTAAAAAATCCAGTAGGTTGCTTCACGATGATTTTTCATCATCGAAAGCAGGTAAGTGTCGATGAAAATGGCTGTACTTGAGTCTGATTAAGATACGAACGCTAAACTCTAAGCATCTTTTCCAACTATCACTTCATTTTTCATTCATGTGTACGAGATATTTTGTTTTTTCTCTGTGATACGAGCATGCAACAGGTTGCATAAACCCCTGTTAGTCTTCTTTATTACAACATACTTACCAATAATGAAGTCTAATTTCAGGATCTCAATCGCTACAAATCCAGTATTCCACGTTTGGTAACACTGTCAAGTAGAACGGATGAGGCAGTAAAGAAAATGGTTGAAACCCTGAAGACTAGCCCCGTGGATCCGGAGCAGTTAGCTCTACTCCATAATGCTCACAGCATGGCTATATCCGGGCATTTGGGCAGGGGATATATTGTCTTAGGTAAATAATATTGTTGTTGTTTCTACATTTAAAATTAAAAGAATATTACAACAAAACCTTAGTCAGTAACTCTTATAAATTACGTATTAAGTTTTGTACCAAAAGGTATTTCATTAAACTCAAAATTACCTTATGGTATGACTATTTTTCTTTTATGATATTTATTGTATGGAAACAAACAATTTTTGTTTACAAATTACCAACAACATAAAAAAGGATTACATAAATTAACTAAGTTTCCACAAAATAATTTACTAATTCCATTTTAGGCAACCCCATTAAGGTATATTCCAGATTACCTACATCTTAATTTTTTCTTTCTTTCTAATAGACACGAATGAAGAAAAGAAGACAGTTAGCCTCTCAGAAAGAGTCGACTATTTCGATGATGTCAAGCGCCCGTTAGTATTCGTGTACAGCGGAATGGGGTCACAATGGGCTGGCATGGGTGCCCAACTCATGAGGATACCTACTTTCTCGGCAGCCATTGAGCGGTAAACAACTTTTATTTAAATGTGTCTTATATAGCGTGTAAATGTACCCTCGACGTTCCCTCAAAGGCGTGACTCAGACCATCATGGGACTAAAAAAGTCGGCTTTTCCATACAAAAAATTGTATGATATGTCGAATTTTTTTTTGAGTTCCCTGCAGGTACTTCAACGGTCAATTTACACGCTGTATATGTGTGTATTGACAAAGTCGGGTCGGAAAGGTTTTATAATGTACCAAAAAAATTGTACCTTATACATAGTAGATATATTTTATATTTGAATGGCATGACGGATACTGCCGATTTGTTGGTTTCATTTATTCGATTCAAAAATGGAATTTAAATGTTGTATAGAGGTAGTATTGTAATGTAATGCTCAAAGTCGAATGTACATATGTTACACTAGCTGTTGCCCGCAACTTCGTCCGCGTCAATTTCTGTTATTATGATTAATTAGGTTTTTTCTTATTATAGATAAATAATATTCCCCCGTTTTCAAAACATTTTTTATTGATGCTTCCTTCCTATTTGCAGCGTGATATTTTAGCCTAAAGCCTTCCTCAATAAATGGACTATTCAACACAAAAATAATTTTCCAATTTGAACCAGTAATTCCTGAGATTAGCGCTTTCAAACAAACAAACTCTTCAGCTTTATAATATTAGTATAGATTACATGCGAATGCTCCTGGTGTGGGAGCACCTTTAGGAAAAAATACAATACAAAGCATTTTAGACTTTATTTAATGGAGTTTTTTAAACAAAATTAAAAAAATTGGCCTATCTGAAATGGTACCCTACTGTCCTTTTTTTCGAGAGAACTCCATCAGGAACTAATTTAACTTAAATCCAACTCACATTCGCTACTCCATAGCTGCTACATTACGAGCAGGCAAGAGCCCGGGTTCGATCCCCAGATTGGCCTCGGTTTTGGATGTTTATCTATATAGTAATATCTATTATTCAATATAGTATCGTTGAGGTAGTATCCCACGACACAAGTTTACAACTTAAAGCGGGGCTAGCCCAATTTGTTTGATATCTCCATATATAAATAAGTATTTATTTATTTGTTTATTTATATAAGTCATTATTTATTACTATTTGTATCAGGGTAAGTAAATATTCCCTATTTCAGCTGCAATCGAGTCCTTCAACCGAAAGGTATTGACATCGTCAACATAATAACGTCACCAGAGAAAACCATGTTCGACAACATCCTCCACTCGTTCGTCGGTATCGCCGCGGTGCAGATCGGACTAACGGACATCTTGCGAGCTGTGGGGCTGGTGCCCGATTTTATTATTGGTAAGTTTTAGCTTTAAAAATATCTTGATATACTGAAATCCCGAAATGGTTTTCCTTAACCATCAATTAAAGATATTTCATAAAAATTTGCAGATCGTATTAGTTTCAAATTCTTCACACAGCTTTCATGATTTGGCAAAGATTAACGATCAGCTGCCAAACCTCGTTGAGTATTTTTTACTTTGAGACAATTTACTTTGCGTGCTTCCGCCACCAGTTAGTTCATGCAAACTATTGCTGGCCAGCGCCCAACCACTACTGTTAGTCCCTTCATACCCGCCACCAATAGTTGATGCATGCAACCCTGGTCGATACTGCTGCATCCGTTGAGGCTGCAGCAAAGGACGTAATTTTAAAATTCGTTATAACGAACATATCAACGCGTTTAAAAATAATCAGCCCGATCGATCACATTTTGCAGAACATCTATTGGAAAATAATCACACATACAAAATATTACATACAGCGGAGAAGGGAATAAAAATGAGTATATGGGAGCAATTAGAAATAAATAAACATAAAAGATCAAATATTACTTTGATAAATAAACAAATAGATTTGAATAATTCCCCATTATTAAATATATTTTCAATACAAAACCAAAATAACGATCAATCCCCTCCCCCCTCCCAGATAGTATAAAAGGCGGCAATACGCCGTAATTTTTGTACTATCCGACCCCGTCGCACTCGCCACCGGAATAGATTGCGTAGAGTAGGATTAGCTCCGATTACTGGTGACCGCCCGGCGGTCCCGGGTGACTTGCACCCAGGATAGGCCCTTCTGGCAACGTAGCTTTCGGCCCATAAGGCAAAAGATGAGAGTTGCTGCTCTCTAAAGGCTTTTGCCATTGTTTCTCAGATTGGCCCTTCAGGCTTGCATGCACGCATACGCAGCCCATCAGGCAACATGAGAGTTTGCTGTCTCTCCAAGCCTTGCGCACACAGGCAACGCCCAAAGCCAAGGTCCGTCCCTCCTGGGGGCCCTTTGGTGATGTTGTCTATAAAGGTTGAGAGCACTCTGCCCTCGCCTCAAACGCCCGGTGAAGTAGCGAAAGCTCACTTGGAGCTAGCTACACAGTCATTTCCAAAAAAAAAAAAAAAGTAATTTTTGTCATTCGTTGCTTGTCATTCGAACGATCAACATCTAGGTTTCACTGCCTGAAGATACCTCGTGTAGAGGCGAAACACGTGTCGCGAGCACAACGGCCGACATTGCTGCAGCCTCAACGGATGCAGCAGTATCGACCAGGGTTGCATGCATCAACTATTGGTGGCGGGTATGAAGGGACTAACAGTAGTGGGTGGGCGCTGGCCAGCAATAGTTTGCATGAACTAACTGGTGGCGGAAGCACGCAAAGTAAATTGTCTCAAAGTAAATGTAGCTTTGACTTCCGCAAAGTAACACCTGAATCTATTAACTACCTCGTTGAGTAGTCGCAAATTACGTACCATTTATGAGGATCAGGATGATTTAATACAAACGCTTTTCTGTTAGCTAAATATTGGCAGGACACAATTTAACATGTATTTGTTGTCGTGTTAACCACAATGTATTTCTAACAGTTTGCCACTGACTAGAAAAGAAGAATAAAGGTGATCTAATGAAACATCTGATTATGTTCATTATGTAGTATTCGAATTTAAAAATGTAGTTCTCTTCATTCTAATTAGAACGCGAATCCCCTACAACCGCGAGGCCCCGAGCGGTTGCCTTAGTGCTTCGTCACCCCCAAAGGTCCAGCGACAAAAGCTTTTATAAACCTTCGTTCTCGTTTTAGGTCACAGTGTAGGGGAACTCGGTTGCGCTTATGCTGACGGCTGTTTCACGGCTGAAGAGATGATCTTGTCCGCTTACTCGAGAGGTTTAGTTTCTGTGCAGACACCGTTCATCAATGGCTCTATGGCAGCTGTTGGGATTGGCTACCAGAAGGTGAATACTATCTATTATTTGAGCGCGTTTCCGGTTGCATCCTTAACTTTGATGCTTACGAAGAGAAACGAAACCCCGGTGGTATTCGTTTCTCTTCGCATTTTTTTTGGATTCTTTGATTGTGGGATATTAGCATGCAAATCATCCACACATCGTCAAGTCGGCAGCTCTGAGATGTACTTATACTCAGCCCGCCGTACTGCTCCCTGTCGCAGGAAGACGATGGATGCAGGCGGCATGACATTTGTTTTAAAAGTGGTTTGTCGCTTTTCTCAAGGCGTAACTCACTGCACTTAAAGGGACCCAGAGGAGACCAATGATGGCAGTGGCTGAATCCGCATAGTGGGCAAAATGAATATATTTAAAAGACATTACGAACTCAAAAAGAAGAAGAAGAAGCATACTTTAAGACTATCCTTTGTTTTTATGCCGGGATAGGAGAAAACAAAAAATTGATAGCTGTTTTCTCTTAGGCACAAATCGTTAACCTGTTCGAGATAATAAACTAAATGTGGAGTATCATATTCTTGCAGATCAAAGACATGTGTCCACCAGAGATCGAGGTGGCCTGTCACAACGGCCCCGACTCGTGCACCATATCAGGGCCACAGGACGTGATGAAGAGATTCGTGGAACAGCTGACGGCTGACAAGATCTTCGCTAGGGAGGTGCCATGCTCCAATATCGCGTATCATTCGCGGTATATCGCGGAAGCTGGTAAATATTATTGAAGAAAATAAAAAGTATTATTAATATAAAGAAGTAATAAAAAGTAACTACTAATTAATCCACTGAAATACCCAAATCGGGGATCCAAGTCGAACGACTGGAATTATATGTACAGTCAGGGACAGATAAAACTGACCCATTTAACAACAGATTTTAAATTAAAGGGGGGGTCACATTTATCTGTCCCCGTACAGTCGTACGTTACACCCTAGAAGGAGTAACTCAGCTCGCCAATATGAACCACTTTTCCTATATGCTGGAATACCAAAAAATGACATTTCCATACAATTGTCCGGGCGGCTGGATACTTTTGTACGAACAAGTGTTGTTATAATGTTGTATCACTGAAAAGACTGATCTGACGATCGAACATACACGCTTTTTACAAATAACCTACTGCTTTCTTTTAAGTTTGTCCCTTGGTTGTCACACCGCTGTTTATTAGGCTCTTTAATTTTCTAGTATATATGAGTCTAGTTTGTTGGAATTTCTCCTAGGTCCTGCTCTTCGTAAGTATTTGTCCGAGGTGATCAAATCCCCTAAGACACGCAGCAAGCGCTGGCTGTCGTCTTCAGTGCCGATGGATAGATGGGAGGAGTCAATGGCGAGGTGTTCGTCGGCGGAGTATCACACCAATAATTTGCTGGTGAGAAAATCCATACTTATAATAAATATGCAAAAGTAACTGTATCTGTATGTCTGTCGATGAAACGAGAAGTAGTCTCGCTTCAAAAATTAAACAATTGCGTAGTTTGAGGCCTTTCATCCTGAAAAAATCTACTGTTCCCTAGTCATTTACATTAACGCAAGCGAAACCATGGGCAAAAGCTAGTTCTATATACTATTTAAATATAAATACTAATATTTAAATATAATAATATATATACTACTAGTTAAATATAAATACTCCTGTCACGAGTAGCGTGCGTCATACGCTACATTTTACCCTAGCGTATTATGAAAAATAGAGGACCCAATATCGATCCTTGGGAAACTACCGTAAAATTTTTTGACTCACTGGATATTTGAACCAAAAATATTCATACCTATTTGGAAAAGATTGTAAGTATAAATAAATGTGTTCGTTTGTATTAAGATCTATATTAAACAAGACTGGGAATTCAATTTCTAAATTAGAGAGAGAAATGTCTTTGACGTTATCACTCAAACGCTTTTGCAATATTTTTATTATGTACTTGAAATGCATTTCTTTAGTAAAATAATCTTTTTAATGTTTTTCTTTAATCATTTGCTGAAACTGTCGAATTGATGTAGGTATAAATAAATTCATAGGCTCGAGTGGAATGGAGACCCACTTTGGTACATGATTCAGTTCTCCACATTCAGTAGCACTAGACACGCCTATGCATTTAAACATGCATTGTTATAAAATGATCGGCAGCAAATGTATTATCAGAAGCTCTATTGATCAAATACTAATTTAATGATAAAGTGATGTTGTATCAACCTTTGAGAGAGAATTTATTTTAAAAGAAATTTACGCACCAAATTTGTTTTTCTTAGAACCCGGTGTTATTCGATGAAACTTCCCGCCTATTGCCAACAAACGGAGTCATGGTAGAGATAGCTCCACACGGGCTACTGCAGGCAATCTTGAAGCGATCCATGCCTAACACCTGCACCCACATAGCGATGACCAAGCGTGGACATCCTGATAATGCACTTTATGTGCTTGAAGCTATTGGCAAGTACGTGAACTTTCATTTAGAAATAAAATACTAATAATGAATTGATTCAGGCGTTACTTTGTATTTTATTGGTGGTGGGCATAAAGACACTAACAGTAGTGGGGCATTGGCAAGCGCTATCGTAAACGTACTGCTGGTGTAAGCACGCAAGGTAATTTAATTCCAAGTACATCATCATCATCAAATTTAAGAGCTGTGCTCTTTGTCGGTGGAGCTTTTTTCATTCCTCTCTTTCTTCCGCCAGTTCCAAGTACATACAACGTGTAAATTGACCCTCGACGTTCCCATAACGGGGTGACTCAGCCCATCAATATGAGCAACTTTTCCTATATGAACAATGCAGGGAAGTAAAAAAAGAATCCGACATTCCCATGCAAACTGGCCGGGCGGCAGAACTCTTTTGTTTGGAAATGCCGACCTTTTTTAAGTTCCCTTCATTGCTCCCATACTCCCATAGGAAAAGTTGTCAATTTTGATAGCCTGACTCACCCCTTTAAGGGAACATTGAGGGTTCATTTACACGCTGTATATTTGTAATGGTGGTAGACCCTCTAAAAAGGGTCCCTTCTTTTTTGGTTAGTTGGAGACTTCTTTCATGCTGGCCTGGGAGAAAAGTAAATAGTAGAATGTACCAGCTGCTTCTCTTCCCACACAGATCGTTAAAGCCGATCGAGGGAATGGTTTAAAATCAGAGGAATCGTGTTAGTAGGCGATGCGGCTAACAACCCACCATAATTTTGATTCCATTTTTCACGCCATCCACTAATATGCTTGTTCTTAAATAACTAGCTTAGCTTTAATCTATCCCGCAAGGGGGAAACAGTACTTACGTACGTACCCTTTTTTTCCGGACTTAATCTTTACGGAATGAAATTCACAGGGCCAGCGATAATAGTGTGTAAATCATGCAATAATAATATAATCACAATTTGATTAGAATACTGAAGAATCATTTTGGTTACAGGTTATATCTTGCAGGCTACGTGCCACAAGTGAATGCTCTGTATCCGAAGGTAGAGTTTCCGGTTTCTACTGGCACTCCGTTCCTTTCCAACCTGGTTCATTGGATGCACAGTGAACAGTGGTAAGTTGTATTTTTCTTATATATATATTGTGTACTGCTGGGCAAAGAGGCATTCATCCAGTGATCTCTATCTGGCGTTTACCAGCACTTAATAATTAAATATAAATAACTAGCAGCTCGCCCCGGCTTCGCATGGGTAGATATACGTATTTCTATAGCCTATATTCATCAGAGATAAAGTAGGATTCTAATGGTAAAATAATTTTTGTAATCCGTCCAGTAGTTTCGGAGCTTATGCAATGCAAACGAACAAACAATCAAATCTTTCCTCTTTATAATATTAGAAGATGAAGAAGAAGATTAAGATACAGATTAGGTCCCACACTAAGTCGTGAACTTGTGTCAAAGGACAGGATACTTACTCAGCGTACAGTTTTTTTTTTATAATAGGTGCTTATACTCGTATAGATAAACATCCAAGACCCAGGCCAATATGAAAAAGATTGTTTTATTGACATGGCCGGGGATCAAACCTGGGACTGCGACTTGCAGTACCACTGAGGTACAGAAATCATAACCAATGGCTAATGGTGTCTTCCAAAGTAACGTGAAACTTTCGGGATATAGGCTTCCAGGGACATCGAAAAAAAGAAGACCTATACATACAATGCCACTGATAATGTTGTGTCTGTTGCACAGTTGTGCAACATTTTGATAGTCACTTTAAATACATTTCAGCTTTCGTAAGATTGATTATTTTTATTTAAGATAATATAAAACGTAATATATTTTGAAGTGACTATCAAATCGTTATAAACTGAGTTAGCAAATAGGCTAGCTGGTCAACACAAACATAATTCGCCCGAGTCGACACGCTAAGAAATACAAGGAGCTCAAGGGCGTTCTTATTATTAATGCCTACGTATGTTAACTCCGCAGCTGTAGGTACTGCTCTTATATGTTTGTATTACAGTACAGACCGATCAGCGGTTAAGTCAACACGCGTACACCTCCTTACTTCTCTGTCCGTAAAGAACCAAGTATCGCAAACATTTTTTTTTTCTTTACAAGATGGATTGCGCGCATTGCAAGGAACCTATCGTAGAAGGTGCACAGTGTTCACTGTGCAAGGCTCATTACGATTTTAAATGTGCAGGAATCACCAAAACCGCTTACAAAGCTTTGGGTGTTGGACGAGCATCATGGAAGTGCCCACCATGTTGTACTAAGAAAGACAACATGGTTGAAAGCCTGCTTTCTAGGCTCGATAAGTTGGGTGACCAGCTTAATGATATCCAGTCGGATGTAAGGGGTATAAAATCCACTTGCGAAGTCACTAATCAGAAGCTGGAAGCAATGATATTCCAGACTGGACAGCGTCGATCAGCGCGTCGTTGACTTAGAGGGTACGGCATCAACCTTAACGTCTCAAATCACCAGCATTCAAGATCAATCATTATCACGGGATCAATGGTCTAGACTCAGCAATGTCGAAATAAGAGGAGTCCCTTATAAGACAAATGAAAATCTCTTTGACATAATTTCTACAATTGGTGAGTACGTCGGCTACGCCGTACATAAATCCTCGCTAAGCTACGTTTCACGAATACCATCACGGCAAAACAAAGAAAAATCAATTATCGCTAGTTTTGTGAACTGAAATATGAAGGAGGACTTCGTTGCTGCGGCACTTGAAGAAGACTGTAACGGCCAAAGATGTCGGGTTCCCAGGGAAGGACAACAGGATTTACGTCAACGATCACCTGTGCCCTGAGTACAAAAAGCTTCTGAATGACACCAAGGCACTAGCCAAGGAGCGCGGCTATCAGTATGTCTGGGTAAAATTTGCGAAGATCCATGTCCGTCGAAATGATAAATCAAATACAATTGTTATTAATTCTAGCCTAGATTTAAACAAACTACGCTAATCTATTTTTATGTTTTGTTTATCATAGTTTATTGCTTACTTTTAATAATAACATTCTATAATTGTAAGTTTAAACATTTTTATATTGAGGAGTGCTTAGCTGAGAAAATGTTGCGTACCACTGATTTCACAGCGTATACAAGTATAACTTCATACATGCTACTTGCACTAACTGGTTTTTTACTTTGGTCTGTTATGTTCGAGGACTATGCATTGCTAATTGTTTCCGTCTCTGTTGCACTTACGCTTAGCGGCGTCATGCCGGCTCACGCGCACCGATCCTATTCAATGACTCGTAACTTACCTATTTCTATTCATACTCGTGCGCCAGTCGCTAATGAGCTGATAAGGCCTTTTGTTATTTTTTGCTCATATTGTAAAATGTTCGCACCACTTCTTTTCTTTGATATTTTTATTTACAATAGTGATTATGGATAAGTTATTAATTTATTATCAAAATGTACGTGGTTTGCGAACAAAAACATCTATTTTTCGCCGTAATATTGAGCTCAATTCTTACGATGTTATAGGTATTACAGAGTCCTGGCTATTAGACGGAATCAGTGACTCAGAGTTATTTAACAGTAACTACGTGCTGTGGAGACTGGACCGTAATTATTCTATGACCGGGCAAAAGAAAGGTGGAGGGGTGTTTCTGGCTACTCGTAAAGAGCTTAAAGTAGTTCCGAGGTACGATTGGTCATCTACAGCAGAGGATTTGTGGATCACTTTACTTCCTGATAACTCGCATGCGCGCCCTGTCCACATTTGTATTTTGTATTTATGCGATCAAAATCTAGGAAATAATTTTTCTCAACAATTAAACAACTTTTTAGATAAATTGCAGGAAATTGTGCTAGCAAATAATCAGGACCAATTCTTAGTTATGGGAGTTTTTAACATGAGCTCCATTCAATGGAATTTATCTCCAGATGAGCCTCATTTCGATCCTTCAAATATTTGCAGTGACAGAGAGCATACTTTGGTAGATACATTATGTCTTATCGGCTTCCATCAGTACAGCGGCATTTGTAACTTGTATGGCCGATTTTTGGATTTGGTACTGTTGAATCATGGCGTTACCGTGACGCGAATTGATAATCTCCTCGTTCCACTGGACCCCAACCATGAAGCAATTCTAATAGTGCCAGTCTTAAAAAACTACAAGTTTATGACCCCAGCTACGCGTATTAAATACTGCTATAATAAAGCTAATTTTAATGGCATAAAACAGGAGTTATCTCAATTAGATTGGTTTGCGGAACTTGGCGATCGATCGCTCGACGATGCCACTGATTATTTTTATGACACGCTTTATAAATTAAGAGATAAATATGTTCCTAAAATTGAGCTACGTTATAATCGAAATTCGTTTCCCGCTTGGTATTCGTTGTCCCTTAAGAAAGTTCTCAAGGAGAGGTATAAAGTTTTAAAAAGGTACCAAATTTACTCTAGGCTGACTGATAAATTAACATTAAAGGTTCTGACAGATAGGGCGAAGTTACTTGAATGTGAATGTTACAACACGTATTTAAAAAAGTTGAGGAATCAATTAAAGATAATCCCAGGGCTTTTTGGTCATATCATAAAGAACGACAAAAATCGACTGCTTTGCCCTCTGTTATGAAGCACAATGATCAAACTTATAACACTGGTGAGAGTATCTTTGAGTTTTTCTCCCATTACTTTCAATCTAATTTTTTACAAACTTCCGATTCCGACAGTACTTCATTCTCTAGATCTGGTAGTGATTATTGTTCATCTAACAGCTCCCGCTCTTTTGTGGATGCAGATTTGCATAGCGTCGATATCTCTGAGAAATTAGTTAATGATAAGTTGTGTAGTCTGGATCTCGCTAAATCAGAGGGACCTGATTCTATACCGGCTATTTTGCTCGTTAGATGTGCCAAAGAATTATCTAAACCTTTATCAATTATTTTTCTTAGATCTATCGCTGAGGGTAAGGTTCCTGATATTTGGAAAAGTGCCTTTATCACTCCTATTCATAAGAAAGGAGCAAAAGATAGGGTGGATAATTATCGTCCAATATCTAAACTGTGCATCATAATGAAAGTATTTGAAGGAATATTGTACGACCAAATGTACTCTTCATTAAAAAATCATTTTCACCGAACCAGCATGGATTTTTAACAGGTCGGTCAACAGTATCCAACTTAACTTTGTTTGTGGACAATCTGACCCGCAACATGGAGAATGGTATTCAAACAGACGTTGTGTATACTGACTACAGTAAGGCTTTTGATCGCATAGATCACAAATTACTTCTGCAAAAGCTTTCTTTTTGTAGGGATACGAGGGAATTTATTTAGATGGTTCACGTCATATTTAAAAAATAGATCACTAGTTGTAGTCTTGGGTAACTATAGATCCTCCTGGACCCGTGTTCCAAGTGGTGTTCCTCAAGGATCATTGTTAGGGCCTCTGCTGTTTACCATTTTCATATCTGATATAGACTCCTGCTTTATAAACTCTTCTTTGTTATGTTTCGCTGACGATATGAAAATTTTTAAAGCTATTTCTTCATTAAAAGATGCTGAGGACCTGCAGGATGATTTGAAACGTCTCGAAATCTATTGCAAGCTTAATAAATTAGATCTAAATGCTGCAAAGTGCTCAACAATTACTTGCACTAGGAAATTTTTCCCAATAAACTTTAGTTATACTCTTAATAACCAACTTCTTCAAAAGTGCAATAAAGTTCGGGATTTGGGAGTAATACTTGACAGCAAACTGATTTTAAATGATCACATTGACTATATTGTTAAGAAAGCCTTTAAAGGTCTTGGTTTTATTTTAAGAAATACTAAAGATTTCAAACAGATTAAAACGCTTAAAATACTTTACTGCACTTACGTGAGAACCCACTTGGAATACGCATCTCAGGTATGGAACCCGCAATACAAAGACTACATTAACCGTATAGAAAACATTTAGAAGAAATTTATTAAGCATATTAATTTCCGCACAAAAATGAGTTTTCCAGATAACGAGTACATTTTATCATGCAAAAAGCACCACCTATTACCCCTAGTTAACCGACGTGATCTACTGGATTCTGTGTTTCTGCACCACATAGTAAATTTCCATATTGATTGCCACCAGCTTCTTGAGCTAGTTAGAATATACGCTCCGCAGAGAAGGTTCAGGGCCTCCCCCACTTTCTTTATGCCGGTTGCCGCTACTAATTATAGGCAAAATTCTTTCCTGCTTAGAGCATGTGAATATTATAATAAGCTCTCGACTGAAATCGATGTCGATATCCTCGGTAAAAAATTAACGGTATTGAAGAAAGCCATTAATAGCAGATTTTTTGCTGAACAAGTTTAGTGCACTTTATTTATCAGTTCTAGTAATTCTGATATTCTTAAAAATAATCAACATTTAGTTATTTAAGGATAATGTATCTAGCGTGTTTATAGTTTAGTGGTCATAATGTTGCAAAATTATCGGTTCTATAGTTGCTTATTGTAATACTATAAGTAAAGATTTGTAAATGACTTCTTGTTTTATAGATTATATCTACACAATTTGTAAATGTCGTTAATCTTCCAAAAAATAAATAAATTAACCGACCTCGAAAAAATATTGCCTACTATAGAAGATTTTAACGTTTATTCAGTTAGAATCGCAAACTAGTTTCGGTCTGATACGAAGTGAAGTGCTTTGAGGAAAGCGAAACTGCCGTGTCGCCACCCCTAACACTCGCACTGATGATGGTCTTCGTAACCAACCGAAACTAGTTGGCGATTTCAACTGAATAAATGTGAGTGAAACCGTGTTTTTATAATGAATTTATCTCGCGTAAGTTTCTAATACCATTACTCGAAGAAGAGCTCTCAAACACAATATTGTACCCATTTTAAAAATAATGGAGCACAGTACTCAGTGTCAGGCATTCAAAGCATACAATAAGTTACCAACAAATGTTAGGATACTCGTATGCAGGTGTTAAGGCAGTTTAAGGCAAAATTAAAAACATCTTTTGAACCATAATCACTATTCAATTGATGAATATTTTAAATGAAATTCCGTAGTTGTTATATATGTAAATTAATTTATGATCTTTTTTTTATATTTATGATATTATCTACATTTATTTTGACTTTTATATTGTATTATTTGACATACGCCATTTTTCTTATTTGTGTATCTGTATTTTTTATGTATTTCCGACACAATGTATATTGTTTTATGGAATAAATGAATTGAATTGAATTGATCGGTGACAATTATGACAGGAGGCCTAGTCCTCTGGCTGCTCTGGCCAAGTATGACTATAGTAGTACAGATAGGGTCGTGCTCTTGTAGTGGAGACTAAAAGGACCTGATGATGATGATGATGGGTGACCAAAAGTGGCATAAAATATCTCGAACTCCACCGTGATTAAAAAGGCTCTTTATGCAATTAAACCAGGCAAAATTGATATCTGACACTAATGAAAGCGACTTGACACACGAAAAACATAAAACAAACTAATACTTATCTGTTCTAGGGGATTATCCTTGTACATGTCAGCGCAAAGGAACAAGATAGCTTCCTGCAAGTTCGTGGTCTCCCTGCACGATGACGACTACAGTTATCTTCAAGGAAACGTCGTTAGAGGTAATGAGCATCGAGGAAACAAACATAGACATGCACACAACCATAGACATCAGAATATTACTGGCACACAACGTAATGTACTACGTCTTTTTATTCGCCTTCGTAAATTACAAGAACTGTACAGTGTCTCCTGACTGTACCTATTTTAAATGAACGCCTGGATTTCACAATACTTTTCCAATTGTTTGACGGACACCTGGTGTTATGTAAGCTAAAGCGTAAACGGAAGAATCATCATCAACCGAAATTCCAGGACACCCCCCTTACCATTTCTATGAGTACTGGGATCCTTGGCGTCCATATTATGAAGGAGGTCCAATTCCGGGGTCAACTGGAAGGTAAAGGCAAAATAGCTTCTAAAAAACTTGGGGTGTTCAATAGAGCGAGGCAGTATTTCACTCCGAGTCATAGACTTTTGATATAAGGCTCAAGTCCGGCCATATGAAATACTGCCCTCATATCTGGTCTGGTGAACCTCAATACCAACTCCTTCCTCTTGATTCTATCCAACGCCGGGCAATTCGTATTATTGACGATCCCACACTCACAAACGATTTAGACACCCTCAGTCTCCGGAAAGACGTTGGCTCTCTTTGTGTATTTTACTGTCTTTAGTATGGGGTGTGTCCTGAAGAACTTTTTGAATTGGTGGCACCGTCACCTTTCTACCACCGCACCGCCCGCCACAGGAGTAAAGTTTATCACCACATCTTTAACACTTAGGGTCTCCAAAAATGTCGGAGCTTCACGTGGTTTTTTCCGTCGTACAGCAGGATTGTGGAATGGGCTCCCTGCCGAGGTTTTACCTTTGTGCTATGACTTGGTCCTTCAAAAGGCGTATTTAAAGGTGTCTTAAGAGTCGGAAACTCATCAACAGCTCCTCTGGTGTTGCAGATGTCCATGGGCGACGGTGACCACTTTATTACATCAGGTGGCTCGTTCGCCGTAAAATATCCATTAAAAAAGGCAAGCGACTTTGTTTTATACTATTTAGTGATATAAAATATGAATTTTCCAATATTTTTCAGGAAAGACGCTTTACCCATACGCGGCCGCACTGGTAGCAGTATGGGATACCCTGGCGATGTCCACGGAACAGAAGAAGAAGCAAATGTCAGTACAATTTACCGATGTCCACCTACATGCTCAGCCCATTTTACACGACAGACGATACCTTAGGATCCACGTCAACTTGCACAGGGGCACGGGGATGTTTGAAGTAAGTAACTTTAATTCATTATCTCTGCCCAATTTACATCCATTGCTGAATATAGGACTCTTTTTCTTGCCTCTTTGCCTCTTTTCGCCATCCCATGGCGAGCTTCGTAGCGCAGTGGTTAACACGCCAGCCTGCGATACTAGAGTGCCCGGGTTCGATCCCCGGTCAGGTCATGATGGAAAACGATATTTTTCAGATTGACCTGAGTCTTGGATGTTTATTGACCAAGCGAGCGAAGCGTCTCAGTTTCGACTGGCCCAAAATTCTTTTGTCCGTCTGACTGTCTGTCTGTCTGTTCTCGCTTACAGGTCGCATTTCTCAACCGATTCTCATGAAATTTTATGAGCAGGTTCGGTAATTATATAGAATTTTTTTGACGTGCCAGTTTTTCGAAATTTTACAAGATGGCGGAAATATGGGGGTCCGAAACTTAAAAAAACTCATAGCACAGCTATTTGAAAAAATGTCATTAGACTTTTTTGTTATTCTCATTAAGACGCAACTTTTTTTGTCTAAACAACTTTTTTATACGATAAACTTGAACGTGTTTATATTCGGCAATTTGCCCAAAAGTTGTCTGAAATCGATTTTCTGTACATTTTTTTGTATTAGTTTTTTCAGTATGATGTCGTAAATACAAATCTATGGTATGACAAGTATGAAAATGGTGCGTAGTAACTGTGACGTCAGCGATACAGAGAAAAAATGTTTTATAAAACATACCATGTGCGGTATCAAATAAAAGGGTTTTATGAGAAGATTATGTCTATCGCACTCTGCGGGGTTTGTTTGGGCACGCGGCGCGACGGCAATAGATATTATAAATACCTATTTTTCAATTCTCTCGAGCTTATTGTTCCTCTTAAAAAAGGGTATGGTCGGGTCTTCTGGTAAGAGGAATGTAGGCTTGAATTTCCGTTTCCGGGAAATAGTAACTGAAGGAAATCATCCTTTAGTCAATTAGCATATCAGTAACAGATATATATTTTAGAGCACTGGAGGGCAAATGTGGATGTTGCTTGTAAGGGCTCGCGAGGTCTACTGTTCTCGCAGAACCACTAGTCTATATAAATATCTATTATAAAATATAGTGTCGTTGAGTTAGTATCCTACGACATAAGTTCACAACTTACTGTGGGATTAGCTCAATTTGTGAGATATGTCCCTATATTTTTATTATTATTATTATCTCTGTCTTCTCTCTTTTATATTATCCCAAGACATGTACCAGCCCCTCCACCTTTACGCCCATCAGCACACTAAAAGTGGCCTTTAAATCTAATGGCCTTAGGCTCTGTCTACGTCGTAAGGGATAAGACGTGATATTATGTATCTATCATCCTTGTTTTATGTTTTTACAGGTTCTAGACGAGGATTCCCTAGTGGCTACTGGATACATAGTGGGCAAAACAGTACCTATTAACAAGAATATTGTTCACCAAATATCGGAGTATAAAAGCAAAACGCTCAAATCTGATGATGTTTACCAACTACTGAGAAAAAGGGACTATAGATACAGGTATTTTATATTTTTATGTGTTTTCTTACCCTAATAGGCGATGCGGCTTGCAACCCATCACTATTTTGATTTCGTCTTCCACCTATACGCCCACTAATACCTGGGTTTGATGTTCTTTAATTACTTTTAGGTCTTATGGCCTTATAGTTTTGTCTACCCCGTCAGGGATAAGTGATAATATGTATTTATGTATGTTGCTTACCTGTATTGTGTTAAAAGTAGCTTCAAATTGCGGGCCTTCTGTTTGTACTAATTAGCAAGATGTGACAATCATTCAGTCTTTTATTTATATAAGCTGACCGGTTGAACACTTTACATATTCAAGGACATGATAGATTATGTTCATTTATTTGTAACGTATAAAAAAACAACAGAAAATATATTATCGATTTAATAAGACTCGAAAGTGTGAATACCTTGTACCCTACTAATAAATGCTTTAAGATAAATATAATTTAATAACTGTCATACCCATGACAAGATGTATACAACATTTGTCATTTTTCGTGATTTTGAGGTTGGCCTATCAATTAAAGTTGTTTTACTGCTGAAGACATTTATCTCCTTTAGCCTCAATACACACACTCTTACCATCCTACTTTTAATGGAAGATAGCGGACCGAGTTTAGATCCCTGGGGAACTCCCATTGAAAAAATTATCTGACTAATGCCTTTAATTATTTCAGCGGAGAATTTCGCAGTATCACCGACATAAGCGAGACATATGACAAAGCCAACATCCAATGGACCAGCAACTGGACCACGTTCATCGACAGCTTGCTCCAAGTCTATACCTTGCACCACGAGTACGAAGGCGTTTCCGAACCGTGCCTTATCAGAAGCCTCAGTATTGACGTGAAATATCATTTACAGAATTTGCTGTATGAGGATAAAGTGGCTTTGATGGAAGCGAACTTTGTACAGGATCATGATTTGCTATGGTAACTTATTGCATATTTTGACATTGGTTAAATACTTTATTTCAAAGCCATAAGCTTCAGTTCAACGTCAGTCTAGTTTAAGAGACGTATAAATATCTCAATATTATGTTGTAAGCCAAAATGTATATGTAAACCTTTTAAACTCAGTTTCTTTTTTGTTCTAGCTGTGGTGGAATCATGTTGGAAAGTGTTCTATTTCGTGATATGCCTTCATTAATGAAGGAAATTGCTCTAAAATCTCTTAAATTTGTTCCTCGTTTTCGATCAGAGGACTGTGACGTAAGTGTTATGTCATCATTAAGTAAGTTCACTGAAAAAAAGAAACACTTTATTCGATAACAACAACAAAACTAAAACATTCACATATAAAGTAACGAATTGATGTAAAGAAAACAACAACATTTTTTATTAAAATAATCAGATCCCTCACATTAGTTGCTATAAAAGGTAACCTACATCCTCGAAACCCAACACCAATTTCCATTTTTTTTGCGATTTAGGTAATTGTATGACTCTTGACTTAATATTGTTTCCAATGTCATCTAAAGATGCTTACTCCTGCAACCTTTTTATTATTTTCACAATATTACTTTTGAAACAGTTCCTAAGCCCTAGTTCTAGTTATTTATTTAAATATAACTTTTAGATTATGACATTTGTTTCAGATTAAAGAAACGTTACAAGTCTATCTGCAAATTTTATCAGAAAATGTTAACAAAAATGTTGTGAATATTATTGACATGATCTCTGAAACGGATCCTGAATTATCTGATAAAATAAGACAAATATTCAAGGACGCTGCTATATGCAAACTTCAATTTTCATCTTTAAATAAACAAACTATTAAGACAAGTGGTTCAGTTCACGTTGATTTGTTATTAGTCAAGAATTTATCTACGGATAAAAAGGTAAAAACTAATCTATACTATCTATACTAATATTATAAAGCTGAAGAGTTTGTTTGTTTGTTTAAACGCGCTAATCTCAGGAACTGCTGGTTCAAATTGGAAAATTCTTTTTGTGATGGATAGTCCATTTCATGAGGAAGGCTTTAGGCTATAAAACATCACGCTGCGACCAATAGGAGCGAAGCATCAATAAAAAATGTTTTGGAAGGCGGGGGTAGATGAAAAAGTTAAGACATAACTCATAACCTCTCAATTTCTTTTAATTAATTTAAATAATTCCATTCACATTTTTCATCTAAATTTCACATATTATAATTCAATTACTAGTCCCCTATCAATACAATTAAAAATATCTACATATTCTATGATATAAACTGAGTACCTACACTCACCTGTCGGCTTTACAACTTTCACTTTTAAACACTTTGGAACACAATGGCGCAATCTCAAATAGACCAAGTAGTGGAAATTCAAAAGTCACTGGAGGATTCCATCGAGCAGCGGATGGCTGAATTCGAGTCCAGATTGAAATCATCAGTGCCAGCTTCCGAGATCACTCTACAAAGGATTCATGAGGACTACACTTTATTTAAGGATTTAGTGATCAAGATGATGAAATTTTGCCAGCATGAAATCCAAAGACTTTTAGAAACTGTTGATTCTCTGGATATGCGGTCTCGAAGGAAGGTGCTTTTGGTTGGTGGTATCGCTGAGAATGATGGAGAACAAGTCATGGATGTTATTGTGGGCCTCTTCCGCAGCAAAATGAATATGGACCTCGGAGATACTGATGTCATCGCATGTCATCGTCTTGGGCACAGAGGTGAGAAGACCAGACCAATTTTAGTGAGGTTTCATTCTCTTCAGCTGCGTAATTCTATATGGCAGAAAAAAGCCATGCTCAAAGGATCACCATATGTTCTTCATGAGTTCTTGACCCGGCCCCGGCAGACCATCTTTGCAAAAGCGCGTCTACATTTTGGTATGAACAAATGTTGGACAATGGATGGCGTGATAAATATTAAGCTTCCGTCAGGCCATAGGGCTAAGGTCACCACTAAATCTGAGCTCCTTGCGCTCACGCAGAAACACCCCTCCAGCCAAGCTGAAGAAACCACAGTGGCGCAGCTGCAACCTCAGCAGGCAAAGTCAGTCCCAGCCACATCAGCAGGCGACAAAAGGACGATGACGAGAAAGCAGGCGCAGGCTGCCTCCAAATCTAAATGACTTCACCCATATCTTAGTTTAGTGTTGCTCGGTAACTTTTTCTAGTGCTTTTCACTGAGGTAGTTCTTAGGTTATTTATATTATGAACACCCACAGATTTTTCATTCTAATTTCATTGCTTTTTGTTTAAACACCGCCACTATTTAAATAAATCTTGTTTTGTTTGGTAAATGTCAAACTCAAACGTCATTTTTTTTTTTTTTTTATAACTACATTGGTTGGCGAGGATTGGCGGCTTGTTCCGAATGTCATTGTGGGTGCGTTCCATTTTCGCACATGAAATGCATGTATATAAGTGTTTTCAATAGTTTTGTAACTTTACATGTCACTCTCTTTTGCCGGCAGGACGTGATGAATTTAGAACTAACTAACTTAATTAATTATTATTTTCTTATAAAGTAGTTTAATCATATATATATTTATATACATTATAATATAAATGCAGCATTATGATATAGATTATAACCAATCCTTTGTTACAGCTTCTGATACGTCTGATAATAGTTTCGAATCGTGTTCATCTCCCGACGCTTCGCCTACCCTTGGTGAAATTGTGCATGACACGTTTACAAATCACGCGAAGAATTTAAATGTATGTCATATAAATGCACAAAGCGTACCAGGTCATTACACACAGCTTCTGGAGGCGTTTTCAAGTGATCTGGTCAGTGTGATCTTGGTGTCGGAGAGTTGGCTAAAACCGAGTCATCCCTCCACCAGTGTTTCTCTCCCAGGTTACGTATTAATACGGAATGATCGGACTCACAAGGGATCAGGGGGTGTTGCTATTTACTTACGAAGTGCTATTCCATATAAATTGTTAGCTCAATCACCTTCGCAGTACTCTGCTTCTGCAGAATATATGTTTTTGGAGATCGTTGTAAATGGCGCCAAAGTTCTGATTGGTGTAGTATACTGCCCGCCGGAGATAAATTATTTCACAGACCTTGAAAACGTCCTTGACTTCGTTTGTTCAGATTACACGCATCAGTTAATAATGGGCGACATAAACACTTGTCTTTTAAAGAACGATAGTCGTGCCTCAAAACTTCTCAACATTATCAAGTCTGTCAATCTTTCGATTCTCCCGTCTGGGCCCACTCATCATACTAGCTTCGGAGACACCTTAATAGACTTGATACTCACATCTTCGGAAAATCTTATAGTCAGCCATGGTCAATATCCCGCTCCTGGTTTCTCCCACCATGACCTTATTTATGCGTCTTATAAATTAAAAACTCCGAAAATTAAGCCCACAATATTAAACGTCCGTAGTTTTGCAAGGATGGACCTCTCTGCATTGCAGGATGACGCCTCTAAAAAAGATTGGTCATCTGTATATAGTGCTTCCTCAGTCGACGATAAACTCTCTTGTTTTAATAAAATTGTATTGTCACTGTATGACACTCATGCACCCGAGCGTAAGATCAAAATAAGACGTCCTCCTGCTCCTTGGATTACTGATGGTATACGTATGGCGATGAGAAAAAGGGATCGTGCTTTTAGAATATTTAAAAGAGATCGCTGTGATGTTAACTGGAATGAATATAAAGTTGCAAGAAATCGGTGTAATCAAATGTGCCGGGAAGCTAAACGCCAATACTTTATTGTAAATATAGAAAATTCTTCACCATCCAATATTTGGAAATTTCTAAATTCTGTTGGCATAGGTAAAGCGCAGAACACAGATAGCAGCATTCCATTTACTCTGAACGAGTTAAATCATCATTTTACTACAGTTGCTACAATCAACGACAGCTTGATAACTGACACTATTTCTGAGATTTCTGCCTTACCTCCTCTCGATATAGAATATTTTGACTTCGTACCGGTCACTGAGGACTACATCAAAAAAGTGATAAACTCAATTCATTCTAACGCTGTTGGGTATGATAATATAAGCAGAGTTATGATTATGCATATACTGAACTATGCTTTGCCAACTATCACACATATCGTCAACTCTAGCTTATCTCAACACGTTTTTCCTTCAGTTTGGCGTAATGCCTTTGTGCGTCCGCTGCCTAAAATTTCAATGCCTAAATGCTTGAACGACATACGTCCTATATCTATTTTACCCTTTCTTTCTAAAGTTTTAGAAGCTTCTGTTCATAAACAACTTTCGGACCATATGCACAAACATAACTTATTTGATACATTTCAATCTGGCTTTAGACAGGGTCATAGCACCACCACTGCCTTACTCAAGATAACTGAAGACATCAGGATTGGCATGGAAAACACTTTGGTAACGGTTATTGTTTTAATTGATTTCTCTAATGCCTTTAACACAGTTAATACGGATATTCTTCTCGCTGTCTTATCACATTTAAATATATCACCTTCAGTGACTGACTGGTTCTCCTCATATCTTCGTGGGCGCCGACAATGCGTGCGATCCGAACAGTCTAATTCAGATTGGAAGAATGTGACTGCTGGTGTCCCACAAGGCGGTGTACTCTCTCCTATTCTTTTCTCGATTTTTATCAACACACTTTCTCGTCTTCTCAACTGTCCTTACCATTTTTACGCCGATGACTTGCAGCTTTATATACAAGTCGATGTAAACAACATAAACAATGTTGTAGCTTCTCTTAATACCGATCTTCTTAGTATAAATAACTGGTCTAAATCATATGGGGTTGTGGTTAATCCATCGAAGTGCAAAGCTATCATTGTAGGGAGTAGTCGGCAGTTAGCGCTACTTGATACCGATTTAGTTGCACATATATTTTTCAATGGAAATGTTGTACCTTATAATAAATCTGTTAAAGATCTAGGTCTCTTTATAGATGAAAAATTGAATTGGGATACCCACATCGCTGAAGTCAGTCGTAGAGTATTTACTTCTATGCATCAACTAAATCTTCTAAAAAAATTTCTTCCATTCAAAACCAAATTAATGCTGGTTCAATCCCTAATCCTTCCCATCATTGATTATGCTGATGTGTGTTATCTGAATATAACTGAAAATCATCTCAATAAATTAGACCGCCTTCTAAATAACTGTATAAGGTTCATATTTTGTCTACGCAAATATGACCATATATCTTCCTATCGTTCAATGCTTAAATGGCTCACTATCCGACAGCGCAGAAATCTACACATTTTGTGTCAGCTGCATAGTATTCTTTATAACCAATTAGCCCCCAGTTACTTAACCTCTCAATTTCAGCTTCTATGCTCCACTCATGACAGAATTCTGCGCTCTTCAGACACTTTACGTCTAGCTATTCCTCCTCATCGCACTAATTTTCTTGCCAATTCCTTTGCCGTTATGGCTGTACGACTTTGGAACGCCCTCCCCGACAACATTATGAGAACACATACACGTGATCACTTTAAAATGCTTGTAATTAGACATTATCGTGAACAATCCATGCTGCAATAAAATATGTATGTTTATTTAATTATTTATTCTTTATATTTCTATTTATGTATATGTATGTTTATAACATATAAAATATTCAATTATATTTCCTTTGTATTATGTATAATTTTACTATTTAATTGATTTTACCTACATAAATTTTCGTCGAGTTTCTCACTTAAATCTTGCACCCCTTCTATCAGCTTTTCACCACATCCCAAAGGTAAAACTGGTAGACAATGCTTAGCATTAAGTTATTACCTTTTGTACATTAACAATTGATTGTATGTGCAAAGAATTAAATAAAAAAAAAAAAAAAAAAAAAAATGTTTTGAAATCGGGGAAAAATTATTCAACGTTGAGGACATCCGACGCGTGCGATGCGTAAACGGTTCAAGTTACCCAAAAAATGTGTATTAAAGAATTATTTCTATTTAAACGAACAAAAAAAACCGGCCATGTGCGAGTCGGACTCGCACCGAAGGGTTCCGTACCGTTATCTAAAACTCTGTTAAAACGGCAAAAAATCATGTCTGTTGTATGGGAGCCCTCCTTTAATATTAATTTTAATTTTATTTAATTATTTATTTTTGTAGTGAATATAATAACGAAATATTCTGTGAATATTTAAAGCGTCTACCTGTTGCCGTTATGAATATCGAGCAAAAACAAGCAAAAAAATCACGTTTATTGTATGGGAGCCCCCTTAAATATTTATTAATTTTTTTTTTTTGTATTTTTGTTATATCGGCAACAGAAATACATCATCTGTATAAATTTTAACTGTCTATCTGTCACGGTTCATGAGATACAGCCTGGTGACAGACGGATAGACAGAGAGACAGACGAACAGCGGAGCGATATTAATAGGGTCCCGTTTTTACCCTCGGACCCCTAAAAAGACGAATGAACCATGATTCATAGAGCTCACGTAGAAGCTCTAGATAGGACTCTCAGAGATATAAGAAGCTGTGATAAAATCGTGGGTGGGACACTGTTATGTTTGCTGGGGATTTTCGGCAAACTTTACCGGTAATAGTAAGAGGAACTAGAACAGACATTGTAAAGTCATGCCTTAAAAGTTCCCCATTGTGGAAGTTTGTTCATACCTTAAAACTATCTACGAATATGAGAGCACATTTGGGGGAGTTTTTATTTATTTATAAACATTTTTTTCTTCTAAGTTACTTTTAATAGGAGACGGGATAGTACCTCATTTTGAAAATAAAATTGAAATTGATCGCGATTTAGATGAAAGAGTGACTAGCATTGAGGATCTAATATGGAAGTTTACCCATAGATATCGTTAAAATAGAAAATAAAGATCATCAATGGATGTGTCAAAGGGCAATATTGGCGGCAAGAAACAGTAGTGTTAATGAAATTAACGACCTAATTTTAACTAAATTTCCAGAAGATATAATTACCTACACACCTATTGATAATGTAATGGATCAAGAAGACGCGCTCCATTACGCACAGGAATTTCTTAATACCTTAAACCCGAGTGGCCTTCCCCCATATTCAAGTTAAAAATAGGTGCCCCAATAATTTTACATAGAAATCTTAAACCACCAAATTTATGTAACGAGACCCGACTTTAAGTTTTTTCCGTAATAACGTGATCGTTGCAATAGTTTTTAGTGGTCCAGCAGTCAAACACTGCTTATACATCATTTTAAAAGAATTCAATTTCCAGTTAAGTTATCTTTTGCCGTAACAATTAATAAATCACAGGGGCAAACATTTAAACACATAGGAATCGATTTACGTCAAGACTGCTTTTCACACGGCCAACTATATGTCGCGTTTTGAAGATCGAGTTGCGGAGAAAATCAATATGTTCTTCTGCCACAAGAAAATAAAACTAAAAATATAATTTACGCAGAAGTACTTTAAAATATGTTCCTTTAAAAACTAATTAATCATACTATCAGAAATTGCCGCGGACGAAGTCGCGGGCAACAGCTAGTTATATTATATACATTACAATTATATTCAATGTCGTTTGAAATATCCGATTGTTAAATAATAAAGACTTAAAGATAATACCCACCTACAAAAAAAAACCCTTTAAAAAATATTGGATCTTTTGTAAACTTCTCCTGCAGCGTACCAAAAAAGTTTTTTATCGAATATCGTTTATGACAGTGTTCGTTTATAGTGTGATTAGTTGTTGTCATGGGTGGTCTTATGTATAAGACAAATTAGTTTACTTCTTTATCATATCTTACTAATATTATAAATGTGAAAGTTAGTATAAAAGTTGTTCACATTCATATGTTGACAATAATATTTGTTACTCCCCACGGTATAACAACTGTATGAATGGTGCTGAAATTTTCCAGCCATTAATAAATTATACGTCAGGATAGCACATAAACAAAATATTACGGTAGCTCAACTACATATTAAAACATACGCTACAATTTCTACTTCTATTTTAGCTGCCAGGTATACTGCACGACCGTCTCCAAAGAAATGTATTCATTCTAAACATCGAAGAAGACTACAACAGCTCCAAAATCCGTCCTTCCAAACTCTACCGGGTCGTATCCACTTCCACCCATAAGAACTCGAGAATAGAGCTTGTAAAATGGCGTCCTCTGGTGCCTTCATCTGGAGTGACCACCATTACTGTCCGAAGTCATTCTGATCTTCCTTTGCTGTCAAGTTCAAGGGCTAGTCTCCCAATAGGTCACACGTTAGTAATTTTAACTTCGTACCCTCAAACTCCTGGATTGAAAGAGTTAGTAACAGCATGGAGGAAGGATGCGAATCGGAATCAAATATATCTTATAGCTATGAGCAAGGACGTGGAAAGCCAATGTCTGACTCAACTGCCTGATTTGGATTTGGCATTTAACATCTTGAATAATGTAAGTACACTTTTACTACCTATCTAATTTTCATAGCCTTATGGTGGTGATGGTGAAGTCAGAAAGTATGTGACATAATAAATAGAGTCAGCTAATATTTTCTTCTTCTTTTCCTTTTCCCTTTATTATGTGAGGTCAGAGCATGACAGTTTGTACCAATTCATCTACCGCTGGTCATTACCTCTGTTACATCCTTCTTACACGTATCCTTCCACCATTTCTTTAATCTTCCCTATGTCTTCCATTTCTAACTTTCCCAAAACTCTTACCGTGATATAATTTTTATCCCATTTTTTTTGCTCAGCTATGTTTGGAAGGAAACGGGGGAGACCTTTGCCCAGCAGTGGGACAATATAGGTAAAAAAATAATAATGGGGGGTTTACCTAAGAAATTGGCGTTTTTTCCGTTTGCCATTTTGTTTCTACTATGATTTTTTTAGTAAAACACTTTTTTTTATTCAAACGTGAAAGTGAACTATAATTTCTTTATGCAATTTTGCATCAATTTTTTTGTTTTTTTTTTGTATTCAATTATTGAAAAATGCTCATGAAAAACTCGTTTCAGATAAAGTCTGTTTTGATCAAAAATGTTGTATATTTTTCTATTATTATATATTATGTCAGTATTTTCATTTTCCATTTAATCTTTAACTCATCTTGATTAACGCGGAGTTTGGTCAAAAACTACTCACACATGTGTATTTTGAACTTTTGCCTTGCAGGGTAATTGGGGAGGAGAGTTCTATCTGCCGTCCTCCGAAGAGCCGTCAACAAACAGTGTGGTGTCGTTGAAGAGCATGCAACTTGGAGATCTGAACTCGATGAGATGGGTGGAACAGCCCGAGCTGACGGGAGCTGGTATACCTGTTACGGTAGGTTGTTAGTAGCTCTGTAGATATGCAGCGTGTAACATAGGAAAAGTTGTTCATTTTGATGGGCCGAGTTACCCCTTCAAGGGAAGTTCCTTGATTAAGTTACACAATATATATACAGAATAGAGAAAGATTTTTTATGACATAGGGCGGCAAACGAGCAAGCATGTCACTTGATGGTAAGCGATCACCGCTGCCCATAGATTACTGCAACACCTGGGGTGTGACAGGAGCGTTGCTAGCCTTTTAAGAAAACATAGACTCGTTTTTTAAAGCTTCCAATGTCGTATCGAAGAATCGTAAGAATATTAAGTTAACCCTTTGACCGCGAACGTCGGATAAATCTGACATAAATTTTCTATAGATTTATTCGACGTTCGCAGTCAAAGGGTTAAAGGGTAAACATCTTCCCTTTCGTTTCATTTTAAATCATATAGGTACCATAGGGTGACATCTGGGGATATACGGGGAGCGAGACAGGCCTGCTAGGACCTGGAAGAGATTGCAAGTTTGTACCATTTAAAAATTCTCAGGAAGTTCGTTCCATTGTAAGTACTTTCAGCAATGTGGGAGCAAATATTGTTACAATATTACTTACAGGTTCACTACTGCAGCTTCAACCACCGTGACACGAAACAAGGATTGGGGATATCCAAATATATCGGCGACAGCTCAGGATCTTTCGCGATGGAGTTCAGCGGAGTGACAGACAGGTATTCTAAGAGCCAACGCATATGACCGACAGTGGCGGACAATAAGTATAAGAATAAGCTTGTGGCACGTGTGCCGACAATGCTCACTTGAATCACCTAAGTAGTTCGTCCCGCGATTTTCAAAGGATCAAAAGTGAAATTTACGTAAAAAAAAAATCTAAACATGCCGTTGTGTGCTATTCTAACGTGTAAAGTGAAAAGTCCTAGTGAAACTTTGACCAAAGGAGGAGCTTTTACTCAATTGTGTTGCATTAGTAGTATGCTAGAAATGAGGCGACACTGGTTTTCATAGAAATCACGCGTGATAACATTTCTAATATGTTTGTTGTTCTGTGTTGCGTATTTGATATGACTACATTTCAGCTTGATACCTCCACGCGTTCCTGAGATAAAGGGTCTTGATAGATAGATATAATTCAGTTTTTTCCTTTTGAGGAACGGGACCCTAAAAAATCCTTTTCATCTTCAGTGGAGAACGTGTGATGGGCTTGATACCACACGGAGCGGCCAGTTCCCGAGTGCTCGCAATCCCGGAGCTGTTGTGGCCGGTGCCGGAGCACTGGAGTCTCGAAGACGCGGCCACCGTCCCTCTCGCTTACACCCAAGCTTTCTACTGTCTGGTAAATGTTTTTTCTCTTTTGTTTCTATAGCTGATATAATGCTTAATTCATTGTTTTTATATAGCATTAAAATACTCGGTAAGTATATTATTAAAATTGAAATTGTGTGAAGAATCAACCACTGTGTCACGGAGCTCGACAATGCTGTAAGCGCGAAAAATAAGCCTGACAGCAAGATTCATGTTCATTATTCATTAGCCGTGTGGTTTTCGGCAGAGTAGAATAGGACTACTCCAAGTCTTCCCGTGGATGTCGTAGAAGGCGACTTAGGAAATACAAGCTAAACAAAGCTCATAAACACCAATGAGACCTCTTCAACCCGTCTGGCTAGCGAGGAGAGTGTTGGCCAATTCCTCTGTCTGCTCTGGCTAAGTATGGCTCCGGTAGTACAGAGGGGGTCATGCTCCTGCAGTGGAGACTAAAAAAAACTGATGATGAAGATTCATGTAAAAGTAATTAATAAACAGTGGACCTACTGGCATCTAATGATGATTTTTGGAACTAACGTTGCCAGAGCCTTTACCCGAGCGCGTGTCTTCTGATGAGGTATCTATTTCTTATCATCATCATTTTAGAAAATAAATTATAGAATACTTAGTATCTAATTCATAAGAAAATCACGTTCGGTCTCTGAAAATACAATTTCATTGTGATATCCTTCAACAGATTTTGAAACTAGCGTTGAGGGATGTTTGTGAGGACATATTCGTGCACAGTGGCGCCGGGGGGCTAGGCCAGGCAGTCATCTCCATTGCACTGGCACACGACCATAGGGTCTTCACGACGGTAGGCAGTGTGGAAAAGAAACAATTCCTGCTTAAACGGTTTCCGGACTTAAAAGGTAAGTACCTTAGTACCACTTTTATAAGTTGCCTCGGTATCGTTCGATGGCGCAGAATAGCGCAACCTACCGCCGACTCCAACCGACTGAAAACATTAGTGCAAAAACGAACTTATTTCTACTACATAAGATTTAAAATACTAAAGAACAGGACTGTGCTGTCTCGCTCATAATACTTGTACAGTCGACAGCACGTCAAGTTACCCTGTTTGAACTTTGGACCGTGCGAAAATTTTGTTCCGCGCTACGTGCGAATGAATACAATATATTTTTGTCGTTTCGTCTCATGCGCAGAGCGGATGACGTAGGCTTCGTAGCGCCCGTCGAACGCTTGTGTGTGTATAATAATTCATGCTTGTGCGTGTGCACCGCGTAGGCGCGCAAGAGTTTTCTTAAATTGACTCTTGTTATAATATCACTTTACTCATTGCAACGCCTTAGGATGTGTAATATCAAATAAAGTAATATTTCGCTATCTAAATAATTACTTAATGTAATCTCTATTCAAAAAATGTATGCAGACCAGACCAAAATCATATTATGCCTAAATAAGATATTTACAACTATATATAGGTTTTGCTTTTGATTAGTAAAGCAATTAAAAATACTAAACCCTGCGGCGACTTGCGCTTACAATTCTGTTACAAATCTGGTCAGCCAAGTTTGAATTTTATTGTAATAGCATCAGTGCACAGCATTTGTTGAGAATACTATAATTTTTACTTTTTGAGTAACGTTGAAAATGACATGAATACAAAAAATACTGTATCTAACGTAAAATAGTAAACCGCGCAGATTGAAGGACAAGTAAGTATGTTTTGGCATTATTAATTGAATTTTATTAATACGAAAGTTGATATTTTTAAATAAAAATATTAAATAGTATATCAAATCACACAGATTGAGCAAGTCCCAAAGTAAGTTCGAGACTTGTGCTATGGGATACTAACTCCACGATACTATATTTTATAACAAATACATATATAGATAAACATTCAAGACCCAGGCCATTCTGAAAAAGATAATTTTTCATCTTGACCTGACCGAGGATCGAACCCGGGGCCCTCGTGTCGCAGGCGGGCGTGTCCACTGCGCCACGGAGCTCGCCTCTCGTGTTTGTGGTAATACATACACAATAAATTATTTTATGATTACTAGACATAAAATGACTGAACTTCGTAGTGTATTAAAATTGTTAAGCATAAATACCACGCGAATCATCGCGTAGAATAGAAGTCTCTGGCGATCTTTCATTTTGGGAGCCAAGATCGACTCAAGTAATAACAAAGTGGACTAAAGCACATGTAAATCAGCAAACTGTGTAATTTTCAATCGAACCAGGAATTTAATGAAGAAAGGGTTTTACTTTTAAAACTGAAAGTTCTAAAAATAGAAAATATAACTTTCACACTTTTCAACGCTATTGACAAAGCGGAATCCCTATCGATCTATAAAGGAATAGGTATTAAGGATAGGATTATTAAACAAGGGACAAAGTATTTTTATAAATAAAAGCAAAAGAACTGATAAATTGCAATCTTTATTTTAACATTTGCTTGCACAAAAAAAATCACAGCTATGATAAAAAAAGAATCTTTTAAATATATTTGCTTACAAGAACAAATAACTCTTTGACACTACCAGAATTCTTTTAAATGTAAATAAACAAAATAATCATGTAAATATAATCAATCTATTATTTTTTATAAAAAGAAGAAAAATTAACAAACGTAAAAATCTTATTTCTAATAACTTTACAGTTAAGTGTCATCAATGTAATCAACATACAATTCAAATATTTAAAGGATTGTTTCAGACAATTCTGTGTAAGTATTCACTATGGTAGCGAAGTTTATACCGCAAGGTAATAAATGTTCTAACAAATAAGTAAAGCTTGTTTTAATGAAGTCGAAGTATTTATTCCGACACTAGACCTATACACCGTGTAAATAGACCCTCGACATTCCCTTAACGGAGTGACTCAGCCCACCAATATGAACAACTTTTCCTATGGGGCCAGCTGAGCTCATCCAGCCCCAGTAGCCTAAACTTATCCTACCGCTTAACTTATTTGGTAGCACATTTATTACCTTACACCTTTCGTTATCTCGCCTCCATAATATTTTCCTGCCATGTTTGTCGGATTTAAATGTTTTTTCATTAACAAAAATTACAATATTATTCTCCCAGTCGAAGTTATAGGCAATATTCGAGACAAAAACTAATCCGGGCGTCAGCGTAGGCTCTATTTAATAGGATTTTTGTCGCTGGGGTGCGGTGTTTAAGTCCACCTGCAGCTAGACGACGTCGCACAGTATCTTTTGATATCTGAAACAACAATTCTAAATAAATACAAGTAAAATTAAAAGTTTTCGTAATCCCAGGACACTAAAATCGCTCTTAAAATTAAACGGATGGACCAATTTTGCTAAAACATATAGCCAAAAACACTCTCGAATAAAACACCTTTCCAACAAAAAATAATTATCCAAATCGATTCTCCGTAGACAAACACACACATACACATACACGTGAAACTTATAACAAACTACACATTTTGAAATATTTATTTAGGTTTTTTTTTTCTAATTAATAATGTCAACATTAAAAATAATATTTCATCTATATAAAATCACATCAATTTATATCAGTTCACTATATTACATATTTAAATTTTATAATAATAAAATTATATTAGTTAAGAGAATGGCCAAAAACTGACAACAGCTCGGTTACCGCCTATTCCCATCACCAAAACTATTTGGCCAAACTAAATAATATGCGAAATCCATACGGATATTATAAATATGAAAAGACGTGTGTTTGATTGTTCGACCTTTTTTTACGTCAATGTGGAGCAATGGGTTGAGGTGAAAATTTACATTTCAGCTAGTTCTATATGAAAGTCAGACTGGCGTTTGGTTAGTCAAAATCAAAAATCAAAATCAAAACGTTTATTCAGAAAATAGACCTTTGCAGGCACTTTTTCACGTTAAATCACATTTTAAAGGATCTATCTTTCTTCTCTATCTTTTTTATTTATTTATTTTTTTAATGTCGATCCCTCGGGAACAGTACTTTTTCCCGGGATAAAAGGTAGCCTATGTCCTTCTCCGCACTTCAGAGAACTTGTATGCAAAATTTCATGATGATCGGATAAGTAGTTACGGCGTGAAAGCGTAACAAACAAACAAACAAATAAACAAACTCACTTTCGTATTTATAATATTAGTAAGGATTCTTTTTTGGAACATATTATGTCAGCGATCGAGTGTGCAATGATAATGTTTTACATTATACACAGTAGTTTCAAAGAGGCCGAGCAGACCTGTCCCCCCTAGCTTTTCAATTTATTATCGGTAATAGATAATTTTACTATGGGCCATAATCCTTATCCTTACTAATATTATAAATGCGAAAGTGAGTTTGTTTGTTTGTTACGCTTTCACGCCCTAACTACTGAACCGATCATCATGAAATTTTGCATACAAGTTCTCTGGAGTACGGAGAAGGACATAGGCTATCTTTTATCCCGGGAAAAAGTACTGTTTCCGAGGGATCGACATTGACGCGGGTGGACCCGCGGGCGAAAGCTAGTAACTAATAAATTTAAATAACAATTGAAAATAAATAGCCGGGTAAGGTAAAGAATGAAACAGAATAAAGTTGAAAATAACAATCTCTTCTATGCTGATCTGGGAGAAAACAAAAACTTAGAATGTGCCAGCTGCTCCTCTTTCCGGGCAAACCGTATAATCCGGTCGAGGGAATGGACAAAATTCTACGGAATCATATAAGCGATGCGGCTAGCAACCCATCACTATTTGATTCCGTTACTTACTATACCCCATCAATATGCTAAGTGTGGCGCCTTAGGTCTTATGGTCTTAGGCTCTGTCTACCCCGTAAGGGATAATGACGTGATTATATATGTATAATAATACTATATCTTACAGTTAGAAGCGCTTCGTTATTTTTACATAAAAACTTATTATTCAATCGCTAACTGTCTCTGGTCCTCTATCAAACTAATAGGCTTGAGCACAGAGTGCAATGACGATAACATGTGTTTTTTAAAGTAGATCTCCAGCGCGTGTTTTACTCTATACAATCGACCCGGCTTAAAGACTAATTTCGTAAACTAATACGACTGAATTTACCTTGAGTATAAACTACCTAACCCATAAAAAATATTTTGTAACAAATTAAACAATAGCACCGATTTCGTAGGGCATTCGCATTTCGTTGCGATTTCGTAGCAAGAATTTTTGTTTGTGGCTACGATTATCCCGGCCGAGACGCAAGCCGCTCCCATCACTGTTCGCATGGCGCGTATATATCAAAAACCGGCCAAGCGCGAGCCGGACTCGCGCACGGAAGCGACGGCGCTCGCGAAGGGTTCCGTACCGATATATAAAAACATCAAAGAATCATGTCTGTTGTATGGAAGTTTAATATTAATTTTATATTTATTTCATTACTAGCTTTCGCCCGCGGCTCCGCCCGCGTCAATGTCGATCCCTCGGGAACAGTACTTTTTCCCGGGATAAAAGGTAGCCTTTGTCCTTCTCCGCACTCCAGATAACTTGTATGCAAAATTTCATGATGATCGGATCAGTAGTTACGGCGTGAAAGCGTAACAAACAAACAAATAAACAAACAAACAAACAAACTCACTTTCGCATTTATAATATTAGTAAGGAAGAAAAGGAAGGCGAACATGTAACTAAATATTCTGTGAATATTTCAAGCGTCTACATGTTGCCGTTATCAATATCGAGCGAAAACAAGCAAAAAAAATCACGTTTGTTGTATGTCAGCCCCCTTAAATATTTATTTTATTAAATTTTTTAGTATTTGTTGTTATAGCGGCAACAGAAATACATCATCTTTAAAAAAATTTAACTGTCTAACTATCACGGTCCATGAGATACAGCCTGGTGACAGACGGACAGACAGACGGACAGCGGAGCGAAATTAATAGGGTCCCGTTTTTACCCTTTGGGTACGGAACCCTAAAAAGCACGTTTGTTGTATGGGAGCCCCCTTAAATATTTATTTTATTCTATTTTTTAGTATTTGTTATTATAGCGGCAATAGAAATACATCATCTGTGAAAATTTCAACTGTCTTACTATCACGGTTCATTAGATACAGCCTGGTGACAGATGGACAGACAGACAGACGGACAGCGGAGCGATATTAATAGTATCCCGTTTTTACCCTTTGGGTAAAAAACCAGAAAACAAATACACACGCAGCCGGATGATGACATTATTCAAAAACAGGATACAAAGGATTTTACTTACACTATATTCTGAAGCCGTCGACTGAGTAGGTAGAAATGGGTTGGAATATGAGCGGACACGATTTCCGCGTCTTGCTCTGCCGTGGTCGCTCGCTGGTAGAGCGCCCGGTGATAAGCGGATAAATCTCCGTCGGTTTCTTAATACCGCTTTACCCAAAAGTTTATTGTTTTTCTCTAAAATAAAAAAGGAAAGAAAATTAAAAAAATATATATTTCAATGCTAGCTCCGTGGCGCAGCGGTCAACACGCCAGCCTGCGACACGGAGTGACCGGGTTCGATCCCCGGCCAGGTCAAGATGGAAAATCATCTTTTTCAGATTGGCCTGGGTCTTGGATGTGTATCTTTAAATGTATTTGTTATAAAATATAGTATCGTTGAGTTAGTATCCCATAACACAAGTCTCGAACTTACTTTGGAGCTAGCTCAATCTGTGTGATTTGTCCGTATATATTTATTAGTTTATTTATTATTGCTTTCAAGTAGTTAAGACAAATCAGAGTAAGTATATGAGAATCTAACTGAAATAAATGTATAATTTATCATTAAACAAAAACATGATCATAAGAAGAGACAAATGAATTTAATGGAAAATATGTTTGGACCAAAAACATATACTTAAAAAAAGTTTTTGTCACCAATAGTTATACGATAAAGTTAAAGTTACGATAAATAAATATATACGGACAAATCACACAAATCGAACTAGCTATTTATGATGATTATTCTGTATGACATGAATCTAACAAATTGTGTTATAGACCTGGTCTATTTTGTATTCAAATTAATCACTATAAAATAAATATAATATACACTCACTGTAATTCCAGTTCTGCGTTCTATGTCTTTTATTCGGAGGCCACTCTCCCTTAGCGCAATTATCGTTTGCCTTTGCACAGGTGTTAATTGAGGCGCCATATTGCACTACACAACAAATGAGCTTGACCGGTAACGAAAAAAGCCGTTTGCACTTCGATGACTCAGACTAGACTAACAATAACAAACAAAACAACAAAGCAATCGGCATTAGCACACATAAACAAACCCCCCTGCATCCCCGGCACCCGAAAAAACATCCAATAATGAGGAAGCGCTCGCGCATGCTGCCCTGTGATTGGCTTTGACATAGATTCGCAGTCCTTTTCCAAGAAATTAGTGCATTCCACAGTAGTATACTTGTAGATATATTTATAAGGGTAACTTGACGTGCTGTCGACTGTACTGCGCGGCGCAGCAGCGAACTCCAGACATGGCGCATACGCATCAGCTAATAGCGGACGGATTATTTATGCGCCATACAAAAGTTTGATTTCTGCGCAGGTACAATGGCGTAACTTATAAAAGTGGTAGAACTGTAACTATCGCCAACCCTAAGTGGCCGTGTGGTTTCTGGCAGAGTAGAACCGGACCACTCCGAGTCTTCCCAAGTATGGCTCCGGTAGTACAGAGAGGGTCATGCTCCTGCAGTGGAGACTAAAAAGACCTGGTGATGATGACGATGATGACTGTAACTATTATGAACAAGATATTTTATATTAAACAGGCCGGGCCGGTGCGTACAATATAACAAAGTAAATCGGTATTACTTCCTATACATTATTTCAATTCCATATTAGAATGGAATAAACCAAATAGAGTTAGCACAACGCCACGCCATTAAATACGATATTTATTAACTACGTTTTAAGTCCAATTTCCTTTGTTCCATTTAATATCTGATCCGATCCGACTCCGATACAAGAAGTATACATACTTTTGACTAGCTCCGTGGCGCAGCGGTCAACACGCCTGCCTGCGACACGGAGTGACCGGGTTCGATCCCCGGCCAGGTCAAGATGGAAAATGATCTTTTTCAGATTGGCCTGGGTCTTGGATGTTTATCTATATATGTATTTGTTATAAAATATAGTATCGTTGAGTTAGTATCCCATAACACAAGTCTTGAACTTACTTTGGGGCTAGCTCAATCTGTGTGATTTGTCCGTATATATTTATTTATTTATTTATTATTTATTTTATACATTAGATATATACAGACAGATAACTAAATTGAGAATCGGACCGGAGTCTGGCAGGCTATAACTTCTCAACGGAATTTGACGTATATGTTAAGGAAATCGTTAATCCTGAGTGACAAATACCTACATAAAAAAATATTTAGCAGGAAAGTCGTGTCTTTATTTTTCTTTGATTAAAATCGTAGTAATAATATTTATTTTCCAGAGGATGACATTGGGAACTCCAGAGACCATACGTTCGCAGACTTAGTTCTCACGCGCACTAAAGGCAAAGGATGTAAGATAGTGTTTAGCTGTGTGGAAGGTTCACTAAAAAACGTAAGTTAAAGAGGAGATATAGTTGTTTTTAACCCTTTCACCACGAGACTTAGTAGTCATGCTCCTAGCGCGAAAAATACGTCAAATTCAACAATTTCATGCAGTACCTTCTTGGTTACCGTTTTGTTATATACCACTGGAGCTCCCATCAAGGGTTAAAGTTGTTTTTAATCAAATGATTTTAATGTCTTATATAGAAAACTAAGCATAAATTGTAAACCTGAAAATAAGCACAATGTTCACTAAGAAAGATCTTTAGAAGTAAATAAGGAATTTTCAATAAAATTTTTGAAAAAGATACACAAAAACTATCATGACATTAACAAAATTTTTAGTAACTTATGTTTTCAAGATTTGAAAACATAAGCTACTAAAAATGTTGTTGATGCCATGAACGCAATACGTATACGTAGCTGTCGAACAAAGATTTCACGCGTCCCTTACAAATTTCCAAAAAATGTGTCTATTACTTTGAGATCAAGAAATTTTTGCATTAAGAATTATTCCTTTAATGAAGATTCCATTTTTGTGAGGTCTCATTAAACAATAAAGTTAAATAATTATCTATGTTCTTGTCAATTAAGGTTTTGGACATTTTTCAAAATGTCGGAATTGCCACAAAGGTCCTAAGCGCCATTGGGGAATATGACGTTTAGGAACATGGTGAATTCGCTGTGATACGATTAAGTCTCGCTAGGTCTACAGCTCACAGACCCACTAGTTTTATTTATTTACCTTATTGAAAATTGTCTTTACAGACCACCCTACGAATAAGCGGTAACAATGGCATCACCTTCGATTTCTCTCAGCTATCAAACGCGGAAGACTACAGTTTCGGGATGTTCTATCTGACGAAAGATCGAACCTACCACGTCATGGAGACTTCTGGTCTGTTTGCCGACAAGCACGTTATGAGGGTAAGTTTTTGAAGAGAAAACTTCTTTAGTTGTGCACTTTTTGGGATGGGCAAAAATTGTTAAACTTGCGTCAGGACACGTGACCTGATGGAAAATTCGTAAGGAGAGGTAAATATCCCCCTCTCTTTCTACGGCGCGGAGTTTCTACTTTTGCCGGAATTTCCGGAGAGGAACTGAGATCGGGTGAGATTCGGAACCTCTCCCCCCTCCTCCTCACGTAGTCTATGCTGCGGATGCCCCCTAAACATTCCATCATAGATATGCAATGGTTGGCAAGGTTTGTTAGTGTGAAATCATTTTTCAGGCACTAAACAGGTACGTAGTGGATGGCATAGCTCGGGGATATGTGATGCCTCTGACTCGCACCGTGTTCCCTCCATCGGAAGCAGCGCGGGCATTAAAATTCCTTGCTTCAGGAAACCATATGGGTCGAGTGATGATGAAATTGATTGACAGTAATATCCAAGGACAGCCAAGGTATGTATACAATGTACATAGGGTTGGCAACCGTCCGGATTGTACAAGACATAGATACATACATAACATCTGTTTCCTTTGTGGGGTGGACAGTAACCAGGCATTTAAGACCTAATTTTTATAGGCCGTCCCGTATTCTTGACATTAATTTGTGTCGGGATACCAAGTTTAATAAAATAATCTTAATCATATTATTGCATACATAGCATGAAGAGCCAATTTGATAAACTGGGTGCAAGTCACCCGAAATCGCCGAGCGATCTACTCTATGCACTCTATTTGGTGGCGAGTGCGAGGGGGTCGGAAAGTGGGATACCTCGTATGGGTACCCTCGTACCGGTATTCGATGCCGGAGAGTGATCGGAGTGGGCCTCGCTTATCGCTTAGTCCGTGTTTTATAGACATTGAGTAGCTAGGGCTAGGGTCAGGCTTAACAGACAATAATTTGTGATAACTCACAGACCCGTCAGTGAATGATTGGAATTTTACATTCAGTAGATTTACACAATAACATATTCAAATATTTAGTCCATACTAACATTTGAATATCCCGCCGTGAATGACCGTGTCCCTTATCTACCTTCTTTGCTTCTATGCTTTTGTCACGGCGTCTAAGTAGAACACGTCTTTTTATCTTAGAAATTTAGGAACTTCTAGTACTTACTACTACTAGTACTTTTCCCCGGTAGCCTATGTCCATCTCCGTATCCCAAACAAAGTTTGCAATATTTCATGATGATCGGTTCAGTAGTTAGAGCGTGAAAGCATCACAAACAAACTCACTTTTGCATTTTCTTATTAGTTAGAATATCATTTAGGATTAGGATAGGATTTATACTCCAAATAAATATTTTTGTGTGTATTTAAGGATCGTGTGTTCACCCGACCACTGTCATCTGATAGTGACGGACGACTATGACTGCGGTCTTCAGTGGGTGAAGCGACTAGTAGATCGAGGAGCTAAGAAAATACGAATGCATTCTCTGATGTCGAATAATATACTAACCGATGTGACGTGAGTATACCTAGTACATTTTTAACCAGCCGGCCTATTTGCTAGCTCAGTGTAGAACGTTTTGATAATCACTTATGGAAAAAGAGGAATAATTCACATACTCTCAAAGAAAATCGACGTTTGAGTAGAAGCTTTACCGCTTCTATACTTCGGTGAGTGAGAGTGCTGGAGGCCCATCCTTCCCCCATTTCCTCACCCATGTCCTTCCCCAACTCCTTGAAAGCTGGCAACGCTTCTGTTACTCCCTGATAGTTCCAGTCGTCCATAGACAGCGTTGATCGCTTACCATCAGCTGACTTACTTGCTCGTTTGCCGTCCTATACCATAAAAAAATAATTACTATAGCTTCTTTTTCTTTTCAGAATGTGGCATAACAAAGGTGTAGATCTAGAGATCACGTCTGACGAAGATCTGGAGAGCACTAAAGGGGTTTTGGGCTTATTCAACAATTGTGTTAAAGCTGGCCCAATAGAGGGGATGTATGTGTTATCAGCTGAAAACAACATCAGTCAGAAGACCGTTGATCATCTTGATGTTTTGTCAAGAAAGCTATCTCAAGAACTAAAGTACGTACTTTGTCGTCTTTCTTACCTGCAAAATAATAGACAAAGTTAACTTGGATTTTCTCATTCTAGGTACTTCGCAGTGATAAGTAGAGAAAGGTCTCTGGGACAACAAACATGTACGTGCCGAGCACAGGACCACCTTCCAGCCAAAAAACTCATTCTACCTTTAAGTAAGGTGGGTAATATCCAACATCCTCCTCGTCAGAGTGTGTTCTTTCACCGACGCACCACAGCTAAGGTTGAATCGTCAGTTGTGGTGGGTCCAAACCCAGGATTCGTCAATATTAGTGGTTTATACTCTCTGTAGTTCTACGCTTCCTCGACGGGCTGTGTTGGCTAGGGTAGAAATAAAATAGCAACCCAAAATATGAGGAGAATGGGTTCTCCTAAATACAACAGGGGAGTGGCTCCTTATTAGGTCAGAGATGTCATCCTCAACTGCATGTCCAGTGGTTGCTGTCATGATATCGAGTACCTACGTGCGCTCGGCCTTCCGAGCTACTACTTGCTTTTTCCGTATTCATCCGAGTGAGTAGTATCCCAATACCTTCATTCCTTCCCCAAATCCAACATACTCCAGCCTGCCCCAGCCTAAAAATGTTTTTGATGGAAGCATTGTAAGTTCAGAAAGTCCAAGAATTCCGCCTGCCGAGCATGGTGAAAATGACAATATCTGCCCATGAAACGAAGAATTCTTGGGAGAGGCCTGAGTCCAGCAGCGGACTTCTTAAGAGTGAAATGTTGATAGTGAAAATACAACAGAGGACCAAAACATTAATGGGCCTTTCTAAGCGGCTTATGTGTGAAAAATGGCCCACGGTAGCAGTAAGTAGTAAGCCGACAGCATAATATTGTATACTAATCATTCAAAAAGGAAAATAATTTGGTAAGTGCATGTCTTATGGCTAACTCTCCTTGGGTAGAGACCATAATCACAATCTTGGGTAGATGGTTGGTCTTATATCTTCACTTCACAATTTAGTTACTTCGACTGGTATTGCAAATAGAGACTAATTACATATTCAATTTTTTTATAATAGGTATTTCATCAAAATAGCACTTCTTCTTGAATAAAATCAAAAGAGACTGGACATAACATTTTTAAAGAAGCTTCCATTTCTGCGTATGGTCTGGAAGAATATCGTAACATAAGTTTTTTCTATCGGAGGAAAAAAAGACTGAAAATAAAAAAAATTAAACATAACTATGTACTTAATTTACTTGTTGCTGCAAATAAACTTGACATAAATAATAGACTTCTTGCGGCTGAATGATGATGATGATGAAATTAACGTTTAAGAGCATTATGAGTATCAGCTCTTAAATTTTTAAATCCTGTTAGACCTTATATCTTAATGACCAAATGGTTACAAAGTGTTTTGCTACATGTTTAGAATAATGGCTTCGACAATTCACACCTGGACGCCATCGAGCAAGCACTACGCTCAAAAGAATCAGTGCTGACAGCTGATAGTTCAGAAGATACAGAAGCTTCATTAATAGACCAGATTGCTGCTATAGCTGGTACAGCAACATTGTACTTATTGCATTTTGGTTTTTACTTTCTGGTTTTGGTTGTTGTTTGGTGTTTTCTATTTCATTTATGGTGTTAGCTTTTGTAATGGATTCATCGATTTTAGTCAAATTCATGTTATTACTAATTAAAAATCTTCTTTGGGTTCGGTTTCGGTTCTTTGGAATATACACGTTGAGACGAAGTTGAAATCAATTATGGCTGCTGCCAAAACCCGTTTCCGGGCATACCAATATGTAGTATGCCCATGAGCAGGTCTTGGCAGGAGGAGAAACTATTCCATTTAAAGGAAAGATTAGTGGGTTATGTATGGGATGTGTCTGGGTAATTGCAAAAGGGTCGATCACCTGACATAATCATGATAATTGACCACATGTGGTAGTGATGGTTCTACCACTAGATATATTATATGTAGTATCCATTATTATTACTCCACCTAGATGACCTCCGTCACGATTATTTCTCATTTCAATGCTCTGGGTTCAATTTTTAACGTGAGTAGACAAAATTATTATTACAGGTATAATCCATATATTGTATAATCTATACCAAGTGGGATTTAAAGGCATATCCATATTAAGACGTAGTAAAACGTCACGACATCCCGCAAAATTGCACTACCTATTCTGATCACTGACAATCGTAATAGACATAAATATTACTCCGCTTTATGAAGCGTCTTACCTGTGACTAAGAGGCTATCTCATCATCATCATAATCATCATTTCGTGAGGTTCGTGCGCGACACAGTCTATCGACCATGCACACCCTGGTGTCAGAATTCTTCGGAGGCTATCTAAAAATCTACTATTTATGTTGCTTTTTACAATTTAAAAAGTCATTATTTTTACTTTTAACACATCATTAATTTAAATATTTTGCAAATGAAATGATTTTCCAGAGATCGATATTCCGAAAGATGTTGATGACAGCACCACTTTGGGATCCTTAGAACTCAGCGATATACAAGTGAAGGCAGTGTCTAATTTGATGACGGATACATACAGTATTTATTACTCCACAGAACAGTTGAAATCCCTTACTATCGAACGGTAAGTATCTCTTATATCTCTAAGAATCAGAATCGCAAGAAAAAATGGTTGGTTTCCCCCCCAACCCATTCGTGATCCCCTCGGAAAATTATCAAATGTTTTATTGCACTTTGTCACTCTTATGTATACGTGGTGAAATTTTAGCGTTTTGAACCCTTAAAGGGGTAAATTAGACCATCAAAATGAACAACTTTTCCTATGGGAACAATGCTATAAAAAAAAATTCGACATTCCCATATAAACTGGCCGGGCGGCGGAACTCTTTTGTATGGAAATGACGAATTTTTTTTGAGTTCCCAGCATTTGTCCCATGGAAAAAGTTGTTCATATTGATGGTCTGAGGCGTCCAAAGCGATAAAAATTTCACCATGTATATTTAAAAATGGGTACCTACAATGGAGGTAAAAAAGAAACGTGTGCACTTCGGGAGTGCCGGCAGAAGGGAAAACTCCATGCGGTAGAAAGAGAGGGGGATACTACTTCCTCTCCTACGCCGGGCTGGCGGTCTCAGGTCACCTGTCCTGTACCCACCCCAAAAAGTGCATAACGCCGTTAAACAAGTTTTCACTTCAAAAATACAAGATATTTAATGACTTGGCGATCAGCGTAGCTTGGCGATCAGCATAGCCAAATACTGGTGAACAGAATTATAATAAAACGGAACCATTTCGACTCGAAAACAAGATATTTAGTGCTTTTTTTATTTACCTATATCGTCCTACCGCTGGGCAAAGGTCGTTCCCATCGTTTTTCCACTCGTCCCTGTCAGATGTTACTCCAAACCAGTTGCTCAGAAAAGGGTTCCCAGCGCTTTCTCAATCTACCGCGGCGACCATGACCACTCTTTTGCTATCCCGGCCCGTCAGTTGTGAGGCATTCTGCCGACATACCCCGTCCAATCCCATTTTAGTACTGCGACTTTGGTGATCAGTGATTCCAATTTTTTAACGGAGTGTAGCATTGAATGCTTGATACAGATCAATTTTTAGAGTTCCGTACCCAAAAGTTTAAAACAGGACCCTATTCATATGGCTCCGCTGTCCGTTTGTCTATTGTATAGTGACTATTTTTATTTAAGATCTATAAAACCGTCAAGGATGCATCTTATAGCCGTTGCTATTCAATACCTACACAGAATACATAATGCGCATTGTCTTGGAGCAATGGGACAAAGGAATATCAGTTGGGGGACACGTGCTCAATAACCTCAGGTACGCGGATGATACCACTCTGCTCACTCGAACAAGAGAGGATATGGAGGATTTCCTGACTCGTCTCGAGACAACTAGCCTAAATTTCGGACTTGCTATCAACAGAGACAAGACAAAGATGATAATAGTGGACCGGGCTGAACAAAATGAAGCGAATGTACAGAACATAGCTAACTGCGAAGTGGTACAAAGCTATGTATACCTCGGTTCTACTATCTCTAGTTCTGGAGGCTGTGGTGACGAGATTAGACGACGTTGCGCTATTACCAGATCGGCAGTAGAGCGGTTGGGAAAGATTTGGGGGGACAGGAGGGTTACCAAGAAGACAAAGGTCAGACTGATGAAGTGTCTTGTCTTCCCTATCTTTCTTTATGGTGCCGAAACCTGGTCCCTGAGACAGCAAGATTGCCGCAAAATTGACGCATTAGAGATGTGGTGCTGGAGACGCCTCCTTAAGATCCCGTGGACGGCGTTTCGCACAAATGCCTCCATCCTCAAAGAGCTTGACATAAAGAACCGGCTTTCTTCAACTGTGAAGCTGCGTGTACTCAAGTTCTTTGGCCATATCACACGAAATGAAAACTCGATGGAGAGACTGGTCGTTCAGGGACAGATAGAAGGAAAGAGATCTCGCGGCCGATCACCAACTCGCTGGTCTGACATAATTAAAAAAGCTACCGAGTCAACCATGGTCCAATGTACGCGAAACGTAATAAATCGAAAGAAATGGAAGTACATCGCGGAGAGCGCAATCCTGGAAAAAGCACACCCACCAAACACCTCTCCATGTACCACGTCTGCGCAACCACGACCACTCTGACAAGAGTGAACGACTAAGAAGAAGAAGATCTATAAAACGTCATGTATTTTGAAGTGACTATCAAAACGTACACTAAGTTAGCACTTAGGCCGGCAGATGTGTGAAGTATTGTTGTATCCCTGGCTTTAACCCGAAGGTCATAAGCTATAATTTCGTTGGTATAGTCGTCGTATTTTTTCTATGAAAAACTTGATACCTATTACTAATTCGTTTCTCTTTTTTTGGCAGACTAAAGCTATTAGAGTCTAAAGTAAAGGAGTGGGAGTTCCAAGAAGTGAAAGGTTTGGAGAATTTCTTCTTCAATGTGGACTCGGATGAACTCCTGGCAACCACTGAAATGGTGTTCCTGCCTACAATGGGCAGCAATTCTACTATGGTTCGTACACAAATATTAAGCCACTACTCATTCGTCAATAATGGAACACTACAAAATGGACCGTGATGGCCATGGTTATTGCTGCTTTCTCTACACAATTGGCCATGATGGACAACTGCAGAGAGGCCTGTCTGTTTTGTCACTCAGATCTGACATCCCAGCATTGGTCTCAGAGAAAAAGTTGTTTATTTCGACGGGCTGAGTCACTCCTTCACGTTAAACGTTTAAATGTTAAGATATCCGCGCAGTATCGTAAACTAATTTGTCTTCTATTCAGAAAAACAATGCTGCAATATTTTGCTTTATTTAATTTCCAGAGAGATGATGAATTCGATCTCACCCAGACCTACCTATGCATAGTACCGGGCCTCGAAGGTCATAGTAAAAAGTTCAAGGCTTTGTGTGAGCGATTGAAACTACCAGCACTCGTGATGCAGCCAGGGTTGGATAACTTGGAGGAGACGATTTCAGAAATGGCACAGAGATACGCTACGGTAACCTGTCGTTTACATATTATCTATGCTAATATTATAAAGCTGAAGAGTTTTTTTGTTTGTTTGTTTGTTTGAACGCGCTAATCTCAGGAACTAATGGTTCAAATTGGAAAATTCTTTTTGTGTTGGATAGTCCATTTATTGAGGAAGGCTTTAGGCTATAAAACATCACGCTGAGACCAATAGGAGCGAAGCATCAATAAAAAATGTTTTGAAATCGGGGAAAAATTATTCATCTATACTAATTAATCAAAATAACAAAAAATGCCGCGGACGAAGTCGCGGGCAACAGCTAGTCATTTATATTAACACGTTTTATCCCTGACGTTGTGAGCCTAGGGCCGTAAGACCCAAGGGCCACAATTAGCATTGTTAGTAGGCGTTTTTTCTTTTCTCCCGGACCAGCATAAAGAGAATATGCGTGGCGAAAAAGGGAATTAACAATATATTTTTTACATAGAAACCAGATTGATAACCTTGTTTGAGATAAATCGACATTGTAATGGCCAAATACACACCAGCAAAGTATAAATATAAATAAATTATTAAGTATGAATATCCATATCTTTCGTGCTTTAGCGGCCAGAAAAATTACCATGAAAACTCGTAAATTCAAAATGGAAGACGACCAGTTTGTTCCGAAATAACACTCAATTTTCAAAGGTTTGATTTAAATTTCGAACTGGTTTATATTATAAAAAGAAAAAATAAACAAATGAAGTTTTTGGCGCTGATAAATGTCTTTTATCAACAAATTTTATGCTACCTACCTTTTTTATATTATGGTGTCGTTCTACCTACTTTTATATGAGGTCGACATATATTAAGTTTTTTCCTAACAGTAACGACTTAAATATTCATGTCATGACGTAAGGTGTGTTTTTTCGCAGACTTTGCTAAAGAAAACTGAACTGAAATCAAATTTCTACTTGATGGGATACGAAAGCGGAGTCTTGATTGCTTTGGAAATGGCGGCCATTTTGGAAGAAAATGGTAAGACTAACATGTAGTACTTATTTATGTTAATTTCAAAACTGTTATTAGGAAGCCACTTTTGAAGATTCTCATTACGCGTTAACTAAATTATACTAAATCTTTGACGTTTATTTCATTTTATGAACTATTTTTAAAACGAAATTGTTTTAAGAAGACGTCAATAAATACTTATTTGAATATGTGGAACATGACTTTTTATTGCGGTCGTACTATAATGAGCTATAACCGAAGTCCGTCCCTCTAGGGGCCCCTCTATTAATATTGCAGATGCAGGTTGAGGGCACTCTGCCCTTGCCTCAAACGCCCGGTGAAGTAGCGAAAGCTCACTTGGGGCTAACTGCATAGTCAATAAAATAAAATAAAAGCATATGTGTCAGTATGGACCAAGCAGCGGGTTAGTGCGGACGTGTTCTCTAGCCAAATTTTCTATAACTTTTACTAGTCTAAAATATTTTAACCCTAAAACAATGTATTTCGAATTCTCCCTGTTTAGACAATAAGTTAGCGAGACATAGACAGTACAAAATTAAAACCGGCATTTTGGTAGTTAATATGCTTTTACACTTTTCGGGACACTTCCGCTACAGCTTGTAGACATTAAATCGATTGTTGTGTCTGGTTGAGTATCTGTAAATTCAGTGGGCAGTAGGAACCATCATGACACCTAACATCATGCGACGTTCTTCAGTAATGTATATATGAATTATTTCAGGTTTAACTGGAACAATCTACTGCATCGGAGCTTCCCCCGAAGATTTCAAAGCGACGCTCGAGAAAGAAATATCAGTTTACAAAACAGAAGAAGACTTGCAAGATGCTGTAGCACATCGCATGTTCGTCCTAATGGGCGGAGATACAACGAAACTGTCAGATCTTAAGAAATTGCGCACTTGGGACGAGAAGATCCAAGCTTGCGTGAGAACTTTAGTTGGTCAAGTTCCACATTCAGCTCAATACGCCCAAGCGTTAATCAAAGCAGCATACGCGAGAATTCTCCAAGTCAGGAGATACAAGCCTAACGTACGCTCTCTCCGCTCGCAGATAGTTCTAGTCCGAGCTTCGAAACAGCAGGGAAATCTACAAATGTACTCTAAAAATCCAGTGATCGTGTATGACTTGAAGGCACCGTTGGCGCATGCTGCCGCCGACTTGCGTTGTTCAAACGTCATCAACAGACATTTGGACAAACAACTGCTGGATGCTTTTAATGAGAAGAATCTGTGTGACAGCTACCTGACCAACGTCGACACCTACATGGTTCTAAAGACTTACTAATCCGTAGAGTTGGACATATTTATTTGTTATTGGTGTCTTGTACATAGTGTGGTAATTATAGTCATTAATAAAATACTATTGGTAGATAGAAATAATAGTTTTATTTCACTTGCATCCTTTTTGTACATCTTGTATATAGTAATACATTGCAATGGGTATAAAAATAATAATTATTAAGATTATGTTGATTAATGTTTTCCCATTGATTAAACTGTCAAAGCAGTTAGAACAGCGTAATCAATAAAAAAAATTGAAAATTCAATAAATCTGATTAACTTATTACTAATCAGAGCAGAGAGCTCCATGCAAAAGGATAACACGGCTTTTTAAAATTGTAAGACCCATTGAAATGCAGGAATGAATGGATCTATGCATGTAAGCCTGATTTTTTTAGTTTTCTGAAATACTGGTCGGGATAAAACCAAATAGTTCAATCCTTCAAATTGAATCCAAATAGTGATAGGTTGTTCACCACATCGTCTATAGGCATGATTCCTTAGACTTTCGCCCATTTCCTTCGCCGGCTTAGAGGGCCAGCCCAGTACACTCTAGGTCTCATTTATTTTGTTCCCAACCAGTATAAGCAGTATGAAAGAGATTAAAATATTTTTGAAACTTGATTATTTACAAATAAAGCCATCTATGACAGATTAACGGAAACTAATAATAATTAACTACGGCACCAATCTGCCTTATTACCTATCAAAAAATCTACGACCCTAGGTATGGCAAATGTTTGAACACGGATGTAAACAGCCTCTATTTGTTACATCTACTTATTTTTAACATTTAACTTCTTTTGTCATATTACTAAAATAAAAAATTATCATTAACTACCTATACAATCGTGTTTCTGCGATTATAAATATGTCTTTTGGTTGGTCCGCTAGCTCAATCATATTGATTGTAAAACCAGAGATGTTTCAGTTAATACTAAAACTTAACTGAAACGTTATGTACGTAGATATATATGTAGAATCAAACATTGAACACATTTTCGTCTGTTAAAAATAAATATAAAAAATCACTTTTTGCCGTGTCTAATCTATGTTTTGTCTAAGACAATTTGCAGGTAATTTGACTTTTTATGGGACGATAATTTACTGAACTGTTTAAAAAGACTTACAGGACTATGACGAACTTTTATCACTGTAGGTAGTATGCTTGTCTTCGGTAATATCGGTAATCATTCTGCTTAAGGGGATACATGAAGCTTCGGGGTCCTCCTCCTCTTTAAACAGTTTTATAAACTATTCAAATAATTTATTATAAATGGTGTCAGCAAAAATCATGTCAACCCAAGAGCCCAGCAAAACTAAGACCAATAGACAATCAATCTACAAAATATGCCATTCACGAAGATGCAACCCAATTACTTCTTTGGCTCAGTGGATACAGTCCCTCGTAATACTCATTTGGCCTAAAGCGTCTATGAGGGATGCCGCAGTACGTTAGACACGTATGGAAATATCTCCAATCGTATCTCACGTATTGCGGCGCCCTCTCGTCAGTGACGGAATTCAGGATAGTTTAATAGTCGCTTAGACTTCGCTGGCGAGCCGAGGTTCGCTGCACTGCCAATCAGACTTACAGCCAGTAGCATAACTATACCATCAGAGGCTTGTAGCAAGCTCATACAAGGGGGCCATGAGAGTGAGTTCAACGAGCGGCTTTACACTGAGCCACCCACCGACCAGCTGGTCGAACGACCTGACCAAGGTCGCACGGAAAAGCTGGATGCAGGCTGCTTCCAAGCGGTCTTTTGAAGTCTTTGGGGGAGGCCTATGTGTATGACTTCTCGCGGCTAATATGATGAGCGGCTTTGCCGCACTCCCTCTGATACTCCTGGTCAGGGCCCGCTATGATTGGGGGCATTTTGCCAGCATGCAGCAGCAGTTACGCCATTGCAAACAGTAACCAAGTACGAAATCTGTGTTCACTTTAAAACCATACTTGGTCGGTATGGTTTCAAAGTGAATACAGTTGGTTATTGCAGTAATCCTAAAAAATGAAAAATGGGGTACTTCTTCGTGAATGTCTTAAATTATTACACTATAGGCGATTCAAGGTAGCCATTCGGCGTCATGGTTCAGATTCCTGGTCAGTCTGTCTGCCGACGGAGACTCGGTGAGGTCCTCCTTGCTGTCCGCTACTTTGTGATAGACCTTCTTTCCAGCGTCCACGACGTATTCAACACCATCGGCTGTAAACATAGTATTTTTAGAGATTTTATATTTTTTAATTTCAAAGTTTTAATGTGTAACTTAACCAACGTTGTTCCCGTGAATGGGTGACTCAGCCCATCAAAATGAACAGCTTTTCCAATGGGAAAGCTGGAAACTCGATTTTTTGACATTTTCATACTAATTTCTGGGCCGGCCGAACACTTTTGTATGAAAATGTATTTTTTTTGAGTTCCCATAGGAAAAGTTGTTAATTTTGATGGGCTGAGTCACCCCTTCACGAGAAGGTCGTTGGTTAAGTTACACGCTGTATACTCGTATGTGGCTTTTTCTCATGAATCACTCAGATGATAGCATCTACTACTATTAGAAGAACACTTACCTATGACACCTCCAGTCTTCCTCACCACCTCACCAACGTTATGCGCTGAGAAGGTGTTCGGGTCGATGTTGATTTTGACACCCTCCCCTTGTTTGTGGTTGGGGCACTCGCTCTGGGAGATGATAGATAAGTCGAAGGGGTCCACGCCGTAGGAAGACAGCTTCAGACGCATCTGTAAACAAAACATATAGTATCAGTGTCAAGTGTCCGTACATATGATCCCGTAACAATATTGATCTACTAAATATGCCTATAATATAAAAAAATTATACGCCTTTGTATGAGGGCTTTCTTATTTTTTTTAATAAATTGTATTTATTTATATTGAAGTGAAAACTTTTTAAGTGGCGTTGTGCACTTTTTGGGATGGGTAAAAAATCTGATGTTTTATGAAAATTCGCGTCCGTGATCTTGGTTTCCAAAACTGACATTATTTTCGAGATTTTACACTCCAGAAAACCTAGAAAACAACACATATGTCGATTTTTCATATAAACTGGCGTCCGCCACCTTGGATTCCAAAACTGACATTATTTTCGAGAATTCCACCCAATAAACCTAGAAAACGACACATTTGTCAATTTGTCATGTAAACTGGCGACCGCCATCTTGGATACCAAAACTGACGGCATTTTGAAATGGTCAATAGCGCTCAATAGGTTTGTATCGTTGCAGCATGCCACCTGCATGCTGCATCTCGTCCAATCTCATTTCTTTCTCATCCTGTCCATTTTTCATTCCTCATTTAATTTCAAATTTCATTCTATTTCCTTTTTAGAGTACTTTCTCTCTCTCTCATCACTCATTCTTCAGTCCACCGTCATCTCTCGAATTGTAACGGTCTCTGATCTATATATTAATTATTAAATAGAATGTTATATTGAAGTCATAAGTGAGAGTATTGTGACAATTAAATTTAATCTTCTGTGTGTCGAGTCTTGTGTAGGGATACTTCCTTATATGTGGGAACTCGACTAGAGCGCCGGGACAGTCGAGCCCCAACATTGGCGCCCAACGTGGGGCTCCAATGTGGGGGCCCAGCGCTTTAGTCGAGTTCCCACAGGTTAATGTGTGAATGAGACATAAAGTCCTACCTTATCCACATACATCCTATCCAATTCTTTCGTCCTAGAAAGAATGGTGGCTGACCGCCTGTGGCCAATTGGCAGCTTCTGGCAAGTGAAGATAGCCGCGTACGTGGTGTAGTCGGTGGACAACACGATGTAACTCGCCGATCCAGCTACACCTTGAAAGTATAGAAGTCTTGGTCAAGTCCAAATAAAATACATACAAACGTACTTATATAACTCAAACCATCAAATCAGCTCCTGAATCCTGAATCCGGCTGCCATCTGGTAGTCGTTAAACGAACTACGTCAGAGGCCGAGAGGCGGTTCCAAAGAACTCTGACATCAGGGTGTGCATGGTCGATTGACCGTGACACGTACACGAAATGATGATGAGCTCCTCAAAGTGAACAACTTTTCCTATGGGACCAATGCTGAGCTACTTAATAACTCAACTAATTTTCGTCATTTTCATACAAATTAACCACTTTTGTATGAAAATGTCGAAAATATTTTTTCGAGTTCCCAATTGGTCACAGAGGAAACATACGGGCTGAATTTGTGGTTTGAAGGATAACGGTGCGACCCTAACATGCTGTAACTATCCCAATTCCTATCATTCCTTTCCCAAATCCAACAATTTCCTATTCTTTCCTAGTTTAAAATGCTTGCGATGGGCAGCAGCGTCAAAAACACAGAAAGCCAAAGAAACTGCGCTCGCCAACCCGCCTGCCAAGCGTGGTGAGTATGGCAATATCCTCCCATGGAACAAAGAAGCTATAAGAGACGCCGTTGTCCAGCAGTGGACTTTTTGCGGTTGTAATGATGATGATGATGAATATAGCACCAACACGTTTAACGTGGCCTTTGGTCTTTGGCGTTTGACCTTTGTCCATGAAATGGCCACTACGCGATTCGATTTGTCATTTAATAGAGCGGGATAGCTATATAACAGAGAGAGACAGCCTTACAACTTCTCTTTTACGTATTAATTTTGTCCTGCTCTGTTGATTTGCCAAATTGTGTCGTGTGTAAGACGATTAACTATAAAATTGCAAGAACTTCATGTCGTATATCGTATATCGGTTTAACTGACAAGGCGCGGAAAGATCAAATATTGAGTAGGTAAACGGTAACGGTAGATAAAGGCGGCGCAAGATCTAAGTTGGGCGTGCGCAAGACACGTTTCGCGAGGTCTGTGGCTCTTTTTCGCCAATGGTAAGCTTCCCAAAAAAAGACTCGTGACATTATGCATGAGGCCTTTGGGCGCGAGGCCCCTTTGGGGGCAAGGCCCCTGTGGGCGCGAGACCTCTTTGAGCGCGAGGCCCCTTTGGGCGCAAGGCCCCTTTGGGCGAGAGGCCCCTTAGGGCGCAATGCCCCTTTGGGCGCGGGGCCCCAAAGGGGCCCGCTTTACGCCGCCTCTCACAGTCTCACTGTAAGAGTAGGTATATATTTCCCCTTCCTGGATTGTCTTATGTATTAGTACTTAAATACTTACTCAGGGGGAAGTTCACTTTCATTTTGGCAGGAACGGAAGGATCAGGAACAGTCAACACTCCCTTATATCTGAGAATTAAAAGTATCATAGTCATAGTAAATAATCTTTCAAAAGCTAAAGTAAAAATTTGCCGTGTTGTTTCGGGCAGAGTAGAATAGGACCACTCCTAGTCGTCCCATGGAGGTCGTAAGAGGCGACTTAGGAAAGACAAGTTAAACAAAGCTCATAAACATCAATGAGACTCTCCAACCCGTCTGGCCAGCGAGGAGAGTGTAGGCCAAATCCTCTGTCGGCTTTGGCCAAGTATGGCTCCGGTAGTACAGAGAGGGTCATGCTCCTGCAGTGGAGACTAAAAAGACCTGATGATGATGAAAGGAAAATAAAATAATAAATAAATATATACAAACAAATCACACAGACTGAGCTAGCTCCAAGGTAAGTTCGAGACTTGTGTTATGGGATACTACCTCAACGATACTATATTTTATAACAAATACATATATAGATAAACATCCAAGACCCATACCAATCTGAAAAATATAATTTTCCATCTTGTCCTGGCCGGGGATCGAATCCGAACTCCGTGTCGCAGGCTGGCGTTAACCACTGCGCCACGGAGCGGAAATAAATACTATTGCTTTTATATTTGTGCAATCCTCTCTACGTTTTCTCTTAAACATGTTGCTAGTATATGAAAAAGAAATCTTGAATCTGTTATATAATTTCAATCTTTCTGTCGATCATTAATGTAATACTTATTTTTACTTCGGGTCGTAAAATTGAAAATTACTTTAAGAAACAATTTATAAGAGATTGCACTAGCGATAAGACCGCATGTTTATTGTACAGATTGTGTAGTATAATTATCTGCGAATTTGTAATTTATGACAAAATCTTGCTATAAGCGGTTTTACGCACTTTTTATTCTTTTTTATGATTCCCTATTCAGGTTAAAATGGGGGTCCCATTTATTACTAACCCTTCACTGTCAGTCCGTCCGGCTGTCACAGCGCGGTCGCTTTTGAACCGTACCTAATAGATAGAACCAAATATAACATAAAATTGCTAGATAAAAAGAATTAAAAAAAATATATATTGACGGAATAGTTGAATGAAAGATTTTATAGCGTTAATGAATATATACCTTAAACATTGAATTAATTTGACATTTATTTTATTTACATTAAACTGTTACATAATAGTTATCTTCTTCTTTTCGAGTCGTAATGTCTTTATAATTACAACAATTTTGCCCAGTATGTGGCCACGGCCACTGCCCTGTCGTTTGCCTCCTCTAGATCCTTTTGTGTGCAGTGAATGGGGCATTTAGGGCACGTCAAAAGGTGGCTCATTGACTGAACATTGCCGCAACCGCATGTGCTATTGCCCGAAAAACCCCACCTAACCCAGTTTTCTCGGCAATTCCCTACACCAGCCCGGAGGCGGTTCAACGACCTCCACACTGCCCAGGGAAGATTGCTACCCGGTGGAAGTTATAAATATAGTTATTAAAATTGACGAACATGAAATCATTGATGAAAAGAATTATGCATGAAGAGAGGGATGGAAATAGATGAAGCAAGAGAGGTTTGTAAGGATCGTAGCAAGTGGAGGTCCCTAGTCTCTGCCTACCGCCATGGGAAACAGGCGTGATAATATGTATGTATGTATAACTTACTTGTAGTCATGTTTCAGGGGAGTGAGGCCCAAGATAAAGTGCTGTGATATCTGTTCAATCTCGTATTTGCCTGGCTCCGGCGTCTTTGTGAAGTTGTACGTGATGCAGTTGGAAGCGGTAGAAGTCTTCTGGATCACATACCATACTCCAAGTAACTGAAAAACATTGTACAATTTTATTAATCTGTTTTTAAAATAGTTTAATATACAATATGTAAAAAATAACCTATTCGATTCTTGAAGAGGTGATTCAGCCTGTCAATATGAACAACTTTTCCCCATTATATTCTCCCTTCCCTCAGTCTATTGACCCTAGCTGTGAAAAAGAATTTAGAATCTTAGATCAAAATAAAATAAATGGTATAAAACGGCAAAGGAGCAAACGAGTCCCCGATACGGTAAGCGATCAGCGCTGCGCATGGACAACTGCAACATTTAGCGTTGCCGGCCTTTCAAGGAGTTGGGGAAGGACACGGGGGGAGTAAATGGGAAGGATGTGACTCCGGCTCTCTCACTCACGGAACGAAGCTGTAAAGCTTCTACTCAAACGTCGATTTTCTGTGAGAGAGTGGTACTTCCCCGGACGAGTCGGCTCATTCATGCTAATTTTGCCGGTACCGTGGCTCTACCACAACTAAAACTATTTTTTTTATTGTATCAGAAAGAGTAAGGTTTAGCAATTAATATTGAAAAATTAAGCAATTAACAGTGAAAAATTATATCGGACAAATGTCCACCGACCACGGTTAGAGATATCGATTTTTACTTTTTTGGCAAAATGGCCGGTCTATTTCAATTTTAAAATCACGTCACGAAGTTTGAGATTAAAAGATTATTTTAGACGATATGCAAAAGAGCTGTAATTTTGATTCTAAATTCAATCCTAACTAATTTTATAATTATGCGAAAGTAATAGTATAATAACAAAGTAATATGAATTTCAGCTTGATACCTCTAGGCGTTCCTGACAGACAGATTGATAGACAGACAAATCGATCCTATAAGGGTTCCGTTTTTTTCTTTTGAGGTACGGAACACTAAAAAAAGATTTTGTTGAAATCCCTTTATTACTCCGTTTGTATAAAGCGCCATATTTGGCTCTTTCGTATTTTAAATAAGCATATCATTTCATAATAACACTATTGTTATTCTATTTACATTGATCACTCTGATCCGGAACGTCATGCGTTGCGCACACGCATGCAGCCGGTGACAGCTGCCAAGTGCCAACAATACTGTTGTTTACATACGCTAATACTCCAACAATGAGTTGCGTAAACCACTACTGAAATATCGATTTTTATGCTTTTCACCGGCTTGTGGGATAGTTTATAACAACGTCAATTAGATTCATGTGAAATCGAATTGTGCAATGTTTTCATCATTTCGTGTAGGTGTCTGGTCGATTGACCGTGTCACCTACTCGAAATGATGATGACGGTCAATCGACCATGCACACTCTGGTGACAGAGTTCTTCGGAACCGCCTCTCGGCCTCTGACGTGGTTCCTTTAACGACTATCAGATGGCAGCCGGGACCACCGGCTTAACGTGCCTTCCGAAGCACGGAATCATCTTTATTATCAGACAATCAGGTGATTCACGCCTGCAATGTCTTAACCAAACTGGAAACAACTAAACAAAGTATGCTTCCCGTGGGACTCGAACCCACGACTCCCGGGTCAACAGGCAAACGCCTTAACCACTGGACCATGGAGGCGGTTCAATGGAATGTTTTGGAATGAGTAATCAGAGTTACATAAACTGAAATCTAAATATATAACTGAAAGGTGACTGACTGACTGACATAGTGATTTATCAACGCACAGCCCAAACCACTGGACGGATGGGGCTGAAATTTGGCATGCAGGTAAATGTTATGACGTAGGCATCCGCTAAGAAAGGATTTTGATCAATTCTACCCCCAAGGGGATAAAATAGGGGGTGAAAATTTGTATGAAACTTTGGCAATTTTAAACCGATCGGGCTGAGACTTACTATACTTCTAACTCAACGATACTATATTTTATAACGAATACATATATACAAGACTCAGGCCAATCTGAATAAGTTCATTTTTTATCTTGACTTGACCGGGAATCGAACCCGGGACCTCCGATGTGGCGGCCTGGCCTGGCATGGCGGTAGGCCACAGGGATCGTCAAAAGTTCGAAACGAATTCGCGGCAAACTACCAGTTCATTCATTTGGACGAATATTTCGAAATCTTATCTAGGTGTCGCCGCATCGTCACGGCACACTAAAGTTCACGACGAATTCGCGGCAAACTACAAGTTCATTCACTTGGAAGAAAATTTTGAAATCTTATCTAGGTGTCGCCGCATCGTCACGGCACACTAAAGTTCACGACGAATTCGCGGCAAACTACAAGTTCATTCACTTGGAAGAAAATTTTGAAATCTTATCTAGGTGTCGCCGCATCGTCACGGCTGAGTCACGGTGTCAATCTCCTGCCGACCGGTTTCGGCGCCCGATAATGTTTGTTTACAATACTTTCGAGGTCAGATAGAGGGAAATTTGCAGATTCTTATTTTACGATTGAGTCATCTCTTTGCTGACCATAGAAAACTACGGTGTACAACATTTTTATGGTCATTTCAACTTCTATTACAATTTATATACGGAAAGTAATTAGTCGGGCTGCTAAATAATTATTTTAGCAACAAGATTTTACTATTGGGGCAGTAGAGAAAACATTTGGATGAGCTTTGGCTTTCCATCTGGAACGACTGAGGGCAGGAAAGAAGTTAGGTTCAGGTTATTTTTTTTTATGACTACCCGGAATGACTGAGGGATGAAAAGAAGTATTGCTGACCATAAGTTGTTGCCCAACTAGCTATTTTAGCTGACCGATTAAATTTTTTTGCTAACAAAAATTCGAATATTCTGCTAACCGTTTATATAGGTACTAATATTATAAATGCGAAAGTAACTCTGTCTCTCTGTCTCCTTTTCACGCTTCAACCATTGAACCAGTTTAGATGAAATTTGGTATGGAGGTAGTTTGAAGCCCAGGGAAGGACATGGATGTAATGGGTGACCGCAAGTGGCATAAATATATCTCGAGCTCCTCCGTACTTCGGATGGCACGTTAAGTCGTTGGTCCCGGCTATCATTATTGATGGCAGTCGTTAAGCTATGTCAGATACCTTTAGGCAGCTTGAAAAATCTAACACCAGTGTTGGCCACTTACACGCGAACAACAACATTAGATAGATGCATATTAAGTACGGTCAACAAAGTAAAAGGGTGTTAAGTACCTACCCACATTAGAAATTACCTACCGAGTATTATTAAATTTTGGTAAAACTATGTTTATTATATAAGGTCCATTTAAATTAAGAGCAAATATTTACCTATTAGCTAGAAAAATGCTTAAGAAGCAAATTTCAAAAAATGGACACGCTACTTTTACTGTGCAAAAATAAAAATTCTTGGCGGCGTATTTTTTGCTATGGATACTAAGTAACTGACGTTGACAATAAAAACAAATGAGTTACTTAGATTTTATTAAAAAAATATTTTGTATGAAAAAGCCAAAAAAAAAGGGATTCGATTTCATAAAATTTGCTATTAAAGCATTTGTTTGACCCATGAGAGCCAGCCCTTAAATATTATATTATAATTTAAGTGGGCCTTATACTATAATACATGCATTAGTGAGACAAATGCCTCACTAAGTAATTTATTATTACTGATCGATGACTGTATAAAATGACCAACAATCGAACATACATACAAACCGGTGATAACTTTTGAACTCTGTATAATCGACCTACTGTTTCGTAGCACGTACAGTCACGAATGATATACATACAAATGTATTCCGATTTAGACCTTATCATATTGACTTAAGAACCCAGGTGTATACATTTCAATTCTCGTGACTGTACCTATCAATGGCGTAGCTAGCTCTGAATGGGCCCACATGCCGGGGGGGCCTGCTTTCCACTTGACTGCGGCCGTATTTTTACTTTTGAATGCTAAAATACTTTCTTATTCCTATATTGCTTGGATTATTTCGGTTCCACATTTGATAGTGACAATATTGTTAACAGCATGTAAAAGATATATGCGTAATATATCACACCACAGCGCTATTAGATGAATAAATAAAAAAATATACCTATGGTAATAAAAAACGAACGGGCAGGATTTTTCAACATATCTTATTTCATAATAAATTATTTCAATTAAAATTAATTAAACCTTAAATTAAAATAGCAGAAATAAAAAACCAAAAATGAGCATTTCCTTACAAGTGTACCAATTGAACAACACAGATGGACAGTCTCCAAAATTTGTAAGATGTTGGATTTTTAGCTCACCCCAGGCTAAAACGGCACCCATAGCTGAGGATGTAATAGCGTACACGCTCTTAGAATTATGAATTTTCGCGCTTTTAGAATTAGGCACATATGGCCCTCAGTTTAGGCGGTAGCTACGCCTCTGGTACTAATCTTATCGTAAAATAAACATATTATAAACAAACAATTATCATTATCTATTTGAGGTCATGTTTGATCAGTGATACAGAAAAATTTTATTCCATAACGATCAATGGCAATAATAATAAATAAAACGCATGTGTCAGTTGCTTGTTTTTAGGATTCCGTACCCACAGGATAAAAACAGAACCCTATTAATATGGCAAAAACAAATATCAATCTCCAATACAACAAACATGATTTTTTTGCTGTTTTTATAGATAATGGTACGGAACCCTTGGTGAAACCCTCGCGAGTCCGACTCGCACTTGGCCGGTTTTATTTCTTGTAATCTGCAATGGGCAAAGACCTGCATGGCTACTCGTTAACGTTTGACAATCACAGTGTATCAGTTTGATGGTCACTTCAACATGCATTGCGCTTTCATATATATCATTATCATTTCGTGTAGGTGACACGGTCAATTGACCATGCACACCTTGGTGTCAGAGTTCTCCGGAACTGCCTCTCGGCCTCTGGCGTGGTTCCTTTAACGACTACCAGATGGCAGCCGGGACCAGCTTTACGTGCCTTCCGAAGCACGGAATCATCTTTTATTATCGGACAATCAGGTGATTCAAGCCTGCAATGTCCTAACCAAACAACTAAACAAAGTATGCTTCCCGTGGGAATCAAACATTATTTTTATGCCGTTTTACAGATAACCCTTATAAGGTAAACCCTTGTTTTTAAATGCTTCATCATATGCCTCATAAATTAATGGTTCCCAATAAAAGAAACAATAAAAATAAACATCGCAATAGCAATTTAAGCATATGTAACAACACTTAAAATAAACTTACCCTATTCATTTCAAATCCAGGCATCGGTTCCACTACGGGACATTCCCCCAGATGGTAAGTATGGGATAGTACCCCATGGCACACCGCCAACAGGACCCCAAACACAGCCAAACTCCTCATTTTTTCAATCTAAGTAAGAGTTCTCACAACGAGCGTCTCGCTCCACGGTCAATGACAAACTAAATATGTTACACGGCTTTTCATTCATATATAACAGCTTGCGCGCTCAAAATAACGCATGTGTCATTCGTATCGTGTTCTGAGAAATGTTTTATAATTTTAGTTTATTTGTTATATTAAGGAAAATAAAACTTCCTACCGTAGCGGCTATACCTACGGTAGGAAGTTTTATTTTCCTTCATATATATGTGGTTTCCGGCAGAGTAGAATAGGACCATTCCAAGTCCATGGATGCTGTAGAAAGCGACATAGGATATACAAGCAGGATATACTTACAAAGCTCATCAATGAGACTTCTCCAACCCGTCTGGCTAGCGAGGAGAGTGTTGGCCAAACAGTTAGCCTCTGTTTTCTAACTTCTATTTTCGAACGCATTCTGACGCGAGCTAAATTACAGGAGTAAATTCAAAATATAGTTCATACTAGCTTACGCCCGCGGCTCCGCCCGCGTCAATGTCGATCCCTCGGGAATAGTACTTTTTCCTGGGATAAAAGGTAGCCAATGTCCTTCTCCGTACTACAGAGAACTTGTATACAAAATTTCATGATGATCGGTTCAGTAGTTAAGGCGTGAAAGCGTAACAAAGAAACAAACAAACAAACAAACTCACTTTGCATTTATAATATTAGTAAGGATAAGGATATTTTGATCACGTAATAGGTAGGTACATGAACGGCCCGAACGTTCTTATTTCACTATATCAGTGAACAGCAAAATGTCCTAACGCGATCAAAGTCACAGGCAGAAACAACATAAGTAATATAAACATGTTATTTCGGTTAGTTTAATAAAACACTCCTTTCACAAAGGGGCATTGTAATCGGAATGTGTCATACTTATTTAGACAATGTTGACAAGTTCCCCTGACAATCATCGAAATACCTAATTTCCATCCAGCTAAGTCTATCCGCCCAAATGGTTTGCAGTACACCCACAAGAGATTTTGGTAAATAAATGAAAATAATTTAATTTGGGAAATATTTTTATTTATTAAACTTTATTGTACCTTAAAAGTTACAATAGGTAGACTTAATGCTAAAAGCATTCTCTACCAGTCAACCTGGGAAATGCTAAACTGATAAAATATCTATATTCCTACAAAAAAAAATACTACAAAAAAATGCAAAATTAAACAAATTGCTAAGAACCGCCTTTATCTTCCCAAGGACGAAAAGATTTTTTACTCGTGTACTTTATTCGTTGCATTACAAAATAAAACAGCCATTCCGCGCGACGCATCAACGTGTCTTGCGTCTGTACCGAACCGAGTGTAGAGTAGCCGTGCTGAGTAGTTGAAGCTGCCGATAGAGCCTTTGGCAGGCGCCATCACTTCTTCTGTCGACTGCCGGCGTCGCCTGTATCATCATCTTCTTTCAGCCGTAAGAAGTCCACTGCTGGACAAAGACCTCTCCCAAGGATTCTTCGTTCCATAAATATCCTCCAGTTTCGTTGGCTTCTTGTGCTTCTGATGTTGTTGCCCAATCAGAAGCATTTCCAAGTTGGGAAAGGGATAGGAATTTGTTGGATTTGGGAAGTTAATGAAGGTATTGAGGTACTCACTTGGACGAATGGGACAATAAAAGGAGCAGTTCGAGAGCAGTTGAGGATGACATCCTTGATCAGCTTTTCGTGTGTTAATGTCAAACATTGGTGTCAGATTTTTCAAGCTGCCTATAATATTTGGGCTAGCTCCGTGGCGCAGTGGTTAACACCCCAGCCTGCGACATAGGGTGCCCGGGTTCGATCCCCGGTCAGGTCAAAATAGAAAATGATCTTTTTCAGATTGGCCTGGGTCTTCGATGTTTATCTATATATATGTATTTGTTAAAAATATAGTATCGTTAAGTTAGTATCCCATAACACAAGTCTCGAACTTACTACGGGGCTAGCTCAATCTGTGTGATTTGTCCGTATATATTTATATTTATTTATAAGCATCTGAATCACGGGCAGCTCCAGATGTTATTATGCAAATTGTGACACGTCACAATTGGCAAGTGGGGTCCTCGCACGAGCGCTTTGCATTTCCTAATTATATAAATGGCAAAAATACCAAAAAAACTTTTATCTTACATTTGACGTGTCTGTTATATAATAAACTAGCTGTTGCCCGCGACTTCGCCCGCGGCAATTTCTGTTGTTATAGACATATACTGTCCCTGATATTTTCTTTAGTTCTTAATTCTTTAATACACTTTTTTTGGGTAACTTGAACGCGTAGGATGTCCTCAACTATGAATATTTTCCCCCATTTTCAAAACATTTTTTTTTTATACTTCGCTCCTATTGTTCGCAGCGTGATGCTTTATAGCCTAAAACCTTCCTCAATAAATTGACTATCCAACATAAAAAGAATTATTCAATTTGAACCAGACATTTTAACCACAAACACACAAATTCTTCAGCTTTATAATATTAGTATAGATGAATAGCACATTTGACAAAAAACCGTCTAGACGCAAAAAAAATAACAAATTTCATAAATGAGGAGCCCTTTAATTATTCTATAGTCTTGTTATTATAGCGGCTTCATAGATATAAACATAGCGTAAAAAAAATTAAGTGTCTTTCCATTACGGTTCAATAGATATAGCCACGTAACAGACGTATGGTCGGTCGAACATCGAAGTCTCAGTAATAGGGTCCCGCTTTAACATTTACGTACGGAAGCCTACAAAGGCGATATACCGGTATAAGTTTAAGTGGTTCACATAAACAACACAAAGTCATGTTATCACTGCCAGTCACTCCCAGCTAATTGAGTGACTCACGCAAACTCAGTCATCTTAAACAACTGGTATTCGTCATAGCGACAAAGCGATGCACTTTGAACGAGTAGGTACTTAGTGACAGATAGTAGTATGACCTTTTATGCGTGCTTTCTTGGCGCAGCGGGGAACACGACAACATGTAATTTTTTGACCCATCGCAGTGGGGACTGCGCCCGGGATGCTTAACCTGCGTGAGCGCTAATTATGGTCACGCGCACTAGGCCATCGGGCAATTACAAGAAAAACAACGGGTTGCACTTCGGGAGTGCCGGCAGAAGTGAAATCTCACCTTTGCTGCGGTCTCAGGTAACGTGTCCGCTGTCCGTCTTACGAATTTTCGATCAGGTCACGTGTCCTGTCGCGAGTTTAACCTTTTTACCTATCCAAAAAGTTCACAACGCGGCTAAAGAAATATTCACTTCAAAAAATATTGCCATGGAGATCAGAATCGGCCGATATAAAGGAGGCATCAGGAAACATTTTTCGTCGTTAATCGTTTTTACAAGTTAAAAGGAAGACGCAATTTGATTTAGGTTTTAGATACATACAATGGCCATCTTCCTGAGTACCTAAGTAGGATTTAAACACATTCGTGATATTGACGCGCCTTGTAACCGGTCCACGACTAAGTCTATTAGTACGAGCTGTGATGTGAGTCACCAGAAGCCGTGTAAGGCTGTCCGCCCACGTCAGACTTTTTGCAGGACCGATAATCGGGCCGATTTTCCCTTTCGGTACTATTTCTGACCTACTTTCTGTAGGACGTGTGCGGTGCACTATAATTTTTTTTTTGCCTATTCAACTGTTGAAAGCGGATTGCAAATAGTTTTTTTTTAATAATTGTCTGCTTCTACTTATTAAGCACTTTACAGTGTGGATTCGTTTATAATAAAATCATGTCAAAAAAAGTAATTTTTGCAAAAAAAAAACTTGTTATTTATTATTTAACTTGCAATGTAACTATGTTTGTTCGGGTGGAATCTTGCAACTCAATTATGAAGCATATATCTTCCACCGATTGAGCTGAAATTTTGTACACTCGTTAGTTTTTAGTTTGGATGACAATGCATGGTTATGCTGTGTGACATCATTCTAAATCCACCCAACACCAAGATGGCGGACTAGCTATTTTGGATGCACTCCGACAAAATGGATAGCCGTCTTAATTGTCGTAGAATATGTGTAACCAGTATTTAAATATAGTATTTAAGACCTTTTGTAATAAGCGTATTCGTAAATAGAGCTATTCTATTCTATTCAGATTAAAGGCCTTTCTGAAAATTACTCGAAACATAAAGTGATGTACAAAAAATCTTGTTTTAAAAAGATTTTTACTTTTAATTTATATTATAATTTGTACCAAAAGAACGTGATCTTTCATCTGTATATAAGTCATCAATATCTCAACCGCAAGATATTTAATTTTAGAGAAATCAAATTTCTGATTTTATTGGATTCGAAAGTGTACGCCTCGCCTAACTTATTTATTTGTGGGGCGAGCATATTGTGCCCTGTGAATAAGAAGTAAACTTGAGTAATTCGTCGCAGTTCACTGGAGATCTATAACAAAACTGGGCCTCGGCGAGTCATACTCTTATTAATCATTCTTTTGTACGAGATTTAGGAAATGGGACGTTTATGTTTTGCGAAGGTTGACCTGCCTCCGTAGCATGGCACACGCGACAACATTTATAATAAACTATTGACGCAGGCGGAGCCGTATGCGAACGCCTGCGGCTCCGCCCGCAATCTCGATTTCTCGGGAACAGTACTTTTTCCCGGGATAAAATGTACCCTATATACGGAGAAGGCTCCGTACCCCAGATAATGTGTATGCAAATTTTATAATGATCGGTTTAGAGGTTACTACGTGAAAGCGTAACAAACAAACAAACTCACTTTCGCATTTATAATATTAGTTAGGATGATAAATAAATAAATAGGGACATAATCACACAAATTGAGCTAGCCCCACAGTAAGTTGTGAACTTGTGTCGTAGGATACTAACTCAACGATACTATATTTTATAATAGATACTTATATAGATAAACATCCAAGACCAAGGTCAATGAAAAAGATAGTTTTCCATCATGACCTGACCGGGGATCAAACCGGGCACCCTCGTGTCGAAGGCTGGCACAGAGCAAGGAATTCGCTCGTGCGGCGCGTAACGCGCGAGAGAGACATGTAAAATTGTTTGCTCTGTGTTGTACTACGTTAGTACTTTTACTTATCCTGTGGTTGTATTGAGTTCAATACATTACGTTTTATATGTCTTAAATAAAAAAGTCACATCAAAATGTTGTACACTGAGTTGGCAAATAGGCCGGCAGACTCAAAGCTGAAGTCTCAGTGTTGCCGACACTAATTTTATAACACCCTCATTAGGCTACGCTTAGCGTGATCGTTAGCACTTAGGTGGAAGGGAATCAGAAGAATGCGGGCCACCTATGACATGATTCCAGTGTTATTCGTCTATTCTCTCAATCAGCTTTTATGATCTGCGCGGGAAGAAAGGTAGTTGGTACATTCTATTTTTTTTCCATCTCTTCAAGGGTGGTATGGAAGAGATTGCTCTAAGCGGTAGGACCGCCTCTTGTGCAATACCACGGTAACATTACCGTGGCAATACTATTTTTTTTTAATTTTAAATGTTCTGTAGCCCATCTATTTGCTGCAATAAACTGTAGTTTCATTTATTCATGTATTACATATATCTAACACATAAATATATTCAATATTTTGTATAAATACCTACATAATATACCTTGTCAGATATTGCAATGGGACGTGAGGAAGGTAGACGATATAATGTACTTTTATCTTAGAATCAAGTAAATATTCTGTGATGGAGTAATATGATTTTTTATCACATCATGTCATGTGTATCACCTATTGTTTGAGCAACTTCAAAAACTTTTTATTATTGTTTCGTCCTTTAGACTGTTAGGCAATTTATTTTATATTTTACTGAAATAGGATAAGGACCACGTAAGGACCGACGCTATTTCTAATTAATTTATTCATTAATTGATTCATCCATTCACGGAAGATGGATTTCATCTGTTAGGATCTCAAGATTTTCACGGACCTCCACTTGATCTCGTGCAAGAATTCGTATTATCTCCGGCTGCCTGTGGATGAGCACCACAACATTATTATCCACTTCTTGCCAATTCATGCTTTGTTCCAATAAACCAATCCAGATTGATGACAGATATTGCCTGTCTCCACACTCTTACTGAGAGAGAACGAGATAGATATAGTTCTACACCATTCTAGGATGCTGCCTATCTTTTTATAGGTTGCTCGTAGTACTATTAGTAAACAAGCAACGTGAGTCATCCGAGAACTGAGGGGCCATAAGTAGATCTGTATGTCATAAAATCTGTAACATTCGTATTAAAATAAAAAAAAATCAAAATATCTTTCTTTCTATAACATAAGTACAAAACAGATGGCGAATGGTCTCCTTTTAAGCAAAGGTAGCTTTTGTCAAGAAACTCCGCTTCCGGGTAGAAACATCGGCCTCTGGCTCTCTTACTGACCATACGAAGCATAATAATAATAATAATAACCCCCCCAGGGAATTAACCTTGTCGTGGTGGGGGGGCTTAATGAAAGGGTACAAGGAAGGTTTGAACATCTGACCAAATACACATCCCAATTAGGAGAGTGCACTCGAAATATTCACAGTTCGCCACTATCATCTTGGCTTCGTACTCTTTCAAACCAATAATTTCCAAAACAAACCCTTTATGGAGAAAATAAATAAGAAATATAATTTACGGTCGCTGCCCGGGGGTCGCCGGGGCGCATCTGGAGCCGGTGCTGGATGCCACAGTATGCGGGACACCGGTGACGAGGAGTTGAGCAGGCGGACTCTCGTCACTCAAGATACTACAGCCGGTCGTCGTGGGTTGAGCAGGCGGGCTCGCGACGTGGGGACTACAGCCGAGCTATCGGGCGATGATACAGTCTCCCTGTTGTCATCGATCCCTTCAACTCGCCCCTCCTACATGACAAGGCGAACAGCTACTTTGTCAACAACTAGTACGCTCAATAGTGTTGTGCAAGAAGTCGATTTTGACTCCGAAATTGCACCCACCGAGAGCTCTTCATCAAAGCGCATGAGATGGACATCTGATATGAACAAATTTATTCTGCGCACCTATCTTTTATTAACTTCACTGGACACTGACACCAAAGCATACCTAGAATCACTACATTTAAAATTCATAGAGAAGTTCCCAAACATGCCAGTTAGCCGTCAAAGGGTTGGAGATCAACGCAGGGCAATAATACGTAGAAAACTTTTACCGCAGACAGTCATTGATCAAATTTACTCAGAGATTAAAGAAGAACTTGATACCCTACAATCAAATTTACACACTTCAAACACACTTACATCTAGCTCTCAATCACAATCACACATCATATATACACAAGTTACTGACATATCAAACGAAAATACATCAGTGCCACAAAATACACCTCTACACAACACAGTCAAACACGAATGCGATGGACTACTGAACATAATGAAGCCATAATGCGAGCCTACTACCACATCACGCACTTGGGCACTAATCAAACAGCTTACAGAAAACCACTTCATGAACAATTTATTGCTAAATTTCCCTCTTTGGCACATATTAGCGAGCAACGAGTTAGTGATCAAAGACGACTTATTATCAATAATAAATACATAAGTGACACCAGACTAAAAATAATAGAACAGGAAGTAGCAACAGAATTAGCACTTAATCCGACAGAACTTAACTTAATAGAAACTTCTGTAGACAATTCTGAAATACAAGACCTTATCAATATTGAATTAGATAACACGGAAGACACTTTAAACTTAAATACTCATAATAACCATGACTCACATCATGATATTGAGAACTTATTTGACCAAGCTTCAACAATGTACTTCTCCCTCGAAAAATTAGCAAAGATACAGATTTCAAAACCTTACAGACTACATTATATTGCGCGGCATGGTCTGCTGCGAAAGCTAATGGATCAAAAATATTACTTAATAATAAGCAATCACAACTAGGACAAACCAAATCGTATAAACCAAACTGGCAAAAACGACTAGAAAATAAATTAGAAGAGCTACGGAGTAAAATAGCAAAAAATAACACAATATGTAAATGGAAATAGAAATAGAAACAGAAAACTAACTCAGGAAGTGCATAAAATAATAGATCAATATCAGATTCACTCTACACACGAAGCACCAAATACACGCCTGTCACACACACTAGACACTCTCAAGCAAAAACTCTCAGTTGCATCAGGCCGGTTAAAAAGATACACCACATGCACACTACGAAAAGAACAAAATAATCAGTTTAAGAACAATGAAAAGCAATTCTACCGTAAAATCAGACAGGCAACGACAAACATACAGACGAACTCGGCAAATGACCGACTAAACACCCCAAATCCGGATGACTTGGTCTAAGATATGGGAGCAACCGGAAGAGCACAACCGTTTAGCCACATGGATAGCATCAGAAACTGAGAATAGTAATTCAAACATCCATGACATGGCTTTCGACTGCATCCCAATCATTATTTTTAAAACCGTTCTTAATCGCATCCACAACTGGAAGGCACCAGGTTCAGATTTCATACACGCCTACTGGTACAAAAAATTCACGTATATCCACCCATACTTATTAAATTACTTTAATGATTTTATCCGAGAACCTGACATTATACCACCTTATATGACATTGGGAACCACCACTATGATCCCTAAAGACCCAAATGACCTCCAAAATCCGGCAAAGTACAGGCCAATCACTTGCCTACAAACACTATACAAAATCCTTACATCATGCATATCCGAACTCATTTATACACATCTTGATAGTAATCAAATTTTAGCAGAACAACAGAAAGGATGCCGGAAGCTGTGCCAAGGATGTAAAGAGCAGTTAGTGATAGACTCAGTTGTTTTAAAACAAGTTCATAAAACTAAAGCCGATTTATTTACAATGTACATAGATTACAAGAAAGCATATAACTCCGTCCCACACTCCTGGTTGCTCCAAGTCTTAGAAGTATACAAAATTCACCCCAAAATAGTATTTTTCCTCAAATCAGCTATGTCTTCATGGGCAACCCAGCTAAAAATGGTAACACCTGCTGGAATAGTAGAAAGCGATCCGATTAAAATCCAGCGAGGTATATTTCAGGGAGACGCACTCAGCCCACTCTGGTTCTGCCTTGCTTTAACCCTCTCTCAAATATGTTAAATTCAAGCCGAGTAGGATACCCACTAGAACACAGGGAAAGCGAAGCTCATACACAAACCATATTAAGTCATCTACTTTATATGGATGATATCAAATTATATGCCAATACAGAAAATAATCTTAATAAATTAGCCCACCTTGTAGAACAATTTACACAGGACATAAAAATTAACTTTGGCTTAGACAAATGCAGAATCAATTCAACTAAAGCAGGACAACTTTTTCAACACCAATACACCTTAGAGACAGGAGAACAAATAGACCCACTAAACGAAAATGATACTTATAAATACCTAGGTTTCAACCAAGCGAGGCAAATCAATGAAAAAGACACAAAACATAAATTGACCCAACAATTTCGACACCGCCTGAACATAATACTAAAATCTCAACTTTACGCTAGGAATACAGTCAAAGCAGTTAATACCCACGCAATACCAGTACTCATCTACTCTTTTGGAATCATAAACTGGACCAAAACCGATCTTAAGTCTCTACAGCGAACCATTAACACGACAATGACAAGGCAGCGTAAACACCACCCCAGATCGTGCATCCAACGACTGACACTGCCGAGAAAAGACGGGGGACGGGGACTGATTGACATTTGTAACCTACAATATAAACAAATCACTAACTTACGTAAATATTTCTTCCACAAAATGAATCGATCCGAACTACATAAATCAATAGTTTACAATGATAAGAAATTTACACCCTAAAACCTTTATGACCGAACGATACAGAATAATGAGATACAAGTAGAGGACAAGACTAAAATTTTAGAATGGGCCAGAAAATCTCTACACGGAAGACATCACCACGACTTGTGCCAATCAAATGTCGACAAAGAAGCGTCGAATGCATGGCTCAGTCGAGGCGAGCTCTTCCCTGAGACAGAAGGCTTTATGATGGCCATACAAGACCAGGTGATAGAGACAAAGAACTATCAGAAATATATTATTAAAAAACATGTAGCAGACTACTGTAGAAAATGCAATAGTTTACCAGAGACAATTCAACACATCACAGGAGCATGTAAATCAATAGCCCAGACAGACTACAAGCACAGGCATGATCAAGTTGCGAACATTATCCATCAAAATTTAGATCATAAATTCAACCTCGTACAGTCTATAAAACCGTATTACAAATATAATCCTGAATCAGTTCTAGAAAATTCAACAACAAAACTGTACTATGACAGAGTCATTCTCACAGATAAAACAGTTCCTTATAATAGACCAGATATAACTATAGTTAACAAAATAGACAAAACTGCATATTTAATCGATATAGCCATTCCCAACACTCACAACCTGCAAAATACAATAGCTGAAAAACTTTCCAAATACACCGAGCTTAAAGACGAAGTAACTAGACTGTGGCACCTTAACAAAGTCACAATAGTTCCAATAGTACTCTCTACCACGGGTGTCATACCAAAACAACTTCACACTTCACTTCAAACCCTTAACTTCTCACCAAACACCTATATACTCTTACAGAAAGCTGCCATTCTTAATACATGTCGCCTGGTCAGAAAATTTTTACAAACAGATTCAAACTCCAACCCGCTCAGCATACTCCCTTTCAATCAGCAATCGTCACAAACCCAACAGAACTTAAATCTTTCAATCAACCAAACATCTTAGTCATCCAGATACGATTAGATGGAGCCCTGATTTTCACTTGGCCTTGGCCCGTGATTGTCAGTAAAATACCGGTTCGGAAGAACCGAGAACAAAAAACAAAAACATAATAATAATAGTTTAATTCAGATAACTTGATCCATAGGGGTTAGTAACAATTGGCCTTAAAACTAAAGTTAGTAACAATAAAGCATAGAAGCGCAGTGTGGTACTTCCTCGAACAAGCCGGTCTGGCCCTTTCATGCTACTAGCAAAATAAATTATGCCGGCAGCGTGGCTCTACGACACAAGAGTGTGTTAAAAAATATTTTTTTATTTTTATTTATTAATTATTATTAATATTTATTAATAATATTTTTTTTTGTTAAATACCTATATCTACTCGTGCGAAGCAGGGGCGCGCCGGCAGTTAAAAATATATGTACATAATAATTTATACTTTACTTATAAATGCTAAAGAAACTCTGTTACCACTTCACGCTTGAACTATTAAACCAATTGCGATAAAATCTGACATGGAGTTGGTATGAGGCCCGGGAAAATCTGATGTTGCCAAGTTATCTACATTAACATGGGCGGATATAACGCAAACTTTACAGAAATGGTACAAAAAATTTATAAGACAAATCCTTACTAATATTATAAATGCGAAAGTGAGTTTGTTTGTTAGTTTGTTACGCTTTCACGCCGTAGCTACTGAACCGATCATCATGAAATTTTGCATACAAGTTCTCTGGAGTACGGAGAAGGGCATAGGCTACCTTTTATCCCGGGAAAAAGTACTGTTCCCGAGGGATCGACATTGATGCGGGCGGAGCCGCGGGCGAAAGCTAGTAAATAAATATTTCTGTGAATATTTTTGTAACCAAAATTTTTGATTCTCAACTTATTACAACAGGGCAAAGAACTTCACCTTCTACGTCTGGATAAAACAGCTTGTTTACGATTTGACATAGATTAAATGAATGTATCTATTTGGAGTAAGTTCAGGAGGTAAAGGCTTTAAAAAAAATTACTTCTTTTAAAATTTTATTTATTACAGTAGGTTATCCCATAAACAAATATAAATAAAAGACACCATTATCAAATAAAAATGTCCATCTCTACGGATTAATAATTCTTCATAACCATGTAAGTATCAGCATTGGTCAGGTAACTGTCGCAGATGTTCTTCTGATTGAAGTCGTCAAGCAGTTGTTTGTCTAAATGTCTGTTGATAAAGTTTGAACAACGCAAGTCAGCGACAGCATGCGTCAATGGTGCCTTCAGGTCATAGACGATCACTGGATTATTGGAGTACATTTGTACATTTCCCTGCTGTTTCGAAGCACGAACTAGTACTATCTGCGAGCGGAGAGAGCGTACGTTAGGCTTGTATTTCTTGACTTGTAGAATTCTAGTGTATGCTGCTCTGATTAACGCTTGGGCGTATTGAGCTGAATGTGAAACTTGACCAAGTAAAGTCCTCACGCAAGCTTGGATCTTCTCGTCCCAAGTGGGCAATTTCTTAAGATCTAACAGTTTCGTTGTATCTCCGCCCATTAGGACGAACATGCGATGTGCTACAGCATCTTGCAAGTCTTCTTCTGTTTTGTAAACTGATAGTTCTTTCTCGAGCGTCGCTTTGAAGTCTTCGGGGGATGCTCCGATGCAGTAGACTGTTCCAGTTAATCCTGAATATAATAATTGTATAAGTTAATGAATCACATAAGACGTTTAAAGTGGGAATGGGTGGGAGAGAGGACAGTCGATGGACCAAAGCAATGACATAGTGGTAGCCGAGAGCGGGGAAAAGTCCAGTCGGTAGAATACCAGCCTACCGGTCAGATGATATTGTTTGGGTGAGCCGAGAACAGTGAATAAGAATATCACAGGACCGTAGAAAATGGCGTAAAAAGGGAAGCCTATACCCAGCAGTGGGCTGATGTGGATTGAGATGATGATAATGAAATGATACATTCATGAACAATATCACTGGCAACGTTACTGTTCAGACATCACGAAGGTCCTTTAAAAACCATAGAAAACTTGGCTTGAGACTACCTGAGAATGCACTTTATATATATATATTGAAGCATACATGCGTGTTATAAAAAGTTTTAAATATAATACAAATAAAAATCAACAGTTATTCTTACCATGTTTTTCCAAAATGGCCGCCATTTCCAAAGCAATCATGACTCCGCTTTCGTATCCCATCAAGTAGAAATTAGATCTCTGTTCAGTTTTCCTTAGGAACGTCTGAAAAAAAGGCAATTTAGTCACGGTTTAAAAATTTCACCATATTTCTATTTGGATTTTTTGCCGTTTAATGTTTGATTAACTGATAAGAGGTAAACAACATGACAATGTTTGTATCAAGATTACTTTTAGGGACAAACATAATAAAACAAAATTGTTATTGTGCATAGACTCGATCGATGGTGTAAATGAAATGTGCTCTCAACGGAAGACCAACACTAGCTTTATCGCAAGCAAATGCTGAGTTGGAATCTGTTTGAAAACGGACACAGTGCTGAAAAAATGTATTTTATTTATTGTTAGTTTTTACTTGTACTGTGCGTATTTTCTAATAAAACATCATTCATAAATTTATCGAAGAACTGATGCACAATATTCCAGCAAAAAGGCACAAAAACAATAGCCCAAGCAGACTATAGTCTTTTTATGTTTTATATCATAGATATCCATGCGATACCAGGTGGTAAGGCTTGCATGGCAAAGTTATGTGCAGTGGAAAGTTACCGTAGCGTATCTCTGTGCCATTTCTGAAATCGTCTCTTCCAAGTTATCCAACCCTGGCTGCATCACGAGTGCTGGCAGTTTCAATCGCTCACACAAAGCCTTGAACTTATTGCTATGACCTTCGAGGCCCGGTACTATGCATAGGTAGGTCTGGGAGAAGTCGAATTCATCATCTCTCTGAAATTGAAATGAAATGTAGTTATTATATAAATAAAAATGGTTTTTTGCAAAAATTCCTTTTTTACAAGCTTTTATTATAAACACTGTAAAGAGTTTAGAAGCCAAATCAAATGAGGCCAAACAATATTGGTGTACCTTGTTTATTTTACCGCAACAATTCTATAATACTGCATTGTCATTTTATTTACACATGCATGCAAAATTTCAGCTCAATCGGTAACCGGGAAGTGGAACAAATTAAACTTGCAAGATTTTATTACAGACAAACATGGGACAGATGAATCTAAATAAAAGCCTGGGCCTAAAAGGGGGGGGGGGGGGGGCAGGGGGGGCGTGCCAATTTAACATTGTAGTGTCAATAATTTTTAACTAATTAATTAGATATTTATCTTATCAGTTAAAAAGTCTTTTATACTGTCGTAAAATTTGTCAATTAGAATTTTCTTTAAATTTAATTTTAACAAGCATAATAATACTTATTTATTGTACACACAGTTCTATCATATGTAGCCATATTAGAATTCTGTTGAGGCAGTATTTGAATTTTATTTCTAGTAGCTCTGGGATGCTTATTTAAATTTACCTAAACTAACTCATATTCTGTTTAATGCATGCTTTTAATTGTCTTCAATACATACACATATTTACTAATTCTCAAAATTAAATTATCAATATGTGGTTTCCAATGTAGATAACAGTCAAAAATTATAACAAAAAAATTGATTTGCTGTATAAATTCAATATTATTATTATTTAAATTAATCGTTATGTCTTTTGGCTTATTTTGTGGAGTTTGAAATTGAACGGTTTTAGATTTTTTCAAGTTTACTACTAAATAATTTGAATCAAGATACTGTACGGAGTCATTAAGCGCTTCATTACAGTGTCTTTCATAATCCATGTTATTTTCTTGTTTAATTAATGTAGTAAGGTCGTCTGCAAACAATTTTTCGATTTACATGGCTAGGAAGATCATTAATATAAAATAGGAATTATAATGGTCTTAATATATTCCCCTGAGGAACACCATATTCCACCGTTCTTGGCATAACATTCAATAATTTTGTCATTTATATTATGTGATATGTTTTTGCTGCTGACGATTATTTAGATATGATCAAGTCATACGCCGTTCCTATTACAGCATATTACAGTATAATTTGTGTAGCAAGATTTTATGATTAACAAGGTCAAATGCTTTAGTCATATCCATGAATAAGGTTGTTATTGCACGCTTGTTACTAATGCAATCTGTAATGGTCCGTACAGATCATGTATGGCATCATTTGTAGGCTTTTGTTTTTGGAATCCATATTACTCCTTGCTAATTATTTTGCACTGGTATTAGACTAATAGGAAGGTAGTTTTCACAGTCGGTTTTAGTTTTTTTTTTGTGTAGTGGTTTAACTATTGATATTTTTAGCTTGTCCGGGTTTACGCATTCATAAAATTTAATCCCTGAGCCATCGACACAAAAAGAAGAAGGCACCCGTTATTGATAAACAGGTTTAACTGATAATTTTGGTAGAATGTTTAAAGATGTACGAAATTTTAATGGAAAAATAATGCGCTACGGCGTAGAATCGAGTAAAATGAATTGCTTGCGCGAATGTGTTGAGTGTACACACCAAAGTAGAATTGCTGCCCATTGTAGGTAGGAACACCATCTCCGTGGTGGTCAAGAGTTCATCCGTCTCTACAGTAGAGAAGAAATTCTCCAAGCCTTTCACTTCTTCGAACGTTGAATCTTTTAATTGTGACTCTAACAATCTGAGTCTGGAACATGGAAAAATTGAAACAATAAAAAACAAAAATTAAGTAGTAGGTATTTAAAAAACATGAAGTATCACATCAAAATATCACGACTTTTTTTAAACTAAGATAATTTTAATAAATATAATAAAATCTTTGATTAAAACTATACCTACTTATATTATGCAACATGCGACATACGGGTTGCTTACGTACACAGACGACATGTTTTGATCACATTCTTTAGGCCTATTGGCCAACTTTGGATTACTATAGTTTACAACGTTTTGATCGACTCTTCCAAATATACTGCGGATTACGTACAAGTGACTATTTTTGTTTAAGATATATCAACTGTAATGGATGTTGAAGCGACCATCAAAACGTTGTACATCTTAGTTATCAAAAGTTCAACAAAACAATATCAATTATTATGATCTTGTTGGTATTTTTGATCGAAGCCGGAGGGAGGTGGAGATCTTCGGTTTGCATTCTCACTGAGAGGGAGGCTTCTAACTGACTTTGTACATACTTACACTATCTTAGTCCTATTAAATAAGATATAAGATATGGTGAAAAATTGGGAAAGAAGGGTTTGAACCTATCTATGTAGGACCTGATAATTCTTTGTTTAATAACACATTCTACATTTGAAAATGTTTTCTATTTGTGTGTGACTTAAATATATGATAGATATACCAACCGTTCAAAAGTAAGAGATTTCAACTTTTCTTCAGGGTAGTAAAGACTGTAAGTATTCCTCATCAAATTAGACACTGCCTTCACTTTCATATCAGTTAGTCCTAAAGATCCTAAAGTGGTGCTGTCATCAGCGTCTGCCGGGATATCTATCTCTGAAAAAGCATTCATTTAATTTGCAAGGTATTGAAACTGATACTACATATATACTATCACTCCTATTTTCCATGGGGGTGGCAGGGACCTCCACTTGCTATGATCCTTGCAAACCGCTATCGTGCCTCTATCGCTTAATCTACATCCATTACTCTCTTCATGCATGCTCGGTACAGACTTGCCCTTTGGCAAGAACGTAACTGATACTATATTAAAATATAAAATAAAAACAATATAAAGTTGGAATGAAGAGGAATGTTGAACTTACAAATACTTTACGTAATGGTTACCCAACCGGAGGACAAGTAATACAATACAATGTATGGCCCCGTATCACTCAATGAATCGCAGGATCTTGGTACGATCTCAAGCCAGCAGGCCAAATAGGCCTGCTGGTTGAAATGGAATTAGATCTTTTTTCAGATTGTTCTAGGTCTTGGATGTTCATCAACTGTGTCATCATCGTCATTAGGTCTTTTTAGTCTCCACTGCAGGAGCATGACCCTCTTTGTACAACCAGAGCAGGCAGAGGAGTTGGCCTACATTCTCCTCGCTGGGTTGGAGAGGTCTTATATCAATAAGACCTTTCCAACCCGTCTGGCCAGCGAGCGTTTATGAGCTTTGTTTAGCTTGTATCTATATTTCCTAAGTCGTAAGAGGCGAAATCCATGGGAAGACTAGGAGTGGTCCAATTCTACTCTGCTGGAAACCACACGGCTTGTCTACAAGATACAGAATATATTGTGTATTTATCATAATATATGGTATCGTTGAGTTAGTATCCCATGACACAAGTTTGACATCCCACTGTAGGGCTAGCGTAATCTGTGTGATTTGTAATTTGTCCTAATATATATCTTTATTTTCATTTCGCCATATTTATTTATGATCTTTATTTATGTGAATTCGGTACTTTTTAAATTCGTCACCAAAAAAGGCAATCAGTGACTAAAAATGGCAGAGTAGTAGATACAAAAGCGTCACAGAATGTAATGATAGGTATACCATGGTCACATATAACTATTGAATTTTAATTAAAAATTAGTTTGAGTATGATGTTGTACGCATTCCTTCAACAAACGTTGAGGTTAACACCTCAAATAGAGTTAAAAAACACCAACAAAAGACCGAGACCAAACCAAAAAAAAAGAAACAAATAATCTTACCAGCTATAGCAGCAATCTGGTCTATTAATGAAGCTTCTGTATCTTCTGAACTATCTGCTGTCAGCACTGTTTCTTTTGAGCGTAGTGCTCGCTCGATAGCGTCCAGGTGTGAATTGAAAATGCTGTTATTCTGAACACATAGCAGAATATTATGTAACCATTAGATCAATATGATATACTGGGATATTTATTATACACTAATAACCTTGTAAGACTAGACAGCTAAAATCATAAACAAAAAGTTGTTCTACGACATAACACCATAGATACCGTATCGGTTACCTGGTGTTCGACAAACAATTAAAAATTGTGTCTGCGATTCCGGCATTCAAAGCGTCAATCATCATCATCAGGTCTTTTTAGTCTCCACTACAGGAGCATGACCCTCTCTGTACTACCGGATATATCATACTTGGCAAGAGCAGACAGAGGATTTGGCCTACACTCATCTCGCTGGCCAGACGGGTTGGAGAGATCTCATTGATGTTTATGAGCTTTGTTTAGCTTGTATTTCCTAAGTCGCCTTTTATGACCTCCATGGCAAGACTAGGAGTGGTCCCATTGTTTCCCAGTGGTCCCCACCATACGGCAAAGTGTCAATAAACTAAATCAAGATTTTCAAGTTTCTATTGTCCTATTATGACATTTGTAAGTCTATGTAAATGAAAGGACTATGCGACGCCCGTGCGTATCTTTCTTTACGACGCGCGTAGAGTTGTTAACATTAATTAGGAATATTAAATTAATATAATTTTTTAATGAAATAAAATCTAACAAATTATTAAATGTCGGAAAACAAACGTTGTTTATGATGTTTGCTATAGTCCTATATTATTAGTGTTTTTCAAACAACCTGTGTATATTTTTAGATTAAAACTATCGCGAGATAATAACATTACTCCTATATATGTGAATTACGGGTTACGGGTCAGTGCGAATAGGGACGTATCCGTGCGCGCGTCTCGGTTCACATTCGACCTGAGGAAGACCTCCGGATGAGGTTGAAACATGTCTGCTTGTAGCTGACTTCGTACGTGAGTAGCCCGTAATTCATATATAAATAACCTGTATATATGCCAGAAACATGTCAAGTCTGTTCGCGGCACCAACCATCTACGATAACATACCTAGATGAAGGGTAACAAAATATTGCGTTAACCATATGTTTTGTTACAATGGTTTAGTTAATTGCCTTTTTAAAACATTATGAAATGTATTATTTATAAGAATAACCTCTTTTACATTTGACATAGAATTCTCTGTGATATTTTTACTTATATTAGAAAGAAAATTGTAAGTAGTACAGTCAGCGGCAGAGATACCTTGCCAGGCCCTGTATCTATATCTTGAATCTTCACTTAAACTATAAATAATAATAACATAAAAAATCATCATCATTTCGAGTAGGTGTCACGGTTAATCGACCATGCACACCCTAGTGTCAGAGTTCTTTGGAACCGCCTCTCGGCCTCTGACGTGGTTCCTTTAACAACTACCAGATGGCAGCCGAGACCACCGGCTTAACGTGCCTTCCGAAGCACGGAATCATCTTTATTATCAGACAATCAGGTGATTCAAGCCTGCAATGTCCTAACCAAACTGGAAACAACTAAACAAAGTATGCTTCCGGTGGGAATCGAACCCACGACCCCCGGGTCAACAGGCAAACGCCTTAACCACTGGACCACGGAGGTTGTTAAAAACAGGTGACATAAAAAATTATATACACAAAGATGTAAATGTAGCCTTTTTTAATATAAATTTTCACGCTTATATTTTTTATAGTTTAAAAGAAAATTCAAGATATAGATACAGGGCTTGGCAAGGTATTTCTGTCGCTGACTGTACTAAAATATAGTAAGACTGTACCTTGCTTATATGTAAAATTAGCTTGCTGGCTGGCAGGCGTTCCTTTGCTCGGGATATACATGTTTGCACTCCCAGAGACCTTTCTCCACTTATTACTGCAAAATACCTAGAACAGGAAGAATCCAGTATACTGTGTTCACTATATGAATTCAATATTATTGAATTCAAAGTTCGGGAAAATATCTATAAATAAAGCCTTGATAATAGTATGTATCGTATTCACAGTGATCGTTGCGCGTATATAAAGATACTAGCTGCTGCCCGCGACTTCATCCGCGGCAATTTCTGTTATTATAGAGATATACTGCCGCGGACATTTTTTTTAGTTCGTTTAAAGAGGAATACTTCTTAAATACATATTTTTTGGGTAACTTGAACTGTTTACGCATCGTACGCGTCAGATGTCGTCAACTATGAATAATTTTCCCCCGTTTTCAAAACATGTTTTATTGATACTTCGCTCCTTTTGGTCGCAGCGTAATGTTTTATAACCTAAAGCCTTCCTCAATAAATGAACTATCCAACACAAAAATAATTTTCTAATTTGAACCTGAGAATTCATGAGATGACCTGAGAAGGCTACTCGCGGTTCATAATCCGTTGGTAACCAACTCGTACATCGTGAATTCGTGACTTTTAAGCCGAAAGTATCTTCTATGCTAGTTTGGGAGAATAGAAAAAACCTTGAATGTACCAGCTGCTTCTCTTCCTGCGCAGATCGTAAAAGCCGATCGAGGGAATGGGCTAAACGTGGCCTTTAGGTCTTAAAGACATCGGCTCTGTCTTCCCCGCAAGGGAAAAAGACGTGATACTATGTATGTATGTATGTATTTAAAAGTATCGGAGCTCATCTTTATGGATTGTATTATGTATAGACTAAGGCCCGAATTATATGCGTCCGCGCGACCAAGCGGTCTAGCCGCAGATTCGAGGGACCGCTTACAGCTTTTCCATTTATATGAAGCGGCCTGAATGATTCTACTTTTATTACCATGTCCACTAGTGTTTGAGGGGAATAGACGTGATAATAAAATCAAACTGTGGATACATTCATCATCATCATCAGGTCTTTTTAGTCTCCACTGCAGGAGTATGACCCTCTCTATACTACCGGAGCCAGAGCAGACAGAGGATTTGGCCCACACTCTCCTGGATAGCCAGACGGGTTGAAGAGGTCTTATTGATGTTTAGGAGCTATGTAAAGCTTGTATTTCCTAAGTCGCTTCTTACGACCTTCATGGGAAGACTTGGAGTGGTTCTATTCTACTCCGGGAACCACACGGTCGATACATTGCTTTGTTTTAACATTAAAAGCAGAACGTTTATTAAAAATTCACGGTAATATAGTTGCTTGTAATTTTGCGTTGTAGCGGCCAGGCCGTCGAGTCTCACGATCGCATATAATTCGAGCTTAAGGTAAAGCAAATAAAATGAAGTACGTACTGAAGATCTTGACATAGCTTCCTTGAAACATCATCCAAATTATCGATGGTCTTCTGGCTGATCTTGTTTTTAGCTGCTAACACATAAATTCCTTCCATGGGGCCAGATTTAACGCAATTACTGAGTAAGTCAAGAATTCCATTGGTAGTCAGATCTTTGTCAGCAGTGATTCCTAACTCCACACCTTTATTTTTCCAGATTCTGTAAAGAAACGAAATGACTGTACCATTCTACATTCCTAACTCTGTTTTATTCCAGGTTGAGTTGATTAGTAGCTCTTTTATAGACACTGACTGAATGGCTATAGCCATTATAACAATGAAACTGTTTTACACTCAAACAGAAAATTAAATTAATATTTATTATTTAAATAAATAAAAATCTAACAAATTATCAAAAATCGTAGAATACAATCAAATCCTGCGATGTTATTAGTGGTTTTCAAGTAATACACCAGGATGAGGGTTTGGGGTAAAGACCAAATTTTTAAAAATCCAACATAATACATTTTTGAAAATTTGGTCACTTTGGAAGTTTTTCGGAATTGGTTAAAATGTACAAAGTATACTCACGTTACATCGGTTAGTATATTATTATTCGTTGTCAAAGCACGCATTCGTATTTTCTTAGCTCCACGATCTACTAGTCGCTTCACCCACTGAAGACCGAACTCATAGTCGTCTGTCACTATCAGGTGGCAGTGGTCGGGCGAGCATGTGATCCTAAAATAGATACAGAAAATATAAATATATACGGACAAATCACAGAGATTGAGCTAGCCCCAAAGTAAGTTTGAGACTTGTGTTATGGGATACTAACTCAACGATACTATATTTTATAACAAATACATATATAGATAAACATCCAAGACCCAGGCCAATCTGAAAAAGATCATTTTCCATCTTGACCTGACCGGGGATCGAACCCGGGCACCCCGTGCCGCAGGCTGGCGTGTTTACCACTGCGCCACGGAGCTCGCCGAAATATATACATCGAATATAAGAACCCCAAAAATCATGTCAAATATGTTACCAACGTAGTTTCTGTATAGTGCCCGAGCGTAAGTTATAAGTTGGACAATCGCATCGCGCCGGAGACATGAACGAGTGCGAACGTTTCCTTTTGCTTATGGAATGGATTTACTCTCGTTCATTAGCTACCATAGAGGCTAAGATATAGCCTAAGGTGGACCGAACCCACCCAGAATAAACCTATTCCGTCAGAGACTCAGGTCCTATATGCTCGGAAATACAGACACTGTCAACGCATTCTAATCGCTACCTGTGTGCTTAATAAAGTTTGAAGAGAAACTTGGTACGAATCACGGTATTAATGCTGGAAATTTTAACTAGGCAAGGATGATATCCTGTCGTGCGCATTAAAAACGACTGTAACAGAAAAAAGGAAGGTGTTATGAGATCGTGGAGCTCTTCAGCACACTCTTCGAAGGATATGTAGAAGACACACACAGGCTGGTGACTTTGCGTTTATGACTAAGATTTTGCAATTTATGTTTATGAGTCTTTTGTCGCCAATCAGTTTTCTAGGTGTGCAATTTACCAATTCTAATGCGGTAAGCTGATATTTGGCTGAGGTGGCTGCAATTCTCTATGACCGGACCTACACCGTATAAAGTGTAAGGAGCTATCCTGGTGTGGAATATTACCTAACCCTAATTATGTATGTAAACGGGACTCAGCCTTTTTCATTATTTGAGTCTCGTTGCAACCACGATGGATATATTTAACCAGGCCTGGCGCACTCCGCACTTTAGGTATAAAACTACAAGTACGTGCGGCGGCTGGTCCGGACCGGATCGGTTAATCAGAGGGTTGCTGCGCGCTGCGGTGCTTAGTTCGCTCACGTTGATATTCGCGCTTCTGAGTTCTCGCGTTACAATACAAAAATATAACCAAAAATGGGAAACGTAGTGTTGGACCAGTAGATACGTGGGTTGACGACATAAGGCAAATTGCTGGAAATAACTGGATTGCGATGGCTGGAGAGAGGAATGGCGTAGACAAAAGGAGGCTTATACTTAACCAGCAGTTGCCAGCAGCCATAAAATGGTGATAATGATGATTGTTGTTCACATACCTAGGCAGCACTTGTATATCGCTGTCAATTAATTTCAACACCACTCGACCTCTGTGGTTTCCTGCAGCCAGTAGTTTTAGTGCCCGAGCGGCTTCCGTCGGAGGATAAACGATGCGAGTCAGAGGCACCACATATCCCTTTTCTATACCATCTACCATGTATCTTTGTATTGCCTGAAAAAATGTATTAAAATGTAAACCATGTAAGAGATACTCGTATGTGAAATAAAATTTGAAACAAATATGAGAATTAATATGATCTCTCATAGGCATATAGCATACAGAATGAAGAGTCGCGGCGGCGTCGAGGCGCAGGCGTGTCTCTTCTGACTTTTCTATTCATTTATAATATATTTTGCCCTTACGCCGCCGCGACCGCACCGTGACAATATAATTGTATACTACGTGAGGAGGAGGGGGGAGAGGTTCCGAATCTCACCCGATCTCAGTTCTTCTCCGGAAATTCCGGCAGAAGTGAAAACTCCGCGCCGTAGAAAGAGAGGGGGATATTACCTCTCCTTACGAATTTTCCATCGACCTGATGGAAAATTCGTAAGGAGAGGTAAAGGAATTTTAATGCCCGCGCTGCTTCCGACGGAGGGAACACGGTGCGAGTCAGAGGCACCACATATCCCCGAGCTATGCCATCCACCACGTACCTGTTTAGTGCCTGAAAAATGATTTCACACTAACAAACCTTGCCAACCATTGCATATCTATAATGGAATGTTTTGGGGGCAACCATAGACTACGTGAGGAGGAGGGGGGAGAGGTTCCGAATCTCACCCGATCTCAGTTCCTCTCCGGAAATTCCGGCAGAAGTGAAAACTCCGCGCCGTAGAAAAGGAGGGGGATATTACCTCTCCTTACGAATTTTCCATCAGGTCACGTGTCCTGATGCAAGTTTAACAATTTTTACCAATCCCAAAAAGTGCACAACTAAAGAAGTTTTCTCTCCAAAAACTTACCCTCATAACGTGCTTGTCGGCAAACAGACCAGAAGTCTCCACGATGTGGTAGGTTCGATCTTTCGTCAGATAGAACATCCCGAAAGTGTAGTCTTCCGCGTTTGATAGCTGAGAGAAATCGAAGGTGATGCCATTGTTACCGCCTATTCGTAGGGTGGTCTGTAAAGACAATTTTCAATAAGGTAAATAAATAAAACTAGTGGCTCTGTGAGATGTCGACCTCGCGAGACTTACTCGTATCACAGCGGTGCAATGGCGCTTAGACCCTTTGTGCCAATTCCGACATTTTGAAAAATGTCCAAAAACTTAATTGACAAGAACATAGATAATTCCATTTTTACAAAATTAATTGAAGAAATAATTCTTAATCCAAAAACTCCTTGATCTCAAAGTTATAGTCATATTTTTGGACCACACCAATAGGCAGGTGACGTCATACGCCAAGGAATTTGTAAGGGACGCGTGAAATCTTTGTTCCACAGCCAAAAATTATTGCGTCTATGGCACCTTGAAAACAAAAGTTACTTAAAATGTTGTACGGCTATCATATGTTATGTTTGTTTGTATGTATATAATTAGAGTTTTTCTTTTTGCAAAATTTAAATGAATTTTAATTTTTGAAAAATAAAACCCTTGGAACTTCTCAGATTGCTTTAAAGGTTTGACTGGCAGAGAATGCCTTAACCTCCTGTTTGTACTTTTTATTGTGCTATAAAGTTTGAATAAATAAATTTTCATAACCAACTTTAAATGGTCTTGAAAAATGCTTAGTTTTCTCTTTTAGGACAGACATTAAAATCATTTGAATAAAAAATACTTTAACCATTGATGGGAGGCCAGTGGTACATAGCAAAACCCAAGGTTGTAGAAGGTACTGCAGGAAATTGTTAAATTTGACGTATTTTTCGCGCTGGTAGCACGACAACTAAGTCTCGCGGTGAAAGGGTTAAAAACAACTATATCTCCTTTTTAACTTACGTTTTTTAGTGAACCTTCTACACAGCTAAACACTATCTTACATCCTTTGCCTTTAGTGCGCGTGAGAACTAAGTCTGCGAACGTATGGTCTCTGGAGTTCCCGATGTCATCCTCTGTAAAATAAATATTATTACTAAATAATAATAATATAATAATAATGAAATTATAGCTTGCTAGATTCCGGTCCGATTCTCAATTTAGTTATTTGTCTGTATATATCTAATGTATGTATACTTCTTGTATCGGAGTCGGATCGGATCAGATATTAAATGGAACAAAGGAAATTGAACTTAAAACGTAGTTGCTAAAAATCGTATTTGATGGCGTGGCGTTGTGCTTACTCTGTTTGGTTTATTCTATTCTAATATGGAATTGAAATAATGTATAGAAAGTAATACCGTTTTATTTTGTTATATTAGTTATACCGATTTACAAGTATGGCACCGGCCCTGCCTGTTTAATATAAAATATCTTCATAATAGTAACAGTCAACAAAGGAAATTGAACTTAAAACGTAGTTGCTAAATATCGTATTTGATGGCGTGGTGTTGTGCTTACTCTGTTTGGTTTATTCTATTCTAATATGGAACTGAAATAATGTATAGAAAGTAATACCGATTTACTTTGTTATATTAGTAATACCGATTAACAAGTATGGCACCGGCCCTGCCTGTTTAATATAAAATATCTTCATAATAGTAACAGTCATCATCGTCATCATCACCAGGTCTTTTTAGTCTCCACTGCAGGAGCATGACCCTCTCTGTACTACCGGAGCCATACTTGGTCAGAGCAGACAGAGGATTCGGCCTACATTCTCCCCCGTCTGAGTTAGAGAGGTCTCATTGATGTTTATGAGCTTTGTTTAGCTTGTATTTCCTAAGTCGCCTCTTATGACATCCATGGGAAGACTTGGAGTGGTCCTATTCTACTCTGCCAGAAACCACACGGCCACTTAGGTTTGGCGATAGTGACAGTTCTACCACTTTTATAAGTTACACCATTGTACCTGCGCAGAAATCAAACTTTTGTATGGCGCGTAAATAATCCGTTTGCTATTAGCTGATGCGTACGCGCCGTGTCTGAAGTTCGCTGCTGCGCCGTAGTACAAGTATAATGAGCGAGACAGCACTGTCCTGTTCTTTAGTATTTTAAATCTTATGTAGTAGAAATAAGTTCGTTTTTGCACTGATGTTTTCAGTCGGTTAGAGTTGGCGGTAGGTTGCGCTATTCTGCGCCATCGGACGATGCCGAGGCAACTTATAAAAGCGGTACTAATGTACTTACCTTTTAAGTCCGGAAACCGTTTAAGCAGGAATTGTTTCTTCTCCACACTGCTTACCGTCGCGAAGACCCTGAGGTCGTGTGCCAGTGCAAAGGAGATGACTGCCTGGCCTAGCCCCCCGGCGCCACTGTGCACGAATATCTCCTCACAAACATCCTTTAACGCTGGTGTCAAAAACTGTTGAAGGATATCACAATGAAATTGTAGTTTCAGAGACCGAACGTGATTTTCTTGTGAATGAGATACTTAGTATTCTATAATTTATTTTCTTAAATGATGATGATAAGAAATAGTTACCCCATTAGGAGACACGCGCTCTGATAAAGGCTCTGGCAACGTTAGTTCCAAAAATCATCATTAGATGCCAGTAGGTCCACTGTCTATTAATTACTTTTACATGAATCTTCATCATCAGGTCTTTTTAGTCTCCACTGCAGGAGCATGACCCTCTCTGTACTACCGGAGCCATACTTGGCCAGAGCAGACAGAGGATTTGGCCTACACTCTCCTCGCTGGCCAGATGGGTTGGAGAAGTCTCATTGATGTTTATGAGCTTTGTTTAGCTTGTATTTCCTAAGTCGCCTTCTACGACATCCACGGGAAGACTTGGAAAGGTCTTAATCTACTCTGCCGAAAACCACACGGCTAATGAATAACGAACATGAATCTTGCCGTCAGGCTTATTTTTCGCGCTTACAGCATAGGCGAGCTCCGTGGCGCAGTGGTTGATTCTTCACATAATTTCAATTTTATTAATATACCGAGTATTTTAATGCTGTATAAAAACAATTAATTAAGCATTATATCAGCTATAGAAACAAGGAAGAAAAACATTTACCAGACAGTAGAAAGCTTGGGTGTAAGCGAGAGGAACGGTGGCCGCGTCTTCGAGACTCCAGTGCTCCGGCACCGGCCACAGCAGCTCCGGGATTGCGAGCACTCGGGAACTGGCCGCTCCGTGTGGTATTAAGCCCATCACACGTTCACCACTAAATATAGAGAAATTCGAGATTTATTTATACATTGAAATGATGGTAAACTGAAAAAGTACTATGAAAATGTGTACAGTTTTTCAAATTGTTTGCAGTCGATTTTGATTAACCAGTCTCGATTGCGTTCGGTAAAACATTTTTTTACAAAAAACCTGAACACCTGTTTTTATTTAGTAGTGTGTACAACCTGAGTACTAAAATACGAAATTTCTTTAGGCTGCATGACAGAGACAGATTTGAGAGAAATTGCACTATAATATCCTATTTAGGTGTCCGAGCCTTCGCTTGACCCACTTGATATTACCTCTTGGAGTTTGCACGTGACAACACGATCTGCTATAGGGCAACCCTACGTGGTGACGTCACGGCGTCGCCTTCCCCCCTCCAGCACAGTACTGCAGCGCCGGGCGCGCGAGCGCGTTCCTCAGTACGTCTTGGATTTTTGACGTGATAACACGTGTGACATTTAGTGAACAATCACAGCAAGTCTCAACAAGTTTACTGTTCCTGTTGTTCGAGTCTTACAAAGCCTTTTCTGAATTTTAAAATTCGCTATATGCACATCAAAGTCATTGGGAAAGTCCCAGTTTATATGACGCTTATGCATTACTTACTAGTAAAGCTAGTTTGCACTTTTTCATTCTGATCGGAAAGCCCTAGTGCATTCGCGTACTACGCGATTGAATGAAAAACTAAAACAGACGACTTGTCGCATGTGCCAATAGCCGACACGACGTCGTCTATGCCTAACGCAGGCGGCAGACCACACGTCGTCTGCTTGGTAGACTACACGTCGTCTGCTTGGTAGATAACACGTCGTCTGATCTAACGACGCCTAAGCGTCAACCTAACAAGGACTCTAATGCTGACAGTCTGCTACTGTCCTTGGATACGACTAAGCTATCACGCACCTTGCACTTAGCTTCACACCTTCTTGACGCTTCCCTCGCTCCCTTTCAGATGTCAACTACAATGGGAAAACTGGTGGAATGGCGCCCGCCCGCAGCTGATGAAGCGAACTATCAACGTCTAGTTACCACCTTGGAAGAGCTATATCCAACCGGGTGGAAAGATTGGATAACAAATAACGTCAGCTACAATGATTTGTTTGGTGCGATCATCACACCGGACACTGAAGCTCGTTTACGCTTTGCGGTTCCTACTGTAAGCCTGGCCCGAATTTTTCGGTGCGAAAAATCTTTTTCCGAGCTCCGTTACCGAAAATTAAAGAGGAAGCTTCTAGAGTGGACTCGCTCTGATCTACCAACCTCTGTCAATTATGATTAAGGTCCACCCACCTGTGCCTCTAGCACGAATCATTATCGAAATAGAATAGTAATCGAATAGTAACCGTTTTCGAGAAAATTTGTATGAAAACTTGAACAGCGCCACGGTGAGCGTAAATGGAACTAAAAAACGGTAGCATGAACATTTCGCGCCGTTTTCGTGACAGCTCCGAAATAGTTATCGAGTAGTAATCGAATAGTAAACGAACATTTTGTATGTAAAATGGTAGCACGAAACCTCACATGACGTATAGTAACGTTTTACTTTCGAAAAACTCGCAAGCTGCCTATCGAAAAGTCTCTCACCGTAAAAAAGCGAGTGAGATAAGTTTCGACTGTGCGAGTGTTGTTACTTTTCTTACGATTTTCAGTAAATTATTATATTTTAAAATGAGGAAGCCTTAAAATGGGTAATTTAATGAATATTAGAACCTCAGTGGAATATAATTTATGATTTTAAAAATTGTAATCGTTCAAATAATAGGTAAGTTTCACGTTAATATTTTCGTCAATGAAACTTGTAGGATTTTGAAAATAACAAGTCAAATCTAATTTTCCAATAGTAATAATTCTCATCTTTATTACATAAGTCTAGTTTTGCACAGATTTTATGGTATATTTATTTAACCTCTTTTTTCTAAGTGAAACATACACCAATATTCTAGTAGAAATACATTGGAAATCGCATAAAAACCAATCCACAATATTTCGCATATGTCTACATACCTGTAATTATGTAAACATTATTTAACTTTCTAATGTTTTTGAGATTGTTTCAAATTTGGGCGTTATAATGTAATTAACACGATAGAACTTGTTCCAATTTGTGAATTTATTTACATGTATATGTAAAGACAAAGTCAAAGTCAAAGATTTTTATTCAAAATTGGATACATGTATCTCTTTTTGAACGTCATATTTTTATTTTTAAGTAAACCGAAGTACATGAGGGGTGTGCTCAATGCAAGTACCTACCTACCTAATTAATGCTAAATTTGTATCATCATTTTGTAACCATCTATATGAAAAATAATAACGTTAAATATTAATTACAGTTTCTCAATCACTTGGAATGCCCACCACCAGGTGAATCCAAGAGGGAAACATTATAGGAGGCTGGCCGAGAAAATAATGGTTGGATACTACCTACTAAAATAGCAAAACAGCATTCGGTGCTCGAGAGTGATACACACAAGCAGTTGAATAAAATATCTATAAATAAATGCCTTCCTTTCATTTTCTAGAAATTATAATAAGTACCTATTGTGTAATAAATGTCTGAAAAATATTCTATCAGCTTAAATGTTATGAGTGGCAAGTGTTAACACCTTTACTTCTATATCAAAGTATGTCATGCAGAGTACCAATAGGTACTTATACTTTGAATCATCATTATCATCAGAGTGTTGCTTAGCGCTTACATATCACCCACTGGGATGGGTGACCGCAAGTGGCATAAAAATATCTTCAGCTCCACCATGCTTAGGAAGATACTTTAAGCCCAGGTCCCAGCTATCATCATTGATGGCAGTTGTTATATATTATGTCAGATGCCTTTAGGCAGCTAGAAAAATCTGACAACACTGTTGGCCACTTACACGAGAAACAACATTTCCCAATAATTTCACCATAGGAATAATAAAAATACAATATCTAAGTTTTTATTTTATTTTGAATAAGTGCAAAAAATACATCAGGCTTATTTTAATTGAATTTGTAATGGAAACATAATTTAATCAATGGATTGCTCAGATATTGTTTAAAATTGTAACTAATGTAGTATTATGTTTTGGACTGTGTCTTATTAGCATTATTTCCAATTTCCAGCAATCCTGCTTCTGGATGTTTAGTTCAGTGCCGTCAAAATTCTTCAAGATTCCTTTCTCAATAGCCTGCCAACAAATAAAGAATTTTAAACAATGAAATTTATATTTTCTTTTGAATTTATCAAGTACAGCTATACAAAATAATTTCATACCAATTTAGGTAGTAGGTAATTACATTGTAGAAGGTCTTGAACTATCAACATTCTTTTCCTACTTCTTCCTCGCAAGTTTCTCCTGTAAAAGCAAAATAAATACAATATAACACCGTGTATTTCCATGTTCTTTATCAAAGTCATTTTTCACAAGACGACTTAAGAGACTACAAATTTTTCTATTGATCTTGATGCTTAATTACAAAGCTCTTATAATACCATTGAGTAAATTCTTTGTGTATGCATTATGTTTCACACCTATTTATCTAGATAATTTGCAGTGCTGTTATTATTGTTTTGGTATAAAACAGACCATATTATTATATATTACAAAATCTATTTCAGCAATGCGCGCATACATAAAATGCTTACCTACTAAAAACTTTGGAAGGATACCAAATATAAAACTTGATCTACTAGACTGTATGTATGTTCAGTTACTATGATGCATTTGTGTGGTTCACATGTAATAAACATGGAATATCTATCTATATCGCCTTCAGCACTTACTCTCTAAATTACTTGGCAATATAATGGAAACACTTTAATAAAATGTATGAATGTCTACTTACTTTCAGTTTTTTCTTATCTAGTTGTAATTTTTCTGTTCCTTGTTAGGCTTCCTCCCTCCATTATAGGGTTATTAATAGTTTTGATGAAACAAAACCATAGGTATCTAAAACAACACATTAATAATTATTGTATTATTTATTTTACACTAGCGACCCGCCCCGGATTCGCACGGGTGCAATATACTAGGGGCAGTCTATACATAACCTTCCTCGTAACTCTTTCTATTGAAATCTGTTGATTGAGTAGTTTAAAAGACCTAAGCGAAAAGACAGCGGACTCGACTTCATTTTATACTGTGTAAAGATAAAACTGCATTGATTTGTTCTAAATAAAGTTAGTGTTCTACACTGTAGACGTGTTGGACAGACATTGCAATATTTTATATGGAATTTTATCGTAGTTATAAGAATATTACAATGCACACGTATATTTATGATATAAGAGGTCTACTTATGCTGCAAATTTGAATAGATTTCCTTACCTTCACGTGAAATAGATCCTATTAATATGACTTTTCCACCCTTAGGTAGATACTTTGTATATAGATAAAGTTCTGCCCACGCAGTCAATCTGCTTAAGATGGCCATCACATATACTATAAAATGTCCTAATGATTGTTTTCAAAATCACTTCAAATACAAAAACATCTTTCTTTAACCACTTTAAAACTTTGTTATTGTGCCGAAAGTTTGTTGGCGGGACAGCGGCCATTGATTGACAACAACAGCCACAGATAAGGCTACAAAACAAACAACGTTCGAAATGTACGCAATTTTTTTTGTTTATTACGGTTGTTATGAAATCCTAAATTTTATACTAAATTAATAATTATTTTAAATAGTTTGCTTATTCATTGAAAATTGTATATTATAAAAATGGCAAACGGAAAGAAATGAGTATCGCATGGTTTTGAACGCACTTAACTAGTTGTTTTAACCTGTAGACAAACACCTTTAATTTACTGTCCCGTAATTTTCGAATCGAGTTTACGATAGTCGATTCGGAGGTGTTCGTGCTAGCTACAAAATTCGAAATAGAATAGTTTTCGTTTTCGAATAGTAAGAATTTACGTTAACTATTCTATTTCGATAGTGGTTCATGCTAGAGGTACTGGTCCTCGTAACAAGTTCGATGAAATACTTCCTTTACTGAAACCACATCTACTGTCAAGAAAGGAAGCGGTGGAACATTTGCAAGCAGGAGAAAACAACGCTTCTGTTGCAGCCCTTCTGTGACGTCTAAACGGTCGCATAGTCCTGACTCCATCGCGAAACACATTTTAAAGGTCCAAAGAACCAGAATGAATCAAACTACTCAGACCATGCCAGATTTTCTGCAACAGCAAAGCGAGATATTAGAACAATTGCGTGCAATTACTAATAGTCTAGCACATTCGCCGCCATCGCCACCCTCACTACATGCTCCCAGTCAATCAAGTTTGGACGCAGCATCAATCTGCTCAACCTCGGACATAAACAGTGTTAAAGGTAATAACCGGGAAGGGCCACCTACGGGAAACGATTCAGACGAGGCGAAGGACGTCACGGAGGAGCCTTTACTAGATTTCGAACCAGATACAGAGGAGACCGAAGCTAAGATAAGTTCAGCAGGCACAAAGCTGGTGGCACAAGGTACACATTGCCAGAGATTAGGTTCTGAAAGATGGCGCAATATTCGCTATGCTGATGTCCAGAAGAAGTTTCAAGCAACTCCCGTTTTTACGGCTTTAAAAGTAAATGGCCATCTGGCAACTGTTACGCCACAGTGGCAGTTTGTTTCTATTCTTGAAAGAGCGGATGCTGGATTAGCAGCCATAACACACGGTTTGCTTCAACAACGACAGAATTTTGAAGATTCGTACACGAGAGCCCCTCAAGAAATAAGAGCTTACATTAGTAAACATTTCCTGGATAAAGAAAAAGCTCCATTCAGGAAGCTACCTGACGACCTCCTGCAGTTAGTATGCGGAAAAAGAGCAGAGATAATCGAACAAAAGCGCGCTCTCTACAAACCACAGAATAGAACGCTCTGCGAGCTTTTACATGCCGTCCCGCCATCTACAACACATCTGTTTTCGGAGCCACTACTTTCTGAGATCATTAAAGAACAAGGAGGGATAAATAAGCTATTCCCTCAAATTCCTCAGATGTGAAAGGAAAACCCGAGTTGCGGGCCGGCAAGCCGACATTTCGCAAGTCGAGTAATCGCTATTCCGACAACCCGACCCGTATATCACATAGGCAAGCTGGAAAGTCTAAAAGGCGATATGACAGCAAAAAACTTTAGTTTTCAAGCAGGTCAGGTCAATATAAGATGTTATTCATGGGAACAGCAACGTGTCCCAAAGTATTATAATATGAATAATTTCTGGTTATTGTATACCAGTAACTAAGCGCTCATCTTCGTACAAGTTAGATAATTAAACACTTGCGCCCTATACGAGACGAAACAATCGTCTGCTATCGGTAAACACAAACAAATGGGGGGTAATTCGCAAGTGTCGTAGTCAGACTGTGTTCCTATCACCTATGCCTTTACGCCGGAAAGCAGACGGGTCCCATAGACCTATCTTTGATCTTAGAAAACTTAACCTCTACCTGCACCCTCCTAAGCTTCGCCTAATTATGCAGTATAAAATACCAGAGTGCCTAAATTTACAGGACTACATGACAAAAACTTTACCTCTCTCAATTTTCATATCGAATGGCTGAGGGTCACCGCAGGTATATGTCTTTTTCCTTCGTAGGGTGTACTTATGAGATGACCTGTCTGCCTTTCAGACTAGCAACACCCCCAAGTTCTTCCGCTGAAGTGACTAATTGGGCTGCTTATATTTTTTGTAAAGAATACATCCGCATCGTCGTATGTCTGGACGACTCCCTACCTATGCACAAACATGTTTTAAATCAAGTAGTAAGCCTAGGCTGCAGACTGAGAGAAATCAGTTTCTTATCCCCACAAAATCCATAGAATATCTATGCATACCGTGGAATACACACACCAATAGCCTATCATGCCCCAAGGTCTCAAAAAATACTCGACTAAATAAGGACGACTCAACACAAAAACTATTGGACGTGGCAGTCGGCAGAAGCACTACTCGGAAATTTAACCTTCACTGCCAGAAGATGGAGGCCAACAAACTTTTATAAACGAATCGAAACCTGCCACCTTCGGTAATACAGGTACTTCTAGAAACTACATTCAAAATCTTCCAACTGACAGATCAGTTTCAAATAAATGTTATTGCACGTTACTAGTCGGGACGCTACAATTTGGAGGCACTGTCTTTCTAGGGCCAAGGAGATTCCAGAATGGACCCCAAGCGAACAAGCTTGACAAGGATCATTTACAATATATATTTTTTTTTTTTTTTTTTTTTCATCCGAGTAGGTGTCACGGTCAATCGACCATGCACACCCTGGTGTCAAAGTTCTTCGGAACCGCCTCTCGGCCTCTGACGTGGTTCTATATATATATCTTTGCAAGTGAGTGATCAGCCGTAGTGATGAAGAACATATCCGAGGACGCACGGGATCAGAAGAGTGCGTAGATGCGTTCAGCCGTACAGCTCTAGTGCCACGCATTCTACGACACCTAGAGAAAAGCACAGGAGTCTAGCCACTTGTCATACCCAAATCGGAAAAGGCCGAACTGAGGGAACGGACTTTATGCTCGCCAATAACAATATGGAATGTTTGCAAGCATTTACTAGACCTGACGACGGGAAAGTCTCCGATAGCTGCAGAAGATCTATGTTGCAGGTATGGAAAATTCGGGCTGGCCCTCTTTGTTGAAAAATTGGTCGGTGGAAAATAGAGCCCTATTTGAATACTCCTTGCGTGAATCTATATTCAAAACTTACAAGCCTGCCTGGGATCGCTGACGTTCGATCTGGTCGAAAAATCGATGCGATACAACTAACCCACAGCCGACGGACATTGCAAAGTTTATCTGCCACCTACATATGGATGTCGGTCTCGTACCTCGCACGATCGCAGTCCACGAGTCCGTGGTTGTCACATTCACGAATCCCGCGAACTCTAAAAATCTGAGTAAAGACCTAGTGGTCCGACAAGCTCTAAAAGCAGTGATGCTCAGTAAACCACCGGCTCACAAACCGCAGATTCGAGAAATCGGCGAACTAATTAACCACTTAACAGCCTATTCTTTTAATTCAGATAATCTGCTCCAAGCCTCACGATACGTAACAGCCCTCCTCTTATTAATGTCCGGACAAAAAGTACATGATATCACCCTCTTAGATATAAGCCCAGAATCCATGGTAAGGACGGAAGACTCCTTAATATTCTGGCCAAAAATATGGCTTAAAGACCGATAGCTCGACTTATCACCAATAAGGCTGAAAGCTGATACCTAACAAAGAGCATCAACTGAACGTCGTTTTCTGAATTGATAAACTCATTATGACTACAAACTCGACGATCGAGTAGTAACAGCCTTGCGGGCCTTTTTATATCAGCGCGAGACAGGGTTGGCCAAGCCTCACGGTACGGACACTAAGGTGACAATCAATATATACAATAAATAAAAAATAAAAAAATTAAAAAAAATATATATAGAATTACATCTAATTCATTCATTTCCATCAGTCTGGCCAGCGTGGAGAGTGTAGGCTAAGTCCTCTGGCTGCTCTGGCCAAGTATGGCCCTAGTACTACAGAGAGGGTCGTGCTCCTGTAGTGGAGACTAAAAAGGACCTGATGATGAAAAGGATGATAGAATTACATGAACAACTGGTCTCATGCAATTGAATAGGTAACTTCGAAAAAACTGCGTTATTCTTACACTATTATGTCATTATTTATGGAATTTAGTTATAAGCCTGATGATGAACAGCAGTTATTCGTATATTACCCTGCTGGGTGTTTCAGAGCAGCTGTAAACAGTGCTAATTGGATGCAAAACAATTGGGAATTGGGAATTGGGGGAGTAGAGACATTTTTCAAACATTACTTTGAATAAACCAGTTGTAATGCAATTAACCAAAATGTAAGGATGAATATCAGTAATAATGAATAACAGTATCTAATTACTTTTCTCCTGTATGATTGTTAAGAATAATGCATTAATATTGTTGTAGTTAATTACTTAAAGCAGAGTAAACAAATTTTCTCTTGTTTCTGTTAAGTACAAACAAACTTTTATTTTGTCATTTATTTTGTGATTGTTCAAAAACATTCCATGTTCATTAAAACTTGTGTATTTAAACATTATGCGTTGTTTTAATGAGTTCTGCTTGAATGTTCGTCACACCATTTATGCAACCCTAGCTCCCAGTCACAGTACGTCGCAAATGCAGCGCCAGCAGAAAATAAACACATATCAAGTGGGTCAAGCGAGGGCTCGGACACCTAAATAACACCGTTTTCCCCCCGAAGGGAAGAAAACGAATATTTAGGTGCTAGCCGAAGCTTGACCCACCAAGAAATTACATTCTTGCTGGCTTGAGAGTACTGAGGAAAGCGCTCGCGCGCCCGGCGCTGTGCTGGAGGGGGGAAGGCGACGCCGTGACGTCACCACGTAGGGTTGCCCTATAGCAGATCGTGTTGCCACGTGCAAAATCCAAGAGGTCTCAAAATCCAAGGAATCTCAAGTGGGTCAAGCTTCGGCTGGAACCTAAATATTCGTTTTCTTTCCTTCGGGGGGAAAACGGTATTATTTATATCCCTTCAGTACTCTAATTTAAAAAATCTTAGTATAATAAATAAATAAATAAATATATACGGACAAATCACACAGATTGAGCTAGCCCCAAAGTAAGTTTGAGACTTGTGTTATGGGATACTAACTCAACGATACTATATTTTATAACAAATACATATATAGATAAACATCCAAGACCCAGGCCAATCTGAAAAAGATCGTTTTCCATCTTGACCTGGCCGGGGATCGAACCCGGTCACTCCGTGTCGCAGGCTGGCATGTTGACCGCTGCGCCACGGAGCTTGTCATAATGAACATAGACGAAAGGTTTTATTTGTGGAAAGTAATTTTAACAACGGAACTAGATACTATAATTTAAAAATAAGACTTTGTGGTATCGTCAGCTTCGTAAAACCTTAAGGCCCCGACGTCACAGAAGTTGAATGGGCGAAAATCTAAAGAATCATGACAATAGGCGATGCGGCTAGCAACCCATCACTATTTTGATTCTGTTTTACCTACACCTTTACGACCACCAACATGCTCAATGTCTCATGACTTTTCTATGAGGCTCTGTATACCCCGTAAGGGATTAATAAAGACTTAATAATATGTATCAATGTATGTAAGTAGGTTTTTGTTTTATATTCGCAAGATTTTTGAAGTAAGGAGCGCAGGGCACATTTTGAGATGGAAGAAAAACCATTTAACTCGCGACACGGTCACCGTTAGCGCAATCGAAACCTCGTAATATAAGTAATGGAATGTTCAAATGTTCACTTCTGTCGGCACGCCCACAGGGCCACTGTTTTTTTTTGTCATTCAATGCAAGCTGCGTGGCGCAGCGGTCAACACGCCAGCCTGCGACACGAGAGTGCCCGGGTTCGATCCCCGGCCAGGTCAAGATGGAAAATGATCTTTTTCAGATTGGCCTGGGTCTTGGATGTATATCTATATATGTATTTGTTATAAAATATAGTATTGTTGAGTTAGTACCCTGTAACACAAGTCTCGAACTAACCTTGGGACTAGCTCAATCTGTGTGATTTGTCCGTATATATTTATTTATTTAATGCGATTCGTTTGTAAAATAAAACTTGAGTACCAACCTGTCAGTAACTCCGCTAAACTCCATCGCGTAAGACCCTGTGCTGTCACCGTAATATTTGGAGATCCCTAATGCTTGCTTTGTGTCCCGGTGGTTGAAACTGCAGTAGTGAACCTGTAAGCATAATATTTACCATCACACCACTATAATCATAATTACTGACGATTGATTTAAAAATTTGAATACGCAACACGCTAAAGCTGTGCGTCCACTGCATCGGATTCCGAACCTATGGTGCAGACGGATTTGTTACTTTGTATCATTGAATTAGAAAAACTATGGAAGCAGCATTGCGCTCAAAAACCACCAAAAACTGACACCACGCAAAGTGCATCAAAGCGGGCGGGGCTTAAAAAGTATATCTTTTCGCGAACTAGTCTGCCATGCGGTCTGTTTAGGAAGGACGCGTCGATAAAAGCGTTTAATGACATTTTATTGTGAACGTCGGCGAAATCTTAACAAATTAAGAAAAAAATAATGACTTCTTGTGTCGTAAAGTGGTGCAGGAAATGCAAGGAAAGATGGAAAAGTGACACTGGAGAAACTTATCATAGCAAACGAGGCGAGCTGCTGCCGCGAGCGGTGTCTACCTACCTCCGCTATGTTGACACCATAGCGTTTATTAGATATGTTGACACCGCCCTGTGATCTTGACGCGGCCAATCGCAAACTATCTTCGTCTATGAGTGCGTAAGTTTTTCGTGGTGATTTGAGTTAAATTTGTTTGCGTAAATGAGACTCATACTGAATCGTTTGTTGTATGAGAGTTACGCTTCCATAGTTTTTCTAATTCAATGCCTTGTATCGATGTCTATGGCACTGCGTGCACTGTTGCATCGGCATTTCTGCGCCGGAGACTGGTATTTTTTTCGATTAAGTATTGTCAACACGTCAGCCTGCGACACGAGGGCCCCGGGTTCGATTCCCGTTCAGGTCAAGATGGAAAGTGATCTTTTTCAGATTGGCGTGGGTCTTGGATGTTTACCTCAAGGACCATGTCGGGTGTCATGTTGACGGTGTTAGTGTTAACAACTTAAGTTTTGCCGATGACATGTATTGCTGAGTCCATCAGTCGGCGGGTTAAGGAGACTAGTATCCATTTGTGAAGCCTATACCAAAAGCCATGGTCTAGTTTATAATTGAAAAAAAAGTGAAATTTTAGTATTCAAGGCTGGTACAAAGGAGCCTCAGTTCGTACCACCTGTTACTTTATATGAAAATAAATTGAAGCAAGTCACCAGCTTCAAATACTTAGGGCATGTTGTGAATTCAGCTTTATCAGATGATGCTGACATTGAAAGGGAGCGCAAGGCTCTAGCGGTTAGGGGGAACATGGTCGCTCGTCGCTTTAATCGTTGCATCACTCCTATTAAAATTACCATTTTTAAAGCCTTCTGCCAAAGCTTTTACACAAGCAGTCTATGGGTGCAATATAAGCGCCGGACCGTTGGAGACCTGCCGGTCCAATACAATAACATCTTTAGGATGTTGTTGGGGTTGCCCCGTAGATGCAGTGCGTCAGGCATGTTTGCGGAGGCACGTACAGACGGCTTTCATGCCATAGTACGGAAAAAGGCCGGCTCTCTGTTACAACGTGTGCGGAACAGCAAAAACAGCATCCTAAGGATGATATCTTCGCGTCCTGACTGCCCTATTCTAAAAAACTGCATGTTGGTGGCTATAGGGGGTCGCATTTAATATTTTATTGTTTTTATTGTGTTTAATGTGTATCTCTATAATATGGAATAATCCGAAATAAAGAATTTATTATTATTATCCATATATGTATTTGTTATAAAATATAGTATCGTTGAGTTAGTATTCCATAACACAAGTCTCGAACTTACTTTGGGGCTTGCTCAATCTGTGTGATTTGTCCGTATATATTTATTTATTTATTAAAAAAAAACTAACCGTAACAGGTATACCAGCTTCCTTTAACATGGGTTGCTCCACCCATCGCAAGGAATTCAGATCTCCAAGTTGCATGCTCTTCAATGACACCACACTGTTTTTAAACGGTTCTTTCGAGGTCGGAAGATAGTACTCTCCACCTTCGGTGCCCTGCAAGGCAATAGTTATACATGTCAATATAATTTTTCATTTCTCATACTCGGAAAGTAGTGTTGTTTTGATCTGATTGTTGGGTGGAAAATGCTGCTTCCCTCCATAGATAGGGAAAAACTCATACAAATTACATCCCACCTAAGGGCTGGAATGAAAAAATAAAATTGTAAGTTGACGTCGATTGGAGAAAATGCCTGTGCAGTCTGTTGCTGCTTCTTCTGCACTCTGCTTTGGAACCTACATTAAACTTAGCCATAAGTAAATTACTGACGTCAACAATTCTCAGTTGATAATATAAGACAATTAATAAGTGTCCAAATGACCTATATCATAGAAGTATACAATTTTTTTTAAATCTATGACCTAAACGTTTTTGAATTTGAATTTTAAACTTTAAAAATAGAACTAAAGAGATTTATGTTAAAAAAAAATAAATAAAAAATGCTGCGGCCATGTATGTGACTTTCTAAACATCCAGTGTGAACTTAGCGCAAACTTGTTTGTACGGAATAAGCCGCTACAATTACGCGGTGAGTTCCATATTAAAAAAATTTAAAGGCGACATAAATTAATAGGTACTACTAATATTATTATAAATTATATTAATTATAAATAGTTTATATAAACAACTAGTTTTATTTTCCTCATATTCGAAATGAAAAGCAGAGTGTTTAACACGGGTAAAAGAATCAATTCCTACTCGGACTATAGAAGTCTAAACACCTTGACGTCAACGGAAACAAATAATTAAAAGGTTCGTGCTTACTCCCGTTTATATACATAATGAAATGATGATGAAGATAGTTGGACTGATAGTACCTATCTTCTTTGTTAATATGAATGTTTTGTATACCTGTAATTGGCGCTTACATTAGAACTAGGATTTCACCGTCATTAATTATGTCTTATGTCATCACTGTTGTTGTACCTAAATACATAAATAAAAATAAAATAATACAAAAAAAATAAAGATAAAGCCTAGTCCTAAAGACTAAAGGTTAAACCGTTTCTGTGCAAAAAAATTTAATTAAGGAACCTTAGGTGTTGTTACAAAATCTATTACAGATAAACTCAAACTACTTACATCACAATCCTCTGATGGGAAATTGGGACTAAATTTGTTAGATTTTAGAGCAATTTCCTTCGTCATTGCCGGCAAATCACGGAATAAAACGCTTTCCAAAATAGCTCCACCACAACTAGAAAAAAAAATTAGGATAGGCTAGTTTCATGAGACAAAATAATAAATAAAAAATTCGTCCATCAGTTAGAAATTCAAAAATATTGGAGAAATACTGGTATTTTTTCTTTTGCCAATTAAACAAAAAATGATGAAGATAAAGCGCGTCAAAGTTCATGAGGGGCTTGTGACTTCATAATTTGCTAAAAATAGTTGCAAACTGTGACGTCACACGGAACTTAAACGGGGTATATCTTTATCATATTTTGATTGACAAAATAAAAAACACGTGTGCAATATTTTTTACTGGCGGGCTTATTATATTTTTGCGAAAACTAGTCTATTGGAAGGCAGCTTTGGTTTTTATACGACTGCCAAAAAAGAGCACATTGTTTTTCGATATGTAAATATTTATGTATGTTAGTTTTTAATTCCCCAGTAACTTGTGAATGGCCCAACGGATTTGGTCGGAACTATCGTTAGAACTCTTAGATATACCCATCTTAGTGACATAGAATTCAGATAGTAGTGTTTTATATATTCTGGCTCATAGTATGCGTCATACGCAAGCAAGCAAATTTGGATAAAATTTAATTTTTGCCTGACATACGGGTGTTTTTTTTTTAAATTATATCAGATGTCAATATTTAACATGATTGATTGGGTGACTTAGTAGAAATTACCATAATAGGTCATATTCCTTAATGAAATTTGCCTCCATGAAAGATACTTTATCCTCATACAGCGCATTCATAAAATGGTTCTTCACGTTAATACTCAGACTCCTAATAAGGCAAGGTTCCGAAACTCCTTCGTAGTCGTGGTGTAAGGTATACATCTGAAGCAGGCTGTCGATGAAGGTGGTCCAGTTTTTGTTCCATAGGATGTTGGCTTTATTGTATGTCTCGCTCATATCGGCGATACTCCGGAATTCACCGCTGAAAGTAATATATGACGTTAGTCAGGTCGTTTTTTTAGTGGGAGTCCCCAATAATCGAAATAGCTCCTCTGTTGTTCAGAAAATGTTAGATGGAATAGAAATGAGGTGATTGTATCCAACAATATCAACAACATTCACAATGAGACAACCTATAAATCACAAATTATAAATTAATTTTACTTTTTAAATTCAATTACATACTAAGTAAAACATATAATACAAGTTGTGCGTCCTAAATGGATTGAATACATTACCTTTAAATTGCAATTAAGGTCTTTATTTATTTCTTGTATTCATGCAATGAAACGATTGATAACTGATTACTGAGGATTCCATCCTCTCAGATATTCGTCATCGAAATCGGGAATTTTAGAATTTGAACATTTTCGTCATCGTCAGTCAGTCAGCAGGTCCTTTTAGTCTCCACTGCAGGAGCATGACCCTCTCTGTACTACCGGAGCCATACTTGGCAAGAGCAGTCAGAGGATTTGAGAGGGACGGAGAGGTCTCATTGATGTTTATGAGCTTTGTTTAGCTTGTATTTCCTAAGTCGCCTCTTACGACATCCACGGAAAGACTTGGAGTGGTCCTATTCTACTCTGCAGGAAACCACACGGCGATTGAATATATTATTCACCAAGAATTCTCGGCCTCTAAATTGTAACAAATTGCGAAGTCGGGATATTTGCGGCTTCTTTTATAAAAGTCTTCAATACTGTGTAGAGAAGGCAAATGCTGATAATGCAAGACTGGACATTTTCCGGATGCCCAAACTACCGTGCTTTACATGCAAAAGCTGGAGCCTAATTGTGTTCATCCAAATTCATATTCAAAATGGTCGATAGGGAAATTTGTTCAAGGGTGTCAAGATTTTGTAGGAAAGAAGGGTATTTCTAAGAAAGGCTGCAACGGAGGTTATAATAGTAGGGGGTGCTAAATGTGGATTTACGTGAGTGTCTTGGGGACCCATAGGGACTTTAAAGATTAGGTAGTAGAAAGAAAAAAAGGTTGTACGATATTTTTAATTTCAGCAGTGGGAAGAGTAGCTAGGGGGTATCTAAAATTTAAAACAAAAACTTCCTCTATAGTCCCTTGAATATACTCGAGTGCGTCCAATTAATGCAAGTTGGCTTAAAACATGCCAAAAATTGTGTATTTATAGCACTAATATGACGATTTGACCTTCAGACAAAAAAATTGCCAGTAGGTCTCGTATATCTTCGTGTGTGGTCGGCTCTTTTTTTATTTGGAAGTAAATACATAAAGAACAACTAGGAAGATATAGTCTGACGATATCCATATGTTAAAGCAAAAAAACATAACCCCCAATTAAAGTCAGATGTGTGTCGAAGGTAACCCTTTTAATCTGACGCGAGTTTATCCCAAAATACCCTTTAGGGTTTTAAATAACGATAGTTTGGTCCTAAAAGACAACAGTCCTAAAATCATTGTACGCGTCCAATGGTAAACAGAATGTGTCTGTTTCCAAAAGGCGCTGTAAAACGAATTTTTCGCACTACGTCGCTATAACTATGTGTTTTAACTTCATTCCCATCATGTCGGTCTTCATTTAACTATAGTTACGTCACTTTTAAATTTGACTAACACCGTTTTGACACCCCTTCAGTCAAATGTCAATATAATCAAAATATCAATTACGTTTGACGAAATTTGTTGCGGATAATTTTATATGAAAAAAATTGACAATGCTTGTTACTTGTTGCTGAATACTAATTTTGTAAATTTTGACAAAGCATGTTGTGGATATTTCGTTAGGGTATATTTAACGAAGCTTGTGGCGGATAAATACCAGAATGTAATTTGATATAATGGAATAAATAAATTAATAATTTGAATTGTGAAAGTACTGAAATAAATGTCAGAGAAAAAGCAGTGTGTCACGCTTAAATTTTTTTAATACTTTTATATTAATTGCTATGTAATCAGTCATCTCTCAAACTTAAACTGGACGCATGGGATATTTCCTTAGCTGTGTGTAGTGTATAGCACAAATTTGATTTTGCATCACAAAAAAGATCTACATTTAAAATAAGACACATATCGTCTTATTATAAAACGAGGCCCAGCTTTGTTCCTGGTTTCAACCAATATCCACCATAAAGTTAAATAAAAACAGTTCTATTGTTGACAATAGAATCGTTTTTTAAACGAATAGAACCAGCATAAATCGTTAGGGCGCAAAGACTTCCGAAAGTGTAAATTCAATAGATCTGCATTTTAAATGTAAAAGTACGTAATTTAAATTTTACTAGTTGGATGAACTACCGTCTATCTGCAGCATGATCTTGCAGAAATGTCTAATCAATTTGTACATAAGTATTTAGTAGGTAAGTAAACACTAAAAATATAAAATCATACCTGTAACAATAGTCCCTGTTTTTTAGCAAGTGGTAGACTTCATCAGATTTGAACACTTTCCCTTTATACGTCGGAATTTGATGTACAAGGTTCGTCTTGACTGGCATTACTTTTCCAACTATATATCCGGTTGCCACAAGGGAATCACTCTCTAAAACCTAAAAAGATAAAAAAAAAATATTATATGTTCGACGATTACAGATGTCAAACCAGAGTGTGTAATTTAGATACGAGAGACGAAGATGCGAAGTACTGAGGTGCAAGCGAACTGAGGTACGAAGAGCTGAAGCGCGAATGAACTGAGTTGCGAAGAGTTGAGGCCCGAATGAACCCAGGCGCGAAAAGCTAAGGCGTAACCACGGTTTTCAAGTTTCGGAGCCTATTCAAGCAAACAATCATTTTAATATTTCTTCCTTATCTATACATATAATAAAACAGTAAAAATATTTTGTCTGTACATTTAGAATTTTTGACTGAAATGGATAGAGGGACACTTAAAAGGAATAATAGAAAGCAAAAAAAAATTTTTGGAATTTTTTGTCTGTCTGTCTGTCTGTCTGTCTGTATGTATGATCACGATTATCTCCGAAAATACTGAACCGATTTACTTCAAACTTTCACCAATTGCTTTGTTTTAACTCAGCAAAACATTTAAAGTTTGTTTCATCAAAATCGGTTCATTAAAAAAAAAGTTATCGTCATTTGAATGAACTCAAGGCATGAGTTTGCCTACAAATATATACCAAAAAAAAATTAAAATAATAAGTGACATAAGAAAATTAAAATCCAAAGTCAATTCATCATCATTATACGACAGCATTATACCTAGCCGTACTATCCATAGTAATCCATACGAATAAAAAAGGAGAAGCTGACTGACTGACTGACATATCAACGCAGGGCCTAAACTTGAAATTTTGCACAGAGGTTCCTTTTATAACGTAGGGGAACACCAAGAAAGAATTTTTGGAAATTCATCTCCTAAGGGGGTAAACTACAAAGTTTGTGTGGAAGAACCTCCTGTAATACCCACCGATCCAAGAGCAAAATTAGCTCGCCACCTCACCGAAGACCTACCTGACATCAGTCTATATGAAATCAAACAGGCGCTTAAGAAAATGAAAGATGATAAGGCTCCAGGTGAGGATGGAATAACTAGCGAGCTATTGAAGATTGGAGGTACGGTTATCCTTAAACAATTACAGGTTCTATTCAACAAGGTCATCCAAGACGAAGTCACACCTCAGGAATGGAAAAACGCAATAGTAACCTTGATACATAAAAAAGGAGACACTACAAGGATATCCAATTACAGGCCCATATGTATCTTGGATCACATATATAAACTATTCACTAAAGTTATATGTAGTAGGCTCACTAAACAGTTAGATGCTGCACAGCCAGTCGAACAGGCTGGGTTTCGATCACACTTTTCAACTATAGACCACATCTTCACCGCGAGAGAACTGTTTGAGAAATGCAATGAATACAACTTGCCGGTTCACGTAGCATTCGTGGACTATGAGAAGGCGTTCGACTCAGTAGAACACTGGGCTGTATACCACTCTCTGAAGAGGGCTAAAGTGGACGACAGATATATCCAAATCATCCAGGAGATATACAGCAAAGCCACTCTACAAATCAAGCTACACGACCTCTCAAACCCCGTGCAAGTGTCTCGTGGAGTAAGACAAGGCGATACAATCTCGCCCAAATTGTTCACGTCAGCATTGGAAGACATGTTCCGCACTCTGGACTGGACTGAAAATGGTATAAATGTTAACGGAGAGAGACTTTCACATCTAAGATTCGCCGACGACATCATGCTTATAGCTACCTCCCTTGAAGACCTACAGAATATGCTCGAAAACCTGCAGATAGCTTCGTTTAATATAGGTCTTAAGATGAACATGAGTAAAACCCAGTTCATGAGCAATGACGATGTGGACCACATTACAGTAAATGGGCAAAAAATCCAACGAGTGCCGCATTATGTATATCTTGGTCAAATATTATCACTCAAGAAAGACTCTCAGAAGGCCGAGATAGAAAGGAGAATTCGTCTAGGATGGGCCGCTTTCGGGAAATTAGACGACGTCTTCAAAGGAAAACTCCCTATATGCCTAAAACGACGAGTGTTTGACCAATGTGTCCTCCCGGTAATGACCTACGGCTGTGAAACCTGGACTCTCACACATGAAATAGTCCATAAACTCTCTGTGGCACAACGAGCTATGGAAAGAGCTATGTTAGGCATTTCCCTTAGAGATCGAGTACGTAATACTGAAATAAGAAGACGAACGAAAGTTGCCGATATAGCCAAAAGAGTAGCCACACTAAAGTGGAGATGGGCAGGTCACATAAGCCGTAGAGAGGATGGAAGATGGAGCCACAAAATAATGGACTGGAGACCATGGCTGGGCTACAGAAGCCGTGGAAAGCCAGTGGCTCGATGGAGAGATGACATCGTCAAGGCAGCCGGTCCATTATGGAAAAGAAAAGCGCAAGACCGAGGTGAATGGCGTGCATCAGAGGAGGCCTATATCCTGCAGTGGATTAATTAGGCTGCTAAAGAAGAAGAAAGAAGAAGAAGGGGGTAAAATGGGTTGCAAAGTTAGTATTAAACTTTGTCGTTTTTGAAGTTATTCGAATGAAATTCAGCATGAAGATTCTTTACTGAAAGGCATGAAACACGAGTAAAATACTTTTCTCATCATCCCTTAAGGGGGTATAACGGGGATGCAAAGTTAGTATGAAACTTTCCGTTTTAGAAGTTATTCAATTTAAATTCAATATTAAGGTGTTTCATTGAAAGTCATGAACGAATGTATTCCGGGTAATTCTACTGTTCCTGAGAAATCGACACTTACGCGGGCGGAGCTGCGGGCCAAAGGCAAACCTGACTTATATATCAACGCACAGCCGAAACTACTGTGCCCAGAAACTTGAAATTTGGCACAGGGATTCTTTTTATGGTGTAAATGACCATTAAGAAAGGATTTTTAGAAAATTAAGGGGTTGGAGTTTATATGGAATTTTCTAATTTCTGGACTTAGAAGTTTGAAAGTAGGTACACAAGTTCTCAATTAAAATTAAAAAAGATCTGTTTAGGTAAACCAGACAACATTCTCCCTTGAGTGGGGAAAATGGGGGTAAAGTTTGTATGGAATTTTTCCATTTCTAGACTTAGAATATAAAAATAGGTATGTAAGTTCTCGATTACAATTAAAAAGATCTGTGTAGGTGAAATGTATGAAATCCCCTCCTTATGGGGCAACATTTGGGGATAAAGTTTGTATGGACATTTTCTCATTTCTGGACGTTCTGGATTACAATTAATAAGATGTATGCAGGTAAAACCGACGAAATCGTTGCCTGAAGGCATAAAATAGAGGATTAAAGTTAGTATGGATTTTTTTTCATTTCTAGACTTGGAAGTATGTAAATAGGTATAGAAGTCCACGGTGACAATTAAAAAGATCTATGCAGGTAAAATGTATAAAATTCCCCCCTTAAGGGGTAAAAGCAGAGGGGGTGGGGTTGTATGTAATTTTTCTCATTTCTGGACTTAGACGTATGAAAATAAGTACATATGTTAACATTACAATTAAAAAAATATGTGTAGTTCAAATGAACGAAATTTCCCCTTGAAGGGGTAAAATAGGTAGGGTAAAGTTTGTATGGATTTTTTTTATTTTTAGACTTAGAAATATGACAATAAGTATATAAGTTCTCCATTACAATAAAAAAATATCTGTGTAGGTGAAATGGGCAAAATCCCCTCCATAAGGGCTAAAGATCTATGCAGGTGAAATGTATTAAATTCCCCCTTAAAAGGAAAAAGCAGAGGAGGAGGTGTTTGAATGGAATTTTTATCATTTCTACTGTTCCCAAGGGAACGACATTAACGCGGGCGGAGCCGCGGGCAACAGCTAGTACCTAATATAAGGAGATAGTGTAGTAGTGTAAATGTCTACTACACTTCTACACTAGTCTACATTAATCCAATAATATTAGATAATGATAGATAGATAATACCGTTTATTCCCTACTCTAGTCACACATATACAACAGTTTGATAAAAAATAAGGTCTGGCATAAGGCTCTTCTCGCAAAAAAAGTCAAAAGTCAAAGATTTTTATTCAAAATTGGATACATGTATCTCTTTTTGAACGTCATATTTTTATTTCTTATATATTTTTTTATATATGCAAAATTGAAATACTACTAGCGTTTCGGAACGACCACTGGTGAGAAGAATACGCCGAAAGAAACTCAATCCAGCCTTGGTCCCTACGTGCCTACGTGCGAAGTTACCATCTTACGGGCTTCCTAAGAGACTATGCTTGTAGGTCGCTAGTTTCTTATCTGGGCGTAGCATTCAGGTCGTTGTTGACGGTTTATGCTCCGATATCATGCCCATTAATGCTGGCGTCCCTCAAGGATCTGTTTTATCACCTAAGCTGTTTCTTTTGCACCTCAACGACATGCTAACACTAGTAGCATTCATTGCTATGTGGCTACATTTTATAAGGTTATTTAAATATATAATCTAATAATAATTAAGGAAGATTTTAGTAATTGTCACTCACTTCAAACATCCCGGTGCCTCTGTGCAGGTTGACGTGGATACTGATAGACCTTCTATCATGTAGGATGGGCTGGGCATAAAGGTGAACATCAGAAAATTGTACCGACAATTGCTTCTTTTTGTGTTCTGTTGACATCGCGAGGGTGTCCCATACAGCCATTAGTGCCGCCGCGTATGGATATAGCGTTTTTCCTGTGCGGATAAATATTCAGTGCAGTTTTATTACATTTTAGCTGTTTAGGCGACTTCGTTCGCGATATACAGCGTGTAATATAACCTGAAGTGTAAATTACGTGAAGGGGTGACTCAGCCTGTCAAAATAAACAACTTTTCCTATCGGGCCAATGCTGGGAACTCGATTTTTTGACATTTTCATACTAATTGCCGGGCCGGCCGAACAGTTTTGCATGAACATGTAATTTTTTTCTCAGCATTGGTCCCATAGGAAAAATTTTTTATGTTGACGGGCTGAGTCAGCCCTTCATGGGAACGTCGTTTGTTTTATTACACGCTGTGTATACATCGTTAGAACTCTGTTTCATCACCATCCATCTGCAGTTTTAGCGTGAAGTATTAAAAATTCTCACATCATTCCTCACAAACGACTTGTACTAGCTTTACCTTTTTTAACTCATTCACGGATACTGGACCAGACACAATAGACATAAAAATAGAAGTCTACGTCTACGGGATGTCCCGGAAAGTGTTAAATACACACCTCTTACGACGTTTCCTTGAATAAAACTGTAGTCGTCATCGTGCAGGGAGACCACGAACGTGCAGGAAGATATCTTGCTTCTGTTCGCCGACAAGTACGAAGTAATGCCCCTGAAACAGACATCATTGTTGATATTTAGTGTTTCGTACATCAAAAGGAAAGACGAAACCCAGGATCTCTTTGTTGTTCGTCTGTCATTTTATCTATCAACCTTTTTCTCCGGAACGCGTGGACATATCTAGCTGAAATTCATATCAAATAATCACGTCTACTGTCCTTTGGAGTTCTGAAAAAATCAATCTTCTAAGCCAACGCAATCAAAAGATACAGCCGTTAATGCCTCAAATTTTCAAAGAACTCAAAAAAAAAAATCGTTATTCCTATTCAAACTGGCCGGGCGGCAGAACTCTTTTGTATGAAAATGCCGAATTTTTTTATGAGTTCCCAGCATTGGTCCCATAGGAAAAGTTGTTCATATTGGTGGGCTGAGTCACCCTTTTAGGGAACGTCGAGGATACATTTACACGCTGTATATTACTAGGTACTTACCACTTCTCGCTGTGCATCCAATGTACTAAGTTAGACAGGAACGGAGTGCCAGTAGAAACCGGGAACTCAACCTTCGGATACAGAGCATTCACTTGTGGCAAGAAGCCAGCAAGATATAATCTGTAATGAAAAAAAATATATAATATAATTCATTCTCTTCCATGCATGTCTGGGAGAAAAGAAAAAATGTAGAATGTGCCTGCTGCGTCTCTTCCTGCGCAGTGCGTAGAAGCCGGTCAAGGGAATGGGCGAAAATCTGAAGAATCAAGACAATAGGCGATGCGGCTAGGAACCCATATCTATGATTCCGTTTTCCACCTTATGCCCACCAAAATGCTAAACGTGGCCTTTTGGTCTTACGACCTAAGGCTCTTTCTACCACGTAAGGGATAAATACGTGATAATATCATCATCATCATCAGGTCTTTTTAGTCTCCACTGCAGGAGCATGACCCTCTCTGTACTACCGGAGCCATACTTGGCCAGAGCAGACATAGGATTTGGCGTCTTACGACATCCATGGGAAGACTAGGAGTGGTCCTATTCTACTCTGCTGGAAACCACAGGGCTAATATATATAATTATAATTCAGCATATTTTTGCGTGTGACACAGAGCTGTGGGATAGAACGAAACCTTACCATTTTTCTATGCCGGTATGTACCTATGTCTTCCATCAATGCTGGTCTGGGAGAAAAGAAAAAGCGTAGAATGTATGTACCAGCTGCTTTTCTTCCTGCGTAGATACAATTTGAAGGCACTTATACTACCACTGAGCCATAGAGGTTTTATTTCAAAGAAAAAAATACATACTTGCCAACAGCTTCAAGTACACAAAGCGCATTATCAGGATGTCCACGCTTGGTCATCGCTATGTGGGTGCAGGTGTTAGGCATGGATCGCTTCAGGATTGCCTGCAGTAGCCCGTGTGGAGCTATCTCCAACATGACTCCGTTTGTTGGCAGCAGGCGCGAGGTTTCTTCAAACAATACTGGATTCTAAAATAGAAACCAAGTATGCTCAGACAACTTAACTTTCTGTCTAATCGATATTTAAAAATGTACGTTATTACAGTTCTTGCAATTCATTAAGGAGTTTGATGTAAGTTACCGTAGTGTGCGTGTCTAAATAGGCATTCAGTTGCGAGCGTGCCGGTACTCAGGCAATAAGTGTCTATTATTGTTTATTATTTTTAAAAAATAAATACATTTTTCGATTTCAGTTTTATGTATCATGGTTATTATGGTTATTATTTATTTATACTTATATTAGTTTATTAAAATGTCATGATCAAATAAAATTCAAAAATTATGTTATATTATTAATATGAACATTAACATTTTACTATTACATTTGATTAATGACATTTGAATAAACCAATATAAGTATACTCAGTCCACACTCCACATACTTAGTTTCTAAGGTTTACGAAAATTGTGAATTTGAGTCTTTTGCAAAAAATGCGCTGTGCAGTTTGTTGCCGCTTCTTCTGCAGTCCTCTTTGGAAGCGGCATTTAACTTTGCCATAAGTAAATTAATGTTGATGTCAACACTTGTTGTGAATGACTATTATTAATAACTGTTCAAATAAACTTATAGGAAATAAACGTTTTGAACTTGAATTGAATTTGAACACATTAATTATTTTATCAACGACTTGGATTTTATTATTAATAAAAATGAATCATGTGGCAGCTATGCCAATGAGTAAACCTTTATTTTTTTGCTAATCATAGTGTTTTCAGTCGCATACACACAATGATACACATTACCCAAACGTAAATCTCACTGAATTGCAAGCTCACTAGTGCTAAGTTTTAACAGGCGAGGGCTCGAAAACGAATTATTTTTGTATGGAAACATAGCTCGTCTTGTGAAATTACCTGGTCAAAAATAGTACCCCTGTACAAACTCTTGTGCAAATCGTTACAAGCGCACAACCTGTATTTGTTGGTTGGTTTCGGTTCTTACTTACAGATAAAACTAGTCACTATTTAGTAATCTATGGTAAAACTCTGGATTTTGTAATTGCGACATTTTTTTACCGTTACCATTCCAATATAATAGGTAAAACTAAATTTAATTTTATTTACTTGAAACAAAAGACTTACAAATGTTTATGGTTTTAAACTCTATGGATCATATATGTATCATATGTGTAACCTTGGGTCATTTTTTACATTTATTTATGTTCTTACCAACAAATTGTTGGTGTGATAATCCGCCGATGAATATTTCGCCACAGGATCCTCCCACTTGTCAGTGGGCACCGAAGACGATAACCAGCGCTTACTGCGCGCTTTCGGGGATTTGATGACATCGGACAAATACTTTCGAAGTGCGGGACCTGTGAACGAATCAAGAAACTGGAATATATCTACTAAATAAATAAAACTACGGTACTTATCCCTAGTCGATTTTCTCATTGGCCGTCTTCGGTGAATCAGTCAGTCAGACTGAACCGAAAAGTTGAATATTTCATAACTTTATAGCAGTTTTAGGCATCCCTAGCATTACTCAAACCGTAAAAAAACTATTTTAATGAGACTAATGCTGGGCACTCAAAAATATTTCTTCATTTTTATACAAAATGCACGGGCCGGCCGAACATTTTAGTATGAGCTTTCTCTTAAAAAAGGGTCTGTTCGGGTCTTCTGGTAAGAGGAATGTAGGTAGATTTAAAATTTCCGTTTCTTCTGCTACATAATTAAGAGCAGCGGGAATTGGGAAATAGTAACTGAAGGAAATCATCCTTTAGTCAATTAGCATAACAGTAACGATATATTTTAGAGCACTGGAGGGCAAATGTGGATGTTGGTTGTAAGGGCTCGCGAGGTCTACTGTTCTCACAGAACCAGTAGTTATATAATTGTTTGACTTGGTCCCATTGGAAATGTTACATACATTAGGTACACTTCGACGGGCTGATTTGATGGTTTGTGTATGCCTGTATTTTGACTATATTGCGTTAGGCTATAGAAAGATATATTGATATATAATTGTGAATACCTACCCGCCTCCGCGATGTATTTTGAGTGATACGCGATATTGGAGCACGGCACCTCCTTAGCGAAGATGTTGTCAGCCGTCAGCTGTTCCACGAACCTCGTCATCACGTCCTGCGGCCCTGATATGGTGCACGAGTCGGGGCCGTTGTGACAGGCCACCTCGATCTCTGGTGGGCACATGTATTTGATCTGAAATATATAAACATAGTCAAATTCAATGAAATAAAAAAAAATAAGCATTCAGTTATTAACTTTTGTACAAAATCATATGTGTGAATTGACGCAATCCTATTTGTTTGACTGGATGAAATATAAGGTGATGCGGAGGCAGAGAGTGAATTCTTGGATTAATCGTTCCCACACTTTGACGTATGTGTTGGTGAAAATTTTGCTGAGATTGTATATTATTTAACCTCAATGATAATAAACTTAATAGGACATAGACAGTAAATTTTACCAGAGGTATCGCCACAGAGTAAGGATATCGCATACTGTTGGCCAGTGGCGTAAATACAGGGTGGCAAAGCCCCTTATTCGAGGAATCCAGGTCATGAGCAGAAAAGAAGAGACAGGGTAAGGGAAGCCATGCTAGCAAGGAGTCACTCGCAGCACGCAGATTCTCATGATCTTCATTATACAAGAATGCCGCGGATCTTAGATGGTAAATTACGTGACTATTGTATGCTAAAAATAAATGCAACAAAAATGAACTCTTTTCTGAGACCGATTAACTGGAAAAGACAAGCGAAAGTAGATAAAATATAAAAATACACAATATGTGTAAAGAAAACCCAGTCCGATCCTTGGTGAAGTGATTCAGCCGTCGCGTCGATACGAACAATTTTTCATATGGGGCCAATGCTAGACTCAAATTTTTTTTTGACATATTGTTCAATAACATTTTGACCGGGCTTTTAATATTTTGTTAAGAAATATTTTTTTAAGTTCCCATCTTTTATCCCATTGGAAAAGTTGTTTCTTATCAACGAGCTGAATCATCCCTTCAAGGATCGCAATGGGTTTTCTTACATATGGAAAAAAATACATTTTACAAAAACAATAAAAATTGATACATGAAAATACTTAAGACGAAGGAAACACAAAGACAATATTAACCTTTTGGTAGCCAATTCCAACAGCCGCCATTGAACCCTTGATAAATGGGGTCTGCACAGACACCAGGCCTCGTGAGTATGCAGACAGGATCATCTCCTCAGCCGTAAAACAGCCATCAGCATACGCGCAACCGAGTTCTCCAACGCTGTGACCTAAAACGTGAATGAAGGTCTAATAAAATACCACTAGATGGTCTACAGAGCATTGTCATTGGATGATATTCATCAATAGTAGTACATCACGACATGGATTACGATAAAGTATTGTAGATGTTTAAATTATACTCCCACTTAACTGATCAAGACATAGTAACCACATATAAGATTCTCAAATTTGATTTTAAATTATGTGTATTTAATCTAAGACAAGAAAGAAGTCTTGGTTGCGTATCATCAGGGAGTGGACTGGTGTCGCGAGTGCAGTCGAACTGTTTCGCCTCGCTGGAGACCAGCAGAAATATGCGGAGCTGACTGCCAACCTTCACTAGTTGAAGAGGCACTTTTAGAAGAAAAAGAAATCTAAGACAAATTCGAGCTGGAATATATGTTTTATAAATGACGTAGCGAACCACCCCTTTGCAAGGGTGCGATAAATTATACCTTAACCTTCCTCTTGAATCACTCTACCTACTAAAAAACGCATCAAAATCTGTTACTGTTGTAATCTATTTATTTTATACTATGTAGTGAAGTAATATATGTACCAATAATAAAATCAGGCACTAATCCTACGGCCTGTAGAACATCCGTGAGTCCAATCTGCACTGCAGCGATACCGACGAACGAATGGAGAATGTTGTCGAACATATTCTTCTCGGGAGATGTTATTATATTGACGATGTCGATACCTTTCGGTTGTAAGACTCGGTTACAGCTGAAATAGAGTTAATTTAAGTTATTAAGATACTTTAAAGATCACAAACCATGCCAAGCATGAAAACTCTAAGTTACGCAGAAATAAAAAGAAAGACCAAAGAAAAGTTTTTTCAAAAAAGTATAAATAGTCAGCTACTTGGCCGACATGTTTCGACCTCATCCAGAGGTCTTCCTCAGGACGATTGAATTTGTACGTTAGTAACCCGTTGTTACATGCCTTAATAATTTCTACATTTGCGTTACTTTTGATTAAAAACTATTTCGATTTATATCTCTAAAAGTTAACCCTTGTTTTGGGCAGTTGACTGTCGGCAATTACGTACCGTTAGTGTACCAAAATAATAAATAATGTTTTTGCTAAATATAACACAGAGTTACAAGAAATTTAAATGATAAGCGAGAATAAGAAGAATATCAATGCTGGATTAAAAATAAGTAAAAGATCAAAAATCTGATTCTTACCGCTCAATGGCTGCAGAGAAAATGGGTATCCTCATGAGATGCTTGCCCATGCCAACCCATTGTGACCCCATACCGCTGTACACGAACACTAATGGTCGCTTGACGTCATCGAAATACTCTATTCCTTCTGAGAGACTAGCTGCTTCCTTTTCTGGAGTTGCATCTAATAATTAACATTACTTTAGTAAAACCTTTATTGCAGCAAAAATATGAAAGAAAAATATTTTTGTAACAAAATGCGGTTTTATCGCTACTACAATCTCTATGAAGAAGAGATGGATGAAACTGAATTCGTCATACCATATTGAAATTTATCAAATGCATTTTGGTGCAAACATTCTGATACATGTTCTAAAAAGAAATTATGAAAGTTTTAAGGGGTTGATATGCAACATCTTTGTTTTAGCTGTTTAGGTCCCACTGAGGGGCAAAATCTCCCACTCTGTTTGCTACGTAGCTCTATCCATTGCTATGTCTTGCCATCTCTCATTGAAAGTAAACAGCTCGGCTTTCTATCTCGTTCTTGGCCTCCCCTTTTGAACGCCTCCCATCAGTGGATGTTTAAAGACGTGGCAAATTATGAAATTGTAAAAAATGTACTCACTTAAGATAATATATCCTCTGCCCAAATGCCCAGATATAGCCTTGCTGTGAACATTATGTAGCAGTGCCAACTGCTCCGGGTCTACGGGGTTGGTCTTCAGGGTTTCCAGCATTTTCATTATCCCTTCTTCCGTTCTAGCTGACAGTGTTACTAGGCGCGGGATACTGGATCTGTATCGGTTGGTGTCCTAGAAATTTATTGGATTTTATGATTTCGGGGTCAGCATCATTTTATTCTATTACTAGTTGTTGCCCGCGGCTCCGCCCGCGTTAGTGTCGATCCCTCGGTCCTTCCCCGGGCCTCAAACTACCTCCATACCAAATTTCATCCAAATCAGTTCAATGGTTGAAGTGTAAAAAGACGACAGGCAGAGTTACTTTCGCATTTATAATATTAGTATGGAAGCATGGATATTATTTATAATTCTAAGTCCAGAAATGAGAAAATTTCCATAAAAACTTTACCGTCTCATTTTACCCCTTTAGGGGTGAATTTTGTCTATTTCACCCACATATATATTTTTTAATTGTAATAGAGAACTCACATAACTATTTATTTTCATACTTCATAGTAGAAATGAGAAAATTTCCAATTTCCGTATGGACTTTCCTTTCCCATTTTGCCATATAGGTGGGGACTTTTGTCCATTTCATCGTCACAGGTCTTTTGTAATTGTAATCAAGAACTTACATACCTATTTTTATACTTCTAGGTCTAGAAATGTGAAAATTTCCGTACTAACTTTACCCCCCTATTTCACTCCTTCAAGGGAGAATTTTGTCTAGTTCACCTACACAGATCTGTTTTAATTTTAATCGAGATCCTTTCAGACTTCTAAGTCCAAAAATGAAAAAAATTTCATACAAAGTTTATATCACCCATCCAAATTTCATCTACACACATATTTTTTAATTTTGATTGAGAACTTATATACCTACTTTCATAGTTTTAAGTCCAGAAATAAGAAAATTCCATATTAATGTTACCCCTTTAGAAGTAAAATTTCTAAAAATCACTCACAATGATGTGCGTGAGCGCTAAGAAAGGATTAAAAGAACCCCTGTACCAATTTCAAGTTTCTAAGCGCAGCAGTTTCGGTTGCGTTGATATATAAGTCAGGTTTGCCGTTTGCCCGCGGCTACGCCGCCGCCGTTAGTGTCCATCCCTCAGGAACAGACGAATTTCCCGGAATAAAACCCTATGTCCTTCCCCGGGTCTCAAACTACCCCCATACCAAATTTTATCCAAATTAGTTCAATGGTTGAAGCGTGAAAAGAAGACAGACAGGCAGACTTACTTTCGCATTTATAATATTAGTATGGATTAGTATAGATAGTATGGATAGGTATAATGATTTCGTAAAACGATGATGAATTGACTTTGGATTTTCATTTTCCTATGTCACTTATTATTTATTTAAGTGCTATATATTTGCAGGCAAACTCATGCCTTGATAACTTTTTTTTAAATTAACCGATTTTGATGAAACAATCTTTAAATGTTAAACTGAGTTAAAACGAAGCAATTGGTGAAAGTCCACCGATTATTGACATCAGATTTACAGTCACATTTATTACTAGTGGTTCTGCGAGAACAGTAGACCTCGCGAGCCCTTACAACCAACATCCACATTTGCCCTCCAGTGCTCTAAAATATATCTGTTACTGATATGCTAATTGACTAAAGGATGATTTCCTTCAGTTACTATTTCCCAATGTCCGCTGCTCTTAATTAGGTACCAGAGGAAACGGAAATTTAAACCTACATTCCCTTTACCAGAAGACCCGAAACACTAAGCTCGAGAGAATTGAAAAACAGATATTTATACTATTTATTGCTGTCGCGCCGCGTGCCCAAACAAACCCTGCAGAGTGCGATAGAGATAACTGCAGCTCGGCCGGAAAATACTTATAACAATTACACAAAATTAACGCTTCGTTGTCTTCTCCCAAACTTAAGCTTTTTAATTTCTTTTAACATTAAAAATTTAAAATAAGCTACGGCTGTGTTTTTGCGTTTCTTTTTCTTATATAATTGCTCAAATTTGTTTTCTTGATGTTTAAACACAGCGGACATTCGCAACACACACAAAATTTTAACCACGGCAGAGATTTTAACATACGGATTTTTTTAGTAAAAAATCATTACTCTATTGGTACTATCCGGCGAGGAATCAGGGGACTACTCTTGTATGGAATCACGGCCCTTGAGCACCATGTTGAGTATGATTTTTTTTACACATTAACTAAGTTGGAGTGATCCTCTTCAAGATCGGAAATATCGGAATAGCGAACTTAACATGGATGATTAGGAGGCAAAGTTTAAGTACCCGGTTTCATAGTTGTTATGTTACCAATTGGTCAAAATTTTAATGTCAAAAATTTAACAGGACGCTAATTTTCAACTATTATGGCAGACAAACATGCGAACTTTACGTTAAGAAGTGGCCGGCATCTATAAGCCCCGGGTTCAAGTCACAGGATAGCATGTGAATCTCTTTTTAATTATTTAAAATTTTTATTGATTCTTAGTTTATTCAGTGTTCTCAATTATAAAAGTAATACGCAGTATAATGCTTTAAGCCAGAAAATATTTTTCATATTTTGATTTTTGTTCCTTAGGGAAAGTTGTTCAATTATACCTCCACTTCACGTACTTCAACTTCTTTCATAAATATACAGAATATCGATTTCAGACAACTTTTGGGCAAATTGCCGACTATAAACACGTTCAAGTTTATCGTATAAAAAAGTTGTTCAGACAAAAAAGTTGCGTCTTAATGAGAATAACAAAAAGGTCTAATGACATTTTTGTTTTTTTTTTCCAAATAGATTGCTATGAGTTTTTTTAAGTTTAGGACCCCCATATATCCGCCATTTTTTAAAATTTCGAAAAACTGGCACGACAATAAAATTCTACATAATTACCGAACCGGCTCACAAAATTTTATGAGAATCGGTTGAGAAATGCGACCTGTAGGCGAGAACAGACAGACATATAGACAGACAGACGGACAAACGAATTTTGGGCCAATGGAAACTGAGACGCTTCGCTCGCTCGGTCAATAAATATCATATGCAAATGTTTAACTGTTACTGTCGAGTAAAAATACTAAGGGTATCCTGGACTTGTGTCGGCTAATGCCTCGTGACCGTCCTTAGAACTGCTGAGCCAGTGGTCTCAGCATTCACAGTTGAAGGCGACCACATGCAAAACGGTACAGTATATCCAGTTAGATTTGGAACATGTTTGATACATGCTGTGTTTTATTGACCTTTGGCTTGTAGTTTCCATGCAGCAAAACATGAGAGTTCACTCCCGTTACTGATAGTCCATTGACGGCAGTGAACGACCTCCTGAACTTGTGATGGTCGTCGAGCACTTTGAACCGTCCGTCACGCAACGCCGGTACATCTTGGCGCGGAGTCTCCAGGTGTAAGTTTCCTGCCAGTTCGCCTTTGTGGTACCCTAATAATACCTACAAAATGAAACAATCATCGTAATCATTAAGCGAAATGTTAATTTTATTTCAAACAAGCCACCCACCCCGGCTTCGCATGGGTACAATGTAGATACTTATATGGATTAGTTAGTATAGGTACTCCTTTAAACTTGTAGAGAGAACACTGAGCGTGTAATTTTCCCAAAATTGGCACAACAAAGGCTACTTTTTTAAATCACCTGTATTGTCCCACGGCTGGGCAAAGGTCTCCAATTTCTTTCCATTTGTCTCTATGTAGAGCCACTACTAAATACATAATTAAAAAAGATCAATTACGAAATAAAAACCTTTGTAATAGCTGTGATTCCACTCGTAGCCGCCGTGTACCCAACGTTGGACATCACGCTGCCCAGCAACAGAGGGTCCTTCTTGTCTCCTTTGAATACTGCTGCTAAGGCTTCTAGCTCGGTTTTATCGGCCTCCGGGTCAGCTGCAATATTTCATTGTAAATAATACGCAGAAACAGCAGAATGAAAGTTAAGAATAAATATTATTCGTATAGTTTGGGCTTCTAGACATTCAATAATAAGGCAGGAGAAAAAGAAGAGAGCAAAGAAGTAAAAATCAAAAATATTCTGCGAGATCGACACTATCGCGAGCGGAGCCTCGGGCGACAACTAATCCTTTTATCCTTACTTCCTTATTATTACTAATATTATAAATGCGAAAGTGAGTTTGTTTGTTTGTTTGTTTGTTTGATTATTTGTTGCTTTGTTTGTTACGCTTTCACGCCGTAACTACTGAACCGATCATCATGAAATTTTGCATACAAGTTCTCTGGAGTACGGAGAAGGACATAGGCCTTTTATCCTGAGACAAAAGTACTATTTCCGAGGGATCGACATTAACGCGGGCGGAGCCGCGGGCGAAAGCTAGTATTTAATAAAATACATTAATAACCTACCTGATCCAAAACCCTCGACGTACTCCACGACCGATGGCGGAATACCAGCTTCGTCGTACACCTTCTTGATAAAATTGGCCATCGTGACAGGGTCTCGGTCATAGCCAAATTTCGGACCCATTTCTCCCTCCAGTACGCCAATAAACTCACTCTTAATATGGACGACTTCTCCGTAAATTCTGAAGTTAATAATTTTATTTTATGATTCTCTGACATGCTAAGTATATCAATAATGGGTAAGACTTTGTGTGGCCATAATTGTGAGCATAAGACGAGCGATTACAAACTTTAGGAAAAACTGTGAAAACACGTTAAGCTGTTTGTCCTGGATAGTTTCTTTAAAAAGCAGTTAACTTGTGGTAGATTTCATTGAGCTGCTTCAAAAAATCTCATTTGGGATTTATTTGTCTGTCAAATGCCTGTCCGGTGGTTGCAAGTACGGCATCAGAAAGACGCGCCCGGCCTCCCGAACCGCTACTTTATTTTCCCCATTTATCCAATTGAGTAGTATCCCAAGACCTTAAGTACAAAATAACCCAAAGGTTAGACGTGCTACCGATTCTGAATCGGCCCCATCGAAGATAAGATAAGACCCCAACACCTTAATTCCTTCCCAAACCCAACAAATTTCTTTCCTTTCCCAGCTTAAAACTGTTTCTGATGGGCAGCAAAAGCAAGCACAAGAAGCTAAAGAAACTGCGATCTCCAACCGAAGCGTGGTGAGAATGGCAATATCCTCTAATGGAATGAACAATACTTGTCCAGCAATTGACTTCTGAAATGATTAATGATGATTATCGCAAAAAAGCATTTTGTCTCTCGAGATACTTAAAATGTTCTTCTGAACCTGCAACCTTTGAGTCGTTCTAACCCTCCGTGTTCTAACCAGTAATGGATACACAAAATACCGGAATGTGTTGCCTTTGGGGTTACCGTCAGGCAGGCAGTCAGCCATCATCATCACTTCGTGTAGGTGACACGGTCAATCGACCACGCACACCCTAGTGTCAGAGTTCTTCGGAACCGCCTCTCGGCCTCTGACATGGTTCCTTTAACGACTACCCAATGGTAGCCGGGACCAACGGCTTAACGTGCCTTCCAAAGCACGGAATCATCTTTATTATCAGACAATCATGTAATTCAAGCCTGCAATGTCCTAAGCAACCTAGAAACAACTAAACAAAGTATGCTTCCCGTGGGAATCGAACCCACGACCCCAGGGTCTACAGGCAAACGCCTTAACCACTGGACCAATGTTATGAAAAAGCGGCCGCGCCATACATTATACCAACCTTCTTAAACTTACTAGATAATTTCATACTCGTACGTGTTTTGTACAGACGAGCTACAAGTGATATAATAAAACTTAGTTATAACTAATACTATATTAATATATAATAAACATTTTTGTATCTTTAGGTAGAATACTGTTGACTAGCTCCGTGGCGTAGCGGTCAACATGCCAGCCTGCGACACGGAGTGACCGGGTTCGATCCCCGGCCAGGTCAAAATGGAAAATGATCTTTTTCAGATTGGCCTGGATTTTGGATGTGTATCTATATTGTATTTGTTATAAAATATAGTATCGTTGAGTTAGTATCCCATAACACAAGTCTCGAACTTACTTTGGGGCTAGCTCAATCTGAGTGATTTGTCCGAAAAAAAAAAATGAAAAATAATAATACGTAGGTAATAGAACATATAGAGGACCTAACTGTGTAGATAATGTTTATCATATAAAGATATTAACTAAGGTAAGTAAGTTTATAAATAAGCTTCAAAAATAATCACAGGTTTTTTCTTATGGACCAATATGCAACGTCGAATGCTTAACTGAAATTAAAAAGAAAGAATTTATAAATACCTATATCTTATTTATGTTATCGTACCGAATAAGTTAAAGTAAAATAATTGTAGTCATATATAAAGTTTTATTGTATTAAATCACAGATCAACAATAATAAAATGTAATAACATCACAGTGTAGTATGTACTTACATATTTTATCTGCAGTTAGTATAGCTGTTGCCCGCGACTTCGTTCGCGGCAATTTCCGTTAGTATGATTAATTAGTATAGATTAATAATTTTCCCCGTTTTCAAAACATTTTTTTATTGATGCTTCGCTCCTATTGGTCGCAGCGTGATGTTTTATAGCCTAAAGCCTTCCTCAATAAATGGACTATCCAACACAAAAAGAATTTTCCAATTTGAACCAGTAGTTCCTAAGATTAGCGCGTTCAAACAAACAAACAAACTCTTCAGTTTATAATATTAGTATAGATAAAGATAGCCGTATTCTTAAATTACGTTTTTAGTATAAAAATCAAAATACAATATTATAAATAAACGACATAACAATGCAGTTTACTTCTTAGGATAGGTACTTTTTGAAACAGTACAAGCTAAAGCTTTGTTTTATAGTAAACACTAGCTTTCGCCCGCGGGTCCGCCCGCGTTAATGTCGATCCCACGGGAATAGTACTTTTTCCCGGGATAAAAGGTAGTCTATGTCCTTCTCTGTACTCCAGAGAACCTGTATACAAAATTTCATAGAGATCAGTTCAGTAATTACGGCGTGAAAGCGTAACAAACAAACAAACTCACTTTCGCATTTATAATATTAGTAAGGATAACGCAGATTAACTACGAGTAAATTATCAAGATGCTTCCACTACTAACTGCTAAGCTGTAACTGGTAGCTAGTAGCTATTTAAAATTAAATGTTCCTACTTTGTAAAAATAGCTCGTCTGTACAAACCGCGTATGTATTATCCTGTAAGTTTTAGAAGGTTGGTATAATGTATTACGCGGCCGCTTTTTTATAACATTCTAGATTTGGTCGGGTAACCACGCGAACATCATTGTTTTCAATTATTTTGTAAATTAATTAATCTACAGGTCTGAAATTTAGCAGGTATTAAATTGACATGTATATCTAATTATTTACAAAAGATTCAGTGACCACTCGTACAGGAAACTCGGTTAATCGGTCGTTAAATAACTCCGCCGCGCGCCATGGCCGAAACAAATCGAAGATTCATCATAACTTTTTAATTACGTATAGGATACTAATGAAACTTCGGTACCATTTAAAGACAGTATTTCACTATATAATAACGTTTCAAGTTAGTCTTTGGAGCGCTTATTGGAAGTGATAGGACCTATTAAAGCATATTTCTATTTAATAAAAATAACCTTTAAACGGTTAATTACTGTGAATTATTTTATTGCGCTATAAACTATAACTAATTAGCCAGATGTCCTGTGCAAAAATCATCATCATCCGCTTAGTCAATTCCAAGATACAGCAATTGAGCAAACCGTTACTCCAGCAGGATTTCAAATATCTTCGCAACCATAGCAAATACAAATACAATTTAAGTTGTACCATTTATACCAAATTGATATCTAATTATTTACATAACTTTTATTTCAAAATTCCCGTTAAACAAAAAAAGATCTGGCTACGGTAACGTTACGCTAGCCGGATCTGTTTTTATCAAATAATTAAAAAAGTATACGCTTACTAAATTTAAAAATTAGCTTACCATTTACAGAAGCTCTATATCTAATTATCTATTGCACTTCAATGTCGATTTTCGACAATTTTCAACAAAATCTGGCTGGAATAACGGACACGGTGGTGGTGGTAGTAGGCCATAAAAACTTTCGTCAAATGTCACAGCAATGCAGTCACTAACACAGCATGTCACAGCAATGCTGTCATAACAGCGGACCCCGGAAACCTGAGGACCTGTTACATACCTCATGGCATCCTGAGACTTTTGTAGAAACAAAACAGCAATTGCGTCGGACATCGAGAGCCCCTCACAGTTTTGATCATATGATTTCGTTTTACCGTTCATCGATAACTTTGTAATTCTGAAAAAAATGAACAAAGAATTTACTTCATAAGATTTTGATTCACACATACATGAAACCTCAGAACAATAACATAATATGAAACATACATTTGGTGGTCATTCATTTAGATATTTACACTAACCAAAAAACAATGTTTTAAAACTGAATAAATTGATACTTTTATACAATGCTAAAAAATACTTAACGCAACTCAAAATTATTCCTTATGCCGTCAGTTTCTTCTTTTAAGAGAAATAAAATAGTAGATTGTGACAGAGCCGTGTGGTTTCCGGCCTACAATACAGAACCGTCTACTGTCGTAAAAATCAACTAAAGGGACAAGCACATACATAAAACTTTTCTCAGAATGAAAAGTATAAAACACTTCCATGCTGTCCCGATTCCACATAAAGTAAGAACTAGATTCCTGAGTTCCTGAGTGAAGTGAGGGATCCTGAGTATGTCCATAGAATATAAATTAAGCTTACCATCTTCCTCTTTGAAAAAGAAAACAATTAAGTTACCTCTAATAATATTTAATAATATTAACAATAAAATATATAAACAATTGAAACTAAATAGTAAAATATAAGAAATTATTAAGTGCGGTATTATAATTATGGTATTAAAATTATGTATAACATTTCTTGTTACGCTGTACCTAATTTAAAACATTTTGTTGGTTGGTAAATTGAAATGTAAGTAAAAAGACAATGAACGATGCCTGTTTAATAAACCTAGGTACATAGTACCTTCAGCGTGTGAATGAAATAAGCCTCAGATCAATAAAAATAAGCATGCATCATAAAATACTCCCAGAGTTGTAAGTTGTTTTTGATTAATGTAACTGGCCAATTAAACTGGATAAAATATGATTCGACCTTTTAACTAGGACCTTTTAGACCGTGCCCTAAAAGGATAATTTCCGGAACCTAAAAAAATTCCAAAGGACTAAACATTTTTTTAACCGTGGATATTTTTTTTATTTCCTTGAAACGTACTTTGTTTTTTGAATAGGTGACATGAAAAAGAGTTAAATAGATAGTTCTCCATAATACACCTACCTTCCGTAATGAATTAAAGCTTGCGGGTGGAGACACAAGCTGGCGCCTCCAACAATCGCAGCATCACAGTCCCCACTCTTGATAGCTTGATAAGCTTGCTCTATAGCTACAGTTGAGCTGCAGCAAGCTTGGTCGATGGAATACGATGGACCTTTGGCATTCAGCCAGTAGGAGATGCGGTTCGCGAACATTGTCTTACTGACTCTAGATTGAAATGGATAAGAAAAAGATAATGTCAGTTGAAAATGTTTTGCGTAGTCCTAAATATCTTATAACTTTTGGCTTATGTGCCAAAAAAGGTCATAAGTAATAACTTTTTTTGGCACATAAGTTTCAGGAAAGTTCCTGAAACTACGTGTTAATGGTTTAAGAAGATTATACCAGTATTTTTACTCGGTTCAGGTTTTGAATGCAACCCCAAATACAATACCCAGGAGGATACCAATGGTATTTAATTTGGGGTTGCAATCCAATGCAATCCCGTAGAAAGGAAAGAGATATAGGTAGTGTAATTAATTAGAAATAAAGTGTACTGTCTTTTAAAATATCTCTTCAATAGAGATAGTCTGTCTCCTCAACCGTCATAGTGCAAAGACAAAGCGGAATGCCTGTCACAGTTTCTAAAAGTGCCTTTATCCCAGTATGGTAGGATAGCCTCATCACTGCAACCATGAGGAGTCCGCTGAAGGAGGAAGAAAGCTGAGGAAGGATAGGAATTTGTTAGATCTGGGATGGGAATAAAGGAAGATGGATACTACAAGCAAGTAGCAGCTCGAGAGGCCGGGTGCGCGTACCCGATGCCATACCTGCAACCGCCGGAGAAGCAGTTGAGAATGACACCCCTGACCTAGGTGTTAACATATGTGTAATGAATCCTAAATAGAGAGATTTGTGTATTGAAACAATTTCTGGCGGTTTATACTAACCCGGCAATACCTAATCCCTTTTTAATAGCATCCACATAGAAGGCTTTCTCACTATCGGAGAAGGCAGTGCCGATGTACACCCCGACCTTCTTCTTCGACAGATGCTCTGGTGTTAACCCTAGAAAGAGACAATCTCTAGTCAAATATCTTGCGGTATGAATCTGGAATAAATTAATCTAGGTATTAAAACCAGGGTCGATGATTTTTGAAACTGAAGAACTATAGTAGGATGAAACCCATTACAAAAGGAAGAGAATATAATAAAATTTAAAGAAAAAATAATTTACAGGCGTTCTAAAGACGGGAATTAGAAAAGGAGTGATTACTCTTGTTAAGCAACCCCGAGTGCGCCGAGTGCGGTTCCCACTTGGATGGGCAAGTGGCATAAAAATGTCTCGAGCTCCTCCGTGCTTCGGAAGGCGCCTTAAGCGTGTCCGTTACGCCAGCCAGATTTTGTTGAAAATTGTCGAAAATCGACATTGTAGTGCAGTAGATAATTAGATGTAGAGCTTCTGTAAATGGTAAGCTAATTTTTAAATTTGGTAAGCGTATACTTTTTTAATTATTTGATAAAAACAGTTCCGGCTAGAGTAACGTTACCGTAGCCAGACCTTTTTCTGTTTAACGGGAATTTTGAAATAAAAGTTATGTAAATAATTAGATATCAATTTGGTATAAATGGTACAACTTGAATTGTATTTGTATTTGCTATGGTTGCGAAGATATTTGAAATCCTGCTGGAGTAACGGTTTGCCCAATTGCTGTATCTTGGAATTGACTAAGCGGATGATAATGATTTTTGCACAGGACATCTAGCTAATTAGTTATAGATTATAGCGCAATAAAGGAATTCACAGTAATTAATCGTTTAGAAGTTATTTTCATTAAATAGAAATATGCTTTAATAGGTCCTAGCACTTCCAATAAGCGCTCCAAAGACTAACTTTAAACGTTATTATATAGTGAAATACTGTCTATAAATGGTACCAAAGTATCCTATACGTAATTAAAAAGTTATGATGAATCTTCGATTTGATCCGGCCATGGCGCGCGGCGGAGTAATTTAACGACCGATTAACCGAGTTTTCTGTACGAGTAGTCACAGAATCTTTTGTAAATAATCCTTACTAATATTATAAATGCGAAAGTGAGTTTGTTTGTTTGTTTATTTGTTTGTTTGTTTGTTTGTTACGCTTTCACACCGTAACTACTGAATCGATCATCATGAAATTTTGCATACAAGTTCTCTGGAGTACGGAGAAGGACATAGGCTACCTTTTATCCCGGGAAAAAGTACTATTCCCGAGGGATCGACATTAACGCGGGCGGAGCCGCGGGCGAAAGCTAGTTAGATATACATGTCAATTTAATACCTAATAAATTTCAGACTTGTAGATTAATTAATAAACGAAACAATTGAAAAAATGATGTTCGCGTGGTTACCCGACCAAATCTAGAATGTTATGAAAAAGCGGCCGCGCCATACATTATACCAACCTTCTTAAACTTACTAGATAATTTCATACTCGTACGTGTTTTGTACAGACGAGTAACATAAGTGATATAATAAAACTTAGTTATAACTAATATTATATTAATATATAATAAACATTTTGTATCTTTAGATAGAATACTGTTGACTAGCTCCGTGGCGCAGCGGTCAACATGCCAGCCTGCGACACGGAGTGACCGGGTTCGATCCCCGGCCAGGTCAAAATGGAAAATGATCTTTTTCAGATTGGCCTGGATTTTGGATGTGTATCTATATATGTATTTGTTATAAAATATAGTATCGTTGAGTTAGTATCCTAAAACACAAGTCTCGAACTTACTTTGGGGCTAGCTCAATAATTATTATTATCCCCGTTTCAAAACATTTTTTATTGATGCTTCGCTCCTATTGGTCGCAGCGTGATGTTTTATAGCCTAAAGCCTTCCTCAATAAATGGACTATCCAACACAAAAAGAATTTTCCAATTTGAACCAGTAGTTCCTGAGATTAGCGCGTTCAAACAAACAAACTCTTCAGCTTTATAATATTAAGTATAGATAAAGATAGCCGTATTCTTAAATTACGTTTTTAGTGTAAAAATCAAAATACAATATTATAAATAAACAACATAACAATGCAGTGCGTTCAAACAAACAAACTCTTCAGCTTTATAATATTAGTATAGATAAAGATAGCCGTATTCTTAAATTACGTTTTTAGTGTAAAAATCAAAATACAATATTATAAATAAACGACATAACAATGCAGTTTACTTCTTAGGATAGGTACTTTTTGAAACAGTACAAGCTAAAGCTTTGTTTCATAGTAAACACTAGCTTTCGCCCGCGGCTCCGCCCGCGTTAATGTCGATCCCACGGGAATAGTACTTTTTCCCGGGATAAAAGGTAGTCTATGTCCTTCTCTGTACTCCAGAGAACCTGTATACAAAATTTCATAGAGATCAGTTCAGTAATTACGGCGTGAAAGCGTAACAAACAAATAAACTCACTTTCGCATTTATAATATTAGTAAGGATAACGCAGATTAACTACGAGTAAATTATCAAGATGCTTCCACTACTAACTGCTAAGCTGTAACTGGTAGCTAGTAGCTATTTAAAATTAAATGTTCCTACTTTGTAAAAATAGCTAGTCTGTACAAACCGCGTATGTATTATCCTGTAAGTTTTAGAAGGTTGGTATAATGTATTGCGCGGCCGCTTTTTTATAACATTCTAGATTTGGTCGGGTAACCAAGCGAACATATTTTTTTCAATTATTTCGTTAATTAATTAATCTACAGGTCTGAAATTTAGCAGGTATTAAATTGACATGTATATCTAATTATTTACAAAAGATTCAGTGACCACTCGTACAGAAAACTCGGTTAATCGGTCGTTAAATAACTACGCCGCGCGCCATGGCCGAAACAAATCGAAGATTCATCATAACTTTTTAATTACGTATAGGATACTAATGAAACTTCGGTACCATTTAAAGACAGTATTTCACTATATAATAACGTTTCAAGTTAGTCTTTGGAGCGCTTATTGGAAGTGATAGGACCTATTAAAGCATATTTCTATTTAATAAAAATAACTTCTAAACGGTTAATTACTGTGAATTATTTTATTGCGCTATAAACTATAACTAATTAGCCAGATGTCCTGTGCAAAAATCATCATCATCCGCTTAGTCAATTCCAAGATACAGCAATTGAGCAAACCGTTACTCCAGCAGGATTTCAAATATCTTCGCAACCATAGCAAATACAAATACAATTTAAGTTGTACCATTTATACCAAATTGATATCTAATTATTTACATAACTTTTATTTCAAAATTCCCGTTAAACAAAAAAAGATCTGGCTACGGTAACGTTACGCTAGCCGGAACTGTTTTTATCAAATAATTAAAAAAGTATACGCTTACCAAATTTAAAAATTAGCTTACCATTTACAGAAGCTCTATATCTAATTATCTATTGCACTACAATGTCGATTTTCGACAATTTTCAACAAAATCTGGCTGGAATAACGGACACGCCTTAAGCTGTTGGTCCCGGCTGCTGCTGCTTTACGACTGCCTTAATTGATGGCAGTTGTAAGGGACCGTTCAAGTATTACGTAAGCAATACATCAGCTATTTTTAACCCCTTCCTCCCCTTTGTCAGCAAAAGTAAGAGAGCTCTTTCCCCCTCCCCCCAAACTGACGTAAACATTGTCATAATTTTCACAAAATATATCTGTTTATTTTGCAAATTGTTGTTGACGTCATCACCGTGCAAACCCTCCCGTCCCAGGTGTCAGCAAAAATAAGCCTAGCCCAGACCCCCCGCCCCCCATTCGCTGCTTTCGTAATATTTGAATGACCCTTAAAGCTTTGTCAGATGCCTTAAGGTAGCTTTAAAAATCTGACTCCATTACCACTTACACACACGAAAAACAAAATAAACAGTCTATACGTCAGTATTATATTGTCTGTGCCACTGCGCAATAACGGCCGACAATTAGCCTTGTGTTATCAAACAATAAGGGGTCACCTGGAAGGTTATCAAGGTGTGTACCTGCGTCATATATGGCCCTAAAAGATTCCTCCAAGATCTTGCGGGCCATAGGGTCCATAATATTTCCGAGCCGTCGGTGGACCTTAAAGAACTGAGCATCGAACAACGTCAGGTCAGGTGCGGCTCCGATGTGCTGAATTGCCTCCGGGTGGTTGTATTCCCACCTATCGTGGTCGGAGGATACTGGATTCACCTATCAAAATTAAAAGACTTTAGAGCGGTTAGGTGTAGAATGACATTGCCGCATGGGCAAAAGTTCATGGAGGTCATGACCAAACCCCCTGAGCTGGATCCAGGACCTAGGTGGACCACTTTAATATTCATCCATAAAAACGTACCCATTGATATAGATGAAGTGATAAAGCGTTTCAGAAGAAGACGAACGAGAAAAATTTATTTTGTCATTTATCATCATTTCGAGTAGGTGTCACGGTCAATCGACCATGCACACCCTGGTGTCAGAGTTCTTTGGAACTGCCTTTCGGCCTCTGACGTGGTCCTTTAACGACTACCAGATGACAGCCGGGACCATCGGCTTAACGTGCCTTCCGAAGCACGGAATCATCTTTATTATCAGACAATCAGGTGATGCAAGCCTGCAATGTCCTAACCAAACTGAAAACAATCAATCAATCAATCTCCTGGCTTGTGTCCTAAGTAGGGTCAGCCCTTCTGATACATCTCCTCCAAATTTGACGGTTTTCTGCCAATTCCGGTGTTATCCCCAATCCTTCATATCTGATTGTACAGTCCTTATCCAGGTTTCATTTCATTTCATTTATTTATTCATAAACAATTTTACAATCGTGTCTGAAATATTACATAATCTTAAAAGACATCAACTAAAAATATAACAATAAACTAGATAATAATAATAAGAGCATTAATTAATAAAGTCATAACGTCAAAACAAAAAAAAACGATACGAATGCAATGTCATTTTTATTATTTGCCTTAATATTATCAATCATTATGCTTTAAAAAGAAATCTTCGATTTTATAAACACTTTTCTGTATTAATAATTTTTTCAATTTATTTTTGAATGAAATATAACTAATGTTTTCCCTAAATTCGACGGGCAGCTTGTTGAACATTCTTATCGCTTGATATTGTGGACTGTGCTCGACAATATTAAAAAGAGGTATCATGTTGGATTTGATACGCTTCCTTCTGGTATTTTCACGCTTGATCCTTTCATTTTCAGTTTCTAGTTGAGGAAGCTGTTTTTTAAAATCATCTAAGAGTACAAATAGGTAAAGACTTGGTACCGTTAGAATTCCTAATCTTCGAAAATGTGCTCTACATGACTCCTGTGGCGATAATCTTACCATGGCACGTATGGCACGCTTTTGGGATACGAAAGCTCTATTTATATTGTATTCGTAGCTTTGTCCCCAGTATTTTATGCTGTAGCGAAGCTTTGACTCTACTAGAGCATAATAAACCATTATGAGCCTCTCCAAACTAATTTCATCGCGAAGACTTCTCAACGCATAAGATGCAGATGCAAATAGCACCTTCGATTGAAGATGGCTCCGTTTTCCAATTTAAGTATTGGTCTATATATGTGCCTAGAAATTTTACATGATCTACTACGTAAATTTTTTTATCATTACATTTTATGTCAAATATTTCTCGATTTCTCGGTGGTTGGGGGTCGTCCTCTGCCTCGCTTTCCCTCGTCAATTGCCAACACCTGTCTCGTCATGTGGTCAGGACTACGTCGCATTACGTGACCATACCAACGGAGCCGATTTTCTTGCATTTTATGCTGTATTTCAGCCACTTTACCTTACCAAACTGGAAACAACTTAAATAAATATGCTTCCCGTGGGAATCGAACCCACGAACCCGGGGTCTACAGGCAAACGCCTTAACCGCTGGACCGCGGAGGCAGCCACTGTTAACTAAACCGCAGACAAGTTATTTGACTATAACAGACAGGTAAATACCTTGTTATATAAGATGTCCGAGAGTTCCGATACGTTGTGCGAGTTCGGATAAATTCCAGACATTCCGGAGATGACCACTCGATTGATCGCAGGCATCTCTCGCTGAACGGGTTCCTGCGGAACTGGCGTCATGGTTTCTTGGTTTTCTGCTGAGACACAAAAGAGATGCGTATTATATATACAACGTGATTTTGAATCCCCTAGCTATATTGAAATCTGGGAATCAGAATCGCTAAAAGAACACAAAATTGCAAGAAAAAAAGGTAAAAAACGAAAAAGAAAATTAGGTTTTCCATACTAAGTCGCCGATCAGCTGGACGAATTTCTATGAAAGGTTAAATTTTTTTTTCGTTTTTTATCTTTTTTTCTTACAATTCTCTATTCCATTAGGGATTCTGATTCCCAGATTTTAATATAGCTAGGGGGTTCAAAGTCACGCTGTATTTCTTCGTTGTATGTTGGAAGAGAATAAATACCTTTACAATCCAAAAACTCTTTCATCATTATCATCATCATATCAGCCGCAAGAAGTCCAATGCTGGACATTGGCCTCTCCCAATGATTTCCAAAAAGACCGGTTGGAAGCGGCCTGCATCCAGCGTTTCCCTGCGACCTTGGTCAGGTCATCCGACCACCTGGTAGGTGGGTGTCCGACGCTTCGCTTGCTGGTATGTGGTCGCCATTCGAGAACCTTTTTGCCCCATTGGCCATCGGTTCTACGCGCTATGTGCTCCGCCCACTGCTACTTCAAAGAGCTAATCCGCTGAGCTATGTCAGTAACTTTCGTTCTACTATGGATCTTCTCATTTCTAATTCGGTCTCGCAGAGAAATATCGAGCATAGCCCATTGCTCTTTGAGCAACCTTGAGCCTTCTTATGAGACCCATAGTAAGGGACCACGTTTCTGAGCCGTAAGGTAACACACATTGATTGAAGACAAAGTAAGCTAACATAGGTAGCCCCACTGACATAAAGACACTGGAATACTTTAGTTTGTTCTATTCATTAAAAAATAACTTATTAAAAAGAGTATACTATAATATTAATGAATAGGAATTATTGAATGAATAGGAATGCTTGAACTCTAGACCTCGTGTGAGATATGGACCTCCCTAAAAAAGGTTTTTATTGCCTATTTATAATAAAAAAGAAAAAAAAATAATAATAATAAGCTTAAAAACTTATTTTAAGCTATTCTACATACATAATTATAATATATGTATATGTTTGCGATCGACAGGTGTCGGATATTTTTTTAATTTATTTTTTGAAAAAGTCTTCGAGCTCGATTAAGTCATGCTCACTCAAATGTTCAAACTGGCGGCGTCGTGTATCGGGTTGTTGAATTCCCTGTAATATGGTTTAGTTCAACGATGGCTGATCCATGCGTCAACTCGTGAACGGGTGCTGCTAGGAGGGACAGGTCTGCTCGGCCTCTTTGAGACAACTGTGTATACCTAATGTTTATTATCATTGCACACTCGATCGCTAACATATATGCTAAAAAAATCATGTATATAATAATCTATACATATAATAAAACAGTAAAATTATTTTGTCTGTACATTTCGAATTTTTGACTGAAATGGATAGAGGGACACTTAAAAAGAATAATAGAAAGCAAAAAAAATTTTTTGAAATTTATTGTCTGTCTGTCTGTCTGTCTGTCTGTCTGTCTGTCTGTATGTATGATCACGATTATCTCCGAAGATACTGAACCGATTTACTTCAAACTTTCACCAATTGCTTTGTTTTAACTCAGTTTAACATTTAAAGTTTGTTCCATCAAAATCGGTTCATTAAAAAAAAAGTTATCGTCATTTGAATGAACTCAAGGCATGAGTTTGCCTGCAAACATATAGCAAAAATAAAATAAAATAATAAGTGACATAATAAAATTAAATTCCAAAGTCAATTCATCATCATTATACGACAGCATTATACCTCCTATCCATACTATCGATAGTAATCCATACTAAAAAAAAAGGAGAAGCTGACTGACTGACTGACATATCAACGCAGGGCCTAAACTATAAGGGTTAGGAACTTGAAATTTCGCACAGGGGTTCCTTTTATAACGTAGGGGAGCACTAAGAAAGGATTTTTGGAAATTCATCTCCTTAGGGGGATAAACGGGTTGCAAATTTAGTATGAAATTTTGTTGTTTTTGAAGTTATTCGAATGAAATTCAGCATGAAGGTTCTTTACTGAAAGGTATGAAACAGGAGTAAAATATTTTACTCAAAAATCATCCCTTAAGGGGGTAAAATAGGGGTGCAAAGTAAGCATGAAACTTTGCCATTTTTGAAGTTAGTCGAATGAAATTCAGCATGAAGGTTCTTTATTAAAAGGCATGAAACACGAGTAAAATATTTTTCTCAAAAATCATCCCTTAAGGGGATATAACGGTGATGCAAAGTTAGTATGGAACTTTCCGTTTTTGAAGTTATTCAATTGAAATTCAATATTAAGGTAATTGAAAGTAATTGAAAGTCATAAACTAATGTATTCCTGTTATTCTACTGTTCTTGAGAAATCGACACTTACGCGGGCGGAGCCGCGGGCCAAAGGCAAACCTGACTTATATATCAACGCACAGCCGAAACTACTGTGCGCAGAAACTTGAAATTTGGCACAGGGATTCTTTTTATGATGTAAATGAGCACTAAGAAAGGATTTTTAGAAAATCAAAGGGGTTGAGGTTTTATGGAATTTTCTCATTTCTGGACTTAGAAGTTTGAAAGTAGGTACGCAAGTTCTCAATTAAAATTAAAAAAGATCTGTTTGGGTGAACCAGACAACATTCTCCCTTGAAGGGGTAAATAGGGGGTAAACTTTGTATGGAATTTTTCCATTTTTAGACTTAGATGTATGAAAATAAGTATATAAGTTCTAGGTTACAATTAAAAAAGATCTGTGTAGGTGAAATGTACAAAATTTCCTCCTTAAGGGATAAAGGTAAAAAAATCGATTGTATTGAAATTTTCTCATTTCTGGACATAGAAGTATAAAAATAAGTGTATATGTTTACATTACAATTAAAAAGATCTGTGTTAAAATGGTCGAAATTTCCCTTTGAAGAGGTAGAATAGGTGGGGTAAAGTTTGTATGGTTTTTTTTTCCTTAGAAATATGACAATAAGAAGTTTTCCATTACAATAAAAAAATATCTGTGTAGGTGAAATGGGCAAAATCCCCTCCTTAAGGGCTAAAGATCTATGCAGGTGAAATGTATTAAATTCCCCCTTAAGGGAAAAAGCAAAGGGGCAGGGGTTAGTATGGAATTTTTATCATTACTACTGTTCCCAAGGGAACGACATTAATGCGGGCGGAGCCGCGGGCAACAGCTAGTAAAAAATAAAGTTATAGAATTTAAAAGCCTTCGGACGAATACTGTTGAAAAGAGTTTCTTTTGGCGTTTTTGCTCTGTAGTGGTCGGTTCCGTTTAAATTAATTAATAATAAATATATTACTAAATTAGATCCTATAAGCGGGTGCCGCGCGAACGAAAAACGTCGCTACTGCGCAAGCCATTAGGCTGCGCAGAACCATTAGGCGATTAGGAAAAAGATGAAAGGTCTTTATATTTTCATATTTATATTTTATAAAAAATAAAAAAGGTGGCAACCTCGGAGACGTGAATATAAATATTGTCATGTGAGAATTATTGCTTTAGACATAAAAATTACAAAGTTTTCGAAGAAAAATGTTTTTGACATCACAACATACATATATTATTTTTAAATTTTATATGAATATTTTACACATTCCATCAAGGGGGCGATCTTGCTCAAGGATCAACCTAAATTATACAAATACTTTTGATGTATTTAATTAATTCAGCGCATAGTACCAGTGTTTTGAAAACACGTCAATTTTCACAATTTCGTGCAGTACCGTCAAGTGTGTAAAAAGCCTATTTTCTGAATAAACGTTTCGATTTTAATTCGATATCATAATTTACCTACTCCTACTACCTACACTGTGTGTTAAAACTATATTAAACACTATTTTTCGGTAATAGAAAAATATACACTCACCCGCTCAAAAATCCTTCGACTGCTAAGAAAACCGCGATAAAAATACCTAACACATTAACTTGCACAGTTATATACCTCTTGAATATTAACTGGGTTGCGTTCGTTCAAGGTTGTCTATAAAACACCACTCAGCAAATGGGAAGCATGTTAGAGGGGGCGGCAAAATACAGCCACGAAATTTACAGGCTTATTACGAGAAGCAACTTGGTCAACTTCAAATATTTTACTGTTCCAGAATAGTTTTAGGAATAAAAATACAAATCTTGATATTCCCTTCGCAATATATTGTATATTGCAAATATTATGTTTGTTTGTCGTTATCTTCATTGGTACAATAGTGATATCTACAACGGGTAGAATATAAATAAACTACCTACACCAACTTTATAATTCTTCCATTTTCAAACAGCCTCCGGGGTCTAGTGGTTAAGGCGTTTGCCTGTTGACCCGGGGGTTGTGGGTTCGATTCCCACCGGAAGCATACTTTGTTTAGTTGTTTTCAGTTTAGTTAGGACATTGCAGGCTTGAATCACCTGATTGTCTGATAATAAAGATGATTCCGTGCTTCGGAAGGCACGTTAAGCCGGTGGTCCCGGCTGCCATCTGGTAGTCGTTAAAAGAACCACGTCAGAGGCCGAGAGGCGGTTCCTAAGAACTCTGACACCAGGGTGTGCATGGTCGATTGACCGTGACACCTACTCGAAATGATGATGATTCTTCCATTCTGGTCCGGGAGAAAAGAAAAAAACGTAGAATGTGCCAGCTGCTTCACTTCCCGCGCAGATTGTAAAAGCCGATCGAGGGATGGTCAAAAATCTGAGGAACCATGTTAGTAGGTACTCCGATTATTACTTCGATACTTACGTCGTCCACTTCACTCTAGTGAAAAATATAGATCTAGCGTGGGCAAATAATAATACTGGGCTTTGGTGTTGTTTTTTGTACTAATTATATTTTTATCTCTTTTTCTTTTAATATTATCTTTGTTATAAAAAAAGGGGACTATATTTTTTGTCACCAAAAAATTATAATCATCAACTTGTATCACCTAATAAATATATCTATCGCTAGGAAATATTTTCGTTCTCAAATAAACAAAAAGTGTTCCGAGGTATGTATTATCAAATTAATTTATTTATTTTTTAATAAAAAGAGATTGCACAGCATTACAGTAATACCAAAGCACTTCACAACTTAACTTAGGACTACGGATTCATCCATCTTTTTCACAAAATATTAAGTATTCATTCATCAAACGTACAAACCTGTCAGCAAAAACATCACAATCCCTTCCTTTTATTGATGCCAGGAATTCGTTGAGTTTAGAAAGACCTCGCAAAAGGGGGTTACGCAAAAGTTAATGTTAACATATATGTTATAAAAATGAGATTATATGTGTTTTTGGATAATTTTCCGCAACTATTGTAATAGGTTATTCCTGTATGGTTGGGAGTTGGAAATAAATAAATAAATATATATAAGATATGAATTACCAGTAAAATTGTAGTTCATTTAATGAATATAATCTTCGTTCTTTAAATATTTGTTTTATTACTTGAATAATTAATATGAACAATGAGCTTTGTGCTCAGAATGGTAAATCTGTCACCAAATCTTTAATTCTAATACACAAAGCTGGCCCTAAAGATGAACCCTCAAATTACAGACCTATCTCTCTACTGAGCGTTTTTTCTAAGCTTTTGGAGAAACTGGTAAACAACCGTTTAGTGCACTTTCTGGAAAGCAACAAGCTGATCTCTAACAGACAGTTTGGGTTCAGACAAGGTATATCTTCGGAAGACGCAGTAAAAACATTGGTCAACAAAGTAGCTGTCTGCCTCGATGATAGTCAGTCCTGCATTGGCGCCTTCCTTGATCTGGCGCGTGCTTTTGACACTGTCTCTATTGCCATATTGTTGCGGAAATTGGAGGGGATGGGAATACGTGGTCTGGCTTTGGACTGGTTTCGAAGTTACCTATCAAATCGTGAGCAGGTACTTAAAATTGACCCCCTTGTAAGCAACCCCCTCCCTGTTAAATACGGGGTGCCCCAGGGATGTATCCTGGGCCCTACCTTGTTTATAGTTTATATGAATGATATTCACTCTTTATCACTTAAAAATGCTGACCTAGTTTGCTATGCTGATGACACTGCAATATTGTTCAATGGTAAAGATGTTAAATCTGCACTCAACTCTGCTGAACAGGGCATGGCGCTTATATCTTCTTGGCTGTCCCAGAATCTTCTTACATTAAATACTTCAAAGACAAACTTTATCCTTTTTCACAAAACTGCTGCTACCCAAAACCCACTTAAAAGAATTCAAATTCACTCTTGCTCTAATTCACTTCCAACCTCACCTACTTGCCATTGCGCCTATATTGAACGAGTTGAAGATGTGAAATACTTGGGTATTACTTTGGATGAAAATCTAAATTTTGGAAAACATGTAGCCGGGTTGACACGCAAAGTTCGGAAAATCATAGGAACAATGAAAATTCTTCGAAACTCTGCCAATGCAGAAACTCTTAAATTGGTTTACAGTTCCTTGTGCCCATCCATTATCACTTACCGCATTGGAGTTTGGGGTAGTGCAGCTAAAACTTATTTATTAGAGTTAGAACGTGCTCAAAGAGCAGTACTGAAGGTAATGCTGAGGAAACCGCTGAGATACTCAACTGATCTTCTGTACCAAGAAGCCAAAGTGCTGAGAGTTCGACAATTATATATTCTTAAAGCTTGCACTGAATCTTTCAAAGAAATATTAAAGTCAGAAACTTTGTCTGGTATTCATAACAGACGTAAATTGAGACTTCCTATACCTCTGGTGAAATCGTCTTTTGCTAAAAGATTCAGTTTCTTCTCATTCAAATGTATATTCAACAGAGTATCCAAAAAATGTGACTTAAAAAGAGCCTCTTATAGAGGTGCAAAAACTGTAATTACTAAATATTTGTTAAGCCTTAATTACGAGGAAACAGAGTCAATATTCACTGGCCCTTTACTTTAGCTGTTGAAAATATTTCAAAGCCGTAATGCATAAAGTAACTAAATTTCCTTCGCAATGTTAATTGACTACTGCATCATAAAATATGTTATTTCTTGTTAAATTTGTAATTTACTTGGTTTCTTAAGTCACAAGTGTATGCTTAGTTTAAGAACCCCTGTAATATCTAGATATTATACTTCACAAATATCATTTTATATTCCTTTTAAAATTTTCTGTAACATAACTAAAACTTATCGAAAACTGGTTTCCCAAGTTACAAGCTCTGCTTAGTTTGGGAACTCCTGGTAATTCTTTTAGAATAATAAATCTCATATATATCAAGACTAACATGTACACGCTATGGTAAACTTAATTTAGATATGATAAATATAAGATAAATATCTTTATTGTACAACGAAGTGTAAAAACTCTTATTGAAATAAACTTATTATTATTCACTTTATTTAACTTTAATCTTAGGTCTAAGTTTTATAATATTTGTATAAAAAGTAAAATATAAAAATATGATACAAAACATAAAAACATTATAAAACCTAAACCTAGCTCGCCGCCAGCAGCGGGGCAAGGCTCAAGCTACCGGCGGTTAAGGCTGCAGAGAAAGAAACCTCCTGACTATGCGTGACGTGTCCAGGAGTGCTGCCTTCTGTATCTGGCCCTTGATCCAGCCATCCAGCGAGAGTCTCTTAAGGTGTTGGTCGAGACTCTTCGCTATAAGGCCGTTTGCAGATACAACTATCGGGACAATGATCGTCGAATCCACATCCCACATAGCGGTCACCTCGTGAGCTAAGTCAAGGTACTTGCTGAGTTTTTCCTTCTCCGCTTTCACGAGGTTCTCGTCATGCGGGATGGTGATATCGATGAGCATTGCCTGGCGCGTCGATCGATCTGTCAACACAATATCAGGCTTATTGGCAACAATAGTCCTGTCCGTAATAACAGATCGATCCCAGTAGAGCGTGGCATGACCATTTTCGAGAACTGGCGCCGGCGTGTACTTATAGTACGGTACCTCGGATTCCACAAGACCATATCGAAGAGCGAGTTGCTGATGGATAATTCTGGCTACAAGGTTATGTCTGTGCAAGTACTCACCGTTGGCCAGATGAGAACAACCGGAAATAATATGTCTGAGTGACTCACCGGGACGGCGGCATGCCCGACAGATGTCGACCGTACCGTCCTTCAGGATATATTTCCGGTAATTGTTCGTCATCATGACTTCGTCTGCAATTGCACAAACAAAACCCTCGGTTTCCCCGAAGAGGTCGCCGAACCGTAGCCAGTTTACCGACGCGAGCAGATCTACATCAGGCCCTGTTAAGGCCCGGTAGAACCGCCCATGGAGCTCCTTACTCTTCCATATGTTCTTGCGGTCTTCGGTGCTCAGCACGGATGGTCTACGCCAGTTCTCGTTTGCCAAGGAGAGCGGCGTGAGACTCCTATCTACAACTACAATGTCGCGGTGCAACCCACACTCATTGTTAAGGAAGTAATCCCTAAGACTGCACACCTCACGGTTATGAAGAGTCTTGGCGTTTAAAAAGCCACGACCTCCACACTTACGTGGAATGTACAGTCTCATAACTGATGAGCGTGGGTGAAGCATGCGATGCATTGTGAGCTGTTGACGGACTCTCCTATCCAGAGCGTCTAACTCAGTTTGTGTCCATCTTAGTATGCCAAAGGAGTATGTGAGGAGGGGCATCACCCAAGCGTTGAATGCGCGCACCTTATTGCCCCCTGACAAAAGACTTTTAAGCACTTTTGTCAGACGCCAAAAAAAACGCTCCTTTACCGCCTGTTTGATGTCCCCATCCTCAATACTCAGAGACTGTGACATACCAAGATACTTGTAAGTTTCTGACTCCGAAAGAGACCTGAGAGACATTATCTCAGAAAGTTGCAAATTTGTTGAATTTACAACTTTCCCCCGTTGAACATGCATAACGGCACACTTATCTACACCGAACTCCATCCTGATGGAATTACTGAAATCTTCTGTGATTTTTAGTAACTTCACCAGGTCAGGACGTTTCGGTGCAAACAATTTCAAGTCATCCATGTATAACAGGTGGGAAATTATCTCCCCGTCTCCTCGAAGGCGGCAGCCCAGCCCCGAATCACTCAGCAGGGTGCTGAGAGGATTCAGAGCTAGGCAAAACCACAAGGGACTCAAACTGTTACCCTGGAAAATACCTCGCTCTATCCTTATAAAGTCCATCGGATCCAAGAGACCATCTCCACCACCTGGTTGACGAAGGACTGTGGTCCACTGTCTCATACACACGCTGAGAAAAGTTCTTAAAGTTGCATCAACTTTGTACAACTCTAAGATCCTCTCCAACCATGAATGAGGCACCGAATCATAGGCCTTTTTATAGTCAATCCATGCAGTAGAGAGGGCTGCCTTGTTCCGTTGGACTTGCTTGCAAATGGTTATGTCCATGAGGAGAAGCTCTTTAGTACCACGGGACCCAATCCTACATCCATTTTGAGAGGGTGCCATGATCTTGTTTGCATCGATGTGCGTATTGATCTTCGCTCTCAAAATGGATGTAAGTAGCTTGTACAATGTTGGTAAGCATGTTATGGGTCTGAAGTTTTTAGGATCCGTGGTACTACCGGACTTGTAGAGCAGGAAGGTGTGTCCTGTAGTTAAGAAAGCTGGAAGAGAACCAAGATCGAGGGCTTGTTGAAATTGTGTCGCTAAGCGCCCGTGTGAGCTTCGAATCCACTTTATCCAAAAGTTGTGCAATCCATCCGGCCCAGGACTTTTCCAGTTCTGTGCCGTACGGATCGCACAGCTTATGTCATCGGGGCTTATAGTTACAGCCCCCATGGATTCGATGGCCACACACTCGCACTCAATTACACTCATCCAATCACCCTCGGTGTGCACGACTGGCACTGACCAAATACTACGCCAGAAATTGATCATAGCAGTAGAATCTGGTAATTGCCCGTCGATCACACGCTGGTCAGCTCCCTCCCACCTTCTATACACCTTCCTTTGGTCGCTTTGAAAGAGACGATTTTGCCGGAATCGATCCACACGCACTCTGTAGCGACGAATACGCCCCGCCCACGCATAGCAAAGTCTATACTTTCTGCTTCAGGAAGTCAATACGTTCCGTGACTGAGGCCATGTAATCGCGGGGCCTTATACCAGTACCCGCGAAGGCCTGATTCACAAAACGCATGACTCGGGGGCGATGGTTGCCCCCTCTGAAGCAGATAAGCTTTGCAATGAGAGTCCTAAACGTGTCAATACGCCGTTCAATCCGTACTTGCCACGCGGGGGCATCACCAGCGGGTCGCGGTGCACGATCAGAGTCCGGAAACTTGACACGAGCAACACGACACGCCGCTATGGCCCCACAGTACATAATTGAATGCGTATCGACCAAACCTTCGCTAGCCTCAAAGTACGGGGCTAGCAAATCATTTAGGGCTCCCATTAATGCTAAATTACGTCTATTCGTAGGCAGACGAGGTAATCGCGGCCTAGACTCGGGTGTGGATCTATACTGTCCAATCGCTTCCTCCAAAGCCCTCCTCAATTGCTTATGAGCCTGGGTACTTACGTCTATGGTCACACCGCTCCCATCATCAACACTAAGGACATAAGCCTCTTGCGTCCGAATTATTATTATTATTATTATGTTGTCTCTTACTTAAGTAACCACGGGCCGAAGCCCGGTCTTTTGAGGCTTGCATGGGGACACATGTCCAACATGTAGAGGCCTTGTGAGACGTTTGCTATAAAATGGGATGGGGCACTATCCAGGTCATGGCTGTAAACACACTATAGAAATGTGCTCACAGACAATCCCCAGAAGGTGCAAACCTATTGATATAATGGAACACTACTCTTAGGGCTATTGGGATGAATGGCTAATGGTTAGTATCTGGGCTATGGGAATAACTATGGCACCTGCCTGACCAATGTTGATACACACGGAAAATTATTATTATTATTATTAAATAAATCGATTATCGGTCCCTGACTGCAACTTTCCGAGCATCTGGAAAACAAGCAACGTTACCCCGGTACATAAGGCTGGTGCTGCTAATGAGGTCACTAACTTCCGGCCTATTGCGGTTATGTCGGTATTCGACAAAATATTTGAAAGCATAATTGACGCTCACTTAAGGCGCTATGCATCAGAAGAATACCGTAAAACGTGTATTTTTTCGTCGCGCAGTTTGCCTTATTTTTCAAAAAATACTAGCATGAAAAAAAAAATATGAAGTAGGTACAGTTCAAAGATCAAAATAAATGATTACATCAAAATATGTTTAACAAAATATTAAGAACCTAACTAAATAAAATAGCGAAAAAGCTATATCCAGAAAAAAAATCCTCGCGATTTACTTGATATTTTCAGCGACAACTACCAACTTTTATACAAAGTATAACAAAATGAGCAAGATACCTACAAAAAATACAATATTTGGTTATAATTATTGAATTATTAAATTAAAAGTAAAAATTAACACGAAAATGGCAGACACGGATTTGAACTGAGCCTGACAACAGGTATGACACAAATATATAAAATATAGCGCGATGTCCGCTACAAACGGTTAAGGGAGATGGACAACTGGTTGGATGAGTCGCAGCATGGGTTTCGTGGAGGCCGATGGACAAGTACCAATCTTACTAATCTCGTAGATTATATAAGTTCAGAAATGGAAAAAGGCAGACAAGTAGATGCTACATATTTTGATTACCAAAAGGCATTTGACTTGTATAAACAATAAATATATACCTACGGACAAATCACACAGGTTGGGCTAGCCCCAAAGTAAGTTCGAGACTTGTGTTATGGGATACTAACTCAACGATACTATATTATATAACAAATACATATATAGATAAACATCCAAGACCCAGGCCAATCTGAAAAAGATCATTTTCCATCTTGACCTGGCCGGGGAACGAACCCGGGCACCCTCGTGTCGCAGGCTGGCGTGATAACCACTGCGTCACGGAGCAGTGCTCTACTATTGGATTTACACCTTGACTCCTGAAAGTTTGCGCCAGCTATCTTTCTAACCGTTTGCAACGAGTAAAACTTGGGAAATATGTATCAATCACGGAGTAAGACTATTACACAAGGTCTGGTGTAAGTCAGGGAAGCACGTTAGGACCCACGTTGTTCCTTATACTGATCAATGATCTTCCTACGACGGTTAAATCAGCTAAGTGTCTTATGTTTGCTGATGATCTGAAATTATTTCTTGGATTGAGTTGTGTCGCTGACACTGTAAGACTGCGAAAAGATATCGATGCAATAGCAGCGTGGAATCGGACCAACAATCTTTATTTCAACATAGGAAAATGTAAATCTATAACTTTGAGTCGGTCTGCCTCACCTGTACGTGCTACCTACTATCTTAATGACACGGTTATAGAGCGGGTCTCTGAGATTCACGACTTGGGAGTTACAATCAACAGTGAACTAAATTGTCATGATCACATCATAAATATATGTAAGAAAGCTTCCCGAGCATTAGGTTTTATCTTAAGAATGGCATCTGATTTTGAGGACAATAAGGTTTTAACACCGTACTTCAATTTGCTTCTAACGTAAGCATTATACAGCGTTAAAGCAAAGAACGCTGTATAATGCTTACGTTAGAAGCAAATTGGAGTGCTATAATTTGGGATCCATATGAAAGCACTTATGCTCTCCTGATAGAAAAGATTCAGCGAAAATTTGCAAGATGGTGATGCAAAAGGACCTACGGATATTATCTATACTTGTATCCGTTTGTTGTGGGCATGGTAGGTCTGAATACACTCATATTCCGTAGGAAAATGCTGCTTCTAGTCCACTATTACTTGTTGCTAAATAACAAAGTGAACAACAAAGCTGCGCTGAAACAAGTAGAGTTGCGCGTCCCTATGCGGTGGAATCGAGGGGGAGGTGCTGAGGTAGCGCCCTGACGTCGTCCGCGATTATTTACTCCTCCGGTTGTTCGGGCCGACTATGCCAGAAATGCTCCAACTTGGCGAGCCCTACAGTTGTTCGGGCCGACTATGCCAGAAATGCTCCAACTTGGCGAGCCCTACAGTTGTTCGGGGACATGCTCGTTAAACAAAATGAAACTGACATTTTTAATGACTCTTCTATTGTATTTCTTAATAATTGACCATGTGACAAAAAAGTATGTTGCTGAAAAAAAAAACCGTTTCTAGATTTGCCCTTATATAGTTCGAGAAAAATAGTTATAAATTTTTTAAATCTATATTTAGGGAACATCAACATCAACATCAACATCAACATCAACTCAATGTTCTGACGGAAAGGGCCAAAAAGCTCGAAGGTGAATGTTATGATATTTATATTAAAAAAACAGAAGAGTCTATCACGCACAATCCCAAGGCTTTCTGGTCCTTTTACAAAGAGAGACAAAAATCAACGTCTATTCCCTCTGTGATGAAACATAATGGCCAAACTCATCATACAGGGAGTGATATCTGTGAATCCTTTTCTCAGTATTTTCAATCATCCTTTCTGCAATCAACGGGTACTGATACTTTCAACGTTGGTATGGTTTTTGATAAGTTGCGTAATTTAGATCTTAACAAATCCGCAGGGCCTGATCATATTCCTGCTATATTCTTGTCTAGGTCTGCAAAAGAGCTTACTAAGCCTCTATCAATCATCTTTCAGAGGTCAATTACCGAGGGTAAAGTACCGAAAATTTGGAAAAGGGCTTTTATTACCCCAATACACAAAAAAGGTGCAAAAGATAAGGTTGACAATTACCGCCCTATATCTAAACTGTGCATAATAGTAAAAGTATTTGAAAGAATAATATATGATCAGGTCTATTCTTCACTTAAAAATTCATTTTCTCCTAATCAACACGGATTTTTAGCGGGTCGATCAACTATAACTAACTTAATTGTACTAGAAGATAATCTGACTTTCAATATGGAAAATGGCATGCAAACAGATGTTATATATACTGACTATAGTAAGGCTTTTGACCGCATAGATCATAATCTCCTCTTAAAAAAGCTATTGGGGTCTGGAATCAGAGGTAACTTGTTCAGATGGTTCAGTTCCTATCTAGAAAACAGATCGCAAGTTGTTGTATTGGGTAATTATTGTTCTTCCCGGTCCCGTGTTCCAAGTGGCGTTCCTCAGGGATCATTACTAGGTCCTTTGCTTTTCACTATTTTTGTATCAGATATATATTCATGTTTCCATTACTCCACAGCATTATGTTTTGCCGATGATATGAAAATTTTCAAAGCTACATCAAATTTAGACGACGCGGTAAAACTTCAGGACGATCTATATCGGCTAGAAGAGTATTGCAAAAACAATAAACTAGATCTTAACTCTGCCAAGTGCTCTGCAATTACTTTTACGAGAAAATTCTTTGCTGTCAAGTTTACTTACACTCTTAATAACCACGAATTGCAAAAATGTAATAGTGTCCGTGACCTAGGAATTATACTTGATAGCAAATTGCATTTTAAGGATCACTTTGACGCAATAATTAAAAAAGCATCTAAAGGCCTTGGTTTTGTTTTACGTAATTCCAAAGATTTTAAACAAGTAAAGACGCTGAAAATTCTATATTGCACATACGTAAGGACTCACTTGGAATACGCATCTCAGGTATGGAACCCTATGTACAAGGAGCATATTGACCGGATTGAAAACATACAAAAGAAATTTATGAAGCACATTAACTATAGAACCAAATCTAGCTTACCCGATTATAACTCATCTTGTAAAAAACACCATCTCCTACCTCTAGTTACTCGTCGTGAACTATCAGACCTCTCATTTCTGCATCGTATCTTTCATTCTCATATCGATTGTCCCCAGCTTCTCGAATCGGTAAAAATATTTGCCCCGGCAAGAATGTACAGAAACATTACTACATTCTTTGTTCCTGTAGTTGCTACCAACTATCGGCAAAATTCATTTTTCTACAGAGCATGTAATAGTTATAATAAACTTTCACCTCAAATAGATCTCGATATGCTCGGTCTCAAATTAGCGGTTATGAAGAAAGCTATTACGAGTAAATTCTTTACGGATCAGGCTTAGTGCGGCATTCTCTCGGTTACACTTCATAGTCAGATTCATTATATTAGAACTTCAGCTTCTATTTTTTTATTGTTTACTCACATAAAGTTTGTCTTATTTTAATTCTAATTTGTCGGTTCTATTGTTACATGTTATATTTCTATCAGTGAAGATTTGTAAATGACTTTCAGTTTTATAGATTTAAGATTACCATGTTGTTACAAGTCGATAATCTTCCAAACAAAATAAAATAAAATAAAAAAAAAAACATCAACATCGACATCGACATCGACATCGACATCGACATCGACATCGACATCGACATCGACATCGACATCGACATCGACATCGACATCGACATCGACATCGACATCGACATCGACATCGACATCGACATCGACATCGACATCGACATCGACATCGACATCGACATCGACATCGACATCGACATCGACATCGACATCGACATCGACATCGACATCGACATCGACATCGACATCGACATCGACATCGACATCGACATCGACATCGACATCGACATCGACATCGACATCGACATCGACATCGACATCGACATCGACATCGACATCGACATCGACATCGACATCGACATCGACATCGACATCGACATCGACATCGACATCGACATCGACATCGACATCGACATCGACATCGACATCGACATCGACATCGACATCGACATCGACATCGACATCGACATCGACATCGACATCGACATCGACATCGACATCGACATCGACATCGACATCGACATCGACATCGACATCGACATCGACATCGACATCGACATCGACATCGACATCGACATCGACATCGACATCGACATCGACATCGACATCGACATCGACATCGACATCGACATCGACATCGACATCGACATCGACATCGACATCGACATCGACATCAACATCAACATTAACATTAACTGTTCTGCTGTCATCTGTCACTTGAACAACATCGTATTTCGACACTGTCTACAAAAATTAAGAAACCTGATAAAAAGTGCTCAAGTGCAGTAGCTTTTGTGTTGTGTTTGGAGATAAACTATAAATTTACCATTTGAAATAAAAGGAACTGTGAAACTGTGACTAAATCAAGTGAAAATAGTGCTCTAAAAATACCATTGACGTTTGTTTTTTTGCTTTTAATAAACTACCCACATAAAACATAAGATTTAAATCTGTCAAAACACTAGACCGGAAGTGTGAGCATAGACAAACTGGGTTGCCAGTGCCTTGAATAAACTACCAATTCAGTAGAGAATATATAAATAATGGCACAGTGTTTCAAGTGTAATTCGCGCATAGATAACAAATCCCCAAAAATCAATTGCAAAGGTTGTAAACGTGTAATATGTGCAACATGTAGTGGATTGTCTGCAACTGAAATGCGTGTAATCGCACTTCAATCGCCCAAATTGTCCTATTTATGTGATGACTGTGAGGAGGGCCTTGGACAGGTTCCTGACCTACGCAGACAGGTTACACTTCTCCAACAGCAGGTCCAAGATTTACAGACAAATCAAACAAATATAGTAAATTTAGACTCCGTTATAAATGAAATTGAGGACAGGAAGAGCCGTAGCCGCAATCTTATTGTGTATGGAATACCTGAATCCAAGTCTGACTTGCCAGAAGACAGGAAATCCCATGACAAGGACAAAGTCTCCAATTCACTAGCTTCCTTGCCAATTGCCAGTCCTGAACTAGTAACTATCTTCCGTCTGGGTAAACCAATACCCAATGCTGCCAAGCCCCGCCCCTTAAAAGTAGTACACCCCAACAAACAATGCGTTATCAACGTACTCAAGAATAAAGGTAAGCTACCAAAAGATGTTAAGGTCAAGGCAGACATGACACCATACCAAAGAGAGCAACTCAGGAAGCTACGAGAGGAGTTGGCTACTAGAACAGAAAAAGGTGTGCCCAATTTGACTATAAAATATATTAATAAGATACCCAAAATTGTAACAAACTCAAAAAACTAGAACATCAAAATGTTACAGAACTTGGAATACAATACACGAACTTGGCTTCCCTAATGGCAAAATTCGATTTATTCCTCATTGAAGTGAACAAATACAAACCAGCTTTTATCTTGATAACAGAAACCCACTTATAACCTAAAATTAATGATAGTCTTGTGAATATACCTGGATACACACTTTTTCGTCTAGACAGGACAAACAGAGAAGGTGGAGGGGTGGTCATATATGTGGCCCATGATGTCAAAAATGTTCCTATCAAAACAAAAGTAAATACATTATACCTACCATAACTCATTGGTAGAAGCATTATGGTTAGATATACAGTATGGACATCTTGATCTACTCATGGCCAGCGTCTATCGCCCTTCTTCGCGGAAATATAAAAACACTGATGAGATACTATTTAATACTATAGAAAAGGCAGCATCTGAACGAACTGTTCTTGTAATTGGTGACTTCAATTTACCCCAGTTAACATGGCCTCTTGTAATTAACAACAATTTGGACAAACTTCATGAAAGTTTTGTAACGATGTATTCAAACAGCAACCTTTCCCAACTTGTTACACAAATTACTAGAATACGCAATAATCAAGAGTCACTGTTGGACTTTATTTTGAGCAATGACAAAAACCTTATTACCAATATACAATATTTTCCACCTGTGGGAAAAAGCGATCACCTTGTATTGTTATCTTATATACAGATCATCAATTATGACAAAAACGTCGGAATACCTTATACTTCTCTTGATTACCATAAAGCTGACTACGACAAGATTAATAAGTACCTACAAGAAAACATGACTATAAATAACAAAGATAATATTAATCAAAATTGGCTTTCCTTCAAAGACCAGATACAGAAATCAACAGAAAAATATGTTAAAGCTAAGTCTAATAGAATCAATAGGAGACAAAAACCCTGGATTAATAAAGAAATTCTAGACCTAACCAAAAGAAAAAAGGATCTATGGCACATATACAAAATTAATAAAACAGATTCTTCATACCATGATTACAGAGAATTGAATCATAGGATAATAAGACTAGCAAAAAATAGAAGAGCTTACTTCGAAACCAATATTATAGAGAGCGGACCTAAAGCATTTTATGGACATATTAGAAAGCAACTCAATTCGAAGGTAAGTGTACCTAATATTCTGAAAGGGAAGTCTCAAGAATTGGTTGATGACCCGCAAACAATTGCCGAGCTCTTTGCTGAACAATTTGAAAGTAGTTTTATAACAGAACCTGATGGACCAATGCCTCTCATTACGATGCCAAGAGTAGAAAGCTGTTTAGAAGATGTTAAGTTTACTGCCGATGACGTTTTTGATGCTCTTCAAAAGTTTGATGATAACACGTCTACTGGTCCAGATGGAATACCTTCCATCTTGCTTAAGCAATGCTCATTAACCTTGGCAGAGATCATAGCCGCAATTATGAACAAATCTATGGAAGAAGGACGTCTACCAGTCGACTGGAAAGTCGCGACAGTAGTACCGATCTACAAGAAGGGCGACAAACTGGCCCCTGTGAATTTCAGGCCTATAAGCGTCACAAGTATCTTATGTCGGGCAATGGAAAAGATTACAGCTGTTAAACTTAGGGAATTCTTATTCAACCAAGGTATCATTTCAAATGAACAACATGGATTTGTCACAAGACGGTCAATATCCACCAATTTATTACAATGTGTAAACGAATGGATTAAAAACCACGATAATGGACAACCTACCGATGTAATCTATCTAGACTATGAAAAGGCTTTTGACCGCGTACCTATAAAAAGACTGATATGCAAGTTGGAGCATCTTGGTATACGTGGAAAACTATTAGCGTGGATTAGAGACTTCCTTACAGGCAGATCCTTCCGTGTACGGGTGATAAATACCTTTTCAATCCCACGACCAGTTCTTAGCGGTGTCCCGCAGGGTTCCGTTCTCGGACCCTTGCTCTTTATCCTATACCTAGCTGATCTAAAACAGGCGTTGCAAGTACCTTTCTCATTGTTTGCAGATGATACAAAACTTTTTGGTAATCCTAACACTCAATTCCAAGAAATCCATAAAGGACTTGATAATATACAAAAGTGGACTAGTGACTGGCTATTAACACTCAACATAGACAAATGCACCGTTCTACATATAGGGAATAAAAATCCTCGTAAAACATACTCCCTTGGCAATCGACAATTGACCCCTGTAGAATCATAAAAAGACCGGAAAACTCATATAATCAGTATGGTAAAGAAAGCAAATTCTATACTATATCTTACTAGAAAATCTTTCATGAGTCTAACACCAAAAACCTTTGTCAAACTTTATAAGACATATATAAGACCGCTGTTGGAGTTCGCCTATGTAATCTGGGATCCATACTTCAAGAAAGACAAAATGCTTATTGAAAATGTACAACGAAGAGCTACAAAACAGGTTAAATCTTTGCGAAATATGCCCTACGAACAAAGGATGAAGGAACTGAATCTTACCTCACTAGAATGTCGAAGACAAAGAGGCAACCTAATCGAGACCTACAAAATTCTAACAGGATATTATGATGTACCAAATCTACAAGACCTATTCCAATTATCTGACAATAAACGATTGAGAGAACATCAGCTGAAATTGTGTCGTATGAGAGCTAAAAGGAAACCATTTCAAAATTTTCTCCCCAATCGAGTAGTCACAGACTGGAATAGCCTACCAGAGTATGTTGTTACTGCACCTTCAGTAAACAGCTTCAAGAATAGACTGGATAAAGTCAAAATCTCCAGACATCAAGACGCACACGCATCAGCTTAATAAGCTGCTAGTGTGTTCAACAATAATAATAATAATAATTAACATTAACATTAACATTGGCGTTAACATAGCGCGGCGGTGGCAACAAAGGACGAGAGGTAGGTGTCTAAATTGTACTAGGATGATAGAACAGAATATTAGCGCGTATCAACGAAAGAACTAGGAAAATATGACTTTACAAGAGCTTGTAGTGGGTAATTTAATTTATGAATGAGCCTTTCTTTCCATTCTAATGTTAGGGGTGTCAGTAAAAGTAAGAAATAAAATGTTTTTTACTTTTGTATGGAAAATATTTTATTAAGATATTGCTTTCTTTCCATCGCCATATAATTTACATAACCCTTGGGGTATGGCCTGGAGACGGCTTTATATACCTTTTACCAATCACCTTGTATACATATAATAAAACAGTAAAAATATTTTGTCTGTACAATAAAAAATTTTGAATGAAATGGATAGAGGGACACTTAAGAAGAATAATAGAAAGCAAAAATTTTTTTTCTAAATTCTTGTCTGTCTGTCTGTCTGTATGTATGATCACGATTATCTCCGAAAATACTGGACCGATTTACTTTAAACTTTCACCAATTGCTTTCTTTTAACTCGGCAAAACATTTAAAGATTGTTTCATCAAAATCGGTTCATTAAAAAAAAGTTATCGTCATTTGAATGAACTCAAGGCATGAGTTTGCCTGCAAACTTAAACCAAAAATAAAATAAAATAATAAGTGACTTATGAAAATTAAAATCCCAAGTCAATTCATCATCAATAAACGACAGCATTTTACCTATCCATAGTAATCCATACTAATAAAAAAGGAGAAGTTGACTGACTGACTGACATATCAACGCAGGGCCTAAACTATAAGGGTTAGGAACTTAAAATTTTGCACAGGGGTTCCTGTTATAACGTAGGGGAGCACTAAGAAAGGATTTTTGGAAATTCATCTCCTAAGGGGGTAAAACGGGTTGCAAAGTTAGTATGAAACTTTGTCGTTTTTGAAGTTATTCGAATAAAATTCAGCATGAAGGTTTTTTACTGAAAGGTATGAAACACAAGTAAAATATTTTACTCAAAAATCATCCCTTAAGGGGGTAAAATAGGGGTGCAAAGTAAGCATGAACTTTGCCATTTTTGAAGTTAGTCGAATGAAATGCAGCATTAAGGTTCTTTACTGAAAGGCATGAAACACGTGTAAAATATTTTTCTCAAAAATCATCCCTTAAGGGGGTATAACGGGGATGCAAAGTTAGTATGAAACTTTCCGTTTTTGAAGTTATTCAATTGAAATTCAATATTAAGGTGTTTCATTGAAAGTCATGAACTAATGTATTCCGGGTAATTCTACTGTTCCTGAGAAATCGACAGTTACGCGGGCGGAGCCGCGGGCCAAAGGTGACTTTTAACCTAACTTACATATCAACATATAAACCTGTCATATAAACCTGACTTATATCAACGTACAGCCGAAACTACTGTGCCCAGAATCTTGAAATTTGGCACAGGGATTCTTTTTATGATGTAAATGAGCACTAAGAAAGGATTTTTAGAAAATCAATGGGGGTGAAGTTTTATGGAATTTTCTCATTTCTGGACTTAGAAGTTTGAAAGTAGGTACACAAGTTCTCAATTAAAATTAAAAAAGATCTGTTTAGGTGAACCAGACAACATTCTCCCTTGAAGACATTTTTTTTTTTTTTTTTTTTTTTTTAACGATGGAAAGATCCATGTTACGGATACCCGACAGCTTGCAGGGGAAGCTGTCGGGTTATGTGGGACTCCACGCCAGAGTGACGTGCCTACCCACTAAAAAACCTTCGGAGTTCCATCACAACCGCTTTTGCCGGGGACACGGGAAGGAAATACGACCGCGAACCCCGGCGCGGCTGGCCACTAAAGAGCAGCCCCTCCTCGGGGACGACTGAGCGCCCCCCCACTCACCAAGTAGGCGCGTCCGGAACTCACGGACGCGCCGTACCTCCTTGGGCCAATTGAGAGGCGGCAGACTCCCACGCAGTCCACCGCCTGTGGCCCCATGGGAGCCAGATAAACTGGGTCCCAGCGGCGGAGAAGATGTTAGGCTCCGCCGCTTGCCTCTCGCCGCAAACGCGGTGCGGCACCGCTCGGCCGCGGAGGACAGGGAGACCGGCAACGCAGCACCGAAACTCCCTCCCCTCCGCGACCGATCACCATCCACAGCCACGCCGGTGTGGTCCCGCCTGAAGCGCCGGGAGAGCAATAAAATATTCCACTCCCGGCGGCTCCACCTCGGGTGGGGGGAGAACTTCCCACTCCCCCGCCGTCCCAATGGGCGCATCCTTGCGGATGCGCCCCTCCCCGGGTGGGGGCAGATCTTCCCACTGCCCCGCCGCCCCATTGGGCGCATCCCAGCAGGCTCAAGGCCGAAGCCGAGCCCGCGGGAGCGCCCCTCCTCGGGTGGGGGGAGAACTTCCCACTCCCCCGCCGCCCCAATGTGGGCGCTCGCTGCTGTGAACAGCAGGAGCGCCCCCGCGCGGGTTCCTCTTCGCTTCCCCGTGGCCAGGACTACCACGGGTACTGAGCCCCCCCGGTACGACAAACCGGGAACCACCTCGGGGGGGTCTCCCTTGAAGACCTAACCTAACCTAACCTAACTTACATATCAACATATAAACCTGTCATGTAAACCTGACTTATATATCAACGCACAGCCGAAACTACTGTGCCCAGAATCTTGAAATTTGGCACAGGGATTCTTTTTATGATGTAAATGAGCACTAAGAAAGGATTTTTAGAAAATCAAAGGGGGTGAAGTTTTATGGAATTTTCTCATTTCTGGACTTAGAAGTTTGAAAGTAGGTACACAAGTTGTCAATTAAAATTAAAAAAGATCTGTTTAGGTGAACCAGACAACATTCTCCCTTGAAGGGGTAAATTGGGGGCAAAGTTTGTATGGAATTTTTCCATTTCTAGACTTAGAATATGAAAAAAGGTATGTAAGTTCTAGATTACAATTAAAAAGATCTGTGTAGGTGAAATGTATAAAATCCCCTGCTTAAGGGGCAACATGGGGGAGGGGGGGGGGGGGGGGGGAGGTAAGTTTGTATGGACATTTTCTCATTTCTGGACGTTCTGGATTACAAATAAAAAGATGTATGTAGGTAAAACCGACGAAATTTTCGCCTGATTCCCCCCTTAAGGGATAAAGGGGAGGGTGGATGGTATGGGAATTTTCTCATTTCTGGACATACAAGTATAAAAATAAGTATTTATATTTACATTACAATTAAAAAGATATGTGTAGTTAAAATGGACGAAATTTCCCCTTGAAGGGGTAAAATAGGCGGGGTAAAGTTTGTATAGATTTTTTTTATTTACTTAGAAATATGACAATAAGAAGTTCACCATTACAATAAAAAAATATCTGTGTAGGTGAAATGGACAAAATCCCCTCCTTAAGGGCTAAAGAGCCGAGCTAAGGCCTGCATATAGCAGGTGAAATGTATTAAATTCCCCCTTAAGGGAAAAAGCAGAGGGGGAGGGGTTTGTATGGAATTCTTATCATTTCTACTGTTCCCAAGGGAACGACATTAACGCGGGCGGAGCCGCGGGCAACAGCTAGTAAATAAATAAACTCCTGCTATTGGTTATTTTGTCATTATTACATTATTTACATTTTATTTCGTCCAGTTATTAAAATAATAGTATTTGTTACCAATTTAATACATCAATTTGAAAATATGTTCAAAGAGGCGCAGACAAATCCAACCGGCCTCAAAGATGGTTCGTATACGTAACTAGATACGATCATACGATGCGTGGCGCGAGTAGCGAGATGCAAGTTTACTTCATTCGCGTCGTTTGCCCTGCCCTGTGTTATACAAAAATTATATGTGCAAACATATGTATGCTTTTCGCAATTTTTCCTTTATCTGTGCTATAAGATGTTGCTTCGTGCTAAATTTCAAGATTCTGAGTTTACGGGAAGTAGGTACCCTGTAGGTTTTGATTCTCTTGCGAAATATCGAAAAACACGAAAATTTGCGGCATAAACGGCTGTATCTTATGATTGCGTTGGCTTAGAAGTATGATTTTTTCACAGCTCCAAGGGACAGTAGACCTGAGTATGTGATAAGAATTTTAGCTTGATACCTCAACGCGTTCCTAAGAAAAAGGGTCTTGCCAGACCGACATACAGACAAACGGACCACCGAGTGATCCTGTAAGGGTTCCTTTTTACCTTTTGAGGTACGGAACCCTAAAAACAACTTCAATCAAACTACAGATCCGATTGTGAAAAATTTTAATGAGAGCAACTACAAAGTATTAATTGAAATAAAAAACAATTTTTGGAATCGATTCATATTTAACGGAATTCTGAGGTGACAAACATAAAAAAAAAACAACCGAAGTGATAGCCAACCATTTTATTTGTTCTTCGCAATTTAGATTGCACTTTAAAAAAAAATAAACACAAATTAAGTGAATAGCATCATGTATTCACACAAAAAATTATGTAAAAAAAAAAAAGCGGCCAAGTGCGAGTCGAACTCGCGTGAAGAGGGTTCCGTACGATGAATAATTCAGTTTTTTTTTTTATTTATTTATTTATTTAAACTTTATTTACCAAAGAAAATGGTACAAAAGGTGGACTAATCTTGCCTATATTTTCGTGATAACTAAAAATGCATAAGTATATGTAATGTATGTATGCTTTAGCACCCCACCCAGGATTTGCATTTGATTCATTTAGCACACTTGTTCACAACCGTCGGGCTCGAAATTGTCCCTTCGGGAACTCCAAGTTTCAACAAATAATGAGATATGAGTTAATTATACAATCAGCTTTTATTTCTGGTAAATGTTTTCGTAAGGAGTGTCTGCAAAAATGCATACTTGGCATCAGTTTATTTTTCATTAGCCTATCATTTATTAGTATATCTTATTATACTGGTATTTTTTCTAATATCTTCGATGCTGGGTTAATATTATGCTATTATAATACAGCTGGTCATTAATTAGATGTAACCAATTAAATACCACTAGCTGATGTAGCTCGTGGCGTAGCTAAAGTGGCTGTGACATACGGACGGACATGACGAATCCATAAGGGTTCCGTTTTTGCTGGCTACGGAACCCTAAAAATATACAACCGAATAGATAACCCCCTCATTTTTGGAAGTCGTAGGGAGCGGTGTAATTAGTACAGGCCGCGGGCTTTCAGGAAGCTAGCGGTAGATACGTTATACATATTTAGACTAATTAATACGTACCTTCTTATGTATTCTGATTTCAGTAAACACTTTATATTGGCAATGCATGAATTAATAAGTGTGAAAACAATAGAATTGAAATTCCGTCGGAATTAGTGGTTAGATCAACTTCCCTGTTAGTGAATGAATGAATTATACTATAAATAGAATAATTCACCTTCACAGTGAAGTATGACGGAAATTAGCACGAGCCAAATGGTCCCAGGGGACGGGATATATACATAGGTAGGGATGGGTGACCTCTACTGTTGTGCCGTGCTCATAATTTTCGAGAAAGGCGCGATTGCGTTGGAAAAATTTCCCGAGAATTCCTTCTTTTGAAAATTATTGGAAATTTCCCGCAAATTTTATGTGAGAAGGAATTCATGAGAACAGAGAACTTCTCTCCGGAATATCATTTGTGACCGCAAGTGACATAAAAAAGATCTCAGGCTCCTCTGTGCTTCGGAAGGCACGATAAGCCATTGGTTTCTTCTGTCATCATTGGTGGCAGTCGTTAAGCTATGTCAGGTGTCTTTCTTGAGCTTGAAAAATCTGACACCAGTGTTGGACTCTTACACGAAAAACAAAGTCTTTTTCTTCTGCCTTATCTCACATATGTGAGGTCGGCACAGCATGTAAGCTTTTTCCATTTCTTTCTCCAGTCAACTCGTCCATTACTCCCTTCCTACTCATATCCTCTTTTACAGATTCCATCCAACGTTTCTTTGGTCTCCCTCTGTTTCGAAGTCCTTTGACATGCATTTTCAGAACCTGCCTGCCAGGTGCCACTTTTACAGTTCCTCTAATTACTCATTTCTGATCTTGTCTTTCCGCGTTACACCACACATCCATCTCAACATCCGCATCTCCGCCACATGTAACCTTTCATCTGCTGATTTGGTGGGCCAAGTCTCGTAACTGTACAATACGACAGGTCTTAATAAGGCTTTGTAAATCTTGGGGCATTCGAGCGTCGCATGTAATTCCAGTGACTTACCGCCATTCCAACTATCCTGCATTTATACGATTTTTTACGTCCTGGTCAATTTCTCCGTCGCTCTGTACGAGAGAACCCAGGTAACGAAATTCGGAGCATATTGGTAGGGGTACCCCATCTAAAGCAACAGGAGCAAACATTGATGGACCACCAAAATCGAGTAACATTTGTTCAGTTTTAGTCCTGCTGATCTTCAAACCAAAGTTTTCTAGTCTCTGTTGCCATTTTACCAGTCTGCTCTAAGGCACATCTTTTCCAACGATAACAATATAACCTGCAACTGCATTCACTAGGGTGCTTCGTCCTGTATGTCTGACGTCAAGGCGTCCATTACCAGGAGAAACAGGTATGGGCATACTGATCCCTGGTGCAGTCCTACTGCCGCATCGAACTCATCGGTAATGCCAGCCTCGGACAGGACAGATGTACGAGAACGACTGTACATAGCACGTATGAGCTGCAGGTACTAATATGGCACTTTCTTCTTTGTTAAGGCCCACCGAAGAACTTTTCTTGAAATCCTGTCACACGCCTTTTCGAGGTCGATGAACACCAACTCCAAGTTTTTATTTGCATTGCGGTATATTCCGAACAGTTGGCGAATGGCAATTATAGTGTCAGTGGTTCCTCTACCTGGCATAAACCCAAACTGATTCTCAGTAATTTCACACTCTTGTCTCAATCTTTCTCTACCACTTTTTCCAAAACCTTCATGGTATGTGACATAAGCTTTATTCCTCGATAATTTTTGCAGTCATGTACTTGAATATGGGTACCAGGAAACTGGTACTCCATTCGTCAGGGATCGTCTCTTCCTGCAACAACTTATCGAAGAATAAAGCTAGCCACTTTCATCCATCCGCATTTAGTATCTTCCATACTTCTATTTGTATACCATCGGGTCCCGTTGCCTTTCCATTCTTCATTGTCTTACCTCTATCACTTCGTCCATGTTGATCTTATTCACTAGTCCTACATTGGCTGGTACACTCTCTACTGTTCTACTCCAATCATTTTCTTCGTCATTAGTAAAGACCATTCCCTTTTCGTCTTTGATGCATTTTTTACGTTTTACGCCTTTTGCACTTATCTCTCTTTTTTTTTGCTACTCTAAATAACTGTTTTTGATCTTAAGGTTTTTCTAAAGATTTTTACAGGTTATCTTGTGCTTGACCATGTGTGTGCCGTGTGGTACCCAGTAGAGTAGAATAAATATATAAATAAATAAATAAATAAATATATACGGACAAATCACACAGATTGAGCTAGCCCCAAAGTAAGTTCGCGACTTGTGTTATGGGATACTAACTCAACGATACTATATTTTATAACAAATACATATATAGATAAACATCCAAGACCCAGGCCAATCTGAAAAAGATAATTTTCCATCTTGACCTGGCCGGGGATCGAACCCGGTCACTCCGTGTCGCAGGCACAGTAGTTGACCGCTGCGCCACGGAGCTAGTCAGAATAGTCACGGAGAAGTCTAGAATAGGACCACTCTAAATCTTTCCGTGGATGTCGTAGAAGGCGACTGAGAAATTCAAGCTGAACAAAGCTTATAAACATTTAAGAAACCTCTCCAACCCGTCTGGCCAGCGTGGAGGGTGTAGGCCAAGTCCTCTGGCTGCTCTGGCCAAGTATGGCTCTAGTAGTACAGGGAGGGTCGTGCTCCTGTAGTGGAGACTTAAAAAAGACCTGATGATGATGATGATCTTGTACTTTCGCTTTTGCAATTACAACTCGCGCTTGGCTCTCTTTTTTGATTCTTTATACTCTAGTTTCTTTCTCTCCTTCAGGTCCATGTTTCTGTTATCTGTACTTTGCCAATCTTTGAATGCCGCTTTCTTTTAGAGTCTTTTGTATGTTTTCATTTTACCACCAGGTTCCTTTATCCTTCTTTTCAGTTCCTCGAGATTCTCCTAAAACAGTTTTTGCTACAGCGCGAATATTAGTCGCCATTTCATTCCAGGTATCATTGGCTATCATATCTATTCATATAATAAGACAGTGAAAATACTTTGTCTGTACATTTAGAATTTTTGACTGAAATGGATAGAGGGACACTTAAAAAGAATAATAGAAAGCAAAAGAAATTTTTTGGAATGTTTTGTCTGTCTGTCTGTATGTATGATCACGATTATCTCCGAAAATACTGAACCGATTGACTTCAAACTTTCACCAATTGCTTCGTTTTAACTCAGTTTAACATTTAAAGTTTGTTTTATCAAAATCGGTTAATTTAAAAAAAAGTTATCAAGGCATGAGTTTGCCTGCAAATATATAGATATGCAAATAAATAAATAATAAGTGACATAGGAAAATGAAAATCCAAAGTCAATTCATCATCGTTTTACGAAATCATTATACCTATCCATACTATCTATACTAATCCATACTAATATTATAAATGCGAAAGTAACTCTGCCTGTCTGTCTTCTTTTCACGCTTCAACCATTGAACTAATTTGGATGAAATTTGGTATGGGGGTAGTTTGAGATCCGGGGAAGGACATAGGGTTTTATTCCGGGAAATTCGTCTGTTCCTGATGGATGGACACTAACGGCGGCGGCGTAGCCGCGGGCAAACGGCAAACCTGACTTATATATCAACGCAACCGAAACTGCTGCGCTTAGAAACTTGAAATTTGGTACAGGGGTTCTTTTAATCCTTTCTTAGCGCTCACGCACAAAATTGTGAGTGATTTTTAGAAATTTTACTTCTAAAGGGGTAACATTAATATGGAATTTTCTCATTTCTGGACTTAAAACAATGAAAGTAGGTATATAAGTTCTCAATCAAAATTAAAAAAATATGTGTGTAGATGAAATTTGGATGGGTGATATAAACTTTGTATGGAAATTTTTTCATTTTTGGACTTAGAAGTCTGAAAGGTTCTCGATTAAAATTAAAACAGATCTGTGTAGGTGAACTAGACAAAATTCTCCCTTGAAGAAGTGAAATAGGGGGGTAAGGTTAGTACGGAAATTTTCACATTTCTAGACCTAGAAGTATAAAAATAGGTATGTAAGTTCTTGATTACAATTACAAAAGACCTGTGACGATGAAATGGACAAAATTCCCCACTTATATGGCAAAATGGGAAAGGAAAGTCCATACGGAAATTGGAAATTTTCTCATTTTTACTATGAAGTATGAAAATAAATAGTTATGTGAGTTCTCTATGTCAATTAAAAAATATATATGTGGGTGAAATAGACAAAATTCACCCCTAAAGGGGTAAAATGAGAGGGTAAAGTTTTTATGGAAATTTTCTCATTTCTGGACTTAGAATTATAAGTAATATCCATGCTTCCATACTAATATTATAAATGCGAAAGTAACTCTGCCTGTCGTCTTTTTTACACTTCAACCATTGAACTGATTTGGATGAAATTTGGTATGGAGGTAGTTTGAGGCCCGGGTAAGGATCGACACTAACGCGGGCGGAGCCGCGGGCAACAGCTAGTTTTTCATATTATTTTTTTCTATCATTTATCTGCTACTTGTTTCCGTAATTCTTTTGCATAAGTATCTTCCTGTAGCAAATGCCACTTTATTTTAGGTGGAGGGCTAGATATTTTTGGGTTGGATCTTAATTTTCATATCTAGAACTAGAAGGCGATGTTGGGATGTTAACTCTTCACCAGGCAACACTTTACAATTCTTGACAAAATGGGTATTCATCATCACCATTTCGAGTAGGTGTCACGGTCAATCGACCATGCACTGCACACCCACCAGGGTGATACCAATCAGAGTTCTTCGGAACCGCCTTTCGGCCTCTTACGTGTTTCCTTTAACGACTACCAGATGGCAGCCGGGACCACCGGCTTAAAGTGCCTTCCGAAGCACGGAATCATCTTTATTATCAGACAATCAGGTGATTCAAGCCTGCAAAATGGGTATTAATTTTACAATAAAATCGGTAATATTATTTTATTCAAAGTAAAGTAGCACTTGCACCTCCACACATCCTCTCACAATGTCCCAAGACAATGTAACTAGCATTAAGTTTATCTTGTTGTATTAATATTTTATGGGTGCAGTAAACGTAAATAAAAATATTAAAAAAATATGTGACGAACAAGAGATTTCGAAAAACATGACTATTAATATGGTTATTTATGTACTACTTCAAAAAGTAAAGAAAACCTGTAAACTATATTGTAGATAATAAAAAATCGGTTTGTTAATTATTCATGAATATGACGCAAGCGTTTGACTACGTAAATCACAAGAGATCTATTCTAATTATTAACTCTTCATAACCATATAAGCATCAACATTGGTCAGGTAACTGTCGCAGATGTTCTTCTGATTGAAGTCGTCAAGCAGTTGTTTGTCTAAATGTCTGTTGATAATGTTTGAACAACACAAGTCAGCGACAGCATGCGACAATGGTGCCTTCAGGTCATAGACGATCACTGGATTATTGGAGTACATTTGTAGATTTCCCTGCTGTTTCGAAGCACGAACTAGTACTATCTGCGAGCGGAGAGTGCGTAAGTTATGCTTGTATTTCCTGACTTGGAGAATTCTCGCGTATGCTGCTTTGATTAACGCTTGGGCGTATTGAGCTGAATGTGGAACTTGACCAACTAAAGACCTCACGCAAGCTTGGATCTTCTCGTGCGCAATTTCCTAAGATCTGACAGTTTCGTTGTATTTCCGCCCATTAGGACGAACATGCGATGTGCTACAGCATCTTGCAAGTCTTCTTCTGTTTTTTAAACTGATAGTTCTTTCTCGAGCGTCGCTTTAAAGTCTTCGGGGGATGCTCCGATGCAGTAGACTGTTCCAGTTAATCCTGAATATAATAATTGTATAAATTAATGAATTACATTAGATGAATCACACATTTGAAGTGGGAATGGGTAGGACACTTGGCCAGAAGAGAGGATATACGATGGATCAAAGCAGTGATAGAGTGGTAGCCAAAAGCGGGGAGAAGTCCAGTTGGTGAACCACCAGAGTGCCGGTCAGATGTTCGGCTGAGTCGAAAACAGTGGATAAGAATGGCACAGGACCGTTATAAATGGGGTAAAAAGGGAAGCATATGCCCAACAGTGGGCTAAGGTGGGTTGAAAATAATGATGATTATGAAATGATACATTCATGAATCGCTGGCACCGTAACTGTTCAGACGTCCCGAAGGTTATTAATAAACCATGGAAAACTTGGCTTGAGTTGAAAATACACGTAAACAAAGCATACATATGTATTGACATATGCATGAATGTTTTAAAAATAATACAAATAGGTACAAACTGATATTCTTACCATTTTCTTCCAATGTAGCCGCCATTTCCAAAGCAGTCATGACTCCACTTTCGTATCCCATCGTAGAAATTACGTAGAAATTAGAGCTCAGTTCAGATTTCTTTAAGAACCTTTGAAAAAAAAGACAATTTAGTCACGATTGATTAGCTGCCTCCGTGGTCCAGAGGTTAGGGCATTTGCCTAATAACCCAGGGGTCGTGGGAATCCACGGGAAGCATACTTTGTTTAGTTGTTTCCAGTTTGTTTAGGACATTGCAGGCTTGAATCATCTGATTGTCTGATAATAAATATGATTTCGTATTTCGGAAGGCACGTTAAGCGTGTCGACCGTGTCACCTACACGAAATGATGATGAGTTGATAAGAGTTAAACAACTTGACAATGTTTGTGTTAAGGTTACTTTTAGGAACAAACATAGTATAGAGGATCATGCTCCTGCAGTGGACTAAAAAGACCTGATGATGATAGTATATATACTGGATCGGTGGTGGATTCGCTTTGCTCGCTCGGTCAATTATAGAATACTAGCAGTGCCCGCGACTCCGTTCGCGTACATTACTAATTAGGTAATTATGTTATGAGGCCATATCTTATCATAAATTGAAGTAGCCTGGGGGGGGGGAGATTTTTCTGCCAACATGTAGGGGGTTGTAAGCAATTACAGGTGCACCCCGAGCCGTTGAGGATTCAGCACGACACCTCCCCCACTCCCCACACCCCCAAGTGTGCCGCAATGAGGCCGCAGGCCGAAATGCCGAACACTCGGACCACGAGGCTAGGGCAAAACCCGACCCGAGGACTGATGCAACATATAAATTCTCTTTGCATTAAATTCAATACTTCCTAAGTAAGAGGCGGTAAAGGTGGATCAACAATTCATGCGGATTTCAGCCTGATCAACAATGGAGGTAAGAGGTGTCATCCTCAACTGCCTATCCGGTAGTCGAAGCAATGGCATTGGCTACGCGCACCCGGCCGCCCGAGCTGCGTCTTGCTTTACCAGTGTTAGTAGTATCCCAATACCTTTATTCCCTTCCTTAATCGAACAAATTCCTATCCTTCTCCAGCTCAAAATTGCTTTCGATGGGCAGCAGCGTCGGACGCACAAAAAGCCAAAGAAACTCGCCATCTCGCCTACCAAGCATAATGACTATGGCAATATCCTCCCATGGAACGAATAAGTATCCTTGGGAAAGGCCTTCGTCCAGCAATGGACTATTTGCTGTTGTATTGATGAATGATGATGATGAACAATGGCCGAAAGGAGGACAACACATGAAAAGCTACTTCTGATTTTAGTATTTTTTATGTTATAGCGGCAACAGAAATACGTCATCTGTGAAAATTTCAACTATCTAACTATCACGGTTCATGAGATACAACCTGTTGACAAACGTACGGATGGTCGGACAGACAGACGGACGGATAGCGGAGCCATATTAATCGTTATCTTTGCTGATCATGACGTTCATGATCAGTACTTTGTAGTGCAAACGAAGTCGCAGGCATCAGCTAGCAATCAAATTTAACACGCCTACAGAATATACTATACCTATTTATTTGAGATGGATTGTTCGCAAAGATCGCCTTTTATCACAGCATAGATAATAGATAGTTCTATATATGACTATCGACTAGCTCCGTGGCGCAGCGGTCAACGCACCAGCCTGCGACACGGAGTAACCGGGTTCGGTCCCCGGCCAGGTCAAGATGGAAAATGATCTTTTTCAGATTGGCCTGGGTCTTGGATGTGTATCTATATATGTATTTGTTACAAAATATAGTATCGTTGATTAAGTATCCCATAACACAAGTCTCGAACTTACTTTGGGGCTAGCTCAATCTGTGTGATTTGTCCGTACATATTTATTATATATATTATTACTAGCTTTCACCTGCGGCTCCACCCGCGTCAATGTCGATCTCTCGGGAATAGTACTTTTTCCCGGAATAAAAGGTAGCCTCTATCCTTCTCCGCACTTCAGAGAACTTGTATGCAAAATTTCATGATGATCGGTTTAGTAGTTACGGCGTAAAAGCGTAACAAACAAACAAATAAACAAACAAACAAAGTCACTTTCGCATTTATAATATTAGTAAGGATTTACATATATAAAATAATATAATAATAATATAATAATATAGCCTTTATTTCATGCAGTAAATAGGTATACTATTACAATTTGTTTATGAAAAATTTAAAGTGCTAATTCAGTTTTGCTGCATGCTGCTAAATGCAAAAGGCCTCCCCCAATTTTTCCCATATTTTTCTATCCCAAGTCTTTCTCCACCATTGGCTGGTATATTTCGAGATATCATCTTTCCATCTCGTTCTTGGTCTACCCACTCTACGGGTCCTGTCTCTTGGAGTCCATTCTGTGGTAATTTTTGCCCATTTATTATTTGACATTCTTCCGATGTGTCCTGCCCAGTTCCACTTAAGCCTCTTGGCTACTTTTATAGCGTCTTCTACTCCTGTCATTAATCTGAGGTGTGTATTCCTGATTTTATCTTTTCTTCTAGCTCCTATCATGGATCTCTCCATCGCTCTTTGACAGATTTTTAATTTATTTTCTAGATCACTGGTCAGGCTCCAGGTCTGGGCTCCATAGGTGAGTGTCGAGAGTATAGAAGAGTTAAAAACTTCTTTTTTGATTTTTATAGATAATTCGCTCTTCATTATAAATTTAAGACTCCAATATTTACGCCATGTTTTACTAATTCTGTGTTCAATCTCTTTAGTCTGTCGATCTTCAAAAGATATAATCTGTCCCAAATAAATATAGTCTCTGACGTATTCTAAACCCTCTCCATCTATAAAAAATTGTTTCTTGTGTCCATTCGTCATTATTTTGCACTTGTTTTTGTTCATAACTAGGCCGGCGGGTTTACATGCTGTGCAAAATTGGTCTATCATTAGCTGTAGTTCTTCGGGGGTTTCAGAGAATATAATGACGTCATCAGCGAACCTCAAGTTGCTTAGATATCTCCCATTTATTTTTATGCCTTTTTTCTCCCACTCGAGTCTTCGGAAAACCGTTTCTAACACGGCATTAAAAAGCAGTGGTGAGACTGGATCACCTTGTTTGACACCTTTTTGTAGAGGGAATGGTAGGCCTGTTCTGTCTGTTTTGATAGTCGCTGTACTGTTCTTGTATATGACCTTGAGTATATTAATAATTTTTTGATCAACACCCTGTGATTCTAAGCTAGCAAAAAGGAATTCGTGGTCTACTGAGTCGAAAGCTTTAGAAAAATCTATAAAAGCTAAGTAAATGTAATATTTATATTCGTTTGCTTTCTCTACTATTTGATTGACAGTGTGTAGGTGATCAGTTGTGCTGTAGTGAGATCGAAAACCGGCCTGCTCTGGCGGTTGTTCCTCTTCTAAATTGTTTTGAATTCTTCCTCTTATTATAGTCATAAAGAGCTTATATGTGCATGATGATAGGCTGATAGGTCTGTAGTTGTCAATGTTATCTTTGTTTCCCTTTTTGTGCAGTATAGTTATGTTCGAACTCATCCATTGTGTAGGAATTTTTTCTTCCATTATTATTCTGTTAAATATGTTTTTGATCAGGTCAAGGATTTCATCATTGCAGTATTTTATAAGTTCATTACAGATGCCATCCGGTCCAGACGCTTTCTCGTTTTTTAACTTTCTTGCTGTTGATCGCACTTCGTCTAATAAGAGTGGTATCCATGTTGTACATTCTTTGGGGTTGTATATGGTTGTATTATATTTGTTGTTTTTGTATAGGTTTTTATAAAATTCGGTGGCGACTTTAACTATATCTTTCCTATTATTTATTGTTTTTCCCTTTTTATTCATATTCAAAATTAGCTCTTTTCCTAATGTTTTAAATTTTTCTGCTTTCTTTACAGAGCAATTTTGGATAAGGAGCTGCTCTATTTTCTCCATTTTGTTGTGCTCTATATCTTCTTTTTTCAGTTTTCTTAGTCTTCTATTCGCCGCATATAGCCTGTTTTTGTCAATTCTGGTTTTATTTTCCTTGCATTCTAATTCAAGCTTTAGGTTTATAAGTCTCTTTGTTTGTTCACTATATATGTTGTCTTCGTTTTGTTTGTCTGGTAATGTCACTTGGCATGATGATTTAAGAATGCTCTCCAATTTGTCGTATTGTATTTGTAGCGTGTCTGATACCTGAAGGTTGGCAATTAGTGCTTGTGTTGTAGTGTTTGTATTTTTAGGGATTGATTTATTAATATTAATTTTTAGTGATTTTGTAAGGAGATTGAATCTTTTTCTCTTTTTTGGTATTTTCAGTATCATCTCTATTGGTCTGTGGTCTGAATTAAATTGTATTTTCCTTATAGTAGTTATATTTTGCACGTTCGTTTTATTAGGTATAAGGAAATAGTCGATTTGTGTTTTGTCTTTATTATTTGGGTGGTTCCAAGTCCATCGTCTATTCAAATTGCATTTGTAGAGGGTGTTTCCTATCTTAAGGTTTAGTGACTGTGCTAGCTCTATTAATTGTTCTCCTCTAGGATTCCTTTTCCCATAGTTGTATTTTCCAATATTGTATTCTTCACCAAGTTTTCTTTTTCCTATTTGGCTATTAAAATCTCCCATTATGTATTTATAATCCGTTTTGCAATCTGAATATGTATTTTCTATGTCTTTCAAACAGCGTAGTACTTCTGGGTCTTCCGTATTTTTATTACTTGGAGCATAAACTTGGATAAATGTATATGAAATCTTGTTTATTATAAGCTCCAAACTAATCACTTTTTCTGAAATGTGTTTTATTTCTGATATATAGTTTTTTATCTCACTGTTGATAAGGAAGCCTACTCCGTGAATACCCTGTTTTTTGCCATAGTAATAAAAAAGATTTCCAGTTTTTAATTCGATAAGGCCTTCTCCTTCTCGGCGAACCTCGGATAGGCCTATAATGTGCCAGTTTAAGTCCTGTAAGCTTATTTCAAGCTCTTGAAGTTTATAGTCTTCCATTAGGGTTCGGACGTTATATGCCCATACATATAAATAGTTTCTTGTTACTGCTGTTTTTTCTTCGATTGGGGGGGTGCGGTCGGTTTTGTGCCCCAGACTGACCAGGTTTCTTGGGGTTTTTGTTGTATTTTTGTTGAATTTGTTCTGAGTTAGGTTATATATTTTTTTTTCCGTTCCATTTTGATTATTTGTATTTTTAAAGTATGTGTTGAGGGCGCTGGTATTTTCGAGTTCTTGGGGGGGCTTTAGTCGTTGCTATGTACTTTCCTCTTCATTAGTTTGTTGGGTCGTCGGATGAGACGGCAAATCGTTACGTTTTTGAAAAAAGTTAGTGAGTGCCCCTTGCGCTTTGTTATGTAGAGTTTGTGTTTTGTTCCTTTTAGCTACTTGATATCTGGTTGTTTGAAGATAATTAGACTGTGTACATTCATTTTTATTCGGTGGTGTGATTTCTAGATCTCTTTTTTTGTTTAATTGTGTTTTATGATTTCCTAGTCCTTCTTCTTGATTTTCTTGTACTATTATCCGGTCGTAGCGTATAAAAGCCTTCTTCCCTTCTTCTTTTAGTTTCTTGACTTGTTCTTTTAAAGTCTCTCTCTTCTCTAGTATTTGTTTGGGGTAATCTTCTTTGATATATATAGGGTTGTCTTTAAGGTATCGTTTGTTTTTCAGTATTGATACTTTTTTCCCATATGTGGTAAAGGTTACTACAATAGGTCTTATCTTGTTTTCAGATTTTTTTCCCATCCTTCTAACCATCTCGAGGTCGTTTTTGTTGCAATCAACTTTTAAATTCTCTTTAACAATCTTTAAAATAATCTGTTCCAGTTCTTCGTACGAGTTTTCTCCCTCATTTATAGCAAAGAATATAATATTCCTATACTTTAGTTGCTTTTCTATAGCGAGTATTTTAGAATCTCGTTCTAAGTTACTTTTCTTGATTTCCTCTACTTCATTGTAAAATGTAAGAAATTTGTTATCGATATTCTCATTTATATTGTTGACCATTCGAATTTCTAAGAGTTGGAGCGTTTCTTGGGAGTCTTTTTTAATATCGGCTCTCAGTTCTTTTATTAATTCTTCGATATTCGACATGGTGGCGCCCTCTTTTAGTTTGTCTCTGTATTATTAAGATGATATGCACTAAGGTTGTTCAAGATGGTCGATTGGGTTCTTATCTAAATCTATGTAGTAGTTCGATCGTTACTATATAGATGGCGCTGTAATTACTTTACTGCCCGTTTGCTATATGGGCATATGACGAGTCATTATTGATGTAAAATACTTTGAGGTTATAATCACTTTGCACTTTTGTCTTTTATTGTTTAGGTTTTTAAATTATTTATTTTTAAATTGTATGGTTCTATATTACACTGTTTATTACTTTGTATCGCACGTTAAATGTTTATTCGTTATTTTTCAAGCACTGATTGTTAAAAGTACCGGTACACTGTGTCTCTGATTTTACGTTATGATACACTGCACTGTATATTTCAATGTATTTTCACTACTATAGAGTACGTTTTAATCACTTTATCTTACTTAAATATTCGCTGTATCTAATTATTAAATATTTGTAATCGAGAAGTAAGAGATAAAATAATATATATATATATTATCTATGAATGGATTGTTAGCAAAGATCGCCTTTTATGACAGCATACGGCGTGATTCCCGTTGTATGTAAATTTCTGAATCGCGAGATGACGTATGACGCTCACGATCAGCAATCAGGTGAGCTTCGCGAGTCGTATAGGATTCCGCTAAGCGAGATGCAGCCTGATGTTCTCAACCAGCATCAAGCCTTGCCTGACATTCTTGGGATCCCATTATCATCATCATATCAGGCGCAAGAAGTCCATTGCTGGACATAGGCCTCTCCCAATGATTTCCAAAATGACCGGTTGGAAGCGGCCTGCATCCAGCGTTTCCCTGCGTCCTTGGTCAGGTCGTCCGACCACCAGGTAGGTTGGTGTTCGACGCTTCGCTTGCCGGTACGTGGTCGCCATTCGAGAAACTTTTTGCCCCATCGGCCATCGGTACTACGCGCTATGTTCCCCGCCCACTGCCACTTCAAAGTGCTAATCCGCTGAGCTATGTCGGTAACTTTCGTTCTTCTACGGATCTCCTCATTTCGGATTCGGTCTCGCAGAGAAACACCGAGTATAGCCCTCTCCATTGCTCTTTGAGCGACCTTCTCTTGAGTGATCTTGGGATCTAATGATTCCCAATCTTTTTGCTGCTTTTGAAATTGCAATATATTTGATCTCTTTCTTGACATGGCTAAAGAGAAATAGTTATAAAAATATTTTCTTTGCAAAATCGAAGTGTATCGAACGATTAATATGGCTCCGCTTTCCGTCCGTCTGTCCGTCCGTGTATCACCGGGCTGTATTTCATGAACCGTGATAGTTAGACAGTTGAAATTTTCACAGATAATGTATTCCTGTTGCCATTATAACATAAAATACTAAAATGAGTAGTAGCCTTTCCTGTGTTGTCCTCCTTTCGGCTATTGTTCATCATCATCATTCATCAATACAGCAGCAAATAGTCTACTGCTGGACGAAGGCCTCTCCCAAGGATACTTATTCGTTCCATGGGAGGATATTGGCATACTCACCATGCTTGGCAGACGAGATTGCGAGCACAGTTTTTTTGGCTTTTTGTGCGTCCGACGCTGCTACCCAACGAAAGTAATTTTAAGCTGGGGAAGAATATGAATTTATTGGATTAAGGAAGGTAAAAAAGGTATTGGGATACTACTAACACTGGTAAAGCAAGACGAAGCTCGGGCGGCCGGGTGCGCGTACCCGATGCCATTACTTCAACTACTGGATAAACAGTTGAGGATAACACCCCTTGCCTCCATTATTGATCAGGCTGAAATCCACATTAATTGTTGATCCACCTGTACCGGCCTCTTACTTAGGAAGTGTTCAGTTTAAAGCAAAGAGAATTCATATGTTGCAAATTTTGCTACATATAAATACTCTTCCTAACGATGCTATGTTTAATTTGGAGTAAAGTATGTAATCGCCAACGATTGTCACGGCATTCATTTGTCCCATAGTTGAAAGTTGTTGAATTAGGATCGAGAATCCCTTCAAGGATCGGACAGGGTTTTCTTTACATATTGTATGTATTGATTTACTACTATTTACAAAGTATGCAAGTGTTTTTTTTCTATTAGGATTGGGTATCAATACTATCTTCCTACCTATGGTACAAAGGATGAATGATAGATAACACAAGTAATCAATCATTTAATTAAAGGGAAATCTAAAACAAGCTACCTAAGACAGGTCATAACAATTAATTAATTAACGAAGTAAAACACATATTTACTACAATTACGAAGTAATGACGTCATTTTAATACCTTTTTGTAGTAAGATTAAAGTACCTACCTATAATCCTATAACTATTATATCACTACTAATAAATAACCTGTAAGGGTCGGTCATGGAGTAAGTTACTTTGTTTTCAGAGATATCGTGTTTATAAGCTTTATACATGACACTAAAACTAAATTGACGATTTTTAGATTTTTATTTGTATGCATCTATTTATGTTCCTCCATAACTCTTTAACGAATTCAGTTCATTATATGAATATTCGTAGATAAACATTTTGACGTACAGTCAGGTACCTGTCGCAGACGCAAGTTTAAAGAAAACTAGCTTTCGCCCGCGGCTCCGCCCGCGTCAATGTCGATCCCTTGGGAATAGTACTTTTTTCCGGGATAAAAGGTAGCCTATGTCCTTCTCCGTACTCCAGAGAACTTATATGCAAAATTTCATGATGATCGGTTCAGTAGTTACAGCGTGAAAGCGTAACAAACAAAAAAAAACAAACAAACTCACTTTCGCATTTATCATATTAGTAGGGATAAGGATACATCAATGCGTCATCACATCTCTCTGATGACTTTTTCAATTGGCAGAATTCAACAGTCGGTCCTCATATTACGTTATTGATATGTACCCTTTTAAGTGTTCCGTACCCAAAGAGTAAAAACAGGGCCCTATTAATATGGCTCCGCTGCCCGTCTGTCTGTCTGTCGTCCGTCCGTCTGTTACCAGACTGTATCTCACGAACCGTGATAGTTAGCCAGTGTGAAATTTTTACATACGATGTATATCTGTTGCCGCTATAACAAAAAAAAACCGAAGTGCGAGTCGGACTCGCGCACGTAGGGTTCCGTACCATCCTAATCCTAACTAATATTATAAATGCCGTGTGGTATCCGGCAGAGTAGAATAGGACCACTCCAAGTCTTCCCGTGGATGTCGTAGAAGGCGACTTAGGAAATACAAGCTTAACAAAGCTTATAAACATCTAAGACACCTCTCCAACCCGTCTGGCCAGCGTGGAGAGTGTAGGCCAAGTCCTCTGGCTGCTCTGGCCAAGTATGGCCCTAGTAGTACAAAGAGGGTCGTGCTCCTGTAGTGGAGACTAAAAAGGACCTGATGATGATGATGATTATAAATGCGAAAGTGAGTTTGTTTGTTTGTTTGTTTGTTACGATTTCACGCCGTAACTACTGAACCGATCATCATGAAATTTTGCATACAAGTTCTCTGGAGTACGGAGAAGGACATAGGCTACCTTTTATTCCGGGGAAAAAGTACTATTCCCGAGGGATCGACATTGACACGGGCGGAGCCGCGGGCGAAAGCTAGTTATCTATAAAAACGGTAAAAAAAATATCTGTTGTTTGGGAGCCCCCCATTCGTGGATCGTGCTGAATTCTCAACGGCTCGGGGTTCACCCTCACCTTGGAGCTTGGCCTACAGACTTGCGGCCCAAGTGTTCGGCAGTTCGGCTTGCGGCCTTAGCTCACTTGGGCGGGGGGTGCTGAATCCTCAATGGCTCGGGCTTCGCATTCGCCTTGGAGCTCGGTCTACGGCCTCACGGCCCTAGTGTTTAGCAGTTCGGCCAGCGGCGTAACTGCAGCACACTTGGGGTAGAAGGGGGGGTCGCGCTGTATCCTCAACGGCTCGGGCTTTGCCCTCGCCTTCGAACCATTTTAACCTTCGTGGCTTTAGGGGTGAATTTTGCCCAGTTTCCCCTACATAATCTTTTTTAATTGTAATCGAGAACTTATACACCTATATGTATACTTCCAAGTCTAGAAAGTACTGCTGTAGCGTTATTTAATAAATAAATAAATAGAAATGAGAACATTTCCATACAAACTTTCCCCCTGTTTTACCAGTTCAGGGAAAGTTTGTATGGAAATTTTATGAATGAAGACAGATGAAGTGTCTATGAAGACAGACAGACAGACAAGATGACAGAGTTACTTTCACATTTATAATATTAGTATGGATACTGGTAGTATGGTGTAGAATACTACACAAATAAGTACTTGCGCAACAGCAAAAGTGCAATAATTAGGTCGCGCGTGTAACATATGTCGAAATACCTTTTATGCATAGTTTGTAAGTTTTACTATGATGTATTTTTATGATTTTATTTCAATATACGATAGACATTGAACCAACCAACATGTCTTATTAATTAAATCCTTTCACCCCAAAACACAACATATCTCATGGCGACCCTGCCACTGAACTGCTAAGGAAGAAAAATCACTCAAGAAAATTATGGGCTCGTCATATTCCAAAGACGAAGTGATCGTCCCTCAAAACGCTAACGGAGCGGCAACTGCAAATATCTCAGGAAAGGAGCACTCATCCAACCAGATCATCTTGACTCTCGTCATAGTCGCAGTTACCCTTATTGTAGCTGGTGCCGTATTTTACATATTCAAGCTGTGCAGACGCAACGCCATTATGACACTGAGGCGAGAACTTAACGCAATCTCCCTCGAGAATCTCTCCCGAGTGACTAATAACCTAAGTCACCAATAGAAGAAAGAAGAAAGAAGCGTACGGGTCCAGGATGGAGTCCAGGGTATAGCCCGGCCCAGTTCGAGCGGTGTCCAGGGATATCCCGGCCCACGGAGTCCAGGGTATAGCCCGGCCCACCCAGCATGCAGCACGCTCAAGTCTACAGCCAGCCCAGACGCCAGAGCCCCGTGGAAGGTCACTCCACTACAGCCACAGATCACCTGATGCCCACCCACGTTACCACCCTGCTGACATCGAGCCGCTTAGCAACCTACGTCCAGTACCGACATGGAAAGATGTAACGTAAACCCCTCTAATATTCAATTTCATTATTTTCAATTACTTTTTTTACTTTTTAATATGCGTACTGTATATTAATTTTTTTTTTTTCCTCATTTTTATATTACTTTTTTTGTAATGCCTTTATCCGATTTAAAGCATCTTTATGATAATTTAAATGAAATAAGGGAATATTTGGTCAAAATAGGACCAGAGCGCAAACGGACTTCTGAAGCTGCACAAAATAAGTTCAAGACAATTAATTTACAGTCGTTTGGAGAATATTTCGCTTGATATTAGGAAAAAGACAGAGAATTCTGAGATAACTGAAGAAAGTTTGCACGTAGTTAATAAATATATTGAGAATATTCATAGTGTTTACTCTAAAATTATTAGTTTATTTAATTTCAGTCCTGATTGTCATTCAGAGTCTTCAAGTTCGTGTAATTTAGACAAAATGGGTACTAATAGCTTTGATTTAAAAACAGCTATGTCCCTACTGCCGATAATGACAGGGGAGGAAAATACTACTATCCAATTGATTGACAGCATCCAGCTGTACAGCGCTATGATCAAAGACTCCGACAAAAATTTATTGATTGAGTTCGTATTAAAAACTAGAATTTCTGCTAGTGCTAAACTTCGATTAAAATTAAGATACACGACAATCGATAGCTTACTTGTTGACATGCGTACACATCTTTTACAGAAAAAATCTGCCGTGGCAATTCAGTCACAAATTCATAATGTTAAACAAGGGCGTCGATCAATTGATAAATTCGGGTCAGAGTTAGAAAAACTATTTGTTAATTTGACGCTAGCGCAAGCCGACGGAGACGACGCGAAACATGATATTTTGCGTCCCTTGAACGAGAAGATAGCCATAAAACGTTTTGCCGATGGGTTATCTAATACGCGTTTGAGTACAATCATAGCTTCTCGTCAGTTTCAATCACTCCCGGACGCTATCCAATGCGCTTTAGATGAAAACTCGTTATCTGTTAGCGATGATAACCAAGTAATGAATATTTCCCGTTATCAGAACAAAAATTATTATTATAAGCGTGGTAATCGCAAACAAGCACAATATCCGGGTTTTGCTCGGGTTTCGAATACCCAACGGAGTCAAATGGGTAACACTCCGAGTAATAGAGGCACTCCTCACTATAGGGGTAATGCTAACATTTCACCACGAGCAAGGGGTGGCCGTGGTTATTATTACGGAGCTTCCTCTTGGGGTAGACCGGGCGCATCCTATCCCAATATAGCCCGTGTCTCGCAAGTACAAACCGAGAATACTGAAAAAGAAACTCAGTTTTTTCGTTCCTACGATTAGCGAGCATTTTATTCTCAATTATAATAATAGTAGCGTAGTCAAATTAAATATAGGTATACAGGATAATATAACACTATTGGCTGATAGTGGTGCCAGCCTCTGCGTCCTGAAATACGAGTGGCTACTTGCGCACTCAGATTACGCAAATGAGTTATGTCACGATAAACTAACAATTAAAGGTGTTAGTGGACAATTAATATCAGAAGGTTATCTATATTTAGATTTGATGTATGATAATATTTTATTTAGACAGAAGTTTTATGTTTTTAAGGATTTGTCTTGTTTAGCCGATGGTATATTAGGAGAAAATTTTTTTAAGCGTTATAATGCGATAATCGATTATGAAAATAGCACTTTACGGTTAATGAATGAGAAAAATGAAGTTTATTTAGACATAAGTAGTTATAGTGATAGTTATAAACATACAATACCAGCCCGCTGCGAAGTAATTAAGCATATTCCATGCTCTTTAAGAGACGATAGCGTAGTTTTGGCTAAAGAAATATGTGAAGGAGTATTTATAGCGGGAATGATAAGTAAACCTTTAAATGGTTATATTCCCGTACGAATAATGAATACGAATGATACTGATATTATGGTAGATTTGTCTAATCTCGAGTTACACTCGATTAGCCATTTTGAAGTATGCCAATTTGATGGTGAAAGACAATCAGTAGAGCGAATTAAAACTTTGTTTAATTTACTCGATTTAACTTATTTAAATAGTGAGGAAAGGCTCAGTATCGAACAGATCTGTGCCAAGTACTCTGATGTTTTTCATTTACCTGGGGATTCCTTGTCAATTACTAATTTAATGGAGCACAATATTACTTTAAAAGATAACGTGACTCCGGCTTATGTAAAACCTTATCGGTTGCCCCAAACAATGAAAAAGGAAATTGAAAAACAAATTCAAGATATGTTAAAAAATGATATTATTGAGGAAACCATCTCTGAATGGTCTAGCCCTGTTCTTTTAGTGCCAAAAAAATCTGATAAAACGAACGAAAAAAAATGGAGATTAGTTGTTGATTACAGACAGTTAAATAACCGAATCCAGGACGATAAATTCCCTTTGTCAAATATCACGGAAATATTGGATTCATTATCAGGAAGCATTTATTTTTCTAAACTTGATTTATCACAATCATATTATCAATTATCTCTTAATGCAAATTCTAGAAAATATACTTCATTTACTGCTGGCAAACAATATCAGATGAAAAGATGCCCTATGGGACTAAAAACCAGTGCTAGTGTTTTTTCTCGACTTATGACAATAGCTATGGCGGGTCTTAATTATGAAAAATGTTTTATATATTTGGACGACTGCGTTGTAATAGGGAAATCAATGATAGATCATAATAAAAATCTCATTAGCATACTGAACCGATTGAGAAAAGTCAATCTCAAATTAAACCCGATTAAATGTGAATTTTTGCAAAAGGAAATTGTTTATTTAGGTCACAAGATTACGTCAGACGGAATCTTACCTGACCCAGGCAAAATTATTACAATAGAAAATTACCCAAGACCCACATGCGCTGACGAGACAAAATGTTTCGTAGCATTTGCCAATTATTACCGACGGTTTATATCACGTTTCGCCGATATCGTATATCCGTTGAACCAATTATGTAAAAAGGGTACAAAATTTGATTGGAACCAAGATTGCGAAACGGCCTTTCAACAACTAAAACTGGCTCTTATGAGCCCTCCGGTCTTAGATTATCCCGATTTTTCAGAAAATAACATCTTTCAAGTACAAACAGATGCGTCGACTAAAGGACTCGGCGCAGTACTCTCAAATAGTAATGGAAAAGTAGTCGCATACGCAAGTAGAGCATTAAATCCTGCTGAAACTCGATACCCCGTTATAGAACTCGAGCTACTAGCCATAGTATGGGCAGTTCGACACTTTAGACCTTATTTGTACGGCAGAAAGTTCAAAATTTTTTCGGACCATAGGCCCTTAGTGTATTTGTTTGGATTGAAAGATCCTTCCAGCCGATTAACTAAATTTCGTTTATATTTGGAGGAGTATGATTTCACAGTAGAATACGTCCCAGGTCGAAATAACGCAGCTGCAGACGCGCTAAGTCGACTTCCGGTGACGTCACAAGAGTTAAAAGACATGCACCAAAACATAGTTGCAGTCATTACTAGAGCTCAGAGAAAAAAGTTAGATGCCCAAGAAAATAATATACGGTCAAATGAACCCACCCCTACCCCTGTTAGGCTTGATCAACCTACAGTGGTGGAGGTGCTCAAACGACCAAATGACATCATTGAATTACGATTTTTGGATAATTTAAATTCGATTAATACTAAATATTCTAATGTAGTTACTTCTGACGCTAATTATTGTATATACGCACCGTCGCAATCAGCGATATTTCTTTGTTCTCGATCGTTATCTACTCACGACGTGTTAGCGAGAGACTTGGAAAATTTGTGCTTAAAATTAAATATTCAAGAATTACTTATTATTAAAAATAAAAGTAACGATAAATATATACAAAGTTTGCTGCGCAGCACTAAAAAATTGAATATAGCGTCACCTCGATTTTTAATTACAAAAGAGGTAAAAAAAATTACAAGTAGAGACGAAATAACTACTATTTTGAACGATTTTCACCTGCTGCCTTCTAGCGGACATGCTGGAATGAACCGCATGTTAAATAATATAAAGAAATATTATTTTTGGCCAGGTATGTCCAATGACGTCATTAAATATGTGAAAAAATGTAAAAGCTGCCAAATACAAAAATTCTCAAATAAAAATATTCGAGAACCAATGACTATAACGTCAACAGCTAATTCAGCCTTAGAAAGAATAAGTTTAGATGCAATGGGCCCTTTAGAGATAGATAACTATAATAATAAGTATATTTTAACTGTTCAGTGCGACTTAAGTAAATTCGTAGAGGCATATCCGTTACCTCGAAAAGACACGGAAACTATCGCCAGAAGTTTTGTTAACAATTTCATATTGCGTTATGGTATTCCTAAACAAATAATTAGTGATAAAGGTACTGAATTCACTTCGTCACTAATGTGCGAAATTTGTAAACTTTTAGGTATACAAAAATTGGTTTCGACTCCATATTACCACCAATGTTTAGGCGGAATTGAAAACACGCATAAACATCTAGGAGCCTATCTCAGAATTCAATGTGAAAATAATAGGTCAGATTGGAGCGACTGGGTTCCCTTTTGGTGTTTTTCATTTAATACCAGTGTCCATTCTGAAACGAAATATACTCCATACGAGCTTGTCTTTGGAAAACTATGTACTTTACCTAACAATATATCAGTCGACCAAGTCGATCCAATGTATAATTTCGATAATTATCCTATCGAGCTTAAGTATCGATTACAGAAAGCTCAATTAGACGCTAAGGAAAATTTATTAGTTAGTAAGCAGTTAAGAAAATGTAATTATGATAAGAAATGTAATTCAGTGAAATATAAACCAGGAGATTCTATTTTAATTAAGAATCAAACGGGAACTAAATTAGATTGTATTTACGAAGGTCCATATATAGTTATAGAAGATATATCCCCAAATGTAAGAATTAAGAAAGGTAATAAGGAAATTATATTGCATAAGAATAATACAAAAATGTTTTATAATTGAATTTTAATAAAAAATACTATGTATCGATATAAGTTTAAGTAAATATTTTTATTTCCCTATTATTTATAACAAAAAAAAATGTACTATTAGTTGATAAAAAAAATCGTCTTATGTTACATGCGATTTTTTTTTCCCGAAAAGAAGGGTTGCATCCTTGAACTTTTCAGGGGAGATGTAGAATACTACACAAATAAGTACTTGCGCAACAGCAAAAGTGCAATAATTAGGTCGCGCGTGTAACATATGTCGAAATACCTTTTATGCATAGTTTGTAAGTTTTACTATGATGTATTTTTATGATTTTATTTCAATATACGATAGACATTGAACCAACCAACATGTCTTATTAATTAAATCCTTTCACCCCAAAACAACATATCTCAATGGAATATAAAAGTAAAATAAGTTTTTACATACTTATGTCGTCCGTCTCTGAAACAAAAATACGTAATCATAAATCCTTAAAACACGTCATCCAACGAAATACACCGACTGCACGGACACACTTTCTATCTCACTTTAACATACTTCCATTTCGTTTTTTGCGACGTTGCTGCTCTGCCGCCGCATTGCTCGAAAGCAATAATCCGCAGCATATATTGATCCAACGCAGTATATATTCGATCAACTTTTGTTGTTTTGTTTATCCTCAGTGCATGAAAAAAGGCGGTTAAAAGATCAATAATTGTTGTGATAATTTATGACGAGTATGAGACTTTACGGCACAATTCAGCAAAGTGTCGTAACGTGGAGAATTCATATATAGCAGAAAGAGCAGGATAGACCCAAAACTTTCAGAGTTAGAGGCGGGTAAAGGTGGATCAACAAGTATATCGGATTTCAGCCTGATCAACAACGGCCGAAAGGAGGACAATAGATATATATATATATATATAGATATATAGAGAACAGTCAACAAACTGAAACAGACCTGTCTGTAAACAAATTGCACAAATCTATTTAGAGATCAATCAAGACAAAAAAGCAAGGCAAGACAAAAAGAGAAAAATCATCAGAAAGATATAATGCAAGTGACTACGAACAAAATGAAATAGCTAAAATCAAATAATATTGGTTCTATGAAGTTAATAAGAGTATAAAAATAGAGTAAAGATTAGTATCAAATACTGAGAGTGATAAATCTTGTGAAGAAAAAGGAAAACATAAACAGAAAAAAAAAACTAAAGTTATAAATGGCGATGAATTCAATAAATAAATATGTAAGGAAAAAAAAAAAAGACCAAACTGTGCTCAAAAAAACTATGATGAAAATGATGAGAAATTAGATGAATAAGAAGTTGAGAAAAAGAAAAAGATGCAAGAAAACTGAAACCAAATGGAGCAGCATTGAGATTGAATCCGTAATGCAGCACTCAAAATCATTTGCATTGAAGAAAACAATCCAGAAAAAGCTTTGTGTGTAGAAGTATTGCGCAAAGAGGCAGTTTTCTAGAAAAAAAAAAGACATTTAATTATCTTTATTAAAACGCAACCCTGAAATCGTAACACTGATGTGACCTACAAATGTGACAACACAGAAAGTATCTAATTACCTCTGAGAAGTTAATGACAAATCTAGAAAAGACTTAATTTTTTACAGTAATAATAACAAGCCCTGTGGTTTGCGGCAGAGTAGAATAGGACCACTCTTAGTTTTCCCATGGATGTCGTAAGAGGTGACTTAGGAAATACAAGCTAAACAGAGCTCATAAACATCAATGAGACCTCTCCAACTTGTCAGGCCAGCGAGGAGAGTGTAGGCAGTATAGCTGGTTTGATGATGGAGTCAGAAGGTGACCGTAGGAACTCCTCAACGAAATAAGATACGTTCGTCGTGTTTCGACTCATTTGATTTGTATTAGCAAGCACTTCCGTGCTACATGATATTCAGGGCCTGGAGATGGAGCCGAGAGGTGGTAATAAGAACTTCTGATAAAACCTTACAAAACAGAGCCGTCTCGGGTATGAAGTTGTTAATAAAACAACCAACCCCTAATCTCCGCGTAATCCCCACTGCTGGGCAAAGGTCTGCCCCATTTCCTTCCAAACATCCCTATTTTGTGCCACTTCAGAACATTTATTTTCATGGCTCGTGATGTGTTTGTTAATGGAAAAAAATATATTCTTTATAATATTTACTTGCCCAAATGTTTTTCAAATCTTTTGGTATCAGTATTTTTGTAAAAGTCTATTTCACATGTATTATTTTATTTGTTTAAGTTGTATTTTGCTTAAAATAAATATTTCTATTTGACTTTGATTTTATCTGTGGTTGTATTTGACGATGAATCAACAAACACTATGCCTGTTACATCAGGCTGGCCTATCACGGTATTTGCACTGAAACCAGACTATCTGTTGTGACATTGGCGGTTTTTGTTGAGCGGGTCCCTCAAGATGTTATTTTTTTGTCTAAAGACAACAAACACGACACCAGTTGCAAGAAGCAGCCCACTAATAGGCACCTATGATTCTGCGACAGCCATGCGTTTTGTTGACTGAGGACGACATTCAGTTCTAATATGACATATAAATGCGGGTTCATGTCATGTGTCATTTTATAGAATAAAAACCGGCAAAGTGCGAGTTGGAATCGCGCACGAAGGGTTCCGTACGTATGATCTAACGTCTAAAAACGAGCCAAATTCTAGTCAGAAAATAGATAGTACTTTACTAATTTAACAAAAAAAAAAACATGAATTTCACAATTCAGGTAGGAACGTAATTTGGAAAATCACATTATTAATACGTAATAACGGAATAATGTATTTAGTTATAAATACAGACAACACGCCTCGAATTTTTAAAATAGCTACAAGCAAACTTTAAGAATTATTAATCAGGCTTGATAAAAACATTACATAAAATAATTCTCAAAATAGGTTAACTGACGAAGTTTTAAATAAACAAATTGTTACATAATTCCCCACGAAAAACATAATATTTATTATTTTTTGTTATTATTCATCATCATCATCAGGTCTTTTTAGTGTCCGCTGCAGGAGCATGACTCTCTCTGTACTGCCGGAGCCATACTTGGCCAGAGCAGACAGATGATTTGGCCTACACTCTCCTCGCTGGCCAGACGGGTTGGAGAAGTCTCATTGATGTTTATGAGCTCTGTTTAGCTTGTATTTCCTAAGTCGCCTCTTACGACATCCATGGGAAGTCTAGGAGTGGTCCTATTCTACTCTACCGGAAACCCCACGGCTTGTTATTATTACTTTAAAAAAATAAGTAGTCTTTTATAGATTTGTCATTAACTGCTCAGAGATAATTAGATACTTTCTGGGTTGTCATATTTGTAGGTCACATTAGTGTTACGATTTCAGGGTTGCGTTTTTATAAAGATATTTTTTTTTCTAGAAAACTGCTTCTTTGCGCAATACTTCTTTACACAAAGCTTTTCCTGGATTGTTTTCGTCAATGCAAATGATTTTCAGTGTTGCATCACGGATTCAATCTCAATGGCTGGGAGAAAACGTTAGAAAAAGCTTATTGTCACTATTGGTTTCCTAATATGAACAAATATGTTAGAAAATTTGTAGAAAACTGTATCACGTGTAGAGTATCTAAATCCCATTCAGGGAAAGTTCAAGCAGAATTGCATCCAATACCCAAGGTAACGATTCCAGTGGCAAGCGCGACTCCAAAGAGTATGTTTTTGTGTCGATAGATGCTTTTACAAAATATGTCTTCCTGTACCATACTACGAACATAGACGCGAATAGTGCCATAAAAGCGTTACAATCGAATGTGTCACTATTTGGACCCCCCACGCATGTAATTGCTGACCAAGGCCGATGTTTTGCTGGAAAGGAATTTAAGGACTTTTGTGCAGGACATAACATTAGCCTCCACCTCATCGCTACAGGATCTAGTCGTGCTAACGGCCAGGTGGAACGCGTAATGTCCACATTAAAAAATATGCTAACGGCAGTTGAGACCGGTAATCATAAGTCATGGCAAGCTGCACTACCGGAAGTGCAGTTAGCTATTAACTGTACAATGAGCCGCACAACCAAAGCTAGTTCTCTCGAGCTATTAATAGGTAAAGTTGCTAGACCCTTACAACTTATGACGCTAGAAAGTGATGAAACAAATGTAGACTTAGATTTGATTAGAGAGCACGCGGCGCAGGAAATTAAGAAGAATGCCGCTATAGAGAAAGCTAGGTTTGACAGTAATAAAGCAATTGTTAGGAACTTTAAAGTAGGTGACTATGTTTTGTTAGAAAACCATGAACGCAATAAAACAAAATTAGAACCAAAATTCAAGGGACCATATCTGGTGGCTGAGGTACTTGATGGAGACAGGTATTTACTTAAAGCATTGGACTCTAATCGGACATACAAGAATGCACATGATCGCATACGACCTATGCCTGAGTGTTATGTCCCATTAGAATTGAATGTAGGCTTAGAAGCTCCCACAAACGTAGTAGAGTCAGAATGTGCCGCTAACGGCGCAGGTGAGTAAACAAATAACTCGTTTGGTAATGTCAATCTTCCTATTAGAATTAAGAGTGTGTGGCATCCAGCCTGTGGGGGCAACCAGCCTGTGTGGCAACCAGCCTGTGTGGCAACCAGCCTGTGTGGCAACCAGCCTGTGTGGCAACCAGCCTGTGTGGCAACCAGCCTGTGTGGCAACCAGCTTGTGTGGCAACCAGCCTGCGTGGCAACCGACCTGTGTGGCAACCAGCCTGTTTGGCAACGAGACTATGTGGCAAATAGCCTGTGTGGCAACCGGCTCGGATGGCACTGGCCTGTGTGGCTACGGGCCTGTGTGGCTACGGGCCTGTGTGGCTACGGGCCTGTGTGGCTACGGGCCTGTGTGGCTACGGGCCTGTGTAGCTACGGGCCTGTGTGGCTACGGGCCTGTGTGGCTACGGGCCTGTGTGGCTATGGGCCTGTGTGGCACTAGTCTGTGTGGCATTACTCTGTGTGGTAGTGGAACTGTGTGGGACGAAGCAGTATGTGTAATACCAGTATGTAGTAAGTGGAAACTTAACCTATTCGTATAGTCTGTGTGTTCTATAAACGGTCAGAATGACCGAGCGTTACGTAGTATACTTGAGATATTGTGTGTGGTTGTTTACAGATGATGAGGTTGCCGATTCACCCGAGGACGTGTGAAGAGGCAGGACGTTGGCAGGACGGCCGTAACGGCGCGAGATAAAATTACTCACAAAATCATAATATTTTTAGAAGTTTGTTTGTGTTAAATTAATTTTGAGAGCGGGTAACACCGAATGTAGTTGTACATGTCATTGCGAGTAGACGTCAACGTCATTCTTGGCTGGACGTTCATGGCGGTTACACGACATTACATGTGCAAACCCATTGGCTCTCTAATCGCAGTTTATTATTGTAATCCATTATTATTAATTTAGTTCAAGTTGTGTGTTACTTAAAACAGTGATCAGACTAAGTGTCCGTGTACTTATTTTTTGTGTTTTCCTGTGATATAACGCCCATGATGGACTCCGGTGTTAGCAAGAGTTTAGACGAGCAACCCGAGATGAACTCCCGGCTTCCCGACGTCCCGTTATATAAATATTGATCATAAAGATAAAGTCTATTTAAACATTTTAAAACGCACTGAACATTTTGAGCTCTTTTATATTTTGTAATAATCATAGATGTGCGCTCGCACTTGACAGGCCGTAGCTGAAAATCAATGAGTTGCCCTCTGGGCAGCACTAGCGCTGAGCTATGACCTTTTTGGATTGCTGCAGCACACAGATACAAAGGTGCGTCTATTCTGTATGTGGTGTTTTTCTTCACGTTATGTAATTTTGTATTTCTCCTGTGTATGTGTGTGACTTCAGCTACAAATAAATCACTTATCTATTTATCTATCTATCTATCTATATAGCCACGTAACAGACGGATGGTCGGTCGAACGTCGAAGTCTCAATAATAGGGCCCCGCTTTAACCTTTACGTACGGAAGCCTACAAAGGCATACACCGGTATAAGTTTAAGTGGCCCACATAAACAACACAAAGTCATGTTATCACTGCCAGTCACTCCCAGCTAATTGAGTGACTCACGCAAACTCAGTCATCTTAAACAACTGGTATTCGTCATAGCGACAAAGCGATGCACTTTGAACGAGTAGGTACTTAGTGACAGATAGTAGTATGACCTTTTATGCGTGCTTTCTTGGCGCAGCGGGGAACACGACAACATGTAATTTTTTGACCCATCGCAGTGGGGACTGCGCCCGGGATGCTTAACCTGCGTGAGCGCTAATTATGGTCACGTGCACTAGGCCATCGGGCAATTACAAAAAAAAACAACGGGTTGCACTTCGGGAGTGCCGGCAGAAGTGAAATCTCGCCTTTGCTGCGGTCTCAGGTAACGTGTCCGTCTTACGAATTTTCGATCAGGTCACGTGTCCTGTCGCGAGTTTAACCTTTTTACCTATCCAAAAAGTTCACAACGCCACTAAAGAAATATTCACTTCAAAAAATATTGCCATGGAGATCAGAATCAGCCGATATAAAGGAGGTACATCAGGAAAAAATTTTCGTCGTTTATTGTTTTTACAAGTTAAAAGGAAGACGCAATTTGATTTAGGTTTTAGATACATACAATGGCCATCTTCCTGAGTACCTAAGTAGGATTTAAACACATTCGTGATATTGACGCGCCTTGTAACCGGTCCACGACTAAGTCCATTAGTACGAGCTGTGATGTGAGTCACCAGAAGCCGTGTAAGGCTGTCCGCCCACGTCAGACTTTTTGCAGGACCGATAATCGGGCCGATTTTCCCTTTCGGTACTATTTCTGACCTACTTTCTGTAGGACGTGTGCGGTGCACTATAATTTTTTTTTGCCTATTCAACTGTTGAAAGCGGATTGCAAATAGTTTTTTTTTTATAATTGTCTGCTTCTACTTATTAAGCACTTTACAGTGTGGATTCGTTTATAATAAAATCATGTCAAAAAAAGTAATTTTTGCAAAAAAAAAATCTTGTTATTTATTATTTAACTTGCAATGTAACTATGTTTGTTCGGGTGGAATCTTGCAACTCAATTATGAAGCATATATCTTCCACCGATTGAGCTGAAATTTTGTACACTCGTTAGTTTTTAGTTTGGATGACAATGCATGGTTATGCTGTGTGACATCATTCTAAATCCACCCAACACCAAGATGGCGGACTAGCTATTTTGGATGCACTCCGACAAAATGGATAGCCGTCTTAATTGTCGTAGAATATGTGTAACCAGTATTTAAATATAGTATTTAAGACCTTTTGTAATAAGCGTATTCGTAAATAGAGCTATTCTATTCTATTCAGATTAAAGGCCTTCCTGAAAATTACTCGAAACATAAAGTGATGTACAAAAAATCTTGTTTTAAAAAGATTTTTACTTTTAATTTATATTATAATTTGTACCAAAAGAACGTGATCTTTCATCTGTATATAACTCATCAATATCTCAACCGCAAGATATTTAATTTTAGAGAAATCAAATTTCTGATTTTATTGGATTCGAAAGTGTACGCCTCGCCTAACTTATTTATTTGTGGGGCGAGCATATTGTGCCCTGTGTATAAGAAGTAAACTTGAGTAATTCGTCGCAGTTCACTGGAGATTTATAACAAAACTGGGCCTCGGCGAGTCATACTCTTATTAATCATTCTTTTGTACGAGATTTAGGAAATGGGACGTTTATGTTTTGCGAAGGTTAACCTGCCTCCGAAGCATGGCACACGCGACAACATTTATAATAAACTATTGACGCAGGCGGAGCCGTATGCGAAAGCCTGCGGCTCCGCCCGCAATCTCGATTCCTCGGGAACAGTACTTTTTCCCGGGATAAAATGTACCCTATATACGGAGAAGGCTCCGTACCCCAGATAATGTGTATGCAAATTTTATAATGATCGGTTTAGAGGTTACTACGTGAAAGCGTAACAAACAAACAAACTCACTTTCGCATTTATAATATTAGTTAGGATGATAAATAAATAAATAGGGACATAATCACACAAATTGAGCTAGCCCCACAGTAAGTTGTGAACTTGTATCGTAGGATACTAACTCAACGATACTATATTTTATAATAGATACTTATATAGATAAACATCCAAGACCAAGGTCAATGAAAAATATAGTTTTCCATCATGACCTGACCGGGGATCGAACCCTGGCACACCGTGTCACCGCAGGCTGGCACAGAGCAAGGAATTCGCTCGCGCGCTATGCGCGTTACGCGCGAGAGAGACATGTAAAATTGTTTGCTCTGTGTTGTATGTACTACGTTAGTACTATTACTTATCCTGTGGTTGTACAACGTTAGTTCAATACATTACGTTTTATATGTCTTAAATAAAAAAGTCACTATCAAAACGTTGTACACTGAGTTGGCAAATAGGCCGGCAGACTCAAAGCTGAAGTCTCAGTGTAGCCGACACTAATTTTAGAACACCCTCATTAGGCTACGATTAGCGTGATCGTTAGCACTTAGGTGGAAGGGAATCAGAAGAATGCGGGCCACCTATGACATGATTCCAGTGTTATTCGTCTATTCTCTCAATCAGCTTTTATGATCTACGCGGGAAGAAAGGTTCTATTTTTTTTTCCTACTCTTCAAGGGTTGTATGGAAGAGATTGCTCTAAGCGATAAGACCGCCTCTTGTGCAATACCACGGTAACATTACCGTGGCAATACATTCTTTTTAAATTTTAAATGTTCTGTAGCCCATCTATTTGCTGCAATAAACTGTAATTTATTCATTTATTCATGTATTACATATCATCATCATCATCATCATCATCATATCAGCCGCAATGAGATATATGTATTACATATATCTAACACATAAATATATTCAATATTTTGTATAAATACCTACATAATGTACCTTGTCAGATATTGCAATGGGACGAGAGGAAGGTAGACGATATAATGTACTTTTATCTTAGAATCTTTTCTAATTAATTTATTCATTCACGGAAGATGGATTTCATCTGTTAGGAATGTTAGGATCTCAAGATTTTCACGGACCTCCACTCGATCTCGTGCAGGAATTCGTATTATCTCCGGCTGCCTGTGGATGACCACCACATCATTATTATCCACTTCCTGCCAATTCACGCTTTGTTCCAATAAACCAATCTAGATTGATGACAGATATTGCCTGTCTCAATCACTCTTACTGAGAGAGAACGAGATAGATATAGTTCTACACCATTCTAGGATGCTGCCTATCTTTTTATAGGTTGCTCGTAGTACTATTAGTAAACAAGCAACGTGAGTCATCCGAGAACTGAGGGGTCATGAGTAGATCTGTATGTCATAAAATCTGTAACATCCTCATTAAAATAAAAAAAAAGAAATCAAAAATCAAAATATCTTTATTTCTTTAACATAAGTTAAGTACAAAACAGATGGCGAATTGGAGTCTCCTTTTAAGCAAAGGTAGCTTTTGTCAAGAAACTCCGCTTCCGGGTAGATAGATCTGCCTCCGGTTCTCTTACTAACCAGACAAAGCATAGAAGCGCAGTGTGGTACTTGCTCGGACAAGCCGGCCCGGCCCATTCATGCTACTAGCAAAATAATGCAAAATTATGCTGGCAGCGTGGCTCTACGACAGCTAACAATTCTACAAGAGTGTGTAAAAAAATAATTTTTTTTTGTTAAATACCTATATCTACTTGTGCGAAGAAGGGGCGAGCCGTTAGTTAAAAAAATATATATCCATATTAATATTTACTTATATTACTAACCATCGATAATATCACAATACCAGCTTGCTCTGAATTTAAGTATTTGGGTTCGTTACTCCAGAACGACGGAAACGTAGACAGAGAGGTAAAGCGCCGAATCGATAATATCACAATACCAGCTTGCTCTGAATTTAAGTATTTGGGTTCGTTACTCCAGAACGACGGAAACGTAGACAGAGAGGTAAAGCGCCGAATCAACTCGGGATGGCAGAAATGGAGAGAAATTACCGGCACTACGTGTGACCCGAAAATGCCGTTGAAACTTAAGGGCAAAATATATAGAGCTGTAATTAGACCAGTGATGATGTACGGCTCAGAATGCTGGGCTACAAAGGTGCAGGATGAAAATAGACTTCATTCTACCGAAATGAGAATGCTGAGGTGGATGTGCGGAGTGACGCGGATGGATAGGATCAGAAATGTTTATGTAAGAGGAAGTTTGAAAGTAGCGCCGGTAAACGAAAAATTAAGGAGTGGTAGATTAGGTTGGTATGGTCATGTAATGAGGCGAGAAGGTAATCATATTATAAGAAAAGCGCTAGACATGGAGGTTAGTGGATACCGGGGAAGGGGAAGACCAAAAAAGGAATGGATGGAATGCGTAAGGCAGGATATGAGGGCGGTGGGAGTGGATATAGGCATGACGGGAAACAGGGAGTTGTGGAAGGAAAAGACATACTGCGCCGACCCCAGATAATGGGATAAGGTAAGGAGGATGATGATTATATTATAATTGCTAAAGAAACTGTCTGTTACCATTTCACGCTTGAACTATTACTAAACCAATTGCTATAAAATCTGATATGGAGGTGGCTTGAGGCCCGGGAAAATCTGCTGTTGCCAAGGGATCTACATTAACATGGGCGGGTATAACGCAATTTATCAGTTTACAGAAATGGTAAAAAAAATAAGACAGATAAATGAATATTTCTGTTACCAAAATTTTTGATTCACAACTTATTACAACAGGGCAAAGAACTTCAGCTAGTTTACGATTTGATATCAAATAAAATAAATGTATTTATTAGAACTAAGTTCAAGAGGTAAAGGCTTTAAAAAATATAAATTACTTCTTTTAATATTTTATTTATTATAGTAGGTTATCCCATAAACAAATATAAATAAAAGACACCATTATCAAATAAAAATGTCCATCTCTACGGATTACTAACACTTCATAATCATGTAAGTATCAGCATTGGTCAGGTAACTGTCGCAGATGTTCTTCTGATTGAAGTCGTCAAGCAGTTGTTTGTCTAAATGTCTGTTGATAATGTTTGAACAACGCAAGTCAGCGACAGCATGCGACAATGGTGCCTTCAGGTCATAGACGATCACTGGATTATTGGAGTACATTTGTAGATTTCCCTGCTGTTTCGAAGCACGAACTAGTACTATCTGCGAGCGGAGAGAGCGTACATTAGGCTTGTATTTCTTGACTTGGAGAATTCTCGCGTATGCTACTCTGATTAACGCTTGGGCGTATTGAGCTGAATGTGGAACTTGACCAAGTAAAGTCCTCACGCAAGCTTGGATCTTCTCGTCCCAAGTGCGCAATTTCCTAAGATCTGACAGTTTCGTTGTATCTCCACCCATTAGGACGAACATGCGATGTGCTACAGCATCTTGCAAGTCTTCTTCTGTTTTGTAAACTGATAGTTCTTTCTCGAGCGTCGCTTGGAAGTCTTCGGGGGAAGCTCCGATGCAGTAGACTGTTCCAGTTAATCCTGAATATAATAATTGTATAAATTAATGCATCACATAAGACGAATCACACATTTGAAGTGGGAATGGGCGGGACACTTGACCAGAAGAGGGGACAGTCGATGGACCAAAGCAATGACAGAGTGGTAGCCGAGAGCGGGGAGAAGTCCAGTCGGTAGAACACCAGCCTACCGGTCAGATGACATTGTTTGGCTGAGCCGAGAACAGTAAATAAGAATATCACAGGACCGTAGAAAATGGCGTAAAAAGGCAAGCCTATACCCAGCAGTGGGCTGATGTGGATTGAGATAATGATAATGAAAGGATACATTCATGAACAATATCGCTGGCAACGTAACTGTTCAGACATTATGAAGGTCTTTTAACACTGCAGTACACGCGCGGGGTGAATATTCGCCCCAGACCAACGCTTTCATCAATACTTTTTTAATTACTTGAGTACGGACTGTGTCGCCTAGTGTAATCCTCGTCAAGTAAACAAGCTTCAAGGTCAGTACGTCACCGGCACTCGTCGCGGACGCTAGTGGCAAAAAAAAGGGGTGAGAAAGTGTTTGGGACGGAATTCCACCCCACGCGACTATCGGCGTTACAAAAACTCTCGTTCGATTCTGAAGTGTTTCATGTAAGTATCCGTTTTACTTTTTCTTTTATTCGAGATGTTCTCAGTTTCTATAAGACTTTTGTATATTTAGCTATGTTAATTGTGTTGTTCATTACAGATTTGTCGCCATTATGGACGAACGTCAGTAAAATATGATACGAAGCTGGTTAGAAGATGTGGAGGTTGAGAGTGATATTGCACCTAGTGATACAGAAGATAATGAAGAGGAATGAGTTGCAGAACTTAACCATGACTCAGAAACAGAGCAAGAATATGAAAGTAGCACAGAAGAGATGGAAGATAGGAGCACAGAAGAGATGGAAGATAGGAGCACAGAAGAGAGGGTAGACGTAGATAAAGATATGGAAGAAAATATTGAGGATAGCTTTTCAAGCGATGACAATATTCCTCTGAGTACTTTTTCAAACTACTACCAATCTAGAAATGGCACTCGTTGGTTCAAAACACCACCACCGTCATCAAGAACGAGATCCCACAATATTTTAGTGCAACAAATTTTTAAAATACATTTTTGTTTTTGTTTATTTAATAAACATTCAAAATTGCTGTAGGAGTAAGAATAAATAATAAATACTTTTCACAATTTGAACGCATTTTATTTTATATTATATTTTATTTACCTAAAATCGATCAATGAAATTGGTCTGAATATTCACCCCACGCGAGTAAAATATTATAAAATTAGGGCGCGTGTACTGTAGTGTTAAAAACCATAGAAAACTTGGCTTGAGACTTTCTGAGACTGCACGTTATATATATATATATATATATATATATATTGACGCATACATGCGTGTTATAAAAAGTTTTAAATATAATACAAATAAAAACCAACAGTTATTCTTACCATTCTTTTCCAAAATGGCCGCCATTTCCAAAGCAATCATGACTCCGCTTTCGTATCCCATCAAGTAGAAATTAGATGTCTGTTCAGTTTTCTTTAGGAACGTCTGAAAAAAAGGCAATTTAGTCACGGTATAAAAATTTCAGCATATTTCTTTTTGGATTTTTGCTCGTTGTTTGATTAGCTGATAGGAGGTAAACAATTTGACAATGTTTGTATCAAGATTACTTTTAGGGACAAACATAATAAAACAAAATTGTTATTGTGCATAGACTCGATCGTATGAATATGGGTCTCAACGGAAGACCAACGCTAGCTTTCATCATCATTAGGTCTTTTTAGGCTCCACTGCAGGAGCATGACCCTCTCTGTACTACCGGAGCCATACTTGGCCAGAGCAGACAGAGGATTTGGCCTACACTCTCGTCGCTGGCTAGACGGGTTGGAGAGGTCTCATTGATGTTATAAGCTTTAGTTAGCTTGTATTTCCTAAGTCGCCTCTTACGACATCCATAAGACGCGACTTAGGATAGGCGCTAGCTTTATCGAAAGTATATGCTGAGTTGGAACCTGTTTGAAAACGGACAATTCATAATTCATTAATTTATCAAGGAACTGATGCATGATATGCCAGCAAAAGGCCCAAGCACAATAGCCCAAGCAGACTATATCCATGCCATATCAGGTAAGGCTTGCATGGCATAATTATGTGCAGTTACCGTAGCGTATCTTTGTGCCATTTCTGAAATTGTCTCCTCCAAATTATCCAACCCTGGCTGCATCACGAGTGCTGGAAGTTTCAATCGCTCACACAAAGCCTTGAACTTTTTGCTATGACCTTCGAGGCCCGGTACTATGCATAGGTAGGTCTGGGAGAAGTCGAATTCATCATCTCTCTGAAATTGAAATGAAATGTAGTTATGAAAAAATGTCTTTTTTTTTTTGCAAAAAAATCCTTTTTTCGCAAGCTTTTATTTTATACACTGTAAGGAGTTTAGAAGCCAAATCAAATGAGGCCATACACGACTAATATACCTTGTTTATTTTACCAGCGCAACGATTCCATAATACTGTACGGAATGACATTACATTTACACATGCATGCAAAATTTCAGCTCAATCGGTAACCGGAAAGTGGAACAAATTAAACTTGCAAGATTTGATTACAGACAAACATGGAACAGATGAATCTAAATAAAAGCCTGTAAACAAAATCAACCCCGTGTTAATCAATTCAATTCAATTTTATTTATTTGCTTATATGTATGTGTTATAAAAGTTGATAATTTTATCTCGGAGTGCTAATACATTTTGCTTTACAGAGGGAGGCGTGCCAATTTAACATTGTAGTGTCAATAATTTTTAACTAATTAATTAGATATTTATATTACCAGTTTAAAAGTCTTTCATGCTGTTGTAAAAATTGTTAATTACAATCTTTAAAATTAATTTTAAAATCTTGTTATTTAACTCTTTCAATGTGTCCGGTAATTTATTGTACAGTCTTGGACTTATGATATACACAGTTCTATCATTATTATGTAGCCATATTAGAATTCTGTTGAGGCACTGAATTTTATTGTACACATATTTACTAATTTACGAAATTAATTATCAATATGTGGTTTCCAATGTAGATAACAGTCAATAATTATAACCAAAAAAATATTTTTGCTGAATTAAATATTATTATTATTTAAATAATTGTTATATCTTTTGGCTTATTTTGTGGAGTTTCAAATTGTATGGTTTTAATTTTTTTCAAGTTTACTACTAAATGATTTGAATCAAGATACTATACGGAGTCATTAAGCGCTTCATTACAGTGTCTTTCATAATCCATGTTATTTTCTTGTTTAATTAATGTAGTAGAGTCGTCTGCAAACAATTTTTCGATTTACATGGCTAGGAAGATCATTAATATAAAGTATGAATTATAATGGTCCTAATATACTCCCTTGAGGAACACCATTTTCCACCGTTCTTGGCATAACATTCAATAATTTTGTTATTTATATTATGTGATATGTGTTTGCTACTGAGGATTATTTAGATATGATCATGTCACACGCCGGTCCTCTTACAGCATATTACAGTATAATTTTTGTAGCAACATTTTATGATTAACAAGGTCAAATGCTTTAGTCATGTCCATGATTAAGGTTGTTATTGGACGCCTGTTACTAATAAAATCTGTAATGGTCCGTAACAGATCATGTATCATGGCATCATTTGTAGGCTTTTGTTTTTGGAATCTCCATATTACTCCTTGCTAATTATTTAGTGTTTATCAAGGAAGCTATTTAAATTATCGTAAATAACTCTTTTAAATATTAAATATTGATATAATTTATATAGCACTGGTATTAGAGTAATAAGAAGGTAGTTTTCACAGTCAGTTTTAGTATCTTTTTTGTGTAGTGGTTTAACTATTGATATTTTAGCTTGTCCGGGTTTACTCCTTCATAAAATTTAATCCCTGAGCCATCGACACGAAAAGAAGAAGGCACCCGTTATTGATAAACAGGTTGAGCTGATAATTTTGGTAGAATGTTTAAAGATGTAAGAAATTTTAATGGAAAAACAATGCGCTGCGGCGTAGAATGGAGTAAAATTAATTGCTTGCGCAAATGTGTTAAGTGTATACACACCAAAGTAGAATTGCTGCCCATTGTAGGTAGGAACACCATCTCCGTGGTGGTCAAGAGTTCATCCGTCTCTACAGTAGAGAAGAAATTTTCTAAGCCTTTCACTTCTTCGAACGCTGACTCTTTCAATTGTGACTCTAACAATCTGAGTCTGGAACATGGAAAACATGAAACAATAAAAAACAAAAATTGAGTAGTAGGTATTTAAAAAACATGAAGTATCACATCAAAATAAACACGATTTTTTTTAATCTTAGATCATTTTAATATATATAATAAAATCTTTGATTAAAACTATACCTACTTATTTTATGCAACATGCGACATACGGGTTGCTTACGTACACAGACGACACGTTTTGACCACATCTGTAGGCCTATTGGCCAACTTTGGATAACTACGGTGTACATCGTTTTGATCGATTCTTCCAAATACATTGCGGATTTTGTATACTTGACTATTTTTGTTTAAGATATATAAACTGTAATGGACGTTGAAGCGACCATCAAAACGTTGTACACCTTAGTTTTCAAAAGTTAGCAAATAAGCCGGCAATCTTCGATCAACAATACCAACTATTTTGATCTTGTTGGTATTGTTGATCGAAGCCGGCGGGAGGTCTTCGGTTCGCATTCTCCCTGAGAGGTAGGCTTCTAACTAACTTTGTTCGTGAGTAACCCGTATTGCCTTAACGATAAGTACCTTTGGTACAATAGATTAAAATTGTTTTTTAAGCAATCATCATGCATATACATCTTAGTCCTATTGAATAAAAAAATAAGATATGGTGAAAAATTGGGACAGAAGGGTTTGAACCTCAGGTCTATATAGGACCTAATAATTCTTTGGTTAATAATACATTCTACATTTGAAAATGGTTTCTATTTTTGTGAGAACATAAATATAAGATTAATATACCAACCGTTCAAAAGTAAGAGATTTCAACTTTTCTTCATGGTAGTAAAGACCGTAAGTATCCCTTATCAAATTAGACACAGCCTTCACTTTCATATCAGTAAGACCTAAGGATCCTAAAGTGGTGCTATCATCAGCGTCTGCCGGGATATCCATCTCTGAAAAAGCATCCATTTAATTTGCAAGGTATTGAAACTGATACTACATACATACTATCACTCCTATTTTCCATGGGGGTGGCAGGGACCTCCACTTGCTACGGTCCTTGCAAACCTCTATCGTATCTCTATCGCTTAATCTACATCCATTACTCTCTTCATGCATGCTCGGTACAGACCTGCCCTTTAGCAAGAACGTAACTGATACTATATTAAAATATAAAATAAAAACAATGTAAAGTTGGAATGAAGAGGAATGTTGGACTTAGAAATACTTTACGTAATGGTTACCCGACCGGAGGACAAGTAATACAATACAATGTATGGCCCCGTATCACTCAATGAATCGCAGGATCATGGTAAGATCTCAAGCCAGCAGGCCAAATAGGCCTGCTGGTTAAAATGGAATTAGATTTTTTTTCAGATTGTCCTAGGTCTTGGATGTTCATCAATTGTGTCATCATCGTCATCAGGTCTTTTTAGTCTCCACTGCAAGAGCATGACCCTCTCTGTACTACCAGAGCAGGCAGAGAAACTTCTCTGCCTGCTCTGCTGGCCAGACGGGTTGGAAAGGTCTTATTGATATAAGACCTCTCCAACCCAGCGAGGAGAATGTAGGCCAACTGGCCTACATTCTCCTCGCTGGGTATATATTATATCAATAAGACCTTTCTAACCCGTCTGGCCAGCGAGCGTTTATAAGCTTTGTTTAGCTTGTATTTCCTAAGGCGTAAGAGGAGAAATCCATGGGAAGACTAGGAGTGGTCCCATTCTACTCTGCTGGAAACCACACGGCTTGTCTATTGTGTATTTATCATAATATATGGTATCGTTGAGTTAGTATCCCATGACACAAGTTTGACATCCCACTGTAGGGCTAGCGAAATCTGTGTGATTTGTAATTTGTCCTAATATATTTCTTTATTTTCATTTCGCCATATTTTTTATGGTCTTTGTGAATTCAGCACTTTTTAAATTAGTCACCGAAAAAGGCAATCAGTGACTAAAAATGGCAGAGTAGTAGATACAAAAGCGTCACAGAATGTAATGATAGGTATACCATGGTCACATATAACTATTGAATTTTAATTAAAAATTAGTTTGAGTATGATGTTGTACGCATTCCTTCAACAAACGTTGAGGTTAACACCTCAAATAGAGTTAAAAAACACCAACAAAAGACCGAGACCAAACCAAAAAAAAAGAAACAAATAATCTTACCAGCTATAGCAGCAATCTGGTCTATTAATGAAGCTTCTGTATCTTCTGAACTATCTGCTGTCAGCACTGTTTCTTTTAAGCGTAGTGCTAGCTCGATGGCGTCCAGGTGTGAATTGAAAATGCTGTTATTCTGAACACATAGCAGAATATTATGTGACCATTAGATCAATATGATATACTGGGATATTTGTTATACACTAAAAACCTTGTAAGACTAGACAGCTAAAATCATAAACAAAAGGTTGTTCTACGACATAACACCATAGATACCGTGTCGGTCACCTGGAGTTCGACAAAAAATTAAAAATTGTGTCTGCGATTCCGGCGTTCAAAGCGTCAATCATCATCATCAGGTCTTTTTAGTCTCCACTACAGGAGCATGACCCTCTCTGTACTACCGGATATACCATACTTGGCCAGAGCAGACAGAGGATTTGGCCTACACTCTCCTCGCTGGCCAGACGGGTTGGAGAGATCTAATTGATGTTTATGAGCTTTGTTTAGCTTGTATTTCCTAAGTCGCCTTTTATGACCTCCATTTGAAGACTAGGAGTGGTCCCATTGTTTCCCAGTGGTCCCCACCACACGGCAAAGTGTCAATAAACTAAATCAAAATGGTTTTTAAGTTTCTAATGTCCTATTGTGACATTTCTAAGTCTATGTAAATGAAAGGACTATGCGACGCTCGCGCGTAGTCTTTACGATGCGCGTAGAGTTGTTAACATTAGATCGGAATATTAAATTAATATATATTTTTTAATGAAAATAAAATCTAACAAATTATCAAATGTCGTAAAACAAACGTTGTTTATGATGTTTGCTATAGTCCTATTAGTATATTATTAGTGTTTTTCAAACAACCTGTATATATTTTAAGATTAAAACTATCGCGAGATAATAACATTACTCGTATTTATGTGAATTACGGGTTACGGGTCAGTGCGAATAGGGACGTATCCGTGCGCGCGTCTCGGTTCACATTCGACCTGAGGAAGACCTCCGGATGAGGTTGAAACATGTCTGCTTGTAGCTGACTTCGTACGTAAGTAGCCCGTAATTCATATATAAATAACCTGTATATATGCCAGAAACATGTCAAGTCTGTTCGCGGCACCAACCATCTACGATTACATACTTGGATGAAGGGTTAAAAAATATTGCGTTAACTATCAGTTCCGTCACAATGGTTCAGTTAATTGCCTTTTTAAAACATATTATGAAATGTATTATTATAAAAGAATAATTTACATTTGACATGGAATAGGCTAGTTTCCTGGGTCGTAATAATAACATAACAATTAGTCCGTCAGTTAGATATTCAAAAAATATTGGACACGTATTTTGTCATTTGTCAAATAAACAATAAATAATAAAGATAAAGCGCGTCAAAGTTCAGGAGTGGGGGCTTGTGACGTCAAAGTTTGCTAAAAAATGTAGCAAACTATGACGTCACACGGAACTTGAAAGGCCTATATCTTTATCATTTTTTAATCGATAAAAAAAAAAAATTCGTGGCCAATATTTTTGGAATATCTATCTAACGGACTAATTATATTTTTTTAGGAAACTAGCCTATTCTCTATAATATGCGGGTGCCGCGCGAACGAAAAATGTCGCTACTGCGCAAGCCACTAGGCTGCGCAGAACCATTAGGCGATCAGGAAAAAAGATGAAAGGTCTTAATATTCTCATATTTATATTTTTATAAAAAAAATAAGAAAGGGGCGTCATGTGAGAATTATTGTTTTAGACGTAAAAATTACAGAGTTCGAAAAAAAAAATTGTAGATATCTTATCATATATATACATATATCATTTTTAAATTTCATATTTATCTGTTTCAAATTCCAACAAGGGTTGTTCAAAGATCGACCGAAATTATACAAATACTTTTGATGTATTTAATTACTTCAGGGCACAGTACTAGTGATTTGAAAAAAACGTAAATTTTACAATTTTTGTGCAGTAACGTCTTAAGAGCCCGCCATATGCCAGGCGGCGTGGCCATACAAACGCGGATGGTCTAAACGCGTTGGCTACTTTGGATATTTTCGTTTTTTAGGAATATTCAAGGGTTATTCGAAAAAGCAAAACATATGATGGCTGCCTTATCTGTAATGCAATAATAATCAAAAGTTTCAAGGTTAATTTCAATGTATTTGGTGAATAATGCTATATACCGAGTAAATTAGACGTGATTTGGAGGCAACTTTGCAATTTTTTTCTATCGAGAAAATTTAACGCAATCGTGTTTTTGAGTCATATAGTTACCAGAGTTAGTCCTGAACTTTGCTGCATTTTTATTTCAACTTGAGTATTTAATTATTATTGATATAACAGTCAATCTTGCAAAGCAGTGTGAGGTAGTATGGACCGTGGTACTGAAATACAGTCTTACCTTGCTTAAATGTAAAATCAGTTTGCTGGCTGGAAGGCGTTCCTGTGCTCGGGATATACATGTTTGCACTCCCAGAGACCTTTCTCCACTTATTACTGCAAAATACCTAGAACAGGAAGAATCTAGGTTACTGTGTGCACTATAAGAAGTCAATATTATTGAATGTCAAAGTTCGGGAAAATATCTATACTTAAATAATTTTTAAAGCCTTGATAAGAGGATGTATCGTAGACACAGTGACTGTTGCGTATATATAAAGGGTACAAATATAAATCATCATACATAGTATCGTTGAGTTAGTATCCCATAACACAAGTCTCGAACTTACTTTGGGGATAGCTCAATCTGTGTGATTTGTCCGTATATATTTATTTATTTATTTATTTTATACAAATGCAATGCACTAAGTAAGGCTTCTCGCGGTTCATATTGTATCTAATCCCGCCGTTGATACCTAACTCGGATAAAACTCTTTGCTGTTAATGGTAGATCTATGCTTTGGACACTGCAATTTTTTAGCCAAAAAGTAGCGGATGGACCTCATCTTTTTGGATATTATTATGTATAGACTAAGGCCCGGATCATATGCGTCCGTGCGACCAAGCGGTCTAGCAGCTTTTTCATTATATTGTGAAGGCTCGATCGTCCCGAACGCTCTAGCCGAGTTCTCACATAAATAGGAAGGGAGAGCACAAGACGAACACACAGAACACAGCTAATAACTTTATTATAATATTTGCTTTACAACTTCGATAAATTACAACAGAGACTTATGCTCCAAGATATGGTAGAAGACTCAAAGATGTTAGTAGACTGAAAGATGTTAACAGATTGAAAGGTGGTAGCAGACTGAAGAATGAGTGATGAGAGAGAGAGAGAAAGTAACCTAAAAATAGAATGGAATGGAATGAAATTTGAATTAAAAATGAAATTTGAATTAAAATAAGGAATGAAAAAATGGACAGGATGTGAGAAATGAGGTTGGATGAGATGCAGCATGCAGGTGGCATGCTGCAACGTTACAATATGAAGCGGCCCGAATGATTCCATTTTTATTTCCATGTTCACTACTGTTTGAGGGGAAAAGACGTGATAATAAAATCAAACTGTCGATACATTCATCATCAGGTCTTATTAGTCTCCACTGCAGGAGTATGGCCCTCTCTATACTCCCGGAGCCATACTTGGCCAGAGCAGACAGAGGATTTGGCCTACACTCTCCTGGTTAGCCAGACGGGTTGAAGAGGTCTCATTGATGTTTATAAGCTATGTTAAGCTTGTTTTTCTAAGGTAAGGCAAATAAAATGAAGTACGTACTGAAGATCTTGACATAGCTTCCTTGAAACATCATCCAAATTATCGATGGTCTTCTGACTGATCTTGTTTTTAGCTGCTAATACATAAATGCCCCCCATCGGGCCAGATTTAACGCAATTACTGAGTAAGTCAAGAATTCCATTGGTAGTCAGATCTTTGTCAGCAGTGATTCCTAACTCCACATCTCTATTTTTCCAGATTCTGTAAAGAAACGAAATGACTGTAACATTCTACATTCCTAACTCTGTTTTATTCCAGGTTGAGTTGATTAGTAACTCTTTTATAGACACTGACTGAATGGCTATAGCCATTTTAACAATAAAACTGTTTTACACTCAAACGGAAAATTAAATTAATATTTATTATTTAAATAAAGAAAAAACTAACAAATTATAAAAAATCGTAGAATACAATCAAATCCTGCGATGTTATTAGTGATTTTCAAGTAATACACCAGGATGAGGGTTTGGGGTAAAGACCAAATTTTAAAAAATCCATCATAATAGGATTTTGAAAATTTGGTTACTTTAGAACTTTTTTCTAAATTGGTTAAAATATACAAAGTATACTCACGTTACATCGGTTAGTATATTTTTATTCATCGTCAGAGCACGCATTCGTATTTTCTTAGCTCCACGGTCTACTAGTCGCTTCACCCACTGAAGACCGAACTCATAGTCGTCTGTCACTATCAGGTGGCAGTGGGCAGGCGAGCATGTGATCCTAAAATAGATACAGAAAATATAAATATATACGGACAAATCACAGAGATTGAGCTAGCCCCAAAGTAAGTTTGAGACTTGTGTTATGGGATACTTACTCAACGATACTATATTTTATAACAAATACATATATAGATAAACATCCAAGACCCAGGCCAATCTGAAAAAGATCATTTTCCATCTTGACCTGACCGGGGATCGAACCCGGGCACTCCGTGCCGCAGGCTGGCGTGTTTACCACTGCGCCACGGAGCTCCAATATATACATCGAATCTAAGAACCCCAATAAACATGTCAAATATGCTACCAACGTAGTTTCTGCCCCAGCATAAGTTATAAGTTGGACAGTCGCATCGCGCCAGAGACATGAACGAGTGCGAACGCCTTCTTTTGCTTATGGAATGGATTTACTCGCGTCCATTAGCTACCATAGAGGCAAAGATATAGCCTAAGGTGGACCGAACCCACCCAGAAAAAACCTATTCAGTCAGAGATCCAAGTCATATAGGCTCGGAAATACAGACACAGTCAACGCATTCTAATCGCTACCTGTGTGCATAATAAAGTTTGAAGAGAAACTTGGTACGAATCACGGTACGAATGCTGGAAATTTCAACTAGGCAAGGATGATATCCAGTCGTGCGCATTAACAACGACTGTAAGAGAAAAAAGGAAGGTGTTATGAGATCGTGGAGCTCTTCAGCATACTCTTCGAAGGATATGTAGAAGACACACAGGCTGGTGACTTTGCGTCTATGGCTAAGATATTGCAATTTAGTTTTATGAGTCTTTTGTCGCCAATCAGTTTTCTAGGTCTACAATCTACCAATTCCAATGCAGCAAGTTGATATATGTGCGGTGGCTGGAATACTCCATGTATGACTGGACCTGCACCGTATAAAGTGTAAGGAGCTATCTTCTTCTTCCTCACCTTATCCCACTTTAAGTGGGGTCGGGACAGCATGTGAGTATTTTCCATTTCGCTCTATCTTGAGCATTTTCTTTCGTTACCATCTTTTTACCCATATCCTCCTTCACACACTCAGTCCATCTTTTCTTTGGCCTACCTCTACTCTGATTCCCAATTACTTTCATATCCAACACCTTCCTAGTTACATGGCTCTCTTCTCTTCGCAAAACATGTCCATACCATCCTAATCTACAGCTTCTCAATTTTTCCGTTATGGAGGCTACTTTCGTACTTCCTCTTACATACTCATTCCTTATCCTATCTTTTCGAGTCACTCCACTCATCCATCTCAACATTCTCATCTCCGCTGCATGCAATCGTCTTTCATCCGTCACCTTGGTGGCCCAACACTCTGAACCATACAAAAGTACCGGTCTTATCACGCTTTTATACATTTTTCCTTTGATCTTAAGGGGCATACGCGAGTCACAAATAATCCCAGTCACTTGTCGCCATTTTGCCCAACCGGCGTTTATACGACTATTGACATCACGGTCTATATTACCGTCACTTTGCATAAGGGAACCGAGGTATCGAAAATCGAAGCAGACTGGCAGGGACACACCGTCTAAGGCAACTGGTGTGAAGCCAGAGGTACCACTAAAATCCATAAAAAGTTGTTGGGTTTTGGTTCTGCTTATTCTGAAGCCGAAGTCCTCTAGCTTCTTCTGCCATTTCGCCAGTCTGCTTTGAACCTCGTTTCCATCCTGGCCGATGAGGACAATATCATCGGCAAACAGCATGCACCAGGGTGCCTCCTCCTGAATGTCTGACGTCAAAGCGTCCATTACAAGGAGGAACAGATAGGGGCTTAAAGCCGATCCCTGGTGCAAGCCTACTGCCACACTGAACTCATCGGTAGTGCCAGCCTCGGACCGGACACATGTACTAGCTCTCCTGTACATAGCTTGTATGAGCTTAAGGTATTTCTCTGGCACAAAGTGTAAGGAGCTATCCTGGTATGGAATATTATCTAACCCTAATTGTATATGTAAACGGGACTCAGTCTTTTTCATTATTTGAGTCTCGTTGCAACCACTATGGATATATGTAACCAAGCCTGGCGCACTCCGCACTTTAGGTATAAACCTACAAGTACGTGCGGCGGCTGGTCCGGACCGGACCGGCTAATCAGAGGGTCGCCGCGCGCTGCGCTGCTTAGTTCGCTCCCGTTGATATTCGCGCTTCCGAGTTCTCGCGTTACAATACAAAAATATAACCAAAAATGGGAAACGTAGTGTTGGACCAGTAAATACGTGGGTTGACGACATAAGGCAAATTGCTGGAAATAACTGGATTGCGATGGCTGGAGAGAGGAATGCCGTAGACAAAAGGAGGCTTATAACCAACAGTTGCAAGCAGTCATAAAAAGATGATAATGATGATTGTTGTGCACATACCTAGGCAGCACTTGTACATCGCTGTCAATTAATTTCAACACCACTCGACCTCTGTGGTTTCCTGCAGCTAGTAGTTTTAGTGCCCGAGCGGCTTCCGTCGGAGGATATACGATGCGAGTCAGAGGCACCACATATCCCTTTTCTATACCATCTGCCATGTATCTTTGTATTGCCTGAAAAAATGTATTAAAATGTAAACCATGTAAGAGATACTCGTATGTGAAATAATATTTGAAACAAATATGAGAATTAATGTGATCTCTCAGGCATATTGCATACAGAATGAAGAGTCGCGGCGGCGTCGAGGTGCAGGCGTGTCTATTCTGACTTTTCTATTCATTTATAATATATTGCCTCTACGCTGCCGCGACCGCACCGTGACTATATAATTGTGTACAAAAGTTAGAAGAGGCACGCCTGCGCCTCGACGCCGCCGCGACTCTTCATTCTGTGTGCTATAATTATGCCCAAAATATGCAATTCGCTGTCTATGGAAAGCCAAACGAGGTCAAAGTATCGTTTCACATTTCGATTCTATTGGGAAAATATTAAATGACATGGACTTTTGGCTGTACCGTTGTAACAAAATTTTCGTAAAAATCAGCCAACTTCAAAAAAAAGGTTCCGTACCATTATATAGGTATATACAACAGGTCTTTTTAGTCTCCACTGCCAGGCCAGAGCAGACAGAGAATTTGGCCTACACTTTCCTCGGTGGCCAGACGGGTTGAAGTGCTCATTGATGTTTATGAGCTTTGATTAGCTTGTATTTCCTATCTACGACCTACACGGAAAGACTAGGAGTAGTACCACCGCAAGTCGAGGACAAAGTTCCTTTTTGACCCCCTTTTGTATGCGGCAATACCAGAAGGTATTGTAATTAAACAATGGATTTTTGCGCAGATCTGCGCCCCCGCATACGAATATATTTGAGCACGTCGATATGAATATCTTTTCTCATGGGACCAATAATGGTGGGATTCATAGATCACATGGGCAGTTACAAGGGCACAGTTAGTTACAAGTTCCCTTTCTTCTTACCTGTATAACGTCCTTGTCGGCAAACAAACTAGAAGCGTCCACGATATGGTATGATCTCATTTTCGTCAGATTGGTCATTCCGAAGGTGTAGTCTTCCCTATTTGATATCAACGAGAAATCAAACATAATGCTAGCGCAGACACTCACTTGAAGGGTTGCCTGTAACGATATAATATCGAATTAATATTCATCTTAACTGCTACTTATTTTCATCCAAATGAGTAGTATTCCAATACCTTTGCCTTCCCAAATCTAACAAAGTCCTATACTTCCCCAGCTAAAAATGCAACCGATGGGCAGCAGCGGAACCACAAGAAGCTAAAGAAACTGCGCTAGCCATCTCGCCTGCCAAGCGTGGTGAGAATGGTTATATCTCCTCATGTATCCAAGAATCCTTGGAAGATGCCTTTGTCCAGTAGTGGACTGTTTACGATTAAAATGATGATTCAATCTCCTGGCTTGCGTCCTAAGTAGGGTCAGCCCTAATGATATATTTCCTCCAAACTTGACGGTTTTGTGCCAACTCCGGTGTTATTCCCAATGCCTTCATATCTGATTGTACAGTCCTTATCCAGGTGGTTGGGGGTCGTCCTCTGCCTCGCTTTCCCGTGTCAGAACCGTGGTCAGAACTACGATGCATTACGTGACCATACCAACGGAGCCGATTTTCTCGCATTTTATGCTATATTTCAGCCACTTGATTGACTTACGGTTACTTGTTGAAATGATGATGACAATGAATATTCATAATAGTATTTTGCTATACTGGATGATTAGTAGATGGATGCAAAAACTGTAACGGTGGATTAGGGAGACTTTTGATAATTTGTTAGATTAATAAATATGTTAGATTGATAAATCTAATAAAAATAAATATTATTTTAATATTTCGGTTAAATATTAACAACTCTACTCGCACGTATCGCAAAGAAAGATTACGCGCGAGCGTCGTCGCGTCGTCCTTTGTTTATATAGACTTACAAATATCACGACAGGACATGAAGAACTCGAAAAATATTTTTTATTTAATTTACTTAGTTACGTCAGAAATCGTAGAACAAAGTTGTTGTTTGTGATGTTAGTTTCTAATCTTGCGAGGTTTTTTTTATACAAGTAATCACCAACTAGTGTTTAACAAGGTAACCATGTATAGATTTTATCATCATCATTATCAGCTCCTTTTTAATCTCCACTAAAGGAGCACGACCCTCTTTGTACTACTAGAGCCATACTTGGCCAAAGCAGCCAGAGGACTTGGCCTACACTCTCCACGTTGGCCAGACGGATTGGAGAGGTCTCACAGATGTTTATAAGCTTTGTTTAGCTTGTATTTCCTGAGTCGCCTTCTACGACATCCACGGGAAGACTTGGAGTGGTCCTATTCTACTCTGCCGGATACCACACGGCTAATATAAAATTAAAATAGGTGTAACTATCGCTATTAAAATTATTTATTCCCAATTTTAAAACAACAGTTTTACTTACGTTTTTAAGTGAGCCTTCTACACAGCTTATCACTATGGCACATCCTTTTCCTTTAGTGCGCGTAAGAACTAAGTCTTTGAACGTATGGTCCTTGGAGTTTCCGATGTCATCCTCTGAAAAATATAAAAAAGTATCTAATTGACTCTTTGGAAAGGGTTAACCAATTATATTATTGAAACTAACGTGAGATATATACATTATTTTGAAAAAGGGAAGTACGGTCCCAGAATTCTTTGGGTGGAACACGTTATGTCAGCGATCGAGCGTGCAACAACAACAGATATGATAAAAGTCTCAAAGATAGATAGAAGTCTCAAAGAGGCCGAGCAGACCTGTCCCCACGGGCAGCACCCGTTCACGAGTTGACGCATGGATTAGCCATCGCTGAGCTCAACCATATTAGAGGGAACTCGAAGACCCGACACACAACGCCGCCACCAGTTTGAACATTTTAGTAAGAAAAAAGCAAAAGTTAATTGTCGACACTCGTTGACCGCAAACATATACATGTTTTACAATATACACGTAAATAACTTACCTTGTAAATCTGGAAACCGTTTAAGCAGGAATCGCTTCTTCTCCACACTGCCAACCGTCGTGAAGACCCTATAATTGTGAGCCAGTGCGACAGAGATGACAGCCTGGCCGAGGCCACCGGCGCCGCTATGTACGAATACCTCATGGTTACTTTCGCTCGGTGCTTTGACATTCTGAAAAATAAAAGAAAGTTGGTTTTTGTTAATAAGATTGATATCATCATCATCAGGTCTTTTTAGTCTCTACTGTAGGGGCATGACCCTCTCTGTACTACCGGAGCCATACTTCGTCAGAGCACACAAAGGATTTGGCCTACACTCTCCTTCGCTGGCCAGACGGTTTGGAGAGGTCTCATTGATGTTTATGAGTTTTGTTTAGCTTGTATTTCCTAAGTCGCCTCTAACGACCTCCATGGGAAGACTAGGAGTGGTCCTATTCTACTCTGCCGGAACCACACGGCTAAGATTGATATGATTAAACTTAAAGAGTATTTGATAGCAATAATATAAAACAATATTTTAGTTTCTCCTAATTTAATACAATTTTTACTGTTAGAAACGACTATTATTAAACTTTTTATGAAGTATACCGATAAACGGAACGTAAAATCGCAGTTACTCGCAGATGAGAGGCAGTCTTTGACATAAAGACCTTCATTGCCTGAGGAAATGAACGGACTAAACCGCTTGTTGCAATCATTCGTCAGAGAAATTCAAATTAGAGCGTATTGAAAACGATCCCTCAGTAGATCCCTAGTTTAGTGAGTCACGTAAGAGCGTGTATAGTATCGCTTATCGCTGCGTAGATTCACAACTTCATTCAAGTCTATTCATGACTAAGCGGTAACTGCATCTCGGCTTCCTTCTTCTTCATCTTAGCAGCTCAGTAACAGAACTGTTCCAGCAGCAGCAGAAATATAATAATAATTACCAGACAGTAGAAAGCTTGGGTGTAAGCGAGAGGGACGGTGGCCGCGTCTTCGAGACTCCAGTGCTCCGGCACCGGCCACAGCAGCTCCGGGATTGCTAGCACTCGGGAACTGGCCGCTCCGTGTGGTATTAAGCCCATCACACGTTCACCACTAAATATATAGAAATTCGAGAATTATTTATACATATGAAATGAAGGTAAACTGAAAAAGGACTATGAAAATGTGTACAGTTTTGTAAATTATTTGCACTAAGTTGTGTAAATTGACGTGTTTTCAAATCACTAGCACTATGCGCTTAATTCATTAAATACATCAAAAGTATTTGTATAATTTAGGTCAATCCTTGCATAAGATCACCCTCTTGTTGGAATGAAACTTGTTGAAATAGATACATATGAAATTTAAAAACGATATATATTTATTTATTTATTTTCACCTTACATCTATCATTACAGGCTAACCTATTGCGATAGAGTAGCTTAGATACAATATTCTCTATAGTCTGTAGCAGATAATCATTAAAGATACCCTTGTGAATTCACCCAGAGTGCAACAAAATAGATCGATATCATTTCCTACTAGGTTAAGTGTACGTATCGCTCGCGTCAGTGGTGCCTCCTGCAGCAGATTGGTCCGTGCGCGCGGCACGGCCAGCAGCGGCGGGCGGCGGCGGCGCCACACATACCTATCCGGCACGCACAAACCAATCTGCAGCAATACATCTGCATTCATAAGTTTCCCTCTTAACAATTTAAATAGGTACTCAACAAGTGCCAGATGTCGTCTAACACCTAGTTCGTTGTATCCAACCATACCCAGAATAAATAAGGTTGGATACATTAAAGGATAGAAGGGATATACTCCATGCATCCTCCTGAACAAGTACCTAATAAACTTGTTTTGTACTCTTTCCAACATTAGCCTATATTTTTCTTCCCGTGGATCCCAGATAACTGAGTTCACCTCCAGCTGACTACGGACCAGTGCATTATATAATGATATAATGGTTTGTATGTTGGTGAAATGTTTTACTGTACGCAAAACAAACCCTAAATTTTGAAAAGCCTTCTTACATATTCTGGTTATATGATCTGCAAATGTTAAGCCTGCGGTAAAAGCGACCCCTAAGTCTTTCACTTCAGACACCCTGTTTAAAGTAGTGCCATCGATATTGTAATCGTATTGAATTGGCGCGCGCACCCTAGTGAACGTCATCGTCACGCACTTTGAGATATTAAATTCTAGCAGGTTTTGCCTACTCCAGTTCACTACACTATTAATATCTCTCTGCAGAGTTCCGCAATCGTCAAGGCTGTTTATGTTGAATGTCAGCTTAATATCGTCCGCGAATAATAAACATCGTGCTTCTTTGACTACCTGAGGAAGGTCATTTATCATCAGGACGAACTGTAAGGGCCCTAGCGTACTTCCCTGACTCACGCCTGACCTTGTGTAATAGGACCTTGACAAGTTCCCGGCATAGTCCACGTATTGTTGCCTATCACTCAAATAGCTTGCGAAAAATTTGAGCAAGTGAGGGGTAAAGCCAAACCATGCCAACTTCATTAATAGCTTGTCATTATCGACCAGGTCGAAAGCTTTTTTGTAATCGAAGTAGGCTGTGTCTACCTGTCCCCCTCCGTCTACTGTAGCTGTAACATACTTCACGTGGCTGATAAGGTTTTCTGGCAGTACTTCTACCCGGTGTATAACCATGTTGTGCATCAGATAGTTGAGAACTCAACTGTGGTATTATACTGTCATTTACAGACGACTCGAAGACTTTAGCCGGTGTAGAAAGTATAGCCACAGGCCTATGACCTTCAATTTCTTTACCAGCTTGACCCTTGGGTACAGGAACTATACGAGTCTTTTTCCATATCTCTGGGAATACGGCTGATTTTAGACTTGCGTTATAGATATGTAGCAATGGTCTAGCTAGCACCGATCGACAATCCCTAAAGATATAAGGTGGGATGCCGTCTGGCCCCGTGGACTTTTTTGGTGTGAGACGCTGGAGTGCTGACATCACTTCGCTTAATTGCAGCTTATCAATTTGAACTCGAGCAGCCCCATTTCCCCCTCCTGCCTCAATTATTGCTGAGCTTACATCTAATCTGGCCTTTGTTTGACTATACACAGATTCGAAATAATCCGCGAACGCAGCAGCACATTGCTCATTTGTTAACACGACTCCGTTTTTAACAATTTTTTGCTCACTCCTGCTACCCCTTTTAGAGTTAACGTAAGACCAAAACGATTTGGGGTCCTCCACCATCTGACTTTGAACCTGCTGTTGATATTGCTTATTAGCTATGTCTATCATTTGTTTAACGTTCGCCCTGCGCTCGGAAAATCTATCGTAGTCCATACGTAATTTACTTTTTTTATAACACTTATGCAGGTATGCTTTTTTGGTCCAAACACTTTATAATGTCAGCTGTAAACCATTGTGGATAAACATATTTTTGACTGAACCCTTTTTTTTCTTTTTTGGCACACAGTTATCAATCAAGCTGTTTATCGTGTCATAAAAATACTTTAAACTCGACTCTAAATCTAACAAGTACATAGGCGTCCAGTCTACGCCCGCAATTAATGCATATAATGCCAAGAAATCGGCCTTTTGGAAATTCCAACCTTGATTTTGCGGGTCGTCATCAATTGCTGGCGCACTCCGGTCAGTGTATAAACAGTGATAAACACTTACTGTAATTTCCAGCGGCGGATGTTGGGCATCCACTGGTACTAACGGCTGTTTCGCTAGACCTACGAGCACACTTTCACCTCCCAATTTTGTAAGCACAAGATCCAATAATCGATCGTTGCAATTCGTTATTTTGTTACTCTGAGTAAATCCACAATAATTTTCAAAGTATTCGTAATAATGATTAACACTCGATGAACAGGAATACAAGTTAAAATCTCCAATCACCACTACTTTTAAATATTTGTCACAATATTGTTCAATAATGCTGAATAATAATAAGTAGTCACTTTCAGAACTATTAGGTGGAATGTACGCTACACACAACATAAACAAATGTCTGTTTCGTAGGTATACGTTAGCACTTACTAACTCGAACACTTGACTATCAATGTTTACGTCGTTATGCACTAGGCGCATCTCAAACCGCGGTGAGGCTACGAGACACGCGCCTCCTTGTTTACGACCGTCTGCGCGATCGCATCTAATTATTGACCATCCCGGGGGTATTAATTCCGCGTCTTGAATGGATTCGCTGCAACCGGTTTCCGTGATCGCTAACAAATCGTAGCTTGATGAGGATATGGAAGAATAAAAGTCATCTAACTTTGTTCGTAGACCCCTTACATTCTGATAATAAATCTCAATAGATTTACTTTGATTCCTGTGTTGAATTGGATGGTCGACGAAACCACACCCACTCGCAGTACTCAATATTTATAGACCAGTTTTTCGGTTCGCACAATTTTCCATATTTACTTTCTGGTACGCCTATGACGAATGATGCATAGTCTCGTTTCGTTTTATGTTTTATTTTTTCTATACTTACGGGAGTTTCGTTCCCACATATGTTCTTGACATGATCTTTCAACTGTTCCACTTCGGTGTCTTCGCTCAATCGCCATACGTGTAAGAATTTCTTACGTTCAGTGCCTTTAATTTGGCTCTCATTCATGTACCCTCCCTTTTTTACCTCACTGTTGGGGTATCTACTTCTTCTTTTCTTCACAGTAGCCCACTCCTCTGTTTCTTCTTTTTTATTTTCGATACTCCTTTCCTAATTCACAACTTCTTTCACAAAATATATATATATATATGTTATGATATCTAAAATTATTTTTCTTTGCAAAGTTTGTAAACTTTCTTTTTTGTAAAGATCTTCGTGTATAAATATCTTATTCATATTTCAATAGCTTCTTGCATAAGCGGATTACAAAAGAGATATTCCCAAAGACAATCAAACTTCCCCAGATCGAGGGACAACATCCATAAAATGGCAACACTGTCCAATTGCCGGATGACAAAATTGGACGTGTATTCCTTAAAACTGAACTTTATCCCTTACACAGAGCCTAAAGTCAGGTGCAGGGGGCACCTGACTTTAGGCTCTCGTGATAATATGTATGAATTGTAGGTATTTTTTTATCACCATCATCAGGTCCCTTTTAGTCTCTACTACAGGAGCACGACTCTCTCTGTACTACTAGGGCCACACTTGGCCGGAGCAGCCAGAGGACTTGGCCTACACTCTCCACGCTGGCCAGACGGGTTGGAGAAGTCTCTTAGATGTAAAGCTTTGTTTAGCTTGTATTTCCTAAGTCGCCTTATACGACATCCACGGGAAGACTTGGTCCTATTCTACTCTGCCACAAGGCTAGGTATTTTTTTATATTCGCAATATTTTTGAAGTAAGCGTTCCCGTCGTACCGTATGCACCATTGACTTGCACCATCAATGGTGCCGCTAGGCATGATTTTTGAGATGAAAAAAAAACATTGAACTCGCGACATTGTCACCGCTAGCGTATCCGAAACTATAAGTAATCGACTGTTCAAAGTTTCACTTGTGTTGGCACGCCCACAGGGCCACTGTTTTTCTTTGTCATGTGGTCAATGTAATGTTAGTTTCTAAGATAAAACTTGAGTACCAACCTGTCAGTAACTCCGCTAAACTCCATCGCATAAGACCCTGTGCTGTCTCCGTAATATTTGGAGATCCCTAATGCCTGCTTTGAGTCACGGTGGTTGAAACTGCAGTAGTGAACCTGTAAGCATAATAATTACCCTCAGACCAATTGTATAATGACTTCCGCCGTTTTGCCAAACTGAAAGTAAAATGTACCTAACCTTTACTGACGACTATCTACAGGTATATAAATTCTGGCGAGCTCCGTGGCGCAATGGTTAACACGCCAGCCTGCGACACGAGGGCCCCGGGTTCGATCCCCATTCAGGTCAAGATGGAAAGTGATCTTTTTCAGATTGGCCTGGGTCTTGGATGTTTATCTATATATGTATTTGTTATAAAATATAGTATCGTTGAGTTAGTACTCCATAACACAAGTCTCGAACTTACTTTGGGGCTAGCTCAATCTGTGTGATTTGTCAGTATATATTTATTTATCTATTAAAAAAAAATACTAACCGTAACAGGTATACCAGCTCCCTTTAACATGGGTTGCTCCACCCATTGCAAAGAATTCGGATCTCCAAGTTGCATGCTCTTCAATGACACCACACTGTTTTTAAACGGTTCTTCCGAGGTTGGAAGATAGTACTCTCCACCCCCGGTGCCCTGCAAGGCAGTAGTTATACATGTCAATATACTTTTTTATGCGGTTAGTCAAACGCCTAGCAAAAATTACTCAATGATGAAAATAGGGATCAAGAAAAAGAATCGAGAAATAGCAACATCCTTTTTAGGGTTCCGTAGTCCACAAGCTGCAGCAGTGGGCTTCTGACGGCTGATGTGATGATATTCTTTTTTAAACTTTTGCGCTTTAAACACATAATTTTATAATTATGTATATAAACGGGACTTAGCACGAACCTATTTATTATTTGTTTCCGTTGACGTCAACGGAAACAAATAATTAAAAGGTTCGTGCTAAGTCCCGTTTATATACATAATGAAATGATGATGATGATGAAGATAGTTGGACTGATAGTGTCTTCTTTGTTAATATGAATGTTGTGTATACCTGTAATTGGTGCTTACATTAGAACTAGGAATTCAATGTCATTAATTATGTCATAAGTAATCACTGTTGTTGTACCTAAATATATAAATAAAAAAATTATAAAAAATAAAGATAAAGCCTAGTCCTAAAGACTAAAGGTAAAACGTTTCTGTGCAAAAAATTTAATTAAGGAACCTTAGGTGTTGTTACAAAATCTATTACAGATAAACTACTTACATCACAATCCTCTGATGGGGAATTGGGACTAAATTTGTGAGATTTTAGAGCAATTTCCTTCGTCATCACCGGCAAATCACGGAATGAAACGCTTTCCAAAATAGTTCCACCACAACTAGAAAAAAAAAGAAGTTAGGATAGGCCAGTTTTATTGGTTTAAAATATTACATTTTAAATTAGTCCATCAGTTACAAAATAAAAAAAATATTGGACACGTATTTTTTCTTTTGCCAAATGAACAACAGTGATGAAGATAAAGTGCGTCAAAGTTCATGAGCTCGTGACGTCAAAATCTGCAAAAAAATTCAGCAAACAATAACGTCACACGGGAATATGGTTCAATATTTTTTTAAATGTAACTGAAGGAGATATTATATTTTTTTTTATTTAAGCCGTTGGTCCCGGCTACCATCTAGTAGTCGTTGAAGGAACGACGTCAGAGGCCGAGAGGCGGTTCTGAAGAACTCTGACACCAGGGTGTGCATGGTCGATTGACCGTGACACCTACCTACATGATGATGATGATTATATTTTTTCGAAAGATATATTGGAAGGCAGTTTTGGTTTTTATACGACCGCCAAAAAAGGAGCGTATTATTTTTCGAGTTCATTTATATTATACATCTATGTATGTTGGTTTTTCATTCCCTGGTAACTTGTGAATGGCCCAACGGATTTGGTCGGAACTATCGTTAGAACTCTTAGACCCATCTTAGTGACATATAATTAAATTTTTCTGACAAGGTAGTAGTGTTTTATACATTCTGGCTCATAGTATGCGTCATACGCAAGCAAGCAAATTTTGATAAAATTTAATTTTTGCCTTACATACGGGTGTTTTTTTTTTAAATTATATCAGGTGTAAATATATAACATGATTGATTGGGTGACTTAGTAGAAATTACCATAATAGGTCATATTCCTGAATGAAATTTGCCTCCATGAAAGATACTTTATCCTCATACAGCGCATTCATAAAATGGTTCTTCACGTTAATACTCAGACTTCTAATAAGGCAAGGTTCCGAAACTCCTTCGTAGTCGTGGTGTAAGGTGTACATCTGAAGCAGGCTGTCGATGAAGGTGGTCCAGTTTTTGTTCCATAGGATGTTGGCTTTATTGTATGTCTCGCTCATATCGGCGATATTCCGGAATTCACCGCTGAAAGTAATATATGACGTTAGTCAGGTCGTCTTTTTAGTGGGAGTCCCCAAGGATCGAAAATAGCTCCTCTGTTGTTCAGAAAATGTTAGATGGAATAGAAATGAGGAGATAGTATCCAACAATATCAACAACATTCACAATGAGACAACCAATCACAAATAATAAATTAATTTTATTAATTTGTACCCCCTAAACGGATTGAATACATTACCTTTAAATTGCAATTAAGGTCTTTATGTATTTCTTGTATTCATGCATTTAAACGATTGATAACTGATTACTGAGGATTCCATCATCTCAGGAATTCGTCATCGAAATCGGTAATTTTAGAATTTGAACATTTTATTCACCAAGAATTCTTGGCCTCTAAATTGTAACAAATTGCGAAGTCGGGATATTTACGGCTTCTTTTATAAGTCTTCAATACTGTGTAAAGAAGGCAAATGATGATTATGCTCCTTTAGTGGAAACTAAAAAGGACCTGATGATGATGATGATAATGCAAGACTGGACATTTTCCGGATGCCCAAACTACCGTGTTTTACATGCAAAAAGCTGAGGCCTAATTGTGTTCATCCAAATTCATATTCAAAATGGTCGATAGGGAAATTTGTTTAAGGGTGTCAAGATTTTGTAGGAAAGAAGGTTATGTCTAAGAAAGGCTGCAACGGAGGTTATAATAGTAGGGGATGCTAAATGTGGATTTACTCGAGCGTCGTGGGGACCCATAGGACTTTAAAGATTAGGTAGTAGAATGAAAAAAGATTGTATGATATTTTTAATTTCAGCAGTGGAAAGAGCAGCTAGGGGGTTTCAAAAATTTTAAACAAAAACTACCTCTATAGTCCCTTGAATATACTCGAGTGCGTCCAATTAATGCAAGTTGGCTTAAAACATGCCAAAAATTGTGTATTTATAGCACTAATGTGACGATTTGACCATCACATCATCAAAGTAACAAAAGTGCAGATAAAAAAATCGCCGGTAGGTCTCGTATATCCTCCTGCGTGGTCGGCTCTTTTTTATTTGGGAGTAAATACTTTAAGAACAACTATGAAGATATAGTCTGACGATATCCATATGTTAAAGCAAAAAAACATAACCCCCAATTAAAGTCAGATGTGCCGAAGTTAACCGTCATATTTTAATCTGACGCGCGTTCATCCCAAAATACCCGCTTGGATTTTAAATAACGAAAGTTTGTCCTAAAAGACAATATTGTACGAGTACAATGGTAAACAGAACGTGTCTGTTTCCAAAAGGCGCTGTAAAGCGAATTCTTCGCACTACGTCGCTTTCCATAATGTCTCTATGTGTTTTAACAGGATTATATTATCTCTATGGTTTTAACTTCAATTCCATCATGTCGGTCTTCATTTAACTATAGTTACGTCACTTTTAAATTTGATTAACACCGTTTTGATACCCCGTCAATATAATCAAAATAGAAATTACGTTTGACGAATTTTGTTGCGGATAATTTTATATGGAAAAAAATTGACGATGCTTGTTACATGTTGCTGAATACTAATTTTGTAAATTTTGACGAAGCATGTTTTGGATATTTCGTTAGGGTATATTAAACGAAGCTTGTGGCGGATAAATACCAGAATGTAATTTGATATAATGGAATAAATTAATTAATAATTTGAATATAAGTGAAAGTACTGAAATAAATGACAGAGAAAAAGCAGTGTGCCACGCTTAATTTTTTTTAATACTTTAATATTAAGTGCTATGTAATCAGTCATCTCTCAGACTAAAACTGGACGCATGGGATATTTCCTTAGCTGTGTGTAGTGTAAAGCACGAATTTGATTTTGCATCACAAAAAAGATCTACTTTTAAAATAAGACACATATCGACTTATTATAAAACGAGGCTCAGCTTTAGTTCCTGGTTTCAACCAATATCCACCATAAAGTTAAGTAAAAACAATTCTATGCATAAATCGTTAGGGCGCAAAGACTTCCGAAAGTGTAAACTCAATAGATCAGCATCTTAAATGTAAAAGTACGTAATTTAAATTTTACTGGTTACCCTGAACTACCTGTCTGCAGCATGATCTTGCTGAAATGTCTTATCAATTTGTACATAAATATTTAGTAGATAAGTAAACACTAAAAATATAAAATCATACCTGTAACAATAGTCCCTGTTTTTTAGCAAGTGGTAGACTTCATCAGATTTGAACATTTTCCCTTTATACGTCGGAATTTGATGTACAAGGTTCGTCTTGACTGGCATTACTTTTCCAACTATATATCCAGTTGCCACAAGGGAATCACTCTCTAAAACCTAAAAAGATAAAATATTTTTTATTACATGTTCGACGGTTACAGATGTCAAACCAGTGTGTAATTTAGATACGAAAGACGAAGATGCGAAGTACTGAGGTGCAAGCGAACTCAGGCGCGAAGAGCTAAGGTGCGAATAACCTGAAGTACGAAGAGCTGAGGCGCGAATGAACTGAGGTGCGAAGAGTTGAGGCCCGAATGAACCCAGGCGCGAAAAGCTAAGGCGCAACCACGGTTTTCAAGTTTCGGAGCCTATTCAAGCAAACAGTCATTTAAATCTTTCTTCTTTATAATATTAGTAGATAGTGTAGAAGTGCAAATGTCTACTACACTTCTACACTAGTCTACATTAATCAAAATCCAAATCAAATAACCAAACCAATCAAATCTTTCCTCTTAATCATATTAGATAATGATAGATATATAATGCCGTTTATTTTCTACTCTAATCACACATATACAACAGTTTGATAAAAAGCAATGTCATTAAAAATACAAATTAAAACAATACTTTACAATTGTTTAAGTATGCCACAGCAATACAAAAAGGTTGTGTCTCAAATCTCAAATCTCAGAGATTATATTGCCATGAGAGCAAGAGGTGATCTTCTTGTGTACCTAACGCACCGATGGGCAACCGCCATCAAGAGCAAGGGAGAAGCACTGTCATTTAGTCTTAACATCACAAAGGCTTTTGATCGGGTCTGGCATAAGGCTCTTCTCGCGAAGTTACCATCTTACGGGCTTCCTGAGGGACTATGCTTGTGGGTCGCTAGTTTCTTATCTGGGCGTAGCATTCAGGTCGTTGTTGACGGTTTATACTCCGATATCATGCCCATTAATGCTGGCGTCCCTCAAGGATCTGTTTTATCTCCTATGCTGTTTCTTTTGCACATCAACGACATGTTAAACACTAGTAGCATTCATTGGTATGTGGCAAAATTTTATAAGGTTATTTAAATATATAATCAAATAATAAATTAAGAAAGATTTTAGTAACTATAACTCACTTCAAACATCCCGGTGCCTCTGTGCAGGTTGACGTGGATACTGAGAGACCTTCTATCGTGTAGGATGGGTTGGGCATAGAGGTGAACGTCAGAAAATTGTACCGACAATTGCTTCTTTTTGTGTTCTGTTGACATCGCGAGGGTGTCCCATACAGCCATTAGTGCCGCCGCGTATGGATATAGCGTTTTTCCTGTGCGGATAAATATTAAGTGCAGTTTTATTACATTTTAGCTATTTACGCGACTTCGTCCTTCGTCCAGCGTGTAATATAACCAACGATGTTACGTGAAGGAGTGACTCAGCCCGTCAAAATAAACAAGTTTTCCTATGGGACCAAAACTGGGAACTCAATTTTTTTTGTCATTTTTATACTAATTGCCGGGCCGGCCGAACAGTGTTGCATGAACATGTAAATTTTTTTCCAGGATTGGTTCCATAGGAAAAATTGTTCATTCAGCCCTTCATGGGAACGTCGCGTCGTTGGTTTTATTACACGCTGTGTATACATCGTTAGAACTGTGTTTCATCACCATCCATCCGCAGTTTTAGCGTGAAGTATTAAAAATTCTCACACCGTTCCTCACAAACGACTTATACTAGGTTGGTACCTTTACCTTTTTAACTCATTCACGGATACTGGACCAGACACAATAGACATAACAATAGAAGTCTACGTCTACGGGACGTCCCGGAAATACACACCTCTTACGACGTTTCCTTGAAGAAAACTGTAGTCGTCATCGTGCAGGGAGACCACGAACGTGCAGGAAGATATCTTGCTTCTGTTTGCCGACAAGTACGAAGTAATGCCCCTGAAACAGACATCATTGTTGATATTTAGGGTTCCGTACTTTGAAAGGAAAAAACGAAACCCTTATAGTATCACTTTGTTGTTCGTCTGTCTGTCATATTGTTTATCAACACCCGTTTTCCTCAGAAACGCGTAGACATATCTAGCTGAAATTCATACCAAATATTTAACGTAACTGTCCCTTGGAGCTCTAAAAAAATCAATCTTCTAAGCCAACGCAATCAAAAGATACAGCCGTTTATGCCTCAAATTTTCAAAGAACTTAAAAAAAATTTGGTCATTCCTTTACAAACTGGCCGGGCGGCAGAACTCTTTTGTATGAAAATGCCGAAACTTTTTATGAGTTTCCAGCATTGGTCCCATAGGAAAAGTTGTTCATATTGATGGGCTGAGTCACCCCTTTAGGAAATGTCAAGGATACATTTACACGCTGTATATTACTAGGTACTTACCACTTCTCGCTGTGCATCCAATGTACTAAGTTAGACAGGAACGGAGTGCCAGTAGAAACCGGGAACTCAACCTTTGGATACAGAGCATTCACTTGTGGCAAGAAGCCAGCAAGATATAATCTGTAATAAAAAAAAATATATAATATAATTCATTCTCTTCCATGCTGGTATGGGAGAAAAAAAAAACGTAGAATATGCCAGCCGCGTCTTTTCCCGCGCAAAGCGTAGAAGCCGGTCAAGGGAATGGGCGAAAATCTGAAGAATCATGACAATAGACGATGCGGCTAGGAACCCATCTCTATGATTCCGTTTTCCACCTTATGGCCACCAAAATGCTAAGCGTGGCCTTTTGGTCTTACGATCTAAGGCTCTGTCTACCACGTAAGGGATAAATACGTGATAATATCATCATCATCATCAAGTCTTTTTAGTCTCCACTGCAGGTGCATGACCCTCTATGTACTACCGGAGCCATACTTGGCCAGAGCAGACATAGGATTTGGCCTACACTCTCCTCGCAGGCCAGACGGGTTGGAGAGGTCTCTTTAATGTTTATGAGCTTTGTTTAGCTTGTATTTCCTAAGTCGCCTCTTACAACATCCATGGGAAGACTTGAAGTGGTCCTATTCTACTCTGCCGGAAACCATACGGCTAATATATATAATTATAATTTAGCATTTTTTTACGTGTGACACAGAGCTGTGGGATAGAATGAAATCTTACCATTTTTCTATGCCAGTATGTAGGTACCTATATCTTCCATCAATACAGGTCTGGGAGAAAAGAAAAAGCGTAGAATGTATGTACCAGCTGCTTTTCTTCCTGCGTAGATACAATTTGAAGGCACTTATACTACCACTGAGCCAAGGTTTTATTTCAAAGAAAAATATTACATACTTGCCAACAGCTTCAAGCACACAAAGCGCATTATCGGAATGTCCACGCTTGGTCATCGCTATGTGGGTGCAGGTGTTAGGCATGGATCGCTTCAGGATTGCCTGCAGTAGCCCGTGTGGAGCTATCTCCAACATGACTCCGTTTGTTGGCAGCAGACGAGATGTTTCTTCAAACAATACTGGATTCTGAAATAGGACACTTGTTCAGACAACTTAACTTTCTGTCTAATCGATATTTAAAAATGTACGTTAATACAGTTTTTGCAATTCATGAAGGAGTTTGACGTAAGTTACTGTAGTGAGTTACGAGCGTGCTGTTGCTTAGGCGAAGTGTTTAGGGTAATTAAAAAAAATCATTATAAATAAATCAATATATACTCAGTCCACACTCCACATAGTTCTAAGGTTTACTAAAAATGTGAGTTTGAGTTTATTGCAGAAAATGCTCTATGCAGTTTGTTGCCGCTTCTTTCTTTGCCATAAGTAAATTAATTGTTCTATGAAACCTATAGGAAATAAACGATTTGAATTGAATTTGAACACATTAGTTATTTTCTCAACGACTTTGATATTATCATTAATAAAAACAAATTATGTGACAAGCTACCTATGCCAATGAGTTTGTTACGCTTTCACGCCGTAACTATTGAACCGATCATCATGAAAATTTGCCTACAAGTTCTCTTGAGTACGGAGAAGGACATAGGCTACCTTTTATCCCGGGAAAAAGTACTGTTCCCGAGGGATCGACATTGACGCGGGCGGAGCCGCGGGCGAAAGCTAGTTTTTTACATATATTTATGTTCTTACCAACAAATTGTTGGTGTGATAATCCGCCGATGAATATTTCGCCACAGGATCCTCCCACTTGTCAGTGGGCACCGAAGACGATAGCCAGCGCTTACTGCGTGCTTTCGGGGATTTGATGACATCGGACAAATACTTTCGAAGTGCGGGACCTGTGAACGAATCAAGAAACTGGAATATATCTACTAAAATAAATAAAACTACGGTACTTACCCTAGTCGATTTTAATTCTCATTGGCCGTCTTCGGTGAATCAGTCAGTCAGACTGAACCGAAAAGTTGAATATTTCATATTTTTACATCTGTTTTAGGCATTATTTTAATGATAGGGAAACAGCCCGTTAAAATGAAAAACTATTTTAATGAGACTAATGCTGGGCACTCAAAAATATTCCTTCATTTTCATACTAAATTATTTCATTTTCATACATTTTCATAAAAATACATTTAGTATGAGCTTCCTCTTAAAAAAGGGTCTGGTCGAGTCTTCTGGTAAGAGGAATGTAGGTTTAAATTTCCGTTTCTTCTACTACATAATTTAGAGCAGCTGGGATTGAGAAATAATAACTTCTTCTTCTTATCGTGTTGACTCGGGCGAATTAAATTTGTGTTAACCAAAACTCTGCCACTGAGACAGCGTTATAAATAATAACTGAAGGAAATCATTTTTTTTTTTATATTACATGGGTTTACTCTTGACCATAATCTAGGCCAAAGGCCAAGATATGGTCTAGGATCGAGCGAGCTCACCCAAAAGAAGCCTATTCACTCTAACTTTAAAAAGATTCAGGTTATAAGCGCTCGGAAATACAGACGCAGGCAATGAATTCCAATCCTTAGCTGTGCGCATAATAAAAGAAGAGGAAAAGCGCTTGGTATGAATTTTAGGAATTTTAACCAGGTAAGGATGGTACCCAGCGGTGCGCCTGAACGTCCGATAGAAGAAAGGAGAAGGTGGTATGAGTTTGTGCCGTTCTTCAGCACACTCTCCGAAGAATATTCTGTAAAAGACACATAGGCTGGCGACTTTGCGTCTATGGCTAAGACTTTGCAGTTTCTTTTTTATGAGTCTTTGGTCACCTATTAATTTCCTGGCCCTGCGGTCCACCGAATCCAATGCGGAAAGTTGATATTTTTTTTATTTTTATTTTTTTTATGTATTTCCGACGGCAAACGAGCAGACGAGCCACCTGATGGAAAGTGGTCACCGTCGCCCATGGACATCTGCAACACCAGAGCTGCTGATGCGTTGCCGACTCTTAAGATACCTGTAAACACGCCTTTTGAAGGACCTCAAGTCATAGCACACAGGGAAAACCTCGGGAGGGAGTCCATTCCACAATCTTGCTGTACGAGGAAAAAAACCACGTGACGCTCTGACATTTTTGGAGACCCAAGTGTCAAGGATGTGGGGATGGACTTTAGTCCTGTGGCGAGCGGTGCGGTGGTAGAAAGGTGACGGTGGCACCAATTCAAAAAGTTCTTCAGAACACTCCCCATAGTATAGACGGTAAAATACACACAGAGAGCCAACGTCTCTCCGTAGACCGAGGGTGTCTAAATCGTCTGTGAGTGTGGGATCGTCGATAATACGAATTGCCCGGCGTTGGATGGAATCAAGAGGAAGGAGTTGGTATTGAGGTGCACCAGACCAGATATGAGAGTAGTACTCCATGTGGGGCCGGACTTGAGCTTTATATAATAAAAGTCTATGACCCGGAGTGAAGTACTGCCTCGCTCTATTGAGCACCCCAAGTTTTTTAGAAGCCATTTTGGCTTTACCTTCCAGATGACTCCGGAATTGGACCTCCTTCGTAATATCAACGCCAAGGATCCCAATACTCTTAGAAATGGTAAGAGAGGTGTCCCGAAACTTCGGTGCTATGTTAAATGGGGTCTTCTTAGCGGAAAACACGCAGACTTGTGTCTTAGTAGGGTTGAATTGAACTAGGTTTAGTTTACCCCATTCAGAGACCTGCTCCAGAGAGGTCTCAATGTCAGACACAAGTCTCTTTCTGTTCTCCTCCACCTGTGTTTGAGGGATATTTGCACGACCTGCATAATATGCATCACCCGTACTGTCGTCTGCATAGCAATGGATGCTACTAGTGTTAAGCATGTCGTTGATGTGCAGAAGAAACAGCGTAGGTGATAAAACAGATCCTTGGGGGACGCCAGCATTGATGGGCATGATATCGGAGCATAATCCGTCTACAACGACCTGAATGCTTCGCTCAGATAAGAAACTAGCGACCCACAAGCATAGTCCCTCAGGAAGCCCGAAAGATGGTAACTTCGCGAGAAGAGCCTTATGCCAGACCCGGTCAAAAGCCTTTGTGACATCTAGACTAAATGCCAGTGCTTCTCCCTTGCTCTCGATGGCGGCTGCCCATCGGTGCGTTAAGTTGCGCATTCGCTGTCATACGTGAGTTCGAGTAAGACGTATAGTTATCCCTTGTAATTTTTTAAACATCTACCCACATGTCGTCTAAATGTGTTACGTGCAACCGGAATATTACCAAAAAATCACCAGGGCTCGAATGTAACAAGTGTGAAAAAGCTGTTCACAGCACCACACAATGTGCAAATTTAACCACCAAGCAACTAGCAGCAGTGCGCTCAGCAGAGAGCCTGGAATGGACTTGTCAGGATTGCCATAAAAATTCGTCTAAAAGATCATCTTTTATCAACACTGAGATGGACTCAGACGATGAAGAAGACCTAGAGGGACTACTTGAAAAACCAGTCTTTAAGAAACTGCTCAAGGGTGTGGAGAAAACCATACAAAAAGAAATGAAAGCAATTACTGGTACGTTGGACTTTTTTAGTGAAAAAATTGATGAGTTTAATGAGTGTTTACAAGCCTGTGTGACTAAAATAAAAGAACTAGAAAAGAAAAATGCTCATCTTACTAATCAAAACGTTCACTTAGAAACAAAATTAAACGCAGTTGAGCAGCGAGTTCAAGAATTAGAACAAAAACAATTATCTAACCACATAGAAATAGCCGGAATAGCGTACACTGAAAAGATAGAACCAATCACTATCGCCAAAGCAGTGGCTAAGCAACTGGAGGTTCCAGAAGTATCGGTCAAGACAGCCCGTCGCATAAACTTAAGAGCAGATAAATGTGGATTACTGATGGTGGAACTTCAAGAAGGAAAGCGGCAACAGTGGTTAGAGAACGCAAAGGAGAAAAAACTAACGGTAAAAGATTTGCAATCTACTGTGGCAACAACAGGAGACGCTACAGACAAGATTTATATTAGGGAGGCCTTAACATCATACAACAAGTGGCTGATGTGGAAAGTAAAGTCGGAGTTAAAGGAAAGTTTCAAGTTTATTTGGTGTAAGGACGGGTTAATAAAGGTACGAAAAGACGAAAGATCAAAAATATTAGCTGTCAGAAACGAAACTGATATCAAAAAACTCCTAGCATAAAAAAAAAAACGTACTTGCTCTTTTCTATTAATAAAAATAAATAAGGATATGGATTTTGATGTAGCCAATATAGTAACTGAATTAAAAGATTGTACTAACTTAAACTCCTTTTTCGAGTGTGTACCCTCTGTTTCTTTTACCTGCGTGCACATAAACATACGCTCCTTGGTTAAAAGATTCGCTTCTCTTTTACAGTGTATTGAGAATTTAAATCATCGAGTTGATGTAATTATGGTCACAGAAGTAAATATCCCTCAAACTATAAGTTCATTATATGAAATAGATGGATATACAATGTACACTAATTTACGAAAATACCGTAAAGGCGGAGGAATTATTGTATATGTAAATAATAAACACAAATTCAACACAATAAAAATATCCACACTATCTTTTGAATGCTTACTGGGATGTATCACAACGTCAAACAACATCAAATATACACTGTGTACATTGTATAGACCACCAAATAATAATAAATGCAGATTTATACAAGAACTACGCGAAATCATTGAGAAGTATTCGACCATCGAAAATTTAATTCTCATAGGAGATGTAAACATAAACTTAAAAGGCGAATCCACTGTGAGAGACGAATATCTTAACATGTTAAGTGAGCACGGTCTTGCTTGCGGGATAAGTGAGTATACCAGGATTGAAAAAAGATTAAATTTGGTAACTAAATCTTGTATTGATCACGCATTTGTGCGTTCCTGCCAGCAAGACCTTTACTCAGCAGCGCTCGGGACCGTACTGGCGGATCATCGTATGATTGCATTGTCCTGCGTAGCGTCGCCTCATATACAGGCTGAACAAAATTATGTAAACAGAATGAATTATGTAACATTGTACAGTGAGCTGGATGGAATAGATTGGGAGGAAATAAACACTTTAGATTGTCCGAACGCTATGTATGATTCTATAAAAAGTGAATTTAACAAATGTTATGACAAGTCAATGTACCAAGTTAAGCTTACCAATAGTAAAAGAAGCAAAGAATCGTGGATAAATAAATACTTAAATAACTGTTGCATAAAACGTGATGAGTTATTTAAACAATGGTCAAAAGACACAAGTAATGCCGTATTACATTTGGAATATAAAAAATATAGAAATAAAGTAAATAAATTGGTAGAAAAAAGTAAAAATAAATACATTAAAAAACAAATTGAAGAGTGTAAGGGCGATATGAAAAAAATGTGGTTATTACTAAATAAAATATCAGGTAAGAAATCTAAAAACGTAGATGAGGTCATAATTAAGTATTTTAGTAAAAATAATATGTCCAACAGCCAAATTGCTGAAAATTTTGCCAAAACCTTTCAGGATAATGTAAATAGTATCGCTCCTAAATGCAATATCCCATTACTTAACCCAAATCAATATGTAAAACCAGCAAACGTATCGATAAGATTCAAGCCAGCTACCGAAGAAAATATAAATAGGATCATAAAAAATATTAACGACAAAAAATCTCCCGGGTATGATAAAATAAGACCATTAGATGTCAAAAGACTATCAAAAAATATTACATTGACCATTGTAAAATTTATTAATAAGTCTATAGAACGCGGTATATATCCTGATGACCTCAAAATAAGCATAGTAAGACCTATTCATAAACAAGGTGATTATAGTGATTATAACAATTTCAGACCTATTTCAATATTATCTATTCTAGACAAAATACTGGAGAAGTATATTTGTCAACAAATTCAACAATTTTATGCCGATAATAATATTCTTTCAACAAATCAATTTGGTTTTCAACCTAAAAAAAGCACAAGCGGATTGCTATCAAAATTCACAGATGAAATTAACACTTGCTTGGATGATAAAAAACACGTTTTAATAGCATTTATTGACTACAGTAAAGCTTTTGATACGCTCAGGCATAATATATTAATAGACAAACTTGATGCAACTGGAGTAAGAGGCCCTCTACTAAAATGGAGTAAAAATTATCTCGACAATAGAAAGTATACAGTAAAGATTGTAGATAGTTTAAGCGAGAGTAGAAACACTCAGGTAGGAACGGCACAAGGATCGGTTTTGGGACCATTGCATTATCTGGCGTATGTTAATGATATTAATAACATTATTAATGACTGTAAAATATATCAGTTTGCAGACGACACTTGCATTGTAGCAGCAGATCGAAATATACAAGTGGCTGAAAATAAGTTGCAAAATAATATAGATCTTCTGAATAAATGGTCACACGATATGGGCTTAGTATTAAATTCAGACAAAACAAAATTAATTCATGTACATTCTAGTCACAATTATGCATCCCATGACCCAAAAATAATAATACATTCTCATAACTGTATGCATAACAGATTAAATTCATGTAATTGTGATCCTATAGACTTAGTAACACGGCAAAGATATTTAGGGCTTATTATTGATAATAGATTAAATTGGGGTCCTCATGTTGAAATGGTATGTAGCAAATTGCGTATATTGCTCGCCAAATTTAAAATAATTTGTCATAAAATAAAATTTTCAGCCCTGTTAATGATGTATAAAGCTCTTGTAGAACCTGTGTATACCTATGGCATCACAAGTTATGGGAGAACTTTTAAAACGTATTTAGATAAAATATATAACCTTCAACGGCGTATTCTTAAAGTAATAGTAGGTAAAACAACAAAAGAAAAATATAGGGACAACTACATTGGTCTATTTAAATACTGTAACATTTTGCCAATTTATGAACTAGTAGATTATTATTTATTAAAAGAAATAGTATAAATATGCTTCCAACAGCTAAAATCAATAAACAAACTAGACAAGCGAATCGGAAGAAGTTTATAGGAGAAAAGTATAATAATATTTATGGTAAAAGAAAAATTTATAATATGTTATCAGAATTACTGAACAAAATACCTATTGAAATAACAGAGCAATTAGATAAAAATAACGCAAAATTTATAATTAAAAAATATTTCTATAATAAAAAGTAAAAATAGTAGGTATATTAAAATTTTAAACTAACACTGTGCTTATAACTAAAAACCGGAAACTATAAGATAAACACAAAAATAAATAAGTTTACTCCCAACTATTATTTATATCCAATTTACTATTGCTATTATTTGTACGTATGTATTGGTGGATGTTTAGCGATTGTGATGGTGATTACGGAACATGCTGTAGATAAGTCATAAAACCGGTCGAGCGAGACCTCATAAGAAGCAATCATGCGCACTACGCGTGATCCGTTGCACCGATATTGCAAGCAATATTGACACCTACCCTAAACGTTGTTATGTTCTAGTGACTTATGTATGAGATAGTTTTGGTTAAAGTTTGTGATTTTTGTTTGTGAATAAGGGATGGGATTATAGTTCTTACTTTGATGTTTATGAATTAGTTTATTTAGTTGTGCGAATGTGCAGCGCCTAGACAAACCATAACATGGTTTTTAGGCGTTATAGATAAGGAAAATTGTTTTGTGTAAATTATTTGGATTAAATAAATAAATAAAATAAAAAAAAAAAAAAAAAAAAAAAGTACACAAGAAGATCACCAGCACTACGCCCGTGGCGGAACCCGTATTGACGGTCACTAATTAGCTGATGATCTTCAAGGTAACCAAGGAGCTGGATGTTTATCACACGCTCCATCACCTTAGAGAGCAGGGAGGTTATCGCAATAGGCCGATAATTAGACGGGTCTGTGCGGTCACCCTTTTTAGGAATAGGGTGAACGTAGGCAATTTTCACGAAGACGGGACTTTTCTTGAGGTGTAAGACAGCGAGAATAGGCGTGCTAACACCGGAGCCAACTCAGGGGCGCATGTTTTGAGCACAATTGCTGGAATACCATCAGGCCCGCTGGACTTCCTGACGTCGAGGGAAAACAGAGCACGTCGCATTGCACTTTGAGTGAACCGAATTTCCCGCATTGAGTGCTCGCATCGCGGTAAAAAGGGCGGCGATGCTCCTCCGTCGTCAAGGGTAGAATTTGACGCGAAGAGAGTAGCCAAGAGATCGGCCGTCTCTTTTGCGGAGTGAGCCAGCGAGTCCTGACGATTGTGCAGAGATGGAAGTGAAGGGCGACAGAAATTCCCCTGCGCTGCCTTAGCAAGAGACCAGAATGCTCTACTCCCGGAGGGATAGCCAACCAGTCTCCTACCAATGCGCGCAGTGTGCGCAAACTTTGCTGCAGTGATCTGCTTCTTGTAGGCTCTTGAAGCTGCGTTGAACCGGTTCTTCAAATCAGAAGTATTACGATCCTTGACATTTCGCGCAGCAACCCAGGCTTCGTAGGCTTCGCGCTTGAGGTGGGCGGCATGCAAAGACGAGCAACGAAACCAAGGTTGAGACCGCCCTCCGATACGAACCGCCGAGCTGGGAATGTAGCACTCCATGCCCAGCAGTATCGCTTCGGCGACAGTTTTCGCACAAATGTCAGGATTTTCTGATGAGAAGCACAACCGTCTCCAATGGTAGGATGCATAAAACTCTCGCAATCCATCCCAATCTGCTGACCTATAATGCCACACACGACGCATACCAGGTGGTCTGGATTGCGTGGTCTGACCGGATGGAACCACAGCACGAACCAGGCAATGATCCGAGGTTCCTAGAGGGGCATCACGGAATACCTGGTAATCGTTTGGATGTGAGGTCAGCAGAAGATCCAACAAAGCAGGATTGTGTCCTTCAATATCAGGTATTCTGGTAGGACCATCAACTAACTGGTTGAGGTCATTTGTTACAGCAAAGTTGTATGCAGCCTTCCCAGCGTAGTCGGTCTTCAGTGATCCTAGCCACTCAAAGTGGTGAGCGTTGAAGTCCCCTAGGATCACTACCTCCGCCGATGGGTGCTGCTGGAGAATTTCGTCTATGCCCTTCTGTACATGCCCGAGAAGTCGGTCTGTTTCGGCATCACCGCTATGGGACCTGTAAAGGCACGCATAGAACCGGATGCGGTCACCGTGATCTACGCGCGCCCATAACAATGACAGGTTTCTGTCTTCAAGGCTGCTGAGACGTCGACAACATACATCCTCCCGTACGTACATACACACCCCAGCATTGGGCATAAACTTGTGCTCCAAGCTGAAACCGGGATACAAGAGATATGTGACGTCGGTAGGAGAGGATATTTGTGTCTCAGTCAGGAAAAATAGAGCCGGCTTAGTCGTCTCCAAGTGATGATGGACGACATTGAGGTTGGAATGCATTCCTCTGACGTTGAAGAAGTCCACATTGAATGTGGAAGGGGGTGCCGCTGTAGAAACATGTTTTCTATTTTTCGATCTTGCCATAAAAAAGGTGGTTAACAGGGAAAAAATTGAGGATTGCCGTAGTTACGACAGTTACATAGGCAAAGTTAAGGAATGATGGCCCGCAATGAATGACCAGTGAGGTGCGCTGCTGGCACGGGGGACGGAAGGGCCCCCGATCCAACACAATGATCAGCCGCCGTGTTCCACTCCGGTCTCCCAGGCCGGCACGACGACCAATCACGAGCTTTTGACACTGGCGGCAGGACAGCCTCCCTAGCCGGGACAGCCAGGGTTCGGGTCCTCTACGTACCAGCGGGCGGCCAGCGGACAACCGTTTCATCGGGTCTCCCTGGCCCCCGCGCCAACGTCGCACCCCCAATCAGACAGTGCAAGACTCCAGCCCCTAAGGGACCATAAACTGTCGAAACTACGGGAATCGGGAATGGGGATTGGCTCTCACGCGCAACCGTCGAAACACACCCAACGGTGCTTTACGATAGATTTCGGCATGAGGGTGGTCGCCAGCCAGTCGGACCCCACGAGGTCCTACCACCGAGCATGTCGGGTATTTTACTCGCCTCTTACGAGATGCCAACCTGACGGGCAGTGGGGAATTGTATTCTACTCCGTCCCCACATATTTGGCTGAGCCATCCCAAAAGTGGCTGCAATACTCCATGCATGACCGGACTTGCGCCGTATAAAGTTTAAGGAGCTGTTCTGGAGTGAAGTATCGCCTAACCTTGTTCAGGATGGCTAGCTTTTTGGCCGCTGTTTGAGCTTTGGTTTCGATGGAAGTGCCGAAGTTAAGGTCAGAAGACAACTTCATGTCAAGGAGTTCAAGTTCATTTGCTATAGGTACAGAAACACTACGGAAAGTAGGAGACAAGTTGAAAGGACTCCGTTTAGCGGTAAACAAACACGCCTGTGTTTTGGTAGCATTGAAACTAACCAAATTTCTGTCACCCCATTGGGACACTGAGCTTAAGGTCGAGTTTACACGCTCAACCATGGCCTCTCTCTCTGAACAAACTTCTGCTGCGCTAGCCCCAGCGCTGGTAAAATATCTCTCCATGACTGTACTATCATCTGCGTAAGCGACTACACCAGGTGCCAGCATGACGTTGATGTGTAGCAGGAAAAGAGTCGCAGAGAGAACAGACCCTTGAGGAACACCGGCATCAATAGCCATGAGGTCTGAGGAGCAGCCGTCAATAACTACTCGAATCAACCGTTCACTCAAGAAGTCAGATATCCAGCCACAAAAGCCTGCAGGGATACCGTACGCAGGAAGCTTGCTGAGCAGACCTGCATGCCAAACACTATCATAGGCCTTCGAGATGTCGGGTGACACTGCGAGAGCTTCGCCGTGTTTATCAATGGCCTCACCCCAACAGTGCGTGACATACACTAGAAGCTCGCCAGTTGATCGTCCCCGGCGAAAGCCATATTGACGATCACTGAGCAGATCATTAGTTTCTAAGTACGTCAGCAGTTTGTTGTTGAGTACTCTCTCCATAACCTTACAAAGTATGGAGGTGATAGCAATTGGTCGATAATTACAGGGGTCAGCGCGACTACCTTTTTTGGGGACCGGCTGCACGTTGGCAAGCTTCCAGGATTTAGGTACGGTGTTTGTTTTAAGGGAAAGGCGGAACAATCGTGTTAGTACCGGAGACAACTCTGGACCACAGTACCTAAGGACTCTAGCAGGTATGCCATCAGGACCACTAGCTTTATTCACGTCAAGACTCTGTAACGCTCTTCGTACCTCTTTGTTGTGTATGGTGACCTCCGGCATCGTAGAATCACAGCGAGGAATTGAAGGTGGTTGTTTGGAGCCAGTGTCCAGACGAGAATTGCTCGTGAGATCGTGATCAATCGCTGGATCATCCAAAATTAAAAAAAAAAAAAAAAAAATAGAGAGGCAAAAAGGTTAGCCTTGTCTACAGCGGAGTGAGCCGTCAGGTTTCTGTAAGGGAGGCAACATAGGATGGCAGAAGTTGGTTTCGACAAATTTCGATAAGGACCAGAACTGCTTACTTCCCGGTGGGTAAGATGCTAATCTGGATCCCACGCGACTAATATGGTCGAAACGAGCTTTGCGGATCACCCGCTTGCAAAACCTGGCGGCTTTATTGAATGCTCTTTTCTTCGATCGAACCCTCCTAGCACGAATCCCGCGATCACGAGCTTGGACCCAGGCCTGGTAGGCAGACTCTTTTTGTGCTTCTGCACGTGCGCATTCCGCATTGTACCAAGGCCGGGCTCTGAGACCGAGCGGAATGTCGGAGAATGGAATAAAATATTCCATTCCCTGCCGAATCACGTCTGTAATCGTATCAGCCGCAATGGAGGGGTCGCTCGATGAAAAGCACATTTGACGCCAGGGATAAGACGCAAAGAAATGCCGCATCTCATCCCAGTCTGCTGACTCATAACGCCAGACTCTTCTAGTGCCTCTAGGGCTGTCATCTGGAGAAGAGCTAGTCGATATGGACTTAACAAGACAGTGGTCAGACGTGCCCAGTGGGGCAGAGACCACTATTGAGTGTGTGTCTGGGTTTGTTGTCAGCAGCAGGTCAGGTCAGCAGGTCAGGTCAGTTGGGTGTATGTCCATCAACATCAGGTATTCTCGTCGGCACCTGCACCAGCTGGGAGAGATCAAGCAATAATGCAGACTTTCGTGCCTCTCTTCCAGCATGGTCAGTTTTCTGGAACGGGAACAGCCATTCTCTATGATGGGCATTAAAGTCACCCAGAAAAATTAGTTCCGCCGAAGGAAACCTTTGTTGGGCCTTATCTGCCATTTCCATGAGGTGGTCAAATAGCTTACTTGTCTCCTGGTCACCAGAGTGCGAACGATAGACACAAGCGTATATGGTAAAATCCTTGAGTCAATTAGCATAACAGTAACGATATATTTTAGAGCACTGGAGGGCAAATGTGGATGTTGGTTGTAAGGGCTCGCGAGGTCTACTGTTCTCACAAAACCACTAGTTTTAGAGTTGTTTGACTTGGTCCCATTGAAAATATTATATACATTACGTACACTTCGACGGGCTGATTTGATGGTTTGTGGAATGCCTGTGTTTTGCCTATATTGCGTTAGGCTATACAAAGATACATTGATATATAATTGTGAATACATACCCGCCTCCGCGATGTATTTTGAGTGATACGCGATATGAGAGCACGGCACCTCCTTAGCGAAGATGTTGTCAGCCGTCAGCTGTTCCACGAACCTCGTCATCACGTCCTGCGGCCCTGATATGGTGCACGAGTCGGGGCCGTTGTGACAGGCCACCTCGATCTCTGGTGGGCACATGTATTTGATCTGAAATATACAAACATGGTCAAATTCAATGAAATAAAATAAAAATAAGCATTCAGTTTTATACAAAATCATATGTGTGAATTGACGCAATCCGATCATTTGACTGGATGAAATATGAGATGATGCGGAGATAGAGGGTGAATTCTTGGATTAATCATTCCCACACTTTGACGTATGTGTTGGTGAAAATTTTGCTGTGATTGTATATTATTTAACCTCAATAATAATAAACTTAATGGGACATAGACAGTAAATTTTACCAGAGGCATCGCCACAGAGTAAGAATATCGCATACTGTTGGCCAGTGGCATAAATACAGGTCGGCAAAGCCCCTTGTTCGAGGAATCCAGGCTATGAGCAGAAAAGAAGGGACGGGGTAAGGGAAGCCACGCTAGCAAGGAGTCACTCGCAGCACGCAGATTCTAATGATCTTCATTATAAAAGAATGCCGCGGGTCTTAGATGGTAAATTACGTGATTATTGTATGCCAAAAATAAATGGAACAAATATTAACTCTTTTCTGAGACCGATTAACTGGAAAAGTCAAGCGAAAGTAGATAAAATATAAAAAATACACAATATGTGTAAAGAAAACCCAGTCCGATCCTCGATGAAGTGATTCGTCAATACGAACAACTTTTCATATGGGGCCAATGCCAGAAACTCAATCTTTTTTTGACATATTTGTTCACATACAATTTGACATTTTGTTTGGAAATATATTATTTTTAAGTTCCCATCTTTTATCCCATTGGAAAAGTTGTTTCTTATCAACGAGCTAAATCATCTCTTCAAGGATCGCAATGGGTTTTCTTTACATATGGGAAAAATACATTTTACAAAAACAATGAAAATTGAATCATGAAAATACTTAAGACGAAGGAAACACAAAGACAATATTAACCTTTTGGTAGCCAATTCCAACAGCCGCCATTGAACCCTTGATAAATGGGGTCTGCACAGACACTAGGCCTCGTGAGTATGCAGACAGGATCATCTCCTCAGTCGTAAAACAGCCATCAGCATACGCACAACCGAGTTCTCCAACGCTATGACCTAAAACGTGAATGAAGGTCTAATAAAATACTTACCACTAGATGGTCTACAGAGCATTGTCATTGGATGATATTCATCAATATAGTATACACATCACGACACCCCTACTTTTCACGGGTGCGATAACTTATACCTTAACCTTCCTTTTGAATCACTCTACCTACTAATAAACGCATCAAAATCTATTGCGTAGTTTTAAAGATCTTTGCACATGGGGATATACAGACAGCGAGAAGCGACATTGTTTTATACTATGTAGTGAAGTAATATATGTACCAATAATAAAATCAGGCACTAATCCTACGGCCTGTAGAACATCCGTAAGTCCAATCTGCACTGCAGCGATACCGACGAACGAATGGAGAATGTTGTCGAACATATTCTTCTCGGGAGATGTTATTATATTGACGATGTCGATACCTTTGGGTTGTAAGACTCGGTTGCAGCTGAAATAGAGTTAATTTAAGTTATTATGATACTTTATAAAGGTCACAAACGATGCCAAGCATGAAAACTCTAAGTTACGCAGAATCAAAAAGAAAACCCAGAAAAAAGTTTTTTCAAAAAAATATAAAATATATAACTACTTTATCACTCAGGATAACACAAGGATTTTAAACATACGTCACTTATCTAAATCTGTTTAGATATTTAGAAACTATAGTGGAATAAAAAAGCTTACAAACATATTTTGATGCTATTAAAATATGTACCAACGGGTATGTACGTACGAAGCCAGTTACTGGCCGACATGTTACGACCTCATCCGGAGGTCTTCCTCAGGACGATTGAATTTGTACGTCAGTAACCCGTTGTTACATGCGCTAATAATTTCTACATTCACGTTACTTCTGATTAAAAACTATTTCGATTTATATCTCTAAAAGTTAACCCTTGTTTTGGGCAGTTGACTGTCGGCAATTACGTACCGTTAGTGTACCAAAATAATAAATAATGTTTTTGCTAAATATAAGTTACAAGAAATTTAAATGATAAGTGAGAATAAGAAGAATATCAATGCTGGATAAAAAAATAAGTAAAAGATCAAAAATCTGATTCTTACCGCTCAATGGCTGCAGAGAAAATGGGTATCCTCATGAGATGCTTGCCCATGCCAACCCATTGCGACCCCATGCCGCTGTACACAAACACTAATGGTCGCTTGGCGTCATTGAAATACTCTATTCCTTCTGAGAGACTAGCTGCTTCCTTTTCTGGAGTTGCATCTAATAATTAACATTACTTTAGTAAAACCTTTATTGCAGCAAAAATATGAAAGAAAAATATTATTAAATGCGGTTTTATCGCTACTGCAATCGCTATGAAGAAGAGATGAGATGAAACTGAATTCGTCATACCATATTGAAATTTATCAAATGCATTTTGTTGCAAACATGCAAACACTTACCATCAGGTGAGATGGGAGACAAATGCCTAAATTTTGTAAAAAAAAAAAAAAAAGAAAAAAACATTCTGGTACATGTTCTAAAAGAAATGATGAAAGTTTTAAGGGATTGATATGCAACATCTTTGTTTTAGCTGTTTAGGTGCCACTGAGGGCCAAAATCTCCCACTCTGTTTGCTACCTAGCTCTATCCATTGCTATGTCTTGCCATCTCTCATTGAAAGTAAAAAGCTCGTCTCTCTATCTCGTTCTTGGCCTCCCCTTTTGAACGCCTTCCATTAGTGTGATGTTTTAAGACGTAGCAAATTATGAAATTGTAAAAAATGTACTCACTTAAGATAATATATCCTCTGCCTAAATGCCCAGATATAGCCTTGCTGTGAACATTATGAAGCAGTGCCAACTGCTCTGGGTCCACAGGGTTGGTCTTCAGGGTTTCCAGCATTTTCATTATCCCTTCTTCCGTTCTAGCTGACAGTGTGACTAGGCGCGGGATACTGGATCTGTATCGGTTGGTGTCCTAGAAATTTTTTGGATTTTATGATTTCGGCGTCAGCATATTTTTTTTTCTATTATTTATTCTGTTTTAATTGATACTACGGTCCTTCTTCAAGGGCCTTTAAATCGCCGGGTCCCGGGTTCGATTCCAGGCCGGGCCATGATGAACTTTTTTTCCCGATTGGCTTCGGTCTTGGGTGTTTATCTATTATAAAAATATAGTATCGTAGACTTAGTATCCCACGACACAACTTCACACCTTACTGTGGGGCTAGCTCAATCTGTGTGATTTGACACATCATGTTATATATCGAATGGAATACTTGGACTTTTATTTACTAGGAATATTTTTGTGAGATTTTGCAAGCCGCGTGGCCTCATGCAATGATCGTAATATTTACTGATCAAGTTCGAAGTAGAAAAGGTATGAATAATTAGTAATTACTTGCTTACACCCCATCATAGAAATCCACCGATTTTTAACATCAGATTTACAGTCACATTTATTATAAATATCATATGCAAATGTTTTACTGTTACTGTCGAGTTTAAATACTAAGGGTGTTTCTGGGCTAGTGTTGGCTAATGCCTCGTGACCGTCCTTAGAACTGCTGAGCCAGTGGTCGCAGCATTCACAGTTGAAGGCGACCACATGCAAAACGGTACAGTATATCCAGTTAGATTTGGAACAAGTTTGATACATGCTGTGCTTTACTGACCTTTGGCTTGTAGTTTCCATGCAGCAAAACATGAGAGTTCACTCCTGTTACTGATAGTCCATTGACGGCAGTGAACGATCTCCTGAACTTGTGATGGTCGTCAAGCACTTTGAACCGTCCGTCACGCAACGCCGGTACATCTTGGCGCGGAGTCTCCAGGTGTAAGTTTCCTGCCAGTTCGCCTTTGTGGTACCCTAGTAATACCTACAAAATGAAATAATCATCGTAATCATTAAGCGAAATGTTAATTTTATTTTAAACTATAGACCCGCTCCGGCTTCGCATGGGTGCAATGTAGATACTTATATGGATTAGTTAGTATAGGTACTCCTTTAAACTTGTAGAGAGAACACTGAGCGTGTAATTTTCCCAAAATTGGCACAACAAAGGCTACTTTTTTAAATTACCTGTATTGTCCCACGGCTGGGCAAAGGTCTCTCCAATCTCTTTCTATTTGTCTCTATGTAGAGCCACTACTAACTACATAATTAAAAAGGATCAATAACGAAATACAAACCTTTGTAATAGCTGTGATTCCACTCGTAGCAGCCGTGTACCCAACGTTGGACATCACGCTGCCCAGCAACAGAGGGTCCTTCTTGTCTCCTTTGAATACTGCTGCCAACGCTTCTAGCTCGGTTTTATCGGCCTCCGGGTCAGCTGCAATATTTCATTGTAAATAATATCGCAGAAACAGCAGAATGTAGGTTAAAGGAAGATTAAGAAAAAAAAATATTCGTATATATTGGGTTTCTAGATATAACAAAAATAAGAAAAAAAAAACCGGCCAAGTGCGAGTCGGACTCGCGCACGAAGGGTTCCGAACCGTTATCTATGAAAACGGCAAAAAAATCATGTCTTTTGTATGGGAGCCCCCTTTAATATTAATTTTATTTTTATATAATTATTTATTTTTAAAGTGAATATATAACTAAATATTCTGTGAATATTTTAAGTGTCTACCTGTTGCCGTTATCAATAACGAACAAAAACAAGCAAAAAAAACACGTTTGTTGTATGGGAGTCCTCTTAAATATTAATTTAATTCTATTTTTTAGTATTTGTTGTTATAGCGGCAATAGAAATACATTATCTCTGAAAATTTCAACCGTCTAACTATCACGGTCCATGAGATACAGCCTGGTGACAAACGGACAGACAGATGGACAGCGGAGCGAAATTAATAGGGTCCCGTTTTTACCCTTTGGGTACGGAACCCTTTAAAAAAGATTCCAATCAGTTCACTGCCTGGCAGGAGAAAAAGATAAGAGCAAAGAAGTAAAAACAAAAAATATTCTGCGAGATCGACACTATCGCGAGCGGAGCGTCGGGCGACAACTAATATTTAATAAAATACATTAATAACCTACCTGATCCAAAACCCTCGACGTACTCTACGACCGATGGCGGAATACCAGCGTCGTCGTACACCTTCTTAATAAAATTGGCCATTGTGACAGGATCTCGGTCATAGCCAAATTTCGGACCCATTTCTCCCTCCAGTACGCCAATAAACTCATTCTTTATATGGACGACTTCTCCGTAAATTCTGAAGTTAATAATTTTATTTTATAATTCTCTGACATGCTAAGTATGTAGTACCTGATATCAATAATGGGTAAGACCTTGTGTTCCTGTGGCCATAAGTGTGCGCATAAGTCGAGCGATTACAAACTATAGGAAAAACTGAAAACACGTTAAGCTGTTTGTCCCGGCTAGTTTCTTAAATAGCAGTCTTACGTATATATATATATATTTATTTGTCTGTCAAATGCCTGTCCGGTGGTTGCAGGTACAGCATCAGGTAGACGCACCCGGCCTCCCGAACTGCTACTTGATTTTCCCCATTCATCCAATTGAGTAGTATCCCAATACCTTAATTCCTTCCCAAACCCAACAAATTTCTTTGCTTCCCCAGCTTAAAACTGCTTCTGATGAGCAGCAACGTTGGAAGCACAAAAACCAACGAAACTACGATCTCCAACCTGTCTGCCAAGCGTGGTGAGAATGGCAATATCCTCTAATGGAATGAACAATACTTGTGAGAAAGCTTTGTCCAGCAGTTGACTTCTTCCGGCTGAGATGATTAATGATGATTATCGTAAAAACATTTCGTCTCACGAGATACTTAAAATGTTCTTCAGATGCCTGCAACCTTTGGGTCGTTCTAACCAGTAATGAATACACAAAATACCGGAACTTGTTGCCTTAGGGGTTAGCGTCAGGCAGGCAGTCGGCCATCATCATCATTTCGTGTAGGTGACACGGTCAATCGACCACGCACACCCTGGTGTCAGAGTTCTTCGGAACCGCTTCTCGGCCTCTGACGTGGTTCCTTTAACGTCTACCCGATGGTTGCCGGGACCAACGGCTTAACATGCCTTCCAAAGCACGGAATCATGTTTATTATCAGACAATCAGGTGATTCAAGCCTGCAATGTCCTAACCAAACTGGAAACAACTAAACAAAGTATGCTTCCCGTGGGAATCGAATCCACGACCCCTGGGTCTACAGGCAAACGCCCTAACCACTGGACCACTGTGGTGGTGGTAGTCGGCCATGAAAACTTTCGTCAAATGTCACAGCAATGCAGTCACTAACACAGCATGTCACAGCAATGCTGTCATAACAGCGGACCCCGGAAACCTGAGGACCTGTTACATACCTCATGGCATCCTGAGACTTTTGTAGAAACAAAACAGCAATTGCGTCGGACATCGCGAGCCCCTCAGAATTTTGATCAAATGATTTGGTTTTACCATTCGTCGATAACTTTGTAATTCTGAAAAAAGTGAACAGAGAATTTACTTCATAAGATTTTGATTTACTCTTACATGAAACATACATTTGGTGGTCATTCATTTAGATATTTCATCATCATCATCAGGTCCTTTTTAGTCTCCACTACTGGAGCACGACCCTCTCTGTACTACTAGGGCCATACTTGGCCAGAGCAGCCAGAGGACTACCTTTAGATATTTACACTAACCAAAAACAATGTTTTTAAAACTGAATATAAATTGATACTTTTGTACAATGCAAAAAAAATAGTTAACCCAACTCAAAATATTCCTTTTGCCATCAGTGAAATGAAATAGTAGATTGTGATAGTGCTCTGTGGTTTCCGGCCTAGAATACAGAACTGGATACTGTCGTAAGAGGCAACTAAAGAGACAAGCACATACATAAAACTTTTCACAGAATGAAAAGTATAAAAGACTTCCATGCTGTCCCGATTACACATAAAGTGAGATGAGGAGTAGAAGAAGAAGAAGATAATAGTAGATTGTGACGCAAGGGCCTAACACATACTTTTTAGGTAACGGGATATTTCTGAATTTAGAGTGGAACGAATACACTCGGGAGTCTAAAGTAGATTCCTGAGTGAAGCGAGGGATCCAAAGTATGTTGCCTAAAGTAAAAATATTATGTCAATCCTGAGAAAAAAAATTCAGCTTATCATCTTCCTCTTTGAAAAAAAAACACCAAATAATTTAATAATATTATTAAATATTATTGCAGGTAACTTATTTGGTGTTTTTTTCAAAGATACAATAAAATATATAAATCATTGAAACTAAATGGTAAAATATAAGAAATGCGGTATTAAATTATGTTTTTCTGTATTTTTAGATATACAGAGTATGGTACAATATTTCTTGTTAAGCTGTACCAAATTTCAAACATTTTGTTGGTTGGTAAATTGAAGTGTAAGTAACAAGACAATGAACGATGAAGTGTTACATTTTATGATTTCACTTCTTCAAAAAAAAAACCTGTTTAAAGAATGCATCATAAAATATTCTCAGAGTTGTAAGTTGTTTTTTGATTAGTGTAACTGGCCAGTTGAACTGTATAAAATATGATGTTTTCATTCCCAAGGGACTAAAAATGTTTTTATAGTGGATATTTTTGAATCCCTTAAAACGTTCTTTATTTTTGAATAGATGATATGAAAAAGACCAATGATATGAATAGATAATTCTTCTTATTACACCTACCGTCCGTAATGAATTAAAACTTGCGGATGTAGACACAAGCTGGAGCCTCCAACAATCGCAGCATCACATTCCCCACTCTTGATAGCTTGATAAGCTTGCTCTATAGCTACAGTTGAGCTGCAGCAAGCTTGGTCGATGGCAAAAGATGGACCTTTTGCATTCAGCCAGTAGGAGATGCGGTTCGCGAACATTGTCTTACTGACCCTAGATTGAAAAAATGTATTCTATATGTATGTATGTAAAAGATATAAATAATATAAGATATATTATATCTTATAACTTTTGGCTTATCTGCCAAAAAAGGTCATTAGTTTCCTGAAACTACGTGTTAATGGTTTAAGAAGATTATACTAGTATTTTTACACGGTTCAGGTTTTGAATGCAACCCCAAATACAATACCCAGGGGGATACCCTTGGTATTCAATTTGGGGTTGCAATCCAATGCAATCTCGTAGAGAGAAAAGAGATATAGGTAGTGTAATTAATTAGAAATAAAGTGTAATGTCTTTTAAAATATTGTGACTCTTCAATAGAGATAGTCTGTCTCCTCAACTGTCTCGTCATAGTGCAAAGACAAAGCGGAATGCCTAAGTCACAGTTTCTAAAAGTGCCTTTATCCCAGTATGGTAGCATAGACTCATCATTGCAACCATGAGGAGTCCGCTGGATGAGAAAGAAAGCTGAGGAAGGATAGGAATTTGTTAGATCTGGGATGTGGCATCCGGCCGTGTGGTATCCGGCAGAGTAGAATAGGACCACTCCAAGTCTTCCCGAGGATGTCGTAGAAGGCGACTTAGGAAATACAAGCCAAACAAAGCTTATAAACATCTGAGAGACCTCTCCAACTCGTCTGGCCAGCGTGGAGAGTGTAGGCCAAATCCTCTGGCTGCTCTGGCCAAGTATGGCCCTAGTAGTACAGAGAGGGTAGTGCTCCTGTAGTGGAGACTAAAAAGGACCTGATGAGGAGGAGGAGGAGATCTGGGATGGGAATAAAGGAATAAGGATACTACAAGCAAGTAGCCGGGAGCGCGTACCCGATGCCAAACCTGCAACCGCCGGACAAGCAGTTTAGGATGACACCCTTAACATATGTGTAATGAGTCCTAAATAGAGAGATTTGTGTATAGAAACAATTTCTGGCGGTTTATACTAACCCGGCAATACCTAATCCCTTTTTAATAGCATCCACATAGAAGGCTTTCTCACTATCGGAGAAGCCAGTGCCGATGTACACCCCGACCTTCTTCTCCGACAGATGCTCTGGAGTTAACCCTAGAATGAGACAATCTCTAGTCAAATATCTTGAGGTATGAATCTGGAATAAATTAATCTAGGTATTAAAACCAGGGGTCGATGATTTTTGAAACTGAAAAAACTATAGTAGGATGAAACCCATTACAAAAGGAAGAGAATATAATTAAATTTAAAGAAAAAATAATTTTCAGGCGTTCTAAAGACGGGAAGTGGAAAGGGATTACTCTTGTTAAGCAACCCCGAGTGCGGTTCCCACTTGGATGGGTGACCGCAAGTGGCATAAAAAGTCTCGAGCTCCTCCGTGCTTTGGAAGGCGCCTTAAGCTGTTGGTCCCGGCTGCTGCTACTTTACGACTGCCTTAATTGATGGCAGTTGTAAGGGTCCGTTCAAGTATTACGTAAGCAATACATCAGCTATTTTTAACCCCTTCCTCCCCTTTGTCAGAAAAAGTAAGAGAGCTCTTTCCCCTCCCCACAAACTTACGTAAACATTGTCATAATTTTAACAACATATAACTGTTTATTTTGAAATTGTTGCTGACGTCATCACCGTGCAAACCCTCCCGTCCCCGGTGTCAGCAAAAATAAGCCTAGCCCAGACCCCCCGCCCCCCATTCGCTGCTTACGCAATATTTGAATGACCCCTAAAGCTTTGTCAGATGCCTTAAGGCAGCTTGAAAAATCTCAAACCAGTACCACTTACACACACGAAAAACAAAATAAACAGTCTATACGTCAGTATTATATTGTCTGTGCCACTGCGCAATAACGGCCGACAATTAGCCTTGTATTATCAAACAATAAGGAGTCACGTGGAAGGTTATCAAGGTGTGTACCTGCGTCATATATGGCCCTAAAAGATTCCTCCAAGATCTTGCGGGCCATAGGGTCCATAATATTTCCGAGCCGTCGGTGGACCCTAAAGAACTGGGCATCGAACAGCGTGAGGTCAGGCGCGGCTCCGATGTGCTGAATAGCCTCCGGGTGGTTGTATTCCCACCTATCGTGGTCGGAGGATACTGGATTCACCTATGAAAATTAAAAGACTTGAGAGCGGTTATGTGTAGAATGACATTGCCGCATGGGCAAAATTGTATTATGTTTGACCAAGGGCGGATCCAGGGGGGGCTAGTGGGAGTCATGACCCTCCCCTTGGGCTGGATTCAGGACCTAGTTGGACCACTGTAATATTCCATAAAAAAATACCCATTGATATTGATGAAGTGATTTGAAGACGTACGAGAAAAAATGATTTTGTCATTTAAATATATGTAGTTTAAGTACAGTAAGTACTTACATACATGAATAAAATACCTTCTTATTACTTGTATCTATTATTATAAAAATTAAATTATAACTTCTTGTGACTTGATCACGACTCTGTGACCCCCCCTTGCACCAAAGCTGGATCCGCCCTTGTAATTAACGTAGAGGTAATACATGTTGCAAGTAGGGAATGCAATCCGGACTAACCTTGATCCAAATAATCCGGATTTCTGCAAATTTTCACTCGACTTCAAAATTCGGATTCCAGATAGTTACGAGCAAACTTATGTCTTAATGTGTCCATAAGTTTTATTCATTATTAACAATAATTCATCATCATTACATTAAAATAAAAAAATTCTTAATCAGACATGCCACACCGAATCGTTCCCGACTCAAAAGTACCCATTATGCTAGCTGCATTGCCCATTTGAATGGCTATAGATAGCCTTTGAACCAGGTACCATCCCGCCAATGAAATCCTTCAAGACACCAAGGCCCTGCTGTTTCGACGGCGGCGACTGGAACGAACTCGCGTCAAAGAATACCTTATATTATTACCTAAACGAGCAATTCTTGTATATTTATTTAAATGTAGGTACTTATATAAATTTATTTCTATGATCTCCGAAACGGCTCTAACGATTTTGCTGAAATTTGGTATGTGGGGGTTTTCGGGGGTAAACAATCGATCTAGATTAGTCTTATCTTTGGGAAAACTCGGGTTTTTGAGTTTCCATGCGTTTTTCTTTTCATGCAGAATATGGTCGCTAATTTCGTCTTACTGGCCACACGGATTCGAATCCCGCTTGGCTAACTTTTTTTTATATGTTCAAATATTTTTTTAATTTTCTATTGTTTATAGACAAGTTTTTAAAATGTACTTAATTAATGTATTTTACTTTTTAAGTTTATCTAGATTATCACCTAAACACCACCAATAATACAATAAATAGTAATAACCGAGCAAAGCTCGGTCGCCCAGGTACTATATATGTTAACAGAAATGTATGTAATGCGTCATTGTATACAATTCCTTGGAAATGTATAAAATTCCTAAAACCGCCCGGAAATGTGTGTTATAAATTATATTAGACACTATATATAACGTACATGAAAGTATTAAAAATTTTAATGGGAGCAACCTGAAGAAAAATTCTTCCAAATAAAAAAGATTTCTTCAAATCAGTTCACAAATGATGCAGTTGTGTTAACAAAAATTTAAAATTAACATACAACCGAATTTATAACCTCTTTCTTTTTTGAAGTCGATAAATTAATTTTCTATTAAATTCCAACGACTGAGCACCGTTAAGTTCACTGTTAACTTATCATCATTTGTAGGTGACACGGTCAATCGACCATGCACACCCTGGTGTCAGATTTCTTCGGAACCGCCTCTTAGCCTCTGACGTGGTTCCTTTAACAACTACCAGATGGCAGCCGGGACCAACGGCCTAACGTGTGAATCATCTTTATTATCAGACAATCAGGTGATTCAAGCCTGCAATGTCCTAACAAAACCGGAAACAACTTAACTAAATATGCTTCCCGTGGAAATCGAACCCACGATCCCGGGGTCTACAGGCAAACGCCTTAACCACTGGACCACGGAAGTAGTCACTGTTAACTAAACCGCAGACAAGTTATTAGACTAAAACAGACAGGTAAATACCTTGTTATATAAGATGTCCGAGAGTTCCGATACGTTGTGCGAGTTGGGATAGATTCCAGACATTCCGGAGATGACCACCCGATTGATCGCGGGCATCTCTCGCTGAACAGGTTCCTGCGGAACTGGCGTCATGGTTTCTTGGTTTTCTGCTGAGACACAAAAGAGATGCGTATTAAACAACGTGATTTTGAACCCCCTAGCTATATTGAAATCTGGGAATCAGAATCCCTAATGGAATAGAGTATTGTAAGAAAAAGGGTAAAAAACGAAAAATAAATTTAATCTTTCATAGAAATTCGTCCAGCTGATCGGCGACTTAGTATGGGAAACCTAATTTTCTTTTTCGTTTTTAACCTTTTTTTCTTGCAATTTTGTGTATTTGCACTTGCACGCTGGATTTCTACATCAAAAAAAATCATGTATATAATATAAATTATAATCATTACTAATGAAAAAAAAAAGAAAAGTTATAAAATTAAAAAGCCTTGCGACGAATACTGTGGAAAAGAGTTCCTTTTGGCGTTTTTGCTCTGTAGTGGTCGGTTCCGTTTAAATTAATTAATAATATATATATTGCTAAATTAGATCCTATAAGCGGGTGCCGCGCGAACGAAAAACGTCGCTACTGCGCAAGCCATTAGGCTACGCAGAACCATTAGGCGATTAGGGAAAAAGATAAAAGGTTTTTTTCATATTTAAATTTTCCTAGCTTTCGCCCGCGGCTCCGCCCGCGTCATTGTCGATCCCTCGCGAAAAGTACTTTTTCCCGGGATAATAGGTAGCCTATGTCCTTCTCCATACTCCAGAGAACTTGTATGCAAAATTTCATGATGATCGGTTTAGTAGTTACGGCGTGAAAGCGTAACAAACAAACAAACAAACAAACTCACTTTCGCATTTATAATATTAGTAAGGATAAGGATAAAAAAATAAGAAATAGGGCGACCTCGGAGACGTGAAAATAAATATTGTCATGTGAGAATTATTGCTTTAGACATAAAAATTACAAAGTTTTCAAAGAAAAATGTTTTTGACATCATAACATACATATATTATTTCTAAATTGTATATGTATCTTTTTTAAATTCCATCAAGGGGGCAATCTTGTTCAAGGATCGACCTAAATTATACAAATACTTTTGATGTTTTTAATTAATTCAGCTCATAGTACTAGTGTTTTGAAAACACGTCAATTTTCACAATTTCGTGGAGTACCGTCAAGTGTGCAAAAGGCCTATTTTCTAAATAAACGTTTTGATTTTGATTTGATATCATAATTTGCCTACTCCTTCTACCTACACTGTGTGTAAAAACTATATTAAACACTATTTTTCGGTAATAGAAAAAAATACACTCACCTAATCAAAAATCCTTCGACTGCTAAGAAAACCGCGATATAAATAACTAATACATTAACTTGCACAGTTATATACCTCTTGAATATTAACTGGGTTGCGTTCGTTCAAGGTTGTCTATCAAACACCACTTAGCAAATGGGAAGCATGTTAGAGGGGGCGGCAAAATACAGCCACGAAATTTACAGGCTTACAACTTCAAATATTTAACAGTTCGATAATGACTTACTTATTTTCCTATGTCCTGGGTGGGGGTCCTAGGTGGGGCAGAGGGCCGCTACAGTGCTTCTCCATCTCGTTCTGTCTTGAGCAACGCACTTTACTTCGGGCCAAGACAGCCCGATTGTCTTCATCTCCGCCGCTACCGATCGCCGCTGCAGTTCGGTAATAGTTTTAGGAATAAAAATAAATCTTGATGTTCCCTTCGCAATATCCTTACTTAATATTATAAATGCGAAAGTGAGTTTCTTTGTTTGTTTGTTTATTTGTTACGCTTTCACGCCGTAACTACTGAACCGATCATCATGAAATTTTGCATACAAGTTATCTGGAGTACGGAGAAGGACATAGGCTACCTTTTATCCCGGGAAAAAGTACTATTCCCGAAGGATCGACATTGACGCGGGCGGAGCCGCGGGCGATAGCTAGTATTGTATATTGCAAATATTATGTTTGTGTGTCGTAATCTTTATTTGTACAATAGTGCTATCTACAATATATAATATAGTAGAATAATATAGTATATAATATAGTAGAATATAAATAAACTACCTACACCAACTTCATAATTCTTCCATTTTCAAACAGCCTCCGTGGTCTAGTGGTTAAGGCGTTTGCCTGTTGACCCGGGGGTCGTGGGTTCGATTCTCACGGGAAGCATACTTTGTTTAGTTGTTTCCAGTTTGGTTAGGACATTGCAGGCTTGAATCACCTGATTGTCTGATAATAAAGATGATTCCGTGTTTCAGAAGGCACGTTAAGCCGGTGGTCCCGGCTGCTATCTGGTAGTCGTTAAAGGAACCACGTTAGAGGCCGAGAGGCGGTTCCTAAGAACTCTGACACCAGGGTGTGCATGGTCGATTGACCGTGACACCTACTCAAAATGATGATGATTCTTCCATTCTGGTCTGGGAGAAAAGAAAAAACGTAGAATGTGCCAGCTGCTTCACTTCCCGTGCAGATCGTAAAAGCCGATCGAGAGATGGTCAAAAATCTGAGGAATCATGTTAGTAGGTACTCCGATTATTACTTCGACACTTACGTCGGCCACTTCAGTCTAGTGAAAAATATAGATCTAGCGTGGGCAAATAATAAAACTGGGCAAATGTTTGGTGTTGATTTTGGTACTAATTGTATTTTTATCTCCTTTTCTTTTAATATTATCTTTGTTATAAAAAAGGGGACTATATTTTTTTGTCACAAAAAATTATATTAATCATCAACTTGTATCACCTAGTAAATATATCTATCGCCAGGAAATATTTTCGTTCTCAGATAAACAAAAAGTGTTCCCAGGTATGTATTATCAAATTAATGTTAACATATATGTTATGAAAATTAAATTATATTTGTATTTTGGATAATTTTCCGCAACTAGTGTATTAGGTTATTCCTGTATGGTTGTGAGTTGGAAATAAATAAATAAATATATATAAGAGATGAATTACCAGTTAAATTGTAGTTCATTAAATAAATAAATATAATAAAACAACTTAACTAAATATGCTTCCCGTGGGAATCGAACGCACGACCCCGGGGTCTACAGGCAACGCTTAACCGCTGGACCACGGAGGCAGTAAATAAATAAATATATACGGACAAATCACACAGATTGAGCTAGCCCCAAAGTAAGTTCGAGACCTGTGTTATGGGATACTAACTCAACGATACTATATTTTATTATAAATACATATATAGATACACATCCAAGACCCAGGCCAATCTGAAAAAGATCATTTTCCATCTTGACCTGGCCGAGGATCGAACCCGGTCACTCCGTGTCGCAGGCTGGCGTGTTGACCGCTGCGCCACGGAGCTAGACTGAGAAGAGACTAGAATGAATATAACTTAAACTTACCTTCCTTAACCTAAACTTCGTTCTTTTAATAATTGTTTTATTACTTGAATAATAGCTTTGTGCTCAGAATGGTAGATCTGTCACCAAATAAATCGATTATCGGTGCCTGACTGCAACTTTCTGATCATCTGGTAAACAAGCAACGTTACCCCGGTACATAAAGCTGGTGCTGCTAATAAGGTCACTAACTTCCGGCCTATTGCAGTTATGTCAGTATTCGACTATATATTTGAAAGCATAATTAACGCTCACTAACGTCGACAGATGGACATCTGGTTGGATGAGCCGCAGCATGAGTTTCGTGGAGGCCGATGTACATGTACCAATCTTACTAATCTCGTAGATCATATAAGTACAGAAATGGGAAAAGGCAGACAAGTAGATGCTACATATTTTGATTACCAAAAGGCATTTTACTTGGTTGATAACGATGTACTCTTGTATAAGTGCTCTACCATTGGATTCACCCATGGACTCCTGAAATTTTGCGCCAGCTATCTTTCTAACTACTACTAAAATAATACCCTAAAAAACCGGTCAATTGCGAGTCGGACTCGCGCACTTAGGGTTCCGTACCGTTATCTATAATAAGTTAAAATTTAATTATTTAAAATATTTTTATTATATGATGTAAATAAAAATTTACACTTTTCGCAATTTTTTCTTTACCTGTGCTGTACGACGTTGCTTCGCACCAAATTTCAAGATTATGAGTTCACGGGAAGTAGGTACCCTGTAGGTTTTGATTTCCTTGCGAATGTTGAAAATTTGCGGCATAAAATTTAAAAATATTATTATTACATGATGCAACAAAAAATTTATGCTTTTCGCAATTTTTCATTTATCTGTGCTATAAGATGTTGCTTCGTGCCAGATTTCAAGATTTCGAGTTTACGGGAAGTACCCTGTAGGTTTTGATTCTCTTGCGAATGTCGAAAATTGCGGCATAAAAATTAAAACTATTTTTATTACATGATGTAACAAAAAATTTATACTTTTCGAAATTTTTCCTTTATCTGTGCTTTACGACGTTGCTTCATACCAAATTCCAAGATTCTGAGTTCACGGGAAGTACCCTGTAGGTTTTGATTCCCTTTTTTAGCTTGATACCTCAACGCGTTCCTGAGAAAAAGGACAGACCGACAGACAGACAGACGGACCACCGAGTGATCCTATAAGGGTTCCTTTTTACCTTTTGAGGTACGGAACCCTAAAAACAACTTCAATCAAACTACAGATCCGATTGTAAAAAATTTTAATGACAGCAACTACAAAGTATACAGTTCAAATAAAAAATATTTTTTGGAATCGATTCATATATAACGGAATGCTGAGGTGACAAACATAAGAAAAACAACCGAAATGATAGCCAACCATTTTATTTGTTCTTCGTTGTATAGATTTCACTTTAAAAAAAATTTATCACATATTAAGTGAATAGCATCATTTATTCAAACAAAAAATTATAAAACAAAAAGTGATAAATATAAAAAAAAAGAAAAAACAAAAATGCCAACCCGAATTGTACCTGGCTCAAAAGTACCCATTATGCTAGCAGCATTTCCTCTTTTGATGGCTATGGATAATCTTTGAACCAAGTACCATCCGGAGCGGTGGTCATAGCCTCTGTCTCTCAAACGTCGTCCTATTTCCCCAATGAAGTTCTTGGCTACTGGACACCATGGCCCTGCAGTTTCTACGGCGACTGGTACAAAATTGAGTCGACAAAACTGAATATTTTGATGAAAATGTGCCTCTTGCTCTTTTGCGTCTTGGTTTGGCTATTCTTAATTATGGAAGCCTAGTTATGAGGTAAGGTAACAAACACTTAAAAAAAGCGGCCAAGTGCGAGTCGGACTCGCCCATGAAGTAACATACAATAACGGTTCAAAAAGTTTCTCGTTCAAACCAATTTTCGGTGGAAGTTTGCATGGTTATGTACCTGCATCATATATATGTTTTAGTTTTATCATTCTCTTATTTTAGAAGCTACAGGGGGGGGGGGGGGGGGGGCACACACGGTACCACTTTGAAAGTATCTCTCGCGCAAACTCTTCAGTTTAGAAAGAAAGAAAGAAATATATGTTAGAAACCTCAATACCAATTTTGAAGACCTAAAATTATGGGTTCAGTTCTAAGTATTTTTTCTACTTTTGTGTGAAAATCTTAATGCTGTTCACAGAATACATTTACTTACCAAGTTTCAACAGTATACTTCTTATAGTTTCGGTTTTTCCTAGCCGTGTGGTTTCCAGCAGAGTAGAATAGGACCACTCCAACTCTTCCCGTGGATGTCGTAAGAGGCGACTTAGGAAATACAAGATAAAAAAAAAACTCATAAACATCAATGAAACCTTTTCAACCCGTTTGGCCAGCGAGGAGAGTGTAGGCCAACTCCTCTGTCTGCTCTGGCCAAGTATGGCTCCGGTAGTGCAGAGAGGGTCATGCTCCTGCAGTGGAGATTAGAAAGACCTGATGATAGATAGTTTCGGAAAAAGTGGCTGTGACATACAGACATGACGAATCCATAAGGGTTCCGTTTTTGCTGGCTACAGAACCCTAAAAACATACAACCGAATTGATAACTAGGTATATTTGCTGATGACATATCTATAATTATTAAATCTTCGAATAATATAACACATGAGATAGAAAATACTATTGATAAAGTTACAAAATGGTTGGATGATAATAATCTGACAATTAATTTGACAAAAACAAACATTGTACAATTTTACCCCTTTCAAAAAAAAGTTGATAAATTTAACATCGTTTATAATAATCAAATTAAATAATAAATAAATAAATATATACGGACAAATCACACAGATTGAGCTAGCCCCAAAGTAAGTTCGAGACTTGTGTTATGGGATACTAACTCAACGATACTATATTTTATAACAAATACATATATAGATACACATCCAAGACCCAGGCCAATCTGAAAAAGATCATTTTCCATCTTGACCTGGCCGGGGATCGAACCCGGTCACTCCGTGTTGCAGGCTGGCGTGTTGACCGCTACGCCACGGAGCTAGACATTCTTTCTGATGTTAACACTACTACCTTCCTGGGTCTAGTATTAGATAATAATTGCAATTGGAAAGAACATATTGAACACGTCTGTAAGAAAATAAATAGATTTGTATATGGTCTATATAAATTAGGTAAGATTGCAAATCGAAGCACAGTGATGACCGCGTATCATGGATATGTATGCTCGGTTCTAACATATGGACTTATTTTATGGGGCAACTCTACGGAGGTGAATAAAGCCTTTATTGCGCAAAAAAAATCAATTAGAGCCATGTGTGGTGTGGCTCCATGGATTTCTTGTCGGCCACTTTTTATAAAGCTTGGCCTTCTTACCCTGCCCTGCTTGTATATTTATGAAATAAGTAAATTTGTTAAAACAAATTGTAACCTGTTTATCAAGGCCAAGGATATATTTCCAAGAAATACGAGAAATCCTGACAGAATTGTATTACCATGTAATCAAAACTACACTGTATGAAAAATATTGTTATGCAATGTGTGGGAAAACATTCAACGCTCTTCCTAGAGATATTAAAACACTTCCTATAAAAATATTCTTAAAATCATTAAAAGCTTGGCTTATAAAAAAATGTTTTTACTCTGTTAAGGAATTTTTAGACAGTAACAGATGATTAATAGTATTGAATGTATTATTATTATATTAAAAATTGATTTAAATTCTTATCAGTTGACATTGTATTAATATATTAAAAAAAAAATATTACTGACACATACCATCATTGAATTGTTAACGAAATGTATTATAAATTTTGCATTAAATATTCACATGCTGACTTTTGTCGACAAAATATGTAAGGTATTATATTATTTAAGATCTATTGTACTCATATTTTTGGTGAATAAATGACTGATTACTGATTTACTGATTAACTTCCTCATTTTTGGAAGTCGTAGGGAGCGGTGTAATTAGTACAGGCCGCGGGCTTTCAGGAAGCTAGCGGTAGTTACGTTATACATATTTAGACTAATTAATACGTACCTTCTTATGTATTCTGATTTCAGTAAACACTTTACATTGGCAATGCATGAATTAATAAGTGTGACAACAATAGAATTGTTATTCCGTCGGAATTAGTGGTTAGATCAACTTCCTTGTAAGTGAATGAATTATACTATTTATTGCACCTTAACAGTGAAGTTTGACCAAAATTAGCACGAGCCAAATGGTCCCAGGGCGCGGTAGGTATGGGTGACCGCTACTATTGTGCCGTGCTCAAAATTTTCGAGAACGGCGCGAATGCGTTGGAAATATCCCAAGAATTTCTTCATTTGAGAATTATTGGAAATTTCCCGCAAATTTTATGTGAGAAGGAATTCATGAGAACAGAGAACTTCTCTCCGGCATATCACTTGTGACCGCAAGTGACATAAAAAAGGTCTCGGGCTCCTCTGTGCTTCGGAAGGCACGATAAGCCGTTGGTCCCTTCTGTCATCATTGGTGGCAGTCGTTAAGCCATGTCAGGTGCCTTTCTTCAGCTTGAAAATTCTGACACTAGTGTTGCCCTCTTACACGAAAAACAAAGTCTTCTTCTTCCATACTCATTAATTCTAATATTATTCTAATATTAATTTCATAATCATTAGTCTCTTAATTGGTGACTTGTATGAATGATTTGATGAGATATAAACTGTCTCTTATTTATTAAGTAAAATTTAATTTTTTAATTAAAAAGTTAAAATAGATTTAAAAGACGAGAAGACCCTATAGAGTTTTATACATTTATATTAATTTAAATGATTTATTTATTGTAAAATTAAAATTAATGTGTATTTTATTGGGGTGATAAAAAAATAAAAATAACTTTTTTTAAATTTGTGACATGAATAAGTGTTTTCATCTTTGATGCATTTTATACATTTTACGTCTTTTGCACTTATTTCTCTTTCTTTTGCTAGTCTAAATAACTGTTTTTGACCTTAAGGTTTTTCTAAAGATTTGTGCAGGTTATCTTGTGCTTTCGCTCTTGCAATTACTACCTCCCGCTTGGCTCTCTTTTTTGACTCTTTATACTCTAGTTTTTTTCTCTCCTTCAGGTCCACGTTTCTGTTATCTGTACTTTGCCAATCTTTGAATGCCGCTTTCGTTTAGAGTCTTTTGTATATTTTCATTTCACCACCAGGTTTATTTATACTTCTTTTCAGTTCGTCGAGATTCTCCTAAAACAGTTTTTGTGTGCTACGCGAATATTAGTCACCATTTCATTCCAGGTATCATTTGCTGTCATATTTTCCATAATTATTTCTATCATTTTATCTACTACTTGTTTCCGTAATTCTTTTGCACAAGTATCTTCCTGTAGCAAATGCCACTTTATTTTAGGTGGAGGGCTAGATATTTTTGGGTTGGATCTTAATTTTCATATCTAGAACTAGAAGGCGATGTTGGGATGTTAACTCTTCTCCAGGCAACACTTTACAATTCTTGACAAAATGGGCATTAATCTATAATACTATCATAAAGCTGAAGAGTTTGTTTGTTTGAACGCGCTAATCTCAGGAACTACTGGTTCAAATTGGAAAATTCTTTTAATGTTGGATAGTTCATTTATTGAGGAAGGCTTTAGGCTATAAAACATCACGCTGCGATGAATAGGAGCGAAGTATCAATAAAAAAGGTTTTGAAAACGGGGAAAAATTATACATCTATACTAATTAATCATAATAACAGAAATTGCCGCAGACGAAGTCGCGGGTAACAGCTAGTTTTACAATAATATCGGTATTTATTCAACGTAAAGTAGCATTTGCACCCTTACACATCTTCTCACAATGTCCCAAGATAATGCATCTAGCAATAATCTTGTTGGATTAATCTTTAAATGGGTGCAGTAAATGTAAATAAAAATATAAAAAAATATGTGACCAACAAGAGATTTCGAAAAACATGACTTTTAATATGGTTATTTATGAACTACTTCAAATAGTAAAAAAAACCTGTAAAACTAAATTGTAAATAATTAAAAACCGGATGTTAATTATTTTCTTTGTTATTATTCACGAATATGACGCAAGCGTTTGATTACGTTAATCACAAGAGATAATTAAATAAATTTTGTTTTTGCTAAGTCCCGTTTAATTAACCTTGCGAACGAAAAACGTCGCGACTGCGCAAAACTATTAGATGATTATGTAAAAAGATGAAAAGTCTTAATATTTTTAAATTTATATTTTTATAAAAAAAATAAGAAAGTGGGCGAAGTTTTTCTGTATCTGTTTCAAATTCCAACAAGGGGGCGATCTTGTGCAAGGATCGATCTAAATTGTACAAATACATTTGATGTATTTAGTGCATAGTACTTTTGGTTTACATCAATTTCCACAATTTCGTGCACTACCGTCATAACGAAACTACATAATTTACTTAAACCTCCGAGCAGTCCGATGGCCCAGTGGTCGTGAGCATTGAAATCGTTTACGTATTCTAAGCAACCCTGGGCGCAGTCCCTATTGTGATGGGTGACCGCAAGTGGCATAAAAATATCTCGAGCTCCTCCGTGCTTCGGAAGGCACGTTAAGCCCGGCTAAGTTGGTCCCGGCTGTCATCTTTGATGGCAGACGTTAAATTATGTCATATGCCTTATGGCAGCTTGAAAAATCTGACACCAGTGTGGGCCACTTACACACACGAAAACAAACAAACAAATAAACTTAAACCTTATCACTTAATCGTACAATCAGATACAGATACCGTTAAACCTGACCAGGCCCTCTACGAAATAAAATCTTTTTAATGATTTTATTAAATATATTACTTAAAGTTTACAAGAAAATTCAAGATATAGACCTTGAATTTTTTTTGTAAACTTGAAGTAATATATTTAAAAAAAATCATTTAAAAGATTTTATTAAAGACTTTCTGAAAAAGTAAAGTAAATAAAACTTTTACGTCACTATTTGATGAAAACCTACCTATAAATAAAAACCTAACTATAAATAAAAACCTAACTATAAATAAAAACCTAACTATAAATAAAAAACCTAACTATAAATAAAAACCTACCTATAAATAAAAACACCACGTTGAATGGCAATGCTTATTCGTAGGGCAAGATAGTTACCAGCCCTCTGGTCATTCGACACCTCGACCAGCCTCTACTTTTCAAGTTTGTGAGCAACAGGTAATATACATACATACATAGTATCACGCCTTTACCCTTGCGGAGCACACAAAGCCTAGGTCTATAAGACCTGTAGGCCACGTTTAGCATGTTGGTAGGGTGGAAAATGGTATTAAAGTAATGATGGGTTGCTAGCCGCATCGCCTATTAACATGATTCCTTAGATTTTACTTATTACCTGGATCGGTGGGGAGAGAACATTTTAAAAATGACGGACTTCCATACAAAATTGTAACCCCTTTTTCACCCGCTTAACATGCGAATTTTGAAAAATCCTTACTTAGCGGATGCCTATGTCATTAAAACTACGTGTATGCCAAATATCAGCGAAATCCGTTCAGTAATTTCGGCTGTAGCTTTAGCCGTGTGGTATCCGGCAGAGTAGAATAGGACCACTCCTCTTACCGTGGATGTCGTAGAAGGCGACTTAGGAAATACAAGCTAAACAAAGTTTATTTATCTAAGAGACCTCTCCAACCCGTCTGGTCAGCGTGAAGAGTTTAGGCCAAGTCCTATGGCTGCTCTTGCCAAGTATGGCTCTAGTAGTACAGAGAGGGTCGTGCTCCTGTAGTGGAGACTAAAAAGACCGATGATGATGAGTGACATCAGTGACAACGGACGAACTGAGAAACCTCCTCCTTTTTTTGAAGTTGGTTATAAAGGATCTGATGATGAATTTCGGCTGTGCGTCAATATGACACAAGAGTCAGTCAGGTTTTCCTTTTATATAATTAGAGAAGAGGTGTCATTATTATTTAGTGTTTTTCAGCAACAAAACAATGTTCTGACGTAACCCATACTTTTAAAATATACTTAATATCTTACTTAACCTTCACAAAGCGGTAACGACCATTATACAGCGTGTAACAGTACCCTCGAAATTTATTTAAAGGGGTGACTCAGCCCATCAATATGAACAACTTTTCCTATGGGCCCATGCTGGGAACTCTAAAAAAATTTCCTCATTTCCATACAAAAGAGTTCCGCCGCCCGGCCAGTTTGTATGGGAAGGTCGAATTTTGTTTTGAGTTCCCAGCATTGTTCCCATAGGAAAAATTGTTCATATTGGTGGGCTGAGTCCCCCTTTAAGTAAATGTCGAGGGTACAGTTACACGCTGTATGATATTGGAAGAAAAAAGATTAAATATCTGGTCTGTTTTTTGCAGAGTAGATCAGTTAAGGGGGTTAGGAGTAAATAAATATTAAAAAACAACGATGGCCGTCACGGGTCGCAAGGTCACAACATTCAAGTTGATTAGACTTTACAATTAACAAAGAATTACTGATGACGTTAGCTACCGATGACTATTTAATTAGTGTGTGAACGTGTTTTATATGTAACAGATTTTCCTTACAGACTTTTATTCTGAAAACATGAAATTAATTTCATTTCATTCCGAGTAGGTGACACGGTCAATCGACCATGCACACCCTGGTGTCAGAGTTCTACGAAACCACCTCTCGGCCTCTGCCGTGGTTCCTTTAACGACTACCAGATGGTAGCCTGACCAACGGCTTAAGGTGCCTTCCGTAGCACGGAATCATCTTTATTATCAGACAATCAGGTGATTCAAGCCTGCAATGTCCTAACCAAACTGGAAACAACTAAACAAAGAATGCTTCCCGTGGGAATCGAACCCAAGACCTCTGGGTCTACAGGCAAACGCCTTAACCACTGGACCACGGAGGTAGTTGAAATAATTGAACTGATTTATGTAATAGCACTGGAAAGTTCGATGCAGTAGCTATCATCAGGTAATAGTTTATATGCAAACGTACAGTCACAGACAGAGATACCTGACCAGGCCATCTACCTACATCTTGAATTTTCTCTTAAACTATAGATAAGAATAACATGATTAAAAGTTTTTCTTACAGTCGATGGTGTTGAATACGTGGTGGAAGCTGGAAAGAAGGTCTATCACAAAGTGGCGGACAGCAAGGACTCACCGAGTCTCCGTCGGCAGACAGACTGACCAGGACTGAACCATGACGCCGAATGGCTACCTTGAATCGCATGTAGTATAATATTAAGGACATTTTTTAAGAATTAGCCGTGTGGTACCCGGCGGAGTAGAATAGGACCACTTCAAGTCTTCCTGTGGATGTCGTAAAAGGCGACTTAGGAAGCTAAACAAAGCTCATAAACATCAATGAGAGATCTCCACCCCGTCTGGCCAGCGAGGAGAGTGTTGGCCAAATCCTTTGTATGCTCTGGCCAAGTATGGCTCTGGTAATACAGAGAGGGTCATGCTCCTGCAGTGGAGACTAAAAAGACCTGATGATGATGATGATGATGATGATAATTTAGGACATTTACGAAGAATACCCAATTTTTTCTTCTAGTTTACAAGAATTACCTCAATAACCAACTGTGTTTGAAACCATACCGACCAAGTATGATTTCAAAGAGAACACAGATCTTGTGCTTGGATGCTGTAAGCAGTAGCTTAACTTCAGGGTGGCATGCTGGCAAAATGCCTCGGTCATAGCGGGGCCCGGCAAGAAGTAAATATCCGCCACACGAAGTCCATTGTTGGACACAGGCCTCCTCCAAAGATTCGAAAATTACCGGTTGGAAGCGGCCTGCATCTAGCGTCTCCCTGCGAACTTGGTCAGGTCGATCGACCAGCTGGTTGGTGGGTGGCTCAGGGCAAAGCCGCTCGTTGAACTCAAACTGTCATGGCCCTATTGTATAATTCAAGATACAAAGATTTATTCAGAAAATAGGCCTTTTCAGGCACTTTTTCACGTCAATTCACATTTTAAATAATACTTATTATATTTTATTCAAATTATTAATTATTGTTCAAAAGCTGCACACTACTAGCGTTTCGGAACCGACCACTGCAGAGAAGAAGACGTCGAAAGAAACTCTTTTCAACAGTATTGGTCGCCTACTTGCCTGAAGGGATTTGTATGATATTTTATCTTTTCTTATTTTTCTGATGTCATGTTTTTGTGGAACACGTTATGATAGCGATCGAGCGTGCAACGACAACAGATATGATAAAAGTCTCAAAGAGGCCGAGCGGACCTGTCCCCGCGGGCAGCACCCGTTCACGATTTGACGCATGGATCAGCCATCGCTGAGCTCAACCATATTAGAGGGAACTCGACGACCCGACACACAACGCCGCCACCAGTTTGAACATTTAGTGAGCATGACTTACTCGATCTCAAAAGTTTACTCGATCTCGTTAAGTTTGCTACAGGCCTCAGATGGTATAGTTATGCTACTGGCTGTAAGTCTGATTGGCAGTGCAGCGAACCTCGGCTCGCAAGCCACTGAAGTTTAAGCGCCTATTAAACTATCGTGAATTCAGTCACACTGATGAGAGGGACGCCACAATACGTGAGATACGATTGGAGATATTTCTGTCTAACGTACTGCGGCATCCCTCATAGGCGCTTTATGCCAAATGAGTATTACGAGGGACTGTATTCACTGAGCCGAAGAAGTATTTGGGGTGCATCTTCGTGAATGGCATATTTTATAGATTATTAGCATATTGGTCGATAGTTTAGCTGGGCTCTTGGGCTATACATGATTGTTTCGGGGTCTAGTGCACACCATTTGAAATAAATTATTTGAATAGTTTATAAAATTGTTTGAAGAGGAGGAGGACCCCAAAGCTTCATGTATTCCCTTAAGCAGTATGAATATTAATGAAGATGAACAGTGTACTACCTACATTGATAAAAGTCCATCATAGTCCCATAAATATGAGATTATACTAATGAGTCTTTACAGTTCAGCAAATTACCGTCCCATAAAAAGTCAATAACCTGCAAATTGTCATAGACAAAGCCAAGATTAGACACGGCATGCATAGTTCCATTAATTCCTGCATTACAATTTTAATAAGTCTTACAATTTTAAAAAGCCGTGTTATCCTTATTATTTATGCTCTCTGCTCTAGTTAGTAATTAGTTAATCAGATTTATTGAATTTATATTTTTAATAATTGATTTCGCATTAATAAACATAATCTTAATAATTATTATTTTTATACCCATTGCAATGTATTACTATATACAAGATGTACAAAAAGGATGCAAGTGAAATAAAATTATTATTTCTATCTACCAGTAGTATTTTATTAATGACTATAATTACCACACTATTAAGACACCAATAACAAATAAATATGTCCATCTCTACGGATTAGTTCGTGTCAACCATGAAGGTATCGACGTTGGTTAGGTGGCTGTCACAGATGTTCTTCTCATTGAAAGCGTCCAGCAGTTGTTTGTCCAAATGTCTGTTGATGACGTTTGAACAACGCAAGTCGGCGGCAGCATGCGCCAACGGTGCCTTCAAATCGTACACGATCACTGGATTTTTGGAATACATTTGTAGATTTCCTTGCTGTTTCGAAGCTCGTACTAGTACTATTTGCGAGCGGAGAGAGCGTACGTTAGGCTTGTATCTCCTGACTTGGAGAATCCTCGCGTATGCTGTTTTGATTAACGCTTGGGCGTATTGAGCTGAATGTGGAACTTGACCAACTAAAGTTCTCACGCAAGCTTGGACCTTCTCGTCCCAAGAACGCGATTTCTTCAGATCTGACAGTTTCGTTGTATCTCCGCCCATTAGAACGACCATGCGATGTGCTACAGCGTCTTGTAAGTCTTCTTCTGTTTTGTAAACTGACAGTTCTTTTTCAAGCGTCGCTTTGAAATCTTCGGGGGTAGCTCCGATGCAGTATACTGTTCCAGTTAAACCTGAAATAATTAATGTATACATTACGTTAGGTGTCATGATGGTTGCTACCGCCCACTGAATTTAGAGATACTCAAACAGACACAATAAAAGCAACAATCGATTTAATGTCTACAAGCTGGAGCGGAAGTGTTCCGGAAAGTGTAAAAGCATAATAACTACCTACCTAAATCCCGGTTTTAATTTTGTATCGTCTATATCACGCTTGAATATTATCTAGACAGGGAGAATTCAAAATACATTTAGGGTTAAAATATTTTAGACTAGTTAAAGACATAGAAAATTTGGTTAGACACATATATGGTTTTTTTTTTGACTAAGCAGGTAGCCTTGTGATTTAGCCGTATGGTTTCCGGCAGAGTAGAATAGGATCACTCTTAGTCTTCCCATGGAGGTCGTAAGAGGCGACTTAGGAAATACAAGCTAAACAAAGCTCATAAACATCAATGAGACCCCTGCAACCCATCTGGTCAACGAGGAGAGGGTAGGCCAAATCCTCTGTCTGCTCTGGCCAAATATGACTCCGGTAGTACAGAGAGGGTCATGCTCCTGTAGTAGAGACTAATAAGATCTGATGATGATGAAGCAGGTAGCCCCATGTGAGCTTTTGCAACTTCACCGGGCGTCAGAGGCGAGGGCAGACTGTCTTCAACATCATCATGCATCTGCAACATTACCAAAGGGGTCCCTAGAGGGACGGACTTCGCTTTGGCTAGCTCGGCGCAGTGGTTAATACGCCAGCCTGCGACATGAGAGTGCCTGGGTTCGATCCCCGGCCAGGTCAAGATGGAAAATGATCTTTTTCAGATTAGCCTGGGTCTTGGATGTGTATCTTTATATGTATTTGTTATAAAATATAGTATCGTTGAGTTAGTATCCCATAACACAAGTCTCGAACTTACTTTGGGGCTAGCTCCGTCTGTGTGATTTGTCCGCATATATTATCATGGCTCATTATAGTACGACCGCAATAAAAAGTCATGTTTCACATACTTAAAAAAATATAGATAGACGTGTTGTCAAAAAAAAAATATGTTTAAAAAAAGGTTAATAAAATGAAATGAACGTCAAAGATTTTAAACCATGTAGTAATTATATTACTTTATAGTCAACGCGTAATGATAAACTTCAAAAAGAGGCTTTTTATTACAATTACATTGTTATAGCAGTTTTAAAATTAACAGTAATATGTGCTATTCTTACCATTTTCTTCCAAAATGACCGCCATTTCCAAAGCAATCAAGACTCCGCTTTCGTATCCCATCAAGTAGAAATTTGATTTCAGTTCAGTTTTCTTTAGCAAAGCCTGCGAAAGGACACACTTTACGTCTTGATATGAATATTTAAAATATACAAACAAACATAGTATCACGTTTTTTTCTCTTGTAGAGTAGACAGAGCCTTAGTCTATAAGACTTTATGGCCATATTTAGCATGTTGGAGGGCGTGTAGGTGGAAAAATGAATCAAAATAGTGATGAATACAAACAAATGTGCGAAATAACAAGATGCGGGAGGAAATAATGATAAATAATGAACCTACAAGGAGGAAAGAAAATGTGATTTGAATTGAAATTCAAATCACATTTTCTTTCAATTCAATTTAAAACTGGCTAGCGTTTGAGCACATCGGATATCCAGTGGCAGTGAGTTCCAAAGTCAAACTGCTTCTACAGTAAACGACTGAGAATAGTATTGTGTACAGTGTGTAGGGGTCTGAAGTCGCAAATTCTCGGAACTACGCAGTTTATACGTTTCTGGGATATAGCCCCGGATAAATTCGTGATAATAAGTAAACGACAGGTTACCGTAGCGTATCTTTGTGCCATTTCTGAAATCGTCTCCTCCAAGTTATCCAACCCTGGCTGCATCACAATTGCTGGCAGTTTCAGTCGCTCACACAAAGCCTTGAACTTCTTGTGATGACCTTCGAAGCCCGGTACAATGCATAGAAAGGTCTGGGTTAGGTCAATTTCATCATCTCTCTGGAATTGAAATGAAACAAAATATTGTAGCATTGTTTTATGAAGATATTAACGGTATTTTAACATTTATATCAAAATTGTTTACACGATGTCAGAGCTGAGTGACAAAATATTTAAACAACGATGGTGGCAGTGTACAGACAGGTCCTCTCTGCAGTTGTCCATCATGGCCGATTGTGTAGAAAAAGCAGCAATAACGATGGCCATCATGGTCCATTTTGTAGTGTTCCATTATTGCCGATTGAGAAGTGGCTTAATATTTGTGTACGAACCATAGTAGAATTGCTGCCCATTGTAGGTAAAAACACCATTTCAGTGGTAGCCAGGAGTTCATCCGAGTCCACGTTGTAGAAGAAATTCTCCAAACCTTTCACTTCTTGGAACTCTGACGCTGATACTTTTGACTCTAATAACTTGAGTCTGCATATGGAAATAATAAGAAACAAATTAGTATAGGTATCAAGATTTTACAAAGAAAAACACGATGACTGTACCAACAAAATTGTAGCCTATGATATATCTAAACATCGGATTAAGACCAGAAATACAACAATACTTCACACATCTGTCGGCCTATTTGCTTATTAAGTAGGGTGTTCATTTGAAATGCAGGTAAAATCACGATAAAACAAGCAGGTACTAGGTATATTTTGAAAATATTCTCCATAAACAATACGCTTGATAAAATAATTTTCAGCGTGCGAATAAAACAAGTGTGCTTTATCAAAAACTACCAGTTCTTGTGTTTTTTTTCAGATAATGTAACCGGCCTGTGAAACTATTTAAAAATATGATTCAACCGTTGTGGTCATATATTCTTGGATATTTTCATGAATATTTTCTTGGGAAAAAAACCTTTTTTTAGTCCGTCTTCTCGGCGAACCGTTCTTTGTTTTTTGTATAGAGGAGATGTAAATAGATTAATATACCAACCGTTCGATAGTAAGGGATTTCAACTGTTCTGTGGAGTAATAAATACTGTATGTATCCCTCATCAAATTAGACACTGTCTTCACTTTTATATCGCTGAGTTTTAAGGATCCCAAAGTGGTGCTGTCATCAACATCTTTCGGAATATCGATCTCTGGAAAATCATACATCTCATTTGCAAAATACTTCTTTACATTGATGATGTGTAAAGTAAAAATAATCACTGTTTAAATTGTAAAAAGCAACATAAATCGTAGATTTTTAGATAGCCTCTTAGTTGGTAGTACAGGTATGACACTTCATACAAGCGGAGTAATATTATTGCCTATTGCGATATTACTATTACGATTATTACTACGACTGATGGTATACTTGCGCCCCTGGGTGCTGGGCCGCCATATTGCGGGGGACGACGCGAGTTTCTCTTTTGTACGTTAGTAGTTACTTAATTAATTTTGTGCCTTAGTACAAAACAGCGTATGAAAATATGTCATCACTCATATCCTATCTTCCTAGTCAACGGGCGTTTGCCGTGAACAGTGCAATTGAATTGATTCATGTTTTTAATACAAATTATTTAATTATGGCCACGGTGAGTAAAAATGATAATTATTGTGACACGTACGGGCCTATTTGACGATCTAAGATTTATAATACTCAAAAATAAAAATCCCGGAAATGTTACCCCACAGAAAAAGTGTTAAATAATTAGTAACATTGTATTACAACTCTAACAAAATGTACACATAATATTATGGCCTCATACCAATGCACTTATTACGATAAATAAATGGACAACACTCGACGGGCCTACGAGACTTGGTTTAAGCACAAACCAATAGTCTCGTAGGCCCTATGAATTCAAACACAAATGAAACTAGTGTTCCGGTAAGAACAGTAGACCTCGCGATCCCTTACAACCACGAAATAACCGATATTTTATCGTTTCTTTGGCTTAGCAAAGCCATTTAAGAGTTTTGAAACCAACGTACCAACGCTAGAAATACCCATCCTTTACCCATAAGCCCCACTGTACTGTATTACCCCACCTTACTTAAACCCTTGACCCACCCCTTACATTTGCAAGCTTTTTTATTCGTACGTCCTCAAACTTAAACATAATCTGGTGAGGCGGTCTAAATTAAAGGGCTCCAGGACTATGCCCGCTAACTGGCTAGAGCAAGAGAGGGCAAGCAACATGAGTTCCTAAATCTACAACCACTCTTGGCAGTGTAAAACATTGCGATTTGGGGTTGGTTACTGTCCATGCTAATATAAGAGGAAACTGTGTTCTGGAGCAAATAATCTCTCCAGAACGCCAAGTTAGAGTAACGGCCGCTATAGGCACTGAATTGATAATATTTGGCCCAGAAGGTAACAGTGCCTAATGAACTATTTACCAATCCTTTTTGAACCCACAAATTGATCTTAAGCATGACTCTGCTCCCAACACATACGTAGTAAGTGCCTTTCCCAACTTGTGGGTCTGCTGATCTGCGCAGACCTGGACAACTTTTTTATTACTATGGTCAGCCGGCACTTTAGCTGCAGACCGGTCCAGACCGTTTAGTGTTTAGTCTATCAAAATTGTAATTGTGTACACTCTTATTATACAATACGTTAAAAAACATTGTCTGACCCTTGAAGGCCTGATCGGGCCCGTCGATATGAACAACTTTTTCTATGGGACCATTGCGGGGCACTAAAAAAAAATCGACATTTCCATACAAAAGTGTTCGTCAGCCCCGTCAAATTATATGGGAATCGCAAAACAAAATTTGAGGTCCCAACATTGGTCCCATAGGAAAAGTTGTTTATATCGACGGGCTGAATCACTCCTTCAAGGATCTGACAGGGTTTTTTTTTACATATTTTATACAACTTATGATAAACAACTAATGGACGAATTGCCGACAATAAACACGTTTAAGTTAATCGTATAAAAAAACTTGTTCAGACATAAAAGTTGCGTATTAATAAGTATAACAAAAAAGTCTGAAGAATTTTTTTTTAAAAATTTTGATATCGCTGAGATGAGATATGAGGTTTTTGAATTTCGAACCCCCATATTTCCGCCATTTTAACAACTTCGAAAAACTGGCACGACAAAATATTCTACATAATTGAACTGAACTAAACCTGCTCACAAAATTTCATGAGAATCGGTTAAGAAATGCGACCTGTAGGCAAGAACAGACAGACGGTCAAAAGAATTACTGATGATTATATCAGGTGCTTGAGCCTTTTGCAATTGCCCATTAATCTTTCCTTTGAATGCAATAGTTTTTCCACCAGCCATATACTTACTACATGTTGGTATGCCCGGAAATGGGTTTTGGCAGCAACAATACATGATTTTAACTTCGCCTCAACGTGTATATTGGCAAAGGAACGAAACCCATAACCGAAAGAAGATCATAAAAGGAAATGTTAAAAAAATATATAATAAAATGAGTTTGTCTTTACCCATTACAAACGGTGAAGCTCAAAATAACCAAGTAAAAAATACCAACAAACCAAGACCAAAAAGGAAAAACCAAAATGCAAAAAAGTACAAAGTTACCGTACCAGCTATAGCAGCAATCTGGTCTATTAATGAAGATTCTGTATCTTCTGAACTATCAGCTGTCAGCACTGTTTCTTTTGAGCGTAGAGCTCGTTCGATGGCGTCCAGGTGTGAATTGCAGAAGCCATTACTCTAAACATGTAGCAAAACATTTTGTAACCATTTGGTCATTAAGATATAAGGTCTAACAGGATTTTAAAATTTAAGATCTAATACTCATAATGCTCATAAAGTTTAATTTCAACATCATCATCCTATCAGCCGAAAGAAGTCTATTATTTATGTCAGGTTTATTTACAGCAACAACTAAATTACATAGATATGTTTAGTTTTCTTTTTTTATATTTTTTTTTTTTATTCCTCCGATAGAAAAAACTTATGTTACGATACCTTTCTAGACCAGACTCAGAAATGGAAGTTTCTTTATAAATGTCCACTATATAAAAATGTAAAATATGTAATAGTCTCTACCCAAGGAGAGTTGGCCTTAAGACACATTCTTTAACTTACCAAATTATATTCCTTTTTGAATGAGTAGTATACAATGTTAATTATACTGTCGGCTTACTACTTATTGCTACCGTGGGCCATTTTCCATACTTAAGCCGCTTATCCGGGCCAATTACGCTGCTGGACAAAGTCCTCTCCCAAGGATTTTTTATTTCATGGGAGGATATTGCCATACTCACCACGATTGGCAGGCGAAATTCTTTACTTTCCTGAACTTCTAATGCTGCTTCTCATAAAAAACATTTTTAAGCTGGGGAAGGATATGAATATGTTGGATTTGGGAAAGAAATGAAGGTATTGGGATACTACTCACTTTGATGAATGGGGAAAAAGCAAGAAGCAGCCAGGGGGGCCGGGCGCACGTAGGTACTCGATACCATGCCTGCAACCATCGGACATGCAGTTGAGGATGACACCCCTGACCTAAAAAGGAGCCACTCCCCTATTGTATATAGGAGATCCCATTCTCCTTATATTTTGGGTTGCTATTTGTTTTCTACCCGAGCTAACCCAGCCCATCGAGGAAGTGTAGAACTGCAGATGGTGTAAACCACTATAATATTGACGAACCCCTAGGTTTCGACCCACCACAGCTGACGATGCTGTTTAGCTGTGGTGCGTCGGTGAAGGAATACACTTGGATAAGGAGGCGTTGGATATTACCCACCTTACTTAAAGGTAGAATGAGTTTTTTGGCTGGAAGGAGGTCCTGTGCTCGGCATGTACATGTTTGTTCTCCCAGAGACCTTTCTCTACTTATCACTGCGAAGTACCTAGAATGAGAAAATCCAAGTTAACTTTTTCTTCTCTTCGAACGGAACGTTATAATATGCAGGAGATATGTAAAACTGGTAAAACCCTTTTACCATACATACCATACAACCATTATTTTGCAGGGGCACCGCCAAGGTGTCGATACCACAACCTAGAGGCTAGGTTGTCTAAACGTTTATTTTTCTTATCCGTCCTTTCTTCCCGCAAAAATCTACGGTCCCCGAGGTATCTACAGAAGTGCGGGCGGAGCCACAGATAAGCTAGTTACAAATAAGTCGCTCTTGGACAACGGGAACACATACGCGCCTACATTTTTTACTTCAAAAATGAGCTTTCGACCAAACGGAACTTGAAGACCTCGCTCAGTCAACTAAGGGTATTTATTCGTTTCATGACGGTTTGTAGTAGTTGAAAAGATACCACAACGGCCTTATAATAAAATAAGGTAAGAAAGACGTCAATGTACGTACTTTAGTCCTTGAGATAACTTTCTTGACGAAACATCCAGATGATCAACGGTCTTCTGACTGATGTTGTTTTCAGCTGATAGCACATACATCCCCTCTATCGGGCCAGCTTGAACACAATTGTTGAGTAAGCCCAAAACCCCTTCAGCACTCTCCAGATCTTCGTCAGACGTGATCACAAGGTCAACACATTTGTTTTGCCACATTCTGAAAAGAAAAAAAAGCCCTTATTTTTTTATGGTATAGGACAGCAAACGACCACGCGAGTCACCTGATAATAAGTGATTCGCGCTGCCCAACAACTGCAACACCAGGGAGTAACAGAAGCGTTGCGGTTCTCGTATGATTGACTATTTTTTTTAAGATAGGTATATAAAACGTAATGAATCATGAAGTGACTATCAAAACGTTGTACACTGAGTTAGCAAATAGACCGGCTGGTTAAAAAATGTACTAGGTATACTCACGTCACATCGGTTAGTATACTATTGTTCGACGTCAGAGAATGCATTCGTATTTTCTTAGCTCCTCGATTTACTAGTCGCTTCACCCACTGAAGACCGCAGTCATAGTCGTCCGTCACTATCAGATGGCAGTGGTCGGGTGAACACACGATCCTTAAATACACACAAAAATGTTTATTTGGAAGATAAATCCTATCTTAATCCTGAATAATATTCTAACTAATAAGGAAATGCAAAAGTGAGTTTGTTTGTGACGCTTTCACGCCCTAACTACTGAACCGATCATCATGACATTTTTAACACATTGTTTGAGATACGGAGATGGACATAGGCTACCGGGGAAAAAGTACTGTTCCTTTCTTAGATAAAAAGACGTGTTCTACTTAGACTCGTGCGACAATAATAAATCATGACAAAAGCAAAGAAGGAAGACATCGGCCTAAGCGATAAGCGAGGCCCACTCCGATCCCTCTCTGGCGCCGAATAGCCAGACGAATCCCACTTTTCTACCCCCCCCGCACTTGCCACCGAATGGAGTGCATAGAGTAGGTTTAACTCCGATACTGGTAAATAGCCCGCAGGTCCCGGGTGACATGCATCCAGAATAGGCCCTCCTGGCAACGTAGCTTTCGACCCATAAGGGGCCGTTCAAGTATTACGTAAGCAAAATATCAGGTTTTTTTAACCCCCTAGTAAGTAAGCAAAAGTAAGAAAAGCTCTACCCCCCTCCCCAAGCTTACGTAAACATTGGCATCATTTTCACAAAATATATTTGTCACAAAATATGAGTCCAGTACAACAATGCATTTAGGGTGCTGATGGGGTTGCCTAGGTATTGTAGTGCATCGGGGATGTTCGCAGAGGCCCGCGTAGATTGCTTTTTTGCTACTATGCGAAAAAGGTGTGCTTCCTTGGTGCGTAGGGTACGGGCCAGCCCCAACGGCATCCTGAAAATGGTGGCCAGCAGACTGGACTGCCCATATGTAAATCACTGTTGTGCCATCTCACATGGGATGGTACAGCAGTGATTGGCAATAAATATTATTACTAACAATAGGTTAAGATTAATTGTACTACTAACAAAAATGGACAGAAATTCTGAATAAAGAATTATTATTATTATATTTGTTTATTTTGCTTAATGTTGCTGACGTCATCACTGTTCAAATCCCCCCCGCCTTATATTAGCGGCTTATTTTGCTGACATGGTGTGTCAGCAAAATAAGCCTAGCCCCGACCCCCCACCCCCATTTGCTGCTTACGTAATATTTGAATGACCCCTAAGGCAAAATATGAGAGATGCTGCTCTCCAAATGTGTTTTCCGTTTTCAAGATTGGCCCTTCAGGCTATGCATGCAAAACGAAAATATCATTTAGATTATTTATATTGAATTACGTACGAAGTCAGCTACAGGCCGACATGTTTCAACCTCATCCGGAGGTCTTCCTCGTAATTTCACATATAAATAAAGTTATTACCTCGTGATAGTTTTAATAAAAAAAAAAATATTAAAATTTTTATTATTAAACTTGGTATCCTGACACAAATTAATGTCAAGAATACGGGACGGCCTATAAAATTTAGGTCTTAAATGCCTTGGTATCAACTGTCCACCCCACAAAGGAAACAGATGTTATGTATGTATCTATGACTTATGCAATCCGGGCGGTTGACAACCCTAAGTACATTGTATACATACATAGAAGAGAGACGCAATTTTTTTAAAAAATCTATGTATACATACCTTGGCTGTCCTTGGATATTACTGTCAATCAATTTCAACATCACTCGACCCATATGGTTTCCTGAAGCGAGGAATTTTAGTGCCCGCGCTGCTTCCGACGGAGGGAACACGGTGCGAGTCAGAGGCACCACATATCCCCGAGTTATGCCTTCCTCCACGTACCTGTTTAGTGCCTGAAATGATGATTTTTCAATAACAACTCTTGCCAACCAATCCATGACAGAATGCTTACTGTATTTTATTTTTAACTAGCGACTCGCCCTTGCTTCGCACGAGTGCAATTTACATACTAATAAAAAACCTTCCTCTTCAATCAAGCGTGATTTTAATGCAGTTTTCAGCAAGGCATAGCGATGCATTGCTGAAAACTGCATTAAAATTCGTTGAGTAGTTTCAAAGTCATAAGCGAACAGACAGCGGAAGCTACTTAATTTTATACTAGGTATGTAAAGATAAACAACTCCTCGTCCTTATCCTGCCGATAACTATTACTACTACTCCTTACTTTTGACAATTACGTTGTAAAATTTTATGCTCATCTGTTCAAAATACATTGAGGCTTTCGTATGATTGACTCTCTTTATTTAAGATATAAAGATCGTAATGGATGTTGAATTGAGTAACAAAACGTTGTACACCGTTGTTGCCAAGAGTCAGAGAGTAGCCCCGCTGAGCCTTTTTTTTCCGTTTCATCAGCTATATAGTAAATCTATACACGGACAAATAGCTGAGAAAGTGATTTATTATGTATTTGTCGGCGCCGGGAATCTAACCCGATGCCTATCTTATAACAGGCTGACCTGTCAACATGAATACAAATGAGTGTATAAGTAATAAAGTTATATTTTTCTGTCGAGTGACGTATATTATTTTCATTATAAATAATGACAAGAAATAATTTCACTTTCCTCAATTTTCCCGAAAATTGTTTATTTTTAGAATTTCGTTGGAAAGGTAAAAAAATACTAAGCCTTCGACGTCCATTCGTCCGTCCATCTGCCACATGACTGTATCTATTAAACCGAAATAGATAATACTTAAAATTTTCACATATTTTGTATATACCTTTTGCCGCATAAATAAAAATAAAAACTTTTACTAAAAGTAGAGTTCCCAAACAAGAAACTTTTTTTTTGTTTTATTTCTCGATTCTGCAATGTACCAATTCATATATTAGACTACTGAGAGTTCAAACCACAGAAAATTAAGAAAAATAGTGTCCTTACAAGAAGAGTTTCCACCTCACTATCGCGTAGAAGTGGTTTTATGTGGTATTCATACAAGAAGCGTGGTTTTGTAGTTTACACTTTTTGTTTGTTTGTTTGTATATTTCAACAATAGAATTCTACATTATTTCCAATGAACATAGAGAATAAATACCTACATTTATCTACCCGTGCAAAGCCGGGAAGGGCCTCTAGTCAAATATACACACACACTTACGTAGGTAATACTAAATGCGTGTTTCTCGTACTTGGCCAGTTTTATTTATATATACGTTAAAAATATATTGTAGTTACCTTAACCATATTTTATAACGAAGTTAATTTGTAGCAAAAAGTCTTGAAGTGTATTTTCGATATCGATATTTCGCCGTATTGATACATCTCTTATGATAACGGCGTCAAAAGTCAGGTGTGCTATTTTCAAATCGTTGACTTTACTAAATTGCAGATTTTTATATATGGAAATTAGGTAGTCAGGGGGTGTCATTCTCAACTGCCTGTCCGGTGGTAGAAGATATGACTTCGGGTACGCGCGCCCGGCTCCCCGAGCTGCTGCTTGCCCATCCTCAATTCATCCGAGTGAGCAGTATCCCATCAACCTTCTCCCGCTCCCCTATCCCAATAATATCCTACCCTTCCCACGCTTAAAAGTGGTTTCGATGGGCAGCAGCATCGGAACCTAGATTAGCCAAATAACTGCGCTCACCAACCCGTTTGCCAAGCGTGGTGAGTATGGCAAAAACCCCTCATGAAGATGGATAACACACCAAGGCCCCCAGTCCCCGGCGGCCCCGCTATTCCTGACTACGGTAGCGGTCATGGTAACGGCGGGGCAGGGGGTGCGAAAAATCTCCGGAAGAGATCCGGCTACCACCCCAAACAGAGACTGGCCCTGGTGACACACAATATCCGCACAATGAGGTTGGACGAGAAGGTCGAGGAAGTGGAAGAGGAAATGAGTAGGTTACGATGGGACATAGTTGGGTTGTCTGAAGTCCGAAGAGAGGGAGAGGGCACGACAACCCTGAAGTCTGGTAACCTACTCTATCACCGGGAGGGTGACTTTAAGAAGTCACAGCATGGTGTCGGGTTTCTCGTCCACAGGTCCCTCATCAACAACGTCATAACCATCGAAAGTGTTTCCAGCAGGGTAATATACCTGATACTCAGAGTATCTAAAAGATACTCGTTGAAGGTAATACAGGTATATATGCCGACCGGGAAACACTCAGATGAAGAGGTGGAAGTAGTGTATGAGGACATTCGTAGGGCCATACACGCTTCGGAAACCTATTTCACGATTGTTATGGGGGACTTTAACGCAATACTGGGCAAGCGACGCGATGGAGAGTCCAGAGTCGGGCAGTTTGGATATGGGGAACGGAACGACAGGGGTCATAGGTTGGCTGATTTTCTGGAGGAAGAGGGACTCTTTGCGATGAACTCTTTCTTCAAGAAGCCACCTAATAGAAAATGGACCTGGATGGGTCCCAGCAGAAAGGACCAACCCGCTGTCAAAAATGAGATAGACTTCATCATGTCGACGAGGAGAGAGATATTCAACGATGTCTCTGTGATCAATAGGATTAAGATCGGTAGTGATCACCGAATCGTGCGAGGCATCGTGAATATCAATCTCAGACGAGAGAGGACTCGCTTGATGAAGTCTACGCTCCGACCATCAACGACCCATATCCAAAATGTCGACAGTTTCCAACTGGAACTCTCAAATCGCTTCGATTGCCTGAAGGATTGCGTTTCAGTGGACGAGTTAAATAATGGGTTTGTAAAGACTGTCCAGGAGGTGGGATCGAAGTTCTTTAGGTCCCGCCCCAAACACAAGCCTCAAAAGATCTCACCCCAGACCCTGAACTTAATGGCTACGCGACGATCCACGCCACTGCAGACCTCCGATGACGCGAACGTGCATCGGCAGCTCAATAGACAAATCCAAAAGTCCTTGCGGCACGACATTCGCTCCTATAATACCGAGTGTATTAAGGAGACGATAGAGCAAAACAAAGGCTCCAAAGTGTTCGCAAGAGTGGAGTCTATTGGGCAGAGTCGACTGACAAAGCTGAAAATGGAGGACGGCAGCGTGGCGTCGACAAGGGCCGAGGTGCTGGGGGAGATTGAGAGGTTTTATGGACGGCTTTACACCTCAGTAGCCAAACCCATTGTCGGCTCAACCAGAGATCCCAGAGCCAAGTTAACCCGACACTATACCGAAGATATCCCGGACATCAGCCTGTACGAGATTAGGATTGCCCTCAAACAGCTTAAAAACAACAAGGCGCCGGGCGAAGACGGAATCACAGCAGAGCTTCTGAAAGCGGGCGGAACGCCGGTACTGAAAGTCCTTCAGAAGCTCTTTAATTCTGTTTTGCTCGAGGGCGTTACGCCAGAGGCGTGGAACAGGGGTGTGGTGGTTTTGTTCTTCAAAAAGGGTGATAATACTCTACTGAAGAATTACAGACCCATCACGCTCCTGAGCCACGTCTATAAGCTGTTTTCGAGGGTGATCACGAATCGTATCATGAACAGGCTTGATGCCTTCCAGCCTCCCGAACAAGCCGGTTTCCGAAAAGGTTACAGTACCATAGACCACATCCATACGCTGCGGCAGGTTATACAGAAGACTAAAGAGTATAACCGGCCATTATGCTTAGCGTTTGTGGACTATGAGAAAGCCTTTGATTCGGTCGAAACATGGGCCGTACTTCAGTCCCTCCAGCGATGCCGCATCGACCATCGGTATATCGAAGTGTTGAAGTGCTTATACAGAAACGCCACCATGTCAGTTCAAGTACAGGAGCAGAGCACGAAGGCTATACCATTACAGAGAGGCGTGAGACAGGGAGACGTGATATCTCCGAAACTGTTCACGGCTGCTCTGGAGGATGACTTCAAGCTCCTGGAATGGGAAGGACTTGGCATCAACATCAACGGCGAGTATATCACTCACCTTCGATTTGCTGATGACATCGTCGTTATGGCGGAGTCGCTGGAGGACTTAAGTACCATGCTCAATGACCTTAATGGAGTTTCCCAACAGGTGGGCCTTACAATGAACATGGACAAGACGAAAATAATGTCGAATGTCCATGTTGTGCCTTCACCGGTATTTGTTGGGAACTCCGTCCTTGAAGCTGTGGACCAATATGTCTACTTGGGTCAATTGATCCAGGTTGGCAGTTCCAGCTTCGAGGATGAGGTGTTTCGACGAATCCGACTCGGTTGGGCAGCGTTCGGGAAGCTCCGCCATCTCTTCTCGTCAAAAATACCTCAGTGCCTAAAGACGAAAGTCTATAATCAATGTGTGTTACCAGTGATGACTTACGGGTCCGAAACGTGGTCCCTTACTATGGGCCTCATAAGAAAGCTCAAGGTCGCTCAAAGAGCTATGGAGAGGGCTATGCTCGAGGTTTCTCTGCGAGATCGAATCAGAAATGACGAGATCCGTAGAAGAACAAAGGTCACCGACATAGCTCAGCGGATTAGCTCTTTGAAGTGGCAGTGGGCGGGGCACATAGCGCGCAGAACCGATGGCCGATGGGGCAGAAAGGTTCTCGAATGGCGACCACGTACCGGCAAGCGCAGCGTCGGACACCCACCGACCAGATGGTCGGACGACCTGACTAAGGTCGCAGGAAGACGCTGGATGCAGGCCGCTTCCAACCGGTCGTATTGGAAATCCTTGGGGGAGGCCTATGTCCAGCAGTGGACTTCTTGCGGCTGATATGATGATATATGGAAATTAGTAAGTCTTTATCGCATCGCCCGTTCACAAATAGCACCCCTGAAACCATCCCTCCCTTTCCTCTGTCTCACACCCCCGCTTATGACACACTAGGTTCCTATACAAAAATAGCAAAATGTGACATATATTCAGAGAGACCCAATTTTTTATTAAATGTAGCATACATTTAATAAAAAATTAGGTCTCTCTGAATTACCCTCATGACTCATGAGTTCCTGGCAAGAATTTCGACGGCTTTTTGTTTGGGATTGTTTTGCAAATTGTTTCTAGTGGACTTTTTATTGCAATATCGGCATAATTTGGTGTTAAAGATGCCCATATTTATGAATGTGTGGAATAACTAAAATAAACTGTCATGGTGCGGCTGTAGTAAGATTTACTTAGCGGGCTGGTGGTTGTCCGCCTCGCTGCGTCGTCTGTGATCAAGCCAGTAGATTCGTGGAAATTGTCGTCAGGGGCTCCGTAGAATCAACGAATTGAACTACAGCATCATTTAGTTGATAAACAAGACTAAGAAAAAGCGCGGGACACCTCAATTATACTTGAACCTGGCTAAATACGTCACGCGTGAGAGCCATAAATAAAAACAACCTACCCTCATAACGTGCTTATCAGCAAACAGACCAGAAGTCTCCATGACGTGGTAGTTCCGAGCGTTCGTCAGATAGAACATCCCGAAAGCGTAGTCTTCAGCGTTTGATAGCTGTGAGAAATCGAAGGTGATGCCATTGTTACCGCTTATTCGTAGGGTGGTCTGTAAAGACAATTTTCAATAAGGTTAATAAATAAAACTAGTGGCTCTGTGGGCTGTGGACCTAGCGAGACTTAATCGTATCACAGCGAGCTCACAACACTGTGATACGAGTAAGTCTCGCGAGGTCATTAACGCCATTGGGCACAATAGCGCTTAGATCCTTTGCACCAATTCCGACATTTTGAAAAATGACCAACTGAATCGGCAAGAACGTAGCTAATTATTTAACTTTATTGTTTAACAAGACCTCACATCAATAGGCTAGTTTCCTGGGTCGTAATAATAACATAACAATTAGTCCGTTCGTTAGATAATCAAAATATATAAGACAAGTAATTTTTTCTTATGTCAAATAAACAATAAATAATAAAGATAAAGCGTGTCAAAGTTCAGGAGTGGGGGCTCGTGACGTCAAAGTTTGCTAAAAATCGTAGCAAACTATGACGTCACACGGAACTTCGAAGGGCTATATCTTTATAATTTTTTGTTTAATCGACAAAAGAAAAAATACGTGTCCAATATTTTTTGAATATCTAACTGACGGACTAATTATATTTTTTTAGGAAACTAGCCTATTGTATCTTAAATGTTGGCTTATACTATGTTTTGTAAGTATGTCTCTTTCTTTTTCAAAAATTAAAATGAATTTTCCTTATCAACTTTAAAAAGTCTTTCTTAGTGAACAGTGTGCTTAGTATCAGGTTAACATTATGCTTAGTTATATCGTTTGATTAAGAAACAACTTTAACCCTTAAAGGCAGCTCCAGTGGTATATAACAAAACGGTAGTAGCCAAGGTTCAAGAAGGTACTGCACGAAATTGTGAAATTTGACGTATTTTTAGTACAATTTGCTGGATTCGTTATTTGTCCTTAGACCTGTATTTACTGTAATACCTACAAATGTAATGTGTTGGCAAATAAAGTTTTTTTTTTGTTAATATATGTTATGATATCTAAAAACATTTCCCTTCGAAATGTTTGTAAATTTTACGTCTGAAACAATAATTCTCACATGAAAGTATTTATGTTTACAAGTCGCGGGTAATTAATCATCATCATTACAGTTGTAAGAAGTTCACCGCTGGATAAAGGCCACACCCTGCTGCAAAAACAATATGGCATTTATGTAAAAAAAAAAAAAAAGTCTTAATATTTTCATATTTCTATTTATATAAAAAACAGAAAGGGGGGCTGCGAGATGTAAATAAAAATATTTTCATTTGTGAATTATTGTTTAAGATGTCAAATTTACAAACTTTTCAAAGTATATATGTATCGTTTTTAAATTTCATACATTACATGGTGAAATTTGATCTAGATACACAATTTCAAATTTCAACAAGGCGATGATTTTGTTCAAAGATCGACGTAAATTATTACAAATAATTTTAATGCCTTTAATCCTACTGATTTAAAAATACGTCACATTCCACAATTTTCGTGCAGTACCTTTAGGTGTAGCACATCTGCATTTGTTATAGGTAGATTTTATGTTTGCTACGCACTGGGAGCAAAACTGATAATTCTCGTGGTGAAAAGGTTCAAAACAGCTATACCTCCTTTTAACTTACGTTTTTTAGTGAACCTTCTACACAGCTAAACACTATCTTACATCCTTTGCCTTTAGTGCGCGTGAGAACTAAGTCTGCGAACGTATGGTCTCTGGAGTTCCCGATGTCATCCTCTGGAAAATAAATATAATTACTAAGATTTTAATTAAAGATAAATAAAAACACGACTTCCCTGCTATATAATTACTTATAGGTAGTATTTGTCACTCGACTGCAAATTAACAATTACTTAACATACGTCAAAATCCGTTGAGGAGTTAGAAGTTACAGTGGAATGAAGAAGTTTACGTAACATACCTACATGAACTTTTAAAATATCTTTTGTAGGCACTTGAAAAGGGCTTAAAGGTTTACTTTTCAAACATGTACATGGTGAAATTTTGATCGTTCTGGACCCTTTAAGGGATGATTCAACCCGTCGATATAAACAACTTTTCCTACGGGACCAATGCAGGAAACTCAAATTTTTTTAACCTTCCATACAAATTGACCGTGCGGCCGAAAATTTTGAATTGCCCATTTTTTTTTTTAGTTCCCAGCATTGGTCCCATAGGAAAAGTTGTTCATATCGGCGGGCTGAATCGCCTGTTTAAAGGTCCAGAAGTACCTGTGCAGAAATCATATTTTCAGTCGGTTTTAGTCGGCGGTAGGTTGCGCTATTCTGCGCCATCGAATAATGCTGAGGCGACTTATAAAAGTGGTACTAATGTACTTACCTTTTAAGTCTGGAAACCGTTTAAGCAGGAATTGTTTCTTCTCCACACTGCCAACCGTCGTGAAAACCCTAAGGTCGTGTGCCAGTGCAAAGGAGATGACTGCCTGGCCTAGGCCCCCGGCGCCACTATGCACGAATATCTCCTCACAAACATCATTTAACGCTGGTGTCAAAAACTGTTGAAATATATCACAATAAATTTGTATTTTCATAGCACCTAACGTGATTTTCTTATGATTTGATACTAGGTATTCTACAATTTATTTTCTAAAATGATGATGATAAGGAATGGATCTGGCAATGTTAGTTCCATCATTAGATGACAGTAGGTCCATTACTTTTACATGAATCTTACCGTCAGGCTTATTTTTTACGCTTACAATATAGGCGAGTCTTATATGTTTATCTATATAAGTATCTATAATAAAACTTCTATGCCATCCAACCCTTAAATAGAAATCAGGACACTACGAAGCGTTTCTTAGGTATTTTCGGTCCGAGCTGCAGTTGTCTCTATCGTACTCTGCGGGGATTGTTTGGGCACGCGGGGCGACAGCAATAGATTTTACAAACACCTATTTTTCAATTCTCTCGAGCTTAGTGTTTCCTCTTAACTAAAGTATCTATTACTGTTCTTTCGTGTGATTGGGATACAGGCAGTTATAAAAAAATTAAACGCCTGGCCTTATCATAAATTAATTAGCTTATTGTATATAGCATTATATCATTAAAATTAAATTCGACGCGGTGATTTAAAGTCACGGTGGCGTTGTTTTCGCAAATTTAGGGCATAAACCTAAGGGACGTAGTTGAAATGTAACCTGTGGCAAGTTCTTTTTCATCACATAATTTCAATTTTAATAATATGCCGAGTATTGTAAAAACAAATTAATTAAACATTATATCAGCTGCTGTAGAAACGAGGAAGAAAAAACATTTACCAGACTGTAGAAAGCTTGGGCGTAAGCGAGAGGGACGGTGGCCGCGTCTTCGAGACTCCAGTGCTCCGGCACCGGCCACAGCAGCTCCGGGATTGCGAGCACTCGGGAACTGGCCGCTCCGTGTGGTATTAGGCCCATCACACGTTCTCCACTAAAGATGAAAAAGTTTTTTATGGTACACTTACCTCAAAAGGAAACAAACGGTACCCCTATAGGATCACTTTGTTGTCCGTCTGTCTGTCTGTCAAGACCCTTTTTTTCAGGAACGCGCGGAGGTATCAAGCTGAAATTTAGTCATATCAAATACTCAGGTCTGCTGTCCCTTGGAGCTGTGAAAAAATCAAACTTCTAAGCCAACGCTATTTAAAGATACAGCCGTTTATGCCGCATATTTTCGACATTTGCAAGGGAATCAAAGCTACAGGGTACTTCCAGTGAACTTGTAGTCTTAAAATTTGATACGAAGCAACGTCTTATAGCACAGATAAAAGAAAAATTGCGAAAAGCAAGGTTTTTAATTGTGATCATCATATTAAGTGCAAGAAGTGCACTGCTGGACATTGGCCTCCACTAGTATTTTCAGAATGACCGGTTGGAAGCAGCCTACGTCCAGCTTTTCCTTACGGCCTGGACTAAAGGCCGCAAGATAATCGCGGCAAAGAATATAAACAATACGCGAAAAGAAAGGACACTTAAGCATGTGTGCACGTAAAATCGCTTGTGGGTCTGTGCGCGGGGGCATCGATGGCCGTCCTCTGCGTTGGCTCTTAGAATACCTGTCTGTCACTCCGCTGAATTCCATCGCAAAAGACCCAGAGCTGTCGCCGGTATATTTGGATATCCCCAATACTTGTTTCGTGTCACGATGGTTGAAACTGCAGTAGTGAACCTGTAAGTAATAATTGTAACATTATTTGCTCTCACATTGCTGAAAGTTCGTACAATATGAAGGAACGAACTTCCTGATAATTTTAAAATGGTACAAACTCGCAATCACTTCCAGGTCTAAGCAGGCCTGTCTCACTTCCCGTATTGGTATCAAAAATATAACTATGCGCGATGAAAAAAATATTTTTTGGGTTTCAGTTCTAAGTATGGGGAACCCCCAAAATTTATTGTTTTTTTTTTTTCAATTTTTGTGTGAAAATCTTAATGCGGTTCACAGAATACATCTACTTACCAAGTTTCAACAGTATATAGTTCTTATAGTTTCAGAAAAAAGTGGCTGTGACATACGGACGGACAGACAGACAGGACGAATCCATAAAGGTTCCGTTTTTTGCCATTTGTCTACGGAACCCTAAAAAATATTTGAGTTCCGGCATTGGTCCCATAGGAAAAGTTAGTCATTTTCACGGGCATGTCGTTGGTTAAGTTACACGCTGCTACAGACCTATGAACAACCTACCGTAACAGGTATACCAGCTCCCGTCAGCTCGGGCTGTTCCACCCATCTCAACGAGTTCAGATCTCCAAGTATGCTCTTCAACGACACCACACTGTTTGTTGACGGCTCTTCGGAGGACGGCAGATAAAACTCTCCTCCCCAATTACCCTGCAAGGCAAAAGTTCAAAATACATATAAACCGTCGTCCTAACGCAAATTTCTGATGTATACGATAGTGTTTGGGGGCTATAATACATGGATGGGTACTTCATTAGAGAACATAAAAATCCAAAAATTTAGGAGTGATAAATTACTGACATTAAGTCCATCAAGTACTTACATTATTCAAGATGTTGAAAGCCAAATCCAAATCAGGCAGTTGAGTCAGACATTGGCTTTCTACGTCCTTGCTCATAGCTATCAGATATATTTGATTTCGACTCGCATCCTTCCTCCATGCTGTTACTAACTCTTTCAATCCAGGAGTTTGAGGGTATGTAGTTAAAATAACTAACGTGTGACCTATTGGGAGACTAGCCCTTGAACTTGACAGCAAAGGAAGATCCGAATGACTTCGTACAGTAATGGTGGTCACTCCAGATGAAGGCACCAGAGGACGCCATTTTACAAGCTCTATTCTCGAGTTCTTATGGGTGGAAGTGGATACGACCCGGTAGAGTTTGGAAGGACGGATTTTGGAGCTGTTGTAGTCTTCTTCGATGTTTAGAATGAAGGCATTTCTTTGGAGACGGTCGTGCAGTATACCTGGCAGCTAAAATAAAAGTAGAAATGTTTTTCATTAACCAAATCATAGCGTATGTTTTAATATGTAGTTGTGCTATCGTAATATTTTGTTTATGTGCTATCCTGATGTATAATTTATTACTGGGAAAATTTCAGCAACATCCATCAATTCACATTTATAATTATTAGTAAGATATGAAAAAGAAGTAAACTAATTTTGTAGGTGGGTTTCGCGTAAATGGTAACACGATATTCCCTAAAGTGTCTATTGCGTTCATACAGTTTTAGGTTCATACAATAAATACAATGTTTGTTAGGTACTTTGATACAGTGAAAGTAAGTACTTAGTAAAATAGCCTATGATAGGATCGTAGGACGGGCGCGTGGCATCGCATTCTTTTATCCTCCTAGCTAACTTACTTGGTTACGCGTGGCATCGACCAAATAAGCTGACTGATCACAGAGCAGACTGTGGAGCTCGTCCCCTGCACATTTGAACCTCCTGGTGCGAGATCTCTTTAAAAAGAGATTGCTCCTCGCCTGATCTCTGGCTGCTTTTTCGCACAGAAAAAGCAGCTAGGCGTCGCTATCCAGCATGGGAATACAGCCAGCATTCTTGCCAACATGCCATATGGGCAAGGATTTTTAGATTTTTAAGTTCGGTTTACTTTAGTATGTAATTTTATGGTAGGTTAGCTTTTTATTTTTAGTTTACATATATGATTCATAAAAAATTTAATGTATAACTCATTTTTTTGTGTATTGTGTGTAGGATTTTAACTTATGTTTTAATAAATGAGTTTTTAACCTTTTCATCCGTAGACAAATTTTTGACTAACAACAAATCAACGTCAACAGAATCACTTTCTTTGTTTAAAGATGAAAATTGAAGTTTGCATTTAGCAGCGTCCTTGAATGTTTTTCTTATTTCATCAGATAATTCAGGATCCGTTTCAGAAATCATGTCAACAATATTCACAACATTTTTGTTAACATTTTCTGATAAAATTTGCAGATAGACTTGTAACGTTTCTTTAATCTGAAACAAATGTCATAATCTAAAAAGTTATATCTAAATAAATAACTAGAACTAGGGCCTAGTAACTATTTCGAAAGTGATATATTGTTGAAATAATAAAATGGGTTGCATGAGTAAGCATCTTTAGATGTCAATGGAAACAATATTAAGTCAAGAGTCATACAATTATCCAAATCGCAAAAAAAGGGAAATTGGAATTTGATTTCGAGGATGTGGGTTATCTTTTCAGCAACTAATGTGAGGTATCTGATTTTTTAAATAAAAAATGTTGTTGTTTTCTTTGCAAGAATTCGTTACTTTATACCTGATTATTTTCGAATTGTTGTGGTTACAGAAAAAAGGGTAAATTATTTTAGTTAGCTTTTTTGCGGCTGATATGATGATGAAGAAATAAAACTCACGTCACATTCCACTGATCGAAAACGAGGAACAAATTTAAGAGATTTTAGAGCAATTTCCCTCGTTATTGGAGGCATATCACGAAATAGAACACCTTCCAACATGATTCCACCACAGCTAGAACAAAAAAGAAATTGCTTTTAAAAGGTTTAAACATATATTTTGGTTTACACCATTATTTTGATTAAAATGAGGTCAAATATTACTTGTTCTGACATACGAGTTGTCTATTAAGTTTAAACGACGTTGAACATAAGCTTATGGCTTTGAAATAAAGTATTTAACCATAGTCAAAAATATGAAATAACATACCATAGCAAATCATGATCCTGAACAAAGTCCGCCTTCATCAAAGCCACTTTATCCTCATACAGCACATTCTGTAAATGATATTTCACGTCAATACTGAGGCTTCTGATAAAGCACGGTTCGGAAACGCCTTCGTACACGTGGTGCAAGGTAAAGACTTGGAGCAAGCTGTCGATGAAAGTGGTCCAGTTGCTGGTCCATTCGATGTTGGCTTTATTATTTGTCTCGCTCATGTCGTTGATACTGCGGAATTCTCCACTGAAAGAATATACGACGTTAGTATTTTTTTTCTTTTGCATAAGATGCCAACATTAGTGACAGATTTTTCAAGCTGGCTAAAGGCATCTGAGATAGCTTGCCGACTGCCATCAATAATAACAATTAGAACCAACAGCTTAACGTGCCGTCCAAAGCACGGAGGTGGACTTTTTTTAATGGGAGTTCCCCAGGGTTAACAACTCGGTCCTCCATTTTCCATTAAAAGGTGGTAAGGGTGTATGTTGAGGCGAAAGCAGATGATTTCATCCAGCAATACGATCAAGTTTAACTGTTAGACCAACCTCAAAATCAAAATGTTGTATACATCTTGACATAGGTATGAGATGTATTAAATTATATTTATCTTAAAGCATTCATTAAGCAGTACACGTTATTCGCACTTTTCGAGTCCTAGGACATCGATAATATTTTTTCCCTGGAGTTTTTGAAGTGAAAACTTCTTTAGCAGCGTTGTGCACTTTTGGGATGGGTAAAAAATTCTAAACTCACGTCAGGGCACGTGACCTGATCAAAAATTCTTAAGACGGACACGTGACCTAAGACCGCCGGCGCGGCGTAGTAGAGGAAGTAATATCCACTCTCTTTCTACCGCGCGGAGTTTTTACTTTTGCCAGCACTCCCGAAGTGCAACTCGTTTTTTATATAGTAGTGGCCATAATCTATATTGTACTTGAATACGTAACGTGTTCAACCGGTCAACCTATTTAAATAAAATACCGAATGATTGCCACAACTTGCTAATTAGTACAAACAGAACGCCCGCGATTTAAAGCCACTTTTGACACAATATAGTTAAGCAACATACATGACATATAATCACTTATTCCTGACGGGGTAGGCAGAGCCATAAGACCTAAGATAATTAAAGAACATAACACCCAAGTAGGTATTAGTGGAAGACGAAATCAAAATAGCGATGGATTGCAAGCCGCATCGCCTATTAACGTAAAAAAAACACATAAAAACATAAAATCATACCTGTAACTATAGTCCCTCTTTTTCAGTAGTTGGTAAACATCCTCAGATTTGAGCATTTTGCCTTTATACTCCGGTATTTGGTGAACAATACTCTTCTTAATAGGCACTATTTTACCCACTATGTATCCGGTAGCCACTAGGGAATCCTCGTCTAGAACCTGTGAAAATATAAACCAAGGATGATACATACATATATATCACGTCTTATCCCTTACGAGGTAGCAGAGCCTAAGGCCATAAGATTCAAAGGCCATATGTTACGAGTTGATGGGCGTAAAGGTGGAGGGACTTCTACATGTCTTAGGATAACACAAGAGAGAAGACAGAGATAGTAATAGTAATAATAAATATATAGGGACATATCACACTAATCGTGCTAACCCCACAGTTAGTTGTGAACTTGTGTCGTAGGATACTAACTCATTGTTACTATATTTTATAATGGATACATATATAGATAAACATCCAAGACCCAAGTCAATCTGAAAAATATCGTTTTCCATCATGACTTGACCGGGGATTGAACCCGGACACCCTCGTGTCGCAGGCTGGCGTGTTGGCCACTGCGCCACGAAGCTCGCCATGAGATTGATGGCGAAAACAAAGAGCGGCCTATAGATAATAGATAAAATAAAAGGGCAGAGATAATGAAACAAAGGTACTTACTTCAAACATCCCTGTGCCCCTGTGCAAGTTGACGTGGATCCTAAGGTATCGTCTGTCGTGCAAAATGGGTTGAGCATATAAGTGGACATCGGTAAATTGTACTGACACTTGCTTCTTCTTCTGTTCCGTGGACATCGCCAGGGTATCCCATACGGCTTCCAGTGCGGCCGCGTATGGGTAAAGCGTCTTTCCTGTAAATTATTGAAAAATTCATACTTTGTATTATATTAAAAATCTGAAAGTATTTTAAGGCAAGCAAGCCGTCAGACTATGGAAGTTAGTTCCACTAACTACTATGGCTACCACTAGGGAATGCTGGATTAGCACCCGAAAGATAATTTTGCAAATACGCAAGGTTCAGACCATCAGTCCGCGGATCCGCAAAATCCTGCAAATTTTGTGGATTTGCGAAAATAATAATAATAATTCTGAAATTAGCCCATAATAATATTTTTTAAGTCAGTAAAATGAATCAATAAAATTAACGTATCAGAAAAAATATTATTATTAAAAGAAAAAGCGTCTTAAAAGAAAAATACGAACAGCAAGGCGAGCAAACACCAGCCCGCTAAGTAAATTTCACTACAGCCGCACCATGACACTTTATTTTAGATATACCACACATTGTTCATAAATATGGGCATCTATAACACCAAATTACACTGACTTCACATTATAAACTCCACCAGAAACAATTTACAAAACGATCTAAAACAAACACCGTGCAGTCCGTCAAAATTCCTCCCATTGATAAAATATTATGTTGTTGTAATTATATAAGGTGAGCGACACTGACTTGTCACACTATTATTATTATATTGCGTTGTGTCATATGGTCCCAAAGGCTATTGCTTACGATTTTTGTCAAGCTCATCACATATTTGGCATACGTATTCACGAGAAATATCTTATTTCAGATGAAAAATATATTTTTGGCTTATATTAAAACAATATTTTTTAATCTTACTTCGTTAGGCTAACGGCATCTAGTGACGGGTGGAAAAGTCTGTAATTATTGCACTGCAACGCCCTCTCCGCGGCCCAAAGTGGCAGTTAGTGGAACTAACTGCCATAGCCTGCCGTTAGCAGGTCTGCTGCTTTTAACAGGCCTTAAGTTGGGCTAGTATTTTTGTATGAGGTTGGCAGTCTATTGGTTGTGTGCAAGACTATTGTTTCCTCGACGCTCATTACCTCTTACGACGTTTCCTTGAAGATAACTGTAGTCGTCATCGTGCAGGGAGACCACGAACTTGCAGGAGGCTATCTTGTGCCTGTTCGCTGACATGTATAAGGATAATCCCCTAGAACAGATAAATATTAGTTTGTTGTTATTCGTCTGTATAAGTGCCCAGCACTTGTCAGATGTTCCAAGCTGCCTTAAACCATCTGACATAACGTAACGATTGTCGTCTAATTGACAGCCGGGTTCAATGTCGTAGCGAGCCCGTTGAAGCACCAAGGAGTCCGAGATATTTTATGCCACTTGTGGTCAGCCCCGTATGCGATTAACATGCGTATATAACTAAAGAAGATAAACTCGTTCTGTGTATAGACTGCCTTAAATCAACAAGTGATTGTTAATGATCATAGCACACTTATCAACTCGGAAAGGGATCGCCTCTCGCCGCGCCTTCCACCAGTTGTCAACCTGACGTAGACTCGACTAATTAGGCGACGCCGCGCTTACCGACCGGCGACCGCTCTAGTCTGGCTGGCACTCGATCATTTTGCTCACAATACGCGAGTTGACAATCATAGCCATTGCACTTGATGAAGAGAAAAAAGGAAATAGAAAGAAACGTAGAAGATGTTAGCTACACAATATAAATAAAGTAACGAGAACTGAAGGGGAATATTGAACTATTAAAAACATTTGATAGATTATGAAAAATAAATATATTTATTTCCATATGCTAAAATATCTCTCTTATAATATCCTGCAGTCTATAGAAGAATGTATTAGAAAGCAGAATACAACATTCAGATAATCCATACAACCTGAAGACGGACGGACTTTACGGAGAGACGTAAGTGCGTGGACAACGCACGAGCCGTAGGCGCAGGGACCGCGAGTTGACCGCTAGTTGACCACGAGTTGGTCCCGTTACTAATCCGAATAGTGGGCGATGCAGTAAGGAGTTTCACACAAAGAATTCTGAACTGCTCGAGTTGATACATTTACTATCCGTTTACGATAGCGTGATCGACTGCCCTTCCCCGGGGAGGTCAGGCTCGTGGCATACGCCGACGATACTGATAGAGGCTGACAAACGGCGAAAGCATAGTTGACTTTGAATCTCATCGGCGAGTGGGGGCAGAGGAACCGCCTGGAGTTTTCGCCGGGGAAGTCTGCAACTATGACTATCCGGGGGAAATTCCAGCGGCCTTCCATAGTCAGATTGGGTCGACATCTATCAGGAGCGTCAGGTCGACCACGGTGCTGGAAGTGGTGGTCGACTTGGGTGTTTCGTTCGCTCAGCATGCGTTGTAGAGGGCGGCAAATTGCTTCGGCATGATGTCGATCATTAATTATAAAAAAGTGTACCTACTCTACTTAGATCTGACGATCTCTGGATAATCTAGCTAGCCTGAAAGCAGGATTCATTTAATCATTCGTGCCACATCACCATTTCGATCTTCACTAATTTTCAAACTGCCTAAAGACATCTGACATAGCTTAACCATCAAAGATGACAGCCGGCACCAACGGCTTATGGTGCCTTCCGAAGCATGGAGGAGCTCGAGAATTTTTTTATGCCACTTGCGGTCACCTATTACAGTGGGGATTGCGCCCAGAATTGCTTAAAATTCGTAAGTGATTTTGATTTTTACGACCACTGGGTAACAAAGTAGACTAGTTATATTAGATATTTTGGCAGGAATTGCCTATTATTAATTTCTTCATTTAATTTTTTTTCATTAATGCTGGATAAAGATCAGTGGAAGAAGACAAAAGTCCTTTGCCCATCAGTTTACAATATCAGGCAAAAACATATATAACTTACCAATGTTCACTGTGCATCCAATGAACCAGGTTGGAGAGGAACGGAGTGCCAGTAGAAACCGGGAACTCTACCTTCGGATACAGAGCATTCACTTGTGGCACGTAGCCTGCAAGATATAACCTGTAACCAAAATGATTCTTAAGTATTCCAATGCAACTGTTTGACTAACCAAATTATATTTCAATACTAGCGGCACTCCCTGGCATCGCACGTGTAGTATCGGTATTTATTTTATGACCTGTGTTCATCAAGGATAATGTAAGATTCTAAAATTAAGAAATTTTTCCCATGCAAACAAACAAACAAATATTTCCTGTTTATAATATATAGTGGAGAAGTATTTAGATATAGGTATTTCCTTTTATAGCATATGTACGAGTATATTAAAAATAATGTAATCTATATTGTACCACATTTTAAGCAAAAAAGATCTTCTTTTTAACCTTATCCCACTTAAAGTGGGGTCGGGACAGCATGTAGGTATTTTCATTTTTACCGTTTTCTTTTTTGAGCTTTCTTCACACAATTAATCCATCTTTTATTTAGCCTACCTCTACTCTGACTGCCAATTACTTTCATATCTAACACCTTCCTTGTTATATGGCTTTCTTCTCTTCGCAAAAACATGTCCATATCATCCCAATCTACAGCTTCTAAATATTTCCGTTATTGGGCCTACTTTTGTGCTTCGTCTTACATACTCATTCCTTATTCTATCTTTTCGAGTTACTCCACTCATCCATCTTAACATTCTCATTTCCGCTGCATGCAATCGCCTTTCATCCGTCACCTTGGTGGCCCAACACTCTAAACCATTTGAAACTACCGGTCTTATCACGCTTTTATACATTTTCCCTTTTAGCTTAAGGGGCATACGCGAGCCAAAAATGACTTCAGTCACTTGTCAGCCACAAGTGACTGAAGTCATTTGTGGCTCGACTATGTTACAACTATAAACGTCCCGGTCTAAATTGCCGTCACTTTGCAGAGCGAGGTAAAAAATCAGAGTAGACTTTCAGGAATACACCATTTAGGGCAACTGGTGTGAAACCAGAGGTACCATCAAGATCCACAAAGAGTTGTTGGGTTTTGGTTGTGCTTATTCTGAAGCCGAAGTCCTCTAGCTTCTCCTGCCACTTTGCCAGTCTGCTTTGAAGCTCGTTTCCATCTTGGCCGACGAGGACAATGTCATCGGCAAACAGCATGTACCAGGGTGCCTCCTTAATGTTTGACGTCAAAGCGTCCATTACAAGAAGAATCAGATTGGGGCTTAACGCCGATCCCTGGTGCAAGCCCACTGCCACTCTATAATTCTTTATACTACACTCTATAATTGTTTAAGCCGTTGGTACCGGCTGCCATTTTGCCCTAGGGATTTTTATAGCTCTTTGTAAATTTTATCTTGTTCTTAATCCTTCGCAATTGCAACCGTTTTTTTTTTTTGCTTTATTTTTGCACTTTTTTCCTTTCTTTCGTACTTTCATCTCTTTCATTCACACTTTCGCATAATTTAAATAAAACTTTATTTTATTTTAAAACTTTCTAAATCTCTTTACTCCACGACCAAGTATCTTTATCTATTATACCCTTGCCCTTCGATTATCTTAAAAAGCACTTTGTAACTTTTCTAGTTTAATTCCCCATTTCATTCCATATATCATTCACAGTTTTATCTTCCATTCCTCCCAATTCAATCATTTCAGCTACTACCTGAATTCTGATTTTTTTTTTTACTGAAAAATCACACAGAATGAGCTATCCTCAAAGTAAGTTCGAGACTTGTGTTATGGGATACTAACTCAACGATACTATATTTTATAACAAATACATATGTAAATACACATCCAAGACCCAGGCCAATCTTAAAAAGATCATTTTCCATCTTGACCTGGCCGGGGATCGAACCCGGTCACTCCGTGTCGCAGGCTGGCGTGTTGACCGCTGCGCCACGGAGCTAGTCACTTCAGAAAGAACGGTACAAAAAAAACGGTAGAAGCTAACGAATAGTAGAATTCGTTAGCTTCTACCGTGTTTTGCAATAGGTGCCATTTTATTGTAGGTAGAGATTATGCTTTCGTATTTGATGTCTGTATCTTGAATTTAACATCTAGAATTAATGGCTTATGCTATGACGGTGACAGAACTTAATTTATTCTCTATGTCTCTATTTGGGTTCTATAGCCTCCGCTATTGTAGGTTTTTAAATGTTGGTCTAGTGTTTAAAAATGTGTGTTAGCAATTACAAAATCAAAAGCAGAAGCTACTTGCAGAAGAGATTCAACTTCGATATTTTTGTCTTCATATGCACTCTTTCGTGCACCAAATTATCCCACCCCACGTGTCCATTAAAGTCTCCGCTGTTTATCAATCTCCTCTCAACATTTTTCTTCAGTCTTTCATCACAACCCACCTGTGGTGCGTAAACGCTTATTATATTCCAAACTGAAACGCATATTAATTTTTGTATAGCTATCATTCTATCATTTATTCTATTGATCTCTATTACACTATCCTTGAGCCTGTTACCTAAGACTAACCCAACGCCGTTATTTTTTTCCATTACTTCCGCAATAGTAGAATTTATACCCTTCCCCAATCTCTCTAGCCCTTGTCTCTTTCCACCTAGTTTCTTTCAATTACGCCACGTTTACCGTTCTTCTTTTTAAAACATCCGCCAATTCTCGACCCTTACCCATCATAGTTTCAATATTCCACCTTGGAAATCTTAACTTATCTTCTTGGACCTGCTTCTTATGTTGCAACCGTCTCTGATGCAACAACCCTAACATATTTCCCACAGTCACCGGGTGTTTCGCCTGCGCGTAGTTTCGGGGGTACGCCATAGCACTCCAAATTTATACTTTCCATGCTGTGAAAGATTTGGCTATTTTTTATGACTAGCCTCCTGCCTAACGTCAACCCTTTTTGGGAATGCTATTGTTTTTGACGCGATTTTTATGACCGGCCACCGCCTGACGTCAACTCTCCTTGGGAATGCTTTCGTGGTACGGGATGTATGTGCTTGTCCCTTTCGTGGCCTCTTACTACAGTCATAGGACAGAATTGAGTGGTTCTGTATTCTAGGCCGGAAACCAACGGCATTTCAAGCAATCAAAATATCATTCATAGATTGAGACAGAAAAAAAAGCCTGTAAATTGTTTAAAGAATCTGACACGGTTAGTGGCGGTAAAACGGATTTTGTAGCGGTGTCGCGCGCAGATTTCTCACAGATCAATGTGACAGGAGATCCGCCTTATCGCTTTCCGTGGCGGTGCGCGGAGCCGTGTGTTAATCGCCTAATGTTGGTCCGCAACAAACCAAAAAGAAAATATACTTTTTGATCACCACGACCAATTAATATACGAAACCCAAGTATGAATTTTGAGTTAAATTACCTTGCGTGCTTCCGCCACCAGTTAGTTCAAGCAAACTATTACTAGCCAGCACCCACCCACTACTGTTAGTCCCTTCATGCCCACCACCAATAAAACGCAAAGTAACGCCTGAATCAATTCATTATTAGTATTTTATTTCTAAATGAAAGGGTACGTACTTGCCAATAGCTTCGAGCACATGAAGTGCATTATCAGGATGTCCACGCTTGGTCATCGCTATGTGCGTGCAGGTGTCAGGCAAAGATCGCTTCAGGATTGCCTGCAGTAGCCCATGTGGAGCTATCTCTACCATGACTCCGTTTATTGGCAATAGGCGAGAAGTTTCTTCGAATAACACCGGGTTCTAATAAAAACAAATTAGATAAATTTCTTTTAAAATATATTCATCTCAAATGTTGATACAACATCATTTTATCATTATAGTGGTGGGGTGATCAAACATCTGATAATACTCGTACATTCGTTGCCCGTCATTTTATAGGTAACAACGCATATTTCATTGTTTAAATGCTCAGGCGTGTCTAGTGCTATTGAATGTGGAGAACTGAATTATTTACCAAAGTGGGTCCCCATTCTACTCGGGCCTCTGAATTATATATACCTACATCGATTTGAAAATTTCAGCAACCGATTAAAGAAATATCAAGAAGATTTTTTACTAAAGGTAAAATTTTGAGTACGTAATAAAAATATTGCAAAAGCGTTTGATGCATAACGTCGATGACATTTCTCTCTCTAATTTAGAAATTGAAATCCCAGCAATCTTGTTTAATAAATATACCTAGATATTAATACAAATGAACACCTTATATTTATACATAGAATCTTTTCCAAACAGATATATATATATATATATTTGGTTAAAGTATCTAGTGAGTTATAAATTTTTACGGTAGTTTCCCAAGGATTGATATTGGGTCCTCCATTTTTCATAATACGCTGTGACAAAATGTAGCGTATATCGCACGCTATTCGTGACAGGAGTATTTATATTTAACTAGCTAGTGCCCACAGTTCCGCCCGCGTTAATGTAAATGACTTGGTTTTTCAGGGATGAAAGGCCTTAAACTACGCATTTGTTTAATTGTTGAAGCATAAAGTAGTAACAGACGTACAGATACAGTTGCTTTTGCATATTTATTATTAGTATGGATTTTCTCACCAGCAAATTATTGGTATGATACTCCGCCGAAGAACACTTCGCCAAGGACTCCTCCCATCTATCCTTCGGCACTGAAGACGACAGCCAGCGCTTGCTGCGTGTCTTAGGGGATTTGATCACCTCGGACAAATACTTACGAAGAGCAGGACCTAGGAAAAAATCCAACAAACTAGACTCATATGTACTAGAAAATTAAAGAGCCTAGTAAACGGTGTGATAACCAAGGGTCCAAATTTTAACTGTTAAATTACTTACTTTAAAGAAAGCACTAGGTTATTTGTTAACAGCCTGTAAATGTTCCATCGTCAGATCAGTCTTTTCAGTGATCCAACATTATAACAACACTTTTTCACACAACTGTGTGTCCGATTTTTGAGATTCTAGCATATAGGAAGAGTAGTTCATATTGGCAAGCTGAATTACTCCTTCTAGGATGTAACGTACAGTCGAGGACATAAATGTGACCCCCTAGAATTTAAAATCTGTTGTTAAAGGGGTAAGTTTTATCTTCCCCCGACTGCACGCATCATTCCAGTCATTTTACTTGGATCCCCGATTTGGATATTCCAATGGATTCAACAGAACTCATACGCGGTAACGAACTATCGATTACTTGTTATTACTTGCAATAATACTTCAATATTTCTTTGCAACAATATTTACCAGCTTCTGCGATATACCGCGAATGATACGCGATATTGGAGCACGGCACCTCCCTAGCGAAGATCTTGTCAGCCGTCAGCTGTTCCACGAATCTCTTCATCACGTCCTGTGGCCCTGATATGGTGCACGAGTCGGGGCCGTTGTGACCGGCCACCTCGATCTCTGGTGGACACATGTCTTTGATCTGCAAGAACATGATACTCCAAATTTAGTTTATTCTCTCGAACAGCTTTACGATGGGTGTCTATTAAAATATATATTTTTTTGACTTTGTTATTTATTTCCCAGGAAATTCCACGTTTTTAATTAATTTTTTCTTAACACATCTTAAACTTATCATCGTAGTTTCATGTTACCGAACAACATTTGTAAAAAATGTTTCAAAATTGTTATTATTGCTAGAAAAACGATATATTGAACTAACATTTCACACAGTTATTAAGATATTGATAAAACCATATAAAACCATGTTTTAATATGTTACGGTGCGCGACTTGACTTTAAAGTAAGCAACAAGTAGCTTAACATGCAAAGGGGTATTCAGTATGCAGCATGCTGCAAGCAAGTATTTGCAAGTATGCAGTAAGCAAGCATGCAGCAAGCATGCAACAAGCATGCAGCAAGCATGCAGCAAGCATGCAGCAAGCATGCAGCAAGCATACAGCAAGCATGCAGCAAGCATACGGCAATCATGCAAGCATGCAGTTTCTGGGTGGCTCCACCAGAAGACTGGTTCCGCAAAAAGTTTAGGCACGTGGAGTCAGATTTGTAATCCATTTATGATTAATACCCATAATTGATCAATAAAATACAGATGTTTGTATATTAACTCTAATAACGTAAAAAATATGTTTCAAATATTTTGCGAACTAGAACTTACGTTACCCATAATTTTAAAGTTTAGTTAGTAGGAACAAAACTTTAATGTTTCATTATTAAGATAAAATACATAAAATATTAAAAGCAACAACGATAGTCTGTGTTTTTTAGTAATAAATAATCGTGTTAGTGAAATTTCGGTGTAAACAGATTTTAGGATTTGTTAAATATTGTATTAAAATATCTGCAAATAGTTTTATGAGAAATAAAATCGTTGAAGTAAATTGCTATAAAAAATGGGTTCCCCTTTACGATCTGTGCCTAAGAGGAAGCAGCTAGCATATTTTAACCTTTTTTTTTCTCCCATTCCGGCATAAAAACAAAGGATAGATCATTATCTTACCTCTATGGGATAGACTTAAAGGCATGCTTCTTTTTCTTTTCGAGTTCATTATGTCTTTTGATTACATTAATTTTGTCCACTATGCGGTCACTGCCACTGCCCTCATTTGCCTCCTCTGGATTCTTTTAAGTGCAGTGAGAGGTATTTAGGGCATGTAAAGTATTAAAAGCATTCAACGAGGTATGTATAAAGGATAACAAGACCAGTATTAAGAGTGAGTAAATATTTCACGTATGGCAGATTTACCTACTCGGTATCCTATAAGGTTACGTTTTGAGAAAACCGACAAGTCACTTTTGAAATAAATATCACGCCGCCTCCGTCCGCCGGCTTCCTGCGACAGGGAGTACTACGGCAGGCTGAGTATAAGAACATCTCAGAGTTGCCGACTTGACGATGTTAGGATGATTTGCATGCTAATATCTCACAACCAAAGATTTCAATGAAAGGTGCGAAGAGAAGCAAATATCTCAGACGTAAGCATAAAAGTTTGGTATGCCACCGGAAACGCGCTCGAATAAGAGATAGTATTCACCTTCTGGTAGCCAATCCCAACAGCCGCCATGGAGCCCTTGATGAACGGTGTCTGCACAGAAACTAAACCTCTCGAGTAAGCGGACAGGATCATCTCTTCAGCCGTGAAACAGCCGTCAGCATACGCGCAACCGAGTTCACCTACACTGTGACCTAAAACGAGAATGAAGGTTTATAAAAGCTGTTGTCGCTGGACAGTGCGACCTTTGGGGGTGGCAAGCAACCACCCGGGCCCTCGCTCGCGTTTAGTATAGATTTTACGGAAACTTAGTTTAGTTATGTATAAATCTTTTTATTTTACTTGGTCCTTTGTATGATAAATTTGTTTGGTTCCCTACAATCCTACCTATAATATTATAAATGCGAAAGTGAGTTTGTTTGTTTGTTACGCAGTAACTATTGAACCGATTATCATGACATTTTGCTTATAAGTTCTCTGGAGTACGGAGAAGGACATAGGCTACCTTCTATTTCGGTAAAAAGTACAATTTCCGAGGGATCGAAATTGACGTGAGCGAAGCCACGGGCGAAAGCTATTAATTAAAATAAAATAAAAAAATCATACCATTAGGTCATTTTGAATTTAATGAAATGCCTTTTGGTACAATACGTAATACCTAATGTATAAGAGTTAATTATAAATTATTACAGAGTCGAATAACACAGATTGAGCTAACCTCACAACGAGTTGTGGATTTAGGGTTCCGTAGTAAACAAGGAACCCGTATAGTTTCAGCATGTCTGTCCGTCTGTCCGTTCGCGGTTTTACTTAGAAACTATAAGTACTAGAAAGCTGTAATTTGGTATGGATATGTATATTATTAATGCTAAAAAGGTGGTAGAATGGCTCAATAGGAATAATCTAATTATATTATATTATCTAATTTAATTATATTAACTTTTAGATTATTCCTAAAAGGTGGTAAAATAAAATATAGAAATATTTTTTTTTTATGGTAGCTCCCGTACAGGTAAAGCGCAAGTAAATTTTTTTCGCGACTAACCCAACATGTGGTGTTTTGCTGAATAGGATTTGCAACATTTATCTTGAATTTGGAGGTTAGCGATTTCGGTGCTTGAAGAAGTTTTATTGAAGCTAAGGCTTACCAATAATAAAATCGGGCACCAACCCCACAGCTCGCAAAATGTCCGTCAGTCCGATCTGCACCGCGGCGATACCGACGAACGAGTGGAGGATGTTGTCGAACATGGTTTTCTCTGGTGACGTTATTATGTTGACGATGTCAATGCCTTTCGGTTGTAGGACTCGATTGCAGCTGAAATAGGGAATATTTACTTACCCTAATACAAATAGTAATAAATAATAACTGCTTATAATAAATAAACAAATAAATAAATACTTAGTTATATATGGAGATATCAAACAAAATGAGCTAGCCCCGCTTTAAGTTGTAAACTTGTGACGTGGGATACTACCATAACCATACAATATTTTATAATAGTTACTTATATAGATAAACATTCAAGACCTAGGCCAATCCGGGGATCGAACCCGGAACCTTTGCGATTCAAAGGCTCCCCGTGATGCAGCATATGGAACCACGAATGAGAACTAGTTGAATTCAAGTTAAATTAGTTTCTGATGGAGGTCCCCCGATATGACGGAACATCAGGGTCCCGTTTTAGCAAAGCTGTTTCTTTTTTAATGTTGTTTGTATTCATAACATATCTAAGTCTAAAATGCTCTGTATCATATTTTTTCGTAATGTTCAAAACGCCATCTTGCCGCGTGCATTTACAATGAACAAAGGAAATTGGTCTTTCTATATAGCATTTAAATCACATACTCGAATCGAATAATCGAAACAAAGATATATCTAAACAATCTATATAAGGTCCTATTTTTTCGTGGTTTTGCAAATCCGTTTCCGACTTTATCAATTAAAAGTCCATCGCGCAAGAACCCAAATGTAGAAATTAAATTAAATGAAGTTTTTTACCGCTCAATGGCTGACGAGAAAATAGGTATCCTCATGAGTTGGGCACCCATGCCAGCCCATTGTGACCCCATCCCGCTGTACACGAATACTAACGGGCGCTTGACATCATCGTAATAATCGACTCTTTCTGAGAGGCTAACTGTCTTCTTTTCTGCATTTGTGTCTATTAGAAAGAAAGAAACAATAAAGATGTAAGTCATCTGGTGTAAACCTTAGTAGAGTGTGTTGGTAATTTGTAAAAAAATTTGTTTGTTTTCCTACAATAAATAATATAAAACAAAAAAAGGCATACCATAACGTCATTTTGAATTTAATGAAATGCCTTTTAGTTCAAAACTTAATACTTAATTTATAAGAGTTAATGATTAAGGTTCTAATATAATATTTTTTTAATTTTAAATGTATAAACGACAACAGTACTAACCCAAGACAATATATCCTCTGCCCATATGTCCGGATATAGCCATGCTGTGAGCATTATGGAGTAGAGCTAACTGCTCCGGGTCCACTGGGCTGGTTTTCAGGGTTTCAACCGTTTTCTTTACTGCGTCATCCGTTCTACTTGAAAGTGTTACCAAACGTGGAATACTGGATTTATAGCGATTGAGATCCTGAAATTGAACTTAATTATTGGTTAGTATGTTGTAGTAAAGACGACTAACACAGGTTTATACAACCTTTTGCATGCTCGTATCACAGAGGAAAAACAAAACCTCTCGTACACATGAATGAAAAATGAAGTGATAATTTAAAAATGTGCTTATTCGTATCTTGATGTGACGCAAGTACGGCTATTTTCATCGACACTTACCTGCTTCCGATGATAGAAAATCATCGAGAAACAACCTACTGGATTTTTCACTAGTATGTGAAATGGAAAAAGCTATAACCAATCAATTATTCTTGCTAAGAATAGTCAGTGTATGTTTTTTTTTTTTACAATGTCACCGACTAGAGCCTTGCTCCTTAATTACAAGTAGTATTCAAGAAACATCTTAAATAAAGAATATAACAATTGAAACTTCAAATAAACTAGCGGAAGCAGTTGGAATCAGTGGCATTATAAGACTTGGTTTACGGACCTTTGGCTTGTAACATCCATGCAGCAAAGCATGAGAGTTCACTCCAGTTGTTGAAAGGCCATTGACTGCAGTGAACGATCTCCGGAACTTGTGATGGTCGTCGAGCACTTTTAAGCATCCGTCACGCAGCGCCGGTACATCTTGGCGCGGAGTCTCTAGGTTTAAGTTTCCTGCCAACTCGCCTTTATGGTACCCTAGTAACACCTACAAAATACAACCGAAATCATTAGGGAGAGTATGAAACAATGATTTTCCAGTATACCACCAAATTTTGGCCCAGACAAAGTCGCCGATCAGCTGGGCGAATTTCTATGAACGATCAATATTTTTTTTATTATTTACATATTTTTCTTGCAATTCTGTATTTTATTAGAGATTTTGATTCCAGAATTTCAGTATAGTTGAGAGGTTCAAAATCACGCGGCATAGTGAATACATATCTACTTATTAATTTTGTCTATAATTCTAATAGGGTCGATATGGATCCGCGACATTATACTTATATCAGAATGAAAAATAAGTTAAAAAATTGACACCCGACTATTAAAAACACGCTCTTAAAAAAATGAAACAAGAAATGTATTTTATCATGTTAATCACTATAACAAAGTGGGATACGACCACGCAATCCTATAAAAAAAAAACCGGCCAAGTGCGAGTCGGACGCGCGCACGAAGGGTTCCGTACCGTTATCTATAAAACGGCAAAAAAATTATGTCTGTTGTATGGGAGCCCCCTTAAATATTTATTTTAGTCAAATTTTTAGTATTTGTTGTTATAGTGGCAACAGAAATACATCATCTGTGAAAATTTCAACTGTCTAACTATCACGGTTCATGAGATACAGCCTGGTATACAGCCTGGACAGACAGACAGACGGACAGCGGAGCGAAATTAATAGGGTCCCGTTTTTACTCTTTGGGTACGGAATCCTAAAAACACTGTGAAGCCGAGCAGAATAAAATACATTTCTTGTTTCATACATTTAAGTGCGTGTTTTTAATAGTCTGGTTTTAGTTTTTGAACATATTTTTTATTTTCATTTTTTTTGGGTTATTAATCTATTCACGCGTCGTATTTCTCATTGCCGAGGGTCGTGACTCCCCTGCAGAATCACCTTCACTCTAATCATTTCCCTTCTCATAGCAAAAGACCATAACAGGTGGAGGGTAAATTTGGAAGAAAAACAACAAAGTTATTTGCATTACTGATGTGGTTAAAGTAATTGGGGTACGGGGTAGTTGCCCAGGAACATTAAAAAGCACAAACCTTTGTAATAGCTGTGATTCCAGTCGCAGCCTCGGTATACCCAACGTTGGACATCACGCTGCCAAGCAGTAAAGGATCCTTTTTGTCTCGTTTGAATACTGCTGCTAGAGCTTCTAACTCACTTTTATCGGCCTCGGGGTCAGCTACAATTGATATTAAGATAAAAAAAACGGATTGCACTCCGGGAGTCACGGCAGAAGTGAAATCTCCGCGCGGTAGAAAGAGAGAAGTTATTTAGTTTATTGAATTTGTTCTTCAGATATGGTGGATGTAATAAATTTTATTCTTTCTATTATACAAACAAAGACAAATGCCAAATAAAATTTGCATGCAATTTTTAAATGGCTAAATAGGCTTAGCGACATGCTATAAAATCATTATACCTAACATCTTATATGTAACCCTATTTAAATCAAATAAAAATTTCTGATTTCTGAGGGGTGTATTACTTCCTCTCCTTTAATTAGGCTGTAATTAAAACAGTGATGATGTACGATGAAAATAGACTTCATTCTACCGAAATGAGAATGCTAAGGTGGATGTGACGCGGATGGATAGGATCAGAAATGTTTATGTAAGAGGAAGTTTGAAAGTAGCGCCGGTAAAAGAAAAATAAGAAGTGGTAGATTAGCTTGGTATGGTCATGTAATGAGGCGAGAAGATCATCATATTACAAGGAAAGCGCTAGAGATGGAGGTAAGTGGATATCGGGGATGGGGAAGACCAAAAAAGGAATGGATGGAATGCGTAAGGCAGGATATGGCGGTGGGAGTGGATATAGGCATGACGGGAAATAGTGAGTTGTGGAAGGAAAAGACATACTGCGCCGACCCCAGATAATGGGATAAGAAAAAGAGGATGATATTACTTCTTCTCCTACGCCACGCGTAAGACGGACACTTGACCTGAAGCCGCCGGCTGCAGGTCAAGTGTCCGTCTTACGAATTTTCGATCAGGTCACATGTCCTGACGCGAGTTCAATTTTTTTACCCATCCCAAAAAGTGCACAACGCCACTATAAAAGTATTCACTTCAATAATATAAGTACTCTGACAGCTATAAAGAGTTCAAGATTGTGGCTAAAACAAGTAGCAATATTATGCTATAGTCATCTCGGCAGCTAGGAATGTCCCATTTAAAACTTTTTTCGGAATAGCCTAGGCAATGAATTTTTGATTGTGGATGGAAAATTCGAAAGCAGACTTATGAACTTATATCTCGAAAACGGTGCGTTGTATGAAATTGTCTGATACAATCTGATACAATCCTCTACAAGTTTGCTTTTCACACTTTTTATCTATCTCCAATCAAGCCACTTAAATATTTATTTCATACTATTTTTTAGTATTTGTTGTTATAGCGGCAACAGAAATACATCATCTGTTAAAATTTTAACTGTCTGACTATCACGGTTCATGAGATACAGCCTGGTGACAGACAACGGAGTGATATTAATCATCCTATTTTAACCGTAAAAACGAACGACTTTCAAAAATGTGTCCAGTGCTCTGTCCCGTTTGTTGGTCTTTTGCTTACATCTCAAAAACGGTACATCGCATGAAATAATTTTTAACATAATGAAACCTAATAAAATTTTCTATAATACTTCTGTTCACTTTTTTTTATCTACCTTCAATCGTTGCATAGCTATGAGCTCCGAAAAATAAACGATTTATAAAAATGTGTTCATTCTCTGTAGCATATTGTAACAATACGAATGACATAATTATTTATTATTCCTCACCACACACATTAAAAAATAGCATAAGCTGGGAGTACCTGCACGCAGTGAAGCCAGAAACAGTGTACTTCTAAACTGGCTAAAACTCCCAATAATATCTATCAATCAAGATGCCTTCGGGCTTATGTTGGTTTTTCGTTCGTGACCTATTGAGTATTGTGACTGTGCATACGGTAAATCAGGGAAGCAGTCACAAGAAAGTTTTCAACATGACAGACATGTGTTTTATTTGTGATTAAGTACTGAAAAAAGTCGGAGAAAATATTTCCAAGATCGGTGAAGAGGGCTTAAATTCTCAGATTTCTGCCAGTAAACTCAGAGATTAACAAAAGGTTTGAAAACGCTGAGGGTTCACACTTGTTCTCGGAAAGAATACACCGTCGAGACCCGACACCATTAGAGCTGATCTGAGGGAACGTGTTCCGTCCGTGGCACCCTCCGCGATTCATACTTTGAGGCCATCAAAAACAAAATTTGACGTCAAAACTAGATGCCTTTTTGAGCATGCACATTTAAAGATGAAAAGAAAAAACCTATTAAAAAACGGCAGACAGTATACTCTGTAAAAAACGTAGCCTTTAAAGACTCATGCATTGAGGCTGGACATGCAAGAAGAGATAATTGGGGCGAAAAAATAGTGCTGTGTAATCGTTTAGCGTCAGTCATTGACCTTGTTGCAGTGAAAGCCATACCACAATGAATGCTGCAAATCATTTTTCAGGCAATTGTACAAAACCCAAATAGATGCAGACGGCCCAGGCGAACATCCAAATCACATAACTTAAGCTATGAATGAAATTTATAGGCACATGCATGGAGCATTCTTTCCGTACTTACAGGCCCAGGCTTGGCTTCGACAACACCTTTCATCTTAACTATAGAAATGGAAACGGACTGAAAGCAACCTCTCGTTTTCCGTTCAAACCAAAGAACCAGCTGCACCAAAAGAAATACTGAAGCTACCAAAGAGTCGAACTAAACGCTTTGACAGTTCCTTTATGGTTCGAGTAGCTAAGGTGTGGAATGAACTGCCTGCGTCTATATTCCCAAACAAGTACAGTCCCGGGACATTCAAAAGTAGAATAAATGGGTATCTCTTGGATAGGCATGTAACATCCTCGTCTTCATCGTCACTTACAATCAGGTGAGATGGGAGAAAAATGCCTAATTCAATATTTAGTAAAAAAAAAAAAAAAAAAGCTAACATTTTGCCGATGCACCACTGATTTTAGTAGTGCTAGACTAGTGTAGGAAGGCATCCATGCTATGCTCTACCATTTCCCATAATTGCAATGCAAGTTGCACAAATAGCATTTATTTGTTGCAAGACAACGGGGATGATGTAGCAGAAGTAAGAGCCTGCGTTCCATCTGATAACTATTCTACAGACGAGGAAAAAGAAGAGGAGGCAAACGCTGAGGAAACACAACCAGGCCCGTCACGCCCAAAGACGCGGCGAGTGTTAAATAATTCATAATATTAATTGTCTAATGTGAATATATATGGGCAGGAAGAACATTTTTAATTAGATACTAGCGGCCCACCCCAGCTGCGCCCGGGCTGCAAATCAAACACCAAAGTGTTAGTGATGTAGTGATCGATCCTAAAATCTACAGTTGCAGCCTACGAATAAATAAGTAGCAGCTGAGTTATAAAAGAGGAATATGTGACAGGAAACGTAAGAGTGCAGAACATATATTTTTAAATCCATTTCCGAAGTTCATTGCTTGGCGATTGGAGATAGATAAAAAGTGTTAAAGGCAAAGTTGTAGAAAATTTTATAAGGTTAATTATGTAGTACAACAAAATTAGTCTAAACAAAGTTCCTAAGTAAAATTTTCTGCTGTCTACTCTTCCATCCACATACTGGAGCACTCATTTACCAGACTAGAAGCAGCATGCAGTTTTATAACACGGCGAAATAAAAATGAATAATTTCGCTCCCTACAGCTTCAAATTTTGATTCAAGACTTGGCTTACACAATCTTTTCATATCATACCTGATCCGAAGCCTTCAACATACTCGACCACAGACGGCGGTATGCCAGCCTCGTCATACACCTTCTTGATAAAATTGGCCATTGTAACAGGATCTCGGTCAAAGCCAAATTTCGGACCAACTCCTCCCTCCAGAATACCAATGAACTCATTCTTTATATGGACGACTTCTCCGTATATTCTGAAAGTTATATGTATTGTAGAAGAATACAAACCATTTAAGATAATTTACTTTGCGTGCTTCCGCCACCAGTTAGTTCATGCAAACTATTGCTGTCTAGCGCCTACCTACTACTGTTAGTCTCTTCATGCCCGCCACCAATAGTTGATGTATGCAATCCTAAAGTAAATATTTCCTATAAGACTCTTTGACAGTAGGTGTTAAAAAGTTGGCAAGCCTGGTTTCTTGCGTCATCAAGGTACAGCTATATCTGTGGTACAGACTACATCTGTATCCGAAAGATGTAATATAATTAGTAAGTATCATTTTACCCATCATAGTTTAAAAATGTAATACCTCAGAGCATCTTGAGATTTTTGAAGAAACATTACAGCAATTGCTTCAGATCTCGCAAACCCTTCAGCGTTTTGGTCATAAGACTTTGTTTTACCATCCATGGATAGTTTTGAAATCCTGAAAAAATGGTCAGAATAGTACATACATAGACAGAAATCCTCATCCAAACCAAATATAACTAGTTGATATACCCTCCACTTCGCCCCCGTTAATGTTGATCCCTCGGGAACAGTAGAATTTCCCGGAATGAAAGTAGGCTATGTCCTTCCCTGGGCCTCAAACTACCATATAGCTTTTACCCGCAGCTTTGTTTGCGATATTCATGTAAGTAGTTATATTAATTAGCCTACAGTATATCGTGTGTACATATTTGTGAATTTAATCGCCACGTTTCGCATAGAGATGGGTTGCTAGCTACGTCGCATATAGAAGTAGGTAACTTTCTAGATTCGCCCTTTTCCCTCGACCCGCTCATATGGTTTGCGCGTAAAGAGTTTCAGCTGACACATTCTATGTTTATTATTTTCTCCCTGGCCAGCATAAAGAAATAGTACATTACTGCAGAGGCCGGGAAGTAAGGGATTGCCGGACGAGTAGAGTTTTCAAGGCCGAGCGTCAGCGAAGCTTTGGCAATAAATACGAGTCCGTCAAGCCGATTCCCGGCAGAGGCATGTATTGTGCTTTTCTCAATAATTGCGAGGAAATAATGAAAGACTTACTACTGGGAATAAATTAATATAATATAAAAAACGATAATAGCATGTACATTTTTATTTTCATATTTCTTTTACGGCATTTGGCGTTCTACACCTTTTAGCCCTTCATATTTTTCAACGTTTTATCAGAGAAATTATGGTGTAATTCATTTCGTTGATTTTACGGAGCTCCTGGCGACAATTCCCACGAATCCTCTGGTTTGATCATAGACGACGCAGTAAGGCGAGCGACCACCAGCCGCTATGTAAATCTCTAAATCTGCATCACAGCCGCATCATGACATTTTATTTTAGTTATTCCACACATTGTTCATAAACATAGGCATTTATAACACCAAATTACACCGATTTGACATTATAAAGTCCACTAGAAGCAATCTGCAAAACAATCCAAAACAACAACCTTGCAGGCCGCCGAAACTCTAATAGCATATTCCCGCGTTATTTTCTTTTTTAATTTTCAATTGTCATTTAGTGCTAAGGAAACATAGCCCATACAGCCAAGTCATATTTGTACCCATAAAATGTAATACCGTAAAAATCTGCTTTCCCGATTTTTTTCTTTTTATTATTGGCATATTTTTGTGTGATTTTCTACCAACATTTTATTTTAAAAAATTTTATTCATGTACTTATATGCTCGATGAGCGATTTTTTTATTATGTGGTATGGTAGGCATTGGCTGTATGACAAGTTACGTAGTACAAGTTGCATAGATTAATTAAAAAGTTTTGAGCAGCGGCCAGGTATGAATTTTCATTCTTACTTTCCTGGCCTAGGCCGGTAAAGTAGTGGACGAGCCAAGAATTACAAACTTCGTGTCGTCATTTTACTACAATAATGCCTACATTTCCGAGCATCTTTGAGAAAATAATATTTATAAAAGTATTTCATTTATTTTTAAATCGTTCCTTATGGATGAGCTAGTTCGGAACTCGAACTCATCGGCGCACATGGCTAATTTGCGTGCTATTTCGCTGAGAAAGGGATAGACTCGTTTATGAACAGTGCGGAACTATTTACACCGATTTATACGCACATCGGAACTACAGTCTAGTGTGTCGTATCCGACTTATCGCACACTTGCGCAAGCAATTGTTGAAACGGGCGTCTAAAAATTCACGAGTATGCGTTTGGGAGAAGTGTTTTTGTGATAAAACAGCTGAATGTTTTAATTAAAAATGAAGTTATTTAATTTTTTTAATAACCAAACTATGCTTGTGCGAATTTTATTTTATACTCCTTCCAATTATGATTCCATACAAGCAAAGATAACGACAAGACAAATCGATAGAATTAAAAAGTTTAAACAGACGATACCGAACAACGGAGTCATCATCCTACAGAATTTGTATGGCGAAACACCTGACTAGCGTACCCTGAACGACACTCGCTCCGGCAGGATGACTAGACTAAATAGAATGTGTAACAGCGTAATAAGCTTTTAGAAATAAGCTTTTATGTACATTACTTAATGTTTCGAGTTATTCTCAGCGAGCTCTTTAATTTGATGTCCATATTGTCGAAGTGCATCACAAATAGCTATTCCACCTATCATTATTATTATTATTATTTTTTAATTTTTTTAAATCTCAGCCGAAGCTGGTATTATTACACCATTTACGGGCTTTAGCCAAGTAAATGGTATATTTATAGAGGTCCTTGGTCTGTCGGTCCGTTTTCATCTATTTGGAGAAATTTTCTAACAATACAACATGTATTTAATATAGCAGCTTTTCGCATAGCTATGTAAGTTGTGGGTTTCAGATCAAGGAGTTTGAGGCTATGGTGTAGATATTTAGGAATGATTCCTGTAGTCGATAAAACTATGGGCACAATAAATACTTTTTCCTGTTTCCAGATTCTAGTGACTTCATCCTGCAGATCAGTATATTTGTGATTTTTTTCCGCTATGGTTTTCTGTATATTGTGGGTGTTTGGAACAGCGATATCAATAAGGTACGTAATTCTATTTTTTTTATCTTGTAGGGTTATGTCTGGTCGGTTGTAGGGAATAGTGCGGTCAGTAAGTATTGCTCGGTCATAATATATCTTGTATAAGTCATTTTCCAGGATGGGTTCTGGTTTATACTTATAATATGGTGTGTGAGTGTTAGGGATTAGTTTGTGTTTGAGTGCTAGTGATTGATGAATAATGTTTGCTATTTGATTATGCCGGTGTGTATAGTCTGTCTGAGCAAGGTAAGGGCATGCTCCGGTTATGTGCTGTATATTTTCAGAATGGCTATGACATTTACGGCATCGGTCATAATTTATTGTTACGTCTTTGATGATGTGTTTCCTGTAGTTTCTTGTGTTTATAATTTGATCTTGAATAGCTATCATGAAGCCTTCAGTTTCTGGAAACAGGGACCCAATACAAAGCCATTAGTTGGAAGCAGAAGCATCAACGTGTGGTTGGTCTAGGTCATATGGATGCCGACCATAAAGTACTTTTTTCTTCCACTGCTCTATCCTATCTTTATCAATATTACCTATATCTGTGACTCTATTTCCTTCACAAAAGTTTAAAGGTGTGTAATTGAAATCGTTTTTAACTATTGCTCTATGAATATTACTATTAGAAGATTTATGGTAAAAGAATTTACTAAGGCTAGAGATTTGCTTCTTCCAGAGAGAAACTATGTTAATTAATCCTCTGCCTCCATCTTGCCTTTTTACAGTCATCCTTTCTATTGCCGATTTGGGGTGTAAACAATTATTTTTGTTAGAATTGTCCTGGTACTTATTTCTATTTGATTGATATTCGTTTTACTCCACTTAATGATACCGAATGAGTAGGTCAATATAGGAATTGCAAACGTATTTATGGCTTTGATTAGGCTTTTACTCGTTATTTGACTCTTACATAAAGCGGTGACTCTTTTTTTGTATTCCTTTGTTAATGATGCCTTAATTGCAGTGTGGTCTAAACCCTTGCTTTGGTGGTATCCAAGATATTTGTATAACTCGTTCGGTTCCATTGCGGTAATATTATCTTCATCACCTACTGCGTAATCACCAGGTTGGATTTTGCCCTTAACTATATGAACTGCTTTACATTTATCCAGGCCAAATTGCATATTAATATCTTTACTAAATTCATTTGTGATGTTAACAAGATTTTTTCATTTCTGTTTGGGTCTGAGCATAAAGTTTAATGTCATCCATATAAATTAAATGTGATATAGAAGTTTTAGAAGCGTCATGTTTTAATTAATATCCAACCCCGCTTTCACGCAGCAAGTGTGATATTGGGTTTAAGGCGAGGCAAAACCACAAAGGTCTCAAGGAATCTCCTTGGTAAATGCCATTTTTGATTGATATTTCTCTAGTTTTCAAATTTTTCAGATATAGTTTGGTTTTCCACAATTTCATTGTGTTCTCGAGAAAACTTATAATTATGGGATTAATTTTATAAACTTTTAAGATATGTATAAGCCGGGTGCCTCTTCGAAAGCATAAATTTTTTAATTATAATTTATTTTGGCATAACTGTTTTGGCATAAAGTTTTTAAGCATAAAACATTCATAGCAAAGTGTTCTTAAGGCACAATGTTTTCATACGCATAACTTTAATTTAGTCCAATGTCCTTTATCATAATTTAAATAATCAGAAAAGAAAGGGCATAACTGTTGCATGACTAAAGATTTTAAAGTATAAAAAACTAAATGTATAAAAGACCTACACATTATAATAAAAACACACTAAAAGTTTAGAAAACATATTTTTATTATTAATTTTAATATAAATAAAAAATATAAATGTATTCCACAAAATACAGCACTCAAATACCGTATTAGCACAAATTTAAATTAGCTGCTAAAGCCCGTAAAAAATCACTTCTCGAAAAATAATTTATTTTATTTTTCAATATATTATCAATACGATTTTTCTTGTTTAAATATTTCCTTTTTTTTGTTGGTAGTGGTGCCCCAATCAAGAATTTGTCGATTTCTGCGGTTTGGTGTTTTATTTCTAGCACTATTTTTCTTGATAAAAAATTAAAATCCAAACAAGTAAAAACCAAAACACCTACTCACAAAAAGTAACAAGTTTAATATATTTTTGCGACAAAAAAGTATTGTGAAAGAGCGCTATAGATAGGTGTAGGTTGCGGCGGGGTGGCCCTTGGGCCACCCCAAGCCGCACAACATATACACCTACTCACAAAAAGTAACAAGTTTAATATATTTTTGCGACAAAAAAGTATTGTGACAGAGCGCTATAGATAGGTTTAGGTTGCGGCGGGGTGGCCCTTGGGCCACCCCAAGACGCACAACATATACACCTACTCACAAAAAGTAACAAGTTTAATATATTTTTGCGACAAAAAAGTATTGTGACAGAGCGCTATAGATAGGTTTAGGTTGCGGCGGGGTGGCCCTTGGGCCACCCCAAGCCGCACAACATATACACCTACTCACAAAAAGTAACAAGTTTAATATATTTTTGCGACAAAAAAGTATTGTGACAGAGCGCTATAGATAGGTTTAGGTTTCGAAAGTACCATATTGGTTTAATTTTTGCCTGGTACATTTTATGCTTTGTAATATTTATGTCTTAAGTTTCAATGCCAAAAAAAAATTATGATTAGTTGCCATTATAGTAAATTAATTAATGCAAATATTTACTATTCTAATATATTGTTATGATAAAATTCATAGCGCTAAAATAAGTTATGCCAATAAATTTGTTCGTAATTATCTTTATGCGAAATGATGATAATTCCAAAAAATTTATGCAACATTAATATGTGCAATTTAATTTTATGCATTCGAATATGGACCCGTATAAGCCATGAGTGAGGGATGCTATTAAATGCTTTCCGGTAATCTATATATGTACAGTATAAATTTCTTCTATTTGCTGCAGCATGTCTGTGAATAAGTCTATGACTAGTTGTTCCTTGCATCCCATGTGGCCTCGCCTACAGCCCTTCTGTTCTACAGCTATTATTTTATTTTCTTCTAAGTGTTTATTTATCTTGTTAGTAATTGTAGACGTAAGGATTTTGTAAATAGTAGGTAAGCAAGTTATTGGTCGATACTGTGATGGTAGAGAAGAATGTTTACCTTTTGGAATCATGTAAGTCATGCCTTCTGCTAGAAAATGTGGAGGATTTTGTTTACCTTGTAATAATTTGAGATACATTTTTTGCTAAAATTTTATGCAGGACATTTAATTTTTTAAACCAAAAGTTATGTATTTTATCTATACCAGGACTTTTCCAATTGTGCAGGCGAGATGTGACATTTGATATATCTACTTCAGTTATTTCAGTAAAAATCATTTCTTCTAAAGTTTCCCATCTTCTCTCTTCATCTGCTATCCATGTTGCAGCTGTATTATGTTGGGTATCTTTCTTCCATATTCCCGCCCAGAATTCTTCTAGATTTTTCACTTCCGGTACTCTATTATCGTCATCAGTGCTATCTTTGTTTGCTAATAAATTTCTATAAAATAACTTTTCATTATTATACAATATTTTTTTTTTCCGTTTGTACGAATTTTTATACCTTGATAGTCTATTTGCTTTTAAAGAGAGTTTTTGCTTCAATGTGTCTAAATATTCTTCCGGTTTTTTATTATTTCTTTCGTGCCTGCTATGAATCTGAGTATTTCTAAAAATTCTATTTACTTCATTTATTACATGTCGGGATCTATTATTGTTTATATATTGAGTTAATCTACCTATATCTCCTCTAAGTTGCGTTATATCTTTTTCTAATCTATTAAGCCATGCTGGTTTTCTTTCTCTTTGTTGCTGTGGATGATAGTCTTCTCCTATTATATATACTCCTAGTATGACGTTCAAAAAGGGATACATGTATCCTACTTTGAATAAAAATTATTCATTTTCATTTTCATATTTTATAACCCAGTTCTCGGGTAATGACAACAGCAGTACAATATATTAGAGTATGGATATCAGATAATTGTGAATCTTCTGAGAAAAAATGTGGAAGTATTTTGTTATTGAATGCTTCTATCATTTGTGTTAGGTGTAAACTATATTTTAATTTCGGTTATTTAGGTCTTAACGTTGGATCCATTCCTGCGTATTCGACAATAGCTGTTTGTAGATTTTCATGTAACCTATGTGCGGATTGATTTAAGGGAATAGGCGGTTGTAAAGCTTCGATTTCATTTTCAACTAGTATGCTAAAACTCTCAGTTTGTGTGGCTATATGTAAGTTAGAGGTAAGTGAGTTATCGAAATTCAAATTTGAATGGGAGTTTTGAAAATGTAGATGTATCTCTTCCAAGTTTGGTAAAATCGGGGGATTTAAATCTATATTATGGAATAGCTGGGTTTGTAAGTTTGTATCTGGTAAAGTGTTTGAAAGTATGTTCGATGTTGTATTAGAACATTGTCTATTCCTACGCAATGAAACACATTGAGGAAAAGGGTCGGGGAATGGTAGTGAAGGTGTTAGTGAGTCTGTTTTTTTAAGTTCCTGTCTAACTTCCTCTTTAATCTGCGATAATACTTCTTCGGTAATCATTTTATTTCTAATTATAACGCGTTTTTGGTCTGAAACCCTTTGTTCTGAGACGCTTACACCTGGGTACTGTTTTATGAATTCTTGATGCAATAATTTTCTGTATACTGTCAAATCTGTCTCTAATTTAGTAATTCAATAATATGTACGCATGATGAATATATTAACATCATTTGACCATCTCATGCGTACGCGAGGTTTACCAGCTTTCGTGGACGCAGGTTGAAAAGCTTGAGCTTCCTGCGTAACACGCAAGGTTGGATTAGAAACTATAGGATCGCTGAGATCTTTGTCCACAGAGCTAAGGGATGCTGTACTTGGGCTATATGGCTCAAATATGTCTGAGGTGGATTGGGGGGATAGACTTCTGTATCTGTTACAGGTCCGTCTAGTACTTCTTCTTAAAGAGATTGTTTATATTGTATCGCTCCTATCTTTTGAACTCTGTGGGCGACTATATAGAGGCGTATCTGAAGTGTGTTCACTTTCTACAACAGTTGGACACTGGGTAGACGATAAAGGTTTTTTTTTGTTTCCATGGTGGTCCCACGAGCAGCAAGGGATTTAGAAGGTCAACTACGGCATTGCCCCGCTTACCGTAGCAAGGGTACTTTAAACTGGAGGGTCCCCGGTATCCAGAGTCCGCATATTTAATACTGTGCACTCCCACAGTCATGCAGCCCTCGGCATATGCTGTTCCGCCTTGGCTTGGATTGACCTTTGCCTTGTTGGCCGCGTAAGTTTCGATAGTACGCGTGTCCGCCCCCCACATGGCCAGATGTTCGGCGCGGACGTAAGGTAGGGTTTTAGAGGGCATATTATTATTATTCACTTTATTTAATTTTAATATTAGGTCAAAGTTTTATAATATTTATATAAAAAGTAAAATATAAAAATATGATACAAAACATAAAAACATTATAAAACCTAAACCTAGCTCGCCGTCAGCAGCGGGGCAAAGCTCAAGCTACCGGCGGTTAAGGCTACAGAGAAAGAAACCTCCTGACTATGCGTGACGTGTCCAGGAGTGCTGCCTTCTGTATCTGGCCCTTGATCCAGCCATCCAGCGAGAGTCTCTTAAGATGTTGGTCGAGACTCTTCGCTATAAGGCCGTTTGCAGATACAACTATCGGGACAATGATCGTCGAATCCACATCCCACATAGCAGTCACCTCGTAGGCCAAGTCAAGGTACTTGCTGAGTTTGTCCTTCTCGGCTTTCACGAGGTTCTCGTCTTGCGGGATGGTGATATCGATGAGCATTGCCTGGCGCGTCGATCGATCTGTCAACACAATATCAGGCTTATTGGCAACAATAGTCCTGTCCGTAATAACAGATCGATCCCAGTAGAGCGTGGCATGACCATTTTCGAGAACTGGCGCCAGCGTGTACTTATAGTACGGTACCTCGGATTCCACAAGACCATATCGAAGAGCGAGTTGCTGATGGATAATTCTGGCTACAAGGTTATGTCTGTGCAAGTACTCACCGTTGGCCAGATGAGAACAACCGGAAATAATATGCCTGAGTGACTCACCGGGACGGCGGCATGCCCGACGTTTCTGACTCCGAAAGAGACCTGAGAGACATTATCTCAGAAAGTGCAAATTTGTTGAATTTACAACTTGCCCCCGTTGAACATGCATAACCGCACACTTATCTACACCGAACTCCATCCTGATGGAATTACTGAAATCCTCTGTGATTTTTAGTAACTTCACCAGGTCAGGGCGTTTCGGTGCAAACAATTTCAAGTCATCCATGTATAACAGATGGGAAATAATCTCCCCGTCTCTTTTAAGGCGGCAGCCCAGCCCTGAATCGCTCAGCAGGGTACTGAGAGGATTCAAAGCTAGGCAAAACCACAAGGGACTCAAACTGTCACCCTGGAAAATGCCTCGCTCTATCCTTATACAGTCCATCGGATCCAAGGGACCATCTCCACCACCTGGTTGACGAAGGACTGTGGTCCACTGTCTCATACACATGCTGAGAAAAGATCTTAAAGTTGTATTAACTTTTTACAACTCTAAGATCCTCTCCAACCATGAATGAGGCACCGAATCATAGGCCTTTTTATAGTCAATCCATGCAGTAGAGAGGGCTGCCTTGTTCCGTTGGACTTGCTTGCAAATGGTCATGTCCATGAGGAGAAGCTCTTTAGTACCACGGGACCCAATCCTACATCCATTTTGAGAGGGAGCCATGATCTTGTTCGCATCGATGTGCGTATTGATCTTCGCTCTCAAAATGGATGTAAGTAGCCTGTACAATGTTGGTAAGCATGTTATGGGTCTGAAGTTTTTAGGATCCGTTGTACTACCGGACTTGTAGAGCAGTAAGGTGTGTCCTGTAGTTAGGAAAGCTGGAAGGGAACCAAGATCGAGGGCTTGTTGAAATTGTGTCGCTAAGCGCTCGTGTGAGCTTCGAATCCACTTTATCCAAAAGTTGTGCAATCCATCCGGCCCAGGGCTTTTCCAGTTCTGTGCCGTACGAATCGCACAGCTTATGTCATCGGGGCTGATAGTTACAGCCCCCATGGATTCGATGGCTTCACACTCGCGCTCAATTACACTCATCCAACCACCCTCGGTGTGCACGACTGGCACTGACCAAATACTACGCCAGAAATTTATCATAGCAGTAGAATCTGGTAGTTGCCCGTCGATCACACGCTGGTCAGTTCCCTCCCACTTTCTATACACCTTCCTTTGGTCGCTTTGAAAGAGACGATTTTGCCGGAATCGATCCACACGCACTCTGTAGCGACGAATACGCCCCGCCCACGCATAGACTTTCTGCTTCAGGAAGTCAATACGTTCCGTGACTGAGGCCATGTAATCGCGGGGCCTTATACCAGTACCCGCGAAGGCCTGATTCACAAAACGCATTATTATTATTATTATTGCCTTGTTAGGTGTTCCGCCATGATGAATTAAGAATTAAATCATACAGCTTACGTCACGCATCGTCATCCAAACTAAACGAGTACGTATACAAAATTTCAGCTACAAAATTTTGATCCAAACAAACAGTTACATACATACTGTTAAGACCTCTTTTGCATCGTATTCTAAGATCAAATTTTTGAAACTATTTGTATGTTTACATAAGTAATTAATAGATGGCTCTAGTAGTAAGTTAAAACGCACTATAAGAGTTTTTTGAAAACATTAAGACGGTCCTGCACGAAATTGAAGATATTGACGTGTTTTCAAGTCACTAGTACTATGCGCTGAATTAATTAAATACATCAAAAGTATTTTTATAAATTAGGTTTATCTTTGCCTAAGTCGCCCCCTTGTTGGAATTTGAAACAGATACATATAAAATTTAAAAACGATATACATGTTATGATATCTAAAAGATGAAGAATGATATCTTTTTACATAATCGCCTAATGGTATTGCGCAGCTTGGCTTGCGCAGTCGCGACCTTTTTGGTTCACGCGACCTGGTGAATTAGCAAAAGCTCACTTGGAGCTAGCTACATACTCAATATAGGTAAGCATTCCGAAAATCAATAGGAATAAATATATACAGTACATTGGCCTTGGTAGTTAAATTCAAGTTCGTACCTACGTACAATTAAATACCTATTTAGGACCTTTCCACATTCTTTGCAAAAAAGCTTGTAAAAATAATTATTACGTAATCTGAATTAAATTAATAATTTGATTATTTGTCTCCCAGGTCTACCTAGAACATACCTTCCTATTCGACTCGGTCGATGCTAAAGGTAACTTACCTTCCGTAATGTATCGAAGATTGCGGATGGAGACACAAGCTGGAGCTGCCAGCTATAGCTGCTTCGCACTCTCCCCTCTTGATAGCTTGATAAGCTTGCTCTATAGCTACAGTTGAGCTGCAGCAAGATTGGTCTATGGAATGCGATGGACCTTTTGCATTCAGCCAGTAGGAGATGCGGTTCGCGAACATTGTTTTACTGCACCTGGATTAAAATAAAATAAAATAAAATAGATTATAAATAATAAATATATAAGCACAAAACCCACAGATTGAGCTAGTCCCAAAGTAAGTTCGTGACTTGTATAATGGGATACTAACTCAACGATACTTTATTATATAACAAATAAATAGGTATAATATAGATAAACATCCAAAACCTAGGCCAATCTGAAAAAGATCATTTACCATCTTGACCTGACCAGGGATCGAACCCGGGCACCCTTGTGTCGCAGGCTGGCAGATCGAATATAGTTATGACACTTAACGATAAAAAGCCGCCTTTAACACTATATTTGTAACAATAGTGTTCAACTTACGTAAGATAGCAAGACGGCGGTTTCGCTTTCGCAGCATTTAAAGAAAGAAAGAAAGAAAAACTTTATTCGGCAAAAAAAACGATAACAACAATAACTAACCAAAACTAGTTAGTGACTGAATTACATTCAATGTAAGTAAAATAAGTAAGTTAAATACTTTATTGCACCACAAAGATACATTTGAACTAAAAATTAAAATAAACAAAAAAGAAAATAGCACAATAGGCGGCCTTATCGCCAAGGCAATCTCTTCCAGAATACGTTTTAGTAAAAGGAATAAATTTACAGAATTTTTATTAAAGGGTGATGCGACTAGTTGGGGAAAATAAATAATCAATGTTCTTAGGTATACTCGTAAACCAAGACTCATGCAGTCACAGCAATTGATTACTAAAAGTAAATTGATTTGGAATTGAAGTGGAACATCAAGTTCCACTTCAATGTATAAAATTACATCATCATCATCATCATCATCAGGTCCTTTTTAGTCTCCACTACAGGAGCACGACCCTCTCTGTACTACTAGGGCCATACTTGGCCAGAGCAGCCAGAGGACTTGGCCTACACTCTCCACGCTGGCCAGACGGGTTGGAGAGGTCTCTTAGATGTTTATAAGCTTTGTTTAGCTTGTATTTCCTTAGTCGCCTTCTACGTCGCCTTTTATAAAATTACATAATTGAATAAAATTAATGTTCCTATAACCATTTATGCAATTTTTTTTTATGAAATATGTATAATTTCTAATAAAAGTAGGCAGAATGAAAACTTTTAAATGTGGTAGTGATAGTGTGTGAAACATGGTTACAACATTTTTTTTTTTTTTACTAAATGTTGAATTAGGCATTTGTCTCCCGTCTCACCTGATGGTAAGTGACGATGAAGACGAGGATGTTACATGCCTATCCAAGAGATACCCATTTATTCTACTTTTTAATGTCCCGGGACTGTACTTGTTTGGGAATATAGACGCAGGCAGTTCATTCCACACCTTAGCTACTCGAACCAAAAAGGAACTGTCAAAGCGTTTAGTTCGACTCTTTGGTATTCCAACGATAAAGGGGTGAAATTTCTGTCTGCGCCTTGTAGTCCGATGGAGGAATGGTGAGGGTTCAACTAGCTCAAAGAGCGCTTTCGCACACTCTCCAAAATGGATCCTATAAAATACCGATAGGCATGCGACTTTACGGCGATGCTCCAGGGATTGCAATTTCCTATTTGAGACCACGTCGTTGTTTATGAGCCTGCGGGCTCTTCGGTCAACAGAGTCCAATGCTTCATGCTGGTATTTCGCTGAGCCATCCCAAAGGTGACTGCAGTACTCCATGCAAGAGCGAATCTGGGCTGTATAAAGATTGAGCAGCCGTTCAGAGCTGAAGTACCGCCGAACCTTTGAGATGATGCCCAACTTCTTGGAAGCAGTTAGTGCCATCGACTCAATCTGTTGGCCGAAGCTTAGTTTTGACGTGACTGTCATCCCCAAAAGCCCAAGGTGGTCAACTAACGGTAAGGAAACACCATAGAAAGTGGGTGCAAGTGGGAAAGCACTCTTTTTTGCAGAAAAGAGACACGCCTGTGTTTTGGACGGGTTAAACTTAACAAGATGGGCGTCTCCCCAATCGGACACCCTCTGTAGTTTCGAGTTAATCCGTTCAATCATAAATTCTCTAAGAGACTGGACTTCTTGTGGACTTGCACTGGCACTGGACGTATAACTCTCTACAACGGTGCTGTCATCAGCATAGCCAATAATGCCAGATTTAAGAAGGTCATTAATGTGCAGCAGGAACAAGGTTGCAGAGAGAACAGATCCCTGAGGTACCCCGGCATTAATAGTCATTAGGTCGGAAGAGCAGCCATCCATAACCACTCGAATCGACCGTTCCCTCAGGAAATCGGATATCCAGTTGCAAAGGTCCTCTGGTAAACCATACGCTGGAAGCTTACTGAGGATAGCTTCGTGCCAGACCCGGTCAAAAGCCTTGGATATATCTAGTGAAACGGCAATTGCCTCACCGTGACCCTCCAAGGCTTCGCTCCATAAGTGAGTGGCATATACCAGTAGGTCACCGGTTGAGCGACCCTTGCGAAAACCATATTAGTTGTCACTAAGGAGCTCGTTGGTTTCCAGGTATGCCAGGAGACGATTGTTCAATACACGCTCCATAATCTTGCACAATATAGAGGTGATTGCAACAGGTCGATAATTGGCCGGGTCGGAGCGACTTCCCTTTTTAGGTACTAATTGTACATTGGCAAGCTTCCAGGATCTTGGGACCTTGCCAGTCTCTAGAGAAAGTCTATAGAGGCGTGTCAGTACAGGGGACAACTCGGGTGCGCAGCGCTTCAGAACCACTGCTGGAATACCATCGGGTCCACTAGCCTTATTCACGTCTAGGTTTAGCATGCATTTAAGTACCTCTTTTTGGTGGATTTGAGCGGCCCGCATCTTGGGGCCGAACGAAGGTAACTGGGGTGGGCTTTTATTGCTACTATCTAGACGCGAATTATCTGCAAATAGATTGGCAAATAAGTCTGATTTCTCTTTTGCACTATGGGCCAGAGAACCGTCAGTTTTCTGCAATGGTGGCAGCGATGGGCGACAGAAGTTCATCTCCACTGACTTCGCTAGAGACCAGAAGGCTTTACTTCCTGAGGGACAGGAAGCTATCTTGTCTCCAATACGGCCAACGTGGTCGAAACGAGCTCTTCTGAACACCTTTTTGCAGGACTTGGCAGTAGCGTTATACACTCTTTTTCTGTCTTGAAGATCATCAGCTTTGATTCTGCGGGCATCAGCCCAGGACAAGTATGCTTCCCGCTTACGCCTTTCAGCTAAGAGGCACTGAGCGACCATGGGCGAGCTTTGGTTTCAAGGGATACGTCAGCAAAAGGAATAAAATACTCCATTGCCTTACATATCACACTCGAGACAGCATCAGCGCAGCATGATGGATCCCTAAAAGAGAAGCAAACCTGCCGCCAAGGATAACATGCGAAAAAATGTCGCATCTCATCCCAATCTGCCGACTTGTATCGCCATACTCACCTGGTGCCTTTGGGGCTGGTGTCAGGAAGCGAGTAGTGTGATACAGATTTCACCACACAGTGATCCGATGTCCCGAGCGGTGGTGATACGGACACCGAATGCCTGTCAGGATCGGTTGTCAGCAGAAGGTCCAGGCAATACGCAGTGTGGCCAGCAACGTCAGGAATGCGCGTCGACTCGTTGACAAGTTGGGAGAGACCGTAAGTCAATGCAAACTTATAGGTTTCTCTCCCAGCATGGTCGGTGTCCTGGTACGGGTACAGCCACTCTCTGTGGTGGGCGTTAAAATCCCCCAGAAATACCACTTGCGCAGATGGAAAACGTTGCTGGACCTTATCTGCAGCATCGCTGAGATATTCCATGAGCCGAGTTGTCTCAGTCTCCGCTATGCGAACGGTAGACACTGGCGTAAACAATATGATCAAGGCCAGTATCTACATGAACCCACAAAACAGAAAAATGCGGAACTTCCAAGTCATGGAGACGCCGACAACAGATCTCATCCCTGACATACATGCACACGCCCGCGTGGGGGTGGAATTTGGCTTCCAGGACATAGCCTGGGTAATACAGGTATGACAGGTCTGACGGATTACTGATCTGCGTCTCGGTCAGAAATCCAGCAAGGCCGGCTTGGCAGTCTCGAGGTGGTAATGGACTGCATCAAGATTGGAATGTATCCCCCTAATGTTACAGAAATCGACTAAAAGCTTAGGGGGCTCGGCCGGAGAGCGCTTGCTATGTTGGTTGTAATTTGGATTCTCAACCTTCAAAAGCGGAATTTTGCCCTCCCCAGAATACGTAGGGCAGCCTGAGCATTGTTGCCCAGGGAGGGATTCTCCTGCTCATGAACGCAGGTACCCTCCTGGGGTAATTTTCTCTTTAATTGCCGCTATCATATTGGAGAAGATCTGTAGGGGTATTGGGCTACCGGAACTCTCACTCACCAGGCGAAACACAGCAGCATTTACATGCTGCTATTTGACGCCGGTATTCTGTGAGAGGGTGGTTGCTAGCCGGTTCGAGCCAGCCCGATTTATGAGCTAAAGATGATGCTGTAGCTAAGAGTAAGTAGGCTCTACCACCGGGAAAAGCTAGGGCTTTTAGGCAGTAACCTTGCTTACCTAAGAGCTTATACAGACGAGCGGCATTATGTTAACGGCAGGTACCACTGTAGCCGTTAACACCTGTCGACGGTAGCAGCTAAAACGTCAAAGGCGACGCTTGCCGGCCGCAAATGCAAGCATCGCTTTTCGCCACCCATCGACAGCAGACGTCAACGTTTTGCCTACTACCATCGACAGGTGTTGACGGCTGCAGTATTACCTGCCGTCAACATAGTGCCGCTCGTCTGTATGAACTCTAAGGGGTAATCTAGCGCTGCCAAAACGTAATGCCGATACGGCCTACAAAAACAAACTTACTAACCCGGTGATACCAAATCCCGATCTTTTATGAGGCACGTAGAAGGCAGCTTTCTCAGTCTCAGATAAGCAAGTGCCGATGTACACTCCTACTTTCTTCCCGGTAAGGTGTTCTGGACTTAAACCTAGAAAACAAAAGATTCAAGGATTTATGTACAAAGAAGGCCATCATAGGTTCTTATACTATATTTATTTCTTTACTAAGTACTGCCCGCGACTCCGTTCGCGTACATTACTAATTATACATGTCTTTTAATCAATTATGTATTTACATCAATTATATATGTCTTATCATAACTGAAGAAAAAATTAAGTACGTCTTTATGTTTATCTACCAAGTTTCATAAAATTCAGTTAATTCGTTTAAGAGTTATGAAGAAACAAACATACATTAAATAGTAGTTAGTTTCAGTATTTTAAATAGAGTTTATAAAAACGATACCTCTGAAAACAAAGTAACTTACTCCATGACCAATCCTTACAGATTAGTTATTAGTTTTGATTTAAAGAAAATATACATAAAAAAAAAACAAAGGCACTACTTAAGAAATCTCTTCCACGCCTTATGATGAAAGGCAGACTGGCGTGTTCATAAATGAAAATAATTTAATATACGGCCAATTTGAAGTAAGCGCAAATATTTTAAACCTATTAAGCTAGCTAAACCATTGCATAAAAAAGGAAAAAAAGATTGCGTGGAAAATTTCCGACCTATAGCAATATTATCAATATTTTCAAAAATTTTTGATAAATATATATGCCTGAAAATAGAATCATATTTAGAACAACAAAATACATTGGTGCGAGAACAAAAGGGTTTTAGAAAGAATAAAAATATTGACATGGCTGTATTTGACTTTTTAAATATTATAATGACAAACATAGATAAGGTTAATCCTGTATGTGCGGTATATTGTGACATGACTCAAGCCTTCGACTACGTAGATCACAATATATTGTCACTAAAATTAAATGCTAATGGAATTAGAGGAAATGTTGCGGAACTAATAATTTCATACTTAAGTAATAGAGTTCAATATACAGAAATAACAAGTATTGACGATAAAAACGTAGAACAATGTTATCGGTCAGACGGACGCAATGTTAAATTTGGCGTCCCGCAAGGTAGTGTATTATCCCCATTATTATTTATTATCTATATTAATGACCTACCTAAAGCAGTAAAATATCCAATGACTCTTTTCGCATACGATAGCACAGTTACGATAGAGTATGATAACTTGACAAATTATGAAAATGACATAAATCAAACATTATTGGACATAATTAAATGGATGGAAAATAATAATCTAAAAATAAATATTAATAAAACCTACATAATGCACTTCAGCCAAAGAGTACCGACTAAAAATATTAAAGTTACTTATTCAAATAATACTGTTAAGGAAGTAGATGACACTAAGTTTTTAGGTATTAAGATAGATAAAAGTTTGAACTGGAAGGCTCATACACAAGAATTGCGGAAAAAAATTAACAAAAATGCTTATGCTTTATATAAACTACGACCAGTATCTGACATTCATACACTTCTTGCTGCATATCACGGTATGGTCGCGTCAATACTAAGGTACGGAATAATTTTCTGGGGAAACTCCACAAATAAAGAGCTGATTTTTAAAGGCCAGAAAAAGTGTATAAGGGCGATGTTTAACTTAAAACCAACAGTTAGCTGCGTTCCGTACTTCATAAAATATAATATTTTGACTACCACTTCCTTATATATATATGAAGTAGCAGTATTTGTTAAAACAAACCCTCACTTATTCCCTAAGCTCTCTGATGGAAATACTCGCAGCAGAAGGGACAATAGCATATTACGTTCACGGAAAAGCAATACTCAACTTATGCAAAGTAGTGTTTTCTGCCTAGCGCCAAGAATTTTTAACAAACTGCCGTTATCTCTAAAAGAAATGCCTATCCCCAGTTTTAAAAATCAACTTAAAAAAATATTAGTTAATAAATGCTATTATAAATTAAATGAATATTTTAATGACAATAAAATTAAATTATAAATTATAAAAGTACAAATAAATTATAACAAATTTGACTCAATGGACAGCTGTTTTAAATAATTGACTAATACAATTCTTAACTTGACATCCTAAATATGTATTAAGTATGACTATCAAATTTGTTACCACTATTTTTGCATCAAGACTAGTATACTTGTTTCTCTCTAGTTGACGGTTGCTATAATTCTACAATATGCATGTCTTGTAATAAGGACTGACGTAATATTTGTATGCCATGTGGCCGAACATGTTCATTTCCCACTATTTATGTAACATCTACAATACATGTATGTACCTACTTATATGTAATGTAAACTGTAACATGTTTCACAAATAAATTATCTTATCTTATCTTATCTTATCTAGAAAAATGCTTTAGAAGAAAAATAAAAAAAGTCGACGCGCTGGTTTTTGAGATATCTGTACCTGTACATTAAGAAAAACAGGCGGAAAAAGCACCCTGTGTATTAAAAAAATCGGAAAGGTGCGAGTCGGACTCGCGCACGAAGTAACGTTATCTATCATAAGTTTGGAATTAGATTAATCAAAGAGGATTAATTTTTAGATAATCGTATTTTTTGTTTAAAACTTAACATTAAAATAAAAAATAGCTTGTTTTCTAAAAAAATACCATTTAAAATAATTAGCCCTCGAACTATCGAAAAAGATTAAATAAATATTATTTTCTTTTTTCAATCAAACAAAATGTGATAAATCAAAGTTCAGTAGTGGAGGCTCATGACGCAACAGGCCGGTAAAAAGTGTAGCGGATAGTGACGTCACGCTGAACTTTAACGGGCTATCTTTATATTTTTTTGTTTGATTGGCAAAAGAAAAAATACGTGTTTAATATTTTTCAATTATCTACCAGACGGACTAATTATATTGAAAAGTATTTTTTTTAAATATGCCCATTGCGATTACGAGGGCCCTTAATTTTTAATTTTGATTTGTTTGGCTATTAGGTTTTATTCAAGATCTGTCAATCATACCTGCGTCATATATAGCCTTGTAGGATTCTTCCAAGATCTTGCGGGCCATAGGGTCCATATTAAGTCCGAGCCGTCGGTGCACCTTAAAGAACTGGGAATCGAACAGCGTCAGGTCAGGTGCGGCTCCGATGTGATGAGCTGCCTCCGGGTGGTTGTACGTCCATCTGTTGTGGTCGTTTGACACTGGATTTACCTACCGATTTTAAAAGAGTGATTGTAAACAATTAGCCGAGGATAGGGAAAGTTGGAAATCATGCCACTGAACCAGGCTGTTAAATAGAAAAAATATATTATCGACACCGAAGTTTGAAGCGCGGTATGTCGTACAGAGACCTAAGGTCGCTGGTTCAAACCAAAGTGAATATATAACTAAATATTATATTCGAAGTGAATATATACTAAATATTCTGTGAATACTTCAACCGTCTTATTCATAAAAAATTAAGAGGTTTATAGAAAAAATCCACAAAAACCTTATTCATAAACGTATATTAGTGCCTAATGTGCTTATCAACAGTTCACTAGACGTCATGTTGGCTATTGACGCCGGTGGCCTTGTTTATCTCTCCAATTGCACTGAATTAACCTCAAAATGAAACTGTCAAGATTTTACTTTTCCTTTTAAATATTGTTCAACATCTAAAAATACATGTTTTACAAAAGAGCAATTTATTTGGACACATTTATAACCATAATTTTAGTCACACACATATCGTGACTTGTAATTCTTGTATTCTTTGGAGTTTTGTTCTTACAGTATTCTGTTCAATTATCGTTAGGTAGGTAGTTGATTGTAGCAAGAATTATTGAAGTACCTATATATAAAGCATAGCGGCGCGTGCATTTTACTCATAAGTAATCAAATACAAGGAGATGAGCTCTTTTGATACTTACTTATAACTACTACGATCCCTGAGTGCCTCAAAAAGTGTGTTTTTCTTTCTTATTACTAGTCGTTTAGATATGCCTTGCAGTTTCAAAAATCAATATGGCTACTACCAAATGTGAAATAATAGTTCTCCAAGGGCACATACCTACTGCTTATTATCAGGAGCAATCATTGCAAGATACTACCAAAAAAATAGTATTTACCAAAATACTAGACTGATACTATGGCCTACTCGGTTCGGAAAGGTCATGTTATTAAATATGCTGCATCATCAATATCATGCTTACTTGTAGGTATCTTGTATGTTTCTGTTTACTTATTAAATTTGCTTAACATACCAGTTATAATAGGATGGAAGTAAGTCAGTTATTTTATTAAATAATTTGTGGAATAATTTGTTTAGGTCCAGTATAATACCACCTATTTCATTATAGATATTATACTAAGTTCATCGAGCATAAACAGATTCAACTAACATGCTATAATAAAAATTTTAAAGCCGATGAGCGGCAACCAATGAAATGAATCTATCATTTCATTGGTTGCACCTTCATCGGCTTTTTCTTCAACGGGAGCCTTCAACCTTCAAAGGGAGACCTTCTCCCTTAGCTTAGCAAATATTATAAAGAAGATTGAAATCATAAATCAACAATAGAAAAATTATTTATTAATGCACAATTCATAAAAAATTTATACATAGCTCGGATATGCTTACACCCTTCTACACATAGAGTATGGAGTCACAGTTCTTCTCACACTTCTAATTACTCTAATGATGACATAATCCCATCCGCACACTGTGTAGATATTTCAGAAGGCGAGCAGTTCTTGTTTTTTATTAATTCATCTTGTAAGCGGTGTCAATTTCAAGTATAGGAGTGTTTTTATTAGTGAACATATTTCTTATATCAAGAATCCACTTTTTTAAAATTCATTATAACATTTATACCGAAGAGATGTTCCTCTTACACTTCTAATTACTCTAATGATGGAATAGCTCCATCCGCATGCTGTGTAGATATTGCAGAAGGCGAGCACTACTTGTTTTTTATTAATTCATCTTGTAAGCGGTGCCAATTTCAAGTATATGAGTGTGTGTGTTTATTTGTGAACATGTTTCTAATAACCTTATACAGAATTCACTTTTTAAATTCATTATAACATTTATACCAAAGAAATCTATTTTGGTAGCAAATTGAAACTCTTATATCCAAGAACAATTTGCATTGGCTATCATCTAAAATCTTCTAGTCACATTCAGCAACACCTAGCCCCCAGCCTGTAAGTCTCAGTCACCGATTAATTTACAAGCAACACCGGAGTAACCCTCTGAAATAAGAAGTTGGCTTGTTTGAGACCGAAGTGGTAGACTTGAATTTATTTCCCGCATCTCATCTCATCTTGTTGCTTTTTCCTCTTATTGTTTCTCCTCATATTGCTATGGTCTTTTGAACGAAGCGAACTCCAGCAGAATGGAAGTATACTTCCTTTCAAATTGCTTTCTTTGTTTAAAGTTCACGTCAGCGTATACCCAGTGTATTTTTTAATTATCAGCATTTAAGTTATCTCGCAATATTTGAAATAAAAACGAAATAGATTTTATTACATTGTTTTTTCCATTTGACATATTATGACTTAATTACAGTTTTGTTTGACAGCAACATCTATATAGTATGTGGTTTCCTACTATAACGTCTTTGGACAGCAATAATATCATGGACAATATTTTGAGTTTTTTCAGTATTGTCTGTGGAAATACCTGTTGTTTACCTAGTATTCTTTTTCAGTTCGCTCACGCGCGTGTTGACAAGCGTACATTCTCTGCGTCAGTATTAAGTGCTCCGTATCCGCAAACAAATAAGCACCTACAGTTAACTACTATAGACTTCAAAGTGCCTTGACAGTGACTAGTGCAAAAAATAAAAAGATAAAATTGCTATACCACAACTAATTTCGTAATTATGAGTTTACAACGTAGTCCTCCTGGCCACTTCGGTGGGTCTCAACCTAATATCACGGATCTGAGAAATATTCAACCATCCGACGAGCACCAGGTGACCCTAAGGAAAAGAAAAAACCCACATGATTTTGACACAGATGAATTTACTCGTAAATTAGATGAAACCTTATTGGAAATGCGGAGAAATATCGTCGTCGACGTTAATAATTCATTATCCACATTCCGTGACAGTATGACTACTTTTTTCCAAAATATGGTCGACATTCAAAACGAAAACATTACAAGATTAACTAATCAAGTAAGTGAATTCTCATCACAAGTACAAGAACTTGGTCAAATTTCGAATAAATTACAACAAGAAAATAAGGACGTCATGAAAGAGGTCGTGGAATTAAAGTCGAATAACACTCAGCTGCATTCCAAAGTTTCGTCGTTGGAAAAAAAACTTATTGACAGTCATTCTAAAATCGCAGACCTATCCCATCAATTATCAAATCAAGACCAGCAATGTAGAATGAATAACATAGAAATATCCGGCGTCCCCTCTTCGAAGTCCGAAAATCTGATGAACGTTATGCATATAATGACGACAAAAATAGGTATCTCACTAAATTCGTCTGACATCGACCATATTCACCGCGTCCGACGCTTCCCGTCTCCTAAAGCAGGCGACAGCGGCTCCCAAACACTTACACAAATACCTAATATAGTTGTGAGGTTTACTCATCGTCAGAAGAAATCAGAGTTTTTGGCGGCAGTCCGCGCTAGACGCGGCCTAACTACCGCCGACTTGGATATCGACGGCCCAGGAAAACAAATCTTTGTTAACGAACATCTAACACCTAACAATAAAATATTGTACAAGCAAACGCGTAAATTGGGTAGGGAATGTGGTTACGCCCATATATGGATTAGAGACTGTAAGATCTTTGTCAGGAAAACCGACCTATCTAAACCTCTTCTAATTGCTAATGAAAGTGACCTCGACAAGATAAAATGACTAATTGTGTTGTGTTTTAATTTGAGTCTACTTATGCAACGATCATGTTTACATTTAAAACATATTTTTGTTGGATGTTTCCTTTTTATTATTTACGTAATACTACGACACATACGTGTCGAAGTTAAAAGAACTTTAAAAAGTCTGTTTTTTGTCAAAAATATTCTAATCTGTAACTATAATCATCATTATATAATGTATTTTTCTAAGTTGTTTTTGCGTGGCTGGTGGTACGCTTATAACTTATTTCTAATTCTGGTAAAATATATTAACAATGATTGATAAAAATGTTTTGTCTATTTATTACCAAAACGCGAGAGGGCTACGAACTAAGTCTGAGATGTTTTTACGCGAAGTTTTGAATAATAATTTTGATATAATATGCATAAGCGAATCCTGGTTAAATGATACATTCTATAGCTCGGAATATTTTGATCTTCGTTATGACGTTTTTCGATGTGACCGTAACGAAGCCGTGACCGGTTGCGTGTTCGGCGGTGGAGTGGCGGTCGCCGTGCGCCGCGAGCTGTGCGCGGCTGTCAGGCGGGAGTGGGCCGCGCCGCCGCCTGCGGACGAGCTGTGGCTGAGTATCCCGCTGCGCGGCCACTCCCTCCCGCGCCCCAATGTCTCGCCTGCGTAGAGATGGGCAAAGCACCGGGTTTAAACCCGGTGCTTTGGTAAAAACCCAATAAACACCCTTAAACACCCATAAACACCCAAAAAATTGGGTGTTTACTTTATTTGTCAAAAACGTTAGTAATATATGAAAAATATATTTTTATTAAATTATAATGATCGATTCTACGTTGATGTACGTTAAAATAATTTAAAGAAATATTAGGTACGTACTTAATTAAATTTTAGGAAATTTTAAAATGTTTACTATTAATAAAAACCGAGATTAAAATCATTAGTTCTGTGTTTTCATGTTGCAGTTGACCAATATGTTGGTCTTTTGCTTGCCGTGTAAATATTTTAAAAGCTTTGCGCCAAAGTAAAAAGAGACGGCATGCTGTGTCAGACCTTATGTTAGAACGAGTGCGGCAATGACTTAGTAGGGGTCGGTGGACGTAATTAGGAGAATAAATAATTCTAATGTGTAAAATGATATTATTTTATTTTCTTATGTAGTAATATGACAAGTCACGTACGCCATCTTGGATTCCTAAACTGACATCATTTTTGAGATCTACACCCAAAACAACTAGAAAACGAAACCCATGTCGATTTTTTATAACAATTCGGGTCCGCCATCTTGGATTCTAAAACTGACGTCATTTTCGAGATCTACACCTCAAAATACCTAGACAACGACACCCATGTCGATTTTTTATGACAAGTCGCGTCCGCCATCTTGGATTCCAAGACTGACGTCATTTTCGAGATCCTCAAATTCCTTACCCAAAAGCTACCAACCAGTCAGTAAGAAAACATTCAAACTCTCGAACATCGTTTTCCATTTTTGAAGTCGGTTAAAAAGCATGTATCATAAATGAATCCTTCAAAACACGGTCAAAACAATAAGTAATGGTATTATTCAAAATATTAATGTATTATTATTTGATCTGAATACGTCCACTTTCCTTGCCGCCCTTTCTCGTGAACACCTTGGCGCTGGCGCTTGCCTCTGCCGCGTGCGCCTGCCTCTGAAACCTATCGCAGCCGCGCGACGCGCGTACTCGTGGCCTTGCGGTCACTGTTATTACTCGCACTCGTATTGGAATCGTTGGCTTCGAATACTCGCGGTTAACTGAATGACGGTGGCCCCTTCCGTACCCGTATAATAGTTTTGTCTCTAGGTCCATATAAATTCGGTTCCGACTGCCAGAATATTCGATAGTGTGTATTCCCGCTAACCTAGAATAATAATAGTGTGAGCAAGATATAAGATTTATGAGCGCGACAGAAGGTGTTCGGATAAGTTCTAGACTATTCCATTCTGGGAGCTTCGCGACAATATTTAAATTATTGACCTACTAACAATCCAAAATACCCGTTTATTTTATCCTCTGGTCATGTCGCCTCGCTCTATCACAAAAAAATATTATTTGATGAGGGCATAAAACAAAAACGTAAGTATGGGAGGGAAGTTGACCAATTGGACCTGAAGGGTTGGAACTGTAGTCCACTGCACCAGCTTAGTCAGGTCAAGAAGTAGCATAATTAAAGTAAAAAATCGTAAAAACCCAAAAAATTGGGTGCTTATTGGGTTTAAACCCAAAACACCCAAAACACCCGGTTTTTACCCAACTGGGTTTAAACCCGGGTGGGTGGATTGCCCATCTCTACGCCTGCGCCGACACCGACCGTCGTCCCGCATCCGTCATACTCACACCTTTATTTAGTGTGTACCTACATTCCTCATTCTCCTGCACATGAACGTTTACTTACATCTTTTTATGATCGAGTTTTTGACTTAATACACTCGTATCCGAACGATATTATTCTAGCTGTAGGGGATTTCAACGTTACCAAAGCTGTCTGGTGCCCAGACTATGATATGGGTGGAATGGTACCGCAAAGAAGTGGCGATTGCTTAACTAGTCTAACCATCGATTTTATGAGCTTCTCTCTGCTACAACAATACAACAAAGAATTCAATGTCAATAATAGGCTTCTTGATTTAGTATTTAGTAACAAATTTTGTTCAGTTACCAATCCGCACATACCGTTGGTACAAGAAGACCCTAACCACAAAGCCTTAAGTATTTATCTGCCATCTTGCTCACCTCTTATTACCTTGGAAAACAATAAATCAGTCAAAAAAATATTTTATAAGGCGGACTACGCTTCCATTAATCGTGAACTTAAATCGCATGATTGGTCTTCTATATTATGTTCCTTAAAGAATGTTAATGTTGCTTTTACATATTTCTATAACATACTGGACAACATAATAGACCAATATGTACCTTCAGGCAGTACAGGCAGCAACAGCAAGTATCCGCCTTGGTATACTAAGCCACTAGTTAAACTCACTAATGAAAAACACAAATATCACCGAAAATGGAAAAAATATGGTAACATCGCTGATTATAGAACTTTCTCTCTATTAAGAAAACGATTACGAAAATTAGAACATGAACAGCATACTAAATATATCGCTTTATCTGAGGATCGCATTAAAAGCAATCCTAATTACTTCTGGACGTATGTCAAATCTAAAAAGCAACTGGGTGATACTCCGAATATTATGTACGACTGTGACAACAATCCAATAACTTCTGGAAAAGACATGTGCGAATCCTTCAATACATATTTCCAATCAGTTTTCATTGAGTCAGATGACGAACCACTACTAAATCTTTCTAATATGTGCGAGAATGATTGCCCTACATCTTTAATGAATTCTATAATTGTTGATAAAGAAACCATTCTTTATGAGCTTACACATGTAAATTTACACAAAAGTGCAGGATCTGATGGCATACCATCTATTTTTATTTCTAAGTGTGCTGACGCTTTGTTAACTCCCTTATATCATATTTACAAGATGTCTGTTGAAACTGGTATCTTCCCTGATAAGTGGAAGAAGGCACTTGTAACTCCTATTCCAAAAAATAATCGCCGCGAATTAATTTCTGAACATAGACCTATATCAAAATTAAGTAAGTTTGGTCAAATATTAGAAATAATTATTACTCAACAACTGTCCTATGCTCTAAAGAATATTATTTCTGTTAATCAACATGGTTTCTTTAAACACAGAAGTGTTGATACCAATATGGTAACTTTCGTTGATTATCTCCTAAATGCTATGGACAAGGGCACTCAAGTGGACGTCGTGTATACTGACTTCTCCAAAGCATTTGATAAAATTAAACATAACCTGCTTATAAAGAAACTTTGGAGAGTCGGTATACACGGCAGTCTTCTCAGATGGTTGGATTCTTACATAAGAAACCGAAGTCAGGCTGTATGCATGAAGGGGTACTGCTCTAGTTACTTACCCATTCCTTCTGGTGTGCCGCAAGGTTCACATTTAGGCCCAGTTTTGTTTTCATTATATATTAATGATATAGAACAAGCTCTCACTAATACTAATCTGCTTTTATATGCTGACGATACAAAATTGTTTAGAGTAGTTTCTAACACAAATGATTGCTATAAAATTCAACAAGATCTTGACGCTCTAATTGGGTATTGTGATGATAACCAACTATTTCTCAATATAGAAAAATGCAAAATTATTACATACAGCCGTAAAAAACGTCCAATCAAACATGCATATCTTCTAAAAAATTGTCCAGTGGTTAGGGTTGACTCGCTTCGTGATTTGGGAATAATGATGGACAGTGAACTATCGTTTAAGTGTCATTATGATCACATCATTCGTAAAGCATTCAAAAATTTGGGCTTTATCAACAGAGTCACAAAATCTTTCAAAAATAGTAACACCCTTATAATTCTTTATTTTAGTTTTGTTCGATCCACTTTAGACTTTGGCAGCAGTGTGTGGAATCCAAATTATAAGGTTGACATAGATGCTATAGAGAAAGTGCAAAAAAAAATTATAAAAATCTTAAATTTTCGTAATTATGATTTGAACATGTCTTATAGTGAATCACTAAAAAAACATAAACTTATCTCACTCCAGGACCGTAGAACTCAATTTGACATAACATTTTTATATAAGATAATAAATAATCTAGTCGATTCTCCTACACTTCTTTCAAAAATTAACTTTTTAGCTAGAGCTCGACTTCCAGTTCGTCCCTCTCGTAATCTTGAAATATTAGTACCACCACGTTTAAGCAAGAACTATACTCAAAACAACTTCTTTCATCGATGCTTGGTGAAATATAATAGTGATTTCTCAGACATTGATATTTTCTCCAACTCTTTGTCTACTATCAAAAACAAACTTGTTACTAAGCTATTATCCTAAATAGTCACTTACACCAACATTGTCAACTGCAATTTCTGATTTTAACTATTAAACTGGCTTATTTTTATATACTAGTACTACTGATATATATAGATGTAACTCACTTAAAGTTTTAATGAGAATCTTGCTCTAGTCATTCTCAAGTTGTGCTAGTACCTACATAATTTTTTTTTTTTTTATAATTGATTTTTACTTATATAGAGATACATTTTCTTTAAGGCGTTCATAGCGTTTGTCAACACAATTATAGCGTACCTATATAACTTTGCTTAGTAATTTTCGGCACTATTTTGTCTATTTATGTAAAACTGCTATTTTTATGTAATTATTCTATAATATGACTGTTTGTGCCAAAATAAAATAAAAAAAAAAAAAAAAAAAATTCTTTCGTTTCCGTGTGAATAATTCATAATGTCCACTATTGAAGGTTCTCTAGTAAATATAGGCATAAAGCATTTATGAATAGAGGTTTTCAACGCTTGTCATTAGCTGCATATTAAGGCTTAGTGAACGTTCTAACTAATATAGGTTTATTGAGCAGATTCGAGTGTTTTTATGAATAAGACGGGTAGAATCGAAACGTACGAAAACCATATGTGGCAGGTAAATCCGAAGCATAGAAAGAGGAGTGTGGGAGTGCATCACTCTGCGAGAGAAACAAAAACAAAAGCCAAATGAAAAAGGAGCTGGGGATCCGGATAAAACAAGCCAGAAAATTGATACATGTGAAAACCAAAAGTTTTATAAGTATAAAGCTCAAGCGAAGAATCGGGGGTAATATGTCTATTGGGGCTAAAAAAATTAAACATTGACGGGTACACATCAAAACCATATAGGTATAGAAAGCAAAACACATGTGTCTCGTTTTTAGAACCTTAGTCATCATTATCATGCTGACCGAAGCTCAGTTACCCAGATACTAACGTATTAAATGACCTCGCATTTTATATTTCTATTCCCTGAATTGTAAGTAGCAGCCTATTGACAATTTCAAACACTCAAAAATGCCTGTGGAATATTTGGTACGAAAATTATTTTTATAAAATGTCCAATGTTGTGATTCCGTTAATAACCATAGTCTTTCAGATATGACGAAACTGTTACATTTATTTGTCCCTTAGTGAAATTATATTTATTTTTCTGTGAGGACCTACTCAAATTTTGCTCGATAGTGTAAAGAGCTGCCTCTTTAGTTACACGTTGCACTATCGAGAGCTAAACGCCTCACAGATGTTGTATTGAAACCCGGTTTTGATTTTATCGTATTAATTAGATGAAATTCTACTCGTATATTTAGGGATTGGAAGGGAAAAACTATTTCAACTATTCGTGCAACAGTAATAAAAAAGGGGTTTAGCATTGTATGGTAGTTAATTTGTTTGGATAGAAATAAATGTTAACTATAGTGCAAAAAGTAAGGCTATCGTGATCATTATATTAAGATAACACTCATAGTGATATCTTAATATAATGATCACGATAGCCTTACAACATAAGTACAACATAAGTACTTATCAAAATCAGTATAATAGTGGCTATGTCACGAAATGATTAGGCAAAATAAGTATTCGCGATTTCACGATTCCACGTTCGCAGCGAACTACTAGTTATTGTATCATCATCCGACTTCAAACTACTGGTGCGATTTCGATAAAATCTTAATGAATACAGTCTGAAAGCAAATCCTTCCAAAGAAAAAAGATTTTTTTCAAAACCGATACGGTAAATAGGTACCTTGTTATATAAGATGTCCGAGAGTTCCGATACGTTGTGCGAGTTAGGATAGAGTCCGGACATTCCGGAGATGACCACCCGATCGCTCGCAGGCATCTCTCGCTGAACGGGTTCCTGCGGAACTGGCGTCATGGTTTCTTGCTTTTCCGCTGAGACACAAAAGAGAACATGCCATTAATATTTTATCTTTATGCTATGGAACGAAAAAAAATAGGCTAATCAGTGAAACAAGATTTTTTGCAATTTTTTTTTCCGAAAGTCTATTATTATAAACGAATACACACTGTGTGTGTTACAAGTTTAAATGTCCTTTCAAGACAAATCAAATAAGCCCAGGTATAAGGAAGTAAGATAAAAAGGTATATGAATAACAAAACAGCGCCATGAATTCTTACAGATTTTGATAAACATTTACCATGCTCCGTGGCGTAGTGGTTAACACGCCAGCCTGCGACACGGAGTGCCCGGGTTCGATCCCCGGCCAGGTCAAGATGGAAAATGATCTTTTTCAGATTGAAAATATAGTATCGTTGAGTTAGTATCCCATAACACAAGTCTCGAACTTACCTTGGGGCTAGCTCAATCTGTGTGACTTGTCCGTATATATTTATTTATTTATTTATTTATCAACTTCCATGGCCCACTTGGAAGTGTTAGAACCGCCTTGGAGGTGGTATGTATTGCTCTAGGCATAAACTAGCACGGTGGGGTTTCATTAGCTAAGCTAAGCTGTAGAAGAAGTATGGTCAAGTCGATTCAACCATTCTACATCTTCTCTCAGGTCCAATGTGCCCAACCAACTGCACATAAACTTATACTCAGCAACGGAGTATGTTATATGAGTCGCCACTTACTGCAGGGACAAAATCTGATTAACACTACTTGAGCCAATTGACACTACACGAAGAAGAGGTTTCACCCTAATCTGAGCGTATTTTCAAATGCGTCCCCAAGTGATAATACTTCGGAGTCCATCTACTTGTCTGGTTGTTCTTCTCTATTTCGCACGATGCTCGGCGTCTATCTTACTCTTAACCAGTTTTTTTTTTATATTTCGTATTTTTAGTGGTTTTCCTCGTATGGTCAAGGGTGTCATCCACAACTGCATGCCCGGTGATTTCAGTTGTGGCACCGGGTTTCCGCGCCCGACCCCCCAAGCTGCTACTTGGTTTTCCCAATTCATCCGAGTGAGTAGTATCCCAATACCGAATTCCTTTCCCGAAACTAACAAATTCATATCCTTCCCCAGGTTAAAAATGCTTCCAATGGGAGGCATCGGAAGCACAAGAAGCCAAAGAATCTGCACTTGCCAACCCGCCTATCAAACGTGGTGAGTATAGCAATATCCTCACATGGAACGAAAAAACCATGGGATAGGCTTTTGTCCAGTGATTACTTCTAACGGCTGAATAATTATAATGATGATAAATATCAAAGCTTTTAAAGACTTATCAAAAGTCAATTATATAAATTCAAATTAACATTCATATTAATAATAAGATTTCAAAAGTTCCTCAAATATTAGAAAAGGAACATGAAAATCATTAACAAATCATGAAAGCGTTAGTCCTACCATGGCTACCAACCAAGGAACGGAATAACGTTTCACGTAGTTCCTTCCATGAGAAAGTTTAACCCACCTTCTGAGGACCCTGCAGGTATGGTTCCCTCTCTTAAATGGAATCTATGCGTATTAACATTGCAATTGCCGAGTGGCATTGTTTAATATAATGTAACAGCATTTCAAGCTATTAGGTCTTCGGATCTGAGCAGGAATGTTCTGATAACCGGTCAGTGCATACATATTACCTACTGAACTCAAAGCCTTTCGGTTAGCGGACTTATGATGCAAGATTAATTCACCTAACGCTCTAACTATTGTGAAACCCATATCAAAATCGCCGCTACATTTCAAAGATAAGCTTACAGATACATATGTATAAAGCCTCTGGAATACTTTATTTTGTTCTATCACAATTTACCTTCCCTACTACATATATTGTGTACTTGCTGTTGCCCGTGACTTCGTCCGCGTAAATTTCGAGTTGAATGTGTAATTATATGAAATAAATCAATATACAAATTATATTTATATATAAAATACTTACCTAAATTATATAAGTCTCCTTATCGAATAAAATATTTCTAGTCAATAAAGCAATTCTCTGAAGTAGAGTAAACTCAAAAATTTCTTTATATACGTCATTATTAGCTTTATCTTCAGGGTTTAATAAAAATAAGCAAGCTACGAAAAGTTGCCCGTGGGAAAAATAGTTAGAGGTATCTTAAATCCACTCCAGCGGCTTTTAAAGTTTGATCTTGCGACTTATTGATGGTCATGGCGAAGCAAACTGCTACAGGAAATTGAGTGCGTTAATTTTAAGTAAACAAAATCAAAATTATCTAAGTTCAAAGAAATTTTTGAGGTGAGGGCAGAGTGCCCTCAACTCTGACAGAATCGATTCCAGATTGGTCTTGGATGGTGTGAATGCCTTGAACCAACTGGGTAGACACAACAGACTGAGGCTGGTTTGGGTACCGGGTCACGTTGGGGTTGAGGGCAATGAGAGGGCCGATGAGCTGGCAAGGAAAGGATCGAGTATGCCATTTGTAGGACCCGAACCCTTCGTAGGCCTATCCTATAGCGTGGTAACTACTGCAATCAATGCGTATGTCGATAGTAGACACCAAGCAGAATGGAGAAATATAAGTGGACACATACACTCGAAGGAAACACTTGGCCTGGACAGCGCCAGGTGGCACAAAGTGATCTGCAAATACAGCAGGAAACAGACAAGAGTTCTAGTGGGAGCCCTGACTGGACACTTTGAAAATAACAGTCATCTCTTTAAACTAAAAATTGTCGAAAGCCCACTATGTAGGGCATGTGAGGAATCGGAGGAGACAATGAGACACATTCTGTGTATCTGTGACTCGTTAGCTGGTAAGCGTTTGGACCTCTTAGGATCACCTTATCCTGAGCTAGAGGACTACAGGCACTACGCACTGGGCGATGTTCTGAAGCTCATGCAGTCCTTCTTCAGAATTAACCGTGCGGGTGAGTAAGGCATGGGGTAAGTACAAAATAACCCAAAGGTTAGACGTGCTACCGACTCTGAGTCGGCCCCATCGAAGATAAGATAAGATAAGGGCCCCCGGGATGGACGGACCTCGGTTTTGAGCGTTGCCTGTATGCGCAAGGCTTGGAGAGCCAGTAAACTCTTAAAGTCAAAGTCAAGTCAAGTCAAAGTCAAAGATTTTTATTCAAAATTGGATACATGTATCTCTTTTTGAACGTCATATTTTTATTTCTTATATATTTTTTAATATATGCAAAATTGAAATACTACTAGCGTTTCGGAACGACCACTGGTGAGAAGAATACGCCGAAAGAAACTCAATCCAGACTCATAATGCCTGATCGGCCGCGATTACGTGATGTATAGCCTGAAGAGCCAATTTGAGAATCTATGGCAAAAGCCTTTGGAGAGCAGCAACTTTCATATTTTGTCTTATGAGCCGAAAGCTACATTGCCAGAAGGGCCTATCCTGAGTGCAAGTCACCTGGGACCGCCGGGCGGTCACCAGTAATCAGAGCTAATCATAGGATTAATGCATAGAATAGTCTATGCACTCTATTCCGGTGGCGAGTGCGACGGGGTCGGATAGTGAGATTCCTCTGGCTATTCAGAGCTGGAGAGGGGTCGGGGCGGGCCTGTGCGATGTCAATAGGATCATCGGATCCTCCTAGGACGTCTAAGACGTAAGGTCGTAACGTGTAGTTTGGGGAGTAGTTAGCAGCTTGCACTACCAACGGGTTAGGCTGGCGTGCGGCTTTCTCAAAGTAAGGCGTTTTTGAGATAGCCGCGGCTAGATGGGAGGTCTAAGTCACGGTATAAATGTGTCATACGCAAGTACCCCGGTGGTTTTTTTTATTAGTGGCTCGGGTGACGAAACGGTTCTGCAAGCGTTGCAGACGATCGATGTGGAAGGGCGCGATATGGGAGACTACGCTAATCTTTATATATTAATATAAGAAATAAAAATATGACGTTCAAAAAGAGATACATGTATCCAATTTTGAATAAAAAATTTTGACTTTGACTTGACTTGACTTTGACTTTGAGAGTTTACTGGCTCTCCAAGCCTTGCGCATACAGGCAACGCCCAAATCCGAGGTCCGTCCATCCCGGGGGCCCTTTGGTGATGTTGTCTAAAAAATTTGAGGGCACTCTGCCCTCACCTCAAAAATTTCTTTGAACTTAGATAATTTTGATTTTGTTTACTTAAAATTAACGCACTCAATTTCCTGTAGCAGTTTGCTTTGCCATGACCATCAATAAGTCGCAAGGTCAAACTTTAAAAGCCGCTGGAGTGGATTTAAGATACCTATAACTATTTTTCCCACGGGCAACTTTTCGTGGCTTGCTTTTTATTAAACCCTGAAGATAAAGCTAATAAAGTCGTATATAAAGAAATTTTTGAGTTTACTCTACTTCAGAGAATTGCTTTATTGACTAGAAATATTTTATTCGATAAGGGGAATAATATAATTTAGGTAAGTATTTTATATATAAATATAATTTGTATATTGATTTATTTCATATAATTACACATTCAACTCGAAATTTACGCGGACGAAGTCACGGGCAACAGCAAGTACACAATATATGTAGTAGGATATGATGGGACGAATGCAAAGCTTATAAAGTGTCAACTTATTTCTACGTGAGATCTTAGCATTGCCTATCATGGGGTGGGGATGGCCTAAATCAAAGGCGGCATGGTTACGGACTTGGTAATGTGGAGGCCGAAGGTCATCATGTTATCGAGTATTACTCCAAGGTATTCAGCCTTGCGAACCCACTGAATGGGCTTTCCGTACAACGCCGTACGGCGAAACATATTCCTGTATTAGGTCTCATTTGAAAACATCTCAATAGTTGTCATGTTATTTGCGGCAAAACCAAGATGTTATCAAATTGATTTTGACTTATATATTTATATCTTCATAGGTATAATGCTGTCGTATGACGATGACACAACCCACATCATATAGAAGCTCCAAAAGCGCGACTGGCACTATGGAAAAGCAAATACCCGCCCACACCATCCGAACTTCTAACTGCAGAGCAACTGCCACCAGGAAACGATATCCCCTAGGTAGTTTGGAAATCCCTCAACAGACTCCGAGCTGGTGTGGGTAGATGCCAAGAAAGCCGGACTAAGTGATTTTGATGAAACAAACTTTAGATGTTATAAGGAGTAGGGTCACGATTGCTCTGTGCGGATCGAACTGACGGTTGTGGGCATAACTGCCGACTACCCTTTAAATTTACAATAAAAATTCAAAAAATTACAAATATTTAGTAGGTACCACACATGCTAAATTGTACAAAATATATCGTGAAAATACGTTTAATTTCACTAATACGAGTACCATACAAATACATAAATAATTTTGCATTTATAGCAATAGAAAAATAAATAACAGGAAATTACATGAGCGCGTCGATAACAGATGTTAAACTGAGTTAAAACAAAGCAATTGGTGACAGTTTTAAGTAAATTAGTTCAGTACTTTCGGAGATTAACGTGATCATACATACAGACGGACAGACAAAAAATTTCCAAAATTTTTTTTGCTTTCTCTTATTCTTTTTAAGTGTCCCTCTATCTATTTCAGTCAAAAATTCTAAATGTACAGACAAAATATTTTTTACTGTTTTATTATATGTATAGATATAGATGTTTTATTATATGTATAAAAACTATGTTACACACAGTTGTTGGGTAGTAAAAAATACACTTACTTGCTCAAAAATCTTCCGCCGGCTAAGAAAACCGCGATAAGAATAACTAGTGTTTACTAGCACATTTATACAGGTACCTCTTGAATATTAACTGGGTTGCGTGCGTCCAAGGTTGCCCAAAAATACACCAGTCTGCAAATGGGTAGCGTGTTAAAGGGGGCGGCAGATCATAGCCACGAATTTTACAGGCTTATTGCAAGAAGCAACTTCGTCAACTACCAATGTTTAATTCTTCGAGAATTGTTTTAGGAATAAATATATCAATATCTTGACATTCCCTTCGCAATACATATTGAAAATATTATGTTTGTTCGTCATAATCTCCAGTTGTACAATAGTGATATCCACAATAAGTCAACAGTTAGAATTCAGTTTTGGGGCTCGGTATTCGCTCTCATAATAAAATTCCTGTAGAAACATTGCCTCATGCATGTCTAGGTAAGTTCCAGGACATTTGTTAAAAATCTAACTTGATCAAATTAAAACAAATTGTAAAAATCTAACATTACTACTATCTAACAAATAAAAGTGCACGGAAGTAATACATACATTAAAAAGTCAATCAATATACATCGTCAATTAATGTAAATACTACAAATTGTTTATAAAATGTAGAAGCCTTCCTTCAGACACGTAGGGTCCAATACCGGATCAAGTTTCTTTAGGCGCTTTTTTCACAGCAGTGGTCATTCTGAAACGCTATTTTATCTAGCAAATATTTTGCAAATATTAAAATATAATCTTTTGTTGAATTCAAAGTTATGGTATGTTATCCAAATTTGAATTGAATTTTATTTATTTTTTACAGATAAGATTTTATTTGAGGACTAATAATTTTCCAAATAATATATTTTATATATTTATTATCCCTCAAAAAAAGGCTAGACGCACATTTAGGCTCTACACTTTTTTGTGAGTTAAATGTTTTCAGAACGATAAAAATATCTGTTCAATGCTTGGCGCCCCTTACTAATGTAAATGATATGAATTGGTAATTTGTAAATATTTAAATTTGGTTTTAAATAAATATCTAAATCAATCAACATTTTATCAACCTCATCAATAATTTATAATTAAATTTAATTTATAAAACAAAACCAATCTTTAATGACGGAAAGGTTGTAGTTTCTAGGCATGTGAGTTTTATAGAAAATGATGTACACGGATGATGACAGCTCCGTGGCGCAGTGGTTAAAATGCCAGCCTGCGACATGGGGTGCCCGGGTTCGATCCCCGGCCAGGTCAAGATGGAAAATGATCTTTTTCAGATTGGCCTGGGTCTTGGATGTTTATCTATATATGTATTTGTTATAAAATATAGTATCGTTGAGTTAGTATCCCATAACACAAGTCTCGAACTTACCTCGGGGCTAGCTCAATCTGTGTAATTTGTCCGTATATTATATTTATTATTTATTTATTTTATATTTTATTTATTATGTACAAGAAGAAAATTTAATTAGATTTGAATATTGATAGAAAGATAATCCGAAAATATCTAAAAAAAATGTTATAAACAATTTATAGATGTGAAATGGATTTATAGGATTAAATCAAGCGGAAAATATAAAGCTAGAGTTTTAGAGCTAGAGGATTTCAACAGTGGTATGATGAAAACATGAAGGCACTTTTATCAATAGTCTGTGTTAAAGGATGGCAAATTTATCAGACGGACATTAAAACAGCTTTTTAAATGGGGACATCAAATCAGAGGTGTACATCATTCCGCCTGATGGATATCCATCAGGCGGAATGATGTACACCTCTGATTTTGGAAATAACAAAATGTGTAAACTAGTAAAGCTTTAAATGGGTTAAAAGAAAGCCCTAGAGATTGGTATGATTGTTTGAATGAATAGGTATGTTACTGTAAAAGCTCGTATTTTGGTAAATCTTAGGTTTTAAAAGTAAATCTTAGGATTTACCGACGTGAGTTGGTAAATGTAAGGATTTCTAAGAAAGGGACGATTTTTTAGGCTTTTACCATTAGAATTTAGTGCATGCTAGGTTTTACCACTGACGGCTGGTAAATGTTGGTTTTGGGAATGAAATAATAAGAAATTATTAATTAATTATTTCATTTAAATAAAATCAAACTTTCAGTAAATCCCTACATATTTTTATGTAGCTATAATAACCAGAGTAATAAATTAACAACTTAGTCAAATCCTTACTTGTTTTACATTATTTTTATTTGGTATATTTATTTATAACTTTAAGCAACTAGTTATGTCAAAACACCTTTTAAAATACTTTAGAAATAATAAAAAAATAACAAGTAAAATTATTATCTCAAAAACATAACGCTTATATTGGCTTATCTAATTAAATCAATATTTTTCTTACTATTTGGTATTGGAAAAACAAGCACAAACTTCTCGCTAACATTGGCTAATTTAATTGAATCAGAAGTTTTCATTCACATTAGTTATTTTCGTACACTAACTTCTTTATCTTTAACAACTTCTTCATAAAATCTCAGAGGGGGTTGCCGACTGCCCACGACTCCACGAGTACGAGACGATGTGCGAGTATGAGACGATGCCCCGAACACGTATAGTTTCATAATTAAAGACTTAGGAAGTGTGAAAGAGTACTTGGGGATTGATGAAGAATATTATTATAGATTGATTGATAACTCGTTAAAGAAGAAGATGTCACTTAGTCAAAAGAAGTACATTGAATATTTGGTAAAATAAAAGATTGTAAGTACGAAACACCTATGGAGCAAAATTAATATACTAATAGCTTGAAATGCTGTTACATTATATTAAACAATCCCAATTCGGCAATTGCAATGTTAATACACATAGTATCCATTTATGAAAGGGAGCCATACTTGTAGGGACCTCAGTAGCTGGGTTAAACTTTCTCATGGAATAAATTGTCAGTACAGGTTCGGTATGAAAAAGCATGAAAATATAATAAATGCGGTACAAATGCGCGCGTTTAGAAGTAAGTGTGGTGTAAATTTGAGAGATCAGGTGAGGAATGACGTAGTGCGTGAGCGATGTGAAATTAAAGAAGATGTTGTGACAAAATTGTAATAGGAATGTTAAGTAAGTTGGTTTGGACATATAGAAAGGATGAATGAAATTATAATTCATATGTGACTGGAAGAGTTGGTCAGGGCCGGCCTCGACGCACATGCCGTGACCAGATTGCGGACGTTCTAGCCAAAGGACAAGTCAGGAGTATCCGAAACCGACGAGCATACACGAAGAGACGCATGGATGTAGATAACGTTCCTTGGTTTAGTACCAACGTTTTCATGATTTGTTAATGTTTTTCATGTTCCTTTTCTATAATTATTAATAATCCAATATTTAAGGATTTTTTAAGATGTTATTAATAATATGAATGTTAATTTGAGTTTATATAATTGGCTTTTGATAAGTCTTTAAAAACTTTGATATTCATCATCATCATAATTAGTCAGCCATTAGATAGAAGTCAACTGCTGGCCAAAGCCTCTCCCATCGTTTTTTTCGTTCCATTTCATGTGAGGATAATATTGCCATACTTACCACGCTTTCTCAGAAATTTGATAGGAGCACAACAGTACGTTGCTAGTGGAACGAGACCCCAATATAGCGTAAAGCGTTAACTACTTAAGTCGTTTCCAAAACAGTTATAATGCAACTCATTATAAATATGCAATAAGGGTGTTAAAATATTTGTATCGAACAAAAGAGATTTTATTTACCCGGAAATTAATCCATACTTTTTTGCAATCGCAAAACTGGTGTAGCTTATTTATTTTTATTTCTGATGATTGGATCATGAATATCACAATTTTTCTTATAAAAATCAAGATTATAGCGCACAAACATAATATTCGCAAATATGTACTGAGAAGGTAATGTTAAAATATTTATATCTTTAAACAATTCTCTAACAGATTCTTTAGCACCAAAGTTATATATAGATCTGATAGCGCCTTTCTGCAGGACAAATATGGTGTTTACTTCTGCAGCGTTACCCTATAGCAAAATCCCATAAGACATAACACTATGAAAGTAACTGAAATATACCAAACGCGCAGTATCAACATCGGTCAGTTGTCTAATTCTCCTAACAGCATAAGCTGCAGAACGAAGTTTACCCGCTAACGTAGTAATATGGGCACTCCATTGAAGCCCGTCATCAAGAGTTATATTCCAAGAAATGTTGTTCTATCTGTTAAATCTAGTGGGTCATTATCCATTATTATTCGTAAAAGATTTTTTTTAAATTTGGTATGCAAAATTTAATACATTTTGTTTTCTTAGCGTATAACAACACATTGTTCGCTGTGAACCAATCCAACACCTTCGCTAAAGTACTATTAACCAAGTCATAAGAATCAGTTTGTCTATCAATTTAGAAGACAAGAGATGTGTCATCAGCAAATAGTATAGCCTTACATGTATTGACACAGTAAGGTAGGTCATTGATGTAAAAGAGATCCGGAGGATTGAACTAAACTAACTTTTTGAGTTCGGCCACTTAAATAAGATTCAATTAAATCACGAGGTTTCTCTTTTATTCCATAGTGCTCCAGCTTCGAGAGAAGGGTATTGTGGCCTACGCAATCAAAGGCTTAAGAATGATCACAAAAAACACCAATAGCATTTTGTTTTGCCTTCCATCATATATGTATTTCAACAGAGCTACACCCGAGTCTGTAGTTGACCGACCCTTTGTAAATCCATACTGTTCGCGATGGAAAAGACTATTATTGTTGAAAAAAGCTAATAACTGATTAAAAATTTTTTTTCAAATATTTTACTAAACGCTGGCCGAATATAAATGACGGTAATTAATGGGATCATTTTTATCGCCAGATTTGTACAACGGAATGACTTTACTTATCTTCATCAAGTCATGGAATGTCCCAAAAAGCTAAATATGGCGCAATTACTTCAATGATGTTACTAATGACAAATACAGAGATATCCCACAAATCTCCGGTTTTCTTATTGTTCAAACTCTTAAATGTTTCAATGATTATTTGAGGTGTTGAAATAATTAATGGTTGTTACATACCGGTATACAGCCTGATATTAGTTTTTTAGATTTCTCAGATGATGAACGTAAGGAGGCAGTAGTATTTACGGGAATGTCAGAAATGTGGTATACGGGCTTGTCAATAAATAATTTTCTACAGTGAACTGTTGCCGGTGAGACTGCATAAAATGTTCAGTTACACAAACTACATGCAAATCTTTACTATTAATAAATTACTCTAATTGTAACAATTTGCTAGTCAGACCTTGGACATTCTGATGAAAAATATTAAATTCTTTGGCCTTGACTGTTTCACTCGACTTGAAGATTGTAGTAGCTAATCTTCTCTTGTTCTATTACGCCTTGTCTTTCTTTCACACTTGTTAGTTGATTGAATATCCCCTTTGCTGGCCATTATATATGTATCGACTTACACTCTTCCTACAAACATTTCTACGACCACCGGAATCAGCGCTCGGTTATCGGTGACTCAATGATCTTACAGGCGTATGGAGGGACCTCTCATCAATCGTGTACCAAGCATTCTTTGAAAATGACGTTCTCATGTGGTGTCCTCACATGCTTGGTACACGACTGATGACTTATTTAACTCTAAAACTACTGAACCGATTTTGATTTTGAACTTAACTATCTGTAATTGTAGTTTTTATTTTGAGACAAATTACATTGCGTGCTTCCGCCACCAATTTATGCAAACTTTTGCTGGCCAGCGCCCACCCTCTACTGTGAGTACCTTTATTCCCGCCACCAATAGTTGATGCACGCAACCCTGTCATCTTTAGGCAGTGAAACCTAGATGTTGGTCGTTCGAATGATAAGCAACGAATGAATCACGAACTAATAAATTGTCTCAAAGTAAATGTAGCTTTGATTTCCGCAAAGTAACACCTGAATCTATTAGTTATAGTTTTTATCTTAAGCGGCTTAGACCAGCTAAACTAGCGCCTCCCTTTATTTTATTCTTCTACTCCTAAACCCTATAAAATTAAAAACTAATTATATACTCCGGTAGTAAATTACTTACAGTATTTTTAAAATTAATTTTCATTTGATCAATTTAGAGAACCACTGACTACCAAAAGTGGCCACTTTTGGTAGTCAGTGGTTACACAAAGACCTCTTAACGCCAAAAAATAACAAAACGACAAAACGAGAGCTAGTAAAAAATGTTTTTTTTAAATCGGTTCATAAATGAAGGAGTTATGATGTAACAAACATTTAAAAAAGAACAACCGAATTAATAACCTCCTCGTTTTTTTGAAGTCGGTTAATAAGATCTATGCGGGGGGCGGCGTAAATAATTTAGACCGCGGGAGTTCAGGAAGCTAGCGGACGGCGTATTACATTATACCTGTTTAGGATAATTAATGATTTTTGTCTAGCTTTTAATTAACAATGAATTAATAAGTGCGATAACAATAGAATTATTCATTTGTTCACGATCACGATCACATAGGTCAACCTCGTAGTGTTGATATCTAACCGTAACCTACAAACTGGCTGGGCGGCAGAACACTTTTGTATGGAAATACCGAAATTGTTTTTGAGTTACCACCATTGGTATATCACTTCCATTATTATCATTTTGTGTAGGTGACACGGTCAATCGGCCATACATACCCTGGTGTCAGAGTTCTCCGGAATCCTCTCAGCCTCTGACGTGGTTTCTTTAACGACAACCAGATGGCAGCCGGGACCAACGGCTTAACGTGGCTTCCGAAGCACGGAATTATCTTTATTTATTATCAGACAATCAGGCTATTCAAGCCTACAATGTTCTAATAACCAAACTGGAAACAACTAAACAAAATATGCTTCCCGTGGGAATCGAAACCACCACCCCCGGGTCTATAGGCAAACGCCTTAACCACTGGACCACGGGATTGGTCTCATAGGAAAAGTTGTTCATATTGGTCTGAGTCACCCCTTTAAGGGAACGTAGAGGGTACATTTACACCATTGAATTAGAAAACACGCTGTATTATTATACCTTATAATATCAAAAAATTATAACATACTAGGTTTTGCCCGCGACTTCGCCCACGTTTATGTCGATCCCTCGATAACAGAAGATTCTTTTTGGAATGAAAGGTAACCTATGTCCTTCCCCGGACCTCCATACTAAATTTCATCCAAATCGGTTCAATGGTTGAAGTGTGAAGAGACGACAGACTGACAGACAGACAGAGTTCACCTACACAGATCTTAATTAGGGTAAATAATAATTACCATTTATGACCGTAAGCTTCGTATGTTCTAAAACTATGGAAGCGTAACTCTCATACAACGAACGATTCAATATCAGTCCCATTTACGCAAATAACCATAACTCAAATTACAACGAAAAACTTACGCACGCATAGACGAAGCCAGCTTGCGATTGCCTGCGTCAAGTTCACGGGGCGGTGTCAAGATAGGTCTCTAATAAACGCTATGATGTATATACAGCAAGAAGCGAAGATTGCATCCATAAGACTAAAAACAATGGGTACTTGGAAAAGCAACTCTGAGGCACCCCACACACAAATTCTGGCAAGAGCGATGGAATCATCGCAAATGATGGGAGCTATAAATGACAGAATCAAAAAACAATTTGTCTTCGACAAGAAATACAAGATTTAGTTACACGAGGGAAAATCTGACAGCTCAGGCATCAGAGAAATGAGAGTTTACACCGACGGCTCCAAGACGAGTAAAGGGGTAGGAGCAGGAGTCTTCTCTCACGACCTCAACATAAACTATGCAATGGCTTTAGGTAGGGAAAACTCCATCTTCCAAGCAGAATGCGTAGCCATTACTCATGCCGCTGCACATATCAACAGATTGAAGGTAACGCAACTAAACATTCACAACCTATCAGACAGCGCAGCAGTACTCCATGCTTTAAGAAACCCTATGATTGACTCTGCGCTCATCCTCGAATGCCACATCGCATTGAACGAACTCTGTAAGTATAACACAGTCACCTTACATAAAAGGCCACAGTAACGCACTCGGAAACGATGCTGCTGACGAACTTGCAAGAAGGGGGTCGAATATGATTCCATTCGGCCCACTACCAATGGTACCCATACCATTCGCGCAGGTACGTTCATGGATCAGTAACCGAGGTAAGGCCGAACATCAAAGAACCTGGTCAACCCTGGACACATGCCGACAAGCTAGAAAAACCTTGCCTATCCTAAACAGCAAGCTCTCAAAACGCATGCTGGCGTTACCAAGGGTAAAATTACGACTCCTTATAGGAGTAATTACCGGGCACTGCTCGTTAAACAAACACCTATTTGTTATAGGAATCACTAACAGTCCCCTTTGCAGAGGCTGCATACAAGCTGAAGAAACTGCGAAGCACCTCCTACTGGAGTGCCCAACCATAGCATTTACTAGAGAGGAGTTTCTGGGACATCCGGGGACCATGAGCAAGGCCTGCAGCACACCCTCTGCAGTCCTACGTTTCCTCAACGAGCTGAGATGGCTCGAGTAAAACAACAAGAAAGAAAATGAGGGAGAGAGCAGTCTCTCCAAGGCAGAAGACCGAGAGAAACTACGTCTTCAGCTCACACATAATGGGCCCAAACGAGAGGCCTAAGTGTGGAAAAATGCCCACGGAACCAGGTGAACCAGGTGAAACGCTATGATGTCAACATAGCGGAGGTAGGTAGGCAGGCACCGGTCGCGTCATCAGCTCGCCTCGCTCGCTATGAAAATTTACTCCAGTGTCACTTTTCTGTCTTTCCTTGCGTTTCCTGAACAACTTTACTGCACAAGAAATCATTTTTTTTCTTAATTCGTTAAGATTTCGCATCGACGCGTCCTTCCGTCACAGAGCGCGTGGCAGACTAGTGCGCGAAAAGATATACTTTTTAAGCCCCGCCCGCTTTAATCTACTTTGCGTGGTGTCAGTTTTTGAGCGCAATGCTGCTTCCATAGTTTTTCTTATTCAATGGGTCAGGTAAAGTAATATATGTTGCTTACAACTTATACTCTATGTATGAAAGATCAACTTACCTGTAAGTGAAGTTTGACCATAATAGGCATTAAAATTAGTCCGTCAGAGGAGCCCGATGGTCCAGTGAGCGTGAGCATATTAACGCTTACGCATGTTAAGCAATCCCGGGCGCGGTCCCTGCTTGGATGGGTGACCGCAAGTGGACTGATTCGACCGCAGTCTTAGACTGGCTGTACGGAGATCCAAATAAGTGGAAATCTAAAAGGGCTAACTTTAGCTTTTGAAGCTAACAGGGTCAAGCAAGTGACCGACGTTATACTCGTACCCAAAGGCTATAAAATTACAGGAACATCTAGCATATTACGCCAAGTAGGGGCCTTTCTGCAACCCAGTTGAAGGACCATTACCTTTGGTGGCAGGGATCAAAATGGTTGCAATCATATCAAGACCAACCTCAGCAGATTAGTTTCGAAACAAGCTAAGAAAATAGGGTTAAATAAGCCAACACGATTGGTGTATGAACAAACAGACAACACAGTAATGCAAGATATAATTAGTAGGTATAGTTCGCTCAATAAATAAATAATTATATATATACGGACAAATCATCCAAGACCCAGGCCAATCTGAAAAAGATCATTTTCCATCTTGACCTGACCGGGGATCGAACCACGTGTCAAAGTCAAAGTCAAAGATTTTTATTCAAAATTGGATACATGTATCTCTTTTTGAACGTCATATTTTTATTTCTTATATATTTTTTTATATATGCAAAATTGAAATACTACTAGCGTTTCGGAACGACCACTGGTGAGAAGAATACGCCGAAAGAAACTCAATCCAGCCTTGGTCCCTACGTGCCTAAAGGGCTCTGAATACATTGTTAACATTAAATACAATTTTTCATACTATAGATTAATTTTAACATTTAATAATTGTTAACATTAAATAAATTTATATAAATTTCCACGCATTTTTATCAGTAATATAATCATCAATGCAGTAATAAGCCTTTTTTATTAACTGGTTTTTTACAATCGTTTTGAACTTAAGTAAAGGCAGACCTAATATTTCTGCAGGAATTTTATTATAGAAGCGTACTCCTAAACCCAAAAATGAATTCATAGTTTTCTGCAATCGCAATACTGGTGTAGCTAATTTATTTTTATTTCTCGTGTTTCGGTCATGGATATCACTATTTTTCTTATATAAATCAAGATTATAGCGCACAAACATAATATTCGCAAATATGTACTGAGAAGGTAAAGTTAAAATATTTATATCTTTAAACAATTCTCTAAGAGATTCTCTAGCACCAAGTTTATATATAGATCTAATAGCGCGTTTCTGCAGGACAAATATGGTGTTTACTTCTGCAGCGTTACCCCATAGTAAAATCGCATAAGACATAACACTATGAAAGTAACTGAAATATACCAAACGCGCAGTATCAACATCAGTCAGTTGTCTAATTCTCCTGACAGCATAAGCTGCAGAACTAAGTTTACCCGCTAACGTAGTAATATGGGCACCCCATTGAAGCCCGGCATCAAGAGTTATTCCAAGAAATGTTGTTTTATCAGTTAAATCTAGTGGTTCATTATCCATTACTATTTGTGTTGGATTTTTTGTAACATTTGGTAAGCAAAATTTAATACATTTCGTTTTCTTAGCGTTCAACAATAGATTATTCGCTGTGAACCAATCCAACACTTGAGCTAAAGTACTATTAACCACGTCAAAAGAATTAGTTTGTCTATCAATTTTGAAGACAAGAGAAGTGTCATCGGCAAATAGTACGGCCTTACATGTATTGACACAGTAAGGTAGGTCATTGATGTAAATGAGGAATAACAGAGGCCCTAGGATAGAGCCCTGGGGTACGCCCATCTTAACCGATGATCCGGAGGATTGTACCCTATCTAAACTAACTTTTTGAGTTCGGCCACTTAAATAAGATTCAAGTAAATCGCGAGATTTACCTTTTATTCCATAGTGCTCCAGCTTGGAGAGAAGGGTATTGTGGTCTACGCAATCAAAGGCTTTGGAAAGATCACAAAAAACACCAATAGCATTTTGTTTTCCCTCCCAAGCATCATATATGTATTTCAACAGAGCTACACCCGCGTCTGTAGTTGACCGACCCTTTGTAAATCCATACTGTTCACGATGGAAAAGGCTATTTATGTTAAAAAAAGCTAATAACTGATTAAAAATCATTTTTTCAAATATTTTACTAAGAGCTGGCAGAATAGAAATGGGACGGTAATTAGTGGGATCATTTTTATCGCCAGATTTGTACAAAGGAATGACTTTACTTAACTTCATCAAGTCAGGAAATGTCCCAGTATCTACACACTTATTAAATATAGAAGCTAAATATGGTGCAATTACTTCAATGATGTTACTAATGACAGCTACAGAGATATCCCACAAATCTCCAGTTTTCTTATTGTTCAAACTCTTAAATGTATCAATGATTATTTGAGGTGTTACATGTTGAAATATTAAATGATTGTTACATTCTGGTTTACAGCTTGTTAATAGTTTTTTAGATTCCTCAGATGATGAACGTAAGGAGGCAGTAGTATTTACGGGAATGTTAGTAAAGAAATCTTCGAAATATTTTGCGACGTCTTCATTAGTACTGAGGATCTTATTATCTACTTTTAATTCTATTTTGTTGTCACGATTTTTAGTTTTCCCGGTTTCCATGTTAATAATTTTCCAAGTGGTCTTTATCTTATCATGAGAATCTAGAATAGCTTTTCTTGTATATAAAGATTTTGCGCACAGGCACGCCTTTTTAAAAACCTTAGAGTAAGTTCTAACATAATTAATAAATTCAGTATTTTTATTGTAAGCTTTCATAGCTAATAATTCGTATAACCTGTTTCTACTAACGTAAATACCAGTTGTAGCCCATTCACTAATTTTTTTACCGATACGTTTAGTACATTTTTTAATTTTGAATGTATTGTTGAATTCCGATTCAATAATACCAAACATTTTATTATATAGAGCATCCGGATCATCTCTAGTTTCTTCAATTAGGGGCATTTTTTCAGATATTTTTTTCTTAAATACATTTATTTTAGCTTTGGTTATAGATCTAAAGGTTACTTTTGGTAAGTCTACTTCTACATCATTTATAAGTTTTACAAACTGACCGTAGTGATCCGAGGTTAGATTTTTAGTTATATATTTGTCAACAGCAGTGCAATTGCAGAAAACATTATCTATGCACGTTGCAGAATCTTCAGTAACTCTAGTTGGTTCCAAAAACAAATTAACCAAATCAAATGATTTAAAGACATTTAAAAATCGAACACTTTCAGTTGTTGTAACTAAAGAATCAACATTAAAGTCACCGCATACTATAATATTTTTGCGACAACAACATAATTTTCTCAAGACATCTTCAATAACTGATTCTAAAGTATTATAATCTGATCTTGGGGGTCTGTATACACATACTATAATATAATTCCCTAGTTCGATACATGACAGCTCAACATTACAATCTACCGAAAGACTAACAATATCCTTACGTTCTTTACATTTTACGTCACTTCGAGTTAGAATTAAGCTACCGCCTTTCTCTTTAGTCTCTCGGGTGTAAGAGCTTGTCAATAAATAATTTTCTACATTGAACTGTTGCTGGTGCGACTGCATAAAATGTTCAGTCACACAAACTACATGCAAATCTTTACTGTTTATAAACAACTCTAATTCTAACAATTTGCTAGTCAGGCCTTGGACATTCTGATGAAAAATATTTAATTCTTTAGCCTCGACTGTTGTCTTATTAATTAGTTTAAATCAGACTGAGGATTTTGTATTTTAGGTATATCATTAGTTGCAATACCTGTGTCAAATTTAAAATTATTTGCAGTTGTACTACATACAACAGAAGTTTGTAAATTAAAAGCTACTACTGTAGCTATTTGTCTTTTAAAATTAAAAGGAAGATACATAGTATCGTTAGTCAACTTAAATCTACTTATAAACTTATTTATATCTAAATAAAAAATAAAATCGCCATGACGATACGTCATGTTGTACATATGTACATTTAAATTGTGTATGTGCTCGTTTCTTTTCCTATCTAAAGATTCGGAATACGGAAAGGCACATATCATAAATTTACATTGTGTTCTTTCATTTATATTAATTAATTTGTCTATACTTTGTTTAATATTCCTTTTTGATACAGAGGAACTGTCACCACATAATATTAATATTGTACAGTTTTCATCAAGACTGTCACAAGTAATACTGTTTACCAGGTCTAAATAAGAAGCGCCGGGTGTACATGTGTTGTAGACAGAACAGTTATGGTTGAGGTGACTCAAAATTATGCTACTAAGACCTTGACCTAATTTATCAGAGTATATAAATAATTTGTTACAAAACCTTTTTTTATTAAAACTATTTTCTATCGTACCTATCCTTGTTTCTAAGTTACATTTACCAGTATCACATTCTCTAGACTCGGGAACAATGGCTATTACAGGTGACATTGTAATTGCCGTTTCAGGAGTACTATAGCACTGCTGTTTTTGTAAGAGAGCATCATACCGCTCTTTATTATAGTGAGCTTCAGCCACAAATTCTTTGGCCTCTAAAATATATTTACTTATATCTTTTTGGGACAATTCATACATTTTTGATAAATTATTTAAGGACTGTTGCAATTCCGAGACCTGTGACTGCAACTCATGAATCTCGGTGTCATATATACGGCTAGCCATATATAGGTCATCTTCACATGATCTAAGTTCCTTAGACAAACACAGTTTTTCCCTACTTAACTGCGCTAAAGATTTACATTTTTTTTGTTTAGATAATACTTTCTTAGTGCGTTTTATTATTCTATTAATTTTTACATACTTTTTAATTTTATTATGACTATTTAAAATAAAATACTGTGACTGCGGAGTACTCGCAGGTATTTCCATGACCGGTCCCGAGCCACACTCCATGAGTTCGCTGTACAAATGAAGCGTTTTGTTACATATTTCGGCATCTTTTTGATCTTGTATCTCTAATGCAGATTTTTGTGCATAGTATAAGCTTTGTTCTAACTCATTTATGCGACATAGGGCCCGTTCATGTACCATACGGCACTCGTTAGCTTGCTCTAAACATTCTTTCAACCTAAGGTTTTCTTCCAACAATTCTGTACTGTTATTGTGAAGACTTATACATTCATTTTTTAATTGACTATGGCGATCATTTATTTTCTGAAATTCTTCTTCAGATTCCTCCCGTTCCAGTAACAGTTGTGCCTTATCCTCACGACACGCTTTAAGGTCAAACAGGGCTTGCCTCAGCTTCATGGTTAGGTCTTTGATAGTGGCCTTCCGTGTCATCATAGTGAATGAGGTGGTCAGTAACTGAAAATATATTTAATTATGTAAGTAAAGGTAAACTATACTTTAAGAACTCGGAGGGCAATTTTTTGTACTTAATAAGACAATTTTATTATATTATTGAGAATAACTACATAGATATTTAAAGCATAAATGAAATAAATTAGCTGTATTCTTGCTATAACTATTGTTTTATAGTCATCAACTCAGCTTTCACAAGCTTAGCGAGACCTCAAAAACAGAGTGAGTTTTATGTTATATTAAAGGGGTCAGTAAGTAGAAATTAGAGTTTTATTGTATATCAAAATATATAAAAAATTATGCAAAAGTTAAAAGTAAACTTCACCAATTTATATTTTTTTTTTTAAGTAAGTAGGTAGTTTACATTTCACAATCTGCCATAAAAGAAACAAAAGGGATACAGCAGATTTTGCGTTGCAGTGTATAAAGTATTATTTGTTACTGAATATATAAGCCTATAGCTGTAGTTTTAGGTCGTCATCACCGATTGCACTTGGTAAACGGTGCGAGATTCAAACTGAGCTTCGTAGGCAAAATATAGTTTACTGCTATTGCTACTTTAAAATTAAGTTTATACTGATTATTGTTTTTGAAGATACACTGCCTATCATGAAATTATGAAACAATATACTCTCCCGGTTTAAATTGATGATGATCCACGAATTTCCTTTGTTTGGTTTGACAGCTGAACAAATCCAACCGCCGGCGCTGATCTTCTAGTTTTTAACGTTGATTCACGTTACTATTTCACGATAACTTGTTGCTTCCATATAACTATTGCCTTATTTTACGTAATTAATTTAGTTTTACATACAATTGTTCACAAATAATACACAAAAATTATTTAAATTACGGAACAGATGATTTTGACATGTCACCCGGGCGCGTGTCGCAGGCTGGCGTGTTAACCACTGCGCCACGGAGCTCGCCAAATTGATACGCGTACTAAATTGGGTGCATCGTTTCAAGTGTATTATTAGAAATACGTCATCAGCTCGACCTACTTACTTGACTTTACAAAAAATCAAGGCTGAAAAAATGTTAATTATCAAGTTTATGCAACAAGTGCATTTTAAACAGGAAATAATGTCAATTCACGAAGCAAACTGCTGAATTTATATCCATTTTTATGGATTTGCTTTTTCTTCTTTTCGTGTCGATGGCTCAAGGGATTTGATTTTGTCCCTCCAGTATGTGGCGACTCTGACACCATTCTCGGATGCAGTGATGGATTTACTGGAAGACTAAGAAATGCACAGATCTCTTTCGACATGAAACATCCGATCTGTAAGGCTATTTTGTAAGGCGACTTGAGTGCGGGATGATGCCCTCAAGTCACAGCTGCGACACTCCCGTGTACGTGTGATTCGAACCTCGGTCACCTTGAAACGCAACGTTTAAGCGCTAAGGGTGACACCACGGAACAAGAAAAAAGAAAGTGGTCCAGCATTTAAGCTATATCTAAAAAAAGCGGTCAAGTGCGAGTCGGACTCGCGCAAGACGGGTTCCGTACTATTATCTATAAAAACGGCAAAAAAATCATGTCAGTTGTATGGGAGCCCACCTTAAATATTTATTTTATTTCGTTTATAGTATTTGTTATTATAGCGGCAACAGAAGTACATCATCTGTGAAAATTTCAACTGTCTAACTATCATGGTTCATGAGATACAGCCTGGTGACAGACGGACGGACGGTCAGACAGACGGACAGCGGAGCCATATGAATAGGGTGGTTACGGAACCGTAAAAATAGATTAAATAGTAGTTGGACAACATCAGTTGGTATTATCTTAGGTATTAAAACTTCTGCCCCCGTAGCATGGCTCACTGTCTCCGTTGATAAAAAGACAAAATATCGCGTTTTGCGTCTTTTAACCCAGCGAGCATGGCACACGCGATAAATAATGTCAAATTTCATTCATAAATACGTTACAAGTCGCGGGGTGCGCGTCTTGCGAGCATGGGTTTAACAGCTCGCGATAGACAAATGCAGGCAAAATCGAGGTTGGTACCTTGAAATCGCATAAATTTATCGGGGTTTAGCAAAGCCTAGATAAAATATGTTTCATACGCATTTCGAACATTAAAGTGATAAAAACAAACAAAATATTTTGTTTTGCGTAGTTACAAGCTGTCAGACACCTATAGTGAGTTTATTATTTTAATGAGACGAAATTTTTTTTTTTTAATCTATGATTTTAATGTACAGTACAAAAACAAATGATTTTTACGAAAATAAAAGCCCGATACTAGTACGCCATCTTGCGTGAGAAACGAAAACTCAAACGGAAAGAACCATTTTACCGACAGATTAATGTGTACTACAGATGTGTAAAGTAAAGTAAAGTATAGTGTAAAGTGGTTGTTTGCGTTTGGTTGGTACACGATTTACATTCCGTTATTTCCATATTGAATAAAAATAAACCCAAATATATTTAGTTTTTAAGTAAATATCACTAGGTATTTTATAAATTATGTCTAATACGTTCGTTTTCTTTAATCATACGAGGTTTTAATTTTTTATTTGTAGTTTCGTGTTTGAAATATGAATAATGTTTCTAGACTGCATGCGTGCTACGAATCGTATGAGATAAATACTACGTTTTCATTGGTGGGCTTCGATAAATTTTAAGTAGGCTGCTTTTTTATCTATCTTTGGCGTGAGCTGTAGATAGTAGCCATGCTACGGGGGCTGAATTCTTTAGCAATTTATGTTATGCGCCGAACATCTCCGATAAGGTGCTAGTAACTAGTTGAAAATCATGATGAAATCTTTACTAGATAATCTGTTAATTTGATGAATGATGATAGTGATAATATGATATATATATACCTACTTTGAAGTAGGCAGCATATCATGTAAAACGACAAAGTGATATAGGTGTTTACTACGTGTAAAACGGACGGTACGGCACCTACCCGGTACCTACTACTAGGTAATAGAAAATAAATATTAATTAGGTATTTACTTTTCAGGTTCGCTTTTATCATTATTCTGTTTTTCATTATTGCCACGGCCATATACACAACAATAAGTCCCACCAGCGGGCATGATTATTGTTTAAAACGCGTAGTATTCAAATCACTCTTTCTTTACTCACTTGCGTGCTGCAAAACGTGCGCGAGACGCAAACACAACATACGCTTCTAGCCCTCGACTCGACCACCCCGTGATGGCTCGTTCACCGCCCCGCACGCCTCTCAATGCCCCCACGCACATCCAGACACCAACACATAACCGCAAGCGCTTTTACGTGCACACATGCTTAAGTGTCGTTTCTTTTCGCGTAATGTATATATTCTTTGCTCAAGTCGCCTTACAGAACTTATAAGTGACTAGCTGTGCCCGCGATTACGTTCGCGCATGCATTTCGTGTTTAGACCGTTTTTTTTATTCTGTATAGGTACCCAACCTCAAACGTATATGTAGGTATATGTGTAAATTTCTTCATAAACAATATTACCCTCATGTTCTGTCATGCACTTGTATCAGTAAGTATAAACAGGCTTTGCGCACTGTTTACTCGTGACAAAGAAGCTGCTAGAAAAACAGGACTTTTGCAGATCCACACCAACGCGACTCATAGTCTGTCCCTCAGCTTTGTTGATAGTCATGCAAAACCTCACACTTATTGGGAACTGCACACACATTTAAACCTAAACGGATAGTTATTTGGCATAAGAGGTATTTGTGGAATGAAAACACGCTGTCCTGTAGCACATCCTGTCAATATTGGTACATTCCGTTGAAGCGATGTAACTTTTAAACGTGTGCCATTAAAACGAATTTAAATTTCTTAATACGGCATAAGCACGCTGACTTTTAATTTGATAAAAACAAAACGTCGCTACTGCGCAAGCCATTAGGCTGCGCAGAACCATTCGGCGATTAGGAAAAAAGATGAAAAGTCTTAATATTTTCATATTTATATCTTTATAAAAAAATAAGAAAGAGGGCGACCTCCGAGACGTACATAAATAAATATTGTCATGTGAAAATTATTGTTTTAGACGTAAAAATTGCAAAGTTTTGGAAGAAAAATGCTTTTATATATCACTAGCTTTCGCCCGCGGGTCCGCCCGCGTCAATGTCGATCCCTCGGGAATAGTACTTTTTCCCGGGATAAAAGGTAGCCTATGTCCTTCTCCGCACTCCAGAGAACTTGTATGCAAAATTTTATGATGATCGGTTGAGAATTTACCGCGTGAAAGCGTAACAAACAAACAAATAAACAAACAAACTCACTTTCGCATTTATAATATTAGTAAGGATAAGGACAAGGATACCATACATATATCATTTTTTAATTTCATTGTATTTGTTTTAAATTTCAACAAGGGGGCGATCTTGTTCTAGGATCGACCTAAATTATACAAATACTTTTGATGTATTTAATTAATTCAGCGCATAGTACTAGTGATTTATAAACACGAAAATTTTCACAATTTTGTGCAGCACCGTCTTAAAATCTTCTTGCTCTGGCATTTGATGTTTGTTAGTTTCACATTCATATAAGTAACATTGAACATCAATGTTGCTGTAATCTATTTGGCACTGCATTTTTGACGTGATATTTCATTTCGAGTTGGTGTCACGGTCAATCGACCATACACACCCTGGTGTCAGAGTTCTTTGGAACCGCCTCTCGGCCTCTGACGTGGTTCCTTTAACTGGCAGCCAGGACCAACAGCTTAACGTGCCTTCCGTAGCACAGAATCGTCTTTATTATCAGACAATCAGGTGATTCAAGCCTGCAATGTCCTAACCAAACTGGAATCAACTAAACAAAGTGTGCTTCCGGTGGGGATCGATACCCACGACACCTGGGTCAACAGGCAAATGCCTTAACCACTGGATCACGGAGGCTGTTATCTTATCACTAATATCATACATCGAGATTGACCTATTAAAGAGTGACATGAACGACAGAATAACAATTCCATTCATCATCATCATCAGTTCTTTTTAGTCTCCAATGCAGGAGCATGACCCTCTCTGTACTACCGGAGCCATACTCGGCCAGAGCAGACAGAGGATTTAGCCTACACGCCTCGCTGGCCAGACGGGATTGGAGAACAATTCTATTGTTGTAATACTTATTAATTCATGCGAGTGTTCATTAAAACAGAAAAAAACCGGCCAAGTGCGAGTCGGACGATGGGTTCTGTTCCATTATCTAACGTCTTTACGTAACTAACAACTGTCTTAACAAATTTTTAATTCAATTTGTATGAAATTTTACTTTGCCGTGTACATTTATAAGTTGGTTGACTATAACTCTTTAATTTATAAACTCTACTTAGCTCTGATAGTTTTCCTTTAAATTTGGTTATATTTACTACTACCGTGAATTTTTTCACGTGTTCATATTGAATCATTTAGTAGATAGAGGTAGGGGGACACTGGACTCTTAACGAAAATTTGGACTATAAAACCAAATATTTCCGAAACGGATAAGTAATTCGGAAAACGATGTTCACAAGCTCACAATATTTTCAAAAGACCTATTCAACAACTCTTTACACGTCGGTGTAGCCGCGAAAAAAAAATTGCCTCCCCTTTTAACTTGTTGGGAGTTAGGCTAAAAAAATTGTTTTTCAAAGTTATGTTTTACTGTTTTTTCGGCAAGATTAATATACATATCCATACTAAATTACAACTTTATAGTACTAATAGTCTTTGAGTAAAACCGTGGACGGACAGACGGACAGACACGGCGGAACTATAAGGGTTCCTTTGTCGGAACCCTAAAAAGGTACGTATTATTTGTCTAAACATGTATAATGCAATAGGCTCACCCGTAGCTTCCTGAATGCCCGGGCCTATACTTTTTCGCTGCCCCCAGCTGTTGAACATAGATGTTAATAACCGACTACGAAAAAGGAGAGGGTTATTATTTCGGTTGTATTTTTTATGTTTGTTACTTCATATCATAACTCGTTTATGAACGTATTTGAAAAATTATTCATTTGAAAGGATATGCATTAATATTAGCTTTATGACTAGCTCCGTGGCGCAGCGGTCAACACGCCTGCCTGCGACACGGAGTGACCGGGTTCGATCCCCGGCCAGGTCAAGATGGAAAATGATCTTTTTCAGATTGGCCTGGGTCTTGGATGTGTATCTATATATGTATTTGTTATAAAATATAGTATCGTTGAGTTAGTATCCCATAACACAAGTCTCGAACTTACTTTGGGGCTAGCTCAATCTGTGTGATTTGTCCGTATATATTTATATTTATATTTATTTATATTTATATTAATCCCATTTAAATTTCATTAAAATCGGTTCAGTAGTTTGATAAAGTAGGTATTTTTTTATGTGAATGATTATTTATTGTCATTGTTAAGGTCGATTGACCGTGACACCTACTCGAAATGATGATGATATAGTCGCTGTAAAAAAAAATTTTTCGTTTGATCTGAAGAGTCATCTGTGTAGGTACGAACAATGAGATAGGAGATGGTGAGATAGGAGACAAATGACTACTTCAATACTTAGTAAAACAAAAGACTGACTATATATTTATTTATATCTTATACCTTTAAACGAGCAATTCTTGTTTATTTATTAATATGTATGTATATAAATTTATTTCTATGATCTCGGAAACGGCTCTAACGATTTCGCTGAAATTTGGTATATGGGTGTTTTCGGGGTTAAATAATCGATCTAGATTAGTCTTATGTTTGGGAAAACGCGTGTTTTCGAGTTTTCTTGCTTTTTTTTCCACGCAGAATAAAGTCGCTAATTTCGTCCTGTCTGCCACCCCATATTTAGAATATTTGATCGGGTTCAGACACGGACGGCAAGCAAGGAATTAGTTTGAATCGCGCTCAGTCTTCTTTTTTTTTATATTTTTTATTTTATATCATCATCATCATCATTATCAGGTCCTATTTAGTCTCCTCTACAGGAGCACGACCCTCTCTGTACTACTAGGGCCATACTTGGCCAGAGCATTTATATATTTAAAAAAAAAGAATATTGTTTTCAGACAAGTTTAAAAAAAATAAGTTAATGTTTGAGATAACAATATATATTTCTCATAAATATAGATTATTACCTAAACACCACCATATTACAACAAATAGTAATAACCGAGCGAAGTTCGGTCACCCATGTACTTTTTTGTTTAATTGACTAAAGAAAACATACGTCTCCAATTTATTTTGAATATCTAACAGACGAACTAATTATGGTCTAATAAGTAACTTAACTTACAGGTAAGGTTGATCTAACCACTAATTTCATACATTGAGATTGACATATTAAAAGTGTGCCGTGAACAATGGAATAACAATTCTATTCTATACTGATCTAATAAGTATTATTTTAATTATAAATGGCTTAAAACGTAAAGAGCGAAAGGATGTAGCTGACCTTACGGTGGAACAGCAGGTAGATTTGGCCTGTATTGAACTTGAGAGGTTCATAATAGTATGTGTTTACAGTCCTCCTTCTTCAGGCTATAATTTACTAAAATCAATATGCACAAGTATGTTAAGCCTTAGCATATGCTGTTATAAGTTAAAGAGTCTACCACAATGCTTTTATGAACATTATAAGTAGAGCTACACTTATAATCTTCTTTTTTAGGATTACTTTGCTTGTTGGGACTGACTGAACAGGTGTGGGTTCTGTCGGTGGTCTTCCGGGATCCCTTCTAGAATCCGAGACTCATTGGACAACTATTTACCCAACTCATAGCCCGCTGCTTTGAGAATTTTAATAGAGGGCCTCTTCAATACTTTGGGCTCCTTTGTAGACGTCATCAACGTACAGCACGGAAGCTCCATGGGAAAAGCGAATCTGTTCCTTCTCTGCCTACTCAAGCAATGATCTGATGGCAATGTACGGGCTGGCCTACCTGTAGGACTACCTGAACGGGAGGAACGGGTTTGTTTTCGACCTCTACATGTAGAAGATGGTCAGGGTCAGGTATGTTCAGGGGTGTCATTTTCAACTGCCTGCCCAGCGGTTGTAGGTGTCGGTATGGCATCGGGTACGCGCGCCAGCCTCCCGAGCTGCTACTTGCTTTACCCCATTCATCCGAGTGAGTAGTATCTCAATACCTTTCATTCCCTTCCCAAATCTAAGAATTTCCCCAGCCTTCCCCAGCTTCAAAATGCTTGCGATGGGCAGCAGCATCGGAAGCACAAGAAACTGTGCCCGCCAACCCGCCTGCCAAGCGTGAGTATGGTAATAAATAAATATCTTCCCATGAAACAAAGAATTCTTGGGAGTGACCTATGTCCAGCAGTGAACTTTTTGTGGCTGTAATAATGATAATGATGATTGTTTCATAGATAAAATGGGTTGCCTTTTTAAAAAATTGATGTTTAACAGCAGTTTTGAAACTTACCAGGTAAAAAAAAAGGTAATGTTTTTGCAGGAATTTTATTATTGAAGCGTATACCGAGGCTCAAAACTAAATCCATTGTCTTCAATAATCACTAAATTGGTGAAGCTAATTTATTTTTCTACCTGTTGTGGATATCACTATTGTAATGGAGATTATGACGATCAAACATAATATTAATTGCAATATGTATTGCGAAGGGAATGTCAAGATATTTTTATATTTATTTCTAAAACAACTGTCGAGGAGTTTAATATTTGTAGTTGCTTCTTGTAATAAGCCTGTACATTTCGTGGCTGTGATTGCCGCCCCTCTATTACGCAACCCTGCAAAAGTTTTTGGGCAACCTTGGACGCACGCAACTGTATGAATGTAAATCAAGAGGTATATAATTCATGTGCAAATTTAGGAATTAGCCATTCTAGTCACGCACGGTTTTCTTTGCGGACGAAAGATTTTGAGTAGGTAAGTGTATTTTTAATATAACCCAACAACTGTGCGTGTAACATAGTTTTTACACACAAATGAAGTAGGTAAATGGGATACAAGGCTTTTTTGCAAAAAATACATTTTTATGACAAGCTTATTTCAAAAACGTGACAAGTCAAGAAAAATCAAATGAGCCTACACACGATTGGTGTACCTTGTTTAGTTTAAGAGTTCCTATGGCCTACCGACTACCGACTTCATCATCAGACCAGGGCAATGATTCCATTATTTATTTTGTCATCCGATTTCTGGACTTATGTCATATGGAGAGGTGAAGGGAATGGCTGAGAACCGAGAGACATGAAGAGTACTCCACGGACACAGCTCTTAAATTATAGATAGATAAGATACAATTTACACTTGCATGCAAAATTTCAGCACAATCGGTAACCGGAGAGTCGATCAAATTTAACTTGCAAAATAGATCTAATCTATTTTGAAAGTCAAATTTGATCGACTTTCCGATTGAACGATAGGTAAAACTAAATAAAAGTATGTAATAAAGTATGCCGCTGACTATAATTGTATGTTAACTGTAGGCTTATGTTGGAAATGTAGCGGCGATGCGTGTTTAAAAATAGTGAGAGAGCATTAACGAGAAGACTTCGGTGACGCTAGTCTGCTAACTGAAAGGCTTTGAGTGCAGTAATGTGTATGCACCGACCGACAGTACTAATAAGTGACGTAAACATAGATGAGCATGAAAAAAATTGTAATAAGGCACTTAGTGAAACAATCGATTGGCTATATAATAACAAACTAATGGTTAATCTTGACAAAACAAAATGTATGCAATTTCATGTCCCACAAACTAAGCCTAATGATATCTTGGTTCAATTTGCTAATACAAAAATTAAGTTCGTCAAAGAAATTAAGTTTCTAGGTATTATCTTGGATAATTATTTAAACTGGAAACCACACATAGACAATTTAATTTCTAAATTAAGCAAATATGTATATGTCCTAAGAACGTTAACTAAGACAGTGTCTAGGAATACAGCTGTATGTGCATATCATGCCTATGTAGCCTCACTTCTAAGATATGGAATATTACAATGGGGAAATGCTGCTAATGTGCATTTACTACCACTTTTTAGAATGCAGAAAAAATGCGTTAGAGCTATGTTTGGTGCAAGGCAAACGGACAGCTGTGTTCCTTACTTTAAGAAACTGCATATATTAACTTTGCATTCATTATATATTCTAGAGGCATGCTTATATGTGAAACAAAATTTAAATCAATTTAAACAAATTGTTACTAGACACCCCAGATCCACTAGAAATAAAATACAGATACACCCGCTGAAAAACTTTAAACATGGCCACATATGACAGGACAGTGTATGTTTTGGGGCCAAAATTATATAATAAATTACCTGACTCCTTAAAAGAACTAAATACAAGACTCTTCAAGTGTAAATTGAAACGACTATTGATTGAAAAATGTTATTATAGCATAGGCGACTTTCTGTCTGACAAAAAAATATTATAGGTATTTGTAACAAAATTATTTAATTATTATTATCACTAATTAATTTGAATCGTTGTTTATTCTGTATTATAATTTATCATTTAATATTATTTCCTGACATTTGATTATATTGACCTTAGAAGACATTGACACATATTTTTGACATATTTTAGTAGATTTTAGTATTTATTAAGAAAAATATTCTGTGGTCTGTGGATTATAGTTTTATAAAATAAATTTTGCACGCCTTACAGAGGCAAAATGTACTGGCACTTTTATGTAAAATATACCTAACCATGTTATGTCTACCTACATTTATGCAAATAAATAAATTTTGATTTTGATAAGCGGAACATTCCGGCAAGATCATCATCATCAGGTCCTTTTTAGTCTCCACTACAGGAGCACGACCCTCTCTGTACTACTAGAGCCATACTTAGCCAGAGCAGCCAAAGGACTTGGCCTACACTTTCCACGCTGGCCAGACGGATCGGAGAGGTCTCTTAGATGTGTGATAATGTGACATCCACGGGAAGACTTGGAGTGGTCCTATTCTACTCTTATCTTCCGGCAAGATATGAAGAGCTAAATACTTGAAATGTTGTGACATTATACATATTAAATAATCATCATCATCAGGTCTTTTTAGTGTCCACTGCAGGAGCATGACCCTCTCTGTACTACCGGAGCCATACTTACGTATATTAAAGAATGCCACTCGCCAATTGCAATGTTCATACACATAGCCTCCATTTAAGAGAGGGAGCCACAACTGCAAGGAGCCTAATAGCTAGGTTAAACTTTCTCTTATAAGAAACTTCGTATTGCGTAGTTCCGTTCCTTGGTTTAGGATCAACGTTTTCATGATTTGTTTATGTTTTTCCTCTTCCTTTTCTATTATTTGAGAAATTTTTGAGGTCTTACCAATAATACGAATGCTAATTTGGGTTAATTTAATAAGAATTTAAAAACCACTAAAAATGCGAAATTATAAAAAAACAAAACTCTGGTTTAGAGTAAAATAATTGGTAAAAATGTGGCTTATCCTAGCTTTAATATTATATATGCGAAAGTGAGTTTGTTTGTTACGCTTTCACGTTATAACTACTGAACCGATCATAATGAAATTTTGCATACACGTTATCTGGGGTACGGAGAAGGATAGGGTACATTTTATCCTGGGAAAAAGTACTGTTCCCGAGGATCGACATTGACGCGCGCCGAGCTGCGGGCGAAAGCTAGTAGTAATATAGACGCCAAACATCGTGCGAAGTTGAGAAGAATAACCAGGTGGACTCCGAAGTATTATCACTTGGGGATGCAATAATATAAAATATGAATATGCACCCTAATCTGAGCGTATTCGTATTTTGACGTCCATTAAAACTCTTCTTTTTCTTTTTCGTGGCGTGTCAATTGGCTCAACCACTGTTAATCAGATTTTGACCGTCCTGTGATTGCGACTCTTATACCACCTAGTGTGCTAGGTATAGAGCGATCCACACCAGCTCCCAGGCGGTTCAGATACTTCCTACTTGGAAAATGTTGACTTGCTGGTGGCTCTTCCGACAGGGGAATAAACTCTGATTAAGAAAGTGCCAACCAGGGGTTGGAATACCGGTGAAATCCAGTACCGGTACCTCTATGAATCTACAGTACCGCTCATTGGATTGGTACCGATAATTTGGTAACGTTAATAACAGAGATATCGCTATGTATGGTAACGAATATTTGATACTATTTTACCGGTATTTTGTTTCCGTACTGCCAGTATTATACTATTTACCGGTACTTGGTATTATTGTTTTCATCATTTATTGATGACACCGTTAATGGCAATCGTTAAGCTATGTCAGCTAGGCAGCTTGAAAAATCTGACACCAGTGTTTCACACGGCACATGCGCAGCGTTGCCGTTTTGTATTGTGCAGCGCTAGGTGAGGGCCGAAAATGTTGTTTCGAAGTCGATTTACGTGCGGGACGGTAACAACGCTTAGGTACCGGTAAAATTAATGTTAATTTTTAACTATATTATATCGATAAATTACCAGATTACCAATACCCATAATTACCGTTAAAATGATAATATAATGGAAATACCGGTACCTATATTGTGAATTTGGTACCGGTAACGAGCCCTGTTGTCAACTCGCGCGCAGTCGCAAGTTTCAAACTTGCCAGTTGACAAAGGACTCACTTCAAGACGCTAAAACTCTGTATCGGTTGGACAAAGTACTGGTTTATAGATAACTAGCTTTCGCCCGCGGCTTCGCCCGCGTCAATGTCGATCCCTCGGGGATAGTACTTTTTCCCGGGATAAAAAGTATATATAGTATAAGTATATAGCCTATGTCCTTCACGGTCCTTCAGAGAACTTGTATGCAAAATTTCATGATGATCGGTTCAGTATTTACGGCGTGAAAGCGTAACAAACAAACAAACCCACTTTCGCATTTATAATATTAGTTAGGATTAGGATAGTTAGGATGATAGTGATGCTAATGGATGCCTAGAAGTTAGTAGTACGATCAGCAAAAACTAAATAAATATATAGGGACATATCATAAAAATTAAGCTAGCCCCGCAGTAAGTTGTGAACTTGTGTCGTACTAACTCAACGATACTATGTTTTATAATAGACTAGCTTTCGCCCGCGGCTCCGCCCGCGTCAATGTCGATCCCTCGGGAACAGTCCTTTTTTCCGGGATAAAATGTCCTATGTCCTTCTCCGTACCCCAGATAACATGTATGCAAAATTTCATGATAATCGGTTCAATAGTTACAACGTGAAAGCGTAACAAACAAACAAACAAATAAACAAATAAACAAATAAACAAATAAACAAATAAACAAATAAACAAATAAACAAATAAACAAATAAACAAATAAACAAATAAACAAATAAACAAATAAACAAATAAATAAACAAATAAACAAATAAACAAATAAACAAATAAACAAATAAACAAATAAACAAATAAACAAATAAACAAATAAACAAATAAACAAATAAACAAATAAACAAATAAACAAATAAACAAATAAACAAATAAACAAATAAACAAATAAACAAATAAACAAATAAACAAATAAACAAATAAACAAATAAACAAATAAACAAATAAACAAATAAACAAATAAACAAATAAACAAATAAACAAATAAACAAATAAACAAATAAACAAATAAACAAATAAACAAATAAACAAATAAACAAATAAACAAATAAACAAATAAACAAATAAACAAATAAACAAATAAACAAATAAACAAATAAACAAATAAACAAATAAACAAATAAACAAATAAACAAATAAACAAATAAACAAATAAACAAATAAACAAATAATCAAATAAACAAATAAACAAATAAACAAATAAACAAATAAACAAATAAACAAATAAACAAATAAACAAATAAACAAATAAACAAATAAACAAATGAACAAATGAACAAATGAACAAATGAACAAATGAACAAATGAACAAATGAACAAATGAACAAATGAACAAATGAACAAATGAACAAATGAACAAATGAACAAATGAACAAATGAACAAATGAACAAATGAACAAATGAACAAATGAACAAATGAACAAATGAACAAATGAACAAATGAACAAATGAACAAATGAACAAATGAACAAATGAACAAATGAACAAATGAACAAATGAACAAATGAACAAATGAACAAATGAACAAATGAACAAATGAACAAATGAACAAATGAACAAATGAACAAATGAACAAATGAACAAATGAACAAATGAACAAATGAACAAATGAACAAATGAACAAATGAACAAATGAACAAATGAACAAATGAACAAATGAACAAATGAACAAATGAACAAATGAACAAATGAACAAATGAACAAATGAACAAATGAACAAATGAACAAATGAACAAATGAACAAATGAACAAATGAACAAATGAACAAATGAACAAATGAACAAATGAACAAATGAACAAATGAACAAATAAACAAACAAACTCACTTTCGCATTTATAATATTAGTTAGGATAGGATACTTATATCATATATAGATAAACATCCAAGACCCAAGTCAATCTGAAAATCGCAGGCTGGCGTATTAACCACTGCGCCACGGAGCTCGCCAAGTAACTAGAGTTATACGACGCATTAAGATATCTGATTCGATGTTTGTATGTGTGCCTTCAAATTCTAAATGTTTATTAATATCTGTAAGAATTAATGGCGCTGTTTTGTTATTCATATATCTTCATCTCTAAACTCAAAGCTGGGCTAATTTCCAGTTTAAAAGAAATTTTAAAAGCTAACCAAGCGCGCGGTCGCCCAAAAAAATGTGACTGCAACTTTAATAGGTCAATGAGTTTTTGGATTGTAAAAGTATTTTTTCACTGATGTGACTATGTTTGGGAGGTCTTTCCATAGCACAATGAAAAAATATAATATATATACATGTTCTCTTTTGTGTCTCAGCAGAAAATCAAGAAACCATGACGCCAGTTCCGCAGGAACCCGTTCAGCGAGAGATGCCCGCGATCAATCGGGTGGTCATCTCCGGAATGTCTGGAATCTATCCGAACTCGCACAACGTATCGGAACTCTCGGACATCTTATATAACAAGGTATTTCCCTAAGTAGCAGTCAAGTAACGTGTTTGTGGCTTAGTTAACAGCATTGGCTGTCGTTTTAGGGTTCCAACTTAAAAAGGAAACAACGGAAACTTCGTGGAGACGGTGGCTGTGTGTGTTGTGTTTGCGTCTCTCATACGGCTCGCACCGGCAGGACGAAGGGAGTAGTGAATGTTATCAACCCTAGCGCTTACACGCCTCGGCTCAAGGTCACTGGTGCCCGAACTCTCACGTACTGGGAGTATCACCCACCACTGTACCCATGCGGCATGTCGTGTCACATCCCTAACTGTTCTCAAAAAATCTTTTAATTTTGATAGGTGAATCCAGTGTCCGCTGATCACGATAGGTGGGAATACAACCACCCAGATGTAATTCAGCATATCGGAGCCGCGCCGGGCCTGAATCTGTTCGATGCCCAGTTCTTTAAGGTCCACCGACGGCTCGGGAATAATATGGACCCTATGGCTCGGAAGATCTTGGAGGAATCATATAGAGCTATATATGATGCAGGTACACACCTTGATAACACTTAACGAAATCTCTTAGTGCTTGATAATTCAACGCTGTCGACCTTTATTGCGTGGCACAGATGCCGAATATAATACTAACGTATAGACTGCCAACCTCAACCCGGTCTCATTATTTCATGAGAATCTGTTGAGAAATGCGAGCTGTAGAAAAGAACAGCTGAAGAGCGGGCCATATGTTACGGTCCCATTGAAACGGGGCTATGCGGAGCTGGGCTGTGTAGATGGCTGAAGTTGAGCCAAGCGGAGCTTGACTAGAGAATGTTTCTTTCTAGGGTTAACTCCAGAGCATCTTTCCGAGAAGAAGATCGGGGTGTACATCGGCTCTGCCTTCTCCGATAGTGAAAAAGCCTTCTATGTGGATACTATTCAAAAGGGATTAGGTATTGCCGGGTTAGTATTGACTGCCAGAAACAGTTACTATAAACAAATCACTCTATTTAGGACTCATTACACAGATGTAAGCAGCAGTTCAGGTGTCATCCATGCTCCCTACCTATTCGAAACGATATGAGTAACCAAAACCAAATCAGCCCCTGCTTAAGGTAATAAATGTACTTATATTAATTCTGTGACTGAGTTTAGTGGTTGAGTGTGAATGGATGCTAAGCCACAGAATTAATGTGAGTACTAAGCTAAGCTTCCATCTGGCAAGCTATTGTATCTCATTTTCAATATTTATTATTTTGTAGGGTTTCTTGTCTTGACATCAAACTGTCAGACTGTAGCCACAGAATTAATATAAGTACTAACGCTGTAGCGGCAAATTTATTTTTATTATCTAATAAATAACTTCGCTTTCCAGATTGCATGTATTGAGTTAGCATTGTCTTAATTTAAGTAAAAATTGAGTATATAATTATGTAAATCATAATTGTTAAATAAACTTTTTCATTTTTTAAATATATGTTCAAAACATGGCAACACGGACAATGTAAGGTGGGGCGCATAAGGTTGGTGGCAATACGGTGCGCGCATCGAACAAGGCACATCGTTAGATCGTGCGTGTAATTTAAAAATAAGCGTTGGTGTTAAATTATTTTTAACTAGCTTTTGCCCGCGGCTCCGCCCGCGTCAATGTCGATCCCTCGCGAATAGTACTTTTTCCCGGGATAAAAGGTAGCCTATGTCCTTCTCCGTTCTCCAGAGAACTTGTATGCAAAATTTCATAATGATCGGTTCAGTAGTTACGGCGTGAAAGCGTAACAAACAAACAAACAAACTCACTTTCGCATTTATAATAATAAGGATGAATATTATGGAAATTGCAGATAATTTAGGATACGTTGTGAAATATATGTGATTAATACGTTATAATTAAATAATTTATTTTTAGGAAAACCAGAAGTGAATTGAAAATACTCGAAACTACTACAAATATTTTTAATGACCGAAAAGACAATACAAATAAAATAAGAGCGCAACGCAATACGTCCTACGAATCCCGAACGCGGTCCCTCATTGCTTATCCAACGTAGAACCGCCAGTAGTCTTCCTCGCACCAGTCCCCGCAGCCAGGAACAATGGTTCTTTCTTCTTACTTTTAACACGGCCTCTCCTGACGAGAGAACGCTCTCGTTCTCTCTCTCGTTCTGAAGTGATACATAGACTTCTCAAATATCAATTCAGATGAACCAGGCACCTGATCATCTTGAGCTTCTGATCTAAGCTTATCTTGCGCAGATTCATGATCTTCTTAATCTGTGTCTGCGGCACGAAGAACTCTGTCACAAGTTCAGAAATACACCAACCTATTAGTTTTTGTGAGGTCTGCTCACAAGAATAAATGACAATCTGAAAATTTAATCATACAATGAATCATTACTTATATGAGGTCTGCTTATATAGACGAGGTCTGCTCGTATAGACGAGGTCTGCTCGAATAGAAGAGGTCTGCTCCTATAGACGAGGTCTGCTCGTATAGACGAGGTCTGCTCGAATAGACGAGGTCTGCTCAAATAGAAGAGGTCTGCACCTATAGACGAGGTCTGCTCGTATAGATCAGATGAGGTCTGCTCATCTCACATACACATAAATGAAAATCTTAAGTTTTATACACATAAACGAGGTCTGCTCGTAATCTCAAATGTCAAGATCACCTCATATTAAACAAGAACTACTTGCAAAAATCAAAATATCACATTGAGGTCTGCTCAAACACAACAAATGACAAAATACTATGGAACTCACTTTCAAAGAAAGCAGTACACGTTTCTGGAGTCCACTCTCCCTTCCACAGCACCATAAACTCTGCTGCAGCTTGAGTAGTCTTCCCATAAGAACCAGCTTAGTAGATACACACACGGCAGAGTAGCCGTGTGGTATCCGGCAGAGTAGCCGTGTGGTATCCGGCAGAGTAGAATAGGACCACTCCAAGTCTTCCCGTGGATGCCGTAGAAGGCGACTTAGGAAATACAAGCTAAACAAAGCTTATAAACATCTAAAAGACCTCTCCAACCCGTCTGGCCAGCGTGGAGAGTGTAGGCCAAGTCCTCTGGCTGCTCCGGTCAAGTATGGCCCTAGCAGTACAGAGAGGGTCGTGCTCCTGTAGTGGAGACTAAAAAGGACCTGATGATGATGAAGAACCAGCTACCTACTGTAACTCGTAACTCCCCTGAGGCAAAACTTTAACAATGCGGTAAGGTCCGCGCATGCCAGAATCGAGTTTGCCTGAAGATTGTGCCTTTTTGATTACAAAGACCAGGGAATTCACTTCGAAAGTGTGAGGTGGCCTCCTCTTCTCGTTAACATAAGCATCTTGTTGCTTTTGGTTCTGCCTTAACCGTTCCGGAACCCTTTGTTTGGTCATTTCACGTAAAGCTTCTCGATTTGGTTTTGAACCATCTATTGCCACATCACGGACTAGATAGCGGATCAACAGTGTTGCAGTATCCACACCAATAAGTAAGTTTAAAGGCGAACATTGAGTAGTCTTGTGTTTGAATATATTTAACACAAGCTGTAATCTCCATAATACACTGGACCACTCTTCCTGTCGATAATTAGAGTTGATACGAATCATATTCAGCAATGTCCGACAATAACGTTCGACTTGTCAATTGGACTGATGCATCTCAGGCGTGATAAGATGGACTTCGCTGCCAAGCTCGTTCGCCCAAGCCAAGAATTCGGTGCTTTGAAACATTCGCCCACGATCAGCCACAATCAATTTAGGCGATCCAAAAAGTGATATGGCATTCAGAAAATGGCGCTTCAACTCGCTCGCATCCTGCCTTATCATAGGATACAAAAGACAGAACTTTGAAAAAGGTCAACAATTATAAGGACATAACGATGTCCATTAGATTCTGGAAGAGGACCTAAAGCGTCCGCGTGTATGGTTTCAAATGGATGGTCAGGTTTACATATAATGCAATGTGTAATATACTTTTGAACAAATGGCCTTAAGCCGGGAAACCAAAAGTGTTTCATTATAAGATCAAGGGTTTTGTCGACTCCATGGTGATCATGCTCATAATGGAAAACACGAAGCAAACTAAGGCGATGACCTTTAGGGATAAAACATAGGAGACGAGGCTGTTCTCCAATTGACTTATAGTTGTAATAAAGGAGGTCATTCTTTGTAACATATTGATTGCAATCTAACTTGCCCACTTTTAGTTGTTCAATGAGATTTTGTGTCTCTTCATCTGCAGCTTGTGCTATTTGTGCTCAGTTTCTAGGATTTTGTACCTGAACCAAATTTACTGGGTTCCGACTTAAATAGTCGGCATGAGTCATGGAAGTACCTTTGCGGTATTCAAGAGAAAAATTATAATCTTGTAAGTAAATCCACCATCTTGCTACTCTCGGCATTAAATCTTTCTTTTTTTGTGTTAACTTAAGGGCATTACAATCAGTTACTACAGTGAAAGGCACCCCGATAAGATAATGCCTAAAATTTTGAAAGGCGTTGACTACGGCCAAGGTCTCCAGTTCATAAGAGTGGTATTTTGGTTCAGCACCCTGAGTTAATCTACTTAAATAAGCTACGACACGCTTATGAACTGAATTATGAATTTGCAGTAGGACAGCGCCATTACCGATCGCACTAGCATCGGTATGGACCTCAATTGGTAGAGTTGGATCATAAATTGCAAGAACTGGTTCACTGGTCAGGTGTTCGATTATATTTTTCATTGCAGTTTCCTGCTCTGTTCCCCACTCAAAAGGGACACCTTTTTTTGTAAGATGCGCTATGCAGGCTATTTTTGAAGCAAACTCAGCTATATATTTTCGAAAATACCCTGCTAAACCCGGAAATTGACGTACTTGTTTCACATTTTTAGGTACAGGAGCTTCAACAAGCCTTTACTTTGAAAGGACTCAGCCGTACCTGACCCTCACTTATTGAACGTCCCAAATATTCTATTTTAGTGGATAGGAATGAACATGGAATGGCTGTCCCCATAATGAAAAAATCAGAAAATTCTTCAATAATAGCCAACAATTTATCATAATCAATTTCAGTAAGATTTGTGTTTATCAATGACCGTCTATCAAACTCGACTGTCAGAACGCTAGCAGGTTCATCAACGTTACGTGTGATAAGCTGTTGTTCACTACGACGAATATACGTAATATCTTTACGGTTTAAAACGTCTGTGCCTATTATAACTGGGGTGTTCATATATTCTGCTGCTATCACAAATAAATCGACTTCTAAAGTTAGATCATTGAATTCAATTGGCAAAGTAACATTAGAAGTAGACTCTATCTCTTGACTTCTGATTCCTTTCAAGATACGAAATGCAGGTTTACGAGGATTATCAAAATGTTTCATCAAATCAGATGAAATAAGAGAAATAGTTGAACCACTGTCAATCAAAATATCAACTGGTATGCCCTGTATTACCGCAACAATAACATCACTTTTACGATTACTCTTCATTTCGTTGCAGAAATTGTCATTATTTTTATTTCAAGATTCAGATCTTATTTTCGCAAAACAAGTTTCCACTTTATGTCTAAGCTTTTTACAAAAAGAACACGTATCTGCTTTAATTTGAGTAGGAGTAATCTGGGCGTTATATGTCGGAGTAGTAGGGAAAGAACTACTAACATTATTAGAGCTGACTTTAAATCTCTTGTGACAATTAGCAAGTACATGACCCGGTAATCCACAAGAAAAGCATTTCTTTCCTTCAAATCGACGTTTCCTAATTATATCAGAAGGCTTAGCTTTATAACTATCATGTCGATTATAGGACGACTGGTTTGTTTTGCTTTTAGAAGTAGTGGAATCAAGATTAACATAAATTGAAAAAAAAAATTACCAAATCATTCGGCATTAGGTGCGCATTAGTTGCAGCCGCTCGAATTTGAGGATCAGTAATACCGCGAATAACTATTGCCGATATTAATTCATCACTTAAGCCTACTACAATTTGTAAACAAAGTAACGACCGACGCGCATAATCAGCATACGTGGGGTAATTATCAGAGTTAGTCTTCATAACGTCAAACAATATATTAGCTACGTCAACCTTTTTTGGACAAAGAGGTTTAAATTCTTTTTTAAAGTTGGTCCAACTACGATCATTTGTGACCCATTCATTGAGCCATGTCCGAGCATCCCCCTTTAAACAATTACCGATTCGGGAAAGACATTCATTGTCATTCCAATTGTTAATTACTTTCGCGCGATCAACCTCGCGACACCAAACATCAATGTCGTGTAAACTTGGGTCAAAATTAGAAATATAAAACGGCTGATTAGATCTAACGGCAGTGCTGAGCGAACGTAATGCGGTGCCAAAAGCATCACTCAGTGTTTGTTCAGATAATGTACTATTCGCGGGTTGCACTTGGGACGACCGGTCCGCAGAGTATGTGACTACTTTATCATTATCACAAACTATTGATTGGTTACACTGACGCTGACGTGTGAAATCAGGGGGTGGTGTGCCCGGTGGGGTATCACCTTCCTTTCCCATACGAATATTTGTATCAACGCTTGAAATATTTAGAAGCGGCGTACTAGATATTTTTTTTTCACTGTCGCCTTTCTAAAGTATTTAATCGTGTTAGAATAACGCCTAACATTTCGCGTACCGAGTCTGTGCTACGAGATCTACGAATGCTACGAGCTCTACGAGGCGTAGACGGTGATCGTAGCATATGACGTGTACATTCCCGATCTCGACTAGTGGAATGCTCCTGCGGTCGGGTTCTTCCCCGCGACCGCGAGCTCGGATTACCCGGCATGACGTTATCGCGTCTCGCGCTCTCACGCTCGAAATGTAAACAAAAGTCCAAAGTTCACGGTACTAATACACAAAAGAACAGAGAATTGCACAATATCTAACTAACAATAAATATGTGCACTAAACTGTTTTATCACGTCTATTTACGTATTTTTAACGCAACCGACACAGTCCACAATCCAGAATAGTTGCTAACACTACAAGACATAAATGTTCTCTTACTACATGAAAGCATTAACACACATCACTTTTAAAGTCACCGTGTTTGTACTACAACTTAATCGCACTATAATCAGTCACTTAATTCACGTGTTAGAATGCCTAAAACTAATATCTTAACGGATAGCTTAGAGCGTACTATGGCCGTGAGTTTTCGTCATCCCACTTCTGATTTTAGGAAAACCAGAAGTGAAATGAAAATACTCGAAACTACTACAAATATTTTTAATGACCGAAAAGACAATACAAATAAAATAAGAGCGCAACGCAATACGTCCTACGAATCCCGAACGCGGTCCCTCATTGCTTATCCAACGTAGAGCCGCCAGTCGTCTCCCTCGCAACAGTCCCCGCAGCCAGGAACAATGGTTCTTTCTTCTTACTTCTAACATTATAATATAAAATATGAGTTTAATTTGGGGACTTCTAATATTTATTACCATAAGTTAATAAGATATTTTGGGCTCTGCAAGATATTTTCAACCATAGACATATATCATTATCTTTTACATAAATATTAAATATTTTTTTTTCAATCTAGGGTCAGTAAGACAATGTTCGCGAACCGCATCTCCTACTGGCTGAATGCAAAAGGTCCATCGCATTCCATCGACCAAGCTTGCTGCAGCTCAACTACAGCTATTGAGCAAGCTTATCAAGCTATCAAGAGTGGGAAATGTGATGCTGCGATTGTTGGAGGCTCCGCCTTATGTCTCCATTCGCAAACTTTAATTCATTACGGAAGGTAGGTATAATAAGGAGAATTATCAATTTTACTCTTTTTCATCTAAAAACAAAAAAACGTTTGCCCGAAAACAGGGTCAAAAATATGTTTTTTTATTTCCAAGGGAATCAAAAATATTTAATCCAAAATTAATCATTTTTAGTCCCTCGGGAATCAGAATCTCACGACCTTGTCCTTCGATCCACTAATTCACTTCAACTATGTGTTCCTTTGTTTCGCTTTGAATTCATGTCTTACTTCTTTACTCTTCAAGCTTCACGGCTGTGGAATACCCTGCCAGAAGACATTAAATCCATCTTTAACAAACGCTTTTCTTACTCAATAGTTTACGTAGTGCAGAAGTTATTAAGATCCGGAGCAGGAACCATTTAAGTTATTTTCAGAATTATATGTGTATATATTTATTTATATATTACTATTTATGTATATTCTTACGTGTGTATTTATTGTATGTATTTCTGTTATCTTTTAATTATTACATTATTCGCCTACCACTCATTATTACGATTTATCCCGAAGGGTGACTGGTAGAGAATGCTATTAGCATTAAATCCGCCTTTTATACATTGTTTTTGGTAAATAAAGTTTAAATAAATAAATGAAAACACAAATGCTTCGAAAATTTCCGTGACAGTAAAAGGTCGAACCACATTTTTACAGGTTAACTGGCCAGTTAAATTATTAAAAACACAGTATACTTTGATGCATGCTTATTTCATTCGCGCGCTGAAGGTGCTTTATCAAGCATATTTTTATGATGATATATCCTTATTCTTATCCTTACTAATATTATAAATGCGAAAGTGAGTTTGTTTGTAACGCTTTCACGCCCTAACTACTTAACCGATCATCACGAAATTTTGCATACAAGTTCTTTAGAGCGCGGAGAAGGACATAGGCTTTTATCCCGGGAAAAAGTACTATTCTCGAGGGATCGACATTGACGCAGGCGGAGCCGCGGGCGAAAGCTAGTACAATATAAACATGAAGTGAAAAAACAATAATATGAATTACAAGGATCTTGGTTGGACGTACTGGGTTTTAACGTAGAAACAATAAACATACTTTGTTTCAGCGTAGATTATCCCAGGCAAAAAATATACATTTATTTCAAAAAATGTTTTTTTTTTTTTCAAAAAGTTTGGTGCTTATTTTCTGCGTAAAAACATGAGATATTTGTTTTTATTTCATATAAACAAATAAACGATATTACTACCAGGTCGTTTTATATAAAACATAATCAAATATTCTTGGTACCATACACATTATTCATTATACAATACACACATTTTCAATTTTAACAATTATTTTTAATACATCTAATGGAACCATCTGTTTCTGGTTTCGTTATGCGTAACATATTGACACACTTTAATAGTAAATATATTTTGCAAAATCGCTAAATCTCTTTAAGCGATAAGCCCGCTTTTGTACCTGCTTGTTTTGATTTTATTTTTTGTTCAAGTACTTTTTAAGTTGGTGCAATAAATAGTTTATTCATTTATTTATTTATTCATTCATTCAATATTTCCTTTAACTATTCCCCATACTTCCCAGCACTATCCCAATGCTTCGCAATTTCATCTCCAATGATTCAGTACAGTTGTACCTAAGAGTTTCTACCAAGTAATTAACTAGCCCACAACCTCGCCATTTGGGCCAAATGAATCCTAGTAATTTAAAAAAATAATATACTGGTCTGCGGACCTATTTTCAATAAACCATTTAACAACCCATGATGACGCAATAGATGACGACATAGATAGACCAGACACAGTGGATTTTGAAATTCAGTTTGATAATAATCCTAACTAATATTATAAATGCGAAAGTGAGTTTGTTTAAATTTAAATATAAATAAATAAAATAAATAAAAGGTTTTCCTATTTGAAATATTTAATTTTATATAAAGTGCAGCTCACTATAAATAAACGATTTGCCAAATATTTAATAAAATGCAGGACTTAAGGTTGTCACTCAAACAATTGTTCGGTCGCTGAAATATTATAGTGCGGCTAGTTTTGTATTTTAAGCAATTCAATAATCTTTGTAAGTTGCTGTTTTGTGGATTTTTCGTCGCTCGCAGCTATTCGCTCACTCATTATTTTTGTAACCCAAGTTAGTATTTTTTGACATTTAAAATTTGAATTTACAGTCACTTGTTTAAATACTACCATTTCTTATATATCTATTAAATTTAAGATTATTTAAATCAAATTTATATAGACATTCTTAAATAAGATATGTATAAATAAATTCAAATAATATAAATAGTAATTTTGCTTTACCTGCAGAGCTACACATGTTTTTGCATATACTTTGATATCTTGACTAGCTCCGTGGCGCAGCGGTCAACACGCCAGCCTGCGACACGAGAGTGACCGGGTTCGATCCCCGGCCAGGTCAAGATGGAAAATGATCTTTTTCAGATTGACCTGGGTCCTGAATGGATATCCATATATGTATTTGTTATAAAATATAGTATCGTTGAGTAAGAATCCCATAACACAAGTCTCGAACTTACTTTGGGGCTAGCTCAATCTGTGTGATTTGTCGGTATATATTTATTTATTTATCTCTAAAGTGTGTATCTGGGTGGTTCCTTTTTGCATAAATACGAACATGCATCGCTTCACTCAAGAGTTTGCTTTAGAATCCCCTATTGCCTCACCTAGAAAGTATTATGTACGGCCCTTACGTTACGATCTACTATTTTACTTCTCTAAAAAGAAGAAACTGACGGCAAAAAGGAATAATTTTTAGCTGGGTTAAGTATTTTTTTCATTGTACAAAAGTATAAATTTAGTCAAATTAAAAACGTTGTTTTTGTGTAGTGTTTTGTTAATTATATGAATGTCCATCAAATTTATGTGCCATGTATGTTAGAGTCAATATCTTATAAAGAAATTTATCTGATCACTTTTTTCAGGATTATAAAATTATCGAAGAATGGTAAATCCAAATCATATGATCAAAACGCTGAGGGGCTCTCAAAGTCCGATGCAGTTGCTGTTTTATTTCTACAAAAGTCACAGGATGCCCTGAGGTATGGAACTTCAATATTCCTGAGGGATGATCATCATCATCCGAGCTTTTCTCCGGTTGAGCCCTCAGGTGTGATGCTGTTATAACAGTATTCATGCTGATTGATGATGATTTATATGTTTTAAAAAAAAACTCGGAAAACAAAATGTTTTTCGCATCTGTCATCATTAATCATTTCAGCCGAAAGAAGTCCACTGTACAAAGGCGTCTCCCAAGTATTGTTTGTTCCATGTAAGGATATTGCTATACTCACCAGGCTTGGCAGATGGGTTGGAGATCGCAGTTTGTTTAGCTTCTTGTGCTTCCGTCGCTGCTGCCCATCGGAACCAATTTTAAGCTGGGGAAGGAAAGGAATTGGTTGGCTTTGGGAAGAGAACAAAGGCTTAAGCGCTTATTACACTATCCAATTGGTAGAAAATCTAATTAGGAAGTTGGAAGATGTAATCGCAGTTAGAGTAGATTGGATCCGATTTAGTCGAAATCGGAGTATAATAAATTTAAATAAAAATAAAAAAATACGGCGCCAGTGATAGAGACGTGCAACCCCAGCGCAATAGGTCGATGGACTGTGCGTTGTCACGATTTAGAAATCAATTTAGTGTAGTGTGATCATTAGCTTCCAACTTAGGTTCCAATACGTTCCTAATTAGATTTTCTACAAATTTAATAGTGTAATAAGCACTTTACTCGAATGAATGGGGAAAAAGCAAGTAGCAGTACGGGAGGCCGGGTGCGCGTGTGCGTGTCAGAAGCCGTACCTGCAACCATCGGACAGCCATATGGGGATAACACTCCCGACCTGCATGTTAATGTAAGAGCTCAAATAAAGCCTAAATCAGATTTTTCAAGCTACTTAGATGCTAGCTGGACAAACTGTTTATCGAGTTAGTACGAAGCTGGTATTCCGCCATCGGTCGTGGAGTACGTCGAGGGTTTTGGATCAGGTAGATAATTAACGTATTTTACTAAATACTAGCTGTTGCCCGCGGCTCTGCTCGCGTTACCTCGCTGGAACAGTATACAGGATGAAATGTAGTCTGTATGTTAATTTAGGTAATAAAATTTCTGTGCGCAAAATTTCTTTAAAATCTATTCAGCAGGTTTGGAATGATTGAGTACAACAATCGGAGGACTTCCCCCCTTGTCTAGTCTTATTTCTTTTAAATATCGAAAATGGTATTACTTGTCAGATTTTGATAGAAATTGGTGGTTTTGTGGAAACAAAGGGGGCTTTTGCCCAGAAGTGGGACGTTACGGCAAGTAAAAGTTTTAGGTATATAGGCTTGGAGCCCCACGCGTAGTAAGTAAGGTTACTTAACGCCCTTTTATTAAGTTTTTCAAAGGAGTATTTAAATATTCTACTTCTTTTTCAAGATTTCCTTTTGTTCAATTTATATATTTACCTAGAACAACTCAATGTAGTTAGCGATATGGTGTAATTTAGTTCGCGTCAGAACGCAGCACCTTTTAGTTAAGATACCTACAGCAAGCCAATTTATACTTATAGCTCTGAACATACCATTCATAATTCGTTGAAGTCGGTAAACACAATGACCAAACGCGAGTCGTTCCAACCAGATTTGTTCGGTTTTCACCTTCCAAGGTGTCGCCGCGCGTAGGTATATTTTCGATACTTACACGTGGAGTGAAACAGGCCTACCTACGCTGTGATGTTTCTGCGATATTATTTACAATGAAATATTGCAGCTGACCCTGAGGCCGATAAAAGCGAGCTAGAAGCCTTAGCAGCAGTATTCCAACGAGACAAGAAGGACCCTCTGTTGCTGGGCAGCGTGATGTCCAACGTTGGGTACACGGAGGCTGCGAGTGGAATCACAGCTATTACAAAGGTTTGTTTTTCTCTAAATTAAGTGTTCGATAGTGGCTCTACATCGAGACAATAATGGAGGGAGATGGGAGAGACCTTTGCCCAGCCGTGGGACAATATAGGTTATTTAAAAAAAATGCCCAATTGTGGGAAAATTACCCGCTCGGTGTTCCGCACAAGTTTAAAGAAGTAGCAGAGTAAAATCCTTGGTCCCTTGAGAATTGACTGTATCAGCCACAGAACAACAAACACATTAGAAGTGTTATCTATTGTTATCAAACGCATGATTTCTATGAAAACCAGCGTCGACTCATTTTAAGCATACTACTAACGCAACACAATTGAGTAGAAACTCCTCCTTTGGACCAAGTTTCACTAGGTCTTCTCATTGTACACGTTAGAATAGTACAGGTCGGCATTTTTCTTTTTTTTTCACATTAATCTCACTTTTGTTCCTTTGACGATCGCGGGACAAACTTAGGTGATTCAAGTGAGCTGATCGAGCGCATTGTCGGCGCGCGTTCCATGCCCCCTTGCCATTTTTAAAGTCTTTCTTGTTCTGTGGTATCAGCAGTATTTTTCTCCCTTATAATTAATACTGGTTTTCGGCCGCAGCTCCGCTTGCAATAATTTGTATCCCTATCCTGCAACATTACGTTTTTAGGGTTCCATACAACCATTTGACAAAACGGAACCCTTATAGGATCACTCGGTTGTCTGTCTATCCGTCTGTCACAGCCAATTTGCTCCGGATCTACTTAACCAATTGAGTCGAAATTTGGTACACTTATAAATTTAAGTGATCCAAATACAAATATGTTATGTAATTAATAAATAATAATTATTTGGGGCATGTTCAGGGGCCACAAACCAGAAAATAAAAAAAAAAATTGCTCTAACTGTACTGTGTGATATGTCTTATGATAGGTCTGGTTACGGCCATTTCAAATATATTTTTGTCGTAATTTTTACACTTGGAGTTTTGAAGTTATTTAACAAAATAGACTAAAATTGACCACTCCCCCTACCATATTTCTGAAACGACTGATACTAAAATTAATATATACTAAAATTTTGTGTGGTGTAAACAGGATGGGACAATTGGGGGTGGGGCAAATCAGAAAACCCTTTACCGAATGAGTTTTTACATACAGCTACTAGATGGCGCTGTACGAAGTTAGAACGCGCTATGGAATATATTTTTTTAAATTTTCTTTAGAAAATAATACCCAATAGAAATTTTCCCAACCTACACGAAACGATACGACATCGCATCGTAGACGTCGAAAAACGAAAACGAACGAACGAAAAACGTGAAGTAGCAATAGCTCACGTGGAGCTAGCTAGATAGATAGTCAATTCAAAAACAAAAATTAACTCCTGGTGAAGTACTAAAAGCTTACTTAGTTTAGTTCAGAAGGAATAGTAACATAAAATATTAGTATCTACATTGCACCCGTCCGAAGCGGGGGCGGGTCGCTAGTTTGAAATAAAATTATCATTTCATTGAGTGATTAATATTTCATTTTGTAGGTGTTACTAGGGTACCACAAAGGTGAACTGGCAGGAAACTTACACCTAGAGACTCCGCGCCAGGATGTCCCGGCGTTGCGTGACGGACGCATAAAAGTGCTCGACGACCATCACAAGTTCAGGAGGTCTTTCACTGCAGTCAATGGACTATCACTAACGGGAGTGAACTCTCATGTTTTGCTGCATGGAAACTACAAGCCAAAGGTCAGTAAAGTAGCCTTTTTATAGTTAGAGACACGCACAGCTGGCATCAAACGTGTTCAAAATCCAACTGCATATACTGTACCGTGCTGCACGTAGTCGCCTTCAACTGTGAATGCCGCGACCACTGGCCCTGCAAGTTCTAAGGAAGCTGGTTACGAGGCATTAGCCAAAACTAGCCCAGGAATAGCATTTTTACTCGGTGGTAACAGTAAAACTTTTTCATATGATATTTAAACATGACTGTAAATCTGATGTCAATAATCGGTGGAGTTTTTATGAAGGCTTGTAAGTTATTATTATCGATGCACGCAACTTACAAAATCTCACAAAAAATATAGGGACAAATCACACAGATTTAGCTAGCCCCACAGTAAGTTATGAACTTATGTCGTGAGATACTAACTCAACGATACTATATTTTATATAAGACTCATACACATTTATTTAAAAAAATATATGCTGATCCCGAAATCATAAAATCCAATATATTTCTAGGACATCAATCGATACAGGTCCAGTATCCCGCGCTTAGTCACACTGTCAGCTAGAACGGAAGAAGGGGTAAATAAAATGCTGGATACCCTGAAGACCACTCCCATGGACCCAGAGCAGTTGGCACTGCTCCATAATGTTCACAGCAAGGCTATATCTGGGCATTTGGGCAGAGGATATATTATCTTAAGTGAGTACATTTTTTTCAATTTCATAGTTTAAAGATATTGCATATCAATCCCTTAAAACTTTAATAATTACCTTTTAGAACATGCATCGTATTTTTGCACCAAATTGCATTTGTTAAATTTCAAAATGTCCCTATGGTGTAACAAATTAAGTTTTAGGTGACAGTCACTAAGGTATATTCCAGATTATTTCCGTATTTATATCTCTTCTAACGAATAAAACCGCATTTTGTGCATCACATTATTTCAATTTTTTTTCATGTTTTTGCTGCATCAAAGGTTTTATTAAACTAAAGTTAATTAATAGATGCAAATCCAGAAGAGGAAGCAGCTAGTCTCTCAGAAAAAATAGAGTATTTCAATGACGCCAAGCGCCCATTAGTGTTCGTGTACAGCGGCATGGGGTCGCAATGGGTTGGCATGGGCGAGCATCTCATGAGGATACCCATTTTCTCTGCAGCCATTGAGCGGTAAGAATAAAATTTTTGATTGTTGACTTATTTTGTACAGCATTGATATCGTTTATAATCTCACTTATCATTTTAGTTTCTTTTAACTGTGTGTTATATTTAGCAAAACATTATCATGACGGCCAGTAGCTGACTTCGTACACGGTACCCGTTGTTACACATTTTAATAGTATCGATATATGTTTGTGAGTTTCTTTATTCCACCAAAACTTCTAAATATCTGAACAGATTTAGATAATAGTTATAATTATGATTAGAATCCTTGTCTTATTCTGATTCATATAAATACAACAGTCGTATATTTTATACTTCTTTGAAAAATCTCTTCTCGACTTCTTTTTGACTCTGCGTAACTTTGAATTTTCATGCTTTGGCATGGTTTGTGATCTTTATAAAATACTAGCTTTCGCCCGCGGCTCCACCGGTGTCAATGTCGTTCCCTCGGGAATAGTACTTTTTCCCGGGATAAAAGGTAGCCTATATCCTTCTCCGTACTCCAGAGAACTTGTATGCAAAATTTCATGATGAGTTACGGCGTGTAAGCGTTAAGTTCAGTAGTTACGGCGTGAAAGCGTAGCAAACAAACAAACTCACTTTCACATTTAAATATTAGTAAGGATCATAATAATTTAAAAGATCTCTGTTTCAGCTGCAACCGAGTCTTACAACCGAAAGGTATCGACATCGTCAACATAATAACATCTCCCGAGAAGAATATGTTCGACAACATTCTCCATTCGTTCGTTGGTATCGCTGCAGTGCAGATTGGACTCACGGATGTTCTAAGAGCCGTAGGACTAGTGCCTGATTTTATTATTGGTACATATAAATAACTTTTCATTTACAAAAAATATTCCAGCTCGAATTTGTCTTAGATTTGCGAATCTTATATGACATCTCTTCTATAATATCTTATAGGACATAGTATAGTTACTATGTCCTGATCAATTAAAGGAAGTATAATTTAAACATTCTACAAAACTTTATCATTATCTATGTCGTGACGTTGGGACACCATGGAAGTTTTTTTTTTTATAATTTAAATGCTGTGAAAAGTTTCGGCTTGTTTTTACAACTGGCTGCCTGCCTAAGGTCAACCCTCCTTGAGAATGCTTTCATTGCACGGGTGTTCTTGTCCCTTTAGTCGCCTCTTACGACATCCATAGGACAGAATGTAGTCATATAGGACAGAATGGAGTGGTTCTGTATTCTAGGCCGGAAACCAATGTCGTTGTGTGTATACTATTGATGAATATGATCCAATGACAATGCCCAGTAGACCATCTAGTGGTAAGTATTTTATAAGACCTTCATTCACGTTTTAGGTCACAGTGTAGGAGAACTCGGCTGCGCGTATGCTGATGGTTGTTTTACGGCTGAGGAGATGATCCTGTCTGCATACTCACGAGGCCTGGTGTCTGTGCAGACCCCATTTATCAAGGGTTCAATGGCGGCTGTTGGAATTGGCTACCAAAAGGTTAATATTTTCAATTTAAGTATAGTCGGGTGTAGGTAAATGAGACCCCCCTATAATTTAAAATCTGTTGTTAGAGGGGTCAGTTTTATCTGCCCACCACTGTACTTATATCTTTTTTAATTTTCATTGCTCATGTAAAATGCATTTTCTTTTCATAAATATCTTTATATTCTCGATTTTGTCTACCTACGCTTGACTTGGCCACTTAATCTGTTTCAGAAACGAGTTCATTTTTAGGGTTCCGTACCCAAAGGGTAAATTCGGGACCCTTTTAATTTCGCTCCGCTGTCCGTCTGTCTGTTACCAGGCTGAATCTCATGAACCGTGATAGTTAGACGGTTGAAATTTTCACAGATAATGAATTTTTGTTGCCGCTATAACAACAAATACTAAAAAATAGAATTAAATAAATATTTAAGGGGGCTCCCATACAACAAACGTGATTTTTCTAATTGTTTTTGCTTGTTATTGATAACGGCAACAGGTAGACTCCTGAAATATTCACAGAATATTAAGTTATACATTCACTTTAAAAATAAATAATTAAATAAAAATAATATTAAAGGGGGGCTCCCATACAAAAGACATAATTTTTTTTTTGCCATTTTCATAGATAACGGTACAGAACCCTTCATACAGAGTCCGACTCGCATTTGGCCGGTTTTTTTTGTTCCATTTATGTTTGGTATACAATAGTCACATAACTATTACAATGGGTTGTACAAGAATACCGCGGGGCTTAGATTATCCCCAGATCATGAGAATCTGCGTGCTGCGAGTGACCCCTTGCTAGCGTGGCTTCCCTTACCCCATCTCCACTTTTTTTTTTTCGTGGCCTGGATTCCTCGAACTAAGGCTCTGCCACCCGGTAGTAATACCACTGGCCAACAATATGTGATATCTTCTGTCTTATAATTTACTCTCTTTTGTCCTAATATTATTGAGGTTAAACTTAATTCGTCCAAGGGTTAAACACTATACAATCTCAGCAAAATTGTCACCCTGGGTGGGTATCAATTTTGCTGAGATTGTACACATTCATTAAGGTGTAGGAAAGATTAATCCAAGAATTTACTCTCTGTCCCTGCATCATCATCCATCTATAGTTCCAAAAGAGAACTCGTCTTTTATCCAGTCAAACAAATCGAATTGCGTCAATACAAACATATGATTTTTAACAAAAGTTAATAACCTATTTTACTCTGTATGTATATTTCAGATCAAATACATGTGCCCACCAGAGATCGAGGTGGCCTGTCACAACGGCCCCGACTCGTGCACCATATCAGGGCCGCAGGACGTGATGACGAGGTTCGTGGAACAGCTGACGGCTGACAAGATCTTCGCTAAGGAGGTGCCGTGCTCCAATATTGCGTATCACTCAAAGTATATCGCGGAGGCGGGTAGGTATTCACAATTTTTATCAATATATCTTTCTATAGCCTATTACAGGTAGTATAGGTAAAACACGGGCATCTCTCAAACCATCAAATCAGCCTGTCAAAATGAACACCATTTCCAACAGGACCAAGCCTGGGAACTCGAAAAATATACGACATTTTTATACTAAAGTGTTCGGCCGGTCCAGCAATTTGTATCTATATGCAAATTACGAAATATTTTTGAATTCCCAGCATTAGTCTCTTAGAAAAAGTTGTTCATATTGTCGGGCTGATTTGATCATCATAGTCATTACATTTCGTTTAGGTGCCACGGTCAATCGACCATGCACACCCTGGTGTCAGAGTTCTTGGGAACCGCCTCTCAGCCTCTGACGTGGTTCCTTTAACGACTACCAGATGGCAGCCGGGACCAACGGCTTAACGTGCCTTCCGAAGCACGGAATCATCTTAATTATCAGACAATCAGGTGATTCAAGCCCATAATGTCCTAACCAAACTGTAACTAAACAATGTATGCTTCCAGTGGGTATCGAACCCACGGCCCCTCGGGTCTACAGGCAAACGCCTTAACCACTGGACCACGGAGGCAGTTACGGGCTAATTTGTTTATTTGAGGGATGCTGGGGATGCCTAAAACAGCTAATAAAAAGTTATGAAACATTCTACTCTTCGGTTCGGTCACGCACCAAAGATAGAACTACGGCCAAAGAGAATTGACTAGGGCTAAGTGCCGTAGTTTAATTTTTTTTGTAGGTTTTCTAGCTTGTTGATTCGTTCACAGGTCCTGCACTTCGAAAGTATTTGTCAGATGTCATCAAATCCCCGAAAGCGCGCAGTAAGTGCTGGTTATCGTCCTCGGTGCCCACTGACAAGTGGGAGGATCCTGTGGCGAAATGTTCGTCGGCGGATTATCACACCAACAATTTGTTGGTAAGAAATAAAAAAATATTTATTGAAAAACAAAAATACAATTACAGAAACAAATAAAATTTACAATTTGTGTACTACATATTTACGTTGGACGCATTAGTGACCAGCACTAATTTTCAGCCGTCACCTTTTGTGACTTCAAGAACATAAATATATGTAACAAATGACCTAAGATTATACTAAATATATAAATAAATATATGATCCACAGGATTTTTAAACCATAAACATTTGTAAGTCTTCTATTTCAAGTATATAAATTAAATAAAAATTCGTTTAATCCATTAAATAATATATTTTATTAAGTCACAAACAATGAAACAAACCAGAATATAAAAATAAAATAAATGCAAGATATAAAAGTGCTACAACCCGTCACTTAATGTCACATGAAACTGAACGGTAAAAATATGGTCTAATATTTGTCCCAATCATTGCCGGGCCAATTTAATATCTAAAGTATAATGTAAGTTTAGTAATGTATATTTTTTTACCAGAAGTTTGTACAGCCAGCAACATAGCAATTCACGAAGTCGAGTGAGATTTACGTTTGGGTAATACGTATAGTTGTGTGTGTGACAAACACTTATTATAAGCGATAAAAAGGTAAAACCTTTTTATTGCTTATAATAAGTGTTATAATCATTGGCATAGCTGTCAAATAAGTCGACTATAATAATGATAAAATCAAATTCATTGTTAAAATAACTAATGTGTTCAAATTCAATTCAATTTTAAATTCAAAACGTTTATTTAATATTAGGTTTCTTTGAACATTAATATTTGACTTCACAACAATTGTTGACGTCAATAATTTACTTATGGCTACGTTCACTAGTATAACTGCACAGCGCATTGTCTCCAATAGAGCCAACTCACAATTTTAGTAAATCTTGGAAACTATATGTACTTGGAAACAGTATGTATGTGGGCTGTGGACTGAGTAAACATTGATTTATTTTAATATCATGCTCAAATTAAAAATATTGTCATATTATTGAAATCCTTACTAATATTATAAAATCGAAAGTGAGTTTGTTTGTTTGTTTGTTACGCTTTCACGCCGTAACTACTGAACCGATCATAATGAAATTTTGCATACAAGTTCTCTAGAGTACGGAGAAGGACATAGGCTACCTTTCATCCCGTGAAAAAATACTATTCCCGAGGGATCGACATTGACGCGGGCGGAACCGCGGGCGAAAGCTAGTGATACATAAAACTAAAATTAAAAAATGTCAAATTCTTCAATTTTAGCGTTCAAAATTATTTTTTTACCATAAACGCCTGACCAACGCACACTACGACAATGTACGTCAATCGCCTTCATGAATTGCAAGAACGGTAGAGACGTAACTTTTTAAATATCGCTTAAATGGAGAGTGCAGTTATCTAATACCAAAGTATCTTCTTTTAGAATCCAGTATTGTTTGAAGAAACCTCGCGCCTGCTGCCAACAAACGGAGTCATGTTGGAGATAGCACCACACGGGCTACTGCAGGCAATCCTGAAACGATCCATGCCTGACACCTGCACTCACATAGCGATGACCAAGCGTGGCCATTCCGATAATGTGCTTTGTGTGCTTGAAGCTATTGGAAAGTATGTAATTTTGCTTGTTGAAATAAAATCCTCGTTTAGGTCAACTTAGAAAAGGACCCTTTTCAGATTCATATATATAAAGGCTACAACCAGCGCCGGTTGAAAGACATGTGTTATATATGACAAATCAAAGAAAAATATGCAAAAAGTTGACATATAAACCGGCCTAGAAAAATGTAAAGATTTTTTGCGTGTTTCATCGTACAATATTACTATGGTTTTATCCCTTAGATCTATGAAATACGCAAAAAAATGTGTTGAATGATGCTGCAATTATAATCAAATATCGATTTCATTAAATTTTTTATTACAGATTATATGTTGCTGGCTTTGTGCCGCAAGTGAATACTCTATATCCAAAGGTTGAATTCCCGGTTTCTACTGGTACTCCTATCCTTTCCAACTTAGTACATTGGATGCACAACGAGAAGTGGCAAGTACCTTTATTTATAGTAATAAATAGTCCAAAAAATTGGTACATGTATTTGTGTTTCCATAGAATTTAAAAGAATATACGATAAGCTATCGAATCTTGTTGAATAAACTACAACACATTGGAATCAAAGAAAAGGCACTTAGATGTTTCGTCCTAACCTGACTGATCGATGCCGAATAGTCAAGTGGGAGAACACCAAAGTTCGTTAGAAAATATTAATTGTAGAGTACCGCAAGGGTCGATCCTTGGACTCCTGCTCTTCTTCATCTACTTATGTGAATAGTATTAATTAGCAAGGATTAAAAGGGAAATATTACATACATAATACGCTGCCTCCCGAAATAAAATAAATAGGTATTTATTTTATTTCGGGAGGGACATAAATACAATACTGAACTCAGCGCAACATGATTTAAATACACTGTGCAATTGAATGATGTCTAATTCACTAACTATAAACGTGGTCAAGAAAATTACAAAGTATTATGCGCAAAAAATAAGAAAATTGATTATATGCCCGAATTTACAATAAAAAATGAGCCTATCAAAAGAGTTTACTCTGAAAAAACTAGGGCCTCATCTATATATATAAAAGGAGAAGCTGACTGACTGACTGACTGACTGACTGACATATCAACGCAGGGCCTAAACTATAAGGGTTAGAAATTTGAAATTTTGCACAGGGGTTCCTTTTATAACGTAGGGAAGCACTAAGGAAGGATTTTTGGAAATTCATCCCCTAAGGGGGTAAAACGGGGGTGCAAAGTTAGTATGAAACTTTGCCGTTTTTGAAGTTATTCAAATGTAATTCAGCATGAAGGTTCTTTACTGAAAGGCATGAAACATGAGTAAAATATATTTATGGAAAATCATCCCTTAAGGGGGTAAAACGGGGATGCAAATATAGTATAAAACTTCCCGTTTATGAAGTTATTCGATTGAAATTAAATATTAAGGTGTTTCACTGAAAGTCATGAACCAAATCCATACCAATATTATAAATGCAAAAGTAACTCCGTCTGTCTGTCTGTCTTCTTTTCACGCTTCAACCATTGAACCAATTTAGATGAAATTCGGTATGGAGGTAGATTGAGGCCCGGAGAAGGACATAGGGTACCTTTCATTCCGGGAAATTCTACTGTTCCCGAGGGATCCACACTAACGCGGGCGGAGCCGAGAGCAAAAGGCAAACCTGACTTATATATTAACGCACAGCCGAAACTACTGTGCCTAGAAAATTAAAATTTGATACAGGGGTGTTTTAAAATTCAACCACTAAGAGGGTGAAATAGGGGGGTGAAGTTTATATGGAATTTTCTCATTTCTGGACTTAGAAATATGAAGTAGGTATATAAGTTTTAGATTAAAATTAAAAAAATATCTGTGTAGGTGAACTAGACAAAATTCCTCCCAAAAGGGGTAAAGTAGGGGGGTAAAGTTTATATGGAAATTTTCTCATTTCCAGACTTAGAAGTATAAAAATAGATATATAAGTTCTCGATTACAATTAAAAAGATCTGTGTAGATGAAATGTACAAAATTCCTCCCTGAAGGGGTAGAATAGGGGGGTAAAATTAGTATGGAATTTTTCTCATTTCTAAACTTAGAAGTATAAAAATAGGTATATAAGTTCTCGATTACAATTAAAAAGATCTGTGTAGGTGAAATGTACAAAATTCCCACCTGAAGGAGTAAAATAGAGGGGTAAAGTTTGTATGGAATTTTGTTCATTTCTGGACTTAGAAGTATAAAAACAGGCCAAGTGCGAGTCGGACTAGCACACCAAGGGTTCCGTACCATTATCTAACGTCTAAAAACGAGCCCACATAAGACGGTGGTAACTGAAGAAAGATTTATAAAGTCCTACTTCACAAGAGAAATTAGAAAAAGTATTATCCATTTGAGTACCACCAGAGCCTCTACTCGTGGTGGTACTCAAATGGATAATATTTTTTCTAATATTAATATTTTTTCTTGCAAGCGCTGGTAACAAGATTTCGTAAGTATATTACCTACGTTGATTCCCGAGCGCAATAGGTACTGAACGGCCTCCTATCGTTCCGCTAAGCGCCGCGCGCTGTCGAACGTAAACACATTGCTATTATTTTAGGTATTATTATTATTAAAACTGCTATGATTTCATATTTACTTGTCTTTACGTGGTTCGAAAATTTATATTCAGTAGTTGTTTTACGTAATTAACAACTGTCTTAACTAATTTTTAGTTCAATTTGTATGAAATTTTACTTTACCGAGTATATTGATAAGTTGGTCGATTATAACTCTTTAATTTATAAACTCTACTTAGCTCTGATAGTTTTCCTTTAAACTTCGTTATATGTACTACTACCGTAATTTTTTTCATGTGTTCATATACAACCATTTAGTAGATAGAGGGAGGGGGACACTGGACTCTAACAAAAATTTGGTCTATAAAACCAAATATTTCCGAAACGGATAAGTAAATCGAAAAATGATATTCACAAGCTCACAATATTTTTAAAAGACCTATTCAACAACAACCCTTACGATCGGGTAGCCGCGAAAAAAAAATTACTACCCTTTTTACTTGTGTAACGTTACAGCATGCCACCTGCATGCTGCATCTCATCCAACCTCATTTCTCTCATCCTGTCCATTTTTCATTCCTTATTTTAATTCTAATTTCATTCCATTCCATTCCATTTTTAGATTACCTTCTTTCTCTCTCTTCACTCATCCTTTCAGTCTGCTACCACCTTTCAGTCTGCTACCACCTTTCAGTCTGCTACCACCTTTCCGTCTGCTACCATCTTTCAGTCTACTAACATCTTTGAGTCTACTACCATCTCTTGGAGCATAACAGTCTCTTTTATGAATTTATTGAAGTCAACATCTACATAGTTGAAGTTGTAAAGTGAAGTTGTAACAATAAAGTTATTCTATGTGTGTTCTGTGTGTCGAGTCTTGTGTTCTCCCTAACTTCCTATTTATGTGAGAACTCGGCTAGAGCGCCGGGATAGTCGAGAGTCGAGCCCTTACACTTGTATGGGACTACCTTAAAAAAATTTTTTTTTCAAGATTTTATTTAACTGTTTTTCGGCATGATTAAATATACATATCCATATCAAAATATAGTCTCTGAGTAAAACCGCGGACGGACAGACGGACAGACATGGCGAAACTATAAGGGTTCCTTGTTCGGAACCCTAAAAAAGGGTAATAAGTTCACGATTACAATTAAAAAAGATCTGTGTAGGTGAACTCTGTCTTTCTGTCGTCTTTTCACGCTTCAACCATTGAACAGATATACTCTTAATAAATTAAGAAATAAAATTCAAGCTGTTGGGACTTGAACCGGCGACCTAGGTCTATGTACGACCTATGCCAGAGCATACCATCGACCATCTACGGCAGTCCATCTGAGCTACCGCACAATTCAATCTCGGCGTCGAAATTCTCCACCATATCCCATTTCCTCTTATACGTATTAAGGCTTACGTCACCTACACAACTACCCGACTTTTACAAGTGAGGTATTTGATTCAACTCATTTTACAATGAATTTGAAAATCAACTTATGAAACATGGCTTCCTACATATTAGTTGATTAAACAATTATATAAAAACATTGAACAGATATTTGGTATGGAGGTAGTTTGAGGCCCGGGGAAGGACATAGGTTACTTTTCATTCGGGGAAATTCTGGGGAAATACTGTTCTCGAGGGATCGACATAAACGCGGGCGAAGCCGCGGGTAACAGCTAGTTTTAGATAAACATTTAACATAGAAACAACATTTCCATCATGTTCGTAAAAAAACTTGTGTTTATCATAGGTCTACAGGGAACAGACCGTTTTTTTTTTTCAAAATATATAGTTATATTATAAACAACACGCTGGTCAAACCACACTTAGACTATCTCATTGAAGTATGGGACACGGCATCAATAACAGACCTAAAAACTTGCAAAGAACCCGAAATATCCTTACTAATCCTTACTAATATTATAAATGCGAAAGTGAGTTTGTTTGTTTGTTTGTTACGCTTTCACGCCGTTACTACTGAACCGATCATCATGAAATTTTGCATACAAGTTCTCTGGAGTACGGAGAAGGATATAGGCTACCTTTTATCCCGGGAAAAAGTAACAATCCCGAGGGATCAAAATTGACGCGGGTGGAGCCGCGGGCGAAAGCTAGTAAAATTATTATTAGTAAAAGTACTATTACATTATAACTATTTTACTATCCCGGATTTTTTTTTACAACGGTACTAAAATAATGACGGTAGCTCAATAATATAGATCATCATCATCAGTCCTTTTTAGTCTCCACTACAGGAGCACGACCCTCTCTGTACTACTAGGGCCATACTTGGCCAGAGCAGCCAGAGGACTTGGCCTACACTCTCCACGCTGGCCAGACGGGTTGGAGAGGTGTCTTAGATGTTTATAAGCTTTGTTAATATAGATATAATGCATGTATTCTAATAATGATAATAGTAGAAAAAGAATAGATTCTCAAATATATTAATCTAATAATTGATTTAATTCCTCATTATGGATTTCCACCTTGGAGAGAGCGACCGCATTAGTATTGTTTTTACCGTTTTTGTATATGACGGTGAAATCATACTCGCTTAGTTTAAATTTCCTTCTTGTCAGGCGTGAGTTAGGTTCACACAGACTCATTAGTACTGGGGTGGTTTATGGTCTGTAAACATCTTAAATTTTCTACTTAACAAGCATGGTCTGAAATACTTTGTAGCCCGAACTATAGCTAGCAACTCTTTTTCTATCGTGATACAGTTCTTACTATATGACATAGGTTTTTCTTTAATATATTTTTTATTTGATCGAAACCTTTGGGGCCTTTAGATAATAATGATTCCAATTGCAAAGTTACTTGCGTCAGTGGTCAGTTTGAACTATTTTTCAAAGTCAGGGTATTTAAGTATGGGGTTGTTTGTCAATAAGTTATTACATGTCTCAAAACTAATGATATTCTTTGGCTTGGTAATACGGGAAAAATCTGATACGAATTTTCGGTAGTAACCAAGAAGTCCTAAAAATTGTTTAATTCCTTTTATCGTTTTTGGAATGGGATATTTAACTATTGCTGATATTTTATCTGGATTGGGGTTTATGCCTTCACGGGTTATTCCGTGTCCCAGATATGCAGTTTCAAGCTTCAATAACTCAGATTTATTCATAACCTCTTCGAGGTTAACAATGTGCAGGAGCAAGGGTGTGCTAATAACGATGATGTCATCAAGATAAACAAGACATATTTTACCCTTTGATTGAAGGTGACCGTAGAAGGTGTATTTTTCAGTCCTATCGGCATTCTCGAGATTTCGAAGTGGCCGTGTTCCACATTAAATGCTGTTTTGAGTATGTCTTCATAAAAACCGGATGAAAGGTCAGGTTGTTAAATATTGACCTTTCCCCAGTTTATCCAGTACATAGTTGACGTTAGGGATTGGTTACTTATAGTCGATTATTTTTCGTTCAATTTACGGTAATCTACTACTATTCTCGACTTTTACTCCAGCATCCATCTTTTTTGGGACTACCCAAATAGCCCTTGCTCTAACATCTTTTGCGCCTGTTCCAGGGGAGTTGCTTCGTACATGTCGGCGAACAGGAAGAAGTTAGCTTCCTGCACGTTCGTGGTTTCCCTGCACGATGACGACTACAGTTTTCTTCAAGGAAACGTCGTAAGAGGTGGGTATTTAAACTTAATGAAAGCTATAAAGCAGACCTTGTGGTAATTGGTTGAGGAACAAATAGAAAAAATATTTAGTACTTAAGGCAAATTGAATTATGGACATACGTTTAGTGCGGAAAACGAGAAAATAGAGTTGCTTTTTAAAAATTGATTTTTGTTGATTTTTACTAAATTCTACTTAATATTATAAGGTTTATGAGTAACGGAGTGAGGGTTTTTAATACTTTACGCTTATACATATATATCGCGGACGAAGTCGCGTAAAAAGCTACAATGTAATAAAATTGGACTAAATATTTATTCGAACAGGAAAAACGCTATACCCATACGCGGCGGCACTAATGGCTGTATGGGACACCCTCGCGATGTCAACAGAACACAAAAAGAAGCAGCTGCCGGTACAATTTTCTGACGTTCACCTTTATGCCCAGCCCATCCTACACGACAGAAGGTATCTCAAGATCCACGTTAACCTGCACAGAGGCACCGGGATGTTTGAAGTGAGTTACAATAACCAAAATCTTCCTCAATCTATCTTTTATATACGGGCGAGGCCACATCACTGCTCTACGTTACGGCGCCGTCGTACGGAAAATACAATAGTAGGGGAGCCCAAGAGGGGATTTTGGGATTTAATCGAGCGCGTCAGATTAAGATATGAGGGATACCTCGGACACAGTATACCTTCCTCCACCACATATCCGACTTTAATAATGGGGAGTTAGGTTTTTTTGTTATTTATGTTTGCTACAACACATGCATATCGTCAGATTATATGTTCCTAGTTATTCTTTAATTATTTCGTTCCTAATAAAAAACTGCCAACCACGACCGAGGATACTTTTGTGACTTTTTTCGACTTTTTTTGTCAGCACTTATGTCCCTTACGTCATGATCAAATCATCAGATTATTATTAATACACAATTTTGGCATGTGATAAAGCCAGCTTGTATTAATTAGACGCGCTCGAGTAATTTCACGTGACTTTTATTTTTGTTTTGAATTTTTGAAACCCCTTATCTGCTCTCCCCACCGGTGAAATGAAAAATATCATATCACCTTTTTTCCTCTTTACCACCTGATCTTTAAAGTCTAGTGGGTCCCCACGTTAGTCCACATTTAGCATCATGGGCTCCCCTACTACAATATTGCACATGAATGCAGTACGTTGACGCAACGTAAAAATTCATCAATTCATCAAATTCGACATCGTACGTCAGCTATAGTTTTTTCCCAAAGTACTGGATGTCCCTGATCTAAGGATATCATGTAATCTGCATCGTAGTGCGCTATCTTGCTTAAATGCGCGCAGTTAGATCAAAGTGTAGATCACTTATTGACAGGTGCGCGACGTCGCATCTCAGGTAAGTTGCGGCAGCGCACTGGAAATTTTGTACGATTTGTTTTGCGGCGTCACGTCGTATATTTTTGTGACGTGACGCAGAGATGTGGCCTCGCCCTATCTCTAAATAACCCTTAAAAGTGTAAAGTAAGTTAAACTTCAGCGAAGGCTCGGAAACTAGAAAACGTTCGGCGGCGTTGTAGAATGGTGACACCAATGAAGTGCAATCCATATAATAGACAAATAGATAATAACTTTTCTTCAATTGTTAAATACATGATGTTAGAGTAATAATTGTTATCCTTCAAACCATCAAATCAGCCTGTCAACATTATTTAGGGATTTTCTGTTATTGTTCTGAGGATTTTATTGTTTTTTTGTTTTCACACATGGGGTTACATTATCGAAGCTTTCATACGGATTCCTAACTTTTTGAAAATATTTTATAGCCTATGTTCATCAGGGATTATGTAGGATTCTAATGGTAACAGACATTAACATGTGATGACTAGCTCCGTGGCGCAGTGGTCAACACGTCAGCCTGCGACACGAGAGTGCCCGGGTTCGATCCCCGGCCAGGTCAAGATGGAAAATGATCTTTTTCAGATTGGCCTGGGTCTTGGATGTTTATCTATTTATGAATTTATTATAAAATATAGTATCGTCGAGTTAGTATCCCATAACACAAGTTTCGAACCTTCTTTGGGGCTAGCTCAGTCTGTGTGATTTGTCCGTATATATTTATTTATTAACAAATCAGTCCAGTACTTTCGGAGCCTATTCAATGCAAACGAACAATCAAACAATCAAATCTTTATTCTTTATAATATAATATTATTCTAGATTATTTTTATTTTATTTTTTATTTATTTATTTTTTAAGGAGAACTAACAGCTATAATACAATAATATATAAACTTAAGTACAAAAAAGAAAGCCAATAAAAAGTTTCCGCCAATAGCAACAAAAAATATTATTAACAATTTTAGAGCACTAAAATAATTAAAACTAACCATACGCCTACATAAGCATAATCCGCATATTAGTGTAGATAGAGTAGATGTAGAAGTGTAAATGTAGATGTCTATGGTTGTTTGGGTATCCATAATTGTCGAGTGTGTTAAAAAAATATTTTTGTTTTATAGGTTTTAGAAAAAGATTCCCTTGTGGCTACCGGATATATAGTTAGAAAAATAGTGCCAGTCAAGATGCATATTATATCTCAAACTCCGACGTATAAAGGGAAAATATTCAAGTCTGATGAAGTCTACCAGTTGCTAAAAAACAGGGACTATTGTTATAGGTATGTTTATATATTTTTATGTGTTTACTTACCTACTAAATACTTATGTACAAATTTAATAGACATTTCTGCAAGATCATGCTGCAGATAGACAGCAGTTTAGGGCAACTAGTAAAATTTAAATTACGTTCATTCACTCTTTTACATATAATACTAGGTGCCCCGGCGAACTTCGTTTCGCCATACGTTAAAAACTATCCTATCTCTCAAGTTGGATCGAACTGCACATGGTGTGCGAATTTTATTATGTCAAAAAAACTTCCAGCTGCAATAATAACACATATATTAACACATATATTAACACATATATTAACACACCAGTATTTTATTTCTAACACTCGTAAAATTAACCGTTTAGAAATACAAAATAAGTTACGTAAATAAATACCACGATAATATTAAATATACTTATAACATTATACTTAGCCAACAAATTAAATTCTTATTTTTACCACTTCAATCACTTTTTATGTTTAATCACTTAATAATAATTAAAATGCGTCCGCTCGACTCAACGATTAAAGTCGGAATGAATGTGCCTCGCTGCCGCCATTAATGACGTAATGTCGCCCCTTCCAACCGCGGTAACTGTTGTCATCGTGAAATAGTGAGGGCGACAACATCCGGCCGTCCTGCAAACGAAGTCGTCCTCGGCTTCGTTGTAGTCTGGTGCATGACTGCGAACAAATGAGTATGAGCTCAATATTTCTATAGACTATACTGTTTACAAATGCTAACTCTCCATTGGTCAGCAATTTAGTATATAAGTGTACATAAGAGGTTACGGATCCATCGGCGGTCAGTTAACTCAAATGCACATCATTCGATCCTTATCTCCGAACAAGGGCACACTAATAAAGCAAGAACGCTGTTCCATCACCGGTCAGCACGCATAATCTGTGATCAATTCTAGGCGATGCCTTTGGCCAACCCTAGTTATTCCTTGTCACAGACCAAGCTTTACCCTTACATCAGTGAGCCAATGTTCGGAGTATAAAGCACCAGACACAATTTACTATTTTAACACAATACTATTTTTGGACACTAATTAGAATAAACAACTTATAAATACCTGACAACATCCGGGTGATATCCTTGTGATGTTATTGCTCCAAGTCTGCAAGTTTTACCCAGGGTTTCATGTTTTCTACGCATGCTACACCACTGTAGGACTTGATCGCTCGTTCTGCTCCTCTCATATCCTTGACCTTATATCTGTCATGACCCAGTATTTCTATGACCTGAAATGGACCTTTGAAAAGAGGCATTAGTTTTTTACTCTGGCCGTCATTAGTTTGGCTGGGTATTTTAATAAGCACCAAATCACCCACTTTATAATTGGGAGCTGGTTTCCTTCGTGCATCAAAAGCTTTTTTTTGATTGGCAGCGCATTTTTGAATATTTTGATCCACTTTTTTGCGTAAAGATGTTACATCTAAAATAGTCTCCGTGGTATCATTGTCCTGAACTTTGTCTGTATCCATATTTATTCTATATCCGAAAAATACTTCACTCGGAACTGCAGAAGTGGTTTTGTTTATAGTGGAGTTGATACCTTGTTGAATACTTGTAATATTGCAATCCCATTTATTACAATCTTTATCAGCACCCATACTACGCAGTGCTTCCAAAATAGTTTGATTATATCTTTCCACCTGGCCATTAGAACGGGGCATTGCGGTGGCAATTACATGGTGTCTAATATTCTTATCACTACAATATCTAGTAAACAAATTAGAAGTAAATGCTGTACCTGCATCACATATAAGTCTTTTGGGATTTCCAAATACTTTGAAAATTTTGTCGAGCTCATTAATAACCATTTTACTTTTTGTATTTTTAACTGGCGCAATAAAAACAAATTTTGTAAAAGCATCTACAATGACAAGCAAATAACAATTTTTTTGCGTTGTTTTTACGAAAGGACCTAAATGATCTAAATGTAAAGTATGGAAAGGCCTTGCATACTTTGGTATCGGAAACAATGAACCTGGTTTTTTGCCGTGTACATTCTTAAAATATAAGCAATTGAGACAATTTTTAACGTACTTCGAAACAGTTTTTTTCATATGCGGGAACCAATATTTGTCTCTAATCCTTTCTAATGTTTTGTCTACCGCAAAGTGACCCACATCATCGTGATTACATTTTATAATCTGCCAGGTGCATTGTTTTGGTACTAGCCATCTCCTACCATAATCAGTTCTACGAAATACTTTATTTCCTACAAGCTCGTAATCTTTAAACATTTGTTTATTTGCTTCGGCATCCCCTGACTCTAAAATAGCCTTTATATCACATATGGATTGATCTTGAAGCTGCACTGACAAAAGCCAATCAGACTCCGTTATAGACATCACGCTTTCATTGAACTGAGGGTTGCTACAAGGCATGGGATTTCTACTTAGAGCATCTACGTGCTGGATTTGTAAACCAGGCCTATGCACTATCTCAAAGGTAAATTCGTGAGTTAGTAAAACCCTCCTGCCAATGCGTGAATTTATTTCCTGTTTATTTATAGAATACCTAACAGCACTGCAATCAGTAACAATTTTAAACAATAGGCCCAGTAAATAGTGCCTAAATTTCTGTAAAGCCACTGTGATCGCTAAAAACTCTAATTCGAAAGAATGGTATCGTTTTTCCTCTTTAGTAGTCTGACGGCTATAGAAATGAACCGGTTTTTCTCCACTATTCGTAACTTGTGTTAAGATACACCCAACACCATTGCGGCTAGCGTCTGTGTATAAGATAACTGGTAAGCTAGGATCAAAAATGTTAAGTGTTGAACATTTTAACTTTGTTTTTAAAATTTTAACTGCCTGATCATGCCTGCTATCCCATTCCCATGTAGAATCTTTTTTTAATAAATTAGTCAAAGGTTTACATAACACTGCACAAGATGGAATAAATTTTCGAAAATAATTTATCAACCCTAAAAACTGCCGTACTTGATGAACGTTACTTGGCATTGGGTAATTTTCGATTGCTTCTAACTTCTTTTTACTTGGTCGAATCCCATCGAGAGAAATTTGATAGCCCAAAAAAGTTACACATTCTTGAAAAAAATTACATTTATCCAAGTTTATTGTTAATCCATTTTCTTGCAAAATCTTCAGTACCTTCTCTAAGCACTCAATATTTTCGTTTATTGATTTGGTTGCAATTAACAAATCATCCATGTAACATATTACGCGATCAAATCGGAGATTACCCAATACAGTGTTCATCAATCTTTGAAACACAGAAGGTCCATTACAGAGACCAAAAGGCATTCTTAAGTACTCATAATGCCCGTCCTCAGTAATAAAAGCGGACCGCGGAATAGAATCTTCTTTAATTTTAATTTGATAATAACCACTTTTTAAATCAAGAGACTTAAAATATTTACAACCCTTTAATCTATCAATAAATTCTTCCACAATGGGCATGGGATATTTCTCTTTGACTGTAATGCTATTCAGTTGCCGATAATCTACACACAGACGCTTTTCACCATTAGGTTTATCAACTAAAAGTATTGGACTAGCATAGGGTGAATTACTCTCCCTAATTATGCCATTATTTAATAAATCGTTAATAATTTCCCTGGTTTTAATTCTTTCCGATTCAGACATACGGTATGGTCGTCTTGAAACTGGTTTACTTGATGTTAATTCTATTTCCAGTTCTACACAAGAGGTTTTCCCTAACGAATTTAAATCTTTTGAAATGCACAGTGGATACTTCGTAAACATTTCCATTAAAATATTAAGGTGATCATTTGACTTAACCTTAAATAGAGACGATTCTATAACCATTACTTGTTCTTTAGTAATAGACTGAAATATTAAAGAAGTACCGATCCTAGTATACATTATACTCCTATTTTCAGTAAAATTTCTGCCAATTAATATACTACAGTTGGATAGCGAATCAATAATATAAAACGTGGTAAGAAGTTCAACATCGTCTACTTTAAGTTTGCCAGTTACAGCCATATCCACCTTAGTTTGAGATTCACTAGTAAAACCTGTGAGAGTGACGTGATTCTCGAGAGAAAAAGGAATAAGGTTCAATTCTTTAGCTAAATCAGATGTTATTAGGGAGCAATCGCTTCCCATATCAATAAAAGCTTGACATTTACAATTATTAACGGTAACTTCTTTATAGAATTTTTGTTTATCGCTATTCGTATTTATCAACTTTACTTCAGCATTTTTCTCGGCTTTAAGTTTGTTTTTATATCTACATATGCTTTCTAAGTGACCAAGTTTATCACAATTATTACATTTAGAATCTTTATGTTTACAGTTTATTCGTTTATGTCCGACACCGCCACAACAAAAGCAAGTCAATTTTGAAGTACCTGAATCGTTATTTAACTGCTCTGAGTTCGTATTCTCGGTTTTCTGGTTACTTTCAGACTTAAATCGAGAAAAATGCAGTTTTGTAGGTATATTGGAACTACTTCTAGTTGTTAATTTTGAACCATCCGATGTATGAATCTTATTATGCAGAAATGAGGCCAAGTCATCACAATATCGAATAGAACCAGCATCTGCAGCTGTGCTTATGTGTTCGTCTCCAATAGAACCGACAATTATAGATATTATGTCCCTCTCCGAAAATGATAACCTCATTCTATCAATTTTGCTTTTCTGCTGAAAATAAAATTCATACAACGATTGCCCCTCCTTAGGTTTAATCTGCATTAATTCTTTAAGCATACTATACATATTTCGCTTGGTTTCAAAAGTGTCGACTAACGTACGACGCCAGTCCCGCCATTGCCATTTCGTCCAAGAAGTTTCACTTTTTTTGCAATGAGTCATACCACAACTTAGCTGTGTTTTTCAATTTTTGCAAAGCTTGGTACTTAATTTCATTATCAGACCACCCAAAAGTGCGTGCATTAGCCTCAACAACGTTTGTCCACATATAAATATCATCAATTAAAGGGTCAAATTCTGGTATAACCGACGAAGTAATAACATTGTGTCTTACGGTTGGCGATTTCCGGCTGCGCCGCGCTCGTTTTGACCTGTGGCGTTTGATGTCGCTGCTACTGCTGCTTGCAGACGACGTTATGCTGCTAACTGAAGAACTTGAAGACGTCTCATGTCGTCGCCGACGAGGCTTTTTCGATTTTTCCCTTTTACGGCTACGTGGCATTGTGGACGTGTAGTAGAAGCACTTCTGATGTCAAAAAAAACTTCCAGCTGCAATAATAACACATATATTAACACATATATTAACACACCAGTATTTTATTTCTAACACTCGCAAAATTAACCGTTTAGAAATACAAAATAAGTTACGTAAATAAATACCACGATAATATTAAATATACTTATAACATTATACTTAGCCAACAAATTAAATTCTTATTTTTACCACTTCAATCACTTTTTATGTTTAATCACTTAATAATAATTAAAATGCGTCCGCTCGGCTCAACGATTAAAGTCGGAATGAATGTGCCTCGCTGCCGCCATTAATGACGTAACGTCGCCCCTTCCAACCGCGGTAACTGTTGTCATCGTAAAATAGTGAGGGCGACAACAATTATAATCGGTTAAGTGGTTTAGGAGTCCATTGAGGACAAACATTGTGACACGAGATTTATATATATTAAGATTAAATATACTCGTAGGTACAACGCTGATCTATTGAATTCACACTTTGAGACTTCTCCTAACAATTTATGTTGGTTCTATTCGTTTTTGTATTGTTAAGGTACTTAACTTTAGGGCGGAATAGATAATGGATTAAACTAGGAACAAGTATTATCCTAACTAATATTATAAATGCGAAAGTGAATTTGTTTGTTTGTTTGTTACGCTTTCACGCCGTAACTACTGAACCGATCATCATGAAATTTTGCATACAAGTTCTCTGGAGTACGCAGAAGGCTATAATAATAGATCTTTTATCCCGGGAAAAAGTACTATTCCCGAGGTATCGACATTGACGCGAACGGAGCGGCGGGCGAAAGCTAGTTTTACAATAAGACGGTATGTGTCTTATTTTAAACAACAGATCTTCTTAAGATTTTGTTTACAAAATCAAAAAACTACATTTGCAAAATCAAAAAACCTTTCATGCTAAACAGTAACACACGGCTAAGGAAATAATACCCCATACGTCCAGTTTTAGTCTGAGGGATGATTGTTTCCAATAACATAATAGGTACTAAATCATTTAAATAAAATATAGAGTTGTACACTGCTTATTCCTGCTTATTCGTATTAGGAATCTCTGTCATTCAGTCAGTAGTAAGTGATATTGTAAGTTATAATAGTAATTATCACTTTATATAAAATGATTATATTGACATTCGCCTGAAGATTTGCGTCAAAAAGATGTCAATCTTTAAAGCGTGAGTCGTGACTAACTCTAGTTAATTGAAGAGTGACATGATTTATTTATATTTATTTTACATTATAGAAAGACGTAGTGCGAACAATTAGCTTTGCAGCGCCTTTTGGAAAAACAGACACGTTCTGTTTTTATATAATTTTTGGCTAGCTCCGGTGGCGCAGCGGTCAACATGCCAGCCTGCGACACGAGAGTGCCCGGGTTCGATCCCCGGCCAAGTCAAGATGGAAAATGATCTTTTTCAGATTGGTCTGGGTCTTGGATGTGTATCTATATATGTATTTGTCATAAAATAAAGTATCGTCGAGTTAGTATCCCATAACACAAGTCTCGAACTTACTTTGGGGCTAGCTCAATCTGTGTGATTTGTCCGTATATATTTATTTTTATTTATTAATCTTTATTGTATGTAATCTTTATTGTAATACAATGTAAACGCACAATAGGTGGCCTTGATGCTTAAAGCGTTATCTGTCAGACCTCAGAGTCGAGTCTTGACAATCACAGTTTTACCATCATCATCATCATTTTGAGTAGGTAACACGGTCGCAACTAAACAAAGTATGCTTCCCGTAGGAATCGAACCCACGACCCCCGGGTCTACAGACAAACGCCTTAGCCACTGGACCACGGAGGCAGTTAACACATGAATGAACACATTACACTAAACAATGTGATCCACGGTGCTATTGCTACCATCAGCATTCCATCCGATTTAGAACCAAACGGATTGGCATGGGATGATGGCCATAAAACGGACAGGATGACTCTTGTACCTTGGAGGTTGGGGTGGCTTCTTGTGTGGTACGCTACTTGCATTGACCCGCCGTCTCACCTCCAAGTGAAACAAAATATAATAATAATAAATTAAACAAAATATAACAAATACAAATATGACTTCAAAAAGAGATAATTATGTAATTTTAAATGTAACTTTGATTTTGACATGTAATGTTTTCTGAACAACAGAGGAGCTAATATGGATCCTTGGGGATTCCCACTAAAAAAAAACAGCAGAAGTTAAAACTCCGCGTGGTAGAAAGAAAAGTGGATATTACTTCCTCTCCTACGCCGCGCCGGCGGCCTTATGCAACGTGTCCGTCTAACGAATTTTCGATCAGGTCACGTGTCCTGACACGAGTTTAACATTTTTTACCCACCCCAAAAAGTTTACAACGCCGTTAAAGACGTTTTTACTCTAGAAACGATCTGACTAACGTCATATATTACTTTCAGCGGTGAATTCCGGAGTATCAACGATATGAGCGAGACATACAATAAAGCCAACATCCTATGGAACAAAAACTGGACCACCTTCATCGACAGCCTGCTTCAGATGTATACCTTACACCACGACTACGAAGGAGTTCCGGAACCTTGCCTTATTAGAAGTCTGAGTATTAACGTGAAGAGACATTTTGAGAATATGTTGCATGAGGATGGACTTACTTTAATGGAGGCAAATTTCAGTCAGGAATATGACCTATTATGGTAACTTCTACTAAGTCAACCCATCAATATGCTAGTTTCCTGGGCCAAAATAATATTATTACTTATTACTATTAATATTATTAAAAATATTGGATGCATACGTATCCAATATTTTTTGAATACATACGTACATTTAAACAAAAATGGTGAAGATAAAGCGCGTCAATGTTCATGAGCTCGTTACGTTAAAATTTGCTCAAAAGTGTAGCAAACTATGACGTCACACGGACCTTTAACGGGAATTTTCAATATTGGATACATACGTATTCAATATTTTTTGATTATCTAAGTTACGGACTAATAGTAATAATATTATATTGAAGAAAAAATACTTTTTCTTTTGTCAATTAAACAAACAATTATAAAGATATAGCGCTTCAAAGTTCATGAGAGGGGCTCGTGATGTCAAAGTTTGCTAAAAAGAGTAGCAAACTATGATGACGTCAAATGGAATCTCAAATGGCTCTAACTTTACAATTGTTTGTTAAATCGAAAAAAGAAAAAATACATATCCAAAGTTTTTTAATTATCTAACTGACGGACTAATTATATTTTTTTAGGAAACTAGCCTATTATGTCTCCTACATTTACACCCACTATAATGAAATAAAAAATCGCGTATGTCAGGCAAAAATAAAATTTATATGATTTTGCTCATACGCATATTGAGAGTCAAAATGTATGTATAAAAAGCCTTATTTTTCAAAAACAATACGTCTGCTTAGGCAAATTATAGCCTATATAACTAAGGAGGGTGTAAGAGTAAGAATTCTACCAATAGTTCCGTCAAAATCTGTTGAGACATTTACAAGTTACTGGGAAATGATGATATTATTTCTATAAGTGTTTTATTTTGCATTCACAATGCTATTTTGATATACTCTTTATAAATTAAGAAATAAAATATGGTGAAAAAATTTCATGACATTGAATTGTGCGGTAGCTCAGATGGCAGAGCATAGGTCGTACATAGACCTAGGTCGCCGTTTCAAGTCCCGCCCGCATGAAATTTTTTCACCATATTTTATTTCTTCATTTATTAAGAGTATACATATATATTTACATAGCTACATATATATGAACTTGACATACTATACGCTCCTTTTTTGGCAGTCGTGTGACTAAAACTGTCTTCCAATAGGCTAGTTTCTAAAAAATATAATAAGTTCTGTTAGATAATCAAAAAATATTGGACACGTATTTTTTATTTTGTCAATCAAAAATATATTAAGACAACCCGTTATAGGTCCGTGTGACGTCATAGTTTGCTACACTTTTGAGCAAATTTTAACGTAACGAGTTCATGAACTTTGACGCTCTTTATCTTCACCATTTTTCGTTTAATTGATAAAAGAAAAAATACGTGCCCAATATTTTCTAATTATCTAACTGATTAACTAATTTTAAATTTATTACTTTGACCCAGGAAACTAACCTATCCTTATTTCCTTTTTTTTTCTAGTTGTGGCGGAATTATGTTGGAAAACGTTTCATTCCGCGATTTGCCGGTAATAACAAAGCAAATTGCTCTAAAAAAAATTATTCCTAGTTTCCTATTAGAAGATTGTGATGTAAGTAGTTTGAGTTTATCTGCAATAGATTTTATAACAACACCTTAACGGCCCGCCATAGGCCAGGCGGCGTGGCGGTACAAACGCGGATGGTCTAAACGCGGATGGTCTAAACGCGGATGGTCTAAACGTGTTAGCTACTTTGGATATTTTCGTTTTTAAGAATATTCAAGGGTTATACGAAAAAGAAAAATACATGATGGTTGCCTTATCTGTAATGCAATTATAGTCAAAAGTTTCAAGGTTAATTTTAATGTATTTGGTGAATAATGCTGTATACTGAGTTGATTAGACGTGATTTGGAGGCCACTTTGCAATTTTTTTCTATCGAGAAAATTTAACGCAATCGTGTTTTTGAGTCAGATAGTTACCAGAGTTAGTCCTGAACCTTGCTGCATTTTTATTTCAACTTGAGTATTTCATTATTATTAATATTACAGACAATCATGCAAAGCAGTGTGTACGGGCTCTTAAGTTACATAATGAAGTGTTTGCTCTAAAAATATCTGGTCTGGGAGAAAAAAAACGTAGAATGTGCCAGCTGCTTCTCTTCCGCAGATTATCTATATAGCAGATTGGGCTAAAATCTGCGGAATTATGTCAATAGGCGATGCGGCTAGCAACCTATCACTATTTGATTCTGTTTTTTTATCTACGTGCCCTCCAACATGCTAAAGGTGGCCATAAGGTCTTATAGACCTAGGCTCTGTCTATCCCGCAAGGCAAAAAGACGTGATACTATGTAGGTATGTATGATACTATGTGCTCTAAAACAGAAACGGCATTGCCCTTTATTCATTACTAGCTTTCGCCCGCGGCTCCGCTCGCATCAATACCGATCCGTCGGGAACAGTATTTTTTCCCGGGATAAAAGGTAGCCTATGTCCTTCTCCGTATTTCAGAGAACTTGTATGCAAAATTTCATGATGATCGGTTCAGAAGTTACGGCGTGAAAGCGTAACAAACAAACTCACTTTCGCATTTATAATATTAGTAAGGATACACCAGGCTTCATCATCAGCATCATTTCAGCCGTCAGATGTCCACTGCTAGACAAAGACATCTCCCAAGGATGAATTATTCCATGGGAGGATGTTGCCATACTCACCACGCTTTACAGGCGTTTCTTTTAGATTTTTACTAGCTTTCGCCCGCGGCTCCGCCCGCGTCCATGTCGATCCCTCGGGAATAGTACTTATTCCCGGGATAAAAAGCCTATGTCCTTCTCGGTACTCCAGAGAATTTGTATGCAAAATTTCATGATGATCGGTTCATTCGTTACGGCGTGAAAGCGCAACAAACTCACTTTCGCATTTATAATAATATTAGTTAGGATTAGGATGTTCCATACATACATATTATCACGTCTTTTCCTCTTAATAATAAATAAATAAATATAAATATATAGGGACAAATCACACAGATTGAGCTAGCCCCAAAGTAAGTTCGAGACTTGTGTTATGGGATACTAACTCAACAATTCTATATTTTATAACAAATACATATATAGATAAATATCCAAGACCCAGGCCAATCTGAAAAACATCATTTTCCATCTTGACCTGGCCGGGGATCGAACCCGGGCACTCTCGTTTCGCAGGCTGGTGTGATGACCGCTGCGCCACGGAGCTAGCCAACGATCCTCTTACGATCCGGGTTTTTATTCCCTTACTTCTTTGGCCTTTAAAAGCCACGTTTAGCATGTTTTAACTAAATATTATTATTATTTACACCTCGAAGATTGATTACCAGATTTGAAACCAATAAATTATATAAACACCCAGTTATTAATCAAATGCTCTTATTGAAAGGAAAGAGTAGGCTTTTGCCCAGTAGTGTAACATGACAGTTGGAAAAAAAAACCGGCTAAGTGCAATTAATTTTAATTAATTATTTATTTATTTTAAAGTGAATACATAACTAAGTATTCTGTGAATATTTCAAGCGTCTACCTGTTGCCGTTATCAATATCGAACAAAAACAAGCAAAAAAATCACGTTTGTTGTATGGGAGCCCCCTTAAAAAAATATTTTAGTCTATTTTTTAGTATTTGTTGTTATAGCGGCAACAGAAATATATCATCTGTGAAAATTTCAGCTGTCTAACTATCACGGTTCATGAGATACAGTCTGGTGACAGAGGTAGACGCTTGAAATATTCACAGAATATATATTTATATATTCACTTTAAAAAAAATATTAAATAAAAGTAAAATTTATTATTAAGGGGGGCACCCATACAACAGACAAGATTTTTTTGCCGTTTTATAACGGTACGGAACCCTTAGTGCGCGAGTCCGACTCGCACTTGGCCGGTTTTATAGTATGTCTCTGGGTTCACTGTACCACCTAGCAAAGGCCTTCTCTAACCCTTTCCATTGCTTTCTATCTCTGGCAACTTTTTAACAGTTAAGTCCTGCTGTGAGTTTGAGTTCATCCTCCCAAGTGCATGGTCCTACCCCTTCCTCTTTTACCATCTCTGGGATACCAGTGTGTTATGTTTTAGCTCCGCTTTTCTTGTTTACAATTACACTGTATCATATGGGCAATCCATCTCTATTATTATTGCATATGACATGTATTACTATTACTACTGCCTTCCAGGACAATTGGGGGAAAGATATTTCGTCCTCGGAAAAACCATGTACAAACAGTGTGGTGTCATTGAAAAGCATGCAACTTGGAGATCTGAATTCATTGCTATGGGTCAAGCAGCCCATGTTGAAGGGAGCTGGTATACCTGTTACGGTAGGTAATTTATATATCTGTAGATAGTCGTCAGTAAAGAGTACCGACTGTCTAGCTATCACGGTGGTGTCACGGTCAATCGACCATGCACACCCTGGTATCAGAGTACTTCGAAAACGGCCCCTCGGCCTCTGACGACTAACCTAACCTAACGACTACCAGATGGCAGTCGGGATCACCGGATTAACGTGCCTTCCGAAGTACGGAATCATCTTTATTATCAGACAATCAGGTGATTCAAGTCTGCACTATCCTAACGTCCTAATCAAACTGGAAACAACTTAACAAAGTATGCTTCCGGTGAGAATCGAACCCACGACCCCCGAGTCAACAGGCAAACGCCTTAACCACTGGACCACGGAGGCTGTTAAGATCCAGTTATTATCCCAAATTATATGAGCAGCATTTCTCAATACTCTTGTTCTAAAACAAGTATAGTGAAGTGAAGGATTTTGTAGATATTCCTGAGAATATAGATGTGATTGCATGTATGTAATGTAAATAAATAAATAAATATATACGGACAAATCACACAGATTGAGCTAGCCCCAAAGTAAGTTCGAGACTTGTGTTATGGGATACTAACTCAACGATACTATATTTTATAACAAATACATATGTAGATACACATCCAAGACCCAGGCCAATCTGAAAAAGATCATTTTCCATCTTGACCTGGCCGGGGATCGAACCCGGTCACTCCGTGTCGCAGGCTGGCGTGTTGACCGCTGCGCCACGGAGCTAGTCAAGTAATGTAGATTCCATACATACGATTACGTCTATATCCCTCATGGGGATAAACACGCGATCTTTATTATACGCTTACTAGGTTTTCCAGAGTGAAAAGCCTGGTAAGCGTTTGCCACTTCTAAACCACTTTTTAGTGATTACAGTGGTGTAAGGGTATATATTATGCTTTCAGGTCTACTACTGCAGTTTAAACCACCGTGACACGAAGCAAGCATTAGGAATCTCCAAATATTATGGCGACAGTACAGGGTCTTATGCGATGGAGTTCAGCGGAGTTACTGACAGGTTGTTTTTTTTAGTAACTAACTTCGCATTGATCACTTGACAAAAAAAGACAGTGGAACTCTGGACTGTGGACGATAACTAAAAATATAATTCTGTCTAATGTCTAATCTAAAAATTAACGTCTCTCCAGTGTACCTTTTTACGCTCACGTACAAAGTATATTGACATGCGATGAATTGAATTGATCTTTAGTGTTTCAAGTCTTGGCAAATTCCCAAACTGTTGGAATTGTCAGACTTGTCGGTCGATTAATAATAAAATGACACGATACGTACAACAGGGCGGAAGTGTCACCTCATACAATACTACTGACGCGAATGCCAACATACTTGACAATACCTGGATTGGCTCATTTAGTCGACATGTGTGTCAACTAATCCGATTTTACAAAAATCGTTTGTCGCATCCTTCAAATATTAGGTATCCTCTCCAATATTGAAAACACCAAAACCATCGGCTCATAAAGTTTATTTATTTATTTAAGTCATTAAGCCGAAAGCTGGTTGAGGTGTCAGGTGACCAGAGGGCTGGCAATTTTCTAGGAAAAAGAATATAATAGAAGGCTGAAAAGGCTTCTAGGTAGTTTCCGCGTGACAACGAATAGGACATTCTTTATTTATAATCATCATCATCATCATCATCATATCAGCCGCAAGAAGTCCACTGCTGGACATAGGCCTCCCCCAAGGATTTCCAATACGACCGGTTGGAAGCGGCCTGCATCCAGCGTCTTCCTGCGACTTTAGTCAGGTCGTCCGACCATCTGGTCGGTGGGTGTCCGACGCTGCGCTTGCCGGTACGTGGTCGCCATTCGAGAACCTTTCTGCCCCATCGGCCATCGGTTCTGCGCGCTATGTGCCCCGCCCACTGCCACTTCAAAGAGCTAATCCGCTGAGCTATGTCGGTGACCTTTGTTCTTCTACGGATCTCCTCATTTCTGATTCGATCTCGCAGAGAAACACCGAGCATAGCCCTCTCCATAGCTCTTTGAGCGACCTTGAGCTTTCTTATGAGGCCCATAGTAAGGGACCACGTTTCGGACCCGTAAGTCATCACTGGTAACACACATTGATTATAGACTTTCGTCTTCAGGCACTGAGGTATTTTGGACGAGAAGACATAGCGGAGCTTCCCGAACGCTGCCCAGCCGAGTCGGATTCGTCGAAACACCTCGTCCTCGAAGCTGGAACTGCCAACCTGGATCAATTGACCCAAGTAGACATATTGGTCCACAGCTTCAAGGACGGAGTTCCCAACAAATACCGGTGAAGGCACAACATGGACATTCGACATTATTTTCGTCTTGTCCATGTTCATTGTAAGGCCCACCTGTTGGGAAACTCCATTGAGGTCATTGAGCATGGTACTTAAGTCCTCCAGCGTCTCTGCCATAACAACGATGTCATCGGCAAATCGAAGGTGAGTGATATACTCGCCATTGATGTTGATGCCAAGTCCTTCCCATTCCAGGAGCTTGAAAGCATCCTCCAGAGCAGCGGTGAACAGTTTCGGAGATATGACGTCTCCCTGTCTCACACCTCGCTGCAATGGTATAGCCTTCGTGCTCTGCTCCTGTACTCGAACTGACATGGTGGCGTTGCTGTATAAGCACTTCAACACTTCGATATACCGATGGTCGATGCGGCATCGCTGGAGGGACTGAAGCACGGCCCATGTTTCGACCGAATCAAAGGCTTTCTCATAGTCCACAAACGCTAAGCATAATGGCCGGTTATACTCTCTGGTCTTCTGTATAACCTGCCGCAGCGTATGGATGTGGTCTATGGTACTGTAGCCTTTTCGGAAACCGGCTTGTTCGGGAGGCTGGAAAGCATCGAGCCTGTTCGTGAGACGATTCGTGATCACCCTCGAAAACAGCTTATAGACGTGGCTCAGGAGTGTGATGGGTCTATATTTCTTCAATAGAGTATTATCACCCTTTTTGAAGAACAAAACCACCACACCCCTGTTCCACGCCTCCGGCGTAATGCCCTCGAACAGAACGGAATTAAAGAGCCTCTGAAGGACTTTCAGTACCGGCGTTCCGCCCGCTTTCAGAAGCTCTGCTGTAATTCCGTCCTCGCCCGGCGCCTTGTTGTTCTTTAGCTGTTTGAGGGCAATCCTAATCTCGTACAGGCTGATGTCCGGGATGTCTTCGGTATAGTGACGGGTTAGCTTGGCTCTCGGATCTTTGGCCAAGCTGATAATGGGTTTGGCTATTGAGGTATAAAGCTGCCCATAAAACCTCTCGATCTCTCCCAGCACCTCGGCCTTTGTCGTCGCCACGCTGCCGTCCTCCGTCTTCAGCTTCGTTAATCGACTTTGCCCAATAGACTCCACTCTTGCGAACACTTTGGAGCCCTTATTTAGCTCTATCGTCTCCTTAATACGCTCGGTATTGAAGGAGCGAATGTCGTGTCGCAAGGACTTTTGGATTCGTCTATTGAGCTGCCGATGCACGTTTGCGTCTTCGGAGGTCTGCAGCGGCGTGGAGCGTCGCGCGGCCATCAACTCCTGGGTCTGGGGCGAGATCTTTTGAGGTTTGTATTTGGGACAGGACCTAAAAAACTTTGATCCCACCGCTTGGACAGTTTCTACAAACCCATTGTTTAGCTCGTCCACTGTAACGCAATCCTTCAGGCAATCAAAGCGATTTGAGAGTTCCAGTTGGAAATTGTCGACATTCTTGATATGGATCGGTGATGGTCGGAGCGTAGACTTCATCAAGCGAGTCCTCTCTCGTCTGAGATTGATATTCACGATGCCTCTCACGATTCGGTGATCGCTACCGGTTTTAATCCTATTGATCACAGAGACATCGTTGAATATCTCTCTCCTCGTCGACAAGATGAAGTCTATCTCGTTTTTGACAGGGGGTTGGTCTCTTCTGCTGGGGCCCATCCAAGTCCATTTTCTATGAGGCGGCTTCTGGAAGAAAGAGTTCATCGCATAGAGTCCCTCTTCTTCCAGGAAATCAGCCAGCCTATGGCCCCTGTCATTCCGTTCTCCATATCCAAATTGTCCCACTCTGGACTCTCCATCGCTCCGCTTACCAAGTATTGCGTTGAAGTCCCCCATAACAATCGTAAAATAGGTTTCGGAAGCGTGTATGGCCCTACTAATGTCCTCATACACCACTTCCACCTCTTCATCTGAGTGTTTCCCGGTCGGCATATATACCTGTACTACCTTCAACAAGTATCTTTTAGATACTCTGAGTATCAGGTATATTACCCTGCTGGAAACACTTTCGATGGTTACAACGTTGTTGATGAGGGACTTGTGGACGAGAAACCCGACACCATGCTGTGACTTTTTAAAGTCACCCTCCCGGTGATAGAGTAGGTTACCAGACTTCAGGGTTGTCGTGCCCTCTCCCTCTCTTCGGACTTCAGACAGACCCAATATGTCCCATCGTAACCTACTCATCTCCTCTTCCACTTCCTCGACCTTCTCGTCTAGCCTCATTGTGCGAATGTTGTGTGTTACCAGGGCCAGTCTCTGTTGGGGGTGGTAGCCGGATCTCTTCCGGAGATTCTTCGCACCCCCTGCCCCGCCGTTACCGTGACCGCTACCGGAGTCAGGAATAGGGGGGCCGCCGGGGACTGGGGGCCTTGGTACGTTATCCATCTTCATGAGGGGGTTTTGCCATACTCACCACGCTTGGCAAACGGGTTGGTGAGCGCAGTTATTTGGCTAATGTAGGTTCCGATGCTGCTGCCCATTGAAACCACTTTTAAGCGTGGGAAGGGTAGGATATTATTGGGATAGGGGAGCGGGAGAAGGTTGATGGGATACTACTCACTCGGACGAATTGAGGATGAGCAAGCAGCAGCTCGGGGAGCCGGGCGCGCGTACCCGAAGTCATATCTTCTACCACCGGACAGGCAGTTGAGAATGACACCCCCTGACATGAATACGAAAAACACACAACAAATGGATTAACTGACTAAATTAACTATTGTTTATTTATAATGGATTTTTTTTATTAAAATCGAAAATATGTGATGAAAAAATTTCGCCACAGGCAGGTTTTTTTTAAGTTAAGTAGGTTAGGTTATTTTATTTTTAGTATGAAGATTTAGACAATATTGACTTATAAGTATTTTAAATCTATTTCTGTGTAATGCAAAACATCAAAAACTGTGCAGGGGCGTCACGTCCGATTTTGTCATCCAACAGTCGAACAATGTTGCCATTTTAGGGATATTGTCCCTAGATCTGGGGAGTTTGATTGTCTTTGGAAACTTCTTATTCGTAATCTTCTTTTGCAAAATAATGTAGTGAAATGTGAAGAGTCATACACGAAGATCTTCTTTAGATTAAAGCGTTGTGAAAATTGAATTGCATACTTTAGAAAACCGTTCCTATCTTTTCAATAGGTACCAAAAATTTTTAAAGTACTTTTAAAGGGATATTAAGAGGTTTTTCATTGTTATTTCTGATAAACATTGGAATTCTTTTAAGCAGCATGAGGGAGTTTAGTATTTTTTTTATTTAATAAGTAAAGATTGAAAGCTGATCGGAAGCAAATCGGACGTCTATTGCCACTTTTAAATTAAACAATACCTACTTAATTTTGGTACTCAAATTGTACACACTACAAAAAAATTTTTGTTCAGGATTTTTGCCAGATTTTTCTTTACCGGAATCAAGATTACTTAGCATCCCGACGGCCAAGTGGTCGTGAGCATTGAAATCGCTTACACATGTTAAGCAACCCTGGGCGCAGTCCCTATTGTGATGGGTGACGGCAAGTGTCACATATCTCGAGCTCCTCCGTGCTTCGGAAGGCACCTTTAAGCCGTAAGTCACGGCTGTTATCATCTTTGATGGCTTCGTTAAGCTGTGGCACCTTGAAAAATCTGACACCAGTGTTGGCCACTTACACATACGAAAAACACACAACAAATGGATTAACTGACTAAATTAACTATTGTTTATTTTATTACATTATATAATTGTGTCGCAAAAGTATCGGATAATGTATTATTTAAAAAAAAAAAACAAATATTTGCAAGCTCTAAATGTAGCCGAATAAGCAGATTAGCACCTTATTTAACAACCACTATACCTTATTCAAATCATTTCATTTCAAAAACAATATTACATAATCAAAATCAACTGCACACAAATTACAGAAATGTACACATTTTCATATTCCTCTTTCAGTTTACCTTCATTTCAATATATGAATAATTATCGAACTTCTCTATACTTAGTGGAGAACGTGTGATGGGCTTAATACCACACGGAGCGGCCAGTTCCCGAGTGCTAGCAATCCCGGAACTGCTGTGGCCGGTGCCGGAGCACTGGAGTCTCGAAGACGCGGCCACCGTCCCTCTCGCTTACGCCCAAGCATTCTACTGTCTGGTAAGTAAATATTTAATCCTTCCCTGCACCCTCTGCTAGAACAGTACTGTTAATGAGCTGCTAAGATGAAGAACAAGGTCCCCATGACGCAGTTACCGCCCAGTCATCCATTACTCCCTACGGACGTCATAATAAACTTGAATGTTGTAAACTGGAAAGCACACATACAGATAATAAAGGCAAAAATGTCCCAGTTTATCTACGCACTACGCGAATTAAAAAAGTGTACAAACACAAAGACCGCTCTCATTTCGTACTATGCATACGCGTACGCTTGGCTGAGTTACGGAGTGATGATGTGGGGTGACAGCACAGACGCTCACGATCTGCTAGTGCTACAGAAAAAGTGTGTTCGGATACTGGCCAATATAAAGCAACCGCAGAGCTGTAGACAACATTTTACCAAGCATCTACATATTAGAATTATGCAAATTTGTGAGAAAACACCCAAGTCTATACCGTAAGTATAACGACATCCCCCGCCGATATAAATCGCGGAAACCAAATGACTTGGTACAAATACCTTCGAAATTAGAACTTCATAGCGTCGGACCTTACCCTATGTCAGTAAAAATATATAATAAATTGCCTAACAATCTAAAAGGATGAAACAAATAATAAAAAGTTTTTGAAATTGCTCAAACAATATCTGTTAAAAAATCCTATTATTCCGTCACAGAATATTTACACGATTCTTAGTTATAAGTACATTATATTGTCTACCTTCCTTTCGTCCCATTGCAATGCCTGACAAGGTACATAATGTATTTATACAAAATATTGTATATTTATGTGTTAGATCATATGTAATGCAATGTAATACATGAATAAATGAATAAATGTAGTTTTGTATCAACGCAGTGACGAGCTATATACGATGCACGCTCATACCCAGCCCAAGTATACTATTTTTGAACGAGTGACTCAGTAAAAGAGTGATTTTATCATTATCACCATCAATCCAGCTGTTAGAAGTCCACTGCTGGACAAGGGCCTCTCCTTAAGATTCTTTGTTCCATGGGAAGATATTGCCATACTCGTCACGCTTGGCAAATGGCAGACGGGTTGGCGAACGCAGTTTTTTTGGCTTCTTGGGCTTCCGACGCTGCTGCCCATCGGAAGCATTTTTAAGCTGGGGAAGGATAGGAATTTGTTGGATCTAGGAAGGGAATGAAGGTATTGGGATATTACTTACTCGGATGCATTAGGAAAAAGCAAGTAGCAGCTCGGGAGGCCAGGCGCGCATACCCGATGCCATTTGGATAGCTCCGTGGCGCAGCGGTCAACACGCCAGCCTGCGACACGAGAGTGCCCGGGTTCGATCCCCGGCCAGGTCAAGATGGAAAATGATCTTTTTCGGATTGGCCTGGGTCTTGGATGTGTATCTATATATGTATTTGTTATAAAATAAAGTATCGTTGAGTTAGTATCCCATAACACAAATATCGAACTTACTTTGGGGCTAGCTCAATCTGTGTGATTTGTCCGTATATATTTATTTATACCTGCAACCACCGGACAGGCAGTTGTGGATGATATCCTTGACCAGGGGATCAAAACGAGTGATTTACGGGGGCGTTTCCGATACGTCCTAATTTAAATTTTTCTGATGAATGATTTTAACCAGCGGTTTAGTCCGCTCATTTCCACGGGCGATGAAGGCCTTTATGTCAAAGTCACTGCCTGCTAACTAACCTCCGTGTAACTAACAGTCACTGCGATTTTACGTTCCGTTTAACGCTACACTTCATAAATGTTCAAGTACCTAGACATTGGTCCACGAGGTGACCGCCATGTGGGATGTGGATTCGACGATCATTCTCCCGATAGTTGTATCTGTGAACGGTCTTATAGGGAAGAGTCTTGATCAACACCTCAAGAGGCTCTCGCTAGATGGCTGGATTAAGGGTTAGTAAAACCTAATCCTAAGAAATAAAGAGTAGTAGTAGTAGTAGTAAAAGTTGTATTAAACGAGGAGAAAATAAAATATTTTTATATATTGATTTTCAAATACATTTTAAAATGAGTTGAATCAAATACCTCACTTGTAAAAGTTACGTCACCAACGCAACTAGTGTTGGTGACGTAAGCCTTAATACGTATAAGGGGAAATGAAATTTGGTAAAGAATTTCGGCGCCTAGATTTATTTGTGCGGTAGCTCAGATGATAGAGCATAGGTCGTACATAGACCTAGATCGCCGGTTTAAGTCCCGCCCGCATGAGATTTTTCACCATATTTTATTTCTTAATTTAGTATTTTTGTTGTTTTTAAAATGTCCTGTCCGTCTCCATTGTTTTTAATAAGATATCTTTAAAACAATGGAAATAATACAAGTATTATATAAATAATTAGAAAAAATATAATATTTTCTATCAAATGCAATGTCCTTCAAGTTCAATCATAGCACGCCAACTTTCTCTAATTCTTCTTCAGGATGTCAAAGCACCTTTCGGGAGTAAACATGAAGTATTCGTACATAGCGGCGCCGGTGGCCTCGGCCAGGCTGTCATCTCTGTCGCACTGGCTCTCAATTATAGGGTCTTCACGACGGTTGGCAGTGTGGAGAAGAAGCTATTCCTGCTTAAACGGTTTTCAGCCTTACAAGGTAAAGTTATTCTAGTACACTTGTGACCATTTCTACGTTTAGTTTGTATTTTTTTGTCTTTTTACCATGTGCAATAAAGGGTTTCTATATATCTACCCAAAAGAATCTTAACTAATGACATAATTAAATCTCCTCCTGCTCCTAAATAAACTACCTCCGTGGTCCAGTGAATAAGGCATTTGCCTGTAAACCCGGGGGTTATGGGTTCGATGCCCACGGGAAGCTCATTGACATTTGTTTTGCACTTAGGTACAAGCAATTTTAAATTATCACTGAAGTTACTTTATGTCTATTATTAAATAATCTATATACATATAATATAATAAAACAGTAAAAATATTTTGTCTGTACATTTAGAATTTTTGACTGAAATGGATAGAGGGACACTTAAAAAGAGTAATAGAAAGCAAAAAAATTTTTTTCCAATTTCTTGTCTGTCTGTATATATGATCACGATTATCTCCGAAAATACTGAACCGATTTACTTCAAATTTTAACAATTGCTTTGTTTTAACTCAGCAAAACATTTAAAGTTTGTTTCATCAAAATCGGTTCATTAAAAAAAAGTTATCGTCATTTGAATGACCTCAAGGCATAAGTTTGCCTGCAAACATATAGCAAAAACAAAAAAAAAGGAACATAAGAAAATTTAAATCCAAAGTCAAGTCATCATCATTATACGACAGCATTATACCTATCCATACTATCAATAGTAATCGATACTAAAAAAAAGGAGAATCTGACTGACTGACTGACATATCAACGCAGGGCCTATATAAGGGGAACTTGAAATTTTGCACAGGGGTTCCTTTTATAACGTAGGGGAGCACTAAGAAAGGATTTTTGGAAATTCATCTCCTAAGGGGGTAAAACGGGTTGCAAATTTAGTATGAAACTTTGTCGTTTTTGAAGTTATTCGAATGAAATTCAGCATGAAGGTTCTTTACTGAAAGGTATGAAACACGAGTAAAATATTTTACTCAAAAATCATCCCTTAAGGGGGTAAAATAGGGGTGCAAAGTAAGCATGAAACTTTGCCATTTTTGAAGTTAGTCGAATGAAATTCAGCATGAAGGTTCTTTACTGAAAAGCATGAAACACGAGTAATAATTTTTCTCATAAATCATCCCTTAATTATAACGGGGATTAAAAGTTAGTATGAAACATACCGTTTTTGAAGTTATTCAATTGAAATTCAATATTAAGGTGTTTCATTGAAAGTCATGAACTAATGTATTCCGGGTAATTCTACTGTTCCTGAGAAATCGACACTTACGCGGTCGGAGCCGCGAGCCAAAGGCAAACCTGACTTATATATCAACGCACAGCTGAAACTACTGTGCCCAGAAACTTGAAATTTGGCACAGGGATTCTTTTTATGATGTAAATGAGCACTAAGAAAGAATTTTTAGAAAATCAAAGGGGGTGAAGTTTGATGGAATTTTCTCATTTCTGGACTTAGAAGTTTTAAAAGTAGGTACACAAGTTCTCAATTAAAATTAAAAAAGATCTGTTTAGGTGAACCAGACAACATTCTTTCTTGAAGGGGTAAATAGGGGGTAAAGTTTGTATGGAATTTTTCCATTTGTAAACTTAGAATATAAAAATAGGTATGTAAGTTCTCGATTACAATTAAAAAGATCTATTTAGGTGAAATGGGCAAAATCCCCTCCTTAAGGGCTAAAGATCTATGCAGGTGAAATGTATTAAATTCCCCCTTAAGGGGAAAAAGCAGAGGGGGAGGGGTTTGTTTGGAATTTTTATCATTTCTACTGTTCCCAAGGGAACGACATTAACGCGGGCGGAGCCGCGGGCAACAGCTAGTATATTTAATAAGTATAATATGCACGAAGATTTAAAATGTATGTACAATTGCAAATAATGATAAGGATATAATTTACTAATTTTATTGATTTTGTATGCCTTTTGGCGGGACATAGTGGAGCCAATATTTTGTTAACATCTTTTGTTCAACCTATGTTCACAAAAATATTTTTTTAGTGTTCTATTTTGCATTAACGATGCTATTTTGATATACTCTTATTAAATTAAGAAATAAAATATGGTAAAAAAATTTCAAGTGGGCGGGATTTGAACCTGCGACTTTAAGTCGTATATTGACTTAAGGTCGCAGGTTCAAATCCCGCAAGCTTGAAATTTTTTCACCATATTTTAATTCTTAATTTCACAAAATAAATTTGATTGTACTTAAAACCCTTCCGTACCTTAGTGAAGCACTGATAAACGAAACTGTACGAAATAAAAACAAATTCTGATGGCACTGAATCAGCATTACATGATCAATTTGTCCGCAAAGCGTTAGGGACGGGGGTCCCGGCAGACGTATTCACTTTCCTAACTAGCTTGTCTTTATCAAGCCGTGTAGTTCCGGCAGAGTAGAATAGGACCACTCCAAGTCTTCCCATGGATGTCGTAAGAGGTGACTTATGAAATACAAGCTAAACATCAATGAGACCTCTCCAACCCGTCTGGCCAGCGAGGAGAGTGTAAGCCAATTCCTCTGTCTGCTCTGGCCAAGTATGGCTCCGGTAGTACAGAGAGGGTCATGCTCCTGCAGTGGAGACTAAAAAGACCTGATGGTGATTGTCTTGATCATTATGAAATATTACCCTATTCATCACTTGGTCCATAAAATTTGTGGTTTTCAAATAACCCTTTATGTTGAAAATGGGTCACTCACTCACGTGCTATTTTCAAGGGGAGTTCGAGATGCGCGACGCCGAAGGAATGCGAGCACGTACTTTACGTTGTTAAAATATGATGTATTTATATAACGTTAGTTTCAATGATATGATTGATTAACCCTTACCAAAAGAGTCACCATATTTTTTCAGAGGGTGACATTGGAAACTCCAGGGACCATACGTTCAAAGACTTAGTTCTCACGCGCACTAAAGGAAAAGGATGTGCCATAGTGATAAGCTGTGTAGAAGGCTCCCTTAAAAATGTAAGTAAAACTGGTGTTTTAAAATTGGGAGTAATTATAGAGTTACTTGTAAAACAATAATAACCTCAACTAAATAACTCTGACCTCATTTGTAGAAATAAAACGCGTGCTAAAAAACTTCTGAATATCTTAGAGTCAGTAGATCTTTCTTACTTGCCTTTGGAGCCTACTCATTATACTGATGATACATGGCTTGATTTGATTCTAACTTCTTCCCCAGATCTCGTGTTTAAACATAGACAAGTATCAGCAACCGCTTTTTTCAAAACACGATCTTTTCTATATTTCGTACAATTGAAACCACCTAAGGCTAAACCTACTATTGAATGGATAAATAACATGACTAATATTGATCGTGAAAATTTGTTGAGTGATGCTGCTGGACTTTTCGAACGTTATCAAGGCAACAACCATAGACAATAAAGTTTAAATCATAGATTTTAAAAAAAAATTGCGGTTGAAATGTTTAATTCCGTCATAACAGATTTGTATGATATTCACGCTTCATTGAAAGCCGTCAAATTTTAGCGGCCGCCCTCTCCATGAATTACCAGGGGCATCTGCAATTAGGGATCGAGCGTTCAGGACTTTTAAAAGAGCCATAACGCACGAGAACTGGGCTGCATACAAGATTTCTAGTAATCGTTGCAATAGTATGGTAAAAGCAGCTAAGCGAAAATATTCTATCTATAATCTAAATCTTCTTGGGGCAAAATTTGGAAGATTTTACGATCTCGGGGACTAGCCAAAAAACAAAATACTTCATGTCCCTCTTAAATTTTTTCTCCAAAGGATTTTAATATTCACTTCTCTACGTCAAGTTCTCTTTATCCCGCTATTAAATCTTCTACTATTTCTAAAATATCTTCCATGGTCAAACAATTTCGTTTTCCTTTTCTCTAGCAACTGAAGATGAGATTTGCAAAATTGTTCTGTCCATAAAATCTGATCCAATAGGGTGTGACGATGTGAGTCGACCGATAATTAATGTATTTTATTCTTTCTATTTTAGCCCATATTATTAACTTTCATTAGCCACTGGAAGTTTTTCATCTTTGTGGCGAAAGGCTTTCATAATACCTCTGCTCAAATTTTCATCTCCTCAACTTTTAAATAATTTCAGACCAATTTCAATCCTTTCCTTCCTCTCCAAATCCTCGAAGCATTCGTGCATGACCAAGTATCTTCTTTTATTTCCGTAAATTCTCTGCGCAATGCCTATCAGTCCTGATTTCGCATGGGCCATAGTACGGCTACTGCTGCTCTTCTCAAAGTTTCTGAAGATATTCGTTTGGGCAGGAAAAGAATACGTTGGTTACCTTGTTTTTATTGATTTCTCAAACGCCTTTAATAAGGTTGATCACGATATTCTCCTTACCATCCTTTACATTCTGCAATTCTTACCCTCAGTAGTGGATTGGTTTTTAGAGTAACTCCGTTATCGACAGCACAAGCATTTCGTATGGATCGCTATCTGTCGGCGTAGAAGTTTCTATTTACTGATATACCTCAAGGTGGAATCTTATCACCTTGTAGTGTGATGACACCGTGTAACATCATTACCTCTTCTTTTCTCTCTTTTTAATCGTCTTTCATTTGTCGCTCTTATAATTTCTACGCAGACGATTTACTAATTTATGCACAGTCACCAGTCCAGGACATAGAGTCGAGTATAGCCGTTATTAACTCAGCCTTTTTATCTATATTAGCTTGATCCAATGTCAGCAGACAAACCATGTGAAGGTATTATTACTATACGCATGGAAGTCGGGTTGGCGAGCGCAGTTTCTTTGGCTTCTTGTGCTTCTGACGCTGCTGCCCATTGGATGCATTTTAATAGAAGGAGAGATAGGAATTAATTCGATTTGGAAAGGGAATAAAGGCATTGGGATACTACCAAGGAAGTAGCAGCTGTGATGAACATTAATTCAACATTATATCGTTACAGGCAACCCTTCAAGTGAGTGTCAGCGCTAGCATTATGTTCGATTTCACATTGATATCAAATAGGGAAGACTACACCTTCGGGATGACCAATCTGACGAAAATGAGATCATACCATGTCGTGGACGCTTCTAGTTTGTTTGCCGACAAGCACGTTATACAGGTAAGAAGAACGGAGACTTGTTACTAACTGTGCCACTGTAACTTCCAATGCGATCTACGAATACACGGTGAATTTTCATTCGTTTTGGACCATTATATGGATGATCCAGCCCGTCGATATAAACAACTTTTCCTATGGAACCAATGCTAGAAACTCAATTTTTTTTAACATTCCCATACAAATGTACCGGGTGACAGAACATTTTTGCCTAATTGAATGGCAATGCTGATACGCTGAGCTAGGTAGTTTCCAGCCCTTTGGTCACGAGATACCTCAATAAGACTTTTAGCCAAGAAACTAAAAAGCTTGCGCTGATGGACCCCACGAACCCAATGTTTCTACCCTAAAATGCTCAAATATGTAGTTACTTCCAATACATAGGTATTATATAGTCTTATATAGTAAGACATAAGTCTTTTTAAGGGTTTCTCCTGCAGCTGCTGTGCCTGCCTTCGACTGTTACATGATCTACATTTTGATATTAACTGACGAAACATTTTTTTCAGGCAATACAAAGATGTATGGTAGATGGTATAAATAAGGGATATGTGGTGCCTCTGACTCGCATCGTATTTCCTCCGACGGAAGCCGCTCGCGCACTAAAACTACTGGCTGCAGGAAACCACAGAGGTCGAGTGGTGTTGAAATTAATTGACAGCGATATACATGTGCTGCCTAGGTATGTGAACAACAATCATCATCTTCAGCTTTTTATGATTGCTGGTTATATGTCTCCTTTTGTCTATGCCATGCCTCTCTATCTTTTAGTCATGGTAGAGCCACGTTACCAGCAAAATGAATTGCTAGTAGCATGAATAGGCCGGCTCGTCCGGGGTAGTACCACACTCTCACAGAAAATCGACGTCTGAGTAGATGCTTTACCGCTTCTATGCTTTTATCGGTGAGTGAGAGAGCCGGAGGCCCATCCTTCCCTCCCCATTTTCTTGCCCCAACTCCTTGAAAGGCCGGCAATGCATCTATCACACCCTGGTGTTGCAGTTGTCCATGGGCAGCGGTGGTCACTTACCATCAGGTGACCCGCTTGGTCGTTTGCCGTCCTACAACATAAAAAAAATCTCCAGCCATCGCAATCCAGTTCTTTTCAGCAATTTCCATAAGTCGTCAACCCACCTAGCTACTGGACATCTAACACTACGTTCCCCATTTCTGGGATACCACTCGGTGACAGCCTTACTCCACCTATCATCGTTCCTTTTAACCAAGTGAATAACGATAGTGCTGGTAAATTTATTAATTACATTTCATATAAGCAAAAGACGTCCGCACTCCTCCTTGTCTCTGGCGCGATACGACTGCCCAACTTATAATTCAAGCTCAGCACTATAAAGAAACTACGTTGGTAGCATATTTGTTTGAGGTTCTTATATTCGATGTACAATATATTTTTTGTATCTACTTTAGGACAACATGCTCGCCCGACCACTGCCACCTGATAGTGACAGACGACTATGACTGCGGTCTTCAGTGGGTGAAGCGGCTAGTAGATCGAGGAGCTAAGAAAATACGAATGCATACTTTTTCGACGAATAATATACTAACCGATGTGACGTGAGTATGCTTTGTATATTTTTAACAAATTCACAAAAAAGATTTTTTTGGTCTGTCCATTCATTCTTTAAAAATAATTTTAGTTACATATGTACTTCTTATGTATTTCACTGCTTTCAGTGCTTTGCTTTTCGTAGGCCAACACTGATGTCAGATTTTTCAAAAAAAGTATGTGACGTAATTTAACGACCACCACCTAGTGATGCCAGCCGGGGCCAACGGCTTAGCGTTCCTTCTGAAGCACGGAGGAGCACGAGAAAATTTTGTGCCTCCCATTCCAGTGGGGATCCGCCCGAGTTGCTTTACATGCGTAAGCGATTATAATGCGCAGTATAAATGATCTTATGTTATTTTTACTTTGTGTCTACAAAGAGACCAAATTTTTAAAAATCTATTGTAATACATTTTTGAAAATTTGGTCTTTTCCCAAACCCTCACCCTGGTATGGTGATATACAGGATTACTTGAAAAACACTAATAAACTCGCAGGACGAGATTGCTAACATCATAAACAACAACGTTTCATCATCATCATCATCATCACATCAAACAACAACGTTTGTTCTACGACTTTTAATCATTTGTCTAATATATTAATGGGATTATATTTTTAACTTAATATTAAACATAATTAATAACAACATAAAAATAAAAAATTATAAATATCATTTGTTAGATTTTACTTTATTAACCATTACCAGCCTCCGTGGTGCAGGGGTTAAGGCGTTTGCCTGTAGACCCGGGGGTCGTGGGTTCGATTCCCACCGGAAGCATACTTTGTTTAGTTGTTTCCAGTTTGGTTAGGATATTGCAGGCTTGAATCACCTGATTTCTGATAATAAAGATACCGTGCTTCGGAAGGCACGTTAAGCCGGTGGTCCCGGCTGCTGTCTGGTAGTCATTAAAGGAACCACGTCAGAGGCCGAGAGGTGATTCCGAAGAACTCTGAATCCAGGGTGTGTATGGTCGATTGACCGTATCGCCTACACGAAATAATGATGATGACTTTCCGTTTAAGGTTAAAAAGTTGTATTGTTATAATGGCTATCCATTCAGTCAGTATCTATGAAAGAGTATCAACGCAGTAATCAACGCAATCTGGCATAAAACATAGAGTTAGGAATGTAGAATGGTACAGTCATTTCGTTTCTTTACAGAATCTGGAGAAATAAAGGTGTGGAGTTTGGATTCACTGCTGACGAAGATCTGACTGTCAATGGAGTTCTTGACTTACTCAGTAATTGCGTTAAATCTGGCCCCATGGAAGGAATTTATGTGTTAGCAGCTAAAAACAAGATCAGTCAGAAGACCATCGATAATTTGGATGATGTTGCAAGGAAGCTATGTCAAGATCTTCAGTACGTATTTCACTGTTTGCCTAACGTTACGCTCGAATTACTCCGCGAAATTACAAGCAACTGTATGCATCGAATTACTTGAATAGCGGTGCAGCCGCTCGCTTATTGGGTGAGGTCTGGTTGGAGCAGCTTTATCTTTTTTTAATTGATTATATAGCTAGCTCCAAGTGAGCTTTTGCTACTTCACTGGGCGGTTGAGGCGAGGGCAGAGTGCCCTCAGCCTATATAGACAACATCACCAAAGGGCTCCCAAGAGGGACGGACCTCGGCTTTGGGCATTGCCTGATGGGCCGAAAGCTACATTGCCAGAAGAGCCTATCTTGGGTGCAAGTCACCCGGGCCGCCGGGCGATCACCAGTATTCAGAGCTAATCCTACTCTCCGAGTCAGATAGTGGGATTCCTGGCTATTCGGAGCCGAACAGGGGTCGGGGCGGGCCTGTGCGATATCAATAGGATAATCAGGATTGTCAAGTACGTTCCCAGGACGTCTACGACATAAGGTCGTATCGTGTATATGTAGTTAGCAGCTTGCACCACTAACGGGTTGGGGTGGCGTGAGGCTTTCTCAAAGTAACGCTTGAAGACGTTTTTGATATAGCCGCGGATAGATGGGAGATCTAGGTCGCGGTGTAGGTCTGTCATGCGCTACTACTGATGGTGACTCGTATTAGTGGGTGGATGTGGGAGGCCGGGATATGAGAGAAGATTACGCCGGCGTAGGTCAATATGGGACGGATGCAAAGCTTATAGAGCATCTTAGCATTGCCTATCATGGAGTAAAGAGGGCCTAGTAAGAAGGCGGCATGTTCGCAGACTTTGGTATATGGGGGCCGAAGGTCATCATGCTATCGAGTACAATTCCAAGGTATTTAGCCTTGCGTGCTCATTGAATGGGTTTTCCGTACAACGATACTGATCCTAACAGGAGTAGAGCTTCGCCGGACATGGTGATTTTCTGAGGTGTCACAGCTTGGTTATCCTTTCTGAAAAACACTGCTGTGCTTTTCCTTAGAGCGGTACGGCTGCGCAGTTATTTATAATTTTCACCGTGTTCAGTTTTATAAATAAAGCTTGAAAAAAGTTTTTTTTTTTTCAAACACTTTTGGACAAATCACACAGATTGAGCTAGCCCCAAAGTAAGTTCGAGACTTGTGTTATGGGATACTAACTCAACGATACTATAATTTTATAACAAATACATATATAGATAAACATCCAAGACCCAGGTCAATCTGAAAAAGATCATTTTTCATCTTGACCTGGCCGGGGATCGAACCCGGTCACTCCGTGTCGCAGGCTGGCGTGTTGACCGCTGCGCCACGGAGCTAGCCATTCCATCTGTTTACTTTCTATATACGTGGGGCGCACTATAAGTTTCCGGAATGAATATAAAAAAATACTATTAAAGGTACAAAATTAATTTATTGTTTTTCAAAATAATCTCCCTTGGCGTCTATGCACTTTTTCATTCGATGAAACCAGTTTTGAAAACTTTTGTGCCACTCCTCTGTGGTGACCTCTGAAACGTGTTTTTCATACTCCTCGACAGCCTCTTCTGGTGATGAAAATCGTTGACCGCGTAATTGGTTCTTAATTTTTGGGAACAGAAAAAAGTCACAAGGTGCCAGGTCGGGACTGTATGCAGGATGACTCATGAGTTCTACATTTTTCGCCTTCAAAAAGTCGTTTGTCTGTCTGGCCGTGTGAAAACTAGCATTGTCGTGGTGCAGGATGATACGGCGTTTACGGTTATTTTTACGGAGTTCGTCAATAACTTCCGGCAAACAAATGGTCGTGTACCAGTCGCTATTCACTGTACGACGATTCTCTAAAGCAACAGTAGCCACGTGTCCAGTTTTATTAAAAAAAGAAGCAATCATCCGCTTAGACGCACTTTTCACGCGCGCCACTTTGGTTGGTTTCGGCTCATCTTGAAAGACCCATACGCTCGATTGCTGCTTTGTTTTGGCATCGTAGCAATAAATCCATGTTTCGTCACCTGTTACTATGTCCCACACCAAATTTGACGCACCTTCGTTGAATCTGGTAAGCATGGCACTGCACCAAGTGACGCGGTCCGTTTTTTGAGCCTCGGTCAAGTTGTGTGGGATCCACCGCGAGCACAGCTTTCTCACACCCAAATGTTTGTGTAGGATTAATTGTATTTGACTCATGCCTATTTTTAAGGATGCGCGAATTTCATGGTAGGTCACATGCCTGTCTGTTTCAATCGTACGGCGCACAGCATCGATGTTTTTGTTGGTCACAGCGGTGGACGGCCGACCATCGCGAGATTCGTCACTGAGATTGATACGACCACGCTTGAATTCTGCAAACCAGCTATAAACAGTTGTCTTGCATGGTGCTTCATTGCCAAAAGCTGTTTCAAGCCGAGCGATGCTCTGTTGAGCTGTCAAATTACACTTAAAATCGTAGAAAATCATACTACGAAAATTTTCCCGAGTTAAATCAAGGTAAAAACAAAAGACAGTCAAATGAAACAAACTGCATACTACAGCCAAAGAGTTCTATTTTCAAATGTTGCAATAAATTTTTAAATATTGTTTATGTAAGTGGCCAGTTCCGGAAACTTACAGTGCGCCCTATGTATATTCTTTGTCTATCGGTGCATTTTCATAAATTTTCGCCTTTTAATGTTAAAACAAAGCAATTTATCGACATTTTGATTTTGTTGTCACGTCTATTCCCCTCAAGCACTAGTGAAAGTCGATAATGGAGGCATTCGGGCCGCCTCATATAAATGAAATAGCCATTCAACCGCGGTCGCTCGAACCTGCGGCCAAACCGCTTGGTTGCGCGAAAGCATATAATTTGAGCCTTAGTCTGTAGATAATTTAATCCATGAAGATGAGCTCAGCTTCCTTTTTGGCTTATTAATTACGATGCCCATTTATACCTACCATTAGCAGCAAAGAATTTTATCCCACTTGGGTATCAACAGCGGGATTGGATACATTATGAATCACGAGAGGCCTTGCTTAGTTTTTCATTTGTATGATGATTTATATTTGTGCCCATAATCTTGATCCTTTTTTGCGCGTACATAAAGAATGTACGCGCAACAAAGATTCAATATTCAAAGATTTATTCAGAAAATAGGCCTTTTCATGCACTTTTTCACGTCAACTGTCACTGCAATTATCAGTCACTGTAAATACGATACATCCTATTAACCATGAAGCTATAGTATACCTAAAAAGGCTATTAACCTATTAACAACGCAATTTTTTTTATAAAGATCTTTTCCTGAACTTTGACATTCAATAATATGACTTCTTATAGTGAACACAGGATTCTTCCTACTTTAGGTATTTGATACTAACTCAACAATACTTTATTTTATAACAAATACATATATAGATAAACATCCAAGACCCAGGCCAATCTAAAAAAGATCAATTTCCATCTTGACCTGACCGGGGATCAAAACCGGGCACTCTCGTGTCGCAGGCTGGCGTGTTAACCACTGCGCCACGAAGCACGCCAAAAAGCCCTATAACTTTGTAGCACTTTAACTAACATCATAAACAGCAACATTTGTTCTACTACTTTTGATTCATACAAAATATAATATTAATTTAATATTCCTATTGAATGTTAAGAGGCCGGCGAACAGGTAATTTTCCATACAAACGTAATACCAAAATAATTTTCAATTCAAGAATATTTCAACATATATATGCTGTTATTCGGATTAAGAGAGTATTTATCTCGGGTTCCATTCATTTTTTTTATTTCAAAATATTCACCTACGTCAATATATATGCGATTACATTTCGTACATTTTTAGGACAATAACGACGTATTTTCCGCCTATTTGTTTTGTACTACAAATTCAATTAATCATAATGTAATTATAATAGAACCACAGGTTATATTGTCTAGTTGTACAATACCATATAGAAAATGAAAATATAAAGTTTCATTCATCATTTTTAGTATTCGCACATACAAAATAATTTCTCATAAATTTTGAAAAGACATATTGCTGGACGCTCGCACGGGGGATTGACGCGGCGGCGGCTTGGGGAGCAGGGGGAACAGTACGCATTGTTCTGAGTGTCCAACGAACTTTGACACTCGCCTCGAATTTTATTTTGATCTGGCGCGTCGCCGGCTTCTTAACAACTCTACGGGCAGCGCAAAGAAATATTATGCGCAAGCATCGCATCGCCTTTCGAACACATAGACTTACTTACAAATATAACAAAATATGACATAAACTTAAAAATCATTTTGATTTTGTAGTAGTTTATTATGTCAGAACTCGTAGAACAACGTTGTGTTTATGATGTTAGCTTCTTCCAAGGGTAGTCTTAAACAAATATCCCTGTATATCATATAGATCTAAAAGTTACATAATATTCTGTGATATATGCTATAATATACTATATGTTCAGAATAACAGCATTTGCAATTCACACCTGGACGCCATCGAGCGAGCACTACTCTCAAAAGAAACAGTGCTGACAGCTGATAGTTCAGAAGATACAGAATCTTCATTAATAGACCAGATTGCTGCTATAGCTGGTAAGATTATTTGTACATTTTGCGTTTGGTCTCGCTCCTTTGTTGGTGTTTTTTTTTCTCTACTTGAGGTGTTAACTTCACGTTTTGTAGAAGGAACGAGTACTTCATCTTAATCAATCATTTTTTTATTTTAAATTCAATAGTTATATGTGACCATGGTATGTCTATCATAATTTTTCGGCCTACTATTCTGCCATTTCAAGGCACTGATGGTACTGTTTTCGGTGACGAATTTAAAAAGTACCTAATTTACAAAGACCCCATAAATATATATGGCGAAATGAAAATAAATAAATATATAAGGTCAAATCACACAGATTGAGCTAGCCCCACAGGAGGTTGTTAACTTGTGTCATCGGATACTAACTTAACGATACTATATTAATTTATTAAATACTTAATCAGATAAACACCCAAGACCAAAGCCAATACGAAAAACCATATTTGATGATAAATACATGTATAGATAATCATCCAAGACCAAGGACAATCTGAAAAAGATCAATTTCCATCTTGACCTGGTATTGAATCCAGGATCCTGCGGTTCATAGGCACTTACGGGTGTATATATTCTTTGTTTACGGTACTTCTGAGGCTCAGAACAAGGACTAATATTGTTCTGAGTTCTGAGGCTCAGTTCTGAGGTACTTAGGGTCGTCGGTGTCGGAACAAAATAATTTTCCCAGGTTTATTTCTGCGATTCTCAATGTGCAGTATATTTTAACTGTGTTACAGATACGGGACCGCAAGGCAAGCTTAGTGTACTGGGTAAATTTATGATTGGTGTCCATTATATATACGTATAAGGATGATAAATATATGGCCTCATATTAATGGACCTCCATTAATATGAGGCCATATATTGTGTTGTAGTGTTCTTTGAGATTTTGTGAAGGTTCTTAGTCTCTGTCTATCCCCATGGGAAAAAGGCGTAATAGTATTTTTTTCTTTTTTTTTGTTATAGGACGGCAAACAAGCAAGCGGGTCATCTGATGTTAAGTGACCACCACCGCCGCCCATGGACAACTACAACACCAGGGTGTGGCAGGTGCGTTGTCGGCCTTTCAAGGAGTTGGGGGAAGGAAATGGAGAGGGGAGGGGGAAGGATGGGCCTCCGGCTCTCTCACTCACCGATCGAAGCATAGAAGCGGTAAAGCTTCTACTCAGACGCCGATTTTCTGTGAGAGCGTGGTACCCCGGACGAGCCAGCCCATTCATGCTATCAGCAATTCATTTTGCCGGTAGCGTGGCTCTACCACGACTAAAAAATATATAAATAAAGTATGTTTGTATGTATGTAGTATCTGTTTCAATACTTTGCAAATTAAATGAATGCTTTTTCAGAGATGGATATCCCGGCAGACGCTGATGACAGCACCACTTTAGGATCTTTAGGACTAACTGATATAAAAGTGGAGGCAGTGTCTAATTTGATGAGGGATTCTTACAGTCTTTACTACCCTGAAGAAAAGTTGAAATCTCTTACTTTTGAACGGTTGGTATATTAATCTTATATTTATATTCTTACAAAAATAGAAACCATTTTTAAAATGTATAAGGTACTGGCTATTGCCCGAGGCTCCATCCGCGCTAATGTCGATCCCTCGGGAACAGTAGAATTTCCCGGAATTAAAGGTTTTCAATGTCCTTCCCCGGGCCTTTTACCTCCAAACCAAATTTCATCAAAGTTGGTATCAAGCTGAAATTCATATCGAATACTTAGGTGTACTGTCCCTTGGAGCTGTGAAAAAATCTAACTTCTAAGCCAACACAATCAAAAGATACAGCTGGTTATGGCGCAAATTTTCGTGTTTTTTCGACATACGCAAGGAAATCTAAACCTACAGGGTACTTCCCGTGAACTCAGAATCTTGAAATTTGGTACGAAGCAACGTCTAATAGGTACCTAATAGGGCAGATAAAGGAAAAATTGCGAAAAGCATTAATTTTGAGTTACATCATATAATAAAATAATTTTAATAATTTTAAACTTCATTCAAAAAAATAATACATACTATATATGTATTATATTTTTCCAGTATAAAATATAATACATACTATATATGTATTACATTTTTCATTCATTAAAAGTATTACAGATAATGTAATACTTTTAATATATTTGTTGGCAACTGCATACTCGCATTTTACTCATATTTTTATAAAAAACATATAAATAATATTGAGCGCGTTCAGAAGGCTTTTACGCGGCATTTAGCTTATAAAACCCCTAATTTTAGTTATAGGAGTGTATACATCGACCGTTTATCCAAATTTAAGATGGAATCTCTCGTTGATAGACGTGAATTACTAGATGCTACATTCCTTCATAAACTAGTTAACAATGCAGTTGAGTGTGAGGACATTCTAAGTAATATCAATCTCATCGTGCCTAGGAAGAACTCACGTAGAAAGCTTCTAAATACTTTTGTCATTCCACGCGCACAAACTAACCTTGGATCACATGCTCCCGTACCGAGAATGCTTTATACGTACAATAAATTAAACGCCAAAAATGACAGTCTGGACATTTTCAACGATTCATTGTTTAAATTTAAAAGTAAAGTTCAGTCATTGCATCAACGTTGACGTTCAACGTTGCTAACACTTTTCTTACTTTGAATTTGTTACTGTGTAAGTTATTTATATAATATTAGGTTAGACTTATTCTAGTTGTTTATGAATGTTGTGTCCACCTATAATTGGGTTGCATGTTAGCATAGAAGTGGAATGTTATTTGATAGTGGTGTACATGTTACCTGTTGGTGAACCTTATGAATAAATAAATAAATAAATAAAAATAAATAAATTTAGCCAAATATAATATCGATTTTAAACAATCTTTTATACCTAAGATAGTTTATCATTCAGGCAATAGGTACGGGTTACTCAAGTACAAAGTCAGTTAGAAGCAGAAGTCAGGGGTAATGCGAACCGAAGATCTCCAGATGTGGTCAAAAATGTCGGCTCATAGTCATGCGTGTACGTGAGCAACCCGTATGTCGCATATTAATAATGTTCTGGGGTGTCATCCCCAACTGCCTGTCCGGTGGATGCAGGGATGACATCGGGTACGCACGCCCGGCCTACCGAGCTGCTACTTGCTTTTCCCCCAGTCATCCGCGTAAGTAGTATCCCGATACCTTCATTCTCTTTCCAAATCCAACAAAATCCTATCCTTCCCTAGCTTCAAAATGCTTCCGATGTGCAGCAGCATCAGAAGCACAAGAAGCCAAAAAAGAACTGCGCTCATCCACCCGCCTGCCAAGCGTGGTGATGGCAATATCCTCCCATGGAACGAAGTATCTTTGGGAGAGGACTTTGTCCAGTAGTGGACTTTTTATGGCTGTGATGATGATGATGGTAGTTACCAATACCGCGTTGGTTTTAATCAAAGGTAGATAAATAACGTTTAAATTTTTAAAAAGTCGTGCATATTTTGTTGTGAACTGTTGTTATTTATCTTCACGTTTTAAAAATACTAATATTTGTTTGTTGTTTTAATTTTTTGTTGTTCTTATTTCAATAGAGAGGATAGTTGGCAGTTACCACCAACGTGGGATCCTGTCATCAATTTAATAAAATCTCAAGCTCATCACAAGACTGCAAGACCTTCAGATACCGTGAGCCAATACTGCGTACATCCGGAACGTTATCAATAAATATTGTAGGCGGTAGTTTTGTATAGTTCTTATAACACAAAGACAAATGTCAACTTAGTCTACCTGCGACCATGAAAACTGTAAAGTTTTCGAAACGTTAGGTTATTCCTAAACAAGTACAGTCCCGGGACATTCAAAAGTAGAATAAATGGGTATCTCTTGGATAGGCATGTAACATCCTCGTCTTCATCGTCACTTACCGTGAGATGGGAGACAAATGCCTAATTCAATATTTAGTAAAAAAAAAAAAAAAAAAGGTAGTCTGCATAAGCTATGGAATTTATTGCTGGAATATCGTGCATCAGTTCATCGATAAATGAATAAATTAATGCTTTTTTATTTGAAAATGTATACAGTGCAAGTAAAAAATTAAATTAAATAAAAAAAATTTTTCATCACTGTGTCCATTTTTTTCAGTTTCCAAGTGGTTCCAACTCAGCATTTGCTGGCGATAAAGCCACCGCTGGTCTTCCGATGGGCTCCATGTCCATCACACCATCGATCCAGTATATATACTATCATCATCAGGTCTTTTTAGTCCACTGCAGGAGCATGATCCTTTATACTATGTTTGTTCCTTAAAGTAACCTTAACACAGACATTGTCAAGTTGTTTAACTCTTATCAACTCATCATCATTTCGTGTAGGTGACACGGTCAATCGACCATGCACACCCTGGTGTCAAAGTACTTCGAAACCTCCTCTCGGACTCTGACGTGGTTCCTTTAACGACTACCAGATGGCAGCCGGGACCAACGGCTTAACGTGCCTTCCGAAATACGAAATCATCTTTATTATCAGACAATCAGATGATTCAAGCCTGCAATGTCCTAAACAAACTGGAAACAACTAAACAAAGTATGCTTCCCTTGGGAATCGAACCCACGATCCCTGGGTTATCAGGCAAACGCCCTTACCTCTGCACCACGGAGGCAGTTAATCAATCGTGACTAAATTGTCTTTTTTTTCAGAGGTTACTAAAGAAAGCTGAACTGAGCTCTAATTTCTACTTGATGGGATACGAAAGCGGAGTCATGACTGCTTTGGAAATGGCGGCCATTTTGGAAGAAAATGGTAAGAATATCAGTTTGTGCCATTTGTATTATTTTTAAAACATTCATGCATATATCAATACATAAGTATGCTTTGTTTACGTGTATTCTCAACTCAAGCCAAGTTTTCCATGGTTTATTAATGACCTTCGGGACGTCTGAACAGTTACGGTGCCAGCGACTTGTTCATGAATGTATCATTTCATAATCATCATTATTTTCAACCCACATCAGCCCACTGTTGGGCATAGGCTTCCCTTTTTACCCCATTTATAATGGTCCTGTGCCATTCTTATCCACTGTTTTCGACTCAGCCGAACATCTGACCGGCACCCTGTTGGTTCACCAACTGGACTTCTCCCCGCTTTCGGCTACCACTCTACCACTGCTTTGATCCATCGACTATCCTCTCTTCTGGCCAAGTGTCTCGCCCATTCCCACTTCAAATGTGTGATTCATCTAATGTAATTCATTAATTTATACAATTATTATATTCAGGATTAACTGGAACAGTCTACTGCATCGGAGCATCCCCCGAAGACTTCAAAGCGACGCTCGAGAAAGAACTATCAGTTTACAAAACAGAAGAAGACTTGCAAGATGCTGTAGCACATCGCATGTTCGTCCTAATGGGCGGAGATACAACGAAACTGTCAGATCTTAAGAAATTGCGCACTTGGGACGAGAAGATCCAAGCTTGCGTGAGGTCTTTACTTGGTCAAGTTCCACATTCAGCTCAATACGCCCAAGCGTTAATCAGAGCAGCATACGCGAGAATTCTCCAAGTCAGGAAATACAAGCCTAACGTACGCTCTCTCCGCTCGCAGATAGTACTAGTACGAGCTTCGAAACAGCAGGGAAATCTACAAATGTACTCCAATAATCCAGTGATCGTCTATGACCTGAAGGCACCGTTGTCGCATGCTGTCGCCGACTTGCGTTGTTCAAACGTTATCAACAGACATTTAGACAAACAACTGCTTGACGACTTCAGTCAGAAGAACATCTGCGACAGTTACCTGACCAATGTTGATTCTTATATGGTTATGAAGAGTTCATAATTCGTAGAGATGGACATATTTATTTGATAATGGCGTAGTTTATACTTTTGTATGGGGTAACCTACATAGTATAATAAATAAAATACTTTAAAAAATATATATTAGCTTTTTCATTTATTTTGGCATAAAACAGTAATTATAAAAACAAAATAACACAGATATACTTATGTAGTAGACAAGACAGTGCCGAAACTATGTTACATATCCGTACTAATATTATAAACGCGAAAGTTTGTGAATATGTATGGATGTTTGTTATTCTGTCACGCAAAGTCTACTAAATGGATTTAAATAAAAATTTACAATAATAAAGCGTATACTTCAGAATAACACATACCTAGGATATTCATAAATATATTTTATGAATTGTCCAAAATATAGCGATAAGTGTTAAGTAAGTAAAAAAAAAATCTGCCATCTGCGAGCTAATTTGGCGTGCGCTGCATAAACCGTTAGAGCTACACGTATTTAATATGTGATTATGTAAAGGAAATGTTTGTCTTAAATAGTCCTACAAAAAAGTCCGCGACAGCATATACCTATCGTTTATGTTGTCAGCGTTATAGTCTCCACTGTAGTAGCATGACCCTCTCTGTACTACCGGAGCCCTACTTGGCCAGAGCAGACAGAGGATGTGGCCTACACTCTCCTCGCTTGCCAGACGGGTTGGAGAGGTCTCATTGATGTTTATGAGTTTTGTTTAGCTTGCATTTCCTAAGTCGCCTCTTACGACATCCACGGGAAATCTTAGAGTGGTCCTATTCTACTCTGCCTGAAACCACACGGCGATATAAACATGAAGTGAAAAAAAGAAAGAGCAATAGAAAAAAAATCTTCGAAATCTTGCTAGTATGGCATGGTGGCAAGAACGCTGGCTGCGTTCCCTTGTTGGATAGCTATGCTAATCCGTTGGGCGAAAAAGCAGCCAGCCCTCTAATGAATATATAACGATAATTCTGCCCGAATAAAGTTGCAGGCACTTTTAGACTTGTCGGTAAACCGATTTTTGAAAGATATTTAAATAAGTGACGAAGATGACTAGCTCCGTGGCGCAGCGGTCAACACGCCAGCCTGCGACACGGAGTGACCGGGTTCGATCCCCGGCCAGGTCAAGATGGAAAACAGGGCTTTATATCGATACCATGGAGGAGTATCGATACTTTTACACGAGGAGTATCGATACCTTTTTATTAATATCTAGGTATCGAAATCAGGGATTTATATCGATACCATGAGGAGTATCGATACCTTTACACGAAGAGTATCGATACCTTTTTATTAATATCTAGGTTTTGAAATAAAGTGTATTCTGTAAAAATAATATAGGTTATATTAATACCGAAGTATCGAAATTAATATCAATATTTAATATATGTGTGTGTGTGCGACAACATCAATGCCCATAAATAACAACTGCTCTCCTTTTCTTACATCGGATAAATGAACAGGACAGAAGAGCGAACGACGGCGTAGCGCGTTGGTTGCATTTTCATGTTTGTTCATGTTAATTCGAGTTCGTGTGTAGTGTGTAGTGTGTAGTGAATGCAACTTACCTTTTAATAGAACAAATTAAAAACAAAGTAGTTGACTACACTGTCTGTCTTTTCTTTTAATGTTAAAAGGGGCTTAAAAAAATAATAACATGTAGTACAAAAAGATTGACATATTAGAAGATGGATCGACCAAATGTACTTTATTCAATAAGATTTTAAAGGTTTGTAGATATTTACAATATTAAGTTCTTACTGAGGTTCATATTAAAATAAAGTATTTTTGTCTTAGATACCCACTTTTCAGTGTGACATTCGATTAAAATATACATAATTATAGGCATTGTGATGTAACAGTATTCTGTCTTCATACAATCGATCAGAATTTGAAACATACCTACGCGCTCGGTACACAACAGTCGCGAACGAACGTTTCGTGGAATAAGTAGAAAAAAATCAAGAAATATTCCAAACATCATTAAAATCAAAACATATAAATTGTAAAGTAGCTGCATGTAGGCATTTATAACCAAGACATTCCTTTTTCTCTTCTTGTTCAAGTTTACTTACCAAAAGTACTCGTACGTACTGGGCGGCTGTAGGTAACGCGGTAATGATATCTAACATCCTTGAAATAAATACCTACTTCAAGGATGTTAGATATCATTACCGTGATATAGGTAGTTAAATAAATTACGACTTTATTAAAATCAGCTGCTACAGTTTTGTAAGATAGACAAGTACAGCTACCTAACCCAGTTACCATCGATCAATGTTTTACGGGTAAATTACGTTTAGGCCGATAATTATTATTGCAAAAAAATATAATTTTTTAAACATAAGCTGATTAGTGTCGTGTGTGTGTGTGGCTAAAATTTTAAAAAATATTAAAAAATTATCCATTAGTAGGGCGGGCCTAGGGGGAAGGGCGTACCATATTTGGTACAGTAGGGCTTTCTTTAATAATAATAATATTTATTTACTAAAACAAAGTACGGTTGGACAGATTTTGATAAAATTTTATATTGAAGTAGCTGACACACTGGATTAACACATAGGCTACTATTTAACCGACTATCTAAAAAAAGGCAGTACAATTTTCACCGGGTCAGTTAGTATAACACATTATTGCTCTAGACTAGATCATTGATGCTTCACGTAATGGCTACAATTCTTGAGGGAGTTGGCGATTGTCACCACCAGTGGCAAGATGAACAGACTGTCAAAAATTTGTAGGAAGAAGGAAGAAGACGATGTACTCATTAATAATTTGCCTTAAAACTTGCTTCGAGGAAAATAAAACTTGCTGTCTCTACCTCTTCCAAAAAACTAGAGATCCTCGTGAATCCCAAGAACCCTTACAAAAACACGTTAAGAAACGAACCTACGAATATGAACTACGGATCTCCTCGTTTTTGATTCGATCTAGCAAAGAAACACCGAGCATAGCCCTCTTCATAGCTCTTAGAGCGACCTTGAACTTTATTATGAGGCCCATAGTAATGGACCCCGTTTCGGACCCGTAAGTAAATTCTGGGAACAAACATTGATTATTGACTTTCGTCTTTAGGCACTTAGGTATTTTGGTCGAGAAGACATTGCAGAGCTTCTCGACCGCTGCCCAGTCGACTCGGATTCGTCGAAAAACATCGTCGTCGAAGCTGGAAATTCCAACCTGGATCGGACTCAGATAGATATATTGGTCTACACCTTCAAGTAAGTTCCCAATGAAAACCCGAGAAGCAACATTCGATATTTGACAATATTTTCATCTTGTCTATGTTCAGTTTAAGGCCCGCTTGTTTGGAAACGAATCCATCTGGCATAGCTGTTGGGTCTATAGCTTGTAGGATAGCTCCAGAAGTGTGCACGCTCCACTCATCTCTCCAACTCTGCTCGAGATCAAAATTACGCAGTTTTTGAGCTGTGACATACAGGATGCCTGGATTTGAGCCGTTGGGGAGGAGGATGACCAAGAAGCCGGTGAATAGGCAGGTCCTGTGGCATTTGTATCTTTTCAAATTCTTTCTTCAATGCTAGCATTCTGCGAAGGTGTGGAAGAGCAATATGACTAAGAGCTGGGAGCCATTGAAGCGGGGTAGATCTAATTGTGCCTGATATACATCGCATTGCCTCTTTAGTTTAGTATCAACTTTTTGGACATGTGCGCTTTAAGGCCACACGGGACTACAGTATTCAGCAGCAGAAAAAACCAGTGCTACAGCCGATGTTCGGAGGCATTCTGCAGATGCACCCCAGGTAGTGCCGCAGAGTTTATGAAGAATTTTAATCCGTGTGCTTACCTTTCCAGCCACTTTCTGAAGATGTTCCCTATACGTCAAAGCTCTGTCCAATGTCACACCAAGGTATTTAGGGAAAGGGTTGTGCTTCAGGGGCTCTCCACTGAAGAAAACAGTTGGGTGGTAGTTAGCGAGACGATTATTAAGGTGGAAGCAGGCCACTTCAGTCTTGCTTATGCTTGGAATTAGGCGCCACGCTTTGAAATACTTGCTTAGCTTATCTAAATCGCATGACAATATTTCCTCTCCAGTTGTGAAATCTTTACTTTGGTAAACAAGAGCTATATCATCAGCATATATAAACTTAGTAGATTTAGCAGATGGCAGATCATGTATGTAGAGGTTAAAGAGAATTGAAGTTAGTACAGAGCCTTGTGGCAAGCCATTGTTTAGTCTTCTCTTGCGGCTCTTTGCTTCTCCTAAGTAAACTTCAAATTCCCTATCACTAAGCATGCTCATGATAATGTCTGCTATTTCTCTGCTTGGAATCGTTTTGAGAATCTTGTATATTAGACCTTGTTTCCAAACAGTATCGTACGCAGCGGTAAGGTCCACAAAAACTGCAGTGGATTTTAATTGTCTTTGAAAGCCGGCTTAAATATGCGTGGTTAATGCTAAGACTTGATCCGTACAGCTTCTGCCTACTCTAAAACAGCCTGCTCTGGCGGAACAACAGCTTCTACGTGTGGCGTTATTCTAGTCAGAATGAGACGTTCCAAAAGCTTATAGGTACAACTGAGAAGGGAAATTGGTTGGTAGTTTTCAGGTCGGTCGTCCGTTTTGTCAGGCTTTAGGATCGCGATTACTTTTGCCAGTTTGAATTCCCTTGGTAGGCAGTTGTTTTGTACTATGTGGTTGAAGAAAGCAGTAAGCCAGCCAACACTTTCTGGGCCCATGGCTCGAATATATTTTATCTAGGCCTGCTGCTTTGCGGTATTTTAGAAGCTTTATGCCTTCCACAACCTCGCCAACACTAAAAGGTCTTGAGAGATGTTGACCTGTTGGAGCACTTCTTCTAAGGGTTTTCAGTGTTTTCTTCACTTGTTTAGTAAATATTTTGTCCCTCTCAGTTCTAGAACTTCTACCATCCGGTTTGTGATAGCGTCGGGCTTTATATTCAGGTTTAGTCTCTGTAAGTGTTCTTTTCCTGATAGCTGATGCAGGACCTTCAATGCCTTTCTACTTGACCTTTTGAAATCCATACTGTTGACGGTAGACTCTCACTTCTCCCTCCTATGTTGGTTCAAAGATTGGAGTAATATGGTTCCAGTATTGTGGTCCCCAGTCTCCTGATACTGCTGGTATAAATTTTCATTGTCATTATTCCATCCGGGTACGTACTCATTCCGATAGCCCCTTGGGATGTTCACTTTAGTTACTTTAATAACCATAATTTGAAGTAATAGGCGCCAAGTTACTTCAAATTATGGCAAATTTGTCGATTGAGCATGGTACTTAAGTCCTTTAGTGACTCCGCTATGCCAACGATATAATCGGCAAATCGAAGGTGAGTACTTGCTGTTGATGTTAATGCCAAGTCCATCTTATTCCAGGAGCTCAAAGGCATCCTCTATAGCAGCGGTTTCAAAGATATTACATCTCTCTCTGTCTCACACCTTTCTGCAATAGAATGAGCTATTCTATTGCAGAGAAATGTGAGATAGGGAGTTTCCTGCTTCTGTACTCGGACTGACATGGTGGCGTTGCTGTATAAGCACTTCAACACTTCAATATAGCGATGGTCTATGCGGCATCGCTGGAGAGACTGAAACACAGCCCATGTTTCGATCGCATCAAAAGCCTTCTCATAGCCGACAAACGCTAAACATAGTGGCCGTTTATACTTCTTGGTCTTCTGTTAAACCTGCCGCAGCGTATGGAAGTGGTCTTTGGTACTGTAGCCTTTTCGGAAGCCGGCTCGTTCGGGTGGATGCAAGATATCAATCCTGTTCGTGAAACGATTCGTTATTACCCTTAAAACAGATTAAAGACGTGGCTCAGGAAAGTGATGGGTCTATAGTTCTTCAGAAGAGTATTATGGCCCTTTTGAAGAACAGAACCACTACACTTCTGTTCCACGCCTCTGGCGTTATGCCCTCGAACAGAACGGAATTAAAAAGCCTCTGGCGGCCTTCAGCACTGTCGTTTAGCCTGCTTTCAGAAGCTCTGCTGTAATTCTGTCCTGGTGGACAAGGTGCCGGACCTTGTTTTGTTCTTCAGCTGTTTAAGGGCAATCGTAATCTCGTACAGGGTGGTGTCCGGGATATCTTCGGTATAGTGTTGGGATAGTGTCGGCGAGCTTTGGCTATCGGTCCTTTGGCCAAGCTGACAATGGGTTTGACTACTGAGGTGTAAAGCTGTCCACAAAACCTCTCAATCTCTCCCCGCACCTCGGTCTTTCGACATCACACTTCTGTCCTTCGTCTTCAGCTTTGTTAATCGACTTTGCCCAATAAACTTGCGAAGCCTTTTGACCCCTTATTATGTTCTATCGTCTCTTTGGAGCCCTTATTATGTGATACGCTCGGTATTAAAGAAGTTAATGTCGGATTCGGTAGGAAAGGATTTTCGGATTTGTCTATTAAGTTGTCGATGCACGTTTGCGTCTTCGAAGGTCTGCAGCAGCGTAGATCGTCGCACGGCCATAACTTTTGGGGCTAGGGACAGAAATTTTGAGGTTTGTATTTGGGCCGAGACCTATTAAACTTTGATACCACACAACTTGGACAGTTTCTACGAACCCATTGTTTAACTCGCCCTGTAACGCAATTCTGAAGGATTGCGTTACAGTAGACAGTTACGTGGCAATTAAAGCGATTTAAGAGTACCAGTTGGAAACTGTCAACATTTGAATATGAGCTGGAGATGGTCGGAGCATAGACTTCATCAAGCGAGTCCTCTCTCGTCTGAGAGCCGCCTTATACAAAATTTACTTGGATAGGCCCCAGCCAAAGGGACCACCTCTTTTCGACGACGAAAGAGATATTCATGATGCCTCTAAAGATTCGGTGATCATAGAGACATCGTTGAATATCTCTTTCTTCGTCGACAAGATGAAGTCTATCTTTTTTTTTATATAGGATTGGGCCTATCCAAGTAAATTTCTATGAGGCGGCTTCTGGAAGAAAGAGTTCATTGCATAGAGTCCCTCTTCTACCAGAAAATCAGCCAGCCTATGACTCCTATCATTCCGTCATTCTCAATATCCAAATTGTCAACTGGCCTCTTCATCGCTCCGCTTGCCAAATATTGCATTGGAATCCCCCATAACAATCGTAAAATAGATTTCCGAAGCGTGTATGGCCCTACTAATATCCTCATACACCACTTCCAATTCTTCATCTGAGTGCTTTCCGGTCCGTAAATATTTATACCTGAATTACCTTCAACGAGTGTCTTTTAGATACTCTGAAAATCAGGTATATTTTCCTGCAGGAAAAACTTTCGATGGTTATGAGGTTGTTACTGAGGAATTTGTGAACGAGAAACCCGACACCATGCTGTGACTTTTTAAAGTCACCCTCCCGGTGATAAATTAGGTTACCAGGCTTTAGGGTTGTCGTGCCCTCCCCTCTTTTCGGATTTCAGACGATCCACTATGTCCCATCGTAACCTACTCGTCTGTTCTTCCACTACCTTGACCTTTTCGTCTAGCATCATTGTGTAAATGTCGTGTATCGCCAGGATCAGTCTCTGTTTGGGGGTGGTAGCAGCAACTCTTCCGGAGATTCTTCACACCGTTACTGTAACCGTGACGCTACTGGAGTCAAGAATAGCAAGGGCGCCGGAGACTGGGGGAGACATTGATCGATGTTAACTAGGTAGGTATGTCTATCTATCAAAACTGTAGCAGCTGATTTTAATGAATTAGTATTTACTAATTTATTTTAATACTTATATCACGGTAATGATATCTAACATCCTTGAAATAAATACGTACTGGGCGAACGTAAAAATACTTTTGGAAGGTAAACTTGAACACGAAGAGAAGCGCCGAATTTTACATTTAAAGAAAAGGTGTCTACCTTTACCCAAGTGCAGTCAACTACTTTGATTTTAATTTGTTCTAATAAAAGGTAAGTTGCACTCACTAAACACGAACTCGAATTACATGAATGAACATGAAAATGCACCAATGCGCTACGTTGTAATAAGTCAATCTTTGCTAAGTTTCTTAGAATGATTTTGATTATACTGTGAATTTAGCCCTAAATAGCTTCGGGAGGAGTGTGATGTTTATATCAGTCTTACACAGACAAAATAATTGTGTATTAGCGACCACAAAGAGCAACAACACCGTGCCACTCGAAAAATAGATTCAGATAACTGACAAAGAAATATAATATATTTATCAAATAAAATATTAATATTTTTATCGATATAAGGTATTGATAAAAATATTAATATTTTTATCGATATAAGGTATCGATAAAAATATTAATATTCTTATTGATATAAGGTATTGATAAAAATATTAATATTTTTATCGATATAAGGTATCGATAAAACCTGATAAAAAATACTGAAACATTGAGTATCAATATTTTTACTGATATTTTGTTAGTATCGATACTAACAAAGTATCGATATTTTCATCCCTGATGGAAAATGATCTTTTTCAGATTGGCCTGGGTCTTGGATGTTTAGCTATATATGTATTTGTTATAAAATATAGTATCGTTGAGTTAGTATCCCATAACACAAGTCTCGAACTTACTTTGGGGCTAGCTCAATCTGCGTGATTTGTCCGTATATAAAAAAAAAAATACTGGTTTCAAAATGGGGATATGATGGTGCATCGAATCAGTCCAACTATAAGCAATGTTTTAACAACCCAGATTCTAGCATTTGTATGGCAAGTTTTATACCTATTCGATTGATGTCGATGCATTATAAGATAAAGAAAGTAATTTTTTAAGAATGTTTAATACGTGTAATAAGGAATAAAATCAAAGAAACCGTTCATATTCAAACGAAAAAAAAAGAAAATCGCAAATAAGTTAATGTTCCGGAGATTTCCGAAGTTTGAGCTTTAGTGTTATATATAGCTTATTTGATGCAATATCCGATACAAAAAGTAATTTTTTAAGAAAGTTTAAGAGTTAGGAATAAAATTAAAAAAAAACTGTTCATCTCCATACAAAAAAAAAAGAAAATCACAAATAACTTATTGTACCGAAGGTTTCCGAAGTTCGAGCTTTAGTGTTCTATATAGCTTATTTGATGCAATTTATGATTCATTTTTAAAGAAAGTGAGTTAGGAATTAAACAAAAAAATTGTTCATCTCCATACAAAAAAAAAAGAAAAACGCTTATATCTCAATAAATACTAGCTTTATTAAAGAAAAGTTACATGACTGGCATTTTTTTTTAAACTAGGTATTTGATTTTTGGGCGACGCTAAGTCTATGGAGCTTCATTTTCAGCCCACTGTGCGAATAATAAATAAATAAATATATACGGACAAATCACACAGATTGAGCTAGCCCCAAGGTAAGTTCGAGACTTGTGTTAAGGAATACTAACTCAACGATACTATATTTTATAACAAATACATATATAGATAAAGATCCAAGACCCAGGCCAATCTGATAAAGATCATTGTCCATCTTGACCTGGCCGGGGATCGAACCCGGGCACGCCAGCCACTGCGCCACGGAGCTGTCAAATGCGAAAGGCGAATGAAGCGGGCATTTGAATGCACTGCGGGCGATATGGCGCTAGCAGGGCAATGATATCTAATAGTATTCCATTCCGTCTACATACAAACGGTCGAAATTCGAGTCACCCCTACGCGCCTCACACTCAATATGAGGTATGTAAGTTCTCGATTTCAATTTAAAAAGATATATGTGGGTGAAATGGACAGAATTCACCCTAAAGGGGTAAAATGGGAGGGTAAAGATTTTAAGGAATTTTTCTCATTACTGGACTTACAATATAAATAATATTCATACTTCCATACTAATACTAATATTATAAACTAGCTGTTGCCCGCGACTTCGTCCGCGGCCAATTCTGTTATTATGATTAATTAGGTTTTTTCTTAGTATAGATGAATAATTCTGTGCTCTCAGTGAAAATTGTCATAAGTCGAAAATTGTTGTTTTGAGATAATCGAGCTTAAAGTTTTAAAAAATTATTACACTAATTCTAAGTTAACGAAACGAATTCAAAGTTTTAACATTAATAGATTATAATCATATCTACTTTTTGGTGTAAAAAAAGAATACTGTAAATCACGTAATTCTTCAGATTAAAAAAAAAATGTAAAGATGTATCGTTTGACACCAAAAAACAGATATAGATTTTTGTGTTTATTGCTATAAAATGATTAGTAACTTTTAACACATGCTCAAAACCTTTGGTGCAAAATGATACATCAAAATTAAATTGGAACACATACCTACTTAAAAAGCGATAATAAAAAAAGTTCCAGAAGAAAACTTACTGAGTTCATCATCATTTATTCTCTGGTGAGGACAATTTTATGATAATGTTAAAACTCATGACTTATAACAGTATACACCATTAAATTCGACAAAAAGTAATGTGAATATTTTTATGTTTTAAGTGTAAAGTGGTACAACTATTAAGGCAATGATGTGTAAAATGACATTAATAGAAAGCATAAATAAAAAAAAATATATTATTCCTCTGGAATTGTGAAATTTATTAAACTTATGCCAGTATCTTTTTTTTTATCTCTCTTTAACTCAAAGACACACTCTTTCTAATATTATAAGCACATTCTTGATTTTATACTAATTTTTTAAGTTTTGTATATCAGGATCCGCTAAAATGTTAAAAATAAAACAGTTAAAGAACAAACGAAATATTTATTTATATTTAAATGACTTAGTAATCAATAAGGCAATAGCTTTCTTTATATTAAGTAAATGAAAATGTTGGCACACGATTAATGTGTGACCAGTAATGACCCGTAAGTACTGGTCACACACATTGATAGACTTGTCTTTAGGGACTGAGGTATTTTGGACGAGAAGACACTGCGGAGCTTCCCGAACGCAGCCCAGCCGAGTCGGATTCGTCGAAAGACCTCGTCCTCAAAGCGGAAGTTCCAATCTGGATCAGTTGACCCAAGTAGACATATTGGCCCACAGCTTCAAGGATGGAGTTCCCAACAGATACTGGTGAAGGCACAATATGGACATTCGACATTTTTTTCGTCTTGTCCGTGTTCAGTTTAAGGCCCATTGTTTAGAAACTCTATTGAGGTCATTTAGCATGTTACTTAAGTCCTCCAGCATCTCCGCCATAACAACGATGTCATCAGCAAATCTGAGGTAAGTGATATTATCGCCTTTGATGTCAATGCTTCGACCGAGTCCTTCCCATTTCAGGAGCATCCTCCAGAGCAATGAACAGTTTCGGAGATATCACGTCTCCCTGTCTCACGCCTCTCTGAAATGGTATAGCCTTCGTGCTCTGCTCCGGTACTCGAACTGACATGGTGGCGTTTCTGTATAAGCACTTCAACACTTCGATATACCAATGGTCGATGCGGCAACGCTGAAGGGACTGAACACGGCCCATGTTTTGATCGAATCAAAGGCTTTCTCATAGTCCACAAACGCTAAGCATAATGACCGGTTATACTCTCTGGTCTTCTGTATAACCTGCCGCAGTATGGATGTGGTCTATAATACTGTAGCCTTTTCGGAAACCGGCTTGTTTGGGAGGCTGGAAAGCATCGAGCTTGTTCGTGAGACGATTTGTGAAATCCCTCGAAAACAGCTTTATAGATTCCGTCTTCGCCCGACGCCTTGATGTTTTTGAGCTGTTTAAGGGCAATCCTTATCTCGTACAGGCTGATGTCCAGGATATCTTCGGTATAGTGTTGGGTTAGCTTGGCTCTCGGATCTTTGGCCATGCTACCAATGGGTTTAGCTAATGAGGTATAAAGCTGGCCATAAAACCTCTCAATCTCTCCCAGCACTTCGGCCTTGGTCAACGCCACACCTCCGTCCTCCGTCTGAAGACGGAGGACGGCAGTGTGCGGCTTTGTTAAACGACCTTGCAGAATAGACTCCACCCTTGCAAACACTTTGCAGCCCTTATTCTGGTCTATCGTCTCCTTAATACGCTCGGTATTAAAGGAGCGAAGGTCGTGTTGCAAGGATTTTTGGTTTTGTCTATTGAGCTGCCGTTGCACGTTTGCATCTTCGGAGATCTGCAGCGGCATGGACCGTCGCGCAGCCATCAACTTTTGGGTCTGTGGCGAAATGTTTTGAGGTTTGTGTTTGGGGCGGGACCTCAAAAACTTTGATCTAACCGCTTGGACAGTTTTTACGAACCCATTGTTTAACTCGTCCACTGTAACGCAAACCTTCAGACAATTGAAGTGATTTGAGAGTTTCAGTTGGAAACTGTGGACATTTTGGATATGGGCCGATGATGGTCGGAGCGTAAACTTCATCAAGCGAGTCCTCTCTCGTCTGAGATTGATATTCATGATGCCTCTGACAATTCGGTGATCACTGCCTATTTTAATCCTATTGATCACAGAGACTTCGTTAAATATCTCTCTCCTCGTCAAAGTTTATATTTAGGTTTATAATAAAGCTTTAAGTATCAAACAAAACAGTTTACAAAATAGTGATCGACTACTATTGAAGTTTTTTAGGATTTCAACCATTCCCTCTATCGGCTTTTAAGGTCACAGGATTACACGTGATGAAGATAATTTATATGAAGGATTATTTTTCCATGATCACAAACCAGCAGGAAAAAAGAACAATTTATTTTCTTTACGATACAGTACCTAATTCTATAGAAAAATGATACTTATAATATTTCAATTGGTATCAAAATAGTTAGGTACTGTTTTGTAAATAATGTTAAAAAATGTCACATAGCTTTGTCTGAAATGTTACAAGTCGATACTTACGCGAGACATTTTTATGTCGTTCGGTACACGCTACCCCGACGGATGCCTCTCCTACACTAAATCCAAGGCCGCGTGTGTGCGAGGTTTACCACTCTATATTCTCTTTTACGCAATGCAGGAATCTAATCGCCCTATCTTCTTCTAAAGAGCGACGATCACAAAGTCAGGAAAAAATGTTGATACAAGTCATACTTAGTAATTTGATTTTAGCGAAAAATTATGTGTGTAATGGTACAACTTGACAAATATCATTTGCCACAAATATCATAAAATAAAAATTGTTCGTGTAAATTGATATAAATGGAATAAAATCATTTTACATCATGATTTAGTGTATGAAAATTTTCTAATTCATGTTATAAGTTCAGATGTACCCTTTTTCACCATTTTATTATACAAAAAATGCGACGTGTTAAGTACTTTATGTAAACTTAGATTAGTATTCACGAATTTACATCTAATTTTTATCACTGTGTAAAATAAGTCAAAATAAGTTACATCATTTTACACGTTCAAAAATAAAATTCCAGGTCAGTTCATTTTGTTTGAAATACAATTATATCAAAAAACACAAAAAGTCGCATCGAAAATCCGAAAAAACAGTCACTTATAACATTATGCACAAAAAAAAACTTTGGCATATTAAGCCCTAAAACATGGCGATAAGACAGAAAAATTGCATTTTTTTGCTGAATCTAGCAATGTAAAAATATCAAAAGCGATATTAATCGACTTATAACAATTTTCACTGAGGGCACAGAATTTTCCCCCGTTTTCAAAACATTATTTATTGATGCTTTGCTCCTATGGTCGTAGCGTGATGTTTTATAGCCTAAAGTCTTCCTCAATAAATGGACGATCCAACACAAAAAGAATATTCTAATTTGAACCAGTAGTTTCTGAGATTAGCGCGTTCAAACAAACCAACAAACAAACTCTTCAGCTTTATAATATTACTAGCTTTCGCCCGCGGCTCCGCTCGCGTCAATGTCGATCCCTCGGGAATAGTACTTTTTCCCGGGATAAAAGGTAGCCTATGTCCTTCCCGTACTCCAGAGAACTTGTATGCAAAATTTCATTATGATCGGTTCAGTAGTTACGGCGTGTAAGCGTAACAAACAAACAAACAAACAAACTCACTTTCGCATTTATAATATTAGTAAGGAGTAAGGATTATAAATGCAAAAGTAACTCTGTCTGTCGTCTTTTTACGCTTCAACCATTAAACTGATATGGATGAAATTTGGTATGGACGTACTTTGAGGCTCGGGGAAGGACATAGGGTATTGTTAATTCCGGGAAATTCTACTGTTCCCGAGGGATCGACACTAACGCGGGTGGAGCCGCGGGCAACAGCTAGTTATATATAAAATTCTTGTGTCTCAGTGTTTGTAACAAAACTCCTCCTAAATGGCTTGACAGATTCTTATAAAATTTTCCCTTCTTCAACCGGGTGGTAAATAAAATAAAAACGTAGCTACATTTCTTACTTTATTAAAAAGTACTTATATCAAAAATACTCTCGTATTAACGAACTGATTTATATTCTTCTTCTTATAAGGAAGTTAAGGTTCTTGTCTTACTGTTCCTTCCTTACAATAGAATAGGGGGTTCATATGCTAGGGGAATTTCGAATTGTATGGCAACTCGATCGTAGTAATGGACCTAGCACTCAGCATCAGCTCTGCTTGTTTGTCTCCCAGTTTGAGTTTCACAGTTCTCTCGCGCTTGTCTCTGTAAAAATAGAAAGAATAGAATAGAATAGAAATCGTTTTATTTGCACCAAACTAAGTCACACACTTACAATTTATACACATATCAAATACTAAGAACAAAATAATGACATATTTAGACAGATTGGTCTGCAAGTATGTGACGCAGTGACACAAATGGGTAATAACTCAGCGCATGGATTACTTGAGGAGCAAAGCACTGAAAATATGTAGAACTAATATCAATAAACCTTTCTCCATGAGCTATAACATCATTAGTGAGAGTTAATAACATTTCTAACGCAACACTTTAATTAACGACTAATAATAATTACAACTACCTAAAAAATATACCTAAATATTGACAAATTATATAGTCCCTACAAACCGTCATTCTGCGGAAACGTGCCCAAAAGGCTGGCAGCATTGCCACTTTGGATGGCAATGCTTATCCTTTGAGGCAGGTAATTGCCAGCCTTTGGGTCGCGGGATACCTCGATCAGTCTCTTTGACAGAAAGTCAAAGAGACGATGGGCTGATGGGCCCCCCCACGGACCCGTTGTTTCTACCCCAAAAGGCTCAAATATACAGGGTAAGTGGCATCTAACGCATGATGTACCTAAGTCGTCTATAGCAGGTTATGCGTTAGTTAACTATAACCCTGTATAGTTGTCTCCGATACCTACATACTTGCGCCTTTTGAGGCATTCTGCATACGACTTTTTTTGTATAGTCTAAATTTATCTGTACAATAATACTACATTTTGTATTGTTATACGTTCCCTCCTCTTAGGCCTCCTATACGTTAAAGATGGCCCTACAGACGAGAGAAAGACCGAGAAGGATAGAAACAACTTACTTGTTATGTAATACTACGACTACAGTCTCGTTCCCAGGAGTAACCACAGCAACATTGTCAATAGTACAGGAAAAAAGAGGCTTCCATTCAAACACCTTTATTCTTTTCGAGCCTCTGGGAATGAACTTGGAGACGTGGCCCATCGCATAAAATGTAGGCTGCTTGACAAACTCCTTGTTTTCCGGGAACACGATGATGGGAGAGTCCACGAAGTTCTGGACCCAGTTGGGACCTCCTTCTTTGTTTAAACATAGGTTCCAATCGATCCATCCGACTAAGTTGTGGTTCAGGTCCTTTGAAAGGTGAAATAGATTTGTTTAAAGTAATAATGAGTACCTACTAATACTACAGTTTCTGTGAGCTGTAAAACTAAAATACAATGGCGCTTAGATCTATAAAGTCAAGGTCCGCCATTTTTTTTTAAATTTTAAACATGAAACGACAAAGAAAACTAAGTAATGGGCTGCTAGCCGCATCGCTTATTGATATGATTCGGCGAATTAAGCCCAATCCCTCAATCGGCTTTTACGATCTACGCGGAAAGAGAAGCAGCTGGCTGGACATTCTACATTTTATTCTTTTCTCCCAGACCACCATGGAAGATTAATGAATTAAAATCTTCGATCAAATATAATGCATATCAGTGCATATAAGATACACGATTCGCGCTCGAAAAGTGGCACCGGCAAAACAGCGCACTAACCGAATTTCGGAGCTGTTTTGTCCACAGTTTCAATAAACCGCGCAACCGCAACCGTCATCGCGAGACGTGTGAGTGCTACTCACACGTCTCGCGATGACGAAGGTACAGTGAAAACATGCAAAAACTAGGCATCAAAAGTGAAAAGAAAAGATGGAGTTATACTTTCAGTATGTACCGTTTTTGTCGTTGTTTGTAAGTATGCATGATGTTTTGACTCGGCGACATTACTAAGGCTTTATTTTGTATGAAACTGTATATTTACCATTATATTTGATCGAAGATTAAAATAATTTAAATGAACCTTAATTTAATCTCTGCGCCACAAGATCATCAAGCTTTTCTTTTCCAAATAAACAAAAGGTACAGTAGTATTACCGTAATAATATCCTTAATATATCTGGTTGCTCGATCCCAGGATCCCAATACGACTTTCTCCTCTTCCCACGGCTGAGATCCTGAAACGCAAAACGCCTATACCAAATGGACCAATGTATCTACGATAATTATTCAATATTGCATACAATATACTTCATGCCCCTGCAGTGGAGACTAAAAGACCTGATGATGACACACAATATTACAAATAATTAGGTATTTCAATATTCTTATCCCTCCACCCCTATCCCCCAATTACCCCCTAGCCCACTCTACATATTAACTACAGATATATTTAAACTAGCTTATGCCCGCGGCTCCGCCGGCGTTAGTGTCGATCCCTCGGGAACAGTAGAATTTCCCGAAATGAAAGGTACCCTATGTCCTTCCCCGGGCCTCAAACTACTGCCATACCTAATTTCATCTAAATTGGTTCAATGGTTGAAGCGTGAAAAGAGGACAGACAGACAGACAGAATTACTTTCGCATTTATAATATTAGTATGGAAAACTAGCTTTTGCCTGCGGCTCCGCCGGCGTTAGTGTCGATCCCTCGGGAACAGTAGAAATTCCCGAAATTAAAGGTACCCTATGTCCTTCCCCGGGCCTCAAACTACCTGCATACCAAATTTCATCCAAATTGGTTTAATGGTTGAAGCGTGAAAAGAGGACAGACAAACAGACAGAGTGACTTTCGCATTTACAAGGATGTTATTCCGTACCAGACGCCAGGTGTCTACAAAATAAATTGCAGCTGCGGGAGTTCTTATATCGGACAGACTAAGCGGACCACAGCAGAAAGGGTCAAAGAACATATCGCAGCTGTAAAGAATCGCCAGACCAGTAAGTCCGCCATTGCTGAGCATCTTATGCAACCACTGGATTGAATCACACCAGCCTAAAATACTATCCACTGACCGGCACTTACAAGAGGATAGTACGGGAAGCTGTTGAAATAATAAAAAAGTTTGTGCTAACTCCCGTTTATATACATAATTGGCTAGCTCCGTGGCGCAGCGGTCAACACGCCAGCCTGCGACACGAGAGTGCCCGGGTTCGATCCCCGGCCAGGTCAAGATGGAAAATGATCTTTTTCAGATTGACCTGGGTCTTGGATGTGGATCTATATATGTATTTGTTATAAAATATAGTATCGTTGAGTTAGTATCCCATAACACAAGTCTCGAAATTACTTTGGGGCTAGCTCAATCTGTGTGATTTGTCCGTATATATTTATATTTTATAATTATGTGTTTAAAAAAGGAATAAAGCTTACATCAGTGAAAATCTTTGTTTGTTTTCTGTGTATGTAAGTGGCCATAACGCCATAAGTTTTTTTTACTAATTATCTATTGAAGCAGGCATTTGTCTCCCATCTGAAGTTGTTCATCATGTTATCCAGGAATATCGAAGGGAAATCTACACCCGGTATACCTATACCCGGTGTAGATTTCCCCTCGATTTATACTACGGACTCGATTTATGCACGGATTTATACCTATAAAACCGTGCAGGTATACCTTCACAAGCTTCTGTGTTGATGATGAACTTGTCGGGGTAATATTTGGAAATCAAGTCGAGGACTGAAGCGGGGACTATGTTGTCGGTGTAGTAGTGCACTGCCACGCCGTCTATGTACTGCAGGCACTCCTTGTGTTCCTTTACCATCTGAAAAATTAATTAATTGTGCGGAACTAAAACATTTTTTTTTGAAGTGTAAATTTCTTTAGCGGCTTTGTGCATCCAAAGAGGATGGGTAAAAAACCGGCCAAGTGCGAGTCGGCCTCGCGCACGAATGGCGTCCCGTTATCTATAAAAACGGCAAAAAATTATGTCTGTTGTATGGGAGCCCCCCTTTAATATTAATTTTTAAAGTGAATATATTTCTCAATATTCTGTGAATATTTCAAGCGTCTATCTGTTGCCGTTATCAATATCTACCAAAAACAAGCAAAAAAATCATGTTTGTTGTATGGGAGCCCCCTAAATATATATATTTTTTTTTATCATTGTTGTTATAGCGGCAACAGATATACATCATATGTGAAAATTTCAACTGTCTAACTATAATAACACGGTTCATGAACCGTGATAGTTAGACAGTTGAAACTGTATCTCATGAGATACAGTCTGGTGACAGACAGACAGACGGACAGCGAAGCGATATTAATAGGGCCCCGTTTTTACCCTTTGGGTACGGAACCCTAAAAAACGAAGAATTGCAATTGAACCGAGAAAGCTAGAAAAGTAAGTAACTTCAAATTGTCGACTAAAAATTACCATCTTAACAAACGGTTGACCTCTCAACCACCAAGCGGCCCGATCGGTCCGAATAACAATAGCAAATCCGTTGTGTCTGCGTTTCTCGCGCTTGATGGGTTAAATTCAGTTTTTTCTCGGTATTTCTTTGAGAAATGATAATTTTTATGTTATCATTTCTCACTTTTTTATTGCTTTTTTACGATCTACAACTAAAGTCCTTTACATTTTTCACGTATCGTTTATCGTTATTGAGATATCGATCGAAAAACCTTCTTCTAATACTAATAATGTGTGACACATTACTCAGATATCGAATAATTCGCTTATATTCGCATTTTGTTCTTTAGTGCTATTATTATGTTCCGATAATGGTTCTAATATATTCGTAACACCTCTAAAACATTTTGGCCATTATAGACGTTCAAAAAGAGATACATGTTTCCAATTTTGTTTAAAAATTTAAAAATTCTAGTGATTTTTCATAAAAGGTTGCCTGTAAGAAATTGCTTTGCGATAAGACCGCCTTTTGCGCATTTTCTAGTTTCTAAGATGAGACATGTATTCATTTTGTTTCTCCTTTGATGTGCAATTAAGGGTTTCTATCTATCTATCTAAAAATCTTTGACTTTGACTTTTCATAACTGACTCCGTACGAGAGGACCCGTTATTAAAATGTTTATAATTAGTATTTTATTCTCTTGAGATAAAAAGTTGGAGTATAGATACTAACCAAATTGAAGAAATACGGGATGGTGATCCGCTGATCGTCTACAGCTAGGATCTTGACGTCATGGTATGTGGAATTCCGAAGCATGGGTCCCAAATGATTGGCAATCCATTTTCCCTGAAAATGTTCCGCACAGCAATCACATATGTGTAGAAAGTGGCGATTTATTTTCTCTATGTGGCAATTTTTTGTTTTAGAAGTATAGAGCCATTTCAACTGTCAGCCAATATGTATTGAAACATAAATAATAATAAATAAATATATCTTGGCGAGCTCCGTGGCGCAATGGTTAACACGCCAGCCTGCGACACGAGCGTCCCACGGTTCGATCCCCGGTCAGGTCAAGATGGAAAATGATCTTTCTCAAATTAACCTGCGTCTTGGATGTTTAAAATTAAAAAAAATAGTTTGTAAACATCCAAGTCCCAGATCAATCTGAAAAAGGTTTTCCATCATGACCTGACTGGGGATTGAACCCGGGCACCTCGTGTCGCAGACTGGCGTGTTGACCACTGCGCCACGGGGCTCGATATGATAGAAAAAACAGATAAAAAAACAGTTGGATGACACTAGTGAGCAGGTAGTCTCACGATGTTTTCTTCACCGGAAGCAGGAAGTGGTCGTTGAAAAGGACCATACGTGAGCCAGATTGATTTGGAATCGGGACCTTGCTCTTATAGATCGGTCTCTTATACACACCGAGCCACTACTTTAGGGTACGAAAACATAAAAATGGTTGTGTTGTAAGAGCACACCATCTTCCCAGGAGGTCAGTAAATTGCACCAGGGAGAGTTAAAGCACGTCAAGCCGTTGGTCCTGCCTGCCATCATTGACATCAGTGTTAGCTACTTACACGAAAAACAATAACAAACTAGGGAGAGTCATGATAGTGATCACTAATATCAAAAGACAAGTTAAGAGAAAGTTATGAAAGGCGACAATGGTGACAATTTGTAAAATCTGAAAATAATATGAAATCAGGAAAAAAGAAAAGATATAAATATAAAATATCATACAAAGCCCTTCAGGCAAGTAGGCGACCAATACTATTGAAAAGAGTTTCTTTTGGCGTCTTTTTCTCTGCAGTGGTCGGTTCCGAAACGCTAGTAGTTTGTAGCTTTTGAACAATAACTAATAATTTGAATATAATTAATTGAGTATTATTTAAAATGTGATTTGACGAGAAAAAAAGCCTGAGGCCTATTTTCTGAATAAATCTTTGAATCCTGAATCGATATCTCACCATCTCTCCAGCAGACCAACCTAGGCAGTTAATTTGCACCAGGGAGAGATCGCCGTTGGTCGGCTCATTCGTTGTGGTGACGGCCCATATCGGAATGCCTTCGCCGAAATATTTCTCTAGAAACCTGCAAAAAATAACTTTAATTATTCACGAATGATCTTTCAAAAACAAGAAATATACCCTTATCTCGATCCAAGATCGTATACATAAATTTTAAATCTTTTAAACAAGATATAGCGGGGAACACTGGGGTGGATGTACCGCCGCACCAAACTCTGTGCCACCGACTCGCCGTTCCGCGCGTGCGCGAAAAGCACCCCGAGTCTTGAGTCTATGACTCAAGTTAGTTGTCGTTAGATGTCGTTTTCTTGAAAAATAAATTACTTTTACAAATTTGTGTATGTTATGAACGCGCGTGCGAAGCCGGTTTGCCGTTCGCTATAAAATGCTTTTTAGGTCAAAACTTTACATGTATTCTCCGAAAATTAAGATTGAGGTATCATTCGATTCGGATTAGCCGCTCGCAAAAATTGCAAAAGTTATAAATAATTATGTTAAAAAATTGGGGGTTTATTTTTTACAAATATCTAAAAACGGCTTGAAATTTTTCAAAAATAGATTTAAAAATAGGAGAAATTTTCCCAAAGTCCCAATGCCGCAATTGTAAGATCAATATTAATAGTTTTCCCAGAGGATTGGAAGTATGCCCGAAAACTTGCCTCCAGCTTGCGGAAGCCACACCCATTTCGGACCTTTAATTAATATTATTTAAACTTATTAAATATGAAAATAAGACCTAAAGAAGCTCAGGCGTCTACACGTTAGATCAATGAACAATATTCCGCGGTAGAAACAGAATATTTATTTGCGTAGAATAGAATAGAGTATGATTTATTGCAACATTTAGCACACACAACGCAAATATAAAACTAAATTAAAGAGAAATTACAGAAATAAACAATCCCGGGGCAGTCAAAAGTAGAATAAATGGTTATCGCTTGAATAGGCATGTAACATCCTCGTCTTCATCGTCACTTACCATCAGGTGAGATGGGAGACAAATGCCTACATCAAAAATTAGTGAAAAAAAACGGTCGGTGATCCATTAGTTAATTAATACATTTTTGTAGCACGAACATTAACATTGCAAGTGCGATAATTGTTAAACTATTAATCTGAGAATTTTTTTCCTTTCATAGAGCTACTTTTCAAAGGAATTTATCCGTCGAAAAAATTGAAAAATTGTTTTCGCTTTGTTATTAACAACTTTTAATTATAATCATTATTATATCATTATTCAAGTTTTACCATGACAAACAAACCTTGTGTCAGAATATACCTGAATTTACCTTAATCTACCATGGATGCCAATGGCTGAAATGCAAAGCCATGAACTCCTCAAATAAAAAAAAAAAGATTGAAAAAAAACAAGCACATACTTATAGTGATAAAGAGCATAAGTATCGTAGTATTCCGTTTTGAGCTTGGTAAACCCGTGCCAGTCATTGTTAGTCTTCATCCAGCATGGTGGAGACCACGTAGTCGCCACGATGTACAGGGGGTCGGTCATAACGCTCTTTATTTCTTTTATCATCGGGATCTGAAGACACAATAGATAGAATAGAGTGAGAATACCCAGGATAAGTAATTAACTGCCAGATTCTTTCGAAATGGCTACTCATACTTGCATATCGGTTTTGCAGGTTCATGGATTAGACTGAACTTCCTGTTCGACTGGTAGCTCATGGATTATGCGATAATGCAATACCAATGTAACAGACGTTGTAAGCGGTCAAGAAAATAACAGTGACTTTGACAAAAGAGCTTTAATTTGAGCAAAAGATCCACCACGGCTGCTATATCTTGCTGTTGGAGATCTATTTCCAGCAGAGGATCACCATTTCCATGAAAAAACTTCGCATAAATCTACTGATATTAACTACTGGCATGTTTATTGACCTACTATCAGTTTAGTATATAACACTGTATTTTTGTTTACCCAAAAATCACATATTTTAAAAACTAATTCATCAAAGGATAATGCGTTTGCTCAATATAATAAACGAACCTTAAAATTCTTATCCTCATAAGCAAGAGTAAAGTTAGAAAGATTGGTATCATCCACAGGGAGCTCGTTGTAGGCGTAGGGATGAGTGGAGAAGTCGGTGCCACCGATGGGGACTCTAGCCATGTTGTACTGCAGACCAGTTGCGCTGAAGTATGAGCTGAAAATTAAACAGAATTTGTGAGTAGAGATAAGAGAATCTACTTGAACGACGTTTGTATTCGGTAGAGGTGATGTCGCTTGAAGACTCATCGTAAATATATATATAGATACTATCAGGGATGTTGTTACACATAAAGTTTGTCACCCTCGCATATTTTCTCCATGGTTTTTGTTGATACAGAAACATACATTTGCACATTCGATTGCTTCCTGAAAATTTATTTACTTGTGAGACACTGTAGACTATTCCAGTGTTCTATAGTCAAGATTAGGAGACGTATTCACAGAAACTATTTTAGAAGATGTTCAGTCCAAGATAATGGAAAACTTTTCCCAAAGAGCACTCAGCAAAATAGACTTACAGCCAAAAAAGGTTGTTGATGGTTAGGAAATATACTTCTCATGAAGCGACGGTTGAAGGGGATAAAAGGGTTTTCGAAATTCGACCCCAAATCAAAAAACACTGTATTGACGTTTTTTTCTGGCACGTGATCAGACGGCTTGATCAAGATCACAGGAAGATGTTGGATGCTAGCCGTTTCCCATAATTTTTTAAGAGATCTATACCTACCTTTATTTCGCATGTTGATGCACTTACTCAATAAGTTTTTGTTTTAGGCGCGGGTATGTCAAATTCATCCAGTTCATTGAAGCGGCGTCCGTAACGGCGCCACCAAAGCCGACAATCTCCTGGTACTGGACACTGGGATTCAGAATAAGCACAGTCTTTTTGCAGTCTGGAACAAAAGAGAGCTGACTTTTTATTATATTCCTGTGAAGAACAAATTCTCACTTTTGTGTTGTTTTGTAGAACAGGGCCATTCCTTCTCCTCTTAAGGAGGTCGTAGAAGATAACTAAAGGACTAAAGCATTAAAATTATATACCTATACGTTTAAAATACTGAAATTGTATTTGTACGTTGTATTTTTTTCTTCAGTGGTAGTGCTATAAATAAGAGCATAATGAGAAACGAGAATGCCATCTTCAGGGACACTGGGCTCCAAAGTATCTCAGCTAAATATTAAATCGGGAATATATATAGTTCAAAGAGAGAAAGGGCGACTCTATCTCAACTTGTAAACTTTTTCTTTATGAAATAGGACGGCAAAACGAGCAAGCGAGTCATCTGATGGTAAGCGATCACCACTGCCCATGGACAACAGCAACACCAGGGTGTGACAGTTGCGTTGCCGACCTTTCAAGAAGTTGAGGGGAGGTGGACATAGTGAAGAGGAAATGGGGGGAAGGATGGGCCTCCAGCTCTCTCACTCACCGAACGAAGCATAGAAGCGGTAAAGTTTCTACTCAAACGTCGATTTTCTATGAGAGTGTGGTACTTCTCCAGGCGAGCCGGCCCAATAATGCTACTAGCAAAAATGAATTTTGTCGGTAGCGTGGCTCTACTGACAAATTTTTATCTGATGCCGCGAATAATTTTGAACTACGTAGTGTTTAGCCAAGCTGAGATGCACAAATTGAAAAGTACCCCTTTAATTATTCTATCATCTTTCAAATTGGGTTTCCGCAAAAGATAAAGGACGTAATGTGAGTAGGCAGTACGAGTACATCTAACCTGTACTATAACTATTCTACCTTACGCAGTAGTTGTATCCTCTTGACGGTACTCTCAGGTATCGAGCTTCATACAAGTGGAGTAATATTTATGCCTAATACAACTATACGAACGAATTTTAGGTATGCAAATTGAGGGACGTCGAAGTAGGGGAAGACCAAAAAAACGCTGGATTGAGTGCGTCAAACAGGATATGGATAGGAAAGGCGTAACAGAGGGTTTGACCAGCGACAGAGCAAAATGGAAGAGATTGACGTGCTGTGCCGACCCCACATAATAGTGGAAGAAGGATAAAGAGGAAGAAGACAACTATACGAACGAAATTTTACATCCGTGCACACGTCAAAGTGTGGGCTAACAATCAGGGTCGGCATCGCAGTATAAATTCAAGAATGAACATCCAACTAGCACCCTGTTTTCTGAAGTTATCGAACACTCTCGAGAACGGGAGAGCTGCGGTGATGGCATTTGCGGGGGACGCTGAAAGTTTATTTTATGTACGTTAGTACTTGTGCTGCAGTCTTTGCTATTCTAAAATTAAAAACACCTTACCCTTTCCACAATCATGTTTGTAGGGTTCCAACTGGCCAGTCATCTTGACAAATCTAGCACCAGCCTAAAATGAAAAAAAACTTGAGGAGATTTTACGCAATTGTTAATTACCCATACAAGTCATGGAGGCTCATGGGTTTCTCAAACTTATGTCTCGACGTTTTCCTGTTAAAGTTTCTATCCCAAAGTAAAATTGGCTGTTGGAGAAACTAAGGTTTACAATTTCAATAAAAGGTAACTAACACAGGTAAGAAATATTTTTTTATTATTAATATGATGGGTGTTTTTATTTGTTGAAAATTTATTTTTCTTGTTAATTTTATTTATAGTTAAAGAGAAAATTTAAAATATAAGTAAAGGGCCTGATCAGGTATTATATTAAGAAAGACTTCATTAAAATCTTTCTGTATACATTTTCATATTATTATTATTTATAGTTTAAGAGAAAATTCAAGATATAGGCAGAGGACCTGCCGGCTTATTTGCTAACTTTTGACAACTACGGTGTACAACGTTTTGATAGTCACTGCAACATCCATTACGGTTTATAAATCTTTTTTTTTTTATAACCTATATTGTCCCACTGCTGGGCAAAGGTCTCCCCCATTTCCTTCCACTTGTTTCTGTCCAATGCAATTTCAGACCATCCACATTGAAAAACGTCGAGGTCGTCGCGTCATCGCTTTCTAGGCCTTCCCCTTCGACGTCGACCATCCTCAGGTATCTAAGTAGTTTCTATAACTAGTTATCACTAGTTATAAATCTTAAATAAAAATATTTAATCATACTATAGCCGCAATGAATGTTGAAGTGACCATTAAAACGTTGCACACTGTAGTTATCAAAAGTTAGCAAATAGGCCCGCAGGTCAGGTATCTCTGTCACTAACTGTTTATACATCAAAAAATCGAGTTGGAAGACGGTTTATCATTCTCTATCATGGCTTTTATCTTACCTCTGAAGACGTGTATACCACAAAAGCATCATTTTTTGGCTTTTCTCTGATTATGTCGTCGCAATACGTTACGTTACACACACAGACCACAGAGTGGCCCGGGATGAGACGGGCGGCACATGGTCTTTCTAAAATTTTAAGAAAATCTATGTTAATATAATAATAATAATTCTTCATTTAAGACAGTTAAGTCCATATAAGTTACATAATTATTTAAAAACAAATATACAAATTATTAGTTATGTTAAATTTTAATTATAAATGTAATCATATTTCATACTACCTGATGCCCGTGACTTCGTTCGCGTGGTCTTTATGACTCCTGCGTATTATTAAATTTCGTAATTTCTTTTAGTTTAGCTGGAACGTTATAGGTCAGGTGTTCCAGTTTCCAAAATAAATTATACCCTATATGTTGCTCAGGCTTGAAACGTTTCAGTCGAATTCGTCCAGTATTTCCGGAGATTAGCGTATATAAACAGACAAACAGACAGACATTTTTTTATAATTCTTACCCTATTAATATGTCTCTATCGCCCTATATATTTTTTTTGTAAATATCTCTTAAATTTTACTCTTTTATTATATGTATTGATTATGTACATCATACCTATTATTAGATAGCAGTGGTGGCCTAATCAACAATATAGTATTATAGACTCACCAGAATATATCTTTCTTGCCCAAATAAGTCCAAATAAAAACAAAACAATGATTCTTTGAGGCATAATGACATCACACGAGCGAGCTCAATTCACTTGATAACGACACTGACACACCAATTGGTCATACTATACTACATTCAAACAGTGTCTACCACTCAACGTATTTTCCAATAACGTTGGGAGATTTTAAGGACATTTTTTAAGACAAAGAAACTTAAAAAAATTGTCAATCAGGTATCCTAAAATTATCCAAGAACATTGCAGATTTTTTATGTTTCATCATCATCATTATCATAAGGTCTTTTAGTCTCCACTGCAGGAGCATGCATGACCCTCTCTGTACTGTACTACCGGAGCCATACTTGGCCAGAGCAGATAGAGCATTTTTATGTTTAATGAGTATTAATCAAAAAAAAAATTACTGACTTTAATTATACCTAGAAATGCACACTTGACTCTCTTTGTTCAAAAACGAATGAACCGATTTTGATGAGTTTTGCTTTTCTTTAAGTTGGACTGTACCTAGTTCAACTAAAACCGATTTTTGCAATGCAAGTTATAATTTTTGAAAGATGCGCGGAGAAACTTACAAACCAACAAATATCCATACATACACTTATGATATTGGGCACAGGTATTGAGAAGCTGATATAGACTACATATCTTACAACTGTGCAAATTTGACAATATTATAAACGACACAGATAAAATTGATAACCTGCTTTTTTAACGTCGAAACCCTTATAAAGCACAGATTTTTAAAGGGAAATAATAAATCAAGCCACAAAATTATTTATTGGCCACGTGAGCAAACTAATTTCATAACTAAGCAACGGGAAAATGACATAGCCTCTAATAAACTAATTCGTCTTTTTTACACCGCCAACTAAATATTCAATAGAAAGCGTCAAATAAAGATCATCAATTATTATGACTTGTCCTTATTTATACGTTGCCACCTAATTTACTAACTTGGCCACGGATTTTATATTTCGTCACCATTTTCCTTTTTACAGCATCAAAACTATGTCCTCAAAAAAATATAATTATAGCTTCTACAGTCAGCATCATTTATAATAACTCATTAATACATTATATTCTTTTATCGTAAAAATAGCCACTACATGATTATGGCGTGATTCATGTATCGATAGGCAGGAGAGCTGGTACCAATTTTTGGGTAGGTACATACCTCTACCTCAACACATACCTCTACCTCAACACGGAACTACAGACCTGGCTGGTGAGTAGCGGGACTAAATCGACCCCTATTTTTTTTTAATATTCTTTTTTCATTACCAAAAATATAGATATTTGTGGCAATATGCATTTTTTTTATGTTTTATGTATAAAAAATATAAGCCAGACGATTTAGTCGGGGTTTTAACATTACCAGATGCGTGCAAAAAATTTGCAAAAAAATTTAAAAAATAATTTTGAGGCAGGTTGAAATTTTAATAGGGTTCTATTTTGGTGAGACTTTCTACTAGCCACGCTACCAAAAAATTTGGGGTTGATTGAGCCCCGCTATTTACCACTAACCAGCCAGGTCTGCAGTTCCGTGTTGGGGTATAATAGAAGAGGTATATGACAAGTTCCAAGATCAGCTTGCTTCAAATACTTGCCCAAAAATTTGTACCAGCTCTATTACTATTAGTAAAATTATAGTAATTTAATAAACATTTTTTTTTGCAAAAATAAAGTCTTATTTTGTCTCTCCTCAATAGCTACTGGTAATATTAGTGGCCATATTATACTATTTGATGACAATTTTATCTAAATATTGACGATCAATTATTTTGGGATAAGTTACATTTTAAACATGCTGAGTTAAAAAAATAGAAGCTAAATAAATATATTTTTTGATGTCAAATATTATTATTTTAGAAGTTAACTGTTAGAATGCAAGTTACAAATTTAGATGCTAAATAATATCCATCATGCTGAGTTGTATTTAGAGTGGCTTAGATAGAAGATAACTAGTGGCTAAGATGGTATTATTTAGATGCTCGTTAATTGTGGCTGACTTAGTAATTTAGAAGGCAACATACATTTTTAGAGGCTGATAATGCTATTAAAAAGAATCCTGTTTAATTAGCACCCATTTTTAAAGCAAAACCTTGTAAGCAGTACAATAATTGTTAGTGGGTATAACTTTATTTCACCAAAAAATCATGGCTATGCTTTATCTTGGCTAAATTCCACTGTTAGGTATATACATTTCATCCTGATGTGATATTTATGTACTAACGTTGTATTCACTTCACTAGTCATTGAGCTGTGGTATTTGGTTCATTTTGACTAAAGGATACCTTTCCTTATGGGTAAATACCCCATAACGCTGTACACTAATTAGCCACCGATAGGGCAACCGTCAGGTATTTAGATAAACTTAAAGTCTAATAAAAACATGGTGTAAAAATTGATTTATTTGTAATTTCACATCGAGTTAGAAGGAAATTAAAATCAAAGGATGGCAACACTGATTACAAAGAACGATAACATTGTTTTTCTTCTTTTAGGAATAATGCTAATGGGCGACCTTTGACCTTACGAGTTTTTAAATGAATAGTGGTATCATTCGTTTATAAATATTATGCAAAATTAGTATGTAGATTGCGCTGAATAATTGCTTTAGCAAATTGAAAAGTAAAAATATGTTTTGGTAGGTAATCGTCATCATCATTATCATGCACAACCGTTAGAAGTCCACAGCTGGACAAAGGCCTCTCCTAAGAATTTTTCATTCATCATCAGGTACTTTTTAGTCTCCACTAGAGGAGCACGACCCTTTCTGTACTACTAGAGCCATTTTTCATTCGATGGGAGGATATTGCCATACTCACCACACTTGGCAGGCGGATCGGCGAGCGCAGCTTTTTTGGCTTTTTGTGCTTCTGACGCTGCTTCCCATCAAAAGCTTTTTTAAACTGAGGAAAGATGGGAATTTGATGGATTTGGGATGGGATTGGGATATTACTCACTCGGATGAAACGGAAAAGCAAGTATATAAATATAAATATATACGGACAAATCACACAGATTGAGCTAGACCCAAAGTAAGTTCGAGACTTGTGTTATGGGATACTAACTCAACGATACTATATTTTTATAACATATACATATATAGATAAACATTCAGGACCCAGGCCAATCTGAAAAAGATCATTTTCCATCTTGACCTGACCGGGGATCGAACCCGGGCAGTCTCGTGTCGCAGGCTGGCGTGTTAACCACTGCGCCATGGAGCCAAAGCGTAGAGTAGCAGCTCGGGAGGGGCGCGCGTACCTGCGACCTGCAACCATCAGACAGGCAGTTGGGGATCATATCCCTGACCATGTAATGTTTCAATGGAAAGCAGTTAATGAATAGGTATTGAAAATAATAATTGTTTTGATTATTTTTTTTAATGTAATCCTCTTAATTACAATTAATGTTTATTTCTCCCACACTGTATAAAAAATACAACTTTACATACAAGTACCTACATAATTTAATAAAAACTTAAATATGAAAATTTAAAATGCAGGACGCGTTTCTTAGACTGGATGCATTTGCCTCTGAAACAACTCTGGGGCATTTATCAGTATCATTTCATTTCAAGCCGTTAACTACCCCACTGCTAGGCAAAGGCCTCCCTCCATTTCTTCCCTTCTGTTCGGTCTTCAGCTAGATTATTTCAGTTCTTATGGAATTTGTCGAATTCGTCTCGCCATCACATTCTCAGCTTACCAGGTCGTCTTTTCGAAGTTGGGGCCCAACAAGTGGTGGTCTTTGCCCAGAATCTTTTACCAGTATCAAGCAAAATTAATTCATATACATAAAGGTGTCACCATTTGTGAGATAGCTATCACAAATATCCTTCTCGTTGAAGGCTTCTATCAGTTTTTTATCCAAATGCCTGTTGATGATACTAGAACAACGTAAGTCAGCAGCAGCATGCGACAACGAAGCTTTCAGATCATACACCACCACTGGTTTATCAGAATACATTTGTAAATGGCCCTGTTGTTTTGAAGCACGTATGAATACTATTTGAGAGCGAAGACAGAATACTTTCGGTTTGTATTTCCGAACTTGAATAATCCTCGCATACGCAGCTTTGATCAATGCTTCGGCATACTGCGCTGAATGTGGAATTCCACCAAGCAATGTCCTCACACAAGCTTGAACCTTTTCATCCCAAGTCTTATATTTCCTCATAATATTTGGAAGTTGGTCTATGTTTCCTCCCATAAGGGAACACATGTGTTGAGCTACTGCGACCTGGAAGTCTTCTTCTGCTTCGAAAACTCTTAGTTCTTTTTCAAGATGAGCTTTGAAGCCTTCGGGGGTTGCACCAACGCAGTAGACTGTCCCAATCAGACCTGTAATGGTGATGAAAACATGGATGAGACAAACATTGTGGTTAGTGTAATCTTCGTCTACTGTCCTCATCTTAGTGTTTTCCTTATTGCATCTAAAGCCGTAAGCCGTGAAGTGTCGGGGCTGTTATATATGGGCAATAGTTTTTACAGCCAGTTTTCTGCTTGACGTTAACCTTCCAGAACTACAGACAAACACCTGTGGAAAGAAGTTCAAGTATTTGCCCGTGCCGGGGATTGAACCTGAAGCTCCTTGTGTAGTAGGCTAATCACTGCGACACGGCATCTTCGTTTATAAACTTCAGTTACATCAGAGGTGCCGAACTATTAAGCTGCTTGCAATAGCAGCTCATCTTATTGTATAATATCTAGAACTAGCTGTTGCCCGCGGCTCCGCCCGCGTTAGCGTCGATCCCTCGGGAACAGTAGAATTTCCTTGAATCAAACATACCCTATGTCCTTCCCCGGGCCTAGAACTTCTTCCATACCAAATTTCATCCAAATCAGTTCCATGGTTGAAGCGTAAAAAGACGACAGACAGAGTTACTTTCGCATTTATTATAGTAGTATGGATACTATTTATACTTCTAAGTCCAGTATGAGAAAATTTCCATAAAACCTTTACCCTCCCATTTTACCCCTTTATGAAGTGAGAGAAGTGGAGTGAATTTTGTGCACTTTACCCACATATATGTTTTTAATTGTAATCGAGAACTTACATACCTATTTATTTTCATACTTCATAGTCCAGAAATTAGAAAATTTCCAAACAAACTTTACCCTCCTACTGGTAGATATTTTCCAGTTGACCTACACATCTTTTTCAATTGTAATCGTGAATTTATTTGCCTTTTTTCTTACTTCTAAGTCTATAAATAAGTAAATTCCTATACAATCTTTACCCCGCTATTTTACCCCTTCAGGGGAAAATATCGTCCATTTTACCTACACAGATATTTTTAATTGTAACCTAGAACTTATATACCTACTTTCATACTTCTTAGTCCACAGATGAGAAAATTCCATATAAATTTTACCCCTGTAGAAGTTAAATTTCTTAAAAATCCTTTCTTTGAGCTCACTCACATCATTAAAAGAATCCCTGTACCAAATTTCAAGTTTCTAGGCGCAGCAGTTTCGGTTGGTTTGCCGTTTGCCCGCGGCTATGCCGCCGCCGTTAGTGTCCATCCCTCAGGAACAGTTTGAACCCTTAAAGGGGTGACTCAGGTCACCAATATGAACAACTTTTTCTATGGGACCAATGCTGAGAACTCAAAAATAATCGTCGTTTTCATAAAAAAGAGTCCCGCTGCCCGGCTAGTTTGTATGGGAATGTCGAATTTTTTCTGAGTTCCTAGCATTGTTCCTATAGGAAAAGTTGTTCATTTTGATGGTCTGAGTCAACCCTTTAAGGGTCCAAAACGATAAAAAAATTCACCGTGTATATTTACAGGCAAACTAATGGCTTGAGTTCATTCAAATGACGATAACTTTTTTTTTAATGAACCGATTTTGATGAAACAAACTTTAGATGTTTTGCTGAGTTAAAACAAAGCAATTGGTGAAAGTTTGAAGTAAATCGGTTCAGTATTTTCGGAGATAATCGTGATCATACATACAGACAGACAGACAGACAGACAGACAGACAGACAGACAAAAAATTCGAAAAAATCTTTTTGCTTTCTATTATTCATTTTAAGTGTCCCTCTATCCATTTCAGTCAAAAATTCTAAATGTACAGAAAAAATATTTTTACTGTTTTATTATATGTATAGATTTACTGACGCTTCAAGTCAAAACTACCACCAACTGCTGTTGCTATAGGGACTATGACATTGACGACACTAAATAACAGTTATAACGAATCAGATATGATTTTATTTCACTATACTACTTATTACAGTGAGTGGGGCAAATGGCTCGTCGTATCAAGAACCTTTCTGCCCTATCGGCCATCGGCAGAAAGGTTCTCGAATGGTACCCACGTTCCGGCAAGTGTCGGACACGCATCGGCTCGTTGTATCGAGAACCTTTCTGCCCGATCGGCCATCGGCAGATAGGTTCTCCAAAAGGGCCCACGTTCCGGCAAGTGTCAGACACTCACCCACCAGTTGGTAGGTTGACCTGACCAAGGTCGTAGGCAGACGCTGGATGCAGGCCGCTTCCAAGTGAACATGTTGGAAATCCTTGAGGGAGGCCTATGTTCAGCAGGGGACTTCTAGAGACTGTGATGATGAGTATATCATTATGAGATATACTTGAGGCTAAAAAACTTATGGGAGCTCTGAAGACTGGCTCCAAAATAGACCGAAACCTGTATCTTGTAGTTACATCGTACGTGATCGTCTGCTGGTTTACGTTATATATAAGTTCAATAACAACGTTATGAAGTGTATTAGTTATCATATTCAGCGTATCCGTACCATTTTCTTCCAGAATGGAAGCTATCTCCAAAGCAGTCAAGACTCCGCACTCGTAGCCCATCAAATAGAAGTTAGATTTCAGCCCCGTTTTATTTAGCAAGATCTGTAAACAACAAAAATATTTTTTTTATTTTAACATGGAAGGAAAAAATTATTCTCAGTAAAGTCGGTATACGGACGATAATTTTACATGATAAGCCGATCGCCGAACGTTTAGATCATACCTCTCTATCGTTTGTTCCACGCTCTCGCTTGCACGTGGAACGTGACACTTTTTCGTGCGTGCAGCCGGCGTTATCGATTTATAAGACGTTATCATGTCAAAATACGACACTAAAGAGAAATAAATTTTTATTTCATTTCAAAAAAATTCGGTCGCACATGTAGCGACCTTGAGCTTTTTATTGAAATACTAGCGACCCGCCCCGCTTTGTACGGGCATTAGAGCATATTATGCCTACATGTTTTGTCCGCCGTAGGATCTCATCAGCTTGAAGCCTCGTCCGCTGTGCTCGTACGTCATCAGTGTGATAACCGCACGTATTTATTGTAGCGTGCGTTAATTTTAGCGATAACTCCTAAGATATGCATCTTCTAATCGAAAAAAAAGTACACCCGCAGTTAACGTTAGGTTATTTTATCATATATCTTTTTAGCAAAAGCAGTACGCTGGATTTCATTCAGGGACACTGCAGGCACCACCTTTCTGTAGAAAAGTAGTTCAATTCTGTGATGTACACCCGTGGTCCTAACGTACATAAGATATTGATTCAAATTATATGGTGTGAAATATTACAATAATTTGTATAAAATGCCGAAGGTAACTTAACGTATTTAAGTTGATAACGATTAAAACCGTATCTGTCAATTGATTAAAAAAAAGTTAATTTGGCTTAGATTATGGCTTACTAATATATAAAAGTAATGTTATATAGTATAAACATTGTTAAAGCCAGATGCCATAGTAGACTTCGGAGAAGCCTGTTATAACCGGTCACCACTGCCTTCATTTCAAATTACCTATTATCGCATTGAACGTGACCTTTTTTAGCACATACAATGGATATAGGTATGCTACTTATCCTTAAAAGATTTAAGTGATCACGGACTTTTTGTAGATCTATAAAAAAGGAATATTCCACTATGCATTATTTTGTTTTTTTTTTTATGATATAGGATGGCAAACGAACAAGCGAGTCACCTGATGGTAAGCGATCAGCGCTGCCCATGGACAACGGCAACACCAAGGTGTAACAGGAGCGTTGCCGGCCTTTGAAGGAGTTGGGGGAAGGACATGGTATAAGGAAATGGAGGAAGGACGGGCCTTTGGCTTTCTCATTCACCAAACGAAGCATAGCTGGTTGGTAAAGCTTCTACTCAAACGTCGATTTTCTGTGAGAGTGTGGTATTTCCCCGGACGAGCCGGCCCATTGATGCTACTAGCAAAAATTACTTTTGTCGGTAGTGTGGCTCTACCACAATTGGGATTAGGCAGCGTTGTCAATGTTCAGGCGACTTAACATTTTCCGACACTTCTAACAATTATCGTTACATTAACACAAAACCTATGGTCCTATCATCCTCAACTGCCTGAAAAACTGCCAAACTGCCAAACTGCCAAACTGCCAAACTGCCAAACTTTCCTCATGAATTACTCTAACTATTGGTGAGACGCGCATGAAAATCCAAAGTGTAATTTTAAAGGTTATCGCGAACAGACAGACAGACGAGGAGGGGACTTTGATATGTATGTAATATATAATTATTACCTCTGCGTATCTCTGAGCCATATCAGGTATCGTCTCCTTAAGTCTGTCCAACCCTGGCTGCAGTACCATTGCCGGTAGTTTTAACAACTCGCAGAGAGCTGTGAACCGCTTGTTGTGACCTTCAAGCCCAGGTATTATGCACAAGTATGTCTGCGTTGAGTCGAATTCGTCTCCTCTCTGTGAAGTTAATAATTGTTTCATCATCATCAGGTCTTTTTTAGTCTCCACTACAGGAGCACGACCCTCTCTGTACTACTAGGGCCATACTTGGCCAGAGCAGCCAAAGGACTTGGCCTACACTCTCCACGCTGGCCAGACGGGTTGGAGAGGTCTCTTAGATGTTTATAAGCTTTGTTTAGCTTGTATTTCCTAAGTCGCCTTCTACGACATCCACGGGAAGACTTGGAGTGGTCCTATTCTACTCTGCCGGATACCACACGGCTAATTAATTGTTTAAATAATTGTTAAAATAATTGTTTAAATAGAGCCACTGATCCAGCTTATAGTCGGTCAGGGGTGTCATCCTCAACTGCCTGTCCGATGGTTGCAGGTGCATTGGGTATGCACGCCCTGCCTCCCGAGTTGCTAATTGCTTTTCTCCCATTCATCCGAGTGAATAGTATCTTATTTAACAGTTCCTTTTTGGTTCGAGGAGCTAAGGTGTGGAATGAACTGCCTGCGTCTATATTCCCAAACAAGTACAGTCCCGAGACATTCAAAAGTAGAATAAATGGGTATCTCTTGGATAGGCATGTAACATCCTCGTCTTCATCGTCACTTACCATCAGGTGAGATGGGAGACAAATGCCTAATTCAATTTGGTAAAAAAAAAATACCTTATTTCCCTTTCCAAATCCAAGCAATTCCTATCTCTCCCCAGCTTAAAAATGCTTCCAATAAGCAGCAACGTCGGAAGCATAAGAAGCTCCCATGTATCGAAGAATCCTTGGGCCAAGAGGCCTTTGTCCAGTAGTGAATTTCTTACGGCTGGAATGATAATGATGATGCTGATGATGATCCAGCTAATATTTGGTGTGGGGTGGCCTAATGGTTGCGTTACCACCAAACAGTTATGCAGCATAGTGCAAGGAAGAATCGTCCAAAATACACATTTTCCTCAGAAGTAACCTTAGAACATCCATAGACTTTTTGGAAACTATACATTTCTGAATAACATACATATTATCACGTCTCTATTTTTTACAGGATAGACAGAGTCGGAATCCATAAGATCTAAAGCCCACGTTAAAATAGTTGCTGGGCGTCTAGGTGAAAAATGAAACCAAATTATTTAGTGATAGGTTGTAAGCCGCATCCTTGACAAACATGATCCCTTAGATTTTTAACCATTCACTTGACCGGCTTCTTCGGTCTGCACGGAAAGAGAAGCAGTGATACCAGCATAGAACCCATCAATAATTACCGTAATCATTTTTCACTCCTTCGTTCCCCTCTGGATCCAGAATAATGCCTCACCAAAAAGTATTATATTCGGCCCTTTTGTCACAATCTACTATTAAGACGAGGCCTCAAATGTTTGGTACCATCGCTCGGCAAAGGACTGATCAAGTGCGCGCAAGGGATAGCGCTTAGCGGTTTAGCCCGTGAATGATGAGATAGGAGATAGTCTCGAGTCGCTCAAAGAAAAAAACGTAAGCGCCAAATTCGTTATTTCTATTTTATATAAAATCAGACCGGTTAATTGTATTTTCATATTTACATTTTGATGAATTACTAATAACCTATCTTTTAGTCTAAAAATCATTATTTCATTCGTCGCATTTGAGGTACAATAACAAAAACTCTGCGAACGAAGACCATTTTGGTCATACCATTACAGTGGTATCGCCTTAAAAACTTGAATGCACTTGTCGGTGGAGTATTTTCCATGTTTCTCGATCCTCCACTACCTCCTTAATCTGTTTATACGACACGACTACTAAGATATATAAAATACAAACCATACTGGAATTTTCTCCCATAGTAGGCAAAAACACCATCTCGGTGGTGGCTAGCAGTTCATCCGAGTCCACGTTCAAAAAGAAGTTCTCCAAACCCTTTGCTTCTTGGAAATGCGATTCTGTTACCATTGATTCCAAATGTTTGATCCTAGCGAAACACAATTAAGTATTTATAAATTCCAGTTCGTTACTTTTTTCAATTAGGTTGTATTTTTTTAATTCAATTTAATTCAATTTATTTATTTGCATAATGTGGGTATACAGATGTTACATGTTTAGAACTAGTGATTATTGAACCGATTTTAAAAATCGTTTTTTTTTTGTCTGAATGGATGTTTTCAAAAATTTTATCAAAATCGATTCAGTGGTTTGATTAAAGTCTGTTTTTTTTTTCAATTTGTAAGATTATGTTATGTTAACATAACAATATTAATAATAAATAATTTGGATTGAGGAGTCCGATGGCCATGTTGTTAAGCGCGGTCCCGACTTACATAGGTGACCCTAAATGTCATAAAAATATCTCGAGCTCCTCCATCCTTCAGAAGACACGTTAAACCCCCGGCCCCGGCTGACGTCATTGATGGCAGTCGTTAAGCTACGTCAGAACCCTTAAGACGGCTTGAAAAATCTGATACTAATGTTGGCCACTTGCACACACGAAAAAGAAAACAAAAAAATCATCAACCATCGACTGTTTAGTTATGGCGAATTGCTTCAAATAAGGAAGAAAAGCCATGGCACTAGAATTGTGTTAAATATGAAGGTAAACAGATACAGAAATAATGGAAAGCTAAAGGACATTGGAGAGTGTGGGAATATCGGTAGCAAATGTCACAAATACAGTCTGTCTTATTATAAAACGAGGACTAACTTTAGTACTCAGTTTAAACCATTATCCGACCAAAATAAGTCGACACTTATCACTTTGACGTTTGATCAACTGACATTGTCAATTTGTTTTTGACGAATAATGGTTTAAACTTAGGTTAGTTCTTGTTTTTTATCATAAGACGGAGTAAGTTTAAATTCAAATAGAAGAATATTACAAACCGTTTGATTGTAAGGGATTTTAATTTTACTTCATTGAAGCATAGACTGTATGTGTCCCTCATGTAATTATACACAACTTTGACTTTGTCGTCACTAAGGCCCAAATGCTCTAGAGTCGTACTGTCGTCAACATCTGCTGGAATGACTATACCTGTAAACAGCCATTTATTTAAATCTCACAATCTCTTTGACTCTATTTCAATATTTTATCTGCTTTAATTATGTTCGGTCATTATAATGATAATTAATGATTAAACGAACTTACCTGTACGTGAAGTTCGATCATAATTATGTGAAGGGTTCGTCCGAAGAGATTAGCATACATCGTAGTACCGTGTACGGCTCGCCACTTCTTGAAAGCATATTATAAAATTTTATTTTTTACCATTTATAAAAAAGAGGGCGGTAGTTTGTTTACAACTACTCGGTTCAAAGCAACGATCGTCATTACGTTTAGAGCTATATGTACGCGTTTTTTACATAAATTTGGGTGGGCAGGGATGCTAATCTCTTCGGACGAACCCTTCACATAATTATGATCGAACTTCACGTACAGGTAAGTTCGTTTAATCATTAATTATGTTCGGTTTCGTCCTCGAGATTAGCATACATCGTAGATATTGAGAGAAAAAATCATTGGGGTATTTATGTAAAAATATATATATTTAATGAAATGCATTCAATATACATATAAATTATAAATAATAATATTTTTATTTTTATTATATTTCAATTTGAATACTAATCAGCATTTTCTAATGTATTAGAAATAATGGATGTACCAAAAACATCATTCTCCTCTAAGATAACCCTATTGTAATATTTCCCAAAAACTTGGGAACTACCGCTCCACCCAGCGGTTTTCCTAATTATTTCTAAATTAACACCAAGTTTACGCGCCATAGACGTGGCGGCGTGCCTCGTACTATGGGCCGTATATACAGAGACATCAACACCACTTTTTTCTAAAACAATTTTGATCCATCGACTAAGTGTTTGTGGCCCTACAGATCTGTGAGGTTTTCTAAAGCTTATAAATAAACTATCACAATCATTACGAATAATTTTAGTTTTTTCTAAATAATCAATTAACGTTTTACAAGGACAAATAGCCAAACTATTTTCGTAAAATGGTAATGTTAAAATTGGCTGTAGGGACCCAATACGAGAAGTTTTTATTAGATCCGGTATTTTAATCACTAATTTATTATTTCTATTCTCTATATTCTTAATATTAATTTTTGATATTGTTTGCACTCTGTGTGCAGTAACCAAGGCCAAGAGGGTAGCTAACTTCTTGGAAAGGTTTTCTAAAGACAAACTTGTGTTGGGATACCATCCCGCCAAAAGATTTAGTACGATGGATGTATCCCATGTTACATTGTATTTCGGAAGTGGAGGTCGCAAACGAAAAACACCCTTGAAAAAACGTTTGATACGGTCATCATCTCCGACTTGATTATCAGAGATTAGTGAGAGCGCGGATCTGCAACAATTTAATGTACTGTATTGAGCCCCAGTTTCAAATAAGAATGTGAGGAAATTAATCACATTAGAGACTGATGTCTCGAATAAATCAATGTTATGATGGTGACAGAACTTATACCATTTTTTGAGACAACAATCATATTGATCGATTGAATTTTTAGATAACGACGCAATCATTATGTCTAAAGAAGAAGTAGGCACACCTCTTCTCATGAGCGATGCCCGGACAAGATTCCCGCAACCAGGGTAGTGTGTTGGTGGATTGAGCGGCCACTGGAATGAGATATTATTAAATCATGGTCGCTCGATAAGACAAGTTTATTACTAACAAGTAATTGGTTAAACAATGGGAACCAGGGTTGTGTAGGCCATAGGGGAACAACCAAAATGCCCGTAGCATTATCATTGATTATTTTTCTTATGACTTTTAATATGACTGAAAAAGGTGTGAATGCGTAAAAAAAAATATTTTGACCATGGTATCGTGAAAGCATTTACAGCAAATGCATCAGGGTCTTTATACCATGATACAAATTTATCACATTTATTATTGATACGACTTGCAAACAAGTCTATGTCTGGTTCACCGAATTTGGTAATAATTCGATGAAAAGCGTTGTCTGCTAGTTCACACTCAATGTCCGGGTGGACGCGACGCGACTCTGCATCTGCTATGCAGTTGTCGGCTGAAGGTATATAGGAGGCAAATACATGATTTTTTCTAGTTTCGCACCACTGCCAAATATTTTTAGTCATCCGTGTGAGGTGCGGGAATTGTACACCACCCATCTTATTTATATATGAGATGGCTGTGGTGTTATCAATTCGAAGAAGAATCTGGCAATTAAACTTGTTTTTCGCGAATAATTTTAACCCCAAAAAAGCGGCTAATATTTCTAAGAGATTGATGTGATTTTTGCGTTCCTCCATGCTCCACATACCACCAGCAGATTCACCATTACATGCGGCCCCCCACCCCGACGTTGAGGCATCCGAAAAAATCTCCAAGTCATACATGTCATTTTTAATTTTACAGCCGGAATTTTGTACGACAGCCTTTGACCACCAATTTAAGTCATCTGACATGGTAGAAGGTAGTACCATATGCTTGACGTAATTATCATCAGATAAAAGATTTAAATATTTTATTCTTTCTAGTTCTTTAGTGTAAAGACGACCATATTCTACCGCTGGGCAAGCAGAATTTAACAAGCCAACTAAGTGCGCAAAATCCCTTAACTTACACTGTTTTAGAGATTTAAATTTATTGACTTCAGTCTTAATTTTTAAAGTCTTTTCTTTCGGTAAACTAACTTGGAGAGTTTTCGAATCCAATACAAAACCCAGAAATTTACACACGGTTTTGGGAGTATAAATGCTTTTTTCCGTGTTAATTATGAAACCTAGCGCTTTTAATAACTTTGAAGTAACATTTACATTTTTGATACACGTATTAAAATCACGGCCGACTAAAAAATAGTCGTCCAAATATATCGTGGATAAATATCCACAGGATCGAAGAAGAGCTGCCACAGGTTTCATAATCTTTGTAAACAGATACGGTGCTGTGCACAAACCAAACGGTAAAACGTGAAATTCATAAATTTCGTCATTAAATTTAAAACGTAAATATTTTCTAGAAATCGGATGTATTTTGATTAAAAAATAGGCACTTTTGAGATCTATTGTACACATGTAACAATTTTGTGAAATAATTTTGACAGCTGTCCTTAAATCTTCAAGTTTAAAATGTGAAGTCTCCATAAATGTATTTAATTTCTTTAGATTTAATACGAATCTGGATTTACCGTTAGGTTTGGGTACAAGGAAATAACTCGAAAGAAATTGTCCTTTAGATGGTTTACATTTTGATATTGCTCCAATTTCAACCAAGTCATGTATGGCATGTATCATTTTTACCTTATCTGATGCCGACAAGGTAATTGGCTTTGGAGGGTATTCCTGTACAACGGTCTGTACAAAAGTCAATTTATAGCCTTTGATCCATGATAGTAGGATAGGATCGTTAGTAATCTTAGACCAATGAGAATGAAAAAGTGCCAATCTGCCTCCATATTTATTTACCTCGCTCAACGATGACTCCGTCCTCGATCCAGCTGCGATAACTTCTTCGACGATCTCTCGTGCCGACTCCGGTGAGTAGCAGGCTCCTTCCTCCTCTGAGTCCCCGTTTGCCTGCGACTCGGGGGAGGAGCCTTCCAGTTTAAATGCTGGGATGATGATGGGTACGATCTATTTGGTTGAAAATTTGACCCAGATTTTCGCACATGTGGCTGTGATGCGGCTTTCTGTTTTAATTCCGAAAGCAATAATAAATTAATATGACACCGCTGCTTGTTGGATATAAGGTCGGTTGAAAGAAGTTTGCAGTTATACCAACAGCCCCTACGTCTGTTGAACGCTACTTCTTTGAAGTAGGTTAAATAATTTACGTGTATAGCAACAGCCCCTATGTCTGTTGTACGCTACTTTTTTCGAAGTAGGATAAAAAATTGTACACATGAACAGCCCCTACGTCTGTTGTACGCTACTTTTTTCGAAGTAGGATAAATATTTTTGCTCATAGCAACGTCATTATGTTGTAATTATATCCGCATAATGACGTTCCCGCATAATCCGCACTGAATCGTAATACAATTTTTCTAGGAAAAAAGGAAAAAACTATAAACAGACAATTAATAACACTAACCTTCATGTCCTGGAGAATTCTCCACATAACTCCGCGGAGAATCAGAGAAACTGGGCGTGCGTTGTTTACGTCGGGCACGCTTTAGCTTTCGCTCGATTCTTCTCAACTTCTTTGCAAGAACATTGTAATCATCCGATTCGGAGTCACTTATTCTTCTTTTCTTAGGCATTTTTATAACTACACTTTTAATTTTAATGATAAAGGAAATACTATTGAGAGATATTATTGATTAAAGCGTACTGAAGTGGCGTAGCACAAAAACACGAATGACGATCGTTGCTTTGAACCGAGTAGTTGTAAACAAACTACCGCCCTCTTTTTTATAAATGGTAAAAAATAAAATTTTATAATATGCTTTCAAGAAGTGGCGAGCCGTACACGGTACTACGATGTATGCTAATCTCGAGGACGAAACCGAACTTAATGATAATTTATTCACGTAAAATAGAGTACATTAGCTGTTACAATATTTTTATGTCCTTAATCTATTTTGCTTACATCAAGCATGTGAATATTTGAAATAATATCGATGTAGGTACATCAAAATTCTTAAATCGTCAAAATTGTCATCATAAATAATATAAAATATTCATACAAAAACATTACTACTTTATAAAACAAACTATTTAAAAGACACATCATAGATTTAAAAAAAAATGGCGTCTCCGTACTTTTATGCGTCAGATATACAAATCATTTATTTGATAAAATTATATAGCAACGTAGGTAAGCGACATTGGTTCACTAATTGAATGGCTTTAATAAGGACAAAAAATATATACTAGAACAATGAACCTAAAACTAAAAGGCAAGGTTCCGAAGATACTGGCAGCGTTCCCCCTTTAAATAGCTAGACTAATTCTTTGTCCGAGGTAGCTGTCAGCTCTTCGGTCTCCTGTGATGTCGACTTACCTTTTTGCAATTTCCCTAAAAAGCCTTATACACTTATTGAGTCAGGCGATTCTACATATATGAATAACCCAGTGATGACATTTCACTTGTCATCGCGACTGCGTCCGGGTGAGACATTCCACCCGTTGTGATGAGAAGGTAGAATTCGTGGTAGTAAACGTTTTGCTGCCGGGGCTGTTTCAAGACTTCGACGCCATGCGCTCAGGCAGAAGGAGATTATCATTTATTTTTTAATTGACTATGTCGCAAGCTCCATGTGAGCTTTTGCTTTTTTGTCGGGAGTTTGAGGGGAAAACAGAGTGCCCTCAGCCTTTACTTTACCAAAGAGCCCTCGGTGGACGGACGGACCTTTGGCTCTTCAGACTATGCATGCATGTATCAACATGCATGCATAGCCTGAAGAGCCAATCTGAGAGGAGATTCATTGTTCTCACTTATTGCTATGAAAAGACGGTGAATATAATGGTCTCTCATGGTCTCAAGCATTCAATTTTCCTTAGAATAACAGTCCTTTAACAATAAACATCGCTGTGCAAACCGCACAAACAACTTCTTTATATCGCCGTAGTGTATTTATGTTGAATAAGGTGTATGCCTCATAAACATTGCCAGATTAAACATTACTAACTCACTGAAACATTGCAAACTCTGATCACCTCATGAAGATACCGCTAGTAGAAATAGCTAGAAATTATACATAGTTTTATTTTCATTCCATCCGTTGGTTCGCCAATGAAGATAAGACTCGTAAAAGTGACAGAAAAAAGGTTTACTTACTTCAACATAAAAACATTTCGGCGACAATAAGAAAAGTAAATACAACAGAAATATTAAAATAGATCCACTCTTAATCAGTCAAAAACAAAGTACGAAAAAATTTATGAATGAGGAAATTATTTTTTTTTTATTTTTATATATACGGACAAATCACACAGATTGAGCTAGCCCCAAAGTAAGTTCGAGACTTGTGTTATGGGATACTAACTCAACGATACTATATTTTATAACAAATACATATATAGATACACATCCAAGACCCAGGCCAATCTGAAAAAGATCATTTTCCATGTTGACCTGGCCGGGGATCGAACCCGGTCACTCCGTGTCGCAGGCTGGCGTGTTGACCGCTGCGCCACGGAGCTAGTCAAAATTGATAACTAAACATTTATATCTAAACTAATTGATATCTACATAGGTATATATTTTTCATACCAGCCTTAGATGCAATCAAATCTAATAGCGGCGATTCCACTATCATTTTCTCGGTTTCTTTGCCAACCGAAGGAAACGATTGAAACGGCTGTCTCTTTACATTTAAGTCATTTATCTTCAAAACGACTCTGCCTCTATGTTTCCCTTCCACCAGCAATCTCAGAGCCCGAGTGACTTGTTTAGGAGAAAAGACGATACGAGTAAGTGGCACCACGTATCCTCGAGTTATACCTTCTGCTAGGTATTGCTGGATTTCCTGAAGAATAACAAACATTTTTATATTTTTGTTCTACAATGATAGGGATTTTCGTTTATTTATCTCTAGCTATCGCCCGAAGCTTCGCTCGCGTTATAAAGTCGATCTCTGGGTAACAATACTTTCTGGCAAAAAAGGCACCCTAATTAAATAAAGCCACTGATCCCCAAAGAAACCGTGTATTTAACATTATAGTACGATTGGTTCATTAGTTCAGGCGTGAATAACAAACAAACTCTCTTTTTCATTGATATTTTTAGTTAGCAATGTTATAAAAAGAAATTACACCCTGACGACATTTTACTAAATCCAAAGAACAAGAAGACTTACGTTTGGGGGACTATTTTAATCTAAAAAGACATATACAAATTAAAGTTTCAATACGAGTAAACCAAATGTTATGCTGTTACTCTTCACAAAAACCTCATGAATATAATCGCAGAGATCAGAGTCATGCTCTCATTAAATCTCATCTCATGAAAGGTTCTTTCACCCATAACCTCTTAACTATGGTTCAAATAATACTCTTTCAGAATTGAGCTTACTTTCATGGTGTCCACATCTAAAAATAAACTAGACGTATCCATGACAGCATATGCCCTTGCCCTAGTCATGTAAAACATTCCAAAGGAGTAGTTCTCTGCGTTGGATATTTGGGAGAAGTCAAACGTCAAGCCTTCGTTACCACAGATACGAAGAGTGCTCTGTAAAAGTAAAAACAAAATTGTATTAGGTTCTTAGGTCTTTTGGTGTTCGTGAAGCCTTCAAGAGCCGACTTAAGTATTTCTGCTGCAATCGAAAAGTACAAATCTACGACCTGTATGGAGTATACACATTTAGGAGCTTCCTCGTCTTCCATTAGAGGTAATTGTGAAGGAAGTACGAGTATTTTTGTCTCTCATTATGAAGAACCACACTCTTACAGAAAATCAACGTTTAAGTAGAAGCTTTACCGCTTTTATGCTTCGTTTAGTGAGTGAGAGAGCCTGAGGCCCATTCTTCCTCCATTCCCCCCCCCCCATGTCCTTCCCCCAACTCCTTGAAAGGCCGTCAACGCTCCTGTTACACCTTGGTATTGCAGTTGTCCATAAGCAGCGCTGATCGCTTACCATCAGGCAACTCGCTTGCTCGTTTGGCTACCTATACCATAAAAAAATGTTTTCGTAATAGTTTTCCCAAGAGGGTGCCTATATTCTGGGGTTCCTTTTAATGTACATTTTAAGATTGGTATTAAAGGTATCAAATCAATTCTGACTCACGTCTTTCAGTGCACCCTCAAGACAGTTAAAGCAAACGTTGCACCCCTCTCCAGCAGTACGAGTAAGAACCATGTCTGCAAAAGAGTGGTCTCTGGAGTTTCCAATGTCTTGTTCTAAAACAAATAAAAAATTTATATATAAAAACCGTTCCTGGCCTGACATGTTTACCTAGATTTAACTGTTCCAGAGTTTTATGGCAGACCAAATCAGGTCGTTATATTAATATATAATATCGTAGTCTATACTAATCTCTCTCATTTTAGCTTATTTCTGAGTCCATTCTCAACCAATCATTGAACCAAAATCGCAATTGAGGAGGAGACGCAACATGTAAAAAAAAACTTTTAGAAAGTATCCAATAAAGCAAACCACAGACAGAAAAGCATGAAACTTACGCCTGTCCTACTTTTTGTTGGAGGATAAAAATACTTACTATCTAAATGCATTAACGGGAATAAACGCGAAAATACCGTTTTTACGTGGATGATATTTTTAGTATTGTAAAAAGTTTCAAAGTATTTACTTACCATCTAACTTTGGGAACAACTTTAACAAGAACTGTTTCTTCTTCTGACTGCTGACGGTCGTGAATACCCTGACGTTATTTGCCAGCGCGACGGAGATGACTGCCTGACCTAGACCACCAGCACCACAGTGTACGAACAAGTTTTCTATGTCGCTTACCAGCCGTTTGAAGAACTATATAGAAAAGACAATTACGTAACATAATATTATTAACGTTTTTATTCACTTATGGACAGAGAGCAAGGCCATAATATATTTAAAAACTACGCTTAGCGTGTATGGGTTGGGAGGAAAAATAATGAGGGGTTTCTAGCTGCATGATCTATTGACATGATTCCATGAACCCATTCCGACATGGCGAGCTCCGTGGCGTAGTGGTCAACACGCCAGCCTGCGACACGAGGGTGCCCGGGCTCGATTCCCGGTCAGTTAGTGACGGAAAACGATCTTTTTCAGATTGACCTGGGTCTTGGATGTTTATATATATAGATATCTATTTTATAATATAGATAAACATCCAAGATCCAAAGGTCATATGTCTTTGCCTACCCCGTAAGGGATAAAGATGTTATATTATGTATGGTCTTGAATTATATTTACCAAACAATACAAGGCCTGACTATAAGCCAGTGGGACAGTAGCTGCATCTTCCAAGCTCCAGTGGTCAGGCACCGGCCACAATAGCTCCGGGATCGCCAACACTCTCGAACTGGCCGCTCCTTTGTGTATTAAGCCCATCACACGTTCACCACTGTAATGTGAAATAAATCTTATACTATACAGGTCTGTGTACCTAGTTTGGAAATCAGGGTTTAACTCTTAATTTGTACTACTTGTAACAACCTATGTTTGTGATACTATCAACTTGTTAAAATTGTGTACAAATCCAAAAGTTAATGAAGAACATTTTTTTTATAATCTATGATCTGCCTTGCTGTATTTTATATCTTATTTAGAAGCAGACAAAAATGTTTTGTGCCAGCAAATTGTCTCCCAGCTACATAAATATCACTTTAACTTAGAGATTAATTTAAATTTCGTCTTAGTCAGCAGAGATTTTACGAAAACGTAATGATGTTTGGCTCTATCTACCTCAAATAGATCAAGACGTGATAATCTGATTTTATAAACTTTGAAATAAATCATAGGACTTCTTTCTATGATTTTTGTATTTCAAATTTTACTTAATTTGTCATTAAGTTAACTTATTTTGTAATTCTTTGTTGTCTTATTGACGAATGGCTAATAACAGTCATTCGTTTGCTTTTGATATAAGAACAGAGTCAAATGATTTTAGCAATCCATACAACAACTATAGATACCTGTCGGTGACTCCGCTAAACTCCATTGCATAAGCCCTAACATCGTCTCCCTGATACTTAGACACACCCATTGCTTGCATTGCGTCTCGGTGATTCAAACTGCAGTAGTGAACCTGTAAGGATTTCTTTTAGGGATAATCAATTAACTTATTTTATACTACACTTCACAACAGACACCAAAAACCTATTAGGATTAATCGCGTTAAAGTTCGACTAGCAGTGGCGTAAGGTGGCAGTGTTGGCAAAATGCCACGGGCTCCGGTCCTATGGGGCCCCGGCCAGAAGTAGAAGAGCTGGGGAGCTGCCGACGAATTCTTACGGGTCCCATGGCATGAGTTTGCCATTGGCTCCAGATGGTATAGTTACGTCACTGTCAACTATTCTAAATTAGTTAATCGTGAAAGCATTTCAGGAAATAAAACAATCAGCCAAGGATAAAGAATAAATTAAGTCCAGTCACTTAAGAATAAGAAGTCTACCTAATAAACTGGAAATGGTAGTAGCAGATTGGTCTAAGAGAGCGACCTTTAAGTGTCATTTTCATCGTCAAATGTCTGCTTCCGATGAAGAAAAAACATAGTAAGGCAACCTGCACACTAGTGGATTGTTCACTGTATGAAATGATGACCACTGTATGAAGATGAACTTGCAAGTACAGCTGTAGGTATCCGGAGGGACTCAAACTGCACCCAATGACTACAGCGGTATTTAGTAATAACAGCTATCAAATGGCTGTAAAGATGTACAATAGACTTAATGATGATATTAAATCTCTATCATTAAATGCGTTTAAAAGAAAACTAAAGTTCTGGCTGATCAGCAACTGTTTCTATTCTGTCGATGAATATTTTGAATTTTTTAAATAATTACTGTTAAAACATTACAAGATACATATACATAAACAAGATATTGTTTAAAACTAATACCATTATAATCAAAAATATTAATAATTTTGCATGCCAGTATCTGGTAAAATGTGTTTGACTTATACGTTATGTATTATATAAGATTTCCTTATGTACCACATTTCGAGCACAATAAAGTATTTGTATTAAATTGAAGAAACTATTATTTCATTCTGAAAATAGTAATTGTTATTACGTGCGTTGCATACAGACACCAACAAGCTCTTAAATATAAGAGTCTAACTAGCTCAATATTAAACCGAAATTTATGCCCATTATTGTTTTAGTGCTTTTATTAATACTATGCTACAAGGATACATTAAAGTGTACAATAATAATTAAACTACTAGTAAGTAAATAATAGTGACGTAAAAGATCGTCTAGATAGAGGTTGTCTTTACCTTCTGATCGAAGGATAAATATTGGGTAGCAGTGCTAGATCTTTGGATTTTTGGCTAGAAAGGTTAAAGTGGGTCTATATAGTTTAGAATCAAAAGAATTACACACACCGTAACCGGTATACCGGGACCCTTCAACGGGGGTAGTTCTATCCATGTCAAGGAGTCCAGGTCGCCTGGTTCCGTACATTGTAATGTTAGATTGGCTTGACTTTCTCTATTTTCACCCTGAGATAGGTCCTTAGATGGAGTCTCCTTGAGTAGTGGTGAAAGATCTCGGAATATCACTTCCTCCAGCATTACTCCATTACAGCTAAAAATATTAACTTTTAGTTATATGCTGGAAAATATCGTTGTTTCAGCATTTATTCGGCACGTCATTCGGCTAGCTCCGTGGCGCAGCGGTCAACACGCCTGCCTGCGACACAAGAGTTCGATTGCCCGGGTTCGATCCCCGGCCAGGTCAAGATGGAAAATGATCTTTTTCAGATTGGCCTGGGTCTTGGATGTATATCTATATATGTATTTGTTATAAAGTATAGTATCGTTGAGTTAGTATCCCATAACACAAGTCTCGAACTTACTTTGGGGCTAGCTCAATCTGTGTGATTTGTCCGTATATATTTATTATTTTATTTATTTATTTTTATTTGTTTACTGGTGATATGTCACGAAATATCACTTCATCTAACAATACTCCATTACAGCAAATATATTAACTTATGGTTATACGCTATAGAAATTCTTGATTACTGGTTATATCACGGATTATCACATCATCCAACATTACTACATTAAAGCTAAATAATAGTAACTTATGGTTAATCCATTGGGTTTTGGGATCTAAGATTTCTGAGTCCAATGACCAATACATACAAAAGTGCTATATTCTTCTTTCCTAACAGCCCGTTATTTATATCAATAAGTTACCACAGAAAATCGTGTTCCCGAACGAAGTCTGCTTCCATCATCTCATCCACATGTAAGACATTCTTTAAATGCTCCTTCACGTTGATAGTTAAACTCCTGATGAGCCGAGGTTCAGAGATCCCCTTGTTCACATGATTTAAGGTGTACAGTTGTAGCAAGCTGTCGATGAAGGTGGTCCAATTGTTTTTCCAGATGACATGAGCTTTACTGTAACTTTCACTGACGTTACAGATACTACGGAAGTCACCACTGTAAATAAAGAAAACCTGTTAGAAGAATAATTATTTTATTCAAACACATACCGTCAATATCATACAATACAATACAATATATCTTTATTGCGCCATAATTTATAGTAACACATAGAACATAATTTAAAAACATATGACACAAAGGCGGACTTATTGCTAAGCAATCTCTTCCAACCAACCTTTGGGTAGAGTATAAGTAAAATAAAAGAAAGTGGGCGCAGTATACAATTACAGATTATATACTTACATATATAAACCTATATAAATATATACATATATTCTTATTATACATATATACATAAAATACAACTAACTAATGAACATTTGTAGAAAGAAGTAAGGAGAAGAAAAGTAAGGCAAACTGAAGTTTAGTCAGGATAGTTTAGAAAGATAATATGTTTTTAAAAGGTTTTTAAAACTGGTGATAGTTTGAACGATTTGAATATTAAGGGAGAGAGCATTTCAGAGGCAAACGGCTCATCATCATCATCATCGGGTCTTTTTATTCTCCACTGCAGGAGCATGACCCTCTCTATACTACCGGAGCCATACTTGGCCCGAGTAAACAGAGAATTTGGCCTACACTCTTCTTGCTGGCCAGACGGTTTGGAGAGGTCTCATTGATGTTTATTAGCTTTGTTTAGCTTGTATTTCCTAAGTCGCCTCTTACAACCTCCATGGGAAGACTAGAAGTGGTCCTATTCTACTCTGCCAGAAACCACACGACCGTCAATATATCATATTGTAATATTATTTTGTAACTAGCCTCTCGCCCCGGTTTCACACGGATAGGGACAAGTATTTAATTATGTAGCGTGTGCGTAAACTACTTGAACAAAAGTAACATCAAACTGGAGAAATACAAAATATAAACAATACGCAAAATGGTTTGGAACGCGTACTTAGGTTAGTACTTACTCGTAATTATTAAAGCATACATTACTTATTAATTTACCTATATGAACAACCTCTCCTTTTAAATACTTGGTAAACTTCGTCAGAGTTCAGCATCTTTCCTTTATACTCTGGTATATGAAGTAAAATATGTTTTTTAGCTGACACTATTTTGCCGACGATGCAACCAGTTGCTACTACTGAGTCTCCATTTAGAACCTGCAAAACAACAAACAACAATCAGGTGATTCAAGCCTGCAATGTCCTAACCAAACTGGAAACAACTAAATAAAGTATGCTTCCCGTGGGAATCGAACCCACGACCTCCGGGTCTACAGGCAAACGACTTAACCTCTGGACCACGAAGGCAGTATTAGATGATTAGCTTCAACTAAATCCGACTAAGGCTGACCTTTAGATGAAGTTAGATTAAGCAAGTTATTTTCGAAGCTCACTTACTTCAAACATCCCTGTACCCCTGTGCAAGTTGACGTGGATTCTCATACACCGTTGGTCGTGCAATATGGGTTGGGCATAAAGATGCACATCTTTGAACTGAACCGATATTTGTTTTTTCTTCTGTCCTGTTGACATCGCCAGGGTGTCCCATACTGCTATCAGAGCCGCAGCATATGGGTACAACGTCTTTCCTGATAAGAAAATGTACATAACTTCAGTTAATAGGTAGGTAAGTACTAATAAATAAATATAGTGGTGTACGTAAAAAAAAGATAAGAAAATGAAATATCCATATACTTCATCATCATTTCATGTAGGTGACACGGTCAATCGACCATACACACCCTGGTGTCAGTTTTTCGGAAAGTTAGAGAGAGAGAGTTTATTATTATTCATATACGTTATAGAGTGGGATACATATAAACGATGTAAGCAGTCTATTAATACTAGAAAAATCGTGGGTTTTGTAAGGCACAAGCATAGCTGAATTGAAAGTCTTAGTTGTCAATGATGGTGATAATGAGGCAATGTATGTCAGACACGACTTGAATTTCAGTACACAGGATTACATATTGAATGACTGCGGAGAATTAGAGACTGTATCTTATGTAGAAGACTTTCTCAGAGCTATTTAAATTTAAAATGGTTAAAGGTAAACGGATAGTACAATGGAAAAAACTTAGGTGGAATTTTTCATGAATTTTAGAAACTTGATCTTCTTACCCCTCACGATATTTCCTTGCAGGAAGCTGTAGTCGTCGTCGTGAATGGAGACTGGAAACTTGCAGGTCGCTGTTTTATTTCTTGCTGCTAACATGTATAAAAACAGATGCCTGAAATAAACAATTGGAGCTCAGAAATCATCATATTGTTATCTAGCTGTTGCCCGTACTTTGTCTTAGCAAGGTTTAGTTTAATCAAGCAGTCGATTTTACCCTTTGAGACTTGTTTTAAATAGAAGTCTCAAATTAAATCCTGGTGTACTTCTTTCTAATGTGTACTATTTTACTGAAAACTAATATGAAGATTACAACAATGAAAACTGGATTCAAATCCATTGAATGTTTTTGGAGATAATGAAGGACATACAAATATTTAATAAACCAACAGAAAGAAATCTTAGTTGGGTTGACTACTAAACTTATTACGTCAGTATATTATTCCTCAATAGTTTGGTATGTGGTATGGTTCTGCTTACTGCTACATGAGAGGCCCGAATTCAATTCCCGATGAATTGGATCCGATTTAGAAGAAATATTGCAACTAAATTAACCTGAAATCAAGAGAGAGTCCGGAGGACTTCTTTTTACATCTCATATCTCAGAGGCCGAGAGGCGGTTCCGAAGAACTCTGACACCAGGGTGTGCGTTGTCGATTGACCGTAACACCTACACGAAATGATGATTTCAGATCAACAACAACTTTGCTGACTGAAGGGCTCCTTGCAACCGTTTTCAATCTAGCCGTCGTATAAGCAAAACCTCGTCTTCGCCACGTTTTTGTCCTCCCTCCTTGCACAAAAAGCTGGCTGTAATGTGGAATAATTAAGCTGCTAATATTCAGCAAAACTAGCAGCAGCAGCGCTTGGCAATTTGAGGTTTGCTGTTAGAGTATGCTATGCAACAAGTGAATAAAATGGAACTTCGTTTTACCGTATACCGACTATCACTGATGACAAATTTTCAAAGCACTTACCATCTCTCACTATGCATCCAATGAACCAAGTTCGAAAGGAACGGAGTGCCAGTGGAAACTGGAAATTCAACTTTTGGATACAAAACGCTCAGTTGAGGAACGTAGCCAGCGATATATAATCTGGAAGAAAATAAATACTTAAAATATATTACTTGTATATTCATCATATGACCAAATTCAGTCTGGTGCCAATTCAAAGACTTCAAAGTCAACCATGGTAGAGCATCCCAAGGGGATATTTCTGACGGTGTAGTAAATGACGATGCTGGATTTTTCGCCTTTCAGATTTTAAATGGACTGGAACTTCGCTTACTTTTAATAAAATTGTGTTGCCTCTTCAGTCTTTAAGGAGCAGACTTGTGGTGGTATAAGGAATGTGGGAAGTCACTTTCTTTTGTGGCCCTTTCAAGTAAGCAAACGTCTCTGCGGATACAGGATTTAAACAACCTTGAACATATGATATGAACATGTGTCGTTATGAGCTGTTTAAACTACCAGCGTGTGTGGTCGAGGCTCGACTTGGTAAGCATATTTTTTACCAAAATACTAGTCCGATTGTTCACAGAAGCTGTGGTGTGGCCAATATTATAAAAAAATAAAACTTACTTGCCAATAGCTTCAAGCACATGCAGCGCATTGTCAGAATGTCCACGCTTGGTCATCGCAATGTAGGTGCAGGAGTTGGGCATGGATCGCTTCAAGATAGCCTGCAGTAGCCCGTGAGGAGCTATCTCTATCATGACCCCGTTTATTGGTAGCAGGGGAACGGTTTCTTCGAATAACACCGGATTCTAAGTTTAGAATATAAGGGATAATGCATGAGTTATAAGTATAACATAAACATTTGAATGCTAAGAATAGATTGAAGAGAGAAATTTGGTAAGAGGTAGAAGGCAGACTTCTTATATATTTATATACATAAAACTAAGTAAGTTCCGGCGTTTTTGTCCTCTGTGCATAGCATTGAAGCGTTAATTAACAAAATTCTGAAAAATAATGTGACTTCAATTTGCAATGCCAGAGAGGCCTTAGACGCTTGGCGAGCTCTTGTTCCAAATTCTAAATTTCCTGATTTTCCGTCATCGCAGAAGCAATGGGATGGGCCGCTCTGCCGAATTGCTCAAGATAACTTACTAAAAACGTCTTGTAGCTCTGCAGAGCACGCCCGCCTATTAGCATCTGCAGAATGGGAATCTGGGCTTTGGTTGCAGGCACTACCATCCGCCAACTTGGGTACTTTGTTGCATGATGACACTTTTCGTTTTGCGGCAGCACTCCGCTTAGGCGCAAATTTTACAGTCCCTCATTTATGCCCCTGTGGGGTTACCGTTGATGCTTTTGGGCATCACGGACTCTCATGTTCCAGAAGTGCCGGCCGTTTGGGGCGTCATGCTGCCCTAAATAATATTATCTACCGTGCTCTTGCCAGCATTCACGTTCCTGCCGTTTTAGAACCAAACGGCCTGACACGGGATGATGGCAAGAGACCAGACGGAATAACTTTGGTACCCTGGAGATTGGGGCGACCACTGGTATGGGACGCTACTTGCGTCGACACACTGGCGCCATCTCATCTCCAAAGTACCAAATCGAAGGCAGGCACAGCCGCTGCTGAAGCAGAAACCCTTAAAAGACGCAAATATGTAGGTATCGGAGGTAACTACATATTTGAGCCTTTTGGGGTAGAAACATTGGGTCCGTGGGGTCCATCAGCGCATAAGCTTTTTAGTTTCTTGGCTAAAAGGCTTATTGAGGTATCTCGTGACCAAAGGGCTGGAAGGCTGGAAATTACCTTGCTCAGCGTATCAGCATTGCCATTCAATTAGGCAATGCTGCCAGCCTTTTGGGCACGATGTCCAGAGGTGAGCATCTGGAGGGACTGTACGATTTGTAAATATATATTTTTAAGCAGGTTATTTTTTTGTATTATTTTAGTTTCGTCTTTTTAAGTAGTCTAAAACTAAGTTGAGTTAGTTACTCCATTTATAACTCGAGAACGACATCCTGGATTAACATAAAAGCTACTTTTATCCGACTAACCAAAAAAAGAGACGACGCGAAGTTCACCAGGTCAGCTAGTGTTGAATAAATTTGTTGTTGAAGAATAAGGGGCTAAACCTTGGACGAAGGCTAAACTCATCAATTTTGATTTTATCGGATTTGGTCAAGTGAGTATTATCTTCAATCTAGACATAAAACGAAGATTATCAACTATTTTTTTTATATTCCATATTTTTATTACTACATCAATGCTTAGATAAAATTCATTTGTTTTCAACAATAATTCCATTACATTGTACGTTTTCTTTTTCTATCTTACTTCTATATTTTGCATACTATTCTTAGTTTATTAAACTTACCAGCAGATTGTTTGTGTGGTATTCAGCTGAAGAGAACTTCGCCGCTGATTTGTCCCACCTGTCAACAGGCACCGAAGTAGAGAGCCACCGCTTGCTTCGAGCCTTTGGAGTGAGAATTACCTCGGACAAATATTTTTGAAGTGCTGGAGCTGTAAGTAAACCATCATCGTCTATATTACTTAATTATAGTAAATTAAAAAGGACTAATTTCCTATTTTCAACACTATATTGATTACTAGCAGTTGCCCGCGACTTCATCCGCGGCAATTTCTGTTATTATGATTAATTAGTATTTTTATTAGTATAGATCAATAATTTTCCCCCGTTTACTCATTTTTTATTGATGCTTCCCTCCTATTGATCACAGCGTAATGTTTTTGAGCCTAAAGTCTTCCTCAATAAATGGACTATCCAACACAAAAAGAATTTTCTAATTTGAACCAGTAGTTCCTGAGATAAGCGCGTTCAAACAAACAAACTCTTCAGCTTTATAATATAAACAAGTATATCTATACTTGACTTTTGAGCTTGTAATAATCTTATAACAAGCTTTTATTTAACTTCTCCTGCTTGTTTGGGTCAAATCATGAAGCACTTATCCTTAACCAATTGAGCTGAAATTTTGTGTACTTATGTAAGTCGAATGACAAGGAGGATTGACGTTAGGTAGGCGGCCAGTCGTAAAAATAAGCCGAACTTTTAACAGCATGGAAGTTCCTTCTGTCCCGCTGTCCCGACCCCACATAAAGTGATACGAGGAGTAGAGGAAGAAGAAGAAGATAAATGTCGGATTATCGTACTAAATCAGATCTGATGATGGAGTCGGAAGGTGGCCATAGGCACTTCTAGACGAAGAAGATAAACCTTTCGCCTCATTAACGGTATGAATCGCTCTTAATAAAAGCTTGTCACAAAGATGGAAGGAAATCCTAGGGGGAGGCCTATCTTCAGCTGTGAACTTCTGCGATGATGTTTGTCATTAAAATCTTGTGTTCTATTTTTATATTTAGCAATGTAATCTAAAATAATTATTTACCGGCTTTCGCGATATACCGCGAATGATACGCGATGTTGGAACACGGCACCTCTTTAGCGAAGATCTTGTCAGCCGTCAGCTGTTCCACGAATCTCTTCATCACGTCCTGGGGCCCTGATATGGTGCACGAGTCGGGGCCGTTGTGACATGCCACCTCGATCTCTGGTGGGCACATGTCTTTGATCTAAAATAATTACATTGATCAAAAATATTTTAACGTTTGAATCACATTCTTTACAAGGAGATATTGCAAGACTCCCCTCTATCTCCTTGACGACACTTATTGTTTTCTTTCTTACTGTAACTTATTATATTATTTGCATCATTACCACTCTGAAGACAACGAACCTTTTCGTAACCAATCCCAATAGCTGCCATAGAACCCTTGATGAATTGCGTCTGCACAGACACCAAACCTCTCGAGTAAGCAGACAGAATCATTTCTTCAGCCGTGAAGCAGCCATCAGCATAAGCACAACCGAGTTCCCCTACACTGTGACCTGGAAACACAATAGATTTTAGATATGTCAGCTAGGCCTTACGAAGCAAACAGCAGAATTGAAGCAGCTGAAAGGGCAGTGTTCTAGCTTTTTAATTAAAGCAAGATTAAAAAGCTACCAAACATTGGTAATGTAAGGCGTTAGATAGATTATGTAGTCTGTAAAGCATTGCCATTAATTACGCTGTACTAATAGAGGTTTCACCTCCAGAGAACTGAGGTGAGCAATGGAGTCCAATTTGGTTCCACAACTTGGACAAGGAAGCATTTATATAGCACGGAATTTTTATAGCTTAGACCCTTCACCTGAAAAACTAAAACTTACCGATAATAAAATCTGGCTCAAGCCCGATGGCTCGTAGAATATCCGTCAATCCAATCTGCACAGCAGCGATGCCGACAAACGAGTGAAGAATGTTGTCGAAGATGGAGTTCTCAGGAGACGTGATTATGTGGACAATGTCAATGCCTTTCGGTTGCAGTACTCGGTTACAGCTGAAATATACAATCTAGATTAGTATTTATCATCATTTCAACTGAATAAAAACCTCTCCCAAGAATTCTTCGTTCGATGGAAAAATATTGCGGTACTCGCCACGCTTAGCAGGCAAGTTGGCAAGCGCAGTTTCTTTGACTGCTGCTCATCGAAAACATCTTAAAGCTGCGGAAGAATAGGATTTGTTGGATTTGGGAAGAAAAGGGCATGATACTATTCACTCGGATGAAAGGGGAAAGCAAGTTTCAGCTCGAGAGACCGGACGCGCGTACCCGATGCCATATCTGCATTTGCCAGGCAAGATGGCACCCCTGACGATTATAACTATTTATATATAATAATAAGTATTAATATGTATTTCTAGAGTTGGAAATGAACTGCAATGTATTATTATAGCTTCCACCATCACTTACAAGAGTAATCTTATGAGGAGTATCTTAACCATATTTATGCCATAATGCGTAAGCGGGCTGCCTCGGCACTGCAGCGACTCCGTGGGAGTTCTAACAGCATCCTTAATACCCTAGCAGCCAAAATTAATGCGCCTTTTGTGAAGCACTGGGCGGATCTGCACGTGCATAGAGGTGTCAGCCTTATAAGTTAAATGTTTTTCTGGCTCGCAATTTACTAACATTAGGTAAACAATAAGTATTTTGTTTTTTACTAATACTGTATGGATCATGGTCTGAAATAAAGAATTTACACAGCAGTCGTCTATCCGTTATCTCGATCTATTTATATGAATTATTAGTTATTAACAAACTTATTGCTTCCTAGTCCTTGTCCAATTGGTGGGATTTGCATTTTGTTTCAATTTGACCATGAGAAAGGAGATCTGTTAATTTATTGAGAGATCTATATGAATCTATTCACTATATGAAAGTTAGAATTTGAAGTCAATGCATCTTACCGCTCAATGGCTGCTGCAAAAATGGGAATCCTCATAAGTTGTGCACCCATTCCAGCCCATTGTGACCCCATGCCGCTATACACGAACACCAGCGGACGCTTGACATCATCGAAATAGTCTACCTTTTCTGAGAGACTAACTGTTTCATTTTCTGCATTTGTATCTGGACGAGAAAGAGATGAAAGAATATAATAATGACAGTAAATAATAAGTTGAATTCTGTCGTAATAGCTATCCCTGGGCTAGAACGCTTCACATCTAAGGACGTAACCAGGAAAATCGCTCGTATGAGGAAGAGTTAGTTATCATCATCATCTATTGGCATTCCCGCTACACCTGGATCGTTTTGGTTACACAATGACACAGGCATTATTGAATACCGTATTTATTACAGCTCCTCGAAAGATATCAAGAAGATAATATTCTTACTTTTATTATAAACATGAAAATAAGTTTCTTTATTTGCTACGCTTTCACGCCTTAACTGCTGTATATATGATGTCACTACGTTTTTCCGGGCACACTACGTTTTTTCCGGGAATAAAGTACCTACTTTATCCTTGTCCCCGAGGAATATACATTACCACGAGCTGAGCCCACTCCTTGGCGATCTAGCCAAGGAGGATTGGCCAGGCGGGCTTACGGCGTGGGCTATAAAAACTTCGATGCGATGCGATTTTGTGTCTGCCCTTTGTCCCGACGGAGGGATATAATAGATTATGAAGAGGAAGAATTATCATTACTCATTAACGCCTGAGGGTAAGTAACAATATATTTTTAATAAAAAAATACACTCACCAAGAATAAGATATCCTCTGCCCAGATGACCAGATATAGCCTTACTGTGGATATTGTGCAGAAGTGCTAACTGCTCCGGGTCCACGGGACTGGTCTTCAGTTTCTTCACAATTTCCTCCACCGCTTTGTCCATTCTCCCAGACAGGGTGACTAGGCGAGGAATACTGGATTTGTAACGATTAGGATCCTGACAAATGGGTTTTGTTAAATTAGAAGTACAAAGGTTCTTTGCAGAAAATATAATATTACTTACAAATAAAAGCAAAGGTGGAAAGAATACGATACATCTTTAACCGGCAAATAGGTTTGTCAAAAGTTTTAAGTATTTAGTTGGCTTGCTTCTTAAATGGATCATACTTCGGAAAGTATACTTATCCAAGGCCGCTACCAGAATATACCAAAAATGGGGAAAATTATTATCATTATTTTTTCCACCAATACAGACTGCTTCACATTGGATAATCTTATACCTAAATTGGATAATCTTATGTCCAGCTAAGGATGGTAATTACCACTTGATGTTTTTATAATTATAATTAAGTAACATCAGATAGTGAGAGCCATCTTCTGTTGTTATCACAGTCTCTCTCTCTTTCTCTCTCTAAGAAACTTTCCTCTCACATTTTAAAAAGAAGAGACTGTTACAGGGTATGGATATTACTCTTTTAAGCTTTCGCATTTACAATCACAATTATTGTCACAACGGGGGGGGAGATTCATCTAATATTTCGGCAACATTGCAGCTGCCATCTTCACTGACAGATAAAAGAGCTGCGTAGATATTAGAACTGTCAAGGGAAACCGTATAGGTCTACCCTCCTTCTATGTCTTTTAAAATCCGGGTAAGTCCCGTAGTGACAATAATAATGGTGATAACTCACCGTGATTGTATTGAAAAAGTTCATCTAACCTTAGGTTTGTAACGTCCATGCAGCAACACGTGTGAATTCACTCCTGTACAGGAAAGTCCATTGACAGCTGCGAAAGACCTCCTGAACTTGTGATTGACATTGAGCACCTTCAATCGTCCATTACGTAACGCTGCTACATCCTGACGAGGCGTTTCGAAATTTAAGTTTCCTGCCAATTCGCCTTTGTGGTACCCTAGTAAGACCTGTAAACAATAATGCAGATATAGTATTACATGTCTCCACAACTGCTGAGTCGGTGGTTGCATCGAGTAAGTGTATCCCGCTTCACGTCACAATCCTAAAAGTGATGAAGACCTAATTCTGTGTAGACCTAGTGTATTACCCCCGATGAAAATTCTTGAATCAGATTGGGCTACAAAGTCAGAGGTACATTTTGTGACTGCAAGCCTACTCGCTAACTTTTGACAATTACGGTACACAACGTATTTATGGTCACTTCATCATCCATTACTGTTTATAAATCTTAAATAAAAAAGGAAAATCATACGGAAGCCGCAATGTATTTTGAAGTGACGATCAAAACGCTGTACACAGTAGTTGCACTGCTCGGAGGTTGAAGGGGACCTTTCGGTTGCACTGTTGCTAAAATGTCGACATACAAAGTTACCCGCTGTAAAGCTGTATCGAGTTTAATTTTAAACCTGGTAATATTAATAATATAAAATTATTATTTTTTTATTTCGGACAGGGGCCATAGAGTGTTAGTAATGAAGAATATATATTTTTTTTAATATACTAGTGTTAGAAGAACATAAACATTACGAATAATGGAGCTCCACCTATTGAGAAGCGGAGAGTCCCACCTATCGGACAATATCTTAAGAATGCTGTTGGGGCTTGTTCGTATTCGATTTAGAAGCGACGCAAAACGTTTACGTACTATTGCCGCGAAGCCATCTGTGCGTGCTTCCGCGAACATACTAGATGCACTGCAATGACGCGGCAGCCCCAACAACATCCTTAAAGCATTGTTATACTGTACACGCAAGTCGCTGTATGCCCGACGTAGCCCACCCACAAACTGCACGTGTAAAAGGACTGGCAGTATGCTCTGAAGAGCGTCACCTTAACCTGCTTCGTACAGCGTGCAAACCTGCGGGCAAGCATATTACACCGGACAGCCAGCGACCTACGCTCCCTCTCTATTAATAAAAATTGTCTTAACCTTTGTAATAGCTGTAACTCCGGTTGCAGCCTCAGTGTACCCGATGTTGGAGATCACGCTTCCCAGCAGTAGGGGATCATTTTGATCCCTTTTGAAAACCGCTGCTAGAGCTTCTAACTCACTTTTATCAGCGTCAGGGTCAGCTGAAAATATAAGTTTCATAGTGAAAAGAAAGAAAAATAATTTTACGTTGAGCCACAATTTTAGTATATGTACATATTTTACGAGTATATCTACGTCCTAAACAATGAGGTGCAAAAGACTACCAACCACTTAACATAAAGTAATTCTGACAATTGTGTACGGCCAGCAAATGCTAAATCGGGCCCTTTTTGAGTGACTAGATAGTAGACAAGATGTAAGTTTTTTTTTTTTATATTTACTTTTTTATCTGTCTTTTTGTGTTTATTGTATTCCAGGCTGTGCGTATTCTCAAATATTTACTAACTTAAAGAAAGAAAAATAGTTTATTTGGCACATACATCAATAAGAATACGATCAAACAAATAAAATTAAACACGAAATATGCTTGCACCAAACTGGTCCCCTCTCAGCATGCGTCGTGGTCTGTCTGACCATGACGCTGGTTTTCTGCGGATACCATTACAACAAAATAATAAAAATTGCTAACATAAAATTACAATAATAAATTTAAAAACATTATTTTGTGGCGCTACCCGCGACTTTAAAACATTTTGTGGCGCCAGCGGCGCTCCGCAACGATAAGCAAAAAGAAATAATAAATAATTATCATGTAATAAAAGTAATAAAATACCTATAAATTATGTTATTATTGAATATAATAATAAAAAACATTATTTATAAATTTTATTACTTACTTTCACGACCAGGCGTATACCCTGAGATACTTAATTCGTATATATTTTACTTCACAAGTATGGTTAAGCAAAGCCGGCAAAAAAATGCCAAGTCATATTACCTATTTCGCATAATAATAGTGAACCCCGGATTCCGATGCACCACACTTAAGGATGCAACCGCAAAAACGCTCAGATGATGAGAAGGAGTCAATCTTCGTACCTGATCCAAAGCCCTCGACGTACTCAACTGCACTAGGAGAAATACCGGCTTCATCATAAACCTTATTTATGAAATAAGCCATCTTGACTGGGTCTCGGTCAAATCCAAATTTAGGTCCAATTGCTCCTTCTTTTATGTTAACAAACTCATTTTTTATATGGACTATCTCACCATAGATTCTGAAATAATTAAACAATTGAAAAATGTGCCACGCGAACGAAGAACGTGTGTTCTGCGCAAACCATTATGCTGCGCAATACCATTAGGCGATTTAGTAGAAATGGAGTTAGAAGTGTAAGTATTATTATATTTTTATAAAAATATCAAGAATTTTTTTATTAAATATATGTGAGAATTTATTGTTTTAGACGTAAAATTTACAAACTTTTCTGAGGAAAATGTTTTAGATATTATAACATAAATGTATCGTTTTTAATTTTTATATGTATCTGTTTCAAACTCCAACAAAGCGGTGGTCTTGTGCAAGGATCGACCTAAACTATAAAAATAATTTTGATGTATTCAATTTCCAGCGAATTGTACTAGTGATTTAAAAATACGTCAAATTCTACAATTTCGTGCTTTACCTTCTTTGGTATACAAACTATTTTCCAGATTCTCCGAACGATGCCCTTTACTAAAGTTAGGAATATGAAACAAACATATTTTTATGTATAATCGAATAGACTCGTCAAGATATCTCATGACCAAAACACTGGCCACTAATGGAATCTATGAAAAAATAAAATAAGCTAATATCTTTATTTAAATCACAGAACAAGAAATTTAAATTAAAAAAATATATTTTACCTCAACGCATCCTCGGCTTTCTGCAGAAACACAACACCAACGGCCTCAGATCTTGCACAGCCTTCAGCGTTTTGATCATATGACTTAGTTTTTCCATCCATGGATAACTTTGATAGCCTAAAATTAAAGTTTACGAATATGTGTTCCACCGTTCCACCTGAACCTGGACATACTGATTATTGAATTTTCTAGTCTTTACCAATAGTACACAAAATCGTTCTAGCAATCATATTAAACTAGATGTCTTCGAACCTGGCTTCTCAGAGTGATCCTATTTCTGCAAACTATTGCTGGTCACTACACCTTGTTTTAAATAATGTCGCATTCGAATCGCACATACACAAGCACATAGATTCGCCTCCTCCTTCATTATGCAAACCGCGAAGTAATTTTTATTTTATTTATTTATTTCAATTAACTTATTCTATTTTTACAGATATATTCCCCAATACAATAGAAAAGCAATTAGTAATCAATTATTTACCATAACTTATTACGTAAATTGCAACCTTTGTGAATTCACACAGAGTACACTGGAATATGTCTATTTTGTCCGCAATCAAATTCAGAATGTGTATTGCGCGTGCCAACGGAGACTTGTTCATCAAGTTGGTCCGCCCGTGAGGTACCACTAAAAGGCATGGCTGCCTCCGGCGCTCCACGTATCCATGCGGAACATAAAATTTAACTATTTTTAGCATTTCTATATTATTGATTATACCACGAATCAACTTAAAAATATAAGACACCATACTAAGCTCCCTTCTTACCCGTAGCTCATAATATCCCACCATACCCAACACGAACAAAGTGGGGTACATAAGGGGATAAAAAGGGTACACTCCGTTTTGTCTCCAATATAAATACCTCACAAACTTGTTCTGTATCTTTTCCAGCATAAGGCTGTATTTAATCTCATGCGGATTCTAAACCTGTGCATTGCATTCTAAGTGACTCCTAACTAAAGCATTATAAAGTGTTTTAATTACATGCATATTTGAGAAGCCAGCCACCCTGCGTAGGATAAAACCTAGATTTCTATACGCTATTTTTCAAATAGATAGTATGTGCTCCTGGAACCCCAGCTGTGATGTTATGTGAACTCCCAAGTCCTTCACTTCTGTCACCCTTCCTAATGATATATCACCGATCTTATAGGTGTACTCATCATCATTTCGAGTAGGTGTCACGGTCAATCGACCATGCACACCCTGGTGTCAGAGTTCTTCGGAACCGCCTCTCGGCCTCTGACGTGGTTCCTTTAACGACTACCAGATGGCAGCCGGGACCACCGGCTTAACATGCCTTCCGAAGCACGGAATCATCTTTATTATCAGACAATCAGGTGATTCAAGCCTGCAATGTCCTAACCAAACTGGAAACAACTAAACAAAGTATGCTTCCGGTGGGAATCGAACCCACGACCCCCGGGTCAACAGGCAAACGCCTTAACCACTGGACCACGGAGGCTGTTTAGGTGTACTGAATCGGGTTATGCCCTTTTGTAAATGAAATGGACTGACATTTCGAGACATTGAAATCCAGTTTATTTCTGTTGCTCCATGCTACCACTCTGTCAATATCATCTTGCAAGCGCTTGCAGTCTGAGGTTGTTCTGATTGGCAGAAACAGTTTCAAATCATCCGCAAATAGCAAACATGATGCATCTACCACCACATCAACTAGGTCATTGATCATTACTAAGAACTCAAGGGGACCTAAATTGCTCCCCTGACTTACCCCAGAATAGACGAAATATGGCTCAGAGCGGTGACCAGCATAGTCCACATATTGTTGCCTATCTCTCATGTAGTCCCCAAAGAAGCTAAGCAAGCGAGGAGTGCAACCCACGGCAGCTAGCTTCCCCAGCAAGATGTCATTATCGACCATATCGAATGCTCTTTGATAGTCGAAGTAGGCTGAGTCTACTTGTCCTCCACTGTCTACTACCGGTACCAGTTCCTTCATGTAGTTGAGCAGGTTGCTTGTGGTGCTCCGTCCAGGCCGGAATCCGTGCTGAGCATCTGACAATTGACACTGTATCTGACTAAACAAACTTTGTTGTATTGCTGATTCAAAAACTTTTGCTGGAGTCGACAAGACTGCTACCGGACGAAACTCCCCCACAACCTGCTTCTTACCACCTTTGGGTACCGGTACTACCCGAGATGTTTTTCATACTTCAGGAAAAACTCAGGTTGTACATGTGCAAAAGGGGCTCAGCTAGTACCATTCTACAGTCCCTATATACAAAGGTAGGTATGCCATCGGGTCCGGCCGAACGTTTTGGCTTGAGTCTGGTGAGCGCTCGTAGAACCTCATCCAACTGTAACTTGTCTAAATGTACTCGCGCTGACGGATTTGCACGCCCAGTCTCGCTTACAGCCGGCACTTTGAGTGCAGCCCTATCCGAGCTATAGACCGAGTGAAAATATTCCGCAAACTCTTTAGCACTTTGTTCCCCTACTAGTACTTCCCCGTTTTTCAATACTTTTTGTGCACTTACATTACCCCTTTTTGACTTAATATAGTTCCAGAAAACTTTTGGATCCTCCGATAAATGATCCTGGACCCGCTCCTGGTATTGTTTTTCTGCGAGTATGATCATACGCTTAACCTTTGCCCTACTCAAAGAAAAGGCCTCATAATCGCGTTCTGATTTTCTGGTCTTGTACTGTTTATGCAAGACTGCCTTAAGTTTGATTTCATTAATGATTTCCCCAGTATACCATTCTGGGTAATTGTATTTAGAGCTATGCCCGCTTGGTTTTTTCTTTGGGACACATTTGTTCACAACTTTATACAAATGATTGTAAAAAAAATACAAATGATTGTAAAAAAAACTAACGCATTCATTTACATTCTGACTAATGTAGATGGGAGCCCAGTCTATGTCTGCTATCAAAGTATATAATGATGAAAAATCTACTTTATTAAAATTCCATTGATTAATAACATCATTTTCATTGGTACTTACTTGCATAGGCCACCACGTACTGGTCCAGGACACAGATATCTCCAAAGGCGGGTGCTGAGCATCCACTGACAACACCATGGACTCGGTCGCGGCACTCACACATACACATTCATCCAATAAACTTAACACCAAATCCAATTTACGGTTATTACAATTAGCTATGTTGTTACTCTGTGTGAACCCACAATAGGTCAAGAAACACTCGTAGTAATATCGTATGCTATCAGAACAAGAATACAGATTAAAATCTCCCAATACTATAAATTTACCATATTTAACACTTATTTGTTCCAATATTGTAAATAATATCAAATATTCGCTTTCTATGCCATGCGGCGGGATGTAAACAACACAACACATAAATAAATATCTATCGCGTAGGTATACTTTCGCACAAACTAACTCAAACGTGCGGTCGTCGATGTTTACGGCGCCGGGATATGTACTTGTTGCAGCTCGAATCGTTGCGCGGCCACGAGAAACGCGCCGCCCTGTTTACGGCCGTCCGTACGATCGCACCGTAATATGTTATATCCTGGTGGAATTATCTCCGAGTCCTTAATTGAATTATTACAGCCTGTTTCCGTGATTGCGAACAGATCAGCATTTGACGATGCCACACTGCTGTAGCATTGCTTTAATTTTGTTCGGAGTCCTCTCACATTTTAATAAACAATATATATCTGTCTGCCAACCTTTTTATGAGTTGTGTGTCCGTTGTTATGATTTTTGGTGTTGTTTTCGAAACCACACCCACTTACAGAATTCAACATTTACTGGCCATACCTCCGCCTGGCTCAATTTCTCATAGTTGGTCTCGGGCACCCCAATGATGAAAGACGTATAATCTCGTTCTGTTTTATGTTTAATTTTTTCAATTTTACACGAAATTGTCGCCCCACAGATGTTTTTTACATGCTTCTCTAAAGCTTCTATTTCCGTTACTTTTTTGAGCCGCCATACATGTAAATATTTTTTACGTTCCGTGCCTTGTATATTATCCACTGCACTAGTACTTCCTCCCCGTTGCACTTCTTTGCCAGGATATCTACTTTTCTTCTTCTTCACCTCTGTCCATCCACTTTCCTTGTCTACTTTTATTTCTTCCGATGCAGTAGTAATATTAAGAGGGGGCAAAGTTGTTGTGATTTTGGCCACTTTTTTGTGATTGGCTGCTCTGCTGGTACTACCATCTGTTTTGTGGCCACACCCGGGCTAGTAGATGCAGCTACCCTTGTTTGATTTTGTGACACCGTTTTAGCGAATGATAACTGTACCTTGTTTGCAGCAGGAGGTGGAGTGTGATCCGATTTATTATCATTAAGGTTCTTGTCTTTTAGGCACTTCTCGAGGTATTCGTTTCTCTGCTTTAGTCCTGTAATCTCCTCTTCCAGCACTATAATTCTGTCAACTTTTTTACACACCACCGACATCTCTTTGCGTAGTTTTTGCAATTCCGTCTCCGTGTTACAATACTTATTTAACAATTGATCATACACTCTTAATTGTTTATCTAAGCGGCATTCCATTGCTGATCGTAACTCGCGCACTTCGTCCAATACCCTACTGTCATTGTCCAGCAAAGACGTATCGCAGCGTAATCGATTCCCGCACTCGGTATTAATGTAACTACTGGGCGTAAAAGTCTTGTTCATCACAATCCCGCGAACTGGAGTATCGGTATTTCCACACTTCGGATTAGAGCACACACACTCCGGGCAATTCCACTGCTCCTTGTACTCCTGAGATAACTCTTGAAAGGCCTGCGGTGTTATCGCCAAACACTTCAAGTGGTACAACTTTTTGCATTCCTCCTTAGAGCACTCCATAAATTGAATTTCGTAGATTACGGCATCGCAGCCGCTGCACTTTGTCTCCAACATATCAGGTTTTCGCTCCGTAATTATTTAATATTTATTTATTACTCTCAGCAATTCGTAAATACGTCCTCGTAGCACTGGGCTCAACTACCCTCGAATATAATGGAATTCCCTCCCCGCGCCACTGTTTTCCGACTCGTTCAATTTAGGGTTTTTCAAGGCAAGAGTTAATAGGCAATTACTTGAGTTAGCGTGAACTACCATATTCCTCATCGTTGCTTCCCATCAGGCAAGATAGAGGTAAAACGCACTCAAATTATTCATAAAAAAAAATAAGATGTAAAACTTATATAATCTCTACTTTGGACACTTATATAATCTTACTGTACTACTGAGGATTCAAATAGAAACATAATACTTCATATAAAATAATCTTTCAATAAAAAACAACTTCAATCAAACTACTGAACCGATTGTGATGAAATTTAAATATTGGTCCCACTTGAAGCATACCCTTTCAAACAAAAATTATTTTTTTACTTCGGTTCAAGAATGACGGAGTTCTGAGGTATCAAACATTTAAAAAATACAACCGAATTGATTACCCTTCCTTTTTTAAAGTCGGTTATAATTAGAAATTTTTAACATAATGCTGGAGCAAAGCTTTCCCATAGACCTGAAATTTTATTGGACTTGCCTTCCATAATGAATAGACGACTGCGGGTGGAGACACAAGCTGGCTCCTCCAGCTATTGCAGCATCGCAGTCCCCGTTCTTAATAGCCTTGTACGCTTCTTCAACGGCAGCAGTGGAGCTGCAGCACGCTTGGTCTACTGCATGGGATGGACCCTTAACATTCAGCCAGTAAGAGATGCGGTTCGCGAACATTGTTCTGCTACATCTGTGTTAAATATGAATTGGTCAAAGAAGCAAAGAAGCAGGTACGAAGAACTAAGACTTAATACATTCTTTTATATGACAAAAGACGGCAAACGAGCAAGCGGGTAATCTGATGGTAAGTGATCACCGCTGCCCATAAACAAATCACCATTCATCATTTTAGTCACAAAAGTCCACTGTTAGTCATAGGCCTCTCCCTAAGACTTCCAAAATGACTGGTTACAAGCGGCCCGCGTCTAGCACTTCCCTTCAACCTTGGTCAGGTCGTCAGACCACCTAGTCGGTGGGTGTCCCACGCATTACGCAATCTGTTACGTGGTCTCTATTCGAGAACCAGGAAGGTTCCTATTTAATTTTCAAGTAAGGCCAGGCATACAATGCACCTGACGATAAGAGTGATCATAAAGTGCTTCAAGTACTCTTTCAGCTCATGAGTAAAGGGATTGTCCTTGGATGCTTCCATAAGTTATGTCAGAGTTCAGTATCTCGAGTGGCAGGTAGCGTTGCGATTCCAAAGATATGTATCGTCTCCAAAGATATCATCGTGAACTAACAAATGCGAGACAGATATAAATGGTCGATTTTTTAAAGTTAGTACAATAATTCCAAACTAAGTTTTTAACTAGCTCCGTGGCGCAGCGGTCAACACGCCTGCCTGCGACACGGAGTGACCGGGATCGATCCCCGGCCAGGTCAAGATGGAAAATGATCTTTTTCAGATTGGCCTGGGTCTTGGATGTTTATCTATACATGTATTTGTTATAAAATATAGTATCGTTGAGTTAGTATCCCATAACACAAGTCTTGAACTTACTTTGGGGCTAGCTCAATCTGTGTGATTTGTCCGTATACGAGTATAGAGTACGAGTAAGTAGATTACACCAGGGTGTGCATGGTCGATTGACCGTGACACCTACTCGAAATGATGATGATGAGTAGATTAAATCTGTAATTTGGGAATTCGTGCAGTAGTTTAATAAATGGGTATCTCTTGGATAGGCATGTAACATCCTCGTCTTCATCGTCACTTACCATCAGGTGAGATGGGAGACAAATGCTTAACCCAACATTTAATAAAATTATTTGTGTGTTTACTTACATGTAAAATTTATTAAGAATTGTGATACATTTGAAACTAAAGCTACGGTAAAAAGCTCATCGCCGCCAGAAGAAAATAAAAGAAATAACCCCTTAACCCTTCTGGTTACTCATACTCATAGAACATACTCGTACCTAGGTGGCTTTACGATCTTGGTAAGTATACTCGTACTTACCCTGCGATACCTAAACCCGTTCGTAAGGTAGGATCATAGAAGAAAGATTTCTCAGACTCTGAAACGCCAGTGCCTATAAAAACTCCCACCCTTTTGTTAGACAGATGTTCCGGGCTCAACCCTGAAAAATAAACCGTTGTGCATCAAATCATCAAATCAGCCGGGGAATATTAACAACTTTTCTTATGGGACCAAGGCGGGGAAGTCAAAAATAAAAAAACCGGCCGAGTGCGACACGGACTCGCGCACGAAGGGTTCCGTATCATTATCTAAATAATACCATTACCTTATAAAAACAGCAAAAAAAACTACGAGCAAAAATATTACGTTTGTTGTACAGGAGCCCCTTAAAAATTAATTTATTCTGTTTTTTTTTTGTTTTTTGTTATAGAGGTACCCGAAAGACATCTTCTGTGAAAATTTCAACTATCTATCACGATTCATGAGATACAGCCTGGTGACAGACGGACGGCCAGACAGACAGACAGACAGAGGCCATATTATTAGGGTCCCGTTTTGACCCTTTGGGTACGGAACCCTAAAAAGGAATAAAAACGACATTTTTTTTTCAAGTTCCCAGCCATAAGATATGTACAAATATGTAAGTAAAATTATGGTAATGATCAGATCACTAGAGCTTATGACATGTCAACTTATTGCTAGAAAGATGCAAACGTTAGGAATATCATCATCATCACCATATCAGCCGCAAGAAGTCCACTGCTGGACGTCCCATATAGGCCTGTCCTAAAGATTTCCAAAATGACCGGTTGGAAGCGGCCTGCATCCAGCGTTTCCCTGCGGGTGTCCGACGCTTCGTTAGGAACATACAAAGCGGGAAATAGAGAGAGAAAGAGAGACGTTTTGTCAAGGAAGACAATCTTACCAGCGTCGTAAATGGCCTTATAGGATTCCTCTAAGAGTTTGCGACTCATAGGGTCCATAAGTAAACCCATACGCCGGTGAATCTTGAAAAACTGAGAGTCGAACAGAGACAAGTCTGGCGCTACTCCAATATGCATGGACGCCTCAGGATGGTTGTACGTCCACCTCTTATGGTCCGTGCGAATTGGATTCACCTGGAATTTTCATTTCTGTTCAGTATGATATATATTTGGCGTGCTCCGTGGCGCAGTAGTTAACACGCCAGCTTGCGACACGAGGGCCCCGGGTTCAATCCCCGTTAAGGTCAAGTGGAAAATGATCTTTTTCAGATTGGCCTGGATCTTGGATGTTTATCTATATATGTATTTGTTATAAAATATAGTATCGTTGAGTTAGTATCCCATAACACAAGTATCGAACTTACTTTGGGGCTAGCTCAATCTGTGTGATTTGTCCGTAATTATTGATTTATGATCATTTCTTTCCATGCTGGTCTGGGAGAAAAAAAAACATGTAATGTACATGCTGCTACTCTTCCGAGCAGTCCGTAAATCTAAGAAATCCTGCCATTAGGCAATGCGGCTATATATTGAATGCACCTATACGGTGAAACAGAAATAAATATTGTGTAATAGACATTGTACTCGTAATATTTGTGAATTTATCTGAATAAAGGGAATAAAGGCTTATTATTTATTTATATATAGGCAAGCTCCGTGGCGCAATGTTAAACACGGCAGCCTGCGACACGAGGGTTACCGGGTTCGATCCCCGGCCAGGTTATGATGGAACACGATCTCTTAAGATTAACTTGGGACTTGGATTTATTTATTTAAAAATTTATGTACATAACACGGTCACATGAAAATACATTTCTATTATAAATTAGTACAAAGGCACTACTTATTTCTTAAGAAATCTCTTCCAGTAGGCCTGTGAGAGGAGAATATGTTACGAAAGGCAGACTGGCGTGTTCATAAATGAAAAACAAAAAAAAATAGATAACTAATATTAAAAATAGAAAAAGACTATAAATTATTAACCTACACCTATAATAAACATACTTAAACAAACCTTTACTTATATACTTAAATAAATACATATAATTATAATAAATATACTAATACATATAACCAATAATTTATAATTCGGAAAGGTAGTGTTCCTTGACTCTTCTTTTAAAAATGGAGATTGATTGTGATTCACGAATCTCAGGTGGTAGCGAATTCCAAAGTTGGATGTTTATCTTTAATCTATTAAAAAAATATAGTATCGTTGAGTTAGTATCCTACGTCACAAGTTCAGTACTTACTGTGGGGATAGCTCAATTTTTGTGATATGTGATATGTCCCTATATATTTATTTAATTTTATTATACCTTATTGTACAAAATATCTGCAAGTTCCTCCACATTGTGTGAGTCGGGGTAGAGTCCGGACATCCCCGAAATAACCACGCGATTGCCCGAAGACGGGTTCAGCTGCGCCGGCTCCTGAGGGATTGGCGCCATAGCTCCTGGGTTTTCTGTAAGAACATTCTTACAAACAACATCATCTACTTACTAATAACTTTACTCTTTTGACGTTTGGTAACATCTTATAAATGGGTTAACGCCGGCTGGACCCACGAAAAAGTGTCATGTTCCGTGTGCAAGTGAGAGCGTGATAGATAGGCACGATCGGCCTCGTTCGGCTTGTGACGCATCAATTTTCCACTATCACGTACAATTATCGTCCGTAACCCGACTTTACATACAAACTTTTTTCTTTTGCATGTAGGGCAGAATTTGAAGACGCCGTGGCTCCTTGTCATATACCACTTGAGCAGATTTTGGCCAGATCTGGCTACGGCGACGCATGATTTTAAACCTTATTTGCTTTTTAATAATGAGCCATTCGCGAAAAAAACTCTCTTGCTGCCTGATAGCTCAATCTTCGGTACAGATGATGCATTTCTGTTGCCGCTATAACAGCCTCCGTGGTCCAGTGGTTAAGGCGTTTGCCTGTTGACCCGGGGGTCGTGGGTTCGATTCCCACCGGAAGCATCAAAGTATGATTAGTTGTTTCCAGTTTGGTTAGGACATTGCAGGCTTGAATCACCTGATTGTCTGATAATAAAGATGATTCCGTGCTTCGGAAGGCACGTTAAGCCGGTGGTCCCGGCTGCCATCTGGTAGTCGTTAAAGGAACCACGTCAGAGGCCGCGAGTCGTTTTCGAAGAACTCTGACACCAGGGTGTGCATGGTCGATTGACCGTGACACCTACTCGAAATGATGATGATGCCGCTATAACAACAAATGCTAAAAAATAGAATAAAATAAATATTTAAGGGGACTCCCATACAACTAACGTGATTTTATGCTTATTTTTGCACGATATTGATAACGGCAACAGGTAGACTATTGAAATATTTACAGAATATTAAGTTATATATCCACTTTAAAATAAATAATAAAATTAATATTAAAGGGACAGAAATGATTTTGCCGTTTTTAAAGATAACGGCACGAAACCCTTCGTGCGCGAGTCCGACTCGCACTTGGCTGGTTTTTTAGTACTTCATTCACTTTTCCTACGTCCCCTTATTTTGACTACATTCGTTCTCAAAAAGATAAAGTAGGATATCTCAACTAATTCATTTCTATACTTGCCTTGATACGCCAACCGTCACTTAATTATTACTTTATAATATTTCAAAGACGCGACATAAAAAAATTACCTTCATCAGGAGTGAAAACTGCGGTAATACTGCCCTCAAGGTTACTACTTGGATATAAATACTACTGCGACAGTATTTAATTAATCATCGGCAGTTATTATTAATTAGTTTTTATTAATTAGCTATTGTTATACCTAATGTTTCGCTAAGGATTGAACTTTAATCCTTAGCGAAACATTAGGTTAACTTCAATCATTGAAGTCGAATGGTGTTATGGTCGAAGTATCATCATCATCATCATCAGGTCTTTTTAGTCTCCACTACAGAACAGCCTCCGTGGTCCAGTGGTTAAGGCGTTTGCCTGTTGACCCGGGGGTCGTGGGTTCGATTCCCACCGGAAGCATACTTTGTTTAGTTGTTTCCAGTTTGGTTAGGACATTGCAGGCTTTTAATCACCTGATTGTCTGATAATAAAGATGATTCCGTGCTTCGGAAGGCACGTTAAGCCGGTGGTCCCGGCTGCCATCTGGTAGTCGTTAAAGGAACCACGTCAGAGGCCGAGAGGCGGTTCCGAAGAACTCTGACACCAGGGTGTGCATGGTCGATTGACCGTGACACCTACTCGAAATGAATGAATTTGTCTCCACTGAAGGAGCATGACCCTCTCTGTACTACCGGAGCCATACTTGGCCAGAGCAGACAGAAGATTTGGCCTACACTTTCCTCACTGGCCAGAGGGTTGGAGAGGTCTCATTGATGTTTATGAGCTTTGTTTAGCTAATATGTAATAACTAATTTAATTTATTAATTCAAATTCAAATATAATATATTACAATGTTAATTTTACATGCTATAAATGTAGCTGAATAAGTAGTTAAATCGTATTTTAACACCTGTTTCGTTTTACCTTATTCATGAGCAAATAAACGCATTCATTCATTCATTCACATTCATTCATTATTACTACAGGACCTCAGTTCAATCGGACAATGAGTTTTTGTTTCGCTAAGGATTGAAGTCGAATGGTTATTACTACAGGACCTCAGTTCAATCGGACAGTAAGTTTTCTAAAGAAAACCTTTAGATCTTAAATGCTGGTCTGGGAGAAAAGGAAAAAACGTAGAATGTACCAGCTGCTTCTCTTCCCGCGCAGGCCGTAAAAACCAGCCGAGGGAATGGGCGCAAATCTAAGGAATCATGTAAATAGGCGGTGTGGCAGCAACCCATCACTATTTTGATTCCTTATTCTGACATTAAGCCCATCAACGCCATGTTCAATATTAACTGCCTCCGTAGTCCAGTGGTTAAGGCGTTTGCCTGTAGACCCGGGGTCGTGGGTTCGATTCCCACGGGAAGCATACTTTGCTAAGTTTTTTGCACTTTGGTTAAGACATTGCAAACTTGAATCACCTGATTGTCTGATAATAAAGATGATTCCGTGCTTCGGAAGGCACGTTAAGCCGTTGGTCCCGGTTGCCATCTGGTAGTCGTTAAACCAACTACGTCAGAGTGTTGATGTTGAGCCATTTGGTGTCGAGCCACTTGTTCCGTGAGGTCCACCAGTAGAAAAAAAAATTTGTGAGCTACTTGAACTCAAAAGGCTGGTCGAGGTGTCGAATGACCAGAGGGCTGGTCACTATCTTGCCCAACAACTAAGCATTGTCATTTAACGTGGCAATGCTGCTGAATCTTCTGGGCACATTATCGCTGGTCAATGACCTGCGAGACATTTTATATTTATAGGTAGCTTTTTAGGGTCCCGTACCTCGAAAGGAAAAAACGAAACCCATATAGGATCACTTGGTTGTCTGTCTGCCTGACTGTCGATGTGTCAAGACCCTTTTCTCAGGAACGGGTAGAGGTATCAAGCTGAAATTCATATCAAATACTCAGGTCTACTGTCCCTTAGAGTTGCAAAAAAATCTAACTTCTAAACTAACGCAATTCAAAGATACAGTTGTTTATGCCGCAAATTTGTTTCGACATTTGCAAGGGAATCAAAACCTACAGTTGAAATTTGGTACGAAGCAACGTCTTATAGCACAGATATAGGAAAAATTGCGAAAAGCATAACATTTTAGTTACATCATATAATAAAAATATTTTTAATAATTTTTCGACACTCCCTACGCGGTACTTCCCGTGAAATCAGAATTTTGAAATTTGGTACGAAGCAACGTCTTATAGCACAGGTAAAGAAAAAATTGCGAAAAGCAATAGTTTTGAGTACTGATGTACATATAATAAAATTCTTTTAATAATTTCACAACATATAATGTACGGAACCCTTCCTGCGCGAGTCCGACTCGCACTTGGCCGGTTTTTTTATAGGTAGGTTTTTATTTTAGATAGGATTCATTAATTTTTAGTCTTGTATCATGTCTGTTATTTTTGACTTGTGATTTGACATTAAAACAATAATAGGCTAGTTTCCTGGGTCGTAATAATAACATAACAATTAGTCCGTCAGTCAGATAACCAAAAAATATTGGACACGTATTTTTTCTTTTGTCAAATAAACAATAAATAATAAAGATAAAGCACGTCAAAGTTCAGGAGTGGGGGCTCGTGACGTCAAAGTTTGCTAAAAATTGTAGCAAACTATGACGTCACACGGAACTTCAAAGAGCTATATCTTTATAATTTTTTGTCTAATCGACAAAAGAAAAAATATGTGTCCAATATTTTATGAATATCTAACTGACGGACTAATTATATTTTTTTAGGAAACTAGCCTATTGAGTTTGTTATTAGTAAAATTTGCATGCTTGAATACTTATGTAGGTACCAAATCATATTTTAACACCGCTTGTAAACCACATTATTGCAAATAAAGAATTTAATTGTTAGTAATAGATTTATTATATTATACATGTAAATTGTAATGAAGCTCGCTGACCGAATCTGACCCTGCATGAATATAAATGTAATTGATAGAATGGAATGTAGTTGCATGCGGGCTTGACCCACATGCGTAATTCGCATGCATAAGTCCGCCAGTAACACTGTTGGATTTCACGTGGTACTGAAACGTGCTCTGGTAATGCAGACAGTTTTTTACAGTTTTTTTATACCGTCCACTTTAGAGTTGTAATCGCGCAAAGAGGGATCCGAACAAAAAAATGTTGAGGACTTTTATGTATCATCACCTTTTGTCACCTACACGAAATGATTTTCGTGCAGGTGACAACGTTCTATCGACCATGAACACCCTGGTGTCAGAGTTCTTCGAAACCGCCTCTCGGCCTCTGACGTGGTTCCTTTAACGACTACCCGATGGCAGCCGGATCCAACGGCTTAACGTGCCTTCCGAAGCACGGAATAATCTTTATTATCAGACAATCAGGTGATTTAAGGCTGCAATATCCTAATCAAACTCGAAGCAACTAAACAAAGTATGCTTCCCGTGGGAATCGAACCCACGACCCCCGTGTCTACAGGCAAACGCCTTGGACCACTGAGGCAGTTAACACTGACAAAAGGTCAACGGTTCAAATTAAAGGTTTGCCAGAGAGCAATGGAGCGTAGTATGCGACCTCCGTGGTGCAGTGGTTAACACGCCAGCGACACGAGAGTTCCCGGGTTCGATCCATAAAGTTAAGACGAGTAGAATTTGCATTTTTTTATGTTGTATGAAAAAAGCAAATATAGAAAAATATGAAAAAGTCATAGAACAAACGTAGTTCATCTTGATCCACAGCCTCCGTGGTCCAGTGGTTAAGGCGTTTGCCGGTTTACCCGGGGGTCGTGGGTTCGATTCCCACCGGAAGCATCAAAGTATGATTAGTTGTTTCCAGTTTGGTTAGGACATTGCAGGCTTGAATCACCTGATTGTCCGATAATAAAGATGATTCCGTGCTTCGGAAGGCACGTTAAGCCGGTGGTCCCGGCTGCCATCTGGTAGTAGTTAAAGGAACCACGTCAGAGGCCGAGAGTCGGTTCCGAAGAACTCTGACACCAGGGTGTGCATGGTCTATTGACAGTGACACCTACTCGAAATGATGATGATGAGTTCATCTTGATGTACCTTAGTCACCTTCAGGAGGTTATGCGTTAGATACCACTTACCCTGTATAACTTCTAGTGTCTGATGAATAAAGAGTCAGAGGTACCTAATAAAAATACATTCAAAAGTTAATAGCTTTATTTGGATTGCAAATTGAAGATATTATTATTTACTTTCATTTAGCATTGGGCAGTTCTACTGTGGTGATAGACCGAGGCTCCAACTGTATAATTGCTTGCAAATTACCAATCTTCAACCTGACGCCGCTGTCTTCCTTCGATCTGTTGGAGAAAACATAAAATATAAATAATAGATATAAAGGGACATATCACACAAATTGAGCTAGCCCCACAGTAAGTTGTGAACTTGTGTCGTAGGATACTAACTCAACGATACTATATTCTATAATAGATACTTATATATATAGGTAAACATCCAAGACCCAGGTCAATCTGAAAAAGATCGTTTTCCTTCATGACCTGATCGGGGATCGAACCCGGGCACTCTGGCGCAGTGGTTAACACGCCAGCCTGCAACACGAGGGTGCCCGGGTACGATCCCCGGTCAGGTCAAGACAGAAAATGATCTTTTTCAGATTGGCTTGTGTCTTAGATGTTTATCGATATATGTTTTTGTTATAAAATATCGTATCGTTGAGTTAGCATCCCATAACACAAGTTTCGAACTTACTTTGGGGTTTGCTCAATGTGTGATTTGTCTGTATATATTTATTTATTATTTGGGTCAAAAATCTATGTAAATGCCAGATTTACTTTACATGCATCAGAGATAATTAAACATACGAGTACGCCCAATACTACCATTCAGAGGTACCTCTAGAGTTGTTGTTTTGCCATCAAAATCCACGAAATGTTAGGTGAAACCATGCTCGTTTGATTACTCAGAATACTTACTTATTGTAGAGAATAACGACAATAGTGTTATGAGGAGTCAGAAAAGCAGCATTCCACACGTCTGTTTGACAAATAACATTGGCTTGGATCTTCACGGAGCCCCTCGGCAGGAACTTGGAGAAGTGGCCCATGACATAGAACATAGGGTTCTTGACGAACTCCCCGCTCTCAGGCATCACAATCACTGGCGAGTCAACGTAGTTCTGGACCCAGTTGGGCCCGCCTTGCGTGTTCAGGCAAACGTTCCAGTCTATCCACCCTACAACGTTGTGGTTCAAATCCTGAAATAACAGAAATTCTAGATTATCGTTTCTGCAAGTTGTAGCTCGATGACATGGTGAGCATGATGTCGTTGTTTATAATGTGTGACTATACCAACATTACACCTGCGAGTGATAAATATTTGCTGATTTAATGCTATAATTTTAAGGGTCATGATTTCATCATTTTATCTGAAAACAAGAGACTTATTTCGTTATTTCCGCAATTCAATATTTTCATTTATAAAATTGAATTGTGAAAGTTCTGAAAATTACGCCATTTCACGGCTTCTCTTTAATTTCTACATGTAAATATATTTATTCATCATCAGGTCTTTCTTTAGTCTCCACTACAGGAGCACGACCCTTTCTGTACTACTAAAGCCATACCTGGCCAGAGCACTGGCAGAGGACATGGCCACGATGGCCAGACGGGTTGGAGAGGTCTCACAGATGTTTATAAGCTTTTTTTTAGCTTGTATTTCCTAAGTCGCCTTCTACGACATCCACGGGAAGACATGGAATTATATGTATTACCTCGTATTTATCTTTAAAACCGTGTTTCTGTAATTTATGTCGCGATATTTTTAGTACCATTAAGGCCTTATAATATATATTTATGAAACTCATTCATACATCATTACCAGTCGACAAAAAAGTAAAGAGAAATAGTAATTAAAAAAGGTGAGAGATTTAAAAAAAAACTACGAACATCAAGAATGTCCTTGGCATAATGTTCAGCTCTGTCCCAAGATCCTAAGTCCACCTTTGGATTATCCCATGGCTGAAACCCTGAAATAAAAAAAATAGAACATTACACTGTATATAATTCAATATTTTAGTTATAAAAACATCACAGGGCCAATGTTTTCTTGTTTTCTAATATTATAAAGCTAAAGAGTTTGTTTGTTTGAACGCGCTAATCTCAGGAACTACTGGTTCAAATTGTAAAATTATTTTTGTGTTGGATAGTCCATTTATTGAGGAAGGTTTTAGGCTATAAAACATTACGCTGCGACCAATAGGAGCGAAGCATCATGATGTCATGATGGAAAATTATATACTTATACAATATGCTACCTTCGCAAGCTTCAGTGTTTATAACAAACTTCCCAGGATAATCTTTCATGGATTCCACCAGCTGCTCGGCAGGAGTGATGTCGTCAGCGTACCAGTGGACCGCAACTCCGTCTATATGGTCAAGGGCTTCTTTCCTTGCGAATACAACCTGTCAATTATATTACACATAGATTATCACGCCTGTCCTAATGAACCGCAGTAAAGCGTGGCTTGTAATCGACAGGCACAAGAAGCTACGCGTCGTAAGATAAAAAGATTGTAATATGTGAATTCTCGGAGAAATATCTAATGATCTCAGAAACTCCCACATTCGTCGACTTAGTAGAAAAACCGGCTAGGTGTGAGTCAAACTCGCGCAATAATGGTTCCGTTCCAATATCTATAAAAACGGCTAAAAATTATGTGGATAATATGGGAGCAATCCTTAAATATCTTTTTTTAATTTAATTATTTACTTTTAACGTTAATTTATAAATATTCTGTGAATATTTCAAGCGTCTATTTGTTACCGCTATCAATATCGAGCAAAAACGAGCAAAAAATTCACGTCTGTTGTATGGGAGCCCCCTTAATTTTATTCAGATTTTTAGTATTTGTTGTTAAAGCGGCAACAGAAATACATAATTTGTGAAAATTTCAATTTAACTGTCTAACTATCACGGTTCATGAGATACAGCCTGGTGACAGACGGACGGACAGACAGACAGACAGACAGACATACAGACTGATAGCGGAGCCACATTAATAGGGTCCCGTTTTTACCCTTTGGGAACGGAACCCAAAAAACTGCAAGCCAGTGGCAAGTTTATGATGTACAAATGCCTCCGTCAGACCACAGTTGAAAGGCCCAAGACATGTTTTATTGTACTTTCAGCATTAACTGGTTTCGTAGTCAATGATGGTAAAACACCGTGCGAAATCAAGAAGAAAAATCGGATACTGTATCACGGATACCGTGGCTTACGAGCGAGTTCTACGGAACTATAACTAAGAATGCAATTAGCAACATACTAAAATTAGTGGTAATAGGTCCATAATATAACGCCCTTACCGTTGAGGAGTGACTCATCATCTCAGCCGCAAGAAGTCCACTGCTGGACATAGGCCTCCCCCAAGGATTTCCAATATGACCGGTTGGAAGCGGCCTGCATCCAGCGTCTTTCTGCAACCTTTCTGGAACGCCATTCCAGCACTTTTCTGCCCCATCGGCCATCGGTTCTTCGCGCTATGTGCCCCGCCCACTGCCACTTCAAAGAGCTAATTCGCTGAACTATATCGGTGACCTTCCTTCTTCTACATATCTCCTCGTTCCTGTTTCGATCTCGCAAACAAACACCGAGCATAGCTCCTCTCCATAGCTCCTTGAGCGACCTTGAGCTTTCTTATGAGGCCCATAGTAAAGGATCACGTTTTGGACCCGTAAGTCATCACTGGTAACACATATTGGTCAACACTGGTAACAAATATTGGTACAGTTTTCTCTTGACTTATAATTATATCTATACAGGGTTACTTAAAAACACTAATTCACTTACGAAATTGAAAAAGGCAGGAACTAAGAAACGTTGGTCATCCACAGCTAATATTTTCACATTAGAGCCTTGCAGTGTTGGACCCAAATTATCTGCGATCCAGTCAGCCTGAAATAATCGTAATAATAGTTATAAATAAATAAATATATACGGACAAATGACACAGATTGAGTTAGCCCCAAAGTAAGTTCGAGCTTTGTATTATGGAATACTGCCGTGTGGTGCAGAGTAGAATAAGACCACTCCAAATCGTCCCATGGATGTCGTAAGAGGCGACTTAGGAAATACAAGCTAAACAAAGCTCATAAACATCAATGAATCCTCTCCAACCCGTCTGGCCAGTAAGGAGAGTGTAGGCCAAATCCTCAACTACCTATCAGGTAGTTGCAGGTATGGCATCGGGTACGTGCGCCGGGTCTCCCGAGCTGATACTTGCTTTTCCCTCATTCATCCGAGTAAGTATTATCACATACCTCTTATTTCCTTCCCAATTCCTATCCTTCCCAACTTCAAGCTTCAAAATGCTTGCGATGGGCAGCAGCGTCGGAGGTACGGGAGTCCAAAGAAACTGCGTTCGCCCTCCCGCCTACCAAGTGTGGTGAGTATGAAAATATCCTCCAATGGTAAGAAGAATCCATGGGAGAGGCCCTTTTGCCCTTGTCTAGCAGTAGGCTTCTTGTAGCTTCCTTGGATGCTACACTTGCATTCATGAGAAAGCTCGAGAGGCAGCAATGCTACACTTGCATCCGCCGGAGAGGCAGTTAAGGATGACTGAAAATAATTAGCATTGAGCTAAAATTTCGTCATTTCAGTTAGTCCAGACGGTATCCGGCACGGATATGCTCGAAATATTTGTAAGCACTTGTGGACACCCATCACAGTTGGGTCCGGGGTTGCATAATATGCATCAGAGCTAAGAATTTCCACTCCCACTGTTGTATCGAGCTCTTTATTATTTATATACATACATAGTATCACGTCTTTTTCCCTTGCGGGGTAGACAGAGCTTAGGTCTATAAGACCTAAGGGGCGCGTTCAGCATGTTGGCGGGCTTCTCAGACCAACCAACCATCTTGACCTGACCGAGGATCGAACGCGGGCACCCTCGTGTCGAAGACACCCCTGACCTTGAGCAATAGCATCCCAAACCCCTTTATTCCGTTCCCCAGTCCAACAAACTCCTACACTTGCCTCTCTTAAGAACAGTTTGATGGGCAGCAGCATCGGAACCGAAATAAACCAAACAAACTGCGGTCACTAACCCGTCTACCAAGCTTGGTGGTATGACAACCCTACTCCACGAAAATGGAAATCCTTGAGAGGCCTATGTCCAGCAATGTAACTTCCTACGACTGAGATGAAACGATGATAATATAAGAAAAGCATGATGTGAATCTAACCTTATACATATACAGCCAACCCGTCTGGCCAGCGTGGAGAGTGTAGGCCAAGTCCTCTGGCTGCTCTGGCCAAGTATGGCTCTAGTAGTACAGAGAGGGTCGTGCTGCTGTAGTGGGGACTGGAAGGACCTGATGATGATGACATATACAGATCTTTGACTAAGTAATTTGGTTGGATACTGACCATGTCCTTAATATTCCAACCCAGGTCGTTGAAGTTGGCAATTGACATCAATCCGTCCAAAGGCTCATTCGTGGTGGTGACCGCCCAGATGGGGATACCATGCGCGTTGTACGCGTCGATGAACCTGTTAATAAAAACAGTATTAACTACGCAAAATTCACACAGAATACATTTTCATAGTGGAAGGGGCTATAGGCTAAGAAGGCTGAAGCCAGAATTCAAGTGGGTGACATCCGACAAATAGGGATAGCAGAATAGGTATATACGAAGAGTAAAAAAGGGCTATTAATTTTCGATGGTCACTTTCCATCAAAGAGCATAAGTTTGGAACAAATTCTCAAGTTGTTGACTCCAGTCATCTTCTAGAGAATTCGTCGCTAGACTTTAATCTCGGGGAAGGAGACCATATGCTTTTAACGATGAATTCTACTTTTTATCTAAGCGTTATACCGGTGACATGATCAGCTGTGGAGCGTCGGATTTCGGAGCGTAATATGATTTGGCAAAGTTTTTACATCGGTCCGTCTGCTAAAAGCTGACCTTCCTTGGGTAGCTCCATAAATTCTGACAAATAAACGCGCGCTCCAAGCTGTTACCTGCTTTTCTCCCATTCATCCGAGTAAGTATTATTCCAAAACTTTCTTTCCTTCCCCGATCCAACCAATTCCTATCCTTCCCCAGCTTAAAATGCTACCGAAACCAAAGAAAATGCGCCCGCCAGCTCACCTGCCAAGCGTGATAAGAATGGCAATATCCTCCCATGGAACAAAGAATCCTTGGAACAGGCCTTTGTCCACCTGTAGACTTCTTATGGCTAGAATAAGGATGATGAATGATAACGCCATGCGACAACAGCTGAATGTGTTTGTTAAAAAAGTAGCTTACTTCTTATGATAAAGAGCATAAGTCTGGAAAAACTCTTTAAGAAGTCGACTTCTTCCAGAATATTGGTCGTTAGACTTCAACCACGGTGGGGGCGACCAGGTGCTTGCCACGATCTCTATCGGCGAGGTGGCTGCTGAAAATGCCGCCTTAATCATAGGGAGCTGAAAAAATATTTTGGTAAAACAAACGACGCGTGGCCATGTGAAGCAAACCACGGCAGTGGGAGGGACGCACGATAATTTTGAGGAGGAACCCGAGCTCCTCCGTGCTTCGGAAGGCACGTTAAACCGTTGGTCCCGGCTGTCACCATTGATGGCAGTCGTTAAGCTTTGTCAGATGCCTTAGGCAGCTTGAAAAGTCAGACATTAGTGGTGGCCACTTACACTCCCGAAATACAATACAATGATAATTTCGACAGCTTTAATTATCTCTTTCATTTATGCTATGGCAATAGTCTCATAACAAAAGTTGTATGGTGTGTTATAAATTCTGTGGTATATGGTATTTGACCGAGCGAGCGAAGCGAGCGAGGTCTTCAATTCAAGTTGGGGCGAAAAGCCATTTTTTGTATGTATGTATGTATGTTTGTTCCGCGATAACTTTAGAACCAATGCTCCAATCAAGATGAAATTTAGAATATATATAGATCTTATAAATACAATTTTCAAGTTCGTTGGGCATTAAAATCGGTTTAGCAGTTTACGAGATATTTAAATAAATGTTAAAGAATTTCGAGAAATGAAAATTGAAAATGACGTTTAGGCTGAATATGTTACAAGATGGCGCTGAAATTAATCTTAATTTTACATCTTGAAGGTTACCACAGCCACCGCTAGGTGGCAGTATTTCGTTGAAGCCTGCTTTGTCCATGCTTTGTGTATTAAATTTAAATTTGTTAACAAAACATGAACAATTATAAACTAGAATGGTACTTTCTCCTCTATACTTATCTAATGTTTGACTCAGTCGAAGCACGGTAGTTACCAGATCGAAAAGATTAAACTTTGAGCCGCGCAAGAAAATTTGATTTTTCAATGATTGCAAATATTTCTTTCGCTGTCTGTTCCAAGTTAAATTCCAAGTGACTTTCTTATTTTTAATTTATAACATTTCGTTCATTTAGAACAGAAAAATACCAGTCCATGAAAATTTCCATAATAAATTCTTGTTAGTTCCAAATTTCTCCAACAGATGGAGTCAGAAGTGCAAAAATGCGTAGGGATATTTTAATACGTTTTTATTTATCTTTAATTTTAAGTATGTATATGTTTGTTCGGGTGTAAGCCTGCAACCAAAAATTAAAGCAGTTATTTACAACCAATTTAACTTCAATTTCGCATTGTACTTAACTTAATGGTGGTGGAAGATAATTATAAAAAACCGCTGATCTGATTTGAAGATGACGAGCTTTTTAATGATGAACAACCCGTTTACAACATTTTACAGTTTCAATCCTTTCACAATAAAAGCTGGTAAAAAAACCGGCCAAGTGCAAGGACTCGCGCACGAAGGTTTCCGTACCGTTATCTATAAAAACGGCAAAAAAATCATGTCTTATGCATGGGACCCCACTTTAACATTAATTTTATTTTTATTTAATTATAATATATAACTACATATTCTGTGAAAATTTCAATCGTCTACCTGTTGCCGTTATCAATATAGAGCCAAAACAAGCATAAACATCACGTTTGTTGTATGGGAGCCCTTAAATATTTATTATATTATCGATTTTTTAGTATTTCCTGTTATAGCGGCAACAGAAATACATCATCTGTGAAAATTTTAGCTGTCTAACTATCACGGATCATGAGATACAGACTGGTGAGAGACGGACGAATAGACCGACAGACAGACAGCGGAGCGATATTAATAGGGTCCCGTTTTAACCCTTTGGGTATGAAACAATTAAAATGAATAAAAAAAGTAGTGTAAGAAGAAACAATTCCGCAAAACAGACACAATAAAGACAAAGAAATGGGGTTCAGTGGGCGGAAGATAAGTACAGATGTAGAATCCAAACGTACGCACACCATATTTGGAAGGTAAAGCCGAAGCATTGAAAGAGGAGTATGGGAGTGCAGCACTCTTCGAGAGAAACAAAAACAAAAGCCAAATGAAAAAGGAGCTGGGGTGTGTCCGGACAAAACAAGCCAGAAAATTTATACATATGAAAAAGTTTTATAAGTATAAAGCTCAAGCGAAGAAACGGGGGTAATATGTCTATCGGGGCTAAAAAAATTAAACATTGACGGGTATACATCAAAACCATATAGGTTTAGAAAGCAAAAAAACACATATGTCTCGTTTTTAGAACCTTAATCATCATTATCATGCCGACCGAAGCACAGTCACCCGGATACTAACCTATTAAATGACCTGGCATTTTATATTTCTATTCCCTGAATTTCAAGTCGCAGGCCTATTGACATTTTCAAACACTCAAAAACGCCTGTGGAATATTTGGTACGAAAATTATTTTTTATAAAATGTCCAATGTTGTGATTCCGTTATTAACCATAGTCTTTCAGACATGACGAAACTGTTACATTTATTTGTCCCTTAGTGAAATTATATTTATTTTTCTGTGAGGACCTACTCAAATATTGCTCGATAGTGCAACGCAGCTCTTCAACTACACGTTGCACTATCGAGAGCTAAACGCCGCACAGATGTTGTATTGAAACCCGGTTTTGATTTTGTCATATTAATTAGATTAAATTCTACTCGTACATTTAGGGATTGGAAGGGAAAAACTATTTCAACTATTCGTGCAACAGTAATAAAAAAGGGGTTTAACATTGTATGGTAGTTTATTTATTTGGATAGAAATTAATGTTAACTATTAGTACAAGAAAGTAAGGACATCGTGTTCATTGTATGTTAATTTGAAATAAGTCGTGGTGAGTAAAATAAAAAGAGTGCTTTTGAAGTCATCTAAACAATAGCACTATAACAACATGCTTATCGAAATCAGTATAATAGTGGCTAGCTCACGAAATTAAGAGGAAAATTAAATAATCGCGAGGTCCATGTTCGCAGCGAACTACTAGTGTAAATAAATTTGTAATACTTCTTAAAAATGGACTTGCTAACCAAGTCTAATTGCTCATTAAGTACTTATATGAAATTAAAAGTTTATATAATATTTGTTCGTAGTCTTTTTTCCGCTGTAATCATAATAAATAGTTGCTGAAATTTGAACTAAAAATCAGTCTTATTTTAAAACAAGAACTAACTTTAGTTCCTGGTTTAAACCATTATCCGTCAAAACAAATAGACAATGACAGTTGACCAGACGTCAAAGTGATAAGTGTCGGCTTATTTTGGTCGGATAATGGTTTAAACCAGGTTCTAAAGTTAGTTCTCGTTTTATAAAAAGACGGACTAGGTCTATATTTACAAACCAAACAGAAAAAGATTACTGGAAAGAAAAACATTGGTCTAACTCGTGAATAAATAAATAAATATATACGGACAAATCATACAGATTGAGCTAGCCCCAAAGTAAGTTCGAGACTTGTGTTATAGGATACTAACTCAACGATACTATATTTTATAACAAAAGCATATATAGGTAAACCCAGGCCAATCTGAAAAAGATTATTTTCCAACTTGACCTGACCGGGGATCGAACCCGGGGCCCTCGTGTGGCAGGCTGGCGTTTTAACCACTGCGCCACGAATCTCGCCAAAGGTATTGTGGTTTCCAGTCTAATTTATGGGCACTCCATATCTTTCTTTGGAATGCAGCCGAGTATAAGTGGCAGTAGCCTAAATACTCGACCTTATAAGCGAAAGGGTGAATTCAAACCCGGCTTGACCTGGTAGCAAACCTCTCCTTTCCCATCAAATTAGTGACTATTTTGATGAGAAAGGAGTGTACTGTCTCTGTTATAAAAGATTGGGAACACGCTCTGAGAGGAGAGAGAAATAGAGACAGATATTCTTTCTTAAAAATTATTCAAATTCTTAATTTTAGAATATCGTCAATCTATATGATAACTTTGCTATGGGCTGTCCATTGAAGAACTGGTTTGAGGGTAACGGGCAAGCTACGATCTCCATCGTGATTGAAAATAGCTATGTTCATGAGTAATTATCCCAATCATAGTAAGAGGTCCTACCTTATAAGCATACTCCTCATAAGACAAACTGAAGTTGGATAGGCTGGTGTCATTGATTGGGTACTCGTTGTAGGCATATGGGTGCGTGGAGAAGTCGCAGCCGCCGATAGGAACCCGCATCATGTTGTACTCCAGACCCTTGGCGCTGAAGTAAGAGCTGAAAAAAAGTCAATCTCTAACAGCCTCCATGGCACATCGGTTATAGTATCGGATAAAAGGTCCTTCTCCGTACTCCAGAGAACTTGTATGCAAAATTTCATGATGATCGGTTCAGTAGTTACGGCGTGAAAGCGTAACAAATAAACAAACTCACTTTTGCATTTATAATATTAGTAAGGATAAGGATACAACGTGGAAGGGACATACCCGTATTAAATCTAACCATGGTCCATACGTAAGGATTTCGTAATCCTTCTGGTGACAGATTTTGATGAATAATTTTTAATCTTATCTCTCTCTCTGTATGGAATAAAATAGTCTGAAAATATTTTTATTTTTATTTTTATTCAAATATGTAACAACGGGTTATTCACGTACGAAGTCAGATACTGGCCGATATGTTTCGACTTCATCCGGAGGTTTTCCTCATCTGCTTTTCGGTCGTTTGTCTCTTGAGACTTTTGCGTAGGAGATATAGATCCAACACGTAGAGGCTCATAGAAGTTGATGTAATGTAGGTCTCCTGCCATAACTTGCTCTCGGATATATCAACTAGATGTTGACATAGCTATTAGCACGTCTCGGCAGGAAGGGCAATGGAAGGAATTGGCAATTTATGAAAGAACAAGCTATAGATGATGATTGGAAATTGGCACTAATGCCAAGGGACCGGACCCCTGGAGCAACAGCTCTCACGACTTTTGCCACGCCAGCCACGGAATACCGTCTCTAAAGGATCAGTCTCTTTGGGAGAAAGTTAAAGAGACGATGGGCTAATAAGTACGCTCCTCGATTACACTAACTGTGATATCTCTGCCTTCAAATTTCAAGTCGATGCCTATTACGGTTCAATGGATACAGCCCAGATGCTGGATGAACGGACAGACAGCGGAGGTTTAGTAATATGGTTCCATTTTTACCTTTTCGATACGAAAATTTAAAAAGAAAGAAGTCAATAAAATTACATTTTCTAAAGTCTCTATTAAATTGTCCAAAACTCTTCATCATACCTAACTTACTTGATAAGATTTTGCTTTAACTGCGGGTCTGAAAGGTTCTGCCAGTTGATGCCAGCTGCGTCAGTAATGGCTCCTCCGAAACCCTCGATGGTCTGATTGGTATACCGAGGATCCAGCTCGATAGTCGGCAAACAATAGTCTCCATCTGCTTGAATTTACATAAATATGAATAAGGTTTCATTATTAAAAAATTAGGAGATCCTTAAAAGAACATAAGTCACCGGCATAGCTAAGTAAGTAAGTATTTTATTTAAGAACACACAAAAAAAATACAATTAACAAATATGAGAAAGATACAAAAGAAAAATAACATGGTTCCAATTTGGTGCTCTCAAAACGGGTTCAATCAGCATATGCTGGCCGTACACAACGGCTAGCGCTGGTCTTCCATTGGGCCCTTTGATGTCGTCACGTACATATGTATATAAAAGCTCAGCGGATTAGACATATATTCCTAAGATTTGACTTTCTACGTTCTTTTATAAGACATTTGAAGATAAGAAAATAATTAAAATTGCACTCCAAACTAGCGTCAAGGAGTAAAACTATAATAATATGTAGGTATATGAAGTCAGGTCATGCTCCTGCAGTGGAGACTAAAAAAGACCTGATGATGATATGAAGTCAAGTATGAAGGGGTATTATCCTCACCTGCCTGTCCGGTGGTTGCAGGTATGGCATCACCCTAACGCGCTCGGCTTCCCGAGCTGTTACTGAGTAGTATCCCGATTCCTACATTCACTCACTAAATCCAACAAATTCGTAGCAAAAACGAGCAAAAAAATCACGTTTATTGTATGGATGCCCCCTTAAATATTTATTTTATTCAATTTTTTTAGTATTTGTTGTTATAGCGGCCAAATACATCATCTGTGAAAAATTCAACTGTCTAACTCTCACGGTTCATGAGATACAGCCTGGTGACAGGTGGATAGACAGACAGACAGACGGACAACGGAGCGAAATTAATAGGGTCCCGTTTTTACCCTTTGGGTCATCATCATCATCAGGTCTTTTTAATCTCCACTACAGGACCACGACCCTCTCTGTACAGTAGTACAGAGCCATACTTGGCCAGAGCAGCCAGAGGACTTGGCCTACACTCTCCTCGCTGGCCAAACAGGTTGGAGAGGTCTCCCAGATGTTTATAAGCTTTGTTTAGCTTGTATTTCTAAGTCGCCTTCTATAGAAGGCGACTTAGGAAATACACCAGGATCACTCCCAGTCTTCCCGTGGATATCGTATACGACATCCACGGGGAGACTTGGAGTGGTCCTATTCTACTCTGCCGGGTACCACACGGCGCAATGATGATGATGATGATACACATACAAAAATCATAAACACTAAAGCTTCATATCCGACTAAACTGCCCCGAGTTATAGTATAACTACTAACGAGTTAAGTAGTATTAATTATTTATATTTAGTATTTATAGATAGAAATACCACAAAGGATATAACTCTTACCTGGTAGTTCAATATAGTTTTGTAAACGATCAGAAAATTTCATGAACCTTGAGCCTCCCTGGAAACCTAACAAAGACAAGATCAATAAGCTTTTCTTTTTTTATCCTAATCCTAACTAATATTATAAATGCGAAAGTGAGTTTGTTTGTTTGTTTGTTACGTTTTCACGCCGTAACTACTGAACCGATGATCATGAAATTTTACATATACTACTACACACTTCTTCTCTGGAGTACGGATAAAGACATACCTAGGCTACCTTTTATCCCGGGAAAAAGTACTATTCTTGAGGGATCGACATTGACGCGGGCGGAGCCGCGGGCGAAAGCTAGTTAAATTATAAAAGAAAAGGTCATTTAAAACAACAATAACAAGGCCAATCCGCCAAGTCGAGCAAAAAGCGGCATGGCCGTACCATCCTTTTTTTGAAACATTTCAGGCCATTTTCAACCCTTATAACTTTATTGTGGATAAAACTAGAAGCCTGGATTTTCAATAGCAAAGCAGGCATTGTACAAACAGCGTATTTCAAATTACATTTTTCAACACAACTTTTTACGGTAGAAGAACTGAGTTACAAGACTTGGTTTTTTGAACGTTATTTTTTTGATGGTATTAGTTTTTCTTTTAAAAGAACAAAGACAAGATCAATTAGTTTTTCTTTTATCATCATCATCAGGTCCTTTTTAGTCTCCACTACAGGAGCATGGCCCTCTCTGTACTACCGGAGCCATACACTCTCCTCGCTGGCCAGACGGGTTGGAGAGGTCTCATTGATGTTTATGAGCTTTGTTTAGCTTCTATTTCCTAAGTTGCCTCTTACGACCTCCATGGAAAGACTTGGAGTGGTCCTATTCTACTCTGCCGGGCACCACACGACAACACGCATTACTTGTGTTTGTCTATTTATGCTGAAAACATGATTGAGTATAAAATAAGACCTATGGGGTCCGTGTATACTTAAGTAACCAGTTGGATGGTTGCTGGCCAGAGAACCTTCAATACTATGATCCGGCGTAACCCTCAACTCTTGTTACAGGAGTCCCGGACAAGTACTTGCTGTGCGAATTCTTGTTCAACGCATTACTTGTGGTTAGCTACCTCAGAAGATGTGTATTGCACGAAGTATCCACTGCGGACTGGCTCCCTGGTGATCTCATCGCAGTACGTCGCGTTACACACGCAGACAACTGAGCGGTTGAAGATGGCTTTGGCTTGGCATGGTTTATCTGAAAAAATGGGCGTAATTACAGATTTAATACAAGTTGTTGTTTCTCGTGTGTGTTTCTCTTGTGTAAGTAGCCAACACTGGTGTAAGATTTCTCAAGCAGCGTAAAGGCATCTGACATAGCTTAACGACTGCCATCAATGATGACAGCCGGGGCCAACGGCTTAACGTGCCTTCCGAAGCACGGAGTACCTCCAGATATAATTATGTATATAAACGGGACTTAGCACGAACCTTTTTATTATTTGTTTCCGTTGACATTTCAATGTAGTTACATCCATCGTGGTCGCAATGGAAACAAATAATAAAAAGGTTCGTGCTAAGTCCCGTTTATATACATAATTATGTGTTTAAAGTGCGAAAGTTTAAAAAGAATTAAAATTTAAAATTAATTTAATACTATTGGATTAAAAATATGTGGAGGTATCCACATATTTTTAATCCAATAGAAGTTTGACTGTATTATACTAGCTATCGCCCGCGATTTTTTTTAGCTACAGGTAGGATTTGAACCCTATCAATATAAACCCTATAGATAATAGTTTGCGCGAGAGCATTTCCAAAGTGGTAAAATGAGAGGTATCCACATATTTTTAATCCAATAGAAGTTTGACTGTATTATACTAGCTATCGCCCGCGATTTTTTTTAGCTACAGGTAGGATTTGAACCCTATCAATATAAACCCTATAGATAATAGTTTGCGCGAGAGCATTTCCAAAGTGGTAAAATGAGAGGTATCCACATATTTTTAATCCAATAGAAGTTTGACTGTATTATACTAGCTATCGCCCGCGATTTTTTTTAGCTACAGGTAGGATTTGAACCCTATCAATATAAACCCTATAGATAATAGTTTGCGCGAGAGCATTTCCAAAGTGGTATAATGAGTCCCCGCCCCCGTCCCCTTTAACTTCTAAACTAAAAGAATATTAAAACTAAAAAAATATAATGTAAATTACCATGCAAACATCCGCCGAAAATTGGTTTGAACGAGATCTAGTAAGTAGTTATTTTTAATTTGTCATAAATCCTAAACCACAATTCACTATTCATAATCATTAAATCCATTAAAATATAACAAGAACGTTAGCCGTGTGGTATCCGGCAGAGTAGAATAGGACCACTCCAAGTCTTACCGTGGATGTCGTAGAAGGCGACTTAGGAAATACAAGCTAAACAAAGCTTATCTGAGAGACCTCTCCCACCCGTCTGGCCAGCGTGGAGAGTGTAGGCCAAGTCCTCTGGCTGCTCTGGCCAAGTATGGCTCTAGTAGTACAGAGAGGGTCGTGCTCCTGTAGTGGAGACTGAAAAGGACCTGATGATGATGATGATGATAACAAGAACATTTATATTATGTTACTTGCTGCGACGGAACCCTTCATGGGCGAGTCCGACTCGCACTTGATCAGCATGGAAGAATTTTTGATACTTACATTTTTAGTACTAACTATCATTTCAAGTTTGATAAATTCAAGTATAGTGGAATTCTGCATGTATTTGTAGACAAAAGTAAGCTTGATTCACGCATTATAAAATTTAGAAAAAGTTAAAAAAAGGATAGTCATCATCTCGTGTAGGTGACAAGATCAATCGACCATGCACAACCTGGCGTCAGAGTTCTTCGGAACCGCCTCTCAGCCTCTGACGTGGGTCCTTTAACGACTACCAGATGGCAGCCAGGACCAACAGCTTAACGTGCCTTCCGAAGCACTGAATCATCTTTATTAAAGACAATCAGGTGATTCAAGCCTGCAATGTCCCAACCAAACTGTAAACAACTAAACAAAGTCTGCTTCCCGTGGGAATTGAACCCACGGCTCCCGCAAACGCCTAAGCCACTGGTCCACGGAGGCAGTTGAAGTGATGATGAATGCTTATCAGATAAGATAAATAGATAAATTAACTTACCATTGTCTCCAAGAGCAGCGTTAATAAATATGAAAGACAGGAATAATAAATGAAATAACATTTCTATAGGAATATAACCTTTCAAAAATAAATCACTCAATAAAATATTTTGAAGAACTGTCTAAGAGCATCGAATCGTAATAATAGGTATAGCTACTTATGTGGTATTTAAACAACTTATTTCTGTATTTAATCATGTGCGTGCAAAGTTTCGCTTATTTACATTGTAGGTTGTTAAATGTTCCATGCGATACTGATGATAATAAAATACTGGAAGTGACTGGTTTCACTTCGTACGATGCCGGTGGCCTGGCCACCGGGCATGCCGCCGGGCAAGCCGCTGTTGTTCACAGAAGTGAACAATATTTTGAAATATTTATGAAATTTTAAAAATATATAGATGTGATCATCACATGCGCCCTCGAACAGCAGATGCCGGGTTCGATCTCCAATCAGGCCAAGATGGAAAATATTCCCCTTCAGTCCGACTTGGGACCGGACCGGATGCCTATCTACGTAACATCAAATTCCACAAATTCGTGCAGTGCCTTCAGGAAAATTAATAAATGTTATTATCCTACCTAACTAATATTATAAATGCGAAAGTGAGTTTGTTTGTTTGTTATGCTTTCACATTGTAACTACTGAACCGATCATTATGAAATTTTGCATACACGTTATCTGGGGTACGGAGAAAGACATAGGGTACATTTTATCCCAGGTTTTTTTATTACTTATATAAATGTTATCACAAAGGCTGGAAGTGTAATGGGTCATAAATATAATAAATATGAATTAAGACATAATTATGTAACATCTAAAAAACAAAAAGAAAAACAGCTCTGAAACGAATCTATACTAATATTATTATTATTTATTATTATATTATAAAGCCGAAGAGGTTGTTTGTTTGAACGCGCAATTGTTTGAATCTTAGGAACTACTAATCTTAGGTTCAAATTGGAAAATTATTTTTTTGTTGGATAGTCCATTTATTAAGGAAGGATTTAGGCTATAAAACGTCACGCTGCGACCAATAGCAGCGAAGCATCAATAAAAAATGTTTTGAAAACGGGGGAAATTAATAATAGTTGAGGACATCCGATGCGTGAACGGTACAAGTTACCCAAAAAATGTGTATTAAAGAATTATTCCTAATTTTCTCATTTTCTAACTTAAAAAAATATATGCGACAGTACAATACCAGAAACGCTGTTGCCGCGGAACAAAGTCGCGGGCAACAGCTAGTGTGATAAATATGAATTATGACACAATTATGTAACACATCTGAAAAACAAAAAAAGCTGTTTTCTTTATTTATCGAACGTTTTATTATGTTGCAATACAAACCATCACACAATAACCGACACATCTAGTACGCTTTACATCCGTGGTAAAATGGTGGGACTTTATCTATCGATGTAGTTTTGTGTGACGCGGTGACGTCTTTACGCTAGGTACCGTCCAACAAAATGTTTAAGGTACCTACTAAATTTTTTGTTACTTTTGATAACCGCATGCTCATTGTAAGTTAACCATTGTATTTCTTATGAGAAACCATTCTTAACTCTATGTGAAGAACAAAGTTCATTAAACGTAGACAAAAATTTCGCTCCGAATTGATAATATTTTTAATTGGTAAACCTTTGTTTTTTTTATTTCGATAGAACTTCGAAAGCTAAGAAATACTTATTCTTTCATTTCTCAATGCATTGAATAGAAGTCTATGAAAAAAAATCTGAAAATGAATTATTTTGCAATCATTTTTAAATAAATAAATATATACGGACAAATCACACAGATTGAGCTAGCCCCAAAGTAAGTTCGAGACTTGTGTTATGGGATACTAACTCAACGATACTATATTTTATAACAAATACATATATAGATACACATCCAAGACCCAGGCCAATCTGAAAAAGATAATTTTCCATCTTGACCTGGCCGGGGATCGAACCCGGTCACTCCGTGTCGCAGGCTGGCGTGTTGACCGCTGCGCCACGGAGCTCGACTAATCATGGTTAGAGGCTAAATAATATAATTTGCTTTGGCACCAAATTTTAAAAAATCTGCCAAGTGCGAGTCGGACTCGCACGAAGGGTTCCGTACCGTTATCTATAAAAACGGCAAAAAAAAAATCATATCTGTTATATGTGAGACCCCCTTTAATATTAATTTATTTTATTTATTAATTTTTAAAGTGAATACATAACTAAATATTCTGTGAATATTTCAAGCGTCTACCTGTTGCCATTATCAATATCGAGCAAAAATAAGCAAAAAAAATTTGTTGTATTTTATTCTATTTTTTAGTATTTGCTGTTATAGCGGCAACAGAAATACATGATCCGCGAAAATAAATATTGTTATCATAGTTTTTATTTATTTTCAAAAATTAATAAAAATATCTCCGCGCGAGGAATGGTACAGTGGAGGTCCCCCAAATATTTATTTTATTCTATTTTTTAATATTTGTTTTCACAGCGGCAACAAAAGTACATCATCTGTACTTCATGAAATACATATTATAAAGAAATTATAAATTATTGTATTGTATTGTATTGTATTATATGTATTTTAAATACATATTATAAAGTATTTCTTTTATTAAATGATTTTATTCTTTATATTTCAACATCATCATCATCAGGTCCTTTTTAGTCTCCACTACAGGAGCACGACCCTATCTGTACTACTAGGGCCATACTTGGCCAGAGCAGCCAGAGGACTTGGCCTACACTCTCTTCGCTGGCCAGACGAGTTGGAGAGGTCTCATTGATGTTTATGAGCTTTGTTTAGCTTGTATTTCCTAAGTCGCCTCTTACGACCTCCATGGGAAGACTTGGAGTGGTCCTATTTTACTCTTGCTTCATTCTTTAAATAACGTAAATTACATCTACGTGACATTTTAAAACAGATGGTAATTAGTCAAAATTATGAACACATGCTTGTGATACTACAAAAGTATTTTTCTTGTCATAGTTAATTGTATGGGCAAAGGCCTCCCCTCCCTTCTTTCATTAATCCCTATCAAGTGTAGCCTACTGCCAGCCACTCTAAAACCGGTCTAAGTCATCCCGCCATCTTGTCCGTGGTCTGCCCCTGCGCCTTCGTCCATCGGGTACCCACAGGGTGACCTTTTGAGCCCATCTGTCTGTGTAAGCGCATGCAGCACACATGGCCGGCCCAATTCCACTTAAGTTTGGCTGACTTGACGCCTACATCTAAAACCCTAGTTTTAGGGCGTATCTCAGTGTTCCTTACCCTATCAATTCGAGGAACGACCTCGAGAAATTTTAGTACCACTCGTGGTCACCCATCCAAGTCAGATGCACGCCCGGGGTTGCTTTACATGCGTAAGCGGTTATTATGCGCGTATTTAGCTTACTACATCTTGACCAGCAACTGACGATATCCTGCATTAGACCCCGTATTCTTCTATCGCGACCGATCGTGTAGAGGTTTCCAGACATGAATACCTACTCGTAAAAATTACGTGACGTCATTATATATCCAATATGGCGGAGTATCCAAGATGGTAGACATGTAGATTAGGTAAAGATTGGACCGTTTTGATTTTTGTAATAAAATGAAACAAATCAGACATTTTAAAAATGCATTCATTTATTTAATGTACATAAGTCACATTAAAGATACACGCAGGCTACATTCGTTTTGGCAAACTATCTTCCCACACACGGCCTCATTTATACATTTGGAGCAGGCTTCTCCTGTATTGTCTTGGATTATTCCATAGAGGTACTTATGGAAAAACAATTTTTTATTTTGCTTTATTGTTTACTATTAGATTATCCAAAACCTTTCAACCTTTCTTTGATATCTCCATAAAACCAGTTTTAAATATAAAAAAGAACTTTTCTCAATCCCTACAATCCCTAAAACGCTTATTACAAGCTTTTATTTAGTTTCACCTGTCACCTGTCCCGATGTTTGCCTGTAATCAAATCTTGCGAGTTAAATTTGATCTACTTTCCGCTTACCGATTAAGGCGCTATGCATCAAGAAATCATAAAACGTGTATTTTTTTGTCGTACAGTTAGCCTTATTTTTTAAAAAATACTAGCATGAAAAAAATACGAAGTATAGTTCAAAGATCGAAATAAATGGTTACATCAAAATATGTGCAAAAAAATATTTAAAACCTAACTAAATAAAATATCAAAAAAGCTATATCCAGAAAAAAATTCGTCGTGAATTACTTGATATTTTCAGCGACAACTACCAATTTTTATACGTCTATAAAAAGTATAACTAAATGAGCAAGATGGATACCTACAAAAAATACAATATTTGGTTATAATTATTGAATTATTAAAAGTGAAAATTAACACGAAAATGGCAGACACGGATTTGAACAGAGACTGATGACAGGTATGACACAAATATGTCAAAAAATTTGCGCGATGTCCGCTACAAACGGTTAAGGGATACAGCGCCTTAATATTATTATTAAGCTGAAAAATTTGCATGCATATGTAAATCGGGTAACAATACAATATTATGGAATCGGTGCGCTTGTCTGATGATGGACTTGTAAGGTGGCCATAGGAACTCTTAAACTATACAAGGTACACCAATCGTGTTTGGGTTCATTTGATTTATCTTCGAAACACTTCAGCACGTATTCACACTTTGCAGTGTGGATTCGTTTATAATAAAAGCTAGTCATAAAAAGTAAATTTTTGCGAAAAAACTTGTTTCTAGAAACAGACAATTGCATTTCTCGTCAGACGTTTATATTTTGTAATACTTGTTTGTTATTTCGGCTTATCTATGGCCTATTTGGAGAGCTGTTTTCTACTTGTACAGTTAAGGAAGCCAATCTAAAACTTAGTTGTCTGCGAGGTATAAAGACGTCACATGTCTGTTTGACACTTCATCTCCACAGTGACGATAGAATCAGCCGCCAGCTCCACCGAGGCTTCCTGGTCCAGTCCAACCAGTTTGATCTTAACAGACAGTCCATGGCCGCTGTGAAAAAAAAAAAACAAATTTTATCCACTGGAATCCAATGTCATCTTCAAGACAGCCTCCGCCTGTTAAACGTGGGTCTCTGGGTTTAATTCCCAGCTCGGGCAAGTATTTGTACTTTACATATTTTCTCAGGTGTTTGTCTACTGTTTTGGAAGTACCCAAGAAATAGGCGTCAGGCAAGCGGCCGATCGTAAAGACCTTTAAAGACCAAATCACATTACTGCACTCGCAGCTTTCATTATTATGAAAGCTTTGACCCACCACAATTGGAAAACGCTAAGTCGAGAGGAGTGCTGCACGTGCTGTACCAACATTTGCTAGTTTCGAGGCTGCCCTGACCCGCGGAGAATGATGGGCTTCCCGGCATTGCCAGGGATTCCCGACGCCTCGGCACGGCACTAAGTTGGTCGTCAATACTAACGTCGTCTTGTGAAATAAAAATAATAAAAAAGCCCTGGCGATTGGGGCGGCCTTTGGTATGGGATGCTACATGCGTTGATACCCTAGCGCCGTCTCATCTTCAGGTCACCAAGTCAAAGGCCGGTACAGCAGCAGCCGCAGCGGAAAACCTCAAAAGGCGCAAGTATGTAGGTATAGGAGACAGCTACATATTTGAGCCTTTTGGGGTAGAAACAATGGGTCCGTGGGGTCCATCAGCCCATCGTCTCTTTGACTTTCTGTCAAAGAGACTGATCGAGGTATCCCGCGACCAAAAGGCTGGCAATTACCTGGCTCAAAGGATAAGCATTGCCATCCAACGTGGCAATGCTGCCAGCCTTTTGGGCACGTTGCCGCAGAATGACGGTTTGCATGGACTGTATAATTTGTAAATAATTATATTTTTTAAGTAGTTTTAATTATTATTAGTTAATTAGTATTATTTTAAAATAATATAATATATATAAGTGGTGGTCAGGGGTGTCATCCTCACCTCCGGTGGTTGCAGGTATGGCATCGGGTACGCGCACCCGGCCTCCCGAGCTTTTACTTGCTTTTTCTCTTTCCATCCGAGTGAGTAGTATCTCAATACCTTCATTCCCTTCCCAAATCCAACAAATTTCTATCCTCCCGCAGCTTAAAATGCTTCTGATGGGCAGCAGCGTCGAAAGCACAAGAAGCTGCGCTGACCAACCCGCCAGCCAAGCAATATCCTTCCATGGAACGAAGAATCCACCACAAGAGAGCCTGAGTGTCCTGCAGTGGACATTTACGGCTGGTATAATGATGAAATCGAGAGGAATCCAGCGTCATACTCAACATTCAGATGTTATTTAGATCGATACTATCGATCTTCTCGATCTAGTCCATCGCCTCCACCTGTTTTGATCCCACGTCTATAAGTTTACACTAAAGTCGTTGGCATGGATAATTCGCTCATATATGTAGCTGCAAATCATCATGAGGGAAATCAGATACAAGTGTTAGCAATCATTCCATGATTAGAAGATGAATATGAAGACATTTTCGGATTGAACTTTATAAGGGTCCTACGACTTTAAGCTCCGGAGCCCCACCCTGTTTAGTAATGGCATACATGAGAACTCTTTTTTGACCAGTATCACCCAAGGCCCCTTTAACAACAACAGTTGCCTTAATAGTATTAAAACTTACACGAGATAAAGTCATTATAAAAACACGGTGAAACCGTGTTTTTATAATATTGTCTGATAATAAAGATGATTCCGTGCTTCGGAAGGCACGTTAAACCGGTGGTCCCGGCTGCCATCTGGTAGTCGTTAAAGGAACCACGTCAGAGGCCGAGAGGCGGTTCCGAAGAACTCTGACACCAGGGTGTGCATGGTCGATTGACCGTGACACCTACTCGAAATGATGATGATGATGTAACACCCCCTGAGTATAGTTGCAGCGCAACTCTAGTTTGTATTATTTGAACACGTCAAAGATAACTCCACACCACTCTGCTATTAGGTAGGTATACCTTATATACATCTCTTCCTTGCAGTCGTAAAACATATAAAAAACCACAAATCAAATGCGCGTCAAACTCGCGTTAATAGGATTCCGTACGATAAATGTTAATTATATTACTGTTTTTTTTTTTTTGTAATTTTGTGTTTTAATTTAAATATGGGGGTTGACCTCGTCAAGCGTACTGGGATTGTAGACGTTGTTAATAAAGGAGACGTAAAGACCAAAGAGCATGCATGAGGAGAGTAGAAAGTGTAAATTAAAAGTAAGAGAGATATTTTCAAGATCCCAGCAAGCGGAGATCTGTATCAGTCTTCGCCAACCTCGATAGGAAACAGAGGTGATAAAATTTATGTATGTACAAAACTTACGGATTGTATATAACAATGACCATAGTATCTTGAGGCGTTTGGAAAGCCACGTGTTCGAGTCCTGGTAAGGCATGGTTACTGGTATTGATCCTAATTGATCCTCTAGGGATAAATTTGGAAAAATGTCCCATTGCGTAGTACATAGGCTGCTTGACGAACTCCTGATCCTCAGCGAAGACTATGATAGACGCGTCCACGAAGTTTCCTGACCAATTTGGACCCCCCACCATATCCAAGTCGAGATTCCAGTCGATCCATCCCACTACATTGCTATTGAGATCCTGCAAAATCCAAAATCAAGATGTTTGGTTGCACTTTGAGGAGGCTGGTTTCAAAGATTGCTTGTTTGAAAATAGCTTCCTCTTTGGCATCCCACTTCCAACCCAGACAGCTGGGTTATGCAGTGAAGGGTGGATGCGAGGCAATTGTACATACGACTAGAACCTTCCTGAGTGATGCTAATTGTGAGGTTATTCTGAAAGTGGACGTCCGAAACGCCTTTAATACTATAGATAGGCGAGTCTTTCTCAGTGAGGCTAGAGAACAAAGTCCGGCACTGTCTGCTTATCTTTGGCAATGCTACGGTTCTCCTTCGGATCTTGTTTACAGAGACCAATTATTGACATCATCAACAGGTTGCCAGCAGGGAGACCCATTAGGACCAGCCTTATTTAGCCTAGGTATAAATCCCGTCGTATCTAGCCTAAACTCTACCTTAAATGCTTGGTACTTGGATGATGGGACCTTGGGGGGAAGTGCAGGGATGGTAAAGTCAGACCTACAGAATATAATTACCCAGTTTGAGGAGATAGGATTAAATTTAAATCTGTCGAAATGCGAATTATTTATAAACGACTCAGTTTCGGAATTTCGAAGAGACGAAATTGATATGGATTTTCACTCATTGGCTCCAGAGTTAAAAATAGTGACTAAGGAGGAATTGAAATTGCTGGGTGCTCCACTGTTGGAAGATTCCATTCCCAAATTTGTTCAAGAGCAAGTAGAAAAGTTTAATACCTCATCTCATCTTTTGTTTAAATTAAACACGCATATGGCTTTTTTCATCGTAAAGTGTTGTCTCTTTGTGCCTAGGTTTACCTACGTTTTGCGGTGCTCGCTCTTGTGGAAGCAAATTGACCAACTACAGTTATTAGACGAGCTTATAAGGGGGGCATTAATTAAAATTTTTAACTGTGAAATTACACATGAGGCCTGGCAATTTGCTTCCCTTCCGGTACGTTTCGGTGGCATCGGAGTGCGGAAGGTCTCCGCAGTTGCATTGCCTGCATTTCTCGCTTCTGCTCACGCTTCATCCTCGTTGTGCGGTAAACTTCTTGGCCCAACTATGGGTCCCGCCGAGGTGTTTGGTGTCAGCGAGGCAAGGGAGTCTTGGCGGTGCATCGTCACGGATGACTTACCAACAAATCTGTGTTCACAGAAGCAGTGGGATAATCCTATGTGCAGAGAGATCCAACAGAGAACACTAGCCCAAAGTAATGTAGTGTGGAGGACCGCTCCCGATTATTGGCGTTGGTAGAGAGGGAATCGGGATACTGGTTGCAGGCACTTCCTTCCGCACATGTTGGCACGTTACTGGATAACTGTTCGTTTGCACTCGCCATGGGCCTTCGTTTAGGTGCGCATATCACACAGCCTCACATCTGCCGCTGCGGGGTGGCCGTGAACGGGATGGGCCATCATGGTCTTGCGTGCTCCAAAAGTGCGGGACGAATACCGCGACATGCCTCGATTAACGACATAATTCGAAGATCGCTGGCCACCGTCGGGGTTCCTTCTCTTTTAGAACCAAGTGGAATTGTCCGCACTGATGGTAAGCGTCCAGATGGTCTTTCTCTAATTCCATGGAACAAGGGTAAATGTCTGGTTTGGGACGCCACATGTGTGGATACGTTAGCACCTTCGCATTTAAACGTTTCGTCTACCCATGGTGGGGCGGCTGCCGGTGTTGCTGAGGCTGGTAAGAGGCGAAAATATGTGGGTCTGGGAGACAACTTTATTTTCCTTCCCTTCGCAGTAGAGACGATGGGCCCTTGGGGCCCGGAAGCTAAATGTTTTTACAAGGACATCACAACTCGTCTCATTGAGTCAACAGGAGACCCTAGAGCTGGCAGCTATTTCGCTCAGCGAATTAGTATTGCTATACAGCGCGGAAATGCTGCCAGTATATTGGGCACTTTGCCTCGATGCGACGAATTGGAAGATTTATTTTATTTAAGTTAAATTATTATATATTTATGGTTTTAAATTGTCTGGCATTTTATGTAAATATTTAAATTTTTGTGATGAATAAACTAATAAGATGTTTACATAGGTCATTCCTTAGAAGTTTAAATTTTTATATTTAATAAAGATTAGAGCGTCGTCCAACGCGATTTTCTGATGTATACAATAGTATTTGGGGACTTAAGGAACATAAATATCCAATTTCTTACATCCGGTTAGGAAGCGTATAGAAGTTATGGAAGTTTGAAAAGTTAAAAATTCAGTCGACAATCTCTTTATTTTTACCTCAATAATGTCGGTAGCATATTGTACTGCCCTTGTCCAAGATCCCAGAGCTACTTTCACATCCTGTGGCTCAAACCCTGGAACAAACATATAATGTCATCCATACTATTCCATGCTATTTAATATTATAAATGCGAAAGTAACTCTGTCTGTCTGTCTTCTTTTCGCGCTCAACCAATTTGGATGAAATTTGGTATGGAGGTAGTTTGAGGTCCGGGGAAGGACAGGGTTACTTTCATTTCGGGAAAATCTATCCATAAGTAGCCGCGGCCTACCTTGACGCTTGGTCGTGGTTCGGACACGCGAAATAGGTGCATTTACTTTTATTTTTTATTTACAAAACTTTTTGAGCCTATAGAGCTACAGTAGTAGGTGGATTTGATGCTAAAAGCATTCTCCCCAGTCAACCTCGAGAAGGATAAACAGATAAAAAAATTGATGGTAAATTGGGAAATAAATATGACAGATAGAAATATTATAAGGATGGAATAATAGATAGGTACTAAGTGATAGTAAAATACTTAAATATACATAGTTAAAGGCGGAACAGCTGCCTGTGCTGCTAAAGATAGCAAAAAGCGAAAATACGCGGGACCGACAGATTTATATTCTTGCCCTTCGCTGTAGAAACTTCGGGTCTCTGGAGCACAGAAGCCATAAAATTCTATAAGGTATTGACAACGTCATCGAGGTAACTGGTGACCCAAGAGCTGGCAGTTTTTTTGCACAGCGTTTTGGTCCCGCCGTGCAACGGGGAAATGCTGCCAGCATTTTGGGTACTTTGCCTCGATGTGTTGCTATGGAAGAAGTTTTTTATTTGTAATTTTTTTTTATGTTGTCACTGTTTCAAAGTTAAATTGTCAGTAGTTGTTTATAAAGGATTAAGTTTAACCAAGTTAAAGTCATCTTGATTAACTTTGAATTTCATTTTAACTTTGATTCATAAATTTACGTCATCTATGTTCCTTCTATATCTGTGTTTATAACCTATAAAACAAAGTGATAGGATTAAGAACCTGCAGAAGCTTCTGTTGCAATGATGAATTTTCCCGGGTACCGCTTAGATGTTTCAGTAAGGATGCTGCTAGGGGTGCTTCGGTCATAGTACCAGTGGACGGCTACACCGGATATGAACTCTTCAACCTTCGGGTATGCATTGACTACCTGAAGATCAGATAGAAGGACAATTTTTTTTTTAATATGGACAAATCACACAGATTGAGCTAGCCCCAAAGTAAGTTCGAGACTTGTGTAATGGGATACTAACTCAACGATACTATATTTCATAACAAATACATACGAGTATATAGATAAACATCCAAGGCCCAGGCCAATCTGAAAAAGATCATTTTCCATCTTGAACTGGCGGGGGGGGGATCGAACCCTAGCACTCTCGTGTCGCAGGCTGGCGTGTTGCCCACTGCGCCACGGGGCTAGTCAAAATTATACATCATCAATCTCAGAAGCGATAAGATGGTTGAAAAGTCTTTTGGACACTAGCTAACTTTACATGGTTGATCAGGGGTACTATTTATGAACGAGTGAATCGATAAATGAATGATTTAACTCGCCACAGAATATTCAAAGAAATATCAACTCGATGTAGCTAGTGATACCGTGTAATTTAGCTCGCGTCAGTACGCAGCACCTTTTCGTTTAGATACCTACAGAATCCATTGCAAGCCAATTTCATTCAATAGCTCTGAACAAACGATTCATAATTTGGTGAGTGAACACATGTGACCAAATGCGCGTCCTTCTTCTTTACTTCTAAACTTCCTGGTTTAAACCGCTTCGACTGCCTCCGTGGTCCCATGGGTAAGGCGTTTGCCTGGGGGTCGTGGGTTCGATTCCCACGGGAAGCATACTTTGTTTAGTTGTTTCCAGTTTGGTTAGGACATCACAGGCTTGAATCACCTGATTGTCTGATAATAAGATGATTCCGCGCTTCGGAAGGCACGTTAAGCCGTTGGTCCCGACTGCCATCTGGTAGTCGTTAAAAGAACCACGTCAGAGGCCGAGAGGCGGTTTCGAAGACCTCTGACACTAAGGTGTGCATAGTCGATTGACCGTGACACCTACTCGAAATGATAATGATGGCCGCTTTGTCGCCGCGCGTAGGTATGTTTTTGATAAGATAAAACCATGATAAGATAAAGACCACTTGGAAAATTATTAACACGGAAACTGGAAAATCTAAAAATCGTGACAACAAAATAGAATTAAAAATTGATAATAAGATCTTCAGTAATAATAAAGACGTCGCAAAATATTTCGAAGATTACTTTACTAACATTCCCGTAAACACTACTGCCTCCTTACGTTCATCATCAGAGAAATCTAAGAAACTTGTATCTAGCTGTATACCGGTATGTAACAACTATTTAATATTTCAACATGTAACACCTCAAATAATCATTGAAACATTTAAGAGTTTGAACAATAAGAAAACCGGAGATTTGTGGGATATCTCTGTATTTGTCATTAGTAACATTATTGAAGTAATCGCGCCGTATTTAGCTTCTATATTCAATAAGTGTGTAGACTATGGGACATTCCCTGACTTGATGAAGTTAAGTAAAGTAATTCCGTTGTACAAATCTGGCGATAAAAATGATCCCACTAATTACCGTCCCATTTCTATTCTGCCAGCGCTTAGTAAATATTTGAAAAGATTATTTTTAATCAGTTATTAGCTTATTTCAACAATCATAGTCTTTTCCATCGTGAACAGTATGGTTTCACAAAGGGTCGGTCAACTACAGACGCGGGTGTAGCTCTGTTGAAATACATATATGATGCTTGGGAGGAAAAACAAAATGCTATTGGTATTTTTTGTGATCTTTCCAAAGCCTTTGATTGCGTAGACCACAATACCCTTCTCTCGAAACTGGAGCACTATGGAATAAAAGAGAAATCTCGCGATTTAATTGAATCTTATTTAAGTGGGCGAACTCAAAAAGTTAGTTTAGATAGGGTTCAATCCTCCGGATCATCGGTTAAGATGGGCGTACCCCAGGGCTCTATACTAGGGCCTCTGTTATTCCTCATTTACATCAATGACCTACCTTACTGTGTGAATACATGTAAGGCTGTACTATTTGCCGATGATACCTCTCTTGTCTTCAAAATTGATAGACAAACTGATTCTTTTGACGTGGTTAATAGTACTTTAGCTCAGGTGTTGGATTGGTTTACAGCGAACAATCTGTTATTAAATGCTAAGAAAACGAAATGTATTAAATTTTGCTTACCAAATGTTAAAAAAATTCCTACACGTATAATAATGGATAATGAACCACTAGATTTAACAGATAAAACAACATTTCTTGGAATAACTCTTGATGCCGGGCTTCAATGGGGTGCCCATGTTACTACGTTAGCGGGTAAACTTAGTTCTGCAGCTTATGCTGTTAGGAGAATTAGACAACTGACCGATGTTGATACTGCGCGTTTAGTATATTTATATATAAGAGATCTATATATAACCTTGGTGCTAGAGAATCTCTTAGAGAATTGTTTAAAGCTATAAATATTTTAACATTACCTTCTCAGTATATATTTGCGAATATTATGTTTGTGCGCCATAATCTTGATTTATATAAGAAAAATAGTGATATTCATGATCGAAATACGAGAAATAAAAATAAATTAGCTACACCAGTTTTGCGATTGCAGAAAACTATGCATTCATTTCTGGGTCTAGGAGTACGCTTCTATAATAAAATTCCTGCAGAAATATTAGGTCTGCCTATACTTAAGTTTAAAGCGACTGTAAAATACCAATTAGTAAAAAAAGCATATTATTGCATTGCTGATTATATAATTGATAAAAATGCTTGGCAATTAATATAAATTTATTTGATGATATAATATATGTAATCGGAGCCCTTCAGGCACATAGGGACCAAGTCTGGACTGAGTTTCTTTCGGCGTATTCTTCTCACCAGTGGTCGTTGCGAAACGCTAGTAGTATTTCGATTTTGCATAAATTAAACAAATATAAGAAATAAAAATATGACGTCACTTACCATCAGGTGAGATGGGAGACAAATGCCTAATTCAATATTTAGTATAAAAAAAAAAAAAAAAAAAAAAGACGTTCAAAAAGAGATACATGTATCCAATTTTGAATAAAAATCTTTGACTTTTGACTTTTGACTTTATACCGATACGGGGAGTGAAGGCCTGGTTTTGGTCAGTCTGTATCACGCTGAACTCGATACCAAGCGCAATGAGTTAGAAAACCCGACCACCTGCGCTAACTCAATATAACTTATTAACGGTGTGCTCACATGTCCGCATTGTGCAAGGATTTTCACCAATAAAATTGGCTATGTAAGCCACAACTTCTCACAAGTTACTGGTCTGGGATAAAAGAAAAACGTAGAATGTGCCAGCTGCTTCTCTTCCCGCGCAGAATGGGCGAAAATCTGGGAAATCATGTCAATAGGCGATGCGGCTAGCAACCCATCACTACTTTGATTCCGTTTCCCATCTAAACGTCCATCAAAATGCTATATGTGGCCATAAGGTCTTATAGACCGTGGCTCTGTCTACCGTGTATGTATGTATGAATGTAAGCCACAAGAGAGCCCTGAATGCCTGAAGCGGTCGCCATGACCGAAATCGGACGGCCGTCGATGATGATAAAAGAAAGTCATACCAAATTCAACAAAATAGGAATAAAAGGCCTCTGGTCGTCACAAGCAAGAATCTTCACATCGTACCGAGACTTGTGGATGGTTGGTCCCAGATTTTGAGCAATCCACTTTCCCTGAAAATAATTTCATGTTAGTTTCATATTGGGTTTACATTCGAATCAGGGATATTGCTGAAGCAAAGCTTTTTACATCCGTAGATACGGTCACGAATTACTGTAGTCAACAGGTATCAACAGTAGAGTCAACAGGGTCGATACCGGAAACCGTAAAAATAATTCAGTGTCTATCACCATGGACATCATTGGCTCAGCGCACCAGTCTAAACAACCGGTGGACACAATGAAACCATCAACTAAATTACCTTAATGTCTCCTGGCGGCCACCCTGAAGCGGCGTAGCGCCATCTCAGTATAAAAGTGTGCTGCATCTATACTTCGATATCATTCCATATGAATCAGAACTACGAGTATATAGTCAACTTGTAGAACTTGTATTTTATTAAACAATAAAATAAAGGTTTATTTTTTAAAGAACTTTCTTTTTCAAATATCTTGACTCGCGGATACAGATTCCCATACAGATCTTAAGATCTTTTTATTACAAATATCTATGATTTTGAATTGCCTGGCAATATTTTAATATCGGAAGTAGAATCTGTAGTAGAAAATATACCGAAAAGCAAAAAAGTTTTTAATAGCCTTTTTGTTACCAGTTATCCCTATCGCGGGAAATAATTTGCCAGCCACTTATATATGCATCCAAGTCATCGCGCGATCTCCTTCTAGGTCTGCCGTGTTTGCGACATCCGTCCGGTTTCCACATGGTGGTCACCTTGGCCTAACTTTCCTCTTGCATGCGGCAGACGTGTCCCAACCAGTCCCACTTAAGCTGTACTGATTTCACACCTACATCCTTTATTTGACTTTTGGAGCGCAGAGTGGTGTTTCTAACAAAATGTACAAATTTGAAAATATATTGGGCCTCCGATATAAATGCATCGTTCAGCTGGTCAAATTTCTATTTCATAAATAACCTTTTTTTGCTTGTATAATATTCCTTCATTAAAATACTACCAGGGAGTTCAAAACTCATTCATTTATCAATAGCAGGTCTTTTTGCATACATTTTGCAAATTGTCTGATAAGCAACCTCTGATAAGAAACTATGTAGGTATATTGGTATAGAAATTAAATCAGATCGTTTTACTAATAGAAATCTGTGCTCCTATTGGCCGACACGGTCTATTTTTCCCAAAATTATGCGACATCTGCATCCACATGAATATAAATTGATCATTGCGGATGTTCATGTGGATTCAGATGTCCAAATAGATGCGGAAGCTCCACAATTGCAGTTGCGGATGCTAATATTTGCAACAATCCATGTTTAAAAATGAAAACATGACCTTATATCTATTTATTTTTGGAAAAAACGGCAAATTATGGATGACCCTAACTTAAAGGCCAAACTCCACCAAAGTTGTGAGATGTCTAAGGCACAGCTTAAAAAAGATGTTATTCAGCTAGGGTGTTGCTACCGAAGCTGTATACTGTGTTGATGACAACTCTTCCCCCAGGGCCACTGAGGTAGAGGGCCTGTATCCAATCATCATTTCATCCGTTAAAAGTCCACTACTGGACAAAGGCCTCTCCCAAGGATTCTACGTTCCATGGGAGGATATTGCCGTATTCGCCACGCTTGGCAGGCGGATTGGCAAACGCAGTTTCTTTGTCTTCTTGTGCTTTCAACGCTACTGCCTATCGGTTACAATTTAAAACTGATTAGGGTTAGGAATTTGTTGGATTTGGTAATGGAATTGAGGTATACGAATACCACTCGCTCAGATGAATGGGGAAAAGCAAAATGCAGCTCGGGAGAACGGGTGTGCGTACCCGATACAGTTCCTGCAACCACCGGACAGGCAGTTGAGTATGATACCCCTGACCTTGAATCACAATATTATAACTTACTAATTGATCATACTGCCATCCAAGGCTGTTGAATTTTGAACCCACCGTGCTGGTTATCGGTTCATTGCCGGTAGAGATAGCCCAAATTGATATATTCTGGGCTGCATATGCCTCAATGTACCTAAAAACAATAAGAGTAGTCAATAATTCTATTTTTCGGCAAGCGTCCCAGACCTAAGAAGTCCACGTCTCTATAAAGGTGTCTCCCAAAGACTTGTTCCATGGAAGGATCATCCTGCCTAGCCTGGTGAGTATGGTAATACTAACCACGCTTGGTAGGCGGATTGGCAAGCGCAGTTTTGTTGGCTTCTTGTGCTTTCGCCGCTGCTGCCCATCGGAAGCACTAAAGTTGGGGAAGGATTGGAATTTGGGAAGGAAATTAAGGTATTGGGATACGACTCACTCGAACGAATAGGGGAAAAGCAAGTAGCAGTTCGGGACGGCCGGGCGCGCTTACCCTGCAACCACCGGACAAGCAGTTAAGGATGAAACCCCTGATTTCTAGAATTGCCAAAAGGAAGAAAATTTAATTAAAGTTCGTAGAAAGGACTTACTTCAAGTGATATTCAGCGTAAGTCTGGAAGTATTCTTGCAGCAGCAAACTTAAGCCGGAGTACTCATGCGTATTCTTCATCCATGGAGGTGGAGACCACACGGCGGCTATGATGTGGATGTCGTCGGTGGCTGCAGCCATGGCCGCTTTGATCATGGGGATCTGGAAGGAATTTCGATTTTAGTTGTGAACCCTACTGGGATTATGCATTATTAACGCTTACTAAGTTCATTTAAGCTGTACACAAAACAATCAAAGATTATCATTCAATAATCTTTAAGGTGGTTCCGGCTGTCATCAATGATGGCAGTTATTAAGCTATGTCAGATGCCTTTAGGCAGCTTGACACCAGTGTTGGCCATTAACACACGAAAAACAAACAAAACAGTGAAGTAGGTAATAACTTCCTACCTTATAGTTGAAATCTTCTGGAGCAAGTGTAAAGTTTGAAAGCAAAGTATCGTTTTTGGGATATTCGTTGTAGGAGTACTCGCGCGTGGAGAAATCAGAGCCTCCGATTGGAGTCCTGATCATATTGTACTCCAGACCATTTTTGCCAAAGAAGGAGCTGCAAAGAATAATAAGATTCACAAGCTTTAATTGAAAGCAGGTTCTCTAGCTATGGTTCTTAGACAAGTTTTATCCAAATCTATCCAGCCGTTTACAAGATTGAGGGAGTTTTCATGTTGGGATTGCATACATTTTTTTTAAGCTTTTATTTGCAATGAATATGTATGTAATGTCTATGTTTGTTCAGGTGGAATCTTCCAACTCAATTTTGAAACAGATATTCCACCAATTAGGCTGAAATTTTGTATAATCGTTTAATTTGCATGACAATGCATGGTAAGCTGCGAGACAACATTCTAAATCCAACATGGCGGAACACCTAAGATGGCGAACCAGCTATTTTTGATGCAATCTGACAATATGAATGTCAAATTAAAGGGCTCGATGAAGCAAACTCAAAATTAAAGTGATGTACATAGAAGCATTTTTTACATTTCATTTATTAAGGTCCCGTTATCAACAAGAAAGTTTTGTTCAGCCATGTCCATCTGCCTGTTGGTCTGTATATCCGTCTGCAATGAAGCTAAAGCGCCTATTAAACCATCCTGAATTCAGTCACTGACGAGGTACGTACGGCGCAATACGTGCGATACGCTTGGAGATATCTCGTATCGTGCCTAACGTATAGCGGCGTCCCTCTCATCAGATCAGATATTCAGGATGGTATAATACCCCCTTAAGAGACTATGAGTAGGTACTACATTCAAGAACTGACACCACGCAAAGTAGGTATATCAAAACGGGCGGGGCTTAAAAAGTATATCTATTCGCGAACTAGTCTGCCACGCGCTCCGTGACGAAAGGACGCGTCGATAAAAGCATTTAATCATAGATTTTTTGTAAACATCGGCGAAATCTTAACAAATAAAAAAAATTACTTCTTGTGTAGTAAAGTGGTGCAGGAAACGCAAGGAAAGACGGAAAAGTGACACTGGAGTAACTTATCATTAGTAAGTAAAATATTTTTTGCGAGCTGCAAGCCTGCCTGCCCCCGCTATGTTGACACCAGCATATATGACCACCATATGTGGTCCAGTGGTTAAGGCGTTTGCCTGTTGACCTGGGGGTCGTGGATTCGATTCCCACCGGAAGCATACTTTGTTTAGTTGTTTCCAGTTTGGTTAGGCATTGCAGGCGTGAATCACCTGATTGTCTGATAATAACGATGATTCCGTGCTTCGGAAGGCACGTTAAGCCGGTGGTCCCGGCTGCCAACTGGTAGTCGTTAAAGGAACCACGTCAATGGCCGAGAGGCGGTTCCGAAGAACTCTGACACCAGGGTGTGCATGGTCGATTGACCGTGACACCTACTCGAAATCATGATGATGATATGCGCAGTGGTCTAACTCCTACCTACATAGAAAGTCGCTGGCACGGTTGGGCAAAGGCGAAAATCTATACGACAATGGTACCAGAAATTCTCCACGCTCGCACCATCAAGATAAAGATAAGATAAACATAAAGATAAGGCAACGTGTTCGATTTGCAACCAAGCGATTAAATTGTTTTTATTGTATTTTCTAAAAATTATACTTACTTAATTAAGTTCTGCTTCAGATTAGGGTTCTTCAGGTTCATCCAATTAATGGCGGCGGCATCGGTCACGGCTCCTCCAAAGCCTTCGATCGTCTGGTACTGTATCGACGGGTCCAACTGAATTGCTGACTCAACTAACTTCATAGCTTTACTGAGTGACGCTAAAAATAAGTTTTTTAAACAATCAATGTCCCTATAGACGTATCTACGAACGGTATTGAACCCATTGGAATTTGCGTGCCAAGTCAGTTCAAGGGAATTTCGAAGTTAAATTTACCGGTATATCCAAAAGCTGGTCAGTCATGTGTTTTGACAGTTCTGTAAAATCCGCAAGATGCGAGAGTTTATTAATATTTGGATGATGTAAGGGATATAGCCGTGTGGTATCCGGCAAAGTATAATAGGACCACTCCAAGTCTTCCCGCGGGTGTCGTAGAAGACGACTTAGGAAATACAAGCTAAACAAAGCTTATAAACATCTGTGAGACCTCTCCAACCCGTCTGGCCAGCGTGGAGAGTGTAGGCCAAGTCCTCTGGCTGCTCTGGCCAAGTATGGCTCTAGTAGCACAGAGAGGGTCGTGCTCCTGTAGTAGTGACTAAAAAGGACCTGATGATGATGATAATGATGAAGGGATATAGCATTGGCTTGAACTTACGAGTACCAGAATCTGAGTTAGGTATCTGTTTTAAGGTCCCATTGGAAACGTGGAATCGAAGGCCACTCTGAAATAAAAGCACAATAAGTTACACCAAGTGAAAAAATCTTTAGTTACAGCAGCCCTGTGACAGGCGGACGAATGGACGTACAGCAAGGGCATAGTAATAGGGTCCTATTTTCACCATTGGGTACGGACACCGCCAGTACTCTCTTCTGAATCTTTATTAGCTACACTTCACTGGTCCACGTAAAGGTTTAATTTCTGTTTTTCCCGGTTCCATCCTCAGCTGTAGAGCATCAGAGTTCAAGTTCCGTTATTCCAACAGCATAATTATTAATGCAGTTATATGTTGGGGAAGAATTTTCAGCCGGCCGCCTGATGCCATCATCTTGGGTGTCTCCAAAACCTTTGATCACGGAGTTCTGTCATGCTGATCGCTCCAGCCCCGTAGCATAGCCCACGCGACGCCGTTTATATCGCGCGATAAACTATCCACATCTCGCTCTTCGATATAACGGAAAACAAGACGACGATAGTCGATAAACGTTGTCGCGCGTGCCATGCTGCAGGATATGATTAGCACAGGACAGGGGGCAGGATAAGATTAGCACAGGACCGAGATGGATGGATACGGGAGAGAAGAGAGACCTATGCTCAGCAGTAGGCATAGATTGTCGCCCCAACGCGATTTTCTGATGTATAAGATAGTATTTGGGGACTATAATATATGGATGGGCACTTCATTAGTGAACATATATATCCAATTTATTTCATCCGGCTAGGAAGCGTATAGAAGTTATGGAAGGATAATTTCAAATTAGGAGTGTCTGTGTTAAAATTATTTTTTATAAGCATGGTCGGTATTATTGTTTTGAGTAGTTTGGATCCATTTCTGTGACGGTTTCAGGAAGCACTTGGCCACTGGGTCACGGCTGACTGCCACATATAAAACTTCATATGTTGAGAAAGCTTCGTAAGAAATGAGAAAGAAAGGGTTTAAATTACTGTATGAATGGAGTCCTAACTCCTTAATATGGTCCTTTTTTTAACAAATTTTCAAACTTCCATATATTCTATACGCTGCCTAACCGGATGTAAAAAATTAATTATTTATGTTCGCTAATAAAGTATCCATCCATATATGATAGTCCTCAAACAGCAACCACTATCCTATACATCAGAATTTCGCGGTCTAACAGAAGATGCGCCGAGACGATGATGAAGTTCTAGTGAAACAAAGTATAATAAAACCCATAAGATGAATAAAGAAATTATAGCTTGCCTTTGACGATGTATATGCGACAAAGCTTCCGGGATCTGGAGCTATCCTGATGACGTCATCGCAGTAGTCAGGATCGCAGACGCACACGACAGACTCGGTGAACTTTCGACTCTGACATGGTCGACCGTGACTTTCTTTATGCTGATCTGAAAATTCAAAAACGGAAATATTTGTTGAGCAATATTTGGAGACTTCTATGCTGTGTGACGTCGTGCTTCTCTTCCTCCCGCGATCCTGTCTCGTACCCCGCGGCCCATTTATTAACGGCCGAGGTGGGCGGCCGGGCCTCTTATACCTGCGGCTGGCTTGAAGCTAAGTAGATCCTCTACTCGGCGCCACGGACCACGAGAACCAGCCCTCGATCCCTAGGATCAGTGACCCTAAGTGTATACATGTAATATTAGTGTCTATTGCGAATAAATTATATTCGGCTGATGAGGAATCTGTTTGTTTACTTATATTGCCCCAACGTTACAGCTAGTATGAGATAAAAAAACGTAGATTAGCTTCTCCTCTTCTCGTGCAGATCGTAGATAGCTGATGGATGGGAACGGGCGAAAATCTGAGGAATCATGTTAGCAGGCAATGTCGCTAGCAGTCCATCACTATTTTGTTTCAGTTTTCCACCTAATGCCCACCAACATGACGTCGCCAGTGCTATCATCTGCATAGCAATGAAGTCGTTGGTTTGTATTATAATATTCATATGCACAATGGAAAATGTAGGCGACAAAACAGAACCTTGTGAAACACCAGCATTTATAGGACTTGGGTTCCAAGCATGCACCGTCAACAATGACCTTAATACTCTGATCTGATAGAAAACTGGCGATCCAGGCACACAGCCTCTTGGGTAGTCCATACGATGGTAATTTCGACAAAAGTGCCTCATGACAATGCCCTATCGAAGGCCTCAGCAGTGTCCAAGCTAATCGCCAAAGCTCTCACACCGTGGAGGAGAAACTCCGCCGACGACAGCGGAGTTCTCCCCCATCGCCGAGAGTTCAGTTCAACTCTGTTTAGACAGGCCAGTAAGTCGGCTTTGTTTTCTAGCTTATTCAAACTTCATCAAAACCTCTCCAACCCGTCTGGCCAGCGAGGAGAGTGTAGGCCAAATCCATAATTGGCCGGAGCCATTTACGGAGTCACACGTCAGCAATATTATCGGCTGACTCAAAGTACCAGAAGCGCTGGTGACTGGTAGGCCAGGACCTATTATCATGTACCTACAGTTAATGCTCGTGACTATACGATGCGCACGCATGAACGTACTGACTCAACATGGAGAAAGATATAGAAAGACCGACAGACAAAAAACAACGGGTTGCACTCCGGGAATGGCGGCAAAAGTGAAAACTCCGCGCGGTAGAAAGAAAGAGGGATTACTTCCTCCCACAGAGCTTCCTCCCCAAGCCGCACCGGCGGTCTGTAGTCACGTGTCCGGCTTACGAATTTTCGGTTAGGTCACGTGTTTTAACGCGAATTTAACATTTTTTACCCATCCCAAAAAGTGTACAACGCGGCTAAAAAAGTTTACATTTCAAAATTTCCGAAATTAGTAGTTTGTTATCTATATCGATACTTCACCAGTCTAGTAAAAATACAAAAATAAAGAAAGAGAACATTTATACTCACGTGTTTCGAACCCAGCTGGAAATGCAATCAAGAGAATGACACATGTCTTAAAAACAAGCCGTAGACGAGCCATTAACTTAGCTGCTGCCTTGTAACTAAATGTTTTAATTTAGCACCTATACAGCTGTTTTAATATAAGGCACTTTTGAAACAAATAGTTTTGCATTTTGATAATAATACTTTATTTGCCTAATTATGCGGACACCTGAATCAATTTTAAGCAAATTTTGAGTCGCCTTTCGATCGTCTTTTGAACATTCACAGCCATTTTGCCTTTACCATACTAAAATATTGCGTATTTGTCCCAAACACTTACAATTTACGCTGTAGCCATTTATGGAAATACCTGGACCAACACTTTAAATTAGATAGTGTGGTCAAAGACACGCTATCGAAAATTTTGAACATAGAATTGAATAAATCTATTTGGACTCAAAATCTCCTGTTAAACACAGCGCCATCTAGCGAAACTAGATTAACTTGCCAAATAAGTAGTGCTGGTGTGCGGCCAATGTACCTTTAAATGTGTTAGTTCATAAGAAATGGCACAGAGTGCGCCACTTCTTGCATTATATAAAACTAGAAGAGGATTTCTTTGATGCAGTGCGTAGAGTAGGATTAGCTCCGATTACTGGTGACCGCCCGGCGGTCCCGGGTGACTTGCATCCAGGATAGGCCCTTCTGGCAACGTAGCTTTCGGCCCATAAGGCAAAAGATGAGAGTTGCTGCTCTCCAAAGGCTTTTGCCATTGATTCTCAGATTGGCCCTTCAGGCTTGCATGCATGTATACGCGACCCATCAGGCAATATGAGAGTTTGCTGTCTCTCCAAGCCTTGTGCACACAGGTAACGCCCAAAGCCGAGGTCCGTCCCTCTTGGGGCCCTTTGGTGATGTTGTCTAAAAGGTTTAGGGCACTCTGCCCTCGCCTCAAACGCCCGGTGAAGTAGCGAAAGCTTACTTGGAGCAACCGACATAGACTTTCCTTAAAAAAAAATTCTTTGATGCACTGCTAACCACCCCGGCTTCGCTGTAACAACCAAATCGAAAATATATATATATTGTCAACGAAATCTTTCTTTTGGGCACCTATTTTACACCTGCTTACCCGTAAGGTAAGATGATTTAGGCAAACGCAAAATTTCTACTATCGCTCTACCCGCCTTTTGTCTTCTGTTCACATTCTCTTTGGTTCACAGTATCTCCTACCTTGCAGCCAAAATATAAAACAGCACTGAAGAAATTGTTTATCTTACAGAGACTAAAAATGCGTGGTTATTGCCTGTCCAAATTCTAAATTTCCAGTTTTCCTTGCTTTTCAGAGGCAATGGGACGGGCCACTCTGCAGCGTTGTACAGAGTAACTTACTTGAATCTGATAGTAACTCTGTAGAACGCGCTCGTCTTCTAGCTGTGGCGGAATGGGAATTGGTTCCAAAACGTCTGGCATCTGGACGGAGACAAGAGCGCGGAGGATAATGTTATTAAGGTTAGCATGACGTGCTATGCGCCCCGCACTCCTTGAACAACCTCCGTGGTCCAGTGGTTAACGCGTTTGCCTGTTGACCGGGGTTCGATTCCCACCGGAAGTATACTTTGTTTAGTTGTTTCCAGTTTGGTTAGGACATTGCAGGCTTGAATCACCTGATTGTCTGTTAATAAAGACGATTCCGAGCTTCGGAAGGCACGTTAATCCGGTGGTCCCGGCTGCCATCTGGTAGTCGTTAAAGGAACCACGTCACAGGCCGAGAAGCGGTTCCGAAGAACTCTGTCACCAGGGTGTGCATGGTCGATTGACCGTGACACCTACTCGAAATGATGATGACTCCTTGAACAATAGTCCGTGGTGACCAAACTGGTCGACTGTGTCGCCGCAAGGACAACGATGCGGGACATTTGATTTCGCACCTAAACGTAGGCATGTCGCCAAACGAAAAGTGCTGTCGTCCAAAAATATTCCTAAGCTGAACGACGGCATCGCTTGCGGCCATAAACCAGACTCCCATTCCGCCTCGGCTAGTAGACGAGCGCGTTTTACAGAGTTACTAGAAGATTCATGTAAGTTACTATGTACAACTCTGCAGAGCGGCCCGTCCCACTGTCTCTGAGAAGCAGGGAAAACTGGAAATTTAGAATTAGGACAGGTCTCTGACCTTGCATTTTTAGCCTCTGTAAGATAAACAATTTTTTTCAGTGCTGTTTTATATTTTGGCTAATACTGGAACCAAAGAGAATGTGAATAGAAGATAAAAGGCTGGTAGAGCGATATTAGAAATTTTGCGTTTGCCTAAATCATCTAACCTAACGGGTAAGGAGGCAAGCCTCTAGTCCAAATAGAGTCAATTCTATGTTCAAAATTGTCGCTAGCGTGTCTTTGATTCTATCTAATTTAGAGAGTAGGTCCGGGCATTTCCATACAGGCCATTCTTAAAAGATGGACGTAACCCTAAAATTTATAATTAAAAGCTTAAAATTGATTCAGCTGTCCGGATAAGAACTAATTAGGCAAATACAGTATTATGAAGAATATTACCATACTGGCCACAGGCATACTCGGCAGGCGGGTTGGCGAGCGCAGTATCTTTTACGCTACCGATGCTGCTGCCCATCGGAAGCATTTTTAACCTGGGGAAGGATAGGAATTTGTTGGATTTGGGAAGGGAATGAATGTATTGTGATATAACTCACTCGGGTGAATGGGGAAAAAGCAAGTTGCAGCTTAGGAGGCCGGGCCCGCGTACCTGATGCCATAACTGCAACCACCGGACAGGTAGTTGAGGATGACACCCCTGACCATTTTGAGAGAGCCATTTACTAGTGTAACGCAAACGCAACCAACCCAAACTACCATGCTGGCGTGACGTCACAGCTCGCCCCACCCTGCCCGCCATACCGTCGTTGCGTTCACCGCCTAGAGAAAGCCACACTTCTTGCTGAGCAGCCGACATAAGCGAAGCTTCATATTCTGATACATTGTATTGATATTGTCCCTAGTGGATTAAAATGCGCATTGTTATGCGCCAGCTGCTTTGTTTTATTATAAAATCCTGATCGTCAGTGACCGATCCATGTCTCTCGCGTTTCACTAGCATTATTTTAAACAATTTTACAAATTACTGTAATAAAATACTTAATATTCAGTGGCCATAAATCGAATTACATTATAAATTCATGATTATTTTCGTCAAATTAGAATGTTTTAAAATAAATATTTATGTTATTTCATATTTAAGAAATCAAAGCGAGTTTCGTAGGCCGCGACGTTGGGCGCCGCGACGCCATTTTTTTTAAATCTATGGCCGCCGCCGTAGGCCTTCTCCAAAGCCCTCCAGTTGACTCGTCTGTATTCTTATTTAAACTTTCGCGCTTTAAACACATATTTATGTAAAAAAAAAAAAGAATACATAATTATGTATATAAACGGGCCTTAGCACGAACCTTTTTCATCAAAAAACCGTTTCAATGGAGTTACATCCATCGTGGTCGCAACGAGAAATGTCAACGGAAACAAATAATAAAAAGGTTCATGCTCAGTCCCGTTTATACAACGTGATTTTAAACCCCCTAGCTATATTGAAATCTGGGAATCAGAATCCCTAATGGAACACAGAATTGCAAGAAAAAAAGGTAAAGAACGAAAAAAAAATTAGGTTTCCCATACAAAGTCGCCGATCAACTGGACGAATTTCTATGAAAGGTTAAATTTATTTTTTCGTTTTTCACCTTTTTTTCTTACAATTCTGTATTCCATGAGGGATTTTGAGCTAGGGAGTTCAAAATCACGCTGTATACATGACTCGTTGTCTGGTTTTTTTGTACCCAGTCTGGCCAGACTCACTCCCCGTCCCCGTGTAGTGTAGGTATCGAAAACATACTTATGCGACACCTGTATTTGAATAAATACAAAGTATAAAACGAAGCCGCTTCCGCTGTCTTTTTGCTTAGATCTTTTAAACTACTCAACGGACTTTAATGCAGTTTTCAGCAATAGATAGAGTGATTCAAGAGGAAAGTTTATATGAATATTAAGCTTATGTACCGTAATTCGAAGCCTATTATTTGAGAGTAGCAACCCTGTTTTTTGTGTGACGTGTCGATATTCGACTGTTTTACCATCTTTTCCAACGGTCGGTGCTGTATTACTGACTATCCCCACCAGGTGCGGCACGCGCGATAGCGCGGCAGTGCCGATTTGTGATCATTGGCGTCTTGTTTTTCGTGACGTTCGGACGTACGTACCTTGGAGTATAATAAGAATTTAATAATTCATTACTTATTTTTTTTTAATATAACGGTGATACCGTTCGTGAAATTAAGTTGTGGTTGGTGCAACCAACATAAGATTGGTGAGTGATTTATTACTGATTTATCATCTAAATTATGTCTTACATGGATTCAAATTTATCGTCTTCATCCTCGGATTCTGACGAAGAGGTAACAGTTCCTCCTCCAGAGCAGGTGTCTAGAAAGAGACATCCAGAAGGCATACTGGCAGCACCAGTGCCGAAAAAGCGTCGCTACAGCGATGCTATTCGTCAGCTATCCGAACAGATGGGAGAAATTAAAAATTTTATTAGTAATACGTTTCGCCCTATACACAGTTCTAGTCCATACAGTGATGAGTTGAACGGGGATGTAAGCCGCGAATTGTATTCGTACAATGATGAGCAAGCACCCCCATCTGCCTCTGCGAGGGAGATAAATCCAGGGCCGTCTACCTCAATTGACATACCTTTTACAACCACCTCAAAAGAACCGGCTGTGCCCGATGCATTACCAGCTCATATTGAAATAATTAAATCCTTACAACATTTTAATTCTGAGCATTGGTCCAATGTAAGATATTCGGAAGTTCAAAAAGCATATTGTTCTCGTCCTGGATTTACAGACTTAGAGACAAATGATGAAATTAAGCCCTACGATAAGTATAATAATCTTATGTTGACTGAGCGAGGGTTCGCTGCTATAACTTAAGCCCTTATAAAACAAAAGGAGGCTGCACAGCGTGGCTTTGAAGAGTTGATTTCTTGGGCTTCTGCAAATAATGATTTAAATCCTCAGTCTTTACATCGTAAAATTACTGAGCTGTTTATAGAAGGAGTTTTCAAAAACCTCCAACGATCTTTTGCAATTGGCTTGTGGCCACCGTGCCTACGTGATACAGCAAAGAAGGGACAGTATGCTACGTTCTGTAAAAGATAAATTTGTAAAAGGCTCGTTACGGTGAATTTCTCTTAGCTGCGAACATCTGTTCCAAAAAGATGTATTTTCAAGCGTAATAGAGAAAAATGGAGGTGTTTCGAAAATGTTTTGGCCGCTCCGAGCGCCTGATCAAGTTAAACCAGTTGCGCAAACTGGTAGTAGTTACAAAATACCTGCGCTAGGTATTCCAAGCTATCCTTATATATTTAATAATAAATACTCTAATCAGCAGCCTGCGCAAGTCTCGAATTATTTACCTAATAGCCAGGGGCGCGATAACTTTCAATCAAATTCGAAAGGACGAGACAAATCATCGGCCGCAACCAATTATATTGCCAGGGTCTACTGCACAAAAACCCTCGTTACCGATACCCAATTTCCCTGAGGGCATTGCAAGAACTGAAATGGTGGGCGGAAAACCTCAACAAGCATTCAAAAATTTTTCACCCCCCAGTGTCTCATTACCTGGTAACCGATGCATCCGAAAAAGCATGGGGAGCACAAATAGACAACCAACAACTGTCAGGCCAGTGGTCGATCGAGGAATCGAATCTACACTCCAATCAAAGGGAGATGTTAGCAGTACTTTACTCCTTAGAAAACCTCGCTCCTCTCATGCAGAACTCGTTGCTACTCATACAGAGCGACAACAAAACCGTAGTTTCCTTCTTGAGAAACGAGGGCGGGACGAAGTCTCAAGCTTTGTCCGAAATAACTTACCAAATTATCAATCTCTTCGATCTCCACAACACATACACGGAAATACATTACATACCGGGCCGTTTCAATAGGCTAGTTTCCTAAAAAAATATAATTAGTCCGTCAGTTAGATATTCAAAAAATATTGGACACGTATTTTTTCTTTTGTCGATTAAACAAAAAATGATAAAGATATAGCCCTTTGAAGTTCCGTGTGACGTCATAGTTTGCTACAATTTTTAGCAAACTTTGACGTCACGAGCCCCCACTCCTGAACTTTGACGCGCTTTATCTTTATTATTTATTGTTTATTTGTCAAAAGACAAAATACGTGTCCAATATTTTTTGATTATCTAACTGACGGACTAATTGTTATGTTATTATTACGACCAAGGAAACTAGCCTATTGCGAAGCCGATCGCCTGTCGCGGCTAGCTGTATTACCAGAATGACATCTACTTCCCTCATTCACCAGGATTTTATTTTCCAAATGGGGAATTCCGATTGTCGATCTTTTCGCATCTGCGAAAGCTCACGTAGTGCCTCTCTACGGAACTTTGGATGTAACAGATCGAATACCATACCTCTTCGACGCTCTCAGTCAGCCTTGGAATTATACTCTAGCTTGGGTATTTCCTCCCCCCTTTTTAATCCCTCGAGTACTAGCCCACCTCAATTCCGCGAAAGGAACTTATTTAGTAGTGGCCCCCAGATGGCACAAGGTATTCTGGAGGCCGGACCTCAAAAACCGAGCCATAGCTCCCTCCTTTACAGTACACAACCTGACCGAAGTCATGGTAGACACCACGTCAGGGAGACCACCTCCCAGTGCCCAGAACCTAGTTCTAGAAGTCTGGAAGTGTGGGGGTGGGAAAGGTCTTTAAATAATTGGTCGCAGGAACAAAGAGATTTGCTCAGATCTAGCTGGCGTGAGTCGTCTCTTAAAACATATAAGCCAGCTTGGCAAAAGTGGCTTAACTGGTCGCAAACGAAAAATATTGACCCAAGTAGGTTCGGAGTTTGCCAGATTTTTAATTGACCTATACCAATTACATAACTTATCTTATTCTACAATCTTAACCTACAAGTCAGCTGTTGCCACTTTATGTAACCCTAACCTAGATTCAAACTTAAGTTCTCACTCTCTTGTGAAACATGCATTGAAAGCCATTTCGCTGAAAAACCCAAAAAGTAATAAAAGTCCAGCGTGGGATGTAGAAACTTTATTTACGTATCTGAAAAATAATCACCCAAATGAAACTAGTCTTTACGAATGCTCGGCCAGGGCAGCTGTCCTCCTTTTGCTTTGCTCGGGAAGGCGTATACATGACCTCACCTTGTTATCAATAAAACCAGATAATTGTATCTTATCTGAAGATACAATCGTTTTCTGGCCGAAATTCGGTTCCAAGACTGATTCGAGTACAAACCGTCAGTCAGGATGGCGCTTGAACCAAAATAGAGAAGTGAGAGCACTGGATGTCGTGTTTTGGACAAAGAAAGTTATCCAACTATCAGAAAGTAGAAGATCTACATGTCAAGTTGACTCTCTTTTTATGACTATCTCGGGTTCGCCAAAAGCCGCATCAAGAACTGTAATCTCAAACTGGATAAAGAAGTTACTTTCACGCGCAGGCGTAAAAGCGAGCCCCGGAAGTATTCGGTCAGCTGTCGCCTCGAAGAGTTGGTTAGAGAGCTGCCCAGTCGAAGATATACTAGCACGAGGTAACTGGAGGTCGGAGGATAAATAAGTCGTTTTGAGTTCATTGATATACAAATAATAATATATGTACTACTTGGTTATTTAATGGTGAATGATAGATTCAGTTCAATTATGATTTGATGTCGTTTTACCTTATATAAATAAACACTTCATTACTTGCTTAGCTGTATCATTTACTTACCTGCTATTCACAGAGTATTCAAACATATTGTCATTCCTTCTCGTTATACTACACTCGTATTCAGATCACATTGACGTCTGACCCACCAGGCGATATCAAACACGTCTCAAATAATAGGCTTCGAATTACGGTACATAAGCTTAATAGCAGCGTTTTACACTAAAATAAAACGCATATTAAGCGATTACCTAATTCGAAGCCTATGAAATTCTGCTGCATCTGTTGAATTTGTTGAAATCTTGTTAGCATGTGAACTGGGGTATCCTGATACTCGTCGTCGGGGAGGCTAAATGGCGACCTACCAATCAAAAAATGAGCTGGCGTTAGGATATGGATGTCGTCAGAGTCAGATGAAGGAATAGGGTAAAGAGGTCTAGAGTTTAGTATCCCCTCGATTTGAACCAAAAATGTTTCAAATTCTTCGTATGTAAGCAGAGCTTGTCCTACTATACGTTTTAAATGAAATTTACAGCTTTTCACCGCTGCTTCGTGCAGTCCGCCCTGATGTGGGGTGTAAGCTACTAGTGGTTTCCATTCAATACCTTCGTTAGCCATAGAGGTTACTATTTCACTGGAATTGATATTAAGAAATTGATATAGCTCCCTTATCTCCCGGTTGGCCCCTATGAAGGTAGTGGCATTGTCACTCACCAGAACCCGGGGTTTACCTCTTCGGGATATAAATCTACGTAGAGCTGCGATAAATGCCTGCGTCTCCAAGCTCGTGACGAGTTCTATATGTATCGCCTTGGTACTGAAACATACGAAAGTACAAATGTAGCACTTATAACATTTGTAGCCACGACCTCTACGGTCCCTTATAGTGTAGGCTCCTGCATAATCGAGGGTTGTCTTTTCAAAGGGGAAAGCTGATGGAGTTATTCTAGCCCTCGGTAGCTCACCCATGACGGGTGTCGTTGTCTGTGGATCAGCCCTAAAACACTTTACACATGCACGCACTGTCTTGGTGGCTAGGCTCTTACCGTGTATGGGCCAGAATCGTTCTCGTACCGACGCTAACAGCAGTTGTGGTCCTGCATGCATTAATCGTTCGTGATAGTTTCTTAGTATGAGTGTAGTGAGTGGATGTTTATAGTGTAAAATAGCTGGATGTTTTTTATCGTGTGAGTAAGTAGATTGGCATAAACGTCCCCCTACACGCACGACATTTTCATCCATGAAAGGTCTTAGACTCAATAAATTCGATTTTCTTAGCAGTGGTTTATTATGTTTTAATAAGTAATACTCACTTGGGAAACATTCTATCTGAGCATACTGTATTAATTTATTCATCGAGTTATTTATTTCTGTGACTGAGAGTGGACCTGTAACCCTATTCCCCTTGCGGGTAAGATTATTAGCGTATCTCATAATATATGCAAATACTCGGTATAGTTTTATGTCACTCGAGTATTTTTCAAACAAAGATTGTATAAATAGGTTCGGTACTTGTTGTGTATTTGAACAACATACAGGTTCGTTATCTTTTTTACTTTCTAACTCCACTACTTGAATCATAGTACTTGGCCACTCATCGTGTGGTTTTTGTAACCAGGAGGGGCCCTGCCACCATATGGTACATTTGGAAAGTCCAGCAGCGGGTCGCCCCCGTGTTATCATGTCTGCTGGGTTGTCAGTAGTGCTCACCCAGTACCAGTTTTCTGGTTTTGTTATTGATGTGATCTCTTTCACTCTGTTAGCTATGAAAGATTGTAACTTGCTATGCTGGGCCTTAATCCAGCTTAGCACAATTGTTGAGTCAGACCAAAAATGGATTGATTTAAGAGAGACTTGTATAGTATCCCTGACCCTTTTGTATAAGGTTGTTAATAGTACTGCAGCTCGTAATTCGAGTCTAGGTATTGTTTCTTTTCGTGCTATTCTCGACTTTGCGCACAATAAATGAACAGATATTTTTCCTTGTTTATCTACTGAGCGCAAGTAAATGGCTGCGCCGTAGGCTGTTAGGGAGCTATCGGCAAACCCATGCAATTCCATAGTAAGTTCAGGTTCAGAAGGCTATTATAGAATGATTCAAACTCATTAACCATACATTGTTGTAATGGTTCATCCCACCCTGATTTATTTATGAATAATCGCTGTATGAATAATTTTCCCACAATTAAACATGGGGTCAGCAACCCGAGAGGGTCAAATACAGCTGATAGGATGGACAATGCCCTTCGCTTAGTTAATTGATTTTCTATCTGTTGGGGTTTTACTGTAAATGTTAGGTTATCATTATTCTGAGACCATGCGAGCCCTAGGACCTTTCCTGAACTATCCCCAAATGTTACCAATGAATTTCTGTCTTAAACACCTTCTTTGAGTTGGTTCTCCATTTTCTCAGCCTGAAGTTCGCCTTTCTTAAAATACCGTCGATTTGAGTTACCGTATCAGCCAGTTTGGCCTCCTCGTCCTGCGAGTAGATCAGGTCATCTATGTAGAACCCGGTGGTGATGGCTCTGGCTGCATCTGGAAACTGTGTTTTATTTTCACAAGCTAGCTGACGTAAACAACGCGTGGCCAAATAGGGTGCGCACTTCAACCCAAAACTTAGTGTCGTAAGTGCGTATGTATCGATCGGATGATCAGGACTTTCTCTCCAGAGTATACATTGCAGGTTTCTCTGTGTTGGGTTTATGTATATCCTGGTATACATTTTTTCGATGTCTAAAGCTGAAACCACAATGTATTTGCCTATTCGAAAATTTAGCAATAAATTAATTAAATCCGTTTGATTACCTCTGACATTACCTTTATACTGAATACTGTTAAATGACCTGCCACTCGCGGGATAGTCACTATGAAGTTACCATCAGTGGTTCGTGAGTGTGTATTGAATATCTCCTCACAACGCTTTGTGTCATCATCTGATAACTTCACACATTCATCCCTGTCCCATAGACTGCCTGAGGGTGACTCATTGCTATCGTTATTTAATATCAGATTACACCTTGTTGAATTTGTTGTTAGTGTAGGAGATAGTGGTCCAGATACTACCCACCCAAGACGGGTTTCTTGTAGTACAGGTAATCCCTTGCCCAACCTATGCTGACCCGGGCACAGGATGTTATAGAATAATTCCACACCAATAATCATGTCAATTTCTTCCGCTTTATAGAAATATTCGTCGGCTAGCTTGTATTGGTTAGGTATGTTAAGGGTGATAGTATCTCCTAGCTTTGGTAATTTGCAAAGTGTTGGTACAATGAAACATGCAATCTTGGTTGAGTATGAACCATCCAGTGATTGTATGGATGTGTTACAATAGTGATTAATCTCGGTTAAACTATCATTGAATCCTCGGACCTCCATGTTTACTTTATGTTTCTGTAGGTTGAGCCTTTGAAAGGCTGCTTGAGATAAATAATTAGACTGAGATCCGGAGTCCAATAAAGTTCTTAATTTATGAATTTTACTGTACCTATCTCGAACCTTTACTATGGCCGTAGACAGTATCATCGCTTTTTGTATGACCTGTTCGCGGCTAGGTGATAGCACAGTGTTTACAACCGTCAGATCAGCTGATCTTTGATTTGTTTGTGTATGTGACTGCGGTTGGTGTTGTATAGTGCTTTGGTTGTGTAATGTGCTTGTTGTTTCGTTATTTAATCGTGATTTAAATAAAGGATTATGAAGAATGGTATGATGCTTACCATTGCATAGCTTGCATCGGCTGGCTCGGCAGCTTGTGATTATGTGATTCCCTCTGAGACAGTTTAGGCATAGTAGCCTCTTGACAGTGCGTGTGCGTGCTTCCATATTTAGGGCTAATAACTTTGGACACTGGTTAATAAAATGTGACTCCTTACAGTTTGGACATCGATTATTCAGGTTACCACTCTTCGGGCTCGGCTGTGTCGTGGTTACCAATGCCTTGCTTGTGTTACGGGTCCCTTCCTCGACTGCATGGCTGGCATTGAGCGTATCCAGCAGGTCTGCTCGTGCTCGCAGGAACACTTTGAAATCCTGTAATGTAGGCAATTCATTAAGTCCCACCTTTTCCTCCCATTTTCGTCGAATAGTTGCGTCTAATTTGGAGGACAAAAAGAATATAATTAATAGATCCCAATTGGCTACATCTACGTTGAATGTTTGTATTGTTCGTAGATGCTTGGATATACTATCTACCAGGCCTCTTAGAGCTGTGGGAGTCGCAGGCACTGATTCGCTATTGAATAGTGCTCTTAAATGGTTGTTTATAATAATTCTCGGATTATTATATCGTTCACATAGTAATCGCCACGCTAACTCGTAGCTGTCTTCGTTGTACTCCAGTGAAGCAATAACCTCCAGTGCACTACCTTTGAGGCATGACCTTAAGTATTTGTATTTTTGTATTGGTTTTAGTTTACTCTGATTTATTAATGCGTCGAATACACTGCGAAATTCAACCCATTGCTGTATATCCCCATGAAATTCAGGCAAAATAATTTCTGGGTATCGAATCCCATCCTCAGTTGATTGAATGGTTTCCTGTTTATAATATGTGGGCTCTCTCTCAGGTTTTTCCTTTGAGATAAGCCTCTCAGCTGATGCAACTAACTTGTAATAATCGGTTTCAAAAGATTCTCGGACAAGTAACTGCGTTTCATAATCAGATTCGAAACTTATGGTCTCGATTTCGTCCTGATGTTGATTAAATTCCTCGTACGTGGCCCTAATTCTAACAGTCCGCATCTCCAGGTCGATTATTTGTTCCGTGGAGACTTGCGGTTTGAGGTTATCTAAATATTTTTTATATAATGTTAATTTTCCCTTACAAATGCCACGCAGTCTTTTGAGGTTAGTTAGTCTCGTGGACTCCAGCTTTAACCGAGCTGCCTCGTTCTCAATCGCAACAGAACTTGTCATTTTAATTCAAATCAAGGGGACACCAAACAATGGATTTCTTATAGGAATAGATATGTAAGGAATTTGCCAACTCACACGATCGGTAGGTACTTAGCCTTGTCTTCGTTTTTCTTTGGTTGATCTTGTCCGTTGTCTTGTCTGTGTGCTGGCTGTGTCGCAGCTTGCAGACCTCGTGGCGACGGCCGTCAGACCTCGCGGCGCCGGGTCCAACCCGCGCAAATCTCATCAATCGCGGCTCGTTGGCCGCTGGGTTTTCGCAGTACTCGCTCCTCTCGTCTCGGCCACCTCTTGAGCGCGTGTATTTCTGGCACGTGTCCGCTGTTCTTCGACTTGGCTGGAACCCTGGTCCTGGTGACTTCACCCTAATTTTAACGGGGGGGTCCTACACCATAAAATCAGCCCTAAATCGAATTTGATACTGCGCGGACTTTGCTAAACTTAAATTGAAAACGTAGGGGTCACCATGTAAAATGGGGTGCCCAATAAGAGAGAGGATTGCAATACAAAACTGTTTATTTGGGTTAATTCGCTAAATGTCTTCAAAGAGAGTGCGAGCCACGCGGCACTCATTTTATATAGTCCGGTTAAGCGCCCCCACGGAAATCCCGAGAACTATTACGTATGTTGCCAAAGATTGAATTCTTTAAATTAGATAATTCGAAATCCTTCCGCTAGGTGGCGCTCAACCTTAGTTTACAGTAAGCCTGTCAGATGGCGCTGTTTAACACTTTGTATCCCTGCCTGGTAGTAGCTCGGGTAACAATACCTCGCACCGCGGGTATTTTTTATACCCTCGCGTAAAATATGAATTTGAGACACAATGATCATAAATCGGCACTACCGCGCTATCGCGCGTGCCGCACCTGGTGGGGATAGTCAGTAAAACAGCACCGACCGTTGGAAAAGATGGTAAAACAGTCGAAAGTCGACACGTCACACGAAAAACAGGGTTGCTACTCTCAAATAATAGGCTTCGAATTAGGTAATCGCTTAATATGCGTTTTATTTTAGTGTAAAACGCTGCTATTTATTGCCCCATATTAGTATCTACATTGCACCCATGCGAAGCCAGGGCAGGTCATCATCATCATCATCATCATCAGGTCTTTTTAGTCTCCACTGGAGGAGCATGACCCTCTCTGAACGACCGGAGCTATATTTGGCCAGAGCAGACAGAGGATTTGGCCTACACTCTCCTCGATGGCCAGACGGGTTTAGAGGTCTTTTTTTCTTATTTATTTATTAGGTACACCAACAGGTTACATGATAACGTTACAAAAAATATTATGTAATTTTGAGTCAAGCATGCAACCCAATTAGAGGTGAAAACGACATTCAAATAATACATTTAAAATTACCCGACTATGTCTACATACTAGGGGAGAATTCATAAACCTAATTTAAAAACAATAAAATCATTGATAGTCTTATTGATGTTTATGAGCTTTGTTTAGCTTGTATTCCCTAAGTCGCCTCTTACGACATCCATGGGAAGACTTGGAGTGTTCCATTCTGCTCTGCAGAAAACCACACGGCATGGCGTTGCGAGATAATTAACTGTATAATAGTCCACAAACAGCAAGAACCCAAAGGCAACGACATAGTTCCTATCAGACTTTTTACCAGTAGGTGTTAAAACATCGGTCCGCTTGCTTCCATACAAATCGTGAAAAGTGCGTCATCTTTGTACATCATACATACATAGCATCACGTCTTTTTCCCTTGCGGGGTTGACAGAGTTTCGAATAGGTAAGTCGAGAAGACCAGGGATCCGTGGGTTATTGAAAAAATAAGTAAATACGACACATATCAACAATTTAATTACTTAGATATTGTATATAAATAATATAAGTTGTGCTTTCACATAGAATTGGGGAATTCCACAGTTACTATAGAGTTGGGTGGCAAGTGGACTGCAGCAACCTTGTCACCTAACTTCACAGTTACATCTTGTCCTTTGTTCTCTCTGAAATAATAGATTCCAAATGAAAACGTATTACATGATGATGATGATGATGATGACGATGATGAGGATGATGGTGATGATTATGATGTGTTCCTATGGTCCCTTGTCAGGGACATAGGGCTCGCAGAAGAATTCTCCACTTTTTTTATGTTATAGGATGACAAACGAGCGAGCGAGTCACCTGATGGAAAGCTATCAACACTGCCCATGGAGAACTGCAACACCAGGGTGTAACAGGAGCGTTGCCGGCCTCAAGGAGTGGGGGGAAGGACATGGGATGGATGGAGGAAATGGGGGAGTGGGGGAGAAGTTAGGCCTCCGGCTCTCTCACTCACCGAACGAAGCATAGAAGCGGTGAAGTTTCTACTCAAACGTCGATTTTCTGTGAGAGTGTGGTACTTCCCCGGACGAGCAGGCGCATTCATGCTGCTAGCAAAAATTATTTTGCCAGTAGCGTGGCTCTACCACACATTCTCACGGTCCTGGGCTGTGACTCGCTGCTGTGTTAGCTCGCTCCAGTTGAGTCCAGTCGTAGCGACCTCCTTCTCGACTGAACGCATCCAAGTTAAGTACCTGGGCGACCGAGCTTCTATGAAACTATTTATTGTAATATGGTGGTGTATAGGTGATAATCTAAATTTATGAGAAATATATATTGTTATCTCCAACATTAACCAGCTTTTTGAAACTTATAAATATATAAACTTAAACATATAAAAAAAAAGTAAGTCACCGAGCGGGATTCGAACCCCGTACCACTATCTTGCCGTCCGCGTCTTATTCCACTGGACCAGACTGACACATTTACATTTCACGCATTTTCCCAAACATAAGACTAATCTAGATCGATTGTTTACCCCCGAAAACCCTCGTATACCAAATTTCAGCGAAATCGCTAGAGCCGTTTCCGAGATCATAGAAATATATTTATATACATACATATAAATAAATATACAAGAATTGCTCATTTAAAGGTATACCTTTACGTATATAAACGTTATCTTATTAGATAACGTATTACATACAGCGTGTAAGTTTACCACTGACACTACTTTAAATAGGGTGACACGGCCCATCAAAACTCGAAATGTCGATTTCCATACATAAGAGTTCGGCCGGCAATTTGTATGTAAAAGTCAATTTTTGAAGTAAAAACTTTCGCGGTGTTGTGCACTTTTTGGGATGGGTAAAAAATGTTAGACTCGCGTCAGGCAGGACACCTGACCTGATCGAAAATTAGTAAGACGGACACGTGACCTGAGACCGCCGGTGAATGAATGAATGAATGAAAGAATGAATTAACACTTTATTGTACACCATAAGTAGCAATTAACAATATATATATTAATCTATGTACAATGGGCGACCTTATTGCTACGAGCAATCTCTACCAGACAACCGATGGATGGAGAAAACTAAAAAACGATAACAGAACGAGGTGTACATTTCAACTAATAATAAACATAAATATATATTTATACATAATATACTTAAATAAATAAAATATATACAAATTAAAATAAACATACATTGACTACTAATGTTAGACTTAAAGATATGTGAACGAAGCAACGTAACGATGTTGGACAACTAAAACTATTTTTGCAGGTAGAACTCTTTTACCTGGTCTTTAAAATAAGATAGTGACTGCGCTCTTTGGATTGGTTCAGGTAACGCGTTCCATAATCTCACAGCTTGGACAGTAAAGGATTTTGAGTAGAAAGAAGAATGATGTACCGGTGTTTTCAAAGTGAGGTTATTAGAAGATCTTAAGCTACGATTACTGGAATCCCCTAGAAACTCAAATCGTTCTTTGAGGTATCGCGGAGAAAATGGGTTAAAAAGAATGTTGTACAAGAGAGAAAGAATATGTGCATTCCGGCGAAGCCTAATGGAAAGCCACTTGAGTTTAATTCTAAATTCGGAAACATGATCATATTTGCGCAAGCCAAATATGAATCTTATACAGAAATTTTGAAGACGCTCAAGTTTTCCTAGCTGGTCCTCCGTGAGATCAAGATAGCTGGCATCGGCGTAATCTAGAACAGGAAGAAGAAGGGACTGCGCTAGCATAACCTTAGTGGCAGTAGGAAGAAAGTTACGGAGCCTTCGGAGAGAAGCAGCAGAACCGAACAATTTACTACTGACCATTCGCATTTGAGGGGCCCATGAGAGACTTTCGTCCATTATCAGTCCCAGATTATTAAAGCTGTTACTGTATGGAATTGTGACACCTTCAAATTCTACACTGGGTATTAATGACCAGTAGAGCATTCTTGAACTACCCAGAATCATGGCTTGAGTTTTTGTAGGGTTAAGTTTTAGTCCATGAGTGCCGGTGCAGTGTAGGAGAGGAAGTAATATCCTCCTCTCTTTCTACCGCGTGGAGTTTTCAAATCTGTCGGCGTTTTTTTTAAGTGGCCTAGTGGATTATTTCAACAAATAAAAACCTCACTGCATTTTTGACAGTTTACGTCCGCCATTTAACTTTTTGCTTACGTTACATAGCCTATGACACTCCAGGAGAGTACGAATTCTATGATAGTGACCTCGCACTCTGAAATGGGTCAAGCCGTTTAGGCTACAAGCGACGACAATGGAACAGACATACCTACATTCATATATACATACGCATCTGACATAGCTCAATGTCTGCCATCAATTATGACAGACGCGACCAAGGGCTTATCGTGCCTTCCGAAGCACGAAGGAGCTCAAGATATTTTTATATTTAAATCTCACCCGTTATACAAGACATGGACAACAGTATTCTCCGGCGTCAACACAGCCACATTCTGGACGCTGCAGCATTTATTACTATTAACGTCTATCCTCCGGGAGCCCCTATGGATGAACTTGGAGAAGTGGCCCAGGGCGTAGAACATCGGCTGCTTGACGAACTCCCCACTATCCGGGAACACGATGATGGGAGAGTCAACGAAGTTTTCGATGTAGTTGGGACCCCCTTCGCTGTTCAGGCACATGTTCCAGTCGATCCACCCGACCACGTTGTAGTTCAGGTCCTGAACAAAAGAAAATATTACGTCACACTATTTAGAGGAGGGGAGAAGTCAACAGAGTGTGACAGCTTGTGACAACGGAGGGTAGAGGTCAAAAGCTTTGTGACGTCACACGTATAAAGTCCCCCTTCGTTCAGGCACATGTTCCAATCGATCCACCCGACCACGTTGTATTTCAAGTCCTGAATAACGGAAAAAAATATTACGTCACACACTTAGAGGACGAGAATGGTCAAGAGAGTGTGACAGCGTGTGACAACGAGGGGTATGGGTCAAAAGCTTTGTGACGTCACACGTATAAAATCCCCCTTCGCTGTTCAGGCACATGTTTCAATCGATCCATCCAACCACGTCGAGTTGAAGACCTGAATAACAGTAAAGATGTGCTTCTAGTTTTTTCTTTGCTACTTCTTTCGCGTAATTAACAGCCTAGGTGTCATCCATATTACGTCACACGCCGCTTAGAGAAGGGGGTCAACAGAGTGTGACAGCGTGTGACAACAGGGGTAGGGGTCAAAAGCTTTAACGTCACACGTATAAAGTCGGTCTTATTAAAAATAATCTTAAAAAATATTATGATCCGGCAGAGGACATAGGGTAACTTTCATCCCGCCAAAAGCTACTTATCCCCAGGGAAAAAAGGGAGGGAAAGAGAAATATCTATCTTAACGCGGGCGGAGAAGGGGGCAAAGGCTAGTGCTTTATAAAAATATTTTTTTAGCAACAGCATTATAACCCCTCTATCCCCTCTATCTAGATAACGGAATGTAAGTGACGTATTTAGATAAGAAGCTTTATTTTGAAAAAAAAAAAACATGTTTGATTAATTAGTTTTCGCGTGGAGAAGTAAACAATATTTTCACATCCATAAAAACTTTCTTTATACTAATGGGAGAGATAATTTATGCGTAAGTATTTAAGTGTAAGTTTACATGTTTTTTTTTTTAATAGTTCAAGTTAAATATTTATTTCAATAGATACCTACAGCCTTATCTGATAGACGGACGGATGGGGACAGCGGAGATTTAGTAAAATTTTAATCAAATAACCGAAAGTTTTCAGTAGAGCGGGAAGCAAAGATGAAATCAAACCTCGATAATGTCTGTGATATAACTGACTGCTCGTTCCCAGGATCCCAATAGCACATGCGGTAACGAAGAACCAACGCCTGAAAATAAAAAAGATGTCGTGGGCCAATCGTTGGATTGGCCACATCGTGATATGGGCATATCACGATCAGATACAGAGGGCACATCGAGATAAGTAATATAAATTATGGGACATTTCACACAAATTGAGCTAGCCCTACAGTAAGTTGTGAACTTGTATCGTAGGATACTAACTCAACGATACTATATTTTATAATAGATACTTATATAGATAAACATCCAAGACCCAGGTCAATCTGAAAAAGATAGATTTTCAGCGTCACGAAATTTTCCAGGAAAAGTCCTAATTCCCATTGGAAAATTAAATATTTTAGGTTAAAGTTAGTAAGCTTCTTGTAACTTAAAGTTAAAGTAAAAAACTTTACAACTTAACTTAAACTTCAACTTTTTGTAACTTAATTTTAACTCTTTTTAATTTAATTTTAACTTATGTAACTTTTTTTAGTTTAAGTTTTGACCTCAAAAGCACTTGTTGAATAGACTATAACCAAACACGCCGCAAATACGCTCTGTTTCTCTCAATAGTAAGTGCATGTGTTCGACGACTAAAACAGTGCCTTTGAAATTAATAAAAAGTGAAATAAAATTATATGCCGGTAATCGAGATAAACCGTTTTTTACCCTTAAAAGCTCACCCCCTTCCATTTCCCCGTAATTTATTTTTCCTTTAATTTTTGTTATATCATATTCCTTTTGCATTGGGTTTCATCCACGGAGTAAGGTTTCATCTTACTATAATTTATTTTGATTTCAAAAATAATCGGCTCAGGTCAAGACCTCTTTGGCTCACATCAAATAAAAAAGAATAAGGGACGATGTTTGTTAAATAAAAATGAGCAGCGTAAAAATCCGGGGCATGATAACAGATGTGGCATGGATTGCACAGCACCACAGCTACATCTGTCCCACCTCTTGTACGAGAGAGGATTTGGCGAAAGCCACGGATGCGGCTGTAAAGGTTGCATCATTCTGGGCAAGATTCATTTAATCGTTTGGACGATTGACAGGATAGAAGAAGAAGCGTAAAAATGGAATTACCGGTACAAGCTTCCGTATATAGCATGAATTTGTCAGGGTGGTCTTGCATTGGTTCCGTCAGTAAGTCTGGTGGATTGAAGGTGTCCTCGTAGAAGTGAACGGCTACACCATCGATGTACTTTATGGCCTCTGGCGTCTCCTCGAGGACCTGCGGAAATCAAAAGAAAAGTTGTACTTTTGGAAATAAAGAATGTTTTTTTCAATCAGTCATGGAGAGATATTTGACCAGCGCTGGGGCTAGCGGAGCAGAAGTTTGTTCAGAGAGAGAGGCCATGGTAGAGCGTGTAAACTCGACCTTAAGCTCAGTGTCCCAATGGGGTGACAGAAATTTGGTTAGTTTCAATGCTACCAAAACACAGGCGTGTTTGTTTACCGCTAAAAGGAGTCCTTTTAACTTGTCTCCTACTTTCCGTAGTGTTTCTGTACCTATAGCAAATGAGCTTGAACTCCTCGGCATGAAATTGTCTTCTGACCTTAACTTCGGCACTTCCATCGAAACCAAAGCTCAAACAGCGGCCAAAAAGCTAACCATCCTGAACAAGGTTAGGCGATACTTCACTCCAGGACAGCTCCTTACACTTTATACGGCGCAAGTCTGGTCATGCATGGAGTATTGCAGCTACCTTTGGGATGGCTCAGCCAAATATCAACTTGCCGCATTGGATTCGGTGGACCTCAGGGCCAGGAAATTAATAGGCGACCAAAGGCTCATAAAAATAAACTGCAAAGTCTTAGCCATAGACGCAAAGTCGCCAGCCTATGTGTCTTTTACAGAATATTCTTCGGAGAGTGTGCTCAAGAACTGCACGAACTCATACCACCTTCTCCTTTCTTCTATCGGACGGTCAGGCGCACCGCTGGGTACCATCCTTACCTGGTTAAAATTCCTAACATTCGTACCAAGCGCTTTTCCTCTTCTTTTATTATGCGCACAGCTAAGGATTGGAATTCATTGCCTGCGTCTGTATTTCCGAGCGCATATAACCTGAATCTTTTTAAAGTTAGAGTGAATAGGCTTCTTCTGGGTGAACGCGCTCGATCCTAGACCATATCTTTGAAATGGACCTCGGCTTTGAACGTCACCAGAGAAAAAAATCAGTTTGAACGTAAACAGGTTAAATGGCTTAAGAGCAGCCGTCGCTACAGAGCGGAAGGCATGTGGGAACGATATGTGGTAAGGTCTGACTTACTATATGTCGATCCTAACTTGCCGTCCACTCTACAGCGACGGCGAACAGGACTTTGGAAAGCTAACGTGGCTTCCGATGTCATGGGAGGCCGAGCTCCCTAGCTGCTACTTGCTTGCAGCGTGGAAAGTAGAAGAATGCAAAGAAACTGCGCTCGCCAATCCGCCTGCCAGCGTGGTAAGTATGGCAATATGGAATATATTGCCGTACTCACCACGCTTGGCAAGCGGGATGGTATGGAACGAAAAATCCTTGGGAGAAGCCTTTGTCCAGCAGTGGACTTCTAACGGCTGGCTGGAATGATGATGATGTAAGACTAGCAATGTTGCACTCTAGACCATCCACAAGCGGGTTTAAACTTACCGTGTTGAACCAAAGAGGTATTGTAAACCGCTGGTCATCTCCAGCTAATATCTTCACGTTAAAGCTAGATTTCTCAAGCGTAGGTCCTAGGTTGTTATAAATCCAATTGCCCTGGAATAAAAATATGGCCATTTAACATTTAAAAAAATATCAAATTAAAATCGTAAATATGTGATAAAAAATTTCGCCACAGGTAGAATTTGAACCCACAAATCTTCGACGATGTTCGTCGATGCTCTCAACCACTGAGCTGCCGTAGCTTCAAATTACCGCGACGAATTTCTTCATCATATATTATAAGTACACGCATTCACAGTAATTAGATATCATTACCGTGACTCATTCGAAACATGCGTAATCTCCATGCTTCCCCTATTTGAAATCTAACGTCCCTTCCCAAACCCAGCAAAATACAATCCGCAGCTTAAAAATGCTTCTGATAGGCAGCAGCGTTAAAGTTACAAGAATCCAAAGAAACTTCGCTCGCCAACCCGTCTGCCAAGCGTGGTGAGTATGGCAATATCCTCCCACGGAACGAAGAATCCTTGGGAGAGGTTCTTCTCCAGCAGGATTTCTTACGGCTGAAGTGATGATGATGGTATAGATTAGGAAGAATATATACCATGCCCTGCGTAGTCCAACCTAGTCGGTTGTTGTGTCCCAGCGACATGATTCCACTCAGCGGCTCGTTGGTAGTGGTTACGCCCCAGATGGGGATGCCACTTTCAGCGTATTTCTGGATAAACCTATAAAGAATAGAATTAAATTTTCGGAGATGCATTTTTACAGAGAGCATGTATCCAAGGTACAAACGGCACTCTTTTATGGACTCCATTCACTCTTATAACCTGGGCACAAAACACATAATGCTTCTCCTTACTCAGCAAAGGTTTCAACGTAATATCAACTTAATGAGGTTAGCGATATGGTGTAATTTAGCTCCTGTCAGAATGCAGCGCCTTTTGTTTAGATACCTACAGGGATCCATTGCAAGCCAATGCTATTCTTACAACTCTGATCTGGACAAACTTTTAATTATTCATTGAAGTCTCATTATCATTTCGTGTAGGCGAGACGGTCAATCGACCATGCACACCCTGGTGTCAGAGTTCTTCGGAACCGCCTCTCGGCCTCTGACGTGGCGCACTATAAGTTTCCGGAATGAATATGAAAAAATACTATTAAAGGTACAAAATTAATTTATTGTTTTTTAAAATAATCTCCCTTGGCGTCTATGCACTTTTTCATTCGATGAAACCAGTTTTGAAAACTTTTGTGCCACTCCTATGTGGTGACCTCTGAAACGTGTTTTTCATACTCCTCGACAGCCTCTTCTGGTGATGAAAATCGTTGACCGCGTAATTGGTTCTTAATTTTTGGGAACAGAAAAAAGTCACAAGGTGCCAGGTCGGGACTGTAAGCAGGATGACTCATGAGTTCTACATTTTTCGCCTTCAAAAAGTCGTTTGTCTGTCTGGCCGTGTGAGAACTAGCATTGTCGTGGTTCAGGATGATACGGCGTTTACGGTTATTTTTACGGAGTTCCTCACTAACTTCCGGCAAACAAATGGTCGTGTACCAGTTACTATTCACTGTACGACGATTCTCTAAAGCAACAGTAGCCACGTGTCCAGTTTTATTAAAAAAAGAAGCAATCATCCGCTTAGATGCACTTTTCACGCGCGCCACTTTGGTTGGTTTCGGCTCATCTTGAAAGACGTATGGGAGTTCGTCAATAACTTTCGGCAAACAAATGGTCGTGTACCAGTCACTATTCACTGTACGACGATTCTCTAAAGTAACAGTAGCCACGTGTCCAGTTTTATTAAAAAAAGAAGCAATCATCCGCTTAGATGCACTTGTCACGCGCCACTTTGGTTGGTTTCGGCTCATCTTGAAAGACCCATACGCTCGATTGCTGCTTTGTTTTGGGATCGTAGCAATAAATCCATGTTTCGTCACCTGTTACTATGTCCCACACCAAATTTGACGCACCTTCGTTGAATCTGGTAAGCATGGCACTGCACCAAGTGACGCGGTCCGTTTTTTGAGCCTCGGTCAAGTTGTGTGGGATCCACCGCGAGCACAGCTTTCTCACACCCAAATGTTTGTGTAGGATTAATTGTATTTGACTCATGCCTATTTCTAAGGATGCGCGAATTTCATGGTAGGTCACATGCCTGTCTGTTTCAATCATACGGCGCACAGCATCGATGTTTTTGTTGGTCACAGCGGTGGACGGCCGACCATCGCGAGATTCGTCACTGAGATTGATACGACCACGCTTGAATTCTGCAAACCAGCTATAAACAGTTGTCTTGCATGGAGCTTCATTGCCAAAAGCTGTTTCAAGCCGAGCGATGCTCTGTTGAGCTGTCAAATAACACTTAAAATCGTAGAAAATCATACTACGAAAATTTTCCCGAGTTAAATCCATGTTGATGCAGACACACATTTTTTTAAATGGCGCCACAAGGTAAAAACAAAAGACAGTCAAATGAAACAAACTGCATTCTACAGCCAAAGAGTTCTACTTTCAAATGTTGCAATAAATTTTTAAATATTGTTTATGTAAGTGGCCAGTTCCGGAAACTTACAGTGCGCCCTATGTATACAATATTTCCGCTTTAAAAGAGCTGTGTGTTATTACGTGGTTATTACTTAGTAAAGTTTCTTACACAGATAATATTTTGCCCAATTCTTCTTCTTCTTAACCTTTTTCCGCTGTTACGTGGGGTTGGAGCCACAGAAATACATCAAGATAGAACGGCCAAGTGGGTGGTACACGCGTGTCTCAATCTTGCACCATCGTGTATTCAGTCAGAGTGCACGTCCCGACTTAAACACATGATTCATTCTGCGGTTTTAACTGTAAAAACTGTTTATCGATATGACGCTATTTATTTCTGTGCATGTCACATTACTATTTCGCTAGTAACTAGTCGACAGCTCCGTGGCGCAGTGGTTAACACGCCAGCCTGCGACACGGAGTGCCCGGGTTCGATCCCTGGCCAGGTCAAGATGGAAAATGATCTTTTTCAGATTGGCCTGGGTCTTGGATGTTTATCTATATATTTATTTATTATAAAATATAGTATCGTTGAATTAGTATCACAACACAAGTCTCGAACTTACCTTGGGGCTAGCTCAATCTGTGTGATTTGTCCGTATATATATTTATTTATTATTATTTAGTAATGACCTCATTTTGGGGGTGCGGCTTATGCAAGAACTGACACGCGCGTTTCCTTAGCAAAATCCTGGCTTCACCGTTCTTTCTTGATATATTTTTGTGGTTGTAACAGATTTCTTTGCCCTAATGGAGATCTCAATATATTCCTTAGACCTTACTTTGTGTAAATGACGTGTACTCTTTGACCGCGAACGTCGTATAAATCCGACATACATTTTCTATGAAAATGTTTGTCGGCTTAACCGACGTTCGCGGTCAAAGGGTTAAATCAGGAGGAAAAATACTAACTTCAGATGATAATCTGCGTAAGTTTGGTAGTATTCAGGTCGCAGCCGGTTAACTCCGGATATGATGCTGGGGTTCTTCATCCAGAGGGGCGGAGACCAGGTGGATGCGACCACGTGGATAGGGTCCGTCGCCGCCTTCATACTCGCCTTTATCATGGGAATCTGATATGAAGGGTTAACCATGAATGGAGAGAAATAAACCCTATGTCGAGTAGTTTTAGGAATAGCACCTCCCGACAACATACATACAAGCAAGCAAGGAATAAGGATTAAAATAACAGTCATAAAACCAAAATAAAATTCGACATTCCGATACAAATTGCCCGGGCGGCTGCACACTTGTATGGAAATGCCGAATTTCATTTTAGATAATCGGCTGTTATTTTAATTTCGTTATACTATAATTATCTAGTATGGACCATGGTTAGATTTAATACGGGTATGTCCCTTCCACGTTGTATCCTTATCCTTATCCTTATCCTTACTATCCTTACTAATATTATAAATGCGAAAGTGAGTTTGTTTGTTTGTTACGCTTTCACGCCGTAACTACTGAACCGATCATCATGAAATTTTGCATACAAATTCTCTGGAGTACGGAGAAGGACATAGGCTACTTTTATCCCGGGAAAAAGTACTATTCCCGAGGGATCGACATTGACGCGGGCGGAGCCGCGGGCGAAAGCTAGTAAGAAATAACTCAAAGGTGACTGACTCAGATAGTGATCTATCAACGCACAGCCCAAACCACTGGACGGATCGGGCTGAAATTTGGCATGCAGGTAGATGTTATGACGTAGGCATCCCCTTAGAAGGGGGGTAGGATTTATCAAAATCCTACCCCCAAGGGGATAAAATAGGGGATGAAAGTTTGTATGAAACTTAACGCAAGCGAAGCCGCGGGCAAAAGCTAGTTATTATATAAGAAATGTTGTTGACAAAGATGAATGTTGTTAAGAAAAATAACAGCTCCGTGGCGCAGTATTTAACACGCCAGCCTGCGACACGGAGTGCCCGGGTTCGATCCCCGGCCAGGTCAAGATGGAAAATGATCTTTTTCAGATTGGCCTGGGTCTTGGATGTTTATCTATATATGTATTTGTTATAAAATATAGTATCGTTGAGTTAGTATCCCATAACACAAGTCTCGAACTTACCTTGGGTCTAGCTCAATCTGTGTGATTTGTCCGTATATATTTGTCCGTATATATTTATATTAAAAAAAAAAAAGATGCATATTTGATTCTCCTACCTTATACAAGTAATCTTCATAAGACAAGGAGAAGTTGGACAATGTTGTGTCATTGACTGGGTAGTCGTTGTAGGCGTATGGATGCGTGGAGAAGTCACAGCCGCCGATAGGAACCCTGATCATGTTGTAGCCGATACCCTTGGGGCCAAAGTAGGATCTGCAATGACGTCATTATAACAGTGATAAAGAAAAAAACCGGCCAAGTGCGAGTCGGACTCGCGCACGAAGGGTTCCGTACCGTTATCTATAAAAATGCCAAAAAAATCATGTCTGTTGTATGGGAACCCCCCTTTAAAATTTATTTATATTTTATTTAGTTATTTATTTTTAAAGTTAATATATAACTTAATATTCTGTATATATTCCAAGCGTCTACCTGTTGCCGTTATCAATATCGAGCAAAAACAAGCAAAAAAAGTCACGTTTATATATAATAAATATATAATAGTATATGGGAGCCTCCTTAAATATTTATTTTATTCTATTTTTTAGTATTTGTTGTTATAGCGGCTACAGAAATACATCATCTGTGAAAATTTCAACTGTCTTACTATCATGGTTCATGAGATACAGCCTGGTGACAGACGGACAGACAGACAGACAGACGGACAGCGGAGCGAAATTAATAGGGTTCCGTTTTACCCTTAGGGTACGGAACCCTAAAAAGAATGTTGACGGTCGCATTACCTATAATAAGTAACTATATTTCTTGTCAGCAAAGTTTATATTTGTCATTAAGGGCCCGTACTACCTCACACTGTTTTGCATGATTGACTGTTATATCAATAATAATTAAATACTCAAGTTGAAATAAAAATGCAGTAAAGTTCAGGACTAACTCTGGTAACTATATGACTCAAAAACACGATTGCGTTAAATTTTCTCGATAGAAAAAAATTGCAAAGTTGCCTCCAAATCACGTCTAATTTACTCGGTATATATCATTATTCACCAAATACATTAAAATTAACCTTGAAACTTTTGATTATTATTGCATTACAGATAAGGCAGCCATCATATGTTTTTCTTTTTCGAATAACCCATGAATATTCCTAAAAAACGAAAATATCCAAAGTAGCCAACGCGTTTAGACCATCCGCGTTTGTATCGCCACGCCGCCTGGCATATGGCGGGCTCTTAAGATGTATCATATAATCAATAGAACTATCGCCTAGACAAGATCTTCCACAGACTGGAGATCCGAGAGAGAAGACAGAGAGAAACTACCATCAGCCGGATCATCAAAATCAAAACGTTTATTCAGAAAATAGGCTTTTGCAGGCACGTCAAATTAAAGGATCTAATTTAGTCACATTTATATTATTAAAGCTACAGACTACTAGCGTTTCGACCACTGCAGAGAAGAAACACCAAAATAAACTTTTCAATAGTATTAGTCGCCTAATCGCCTGAAAGGCTTTTTAATTTTATCATCTGTCTTTATCATTTATCATCAATTTTTTTAATTTATAATTTCTTTTGTTTTTTATTTCAAGTAATAATTACAATTTTTATTTTATACATTATTATTTTTAGAACATATTATGTTAGCGATGGCGTGTGCAATGATAATATTTTACATTATACACAGTAGTCTCAAAGAGGCCGAGCAGACCTGTCCCCCCCCCCCTAACAGCACCCGTTCACGAGTTGACGCATGGATCAGCCATCGTTAAACTCAACCATATTAGAGGGAATTAAACGACCCGACACACGACAGTTTGAACATTTAAGTGAGCACGACTTACTCGAGCTCGAAGACTTTGTCAAAAAATAAATATAATAGCTGTCCGCAACCTGTCGATCGCAAACATATACATGTGAGATCATTGGTTTGGTGTCGCATTTTTCTCCGATCTTCCAAGGTCAGGAGACAGGCATTATCATTATGCAAAACTCCTCCCCCAAGTACCTCTGTCCACACGTTTCTGTCTCTCATCATTCCACATCATCCAAATCCATTCAGTATTTTTGGAAGGACATACATAAATATCAAGAAATCTTAGTTCGATCGGCTCATAAACTTATTATGTTAAAATATTTCCCTTTTTGGTTTGGTCTTAATTATATATTATATTCATCATCATCATCATCATCAGGTCCTGTTTAGTCTCCACTACAGGAGCACGACCCTCTCTGTACTACTAGAGCTATACTTAGCCAGAGCAGCCAGAGGACTTGGCCTACACTCTCCACGCTGGCCAGACGGGTTGGAGAGGTCTCTTAGATGTTTATAAGCTTTGTTTAGCTTGAATTTTCTAAGTCGCCTTATACGACATCCACGGGAAGACTTGGAGTGGTTCTATTCTACTCTGCCGGATACCACACGCCTACTAATGCACGGCGCGGCTAATACCATAACCAATGTATACTCAGTCCACATACTTAATTTCTAAGATTTTCAAAAATTGTGAGTTGTCGTCCTTGGAGAAAATGCGGTGTGCAGTTTGTTGCCGCTTCTTCTGCACTCCGCTTTGGAAGCGGCGTTAAACTTAGCCTTAAGTAAATTTTTGACGTCAACAATTGTTGAGAAGTGAAATATGACAATTAATAAGTGTTCAAAGAAACCTATATTGAATAAACGTTTTGAATTTTGAATTTTGAAATATCTTATATTACTAGCCCATTAAATCCCACTGTTGGGCAAAGGCAAGAGAGGGAGGCCTTTGGTTTTTATTGAATTAGATACATACATTTATCAGATTACGTTACAAACGTGCTAAATGTGGCCATAAGGTTCCTAGGCTCTGTCTACCCCGCAAGGGAAAACGACGTGATATGTATGTATCAGATTACGTAACTTCTCTGTGACGTTATGTGGTCACGCTGATTTCTGCCACCTGAGAGACCCGAGTTCGATTATTTAATTGGTTTGATTTATCTTCACACCTGAGGTCCGTTGGTTGTATTTCAAAGAAATTTGCACAGTACTCTGCATATCTCTCTTTAGAACACAAAAATTGTTTAGGCAAGAAATATTTATATATGTAAGTAGTTCTGGCTCTGCGAATACGCGTTTCTCCGAACTTGAAAGCCACAGAAAATTATTTATCTATACTAATAAAAAAAAACCGGCCAAGTGCGAGTCGGACTCGCGCACGAAGGGTTCCGTACCGTTATCTACAAAAACGGCAAAAAAATCATGTCTGTTGTATGGGAGCCCCCCTTTATTATTAATTATAATTTTATTTTATTATATATTTTTAAAGTAAATATATAACTAAAAATTCTGTGAATACTTCAAGCGTCTACCTGTTCCCGTTATCAAAATCGAGCAATAACAATAAAAAAAAATCACGTTTGTTGTATGGGATCCCCTTAAATATTTATTTTATTCTATTTTTTAGTATTTGTTGTTATAGCGGCAACAGAAATACATCATCTGTGAAAATTTCAACTGTCCAGCTATCACGGTTCATGAGATACAGCCTGGTGACAGACGGACAGACAGCCAGACGGACAGACAGACAGACGGACAGCGGAGCCTAATTAATAGGGTCCCGTTTTTACCCTTTGGGTACGGAACCCTAAAAACTAATTACGAGTAATCATAATAACAGAAACTGCCGCGGACGAAGTCGCGGTCAACAGCTAGTAAGTAATAAGCACTAAAAATAAGCTCTTGAACAGAACACAGATAATAGAGGAAAGGATTAAAAGTGGTTCAATGCTCTTAAAGAAAGGAAGTTTATACTTACTGGATGAGATAGTTCTTTAGTTTTTCATTCTGCAAGGCAGACCAGTTGATCCCAACGGAATCGGTGACGGCTCCTCCAAACCCTTCTATGGTCTGGTACTGCTTGTAGGGATTCAGCTCCAATGTCCAACAATCTTTTGGAACTGTGGAAGGAATGTGTTTGTTATGAGACTGACAATATTCCTGGTAAATACAGACGATTATAGTACAGTCCACAGCTGGACATAGGCCTCCCCCAAGGATTGCCAATACGACCGGTTGGAAGCGGCCTGCATCCAGCGTCTTCCTGCGACCTTAGTCAGGTCATCCGACCATCTGGTCGGTGGATGTCCGACGCTGCGCTTGCCGATACGTGGACTTCTTGCGGTTGATATGATGATGATGATAGTACAGTCAGGTACTGAGATACCTGACCAGGCCTTCTACCTATATCTTGAATTTTCGCTTAAACTATAAACAATATTATCCTGAAATTCTAAAAGAATCTTTCTGTATATACATTTTCTTGTTGGAATTATTTGTAGTTAAAGAAATAACTCAAGATATAATTAGAGAGCCTAGCCGTGTGGCTTCCGGCAGAGTAGAACAGGACCACTCCGAGTCTTCCCATTGAGGTCGTAAGAGGCAACTTAGTAAATACAAGCTAAACAAAGCTCATAAACATCAATGAGACCTCTCCAACTCATCTGGCCAGCGAGGAGAGTGTAGGCCAAATCCTCTGTCTGCTCTGGCCAAGTATGGTTCCGGTAGTACAGAGAGGGTCATGCTCCTACAGTGGAGACTAAAAAGACCTGATGATGGATGTCAATTTGTATGGGAACGTAAAAAAATCCCAGCATTGGTTCCATAGGAAAAGTTTTTCATATCGACAGTCTGAATCATACCTTCAAGGATCGAACAGTGCATCTTTACATATTGTATATGTCGGCGGCATCGCCATACCTAGCTTCTATAAGTTGCTCAAAGTAAAACCACGTGACTTACGTAAGCGAAACGGAGCGAGGACGATTGGTTGTTGTGTTAAGAGCCCGCCATATGCCAGGCGGCGTGGCGATACAAACGCGGATAGTCTAAACGCGTTGGCTACTTTGGATATTTTCGTTTTTTAGGAATATTCAAGGGTTATTCGAAAAAGACAAACATATGATGGCTGCCTTATCTGTAATGCAATAATAATCAAAAGTTTCAAGGTTAATTTTAATGTGTTTGGTGAATAATGCTATATACCGAGTAAATTAGACGTGATTTGGAGGCAACTTTGCAATTTTTTTCTATCGAGAAAATTTAACGCAATCGTGTTTTTGAGTCATATAGTTACCAGAGTTAGTCCTGAACTTTGCTGCATTTTTATTTCAACTTGAGTATTTAATTATTATTGATATAACAGTCAATCATGCAAAGCAGTGTGAGGTAGTACGGACCCTTAAGTGGGGAGCCGTGCGCCGAGCGTGCTCAACGAGAACTGCCTGCCGTCGCCTCACACATCGTTTGTTTCATACTAGTGGAGGGGCGCACGCTCCCCACTTAACACAACAACCAATCGTCCTCGCTCCGTTACGCTTACGTAAGTCACGTGGTTTTACTTTGAGCAACTTATAGAAGCTAGGTATGGCGATGCCGCTGACATATATGTATTTGTTATTGACCACTCAACCCCCAAGCGGCCCAAAATCCATTGTGTCTGCGTTTCTCGCACTTGAAGGGTTAAATATAGTATCATTGAGTTAGTATCCCACAACACAACTCTAGAACTTACATACTTGAGGGCTAGCTCAAACTACAAACGCCTACTTTAATAATTATTTTAAAAAAACTGTGTGATTTATATATTTATCTATTTATTAACGGTGACAACAAAATAGAAATAACTTACAAACTGCAACTTCCTTTAACATGTCCCACATCTTCATCATTTCGTGTTCACGGTCAGTCGCCCATCCACACCCTGGTGTCAGAGTTCTTCGGAGCCGCCTCTCGGCCTCTGACCTTTAACGACTACCAGATGGCAGCTGGGGCCAACGGCTTAACGTGCCTTCCGAAGCACGGAATCGTCTTTATTATCAGACAATCAGGTGAGCCTACAATGTCCTAAACACCTAACCAAACTGAAAACAACTAAACAAAGTATGCTTCCCGTGGGAATCGAACCCACCACCCCCGGGTCTACAGGCAAACGCCTTAACCATTGGACCGCGGAGATTCCACATGAAAAAGGGGGATATGGTAAAAGAAGAAGAAAGGTGAAAATTGACTTGCTTACCTGATGGTTCTTCAAAGTACTGTTGCATTAATCCTATTGATTTTTGGAATCTCAGTCCATCCTTAAATCAAAAAATTGGGTTCAGTTTAAAATCTGACGAAAGAAAAACCGTCTTAGATAGAGGTATATATGTAAGCAGTATCGCTGCTGCTTCTTCTCAATAATTTAAATACCTAGATTTAGGGTTCCATACGTCAAAAGGAAAACAAGAAACCCTCATAGCATCACGCGGTTTTCTGTCTGTCAATTAGTTGATTGTTTGAGTGAATATTAATTTACTTGCGTGATTATTTAAAAGTGAATTGTTGATTGTTTCAGTGAATATTGGTTTACTTGATTGAAAACGGATACCATGGTTCATAACGGTTTCAATCCTTCTTTATCCTACATGTTTACATTAATGATAATGTAATATGAAATTGATAAAATGATAATGTAAATGAGTAGTATAGTAATTAATATTAAATTTTAATGTAAAGGTAATTTATAATGCTGTCTCTTGATATTTGTATGCCTGACAGGCGAATCACAGCCGACACAACATATACATTAAGATCCTGTATTCATGTAACCTGTGATGACAAATAAATAATTTGATTTGATTTGATTTGATTGATTAATTTTTACAATAATTCTTATCCTTTTATTTACTAAGTACCTGGGCGACCGAGCTTCGCTCTGTTAATACTATTTATTGTAAATGGTGGTGTATAGGTGACAATCTATAATTATGAGAAATATATATTGTTATCTCAAACATTAACTAATTTTTTAAAACTTCTCTAAAAGCAACAAAAATATATATAAACTTGAACATTTAAAAAAAAAGTAAGTCACCGAGTGGGATTCGAACCCGCATCACTTTCTCGCCGTTCGCGTCATAATACTCTCAACCAGACAGACAGTGGCCGGTAGGACAAAATTAGCGCCCATATTCTGCATAGAAACAAAACCTATGAAACATAAGAAAACATAAGACTAATCTAGATCGATTGTTTACCCCCGAAAACCCCAATATACCAAATTTCAGCGAAATCGATAGAGCCGTTTCTGAGATCATAGAAATAAATTTATAAACATATATACATATAAATAAATATACAAGAATTGCTCGTTTAAAGGTATAAGATATTATAAATGCAAAATGGAGTTTGATTGTTACGCCTTCACGCCCTATCAACGGCAACGATCGTAATGAAATTTTGCATACCCGTTGTCTGGGGTACGGAAAAAGATATAATGTACATTTTATCCCGGGAAAAAGTACTGTTCCCGAAGAATCGACAATGACGCCGGCGGAGCCGCGGGCGAAAGTTAATTCCAAAATAAAATCTAAAGACATCTAGCGGTAAGAATTATAGAACAAACCCTCACTAGCCGCGTTTATTTCAATTTTTTTTATGAAATATGTTTGAATGACAAGTTGAATTATTCTTAAAAAAAGATTCGTAAATTTTATATACTTTGTACCTACCTGTGTAGTCGTATAAGTGAAGTATTTCCCATACTGAGGCGTTTCCCTGCTGACCTCGTCGCAATAAGTGACATTACAAACGCAGACATACGACGTGTTTGCTGGTCGTGCTGCACACGGCTTATCTGAAAGAAAAGGATGTGAGGTTTAACCTTTATCTATACTAATATTATAAAGCTGGAGAGTTTGTTTGTTTGAACGCGCTAATCTCAGGAACTACTGGTTCAAATTGGAAAATTATTTTTGTGTTGGATAGTCCATTTATTGAGGAAGGCTTTAGGCTATAAAACATCACGCTGCGACCAATAGGACGAAGCATCATTAAAACTTATTTCAAAAATATACAAGCATGGTAAGGTTAATTTAATTTTTTTAAAAACGGCCTTCACGATGTACGTGGTGCTAAACTACTCATTGCTCTTATTATACACCTTTTTTGAACTACGAATAGTCTTTTTATTTTTGTGCCATTTCCCCATGTAATTAAACCGTATCTAATAACGGATTCAACATATGCAAAATAATTTTTCGTAGCAGTATGTTTATTTGCAACTTTTTTTAATTTATATAATTATTAATTTATTATAATAAATGCTGATTGTACCGTTAACTCCGTTATCTCTTTATACTTCACACTACTGGGGCGGATGCTACTCATTCTGTGCTATCCGCCCCGGGGCAGATGGCACTTGATCAGTATCACCGGCCCCGTTGACCAACGGGGAGCATTTTTATCAATTATATAATCATCAACGCAGTAAGCCATTTTTACTAACTAAATAATAATAATAAATATATACAGACAAATCACACAGATTGAGCTAGCCCCAAAGTAAGTTCAAGACTTGTGTTATGGGATACTAACTCAACGATACTATATTTTATAACAAATACATATATAGATAAACATCCAAGACCCAGGCCAATCTGAAAAAGGTCATTTTCCATCTTGACCTGGCCGGGGATCGAACCCGATCACTCCGTGTCGCAGGCAGGCGTGTTGACCGCTGCGCCACGGAGCTAGTCAACTGGTTTTTTACAGTCGTTTTAAACTTAAGTATAGGCAGACATAATATTTCGGCAAGAATTTTATTATAGAAGCGAACACCTAGACCCAGAAATTAATCCACAGTTTTCTGGAATCGCAAAACTGGTTTCGGTCATTAATATCACTATTTTTCTTATATAAATCAAGATTAGCGCACAAACATAATATTCGCAAATATGTACTGAGAAGGTAACATTAAAATATTTATATCTTTAAACAATTCTCTAAGAGATTCTCTAGCACCAAGATTATATTACAATATGTAAAACTATACATAGTTCCATGGAATTAGTGAGAAGTTTTTTCTTAGTAGTTCCATTGACTTCATAATGTCAATGGAACTCTGAGAAAAAGAGTCATGGATGCATATTTGCCAATAGTTAGTTTATTGTGATAAAAACGACTTAAATCTATTACATTTATCACACGGTTAATTATTTTTCAATGGTACATTATGAAAATTAAAATAATTATGAAATATTTTAATGTTAAATTAATATAATACTAAATTATTTAAAATATAATTTGTCATGGAATAAAAATAAAATAATGAAAGAAAAAGAAATAAAAAAATGCATAATTAATTGTATATACAGCGAGATTTTGAACCTAGTTAGATATTATATGACATCTGGGAATCAGAATCCCTAATGGAATACAGAATTGCAAGAAAAAAAGGTAAAAACCGAAAAAAAAAAATTTATTCTTCCATAGAAATTCGTCCAGCTGAACGGCGACTTTGTATGGGAAACCTTATTTTTTTGATTTTCAGATTTTTTTCTTGCAATTCTATATTTAATTAGGGATTGTGATTCTGAGATTCCAATAAAGCTAGGATGTTCAAAATCACGTTGTATAAAAATTTCCGGCAGAGTAGAATAGGAACACTCCTAGTCTTCCCATAGACGTAGTAAAAGGCGACTAAGGAAATACAAACTACACAAAGCTCATGAACATCAATGAGCTCTCTCCAACCCGTCTGGCCAGCGAAGAGAGTGTAGGCCCAATCCTCTTTCTGCTCTGGCCAAGTATGGCTCCGGTAGTACAGAGAGGGCCATGCTCCTGCAATGGAGACTAAAAAGACCTGATGATGATGATGATAAAGCAGGTAGTTGTACCACTAGTCATTTTAATTTTCACAGTAAAATGAAATGGAGAGGACTAAGAATGATTGTTTACTTACCCCAGGAATAATTACTCGTATATCCCAAGTGCACACAACACAATAAAAAAAATAATGTCTTGTACCCCATGACGACAATACGTCGATTTGCGACAAGTAATATTTTAAGTATGTTCTGTTTCTTATTATAATGGGCATTTTATATACCTACCTACTGTTCAATAAGAGCTGTAGCGAGCTGTTTATCGATACATTTGCATATGTATGTAATTTTTTTTTTATGTTATAGGGCGGCAAATGTAACAGGAGCGTTGCCGGCCTTTCAAGGAAAGGACTTAGCGGGAGGAAATGGGGGAGGGATGGGCCTCCGGCTCTCTCACTCACCGAACGAAGCATAGAAGCGGTAAAGCTCCTACTCAAACGTCGATTTTCTGTGAGAGTGTGGTACTTCCCCGGACGAGCCGGCCATTCATGCTAATAGCAAAAATGAATTTTGCCGGTAGCGTGGCTCTACCACAACTAATTGAAGTGAAAACTTCTTTAGCGGTGTTGTGCACTTTTTTGGGATGGGTGAAAAAGACGGCCAAGTGCGAGTCGGATTCGCGCACGAAGGGTTCCGTACCGGTATCTATAAAAACGGCAAAAAAGTCATGTCTGTTGTATTGTATGTTAGCCCCTATTAAATATTAATTTTATTTTTATTTAATTATTTATTTTTAAAGTATATATATAACTAAATATTCTGTGAATATTTCAAGCATCTTTGCCGTTATCAATATCTATCAAAACAAGCGAAAAAATCACGTTTGTTGTATGGGAGCCCCTTTAAGTATTATATTTTTTGGTACTTGTTGTTATAGCGGCAACAGATAAACATCATCTTTGAAAATTTCAACTGTTTAACTATCACGGTTTATGAGATACAGCCTGGTGACAAACGGACAGACAGACAGACCTTTGGGTACGGAACCCTAAAAATCACACAATGTTTTCTTTGTTATTAGACTAGCTCCGTGGCGCAGCGGTCAACACGCCAGCCTGCGACACGGAGTGACCGGGTTCGATCCCCGGCCAGGTCAAGATGGAAAATGATCTTTTTCAGATTGGCCTGGGTCTTGGATGTGTATCTATATATGTATTTGTTATAAAATATAGTATCGTTGAGTTAGTATCCCATAACACAAGTCTCGAACTTACTTTGGGGCTAGCTCAATCTGTGTGATTTGTCCGTATATATTTATATTTATATATTTATTTATTTATTTTCTAAACATCGATAACATCCCCGTACAACACTTTTACAAAAGACCGTTGAGATAATAACGATTACTCGTGTATCGTTACATAACATTATTTATGGTCATAGAAAATTGAACATCTTATGACCATTTCCATACTAACCTAATGCCAAAAATGGTTTGCGTGTGATCACTATTAGGCATATTAAACAAATTAACATGCATTAAAACATGATAACCTAGTCGTGAAGGCTAATGTAAAATTACTTACGTCACTTTGAAAATTTTCGCAACTTCGTCTGCGTGTTATGCTTTATTTTATTGTCTATACTAATATTATAAAGCTGAAGAGTTTGTTTGTTTGAACGAGCTTATCTCAGGAACTAATGAGTAGCCTAGACTAGTAGACTCCCAAGCATCATATATGTATTTTAACAGAGCTACAACCGCGTCTGTAGTTGGCCGACCCTTTGTGAATCCATACTGTTCACGATGGAAAAGACTATTATTGTTAAAAAAAAAACTAATAACTAATTAAAAATAAACTTTTCAAATATTTTACTAAGCGCTGGCAGAATAGAAATGGGACGGTAATTAGTGGGATCATTTTTATTGCCAGATTTATACAACGGAATTACTTTACTTAACTTCATCAAGTCAGGGAATGTCCCATAATCTACACACTTATTGAATATAGAAGCTAAATACGGCGCAGTTACTTCAATTATGTTACTAATAACAAATACAGAGATGTCCCATAAATCTCGGGTTTTCTTATTGTTAAAACTCTTAAATGTTTTAATGATTATTTGAGGTGTTACATGTTGAAATATTAAATGGTTATTACATACCGGTATACAGCTTGATATTAGTTTCTTAGATTCCTCAGATGATGAACGTAAGGAGGCAGTAGTGTTTACGGGAATGTTAGTAAAGTAATCTTCGAAATATTTTGCGACGTCTTCATTATTACTGAGGATCTTATTATCAACTTTTAATTCTATTTTGTTGTCATAATTTTTAGATTTTCCAGTTTCCATGTTAATAATTTTCCAAGTGGTCTTTATCTTATCATGAGAATCTAGAATAGCTTATCTAGTATATAAAGATTTTGCGCTCAAGCATACCTTTTTAAAAACCTTAGAATTAGTTCTGACATAATTGATAAATTCAGGATTTTTATTGTAAGCTTTCATAGCTAATAATTCGTATAACCTGTTTCTATTAACGTAAATGCCAGTTGTAGCCCATTCACTAATTGTTTACGGATACGTTTAGTACATTTTTAAAATTTTGAATGTATTGTTGGATTCCGATTTGATAACACCAAACATTTTATTATATAGAGCAGATTGGCCTGGGTCATGAATGTGTATCTATAACATATATGTATTTGTTATAAAATATACTAGTTATCGTTGAGTTAGTAACCCATAACACAAGTCTCGAACTTAATTTCGGATTAACTGAATCTGTGTGATTTGTCCGTATATATTTATTTATTTATATGATTCCGTTTTCCAACTTTACGCCTACCAACACGCTAAACGTGGCCTTTTGATCTTATGACCTTAGGCTCTGTCTACCCCGTAAGGGCCGTAAGGGATAAAGACTTTATAATATGTACGTATGTATATGATATGACATGTAATTCTGTTGTTGAATCACCGACTAACTGTAATGACACAAGTGCGCATTTTTAATAAATTTTCTGTCAATAAATTCATAAGTATTTAAACATAGTCCATAAAATGTTTGCTATCTCATTTGATATGTTATTAATGTTACTGAACCAGAAAGCCCAATTTCTTGCACTCAACAAGATCTGAATGAGGCAAACGAGCGGGCAATTGCGGTGGCAATGCACTGGTCGAAACATATTTAATTAAACGCAAAAGCCATTTTACGACTCGAAAGAAGAAGAATGTTACTTGGATTCTTTGTCGAGTATTTTAGAGTCAAAGTCCATCCAAAGTAGTTTTTGCTTATAGGAGTATCAAGCATATTCTTACAAATACAATATACCTTACAAAAAGATTCTTTATTGCACCATAAATTATACAGAAAAAAGAAGTAAATGAAATACAAAATTAATTAAAATAATTCATGATATCAAGGTGGACTTGTTGCAAACTAATCGTCTACACGAGCAAAACCGTTAGATATAAGAGAATTAAAAAAAAAAATATCTTAAAAATACATTGCGATAGTTATTACGATCCCCGCCCGCATGGATCTTTTTCGCGATTTTTATTTATTTAGAGTATAACAAAACAGTGAATGCAAAACAAATATTTATTGAAATATAACAATGAATAAAAATAACATTAAATTGCCATTTATCTTCATCCATATAGTATTTTTTTTCCTAGAATATTTGAAACCTTGGAGTATGATCATATTTACTCACAAGTTAAACCACACATTAATCAAGCTCAACATGGTTTTGTAAAGGGAAATCAACAGTAAGTAACCTAATAGAATACACGGATTACATTTGCAGAGTTTTCAATGAGCATGGTCAGATGGATTCTGTCTATACCGACTTCCAGAAAGCGATTGACAGGGTCAACCATCTTATTCTTTCAAGTAAAATACAAGCGCTAGGAATTCATGGTAATCTCTTTAGATGGGTATGTTCATATATAGAATCACGCAGTCAACTAGTCGCTCTGAAAGGTTATTGCTCCGAGCCTGTACTGGTGCCATCGGGTGTGTCTCAAGGCTCGCACCTGGGACCACTATTTTTTGTCATTTACATCAATGATATCATCCCTAAATTACGTACTTGTTCGCTTTTATTCGCTGATGACCTAAAAATATTCTCATGCATCAAATCAGTCGAGGATTGCGTCGCAGTACAAAGTGATATTGATGAGTTAGTCAGTTGGTGTACTAAAAATAAAATGAGCCTTAGTGCTAGTAAATGTTCGGTCATTACCTTCACTCGTAAAAAACATCCTATTAATTTTGATTACACTGTAGCTGGTGAAGCTCTTGCTCGAAAGTCTGAAGTAAAGGATCTGGGAGTCATTTTCGATAGTAGTCTTAGCTTTAACGGACACTATGCTATGCTATCCAAAAAATGTAAACGATTGCTAGGGTTTATTCTCCGGATTTTGAGAGACTTTAAGAGGTCTGATAGTCTGATCCATCTATATCGATCTTATGTATTAAGTAATATCGAGTATGCTTCAGTCATCTGGACCCCTCAATATGAAGTCTCAATAGATCTTCTAGAATCTGTTCAACGACGTTTTCTTCGTGCATTAGCGAGTCGTCAAGGCTTAAAGAGACAATTGTGCACCTACGAAGAAAGACTTAAATTCTTTAAATTTGAGAGCTTGAAGAGGAGACGTTCTTTGCAAAATTTCATTTATTTATATAAAATAATACATGGCCAACTCAATACAATTTTAATTTGGAGTATTAGGTTTAGGGTCCCAAATAGGTCGGTGCGAAATATAATACCATTTTTCATATTTCCGTGCAATAATAATGTGTCCTACCATAACCCCATTCTGAGAATATGTCGTGAATAAAACCTGCTACATCAAACGCACGACAACGATCTAGTACCTGACATCTATTGTTTATCATTGAATAGCTTTAAATTGAGAATCCGGCAATTGCTTTCAACACATACATAACTTGTTAACATTCTTTATTCTCTATTTCTTTCTATTTTTTTAATTACCGTTTTGCTTTTTTGGTTTTTGAGTTATTTTTTCCTAGTAAGTAACTGTTTTTTTTTTCTCTTGCATGCTAAGTGTACTAATTATTTATTTATAATTGTAGCATTAGTCGTTGTAAACTGTATTGTGCACTATCAAATAAATAAATATTTTATTGATGTACGTATTATATATATGTTTTATTTATTCAGCTTCGCCGATGATCGAAATGCGTCACAAAATTGATACAATATTCATAGTTCATGTGTTGAGAATGGTAACGTGACGTGACGCTCTTACAGTTTTTCCACAGATAACAAATACGTGCCTCTCCAAAAGGGGTACAGGGTTCGAATCCCAGTGCGGGCAAATATGTGCTACAAGTGCTTTCATAGTTATTGCCCGCGGTTCTGAAGCTATCCAAGTATGGCCATCATCATTTCGAGTAGGTGTCACGGTCAATCAACCATGCACATCCTGGTGTCAGAGTTGTTCGGAACCGCCTCTCGGCCTCTGACGTGGTTCCTTCAACGACTACCAGATGGCAGCCGGGACCAACGGCTTAACGTGCCTTCCGAAGCACGGAATCATCTTTATTTTCAGACAATCAGGTGATTCAAGCCGTATCCAAGTATGGTTAAAACCAGGCAAGTGGCTGGTCGTAAAATCTTTGCCATATCATATACAGCACAAATTCTGTCAAACAGTCCACGGGCTCCGGCGCGCCAGAGCCGAAGATAAATGAATAAATACGAGGGGGGGTCAAAAAGTTCGCGGAACGGAGGGGAAGGGAGGTGAAATAAAATACTGTACTATTTTTCTTTTTCATTATATTCCCCCTTAAGTCGAATACATTTTTCAGATCTCTCTATTAACTTATTAATACGGTCGAAAAAAAATTATTTGTCTTTGTCCTCAAAATAGGCCGAAATCGCCGACTTGACTTCTTTATCGTCGGAAAATTTCTTCCCACGAAGCTCTTTTTTTAATTTGGGAAATAAAAAATAATCAAAGGGGGTTTAAGTCTGGACTATAGGGAGGATGGTTAAACATTTCGAAGCCACAGTGATGAAGGGCAGCCATCGCAACGCGGCTCTTGTGTACCGGTGCGTTGTCATGCAAAAGCAGCACACCTTTTGTCAACTTTCCCCGCCTTTTCTCCTTGATTGCTTCTTTTAACTGTCTCAGTAGATTAGCGTAGTATTTTCCCGTTATAGAAACACCCTTATCTTTATAATCTATTAGTAAAATACCCTCTGTATCCCAAAAAACAGTTGCCATGATTTTTCCAGCCGATTGTGGCACCCTGTATTTGTTAGGGGGGGGCTGACCCTTTTTATGCCACTGCATAGACTCTTGTTTCGACTCAGGCTCATAATGATGAACTCAAGTTTCATCTGCAGTAACAAGTCTTGCAAAAATTTCTTCCTTGTCGGCGCTACAGAGGTCTGAAAACTCCTTTGAATACTCGACGCGCAGCTGTTTCTGTGGTGGTGTGAGCATTCTTGGCACCCAACTTGCGCTGACTTTTGACATCCCAAGATTGTCGTGTAGAATATTTAAAATGGTTGTAGGTGATACTCCAACCATTTCTGCAAGTTGTTTCTTCTTCAAACGAGTATCCTCCAGTATAAGATTCTCCACTTTTTCAACGATGTTTGAGGTGGTGGCCTCAATCGGCCGTCCTGAGCGAGGGTCGTCTTCAAGAGACTCTCTGCCTTGCTTGAAAAGGCTATTCCACTTGTACACCATGGTTTTCCCAGGGCAAGAGTCCCCGTATACTGATGACATTTCTTCTAAAATTTTCTGTGGTGGTTTTCCTTGCTTAGTGAGGAACTTTATGACGGCACGAAACTCGATTTTTTCCATGTTCAAGTTTATCTTCCGGATTCACTTGTTTGATCGACGACAGGTCAAAAGTTATTGACACAATCGGGTTCAAACTTGACATATTTACTCACAAAGAGTTGCTCATTAGTAAAAAATCAAAATCAGGTCCCCCACCCCCCGCTAACCCCTCCATTCCGCGAACTTTTTGACCCCCCCTCGTATATCTACAGAAAGATTGCGAAGGCCTATGATAGGGTTTGGCATGCAAGTTTGCTAAGCAAACTTCCTGCGCACGGCTAGATTTAGCCTTTATGCCTGGATATCTGACTTCTTCTACCCGTGTGGTATCCGGCAAAGTAGAATAGGACCACTCCAAGTCTTCCCGTGGATGTCGTAGCAGCCGACCTAGGAAATACAAGCTAAACGAAGCTCATAAACATCTAAGAGACTTCTCCAACCCGTCTGGCCAGCGTGGAGAGTGTAGGCCAAGTCCTCTGGCTGCTCTGGCCAAGTATGGCCCTAGTAGTACAGAGAGGGTCGTGCTCCTGTAGTGGAGACTAAAAAGGACCTGATGATGATGATGATGATCTGACTTTTTGAGTGATCCGAGTAGTCATTGACGGCTGCTGAAATGAAAATATAATTTTATTTAAATTTGGATATCATGTATCTCTTTTTGACCGTCATATTATTATTTTTAAAATTTGCAAAATCAATAAGCTACTACCGTTTCGGAACGACCACTGCTGAGAAGAATAACCTCAGTCCAGTAGAAGAAACTCCTCAGTCGTCAGTCAGAAACTCAGTCCAGTATTAGTCCCTGCGTGCCTGAAGGGCTACGCTTTCACATATCTTTTTATAACAAATTGAATTATTTTACATTAATTACTGATGTATATTGCTCCTCAGACCTCATGGCTATTGATGTCGGTGTTCTTCAAGGGTCTGTTCTCTCTCTTTTCCTGCTACACATCAATATGCTACGAAAATACAGTTTGTTTACCGCAAAAAGGAGTCCTTTCAACTTGTTTTCTTTCCGAAGTGTTTATTTATTTATTTATTACACTTTATTACACATTCGAACTACTGTTCGAATTTGTAATTTCGAAAAAGAGTATGTTACAAAAAATATATAGAAGAAAAAAAATTATGTACAAAAGGCGGCCTTATGGCACAGCAATCTCTTCCAGGCTACCTTTGGGCAATTGGAAAATTTAAAGAAAAATAATAGGTACAGTGCAATTAAAAAGAGAGACAATATATTTAGCAAAAATATAAAATATATATATATAATATATACATACGATAATATAGCATACAGAATATAAATATGCGAAATAACAAGATGCGGGAGGAAATAGCGATAAGTTTTTCTGTACCTATACCAAATGAGCTTGAACTCCTTGGCATGAAGTTGTCTTCTGATCTTAACTTCGGCACTTCCATCGAAACCAAAGCTCTAACGGCGGCCAAAAAGCTAGCTGAACAAGGTTAGGCGATACTTCACTACACACTGCCTTCGTGGTCCAGTGGTTAAGTTTGCCTATAGACCCGAGGGCCGTGGGTTCGATTCCCACGGGAAGCATAGGTACTCTGCATAGTTGTTTCCAGTTTGGTTAGGACATTGCAGGCTTGAATCACCCGATTGTCTGATAATAAAGATGATTCCGTGCTTCGGAGGGCACGTTAAACCGTAGGTCCCGGCTGCCATCTGGTAGTCGTTAAAGGAACCACGTCAGAGGCCAAGAGGCGGTTCCGAAGAACTCTAACACCAGGGTGTGCATGGTCGATTGACCGTGTCCCCTACACGAAATGATGATTATGACTCCACACTTTATACGGTGCAGGTCCGGTCATGCATGGAGTATTGCAGCCACCTTTGGGATGGCTCAGCCAAATATCAACTTGCCGCATTGGATTCGGTGGACCGCAGGGCCAGGAAATTAATAGGTGACCAAAGACTCATAAAAAATAAAATGCAAAGTCTTATCTATGGACGCAAAGTCGCCAGCCTATGTGTCTTCTTTAGAATATTCTTCGGAGAGTGTGCTCAAGAGCTGCACGAACTCATACCACCTTCTCCTTCCTTCTATCGGACGTTCAAGCGCACCGCTGGATACCATCCTTACCTGATTAAAATTCCTAAAAATCGTACCAAGCGCTTTTCCTCATCTTTTATTATGCGCACAGCTAGAGATTGGAATGCCTTGCCTGTCTCTCTATTTCCTAGCGCATATAACCTGAATCTCTTTAAAGTTAGAGTGAATAGGCTTCTTCTGAATAATTCTAAAATAAATAATTCACTTATTCAATAATTCTGGGTGAACTCATTCGATCTTAGACCATATCTTTGAGTTTGCCCTAGATTATGGGCATTTTATTAAAAAAAACCGGGCAAGTGCGAGTCGGACTCGCGCACGAAGGGTTCCGTACCGTTATCTATAAAAATGACAAAGAATCATATCTGTTATATGAGAGCCCCCCTTTAATATCAATTTTACTTTTATTTAATTATTTATTAAAAAGTGAATATATAACTCAATATTCTGTGAATATTTCAAGCGTCTACCTGTTGCCGTTATCAATATCGAGCAAAAACAAGCCAAGAAATCATGTTTGTTGTATGGGAACCCCCTTAAATATTTATTTTATTTTACTTTTTAGTATTTAATGTTGTAGCGGCAACAGAATACATCATCTGTGAAAATTTCAACTGTCTAACTGTCACGGTTCATGAGATACTGCCTGGTGACAGACGGACAGCGGAGCGATATTAATAGGGTCCCGTTTTTACCCTTTGCGTACGGAACCCTAATAAAAACACAAATTTTATTTCTACGCAGTTACATCGGTGTAACAAAAATCGGTATAGATGCGTCACAAGCCGAACGCTTATGCCGATCGTGCCTCTCTATCGCTAGTTCCGCGCTCTCGCATGCTCACGAAATATGACACTTTTTTGTGCGTGCAGCCGGCGTTCATCGATAAGCCGTATCACGTCAAAAATCCAGGTAGATCAAACTTAATATCGAGAAAAAAAGCTTCGATCAAATATAATGGTAGATACACGATTCACGCTCAAAAAGTGACACCGGCAAAACAGCGCACTAATCTAGTTTTGGAGCTGTTTTGTTCACAAATTCAAAATTCAAAACGTTTATTCAATATAGGTTTCTTTGAACACTTATTAATTGTCATATTTCACTTCTCAACAATTGTTGACGTCAAAAATTTACTTATGGCTAAGTTTAATGCCGCTTCCAAAGCGGAGTGCAGAAGAAGCGGCAACAAACTGCACAGCGCATTTTCTCCAAGGACGACAACTCACAATTTTTGAAAACCTTAGAAATTAGGTATGTGGACTGAGTATACATTGGTTTATTTAAATGTCATGTTCGAATTGTTTTTAAAAAATAATGTCATATTATTGAAATTAATAACACCGAAATAAAAAAAAATGTCAAATTAAGTATCAACTAAAATTAAAATAAAAAAAAGTAATCTTTAAAAATATCACGTACAGAATGTACCACACATTATAGTCATATAAATACAGAATTACGAGGCGTCCGCGCCAAGCTCAAGCCAAACATTCTTATCATTAATAAAATCTTCGGTCCTATAATATGCCTTTTTACAAAGTAATTGTTTTACATAACTTTTGAATATTCTATCAGGCATATCAAGGACCGATTTTGGCAATTTGTTGTAGTAGCGTATACAGTTTCCCATGAACGACTCGCTAACTCTGCTTAGCCGATATCGCGGAAGAAATAATTTATGATTGTTACACAAGGGTCTATTTATTAAATCACTAACTTTTTTGAACGACAAAATATTTTTCCTTGCATACATTATATTCTCGAATATATACTGTGAAGCTACAGTTAAGATATTAATTTCTTTAATCAACTGTCTGAGTGAGTCCCTCGCGCCCAGGCCGTAGATGGCACGAATTGCTCTTTTATGTAGAATAAAGATAGTCTGGATGTCGGCTGCATTGCCCCACAGAAGTAATCCGTACGACATTAAACAATGAAAATAACTAAAGTATACAAGCCTAGCAGTGGACTCATCTGTCAGTTGTCTAATCCTTCTAACAGCGTATGCTGCGGAACTAAGCCTATTAGAAAGTTTAGAAATATGGGCGCCCCATTGTAGTTTTGAGTCGATTGTGATCCCTAGGAAAGAAGTATCATTGACGAAACCTAGTTTTTGACCATCTATTAAAATGTCAACATCGGTCTGCCTCACGTTCGGGAGAGTAAATTTAACGCATTGGGTCTTTTGGGCATTTAGCAATAGGTTGTTGGCTGAACACCAGTTTGAAATTTTTTGCTAGTATGCTATTTACCGCGGTAACGTCATCACTTTGACGGTCCATCTTGAATATGAGAGACGTGTCATCGGCAAACAGCACTATGCCCGCTTCATTTTCAACCATATAGGGCAGGTCATTGACGTACGCTAGAAAAAGAAACGGGCCTAAGATTGAGCCTTGAGGCACGCCAATTTTTGAATTAGTACCATTTGATTTGACACCGTTAATATCTACTGTCTGAAGCCTATTTGTCAAGTACGATTCTATTAATTCTAATGACTTATTTTCAAACCCGTATTGTCGGAGTTTGAGCAAAAGTGTTTGATGATCAACGCAATCAAATGCTTTAGAGAGATCACAAAACACTCCAATGGCATCCTGTGAATCCTCCCAAGCGTTGTAAATATGAGTAATCAGAGCTACTCCCGCATCGGTGGTCGATTTTCCACCAGTAAAGCCAAATTGTTGGTTATGGAAAAGGTTGTTAGTCTTAAAATGGAATTGCATCTGGTTCAGCATTATCTTTTCAAACACCTTGCTCAAAACCGGTAAGATAGAAATAGGCCTATAATTACCAGGGTCTGATTTTTCTCCTTTTTTAAATAGTGGTATTAACTTACTACGCTTCATTAAATTAGGAAATATGCCTTCATCAATGCATTCATTAAATATATAAGCTAAATCAGCAGCAATAATATTTATAATGTGACTCACTACACTAACAGACATACCCCAGTGGTCCTCCGATTTTTTAAAGTTTAGCTGTTTAAATGCATCAATAATGTCACTATGGTTAATATGATTATATTTAAATTTAGAATTACAAGGAGGAATATTATTTTTTTGTAAGTCCTCGGCACGATTTAAACTAGAGTTAATGTTTGACGTTAGAACTAAAGGAATGTTTGTAAAAAAATCCTCAAATGTATTTACGATTTCTTCAGTTGTGGTATAAGTTTTGTTTACAGTTTCAATAAACCGTACTAGCACGTAAACGAAGGTACTGTGAAAACATGCAAAAACTACGTATCAAAAATTAAAATAAAAAAGATAGAGTTATACTTTCAGTTTTTGTACGTGCAGCCGGCGTTCATCGATAAGACGTATCACGTCAAAAATCCAGGTAGATCAAACTTAATAACGGGAAAAAAAGCTTCGATCAAATATAATGGTAGATACACGATTTGCGCTCAAAAAGTGACACCGGCAAAACAGCGCACTAATCGAGTTTTGGAGCTGTTTTATCCACAGCTTCAACAAACCGTGCTAGCACTCACACGTCTCGCGATGACGAAGGTACAGTGAAAACATGCAAAAACTACGTATCAAAAGTGAAAATAAAAAAGATAGAGTTATACTTTCAGTTTTTGTGCGTGCAGCCGGTGTTCATCGATAAGACGTATCACGTCAAAAATCCAGGTAGATCAAACTTAATAACGGGAAAAAAAAGCTTCGATCAAATATAATGGTAGATACACGATTTGCGCTCAAAAAGTGACACCGGCAAAACAGCGCAATAATCGAGTTTTGGAGCTGTTTTATCCACAGCTTCAACAAACCGTACTAGCACTCACACGTCACGCTATGACGAAAGTACAGTGAAAAGATGCAAAAACTACGTATCAAAAGTGAAAATAAAAAAGATAGAGTTATACTTTCAGTATGTTGTCGTGTGGTATCCGGCAGAGTAGAATAGGACCACTCCAAGTCTTCCCGTGGATGTCGTAGAAGGCGACTTAGGAAATACGAGCTAAACAAAGCTTATAAACATCTAAGAGACCTCTCCAACCCGTCTGGCCAGCGTGGAATGTGTAGGCCATGTCCTCTGACTGCTCTGGCCAAGTATGGCCTTAGTAGTACAGAGAGGGTCGTGCTCCTATAGTGGAGACTAAAGGGGACCTGATGATGATGATGATGATGTTGTCGTTGTTTGTAAGTATGCGTGATGTCTTGACTCGGGGACATTATTAAAGGCTTCATTTTATATGAGACTGTGCATCATATTTGATCGAAGGAAAAAAGAAATAATGATCTTACCTTGTAAAGTAACACGCGCCGCGAAGAAAACGATAAATATGCACCACATTATAAAGTAGAAACACATATCTATAATGTTGGTGTACTAAAATATTAATGATCGTCAAAAAATTTTACACGCTATGCTATCAGACTTTTCGTGAAAGTACAATAATAATTTGAGTGCTGTTACGAAATTTTTACTAACATTATAAATGCGAAGGTTTGTTTGCTGGTTTGTTTGTTTATTTATATGTTTGATACGATTTCACGCTTCAACTACTGAACCAATTATCATGAAATTTTGCAAACGCATTGTCTGGAAAACGGAGAATGGCATAGGCTACCTTTCAACCCGGAAAAGTACTGTTCCCGAGAGCACAACATTATCGCGAGTGAAGCCGCAGGCTACAACTACCTCATAATAACTAGATTTCTTTAGATTACACTAGTTGTTTCTTTAGTTACAATATACTATTTTTAGGGTTCCGTATGATCTAAGGGCAAAACCCTTATAGGATCACTCGTGTGTCTGTCGGGTGCGTATCGATTGATATAATAACAAATCATATATTTTCATTTCAATAAAGTTCAAAAGATATAATGTTAACTTGACATAATCATTACTGATTATATTCTTAAAAGCTATAACATTCATAATATTTTTAATATGAAAAGCATAAACTCATTTTTATAACGTTTATGAATACTAAATATCACCTGTTATACAACTTGTGCAGTATACCTGCCAAAATGTATACCATTCAAAAAGTATAATATTTAAAATAAATATGAATCAAAATCTATAAAATGTATACGTATTAAAAATATATAACAGAGAAAATATACCAACTAATTAGTATAGAGCCATGTCTATTTATCGAATTTGAATTATTTCAGTAATACCTACGAAATAAGTCATATTTGCGCAAGCTCATAAACTTCATTTCCTTGTAAAAAAAATCGGAGTAGCCAGCAAAAGGTGCATTATTCAAACAGACTATCGAATAACTAATAATAGGTAATCGATTTCATCAGTAAAGCAAACGGAAAGTAATACAAGAAGTCATTAACTTCATAGGATTACAAAAAACTATAACAAACAAAAGAACTTATTACAATATTTTATTGCATGTAAATATCAAGACAAAGTATGAAATACTTAAAAAAATTGTGATACATACAAAATGCGCGCGCATTTTGTATGTATCACATTTTTTTTAATAGTAGAAAGATAATTTTTACAATATTTTATTGTATGTAAATATTAGGACAAAGTTAGAAATAAATAAAAAAAATTGTGATACATACAAAATGCGCGCGCATTTTGTATGTATCACAATTTTTTAAAGTATTTTTTTAGTATACCTATTTTTTTAATTTATTTTTTACTTATATTAGAGAAGAAATTCACACTCGTAATATTCAGATTTTCGTTTTAATATAATGTTATCTTTTTAATTTTTATTAATATTTTTTTGCGTTTACGAGATCGTCAGGTTGCTATTAATTTTCTGCTAGGCGTTCTATAAAAATAAATAAGATAATTTATTAAACGGCTTCAAAAAAGGAGGAGGTTATCAATTTGACTGTATGTTTCTTTTTTTATGTATGTTTGTTACACGATATCTTCGCCAATTGTAAACCGGTTTTGATATTTCTTTTTTATTTAAAAGCCTTTACTACCAAGTTGTTCCCATTTTAATTTGGTGAAGATATAATGGAGAACTTAGGAAATATGGAAAAAACTCGTAAATATAAAATTGTTTGAGATGCTAGGTTTTTTTTAAATTTTAATTATTAGGTTTATTGAGAATCTTCTACCAATTAATTCGTATAACCAATGATTATTATCCGTACTAATATGTATATATAAAGTTTATTATACATAACAACTAATCGATGTTTTAAAGTTTATAATAATAAAACGGTATAATAAAGGTTTGATATGTTGAATGATTGTTATAATTAAAGATTTTAGTTTTTTTAAAGTTATTTCTTTCGATTTTTATCTTACTTGATAATTATACTAACCAAAATTATATGTTTCGTTGATATTTATCTTAAATGATATATATTTTATGTTTATATGTTATATTACTTACCCGTGTCTGTCTGTCCGTCTATCTCTTCTCAGTATATTTGCTTCCACTGCTGAACATATGCCTCTTGATTGGGTGCGTATTGATTGATATAATAACAAATTATATATTTTCATTTCAATAAAGTTCAAAAGATATAATGTTAACTTGACATAATCATTACTGGTTATATTCTTAAAAGCTATAACATTCATAGAATTTTCAATTCGAAAAGCATAAACCCATTTTTTATAACGTTTATGAATACTAAATATCACCTGTTATACAACTTGTGCAGTATACCTGCCAAAATGTATACCATTCAAAAAGTATAGTATTTAAAATAAATATGAATCAAAATCTATAAAATGTATACGTGTTAAAAATATATAACAGAGAAAGTATACCAGCTCATTAGTATAATAGACCCATGTCTATTTTGCGAATTTGAATTATTTCAGTAATACCTACGAAATAAGTCAAATTCGCGCAAGTTCATAAACTTCATTTTCTTGTAAAAAATCGGAGTAGCCAGCAAAAGGTGCATCATTCAAACAGACTATCGAATAACTAATAATAGGTAATCGATTTCATCGGTAAAGCAAACGGAAAGTAATTCAAGTTGTCATTAACATCATAGGATTACAAAAAACTATAACAAAGAAAAGATCTTATTACAATATTTTATTGCATGTAAATATTAGGACAAAGTATAAAATAAATAAAAAATTGTGATACATACAAAATGCGCGCGCATTTTGTATGTCTCACAATTTTTTTAAAGTAGAAAAATAACTTTTACATTATTTTATTATATGTAAATATTAGGACAAAGTTAGAAATAAATAAAAAAATTGTGATACATACAAAATGCGCGCGCATTTTGTATGTATCACAATTTTTTTTAAAGTAGAAAGATAATTTTTACAATAGTTTATTGTATGTAAATATTAGGACAAAGTATAAAATAAATAAAAAAATCTTATTTTATGTGAAATGTTTTTCTTATTTTATTTTTTTTACTTTTATTAGAGATTCGAAGAAATTCACACTCGTAATATCAGATTTTCGTTTTAATATATTGTTATCTTTTTCTTGTTTAATTAATATTTTTTTGCGTTTCCGAGATCGTCAGGTTGCTATTAATTTTCGGCTAGGCGTTCCATAAAAATAAATACGATAATTTATTAAACGGCTACAAAAAGGAGGAGGTTATCAATTTGACTGTATGTTTTTTTTATGTATGTTTGTTACACGATATCTTCGCCAATTGTGAACCGATTTTGATATTTATTTTTTATTTAAAAGCCTTTCCTACCAAGTTGTTCCCATTTTAATTTAGTGAAGATATAATGAAGAACTTTAAAGGTATGGAAGAAACTCGAAAAATTAAATTGATTGATATGCTAGGTTTTTTTTAAATTTAATTATTAGTTATATATTGAGAATCTTCTACCAATTAATTCGTATAACCAATGATTATTATCCGTACCAATATGTATATATAAAGTTTATTATACATAACAAGTAATCGATGTTTTAAAGTTTATAATAATAAAACGGTATAATAAAGGTTTGATATGTTAAATGATAGTTATATTTAAAGATTTTAGTTTTTTTAAAGTAATTTCTTATGATTTTTATCTTACTTGATAATTATACTAACCAAAATTATATGTTTCGTTGATATTTATCGTAAATTATATATATTTTGTGTTTATATGTTATATTACTTACCCCTCTTGATTAGACTCCCACTCTGATCATTCTCACTAGTTCCATTGGCAAATAGTTCCATGGAACTAGTGAGGTACTGTTCAAGTATTACGTAAGCAATATATCAATTAATTTCAACCCCCTCCTCCCCCTTGTCAGCAAAAGTAAGACAAGCTCTTCCCCCTCTCCCCAAGTTTACGTAAACATTGGTATAATTTTTACAAAATATGTTTGTTTTTTTTGCAAAATGTAACTGATATCATCACCGTGCAGACCCTTCCACCCCCTTTGTCAGCAAAAATAAGCCGGGCCAGACCCCCCACCCCCCATTCGCTGCTTAAGTAATATTTGAATGACCCTTAAGACCTTTTTCTCTGTAGTTCCATTAACTTCATAATGTCAATGGAACTACTGAGAAAAATAAATCTCATTAGTTCCATGGAACTGTTTGAAGATGGAACTAGTAAGAATGATCCCAGCGATCCAGATCCAGTTGTCCAGGTCAGCCCTGCCGTCTTTTTAATAGGTTCTGTCCAACCATCATCTGGTTAACTTACATGCTTCGTCTTCCTGTACGTAAAATAAAATTAACTTTAGGTAAATATGTACTGGAATATTCGATCTCCATTGTGACTGTAACATATACTTATCATGTTCGTGACTGTAGTTAGCCCACTGTTGCGATATTATATGTACTTGTACCGGCTTTCTATTATTAATGTAATCCTCATTTGTTAGTAGCAAGTTAAGTGTATTGCCCGCTACATATCCGAGTTGATTTTATCATCAGTACTTATTAGTACGTACTGATTGTATTGATAACTAGCTGTTGTCTGCGACATCGTCCGCGTAAATTTCGAGTTGAATGTATAATTATATGAAATAAATCAATATACAAATCATATTAATATGCCTATGAAATACTTACTTAAATTATATTAGTCTCCTTATCGAATAAAATATTTCTGGTCAATAAAGCAATTCTTTGAAGTAAACTCAAAGAATTTCTTTATATACGACATTATTAGCTTTATCTTCAGGGGCTAATAAAATAGATGCTCCGCACTACTGACCCGTGAGCTAGCCACGTAAAGTTGGCCGTTGGAAAAATAGTTATAGGTATCTTAAATCCACTCCAGCGGCTTTTAAAGTTTGACCTTGCGACTTATTGATGACGAAGCAAACTGCTACAGGAAGTTGAGTGCGTTAATTTTAAGTAAACAAAATCAAAATTATCAAAGTTCAAAGAAATTTTTGAGGTGAGGGCAGAGTACCCTCAAACTTTTTAGGCGGCATCACCAATGGGCCTCCGGGATGGACGGACCTCGGTTTTGGGCGTTGCCTGTATGCGCAAGGCTTGGAGAGACAGTAAACTCTCATATTGCCAGATGGGCCGCGATTACGTGCACAGTATAGCCTAAAGGGCCAATCTGAGAATCTATGGCAAAAGCCTTTGGAGAGCAGCAACTCTCATCTTTTGCTTTATGGGCCGAAAGCTACGTTGCCAGAAGGGCCTATCCTGAGTGCAAGTCACCCGGGACCGCCGGGCGGTCACCAGTAATCAGAGCTAATCCTATTCTACGCACTCTACATATTCCGGTAGCGAGTGCGACGGGGTCGGATAGTGGGATTCCTCTGGCTATTCGGAGCTGGAGAGGGGTCGGGGCATGTGCAATGTCAATAGGATCATCGGGATCGTCAAGTACATTCCTAAGAACTTAAAACCATTTTGACTCAAAAAGAAGAAAGAAGTATGTGTAACTTATAAGATTGCTATATATTTACAGGCAAACTCATGCCTTGAGTTCATTACGATAACTTTTTTTAATGAGCCGATTTTGATGAAATAAACTTTAAATGTTAAACTGAGTTAAAACAAAGCAATAGGTGACAGTTTTAAGTAAATCAGTTCAGTACTTTCGGAGATTAACGTGATCATACATACAGAAAGAAACAAAATTCAAAAAAATTGTTCGTTTTAAGTTAAAAAACTTTTTAAGTGTCCCTCTATCCATTTCAGTCATAAATACTAAATGTACAGACAAAATATTTTTGCTGTTTTATTATAATTATTATTATATAAGTATAATATAATATAAGATACGATAAGATAATCAATCATCATCAATACTAATAATAAATCTGTAAGAGTTGGGAGTAAGTTACTTTGTTTTAAAAGATATACATACATACATATTATCCCTTACGGGGTAGACAGAGCCTAAGGTTAGCGTAAAGGTGGAAAACGGATACAAAGTAAAAATAGTGATGTTTTGCTAGTCGCATCACCTAATGTCATGATTCTGTAGATTTTCGCCCATTCTCTTGATCGGCTTTTACGGTCTGCGAGGGAAGAGAAGCAGCTGGCACATTCTACGTTTTTTCTCTTCTCCCAAACCAGCATAAAAAAATTTAAAAAGAAAGAAGCAAAAAAGTTTTCAGAGATATCGCGTTAATAAGCTCTATAGATAATACTGAAACTAAATTGAGGGCTTTTATATTTTTTTTATGTATGTATGTACGTGCTCATAACTCTATAACGAATTAGCAGAATTTTATGAAACTTGGTAGATTTAGACGTACAGGACACAGAATACGCTACTTAATTTTTTACAGTTATGATAAGACTTGGCTCCATACGAACTAAACATTATTAGTATTGTACGCGAACGGAGACGCGGGCACAGCTAGTGTAGGTATAAAACGTATCATTGACGAGCTCTGTGGAGTGTATCTGGTTATCACGCCGGACTGCTACATCGGAGTTCCCGGGTTCGATGCCCGGTTAGGTCAAGATGGAAAATGGTCTGTTTCAGATTAGCCTGGATCTTGGATGTTTATCTCACGGGTTTATCTATATGTCGCAGGCAAAATTGTATGATGCGTTTTACAAACGGCGTCGTCTTTTTACTAACGCTCGCCCTTTTGGAATATGCCGAAGGCAAATTTACAACTCGTTCAATTGTAAACATTTCAACATTGATAGTTAAAGTAGGGTAGCTATCATAAAAAAAAATTGGACAAATCACTTTGTTTCAGCAATCACGTACCTATTCAAATATGAATAACTTAAAATACATGTTTAGGCACTCAAGTAATTTAAATATTGGAAATGAGTAGGTTACGATGGGACATAGTGGGGTTGTCTAAAGTCCGAAGAGAGGGAGAGGGCACGACAAACCTTTACTGTGGTGACCTACTCTACCACCGGGAGGGTGACTTAAAAAGTCACAGCATGGTGTCGGGTTTCCCGTCCACAGGTCATCACCATGCTGGAAATACCGCCATCGAAAGTATTTCCAGCATGGTGACATACCTCATACTTAGAGTACCTAAAAGATACTCGCTGAGGGTCATACAGGTGTACATGCCGACCGGGAAATACTCAGATGAGGAGATGTATGAGGACATTAGTAGGGCCATACACGCTTCCAAGACCTATTTTACGGTGGTTTTGTGCTAACAATATTCCGCAGGAGTCCTCCGAACACCAGATACCATGGACATCTTAGCGTTTTTTACGTGCCGTATAACCTCAAAACCTCTGTCCACGGCTTTTTTCAGCTCGTACTTGAGAATCATAAAATTTTCTTACCTTACTATGATAAATTTAATAAAAAAAAACAATCCTTTTTTGTAGAAAGTCCTTTGAACACGCAGGATTTGCACTGTTTTCAATATTTTTCTGTTTCACAAAATCGACGTCATTATTATTTTCTTTTCTAATGTTTTTTTTTTTTCTTTTTGTGTATGTATTTTACTTATTTTTTTTTTTTTTTCTCGTTATACTTTGCTCGTGGGACGGTCCGTGATGCCACAGAAGGTGACGGCTGAAAATCAGTGTTGTACTAGGTCATGCATATGCCTAGTACAGCGTAATACTGAGCCGTCACCTTTTGTAATACTGATGGCACCGCCTTATAATTGTGTTTTGTCTTATACTGTCCTTTTTTCTTGTGTTATGTGTGCCATTGTGTGTTACAATAAATATTTTTCATTTCATATTTTTTTCATTCATATTGTTTTGATAAGCAGGGCCGCGCGAGGTAAGAAAAAGAACTAAATACTTAATTTGCCGCGTCATTTTGTAAACGGCGATTGAATTGTCTATCAAATATTACGGCATATTATATACTGACAAGGCAATTCACAGTTTGCCTTCGGCATATTCCAAAAGAGCGAGCGTTTGTAATCAGACGACCGACGCTGTTTTTAAAACGCTGAATCATACAATTTGTGAAATTTTGATCGTTTTGGACCCTTATGGATGAACAAGTCGTGAGCTCGAACTCACTGGCGGGCGCGGCCAAAAAGCACGTTGTTTCACCTAGCATTGTGTCCGACAGAGATGGTATCAGTGATGAGCAGTTAGACGCTATACCTACACGCATACGCCGAGTCGCACGCCACGCACACAAACACTACCGAGGGCGTGAAAAATTGCAAAACGTCCTTTGGAAAATGGGGTTTTATAAAAAAGGTACTGCATAAATTCATTATAAATAAAGTTAATTGAAATCTTCGATAATTGAACTTTGTCGGTACGGTCTTTGTTTTCGATATATTATACTTTTTTTATTATTTATTTACGCCCGAAGTTGTGTTAAAATTAGTAAAAAAAGCTTAAGTTTGTTGGCTCATATGGCTTTTTATTTTACCGTACAGAAAAATTAATCTGTTACCGTGCAGAAAAATTAATAATGAGACAAAACGATATCATGTTAAACTTTGGATGTACAATGTCAAACAATGGAGTACAGCCCCCCCGAAATTTGTATGGGAAAAGTATCGACTCGTTCAAAAGAATTTCGTCATTTCCATACAAATGAGTTCCGCCGCCCGGCCAGTTTGTATAGGTAGGAATATCAATTTTTTTTGAGTTCCTAGTAATAAAAATAAAATTAATATTAAAGGGGGGCTCCCATACAACAGACATGATTTTTTTGCCGTTTTTATAGATAACAGTACGAAAGCCTTCGTGCGCGGGTCCGACTCACAATTGGCCGGTTTTTTTCTTTCTTTTTGAGTTCCCATTATTGTTCCCGTAGAAAAAGTTGTTCATTTTGATAGTCTGAGTCACCCCTTTAAGGGTCCAAAACGATAAAATGTTCACCATGTATAAGGTCAATTTAAAGCTCAAATATTTTAAGGGCTTCCATAAGCTAGAACAACGCATTAGAAGAAAAATAAAAAAAATCGTATTGATGGAAAAGTTGTTCATATTGATGGTCCCTCTTTAAGGGAAAGTCGAGGGTATATTCCACACTATACCGGGTGTTACAAAACTACGAAATAATATTTAAGGGGCATAATCAGTCCATGATATTAAACAACTATCCCAGGGAAAATACATCTAAAAGAAGAAAAAAAAGTTTTAGCCTTCCATAGAAAGTCGATCAGCTGCTTGCTTATTTTGTATCGGAGATCAAATTTTCCTTTTCATGTTTCGTAGTTTGTCCCATGGGTAAAGTTGTTTAATATTAGGGACTGATCATGCCCCTTAAATATTATTTCGTAGTTTTGTAACACCCGGTATATTGATAGTGTATGCATATTATTATTTATTAATAATATTTTTATTCCGTGCTTCGGAAGGCACGTTAAGCCGTTGGTCCGGGTGGTTGTAATCTTTGATGGCAGTCGTTAAGCTATGTCAGATGCCTTAAGGCAGCTTGAAAAATCTGACACCAGTGTTGGCCACTTACACACCCGGAAAACAGACATTAAATTGACACGTTTCTATTTACGTAATCTTTACGATTAGTACCTTACCTACTATGTAGACTCTATCCATTGTACTCAAAGTTATTTAGGAACAATTAGACATATTTGGTTAGGAAAAAATTAGGTGTAATGTTTACTGTTTACGTTCTGACTTGTTATTAAAATAAAATAGCTGTTACTTTTGTGTACAAAAATAGAACTTCTGTTCTGTAGAACGATATTTTAAAAATATCTACTCTTATCCAGAACTTGCTTCAAACGACTCTGCGAAAAGGACAGGCAAATCGAAAATTTGTCTACTTCTGTAACATATTTATCTAATTCATAACTCCCTCTGTGGTCCAGTGGTTAAGGCGTTTGCCTGTAGACGCGGAAGTCGTGATTCTATTCCCACGGGACGTCTTTTTCCCTTGCGGGGTAGACAGAGCATAGGCTCTGTCTACCTCGAAATATATATAGATATAAGTCTATAAGACCTTGTGGCCACATTTAGCATGTTGGAGGGCGTGTAGGTGGAAAATGGAATCAAATAGTGATGGGTTGCTATCCGCATTACCTATTGACATGATACTGCAGATTTGAGCCTAATCCCTCGATCGGCTTTTACGATCTGCACGGGAAGAGAAGCAGCTGGCATATTCTACGTTTTTTCTTTTCTCCCAGACCAGCACGGAAGATGACCGTGGTCGTAATTCGACTTCAAGGTTTGACTGGCAGAGAATGCCTTAAGAGGTTCCGCGCGAACGAAAAACGTCGCTACTGCTCAAGCCATTAGGCTGCGCAGAACCATTCGGCGATTAGGAAAAAAGATGAAGTCTTAATATTTTCATATTTATATCTTTATAAAAAAAATAAGAAAGGGGGCGACCTCCGAGACGTACATATAAATATTGTCATGTGAGAATTATTGTTTTAGACGTAAAAATTACAAAGTTTTCGAAGAAAACTGCTTTTAGATATCATACTATATATACATCATTTTTAAATTTCATATGTATCTGTTTCAAATTCCAACAGGGGGGCGATCTTGTTCAAGGACTGATCTAAATTATACAAATACTTTTGATGTATTTAATTATTTCAGCGCATAGTACTAGTGATTTAAAAACACGTAAATTTTCACAATTTCGTGCAGTACCGTCATTAAGTCCACCTATTTTTATTTTGTGCAATAAAGTTTAATAAATAAATAATTCTCTAAAAAAGGTTGCAACCCACTCTAATAAAAAAATACTTACAATCTTTAGTGTTAATCTCTAGACCAAAGTGGCATACATTAAAATATACTGTGTGAGTTGTTTATTTAAGTAGACGATAAGAATATAAAATACCTAGTTTGTAAGAACATAACAATTTCAGGTGCAATTATTTTCTTGTTTCATACTTTTAAGGACGTGTGTTACAACCTCCGTGGTCCAGTGGTTAAGGCGTTTGCCTGTTGACCCGGGGGTCGTGGCTTCGATTCCCACCGGAAGCATACTTTGTTTAGTTGTTTCCAGTTTGGTTAGGACATTGCAGGCTTGAATCACTTGATTGTCTGATAATAAAGATGATTCCGTGCTTCGGAAGGCACGTTAAGCCGGGGGTCCCGGCTGCCATCTGGTAGTCGTTAAAGGAACCACGTCAGAGACAGAGAGGCGGTTCCGAAGAACTCTGTCACCAGGGTGTGCATGGTCGATTGACCGTGACACCTACACGAAATGATGATGATAAGGACATGTGTTTAGTAGTCGGGTTTTAGTTTTTGAACTTATTTCCACTTAAGTGCTGTTCTGATTATATTGGCTATGTCACTGTAAAGTCCCTCCTATTTGCTTCGCTGGAGTCGGTTAATTACTCCAAACCGCGTCATCGTGAATCTATTGGTTGGACTATCCTATTAAAATAGGAAACACTTGAAAAGCATAACTTCCTACGCAGTCGGGTAGGTACGTACCGACGAAACAGGACCTAATTAAATATGTCTAGACTTTAAAGACTCAAGAGACAATTAAAATTTAAGCTAAACTTGGCCTTTCGGTCTTTTACCCCGTAAGGGATAAAGACGTAATAATATGTATGTATGTATGTATGTATGAAATTCAAGGCAATATGATAATGTATATTTTTACGTATCCACGGAGTACGTACCATTTATCAGAGACGATAAAATACTGAAAGTAAGATAGAATGATTTAGTAGAAGTAAAATAAAAAACCAAAATAACTTTCATACATTTTTTATTAAAATTGTAAAAAATATACCAATATGTATAAAATAGTATAAAATCTTATATTCTAGGTATAAATCTCAGTACCTAACTACAAGTAATATTTACATGAGTGAATAGTTATTTACAATATCACGAATCGGGATAGTCACATTTCAGTTAATGAGAAAGTCCAATTCGTTATACTGAAAAACTTCACAAAACTTGAAACGTCACACGTCACAAAACCTAACAATAGCACACCGTGCAATTTTATAAAACATATAAAGGCAGTAAAATCAGTAATATTTATTTCAGTAAAATACCTTATTCACTTATTCAGTTTCGAAATTACTGTTTTAGGACAACATCGAATTCAGTTGTTTCTAGTGCAAACCATTTTACAAGTATAAGAAGCATTTTCCCTCATCAAACCATCAACATTTGTAGATTCAACATTTTCAGATGCTGACCTCAACATATCTGGCTGTAGAACACTCGAATCTGGTTGCACAATTTTATCATTCGTGATTGGAGTTAAGTTAGACAGTCTAGCTCTTACAGCCTCTCTTAAAGAAGTTAGTATGTCTACGTTTTTGGGCGCTCCTAACTTTGAATCAACTGATCCTGATACACTCTTGTCTACTGAAAAAACTTGTCCACTTGAATGTCCATTTGTAAATCTGTCATTAACTTGTGGTTTTGATTTATTTATTAACAACTTGGGCTTTGGTAGTTGAGGAAGCGGTTTCTTTGGAATGGTAAGTAAGGGTTTATTTTCTGTTTCTTCAACATTTGAAGGCGCTTTTAGTCTTGTAGGAACCATTTCACTTGGTGCTTCATTGGCGTCAGAAAACGGTCTTAATTTTGAATCAAATCGTGATGAACCACTTTTTTTAGAGTTTGTTATTTTTGGAGAAAATGTAGGCTTCCTTGGAACTGTGGGTCGTTCGTTAAGCCTAGTTGCTAAAGTTGGTTTATTTCTCGACGATTCGGGCTTGTGTGTTGTAGTACCGAAAGATATTTTAACTTTATTTTCAATTGGTTTTAACTTACCTAATACTGGTATCTTGCTGTCTCGGTAACGACTAACAGGTTCTGGTAAAATGTCTGTACTAGATTTTTTGTTTGTTAAAAATTGAGGCGTTCGAAAGCTTGGGGTTTTCAATACAAATGGAGGTGGAGAAGAGGTAAAAATTGTGTTGAGTTTCGGTGCCTCCACTGTTTTTGGCACAGGCACACTTTGAGCTGCAGGCATTTTGAAAGTTTTACTCTTTGCTGGCTTGGTACGTGAGGAGTTTACTCTTGAACTAATCTGAGGTCTTGGTTTGCTTGAAGCTTTTGTTTTCTTCTGGGGTTTGCTATAAGATGGCGATAACAATGATGGCTTTTCAGATCCAAATGTTAAACTGCTTTGTCTCATCATTGGAGAATTTAGGGTTGGCAGCAATGATTGATCAGTTATACGATCACGGATAGACTCTAAACGATCATTAAAATCATAATGAATTGCCTTTAATTTATCAGTGACATCTTCATGGGTCCTAGATACAGCTTGTAAGAACTCGTGTGGGTTCTTTAACGGGTCTGCTAAAATACTCAAATCACTTTGCTGCACATCCTTTAATCTTGTCTGAAGAGTTTGTTGAATGTCTTTCATGGTGTTCTTGGTGTGTGATCTGAGATTATCCGTTAAAGTTTGACTTGAACGTAAAGAATCGTCAATTATATTTCTTCCTGTAATATCCAAGGGGGTGTGCAAGAGGTTTTGAGCGTTTTCTCTCATGTTAGAATGTAGTTCCTCAAGAGTGGGTAAGTTGTAGAGACTAAAAGGTCCTCCTAACAACTTTGGTCCTTTTCCAAGAGATCCCTTGTCTGATCCAATAGTCAAAGTTGCTCCCAATAATCCATTTTTACCACCTAAAGAAGATTCTAGTTTCATTGGTTTTAAATTCAAACCTTTCGGTACTGCCAATTTAGCTTTATAAGAATTGAGGTTTAATCGCGGAAGGCTAGTTATTTGAGAGAGGAAGCCATGTGGATCAGTTAATGTTAATGGCTTTAATTGAAAGATATCTAAATTAAGATCTTCGAAAGGTTGTAATGATGGTAGTACAGATTTAAAAGAAGGAGTACTGGCATCTACTGACATAGTATTAGAATTATCAGCGATGTTTTCATATTCTTTATCAAGAACTCCAAAGTTATCTTTTGGTTCTTGTTGTCCAATGTTATTTAAATTTGGAAATTTTAAATTTAAAATATCTTTTATTTCCAAATTAGTTCCCTTTAAACTATTCGCAATACTAAGAGGTTTAGGGTGCAAAATGTTATGTGGTAAAGATGGTTTATGTTGCATTTCAGGAGCCATTTTGTCTATGACAGGGTCACTACCATCAGCTGCCATTTCATTGCTCATATTTCCTTCAGGAATAAAGTCAGATTTCTGGTCGAAGCTCGAAGAACATGTATTTTCAGGTTCAATACTTTCATTACTTCTATCGATATTTTCTGTAATGTTGTTAGTATCTGATACATTATCTATGACTTCTGTGCTATCCAACTTCTGCGGTGTTTCTGTAGCATTGTCTTCTAAAGAGTTAACATCAACTCTCTGACCAATAGGATCTTGTAATTGATCAGAAATTGTCTCACTACTAGGTAAATTACTGCACTCAACATTTTTGGAAGCAAAAACTTCTTGATCTTTCTTGGCGCTTAAATCTAAAAGTTTGTTAGACATATTTTGTAAATCTTCAATATCAAGTGCTTTGGAAGGTGCATTTTCGGGTTCCGCATCTTCAACGGCTTGTGAAACGGCGTTTTCTCCACCGTCACATTCTTTGTTAATATCACCTAGTTTAATCGTTTTCTTATTCGTTTCTATTGTTATTTTATCTGTAGGCTTCCTTATTGTACCAAGCTTTCTTAATATATCTTCTTTGAGCGATGGAAGAGTAGCTTTTTTAGATGGAGGTTGGATTTCTGCGATATAACTATTAGATTCATGCTTTTTATCTACATTTAACATTTTATCACGATTTTCATCAACACAATCATCATTGTTTGCAAAAGAACTCAAATCACTACGTTGTTTATCTTCTGGTTTAACTATATTTGGGAAATGATTACTTGTTTCTGGTACAGAATCCTGCTGTTTAACGAAATCTTCCAAACAATTTTCTTCTGATTCTTGTTTTCTTTGTTCTATGTTAGATTCTTCGGAGATATTTAAATCGTTTACATTTTCATCGTTTAGTTCATCATCAATCATATCGTCTGTTTGACTGTTTTCTGTTGAATCACTAACAAAAAAACTATCGCTATCTTTGATTCCATCATTGGCTGTATCAAATTCAGCATCATTACGTGAAACTTCATTAGAATTATCTGTGACAGGATTTAGATTTTCATCTGCAAATTCTACGAGATGAATTTTTGAAGGACTTGGAACTGTATCAATTATTTCAGTATTTGGTACGTTATTTACATCTTCTGGTAAGTCATTAACATTATTATTCAGTGGTTCTACATCTGTGCTTGTACACTCGATATTACCAGTAGGCACATTGTTAATATGGAGTTTCTTTATTTTAGGAGATTTAGGTAATTTCTCAAGGATTTCGGTATTTTTTGCTTCTGGTATACTTGAGTGATCGTGCATTAACGAGTCACTATTTTTATTGTCATCACAGACTTTACTTCCCTTTGTTTCATGATGAACATTCATTCTTACTTCTGAAGGACTTGTATCTGCATCTACAATACCTGACTTAAATATTCCTTTTGGTATTGGTTGAATGTTATCTGTACCCCCTTTGTTATTTGAATTCTTAAAACCGATCTTTAATCCATTAGTAATTAGGTCTCCTAAGTCAACAGTTTTGAAATTTTTGAAAAGGCTAGATTCCTTATTTTTATTATTAGAGGGAATCAATTCAGGTATGTTGGATCTTGCCTTGGTAAAATCATTGTTTGAAGTTTTGACCGGGGGCACTAATTCGACGTCTTTCAAATTTAATAAAGATTTGAAAGGCAAAGGCTTTATAGTTGTTAAATCTAATTTCTTTGTTGGGAAGAGTGGTTTCAATTCAAAATTAGTTGTACTAGGAGAATGAACACTATCAAAAACAGATTTTAATTTATCAGCATTATCATTTTTGATTGTTTGTAAATGGTTATCTAATTTCAGCTTTAAATCTGATAGTGAATTGTCTATATTTCTATTGAGCGCATCCAATGGATTTTCAGTTGTACTGGCTTCTTTAAAGTTTCTGAATGCTTTTTTATTATCTTTGAAAGATTTAAATTTGAACTGCCCATCTGATTCACCATTGTTTTTTTCAGGGAACAAATTAAATAGCGATGGGTTTAATTTTAATTTCAAACCTTGCAGACCGTTTCCGGTACCGTCGATGATCTGTTCATGAACATCACTCGCCCCGACGCTACTGTCCATATCCCAAATATTCCTATTTTTATGAAGTAAAGTGATTGGTTCTTTTCTTGCCGTAGTGAATATTTCATTAAACGAAGTTGGTGAATACTGTAAATTTAAGCTATTAGGTCTTCCTAAGGGATGAATACATCTAGACTCCTGAACGTGAGAAGCTTCTGATTCAGTATCGTCTCTGCTTTCTATACTATCATTGGATTTCAATATGACATTGACAATGTTTCGGGCTGTATCTATAGCTGAACTTACATCGCTCATGACATCGACGTCTGGTGCTTGGAGAACGCTTCTGACGGCATCTCTTGCTAGTGCTTCTTGGTACTCCTCGTCTGTGGCTTCCCTCAGGGTCTCTAAGACAGATGATGCTAGGCCAACTTCTGGATGGAGCAAGGGCTTGGTGTCTTCTTTGGTCTCTTTGTCACTGAAAAAAGAAAAAAAATATAAGGATGGCGATCCATCGCACCTTATAGAGACCAATGGCGTATAATAGGGGAAGTCTTTGCTCAGCAGTAGGACAGCAAAGGCTAATAAATTTAAAAAAATATTTCGTTCATTTTGTATTTTAGCCAATATTCCACGTTATATCCTTAATCTTGACTTGAGAGGTCTTATCAAAACTAAGAAAAATTTCAAGTGAATATTATCATTCTCGAATGGTAATATTTACTTGATCTGATGAATGTTAATAACGTATTTAATGTATACAATACGACGACGAATCTTGGATATGCTAAATATGGAATCTGTGTCATGGCCTTTTTTATCCTTTGTTTATACTTAAACACTGTGTGAGATGATCAAACTCATTATAGGCATCTAACATAGGTGCCTAGCAACAGAATGCTCCAAAAAAGCTGCAGATAGGGATATGTGGAGAAGGATCACAAGAGCAGCGTTCATGGACATGCAGCCCGATCCATAATCACGACAACTCTGTCTAGAATGTATGACTAAGAAGAAGAACGTAGCATAATGACTGCCAAGGTATTATGACAGGATTTGTATCCTGTCATAATACCTTGGCAGCACTTATCACCAATTCCAACGTGAAACACACCGGTTGTCAAAAGTCAAAAGTCAAAAAAGTCAAAGATTTTTATTCAAAATTGGATACATGTATCTCTTTTTGAACGTCATATTTTTATTTCTTATATTTGTTTAATTTATGCAAAATCGAAATACTACTAGCGTTTCGCAACGACCACTGGTGAGAAGAATACGCCGAAAGAAAGTCAGTCCAGACTTGGTCCCTATGTGCCTGAAGGGCTCCGATTACATTGTTTACATATATTATATCATCAAATAAATTTATATTAATTGCCAAGCATTTTTATCAATTATATAATCAGCAATACAATAATATGCTTTTTTTACTAATTGGTATTTTACAGTCGCTTTAAACTTAAGTATAGGCAGACCTAATATTTATGCAGGAATTTTATTATAGAAGCGTACTCCTAGACCCAGAAATGAATGCATAGTTTTCTGCAATCGCAAAACTGGTGTAGCTAATTTATTTTTATTTCTCGTATTTCGATCATGAATATCACTATTTTTCTTATATAAATCAAGATTATGGCGCACAAACATAATATTCGCAAATATATACTGAGAAGGTAATGTTAAAATATTTATATCTTTAAACAATTCTCTAAGAGATTCTCTAGCACCAAGGTTATATATAGATCTGATAGCGCGTTTCTGCAGTACAAATATGGTGTTTACTTCTGCAGCGTTACCCCATAGTAAAATTCCGTAAGACATAACACTATGAAAGTAACTGAAATATACTAAACGCGCAGTATCAACATCGGTCAGTTGTCTAATTCTCCTAACAGCATAAGCTGCAGAACTAAGTTTACCCGCTAACGTAGTAACATGGGCACCCCATTGAAGCCCGGCATCAAGAGTTATTCCAAGAAATGTTGTTTTATCTGTTAAATCTAGTGGTTCATTGTCCATTATTATACGTGTAGGAATTTTTTTAACATTTGGTAAGCAAAATTTAATACATTTCGTTTTCTTAGCATTTAATAACAGATTGTTCGCTGTAAACCAATCCAACACCTGAGCTAAAGTACTATTAACCACGTCAAAAGAATCAGTCTGTCTATCAATTTTGAAGACAAGAGAGGTATCATCGGCAAATAGTACAGCCTTACATGTATTCACACAGTAAGGTAGGTCATTGATGTAAATGAGGAATAACAGAGGCCCTAGTATAGAGCCCTGGGGTACGCCCATCTTAACCGATGATCCGGAGGATTGAACCCTATCTAAACTAACTTTTTAAGTTCGCCCACTTAAATAAGATTCATTTAAATCGCGAGATTTCTCTTTTATTCCATAGTGCTCCAGTTTCGAGAGAAGGGTATTGTGGTCTACGCAATCAAAGGCTTTGGAAAGATCACAAAAAATACCAATAGCATTTTGTTCCCGCGATTGAGATCCCCCGCGCGCGCGCTCCGAGCGGCTGTACTTTGGACCCGTCTACGTATAAATTAACATTTAAAAATAATTTGAGTTGTAATTTGTGGATAAAGTTTACTTTAATCTGAACCTATAACATAGTAGTTACGAACTGTAATAAATTGGACTAATAAGATCTAGTGAGTGCATTGAAATCAATAAAAAATCATTTTAAAACGTTGACTGTGATTTGAACAAACAGCTGTGTTGTGTTGTGTGCGAGTGACTCATCAGTTGACTCGAATGATACCGAACAGCGCATGACGAGCTGAGGTCTCAATAAAAAAGACACTCATTGTTTTGGACGTGCGACGTAGCGCTAAGAGTGGCGAGGTGAAACCGGCGCTGCCTTACATAAACAACAGCGTTGGTTCGAATCTCGTCGGCACCAATTTTATTTTTTAAATGACATTTACTTTTTTATTTTTATCACTGACAATTTTAATTTATTACGTATGAGTGCTTAATGACAAACAACGTTATAGAATATTTGGCATATTTTGAGAGACTTATTATTTGTCGCATACAGTTTTTAAAAAATTAATTAAGATGGAGACGCCTGTATGTTACACTTGCAAAAAAAATATTATTGACAAACAAAACCTTTCATGTTCTATATGCAAAAACTCCTTTCATTTATTATGCACTAGTGTCTCAGAAAAGCGTTTCTATTTAATGACAAAAGAAAATAAAAATGAATATAAATGTCTATCATGTATATCCCAAATCACGGAGTCACAAACGAAGATAAGTAAGGTTTCACCATCTTCAAATGGAAATGTAACACAAAGGGGCAAAGATAGACAAAAGAATAATATGTCATTGGAAAACTTGATTGATGACGAAGATGACCAACAAATTACTTACTTGTCTGTATCCTCAACTTCAAGCCAGCTTAATAGAAGTTATCGTGAAATATGCGCACATCCCAACGATAGAATAGGCGAATTAGAAGAAAAAGTTTTGAAACTTGAGGAAAAGCTCGAAATCATTGAAAATGAAAGAAATAACTTGTTAAAAATAAATGACTCTCTTAACAAACAAATCACCGAATATGAATTGGCAGTCAAACAACTAACAAATGTTTGTAAATCGTCTCCACAAAGAAACACCATTAAGAAGTTAAGAAGAAGCTTATGTGAAATACCTATAGTAGAAACAAAAACTGAAAATCGTATAAAAGGAAAGAGCCTAAATTTCGACAACGAGAAAAGTAAGTATATTTCTTCAAAGGGAAATGAAAGGTCATTGTGTATTGAGAGTAAAAATATAGACTTTACTCCTAAACGGAATATAAAAGAAAACTTAAGTTCGACACCAAAAAGTAATATAAAGCGTCAAAACACGGAAATTCAAGTCGACCCGATTCATGATAATAGCTTACCAGCGGCAACGAATGATGCCACTAAAACCAAAATTCGAAAAAATACAATCCACTTACTAGGAGATGAATCTTTACGAGGTTTATCAGCAAGCCTAAGACATAGTAGGTCCGGCAAATGGAATGATCAATACAAGACATCAGCATTCATTATGTCAGAAGCTACAAGTACAGAAATACTAAAAAAATGTGATAGTATGCTTAAAAATCTATGTGAAAATGATATTGTTATTCTAGGCCTAGGAACTCATGATACTGATATTTTGAAATTCCATTCAAACGTATGTATATTGTTAAATAAATTAGGTAAAATTAAGGTTTACATAACTCCTGTATATTATAACTGCTCATTTAATGAAAAAATGTTAAATCAGAATATAAAATTATGGATCAGACATTTCGAAAATTGTAAATTTATTGATATAATGAGATACCATTATTCCAATTATGATTTCAATTATCTATCTTTTATTTGTAACAAAATTAATATATTAATTGATCATGAACAGTATTACAATACTTTTTTAAGTAAGAATAATCTAAAAAAATTGGTATTCAGACCTGATCCTTTGCGAGATGGAAACATTGTAAATGTAAAACCTATTATTGCCAAAAAAGGGACAATCCCATATTACTTTAAATCGATTGATGGAAAGCTTGCAGACATTGGAAATCCAGTGCTTGATTGTGAACAAATAACTGATGCACATAATTCGCAATTAAAACAAGAAGCCGGTAATGATTTTTTTCGTACCTAATTCCATAATCAATTTCAGCGTTTTTCACCAAAATATACAAGGCTTGTTATCAAAGAAAGAACTAATTGAATTAACACTTGAAGATATTAAAACTGAAATAATACCAGATGTCTTATGTTTCACAGAGACGTTTGTCGAGCAAGGACACGAAAAATATATAAATATAAAAAACTATGATCTTGCAGCCACTTACTCCAGAGATTATAAGAGAGGTGGGTCTTGTATATTATTAAAAAAGGGAACACCTCATAAGCCAATACTCGTTGATGTCAATATATCAGTTGATTATCATTTCGAATATTGCTGTACTTTTCTAGAGAAACTAAATACAATTGTAATATGCATCTACAGAATACCTATTAAAACAAAGCATCTTGTTGAAATGTTTTTTGTGAAATTAGAGGAAATTCTACATATATGCTTAACTAGGCACCCAAAGAAGAAAATAATAGTTGCAGGGGATTTAAATATAAATATTTTAGAAAACGATTATGGATATACTATAAGATTAAAAGAAATTTTCAAACAGTACAATCTTACTTGTTATATAGTAGAACCAACAAGAGAAAAATCTTGTATAGACTTGATTGTAGGAAATGTAAAAGATGGGATTGGTACAGTGATGCCGTTATGGTTATCCGATCACAATACAGCACAAATACTAAAATATCAAATTAAAAATATTAAAACTGTACAAAAATATATCTTCATCTATAAAAGATGTTATAGCAAAGAAAATATAGAAATATTTAACAAACACTTAAAAAACCTTTCATTCTTCGAAGTTTTTAACAGTAATGATCTGAATACGGCATTTAACAATTTTCATGATTTGTTTTGTTTAGTATATTTTCTATGTTTTCCTAAACTCAAAGTAAAAACCAACACGTCTTTTCACCTGCAATGGATGACCAAAGGTCTTAAAAAAAGCTGTAATTTTAAACGACAATTACGATATAAATATTACAAGAATAAAAATGATTTGAATAGAAATAAATACATCAATTATACCAAAATATTAAAAAAATGTACATATACAGCTAAGAAAATAACAAATTTTAAATATGTACAAAAAAGTAAAAACAGATGCAAAGCAACGTGGGATGTAATAAGAAACGAAAATGACGCATCACGTACAAACAAATCTTATATTGAAAGGATATTAGAAGACGGCATTGAAATAACAGACCCCTCAGCCATAGCTAATTTATTTAACAATTATTTTATTGAAACTACTAATAAAGTCAATAATAAAATCGAAAATACAAATACTATATATAGACTTAATAATACTATATTTTTGACACCCGTAAATGAGGACTTTGTAAATAAAATTTTAATGACTTTAAATAATACGTCAGCAGAAGGTTATGACTGTATTAGCACTAAAATAATAAAAGAATGTAGACAACAATTATGTCCTGTATTGACGTATCTAATAAACCTATCCCTACAAACTGGAACGTTTCCGGAGAAACTTAAAACGGCAGTGGTAAAGCCACTTTATAAAAATGGTGATAAGACCAAATTAAATAATTTCCGACCAATTGCTCTCAACTCAATTTTCCACAAAATTTTTGAAAAAGTTATGCATTCTAAGTTGACATCATTTTTTGATCAATACGGTATTATAAAAAAGGAGCAGTATGGTTTCCAGAAAAGAAAATCAACTGTACATGCTTTATTTGACCTCGTTAATAAAATATTACATGACATCAATGACAAAAAATTTACAACAGTAATGTATCTTGATATGTCTAAAGCATTCGACTACGTTTCTCATAGACAACTGCTAGACAAATTAGAACATAATGGAATAAGAGGACCAGCTCTGGAATGGATAAAATCGTATTTAACAAATAGGATTCAATGTGTTGAAATAGCAAAATTAAACAGGAACCAAGTATCAGAAACTTGCCGATCAGACTTTAACTATAATAAATTTGGCGTTCCACAGGGCAGTGTGCTTGGTCCTTTGTTATTTTTGCTATATATAAATGATATTCCCGAAATAATCAAGCACAAAATGATTTTATTCGCAGACGACATTTCTGTTATTGTTACAACAGATAAAAATAAGACATTAAATAATCATTATACTGACATTTGTGATACACTAGCATTAATCATAAATTGGCTGAATAAAAACAATCTTTTAATTAATCTCAACAAAACCAAATTTATAAATTTTAATAACATGATGGAAAATAATTTAATTAATTTAATTTATGATAATCATACATTACACGTTGTTGATAGCACAATATTTTTAGGACTTGTAATAGATAAAAAATTTAATTGGAAAGAACAAATTGACAAAGTTTGTAAAAAAATAAATAGTTTCTCATTTGCATTATATAAACTAGCAAGAGTTGCAAATAGAAGTACAGCTGTCATGGCCTATTTTGCTTATATTGAATCTGTCCTGAGATATGGTTTGTTAATTTGGGGAAACGGGTCAGATATTAATAAAGTATTTATAGCGCAAAAAAATGTATTCGTGCAATATGTGGTGTTGCTCCTTACGTGTCCTGCAAACCCTATTTTCAAGAACTAAAAATATTACCGTTTCCTTGCCTTTACATAAAAGAAATTTGCTTTTTTGTCAAAGACAATTTTAATCTTTTTAAACAGGCTAAGGATTTATTCCCAAGATGCGTCAGAAACCCAGAAAGATTGGTATTCGATGTAGTTCCAAAACAGGAAAAATTCAAAAAAAACTGTTATGCCATGTGCGTCACTATTTATAATAAACTACCACATACAATAAAAGAGCTTCCATTACATCGATTTAAAAGGGAGCTTCATAACTGGTTGCTGAATAACTTATTTTATTCATTGAAAGAATTCCTGGACCAGAAGATATAAATTGATTTTTTATTGATTTATTATATTTGTGTGTAATTTTGTTTTTTATATGACATGTATGAAATGTTTAAAAAATGACTACGGAATTGTTGACATGAGGAAATGTTTAATGTAATGCATAAAAGTAAATAATTTTAAATTTGTCAATTATAAATTACATTTATTTTAATGAAATATTTGTATACTGTTTTCAACAGTTAAATAGGCAGACATTTTTTGTAATACTCCATCTGTATCATACCCTATTTTATACAAATAAATAATTGATTGATTGATTGATTGATTGTTTTTCCTCCCAAGCATCATATATGTATTTCAACAGAGCTACACCCGCGTCTGTAGTTGACCGACCCTTTGTGAAACCATACTGTTCACGATGGAAAAGACTATGATTGTTGAAATAAGCTAATAACTGATTAAAAATAATCTTTTCAAATATTTTACTAAGCGCTGGCAGAATAGAAATGGGACGGTAATTAGTGGGATCATTTTTATCGCCAGATTTGTACAACGGAATTACTTTACTTAACTTCATCAAGTCAGGGAATGTCCCATAGTCTACACACTTATTGAATATAGAAGCTAAATACGGCGCGATTACTTCAATAATGTTACTAATGACAAATACAGAGATATCCCACAAATCTCCGGTTTTCTTATTGTTCAAACTCTTAAATGTTTCAATGATTATTTGAGGTGTTACATGTTGAAATATTAAATAGTTGTTACATACCGGTATACAGCTAGATACAAGTTTCTTAGATTTCTCTGATGATGAACGTAATAATAATGTTCTACACGTTATTAGCGCATCAACCGGTGTACACATTAATAGCGCATCAACCGGTGTGTTTCACGCTGGGCCATCGATCTCCACCAGAATATAACACAAGAAAAACTTCTATTGGTAGGCTTCATTTAACAACAGTTGAAAAATTTAAAGGACCAAACGACTAGGCGATTTTTTAATAAAAAAAAAAACAATAAACATGATTTAATTCCCCTCGAACGACGCTGCGTAAGCAGTGATTTCATCTATATGTGATCGTTTTGAAACCTATCCATCGTACCTCTAGCTTCGCCTCCTTCTTCATTATGCGAACTGATAATGAATGGAACACCTTCCCCGCGTCGGTGCTTTTCGACACGTACAATTTATTTGAGGCAAGAGCGAAAAGGCATTATTTGAGTTTGCGTCTATCACCTTAGACTTTATTGTGCTTCCTATCAAGCATGATACGGGCCAAACGCAATCATCAATTTAAAAATACAACGGGTTGCACTCCAGCCGGCCTATTTGCTAACTCAGTGTACAACGTTTTGATAGTAATTTCAAAGTACATTACGTTTTATATATCTTTCATAAAAATAGGCAATCGTGGAGACTAAAAAGGACCTGATGATGATGATGATGATATGAAACCCGCAATGTATTTTGAAGTAACTATCAAAACGTTGGTCACTGAGTTAGCAAATAGGCCGGCAGGAGTGTCGGCAGCAGTGAAAACTTGAACATTACAGCAGGAGCAGGCATACATATTCGCTGCGCGGTAGAAAGAGATATTACTTCCTCTCCTACGCCGCGCCGGCGGCGTCTCAGGTCATGTCCGTCTTACGAATTTTCGATTAGGTCACGTGTCCTGACGCGAGTCTAACATTTTTTACCCATCCCAAAAAGTACGCAACGCCGCTAAAGAAGTATTATTAACTTGAAAAATTTAAAAATATGGGTTATTGAAAGAGTTAAGTATTTTAACAGTAGTTTCATATATTAAACCAAACGCTTTCTATATAGATGATTAAATCATATATATGCTCACCTCACGACAGGCCAAAGAGCACGCACTGCTGACGGAAAGAAGACAGATGGCGCCCCCACGGAGTCAGCGTCTCGAAGCCGGCACGGACAGTCATCCACAGCGCTCGCCCGCATAAATGAACCTGGAAAATTTTAAAAGATCTATTAAAAAAATAATGCATAACACTTATTATATCATTATCTTTTTTATCAGGCAGAATGTCTGTAATAATAATCGCGTAATATCAATGATAGCACAGAGGAAAAAAAACTCTAACCACTCATCTAGAACCGTTTTTTTCGCTCTCCCCTAGGACCAGCCCTTTTTCTGACATGTGGAAAATTCGTTACGCATACTGATCTGCTACGGGAGTGGTAAAGAACAGTTATGTGGGACTCACACCCACTAAAAACCACTTGACTGCCCTCTCTACGCCAGATTACCCGAAGGCTAGGCACGGTGGAGCTACGCCACTCTTCCACCACCCCGGCTGCAGCAATGTCCTTGGGACTCACTTTATATATTACTTACCATCCATCCATTATAGCGACAGTCTTTACGCTTGTAACTTACTCATCATCATCATCATCATCATCATCAGGTCTTTTTGGTATCCACCGCAAGAGCATGACCCTCTCTGTACTACCGGAGCCATAATTGGCCAGAGCAGACAGAGGATTTGGCCTACACTCTCCTCGCTGGACAGACGAGTTGGAGAGGTCTCATTGATGTTTATGAGCTTTATTTAGCTTGTATTTCCTAAGTCGCCTCTTACGACATCCATGGGAAGACTTGAAGTGGTCCTATTCTACTCTGCCGGAAACCGCACGGCTTGTAACTTACTGTTTAGCTCAAACCCCCAGAAAGGAAAAATCCATGAACCCTATAAACTTACGAAAAACCTCACCTTCTCCCGTCGTTCCGGCCAGGTCCTGATCTGGTCCTCCAGACCTCGCGAAAGCACCTTCCTGATTTGAACGAACACGACACGGGCAGTCGTCCACGACGTCGAAGCGCGGGAGACTCGCCGTGACGTCTGGAGCCGGGCCTGGCTTCGGGCATGGACAGCATTCACGTCCATCATGGTCGTATATTGGCTGTGCTGAAGTCTAGAAAGTAAAAATGAAAAGTGAATAACTTAACCAGAGGGGAGCCTCCGTGGTCCAGGGGTTAAGGCGTTTGCCTGTAGACCTGGGGGTCGTGGGTTCGATTCCCACGGGAAGCATACTTTGTTTAGTTGCTTCCAGTTTGGTTAGGACATTGCAGGCTTGAATCACCTGATAATAAAGATGATTCCGTGCTTCGGAAGGCACGTTAAGCCGTTGGTCGCCGAAGCGGTTCCGAAGAACTCTGACACCAGGGTGTGCATGGTCGATTGACCGTGTCACCTACACGAAATGATGATGACTGAGGGGAGCCATCGACCTACTCTACAAAACAAAGAAAATAATATAGCATACATTTAAAGGGTTCCGTACCCAAAGGGTAAAACGGGACCCTATTAATATAGCTCCGCTGTCCGTCTGTGTCTGTCCGTCCGTCTATCACCAGTCTATGTATCTCATGAACCGCGATAGGTAGACAGTTAAAATTTTCAGAGATGGCGTATTTCTGTTGCCGCTATAACATCAAATACTGGAAAATAGAATAAATTTATATTTAAGGGGGCTCCCATACAACGAACGTGATTTTTTTGCTCGTTTTTGCTTGATATTCATAACCAACAGAAAGACGCTTGAAATAATCACAGAATATCTAGTTATATATTCACTTAAAAAATAAATAATAAAATCAAAATAAAACAAATATTTAAGGGGGGCTCCCATATAATAGACATTTATATATTTATTTTCATGTTGCTATGGAAAACTAAATGGTGAAAAAAATATATATCGTAACAAAAATCGTCTTTTAAGTCGGTTAATGAACAATAATTTTGCGTTATAGCGGTGGAAGAGAGATAGATACGTCACAAGCCGAACGCTTAGGCCGATCGTGCCTCTCTATAGCTAATTCCGCGCTCTCGCTTGCACTCGGAACGTGACACTTTTTCGTGCGTGCAGCCGGCGTTCATCGATTTATAAGACGTTATCATATAGTATTACGTCTTTTGCAAGGTAGACAGAGCCTAGATCTTTATCAGTGTTATTATAAAAAAACGGCAAAACCCAGGTTTAAACCTGGTCTACCTTAGTCCGGACTAGCGATGGATCAACCTAGGTTTAGCAAATTAAACTTTGTTTCATTACAAAAAGTGAACTAAGTCAAGACTAACTTAGACCTGAGACGATCTCTGGATGATCTAACGGAAGCAGGATTCATTCAATCATTCGGTGAGTTTGCTACTACTACGTTCCAATCTTCACTAATATTAAAATAAATAATAAAATTTATTGTTTGAAACTAGTATAAAACTAAAAATAATAAAATTGAAATGGAGAAACATGTTTATTTATGTCATACACGATATATTCAGTGGTCAGATAAAAAAATCATACTTTATACAAAACGTTTTAATAATTTTACAAACCTGTAACGGAACGCGTGTGCGCGCGCAACAAATTGAATTTGTTCCAAAGTAACCTCAAAGTTTGTTTACAAATATGATTGTAAAAAATATATTTACGATTACGTATTTATAAATATATAAAATTTACGTGAATAAAGTAAAAGTAAATATGGTGTATATATATTTACTTTATTTATGTTATATTATATTTATATTATATATAATATGAAATTAAGGTTCCTAAAAGTCATTGTTTTGTGACGGTTGTGAAATATAAATGACGACAAAAGCGTTGAAAACAATCTAATTAAATGTTTTGATATGTTAAAATGCAAATAATTAAAATATTTTTTCATAATTATATGTGTTGGTTTTATTCATTTTTTCGCAATTTCCAGGTTTTTGCTCATTGCAAATAGGGTAATAGGATTTGACATAGATTTTATTATCAAAGCATTTTTTTTGGTGAAAAGTGACCTATTAGTTGGTAACAAAAAAAGTTAGTACTAGAGTTTAAAATTGTAGGTTTATCTTTAGACCTAGGATCGTCTATGGCTAAAACGATAAACCTCGTTTTATAATACGATTTTCCTTAGTACTTGACTTGGACCCCGGCTTAAACCTGGTACTAACTTTAGTCCTTGTTTTATAATAACACTGTATAGATCTAGGCTCTGTCTACCTTGCAAGGGACAACATCTTGCAAGGATCAACATGCTAAAAGTGGCCTTCAGGTCTGATGACCTGAATGCCACTTTTAGGATGTTGATGGGCATTAGGTGGAAAACGGAATGAAAATAGTGATGGGTTGCTAGCCGCGTCGCTTATTAACATGATTCCTCAGAATTTTACCCATTCCCTTGATCGGATTTTACGATCTGCGCGGGAAAAGAAGCAGCTGGTACATTCTGCGTTTTTTCTTTTCTCCCAGACCAGCATGGAAGACCGACGTAAAATTTCAGATAGGTATAAAAGTTAACAGAGTCACATCGACGTCTGAAAACGCTTTGCTTATATGCCTATAAAATTGTGAAGTCACGTCACAAGCAAGCTGTTTATGGGCTTATAATAAATATTAAGGATATATTAGTAAGTTGCTTTAATGCCGCAAATAGCCTGACAATGTCAGGCCACAACACTGCATGCGACGTCGTATGGCAAAAATATATATATACTAGCTTTCGCCCACAGCTCCGCCTGCGTCAATGTCGATCCCTCGGGAATAGTGTTTTTTCCCGGAATAAAAGGTAGCCTATGTCCTTTTCCGTACTCCAGAGAACTTGTATGCAAAATTTCATGATGATCGGTTCAGTAGTTACGGCGTGAAAGCGTAACAAATAAACAAACAAACAAACTCACTTTCGCATTTATAATATTAGTAAGGATAGTTAGGATGGGATATAGATTTTTGCGACGCGACGTACGCCGCAACGCCATGTGTAGCCTCGCCCTTATCTAGACGCCTGGCAACGCTATGTGTACGCACCTTTGCCATAGTGTATATATTCTTTGCCTTTGCGGCGTCGTATCTCACAAATACTCGGGCGCTGCCACGGAATAATAAGTGGGCGCTGCTATATTCATTGTTTGAGCAGCGGCTGCTCAAACAATGTCAAAATATTCGGTGTTGTCCTCCAATTATGAATTCGTGCCGGTTGCTGTCGAGACAGCAGGCTCAACAATAATAATGTGTTATTTAAGTTAACGTTCACCAAATGATATTTAAAATATCTTACGATGAATAAAATATTTGACTATTGACGATTGACAAGGTGCCCGGAAACCAAAGACTTTATTTGAGTGAGGGAACGTGGGTATGACTACCGCTCTGGGTGACATCATAACTGCCTCCGTGGTCCAGTGGTTAAGGTGATACCACTGTAAATAAGGTCGTTCTGAACCTTATTTATCTCGCAAAATACTTAAATTAGGAGTTTCAAATCTAAGTAATATGATTTTTGACTATTTCATCTCCAAAAATTGAAGATAAAACACGTTTTGATAAAATTTTCTCGATAGAAATATTTTTTAAAAATGGTCTTCGTTCGCAGAGTTTTTGTTATTGTAGCTCAAATGCGACGAATGAAATAATGATTTTTAGACTAAAAGATAGGTTATTAGTAATTCATGAAAATGTAAATATGAAAATACAATTAACCGGTCTGATTTTATATAAAATAGAAATAACGAATTTGGCGCTTACTTTTTTTTCTTTGAGCGACTCGAGACTATCTCCTATCTCATCATTCACGGGCTAAACCGCCAAGCGCTATCCCTTGCGCGCACTTGATCAGTCCTTTGCCGAGCGAAGGTACCAAACATTTGAGACCTCGCCTTAAGCGAGAGCCGCGCGAACGTAAAACGTCGCTACTGCGCAAACCATTAGGCTGCGCAGAACCATTAGGCGATTAGGAAATAAGATGAAAAGTCATATTATTTTCATATATATTATTTCATAAAAAAAATAAGAAAGGGGGCGACCTCCGAGATGTTAAACTAAATATTGTCATGTGAGAATTATTGTTTTAGACGTAAAAATTACAAAGATCTCGAAAAAAATGGCTTTAGATATCATAACGTATAAATATCATTTTTTAATTTCATATGTGTCTATTGCAAATTCCAACAAGGGGGCGATCTTGTTCAAGGATTGACCTAAATTATACAAATACTTTACTTTTGATGTATTTAATTAATTCAGCGCATAAAACTAGTGATTTGAAAACACGTCAATTTTCACAATTTCGTGCAGTACGTCTTAAGGCGTTTGCTTGTAGACCTGGGGGTTGTGGGTTCGATTCCCACGGGAAGCATACTTTGTTTAGTTGTTTCCAGTTTGGTTAGGACATTGCAGGCTTGAATCACCTGATTGTCCGAAAATAAAGATGATTCCGAGCTTCGGAAGGCACGGTAAGCTGTTGGTCCCGGCTGCCATCTGGTAGTCGTTAATCTGACACCAGGGTGTGCATGGTCGATTGACCGTGTCACCTACACGAAATCATGATGATCAGGTTCAAAGGATATCCATATATATCCGAAGAGGAAGCGCGACTAGCATTATTGGTACCTTTGAGCCATTTCATCACTGATGGCAGTCGTTAAGCTATATCAGTGATCTGACACAAGTGTTGACCACTCACACAAAAAAAATCAATCGGTCAAATATTTATTGCTCTCCATAATATTACATATCTTAAATACAATCCAATTGTGGGTGGTGGGTGAGTAACATAACATTATGTTGTACAGTGTAACATTATGGGCCTAATATAGGCACCGCCATAGACGATTTTTTTTTTTAAATCTATGGGCACCGCAATATGAGCGGTCTAAGGGGATAATTTCTACATTATTATTTCCCTAATCAGTCTTCCATGCTGGTCTGGGAGAAAAGAAAAAACGTAGAATGTACCAGCTGCTTCTCTTCCCGCGCAGATCGTAAAAGCCGATCGAGGGAGTGGGTAAAATCTAAGGAATCATGTTAATAGGCGATGCGGCTAGCAACCCATCACTATTTTGATTCCGTTTTCCACCTACTGCCCACCAACATGCTAAATGTGGCCTACAGGTCTTATAGACTTAGGCTCTGTCTACCCCGCAAGGGAATAAGACGTGATACTATATATGTTATTTCCCTAACAGTTTTAACTTGCGTGTATTATTACTAAATATTTAAATTTTATTCTTACTAGTAGTTCGCTGCGAACATGGACCTCGCGATTATTTAATTTTCCTGATAATTTCGTAAGCTAGCCACTATTATACTGATTTTGATAAGCATGTTGTTATAGTGCTATTGTTTAGATGACTTCAAAAGCACTCTTTTTATTTTACTCACCACGACTTATTTCAAATTAACATACAATGAACACGATGTACTTACTTTCTTGTACTAATAGTTAACATGAATTTCTATCCAAACAAATAAACTACCATACAATGTTAAACCCCTTTTTTATTACTGTTGCACGAATAGTTGAAATAGTTTTTCCCTTCCAATCCCTAAATGAACGAGTAGAATTTTATCTAATTAATATGACAAAATCAAAACCGGGTTTCAATACAACATCTGTGAGGCGTTTAGCTCTCGATAGTGCAACGTGTAGTTGAAGAGCTGCGTTGCACTATCGAGCAATATTTGAGTAGGTCCGCACAGAAAAATAAATATAATTTCACTAAGGGACAAATAAATGTAACAGTTTCGTCATGTCTGAAAGACTATGGTTATTAACGGAATCAGGCCAGGTCATTTAATAGGTTAGTATCCGGGTGACTGTGCTTCGGTCGGCATGATAATGATGATTAAGGTTCTAAAAACGAGACATATGTGTTTTTTTGCTTTCTAAACCTATATGGTTTTGATGTATACCCGTCAATGATTATTTTTTTTAGCCCCGATTGACATATTACCCCCGTTTCTTCGCTTGAGCTTTATACTTATAAAACTTTTTCATATGTATAAATTTTCTGGCTTGTTTTGTCCGGACACACCCCAGCTCCTTTTTCATTTGGCTTTTGTTTTTATTTCTCTCGAAGAGTGCTGCACTCCCATACTCCTCTTTCTATGCTTCGGCTTTACCTTCCAAATATGGTTTGCGTACGTTTGGATTCTACATCTGTACTTATCTTTCGCCCACTGAACCCCATTTCTTTGTCTTTATTGTGTCTGTTTTGCGGAATTGTTTCTTCTTACACTACTATTTTCATTCATTTCAATTGTTTCATACCCAAAGGGTATAAACGGGACCCTATTAATATCGCTCCGCTGTTTGTCTCTCTGTCAATCCGTCCGTCTCTCACCAGTCTGTATCTCATGAACCGTGATAGTTAGACAGCTGAAATTTTCACAGATGATGTATTTCTGTTGCCGCTATAACAGGAAATACTAAAAAATCGATAACGGCAACAGGTAGACGATTGAAATTTTCACAGAATATGTAGTTATATATTATAATTAAATAAAAATAAAATTAATGTTAAAGTGGGGTCCCATGCATAAGACATGATTTTTTTGCCGTTTTTATAGATAACGGTACGGAAACCTTCGTGCGCGAGTCCAACTTGCACTTGGCCGGTTTTTTTACCAGCTTTTATTGTGAAAGGATTGAAACTGTAAAATGTTGTAAACGGGATGTTCATCATTAAAAAGCTCGTCATCTTCAAATCAGATCAGCGATTTTTTATAATTATCTTCCACCACCATAAAGTTAAGTACAATGCGAAATTGAAGTTAAATTGGTTGTAAATAATTGCTTTAATTTTTGGTTGCAGGCTTACACCCAAACAAACAAATATACATACTCAAAATTAAAGATAAATAAAAACGTATTAAAATATCCCTACGAATTTTTGCACTTCTGACTCCATCTGTTGGAGAAATTTGGAACTAACAAGAATTTATTATGGAAATTTTCATGGACTGGTATTTTACTGTTCTAAAGGAACGAAATGTTATAAATTAAAAATAAGAAAGTCACTTGGAATTTAACTTGGTACAGACAGCGAAAGAAATATTTGCAATCATTGAAAAATCAAATTTTCTTGCGCGGCTCAAAGTTTTTTTCTCTTTACGATCGGGTAACTACCGTGCTTCGACTGAGTCAAACATTAGATAAGTATAGAGGAGAAAGTACCGTTCTAGTTTATAATTGTTCATGTTTTGTTAACAGATTTAAATTGAATACACAAAGCATGGACAAAGCAGGCTTCAACGAAATACCGCCACCTAGCGGCGGCTGTGGTAACCTTCAAGATGTAAAATTAAATTAATTTCAGCGCCATCTTGTAACATATTCAGCCTAAACGTCATTTTCAATTTTCATTTCTCGAAATTCTTTAACATTTATTTAAATATCTCGTATACTGCTAAACCGATTTTGATGCCCAACGAACTTGAAAATTGTATTTATAAGATCTATATATATTCTCAATTTCATCTTGATTGGAGCATTGGTTCTAAAGTTATCGCGGAACAAACATACATACAAAAAATGGCTTTTCGCCCCAACTTAAAGACCTCGTTCGCTTCGCTCGCTCGGTCCATTATTATTCAACTAATATTTTTTCTTAGCTAATATTAATTTAATAATTACTTGTATTTTATTTTTATATTATCTATTTCCAAAAAAAAAATTTAATATAAAAAACCGACTTCAATCAAAATTCTGAACCGATTGTGATGAAATTCGAATAGGAAACTTGAAAGCATAACGATTCAAACAAAAAAATACTTACTAAAATCGGTTCATAAATGACGGAGTCCTGAGGTAAAAACATTAAAAACCGGCCAAGTGCGTGTCGGGCCACGAGCAAGGTAGGGTTCCGTAGTTGCGAATGCCAGCTTTGAGTTCACGGCTCACGGATTAACGACTAAAAACGTATAAAAATGAGCCCACATAGGATGGTGGTAACTAAAGAAAGTGTTATTAATCCTACTTCACAAGGGAAATTAGAAAAAATATTATTTGATAGAGTTCCACCTCGAGTAGAAGCAAGCGCTAGTAACAAGATTTTATAGGTATACTAGCTGTTGCCAGCGACTTCGTCCGCGAAAGCTATCCTATCTTTCAAGTTGGATCGAACTGCACATGGTGTGCGAATTTTATTATAATCGGTTAAGTGGTTTAGGAGTCCATTGAGGACAAACATTGTGACACGAGATTTATATATATTAAGATTACTCCGCAGAAGGCAGGCACCAAGCGGCCTAGTAGGTATCGTTCCGCCAAAAGCCACGCGCGTGAACGTTGCTATTAATTTAGGTACGAGTATTATTATTATTAAAGCTGCCATGATTTTATATTTTCTTTACTTAATGTGGTTTGTAAATTTATATTCAGAAGTTGTTTTATGTAACTACCAACAGTCTTAAAATTTTCTACATTTCTAACCGCCTTCAAATAAAAGGAGGTTATCATATCAGTTCAGTTGTATGTTTTATACCACAGAATTCCTGAACTGATATAAAAACATCATTTTTTGTTTGAAATGGTATGCCTACAAGTTGGACCATCAAAATTATATAATATAGGTAAATTTCATCAAAATCGGGTCAGTAATATGTTTGAAGTCGATTTTTTATATGAAAGATTATAACAAGAAAGATTTGGCTGTTTATTTATTCTCGTTCCCATGTGGTTCCCACTAACGAACCCAGGTACAGAATGTTAGGGTTAACACCGTTGGCCTTCAAACCATCAAATCAGCCAGTCAAAATTAACAACTTTTCCTATGAGACCAATGCTGGAACTCAAAAAAAATTTCGACATCTTCATATAAAAACGTTCGACCGCCCAACCCGGCAATTTATATGAAAACGTCAATATTGTTTGTGATCCCAGCATTGAGCCCATAAGTTGTTCATTTTGACTGTCTGATTTGATGGTTTGAGGGATAACGGTGATTACCCTAACATCCTGTATTATTTAAAAAAACTAAAACATCTTTTTACTGTTTGTACCACACAGGACTTATATCAAAATTATGTTTTCAAAGATTAGTTACAAATTTAATAAAACTTAAAAAAAAAACAAGAAACTTACAGCACTGAAAACCAGCAAATTCACAATAACCCAACCCCACATTTTCCACTGCACCACTCATGGAGACCAAATGAAGCTGGTCTTTCGATCCCCATCCTAATATTAGAATCAGAACCATCTCATATCTCTGAGATAACTCGAATCAAGAGACAAGGCACGTAGGTACGAAGAGTTCGACCGAACGTGCTTGGCGCGAAAACTGACAATCAGCTGTTTTACTGATTAGTTGTCTAGGCGCTGATAGGCGACCTATTTACATAATTACGACGATAAAAAGTGGAGTGTTGTGATTGGTAGAAATTTATGTGAAAAACATTATAGCTTTAAACATGTACTGTAGTGGCAGATATAGTAGAATTTAATAATTCTGCTATGTTTCGAACCACTTCGAGACAGCTCCGTGGCGCAGTGGTTAACACGCCAGCCTGTGACACGGAGTGCCCGGGTTCGATCCCCGGCCAGGTCAAGATGGAAAATGATCTTTTTCAGATTGGCCTGGGTCTTAGATGTTTATCTATATATGTATTTGTAAAAAATATAGTATCGTTGAGTTAGTATCCCATAACACAAGTCTCAAACTTACCTTGGGGCTAGCTCAATCTGTGTGATTTGTCCGTATATATTTATTTATTTATTTACTTCGTTTTGTTTTATTTTGTAAAACTTTTTAGCACTGTTCAATAGTATATTTTTGTTTAAATGACTTTTTGATGCCATAAAATAAATAAATAAAAAACCAACCCAGAGGCCAAAGATAACGCTTAACTACTTGGCTGCTTGCAAGTATTTCCGAAAGAGTCTGCAAGTACAAGACTTGCTTCTTGCCCCGCATCCAAGAGAGTAGTATCCCAATACCTTCATTCCCTTCCTAAATCTAACAAATTCCTATCCTTCCGCAGCTTATAAAGGCTTTTGATAGGCAGTCGGAAGAACACACAAGCTTGGTGAATATGGCAATATCCTCGCATGGAACGAAGAATCCTTGGGAGAGATGTCTTCGTCTAGCTGGCCGCCGTCTGGACTTCTTACGGCTGTAATGATGTATGATGATGATGATGATGATGATGATGATGATGAACTGTTTGTTTGTTTTTCGTGTGAGTGACCAACATTGGTGTCCGACTTTTCAAGCTGCCTAAAGGCATCTGACATAGCTTAACGACTGCCATCAATGATGACAGCCGGGACCAACGGCTTAACTTCCCTTCCGAAACCCGGAAGAGCTCGAGACTTGTTTGTACCACTTTCGGTTACCCATCACAGTGGGGATTGCGCCCAGGGTTGCTTAACTTAAGTAAGCGCTGTTTATGTTCACGACCACTAGGCCATCGGGCTTCTCCTGATGACGAATGAAAACCAACTAGTACAAAGTACTTTTGTATATACGTACTAGGTATAAAGACAAACAATATAGTACAGAATATGACAAAAACAGAGTCAAGTTTACAAAATTAAATAATTTGTGCAACCCCAGACGCAAAATCCCTCTATCAAGTAAATGGCTGGATCAATTTTGATAGAGCATGTCCAAGAACCAGTTGAGAGCCATGGTGCCACAGACAGACACACATCCAGATAGAGGTCAAACTTATAAGTACACCACTTTTGTATCGGGGATTAAAAATTAAAACACAACTGCCTATTGCGATTCTAACGATAGCTCACTTAATTAAATATATTCAGGCATTTATAAGACAGATATACACCCAAAAACTCATAAGACATAAACATAACACTCCTTTTTTGAAATAATGAAATAATTTCAAGTATTTCGACTTGCAGCATATTTGACAAACCCCCCATTATTCTGTGTACAAACATATTTCCTTACTTGCGTGATTCTAATATACCATTTATCTTTACATTTGAGTACCATCCGATCGCAATCCCACACATGTAAGAGAGAATGTGAAGTGGGGGACAGAACGACAAATCATTACTTGGAAATTTTGCAAGCGTGAAGTGGTAACCATAGAGATAAGATAATGTGGTAACAGACAAACAAAGTTACTTTCACATTTATAATTAAATATATTATTAAGGATTAAAAATTAGGTTGGATCAACTTGGTTGTAGCTGGAATTTCAATGGCTGTATGCCTCCAACCAATGTCATTTTAACCTTACTTACGTTAAAGTCATACAGGGAAAATAGTTCGGATAAAATGTAATGTCAAAAATCCTAACCTAACTAACCTAAGCTACGTACCATTTGTTTGTAAACAATTTATTTTTCTGTATTTGCATTACATTACAAATAAAATACAAACATGTCCAAAGACGGAACAGTAAGTAAAGAAGCTACAGAGGCAGTGATCAACTTTCTCAAGGCAAATGTATCCAAATCTGACATTCCGAAAGTGGAAGCGGAGTTGAAAAAAGATTTCTTCCTTGCCAAAACAAAAAGCAAAGACCAGAAGAAAAAGAAACCTAGAAAAAAGAAAATACACAGCCTTTCAAGAAAGGAGAAGACAGCATTAGGATTCTATGTAATACCAAGGAATGGTGTAAAGTATAATGAAATCTTACCACTTAACAACGTTTGGGAAGAATACATGAGTCAAATTATAGAAATAAATAGACAAGTTCCTCATGTTAATAGCAAAAGCTGGGAGAACTACACTCAAACTATTTACAAAGCTGATTTCCATGGAAGTCGCTTACAAGTGGTCAGGTCAAAATGCCCCAGTTATGTTGGAAAAAGTGGTATATGTATAATGGACACGAAGAACACATTTAAAATAGTTTCTGAAGACAATGTAGTGACGACTATACCAAAGAAAGAATGTGTATTTGAGATGAGTTTAAAGAATTTTAGAATTACTATATTTGGTAAACATTTGTGCGTGAGACCTGCTGAGCGCTCAACAAAGAAAATTAAAAGCATCCTCCATCCAGATTTATGATTTATTCAAATGTCTGTTATTTTTGTTTTGTAATATACTGTATGTAAATGACTTGAATATTATTCTTTTTTAAACTTTTGCACTTTAAACATAATTATGTATAAATGGCACTTAGTACAAACCTTTTTATTATAGAGTTACATCCACTGCGGTCTCAACGAGACTCCCAGACACTCAGTCTTGATGAGACCACGATGTATGGAAATCCATTGAAACATCAATGGAAACAAATAATAAAAAGGTTCATGCTAAGTCACATTTATACAGACAGTGTGTTCCATCATCAGTGTCGGAGCATTTAGTGGTGTGATATATTATATGGCATTTATTATTGACAAATCACCCCCATATTTATTTTTGTCCTACCTCAAATTTATGCTTGGGAAAACAATTAAAAGACCTTATTCAAATTGTTATAACTTCTTAACTATCTCATTGAGAGCGAAGATGTTAAGGATCTTATTTTGTTATATATAAACATTAAGTTCTGTCATTTTAAAATAAAAAAGAAATAGGTTATTGGTTTAGTTTTTCATAAAAAGCTAATAATTTGTTAAAAAAATCACAAAGAAATATTTTTCTTAATCTTTTGGAATTTCTGTCTTTTTTCTTCAATGTAAATTAGAACATTTTTTTGTATCCTAATCTCATTGTGTAGCAGTGTTACACATTGCAATTATCTTACTCATTGGCACTCTGTATTCCCATTCAGTAACAGTCATTAAGAAATGTTCTTATAAAAGCATTTCCAATGTTTGTTTTATATGTAATATTTGTAATGTAACGGAATTAAATAGGAAAACAGAGTGCCAATGAGTAGCAGTGTTATTCATTGGGAAAAAGATAGACAGATATTTTTTTCCCATTGTGTAGCAGTGTTACTCATCGCGGTGTGACTCAATGGGAACAAACCGCTAGTAGTATTCCCACTGCATACTACCAAACAATATTTAACTACAAAATTTGCCAATAAGATACGTTGTACGGGGCGCTATGTCGTTTTAATTTATTTGTATTAAATGATTTTTATACAGCATAGCAGCCCGCCCCAGCTTCACATTGGTAGATAAAAAATAGCAAAAAGAGACATATACCTACTGGAATTATTCTTTTTTTTTTTAACACTTTGGGTTATACCATGGAATAATAAACCTAAGTGTTATATATTCCGTGGGTTATACATACATTACATTACATTCTCAAAGTTTTCATACGGATCCCAAACTTTAAAAAAAAAATTCTTTAGCCTATATTCATCAGGGATAATGTAGAATTCGCCAATCCGTCTGCCAAGCGAGGTGGGTGAGTATGGTGATATCCAACAATGGAACAAAAAACCACCTTTGTCTCTCCCAGCAGTGAATTTTTTACGGCTGAGATGATGATGAATGTAGAATTCTAACGGTGAAATAATTTTTCAAATCAGTCCAACAGTAGTATCGGAGCCTATTCAATGCATATAAAAAATAATCAAATCTTTTCTCTTTATAATATTAGTGTAGGAAAATAATGAAAAATTTGAAATACCTACCTAATAAAGTTCTGTGACCATGAAAGACGGATAGCAGTCTCAGTAATTGGATGGATCCCATTTGTACTCTTTTGTTATAGAACTCTAAAATCATGCTTGGTGAATGGTCTCCTAGACAAAAACGTCCATTCCACTCATTACATTTTACTAGAAGCTGTCATCAATTCAACCCGTCCTTAGAGGCTACGATTTTACAGACAGAAGTCATGCTACATGCTACTTATTGTACTCCTCTTTTTTCACGGAGATGGGTTAGAATTACAGCAAAATGATATACTTGTCTCTGTACATTTACATTCTTTTGCTAACAGAAAAAACATGTAGCTTCAAACTTAAAATGTCAACGATGTGTCAAAGTGACATTGACAGATAAATTTCCACAGGAAGGAATCTATCTGTAAATTTATTTATTTCTCTGTTTATGGTTATTTGAAAACATTTGAAACTGAAGCGCTTATCAAAAATGGCAAACAAAGAGAAAGAGGAGCCAGTTATTTTGGCGAAACAATGTTACTTGAAAAAGGACTACAAGGGGGCTCTTCAGCATTTGAATGACCTGGAAAACCTGGTAGGAGCCAACAACAAACGTGTCCAACATAACAAAGCCGTCGTGGAATTCATGGCCAGTGATATGAAGAATCTGGACAAGTTTAAGAACGCCATAGCTCTCCTCACTGGGCAAAATTTCCCTGACATTGAAGTGAAAGACTATAACTCCCCATTCCTCATTTACAACTATTCTGTTGTGCTATATCATTCGAGGTACTACTACCAATGCACAGTATTGCTCGAGAAACTTCTTAGCTCAAAGATTAAAGACTCCAAACTTCATCAACAAATTGTTCTTCTATTGCTAGAAGCAACATTATGCCGGCGTACTTATGATAAGACGCTTGAAATTGCTAAAAACCATGGAGATCCTCTAAAAACGAACAGTGAAGTCAGTGACTTATTTGAAAGACTTGTGTGCAGGGCTCAGCTTTTGCTTGGACAGAAAATCAAGCTAAATTTAAAAGGTGATTCAATAGAAAATGTGTTTATCTTAGCACAGCAACAATACTTAAATGGCGATGTCAATGAATCAGCGAAAACTTTGGGACAGTACAAAACATTGAAGCATAATTATGACCTGAAGTCTCAAGGGGAAGATATATGGGCAGCTATCAATAATAATCTCGGAGTCATTTATTTATCTATCAAAAAACCGTTCCTTGCTTCGAAATACTTTCAACATGCCGTTAAAGAACATTTTAAGGCTATGGAAAGCGAAGACAGTGAAAGGTTGATAGCTTGCAGAGACAGACCACTTTATGTCTTCAATTTAGGTCTAGCATTACTAGCAGCAAACAACTCTGAAGGAGCTTTTGAATGCCTTGTTGAGGCTGCCCGCCACTACCCCAATAATCCACGAATATGGATGCACTTGGCCGAATGCTGTGTCAAAAAATGCTGTAGTGAAGAAGCTCAACAGTACACAGTCAAAAAACTCGGAAGTGGTCCTCATACACGAATCTTACTAGCCAGAGAGAACCCTCAAAGATACTCAACCTCTGGAGAATCATTTGCAATACCATCACTGTCTCTAGAATTTGCTGCATTATGTTTACGTAATGCTATAACATTGTTACCAAATCAAGACCCACCAGCCGATATGACAGGACACCTTATTCAGGCCCCTCCAGGCCCTCCAATAAACTGGAAGCAGAGATGTGAACTCAAAAACTCAACATTGGTTCTACAAAGTTACGTATTGTTACATTTACAAGATCCACTCTCGGCTCTCATGAGTGCCAATGAACTGCTTAGTCAACCAGATGTGTCAAGCAGCCACAAAGCATGGGCCCACATATACGCAGCTGAGGCTTTGATCAATTTAGACCGCATAACTGATGCTGTGGAACATTTACAGCCACCGATGATCCATGACTTGGTATCTGTAATGCCTTATCAAATGAGGGATATGATTGCAGTTTCTGTCTGGGCCAAAGCTGCAGTCTGCCATATATTGAGAGGGGATTTGGTGACTGCCAGGAAAATATTACTACAGATCAACTCCCCAAGAGTCTTGCCATTACAAATGTACTTGGAAATATGTACTGGAAACATTGAAAACTGTCACACCATACTGAGGAAACTCAGATTTGCTAATGCTTCTCCGTGATTTACAGTCAAATTAAAAAAATACTATATATATTTGACTTTTTTTTCACTTTGTTGATCCTTCTACTCCTTAGCTATGTAGCTAAGCTTATTAGTCCCTATCTTAATTTTTCTTCGTGATTTTTGTTTTATTATTAAATCAAAGAAATAGCTTTCTTTGATTTAGTATATTTTGTTCTCTAGGTCTTCTACTTGCCGAATCTTTCACTACGTTATGACTACTTATCATTGATCTAGGACACAAACTGAATAAGGTCTAGGATAAAAGAAAAATGAATATCGACTGAGCTAGCTACTTCTCATAGTCATTGAATATTCTGAAAGATTAATTTTTACTGATCACCAAACGAAGCACGTAATATTGTTCGTGCGCTACGAAGTGACACGCACGAACGAACCTCTTCGAACGCCTCAATGTTGGCATTACAATTCTGATATTAATGCCAGGAAGGTAAAAAAAAAACATTGTCCTTGACTTGTCAAAATGTTATTTACCCTGACCGACCCAGTGACATTTCAAAAGTAGGCGGAGGAAAAACAAAATTACAAATAAATTATTTATAAATTAGCATCTTAAGTAGAAACAAAATAACGTAGAAAAGTAATAAAATACTCCTGAGTCTAGTCAATAAATATAAGTTTGCAGAACTATTGTAAATATTTATCTGAGAATAGTGGTGATATGTTGTTGCGCGGTGTAGATCGATGTTGCAAATTCTAGAATCATGAATCTAATGTTTATATGAATGAAACAACAAACAATAAATGAGCGAAATCATTAGTCATGTCTCGTAAATCGATATTCTTATTGGCTGTAACAGTTGTGATGTTGTACTTTTCGATAATTTTGTTCATGTTGAGTCCATTGCATGGCGCGAAGAGTTCCTACTACGGGAATAATTACATGAATCATTTCGGGTACCGACAGACCCCTCAAGTTCATTGGTGCAAGGAGCTGAGGTGGCGGTCGCCCCCGTCGCCTAAAATTACCGCGTTGGCCTCGTATCCTGGTAGTGGAAATACTTGGCTGAGGTACTTAATGCAGCAATCTACGGGTAAGTTTATTAACTAGCTGTTGCTCGCGACTTCGTCCGCGGCAATTTCAGTTATTATGATTAATTAAGTTTTTTTATTAGTATAGATGAATAATGTTGCCCCGGTTTCAAAACATTTTTTATTGATGCTTCACTCCTATTGGTTGCAGTGTGATGATTTATAGCCTAAAGGTTTACCTCAATAAATGGACTATCCAACACAAAAATAATTTTTCAATTTGAACCAGTAGTTCCTGAGATTAGCGCATTCAAACCAGCAAACTCTTCAGCTTTATAATCCTTACTAATATTATAAATGCGAAAGTGAGTTTATTTGTTTGTTACGCTTTCACGTCATATCTACTGAACCAATCATCATGAAATTTTGCATACAATTTCTCTGGAGTACGAAGATGGACATAGGCTACCTTTAATCCCGGGAAAAAGGACTATTCCCGAGGGATCGACATTGACGCGGGCGGAGCCGCGGGCGAAAGCTAGTATTATTATAAATTGTAATTTCAATTTTGGGGATCAGAATTTATATATTATTTGATTAAGGCGAAGCTGTCAAATTAAATGCAGTGTATGAATTTTTCAAGTTTGAATGTATCAAGTTTGGGTTATTATAAGAATGTAATAGCTCAGTGGATTATCTCTTTGAAGTGGTAGTGGATGGGGAACATATTGCGAAGAACCAATGATGGGGCAGAAAGATCCACAAATGGTGTTCATGTCCCGGCAAGGGCAGCATTGGACACCTACAGACCAGTTGGTCTGATTTACTGACTAGTGTTGCAGAAAGGCACTGGATGCAGGCTGCTTTACGGTACAGAGTGGAAAACCGTATGTAGAAGGACTGTGTTTAGCAGTGGGCTACTTTTGGCTGAGATAATGATTCATTCCATACTAATTCAAGCTGTCAAACAGGCAGCCTGATACAAATTTTCCCAAATCTAACAGCATTAATATTGTCATAAATGCCAACCCCAGGCTCCAAATATGTCACAGCACAGCATACAACTAGGAAAATGCAATGGTAAAGAGGATGCCATTCTTTTCTTCTATTTGGACCTCAAACTCACATTCAGAAGCTTATTTTAGCCAGTGTCTAGTAAATCTTCGAGTTTTTCTTGTGTATAAATGAAATCATGGTGTAATTAATTCTGCTGATTCGACGAAGCCCCTAGCGACAATTCCCACGAATCCACTGGTTAGATGATATACAATGCAGTAATACGAGCAAACACTAGCCCGCTATGTAAATCTCATGAGAGCCGCGCTATGACACTTTATTTAGTTATTCCACACATTGTTCATAAACATGGACATCTATAACACCAAATTACACTTCACAGAGGTTATACCTCTGTACATTTATATAACTAAGATAACCATAAATAATTATTTTTACAGGAATCGTAACAGGCTCTATATATATGGACTACGGACTAAAAATGCATGGGTTCCCAGCTGAAAATACTACAGATGGTTCTGTGTTAGTAGTGAAAACGCACGGAGTACCCCCGCCAGAAAACGACATCTTCAAATTCCACTCTGCTGTATTGTTAATCCGGAATCCAAGAGATGCTATTTTGGTTAGCTTGACGTTTGTTTTCTGCATGAGTTGTATGCATGAGATATCAGTTTTAAAGTATGATTATAACCAGTGATTGGAACAATTTCAAGTAGATGATTTCATTAGTTGGGGTTCGTCTCAGGGTTATTTATCGCAAAGTATAGTTAGGAAACTATACTTTGAGCGATAAATGACACAAGTTTTTTTACTTGTGTCAAAAATTGTACACTTTGTATGTGGGGCATAAGTATTATCCACTATGTCATTATTGAATTTTACCCTTAGAGTCTAGATCGAGTCTAGAAGAAAACTTTAAAGTCTAGATACACATCCCTCATTCTAAACACTGATTATAAACTTAAGTTTTATTTGTGTCACTGAATGCACTTATTACCTATTTTGTTCAAAAAAGTCAAAAGTCAAAGATTTTTATTCAAAATTGGATACATGTATCTCTTTTTGAACGTCATATTTGTATTTGTTATTAAATTTTGTTTAATTTATGCAAAATCGAAATACTACTAGCGTTTCGCCTTGTTGATATTGAATTCTATTTAAAATAAATTGTTATTTAGAGATAAAAATATATATATGTGAATAAATATGAAGTCTTAAGTATTGCCTAACCTTACACAAGGTTTCATTCCAAAAATGTTATGTATTATGGTTTATATTATTACAATGTCCCCATTTTATGTATTTTACTTCCACATTTTATGTATTTTTACATAAAATTAGGGTATTGTAAAATACGAAAAATATTAAATTATTCTGCCCTACTAAGTGCAAAAGCGGTAACATGAAAAAATTCGAAAAGTAAATTTTTATGCCATCGGATATCGTATTGTTTTGTATCCGGATCGGATTGCTCTTTTGCTATCCGATGGCAAGAAGTTTTTGCGCTTAGTAGGGCAGTATTGTATACACATTACATGTTAATAATTTTTTCATACATATTAGATGTTAATAATTTTCTCTAAACAAATTAATGTTTCGATGATTCTTTTATAAATAAAATAATTAGAAACTTTATATAATAATGTTAATTAATAGCGTTTCTGTCTGTTCAATTTCAGTTGTTGTTGCTGTTCTTCCTTATTTAACAATTTTTAGCAAGAATAGGCCATTTTTTTTGGTAATTATATTTTTTATTACTTAGTTTGCTTTTTTGGTTGAATAGTTTTACTGAGGCTTTGCGTAGTTAACCACTCAAGTACCGGTAGCTTTACATCAACTATTTTCTTTTTATGATCTGCCTCAAAAAAGTACCCACCAAGGATGGGGGGGGAGTGCATGTAAAGGTACTTTCTGCCTGAATGAACACTGTCTCTGATCACTGATCATTAATAAATCATGTAATCTTTTGTTACAGGCGGACTTCAATCGCCTGTTCAAGGGTCACATAGGCACTGCGCCTAAATTTGCCTTCAAGAGGAGATCGCCTAACAGCAAGAGATCAGGTAATGAAAAAATAAAAAAAATCTATTGGGGTCATTCAAATATTATGTAAGCAGCGAATGGGGGTGGGGGATCTGGGCTAGGCTTATTTTTGCTGACAAAGGGGGTGAAAGGGTCTGCGCGGTGATGACGTCAGCAACATTTTGCAAAATAAACATATTTTGTAAAAATTATACCAATGTTTACGTTAGCTTGCGGGAGGGGGGAAGAGCTTTTCTTACTTTTGCTGACAAGGGGGAGGAGGGGGTAGAAATTGACTGATATATTGCTGACGTACTACATGAACGGTCACATATAGTCTGTCCGGGCAAATAAATAAATAAATACGGACAAATCACAGAGATTGAGCTAGCCCCAAAGTCAATGGTTAACAGTTGCATTAAAAGAGATTTTGGAAAGTATATAGTAATATGAAGAAGTAGAGAGAGGCCTTTGCCCGGCAGTGGGACACATGATGGCTCGAAATAATAAATAATATCGTAATATGAAAATAATAAAATGATTTATAGGCATAGAATAAGTACTTACGCACGCACTCCGTAAAGATATTCAAAGATTTCTTTGTCTTTCTTTGGATATTTATCCACTCAATGTAGTTAGCGTTACGGTGTAATTTAGCCCGCGTCAGAACGCAGTACCTTTTCGTTTAGATACCTACAGTACAGAGCTATAAGAATGATACTGAAATTGGCTTGCCTTTGCAAGACAGGACGGGGATGGGGACACGACGTTGGGGAAGAGATCCCTGACGTATTCCCCTATTGAACGCCTTATTCTTTCCAGACTGGGCAACACACGTGTACCAGCAGCTTGGTGACTGGGAGGACATGCATCATAAATGGCTGACACAGTTCGCCGGGCCGATACACATCGTGTTCTATGAGGTCCTGGTACGCGACACCAGGACACAGCTGACCAAGATACTGCAGTTCTTAAACCTCACAGTTTCAGAGGTAAAATATATATATATATATATATGGACAAATCACACAGATTGAGCTAGCCTCAAAGTAAGTTCGAGACTTGTGTTATAGGATACTAACTCAAAGATATTATATTTTATAACAAATACATATATAGATAAATCCAAGTTCCAGGCCAGTCTGAAAAAGAGTCATTATAATGTTTCAATTAACACATAAACAGTACAATAAACATCAAAATATAAATAATTCCCTTTTTTCTACTTTCGTCTACATTAATTAAATTGTTTTTATACAATACTGGGTATAGGTATTATTAAAATTGAAAATATGTTATGAAAAATAGAAATATTAAGTAAACGCTTTATTCAATGAAATAAAATATCACACTACATAATTAGTGGCTGTATTGAAGAAATATGTATGCTTGGAGTCACACTCTGCAAAGGTATAAAAGAATAGCGATACAATGTTATTTAGTTCACGTCAGAACGCAGCACCTTTTAGTTTAGATACCTACAGCAAGCCAATTTTATACTTATAGCTCTGAACATACGATTCATAATTCGTTGAAGACGGTGAACACATATGACCAAACGCGCGTCGTTCTACCGGATTTGTTCGGTTTTCACCTTCGAAGGGGTCAGCGCGTTTCATAACATATTTTTAATTTGTCTAAATTATTTCTTATTTTCTCTCTAGACTGACATGGATTGCGCTATGCTAAACAAAGAAGGCATATACAGAAGAAAGAAAAAGATCCAAGACTTCGATCCCTACACCCCGGACATGTACAAAGGATTGGACAAAGTTCAACAAAGGGTACTCAGGTTGGTCAATGAGTATCATAGAAAGAATAACATCACAGAAATACGTAGAGGATAGCTTTAATAGGTATTTTATGTTAAGTAGGTGGTGCGACCTCTTTTATAAGTCGCGTCGGCTTAGGTTGGCGCAGAATAGCTCAACCTACCGCCGAATCAAACCGAATGAAAACATCAGTGAAAAACGAACTTATTCCTATTACATAAGATTTAAAATCCAAAAACAACAGGACTCGCGCTGTCTCGCTCATAATACTCGTACGGCGCGGCGCTCCAGCGAACTCATCAGCCAATGGCGGACAGATATTTTAGCGCCATGCAAAAATTTTATTTCTACGCAGGTACATCGATGTAACTAAAAGTAAAGTGGTACTTGTTACGCATATCATGTTGAAAGAGCAGATTTTTGTCTCCAAAAGTATTTTGCATCTTCCATGCTGGTCTGGGAGAAAAGGAAAAAAAGAAGTACCACGCGAGTAGAATGTACCACGCTGTTTCTCTTCTCGCGCAGATTCGATGAGGAAAATCTGAGGAATCATGTTAGAAGCGATGCGGCTAGAAATCCCTCACTATTTTGATTCCGTTTTTTACCTTCACGCCCGCCTAAAATGCTATACATGAGTTTAAAGACTCTGTCTACCCCATAAGGGACAAAGACGTGGTATGTATGTATGTAGAGTATTTGGATTCCCAAAAATTGCATTCGCGGGAAGCCATCAGCCGGTCTATTTGCTAACTCAGTGTACAACGTTTTGATAGTCACTTCAAAATACATTACGTTTCATATATATAAATAAAAATAGTCAATCATATGGAAGCCGCAATGTATTTTGAAGTGACTTTCAATACGTTGTACACTGAGTTAGTTAAATAAGCCGGCTGAGCAGGAAAGATACGAGGGGGCGTTTTTAAGTTCGCGGAATCGGGGGTAAGACGTGGAAATAAAAATACAAGTTTATTTTTCCTTTTCAATATATTCACCTGCAACCCTAATACATTTTTCAGATCTTTCAATTAGCTTATGTATACCCTCGAAAAAAAATGTTTTTTCTTTGTCTGAAAAATAAGCTGAAACTGCTTCCTTCACTTCTTCATCGCTTAAGAACTTCTTCCCCCGAAATTCTTTTTTCATTTTTGGAAAGAGATAATAATCACTGGGAGCCAGTTCAGGACTGTAGGGTGGATGAACCAAAATATCAAAGCCCACCTTATGCAGGGAAGCCAACGCAACACGGCTCTTGTGCACAGGCGCGTTGTCGTGCAGATGGAGGACACCTTTGGTTATTTTTCCCCTTCTTTTTGCCTTGATTGCTTCCTTTAATCGCTCTAAGATTGAAGCGTAGTATTCTCCGGTTATGGAGACACCTTTATCTTTATAATCTATCAACAAGATTCCTTCTGAGTCCCAAAAGATTGTCGCCATGATTTTTCCCGCCGACTGTGACACCTTAAATTTCTTTGGTGGTGGTGTGCCTTTTTTGTGCCACTGCATAGAATCTTGTTTGGACTTAGGTTCATAACGATGAACCCAAGTTTCATCCCCAGTAACAATTCGAGTCAATACCACAGGTATGGCACTTCATACAAACGGGACGACATAAATACCTAGTACTACTACAAACAAAATGTTACATCCGTGCACACGCTAATGTGTGAGTTACAGAACCAAGGTTGACACCGAAGAATGAAATTAAATATACCTATTCATGATGCCACCTAAAGTTCGACAAATTTTCGAGTATGTCTCTCAATTCTGAAAGATTTATGATGATCTTAATTTATTTATGTAGGTATGTATTGACTTATCTAACAATACATCTCATTAATATGTAAATAAACTTGCTAACAAACAAAAATGTATTCGTAGATCTCGCACACAATGCAACTGGCACAATCAGAACGCCATGACGTATAAGATTATTATATTTTAGGTGTACGTACACATCAACAAGTAACTAGCACTTCACAAATAAGAGGTTATCTATTTTATCTTCTCTTCACCACTGGTTTATTAGTTACCTATTGATTCATTTACAATTAAAAGCACTAGATAATGTCCTGTAATATAATAAATTGCTTGTTTGGCGCTAAACTTTACGGCAAATGTGATAAAAATCAATAAAAAAAAGGATAAATACAAGAGGCAGATAGACAGAGATTCACAGCACAGTATTTCATTGTAAAGCGTGTCGGTAACGTTATATTCGCATTTGACGAGCAACAAAACCTAACCCTGTTTCAAAGCAACGCATCGCACTCCATTTACGGGGGAGAGGTGCGGCGATGCCTTGTTGCGGGGGACGCAGGGAGTTTCCGTTCTGTACGTTAGTACTTATATTAATTCTGTGTCAATACTCCATCCTGGTCTTCATTACAGAGGTCCAAAAATGCGCGAGAACATTCTACGCGCTGTTGTTTTTGAGGCGGCGTGAGCATTCTCGGCACCCACCTTGCACTGACTTTGGTCATGCCGAGATGATCGTGAAGAATTTTAAATATGGTTGTATCGGATACTCCAACCATTTCTGCGAGCTGTTTCTTCTTTAGTCTAGCATCTTCCAGTATTATTTTTTCCATTTTTTGAATGATTTCCGGAGTGGTCACCTCGATCGGCCGTCCTGGCCAAGGATTATCGTCAAGTGAGGCCCTGCCTTGCTTAAAAAGGGTATGCCACTTATAAAACCATGGTTTTACCGGGGCAAGACTCCCCGTAATCGGATGACATCTCTTCTAGTATGGTTTGAACCGATTTACCTTGCTTGGTAAGGAACTTTATGATAGCGCGGTGCTCGATTTTCTCCATTTTTCACAATGTTCTTCCCAACTGAGTTGTTTGATCGACGATAATTCAAATAGTAATAGCCCGATTAAAACAAAACATTCTATTTATACTAATAATGAGCTACTTAACCAGTTACGACTAAAAAAAGTACCCTCCTTATTAATTACCTACCCATTCCGCGAATATAAAAATGCACCCTCGTATGTGTAAAAGATAAACTGTAAGCTTCTCGCTCTCTTAAATAAGTTCGTCCCTCTCTAGCCACTGTCCGCCGTCGCTGATGTTGTCGGAAATTATCTAGGAAATCATCGCATATAGATTTTCCATTGGTAAAATAACCAACTTTAAATTTATACTGTCCGAATACACAAAGTTTAAATAGTTAATGTCTTCTTAACAGTTATTCATATGCTCAAAAGCATATATATCGTTCAATGCTCAAGTCATTTTCTCCTTATTTCATCCTTTGAATATTCGGTTGTTCGGTTGTTTTCGGGTTTTTGAACTTCAAGTTTTTTCATACATTATTCTTATGATACGACACAAAAAAATATGTTGACATGACACCGTCTTATAAATCGATGAACGCCTTCTGCACGCACAAAAAAGTCACGTTCAGTGTGCAAGCGAGAGCGCGAAACAAGCGATAGAGAGGCACGATCGGCCTAAGCGTTCGGCTGGTGACGCATCTATCTCTCTTCCACCGTTATCACGTAAAATTATCGTCCGTTAACTTTACAGATAACCAATTTTTTTATAATATTTTGAGGCCTAACTGTACTTTAATGTTATACTATTGTTGTTAAGTTTAATTTAGAAGTAACTTCTCTATTTTTGTGTAATTAATTTAGTTTTCTAGTAGTATATTATAATAAGTTAGAAAATGATATTTCTTTAGGTATTAAAATTACCATTATAGCTTTTCTTCGGTTGATACGAATTACCGAAACAAATTATGTCTTAAGGTAAACAATTCCAAAGAAATACGTTTCTTATTTATTCTTATAATTTTATGAACTAATTTATAAGATATAGCTTCACAGGTATTTTTTTCGATTGTGTAACTAAAATAAGTTAGTAAAATAATCATCGTTGTTATCTGTTTAGTATTTTTACTCTTTCTTTTTATGTATTTACCAATATGTAAAAATCCTGTCCGATCCTTGAAGGGGTGATTCAGCCCGTCGATATGGACAACTTTTCCTCTGGGACCAATGGTGGTAACTCAACATTTTTTGACGTTGCCATACAAATTGACCAACGAAAATTTTTGTTTGAAAACGTAATTTTCTTTGAGTTTCCAGCTTTGATCCCTAGGAAAAGTTGTTCATATCGACGGGCTGAATCACCCCTTCAAGGATCGAACACGGTTTTCTTTATATATTGTATAATGAAATAAATGTGTATACAATTTTCTTAAGGGGCCATTAAAATATAACGTAAGCAGAGAAAGGGGGGTGGGGGTAGGCTTGGCTTATTTTTGGTGACATGGGGAATAGGGGGGATTTGCGTGGTGATGACGTCAGCAATATTTGCAAAATAATATTTTTATGTGAACATTTAACAAATCTTTACATAAGCTTGGGTGAGGGGAAAGGCCTTTTCTTATTTTTGCTGACGAAAGGGGGAAGGGGGTTAAATATAGCTGATATTCTGCTTACGTAATACTTGAACGGTCCCTAAATACAAACTTTTAGGTGAAGTATCCCACCGCAGAGTAAAGAGCTTCCCTTATGTTTCTAATTAGGGGTTTTCTGTAATCAGTGGCGGCAGCACTGAGGTGTCGGGTCCGATAAGCACTCATTGGGGGACAATGTGTCTGTTGTAACTGTTCAGTGCTGCTTTGGTGATAAGCGCTACAGAAAACCGTCATGCCTTGCCATTTCTTTGTTTGCAGTGAGCCTAGGGGCCATTAATTTATTCCGTAAGATGATTCAGGGGGGTTGCGGTTAACAATGTCTTAATATCTACCTAAACCCCTTAATAAGATAATAGTTATACGCTTAATAAATAAAGAAAAAAAAATAAAGTGAAAAATTTTATGCGGGCGGGGCGCGAACCAGCGACCTAGGTCTATTGACCTACGCTCTGCCAACTGAGTTACCGCATTATTATATAGATTTTATGATTTTTTTTCACCATATCTTATTCCTTCATTTAATAAGAGTAGATTAAAATAGCATTGCGAATGCGAAATAAAAAACTTAAAATTATAGTTATAGTTTTATAGAGACATTATTGTTTACTTATTTGTTACTTACTTTGCATTTACTTACTTAAGTACTAATTTTACATTGTGTACTTGTTGTGTACAAAATCAAGGTTCCTAGCGTTTTCGTAGTTGACTGTTTTGTATCGTCCCTGTTATAGGCCTAAATATTAAGGGCTCTTGCCTATGGTGACTTTTTGTAGCGATACTGTCGCGCGTTCGTATCGATAGTCGTGATGCGGCCGCTAGCTATGTGCTACATAAGCATGATTCATCATCATCATTCATCATTCCAGCCGTTAGAAACCCACTGCTGGACAAAGGCCTCTCCCGAGGATTTTTCGTTTCATGGGAGGATATTGCCTATTCAAGAGATACCCATTTATTCTACTTTTGAATGTCCCGGGATTGTACTTGTCTGTTGGAGCGGGTAGCCGGCTGCGGGCTTTCAGCCGCAGCCTGGGCTACTCCCGAAGTCCCCGCTGCTTCTGCTGCGCCCCCTGTTGTGGCTGTCGAGTTCTGTAGACGGTTTGTCTGGCCTTGTCTACGTCTATACATGCGCTTCCAGACGTAGATGATAAAGATTCTAATGACAAAGGCGAACAGTACATAAATAGCAGCGTAATGGTGCACATCATGGTAGATGCTATAGTGCGTTAGTATCGCTTCTGTTGTGTTGCAAATCCGACTAACGTAAATAACGATGCTGTCGCGGGTTTACGAAACGCGCTTGAGCATAGCTACAAGAATTCGCCGTGGCCCGAGGTATTGCAGCATTTTTTCGCGTTCTACATATTATTACGTAAATATGGCGATAGATGTATACTAACTGTCGAGGCTACTTTACCTCACCTGAAGCATTCTAGTCCAATGTTACCTGTTATACCTATTACGTGTTATTAACTTTTGTATAAAAAACATCGTAGACTTAGCAACGCCACCATGACAAATAGATATAGGTTTGTTTTAAATGTTAGTATGGTTTTGTATTACAATGCACAGTTTTGTTGACTTACAAATACAATTTATTTGACATAGCACACATATCTCAGAAACAAAACGTAAAGCCCAACCAAATAAGCGCGGCATTGTCAAGTTGTAGCCGTAGCGTAGGCCGAGAGCTATTATACCCCAACACTGCAGACCTGGCTGGTGCATAGCGGGGCTAAATCAACCCCTAAATTTTTTGCGGCATGGCAAGTAGAAAGTCCCACCAAAATTCTAGTCTTTTTTTAAAGTACCTAATTTTATACTTATAAATTATATATACACATTTAAAATTTCAACTTGCCTCAAATATATATTTTAATTTTTTGCACCCGTCTGGCAATGTTAAAACACGGACTAAATCATCTGGACTGGATACTACAACATAAAAATTGCATATTGCCTCAAATATCTATACTTTTTAAAATAAAAACATAATGTTTAAAAAAGTATTAGGGGTTGATTTAGCCCCGTTATTTACCAGCTAGGTCTGCAGTTCCATGATGTGGTATAATAATTGAGGTATGTGACGATTTTTCAACTTGCCTCAAATACCTACCCAAAAACTGGTACCAGCTCTCCTACTATGCTGTCCGATCCATTTTGGTTATGTGCCTGCGTTAGGTTGACGCCTGATTGAGGGCGAGGCGTTACGGTGACGATCTGATGATGAGTGTGCATTCAAAATGAGAAGGTCGCGTCGTCGCGTCTCATTGTGAACCGACTCTTGTTAAAACCTATTGTAGTAACAGGTAATTCCATTTTTGCAACCTGTTTGAGAAAATCTTAGATAGCTAGATTTAGCTTTGATAACATGTTTGGCCTAAGTTCCATGGAACGTATCATCGAAAGAATGTTCAAATTATGCCTATTTGTTAGCGACTGCATATTTTAGCGTTCGAATGTAGTTTAATTGTATTGTATAATATATTACATGTGTTCTCTGCGTTAGTCAAACTTTTTTTTCTTATTTTTTAATTAAGGAAAATTATTTATTGGCATTCGTAAAGGTACTTAATACGCGATCTGAGTATACAATATATTTTTTTTTTTAAATATTACTTGTTTGTTCCTTTTCTAGATATTTTTTTTGTACTTTATTAAATAAAATTTATTTTGATGTATAGTGTTAAGAGTTGTTTAAATTGACGTTATTGTGTTGTAAATTTTTAATGTATTTATTTCTAATAATTTACTATATACTGCGTTTTTTTTGAACCTCTGAACTATATTGAAGTCCTGGAATCAGAATCCCTAGTGGAATACAGAATTGCAAGAAAAAAGGTAATAAAACGAAAAAAAAAAAATTTGACCTTCCATAGAAATTCGGCCAGCTGATCGGCAATTTTATATGGGAAGCCTAATTTTTTTTCGATTTTCTCCTTTTTTCTTGCTGATCCGTCCATCATTAGGGATTTTGATTCCAGGATTTCAGTATAGTTCAGGGGTTCAAAATCAAGCGGTATGTATCTATGTGGTCAAAGTGAGTAAATATACTCAAGCAGTGGACTGCGACTTTTCCGTTTACTCCAGAACCATTTTGACTCGAAAAGAAGAAGTAAGAAAAATACTTATAATTATATAGAAAATTAACCAATAAAAAATATGACCAAAACATCATCTATTCATTGCCAAACAGGCCTGGTTAAAAATATTGCTGGCGCTCCTTATCTGCCAATTCGCGACTTCATGGGGGGAGGGGGTTTCCGTCTTTAGACCGCGGGTCCGGCGCTGAGTGTCCATACTTTATTGGATAATTTAGTCTACTTTTAATTTCCTATTTTTTTATACGTAATATACACGTATGAGGAAATGAACGAGAATTGCGTACTGAGTGTCCAATATGTAACGTGATTCGCCTGTATTAATCAATCAGCCTGTATTTACCCACTTTGAACCTAATAGTTCCTGAGATTAAAGGTTGTGTTGAGTAATAGTTTTCGAGATAGCTCGTGTATAGTCCCAGAGAGGATTTCCATTAATTTCAAAATCAAAATGTAATCGGGAAATTGAAAGTTCTGTTCAAGATTTAGACCAAGATCTTGGACTGAAAGCAACTTTTTTTTAAAGCAACTAAAGTAGTAGAATGTACCAGCTACTTCTTCTGTGTAGAAATGTTATCAGGAAATTGGAAGTTCTGTTCAGCCTTTCGCAATATCACTCTGTGAAGCCCATAAGAAAAAGTTGCGTTCAAGCTAAGATAGAGTATCTTAGCCAAAAAGTAACTTTTTTTTTAAAGCTACTAAAAAAGTAGAATGTGCCAGCTACTTCTCCTGTACAGCGCCCTGGATAAATACTACTTTGCGAAAGGTTGGCCACGGAGGTTGGGCCGGCCTAGAAGTAGCTGCCAAGTTAGATGTTACTTAGTTCTAAGCACAAGTAGTGTACGATACAGGATTACTGACATTAAAACTTGGTTTCTATTAATATAGTTTGTTTTCTTTCTAAAATAAGTAAGTACCTATATTCTTCGAAGCAGAGATAAGCAAGCGTAAATATTTCGTTATATTAAGTACTTACTGCCACAGGGGTGGTACAGGGTTTTTGATAGCCTCTATGGCCTAGTGGTCATCATGCCATGCTGTCACAGCTTAGGTCCTGGGTGCGATCTCCAGTCGGCTCAAAATGGAAAAATAGTTTTTTTCAGATTGACCTGGATCATGGATCTATATACCGCGTGGTTTTGAACCTCTATATTGAAATCCTGGAATCAAAATACCTAAATAGAATTGCAATCAAAAAAGCTGAAATGAGGCTTCCCATACAAAGTCGCCGATCAGCTGGACGAATTTCTAATGGAAGGTAATTTTTTTTTCGTTTTTGCGGAAATGTGCTTGGGCACTTTTTAAATATCAACCTTATTCCATTCTCTCAAAACTGAAAATAGTACGCAACATTGAAATCTTTATTTTAATGTTGCTACTATTTTCAGTTTGAATGTAATATTTAATTACCACTCAAAAACCGCTCGTGCATTTCCCGCATTCCCGCCTAGCCTGAATTGACCCTAAGAGTTGGTGATGAGCATGTAGGTGTAAAACTTATGAAATAATAATAATCTTCTATAAAAAAACTACTGAACCGATTGTGATGAAAAAATGGACCCAATTGAAAGCATACAGTTTCACCAAAATATTTTTTTATCGGTTCATAAATTACGGAGTTCCGAGGTAAAAAAAAAACATTAAAAAAATTAATCAACCGAATTGATAAACTTCTCATTTTATCTGAAATCGGTTAAAAAAATATGCGATTAACAATACTTCTACGTAACTCACTATATAATTTAACTAAGGAAAAGGGTTTGTTCCCATTCAGTCACCCCGCGATGAGTAGCACTGCAACTCAATGGGAAAAAAGGTCATATTGTATCGCAGTGTTACACATTGCAACTATCTTTGTCCCAATGTGTAACACTGTTACTCATTGGCACTCTGTATTTCTGTTCAGTAACACTTACAAAGGTATAAATATGCACAGTTATGAACTATAACTATGAATATTACCTACCTGGTGGATTAGTATGACGAAGCTTATAAAAGCGGAGAATCTACCCAGTCCGACAATCCAAGACAGATTGTCTTGGCGCCGACTTACTAGGAGAGCCGACCCTGTATAAAATAGGAATGTGCTAGGGGAAAGAAGAAGATAGTTATAGGTCATTAAAAATTGTAATCTGTTCATAAATTTCAAGATTTAATATACGGGAATACAGAGTATCAATGAGTAACAATTTTACACATTGGGAAAAGATAGTTGCAATGTGTAACACTGCTACACAACGGGTTTTTTCCCATTGAGTAGCAGTTACTCATCGCGGGGTGACTCAACGGGAACAAATCAGGAAAAGGTGACTTCAAATAATAAGAAATACTTCATAAAAACTAAATATGCTTTATTTCACATCGTGTCAATATTCATTGGTCACAAAAGAGTTTGCACTTCGACAATGGAACTTACACGTTACTCCGGCTTCGATACAATATAAAATATATCAAGATAACAACAATCCCCTCTCTCACTAATTACGAAATTATTTTGTGAAGCTGTTGACTACTGCAGTTCGATTTTTTTAATATCTGTTACTACTATACAATAATAATAATGTCTCCCTGGCCGTATTTCGGCTGCGGTGACTGGCAATGTCTTAAAAATCATGTTCTGTCGTGCGTCCTTATATGGCTTATGTATCCTTTTTTTTTTACTATACAATACCCGAAACATTGCGCTTTAATCACATGATTATATATATAAACGGGACTTAGCACGAACCTTCCATTCCATTCCATTGAAATGTCAACGGAAACACATAATAACAAGTGGATTATTTAAAAAATAAAAAAACCCGACTGCCTACAGTATGTCCGCCATAAATATTTTTTTGCTAACGTCACATAGTCTGTCACTCCAGGGAAGAATACGAATCTAATGATACCTCGCACTTCACAATCGGTCAAGCCGTTTAGGCTACAGGAGACGACAATGGAACAGGCATACATACATATGTCGCTTTCTATTCCATTGTATGTCTGTTCCCTTGTCGTCTCCTGTAGCCTAAACGGCGCGATAAACATTACCTTCCTTCTGGGTAAGTCAGTCGGGTAAAAAGGTTAATGCTTCCGTCCTTTTCTAAACATAATCATGAACTATACAGTGGTACGTACACTGATCGACTTTTAATTTGGAATATTACATAATATGTAAGATGGCTCATACAAGTAATTTTTTGGGGAAAAGGTTTTTTATTCCACATAATCCCAACTAATATTATAAATGCGGAAGTGAGTTTGTTTGTTACGTTTCCACGCCGTTAAACTACTGTCCCGATCATCATGAAATTTTGCATACAAATTCTCTGAAGTATGGAGAAAGATAAAAGATACCTTTCATCCCGAAAAAAAGTACTGTTCCCGAGGGAACGACGTTGATGCGAGCAACGCTGCAGGCGAAAGCTAGTAAGTTTATATATAACCAGGATTTGACGCATGCTCCGCGGCGTTAAACGCCACGCCACACGCGCCGCCCAACGCTCCGCGTATCCGTGAGCAAGGCCGTATTTAGGCATATATAAAGAGTGTCGTTTTGCGTATTTAGAAACATTAAAAACATCGCAAATTTATTTACGTGTAACAAAATTGGAGTAACAATACTTAAAGGGGTATGATATACCCATGGTGTTGAACAACTTTCCCTATATATAGATGACTACATAAAAATACGAAAACATAATGATGACTTCCCTTACAAAAAGGACAAACAGCTTTCTATGTCAAAGTATTTCGCTTCGTATTTAGTCGTTCCCCCCGGAGAAAGTTGTTCAATATCATGGGTTGATCATGTACCCTAAGTATTATCATCCCCATTTCGTTAAACATTGTCCTTAGACAATAATAAAACAACGGGTTGCACTGCCAGGAGAAGTGAAAACTCCGCGCGGTAGAACGAGGGGGATATTCCTTACTCTCCTACGCCGCGCCGGCGGTCTCAGGTCACGTGTCCATCTTACGAATTTTCGATCAGGTCACGTGTCCTGACGCGAGTTTAACATTTGTTACCCATCCAAAAAGTGCACAACGCCGCTATAGAAGTTTCCACTTCAAAAATGCTAAAGCATACATACATAGTATCACGTCTTTTTCCCTTGCGGCGTAGACAGAGCCCAGGTCTATAAGACCTTATGGCCACATTTAGCATATTGGTGGGCATTAGCTGGAAAACCGAATCATAATAGTGATGGGTTGCTAGCCCCATCGCCTAATGATGATTCCTCATGCTAAATCATGCTTTAAGTCATTGCTATAATAGGAGTGCAGCAACTTAGCTATTTCCGAGTTGTCACACTAACATAAATTTAATAACATTTCCTTTTCTGAACAAAACAGTAGTCAACAATAGCAAAAATCAACGAATACGCACCGCGAGGATTTAAAATAATCACCAGTAAAATTTAACTTCTAATAACACGTTGTTAAACTCTTAACTATCATACAAAAGTATCATCAATATCACAAATAAAATACCTACATCTCAGCGCTTGAGGCATCGACACACCACGGAGTAATTCGCCGTCAAATAATTTCTGGTGTTATGGCGGATAGTTGCTTGTTACACGGTAAAGAGGAAACTAAGGGCTGATCAATCGAACAAATCATTAACCTTTAGTCTTATTATAAAACAAGGACTAACTTTAGTCCCTGGTTTAAGCCATTATCCCTCTAAAACAAATTGACAGTGACAGTTGACCAAACATCGAAGTGCTAAGTGTCAACTTATTTTGGGCGGATAAACTATTTGGAAGGATACAGGATTATTATAAAACGAAGACTAACTTTAGTTCTTGGTTTCAACCATTAAACGTGCAAAACAAATTAACAATGACAGTTGACCATACGTCAAAGTAATAAGTGACGACTTATTTTGGGCGGATAGGTTTAAACCAGGTACCAAACTTAGTCAAGTAGAATAGGTTTAATGCTTTGTTCAATTACTAACTTTAGTACCTGGTTTTTATCTGTCCAAAACAAATTGACAATGACAGTTGACGAAACGTCCAAGTAATAAGTGTCAACTTATTTTGGTCGGTTATGTTTAACCGTTTGACCGCGAACGTCGGATAAATCCGACAAACATTTTCATAGAAAATGTATCGCGGTCAAAGGTACTAAAGTTAGTCCTCGTTTTATTATAAGACGGATTTGATTAGAATTTTCAACGGTAAATCATACTGGTGTGTCAAAACCCTTAAAAAGCCGGGGGATGAATGTCGAACAGGACCAACGTAAAGCTCAATTTAAAAATTCTTTCACATAATTTAAATAAAAAATACATAGTTTATTATGAAAAATTTATATAATCAACATCAGTCGAGTAACAACGATATTTGTATCGTAAAACACAATGTATTTTATACATTATCCACGCTACTGTAAATACCTATGTTATGTCGAATATACAAATTAAATCTATGTGACGGCCCGAGTCAGTCGGCTGGCGTTCTCCGTCTCTTTCACACATACAACGTGATTTTGAACCTCCTACCTTTATTGAAATCTCAGAATCAGAATCCCTAATGAAATATAGAACTGCAAGAAAAAAAGCTGAAAATCGAAAAAAAAATTAGGGTTTCCCATACAAAGTCGCCGATCAGTTGGACGAATTTCTATGGAAAGTCAATTTTTTTTTCGGTTTTTACCTTTTTTCTTTGAATTCTGTATTCCATTAGGGATTCCGATTCCAAGATTTCAATATAGCTTGGGGGTTCAAAATCACGCTTGTATAGTCTGCCTCTATCAGCCGACTTGACGAGCTGACAGTGTGAAACAAAACCTTACTGTACAAAATTATAGAACATATGAAACACTATAATACAAAATAAAAGAAACAAAAATAAACAGCTTCTATACAAAAAAAGGTTTCTTACATGTCTTCGGTGCGGACTAACTCCTAGAGGTTACCCCCTTGTCATATCATGAAAGAATATAGTAAACGTTCACATAGACGTATACTCGCTGCCAGGTAACGTGTGAATAGCGGTCATTGACTTCTCAGCTCACATTATCCCAGGCCGACTGGTAATTTTAAAGTTGATTAGATCAGACTACGATAACCTGCAGGTAATTTATCAATCAGCCCGTATAATGATAAGCAGTATTAAAGATCATTGACCGTTATTGACAATTACCAGGCACTTAGCATAAAACAAACATATACACAATTAATGGAAACAAAAACGATATATCGTAGAAAAAATCAGCCTTCGCGTATCTTTCACTATAACATTGTCCTAGCTATCTAACCGGCAGCGGCCCTCACTTGCCATTCTTCACATTAGATACAGGTAGATCCGAGAAATTGAGAAACCAGAATATCCATCCCTCCTTCCATCTCTCGGGACTAACTCATTTGAGCTAGGCCGAACCGCATTTTGGTTGGGAGCGGAAGAGTTCCGGATTGGTATCCATCATTACGAGTGATGCAAGTCCGAGGTTCGTACCGCCCGGACCTACCCATCTCTGCCACACATCGCGAAAGACTAGATTTTATTTTGTATATTTATACTCCATAAGCGATTCAGTGGTTGCATGAAAGCATTTTATAGTTATTATTTCTTTCAATTTCAGCAAGATAAAAAATGTCACGAAAAAATGTCTTTTTAACTTTAAAATACGTTCGGGCAACTGGGCGATTGCTTGTTGAGAAATGCTGTCATTAATCGATAAAATGGACATTTTTAAAACACTTCTTCCTCGTATTTGAGAAATTATAAATCATTTTATTGATAGTCAATTTCATAATTATATTATTGAGAGTAAATTTCATAATTATTACAGTCAGAAATCTGATATAACGACGACAACCTTTGGGTATAGTCGTTAAATCCGTTTGTTTGTCTAATTATTTTTTTAAAACCATCACTAGCGGAAACTTTTCATATACTCAAGGAGGGTTTACGTCTTACTCCGTGGGTTTACGTCAGTCAAGCAATTGTCCAATGACACTTCTCTCTCCATATTGCGTCATAGAATATAATTGGTGAAACATAACACTGTTTTTAATTGTGTTGTCTTTTATACATCGCCGCTGTCATCCTCTGAGGTACATTTGGTTATTTAACAGCAATGATAAGCACAATTGATTAGTTTCAACACACAACTATTGAAAAAGGTAAACGTATATCACTTTTGAGCACACTATCGGCATCCCGCGTTTAGCGGGCTGGTGCGATGTCAATAGAGAGTGAAATGTCATTACGGTTGTCATACAAAACATTGTCGTTATAACCGATTTCTGTTGTTAAATTGCAGTTATGTAGACTCGATCACAAACAACAGAAGACAATGAAGATTTACATTGTACACACTACTGATAAATAACATCGAAATGATCTCATGATATAGCGGTTTGACTAGTAAGAGAACAAAACGTAAAACTGTTTAGACTTATTCTATTGTAAACATGCACTTCGAAAGAGGACAACAAAAATGCCTTTTTAATCGCCATCCTTTTAATTCTCCACATTTTATCATGTGTCGAGATTGGTGTTACTTGTCAAGCTGCCTTAAAGCATCCAGCATAGATTGATGACCAACTTCTTATTAATTTGTCATATTACGTTAAGTCTTCCATGCTGGTCTGGAAGAAAAGAAAAAAACGTAGTGCCAGCTGCTTCGCTTCCGGCGCAAACCGGTCGAAGCAATTGGCGATGTGGCTAAAACCCATCATTATTTTGATTCCGCTGAACGCAGCTTTTGAATCTTACTGCTTTAGTCTACGCCGTAAGACGATAATATTTATATATTAATATTACGTTAAGGATGGCAATACAAAATGGTAATTTCAAACTATTTTAAATTCGCAGCGCACAGTAATGCGTGTTCATACTTATTATATTATAAATTCATACGGCAGCGAATGATAAGTCAGTCTAAACAGTTCTAGCATCATGATTATATTAAGTTATTGTTTGTAGTCATTTTTCTATCGTCGGTAAGCACTGCTAACATTTTTATATCATTTTGTTGTGGATGCAACTGGATTTAAATATACTAATAGATGTCTTTTTTAACTATTGATGAATCAATCGAGTGAACAAAATACTAAAGGTATTTTGTTTTGACTACAAGAAATTGGACTAGTAGCACGCGTTTGCGCCGGAATATGTGTGCTCAAATTTTTCAACTGCTGTTTCTGATATACATAAAACTTTAGGACTACATTCATTCACCAATAGATAAAAAAATCACATTTCGTTATATACACAACACATATTTTACAGAATGAGTTCTGCTAATACAAGAGCGGCATAGGTGACGAATTGATCAATATCAGCGCAACCACAGTTATGATCCAGCTCATGCAGTAAAGTTGATCAACATCGGTGTAATTACTCTCGGCGCTTGCAGAAATACCAGGATGACATAGGTAGCGAGAGGTGACTGTCACAGTAACCTCCTTTCGTCAACAAACTTGCAGAGCCAGGCTCATGCAGTGCCGTTGATCAACATCGGTGTAAATTAGTCTCGGCGCTTGCAGAAATACCAGGATGACATAGGTAGCGAGAGGTGACTGTCACAGTACGTCAACAAACTTGCAGAGCCAGCGCAGAAGTATCAAGACTGCATATATGACGAGTAGATCAACTGTACTACTGTCCATCACAACGCAAAAGTAACGATGTACCAGGGCAGCAGAAGTAGCAACCGGTTCAATCAAATTCACGCACGAGCACTATGCGGGAGTCGCTAGCAGGAGTACCAGGGCGGCAGGAGCGGCGAGCAGATGAGGTCAGTGTAGCGTGTGCTTCAGCAGCGAGGCGAGGCGGGCGAGGCGCGAGCGCGCGGTGGGCGGGGCGCGTCACCGCTGCGCGCGGCAGCGGCGGCACACGCGCACCGCGCCGCAGTCGCCCCACGAACTCATCTCTGAGCACGAACCGCAGAATATGCCGCCGCAACGTCTGCGGGACAAGGAAATACAGGTGTTAGGACAAGGGTACTATTCTTGAAAGTGTAACACTCGTCTTATAACTTAACTCGTCGAATACGCGTGTCATACTTTCAAAAATATTGCCCCAGGCCTGTCTAATTGCCCGTGTCAAAAAAATATCAACGCGCTGACCCCTTCGAAGGTGAAAACCGAACAAATCCGGTAATAACGACGCGCGTTTGTTCATATGTGTTCACCGACTTCAACGAATTATGAATCGCTTGTTCAGAGCCGTAAGTATAAGATTGGCTCGCAGTAGGTATCTAAACTAAAAGGTGCTGCGTTTTGACACGAGCTAAATTACGCCGTGTCGCTAACAACATTGAGTTGATATTTCTTTGAATACCTTTGCAGAGTGCGACTTCTATAATGACTAGTACCTAATATGTGATTAGGGTTAAAACCGTTGTCCCTCAATCTATTAAACCAACCCGTCGAAATATAGTACATTATTGCAGAGGCCGGGAAGTAAGGGATTGCCGGACGAGTAGAGTTTTCAAGGCCGAGCGTCAGCGAGGCCTTGGCAATAAATACGAGTCCGGCAAGCCGATTCCCGGCAAAGGCATGTATTGTGCTTTTCTCAATAAATGCGAGGAAATAATGAAAGACGTACTACTGGGAATAAATGAGTATAATATAAAAAAACGATAATACATTTTTATACATTTTACGTAAATTTTTATTTTCATGTTTGTTTTATGGCATTTGGCGTTTTAGCCCTTTATATTTTTCAACGTTTTATCAAAGAATTGATGGTGTAATTCATTTCGTTGATTCGACGGAGCTCGAATCCTCTGGTTTGATCATAGACGACGCAGTAACGCGAGCGTCTACCAGCTCGCTATGTAAATCTCTAAATCTGCATCATAGCCGCACCATGACACTTTATTTTTAGTTATTCCACACATTGTTCATAAACATAGGCATTTATAACACCAAATTACGCCGATTTTACATTATAAAGTCCACTAGAAGCAATCTGCAAAACAATCTAAAACAACAACCTTGCAGTCCGCCGAAACTATTTCTGTGGCCGAAACTCTAATAGTATATTCCCGCTTCCCGCGTTATTTTCTTTTTTAATTTTCTATTGTCATTTAGAGCTAAGGAAACATAGCCCATACTGCCCAGTCATATTTTACCAAAAAAATGTAATACCGTAAAAATCTGCTTTCCCGCGTCTTTTCTTTGTTATTGGCATATTTTTGTGTGATTTTATACCAACATTTTATTAAAATTATTTTCATATTCATATAATATGCTCGATGAGTGTTTTTTTTATAATGTGGTAGCCATTGGCTGTATGACAAGTTACATAGTATAAGTTACATAGATTAATTAAAAAGTTTTGAGCACCGGCCAGGAATGAAATTTCATACTTACTTTCCTGGCCATGTTTGCAGCATGTTTGAGAAAAATAACTTTTTCTCAAACATGCTCGGAAATGTAGGCATTATTGTAGTAAAAAGAAGACACGAAGTTTGTAATTCTTGGCTGGTGCACTACTTTACCGGCCTAGGCCAGGAAAGTAAGTAACTTGTCATACAGCCAATGGCTACCACATTATAAAAAATGCATATAAATATATGAATATGAAAATTATTTTATTAAAATGTTGGTATAAAATCACACAAAAATATGCCTATAATAAGGGGAAAGCAGATTTTTACCGTATTACATTTTTTGGGTAAACTATGACTGGGCTGTATGGGCTATGTTTCCTTAGCACCAAATGACAACTGAAAATTAAAAAAGAAAATAACGCGGGAATGTACTATTGGAGTTTCGGCGGACAGCAAGATTGTTGTTTTGGATTGTTTTGCAGATTGCTTCTAGTGGACTTTATAATGTAATATCGGTGTAATTTGGTGTTATAAATGCCCATGTTTATGAACAATGTGTGAAATAACTAAAATAAAATGACATGGTGCGGCTGTGGTGCGATTTAGAGATTTACATAGCGGGCTTGTGGTCGCTCGCGTTACTGCGTCGTCTATGATCAAACCAGAGGATTCGTGGGAATTGTCGCCAGGAGCTCTGTCGAGACAACGAAATGAATAACTCCATCATTCCTTTGATAAAACGTTGAAAACTATGAAGAGCTAAAAGGCGTAGAACGCCCAATGCCGTAAAACAAATATGAAAATAAAAATGTACATATTATCGTTTTTTTATATTATACTCATTTATTCCCAGTAGTATGTCTTTCATTATTTCCTCGCATTTATTGAGAAAAGCACAATACACGCCTTTGCCGGGAATCGGCTTGCCGGACTCGTATTTATTGCCAAGGCCTCGCTGACGCTCGGCCTTGAAAACTCTACTCGTCCGTCAATCCCTTACTTCCCGGCCTCTGCAGTAATGTACTATTCCTATGGGTGGGGACTACTGAATGATAAAAAAATCGTCATTTCATGCAGAAGTGTCGACCCGCCCGTCATGGCAAGAAAAATGACGATTTTTTTTAGAGATCCCAGTATTGTACCCATTCGTAAAGTTGTTTATTTTGACGGGCTCATTCAATGCTTTGAGGGACAATGTTTAACCCATCCTGTACAGAATTAAAAATCCACCGAACCGAAGGATAAGTTTATCAAGATGGACCAAAAGTAACAGCTCAAAGACAAAGTACTTCGTGAAAACCATAAGGTTTCCCTTGCATCTGTGAACTATGACGCCCAATTCCTTCCCAGTCCTAAATCTATGCAATCTCTTCTCACACTCATCGTCCGCAAACGTGACAGCGCATCAAGTCATGCAGCATAAAGTCTATTTCTGGGCGAAATCATACAGATCACAGATACAGGCGTGTTTTATGCTAGTGTTCAAATTGGAACTATAGGGTGCGTTTTAGAAAATATCTGCATAGAACAAACGAGGAGCTAGATGACCCAGTTGGAGCGCACATTATTAACACTTACGCATGTAAAGCAACACCGGGCGTGGTCTCCACTGGGGTGGTTTAATTTCTCGAGCCTCCTACGTAATTCGGCAGGCACATTAAACTATTGGTCCCAGCTGTCATCACTAGATGGCGGTCATTAAGCTATGTCAGATACGTGTTGGCCACTTACACTTTCTCAAACCAAGCATAGAATAAGCAGCGACATTTTTAGACCATTATCACAAGGAATTTAACACTAAGTGCTGCCCAATAAACACACTAAAAACACAGATAATTTGTCGAAATGTACTAGGCAAGCAGAGGCGGCTAGGAGCCTACCTGCAGTGGTGTCTCCGACGCGCGAGCCAGAAGTGGTTGCTGCAGTACTGGCAGCGCGGCGCCGCACTATCAGGCAACCACACCACCCCCCGCGCCTCCTCCCCCACCTCCACCTCGGACGCCGACCCGCTACCGCTTCCGCTGCTGCTGCCGCTGCCGCTCCCGCTTCGCACACTCACGCTTGCGCTACCGCTGCCGCTACTTGGCTGTGGACAATGCATATGAAGACATAAGTGGATTTTTCTTAATGATATTGCGGGAGTTCAAGTTATGGAAATTCCCAATTCATCATAGACCATTCTTATTACATCATCAAAACCGCCCCCAATACATCCCATCCCCACTATACTCTAAAACCTTCCCCTATACGACTCAAAGTAGTTTCCGATTAATCCAAAACCCATTCCGCATGCATCCTAAGAACGGCACCGAAATAATGCTGTTACCGTGAAAATGCCATATTTTATTACTTTTTTATACGGGGGATTCCAAAGAAATATTAAGTCCCCTATATTCGGGACTCAGAAAGTAATAGCAAGTTTTTTTTTAATCTCCTGGTCGATCTAAACCGGGGATTTAAATGGAACGACTGGGAATATTCACTAATTCATTTGCATGATTGCGTTGGCTGACATTTTAGTTCTTCAGAAAACCCTGTCCATGCAAAAATCGATTATTCATTTAAGCGTAATAAAATTATTTTTGTACTTCTTTTGTCTTGTCGTGGTGTTTTAGTTTAAAAGTTGCAATGAAATGACGCTTTTAATACAAATGGGCTTTTGTAAAAAATAAAGATATTTTAGCCAATTTGGCTAAGATATCTTTTGGTATAGTATTAGTAAATAGTACAATATCATACTTAGTATGGTCAGTTTCTACCTTACAGGAAGACTAACATGTTAAAATCTATCAAACACAGAAACAATCACAATAATTAACTAACTTAAAACATACCACTCGAGCAGTCTTGCCGACGAAGTCCAAAACGTTGCTACCGTATCACCCTCTCCGGGCGGTAGTCTTCATCATCTATATCTAAGTCTATCAACAGCTCCTCCCGCGGTAGCTCTCTGGGTCGGGGTAGCTCTATGAATTGTGGTAGTTCTTGTCTAAATTGCGGTAGCTCTTGACTTAATTGCGGTAGCTCCTGTATAAGTTGCGGTAGCTCTTCTTGGGAATGCGGTAGTTCCGCTCTTAGTTGCGGTAGCTCCGCTCTGAGTTGCGGTAGCTCCGCCCTGAGTTGAGGTAGCTCCTCCCTCGACCACGGCAGCCCCTCTAAAGGCTGGTCTTCAGGGCTAGACTCGGGGGTTACCTGCGTGGGCTCGGCGGCGGCGTCCCGGTGCGGCGGCGACGCCAGGCGCAGCGCTTCTCGCGCCGAGCGCAATTGCCCACTTAGCTCTTCTACTACTTTCTAAAACAATACATTAAAGATCGTATCGTTATGCTATTACACAAAATTATGCATCTTTTTAACATCTAACTGAAACGGCTCATGTCAAGACAAATAAGCCTTTTTAATTTAACTATGTATTTCGAGGGACGAAATCTTATTTGGTAATGGAAGCTCTTTTATACTTCTTACAGCCTAGTACTATCAGTGTATTCTTCGTAAAGGTTTTTATAGTTCTTATCTATTGATAAGGTTGCTTTATGCAAGTATCTTTTGTGCCGCACTAAACAAGCCAACAATATACTCGATAGTTTAATTTCGCCAAATACCAAAAACAAGAGCGCCAGCGCCATTGATATTGCAGCTAATTAACCTTATTGCTATTTGTCACTTCTTCTACCCTAGTACTTTTATAGTCACATTCATCGAATTATAACTAGACTTGATAAAATTTGCACCAACCTTCTGATATAATATAATCTGATGTAATCTAGCCTGTAGAGGGTCTGTCGTCGGTGGTAACCCGTCCAACGGGTCAGGCAGAGCCCCGGCAGCGCCACAGACGCACTTCGCAGCGACGCCTGTAATGCTGTCGACGGCACCGCCACAAACTCCGCACCAACAGCCTTCGCCGCTGCCGACTGATTCCCCAGAGGTTTCGATGCCACCTGGAAAAAAAAGGGGAACAAGAGATATAGTAACGCTATGGACCGCTCTATTTCAAAATTGAATTATATATTGTTGCCTCTAGACTCAAGAGATCAAATATAAAAAAATCAGAGAGTCGTAGGGACTATCGATAGAAGTAAAAACAATACAAACTTGTGGATTCATGTGAGATACATCTACAAATTTGTCCCGTAAGAGAAGTCGCTCAAGGCGCACAAAGAAGTTTTCACTTCAAAAGTAGTGATGGATTGAATTTGGTACCTAGATACATAACGCAGTGAGGGAAGGTAGGGGAAGAACGCAAATTAATTGAGCGTAGCGAAGAAACGTAGTGGAAAAATGTAATTATTCTGCATTTTTCCACTCCATTCCGAGCGGAGTGAGCAAACGTAGTGCTAAAATGGCAAATACTGTTTTGAGTGTAGCGAGGAAACATAGTGGGAAAATTTGTAAACTAATATACCAAGCGGAGCGAGGGAACTTTGTGCGAAAATGGCATATATTGTTTCGAGTGTAGCGAGGGAACGTAATGAGACAATTCCATATACAGAACCGAGCGTGGCGAGAGAGAATATTTTACTAGGGATAAAGATTTTGTATTTAGAAGAAAGATAAGGTATTAAGTAATCATCATCATTTCGAGTAGGTGACACGGTCAAGCGACCATGCACACCCTGATGTCCGAATTCTTCGGGACCGCCTTTCACCCTCTGACGTGGTTCCTTTAACGACTGCAGCCAACGGCTTAGCGTGCCTTCCGAAGTACGGAATCATCTTAATTATCGTACCGTTAACGTGATTGAAGCCTACAATGTCCTAACCAAACTGGAAACAACTAAACAAAATATGCTTCCCGAGGGAATCACATCGACGATCCCCGGTCTACAGGTATATATTTATTTATTTATTTATTTATTTATTAGCAGGTATTTAGTAGTAAGAAACTCACTGGTAGCACTGGCTCTCCTGCTGCAATGGCAGCAAGCGAGTCGTCGCGGCGAGGTGGGACACAGCGTGAGCTGGCTGGCCACGCGCGGCCTTCCGCCCGCGCGACGAGACGCGCCCGTCGCGCCCGGCGCGCCCGCCGCCTCGCCCTCGCTCTCAGAGCTCAGGCTGCTCGATGTGGCCCCGCCTGCTGCCACAGTGCGGTTAGTCACACGAGTTGTTACATTTACATGGATGACGTGATAGTTAGGTGTTACTTATAACGAGTTATGTGATCTAGTGATCTTCATGCCAGGAGGTGTTTTTGTAAATGTTTATTTTGCATTCATAATGCTATTTTGATATACTCATAATAAATTAAGAAATAAAATATGGTGAAAAAATTTCATGCGGGCGGGACTTGAACCGGCGACCTAGGTCTATGTACGACCTATGCTCTGCCATCTGAGCTACCGCACAATTCAATCTCAGCGCCGAAATTCTCCACCATATCCCATTTCCCCTTATACGTAGTATGGCTTACGTTACCTACACAACTACCCGACTTTTACAAGTGAGGTATTTGATTCAACTCATTTTACAATGAAGCTTCCTACATATTAGTTGATTTTCAAATTCATTAGCGAAAAAATTCCACGCGGGCGGTGTTTGATCCAGCGATATTAGGTCATATACGACGTGTATACGACCTGAAGTCACATGACGACCCGGATTCGATCCCCGGTAAGGTCAAGATGGAAAATGAACTTTTTCAGATTAGCCTGGGTCTTGGATGTTTATCTTTATGTGCATTTGTTATCAAATATATAATCCCATAACATGTCTTGCTTTTTAACTTTGGGACTAGCTCAATCTGTGTGACATACAGAGTTACTCGAAAAACACTAATCGCAAGACTAGAAAAATAACATCAAAAACAACAACGTTTCTTCTACTAACACTATGAAAACAAAGTAATTTTTGCCGCCGAAAAATTATAGTGGTATTATGACTAGATGTAGGTAATCAGTATGTTAAGTGGATACCTAATTTAGTTTATTATATATCCCTAATCTTTGCTTGCTATGGAACCCGTCATTCACAAGTCCGACTCGCACTTAGCCACTTTTTTAAGAGTGAATTACTACGCGAGACGACGAGTTAAGAATCTACGCAAACCTATCTAGGGAGTTAAAATAAAATATATATATATATAAAGACAACTGTTAGACTATCAATTGTAGCCGCATATGACGTTAAACAATAGACAAAAATATCTCGAGTTTATTTCGTCAAAATGATCACTGAAAATACTTTTTTCATGGATTTTAAACACAACAAACAGAACATTGCCACATAATCTCTGACAAATATATTAGTACACTAGCTTTCGCCCGCGGCTCCGCCCGCGTCAATGTCGATCTCTCGGGAATAGCCTATGTCCTTCTCCGCACTCCAGAGAACTTGTATGCAAAATTTCATGATGATCGGGTCAGTAGATATGGCGTGAAAGCGTAACAAACAAACAAACAAACAAACAAACAAACAAACAAACAAATAAACAAACAAACAAACTCACTTTCGCATTTATAATATTAGTAAGGATGACATGCTCTGACGCCATCAAAAATCAACTCACCATTCAGATCAACCTCCAGGAATTTCGTGGAGAGGTCATCCACGCCGTTCACTCCATTCGTGACCCCATTCTGTCTAATATGATTGGTCAATTCTGTCAGCACGTTGTGATTGGCTACGTCTTCTGTTGTGTGGCTTTCGGGGGAGGGCCGGGTTGGCTCCCGGGGTTCGGGGATGTCGAAGCCGGTGGACGATTGGTTGCTGGATTCGGAGATTGATCGCCACGTGATGCTGATGTTGCGTGTTCGGGCTGACTCTCGAGCGGCCTGCGGGATAAACGAAAAAGTAATTTTTCTTCTCATCTATTCAAAAAACAAAGGACGGTAGCCCGTATACAGAGTCTAAAATATGGTTTTATTCCCGAGGGTCTAAACATGTTTTTTAAATTCACAATTCTATTTTTAGATGTTTTCTCGTGGGAAAGCAAAACATAAATATTGTTTTTCTCATAGAGATAGATGAAAAGTAGAATGTGTCTTTTTGGGCCTAACATATAATTTTTACTTCGGGCAACATAATCTGAATCCCTCGCTTCACTCAGTATATAATATTACCCTCACCAAAAAGTATTATGCTAGGCTATTGCATCACAATCTACTATTATTGAAAGCTGCAAGGACAATATTGCAGCTTTACTGGATTAAGACGTGGCTGTCAAGCCAGATCCTAAAATTACTCTAACAAACTTCCGCTACTCTGGTGTCACCAAAAGCGGAATTTCCTGTGATGTAGATCCGAAATACACAGCGGAAAATACACTCGATCGTAGCTGGTTATTGCCAATCACAGGCGATTTCGCCATCACTAAATCGCCAACCGTATTCGGCTATCATGGACGATTGTACAGTTGCCTTGCAAAAATATAAACCTCCTACTCACCTCTGCCATCCCGATAACATCCGTGTAGGCTTCACACACAAAAACAGGTGGTTCCTCAGGCGTCTCTACTTCAGGGGTGTTGGCCACCCTCACTACACTTTCAGTCATATCCACAGGGCCTACGGTGCCACTGTCAGAGTGGTTCAGTGGCGTAGGGTCGGCAAGTTCGCGCTCTAGTGAGGAAGAGTTGCTGGCGATGTTACGAGGCGTCATGCCATTCTCGAAATGATCTGGGTGGAGACCGTCAACCTGCAGAAAAGGAAAAGTTCATCGTTTTATGCGTAGCAAATAAGATGCACGCTTGAGGATGTACATGGATTAAGAAAATACAATATTATGCTTTTTTATAATATAGGATGGCAACGAGCAAGCGCGAGTTTGCCCGTGGAAAACTGGAACACCAGGGTGTGACTAGAACGTGACCGGCCTTTCAAGGAGTTGGGGGAGACAATGGGGGGGGGGGGGGAATATCGATTAACGTGGACCCGTTTGCACCCATTGGGTACGGAACTCTACAAATACTGGATTCTGAGCTTGTACCAACAGACAATTTACCCGTTATTTTACCTAAGATAAATCACAAATAATGCTCTTTGTCTACCCCGTAGAAAATGTAGACAACAATTCGAGCGCTCTATTTAGGTGAACCTAGTAAATAATCAAATAAGAGATTGTCACACTTCCGCGATTTAGCGAATAGGTACTAACTTAGTTCTTGCACTTGAATAAAAGTACTAGGCTATAAGAAATGAATAGGAATTTATCGTCGCCCGCCACTGACGTGATTTCTGTGGTATTTGTTGACTTGATCACAGATGTGATCAAGATCACGTGTATAGCTCTAGGGGCGCGCTTTGGGCGTTGTAGCTCAGGCAGCGCGTACGCAGCTGTCTGTAAACGCGTTTCTAGCTTACTCGTTTAAAATATAATTATTGATTTCCTAAATGGCATTGACCCATAGACAATGTAGAAGAAATTAAGTGTACACGAAGCGATGGCGAGGACTCAGTAAAAGTACCAGGCTATCATAAACCAATAAGAGTTTGCCTCACCTCAACGATGTAGCGCTTACTCAGTTCTTGCACTTGAACTTGAATAGTACAAGTGGTACTAGGCAAAAAGAAGTAAACAGGAGGTTACCAGCCGGCCTATTTGCTAACTCAGTATTCAAACGTTTTCATAGTCACTTCAAAGTACATTACGTTTTATAACTTAAATAAAAAAAGTCAATCATACAAAAGCCGCAATATATTTTGAAGTCATTATCAAAATGTAGTACACTGAGTTAGCAAATACCGGCTTGGTCGCCACTGTCGTGGTTCCTGAACTTGAATATAGTACTAGTAGTACTAGGCTAAAAGAAGTAAACAGGAGGTTACCTGGTCGCCACTGTCGTGGTTTCTGGGGGTCTCGTTGACATCCGTGACCAGGTTGACGTCGTGTAGTTCTGGCGGCGCGCTATGCGGATGCAGCGAAGGCAGCGCGTCCACACAACTGTCCGTGAGCGCGCGGCATGCGCGGCGACCCTCGCACTCGTTCACAACCATTGACAGTTTCCTGTCAACAAATTTAGTTTAAGAGACGAGTTCAGCAATCAAAGATCATTTATACTCGAAAACTGGCTAAATACATCATGCGGGAAAGTCATAAATAAAAAAATAAATAAAGGACTTCTCTATTATTTATAATAGAAGTTATGAAGGAGCTCACATGACATCAGGTGCGATGCTAGGGTCACTACACCGCCTCTGCGTTGTTCTCTTTTCTTCTCCCAGTAGATTGTCACACGACCGCGTTTTAGTCATCATTCCTGAAAACATATAACATTTTATCATTGGTAATAATTGGCGGACGTTAGCAGAAGACAGGGATTTGTGGAAACAAAATAGTAAATTGTGACACAAGGGCCTAACATAATATTTTTTGGTGAAGACAATATTTTAAATCCAGAGCGACGACGAACTGCCATACCCCATTATGATATTAGGGATTAACTGCAATAAGCATTTTATATAATACTAGCTTTCGCCCGCGGCTCCGCCCGCGTCAATTTCGATCCCTCGGGAATAGTACTTTTTCCCGGGATAAAAGGTAGCCTATGTCCTTCTCCGTACTCCAGAAAACTTGTATGCAAAATTTCGTGATGATCGGCTCAGTAGTTACGGCGTGAAAGCGTAACAAACAAACAAATAAACAAACTCACTTTCGCATTTATAATATTAGTAATAAGGATAAGGATAAGGATTTTTCCTGCGCGTCAGCATTTTGTTTGCCTCGTGGCTTTTCCATAATGGAAGTGAATTAGTTTCACAGTCAGTATCTGGTGCTCGGAAAAGCAGCATCTCTCGCAAAGTCAAAATACAGTGCCAAATTTAGTAAGTGTAGTATAGAGTTCAAATAAGTGTGTTGTTAAGTCCGCGTTTTTTTTTAAACCGACAGGGTCTTCGTCACAACAGAACGAAGGTGTAGAATCCTGAGTGAAGCGAGGGATTCAGAGTATGTTGCCCGAAGTAAAAGTATTATATTACTCCCGAGATGACACATACTGCTTTTCATCTCCCGCTATAAGAAAAACAATATTTTAAATTTTCATTCCCACTGGACTAAAAAACAGTTTGAATTGTGAATTCCATTTCAGTTATTTGTTTCTTAAAAAATTGTGTTGAAATGATCCTAAAAAAAATTATCATACATTTACACTAATAAAATAAATTGTAAACTTTTTAGTCCCTCGAAAATAAAAACCTTGCACTAGGATGTAGGATAAGACAAAAATTTGTACTAGGATGGCATAAATAAGGCAGTTAGGCAACGCGAAGATCTTACCATTGTGATGTTGCGGAGGTACGTGTTGCGGCGTGTCCGTCTGTTCGTCTAGCGGCTCCTCTCGCTCGCCGATGTACATCGCTGTCCAGAGCTGGATAGATCGGACGCTGTATTCTGGCCAAATAACCTAGAAAAGAAAAAGTCATCATCTGAAAGTTCGGGTTCGATAGCGTTTTTTGAAGTGAACACTTTTTAGCGGCGTTGTGTACATATTGGGATGGGTAAATAATGTTAAAACTTGCGTCGGCACACGTAACCTGATCGAAAATAACGGTTCATGACATACAGCCTGGTGACAGACGCACAGACAGACAGACGCACAGCGGAGCGATATTAATAGGGTCCCGTTTTTAACATGCTTTAAAAAACATCTACCAGGCACTCAGAAATCAGCAGAAAGTTAAGACGATAAAGCTGAAACAAGCTCATACCAAGAACCAGAAGCCGTCATTGACCCGTGGATACTGGGTTTTTTACAAGTACCAGGCTGTCAGAAACAAATAGAAAGTTACCTGATCTCCGTGATGCGGAGAATAAAGATGATTCCTATAGGCCGGAGCTCGTAATAAATGCCACACTTGCGCAGTGGATTCGGGAACACGGGACTCGATGCGTTCGCGACTTGTGTTACACAGGAATGTCCCGAACATGCACGAGTGCACGTGTGTTGCTAGTTTTATCTGAAAATAAAAAAAATACCAATAAAGTCGAAATCATACAATAACGCTCAAAAACACGTTTCTTATATAGGAAGGGAGGCCCCATAATTATTTTTAAATTATTTTTTGTTATAGCGGCAATAGATATACACATCTGTGAAAGTTTTAAGTCTCTCTCCACCTATTACGGTTCAATAGATACAGCCCTATACCAGTGAACTGACGGATAGCGGAGACTTAATCGATTTCCGTTTATCTCTTTTAATAATTTACTTTTAAATGATATAGTGCATTTATGCACACATTAATTACAACTGCTGAGAAAAAAACTCACTAGTTCGATGGAACTGTTTGCCGATGGAACTAGTGAGAATGTCTACCTATGTAATAAAAAAAAGTTACCAAATACGCCTCGTTGAACTCGAAGCTGCAGGGATACTGCAGCATGAGCTGATGCACCACATCCAGCCACTGCAGGAAGATGGGCGAGCGCTCGTTGGGGTCCTCGGCGCCGAACTGGTGGCCGCAGCGGTCCGCGAACTTGTGCCCGAAGTCCAGCCACTCGCGCTCGATCAGGATGCGGAAGCCCTGGTTAATGGAAAATTAAGTTATGTATGTCACAGGATTTATATATGGTTAAATTCTGGAACTTTAAAGGGATGATTTAGCCTGTCGATATCAATAACTATTCCTATGGGACAAATACTGGGGACGCAAAAAAAAATCTATTTTTTTTTTTTGACAAATCACACAGATTTTGCTAGCCCCAAAGTAAGTTCAAGACTTGTGTTATGGGATACTAACTCAACGATACTATATTTTATATCAAATACATATATAGATACACATCCAAGATTCAGGCCAATCTGAAAAAGATCATTTTCCATCTTGACCTGGCCGGGGATCGAACCCGGTCACTCCGTGTCGCAGGCTGGCGTGTTGACCGCTGCGCCTCGGAGCTAGTCATGCAATCAGGTGAGCATGACACCCCTGACCATTTTTTAGGGTTCCGTACCCAAAGGGTAAAAACGGGACCCTATTAATATTGCTCCGCTGTCCGTCTGTCTGTCTGTCTGGCCATCTGTCACCGGGCTGTATATCATGAACCGTGATAGTTAAGACAGTTGAAATTTTCACAGATGATGTATTTCTGTTGCCTCTTTAACATCAAATACAAAAAAATAAAATAAATATTTAACGGGGCTCCCATACTTTTATTTAATTATTACCAATTTTATTTTTATTTAATTATTTATTTTTGTAAATAAATAACTAGTTGCCATCTAGCTGTTATCTATATCAAGCAAAAACAAGCAAAAAAAGAATACACGTTTGTTGTATGCAAGCCCTTAAATATTTTTTTCAGTCTTATATGTGTGAAAATTTCAACTGTCTAACTATCACGGTTCATGAGATACAGCCTGGTGACAGACGGACAGACAGACAGACAGATAGACTGTTTGTCTATCTGTCTGTCAGACAGACAGCGGAGCGATATTAATAGGGTCCCGTTTTTGGTTCCCTATCTATAAGCATAAAAATTTAAGCCATAATGTAACATGCCATAATGTAACATGCCATAATGTAATTATGCCATAAAACAGTATTGTTTTATGGCATACTGATTTTTAAGCATAACGTTCTTACGCATAACAGTGTACGCATAATTATTTTAAGCATAATGTAACTAAGCATAATCATATTTATTATATATAAATACATTACTAAATCATAATTGTATTTAAACATAATGATACTTAAGCATAATATATTTAAAGGCGTAATATTTATTTGCATACAAATTATACGCCGCATAATTAACTCCTGTTAAAACATAATTACTCAATTTTACTCGTTTCTGATGGCGATTTGAAACTTGCTTTTCTGGAGGCAAGTCGTTTCTGACGGGGTCGCAGTTCTAACCCAACTTAACCTACTTTTCTGGAAGCAAGTCGTTTCTGACGGGGTTGCAGTTCTAACCCAACCTAACCTACTTTTCTGGTAGAAGCTGGTTTTTGTCGAGTCGCAGTTCTTACCTAACCTACTTTTCTGGAAGCGACTTTTTACCTATTCTAACGTATTTTTTAAAATTAAGGCCTAAGACATGAGCCTTAACAATTTTTAACAATAATTAATTTTGTTTCTATTTATCCTAAAAATGTTATGCCAAAATACTATTCGACTTATAGTTACTATCCCTATGGAGATTATACTTATTAACACTATGCCGAAACAAATTAGCCTAAAAGATAATTATGCCAAAGTTACACATATGCCAAAAACCAATTATGCCTAAGAACTAATATGGCAAAATATTTTATGCCAAAGCATATTAGGACAAAACAAATTATGCGAAAAAAGGGGTCCCCCCGTTTTTACCCTTTGGGTACGAAACTATAAAAAAGTTTGTAGTGGTACCAGATAATCATAAAGTATAAGAAAGTCACCTCGATGGTCCGGTAGTGCGGGTCGAGGATGAGCTGCGCCGTGGCCACGATCTGCGGCGTGCGGTCCCAGCCGTCCGAGCAGTGCACGAGCGCGGGCCGGCCGGCCGCCACGGCGCGCGCCACCACCACGCCGGCACGGAGCACACCGCTGCTATACTGCAGCCACAGAGTGCTCTCCAGCTTGCTGTGCCAGCTGCGGACAACGCGACCATGGTTTTGTTTTTCGTGTGTGTAAGTGGCCACTGGTGTCAGAATTTTCTAGCTGCCTAAAGGCATCTGACATAGCTTAACGAAATTAAATTCTTGGGGGAGGCCTATGTCCAGCAGTGGAATTCTTGTGGCTGAGATGATGATGATGATAGCTTAACGACTGCCACCAATGATGACACAGCCGGGCTAAACGTGCCTTCCGAAGCAAGGAGGAGCTCGAGATATTGTTATGCCACTTGCGGACGCCATCCTACTGGGGACTGCGGCCAGGGTTGCTTGACCTGTGAAAGCGCACGTTATGCTCACGCCCACTAGACCATGGAGCTCCTCAAAAACCGTGGGGAGATGGCCAAAAACCACAAACACTAGCCGTCTTTTATATATTTTTTTTCTAGCTCTCTATGTCCCACAGCTGGGCAAAAGCCTCCCCAATTTCTTTTCACTTTTCTCAATTTTTAGTAGTGTCTTTTATATTACTCGTATTAAAACTTACGCGAGACAACAACGGTTTACTCAAGTATTATTAGTTGGTATCACCGACATGTTTCAGCCTATACAGAAGGGCATCTATATTTATTTACTTAAATTTACCGAATTAATTAGATGAGAGAATTAGATGTTGGGCATGGATGGTGGCGGAGTTATCATCGAAAACGGTTAAAGTACCAAGCAATCAGACATCTACATGAGGTGTTTCACTCACTTGGGCTGGTCGGAGCCAACTGACGCATCTGGAAGAAGCTTTTCCTGACGTGTATGTTGGATATAAGTGGCGGCTGGGTTATCATCGAAAACGATTGAACTACCAGGCAATCAGACATCTAGAAGAGGTGTTTCACTCACTTAGGCTGGTCGGAGGGCTCGGCCGCCAACTGGCGCATCTGGAAGAAGCTCTTCCGGACGTTGTGTATGTTGGGCATGGACATGAACTGTATGTCTGCGGCGGGGTAGTACTGCGCGCACTCGCAGCCGCCGCCGCGCGCACGGTTTGTCACGGCTGATGTGTACGAGCGCGCGTCCACGATCAGCAGCTTCGTTTGCTGGAAATCAACGTATGCGGTTATTTCATCTATCAGCTTTGTTTTTCTTCTGAGCAGGGTCGGATATACGGGAGGGGGCTACAGCTCTGGGACACCTACAGTAGAAAATTCGAAAAAAAAAAAACAAATTCAGACTAGTAAACAACTTTGGATTTTGGAGTTCTTGGCGGGAATTCCGACGGACTGCACGGTTTTTGTTTTGGATTATTTTGGTTCTAGTGGAATTTATAATGTGAAGTCGGTAATTTGGTGTTATAAATGCCATGTTTATGAACAATGTGTGGAATAACTAAAATAAAAGTGTAATGGTGCGACTGCAGTGAGATTTACTTAGCGGGGTGGTGTTTGCTCGCCTTGCTGCGTCGTATCGTACATGATCAAACCAGTGGAATCATGGGAATTGTCGCCAGGGGCACCGTCGAATCAGCGAAATCAATTACACCATCATTTCGTTGAGATACAAGAATAACTCTAAGATTAACTAGATACGGGCTAAAATAAGCATCTGAATGAAGTTTTAGGACCAAATAGAAGAAAAGAAATAAACTTTGCTTTTCTTCTGAATGAGCAGGGCGAGACTTTGGAAAAAAAACACAAATTTCGACTAGTTAACAACTTCTGCTTGATATTTTTTTAAGAAATACAATATGGTAAAATGTATGTCCGGGTCACTCACGTGCTATTTCGTCGGGATTGCCGACTATAGTTTCGAACTCGTCTACGTCGGCAATCCCGACCAAATAGCACGAGAGTAACCCGTTTTTATCTCCCGTTAGTTTCAATGATATAACACCGCCTACAACTACCAGGGTAGCATACCTTGTTGCTAGTAGAAGCTGGCTGCTGTCCTCTGTCAGCGTTGCAAGCCGACACGAACCCTGCCAGTAACCTCTCGTCTTCACTCGACCGGTACCAGCCCAGCCAGCCGACTTCCGGCTGCGAAGACCTGGCGATCACAGCGCCATTGCCTTTGTGCCGCCACACTATAGCTGGAATTCGTCTCAATGCACGAAACCTGGAAGAATTTTTAAAATACATACATTAGTAACGTCACATGTCATAGTAATCATTAAGATTGCGGTATAGGGGTAGAGTAAATGGAATTTTAGTTGTGGTAGAGCCACGCTACCGGCAAAATTCATTTTTGATGGTAGCATGAATGGGCCGGTTCGTCCGGGGAAGTACCACACTCTCACAGAAAATCGACGTTTGAGTAGAAGCTTTACCGTTTCTATACTTCATTCGGTAAGAGAGCCAGAGGCCCATCCTTCCCCCATGTCCTCCCCCAACTCCTTGCAAGGCCGGCAACACTCCTGACGATATGGATAATTTATGGGAATATCAAGGTTAAATTAGCACTCTGAATGTCCTTAAGACTTACATATAACCAGTAATGTCAGGAGACATACCGTGCAACCGAGTCGAGGTCCTCATCGCCGATGTTGGACGGCACGATCAGCAGAGGTGGGTACGAAGGGCACAACTTATACTCGGCGTTGGCCTTGGTCACTCTCCACGCGTTTTTGGACGTGAATCCGAGGCGCTCCAACTGCAAAATAAATATTTAATTGAAAACGAAAGCCTTTTCGAGAGATATTAGTCTACCGACTTAAAAACTAAGTGATTTCATTAAGAGCAGTGCCAATGAGACCAACAACCTATCGAGGCAAATCCAGGTAACTAAAATGGGCGCAACAGCGTTCAAAGGAAAACTACTAGGAAATCATAAGTGACAAAGCAGTCTCACCTCAGGTATAAACCAGAGCCTCCTGCGGCGAATGTGCCTTCATCAGAGCTCGGTAGACGAACAGAGGCGGTTGTTACTTAGCGCACGCAGCGTAGGCTGCCTACCAGGAAATCATAAGTAGCAAAGTAGTCTCACCTCAGGTATAAACCAGTGCCTCTGCGGCGAATGGGATGCCTTCATCAGAGCTCGGTGGACGGACAGAGGCGGTTGTTCCTTAGCCCACGCAGCGTAGGCCGCCGCAAAGGTCTCCAGGACGTTGCCGATTGGCGCGATGACCGTGTTGAGTCTTCGCCACCATTCGACACACAGTTCGCCAGTACCGAATGTAGACCTATAAAGAAAATTTTTACAAAAATAGTCTATATTATATATCCTTTTTCTCCCTCATACAAGTTGAATCCACCCATAATGTGCTATTATGGATAGCTTGATATTTAAAACCTTTTGTAAAACACTTTTTTTTTTTGCAAAATTTACATTTTTTTTATATGAAGTGCTTTCCAAGACAAATTAAATGAGCCCAAACACGACTGGTTTACCTTGTTTAGTTTAAAAGTCCCTATGGCCACCTTCCGACTCCTCATCTGACCAGTGCAATCATTCAATAATATTGTATTGTCATCTTATTTACACATACATACAAAATTTCAGCTCAATCGGTAGCCGGGAAGTGGATCCAATTTAACTCGCAAGATTTGATTACAGACAAACATCGGGACAGTAAAATTAATTTTTGCTAGGAGCATGAATGAGCCGGCTCGTCCGGGGGAGTACCATACTCTCAAAGAAAATCGACGTTGAGAAGAAGCTTTTCCGCTTCTATGCTTCATTCGGTGAGTGAGAGAGCCGGATCGGCCCATCCTTTCCCCCATTTACTCCCCCCAACTCCTTGAAAGGCCGGCAACACTCCTGTTACACTCTGGTGTTGCAGTTGTCCATGGGCAGCGCTGATCGCTTACCATCAGGTGCATCGCTTGCTCGTTTGCCATAATCCTAACTAATATTATAAATGCGAAAGTGAGTTCGTTAGTTTGTTACGCTCTCACGTTGTAACTACCAAACCAATCATCATGAAATTTTGCATACACATTATAAATAAAATAAATAAATATATATACACGGACAAATCACACAGATTGAGCTAGCCCCAAAGTAAGTTCGAGACTTGTGTTATGGGATACTAACTCAACGATACTATATTTTATAACAAATACATATATAGATAAACATCCAAGACCCAGGCCAATCTGAAAAAGATAATTTTCCATCTTGACCTGGCCGGGGATCGAACCCGGGTACTCTCGTGTCGCAGGCTGGCGTGTTGACCGCTGCGCCACGGAGCTAGCCAATTATCTGGGGTACGGAGAAGGACATAGGATACATTTTATCCCGGGAAAAACTGTTCCCGAGGGATCGATATTGACGCGGGCGGAGCCGCGGGCGAAAGCAAGTATATCATAAAAAACCGAGTATTTATTATTATTTATCCAGTAGGTCAAACATAATACAAGTATGCTTCTGTGGAGTATGCCAAACGCTATCGCGGCCTACCCATGTAGCATTATCATGTTTTTAAGGAAAATTTTAAAAGTCTGGCTTTCTTCGCCGTTGCCAAGAGTGCTATCAGGCAATGACCCCATTATGACAACTGTGTTATCAATACGCGTAATATTTTGACCAAATACTGAGGCCCCGATACATAAAGATGCAAATGAGATTTTTACTAATACAATGTCGCGTATGATTCCGTGAAGATATTTTTATAAGCTTTCCATTTTTGAAGTCGGTTGATAAAAATCGACCGGACCTAGGAGCGGAAATAGGAAGTTTCCAATTCATCGTTTTTTTATTTTATTTTTGTTATGTATATTACCTCATAATTCTGTCAAATTTGAACGAATTTCAAATTATCTTTTTTTTTCTAATTTATGTAGAATATACTTTTCTATTGGAATATACTGAAATAACACAATTGACCAACTCAAAGAACACTTCTATAAAACAAAAAATTTTATCTGAGTGGCAACATAATGATAAAGGTGTGCCTCAAGGTAGTGTCTTAGGACACCTTCTTTTTTTACTATATATAAATAGTATGCCTAAAAGCACCTCCAATAAATGTATATTATTTGCATTTTTTAGTAGTTGTTAAATGTGAGGATAGATAAACGGTAGGAGATACAATTAAAAAAGCTTCAACAGATGTAATAAATTGGATGAATGATAATAAACTTGATGTAAATTTAAACAAAACAAAAATTATGGAATTTGATTCATATCAAGCACGACCAACTTATTGTAATCAAAATAAATTGAGAATTAGTTTTAAATGTTTATATATATATTCACTTTTAATTAATTTTGTACAATAAACCATTTAAAAATTTGCATGCCTTACGCCAAGGTTGAATACATGTTGTATAATCTTAACATCTGTTTATTACTGTATTGTTGCAAATAAAATATTGATTGATTGGTCCCATTAAAATTTCATCAAAATCAGTTCAGTTCAGTAATTTTGTTGAAGTCGGGTTTATGTCTCACGGATTATAAATGATTTAGTTTCACAAGTCCCGGTGAATGTGTGCCTGTTTGTAACCTTATCTTGCATTAACCGGTATCCATTCGAGCTGATTTTGCATAGCCATTAAATAGCATGACAATGCAACAACTCACCGAGCTATTAAGATAAAATAAAAAAAACGACTCAATGTTAAATAACTTAGAAATGTTGTAATAGATAGTAATTGACTCACAGAAAAAACTTGTCTCAAAAATGAAGTTTTTGACTAATCTTGTTTTATATTGATATATTATTTTATATTGATTATATTCTTGTTTTGTATTGAGGTCTTTTGTCTAATGGAACAAGCTATCCAACGACGGAAGTGTCATATTCAGCAATGAGACGGGTTGGCAATACATATGAGGAACAGCTTTAGCCCGCGGCTCCGCCCGCGTCAATGTCGATTCCTCGGGAATAGCCCTTTTTCCCAGGATAAAAGGTAGCCTACGTCCTTCTCCGTACTCCAGAAAACTTGTATGCAAAATTTCATGATGATCGGTTCAGTAGTTACGGCTTAAAAGCGTAACAAACAAATAAAAAAGCTCACTTTCGCATTTTTAATATTTAAATTATAGTAAGGATTGTGTAGTAGCATTTATTAGTCAATAATAGTTCTTTGACATTTCGTAGAAATGTTTATGTCTTTTCATAATTCATTTATTCGTCGCTTACATGTTGCATAAAGTTGACAATATATAAGTGCAGTATATACAGTCTTCTATATCTTTGACGGCGTTCGCGTAGTGTATATTCTTTCGCGTTAGGGAGTTTGTTGTAGAACTTTATGAGTATTTTCAATAGACATTACTAGATGAGAGAGGAAGATGAGGTGGAGACGCAAAGCAGGTGTAGCTGATTTTAATGTCTAAATATAATGTTTCAATGTCTTTTTGTTTTCCGACAAATTCTGGCTATTTTCGGACAAATTTGCATGTTTGTAGGACGTAAATGCATGGTGGGGTTAGAATTTTGTGTTTTATAATATAAGGTCTTAATAATAATAAATTTCTTTATTGTCTCTTCACAATAGCACACATGAATGGACAGGGTTGACGGAAGAATCGTTGCTATGTGCATCGGACGACTAAATGACTTGCAGGCGTCATGAAAAACTGCCAGGTCATTATGAGAAGGCAACAATTCTTACTTAAACTGTCAGTCATGATTTTGCATGATGAGTTGGTTAGGATGTCATAAGATGGAAGATATGCAAATGATCACGTACTACCGTATCAATCAGCTAAAGGTGGAGCCAACCGAAAGTACCAGGGCATTATGGCAATGGAAGAGTTCTTACTTGAGCTGTCGGTCACGTTTGCACAGAACGACAAAATATAACAAATCCCATATCTATAGCATAGCATCGGTCAATCGAAAATGTACGAAAATATAAGCCCTATTTCAACGACGAAGAAAAAAAGTACTAGGACGTTATAACACTAGAAAAGATCTTACTTGAGCTGCCTGCCATGTTTGCAAAGGACGACCAGATGTAACAGATCCCGTATCTCCACAGCATCGATCAGCCGAAGAGGTACCGAAGCGCCTGGTCCGTTTCGCCGACGAGGCTGGATGTGCAGTCGGTAATTTGAGATTGCTATGGTTCCCCCATCTGCTGTCCGGCCGATCCACTGCAAAATAAGATATTATTAAGAAGGTAACAGGATTACAATAATATAACAAAACTAGCAAAATATTGTGTCTAGTAAACTAATTACGAAATAATGCTGTTAATGTAATTACATAAACACCTATTACTCTGAGTTGTAAAGCTTCATAAAAACCTCTTAGTGCCGCATTAAATACACTGAGTAATTACTTAGTATACATTATATCACATTTCGCAGTTTGCAAATCGAAGAAAAGTTGTCAAAACGAGACTAGGCCGACAAATTGATCACACTAACTTAATGATTTTAAAATTATGATGACACAAGGAATCGCTTTTTTTTTTTAATTTTCAGAATTCTTCGCATAGGATAGTTGTTTATATTAATGTGTCGTTATTCTCAACCGATTAAATTTTGCATAAAGGAGAACGCAATATTATAAGAAGATGGATTTGTGAGAATGGAATGAGAGAAGTATGGATTTCCATACTTCTATACTATCTATGTCAAAATTCTATATCAATGTATTTAGTCTGCAGGAAGACGTGCAAATATTATCATTAATATTTGCACGTCCTGCAGACTACATTTGGTCATAGTTTTTCTTAAATTAGTCTTACTTAAATTTAGCTAGTTTTGTTAATTCATTACATTGACATCTTATTCTTAACTTTATTTGAATTCAACTTCTCGTTCAAAATCTTTTTCCTCTTTACTCCACAATCAAAACAAAGGAATTGTGTAGTATATTTCGCGTGCATTCCAATGCGCTTATTAAATGTAATTTAGCAAATAGACGTAATAGATAAGCAGGCATGCGGTAGAGTGGCCTATAAGGCCACCGGGTCGTATGCAGCGGGTTGAATGAACGGTGAGGACGCGTAGATAACCATGTGCGTAGCACGCTTTGTGGTTTGATAATAGTCTTCGATCAAATATAATGGTAGATACCACGATTCACGCTCGAAAAGTGGCACCGGCAAAACAGCTCACTAATCGAGTTTCGGAGCTGTTTTGTCCATAGTTTCAGTAAACCGCGCTAGCACTTACACGTCTCGCGATGACGACGGTACAGTAAAAAGATGCAAAAACTACGCATCATGGTGTATTGACATGATGTTTTGACTTTTTGTATGAGACTGTGTATTTATTACCATTATATTTGATCGAAGATAATAATAGTTTGTGTTGGGTAGTGGTCGCTTCTTACTATGAAAATCTAGTTAACCACATCGATCGACTAGGAATATTCAAAAGTCTTTCTAGGAAAAGGAATTTTCGACCCGATTTTTGATTAAAATACCACCGTTAGAAGTCGACCTACTAATGACGGTCGACTTGTCTAAAAAATAAACAGCTCTAGACCTTCTAGTCTGATCACTCTGGCAGCAGCTCGACTCGAGAAAGAAACTTTGACCTCATAAAAACTTCAAACGAACCAAAGAAAACATTCCTATAATGATGAATTTTATCCGAATGCAAGTAATATAATCAGAACCGGGATGAAATGTATTACATTACGTTTTATGCGCCGTAAAGTCGCCTTCCGACGGGGCATAATATTTTTACAACCAGCGCTTTCTTTAAACTTGAGCTTGCCCTTGAGCTTTTATGAGTATTAGTTTCACGCATAAACCACCTTCACAATAAAACAGCGATCTTCAAAAGACTGTGAATGAGAATGGTAATTTGCGAATGTTAAATTAATGTGCACAATACATAATGCAGCATTGAAATTCTAATTTTCAGAACAGAATATACAACTTAATATATGTGAACGTGGACGGCACTTAATATTAATATGTTCACTGAAAGCATATTGCTTACATCAGGAGAGGTGCTTAGAGATTCATAGAATTTAAATATCAATACCGGTGGTATAAGCAAATGAAACGTCATTTTAGTATCACATCTTTTTCTTCTTTTTGGTGGGCGTTAGGTGGAAAATGGGATCAAAATGGTGATGAGTTGCTAGAGTTCGTCCTAAATTCGGCAGATTTGGCCTTTCCCTCGATCGGCTTTTACTGTCTGCGCGGGAAGAGAATCAGATGGTACATTCTACGTTTTTCCTTTTCTCCCAAACCAGCATAGAAGATGCAACATAAGGCTTAGGTCTCACTTGTAGCGCATAGAAATGTATTATTTATATGCGCTACAAGTGAAACCTAAGACTTATGTTACAGGACTATATCAGAAACCAAGAGCAACTTATATTAATTCTGTGCCAAGAGCGAGACCCTATAAAGCAGAGGTACCCAAATTTTTTTAGTCGTACGTTTTGAACACGACGACGAAAGTTTCATCGACAAGGAATGGCGTGGTTCCCATTCGCACCTTTTGAACCCCCTAAATTTATTCCTGCCGATCAAGTCCCTGCCACGTCTCCCGTGGACCCTTGAATCTTCACTGCTGTAGAGTGTACATATGGAAACTGAATAATAAAAACATAACGCCTGAAAAGAATGTGCCAACAAATACTTCCCCTTCCTTATCGTTAAATTTATCTTTTTCTGATCTGGTTCTTTTTGCTATCACATAAACCATTTTTTGCTTAGAACAAAACCTGCGGCAACGTGCTGCGTTTCTCTTACTATACCAGGGCACCATAAGCAGCCCAGAGTTTAAATAAAATTACGAATTCCCCACAAATGGGCGTAAAGTTAATCTCCAAGCCAGCTTCATCGAGTTCAAGTAGGGAGTCTACTGACATAACAAGGATCAACGTGCTGCGTTTATCTTAATGTACCAGGGCAGCACAAACAGCCTAGAGATCAACTAAAAAATAAAATCTGTAAGATGATCTTGACCGTGTGGTTTCCAGCAGAGTAGAATAGGACCACTCCAAGTCTTCCAATGGAGGTCGTAAGAGGCGACTTAGGAAATACAAGCTAAACAAAGCTCATAAACATCAATGAGACCTCTCCAAACCGTCTGGCCAGCGAGGAGAGTGTAGGCCAAATCCTCTGTCTGCTCTGGCCAAGTAGGGCTCCGGTAGTACAGAGAGGGTCATGCTCCTGCAGTAGAGACTAAAAAGACCTGATGATGACGATGATGAAGATTCTCTTACCTTGACGAATTCCCCACAAATGGGCGTGAAGCTAATCTCCAAGCCAGGTTCGTCACAATGTGGTCGAACCCTGGGGAAAATGTCAGCGGCGCGGACTCGATGCGGCGGCGGTTCGGGTTGCGGCGGCGCGCGATAGCGCCCGCGATCGCTCATCTCGCTCGATGTAGCCGCTGCCACCTGGAAAGAGAGAGATCGCATTTAGTATATATTATCACGTCTATATCCCTTACGGGGTAGACTGCCTCCGTGGTCCAGTGGTTAAGGCGTTTGCCTGTTAACCCGGGGGTCGTAGGTTCGATTCCCACGGGAGGCATACTTTGTTTAGTTGTTTCCAGTTTGGTTAGATCATTGCTTGAATCACCTGATTGTATAACAAAGATGATTCCGTGCGTCGGAAGGCACCTTAAGGCGTTGGTCCCGGCTGCCATCTGGTAGTCGTTAAAGAAACCACGTCAGATGCCGAGAGGCGGTTCCGAAGAACTCTCGACACCAGGGTGAACATGGTCAATTGACCATGACCCGTACACAATGGGGTCGGACCCCGATACTATATTAAACAACAAATAACACTGAAAAGCACGTTTTTGTGTGGTTAATAATACATATTCAATTAATATTTGAAGTATCTGCCTATTACGATTCAATACATACCCTCTGACAAACGGACGGACGGACAGCTTAGTAATAAAGTCCCATTTTTACACTTACGGAACCGTAAAAACATAAAGATACATCCAAATTCTACATCAGCTTGGTACAAGCACCTTAGTTATACCCCATCTGAATAAAGCAATATGTCTTTGTTTGTGAACTTAAATCTGAATTAAATTGAATTAATTGACTACCTAAAGAGAGAGGAATCCAGAGACAAATGCCTGTATAAATATGGAATTTAGAAGTCTATTAGAAGTTTTTTTTTTGTATAGGGTTACTCTTGACCTTAGACTAACCCAGAGGGTAAAGACAAGATCTACGTTTAAGTTTATAACAAGCATACGTCATTTTGATTTAGGTAAGACATATAAATGTCTACAGTATAATATAAAATAGTATCAATAAAGTAAATCTATTTGACACTCGACACATGACGCAACCGGTGAAATTTTTGATATTAATATATAAAAAATAAAATCACTTTAATACGGTATTATCGCGTATACCTATTACATTATTTTTACACCTAACGTTTAGAAAACTTTACAGTTTCATGGTCGCAGATAGACTTAAGTTTTCGAAACGTTAGGTGTAAAAATAATGTAATATACGCGATAATACTGCATTAAAGTGATATTATTTAAATGTGTAAATCGCACAAACATTAGAAACCATTAAATTATAATAAATTAAAAATTATAAACAAATGAAATATTAAGTACTTAACAAAATTATTTACTTTCCACCCGCACAAAACCTTGAAAAAACACCTAATTTCTGTACAAGTCACTTCAGTTGCATCAACGTACATCATCACTCAAAAACTGATCTAACACAATGATAAGTACCAGGAAAACAGAACTTCTGAGCACGTTCGTCTTCCCAATTATTCAATTATCAACTATTGGAATATTTCGATAAGGAGTCTCAACTTATTCCATAGGCATGAGAGGGATAGATAGCTCTCTGTAGTATTGTTTACTAGAGTAATTAAACAACTTTTTCCTATTACTATCTTATTGCTATGTAGAACTTTTTCCTGTTTATTAGAATTTTAAGCTATGCTATTAGAAACGTTATCACCCAGTACACTAAGGATATCATTTCTTAATTGTAACAACCTCCGTGGTCCAGTGGTTAAGGCGTTTGCCTGTAGACACGGGGGTCGTGGGTTCGATTCCCACGGAAAGCATACTTTGTTTAGTTGTTTATAGTTTGGTTAGGACATTGCAGGCTTGAATCACCTGATTGTCTGATAATAAAGATGATTCCGTGCTTCGGAAGGCACGTTAAGCCGGTGGTTCCGGCTGCCATCTGGTAGTTGTTAACGGAACCACGTCAGAGGCCGAGAGGCGGTCCCGAAGAACTCTAGACACTAGGGTGTGCATGGTCGATTGACCGTGTCACCTACTCGAAATGAATGAATGAATAGGCTAGTTTCCTAAAAAAATATAATTAGTCCGTCAGTTAGATATTCAAAAAATATTGGACACTTATTTTTTCTTTCGTCGATTAAACAAAAAATGATAAAGATATAGCCCTTTGAAGTTCCGTGTGACGTCATAGTTTGCTACAATTTTTAGCAAACTTTGACGTCACGAGCCCCCACTCCTGAACTTTGACGCGCTGTATCTTTATTATTTATTGTTTATTTGACAAAAGAAAAAATACGTGTCCAATATTTTATGATTATCTAACTGACGGACTAATTGTTATGTTATTATTACGACCCAGGAAACTAGCCTATTGTAATCATTGAAACTGGCTTTCGCCCGCGGCTCTGCTCGCTACCATTGTTCAGCTTTTGGAATAATACTTATAGTCAGGGGTGTCATCCTCAACTATGACATCGGGTACGCGCCTGACCCTTCGAGCTGCTACTTGTTCTTCCTCATTCATCCGAGTAAGGATTATCGCATACCATCGTTCCCTTCAAAATCCTATCCTTCCCCAGCCTAGAAATGCTTCCGATGCGCGGCAGCTTTGGAAGTACAAGAAGCTAAAAAACTGCGTTCACCAACCCGCCTGCAAAGTCCTGCAAGTCCAGTGGTGGTTCTTACGGGTGAATGATGATAAGTGATTGTTTCCGGGATGAAAGGCTTATCATATGTCCCCATACGCCTGACGACATGTGTGCTAAATTTCATAACGGTCGGTTCAGCAGCTTGATCGTAAAAGGAAGTAACAAACAAACTCACTCTTGCATTTATAATATTAGTTGGGATAAAAAATGAAGACCTTAACAATTTTTATATCGTTTTAAAGTCCTTGAACGAAGAACACATTTTCCTGTTTACGAAGAGCACTGTCGACATTCCTTGAAAACACTTGAAAAAAAATTAAAGAAACAAATATTTTTACAAATCTGAGGAGGAAAAGAGTACAAATATTAAACTATAATATCTGTAGGGTAACTGATTTGAGCCTTTATTTTCTTCACAAGCCTGAAGTAAAAAAATATATTAACACGATGAACTGGTAGGTAAACTTCCAAACAACAAAATTCTCCTAAATTTGAATTCTGATTCCGAGTTTATTTCATGACACAGAAAAACCTTAAATAAAATTTAGACTATTAATGTCTTGACCCCACATAAAGTGCAATAAGAAGGGAAAAAGAAGAAAGAGATATTTACTATACATATTATATTGAGATAGAGGTATTTTATGTCTATCCACATTTTCAATCCAGAATACGACTTAAACAAACCGAACCAGAAACATGTCCACGACAAGTCTTGAACACCTCCGATTTCTTTCCATTCCTAAATTTACTTTCTGCTCAGTTTATGGTCAGACGGCGAGTCGCATTCCGGAATTTCCAAGCTTGTGAAAGCGACCTTGCGGTAGTTAGTGCTGCAGTTGCGTACAATATGAGGCATTTACTTATGCTGTGCACGCCCGCACTCTTAAGGTATCTTTGATCACGACATGACTATTGTTATTTTCAATTTTGCCATGTCATCGTCATCATATCAGCCGCATTATGTCCACTGCTGGACATAGGCCTCCCCCAAGAATTTCCAATACGATCGGTTGGAAGCGGCCTGCATCCAGCTTCTTCCTTCAATGGCACATAAAATTCAGTAAATCGAAAATGCACTAACACACGGTGTATTGATTTATTTTAGTCATAAATCGTTCTCTGCAATTTAAGCACATAGTCCGCCGCATTCTGCTGGCAACCGAAGAGGTCAATCGTTTGACATCCACGCGCTATATTCGACTGCGGATGTTAGGTTACAGTTATCGTTTTGTGTCTGGCTGAATTATCGGTAGATGATTCTCCCTTTTCCCTTTAACTCTATTACTAGGTTATTTTACTAGCTTATTTTTTGGGTCCCACTGCTGAGCATAAGCCTCATTCTATTTTCCACGTATTTCTATCCATTGCTGTTTGATGTTTCGCCATTCCTCATTGATCTCCGCTAGCCCCATCTCGTTCTTGGCTTTCCTCTTGAACGCCTTCCATCAGTAGGTACTCATGATGTTATCAGACGTGCCCATGCCCATCTTCCAGGGCTCACATGACATTACTAGGTTTATTTTTCTTTATTTCTTTTTACTTTTTGTGTACACCAGAGTATCGCATAACGTCATTCACAATCATTTCGTATTCTATTTGACTCAAATGCTTTCTATAGCAATTCAACAGGGCAATGGCGGATATGTCGCTGTATCATTAATTTCTGGCACATTGACTTTTTCGTTTTTAAGTAGCCAACACTGGTCCCATGTGTTTAACTATTTGTCAATGATGCACTCATCATCTTCCTTGCTACGTGTGTCATAGTCCACCGCCTGCTGGCATCCGAAGAGGTCAATCATTTGGCATCCATGCGCTTTTTTTGACTGCGGATGTTACGGTTATAGTTTCATGTTTCGCTGCAATATGTCTAGATGTTTGTTACATTTTAGCTCTAATTGAACAGACTATTCCTTTTTCTTTACCTATTCTTATTTAAAAAAAAAAAAAACTTGCTTCTATAAAAGTTGTATTAGACTATACCCGAAGCTTTATTTACCCCTTTCCTATACAAAAGACTCCATATTTCTGGTACAACCTCTTCAACGTTTTTTTCATCTTCTTCTCTTTGAGTCTTTTCAATTATATTTATATGTTTATGAACACACTTATATTCATCATCTCCGTTGCCACATGTCTCTTACGTTATATTTATGCCCAAATTATGCCTATTTCTCAACGTATCCATCTTACAATGGAAGACTGTCAGTCTTTACTTCATTTTAACTTTGAACTTTATACATTTGCGTCATATAAGAAACGAGGTATCTGAGTATTGTGACGCAAATAGACAAAAATAATATGGAGTGTATAATACCGAAAATAATTTCGTAAAGTCGGATAACACATCAGCTAGTTATCGAAACAAGTTACACGCTGGCTCACCAACATCAGACATAAAGGTTTTTATAGCTGTTTGCACAAACCGTGCTTGTCATGGTTTGTTGTAAGAACCAGGAAAGCATGACAACACAGCATTGGTGCAACAAGAGACAAGGTGGACACTACGATTTGGCAATATTTGCCTTGATGGTCGACGACTAGGGTTGCCAATCATTAATTTATAATTTTTATATAGATAACCGACTACAGATTGAAGTGGAATTGCGGCCTTTAAATTTTCTCAGTTTTATGTAAAAAACTGAGAAAATTTAAAGAAGAAAGACAACTGTTCTATTACGCGTAATAAGGAGAAATTATTTAAAGAACATTGATGGTGTCCCAAGAATTTTGACGTTCCTGCTTTTAAATTCGGATATATCTCAATAGAAATCGACAAATCTGACCGCTAGATTGAATAAAATGCTAATGTTTATTCTCGTTATGTAGACACACAAATACACTGACTCACATCTACACACATACAAAAAAGCATACAAAAGGTAATAAATTACGGGCTTAAATAAAGAACGGGATCTTCTAACGCAAATAATTATTAACTTAAAAGGTCACGGAAACAAATGTGTTTATGTAAACATCATGGCAAATGGTAAACACCTCTTGTTCTCCATTTATATTGAGATATCTCCAAATTTTACGTAAAACAGTTTCTTGTGCCTTCAGAAAAGAACTGAATTTGGCAAGAGTTTTAGCTAACAATTTGAAACTTCAGGATAGAAAAAATCACGCCTTTTTAACTTTACCTGACCTATCGCTATATTTAAGTTTTGCGTTGACAACCCTACCTTTGTGCATGGACGGTTGGATTGGTCATTTAAATTTCACAGTCAATATGACAATTACTTGAGTAAGCAATTAGCAAAGGTATGCTTGTGAACTATTTTATTGAATATTTGTGAAAGATGCGGTAAGTATTATCAATTATTTGGTTTGATAGTTATTACAAAAATATTCCTTAAAACAATGTACAAAACATTGTTATAGAGGATGTCAAGGGGTCAGCCACCTGTTATTATTTCCTTATTGTACCTCTATACATAGTAACAATTAACTATATGCGGCAGGAAAAACGTATTGAAACAATGCATTTTCTCATTATTTGCATAGTTACATGTGAAAGTACCAGGGCACCATCACTGCAATGCTAGTAGTGAAAGTCGTTCAAAGAAAATCCCTTTATAACTAGTGCGGCATCCAAATGTACTCTCATACCTACGCAGAAATGTAGAAACATTTCCATGAGAATGTTTTCCAAGAAGCAGAGGCCATTATATCTTGTACAATATGGCTTCAGATTATACAGAGAATAACATGTTTTTTTTTAAACAAACGATATTGTTCATGACCTATTAATAAAGTAGTTATCATTAAAAAATGTTCCTTAATGATAATCATATTAGTCACTATCCCAAAAAATATAAACCAGTTCCAACTGCTCTTATTAAAAATTTTGTTAACATTGTTAGACCTGTAGCGAAACACAGTTAGGACCACTGCTCCAATTTGTGTTGAGGCAAAGATAAGATAAATCTAATTAACTTGTAAACATCTTGTAAACAAATACCAGTAACATAAAATTTTATACTGCAATGATCAGGAGCTGTGTTACCAGGATATCATAAAACAGTAAAAGGTTAGATGGTACTTTTGTTCGCACAACTTCACAAGCAATGTCGAACGCAATAAAAATTCCACCTGTGTGTCACTACTACCGGCTTTTCCTAACGAGGTATTCGATATCCAATGTCAACTTTCAATGGAGAGATTGGACAACAAGTCGTTTCACTTTCGTTTGGGACGAGTATATTGAAATTATAATGTCGTAATAAGAACATAGTAGGTATATGCCATTACTGGTATTAAAAGTGGGACCAAAAACTGGACTGAATATGGTAATCTTTGAGAATATTGGACAAAAGTTAGATGATTAGATTTCATCTCTTGTTTAAGACAACATCGTAGCTAACACTAAGGCTTTAAATATTATAATTATAAAGTAAAGCCTCCTCTACATTTTCACCTATAATGGATAAAACTTCAATATCTACAACAAACATAAACGCGGCACAGGAAACACTACTGGACTACACAATGATGATGATGATGAATTGAGGGAAATCATTCCTGTTTATAACATAACGAACTCTAAATAAATCTACAAAGCTGAAGTTAATTGCACCGTAGCTATAACCAAGGTCTATACAAAGTTATTACAACTATGTTCTAAATATAAAATAATTTCGTAGCAAGCCCAGCATAGCGTTTATCTCGTAATCATACCATCGCGTACGCAATTAAATAATAATAACGCGACATCTTTATGCAAGCCCGGCAAACACGTACACGGAGGCAATAAACTCTGCTTCGACTATAATTGGTGGCATTCCAGAGTAATGATGTAATACGTGTCGTGGCTAAGATTCTACGACAGTGGAACCTACATTTACACGGTCATGAATCACTGTGCGAATGCTCATTATTGGTAAGCAATCATTTTGCAGTGGCTCTTCTTATTTATGGAAGCCTGGTACAAGGTATCATTGTGGCATATCTATTTCTAGTTATTGGGATTCTTTATCGATTCTTAGCTAGCTTTTAGCTACAGTTACATACACGACAGATGAGCTTGTTTTTGCCACAGTTTTTAATGTAGCTACTCTACTATTTCGTTTTATCTACAAATTAGTTTAACGTAACGATGTACAATATTCTAAGAAAGAACCTATAGTTACACAGTAATGATCTCTCGGGTATGCTCATATTTTAAGACTATCATTTCGAAAAATTTTTTAAAGGGTTTCGTACCCCAAAAGTTAAAAAGGAACCCTTATTAGGATCACTCAGTTGTCCGTCTGTCGGTCTATCAAGACCCTTTTACTCAGGAACGCGTAGGGGTATCAAGCTAAAATTAATATCAAATACTCAGGTCTACTGTACCTTGGATCTGTGAAAAAATCAACGCAATCAAAAGATACAGCCGTTTATGCCGCAAATTTTCGCGTTTTTTCGACATTTGCAAGGGAATCAAAACCTACAGGGTACTTCCCGTAAATTCAGAATCTTGAAATTTGGTATGAAGCAACGTCTTATAGAAAAATGTATAAATTTTTAGTTACATCATATAATAAAAATATTTTTAATAATTTTTAACTTATTATAAATAACCGTACGGAACCCTTGGTGCGCGAGTCCGACTCGCACTTGACCGGTTTTTAATTATAGCCCTGCCCTAGTTGTAAGTAATTTATAAAAGTCTGGTTTATTTTATCACTCTTTCATTTAGTATTTTTAGATGATTTTTATTTAGGATAAGAATTTTTGAAACATTTATATTTTATACAGTTAATGCCCCTTATTTTTACAATTTACTATTAGGTACTTAACCCATTTATTTTTAAATTAAATTTTACGTGAGCCAAGTATTTATTAATACAAAAATAACTTATCTTTATTTTCTATTTTACAATATTTATGATAAAATTTTCATGATAAATCTAAGATTTTAATGATACATCGGGTTTGACATTTTCACATGACTAGTTTAAATTAAAGGCTTAATTTACTGCTAATTGGACACGATACTCAAACGAAATCATAGCTTTAGGGATATCAATCGCAGATTTAGTTAGTGGATTTGTCATTTTAACATCTTACATCGTGAACAAACTACCCAGTTAGCGTCTATCTAATATACTGCTGTCTGGCCAGTCACGATATCCAGCGGATATAACATTTGTCATATATATAACTACATTTTGTAATTAAAGTAAATAAAATCAAGCGTAAAATTGGAAAATTATAATTTGACGACCACCAAACTGGTCTGACAGAAACATACTTGCGTAGTTCGTTCTGTCAGACCAGTTTGGTTATACGATTAAAACTAAAAATAGAATCTTGTCAAATGTCATTAAATGTCACCAAATTCTATCATAATTTAATACAAGGTCAATGAAGTGGAGTTATGAGTTTGTAGTTAACTAGCGACGCGGGCCCTGGCTTCGCACGGATGCAATGTACATATAAACCTTCATATAAATCCGTTGCGTAATTTTAAAGATCTAAGCATCATAGGGACAGCCATACAGCGGGAAGCGACTTTGTTTTATTTTATACTAGCGGCCCGTCCCGTATTTAAATAGCCTATGTTCATCAGCGATAATGTAGGATTCTAATGGAATTTTGGAAATCGGTCCAGTAGTTTCAGAGCATATTCGATGGAAACAAACAATCAAATCTTTCCTCTATATAATATTAGTATAGATTAGTATAGATATAGATAGTATAGATATAGAAGTATAGACTATGTAGTGATGTCTGTCTGTATGTGGTATCCGATAAGAGACGATGAAGACAAGGATGTTACATGCCTAGCCTATCTAAAAGATACCCATTTATCCTAATTTTTAATGTACCGGGATTGTACTTGTCTGGGAATATAGACGTTCTGTTCTACCTCCAGCTTTATTCATTTTTTTTTTTTACTAAATTTTGGATATCTACGAATGCCTAATTTGTCTCCCATCTCACCTGATGGTAAGTGACGATTTTATATTTGTTGACTGTCCCTAATTATTTATCGCCAGAGATCTTCTGTTCTGGGTCGTCATTGGTATTTGTCTTCTTAATGGCCGTAAGTCAAGTCTAATAAGGAAATCGTCCACGTTTCTTTGGTCTTGACTTGCGGCCGAGCACTTTTTTGGTTATATGATCTTCAGGCTATCCTGACATGATCATACCACCGGAGACGAGCCGCGACCAGACGAGATAGATTTTGGTATAACAATTATAACATTCTCTTTAGAATTATCTCTCTCCGGTAATTTTCAAAAGATATTACATTTGTCTAGCGGGTTATGAACATTTTAGGTTCATTATGCTAAAATATGAACAACGGCAACACGAAATACCAGGCAGTGTGGGTTTCACGCCTACACAGCTCGTTTGGCACATTCACCCTTTGCGGGCCAATGAACAGCTTTCGTGATCGCACCAAAAAAGGACTGGACCCACTGGGGTAATATATCAACTTATTGAAAGCCACCAAATAACCTTTATGGTATCTACAACAATAATTGAGGATACTTCTTAAGAAGAGGTTATTTTTATCTGCAATGGTGTATGGACTAATAAACCATAGAGTAATTTTCTATTGTGTTTAATAGATGATGGTTTCACTTCTTTATTTCAGTTATATTAATTCAAAACGTCGCGTTATAGACTGATTTCCATAACTCCTCTTTGTCTTAGCCTTTTCCCAGATGCAGCTGTCGGACCCTGCGCCCATAGCATAACGCCCCCGACGCCGTTTATATTACGCGATGTTGTTTTTGTTTTTCGTGTGTGACAACATTGGTGTCAGATTTTTCAATAAAGGAGACTCTGTCCAATATTTATCCTCTCTGTTCTTCTGGAGATTGTCGAATATTCTCTCCTTTGTTTTAGGTACTCATAAGTCCAGCTCGTGGTTCTTATAAAATCATTAGATTTTTCACTGCAGTCAACCCATAGTAGTGTTCAAACTAGCAGCATACATATCAAAAGAACCACTCCCACTGTACGTTGCATACAATTTACGTAAAAGCGAAAGTAGCACGTGTTATAATGATATAATCAGTAATGATGATACTTGAATAGAATCAACAACGTATAAATATATAAACATTGACAAACTGAACGATGACGAAGTAATTGAGCAAAAACGTAAGAACTGAAGGTTCTATGTGTACGTTAATGTAAGACCCGAACAGGAAAAACGAGATTTTATAATCGATAATAAATTCACAGAATACATAAACAGCAGACTCCCGGTTCGAAACAATGTAAGACTGTTGTAAAGTAACCGTCATTAAAACAGTCATCAATATCTGTACGGGTGGGCGTCTCTACCAGATAAAGCGACCGAGTTAAAAATAAGCACCCACATCGTAAAGTTTCATTAGTCGAGCGTAGTTCATCAATCGGTGGTTTAATAGTTGAATTTCAAGCGTGGGTCGTTCACCTCATAGGCGGATGGACTGTGAGTAAACATAAAAAGCTGTGAGCTTTCGAAGGGGCTCGGAGGAGGCGAGCACGCTTCATACATACAGATTTACTCATTTAACACCATCACAGCATATGCCGCCACAGTCTCTGCTTTGCATTCAAATCTCAACTTTATCCTTCAATGTTTACAAGTTAAGTTACTTTGATTGCAATGTCGCCGAAGTAATTATCCAACAAATAAAAATCAAATGGTTAGGACATAATGTTACCCTGTAAAAATGTTGTTTAATAGTTGTAAAAAATATTTATAAAATTATTTTTTAGGTTTTCGGCACGGACGTCCGATTGCAATAGGACAATTGGCGCGAAAATACGGTCACAGCTTTAAACTGTTCTGGTATCTTGGTTTCAAATTTTACTGGTCATTTGGTTTCAAATCAATATATCTTATGAATTCATCTTTATTCATTATTTTCCCGTAATTCTTCATTGTCTTGTCAATAATGGTTTTTAAAATTGTGCAAAATGAATCAAAACAAAGTAAAATTTGAAACCAAATGACCAGTAAAATTTGAAACCAAATGACCAGTAAAATTTGAAACCAACACACCAGTAAAATTTTAAACCAAAACACCAGTAAAATTTGAAACCTAAACACCAGAACAATTCAAAGCTGTGTGTGTTTCACGCCATCGTCCTATTACAATCCTACGTCCTTGCCAAAAACCTAGCTTACCCAACAGCGAACATCAAGGATACATCGAGGGGCTTGCCTCGCTTGCATAACAGTACGCATGACTAATCCACGCCGGTATGCGTCGGAGATGGTATTGAGGTCATTTGAGGTCGCCATATGCTGTTGGCTAACATCCACAAATCAATCAGAGTTGGAATAAAAAATAGACCTAGATTGGATGAATATAATGGCAGTCATGACTGCGTTTCATCATACTTCGTTCGTTGAAAAATCACTTATCGATTTTCCTGTATGTATGCTTTATTCACACTTTCGCTGCCCGCCTGTAGACGTAATTCTATTGTTATTGCTTTTGTGTCTGGTTCAGTGTCAGCGAAAGTGTTAAATTATCCAAACAAATCTTAGCTTTTCAATAAGAGGAGGAATTACTATCATTTACCAAAGTAGTTGACCTTATTCAAATAGTTTTATGGGATTTTGGATGAACTTATTCATCTAGGGTTTCCCCTTATAGTAGTACCTTCTACTAGTATAATGAAGAGATACAAACATTCTCTGTAGATATGTACAGCTTTTTTTAATGTATATTTGACGGCCTAAGAGCAGACGAGCCACCTGATGGTAAGTGGTCACCGTCGCCAATGGACATCTGCACCACCAGAGGAGGTGCTTATGCGTTGCCAACAAGCTTACAGAGAACCTTTATAACGTACTACCTCGATGATATCAAAAAGTTCCATGAACCATACGTTATGTAGCACAATGAGATACCTTCTAGACGGTTATAGAAATTCAAACCGGAAGGATCTATAAAGATGTATTGCAAGCAGACGCAGAAATAGGCATATTTCGATTGTGCGTGTGGAGACAACACTCGTATTGTGTTACTCAAGATAATTAAACCTTCTGTCATTGTTTAACGGCTAGGACTTAGAAACAACAATACTAACTACAAGAACGCGGGTTAGGCGACTATTATGGAAATATCTCCATTCGAATCTCACGTATTGCAGCGTCCTTCTCATCAGTTACTGAATTCAGGATAGTTTAATAGGCGCTTTACAGATAAGTTTTCTTAGGAAGCACATAGTGTTTAATGATAATGAATACCGACACTCCGACAGACCGATCCTAACCTGGAAGTAAATGGTTCTTGCCCCTATCAACTGAACCACTATCGTTTCAGCTGAGCACAACAAGTAAATAAGATTGGTTGTCTGTAAAGTCGGTTTGCGGACGATAATTTTACGTGAAAACGGTTTAAGAGAGATAGATGCGTCACAAGCCGAACTAAACCTTCGGCTTGTAACGGTGTTCGGCCGATCATACCTCTCTATCGCTCGATCCGCGCTCTCGCTTGCACACATAATGTGACACTTTTACAACCGGCGTTCATCGATATAGACGTTATCATGTCAATAAAACTACTGAAAATGCGAGATACAGACAACATATGACGTAATTTGAAACTGATTTGTAAACATGTGAACAATCTGGAATAAATAAAAGGTCGCGAGGGGTGGGAGGGGGTCCTTCGACGGGCGTCCCACAACTCGCAACGAACTCGTTTTGAAAATGGGCACATAAGTCGACAATCCTAACAAAAATACAGGGAAGAAGAAAGAGAGGCCCAAGCACAGTTATATTAAACAAATAAAGGAAAAGTGAAAAGAGTTTCGTACTAGGATGTGAAAAGACTGGCAGAGAACAGACTAAGATGGAGGGAGCGTCGCTCTTAATTTTTGATGATGATGATGATTGTTTTTCGACTTCGTGTATGTAAGTAAGTTTCTTTATTCCAACATAACTTCTTAATACTTAAACGTATCGGAAACTATGGGGTATCTAAAGATTCTCTGCACTCTCTAACTCAATAAAATCTGAAATAATACGGAATGAGCGACCACATGGCAGGATGTCGCTTGCATCTGTTTTTACGTTGACAAAAACAGTAAAGGATTATCAAACTTATCTTCGAGTCACCCTATGAATGAGAATGTTGTGAATGATCTATGACGTCAGAGTCGTTCACCCGAGAGGCCGCCTGCTGGTGCAATTGAAAGGCTTATTCAGGGCCAATGTACGCTCGTTTTGACTCAGAAATCGAGAGAGATGAGATGATACAGTGAATTGAATCAATGATTACAAATACATTCCACCTTATATCTGCCAAGTCTTGCCATGGTTTGGTTATAAGCGTAGAATCATTAAATGCCGAAAAACACATGATGCAAGTCACAAGAAGTCCAGTCTAGTTCTAATAGATTCCACCTTCTTTTTTGGCAAAACTAGCCATGGTATGGATGAAATCGAAGATTCTTAAGAGGTCAACCATACCCTGTCATAGGACAGTAGGTCCCGTTTTACCCTTTGGGTAAGGAACTCTAAAAAACCGACCTATTCTCTAATGGCGGCACGGAAATTTAATCCAAATGTCAGGCTAAACTTTAGTAATTACTTAGTTAATAAAGTAATTACTTAGCACTTCACAGTTTACTACTACTATTACGTTAGTTCACTACACTATTACGCCAATGAAAATAATTTCGATAACAATTAATGGTTACCGATGTCATTCATATCAGCTCTCTCTATCTCTCTCTCTTTGACCATTTTTTAATGTATATTTGACGGCAAACGAGCGATGCCTACTTGCATCCTCAGCCGGAGTGCTTTGGAGCCCGGGGCTGCTTTTCGTTTTAGTTTTTATTTCGTTTCGTTTACGATAAAATCTTGTCACAAAATGTAATTTATTGCAAAAAAAAGTTGTTCATATTAGCACTGCACTTCGTTGCTCTCAGGCCTAATATAGCGCCATTTTGCTCTGTCCGTCTTCATTGCCGGCAACAATAGCCTTCCTGCCTCCGGTGCATGGGTGTACCAGTTTATCTCGTACCTATCCAATTAGAATCTGTTACAGCTGAGATTCCCAAAGTTGACCGAAGTGAAGGCGAGGGAGGGAAAAAAATACCTCTATATAAATAGTTCATTCATTTTAAAAATAGAATGTTTGCCGATAATACCATTGTATGGTAGCTTTATTGTATAGTTTAAATGATATTGTTTATTTGCCAATATCACCCCTTAAGGGTCAGCTGTATGAAACTTACCACAAAACACATTGGAATTTGTAAATATTCAATAAGTACTTGACAAGCAAGGGTTTCATATATATTTATTTATTAGTCTACACAAAGCAAGTACCTATATAATATAAGTTACAAACAAAATATGTTAAGAACCTCTATGTTAAAAGATGTTACAGTTGCTTGTTAGGTGTTAACTGTACACAGCAATTTAACGTCACAATGACAAGAATCAGTAGAACTCAACAGTTTCAGAAAAAAACTTAACGCATCGCATGGCACATTACACAGTGTTATTTTATGTTATGTAAAAGGCAATGCACAAAAAAGATTTGGCCTGTTGCGTATTTTCTGGTCTGGTACTCTTACTCCTTTAACGAATCCAATTACCAGAATGATAAGGGTTTAAAAATATGGACTCTAATTTAAAATAAATGAATTCTTACAGGTAAGGCTCTCACCATAATAGATACCACAAGCAAAACTTCAGGCTAGTACATTCATATCCATACTAATCCATACTAATATTATAAATTCGACAGTAACTCTGTCTTCTTTTCACGCTTCCAACCATTGAACCAATTTAGATGAAATTTGGTATGGATGTAGTTTGGTATGGATGGATGTAGTTTGATGCTCGGGGAGGATATAGGGAACTATTCATTCCGGGAGATTCTACTGTTCCCGAGGGATCGACAATAACCCGGGAGGAGCCGCGGGCAAAAGTTGCAACAAATATTGTATCTTGTATCTTTACCAGACAACACTAAAGGCCATTGTAATCAGACAGAAACAAAGATAAATATAAACAACACATGGTCGAGTCCAATCAAGTCCGATGCATGGTTAAGTGGTGAGTCAGCCACAACACACAGCCACAACGTTGATTACCGTTAATGCACTCCCTATGACCCCCTACCAATGGCTATAGCAAAATCTGAAAATATTAATATTTATGTAATTAAAATATCACAAATATTTATTCTCTTTATTGGTTAAGAAGATCAGATATTATAAAATATTATGCAAAAGTGGTACTAACTTAAAAAAAAAAATAAAAAAATACCTATCACACATATACAAATTTTAAGACAATTCGTTGGAAAGGAAGAACTTAATTGAGCGGAGAAATAGTTAGAAATGAAAATAAAAGAAAATTTCGTCATTTCCACATAAAAATGTTTAGTAGCCCGGACAATTCGAAAAAACAATTGAGTATCCAGCATTGGCCCCATAGCAAACGTTGTTCATATTGACGGGCTGGGTCTCCCCTTTAGGGGAATGACGAAGGTAAATTTACACGCTGTATACATATACTGAAGGCATGGAGATGGAATAGTCTGGAAGCTGCTTCTCAGACGGCCCTCTCATTTTTTTTTCTTAAGAAAAGGGTACTACAAAATCTTGTTCACAACAATAAAGGAACAAAAGAATTAAATGGCATTGTCATCCTTGATAATTTTTTCTTTGTCGTCAGATTCAGCTCACATTTTTCATATCCGGAATTCAAATTAGTTTTCAAAGTTTCTAATTAATGCAAACCGTCTCCTTGAAAAAAGAACCGAACATAATTAGACAGATTTATTTATGCATGTAGTAAATTATGCAAAAAGTCCAACTTGAAGACAGTTTTTTTTAAAGAAGATGATTAAAATATTATTATTTTTTACATATGTAAGAAGCAAATCATAGTTTTGGTATTGAGTGAGAGCGAGGTGAACATACTACAACACAATTTTTTGTATGTGCCATCACAAAATTGACTAAAAACTCTACTAATATTCAGAGTTGCCAGTCGATACTTTGGTAGAGACGCCGCCTCCTGAATGGAAGCGCGAGGACGTACCGACTTCCACAACTACGTTTTCAAGGTGAAGGATGCTCAAACCGTTAGCTAAATTGAGTTAACCTTGCAACGTAAGGAAAGTAAACTGACTTGACAAAGACTCTTCTTTGTTGTGATGAAGACAAAGAAAGATATCTGTCGCTTACAGATTAATTTATCAATGGAGTGGATAGTTGATAGGATACTAAGAATGAGTAAACTTTGAATTCATATTAATTTATATGTATATCTATTATGTAGTACTAAGATAAATAAATAAATATAAATATACAGGGACATGCATGTCACACAAACTGAGCTAGCCTCACAGTAAGTTGTGAACTTTTGTCGTAGGATACTAACTCAACGATACTATATTTTATAATAGATACTTAAATAGATAAACCTCCGACACAGGGCAATCTTAAAAAGATCGTTTTCGATCATGACCACGCCGGGGATCGAACCCGGGCACTCCGAGTTGCAGGTTGGCGTGTTAACCACTGCGCCACGGAGCTCGACAAAGATAAGATACATCAGTAAAGTCCACAGTAAATACCACACTACTAAATAGTGGGCAGTATTGAAGAAACACGCAGTCTTGGAATGCGTATGCCCTACGGGGTAATATGTGATGTCAGAATTTGACGCGGTGATTTGAAGTCATGATGGTGTAGTTCGTAGCACACTTAGGGCGTAAACGTAAGGGACCTATGGTCGAGTTCTTTTTCATCACATACTCGTAAAGATACATCAGAATTGGGGATTTTGAATTGTAGGTATAATTATACTTTTGAAAAGACTATTGACTGCAATACCTGTTTTCTTTGGAAGGAGATAGTAGGAGAAAGAAGGAAATAGTAATATGTATATGAATGAATATAATATTCTATAATGCTTATTTTTGGAACTTAGTATTCCAATGACGTAGACGAGGAAGTAGGTGGAGTCATGACAACTGCATAGAAGCCTTACTACAGCTACAGTCGATATAAAAACATATGTATAATATAGTAAATCGCATGCGTGGTGTAAGCATACTAGACTTTAAACAGGTGTTCATAGAACACGAATATAATCATAATTGACAAATAGCACACAACAATAAGATATAATTAAAAGCCTCCGAATTGCATTGGTAAACACACTCATCTGTATTTCTTAAAGCACAGAGTTCAAATTCTAGTTTTTTAAACTATTTGAATTTCAGATACTTCTCTGTTGAATATAATAAAATTAATCATGAATTATTTAAATCGATTGTAGATGTATAGTGTTAGTTTTTTATATCAGATTCTGATTTTTATTGCAAGTAACAAGTTCGAAGTTGTTATGTTAAGATAAGTACAAGTGACTGACGAATCTAAAATACAATTTAGGTACTTAGATAAAATAAATAAAAATTTATTTATTCAGACCAAAACGTCCATTTTGTTAGTAGCACAGAAACTTACAATCTTAGAGTGGACCTTTAAATTTTCCATATTATTTGTATAGTATCTTGTGTATGTATTTACAAAATTACAATTACATACCTGAGTATATTCCGGCGACGGTGGTCTTGGTGGATACTTGGAGGCCATTCGAGCCCCAGCGCCGCACCCCTGATTCGGGGCAGGATCATCCTCAGGGTAATGCAGATACACGAAATCCTCCGTGTCCAAGAACGTATTAATCAGCATAATCCACAGTATATAAAACTAACTAATAAATAACTTAACGCAGTCTAAAGATCAGACTTTGGGCACTAACACTAGAATAACATTAGATCACTGTTGTAGGAAGCACACCATCGAAACACCTTCGATTTGTTACGTTCCATCTTATGTCTATGGGTTTAGTAACGATACGACCGTATAGTTATCTGAAATTAAGGTTTTATTATTTATAATTTGCAGTAGAGGCGGTGATGTAATTAGTAACTAGATCATACGAGTTAAGAAAAATTGGTTGCTCTTTGTTCCCTCTTGATTTGCACTTGAATATAAACAAAGCCAATTATGATATTCATATTATATTGAACACGTGATTCCTGGATTATAAAAGTAGTTCTTTACTATATCATAATCAATAAATTTAAATTTTGTAAGTGTTTAAGATCAAACTCGAAATCGGATATTCTTTATAAATTAATGTTAGCTTTTATATCTACAATGTTAGCAGATATATATTTATCAAATCGCAAGTCCTTAACCCCGAATATCGGTATGTTATCGTTCCCACGCGTTCAATCACAATCACATGCCTCTACTGCTGCGCCGTTTTCACATTGGACAATCACAATATAGGTATACTATACAAGCAACAGGTTAATTTACCCTTCATGTACCTTTATGGTTTTGATTGCTGGGACTTTCAAAAATGCTACCGACAGAACTAAAAGGTCGGGTCTAATGGGCTGTGCTCCGTGGTCAATGGATTTGACTATAGCAAACACTATCAAATTTTGTCCAATAATACCTGATGAACCAGGCATTTCATTGACGACGTATTTCAAAACCCCTTCATTATTTTGGCTCGCCAATTATGTCTGTTTTATAATCTCATAAACGTGTGAAAGGTTGAATTTTATTTTATAATTATGTTGTTTATGCGATTTTTATAAACACATTTAAAAAGGGTTTCTCTTTATTAATTTTTTTTTTTGGTGTCAACGCCATGCACTTCTTGTTGGTAAATAAACAATTTGTTATTGTATAGTCCGATGTGAATACAGGCCTGGTAAATTAGTTTTTGACGTCAATCATAACAATATGTTGCTGTTTGTACAACTGCCCCAGTCTTCACTATAATGTAATGTTTGTACTGCCTTAAATGCTTTCATTGTTACTCGCGGACAATTTAATGAGTCATGGTGTCTACAGGGTCTTAAATAATTTTGGCCTTGTATGAAACTCAAAACCTAGAAATAAACAATCAAAATATTCAACTAAAATCAAATTTATCATTCATTAACATTCAATCTTCGAATGGTCCAGAAAATGCTGAATAGAAATATCAAAGTAAGGCAAGAAAAACATATATCTAGAAGCATACCAAATTAAGATTGAGAAAGAAGTAATATAACAAAATTTATCTTAAAGAAATTAATGAACATGTCAAATCTGATTCAAGTGTCCGAATCTTCCAATCCGAACACACATGGGTTGAATCAGGGCAATGACCTGCAGCCAGCAAATAATGCACTTTGTGTCGAACACTTTGTGGGACAGTAAACAAGAGATTAGCAGAGTAAACAATAATGAGAACGAAGTTCGGTGTAGTACCTGTTTCATAACTGTTTGTTTCGTATCGTGACGTGCGTTGTGTAGTAAATATGTGTACTGTACGAGTACAGATTCATAAGTAATAACTAATAACGTTTGTACAGGCGGCATAGAAAAACTTTTGTTCTTTGTAACATAGATGACATTTCTGGTAAATATTTTGCTGTGTAAACACATATACGTATTGCTTGTGATGGGAAAGTCAAAGCTCAGATTGAATAATATTCGAGCGTCACGCCACATTCTATTTATTATACAGATCTTTTTTGACTTAATAACGTCTTATAAATCGATGAACGCCGGCTGCACGCACGAAAAAGTGTCACGTTTCGTGTGCAAGCGAAAGCGCGGAATTAGCTATAGAGGGGCACGATCGGCCTAAGCGTTCGGTTTGTGACGTATTTATCTCTCTTCCACCGTTATCACGTAAAATTATCGTCTGTAAACCGACTTCTCAAACAACAAAATTTTGTAGTAATGTAGGTGAAATACATCGAGTGTTTTATGTATTAGTAGATGAAATACATCGAGTGTTTTGTAGCCACTTTTACATGACAAATATTCTTATAATTTAAATCCTTTTGCCACATCTTAACATGCATTTAAAATATTGAAGAAACGATTAAATTACATAATATTTTACGACGGCAATACTTGGTGATATAAATTGCAATACTGGTGATTAAAAATAAAATTATGATTGCCATTCAATTCAATATTCTTATAAAGACCAGCTCATATTTTGCAAGCGCGGTGGTGATGACACCACTAATTGTAAATAAAGTAATTTATTACACAAGTATTATCAACTCATTAGAAAGGATATTGATAATATGTGGTAGAAATAAATAATAATTATATCTCAGTTAAGCACTTAAGCAGTTACTCTTTTAATGCAAGCCATAAATAATGATTTAAAGTAATTTTACAAAATCTCCGTGAATTGCACCCACCCTAAAATCGCATGATACAAAGATAAAGATTATTAAATCGAAACTATTGGTAATCTTTAAGTTAGATATGTTTTCTACAGTGCTATAACCTTCATAATCAGACAAAAAACCAACACGATAAAAGATCCTACCCAAGCTAGATACTATAAAAGCGAGACAAAGATCAACAATATTGGAATTGGAATTCCTCATCCATCATTATAGTAAAACGTCATTTTCAGATGGATATGCGATGTATCAAATAGACATACCAAGAGAACATAAGACAATAAACGTGTCGACAAAAACAGCGACACGTATTGATGACGAGATAAACGATATCGCGATTGAACCGACAGCGGCAGACACCGATACTATTGTATGTACGACGCACGTGAATGAATCACTAGGTGTTTCCAATGGCTTTACACATGTTTAACGTCCAATAAAAGTCCAAGTTCAGCGAGATAGTGATGAATCACTCTCTCCAAATAAGACAGATCAAAACAAAATCTCTTCAAACAAAGAAATTTTTTGCGTTTCATTTGTGAATTCTAAACAAGTGCATTTTTGGCACACGACAAGAATGTTCATCGATCAATATGTCAACAATGATATAGTAGAATGACATTTTCAAATATCACTTGATATGAATACCAAATGTATTCAAAATTACAATAATAGCAATATAAATTTTACCACAGTGCATTGCAGTCAAAAGATCACTGCGATACTAGTACACCGTAAATAAAATATCAATTGCATCATATCCCTCAACAATGGAATTTCATTCATGAATTTTAAGTCCCTATTTACTCGACCGTTGCACTTAACTCGGTGACTTGCATGGTCATCAGAATACATTATTTCGAACAAGTAAATAAACAAATCAATTAGTTATTTACATTTAAGTTATGCCTTAAATGTTTTCAACATGAAAACTGAGTTTCATCAAAATAAAAACAAAACAAATATAATTTTGTGAACTGAAGTATAACAGAACAACAAATTTCTAACAAAGAAACGAAATACAGAAACTGCGGGCGCATCAGACGGTAAATAAAATACTAGGCATTTAGAAGTAAGTAAGAGGTGGGTATCACATAGCAAAGCAAATCTTATAGGCGTTCAACGGATGCTTGCTCCACTTTCGGAATAGTCGGCGCAGTGCGGAATGCGGCCATCGGCGCCTACCGAGTGTTACATCTGCTAGTTTATATTGTCCTAGTCTTGGATCTAGCCTGTTCAGTATAAACAAGTGAATGTAATATCCTCTAAATATACTTCGTATAAAAAGTCATTATTATGCTTTAAATACAATACAATAACAATAACTCAGTCAGCAACTTGAGCATTTTTGAAATACATACATATGTGTATTTGAATGATAACAGGCTTAACATGGAAGGCTATTTTTTAAACAGCTTGTCACCCATACGCAAGTCGTATACGCCTAGAAGTCACACTAGTCTTCTAAGCCACGAAATACCATTTTGCCGTATTTTTTAAACTGTTGTTTGAGCTTTTATCATTCGTCAACAAAAGACTCAAAAACGAGGCTTTTTGGAAAGGCTCATGTAAATTAATCATAGAATTTTAATATGTGAGGACTTTGAACATGACTACATATAATAATAACATTTCCTATATTGATGTAATATGAACACAGGTCTTAACCTAATCATCCAATATGCAAAAGTAGTCGACAATTATAATAAACACACATCAACCGGTAAATGTTGTTGGTATCTTGGTATATGGTAAGGACACGTTTGTGTAATACGTTGAAAACAAAGCCAACGATGAGCAACTCCGAACCATAAATGTAAGTTAAACAGATACATCTAATTAAATATAAAGGTAATATAATACAGAACTGCCTGCAGATAATAAAGAAGATGTAACTACGAATAAGTAGAAGATGTAAGTTATAAAATCAACAAGCAGTTTGAAACCTCCGAGAATAAGATGCTCGCCTCTCCAATATATGATAAATACCATTGCAGAGAATGTAATGAAATCGATAGAGGGAGCAAAGCGGCCATATCAGATACCGGGACCGCAAACTACGTTCTGTTACACATTCGCTAACATTCTCACATTACCTACGGCCCAGATGTTGACACGACAAAACTAAACGCATTTTCTTCAAAATTAGCTCTTAGAACATAGACACAGCGTTCTAGATTGAAAACTCATTTTTGTTCGTGCGAAATTATATCTGCTGCGGTTTATTTTACGGTTGCATGTAACACGATCTTATGAATTGACATGCATCATGTTTATATCTGTGTAATAATACAAGAGAATATTAAATGCGACCAGGAAGACATGACGGCTAAGAGTTCACTCATTATTGAGGAAAACGTTTTTCTCGAGAGAGATAAAGATATTTTCAACGCAACAATAAGGAACAGATAATGTTGTTTCGTATGCAATACTGACGACGGTGCATAATTACATTATTATGCAAACGAAGGAAAATGCGACGATATTAAATACCGACAGTTTGTTAAGAAACAGTATTTTTAAGAACTTAATTGTATCGTGTCACCTTGTGGCGTGCTCAATATTTATTTTAAATGTATGCTTAATATTAACTAAATAAGAAATACAGAATTACAGACAGGTGTTTACAGAAGACTCGTTTTTAATTCGATAATACTTGTAATAGCAAAACACCAACTGTACAATTTAGAAGTTTCAAAAACTTTTGAATATTATTTGATGATAAGACTACAGATGATAGAAAAAGCTAAATTAGAGATTATTGTTAAAAAGAAACAGATGCCATACTTGAGCAAGTCATAATAATTGTTAATCATAATAATAATTAACAGCGGAAGAGACGGATGATGATAGGATGGCCTTTTATTAGGCCGTGTCCTTCCGCTGACATCACGAATCGTGACAAAAATCACGACTATAAAATGCATGCGCTACGAAAATCTAACCACACTCTGACCATGCACTCGCACTTAAATTCGTGGGTTAGTTAAAAAGTCACGCAACTGATCAATCAACTAGAAACAATGTGAATCTTTATAATTTTCAACTATTGCATGAAACTCAACTTACATACCCAAACAAAAAGACAGCATTCACATTGTAATATCCTTTGTATTAAGCTTGAAAGAAGACAAAGTTCCAAAGTTGAACTATTCGTACACAGAAACTGTAGGTTCAAATTCATGTAAGTACTAAGTTTCCAAAAATACACAAAAACTTTTTTAAATTTTAGAAGTCTAAGAAGAATAATAGTTTTCATAAACTGATCGTGTCGCAACAAGTGTCCTATCATATTACCACTTTGATTTTCTATCGCAGTTAAAATAGACCTTTTTTTTCCTACTCTATTTAAAACTTCTTTGTTAGTTATCCTATCTATCCAGCTAATTTTCTCCATTCTTCTCCAGGATAATGGAGGGATCTCCACCGACAAAAGCGTTGCTCTTAAATTTTGATGATGAAGAAGAATAATGCAACAATCTATTTAAATAATTCGTTCCTGGAAGAGAAATTCCAATTTCAATTATGTCCAAGGAGAGCATTAACTTATAGAGAAAGATAATTACAGTAATGCAATTAACTAATTACTTTAAGTGCTTCTTATATATTTAACTACATTTAATCTAATTCCGTTCTGAGGCATCTTGAAAATACAGATATAATAAAAATTGTTGCAAATATGATTGGGTGTTTATAGAATTAAACATTTTCGTTACTATTTTTGCCAAAGCTGAATCGGTAGTACTTTTTAATGTTTTGACGCCTGCTCTAAGAGATGTCTATAAAAATAGCTTAATACTCGTATAATAAGTAGAGCTCTGTGCCATTCATGCGCTCCTAGTAGCCCGACGAACTTTTGTCTACGTTCGAAGCATGCTTCGAACGTAGACAAAAAACTAGAGGCGGCGTTTGCGGACGTGAGAACATACGCGCGCGACCTTCTCAGGCATTCGGTTGGCCAAATTGATTGGGTCTTTCGTAGACCGGTAATCGTGACGAGTGCCGGTGATGCAACACTGGGTGTAGGTTAAGCAGTACCAAGCATATTTCGATTGTATTTATATTACATTGCGATTATTTACTATTTAAGATTGAAGCAGACAAAAATGCATATACCATTTAGGGTAAAGGCAAATACTAAATTCCTCTTACTAGATCATAAAAAGTAGATAAGTAATTATTGTTTATATTATGAAGAACATTCATAATTAATTAGCATATAATGTTAAAACTGACGCGAGAAGCACTGAATTTTGCAACTTGAATTCCAGTATATTCTATAAGTTCAAGGTTTTCATAACAAAAACAATTCAGAAGTAGGTCTCTTTCAACTTCTAAAAGTGAGGATAATAATAAAAATAAGTGGTCTTGCAAAGTGACTTAACATTGATAATAATATTATATCGCTAAAGTTCACAAGTTCACGTTAAGAAAAATGTACATTCATAATGTTAATTTTCAAACCAACCAGTTTTGTGTCGCGTGATTATAGAGCTCTATATGGAGAAATAATTTAGAATTAGCCGTATGGAAAATAATAGGCTTCATATTTGGAACGCAATATGGTTTTAATTATGTAACGACCTTGTCCATCTATAAACTAGGCCAAATTATTTTTATATTGATAATTGCTCGCTTGCCGACCCGCCTGACAGGCGTGGTGAGTATGGCAATATCCTCATGGAACGAAGAATACTTGGGAACTTTTGTCCCACAGTACACTTCTTAAATTATGATCACGATGATCGAACTCTGTGCCATTCATGCGCTCCTATCTAATTGTTGTTGGGTTGGCATCCTAATCCTAACTAATATTATAAATGGGAAAGTGAGTGTGTTTGTTTGTTTGTTTGTTTGTTTGTTTGTTTGTTTGTTTGTTTGTTTGTTTGTTACGCTTTCACGGCGTAACTACTGAACCGATAACCATGAAATTTTGCATACAAGGTCTCTGGAGTATGGAGAAGGACATAGGCTACCTTTTATCCCGGGAAAAAGTACTATTCCGGGGGATCGACATTGACGCGGGCGGAGCCGCGGGCGAAAGCTAGTATAAAATAAATTAACAAATAAATATATACGCTATATATAAATACTATTGATCAAAAATCTAGTTTGATCATCAATATTTACGGTTGTCTGTCCATGTGGATTCTGCGGTTTCAGATAAAACAAATATTAGTTCAAACTTGGATATTCGACATTGACATTAAAATATATTGAAATGCATAATCTACGAAACCGAATACTCGGTATTGAATAACAGAGACGTCCGACATATAAAAATAAAAGAATTTATTTTAACGTCCAACCAACTGGTTACTCAATCAGCTGAAGCATATACGAGAGGCGAGACAAACAAAAGGATTTTTTAGGACAAAGTCGAGCGCAAGAAGTCTTGCAAAAATCCTTGATAGTTGTTTACAAGACCGAGTAGAGTGAACCTCTACAAACTTAAGTTTGACGCTAATATGTGATAATATAACATTATGATGATTGAAGAGCCAATAACGGTTATTGTACATATAAACAATTAAAAGAAATATGCTACATTTATCATTCGTAACGATAATTGTTTGCATTGCAATCCACTTATTGAAAGAATGTTGACATCAAAGCCATTTGTATTGATACACGATAAAAGAAATAACATCGATGAGCAATGTCTTGAAATAAAATTTGTAATAACCTTAAATATAGGTATCAAAGTATCAAACAGGGAAATTTGTACTTTTATATTGGAATTTGTTTTTATCTAGAACTTTCTTCAAAATATAGAACAAATTTAAAGAAGTTATATTTTTATAAGTGTTTTATTTTGCATTCACAATGCTATTTTGATATACTCTAAATAAATTAAGAAATAAAATATGGTATGTGTAGGGGACGTAAGCGTTAATACGTATAAGGGGAAATGGGATATGGTGGAGAATTTCGGTGGCGAGATTGAATTGTGCGGTAGCTCAGATGGCAGAGCATAGGTCGTATATTGACCTAGGTCGCCAGTTCAAGTCCCGCCCGCATGAAATTTTTTCACCATATTTTATTTCTTAATTTATTAAGGAAGTTACTTAAAGCCAAAAGGGAAGTAAAACCGACGCTACCGATAAAAGCATACTCGTAGCTCGTAAATTTTATGATGCTGATCTATTTAAGCAACGTTTCATAAATAAATAAAATAGCTTTATAAATCATGTCAGTTTTCACCTAACCGTCCACTACTGTACTTTATGGTTTCCATAAAGGGTCATAATTTACTTTTCCCTTGTAACCGTATTTCTCGAGTAGAAATTTGTAAGATCTCAGCTTACGGCGTTGTTAAAGTTTCTAATAAGTTATATTAAACGGAAATATATATTATTAAGACAACACAAATTTTACTCTAGGTGTTCAGTATTTTTAAATAGACGAACAATTCCAATCAAATGCTTCTAACCTCATGTAATAATAATAAAAAAGCAGCTATAATCATCATGTCTTTTATAATTCTTCAAAAATAGGGAGCTTATAGGACTTGTGACTTGCAGTAAAATCTGAATCTGAATCTGGAGCTATTGTTATTACATAATGCTGTAATGACATAAACAAAATCAGTCAGGAAATTGATGAATTCTTTGTTTATCGTTAGCAGAGCCGTATCTCGCGCCGTCTAAAATAAGCGACCTTGCGGCAAAAAGCACTTGTCGCCTGGACTGTACCGAGAACAATCATATTTGCATATGTATTTTCTTTATTAGAGAACATCTTGAGGTCGCGGTTGAGATCACGAACGAGGACGTTTGGAAAATATTAACTTTAGAAATAAATGAAACAATATCATTATATAGATGATTTTGTTTCATTTATTTCTAAAGTATATAGAGTTGGAAATTATTATGCAAAAGGGGGATTGAATAAGAAAGAAATATATTAAAACTATTCATAGTAAAAAAGACAAAAGAAAGAAAATTATTAGGACTTTTATTCGGCACAATGACGTTTGTTGAAAAATATTAAAAGAAACAGGTTTTTCGCACTCTCTTCCAATCTAGCCACAAGAATTTTAAAATTATTTTTTTAGATGTTAGTTAGAAATTAAGTATTATTCAAAGTATGTAAGTAATTAATAATAACAACAGAAGAAAAAGAAGGAGCCTTATCCATAAAACAACAGACAACAGCTCTGAAATTAAAAAGAAGAAACAAATTTGAAGATGCAGACTCTACTAGTTGTCAGAAAAGAATAGAAGCAGATAAAGCATATGAGCAATTCAACTTCAAACAGAGAGTAGAAATTGAAAGTTTGCCAGACGTCGCTGGATTCAAATTACATGGCCTAACTTGTTTACACAGACAAAACACAGCTATTATTTTCAGCTCTACTATGACTATTAAAGTTACGCGACCATTGACTCGACTTAAATGGATATAAGAACTGTCGGTTAACATCTACAAGGTAATAAGTCTAATAGGTAACCGTTTAACGAATCACGCCCTAGTATTCGAAAGAATGAAGGATTAATAGTCTTCGTTCATAACTTCAGACGTTACAAAACACATACTAGTCTATAAATAGAATTTCGATGAATCACAAACTACAAACCCACTCGATAAAGATACGTGAAGCCCTGTTTTAGACGTTAAGTTCCACATAACGTTTATAAGAGTAAACATTCGTCTTATCCTGACAATTAAAACGATAAAGGTGTCTGGAAAGCCTCCAAAAGTATGTAGTCTTTGTAGACTTTTAGGCGTTAATGTCCATCCACGTATCGTCCAACAATTAAGTTCATCGAATCGCACTTCAATACACGGTGCTCTGTGCTCAGTGCGAACGACCAATGACGCGATCACAAGTATTAAAAAAGTAAACATTCATCTATCTACAGCCTTGAAATCAAAACGATAAAGGTGTCTGGAGCCTACATACTTTTAGGCGTGAATATCCATCCACGTATCGTCCAAGTTCATCGAATCGCACTTCAATACACGGCGTTTGCTCTGTGCTCAGTGCGATGCGAACGACCAATGACGCGAACACACGTATCGGAGTCATGTGATGGCGAGCTCGACCGACACCGGGCGGCGCCGACCATGACCTTCACCCGACTGCATGCATGCCATTATAGCAGTGAATGCAAAAGTGTACTACAAAGGTGCATACATAACACATGATAAAAATATGTTATTATAGAAACTGTACACAATGGACTTGGATAAATAAATAAATCACACAGATTGAGCTAGCTCCAAAGTAAATTCGAGACTTGTTATAGGATACTAACTTAACAATAATATATTTTATAGGTAACAAATACTTATCTAGATAAACATCCAACTGGATGAATCTGTTGAGTTGAAATACAAAATTGCAATTGTAGAAAACTTTGATATGAATGTATAAACGTTTTTTTTATTCAAAACGCAAAAAGAGCGTATTACAAGTTTGACCGCTAAGTGTGTCTGTGCTTCAATAGAGTCATGTATTATCAAAATAGTTCCAGCCTTTATCAAGTTAGAGGGACTTTCGTCTGATATTGCTTTTTTTTTAATTTTATTTTATTTATCAGATGTTATTAAAAAAAGTGATACCAATGATGTTAAAACGCGACGGTGTTAGCGTAAATTATTTCGGCATTAGCACTTAAAACGTAGATAGACACTGGTCTATCTACGTGCTAATACTGAGTAAGTCGCTGGTACTGACCAGCGACGCCGTTTATATCGCGCGATTAGCTATCCAAGTATCCACATCTCGCTCTTTGATTGAAAATATCGGACACGTAATTTTGTCCTGGCGTCAGTTTGTCAATTAAACAAGAAATTATAAAGATACAGCCCGTTAATTCCGTGTGACGTTATAATTCGCTACACTTTTTACCGGACTATGACGTCACGAGCCCCCAAGAACTTATGAACTTTAATGCGCTTTATCTTTATCATTAATTGTATGACTGACAAAATAAAAAAAAGTGTGCAATATGTATTATATATCTGACGGACTCATTATTATCTTGATCCAGGAAACTAGCCTATTAACATTGCAGCTGGGAAAGTATCTCACGTCCTGCTAAATGTCACTAGTTGGAGATCTAGATTGAGATATTAATTGATACGGACGTAGAACGGACATTCGTCGGCGGCAAGGTCGTTTGGATACCGCCAATGAAGGTCGTACTTATCTATCGAAATGTCAATAAAAGTATAATTAACCGCACCAGCTGTAATCATAAAATATATAGAAGAATCGCAATCGACGCAAAACTCGTTGAGATAAGGAATATTATGAAAATTATTGAGTGTCTAGTCGAACCGATACCTTTTATAGACGAGGTTTTCTTATCGTATATAGGTCGGGCCTTTCTGACAATAAATCGAGAGGTACGTCAAATAAACGTGGTTTAATATTGTAAATCATGTGATTACATATTTTGTTGTGTACCGCTATCCCACGTTCCCGTTGCCCTTAGCCTTAGATCGAAACTGATTTATATCTAGCTCCTCGAAGATTTATTAGTATTGCATTGGGAGAAAGTCTTGGCACGGTCTGTGATCACAAGTGAAAAGCATTTTCATATAATGCATGCGACGAAACTGAAAATAAGTCACGTGCAAGATGATATAAGTATTGCAAATAATTTGGCAACAATAGGTAAGTGTCGCAAGATGAAAGGCAAAAGTATTTACTTGTTATATAAAAAGGGCTGCATTGCATGACATAAGTAGATATTAAAACTGAACAAGACATTGGTAAAGAAGCGTCTACCTATCACAATACACTTGGAGCTGCGACATAAAAACACTATGATAAGGAGCTTGAACTTTAAGACCAGCGTCGGCTCTACCTATATAAATAGGGCTGCATTATATGACATAAGTAGATAAAAATTAATAAGACATTTGTAAAGAAGCGTCTTCCTATCACAATACACTTGGACTTGCGACCTAAAAACGCTGTGATAAGGAGCTCGAACTTTAAGCCCAGCGTCGACTCTACTTATATAAATAGGGCTGCATTATATGGCATAAGCAGATAAAAAATGAATAAGACATTATTAAAGAAGCCTATAACAAGATAACACTTGAAACTGCGACCTAAAAACGCCATGATAAGGAACTTGAACTTTAAGACCAGCGTCGATTTTACCAAGGACCGTATTACTTCTATTACTAACGTGGGAGATTATTTTTGTATAGGACACAAATTGTGCGATAAAAAAGGTGCACGTAGACAATATTGTTAAGTTTGATCAATAATATGGTAATGCACCCAATAGCAACCAAATAAAATCAATGGGGAACTGTTAGCATGCGATGCAACAATATAATTTACGGGAAAACATTATACGAAACGAGAGTTTTATTTATGACTAGCTTTGCCCGCGGCACCGCCCGCGGTAGTGTCGATCCCTCGGGGACAGTAGAATTTCCCGGACTGAAAGGTACCCCTTGTCCCTGGCCTTAAACTACCTCCATAGCAAATTTCATCCGAATTGGTTAAATAGTTGAAGCGTGAAAAAAAGATAGAGTTACTTTCGCATTTATAATATTAGTATGGATTGAGGGATATATAAATTTAGCAGCAGTATTTACCACGAAGATACACGAGAAACAAAAGGCATTACTGTTAGATGTTGAAGAAATGACATTCTAATAAGAAGTCAATATTTCGTAACCCCCTCGGAACATATCACACATTATCAAAGCTTAATTTTTTTCTAGATAGCCGTTATCTCAGACCGAAGTAGGACGCGTGTAGATCGTAAAATATAAGATAAAACTATCAAACATTAAATTAAGTATAATCTTATCGAAAAATAGAACTACCGAATATAGAGTCGTAGTAAAAGAAATCGCAAGTGATAGTAAAGATGATAGAGCAGAGAAACAAACAAAAATGTGATAGACAAAGTAATCTAACGAAATCTCATTAAAGGTGAGCACGTGATATAAAAATGGATGCGTTAGACAGTGGTAACGATTTTCTCGGCACAGCTGTGTCTAGTGGACATGCGCAGTCGGACGAGACACCACGTGGCGGCCATCAAGCCGCTCTTAATTGCATTAGTATAGAATTGTAGATTTCAGTAAAGATAGTAATAGCAACAGTAGTACTATCATTAGATTATCTTTTCGGTCATATTAATCAACTACTTATGTTACGGCTTTGAAATTGGTAGAACTGGGTCACTATATTTATTTTGATATGTTTGATGAAAAAAATCATTTGTTGTATTTTCGTTGCTATATGTTTATGTAAGGAGATACACATTACACACACAGGGTCGTATATTAAAGAATTCAGTTTCAAGAAATTTAGAGCAAGTTCATAGATCTATTGTACACGCATGCGCACAAATCAAGATTTAGCCACGTGGCAGAATCCCGTTGCATAACCTTTTCTTCACTGCATTGAGAATTAACATGTTTGTTAAAGTATTAATTAACTAAGATAATTAAAAATAAGAAGCTTTAAAATCAACTAAGAATCAATCAAATAAGAAACGAATTGACGAATCAGTTAGTAATAGTCGAAAAAATATAAAATAAATAGTTTAAAAAATCTAAAATACACCCTTTTGTCGTATTGTCATCGGACCTTGATAATGATAAGTCTAGAAAATTTTAATTATATCTGACCGGTTAAAGTGGGTCAAAATCGAGTTCAAAGAAGTCTGTTACAAACAAACAAACAAGCAAACATATAGATGAAGCTAATAAAAAGCGTTTAAAAATGCTTACGCTCTTGGATTTGGACCTAACTTCTCAATTTTTGTTACATAGGTATATCCCAATTCTAAAAAGATGCTTCAGTCGTGTTTAGGCAAATTTGAGTGTTTATTCTAATTGGAATGTATTGCGTGACAGCCTAATAAGTGAACTCATTAGCACCGTATCGTCTACTGTGGAGGGGTAAATGAACCATAGGTGTCTTAACCCACGTCATACGAACAACACATTAGTATTTGAAGATCATTTCAAATGGAAGATCAATTTTAAAACGCTATCTCCACAAACGATAAATACGTTATAAAAAAAATATTTGATAATCATTTTGGCTCACAAAATGGTGTTGATACAACATTTCAATAATTCCTTCGCGTGAAATCGACACTAAGTGCAATTAGTTGCATAAAACAATAAGAAGTTTGTAACCGGTAGATACCAGGAAGTCAGCGATTGAGAGAATGTCTCTAGACACGCCTCGGGGCCCTACTAGTACTACGGCATGTCGCAGCCTCGTTGCACTATGACAACACCCACACATGCACACAATCACGAGCACACATTTAAACCCGCACTGCATATGCAAAGGACGGCAGCATTTCGAACGCCATTGTTATAAATAAATTACAATTAATTGGTAGAGATATTCTTATTGGTCACGGTAATGAATTTAAATAATCCCAAGTTGAAACTAACTAGCATATCCAAGACAATGATTAAATAAAAGATCGCACTTTGATCAAGACTGAGGCAAACGATTCATTCACTGGTGCGAAGTGATTAGCCAATGTTTTGTTGAGCCAGTGACCTCGAACAAAATTGTACTTTGAACAAAGCCACAACGACGACTGCCTTTAAATTACTGGAATGCCAAGTTAGTAAACATTTGCTGAGTTTTATGCTTTATGCCAGTTTTTAGCGAAGACTGTGTTTAATGTATGGTAATGTGGTACATCCGCCAAGCAATGGAATGTCAACTGACACCTTGCAACGGCAATTAATGGTGAGCGGCATAGCATTCCTGCAGTGCTAACAAATTGGAACGAAAACCCGCCATAATGCAGCGTGGAGCGTAGACGTCGACGCCACGAGTGCGCCATGCCGCGACACTAGTATTTTTACGATACCAACGTAAGTACTACTTTTGACACCAAAAACATTACATTATTTACTTCCTCTCTGTACCGCAGACCAGACAGTTGTAAATTCTGGCGTAATTTCCACTAGCAACATATTATTATGAAGCCATGTGCTGCACACGTCGGCGCGCCATGGTTTGCCATATTAGAAACACCAATGCGGACCTTATAGAACTAATTGTCTGTGGCACTTTACAATATAATCCATTTATATTTGTCGAAAACTTCGCGAAACCACAAATATGAGAACTGGATGATGATAAGAGCGCGGATGTGCTGTATATCCATATTACGGTAGAGAGACAGCGAGGTCGCATAGAGTATGCGACGGACACGCGCGGCAGCTGCGGAGCAACTGAAGGCGCGGCGCCGGCGGGTGTCGCGGCGCGGGGGGCTGGGTGCCGGCGAGGGGGCCAGCCGGCCGCGTCTGAACCGAGTCTCCACGTCGCTAGTAGGGCCGCCGTGAATTGTGCAACGTCAGCAGGCGCGTGCGTACTCGTATTTACCTCATCTGGCGCCTCGGCACCGCCACTCTTCACTCCTCGGACGATGGACAGAGCCACAAAAACCTCAGCTCCCATCCGTTACGAGCGATGGGTTACCACACAGTCTGCAACGCTCGCACGCAGACTTCAAATTGTAATTAAACGTGGGATGTGAATCGTTTCCAATGAGCGTTTTTTCGATAACCGGCCTCTACTTTTTCAGTCAAGGCTGTTCGTTTTGGCTGAAATAATGACTACCTAGCATTTTCTACGACTGAATAGCTCGCAAAAAAGACGCATACTCAATTCGACTAGCGGATATGCGGTGTTAAAGAATCGAAGGAAGTAGTAATCGAAGATGTTTTATTGTGCCAGTCAGCCACTTGTTTCTTGTTCAACCCGATGTTTACAGTAAATAAGGATGTCGTGTCATGTCATTGGAGCAGTCGAGCAAATTGATACGGTCATGTGAATGATGTTTTTGAATCTGGGTTTGTTGTTGAAATTGAAAACAAAGACCAAAATTTGATTGGCGGTGATGCCATCGCACGAATTGAATTTGTCATATGTGATTGTCTACTGAGATTATTTATAAAGTAGGATGACAGCATGGATGACGGCATAACTGAACTACAAATCTCAATTCGTGTAGCAATAACAGCTATCTATATTTAAAGGATCAAAAGAACAAGAAGAGTAAAGTGAATGAACTTTGAGTTGTAGACGCTATCTAAATTGATGAACATGAAAAAGCAATTCGACTAACAATCTAGATAGGGGCATAATTCATACTTCAAAAGTTGTTAAAACTAGATTTAATTGAAGTAGAGTTAAAGTTTTCGTATAATATTGTTGAAGATATCAGATAAATTCTATAGCACTTTGATTTATTGATGATCTGGGAGGGCTTATATAATTTTTAAATCTGATCATTGACTCTACTATTTCGCTGTATATACTGTTTTCATTATTATGAAGTAGGTAGAGTTTTTCATTTGATATCGAAATTAGAAAATAGAAGGCCCGCATACATTATGCTCCATTACTGTGCTTGGCAATCAAGGCCATATTACATAATCAGTAGATGCTTTGTCAGTAAAATGGGGGACGCTGTGGAATATCTCTTCTTCCAGATGTTTAGTCTGGCTTCAGAGCTTCGCCAGTCTGTGAGAGCAATTTTCTTTTACTCTACGCCAGCTCTCCAGTTTTTGAAGAAATGGCACGTAAAGAAAGAAGGGTGCTACCGTATATTTTCTTTTTGGCCTTTTCAAGGCAGCTACGTCACATTTCGCCACGTGATATTGCTAATAGAAAACCAATAGCCCACTTACTCACGCCCCATGAATGTGTTCGGCAAGCAAGGTCGTATTATGCAACTGGCACAGTACTTTGTGGTAACAAAATGTAATTGATTTTGATAAGGACAACCGTGAACTTAGCATAACGAAGGTTTTTCTTTCTCTATAAGTTTAGAGCTTGGCATTATCGTTATATAACAAAATTACTGGGACATTACTAGGAATAAACAGTAGATGTAATCCGTGATACTGATCAACTATTTTCCATAAGATTTAAAAACATTTATCGTACGTAACGTACCACACCAAAAACTTTTCGCACCTATTTCTCAGCCACCCTGTATGTTATGTAGGTGCAAAAATTTTATGGCTTGTGTGCCGTATTTGTATGTATGTCGTAGAGTTTAAGTCCCGTCTGCCCAGCGAGGAGAGTGTAGGCCAAATCCTCTTTCTGCTCTGGCCAAGTATGATATATCCGGTAGTACAGAGGGTCATGCTCCTGCTGATGATGGTAGAGTTGGATCTTAACTAATAATATAAATGCGATAGTTTTGTTTGTTTGTTACGATATCATGCCGAAAGTACTGAATCGATCATCATGAAATTTTACTGTTTCCGAGAAATTATACTATAGCATTATGTCATAATATTTTTTCTTCATTTTTTGGATGAGCCAGCCATTGACCACGATCTCACTTGATGTTAAGCGAAGATGTGGTCTATGGTGGAGCTCGCTGGCTCAATAAAAACCTATTCACAGTAGCCTTAGAGATTCAACTTATGTATATGTATGTGTCAGGTAAAACCTCCGGTGGCAAGAGATTCCATCCCTCAGCTGTTCACAAGATGAACGATGAGGAAAAGCGAGTGCTTTGTGCGAGCCGATTCCGACTTCGACGAACCCCAATTGCGAATGCAAATGGAGAAAACGGAGCACCAGGTGTAGTTAATAAACCCAAACAAAAAAGTGTTAAAAACCAAATATTTTCGAAAACACCAGAAGATTTACTCGCTTACTTTTGATAACTGCGGTGTAAAACGTTTTGATCGTCACTTTTAAATACATTGCGACTTTTGTGTGATTTACTAATAATACTTCCGATATATAAACCGTAAAGGATGTTGAAGTGACCATCAAAACGTTGTTCATCGTAGTTGTCAAAGTTAACTAGTAGGCAGGTCTTGAAGTACAGGTAGTAAGTACATAGGTAGTAGATTCATAAACTGCGCGCATAACAACGTTATCAGCGTCGGATTGGAACAACATTTTCGCAATAAAGTCGCTATGGCATAAATGTAACCCAGTCGCCATGGCGACGAAACACGTGCATTGAGACCACGGTCAACCTTCAATTGCATTGATAACGAAAACAATTCTACTAAATGAAAGTACAACAAAATACTGTTCCGCTCTACTCCGTGTTTCCGCTCACAGTTATTTGAAAATCTATTTGTTTTACTTTAAGTACTGTACTGACTGAATATGTTTTCTATTGGTTTACAATGGGCATTCAAAACTACGTTTGAATTTGTGTATATACTCGTACCTGTCTGATTCATGTTTTGTGGATCTCTTTATACATAGGCTGCTCTGGAAGAGAAGAAATCTTGCAGAAAGAAAGCCGATTTACTACAAACAAAAACAAAAAGGTTTTGAAATAGAGTGTTATTCCGTCTAGATTTTTTATGTATGTTTGTCGGCAAACGAGCAGACGAACCACCTGATAGAAAGTGGTCACCGTCACCCATGGACGTCTGTAACATCAGAGGAGATGCTGATGCGTTGGCGACTTTTAAGATACCTGTAAACACGCTTTTTGAAGGACTAGTCATAGCACGCAGGGAAAACCTCGGGAGCCCATTCCACAATCCTGCTGTACGAGGGAAAAAAACACGTGACCCTCTGACATTTTTGGAGACCCAAGTTTTAGTTTCCCTACCGAGACGAATCTAGACAATTATACAAAACACATCACTTCATTCACGACATGGAAATATGATATTCTTTCGAATCCATAACAATCTTATCCACACCGAAAAGTTCACCTGAATTCTTGCTGCAGATGGCAATATAAACAAATAAAATCGCGCAAAAATATATCTGTGCACTGGTTGTCACCGCGGCAATATCAGTAATGAAGTTGATCCAGAACATAAACAATTCAAACAGTCATCGAGGGCACGTAAAAATAAAATTAAGGTCAGAGATAATGGAACACTGTTTTCAGTAACTCACATGAGATACGTGGGAGACACCAAGATATTCGCAAACTTGTAAAAGATCCTGATTTTGATATAGAACGCTCGCTTTGTTCCAGAGATGAATCTGAAAGTGGACAGACGAGAAGCATTGGAGATAGTTTGAGGAGAAAATCACTATAGAAATGCACGGCAAGTACTTACACAGTGAGCGTAGGCATGGCTGTTCGCCCACACGTTCGCCCACTGCTGATAGTCACTGAAATTATTGCCGTCTGCTCGTAATATTAGAAAATCTGCCATATTATTATGACTTTCACAATTTCAAATATAGTTTTGGAAATATCCTTGACCAATGTAACGTTGCCTTGACTGACTTATTTTAATCGATCATTTCCGTCAACAAGATCGTCAATGAGATAATTGTTATCGTGCCTGTTTGATGGACATTTCAAGTGTTTGAAATAATTAGTCATATAAAAAGAGACAGCAATGCATGTTTGTATGTAACTGTATGTAACTGCCTCCGTGGTCCAGTGGTTAAGGCGTTTGCCTGTAGACACGAGGGTCGTGGGTTCGATTCCCACGGGAAGCATACTTTGTTTAGTTGCTTTCAGTTTGCTCAGGACATCGGAGGCTTGAATCACCTGATTGTTTGATAATAAAGATGATTCCGTGCTTCGGAAAGCACGTTAAGCCGTTGCTCCCGGCTGCCATCTGGTATTCGTTAAAGGAACAACGTCAGAGGCCGAGAGGCGGTTCGAATTTGCACAAGAAATTTAAAAATGTTGTTTTTTAAAAAGGTGGACTGGATGATATGAAGCATGATGGAGGCATGCAGCATCGTCACAAACTTGTCATCTCCTTGTAGAACATTACCAATTTTCGTGATCTGGTCATATCCTTCAAACTTTATGGACCTTAATTCAATTTCTATAATGGCTAACTAGTAGTTCCCGGCGGATTAATTGGAAAATACTCCCTTCTAGTAGGCGTTAATGGTATTAGGTGTCAGTATAAAGTAAAAACGCCTTACCTTTAGAGTGATATCGATTTTGCCGTAGCAATTCCTCCGACTTTATCACCACTTGTACTCCACGTTATTATATTTAATTTTAGAGAATATTTTTAATCATTTAAAACAAAGTATTAAATTAAAACACTTTCAGTCGTAAAGATTAGATTAGGGACGCTAGAGATTACCTCTGGAATTAAGCCTCATTTTAATAATTTCACTTCAAGCTCTTCCCTGCTGGTTTGGGAGAGAAGAAAAAAAGTAGAATGTGCCAGCTGCTTCTCTTCTCACGCAGATCGTAAAAGCCCATTGAGGGATTGGGCTAAAATCTGCGGATCCATGTCAATAGGCGATGCGGTAAGCAACCCATCACTATTTGATTCCGTTTACCATCTACACGCCTTCTAACATGCTAAATGTGGCCATAAGGTCTTATAGACCTAGGTCTACAAAGCCTAGGCTTTGTCTACCCCGCAAGGAAAAAAGACGTATTCACTTCAAGCTTTAAGTTCTATTTAGGAAATTTAACCGCCACACCATCTTCCTCGTTTTAGGTTATGTAGAGTTGTTTGATTTTAAAAGAATAAGCGTCATATGAATACCCTTTTTTGAATAAAATTTATTTTAGCAGTTTTCAAGTGAAAGCACTCTATGATAGTGTCCATTTCCCTGCTCCACTTTTCTAGACTCCAACTCTTACAAAACTCTTCCTTTTGGCAGTTAATAGATTCAGGTGTTACTTTGCGGAAGTCAAAGCTACATTTACTTTAAGACAATTTACTTTTGCATGAACTAACTGATGGCGTAAGGACGCAAAGTAAATCGTCTTAAAGTAAATCTTCCTTTTGAAACAAAAGTTCATAACAATAGTTTATAGGTAGATCTTAATGGGGTGTCAAAGTGTGGGCGCCTTTCGTTGGGAGTGGTATTGATTTTGCCGGCCCAATTCCCTAGACTTCGGGCGTAGGCTGCGTTTCTAGATTTACGAGCATGCCCAGAAACGGCGGAATGTCACGATTGCTGCTTTGTTTAGTGCCGGCAGCGGCTCGTTAGTAATTTCGGAGCAGGAAACTATATTTTAAGTTGTCATGCAATTTTGTTATCTATTGATTTCGATAGTTGCATTATCCACAGCGGGTTCTGCAGCACTAAACAATGTTCTCTTAGGAGCATTAATAAATTAACACCCGAATACTCAAAAAACCATCATAAGAGCATCTCAACTAAAATCGTTCTCAAATCTCGTTCTGTCACTTCTAGACAATTACCTAGCAAGACAAAGCACAAGAATTTAAGTTGACATAAGTTAAGATTTTTTTTTAATATTCTGGGATTCATCTTGGCAGCTTTGTGTCCCACATCGGCGATACCTGTCATTGAGCAAGTGTAACATTCGGGACTCTGTCCAGTCTTCTGAAACCTAGTATACTTCTCTCCATCGCTCTTTGGCACACTTTGAGTTTGGACTTCTGCTCCTCAGTCAGTGACCACTTCTGAGCGCCGTAGGTTAGGACGGGCAAGATAAAGTGCTGCCAAGATGAAGTGGGACTGGGCGGGTCATGTTAGTAGAATGTTGTCAGACAAATGGGCTAATAAAGTGACTTCTTGGATACCTAAGGATGGTCGTCGTCGAAGGGGCAGGCCAAGGAAAAGATGGCGGGATGATCTCGACGCCTTTCGGCATGACTGGTCAGATATGGCTCAGGATCGAGATAAATGGAAGGAGATGGGAGATACCTTTGCCCAGCAGTGGGACAGAACAGGTTATTAAAAAAAAAACTGAGGTTAGAAAGATAATTGACTGAAGTGACTGAAGTCTACATGGCACGAATACTTACTAGTAGTGGTCTCACTGAGTGTAACTAGGAAGAGCTGAGGTGTACTAATCCTATAAGTATTTATTGACCGATTTACCTGAAACAAATAAACATACATTATTAACAAAGTTACATATCTATACATACAAATATTATAAAGCTGAAGAGTTTGTTTGTTTAAACGCACTAATCTCAGAAACGACTGGTTCAATTTGGAAAATTCTTTTTGTGTTGAATAGTCCATTTTTTGAGGAAGGCTTTAGGCTATAAAACATCACGCTACGAACAATAAGAGAGAAGCATCAATAATTTTATTTTTGAAAACGGGGAAAAAACTAGTTAGTCATAATAACAGAAATTGCCGCGGACGTAGTTGCGGGCAACAGCTAGTAAGTATATATAGGGACATTATCACACAAATTGAGCTAGCCACACAGTAAGTTATGAACTTGTGTCGTGGGATACTAACTCAACAATACCATATTTTATAATAGATATTATAGATAAACATCCAAGACCCAGGTCAATCTGAAAAATATCGTTTTCCGACATGACGTGACCGGGGATCGAACCCGGGCACCCTCGTGTCACATGACGTGTTTACCACTGCGCCTCGGAGATATAATCCATATAATGTATTCACTTAAAAATCAAACAAAATAGATCTTTCTGTACTGTTTTTCTCATTTGGGACTTCCAAGTCTTACATTATTACAATTACTGGCGCCATTTTTATTGTCTCTACCAACCAATGAGAAATTGTATAAAACTATAATTAACCGTTCTTGAGTTTATATGTATAAACAAACGACCCGCCCCAGCTTCGCACGGGTGCAATGTAGATACTATTATGGGGCAGTCATCATCATTCCGAGTAGGTGTCACGGTCAATCGACCATGCACACCCTGGTGTCACAGTTCTTCGGAACCGCCTCTCGGCCTCTGACGTGGTTCCTTTAACGACTACCAGATGACAGCCGGGACCACCGGCTTAACGTGCCTTCCGAAGCACGGAATCATCTTTATTATCAGACAATCAGGTGATTCACGCCTGAAAAGTCCTAACCAAACTGGAAACAACTAAACAAAGTATGCTTCCGGTGGGAATCGAACCCACGACCCCCGGGTCAACAGGCAAACGCCTTAACCACTGGACCACGGAGGATGTAGATGGGGCAGTAAATTATACATATAAACCTTCCCTTTCAATCACACTACCTATTGCTAAAAAGTGCATTAAAATCCGTTGAGTAATTTAAAAGAATATTATATTGAGCTCCTGCGACACGAGGGAATTCAAAAGCCCGGGGGTTAAACATGTTTTATTCAATATTTTTGTCAGAAATCCTTTTATTTTTGTCAGAATTTACTTAATTTACGGCTTCTGACGGGTAAATCCTGCTTTTTGATTTTTAGAGATGGCAATGCTATACGGAATCCTTACTGCGTGCACTAATGTTAACACTCGGCCAGTTTTTTTATTTTTATTTTAAAATGCTAAAGTTTTACTGACCGCCAACAAAATTAGTCATCGAAAAACATTCCATCATTTAAAAACAAACAAGGTCTACAAATAGCGGTCGTCGCGGCCGTGAGACCAGTTGCAAATAATGCACACATGATGCTGAGTTTGGTCGTGGTCAGTCGCTTCCGACCGCACTTCCGTAAACAACTTGCTATGGAAAATAATGACTGATTGTAGAGAGATAAATCTTCATTAGAGTCACCTGTAATAACTACAACTATGTAGAATTTACTAACTACCTATGTCCAGCAGTGGACTAGTATAGGTTGATGATGATGATGATGATGTAGAAGTTTAATAACGTGCCTTGTTCTAGGACTTTTCTAATTAAGTGTAGTATGAAGGTACATAGTGATTTGTAATACGAGTGCGACGTCAACAGAAAGGTTTTTAATACCTTCATTATATGTTTAATAATGACTGAGTATGATTTCCTGTTTTATATTATACTAGCTGTTGCCCGCGGCTCCACCCGCGTCAGTGTCAATCCCTCGGGAACCTTAGAATTTCCGGGAATAAAAGATACCCTATGTCCTTCCGCGGGTCTCAAACTACCCCATACCAAATTTCATCTAAATTGGTATAATGGTTGAAGCGTGAAAAGAAGACAGAGTTACTTTCGCATTTATAATATTAGTATGGATAGGTATAATGATGGATGATGAATTGACTTTGGATTTTATTTTCCTATATATTTGCAGGCAAGGCAAACTCATGCCTTAAATTCATTGAAATGACGTTAACTTTTTTTTTTAATGAACCGATTTTGATGAAACAAACTTTAAATGTTTTGCTGAGTTAAAACAAAGCCATTGGTGAAAGTTTGAAGTAAATCGGTTCAGTATTTTCGGAGATAATCATGATCATACATACAGACAGACTGACAGACAAAAAATTAAAAAAAAAAAATTCTCTCTATTATTCTTTTTAAGTGACTGTACAATGCAGGCCATGGTGTTAGCCATACACCGTACATGACGGGATGTAGATTGTAGGTTGTAGATGTTGTTGTGGAGATACAAGATCGCGTCACGTAGAAAGTAGTTTATTTCTCTCGATGTTACATGTCTGTTGCTGGGTGTGACGGATCCTTTCTCGAGGGCAGCCCAGCAGTACCTCGACCGCCGCTGGATAGGAACTTGGCTACTGTTCGATAGTATCTCTATTTGTTATAAGTTTCGATTCTAATTATAGTATAAAAAGAGCTGACACATGACCTACATGATGTAGGCCACGGGTCGCCCAAATGTGCGAGGTAAGCTCGTACATACTCCCAACGCCAAAGGATGCAGGACCAATCGAGAAGGAAACGTCACAAATGTATGTATATATAGTACAAAACAAAAATGTAAAAGTGTAAAATAATATGTAAAATTGTAAATAGAAAATGTAAACACAATAAGGTAAATTATTCTTAGACATAATCGTTTCTTCGGGGGCTCCTTGATGTCCTCGCGGCATTGTGCTTGTCAGCTGTTGCAGAGCTTCCTTCCGACGACTCGATTCTCTGGAGTGATCCAAATACGCTCGTTGCAATTGTCTTGATGTTGGTACAGATGTGAAGCAAGAGGACACATGCATGATCTTCAACTTGGTATCTTGTTTGATCATATGACGGAAAGAAAATATCTAAATAATATTTAATTGACCTACATCACAGCAGGCATGCATTTGTCGTGGCGCAGGGGGTTATTACAAGCTTGCAATTGTTCCGCGCGGCCTTGTTGCCAATGTCCATGTCGCTGACCTGCCGATGTGCGTCAAAACATGTGATCCATGTATTGCAGCGTATGCACTTCTTGCATATATCGTACGATGTTTCGTAATATGTTTTTCCCATATGGGAATGTTAAGTCAAATCAATAATCTACGGATGTTAAAATATTGTTATCGCGAATAATTTTAGCGCTTTGATTATTGATTCATGTTGTATGGGCGATCATTCTGTGTATTCCAATACTGTTGGTAACCGGAGGTCCTTTCCAGTCATCTCTTATTCGCAGGATTAATCTTGATGTAGCGAATATTTTTCTTGAGAAGAGGTTATCCAGCTTGACTCGAAGACTCCCCGACTGTTTGCGGCGCAGCTCCCTTGTTTGAGTGTCCAGCTAGTTGTGAAGACTCCACCACTGTGTGTAGCGAAGCTCTAAATGTTTGTATGTTGCCTGGCTGGACGCGAAGACTTCCCGGCTGTATTACGGCGAAGCTCCCATGTTTGTATGTCCAGCTAGACGTGAAGACTCCACCACTGTGTGTAGCGAAGCTCCAAATGTTTGTTGTAACTTGGCTGGACGCGGAGACTCCACTACTGTGTGTAGCGAAGCAACCATGTTTTGTAGTGTCTATCTAGACGCGAAGACTCCACCACTGTATGTAGGGAAGCTCCAATGTTTGTAGTGTCCAGTTTGGCTCGAAAACTCCCCGGCTGTTTTGCGGCAAAGTTCCCCTGTCTGTATAATGCCCAACTGAACGCGGAGACTCTTCCACTGAGTGTAGCGAAGCTTCAATGTTTGTGGTTTCCAGCTGGTTGACTAAACGTATGTATATCGTAGATCAATGCTAAGTTGTTGTGATGACTGATTGGACCCCTGATGATAGTTGGCTGAAGTGGAGATTGCTATTGAGCGGCTTTCCATATTTCCAGTTGGCCGCTGATTCTTTATTGTGTGCTCACACCCTTGTGATAAATGCGCCTTCTCAATTCACCGGTGAGACCCGCTTGTGGAAGGCCGGTGAACCGATTCGCTATCGCAAAAAGGACATGCGAACACCACGGATTCCGTAAAGGATCCGGCTCGAAGGACCAAAAACAATGTACAATGCAGGCCATGGTGTTAGCCATACACCGTACATGACGGGATGTAGATTGTAGGTTGTAGATGTTGTTGTGGAGATACAAGATCGCGTCACGTAGAAAGTAGTTTATTTCTCTCGATGTTACATGTCTGTTGCTGGGTGTGACGGATCCTTTCTCGAGGGCAGCCCAGCAGTACCTCGACCGCCGCTGGATAGGAACTTGGCTACTGTTCGATAGTATCTCTATTTGTTATAAGTTTCGATTCTAATTATAGTATAAAAAGAGCTGACACATGACCTACATGATGTAGGCCACGGGTCGCCCTAATGTGCGAGGTAAGCTCGTACAGTGACCCTCTATCCATTTCAGTCAAAAATTCTAAATGTACAGACAAAATATTTTTACTGTTTTATTATACTGGGTGGCGCAAAAGTAAAGACCCTATTTGGTTCAGCTATAACAGTTTTTCTAAATTAGAAAACTAGATTTAGGTTTTTTTAAATGTATATTTGTGCCATTAAATTTCGTACCATTAGGATTTAAAGATGATGTCTTTTAAATGGTGACCTCCAGAGTTGATACACATTTGAGCCCTATTTATGACATTTTGCATAACTTGCCGTAACACTTCCTGCGATATGTTCGTTATTTCTTGACGAATGTTTTCTTTTAGAGCTGCGAGAGTCTGTGGCTTGTTCACATACACCCGAGATTTCAAAAAACCCCAAAGAAAGAAGTCTGGACTGGTCAGATCGGGTGATCTTGCAGGCCAAGGCAAATCGCCAAAACGAGAGATAACTATCACTGATGAATTACACGTAAGAACATTGACACAATTATTCCACGTTCTTGGGGAGTAAAACGGTCCATGTTTATTTTCAGTGTATTTTACATTTGTTCACTACACAATTTTCAAAAACAGAATGACAGAAAATGTCATATAAAAAAAATAAAAGTATTTTCTTTAGTGCCAGTACTTTTGCGCCACCCAGTAGTAAGTAATATAGATTACTGCGGCAACTAGCGATGTACGGTAAATCTCGAATGAGATTATGCTACATTGTTTAGATTTATGATATTTTTTGTATTCTTTTGAAATAAATAAATAAATAAATAAATGTATGTAACAACATTAGCTTTCTTTGCTCGCGTCAACGTCGTTCCCTCGGGATCAGTTAGTGCCCCGAGGGATCAACAATAACGCGAGCGGAGCCGCGGGCGAAAGTTAGTCCTAAATGTTTTATTTTTATAGAAATAAAAACCGGCCAAGTGCGAGTCGGACTCGCGCACAGAGGGTTCCATACCGTCATCTATAAAAACAGCAAAAAAATCATGTTTGCTGTATGGGAGCCCCCCGTTAATATTATTTTTAATTATTTATTTTTAAAGTGAATAGATAACTAAATATTGTGTGAATATTTCAAGCGTCTACCTGTTGCCGTTATCAATATCGAGTAAAAACAAGCAAAAAAAAAAGTGGGTTGTAAGGAAGCCCCTTAAATATTAATTTTATTCTATGTTTTAGTTGTTATAGCGGCGACAGAAATACATCATCAACCACAAAACAGAAATAAATCATTTCAACTGTCTATCACGGTTCATGAGATTCAGCCTGGTGACAAACGGACAGACAGACAGACGGACAGCGGAGCGATATTAATAAGGTCCCGTTTACGGAACCCTAAAAATAAAAATACAACAAAACAAATCGTCAATAGGAACTTCCTAATCGTGTCATTTTCTAACTCTGTAAGGAAGTAACGGTTTAGTTTCTAGACAATTCCACACGGCCATGGCGACCGGACATTTGGTAGTATAATTCAAATTCGCTGGTTGTTTACACAATCCACAGTTCCACAAATTCACGGATGTTTTCATGTCTTTATTTCGCATTCTTATTGCTGGTATAATGAGGTAAAGGATTTTATTGTTTGGTGTTCAACATGATGAGAATGAATGATACAAACAAGCCAACATTTGCTTGTTCGCTCGTAAACAGGCAAAATTAAGGTCGTAATGATTTCGACAAGTTTACTTTAATTAAGACATGTTTTCATTTCATCATTTCGTGTAGGTGACACGGTCAATCGACCATGCTCACCCTGGTGTCAGAGTTCTTCGGGACCACCTCTCGGCCTATTGACGTGGTTCCTTTAACGACTACCAGATGGCAGCCGGGACGACGGCCTTAATTATCAGACAATCAGGTGATTCAAACCTGCATTGTCTTAACCAAACTGGAAACAACTAACTAACTATGCTTTCCGTGGGAATCGAACCATATTCCCCGGGTCTACAGGCAAACGTCTTAACCACTAGACCACGGAGGCAGTTATAGTATATTATATTTTTAATATCAACAGCTAGGCCATAGACTAGCTGTGGCCAAGTGGTCATCATGCTAGGCTGGCACACCGGAGGTCACGGGTTCGTTCCCCGGTCAGGTCAAGTTGGAAAATTATCGTTCTACTAATTACTACGTCAATCACTACAATCTCACAATCTTAGAAGCATCTGTAATTGGTAATTTTGTGAAAGGGAGATGAAGTGGAAGCACGCTTACCGCTCGTATCGCGTTGGCGTGGGCGCCTAGGTATCTGCGGCGGCCGGGATGGTTATTGTTTCTTTCTTCAGTCTTCACCTTCTTTCACTCCGGTCTAGACACCGGTGATGCTGACCGATATCGCGGCGGTTGACGGGACAGGTTATTTAAAACGCGTGTCGACCGAACGGCGGCGGAACTCGAACAGAACGATCAGTCAGAGCTGACGTCTCGGGTTTTGTTGGTTTACCCTCATATGCGTGCATAAGGAAATATGACAGGAAATATGAGGGTAGATGAGGATGATGGGACTACTACCTATGCATAAATAACTAACATAAGCCGCCCCCCAAAGAGCTGCTAAGCTCTTTGTGTTAATTCTAAAATTGATGAAACTGATTTTCCATATTTTTTAAGATGAGTTTATATTAATGAATTGAAATAATACTAAATTATAATCTAAGTTACCTATTGCTAAAAAGGGTTTGATAGAAAGTTCAATTTAATTTGTACCGGTATTATCTACTGGCAAGGGACAGACCTTGCTCACAGATCGAAGACATGTACCAGTTTTTGTTCTCAACTCTACCACGCGGACAACACCGTCGGCTCCAGGATGGAGCTTGAGCACACGACCTTTTAGCCAGCGCAAAGGTGGCGCTTGATCATTTTTTATGAGAACTAAGTCTCCGATTTTTAGGTTGTCAATAGAGTTGTGCCATTTGGCTCTTTGTTGCAGGTGGTGAAGGTACTCAAGCCGCCATCTCTGCCAAAAATGTTGTGCTATAGCTTGAATAAGTTGCCAACGGTTGAGTCGAGACATTGGAGTCTGATCGTAGTCGTATTCCGGTAGACAAACTAATGGCTGTCCTATCAAAAAATGTCCAGGAGTTAGTGCTTCAAGGTCGTGCGGGTCGCTCGACATTGGGCATAACGGCCTGGAGTTTAGAACGCTTTCAATCTTCGCAAAAACAGTTACGATTTCTTCGAAGGTCAGCACTTGTTCTCCGATTGTTCTTTTTAAAAGTAGTTTAGCTGATTTGACCGTAGATTCCCATAGTCCCCCCATGTGGGGACTATAAGGTGGGTTCATGTGCCAATTGACCCCCATTTTAGCCAAAGCGTCGCCTATTTCACCTTCCTTAGAGGTAAGAAAGGCCTCTACCTCTGACAAATATCGCTTCGCGCCTTGGAAATTCTTCCCACAATCAGAATAAACGTCTGAGGGCAAGCCACGCCTAGCCGTAAATCTGTCAAAGCATGCAATGAATGCATTGGTGGACAAGTCGGAAGTTACTTCCAAGTGGACAGCCTTAACAGCGAGGCAGATAAAGACACATAGGTAGGCCTTGCGCAGCTTAGCATTCCTGATTGTGGATACCTTGATATTGAAGGGACCTGCGAAATCAATGCCGATTTTCGAATAGGGACGTGATTGCCGAATGCGATTAGGCGGCAGGCTGCCCATCAGAGGCTCGAGAGGTTGGGCCTTGAAGCGATGACAATTGTGGCACAGATAAACTCTATGACGCACAATGCTTCTAGCAGATAATATCCAAAATCTTCGGTGAAGAATACTGAGCAAAATGGAGGGTCCAGCATGAAGATGCGTTTGATGATAGAAATCAATCAAGATATTAACAAAATGATGTCGCTTTGGCAGCAAGAGTGGATGCTTGGTAGCGAAAGGTAAGTCGGAATGCTGGAGCCTTCCTCCTACGCGGATAGAACCATCGGAATCGATGAAAGGATTTAATCGCGCTATGGCTCCCTTCAAACGCAGCCCTTTATTAAGATGAGAGATAATATCCGAAAATGCCTCATCCTGTACCAGCTTGATGACTCTACCTAGAGCACCTTCCAACTCTTGGACTGACAGGCGTCCAATCATTTTATTTTGTCGATTACGCGAGTTGTGGATAAAACGAAAGCACCACGCAACTGTGCGTTTTAAACGAGAGAGAGAACTGAACCTTGACAGAAGAGACTCTGAAGGTTCTGCCTTTTCAGAGATATCAACATCCGCGGTGAGATACGACGATGCACTTGGTTTAAGTCCGGGTAAATTTTCACATGCGTCAGTGACGTTAACTGGCCACCTTGACGGATCGTCCTTACACCATGCAGGACCCCACCATAATTGGTGGTGAACGATGTCCGAAGGAAGCATCCCTCGACAAGCGCAATCAGCGGGATTGAGCGCTGACGGCACGTACCGCCATGTAACGTTGGGGATAAATCCGTTTATTTGAGAGACTCTGTTCGACTCAAAGGTTTGTAACCTATGAGGAGGAGTCTTGAGCCAAGCAAGGGCGATTGTAGAGTCGCACCATACGATTGTGTCAGCAATGGGAATACATTTGCCGAGCACAGCAGAGACGTGATTGAGCAGTTTAGCGAGCAGAACGCATCCACAGAGCTCGAGCCTTGGAATGGTAAGCTTCTGTTTAATGGGAGAAACCCGCGATTTCGATAAAAGAAGATGGACCTTGACATCGGTGTGAGATGATTGGACTCTAAGATAAACTACAGCTGAGTAGCCCTTCTCAGAAGCGTCGCTGAAACCCATGAGATCACACCGAATGTCTCCTTGACCAAGCACGAATCTCGGAAGGCTAGGCAACTTCAAACACGCAAAACCTTCGACAAAGCACTTCCACAGTTTGGAAATGTGCTCCGGAAGAGCGTCGTCCCAGGATACGTTGTCGAGCCACAACTGCTGCATGATGACTTTCGCGTAGAAAGTTATCGGAGCGAGATAGCCACACGGGTCGTAAATCCGTGCGATACTTGAAAGAATTTGGCGTTTGGTACTACATTCCCCTATATTTGAAACGTGAAAGATGAAACTATCTGTTTGAGAATTCCACTCCAACCCTAAGACCTTGATAATCTGATCACCTGATTCTTCGAATCGAAAAGGCTGCTCGTGATGATCAGATGGATAGCTTTCTAGAAGCTCGTCATAATTGCTAGCCCACTTTCGCAGCTGAAAGCCTCCCTGAGCCAGAGTCTCTACCACTTGCCTTTGTAGATCTTTAGCGGACTCTACATCGTGGCTGCCGCTGATGACGTCATCAACAAAAGTATCCTCGCGTAGGACTCTAGCAACCTCGGGTTGGTTAGACTGATTCAGACTGGCCAACTCTTGAATGACTCGCATCGCGAGATAAGCGGAACTAGAGACGCCATAGGTGACGGTAGTGAGTTCGAACTGCTGCAAAGGCTGATCAGGCGATTCTCTCCAAAATATGGTCTGGTACACGCAGTCTTCATCGTGCATGCGCACCTGTCTGTACATCTGTTTAATGTCACAAGTGAAAACGACAGCATGGGTCCTAAAACGCAAAATAATGTCCTCTACATTCTGCTGGAGCTTGGGACCGGGCAGCAACACGTTATTTAAAGAAACTCCAGATGAGCTGGGTGAAGATGCATCAAAAACCGCTCGTAGTTTAGTAGTGCTGCTGCTCTCCTTTAGGACTCCGTGATGCGGAATGTAGTAGCGATTCTTGGACAAGGGACCGAAGACTGGTCGCATGTGACCGGCTTGTTGATAATCTGCCATGAATGCTCTATACATGGTACGCAGCTTCTCGTTCTTCATGAGCTTGCGCTCCAAATTATGAAAGCGCTTTAAAGCGTTAGAGTGAGTCTCACCTAAGGGTTGGTAGGAGTTGCGAAATGGAAGACGAACGATAAACCTGCCGGTAGAGTCACGAGAATGTGTCTCTACAAAATGAGTCTCACACTGCACATCCTCAGGATCTTGGATGACCTTCGTAGGAGCTTCCTCTACTTGCCAAAAACGAGTAAGTAGAGTGTCCAGGTCAGTAGTGCAAGTCAAAGCGGTCGTGCCGATTGTATGAAATGACACTGAGTGTGCCGGTGCCTTACCCCGTAGAACCCATCCAAATATAGAGGCATGAGCGATGGGAAGGCCCTCTCCGAGCTTCACTCGTCTACCGTCATAGATTTCATCATACAGGTCGAGACCGATAAGCATGTCTATAGGTCCAGGAATGGTACACCTACTATCCGCCAGTATCATGTCTTTACACTTCTCGAGGACACAGGATGAGACTGCTATGCATGGAAGATTATTTTTTGTAAGTTTCTTCAACACAATGGCTGAAGTTATAAGTGGGGAATGAGTATTATTAGAAGATAGAGGTTGAATAATACAATTGACCTTACCATTTGTATTATTGCTGCAGGCACCTATACCGTTTATAGGTCCATATTTAGATCGAGGCAAGCGTAGCTTTTGAGCCAAGCTCTCTGTCATTAGGGTGACCTCCGACCCGCTATCAAGGAGAGCTCTCGCTTGATGGACATGACCGTTGATATCCTGGACACCAACAAGTGCAGTACCTAACATCATAGTAGACCCACCATGAGTACTATGACAAGATGCATTTGTTGAGCTATGAGCTGCAACATTACCTGACGGTGCTGCAGTTGGCGCAGAATCCTTAGAAGATAAAGATTGATAATCTAAGTGAAGTTTAGTATGATGACGCCCCTGACACACCTGACAATAGCTCTTAGACATGCATTTATTAACAGAGTGTGCGCGTAGACAATTATAACAAAGTTTGTTTCCTGTAACAAATTCCTTGCGTTCATGTGGCGTCATGCTATTAAACTTGTCACATGAGTATAAAAGATGATCCCCCTTACAGCATATGCATGGGTTGCTTGATGAAGAGGAAGTAACCGTATGAGATGATTTAGGGGTATTCTGAACAGCACTATTAGATGAGGTTCCTTTACTGCCAGATACAGCCTCTAATACCTTGAGATGAGTTTCTAAAAAAGAAATTAAAGTTTCAAATGTTGGTATGTCTGACGTACCATGCTTTAATTCGAAATTACTACGTAGTTCGGTGGGTAATTTCCTGACAATTATGTGGAGAAGAATAAAACTCCATGATGAAACGTCAAACCCCAAAGCGGACAATGCCTGAAGATTTTCCTTCAGAACATTGACAGTCTTACGCAGACCACTAGACAACTGATTGGAATTTAGATTGTTGAGTGACAAGATAGCTTCTAGATGTTTATCAGCAATAAGCCGCTTATTCTCATACCTTTCACAGAGAATTGTGTAAGCAATATTATAATTTGAGTCAGATAATTCCAGATGCTTAATTAAACTAGCTGGCTCGTTCTGGAGAAGGCTAAATAAATAATGCATTTTTTGGACATTGTTGAGCTCAGCACAGTTATGAATCAAACTATCAAACATTGCCTTGAAGTTGGGCCACTCTGTATAAACACCAGTGAAATGATTAATTGTAATTTTAGGTAGGTAGAATTGATTTAGTTTAGGGTGATCCGAACAGCCATTAGGTTTATCCTTAGTAGGATAGAAGGTCTCATATAAAACCTTTATTGAGTAATACATGTCATGAAATCTAGTAAATTCTTCATCACAACGCGATCGGAGCGTTTGATCTACACATTTCGATGCAAATGATGAGTACGCGGACTCATATTTATCACGATACTGGTCGATGTCCTTGTATCTGGCGCTAAAATTCATCAAAACATCAGGCTTGGCTTTGCCTTGTGCTCCAACCACATCATTCGCGTATTTATACAAACTTTGCATAAAACTGAAACTAATCTGCATTGTGACGACACTCGAGTCATGTAACGGATCTTCCAAACCCTTTTTAGCACGTTCGCCAGTCATTTTCGTGCAAAATAAGACTAATTTTTATAAGAATTAATTATGTAAACAAAGTTGACAATGACTGACACTTGACACTACCGTGAATGAACAAAGTGAATGAAAGAACGATTCTTTCTATAGTGTTGGTACGAACCAAAGTTGTCTATGGTGGAACCTATAGATGATTACCGATTAAAAAGTAAAACAGTACAGTGTGATAGAACCTTTAGTCATTCAATTGACAACTAATGTCAAATTGAACATGACAGATGAAACCAAGATGGATACGTTATTGGGAAAATATTTTTGAACAAAATGAAGTAAAAATATGATTTTTCCCCAAGTAGAAATGAAAATTAGATATTTAGGACGCGGGAACAGGGAATCCGGCTCGAAGGACCAATGGTAATTTTGTGAAAGGGAGATGAAGTGGAAGCACGCTTACCGCTCGTATCGCGTTGGCGTGGGCGCCTAGGTATCTGCGGCGGCCGGGATGGTTATTGTTTCTTTCTTCAGTCTTCACCTTCTTTCACTCCGGTCTAGACACCGGTGATGCTGACCGATATCGCGGCGGTTGACGGGACAGGTTATTTAAAACGCGTGTCGACCGAACGGCGGCGGAACTCGAACAGAACGATCAGTCAGAGCTGACGTCTCGGGTTTTGTTGGTTTACCCTCATATGCGTGCATAAGGAAATATGACAGGAAATATGAGGGTAGATGAGGATGATGGGACTACTACCTATGCATAAATAACTAACAGTAATTAATAACAAGATTCTCGAAGCTACACTATTATTATGTTCTATCTAGATCTATTTATCTAGATCTAGGATGAGCAACACTATCATTTTCGTACGATTAGAAAAATCACGTACGCAGATGGTGTCCTGTAGATGGTGTGATGGTGGTGCGATAACATCCTTATCCTTATCCTTACTAATATTATAAATGCGAAAGTGAGTTTGTTTGTTTGTTTGTTTGTTACGCTTTCACGCCGTAACTACTGAACCGATCATCATGAAATTGCATACCAGTTCTCTGGAGTACGGAAAAGGACATAGGCTACCTTTTATCCCGGGAAAAAGTACTAATCCCGAGGGATCGACATTGACTCGGGCGGAGCCGCGGGCGAAAGCTAGTGTTTAATAAAACTCCTCAGACCTCTCGTCAATTCTTCGGATAGGTGTGGCTATGGCTTTCCTTTGACATGGTAGTTCCCGTAAACTCAGAATCTTGAAATTTGGTACGAAGAAACGTCTTATAATAGCACAGATAAAGGAAAAATTGTGAAAAGCATAATTTTTAGTTACATCATATACGTAGGTCACTCGATAAGTTTTGAGATGCTCGTAATTTAAAAATGGAACGCAGATGCGTTCTGCATTATATATTTTTAAAAAGCGAATTTATTTCGAAATAGAATGCATGTAGCCAGATGGCTGGTAAAAAAAAAAAAAAGATGTGCCAGTCATTTTACTACGACGCTTAAAGCTGGGAACAAATTATCTGACGCGTCCATAAGCCGCGGCTGACGGACGCGGCTTAACAATGTGCACGCCTTTAGGACGACGGGTCTTCGGACGTTTGTCCAGTCATTTCAGAAAGAATTGTTAGCTGGAAAACATGTCAAGCAGCGACAGTGAGGACGATTATTTAGTTAGCGGTAGCTGCGCTGTGTTACATACACAGTATCACGTCTTTTTCCCTTACGGGGTAGACAGAGCCTAGATCTATAAGACCTGAAGGCCACGTTTAGCATGTTGGTGGGCATAAGGTGGAAAACAGAATCAAAATAGTGATGGGTTCCTAGCCGCATCGCCTATTAACACGATTCCTCAGATTTTACCCATTCTCTCGATCGGCTTTTACGATCTGCGCAGAAGAGAAGCAGCTGGTACATTCTACGTTTTTTCTTTTCTCACAGACCAGCATGGAAGAGTTGTGTTGTCCGCCAAAAAAAATAATAAAAGGAGTATTTGGGTCCATAATATCAATTTTTCTTTCATCGCGCTTGACGTGTCACCGCGAGCACGCTTGGTAAGCTTATGAACCTAAAGCGTCTATTACACCACACGGTATTCAGTCAGACTAAGTCTAACTAGCGTAGTGTAATAAGAGTTAGACCGTCTTACTCTGAATTCAGTCAGCAAGATCGGGCTCGGCGAGGCTAACTGGCTTAGAGTCTGAATATCGAGTAGTGTAATAAGCGTTAGACCGTTCAGTCTGCGCTCGCGTCCACAGGGAGCGGACGTGCGCGTGCGCCACGTATATTTTATTCATATTAAGTGTGTCTTGTCTTGTTTGCGTTACCTTTACAATAATAGCGCGCAGTAAAGAAAAATAATCTTTCATATGAAACGATTATGAAGAAATTTAATGGGACCAAATTGAAAGCATAGGGACTCTTTAAAAAAAAGAACAAATAACAGTTTTAAAAATTGGTTTAAAAATGATGGAGTTCTGAGGTAACAAAAATTAAAATAAATACAACCAAATTGATATTAACCTCTCCTTTTTTTTTAAGTCGGTAGAAAATTATTATTAAGCATGACTGCATGCTAGAGTTGTACCATGAGATGCCATGTTTATGACAAAAATAATCATCAAGATTATTTGAATAAAGAATTACAAAAGAAACATGTTTTTTTGCTACGGCAAATTTTTTGGGCTTAGAAATTGCAGGTGCCATTACAACCGCCAACGTCGACGTCTTGCGTGCGAATGAGCAAGCCCGCGTTTTTCAGTCTAGTGTAATAGCGAGCGGTCTAATTAGACTCGAAGACAGACTGAATACCGTGTGCTGAATAACGCGTAGTCTAATAGGCGCTTAAAACGTCCGCGGACGCGTCCCCGCGCCCCGTTCATACCGTCCGCGGACGCAAAAACATCCAGCCAGCCAGATCCTGTTCGGACGTCCGTACGCTCAAGGTCGCGTCCGCGATTTATGACAGACAATGTGCACAGTTTAGTGTATTTTGTATTAATCAGATAGAAACAAGCCGCGTCCATCAGCCGCGACTTACGGACACGTCAGATAATTTGTTCCCAGCTTTACCGCGTTTTTCTTTGCAACGATAGAGCTTTACCGCGAACATCTGCGCGCTATGATCTTTTATTGACCGAGCGAGCGAAGCGTCTCAGTTTCGACTGGCCCAAAATTCTTTTGTCCATCTGTCTGTCTGTTCTCGCCTACAGGTCGCATTTCTCAACCGATTCTCATGAAATTTTGTGAGCAGGTTCGGTAATTATATAGATTTTTTTTGTCGTGCCAGTTTTTCGAAATTTTTTCAAGATGGCGGAAATATGGGGGTCTGAAACTTAAGAAAACTCATAGCACAGCTATTTAAAAAAAAGATCAAAAATGCCATTAGACTTTTTTGTTATTCTCATTAAGTCGCAACTTTTTTGTCTGAACAACTTTTTTATACGATAAACTTGAATGTGTTTATAGTCGGCAATTTGCCCAAAAGTTGTAGTGTGCATTCAGTATGATGTCGTAAATATAAATCTATGGTATGACAAGTATGAAAATGATGTGTAGTAACTGTGACGTCAGCGATACAGAGAAAAATGTTTTATTTTTATATAAACATACCATGTGCGGTATCAAATAAAAGGTTTTTATGAGTAGATTATGTCTATCGTACTCTACGGGGTTTGTTTGGGCACGCGGCGCGACAGCAATAGATATTATAAATACCTATTTTTCAATTCTCTCGAGCTTAGTGTTTCCCCTTAAAAAAGGGTCTGGTCGGGTCTTCTGGTAAGAGGATATAACTATATATAGAATAGTAACTGAAGAAAATCATCCTTTAGTAAATTAGCATATCAGTAACCGATATATTTTAGAGCATTGGAGGGCAAATGTGGTTGTAAGGGCTCGCGAGGTCTACTGTTCTCGCAGAACCACTAGTGATTATAAATTTGGTTTAACTGAACAACTTAGCCTTCAACGATTACAAGCAGCGTTAGGGGAGTCTGCTCCATCTCGAGCAACAGTTTTTAGATGGTTCAGTGAATTTAAAAGGGGTAAAATAAGCCTCGAAGATGACCCTAGAAATGGTCGCCCACAAACGGCAGTAACTGCAGAAAATGGGTGGACCACCGAAATGATGGTGCGAGAAGACCCACGAATTACATACTTGGACATCGAGAAGATTCTTGGCGTTAGTTCGGGGAGTATTAGTTTTTATTTTACATCAGCATCTAGGAGTGGGGAGGCTTTGTTGTCGTTGGATTCCGCGTTTGCTCTCAGACACTGAAAAACATGCCCGTGTGGATTGGTGCCTCGAAATGCGTCTACGTTTTAAAAATTGATCATCAAGACGTGTTTTGGAAATCGTCACAGGCGACGAAACGTGGATTTACCAATATGATCCAGAAAATAAGAGACAGTCGTCAGTATGGGTCTTTTAAGAACGACTGTTGCCGACAAAATTGCAAAGACCTCGTAACGTTGGTAAAAAAATGGTGGCCAGTTTTTTTTCTCGCAGCATGTGTCGACAATAATGTTGGAAAAGTAAAGAAAGCAAGAAATTAAGATCTCAGGTGTAATTGTGAGTGTGGCCACACGTTCCCAGTCCCACGGACAATTTTGCATAAACGCATTGTTATTGTTACACCAGCACATGATACAATGTTTAAGACTTATTATACGGCTAAATTTGAACTTTGAAAACATAACAGTAAGGTATAAAATACTTCTTTTAAATCATATAAAACTTAAGGCCCTTATAAAGGATGATAGTAGTGATAATATCTTTGACACCAGGATATGCGAAGACGGGATTCTTGTTGATATCAAATTAAATGTATTATCTTATCAAGGGAATGTTGATGATAATGGTATATGCAATATCTCATTAGCTGAATATCAATCGTGGTTTAAAATTTTTATATCTTCTGCAAAGTAAGAAAAAAAAATGAATTCCTTAATCCTATTCTAAGGGTTACGCTACGCAGCGAACTATGGAGAAGTTTTGTTTTTCCTTTAGAATTCACATTAAATTTTTGAGAACTAGCTTACGCCAGCGACTCCGCCCGCCTAAATGTCTATCCCTCGGGAATAGTACTTTTTCCCGGGATAAAAGGTAGCCCATGCCCTTCTCCGTACTCCAGAGAACTTGTATGCTTTCTTCATGATGATCGGTTCAGTAGTTACGGCGTGAAAGCGTAACAAACAAACAAACAAACTCACTTTCGCATTTATAATATTAGTAAGGATAAGGATGCGAAAGTGAGTTTGTTTGTTATGCTTTCACGCCGTAACTACTGAATGATCATCATGAAGAAAGCATACAAGTTCTCGAGTGCGGAGAAGGACATAGGCTACCTTTTATCCCGGGAAAAAGTACTATTCCCGAGGGATCGACATTGACGCGGGCGGAACGGAGGGCGAAAGCTAGTTTATAATATTAGTAAGGATTATACCTGTTGTAAATTTAAAATTATATTAGCTGTTGTAAAACAACATAAAATGGTTCTCTCCTTGAATTCCGTACTAGGAACTGATGATTTAAATCCAAATTCAGTATTCGCGATACTTTTTCGAAACGCACCTACCGCGAATATAGTGTAAATAGACCCTCGACATTCCCTTAACGGGGTGACTCAGCCCACCAATATGAACAACTTTTCCTATGGGAACAATGCTGGGAACTCAAAAAAAATTCGACTTTCCCATACAAACGGGCCGGGCGGCGGAACTCTTTTGTATGGAAATGACGAAATTTTTTTTGAGTTCCCAGCATTGGTCCCATAGGAAAAGTTGTTCATATTGATGGGCTGAGTCACCCCTTTAAGTAAATGTCGAGGGTACATTTACACGCTGTAGAGAGTTAAAGAGCTGACTCCTGGGCTGAGTTGACCCTTTACGGGTCTTCGATCTTTTTCCATTTCGCTCTGTCTCTAGCTCTAGCCTCCCGTCTCCAACATGTTTTCTTGTCTAGTCGCTACAGAGTGTTTACTGTAGGTATATTTCCAATTCGTGCACATTTGCTAGTGAAAGCTGAATCTTTAGGACGGAAAGCGCCATATTCCTGACCGTTGAAAATGCTCGCCAACATTCACTAAACAAACTCCTATTAGCATTAATTAAATTGAATTTAAAATTATTTCACGCAAATAATTACGCAATTGCCATTTCCCCCCTATGTAAGAAAAATTCGCCAACTTTGAGCCGGACTCGCAAACGAGGGTTCTGGACCAATAACTATAATAAGTTTCATTATTAAAAATATTTTTACCATATATTCTTTTTTAAACTTTCACGCTTTAAACACATAATTTCAAAAAATAATTTAAATAAATAATTGAGTCTTGTTGCGACCACGATGGATGTAACTTCATTGAAACGTCAACGGAAAAAAATAATAAAAAGGTTCGTGCTAAGTCCCGTTTATATACATAATTAATTATATTTTTACCATATGATGTAATAAAAAACGTATGCTTTTCGCAAATTTTTCCTTTATCTGTGCTATAGACGTTGCTTAGTACCAAATTTCAAGATTCTGAGTTCACGGAAGTACCCTCTGTACCCTGTAGAATTTCTCCCTAGCAACACGCGAATGCGATAAAATTGTCTCAGTATCCACGACCTTGCCCTACACTGTCCTACAGCCCTACAGGCCAAGCGTACGTGCCGGTTGCCACGCACTCTTTCATTTTTACCCGTCTCTTTCTAACGAGAGGAATTTGGGTCAGACAGCTGATTGACTAGAACGTTCGCCATAGAAATGTTATGGAGAGTTATAGCGCTATCACTGTTACAGTCATTGTGTTAGTTTGGTAACTGTTACATCAAATTTGTTTCGAGATGTACGATGGTTGTAACAGTGTTTTTTTCCTAGCCTGTACATGTTATGTACCACTGCTGGGCAAGGCCTCCCCTGGTTTTTCCATTCGTTTCTGTCCAACGCAATTTCCGGCCATCCACTCATAAACTCGTCGAGATCATCTCTCCACCTCCTTGGTCTACCTCTACATCGGGGACACTCCGGTATCCAAAAGGTAGCCAACCTAGCTCACCTTTCTGACCACATACAACAAACGTATTACAAGTTACAAGGATCAAAATGAACAAAATCATTTACATTCATCATTTAGCAACCAGTTAGTTCATTTGCATGAACTAACTGGTTGCGGAAGCACGCAAAGTAAATTGTCTCAAAGTAAATCCTGTAAAATGTCAAATTATTTGTTTACTGAGTTTTCGGTCTGTGTTCAGGTTATACTTCATTAGTACTTTTTGGCTAGCTCCGTGGCGCAGCGGTCAACACGCCAGCCTGCGATACTAGAGTGCCCGGGTTCGATCTCTGACCAGGTCAAGATGGAAAATGATCTTTTTCAGATTGGCCTGGGTCTTGGATGTGTATCTATATATATATATATTTGTTATAAAATATAATATCGTCGAGTATCCCATAACACAAGTCTCGAACTTACTTTGGTGCTAGCTCAATCTGTGTGATGTCCGTATATATCTATTTATTTATTTACTCGTACAAAGTATAAAACAAAAATAATTGTTCTTTTACTTCTCTATCTATGCCTGCCTCGCACCAGAAATTTGGGTCACTGAGCCCACTGACTAGAATGTTCGTTATGGCGCGGCGTTATCATTGCGTTACGGTTACGGCGATTGAGTTAGTTTCATCTAACTGTTACGTAACTATTGTTTCGGTAAACGATGTCATGTTTTCAATATATATTGTTTTCAATTGATATAATGGTGGGTTTAAGAAATTCTATTGTTCTAATTTAGTTGTTTGTTTTTATTGTATTGTGATAATTAGCTATCAGGCTGTCAATGCTTTTTTATCTCATCTATTCAAAAAACAAAGAACGATTGCCCGAAACCAGGGTCTAAAATTCGTTTATTCCTAAGGGAATAAAAAGATTTTCAATTGTGAACACAAATATTGTTTCGCAAATATCCATTACTAAAAAAGGTCGAGTTGCACTAGCCAGTTACATTTATTAAAAAGAAAAATTAAAGTACAAAGTATTTTATTATGCATGCTTGTTTAATTCGCGCGCTGCTTAAAGTGCTTTATCAGGCACATTTTTAATGTTTGGAGGATAAAAATCAGAAAATATAATATTCTATCGTTTTCTTCCTACATTTAATTTTAATGATAATATGTTTGTTTATACATTATTAAGGTATATCTTGTTCATGATAAAATACTTAAACTTAAGAGTTAACTTAATTACAGCTTTAATTAGTTTTTCTCATAGAGGGAAATGAAAAGCAGAATGTGTCTTATCGGGACTAACGTATTCCTTTTGCTCGGGAAACACAAGCTTTACACAGGAGTCTCAAAAAAAATAATAATCCAAAAACGTTTATTTAACATAGGTCATTTGGACACTTATTCATTGTCATATATTTTCAACTGAGAATTGTTGACGTCAGTAATTTACTTATGGCTAAGTTTAATGCCGCTTCCAAAGCGGAGTGCAGAAGAAGCGGCAACAAACTGCACAGCGCGTTTTCTCCAATCGACGTCAACTTACAATTTTAGTTTATCTTAAAAACTAGGTATGTGGACTGAGTATACATTGTCCTTATTATAGTCATTGTAAATTTAATTTTTAAAAAATGATGTTTAAGAAAATATTAAACATCATTTTAAAGAAAATATTAATATATAAGTCTATTTTAGAATCGCTCGCTTCGCCCGGGATTCTATTCTAGCCTTATTTGTTCCACTCTGGATTCAAAATATTAACCTCACCAAAAGTATTATGTTGGCCCCTTGCGTCACATATGACGTGACGTCTTATAAATCGATGAACGCCGGCTGCACGCACGAAAAATGTCACGTTCATGGAACATGATACTTTTTCGTGTGATTTATAAGACACTAGCTTTCGCCCGCGGCTCCGCCCGCGTCAATGTCGATCCCTCGGGAATAGTACTTTTTCCCGGGATAAAAGGAAGCCTATGTCCTTCTCCGTACTCCAGAGAACTTGTATACAAAATTTCATGATGATCGGTTCAGTCAGTAGTTACGGTGTGAAAGCGTAACAAACAAACAAACAAACAAATAAACAAACAAACAAACTCACTTTCGCATTTATAATGTTAGTAAGGATTATCACGTCAAAAATACGATAAATCTTGCCATTGAAGTTCTTTACAGTTGAGTCGCATTTACATGCAAGTTGCAAGCGACTATAAAGTTGTTCTGTAAAGTACACTGATAGGTATCGAATGCATACCATTTATAGTGAGCACGCGACATAATGTTGAAACAGAAGGATATTTTGTGTTGTACATACTTTGTGTTGTACATACTTTGTGTTGTTAAGGTAGATATAAGTTAATTAAGGTAGATATAAGTTAATTTATAATTTCGACACAATGTATAATTGTTTGTGAAATAAATGAATATGAATACATACTAAAGCGCCGGACTATACACGGTGCAATTTTGATCGTTCTGGACCCTTAAAGGGATGATTCAGCCCGAGTTACCCCTTCACGGGAACGACGACGTTGGTTAAGTTACACGCTGTATATTACAATACTAGCTTTCGCCCGCAAATCCGCCCGCGTCAATGACGATCCCTCGGGAACAGTACTTTTTCCCGGGATAAAATGTGACCTATGTCCTTCTCTGTACCCCAGATAACGTGTTTGCAAAATTTCATGATGATCGGTTCAGTAGTTATAACGTGAAAGCGTAACAAACAAACAAACTCACTTTCGCATATACAGCGTGATTTTGAACCCCCTAGCTATATTGAAATCTGGGAATCAGAATCCCTAATGGAACACAGAACTGCAAGAAAAAAAGGCAAAAAACGAAAAAGAAAATTAGGTTTCCCATACAAAGTCGCCGATTAGCTGGACGAATTTCTATGAAAGGTTAAATAATTTTTTTCGTTTTTCACCTTTTTTTCTAACAATTCTGTACTCCATTAGGGATTCTGACTCCCAGATTTCAATATAGCTAGTAGGTTCAAAATCACGCTGTATAATACTAGCTTTCGCCCGCGACTCCGCCCGCGTCAATGTCGATCCCTCGGGAACAGTACTTTTTCCCGGAATAAAATGTACCCTATGTCCTTCTCCGTACCCCAGATAACGTGTACGCAAAATTTCCGGCCGGCCTTTCAAGGAATTGGGGAATGGACATGGGGGGAGGAAATGGGGGAAGGATGGGCCTCCGGCTCTCTCACTCACCGAACGAAGCATAGAAGCGGTAAAGCTCTTTCTCAAACGTCGATTTTCTGTGAGAGTGTGGTACTTTCTTGGACGAGCCGGCCCAGTCATGCTACCAGCAAAAATGAATTTTGCCACTAGCGTGGCTCTACCACATCATCATCATCATTTCGAGTAGGTGTCACGGTCAATCGACCATGCACACCCTGGTGTCAGAGTTCTTCGGAACCGCCTCTCGGCCTCTGACGTGGTTCCGTTAACGACTACCAGATGGCAGCCGAGACCACCGGCTTAACGTGCCTTCCGAAGCACGGAATCATCTTTATTATCAGACAATCAAGTGATTCAAGCCTGCAATGTCCTAAACAAACTGGAAACAACTAAACAAAGTATGCTTCCGGCAGGAATTGAACCCACGACCCCCGGGTCAACAGGCAAACGCGTGATTCAAGCCTGCAATGTCCTAACCAAACTGGAAACAACTAAACAAAGTATACTTCCGGCAGGAATTGAACCCACGACCCCCGGGTCAACAGGCAAACGCCTTAACCACTGGACCACGGAGGCTGTTACCACAACTAAATCCACAGAAACGAAGTTTCGCATCTGTTCCTATTTTTAATTTGTGATAAGACGTACTGGAATACCAGTTTAAAGAGCGAATGAAAATAAATCCTTATCCTTGTCCTTACTAATATTATAAATGCGAAAGTGAGTTTGTTTGTTTGTTTGTTACGCTTTCACGCCGTAACTACTGAACCGATCATCATGAAATTTTGCATACAAGTTCTCTGGAGTGTGGAGAAGGACATAGGCTACCTTTTATCCCGGGAAAAACTACTATTCCCGAGGGATCGACATTGACGCGGGCGGAGCCGCGGGCGAAAGCTAGTCCTAACTAATATTATAAATGCGAAAGTGAGTTTGTTTATTTGTTTGTTTGTTTGTTACGCTTTCACGCCGTAACTTCTGAACCGATCATCAAAAATTTTTCATACAAGCTCTCTGGAGTACGGAGAAGGACATAGTCTACCTTTTATCCCGGGAAAAAGTACTATTCCCGAGGGATCGACATTGACGCGGGCGGAGCCGCGGGCGAAAGCTAGTATCAAATAAACTATTAAAGTTCAGCGTGGTTCAGCAGTTACCGTTATAGACCGTCGTCCCGTGGTCGCCCCAACGCGATTTTCTGATGTATAAGATAGTGTTTGGGGACTATAATATATTCTCTGGAGTTTGCCGTGTGGTATCCGGCAGAGTAGAATAGGACCACTCCAAGTCTTCCCGTGGATGTCGTAGGAGGCGACTTAGGAAATACAAGCTAAACAAAGCTTATAAACATCTAAGAGACCTCTCCAACCAGTCTGGCCAGCGTGGTGAGTTTAGGCCAAGTCCTCTGGCTGCTCTGGCCAAGTATGGCCCTAGTAGTACAGAGAGGGTCATGCTCCTGTAGTGGAGACTAAAAAGGACCTGATGATGATGATGATGATGATGACTATAATATATGGATGGAAACTTCAGTGGTCATTCATTCATTCATTTCGTGTAGGTGTCACGGTCAATCGCCCATGCACACCCTGGTGTCAGAGTTCTTCGGAACCGCCTCTCGGCCTCTGACGCGGTACCTTTAACGACTACCTGGCAGCCGGGACCAACAGCTTAACGTGCCTTCCGAAGCACGGAATCATCTTTATTATCAGACAATCAGGTGATTCAAGCCTGCAATATCCTAAGCAAACTGGAAACAACTAAACAAAGTATGCTTCCCGTGGGAATCGAACCCACGACTCCCGGGTCTACAGGCAAACGCCTTAACCACTGGACCACAGAGACAGTTAAGTTCAGTGGTAAACATAAATATCAAATTTCTCACATCCGGTTAGGAAGCGTCACAGACAGCGTCTAGGAGTAGGTTTTACTAATAGGTCGTTTTACTTTCACGTCATTTATCCCACAAGGGCATTTTACTTTTTTTTTTTAATCCTGCTTCCGTTAGATCATCCAGAGATCGTCTCAGGTCTAAGTTAAGCGCCTATTATACCATCTTGAATCTAGGATCCGGAATTCAGCATCCGATAAGGACAAGAAATTCAGTCGTCAGAGCTCCTGATTACACCGTCCGGAACGTGTCCTGAACGGAGACTGCGCGTCCTGAGAGAGCCATCCGTTGGCCATCCTGAATGCGTGAGAGGGACGCCGCTATACGTGCGATGCGATTGGAGATATTATCGTATCGTTTCTAACGTATAGCGGCGTCTCTCTCATGCGTCGATCCTAAATTCCGGATGGTTTCACTTTATGCTTCCGTTATGCTTCCGATAAGGACGTCGGAAGCCATTCTGTCCTGACAACGGATCGACCGTCCTGAATGCGATTAAACTGTATGTTGACTATCCGTTGACTGAATTCCGTATCCTGAATTCTGGATGGTCTAATTGGCGCTTTAGTCTTGACTTAGTTTTCGGAAGGAAAAAAGTAACACTCATCTTTTCGAGGTCGAGTCTTGCTAAAATATTGAGAAACGATAATAAAACACGAAAGATGGCGGCCAAAGAAGAGAGTTCAATACAAGACAAAAGACGGTCAAGTCAAGGCACGGGTTTTCACAGAACAATCGTCGACCGTGGCGAAAATAACATCACGAAAGAACTTGATAATAACTGTATTTCTAATAATACTTCCAATGGCAATGTAAAATCATTGTACCATAGTAAAAAAACAGGCCAAGTGCGAGAAGGACTCGCGCACGAAGGGTTCCGTACCGTTATCTATAGAAACGGCAAAAAAAATCATGTCTGTTGTATCGGAGCCCCCTATAAATATTTTTTATTTTTAAAGTGAATATATACCTAATTAATCCTTGAATATTTCAAGCGTCTACCTGTTCCCGTTATCAATATCGAGCAAAAAGAAGCAAAAAAATCACGTTTACTGTATGGGAGCCCCCTTAAATATTTATTTTATTCTATTTTTTAGTATTTTTTGTTATAGCGGCAACAGAAATACATCGTCTGTGAAAATTTCAACTGTCTCTATCACGGTTCATGAGATACAGCCTGGTGACAAACGGACAGACATACGGACAGTGGAGTTTTAGTTTGTAGTCCCGTTTTTACCCTTTGGGTACGGAACCATAAAATCCGGTCAAGTGCGAGTCGAATTCGCGTGAAGAAAGGGGAAAGTTGAGAACCTGGTCTAACAGATTGGATTTGTAGGTACCATTGGAATTCTTGCTTTACCCTGATTTACTTTGGTAATTCTCCTGACGAGGTAGATTGTTCAGTACAGGACGTACCTCATGTTAGGCAATTCAGGACGAGGTAAAAACTGGAATGGGTGGCATAAAAATATCTGAATCTCCTCCGTGCGAACTATTGGTCCCAGCCGTCATCATTGATGACTGTCGTTACGCTGTGTAAGATGCCTTTAGGCAGCTTATAAATCTGACACAAGTGTTGGCTACTTACACGAAAAAAACCGAGTGACCAAGGCTTTTCATTTATGTTATAGGACGGCAAACGAGCAAGCGAGTCACCTGATGGTAAGCGATCAACGCTGCCCATGGACAACTGCAACAGTAGGCTGTGACAGGACCATTGCCGGCCTTTCAAGGCATTGGGGGAGAAAAAATGGGAAAGGGGAAGAGTATTATTTTTTTGCCACGCATTACGTGTTCTTATAATATTTGAAAAATCTTGCAGGTGCTGGGAGAGAAAAAAAAACGTAGAATGTACCAGCTGCAGCTCTTCCCGTGCAGATCCAGGGAATGGGCGGAAACTGAGGAATCATGTTAGTAGGGGATGCGGCTAGCAACCCACCACTATCTAGATTGTTTTTTGCCACCTACACGCCCACCAACATGCTAAACGTGGCCTTCAGGTCTTATAGACCTAGGCTCTGTCTACTCCACAAGGGAAAAAGACGTAATAGTATGTATAATATGTATATATATATATGTATGTATTGAAGGTATAAATTTTGTTTCGGTACTGAAAATTCTCAGATGCCAGCCCTATAGCAGACGTCCTTGAGGCGTCGCAAAATGGCCGATGTGACCTTGTGTGGCTGTCTGGTTGGAGTTAATCAACTCTGAATGACAGTAGAGAAAGTCTACTCTACAAGCTAAAATTGTCGGAAAATTCAGAATTGGTCTATTTCGGAAATTTCAGAATTTGCTATTTACGGAAATTTTGAAATTTTTCATTTTCGAAAATTTACTATTATGTAATATTAGTCGTTTTGGGATGTTGTCGTTTTAGGAAGTTGTCGTTCTAAGAAGTTGTTTCGAGTATTTGGGTTCCCAATTTCTCTATCGAATCGAAATGTACGGTCGTTTCGATTCATACAAGAAATTGGGGACCCGAATACTCGAAATAAAATGAACATAAGAAATACTAAGTCTCGTGGTGACTGTCTTGTTAGGTCTCAATTAGAGGAGACAGCTTAAAATTTGAGAACGTTTTAGTTAAGATGCTTTTGAGTATTCGGGCGCAAGCCAATTAACAACATCGAAAATATCACAAATATGTATCATGGTTTGGCAGGAACAAAGATTACCAGCTAGATTCTACATATACACGGTGAAATTTTGATCGTTTTGGACCCTTAAAGGGGTGACTCAGACCATCAATATGAACAACTTTTTCTATGGGACCAATGCGGCCACTTTGTATGGGAATGTCGAATTTTTTTCTGAGTTCCCAGCACATACACATAGATTCACATCTTTTTTCCTTACGGGGTAGACAGAGCCTAGGTCTATAAGATCTGAAAACTACGTTTAGCATGTTGGTGGGCATTAGGTGGAAAACGGAATCAAAATAGTGATGGGTTGCTAGCCGCATCGCCTATTAACATGATTCCTCAGATTCTACCCATTCACTCGATCGGATTTTACGATCTGCTCGGGAAGAGAAGCAGCTGGCACATTCTACGTTTTTAGGGTTCCGTACCTCAAAAGGTAATAAGGAACCCTTATAGGATCACTCGGTTGTCTGTCTGTCTGTCGGTCTGTCAAGATCCTTTTTCTCAGGAACGCGTTGAGGTGTCAAGCTAAAATTCATATCAAATACTCAGGTCTACTGTCCCTTGGAGCTGTGAAAAAATCAAACTTCTAAGCCAATGCAATCAAAAGATACAGCCGTTTATGCCGCAAACTTTCGTGGTTTTTTCGACATTCGCAAGGGAATCAAAACCTACGGGGTACTTCCCGTGAACTCAGAATCTTGAAATTTGGTACGAAGCAACGTCTTATATAGCACAGTTTATAATAATTTAGAACTTATTATATATAATGTACGGAACCCTTGTCGCACGAGTCCGACTCGCACTTGGCCGGTTTTTTTATAACCCTCCCTGGGAATCCAACCTAGTAGATTTTGAAAAATGTTGGTAGGGATAGGTACTTATTTTATTACCAGTATTAAAAGTTGTATCATCATCATCAGGTCTTTTTAGTCTCCACTGCAGGAGCATGACCCTCTCTGTAGTACCAGAGCCATACTTGCCCAGAGCAGACAAAGGATTTGGCCTGCACTCTCCTCGCTGGCCAGACGGGTTGGATAGGTCTCATTGATAAGTTGTATAAGCATTATATATTTCAACAACCAATTTAAGACCAAAAAAGTTTACGCCAAGAAAAAGCTACTTTATCACATTATCACTCATCATCATCATTTCGAGTAGGTGTCACGGTCAATCGACCATGCACACCCTGGTGTTAGAGTTCTTCGGAACCGCCTCTCGGCCTCTAACGTGGTTCCTTTAACGACTACCAGATTGCAGCCGGGACCACCGGCTTTACGTGCCTTCCGAAGCACGGAATCATCTTTATTATCAGACAATCAGGACTAGCTCCGTGGCGCAGCGGTCAACACGCCAGCCTGCGACACGGAGTGACCGGGTTCGATCCCCGGTCAGGTCAAGATGGAAAATGATCTTTTTCCGATTGGCCTGGGTCTTGGATGTGTAAAAGTATATATGTATTTGTTATAAAATATAGTATCGTTGAGTTAGTATCCCATAACACAAGTCTCGAACTTACTTTGGGGCTAGCTCAATCTGTGTGATTTGTCCTTATATATTTATTTATTTATATTCAAGCCTGCAATGTCCTAACCGAACTGGAAGCAACTAAAGTATGTTCCAAGTATGCTTCCGGTGGAAATCGACCCCACGACCCCCGGGTCAACAGGCAAACGCCTTAACCACTGGACTACGGAGGCTGTACATTATCACTAATACGAGTATACCTTACATTTATACCGCTGTGAAAGCGTAGTCTGGTAGTTATTAATAAATTAAACGGCATTTTCACTTGCCATCATTATTGAAAGAGTTACAAAGTAATCGCATAATCATCTTAACGTACCATCCTGTCATTAATCATCAATATCATCATTAAATTTCTTATATAAATAGTGCGGGTGCAATTTACGAGCGACAAGCAGCGGATAAGTACTTAAAGCAGTTTTTAGAGTTCCTTACCCGGTTAAAAACGGGACCCTAGTTATGTCCTCCAGCGTGCAGACAGTCTATTTGCTAACTCAGTGACCAACGTATTGATAGTCATTTCAAACATTGCGGTTTTCCTATAATTGACTATTTCTATTAAAGATATATAAAACGTAATGTATTTTGAAATGACTATCAAAACGTTGTACACTGAGTAAGCAAATAGGCCGGCAGGTCGCGGCGCGGGGCACACTGGGCATCCCAGTAAGTGTACCATTGTCTGCTGTCTTGTACGGTTGATTATTCGGGTGAACACATAAGAAGAAATGGAAACTTTGATCCTGGCTGTTGCTGATATAACAGCAATCAACGTATAACCGTTATCCAGGCAGATAACTGCTTCCGTGGTCCAGTGGTTTAGGCGTTTGCCTGTAGACCCGGGGGTCGTGGGTTCAATTCCCACGGAAAGCATACTTTGTTTGGTTGTTTCCAGTTTGGTTAGGACATTGCAGGCTTGAATCACCTGATTGTCTTATAATAAAGATGATTCCGTGCTCCGGAAGGCACGTAAAGCCGTTGGTCTCGGCTGTCATATGGTAGTCGTTAAAGGAACCACGTCAGAGGCCGAGAGGCGGTTCCGAAGAACTCTGACACCAGGGTAGTGCATGGTCGATTGACCGTATTACCTACACGAAATGATGATGATCGTGATCCAGGCCAGAGACCCTATATGCAGGACAAATTGGGTCTCAAACGCCTATTATGAAGACCATTGGCAAGTTTGTATGCTTGATTTTGTGATTGGACATATTAAATTCGCAATGTATAACAAAAACGCGCCTGCCTGTGACTTATACACTGAAGTAGATCGTAATTAAAATTCATACTTAAACGGCAATAAATTCTCTCACAAATAGTCTATTTACAATTAGTGTGTGGGAAAAGCGAGATGTTCCCATACTCGGTAGGTACTTTCACTGAAGTGTTCGAGGAAACAATGTTGAGAATTCGTTAAAAACAAGATGAAGTCATTAGTATAATTAATTCTGTGATAAATAACAAATTTAATATCCACTTTCATTCTTGGGGTTCTGTCTTCTTTCATTTCCTCTCAATGCGAATAAATAAATGCGAAATACTATGACTCTCTGTCTAATCATTTTCATGCTTAAGAGGAAACACTATGCTCGAGAGAATTAAAAATATATATTTGTACAATCTATTGCTGTCGCGCCGCGTGCCCAAACAACCCCCGCAGAGTGCGATAGAGACAACTGCAGCTCGGACCGAAAATACCTATGAAAATTACACAAAATGAACGCTTCGCATTTCTTCTCCAATACTTAACCGATTTCATTTATTTTTTGATTAAAAATTTAAAATAAGCTAAGGCTGTGTATCTATGTTTTCTACGTTTTGTAATAAAATGCGTCAAATTTGTTTTATTAAAATGCCATACAATTTTTGATTATTTATCTTAAATAGAAGATATCTTCCAACTCGTCGCATCGTGGCAACGTGCCCAATATACTGGCAGCATTTCCGCGCTGTATAGCAATAATAATAATTTGTTTTATTGATGTTTGAACACAACGGAAATTCTTATGAATTTTTCAGGATTTTGAATGTTCATATCTCTTTAATTAATTTAATTAGGATCTAAATTAAAACATAGGGACATGCTAGTGATGCTAATATATCCATAGATTTTTTTGGTAAAAAAATCTTTGCTCTACTGGTACTATCCGGCGAGGAATCAGGGGACTACGCATGTATAGAAATACGGCCCTTCCTATTTCTTCTTAATCAAAAGATACAGGCCCCTCCTATTCCCTCTTAAATTGCGGAATCGATTAAAATGAAAAGTTGTAGATTTCATATCCTCATCTTCAGGTCTTGTTTAGTTTCCACTTCAGGAGCATGACCCTCTCTGTACTACCGGAGCCATACTTGGCCAGAGCAGACAGAGGATTTGGCCTACACTCTCCTCGCTGGCCATTTGGAATAAAATATACCTATATCAGTTTTAATTACGATACTCATTCCGAATGTATAAAACACTAGCTTTCGCCCGGGGCTCCGCCCGCGTCAATGTCGATCCCTCGGGAATAGTACTTTTTCTCGGGATAAAAGGTCGCCTATGTCCTTCTCCGTACTCCAGAGAACTTGTATGCAAAATTTCATGATGATCGGTTCAGTAGTTACGGCGTGAAAACGTAACAAACAAACAAACAAACTCACTTTCGCATTTATAATATTAGTTAGGATTATCATTAATGATAAAAGGTTGCTACATAGATCGATAAATAAGACTATCTGAAAGTTTGGCCACGTGGGCACGTACACAACCGATGAACATCATCATCAGGTCTTTTTAATCTCTACAACAGGAGCACGACACTCTGTACTACTAGAGCAGCCAGAGGACTTGGCCTACACTCTCCACGCTAGCCAGACGAGTTGGAGAGGTCTCAAAGATGTTTATAGGCTTGTATAGCTTGTATTTCCTAAGTCGCCTTCTACGACATCCACGGGAAGACTTGGAGTGATTCTATTCTACTCTGCCGGATACCACACGGAGTAATGAACAGAAATAAAAATATTTAAATTAAAACGAAACGAAAATATTATTATTACCGAACTGATTTATCCTAATATTTGATATTTTCATTTATCCTAATTTGGATGCCGAGTCAGGTCAGGACTAATTCTATTGTCGATTAGGACATATTTATCGTCGTTACATCATCATCTCAACCACAAGAAGTCTACAGCTGGACAGGCCTCCCGCAATGATTACCAATACGACCGGTTGGAACGGCGTGCATCCAGCGTCTTCCTGCGACCTTAGTCAGGTCGTCTGACCATCAGGTTGGTGGGTATCCAATGCTGCGCTTGCCGGTACGTGTTTGCCATTCGAGAACCTTTCTGCCCCATCGGCCATCGGCATCTCAACGCGCTATGTGCCTCGCCCACTGCCACTTCAAAAAGCTAATCCGCTGAGATGTCATTAACCTTTGTTTTTAGTCGTTAAACCGTAACGCGTGAACTCAAAGCTGGCATTCACAACTACGGAACCCTACATTGCACGTGGCCCGATACGCACTTGGACAGTTTTTTTTTAATAGATAGAGTGATTCAAAAGGTTCATATGTATAATTAATCGCACCCGTGCGAAGCCGGGGCGGGTTGCTGGTATATTCATACATAGCGCATAAGTCTGGGACTTTCACTCTCCGGGATCGATACGGTAACCTGAAACAGACGTTCAAGGTCGCAGCTGCCGCCATTTTTGCGCTATTGACGCGCAAGGGTTGCTGACGGTCAATTTAGCTAAAGGGTTGTATTTTTATACATGTTTATAAAAAAGCGCAAAGCCTCAGACACTCCAAGTTATTTTTATTACAAAAGAATTATATAAATTAGTAAATATAATTTTCGCGGATTATTTACGAAGGTTACCTTTTTTGTTTTCTTGTCTTTGTTGCAAATAAAAAAGTGCAATGATCAAAAACGGCATAATTAAAATATATTTTAGTTAAAATTTAACCCCTATTTTTTTATTAGTGGAATCGATTCTACTCTCGATTATGAACAAACTAATATCAGGGTTTGCGCTTTTTCATCAACACTTTCTTTTTATTACGTATTTTTCTTTTTTTTGTATCTGATTTGACTGATAAATAAAATAAAATTACAAAAATAATTATTAGCCGGTCGTATTGGAAATCCTTGGTGGAGGCCTATGCCCAGCAGAAAACTTCTTGCGGCTGATGTGATAGTGACAAATTAATAGCATTATTCTTTTCTAAAAATCTTCATCGTCCTCTGAATTACTAAGTCAGCCACCAATAAAGCGCGTATAAAAATACTATCATTGCCACTATAAATATCGTCAATGTAAAAGCTAGTGTAACGCCCTAAGTTGGTGACGCTCGCTCGCTTCTGTTTTGGTCACATGAAATCCTAACTAACCTAACCCACCCTCTATCCATCTTATTATTATGGGGGATTCGCTCTAAGTAAGATACGCATGGCACTACAAAAGCCAAGTTAGTTTATAAGAAGCTTTCTCATTTTCCCGTGGCTTGAGTATATCAGACCTGATGATGATGATGATGATGATGATGATGAGTATATCAGAGGCTGATTTTCGTGGTTAATGAATCTGTGGATTTACTTATGATTTCCCATATTATTTTACGCCACTGCTAAATTACTTATTCTGCTACAACTTGCTTTGCTTTTTGTGTGAAATGAAATAAAATTTAATTCAAATTTGGATATCATAATCTCTTTTTGAACGTAATATTATTATTTTTAATATTTGCAAAATCGAGAAACTACTAGTGTAAGTGGCCAACACTAGTGTCAGATTTTTCATAGCTTAACGAATGCCATCTAGTAACGTCAGCCGGTACTGGGTTTAACGTGCCTTCCGAAGAACAGAGGAAATCGAGAAAATTGTATGCCTCTTGTGGTCCCATTCCAAAGGGAACCACGCCAGGGTTGCTTAGCATACGTAAGCGCATTAGTAAGGATATTCAACATAAAAGCTCAATTAGTGATAATGAAATCAAAGCGTAATAGTGGTCCCACATTAATTAAATTACCAACGACTTTATCGCGTCTGATCGATACGCTAATCTGCGAGGCCAAGGTCGCAGACGGCATTTTGTCAGCCATCTTTGTTTGAGAAATTTTCTTTCCTTCTCCCACACATATAGATGTACCATAAGAAGAGCCACACCGGGACACAGAAGAAAGAGCAAGAGGCTCATATTCAATTCGCCTTTCGCTTGTGTTTTTAATTTTTGAAGTGCAAACAAAATTACGAAGAGCAAAAAACATATTAGTAAATGTAAATATATATATTTTATTACAAGATAAAGAGATAAAGTACAATTAGTACAAAACATTTTCCCAGTTTTATTATTCGCTCACGCTTACTTTCACTAAAATGCAGCGGTGGCGAGGTGCGGGGAATGATCGGCCGGGGTGTCAGTTTGTTGTTTTTCGTGTGTGTAAGTGGCCAACACTGGTCAAGCCGTCTAAATCTGACATAGCTTAACGACTGCCATCAAAGATGACAGCCAGGAGCTTCCGAAGCACGGAGGAGCTCGAGATATTTTTATGCCACCCATCACAATACGGACTGCGCCCAGGGTTGCTTAACTACCCCAGTGGTCGTAAGCATGCACTGAAATCGCTTACGCAGCGATTTCAATGCATGCTCACGACCACTGGGCCATCGAGCTCCTCAAATCGGGGTATCAGTGTTGTTTATGTTTGAGGACGCTAATAATGCAAACCGGTCGGGACACCGGGACAGGGATCTCAAACTGGGACGGTCCCGGTCAAACCGGGATGTACGGTAAGCCTATACATAGATGTCGCACGTATCGCGATTTACGATTGGTATAAAAACCAAGCGTGCTGGCTTTTTAACACCTACTGTTAAACATTCTGATAGGAAATATGTCCTTGCCTTTGGGTCATTGCAACTTTTAGGCTATTGGAGTTAATTATCATACAATGAGGATTTTTTAGGGTTCCGTACCTCAAAAGGCATAAACCCTTAAAGGATCACTTTGTTGTCCGTCTGTCTGCCTGTCAAGTCAAGACCCTTTTTCTCAGGAACGCGTTGAGGCATCAAGCTGAAATTCATATTAAGTACTTTGGCCGTTCGTGCGCGATTCCCACTCTTGGCCGGTTTTTTTTTTGGTTTTGCTCTTATTAGTGACACTATATTGAGAGGTGGTCAGATTTCTCTGCGGCCCTCTGTATATTATCCTTGGCTTCTCCGGTGAAATAGTGCACATCTTTTCTTTTCTTTGAAAGATGAGAAATATAAAATGTTACAGTAGGCAGTCCCCGGGTATTCCTTACGAAGTAAAAAAAAGCCTAGTGTAGGTGGAAAAGGTATTTGTTTGATCAATATCAAATTCATACAATATCGTGAAAATTATATCTGGGAAGGCCGCAAATAATATTAGCTTTTTGCGACAAACGCTTATCGCATGCAAATATTTAGGAACTGCCAACTCTGAACCAGCGGAAGGTAGTGGGTGGTCCTCGGGGTGTTCAAACTTCAATAGAAACAGCTGATGTGCATAAATACGGAATCATGGTAGTTACGAGGCAAGGTAAAGCCGCGGATCGCCAAATATTGTGAAATATCGAAATGATTAAGGCTTAGGCCGATCGTGCCTCCCTATCGCTTGTTGCGTGCTCTCGCTTGCACACGGAACGTGACACTTTTTCATGCGTGCAGCCGGCGGTCATTGATATATAAGACGTTATCACGTCAAAAGCCGTGTGGTTTCCGGCAGAGTAGAATAGAACCACTCCAAGTCTTCCCATGGAAGTCGTATGACTTAGGAAATACAAGCTTAAGGCGATACCACTGTAAATAAGGTCGTTCTGAACCTTATTTATCTCGCAAAATACTTAAATTAGGAGTTTCAAATCTAAATAATATGATTTTTGACTATTTCACCTCCAAAAATTGAAGATGAAAACACGTTTTGATAAAATTTTCTCGATAGAAATATTTTTTGAAAAATGGTCTTCGTTCGCAGAGTTTTTGTTATTGTACCTCAAATGCGACGAATGAAATAATGATTTTTAGACTAAAAGATAGGTTATTAGTAATTCATCAAAATGTAAATATGAAAATACAATTAACCGGTCAGCCCCCGTAGCATGGCTCACTGTCTCCGTTGATAAAAAGACAAAATATCGCGTTTTGCGTCTTTTAACCCAGCGAGCATGGCACACGCGTTAAATAATGTCAAATTTCATTCATAAATACATTACAAGTCGCGGGGTGCGCGTCTTGCGAGCATGGGTTTGACAGCTCGCGATAGACAAATGCAGGCAAAATCGAGGTTGGTACCTTGAAATCGCATAAATTTATCGGGGTTTAGCAAAGCCTAGATAAAATATTTTTCATACGCATTTCGAACATTAAAGTGTTAAAACAATCAAAATATTTTGTTTTGCGTAGTTACAAGCTGTCAGACACCTATAATGAGTATAATATTTTAATGTACAGTACAAAAACGAATGATTTTTACGAAAATAACAGCCCGATACTAGTACGCCATCTTGTGTGAGAAACGAAAACTCAAACGGAAAGAACCATTTTACCGATAGATTAATGGCAGATGTGTACTGTCAGTGTAAAGTGGTTGTTTGCGTTTGATTGGTACACGATTTACATTCCGTAATTTCCATATTGAATAAAAATAAACCCAAATATATTTAGTTTTTGAGTAAATATCAATAGGTATTTTATAAATTATGTCTAATACGTTCGTTTTCTTTAATCATACGAGGTTTTAATTTTTTATTTGTAGTTTCGTGTTTGAAGTATGAATAATGTTTCTAGACTGCATGCGTGCTACGAATCGTATGAGATAAATACTACGTTTTCATTGGTGGGCTTCGATAAATTTTAAGTAGGCTGCTTTTTTATCTTTGGCGTGAGCTGTAGATAGTAGCCATGCTACGGGGGCTGATTTTATATAAAATAGAAATAACGAATTTGGCGCTTACGTTTTTTTCTTTGAGCGACTCGAGACTATCTCCTATCTCATCATTCACGGGCTAAACCGCCAAGCGCTATCCCTTGCGCGCACTTGATCAGTCCTTTGCCGAGCGAAGGTACCAAACATTTGAGTCCTCGTCTTAACAAAGCTCATAATTATCAATGAGACCTCTTCTACCCATCTGGCCAGCAAGGAGAGTGTAGGCCAAAGATTCATGCTCCTGCAGTGGAGGCTAAAAAGACCTGATGATGATGATGATGATCACATCAAAAATACGCTCGGTAAGAGCTGGATTCTTAAAACGAATGCTCTCACCAAATCTAAAATTGAGTGAAATTGTAACCATATAAATTCCACGATAAAATACGAATCATACATGTTACGTAAAAATACGATAGCTTAGGAATGCGTGAAGATTCGTTGCTGCTCGCTGCTCGCACGCCTGACTCACGTGCAAAGTCACGTACTTACCTGCAAAAAAGAATTACATAATCAGTTCTAAAACTTAGATATTCTGTCTTATAATTAAAGGCTAGGAGATAGATTCTGTTGTGTGGTAGAGCCACGTTACCGGCGAACTTAATTTTTGCTAGTAGCATGAATGGTCCGACTCGTCCGGGGAAGTACCACTCTCAGAAAAGATAATAAAATCGACGTTTGAGTTGAAGCTTTACCGCTTCTTTGCTTCGTTCGGTGAGTGAGAGAGCCGGAGGACCATCCCCCCGCCCATGTCCTTCCCCCCAACTCCTTGAAAGGTCGGCAACGCTCCTGTTACAACCTGGTGTTGCAGTTGTCGATGGGCAGCGTTGATCGCTTGCCATCAGGGGACTCGCATGCTCGTTTGCCGTCCTATCGTAAGAACTAAAAACAAAAAACTAGAACTAGTTGAAAGACCAGCGGCGTGTTGTAGAAGAGGACTATGTTATCATATTTATAAGAACATGCTATTAAAATAAAAGTATATTTTTTTAGATAATTATATAGATATTCTTTAAGTCATATAAGTGACTTTTAGCAATAGTTTTTTTATATTTACATATATTTTATCCGTGCACGGTACATACATAATGTAATACGGTAAATAAAATAATAGTCTTATTAAGGTACAATATAATACAGTACCGTTTATAGACATATTAAAAATATTTTATGGTGTATTGTTATAATGAAATTAAAATAAAACTGTATTTTATTTTAATTTTTCCTTGCGAAGGAGATGTAGAGGAGGACTATGTTATCATATTTATAAGAACATGCTATTGAAATAAAAGTCAGTATTAACTCATCACTTGTTGTATCAATTCGTCTCCCTACGCCCAACCCTATAGTGTTATCACTGTCATGCGCTGAATGGTTCCTTTTTGGTACTTATGTATGCTTTACTGGTCAGGGGGAGTCAGTCTCAACTGCTTGCCTATAGCGTGGTTGCAGATATAGCATGGCATTGCGCGTCCCCGGCCTTCAGAGCTGCTATTTGCATTCATCCGAGTAAGTAGTATCTCAATATCTTAATTCCCTTCCCAAATTAAACCAATTCCTATCCTTCCCCAGCTTCAAAATGCTTTTGATGGACAGCAGCGTCGGAAGCACAAGAAATCAAAGAAAAGCGTGTTGAGCATGGTAATATTTAATGGAACGAAGAATCCTTGCAAGAGGCCTTTATCGAGCAGTAGAGTTCTTACGGTTGAAATGCTTTACAAACCTTTTACAAGATATTGTGTTTTGCTTATTGACCTTTCTTTCTTTCAAATTCATTTTAATAGCTTCAGTCGTTCAAGCGTGAAAAGGTATCAAACAGATACAGTTATTTCCGGATGTATAATATTAGTGGGGTATTTAGAGTTATCATCAGTATCAGAATTTTTAGAATTACACGATGAAATTTTGATCAAAAGTCGAAAGTTTCGAGTCGAAGAACCTCCTCCTTTTTTGAAGTCAGTTAAAAATTACAAAGCTCAAATAGGGTGTACAAGGGACGAGAATTTGTAGGCACCGTTTATCACTGCCCTGCCCTGACCCATATTCACTCGTAGTGACGTGGATGCATGCGGGCCATAAGTGGTATAAGACATGCCAAAAGATAATATTAAAGTTATAATATGAGAGTAAAATTGATACGGGTTTACTTTTATATTTTAGTAGCTCGTGCCCGCGGCTCCGCTCACGTTACTATATGTTAATGTGTATACAAGATATCATATCTATAAATGAAGTAGTAAAATAAACATACAAGCTTGATTTTTTGCTTAAATTCCGACACAAAAACAAACAAGGGTGGAAATAATTGAATTTGTGGAAATTTGAAAGTATCAGACTTTCAAACTTCCACCAAGCCAAATTACACCTTCTTTCCTCGTTTAAGGAGTTACAATAATGAAAATTTTAACCATTCAAACAGTTAGACCTTGCTACATCAATATTCATATGTGCCTTTGCAAATGCGTCAACTTGGTAATATGCAAAGTCCCTAAGTCGTATTATCTGAATCGCCTTTCTTCCTATTAACAATCCAACACAACATTATATTTCCCACGCACTAAACTTAAGGCCACGCGCAGATTAGGCTAAACCAAAGACAATATAATAATTTATGTATAGACTGCCAAGTGCCAACCTCATATCATAATATTTGCCTAACAGGCTGCTTCTCCACTGACGCGGAGTGCAGCGGAGAGAAGCTTAGCGGTGTATGAGTTGACTAATCGCAATACTCTAAATCAGATTTCCAGTATTGTGATTGGTCAATTCATAATTTTATACACCGCTAAGCTCCTCTCAAACGCAGAAACAAACTCACTTTCGCATTTATAATATTAGTTAAGATTAGGATAAGATATCGTGAATAGTGCTTTTATTTTCTCATGATATGGTGGATACAAACGTGTGACGAAACCTATGGCGCCATCTTTGTGCCATAGTAAAAACAAATCATAGGATATAGAAGATGGGATCACTGTTTTTGTGAGTGTATGAGTTGTTGAACATAGTGTTCATACGGCGCTCAGTGTCCGCCCCGTGACCGACGTTTCACCTGCTGACTCATTCAGTGAGATGCCGATTTGCAAGGAAATTACGCGCGCAATGTGCTCCCATCCCGAGCTCGGTAAGTTATAGTACCTTATGTTCCAAGCTAATGTTCAGCTAATTATTATCTACAGGACGCCTTTCACTCCACATTATGTTTGCGACCAGTTTAGCTTGGAGAGGGTCAACTAGATAGCCCAATCTAAACAAAGCCTAAAACAGAACGCAAAATTTGAATATAGAGTAACGTCTATACATAAACTTATTGAGCTGTGTACTTTGCATAGAAATTGACTATCCATATTTATGGGTCCCTAGTACATTAGCGTGAGTTATAGGTGCATTCGTCACAGGCAAGTACCGTTAAATTGTGTTCCCAATACAAGCAACCATAGATATAAATTGATATTGACGCCGAAGAAAGATCTGTTGGCTTATCTTAAAGTTCTTCCATTTTTTTTTCAAATGGGGTTTCAATTTTTTTTCTACTGAAAATGGCATTAAAATTTTTGTCATATAAAATAAGTCTGATGACAATGCAATATTTTGTATTAATAAGGTCTCTTCAGATCTAATTACTACAAAATATTGCATCGTCATCATCATCTTTATGAAGGAATATAACGAGATAAGAATAAAAATAAGAGATACCAGAATCAAAACAAGCGAAAAGCAATTTATTTTTAAAACGTGAGCGGGTGTTCCTGTCTTTTCTGTATTGTCTATTAATCAGTTTGTCTTTGATATTGTCCTTTAAATGATGATATAAAGTTTAAATTGTAGGTATAAATGCGGCGGAACGGCGCCGTCGCAGATAAAACGTAAGTAGATAAAAAAAATATCAAATAAAATGTAGATAAAGCTTATCATGTTGTAATATGCCGTATCTTTTGATATTAATGTTATTGTTTCAAAAAGGAGACATGGACGCTAGAACAATGACTAAGGATACCTTTAATTACCGTAGTGATCAATTTGGTACATATGTACTGTCTAAGAACTTCCTTGGAGCTACCCTCTCACTACGGCCAAGACACCTTTAGCCGTCAGTATACTGATCAGTCTTGTGAGCCTGCTTGACTGGTAGTGGGAAAATCCACTGTCCGGCGTACATTGCACCTCGTACGCCACCACTTTGATCCTTCCAACTTTCCGTCTGTTATCTTAGGTCTCATGGTAACAGATTTCCCGCACTATCTATATATTACTTATACTTATATATTTCCGTAGTATATGGTTAGGGTAGGTTAATAGGTAGGCACTAGGGTTGTTGCAAGTAAACCATAGCTTTCCCTACCATTTGATGTTAAGCCATCTAACCAACAATACAGTACTATACATCTACACATACATTACACACCATCGATACTACACACGAACTCTTTTTAATTAGTTGGCTTAACATGTACCCTGGTGGTGGCAGAACGTAATATTTGAAATGGAGTGTCTACATCTTCGATCTACAATACCCTCTCAATAATCTTTCATATAAAAAGAGACCGGCCAAGTGCGAGTCAGACTCGCGCACGATGGGTTCCGTATAATAAGTTTGAAATTATTAAATATATTTTTATAATGTAACCCAAAATTAATGCTATTCGCAAATTTTCTTTAATCTGTGCTATAAGACGATGCTTCTTACTAATTTCAAGATTCTGAGTTCATGGGAAGTACTCTGTTTTGATTCCCTTACGATGTCCGAAATTTGCAGCATAAACAGCTGAATCTTTTGATTGCACTAGAAGTTTGATTTTTTCACAGCTCCAAGGGTCAGTAAACCTGAGTATTTGATATAAATTTCAGCTTGATACCTCTACGCTTTCCTGAAAAAAGGATCTTGACAGACAGACAGACAGACAACAAAGTGAACTTTTAAGGGTTCCGTCTTCGCGAACGAGTCCTACTCGCACTTGGCTGGTTTTTTACATAATCGCCTACTGGTTTTGCGCAGCCCTGGCTTGCGCAGTCGCGACGTTTTTCGTTCGCGCGGCACAGACGAGGCCTCAAATGTTTGGTACCATCGCTCGGCAAAGGCGTACACGCAGACTGATCAAGTGCGCGCAAGGGATAGCGCTTGGCGGTTAAGCCCGTGAATGATGAGATAGGAGATAGTCTCGAGTCGCTCAAAAAAAAACGTAAGCGCCAAATTCGTTATTTCTATTTTATATAAAATCAGACCGGTTAATTGTATTTTCATATTTACATTTTGATGAATTACTAATAACCTATCTTTTAGTCTAAAAATCATTATTTCATTCGTCGCATTTGAGCTACAATAACAAAAACTCTGCGAACGAAGACCATTTTTCAAAAAATATTTCTATCGAGAAAATTTTATTAAAACGTGTTTTCATCTTACACTTTTGGAGATGAAATAGTCAAAAATCATATTACTTAGATTTAAAACTCCTAATTTAAGTATTTTGCGAGATAAATAAGGTTCAGAACGACCTTATTTACAGTGGTATCGCCCTAAATAATAAAAGTGATTCATACTCATACATGTTGCCAACGTTACCATATCGTCCTGGCTATTTCAGTGCCGTAACTTGGCTGTAACCTTGTGCTATTCCAGAGTTATCGCACGCAACGGGGCAACGACACCGTCCAATAAATATGGAAATCAAACGATTGACGACTCATTGTTAGAGTTTTACTCGTACCTACGTACGTAATTTTATGACGTTATAACGTCTTAAAAATCGATGAAAGCTGGCTGCACGCACGACAAAGTGTCACGTTCTGTGTGCAACCGGGAGCACGGTACAAGCCATTTCAATTTCAATAGCCTCATTTATTCCTTAATAAAATAAATTAAAGTTTACATTTATGTCATTTTATAAATTCAATAATACATAGTCATGTTGTTATATTTTACACTAGCTGTTGCCCGCGGCTCCGCCCGCGTTAGTGTCGATCCCTCGGGAACAGTAAAATTTCCCGGAATTAAATATACCCTATGTCCTTCCCCGGGCATCAAACTACCTCCATACCAAATTTCATCCAAATCAGTTCAATGGTTGAAGCGGAAAAATACAGCAGACAGAGTTACTTTCGCATTTATAATTTTAGTATTAGTATGGAAGTATGGATATTATTTATACTTTTAAGTCCAGAAATAAGAAAATTTCCAGATTTGGGATAAAATTGGAGATTTTGCAAATTTAATCTACCCACACACATCTTTTTTAATTTTAATCGAGAACTTATATACCTACTTTCATACTTCTAAGTCCAAAAATGAGAAAATTCCATATAAATTTTACCCCTTTAGAAGTTAAATTTCTTAAAAATCCTGTCTTAGCGCTCACTTACATCATACGCCGCCGTTAGTGTCCATCCCTCAGGAACAGTTTGGACCCTTAAAGGGGTGACTCAGGTCATCAATATGAACAACTTTTTCTATGGGACCAATGCTGGGAACTCAAAAAAAAAAATTCGTCATTTCCATAAAAAAGAGTCCCGCCGTTTGTATGGGAATGTCGAATTTTTTTTTTAGGTCCCAGCATTGTTCCCGTAGGAAAAGTTGGTCATTTTGATGGTCTGAGTCCTTTAAGGGTCCAAAACGATAAAAAATTTACCGTGTATATTTGCAGGCAAACTAATGCTTTGAGTTCATTCAAATGACGATAACTTTTTTTTTAATGATCCGATTTTGATGAAACAAACTTTAGATGTTTTGCTGAGTTAAAACAAAGCAATTGGTGAAAGTTTGAAGTAAATCGGTTCAGTATTTTCGGAGATAATCGTGATCATACATACAGACAGACATACAGACAGACAGACAGACAAGAAATTCCAAAAAAAATTTTTTGCTTTCTATTATTCTTTTTAAGCGTCCCTCTGTCCATTTCAGTCAAAAATTCGAAATGTACAGACAAAATATTTTTACTGTTTTATTATATGTATAGAGATTATACATACAGACAGACAGACAGACAGACAGACAGACAAGAAATTCCAAAAAAAATTTTTTGCTTTCTATTATTCTTTTTAAGCGTCCCTCTGTCCATTTCAGTCAAAAATTCGAAATGTACAGACAAAATATTTTTACTGTTTTATTATATGTATAGATTACAATAAATAAATGTAAGTATATATTAGTATATTATTAGAATTAGTTATATATAATTTAGTATATGTAAAGTTGTCCATAGTATGAAATTATATATAAAATTAAATTATGTCATATTTTATAATGTAAGATTACGCATGCTTTTTATATATTTCTATTAATAATCAATTTTTATTAAGGACCTCACAGTGAGTTAAGGCCTCCTCCATTGTTTTCCATTCTTTTCTATCTTTTGCCTTTTCTGTCCAATTTTTCCCAGCCATCTTGCGATTTCGTCTATCCATCTCTCTAATGGTTTGCCCCTTCTTCTTTTGCCTAGACAAGCCATAGCGAGGTATAAATCGATGAACGCTGTTAGCTGCACGCACGAAAAAGTGTCACGTACCGTATGCAAGCGAGAGCGCGGAACAAGCGATGGGGAGGCACGTTCGTCGGCTGTGATGCATCTATCTCTATTCTACGTAAAATTATCGTTTGTAAACCGACTTGCAGACAACCAATGTTTTTTAAGACATGGAATGGCAATATTGTTGAAAATAACGTTTTAGTGTTAAAAGAAAGGGTCAAAACCGGCTATTACCAAGCCTACGCTGTCCAGTCCTCCGTCTGTCACACACAGGGCTGAAATGTATGGAACCGTAATATGTAGTCAGAAAAAAAAATTGAAAAAACCTTAAACGTGACCGTATTGCAAGATTGCATAACCTGCAAGAAATATACTCATTAATTTTAATTCTCACTTAAGTTTTGGAGACGAAATCAGGGGACTACGAAGCGTTAATTTTGTGTACTTTTCATAGGTATTTTCGATCCGAGCTGCAGTTGTCTCTATCGCACTCTGCGGGGGTTGTTTGGGCACGCGGCGCGACAGCAATAGATTTTACAAATACCTATTTTTCAATTCTCTCGAGCGCAGTAATCCTTTTAATAATCTGTTGTATATGGTATCTGTGCACCTTCTTCTTCTTTTCGAGTCGGTGGCAAACCGTAAAATCGTAAATTAAGTTATATCCTGCCAATACTTAGCCAACTGTATGGCGCTTGCATTAGCAGCCAGTCACCCATTGTGCAGATGTTGGGGCATTGAGAGCAAGATAACAAGTGGCTCATTGTTTGAACGTCTCCACTCCACATTGGCATAACTGACCATTAGTATCGACCGAAAAGCCCCATTTCACCAGGTTTTCTTTCGACCGGCCTACCTGTGTTCTGAGTCAAACTCCGAACACAGGTAGGTTCAAACTCCTCCAGGTGAGCCATGGTAGCTGGTGGCCGGGGGGAAGTTCTTCAGGTGGTATAAAATAAGGTGGTCATAGTTAATTCTTTTTCCAAAGAGTTTCGAGCTTGGTCAATACTAGTGTCAATGGGTTCAACGCGTTTCATAAAACTGTGACTACTTTTGAGCCTTTTGGAGCATCGACGTAGTTGTGAAGTGGATGTAGAATATCGATGATGTCGAGTCTGTGCACCTGGCAAAGTAGAAATCGCAGGAGACGCCAAAATACCGTCGTACGTGAGCAAATCAAATATTTTCAACCACAAATAATCCTTGATAAGCCTTATCACCCCTTATCTGGAGTATGTATACACCGATGACCTTCGCATCTCGCGCCAAGGGCGACCGGTTACATTTGTTTTGTTACTTTGATTAATTTACACTTATCGTTACATAACTGCGATAATGCCAAGTCTTTTCTCTAGATTGTTATTACAATTGCGTCGTTGTTGTTTATAAATAGATCGTTTTATGTATAAATCTCAGCTTTACTGATGATATAATATGTACACATTGTGGAAAAATATGTCATTTACATCTATATACATGCCTATATATAAAAATGAATCTCTATTTCCCTTGGTCACGACATCACGTCTGAACGGCTGGGCCGATCTGGCAAATTTTTTTTTTGTCGTGTTTGTTTTTCTCAGAAGATTCAATAATTAAGAAAATGTTAAAAAGGATGCGCGGAAAATTAAAAACAAAATGGCGTCTGTTTATAGTTCCAGAACAACGTCTGTCGGGTCAGCTAATACATAATAATAAATAACATAATTTCTCTTCACAGTATTTGTGTAGGTAGGTATATAATATTTTTAAAATATGTGTGTAATTATAGTTATTTTTAAATATTGTGTAGTATAATAGAAACAGCAGGAGCTGGCATACACTTTCGCCGCACGCTAGCCGACAGGTCACGTGTTCTGACGGGAGTTTAATGTTTTACCCATCCCAAAAAGTGCACAACGCCGCTAAAGGTTTCTAAAAATCTATGGATACTTGTATATTAGCACTTTTTTTTTTCATAATTGAATTATTTACAGAGATATGAACCTTCAAAAACCTGAAATTTGGTAACAATTTCCGTTGTGTTCGAACATCTAGAAAACAAATTTGACGCGATTATATTAAAAAAGGAAACATAGAAACACAGCCATAGCTTATTTTAAACGTTTAATGAAAAATAAAAAATTATGTTTTGAAGAAGAAATCAGGAGACTACGAAGCGTTATTTTTGTGTAATTTTGATAGGTATTTTCGGGCCGAGCTGCAGTCATTATCGCATTCTGTGGGAGCTTGGTGTGGGAGGCTTAATCAAAGCTGACAGCAATAGATTTTACAAATACCTATTTTTCAATTCTCTCAAGCTTAGTGTTTCCTCTTAACGTGGCCCGCGGTTAAAAGCTAGTTTTAATATAATTCTCAATTCGACTCTCACTTTTCTGGCCAGGTTCGCGTAACGGAGAGCACGGAACTAGCGTCACCCGAAACCGCAGAGTCCGCAGACAGGCAGCAGACCGAAAACCGCCAGCTCATATTACATTATAGTTACTCCAGCCAGTCGAAACATGCGAAAAACATGTAGGTATATATGTGTATGTATGTGCACAGTAATATGTGTGTATGTATGTATTTATGTATATACGAGTATTTTATATTTATACACGGTGAAATTTTAATCGTTCTGGTCCCTTAAAGGGGTGATTCAGCCCATCGATATGAACAACTTTTCCTATAAATAAATAAATATATACGGACAAATCACACAGATTGAGCTATGGGACCAATGTTGGAAACTCAAAAAAAAAGGCAGTTCCATACAAAAAAATTTAGTCGCCCGGTCAATTTGTATGGGAACGTCAAAAAAATTTGAGTTCCCAGCATTGGTCCCATAGGCAAAGTTGTTTATATCAACGGGCTAAATCATCCCTTTAAGGATCCAGAACGATCAAAATTTCACCGTGTATATTTCGGTTTTTCATAAACTTGCTCCTCTACATCTTTGCACCTTGCCTGTTGTTGATGTCTTTTTCCAACTACCCTAAGATTGCCTGGAAGAGATTGCTATTGCGATAAGGCCGCCTTTTGTATATCTTTTTATGTCTATTGTTTTTTATTAATGTTCTCATGTGTGTAATAAGTGTTAAATAATTAACTGACTTGACAAACATATGAGTTTCAAAACCACTTTGAATCCTTTAGGGACTTGGAGCAAGCCTACTTTGTAAAGAGGCCTATTATAGTACTAGAGATTTCCTAAATGACAATAATATTGGGCTTGAGCTTGGCGCAGACACCTCGTAGTTTTGTATAATGACTATATATTTGGTACATTCGGTACAAAATATTTTTAAAAATGACATTTATAAAATTTTAATATTTTGACATATTTTTTTTAAATTAATATATTATTTTCTTAAACATCATTTTTTAAAAATTCAATTTGCAATGAATATAATAAGGACAATGTATACTCAGTCAACATACCTAGTTTTTAAGATAAACAAAAAATTGTAAGTTGACGTCGATTGGAAAAAAAGCGCTGTGCAGTTTGTTGCCGCTTCTTCTGCACTCCGCTTTGGAAGCGGCATTAAACTTAGCCATAAGTAAATTACTGACGTCAACAATTCTCAGTTGAAAATATATGACAATTAATAAGTGTCCAAATGACCTATATTAAATAAACGTTTTTGAATTTTGGCCAAAAGAATGTGTTTCAGTCTATGCCCCATGTCATCCTAACTAACATTATAAATGCAAAAGTAATTTTGTTTTTTTGTGACGCCGCAAAAGTAATTTTGTTTTTTTGTGACGCCTTCACGCCCTATCTATTAAACCGATAGTTATGAAATTTTGCATAGCAGTCTGGAGTACGGAGAAGGGCATAGGGTACTATTTATTATATTTATTTATTTTATTCCGGGAAAAAGTACTGTTCCCGAGTCCCGAGGGATCTACATTGATGCAGGCGGAGTCGCAGGTGAAAGCTAGTCAAAAATAAGTGGAGCAGCCAAAGGAGGGGCTTTGGCTGCTTTCATAATATTTGAATGACCATCTTCGAAGAGAAAGAAGGTCACGGAGGACTTTCATAGACGAAAGAAAAGAGAAAGCAAAAACATTTGTATAGAGAAGTCAAACTTTATCGGAGCATAGAGAATAATGAACGGAGAAAAAAATCTGTAGGGTGATAATATTTTTTTTTTTTTCATTTTTGTCTCTTACTTTTATTATTCACTAGCTTTCGCCCGCGGCTCCGCCCGTGTCCATGTCGATCCCTCGGGATTAGTACTTTTTCCCGGGAAAAAAAGGTAGCCTATGTCCTTCTCCGTACTCCAGAGAACTTGTATGCAAAATTTCATGATGATCGGTTCAGTAGTTACGGCGTGAAAGCGTAACAAACAAACAAACTAACAAACTCACTTTCGCATTTATAATATTAGTAAGGATAAGGATAAGGATAAGCATACTGTCAAATGCTTCCTGAAAAGTCTAGTCAAATGAACCCTAACACGATGGGTTTACCTCCTTTAGTTTAGTAGGGCATATAGTCGCTTTCCAACTTCATCATCAGCCGGCCTATTTGCTAACTTAGTATACAACGTTTTAATAGTCACTTCAAAATACATTGCGGCTTCCGTATGATTGACTATTTTAAATTAAGATATATAAAACGTTATGTATTTTGAAGTGACTATCAAAACGTTGTACACTACGTTAGCAAATAGGCCGGCAGATCAGCTCTATACTATTTTGACTCGAGGAGAAGAAGAATTGTATGACATAAATCGGTTCTACAAATTGAGTCGCACGCAAGATTTGACCCAAAAAAACAAGCTACATACGTACATGGCACAGCGGCGGCCTTACGGGGTGGCGAACAGGGCAATCGCCCGGGGCCTCGCTCTTGCAGGGGCCTCGTGCAACAACCCAAGCAAATTGATTGATGACACAAGATCGACTTTCAGCCCTTGATTAAAGAAGTTTGCATGTTGGAGATTCTTTTCCTATGACATTTGGCAAAACGCAACTTAGGCTGACGAATATTTAGACAGTCTACTTAATAGACTGACCACGACGGAGGCTCAAAGCCAGTTAAAAAAAATTGCTAAGAAAATTAAAACTGCCCTAGGCATAAAACTAATAAATGTGACATTTAGGCAAAACGCGATTTAGGCTGACGAAAATTTAGACAGTCTACTAATTAGGCTGACCCCGAAGTAGGCATAATGCGAGTTAAACAATTTGCTAAAAATATTAAAACTGCCCTAGGCATAAAGCTAATTAATGTGACATTTAGGCAAAACGCGCTTTAGGCTGATGAAAATTTAGGCAGTCTACTAAATAGACTGACCCCGACGTAGGCATAATGCGAGTTAAACAATAAGCTAAAAATGTTATAAACTGCTCTAGGCATAAAGCTAATAAATGTGACATTATGGCAAAACGCGATTTAGGATGACGAGAATTTAGACAGTCTACTAATTAGACTGACCCCGACGTAGGCATTATGCGAATTAAACAATTTGCTAAAAATATTAAAACTGCCCTAGGCATAAAGCTAATAAATGTGACATATTGGCAAAACGCGACTTAGGCCGACGTAAATTTAGGCAGCTACTAAATAGACTGACCTCGATGTAGGCATAATGCGAGTTAAACAATTTGCTAAAAATATTAAAACTGCCCTAGGCATAAAAAAATAAATTAAAAAAAATTGTTTATATTCAGACTATTAAAATCTAAACAGCGAGAGAGATAAGATTAAAAATTATTCATCAAAATCTGTCACCAGAAGGGTAAAGCTAATAAATGTGACATTTAGACAAAACGCGAATCAGTCCGTTTACGCATTAGGTACACCTATTTGAATGGACTGTTACCTTATTTTATTACTCAAGCTATTCTTGTATAAATATAAAAAATATTCTAAGATATGGCTTCAACCAATTCGATCAAATTAAGTATATAAAGGAGTATCCTTGCTCCGCCTTGCTGCAGCACTGAAAGAACATATTTGATCGTGTTTACATATAGGATTGTTTGTATTTTACTACTACGTTTTTGGAAAACCAAAAACGAATTTTCTAGATATCTCTCTGTTGGGTACTGGGCAATACTCCAGCTGGGGATATCGCCTTGAACTAGGTTGTGAATCGAGGCTGTAAATAAAAACACAAGGTTCTGTATTAATTTGATCCATTGCTGCTGCAAGGAAACAGTTGTACTACAATTTACAAAAAAAACCATAGCGCGTTCTAACTAGACACTTGCGCCATCTATTGAGAAATTTAAAAACTACATAGTTGGTTACTTAAGGCGCTGTGCATCAGAAAAATACCGTAAAACGTCTATTTTTTCGGCGCGCAGTTAGCCTTATTATACATGGCATACTAGCATGAAAAAAATATGAATTACAGTGCAAAGATCAAAATAAATGGTTACATCAAAATATTTTCAAAACATTATTTATAAACCTAGCAAAATAAAATAACAATAAGCTATATCCATAAAAAGTTTCGTCGCGAATTACTTGATATTTTCAGCGACAACTACCAACTTTGTTACGTCTATAAAAAGTATAACTAAATGACCCAGATGGATACCTAATAAAAATACAATATTTGGTTATAATTATTGAATTATTAAATTAAAAGTGAGAATTAACACGGAAATGGCAGACACGGGTTTGAAATGAGACTAGGGACAGGCCAACCGGTATCGCCACTTTCAACCGCTACAAACGGTTAAGGGATACAGCGCCTTAAACACAATTTGAACTGATCGTGAACAGGGACAAAAAACAATATAGCTGGATCTTACATCTTAGAAAATACGTTTTTCCGTCTAAATTTCCCAAGTATTAGTCCTATTAAATGTCATTTCGGATACCTCACGCTATAGTGCCTCTAACGGATAATTCACACGCAGTAGCCCATCATTCGAATAATCGCCGATTATGAAACATCAAACATCGAAGAACAAAAAGCCCTATTACTAGTTTATGTTTAGTGGCGCTGTAAGGCTATAAAAACCGTGTACACATTGTCTGTCGAACGTGACTTATGGTCATAATGATGTTTATTTATTGCCCTCTGTTTCCCTGCGCGAGCGCGGAATAGAGAACTGTATGGAAGAAGCATTTTTTATGACGTTGGAAAACTAAGTACGCATTTTTATGGTACGAACGAAAGGGCCTTACAACGAAAGGGCCGTACTGCGAAAGGGCCCTACTGAGTATTATACATATATATATATATATATATATACTACTGAGTATTCGGGCCGAAGCGCGAAAGGGCCTTACCGTCCTTACTCAACTCGTCGTATCAAATAAATACCTACCATTAATGAATAGGCACATCAGTGAAAAAAATTTGACAGCTCCGTAGCGCATTGGTTGGCCTGCGACACGGAGTGCCCGGGTTTGATCCCCGGCCAGGTCAAGATGAAAAATGATCTTTTTCAGATTGGCCTGGGTCTTGGATGTTTATCTATATATGTATTTGTTATAAAATATAGTATCGTTAAGTTAGTATCCCATAACACAAGTCTCGAACTTACCTTGGGGCTAGCTCAATCTGTGTGATTTGTCCGTAAAAAAAATGAAAGTTTGTTCGACAGCTATGTTATAAATACTGCCTTTATGGTAAAGGCCCTGGCCTTATATTGGTCCTATAGGAAAAGTTGTTCATATTGACGGGCTGAGTCACCCCTTTAAGGGAATGTCGAGGGTCAATTTACATGCTATATACTTCTTCACGCTTGCATTTCAACATAATTTATTCAGAAACGACTGCATCAATTATTTCGGCTGGTCGTTCATTTTCTGTTTATTTTTCTTAGGCTATTTAGATGAATCATTCATCATTATGATTTTTATGTATGGACTGTGTCAAGGAGAGTATGGACAAGAAAGGAATGACCAAAAGCTCTGGTAGGTACAAAATAAAGAATTGACACACTGTGCCGACCTCACATAAAAGTGGGATAAGGTCAAAGGAAGAAGAAGAATGGTATTAATTAAAAGCTTTTATTTAGTTTCACCTGTCCCGATGTAGTTTCACCTATAATAAAATCGTGCAATTAAAATTGAAAATATGTGATGAAAAAGAACTCGGCCACAGGTAGGATTCGTTAACCTAAGGGACGTGGGTTCGAATCCTACCGTGGCCTAGTTCTGTTTCATCACATATTTTCAATTTTAATAATAAATCGAGCATTGTATTGCTATTTAAAAACAATTTAAGTAAAATCACGCAAGTTAAATTTGATCCACTTCCCGGTTACCGATTGAGCTGAAATTTTCCATGCATGTGTAAATCGGATGACAGTACAATATTATGGAATACTTGCGCTTGTCTGATGATGGAGTCGGAAGGTGGCCATAGTAACTCTTAAACTAAACAAGGTACACCAAGTGTTTGAGCTCATTAGATTTATCTTAGAAAGCACTTTACAAGGGGGATTCGTTTATAATAAAAGCTTGGCACAAAAATGTATTTTTTGCAAAAAATCTTGTTTATAGAATCAAAAAATTAAAATGCCTTTGCAGGCTTTTTCACGTCAAATCACATTTTGAAGGAACTAATTTAGTAATGTTTATAATATAAAATTTGCCGTGTAGTATCCAGCAGAGTAGAATAGGACCACTCCAAGTCTTCCCGTGGATGTCGTAGAAGGCGACTTAGGAAATACAAGCTAAACAAAGCTTATAAACATCTAAGAGACCTCTCCAACCCGGGCGGAGTCCTATTCAAGGCTATGTCAAGAGTATATTTACACCCGGTACATATAGTAGTTCACTCGTAATAAGATGAAATTTATCATCATCATCTTCATCAGGTCTTTTTAGTCTCCATTGAGTCCTGCAGTCTGGTAGTACCGGAGCCATACTTGGCCAGTGCAGCCAGAGGATTTGGCCTACACTCTCCACGCTGGCCAGACGGCCAAAGTCAAATCCTCTGGCTGCACTGGCTAAGTATGGCAGGTATTTCGGAATCGCCCAGCAATCTCTATACTGTTCTAAGTTCTCTAAACAAGTATGGCGTCACACGCAGACCGGCTGGGTAAAAATAGCCCGCGTACGGTGCATTCACGCGGCGTGCGCTGCATTGAAGCGCACCCGCAGCGTTTACGGGAAGTCCGAGGTCGTGTACCGAGTTTACATACATACATACATAGTATCACGTCTTTTTCCCTTGCGGGGTAGACAGAGCCTAGGTCTATAAGACCTTATGGCCACATTCAGCATTTTGGTAGGCTTGTAGATGTAAAACGGAATCAAAATAGTGATGGGTTGCTAGCCGCATCGCCTATTGACATGATTCCACAGATTTTAGCCCAATTCCTTGATCGGCTTTTGCGATCTTCGCGGGAAGAGAAGCATGATGTGTATGTAAATAAATAAATATATAGGGACATATGTGTATACATATATTGCAGCTTGGTCTCTCATTTTGGGCTTTAGGTCAATGCAGAAAAATCTCAAACAATTGTGATGATGAGTCCATATTTTATATGTAAATTTAAGTTTATTTCCTTTCCTCATGTCTTTCTAGATGGTAATATATTCCTTAGTTCTGATATATGCCTGAACAGATTTGGATGTTTGTATATTAAACCTAGCCTATCATGGCAGTGGTATTTTTATTTATCTTTGAAAAACAGGGTAAAATTATTTTACATCTTTTTCTTTCTTCCTTGCTTGTCTGGAAGAAAACAGACTTTTTATTTTATTTTAAAAGTTAATATTGTGAGGATATTTTGTTCTGTCATGCTCCAGAAAGAAAGAAAGAAAGAAAAAACGTTTATTTGATATATCACAAACAGAACAATAACAATAATTATTTCTAGTTGTATAAACCGGACATATTTGTGTTTATATCAAAAAGGCCTCCTCTCTCAGCATAAAGTTGTGGTGAACACCACAACGCTGGTCTTCCGAGGACACCATTACAAAATTAAAACAAAAACTAAAATTCCAGCAGTGGAGACTACAAAATACCTGATGATGGTGATGATTGTGAGGATACCTGCACACTAGTTATTTGTTATTCACTAGTGGGTACAATACAAACTAATTTCTAACAAAGTTATTTAAAATGCGAAAAATTGATATCACAATAATTAAAAACAATATTATTTTTTTACAGACCTAACCTAAAAAACGCGTTGCTAAAAATGAGTAATAATTTACAAAAGTATTTGAACCTAATTAAAAATAGTCCTGTGGCAGGCGGACGGACGGATGGACATCGAAAGCTTAGTAATAAGGTCACGTTTTTACCCTACGGGTACGGAAACCTACAAACGAAAATACTTTTTGCCAAACCAGACCTATACATTAACACCCAGATTAATACATTCCGAAAAACCTGCCTTCTGGCGCATTTAGATAAAAAATGTTGCTTCTCTCTTGTGTGCATTGGAATTACATTCCAATCGAATCAGAATCGCCGATTGTACGAGTACAAGGTGAATTCGTGATGCGAAACCCGTTTCTTGAGAATTTAATAAAAATGCAATCTAATGGTCTAAAAATAAAAAGAGTGCAGATTTGTAGATTGTAGATGTATCAAATGGTTTAAAGAGGACGAGGTTGAATGGGGACGCTGTTTTGACAGCTGACCCTGATAGAGGTAATTAAGCTGAAGACGTAACCGAGAACACCAATGGATGAATAGGAAGGCAAAGAAGAACAAAAAAGACGTTTAGTTTCCATAGAGTATTGATGGAATTGATGACGAAACTGAATCTACTGGGAACTTTTTAGTCGCACTAGTTCAATTCAAACTTTAAAATAGTTAAGCAACATGAGCTCTTATTTCTATACAATCAAAGTCTGAATGATATACAAGCTACTCGACACTTCTATGATAACTCAGATTTCAGAACAAAACCTGGATACACCAAATCAAAGGAATGCCCAAAACCTGATGAACTGGAATATGGCTAGGGAAATGAAGTTGGAAGAGTTGAAGGCAAGGAATTGACTGTTTGCGTGACTTCGACAGCAACAAGCTTATATTGTCGGTGGTCATAATCCAGGTCCTGTCGCTTCATCGCGACTCTCATGAGGAGGCCACCAGGACGAGAAGAAAATATAGATCTGCCAAAGAAATGGGTTCTTGACAGCATTAATTTATGAGATTTTTTTCAAAGAAGAGTTACCTAACGGAAATCTTTTGGATTCCAAAATACAAGTATAATCTTCTGCACCCTCTTTAACCACGCCAACGGGGTGAATGAAGATGCGCTGGCCTTGGCTCTGCGCCGGTTGAATGTTTCTGTTCTGGATGGATGCGCACCAGTGAAGAGCCAGTTCGAATATTAATTGAGCTTTTATGGTTTTGTTGTCAGTATGATGCGAGCTAACCTGATAGTATGGCACAAGTAAATAAATAATAAATAAATATATACGGACAAATCACACAGATTGAGCTAGCCCCAAAGTAAGTTCGAGACTTGTGTTATGGGATACTAACTCAACGATACTATATTTTATAACAAATACATATATAGATACACATCCAAGACCCAGGCCAATCTGAAAAAAGACCATTTTCCATATTGACCTGGCCGGGCATCGAACCCGGTCACTCCGTGTCGCAGGCTGGCGTGTTGACCGCTGCGCCACGGAGCTAGTCAATTTCCAAAGAAGTCAGAATTTCCTGGAGACTATAGGATTTTAGTTAATTTGACATGAATGAGGGCGGATTCTCTAAAAACTCGACAGGATGTATTATTTCCCAACAGATAAAAAAAATGTTAGCTTTCATTTTTTGCAATTGTCCATACATATCTGGACCACAGCCCTCTTGAAAAATACTTTTAACTTGTTTTTTAAACAACTATAAAAGAAGGTAAGCTTATCTAAAAAAAAAAACATCCTATTCCTAAGTCTACGCAAACTCAGCCACAATAGATGTAATGCAAGTAAATGCAAGTTATGTACAATAAAATAGGCTAGTTTCCTAAAAAAAATATAATTAGTCCGTCAGTTAGATATTCAAAAAATATTGGACACGTATTTTTTCTTTTGTCGATTAAACAAAAAATGATAAAGATATAGCCCTTTGAAGTTCCGTGTGACGTCATAGTTTGCTACAATTTTCTGCAAACTTTGACGTCACGAGCCCCCACTCCTGTGAGAATCAATGTTTTGTACCTCGGTGCAAAAGAATCGCTGAGTTATGGCCTTTTTGCCTTGCTGCAGCACACAAAGACAATATTTGATCGTGTTTAGATATAAGATTGTTGCATTTTAATACTTTGTGTGTTTGTGGCAAACCAAATAAACAAGTTATCTATCTATCTATCTATCTATCCTGAACTTTGACGCGCTTTATCTTTATTATTTATTGTTTATTTGACAAAAGAAAAAATACGTGTCCAATATTTTTTGATTATCTAACTGACGGACTAATTGTTATGTTATTATTACGACCCAGGAAACTAGCCTATTATAATGTAAATACAAATACCTGATCATCATCTTCAGGTCTTGTTTAGTCTCCACTGCAGGAGCATGATCCTCTCTGTACTACCGGAGCCATACTTGGCCAGAGCAGACAGAGGATTTGGCGCACACTCTCCTCGCTGGCCAGACGGGTTGGAGAGGTCTCATTGATTGTGTAGCTTGTACTTCCTAAGTCGCCTCTTACAACATACATGGGTAGACTTGGAGTGGTTCTATTCTACTCTGCCAGAAACCACACGGCTATTGCTTAAGATACGTAAGCTCTTTAGAAGTTAACCTTAGTAAATATAGATGTTACGTATAAAATAAGAGCAAGTGTAGCATACACTTCAATAGATGTTCCAAATTAAGGTCCGTAAAAAAGAGCTAAAATGCTAGTAGGGAATCCCGGCCTTCCCTACACATTATATTATGTACGATACGACAGAAACAAAACGTACGTAGGGTAAAACCCACGTGTAATATTGCACCTTGCGATTGTTTGGTTGCTGGTATTGATCAGGTAGAAAAATTTCTACCTGGGTCTGTGGAGTAAGATAAAATAGTAGCACCTGTTACTTGTACAGTACATACATACATAGTATCACGTCTTTTTCCTATAATACCTTATGGCCACATTTAGCATGTTGGAGGGCGTGTAGATGGAAACGGAATCAAATAGTGATGGGTTGCTAGCCGCATCGCGTATTGACATGATTCCGCAGATTTTAGCCCAATCCCTCGATCGGCTTTTACGAACTGCGAGGGAATAGAAGCAGGTAGCGCATTCTACGTTTTTTCTTTTCCCCAAACCAGCATGGAATGGAAGTACAGTACAATTTAATTTTTATGAAAACAAGGTGAAACTTCTTTATTCTGCCAACTAAAAATAGATTTTTATGCAAGTAATGTAAGTCTGATAAGTTTTGTCAATATATGTTGGAAGTTCCCTGATTCTAATAAGTTTCTGATGAGAATACGTCGATTTTAATTTAACGAAATTTAACAGATGAGATCTAATTCGATTTTAATTAAATGAATTCAATAAATGGGACTTAATTCGATTTTGATAAAAGAAATTCAATGGATGAGACTTATTCGATTTTGATATAAAGAAATTCAATAGATGAAGCTAAAGTAAATTTATTTAATGAAATTCAATAATAAGGATCAGCCTTATCTCCAGTTATGAAGGAGTATTACATATGTTTAAGCTTATGAGACACCTTTATTCTATATGATTGGGGTATTACCAAAGGGATCATAACATGTAGCATCCAAATCAAATTAAATCGGGTGTTATTTAAACGGTTAGCAGAATATTTATATTTTTGTCAGCAAAAATAATTAATCGGTCAGCTAAAATAGCTAATTGGGCAGCAACTAATGAAATGAAAAATGAAAATGTATTTATTCAATCACTTACAGTAGGTAACAACATTGTGGCTGGAGCCTCCATTTAAGTATATTATATACTTGTGTTTGGAGTATCCGCTCTTCCTAGGTCGACTTAAATTTTGTAAGTTAATTCAATCTAAGGTTTTAACATTAGTAGGTAATCTAATGAATATAATACTAGGTAAAAAATAATAATAAAAATAGTGTTATATACTCAAAGGTCGCTTGTATCAAGTGCAAGTCGTAATAAACTAATGGTCAGCAAAACTTCTTTTCTGCCCTTAATCGTTCCAGGTGGAAAGCCAAAGCCTATCGAAATGTTTTCTCTGCTACCCCAATTTTAAAATCTGCTGACCAAATAATTATTTAGCGGCCCAGCTAATTACTTTCCAATTAAATCTAGCCTATTCAAAATCGGAAACAGTATTTTTTTGTGAAACGTTACAAATAAATACAACAATTCGACAACATATTCGAAAACCTCAGTTATAAAAAAGGGTTTCAAAGTTCTCAATTTCAAATGTGAACCATTATAATGAATGAGCATGAAAGAAACATTGGTTACCTTACGTTCACCTGCCATCAAAAAAAGATTATCGACTCAGTCAACGGTCCAAGACATCTCAATGAAGAATTTTATAATGCAGCATAAGAAATAGGAATGTGGGTTAGATCAAACATAATTTATTTCATTTTGATGTGCTCCTTTGGGATAATCTTTAGAGGTTTTAGAAAAAAAACTGGTTTATAAAAGCACCTTTTTAAAGATTTTTTACGATTGTAATGCTTCATCACGGTAGTATTAAATTTTTTTGTATGAACCTAATTCAGTAGCTCCCATTTGTTATATGGAAGTCTATCGTCAAAAACCCATAGACAGAGGAATTCGTTGATCTTATTTTCACGCACATATATACAATAATCAAATTTCAATTCTCTCTAAGTTATGTAATTCTAAACACTCTTAATAAATCAAGTAATAAAATATGGTCAAAACAATTCACGCGGGCGGGACTTGAACCGGCGGCCTAGGTCTATGTACGACCTATGCACTGCCATCTGAGCTACCGCACTAAATACTAAAGGCACGAGTCTGAATAAAAACTGATGAAGAGTCGTTTAATATCTTTAACATACATATTAAGTAACCGAGAATGAATTTGTAAGTAAAAATGCAAAACACCTTTAAAATCAAGAACGCGTAAAATAACAATTTTGAACATCAACTCATACATTTACAACGCGACGCTCTACCGCTTCAAGATGCTATAAACGTACTTAAGGATGCAATTAATATGTTGCATTGCCTGATTTATACAAGTTTGTGCGTGCTCGGAATCCGAGGTGAAGACAGTCCAACGTCTTTTTACCTGACGGGATAGACAAAGCCACAGTCTACCTATCATCATCATTTCGTGTAGGTGACACGGTCAATCGACCATGCACACCCTGGTGTCCGAGTTTTTCGGAACCGCCTCTCGGCCTCGCACGTGGTTCCTTTGACGACTACCAGATGGCAGTTGGGATCAACAGCTTAACGTGCCTTCCGAAGTACGGAATCATCTTTATTATCAGACAATCAGGTGATTCAAGTCTGTAATGTCCTAACCAAACTGGGAGCAACTAAATAAAGTATGCTCTCCGTGGGAATCGAACCCACGACTCTCGGGTCTATAGGCAAACGCCTTAACCACTGGACCACGGAGGCAGTTGTCTACCTATAGAGCTATGTAGCCGTGGAAGAAGCCACGTTCAGTTAGATGATAGGGCGACAAACCCAATAGTGACAATTATGTCATCGAGAGCCCGTAGAATAGATTACTCATGACACAGAACGTTCTTCTTTAGGTGCCACTGTATTTTAAAGTGGGCTTAAGGGCCAATTTTTAATGAAATAGCTCTCATATACCCTAAAGGTACTAAAAGTATTACGCAATCCACTTCTCTTTTCTGACCTGCAGCGGTGGAAAATGTATTTGAATGACTAGCTCCGTGGCGCAGCGGTCAACACGCCTGCCTGCGACACGGAGTGCCCGGGTTCGATCCCCGGCCAGGTCAAGATGGAAAATGATCTTTTTCAGATTGGCCTGGGTCTTGGATGTTTATCTATATATGTATTTGTTATAAAATATAGTATCGTGGAGTTAGTATCCCATAACACACGTCTCGAACTTACTTTGGGGCTAGCTCAATCTGTGTGATTTGTCCGTATATATTTATTTATTTATTATTTACTAAAATTAAACATTAAAATAGAATTTCGCACCACATTAAAAATGTGGTGCGAAGTCAAGTGGAGGTAGATTCTTATACTGATATGGTACTTGTGATTTTATTATTGCTAATCATCTTAGCGTTTGTTCCGGTTGCGTTCTCAGCTGAGGAGCATTTGAGCCAGAGATACGCTATTACTAGGCTGTACACACAGTCTGTGTAAATTTCTACCTATTACCGCTTTGTGACAGACGGATGGACGAACGGACAGCGGGTGCGAACTCAGTGCATCAGAAGGATACCGAAAAACAACTATTTTTTCGTCGCGCAGTTAGCCTAATTTTTCATGGAATACTAGCATGAAAAAATATAAAGTACAGTTCAAAGATCAAAATAAATGGTTACATCAAAATATTTTCAAAAAGATATTTAAAACCTAGCTAAATAAAATCGCAAAAAAACTATATCCAGAAAAAGTTTCGTCGCGAATTACTAGATTTTTTCAGCGACAACTACCAACTTATATACGTCTATAAAAAGTATAACTAAATGAGCAAGATGGATACCTAAAAAGAATACAACATTTGGTTATAATTATTGAAATATTATATTAAAAGTGAAAATGAACACTGAAATGGCAGACACGGGTTTGAACTGAGACTGATGACATGTATGACACGAGTATATAAAATATCTCGCGATGTCCGCTACAAACGGTTAAGGGATACAGCGCCTTAGCAGAAACAGTGAAGAGTGAAGAGTCAGATCAAACTAATTAATTATCTTATTGTATATTTGAGGCACGTGCATAAATTTACATATTACATGATAAATTGTAAATGCATTCGTGACTGAGAAACGTGATGCCACGATAACACGATAGATAACTTCACTAACAAACTAGATATATGTACAAACATGATGTAAAAATAGAATGGGTATACCATACAGTATTGTTGCGATAGGTCACATTCACATATTATACACACAGCTCCGTGGCGCAGTGGTTAACACGCCAGCCTGCGACACGTGGGTGCCCGGTTTTGATCCGGTCAGGTCAAAATGGAAAATGATCTTTTTCAGATTGGCATGGGTCTTGGATGTGTATCTATATATGTATTTGTTATAAAATATAGTATCGTTGAGTTAGTATCCCATAACACATGTCTCGATCTTACCTTGGGGCTAGCTCAATCTGTGTGATTTGTCCGTGTATATTTATTTATTATAACTAGCTGTTGCACGCGGCTCCGCCCGCGTTAATATCGATATCTCGGGAACATTAAAATTTCCCGGAATAGAAGGTACCCCCTATGTCCTTCTCCGGGCCTCAAACTATCTCTTTACCAAATTTCATCCAAATTGGTCTAATGGTTGAAGCGTGAAACGGTGACAAACAGACAGAGTACTTTCGCATTTTTAACTTACTAGCTTTCGCCCGCGGCTCCGCCCGCGTCAATGTCGATCCCTCGGGAATAGTACTTTTTCCCGGAATAAAAGGTAGCCTATGTCCTTCTCCGTACTCCAGAGAACTTGTATGCAAAATTTCATGATGATCGGTTCAGTAGTTACAGCGTGAAAGCGTAACAAACAAACAAACAAACAAACAAACTAACTTTCGCATTTATATTATTAGTAAGGATTAGGTTCCGTACCTCAAAAGGCAAAAACGGAACCCTTATGATCACTCGGTTGTCCGTCTGTCTGTCATGACCATTTTTCTCAGAAACGCGTAGAGGTAAGTATCAAGCTGAAATTCGTATCTCAGGTCTACTGTGCCTTAGTGGTGTGAAAAAATAAAACGTCTAACGTTAGCGGTATAGCCAACGCAATCAAAAGATACAGCTGGTGATGCGGCAAATTTTCGTGTTTTTCGACATTCGCAAGTGAATCAAAACCTAGGTAACTTCCCGTGAACTCAGAATCTTGAAATTTGGTATGAAGCAACGTCTTATAGCACAGATAAAGGAAAAATTACGAAAAGTTATATTTTTTGTTACATCACATAGTAAAAATAGTTTGAATAATTTTCGACACTCGCAAGGGAATCAAAACCTACAGGATACTTCCCGTGAACTCAGAATCTTGAAATTTGGTATGAAGCAATGACTTAAAGCACAGATAAAGGAAAAATTGCGAAATGCATACATTTTTTGTTACTTCATATAATAAAAATATTTTTAATAATTTTTAACTTATTAAACTGGTACGGAACCGTTAGTGCGCGAGTCCGACTCGCACTTGACCGGTTTTTTTCAATAAATTGCAAAACGATTTATTGAAAAAAACGATACTTTTATAAAACCGAGTACATAGATAGAGATAAGAATAGCATAAGAGTAGCAAATACGTAATGTACTTATAGATATAATGATAGGTCACATGCACTGAAGATACTTTACTGCATAATATTAACGCCAGTGCATTTGGTGCACTTTTAATGGTTTTGTTATTGAAATACATCAAGTAAATAATGATTAATTTCATCTTAGCCGTGTAGTTTCCGGCAGAGTAGAATAGGACCACTCCTAGTCTTCCTATGGAGGTCGTAAGAAGCGACTTAGGAAATGCAAGCTAAACAAAGCTCCAACCAGTCTGGCCAGCAAGGAGAGTGTAGGCCAAAGCCTCTGTCTGCTCTGGCCAAGTATGGCTCCGGTAGTACGGAGAGGGTCATGCTCCTGCAGTGGAGACTAAAAAGACCTGATGATGATGATGAATTTCATCTTATTACGAGTGAACTACTATATGTACCGGGTGTAAATATACTCTTGACATAGCCTTAAATGGTTGACTCAGCCCGTCAATATGAACAACTTATCCTACGGTACCAACCAATGCCGGGAATTTGCAAAAAACATTTGACCATTCCATACTAGTTGGCCGGCCTGCTGAATACTTGTATGGAAGATTCGATTTATTTTGAGCTTTCTGCATATGTCCCTTATGAGAAGTTGTTCATATTGACGGGCTAAGTCACCCCCTTCAGGCTATATCGAGGGAAATTCACATCCGAATAGACAATTTGAACACTGCCAAATTGTCGTTTCGGGTGTAAAATCGTTATGGAAAAATTCTGGAAGCATACGGCTCTCCACTTTTTATTTTTGGATATGGAGGCCTTCGCCTGTATTCATCGAGATATGGTAGGCACATGTCCAAAGGGAAGCACGGGACCTGTATGAATATACAGTAACTCCCACATAAGCAGCTTTCTTCATGTCCGTGTCCTAGCATACAAACTGCAAGAGAACTGCTTATGAACGGCTGCGACTTGTGAATACCTGCAAATTTAACAAATGTCTGGCATCGGTACAAAGAAGAATGATCGGGTCTTCGAAGTCACCAAACTCTAGTTGTACTTACACACCTAATATGATTTGGCCATTTTGATTTGAAAAAAAGAAGTCATAATTTTAGGTATAATATAAATATATAGCCACATACTGGAGAGACAAAATCTAATCCCTTGAGCCATCGACACGAAAAAAAGAAGAATATATAGGGATAGGAAGGGATATATCACACAAATTGAGCTAGCCCCATAGTAAGTTGTGAACTTGTGTCGTAGGTAGGATACTAACTCAACGTTATTATATTTTATAATAGATACTTATAGTAAAATATCGTTTTCCATCATGACCTGACCGGCGATCGCAACTGGGAACCCTTGTGTCGCAGGCTGGCGTGTTAACCACTGCGCCACTGCAGTTCCCCCTATGGAATATGCATCACGATCACGAGTCGTTGATGCTCAATAACTAATCCAATAATAAATCTACTAATCAACCAATCAATTCGTAGTATACAGCATTTTCAAAACATTACAAACTCACTTCAAGTAATGTTAATGTGCTTTTAAATTAGTATCGAAAACAAACCCTAATTAGTCTTCGATTGGACGTATTAGAGTTTGCCGTAATGGCCGACCGCCAAGTATTACTAGGAATGAATCAATTGCGTTTAGCGCCTTGCTGATTTAAGAGACTATTATTATTTCTTCTATTTGAGTTCTTACAAGAAAAGTAACATTTGACATTGACATACTTTTCTACCGTTTGTTGCCCGTGGTACATGACCTCCCATGGCGATCTTTTTGTTACCTTAAGAATAGTCATCATGAAATCGATTTCAAGATTCCTTACTTTAATATCACTTTGTGCATCTCTTCCTTGACGATAACAACAGTGGCCCTATCTCAATCCCTCCGTCTACGGCCACTTCTCCTTCATGATTACCAGGATCGCATGAATCGCCAAAGGTCAGATCGACAATCACTGAATAGGTAAATAACTATAGATTAGCTGTGATTAGGCCATTGGGAATTTAGTTATCACCTTATTATAGTAAGTATTGAAGTCTATTTTCTTCAATGACTTGGACAACTGCTGTATATGTTCATCTAGGGCTCCTGCTTCCCTATTACGAGTACCAGGAAAGGATACCGTTCCACTAAAAAAAAATCTGAACTTACGAGAAATCAAGTACCTACTCTTGGGCTAATGGTTATTCACCTTTCTAAAGTTATCTCGTGCTTCCTGTTTACCAGTGGCGGACTTACATTTGCTGGCTACAGGCTATTTTATGAATGCTGTCCCCCATCTACCTTCCAACAACAACAATGCTGCTCCTTTATTAACACACTTATCTCCGTGCATGCTTCTTCTAATTATTCTCCTTACAATAGTTCTACACTTTCACAGCGGACGCTTCCTGTACTTCCTTCTGCTTGTGGGCCCCGTCACAGAACAGCCGGTTTTTTATCTGCTAGCAGTTATAGCCAGTGTCTGTTTGACCTTTGCCTTCTTTGTGACGTAACGTAACAACAGTGCGAGCAGGCCCAATTAAATTTTTGACGCCCATATTTACATGGCGCCCTCCCAAAAATCTGCCACGCTGGGCTTTGGCCGACTCATATTCTAACTGACGTCGTTTGATTGCGGCAATATCTGCAGATTTCGGTCAACTTAAGTTTCTCCAATGACTTTGTCAGTAGACTCTATCTAACCCTCCTGATTATCATGACATAAAAACTTAAGCCCACTTGACGACAGTACCCACGGATGGCCGCATCGTCTGATTGCGGCAATGTCTGCAGATTTCGCTCGAATCGCGGCCCCAGAATTGCCCATTTCACGCTTCAGTTCTCGAATATTTCATTTACCGTAATCCTATATTCTGATATTTAATTTAATACTATTTTATTTTAAAACTTGCGAATAGTCAGCCGTTACTTGGATGCATTGATAAAATAAGAAAAACTTGAAAGGCCTATAAATAAAAATGTTGTTTGTAATGGTGATGGTATGATCTAAGACAACCACGTAAACGAAGAACCAGACATTCCCTATAACAGTACCGATATACGAAGATAATAATCGAAGATTAAACTGAGCGTTAAATATATGTATCCTTAATACAACTTCTGGATGACTTATCCTGTCAAGTTATAGCATTAATCCAGTGCCAACTTGTCTCATTTATAAGCTCAATAAATGCGTAAGAAACTCGTTTTGCGCGTAAGAAAATAGAACTAGGGTCAACGGCCCACGCCGGTAAGTATTCTATACGCATTTCAGTTCGCTGTGAGAATAACCGTGTTACTAATTGGTTCTGGACGCCTGGTGTTTGACTATAAATAATTGTACAAAACTATGATGCAATGCGATACAGAAACGTCCAAAAGAGAGTCAATACAATTCAAATTTATAAGGGCTAAGGCAGAATAGTTCCATGTTCACGTGTCACAAATCGTATATCAATGAAATGTAGGATATATAAAGGATATTAGGAATAAATAACGGTTTAGGACAAAAATTGTCTACTCCCTACTTCCGCCGCAATAATGGACAGGCGGAAACACAACCTAGATTCACGGGTCAAGCTAAAAAGCTCAACTGAGAATAACAGAACTAGCGATGTGTGAAAAGCTGCGACTTCACAAAGTCAATAAAATTCAAATTTAAAAGGGCTATGGCAGAAAAATTACATGTTCAAGTATCACAAATCGTATATCAATGAAATGTAGGATATATAAAGGATAATAGGAATAAATAACGGTTAAGGACAAAAATTGTCTACTCCCTACTTCCGCCGCAATAAAGGACAGGCGGAAACAACCTAGATTCACGGGTCAAGCTAAAAAGCTCAACTGAGAATAACAGAACTAGCGATGTGTGAAAAGCTGCGACTTCACAAAGTCAATGAAATTCAAATTTATAAGGGCTATTGCAGAAAAATTCCATGTTCACGTGTCACAAATCGTATATCAATGAAATGTAGGATATATAAAGGATAATAGGAATAAATAACGGTTTAGGACAAAAATTGTCTACTCCCTTCCTCCGCCGCAATAATGGACAGGCGGAAACACAACCTAGATTCACGGGTCAAGCTAAAAAGCTCAACTGAGAATAACAGAACTAGCGATGTGCGAAAAGCTGCGATCTCACAAAGAGAAAAGCTGTCAAAACATGACAATAGCCAATAGCTCAATATTACTTATTCGTAGAGCTCAACGGACTGATGTTTCATTTATATACACTGCTGCAAGTCATCGATTAGTACTATTATGCCCTATTCCAGAAAGTCCTAAAAGGACATATTACTGAAATGACTCATTTCCAAAACGACTTGTTTCGCAAATGACCTATTCCGAAAAGGACTAACTCCTGTAAGGACTTATTCTCAAAAAGACTCATACCAAAATAGGCTTGAATAAAAAAAAATACACAATTCATCAGGTAGGTTTATTCGCAGCCGTTTTAAAAGGGAGGACATCGGATTCAAGTCATCATCATTTCGAGTAGGTGTCACGGTCAATCGACCATGCACACCCTGGTGTCAGAGTTCTTCGGAACCGCCTCTCGGTTTTTGACGTGGCTCCTTTAATGACTATCAGATGGCAGCCGGGACCAACTTAACGTGCCTTCCGAGGCACGGAATCATCTTTATTATCAGACAATCAGGTGATTCAATCCTGCAATGTCCTAACCAAACTGGAAACAACTAAACAAAGTATGCTTACCGTGGGTATCGAACCCACGACCTCCGGGTCAACAGGCAAACGCCTTAACCACTGGACCACGGAGGCAGTTTTCACGGCTTCAAGTGTAAGTAACTTACATGACATGGTCAGGGGTATTATTCTCAACTGCTTGTCCGGTGTTTGTAGGGATGGCATTAGGTACGCGCGCCCGGTTTCCCAACCTGTGTTTCCACCTTTCTTCCCAGTGAGTAGTATCCTAATATCTTCATTCTTTTCCCAGCCGGCCTGTTGTTAACTCAGTGTACAACGTTTTGATAGACACCTCAAAATACATTGCGGCTTACATATGATTGATTATTTTTATTTAAGACTAGCTGTTGCACGCGACTTCGTCCGCGGAAATTTCTGTTATTATGATTAATTAGTTCTTTTCTTAGTATAAATGAACAATTTTTCCCCGTTTTCAAGACATTTTTTGTTGATGCTTCGCTCCTATTAGTCGCAGAAGGATGTTTTAGAGCCTAAAACCTTCCTCAATAAATGGACTATCCAACACTAAAAGAATTTTCCAATTTGAACCAGTAGTTCCTGAGATTAGCGCGTTCAAACAAACAAACAAACTCTTCAGCTTTATAATATTAGTATAGATATATAAAACGTAATGTATTTTAAAATCACCATTAAAACGTTGTACGCTAAGCTAGTAAATAGGCCGGCAAATCCATCTACGTATAATCCACTGGCTTTTGGGAAGTAAATTAAAGTATTAGGTACTCGCAAGTAGAAGCTCGGAATTGACACCACAAAATTGCAAAAATATGAATGACTATCCCCACATTTAAATGATATACTGCTTTATTCGTAGTCGTTGAATTCACAATTAGAATACAATCACAACAGCTATGAAGAAAGGCATAAATCCTAACAAATCACAATGTTGATAAACACTACAATTATTAATACAACAACAAATATAAATGCAAAAGGCTACGTCCTTGTATCTATTAATCATTTTAATAATCAATGACTTGTCAATTTCTCATCAATCGCAGAAGTGTAGACCCATTGTCTCTGACTACCGCTATGAAAAAAGCGTTGATCCTTACTAATATTATAAATGCGAAAGTGAGTTTCTTTGTTTATTTGTTTGTTTGTTTGTTTGTTTGTTTGTTTGTTTGTTTGTTACGCTTTCACGCCGTAACTACTGAACCGATCATCATGAAATTTTGCATACAAGTTCTCTGGAGTACGGAGAAGGACATAGGCTTTTGACCTTTTATCACGGGAAAAAGTACTATTCCCGAGGGATCAACATTAACGCGGGCGGAGCCGCGGGCGAAAGCTAGTAACATATATATGTACTAGCTTTCGCCCGCGGCTCCGCCCGCATTAATGTCGACCCCTCGGGAATAGTACTTTTTCCCGGGATAAAAGGTAGCCTATGTCCTTCTCCGTACTCCAGAGAACTTGTATGCAAAATTTCATGATGATCGGTTCAGTAGTTACGATGTGAAAGCGTAACAAACAAACAAATAAACAAACAAACAAACACACTTTCGCATTTATAAATTAGTAAGGATAGTATAGTATATAGTAAGGATAAGGATGTATGATTAATCGGTAAAATGATGTATATACCACACTAGATGGTGTATCATCATCATCAGCCCGCCTATTTGCTAACTTAGTGTACAACGTTTAAATAGTCACTTCAAAATACACGACGTTTTATATATCTTAAATAAAAATAGTCAATCATACGAAAGCTGCAATGTATTTTGAAGTGACTATCAAAACGTTGTTCACTGAGTTAGCAAATAGGCCGGCAGGTCTTTAAGGCCTAAAAGCCACGTTTAGCATTATGGGTTGCTAGCCGCATCACCGACTAATATGATTACTCAGGTTTTCGCTCATTCTCTCGATCGGCTTTTACGATCTGCGCGGGAAGAGAACCAGCTGGTACATTCTACGTTCTTCTCCCAGACCAGCATGCTTGAACTGTTTTACTTAGATTATACGTACATATATGGGTAGTTTGTTTGTTTTCCGTGTGTCGCTAACACTGGTGTCAGATTTTTCAAACTGCCTAAAGGCATCTGACATAGCTTAACGACTGCCATCAAAGATGATAACAGCCGGGACCAACGGCTTAACGTGCCTTCCGAAGCACGGAGGAGCTTGAAATATTTTTATGCCACTTGCGGTCACCCATCACAATAGGGACTGCGGCCAGGGTTGCTTAACATGCGAAAGCTATTTCGATACTCACGACCACAAGGCCATCGAGCTCCTCTATGGTTAGTTGAGTTGATGTTTGTTAACATTTTACCGTTCATAATAACACGAGCACAAACGCTGTCTTGTGTCGCAACTATTAAATTACCACAGGCGGTACTAAAGCGCATATTATAATATCCTGAATTCCGTCTCTGACGAGATCGCCGCAATACGTGAGATACTAACGGAAATATCTCCATTCGTATCTTACGTATTGCTGCGTCCGTCTCGTCAGTGACTAAATTCAAGAAGGTATAATACCCTCTTAAGAGGAAATAGGGAGGGGCCATATTTCCATACAAGCGGAGTCCCCTGATTCCTCCCCGGATAGTACCGGTAGAGCAATGATTTTTTACAATAAAAATCTATCGATATATTACCTTTACCCGTTTTAATTTTTTTCATACCTTATTGAATTATTTAAGATATGAACCTTCAAAAACCTGAAAAATTGGTAAGAATATCCGTTGTGTTCAAGCTCAGACATCAAGGAAACAAATTTGACGCGATTATATTAGAAAAAAAAAATAACAGAAACACAGCCGTAGCTATTTTATTTTTTTAAGGAAAAAAGAAATTAGGTCGGTTAAGTTTTGGTAAGAAATCACCTGATTGTCTGTTAAAAAAGATGATTCCGTGCTTCGGAAGGCACGTTAAGCCTGTGGTCCCGGCTGCCATCCGGTAGTTAAAGGAACGACGTCAGAAGCCGAGAGGTGGTTCCGAAGAACTCTGACACCAGGGTGTACATGGTCGATAGACCGTGTCACCTACTCGAAATGATGATAACCAAACCGAGCGTAAACCACACACAAAATTGCTTAACTAACGTGAACGCTCAAACTGCAAAGTATGCGGTCTAATGGATCCATCTATCTTTAGAACCTGTACATTACCTTTCTATTTATAGCCATTACATAACGGTGTTTACAAATTCCGATATCGAGGTCATCTATGGCTGACGTCTTTACTCTATGGCCTACGACACGTCTAGTTGAACTTGACACGATCAGGCCGCATCCACAGACATGAAAAACATTTATTTTAGCTTATAACCACTTTTAAAAGATCAATTTAAATAAAGCGCAATATTTTAAGGCCCATAAGCTAGAATAAATGCTTTAGAAGCAAAAATTTGACACGCGTGAAGTAAGCAGATTCAACAAGTGCGATTCCTGACCATGGATCTAAGAATAATCAGGATAGGACCTTGAGAATGTGGCAGTGAAGCAAATCACAATGTATGCAGACGTGTCGTGACACGAAACTCACGCACACATCGGCACTCAAATGGATGCAGGTTTTCCCCGGTCGTAATGTCAAACTCACGAAATTTCAAACTTGTACTTACCGCGAAGTTGGTGTGCCTTTTGAAACTCGTTGAAAATAAGCATAAAAACAAAATAATGCCGAGCTGTGTGGTAAAAGAGTGTAAAAATTATAGTAAACTACACAAAAAGTCCGACGGTATCACGTATCATAGGTAAGTACAAACTTCTTGTTGTTTTCGAGACTATGTATTTCACTCAATCGCATATTTTCTTGGTTTAATTATACTATTTACACACACAACAACACAGTTACTCGTATGTACGAATTGGTTGGTAACCTAAACACACGTTTCAACTCCAATTTTAAATTAAACTAATATGATTTTGTAATTTTCTTTGATCATGAATGAGATTTGACCCGGTGACAGCGCAGCGCTAAGTCGGACTGTCGGTGTTGCCAGAATATGATTTCAAGATTCCTGTTCTTTATTTTTAATATAAAATTTTATTTTTTTAAGGTTCCCCATTTGTGATGCTTATTTAAAAAATAATGGATCGATATTATTAGAAGAAATAGAAAGGATGCATCATGGGTACCATCAAATTATTCATTTGTTTGTTCCGAACATTTTAAAAATAGCAATTTTTATATGACAAAAGGAGCATATCGCCGGTTGATTAAGTTCGCGTGCCCAGAAAAGGTATGTTTCTTATTAATACTTTTACTCGACTTGAAAAAAAGGAGCAGGTCCAGTTGTATTTCATTTTGCATATTTTTACATCATAACTCCATCATTTATGAACTAAATTTGGAAAATCGATGTATGTGTTGATGATAAATGTATGAAGTGAGATGATTTTGGAATCCAAGATGGCTGACATTACTTTTCATTAAAAGTCAACTTTAGTGGCGTTTTTGGAATTTTTTTGGGATATCAACAAAAATTAAGTCATTTTCAGTTTTCAAGATGGCCATCACCATTATTTATGGAAATTCGACTTCGGTGACGTTTTCGGAGTATTTCGGGGTAAAACTGACGTCAATTTTGTGTTGGGATTCAAGATGACTGTCACAATTTTTTTTAAATATGACTTAAGTGTCGCTTTTGAGTTATTTTTGGGTGCATCACAAACAACACCTATGGGATGCAAAACAGGGGTGATATTTTCGAGGTATTTTGGCGTGTAGATCACAAAAGTGGCGTTAATTTCGGGATCATAGTATAAAACAAAGTCGCTTCCCGCTGTGTCCATCTGTCCCTATGTATGCTAAGATTTTTAAAACTACGCAAAGGACTTTGATGCGGTTTTTTAAAGATAGAGATATTCAATGTTTATATTTTATACTTATATGTAAATGTGAAAGTATTTTATTCTCATTTGTCGACGTCAGAATAAAAGATTTTTACTTTGAACAATTTCTGAATTTGATATTGTTGGTTTATTGATGACACTAATAATCTATAGAACTACTGAATCTATAAATCTTCAAAATTATAAAAAAAGTAATTCGAAAAATTTACCACCAATATAAGGCGTCGAGGGTTTGTTTTTCTGTAAGTAAAATTATATGTATTGTTATTTATTAACTTAAAACACAGTAAAATAAAAATGTTATCTATAATTTCGTTCTTTTATTTCTTTCGAGTTCCCCAAAACGTCTAAGGTCGCTCAAAGATGAGACTGATTCACAGTTGCCCTTCTGGATCATTATGTCTAAATTCATTATACTTCTCTGATACATATGTTACGTTTTGTAAAAAAAAATATAAATAATATTATTGCTACTAGGCATCAGTACCACTCACAATTTATTTACTCTTATTATTGGGTAATTTTTGATGACAATGGTCACCCTATACTGCACACATGTAACCAAAGTTTGCTTCACTTTGACGTTCCTCACGCCGGGTCCATATTATTCTTAGGTCCATGTTCCTGACGTATCAATGGATTTTTTTTTGTATCACAGACAATATAACCTTGGGTTAGAAGGTTATAAAAATTCGACACGCTAGGCTAGAAGTAAGCACATTCAACAAGTGAGATACCTGGCTATCAAAATCTGAAAAAATATGCTTTAGAAGCATAAAATCGACACATCAGATATCTGAACCTCAACATTTAGAAAAACAGACGAAAAAAACACCCTGTAAACAAAAAATAGTCACTGACGACGAAAACAGCTGATTCTATGATTTATTTATAGTGTATGAAAACACAAAAATAAAAAGAGATTCATAGCATATCAGAATCTCATAATGTCATTTAAACGTAAGTACTTCATTTTAAGGATTATTTGTATATTGGCATTAAAAATGTACGATTACATTTACATCATTCTAAAATCTAGTTTCTCTTCATGATATATGCTATATAATATTTTACTCACCGATGAAATAATCTATACTAATATTATAAAGCTGAAGAGTTTGTTTGTTTGTTTGAACGCGCTAATCTCAGGAACTACTGGTTCAAATTGGAAAATTCTTTCCAAAGCCTTCCTCAATAAATGGACTATCCAACACAAAAAGAATTTTCTAATTTGAACCAGTCATCATCATCATCATCATTTCGAGTAGGTGCCACAGTCAATCGACCATGCACACCCTGGTGTCAGAGTTCTTCGGAACCGCCTCTCGGCCTCTGACGTGGTTCCTTTAACGACTACCAGATGGCAGCCGGGACCACCGGCTTAACGTGCCTTCCGAACCACGGAATCATCTTGTTATCAGACAATCAGGTGATTCAAGCCTGCAATGTCCTAACCAAACTGGAAACAACTAAACAAAGTATGCTTCCGGTGGGAATCGAACCCACGACCCCCGGGTCAAGAGGCAAACGCCTTAACCACTGGACCACGGAGGCTGTTTGAACCAGTAGTTCCTGAGATTAGCGCGTTCAAACAAACAAACTGTTCATTTTTATAATATTAGTATAGATGTATCAGTGGCCGCATCGCACTGCAAACACAAGCATCAGTTCATCATCATCAATACTGTAAGGGTTGGTCATGGAGTAAGTTACTTTGTTTTTAGAGATATCGTGTTTACTCTATGATACTAACACTAAATTGACGATGATTAGATATTTTTTTTGTATGTATGTTCGCCCATAACTCTTGAACGAATTAAATGAATTTTATGAAACTTGGTAGACAAACATTTAGACGTACAGGGATAGACTACTTAAATTATTTCTCCAGTTATTATAAGATGTGGCCCCATACAAATGTACGCAAACGAAGTCGCGGGTACAGCTAGTCATCAATAAAAAAGCCTAAACCTACATCAAAGGAACAAGCGACGCTGATAAAAAGAGGAAACTGAAAAGCCTTAAAATAATTGCAATTTATAATCTATCCGACGAGTGTCAATTATCAATGCTCTACACAACTATGCAAATATTGTTGATTAACTGTAGTACTAATGGATAAAATCCACATAGATCATTTTATCAGGTTTCCGATAAAAAAAAAAAGCAACAATTATTTCTACTCAAATTATGTGCGTACATAAACTACAAATATATAGACGTACGTAACTCTTTTTAGTTAAGTTAGCTAAAAATATTGTTCAATAATGATACCTTTACGGATCAGAAGGTTTTGGAAGCTAAATGTCCTTGGGTGCACATCGACTGCAATATAAAATGCTCTGAGAGCAAAACGTCCTCAATTTAAAATGGGTATGGAAGCTAATGGGCCTTACCAATAATTAGTCCTCTAGATATAATGTCTTTAAATATATTTGACCATTATGGAAAAACAACCAAGAAGCAAATTGTCCTCATTTCAGAAAGTATTCAGTATAAAAGGCCTTTAGTACAGTCAATGAAGGCAAAAATCAGCCACAACCTCCGATTTCGTTGAACCTCCATAGATTTGGATAAAAATTTAGGATTGAGTATGTTTTACCCTCTACTTCAAGTGACATATGCTCGTCTTGCGCTTTTTGCATTTAAGGGGTGAAATTCACCCCTATGGTTAAAAATGGGAAAAATGAAGATTTAACCATTTCGACTTAAGTAATTGTGTTTAATTAGATAAAATACATATGTTTTAATATTTATATGCATGATTTTAATTTCAACCCTATTACAAAACAATAAACCGAAAATATTTTTTTGTATTACTGAGTTCTAAAATCGCATATTAACATTACACAAACAGTTTGTTTATCCTTACTAATATTATAAATGCGAAAGTGAGTTTGTTTGTTTATTTGTTTGTTTGTTTGTTTGTTACGCTTTCACGCCGTAACTACTGAACCGATCATCATGAAATTTTGCATACAACTTCTCTGGAGTACGGAGAAGGACACAGGCTACCTTTTATCCCGGAAAAAAGTACTATTCCCGAGTGATCGACATTAACGCGGGCGGAGCCGCGGGCGAAAGCTAGTATGATATAATTTTTGGTTGATCGTGAAATTTCATCCCTTAAATACTACCCCCATTCTGCAGAATCAATGTAAAAATTGGTTTCAAAAACTTTAACCTATGAAATAGTACATTACTGAAGTGAAATCTTATTTACTGAGAATTAAAATATTTATTTATTTATTGCATAATTTTTCACCCTTAAAAACTACCCCTTATCATAATAATAAAGGAATATTTTTTTTATCAGCTTTAATAAGAATCGTTTTTAATAGATAAGATAAATCTATACTATAATATTATATAGCTCAAGAGTTTGTTTGAATGCGCTAATCTCAGGAACTACTGGTTAAAATTGGATAATTCTTTTTCTGTTGAATAGTCCATTTATTGAGTAAAGTTTTAAGCTATAAAACATCACGCTGCGAGTAATAGGAGCGAAGCATCAATAAAAATGTTTTGAAAACGGGGAAAAATTATTCATCTATACTAATTCATCACAATAACAGAAATTGCCTCGGACGAAGTCGCGGGCAACAGCTAGCTTTTATTAATTTATTTCAAACTTTTCTTTCACTTTCTCTACCTTCAAAATACATATACGAATACCCATAAATGTAGTTTCCCTATAATAAATGCATACCAAATCTCTGCTCCAATTTTTATTCCAAATAAATATAAGTAGTTATTTTACCATACATTACATATAATAACTCAGAAAGTATTGATTTATTCCAAAAACTTTATATAACAAATTTTGCTTAGAATTTATCTCTTAATCGATTCCTGGGGTAATTTTTAATAAAAGAATTTTCACCACTGAGAAGGGGTGGCATCCATCCCCAGGGCAATAGCGCAAGTTGGCACTATGTCACCTTTGTTTCTTAAGGTATCCCCCACCTCCTCACCAATTTTCATGAAAATCGATGGAGATTCAACGAAAACAGAGGTAAAAACCTTCATTGACTGCACTACTCCTCAATACAAAAAAGTGTAGATAAAACCTCTTTAGAATATGAGCTATGATTGTTTCTGTCATATATTTGTCAACAACGATGCAAACTACATTTATTCTGCAAACTTCGTGATAAGTGATCGTAAAATCCTTTAAAATGGAAAATAATCCAACTTGTAGTACGGAACCGGAGCTGGTTTTCATTGATAGTCAAAAGAATAAGCCTGTTTTACTAATCGATGGGTACAGATTCAACCGAATCATTATCAATAAAGGTGGCTCTTCACGATGGAGATGTGCGTATCGCGAAAATTGTAGTGCAACTGTTACAATAAATAAAGACCGAAATGGAATTCTGCGTCGAGCTGATCATACTTGTAAAGCAAATTTTATAAAAAATAGAGTTGACGCCGTGATGAATGAATGCAAGAAAGCAGTTTGTCAGAAATATATTCCAGTACAAAAGATATTTGAAAAGAAGTTTGCTGAACAAGAGGGTGAATTTGTACCAAATTTTCTGTCAAAAAAAGACACACTACGTCGCGCTAGGAGAAATTTCCTGAACCAGCAAAGAACAGAAGTTACTATCTTAAATGATGTTAAAGTGCCAGAAATATTAGCAACGGATTTTTTGGTATGTGACGATGGCACAGATAATAATAAAATATTAATATTTTGTCCTATGACGATAAGATCCCCGTTAAAGAAACTTGAAAATAATTTATTTTTTATTGATGGGCACTTTTACAAGAACTCCTAAACCGTTTTACCAATTAATGTCAATACATGTTAATCTAAGCAGTAGTAGTGAGTCTGTCCATGTGGTGGGGGTAATTTATGCCTTACTGCCTAATAAACTTCAGCACACTTATGAACGTTTATTTGAACTTTTAAAACAACATTTAGAATTAAATATAGCAAATATCAAGTGTGACTATGAGGCCGGGCTTATCAACGCAATAAAAAATGCTTTTCCGCATATTAATGTGTCCGGATGTTACTTCCATTTCAATAAAGCCGTGTGGAAAAAGGCAGATACTTTAAAAGCAAATTATAGCAAAGAATCGAAGGACATAATAAGAATCTGTGCAAATTTCCCTCTGTTACCTTCTGATCGCTACACTGAATGTTGGACGTACATAAAAGAGCATGCTGGAAATAATGAAAATTTGCAAAATTTTCTTGATTACTTTGAAAAGCAATGGCTAAAACCAAGCATGGATATAAGTTGTTACAATGACATTTTTAGAACCAATAATCCTCTAGAGGGCTGGAACAGAAGATTTAATTCAAAGGTGAATAAAAAACCGACATTCATTCTTTTTATTGACGCACTAAGGAAGGAAGCGAAGTGGCAGGAAATAAGATATAGACATTCCTTGTTTCATGGTACCAAGAGACGAAAGGTCGATATGCGTTTCAATAGACAATACGCCGAAGAAAAGAAAAAACTAGAAGAAGGGTGTATCACACCTTACGATTTCTTAAAAAGAATTTCAGATATTAAAAAAATCCTTAATACTTAAGATTGCAAGTGTAATTTTAACTCTATAAATTTTAACAGTACTGAATAAATAGTTTAAAAATATATCTGTATTTATTTCCTTTAACGAATATGTTTTCATACCCTCAGTATAAACGTTTGGTCTCAGAGCATTATGTATATATTGCAGTCGATGTGCACACAAGAACATTTAGCTTCCAAAACCTCCTGATCCGAAAAGACCTCAAAACATAACGTATTCTCACAAAAGGATTTAGACCTACGAATAAGTAATTAGACAGTTTTAAAAATGTCTAGATTAGGTACATTTCACATTGCGGTCGTTTAACATTGCAAATAAACAGTAAATAAGGACATCTAGCTCTTATGACGCTTTGCATTGCGAACTTTTAGCAATAAGGACGTTTTGCTTTGAAAACTAGCAGTCGTGTTAAATTGAGGACGTTTTGTTCTCAGAGCATTTTATATTGAAGTCGATGTGCACCCAAGGACATTTAGCTTCCAAAACCTTCTGATCCGTAAAGTTACATACATGCATAGTATCACGTCTTTACCCCTTACGGGGTAGGCAAGGTCTAAAGTCATAAATAAATATAAATATATACGGACAAATCACACAGATTGAGCTATCCCCAAAGTAAGTTCGAGACTTGTGTTATGGGATACTAACTCAACGATACTATATTTTATAACAAATACATATAGATACACATCCAAGACCCAGTCCAATCTGAAAAAGATCATTTTCCATCTTGACCTGGCCGGGGATCGAACCCGGTCACTCCGTGTCGCAGGCTGGCATGTTGACCGCTGCGCCACGGAGCTAGTCATAAGACCAAAAGGCCACGTTTAGCGTGTTGGTGGGCGTAAAGATGGAAATTGGAATCAAACTAGTGATGGGCTGCTAGCCGCATCGCCTATTGTCATGATTCTTTCCATTCTCGCCCATTCCCAATGACGGGCTTCTACGGTCAGCGCGGGAAGAAGCAGCTGGTACATTCTCCGCTTTTTCCTTTCTCCCAGACCAGCATGAAAGAGCTTCTATAGCTCTCTAAAATAGGTAGGTCATCAATCACTGAAAAAATCCTCGATAAGTCGAAAGCTCTTTAGTAGGGTAAAGTAGTCAGTTTTCGGCCATTTAAGCAATTTTGTAACTTCAGGATGATTCATTTAATAGTAGGTAATGCATACAGCAGTAAATTAAATAGTATTATACTTAATGAATAGTGTAGTTTTGAAAAATGTAGCAATTTTTCTTGGTAATTTTGTAGTATAAAAGATATAAAATAAAATTTGAAATATCAGCGATTTAACCCGTTTTCGGCCAATGATTTAATTAGTTTCCGGCCACCTTTTTTCAAATTTTAAATTAAACTTTACGAACCGTCCAGTAAGGTTTATTATCGAATAAAAACGAAATCAATAGAAATTACAGAGTTTAATCATAGAAAATTACTTATCATAGATTGTAGGAACATTTTGTTGAATCAGTCTTTGACATATAATTTGTAAACCTAAGTACTTAAAACAAAACAATAAGGAAAATAAATCTAGAAAATTTCTAATTCTTCATCATATTCATCATATTCTTTAACATCTTTCGTATCATCTTCATTTTTTTCGATAGTCTTTTTGCATATCACTTCTCTAATCTCACATTCATTCTCTTCTTCCATTTTGTTTCTATTTTTACTTTCTTGTCTTGTCTCTTCTTCAGTTCTACGCCGTGCATCCTCTTGTCCGAGTTTCTTCTTAACCTGTAATAAAAAATATTTAGATCTAGGTAGGTATTATTTACACAATTATTGTCGCAAAATAAGGAACTTAATTAGGCATACAAAAGTTAAATTACCTGTATTGTATTTTTCTCAATGTTTTCTGTTTGTTTACTGTTTTTTACTTCTTGATTAGTCTTTGGTTTCGTTTTAGTTCTATTTTTATGCTGTTTTTGTTCAGCAGCTTTACTTTTTTTTTCTTCTCTTTCGGTCTTCCTTTTATTTGTTGCATCAATCTTTTTTTGTTTTTCCTTTTCTTTTGATTCATAAAAATCTCTCCACTTTTTAGATGATATGGCACTAGGAAACTTTATAATATTCCTTTTTCTTGTTTTAGTATTAATTAAATCATTCAAAAATGTTAAGTGATTTTTGAATGGATCAGGCAATATGTTTTCTTTCGGTTTCTCTGTAGTATTAGTTAATTTGTCGTGACTTTCTTCCAACGGTGTATTCTCTTTGTTCTTTCCTGTCATATAAGAAGAAGAATTTTCATCTGTGGTGCTATTTTCTGGGATTAGTTGGGGCGATGACGCTATCTTAGGCAGTGACTCAAAATCAATTTTATTATCTTTAAATGTTGCATCATTTCCAAGTGACCGTATTTGGATTGGTGTTGATTCCATATGTGGGGTTTTAATAGAAGTCATATCATCTTTAGCTGTAGTATGTATTTCTGCTAACACAACAATTTGGTTACCTGACAAAGGTGTTTCTGACACCGTATTATGATTTTGACGTTCTGGTAACATCTCTTCTAAATTTAAAATGTGTGTATCATTTGAATCTATAAAATTGATGTCACTTAAGTTCATAACAGATATGTCATTTAGTGATACGTGTGATCCTACATCAGGAATTGAGATATCATCAAGCAGTGAATAGCTTAAGTCATTACCAATACTACAACCAGCACCATCAACAACCATATTTATCGTTTCCTTTGTTGCTGGAGCTATTATTACCTCAGGAGATTTAAACGCAGAAGAATTGGCTACCTCAGTAGACGTCCTTGGTGTTTTGGAAGCGGATCTTCGACTCTCTTTAATAGTAAATTTGGCCAATTCTATTTCATTGCAAATAATTTCTGGATCAATACCTTTCTTTAACAAATTCTCCTTTATTGTTGTGATTACTTTTTGTGCAGTAACATAATCTCGTTCTGTCAATCTATTGGAACTAGATGAAATCGACCTTTTCTTCTTTTTTTCTTGAAAATCCTTTACGCATTTAGAAAAGTCAACAGCTTCCACATTAAACGGATACAAACCACATTTCCTAAACCCGTTTTTGATTGTTTGAGTCATGTCTTGATCAAGAGCATCCTTAAATACTTTGCAAAAGTTAGTCTTTGTCACAGTGTTGTTTTGATTTTCTGGCTTAGCCTGCCAATCACTCAAAGTTTTTTTCCACTGTTGTTTTAGTGGTTTGAAAACGCTGACATCAGCGGGTTGCGTAATATGTGTGGTGTTTGGAGGCAAAGCATATAGAATTATATCATTCTCTTCGCAAAATTGACTTAATGCCATCGACATGTGAGATTTGTGTCCGTCAACGAATAATATCACTGGTTTTTTTACATTATTCTCTAGTAACCAAGTATTAAAGTCATTTGCGATATATTCGTAGAAAACATCAGAACGCATCCAACCAGTTTCCGTTTTTCCAATAATCCATCCCTCCGGCATATTATCTACGACCGCTTTTGGTGGTCTAACATAGGGAAACACCACAAGAGGCGGACATATTTTTCCTGATGCAGTCATTGTTATGAGAACCGTAAGTGTTTCTTTTTCATTACCCTTTTTAACGGTGTAAACATTTTTGTATCCTTTAGGAGCTAACACTTTTCCAGTGTTGGGACAAAGTGAAACTCCAGTTTCATCAGCATTTAATATTCGTTCTGGATCTTCCATTATGTCTGTCAATCCTCGTTCAGTTAAGAAACATTCAAGTTCTATAAACCATTTTCTTATTGAGCTCTCTCTAACAGCTTCTCTTGCTTTATTTATACTTTCTGGTTCACGAACACTAATCTCCGGGTGTCTTCTAAGAAAACCTTGGTACCACGTTTGACCAGGTCGTTTTCCTTCTGGTAATTTATCAGCTTTTCCCATGTCGTTTATAATTTTTTTTACAGTATCTAGCAAAAGCTCCTTATTTACAGGTAACCCGCATTTTGCTAAATCTATAATCCAGTCTACTACCTTCTGTTCACCATCAAATCCTAGTATCGGCTCTGGACCTACTTTTCGTGGCTGCTCTAAAGTTCTGCCCGAAATTCTATCTTGGACTGTTGAGCGAGGAACACCATATAGACGACATGATTCTCTGATGCTTTTATTTCCGGTTTTTATAGCTTGGATAGCTTGTGATAATGCTTCTTCGGTATATTTAAAATGAGTTCTCTTTGTTTTTGTAATAGCTTTGGTAGTTTTTTTCTCATTTGCTTTTTTGGTTTTGTTTTCTATTGTTTTGTTAGTTTTTTTACGTATGTTTTTTGGCATCTGAAAATGAATTATCAGTACTATTAGTAAGCAGAAAACACAAGTTATTCCGAACTTTGACTAAGTCTCGCACTACGAAATTCGGATAGGTAGGTATGTTATATTAAAGAAAACCTGTCCGACCCTTTTAGACGTTTATCAGTCGGTCAAACTGAACAATTTTTACTATGGGACCAATGCTGGGAATTCGAAAAAAATCCATTTTCATACTAAAATGTTCGGGCCGCCCGGAAATTTGTATGAAAATGTAATTTTTTTTTTCGAGTATATATATATATGTGCAATCGACATTCCCATAAAAAAATGTTAAGCCGGCCAGACAATTTTTATGGCAATTTCGATTTTTTTTTATTTCCCATTATTGGTTCCATAGTAAAAGTTGTTCAAAATGGCCGACTGATAAACGTCTTAAAGGGTCGGACAGGGTTTTCTTTACATATTGTATATGTATATCAATTTTCAACTGTCTCCTAATTACATGGCCGAAGACTAAATTAATTACAACTGTTTTTCGACCTTACTCTGTAGGACGGTCGAAAACTAAACTTACATTAATGTTTTTCCGGCCACCTAGTTTAATACTAGGCTGGAAACTAAATTCAAAACATCTGTTTGTCGGCCTTGTTTTGGGATACGGCCGAAAAATAAAGTATCGCCAGTCATTTTTCGGCCACCTCTATATTGTAGGGCCGAGAACTAGACTCATGTCAATCATTTCTCGGCCGTATCATAATTAATAGGCCGAAAACTGAATACAGACGTACTACTTTTCGGCCTGTGGCCGAAAATCCTATGTAAAAAAGTTAACTTTCGGCCGCTATTTAAACTACCAAATTCCACGCTTTCTCGATCAAACAGATTGTAAAAACAATATACTAGACCTGAGAATATAATGAATATTAATTTACATTTTAAATTTATATAGTTTATTTAGCGTTATACCTTAAAATCTATAGTGGCCAAAAATCTAGAAAAGACTTCTTGGTTTTCGACCAAGTCTTTGTTCGCTAGGCCGAAAAATAAAGAAAAGTACTTTCCTATTCGGCCGTCAAAAAATTGATAATTAAATGACATATTTCAATGAACTTTTGTTTATAAGCATGTGGCCGCCAGCTAACAAGGTCAATCAGGTCACATAGTTATTTGTGTTTAGGTAATTTGTTTTGAAAGAAGTATTCAATAAATGTGGAATGTAATAGGTTTCAAATAATAGGTTATAATTCAGCTTTCGGCCGGCCGGCCGAGATTCAAACGACCCGTCATTTGTCATTTAGTTATCCAACCACGCCATAATTATGTTTTATACTAATTATTGCAACAAATTTAATCAAAATAACATTAAATTAACTCATTTTCGATATACAGTAATAAAGCTACCACTGAAAAAACAGTAAATGTGACCGTAACTTACCTTGAAAAAAGATCGAGCGCACTATTATTTTTGCTAATTAGCGAGACGTTTTCACTGCTCAACTTTCGCGGGCGCACTGACAAGACAATTAAAGCGTTATTATGCTCCCAATTTAAAGAGGTTTAGGTGACATTACGATTATGTTGGATGCATTGTATTTTTAAATAGGCATGTTATCGTTTTCATATTATTAGCGTATGTGTGCGTAACGGCCGAAAGCTAAAGAAGGCCGGCGAACTAACTATAAATTACCCTACGCGAGATGGATGTGAGAATTTTTTTCGACCGCTACGTTAAATATTGCGTTTATGGAAATTGCTTCACAATAAAAAATGCTATACAATTTAAATGCTATGTTATTGGATGGTAATATTAGTTTATTTTTAATTTTTACACTTTTGAAGACTTTTTCATCGAATTTTGATCAGAATCATATCTTCTATATGAATAAAAATCTCGTGTCACGATGTATGTACGGGATAACTTTGAAACTACTGAACCGATTTTGATCAAACTTTGCAACTAACTGTAATTTGGTCCAACTTTAAAGATAGGTTTTTATACGATACCGAAACAAAGTTAGCTGGGGCAGCTAGTTGTAACATATTTTAAATCACAGTTTTTACCCTATTAATCAGGCATACAATATTCATACAACCATGTCTCCAACTACTCGAAATGAAAACTACATTGATATAGGTACATCATAATAAAATGAGTGTTGAAATATAAATAAAAAATATGTTTAAACTAAATTGTAAAATACATTTTATATCAACTATTTACTTAAATCTCGCTCCAATTGAGTATTAGTAAGATTTTTTGTTTAGGTACCCAAAGTTAACTAAACATAACATATCGATATCAAATTTAAAGTATCCATAAAAGGCTTTTTTAAGCTACATGGTTAAGATTGTAAATCGAATGTCAGCATATAATTACAGCATGCAAGAATATTATCAAAATTATTTATCATTTCTTTTTCACAAAGATAATGTAAAACTGATACAGTCTTATTATAAAACGAGGACTAACTTTAATACCTGACTTAAACCATTATCCGTCCAAAACAAATTGACAATGATAGTCTAAACGTCAAAATGATAAGTGTCGAGTTATTTTGGTCGGATAATGGTTTAAATTAGATACTAAAGTTAGTCCTCGTTTTATAATAACACTGATAATGTTTATGCCCCTGGCATATAATTCATTCATTCCAGCCGTTAAAAATCCTCTTTTGGACAAACTGGCCTATCCTAAGGATTCTTAATTCCTGAGGATATTGCCATACTCATCACGCTTGGAAGGCAGTTGGCGAGCGCAGTTTCTTTGGCTTCTAGTGCTTCTGACGCTGCTGCCCATCAGAAGCATTTTTAAGCTGGGAAAGCATAGGAATTTGTTGGTTTTGCGAAGGGAATGAAGTAGGGGAACTAGGTACAGTCAGGGACAGAGATACCTAACCAGGCCCTCTACCTACATATATCTCGAATTATCTCTTAAACTTCTTCCATGCTGGTCTGGGAGAAAAGAAAAAACGTAGAATGCGCCAGTTTCTTCTCTTCCCGCGCAGATCGTAACAGGCGATCGAGGGAATAGGCGGAAATTTGAGGAATCATATGATTAGGCGATGCGGCTAGCAACCCATCACTATTATGATTCCGTTTTTAAGCTTATGACCACCAATATGCTAAATGTGGCCATAAGGTCTTATAGACCTGGGCTCTGTCTACCTCAAGGGAAAAAGACGTGATACTATGTATGTATCTCTACAACTATACATAATAACAACATGAAAATGTATATTCGGAAAGATTTTAATGAAGTCTTTCTTAGTATAAATTTTCATGTTAATCCTAACTAATATTATAAATGCGAAAGTGAGTTTGTTTGTTTGTTACGCTTTCACGTTGTAACTACTGAACCGATCATCATGAAACTTAGCATACACGTTAATGGGGTACGGAGAAGGACATACTGTTCCCGAGGGATCGACAATGACGCGGGCGGAGCCGCGGGCGAAAGCTAGTATTATTTATAGTTTAAGATGTATGGTACAGTCCCTGACTGTACTCATTCGGATGTATGGGGGAAAAACAAGCAACAGCTTGAGAGGCCCGGGGGAGCGTACCTGATGCCATATCTGCAACCACCGGTACTACCCGTGTAGTTGAGGATGTAACCATTAAGAGCCCGCCATATGCCAGGCGGCGTGGCGATACAAACGCGGATGGTCTAAACGCGTTGGCTACTTTGGATATTTTCGTTTTTTAGGAATATTCAAGGGTTGTTCGAAAAAGAAAAACATATGATGGCTGCCTTATCTGTAATGCAATAATAATCAAAAGTTTCAAGGTTAATTTTAATGTATTTGGTGAATAATGCTATATACCGAGTAAATTAGACGTGATTTGGAGGCAACTTTGCAATTTTTTTCTATCGAGAAAATTTAACGCAATCGTGTTTTTGAGTCATATAGTTACCAGAGTTAATCCTGAACTTTGCTGCATTTTTATTTCAACTTGAATATTTAATTATTATTGATATAACAGTCAATCATGCAAAGCAGTGTGAGGTAGTACGGACCCTTAATGATTATGAGAGGCTTAACCCAGTGGCAGTGGGGTGTGAAGATGACAATGATTAATTTTCCCAAATCATTCTTTCATGTTATTAGTCACGGTTGTAAGTACAATCGGTTTCGCAAAACAATACAGCTGTTTATGCAATATGCTGAACTTAATTGTCTTGTTGCGTTATAGCCATTTTGTGCAATGTTTCTCTACTTTCCACATTATCAATACTAATAATAAATCTGTAAGGGTTGGTCATTGAGTAAGTTACTTTGTTTTCAGAGATATTGTGTTTATAAGCTCTGTAAATTGAGAATTTTTAGTTTTTTTTTCTGTTTGTATGTATATTCCCTACATAACTCTTAAACAAATTAACTGAATTTTATGATACTTGATAGATAAACATTTTGACATACAGAACAGGCTACTTAATTTTTCCTCCAGTTATGATAAGACGTGGCCCCCATAGAAATGTACACAAATGGAGTTACGGGCACTGCTACTAAAAAGAAGTTATTTTAAAATGCGTGGAAGCTCTGGAAATACTTGTAATGAATTAAACGGAAAAAGTTTTTCCCAGATATGAGTCCGAGTTCTATTGTCATTGTTCATCCAGGTCAAACTCGACAAATGGCAAAAAGCGCTGGAAGATGCCGGTCTTAAAATTAGCAGATCGAAGACTGAATAAATGTTCTGCGATTTTGGGGGAACTTCGAGCGCTACTACCGTAAAGATCTGTGATAACTTGCTGCCAGTCTGTACCGACTTTAAGTACCTTGGCTCACTCATTCAGAACGACGGAAATGTCGATCGTGACGTCACCAAACGAATAACCACCGGATGGCTTAAGTGGAGACAGGTAACAGGGATGACGTGCGACAAACGGCTTCCACTTAAACTAAAAGGCAAAATATATAAAACCGTCATAAGACCTGCCTTACTTTACGAAGCGGAGTGCTGGGCGACGAAGAAGAAAGAGGAGCATCGTATTCATGTGGCAGAAATGCGAATGCTTAGTTGGATGTGTGGAATTACAAGGATGGATAAGATACGGAACCAGTACATAAGAGGGAGCCTGAAAGTCGCACCGGTAGTTGACAAATTAAAAAGCCAACGTCTAACATGGTATGGACATGTAGAAAGGAGAGATGCCGAACATCTGGCAAAAAGAATGTCCCATTTAGAAGTAGAAGGACGTAGAGGACGAGGGAAGCCAAGAAAGACGTGGATTGAATGTGTCAGAGGGGATATGAGGGAATGGGGGGTAAATATTGATATGGTTAAGGATAGAAAATTATGGAGAGAGTCGACATACAGAGCCGACCCCAAATAGGGAAAAGGCGAGGAAGAAGAAGAAGAGTCCGAGTTCTATTGATTCTTCACCCTCAAAACCCCTTATATAACTAGTGGTTCTGCGAGAACAGTAGACCTCGCGAGTCCTTACAACCAACATCCACATTTGCCCTCCAGTGCTCTAAAATATATCTGTTACTGATATGCTAATTGACTAAAGGATGATTTCCTTCAGTTACTATTTCCCAATCCCCGCTGCTCTTAATTAAGTACCAGAGGAAACGGAAATTTAAACCTACATTCCCTTTACCAGAAGACCCAACCAGACCCTTTTTTAAGAGGAAACACTAAGCTCGAGAGAATTGAACAATAGATATTTATAATATCTTTTGGTGTCGCGCCGCGAGCCCAAACAAACCCCGCAGAGTGCGATAGAGATAACTGCAGCTCGGGCGGAAAATACTTATAAAAATTACACAAAATTAACGCTTCGTAGTCTGATTTCTTCTCCAAAACTTAACCGATTTAATTTCTTTTTACATTAAAAATTTAAAATAAGCTATGGCTGTGTTTCTGCGTTTCTTTTTCTTATATAATTGCCCAAATTTGTTTTCTTGATGTTTGAACACAACGGAAATTCGCAACACACACAAAATTTTAACATACGGATTTTTTTAGTAAAAAATCATTACTCTATTGGTACCATCCGGCGAGGAATCATGGTGCTCAAGGGCCGTGTTTCCATACAAGAGTAGTCTCTTGTATGGAAACACGGCCCTTGAGCACCATGTTTAGTATGATTTTTTTTACACATTAACTAAGTTGGAGTGATACTCTTCAAGATCGGAAATATCGGAATAGCGAACTTGGCATGGGTGAATAGGAGGCAAAGTTTAAGTACCCGGTTTCATAGTTGTTATGTTACCAATTGGTCAACATTTTAATATCAAAATTTTAATAGGACGCTAATTTTCAACTGTTATGGCAGACAAACATGCGAACTTTACGTTAAGAAGTGGCCGGCATCTATAAGCCCCGGGTTCAAGTCACAGGATAGCATGTGAATCTTTTTTTATTTATTTTTAATTTTTATTTCAGGATTCTAAGTTTATTCAGTGTTTTCAATTATAAAAGTAATACGCAGTATTATGCTTTACGCCATAAAATATTTTTCATATTTTGATTTTTGTTCCTTAAGGAAAGTTGTTTAATTTCACTCCCTCTCCACTTCACGTACTTCAACTTCTTTCATAAATATACAGAAAATCGATTTCAGACAACTTTTGGGCAAATTGCCGACTATAAACACGTTCAAGTTTATCGTATAAAAAAGTTGTTCAGACAAAAAATTTGCGTCTTAATGAGAATAACAAAAAGGTCTAATGACATTTTTGATTTTTTTTCCAAATAGCTGTGCTGTGAGTTTATTTAAGTTTCCGACCCCCATATATCCGCCATTTCATAAAACTTCGAAAAACTGGCACGACAAAAAAAATTCTATATAATTACCGAACCTGCTCACAAAATTTCATGAGAATCGGTTGCGAAATGCGACCTGTAGGCGAGAACAGACAGACAGACAGACAGACAGACAGACAGACAGACAGACAGACAGACAGACAGATAGACAGGCAGACAGACAGACAGACGGACAAAAGAATTTTGGGCCAGTGGAAACTGAGATGCTTCGCTCGCTTCGCTCGCTCGGTCAATAAATTTAATTGAACTTGTTTGAAAACCATTTCTTAAATTCTTTTTAATATTTACACATATACAAGAAACGTTTTTTAAGTCCAATAGAAATCAGAGCCAGTTTGTCAGATGAATAAATATTGGGAGGAAATATATTTGGGCACAAAAACAAGTAGTTTGCTGTCTGGTTAAAAATATCAGAACTGGCCTGGACACCTACTTTGTGCTGTTGTTATTTGTTGCGTCCACAAGGACAAGAGATGGACGCACCAAATAACAAAATAGTAGGGCCCTACAGGCAACAGGAAACCAAGAGAAAAGTGGCCTGTAGACATAGAACAAATATGAAAAAAAAAATTGAATGGTTATTGCCAATGATAAACAGAAATGAAAAAAGAAAGTTATAGGAGGCTCTTACCCACAGAGGGACATGCATCACTAATGCTTATTATCCTCTTGTATGCGGCAATACCAGACACAATATTTAAACAATGCATTTTTGTGTAGATCTGCGAGATTAAATAGCCTAATGATAATAACAAAGCTTATATAAATAATACACAGTCAGGTTTGTTCAAATACTTGGAACTTAAGAATGTGTGAACCGATTTATATATTTATTTATATATCAAACATATATAAATCGGTTCACAGATTCTTTGTTACTTTTGTTTTCACCTCAAATATTTTTATGACCATAAAATAATAATGGAATGAAGTTCATGGGCCAGCTAGTGTACAATAATCAAAAGTTAAATAACAAACCAAATGCACAGTGTTAGTGTTACATAACAAAACAGTGTACAGTTAAGTTATTTACGGTAATGTTTTATTGCTGTATTCATTAGAATTAGAATGATAAATAAAGATTAAGTTTATTCAAGTGTAATTATTAGATCAGAAGATACTAACTCTACGAAGAGTAGTGCTCTACTAAATTCACACAAGAAATCATGTCATCTTATTTATTTGAAGATTGATTTTCTTTCTACTTTCTGAACAAGCTTTACCTTCAATATTATATTTGTATAGTATATTTACAATTGCCAGTGTTATATATTAACATGTGGGTAGTTAGCTACCCATGGATCTGCGGGTACCCCCCAGTTCGGTTCTACAACAGAAGCCAACACACATACGTAACAATCAGTTTATAAAAGTACATGCATGTTAGAAAACAAAAAAGAACATCAATTATGTTCGGATTCATCGAAAACAAAAAACACATGAAATATTTTTCAGGGTCACCTGCCACACACATCCTGTTAAAACACAGATGGCCGAAAAGGCTGAGGCAGTGTGCGCAGGTACAACATTAAGCTATATCTGGGAAGGGGACTTGAATGAACATTTATTAAAGAATAACATATCAAATAACGAATGTGTGGTCTTATATACTGGCAGATTAATATGACTGAGGAAAAGAATTGCATTTGTGTTCAATCTATGGCCTACTCGAATCTGTCTGAGGAATAATTGAAAAATTTGAAACTTAAAATTATTTTTTTTAACCCTTTTTAACAGGCGCCGTAGGTTCCTATATATTTTTAATTAGTTGTGTCTTTATACAAAAGTTCTAATTTTAAGTGGGCTTTATATGTATTGTACCTGGGTAAAGCTAATCAGCTTAAGGTAATTGACGGTAGTTTATGAAGGTAATTTAACACAACTTGGTTTGACGACTTCTGACCTGTCGTTTGTTAGCCATGGATAGTCAATTCATGGGTTATAGATTTCACTTCTTTAACAAGTGCTTAAATGTGATAAAATAGGTAATTTAAAATAAACATAGCCTATTACACAAAACCATGTTTACATGCATGTGTGTCTAGCTAAGTGGTTTTACTGCAGTGATAGTTGAGTAACAACGATAAAAGGGCGAAACGAACAACCGATATTACCGATACGAAAAAAAGACATCAAAAGTAGCTACAAATTTAACCTAATGTAAACTATTCGATGTCTGATAAGAAGATCGACTTGAAATTACCAGTAGAACAAAGAAAACTGGTATTTTCTATACCCTCAAGGTTGAAAATGATGATTGAAGTACCAAATAGTAGCAATCACAAATGTCACTTGGTAAAAATTCAGTGCGCAATATCAACTTACCTGCTTTGGAGAACTGGAAGCTGGAACTCGACACCGAAATCCAATTCAGCAAAGAAAATCTCCAATATATTGGCACAGGGAAAGTCAAAGATAATCGAACAAATTCATAGCACTCAAAAATGCAAGACAATCTGACGGAACAACAAGCGAAAACATACGAAATGTAAGAGAGAGAAAGAATATTTTCATAGAAAAAATATACCCATAGACTAAAGTCAGCTGTTTCCGAATAGTTCAACATCAAAATATGATGACTATTTTTATTTATAAATTAATTTCCGTGGTAAATGATACTTTATAATCGTTAAAAAGCCTGAAATTGATAAAATGTTTTTATTTAGTTTCTATTTTATGATTTCCATAGACAAATGAAAATAAAAGCGACCACAGCTTAAAAAATATTATGGCCCGGAAGAGTAGTTAGTCCACAGTACAAAAAGATCGAGGTAAATTCAGCTGCGGCGACCTCTGCATTTAATCCTCAGAACGAATAAAGTGCCAAACACGGAATTTAAAAAACAAGAGGAAGGGCCATAGCATATATTTTTCTTGAAAACCACTGTCGCCAAACTCACACAATAACATTTTACGCACACTGAAATTTAACGAATTAGAAAGCTTATAATTTCTTGGAACCACAAAGAAATAACAATCAGTTTACATTACAAAAAGAAAAACCTTATTTCTTGCGCCATAAAGTAGAATTAAGCAATAACACTTAGTGGTTTTTATGACAGCGTGCATATGCTACATCAGCTTCTTTCAATGTGCTTTTAACGATCTCAGACTACTTAGTTCAGCTATTCGCCAAAAGATGTCGTACTTAAAAGTTGTACACAATTTTACACCCTATTTACTAAGATTTAAGGTTTCAATTTGAACTCCATTATTTATTCTTCTAGAATGTTTTATCAATAATGTCATTGCTACTCAAATAGGGATTGGGTTCATATCTTTTTGCTAATGACGCTAGGAAATCGATCGATTCTAAAATTGGTGTTAATTCATTGTAATTCAATAATTATTGTAGAAAAGTAGCATTCGCCATCTTGGTTTCTAAAAATGACCTCACTGTTGTGATCTATACTGACCGACTTCAGTCGAACTCTGTGGGGCAGTAGTTAACATGCCAGCCTGCGACACGAGTGGTCCCGGGTTCGAACCCCGGTCAGGTCAAGATGGAAAATGATATTTTTCAGATTTGACGTGGGACTTGGATGTTTATCTATATTATCTATCCTTACTAATATTATAAACTGATATTATAAATGCGAAAGTGAGTTTATTTGTTACGTAAAAAGTACTATTCCAGATATTGACGCGGGCGAAGCCGCGGGCGAAAGCTAGTTTATTATAAAATATAGGATCGTTGAGTTAGTATCCCATTACACAAGTCTTGAACTTACTTTGGCTCAATCTGTTTGATTTGTTCATTATTTCTTATATTTTATTATTTTACCACTTAAACTACCATACATAATTAAACAATATTTAAAATAATATAAAAAATAATATATAAAAATAATTAACAGCCCCCGTGGTCTAGTGGTTAAGGCTTTGCCTGTTGACCCGGGGGTCGTGGGTTCAATTCCCACCGGAAGCATACTTTGTTTAGTTGTTTCCAGTTTGGTTAGGACATTGCATGCTTGAATCACCTGATTGTCTGATAATAAAGATGATTCCGTGCTTCGGAAGGCACGTTAAGCCGGTGGTCCCGGCTGCCATCTGGTAGTCGTTAAAGGAACCACGTCAGAGGCCGAGAGGCGGTTCCGAAAAACTCTGACACTAGGGTGTGCATGGTCGATTGACCGTGACACCTACTCGAAATGATGATGAATATTTAAAATCTGTTCATCCTAGGCCAAATTAGTTTATTCTATAGAATTCAAGACAAACTAGTTTCAATAGCGGTTTCTCGGGAACATAATTATATTATAAATTTTTTATCTGTATTTTATATTATAAATGAACGAATATTTATAGGTAGATTATATTTATAGGTAGGTTTTTATTTAAGATTTAATTAATTTTTAGTTTTATTTATTAAAATAATATATAACAGGAACATCAACTGACTTTCGCCTGAAAGTCAGTAGATGTTTTCTTTGACCAGGACTGGCCTTGCACAAAAATCAGCATTACCATCTATCGTGGCAATGCTGCCAGCCTTCTGAGCATTGTAGGGCAATGCCGGGCCTTTTTGCTTGTAAATGTTGTGTAGGTTTAGTCTTAAATTTTAAGTATTATCCTTACTAATATTATAAATGCGAAAGTGAGTTTGTTTGTTTGCTTATTTGTTTGTTAGTTACGCTTTCACACCGTAACAACTGAACCGATCATCATGAAACTTTGCATACAAGTTCTCTGGAGTGCGGAGAAGGACATAGGCTACCTTTTATCCCGGGAAAAACGTACTATACCCGAGGGATCGACATTGACGCAGGTGGAGCCGCGGGCGAAAGCTAGTACGTTAATAACGTCAACTATATTAAAGTTAAATTATCCAGTACACAGTGACAATAAAAAGCGTGTGCATATATAATTCAAAAATTAATACTTTTACAAATCGATATTCGATGATATCACAACCCTATTAAATAGAATGGCTTACTTCGCCTTGTGTCGTAATTTCTGATTCTACCACTCGCCACTAGATGGCGTACATGATCGAGGTATCATACAATTTTAGACTTTATCTCAATAGGCATACGTGTAATTTTTTATTTACTCTAATATTTATTTTCAATTAAATAGACAGAGGTTAATGCTAAAACAAATTTATGAAATACAGAGTAAATAGCGACCTATTGATGATAAGAAACACCTAATCGTAGTAAGTTCTTAGTACTACTATTGTTTTTGCACTCAAGGATAGAGCATCGAGTCATTTATAAGAGTTTTTTTAAGAAACACGCAAAGTAATACACCGGCAGCCACACGTCGCGTCACACCAACAACAACAGAGTAATTGAGCCTGGTTAAGACTCGCTGTGCTTAACTGCGGCACGCGGGCCACGCCTACACGTCCCTTCCATGAGGTTTATTATTCCGTGGTGCCAAACGCCACAACGGCATACTTACTGTAATAATTCAAACCATTTTAATATAACTTGGCTTAATTCGACAAAATTAAGACTGTACTAACACAAAGTGCAATTACATTCAAAATCTTATCACTATCTACCTATATTCTTGCATGCCACGTTGGCATTAATTGTCCATTAGACTATTTACGAAGATATTTAAACATAAATTTGTGTGAACCTAATGGCATGATGAGATCGTTATATGCTATATATAATTATGTATTGTACGTTGAAATAAAATTAATTATTTTTCATTTTTATTTTCAAGTACTGTTTCCCAGCGACTAGTTGGTCGATTGAATGATTTTAATGTAAGCTGCTGGTATAGTTTTCCAATTAATACCATTATACGGGAACGGTTTGACAATTTCCTTGAGTAAGAGGAAGGTGAGGCATAGCTAGTAGCTACGACTATGTCATGTAGGAAGTTTTAATTTAGACGAAGGAAGTTCATCAGTCTTACTGCACAGCATAAGGTTTAGGGGTATCCCGAATATGGCAAATAATTCCGATAGCTTCTTTTAAACAATTTGTTAACTTATATCAGAACACGGGAAAGCGAAATCTCGTCTATAACAGTTCGGGTATAATTTGAGAGGACCTTTAAAGTCTATTGAAATCGTTATATTTTTAAACGGGACACTCATGTTCTATTTTATTAGGACTGCCAACTATAGTTTCGGACTCATCAGGAGTCCATTTTCAAGGCGAATTTGGGATGCACGACTCCGAAATAATTTAAATTGGCCTAGTTACTTTGTTCAAGTGCCCTGTGTTCTAAGAAATCTTGGTCATATCAGGGCACGAAAATCATCTTTCGTAATCGAAAGAGTATGGCAAATTTTCCTAGTAGTTTATCTAGTAATCCATACTAGTTACAGCGGGAATGTTAAGGTTTTTAAACAGTTCAAAAAGTTTATAGTTAACTAGGTAGCTGTGTTAATGCTTTTGTTATGTCTCTTGATAGGGCATCGGCAACTACGTTGTCTCTACCTGGGCGATATGAGATTTCAAAATTGTGATTGGAAAGTTCACTTTCGTGAACTTTCCAATCACAATTTTGAAATCTTGCCTATGAGCGAAAAAAAGGCCCGCTACTCTTCACTCGTTTTGAGTGAGAGCTACACCAAGGGTGTCGTCAGATGCATCAGTTTCAACTGTAAGTTGTAATGTGGGATTGACAGCATTGATTACTGTCTACCGTATCTCGATTTTTATAATATATCAGATTGTAAAATAAATAAAAATAAATTTATCTGTTTTTGCTATAGTTACTACTACTTGCTTTACCTACCAAATAAAAAAATAGGAACTAATTTAACATTTATATACTAATATCATAGAATAGTAAAAGAAGCACCAAAATTTTGCAACTATCCTATCCACACCTCCGGCCTCCTGCAGCGGTAACGTAGGTAAGACTCGCGATGGTGTCAAAGATTCAAAGATTCAAAGATTTATTCAGAAAATAGGCCTTTTCAGGCACTTTTTCACGTCAATTCACCTTTAAAATTAAATAATACTTATTATATTATATTCAAATTATTAATTATTGTTTAAAAGCTACAAACTACTAGCGTTTCGGAACCGACCACTGCAGAGAAGAAGACGCCGAAAGAAACTCTTCAACAGTATTGGTCGCCTACTTGCCTGAAGGGCTTTGTATGATATTTAATATTTTTCTTTTCTTTTTTTTTGATGTCATGTTATATACAATTTTTATTAACATATTTTTGTGGAACACGTTATGTTAGCGATCGAGCGTGCAACAACAACAGATATGATAAACAACAGATATGATAAAAGTGTCAAAGAGGCCGAGCAGACCTGTCCCCCCTGGCAGCACCCGTTCACGAGTTGACGCATGGATCAGCCATCGGTGAGCTCAACCATATTAGAGGGAACTCGACGACCCGACACACAACGCCGCCACCAGTTTGAACATTTTAGTGAGCATGACCTACTCGATCTCAAGCACAAAACTCGAAAACTAATTGTCGACACTCGTTGACCGCAAACATATACATGTTTTACAATTGAGAGTTTATTTTAGACAATTATACAAAATAAAATAGCAGCAACAAAAAAAAGAAAACAATTATAAGTAAAATTAAAATAAAAGCGTTTAGAGAATTCCTGCATATCACTCGAGGTCTCGACTCCAAGCATTCTTATCAACGAAATAATCATTAATGCCATAATAAGCTCTTTTCAATAATATATTTTTTGTAACGTCTTTAAACTTCGGAAATGGCAAAGCTGTAATATTGTCAGGAATTTTATTATACAAACGAATACTAAGCCCTAAGAATGTATTCATAGTTTTCTGTAGTCTAAAAGCTTCATTAACTAGTTTATTTTTGTTTCTAGTATTGTATGTATGAACATGACAATTCTTAACATATTTGTGAATATTTTGATGTACGTGCAGTATATTAGCAAGAATGTATTGTGACGCAACCGTTAAAATTCCAGTTTCCTTAAATAACTCTCGAAGAGAATCCCTAGCCCCTAGTTTATAAATTGATCGAATAGCACGCTTTTGCAGAACGAAAATGCTGTTGACGTTTGCACCATTTCCCCAAAGCAATATCCCGTAAGACATTATACTATGGAAATAGCTAAAGTAAACAAGACGTGCTGTTTCGACATCTGTCAGTTGTCTTATTCGCCAAACGGCGTATGCCGCGGAGCTTAGTCTACCAGCAAGAGCTGTAATATGTGGACCCCATTGTAACTTTGAGTCGAGAGTTATTCCTAGAAATGTTGTCGAGTCAACAAATTCTACCACTTCATCATTAACAACTATTTTTGTGGGCACATGACTAACATTAGGGGTACAAAATTTGACACATTTAGTTTTTTTAGCATTTAGCAGGAGATTATTAGCTGTAAACCAATCTAATACCTGAGCGAGAGTGTCATTTACATCGTCAAAATTTGTCTTCTGTCTATCAACTTGAAAAACAAGTGATGTGTCATCAGCAAATAACACAGCTTTACAGGCACAGGCGTAGAATGGCAAATCATTAATATAAATGAGAAATAATAAGGGCCCCAAGATAGATCCCTGAGGAACTCCCATTTTGACAGACATCCCACTTGATTTAACTCCATTAAAACTAACTTTTTGTATTCTATTTACCAAGTATGATTTAATTAGCCTCAAAGATTAATTTTTCACCCCATAATAACTTAATTAATTTAATAGCGTTTCATGGTCTACACAGTCGAATGCTTTAGTAAGATCACAAAAAACTCCTATTGCATTTTGCGACTTTTCCCATGCCTCTAGGATATGCGTGAGCAAAGCAACTTCTGCATCTGTGGTGGAACGACCTTTAGTGAAACCATATTGTTCACTATGGAAAAGTTTATTTTTATTAAAGAAAGAAAGTAACTGTTTGAATATTAACTTTTCAAAAATTTTACTTAATACTGGTAGGATTGAAATTGGGCGATAATTATTAGGATCGTCTTTACTTCCCGCCTTATGCAGAGGTATAATCTTACTACATTTCATCAGATCGGGAAATGTTCCGGTATCTACACATTCATTAAATATTAACGCTAGATTTGGAGCTATATCGTCTATAATATTTTTTATTAAGGAAACAGAAATATCCCATAGATCCCCGGTTTTTTTAACGTTTAATTCATTAAAAGTGTCGATAATTGTTTGGGGAGTCACATTTTCAAAAATTAAAGTATTGTTACACTCTGGTACATGATCACGTAATATTTTTTCAGATCTTTGAGATGATGACTGAAGCGAGGCAGTTGTTTTAACAGGAATATCAGAAAAGAAATCTTCAAAACATTGAGCAACTTCAGTATTTGTCTCAAACTTCTGATCTTTGACTTGTAATTTTAATGACTCATTATTGCGTTTTTTAGTTTTTCCCGTTTCCTGATTAATAATGTTCCAAGTTGTTTTTATTTTGTCCCCGGAGCTGGCAATTTTTTTACATAAATATATAGACTTTGCGCAGGCACACACTTTTTTGAATATTTTAGAATAATTTCTAACGTAATTTAAAAAAACGGGATTTCTTTTATATTCTTTCATAGCCAGCAGATCATATAACTTATTCCTACTTTTATAAATTCCTACAGTAGCCCATTCACAGAATTTTTTTTTGTTAGAAATAATACGTGTCTTAACTTTAAACGTTTTGTTAAATTCTATGTCTATAGTCTTAAATAATTTATCATATAATACATGTGGATTGTCACTTTCCTCACAAATAATTGGCATTTTACTTGATACGTTTGCTTTAAATTCATATATTTTAGATTCAGAGGTGTCAAATTTAAAGCAGTCGAGCCCCTTTTTTTGTCGAATTGAGCCTGCCTTTTTGTAAACAAACAATACATTTACGTTCGAGGCATTGTTAAATAATCTTGAGCACTTTTTTAAGTAGTCATCGCAACAATCTCAAGGGTCTATATGGAAAATATATCAGGCCAAACAAAGTCGCATAACATTTAAATCATAAGAATAATAGGTACCAATACCTATTATTCTTATTAGCGAATGGCATTTCAGATTGTCAAGCGGGTCTCTACGGATCAAGCGCGATGTTAATGGCGTAGCTAGGCGTGGACAAAGTGGGCGCAAGCACGCGGCCTCGCGCCAAAAAGCGCCTCACGCATAATGTAACAAGGTAGGCTTTTTTGGGAAGCCTACTACAAAGAGCCACAAGGGCCTCACGAAACGTGTATTGCCCTAGCCCAACTTAAATCTTGCGCTGCCACTGCACGATGGCCTTCCAAAATCATACAGGTCTTGAGAAGTTTAAATTGAATATCAATACAAAATGGATTTAAAATACAGATGGCGCTGCTATCTGTACATCCAGTAAAGGTTGTGTAAGATTATCTTCCCTTTCAAAAAACCTTTGAACTTTCATTTCAAATGTCATTTATGTCAGTTTACTTGTCAAATAAATCTAATTTAGCAATGCCTGACCTATTGAATAGAAAATCGTGTGAAAATTAGAATAGAATTATTTTTGGAAACTTTCCAACATATTTAGTAAATGTTCATAGGCTCGCGCAAAAGTTGATTGTTGTGTGTTTATTCGACTCGTTTATTTACTAAAACTGTAAAAATCTTGTGTATCTAATGGCCATAACAATAACCTTTCGTCATTGTGGAGAGTGTTGATATTAATTTCTTTTAATTAGTAGTCAAAAACTATATCAAACATAGTGAATAATATGGCAAAAGAAGAAGACGATGATAATCTGCCAGATAAGGATGCGGCGAAAGAGTTTTACGCGAAATACGAACCAAAAGAGATTATAGGCAGGCGAGTGAAATTTGAAGTTATCACTATATGGGATCGTGGTTTCCGAATTGCGTTGTTGCCAAGTTTCTGAGAGCTTACTAATAGTGTCCATGAAGGCGGTACATGCTCGTTACTCTTTAAATTGCAAGTCTTCCCAATGACCTTGAGACGGTCGCTTCCGCCGCATAAAATCAAATATTATCAAACAATATCTCTAATTTGAGTGGGTCTACTTGAATCCTTATCTATGAATCTATGATAAATAACCACAATGTAAGCTAATTATGTAAATTGAATTGTCTGAACCATGTTCCCCGATAGTTGAGGAGACTCATTTTAATTTGAATGAATTAAGAATTCCTTTTCCAATATTACTATTAAGGGATATTTTACCAAAGTAGTTTGTTATTTAGTTCCATCATGGAGTAGAGAGAGAAGTAGTATTTTATTTACTATAGGGACTTGTACCCCGGCTTTGCATGCATGCTATTTACATATAAACCATCCTCTTGAATTACTATATATATTAAAAAAACAGCATCAAAATCCATTGCATAGTTAGATCTAAGCATACATAGGGACGGACAGCAGCAAGTGACTTTGTTTTTATACTATACGTATAGTGAAACTACATAGTATAAAAGATATTGATTGTGATGAAGTTTTTAAATGGCAAGCTAGATGCACGGCCAAGTCCTCTGGCTGCTCTGGCCAAGTATGGCTCAAGTAGTACAGAGAGGGTCATGCTCCTGTAGTGGAAACTAAAAAGGATGTGATGATGACAATGCTGCACCTAATGTATGTCTATTTTTTTTATTTATCTTTTTTACAACTATGTAAAGTAAATCTAGCTTGAAAGTGACTTCTGCATATCTTTCATGAACCACAAAAACTACTGACTAATTCTTACTACTATGTAAAGATTTTGTAACTTTCTAATTTATTGTTACATAGTCCTTTTATTCCATTCTTTAATCCTTGAACTGCTATGCCAGTGTCTGGCAAACCATTGGAAAAACTATTGTGTCTACAATGTCGGCAGTAAAAGAAATCTGCATATTCTCCAAACCCACACAATAACAAACACCAAAAAGAGCCTTTATAACCTAGCTTTTAAATATCGTCATCATCAGGTCTTTTTAGTCTGCACTGCAGGAGCATGACCCTCTCTGTACTACCGGAGCCATACTTGGCCAGAGCAGACAGAGGGTTTGGCCTACACTCTCCTCGCTGGCCAGACTGGTTGGAGAGGTCTCATTGATGTTTATGAGTTTTGTTTAGCTTGTATTTCCTAAGTCACCTCTTATGTCCTCCATGGGAAGACTAGGAGTGGTCCTATTCTACTCTGCCCGAAACCACACAATAACAAACACCAAAAAGAGCCTAGCTTTTAAATATCAGAAGAAGCAGAATTCAGGAACTTCCTTATGGAACTTCACCTTTCTCATATTTTTTTTTTATTCTAATCACTTTTTCGAGGCATCAGTACACTTGGTGTGACTATGCCAGCCTCATTGGGGGACCTCTATATAAAATTTATCTAAGATTAATTATAAACCTCCATAAAAGGTATACTGATTGCACTGAATGTGACAATGGACTGCTCAAGGCTACATTTTCTCATAGTTTAGTTAGCCAGTTTTCCTTATACTGTTTCTTTTTTCTTACAGAGGCATAAGCTCCACAGTCAGAAGATGCATAGAAAAAGAAACGGGCAGAGAATATGCAGCGAAGATTATAGACCTCAGTCAGGAGTCACAGGATGGCTTTGATACCCACACCATGCGTGATGCGACGCGGCAGGAGATACACATTCTAAGAATGGTGGCGGGTCACCCTTATATTAGTGAGTGAGTTGTAACTCCTTTGGTGGATGTTGCAGAAATTTAAATTAATTCCATCTCAAATTGGTTCTTTATATTTTGGTGAAATCCTAGTATAATAGTATCCAAAGTAGACAAAGTTTGTCGTTTGGTGGCACCGTAAGTTCCAAGGGTACTATTTTTGAAAGTGTGACACTTTCAAAAATAGTACCCTAACATTTACACTCCAACATTACTTTTCACATAAGTTTGGGCCTTAGATGATTATCTTCATAAATAAAATAAATATTCATATAAGGACAAATCTCACAGGTTGAGCTATCTCTCTCTACTAATACTGCCGGCTTCTGGGATACTAACTCAACGATAATATATTTTATAAATGACTAGCTGCCCCAGAAAAACTTCAGTTTCATTTTTTTTAAACCTTCCCTGACAAACATTTCAAAACCAAAATCAGCTAAATCAGCCCAGCCATTCTCAAGTTTTAGCAAGACAAACGAACAGCAATTGATTTTTGTACATGGTGAAATTTTGATCGTTTTGGAACCTTAAAAGGGTGACTCAGACCATCAATATGAACAACTTTTTCTATGGGACCAATGCTAAGAACTAAAAAAAAAATTCGTCATTTCCATACAAAAGAGTTCCGCCGCCCGGCCAGTTTGTATGGGAATGTCGAATTATTTTTGAGTTCCCAGCTTTGTTCCCATAGGAAAAGTTGTTCATTTTGATGGTCTGAGTCACCCCTTTAAGGGTACAAAACGATAAAAATTTCACCAGGTATACAAAGTTATATGTATAGATTAAATATACATGCATAATGGCTTATTTTATTTTCTCATAAAAAGGTGAATACATCATGTATCCACCTTTTTATGAGAATGTGAATAAACCTATGGCCACAGTATTCTCTGGCCATAGGTTTATTCACAATCGCGTCGCTCCTACCGTATTTGTTCGTGAGTATGTTTGACTCAGGGAGTGAGACGGCTTGTCTCAATCCCCGTGTCGATGTTGCTAGGCGATTATTAAAGGTGATTCACACTTGATACAGTTCGGAAAAAATTTGGGCCGTCTTCAATAATTTTATTATTTGACTTGCATTCGCCTGCAGCTTTGCTTGCGTAGTGAAGATAAATCAGGAATGCTTTTTCTGGAAATGTATCTGAAATGTACCCTATGACTTGATTAATAATGCTATGGTATGGTCACCAGTTTTTCAACCCTTCCTCGACCCCCTTTAGTTCAAGCTGGGGATAAGTTCACAAAAATTGACTTCCATTCCTTCCGTAGTTATCCAATTACATAAAATATATACACTTCACTATACTATTTTTAAAGCGATGACTGACCTCTCAACCACCAAGCGGCCCGATCGATCCGCATAACAATAAAAAATCCATTGTGTCCACGTTTTTACCTTTTTTTTATACCACTTAGTAGGCAAACAGGCATACGACCCACCTGATGGAAAGCGGTTACCGTAGCCTATGGACGCCTGCAACACCAGGGGTGCCACTCGCGCGTTGCCGACCAAATACCTGTCACTTTTTCAACCCCTTTATGGGATAAGCTCACGATAATCGAGTTCCATTTCTTCCAATTCCATATAAAAATATACTGGTCCGTGGTCGGGTCCGTCATCTGCTTGTCTGGTGGTTGCAGGTAAAATAAATAAATAAAAATGTTTACACAAGTTGTAGGAACCTCCTTTTAAGCAAAAATGTGCTTGTGCCAGGAAGCTCCGCTCTTTCATATCAGTTATTTTCCACATTTTTCATCATTTAGACACTGTTTCCCAAATAAACTAAAGTAAAAACTATAAAAGGTTTTAAAATTTAGAATTTAGAATGGCAGGTATGGCATAGGGAACACGCGGCAATCCTCCCAAGCTGCTGAGTTTTCGATACCTACCATGGAGAGTGAGACAGGTCTGTCTGAACCAAATTAAAAACTTTTTAAATGTCATTGTATTGTTCCAGTTGAACTGCAGGATGTATTCGAGTCGGAGACATTCATCTTCTTGGTGTTCGAGCTGTGCAAGAATGGAGAACTATTTGACTACCTCACGTCTGTCGTCACACTGTCCGAGAAGAAGACTAGATACATTATGAGGTGCGTAATTTTAACCCACTTCAACAAAGGAGGTTCTCGATTTGGTTGGAAGCTTTTTAAATGTTACTATTTTACCTTGTCCCACTTTTTCATGTGGGATCGGCAGAGTAGGTATGTCAATTCTCTCAATTTTTTAAATGTTTGTCTTCTAGGTGGGTCACATAAATGAGGGAGATAAGGAATGACGGAAATAGAGACTTGAAAAATATTTTTTATTTGAAAGAGTATGCTTTCCAATGGGTAACTTGTCCGGTTTATTTTAAAACTCAAAATGCGACTTGGGCTAACTTGAGAAAATAGACACAAACGGTTAATTTTCTTAATTTTAAAATACTTTCCTAATACAATTAATGTACACTAAAGTTATGTTTAGATCAATGATAAATATTTTTATTATAACAAATTATAAAAAATCCAATTAACCACTGGTTTACCAGCTTATTGAAAATAATAAAGCAAACTACCTCTAACAGGAATTATTCAATTATATGCAACATCTAATCTGATGATTTATATATTCTCCATAACTTAACATTGTCGCGCGGTTTCGGGATTACTTTGCTTCTCGGAGCTGTGTGCGGGGACAACGGGACAGGTGAATGAGAAAAAGGACAGTCCCGTTCAGAACGGGACGTTTAGTCACTTTATCTATCGAACAACAAGTAACGGTCAAGGGAATCGGCGAAAATCTAAAGAATCATGACAATAGGCGATACGGCTAGCAACCCATCACTAGTTTGATTCCGTTTTCCATCTTTACGCCCACCAGCATGCTAAACGTGGCCTTTCGGTCTTGACTTTAGGCACTGTCTACGCCGTAAGGGACATAGACGTACAACAAGTAAATGGGATTAAAAATTATACTAAAAACAAGAACAATGTAATAATAGAAAAACAAATAAGACAATGAAATATTGATTACATTCAATAATCATTCATACATCGACCATTGCTAGAATACTGGCTTTTTTATGAATATTTGACGGCAAACGAGCAGGCGAGCCACCTGATGGAAAGTTGTGAACGTCGCCCATGGACATCTGCAACACCAGAAAAGGTGCTGATGCGTTGCTGGCTCTTAAGATACCTGTAAACACGTCTTTTGAAGGACCCCAAGTCATAGCACAGAGAGAAAACCTCGGGCGGGATGAGTCCATTCCACAATCCTAAAGTGAAAAAAAAATGGCTTTTAAGTGAAAAACACTGTACCATAATCGGTTCACCTGTTTAAGAGTTACGGTGCCACAGACAGACACACACAGCGGTCACACCCCTTTTTTACGAAGGATTATGCAGCCAAAACAAATTAACATCTAACAATATATAATTCTCATTTAATTTTTGGGCGCACGGCGCTACATTGTATTAGTTAGTTAGTCTTAAATTGGTAAATCAGATAAATAATTTTGAAATAAAAGAAGAAAATATTTAAGATATATTTCGTGAATATGCTTTTATTACTATACTCTTTTTATTAGCTTCACCCGTATGTTTGCTTGTTTGTAACCGTTGTTTGTTTGTAACCGACTCCTTTAAACTCGATTTCGACCCACTTTAAACAAATTATTTTAAATTTCGGAAACTTATTATGGACCGATGACAATACTAATTTAATTTAATAAAAGCGTGTTGTAGTTTTTGTAAACTTCTTCTTCTTCTTCCGTCCCTGTTCCCGTTATCTGGGGTCGGGTCTCCTCACTCTACGGCGCCAGGTTGATCTGTCCTGAGTTGTCGGTTTTGGCAATTGGGCTTTCTTAAGGTCTCTTTCGATGTTTGTCCACCAGGTCGATGGCGGACGGCCTCTACCTCTCCTTTGTTCTGGCAAGCGTAATGCGATTTTCACTACATGCACGTCTCATGATATGGCCATACCATCTCAGGCGATTTTCCGACATTTTGTCTGCGATTGGTGCGACTTTAAAGCTCCCCCGTATATATTCATTCCGAATTCTGTCCATCCTGGTCATGGTATTTTTGTAAACTATATTTTTTTAAATTTCATATTGGATACGTAGTTTTTGAATAAACATATGGCGCCATCTCTGTTACATTAATGAAAACAAATTGTACCGTAAAGGCATTATTAAGATTTCGATGAGGATTGCAATGTGTTTTTAATGTGGTTTAATTAATTGATAAAATGGAAAAACACTGCTTTCTTAATGGTGGATGTGAAATTACTTCATGTGAGATAGCGCCACGTACCGGCAAAATTATTAATTGACCGGCTCGTCCGGGGAAGTACCACACTCACAAATCAACGTTTGAGTAGAAGCTTTACCGCTTGTTCGGTGAGTCAGAGAGCCGGAGGCCCATCCTTCCCCCCACCGCTCCTGTTACACCCTGGTGTTGCAGTTGTCCATGGGCAGCGCTGATCGCTTACCATCAGGTGACTCGCTTGCTCGTTTGCCGTGCTATATCATAAAAATAAATTAGAGAAACCTCGATAATTACAAATTCTTTTGTAATTAGCTACGAATAAAACTTTGTATACATTTACTGACCTACTTGCAACTTGCCAAGGGTAACTTGTGCGTTAAATACTCTTTTCCTGTTGCATTTTATTTCAGACGTAATGATACTGGGTACATTAATTTAAGTGCATTTTCGACGCCTGTAAAAACCTTGCTGTTTTGCTGTACGTTTTATAATTCAAATTGTGCTAATTATAACTGATAATCGTTTTTATATCACATAGAACGGCAAACGAGCATGTTAAGTGATCACCGCTGCCCATAGACAACTGCAACACCTCCTCGGGTGTGACAAGAGCGTTAGACTCGATTTTTTAAGATTACAGAGGCAGAAAAACTAAGGGAGCGTGCATTAATTACGTGAGGTGATTTTGGCAATTTTTCGGCCCCACTTCCCTCAATGGTGAGATCTTATAAGATTTAAGTCGAACGTATGAACGCCCCCTTACACTTCTGGCATTCATGTGAAAATGCGTAATGTGTAGAACATTACCACTATATCGCTGGACTTTAGTCCGCCCACGCACTGCAAACAAGTGTGAATTATCTCACAATACGTAACTTTACGTAAACATGATACCTATATGTAGTTTGAAGCTCCTTTGTTAATATATGTTTACGAGTGTTATTACGGTGTTGTTCTAAGTAGATAACTTGCTCATAATGTTGTTTTTAGGGTTCCGTACCCAAGGGGTTAAAACGGGACGCTATCATATTACTACTATTATATATTTAAAAATTCGGCCCAATCGTTTTTGCGTGATATTTTTTATTTATAACTTATGACGGCAAATTGCAACACCAGGGGTGCGACATGAGCGTTGCCGGAAAAATTGGTCGGCGATTGAATATTTCATAAACTAAAATACTATAAGGTTTTTTTACTTAATTCTTTTTTAGTTAAAAAAATATTTAGATAAGGTTTAATGTTAATAAAATCAAGTGACTAAGGCAAAAAGAAAAGATAACAATGTAGTAAACCGTAGCAATTTTAAATTGGAGGTTTATTTTTAAAATTGTTGTTATCTACTCTGCTTGGCATATATTTCCTAGTTGGAAACAAGACTGCTAGGGAAAATGCTAGATTTTACTCTGCCCATAAAGCACCCAGTGTCAGATGTCAACAACATTGTGTTTATCTACTTTTGTATAATCATACATAATGAGCGCAGATAAGCGAGATTCGCGTAAATTCTACTTGTATCACTCAGTTGCGTCGAGACTCTTGGACTGTCATATGCTCCTGGTATCTCCAGAGGAAAGCGTCCGCGATTTGTGCTGTGATTTTAATAATTAATTTTATTCTGATGGTGTATCTCTTGCTCGGTTATCATATCCTAGTACACCGTACGCTGTTCATAACATTTGTGGATAAGTTGGAGTATTTTTAAAGAAAAGTTATACCTATTTTATTGATTTTTGTGTGAAAAACTTTTCTTAACTTTTTTTAAGATTTAATTTTGAATCTTTTGCTGGGTTATAATCTCCTGGTTTACCAAAAGACCTTTTAAATATATTGTGATTTAGTGTGATGTCCAATAGTTATAAGAATTATTTTTAAAACAACGCACATTATGACATCCTGGTGTCTCTAAGACATTTTTTTGTGTGTTTGACTGTTTTTGTGTGTTGTGGACGATGGCTCTAAGTGTGTTCGCCGGGGGTGTGCCCGAAAAGTTCTTTGGTCGGAGGACATCTATCGAGTGTGTTGAATTTACTGACAAGTATTTAAATGTAGTTGTAGTATTTGGTTATTTGCTGTGCGAGGTAAATATTTCTAGTGTCAGGTCTGCGATTTATACGTGTATGCTGTATGTATTAAATATGAAAATTAATTTACTTCCGTACGTATATGATGCATCAGCGCGTTTTAATGCAATTGGATTATTGTCACATTTCAAACATTCTATGGTAATTGCAAATTCGAAATGCACAATTATCAAACGGATAAAAGTAGAAGAATTAAGAAAGAAACACTCAAAGCTTTCTATTATGACTAGCTCCGTGGCGCAGCGGTCAACACGCCAGCCTGCGACACGAGAGTGACCGGGTTCGATCCCCGGCCAGGTCAAGATGGAAAATGATCTTTTCAGATTGACCTGGGTCTTGGATGTATATGTATTTGTTATAAAATATAGTATCGTTGAGTTAGTATCCCATAACACAAGTCTCGAACTTACTTTGGGGCTAGCTCAATCTGTGTAATTTGTCCGTATATATTTATTTATTTATTCAATCGAATTTTGTAAAAGAACAAAATTCTATGTTTACTTAAATTCTGTTGATATATGAAGGTGCTTGCATACCTTCAATGTTTCATAACAATATGTTCAATTAAATTAGAGAAAAAAATATCTCCTATCGTTTTAGTACAACTTAACTACGGAATAATAATTTCTATTAAATTTACTTAGGACAAGTGCTACTATAACTTGCTCCATCTAGATGCGCACCTGCTCCGCAGCCATGAATTTGCAAATCCGTAAAATTACCCTGTTAAAATTACGAAAAATATGCGATAATTTTTCGTGAATTTCAACTATTTGACGTAATTTTCAAAGAATCTGTTCGAGGAAATGGGAGAAAGTCTTGGGAATCGTGGTAGTAGGCGAAGCGTCTAGTAAACTAGCACTATTTTTAAAATAGTGATTGTTTGCTAGCTGTATACTAACATATTTTGATTTAACATGCCAACCGTGGCTATTGGGTTTTATACATCTATGCTCTGTCTACTTGCATACATACATTCCTATTACATTTCTATAAAATCTAAATATATATAACTCAAAGGTGACTGATTGACATACTGATCTATCAACGCACAGCCCAAACCACTGGACAGATCGGGCTGAAATGCGCCATGTAGGTAGATGTTATGACGTAGGCATCCGCTAAGAAAGGATTTTGATCAATTCTACCCCCAAGGGGATAAAATAGGGGATGTTAGTTTGTATGAAACTTTGTCTTAACGCGAGCGAAGCCGCGGGCAAAAGCTAGTTGCGTATAATTTTGCAATCCTAACCTAGATGTTAGTGTAACAGCCAAATTACCGTAATACCTCTGTTTAACAACCAAATTCTATTGCAGGCAAGTACTAGAAGGAGTGCGATACGTGCACAGCAAATCCATCGTCCACAGGGATTTGAAGCCAGAGAACATACTCCTGGATGATCAGCTCAATGTCAAGATCACAGATTTTGGGTTCGCGAAGATCCTCAAAGAAGGCGAGAAACTTTTTGGTAAGCACTTCCTTCAAATACTCTTGCTTTGCTATGCACTCCTGCAGGCCTATTTGCTTACTTATTGTACAACGTTTTGATAGTCACTTTAAAATACATTACGTTTTATATATCTTAAATAAAAATTGTCAATCATACGAAAGCTGCGATGTAACGGGTGGCGCAAAAGTACGGGCACTAAAGAAAATACTTTTATTTTTTTTATATGACATTTTCTGTCATTCTGTTTTTGAAAATTGTGTAGTGAACAAATGTAAAATACACTGAAAATAAACATGGACCGTTTTACTCCCCAAGAACGTGGAATAATTGTGTCAATGTTCTTACGGAATAATTCATCAGTGATAAGAACACAACGTGAATTTCGTCGACGATTTCATGCAAGATCACCCGATCTGACCAGTCCAGACTTCTTTCTTTGGGGTTTTTTGAAATCTCGGGTGTATGTGAACAAGCCACAGACTCTCGCAGCTCTAAAAGAAAACATTCGTCAAGAAATAACGAACATATCGCAGGAAGTGTTACGGCAAGTTATGCAAAATGTCATAAATAGGGCTCAAATGTGTATCAACTCTGGAGGTCACCATTTAAAAGACATCATCTTTAAATCCTAATGGTACGAAATTTAATGGCACAAATATACATTTAAAAAAACCTAAATCTAGTTTTCTAATTTAGAAAAAATGTTATAGCTGAACCAAATAGGGTCTTTACTTTTGCGCCACCCAGTATTTTGAAGTGACTATCAAAACGTATACTGAGTTAGTAAATAGGCCTGCTGGTATGTTTAGATTTCACGTATGTATGACGTGTTGAAAGTTGAAACTCTTACCCGCATAGCGCATTTAAGATATAGCCAATGGAATTTAATATTTGCAAAAAAAAAAAAAACAGAATCAAAAGAGGTACATAAGTAGTTTTGATTTACTTAAATGTTAAAGCGGTAATCTTCAATCCAAGTTTTCGACCTCGTATTACATCCGAAACAATGTAGAATTTCTGAAAATTTGTCAAAAAAACTTTTTTTTTTTATATTTTGCAATGAAGGCGTATGTTGCGGCAAGTTTCTAGTCTGTCTCTAGTTATCATGACCTGGCCGGGAATCGAACCCCGAAACCTGCGATTTAAAGGAACTTGCAGTACCACTTAGTAAAGATATTTTAATTTAGTTTCATCTGTCTTGATGTTCGTCTGTAATTAAATCTTGCGAGGTAAATTTGATCCACTTCCCGGTTACCGGTTGAGCTGAAATTTTGCATGCATGTGTTAATCGGATGACAATACAAAATTGTGGAATCGTTGCGCTGGTCTGATGATGGAGTCGAGAGATGGCCATAGGAACTCTTAAACTAAACAAAGTACAGCAGCCGTGTTTGGTCTCATTTGATTTGTCGTGGAAAGCACTTTACATTGTGAATTAGTTTAAAATAATAGCTTGTCACAAAATGTAATTATTGCAAAAAAACTTAACAATAATTTTCTTAACGATAATTATTTATGACTATGTTTAGTACCGCTTTGCAAGTATACAAATATAAGTACCCAGCATATCCTTGGCATATAATTGTCCCAGCGTCGTAATCATAGTAAATGGGCCACTAAACTTAAACACAGCTAAGTGCATACGCACATCACATCGTGTCTCGTAAACAAACGATAGATAACTAGTTGATCTATTTCGGGAAACACGAGAGTAAATAAGGAAACATAAATTGTTTCAAAAAGTATATATTGTTTATCGTTGTTTTCCTTGTTTGTTTTTGATGATAAGAGATCTTATATCTTCTTATTAAACTAAATTAGGAAATGAAATATGGTGAAAAAATTTCATGAAGGCGGGGCTTGAAACAGCGACTTAGGTCTATGTACGACCTACGCTCTGCCAACTGAGCTACTGCGTGTTCTAACCTCCCGCCGAATTTCTACACCATATCCCATTCCCCTTATAATAAATTAAAAATAAAAAAGCCATTTATTGCCATTCATACACAGGTACATATCATTCACAATTTATAAATTTACCTCATCATCATCAGGTCCTTTTTAGTCTCTACTACAGGAGCATGACCCTCTCTGCACTACCAGGGCCATATTTGGCCACAGCAGCCAGAGGTCTTGGCCTACACTCTCCACGCTGGCCAGACGGGTTGGAGAGGTCTCATAGATGTTTATGAGCTTTGTTTAGCTTGTATTTCCTAAGTCGCCTTCTACGACATCCACGGGAAGACTTGGAGTGGTCCTATTCTACTCTGCTGGATACCACACGGCTAATAATATTAAATAAATTTACCTATTAAAATATTATACAGCTTATGTAGCTAATTTAATGTTGACAAAGGAATGCTTCAGCTTATGCTGCCAGAGACAGGCGTCTTAGGTAGCGCTGATTTTCAGGCACCCTCTCTTCCTGAGATGTCATGCGGGAGACATATGAGGGCTAAGATTGTACTACAAAAAATTAAGGCTTACGTCACCTAAATATCTTTTATCTTTAAAGGCAAAGTCTTTTGTTCAATGAAGACTAGCTTTCACCCGCGGCTCCCTCCGCGTCAATGTCGATCCCTCGGGAACTTATTTTTCCTTGGGATAAAATTACACCATGTCCTCCAGACAACGGGTATGCAAAATTTCATGACGATCGGATCAGTAGATAGGGCGTGAATGCGTAACAAACAAACTCACTTTCGCATTTATAATATTAGTTAGGTTAGGATACAGTAATGTTTGAAAAGTTTTGGTTTGTCAGGGTAAAGCCACATAAAATGTTGTAGTTGTACAGATAGGTCATTACTTGGATTAATACATAACATAGGCTACCTTTCATCCCGAAAAAACTGGTCCCGTAGGATGAGGTAGTGCGGCAAACGAGCAAGCGGGTCACTTGATGGTAAGCGATCACCGCTGCCCGTACTGCAACACCTGGGGTGTGGCAAGAGCGTTTGTTGTCGAGTCTCTGTTCTCTGGTAGACTGAGTGATGGGAGAGAGAGAAAGTAATCTAAAAATGGAATGGAATGAAATTTGAAATAAAATGAGGAATGAAAAATGGACAGGATGAGAAAGAAATGAGGTTGGACGAGATGCAGCATGCAGGTGGCATGCTGCAACGTTACAAGTTTATGATATCCTGACTAATATTATAAATGCGAAAGTGAGTTTGTTTGTAACGCTTTCACGTTGTAACTACAATACCGATCATCGTGAAATTTTGCATACACGTTATCTGGGGTACGGAGCAGGACATGGCGTACATTTTATCCCGGGAAAAAGTACTGTTCCCGAGGGATCGACATTGACGCGGGTGGAGCCGCGGGCGAAAGCTAGTAACCTATAAAAGCCAAACAGTACCCAAAAGCAACGGCAATTGTGGCTCGTGAAGTGTGCACCCGCACTTCATCATCATCGTCATCATCAGGTCTTTTTAGTCTCCACTGTAGGAGCATGACCCTCTCTGTAATACCGGAGCCATAGTTGGCCAGAGCAGACAGAGGATTTGGCCTACACTCTCCTCGCTGGCCAGACGGGTTGGAGAGGTCTCATTGATGTTTATGAGGGTTTGTTTAGCTTGTATTTCCTAAGTCTCCTCTTACGAAATCCATGGGAAGACTTGAAGGGGTCCTATTCTACTCTGCCGGAAACCACACGGCTAAAATAGTGCACCCGCACTAAACGTACATAATTTGAATTTTAACGTGCATGATTTGAATAGATATTGGGCGACTAATGACATAATGATAAGTGACGTCACAAAATGTTAATTATCAAGGTGATTAGCACTTTGACCTCAGTTATATTGACTTGTCTGATAAATCAATATATTAAATTCAGATGTTTTTAGTATAAGTTTTTACTGTCAGGCAGGTTATTCCGTACTCATCCCACGAATCCTCATCCTAATTATATTTAGTTGAATATTTTTTTATTCACTTCATCATCATCATCAGGTCTTTTTAGTCTCCACTGCAGGAGCATGACCCTCTGTACTACCGAATATACCATACTTGGCCAGAGCAGACGGAGGATTTGGTCTACACTCTTCTCGCTGGCCAAACTGGTTGGAGAGGTGTCATTGATGTTCACGAGCTTTGTTTAGCTTGTATTTCCTAAGTCGCCTCTTACGACCTCCATGGGAAGACTAGGAGTGGTCCTATTCTACTCTGCCGGAGACCATACAGCTAAACTGACTTTCTTCACTTATCCTATTTCTATTCTCAACGTTACCAAGTGTTTTTTTTTTTTAAATAAATTGGTGATATTTTTTGCTTCACTCATCTCATTTCTATTCCTCAGTCATACTTAGTGCTGATTGGTAGCAAATGTGTTTGCATCGAAAAACGAAATTGTCTGGTCTTATATATCTATACAACCTTCTATAAATCTATACACATTTTTAAATGATAAACTATGTAGGCATAAGAACAACAAGTATTGACCCCCAATTTAACCTTACATACCAAATTTCAAGTAAATATTAGACCAGTAGTTTTTTTGTGATCCTCTTTCAGACAGACAGATAGAAGATGGACAAAAATCCGAAACAGATGATTTGTCATCTATATCGATAGTTATGTCCAGCCCAGTCATCATAATTATCATGATTTCGAGTAGGTGTCACGGCCAATCGACCATGCACACCCTGATGTCAGAGTTCTTCGGAACCGCCTCTCGGCCTCTGACGTGGTTCCTTTAACGACTACCAGATGGCAGCCGGGACCACCGGCTTAACGTGCCTTCCGAAGCAAGGAATCATCTTTACTATCAGACAATCAGGTGATTCAAGCCTGCAATGTCCTAACCAAACTGGAAACAACTAAACAAAGTATGCTTCCGGTGGGAATCGAACCCATGATAGTTGTCTGTAAAGTCGGTTTACAGACGATCATTTTCCGTGATAACGGTGAAAGAGAGATAGTCCCAAATACGGATGCCAACTTAGGGATTTTGCCCCTAAATCTAGGGGCTAGAGTGTTAAAAGGTACATTTTTAGGGGCAGGAAATTTTTGGGAGTTTTTTAGGGGCTCCAAATATGTTTGGGATATTTAGGGGTGTTTTCAGTTTTGCGCGTAGATTTCTATATTTAGGGGTTTTTAGGGACATTCAGAAAAAAAACTTAGGGGAAAAATTTGGTGAAGGTTGGTGACACTGGTCCCAAGCCGAACGCTTAGGCCGATCGTGCCTCTCTATCGCTTGTTCCGTGCTCTCGCTTGCACACGGAACGTGACACTTATTCGTGCGTGCAGCCGGCGTTCATCCATTTATAAGATGTTATCACGTCAAAATCAAAAAAATATTTAATATCATATAGTATCTCCACAAGACCTGGATAGCCGTGTGGTATCCGGCAGAGTAGAATAGGACCACTCCAAGTCTTCCCGTGGATGTCGTAGAAGGCGACTCAGGAAATACAAGCTAAACAAAGCTTATAAACATCTAAGAGACCTCTCCAACCCGTCTGGCCAGCGTGGAGAGTGTAGGCCAAGTCCTCTGGCTGCTCTGGCCAAGTATAGCCCTAGTAGTACAGAGAGGGTCGTGCTCCTGTAGTGGAGACTAAAGAGGACCTGATGATGATGATGATATTTCTTTAGTTAATCCCAAAAATGTATTGTTTTTGTTACACTTCTTGCTCTTTCGTTTTATTACGATCGAACACTGAACTCCAAAATACAGGCTTAAGCCTAGTTTGGAGCGCAGGGTTTACATACATATAGGTAATTGTGTCATCTGTAACCTACTCAAAAAAACTAAATGTGTATACAACTTTATATGAATAAAGAATTTATTATTATATTATTATTAGAGTATTTCCACAACAAAAGTGTTAACAAAGATCTACGGTCTAGCGAGCTAGGATGTCTACATAGACATCTGGTTTGAACACGATACTGCACGCCGCGGCACTGAGAACAAAGACCCTTGTCAGAGATAGCAGAACAATGTAACAATCGGGGGTGACGATGACTCTTCATCCTTTCCTTTGTCATCTTAAAACTAGGACTTAGCTCGGAATTAAGTAAAAGGCTAGTTTCCTAAGTCAATACAATAAATATTAAGATTAGTCAATTTATTTGATAATCAATACTAATAATAAATCTATAAGTGTTGGTCATGGAGTACGTTACTTTGTTTTCAGAGATATCGTGTTTATAAGCTCTATGCATGATACTGAAACTAATTGGAGGATTTTTTTCTGTATGTATGTTTCTATATATATAGCTCTTAAACGAATTGACTGAATTTTACGAAACTTGGTAGATATACGTTTAGGCGTACAGGACACAGGATAGGCTACGTATTTTTTTACACAAACATAGCATAAAATGTTCGCGAACGAAGTCGCGGACATTGCTAGTCAAGGATAAAAGTGTTCATGTAAGAAAGAGTTATAAATAGTTGTCCTGGCAAACTTCGTAACGCTATTATTTTTGTCGTAAATATTTCTGATATTTAAATAGTTTATTCTGCTATTCGGGTTAATAAAAAACCAACAAATCGGAGATTATAAAATCGGTTCACCCGTTCTTAAGATGGTTCTCAGTCAGCGACAGAGATACCTTGCCAGGCCCTGTATCTATATCTTGAATTTTCTCTTAAACTATAAATAATAATGACATAAAAAATTATATACACAAAGATTTTAATGAAGCCTTTCTTAATATAAATTTTCACGTTTATATTTTTTATAGTTTAAGAGAAAATTCAAGATATAGATACAGGGCCTGGCAAGGTATCTCTGTCGCTGACTGTTTTGCACGAAATTGTGGAAATAGACGTGTTTTCAAATCACTAGTACTATGCGCTGAATTAATTGAATAGATCAAAAGTATTTGTATAATTTAGGTCGATCCTTGCACAAGATCACCCCCTTGTTGGAAATTCGAAACAGATACATATGAAATTTAAAAACGATATTTAGTATATGTTACATGTAAATACATTTTTCTTCGAAAATTTGATAATTTTATGTCTCTTCTCACATGACAATATTTATATTTACATCGCAGAGGTCGCCCCCTATCGTTATTTTTTTTTATAAAAATATACATATGGAAATATTAACACTTTTCATTTTTTTAAATAAATAATCGCCTCATGGTTTTGCGCAGTCTAATAGCTTGTGCAGTCGCGACGTTCGCGCAGCACCCGCTTAAAGTGTTCGAACAAACCCCACTTTGTTTTATATATTTAGATATCAATATTACAACTGCAAGTTATATAGCCGGCATTATTAAAAATCTAATAGTTTAAAACTTTTTTTGTATTTTTTATGCATTTGTTTTTCTTTCAGAACTATGCGGCACGCCTGGTTACCTCGCTCCAGAAACGCTGAAAGCGAATATGTTCGAAGACGCCCCTGGCTACGGCATGGAGGTCGACATGTTAGTATTGTTTTATGGTTTTTTTTTTTTGTCATCATCTCAGCCACAGAATAGAACTAGTACTGTCGTACAGAAGCCGCACTCTGCAACGGTATTCAAAGAAATATCAACTTAATGTAGTTAGCGATACGGTGTAATTTAGATCGCGTCACAACGTAGCACCTTTTCGTTTAGATACGTACATAATGTATTGTAAGCCAACGTCATTGAACACGTGACCAAACGCGCGTCGTTCCTGCTGGACAAATCCAGCCATAATAGTAGATTCCCTGGGCTGAGACAGGACTGTCTCACTCCCCGTGTCGGTATCAAAAACATACCTATGAGTGGCGACCACTTCGACAGACAGTCCTGTCTCAGCCCAGAGAATCTACTATTAGACATAGGCCTAACTAAGCATTTCCAACATGACTGGTAGAAAGCGGGCCACATCCAGCTCCTAGCGTTCTGGTTCATCATCATGATCATTTCAGCCGTAATGGTCACTGTTGGACGTAGGCCTCTCCCAAGAATTATTTGTTCCATGGGAGGATATTGCCATACTCACCATGCTTGGCACGCGGGTAGGCAAGCGCAGTTGCAAGCAGCAGCAGTTAGCCAAAGAGCTTGTGCTTCCGACACTGCTGCCCATCGGAAGCATTATTAAGCTGAAGGATAGGAATTCGTTGGATTTGGGGCAATAATGAAGGTATTGGGATACAACTCACTCAGATGAATGGGGGAAAAGTAGCAGACCAGGATATCATTTTCGAACAAATTGTACCACTTGAATACAACAATTTTTTTCTAATTTTTTGAACTGTTTGAAAATACTAATTTTAGATTGGTTTATATTATCTAGCCAGCTCTCCATACATCTTTGCAACAACTCCTTTGGTACACTTATTGTGTGAGTGTGAATGGAGAAGGCAAAGCAAACTACTCCATTGTAACTGTCAAACATTGCCATTGTGTGCGTTACCACACATTAACACCGACAATAGCTTCTTATAGAATATCCGTGAGGGAGAGATCATTATCAATATCTAGATTGAAGTTGTATTGATTGTTTCTAAGTGCTGTCGCATTATTCGTAAAGCATTTATTTAAATTATATTTATTTTCTAGGTTTCCGTAGTAAACAAGGATTTGAAAGAAAGAAAGAAAGAAAGAAAAAATGTTTATTTGGCACATATAGGTAAAACAATACAAACAATATACACATGACAAATCAATTTTGTACCAAAATGGTCCCCACTCAGCATAAATGCCGTGGTGTTGGCCACGACGCTGGTCTTCCGTGGATACCATGCTAATTTAAAACAATAATAAAAATGAATAAATGCAAATAAAATTAAAACGAGTGATAACAAGAAATAAAAAAGTATAAGCACTACAACAATATATCACTACCTAAATTCCAACGTAGTTATTTATTATATTTAAACTGCTGCAATTCTTAACTTTTGTGCACTTAAAATATACTTCTTCAGTTCAACTTTAAAAGATTTAATAGTTGATGAGTGTCTGATTGGAGGTGGAATATTGTTCCAACAACTAGTCGCAGCATATCTAAAACTGCCTTTAAAAGCAGCAGTTTTATGTCTTGGACATATTAGTCGGTCTGGCATTCTAGCTCTTACAGTGATCTTTCTTATAGTTTCGCCATGTCTGTCCGTCCGCGATTTTGCCCAGAAACTATAAGTACTAGAAAGCTGTAATTTGGAATGGATATGTATATTAATCATGCCGAAAAAGTGGTAAAATAAAATTTTGAATTTTTTTCTAACGTAGCTCCCATACCAGTAAAGTGGGAGTATTTTTTTGTCTCTGCTAACCCAACGTGTGGGGTGTTGTTGAATAGGTCTTTAAAAAATATTGTGAACTTGTGAACATCATTTTTCGATTTACTCATGCATTTCGGAAATATTTGGTTTTATAGTACAAACTTTTGTTAGAGTTCAGTTTCCCCCCCTCTATCTACTAAATGGTCGTAAGAACACGTGAAAAAATTCACGGCAATTGTATACACCTATAACGAATTTTAATGGAAAACTATCAGAGCTAAGAAGAGAGAAAAGAAGAACAAATTAAAGAGTTATAATCGACCAACTTAGAACTCGGAAAAGTAAAATTTCATACAATACAAATTGAATTGAAAATTAGTTAAGGCAGATGTTAATTTCGTAAACCAACTACTGAATATAAATATACGAACCACGTTAAGTTAAGAAAATATAAAACCATAGCAGCTTTAATAATAATAATACCTAAATGAATCGCAATGTGTTTACGTTCGACGGCACGCGGCGCTTGGCGGAACGATATCTTGGTTGGTGTCAATCTGCGCTTGGGAGTCAAAGTAATTTTACGTACGAAATCTTGTTACCTACCACCGCTTGCCTCTATTCGCGGTGGTATTCGAATAGACGATATTTATTCTAATTTTCCTTGTGTAGGAGTAGGATTTTATAACCCCTTCTTCAGTTACCACCGTCGTAGGTGGGCTCGTTTTTAATCGTTAAACCGTGAGGCGTGAACTCAAAGCTGGCATTCGCCTACGGAACCCTACACTGTACGTGGCCCGACTCGCACTTGGCCGGTTTTTCAAGATTAGTCGCATATTATGATCACATAACAGTTATTCTTATATAAGTAATGTAACCGATCTAGTTGACTATTGTTCGATACTAATGAACTGTTAAGGCAGTTTTATGAGTTGGTAATAAAAATATTGTCATGATGTATGGTCGTGTTACGTGACCTTTGTATGACTAAGAAATCATACAAAGGTCATGTAGATAGATGAAGCAGATGTCAGTTGGATCATCATCATCATCATCATCAGGTCTTTTTAGTCTCCACTGCAGGAGCATGACCCTCTGTACTACCGGAGCCATACTTGGTCAGAGCAGACAGAGTATTTGGCCTACACTCCCCTCGCTGGCCAGACGGGTTGGAGAGATACTTTAACTGAATTTCACGAGGTCTTGTTATGTAAAATATCCAATATTTAGTAAAGCTTGGGTAGAGGGGAGACAGATTTGCTTACATTTGCTGACAACAAGGGGAGGGGGTTAAAATAGCTGATATTGCAAATCTCAGGATATTTAGAATTTTCATTAAAATACAGTTAATTTAAGAGATAAGAGAGAGAGAAGCAAACAAAAACTAATCTTGATAATAATAACCTAGAGAATATCATTTAACAAAACCTTTGGTTATCATTTTTGGTAATACATTAATTCATTCAATAATTTTGTAATTGCAGAATCAAAATCAGCACTTATTTATCAAATGACTTTTTTAAATTCTTAGTTTACAAGAACATTCTCAACGTGCAACAAAATATATAGGATTTTTTCAATTTAAAACAGGTTTTTTTCCGAAGTTTTTATTTTTTCATCTGGTAACCTTTTGCAGTTTCTCCATTAGTGGAGGCTGGAGGGACCCTTCAGAGGGGGTGGTACCGTAGCGTGGTATCTCTGGTACTCAATATTTATTTTTAAATACGCCTTAAGGTTGGCTTTGAGAGCGCGTTCTGTAATTTTATACGAAATCCGCGTCACGTGCCGCCCCCGCCGCACATCAAAGTTGACCTTAAAAGTCTTTTCGGGTCATCAAATATCTCCATTCCGTCACCGCTAGTATATACAAATTGATTACATAATCAATAACTGCCAAATAAAAGCACGTGACAGATAACAACTTTGGTAGACTACAGGCACAGAGTACTACTACTTACTTACAGAAGTCTCACACTTAATAAAAAAAAATAACAACTCAATGTAGTAATTTAGGTCGCGTCAGAACGCAGCATCTTTTCGTTTAGACACCTACAGAATCCATTGCAAGCCAATTTCATTCTTAAAGATCTGAACAAACGATACATAATGCTGTGCTGCTAGGGGGGACTGGTCTGCTCGGCCTCTTCGAGGCTACTGTGTATAATGTAAAATATTATCATTGCACACTCGATCGCTAACATAATATGTTCCAAAAATAATAATGTATATAATAAAAATTGTAATCATTATTAGAAATGAATAAAAAGAAATGATAAATGAAGAAATTAGATGATAAATGATAAAGATAGATGATAAAATTAAAAAGTCCTTCAGGCGAGTAGGCGACCAATACTGTTGAAAAGCGTTTTTTTGGTGTTTCTTCTCTGCAGTGGTAGGTTCCGAAATGCTAGTAGTCTGTAGCTTTTGCACATTAATTAATAATATAAATATGACTAAATTTAATCCTTTAAAATGTGATTTGACGTGCCTGCAAAGGCCTATTTTCTAAATAAACGTTTTGATTACTTAAATTGTTTTTAAATAGCATTACAATGCTCGGTATATTATTAAAATTGAAAATATGTAATGAAAAAGAACTCGGCCACAGGTAGGATTCGAACCACGTCCCTTAGGTTAACGCCTTAAGTGTGATACCATTACACCACCGTGACTTCGAATCACCGCGTCGAATTTTCGTTCGAATTTTAGTTCGAATCCTACCTGTGGCCGAGTTCTTTTTCATCACATATTTTCAATTTTAATAAACGTTTTGATTGTTGATTTTTATAATTCGATGAAGTCGGTGTACACATGTGACCAAACGCGCGTCGTACCTATCGGATTTGCCCGGTGTTACCGCTACGAAGTGGTCGCCGCGCGTAGGTATGTTTTTAACAGCCTCCGTGGTCCAGTGGTTAAGGCGTTTGCCTGTTGACCCGGGGTTCGTGGGTTCGATTCCCACCGGAAGCATACTTTGTTTAGTTGTTTCCAGTTTGGTTAGGACATTGCAGGCTTGAATCACCTGATTGTCTGATAATAAAGATGATTCCGTGCTTCGGAAGGCACGTTAAGCCGGTGGTCCCGGCTGCCATCTGGTAGTCGTTAAAGGAACCACGTCAGAGGCCGAGAGGCGGTTCCGAAGAACTCTGACACCAGGGTGTGCATGGTCGATTGACCGTGACACCTACTCGAAATAATGATGATGCTGACGGGCAGTGAGACAGGCCTGCTAAAGGCGATTCACACTTGATACAGTTCGAAAAAAATTTGGGATGTCTTCAATAATTTTATTTATATTTGACCGCAGCTTTACTTGCGTTAGTGAAAATAAATCGCGATCGCTGTTTTTTGGAAATGAATTTGAAATGTACCCTATGTAATTTCGGTACCCTTATTCAATATTCTAATTTTTAAAGCGATGACTTGATTAATAATTATATAACCATACCAGTTTTTCAATCCCTTCTCGACCTCCTTTAGGGGATAAGTTCACGAAAATCGACTTCCATTTCTTCCAATTCCATATTAAATATACACTGATCACTGGTCAGGGGTTTGATGTTCAACTGCTTGTCCGTTGGCAGGTATGGCATAGAGAACGCACGCCATGCCTCCCGAGCTGCTGAGTAAATAGTATCCCAATACCAAGGTATTGGGATATTTCTTTCCAAAATCCAACAAAATCGTATCTTTCCCCAACTTAAACATGCCTCTAAGGGGTAGCAGCGTCGGAAGCAGAAAAAGCCAAAGAAACTGCGCTGGCCAACTCGCGTATGACATCTCACGGAACCAAGAATCCTCGGCAGAGGCCTTTGTCCAGCCGTGGACTTCTTATAGTAGAAATGGTGAATGATGACTCCTGTCATTCCGATCTGGTTATCGTCCTGTAAGTGCGATATCCCACAAGTCATTATCATTTGAATTTGCCTCGTACACGCGTCTGTGTCAATCGGATAACCCGAGCCGAGATCATACAATGCAAAGTTCAGGACATATAATGGAGGCGGAGCTCAGACGTCAATCGTTATCAATCATATGATATAAATATTCACATGTAAGAGGGGATTATTATATCCTGGGTCGATTTTAGTGGAGTTTTACTATGTTATGGCCCAAAGCATACGACGGCGACGAACAGTGGTGATCAAAATTCCAAATAAATTATTTTTCTTTCTTTCTTTCAAAAAGGCCGCGGCGCGCTCTTATTAGTATCGGAATAAGGTTGCACTTTGTACGCATATATCCGCCAAGAGACATGAAATATTGTGCGGACAAATTGCAACCTTATTCTAATACTAACAAGTGCGCGCCGTGGACTTTTTGTCCGCCATTGTCCGTCGTCTGCGTTGGCCTATACCATACACATTAGAATAGCACATAACTTTTATTTTTTATGTAATAGGGCGGCAAACGAACAAGCGAGTCACCTGATGGTAAGCGACTAGCGCTGCCCATGACAACTGCAACACCAGGGTGTAACAGGAGCGTTGCCGGCCTTTCAAGGAGTTGGGGAAAGGTATTGGGGGAAGGACATGGGGGAAGGATGGGCCTCCGGCTCTCACTCACCGAACGAAGCATAGAAGCGGTAAAGCTCCTACTCAAACGTCGATTTTCTGTGAGAGTGTGGTACTTCCCCGAAAGAGCCGGCCCATTCATGCTACTAGCAAAAATGAATTTGCCGGTAGCGTGGCTCTACCACAACTTAAAAAAGTTATAAATTACGTGGATGGAGTCGTAGGAAAAAGCTAGTCAATCCACCCGCTGATCGTGGATCAATTAATGTCAATGCGCAAATAATAATTCCAGACTATTGAGTAATGATCGGTACAGTTCTCCACTTTTATAAGTTACACCGTTGTACAGGGGAGCAGGTAAAACTGACTCCTCTAACAACGGATTTCAAATTGTTGGGGGGTCACATTTATCTGCCCCCGACTGTCCTGCGCAAAAATCAAAGTTTTGCATGACTCGAAAATATCCGTCGGCGTACGCGCCACGTCTGGAGTTCGCTGCAGCGCCGCGCAGTAGAAATACAGAGCGAGACTGCACGAGTCCTGTTATTTTTTGATTCCAAATCTTATGTCGTAGCTTTAAGTTCGTTATTTCACTGATATTTTCACTCAGGCTTTTGCAATCGGTTTTTCTTTATCATACCTACCAGAAGATAATTAAAAATGTGATGAAAAAATTATATCTCTTACTGTGGTCGTGGTGGACATTTGTCCTATATAATTTTACATCAATAATTAACCAAACATTACAATTTGAATCATTTTCACCTAAATTCATTGTTTTATTTTGATTTATAAACAATCTTTCCATGCTGGTGTAGTAGAAAAGAAAAATAAACGTAAAATATACCTGGCAGCTGCTTCCCTTTCCACGCATGTCGGGGGAATGGGCGAAAATCTGACGAATCATGTTAGTAGGCGATGCACCTTGCGGCCGTATTTTGATTGAGTGTTTCACCTTACGCCCACCAACATGGAAATCGTGACTTTTAAGTCTTTAAGACCTGGGCTCTGTCTACCCCGCGAGGGAAAAAGATGTGACCGTATACAACATAAATGAAGCGGAGCTTAGACGTCAATCGTTATCAATCAATATTTAACTCGATGTTCGTGCGTCAATTAATGTCAATCTGCAATTTCAGTACCAGATTAGTGAGCAATTAATCTGGTTTGGTTCAATTAACAACGTAATTCTTGCGTCAGGCAAAAATAGAAAAGAGAAAAAGAAATAGGCTTGTTTCCTAAAAAAATACCATTTTAAATAATTAGTCCGTTCTATAGATTATCGAAAAATATTAGATACGTATTTTTTCTTTTTTCAATTAAATAAAAGATGATAAAGATAAAGCGCATCAAAGATCCGCCACTCCTGGCGGCTCATGACGCAACAGGCCGGTAAAAAGTGTACCGGACTGTGACGTCACACGAAACTTTAACGGGCTATACTTTTATCAATTTTTGTTCGATTGAAAAAAGAAAAAATACGTATCTAATATTTTTCGATAATCTATAAGACGGACTAATTATTTTAAATGTTATTTTTTTAGGAAACAAGCCTATTGGTTGACTGTAAAATCGGTTTACGGGCGATAATTTTACGTGATAATGATGGAAGAGAGATAGATGCGTCACAAGCCGAACGCTTAGGCCGATCATGCCTCTATCGCTTGTTCCGCATTTTCGCTAGCGCACAGAACGTGACACTTTTTCATGCGTGCAGTTGGCGTTCATCGATTTATAATACGTTATCACGTCAAAAGAAGAAAGCGTTTGCAATTTTGTATTCCATTAGGGATTCTGATTCCAGGTTTTCAATATAGTTCAGAGGTTCAAAATCACGCTGTATATAAAACGCTATGATTCAAAGATTAATTAAGAAAATAGGTTCTATCAGGCACTTTTTCGCGTTCATTCACATTTGAAATAAACGTAATTTACTTATGTTAAAACTACGAATCATTGAGAATGAGAATGGTTTATTTGCCAAAATACAGCAAGTTTCTTCAAAAGCTACACACTACTAGGTACCTTTGAACAATCTTGCTGTATTTTTGATAGAACCTTAAATACTTTAATACCTTTTCTTAAATTATCTTTGAATCTTAGCGTTTATAAAGTATAAACGTTTATATACAGCGTGATTTTGAACCGCTGAACTATATTGAAAACATGGAATCAGAATCCCTAATGGAATACAAAATTGCAAGAAAAAAGCTGAAAAATAACAAACTTTTCAAAAATCGTTCAAGATTTCCTGAATTCCATGCTAAAGCGTTTCATTGCCAGCTGATAACAATGCGTTTTCCATTGTTTGCTCGCACATACGCGGGACGCGGCACTGAAAGGGTTAATTTAGGCCTGTGAGCACCGCGCAGTGCATATGTAAGTGGCCAACACAGGTATCAGATTTTAAGCTGCCTAGGGCATCAGCCATAGCCTAACGACTGCCGTCAATGATGACAGCCGGGACTAACGGCTTTACGTGCCTTACTTGCGGTCACCCATCCTAGTGGGAACCACGTCTGAGGTTGCTTAACATGCACAATCGCTAATAATGCTCAGACCCACTGGAAAATCAGGCACCTCATATACCTAATATAGGCATAGTAGCAATAATATTTTTAATAGAGCATAGAAACAGTACGTATAAGCCAATTGAATAAATATTTGAACCATTATTAACTATTTTTTTTATATATTTACAGATGGGCATGTGGAGTCATCATGTTTACTTTGTAAGTATGTTTTTCTATATGATGTTTTTTCTTTCACAAAGAATTATTTTTAATCTGTTTTCCAATTCCTGGACGAAGTTCCAGTTAACTATCTTAGAAGTTAAATCATCACATATTATGGTAATTTTATATTTCAAGATAGAATGCAGACCTTTATTTTTTTGTCTTTAGGAAGAATAAAACTATAGATAATGTTTATCAATGGTCTATATTTAGATATGTTCAAATGGTCCCGTTATGCGCAGATGACAGAGTTTGCAGAGTAATTTAAAGGGATTCTTTAAAAAGGGCGTGAAAAGATATCTTCAGGGTTGGCAACGCGCTAGTAGCACCTCTGGTGTTGCAGGCGCCCATAGGCTACGGTAACCGCTTTTCATCAGGTGGGCCGTATGCCTGTTTGCCTACTAAGTAGTATTAAAAAAAAATAACGGATGGCCCCCACGCGGAAGTAAATCCCAGCTACTGTCACTAGGTGGCGTTTGTGAAGCTATGATAAGTGCATTAATAAATTGATTGTCTGATAATAAAGATGATTCCGTGCTTCGGAAGGCTCGTTAAGCCGTTGGTCCCGGCTGCCATCTGGTAATCGTTAAAGGAACCACGTTGCACCATGCACACCAGGGTGTGCATGGTCGATTGATCGTGTCACCTACACGAAATGATGATGATGAGTGCATTAATTACATCAGTTTTCCATGATCACACCGTCCATCATGCTAAATGGCTCTGTCTGCCCCGCAAGGGAAAAGACGTGATACTATGTTTGTATGTATGCGTTAATTACAAGATTTAATTTAGTTTCACCTGTCCCGATTTTTGTCTGTAATCAAATCTTGCCAGTTAAAATTAATTCACTTCCCGGTTACTGATTGAGCGGAAATTTTGTATGCATGTATAAGTCGCATGACAATACAATATTATGGAATCGTTGGGCTGGTCTAATGATAGAGTCGGAAGGTGGCCATAGGAACTCTTAAATAAACAAGGTACACCAATCGTGCTTGAGCTCATTTGATTTGTCTTGGAAAAGCGAGCTCCGTGGCGCAGTGGCTAACACGCCAGCCTGCGACACGAGATGCGGGTTCGATCCCCGGTCAGGTCATGATTGAAAACGATTTTCAGATGTACCTGGGTCTTGGATGTTTATCTATATAAGTTATCTAGTATAAAATATAGTATCGTTGAGTTAGCATCCTACGACACAAGTTCACAACTTACTGTGGGGCTAGCTCAATTTGAGAGATAATGCCCTATATATTTATTTATATTTACTTGGGTACCACTTTATTGTGTGGATTCGTTTATAATTAAAGTTTGTTAAAAAAGTGTAATTTTGCAAAAAAAAACTTGTTTAAACAGCTACTTGTCCACAGATATAGTGTGGTTCTTATATATTTCCTTTTCTCCCAGACCAGTATGAAACATACACCTGAGTAAGACAGCTAACTTATCTTCGATGGGGCCGATTCAGGATCGGTAGCACGTCTAACCTTTGGGTTATTTTGTACTTACCCCATGCCTTACTCACCCGCACGGTGTATTCCGAAGAAGGACTGCATGAGCTTCCGAACATCGCCCAGTGCGTAGTGCCTGTAGTCCTCTAGCTCAGGATAGCTCCTAAGAGGTCCAAACGCTTACCAGCTAACGAGTCACGGATACAGAAAATGTGTCTCATTGTCTCCTCCGATTCCTCACATGCCCTAAATAGTGGGCTTTCCTACATAGTAGCTAACTTAACTGTCCGGTGCACTATTACAGACTAGTGGGGTGTCCGCCGTTCTGGCATCGCAAGCAGATGGTCATGCTGAGGAACATCATGGAGGGGAAGTACTCCTTTACCAGTCCGGAGTGGGCTGATATATCAGGTAACTATAACTTTCGCCCGCAGCTTCGCTCGTGTCGACGTCGTTCCCTTGGGAACAGTTCTTTTTTCCGGGATGAGAGGTAGCCTATTTCCTTCTCTGTACTCCAGCTCCCTTACCAGTCCGGAGGGGGCTGATATATCAGGTAACTATCTTTGCCCGCAGCTTCGCTCGTGTCAACGTCGTTCCCTCGGGAACAGTTCTTTTTTCCGGGATGAAAGGTAGCCTATGTCCTTCTCCGTACTCCAGCGTTATCAGTGGCTTTGTATAGGTCCTCGCGTGTGCACAGACAAGAAATTTAAGAGATAGATGTACGGAACGTGTCAAGGAGCATCATTTTCTTAGAGGGTATTATACCATCCTGAACCGCATCCTTAATCGGATCCGATGAGAGGGACGCGGCTATACGTTAGACACGATACGAGATACCTCCAATCGTGTCGCACGTATAGCGGCGTCCCTCTCATCGGATCCCAAATTCAGGATGGTTTAATAGGCGCTTAAGGTTGTCCTTTTGAATTGAATCTGAAAGTGAATGCAACCCGGAACGGGTTGCATTCACTTTCAGATTCAATACCTGATTGTTACCTAATTTGCCTAATTGTCTAATTATAATTCCAGTAATGTTAACTATGCGTTACATTTGTATATAAGTTCTGTTCCGTGGTTCGTCATACAGAATATTAATATGTATACAAATTAAATTGAAAAGTCATAGTCAGGGAACATTTTGACTATGTGAATGTGAACAAAAGTTAGGTTTATGTTAGGGTAAGATATAGCAGGCAAAAGTGTATATAAATAGCTTAACAAATGATAACTACGATCTTATGGATAATTTTTTATTTTATTTTAGTACAGTTAGAATATCTGCTTGTTATTCCATGTTTGTCCCAGACCAGCGCCTGGGAGGGAAAAAAAAACATAAAATATACCAGCAGCTTCTCTTCCCACGCAGACCGTGAAGCCGGCCGAGGGAATGGGCGAAAATCTAGGAAATCATGTTAAAGAGCGAAGCGGCTAGCAACCCATCACTGTTTTGATTCCGTTTCCAATCTATACGCCCACCAACACGCTAAATGTGGTTTTTGGTTCTTATGACCTCAGGCTGTCTACCCCGAAAGGGATACAGACGTGATAATATGTATGTATGTAGAATATCTTATTTGTTTCCGCTGGACGAAAAAAGAAATTTCTATTGGAATAAGTAGCATAAATAACAGCTAAATCTTTATTAAATTGTATTACAAATCATTTGCAGAAGACCCAAAGGATCTCATCAGACGGTTCCTAGTCGTGGAACCCATTGAGAGAATCGCCATACAGGACGCGCTGAACCATTCGTTCTTCAACACAGTGGTGAGTTACTCTTTGCTTGTTATGGCCTCCTGGTACTCATGACGAAATTTTTAAATTAATGGGAGATTTTGAACTAAAGTCTCTGAGTGGTTACTTTAAATTACTTTTGGTGTCAAACAGTGGGATATTTCGTTTGAAATATGACGATATATAGTGACTGTAAGTGTTACGTCACTGGTTATGAATAACATGCTGCTGATGTAAATGAGGGTCATACTCCTGCAGTGGAGACTAAAAAAACCTGATCATCATGATGATGATGTAAATGAACAATTATGATACTTACCATTAGGGAGGTTATATTCTCGTCAATGTGATAAAAAAGTAATCCCTTTCGTGGTAATGGCCAATATTATACAAATTTGTTACATAACAAAGTTAGCTTCTAATGTACATAGAATTTTTAATTTATAAATAGTTCTATTAAAGTATAAGTAATAGTATTTGCTAAATTATAGTTCACATTACAATTTAGAGTTTAAGTCAGCCGTATATATTACCTTTTCAATTTTTCGCTTCTTTTTATTTTTAGCTGTAGTAACTAATGTAGTTTCCTTTTCCGCTTCGCTAATTCTATGAACATGCACTACAGGTGTATGTAGCACTGTAGAGCTTGCGAGCACTTTGCTGTATGCGACCCCAGATCAAACGAATCTACAATATTTTTTTGTTCTTATTTCATAGAGGCGACAAATATTTGTTTCTTCTGTCAAAACGGTAAAGCATTTATAACAATTGGGTCCTTTAGAAACTTTTTATAACGCTACAAAAATAGAGTTTTATATTGTGGAAGGGTCGCCATGTTGGACCATCCGTATTTAAAAGGATGTGCCTTATATTAATGTCAACATGCTCGAGCCTTAGTAAAAGTGTTCAAAAAAGCTGTTATTGAACAACAATTGTTTTTATTGCCAAATATTTGTGTTAATACAGCTTCGGTTATTCAAATTAACTAACTGAGATGGTTCAGTTAGTCAATTTGAATAATTCTAGAAAACTCATTTAGCTGAAATTAATGTAAATTCTCGGGATACAGAACAAGCATAGCTTTTGAATCCCCTGTGGGATACAAGTAGAACAAATAACCGCCTATGATTCAGTATGCCTATTGCCGTTTGAACTGGGATCGCATAACCGAGCAACATATAATATCAATTCACACTTCTACAATGTTCTTCGCTCCTGGTAGTTGTGGGACCAGGACATGACGCCGCTCAAGAAGTCGCTGTCTTCAGCCAGCCGCAGGATGTCCAGGATTGAGCAGTTGTCTATGGTAATGTTGTGTGGTTCTAGGGTTGTCTATTGATGGGTTTGTGGGACCATAGTGATCGTAATCTTAACTGATTGAGAACAAGCTTTGAATTGAAGGTCTAATAGTGTACTGATGATAATATCTGCGTTAATAGTTTGTGGAAACGAAAGTCAGAAATCGTTTTAAGTTTATTTTAGAGTCATAACGCTGATCTCATGATGGAGACAGAAGGTGGCCATAGCTACTTCTAAACTAAAGGAGATGAACCCAACCCAACGAGTACCTGGTTCAAAACATTACCCGGCCAAAATAAGTCGACACTTATTACTTTGACATTATGTCAGCTGTCATTGTTAATTTATATTGGTCGGTTAATGGTGCTTATTTCATTTGTTTTGGCAAGCACTTTGCAGTTTGAATAAAAACTCGTCACAAATGATTATTTTTTAATATATCCCATCTATTGCTACTGTAGTAATTATGCCTTTATAACACAAAAAGGGCTTACATAAGCTAGTTTACGGTTTACTAAATATATAGTCGTTACATCGGACAATCTTTTCAAAAATTAAATTTGTATTTTCTCTTATTTCGATTTTCGTGAACCATGGTCTCATGATATGAGGAAAACCAACGCCTTTTTATAGTACTGACATTCTGTAAACCTATAAATAAAACGAATTATACGTTAACAGCATTTATACACGGTTTAATTGCTATGTCCGTCTATTTATTGAAATAGTTTTTTTAGTGCTTGCGTCTATTATTCAGGGTTTATTAGAAAAAGTTTAAGTCAATCTCGAATGTCGCCGATTAACAATTTTGTTTCCACTCAAGTTTTGTTGTTACGTTTGTGAATTCGTGTTGTCCACATAACAATAGAAATAAGTTATTGGGGATATTAACAAAACACTACACTGACACGTCTATCTGTGCAAGTCTTCGGACAAGTATAAAAATGAGATACACAGTCACATACAAAAGTGATACAGTCAGATACTTCATGTATAATTATTTATAAGAAGATATTGTTATTTAATAATCCTACATCAATGGAAAACCGACCTTACTTGTATGCCATAAAGTTAAATTTAGACAGTCTTATTATTAAACGAGGACTAATTTTAGTATCTGGCTTAGCCATTATCCGTCCAAAACAAATTGAAAATGACAGTTGACCAAACGTCAAAGTGATGTGTCAACTAATTTTGGTCGGATAATGGTTTAAACCACGTACTAAACTTAGTCCTTGTTTTATAATAAGACGGAGAAAGTTTGCCATCGTCAGCTTTAGTAATTCTCAATTCAAATTAAAAACGGAAAATATGCACCCAAATATCCTGATTGGGCATATTTGGCGAGGACTTTTTTTTATCGCGGACTGTGTATCTAGTTTTTTATACTTTATCGAAGACGCAAGGTATTGCTTTCTTAGCTTTTAGTAGCATGGCCTGTGCATGTCTATTTATGTTTGCTATTTATTCACATTTTGTTGTTGTTTTCCGTGTGTGTAAGTGGCCAATAGTGGTGTCAGATTTTACAAGCTGCCTAAAGGCTTTTGATATATCTTAACGATTGTCATCAATTATGACAGCCAACGGCTTAACGTGCCTTTCGAAGCACGGAGGAGCTCGAGATATTTTTAGACCACTTGAAGTCACCCATTCTAGTAGTGACCGCGCCCGGGGTTACTGAGCAGTATAAGCGCTTATAATGCCTGAGCATTATAAGCGCTTCAGTAACCCCGGAATGAACGAGGAGCTCTATGGTCTAGTGGGTTGAGACCCACTAGATCATAGAGCTCCTCGTTCATTCATTCATTCACACTTTAATGATAATAATGATATCTCAACTTTTGGCAATGAGGGTTTTCGGAATATACTTTTTCCCCAGATGACGGCACTAAACTAATCTTTCGCGCATGTTATCGCCAAAGACCCTAAATACAATACAGGTACAATCTGACACCAGGGTGTGCATGATCGACCGTTTCACCTACTCGAAATGAACGAATGAATTGCTATACAAACAAATGAGAATTTAAAAACTATACTAACTTCATAAGCTAATAGTATTAATGTAGGCGAGCTCCGTGGCGCAGCGGTCAACACGCCAACCTGCGACACGAGAGTGCCCGGGTTCGATCCCCAGCCAGGTCAAGATGGAAAATGATCTTTTTCAGATTGGCCTGGGTCTTGGATGCATAGCTATATATGTATTTGTTATAAAATATAGTATCGTTGAGTTAGTATCCCATAACACAAGTCTCGAACTTACTTCGGGGCTAGCTCAGTCTGTGTGATTTGTCCGTATATATTTATTTATTTATGTATGTAGGCAATAAAATCGGGTGGATTCAACGCGCGTGCTAAACTCCGCCTTGGCTTAGTGACCGTCCGTGCGGCGGTGCGGTTACAGAGACTGCCGCACACGGCCACCCGAGCCCTACCTCTGCATGACGCCCTGAGGGATCCTTACACCATGCGAGTGCTCAGAAAGGTACGTTGATGAACAGTTCAGAATTCAATCCCAACTTATCCATACGACATTGGAACCTACCGTTTTTCTCCAGACGTTTCGACCAGATTGCACCGGCCGTGGTCACTGGATGACATGTATGTTCGTGCTGATTCCCGTTAATGCATTTAGTAAATATGCAGCGCGAAAGTTTAAAAGTATTAATTGACATTGGAACCTTCAAAAAACGAGTCCATGTTTTCTTAAAAGGCTGGCAACGCTTTAGGCTTGTGGTATCCGGCAAAGTAGAATAGGACCACTCCTCTTACCGTGGATGTCGTAGAAGGCGACTTAGGAAATACAAGCTAAACAAAGCCCATAAACATCTGTGAGACCTCTCCAACCCGTCTGGCCAGCGTACAGAGTGTAGGCCAAGTCCTCTGGCTGCTCTGGCCAAGTATGGCTCTAGTAGTACAAAGAGGGTCGTCCTTCTGCAGTGGAGACTAAAAAGACCTGATGATGATGATGCTCTTGTCACACCCTAGGTGTTGCAGTAGTCTATGGGCAGCGGTGATCGCTTACCATCAGGTGATCCGCTTGCTCGTTTGTCGCTAGTACGTACGTATGTACTCGGCACGCGGGTGCACATTACGATACTTTTTATTCTTTCCCGTTTCTCCCCTGCACACCGCACCTCCAACGACACCTATTTTTCGTTTCTGCGCAGAGTCTAGTCATAAGTTTTATTATAAAACGAGGAATAACTTTGGTTTAAACCATAATCCGACTAAAATAAGACGACAGTTACCACTTTGACGTATGGTCAACTGTCCTTGTCAATTTGTTTTGGACGGATAATGGTTTAAACCAGATACTAAAGATAGTCCGCATTTTATAATAAGACTGATTAAGTTTTATTCCCGAATTTGACACAATATCGTTCTGGTTCCAGGTCATCGACGGCTGTGCGTTCAGAGTATACGGGCACTGGGTGAAAAAGGGTGAAGGTCAGAACCGCGCCGCCCTGTTCGAGAACACTCCCAAGACGGAGCTGAAGAGCCTGTACGTCAGCAACCTTAGCCGATAGCTCCTTCAGTTGCTGAACTCCTAGTCATTAGGTTAGTCACTACTTTATATTGTTTCTCTCTTACTCCTTCTCTTTTTTCTCATTTATCTACCGTTTTTACGGTAGCATCTTCTGCTATTCTGAGTCCGGGGTCCGCTTTTTACTATTGTCTGTGTCTAACAAAGAAAAAATCCAAAACATGGATGTCTGTAAAGTCGGTTTCAGGCCGATAATTTTATGTGATAACGGTGCAAGAGAGATAGATACGTCACAAGCCGAACGCTTAGGTCGATCGTGCCTCTCTATCGCATATTCCGCGCTTTCATTTGCACACGGAGAATAACACTTTTTCGTGCGTACTGCCGGCTTTCATGAATTTATAAGACGTTATCACGTCAAAAAGAAAAGAAATGAAAAGAAGACAGAAAAAAGCGAGCGATTTAAGTTCAAACAGTTCTCCTTAAGTCTCTGGACTCCTAGTCTCCAGATCAGTAGTCAGCAGTCCTCCGGGCATTTGCCCGGCTCGTCAATCCTAAGGCATTACCTCCACGAGCAAGTGAAATGCCATTTTTTTTAATAATTATTGTAGTAGGCATTTGTCATAGAATATTGAAGTAGGCATAGACATCTCACCTGATGGTAAGTGACGATGAAGACGAGGATGTTACATGCCTATCCAAGAGATACCCATTTATTCTACTTTTGAATGTCCCGGGGCTGTACTTGTCTGGGAATATAGACACAGGCAGTTCATTCCACACCTTTGCTACTCGAACCAAAAAGGAACTGTCAAAGCGTTTAGTTCGACTCTTTGGTATTTCAACGATAATTGTTTGTTTTTGGATCGACTATGTACCTAGCTCTAAATGGATCTTTTGTTTCTTCACCGGGCGTTTGAGGCGACGGCATCTGTTATTACCTATACGTTATAAGATTGCCATCTCGCTGTTTTTTATCCTTAAGACCCTAGCTAGGCTTTGTCTACCCCGTAAGAGTAATTATTTGTATGTAAGAGTATTAAGTATGTATGTAAACTTAAGAAATCTTTTTATTATATAATCTTTCTCTTGCAGGAGCATTTCACCTACCAGGGTAGCAGAATTCGACGACACGCGTCATCGAGTGACAGTAGGTTAGTCGTTCGTAGATTCCTATCGACCCTCGTAGTACGCCCATCTACTACATTAGTTCAATTTGTATTATCCTATAAAAACAGCTATCGAATAGCGCTTAAGCTATGGTTTTCTTAGATTGAGGTACTGCTATGCAGCTGTTGGTCGTCATCATCATTTCGAGTAGGTGTCACGGTCAATCGACCATGTACACCCTGGTGTCAGAGTTCTTCGGAACCGCCTCTTGGCCTCTTGACGTGGTTCCTTTAACGACTACCAGATGGCAGCCGGGTCTAACGGCCAACGGTTTAACGTGCCTTCCGAAGCACGGAATCATCTTTATTATCAGACAATCAGGTTGCTGTTGGCCTTTAATATAACGGGTGTTACAAAATCTATACATATAATAAAACAGTAAAATTATTTTGTCTGTACATTTCGAATTTTTGACTGAAATGGATAGAGGGACACTTAAAAAGAATAATAAAAAGCAAAAAAATTTTTTTGGAATTTCTTGTCTGTCTGTCTGTCTGTCTGTCTGTCTGTCTGTCTGTCTGTATGTATGATCACGATTATCTCCGAAAATACTGAACCGATTTACTTCAAACTTTCACCAATTGCTTTGTTTTAACTTAGTTTAACATTTAAAGTTTGTTTCATCAAACCCGGTTCATTAAAAAAAAAGTTATCGTCATTTGAATGAACTCAAGGCATGAGTTTGCCTGCAAACATGTAGCAAAAATAAAATAAAATAATAAGTGACATAAGAAAATTAAAATCTAAAGTCAATTCATCATCATTATACGACAGCATTATACCTATCCATACTATCCATAGTAATCCGTACTAAAAAAAAAGGAGAAGCTGACTGACTGACTGACATATCAACGCAGGGCCTAAACTATAAGGGTTAGGAACTTGAAATTTTGCACAGGGGTTCCTTTTATAACGTAGGGGAGCACTAAGAAAGGATTTTTGGAAATTCATCTCCATAGGGGGAAAAACGGGTTGCAAAGTTAGTATGAAACTTTGTTGTTTTTGAAGTTATTCGAATGAAATTCAGCATAAAGGTTCTATACTGAAAGATATGAAACACGAGTAAAATATTTTACTCAAAAATCATCCCTTAAGGGGGTAAAATAGGGGTGCAAAATAAGCATGAAACTTTGCCATTTTTGAAGTTAGTCGAATGAAATTCAGCATGAAGGTTCTTTACTAAAAGGCATGAAACACGAGTAAAATATTTTTGTCAAAAATCATCCCTTAAGGGGATATAACGGGGATGCAAAGTTAGTATGAAACATTCCGTTTTTAAAGTTATTCAATTGAAATTCAATATTAAGGTGTGTCATTGAAAGTCATAAACTAATGTATTCCGGGTAATTCTACTGTTCCTGAGAAATCGACACTTACGCGGGCGGAGCCGCGGGCCAAAGGCAAACCTGACTTATATATCAACGCACAGCCGAAACTACGATCAAATGTGCGCAGAAACTTGAAATTTGGCACAGGGATTCTTTTTATGATGTAAATGAGCATTAAGAAAAGATTTTTAGTAAATCAAAGGGGTTGAAGTTTTATGGAATTTTCTCATTTCTGGACTTAGAAGTTTGAAAGTAGGTACGCAAGGTCTCAATTAAAATTAAAAAAGATCTTTTTAGGTGAACCAGACAACATTCTCCCTTGAAGGGGTAAATAGGGGGTAAAGTTTGTATGGAATATTTCCATTTCTAGACTTAGAGGTATGAAAATAAGTATATACGTTCTAGGTTACAATTAAAAAAGATCTGTGTAGGTGAAATGTACAAAATTTCCCCCTTAAGGGATAAAGGGGTGGGGGGGGGATTGTATGGAAATTTTCTCATTTCTGAACATAGAAGTATAAAAATAAGTATATATGTTTACATTACAATTAAAGAAGATCTGTGTAGTTAAAATGGTCGAAATTTCCTCTTGAAGGGGTAGAATAGGTGGGGTAAAGTTTGTATGGATTTTTTTTATTTTCTTAGAAATATGACAATAAGAAGTTCTCCATTACAATAAAAAAATATCTGTGTAGGTGAAATGGGCAAAATCCCCTCCTTAAGGGCTAAAGATCTATGCAGGTGAAATGTATTAAATTCCCCCTTAAGGGGAAAAAGCAACGGGGCAGGGGTTTGTATGGAATTTTTATCATTTCTACTGTTCCCAAGGGAACGACATTAACGCGGGCGGAGCCGCGGGCAACAGCTAGTAAGGAAATAATATTTAAGGGGCATGATCAGTCCATAATAGTAAACAACTTTCCCCATACGACAAACTACGAAACATGAAAAGAAAAATTCGACCTCCGATACAAAATAAGCAATCAGTTGATCGACTTTCTATGGAAGGTCAAAACTTTATTTGTCTTTGATGTATGTTCCCTGGGTATAGTTGTTTAATATCATGGACTGACCATGCCCCTTAAATATTATTTCGTAGTTTTGTAACACCCGGTAGATTTTCACTGAATAACATAGATTCGTTAATACCGCTAGGCCCCGACCTCAAAAAGATCCCAAAGGGCAATCACGACCTTAACCTTACTTCACCTACTAACGTGTATTATTTATATTGGAATCGAAACAAAAATTATTGAAGATAAAAGTTTTAGTAATATTAAATTATTTTTAATTATCTTTATAGCCTTGATATATTTATCAATATCGAGGCCAAGCGCTATAACCACTTCATGTAGTTCGCTCTGTGTACTTCAAAGTGACAATTACAGCTGTTAAAAAACGGTACCATAATCTAAGGAAACCCTAGCTTATTATAATTTATAACTTTACGTTGTATAACGTAGTTTCTTTTTTATAGATTTTTAAAACAAATTGCGCTGTTTGGTCATAGAGCAATTATAATCAAAGATTAGTGTAGTTAAAAATTGTTTTCTCATTAAATAAGGTTCACAATTTAAGCGTATTTTAGTATTATTTAAATTCGTATTACATATTGATGTCCGTTGTGTCATACTGTAGAAGGTTTTTTCGATATTTGAATCGTTATTATCAAGTTGTATGCATTTTGTAGGAAGGATTAAAAAAGACGTATATTTTTGTAAAATTGTTTTGTGACACTTAGAATTCAAGAGTGCGAGTGTTGCAATTGGATGTATATGTCTAAAAACTATGAGAAATTATTAATATTTATCCATCACATTAGTGAAATAAACAAGACAGAACGGTTTTCTCTAAAAAAAGCGGCATAGTTTGACAGCTCCGTGGCGCAGTGGTTAACAGACCAGTCTGCGACACGGAGTGCCCGGATTCGATCCCCGGCCAGGTCAAGATGGAAAATGATCTTTTTCAGATTGGCCTGAGTCTTGGATGTTTATCTATATATGTATTTGTTATAAAATATATATCGTTGAGTTAGTATCCCATAACACAAGTCTCGAACTTACCTTGGGACTAGCTCAATCTGTGTCATATGTCCGTATATATTTATTTATTTATAGTTGTACTCTTGGGACTTATATAGCTAATTTAAAAAATTATACTCTTATTTCAAAATATGTAAATAGAGTTGTAGACGAAGAAAACAAAGTGGCTGTTCAGACGCTTTCAATTTGTTAATAAAACCGTTGTAACAATTTGCGAACACCCCTAATTATTTATATTTCACATTTAGTGATCGTATTGGATTTTAAAGTGGTTATCAAGGATACACCTCAAATGTCAAAACTTACTTAACACTTTCTGGGACACTGTAGACGTTAACTTCTATTGTTATGTCTATTGTGTCTGGTTCAGTGTCCGTGAATTAGTTAACAATGAAAGTGTAGCATATTTTTGAATTAGCGGGTCCCTTTTACAAATGGCATTGCTGACCGTTAAGGGTCCCTTTAACTAGGTGCCTCCTAGGTTCTTGGTGCATTATATCTGTACGATTTGTTGCATAAAGAGTAAATTTAGCTTGATTAAACGATTGAGACCTCTCCAACCCGTCTGGCCAGCGAGCCCAAATCTTCTGTCTGCTCTGGCCAAGTATGGCTCCGGTAGAACAGAGAGGCTCATGCTCCTGCAGTGGAGACTAATAAGACCTGATGATGAAACGATTGATTGTTTTGGTATAATGGCGCAGCGTTCGGAACAGGTTGAGGATATTTACCCACAATAGGCATAAAAACGACCTCAGGTTAATGTCACGAGTCATACATATATACATACTATCACGTCTGATAAGTGCTTATGTGAAAAATAAAGTTCCATGGCATTTGGTGGTTTCAACACGGTTTGGCGAGCTCCGTGGCGCAGTGGTCAACACGGAACGACACGAGGGTGCCCGGTTTCGATCCCCGGTCAGGTCATGATGGAAAACGATTTTTTTCAGATTGATCTGGGTCTTGGATTTTCATCTATATAAGTGTATATTATTAAATATAGTATCGTTGAGTTAGTATCCTACGACACAAGTTCACAACTTACTGTGGGGCAAGCTCAACTTGTGTGATATTTCCCTATATACATGGAAATTTTTTATCGTTTTTGACCCTTAAAGGGGTGACTCAACCATCAAAATGAACAACTTTTTCTATGGGAACAATGCTGGGAACTTAAAAAAAACACGAAATTCCTATACAAACTGACCGGGTGGCGGAACTCTTTTGTATAAAATGACGAAATTTTTGTTAAGTTCCCAGCATTTGTCCCATAGAAAAAGTTGTTCATATTGATGGTCTGAGTCACCCCTTTAAGGGTCCAAAACGATCAAAAACTTCACCATGTATTTAAAATAACAATTCTAAGTTATGTCTTGTCGCCCATTTGTAATATACTTTACCTCTTGCGATCACTGTGAATGAGGGATTGGTTTTAGAAATAGCCCCTTACGTCTTTCATATACTTTGTTGTGGCGTTGCTAATTATAATAAGTATTGTCGTCGTTAATAGGCTGTTAATATGAAAGCAATATTCGATAATAATTTTGTGTATATTATACAATATTTTCAGTGTTAGTTTATATTTAAAGAAAATCGTAGCTCACTTATATGTGTGTTGTTTTTAAAAGTAATGACATTCGCAGATGTGTGTGTGTGTGGCTCTATTCACGACAGTGAACAACTTTGTAACTATACAATATGTAAAGAACTCTGTCCGATCCTTAAAGGCCTGATTCGGGCTGTCGATATGAACAACTTTCCCTTTGGGACCAATGCTGGGTACAGAAAAAAGATACATGTCCAAACAAAAGTTCGGCCGGCCCGGCAATTTGTATGAAACTGTAAAGAAATGAGTTCCCAGCATTGGTCCCATAGGAAAAGTTGTTCATTTTGACGGGCTACGTCCTTCACAGGAATATCGTTGGTTAAGTTACATGCTGAAAAGCGAAATACAATTTTTTTTTTCAAAAATACGAAAAATGTAAAACATATATTTTTCATATTTAGCTGCTTAATTAAATAAAAATGTAATTGTATTACAACTTTTAAAAACCACACATGTATATCAACTCCCATCTTACATACATTAACAACCAAATATGGATCTTAGGTTGTGCTGTGTAGGTATATTTTAGAATGTTTTGTAGTCAGCAATTTCTGGCGTATACTGCATGTAATATCTGGTTATTCTTAATTAGATCTACAGTGCGTTACTTACGGTCTATATTTGAATGTGTTTTCGTTGTATGGGAGCCGTCTTGAGCTACATTCATGTGTCCTTGATACCTTATATATGATAACGTCCTTTTATGTACATTGTCTGGTTTTTCGAAAATTTAAAATTTATATACTTATAAAAGGTTATATATTTTTTGCTATTTTAACTTTACAAAATATAATTTAGCATAAAACTCGACGTTAAGGATACAAAGTGATTGCTAAAAATTGCCTTTACAATAAATGTTTTAATGAAAATATTTTTTCATAAAAAATAGAAGATATCACCGATATAATGTAACCATTTTCGCCTGTCATTATTAAATAATATTGGATTGCTACCATCACATATCGCAAATAAGACACCAAGACGTAGCGGCCGCATACAAATGAATATTGTATTTCTCTATTAAATTAAAATGTGTTTAAAACTGGTTGCTGTTTATATTTTTTACTAGCTTTCGCCCGCGGCTCCGCCCGCGGCTCAATGTCTGCAGTCAATGTCGATCCCTCGGGAATAGTACTTTTTCCCGGGTTAAAAGGTAGCCTATGTCCTTCTCCGTACTCCAGAGAACTTGTATGCAAAATTTCATGATGATCGGTTCAGTAGTTCCGGCGTGAAAGCGTAACAAACAAACAAATAAACAAACAAACAAACTCACTTTCGCATTTATAATATTACTAGCTTTCGCCCGCGGCTCCGCCTGCGTCAATGTCGATCCCTCAGGAATAGTACTTTTTCTCGGGATAAAAGGTAGCCTATGTCCTTCTCCGTACTCCAGAGAACTTTTATGCAAAATTTCATGAAGATCGGTTCATTAGTTACGGCGTGAAAGCGTAACAAACAAACAAACAAACTCACTTTCGCATTTATAATATTAGTAAGGATATTTTTTTATTTTTATTACACAACCATTGCGTGTTTTTCGAGTGTGTAAGTTGTCAACACTGGAGTCCGAGTTTTCAAGCTGCCTAGGCATCTGACACAGCTTAACGACTGCCATCAATGATGGCAGTTCACCACTGTGTCGTACCAATGGGGACGACACCTTTGTGTGTCCAAACGGAAGTGTGTCCCATTCACCCTCAGTAGGAGCAACTGGGACTCGACATTAGTAATTCCCATTCGACACCAGTGGCCCTGGTACAAACAATATCATCAATGCAGATAAAGATAGCATCCTCAGCGTATAAATTGCCCATCAACACTCACTAGAATTAGTGACTTAGCGAAGTGCGTCAAATGAACAACTTTTCCTATGGTACCAATGCTCTCGCTCTGAACGCGAAAAATATTGACATTTCTATACAAGTGTTCGGCCGGCAATCAATCAATAATTTATTTGTCAAACATAGGTGCAATGATACAGATATTACAATGTAATCGTTCGCTTTGTCTTGCTATATATAGCATACAAATATTTGAATTAGGTACTAGCATGTGGCGAGATCAAATCAGAAATGAGGAGATCCGTAGAAGAACAAAGGTCTCCGACATAGCTCAGCGGATTAGCTCTTTGAAGTGGCAGTGGGCGGGGCACATAGCGCGCAGAACCGATGGTCGATAGGGCAAAACGGTTCTCGAATGGCGACCACGTACCGGCAAGCGCAGCGTCGGACACCCACCGACCAGGTGGTCGGACGACCTGACTAAGGTCGCAGGAAGACGCTGGATGCAGGCCGCTTCCAACAGGTCGCATTGGAAATCCTTGGGGGAGGCCTATGTCCAGCAGTGGACTTCTTGCGGCTGATATGATGATGTGGCTTATATAGTTATTTCTAATTCATTATGGAACTACAAAAGCTTGGCTTTTCAAAGAGGTAATGCAGCTAGCATCATGGGTACCTTTGAGCCGGGTACGATTAGGGGTGGGATATTTGACTGAATTTCTTCTACTTGACTTTTGATTTTTTTTAAAGTATTGTGACTAACAACTAGAATAAGTATAACTGTATAATATGTATATGAATAAACTAGCTGTTGCCCGCGACTTCGTCCGCGGCAATTTCTGTTAAATTATGATTAATTAGTACAGATGAATAATTTTCCCCGTTTTCAAAACATTTTTATTGAGGCTATAAAACATCACGCTGCGACCAATGTCGCAGCGTGATGTTTTATAGCCTAAAGTCTTCCTCAATAAATGGACTACATAACACATAAAGAATTTTCCAATTTGAACCAGTAGTTCCTAAGATTAGCGCGTTCAAACAAACAAACAAACTCTTCAGCTTTATAATATTAGTATGGATTATTTACCTCATAAGCAAAATAGATTTAAGGATATGTTTATTAACTACAAAAGTTAAATAATATGAGTCATCAACTAAATTAAATAAAAATAAAAAATGTGCTTCTCATACATGTCAAAAAAAATGATTTAGTTATTGCCGGCTCGGGAATTTGTATGAAATTGAGCAAAGTTTTTTGTGTTCCCATCGTTTTGAAGGGCTTGGTCACTCCTTTAAGGCAATGTTGGTAATGAATTTACTTTAAAAAAGGTACGTTTTTTCCGCGATGCGATATAAATTTATGTATGTAAGTATACAAATGCATGATTCAAGTGGCCGTCTGTATGTTACGCAATGCAATACGAATCTAATTCAATATGTTATTTATGTTCCAACGTATGACTAACAATCTTGGAAGCTAGAGTGACAGGGTATTTGGTTTGTATATTATACTAGCTGTTGCCCGTGACTTCGTCCGCGGCAATTTCTGTTATTATGATTAATTAGTATAGATTAATATTTTTTCCCTGTTTTCAAAACATGTTTGATTGATGCTTCGCTCCAATTGGTCACAGCGTGATGTTTTATAGCCTAAAGCCTTCCTCGATAAATGGACTATCTAACACAAAAAGAATTTTCCAATTTGAACCAGTAGTTCCTGAGATTAGCGCGTTCAAACAAACAAACTCTTCAGCTTTATAATATTAGTATAGATTTAGATTGAAATTACTACGTCTTCTATGCTGGTAAGATTTCGTTCTTTCATCCGAGGAGATACCTGCTACAAGCTTCTTTGGGCCACATGGAAGTACCTTAAGTTACCTAAGACGGCTCTGTGTTTCCATCACCACTCCCTGACTTCGCCACAACAAGGACATCACCATGGAGACGGCCAGATAGCATTTGCAATTATTAAGGGTCCATACTACCTCACACTGCTTTGCAAGATTGACTGTTATATCAATAATAATTAAATACTTAAGTTGAAATAAAAATGCAGCAAAGTTCAGGACTAACTCTGGTAACTATATGACTCAAAAACACGATTGCGTTAAATTTTCTCGATAGAAAAAAATTGCATAGTTGCCTCCAAATCACGTCTAATTTACTCGGTATATAGCATTATTCACCAAATACATTGAAATTAACCTTGAAACTTTTGATTATTATTGCATTACAGATAAGGCAGCCATCATATGTTTTGCTTTTTCGAATAACCCTTGAATATTCCTAAAAAACGAAAATATCCAAAGTAGCCAACGCGTTTAGACCATCCGCATTTGTATGGCCACGCCGCCTGGCATATGTCGGGCTCTTAAGAGAAAAACGGAGCAGTTATTTAAAATATTGTTATGTAAAGCCTTAGTCGAATCATTAAATTATTTTATAAACTACTAGCTTTCGCCCGCGGCTCCGCCCGCGTCAATGTCGATCCCTCGGGAATAGTACTTTTGCCCGGGATAAAAGGTAGCCTATGTCTTTCTCCGTACTCCAAAGAACTTGTATGCAAAATTTCATGATAATCGGTTCAGTAGTTACGGCGTGAAAGCGTAACAAACAAACAAACAAATAAATAAATAAACAAATAAACAAACAAACAAACTCACTTTCGCATTTATAATATTAGTAAGGATTCCGCCTAGATTTTAAGGCATATTCGCTAAAAATGCTAACTAAGTAAAGCTTTAAACTGTTGAACTGTAGTTCATAAAATAATTTAAAGGTGTTTGTGTTATGGAAAGCCCTACCATTCTTCTTCTTCTTCCTCGCCTTTTCCCTATTTGGGGTCGGCTCTGTATGTCGACTCTCTCCATAATTTTCTATCCTTAACCATATCAATATTTACCCCCCATTCCCTCATATCCCCTCTGACACATTCAATCCATGTCTTTTTTGGCTTCCCTCGTCCTCTACGTCCTTCTACTTCTAAATGGGACATTCGAAAGCCCTACCGTTATGTAACAAAAAATTTAATAACAACTCCGTTTTTCTTTAAATTATTTATTTCAAATGGGGGCTGCTCTGGATCTTTGATTCAGGTATCTATCTGTCATCATTATGCCCTTGCGCTGTAACTGTCGTGACTTTGTCTATCTAGATATAATTTAAAAGATAACATTTTGATATGGCGTGTTTACAGGTATCTTAAGAGTCGGCAACGCATCAGCACCTACTCTGGTGTTGCAGATGCCTATGGGCGACGGTGACTACATTCCATCAGGTGGCCCGTCTGGTCATTAGCCGTCAAATATACATTAAAAAAAATATATTGTTACGTGGTTAGGGTTCAGGATTTGGAGTAAAACACCAAACTCTTCAGAGGGAATTTATTCACTACGGAATCCCAACACTGACTGGTCTTCCAACACGTCGAATATCCAAAACGCAAAGCACTCGTAGTCCTGGTCCGTTGCTGTGGTCGTATAAATTATCACTTATCAGTCGCACACAAATCACTCGTATTAGTATAGCTCACTAAGAACACTCGCGGTAAACTGATTAACGATCGCCACGTCCGCTCCCTTATATACTGACTTATGGGTATCTAGAAAGTTCCATATACTTCCGGTCCCGACGGCCGATAACTAAAACATTCCAGAATATTCGAGTATGTGTATGAGCGGGATAGAATACATATGTGTGAGCAGGATGGAAGATGTATGAGCGCGACAGACGATGTTCGGAAAAGTTCTAGACTATTCTGTTCTGGGAGCTTCGCGACACTGCCCCCTTCTTAGAGACGCTCGTCCCGAGCGTCACTGTTGCTGCCATGATAACGTGCTAAGCGGTCCACATGCACCACTTTGAATGCTCCTCTTGGTTGTCGTTGAATGCGATATGTCACATCGTTCATGCGGGTGATCACCTTATATGGCCCTTCCCATCTCGTCTGCAGCTTTGGAGATTTTCCTTTGCGGCGTATTGGGTTGTGAAGCCACACTAAAGCTCCTTCTTCATAGCCACTCGTATTTGCTCTTCGGTCGTATCTAGTTTTCATGTTCTCGCTTGCTTGCAGCCCGTTTTCCCGAACTAGGTCATATACATCTCGCATTCTTTCCCGAAGATCCGAGACATAATCTGTCACAGTGTGAGAAACTTCTGGTGGTCTTCCCGTTAGCAAATCTACCGGTAACCGAAGTTCTCTGCCAAAATTTATAAAAGCTGGGGTCACTCTTGTGCTTTCGTGTTCTGAAGTCCGGTAAGCGAGGAGAAATAGCGGTATGTACTTGTCCCAGTCTCTTTGATGATTATCAACCAATTTCGCCAAATGCCTCTCCAGCGTCTGGTTAAAGCGTGCCACCATGCCATCTGACTGAGGATGATATGGCGTGGTCCTTGTTTTGTGCATTCCTAAAATCTTACAGATTTCTTGAAATAGTTGTGATTCGAAGTTCCGTCCTTGATCGGAGTGGATTTCCAAGGGCACACCGAACCGGCATATCACTTCCTCAACTAATTTGGAGGCTACTGTTGCAGCTTCCTGGTTAGGTATGGCAAATACTTCAGGCCACTTGGTGAAGTAATAATCCATTACCACCATGAAGTATTTATTTCCCGACTCAGTTATAGGAAATGGTCCTGCCACATCAACTGCAATGCGTTCCCAGGGTGCACCAACGTTGTAGAGCTTGAGGTTACCGCGATTTCTTGTCGATGGCCCTTTCACAGCAGCGCATATGGTACATTTGCGACACCAATCCTCCACGTCTTCTCGACAGTTGAGCCAGTAGAACCTTTCTCGTATCTTTGTTAATGTTCTCTTGACGCCAAGATGTCCGCCGGACACCCCATCGTGGACTTCACGAAGAACGTCTTTTACTTTAGCTCTTGGAACAACTACTTGTAGGTGAAACTCTTTGCCATTTGGTTTTTCCCATTTACGGTAAAGTATTCCGTCCTCCAAGACAAAACTGTCCCATTGAGCCCAGTAAGCTTCGGTGATTGGGCTTGTAGGTGCAACTTCTACCCATTTAGGTTTTTCTGCTCCGCGTTCCTTCCATGCAATAATAAGCCTTATGTCTTCATCATCCTCCTGAGCTTCTCTGAAGATCGCGTCATCCCATGGTCCCGGCGGACTCGCCCTTGTTAATTTCACAGCGATTTCTTTAGACTCCTGTTTGACACAGTGTTTACAATCTTCTGAGCAAGGCCTTCTTGAAAGCGCGTCAGCATTTCCATGTGACTTTCCACTGCGATGTTCAGTAACAAAGTCGAACTCTTGGAGTTGTTCAATCCAACGAGCAACTTGACCTTCCGGGTTTTTAAACTGAAGCAACCACTTCAAAGCAGCATGATCAGTTCTCAGTTTAAACTTTCTGCCGATGAGATACTTGTTGAAATGTTGCAGCGTTTTTACCACAGCTAAGAGTTCTTTCCGTGTAACGCAGTAGTTCCTCTCAGGCCTTGACAAAGATTTACTGAAGTAAGCTATTACAACTTCTGCGTCACCTTGTTTCTGAGATAACACTCCACCAATAGCTGTGTTACTTGCATCTGTGTCAACGATGAATTGACCATCAGTCTGTGGATATCCCAAAATTGGAGTTTTACATAAACTTTCCTTCAATTTTTGGAAGGAATTCTCGCAAGTCTCGTCCCAGAAGAAAGGTCGTTTGTCTTCTGTCAAACGGTGTAAAGGTTTAGCAACCTCTGAGAATCCTTTGACAAATCTCCTGTAGTATGAGCACAGTCCCATGAAGGCTCGCACCTCTGTCTTGTCCTTCGGGGTAGGCCACTTTTGCACTGCTTCAACTTTATCAGGATCGGTTTGTACACCCTCACTGCTAATTACGTGACCGAGGTAGTTTACTTTGTTCCTGAATAGATGACATTTCTTTGAGTTCAGTTTTAAGTTCGCTCCCCGTATCTTCCTTAGGACTTTCTCTAGATTCCGCAAATGATCATCAAAGTCTCTGCCCATGATGATGACATCATCCAAATATACTAAGCAGGCATCTCCTACTAATCCAGCTAGTACACACTCCATAAGTCGCTCAAAAGTAGCCGGCGCGTTGCATAATCCGAAGGGCATAACATTGAACTGCCATAAACCTTTGCCAGTTGAGAATGCGGTCTTTTCTTTATCCTCTGGGTGTATTTCTACCTGCCAGTAGCCAGATTTTAGGTCCAAAGTAGAGAACCATCGCATTCCACTTAGAGTATCCAAGGTGTCATCAATTCGGGGCAACGGATAACTGTCCTTCTTAGTGATCTCGTTTAGTCGTCGATAATCTACACAAAACCGTGTACTGCCATCTTTCTTCTTAACTAGAACCACAGGAGAACACCAAGGACTTGCAGATGGTTCTATAACTTTATTTCTCTTCATGCCCTCCAACATTTCTTCAACTTCTTTCTCCTTGGCAATCGGTATTCGTCTTGCTCGCTGACGAATAGGTATTTCGCTTCCAGTGTCAATCCTGTGCTGAACTAATGAAGTTCTTCCAAGATCTTCTTCTTTCGAAGAGAAGATATCAGCAAAACGCAACAGTGACTTCTTTGCGTCCGAGTATTGCTTAAAAGTCAGATTATCTTTGCTGTCTTTCAGAAGATCAATAATTGTAGAGTTATTCGCGATGTTAGGTGACACTGAGCTCAGCTTTGATTGACACTTTCTCATCCACACAACTTCTTCGCATTTTCCCACAGTATCTCCTTCATTGAGGCTGACCTCATGGAAGTCTAGGTTAACCACTCTTACCACTGCAGTATCGCTTCCACGCACTAAGGTTCTTGCTGTTAGGAGTCCTCTCGCAGTTGGTTTGTGTAATGTGTCCTCAATCAAAACACATCTCTTTGCCTCTGTTTTCTTAGCCGTCGTGGGCAGTCTCACCATTATTTGAGCCTGTGTTCGTCCAGGAATAACAATTTTGTTAAGGCAGGTTACTTTTCCAGTGGAAGCTCCAAGAATGAAGATTTCTTCATTACCACACTTGAAAACACCATTCGTGATATCAATTCCACAATTATATTTCTTCATAAAATCTAAGCCCAGTATGCAGTCATCAATGATTTCAGCTACGATGACATTGTGAGTATAGGGTGTCTCTCCCACGAACATCGTAACTGCCATTTCTCCTAGGACAGGTATTGGCTGGCCAGAAGCAGAAAGAAGCCGACAGTTGATGTTCGCGTCCCCTTGCCGCTTTCACTAGATGTGGCTTAACTATAGTCCTAGATGCACCTGTGTCTACTGTTATCCTGCAGTTTTTCCCATCCACTGAACCACATATTGCCAGACAATTTTCATTGCTTGCCTGTGAGATGATTATTGCTGGGGCTTCTTCTGAGCCAGCCAGTACCCGCCCCTTAGTCCTGGCTGTTACTCGTTTCCCTGCTTCTTTAAAGGAGAGATCATAAACTGATTGCTTAGGTCTTCCTTAATCTCTTTCTTGATCTCTTCTTTAAGCTGTTCCCTGAGCTCTTCCTTTAACTGTTTCTTTTTGCGGCAATTGAGTTGTAAATGGCCTCTTTCACCACAATTCCAGCACATAGGCCCAGTTCCATTATCCTTCTTTGAAGGGGCCTTAACCGCCTTGACTACCTCGCTTATCTCGTTAATTTCTCTCAATTTATGAACTTGCACATCTTGTCTTACCGCTTCCACTTCAAGGGCGTGTGCAAGGGCATCTTTAAGCGAGGTGTGATGTTGGAGCTTTACTGTAGCCCTTACCTCTGAATTCTTAATTCCATCCACGAAGGCTTGCAGTAGATTTTTCTCTACCATCCGGGGGTCTTCTGAGGGAAACGCTTTCCTTACGAGCCTCTCGATCTCTAATGCCCACTGTTGTAACCCCTCGCCTGATCGCTGGACTCGGTCGCGAAGCTGGGCTCGGAATACGTGCTCTAAGTGGCGTTCTCCGTACCTTGCTTCAAGAGCCTCCAACAAGTCCTTGAAGTCACTACCTGAGTTAGGTAGTGCTTCTAATACTGTCAAAGCGGAGCCCTTCAGTGCAACGGTGAGGGCTGTCAGGCTCTGTTCATTAGTCCATCCATTTGCTGCGGCAACAGTTTGAAACTGCTGTTTATACGCGGCCCAGGAAGTAGTTCCGTCGTAAGATGGCACTTTCACCTTGGGTCCAGGTGCATAAGCAACAGCGTTGCTCGACGTCACTTTCACGCCTACTGTCTCCAGTCGCAGCACTTTCTTCTCTAGTCCGGAGAAGTTTGTTTCCAGACCTGTCACGCGATTATCCACCAAATCCACATCCTTACGGATCTGGTCCACCACGTTGCTGACTTTGCTGACAGCTGCTAATACCATTCGTTGGTCCTCACTCATATGATGCAGCTTTTCCTGCATACGCTTTTGTTCATCCCTCGAGCACTTTTGTTCATCCCGCATATTTTGTATTTCTCCATTAAGTTCCACATTGATGCGTTGCAGTTTACTCTGGTTCTCATTTATGCACTGCAACATTTGCATCAAGCTACCAAAATCAAAAGATGCTTGAGTGGGAACCTGGAAAGAGGGGCTAGGAAACGTGGCTTGATGATGGGCGGCTGGCATCTGTTGGGCGGCGGCAATCTCTTGGGAGGCCGTAACTTCCTGGGTGGCTGTGACGGCTTCGGTGGTTGCGACATTTTGGGCGGCTGCCCTGTCTTGGGCGGCTGCCATGTCTTGGGCGGCTGCCATGTCTTGGGCGGCTGCCATGTCTTGGGCGGCTGCCATGTCCTGGGCGGCTGCCATGTCTTGGGCGGCTGCGACCTCTGGGGCTACGGGCGGCAGTTGCTCGGCTGCGATGTTTTGGGCGGCTGGCGCATGTCGAGCGGATGCAACTTGGGCGGCGGCTGCGGTAGCCTCCATTGCACGTTGAGCCCGGGTCCGGACGCCTTCCTTATCTTCTTCGTCCCTCGGCAACACTGGCATTTCCAAATCCCACACTTCTGACACCAAATGTTACGTGGTTAGGGTTCAGGATTTGGAGTAAAACACCAAACTCTTCAGAGGGAATTTATTCACTACGGAATCCCAACACTGACTGGTCTTCCAACACGTCGAATATCCAAAACGCAAAGCACTCGTAGTCCTGGTCCGTTGCTGTGGTCGTATAAATTATCACTTATCAGTCGCACACAAATCACTCGTATTAGTATAGCTCACTAAGAACACTCGCGGTAAACTGATTAACGATCGCCACGTCCGCTCCCTTATATACTGACTTATGGGTATCTAGAAAGTTCCATATACTTCCGGTCCCGACGGCCGATAACTAAAACATTCCAGAATATTCGAGTATGTGTATGAGCGGGATAGAATACATATGTGTGAGCAGGATGGAAGATGTATGAGCGCGACAGACGATGTTCGGAAAAGTTCTAGACTATTCTGTTCTGGGAGCTTCGCGACAATATCAACACACAGCCGACAGTACAAGGACTAGGCTCTAGAAATAAGCTCCGAACTACTGCACCGATTTCAATAAATTCAACATTAGTATCCTACATTATCCCTGACCAACATAGTAGAATTAAATACTTATCTACCCGTGCGAAGCTGGGGCGGCCCGCTGGTAAGTCCGTCAGACAATCAAAAAATATTGGACATGTATTTTTTCTATTACTAAGTAAAGCGCATTAAAGGCTCGTTACGTCACAGTATGCTTAAAAGTGTAGCAAAATGACGTCACACGGAATTCGGGCTATCTATTTTTTTTTTTGTTTAATCGACAAAATAAAAAATACTTGTCTAATATTTGTATAACTGTTATGCGACTATGTATGTGACGATACGATGTGTTGGTGTGCTGTTTTTGATTGATCTTTCCAGAATAGCGAGATTTCTTACATAGTATAAATTGAAATTGCTTTTGCTCAACGAATTTTAATGCAGTTTTCAACAATAGATAGTGATTCAAGAGGAAGGTTTATATGTATAATTTACTGCCCCATATTAGTATTTACATTGAATCCGTGTGAAGCGGAGCGTAGTGCAAGATGAAATATAGTGCCAGGATAGTCTTCAGGAGATTTACTCTTGTTTCTGTTTTTCGTGTGTGTAAGTGGCCAACACTGGTGTCAGATTTTCAAGCTGCCTAAAGGCATCTGACATAGCTTGACGACTGCCATCAATGATGACAGCCGGGACCAAAGCACGGAGGAGTTCGAGATATTTTTATGCCGCTTGTGGTCACCCATCCCGGTGGGGACTGCGCCCAGGGTTGCTTAACCTAAATTAAAAAATAATATATGGTGAAAAAATTTAATGCGGGCGGGACTTAAACCGGGATATGGTGGAGAAATTCGGCGCCGAGATTGAATTGTGCGGTAGCTCAGATAGCAGGGCATAGGTCGTACATAGACCTAGGTCGCCGGTTCAAGTCCCACCCGCATGAAATTTTTTCACCATATTTCTTAATTTATTATAAGTATATCAAAAAAACATTGTGAATGCAAAATAAAACGCTTATAAAAATACTTCAGGAGGCTTCTTGCAGGGAACTGCAGTTCAGCAAGTGGGCCGTATGCCTTTGTATAACTATAGAAGTTGCCAGCTTACAAAATAATAAGGGTCATTTACCTAAGCTTTTGAAATCGAGAGATAAATACAGGTGTGGTACCTGTGTTTATCTTTCGCTTTTAAAGCACTGGTTTTGATTATATAAAATTTTAATGAATGAAATTGGACGTTGTTGGCAAAAGCGAAAATAGTGAACTGTCAGACATTTTTGTTAGTTGGCCGTGGTGTCGCTAGATGGCGTTAGGAGTCTGTCTTGTTTGAGTTGTTTTAGATTCTAACTGGATTTCTACTGAAATATATTTTTTGCAATAATAATATTGTGTTGCAATTAATTATTAACATTAAAAGATTTTGTTTTTCGTATGTGTCAGATTTTTAAAACTGCCTTTAAACATCTGACATGGTTTAACGACTGCTATCTACTGATGACAGCCGGGACCAAAGGTTTAACCTGCCTTCCAAAGGACGGTACTTTAAAAGTAATTCCAAGGCATGATTCAAGTACTAAAGTATAAAAGTTTTTAGAAAATTAGTTTTGATTATAAACTTTACTGTAATTGATTATATTTTATTTATTTCCAGGCAATAACAGTAATTATTGACTTTCGAGATTCTCTTAAAGGGGCAACTCAGCCATCCGATACCTATGAACTAATTTTCCTATGGGAACAACGGTGGGAACTCAAAATCTATATTCTGATACAAACTGGCCAGGTGGCTGAACTCTTGTATGGAAACGCCGAATTATATTTAGAGTTCCCAGCATTGGTCCCATAGGAAAAGTTGCTCATATTGATGGGCCGAGTCGCCCCTTTAAGGAATTGTTGAGGTTACATTTACAGCAGTATATACCCTACTATGCATATACCTACTTAATACATAATAATTATATTATAAGGTCAGTCTTAAATATTTGTTCTCTGTCAGCGCTTCCGACCAATGTTCATCATCTCTCAGCGTTTTTCCGGTTGCATCCTCAACACTTGCTTAGGAACCCGGGGTCCGAAATTATTTTTGGGATAAAGGCGGCTGCCTGACGTCGTCCAATCGTCGGTATTTCCAGAACCGGATATACTGTAAAATAAAGTAAAATTAAATACTTGTACTTTATTTTACAGTATGTATCCGGGCATTTGCCCGCGCCGGGAATCGAACCCGTAGCCCCTCGAGTAGCAGGCTGGCGTGTTAACCACCGCGCCATGGAGGCCATCAGGTATTTTGCAACCTCATGCGAATGAAACAAGAGTGAAATGATGATACTGTCTGCAAAAAAAAAATAAGTGTTATTCAGAGGTAGTAAGATTGGATCACGAACACATTACAATCATAGCTTTTTTTCTTGTAACAACATTATAGCATAGATTGCCTACGTGGTCCAGTGGTTAAGGCGTTTGCCTGTAGACCCGGGGGTCGTGGGTTCGATTCCCACGGGAAGCATACTTTGCTTAGTTGTTTCCAGTTTGGTTAGGACAGGATTCCGTGCTTCGGAAGGCAGAAAGCCGTTGGTGCCGGCTGCCATCTGGTAGTCGTTAAAGGAACCACGTCAGAGGCCGAGAGGCGGTTCCGAAGAACTGACACCAGGGTGTGCATGGTCGATTGACCGTGACACTACACGAAATTATGATGATGATGATAGCATAGATTTTAAAAAATGCATTGTTTATAGTAACATTTTATATTAATTATACCGTTTTATCGTACGTCTGAAGTAGGCAATAAATAATTAGTGACAGTTTTATGTACAGTAAAATAAGAACGATTGCCTAGTACAAGGAAATCATGATAACTCAGAAAACAATTGCAGTGTTGTCTATATTGAAAAAAATATACAACTTGGAAGGGTTATATTTGTAATGCCATGGGCTAGGTATACTAGATCACTATGGTAGAAGAGTGGTGGTAGCTCCACCGTGCCCACCATTCCGGTAATATGGCGTGAAGAGAGCTATCATATGGTTTTTAGCGGGTGTGAGTCCCGCATAACTGCTCTGTATCCCCGTACAGATCAGTATGCATAACGCATTTTCCACATGTAAAAAAAAAAATGGTACACTAGATCACTAAATAAAATTCGACATTTCCATTCAAATTTCCCGGGCGGCTGCACACTTTGTATGGAAATTCCGAATTTCTTTTTTGGTTTTGGCTGTTGTTTTAATTTCGGTATACAATAATGATCTAGTCTAGACCATGGTTCGATTTATTACGGGTATGTCCCGTCCAGGTTGTACACAACCTTGTTACACAGTGTTACTAACTTACACGCATATTCATACTTATTATCACATCTTTAAGCATGTTAAGCCGGTGGTCCTGGCTGCCATCTGGTAGTCGTTAAAACCACGTCAGAGGCCGAGAGGCGGTTCCGAAGAACTCTGACACCAGGGTGTGCATGGTCGATTGACCGTGACACCTACTCGAAATGATGATGATAATCACATCTTTATCCCTGACGTTACGATGCAGACGGACGGATAGGACTGTTACATTTGGGAAGGCAATGAAGGTATTGGGAATTTGGGATACTATACTACTGACTCGGATGAATGTGGGAAAAGCAAGCAGCATCTCGGAAGGCTGGGCGTGCGTACCCGATGCCCGGAATCATACCGATCCTTGATCTATCAAAATATTCGCAATTCCTATACTAATAGGGAGAATTATTATTAGGGCAGCATAACCACACAAGCGTTTTCGTCTTTCATTTAGTACCCAGTTAACGTTATTTACTGCAGCATCTACGCATTTAGCGCCACTTAATCTATTTTAAACTTACGGTTCACGACGTAAAGTTCACTTTCCCCCGAATAGCTTTGGCCTTGTCACCGCCCGGGTCTGAAAAAGTGAGCGAAAAGGTCGCTTCCATCTGATTGAGTTTTTTTAACTATGCCCCGGCTGATAACAATGTTATGCTTATATTCTGGTTACATTTTCTGTTGTTCACTACAATAAGTTTCCCTATAAGTTTAGTTTATACCTACCGAAGTTTTGGATAGTTCTGTTTTGTAAAGCGTTTTAAACTGTGTAGTAAAAGTAGGTAGAAAATGATAGAAATCCTTAGCTCAGTTTATTAAAATATCAGTAAGTACCAACAAAAATTCGCTTAGGTCACTTAGGTACTTATATTTTCCAGTCAGAAAAAAGTTGCGAATCTTTTTTTCTATAATAATATAGGTATTTTGAAGAATAGATTTTCCACTGTACAGGTAAAAAATAACTTATTTATGGTGCTATATTGAAGCACGTACGCAAAAGAAAACGTCGCAGTGTTCGGAAAACTGAATCCAACAACTTGTGAAGTGCGAGCGAGGAAGTGAAAGTCCGAAGCACGTGCCAGCCGCGCGGCCGCTCTTTCGGCGACACGTAACGTACCATGCCATGCAATGCCCAACTCTGTACCTGTCTGTACTCACGATCACGAACCTGTAGCTAAATACAACGCAAATTTCATAAAACTCAACGAGCTACACAGGAAAAGTATCAGATAAACAAAGCTAGAGTTCAACACACTTTATTCTGCTATCTCGAAAGCTTTATCACCCTCTACATAAGGTGGAAATTGCTACTTTCAGGCGCAAACGAAGTTGGCGATAGTGTGTAGAGCGTGCCGCTTGCCGCGTCACCGCGCGCGGGCGGGGGCGCGTGCATTCGATCGCTGGCCGCTGCAATGGCATCGATCGCGCACGCCCCATGCTACGTCGCCGCAACTCGCGTTTTGATTGGCCGCTGACGCCGGTCACGTGACTCGCGCGCTCTGTCGCCATTGGTCGGTAGTGGCGGCGGCCACGTGAGCGGCGCGCGACGCGCGTGGTCAGTCGCGGCGTGACAGCGGGCGCGCTCGTACCGCGCGCGGCTGTGCCGCTTCCCGACATGAGCCTCCTCGATACGCTTCTCGAGGCGGCGCGCTTCATCGAGCTCCAGGAGGAGCGGCGCCTCCAGGCCGGTAAGTCGCGTATTATGTCCGTTTACGTCCCCAAGGGCCGTTGTGCCATCCCGATCGAGTGTTTACCCGCTATCGCCGGCCCACGTCACGAGTGAAACCGGTCCCTGGGCGTGCGCCGATTCGCGAGAGTCCAGTCGCCGGCGCGCCGGTGCAGCGAGCCGACGCCCGACGCTCTTGACCTTGAACAGCACGCAGCCGCGTCGCATGCTCCCCGCGCGCCCCTCGCCGCCCGGCCTCGCCCCACGTAAACAAAGGAAGCCTGAAATTCATCGTTTGCCACGCCGCACAATTTGTACATAATCCAACATTCGCTAAATTGCCGTTCTTACGACACCTTTCGTCTTTATACGTCGTCATTCGGCACATTACGACGGCTCGTGTACAGTACACGCACACAAATACTTTGTTTGCGTGTCCGAGTTTACACGAAAGTAGGCGAATAGGTGACTATATTGGTACGGTACGATAGGAGCGAACTCCTCGCGCCGCGTATTTCCCTGGTGCGGTGGCGGCAGGTAAGCGCTCGAATGTGTACGTGGAGCGTGGTTAGTCAACATGAAGCATGCTACATGACGCATTGTTGAGGCGAGGCAGGCAGGGGGCGCTCGGGGTTCCGTCAGCTGATCGCGCGGGGGTGAGGCCAGCGCCCGGGGGCAGGGGAACATGTGCACACGCATCGCGAGGCACGGCCACTGCGCTTAACCGATGCATTGTAGTCACTTCAACTTTTAAGTACACAGATTTTAGAGTATGTTTACCTCAAGAAAAACTAGCACAAGGCGTGATTGCGTAACGGTCTTATGCGTGCCTCATAGTGCTTATCCATTGTTTAGTGGCACCTACTTCGAACTCAAATCTCATTGTACGAGAAAACTGTTAATATTGAGCGAATAAATCTGAAGACCAGTCACGTTACCGCTCGTTTAAGTGTTGTATTGAACTAAATTACACAAATTCCTCATAATCTGAGTCACTGATTCGGTAACATAATGACGGTTCATTACCAAACATGGTCACTGATAGCTGATTTAGTAATAATCTAAATTCCAAGTACATGCAACGGACAATGTTTTGTATGAATTCTCCTACTTTGTTAACTGTTTATTCAATTGACCTCTAAGTAGGTACCTATCTATATCTTTACCACATAGTATAAAACAAAGTCGCTTTCCGCTGTTTGTCTGTACCTATGTATGATTAGATCTTTTAAACGACGCAATTGATTTTGATGCAGTTTTTTTTTATCATCGTCATTAAGTCTTTTTAGTTTATACTGCAAGAGCATGACCGGAGCCATACTTGGCCAGAGCAGACAGGATTTGGCCTACACTCTCCTCGCTGGCCAGGGTTTGAGAGGTCTCATTGATGTATATGAGCTTTGTTTAGCTTGTATTTCCTAAGTAGCCTCCTACGACCTCAATGGGAAGAGTAGGAGTGGTCCTATTCTACTCTGCCGGAAACCACACGGCTAACGTTTTTTTTTATAGATAGAGGAAGGTTTATAGTGTAAAAAATCGCATCAGTGCGAAGCCGGGGCGGATCGCTAGTAACTAAATAACTTATCTTGGCAAAATTACACTTTGACCTAAAAGATCAGAAAGCTGCAAAACTGTCTTCGTTCCTAGAATACATACATACATAAGTATTACGTCCTTTTCCTTTACGGAGTAGACAGTGCCTAGGTCTATAAGCAATTATTATTAATCCGCAGATTTTAGCCCAATCCCCCGATAAGCTTTTATGATCTGCGCGGGAAGAAAAGCGCCTACTGGTAGTAGTTGAAGGAAGTGAAGTGACGACGTAGCAAGGGCGGATCCAGCTTTGGTACCGAGGGGGGGGGGGGGGGGGTCACAGAGTCGTGATATGTCACAAGAAGTTATATTTTGATTCTTACAATCATAGATACAAGTAAAAGGTAGGTATTTTATTAATGTATGTAAGTACTTACTGTACTTAAAAATACATATATTTAAATGAGCCCGGGGGGGGGGGGTCATGACCCCCCCTGGATCCGCCCTTGCGACGTAGTTTCGAAGCAATGGAAAGGCAACACACAGTAGTTACGCTGTGTAGAAACGAATGGTCTAATGTTGTGATGATAAGCCTTCTATAAGCGTGGCTGATAAAGACTGCCGCGTAGGCAATAGTATATTAATGTATACAGCTGCAAATTAATGTAATAGTCATTAAAAGTTGGTGTAAAAGTGATAATGGAAGACTTAAATAATGTACTTTCATTGTCATAGAGAATCAATACGCCAGAGTCACGTTGTGCTCAAACGATAGGCTAATGTCGCGGTGATAAGCCTATAAGCGTGGCCGATAAAGACTGCCACGCTTATATGAGGCAATAGGAGATTACAGATGAATAAAACTTGTGACAGAGCATCTTTTCTGAAAAATCTATGGAACATACATGGATCTAAGAATAATCCTATTATTCCTAGGTCAACGGGGAAAATAAGAGGAAACACTGCGTTCGAGAGAATTGAAAAATAGGTATTTGTAAAATCTATTGCTGACGCGCTGTGTGCCCAAACAACCCCCGCAGAGTGCGATAGAGACAACTTCAGCTCGGACTAAAATACCTAAGAAAATTGCGCAAAATTAACGCTTCGCTCTGATTTCTTCTCCAAAACTTTACCTATTAAATTTCTTTGTTCATTAAAAATTTAAAATAAACTATAGCTGTGTTTCTGTTTCCTTTTTCTAATATAATTACGTCGAATTTGTTTTCTTGATGTTTGAACACAACAGAAATTCTTACCAATCTTTCAGGTATTTGAAGGTTAAAAACTTTTCAAATAATTCAAGTATAAAAAAATAATTAAACATAGGGACATGCTACTATATCCATAGATATTTTTGGTATAAAATTATTGCTCTACTGGTACTATGCGTAGCGAGGAATCGGGGACTAAGCTAGTATGGAAATACGACACTACGGTTTCCTCTTAAAGCCCAATCACACTTTGCTGAAAACTGACGAGATCACAGCATTACGCCAGACACATACAGACATATATTATCACGATTGTTTCCCATGGGGGTAGGCAGAGACTATGGATCTCCACTTGCAACGATCATGACAAATCTAGCTTCGTCTACACTCATTACTCTCCTCATACATGCTCTATGGTTTCGGGTACTTCTAACTGATCGCAGTACGTTCGACGAGGTCGACCCTGATCATTATCCCTATTCACACTGGCTTTATATATTTTCTTTGTTGTTCTTCTTTCATTCATCCTTTCAATGTGGCTAAACCGTCATTCCTTTCTCAATATTGGTCACAACATCATCTTTCAATCCACATCGCAAAGAATACCGCGTTAGACACGAATGGAAATATCTCGTATCATATCATACTAAGCCAACACATTTTCTGTAGGGCTTTTAGAACTCAGGATGATACTGTATTAATTGGGTACAGTGTGCGTAAGCGCTACCACCCGTTTTAGCCAGCGCCGGCTATTCCCGTGGGCTTCCAAGCCCAGACCATGTGAGCGTCAAGATGCCGGGATGTTTCATATAGAAATGTTAATTCCGCATGCTGATCTAAGAGGAAAGAAAAAACGTAGAATGTGCCAGCTGCTTCTCATCTCACGCAGACCCTAGAAATCTCCGTGTAGGCATTTCGGTCTTATGACTTTAGGCTCTGTCTACCCCCTAAAGAGATAATGACGTGATAACATAAATTTGTACATCTAACGGTAAAGGAAGTATGTCAAATGGTTCCAGACCGTGGGTCAGACGGTCAGCATAGTCCCCAGACGAGCTGTCCTTTTTGTCTTGCCTTTAATTGTTTCGCTAGGCCCATGCGATATATTCAGAATTTTATCCTTTGTTTCCATAGTGTTTATTAATACAACGGCTTGCTATCGCTGTGTAATGTGGCACACGTGTTGGCCACTAACAGGCGAGTGTTATCGTTTTTACCTCAGTTATCACCGCTCGGCTATCAACTGGCAACGCGGCGTCACGTCGTACACTTTCTAAATGCGTTTTCAAGCCGATGGTATTTACTTGTCTCAGAGAGACCACTAGAGAGTTGATGATTACTGAAAAAATATAGAACTAAAACAAGGTTTTTAAAAGAAAAATAAAATCAACTGCCCAGGCAAAATATATGGCATTTTTCTAAGTATTGAAGTAGGCATTTGTATCCCTTCTCACCTGATGGTAAGTGACAATGAAGACGATGATGTTACGTGTAAGGATTTTAACGACACAGGATAGGTATATACAATTCTTAGTTACGGTGGAATAAATTCACATACATAAGTACATACTTATTGTACATTCATGAACCTTTAATAAAAGCAATTTTTTGGGAATTCATGGAAAAAAGATTATCAACCAAAAGACAAACAATTTAGACGATTTAGGGTTGTATGTAAATCACACCTTTTTTTTACAGTTATGTCATCTAGATATAACAAATTCAAGAATTTACTTTCGAAGCGAGACCGATAAATTTCCTGTGTATGTTGGCAAAATAATTTCTCCGAATTGAAGTACCTACATTATGACCTACATACTTCAAAGATCTTGCTTTAATATATGTATAGGTTGTCTCCTTGACATGGGTCAGTCAATACCGTGGGGTATTGACTGACCATGTCAATTCATTTACTAAATTATTTTCTTATTTATAGGAGATTGAGGATAACACTATTGAAAAAAATATTTTTGGGTGGGTACATATTATTATATAGATTTATAGAGTAGAGATTAAGAGGAATTATTTTTTCCAAGAAACCTATCGAAAATGTATAAAATATTCCCTGTATTGAAAATACTGTAGAAAAAAGATAGTAACTGTCATAGAAAATCGAAGAGCTAATATAATAGGGCACTTGTTGCGACACGATCAGTTTATAAAAACTTATAGAAGGCAAAATAGAGGGAAGAAGAGGGAGAGGAAAGCCCAGGCACTGACTTTAAACAAATAAAGGAAAAAGTTGAAAGGATTTCGTACCAGGATGTGAAAAGACTGACAGAGAATAGACTAAGATGGACGGAGTTCCACCGACAAGAGCGTTGCTCTTAAATTTTGATAATAACAAAGAACTAAGAATGTTCCAAAATTAATCAAAAGAAGTGTTCTACACAATTCAATAGAAGGCCTTATACGGGCAACGAAAAAACCCATAGAAAACAAACCTCGAGAATGGCCGGTTGGTCGGCACGCCACTCGCGTAACATGACATCACTCTGACGAAACTTTTGTACCTCGTTCTTAGTCATTAAAGATTAGATAAATTAATTAGAACATAATAATGTATATGGAGATGATGTTTGTGATTATTGACAGTTAAAACGTCTCATAAAATTACAAAACTAAGCGTCATTGATCATCATCATCAGGTCTTTAGTTTCCACTATAGGAGCATGACCCTCTCAGTACTACCGGAGCCATACTTGGCCAGAGCAGACAGAGGGTTTGGCCTACACTCTCCTCGCTGGCCAGACGGGTTGCAGAGGTTTTATTGATGTTTATGAGCTTTGTTTCGCTTGTATTTCCTAAGTCACCTCTTACGACATCCATGGGAAGACTTGACGTGGTCCTATTCTACTCTGCCGGAAAAGCGTCATTGTTGTGTGCAAAAAAGACAAAGAAAGAGAGTAAACTGATACAGTTACCTTTGACAGCTTCAAATACATCTCCGCAGTTCCTCAGTCTGTGAAAATGGCACAATGGCAAATGGCATGACATTTTTTTTTAAATCTAGTGCTATTTAATTTGTTTTGTTAAATTTTAAAAATATTTTTCATCTTATTTGGTTTAATTTAAAATGTTATCTGCTATACAATTTTAAATAGATTCATATAGAAACATCCAATAATTCATTGACCCTAAAGTTTGACGTTGTTTATCTTGAAACTTATATAACTTCCCAACTTAATCAAATGCCTATAGACATTCAACTATGTACATAAAATACATGTAAGGTCAAGTCAAACACATGCCCTCGTAGCTCACAAGGAAACTCATTTTACATTAAACTACAGTTCAATATATTTCATGGCGTACTTGTGTTCGCTCCACAATTTCAAATAGGTTTGTACGTGGTGAATCGCGAACTAAAGTTGTTCAATTATGTTTTCCATTCATCATCATCATTTCGTGTAGGTGACACGGTCAATCGACCATGAACACCGTGGTGTCAGAGTTCTTCAGAACCAAAAGTAGAATAAATGGGTAGCTCTTGGATAGGCATGTAACATCCTCGTCTTCGTCGTCATTTACCATCAGGTGAGATAGGAGACAAATGACTACTTCAAAATTAAGTAAAAAAAAAAGAACCGCCTGTGGGCCTCTGACGTGGTTCCTTTAACGTGCCTTCTGAAGCACGGGATCATCTTTATTATCAGACAATCAGGTGATTCAAGCCTGCAATGTCTTAACCAAACTGGTAATAACTAAACAAAGTATGCTTCCCGTGGGAATCGAACCCACGACCGGAGAGTCTACAGGTCTATAGGCAAACTCCTTAACCACTGGACCACGGAGGCAGTTTCCATTTGTTGTATTAGTATATTCAATATTCAAATTGACAAGACACTATTGAACTTGTCAATTGCCAAAAAGAACTACGCGTTGTATGAATTTGAATTTCTTTATTCCACCATTGAAAATCCCTGAGATTTGGATGAGGTTTTGTAAGAATCGTTGCCCTGTCTGAGTGACATCAGCAACTTTATTGACACGGGGAGTTTTTATATTTTAACCGACATCAATAAAAACACCGGCCAAGTGCGAGTCGAACTCGCGCACCAAGGGTTCTGTACCGTTATCTATAAAAACGGCAAAAATATCATATCTTTTGTATGGGAGCCCCCCTTTAATATAAATTTTATTTTAATTTCATTATTTATTTTTAAATTAAATATATAACTAAATATTCTGTGAATATTTCAAACGTCTACCTGTTGCCGTTATCAATATCGAGCTAAAACAAGCAAAAAACATCACGTTTGATGTATGCCCCCTTAAATATTTATTTTATTATATTTTTTAGTATTTGTTGTTATAACGGCAATAGAAATACATCATCTATAAAATGAAACCAATTTCAACTGTATCACTATCACGGTTCATGAGATACAGACTGGTGACAGACGGAAGGCGGAGCGATATTAATAGGGTCCTGTTTTTACCCTTTGAGTACAGAACCCTAAAAAGGGAGGTTATCAATTCGGTTGCATTTTTTTCAATGTTTGTTACCGCATGATGATGATGATGATGTGTTCCTGTGATCCCTTGTCAGGGACATAGGGCATAATTTCGTAATTTATTTTTACGTCAGAAATCGATGCAAAGGTATTCAAAGAAATATCACCTCAATGTAGTTAGGGATACGGTGTAATTTAGCTCGCGTCAAAACGCAGCTTTTAGTTTAGATGCCTACAGCAGGCCGATTTTATACTAATAGCGATTCATAATTCGTTGAAGACCAAACGCTTGTCGTTCCTACCGGATTTGTTCGGTTTTCCCCTTCGAAAGGGTCGCCGAAGGTATGTTTTCGATACCGACACGGAGAGTAAATAAAATAATAAATATATAAGAACAAATCACACAGATTGAGCTAGCCCCAAAGTAAGTTCGAGACTTGTGTTATGGGATACTAACACAATACTATATTTTATAACAAACACATAGATAGATATACATCCAAGACCCAGGCCAATCTGAAAAAGATCATTTTCCATCTTGACCTGACCGGAGATCGAACCCGCCACTGCGCCACGGAGCTCGCCTCTATCTCCAGGAGACCAGTTGAATGGTTGACTTGTATCTTAACATTCAAAGTTATTCCGTTTACCTATGCCTTGACGGTATTATCATTGATATATTCTTCTGAAATTATTCTTGTAGATCTAAATGCTCTATCTGTTGTATCCTGTCACATCTGCTTCAGGTCAATATGCTTGTTGATATCATGTGCATCATACATAACTCCGCATTTGTTTATGTAGGATATGGTGGGGATATTACCGATTTAGGTGGGGTTTCTCCAGCAATAGTCTATGTGACTGTGGTGCTACTCAGTCTATGGCCCACCTTTTGTCATGTCCCAACTGATCTTAACGAAGCCAACGACAAGGCGGTCAGCATGGCCAAATATTGGTCAAAATACATTTGAAAATAGCCGTCTCCGACTCGATAAGAAGAAGAAGGATATTAGATACTAGCTTTTAATCGTGGCTTCGTCCGCGTTAATATCGATCCCTTGAGAACAGTACAATTTCTCGGAATGAAACGTACCCTATGTCCTTCCTCAGGCCTCAAACTACCTCCATCCAAATTGGTTCAATTGTTGAACCGTGAAAAGGTGATAGACAGACAGAGTTACTTGCGCATTTATAATACTAGCTGTTGCCCGCGACTTCGTCCGCGGCAATTTCTGTTATTATGATTAATTAGTATAGATGAATATTTGTGTCATTTGTCCGTATATATTTATATTACCCGTATATATAATTTTCCCCGTTTTCAAAACATTTTTTATTGATGCTTCGCTCCTATTGGTCGCAGCGAGATTTTTATAGCCTAAAGCCCTCCTCAATAAATGGACTATCCAATACAAAAAGAATTTTCCAATTTGAACCAGTAGTTCCTGAGATTAGCGCGTTCAAACAAACTCTTCAGCTTTATAATATAAGTATAGATAGTATAGATGATATAAGATTATATAAGCTGAAGAGTTTGCAGCTTTATAATATTATATAGTATAGAAGTATAGATTATGGACATGGATCAGTAATAGATGGATGGTATGGATTTTTCCGTAATTCGTAGTTTTACATTTTTCAATTTTGCGGTCAAATTATAAAACCTGACAGTATAGAGTATGCGTATTAAGTTGATTTAACTTTTGTATTTGGATCATTTGTAGTAATTCAGATAGGCGGAACCTTATTCCATTCAAACAAAACTGAAAATAGTACGCAACATTAAAATAAATAAAATTTCAATAATGCGTACTATTTAGCTTTGTTTAAACGGAATAATGTGCTTGAGCATTTTTCCGCCTAGTCTGTATTGACCCTTATTTCTGTCCTCTTACACCTAGGGTGTTCTCGGTTTTATCCTAAGCTATTCGGTGTTAGATAAGGGCCTATGTTTATAATATTCATACTGTGGATTTGGAAGTTATGAAAGCTGACCGCCTCTCTAATGCCAGTTCTCCTTACTCAGCCGCAGACTCGCAGACGATTACCTGTGCAAATTAAGTTGAAGTACCCATTGCACTGCGCCACGGAGTCAATTTCTATTTCTGTCCACGCCTAATATTATTACCTCGTCCATATCCAAACTAGCCTTATTGCTGTTTGTCTCCATTCGTGTACATTGACGAGTTTCTAATTAGTGCCGTCAAACCACTGTAGGCGCGGCGAACAATCGTATCATCAAGGCAAGACACAAAACACGTAGAGTACAGAGAAAGGTCATGCATGTAACTTACGATTACACATTTACGCAAAGTGAATGCAGTATCTGGCAGATAGACGCTATGGAAGTTTAGTTTACTTGAGTGTTCGAACTTTTACCAGATATTTTCAGATTTCATGTCAGAATTATGTAATATTGCGGTATACCAGATTTTAGAAATTCACTTTCGTCTGCGAAACTAATAGTTTTGTATTCTAAAACTAAAAGAGTTGGCAAAATGTCTGAGAAGAAAATCACAAATGAATAGCTTTATTATTATTGAAACTGTCTGTATTTTCAGACAAAAATACGTGAGTGAAACCGTTTTGTTCAATATAAAATGACAAGCTTATTAAAAATTATGGTGAAGTTTTTTATTGTTACTTCGCACACCGTCCACTGGTTAAAAATTAAAATAAAAGGGTAGTTCAAAAAATGATAGTAAATATTGGAGTACAGTCCCCGAGGAGATAAAATAAAACTGACCCATCTAAAAAATAAAAAAAATAAAAAAATAAATTGTAGGTAAGTCGGATTTATATGCCTGCTACGGTACGATATCATAGACACGACGACCACGAGTGAGCTGGTCCCTTCGAATGGCATCAGGCCAGCTCAGAAGACGTTTCTATCACATTCGATTCCGTGTGACCCTAGCATCCTCCCGCGTAATTTCTGCTTTCTCATTATTCTACTCCAAAGGCTCGCAAGTTTTGGAGCGACGTACTGGGGACTGTAGTGACGTCATAGATTTTAGGACTTTTCTCTTCAAGCCAGCGTCAGTCACCGTTCCATCCACCCGCTTCTTTTCTGCTTTCTCATTGTTCTACTCCCAAGGCTTGCACGTAAGGTCGGCGCGACGGTACCGGGCGCTCAGAATGGTGAAAGGGATCTAGTGACCTCGCCATCTCGAATGGTCGCTGAGGACGCGTTGTACCGCTTGCAGTATATTGAACCTTTACAGATATCTTGTTTGGCTCTGCTTTTCGCGTACTATACGCGAAATGTGCGAAACGCGCTGCTGTTGCAACATTTTACTTTGTACTTTCTAGTCTTTGGTACTATGGTATTTAAATTTTCTAGGATCGTAGTTGAGTCATATAAATACGTTGACTTGTAAAAATATACTAGGTAGTATACGTATTTTAAAGTAAGACTAGATATTGCACTTCGGTCTATTACCTTAAAACAATAACTTTAAATTTGAATTTCGGTCACTAAATTGTGCATATTGGCCCTCATATCTGCATTACTGCATCTATAGCTACAAATATTTTTTGGAATTAGAATCTCAACCTGGAATACAATTTCAATTACTTCAGCATTACAAATGCCGTTAGCAAAAAAACTGTTATTCGTATATTGAATAACAAATATTCGATTCGGAGATCACGTTGCAAAACAGCAAACGTTTAAACATTAACAAATTTGTTTTTCAGAAAATTTTCTGGACAAATACCATTGGAATTGTAAATACTCCGCCTGGGACACAATATAAGGAGAAATGCTTCACATTAAATACGAATTGCCTATGTATTAGAACGGTAACTAAAGCCAAATACCGTTATGTTTTAAAATTTCCAATGAGTTCGAATTTTTAATATTATTCGTAAAGGTTAACTCGTGACTTATAGAATTTTTATACGTTAATACATTTTTAATGTCATCTCAATGTTCCTAAGCGCGCTTGATGTAATCGAATTTAATATTGTATCCTTCAAGGTAATAAATTGTCAGATTGATTTATACTTATAGATTGATTGATTTATATTTATACCTTTGCGTTGTTATAAACTTATAAACCCCCAGTTGGTCATGTTGACTGTTATTATTTCTCTATATTACTTTAATGCTAAATTTAAAACATTTTTTCAGAATTGCTGCTTAATCGTTTCTAGGAATGATTTCGATTGATTTTTTGTTATTTGATTGATTGTTAAATGGTTGAATTAATCCTTAGGAGCCTCAAAATCTTGTTGCAATAGTCAATTTTCAGAAGTAGTATGTTTTGATGCATTATTATAATAGTATGAGAATATATTTAATAGTAAGTAAAAGCTTTTCCGCGATATCAGAGTTGCACTCACAGTAAAAGTCGTCGGCTGGCACATTGGCCCTCTTTCGGCATCGTATACCCTTTCCGACTTGGTAGAGGCTAAGATTTTCTATCGTTCGCTTCGGAGGTTAGTGCTCTTTCCAGGAGCTCATTAGTGAACCAGTTTATATTATTCAAGTCTTGTTATTTATCAATATTAACTGCATTAATCACAGTCTCGACGCAGACGGCTCATATCTCTACATCCGGTGGGGGGCCCCCTCCGCAATGTTTCCACTTCGACTCCCATGTCGCTAAATGTTTTATTATCGATTGCTAATAGATCACACCCGTTCCCAATACTCTTATCGAACAATGCCTTATACCTCGCAACATTGTACGATATTTCATTCCTTCCAATTTAATGTTCTAGAACTTTCCCCAAGGTTTTCTCTGCAAACTTGATTGAATCAGAACCCTGCGTTCCAGAAATAGGATCTAGGCTCGGTGCTAGGTCGCAACAACCTGCTAAACCGGCAGGTGTGGTTACAAGGCATGGAAGGGCGGGGGAAGTGTTTGTGTGGAGATCCCCGGGCGGGGGACGCGGCCCGGGCTGCACGCTGCAACCGCACCAAGGTCATCCGCCGCACGCATGCGCCGCCGCCCCCCGCACCTCCTCAACACCCCTCAGACCACCTTATCGGAACCTGCACCCGTACTTATGTGTTCCTGTGAGCTGCACTCGAAATAATGCTCACTACCTCCCTCTTTCCTCAACAATGTTGAGCTTAATGTGCCTGTTCAAGTGTCCCCCTTTCATTTATTTTTGATTTCTCATTTGCTTTCCTTCAAGTATTAGGAAAATGTTGCTTAATGGGAACGTTTCATTTTATATTTCTTTGTGATGTCTCAAGTGGCTTCGATGTTTTCCGTTTTTGTATTTGACTTTCGTATCTTTGAAGTGACTGTTCTAGAGGCGTTTGTGTTATATGTATAGACGTATTTATAATAGAGATAACACGTGCCAGTCGCTCCGTGCCGCGTAGGAGGCCGAGTAGAACGTATCCACACATAAACATTGTAATGTATATGTAGAAATCCTATTAGGAAGATTAGTGCTCATGACATGACGTATGCAATGTTAAAATGGCTCAGTTTTATGTGTGTTCTATGAAAACAGATTTACTTCATAGTTTTAGCTTCCTGTTGAATTCTCATGGAAAACCAGCTTACTTTGTATTTACGTATCTGTGAATCGGTTTGCAGTGCCTGACCTGGTGTCTCATTAGAAAGCTATATGGCATTGTGCATAAGAAGTGTCGGACCCGCTACGCGGCAGTCGACACCTACGGTTTGCACCGTTGTGCCGCCCGATTCGGTTGCAATGTTCCATTCACCTTATTGGTCGGCGCCGAGGTTCAGTGACTCCGCGGCGACCGACTAACTCCTTGGGACACGTCATCTGCGTGCTAATGCAGCCGTTTCATCACCTACGGCCGATCACGCGCCTCTTTAAATTCTGTGGGTGTCCCGCAGCCGCCGAAGCGACCTCGTTTCGCCGCGGTGCGTCCATACTCCGCGTCCATGCAGCGTTATGTAAAGTGTCGAGAGCGGTGCAGCGGCGAGCGTTGCGCTCGACCGCGTGCGCGCTCCCCGCGCGTTTTCCTCCTCGCAATTTCGTCCGTCGGTTTCACTCGCGACGATCAGCGGCGCGGGGTTCCGGAGGTTGCGCTCCTCCCTCCTCTACCCTCCTCCGAGACGGAGCTCGCGCTCCTCGTCCAGCCAGTCGTCGAGCGGATTGCGTCGACGACGGTCGACTCCGCGACCGAATATATCTGTCTTATCTGCCGGTCCGCTATCGCGACATGCCGCTGCCGCGTCGGCTCGCGTAAACCGCTCGCGTCGGGGATTCTCTGACAACGCTTACGATCCGGGAGTTTTCGTGGTAATTTGCGGTGGCGTTTGCGACGGTCACGACCGCGGAGCCGTGGACGACGGTCGAAAATAGCGTGCGTTATCATCGCGGCCTCGAGTGGCGAGACGAGATAGCGCGAGGTCGGCGGCACCTGTGCGCCGCACCCCACGTGCAGCGGCCGGTGCAGCCAGCAATTAGCGAGCGCCATACGCCTCCGCCGCCCTGCAGCCTCCGCCAACCCTCGGCCTCGCCACTCGGAACCGTCGCTTCACGCCTACCCATCTCTTCCTTTCGCCATTTACATCCCAAAGATTATCAGGCTCAACATTTTTGATAACAAATCTTCATACTTCAAATTTTTTACGGTAAATCTTAATAAGATCATCGCTAGCACTAGATGTGACTTGTTGCATTGTTGGAATAACTTCTCAGTCATAAAATTAAATAATTAATATTGATTGATCAGCATTCAAGCCTACAAACAGCATCCTTAAGAATCATGAATTTCAATAACATTTTCCTCATATTCTCAATTTGCTGGTTTTTCGTTTACATATTTCACTTATTATGGAATTTATTTGCTAAATTTCATTCATATTTATGTATTTTTAACTTAATATGGTCAAGCGTTCCTCAATAGTTATTATATTTCTTCTTTCTTACCTTCTTACATTTTCTTTTTAAAGCTTTTTTTTTATGAAATCGTTAATATTTTTTACAAATTTCTTATCAACATTCTTATTTCATCATTGGTCACTTTACTCCTTTGTCTTTTACTTACTTGTCATTGTTTAATCATAGTAAGTTCTATACTAACAATTTAATTAGTTTGATCTCCATCTGCAACCTTTAGATTATTCAGGACATTCTACATGGCAAACCTTTCCACTTTCTCCTTTATTATTATCGTGGTAATTATTTTTACGGCCGTCCATAACGACCACATTCCAAAAGGGAGAAAACTTGTCAACTTCAGTAACAGCGTCCCTCCATATCGCATTTCTCCCAAACTTATTACGTCTAGATTAATTGGTTATTGTTTGGCAAGTAAATTGTGAATGTTGCGTGGCAAGATAATTAACTAATCCTGTATTACGTTAGTGTTGGGTTGCTATGGACTTTGACACATAGCTTGATAACATCTTTTGTAAAAAAAATCGATCAGAGTTGTGTCTATCTGTAACTATCTGTTATAATAACAGTTCATTGATCTGTTGTAGGTTATAAGATGTTCTTGTTTATGGGGTTCTAATCTTCTTCGGATCTAATCTTGACGGCTTTGTCCCACACCTCAACTAACTGTTGTTCATATCACTAATCTGAAGTACAGAGCTGAGCTTGACCAGCTTGATTCAAAAACACGCCTAATGACTGCAGTTAGTGCTATAGTGCCTACTCTGCTATCATTTAGGGATTTACACAGTCGCATCAGAGTCTGAGTCTTGCCGATACATCAAAAACCACCGGTTTTAGTCGTTTGATAGGTCGCACCTGTCGTGGACATCTGCATGACCATGGTTACTTTGGAAGAGCACGCATTGCTTACTTTTGGATTAGATGTCAACCAAGTTGACTGATATTCATAATTAATATTTCTCTATTGCCACAATCTTTGCAAATTTATGTATGTATTACGTACCTTTTTTGCCAATTACCATTGCTGGGATTTGAAGTAGAATTATCCGTGATTTTACTTTATTTGACTTCTTAGTTTAGATAGATAGATAACATATTTATTTTGTTCATTGTAACATACATAATAAAATTTTAAACATAAAAAACTACAATAAAACTTAAAAATAAGCATAATTTATGTGTGCCACATTAGCACAATGTTACTCTAGTGAACAACCACTGATTTTCAGCTGTCACCTTAGTTGAGAAGACGCGCACTAACAAATTAACAGAACAGGTTGTCTCACAAAGTGCAAAATCAATGGGCGAACAAAACACATAATAAATTAATCAACAAATTGCAAATAAAATACTTATTATTAATTAAGAGAGAGCTGACTTTTAAGTTTTAGATTTGGAATTAATGCCCGTTTTCTGAATGATAAGTAAATGGGATTTCAGTTGCTTTTTAAATGTGAATTTCGTATTTAAATTTCATAAAGGAGGTGGAATATTATTCCAACACTTTGTTGCCGCATATCTAAAAGTCCCTGTGAATGCTACTGTCCTGTTTCTTTGTATAGAAAGTACAGGACGAGTGGCCCTCGGATGACGTTGCAAAGTGAACTGCAATTTCATGTAAAGATGAGAGTCAGGTTTTTTAAACCTCATTATGTCATATAGTAAACTCGTGTTTGCTTTTATTGCTTATTTTGTTTCATTGTTTTGCTGTCTTTTTATCTTACCAAAAATTCTTCTTGTTGCCTCTTATATCATCGTTGTGTACATCTTGCATTTGACCACCTTGAAAATAACATTTTTACATAAAGATGCAAAATTCCAGTGTTCAATTCAGCATACTGTACCCTTAAAGCCTATAGCATATTAGATTTGGAACGTCACTTTGCTGACACAATTCTTTGGTCTGTCGACGTCGCAATAAATAATATTATATTTGTGTATCGATTTCGTTTTTCCTCTCATCAATAACTTTTTGTAATATAATTATGTTTTATGTTTCTATTGTTGCTTCGTTATTTACTTTGCTGTAATCGACATTTCTTATCGTGCCGATGACTACTGCACAATCTGTATTGCGTAATGTGTATTTTGTCACATAATCTAATTCAACTTTAATTTTGCTTCCTTTTTTTTCTTTGACCTAATTTATTACAACTTTTTATTTAGTTTCACCTGTCTTGACTCACTCCCCGTCGGAATGAACTGATATTTGGCAAACACATGTAAATTTGATAACAATACAATGAATGACGAGCTTGGTCTGATGAGGGAGATATTATCAACGCTGAATAGCACGGTCACAAATTTTACACTACTAATTCGCTCACTATAAGAGCCTGCCCCATAAAAATTTCATTTTACTAATTACTAATCTTGTTGTATTGGCAACAAATTATAGTAATCGTGTCGTATGTTTAGTTACATTAAGTGTTTACATAGCTGTAATGTAAATGTTTTAGGTATTCCTTTGTCTTAGTGTCTATGATAATAGATGTTGTAGTCCCTGACCGGGCCTTGTTTTATTTGTTGTATGGATTAAGTAATATTAATGAACTGATTTTTATAGTCATTTGTCGTTTATTTTAGTTTCGGTTGATATTTGTGTACTTTATCATTCTATTAACATCCTTCTAGTTTTCTATATGTGTCTTCGATCAGACCTTTGGTTCAGAACATTCTTGTTTGTCTTTGAGTCGTTAGACCTAATCAATCTAAGTCAGATTATAGCAAAATCTTGAGAAATCACTAAGAATGCACTGACGTTGATAGTTAATCGCATCTGATCAAGATGACGGTTCTAGAATATGTTGTTTCCATCGCAATCCAATTACCGCATAGCATGGGCGAAGGAATTGTAATCGTATGTAGTACATAGCTAGCTCCGGTCGTGTAGTTACATAATATAAACACGGGCACATGTCGTCGCTCGTTGACTTATATAACTGGCGCGTGTACGATCGTATACATACATATTTGCTGTAGGATAAGTCCGAGACCTTTCAGACCCGGTATCTTTGCCGATGGGCAGATTAAAACGGTCCCTACTGGTTCTTTGGAAATGTTAAAATAAAGTATGAAATGATACAGACTTGACGACCAGCAAAAGAAAACTGGTTGTCTGTAAAGTCGATAAAGATGGATAATTTTACGTAATAACGGCGCAAGAGAGATAGATGCGTCGCTAGCCGAACGCTTAGGCCGATCGTGGCTCTCTATCGCTTGTTCGCGAAAAACCAGTTATCATGTCAAAAACTTTGTAGATCTTTATCAAGCTTCGTAGAAAAAGATTTTGGCCCTGTCATGGCGACTACCGGTTTTACAAAATCTTGTACGTGGATATTTTGCTCTATTTCGATGATAGATGAATTCAACACAAACTGAAGACGTTACAGGGCAAAACGACATAATGTTTTATGATTTTGGTAACGAAAGCATCCGAAATTATTACTATATTGTCCATAAAAATCAATAACGCTTATTTAGTGAGTGTCTGTTATTTGGTTTTTGACAATGCTGGAAAATGCTTAAGTAAAATCTTTTAAATTTACAAGATCACGCTGATAGAGATATTTTAAGAGTATTATAAGGCAATTATTGTATGTTTACTCTCAAATTTACTATGTTAAAATTTGGCTTTGGACAACATGTTCCCGTTCCCGTAAAATATAGTTTTTTTTATGCAAACCAAATTTGCCTTGCCGACCCTGCCAATAATCCACTTCTTTCTAGCTTCTAAACCTTTCTAGCGTGGTCAGCTACAGTTTTATCGGCAATCTAGAACTTTCAGTGTTGTACTTCGTCATTTGTTATTGTTCGCTATCAGCACTGCTTACTGAGCACGTGTAAACTCTATTACCCTGACTGACTAAACCGATAACATTACCTACTAGCACAAACAGAACACCTGCTTTGTTCTCTCTACTTTTCTCTTTTTTTAAAAATCTCCTTGGTTTCATTCAGAATTTGGTGTTTCATTTTGGACAAAAACCGTCACTGTTAACATAAAACAACTAACCTATTTTAATTGTTTATATGCCTTTACTTTATAACATCTAATAAGTATTGCAAAAAATAAAACTACTGCGTTATATCGCAGTGATATAATCGAATAGAACATACAACATACAACAACAAATAGAACATAAAGAAGCATATTTATATCGCAAAGCAGTATTATAATAATCTCACGGTTTTTTGAATCATTCTTGTTTAAACTAAACGCTTTTTTACGCCCAGCCATTTGAAAATCAACATCTTTCCTTTGTTTGCCGTCGGAAATCCACTATGTCTGCCAATTCAGTCGGCCGCGGTACCAGGACCACATGATATGGCAAGAGGCGAGCAGGGCTAACTGTCAGTGTCTGCGGGTGGCAAGTGGTGGGGGGGAGGGCGACACAGAGAGTGCACGTGCCGGCGCGCTATGCCATGCGTTCGGCGCCCTCCCTACTTGTTGAGCGCAGCGCTGCCGCGTCCACTGCCGTCGGCGGTGATTCTAACTTGTTCACATCATCCACCTCCGCCTCACTCACGCGCCCTCTCTCTTTCTTGCAAATATTATTATGCGTAGGTAGCAACACAGACTATCTTATTGATTTCACTTATCACTTATCTGTTCTAATTTCATTTTATGCTATAAAGAACACTTATCAATATAAAGCCAGTACTGGTTTCTTTATTCTCAGCGAATGATGTCGTATCTCGTATGATAAAATTTGTACGTTAATTTCGTTCCAGTCTTGTGGAGTTTCGAGTTCGCTACATTTATTTATTATATGCTTTTCATGTTACCAATTTGGGTCATGAACGTGAAGTGATGGTTCACTGGCTCTGACATAAATTACACGTTTGATACAGACAGACCTCGCAAACGCATCCGCTGAATTGTTTTGATTTTTAGGTACTGTCATTTCCCGTCGGTAACCACCCTCACAATGATGAAGTGATAACCAAACTCTTAGTGATTGCAGTGTGAACTGTTATTAAATAATAAGTTTAAAATGATTAGGACGAAAGTGAGTTATAGTTGACGATGGGGACTTGTAGTTAACGAAAGTGGTGTCCCATCATAGAATGGGTATACATATTGAATTCACCCAAGTGGATCTTGGTACTGCCATTCGCCGGAGACGAAGGGAGCCGAAGCTGTATAGCGCAATGGAGACTCCGGGAGAGTACTACACAGAAACCCTACACACAATCGCTATCAATACCAGGGAAACAGAATTCGGCAGCATCGTCGAGCCGATCCCGATCACGCTCAAAGCGTACAAGCCATTCCATGTCCACGGACATACGATGAACGGTTACGGGTTCCCACCGCAGCAGATGCTGACTTCATTGGTAACTGCACCCTGCGTACCCGAGGTTGTAATACCCTCCACTTCTACATTCATTCAGACTCATCAGAAGGAAATATTCAAAGAGGAAACCAAAGAAAAGGTGGCAAGACCGCCTAAGAAGAAGTGGATCAAAGAATATTTGGGTAAGTTTAACATAATATTCGACTTAAAACTAGTTATAACAAATAAACCTTGAGGCAAGTATTGAAGACAACAATAACAAATTCAAACATTTTCAGGTCAAAAACATTTGACGTAGCCAAGTACGACTCACATGGCCTTGTGTGAGCCGTTCTTTTTTGCACAATAGTATAATCACGATTTATGCACCAATGCGCCATTCATGATCACTATGATGTAATAGTTAAATAATTTTAGACTTAGCTATAGCATATTATATTAGTTGATGTTTTTCGACCTTACAATTATTCATAAGAAAATTTTGGTTGACAATATCGTACCACAAAATTAGCGCCCAATAAACTACAGTACAATGTTTTGTAATCTCTACAATACTTATTTAACATCCAGTAATAATTCAAAACAATGTTAATAATAGCAATTGGAAACATTTATTAATGTTTTGCTAAATCACATCTTATTTTAAAAGAAAAATGCTATTGTAGTCGCTTAATTAGTTGGGTGACAATACGAAATACTAGAGTTGTAAGTGTTCAAAATTTGTAAAATTGTAGTTTAGAGATAGGTATTTTAAGACTAAGCTTAAAGTTACGATTACCCAACCCAGTGTACTTATTGCTTCGCTCTATCTCTAATATATAGAGAGAAGCAATAAGTACACTGGGTCGTATACTAGTAACTTTAACTTAGTCTTAAAAGACATCCGTTGAATAGTATAAAAGCTGATGCAACAATCGAATAGTTCCCCAGCGTACGAGGATAAAAACAAAAAGCTTGGAGGATCGAATGCTGTCTGGGGACAGATAACAGGAAAACATAAAAGGCAAGTGGTCAGCGATAAACGGCAGGCTCGTTGGAAATGCTTCAAGGCGGTCCTCTCCGCAAGGTCGGAGCTCGCACGCTTACGCCTGAACACATGGCTACATGTCACAATTCAGTGCCGCTGGCAAATCCTGAGTCAACATTTTATGAGCTGTATAACTAGTTTTATTGCAGAGTTATGGCTCTATCCTTCCGTCCTTCCTGGAGACCCCGGGCTCTTATATCAATTGAAACAATAGCTAGAGTAGCAATGCGTATTTGAAACTACATAGCATGCTTCATGTAAAACGTCTAATTGAAAATAATAATGTACATAGAAGATAAATAACTCACTTATAGATAATGATAGTCTTACCGGATATATTTAAGAAAACAATATCAAAAAAGCTATTAAAATATCAGATGTGAAACTGACAAGTCACATGCAAGTCACGTAGATCTTTTGCCTTCAGGTCTTTCAACTAGAGTTAATAAAATACGTGGTAGCAACTCGGGTAGGTCAGGCAGGTCTCAGTAATTAGTCTGTCATTAGTTAACAATTTGACAATTATTGCCGATCACAAATATTATAATCACATTGTCTTGTCAATATATCAGTAAACTCTTATGATTTATATTTGGGATTCACATTTTATGCCAATTCATAGACATCATCGTCATTCATTTGTTTCATAATTTTTCATGCTTTACATGTAATTACAACTTCTTAGCCGCGAGTATTTGATTTGCATTTTCAATTGTATGTAGCCATATATTTTGACGAAGATACGTCTTCTTAATATATTCTTCTACTCTTAGTATTTTTAAACAATGCAATATACATGACTATGATTACTATTTAAAAACAAAATAGAAATGATCATTCATGATGAATACATCATTATTTAAAAATGTAGTAAAAATGCTGAATATGTCATAACTTTAATTGCAGACTTTGACATGTATTAACAACAGGCTGAAGCATCACTATTACATATTTAATTATGTAATAAGTGTTTTATTAGCATTACTAATTTGCAAAGACCTCTTTTTTTCCAAATGTTCATCCTAGAAGAATCGTCATTGAACATTAAGGACACAATTAATAAGGAAGGTGGTGACAATCTTGAGAACCAACATTTTGTTGCGTTGTTACCCATAATTACACATACAATATTAATTGCCACGCACACAACTATAGCTAATCCAATAAGATAGCCGGCATGTTGCGTAACAAAACCACACTATTTACAAGATTAACGCTAACGCTCGTATTGACATGTGTGGAGCTATTAGCTACAGTAGAAGAAATTGGCAAAATTTACATTACAAATGGGCCATAGCACGAGCACTAATGAGTTGTGTTAAACTTGGCGTAAAAAATAAAAACATTTGCAATAAATTCGCAGATAAACAATGACAGTGAAGTGACAGTGAAGCCGTCATAATAATAAAGGAATAAGCAAGTCGTGAGAACAGATGCATCGAATTTGTTCAAGAAAGTTCTAGTCTATAAAAGGAGGATTGATGCGCAGATAGTTCTCAATATCCAACAAAAACTTGTAACGGTATTTACAACGTTTGCCAAAATATATAATTTGTGATTTCTTTCTAAATCCACTATTTGTCGTAAGTCGGGTAGTTCATCTTTTTAGCATTAAGTTTCACTATCAAATATGTTTGGAGGCTCAATGAAGTAAAAATAGAGTTATATAATTAGACAGTGATTAGTAGTTTAATTCTATGTGCCGCTTGTAGACAACATAATTTTTACACGTGTAGATATAATCTAGATCACTGCACAAGTGGTTGTACAAATACAGCGTGATAGTCATCCTACTAGTCATGAGAATATTTTTATGGCCATTGAACACGGATGAAGTAATGTAGGTAGTAGAGTGGATTTCATTGAACTGGCACACGTGTCGCTCCTACCCACGATCGTAGCTGACGTAAGAGAAAGCGTCCGAGCTGTCTGACTGAACACTCATAGCGTACGTTTACAATAGGTATATAGTTGTAGCACATAAAGTTTGCCTCAAGATTCTTTTACAAGTAAAAAAATCGGTAGTAACATTATAATAATTAAAACTTTGTAATAGTTTGGTACGTGACACATTGCATCGTTGTTCGTCGTCACACTGGTATATTTTTTATTGTATTTAGTAGCTATTATAATCATGACATCTGCATGAAACAATGACGCATCCCTGGGGAGCCTATTCAGAATTTATGCTATGATTTTTTTTTCCTTACTCCTACAACATTAAATGCACGAATAATCTGTAGAATATATTGTGATGCAATAGTTATAATAAGTATTTCGTTTTACTTTTACGAATTCGTTTATGCTCAAATGCTTGCCAACCAATGTCATTCATACCAGAAGTGTTAGTCTTGTTTACTTTGGTTTTAAAGTAATATTTCAAGTTACTAGCGTTCCGTTAAAATTGATTCGTTTTTGTGGCCACGTCCGTCTCCCACTAGCCAGTTTTCTGCATTAATAAGCAGATAATAATAATGGAAACAACACCCGGTGATGAACCACGAGACTGTGACGATGTTATCGCGAACGCTATCAAATACGTTATGGAAAATATTGTGGAGAAATGCATTCATTACGTACAGTGAATTGTTATTATGTTTGGATCAAAGCCACGTTGATTCAATCCTTTATTTTCTTTCTAAATCGGTATTTTAATTATAAAGAATTACAGTCGACTTTCTAAATAAAATAGAAACTTTATTCTGTCAGAGCTAATAAAAATATTTACTTCAGTAAATAATGCAATTCGGAGATCAATACAAATTATCATGTAGAACTATGTGTTGAGGTGACAGCATTGAAATGTCATGTCTGCTGTTATTGGACAACAATTAACTATTTAACATTGTTGATGTTGTCAAACATTAATGAATTACCATAATTCATCGAACCAGCAGGCCTTTGCTAACTGTTGACAACTACGGTGTACAACGTTTTAATGGCCTCTTCAGCAACAATTGCTGTTTTCATATCATCATGATGATCGACTTTTTTTATTTATGATACAGATTATGGTATGGACGGTAATGGATGTTGAAGTGACCATCTGAACGTTGTACGCTGTATTTGTCAAAAGTAAGTAAATAGGCCTGTTTTTCAGTCCTATTCTCTTATCTATTGCGTTTAAAAAACATTGTAAAGACCGCTCACTGTAATTGAATGCGTTGAAAACTAAAATCTCTAACAGAAATTATCAAATATTAAAAAAATATTACTAAAACCACATTTAACGAGAATCGGTTGAGAAATGCGACATTTAGAGAACTACCGGACAGCGGGACAGATGGACATACGAAGGAATTTTAGGCCCAAGCTGCCGCATCGCTGCATCGCCGCATCCGGACTCACGGTCAATAATTAGCCTTCAGACGTTTGCTACTGGGATTTACATATTATTTCGAAAACAAAATAACAAACAATACTACTAAACAGCCGAATACCGAAGAACATTATCTATCATAAAATTTATTCGATTATAAAGATGGCACGATCAAAATACGTGTGAAGTTATCGAGATTATGAAATGATCATTTATTTAAAAACTTTGTTGTCTGTAAGGTCGGTTTACGTGTTGTCTGTAAGGTCGGTTTACGTGATATCGGCGGTACAGAGATAGGTGCGTCACAAGCCGATCGCTTAGCCCAATTGTGTCTCTCTATCGCTTTTTCGCGCTCTCGCTTTCACACGTCAAAATTTAAAATTGGTAATGAAGTCGGAATAGATTTTTAATCCATGTCGACGATGAAAAATCCTTGCAATCTGTCTATTTTGAAGCAGCTTTGTTTTTCTTGGTTTCGTTCCTAATTTTCTTCGGCAGCTTATCGGTGTGCTAGCCAAAACTTACGCTATCGTAGCACTTTGTTTTTACTCGTTGTATCTTATCGCAGTTCTTTGTTCTCAAATGCGATTACCTGCTATACGCGTCACTTAACCTTTTACGTCATTGTCGACTTTATCGCTTTCAGATTAGAGTTCATTCTCATTTGATTGGTCGTTTGTATTTTTTCAATGCTTGGCGGCACATGCATTCGCACACGTTGTGTGGGTTAATTTATGTATTCTTTGGGAAAATTCTGGTTTTGCGCTGGACCTGAAATTATTATTTGAAGAATTTTAAACTGGATTATACGAGTGTAGGGACAATAAGATGGAGCCTTTTAAGTTTTGTGTTATTTAGGTTCTATCCGAATAAAAAAAAAATGTTTTATTGGTGTAAAAATAATTTTACATTAATAAAATCACAAACGGCCTGCAAGATCACGGCAACACTCTTTGTGTGTCATGCCACCCTGGTATTGCAGTTGTACATGTGCAGCGGTGGTCACTTACTATCAGGTGACCCGCTTGCTCGTTTGCCGTTCTAACTTCTATATCATAAAAAAGACATTTAATAACAATACACTATTACGATTTCATTACACTAACTAGATTTATAAATCTACTTTTGTCAAAATTCGTCATACGAATATGCAACCATCTCAATAAGCCAGCTTTTGAGTTTCAATTTGAATAACATATCATAATAATGAATAATATTGCCCTATATAATTTCTAAAAAAACTGACATTGTACATACGTATTTATAACTTTAGTATAATATGCGTTTTGTATTGGCTATAGTTTGCTGTGGGTGTCGCATCCATGAATGGTGCACGCGAGCGTAACACGTTGCATATCGGAGATGCGCAGTGAGTCAGCTTCTAGAAACTGCGTTCCAGTAGTGCATTCACTGCTCAATGCTCGAACTAAAATGATGTAATGTAGGATCATTTAGCTTTCAATTCGGATTTATAATAATCTTAATTCTGCTACTGAGTAATGAATAGAAAACATTCGTGGTTTACATGGCATTTACTTCTACTTGTTATTGATTTAAATGACACGTACATGGAAGCATATCTTTAAGTGATCCAATCTTATCTCGTCTACTTAACGGACGTCTTCCTGGAAGTGAAAAATCTATCCGTGACCAGACAACACCAACACTACCCAATACAAATGTTCAAAACTTTGCAAAAATTGTCTGTTTTGTTATATCAACCTCCTAGATTTTATGTTCTCCTAGTTAAGAATATTAGCGATGTCAGCTGTTGCAAGCATCCAAAGACCACGGTAACTTGCCTAATAACAGCTTATAATCCATCCATGCGGTGTCTTTCTTATAATAGTAAAAGATCATATTATGGTAGGTAAAAAAAATATATATATTTTTACTGAATATATTTAGGTCCTTCCCAAGAAGTTCAAAAATTGGGAAAGTTGGATCTAGTTTTCCCAATTTTTGAACATCTTGGGACCCTTTTAGTAGGTAATAACATTAACATCAGTCTTTTTGAAAGTGAATTTCCAATATCAAGGCGGATGTCTACGTTCTTGTCATAGTCATTCATTACGTTCTACATAGTCTGTTCCGTCCTATCGAGCTCCTAAATGTTTTTGATCTTCTAGTTACATAACCTATCATCATCATCGAGCGTCAAAAGGCTACGGTGACCAATTATTATAATCAAACCTATGGATGTGGTTTCTATGCCTGTTTACCTTCTGACTAGTATAAAGAATATCTTATCAGAATATAGGTCTGTCCTAAGATGTTCCAAATTTTATAGTAACAACGTTCACAACGGTTCTTTTGAAAAGTGAATATCCGTGACAACGCAATATCAAGGCGGATGTTCACGACCTTGTCTACATAGTCTGTTCCGTCCTATCGAGCTCCTAGACAGCGCTGCTCGTCTAGTTACGTAACCTTAGCGATTAAATTTAATTTACACACGTGCTGCTTGTTAGCGATTTTTAAGCCTTCGTGGTCGTTTTAATTTTGATATCGGAGTAATGGTCATGAACCTAAAGTTGAACTGGGCAGGGCGTCTGTCCACATGGAGACATGAATTAACCAAATAGTGGCCTAGAAGAGGTGAAGTAACACAAGATTAGATGGGATGACGATATAGACAAAGTCGCGGGTCGCTCCTAGATGAGATCAGCACAGGACCGACACGGATGACGCAAACGAAGAGAAAGCCAATGGTGAGCAGTGGGTGAAAGATGGGCTGTGGTGATGGCAGGCTGATATTTCGGAAACTTTAGTTTCTCAGACTGAGGAACAGCAGCTCCCCAGTCAGGCTTGTGAAAATGGCAACTGCAATGTTGCCAAAATATCAGACGCAATAAGACATCAATGGCGGTAAGTCCTGTAGTGAAAATTATTACTGGATGATATTTAAAATATCTTACCATGAATAAGATATTTGACTATTCAAATATCTTATTCATGGTAAGATATTTTAAATATCATTTGGGCACGTGTTTCATTAGTGTATGTATCAATATTAAAGTATATAATAGTATATACTTTAATATTGATAATTTATATTTAACCCATTTAGTATATGTTAATTGGGGATTAGTCGTGCGTGGCCTATCCATACATACACTAATGAAACACGTGCCCAAATGATATTTAAAATATCTTACCATGAATAAGATATTTGACTATTAAATACTTTAATATTGATAATTTATATTTAACCCATTTAGTATATGTTAATTGGGGATTAGTCGTGCGTGGCCTATCCATACATACACTAATGAAACACGTGCCCAAATGATATTTAAAATATCTTACCATGAATAAGATATTTGACTATTATATACTTTAATATTGATAATTTATATTTAACCCATTTAGTATATGTTAATTGGGAATTAGTCGTGCGTGGTCTATCCATACATACACTAATGAAACACGTGCCCAAATGATATTTAAAATATCTTACCATGAATAAGATATTTGACTATTATATACTTTAATATTGATAATTTATATTTAACCCATTTAGTATATGTTAATTGGGGATTAGTCGTGCGTGGCCTATCCATACATACACTAATGAAACACGTGCCCAAATGATATTTAAAATATCTTACCATGAATAAGATATTTGACTATTATATACTTTAATATTGATAATTTATATTTAACCCATTTAGTATATGTTAATTGGGGATTAGTCGTGCGTGGCCTATCCATACATACACTAATGAAACACGTGCTAATTATTTTAGTTTGTAACATTTCATATGCGCCCTTTTGCGTAGATCAATATTGCCGATTTTATCCATCAATAACAGGTAAAATCTCCTCGTTCAGGATATCAAAGCCTTTGGACGGAGACACAAAAAGACCTGATCCGTACCACGTTCCCGGCTCGAAAAAACAAAATGTATGAAACTGATCGATCGGTCGGTTTTTTAGGCTTTGGATTTGGGTAGAGGCTAGCGCGCTATGGAATAAACCCAAAACGAACTACTATTTTTGAAAGTGTGATACTCAGAGCGATATTTGTATGGAAAAATCGCACGTTTACGGACATTCATTTCAAAAATAGCACTCCGGTTCTCTCGTTGAGATTTTTCCTTATGTTTTTGTGTATTTCTGACACTTCGCCCGAAGCTTGCATCGCACCCACAGAGATAAATATAAATATATACGGACAAATCACACAGATTGAGCTAGCCCCAAAGTAAGTTCGAGACTTGTGTTATGGGATACTAACTCAACGATACTATATTTTATAACAAATACATATATAGATACACATCCAAGACCCAGGCCAATCTGAAAAAGATCATTTTCCATCTTGACCTGGCCGGGGATCGAACCCGGTCACTCAGTGTTGCAGGCTGGCGTGTTGATCGCTGCGCCACGATGAAGATGGAAAATGATCATTTTCAGATTGGCCTGGGTCTTGGATGTGTATCTATCTATATATGTATTTGTTATAAAATATAGTATCGTTGATTTATTATCCCATAACACAAGTCTTGAACTTACTTTGGCGCTAGCTCAATCTGTGTGATTTGTCCGTATATATTTATTATTTATTTATTACAGGACAGCCTCCGTAGTCCAGTGGTTAAGGCGTTTGCCTGTTGACCCGGGGGTCGTGGGTTCGATTCCCACCGGAAGCTTACTTTGTTTAGTTGTTTCCAGTTTGGTTAGGACATTGCAGGCTTGAATCACCTGATTGTCTGATAATAAAGATGATTCCGTGCTTCGGAAGGCACGTTAAGCCGTTGGTCCCGGCTGCCATCTGGTAGTCGTTAAAGGAACTACGTCAGGGGCCGAGAGGCAGTTCCGAAGAACTCTGACACCAGGGTGTGCATGGTCGATTGACCGTGTCACCTACACGAAATGATGATGATGTAGAAGCTGGTCAAGACATGAGAGTAACAGCTGTGTTGTCTACAAACGATAGACTACTAAAAAAATAATATTTCGGTAGTTTCAGCGTTCACATAGGCTACGGTAACCACTTTGCATCAGGTGGGCCGTATGCCTGTTTGCCTACTAAGTAGAATAAAAAAAAAAAAAACTGACGTTATCTCGCTTTGAGAACGACTGCTCCAGATTGTTATGTTCACGAGGTCATTGACTCGATGATAAAACATTCGGCTTACATAAACTTGCATTTGTCGTATTTCGCATATGTACTTGATTAATTCTGAACTCTGTATTTATCTGACCTACATGGATGTTATGTCACAAATAAGTCGAGTCAGTAAATTGATCGTAATTGCTAATCTATTTGTTTAGATTTCCTACTAATGCGTCAGTAACTATCATTATATGAGACTCTATCTTACGCGATAAGCTTAGTATTTAGTACTTTATCCATACTAATATTATAAATGCGAAATTAACTCTGTCTGCCTTACTTTCACGCTTCAACCATTAAACCAATTTGGATGAAATTTGTTGTGGAGGTAGTTTGAGGCCAGGGGAATTCCCGAGGGATCGACACTAACGCGGGCTGAGTCGCGAGCAAAAGCTAGTAGTAAATATCTTTTAATAAACTGGAATGTTGTTTAACGTATTATAAATCGATAAACGCCGGCTGCACGCACTAAAAAGTGTCATGTTCCGTGTGCATGGGAGAGCGCGGAACAAGCGATAGACAGGCACGATCGGCCGGATTAGTAGCAAGTCGTCAAAAATGCAACTCGTCATGCTGGCGCAACTTGTCATTTTCGCTACTCGTCATTCTCGCAAGTCGTCATAACGAACCTTAGACATTACATTCGTATCGTAGCAAAATGTCCCTTATGCTAACCGATATCACTTTAAATTATCGTCTCTAAACCGACTTTACAGACAACCAATTATTTTCTATGTAATCATCGTCATCATCAGGTCTTTTTAGTCTCCACTGCAGGAGTATGACCCTCTGTACTACCGAAGCCATACTTGGCCAGAGCAGACAGAGTCCTACACTCTCCTCGCTGGCCAGACGGGTTGGAGAGGTGTCATTGATGTTAATGAGCTTTGTTTAGCTTGTATTTCCTAAGTCGCCTCTTACGACCTCCATGGGAAGACTTGGGGTGGTCCTATTCTACTCTGCCGGAAACCATACGGCTAAGCCGTGTGGTTTTATTTAATATAGAATCTTATTTTGTTGTACGAAAGCTGGCAGCTCTAAGGTTTCTACTGTAAATATACAGTACTATCCTGGCTAGTTGTTGCACGCGGCTCAGCTTCCCGGGGAGAACAGTCGTGTTGCCGGGATAAAATGTACGAGTAGCCTATCGTTAAACCTATCTGTATGCCAAAATTCATCATAAATCATTACGTTTTAGCGTGATTAAGTAAGAAAAATCTAAGAATCCAAACATACAAACTTTTGCATTTATGATATGTATTAATAGGAAGAAGGATATTGGTAGGATAGTAAAACTAGCTTACCAGCTTAAATTCTCCATCATCATCATTTCGTGTAGGTGACACGGACGACAATCGACTGCACACCCTGGTGTCAGAGTTCTTTGGAACCGCCTCTCGGCCTCTGACGTGTTCCTTTAACTACTACCAGATGGCAGCCGGGACCAACGGCTTAACGTGCCTTCTGAATCACGGAATCATCTTTATTATCAGACGATCAGGTGATTTAAGCCTGCAATGTCCTAACCACACTGGAAACAACTATGTTAAGAATTCTTCAGGAACAATATTCCTAGAAAGTGAAAGCGTTACATAGAAATGCAAACAGACTTATTCTATTTACAATATTAAGATAACCTCTTCGCCTCCTACAGTGGCCGCAATCGACAAGGTTGTAAAGAGCAGACCTTATATTATACCTAACCTAATACATAGTAATAACTTCATTGTTTTCACAACTTTCTAGCTCTTTATCTCCACTTCAACTTACGTCCAGCACGCAGCGTGCAAATTGGCCGCAGTATTCTGTATAGTATGTCTGACCAAATGGTTTGCAGTACACCGACAAGAGATTTTGAAAAGTAAATGAAAATAATAAAATTTTACATGGTGAAATTTTGATCGTTCTGGACCCTCAAAGGGGTGACCCAGCCCGTCGATATGAACAACTTTTCCTATGGGACCAATGCTGGGAAATAAAAAAATAATAGACAATTCCATACAAATATATTCGGCCGCGGCGTAAATTTGTAAGGGAACGTCAAAAAAAAGTTTTGAGTTTTTTCAGCATTGGTCCCATAGCAAAAGTTGTTCATATCGACGAGCTGAATCACCCCTTTAAGGGTCCACTAGAATTCTAATAATCTGTGGTCCTGCGTGCGAAAGAGCCAGTATATTTCACTGATCTCTTCTGTTGCATCGAATGCGCCCTGTTCGGAGCCGCCGAGCCGGCCTCGTGACACCGCGTCACGTGCCCGACCCCCTTCCCTACACCTTATCACCTCCAGACCCCGGGTCTCCCTCCCATTGCAATATTCAATTTGTACGTAACGCTCTGTTAGCTCGCCTTTCCCAGATTCATAATCAAAATGATTTATTTTAGCTTCTTTTACGTCATTGTTTTCAGGATGTTGTAACACTTGTCCTATAATAGGTTACAAGTCTTACAACATCCTTGGGCGACTATAAATTTGTTACACATGTGTAACAAAATTGTCAGACTAGCTGTCGCCCACGGCTCACGATAATGTCGCCCCCCGTGAACAGTACTTTTTATGGGATGAAAGGTAGCCTATGTGTGCAAAATTTCGTCAAGATCCGTTCAGCCGTTTTGGCGTGAAACAGTAACAAACAAACTCACTTTGGCATTTATAATATTGGTAAGGATATATAGTAAGGAAAGGATTAGTCCTTACTAATCCTTTCTTTTTAAGGTTACAAACAAATAGACAAAACCTCCGCATAATTTAAAGCCGTATGTGATTCAAAATTTAATGTATACTCAAAACACAGGTAAAATATTGTGTCGTTTTAAGCTATAACATAATAAAATATGTAACAATTATTCTACCACCAGTATTTTACTTTCAAATAGGTTTAAAAAAACCTTTTCTTAAATACAGTAAGTAAATAATTCTATGCCTCAATAGATTTGGACGTACATATGTATCGTACATATCTCTTTAGAATCCTTAGACCCTAGTGACATTAGCAAAATTTTCTTTAAGGCAAGGCATTTTGCTAAAAAATCGAGACGGAGTTTACATATGGTTAGACCAAAAATAAAAGATGTTTGCAATACAAGAACAGCACTACTGTATTTACATTTTTTGCCTAAGTACTAAATAGTTTTATGTACGGCATGGTAATCTTTAGCCTATGTGTGCAAAATTTCGTCAAGATCCGTTCAGCCGTTTTGGCGTGAAACAGTAACAAACAAACTCACTTTGGCATTTATAATATTGGTAAGGATATATAGTAAGGAAAGGATTAGTCCTTACTAATCCTTTCTTTTTAAGGTTACAAACAAATAGACAAAACCTCCGCATAATTTAAAGCCGTATGTGATTCAAAATTTAATGTATACTCAAAACACAGGTAAAATATTGTGTCGTTTTAAGCTATAACATAATAAAATATGTAACAATTATTCTACCACCAGTATTTTACTTTCAAATAGGTTTAAAAAAACCTTTTCTTAAATACAGTAAGTAAATAATTCTATGCCTCAATAGATTTGGACGTACATATGTATCGTACATATCTCTTTAGAATCCTTAGACCCTAGTGACATTAGCAAAATTTTCTTTAAGGCAAGGCATTTTGCTAAAAAATCGAGACGGAGTTTACATATGGTTAGACCAAAAATAAAAGATGTTTGCAATACAAGAACAGCACTACTGTATTTACATTTTTTGCCTAAGTACTAAATAGTTTTATGTACGGCATGGTAATCTTTTTTACAAAGCTTTTAATTTAATTAACGACCCATTTTCAAACAGATAAGCAAAAAAGGTATTTTCGATGTCTTTCTTGTTGTGTGGTTCAAGTAGTAAATAGTTAACGATTAGCTAACCATTGTTTAATTATCATTTGGCTATTGTTTGTTTTTTTTTCTATTATTTTAATTTCCTCCAAATTGTATAATGTTGTAAGTGCAAGATGTATGGCAATGTCTTTTTGGGTTTCTTATAACTGACCTGACTAATGTTTGTCATTATTATTATCATCAATAGTGACATAAAAATTAAAAAAAAGCAGTTGGGATAAAATCTCATAAGATTGTTCCGTTATTCCAAAACCGAATTTGTTGTTCCTAATTTGATTTCCTGCATAATGTTATTCGTAATCTGTAAATATAAGTGCTAGTACTGCATTACGTATTAAAAAGAATAAAAAAATTGTAAGGTTACGTCATAAGGTCTAGCATCGCGGATCAAATGGTAGACCACGTTAGCACCGATTTTACAGAGATACCGATGAAGATGAGTACTGGTTTCAGACAATGAAACAGATTGCACAAATGCATTAAGATTATCCATGTTATGCTGTTCTCCTTATATTTTTTTATTATTTTTTTTAATTATAAAACCAAATACCACGGTATAAACTTCCACTTACAGTATTTAGGCAGTATAAGTTTCACAAAAAAAGATGAATAATTATTTAAAATAAAACGTATTTCGTACAAGTAGACTTATAAATACCTCTATAGGAAAACAACATTATAAAATACTACAACTAGAATGCATAGAATAAATGGGGCCCGATATTTTTTTAATTATATGGTCTACTTTAATCATCAATTCATCATACTTATGTATAAACCTGTACTTAACACATAATAAAGAATCGATAATTTTTAACATCTGATCGATTTCTTAGATTTTTAATTACATCAAATTTCTAAACGTTTAAAAAGTAACAAACGGTTAACTTTTACTAGATCTACTTGCATTTTTTTTTTCAGTTAATAGATTGCAAAAACACCAAGCCTTGCTCTTGGCATCACATGTTATTTGTGCCTCGGTTGCTTTTAAAAAATAACAATATTTTCACAAACGCGGCACGTGTAGGCGTTTCACTCAGCGGGAGCCGCCGCAATCCGCAATCGCTCTCGCAACTGCGTTCTGCGGACTTCTCCGCATCCGCGCGCCCGCCATGCGCTATTCTACTAGGCGCCCAGAAGCCCGCAAGAGGCGTTTATGTGTTACCAATAGCACGGCCAATAGTTTCGCCTGTGGTTACGCGCTGTGATGTTTATTTTTTACATTGCGTATTTAATATACTATAAACTACACATAACAAATTGTCTGGAACACATTGAGGTTTCTGGAATTTCTTTACAAAAAATTGGAATTGATATTGAAATCTTTGGATTTTTCCTATGATGAATTTCTTATCAATCAGTGGGTATTGCATAAACGTGGATTCATAATTTATTGTTATGATATGACTCCTCCCTAGGCGATAAAATTGCGCGTTTATTATTTAATCACGAAATTAATTGCGTTTTAACTACAGCTGAGTGAAAGTTCATGGATACTTCTAGCAGTTTTATGTTTTCCTAGCTACCTGTCAATTCGCGCGGGACGGAAGGTACCAGAATGACCGAGCTTATGATGACGCACTTTACTGCCCTTTCCCGATTACATAACCGTCCTTACTTTCATGCCACCCTGGTAGATCCCATCTGGATTGGACATCCAATAAAGAGGGCGGGTTTTATTTGAACTATGTAATATGCTTCAATGTACAAAGGAAAACAAATAAATATCTATAGATACTGTTCTTTTGTTTTGCCATAACTAACGTAACATTGTTTAGTTTTTAAAGACTCATAAATATATAAATAGTATCTCGACAAAAGAGAAGACTCAAGGGCATTTTAGCTTACAAAATCGTCGAACTCTTTAACAAAGTAGAAACCTACTAACTTTTAGATATTTGACGTCGTATACGCTGCTTAGACAGCCGTTGCTGCTTTACTTTGTATGGGTGATGTTGTGGCATGCATAATCCACGAATACCTTACATAGGTTACGTAAGATCCTAAAATGGAAGCCGTCACAATTCAAATTGGATCCTAACAATTCTCCATGTCAAATTCTACGCGATTTATTCCCAAACCAGGAAAAGCTTTACTAAAAAACAGTTATTTACTTATGATCAGGTACAAAGGACACGTATTTATAATTGAGTTCTGTGTCTTAACAGCGATATCGTCTCTGTTCTCGACAGCTTTGAAATTTGTTTCGGATTATAATAATTCCAGAGCTATTTTGTTGGCCAATTTTCCAAATCTTTGGGGATAATGTTATTGTTACTCTAATTTAAACTATTGCTAAGTTTATTTTATGAATACGTTTAATTATATTATATTCGTTGTTATTATGATTGCATTAGTCTATATGTTAAATGAAATGTCTAGTTATAACAATGTCTGTTACGTAACCAAAGTACGTTTGAGAATTTCTGCGAAAGCCTTCTTGTAGCCGTCATTTTGCTTTTGTGGATTATACAAATATGCTATGCTCTTATAACTTTCTTTAGCGAACTTCACAAGGTCGAAAGACAAACAAACTATGGATCCTAAGGGTGTCTTTGAAAGTCAGGAGGTCAACAGCCCGAGGTCTCACCTTTACATACGGTCAAACCATTCTCCCAGATTGACTTAACGCGAAATTTATACATCTGATTTCCAATTTAATCTATGGTTTTAATAATCAAGCAGGACGTGTTGTTTTTCAAAGTCATGGGTTCAACAGACGTGAAATTAAGTCGCTTCGCTTCGGTCGCTAGATCTAATTCATATGAACGAGAGAATAAATCACTGTTCTTATAGTTTATGCTTCCCTGGTGCTTTGATCATAATACGCGGAGGAGTCTGTGGCATCTCATCTCTAGTATTTAAGGAGGAGGGAGGGAGGCTCATAATAGTTTGTTCTTGTATGAAATTTGCTTCCATTCTTGTAAAATAATCTATCTTGTTGGTTTTTTCCTACTTTTATTACTTGTTAATTTTTTGTTATTAAATTCTTTGAAATCTACCTAGATAACTTGCTGTTTAAAGATTTTGTATATAGTGATTTAAACGATTACACTACATTGTATAGTATATTGATGATAGTTTTCCCTATATGTCATTGGTATTTTCAATAAATGACACATAGACGGTGAATATATCCTGCAAAATAAGACGAAACGCGATACTATTAAATTAGATATAATGGTTACCGAGAAATTATACTTATCGATTCGTACCTACCTACACGTAATTGAGACATGATGATAATTCCCTCTCGAGTTTTACGATTTTAAACCTTGCGTGAAAAGCTGTTGGTATAAATTCCTTTGTTTTGTAGCGCAGAAATTATGTAATAGCAGTTAATTTACTTTGTTGTTAAATTGTTGGCAACTGTGTAATGGTTGATGTCGAGTGATATATGTAAATTATGCTCGCTCTTCTTATATACTACTTAATTAGAAATGAAATGAAATGAAATGAAATAGAATTTTATTCAAATTTGGATATCATGTATCTCTTTCTGAACGTCATATTATTATTTTTAATATTTGCAAAATCGATAAGCTACTAGCTTTTTGAAACGACCACTGCTGAGAAGAATACGCCGAAAGAAACTCAGTCCAGTATTGGTCCCTACGTGCCTGAAGGGCTACACTTTCACATATTTATAACAAATTCAATTATTTTACATTAAGTAATCACTGATGTATATTGATTAACAATTTATAAAATGTATTACTTCCGTGGTGTTTTATCTGTTAAATAGTCATTAATACAATAGTAGGCATTTTTAAGTAATTGATTTTTAACAGCAGTCTTAAACTTACCTAATGACAGAGCCAATATTTCTTCAGGAATTCTATTATAGAAGCGTATACTAAGTCCCAAAAATGAATTCATTGTTTTCTGTAATCGCAAAGTTGGTGTCGCTAATTTATTTTTATTTCTCGTATTCCTGTTGTGGATATCACTATTTTTCGCGTAAAGATGAAGATTATTACGAACAAACATAATATTTGCAAATATGTATTGCGCGGGGAATGTCAAAATATTTATATTTTTAAACAATTCTCTAAGAGATTCTCTAGCACCTAGTTTATATATAGATCTGATAGCGCGTTTTTGAAGGACGAATATGGTATTAACTTCTGCTGCGTTACCCCATAGTAATATCCGATACGACATGACACTATGAAAGTAGCTGAAGTATACCAAACGCGCAGTATCAACGTCAGTCAACTGTCTTATTCTTCTAACAGCGTAAGCAGCAGAACTAAGTTTACCCGCTAAGGATGTGATATGGGCACCCCATTGAAGTCCCGAGTCAACTGTCATCCCAAGAAATACTGTTTTATGTACCAAATCTATCGTTTCGTTTTCGACCACTATGCGTGTTGGTACTTTTGTAACATTTGGTAAACAAAAAATACACTTCGTCTTTTTAGCGTTCAACAGCAAATTGTTTGCTGTAAACCACTCTAACACTTGAGCCTTATAGTATAATCTTAACATCTGTAAGATTCTTCTAAATATGTTGGGGTAGTAACAGTAATACATAGATTTGTACTGTAAAAGTGACCGAGCTATTTTGTTTTTCGTGGGTTAGATTTTCAAGCTGCTTAAAGCCATCTGACATAGCTTAACGACTGCCATCAACGAGGGCAGCCGGGACCAACGGCTTAACGTGCCTTCCGAAGCACGGAGCTCGAGAATTGTTTGTACCACTTGCGGTCACCCATCACAGTGGGGTCTGCGCCCAGAGTTACTTAACTACCGTAAGCGACCGAGGTGTACCCCTTACATCGTAGCATATATCGTTCATAATTGTTTGAATGTCTTGTAAATATTGCAAATCCATATAAACTTGATTTTGCAATTAAGCTCATAAATTTATTTTATTTAAAGTTCTCTGTTGAGTTATATTATATATTAATGTTTACTTACCTTGTGCAAATAAAGTGGTCGTAATTAAAAATAGTACTGACTGCAGGAGATCCAATTTTACATTTCTGATGCCGATTTTATATTTCCGATTCCGATTTTATTGAAAATGTGTAAAGCTACGTTATCTCAAAAAACAAACATTAAACATTGCAATGACCTGGTAAACACGCTGGATATATTATACCTACTGTACGATAAATACGAAGTTACAATAATATAATTATTATAAACAATGTAATGGTGGGGTGCCACGTAATACTATTGATAAAGGAAATATTGAATAGGTACTTATTACTATGACTAATTATGTCATCAATTATTATTATTATGTTTATAACGACAAAACTTCGCATAGGCAAAATACCAACGGTGTAACCAGTTACCGGTGCGGCCCGCTACCTTCTAGCGTTTTTTGTGATATCCAAAGCAGCTGATTTTCGGCGTGGCAACCAACGGACGTCAATCAAGCCGTAGCACGCGCGCAACCACATGTACTGACGTCATTTCACAGACAGGCCACGCCCCTTTATCTGTCTCGCTCACTCTGCTCACATTTTACACACCGTCTCGCTCGCCATTGCAGCGTGACTGATTTTCAACTCTATCTTCAATTATCGACTTTACGCTTACGTAATAAGGTTCATTATTGTACGCGGGTAATTTAAAGTCTCAAATGTTTGTATAGTTGATTCACTCTTATCGCGACTTCGGTCTCTTTCGCCTCGGTAATATTTACCTCCTGCTATGTTCTGCTCGCCTGGTACTTTACCGCCACGGATTGCAGCCGCCGACGAGCGGTTGACACGGCTTTGACAAGTGCCGAACCATTCTTGCGGCATGGTGCGAAACCATGATGTTTTCCGATCATTACGAAATTACGGATGAACATTTTGTTCGATAATTACTGAGCTAATTAAACTAGACTACTTTTGTGCCGAGTGAGTCGCGTCTCTTTTTGTGCTTCTTGATTGAACGTGTGGTTTTGTTTACAGAGGAGGAGCCGAAGTCACCGGTGTCGGTGCGAGTAGTGACCGGCTTGGCGGTGGCTCCTCGCAACATCAACGGTGTGGTGCGGCCGCCGTCGCCGGTGCCGGTGGCGCCCCCGTGTCTCCCCGCACCTGTGCCGCCCGTCGCCGTCGACCCGGCTCCTACGCCGGCCCCCGCCCCCCTCCTCGACTTCGTACAAGAACATTCCAGGCCTCGTACAACAAGCAACAGTCATGGGTATGTTCGCCTGGTACTTGCGGTGTCTAAAACAGCTGGGGATTTGCACAAGTCGCGATACTTTTTCTTTTCGTTGGGTTTTTCTGGTGTTTGTGCTTTTGTACTTCTATGGACGATTTCTTGAGCTCGAGTCGTTTCAATATACTAAATTACGTACATTTACTTTATTATTTTGAAATTAATTTGACGCTTTTGCTTTTTAAAAAAGCAAACTTTCTTATGTTAAAACATCGTAGAAATGATGTTTACAATAAAACCAAAAATGCCTTTAAATCGTAAAAGATAGACTTTTTTTTTACAAAAGTGTAGCTATTGCCGCTATAATAACCATATAACAACAAATAAAATATTAAATAAAAAAAAAAAGTAAGATATTGTATATGGTGTTACGGAAACCTTCGAGTGTTATTGTGACTCGCACTTGGCCGGTTACTTAGCTTCATAATTTATTTTTAATTTGAAAAAATAATTTATTTAATTTAATATATTCATAAACAAAACTAATACTTACACCAGATTGTTTACATTAGACTCCAGTCTTATCGAATATGTAATATAGCGGCTATTGTTTATTATCATTTTGTCAATGCAACTAAAATGTATTTTTAAACTGAACCTTACGTCTGTGAAATAAAGTTTAAATGGGAATATAATTCCTACAAAGTTGGGGGTTTTGTTAATGTAACTAATATAAGGAACCCAGGAAATGAAACTTAAATCCAGTCGTAGTAAGACATTTTGCAGAAACTAGCGGAGAATGACTACTGATAGGGTTGAATCGACTGGTGTTCCACTAGGGTCTCAGTTAGGACTTGTGCTGTTTATTTATTAGATAAACTTAATGAAAACTTTTACATTTTCTTCTAGATTTTGTCGTTCATGGAAGAAATTAACTTTTCATACACAACTTATTTATAAGGAACTTTTTCAGAACGCTGGGAGTTAAGGAAGTTGTAATTTAGATTTCGAACGGTAGCTGCCTTTCTCTAGAGTTCTCATGTGTCATCACGTCACCAACTAGGAAAATAACGCGGACTTATAGTTCTAACTAATATTATAAATGCGAAAGTGAGTTTGTGTTTGTTTGTTACGCTTTCAAGTTGTGACTACTAAACCGATCATCATTAAATTTTGCATACACGTTATCTGGGACGGAGTACGGAGAAGGACAGAGGATACATTTTATCCTGGGAAAAAGTACTGTTCCCGAGGGATCGACATTGACGCGGGCGGACCCTCGGGCGAAAGCTAGTATACATATACTACAAACAACAAAATTAGTCATAACAATTCACATTGCAGGAAGAATGATACATAATAAAGAAGGATTGTTTTTTTCGACCCTTATTTTCGATTTGATCGTAATAGAATCACTAACTCACTAACAGTAGTGGATACTTCAAGCTGCCTAAAAACTCTGTGAAGTTTTTAATATTTTATGCTTAAATAAATTAAATATAATTGTGAGTTGACGTCGCCGTCGGTGGGATAAAATACGCTATGCAGTATGCTGCATAGCGTATTTTCCTCCTTCTTCTGCACTACGCTTTAGAAATTGCACTAAATTAAGCTACATTTTTTCACTTGTGAAATCCTCCTCCTTCAGTCGTCTGCTCACTGCTGAGCGTCGTGATACCCCTCTAACTTCTTAACGATCTCTTTCCATATTGGCGATCTTTGGCCTATTGTAGAGCATAAGAGATCTTGGTGTTAACATGGTCTTTCTATTGGTCTGTCCATAGTATCGGACTACGGCCCCTGGATCTCTTCCCTTCCATCTTTCCGGTGACCACAAGATTGTCGGCAGGTTATTTTGTAAAATAAAATACGACAATTAAGAAACCTTTATTATATTAACGTTTGAAGTTGAATGTTTATAGGATTTTTTTAAGAACGTAATCTCTTTAAAGCGCTGTATGTATATATCTTCAATGATTAGTTCTCCTATAATCTCTTCATAATTCATATAAAAAACCTACTTCAATAAATCTACTGAACCAATTGTGATAAAATTTAATTGTGTCCAACTAAAGGCATACCCTATCAAACAAAAAGAATTTTAAAATCGGTTCATAAATGATGGAATTTTGTTAAAAGAAAGTTGTTTTTTTCCTCCTCTTTTTTTCAAGTCGGTTAAACAATAGTTTTTCCTTTATGTGTCCTTAACCCACAAAGTACATGTCCACCTATAAAAAATGCATAAAACATATGTTTCACAATTACGCAGACCTTCTAACCGTATGCATGATAAAGTAAAAATAATTCAATTGTATGACGCTCGTACCAAGTACGTACTACAAACCAGCCATACATAACATATTTATTGTAAAAGTATATTTATTCGAATGTAATAAGAATCGCAGTTGCTACATGTAATGTGTATGTGATTGTACTATTAGCAGTGAATTAATAAGACGCATCTGGAACGATCCAGCACAGATACAAAAATGTAAAGAGGTCATACTAGAAATTGTAATTGTCTATATCCTTGCGTATAGTACTCGCTATGTTTTTAAGCCTTTTGCTGCCATGGCTCCGATTTTACTGATGTGAATTGAATAATCGATTAGTATATGTAGTACTCCCATTTGATGCAGGCCTTGGATGAATGAGGACATTAAAATTTACAGTTGTATGCAACGATGCATGTTATTTGCAATGCGATTTGAGTAGAGGGAGTTGGAATTTTTTAAACTCTTATTAAAAAGATTGAATAAAACACAAGTTTCGGGTTTTAATTTCCTTTGGACCGTTTTAACATTTCTTGCTTACGTTGTTTTTAATAGAAGTCAGTTGATTATTAATAATTAAATATAAAGGGATAAATAACAAAGATTGAGTGTTCAGTATCTGCGTATCATACAAATTTCAACGTTATAACTTAAATTTAGGTAACAAAATACTACTCACATATACCAATGTATATCTGATGATTTATTAGTTTAACATAATTAATTATTGATAAGAATAAATATAGTTAAAAAACCAAAAGACACGTTTTTATCAAATTATTGTACTCGTATTGTCATAGGTCCTTGATAAGTCTACAAAATTTTAATTAAATAAAAGTGGGGACAGTAAAATGTGGGTCAAAATTGAGTTCGAAGAAGTCGGTTACAAACATAGAGATGAAGCTAATAAAAAGCCTTTAAAAATCTGTAGTATTTTATTTAGGAAGCATCAGAATTTATGATTTACTGTGCCTATTTATTTTCAAAATAGTTACAATCAAAAAGGTATTATAGGGAAGATGTTAAAAAGTTTTTTGTTTAGTTTAGTAAATCATCGACATTACTCCATTTTTGTTATTCTAATTTATAACGCTTTCCGTATCCATATCGTGAACTTATCAATTGTTTTACTGTTGTCTTTCTTTTTTTATTTATTGCGAACAAACGTTGCTCTTTAGAAAGTTAGCTACCTAATCCTGCAAGATTTTAGTGTTTTACAAGTTACTCTGTATAACACTCGCGTCTGTACCTATGCAAACGACTTTGTACAAAGCTCCCTACGGCAAGACAATGAGGACTTTTCAAAAGAATAGTAAAAAAAGAGAAGTTTAAGTTAGATCGATGGCGTTGATAAAAAGGCAAGTGTAAATAAATGTCTTGGATGATACAATTTTATCGTGACTATATTTTTCACTAGTGCTTTATTTGACACTTGACTTGCATCAACGCCATTTAGACGAAAAATAGTAATTAATTACCTTTTTAGGGTTCCGTACCCAAAGGGTAAAAACGGGACCCTATTAATATCGCTCCGCTGTCCGTCAGTCTGTCTCAAGATTCAAAGATTTATTCAGAAAATAGGCCTTTTCAGGCACTTTTTCACGTCAATTCACATTTTAAATAAAACTTATTATATTATATTCAAATTATTAATTATTGTTCAAAAGCTACAAACTACTAGCGTTTCGGAACCGACCACTGCAGAGAAGAAGACGCCGAAAGAAACTCTTTTCAACAGTATTGGTCGCCTATTTGCCTGAAGGGCTTTGTATGATATTTAATATTTTTATCTTTTCTTTTTTTTTTCTGATGTCATGTTATATACAATTTCAATTTACATATTTTTGTGGAACACGTTATGTTAGCGATCGAGCGTGCAACAACAACAGATATGATAAAAGTCTCAAAGATAGATAGAAGTCTCAAAGAGGTCTGTCTGTCTGTCCGTCTGTCCGTCTGTCCGTCTGTCCGTCTGTCCTTCTGTCCTTCTGTCCTTCTGTCCGTCTGTTACCAGGCTGTATCTCATGAACCGTGATAGTTAGACAGTTGAAAAATTTAAAGATGAAGTATTTCTGTTGCCGCTATAACAACAAATACTAAAAAATGGAATAAAATAAATATTTAGGGCTCCCATACAACAAACGTGATTTTTTTGCTTGTTTGTGCTCGATATTGATAACGGTAACAGGTAGACGCTTGAAATATTCACAGAATATTTAGTTATATATATTTACTTTAAAAATAAATAATTAAATTAAAACAAAATTAACATTAAGGGGGCTCCCATACAACAGACATGATTTTTTGCCGTTTTTATAGATAACGGTACGGACCCTTAGAGCGCGAGTCCGACTCGCACTTGGCCGTTTTTTATTAAATGTCTCATTCAAAACCCCTCATTGTGACGTAAAGTTGTTGCTACGTGAACGCGGCGCGGCGGCGCGCGTGGGTTTTACGTTAAAGCTCCGTCGAGAGCTTTCCAGTACTAGGGCGGTATAAATGTTAGGGATGCTCTGTTCCGTATGCCCGTGTAGTCATTTTAACGCTTATATAATGTTGACTGTATGGTGGGAGCTTTTGCGGATGTCGGGATTACAGTGCTTCAGAATCAGTTTGCACTTGGAAGTACTTATGAATATAATTGCATGTTGTGTTTTACCTGTAATACATGAATATACCGAATAGGTTAAGGACAAAATTAATTTATGGTCCTGTCCTGCCGGCCTATTTGCTAACTCAGTGACCAACGTTTTTATAGTCACTTTAAAATACATTGCGGGTTTCCTATGATTGACTATTTTTATTAAAGATATATAAAACGTAATGTACTTTGAAATGACTATCAAATCGTTGTACACTGAGTTAGCAAATAGGCTTGCTGATCGAACACTGATCTCATTATTATTGTCAATTTTAATATTTTTGAAATATAGGCTGTAAATGAGTCTTTTTGGTGGAGAATTTCGGCGCCGAGGTTAGAACATGCGGTAGCTCAGTTGGCAGAGCGTAGGTCGTACACCTAGGTCACTGGTTCAAACGTCGCCCGCATGAAATATTATCACCATATTTTATTTCTTAATTTAATTAGAGCTCACAATAATTCTTGGAATTAGGTCCCTTCTTTTATTTTACTTTGAGTTTCTGTCTAAAGAGACTGTTTGTCCACAGGCCTCCCCAAATCCCATCTCCACCTTCGGTTAGCAGCAACGGCAGTGGGAGTGGCAGTAGTAGCAATAGCAGTGCCCCCCGAGCGGGCACGAGAGAAGTTCATAATAAATTGGAGAAGAACAGAAGAGCGCACCTGAAGGAATGCTTCGAGCTTCTCAAGCGGCAGTTACCGGCTACCCCCGATGACAAGAAGACGTCGAATCTGTCGATACTAGGGTCGGCTATTAGGTATATTCAGGTCAGTATCTTTACACATATCTTCAACTCAACTAGTTAAGTACTTGTCAGGAACTGATTGGTTGATTCAACAAAAATAAATAAATGAAATAAAAAAAAAATAAATACATATACTACATACATAGTACCACGTCTTCTTCCCTTGCGGGGTAGACAGAGTCTAGGTCTAGAAGACTTGAAGGCCACATTTAGCATGTTGGTGGGCATTAGGTGGGAAACGGAATCAAAATAGTAATGGGTTGCTAGCATCGCCTATTAACAGAAAAATCTGTCCAAACCCATTCACTCGACCGGCTTTTACAATCTGCGCGGGAAGAGAAGCAACTGGTACATTCTACGATTTTTCTTTTTTCCCAGACCAGTATGAAAGTGAAATACATATACTATATTATATGGACAAATCACGCATCAAAACACAATCATGATCAAAGTGTCAAGCAAGCCCTTTTTATATTGATATATTTTTCTATTCATTTTTTTAATGAATTATATTTTATAGTTGTTAATTAAAATACGCTTTCATTTAAGTATAATCTGTAATAATTAGCTAATATTTCTGATATACGTTATAGATATTAAGTAAGTAAAATGGCGGTAACGGTAATACATTCTAATTATGTACATATGTATAAGTGTACATAATCAAAAACTGTCGACTTCCTAAATGGACGTTTTGTTATATAGACCTCTTGATAGTTAGACGTTTTGCTACATGGATAATTAGCTAGCTGGCAAATCATTCATTAGACGATTCGCTACTTAGACTTTCCGATCGGGAGGATACAAATGTGCAGCAGGTAAGCTCACTCTGATGTGGGATGCAAAACAAATGAAAAACATACTTTTAATTTATGTTAGTAATTTTCACTTCATTAAGAAAATCAATAATATTGTATCAGCACAATTGCTTTGAAGAAAGTAAAGTCTAAAAAGTTTCATTCAAAAATTTCAAAAACTTTTCCTTTTCTTGTGAAACAGAGTTTTCGCGAGTCGCAAGTAACGATCGCTTCCATTTCATCATTGACAAAGTGAAGCCATAAAAACGTTTTAACGAAAGCTCCATGGAGCAATACGAAAGCTCATTCAAAGTTTGTATGTGCAAATACTCCAACCTTGCCATCTCGTCACAGCGAATTTTATAAGGCTTTCCGTTGAAATATTTTCAAATACGTCAGCGTTGAGACGTCGAATGTACTTACTGTACACAAAGTACGTAGCTCTTTCATAATTTAATTATGGTGTATGGCTTCTGACCGCGCAAATTGTTGCCAACTTTTAGTTGAATCGCGTAAACCTCATTTGTACCTTTAACTTGGAGTTTCTTTTGTAATGTCGAAATTGCTCTTTCGATTGATAAGTTCCAAAGTTTGCTTATAAAGCTTTTTGAATTGTTTATTGGGCTTTATTTTTATTTGCTAGAAATTTCGGCGCGATTCAAAAAGTTATGATCTTTCTTTTTCGTTTTTCCTTTGGAATTTTTCGACTGGTTATATAACTGGAGTATACCGCTTAACTTCATCTATGAAGCGGTATTACCTACAGTGTTTTCCACAATGAAGATCCGCCTCGTTTCTGATAGCCTAGTACATTTGTTCGCAGGTGCTGCGACGCAAGGAGCGCGAATGCGAGCACGAAATGGAGCGGCTGGCCCGCGAGAAGATCGCGGCGCAACAGAGGCTGGCCGCGTTGAAGAGAGAGGTGACCGTTCGCGCCACCGTGCGGCCTCGGAGTATCGGTACGTCTACCTTCGCCAACTTATGCGCTCCTAGTACTTTTGGTCGGGAATATTTAATATTTGGCATTCGCGCAAAATATGATTTGGTCGCAATCCCAACGCAATAATTATTTTATTAAACGTAAACCGCTTTCATTATAACAGTTTTGTTATGACCAATTTTTGTTGCCTTATTTATCAATCATATTATTAGATATTATTTAATGTTATTATTTGTTTAGCGTGTTTAGATATACATAATATTATTTAATACATGTAATTATTTAATTGTATATTTTTGTAATTACAGGTTCAACGGAAGAGAAAGATGACAATGTCAACGGACAAGTTTTAGGAATTCCCATTAGTGTATGTTTTTAACTTAATAATTATTTTTAAAATTTGTAAAATTGTTTAATGAAATAATTATAATTAAATAATTAATAATTTCAGATTACCTCTTCACCGCCTCATTCTGTCGTCACAAGAATGGAGGCATCACCCCCCCGCACCCTCAACCTGAGTACGAAGCTGCGTACGCTGCCGATACAAATAACGCCGACCACCTCGCAGGTATGCTCTCCTAGTAGCGCGTTAGAAATTAGAGCTGACCTAATCTTGGATTAGGAGGGCTTAGGCGCCACGTGTTGGCATTTAGGAAACTCAGCGCCACCTATTTGGGCTTTTGGGAACTTTGCGATGGCCGGAGATTTGCACAGATGGCGTTCGGACAGATCCAGATGATAAAGCGGTAAAAACATTTGCGTTGTTGTTTCAATATATGTTTTTTCTATAATTATAGTAGAATATGTTTAAAATAAACTTGATTTAGCATAATAGGAATCAAAATATGTTAGCAATCACAAGATTTTACGTTCAATAAAATATTATTTTCTTTTTTGATATTATCATACGGATATATTTTACCTTTCTTCAGTATAATTCATTAAACATGAAGCCGATTATCCCTTTTTTCTTCCCATGTGACATTTTGAATTTTTCCCACGGTAGGTTGTCAGGACCTCGTACGCCACGAGACACAACACCCTCACATTGACCACCTTAGCCCCAGCAGAACCCACGCAGGTACATCCAAATACTACTTACGGGCCCCCGTACAGGCCATATCACCTGACGTTTTGCTGTCCGTTGCGGGTTTTATATGGTTAATCGATTGAGGATATGAAACCCGCATTGTATACTGAAGCGTCCACGATTGTAGCTACGGGGGCCCTAAAAACTGGCTTCTTAGTGGCTGCAAAATGCTTATGGCTGGGCTATTAGGCTGCAAAATGATATAGTAATATTGTCATTACTTATACAGCGTGATTTTGAACCTCTGAACTCTAAAATTCTGGAATCAGAATCACGAATTAAGTATAGAATTGCAAGAAAAAAAAGGTGAAAATCGAAAAAAAGTTTAGGCTTTCCACACAAAGTCGCCGATCAGCTGGGCGAATTTCTATGAAAAATCAATTTTCTTTTCGTTTTTTTTTTTCGTGCAATTCCGTATTTCTTTAGGGATCCTGATTCTAGGATTTCAGTATAGTTCAGAGGTTCAAAATCAAGCGATAATGCGCAATACTATAAAAAAATGAGATATATACGAAAAGCTTATTTATATGTATTTGGATGCTTAGTTTGTTTTCAACTGCGAAAATGCTAACTTTTTTGTTAAGAATTTTGTTTCGGCTTTTTTGGGTGTTGTGTTTTTATTTTATTTTTTTCGCACAAAGAAAATGTTACTTATTAAATTTCATAAGTTTATTTGTCGTATATTAAATCGTTCAATTGTTTATAAGTTATAATTGATGTTGCTTTCAATTGGTGAAAAAAAAAACAAGATAGGAAAATTACAACATTTTCTTTGGAAAATATAGCAAACTACATTTTTGTTTACTTTCCATTGAAATTTAGTCAGCTAAAAAGGTTTTTTTTGTATGAAATGTAATGTAAAGTATTCATTCTCTATTGTATGTTATTTCTGTAATTCAAAACAATGCAACTAGTGTGAAATATTTTTTTACATTAATTTTCGAATATTATTGTAAGAGATATTCTTTATGAGGTTGTTACAAATATTTTAGCTAAGTTTAACCTATTTTAATGTCATTTTAAGCTGTTATTCTCCAAAATCATCATTAATGAAATATCACTAGATTACACTATAACAGGTTTTTTTCTCTTTTGGAAGTCGCCTCGCAAGAATCGGTGAAGAGTGGAGGAAACAGGGAAGGCCTATGTCGCAGAGCCTACCCCTGTTTCCTGCACTCTTCTCTGTTTCTTGCCTGCCTCATCCAGTCAGGTCCACATCTCTTGTGAAAAATGTCTCTCCATTAGGTAATATATATAGTTTTAGCAAAATAATCATGAAATGTCAGAACAAAATATGAAGATAGATAGTGATTGGCGACCGCCAAGATAATTCGCAGCCTTGTTTGACATACAATATATTAAAAAGAAAATATAGGTCGGGGCCAATAAATATTCTCTGCAACTAATTATCATACACGTGTTATTATGCTCGGTGCTCGTGCCTTGTCGATTAAGCATTCAACTAAGATCACTTTCTGTTTGTATCACATTATTTTATCCTCTGTGGTCAAGTGGATAAGGCGTTTGCCTGTAGACCCAGGGGTCGCGGTTCGATTCCCACGGGAAGCATACTTTGTTTAGTTGTTTCCAGTTTGGTTAGGACATTGCAGGCTTGATTCACCTGATTGTCTGATAATGAAGATGATTGCGTGCTTCGGAAGGCACGTTAAGCCGTTGGTCCCGGCTGCCATCTAGTAGTCGTTAAAGGTCTCAGAGGCCAAGAGGCGGTTCCCAAGAACTCTGACACCAGGGCGTGCATTGTCGAGTGACCATGACAACTACTCGAAATGATGATGATGACTTTATTTACCAACAAGGGCAAGAATTCTAATTATTGACGTAGTATTGTCATGTTCTTCATAATATTACTAGCTTCCGCCCGCGGCTCCACCCGCGTCATTGTTGATCCCTCGGGAATAGTACCTTTTCTCGGGATAAAAGGTAGCCTATGTCCTTCTCCGCACTCTAGAGAACTTGTATGCAAAATTTCATGATGATCGGTTCAGTAGTTACGGCGTGAAAGCGTAACAAACAAACAAACAAATAAACTCACTTTCGCATTTATAATATTAGTAAGGATAAGGATAATTGCAAATTAATAAAAGCTTGTAAAAAGGGACATTTACGATCATCTTAATTTTTTTCAAATTTATTAATAAAAAATTCTTTTATTCAATTTCTTAGTTGGTAAAATATTACAATATAAACATACATTAAAGAGGTAAACATAGTTTTACCTGAGCTAAGGTGGAAACACCCTGTGTTTCAGGCTTTAATTGCTAGACATAAACTTACAAAAAAACAGTAACAAAAGAAAAATAACATTGTGTACAAAGTTAAAAATTGTTTAAAAGATTGCTATTGTAATTTATACAAAATTGAATGAGTAATTAAATTTAAAAAACTTATTTTAAATTTGATTTAACTCCTTTAAGTGCACAGATTAAACGAAAAACTACTACAGTTTGACGAATAGAACTACAGTTTAACTAGGTGGTACTGCCCTTTAATCAGTAAAGCACCAAAGGGTCGGAAGTTTCGACGAAGTCGTGCAATTATTGGCAATTTGACTATCGATTTTCACTGCATAAGTTATAAATAAACTATTTTTCATTAGATTTTCTGGTTATACACAAAATTTTATACGTAGTTAATGGTACCATTATATGTATATAGATTTTTGTCGGTCGTTTTGATTATAAATAAAAAAAAAAAACGAAAGTGCAAGTCAAACTCGTGCACGAAGGTTTCCGTACCTTATCTATAAAAACGACAAAAAAATATGTCTGTTGTATGGAGCCCCCTTAAATATTTGTTTTATCTCAATTTAATTATTTATATATAAATTGAATATATAACTAAATATTCTGTGAACATTTTAAGCGTCTACCTGTAACCGTTATCGCAAGCAAAAACGACCAAAAAAATCACGTTTGTTGTATGGGAGCCCCTTTAAATATTTATTTTATTCTGTTTTTCAGTATTTGTTACTATAGCGGCAACAGAAATACATCATTTCAACTGTCTTACTACATCATTTCACGGTTCATGAGATACAACAGACAGACGGACAGCGGAGTAATATTTATAGGGTCCCGGTGTTACCCTTTGGGTACGGAACCCTAAAAAGATAACGGTAATGGATCAATAACAAAAAGAACAATACACATACCTAATTTGATGTCTTCTTCCAATCTTTTAATATTCCTTTGTGACATTGAACTTAGAGACTAGAAACTCTTTTATATTAAATGGGTTTAGTCTTGTCTTGACCATAATTTAGGGCTTTAAGCCAAAGGCAAAGATATGGTCTAAGATCGAGCGAGCTCACCTAAAAACGAATCGTTTTCTTAAAAGGCTGGCAATGTTTTTGTCACCCAGGTGTCGCAGTTGTCTATGGGCAGCGGTGATCACTTGCTCGTTTGCCGCTCTATGCCATAAAAAATATATTAATTATTTTTATTCTATTCCTTTCAGAATGGGCAAACGGTGGAAAATGGTGTCACAAATACATTAGGTACAACGTTAGTGCATCCTGCTCAGATTCATTTACCTTTATCTCAGGTAAGATTTTGTTTTTATTAGACGATGCGGCTAGCAACCCATTATTTTTTTGATTTCGTACTCCATTAGCATGCCCACCAAAATGCTAAACGTGGCTTTTAGGTCTTAATGGGCTCTGTCTACACCGCAAGGGAAAAAGACGTGATAGTATCTATATAGTATTTAATATTTAGTTTTTATAATTTCTTGGACAAATTATAGTTGGTTTTAGGAGACACATGAATTTTTCGGGGTCCGGTGTCCAGTCCTTTGTTTTGTATTTCGTGTGTGTGAGTGGCTAACACTGGTGTCAGATTTTTCAAGCTGCCTAATGTCATCTGACAGCTTAACAACTGCCATCAATGATGACAGCCTGGACCAACGGCTTAACGTGCCTTCTGAACTCGAGAATTCCTTGTACCAGTTGCGGCCACCCCTCATAGTGGGGGCTGGCCCAGGGTTGCTTAACTAACGTAAGCGCGATTAATAATTATTATACTTTTTCTGCGAAGCAAATAACGAAATTAATTTAAAATCGCAGCTTATTTTTATTCCATGTTTTTTTTTTATTTTCTAGGTGGTCGGTAGTGGAGGACTTGTGGTAGGTCCTGCAGCGTTACAACTTCTATCCACTAGTGGGGGCCTAAGGGTGCTACAGGCGCCAACCATTCATACTAACGGTAAGATCATTATATAAATAATAAATAAATATATACGGACAAATCACACAGATTGAGCTAGCCCCAAGGTAAGTTTGAGACTTGTGTTATGGGATACTAACTCGACGATACTATATTTTATAACAAATACATATACACCATTACTTTAAAAGCAGTACACAAACTTCGAGGCCTAAAAAAGGGACGCTTTTTAATTATATTCGCGTATTCGTAATTTAAAATTACCCATTAGTTACAGAGTTATTCATTTTTAAATAAATCCTAAAACGTTACTCAAATTGTGGACATTTTCCAGTCGTTCAATCAGGTCATTCATTAATTAATCGTTCTCTCTCGCTCTAACGTTTGCGCGGTTTACGCCAGTACCTAGTATTTGTATGGCATCAATGGAGATAGCAGCTGATCACATAATTGGTAACAACTTTAACGAAAAACCAGTATTTATTCTTATTTTATTAGAAAATTAGGAAATTGGTATATCAAAAAGACTAAATAAGAAATAATAGCACTTTATTTGTAATTGTTAACTCTAACTTTCCCTTCATACTTCAATCCGGGCTTAGGACCGGCAAAATTACTTTACTTTTTTATGCAATTAATCAAAAGTAAAAAATAACAAAATGATTGCGTTACGTAGGGCAAAAGAACAAATTTACGAAAAAATAAAAGTAATTTTGGTGCATTTAAAAAGTCAGAATTAACTAGGTATTTACAATAATTATGGCGCTTTTGTGTATTTTAAAAGTCCAAATCAACTAATTACCTACATTATTAAAATGAAGGCACTTATTTACAATTTTGATTAACTTACACATACTTCAACTCCGCTTCAAAATGTCCACCACCTTTTTGAATACACAGGTTGGCACGTTTTATCAAATTGTTTTTTAAAGATAAGAGTACACGTTTTTCGCGTTTCACTTCTTCAAAAGCGTCCAATATGCGCTGTTTTAATTGTTCTACGGTATTGGGTTCACTAACGTAAACTCTACGTTTTATTTCACTCCACAAGAAAAAGTCCAATGGCGTTAAATCTGGCGAGCGTGGAGGCCATGCAACAATGGGTGCACCACGACTGATCCACTGATTCCCGAACTCCTCGGTCAGGTATTCACGCATTGCGGTATGGTAGTGCGGAGGCGCACCGTCATGCTGGAACCACATGTTTCGCAAACTAGCCAACGGGATGTCTTCTAACATTGACGATACCATGGTTCGAATTAACGTCAAATAAGTTTCTCCGGTGAGCCGACCTTCAATGAAGTATGGCCCAACGATATTATCATTTAAGATTCCTGCCCAAACGTTGATGCTAAATCGGTGTTGGAACGAGTGCTCACGAGTTAGCATTGGATTGCGTAATGACCACCAGTGTTCGTTATGTTGGTTAAATAAACCGATCCTGGTGAACAGGCATTCGTCCGAGTATAAAACATTTGCCTCTGGATTTTCAAGCACCCAGTTACAGAAGCCCATTCTGGGTTCATGATCCACTGGAAGTAGCTCTTGACCCTACCTGTAGTGATATGGCTACCATCCGGCGGAATTCACTATTTTCCAGGCCAAGTACTGGCTTATGTTGAAACGACGAGCAGCGTCATTCGTACTCCGACGGGGATCTTCCTCAAAATACGCCAATACATCGTCGTACAGGTTCTGCGGATACGGTGACCTTCCTTGGCTATGGGACGGTGGATGAAATGTGCCGTAGACGAGTAACCTCTGGTAAGCATTCACCACAGTTAGGGCATTGGGCTGACGGGCTTGTGGATACTCCTCTCTGTACATGCGTAAAGCCGCACGCGCGTTCTCACCACACAAAAAGTATGCACGCAGCATAGCCACGTACTCCCGAGACGAATAAGCCATAGCGACGAAGGCAACAATAACTTTGTACGATAAGGTACGTGCGCGCACTTCCGATAGCAAAATTGCACTATTTTTTGTGGCGGCCTCGTCGGCGTCCTTGATTGAGTAGAAAGGGGTACCTTCGGGGGTGCGGCGCGGGGGCGCGGGTTAGGCGGTCGGTGCGCTTGACCGCTGAGCTTTGACGCGAGTTTGCCGGCATTTGCGTGAATGAAACAAAAACATGTGACGGGCGCACATGAATGGGAGAACACCGCCATTATACTATTATCTAGTTGCGCGTATTACTCATTGATACAATTATGATATTGCCAATTATCTTACTTTTTCCGGATAAAATTTTGAATGTCGTTTTCTTATCTTTTGACCTCAGAAATGCGTTCAGTATCGGGCACTGAAAGCCACCTTTTTTTTTGTGTACTGCTTTTAAAGTAATGGTGTATAGATAAACATCCAAGACCCAGGCCAATCTGAAAAAGATAATTTTCCATCTTGACCTGGCCGGGGATCGAACCCGGGCACTCCGTGTCGAATTCTAATAATAATAAATTCCCAAAAAAAAACAATTGTGCATGATAAAAATATTATTATAATTTTTTATTGCTTTTAATTTAGCTTATACAGCGGCTTTCTTTTCTAAAGTTGCTGAATACATTTCGACCTTTCACGTAAACCTGACCTTGGACGTGAAAGCGCAATATACAAATTCACTTTTGCATTATACAAAATCGCTTGTTTTCAAATTTAAGAACTCGAAAGCTTGTATTTTTTTTATCACAGATGTCAAGTTGGTTTCCAAGTATCTGTTTCGTGCAATACTCTATGATTTGTTCATTTTGCTTAGGTAGCACTGTTCTGAACACGCCATAAATGCTCGTGTCGGAGCATTGACCTCAAATTATTTTTAATACCATAACTATTTTTTTTTATTACGTATTGCTTTGGTCCGGCATTACTTTTTGTTTAAAGTCACATGTAGATTTAGACGAGTCAGTTATTTATTGCAAATAGCAGAATGTATATGGGGCTTTATTGTGGTAAATTGTTGTGCAGTCTTATTGGGGAACATCATTGAATTAGAAAAACTATGGAAGCAGCATTGCGCTGACACCACGCAAAGTAGATCAAAGCTTAAAAAGTATATCTTTTCGCGAACTAGTCTGCCACGCGCTCCGTGACGGAAGGACGTGTCGATAAAAGCATTTAATGACATATTTTTTTGTTAACATCGGCGAAATCTTAACGTATTAAGAAACAAAAAAATTCTTCTTATGTAGTAAAGTGGTGCAGGAAACGCAAGGAAAGACGGAAAAGTGACACTGGAGTAAATTATCATAGCGAGCGAGGCGAGCTGCTGTCGCGACCAGTGTCTACCTGCCTCCGCTAAGTTGACACCATAATGTTAACACCGCCCCGTGACCTTGACGCGGCCAATCTCAAACTATCTTCTATGAGTGCGTAAGTTTTTCGTTGTGATTTGAGTTAAGTTTGTTTGCGTAAATGGCACTGATATTGAATCGTTAGATTTATGAGAGTTACACTTCCATAGTTTTTCTAATTAAATGGGGAACATCGTTCTGTGGTCTTGTCAGATTATTTATTGATGTGAAACATATATAGCTGTGGGATTAGACCGACTTGGCTTGGCTTGGCGACTATGGTATGTATGTATGCAGTAGTATGTATGTATGTACAAAATAATAACACATGTTTCACAGCTGCCAGTCATAAGCGACACATTCACTCACAGCTCACAATTTTTTATATACATTTTAATAGTACATTACTGCAGAGGCCGGGAAGTAAGGGATTGCCGGACGGGCAGTGTTTTCAAGGCCGAGTGTCAGCGAGGCCTTGGCAATAAATACGAGTCCGGCAAGCCGATTCCCGGCAAAGGCATGTATTGTGCTTTTCGCAATAAATGCGAGGAAATAATGAAAGACGTACTCCTGGGAATAAATGAGTATAATATAAAAAAAATATAATAGTATGTACATTTTAATTTTCATATTTGTTTACTACTACAATAATACAACTACTACAATACTGCCTACATTTCCGAGCATGTTTGAGAAAAAAAAATATTACGGTACTAATACTATAATTGTCGTTTCCAGGTATAACCACGGATAACAACAGGATACCTAAAGAGAATGGAATCGTCTCGCCGACGCCTGTCTCCACCGGTGAGTGTTCTTGGATTGTTTTGGTCATCATCATCATTTTGAGTAGGTGTCGCGGTCAATCGACCATGCACACCCTGGTGTCATAGATGTTCTGTTTTGGTCGAATCTGGACAGCTTTAGGGTGTACCTTCACTGACGCGGAGTGGAGCTGAGAAAGCAGATTTCAAGCCTTGTGATTGTTTGCTATGCTCCTCTCCGCTCCACTCCGCGTCAGTAGAGACGCACCCTAAAGCAGTCATACAGTGGAGACGCACTCGACATCAGATTTCGAGTTATGTGATTGGTCAATTTGTGCACTGCTAAGCTCCTCTCCGCTACACTCCGCGTCAGTGAAGACGTAGCCTTAGGTCTGAACCAAAAGCATTATCTTAATATATATAAATCTCGTGTCACAATGTTTGTCCTCAATGGACTCCTAAACCACTTAACCGATTATAATAAAATTCGCACACCATGTGCAGTTCGATCCAACTTGAGAGATAGGATAGTTTTTAACTTATGGCGAAACGAAGTTCGCCGGGGCAGCTAGTTTAAGTGTAAATTTTAAAATTAAAAAGTTATTTGTTAAGTAAGTAATTTTCCGTAGATAGTCGATCAACTGATTGGACATATTGTATGATAGGTATTGTTTTCGAATTTTGATGTATGTTCCTTGGCGAAAGTAGTTCTATCATGGGCTGATCGATAATGCCCTATAAGTATCCCCATTGTTACACGTAGTACCAATCGGAAATGTAAAAAAAAGTTTTGTTCTTTTTGTTAATTTTTATCTGTTTTTAGTTTTAATTGTTTAATTCATTTTAAATTAATAAAATAACTTCAATTATATTATGTTATATTGTAATTTCAATTGTCTAATGCCAGTGATTTATGTTTGTGTGTACATATGTTAAGGATTGTTATCTGCACCTGTATTATATTGTATATTATTGTTGTCTTGTTTTGGTTGCAATCTGTTTTAATGTGCCTTATTAAATAAATAAATTATACATTGGCAGAAAGGCATCGGCAATAAATCTTACTACATTGGCAGATTGCTTATTTTATTACCAAACTTTACATTTGCAAGTTAGTCAAATCTATGGTTTAGAGACATAGCGCAATATATAAAATTGACGCTACATTTTTATTATTTATGTAACAATTATTTTAATGAATAATTTTCTCTTTTCAGAAGGTGGCAGTGTGGTGGTGAGCGGTCTGACGCCCTTGGTGGTCTCACAATCACATTTGTTACAAACGCACACGCTCACACACAAGGTAAACTATTCATCATCATCAGGTCTTTTTAGTCTCCACCACAGGAGCACGACCCTTTCTGTACTATCAGAGCATATTTGGCCAGTTCAGACAGAGGATTTGGCCTATACTCTCCACGCTGGCCAGACGGGTTAGAGAGGTCATATTTAATGTTTAATAGCTTTGTTTAGCTTGTTGTTTCTAAGTCGCCTTCTACGACATCCACGGAAAGACTTGGTCCTATTCTACTCTGCCGGAAACCACACGGCGTAAACTATTGAGTGTACATTAACATCAGACAATCCTTTGAAGGGGTGACTTAGTCTGACTTATGAACTACTTTGTGAGGACTCGACTGTCCCGGCGCTCTAGTCGAGTTCCCAAATATAAGGAAGTAGTAAGGAGAACAGAAGACTCGACACAGAAGACACAGAGATTAACTTTATTGTTACAACTTCACAACTTATATAGATATTGACTTCAATACAACGTGATTTTGAACCCCCCTAGCTATATTGAAATGTGGTAATCAGAATCCCTAATGGAACACAGAATTGCAAGAAAAGAAGGTTAAAAACGAACAAAAAAATTAGGTTCCCATACAAAGTCGCCGATCAGCTGGACAAATTTCTATGAAAGGTTAAATTTTTTTTCGTTTTTTACCTTTTTTCTTACAATTCTGTATTCCATTAGGGATTCTGATTCCCAGATTTCAATATAGCTAGGGGGTTCAAAATCACGCTATATAACATTAATAATTAATATCAGAGACCGTTATGGTCCGAGAGATGATAGTAGACTGAAGAATGAGTGATGAGAGAGAAAGTAATCTAAAAAGGGAATGGAATGAAATTTTCAAATTTCATTAAAATGAGGAATGAAAAATGGTCAGGGTGAGAAAGAAATGAGGTTGAACGAGATGCAGTATGCAGGTGGCATGCTGCAACGTTACAACTTACTCCTCAAAACCTAATGTCATCTAAGATGCTATCCGGGTCTATAGAGAGATTTATGTAATTATAATCATGCCCGACAGGTTAAAAAAAATATTGTACCTAATTAACCCGTGATTATAATTTTTTTTTAATATATAAATATATACGGAAAAATCAAACAGATTGAGCTAGCCCCAAAGTAAGTTCGAGACTTGTGTTATGGGATACTAAAGCTGTGCGTGCACTGGACCGGAATCGGAGCGGACGGAGCGGCCGGAGCGGCCGGATTTTCAAAACGCCGGTGGGGTGCGTTCACTGCATTCGGATTCCGGACCGGAATTTTTACAGTGTTGCCAGGGCCCTTGAGTCATAAGTTACGTTTCGTTTCCTGAAATGTTACATTTTAGCAGCAAAAGTTACAATATTGTAATTTTTTTAATTTACGTGTTTTTGGGGTCGGAGTATAACCCTCCACACAGCGCTATCCTATAAAGTGGTCACTAACATATAGCATAACGCTTTGCTTTATTTACCGGCGGTGACTTTTGTTTATAATAATAGAGATAGAGAAGATACCACCTAAACCTGTACCAACCTGCCCTGTCCCATTATTATGTCTGTGTCATATTTAAGTCTGTTTTTACCAAAACACAAAAAAAAATATTCTAAGATCTAGATCATCACGATGTCTATACCTTACTGGGTAATCATTACTCTGGCTGGAGTGAGAAAGATATAGGTGCATAATATGAACTCTAAAAGACTCCTCTATAGAGAGTTTCATACATTGTATGCTGATTTATTAAAAGATGAAGATAGATTCTTTGGGAACTGAAGAAAAATTTTTTTGAACTTCACTATATTCTTGAACCTTATATTTTATTTTACTACTTTTTCGGCATGATTAATGTACATATCCGTACCAAATTACAGCTTTTTAGTACTTATAGTCTATGAGTAAAACCACGGACGGACGGACAGACATGGCGAAACTGTAAGGGTTCACTATTTACTACGGAACTCTGAAAATTGGTTGACTCTAAAGTCAGTTTACGGCCAATAATTTTACGTGATAACGGGGAGAGATAGATGCGTGATAGATACTACTACTACTCCTGCTGCTGTTGCTGGTCTGGAACGTGACATTTTTCGTGCAGCCAATGTTCATTGATTTATATCTTTGTTTTTAATGTCAGTATTTTCATCACTCTGTATTTTCGTCTTTCTCATTCACGACATATGTAATTGAGGAAGACTATAATGAATGACTAGCTAATGAATTTAAAAGTTATGTATGATCTAAATCGAATTCCTACGAAATGAGGTTTCTACCATTCTCTGTTATTCATAATAATATTCCAATATATAAAGTTCTACCATAAGGGGTAGATCTTCTTATGAACGGCAACACTGACGACTGCCGATGCCGGTGACGTCACCAGCAGAAATTCCGGTCTCCGGCACGGAAATGCCGATGCAGTGCACGCAGCGCCACACAAATCCATACAAAGCAACAAATCCGTCCGCTCCGTCCGCTTCGATTCCGGTCCAGTGCACGCACAGCTTATCTCAACGATACTATATTTAATAATAAATATCCAAGTACCAGGCCAATCTGAAAAAGATAATATTCCATCTTGACCTGGCCGGGGATCGAACCCGGGCACCCTTGGGTCGCAGGCTGGCGTGTTAACCACTGCGCCACGGAGCTCGTCAAACATTGCAGTGTATTAATGCAAGAGCTGATGTAAATAAAATGCAATAAATGAATTGAAATTAAAATGAAGGCTTAACTCAGCCCATCAATATGAACAACTTTTCTTATGAGATCAATGCTGGGACCTCAAACTATTTGTGACATTTTCATACAAAAGTGTTCAGCCGGTCGGGCAATTTATATGGGAATGACTAAATTATTTTTTAGTTCCCAGCATTTTTTTTTTTATGAATAATTTGAGTGCGTTTGACCTCTATCTTGCCTGATGAGAAGCAACGATGAAGTCTAGGGTGGTACACGCGAATTTAAATAATGCCATTCACTCTTGCCTTCAAAATCCCTAAGTTGAAAGAGTTGAGAGATGCGGGGAGGGAATTCCATTCCTTCGCGGTTCGCACAATGAAGGAGGAAGCGAATCTAGAGGTACATAAACAGGAATATCGACCATGTTCGCAAAAAGTTGTTCATATTGATGGGCAGGGTCGCCCCTTCAGGGTAAGGGGCGACCCTGCGCCTTACCATGAAGGGCGACCGTGCCCATTGCCATGTCGAGGGTCGATGAAAACGCTGTATATTTATTTATAGTTGTTTCACATATGTGACCTTGAGGGTCAATGAACAGCTGTATATTTAATTATTTAATAATAATAATAATAATAAATATATACGGACAAATCACACAGATTGAGCTAGCCCCAAGGTAAGTTCGAGACTTGTGTTATGGGATACTAACTCAACGATACTATATTTTATAACAAATACATATATAGATAAACATCCAAGACCCAGGCCAATCTGAAAAAGATCATTTTCCATCTTGACCTGGCCGGGGATCGAACCCGGTCACTCCGTGTCGCATTTATTTTAATATTATCCACTTATCCACCTGTCTGTTCTAGATGGTTGAAACACAAATGGTGAAGGGGTCTGTGGCGCCGCTGACGGTGAGCGCACAGTACCTGAGCGCGACGGCGCTGGTGAAACCGGTGGTGGTGGTATCAAGCGCGCACTCTCCCGCGCCCAACACGTGATCCCACCCCGCCGGCAACTTCCTCGCGACCTATGGGCGCCTGGTACTCGAGACTTGATAATGAATAGTGATTATCCTTACCCTGCCGGCAAACTCCTCGCGACCTATGGGCGCCTGGTACTCGAGACTTGAATAGTGATTAATATCCCTGTTTTTTTCGTTGGGATTTTTATCCGACAGTGCCTAGTTTCTCTCCGTGGTTAGAAATGTTGATAATACGAGTACTGCCAATATTTTTCTAGCAATAATACGTTCCGCGAGTGATGTTGGTGATTTGAACGGTTTGTCGAATACAATTGTTATCAATATTCGGTTTGTGTTTATCGATAAAATCGTCAGTTTAATGTTTTAGCACTATCTCAGTGAAAATGATGACTATCGCCATTTATCTTGAAATAATGCGATGACGGTAGTCCATAGCGCGATAAAACTTTGTCGTCAGTTTATCGACATCGTTCAATAGTCGGTGGTAATTTTATGTCTAGTGTTGCTTTATGACTGTTATGCATAACATGCTATAAGTTTTTATCTACAGTCTGAGCAATCAATCTTATCGATAAACAAAAATCGTAAAGTTTACACATCCACCCAAGTCTCTGTGCACTTGCTACCTCACCTGGATGTGACTGCAATCATTCCGTATAAAGGGTGAACAAGTGGACGTCATCAACGCTCTCTTTTACTCTCCACCTTAAACGTGAGATGGCAGAATTCTGAGTTTTCATCATTTAATTGCATAATTAGGTATATTAATAGCACGAACATTTTATTTGTTGCAGCTGTCATTTAGATAGAGTTGTATCTATTATTGTCGCAGTAAGACACAAATATAAATGAAATAATGGAACGCATTAATTTTTAGTCTCACACGAAATACTGAAGGCATATTAAGGGCTAGAGTCAGGGATGTCACGGCAAGACTGTTGCTTGTCTGTACAAATAAATGAATGGTTCGTGCTAAATCCCATTAATATACAAAATTATTAGTCGATGAAAGCGGTGGAGAGTGAAACAGAGCTTTGACCACGTCTTATGTTAAGACCGTGAGTGTAAAATGTACACACCTACAATACTTTGTGGTCATTTTATTTAAAGACAGTGCATGCAAAGTGACAATGTGATCGTGAACATTCATGGACAAAGTGTCAATACATACATATTTATTTTTATTGCCAATTTAATGAGTGCTTTTGTAAGTCGGAAGTGAGAAAGAAATACGGCGGAGAAATTTGGACTAACATATTTTGATATGCGGTGTATCCTTCATCTATATCCCTTCTGGGGTAAACAGAGCCCGAGGTTATAATTATAAGACCCAAAGGCCTCGTTAAACGTGTTGGTAAGCGTTTGGGTGAAAAACGGAATCAAAATAGTGATGGGTTGTTAGTCGCATCGCATAATGGCATGATTCCTTAAGATTTTCGCCCATACCCTCGGCCGGTTTCTACGGTCTGCGCGGGAAGAGAAGCAGCTGATACATTCTACGTTTTTCTTTTCTCCCAGACCAGCACGGAAGAATTTAATTATGCTATTTTCCTAAAATAATATGAAGTCGGCAGTTATATTATCAAAAAAATATTGGAAATGTTTTTGTTCTTTTGTCGATTAAACAAATAATTATAAAGATATAGCCTGTTAAAGATCCGTGTGACGTCACAGTTTGCTTCTTTTTAGCAACTATGACGTCACGACGCCACTCATGAACTAATGCGCATTAACTTCATTACTTTTTGTTTAATTGACAATAGAAAAAATAAGTGTCCAATATTTTTTGATTATCTTGCTGATGCACTAATTTTAATATTATTTTGACACAGGAAACTAGCCTTAAATATCAGTACATTTAAATGACTTGTTTATGAGATTCACGGTTGACTGAAAAGTTGCCAAGGATACTTCATGAAAACCGTATATAAGCGTATGGACCTTAATGACGTCGGTCCAATGAGGTCCAAAGCAAGGAGAATACAAGAAGGTCAAAGTCAAATATTTTATTTATCGTAAGATATTTTAAATACCATTTGGTGAACGTTAAATTACACATTATTATTTACAACATTTATTGTTGACGTCAATAACTTACTTAGAGCTAAGTTTACGCCGCTTCCATGGCGAAGAAGCGGCAACAAACTGGAGACTGGATGGAGAGCGCGTAGCGCGCCTTCCCTGTACGAACGCAGTTCACTCAAGTCTGCGGGAGGGGAACGTACTACGGCCGCTGTGGTTGGCTGAAAATTTTGAAAATCGAAGTTTGTGACGGCCGCACGTCACTGCAAGCCGGGATATGACAAGGATTTCTTCTTTTTTTTTTTGGAAGGACTGTTTAGCAACCTCCAAGTGAGCTTTCGCTACTTCACCGGGCGTTTAGACACGGAAATCAAGTGATGTGTGTGTGTAACCATATTGTTGGCGCGCGGACTTACCCCGCTTGCGCTCTCTAGTGGTTATATTCTCTTTGGTCCAAAGATATCTGTGATTTTTCTATCTCGTTTCCAATTGAACAAAAGCACTTTGTTGCATATGGTATGCAAAAAAACACAAAACCAATAATAATTCCGCAATGTGATTGCATATATTAAAGGAGTGAATGTTGAATATTTTATTTAATTTTTATTTATTTTTAGGTGTAATAGGGAGCAAAAAATTAGTCGAAATTTCTTAGTAGATTGGAGCGGATTCCTTCGTTTTAAGGCAAAACCGATCTTATAATCGTAATGTTGAAGCTTAGAATTGTATGCTGTATATGTATCTAATATGTGAAAGAGAAATCTGAATGTGGTGATTCGAACCCACGGTAGCTCATTTTGAAGAGCAGTCGGTACTTACGTTTGAGGAAGGGTTCGAATTATACCTGTTATAATTTTTTTAGTTATATGTTTTTAATCTATATATTTAATTGCTTTCACGTGCCAAAGGTTGAAATACACTGGAATAGTGACTGTTCGTTCATTGGCAGTGCTTTTGAAATGCACTCTCTGGTCTATTTCTATTAATCCATAGATTAATTAAAAGCTAAAAAATGTAGCTTTTCATAATATGGAAAAGTCGAATTGAAATTATTGTAAATGATGTTATTGTTACCACCAAAACTATCTGCCTTTTGCAGTCGGGTAAAATTGAGCCTTATGGCAAATGTAAATAAGGTGTAACGAAAATAATTTTAAAAGATCCCTATAGATTGACTATATCCTCTCACGCGGCGTGGTACCATCGAATCCTATAATTCTTTTGCTTTTCATAGCAATGAGCGAGACAGCGCTATACCTCGATATAAACTTTATCGTCGGCTTATCGACGCCGCAGGCACAAAGGCTAATCTAACGGATAATTTATAGAAAATAGCCGTTTAAATTTGCGTATTAAGTATAACTCCTTCAACTGTGAAAACGTAGACTTAGCGCTAAAGTGTACTTGTTGTGTATAGAGTAACGGGAAGAAAGTTTATTTTTTTTATAATAATCTGTGATGTGCACAGTTAGGTACTGTAGAAAAAACTCTGTACAAAAACTTCTATAGGTGTTGTCAATTCTAACAATTGCGTGTTAATAAAGTCAATAATGGTTAGGTACATAATATAAAAATTGTGGCTTATACGTGTAAAATGCAATATATTGGAAATTCATGTGATAGCTGGCATGAAGCACTAGGAGGCCAGAACCGGTAAAGAGTATTCAATAATCGAATGTGCATTCGAGAAATAAATATGTATGAGAATTAATATTAACACTGAAAGTCGTACTACCTTGAAAAATCTATTTCTAAACTTAATTATAATAAACTAATGAAAAAGATTAAGTGTTGAATAAAATAAGACTTAAATTTTAAATAGAAATAAAAAAAATGTCACAAATTTAGAACGCCTGTTGCAGCCTCTCGCTCGCACTTGTATTTTTAGTAACTGTCAAAAAAAAAAGATATACTTTAATATTTTCTCTTCTAATACCTCTGGCCTCCAGCGCTGGTACGGGCCAAGCGGCCGTCCTCACAGTGTGCCTATTTTACCTGTTTGGAAGTTAAATTAACCATTCTCTCAGTCAAGCTAGACGGTAACGTACTAGGACATTAGAAACGTTTAAATTCTTAAAAATCTTACTTACGAGTATGTTTATTTGAAAATCGACTTTAATGCAATGGCGATAAAACAAGTATTTCACTACAGTATGTTCCTAAAATATAAAAGTAGAGAGTTCTTAAATTGCAGCGATAAAGTCGATTTTTGATTGTAAAAAGTATGCATAAGGGATATTTTTGTAATAAATACGTGAAAAAAATATTGTCGATGTGGTCTATGTAAGACGCGTTATTTTTAATACATAGACAATTATTGTATACCAACTTAATTATAACGTAGGTATTCACTGGTGACTTTGTGTGTTTGTAGGTTAATTTTACGCCCTTGGGCAGTGTTCACAATATTCGTGTTCTAACTGTTTGTAGATTATGTTGTCTTAGTACCTTGACAGCGGGTTTAGCTTGGCTGAAATGAAAATAGGCTATTATTAAAAAAAAGTTATAATTATAACGAACGCGTTATTCAAGACGCTGTAATCAATGAGTTATTAATAACGTTATTAGGAACACGTTATTCATAAATTTACAACATTATGGGCCGAACGGCCATCATCACGGTTGTTCACTGTATATTGCTGCTTTGGATGGAAAACTCTTAAGAGCTTTTGTGAGTTAAACGACAATGTACAGTGAATGCCGACGGCTGATCCTGTGGTTGGCCCGTTAATTAAATTTCTCCAGTCTGAATTTTGATAAAACTTAGTAGTATTGATGTTTAAGATTAGCTCTCTGTGTTGCGTTGTTAAGTTTTCTAACTACGTTGATCTTGTTGACTGCGATGTTAAAAATGGACAGGATACACATATTGAGGGTTAAATATACTTGATTGATATGCCGGCCTATTTGCTAATTTAGTTTTGATAGATTTTTTTTATAGTCACTTCAAAATACATCATAATAAATTTCAATCCTTTAATCATTTTTTTATATTTGTTTTTAATGGTGCAATAAAGTGTTAAATAAATAAATACATTGCGGCTTTCGTATGACTGACTTTTTTATTTAAGATATACAGGGTGATTTTCCAACATTGAAATGTTCGAAGGTAATTACCTGGCAACATTTCAATGTTGGAATCAGAATCCGTAATAGAATATACATCCGCAAGAAAAAGAAGGTATTTTATGAAAAAATACTAAGACTCTTCATAGAAATCTGACCAGTTGATCGGTGAATTTGTTCAATTTGTTTTCATAATTTTTACCTTTTTTCCTGCCGGCCTATATTTTATTTGGGATTCCGATCTCAAAATTAAAACACTGCAATTAAAAATCATTCATTTTTTACATAAAAATGGATGATTTTTAATTGCAGTGTGGTTGGTTTGTTGTCTTGGACGTTTTGAATATACATATATTTGACGGCAAACGAGCAGACGAGCCACCTGATGGAAAGTGGTCATCGTCGCCCATGGACATCTGCAACACCAGAGCACCAGGCACCACCACGCCAGCAGGTGCTGATCCTGTATAAAACGCAATGTATTTTGAAGTGACTATTAAAACGTTGGAAACTGAGTTAGCAAAAAGGCCGGTTAATGTTCGGTATAGGATGGGACTGTGTTATTGTATTCTTTAAATATGTCACAGAATTAATACACGGTGAAATTTTGATCGTTCTGGACTCTCAAAGGGGTGATCCAGCCCGTCGATATGAATAACTTTTCCTATGGGACCGATGCTGGAATCTCAAAAAAAAAAAATATGGACTGCTCCATGTAAAAAATTTTGCCCGCCCGGTCAATTTGTATGGGAACGTCAAAAATTTTTTTGACTTCCCGGCATTGGTCCCATAGGAAAAGTTGTTTATATCAACGGGCTGAATCACCCCTTTAAGGGTCCAGAACGATCAAAATTTCACCGTATAAGAACTCGAACGTACAGAACTAAAACTCGCAGCGTTCCCCGCAATATGGAGGCCCCGCTCCCTCCCCCGCTCTCGGGTGTTTTTGTTTGCTAGTCGCACGTTCCGCGATATCTCTTATACGTATATATCGTTTGTACTTGAATTCATTCCGCTGATATAAAGTTTCGTTTGTAACTTTATATCAGCGGTATAAATATTACTCTGTTTGTATAGTCTGTCCGGGCAAATGGTTCGCAGTAAACCCACAAGAGATTTTGGCAAGTAAATGAAAGAAATACAATTATTTAATTTCTAAAAGATTTTTTTTATTTAAACAAATTGTGTCTTGATAAGGAAGAAAAATAAATTCGTGTACTTTATTCGCTGCAATAAAAACAATTAAAAACTGCTTCTGTACAGCGCGTGCCGAGTCTTTAAAGCTGCCGACAGCACCTTTGGCGGGCGCCGACACTTTTTTTGCCGAATGTCGGTGTCACCTTGTCAAAGCGCTCAAACCATTTAAACGGACGGACTACATGATACTACTAATGATACTATATGTAAGTATATAAGTTACAAAAAAATAACAAGGGAATAATTGACTAGAATGGTCTCATCCTATTTACAGAGCATTGTTGTATTTACTGCGTTAAACAATACATTTGTCTGTATTTTAGCATTTTATTGCATATATAACCACTTTAAATCTCAATATGTGTCTCTTTACTAGCGTATTTCGCTATAGTCGTTCAAATAATTCGAATAACGGAGGCCCAGTGGCATACTTTGGCATGTATACCATTTTTTTCTTCATAATACTCTTGAAAGTTATGTGGTACATTCGCAGCGTAAACCACGAATTCCTGACATGCCTTGATACATTGCTCGTTGAACTCTAAACATTTTTGTCTTTGACAGTGAAAACCAGCAATAGATTTGAAAAATGGTCGTAAGATGTCGGATCCTTATGATCTAACGTTGTTTGGATAAAAGTTCGATTTACATTTCGTTTTTTTTTAAATATAAAAATATAAATAATAATATTTTAGTGTAATATCTGTCTTAAGGTCCACGTACTTAAGGTTTAAAATCGTTGAAGATTTTTCTATGGTTAATAGATAACCAAGACAAATCGTAGATACTTAATTTTTTTTTTGGCTTTTTGAAATTCGGTTTCTTTGGATATTCAAAAATGTATTCAGAATACAGGCCTTTTTCACGTCAATTCACTTTCAAAATAATACTTATTAACTTATATTAAAATTTGTAATTATTAAAACTAGCATTTCGGAACCGACCACAACTCTTTTCAACAGTATTGGTTGCCTACGATACGCCATAAGCAGCATATGTCAAATGAACTATGAAAAAAGCTGAAGTACCAATATGGCCGCCGGTGTTTTTAGTTCTTTGAATGCTACCACATAACAGAACAAGCTAAAGCCTCAAGATGCTGTGCCAACTATGTCAAAAGTTGTTGATCGCCTCTCCGTTTATGTTCTCCGGGTACCGTGCAAGTGTTAGATATAAAAAATTGTAAAGCAAAAAAATATTATAGATACTTTTCTAATGCGGTGTACTTCACAAAATGTCATTGAAAATTTTGCTAATTTTTAATTTTGTTTATGAATGGAAAATTATAATAAACATAATGATAACAATGTCTTATCATCACACAAATATCATTACAATTTTTCAAATTATGACTTCAAACTGTTTATACAAATATATTGTATTTTATGAAATGAAACATTTAGTTTGTGGTGTACATATTTTGTGTACTACTTTTTTGATAGAACTGTCAATATTATTGTTATCAATTTATTTTTAGCTCAAAGTTAACAATTGTATATACAGGTTGTTACAGAAAAGCGAAATAATTGACCAAGCGAGCGAAGCGCATATGGTCTTCAAGTCGAGTTGAAAACACATTTTTTTGTATGTATGTTTGTAGCTATGTTTGTGCCGCGATAACTCTCGAACTCGTGCACCAATTAAGAAAAAATACATGTTTGTAATATTGGTAAAATTTTGAAGGTCATCTTTAAAATCGAAATAACTGAATTTGAATAAATGTTCGCGAGGTCCAAGTTCGCGGCGAACTACTAGTATTTTAAGGATTATATTTCTTAGATTATTTCGCTTTGGTGTTACACCCTGTAGGCTAAATACTACAAAATCTGGTTAATGACCATGTAAAAATATTTAAGATACAGTACGGAAACAATACATTACAAATAAATAGTTTATTTAACGTACAAAATAATTTATATTGTCGTCTATTGGCTGTGACTTAATTTATCATTAAGCGTCTGTTCACGTTCAATCCACATGAAAAAAATAGTAATGTTTATTTATTCTTGAGGAACAGATCAGTAATTATAAACAGACAATAATTATCTATTTATCATACTGATTACTAGTATCTTTTTACATTACTTGAAATACTTATATTTTTCGCATACGTATGTATTCAGTGCCGCTAGACAAGCCTATAATAATAATAGCAAATATATTTCAGAACTAAAATCCATAGAGTGGGTTAGTAACACAATGCAGTAATACTTAAAACTAGGGTTAGTACAGAAAGTATTTAAATTATTTTATATTAACCAGAGCCGGTCTTGAGCCAACATGGGTCTGGTTTCAATACCTATGAGTTCGAACAACGGAAAATAGAGTGATAAAAAAATTGTGGCAGCGAATGTATTCAAAATACAACAGCATCCTGTATCCGTCTGGATCTAGGTCGCTTCCGACCGTTTGTATTGGAATTGGGGGAGGCCTATGTCCAGCAATGGACTTTTTGCGGCTGATAAGTATGTTATAAGTTATAACTTTGTTTATGAAAGTGGTAATAATAAATATAATGGATTTGGATTGAGCGTGAAATGGGAGCTACAATTTTCGCCAAATTGATATATATTTCAGTTTATACCTAAACTACACACAAACATATATGTATAAAGATATCACTAAACTAATGTATGAACGAGGCCCGCTCCATGAATGAGATTTATTGTACACAGATAAAAAAGCAGTATTTTTATGTAACATGCTTTTAGAAGTGAGAATTTTGTCACTTTGCCTAATAGGTTGAATGAAAATATGTATAAATAATATAGAGAGAGAAATCTATTTTAATTGTAATAATATTATGAAGCAAAAATGCTCATGTACATAAAATGACGTAGTGTATAAAGTAATAATATGTTAGAAATACACAAGAATTACATATTTCTTTGTTTCATTTCCTTTTTTTATACTATCACATAGTTAACATAGATATCATCACGTCTTTTTTCTCTTACGGGGTAGACAGAGCTAAGTAGAGTGCGTTACCCCAGCCGACTAAGTGCTCCTTTTACGAATTGATAAATGCAAATAATTAGATCATTACTTCGTGTAAATGTCCCCGAAAGTAAATAATTTGACACCCCGCCGTTTCAGAGATGATGAGGAAAATAAAATTCGGCTGGCGTAACGTTACCCCAGCCGACTTTTTTTGATCCCGTCGGTTTATCTGGATAAAAAGTATACACAAAGATAGATTGAATTTGCTCTCAAATGTCCCCGATAAAATTAAATTTGAAACCTTTATGGATTTCGAGTTATTTCATTTTCTGCTGCGGTAACGTTTGGCCAATCTCTGTATCTCTGAAACCGTAAGACGCAGAAGCGTGATTTTTTTTATACGTATAGAACGGAATTTGTCACCATTTGACACCTAGTTATCTTAAATATTAATAATATGGTTTGCGAGTAATAAATATTATTCTGAAAACCATATTTTCGGTTCTAGTTATTAAACGAGGGAACCCTGAAAATTCAAACTAGTCCTAATAGATGCCTCTTATAGAGACATACAAAACATCAAAACTTTCATTAGCCTAATCCAAAGCATTGGCAAGTTATAATGATATTACTGGTTCCAGAAAGCCAGATTTTGGGCTCTCGATTTAAACGAGGAAAATAATACTTTCCTTTTACCTGGCTGATTCCATATTTAAACAATAATTAGACACTTTATCGAAAAACATACATACCAATTTTTAGCTTGATATACTTTCGTATATAAGAAATAATAATTAAAAACTAAACCTAGATATTTTTTTCCGATTACCCGACCAAGTTCTGATGTGCATCTGAAAGCGGCTGCGGCACACTACTAGATATACTTCCATATACAACGGATTGTATTTAATAAAAAAATATATGCCTTATATAATGGAATTACTTATTTCCTCCATACTTATACTTTATAATGTATTGATTCCTAACGGGATTGACCAAGTCTATTATCAAGACCAAAGGCAGCTATAGGTAATATTGGAAATACGAGTATTTAATACTTGCTTTGTTAGATAGAATTAGAAAAAATTACAACTGCAGTTGCTCGGAACTGCAATTTCATTGGCTAATGTGCGCGAGCGGGACAGCGCAGCGATAGTGCCTAGTTTTGCTCGCGCATAATAACAAATCCTAACTAATATTATAAATGCGAAAGTGAGTTTGTTTGTTTGTTACGGTTTCACGCCGTAACTACTGGACCGATCATCATGAAATTTTGCATACAAGTTCTCTGGAGTGCGGAGAAGGACATAGGCTACCTTTTATTCCGGGAAAAAGTACTATTCCCGAGGGATCGACATTGACGCGGGCGGAGCCGCGGGCAAAAGCTAGTATATATATATATATATATATATATATTTTATTTTCAAAGAAGGGACACAAAAAAGTGTTGATACTCTGTACTGTGGTACCGACTACTTTTGATTTCGAACAAATCTTTGTAAGATGTCCCCTACATGTTCGCATAAAGCAATGCAGAATAAAACAAGCAGTACATAATATAGAAAAAGAAATATGGACTTCTAGTTCATTTGTTTAGCTAATAACGACGCGTTTTCCTAGTTGATGGATACTCATTTTACTCCCAATTTGTAAAACTGACACTTTCTACGCGAGAGCAGCAAAATTAAATAACCCTCAAGATTTTTTTTTATTTATCTCTTGATAGTCTTACCTTATAGAATATAACCTTGTTTGCGTTGGTTTTTGATTACCAACTACGGTGACAGTTGGACTGAACTATTATGCAGACGGCAGACCTCTATTTAAGAGGTCTGCCTTAAAATCAATCAAACAAAAAAAATATAAAAAGATATTTTATTTACATTATTAGTATGTAGACATTGCCATTTAAGTAATAGTTTTGCTGAAAGAGAAAATCTGTAAGTCACCCTAAGGTTTCATTCATCATCATCAACATCATCATTTTGAATAGGTGTCACGGTCAATCGACCATGCACACCCTGGTGTCAGAGTTCTTCGAAACCGCCTCTCGGCCTCTGACGTGGTTCCTTTAACGACTACCAGATGGCAGCCTGGACCACCGGCTTAACGTGCCTTCCGAAGCACGGAATCATCTTTATTATCGGACAATCAGGTGATTCACGTCTGCAATGTCCTACCAAACTGGAAACAACTAAACAAAGTATGCTTCCGGTGGAAATTGAACCCACGACCCCCGGGTCAACAGGCAAACGCCTTAACCACTGGACCACGGAGGCTGTTTCTGCTGTTGACCCTAAGGTTTCATTTATTAAATACGAGTCTTTATAATATTAAAATTAATCCTAACAATTTTTCTACTTGAATATACCCAACCACTTATTATTATTGTGCAGATTTTAGAAGGTATACGTTATGTATCGTACGGCCGCTTTTAGATGCACATTCGAACTTGGTCGGGTAATCGGGAAAAATTATCTAGGTTTAGTTTTTATTTATTATTTCTTATATACGATAGTATATCAAGCTGAAAATTTGTATGTATATTTTTGGTTAAAGTGTCTAATTATTGTTTAAATATGGAATCAGCCAAGTGGAAGGAAAGTATTATTTTCCTCGTTTAAATCGAGAGCCCAGAATCTGGCTTTCTGGAACCAGTAATATCATTATAACTTGCCACATCTATGGATTAGGCTGATGAAAGTTTTGATGTTTTGTATGTCTCTATAAGAGGCATCTATTAGGACTAGTTTGAATTTTCAGGGTTCCCTCGTTTAATAACTAGAACCGAAAATATGGTTTTCAGAACAATATTTATTACTCGCAAACCATATTATTAATATTTAAGATAACTAGGTGTCAAATGGTGACAAATTCCGTTCTATACGTATAAAAAAAATCATGATTCTGCGTCTTACGGTTTCAGAGATACAGAGATTGACCAAACGTTACCGCAGCAGAAAATGAAATAACTCGAAATCCATAAAGGTGTCAAATTTAATTTTATCGGGGAGATTTGAGAGCAAATTCAATCTATCTTTGTGTATACTTTTTATCCAGATAAACCGACGGAATCAAAAAAAGTCGGCTGAGGTAACGTTACGCCAGCCGAATTTTATTTTCCTCATTATGTCTGAAACGGCGGGGTGTCAAATTATTTACTTTCGGGGACATTTACACGAAGTAATGATCTAATTATTTGCATTTATCAATTGTTAAAAGGAGCACTTAATCGGCTGGGGTAACGCACTCAGCTAAGTATTATGAGATCTATAAGCCGCGTTCAGCGTTGGCCGTAAATATGGAAATCGGAATCAAAATAGTGAGCCATGATTCTTCAGTTTTTTGTCCATTCCCTCGATCGCCTTTTACGATCTGCTCGGGAAGCAGCATGGTGCATTCTAAGATTTTTCTTTTCTCCCAGATCAGCATGGAAGACCACATAGTTAAAGCAATAATTTTCTTCTTCCTCGCCTTTTCCCTATTTGGGGTCGGCTCTGTATGTCGACTCTCCATAATTTTCTATCCTTAACCATATCAATATTTAACCCCCATTCCCTCATATCCCCTCTGACACATTCAATCCACATCTTTTTCATCCCTCGTCTCCTACGTCCGTCTACTTGTAAAATAATTTTATTCATAACTAGCTGTTGCCCGCGACTTCGTCCGCGGAAATTTCTGTTATAAGGTATAGATGAATAATTTTCCCCCGTTTTCAAAACAATTTTTATTGTTGCTTCGCTCCTATTGGCCACACCGTGATGTTTTATAGCATAAAGCCTTCCTCAATAAATGGACTATCCAACACAAAAAGAATTTTTCAATTTGAACTAGTATTTCCTGAGATTAGCGCGTTCAAACAAACAAACTCTTCAGCTTTATAATATTAGTATAGATTATTTCACGCCGCATTTAGGTTAGTTTTACAATAGATTACTATTTTAAAATTTTTGATTTTGTAATTTCTGATGGTTAAATCGAATAGATCTCTCTTTGCTCTGCTTTACAATACGATCTTTAAAGAGTAGAGAAGTAATTTGTTTACATACCAAATACCTAGGACAAAAATAGCAATATTTTAGGTTAGTATTTGGGGGTTTGCCCTAAACTTCTGGACCAGTGGCGCCCCTAGCGAATATTTAATGGAGTCTTCCAACTGAACAAATACAAAAATGAACTTAAAACAAAAACTGCTCAACTCCGCTGCTCAGTCCATATTTACCTACATAAGAAATTTAAAACCAATGAATCGTGTTTTGTGTGTGTCAATAAATTGCACCTACAAAACTCCAGTTTTCCTTTTCAGTTTTGTTTGTACCAAATTGCTAGGAAACTGAAAAGAATTAGAAATTTTTTAATTACTCTAGTCTTAGATAGGACCCCCATAGTTTTTTTTGTTCATTAACTTGTTGGGAATAGACGAAGAAATTAATGATCGTGAACGATATGCTGGTAACCTGGCGATCATTGACCGGCAACTTTGAAAATAGATTTAGATTATTCCTTCAAAAGAACATAACACATACTTCTTCTTTCCTTGCGATTCACGATATTATACTGAGCACGGTTTTATCAAACCTCGGCACGATATTATCCAACCAGTCTGAAATTACCGCGCTTTTCCGTTTTTTTTATAAATATCGCAATAATTATATACCTACTTTCTGATTATTTATTTTAATTTTTTGCTATGCTGTATGTGTAGCTAAATAAATTCTCTAATGTTTAAACGCATTTCTGAATCTGTACATCAAAACCTTTCCGAATTATAGGTCTAAGTTCTTAGGGGCACGGTAATGGATATTAGGTACCAACTCTAGGTAGGTGTGAGGACGGAAAACTGAATCAAAATAGTGATGTTTGCTAACCGCATCGTCTAATAACATGGTTCCTCAAATTTGTTTGTTCATGCATGCATGCAGGTCTATTTTTTACAGCCCTATTTCAGACAAAACCATCCTTGGGTATGCTTTTTTAACGAGATATTAATAAATTATGTTATCTTCAGTCGTCTTGTACAAAATTAATAGGATAAGACGGTGTGATACTATTTATTCGTTCTATTAGCCCGTTATAGTTTTGCTTATATGGCCCTGACATTGTCCTACATATGCCAGATAACGACGACGCCACCTTATCTCCAGTGCCAAGGCCAATTTGATTTATAACTCATCTGCGTCACCTGATGACCAAAATGCATAAACGCTAAGCGCTGGCCTGGATATAATCCATGTGCAATGTAGGTTGAAGTGGACAGGGTCTGGCCTAGATGTTGCGAAGTAAATCTAGATCAACTGGGGATTAGAATATCCTTTGTCAAACACGGTTTCAAAACCTAGTTTTACGCGTTTAGAGCTAAGGCTCGCGGTTGGTGTATTCCTATCTACCAACAGTCCAACATGTTAGACGTTGGCTAATAAGAGTAAATCCTGTAGATTTTCAACTCCATAACATCCCCGAATTTAGAATTTGTTTGTATCTGGCGTAAGATCCTAAATGGCGCCCCATACCATACGTGACATGACTTTGGGGTGCTAATCGAATCATGCTGTCTTGCACCCAGCGTGACTTCCCCCACCGCCCCCGTCACTTCCAACCTTGGTCATACCTTTGAGATTTTGTTGCCCCTTTAACCTGCCGCCCGGGGCATGGGCCCTGCCCGGCTTGCTCCTAGGTCCGACACTGACTTATTTGCATCGATATACAGACTGACCGATTAAACATTTTACATATTTAAGGGCATGATCATTTACTCTTCCATGCTATATTTGCTATGTTGAGAACCTGAGGCACAACATTTCCCCCGTTTTTAAACGTTTGTCTCATGGTTAGACAGAACTAAAGTGACACTATTATAATATACTAGTTTTCACCCGGGGCTCCGCCCGCGTCAATGACGATCCCTCGAGAACAGTGCTTTATTATCGGGATAAAATGTACACTATGGGATAAAGTATCCTTCTCCGTGCCCCAGACCCCTTATGCGAAATATATATATGATGATCGGTACAATAAATAGGGCGTGAGCCGAAACAAACAAACTCACTTTTGCATTTATAATATTAGTTAGGATTATTTATTTGGAAGGGTTTGTGTTATGCAACATAACAAAACAAAACCGGCCAATTGGGAGTCTGCCTGCGCACAAAGGATTCCGTACCATGATCTATAATAAGTTTAAAGTGCTTTTCGAAATTTTCCTTTGTCTGTGCTATAAATAAATATAAATAAATAAATATATACGGACAAATCACACAGATTGAGCCAGCCCCAAGGTAAGTTCGAGACTTGTGTTATGGGATACTAACTCAACGATACTATATTTTATAACAAATACATATATAGATAAACATCCAAGACCCAGGCCAATATGAAAAAGATTATTTTCCATCTTGACCTGGCCGGGGATCGAACCCGGGCACTCCGTGTCGCAGGCTGGCGTGTTAGCCACGGAGCTGTCAAAATGACACAAAAGCGGCTATATGACGTTGCTTCGTACCAAATTACAAGAATTTGAGTTCACAGGTTGTAGGTTTGGATTCCCTTACGAAAGTCAAAAAATGTCGAGAATTTACGGCATAAACGGCTGTATATTTTGATTGCGTTGGCTTAGAAGTTAAATTTTTTCACAGCTCCAAGGCACAGTAGACCTGAGTATTTGATATGAATTTCAGCTTGATACCGACACGCGTTCCTGAAAAAAGGTTCTTGACAGACAGACAGTCAGACAGACAATCAAGTGATCCTATAAGGGTTCCTTTTTACCTTTTGAGGTACGGAACCCTAATTACATTGTCATTGTAAAGGATACATTTTAAAGTTAAAAAACCGGCCAAGTGCGAGTCAGACTCACGCACGAAGGGTTCCGTTATCTATAAAAACTGCAGAAAAATCATGTCTGTTGTATGGGAGCTCCCCTTTAATATTCATTTTATTTTTATTTAAAAAAATATTTTTAAAGTGAATATATAATTAAATATTGCCGTGTGGTATCCGGCAGAGTAGAATAGGACCACTCCAAGTCTTCCCGTGGATGTCGTAGAAGGCGACTTAGGAAATACAAGCTAAACAAAGCTTATAAACATCTAAGACACCTCTCCAACCCGTCTGGCCAGCGTGGAGAGTGTAGGCCAAGTCCTCTGGCTGCTCTGACCAAGTATGGCTCCGGTAGTACAGAGAGGGTCGTGCTCCTGTAGTGGAGACTAAAAAGGACCTGATGATGATGATGATGAATTAAATATTGTGTGAATAATTAAAGCGTCTACCTGTTGCCGTTATCAATATCGAGCAAAAAATTTACGTTTGTTGTATGGAAGCCCCCTTAAATATTTATTTTATTCTATTTATTAGTATTTGTTGTTATAGCGGCAATAGAAATACATCATGTGTAAAAATTTCAACTGTTTAGCTATCACGGTTCATGAGATACAGCCTGGTGAAAGACGGACAGACAGATAGACAGACGGACAGCGGAGCGAAATTAATCGGGTCCCGTTTTTACCCTTTGGGTACGGAACCCTAAAATATTTTTTTAAATTTGTGCGTCAACTATTGTTCCGACTTCCGAGTTTTTTAGTTTACTGTGTGTCATAATATGTTTGGCTGTAAAAGTTACCGAGGTTGTTGTCACATCACTCGTATCTTCCGGCTGGAGATATCAGAAACCTTGCTGTGTCAATGTACGATTTGATTGTGTCCATGCTCACAAATTGTATTCAGTCCTGCCGCCCGATTTGCTAACTCAGTGACCAACGTTTTGATAGTCACTTCAAAATACATTGCGAGTTTCCTATGATTGACTATTTTTATTAAAGATATATAAAACGCTATGTACTTTGAAATGACTATTAAAACGTTGTACACTGAGTTAGCAAATAGGCCGGCTGGACAGAGTCTTTACTTACTGGAGGCCCTGGACATACCACTATTACAAAAATATGCTTTTACCCTGGGAGCATAGCTCTTTCATTAAATTGAACCTTCTATCCTTCAAATAAGGTTCAAAACCAATGAAAAATGTATACTACGGGTTAAAAAGTAACAATAAAAATGCAGTATACTACATTGTTTGTTTTGTTTTGTAGCCAACATTGCTTAACGACTGCCATCGATGATGACAGCTGTCGCCAACGGCTTACCGTGCCTTCCGTAGCGCGGAGGAACTCGAGATATTTTTATGACAATTGCGGTCACGCATCCCAGTGGGGACCGCATCTAGGGTTGCTTAACATACTTAATGTTCAGACCGAGAACCTTCAGACTTTTCGAAAGCGGCTGTAACAAGTATTAAATATTATTTAAAAAAATCGGCAGAAGTGGAAACTCCACGCGGTAGAAAGAGAGGGGTATATTACTTCCTGTCCTACGCCTTCTTAGGTCACGTGTCCGTCTTACGAATTTCCGATCAGGTCAGGTGTCCCGACGCGAATTTAAAATTTTTTACCCATCCCAAAAAGTGCACAACGCAGTAGAAGTTTTTACTTCAAAAACCGACTGCCCTCCATTTTTTAACCTATTTATTATCACTTGGGTTTTAATAATGGTCGGGTAATAATGCCGTTTGTATTAATGATTGTATCAAAGTAAATAATTTATAAATTTATTTAGATAATTAATTTTGTAAATAAGTAATCTAAATATATATAACTCAAAGGTGACTGACTGACATAGTGATCTATCAACGCACAGCCCAAACCACTGGACAGATCGGGCTGAAATTTGGCATCCGCTAAGAAAGGATTTTGATCAATTCTGCCCCCAAGAGGATAAAATAGGGGATGACAGTTTGTATGAAACTATACTTCTTAACCCGAGCGAAGCCGCGGGCAAACGCTTCAATGAAGAGCCCTTCCGTCACGTAGGAACCAAGACTTTTTTCTCACAAAAGTTCCGAAAAGCTATTAGTTCTTCGATTCAGCAGGTAACAATAAAAAATTAGAAATAAAAATATGACGATGAAATTTATAACACCCTTTCATTTTATTCGAGGGTTTATTCAAACAACTGTTATGAACGCGGATGTAATCTCAATAAACAAAATATTTTATAGGAAATGTAAACTGAAAAACAAGGCTTCCCTTATCGATTAGTATACATATTTTCGTATCCTTTATCAGGAGTAACGAACCTTGTCGACTGTTTACCCTATGACAGGTCTACCACCGTATAAATACCCGCTCTGTAGAATTTTCACCACACACTTTCTGATCGCTTCTGAGCGCCTAGTACTTGAAACATTTTCTTTTGGAAAATTTTTAACTTTTTTTTAACTTCAATCATGAGAATCTTAGTAAAGTCAGTAATTTTATTTATTTATTTATTTTCGGTAGTTAGTTCCTGGCCAGTAGGGACAGGGCCATTAGGGACGGTGCCGGATGATGGGGATGAAGATACAGTAGTTATACTTCCGGCGGAAATAGAGGATAATAGTATAGATGGTGGGGTTGATAAATTTAATGGTGACACTATTGATTTAACTCAGCTGGGCCCTGAAGCTTTTGGATCGCCTAGTAATAGCAGTGGTAAGTCAGAATTGTAATACTTACATTTTGTATTTAAAAAAAAGCTAACTATAGTAACTGTCTACTTACTAGCTTTACTCCGCGGCTTCCCTCTTGTTAACTTGTAAACACGGGAACACTACATTACTCCTTAACCTCAGAATAAGTAATAATAAGTACTAGTAGGGGGAAGCGAAACTGCCGTGTCGCCACCCCTTACAGTCGCCCTGATGATGGTCTTCGTATCAGACCGAAACTAGTTGGCGATTGCAACTGAATAAACGTGAGCGAAACCGTGTTTTTATAATGAATTTATCTCTCGTAAGTTTAGCCGTGTGGATTCCGGCAGAGTAGAATAGGGCCACTCCTAGACTTCCCATGGACGTCGTAAGATCTACTTAGGAAATCCAAGCTAAACAAAGCTCTTAAACATCAATGAGATCTCTCCAACCCATCTGGCCAGCGAGGAGAGTGTGGGCTAAATCCTCTGTCTGCTCTGACCAAGTATGGCTCCGGTAGTATAGAGAGGTTCATGCTCCTGCAGTGGAGACTAAAAAGACCTGATGATGATGATGAAGTTTTAATACTAATAAGTACAAGTATAGTACTAACTAACGCACCTTAACGCAGGTTTTGACTAGTACGAGAGTACGAGTACTACTTGGTAGGAATCAGGATAACAGAGATAGTGTGCGTTAGGGGAAATAGCGATTTAGATGAATCATTTCATGATCTATTACAACGATCTAATAGCTCAGTTGGTTAAGCGTATGATATATTTCAGAGTATGCCTTATATCTAAGAGGTCAAGTGCTCAAATCTCATATTATAAGCTTATTTGGATGCCTCTACTTCTAATTCCAAATGGCTGGAAGCCATATCTTAATATTAAGAAAGTCGGGTTTATTAGAACACTAATTAACATAAAAACTTTTTTTAAATCCGTGGCGCAGTGGTTAACACGCCGGCCTGCGACATGGAGTGCCCGGGTTCGATCCCCGGCCAGGTCAAGATGGAAAATGGTCTTTTTCAGATTGGCCTGGGTCTTGGATGTTTATTTATATATGTATATGTTATAAAATATAGTATCTTTGAGCTAGTATCCCATGACACAAGTCTCGAACTTACCTTGGGGCTAGCTCAATCTGTGTGATTTGTCCGTATATATTTATTTATTATTAAAGAAAATCACTTTAATACGGTATTATCGCGTACATTATTTTTACACCTAACGTTTCAAAAACTTTACAGTTTTCATGGTTGCAGGTAGACTACCTGTCAGTATTTTATTTAAATTTATTTGTATTTTATTCAAATGTGTAACAATCGTAAAAACATCAGAAACTATTAAGAAGGTTTGTAAGAATCTTTGATGGTTTTGTCATCATCTCAAATTGCAGGATAACTATTAAAATATAAGAAATATTTTTCTAACTCTTTTTGTCCCACTGCTGGGCGAAGGTCTCCCCATCACCATCCACGCGTGTATATTCAATGTCTTCTCTAGGCACTGCTTGTCGAATTTGCGAAGATCGTCACTCTATCGCGTTCTCGGGCGTCCCTTTTACCGCCACGTACAACTTCGGGATACCTGGTGGCGATATGAGTCCAACGATCCTGATGCATGATGATGCTTAATGGCAATGCTTATACTCGTACTTTGTGCAAAGAAATTGCCAACCCTTTGGTCATTGGACACCACTATACATGAACTCTGAAATAATAATAGTGTTTTAGCAGTCGTATAAAAAACGTGCCTATCGACTAAACATACCTCCATCTTTCTAGAAGTCGGCTAACCGTATCGATACCAAAGGATTACAAATTCAACAACTGTTTTCCTTAATTGTTATCAAACATTGCAATACTGTGACAGTTCTCTGATAACTTGAAAAACTGCGTTTGATATTATCCTGACGGCTGCTTCCTTTACGGTTATGACATCCTAATTGCATTTGAGCTGTTGCATTTTTTGGGTCACATTAGTACTGAAACTGGTAGTAGCTGAGTGGTCTAACAGCGCAACCTATGTGTGAAAGGTCCCGGGTTCAAACCCCGCTCGGCTGGACCTGTACCACTGAGTTTGTAGACCAATCTGACTCGAGTACTGTCATTTTCATTAACCACTACCTGTTCCCGTGAAGGAAAACATCATGAGGCAACCTGCTGACGATGATGTCTTTATCATTACAGCCACAAAGAGTCCATTGCTGGACATGGGCCTCTCCCAAGGATTCTTGGGAGAATATTGCCATACTCACCACGTTTGGCAGGCGGGTTGGCGAGCGCAGTTTGTGGCTTGTGCTTGCGATGCTGTTGCCCATCGCAACCATTTTAAAGCTGAAGAAGGATAGGAATTTAATGGATTTTGGAAGGGAATGAAAGGTATTGGGATACTACTCAGTCGGATGAATAGGGGAAAAGCAAGTAACGTCTCGGGAGGCCGGGCGCGCGTACTTGACCCATCCTGCAATCTGCACACTAGATGATTATTCACTAGTATCTGAAATAAAGAAGGTAATAGCAAACCCTTATTTCCTGCCAGAAAAAGTTGTGCGCGTTTCTTTCCACTCAACAACACTTCCATACAATGACACCGACAAGTGCCTAGCTATTAAGAGGAAACACTGAGCACGAGAGATTTGAAAAATAGGTATTTGTAAAATCTATTTTTCAAAATCAGTAGCCGTGTGGTATCCGGCAGAGTAGAATAGGACCACTCCAAGTCTTCCCGTGGATGTCGTAGAAGGCGACTTAGGAAATACAAGCTAAACAAAGCTTATAAACATCTAAGACACCTCTCCAACCCGTCTGGCCAGCGTGGAGAGTGTAGGCCAAGTCCTCTGGCTGCTCTGGGCAAGTATGGCCCTAGTAGTACAGAGAGGGTCGTGCTCCTGTAGTGGAGACTAAAAAGGACCTGATGATGATGATGATGATGAACGCTTCGTAGTCCCCTGATTTCTTCTCCAAAACTTAACCGATTTAATTTTGTTTTTCATTAAAAAATTAAAATAAGCTATGGCTGTGTTTCTATGTTTTCTTTTTCTAATATAATCGCGTCGAATTTGTTTTCTTGATGTTTGAACACAACGGTAATTCTTACCAATTTTTCAGGATTTTGAAGGTGCATATCTCTTCAAATAGGGACAAGCTAATATATCGAAGGTTTTTTTGGAAATAATCATTGTTCTACTGATATTATCCGCGCGAGGAACCAGGGAACTACTCTTGTATGGAAATAAGACCTACAATTTTTAGGATTAATATAAATGGATATCTAATGCCTGAAATTTTCAAGTTTCTACCTATAACGGTGCATTAGGTACAGCCCTGTGACAGACGGATGGACGGAACGACAACGAACGCTTAATGTTAGGTTCTTAGGTTAGGTTGTTACCGTTCTTACCCTTTGGGTACGGAACCCTTATGAGAACAGTCAATTGTCTACTTACCTTCTTCCTTGTTAGTGTATATTCATATTCGTTGCGGGTTCTTAGTTGTGGTAGAGCCACGCTTCCAGCAAAATTCATTTCTGCTAGTAGCTTGAATGGGCCGGCTCTCAAGAAATAAGCTTTACCGTCTATGCTTCGTTTGGTGTGTAAGCGAGCCGGATGCCCATCCTCCCCCCCCCCCCCCTCCACCTAATGTCCTCCCCTCAACTCCTTGAAAGGCCGGAAGCTATGTTACTAAATGCGTATGACGTCCATGCTTTGTCTAACCCTTCTTTATTTTGTTCATTTTTAGGAGACTCCCTGTCAACATGGAACGAGACATCCCTCATGAACCCGGAGGAAATGGGGGAGTACGCAGAAGGTGACATCCTCATCCCCAAGTCTGTCGCCTCAACCAGGAACGGCATCAGAGCAGAGTCCTGGCGGTGGCAGGACGGAATCATCCCTTACGTCATTGAGGGGTATTTTAGTGAGTATGATACTTCCTTTTATATCCCGTTGTTGTTGTTCGTGTGTATAAGTGCCCAACATTGGTGTCAGACTTGTCAAGCTGCCTAAAGGCATCTGACATAGCTTAACGGCTGCCATCAATGATGAGGTCCGGGACCAACGGCTTAACGATTGTGACACACGGAGGAGCTCCTTATATTTTTATGCCACTTGCGGTCATCCAGTGGGGATTGCCACTAATTATTGTCAGACCCATTGGACGAGCCAAGGACCAGCGGTCCGTGAAATGTTGTGTGCGGTCTTGAGATTTTGAAAAAGAGAGAGATTTAAGTTGGAAATACAAGCAAAACAAAACTCATAAACATCAATGAGACCTCTCCAATCCGGCTGACCAGCGAGAAGAGTGTAGGCCAAATCCTCTGTCTGCTCTGACCAAGTATGGCTCCGGTAGAACAGAGAGGGTCATGCTCCTGCAGTGGAGACTAAGAGGACCTGCCGACGACGACGACGACTGTCAAAAAGTCAAACGACGGGCTGTCACTTGGAGACACAGCATGTACTGAGGGAATGCTATGAAAGTACTGATGTATTTTCGTTTAATGGGATTTTTTTGCATTTATAACAATACTGGCTGTTGCCCGCGGCTCCGCTTGCGTTAATGTCGATCCCGTGGGAAAAGTCCTTCTTTGCGTGTGTCGTGGGTCTTTTCAAACTCGAATCCTGTAACATTTGTGAAGTGTTTACATAATTTAATAGTCTGTGCTAGGAATTGAACCGAGAACCTAAAAGGGCATTTTATAAATATGTTATAGTGCATTAAAGCCAAGCCCTTTTAAATTCGCCATAATTCGCCTTTTAATACGGTTATAGATAAAGTTGTAAGATAAAGTATTATTGAAGAAGGTACCAGGATAACATAAGTGTGCTGTCGTTACAGGCTCCGAGCAGCGCGACCTGATCAATAAGGCTTTCGATGACTATCACCGCATGACCTGTCTGCAGTTCGTTCCCAGGAGTAGTCAGGCCGACTACATCGTCATACAGAATAAGAATACGGGCTGCTGGTCTTCCGTTGGGCGTATTGGTAAGAACAGACTTCTTGGTACAACTGTCACTGGTCAACTACAACTTCGATCGACACCCACTGACCAGATGATCGGACGACCTGTCCTCGCAGGGAAAGGCTGGATGTAGGCCGCTTTTTACCGGTCATTTTGAAAATCCTTGGTGGATGCCTGTGTACAGCAGTGGACTTATTGCCGCTGGTATGATGGACTAGATCTATTTGCTTTTATTATGTAAAGGGATAAAAATAACAAAAAATCTTAATTAACTTCTGAGATTTGATGTGACGTCCGAAATAAACCAACAGCACATTTAACTGTATCTAGAAAGACGACAAAAACACGTTTCTCATGTTGCCCCTTTCCTTTTTTATTATTTTATTTTGTTTTTATAATTTGTTGATATAGCGGTAATAGACACGTATATACTTTTTGTGAAAATCAAGTACTACAGTTCAAGATAGATATACTTTTTGTGACAATTACTAGTACTACAGTTCAAGAGCTACAGCCCTGTAACAGACGGATAGACAGGCATCGGAGGCTTAGCAATAGTGTCCCGTTCTTACCCTTTGAATGGGTACGGAACCCTAGAACTACTAGTTTTAGTTTACTTTTTAAAATAAGACCTCATGTTTATATGATACTAACTCAACGATACTATATTTTATAATGCTTATGTATAATAGATAAACATCCAAGACCCAGGTCAATCTCAAAAATCCCTAAGCGGGGTTTGAATCCAGGACCTCTAATGTGACAAAAGAATCCGCAGAAGTTTGAACCTGTCACTTTACTGTGTTCCTGTTGAAAATATTTCGATACATTCCAGGGGGTCGCCAGGAAGTGAACCTGCAGTCCCCCGGTTGCATGACCAAGAAGGGGACGGTCCTGCATGAGCTGCTTCATGCTATCGGGTTCATGCACGAACAGAGTAGACCTGAGAGAGACGACTTCGTCACCGTCCGCTACAACAATGTTAAACCAGGTAATCCGACATCGGTTCGATTAGATTATGTGCGGTTAGAAGGTTAACTGGTTTAAAAATGTTTATATAATTTATGGTAGGTCTTAATAGCATGGTAAGTATCTATAAAAACTTACATGCTATCCCGACCCCACATTAAGTGGAGAAACTTCCTTCCACATACGACCGAACTGTGGAATGAACTGCCTGCGGCGGTATCTCCAAAACACGTGTCTAGGTTTTCTTAAAAGGCCGGCAACGCTCTTGTCACACCCCAGGTTTTGCAGTAGTCTATGGGCAGCGCTGATCGCTTACCATCAGGTGACCCGCTTGCTCGTTTATCGCCCTATGTCATAAAAAAAAGTGGAATGTAGAGTGGAAGTAGAATAAGGTAGGTATCATCTCCACGTCCTCCTCCGTAGATTGTTAAAACTGATCAAGGAAATTGGGTTAAAATAAATTCATTAAATTTAAGAGCTGGGCTCTTGTCAGCGGAGCTTTTTCCATTCCTCCTTATACAATCTCTCTCTTTCTTCCGCCAGTTCCTTCACTTCCTAATAAGAAGTACCTTTATTTTGTTTCATAACTTTGTGACTCGGCTTTCCCGGTCCTGTTTCGCTTCTATCTGTCCTTCTATGATGTTCTTGCTCAAATCGTCGTGTCGTATTTTATGTCTTATCATTTTCCTTGTTCTATTCTCAATCATTTTCAACATGTCTCTTTTCTGCCTGTCTTAAAGTAATTGTACAGGTGAACATACCAGACGAAGCCAAATTATAGATATTAATGTTTCTGGGCTATGTAGAGATGTCTGAAAGAGAAAGTAAATGTGAAGCTAGCATGAGTGTCATCCAGGGTGTCACGAGAGACGTTGTTGAAGTTGAAACACCCTGTGTTTTGTTGACGATTTGACAACAGTCTCCAGTCCCCAACGGTGGTTTCCCTGGAATGTTATTTTTTGTGGGTCTCACGCACGCTCCACAGGATTGCACCAGGGATAGACCGCCTCTAGCTGCGACTACGAAACTGGTACAGTACGGTAGATGATCTATAGGTTTCTTGAAGTTGCAGTCAGCAAGCAAGTATTTCTATTGTATTATAATGAAATTATAATTTAAACTGTTAAGTAGGTATAACTTTTACTGATTTTAGGTACGGAGAACAACTTCAAGAAAGCTGACAAGGAGAATGTTAATGACTTCGGCATCGGGTACGACTACAACAGCGTGATGCACTACTCCGAGTACGCTTTCTCCAAGAACAACCAGAAGACCATCGAACCCAGGGTATGTAACTCTCTTTCAGTTGATTTCTCTGCGATGCTGAGGATCATTGGGATTTTTTTCGTTTTATGAATACTCGTATCACCATTACAGCCATGACTAACAGCCTCCGTGGTCCAGTGGTTAAGACGTTTGCCTGTTGACCCGGGGGTCGTGGGTTCGATTCCCACCGGAAGCATACTTTGTTTAGTTGTTTCCAGTTTCGTTAGGACATTGCAGGCGTGAATCACCTGATTGTCTGATAATAAAGATGATTCCGTGCTTCGGAAGGCACGTTAAGCCGGTGGTCCCGGCTGCCATCTGGTAGTCGTTAAAGAAACCACGTCAGAGGCCGAGAGGCGGTTCCGAAGAACTCTGACACCAGGGTGTGCATGGTCGATTGACCATGACACCTACTCAAAATGATGATGAGCCATGACTAACGTTGCCATCACTAAAAGTCAAATAGCTGGACATACCCGTAAAAATACCCGAACTTTTGGGTCCCAAGAAAAAATAAGGATTTCTGATAAAACTCTTCTGTCTCATCTGTCTGGGACAAAAGAACAAAACGTAGAATGTACCATCTGCTTATCTTCCCGCGCAGATCGTAAAAGCCGATCGAAGGAATGGGTAAAATCTGAGGAATCGTACTAATAGGTGATGCGACTAGCAACCCATCACTATTTGTTTCCGTTTTCCACCTAATGCCCACCAACATGCTAATCGTGGCCTTCAGGTCTTATAAACCTAGGCTCTGTATACCCCGTAAGGGAAAGAGACGCGATATTATGTATATGTTCTGATAAAAATATCAAATAAAAATCAAATATTTAAAAGCCAGACTAGGACAACTACTCGTAAACGCAAGTTCGCTTTATGTGAACACAAGTTCGCAAGTGTTTAATTCCGGCTGTTGCTCAAGAGAAGTGATCATTGTACGTGGACTGCATGTATATGTAGGTAGATTGGTTGATATAGATAGAAAGAGCTTGGACTGCTACAATTATGGTTTTTTAATGTAACACACGCGACATTTATTCGGACAGTACACAATAGATTTGAATAGGTTAGGAAACATATACAACTGAATCATATTTGTGCTGACATAACAAATAAACCTTTTTTTACTAGTTTTTGAACTGTAGTTTTTAATAGAAAAGAATTCTTTGTTGCCAGCAACAATCATTGTTTTTATTATGTTTCAGGTGGGAGGTTACAAGCTTGGCCAAAGGGAAGGTTTGAGTCGTGGTGATGTCAAGAAAGTGAATGCTATGTACAATTGCAAAAAGACGTAAGTGTTTTTCGTAATACATTATCGAAGCATTCAAATAATCGAATTCGTTTATCTATACATATAATAAAACAGTAAAAATATTTTGTCTGTACATTTAGAATTTTTGACTGAAATAGATAGAGGGACACTTAAAAAGAATAATAGAAAGCAAAAAAAAATTTTTCGAATTTTTTGTCTGTCTGTCTGTCTGTCTGTCTGTCTGTCTGTCTGTCTGTATGTATGATCACGATTATCTCCGAAAATACTGAACCGATTTACTTCAAACTTTCACCAATTGCTTTGTTTCAACTCAGCAAAACATCTAAAGTTTGTTTCATCAAAATCGGTTCATTAAAAAAAAAGTTATCGTCATTTGAATGAACTCAAGGCATTAGTTTGCCTGCAAATATACACAGTGAATTTTTTATCTTTTTGGACCCTTAAAGGGGTGACTCAGACCATCAAAATGAACAACTTTTCCTATGGGAACAATGCTGGGAACTCATAAATGCGAAAGTAACTCTGTCTGTCGTTTTTTTACGCTTCAACCATTGAACTGATTTGGATGAAATTTGGTATGGAGGTGTGAGGCCCGAGGAAGGACATAGGGTATGTTGGATTCCGGGAAATTCTACTGTTCCCGAGGGATCGACACTAACGCGGGCGGAGCCGCGGGCAACAGCTTTAATCATAATAACAGAAATTGCCGCAGACGAAGTCGCGGGCAACAGCTAGTTTTCTATAAACGAATTCGATTATCGGAATGCTTCAACCTCATAAGTGCATGTCTAGGTCCATGATACTGATCAAAGTTTTCAAGTTAACAATTTTGATATTATATTTGTATACACTGAGGGCTACCGTTTTAACAAGCTTTTATTTAACTTGAAATGTATGTATGTAGTGATGTGCCGGAGAGAAATTCTCTGTTCTCTTAAATTCCTTTACACGGAAATTTGCGGGAAATTTCCAATAATTCTCGAGAATTTCTCAATATTCTTGCACTTGAGAGAAAGAAAAAGAAATTCTCGGGAAAAATTGCCAATCCGTTCTCACCGCTCTCGAAAATCTCGAGCACGGCAACACTATATGTATGAAGTTACACGATACGGTGTGTAGTTACAAGATTCTGCCCGAACAAACATAGGTATGTTTGTTCGGGCAGAATATTGCGACTCAATTTTGAAGCAGATATCTTCCACCAATTGAGTTGAAATGTTGTATACTCGTTTAGTATAGATGGCAATGCATGGCTAACTGTTTGACGTCATTCTTAACTGAACATGGCGGAACACCCGAGATGGCGGACTAGCTACTTTTGATGCATTTTTTTTTATTGATTGGCCAGCTCCGTGGCGCAGCGGTCAACACGCCAGCCTGCGACACGAGAGTGCCCGGGTTCGATCCCCGGCCAGGCCAGGTCAAGATGGAAAATGATCTTTTTCAGATTGGCCTGGGTCTTGGATGTGTATTAATATATGTATTTGTTATAAAATATAGTATCGTTGAGTTAGTATCCCATAACACAAGTCTCGAACTTACTTTGGGGCTAGCTCAATCTGTGTGATTTGTCCGTATATATTTATTTACTCCGACAATATGGATATCAAATTAAAGGGCTCGCTAAAGCTAATTCGAAACCTAGTGATGTTAATAAAAGATTGTATCAAAAAAGTTTTTTATAGCTTTTTTGCTAGCCAGTTCGTCACTGTTGAGTAAACTACGAATAAGTAATAAGTGACTAAGCGTTCGATAAAGCTTTTTACTACACGCGTGGAAACTTTTATATTTCAGTGATATTTAATGTGTTTAATTACTTTTAATTATTTCGATTGTAATGTCTACATAAAATGTTATTTTTTATTATTAAGAATTTCATTATGAACTCAATGTAGTTAGTGATACGGTGTAGGTAATTTAGTTCGCGTCAGAACGCAGCACCTTTTTGTTTAGATACCTACAGCAAGCCAATTTTATATATATAGCTCTGAAAGTATTTTAGAAGAGTTTATAGAAATTTAGGGATCAACCGAAGCCCTTCAAAGGTTTTCATTTGTTTTAATTTTTACAGAACTTCTTAAAGTCACAAAAAAGGTAAAGTTCATGTTGTGTGATGTGTGCCTAACAATTCTGTTTTTTTTAATATTAATTAAATCACGCGAAGTAACAATTCGCTAAACATTACAGTACAAGGTAGGTATTAGGTATATTCATGATATATTCATAACTAGCTTTCGCCCGCGGCTCCGCCCGCATCAATGTCGACCTCTGGAATAGTACTTTTTCTCGGGATAAAAGGTAGCCTATGTCCTTCTCCGTACTCCAGATAACTTGTATGCAATATTTCATGATGATCGGTTCAGTAGTTACGGCGTGAAAGCGTTATAGACAAACAAATAAACTCACTTTCGCATTTATAATATTAGTAAGGATAAGGATAATCAAATCCGCCATAAAAAATGCCAGTGGTATAGTAAGTCTATCGTAATGCAATATTCATAGAATAACCTTTCATATAAAAAAATACTTCGTTTCGTGTTTTCTAATCGGTTCATAAGTGAGGAGTTATGAAGTAAAACACAAAAAAGAACATACAACCGGATTGGTGATCTCCTCCTTTTTAAACATCGGTTAAAAATGTTTGATATTTTATGAATATGATAATTAATATGATATTGTACGTATACCGGTGACACCGACACTCCATTTATATATTTAAAAAAAAACATATCTACATTCAGCTAAGTACTCATAACATGCGTGTTAAAATATCAGTACACACAGAACGAGACAATTATCTACCAATAGGTACATAATTGTCTCATCATCATCATCATCAGGTCCTTTTTAGTTTCCACTACAGGAGCACGACCCTCTCTGTACTACTAGGGCCATACTTGGCCAGAGCAGCCAGAGGACTTGGCCTACACTCTCCACGCTGGCCAGATGGGTTGGAAAGGTCTCTTAGATGTTTATAAGCTTTGTTTAGCTTGTATTTCCTAAGTCGCCTTCTACGACATCCACGGGAAGACTTGGAGTGGTTCTATTCTACTCTGCCGGATACCACACGGCTAATGTAACATAATTGTCTATTATGATCATATGATTGAAATTTTGGGTAATTAAGAAGTTACTCAAAAAATCCGAATTGCTTGTGTGTACATGAAACTATATAATAGTTATCCCATCAATCGTTTGCACATATGCGTGTTTTTTCATTGGATTTGTTGATTTTGTTTTTTATTGATTTTTTGTGAACATTCGACCAACAAGTTTCTAAAAGATGGAATTCTTTCCAGTGGCTCTCAAACGCTAGCAGAAAATTCGCAAAACAGCAACCCCATCGGCAGTTTCTTCCAAAATCTGTTCGGGATCAAGGGGAAAAACGCAACTGAATAACTTATGTGACGACAACGCCGCCTAGCGGTGGTGACCAGCATGTACGGCGTATTGAGTAAATGCAATCTTTTTTTTCAAATATCATCTGCCTTAAAAGTGAACAAAATGAAGTTCTATTTTCAAACGGGTGACTGCATAAAAAAGTATGGTTTTTCGTTATTACTTTCTCGTAGGATTTATCCATACAGCGTGATTTTGTACTAATTAAATTAAAATCTTGGAATCTGAATACCTAATTGAATACAGAATTCTAAGAAAAAAAGGTAAAGAACGAAAAGTAAAATTGGACATATTGCCGATCAGCTGCGCCAGTTTCTATGGGAAGTATTTTTTTTTGTTTTTTAACTTTTTTTTTACATATCTGTATTGAATTAGGGATTCTGATTTTGTTATAGTTCATAGGTACAAAATCACGCAGTATAAAATTTGTATTTTAGTCAAGTCGCCTGTTCAAACCACTCGGACATCTACCAGCTGAGTAAATGACTCCGTGAATGCTCTTTTTGAAATGATACCGATCGTAAACCAGCGATTTTTCCATACGAATATCACTCGAAGACGAGTGTCACACTTTTAAAATAGTACCCCGTGTCGTGGTTTTATCTTTTTGGTATTGATTAGGCGCAATTTCATTTTTCACTACAACAGTTGCTGTTTGTATGTTAACTATAAAATATTATAAAGAGGATATTTCTTGTTTGTAACGGTTAATCTCAAAAACCGGTACAACGATTTAAAAAAAAATTCACCTGTTGAAGTCTACGCATTATTAGCCGGTGTCATTTAACTTACGCGTACGAAGTGGCGGGAAACGGTTAGTTTTTTTATCGTTTGGTGCCGACAAAAATGCTGGTCGTTACCCACGCGGTCAAGTCACTGTATTGGTTACTTTTAGAAAATATTTGTAAAACCAAAAGATCTGCTAGTCTATTTGTTAGAAATAAGTTTTTGTATTTTGTCCTAAACCTTGAATAAATATTTTAAAAACATTTGCTGTTGTTTCCTTCTCTCTCTCATCTGCCGGCCTATTTGCTAACTAAGTGTACAACTTTTTTATAGTCACTTCAAAATACATTGCTTCTTTCATATGATTGACTATTTTTGTTTAAAGTATATAAAACGTAATGTATTTTGTACTGACTATCAAAACATTGTACTGTAAGTTAGCAAACTGGCCGGCCGAGTCCAGTACATTCATATTATGACAGGATTCAAGTTGTAATATGATTTGGAATAGTCATACGGCCGGCTGACTGCCTGACCCCACCCCTCCTTAATCTCCAAAACCGTAGACAAATGGAAATCAAGTATTTGCCCGCGCTTGGAACCAAACCCGGTACCCCTTAGTGTCGCAGTATAGCGTGGTAACCACTGCGCCACGGGCCACGGGTCCTTACTCATTTCATACCGCCAGTGTTGGGGTTTGAATCGCCTAAGTACTGTTTCTGATGGGTTCATTCACACCGCAGTGGTTAGACTTGGAATGGTGCGTAAGGCCCGAGGCATCTTTTGGAATGGGGCGATTCCGACCACGACGGCGAAGCAGCACGTGCTGCATTGTTTCATTGTTTATGTGATTGATAAGTCTATTTTCTAACTAATTATTTTTAGTGGAAAAAAAAACAAATCTATTCTGACCGAATTCACCCATCCAAAAGATACATTGCGCCAATCATTTTATTCCCCACTGTGGTCCGAATCAACCCATTGCAACAAGTCGTTCAGCGATTCGCACCAGTCCGCTGTGCAAAAGGACCAAGTGAAGGACAAAGTGATTCGCCCCACGGTACCAATCGCTCGCGGTGCGAGTGCGACTAAGGACCCTGTGCAAGGGAAGCCGCCAAACCCGAACAGCTATAGGTTATAAATTGGAATGATGGAGTTACGGGAAAAGTTACCAGTAAATAAATAAGCAATTAGCTTTGCATATCTATATTTCGAATACCTTCACCTTTTATAAACTTTTGAAGAAAACCTATTACAACTGAGAACATATTCATGTGTTTTATTTTGCATTAAAATAAGATTTTTTTTATTAAACTGATAAATAAAATATGGTGAAAAAATTCCACAAAAATTTAAATTTCATATGTATCTGTTTCAATACCCAACAAGGAGGTGATCCTGTAAAGGATCGACCTAAATTATTTAGATACTTTTGTATTTGTATTTAATTGTATTTAATTAATTCAGCGCATAGTACTATTGATTTGAACACACGATAATTTGCACAATTTCGTGCAGTACCTTCTAATAAGAGTATATAGTATATTATTTACTTTAAAAAGAGTATACCAATGTCCTTTGTGGCAATCGCTGGCCGGCTCGTTTAACTTAACGTAAAATGACCATAAGTATTCTAATATTCTTGCTGTAGCTGAAACATCTGGGTATCGGTCTTCACAGAGGTCCATTTATCCTGAGCTCCTCTTGTACTACACAATTTGCGTACTGGTATGCTTTTTCACACTTTCCATTACCCGTTTTCTCTGCAATGATAAATTTTATCAACATTCTAGGAGATCTTTTTAGGGTTCCGTACCACAAAAGGAAAAAACCTTATAGGATAACTTGATTGTCCGTCTGTCTGTCTTGACAGACAGACGGACAATCAAGGGCCTTGGCCCTTTTACTCCGGAACGCGTAGAGGTATCAAGGCAAAGAATATATCATCAAGGTGAAATCCATGTCAATACTCAGGTCTACTGTCCCTTGGAGCTGTGCTGAACAAAATCAATCTTGTAAGTTAACGCTATCAAAAGATACAGCTGGTTATGCAGCAAATTTTCGGGTTTATCGCGATTCAAAAATAATTTTCCAATTTGAACCAGTAGTTCCTGAGATTAGCGCGTTCAAACAAACAAACAAATTCTTCAGCTTTATAGTATTAGCTTTCGCCCGCGGCTCCGCCCGCGTCAATGTCGATCCCTCGGGAATAGTACTTTTTACCGGGATAAAAGGTAGCCTATGTCCTTCTCCGTACTCCAGAGAACTTGTATGCGAAATTTCATGATGATCGGTTTAGTAGTTACGGCGTGAAAGCATAACAAACAAACAAACAAACAAACTCACTTTCGCATTTATAATATTAGTAAGGATAAGGATAAGTTAAAAATGACTTACGTTTATTAAGGCAGTTGACAGCTATATCATGGAACTTGCTCTTGTCTGGACGTCCTGTTCTGACCATCTGCAAACCCATCGCCATTTTCATCGGATCGTAACCCTGCTCTTCAGTCCCCATCTGCAGGCTCTCCAGTAAGCAGCGCATCATGCACTGAAAGAAGGACAATATTTTTATTTTGCATTCACAATGCTATTTTGATATACTCTTAAGGCGATACCACTGTAAATAAGGTCGTTCTGAACCTTATTTATCTCGCAAAATACTTAAATTAGGAGTTTCAAATCTAAGTAATATGATTTTTGACTATTTCATCTCCAAAAGTGTAAGATGAAAACACGTTTTGATAAAATTTTCTCGATAGAATTATTTTTGAAAAATAGTCTTTATTCGCAGAGTTTTTGTTATTGTAGCTCAAATGCGACGAATGAAATAATGATTTTTAGACTAAAAGATAGGTTATTAGTAATTCATCAAAATGTAAATATGAAAATACAATTAACCAGTCTGATTTTATATAAAATAGAAATAACGAATTTGGCGCTTACGTTTTTTTCTTTGAGCGACTCGAGACTATCTCCTATCTCATCATTCACGGGCTAAACCGCCAAGCGCTATCCCTTGCGCGCACTTGATCAGTCTGCGCACGCCTTTGCCGAGCGATGGTACCAAACATTTGAGGCCTCGTCTTAATAAATTAAGAAATAAAATATGGTGAAAAAAATTCATGCGGGCGGGACTTGAACCGGTGACCTAGGTCTATGTACCTATGCTCTGCCATCTGAGCTACCGCACAATTCAATCTCGGTGCCGAAATTCTCCACCATATCCCATTTCCCCTTATACGTATTAAGGCTACCTACACAACCACCCGACTTTTACAAATGATGTATTTGATTCAACTCTTTTTACAATAAATTTGAATATCAACTAATCTGTAGGAAGCCATGCAATATTTTTATAAGTGTTTTTAGTAGCTCTGATGGCAGAGCATAGGTCGTACGTAGATCTAGGTCGCCGGTTCAAGGCCCGCCCGCATGAATTTTTTTTACCATATATTATTTCTTAATTTATTAAGCACTAGCTTTCGCCCGCGGCACCGCCCGCGTCAATGTCGATCCCTCGGGAACAGTACTTTTTCCCGGGATAAAATGTACCCTATGTCCTTCTCCATACCCCAGATAACGTTTATGCAAAATTGCATGATGATCGGTTCAGTAGTTACGGCGTGAAAGCGTAACAAACAAACAAACAAACAAACAAACAAACAAACAAACAAACAAACAAACAAACAAACAAACAAACAAACAAACAAACAAACAAACAAACAAACAAACAAACAAACAAACAAACAAACAAACAAACAAACAAACAAACAAACAAACAAACAAACAAACAAACAAACAAACAAACAAACAAACAAACAAACAAACAAACAAACAAACAAACAAACAAATAAACAAACAAACTCGCATTTATAATATTAGTTAGGATTAGGATATTGGAATTTGTTATACAGTGTATGAAGTCAGGGGTGTCATCCCCAACTGCGTATGCGGTGGTTGCAGGTATGGCATCGGGTATGCGGGACCAGCCTCCCGACCTGCTACTTGGTTTTCCCCCATTCATCCGAGTGAGAACTATCCCAAAACCTTCCCTTCCCAAATCCAACAAATTCCTACAACCCACCAACATGCTAAATGTGGTCCTGGTCTATTAAGAATAGTGAGTTCTACCACCTTCTGCTGGTCTGGGAGAAAGAAAAAACGTAGAATATCATGACATTAGCTGATGCGGCTAGCAACCCATCACTATTTAGATTGCGTTTTCCACCTTTACGCCCACCAACACGCTAAACGTGGCCGTTCGGTCTAATGACTTTAGGCTCTGTCTACCCCGCGCGGGAGAAAGACGTGATACCATTATGTATTTTAATTTAAGAAATTTTAATAATTCTATGTTACGTTACCTTAAATATTGGTGTCTCAGGGAAGTTGCCAGTTCTGTTAGCGGTGATAATATCATCTGAAACAACACCAACATCTTTGTAGCCGTGTGGTATCCGGCAAAGTAGAATAGGACCACTCCAAGTCTTATCGTGGATGTCGTAGAAGGACGATTTAGGATATACAAGCTAAAAAAAAAGCTTAATAAACATCTGTGAGACCTCTTCAATCTGTCTGGCCAGCGTGGAGAGTGTAGGCTAAGTCCTCTGGCTGCTCTGGCCAAGTAGTATAGAGAGGGTCGAGACTAAAAAGACCTGATGATGGTGATGATGATCTATAAATAAATAATACCAGACTTAACCTGATCTTTTACTAGAACCAATCCATACTGAATATAGTATTTCCTTGACTATACTAGCCGTTTTAGGCCAAAATGATTGTAAAAGGTATTTAATTTGAATTCGTCGATCTTGGGCGCTTAGGGAGACATTAAAGAAACGTTGCGTTCAAATCAGTATGTCCGTTTTTTTGGTACATCTGGCCTCCCGAGGTGCTTTTCCCCATTCATCCAAATGAGAAGTGTACCAATTCCTTCATTCCCTTCCCAAATCCAACAAATTCCTATCCTTCCCCAGATCAAAAAAGCTTCTGAGCACTCTTCTGCGCACAGCAGTGTCGGAACTACAAGAAGCTAAAGAAGTTGCGCTCGCCAACCCGCCTGCCAAGCATGGTGATGGTGAGTATAGCAATATCCCCCATGAGACGAAGACTCCTTCAGAAGCCTTTGTCCAGCCACTGCTGGACTCGGATCCTTTCGCTTAGCAGAAGTGTTAACCAAGTCCACTGACTTCTTAGGGCCGAAATTATAGTGAAGATGTACGTATTTACTCATATCTAGTGTTGTGCCGTGCTCGAAATTTTCGAGAACGGTGAGAACGGGTCGGAAATTTTTCCCGGGAATTTCTTCTTCTTTCTCTCAAGTGCGGGAATTATTGGGAAATTCTCGAGAATTATTGGAAATTTTCCGCAAATTTCTGTGAGAAGGAATTCATGAGAACAGAGAACTTCTCTCCGGCACATCACTACTCATATCGCGTTCGTAACGCAGTGGTTAACACGTCTGCTAAGCGAAAGGATCCGAGTTCGAATCTGGGCTCCGGAAAATACTTGTACTTTATTTTCGGTATTTATCTGCAGTTCTGATGCTACCCAAGGAAGGTTGGCGTCAGGCAGGTAGCCTAACGTAAAACGCATCAGAGACAGCTAAGAAATATGAGAGAGTACTTACTCATATCAACCATATACGTTTTGTTACACTCTGCTATCACTTCCATTAGCGTGTTCTGGAGCTGGTTATCGACTGAAGCTGCCGAAATGGCTACTGTAAAGGCTACGGCCATCAGGGCCAGCGCGAATAGAACTCTCGACATTTTCTGTTATCCTAGTACAATTACTGGTGCTGGGATGTAATGCTGAAGTTGAGTTGTGAGTTGCGTTTATAAAGGCGAGTTAATGACGAAATTTTTTGTAAAAATTTATAGCATTGCTATTGTTTTTTTAATAGCATTGCTATTGTTTTACAACAAAAAATAGATTAATTATGTAGTATTGATTAATGTAGTAATGATTCGCTCACGCTTCAATCGTGTCGTCATGTAGTGCGGAATGTATGTACCTTCTGTCAAAGATGAAATATTTTTCACTATAGCAGCACTATAATAGCCTCCGTGGTCCAGTGGTTAAGGCGTTTGCCTGTTGACCCGGGGGTCGTGGGTTCGATTCCCACCGGAAGCATACTTTGTTTAGTTGTTTCCAGTTTGGTTAGGACATTGCAGGCTTGAATCACCTGATTGTCTGATAATAAAGATGATTCCGTGCTTCGGAAGGCACGTTAAGCCGGTGGTCCCGGCTGCCATCTGATAGTCGTTAAAGGAACCACGTCAGAGGCCGGGAGGCGGTTCCGAATAACTCTGACACCAGGGTGTGCATGGTCGATTGATCGTGACACCTACTCGAAATGATGATGACTATAGCAGGAATCTACAAAAATGCTGACCTGCCTGCGCAGGTCATCAGGCATGCGCGACAATGTTTATCGACTAATCGCTATCTTGCTTTTCGTACTATGAAAGAAAGAGATGAGGATAGTCTAACGTGCGTAGTAACGGGGCGTCGCGGGCGTCATGCTACTGGTGTTGATCATAGAACGATATCGGAATAGAAATGGTATATAGTCCCCAAACACTATCCTACACATCAGAATTTCACGTTGGGAAGAACGGTATAAGTAATGCTACATATGTGACGTCACAACTCAGTATAGTTTTTTCAAATGGTCGTTTCGGGCGAGTCGGACAATTGGTATTGGGAGAGATTACTGGTTATCAAAGCTGTCTGATCACCTGGTCATTTCTGATTCAGTCTTGTAGAGAAATACAGAGTAAAGTCCTTAATTGGATATGCTAACAGGTGAGATGGGAGACAAATGGCTACTTCAATAATTAGTAAAAAAAAAAACATTTTTGAAGATCTTGATTATATGATTTTTTTAAGATTTTGATTATATGATTTTTTTTAGGAACTTGATGTATGACAACATAATCGCGGAAATAACAATATAACTTTCTTAATATAAATTAGTGTAATTATAAAGAAACTTAAAATTTTGTTATTTCCACGATTCGTCGAAGTTGTTTCATAAATTTAAATTGAAAGTTTTGTGAAAATCACGTCATCTTCACCGCCCTATTTTGATGTCTTTTTTTGGATTTAGGCAAAAAATCTATATTTTTAGTACCTTATTGTCATGTATGATATCGATAATATAATTTCACAATTTGTTACAATATAATAAAAACTACCTATAACCATAAATCAATTTTAAGTAAATGAAAAAAAAAAAAAACACCTTTTGACATTTAAGAAAAGCTCGAAACATACCTCTAGCGTTTAATAAAAATAAAAACCACGAACGTAAATACTAAAAACTCCAAAAATACATTCATTACATTCAAATAAATTCATTCATTCAATTCATGCCGTATGTATATGTAAGGTAAGCGCATATAACAATATCACCGCCGCAATTATTTGATACGTGTTTTTGTTTTTATTTTTATCTTTTTTATTATTTTGTATTTTTTTAGATGATCCCGTGCGTGCGGCTGCCATCTGGTAGTCGTTAAAGGAACCACGTCAGAGGCCGAGAGGCGGTTCCGAAGAACTCTAACACCAGGGTGTGCAATGTCAATTGACCATGCCACCTACACGAAATGATGATGATCATAAATATCCTTTACATGAGTACACCAAGAAGTTAAATTTATGATATTAAATACAATTGCCCCTATATAATTTGTTTTACAACGCCAGGTGTAAGAAATAATATGACTTTTATTGGGACATAAATCAACGTATAGTTTACGTAATAGAAAAAAGATGACTTTATAATTGCAAATCAAAATAATAATTGTTGAAATAATGCGCAGCGTATCAACTCTTTTCTTTATTATAAACTAGCGACCCGCCCCGGCTTCACACGGATGCAATGTAGATACTAATATGGGGTAGTAAATTATACATATAAACGTTCCTCTTTATCACTCTACTAGCTTTCGCCCGCGGCTCCGCCCGCGTCAATGTCGATTCCTCGGAAATAGTACTTTAAAGATAGCCTATGTCCTTCTCCATACTCCAGAGAACTTGTATGCAAAATTTCATGATGATCGGTTCAGTAGTTACGGCGTGAAAGCGTAACAAACAAACAAACAAACAAACTCACTTTCGCATTTATAATATTAAGTAATAGTAAAGCAAAGTAAAAAGTAATAATAAAGTAAGGATCTATTGCTGAAAACTGCATTAAATTAAAATCCGTTTAGTTTAAAAGATTATGCCATTTATTGAACGGACGCGGATGGAACTTGAAACTACTTGTGTCAAGATAAGGGGGTATTATACCATCCTGAATTTAGTCACTGACGCGATGGACGCCGCAATACGTGAGATACGATGGAGATATTTCCAATCGTGTCTCACGTATTGCAGCGTCCCTCGTCAGTAACTGAATTCAGGATAGTATAATAGGTGCTATTATAAAATTAATAATAATAACATTAATTATTATTAATAATTATTGTTAATTATTAATAATAATTAACAATAATTTGTGTGTTTGCGGTGCTGTCCAGACGATGGCCCATCTAATTGATTGCCCTAGCTGCCCCACTTCTTGCACCGTGGAGGATCTGGTTGAGGCGAATGATCGTGCCGTGGATGTGGCCAAATTCTGGTCAAGACTAGTGTAAAGACTAGCCATTTTGACTCGAGAAGAAGAAGAATTATAATATTCGCATCCGTTCAACGGTTGAGGCACTGTTGGGAACAAACGTCTTAATAACCAGTATAATTGATAATCTTTAAAAAAATATCGTTCTGTTTTACGGACGATAATTTTACGTGATCACGGTGGAAGAGAGATAGAGAGAAGACGGAACGTGATATTTTGTCGAGCATGCAGCCGGTATTCATCGATTATCGACGTTATCACGTCAAAAAACACGTCTACCAATCTATTGAATAGGTTTAGATGAAATGTTTTATTATGGACCAATAAAGAGTATACACAAAGAGTCACTACATGGAAAGGTTCACAAGGTAAAAGAAGGCAAGGACACCCGAGGCAAAGATGGGAAGACGATATTGTGCAAGTTGCGGGAAAAAATTGGATGCAAATAGCCCAAGATAGAAACAAGTGGCACTCCATGGAGGAGGCCTTTACCCAAAGAGGGCTTCTAAGTTAATTGTTTCTTTCTATATATATATATATATATAATTGTAACTTAGAAATAATTAAAGGCTTTTTTTATTATTTATTATTTTATAAAGAGTATATAGTGGTTTATACCGTTTAGTAATTAAAATAATTTTCAATTCGGTTCATAAGTGACGGAGTTTTGAAGTAACAATCAACAAACATGTTTTTCAAAGAAAAAAAGCCTGCCCTGCTTTATAAATAGTATAGCCTTCGTCACTTGGGTTCATACTTCGATCGGTTCATACATCTAAATCCGTCGAGACATTAAGAAGTAATAGTGGAATAAAGAAACTCACATGGTCACACATTCTTACATATTTACACCTACTAACATACACAAACTCGAATATTACACTCCATTTTTAACAGACTTGTAAAAAAGGAACTTTTACCAGAGCACTAATAGTATCAATATCATCAATCAATACTAATAATACAACTTTCATTATGGGACCAACTTCGACATCGTGAAAAAAACTTCTGCTCTTTCATACAAAAGTGGAATATCTACTTGCCCAAAATCTATAGAACAGCTGATTTTTTTTTGGAATTTCGGAGTTGGTCCCCTAATGAAAGTTGTTCAGATTCGTGGTCTGAGTCACTCCTTAAACGTTTGCTAATGAATTCAATTTCACCCTGTTTAAGTGTAAGGGTTGGTCATGGAGTAAGTTGCTTTGTTTACAGAGATATCATGTCAATAAGCTCTATACTATGACTAGCTCCGTGGCGCAGCGGTCAACACGCCTGCCTGCGACACGGAGTGACCGGGTTTGATCCCCGGCCAGGTCAAGATGGAAAATGATCTTTTTCAGATTGGCCTGGGTCTTGGATATTTATCTATATATGTATTTGTTATAAAATATAGTATCGTTGAGGTAGTATCCCATTACACAAGTCTTGAACTTACTTTGGGGCTAGCTCAATCTGTGTGATTTGTCCGTATATATTTATTTATTTATTTATACTGAAACTAAATTGTCAACTTTTAAGTGTTTTTCTGTATGTATGTATGTGATGGGGCGGGAGAACGAAATGATTACCTCGGGACGAAGGCATGTTCCAGGTTCCCTTGGCGCTGGTCTTCTCCACGCTCGAATACTGGATTTTTGGGGTCGAAGCACTAACACTTTCACCACCGAGAGAATGTCTACTCTCTACTATTAGTTATCGTTTTCCCTAGGTTAGGAATTTTTATATTGCGACCAATAGGAGCGAAGCATCAATAAAAAATGTTTTGAAAACGGGGGAAAATGATTCATCTATACTAATAAAAAACTAATTAATCATAATAACAGAAATTTCCGCGGACAAAGTCCGGGCAACAGCTAGTAAGAAATAAAATTAGATTGCAATATTATTTATTGTGATAACACAGGTGATACAAAAAATTAGTAAAGACGAAATATTATATTATTATACATTCAATCTCTTTCGTAGTTAAACGACGGTCCTTTCCCTTCCATTTCATAATTCTCTGCATCATCTTTTCTATCACTAACATATTCAGAGCCTTGCTCTTCATATCTATCACCTTTATCATTCAAATCATCCCTTATATCATCATTATCATTATCAAAACTAGGCGGTTCTGGGTCGTTGTTGTAATGTTCCTTGTTAGCGTCATAGTGAGATTGTAAGTTGTCGGCATTGTTGTTATATGATTCGTTAATTTCTTTGTTGTAAGCTTGTTGTTGTTGGTCGTAGTGTTGCGTTTCACTTTCATATTTTTCTTGAGCCTCTTCCCTGTTTTGTTCTCTGTAAATTAAATTAAAATATCATTTCAGGGGTGTGTTGATGTTTCAATATTTGTGTTGAAGGTTCATTCAAACACAAATGTTGTAAAATGCTGAATTGATTTTGATCAAATGTAGTTAATGGTCACGGCCCAACTGTTTGTCCGGTGGTTGCCAGTAGCTGGTACACGCGACCGACCTCCCGACCTGCTACTTACTTTTCCCCCTTTTATCCAAGTGAGTAGTATCGCAATACCTTCCCAAATTCAACAAATTCCTATCTTTCCCCAGCTTCAAAACACTTTCGATGGGCAGCAGCATCGGAGGATGGCTCTCTGGCTCTCTCACTCACCAAACGAAGCATAGAAGTGGTAAAACCGAAGCTTTACCACTTCTATGCTTCGTTGAGTAGAAACTCAGACGTCGATTTTCTGTGAGAGTGTGGTACTTCCCCGGACAAGCCGGCCCATTCACGCTACTAGCAATTCATACATATAGGTTCTTTCCTATATGTAGTAAAATATAGAACACCCTACAGGCGAAGCCAGGATCCAAGACATCTAATTAAATTTTGTTGCTAGAACATTGATTTTGGGTTCATATGAAATTTTACCGGACAGATACCAACCGGTCTTCTCCATTTTTCTCATAGCGGTCTTCCTCCCTTTCCTTATACTTCTCCCCCTCTCCCTGCCAGTACTGTTCCTCTTGTTCCCTCTTGTCGTTATATTCGTCAGTCCTGTTGACTCTGTCTACTGAATAGTTTGGTGTCTCGATTTCCATCTTGTCTGGAGATCTGGCGATGCGGTGACTAGTTGCCAGCTGGAGGGCTGCAAAAGTACGATTATTGAAGTGAAAACTGCTTTAGCGGCGTTGTTGACTTTTTGGGATGGGTAAAAAATATTTAACCCGCGTCACCTGATCGAAAATTCGTAAGAAGGACACGAGACCGCCGCAAAGGCGAGTTTTCACTTCTACCGGCACCCCCGGAGTGCAACTAGTGATGTGTGAAATTTGCGGTAAATTTCAAAAAATTCTCGAGAATTTCTCAATTATTCCCGCACTTGAGAGAAGGAAGTAGACATTCTCGAGAAAAAATTTCGACCCATTCTTGAAAATTTCGAGCACAGCACAACACTAAGTGCAACCCGTTGTTTTTTAACAGAAATTATAAACGAGAATGTATGTTGTACATAGCAGACAGCAGGTTCCTAAATTACTGTTTCAAAGAAACATTAAATTATTAAGATTCTTATTATTTGCGAAACCATTATCTATAGGGGTTGTTGTAAATTACCACGAAGTAAATTCGTCACTGAAATAAGTAAGTGTAATTTGCCACACCTCTATTTTTTCGAAGTACCTTCATAACGTTTTAATGAATAGAATCAATAAATTATCAGGTTATTTAAACACTTATTATTTGTCATATTTGATTTTACAACTGAGAATAGGCTAGTTTCTTAGGTCAAAATAATAACGTTAAGTTTAGTCCGTCTGACGTTGCAAGCGCTAATCGTAATGCTCACGGCCACTGGGCCATCCGTGCTCCATGGTCCAGTGGTAAAGGCGTTTGCCTGTAGACCCGGAGGTCGTGGGTTCGATTCCCGCAGGAAGCATACTATGTTTAGTTGTTTCTAGTTTGGTTAAGGACATTGCAGGCTTATACACCTGATTGTCTGGTAATAAAGATGAGTCCGTGCTTCGGAAGGCACGTTAGGCCGTTGGTCCCAGCTGCCATCTGGTAGTTGGTAAAAGATCCACGTTAGAAGCCGAGAGGCGGTTCCGAAGATTTCTGACACCAGGGTGTGCATGGTCGATTGAACGTGACACCTACTCGAAATGATGATGATGACTGGACCATGGGGCTAAGCCAAAGACTGCGCTCGCCAACCCGCCTGCCAAGCGTGAGAAGTAAGGCGATATCCTCTTATGGAACGAAAAATTCTAGGGAGAGGGGAAAGTTAGTAGTATCCCAATACAGACGGTATTGGGTTACCTTTCCATATCCAACAAATTCCTATCCTTTCCCAGCTTAAAAATACTTCCGATGGGCGTTGAAAGCACAAGAAGCCAAAGAAACTGCGCTCGCCAACCCGCCTTCCAAACGAGATGAGAAGGCAGTATGGCAATATCCACCCATGGAAGGCCTTTGTCCAGCAGTGGACTTCCCATACAACAGACATGATTTTTTGCCGTTTTTATAAATAACGGTACGGAACCCTTCGTGCGCGAGTCCGACTCCCACTTAGCCGGTTTTTATTTCTTATCTCCCAGTCTGGGACTGGGACCCAGACCAGCATGGAAGATGATGATGATGATTTAGTGAACTTACCTATAAGCCCAAAGAGCAGAACAGTATAGAAATTCTTGCCGTTCATTTTGAAAACTTAACGTTTTTAGTTTCGAAATATTATTATATAGGAATAGAAACATGCAATTATATTAGATAGTCATAAGTTAAACAATTGTATATAATTATAATTTACTATAATTATGATATAAGGCACGCCACGAGACATGCAAGCACACATTTATGGTAATTTTATTGCGAACTAGCTGTTGGCCACGTCTTCGTCCGCGGCAATTTCTGTTATTATGATTAATTAGTTTTTTTTATTAGTAAGATGAACAATTTTCCCCCGTTTTCATAACATTTTTTATTGATGCTTCGCTCTTATTGGTCGCAGGGGATGTTTTATAGCCTAAAGCCTTCCTCAATAAATGGACTAACCGACACAAAAATTATTTTCCAATTTGAACCAGTAGTTCCTGAGATAAGCGCGTTCAAACAAACAATCTCTTCAGCTTTATAATATTAGTATAGATTATAATTTTCTTTGTGATATTTTATATATCATTTCTATAGTCTTGAGAATCATATATACATCGTGAAAAAATTATCTGCTCTTTCATACAAAAGTGGAATATCTACTTGGCCAAAATCTTTGGAACATCTGTTTTTTTTTTTAATTTCGGAGTTGGTCCCATAATGAAAGTTGTTCGGATTCGTGGTCTGGGTCACTCCTTAAACGTTTGCTAATGAATTCAATTTCACACTGTTTATGAATATAATAGTATACTCTTAGTAATAAAGAAATATAATATGATGAATATGGAATATTTTCATCATATTATATTTCTTGGCGGGCAAAGTTTGAATCGACCATGCACACCCTGGTGTCAGAAATCTTCGGAACCGCCTCTCGGCCTCTAACGTGGCCTTCAATGACTATCAGATGGCAGCCGGGACCAACGGCTTATCGTACCTTCCGAAGCACGGAATCATCTTTATTATCAGACAATCAGGTGATTAAAGCCTCCAATGACCTAACCAAACTGGAAACAACTAAATAATGTTTTCCGTGGGAATTGAACCCACGTCCCAGGGGGTCTACAGGCAAACGCTTTAACCACGGGGGTAGGTATCACTAGACAACGTATAATTACCATACTTGCTTGTTACATTGTAATTATGTGAATTATGCCAATGCCTTAATTTGTCTTATCTGTGACAGCAAAAGGGTGTGTAAGAAATTAAATTTGCAGCTATATGCTGATCGTTGACAGTCGTGTTTCCATATTATGTAGACGTTGATGAATCTATGAAAAAATGAAAATTTTTCGTTACATTGTTGTTTTGTTTGCATTTGCGTTTGTCATTGGTGATAGTGATGGTAAGTCAAGAGTGTTTTCGGGGGAAGAGGAGGGGGGTATAATCAAAATCGCCAACGCAGCAGCACCTACTCTGGTGTAGCAGATGTCCATGGGCGACGGTGATCACTTTCCATCAGGTGGCTCGTCTGCTCGTTTGCCGTCAAATATACATAAAAAATAAGAAGTAATATTTTGCGCGTCCTCCAAATCTGCCGTCCTAGGCCTGCTGGCAAATTGGCTACTGTTTGGACTTCCGGGAAATATTTTGACGTGATAACGGCTTAATCGGTGAACACTGGCTGCACGCACGAAAAAGTGTCACGTTCCTCGTGCAAGCGAGAGCGCAGAACAAGCGATAGAGAGGCACGATCGACCTTAGCGTTCGGTTTGTGACGCATCCATCTCTCTTCCACCGTTATCATATAGAATTACAGTTCGTAAACCGATTTTACTTTAAATTTTTTTTTTATCTCGAAATCAAAATAGAATAGAAAAGAATAGAATAGAAAACCCTTTATTGCACACAAAAAAGGAATATACAAAGGAAATATTATTAAACTAGAGAAATGCGCAAAAGGCGGCCTTATCGCAAAGCAATTTCTTCCAGGCAACCTTATGATTAATGAAATTTCTAATAAAAACAGGTAGTGCGGGGTAGTCAAACAATAATTTGGAATAGTATATATAATATATATATACTTAGGTACCTACTACAAATAAACTTACATAAATACACATTAAGAATTTAATCTTACATAATTATATGAAATATATAAACCTACTAGTAAGTATATACATATACATACATAAATATACTAAACTTACACAGGTGGAAATAATATGATAGCAATCAGAATTCCTAATAGAATACAGAATTGCAGTGGCAGCAAGGCCAATCGTTAAATTTTGACAACGACGATGTATTACGTACGTTGGTTTATATTGAATATGTTAATCTAGAATCTTTTTTGAAAGAAGGTATAAAATCTATTTATTGAAGGCTAGTATTTAAAACATTAACACATTCAGAGCTTTAATTTCCAGAACAGGCCGACAAACAAGGACACCCAGCGTTAAGCGATGATTATTTGGGCATATTTAAAAATATGCCGCTACTTTATGAGTATATTCTAGCAACACTAACGAAAAATCCCGAGGTTTTAGAATATAGTCATCAATCCTATTCAGACGGAAATATTTGGAATTCTATATACTCTAGAAATGAAGCGACCGTCAACAATGATGATGAATCGATAGACAATGGTGATTATGATAAAAACATGAATAAAAGAGACGTTGATAATGGCCAACCCGAAAATTTACATCATAATTTAAATGAATTTTCCTTAAGTGACGATTGTGTAACAGAAAATTATGATACCATTGGAAATATATGTGATGAAAAAAGTAAACCCATACCTTATTTAAATGGAAAGCCTATTCAGAAGACAAACAATGAGGAAATCAGCAATGAAGAAAGAGCAACAGAGAACATTGATTATGAACGTAACGTAAAAAGGAATATCGACGATGTTTTAACGAGAGCAAAAGAATCGTCAAACATTAGATATTTTTCGGTAGATAGCGCAGAAAATATAGATCCAAAGGAGATTCAAGAACGAGCAATTTGGGCTGAAGAGCAGCTTGAGAAGCATAATAAATCTAGAAGATGATAATAACTTAAAAACATAAATCAATTTGCAAGAGGAATCAATGTACAATAATTTTATAAGGAAGCATATTTGCAAACGCGCCAAGACCAATACAATGTTATATTTTTTTGTCTTTTGCTTGGGCTTGTTAAAGTTAAAGGTGGCCAGGAAATCATATCAAAACAAAAAGAACTAAAGTGTGGGTGAGAAAATAACGACTGGGTAAATTATCCGATGTATTCCCCCTTTATTTGATCAATCACTTTTAAAACTTTCCCATTTTAAACACATAATTATTCGTATAAATGGGAATTAGAAACAACTTTTTTATTTTATTGGTTTTCGTTGTTTCAATGGAACATGCAAATGTTTATAAGTGTTTTTTTTGCATTCACAATGCTATTTTGATATACTTTTAACAAATTAAGAAATAAAATATAATAAAAATATTCCACGCGGATGGGGTTTGAACCAGCGACCTTAGGTGTCTGCGCTTAAAGTTCTAAGGTTTGAAGCGCGGTAGCTCAAATGGCAGAGCGTAGGTCGTACAGACAACTAAGATAGCTCCTTCAAATCCTGGGGATTTTTTTTATAAGAGTTACATTCCTGGTGATCGCATCGGGACTATTCGGGTCTCATTATCACTATTTCGTGAAGGTGTCATGGTTAATCGATCCCTGATGTCAGAGTTCTTCAGAACCGCCTCTCGGCCTCTGACGTGGATCCTGTTACGACTGCCAGATGGCAGCCAGGACCTTCCAAAGCACGGAATCATCTTTATTATCAGACAATCAGGTGATTCAAGTCTGCAATGTCCTAACCAAACTGGAAGCAACTAAACAAAGTATGCTTCCCGTGGGAATCGAACCCACGACCCCCGTGTCTACAGTCAAACGCCTTAGCCACTGGGCCACGGACGCAGTTGCATCGGGAGGCACTGGCATCGAGACTGAATGTCATAGTTTAAGTTTTGTTCATCCTAAGTCCCGTTTATACTCATAATTTTGATTTAGTCAAGGTAGATTGAGTAAAATCTTTCTATTTTTAACTTCGGTTAAACTTTTGTTGAGTAACTAAAATTAAACTTCAATAAACATTACAAACACATTTCAGATTCCCGATTTCCATTTCTATACCTTCCATCTTGCTAATCTTGGTCTTTGGACTTGCAGCCTTTGGCTCTATCCATTCCGTAAGGATAAAGATGTGTTTATATACAGCGGGTAAATGTACTCTCGACATTCCATTAGAGGAGTGACTTAGACCATCAATTTGAACAACTTTTCCTATGGGACCAATCCTGGGTACTCAAAAAAAATTTCGGCATTTCCATACAAAAGAGTTCTGCCGCCCAGCCAGTATGTATAAAAATATTGATTTTTTTTTGAGTTCCTAGCATTATTCCCATAGGAAAAGTTGTTCATATTTTGGCGAGCTCCGTGGCGCAGGGGTTAACACGCCTGCGACACGAGAGCCCCGGGTTCGAATCCCGGTCAAGATGGAAAATTATCTTTTTCAGATTGGCCTGGGTCTTGGATGTTTATCCATATATGTTTTTGTTATAAAATATAGTATCGTTGAGTTAGTATCCCATAGCACAAGTCTCGAACTTACTTTCGGGCTAGCTCAATCTGTGTGATTTGTCCGTATATATTTATACTAGCTGTTGCCCGCGACTTCGTCCGCGGCAATTTCTGTTATTATGATTAATTAGTTTTTTTATAAGTATAGATGAATATTTTTCCCCCGTTTTCAAAACATTTTTCATTGATGCTTCGCTCCTATTCGTCGCAGCGTGATGTTTTATAGCCTAAAACCTTCCTCAATAAATGGACTATCTAACACAAAAATAATTTTCCAATTTGAACCAGTAGTTCCTAAGATTAGCGCGTTCAAACAAACAAACTCTTCAGCTTTATAATATTAGTATAGATATATTGATAGTCACCCCGTTAGGGGAACGTCAAGGGTCAATGTACACGCTGTATAAATATTACTAAATTAGATCCTCTAAATAGTGATTTGACGTGAAAAAGTGCCTGTAGACAGAATAATTAATACTATGCTGTAGAGGCATATATTCTAAAGAACTTTGATTTTAGCACAATACAGAGGTGCGGCATAGGCTGGTTATTAAATAAAAGACAAAAAGATTTTATTCCAAACACGTTTTATTTCGGGCCCTCCACTCATTCGCCCATCATCGCAAAGATTTGTTGTCTCATGAACTTTTGTGCGTTGAACAGCAATGGTTATTAAAGAAAAGACAAAAAGAGATTATTTCAAACTCGTTTTATTTCGGGCCCTTCACTCATTCGCACATCATCGCAAAGATTTGTTGTCTCAAGAAATTTTGTGAGTTGAACAGCAATGGTTATTAAAGAAAAGACAAAAAGAGATTATTTCAAACACGTTTTATTTCGGGCCCTCCACTCGTTCGCACATCATAGCCAAGATTTGTTGTCTCAAGAACTTTTGTGAGTTGAACAGCAATGTACAATGAATCGGCGCGCTGACGGACGAATGTGTGGACGTACGTTACATTTCACACATATATGTATATGTTAGCGGTCGTAATCATCATCTTTGGAGTTGAACTGCAATACGAATACTAAATAAGTAGTCACGGCACCCAGGATCTGAAAACGTTTTTCACTTATAAAATACTAGCTTTCGCCCGCGGCTCCGCCCGCGTCAATGTCGATCCCTCGGGAATAGTACTTTTTCCCGGGATAAAAGGTAGCCTATGTCCTTCTCCGTACTCCAGAGAACTTGTATGCAAAATTTCATGATGACCGGTTCAGCAGTTACGGCGTGAAAGCGTAACAAACAAACAAACTCACTTTCGCATTTATAATATTAGTAAGGATAAGGATAAGGATGTAAAGCAAACTCTGTCCGATTCTTGAAGGCTGTCGATATGAACAACTTTTCCTATGCTGGGAACTCAAAAACTTTTTTGACGTTATAAAATTGACCGGGTGGCCGCAATTTTTTGTTGGGAATGTAATTTTTTTTGAGTTCCCAGCTTTGATCGTATAGGAAAAGTTGTTCATAGCAACGGGCTGTATCACCCCTCCAAGGATCGGATGTTTTCTTTACATATAGTATCTGAGGATCTGAATTGCGTAGTGAGCATTGTTAGGGGCGTCCCTTAATTACGTAAGGCGATTTTGCCTTTACCATGGACCGAAAAATCCTTATATGTATTACTCTGGATACTGCCATACTCCTATACCACGCTTGGCAGTCGGGTTGACGAGCGCAGTTTCTTTGGCTTCCGACACTACTGCCCATCGAAACATTTTTTAAGCAGGGTAATAATAGGAATTGGTGGATTTGGGAAGGGAATGCCGGTATTGGGATAGTACTTACTCGGATGCCTGGGGGAAAAGCAAGTAGCAGCTCGGAAGCCGGGGGGTGCCTGCAACCACCTAATAAAATTAAGTACAAATATAACTCACAACAGCACATATAGGTCTTGTCAGTGTGAAGACTCCCATAGGCGCGTACACCATTTTATTCAAGCAGATGCACCAGAAGAACTTCCTTAGCTCGACCACGACTGGTCCCATGGCGGTAGCTGTCCGGCAGGCTTGCTGTACTATCAGCTTGCGAGTTCGGGTGAACTGGTGGAAAGACATATTTTTATTTATTTAAAAATCTTGGGTATCCCTTCGAATCCATAAACTTTTTAATTAAAATGCATTTTGGTATATAGTTGTTACGCTAATTTATATTATGAAAAGCAAAGTGTTCTTCTGGCATAATGGATATTATGATAAAAATAATCTATACATAATGACTGTTATGCGAGACGATCATAATGCCAGAAACTGTTATGCGACCTTTAACTTTATGCAATCGAATATGGACCCAAAAATCTTTATTGACTACAATAGTACAAATGGCAGACTATTAAGTCTACTAAGTGTTCATATTGATGGTCTGAGTCACCCCTTTATGGGAACGTCGAGGGCTCATTTAGCCTAATGGCTAAAGCATTATAATAATATAATAATAATCATTTATTTACCAAATACAAACATTTACAGATCCATTAGCTGTGACTTACACACTAGTCAACTTTCGGAAAAAACAGATAGAACTATTGCGATAGCCGCATAAAGACTATAAAAATATTCAATAAATATGTTGATATGATACAAATATAATATATAAATTCTCTAATACATAATTATAAATAAAATAAAATAAAAATATATAAACGTATATAATACTATACAGCGTATAAATGAGCCCTCGACGTTCCCATAAAGGGGTGACTCAGACCATCAATATGAACATTATTTCCTATGGGACCAATACTGGGAACTCCAATAAAATTTCAGCATTTCTATACAAAAGAGTTCTGCCGAGTTTGTATCGAAATGTCGATTTTTTGAGTTCACAGCACTGCGTAGTTTTCTTTGCCAAGAATATTGAATATCCTATGCGGACTTCGCAAATCTGAGATATAGTTTGTTAAAAGTACTTCCTGATATGTCCAGTGGCAGGGTTCCACCAGCAGCAACGTCTCAATCGCATGTTTGATGCACCACGCGGATTGCATAATTATATTTCTGTTCGAATCCGCTTGCAAAACTGCAATAATAAAACGCTTACTTATAATAAATAGTAGATTTTTGCACCAAGCAGAAAGTAATTTATTATTGCAACGAATGCTTATTTGGAGCCCGAGCGTTAACGAGGGCTTTAAAAAGCACGAGTGCAATATAAATTACCTAATGCGAGGTGCATAATCTGCTTTTCTTTCAACTACTACAAAAAAGTAGGTATGTGAAAAATAAAACTGAAGATAAATAACAATTAGTGAAAATTGTTCTTTTTTTTCTTTTCTTCTATTTGGCCCTCAAACTTCATTCAGAAGCTTATTTTAGCCAGTGTCTAGTTATTTTTCGAGATGATCTTGCTTGTGTATCAACGAAATGATGGTGTAATTCATTTCGCTGATTTCGACGGAGCCCCTGGCGATAATTCCCATGAACCCACTGGCTTGATCATATACGATGCAGTAAGGCGAACAAACACCAGCCCGCTACGTAAATCTCACTACAGCCGCACCATTACACTTTATTTTAGTTATTCCACACATTTTTCATAAACATGAGCATTTATAACACCAAATTACACCGACTTCACATTATAAACTCCACTAGAAACAATTTGCAAAATAATCCAAAACAAAAACCGTGCAGTCTGTAGAAATTCCCGCCAAGAACTCCTGAAAATTTGTTGTTTGCATTCCCGTCTTTTTTTCTTTATGGCCAGTATTTTTTAATTCAGGCAATGTCACTTCACAGGCTACTTCATACGGCCGTTTTTTGTGACACTTAAGGTTATGCGATAAAAAAAAAATAAACAGTGCAGTAAACGATTTCCATACATTTTTTCTGCTCTAGAGCAGCAAAGTTCCGCTTTGTGCTGGATACGTAGTGCAGTTATGATAGAATTGCAGTGTAGTTCAAAGAAAATTATATTTATAACGGGCAGGCTTGTCATCGTCAACTGCCTCCGGTGGCAGGTATGGCATCGGGTACGTGGCCTCCCGAACTGCTACTTGCTTTTTCCCTATTCATCTGAGACAGTAATATCTCAATATCTTCATTCCCTTCCCAAAACCAAAAAATCTGCGGAATCATATCACTATTTGATTCCGTTTCCCATCTACACGCCCTCCAACATGCTAAATGTGGCCATGAGGTCTTATAGACCTTGGTCTAGACCAAGGTCTATAAGACCTCATGGCCTCAAGACCTCATGACCTCATGGCCTAATGCGGGGTAGACAGAGCCAAGGCTCTAGATCCTTGGCTCTGTCTACCCCGCAAAGGGAAAAAGACGGGATACTATTCCCAAAACCAACAAATTCATATCATGCTGCAGTTTAAAACTGCTTTCAATAGGCAGTTACGTCGGAATCACAAGAAGCCGAAGAAACTGCGCCCAACCCGCCTGCCAAGCGTGGTAAGTATGGCAATATCCTCCCATGAACGAAGATTCCTTGGGAGAGGCAGCAGTCCAGCAGTGGACTTCTTGCGGCTGAAATGATGATGATCATCATCATTTCGAGTAGGTGTCACGGTCAATCGACCATGCACACCCTGGTGTCAGAGTTCTTCGGAACCGCCTCTCGGCCTTTGACGTGGTTCCTTTAACGATTACCAAATGGCAGCCGGGATCACCGGCTTAACGTGCCTTCCGAAGCACGGAATCATCTTTATTATCAGACAATCAGGTGATTCAAGCCTGCAATGTCCTAACCAAACTGGAAACAACTAAACAAAGTATGCTTCCCGTGGGAATCGAACCCGCGACCCCCGGGTCAACAGGCAAACGCCTTATCCACTGGACCACAGAGGCTGTTGATATTGATGATATTTGGTATAAGAGACAGTCAGTTGAGTCTTGAGTATGACCGTCAATACAGGAATCGATGTTAAAAGCGTAGAAACTGAAAAGTACATACAAAACTTTAAAAAAATATATGGTTGTCTGTAAAGTCGGTTTACGGGCGATAATTTTACGTGATAACGGTGGAAGGGAGATAGATGCGTCACAACCCGAATGCTTAGGCCGATCGTGCCTCTTATCTCTTGTTCAGCGCCCTAGGTTGCACACGGAACGTGACACTTTTACGTGCTTGCAGCCGGCGTTCATCGAATGATAACATGTTATCACGTCAAAAAAGAAGTGCTATATGGAGAACTAACTTCTAGGAAGCAAGGAAACCTAATTCCTGAGTAAGGTCCCCGGACTGATTGTATGTATATACAAATTAAGAAAAGAAAATAACGTAGAGTGTACCAGCTGCTTCTCTTCCTGCGCAGATCGTAAAAGCCGATCGAGGGAATGGGCAAAACTGATGAGCACAACATGCTAAACGTAATTTTAAGCTCTTAAAGACCTGAGCTCTGTGTATCCCGCAAGGGAAAAAGGCATGATGTATGTATGTATGTATGTATGAGAACAAAGTCGCGGGCAAAAGCTAGTACGTACATAAAGCCACTAAAAGGTTGTAAGGCGTGATGACCAAATGGACGAGGTTGGTGAGAAGCGTCATCAAATTTATAATTCCGAAGCGCTTGTTCACTTCTTCGATTAGTCCACATATGTCCAAGTAGGCCTGTCCTAGGGCGCGAATGTTGTCTGCGGCTGTATTTTTCTTCAGCAGTTGAAGATCTGGAAGTAAGTTTCAATAACTATTAAGGTCAAGCGTTGGACACCCACCGACCAGCCGGCCTAGTTGCTTACTCATTGCCTTCGATCAAATATAGTGGTAGATACACGATTCGCGCTCGAAAAGCGGCACCGGCAAAGCAGCGCTCTAATCCAGTTTCAGAGCTGTTTTGTCCACAGTTTCAATAAACCGCGCTAACTCACACGTCTCGCGATGACGAAGATCAGTGAAAAGATACAAAAACTACGCGTCAAAAGTGGAAAAGAAAGATGTAGTGTTATACTTTTAGTATACATGTACCGTTTTTGTTGTTGTTTGTAAGTATGCATGATGTTTATGCTCGGGGACATTGTTAAGGCTTCATTTTGTATGAGACTGTGTATCTTCCATTATATTTGATCGAAGCTTAGTGTACAGTGTTTTGATAGTCACTTCAAAATACATTGCCTTTTATATATCATAAATAAAAATAGTTAATCATACAAAAGCCGCAATGTATTTTGAAATGACTATCAAAACGCTGTACACTGAGTAAGCAAATAGGCCGGCAGGTGGTCGGACGACCTAACCAAGCTCGCAGGAAGACGCTGGATGCAGGCCGCTTCCAACCAGTCGTATTGGAAATTCTTGGGGGAGGCCTAGGTAAAGCAGTGGACTTCTTGTGCTTGAGATGAAGATAAGGCCAATATTTTAAGGGCTGGGTGCCAGCCTTTATGCTACAAAAATGCATTAGAAAAAAATTTACACGTTAGTTTAGAAAAACAGACGCAAAAAAATACTCTGTGCACAAAAAGCACTTTCATGTCATAAACTTTTTACCATCATCTTCCTATGGATATAAATTTACCTGACGTCGATAGTCCAAACGGGTAATTGATCCTGAGCAAGATTTTCATTTAAAAAAATATCTTGTTTAAAAAAAAAAAATAGAGCCCAGGTCTATAAGACCTGAAGATGAATCCTGACATAAATCCTCAGATTTTACCCGTTCCCTCGATCGGCTATTGCGATCTGCGCAGAAAGAGAAGCAGCTGGTATATTCTACGTTTTCTCTTTTCTCCCAGACCAACATGGAAGATTTTAAATTAAATGTAATCCAACTAAACTCAGAAAAGCAGAGTATTGTCAGATTTATGAAAAAATGGGCTTCTTAATTTAGTTGGATACCTACTAGCACTGCTATAGTAAGATGAATGTTGTATAAATAGCTGCAGAAGTTTAAGGTACCTTTAATACTCGTAGAAGGGATTTTGTCAATAACAATGTTAATTGATTTCAAAGGAACTGTAATGCCGAAAGTAGTTTCATTACTCTCCATCAATTCTCTATCTTCGGTATTCTTGATGCCTGTAAGATAAATAAAAAGTCATCATCATCATCATTTCTGCCGTAAGAAGTCTACTGCGGGAAAAAGACATCTCCCAAGGATTCTTTATTCTATGGGAGGATATTGCCATACTCAAAAAAAAAAAAAAAACAAGAAGCCAAAGAAACTGTGCTCGCTTACCCGCCTGCCAAACGTGGTAGTATGGTAAAATCCTCAAAGTATCCTTGGGAGAAGCCTTTGTCCCTACAGTGGGCTTTTTACGTGTAATGATGATGATGACGTGCACATGTGACGAAAAATTTACCTTCATCCTTGATAATATGGCTCAGGCGATCCAGATGTCTATTGAATGCTTTCAGTGCATAGTAAATAATCAGGACAGAGAGGAAAAATTGCAGATGAATGAAGATTAGGTTAAAATAAAGACAGTAGTAGGCTATGTACAGACAGGCGATGATCCCTGAAAGAGTAAGACTCATTAACTGAGAGGAACACAGATAAAGATGAACGATAAAGCTAGGTGCTTGTTCACGTTGACTCGCGGGCGCGGTAGAGGACGCGTCGCAGTCAAATCTGGCCGAGCTAGGCCAAACACTGTCGACAAAGCTGAACTGAACGAAGAAGATTCTGGCTTGGATCCGACGGTCTGCGCGAGAAGAGAAACTGCTGGTGCATTCTTCGATTTTTTTTAACTTATACCAGCATAGAAGAAATGGCAATTATTATTCTAATTCTTACTGTTTCGATTGTTGTGTATGGAGTAGGAGGTCACCACGTAGTTTTCGAACACGAAGACGGCGATAGAAAGAGAAATTATGAACACCACCATAATCTTAATCCTCCTTTCAATGTGAGCGGGGGTGGCGATGTGGTTGATATCTGAACTTATCTGTGGAAATACGTGAAATGACTTTTAAACAATACACAAAAACCGACTTCAGCCCAATACATAAGTGTACAAACTGGAGCTAAAAGTAGAAAATTTCTTTTAGTCGTGGTAGAGCCACGCCACGCTACCGGCCAAAAAAGATTTTTGCTAGTAGCATGGATGGACCGGCTCGTCCGGCGAAGTACCATACTCTCACAGAAAATTGACGTTCGAGTAGAAGCTTTGCCGCATGCCGGTGAGTGACAGCTGGAGGCCCATCCTACCCCAATTCCTTGAAAGGCTGGCAACGCTCCTGTCCCTCCCTGGTGTTGTAGAAGTTCATTAGGAATTTTGATTCTAGGATTTCAATATAGTTCAGAGATTCAAAATCACGCGGTATATTCTCTGCATCCTCATGGTGAATGTAGCAAAGAGGCTAAAAACATTTGCGGACGTTATATAGCCTTTAAATTAATCGATTTCCAAGAAGTTAATATTGATAAAGAATACCGTCGTTTTGTGTGAATTAATGAATAGGAAGGTATGTTTTGTGTTTTATTTTGCATTTACATTGCTATTTTGATATTGTTATTAAGTTAAGAAATAAAATATAGATATATCAAAAGAGCACTGTGAATGCAAAATAAAACACTTACAAAAAATATTATACGGCTTCTATTAGTTGATTTTCAAATTCATTGTAAAATGAGTTGAATCAAATACCTCACTTGTAAAAGTCAGGTAGTTGTGTTAGCCTTAATACGAGTACGTATATGGCATAAGGTGGAGAATTTCGGCGCCGAAGTTGAATCATGCGGTTGCTGAGTTGGCAGAACGTAGGTCGTACATAAATACCTGCCCGCATGGAATTTTTTCACCATATTCACTGTGCTCGAGAGAATTAAAAAAAAAATTTGTAAAATTTATTGCTGTCACGCTATGTGACCAAACAACCCCCGCAGAGTGCGATAGAGACAACTGCAACTTGGACCGAAAATACCTTTGAAAATTACACAAAATTAACGCTTCGTAGGCCCTTGATTTCTTTTCCAAAATTTGACCGATTTAATTACTTTTTTCATAAAAAATTTAAAATATGTTATGGTTGTGTTTCTATGTTTTCTTTTTCTAATATAATAGCGTTGAATTTGTTTGCTTGATATTTGAGCACAACGGAAACTCTTACCAATTATTCAGGCTTTTAAAGGTTCATATCTCTTTAAATAATTCAATTATGAAAAAAATTAAACATAGGGACATGCTACTTTACCTATAGATATTTTTGTAAAAAAAAATAATTTCTCTACTGGTACTATCCGCCGAGGATTCAGGGGACTACGCTTGTATGGAAATATGGCCATAGGAATTCCTCTTAATTTAATAAGATAATAGGGAAGGTGATAAGAATATAAAAGAATATGAACGGACCGCGAAGGTCAGAAAATTTAAGAAAATGGACCTTAAAAGAAAGTAATTGGTGACTCCTGGTGTAGATCCTCACCTTTTGTATGCGACTTATGAAGCCAATCATAGTTCGCATCGTTGCTGGTGCTGTATAGGCGCTGATGTTATTAGTGAGAATGACGCCGAGGAAGTCTGTGAGCCAAATCATGCTCTTCGTAGGATTTCGCATACGTACGGAGTGTTCACGACCCACGCTCAGATCCAGTGATACAGCTGATAGTGCTATTATATCTAGAAGTAAATTTTAATAAGACTTAAGAGTATTTCAACAAATTATATCATCTTCATCATCATCAGGTCTTTTTAATCTCCACTGTAAGAGCATAACCCTCTCTGTACTACCGGATATACCATACTTGGCCAGAGCAGACAGAGGATTTGGCCTACACTCTCCTCGCAAATAATATATATTTTTAAATTTATACCTAGCCACTCTTACTTGGGCTTGTAACGCTGCATCTTGTCCAACCTCATTTGTTTCTCATGCTGTCCATTTTTCATTCCTCATTTTAATTCAAATTTCATTCCATTCCATTTTTAGATTACTTTCACTCTCTCTCATCACTTATTCTTGAGTCTACCATCATCTCTCGGACCGTTCAGTTCTATTTATACGGTACACGTACAGTACGGTTTTGTAAGCTGTAACCAATAAAGTTGTTCTTTGTGTGTGTTTTGTGCCGAGTCTCTGTTCTCCACTATTTCTTACTTCCTATTTATGTGGGAACTCGGCTAGAGCGCCGGGACAGTGGAGCCTCACAGGCTGATGTAAGGATTCCAAAGGATTCCAGACATATTGGCTTGTCAGGTTAGGGGTATCATCCTCAGCTGCCTGTTGGGTGGTAGCAGGTATGAGTATGGCATCGGGTACGCGCGCCCGGCCTCCCGAGCTGCTAATTGCTTTTCCCTCATTCATCCGAGTGAGAAGTATCCAAATACCTATCATCTCTTTCCCAGATCTAACAAATTCCTATTATTCCCCAGCTTAAAATGCTTTCGATGGGCAGCAGCGTTAAAAGCACAAGGAGCCAAACAAACTGCACTCGCCAACCTGCGTACCAAGTCTGTTTCAGATGTTGATCAAAAATGTCGTAATTTTTCTATTCTTTTTCTAACTTTATGCAAATTTTATAATGCGTAAATCAAGCTTACTAATAGTTCGTAATTACATGCAAAATGTCACTTTAATTGAATTTATCAAACCTGATACGAAAAACGGGAATATATAAAATTCTCTAAAGAAAATGCTAATTTCGACCGAAGACCCAATATACAATGTGTAAAGAAAACTCAGTCCGAACCTTGAAGGGGTTATTCAGCCCTTGATATGAACAACTTTTTCTATGGAATCAAGGTTAACAAATCAATTTTTTTGAGGTGCCCGTACAAATTGACCCAGCGGACAAACACTTTTGTATGGAAATGTCGAAATTATTTTTGAGTTTTCAGCATTGGTCCCATACTTGGACGAATTATTCGTCCAAGGTCCCATACTTGGACGAATAAACCACATTCGTCCAAGGTCCCATAGGAAAAGTTGTTCATATCGACGGGCTGAATCGCCCCTTCACGGATAGGACAGGGTTTTCTTAACATATTCATCATCAGGTCCTTTTTAGTCTCCACTACAGGAGCACGACCCTCTCTGTACTACTAGAGCCATACTTGGCCAGAGCAGGCAGTGGACAAGATAATCCAGCTTGCAGTTGACTGGTCGACAGCAAAGTGCTGTGCGTCTGTTTGGCCCCTATCATCATCATCATTTCGAGTAGGTGTCACGGTCAATCGACCATGCACACCCTGGTGTCAGAGTTCTTCGGAACCGCCTCTCGGCCTCTGACGTGGTTCCTTTAACGACCACCAGATGGCAGCCGGGACCACCGGCTTAACGTGTCTTCCGAAGCACGGAATCATCTTTATTATCAGACAATCAGGTGATTCAAGCCTGCAATGTCCTAACCAAACTGAAAACAACTAAACAAAGTATGCTTCCGGTGGGAATCGAACCCACGACGCCCGGGTCAACAGGCAAACGCCTTAATTACTGGACCACGGAGGTTGTCAGAGTGTTTGGCCCCTTAGGAGGAGTAATAGCTCACTGACTTACTTAATACGGAGATCAGAACTATGCTGTAGATGGTTACAGACTTCGATACTCTTATCTCCCAACTTCCCGAGTCCTGCTTCTCTATGTCTAGGGGTGCGATGCCCAATACCCTGGATATACGAAGGACAAGGGCTATCGCTCCAGAGACAGTACAGCGCGATGATACTCCTGTTGGCTTGATTGGAGAACTGTTGAGGTTCTTGTGGTGATCATCTGGAAATGCGAGTGGCACAGAAAATAAAAACAAAATAAAATTAAAAATTGAGGCGAAGGCCTTACAAGAAGAGGTGCTTTTAATAATTATTGTAAGGTGGCACAGAACTCTTTGTGGGAGATTTCGCCTCGCACTTAGCCAGTTTTATTAAACAGGAGCAGATCTGTCTCACTCCCCGTGTCGGAAGCACGTCTAACCTTTAGGTTATTTTGTACTTACCCCATGCCTTACTCACCCTAAGGACTGCATGAGTTTCAGAACATCGCCCCGTGCGTAGTGCCTGTAGTCCTCTAGCTCAGGATAAGCTGATCCTAAGAGGTCCGAATGCTTACCAGCCAACGAGTCACAAAGACACAGAATGTGTCTCATTGTCTCCTCCGATTCCACACATGCCGGTATCGAAAACATGGCTACGCGTGGGTGGCGACCACGTCGAAGCGGCAAAACCGGGCAAATCCGGCAGGAACAAGTGTTCACCGACTTTAACGAACTATGAATCGTTTTTAGGGTTCCGTACCCAAAGGGTAAACGGGAACCTATTAATTTTGCTCCGCTATCCGTCTGTCTGTCTGTCTGTCTGTCCGTCTGTCACCAGGACTCATGAACCGTGATAGTTAGACAGTTGAAATTTTCACAGATGATGTATTTCTGTTGCCGCTATAACAATAAATACAAAAAAATATAATAAACTAAATATTTAAGGGGGCTCCCATACAACAAACATGATATTTTTTGCTTGTTTTTGCTCAATATTGATAACGGCAACAGGTAGACGCTTGAAATATTCACAGAATATTTAGTTATATATTGACTTTAAAAATAAATAGATAACGGTACGGAACCCTTCGTGCGCGAGTCCGACTCGAACTTGGCCGGTTTTTTTTAGAACCATAAGATTAAAATTGGCTTGCAATGGATTCTGTAAGTATCTAAACAAAAAGGTGCTGTGTTCTGACGCGGGCTAAATTACATTGTATTGCCAACCACATTGAGTTGAGCGTTGCCGGAAATAGAGGGAAGGATGTGCCTCCGGCTCTCTCACTCACCGAAAGAAACATATAAGCGGTAAAGCTTTTACTCAGACGTCGATTTTCTGTGAGAGTGTGTAATTCCCTGGGCGAGCTGGCCCATTCATGCTACTAGCAAAAATGAATTTTGTCGGTAGCTTGGCTCTATCACAATTCAAGTATTTGTTGGATCTTGGATGTTTATCTATAATTATACAACGTGATTTCGAACCTCCTAGCTATATTGGAATCTCAGAATCAGAAGCCCTAATAAATTATAGAATTGGAAGAAAAAAAGCTGAAAATTTAAAAAAATATTAGGGTTTTCCGTACAAAGTCGCCGTTCAGCTGGACGAGTTTCTATGGAAGGTCCAATTTTTGTTTTCGCTTTTTACCTTTTTTTCTTGCAATTCTGTGTGCCATTAGGGATTCTGATTCTCAGATTTTAATATAGCTAGGGGGTTCATAATCACGCTGTATAGTATCGTAGAGTTAGTTATATACATTTTATTGTGTAGTTATATACATAACACAAGTCACGAACTTACTTTGCGGCTAGTTAAAGCTGCGTGATTTATCAATATAAAATATGTATTTTCTAAGTACAAACCTGGTTGATCTTCATCTTTGTTCTGCCTGCTGATGGATCGTCGCAAACGGAAGCCGCTTCCGTTATCCATTTTTATATCACCTATGTAAAGGCATAGATATTACAATTCTACAGGAATAAACATATTTTAAATTTTGTCAATTGAAAATATTTGATGAAAAAGAACTCAGCCACAAGTAGGATTCGAATCCACGTCCCTTAGGTTTACGCCCTAAGTGTGATACTTCTCAGAGTTCTTTTTAATCACATATTTTTAATTTTTATACTATACTGAGCTTTGTAATGCTATTAAAAACAATTTAAGTATATTTTTTAATCATTATGGTTCAGATATAATGTAAACACCTAATAGGCGAAATAAAGGCTTGAAGCCATATCTGATAGTCAACCTTTGGGTTACGCAGTTATGTCATCCGGCGCCAGAGACTGGCAATCTTAGTTCCAAAAGTCATCAATAATAGATGGCAGTAGGTCCACTACTAGTAGTGTTAAATGCCTCCGTGGTCCAGTGGTTAAGGCATTTGCCTGTAGACCCGGGGGTCGTGGGTTCGATTCCCACGGGAAGCATACTTTGTTTAGTTGTTTTCCAGTTTGGTTAGGACATTGCAGGCTTGAATCACCTGATTGTTTAACCATTGCCATATATAAGTTTACCTAAATAAATAAAAATGATGCGCAAAAAAAAAAAAACTAACCGCTCTCCTTTGGATTACGATCAGAAAGAACTCAGTGAAAATACATGGTTTTGTTTTATTTTTTTTGGAGACGATTAATAAAAAGAGTAAACATTGGTAGCCTGTCAATCTAAAGAAAATACAGAACTTGTTTTTCACTTCCATTGTTGGAATAATAACTTGTGTACCTAGTTGTCTAAAAGCCCGTTAAAAACGATTGTTTGTGTTAACCAAACACAAAATGTACACAAATCTATTCAGTCAAAATCACTTACATTTACTTAACACATATAATTTTACTGATAAAGGTACATACGTTAAATGTTTGATTTTGTCTAATTAACAGTAACAATTATTTTCTTTATTATTGGTACCATGAGGATTGTAAATTAAACTCAATTATACAAACAGATATAGATGTGAAATATCGTTTTTGACAGCTTCGTGGCGCAGTGGTTACCACGCCAACCTGCGACACGAAGGTTTATCTATATCTGTACTAATATTATAAAGCTGAAGAGTTTGTTTGTTTGTTTGTTTGAACATGCAAATTTCAGGAACTACTGGATCAAATAGGAAAATTATTTTTGTGTTGGATAGCCCATTTATTGAGGAAGGCTTTAGGCTATGAAACATCACGATGTGACTAATAGGAGCGAAGCATCAATAAAAAATGTTTTGAAAACGGGGGAAAATTATTCATCTATACTAAGAAAAAAAGTAATTAATTATAATAACAGAAATTGCTGCGGACGAAGTCGCGGGCAACAGCTAGTTTGTTATAAAATAAAGTATCATTGAGTTAGTATCCCTTATCACAAGTCTCGAACTTAGTTTGGGGCTAGCTCAATCTGTGTGATTTGTCCGTATAATTTATTTATTTTAAAATAAAATGTTATCTGAATAAATGTAATATCTAAAATGTTTTTAGTGTTAGTTGTAGTATGACTATCTGTTAAATGTAGTACGTAAAACCATTTTCGTCTTATTACAAAACGAGGACTAACTATAAGACCTGGTTTAAACCATAATCCGACCACAATAAGACGATACGTCTCACTTTGACGTTTGGTCAACTGTCATTGTCAATTTATTTTGGAAGGATAATGGTTTAAACTAGGTACTAAAGATAGTCCTTGTTTTTAGGGTTCCGTACCCAAAGGGTAAAAATAGAACCCTATTAGTATCGCTCCGCTGTCCGTCTGTCACCAGGCTGTATCTAATGAACCGTGAGAGCTAGAGAGTTGAAATTTTCACAGATGATGTATTTATGTTGCCGCTATAACAACAAATACTAAAAATATAATAAAATGAATATTTAAGCGGGCTCCCATACAACGGACATTTTTTTTGGCGTTTTTGTAGATAACGGTACGGAACCCTTCGTGCGCGAGTCCGACTCGCACTTGGCCGGTTTATTTATTAATACTGTCTGGTCTGTTTATTTGCAGAGCAATTCTAGTTTCTATGAAACGCGCTTTATATAAAGCTTCCAAGTACTTAACTAAGAACTTGAAATCTATCATACTTTTAAAGAACTGAAATTAACCAACACCCAACAAATTTTATTTTTATTTTAAAGAAACATAGTCTCTCTGTTACAAAGTTTTATTAAAATTGCACGCTCACCAATAAAACACTTACATGAGATTTAAAAAAAAACACTTAGTCGTTTCCTTCTGCTTGATTACTTTTTTCGGTCTCTGTCTCTACAGGCACTGATTGGGCACTATTACCACCAGGCATCAAACCTCCTAGTGGGTTGCTAGCCGTCATTGGTCTTAGGATTGCTTGGAATGTCCCAATCATCATTTGAGTGTCTCCTGAACCAATTTGTCTTTTTAATCTAGAATCTTCATCCGTAGTTTTACTTTCATTGTCTGACGTAGATTTAAAAAAGTTTTTATTGACATACAATGCTGGCTGTTCCAAATAAGAAAAATAGTTTGCGGTTTTGGTGTCCATGAATAAGTTTTGAATATCGAACATCATAATTTCAATAAATGACTGGCCGTTATTGTCATTTCTTTTTATTTGAAAAGTATTTGGTATAGCACTGGCATGAAGTTGAACGATAAAGAAAAATGATATTAAAAAATTCAAAAACATGTTTACTGCGTTGACGTTTGTATACGAGTAGTGTGCGTTTTACAACCGATGTTTGAATATTTAAAAAGCGATAAAAATTTTATCTTTGTAGGTGACATGTTTGCAAAAAGTTATCTTTTTATATTTCTTTTGAAATGTAGGTGCTGTAAAGCTATTTGTAGTAGATACAGCTGCATATAGTTTCGTTCATATTTACTGACGTGATAACGTTTTAAAAAATCGATGAACGTCGGCTGCACGCACGATAAAGTATCGCGTTCCGTGTGCAAGCGAGAGCGTGCAACAAGCGACAGTGAGGCACAATCGGCCTAAGCGTTCGGCTTTTGACGCATCTGTCTCTCTTCCACTGTTATAACGTAAAATTATCGTCCATAGACCGACTTTACAGACAACCAATTTTTTATACCTATGTAAAAGTAAGAATTATACTTGGAGACATCGTAATCTTCTAGTTTAATACCCTATCTGCAGATTGACAAATATTTTTTATACTTAACTGAGTGTATTTTTTAATCAATAAATAATTATAAACATTGTCAACAAGGTCTCGACGAAAAAATCGATCGAAAGAAGCTTATCGATGAAAAAAATTAAAACATAAAAGAACATACATTTGTGCATAAGTGTGTATTGCACATAAGTACAATGTACATCGTATGTACATCGTATAGACTAAAAGAAAAATGTACATAGAATGCCCTTTATATTTTTATCGGTTAGTCAACAAGTAAGTATAATAAAAAAATAACCATTTTACCCAAGGAACAATTAAATCACGCCAATCTGATATTAATGGTAAAGGCTTTTTTGAGCAGCAACTTCTTTCGCCTGATGAGCCTAAAACTTCGTTACCAGAAGGTCCTATCCTAACAATTTCAAGTCTCCACCTATTATGGTTCAAAGCATGCAGCTCTGTGACGGAGGGACTGACGGACTATGGGACGGACGAACATCGGAGGCTTAGTCATCATCTCAGCCGCAAGAAGTCCACAGCTGGACATAGCTCTCCCCCAAGGATTTCCAATATGACCGGTTGGAAGCGGCCTGCATCCAGCGTCTTTTTGCGACCTTGGTTAGATCGTCCGACCACCTGCTCGGTGGGCGTCCAACGCTGCGCTTGCCGGTACGTGGTCGCTATTCGAGCACCTTTCTGCCCCATCGGCCATCAGTTCTTCGCGCTATGATTCATATCGGAGGCTTAGTAATAGGGTTCATTTTGGCACGCTTTGTGTACGGAACCGTAAAAACACAATAGAATTGAGGACCTCATTCTGTTTTGATGTTGATTGCAAATATATGTTTTCAAATGTTAAGAAATACGATTAATGTTTATTTTTCTACAATACCGATAGTTTTGCTTCTTATCTTATTACATGTATTTTTTTCCTACAAACAAAAGGAACGCTCCCCGTTAGGTCCCACGGGTACAGGGCTTTTTTAAAATGAATGTTGAAGTACTTACAGAATAGCTAAGTCGGAATTTATGTCGGAACGGTAAGACGTCTTTTCTAACAATAATCATTAAAGGATATAAAAGAAGTCGACAACTTAGGGAAAAAGTATTAGTTATAGTAAGTTAAGACATTAAAGTTCGATTTATGAAGAATTCCTGAACTACGCACGGTCTGTAAGCGTATTTTTTGGATGGAGGAGATTACAATAAATATTATTCAACATCATCATCAGGTCTATTTAGTCTTTTTAGTTTTTTTTATTAATATTGTTATTCACCTACAATACGACACAGCCCTGTCATTACATATAGTACATGTTTTTAGAACGTGTGAACAATGTAAATAAACTGCCATTTGAAATTCGCTATCCTAACTGTAACAGACACAGTCATTTACAGAATTTTCATCGTATATTTTTTTTATTTATATACTTATATAATAATACTGTGCTTTACAATTATTAAATAAAACTAGCTTTGACTCAATGTTCTAAGGAGGGGCATTTATCAATAAAAGAAAAGGATAGCTATATTTGCCTTAGCCATTCAGGGTGAATTAAGTAAAATTCGGAGAATTTAGGGGTGTGGCTAAGACAGGGAGATTGGCAGTGACGGGGGTGGAAGGGATCAGGTAGTCGGGCTTGGGATGCGTGTACGCATAGTCGTAGCAAAGATTAATTATTAGAGTTTCGTGTACGGATCGATTTTTGAGTTAGTCGGGAGTGTCTCAAAGAAAATTAATTAAAACAACGTATAAAAATTAGAAAATCACACTTAATTCGATAATTACGGGAGACAAGCTTGTTGTTCCGAGTCTTTAAAATAATTTGTATTAAATCTCGCGTTAAATTAATATGAAAATCAAAAATCTGCTGTAAATTTTAAATATATAATTAAGTGATTAGTGAAGTAGGGGCGAATCTTCACAAGACTGCGCAGATATCTCCTGGTAAATTTAACGTCACGCTACAAAGGTTGTATGAAATTTATATTTTATTATTTTATAAACCTTATTATTCTATTATATTTCTTCATATATTTGTATGACAATTAACATTGTATGATAATGTCAAAAGGCGAGGTTGTACAGTCCAGTCTACGTTGAAAAGTGAGATTATGAGTCGCTGCATTATACATATTTGTTTAAGTATTTATTTCTTGTGAATGTCTTGATGTCTAGCTGGAGATCATGTCAATATAGTAATGGATCTGAAATAGTACTAGGTGTTTGATAGGGACGTATTTTCATCAAGCCCTTACTCTGACACTTGCTTTTTGTAACATTTCTTAAATTATCAGAAGCTATTACTAAATTTATTTTATTAGTTAGAGCGTCTGGTGACTTTTGTAGACTCCACCATATCACTATTACTCAATTAATTTAATTATAATTATTTTGCAGTCATAAGACATAGTAGCTACAATTTTCTACTCAAAGCTTAAGGCTTTCGTCTAGATACGGCAGTAGCCGCAGCGAGGGAAGCTAACTGTAGACAGCCGCAGTTCTAGGGAACATTGTCGAAAGAATGAGGTTTTGAGCCTGGAATTGATAGCTGTAATTATAAATCTAGAGCTAGGTGATCTGGAAGAGTCACCGGCGTAGCGTAGGCTTAGGAAAAGTAGGTTAAAGACGTCTGCAGACGAAGTAGGATAGGAAATAGGGTCTAGGGAATCTAGGTTAGAAGGTCGATCAGCCAGGTCGCAGGACACTTATAGCCAGGTGCATGTGGAACATCAGCACCCTCCAATTCTGTCTTGGAACTGGCTATAGTGTGGGCGGGTTGCTAGGATGGATGGGAGACCCGCATATATCCAATTTTTTCATAGGAATTCTACAGGTCTTATGACCTGCCTCAATACATTTTCTTCTAGATGGAGTTTTGGAGTTTAAATTGGTTTTTATAGCTTAGTTTAACTTGAATATTATATGTATATTTTATTTACTATAACATGACCTGTAAGACCCCATCATATTTCTATTATATGAATATAAACTTGTGGGAAAACCTGTTTCATGCGTGAACGCGAATCGAGACACTCCTGATATGGCAGACGATAGAAATCGCGAGCAGAGATTATCATACGGGACATGATGAGGCGTCACTACATCACTGAGGCGACGCAGTATCAACGTCGGCAGTAATTCAAAGCTAAGTGATAGTTTTAGTCCTGCTTTTATTTTTATGCGTGCATTCCTTTAATCAAATGTATTAAACAACTACTTCGTAACTGATTTAAACAAAACACAACGTACGGGTCCTTGTAAGACAAATAAACGATCACATTTTCTGGCCATGACGACGATTACGCTTGTTTAAATAATGAAAATTAGTTTCCTTAAATGTTACATGGAGTAGAGGGTGATAGGAAAAATTAAGGTAAGGGTGTGAATGTTACATAACTAATATTATCCTTACTAATAAACATAATTAATGCGAAAGTGAGTTTATTTGTTAGCTTTCACGCTGTAACTACTGAACCGATCATCATGAAATTTTGCATACAAGTTCTCTGGAGTACGGAGAAGGACATAGGCTATATACTGTTCCCGGAACGACGTTGACGTGAGCGAAGCTGCGGGCGAAAGCTCGTAATTTCATAATTTCTGACCACAGACATGAATTTTATTTAAAGTGTTATCATTATTATGATCTTGAGTAAAAAAAAACATGGAAAATAGCGATCCAAGGCTTGGTTCTCTCATTATTTGGCTCAGGATTTCATGAATCATACATAACATTCAAATAGTCTTCACAATATGTTATTAAAAGGGTTAAAGATGTACAATGCTAATGAACAAAAAACATATACTAAAAAAAAACCACGCGGGCAGGATTTGAACCGGTGACTTGGTTTTATCAACTTTCATCATACATACTTGCCAGAGCAGACAGATGATTTCGCCCTACACTCTCCTCGCTGGCCAGACGGGTTGGAGAGGTTTCATTGATGTTTATGAGCTTTGTTTAGCATGGATTTTCTTAGTCGCCTCTTACGACATCCATGGGAAGACTAGGAGTGGTCCTATTCTACTCTGCCAGAAACCACACGGCTAGCTACTTCTTTATATTATTACTTTAATTGACAATTTACAATGTTAATATTATAATTTCAAAAAGATTAATGACTTATATTATTGTATGTCCTCATTTGGGCAGGACACGGCTGCACTAACACTATTGTAAGAACTTTTTATTTACCTATGATCCACAATAAAGATTATTTGTATTTGTATTTATAATAGGAATATATTCTCACAAGTTTGTCGTTTTGTATGCTTGTGTGTCTCAAATATACTAATTTGAAGTTGATATTCTTGTTTTTTGATACTAATGGAATACAGGTCCGACGAGGAGATTACGATGGAATGCCAAGACTTCTTTATCTACCAGTCAACCAACAGGTGATGACGAGAACAAAATGTAGAAGTAAGTGCAAATCAAAAGCCAAAACTAAAGGATCTATGTATAAATAAAATCACAAATGACTAAACTTTGATACTAAAATACAAAATATGTAAATACTATTAACATAAATACATTTTAAATTACTCTTCATAAATAAATACATTGAGAAAATGTGTGCGTACTGCGTTTTTTTAATGTCAGAGGACTGCGTTTTTTGCGAATACTGACAGGGAGTTCCAAAGGTGCACGGTGCACGGATCGTACTGTAAACGAATGTTCGAAAAACCCACTCTGATGAAGAGGCGTATAAAGAAAAATATTGTTGGAAGCGCGAAGTTCTCTCACATGGGTATCAGAAAAGTAAATTTAGATTGGAAGTACGATGGAGTGTTTGGGCCGAAAAGGGTGGAGAATAAAGTTGTGAGAAAAGGAACTTGCGACGTTGGCGAATGGGTAACATTTGAGTTGAGGGCGGCAAGCCGACATGGGATACAGGATACATAGTTCAAATTTAGTATGGTAACTACCTTCGTGGTCCAGTGGTTAAGGCGTTTGCCTGTAGACCCCAGGGTCGATTCCCACGGGAAGCATACTTTGTTTAGTTGTTTCCAATTTGGTTAGAACATTGCAGGCTTGAATCACCTGATGGTCTGATAATAAAGATGATTCCGTGCTTCGGTAGGCGCGTTAAGCCGTTGGTCCCGACTGCCATCTGGTAGTCGTTAAAGGAATCACGTCCGAGAGGCGGTCCCGAAGATCTCTGACACCAGGGTGTGCTTGGTCTATTGACCGTGTCACCTACTCGAAATGAATGATGATTTAGTCATCATTGTAGGTACTTACTTACTGCGCTGGCTGACTCGAAGAGCATCTTGGTCTCCAACACCAGAAGACGCCACTCTACCTAATCTCCGAAATCGGCAAATCTCCTTTCAGGGCTTTGACGTCTCTGTATCGTCCTTCCTAGGATGACACACTGGCCTTCTTCCGATTGTTCTCCCAATGTTCGCTCTTTTAACAGCTAGATCCTCTAAAACCACTCCATGTGGCCCAGACACCAAAGTCTTGTTGATTTTCGGCTCTACAATTATATTTGGTTCAGTCTATGTTTTGTTTAAAGGTCGGCAACGCTCTTGTTACACTCCGGGTGTTGCAGTGTCCATAGGCAGCGGTGATCACTTACCATCGGGTGACCCGCTTGCTTATTTGCGTATTTTGTGTTAGTGTCCAAGATTCGCATCATATCAGAATTGGACTGACGATCGTTTTGCCAATCTGGTCCTTCGATGATCTTGGACAGTTTGACACCAATATTTATTATAGTTAAATCATGAATGAAAAACAAAACAGCTATTATTGGTACAATATTTAAATAGATTTACACATTCGTGAATCTTAAAGCTACAAACAAGTTATGGGTACAATCAGGCAAATATATTTGTTTATATATATATTACTGTACAGAACCCTCGGTGTATCAATCGGTGTCCCACTTGGCTGGTTTGTATTTATTCTTTGTTTTTCTGTGGTCAAAACTATAACTCTTTCTTGTTTACCTAGTTGTCTGTTAGCTTATTATTAATGATTTCTCATTGTCAATCCAAAATAAATACAAAAACCGGCTAAGTACGAGTCGGACTCGCGCACGAAGGGTTCCGTACCAATATCTATAATAAGTTTAAAATTGTTAAAAATATTTCTATTACACGATCTAACTAACAATGTATGCCTTTCCCAATTTTTCCTTTATCTGTGCTATGAGACGTTGCCTCGTACCAAATTTCAAGATTCTGAGTTCACGGAAAGTACCATGTATATGTTGATTCCCTTGCGAATGTATAAAAATTTGCGGTGTAAATGGCTGTATCTTTTGATTGCATTGGCTTAGAAGCCTGATTTTATCGCACTCTAAGGGTCAGTAAACCAAAGTATTTGATTTGAATTTCAGCTTGAAACCTCCACGCGTTTTTGTATTGAAAAATGTTACATAATTTAAATATTTGTACACGATTGCGAGAGATTCAAAACACTAAACAAATGAAGGGTAAAATCTGAATATATATTTTCTTATCTCCTTTTTTCTGTGCTCGGAGCTATAACTCTTTCTTGTTTACCTAGTTGTCTGTTTGCTTCTTATAAATGATTGCTTTTGTCAATCCAAAAAATCGAATTTATGTTTGTATTTAACAAACACTAACATTCGATTTATACTGATAATACTTATGTTATTTTTTAAATACGAGTAATTATATTACTTTTGTACAATTCGAGAAATGACACGTACCTAACCTAAAAGATTTATGAATCACTTCACTCTTTTTCGACTACAACAAATAAATTAAGATATAAAAGAAAACAGCTTATAAATATGGGTAAGTAGTTGGGTATTTTACGTGGTATAAGGTTTTGATTTTCCATTGATTTTTCCTTAAAAAAAAATCTTTTTCTTGATTTTTATTACGTGGGCTTATTTTTATTTATTTATTTTTTTACTAAGAATTGAAATAAGCATTTGTCTTCCAATCCCAACTCACCTGATGAAAAGTGACGATGAAGACGAGGATGTTACATTTTATTTTGAATGTGATCAAACCGTAATTTTAAACTCGCGACAAATTTTAAGTCCACGTTTCTATAAATCCTAATCCTAACTAATATTATAAATGCGAAAGTGAGTTTGTTTGTTTATTTGTTTGTTTGTTACGCTTTCACGTTGTAACTACTGAACCGATCATCATGAAATTTTGCATACACGTTATCTCGGGTACGAAGATAGACATAGGGTACATTTTATCCCGGGAAAAAGTACTGTTCCCGAGGGATGGACATTGACGCGGGTGGAGCCGCGGGCGAAAGCTAGTACTTAATATAAGCTTGAACATTGCAATGTACTCACGCAAGCGACGCTGGTGAAAACTGTATCTCTCGGCTCGGGTACCCGGGTACAGTTACATTTAAGTGGGATAGTATTATTTTTTGAGGATAAAAAGTATTCTATAGCCTTCTACGGACGGGCCACAAATAGTGTTGTGCCATGCTCGAAACTTTCGAGAACGGTGAGAACGGATTGTAAAATTTTCCCGAGAATTTCTTCTTATTTTTCTCAAGTACGAGAATATTGAGAAATTCTCGAGAATTATTGGAAATTTCCTGCAAATTTCCGTGAGATGGAATTTAGGAGAACAGAGAATTTCTCTCCGGCACATCACTAGCCACAAACTATGTATATCCGGCGGCGACTCGATACCGCTTGCACCTGGCTGCGGTGTGAATTGGCCCTTAGACAGTCGAACGGGGAGTGCCGATTGGTTGTAATTTGAGTAGCAGCCAAAAAATAATTTGATATTATTATTTTCAGCAGTGGAGCCGTTGTCACCAGGAACGCATAAACACGATGATGGCGAATGTATAGTGAGCGGTGTGCACGCCTTGGCACTTAGGGTAGGTCTATTTTTGTCAGCCTTCCTGCTCCTCCTATTGTTATACAGGTTGCATCCTCAGCTGTAATGAATTGGAGCCTAGGCTGCTATTGCAATACGTGTGCCTGCTTATAACACCAACGACGCAACGAAAATAAAGTAATTTGTTTTTTTTTGTCTCCCATCTCACCTGATGGTAAGTGACGATGAAGACGAGGATGTTACATGCCTATCCAAGAGAAACCCATTTATTCTACTTTTGAATGTCCCGGGACTGTACTTCTCTGGGAATATAGACGCAAGCGATTCATTCCACACTTTAGCTACTCGAACCAAAAAGGAACTGTCAAAGCGCTAGTTCGACTCTTTGGTATTCCAACGATAAAAGGGTGAAATTTCTGCGCCGCGTTGAAATTGAACCTACGAGTACTGCCTTTGTGTATACATACACCCGTAGCATAGTGCCCGCGACGCGGCTTATATCGCTCGATAAACTAACGCGCTCTTTAATATTACGGGAAACAAGATAATGAGAGTCGATTAACGTTGTCGCGTGCTGCAACCCTGAAATATCTGCTGTGAGGTGCACAGAACTTTCTGGCGATTTGTAATTAGAGTTAAAAATCACCAGCAAACCGAATTTTAATGTACTTTAAACGTAAAACCCGTCGGTATTTTCTGTGCACCTCACTGCTCAATTATATCTATGAGTCAGGTCCGCACACAGAACAACAAACACGTTAGAAGTGTTATCACGCGTGATTTCTATGAAAACCAGCGTCACCTCATTTCTAGCATACTACTAATGCAACACAATTGAGTAGAAAATCCTCCTTTAGTCAAAGTTTCACAAGGAATTCTCACTTTACACGTTAGAATAGCACGTCGGGATTTTTCGTTTTTTATTTTCACGTTTATCTCACTTTTGTTCATTTGACGATTGCGGGACTAACTACTAAGGTGATTCAAGTGAGCTGATCGAGCTCACTGTCGGCGCGCGTGCCACGCCCCCTTGCCGTTTCTAATCTCTTTGATATTCTCTGGGTCTGCAGATATTTCAGGGTTGGGGCCACAGGGGTCACAGAGTTTACGGGGGCAGGCTGGGGTAATAAGTAAGAAAGATCATTATCATTTCAGCCATAAGAAGCCTATTGTTGGACAAAGGCCAAGACCCAAGTCCAAGAATTTTTGTTCCATGGAAGGATATTGCGATACTCACCACGTTTAGCAGGCGGGTTGGCAACCGTAGTTTCTTTGGCTTTTTGTGCTGCCAACGTTGATGCCTATCGGAAGCACAATCGGAAGGACAATGAGAAAGTTCTATCTAATTATTTTATTGTATCTCTCTTATTTCACCCCGTGTTACCCCGGTTTTTTGAGAGGCTTGCGTGGGGATATACATCCAACACGTAGAGGCCTTTGGAGAAGTTGATGTAATGATGGTCTCCAGCCAGAAACCGTTCCTAGAAATACCAATGTGTGATATGCCCTAAAACAGGTCTTGGCCGGAGGAGGAACTATTGCATTTTAAAAAGGAAATAGAGGGTTTATGGGAGTGAGACTTGGGTGGACTTTTGGTGGGTTATTGCAATGCGCCTAATTATTATCATTATTAGGCGCATTGGAGCGTCCTTGATGTCATAAAAGGTGATGGCTGAAAATCAGTGCTGGTCACAAATGTGTCAGCGTAACACTGAGTCATCACCTATTGTAGTACACTTTTGTTAGTTGTGATTTTTTATGTTGTAACTGTATCTTTTGTTTGTGTTTCTACAATAAATATTTATTATTTCATTTCAAAGTTAAACAGTCATCAGCTCAATGTATTCCTGATCTGAACGCAGCCTAAACGTTTCAGTTGTCAAGTGTCTTCGGCATGGCCCCACTTCGGTTCAAACCCCACGGTAACGGTTACACTGTGTCATTGTCCAACTACATGTGCATATATAGCTACTTACTGGCTGTTGCTTTAGGTAAGTGAAAAAATCCGACTGTCCTAAAAGGTTCGGGTTATGTTTTTCTTCCCGTTTCGTTTCTGGTCAAAATTCATTGTTAGGAAGCGTATAGGAGAAATGAAAATAGTGACAGAAATCGATCTAAAGTGCTCAGAACAACTGCCGTTCGTGATTATAAAGAATTTGGACACAATCATTTCTGTTTATTCTTTTAACAAATTTTGAACTTTTAAAAATTCCGTTACTCCTATAAGCTTTCTAACCGGATGTAAGAAATTGGATATTTGTGTTCTAATGAAGTGCCTATCTATATATTATAGTCCCCAAACACTATCTTATACATCAGAAAATCGCGTTATATTTTTATTATTAACGGTTATAGTTATTATATTCATTCTGCGTTAGTTTTTTTAGGGTTCTTTACCCAAAGGGTAAAAACGGGACCCTATTAATATCGCTCCGCTGTCCGTCTGTCTGTCTGACCGTCTGTCACTATGCTGTATCTCATAAACAGTGATAGTTACACAGTTGACATTTTAACAGATGATGTATTTCTGTTGCCGCTATAACAACATATACTAAAAAATAGAATAAAATAAATATTTAAAGGGGCTCCCATAAAACAAACGTGATTTTTTTTTGCTTGTTTTTGCTCGATATTGATAACGGCAACAGGTTGACGCTTGAAATATTTACAGAATATTTAGTTATATATTTACTTTAAATAAATAATTAAATAAATATAAAATTAATATTAAAGAAGGGCTCCCATACTACATGATGTTTTTACCGTTTATATTGAGTCCAACTCGCACATGGCCGGTTTTTTTATGACATAGGGTGCTTGCTCATACATACTCAAACTCCTTTCTGTTTTACCTATTTACAGCGGCGATAACGTTCGTTGGAATAGGATTGGAGAGGATGGTTGGAATCACCCCATCCGCGCATATGTATTCCTACGTGGCGCCGAGCGTGTACACCTGTGACGTCATTATGGTGCTTATCATGGCGAGCGTCGGAGTCTTCGGCGCTCCTGGCCGCATGAGACGCATGTTGAAGTTCATGGATACTATTGCTTCCGTATGTTCTTCTTCTTATCATCATCATCATCATCATTCCAGTCGTTAGAAATCCACTGCTAGCCAAAGGGTTCCAAGGATTTTGCGTTCTATGGGAGGATATTCCGTGGATAAGGCTAGCTCCGTGGCGCAGCCGTCAACACGCCAGTCTGCGACACGAGAGTGCCCGGGTTCGATCCCCGGCCAGGTCAAGACGGAAAATGATCTTTTTCAGATTGGCCTGGGTCTTGGACGCGCGCCCGGTTACCCAAGCTACGGGCTTTTCCTCCATTCATCCGAGTGAGTAGTATCCCAATAACTTTATTCCCTTCCCAAATCCAACAAATTCCTATCCTTCCTTAGCTTAAAAATTCTTCCGATGGCCAACAGCATCGAAAGCAAACGCAGCCAAAGGAACTGCACTTGCTAACCCACCTGCCAAGCATTTTGATCCGGCTCGAAGGACCAAAATGTTTGGGGTGCAAGGTTGCAGTGGAAGGGAAATGCCGAATTGTTAGTTAAAAAATGTTTTTATTTAAAGTTCCACAAATGTGAGTAAATAGTAGTGAAAAATTCTCAAGTAGTTTTCACAAGTCAGAATGTTAATTATGAAAATGTTCGGTTGTTAAAGAAATGTTAAAATGTTATGTTGATTGTTAGAATGCACCCGGACCGGCCGACGTTTAGTTGTGCACTGTCTATCAATTACAAAGGCTCGCGGTGTGCGAATTAGGTAAAATAACAAAAGTGTTTGGTTGCATTATTGCACCAAACAATGGCAATAAAAATAAATATATAGGACAAATCACACAGATTCAAAGTAAGTTCGAGACTTGTGTTATGGGATACTAACTCAACGATACTATATTTTATAACAAATACATATATATAGATACACATCCAACACCCAGGCCAATCTGATAAAGATCATTTTCCATCTTGACCTGGCCGGGGATTGAACCCGGGCACTCCGTGTCGCAGGCTGGCGTGTTAACCACTGCGCCACGGAGCTGGTACATAAGGCGTTAGCACCCGCCACGCCCACAATCCTACTCCGTGCTGTAAACCTTTCATTTCCAGGTGGACAACAGCGTCAGCGCTCTCTACTCCCACGCGAAGGAACGCAGGGTTTGGGCTGCTCTGATTTTCTTCCTAGCCTTCCTCACTGCGCTGAAGGTGCAGGATCTCTGCTTTTTCTTACTGGAAACTAAACTCCCCACTAAAAAATGTAAGTCTAAACTATACCACTAGTTTTCTGCGAACTAGTTTCATGTGACTAGTGTTGTGGCGTGCTCGAAACTTTCGCGAACGGTGAGAAAGGGTCGGAAATTTTTCCCAAAAATTTCTTCTTCTTTCTCTCAAGTACGTGAATTGATTCGCGACTTGCTAGACGATGCAACTTGACGTGTTGACAATTTAGTATTTTGTTTAAATAAACATTTTACACAGTGACCTACTTTATACTTAGCGTTGTAGTTCACAAATCGTTTCTAATAGGTATAATGTGAAGTGATTAAGTTAATATTGGTAAAAAATGGAAGGTAGCCCCTTTAATCGCAGTGCACTGACGCGCCACAGTCCTTCGCCCACGCCCGCCTGCCGTAGTCCATTGCCCACGCCAGCCACCAGACCACCTGAACCCCAGCCCAGTCGCCAAGACGAACAGCCTGTTGAACTTCTATCCACACCGGACATACAAAATTGGATGACCTCAATTGAAAAGTGCCTTAATGACATATGTAACATATCATCTGAAGGCAAATTAAACTTTAAACACCGATCAAAAATTGAGGATTCAAAATTTATGCCGAAAAGTGGGTCACGGGACATCCCAAATGGCAGTTCAGTACCAATCACTGAAACAAAAAACTATACAAGCCCATACTACGATTCAAATACTTAGGGAAAAAAATGATCTCGGACACCAAATTCAACATTTGAAGGAAATTATTGAACAGCCTTTCCCAAAGCAAAACAGCCAAGAGCCCTCAATACCCATCACGGGACGATCTTTTGCTGATATGGTAAAAAAGAGCACACGAAACTTTATCCTGCCCAGTAAAATAAGTTCTGTAGCAATTTACCCTACAGATAAGCTTAGATCGAGCGAGGAGACCAAATCTCTAGTGCAAAAAATTATAAGGCCTGACCAAATGAAGCTACATGTGCGAGGACTACGAAAGACTAAGAACGGAGGTATCATCATCAGCACAGACACCAAGGACGACGTCGAGAAACTAAAGCAGTCAGCACAACTCACGAACTCGGGCCTAACTTTGGATGAACCACAGAAGCGCAAGCCAAGAATTGTAGTCATTGGAGTGCCTTCGGCCATGCAGGAAATTGATGTCCTTAATAGTATTTATCATCAAAACTTAGCCGATACTATTCAAGATTTGACACTGGAGAGATTTTTGGCTTCTATACAGCTAAGTCATAAGTCGGGTAAGAAAGGTGCCGAGACCTGCAACCCATAATAAACAAGGATAGAGTCTTTGTCAACTGGTCGTCGTGCCCTGTTCGTGATTTTACCTTAGTAACACGATGTTACAAGTGTCAGCAATATGGACACGCGGCCAAGACATGCAGAGCGGACACCAACACGTGCGGCCATTGCGGCGAATTAGGTCATGCGATTAAAGATTGCACCAAAAAGACAGAGTCGCCGAAATGCGCTACATGCTTGCACTACAAGAAACCGTGCAATCACAAAACAGGTGATGCAGACTGTCCGGCAAAACTAATGGCCGAAAAAAGATATATAAACACCATAGACTATATTAGCGCCTAAAATTAAGTTGAATTACTTTTATTTCGTAATTTTAAAAATTAATAGTTTTATTCATATTGTTCAAACCTTTTTTTTTTGGTAAATAACTTAATCATACTTCTATAAAAAACTTATTATTAAGAAACTGTTTTAGCATTAAGTAATATATTTTCATAGCTCTACAAGTACTCTATATTACCTATACTCTATTTCTGATAAGATGACTATACAAAAAAAAGAAAAAAAAAATACTACATAGTATCTTTTTAGTTTGTCGATGGCGAATCCTGGTGACCCGTAATTCAGGTTTCTTGAAAACCTAGCACGGGCACCAGTTCTCCACATAAATTGCTCTACTAGTAATTTCATAAAATATTACTCTTTTAATGTTAATGTCTTTATTTATTATACATACACATAAACTAAGCTAATGGAGTGTCCTGGTGACCTGTAATACAGGTTCCTTGTAAACCTAGCACAGGCACTAGTTCTTTCTCCACCTCGCTTTTGTTTATTTACTAATATTATTTTTTCAGCTTTGTAACAATATATATCAAATGCATTTTTGTAACAATTTGTAATATCATATAGAACTTATTTGTGGAGAAAAATAAACGTTTTTTGATTTGATTTTTTTGAATTATTGAGAAATTCCCAAGAATTATTGGAAATTTCCCGCAAATTTTCGTGAGAAGGAATCCATGAGAACAGGGAATTTCTCTCCGGCACATCACTACATGTGACAGGTCTGTAGGCAACTATGTAGGTCAGAAATGTGTGCTTGATCCAGCATTCGTATTTTCTTTTTTAGGGTTCCGTACCCAAAGGGTAAAAACGGGACCCTATTAATTTCCCTCCGCTGTCCATATGTCTGTCTGTCTGTCCGTCTGTCACCAGGCTGTATTTCATGAACCGTGATAGTTAGACAGTTGAAATTTTCACAGATGATGTATTTCTGTTGCCGCTATAACAACAAGTACTAAAAAATATAATAAAATAAATATTTAAGTGGGCTTCCATACGACAAACGTGATTTTTTTGTTTGTTTTTGCTCGATATTGATAACGGCAACAGGTAGACGCTTGAAATATTCACAGAATATTTAGTTATATATCCACTTTAAAAATTAATAAATAAAAAAAATAAAAATAATAATTAAGGGGGCTCCTATACAACAGACATAATTTTTTTGCCGTTTTTATTGATAACGGTACGGAACCCTTCGTGCCCGAGTCTAACTCGCACTTGGCCGGTTTTAATTTTATCTTCTTCTTTTTGCGTTGATGGTCTTTTGTTTTCTTTTATATTTTTTCCGCTCATGAGTCACTCTAATTTTGTCTTCGTTCCAGGGGCTGTGTTGGCCCACCACTTCCTTTGGTTCCAGATCATGACTCTGGAAGTCCAGTTCGCCTTCACCGTACTGTCAGTTCATACGAGATTTAAAGCTGTCAACGATGCTCTGAGTCTCACTGCTAGACACCTCTCGGATAGTAAGTTTTCATTAAATATAAATATATACGGACAAATCACACAGATTGAGCTAGCCCCAAGGTAAGTTCGAGACTTGTGTTATGGGATACTAACTTAACGATACGATATTTTATAACAAATACATATATAGATAAACATCCAAGACCCAGGCCAATCTGAAAAAGATCATTTTCCATCTTGACCTGGCCGGGGATCGAACCCGGGCACTCCGTGTCGCAGGCTGGCGTGTTAACCACTGCGCCACGGAGCTGTCATTGGCCGATGGGTCCCTGTTATTTCTTGGGGATCCGAGCAAATATATTCCTCTTACGATGTATTTGGAGATGTCATCTTCGTATCAAGTCCCCTGTTGGACAAAGGACCTACAAGGATTCTTTGTTCTATGAGAGGTATTGCAATACTCACTACGATTGGCAGGTAGGTTGGCAAGCGCAAACTGCGCTTTGGCTTCTTGTGCTTGTTACTGCCCATCGGAAGCATTTTTAAGTTTTTATTTTCTATGATAATGTGTCCATCTCATCAAGAGATGTCTGGAAGAGATTATCACCTCTTGTTCTACTATATAATAAATATAGTTTTAAATAATGTTGTATCCTAATTTTGGTGCAATAAAGAGTATTTTATTCTTTAAGCAGAAAAGATCGAAAGTATTGGGATACTACTTATGAATGAATGCGTTTGAAAAATAATACAGGTGTTAAAATTTGATTGAACTACTTATTCAGCTACTTTTATGTCATAAGAACTATACAAAACTACCGCCTACAATATTTATTCTATGACAAATGTCAACTTAGTCTACCTGCGACCATGAAAACTGTAAAGTTTTCGGAACGTTAGGTGTAAAAATAATGTTATATACGCGATAATACTGTATTAAAGTACTTGACCGTTATTTGAAACTGTACATATTGAGATAGGCCCTGTGTTTTCTGCTTTCTCTTTCTACCTATATAGTGCTGTCTCGCTCGCACGATCCCACCATCTCATCTCACCAGGCAGGGTGAGATGAGAGGGGCGGGCGCCCCTTGTGGGGGCGCCCGCCATCTTAGAATCATTGGCGTCCTGTTTTCTGCGGTGCACGGTCGTGCTAAGGACTGCGTAATATTCTGGTAAAATGAATTACATTTTAATTTAACCGTTTTTCTTTCTCATGGAAAATTACGGATAACATTTTATAAAATTATTACTTAAATTACTAAATTTACAAAGTCATGTAGTGACTAATATAGTAATAATGGAGTTTCCGTTCGAATTTATTACCATTTATTTTAAATTCTACCTTTTTAATTAAAGTGTTTGTCTTAACCGTGTTTTAACACGACTTTTTCCACAGATAAGTGAAGTGAAAGTGTTGCGTGTGATTTATAAATCAATATGGAGTCTTTTGACAGTAATAAAAATAATTCCCCTCGAGCGGGCCCATCTAATGTTGAGAACAACAGTTGTAGAGGAAACGTCGCGCAGTACTTCTGGTAGCAAGTTTACAAGTAGTTATTGTTCGTCGTCTAGTTCTAGTTCCTCCGATATTAATAGATATAAACGAAAGAAAAGGGGGGGCAAATATCGCAGGCGCAAGTCACCTTTTATGAGGGAAACAGCCAAAATTGTGTAAACAAAATGACTGTTGTTCATGGCAATTTAGTGGCGAACTGTATGTCAATAAAAGTCCGCCCAAATCGGTTATACGTGATTCAAATTTAATTTTCAAAATTTATACACTTTAAGTGGAGCCTGCTGAGCCCAAAGCTTTGGTTGAGTATTTAAAGGACATGCAACATTTTGATAAAAGTGAATGGTGCGAAGTCCGTTACGCGGACACGCAAAAAATATATAATCCTACACCGGGGTTTGTGGAACTAGAAGTAAATGACGAGCTAAGAGCTTATAATTCATTACGTCATTTCGCAAATTCTGAAATAGCCTACGCTGCTTTAACATGTTGTGTTCTCAAACAACGCGATGTCTTATAATCATCTATTCGGGATCTTTTGGAATGGGCCCAAGAATCTGAAATTTCTTTTGACGGTTTACGTGGAAAATAGAGGAATTGTTTTTAAAGGGTGATGTGTTCAAGTTTCATCAGAATTACTTCAACTCATTTGTGGCCACAGAGCTGAGGTTATACAAATGAGCAGACATGGAATAATTAACTTTGTACGTGACCCACTTACCAAAGTAGCTTTGCGTAAAATTCCGCCCTCATGTCAACATTTATTTAATGCTAAGTCTTTGACTTCTGTCCTCAAAAAAGCTGGAGGAGTAAGGGAAACATTCCTACCCCCACAAAAATAACAAAACAACACTAATGCTCCAGCTGCACAAGCTGGTACGAGCAAGCAAACTTGCCACCCCCTGCAGGGGCAGGCAACTTTTAATGGACCCTCGCAGGGTACCACACACTCACATGGATGTTGTGCGACGCACATTTCCCATGCTAATCAACCCCCACAGGGTTGTTGTCACTCATGGCCTCGCAAGGACATGGTAATTATAACGCTGACTCTTCGATGCTTCAGCTGCACAAGCTGGTACGAGCAAGCAAACTCGCCACCCCCCGCAGGGGCAGGCAACTTTTAATGGACCCTCGCAGGGTACCACAGACTCACATGGATGTTGTGCGACGCACATTTCCCATGCTAATCAACCCCCACAGGGTTTTTGTCACTCATGGCCTCCGCAAGGACATGGTAATTATAACGCTGACTCTTTGATGCTCCAGCTGCACAAGCTGGTACGAGCAAGCAAACTCACCACCGCCCGCAGGGGCAGGCAACTTTTAATGGACCCTCGCAGGGTACCACAAACTCACATGGATGGTGTGCATCGCATATTTCTCATGCTAATCAACCGCAGGGTTGTTGTCACCCATGGCCTCCGCAGGGATATGGCAATTATAACGATGACTCTCACTCAGCGCTTTCTAACTCTAGAGGTTCCTTTCGACCCAGAGGAGGTCGGCAGACCTACAAGTCCCAAGAGTATAATAAGCGCAAGTCATCGAGACCAACCTCAGACTTCAAGATGCGTGGGAAGAAACGAGGCAAGTATTGACAACCAATTCAGAGCGGGGCGACTACTTTTATTTCACAAAAGGTGGGAACGGCTCGGTGCTCCACCGTTCATTTTAAAAATAATAAGACGATAAGTCTGGAGCATAGGAGGGTAATCCTCTTCACCAAAACCACCACTCTCGATGCCTCATCGGATCGAAAAAAGACTCCACACTTCTGTATCAGAAGCTATTACAACCGTGTTGTCACAAATGAAATAACAACATGTCTTAGAAGTAGTCAAACCGTCTCCAAGCTTTATTTCGACTATGTTCCTTATACTGAAAGGCGACGGCACTCACCGTCCCATTTTCAACCTTACGTCTCTGAACGATTATGTAATAACTGAAAAGTTTCGTCTTATAAAAGTACAACGCATCCCAGATTTTTTGCAACCGAGAAACTGGCTATGCAAAATCGATCTATCGCAAGTCTATCTTCATCTTGGAGTCCAACCTTTTCATATGAGGTTTATGCGGTTTCTTTATAAAGACCAGCTACTAGAAATGACGTGCCTGCCATTTGGCCTAAGCACGGCACCGAAAGTCTTTGCCTCCCTTACAAACTGGGTGGCGCAAAGCCTAAGTGAACTCTGTTTACAAATTACAGTCTACTAGCTTTTGCCCGCGGCTCCGCCCGCATCAATGTTTATCCCTCGGAAACAGTACTTTTTCCCGGGATAACATACGTCCATACCAATGGAATGTACCATATGTCGTACCCCAGATAACGTGTATACAAAATTTCATGATGATCAGTTCATTAGTTACAACGTGAAAGCGTAACGAACAAACTCACTTTCACGTTTATGATATTAGTTAGGATTTGGACGATTTCCTGCTGGTCCAAGACCAAGACCGACAGGTCCCAGTTCACATGTCCGCATCCTCCTAGAGAGACTGCAGTATCTGGGTTGGCAAGTGAATATGGAGAAGTCAATCAAAACCCCTCAGCAGAATCTAGTATTCCTGGGTGTGAATTGGGACACTTGAACCAACAAGAAATCGTTACCCAAAGAGAAGTGCATTACTCTCTCTGCGAAAATAATGCATATTTTCAATCAGGTTGCAGTCGAGCTGAAAACCTTACAAAGTTTTGTGGGCTGTCTCACTTTATGGTGACGGATGCATCCGATTTAGGTTGTGGAGCCCAATTGGACAACCAGTCTTTTTCGGGTCATTGGACCAACCAAGAACAGGGATTGCAATGCAACCAAGAAGAACTCCTTGCAGTTCTAAAGGTCTTGGAAACCCAAAATCAGAATTTGGGTCAGTCCACTCTGTTGTGGCAATGCAACAACAAGACAGCAGTTGCTCACGTGCGGAACGAAGGAGGACCAAGTCAATGCTGATGAACATAACAGCAAGAATTGATCAAATTGCTAGATTACTCTCAGATTCAGATATCTGCTAGTTATATTCCAGGCAAGTACAATTGGCATGCAGATCATCTGTCTCGCTACCGTCTACTCCTAGAACGGCATTTATTGCCTCTTCGAACAAAAATATATTTATTTATTTTTTAAAATACGGTGTTCCTCTCATGGACCTGTTTGCTTCAAAGAACGCACAAGTTGTCTGCAATTATGTCTCCTTGGGCCGAATGTTCAGTCAAGCCTTTTATCACGATGCATTCTCCCGGACTTGGGACTACAACCTAGCGTGGGTATTCCCTCCCCATACCTGATACCCAAGGTATTAGCCAATCAGGCTCGAGATGTATTCTTGCTAATAGTCCCACGATGGGAAAGAGCATTTTGGAAAGCAGACTGGAGTCCCGAGCGATAGCGGCTGGATTCACAATCCACAACCTACACCAGTATCTAATCGATACTTCAATTGGTCTGCCTCCACCCAAACTCCAGGACATGACCCTGGAAGTATGGAAATGTGGGGGAAGGCAGATAGCCTAACAACCTGGAATGACTCGCAGATTAGTTTGGCCCTAAGTTCCTGGAGAGCTTCTACTAGGAAAACTTATAAAGTAGTCTGGAGTAGGTGGCTATCTTGGTGCAATAAATCGCATTAGAGTCCATTTCATCCTGATGGCTCGATTCTGGCTAAATGTTTAGCTGACTTACACCTAAAGGAAAAATCTTTCCTTTAGTACAATTTCGCTTCATAAATCAGTAGTTTCCACACTATGTGGTACTGAAATTTCTGGTCAACTGAGTTCTTATGTACTGGTCAAGCATAGATTGATATGTACTGCTTTAAAAAAAAAAAAAAACGATTAATTGTCATGGTCAATCGACCATGAACACCCTGGTGTCAGAGTTCTTCGGACACGGACTGCTAGGTGGTACCCGGGACCACCGGCTTAACGTGCCTTACGAAGTACAGAATCATCTTTATTATTAGACAATCAGGTGATTCAAGCCTGCAATGTCCTAACCAAACGGAAAGCAACTAAACAAAGTATGCTTCCCGTGGGAATCGAAACCACGACCCCGGGTCTACAGACAAATGCCTTTTCTCTTGAAATATAGTTTACACATAAACGATTTATTTTCCGCAAGTAGACACACAGCCATATTATGCTTTCGGCTTCACGTACTTTGATTGGTACGAAAATTGTAAAATATACCTAAAGACGACATCTTATCAAGAGGTAATTGGCAATCTGGTGATACATTTAGAAAATTTTACAGGGAACAGGTCATACCAACTCCCGTTAATAGAAACATCACTAGTTGTTTATTCCAATAAGTTGATTGTGTATTTTCAATACAAAAGTGATTCAAATTGTTTCATTTACTTTACTTTACGCATACTTTGTGATGTATATGAATCGCATTTATAAAAGTTTATTTTTGAATTAACTTGTCATATTTTTTTTGTTAAACATATAAGAACTTATTTACTCGCACTTCCCACTTGTATATCATCTCAATTATTATATAATAATTGAGATTATTATATTTGGTAAATTCATTTTACCATGAAAATGATTACAAATGATACAATCGTATCATTATTTAATCTTATTCGTCTCACATTGGCGTCCATCTCACCCAGGCGATAACAAACACGTCTCAATATGTACAGTTTCAAATAACGGTCAAGTACTTTAATAGAAGCGTTTTACCTGAAATAAAACGCATATTAAATACTTACCTTATTTGAAACTGTAATTTCAATTCCTGCCTGGGTACATATTTCGTCTCAATGATTCTAAGATGGCGGGCGCCCCCACAAGGGCCCCCCACCCTGCCTGGTGAGATGAGATGGTGGGATCGTGCGAGCGAGACAGCACTATATAGGTAGAAAGAGAAAGCAGAAAACACAGGGCCTATCTCAATATGTACAGTTTCAAATAAGGCAAGTATTTAATATGCGTTTTATTTCAGGTAAAACGCTTCTATTAAAGTGATTTTATTCAAATGGGTAACAATCGCGCAAACATCAGAAACCATTAAAATCCGTTGTTAGAGGGGTCAGTTTTATCTGCCTCTGACTGTATATAGATTATAGATGACACAAATGTACCTACTTCGCGTGTCCGAACCCCGACGAAGCGTCAAGGATGGCCGCGGCCACAAACAGTCCGCGGGAGTCTGTTGTTGCAGCCGGAAGGCTGCCGCAACTAAAATCCTAACGATTCGAAACTAATATCGCGTAGATAATACCGTATTAAAGTGATTTTATTTAAAATATTAAGATTACATCTATTTTCATCATTTCAGCGCAGAAAACTAAGCATAAGAATACAGAGACGCTAAACCTTTTAGCGGTCAAAGTAGCTCCGAGTGAGTCGCAGTTTGAGAAAGCTGTTGTCATCGTCAAGAAGTCAGGTCAGTCATAACCACAGATATCAGAATATTATTAGGTTACATCTGTTCCCTGACCTCGCCAACCCGTCTGGCCAGCGTGGAGAGTGTAGGCCAAGTCCTCTGGCTGCTCTGGCCAAGTATGACCCTAGTAGTACAGAGAGGGTCGTGCTCCTGTAGTGGAGACTAAAAAGGACCTGATGATGATGATGACATCTGTTCCCGGTCGACCGGCAAGGTATATGCACTTGCACAAGGTTACATCGAACGCTTGTATACAACGCGGCACTTCGTAGTTCGATCGATTAAAAACAGATGGCGATACTGTTTCCTTGTATGAAGGTTTATGAAAAATGTTCCCGTGGGCGTATCCTTACTTTTGTAATCATTGTATACACCGCGCTTGGCAGGCGGGCATCAATTCCTATCTTTATCCAGATTAAAAATGCTTTCAATGGGCAGCAGCACACGAAGCCAAAGTAACTGCGCCTACCAACCAAGCGTGGTAAGTATGGCAATATCCTCCCACGAAATGAAAACTCCTTGGAAGAAGCCTTTGTCCAGCATTTGACTTCTTACGGCTCAAATAATAATGATGATTGTGTATAAATTCTATGAATGTGTGTATGTTTAAGTGACTGGCGAGCCACGTCTGGTGGTGTCTCCAAGCGATGCTGTTCACCGCATCGCTTCTCTCCATGGCTCGCTCTGTAACGTGGTGCATTGCATTGAGCAGTGCTACAGCACCCCACTGATCCTAATAATGACATCCACCTTGCTACAGCTAATCGTCACCTCGTACTTCGCTTATTTAGAGATCGGTAAGTAATTAAATTTTTGACGCGCATAACATAGATTTGTGTAGACTGCGCATGCTAAAGTAGTTTTAAAACCAAGTGAATGAATTCTTACTACATCTGGGGTTTCCCAAGGATCTATTCTTGGTCTTCTCTTCATTATTAACTATAATTCATAATACAGCAGTATTTCATATGGGGCCGGACTTGAACCTTATAAAACAAAAGTATATGGATATCGTAAGTATATACCCGGAGTGAAGTACTGCTTCGCTCTATTGAGCACCCCAAGTTTTTAGAAATTATTTTGGCTTTACCTTCTAGATAACTCCGGAACTGCGACTAGATTTCAACATCATCATATCAGTAGCAAAAAGTCCACTGTTTGACATAGGCCTACCCCAAGGATTTCCAATACGATCCGTTGGAAGCGGCCTGCATCCAGCTTCTTCCTGCGACCTTAATCAGGTCATCCGACCATTTTGGGGTCGGTGGGTGTCCGACGCTGCGTTTGCCGGTACGTGATCGCCATTCGAGAACCCTTCGGCCCCATCGGCTATCGATCCTGCGCGCTATGTTGAGATTTACATAAAGATTTTTTTATCAAGCCAGTCCAAATGGCTCGCTGTTGATCTCGTTCCGGATAACATTCAATCGTGTCAGGATAACGGGTTTAAGCTAGCAAGATTTGACCCTGTACAAACATACATACGTGTACAAACATACATACGATCATCAAATTATATAACATTTATCGTTGTACATTTTATGAGAGGCTTATGCTCAGCAGTAGGCGGAAGACGGACTGTTGCTGATGATGATGACATATTATGGTAAGGGGTATCATCCTCAACTGCCGGAACGGTGTTTGTAGATATGGCATTGAATACGCGCGCCCGGCCTCCCGAGCTGCTACTTGCTCTTCCCTCATTCACCAAAGTGAGTAATATCCCAATACTTTCATTCCCTTCCCAAATCCAACAAACTCCTATCTTTCCCCAGCCTAAAAATGCTTTTCAAGCCGCGTTGGAAGCATAAGAAGCCAAAAAATCTGCGCTCTTGTCAAGCGTGGTCTGTATGGTAATATCCTCCCATGAAACGAAAAATAGATAGATAGATAGAAACCCTTTATTGCACATCAAGGAGAAACAAAAATGGATACATGTCTCATCTTATAATCTAGAAAATGCGCAAAAGGCGGCCTTATCACAGAGCAATTTCTTACAGGCAACCTTTTAAGAAAAATCACTCTAGAATACAGTGGGTGCGGGGTAGTTAAATTATTACTAGAATTATTTATATATATATATCAAAAAATACTGAATAAACGCAAATAAATAAACTTAGTAATACATACTAATAATACAACTTAGTAATATACTAATTACTTATATTATATATACACATATATATATAATAACTTACACGTTTGGGCGAGATAAAAGATAGCGGTGTGAAAGGATAGTATCATAGAGATAAGAAATGTGTTTTAACTTGAGACTTAAAGCTGGCTAGCATTTGAGCACACCGGATAGAGAGTGGTAGTGAGTTCCAAAGATGAACGGCTCGAACAGGGAAAGAACGGGCGTAGAATTTAGTGGAGTGCTGTGGAACTTTCAAGCGCAGGTTCTCAGCACTGCGAAGGGGCTTCGTCTGCGCATCTTTATAAAAAGTAAAGAGCTGTCTTAAGTAAAGTGGAGAGTTTGGGTTAAAAAGAACAGTATATAACAGTGAAAGGGTATGCCAGTCTCGGCGAAGAGGAATAGGGAGCCACTTGAGTTGATTACATAAAAGATAAGCCTTTACATAAAAGAAATTTGCATTTTTGTCAAAGAAAATTTTAATCTTTTTAAACAGGCTAAGGATTTATTCCCAAGATGCGTCAGAAACCCAGAAAGATTGGTATTCGATGTAGTTACAAAACAGGAAAAATTCAAAAAGAACTGTTATGCCATGTGCGTCACTATTTATAATAAACTACCACATACAATAAAAGAGCTTCCATTACATCGATTTAAAAGGGAGCTTCATAACTGGTTGCTGAATAATTTATTTTATTCATTGAAAGAATTCCTGGACCAGAACATATAAATTGATTTTTTATTGATTTATTATATTTGTGTGTAATTTTGTTTTTTATATGACTTGTATGAAATGTTTAAAAATTACTACGGAATTGTTGACATGAGGAAATGTTTAATGTAATGCATGTGTATCCTAAAAGTAAATAATTTTGAAATTGTCAATTATAAATTATATTTATTTTAATGAAATATTTGTATACTGTTTTCAACAGTTAAATAGGCAGACATTTTTTGTCACACTCCATCTGTATCATACCCTATTTTATACAAATAAATAATTGATTGATTGATTGATTACGAAAATTAGAAACATGGTCGTATTTACGAAGTCCATATATGAAACGAATGAAAAGATTTTGGAGACGCTCAAGTTTATTAAGTTGCTCCTCAGTAAGGTCCAAGTAGCAGGTGTCGGCGTAATCAAGGATAGGGAAAAGAAGGGATTGTGCAATCATAATTTTGGTGTCAGTAGGCAGGAATCTACTAAGTCTTCGGAGTGATCCGAAAGCTGAGAAGATCTTTCTTCCGAGTTCAGATACTTGAGCTGTCCAAGAAAGAGTTTTATCTATATGAAGCCCTAGATTCTTAACACGATCGCAGTATTCAATTTTAACTCCATCAAACAAAATTATAGGTAGCTAAGTATGATCTAGTTGACTTAGTAGCCTAGAACTTCCTAGTAGCCTAGAACTTTCTAAAGAGAAATACTTGGTCTCCCAAGTATTTGTCTCCCTTTGTCCAATGATGTGTAATGATCACATATCAATTTTGTTTCGTATTTGTTATAGATACCCAAATGTCGGCTGACCAGCTCCAATTCATAATTGTTGAAACTCTGTGGATTATATTGCTTATACTGAGGTTATTAATGGTGGTGGAGCCCTGCCATTATACTGCCGTTGAGGTAAGAATTCAAGAATCCATGATACAATAATAATACTTAGTTGTGGCTGGGCCACGCTAGCGCTTTATTTACTTTTGCTTGTAGCCTGAGTGGGCTCGCTCGTCCGGGGATGTACCACATTCTCACAGAAAATCAACGTTTGAGTAGAAGTTTTACTGCTTGCATCGTTCGGTGAGAGAAAAAGAGCCAGAGGCCCATCCTCCTCCACTCCCCCTCCTTATGTCTTCCCCCAACTTCTGGAAAGGCCGGCAACGCTCCTGTCACACCCGGTGTTGCAGTTGTTCATGGGCAGCATTGATCGTTTACCATCAGGTGACTCGTTTGCCGCCTAATTATAATTAAAAAAAACTTAGTAGTTAGAGCTGTTGATGAATAACGACACCACAGACCCGAGTGTTCCTGAGAGTTAGTTAGAGCCCTCGCCCCTAATGTGTCTTTATCGGTCGGGGTGGAAACCCAAGCGTTCTCTTCTCGCTTCTCTCGGCAGTCAGGAAAGCTGGTGCTTAAGGGGCGGAAGTGTTATAACGCCGCGAGTAATTTCGAAAACGCATTCCTGAATCGCACCTGCCATTCAGGATTCAGGACCCCTTATGCCGGCAATATTCGTCGGCTAATTTAAGGGGCCCATCTACTAGACGGTAAGCTACCACTTGCCAATTAAGGTGGTGAATCATGATGATGGCAGGTGTCCTTTGCAATAACTCAGCACAAGAATACCCAAATTTCAGTCCCATAACCGAGAAACTTAATTTAAGAAATATTAAACGTAAATAGAAAAAGTGACTATGAAAACGTTGTACACTAAGTTAGGAAATAGGCCAGCTGGTCTTGATAAACCATATACGTAAGCAGCAACAAATTTTCACAATAAAACTCCTCCCACCCAAAAATACTTTAACAAGTGGTAACACATTACAGGGCAAGAAGACCGAGAGCCTCGTTTGCCGCCTATTGCTGGTGTCTCCGACCTCTGGTCCGCTGTCTGCTCGTCTGGAGTTGTTCTCGCGGCAGCTGATGATGCAATTACCATCCTACAATCCCATGGGATTATTTACGGTGGGCAGACCGCTCATAGCCTCAGTAAGATATCAGCGCTAAAGTACTTCTCATTTGAGTGTTTTCCTGACTGCATCCTCAGCTGTGACGTGACGTGTCAGAGCCCGGGGTTCACGCCGTAATATGGTTTGGCATAGTTTTTACGGCTGGTCGCTCGTATGATGCCATCCTGAGAATACCTGTGAATAGTAAGATGTTGACTTTGGAAACTAGACCATCGATGACCTACCAATACATGCTCGGTGATTGCGCAACCATCCTCGTCCAGTTTTGTTCGTAGTCCTTATATACTCAGTCATCGTAGTTGAAAGGTTACGTCCCGTTTCTTCTATGTTGCTCTTTCCACACTCACAGGGAACTTCGTATCTCGCCTCGCCCAAGGATCGTGCGTGACCCTTTGAATTTGTACATGGAGAGTGACTTTTCATTGTTGAAATAACTAAGCTTTTTCGATAGTCCAAAAAATGGGTCTCCTTACTTCTATCGTCATTATCATTCATCATTGCAACCAAAATAAGTCAACTGTTGGATAAGGGCCTCTCCCAAAGAATCCTTCATTCCATGGGAGAATACTGCCATACTTACCACGCTTGGGAAGTGCAGTTTGTTTGGCTTCTTGTGCTTCCGACCCTGCTGCCAATCGGAAGCATTTTTAAGCTGGGGAAGGATAGGAATTTGTTGGGTGCACTCGGAGGGCTGGCGCGCGTACTCGATGCCATACCAGCTACTACCGGCCAAGTAATTAAGAAGGGACCATGACCTTACTTCTATGGTTCTAATGCTGTTTATATAAATTATAAAACATTTTTTCCCTTCTATGGTTTTTTCTAATGCAAACAGATCATTTTTTCCACAGATTTTCGGAGCAGTTGCTACGTACTTAGTGATTCTAATCCAGTTTCAAGAAACGGGCACTAGTCTCTAATAAAAATCGACCAATTGGACTTGCGCTCGAAGGATTCAGCACCAGCGACTTCAGATAATGGGACAAGGCTTTAGCAGATCATCATCATCATCATATCAGCCGCAAGAAGTCCACTGCTGGACATAGGCCTCCCCCAAGGATTTCCAATACGACCGGTTGGTCTTTAGCAGATGATGATCAATATTTAAATATCTCAGTTTGCTTAACGACGAGAGTTCAAATAACATTGATGCTATTAACTTTTTGTTACTGTTACTTTTACTCACTTATATTTATATGAAATGAAGAAAATATGAATTTTTATTTCGACTGACATTAGTAGACTTTGAATAAACATCGTAAGGAACTAAGTTCCTTACGATGTTGTTGATGAAGTACCCGGAAATTCTTTTTTTTTTATTTGTTACTACCTGTGGCCGCTACTCCGTTTGCGTACATCACGATTTATAAACTAAAAAAACAAAATAAGTAGCTTTTTCTGTGTCCTGAACCTCTAAATGTTTATCTACCTAATTTCATAAAATATTTATTTATTTAAGAGTTATGGAGGAACTACATACATAAACATCAATAAGACCTCTCCAACTCGTCTGGCCAACGAGGAGAGTGTAGGTTAAAACCTCTGTCTGCTCTGGCTAAGTATGGCTCAGGTAGTACAGAGAGGGTCATCCCTCTCTGTACTACCTGAGCCATACTTAGCTTAGGAGCATGAGCTCCTGCAGTGGAGACTAAGAAGACCTGATGATGATGATAAATACATGCAGCATCATATCATTACAGCCCCTAAAATGTCCACTACTGGACAAAGGCCTCTCCCAGGGATTCATTATTCCGAAGGGAGGACATTGCCATACTCACCACGCTTGGCAGGCGGGTTGGCGAGCGCGGATTATTTAGTTTCTTTTGCTTCCAACGCTGTTGTCCATTGGAAGTATTTTTAAGCTGGGGAAGGATAGGAATATGTTAGGATCTCACTTTGGATGAATGGAGGAAAAGCAAGTATCAGCTCGGGAGGCCGGGCGCGCGTCCCTGATGCCATACCTGCAACCACCATGAACTCGTGAACGGGTGCTGCCAGGGGGGACAGGTCTGCTCGGCCTCTTTGAGACTTTTATCATATCTGTTGTTGTTGCACGCTCGATCGCTAACATAACGTGTTCCACAAAAATATGTAAATTAAAATTGTATATAACATGACAGTGGTCGGAATTGGTAGATTGATTTTATGTACTTGCATCATGAAGTGCCAATGTCATACATAACATGGATAAGCCTTTTCCCCGGGATTCGTTTCAGTACTTACGGGATTGAATTAAATATATTTCACTTAATAAATAAATTAATTAAAAGTAACTTTTAATTAATTTATTTATTAAATAATTAATTTAATAAACAAATTAATAAAAGTTACTATTTATATCAATATTTTTTGAAGAAGATCCAGAAATAAGTACATAAACCAGAGTTAAATCACGTTTTCACAACACAAAAAGTAACAAGTGCACTCTATGACGGAGCGAAAAACTAGTAATGATATATTCTTCATCCTACACGTAACGATTTCAAAATCCCGAAAAAAAATTAGAATCCCGGAATCCCGAAGGCATGTCCATATTAATATATACGTGTCAGTTTATTGACCTCAAATCAATCTACCTATTCCGATCTCCGAACATGACATCAGAAAAAAAAAGAAAAGAAAAATATTAAATATCATACAAAGCCCTTCAGGCAAGTAGGCGATCAATACTGTTGAAGAGTTTCTTTCGGCGTCTTCTTCTCTGCAGTGGTCGGTTCCGAAACGCTAGTAGTTTGTAGCTTTTAAACAATAATTAATAATTTGAATATAATATAATAAGTTTTATTTAAAATGTGAATTGACGTGAAAAAGTGTCTGAAAAGGTTTACTTTGAGACAATTTACTTTGCGTGCTTCCGCCACCAGTTAGTTCATGCAAACTATTGCTGGCCAGCGCCCACCCACTACTGTTAGTCCCTTCATACCCGCCACCAATAGTTGATCTAAATATCTTAGCTATTTTATCTGTAATTTTACCGTAATAAGATAAACTCGCTGCATACAAGATAAAACGCAAAGATATGCAGCGAGTTTATCTTATTACGGTAAAATTACAGATAAAATAGCTAAGATATTTAGAAAAAACAATATTCATATTGCTCTCAAAACAAACAAAACATTAAAATCACTTTGTAATACTAAAGACAAAATTCAATCAGATAAAAAATCCGGTATATATAAATTAACTTGCGATGATTGTCAACAAGTTTATATTGGACAAACAGGACGTAATTTTAAAATTCGTTATAACGAACATATCAACGCGTTTAAAAATAATCACCCCGATCGATCACATTTTGCAGAACATCTATTGGAAAATAATCACACATTATTAAATAATCACACATACAAAATATTACATACAGCGGAGAAGGGATTAAAAATGAGTATATGGGAGCAATTAGAAATAAATAAACATAAAAGGTCAAATATTACTTTGATAAATAAACAAATAGATTTGAATAATTCCCTATTATTAAATATATTTTCAATACAAAACCAAAATAACGATCAAGCCCCTCCCCCCTCCCAGATAGTATAAAAGGCGGCAATACGGCGTAATTTTTGTCATTCGTTGCTTGTCATTCGAAGGATCAACATCTAGGGTTCACTGCCTGAAGATGCCTCGTGTAGAGGCGAAACACGTGTCGCGAGCACGACGGCCGACATTGCTGCAGCCTCAACGGATGCAGCAGTATCGACCAGGGTTGCATGCATCAACTATTGGTGGCGGGTATGAAGGGACTAACAGTAGTGGGTGGGCGCTGGCCAGCAATAGTTTGCATGAACTAACTGGTGGCGGAAGCACGCAAAGTAAATTGTCTCAAAGTAAATGTAGCTTTGACTTCCGCAAAGAAACACCTGAGTCTATTAACTGTCTGAAAAGGCCTATTTTCTGAATAAATCTTTGAATCTTTGAACCGGACAGGTAGTTGAGGACGACACCCCTGACCTGACACAAAAATATACTGAAACGCTTTTTCAAATATGGAGGAGGGAGAAGATTATAATTCTGGATACAAAAAAGAACTCGTAAGGGAAATTATGTGTAAGGTCGAAGAAGAATACCGTCGATTTCTGTGTTTCATTAAAAACAATGGCATTATTGTACGCAATTTGGTGTTTGTTCGTTCAGTCCGAATGTGGAGTAAATAATCATAGAGCAGTACATACCTCTAATAAATAGGGGTAGCTGCAGTACGATAATTATTGGATGTGGGTTTGGTACTGCATAATTTGAAATTGTACCTTTAGCAATATTTTTCTTCTTGTTTCTTGTTCTATGCTGCGTGATGTATACGATTCTTGAGTTTAGTTTAATAGAAAGTATAAGATTAAACTATTTTAGTTCAAATTTTTTTTGTCTCGCTTTTTCAATCTGCAACATTGGAGAGTCGGAGAAGGACAAAAATAGTCGTTAGTATGCAAAATGACAGATTAGCAAATTGCCAGATGCTAATTATTTTTTCAAATGGAATATTTAAATGTATTTTTAAAACTTTTGTTTGTTTACTGATGAGGACAGCTCCGTGGCGCAGTGGTTAACACGCCAGCCTGCGGAGTGCCCGGGTTCGATCCCCGGCCAGGTCAAGATGGAAAATGATCTTTTTCAGATTGGCCTGGGTCTTGGATGTTTATCTATATATGTATTTGTTATAAAATATAGTATCGTTGAGTTAGTATCCCATAACACAAGTCTTGAACTTACCTTGTGTAACGGAACACTTATGTTCTCGTTCATGATTCTCAAATATTAACTGGAAAACTGAAATTCAATCATAAATACAGTCCTTTGTAAATTGTTCCACAATAATTCATTATATCCATCTTATTTTGTTTATTGTGAAGCAGAATGACATTGACAGTTTGTCTTATCTATAATTGACGCGAGGAAGAAAATTGATCTATGATCTATGAAAAGTAGAACTTAAATTAAAAATATGAAATTAAAAGTATAGTTTGACTGACTTTATATCTTTAAGTAAGAACAAGGAAATAAATAATCATGATGATAACAAAATTTGATCAAATAATTGATAATTAGTTTATTCTTTTGTCTAGTTGAAAAAAAGTAAGCATTTTACGGATAATCGAGAGAATCGATTCAATCAAAATTAAATAAATATTAAAATAAATTAATACTCAGCGTAAAAGAAATTTAAATGGTAAAATTTATTATAATATCTCGTGATACCAGATTATGCTAATAGGTCGATTCAAGGGATTCTATAGATAGCACAGGGAACACTAATAATTAAAAGAAAGCTATGAGATTGTCTATGGAATTAAATTTGTTACAAGGCACGCTGACCTTTATTTCGTTACTATTAGGGGTGAAGAAAGAGACAGGTAGTCTTGGAATGTTTTAGAAAGTTTTGGAACTAACCAATGGAAAAACTTTATTCAATTGAGAATTTAATGAAAAAGGTCTTATCGACAGGAATGAGCAAGGCAGATTAGTTATTAAATGTAGAGATATTAGTTAGATATTTGCATGAGGTTTTTAAAAAAAATATTGGCCAACGGTTTTTCAGTCGAAGTGGTGTGATTTCTGAGAACCGCACGGTAGCGAGTATAAAAGGCTACGGCGCCATTAGTCTGGGGGATTACGCATCGGGGAATTTGAAGAGTCAAGAGGAATTGCTGCCAGAACGCCACTGCAAGTTTTATTTTAAATCAAGAAAGAAGTAGTTTAAAGTGTGGGTTATCGCGTTATCTTGGCAAATTAGGATCGAAAAGTCCCGCGAAGTCCCTTGCAAAAATATTTTAGCTAAGAAGCACATTGGTATCGTGTTCTGAAGTTAAAATATTGTAGATTCTTTTGAAATATATGAATATTAGCTTGTCCAGAGTAAATTCACCATAATAGTTTCATATACTGTAAAGTTTTGAATGATATTGAGGAAATGATGTTGGGGAGATCTTTGATTCTTCGAAATCTTCTCCGTGTCAAATCTGAGATATCTAGTTTCTATTTGTTTGATTTTAATGTAAGTTTAATAGAGTTTTGTGTCGAATTGGGGAATACATGGCCAAGATCAACGCTGGACCTCTATTCCTTATGAGAGCGATTGTTCTTTATGAGGGTAGCGGCCAAGTAGGAGTAAAAATAATTCGACATTGTAGCTGGTCGAATGGGCTGAAATTCCCAGCCTAGCTATGCTACTTGGGGCGTCCAGACGGCCTCTGTGCCTACGGAAACCTACGGTCCGAACGGTGCGCTAGTTTTCAGCTCCCTAGCCACTTGGGGACACGTCTGGGACCTCAAACCTTTGTTAGGGCGTGGAAGTCTCGATCCTGACCACAAGAGATGACCACAACCCAAGAGTGATAGGAATAATAGGTTCGTGGGCCCAAACTCTGGCTCCCTTTTACAGCTTAGAGATGACGGATCCTTGCTAGGAACCTAATCTATTTACCAGAGTAGGAAATCTGATTTTAGGAGCAGTCAGGCAGGTAGAATCATTAAAATAGGGCGAGGGAAGCTTCCTCAAATCTTTTTAGCTAGATTAGGGAGCGATCTCTTACACCGGAGTTCGTTCTACACACACACACACTTTGGGGATGGGGGGACAGTAACTTAACACCTTTAGACTAGAAATTAGGGACTGATAGGGACTAGATTAGGCCCATTAACGGTTGCGTCAGGATAAGGAAAAGAGGGGTATAGGAGATAAAATTCCATTCGTTTTCACGGTAAATCCGGTGGTAGCAATATAACCATCCTAGCTGCTGGTGGGTAGGACGTTAATAATTCAAACAATTAATCTTCGACAGTAATTTTAAGTTAGATAGTCGTATCTAATATGAAAGTGAAGTTGAATGTGAAAATATGATAACAAAATGGCATAAGTTGGTTCTGTGATAGTGACAAGTGATAATGCTGACGAAATGTGCGTATTCTGATTGTGAAAGATTCAGAGAATCTGTTTCTAACAAAGGTATGAAATTCCTAACCTTAATTTTTATGTACAAGGCCCTGAGACTATAATAGTGTATAGAGTATCTACCTGAATGATTTGGGGATTTTCATATTGTAAAATCACATAGATTGGCCATGAACAATTAATATCATAACTTGTGGCATAATCTCATAGTTATTTGACAATGGATTGAGTCTGAGTTGTCTATTTAATTACTAAATAAATATCTTCTTGATCTACCCATTCTGTTGGTAAATTCAGATTTGTTTAGTCCAGTGAGATCTAATAACTCTCTGACAATATATTATCATGATAATCATTCTCTGAAGGAGATGGTCTGTTGGTTCCATGGAAGTCATGTAAATTCTGTAAGGTTGAGATATTGACAATCCACATATATACCATATGATTCATCTAATTCTGGAATGAATAATGAATTCTGGGAGAGTAATGTTCCTTATATACTACCAAGGGCGAGTGTAAGATTGACTCAAACCCCTATATATTGAAATCTAGGAATATTACAATCCTCACACTTAAATTGGTTGAATCACTGAGACAAGTAAGTCTGATGTAAATGTACTTAAATACTAATAGACATTTCATCTCAATCTATCTCTAAGATCTAGAGTTAGTGCATAATAGTGCTTATACATAACAGCATGGTATAACATTTACATGCTTACATACATAGCTACATAATTCCTGAAAATAATAGGATAATGAGTAACAATTGATACAGGGAGTATTATCATGTAAGGATGCCTTTTCTACAGTGAAGGTTGAGGTATAGTTTGACTGACAAACAAACCCTTGCTATAAAACTCCATCTGAGTACCTAGTACTACCTGCTTGTTGTAAATTCATAATTTGAGTTCTTTGCTTTTACACCTCCGTGGTGTTATTTCAAAGTAAATAAGTCTGAACTCATCCCAGCGAACACAATGAGAGCATAATGCTTGTGTAGCAGGTAATACGCTTGAAGACATTTAGTCTACCCTCTTGTCTCTGAATTAATAGTCAGACATAATTTTACTGACAAATTGCCTATCCTACTATTAGGTGGGAACAAGTACTATTTACTCTTTAATGGGTATCCCTATTGCTTTCCAAAAGAAATTAGCATACGGAGGAATCACGTCCAAGTCTGGATGACGAGTGGTACTCTGGCGGGCGGAAGGCGGGGCTCGACAGTAAACCGTAACACCAAAATGCTGGGTACATTCACTATAATGTATATCTACCACCACTGACTAATACATACAATGACAATATTAAACTATTACCTTAGACTTCTATCCAATATCTACAGTTGTGGACATCTATAACTCATTATAGATCAATATGGATACTTACATTCTAATACTTACTATACATATCCGAAATTCAATACTATATCTATAAGCCGCTGGTAGAGGAACAATTTCTGTAGAATGAACCATGCTAGATAAGCAATATGCTCCTTAATGAAAATAATTAACCAACTCTTCATAAAATAAGGCAATTATATTAATGTGAAATAGCAGGCAACAGAAAATAACACAAAGTGCAATTTGAACAATATTTATTAGGAAAAACATAAGCGTACCTTACGATAAGGTTATTCTTATTTATAAGTAAAAATTAGTCATACACAAGGCCGATAGCAACCTTAGGCATAGCATAAGATAGGATTAGGCTTCCTCACCATAGGTTAAGATCAAAATCACTTCATTTAAGAAGGTCCAGGGGTTACTATGATAAAACAAGGGTTACTTCCGCTAGATATGATCATGCCATATAGATTTGAACAAAGAAACAAAACATTAATAGGGTATGTAGGTTGATAAAGTAGATTAAGAGTAATACAGCTAGTATTTGGTGCAGTTAGGAATTCATAAGTAAGGGTAGGCTAGAGAAGAAAAAAAATATACACATAGGTAGGGTACAATTTTGGTGCCGTGACCAGGATATCTGGTGTGATAGCTGTATTACTAGTAATAGTATTTTGATTGATTACGGCCCCAATAATCCAAAGTGTTAGCATAGCAGTGTATACATACATAGGTTAATTTGATAGTAGAAATGTTCGATTTATTGTTTTGTTTCACTGTTCAAACCCGCTTAGTGACTGGACAGGCGATTCTCCATAAGGATGGCTTCGTTTGGTCACATTTTGATGCCGAGACATGGAAAAGATGTTGTGATTTTGTTGAAATGGTTTCATGTTTTTCAATCGTGTTGGATTAAGCCACATTTCACATCACTCGAAACCGTAAGCAAAGTAGTAGGGTCGTATTTTCTGTGAGTTGTATTATATGTCAATTTAGATACCTGAAACAAATAAAATAGCTTAATAAAAAGGAAATAAATGCTTAATTCTGCTACTACGCATTTTGATATTGTGAATCTGTCATTATTTTCACGTTTGACAGTAGTCGTTGTCGTTGGTATATTAAGCAAAGATAAGTAGTGTTATGCAGCCATACGAGTGAGGCTCTACACTATGCGAGAATATTTTAAGCAGATTCTTATCTCTATAGAATTAATGTTGATTTGTTTTCTGTTTGCTGGATTATGTTAACATAATTTAACAATAACAATTAGAATTTACTTAGAAATAAAAACGATTTCGTAATTATGGTAACTTTGCATAGCTACTAAACAAAATAATAGTATGAAATTATTAAGACATTATCTACGGCTATGAAAATGTTTTATATCACCGGCGTCATCTAGTGATCACTAGTTGAACTATTGATAGTACGGTTTGATATTAGTTCTAAGCATCGCGTTATTTAAATTACCTTAATATTTAAATAGATATTCCTAAATATTTATTTTTCAAAAAAAAATTTTGCATATTGAGCTAGGTAGAAAACTACATAAAACTAAAGAAAAAATATCTACATACTAAAACATTTTATTACAAAATAATTATACCTTTTATCGTTTTAATATATTACTACGGATTTAATGCGTATATATTCGGACACTGGGATTTATTATTGAAGGAAGGGATATTGATATGTGGTTTGTTTTGGTTGTCAGATCTGACCTTACGATACGGGTAACAATTATCTGATCCTAAATCGTGCTGAAAACCTATAAGATGGTTAGACCTCAGCGTAAACGTAAAATCCCGAGAAGGTATGGACCTCAGGATTCTAATAGGGAAAATGAAGAAGAACCAGTGATAGAACAAATACCACTTGAGGGTGAAGCTAATTTAGCTCAATCTCTAGAAGAACCAGTGATAGAACAAATACCACTTGAGGGTGAAACTAATTTATCCCAACCTCTAGAAGAACCAGTGATAGAACAAATACCACTTGTGGATGAAACTAATTTAGATCAACCTCTAACGAAAAGAAGATGTCGGCGTATAGTAAAACCCATGCGTAGAGAACAAGGTTCAAAAGAAATAGCTGTAATGCAATCTATGTTAAGGAGAACCGTAGGGTTATTGACAAGAAAGATAAACGAATTAGGAGAAGATGTGAAACGTACACGAGCAGCCTTACCGGATAATACAGAAACTAACACGAGTAAAAATATAGTGACTAATGATAATCCGGAATTAACGGAAATAAACGAGGATATGGAATCTTTACAAAAGGAAGAACAAATGCCCTCAAGTGAGAAAAAATACGTAATATGTAATGTTAAAAACATTAACTTAGAAAAACCTAAATTCGGAGAGGTGGCAACCCATCCAGTTACTTTTATAGAAGACTTGGAAACTTATTTAAAAAAGGCAGGGAAATCTGAGAATCAGTTAGATTTAATCCAAGAGTGTCTTGTAGGTCATGCCAGAGACTGGGCAAGAATCTATAAGGGACGATGGAATACATTAGAAGATTTTAAGAGGGATTTCCTCAAGGCTTATTGGGGGGAAAACGAGCAAAATGAGTTGCGTAGAAAGATTGTCCAGGGAACGTGGGATAGGACTAGTACTCCTAGCATGACTCAACACTTCCTTCATCTAACCGGTAGAGCGCGGATGCTTAGTTTCAATATGCCTGAAAAACAATTAGTTGGGGATATAATGCGGCATTATCCTAGATATGTACAGCAAGGTTGGATTACGTCCAATATTGAAACCATTATAGGAACTGCAGAATTTTTGAGGAAGATGGATGATGTACAGAAACAGGAGTTTCAGGGAAATAATGCAGTACCTAAACACACTAAAACTTGGGAATCTAAGAGAAAAACGCAACAACAAGCATATCGTCATTGGCAGAAACCTCAACAGGAGTCGCAGTCGAAACAAAATCAAACTGTAAATTCAGTCGAAAATGTAAACAATGCGGATGCTGTAGTGTTAAACTAGAGAGGGTTGATAAAGTCTCCGGATCAACTCCGACATCAGGGGACAAGGGATATCATATGATGGTTCGAATGAATTGGAGGCCGGGTCAAGCGTTAGGGAAATTTAGTACTGGGTCAAAATATCCCATATGTCTTAAATTAAGAGCTAACTATGACGGACAAGGATTAGGATATGGGAAATTAGACTTTGAACGCAAGATATAGCTGGTCAAATAGTAGAGGTTTTAAAATTAAATAGTCAACACTCATTATTTGATATACATGAGGGCAGTTTAGTGTCAGCGGTTTTCGATGAAAGGGTCGAAAAATCACAGGGCAGTCGTAAATTTAAATCTGAGTTACTAGTGAACATCTTTGACGAAAAGATAGTTGCTCTCTTAGATACAGGTAGCGATATAACGTGTGTGTCAGAAGAATTTTGGAATCTTTTACTTTCTAAAAATCCTAATATACCTTCCTTACCTATTAAACCTTTCTTTATTAAAATAGCAGTAGGACAAAAAAATATAGAAATTCGTAAAATAGCTTTAGTTAAATTAGGGATAGGCCCATTTGAAAGTGACCTTTCTGTATTAATAATTCCAGGGCTTACCTCCAGCCTTATTCTTGGTTTCGACTGGATGAAGGAAAATAAAGTTTCTATTAAGTTAGACGAACATGAAAAAGGGATCGAAATATTAATAGGTCAGGAAAAGCGTCTGTTTAAGTTCCATGAGAGTCGGCAAATTAACAGTGTGGTATGTCCGGAACAGGCGTTGGAAGTGAACGAAGTAGTCGAGAGTTCGTATAAGAACATACAAAATTTAATAACTCAGTTAAAATTAAGTAATTATCAGAAAGTAGAGCTTAAAAGGGTATTATTAAAACATGCCAAGTTATTTTCATCAAAATTGGGACGTAGTAATTGTTATGAACATGTTATAACCATGGAACCTCATGCACCAATAGTGAGGAAAACTTATCCAATCCCATATGCTTATAGGGAAAAGATAGAAAATAAATTAAAAGAAATGCTAGAGCAGGGAATTATTAGTCGTGAATCCACTCCTTATTGTAGCCCATTAACATTTACTTTGAAAAAGGATGGTACAATTCGTGTTCTATTAGACGCTCGAGAAATAAATAAACATATGGTACCGGAAACCGAGAAACCTCCTTTACAGTTAGATGTAATAAATTCATTTCAGGGAGCCAGATTTATTAGTATTTTAGATTTAAATAACGCATATTTTCAGATCCCTATTTCGAGAGATAGTAAGAAGTACACAGGGTTTTCATTTAACGGAAAGTCATATGTATACAATGTTCTACCTCAAGGATTAAAAACGTCAGTCGGAAGTTTTAGTAGGGCTATGGATTTTATATTGGGACACGAAGTTAGTGATTTTTGTGTTAATTATTTAGATGACTTAGCTATAATAACTACTGGAAGTTTAGAAGACCATCTAGAGCATTTAGATATAGTATTGGGAAAGTTAGCAAAAGCTGGGCTAACTTGTAACCTAGAAAAGTGTAAGTTTTTGTGTAGTGAAGTGAAAATGTTAGGATACATAATTTCCACTTCTGGACTTAAAACAGATCCAGACAAAATAGAATCAATTCAAAAATTCCCAGTTCCAAAAAAGTTAAAACAAGTTAGAGCCTTTTTAGGCTTGTGTAATTTCTATCGAAGGTTTATACCAAATTATAGTTTCCATATTCAACCATTGTGTGATTTACTGAAGAAAGCGAGCGCCTGGAAGTGGGGAGAAAACCAACAGGCTGCATTTGAAAAGGTAAAATCATTATTTATTAAAACTGTAGAACTAAACCACCCAGACTTCAGTAAACCATATTATTTGCAAACAGATAGCTCAGGAATAGGCTTAGCTGGGTTTTTGTATCAATTAGATAACTTAGGGCAAATAAAGATATTAGGATTTCATAGTAAACTTTTGAAAGGAGCGCAGTTAAATTGGACTGTTACAGAACAGGAATTCTATTCAATTATTTGTTGCTTAGAAAAATTTGAAACTTACCTAAGAGGATCTAAAGTAATAATTAAAACTGATCATAAAGCCTTAACCTTCGTGAAAAACTGTAAATTATATAATGCAAGGTTAGCTAGATGGATTAACTATTTGGAACAGTTTCAGTATGAGGTACAGCATGTTAAGGGGAGAGATAATATAGTAGCGGATATTTTATCCAGGTATCCACCTGTAAATGATATTTTGCAGGAAGATAAACATGATTTGCCCAAAATATCTTATACTGAGGTTAGGCCAAATAGGGAATTACTAAGTAAATTGAAAGAAATGTCTAAATTGCAACAGGATGACTTAGAGATCAGTAAAATAATTTCAGAATTAAGAAAACAGGGGGTAAATAGTCAGTCTAATTCAACGCTTAAAAGATATATGTTGAAAGATGGGTTGTTATATTTTTTACCAGATGGAATAGTAAATCAAGTCCTTTATTTACCTCAAATGCTAAGGGAGGAGATTATCTGGCAAGTTCATATAGAAATGGGACATCAAGGGGCATATAAAATTATTAAATATATTAGAGATAGATTTTATTGGAGGGGACTTACTAGGCAGGTCAAAAGTGTGTTGAAGGGTTGTCATGATTGTCAGATTTCAAAGAGCGATACGGTTAAGCTTGTAGGGCCCTGTCAATCAATAATATCTAAAAATATAGGAGATTTAGTGATGATAGATTTATATGGCCCTTTACCCAGTGGGAAATTTGGAATGAACTATATCTTAGTGATTCAGGATTCATTTAGTAAATTTGTAAAATTATTTGACCTTAAGAAAGCAACAGCGGTTTCAGTTATTAATAAGACTAAACAATTCTTTAAAATAATTAAGCCTAAGGCTATTATGTCAGACAATGGGTCTCAGTTTGCTAGCAGGTTGTGGAAGGAAACTATGAGTCAGTATGGTGTTAGGGTTATTTATACAACAGTTAGAAACCCACGTCCAAACACAACGGAGCGAGTGAATAAGGAGTTAGGCAGACTGTTCAGAACCTATTGTAGTGCAAGACATCAAAGTTGGGTGACTGTGTTGCCAAAAATAGAAATATTATATAATAACACACTTCATGAGAGTACTGGGTTTACACCTTGTGAGATTTTGTATGGTGAATCTACAAAACTAACTTTTGATGAGGAAATTGGTGTTGACTTAAGAACTCAGACTGTGGATTCTATTAGGGAAAAGGTTAGAGAGAACTTGCAGAAGGCAAGTCGGGTACGGATTGACAAGTTTAATAGAAGATACAGAATTATACAATACCAGATAGGAGATTTAGTTAAATTAAGAAGGTTAAATAGATCAGATGCTAAGATGAAAATAACAAAGAAGTTTGAGCCGTTATATGAAGGACCATATGTGATTGCAGCCAACCCTTATAAAAATGTCTATCTGTTGGTTGATCCGGTGACAAATAAAGAAAGAGGAAAGTTTAACACTATACATCTGTCGAGGTATTATAAGTGATCATAGATGAAAATTAAGATTGTAGACAAAAGTTTAGGAGAATGTGAGGAACATACAGTTATAATTTAATTAGTTGAAATGTCTAAAAGTTATCAAATATAAGTTTTCCCTCACATTAGTATACATGTACATGAGAAATTTATTATAAAAAAGTTATGTTTTGGTTTAATTTTGATCTTTATATTTTTGTATTAGCTAATTAAGGTTGAATATTGTAATTTGAATAAGAATCATTTAATAAGAATTAATAAATAAAGTTCAGGGGTAGATTTGTGTAGAATCTGGTGGACTTAGGGAAAAGCCTATCTGACATTATGGGAATTAGCTCGCTTGAGTAAAAAGAAAAATTGCCATGCGCAAGAGGAAATTCAAAACGCTCTTGGCTAGCTGAAAAGATACTCTCATACATGCATATTTTCTATAGGAAAACCTGGAATATACTATTGTTTAAATTAAATTTAAATTAACGAACATAACATAAAGTAAATAAACTCTGTTAAGTTGAATTTTTAAGGTCAGGGTAAAGTAAAAATACTCAGAGTTAATCGTAAGGTCAGATAGAGGGGAGTTGTGGCGGCTTTTCTGGGGGGGGAATTTTAATATAAAATAGTTATATACATAAAATAATTAGATTGAATAAGGAATATGTAGTGAAAGTGTGAAAGTTAAAGTGATAGTGTTCAAAGTAAAGTGATAGTGTTCAAATTAAAGTGAAGTGTTCGGTTTAGGTGCTGTACACTGACGGTTATGTAATAGTACCACTCATTACAAGAAGGGTTAGGATGTGATAACTAAAGCGAACCATTTACTTGTATCATGTGCTGATGTTTGTTTCCTTTAATATAAATTTAGTACTATGAGTTCAACTACAGTAATTTAATCCAAGTATTCGAATTTGTCTCAAAACAACTAAGATATCTTTAGGCAATACATTATGTAGTAAAAGGTCATACATAATGGTCCTCATACTTACATGATAGGTACCTTAAATGTTTACAAGGTATGGCATAGTAAATCTTTTAGACAGAGTAAAACATATTTTTATTCAAATAGATTCACTAATTATAAATAAGGCTATAACATTTATGTCACAGTTCACACTTAGGTCACATTCCGACGATGACTTCTTATAGGCTCTTCAGATCTTTCAATATATGTAGGACTTGATTAGATTTCTCGTAGCATTACATAGATCTGCACAGATAGATGCTTATTCAGGTTATCTGAAACAATAGAAGTAGGGTTATGTTTATATATTTTTACAACAATTTGATCAAGAAGTTAATGTAAATCATTAAAGGAGTCGCATTATTGAAGGATGTATCTTTATGACGAGTCATTGGGTAGTTTTATGTACCTTTATATAGAGGTTAGGTTGAATAGATAGTATGAATAAGTTATTTCTAGGTTAGTATCACAATAGTATTGTAAACTGTTACTTTCATGAGTTTATAGATAGGAAGGCATTTATATGCTCAACATAGCTCTCTTACTACTATTCCTACTGTGTTATTGAAAAGATTTAACGATAAAAGGGTCCATAAATACTTACGATTGTTAAAGCGTATTGTCCTGAATACATTGATATTGGTTATCCATTTGTACCGTTTGATGCGGCGAGGTATATTATACTAACACATTATAGGTTGGTTAGAGATCGTACATGCGTTAATTCCTTGAATAATCTGGTATTTACTATGATTTGTTGATTAGTTTCATTTGACCACAAACTAAATAGGGATCCAAGTTTCATTTGACGACGGCCATGTTGAAAATGACATAGGATGTTTAGATAGTCTGTTCAGAAATCAGAAATCAATCGATGCGATGCTTTTAGGGGGACTATTTTTGTGACACTTGTCTTCGGGTACATTTGATATAGATGAATCGCTCGTTTGCGGACAGCATCATTTCGAGAATAGCACTTCTGTATACTTCGCGAGCATAACTATTCTAAAAGGCGGGATATTTAAATTTTCGGAAACACGGTAATAGACGTAGGTACTCTGTAGTAATATTATAGCAGATAGTAGGTAGTCCAGCGTATATGAATTAGAGGTATCCAACCACAGAGATAATTTTCAACCGACTTTAAAGAAAAAAAAGGAGGAGGTTCTATGTTTGACTGAATGTTTTATTATAAATGATAGCTCGAAACGGCTGTACAAATTTTGATGGAATTTGGTGTAATGGTGGTTGGCGCTCTAAAATTGGCCTAATATTTTACCCGGCTACTTAAGGGGGCGGTGGTATGAGATTCGCCAGGTTTATTATTAGTTATAAAAAAAAAATCAAATAAATTAAAATAAATTAAAATAATTTAAAATTAATTCAAATAAATTCTAATAAATTCAAATAAATTCAAAAAAATTAAAATAAATTCAAATAAATTAAAATAAATTCAAATTAATTCAAATAAATTCAAATAAATTCTAATAAATTCAAATAAATTCAAAAAAATTAAAATCAATTCAAATAAATTAAAATAAATTCAAATTAATTCAAATAAATTCTAATAAATTCAAAATAAATTCAAATAAATTTAAAATAAATTAAAATAAATGAAAAAAAAAATTCAAATAAATTCAAATAAATTCAAATAAATTAAAATAAATTAAAATTAATTCAAATAAATTTAAATAAAAAAAAAAAAAATATATACAGATTAGTCCAAAAATATTTAGTTAAAATGTTATAAATTCAAATAATTATTTTTTCATTTAAGTAGATTTGATTTAAATTCATTCAATTCATGTCTAGTCACGTAGATCTTGCAGTCTACGCGGCTCACGCAGTTCCTAAGGTTTACGCGCTCATGCAGTTCGTGCGGATTATGCGGGTCATGCAAATTATGCGGATTACGCGGATCACGCGGTTCATGCGGATGACGAGGAACTTGTGGTTCATGCGGAGCATGCGGGTCATGCGGGTCAACATGAGTGAAATGATATACTTATTTATTGATTATTTGACATATTTAATGGAAATATATTATATTGTTGCAAGTGATCTGGTGAAGCGCTGATGTATTCTTGGCAAGAATGATTGAGTATGAAGGAATGAACTTGGTGGTTAGAACAGGGATGGGGAAAAGGGAAGGGGGAATAACGTCTAGGAAGGGCCTTGGTATACCAGATGTGAAGCCAGATTACCAATGTTATTTGCCCAAGACCTTGAATATACACATCACAAACGAGTTTTATACGGGGGGAATATTGGTGTTAGGGTAAATTTTAAATTTTCAGAGACATTTCTCTTGGAAATAATCCCAAGTGTTATAACACCCGTATGAAACTCCACACTCTACAAGAAGCTGAGAGCTACTACAAATTCACACTACACACTCTCCAAGGCGATGTTAAGATTTGCTTGAGCGAAAGTTTTGAATATGACTTTTAGGTATGGCTTACAAAGGTCATTCTCCTTAAAGGCAGATCAGATTCTTGGAAGGATACTTATGGCGGATATAGTTTTGATTGTAAGGTAGAATCAATTCATATGCCCATAATAGGACCACTAGGGTCAGTAGCCTCACAACCTACTCCATCCTGGACGTTGATCTATAACTTGAGAAGGGTAATTGTCGGTTATAAATAAAGGTATTAGTTCAAATCCGTAGCTTTGGTGATGAAAAACATGTCCTTGGTTTAAATACACTATACACTAGCTTAGGGACACACATACACAGATGAGGGCTACACCATTTGAAGGTTTTGGGAGAATAATATTTTGGAAAAGGGGGGGAATTGAAAAAAAAGGGGTTGTTTTGCTTATATTTAAATAATTAACATATATAGTAATATTTGAGAATTTAATTTAAAATTTAAATTTGGTAAAATTTAAACTCCAGGTCCTTTGAGAAAGTCGCTTTCGTCTAAATTTGAAGGGTCGGCTGTAACGGAACACTTATGTTCTCGTTCATGATTCTCAAATATTAACTGGAAAACTGAAATTCAATCATAAATACAGTCCTTTGTAAATTGTTCCACAATAATTCATTATATCCATCTTATTTTGTTTATTGTGAAGCAGAATGACATTGACAGTTTGTCTTATCTATAATTGACGCGAGGAAGAAAATTGATCTATGATCTATGAAAAGTAGAACTTAAATTAAAAATATGAAATTAAAAGTATAGTTTGACTGACTTTATATCTTTAAGTAAGAACAAGGAAATAAATAATCATGATGATAACAAAATTTGATCAAATAATTGATAATTAGTTTATTCTTTTGTCTAGTTGAAAAAAAGTAAGCATTTTACGGATAATCGAGAGAATCGATTCAATCAAAATTAAATAAATATTAAAATAAATTAATACTCAGCGTAAAAGAAATTTAAATGGTAAAATTTATTATAATATCTCGTGATACCAGATTATGCTAATAGGTCGATTCAAGGGATTCTATAGATAGCACAGGGAACACTAATAATTAAAAGAAAGCTATGAGATTGTCTATGGAATTAAATTTGTTACAAGGCACGCTGACCTTTATTTCGTTACTATTAGGGGTGAAGAAAGAGACAGGTAGTCTTGGAATGTTTTAGAAAGTTTTGGAACTAACCAATGGAAAAACTTTATTCAATTGAGAATTTAATGAAAAAGGTCTTATCGACAGGAATGAGCAAGGCAGATTAGTTATTAAATGTAGAGATATTAGTTAGATATTTGCATGAGGTTTTTAAAAAAAATATTGGCCAACGGTTTTTCAGTCGAAGTGGTGTGATTTCTGAGAACCGCACGGTAGCGAGTATAAAAGGCTACGGCGCCATTAGTCTGGGGGATTACGCATCGGGGAATTTGAAGAGTCAAGAGGAATTGCTGCCAGAACGCCACTGCAAGTTTTATTTTAAATCAAGAAAGAAGTAGTTTAAAGTGTGGGTTATCGCGTTATCTTGGCAAATTAGGATCGAAAAGTCCCGCGAAGTCCCTTGCAAAAATATTTTAGCTAAGAAGCACATTGGTATCGTGTTCTGAAGTTAAAATATTGTAGATTCTTTTGAAATATATGAATATTAGCTTGTCCAGAGTAAATTCACCATAATAGTTTCATATACTGTAAAGTTTTGAATGATATTGAGGAAATGATGTTGGGGAGATCTTTGATTCTTCGAAATCTTCTCCGTGTCAAATCTGAGATATCTAGTTTCTATTTGTTTGATTTTAATGTAAGTTTAATAGAGTTTTGTGTCGAATTGGGGAATACATGGCCAAGATCAACGCTGGACCTCTATTCCTTATGAGAGCGATTGTTCTTTATGAGGGTAGCGGCCAAGTAGGAGTAAAAATAATTCGACATTGTAGCTGGTCGAATGGGCTGAAATTCCCAGCCTAGCTATGCTACTTGGGGCGTCCAGACGGCCTCTGTGCCTACGGAAACCTACGGTCCGAACGGTGCGCTAGTTTTCAGCTCCCTAGCCACTTGGGGACACGTCTGGGACCTCAAACCTTTGTTAGGGCGTGGAAGTCTCGATCCTGACCACAAGAGATGACCACAACCCAAGAGTGATAGGAATAATAGGTTCGTGGGCCCAAACTCTGGCTCCCTTTTACAGCTTAGAGATGACGGATCCTTGCTAGGAACCTAATCTATTTACCAGAGTAGGAAATCTGATTTTAGGAGCAGTCAGGCAGGTAGAATCATTAAAATAGGGCGAGGGAAGCTTCCTCAAATCTTTTTAGCTAGATTAGGGAGCGATCTCTTACACCGGAGTTCGTTCTACACACACACACACTTTGGGGATGGGGGGACAGTAACTTAACACCTTTAGACTAGAAATTAGGGACTGATAGGGACTAGATTAGGCCCATTAACGGTTGCGTCAGGATAAGGAAAAGAGGGGTATAGGAGATAAAATTCCATTCGTTTTCACGGTAAATCCGGTGGTAGCAATATAACCATCCTAGCTGCTGGTGGGTAGGACGTTAATAATTCAAACAATTAATCTTCGACAGTAATTTTAAGTTAGATAGTCGTATCTAATATGAAAGTGAAGTTGAATGTGAAAATATGATAACAAAATGGCATAAGTTGGTTCTGTGATAGTGACAAGTGATAATGCTGACGAAATGTGCGTATTCTGATTGTGAAAGATTCAGAGAATCTGTTTCTAACAAAGGTATGAAATTCCTAACCTTAATTTTTATGTACAAGGCCCTGAGACTATAATAGTGTATAGAGTATCTACTTGAATGATTTGGGGATTTTCATATTGTAAAATCACATAGATTGGCCATGAACAATTAATATCATAACTTGTGGCATAATCTCATAGTTATTTGACAATGGATTGAGTCTGAGTTGTCTATTTAATTACTAAATAAATATCTTCTTGATCTACCCATTCTGTTGGTAAATTCAGATTTGTTTAGTCCAGTGAGATCTAATAACTCTCTGACAATATATTATCATGATAATCATTCTCTGAAGGAGATGGTCTGTTGGTTCCATGGAAGTCATGTAAATTCTGTAAGGTTGAGATATTGACAATCCACATATATACCATATGATTCATCTAATTCTGGAATGAATAATGAATTCTGGGAGAGTAATGTTCCTTATATACTACCAAGGGCGAGTGTAAGATTGACTCAAACCCCTATATATTGAAATCTAGGAATATTACAATCCTCACACTTAAATTGGTTGAATCACTGAGACAAGTAAGTCTGATGTAAATGTACTTAAATACTAATAGACATTTCATCTCAATCTATCTCTAAGATCTAGAGTTAGTGCATAATAGTGCTTATACATAACAGCATGGTATAACATTTACATGCTTACATACATAGCTACATAATTCCTGAAAATAATAGGATAATGAGTAACAATTGATACAGGGAGTATTATCATGTAAGGATGCCTTTTCTACAGTGAAGGTTGAGGTATAGTTTGACTGACAAACAAACCCTTGCTATAAAACTCCATCTGAGTACCTAGTACTACCTGCTTGTTGTAAATTCATAATTTGAGTTCTTTGCTTTTACACCTCCGTGGTGTTATTTCAAAGTAAATAAGTCTGAACTCATCCCAGCGAACACAATGAGAGCATAATGCTTGTGTAGCAGGTAATACGCTTGAAGACATTTAGTCTACCCTCTTGTCTCTGAATTAATAGTCAGACATAATTTTACTGACAAATTGCCTATCCTACTATTAGGTGGGAACAAGTACTATTTACTCTTTAATGGGTATCCCTATTGCTTTCCAAAAGAAATTAGCATACGGAGGAATCACGTCCAAGTCTGGATGACGAGTGGTACTCTGGCGGGCGGAAGGCGGGGCTCGACAGTAAACCGTAACACCAAAATGCTGGGTACATTCACTATAATGTATATCTACCACCACTGACTAATACATACAATGACAATATTAAACTATTACCTTAGACTTCTATCCAATATCTACAGTTGTGGACATCTATAACTCATTATAGATCAATATGGATACTTACATTCTAATACTTACTATACATATCCGAAATTCAATACTATATCTATAAGCCGCTGGTAGAGGAACAATTTCTGTAGAATGAACCATGCTAGATAAGCAATATGCTCCTTAATGAAAATAATTAACCAACTCTTCATAAAATAAGGCAATTATATTAATGTGAAATAGCAGGCAACAGAAAATAACACAAAGTGCAATTTGAACAATATTTATTAGGAAAAACATAAGCGTACCTTACGATAAGGTTATTCTTATTTATAAGTAAAAATTAGTCATACACAAGGCCGATAGCAACCTTAGGCATAGCATAAGATAGGATTAGGCTTCCTCACCATAGGTTAAGATCAAAATCACTTCATTTAAGAAGGTCCAGGGGTTACTATGATAAAACAAGGGTTACTTCCGCTAGATATGATCATGCCATATAGATTTGAACAAAGAAACAAAACATTAATAGGGTATGTAGGTTGATAAAGTAGATTAAGAGTAATACAGCTAGTATTTGGTGCAGTTAGGAATTCATAAGTAAGGGTAGGCTAGAGAAGAAAAAAAATATACACATAGGTAGGGTACACTTGGGCTAGCTCAATCTGTGTGATTTGACCGTTTATATTTATTTATTTACTAATTAGCGTCATATTTGAATTTATTAGAAGAGTACGGACGCTGCGGACGTCAGCTGTACTCGTACTTTACCGTATACAGTGGTAGAGTAACCAAATATTAATAAAGTGCGCCGATAGCCGTGTGATTTCCGGCAAAGTAAAATAGGACCACTCCTAGTCTTTCCATAGAGGTCATTTAAGAGGTGACTTAGGAAATAAATGCTAAACAAACCTCATACACATCAATGCGACCTCTCCAACCCGTCTAGCCAGCGAGGAGAGTGTAGGCTTAATCCTCTGTCTGCTCTGGCCAAGTATGGCTCCCGTAGTACAGAGAGGGTTATTCTCCTGCAGTGGAGACTAAAATGACCTGATGATGATGTAAAAAGCATCAATAGAGTATCGATGCTGTTTACATCATCATCAGTTTATATTGGTTTAGCTAGTACCATAGTAAGTAGCTTTAACTCTTACGTGTACTCTACGCGTACGAGTATGTTGGAGGCAAAGTAAGTAGGTAAAGTACCTATGTTATATCAAAGTACATCATATAAATATCAAAGAGCACAGGTACTAAGGTTTTTAATAATCACTTTCTTTTTAAAACATTTATTGTGAATAAATACATTCAATTGTAGTGTTATTAACAAAATTTAATAATTTATTATAAAAACACGGTTTCACTCACCACGTGTGGTGTCACTACCCCTAAAAAGGCCGAAACTAGTTGGCAATTCTAACTGAATAAACATGAGTGAAACCCTGTTTTTTATAATGAACTAGCTATTGCCCGCGGCTCCACCCGCGTTAATGTCGATCCTTCCGGTTTTTAGTTTGAGGCCCGGGAAAGGACATAGGGTACCTTTAATTCCAGGAAATTCTACTATTCCTGATAGACACTAATGTGGGTGGAGCCGCAGGCCAAAACTAGTATGTATATATATTTTTTACATAATATAGACAAGCGAAAAAATATAATGGTACTTAAAATTTACACAGATTTTATAATAAACATGTGTGTGCTACTGTAAGATCGGTCACATTACTAAAAGATGGTTACGTCAGTAAGATATATCGGTCTCCCCCGCATTCTCTCTCTGGTGCTCAGCTCTGGTGTCATGGTGCGTGTGTTTATTATAAAGTGCTCTGGGAAATAAATATCTCAGGTTGGTTTAATATAAATATAAAAGCTACATGTGTGTCAAATGTCCAGTGAGCAAAACACTGATGTTCAGCAAACGCCGAAAACTGGGTGTACGTGCAAAATTAGTATTTTAATTTTCCCGGAACTGTATCAATATCACCAAGTACGTAACCACTGCTCCAAACATCTGTGAAAAAAATCTTTATCTGAATATATGTAACTTAAAGGTGACTGACTGACTGACATAGTGATCTATCAACGCACAGCCCAAACCACTGGACGGATCAGGGTGATATTTGGCATGCTGGTAGATGTTATGACGCAGGCATTCGCTAAGAAAGGATTTCTAGAAATTCAACCCCCTAAGGGGGCGAAATAGGAGGTGAAGTTTATATGGAACTAGCTTTCGCCCGCGGCTCCGCCCGCGTCAATGTCGATCCCTCGGGAATAGTACTTTTTCCCGGGATAAAAGGTAGCCTATGTCCTTCTCCGTACTCCAGAGAACTTGTATGCAAAGTTTCATGATGATTGGTTCAGTAGTTACGGCGTGAAAGCGTAACAAAGAAACAATCAAAGAAATAAACAAACAAACAAACTCACTTTCGCTTTTATAATATTAGTAAGGATTACACGCGGACGAAGTCGCGGGCAAAAGCTAGTAATTCATAACAACTGGGCTAGGATCCATTTTACGCCTCAGAAATCTACGTTCTTAGGCCAGGAGTGCCATCCTTAACTGCTTGTCCGGTGGCGTACCCAATGCCATACCTGCATGGTATAGGGTACACGCGCGGCATTTGTTGGAAATGAATTTGAATACTACTCACTCGGAAGAATGGGGGAAAAGTAAGTAGCAGCTAGGGAGGCCGGGCGCGCGTACCTTATGCCATACCTGAGACCACCAGACAGGCAGTCGAAGACACCCCTGGCTTAAACTTAGTATTGCATATCAAAGATGAAGCTGGCTTCATGGTAGAGTTATGAAAGAAATCTTAAGCACTCCTAAAGTAACCAAGTATCAAAACATATTACTCTTATTAAATTAAGATTTATTAATGGTGACCAAATTACACGCAAGCATGATTAGAAACGTGACTTGGTATTTGTATAGTCTGTCCGGCCAAATGGTTTGCTGTACACTCACAAGAAACATTGGAAAGTAAATGAAAATATTAAAATTATTCAATTTCGAAAACATTTTGTGTTAGTACAAAACATGAAAGATGAAATAAATTGCTAAGAACCACCTTTATCTTCCCAAGGACGAACTAAACATTTTTATTCGTGTACTTTACTTGCCCCGTAACAAAATTAAACAGCCGTACCGCGTGACGCATCAACATGTCTTGATAGCGCTTTTGTCGGCTGCCAGCGTGTCGCCTTGTCAAAGCGCGCAACCCATATGGCCGGACAGACTTTACGACCAATGCTTTACCAATTAAGCTACCACGCTTCAATCCTACACATCGAATGTACCCACTACATCCCTACATCCCATTACTCTTATAAGCATTAGAGTTTGCGTCACCTACACAACTACATCACTACTACAAGTGAGATATTTGTGGCAGGGTAAGATAAATAAGTCTTAAAAAATTATCAAATACGTTACTGAAGCGATAAGTTGTCTGTCCAAAGTACACAAGCCCTTGGGATTGTAGGAGAGCGACTGCATCATGAGCTGGCGCGAAAACAGCTCAAGACGTGTACATAGTGGACCCGAAGTTGGCGCCACTAGCATCATGCGGCTGACGAGGCTCTCGGTCTTCCGGCCCTGCACACAGCAGTACAGTATTTCTTTATGGAGTGTTTTTAGATGAGGTATAGGACGGCAAACGAGCAAGTGAGTCACCTGATGGTAAGAGATCAGCGTTGCCCATGGACAAATGCAACACCAGGGTGTGACAGGAGCGTTACCGGTCTTTCAAGGAGTTGGGGAAAGGACATGGGGAGGAAATGGGGGAAGGATGGGCCTCCGACTCTTTCATTCACCGAACGAACCATAGAAGCGGTAAAGCTTCTACTCAAACGTCGAGTTTCATTGGCCCATTCATGCTACAACTGAATAAGATCGCAGGACGATGCTGGATGCAGGCCGCTTCCCACCGGTCGTATTGGAAATCCTGGGAGGCCTACGTCTAGCAGTGCACTACTTGGGGCTGATATGAATATGACGATGACGATATTATAATTTATAGCTAGTATTTATACCTCATCGATGGTATAATGGCAGGGTTCCACCACCATTAATAGCCTCAGTATATGGAAAATGATCCAAAGAGATACCAGGATTACATAATTCAAGTAGTTTTTGGGCTCTCGGGGATCTGAAACAAATTTTATACTGTACATGGTACTTTACAGGTCAGGGGTGTCGTCCTTACGGTGTCCTCACTGCTTGTTCGGTGGTTGCAGGTATAGGATCGGGTACGTGCTCTCAGTCTCCCGAGTTGCTACTTGCTTTTCCCCCATTCATCTTAGTGAGTAGTATCCCAATACCTTCATTCCCTTCCCAAGTCCAACAAATTCCTATCCTTACTCAGCTAAAAAATGCTTCCTATGGGCAGTAGCGTCGGAAGCACAAGAAGCCAACCCGCTTGCCAAGCGTGGTGAGTACGGCAATATACTCTCATCATCAGGTCCTTTTTAGTCTCCACTACAGGAGCACGACCCTCTCTGTACTACTAGGGCCATACTCTCTCTCTGGCCAACCAGAGCAGCCAGAGGACTTGGCCTACACTCGCCACGCTGGCCAGACGGGTCGGAGAGGTCTCTTAGATGTTTATAAGCTTTGTTTAGCTGGTATTTCCTAAGTCGCCTTCTACGACATCCACGGGAAGACTTGAAGTGGTCCTATTCTACTCTGCCGGATACCACACGGCTATACTCTCATGGAACGAAATATCCTTGGCAGAGGTATTTGCACAGCAGTGGACTTCTAACGGCTGGAATGATGTTGATGATGAATAGTTGGACTAATGTTTAAAAACCCCTTCAATCTGTACTTTAATAATGCTAATAATGCGGTTAATAAATTATACATACACAAAATTTGTATAGAATTTTGAAGACCAAAGGGACAAAAAGAGTAGAGTTAAATAAAGTGTTAAAATATCCAATAAAAGTTCTTTGAAACTTCTTACTGATTCCACTGATAGCGAAGTACGGGTAAATGATGAGATTGATCAGGGTAGACAACAGTATGATGATGAGTGGGGAGCTGTAGCTGTCGTCAATGCGATGTACCACGCCGCAGAGGGCGCTGTGCAGAGGAGCGATGCGGTGAACCGCGTCGCTTGGAGATACCACCAGATATGGATCGCCAGTCACTTAAACAAATAAGTAAATAAGTATATACGGACAAATCACACAGATTGAGCTAGCCCCAAAGTAAGTTCGAGACTTGTGTTATGGGATACTAACTCAACGATACCATATTTTATAACAAATACATATATAGATACACATCCAAGACCCAAGCCAATCTGAAAAAGATCATTTTCCATCTTGACCTGGCCGGGGATCGAACCCGGTCACTCCGTGTCGCAGGCTGGCGTGTTGACCGCTGCGCGACGGAGATAGTCAAAAAGTCAGCTAAACAAAAACATAGGTTTCATGCAGACCAATCTTTAAGAGACCGTAAAAGCCGATTAAGCGTAAAAGCCGTTCGAGGCTATGGGCGAACATCTGAGGAATCATGTTAGCGGCTACCATCATTATTTTTATTCTGTTTTCCACCTTCATGCCCGCCAACATGCTAATTGAGGCTTGGTTTCATTAACCTAAGCTATTGTTCTATTGTCACGTCTTTTTAGGGTTCCGTACCCAAAGGGTCAAAACGGGACCCTGTTAATGTCGCTCCACTGTCCGTCTATCTGTCTGTCCGTCTGTCACCAGGCTGTATCTCATGAACCATGATAGTTAGACAGTTGCAATTTTTACAGATGATGTATTTCTGTTGCCGCTATAACAACAAATACTAAAAAATAAAAATTTAAGGTGGCTCCCATACATCAAACGTGATTTGTTTTTGCTCGATATTTATAGGGGCAATAGATAGATGCTTGAAATATTCACAGAATATTTTGTTATATATTCACTTTAAAAATAAATAATTTTATAAAAATAAAATTAATATTAAAGGGGGGCTCCCATACATCAGACATGATTTTTTTGCTGTTTTTATAGATAACGGTACGGAACCCTTCGTGCGCGAGTCCGACTTGTACTTGGCCGGTTTTTCCTTACGGGATAGACAAAAGTAAGGGAAAAGAGGTGACAATATGTGTGTTTGTATGTCAAAAACTAACCTGCGTATTATATTGTCTTTGCCAGCACTCGCCACGTATGAGAGCGTTATGATATAACAGCCGGCCTATATGCTAACTCGGTGACCAACGTTTTGATAGTCACTTTAAAATACATTAAGTGTTTCCTATGATTGACTATTTTAATTAAAGACATATAAAACGCAATGTAATTTGAAAATGACTATCAAAACGTTGTACCTACACTGAGTTAGCAAATAGGCCGGCTGAGCGGCTACTCGCTGACTTTTGACAACTAACATGTACATCTATTCTATTGACACTTCAAAATACATTATAATACGTATCTATACTAATATCTATACTATATATATATATAATAATATTATAAAGCTGAAGAGTTTGTTTGTTTGAACGCGCTAATCTCAGGAACTACTGATTCAAATTGGAAAATTCTTTTTGTGTTGGATAGTCCATTTATCGAGGAAGGTTTTAGGCTATAAAACATCACGCTGCAACCAATAGGAGCGAAGTATCAATAAAAATGTTTTGAAAACGGGGAAAAATTATTCATCTATACTAATTAATCATAATAACAGAAATTGCCGCGGACGAAGTCGCGGGCAACAGCTAGTATATAATACATACGTAGTCAACCATCAGACAATACCTATAATTTGGTTCAACTAAAAATATTTTTTGCAATTCGACTTGTACTTTTTGACTTAGGGACTGGTGTAAGTTTAATTTAAATCGGTTCAGTGGTTTTTGAGATAGAAAGATTTAAATTCGGTTTATTTATCTTTTTGAATTATTACAATATTTTCCTTGGCATCAGTTCAGTAAGTGGTGGTCGTTACTTACATGATTTCCTGAAGAGGACAGTCACTTTCTCGGATTGCAGAGTTGGTGCAACTTTGATAGCGAAGATGTTTAGCGTCTCTGGATTTTTGATTTTCTGTACTGTAATAATGACAAAATACAGAATTTATAAATATATAGGGGCATATCACACAAATTGAACAGCCTCCGTGGTCCAGTGGTTAAGGCGTTTGCCTGTTGACCCGGCGGTCGTGGGTTCGATTCCCACCGGAAGCATACTTTGTTTAGTTGTTTCCAGTTTGGTTAGGACATTGCAGGCTTGAATCACCTGATTGTCTGATAATAAAGATGATTCCGTGCTTCGGAAGGCACGTTAAGCCGGTGGTCCCGGCTGCCATCTGGTAGTCGTTAAAGGAATCACGTCAGAGGCCGAGAGGCGGTTCCGAAGAACTCTGACACCAGGGTGTGCATGGTCGATTGACGGTGACACCTACTCGAAATGATGATGATGATAAGTTAGCCGCACAGAAAGTGAACTTTGGTCGTAGGATACTAACTCGACGATACTATATTTTATACTAGTTACTGATATATATACACGTCCAAGACCGAGGTCAAGTTGAAAAATATCGTTTTCCATCATGACCTTACCGAGGATCGAACTCGGGCACCTCGTGTCGCAAGCTGGCGTGTTAACCACTGCGCCATGGAGCTCGCCAAAAAATCTATAAATACAAACTAAACGGTTTAGATAACTTTGAACAATAATGACCCTAGTCAGGTGTAGGACACACCTGACTAGGGTCATTATTGTGCTTTTGCATTATACTTCAACTGCTTTTCCGGTGGTTGCAGTTTTTTTTTTACTAATTATTGGATTAGGCATTTGTCTCCCCTCTCACCTGATGGTAAGTGACGATAAAGACGAGGATGTTACATGTCTATCCAAGAGATACCCATTTATTCTACTTTTGAATGTCCCGGGACTGTACTTGTCTGGGAATATAGACGCATGGCATGGCATTCATATAGTTATGGCATTCTGTACGCGCGCCCTCCCCCCCGAGCTGCTACTGCTTTTCCCCCATTCATCCGATTGAGTAGTATCCCGATACCTTCGTTCCCATCTCAAATCCAACTTATTGCGATCCTTCGCCAGTTTAAAAAAGGCTTTCCATGGGAAGCACACGAAGCCAAAGAAATTGCGCTTGCAAACCCGCCTGCCAGGTGTGGTGAGTGGCAATATTCTCCCATGGAACGAAGAATTCATGGGAGAAATGCTCTCGCTTGGACACGGAACGTGACACTTTTTCGTGCATGCAGCTGGTGTTCATCGATTTATAAGAATTTATCACGTCAATAACAATAACTATTACTTCTCCTCCTCCAATTCATCCCACTCTCACTCCTTCTCACCTCATCCTCACAGATTAGTTGGAATTAGTTAGATTCGTTGTAAGTCTTTAGCTTACCGTTCAAGTTACATAAGATTTATCCGAGCTCATATCAAGTGAAATATCAATTGACGGATCCTCAAGGAATATCAGGAAACCATAGGCCAATAAAGACTTACCATTCGGGACAGAGAGGCACCTGGCGGTGAGACCCAAAGCCTTGTTCAAAGCCTTAAAACGCGTCTGAACTAAAAACGCGGTGATAGCAAACTGGACTTCCATAATAAATACCAAAGAACTGAGAAGATGATGGATCGCCATATTCCCTGAAATAAACAATATAAAGTTAAAGATCTTAATTTTTTTACACGCTTTTTATTAGCTTCACCTTGCTTGTTTGTTTGTATGTAACGAACTTCGATGACAAAACAATAATTTAATAACAGCGTGTTTCTTAGTTTTTTATCTATATTTTTTATTACGAGCACTGATGATTAAAAATTCACCCCTTCCAGTTGACAGATTGATCTAATATTTGGCGCACACATTTAGTTCAGCTTCAGAGTTCTGATGACAATACAATTTATTACATTCTGTATCATTGTAAATCCAAGATGGCCGCCGCTACAAAATGGCGGATTACATATTTTTCACAACTATCTCAGTATATGGGTATCAAATGAAAGGGCTTGATTAGAAGAATAAAGTTCAATACGAAAAAATAGAACACGTCATATTTAGAAAATAAGATAACAGTAAAAGCTAGTTATTATGTTTCTCGTTATTTTCAGTGAGCTCTTTAATTTGATATCCATATCGTCGAAGTGCATTAAAAATACCTAGTCCGCCATCTTGGGTGTTCCTCCATGTTGGATTTAGTGATGACGTCACACAGCTTACCATGCATTATCATCCAAACTAAACGAGTATACCAAATTTCAGCTCAATCGGTGGTCACAAAATTGTGTTGCAAAATTCCATCCGAACAAACATAGGTACATTGCAAGTTAAATATAAGCTTGTAAAATAAAGATGTAACTCGAATAGCTTGTCATAATAAAATATTTTTGTAATCGGGTTTTTGTAGTTGTTTTTAATTACTACACACTCTCACAGAAAATCGACGTGTGAGTAGAATCTTTACCGCTTCTATGCTTCGTTCGATGAGTGAGAGAGCCGGAGGCCCATCCGTCCCCCTCCCCTCCCCATTTCCTTTCCCAAACTCCTCGAAAGGCCGACAACGCACCTTTCACACCCTGGTGTTGCAGTTGTCCATGGGCGGCGGTGGTCACTTACCATCAGGTGACCCGCTTGCTCGTTTGCCGTCCTATAACATAAAAAAATTTAAGTAACATATTTTTTCTTTGTTATATCTTTTAACTTTACATATGCTAGCGACGTCTTCATCATTCCTCAGGTGGAGGTAAGCATCAAATATGATTAGCATCATGGAGAAGACCAGGAAGAGGATCAGAGCAGCAAATAGTCTGCGTTCCCTCGTGTGTGAGTAGAGAGCGCCGATGCTTTTGTCCACCTGGAATTATCATCATCATCATCATCAATACTAGGCCTGTATCACTCTCCGTGTTGGTATCGAAAACATTTTTCGGAGAGGAAAACCGAACAAATTCGGTAGGACCGACGCGCGTTTGGTCACATGTGTTCACCGACTTCAACGAATTATGAGTCGTTTGTTCAAAGCTATAAGTATAAAATTGGCTTGCTGTATGTATCTAAACTAAAAGGTGCTGTGTTCTGACGCAAGCTAAATTACACCGTATCTCTAATTACATTGAGTTGATATTTCTTTGATTACCTTTGCGGAGTCCGACTTCTGTACGTAAGCACTAGTACTTTTTCTTTATCAATCATCATCATCATCATCATTAATACGAATAATAAATCTGTAGGGTCGGTCATGGAGTAAGTTACTTTGTTTTCAGAAATATCGTGTTTATAAGCTCTATACATGGTACCAAAACTAAATACACTATTTTTTTTTTTTTTCAGTTTGTATTTTTGTATGTATGTTCATCTAACTCATAAACGAATAACTGAATTTTATAAAACTTGGCAGATCTACATTTACATAATTTTATTTCGTTTTTGTTTAGCTTCGAAATCGTAATGTACGCGAATGAAGTCGCGGGCATAGCTCGTATATACATAATATAACGTGCAAAAGAAGTCGTATTGAATTAACCTGCAAACTTTTTTAAGCAAAACATTTTTTAGAAATGAAATGAATTTTATTCAAATTTGGATATCATGTATCTCTTTCTGAAGGTCATATTATTATTTTTAATATTTGCAAAATCGATAAGCTACTAGCGTTTCGGAACGACCACTGCTGAGAAGAATACGCCGAAAGAAACTCAGTCCAGTATTCAATATATAGGAAGAGCTAAAGACGTTTAAGGAAGTTATAAAAAAAAAACTCACAGAAGCAATGGTGTCCATACATTTTAACATACTCCTCATGCGACTGGGAGCTCCATAGACCCCGATGCTGGCCATGATAGTGACCACAATGACGTGATAGGTTCCCACGACATGTACAACGTAGCCCCTCATATGTTCCGAAGGAGTGCTGCCAAGCATGAACTCTGAACCTTTGCGAAAAAACGCGATCGCTGCTGTAAACAGGAAACAAAAAGTAGTATTAATTAATCCACTTAAAGCTACATCAACTGAATATTTTTTTTTAAATAACTATATATATATGTACAAATCACACAGATTGAGCTAGCCCCAAAGTAAGTTCGAGACTTGTGTTATGGGATACTAACTCAACGATACTATATTTTATAACAAATACATATATAGATACACATCCAAGACCCAGGCCAATCTGAAAAAGATCATTTTCCGTCTTGACCTAGCCGGGGTTCGAACCCGGGCGCTCTCGTGTCGCAGGCTGGCGTGTTGACCGCTGCGCCACGGAGCTAGCTGATTATTAGTCGTGGTAGAGGCTGTTTACATCCTTCCGCCCGTTCCCATTTCCTCTCCCGCCATAACCTCCCTCTAACTCCTTGAAAGGTAGGCAACGCATCTGCCACACCCTGGTGTTGCCATACATGGTAAGTGATCACCGCTGCCCTTGGACAACTTCCAAGGGCAGCGGTGATCACTTACCATCAGGCAACCCGCTTGCTTGTTTGCCGTCAAATATAATAAAAAAAAATTACATGTGGAGTTACGTTTGACACGGCCGCCCTGAGAGGCCTATTGCGGAGTGGCACCCGCAAAAAAATTGTCTTTAAAAAACGACTGCTTTAGCAGAAAAATATAGTCTTTGTCACACAGGAGGGTGTAAGGATTCCAAATAACACCATACTACGTTAGTATTATTGTCGCGTAGTACGAGGAATGACAATGTCAAAGTCACGAATTCAAACGAAAAAGAATTCACCTAAAGGAAAATTCGTCAACTAATGTTTTTGAAATTTTAAAAGAAGTTTCTAGATAATTCTAGACGAAATGGAAAGGAAAATACGGGACACAAAATGAGTGAGAGAGAAGGCGATAGATAATTAGTTAATTGGATTTGGAACATTGATGCGATTTTGTTTGAATTCGGGGGTATATAAGCAGTACAAGGCGCAGCCAAAGGCAGTTTAGTTTGGAAGTGGAATCCGAAGGAAGAAAAGAGAAAAAGAGTAACCTAGTAGTGAGAAAAGTGAAGTAAAAGTAGTGAGTAAAAGTGAAGTGTTCAGTGCAGTGGAAATCCGCGCGAGTGACAGTGTAGTGACGGTTCCGCGCGTGAGTGACAGTGCAGTGACGGTATCGCGCGTGACAGTGCAGTGACGTTCCGCGCGCGTGTAGTGACATTTGTCGTACAAACCAGTGCAGTGACTAGGACGCTGTCAATTGTGTGCACCTTGGACTACCAATAAAGGCACTATTCCATAGGATTGCCGTTTCCTTTCGTATCCCCAACCCACCCTCGTAACATAATATTGTCTTTGCGTAGACCAAAACCATTGAGGCATTTAGAAGTCAACTCAACGTAAATATTTTAAGGGCTGCCATAGGGATTGCAAAGTCCGGATATTTTTAAAATCCGGATTTTAAGAATTTCGTTGCTTAAAAATCCGGATAATCCGAATTTTTCGAAGCTTTAATTTTATTTTGTATCATTTCTAGTTTAGCTTATTTAAAATTCATAATTCACTAACATTTACGATAAAGTTGAAAAGAACACAAAACAAAGTAAAATATTTAGTTATCACATGAAAAATCTATCGAATTAGAGGTCTTAAAATAACCGCTGACCGAATACTTAAAATATAAAAGTTTTAAATAGGGCCTGTATATTCAGATTTTAAAATTCACATTTACACACATTGACAATTTCATAAAATTTAAACAAAAATCACGTTTACTTACAAAGTCAAATTCATAATGCGATATTCGCAACATGTAAAGTAGAATAAAAATGTTAAGTATATAGTATTGATATACACAATGAAAAAGTAAAATAAATGGCAATCTACCTAACCGTAAATAACAAAATAGATTTTATTTTTTTCATGAAGCGGTACCTAAAAAACATATGTTGTGGTCGTGGTCTTAATTTATTGCAGAGTATTCTAACCGTGGAAATGGCACTTTCTGATTGCAGATTAATCGGCGGAACGGCTAGCAACGTCTTTAAAACCTTTATGAAATTTCCCTAAAACCTACTTTTCAAAAAGTGCCATTTCTACATGTATTAATGCAGGTAAATCAGCCCTGCTGCCTGAAGTCGACGGCTGCTGGTGTAGAGTAAGGCACTGCTAGTTTTGACAATAGAATGTTGGCGATCAAGTTGTTCCTTAAAGCTAAGTACGTGCAGGTTAAGGTCAGATTTGCACACGGTTTCCGAACTAGAGCCTACCTAAGGGGTTGGTGACGATACCGCGGCCTGTTAGATTAATATCGATTAATGCTTTTTGTACACTTGAATTCAGCTTTGTGATATGTTCGATCATTGTAGCTAGACTATACCATCGCGTTTTACAGTCCAAAAAAGACCTAACTCTTTGCTGAATTCTGCTAGCACATATTTCTGAAGCTGTCATTCATAGTCAGTGAATTAAAATGTCTTCACCAACGCCCGGACTTTCTTTATAATGTTTTGATAATCATCGTTTAACTGTCCGCGTAGTCTAGTGTTTTCAATCAAAAATCCCTTAAGTCATAGCCAAAACTTTTTGCCAATTTGTGTGCTGGTTGTAAAATCGTCAATAAAAACAATAAAAAAGATGGTGCATAATCAAAAACTATCAATTAAGATGATAAGCTGTACTTTAAACAAAAATTCGAAAAAACCGGATTTTGATACTGAAATCCGGATTTATATAAAGTTTGAAAATCCGGATTTTTCAGCGTTTTTCGGATTTTGAAGTATCCGGATTGCAATCTCTAGGCTGCCATAACTGCAACCACCGGACAGGCAGTTGAGGATACACCCCTGACCTGACTTTAACATTTAGAAATGCATACGCAAAGGCGCCCTGTGCACAATAATACACTTTCCTGGCGCACAAATTTATTTGTTACCTACCATGGATACCAATCGAAACAGATATAATACCGATTGTCGTAAAAAAAATGATGCAAGGCCTTTAAATATTTGGGCTTACTTTAAATGTTTCTTAGATAATTTTATATTCGGCCACTTACCTATAACAGTAATCAGTAAGTAGCTATATATGCACATGTAGTTGGACAAGGACACAGTGTAACCGATGCCGTGGGGTCTGAACCGAAGTGGGGCCATGCCAAAGACACTTGACACCTGAAACATTTAGATGTTTGCGTTCAGATCAGGCAAACGACAACTGGCAGCCTCACCACTGTCGGATGTTTGCTGAGTATTGCTTGCCAAATCATTCAGTGAGTGAACGATTCTAGTGAGTGACATGGAAGCCTCGCTACGCAGGCGAAATGCCGATTCAGATTCAGATTCAGATTTTATTGCAGACTTTTTTACCAGCCAAACCTCGCGATCATTTGCAGTTTGTCTTTCACTCGATAGAATACCTCGAAAACTGTATGACATAATATAATGCCATCCGGGTGTCTAGGAAAGTCATAAACAGGGTAAAGAGTCAACTAACAGACATACGCTTACTACTAACCCAGAAACCAGAGGCTTCATATTTTATCTGTAAAACAAATATGTTAATAAAGAATTATTATTGTTGCTTATTGCGCCGTGTGGTACCCGGCAGAGTAGAATAGGACCACTCCAAGTCTTCCCGTGGAGGTCGTATAATGCGACTTAGGAAATACAAGCTAAACAAAGCTTTTAAACATCTGAGACACCTCTCCAACCCGTCTGGCCAGCGTGGAGAGTGTAGGCCAAGTCCTCTGGCTGCTCTGGCCAAGTATGGCTAGTAGTACAGAGAGGGTCGTGTTCCTGTGGTGGAGACTAAAAAGACCCGATGATGATGATGATGATGATGACTATCACTTATTACCTAACTTGAACAGTTTGGAAAAGATGGATTAACTTGTATCATAGAATTGTTGTTTCTGTGTATACGACATAAGGCAGAAATTGTTACAAGCCGAAAGGCAAGGTAGTCCATTTTGCAAGCAACTTTTAAGTCTGGAAACGCTAAAAAAATTAAATGACTGATATTTATGGAGTGACATCGAGCGAGCCATGCTCTGTATCAAGTTACTAGATCGTGTTCCAAACTCCGTAATTCGATAATGTACGGGATACCCTACTACGGGATATCGGAGTGCAGTAGAATATAGAAATAGAATGGGTTGGTCCTGTGATTCCTTGTCAGGGACATAGGGCTCGTAGAATTCTTCACTTCTCACGGTCCTGGGCTGTGACTCTTAGCTCGTTCCAGTTGAACGCCTCCAAGTTTTACGAGGGCAACCCGGTCTTCTCTTGCCCTGGGCATTCCATAGGAAACCTTGTTTGGGCAGGTGGTTATTAGGCCTTCGCAGCACATGTCCTATCCATCGCCATTTCCTTATGGGTATCGGAGTAACGGTCATGAACTTTAAATGGAACTAGGTAGGACACCTGGCCAGACGGAGTGATGGCAGATGGAGCAAAGACTTAACCGAGTGGTGGCCTAGAACCAGGAAAAGAAGCGTCGGACGTCCTCCGATGAGATGGGTTGACAATATAGTCAAAATCGCGGGTCGCTCCTGGATGAGATCAGCACAGGACCGAGACGGATAGCGGATATGAAGAGAGGCCTATGCTCTGCAGTGGGCGGACGATTAGCTGAGATGATGATGATGATGATATTTTGTGCGACTTTGGTGTATCTCAGCTCCATAAATCCATTTAGGTATTGCTGCAGGGTTACTGAGATCTGAGATGCTGTGGCGAGATTTTCTATACTATTACCCTGAGTACAAAGGCGTGGATGCCTCCCACGGTGCATTGATCATCCGGCGAATAGTCCGTTGATCCTGAAAAGTAAAATATGAACGTTCCGCTCGATTGTAGGTCCGTAATTATGACTTCCTCCGAGAACTTCCACAAGTTATTCCCCTTGTTATTTCAAGTCATCATCATTTCGAGTAGGTGTCACAGTCAATCGACCATGCATACCCTGGTGTCAGAGTTCTTCGGAACCGCCTCTCGGCCTCTGACGTGGTTCCTTTAACGACTACCAGATGGCAGCCGGGACCAACGGCTTAACGTGCCTCCGAAGCACGGAATCATCTATATTATCAGACAATCAGGTGATTCAAACCTGCAATGTCCTAATCAAACTGGAAACAACTAAACAAAGTATGCTTCCGGTGGGAATCGAACCCACGGTCCCCGGGTCAACAGGCAAACGCCTTAACCACTGGACCACGGAGGCTGTCACGGAAGTTAATTCACGTGACGCGTGGTGCAAATCCACAAAATCAATTGTTCCTTTCGCTTCTATCAGCTGTTCCAATGCGTACCTAGTTTCTTTAAAAGCTTACCCATTTCTTCTTCCATGCCGGTCTGTAAGTAAAGCAAAAACGTAGAATGTACCAGCTGCTTCTTTTCCCGCATAGCCCGTAGAAGCCGGCCGAGGGCGAAATTAGAAGGAATCGTGGCAATAGGCGAAGCAGCTAGCCCTACCATCACTATTTTGATTTCATTTTTAACTTCTACGCCCACGTACACGCTAAATGTGGTATTTGGGTTTTATGACCTAAGGGACTTTACCCCGTAAGGGATAAAGACGTGATTATATGTTACCAGGTCAGGTCATTCCCAACTGCTTGTCCGGTGGTTGCAGGTTTGGCATCGGGTACGCGCGCCCGGCGTCCCGAGCTGCTACTTGCATTACCCCATTTATCCGTGTAAGTAGTATCTTCCTTCAGCCCTTCCCATGTCAAACAAAATACATTCCTTCCTCAGCTTAAAAACGCTTCCGAAGGGCAACAGCGTCGGAAGCAAAAGAACCAAATAAACTGTGCTCGCCAACCCGCCTGCCAAGCGTGGTGAGAATATATTTTTTTTATGACATAGAGTCGCATACGAGCAAGCGGGTCACTTGATGGTAAGCGATCACCGCTGCCCATAGACTACTGCGACACCTAGGGTGTAACAGGAGCGTTGCCGGCCTTTTAAGAAAACATAAACTCGTTTATTGAAGGTTCCAATGTCGTATCGATTCGGCAATATCCTCCTATAGAACGAAGAATTCTTGGTAGAGGCCTTTGTTGCTTGACAAATTCCTCGTTACGACAGAAAAGATTATGATGATGAATATGTTACCCTTTTCTTCATGATTAACAGATGATAAGAAATTGCCCTGCATTGGAATCCTCGCATTATTGTAGTTCATTTTGGAACGCGAGACAGATAACTTCAAAACAGTACGTATATTCTAAGTCGCAGAAGTACGTCAAATGATCAGATTGTGATACTGCCTTCGATTCATATGGTTCATGAATTATTTGGTATTTGTTTTGTCATTCTGAGTAAATATCATAGGACTGTCCTAATGAATAGGTGTATGTAATGGAATAATTACTGCATGAGTATTGGGTACAGTACTACAACGATTATAAGTTGCATCGGCTTTGTTTGGTGCCTACCGCAGAATCAAACCGAATGAAAATATCAGTGAAATAACGAACTTATAGCTAGTACATAAGATTTGAAATCTAAAAACAACAGGAATCGTGCTGTCGATCGTAATACACGTACGGCATACGCGCCATGTCTAGAGTTCGCTTGGGCACATCTAGCGAACTCCAGACATGGCGCGAACGCATTTGCCAATTAGCAGACAGGTATATTCGCGCCATGATTGTTTTTTATTCTTTGCAGGTACATTAGTATGACTTACAAAAGTGGTAGTACTGTACCGACTGAATAAGTACGAGTTGAGAAATAAATACTGTACTTTTAGGGTACCGCACGACAAGGTGACAAAACAGAACTGTTTTAGAATCACTCTTATGTGTGTCTGTCCTTTCCTGATTATACCTATTAGGCTGGCAGTACGACCTCTGTGATGTCATCATGCCAGGGCTGTAACAACGAAGTTACAGGGTTCGATCCCCGGTTAGATTAAGATGTAAATTATCTTTTTCAGATCAACCTGGGTCTTGGCTGTTTATCTATATATGTATTTGTTATAAGAGGTACAACTCATTTTTAGGCAAATTCATCAGGATGGCTTAAACACGGACTGGCACGCGAGTGTTCCTCCATGCGTTCCGTTTTGTCATTCTGTCGTAAAGATTTCTAAAAGAACAGAATTTATTACTACTCGTAATAATTCAGTAGGTGAACTCAATAAACAAGTAGAAATACTTAAAATTATGGTAATTCTAATTCCACTAATTAAGGTCGCCGCACACTTATCAACTCGTAAACGTAACGTATTTCAACTCGAGCAGTTCATTATTCTTTGTATAACACTCCCGCACTCCGGCACTGGTCCGAATAGTGTGCGTTGCCGTAGGGAGTCCCTACTGCAACGCATACTATTCGGATCCGTGCCGTAACCGAGCCGAAGTGCTAATCCGATTTGGTTACGAGCCTGCGTCAGCCGTCAGGTTGACGCCTGGTGGACGGGGCGCGGCGAAAGGCGATACGGTGCCGATCCCTTTCCGAGTTGATAAGTGTGCTGTGTGCTGTGACCTTTATCATACTGCAGCTACGCCTGTTTATTAGGGACCGTACAATTATATACTCGCAATGAGAAAACAAACACCAAATTGCATACAATTCCAAACCCAAGTATAGAAAACATTCTATGTAGAAAGCAAGACGTATCTCAAAATATACTTGCTTTTAGCTTTGAGATCCGTGACGCAATTAACACGCCAGTCTGCGACACGAGGGTTCCCGAATTCGATCCCCGGCCAGGTCAAGATGGAAAACGATCTTTTTCAGATTGACCTGGGTCTTGGATGGTTATCTTAAGTTATGGTTATCATTGAGTTAGTATCCTACGACACCGTTCACAACTTACTGTGGGGCTAGCTCAATTAGTGTGATATGTTCCCTATATATTTATTTTTATTTTAACTATAATGGTCATCAATGTCAAATATCTGGTTTTCTGAATTACAAGTATCTTGGTAAGACTTAATTGTTTTTAATGTAGAAATAGTAAACATACTTTGTTTTAGCGTAGATTATCCAATCAGAAAAAGATACTTGAAACAAATTATTTGCTTTTATTTCCAAAATAAACCTAATAAAAATAAAAAAAAGATGTTGGTATATGCGTATTGATTTGTTTATGTTGAAAATGGTTTTTTTTATTAATTGAGTTTCTTGACTTCTACGTAACTAGGGCAGCCGAATTATGCTTGCATAAAATGTCTATAATATGTTTCTTCATACATACATAGTATCACGTCTTTTTCTCTTGCGGGGTAGACAGAGCACAGGTCTGTAAGACTTTACGGCCACATTTAGCATGTTGGAGGGCGTGGATAGATAGGTAAAATAGATAAACAAAAAATATTTAGCTTAAAATACGAAGTTATTAAAGTAAATGCCCCGAAACGTTATTAACGGCCGGCAGTTGATGCAAACTGGCTTAACAACATGCCAAAAATTGTGTATAGCACCAATGTAACGATTTGACCATGATCACTTGGGGCGGGAGGGTAACAAAAGTGCAGACAAAAAGTCGAAAAAAATCGCCAGAGTATTCTCGATCGTGGTTTTGTAGGAATAACTATAATAACCAACACTTTGATATTTTCTATAACGTTTATTCCACTGTTTAACCTTAACTTTAACCGTTACAACCACCAATTTCTTAACGTTCAACGTATAGTGCGCACAACACAACCGATCGGTTCAACTGCTCAACCAAGAATGCCCCGTTTCTCCACGTGTTAGTTACCATTTAAAATCTCGGTGTTCCCCGTTCTAAAAATGTAATTTTATAAATAATAATCAAAATATAATTTCCCAAAATAACTATAACCTGATATGTATGACAACGTCCGTTTTTTTTTGTAAACCTTACACTCGACCATCCTGACGACGTGTATGTCCTCATACACGCGTCTGGTGAAACCTTACACTTGGCGAAAAAGGGGATTCTCCAACCTAATGTAATAGTATCTAAGTCTTAATATTATTTAAATATGAAATATCAATCAAATTCGATGAATGAATAATAGTGACAAATGTAAACTGTTAATTATAGGTATATTTTCATTAAAGTAAGTAAATAAATACCAAAGATGTTTGTATAAAAAAAAAAAAATGTAAAGTACATTGCAATTTTTAGTTTTATACAGTGTTTTATAATGATAAAAATTGTATCAATCATAAAGGATCTCAAAATATTTAATAATTTAATAAATCTATATAATAAAATTTGATTTAATAAATCTATAAATAAATCTTATTACTCAGAGTCTGCTACTCTAAATCTGTTAACCTATTCAATCCATTATTAATTTAACCAAGTAACCAAGAGCTTGAGTGACTAATTAACAAATAAAACCAATTAACCAAGCATCCAAGTAACCAAATAGCCGATTCACCAAGTAGCCAAGTAACCGATTAACCGTGTATCCATATATCAAATTTAACCAAAAATCAATAAACCAATGCTTCTCGAGACATTAGTTTAGGATCACCGCTGTGTTGATCTGGTTTCAGGTCAAGTCGGGGGACTTTCCGCATTCTCCTGCACTTGACCTGAAACAATATCACAAAAGTCTTGAAATCTAAAACGCGAGAGACATGGAGCGGTCACAGACGATCAGGATTTTATAATAAAACAAAGCAGCTGGCGCATAACAATGCGCATTTTAATCCACTAGGGACAATATCAACACAATGCATCACAATATGAAGCTACGCTTATGTTGGTCGGTCGGCTGCTCAGCAAGAAGTGTGGCTTTCACTAGGCGGTGAACGCAACGACGGTATGGCGGGCAGGGTGGGGCGAGCTGTGACGTCACGCCAGCATTGCAGTTTGCGTTGGTTGCGTTACAATCGGCCATCCTGCAACAATTGCTCCCGCAATGAGAGCAAGACATCTGGTTAATAAAATATTCTAAGTTCTTGGCTTGGACCATTGGTAAACAAGTTCTTGGCTTGGGCTCGTGGTAGACAAGATCTAGGCTTGGACTCGCGGCAGACAAGATCTAGGCTTGGACTCGTGGCAGACAAGATCAAGGCTTGGACTCGTGGCAGACAAGATCTAGACCTGGACTCGTGGCAGACAAGATCTATGCTTGGACCTGTGGTAGACAAGATCTAGGCATGGACTCGTGGTAGACAAGTTCCAGGCCTCGACTCGTCGTAGACAAGTTCCAAGCTTCGACTCGTCGTAGACAAATACCAGGCTTTGACTCGTCGTAGACAAATTCCAGGCTTTGACTCGTCGTAGACAAATTCAAGGCTTTGACTCGTCGTAGACAAATTCCAGGCTTCGACTCGTAAACAAGTTCCAGGCCTTTGACTGTTGGCTTAGCTTGGGTCCATGGCATGGCTCGAGCCCCTGGCTTGGCTTGGGCTCTTGGCTTGGCTGGGCCCCTGGCTTGGCTTGGGCCCCTGGCTTGGCTTGGACCCTGGCATGGCTTGGGCCCCTGGCTTGGTTTGGACCCTGGCATGGCTTGGACCACTGCTTGATTTAGGCCATTGGCTCGCATTAAACATTGGCGTGATTAGGGCAAATGACCAGGCATCTTCTAGATTCATCATATCATTATTTGCAATGTACGAATGAATATTATTGATTAGCACCCTCAAAAAGTTCCCTTTTCAAGACTGTATAGTAATAGGACCAACTAGCACAGTAACCCTATTACAGAACCACAAGTAGATCAACACTAATAAAGTTACTATCAAATATGTTAAGTAATATCAAGATGAACTGCAAGTCTTTCAATAAATACTGTCAGACTTATGGCAGCATTATGAAAGAGGCCTCATCTTAAAATTTACTCAGTTGATATTTCTATACGATTGGAATATAAAATTCAAAATAAACTAGCTTCACTTCAGATTCAACGACATCTAGCTATACTATATTATTCACGAGTATAATAAAGTACATCGGCCTGCAATAATATCACAGCGATATTACAAGAGCAATCTTAAAATGAACACACTCCCAAAAATATTAAAGAGCAACTTTATTAAAAATGGCACATGATCAGTGGAAAAGATTTAAAAAGAAAGGGCTGGCCTACAATGAACTTTTTAACCTTTTCTAAAGGAATTGAAAACCCAGTGCATTATTAGAGTATCAGATTTGTCAGAAAAAGAACCAGAGAAGTTCCACTACCAAGGCAGTTATAGGAGAAATAAAGCTTTATACAAAAATAACAGTTACGGTTGACTTTACATTTTAAAAGTTAATTATAGGCGCTTCCCAAGATTCTGCTCATAAAGTGCACCTCCGCCAAAATATGTTAACGGTATGTGCAAATAAGATCAACCACGAAAATAAGCAAGGCACCATCAACAAGAACTAGGCAGGAAATCAGTCAGGTTAGGAGTAACCAATAGGAATAAGTCACGTGACTTGCTGCGCTGGGCACCACTGATAAAACTAGCTATGCGACTGAGAATAAACATCGGCAACAAAAGCGAAATTCATTATTAATCATCATCAGGTTTTTTCAGTCTCCACTGCAGGAGCATGACCCTCTCTGTACTACCGGAGCCATACATAATTAATATCTACGGCTAAAACAATTATTATGAGTGACTGAGAATTCGCCAAGTTAGGTTATTTATTAGTTCTCGAAAATAGTTTGAAATAAGCGCGTTTTAACATTTTCAATATTTTAATTTAAATTTCGAAGGGTATTGTAATAATACCAGCAGAAGCGCTTATTGCCTTATAAAGAACAAAATTGTGACACCAAAATGAACGTAGTAAGTAATCATTAGCAATACGACTAATCTGGTTAATAATCAACATGTGATAGTATTTAGGCAACTAACAAAATCTACATATTCGACAAGAGATTGTAAAAAAAAGGAAAAGCTAGGAATACGGTAATACTGAAATAAGGTATATGAGCCAATAGGGCGAGTCACAAACATTAAGCTAGGTACTACTACCGACAAGCATTAGCTGAGAAATCAGACTAGACATAGCCAATAGGAACTGGTTTCATGCCTATGGTGGTCCAAGGTAATAAAAGCCAAGACCAAAGCAGATATGCATGAGAAAGCATAGATCCGAATGAAAACTTAGTTGACCTGGTCTAAGCCTACCCGCGGCTATAGTGCCTTGGATGATGAAGAAATAAAAACTAAAATAAATGACCATTTTCGACATTTTGATTAAATTTTATGCCTCATTATAATCATCATTCACTAAACGTTCTTTTTTTTAAAACGTTACCGTTATTCGGCCCGAATAACACAAACAAACGAGGCATTTAGAATCTTAGAACAAGTATTTGCAGAAAGGTAGGCAAGTGACCATTTTATTGTAATTTACTGGCAATTTGACTCGTATTTAGCTTGACATTGGCAAATAAGATAGTTTTTGTTTGCTATATATAAGCTATGAAATTGGTCATTAATTGAGCTACTAATCTGGCTAGGAATTGGCAATAAAATTGGCTGACCTGGCTATATACTGGCTGCTTCCCTGACTCTGTTCTCGTTCCACGTAGTCTGCATGTCCGACGACACAGCCACTGCTCGTGTAGTCAAGCTCGTGCAGCCCTCGCAGCCTTGTGGAATGCAGTAGCTGGATGGACGACAGCTGGATAGTCCATGTGGCTTGGAGATTCAGATGCCAGCGGCGTATTCATGGAAAAGAAAGAAAATGCATTAATCTCCAAAATAACTTGTAAACACCTTCCACTGGATATAATGGCACACTAAAGCGATATTGATATAACGTTTCTTTTTTTACCCAATTGATCAGATACTCACCTAGATTGACTTTTTTAACGAAAAATTTTAAACTTTGTGCAATGGAAAATTTTAACTTTGTGCAAAGGAAAATTCGAATAAGGCAATGGAAGGTAAACGTGCTATAAACTTATTTAAATCTTAAATGATGTGCAACGGAAAATTTACATCGATCAACAGAAAGTAAAGATTTGACTAATTTAAATGGCACAACGTAAAAATACGATAAAGTAATAAGATTCTCGTCGGTAGTACTTAACCATGTGGCGAAAAATTCCATCGGCGTGGTGATGAAAGACGATTTTTTTCATCCATGGTCCTATACCACTTCTGATTAAAACGCGAGAGACATGGAGCGGTCACAGACGATCAGGATTTTATAATAAAACAAAGCAGCTGGCGCATAACAATGCGCATTTTAATCCACTAGGGACAATATCAACACAATGCATCACAATATGAAGCTACGCTTATGTTGGTCGGTCGGCTGCTCAGCAAGAAGTGTGGCTTTCACTAGGCGGTGAACGCAACGACGGTATGGCGGGCAGGGTGGGGCGAGCTGTGACGTCACGCCAGCATTGCAGTTTGCGTTGGTTGCGTTACAAATCATAAAGTTCTAACCAGATAACCAAATTACACATTAAATTAGAACCAACATGAGTTATTATTTGGAAATGTGAATACATTCTTAATCCGACGTATTCCCATCGCTTGCATCATTCCCAGCATCACTATCGTTTTCGGTACCGATTTCCAAAGAAGCTATGTGAATCCAGGGTCGTAGCCGATCTGCGGCAACGGTAGTATTTCGCTTATTTTTCATACCTTCGAATCCCGCAATCGGTGCTACCTTGTACCGATCGTTTCCTAGTACCTTTACCACTTTATAAGGGCCTTCGTACGACGGCATCAATTTAGTACTTTTACCATTATTTTGAAACGCCACCTTAGTTATTTTAACTAAATCACCTTTATTGTAAGGGCGCGCGGGTCGCCTTCCCTTATCATAGTACCGTTTTTGTGATTCCTGAGCTTTATCTATTTTGGATTTGACTTCACTACGAATAGAGGGTAGGAATGAGACCTCACGTGTTTTATCTACTACTTCATTAATTATTGGGTTAAACTCACTGCTTATTCCTGTCCCAAACATAACATCAGCTGGGGATCTACCTATTGTCTTTTGGACTGTATTATTTAACCCCCATTGGATTCTGCCTAACTTATTATCCCAGTCCTTTTCATCATCCCTGAGATTCTGTGCGGTCAATGAGTCAAGAACGGTTCGGTTATAGCGTTCGACTTGACCGTTTGACCTGGGACTTGCGACCGCATTTAAAATGTGTTTAATGCCTCGGTCAAGACAAAACCTCCTGAATGAATGGGAGGTGAAACAAGAACCTCTGTCACTTATTAAACGGTCTGGGGTTCTAAAGGTGTCGAAAATATCTTGTAAAACCTTTATCACATTTTGTGTGTTTGTATTTCTCACTGGTTTGATAAACAAGAATTTTGTGAACGAGTCAACTACAGTCAGGATGTGTGTATTCCCTTTCTTAGACCTTACAAAGGGTCCAAGGTGGTCAATATGCAATGTATGAAAAGGTCTTTCGACTTTTTCGATCGGGTGAAGTAGCCCTTCACGTGTGTTCACAGCTTTTTTTGCGTATGCACAGTCGATACATGCCTCTACATATTTTTTTACGAATTTTTTCATTTTCCCGAACCAATAATTTCTCTTTATGCGCTCTAACGTTTTCTCAAAACCAACGTGACCAATATCATCGTGGTTCCTCTTGCACACTTGCCACCTTGCACCCTTTGGTACCACCCACCTTATGTTTTCTTTATCATCCCCTTCATATCTGAACAGTTTGTTGTCTCTAAGTACATAGTTTTCCCTAATATATTCTACCCCCTTAGGGTCCAAGTCACTACTAACTATATCACGGATTCTGCGCAACTCTGGGTCTCCTAACTGCAACGTTAACAACCAGTCATCGTCATTTATAGCCATTACCGACGGATACCGCTCTGGACTAAGAGTTTCCGAATCGCTTATCGGATTTCTAGATAACGCATCAGCGTGACCCATCTTTGTACCCGGCCGATACTCCACAGTGCAATCGAACTCTTGCATCGCCAGCCACCAGCGGGCGATTCTCGGTATAAGATCCCGTTTTTGAAAAGTAGATCGTAGTGCACTGCAATCAGTAACTATTTTGAATGACTTTCCCAGCAAATACACTCTTAGCTTTATGAGCGCGCAAACTACAGCCAACGTTTCTAACTCGTAGGAGTGGAAATTCCTCTCCTCAGGCGTTGTTTGGCGACTGTAAAATGCTACTGGATGAAAGGAACCGTCACCTCCCTCAGGACGCTGTAGCAGGATACCCCCGACACCTATTCTGCTGGCATCTGTATGGAGTTCGGTTTCCGCCCTTGGATCATAAATGGCTATGACGGGTCTTTCAGTTAATTTTGTCTTAAGAGTCATGAATGACTCTTCTTGTTCACTAGTCCATTCCCAGATTGCGTTCTTTTTTAGAAGTTTGGTTATAGGATACGCCAGTTGTGCAAAACTCTGAATGAATTTCCTAAAATAGCTGACTAAGCCAAGGAATTGTCGAGCACTATGCACGTTTTCTGGACGGGGGAAATCGATGACGCTTTGAATTTTAGCTTTGCCAGGCCTCATGCCACTCGCACTAATTTCGAACCCTAGGTAATTGATTGTATTTTGAAGGAAACTACATTTGGATAAATTTAGTTTGAGGTTGGCTTTCTTCAGTAGCGTGAGAACTTCCTCGAATCGAGCCAAACATTCAGATGCGGTTTTCCCATAAATGAGCAGATCATCTATATAAACCGTGGCTTTATTAAACCGAGCTGAACCCAGAACGTGGTTCATCATGCGCTGGAATACCGCGGGTGCGTTAGCCAGACCGAACGGGACACGATTGTACTCGTACTGCCCGTCCGGTGTGACAAACGATGTTAGGTGCTTACTCTCCTCAGCAATTGGAACTTGATAATAACCAGACATTAAATCCAGCGTAATGAACCACGCCTGCCCTGTCAACCTAGCTATCTCGTCTTCAATTACGGGGATGGGGTATCGTTCTTTTACCGTTATTGAATTAAGAAGTCTGAAGTCAACGCATAACCGCACACCTCCATCTTTCTTCCGCACTAGAATTATCGGACTAGCATAGTTAGACACGGATTCCCTGATGATACCTGCCTGCAACATTTCGTCTATCATTGCCCTAACTTGTTCACGTTCATGATGTGACAAGCGGTACGGTCTATAAACTACGGGGCGTTGGCTATTCAGTTCAATTTTCATTTCGGCAATATTGGTGCAACCAAGGTCTGCCAGGTCGTGTGCAAAACAATCCCCATGACGACGAAGAAGTTCTATAAGCTTAGCTTTATCACTATCGCAAACAGATTCTCCTAGCCGTATCTGACTCTCATCAATTTGATTAGGTAAATCATTGTTAGACTGCAAAACTTTTTCTGATATTTGAGAAACTACACTGTCAAGCCTGTATACATTTTGCAACTTCTCAGCTCGTGAAATTATGAAGTTTTCTTGAAGTAAGCAGGGGATAGAGCATGGTGTAATTGAAACAAACAGAAAACCCCTCCACACCTCATACACACCACCGCAGACAACAAACTGTTCATTTGGTCTCCCTACCAATTTGGTCTCTATTATCACGCTACCGGTAAATGATGCGTTCAATGCGGCCTTAACACTGGCGGCACCATGTAAAGTACAATGCGTTACTAAACTAACCCTGTCGCAACTGACGTTCTCCTCCGGGAGGTTTGGCAGTTCAGAACCAACGTGCATGAATTGCAGTTTATTAGCGCCCTTATATATAACTATATGCGGCTGTTCGGAGAAGGTCTGACCAACAAGTAAAGGCTTATCCAAAAAGCAATCATCCACAACCTTACACAATACGGAAGCTACTACATCATCAATTGTTATGTCTAAGTTGACAGAACCTGCGGATTCGACAACACTATTGCCAAAACCTCTCATTACTGTTGGACGCTGATCATGACTCAGTCCAAGACTAGTAATACAAGACTGCTTTATAAGACTGACCTCACTACCAAGGTCAACAAAAGCTTCCAGTGGGAGATTGTTAACGGTAACTTGCTTTATAAATTTATGACTAGGATTAGCGTTAGCAATACACATAGTTTTGGCCACACTGTCAGATTTTGCTGACGTCAAATCTTGCTTTACTCTACAGGCTTCGGGCTTGTGTCCAATCTTGTCACAATTCCCACATTTAACCAGCGGTTTAGGACATCTAGAAAATGGATGGCCTTTTTCTCTACAATTGTAGCAATATAAATTAGGGTTGACTTTCGTATTTGACTTAATGCCTTGCTTGCTATCTATTGTATTAACGATTCTGTCCCTAAATGGAAGTGTCTGTGTAGAAAGTTCCTTATTGTTGCTAAGCAAAAATTTTAAAAGTTGGTCAGGCCCCTCACACCGCAATGCTAGAGCACTCGACCTAATAGTTCTATCGGTAATGCCGTGAATGATGCAATCAACGGCACGTCTACCAGTAATCTCGCATTGATTTAGTAATGCTAGTTTTTCATAATAGTAAATTTCTATTTGTTCATTCGGCCTACTCTTGCGCTTAAGCATATCTTCTAAAACCTGTCCGTAATTTTGTTCCGAAGGAAAGGCATTCATCAATTTCGTTTGCCACTCCTCCCAAGTAAACAAAATCGTACTCAGGCTCTCGTACCAGGTCTTGGCTAGCCCAGTAAGTTTTTGCATGGCGAAATGTACTTTTGTCTTCTCGTCCCAGCCGTAAACCTCTGCACATTCGTTAACTTTACGGAGCCATACATCAATACGCTGATTTTTTTCCGAAGGATTAAATTCAGGAATTATATTTTTGTGATCCAAACCCTTATTCAACGGTATTGTAGTTTGGCTTGACGGCTGTGACGGCAAGACATCTTTAATAGTTTTGATTATTTGAATAATCTCTTTAGAGGAAAAAGTAGGACTACGTGACCTTTTTGTGCGAAGTCCAGCGCTCGTTCCCTCGTCCGACTGCATACTGCGGCTGCCTCTCTCGCAGTCCACCCGTGCACCCGGCTGCCTGCTGCGGCTGCGGCCCTCGCGGCGCGACCGCCCTTCCGGCTGCCTGCTGCGGCTGCGGTCCTCGCGGCGCGACCGTCCTCTAGGCTGCCTGCTGCGGCTGCGACCCTCACGGCGCGACGACCCTCCCGGCTGCCTGCTGCGGCTGCCATCCTCGCGGCGGGATCGCCCTCCCGGCTGCCTACTGCGACTCCGTCCCTCATGGCTTAACCGCGCGCTTAGCGAGCCACGCTGCTCGCTTTGACGCTGATACTCCCGTTCCCTTGTTAGATCTAATTCCATTCTGCGAATCCTAGCCTGCTCACGTTCCAGTGCTTGTTCCCGCTCTATCAGGCGGCGATCACGGCTGCGAGTTCTTTGACGCAAGCTTACATCGCTTCGTCTGGAGCGTGAGCGGACTCGCTCAGGAGTTTCCAGACTCCTGCCAATGCCATTCTCCGTGTTCATTTTCACACTCGCCATGGAAAGGAAAAATAAACGAACGTTATAACCTAAATTTTGCAATATCCATTTCGGATTACAAAGATACATCGCGTCTTTAGAATGAAACCGACTTAACTCAAAAAATCTTAAATTTGAGTTAATGTTTCCGAACGACTCTACACATCGTATTCTATCGCTTAGTTAATCGGAAAATGGCCCAACTGTGTTAGAAGAGTACGAACGCACAATTTTCGTCTCTTTATTACTGGACGCGAAGAGGTCCCCGGTCGGAACGTCAATGCCCCTTTTAGGGTTATTCCCGCAGAGGCAAGCGCAACACGTTGACGGAATGCAAATAAAGTGACCAATTAGTGCTTGAGGCGTTTTCATCCCGAAAAACGGTAAGAATTACATTTTAATTTTTGTTATTAAAGTGACCTAATAGGCTTTAAGTCGATACTCTTCCGAATATTGTCATTATATTTACGACTTATTCGTGCTTACGCCACTTTATTACTAAAATCTGTTTTACACGTCATGACTTAACAACAAATAAGTCACTTTTTTATAAAACTTTTCGTCATGTTCTTTGTCCTATTATGGATTAAGTCTCTTTTATATTAAAACGGTTATTGATAATACAGTTCTTATGAGTTTTCAGTCGATTTAATTCCAATGCTACCATAAGTTTTTTTATTTTAGGTCATTGTTTTTTTTTATTCGTGAAAGAGAAAAAGGAGAACGCTTATGACTTTGGAAAATACTACAAAAAGAAAGAGGACGAAGACGAGAATGAGCAGCAGGTAAGCATATTTCGTTTTATATTCTTAAGTTGTAAAAATACTCTGTTTTGACAAATTTATCATTAAAATATAGATATTTATAAGCATAAAAAGCACGAATTTAGTAACGCATATTTTTAAGATTTGGTTTGCTGCTTTTGGTGCTATGAGCTTTTATTTTTTGGTTTTTCAGGAAACACAATTTAATAGTGAAAATTTTTCCCCGAATGCGTCGTTTATTGAAACAGCAAGATCGTGAAAATCAAGAAACTAACCATTTGAATCTGATTGAGGCTGTAAGTAAAATATTCATTAGACCGTCGTCCCAACGCCAATTTCTGATGGATAAGATAGTGTTTAGAGACTATTATACAAAGATGCGCACTTTATTGTTGAACATAAATAACCAGTTTCTTACATCCGGATAGGAAGCGTTTAGGAGCTAGACAGTTTGAAAAATGCAAATTTTGTCAAAACAATATAGTACGTAGTAGGTACTTGATAGTGTAAAAATCCTTATCAGCACGAACGGCAGCACTGTCCTGTGCAGGTTAGATCAATTTCTGTCACGGGGTCAGGAAGCATTTGCCCAAAAAGACCCTTTTTATAGTACCTAGAGATTTTTGTTCAAAATGTATGAATTTGATAGTGTGATGAGACCTCATCCAGGAGCTAGGGCATCTTTTACACAGCCAATAAAACCATTTCTTTCTCAATTCTTAGAAAGCGTTGATGAGATATTAAGATTTAAATGTGGCAACCAAGCGTGGCCTAAGACAATGTTACGTATACAAAAATAGTATTTGTGCCAAAGTGACATTTTGGCTGACAAATACAATTCTTATCAAGCATCATGTGCTAATTTATAACGACATTAGCCTTTACTCTCTTTGTTCATACTCTCCATATAACATTATACACGGGGAGCCCCTCCGTGTATAATGTTATATGGAGAGTACTAGCTGTTGCCCGCGGCTCCGCCCGCGTTAATGTCGTTCCCTTGGGAACAGTAGAAATGATAAAAATTCCATACAAACCCCTGCCCCGTTGCTTTTTCCCCTTAAGGGGGAATTTAATACATTTCACCTGCATAGATCTTTAGCCCTTAAGGAGGGGATTTTGCCCATTTCACCTACACAGATATTTTTTTATTGTAATGGAGAAATTCTTATTGTCATATTTCTAAGAAAATAAAAAAATTCCATACAAACTTTACCCCACCTATTCTACCCCTTCAAGGGGAAATTTCGACCATTTTAACTACACAGATCTTCTTTAATTGTAATGTAAACATATATACTTATTTTTATACTTCTATGTTCAGAAATGAGAAAATTTCCATACAATCCCCCCCCCCCCCCCCCCTTTATCCCTTAAGGGGGAAATTTTGTACATTTCACCTACACAGATCTTTTTTAATTGTAACCTAGAACGTATATACTTATTTTCATACCTCTAAGTCTAGAAATGGAAATATTCCATACAAACTTTACCCCCTATTTACCCCTTCAAGGGAGAATGTTGTCTGGTTCACCTAAAAAGATCTTTTTTAATTTTAATTGAGACCTTGCGTACCTACTTTCAAACTTCTAAGTCCAGAAATGAGAAAATTCCATAAAACTTCAACCCCTTTGATTTTCTAAAAATCCTTTCTTAATGCTCATTTACATCATAAAAAGAATACCTGTGCCAAATTTCAAGTTTCTGCGCACAGTTGATCGTAGTTTCGGCTGTGCGTTGATATATAAGTCAGGTTTGCCTTTGGCCCGCGGCTCCGCCCGCGTAAGTGTCGATTTCTCAGGAACAGTAGAATTACCCGGAATACATTAGTTTATGACTTTCAATGACACACCTTAATATTGAATTTCAATTGAATAACTTTAAAAACGGAATGTTTCATACTAACTTTGCATCCCCGTTATATCCCCTTAAGGAATGATTTTTGACAAAAATATTTTACTCGTGTTTCATGCCTTTTAGTAAAGAACCTTCATGCTGAATTTTATTCGACTAACTTCAAAAATGGCAAAGTTTCATGCTTATTTTGCACCCCTATTTTACCCCCTTAAGGGATGATTTTTGAGTAAAATATTTTACTCGTGTTTCATACCTTTCAGTAAAGAACCTTCATGCTGAATTTCATTCGAATAACTTCAAAAACAACAAAGTTTCATACTAACTTTGCAACCCGTTTTTCCCCCTATGGAGATGAATTTCCAAAAATCCTTTCTTAGTGCTCCCCTACGTTATAAAAGGAACCCCTGTGCAAAATTTCAAGTTCCTAACCCTTATAGTTTAGGCCCTGCGTTGATATGTCAGTCAGTCAGTCAGCTTCTCCTTTTTTTTTAGTACGGATTACTATGGATAGTATGGATAGGTATAATGCTGTCGTATAATGATGATGAATTGACTTTAGATTTTAATTTTCTTATGTCACTTATTATTTTATTTTATTTTTGCTATATGTTTGCAGGCAAACTCATGCCTTGAGTTCATTCAAATGACGATAACTTTTTTTTTATGAACCGATTTTGATGAAACAAACTTTAAATGTTAAACTAAGTTAAAACAAAGCAATTGGTGAAAGTTTGAAGTAAATCGGTTCAGTATTTTCGGAGATAATCGTGATCATACATACAGACAGACAGACAGACAGACAGACAGACAAGAAATTCCAAAAAAATTTTTTTGCTTTTTATTATTCTTTTTAAGTGTCCCTCTATCCATTTCAGTCAAAAATTCGAAATGTACAGACAAAATAATTTTACTGTTTTATTATATGTATAGATAATATAGATTTTGTCAAAAATTTATGTATTTCATAGTGTGATTGATAAGATTACATCCTTGTGTAAGTTCACCTTTTACACACTAAATATTTTTACTTACTTTATTCAATTAAACTTACAATTATACCTACTTTCTAAAGTAAATAATTGTTGTGAATTCAAAAAATACTAATAACGCGCCAAAGAGATTGTTTATTTAAATTTGTTCTTGTTTATAAGTACATTTATTTTTTACTATCTAATCGTTACGGATAAGTAGATGTAAGAGTCCAAATGTTAAACCTTTACTTATTTAATTAATGTACTTAATCTTTAGTTAAATCAAAGTAATTAAATAATATGTTACTTGTGTTTTTTTTTTCAATATAGCCTTATTTCACCTATCTCTGAATCCCTAGAAACCATACTAGTAATTTTAATCTGAGCGTATCGGTTTGCACCCTCTAATGACATGGACTCGATGGGAGCTGATGTATACAGTGTGTAATTTTTGAATAAGTATAGCGTATAAATACTCTTAAACTTTCGTGCTGCATATTTACTAAATGCATTAGCGGGAATTAGCGCGAACATACCGATTTTCTCTAGACGTTTCGACCAGGTTGCCCCGGCCGTGGTCACTGGATGACTGATGCAACGGTGTCAATACTCCGTCGGCGCGGTGGTATCTTCATCCACCGGCATATTACTTTTTATCCAACTACCAGCACACACTACTGAAGAAAAGCGGTATGTTCGCGCTAATTCCAGTTTATGCATTTGGTAAGTATAGCTTATTTTATCTTTATTTGTCTCCATGCAACCATACTAGTAACTGATAGTAATTTATTTGGAACAATGTATGTTATTAATGATGTATTTAAACGGGACTTAGGACGAACCTTCTTATTAAACCGCGTCGTCCGGAGTCATACAAAAAGTCGGACACTGTTAGTGTAGTGTGTACCGGGGCTAACACATAAATACAAACTTTATGTGGGTAGTGAAATTATCAAAATTATTAGGGAAACTGCGTCCACCACCACACGATGACACCGCAGTACTTCGGTCTCGTTGCGACCGCGATGGATGTAACTTCATTGAAACGTCGATAACTAATAAAAAGGTTCGCGCTAAGTCCCGTTTATATACATAATTTTGTGTTTAAACCGCGAAAGTTTAAAAAACAATAATGTATGTTATTCTCTGAATACAATAAATAACTTGAACACTTTGATCAAAACTGTTTTGTAATAAAACCCAAGTTTTTAAGTTTTACTAACATAGGATAAGTGTCTTACTAACACACTATGGACTTGTATTGTCACAAATGTAAAGTCTGAAATATATAATTTCATTCATTCATTCATTTATTACAAAACAGTTTTGATCTAAGTGACTTATTAGTAAACCCGACTTACTCTAACTTTAATACGAAAATGACATAATACTTAAAAGGCCATTCATCAATTTTAAGTTATTAAAACGAAACTGACTTAATAAATATTAAGTCAAACGATAATATAGAAGTTCGGTCAAAAAGTGACCTAATAGTGACAAGTTTTTGAAAATCGTTATTTCAAAATATTATATATTAAAATAATAAAAAAAATGTCAATGTATATCAAGCCTAATAGTTATTTAAAACATATCAGCAATCAGAGAGCAATTATCTTAATTAGTTTGGAAGATATATTTAAACTAATGCAAAAATGACTAAAACTGAAATCTTATTTTGCGATTTCCCAAAAAGTAGAGATTTTGAATTAAGTCACTTTCGTTCTAAAGAAGCGACATAATCGTTTTAATTCAAATATCTCGAAAACTATGCATCCTAGAGCAAAAATAATGAAATTTTGCCTCCCCTTTAAAAACCCCACGGCTAGGCTGGACTATCCACCAGTACATATCATCATCATCATCATCATCATCAGGTCTTTTTAGTCTCCAATGCAGGAGCATGACCCTCTCTGCACTACCGGAGCCTACTTGGCCAGAGCAGACAGAGGATTTGGCCTACACTCTCCTCGCTGGGTTGGAGTACATATATGTATATATAACTGTATTTTTTTTTTTGTATCACCCTATTGCTAATGTTAACGATGGCTAATCCTATTATCTATTAATGTTAGGTTTAGGTGAAACCAGCTTACGGTATTCTATCGAAATTAACCACTGGCCACGTGCAAATCTATAGCATATAAGGGACAAAAAAAAAAATAAGCATAACTTTCCTATATAGAAACCAATGATAAAAGGAGAAATGTGACTAGAAATAAGTGTCGTAATAATAATTAGTAGGCGTTTACTTACATTTTTTTTTGTGTTATCCCGCTTCTGAGTTGTAGGAATAACTATAATAACCAACACTTTGATATTTTCTATAACGTTTATTCCACTGTTTAACCTTAACTTTAACCGTTACAACCACCAATTTCTTAACGTTCAACGTATAGTGCGCACAACACAACCGATCGGTTCAACTGCTCAACCAAGAATGCCCCGTTTCGCCACGTGTTAGTTACCATTTAAAATCTCGGTGTTCCCCGTTCTAAAAATGTAATTTTATAAATAATAATCAAAATATAATTTCCCAAAATAACTATAACCTGATATGTATGACAACGTCCGTTTTTTTTTGTAAACCTTACAGTTTGTTGTGCCAAGCACAATAAAGTTTTTAAAAAATCACCATTTATTATAAAAACACGGTTTAACTTATGTTTATTCAGTTTGAATCGCCAACTAGTTTCGGTCTGTCTCGAAGACCATCATAAGGGCGAGTGTAAGGGGTGGCAACACGGCGGTTTCGCTTCCCTCAAAGCACTGAAGGCATCATCGCACGTGGTCGCTTGCGCCGTGTAACCGTGTTTTTAAAGGTTCACTATCCATTTGCATAAAAATAATAACCATAAAATATATTGGCATATGGTAAATTAGACTAATGATAATTATGCATAATTTTTTTATCCATAACAAATGTAGCATAATTGTCTTAATCATAAATAAAATTAGCATAATCATATTTCAGCAGGGGTTGGAATACCGGTAAAAATCCATTACCGGTACCTCTATGAAACGACAGTACCGGTAATTGGTTTGGTACCGGTACATTTGGTAACGGTAAAAATCAAGTACCGGTACCTCAATAATACAACGGTACCGGTAATTGGATTGGTACCGGTACCTCAATAAAACGACGGTACCGGTAATTGAAAGAAGTACCTGTACCAAATACCGGTAAACAGTACCGGTACTTAGTACCGGTACTCGTATTGGGAATTATCATTTCGTTAATGTGTGTCGTTGCCGTGTTGTGCATGTGCGGCGTGAGGCGGGGGTCCACAATAGGGCGGCACTTTTACAGTCGAGCGAGTCCCATGCGGTAGACGGCAACAAGGCGTAGGTACCGGTAAAATTAACGCAATTTTAATACCGTTAAAATTTGACAGAATAGAGGTACCGGTAATTACCGGTACTTATAATGTGAATTTGGTACCGGTAACAAGTAGCGGTAAAATTACCGTTAACTGTTAACAATATTATTACCGTTAAATACTAGATTACCGGTACCTCATATTACCGTTAAAATTTTAACAGAATAGTAATACCGGTACTTACCGGTACTTATAATGGGAATTTGGTACCGGTAACAAGCCCTGTATTTCAGCATAACATTTTTATGCATAAATTTATAAAGGCATAATAGTATCAAATAATAATGAACATAGTCAAAATCATCTTACCCAGAATAAGTAACTCTGCTGGGGTCGCAGTTCAAACCTAACCTAACCTACTTTTCTGGTAGAAGCTCGTTTTTAATAGCGTTTCGTTTTCTGGTGGGGTCACAGTTCTAACTTAACCTAACCTAATTTTCTGGTAGCAGCTCGTTTTTAATGGTGTTTATTTTCTAGTGGGTTCACAGTTCTAACTTAACCTAACCTACTTTTGTGGTAGCAGCTCATTTTTAATAGCGTTTCGTTTTCTGGTGGGGTCATAGTTCTAACTTAACCTTACCTAATTTTCTGGTAGCAGCTCGTTTTTATTGGGGTTTATTTTCTAGTGGGTTCACAGTTCTAACTTAACCTAACCTACTTTTCTGGTAGCAGCTCATTTTTAATGGCGTTTCGTTTTGTGGTGGCGTCACAGTTCTAACTTAACCTAACCTACTTTTCTGGTAGCAGCTCGTTATTAATGGTGTTTCGTTTTCTGGTGGTGTCACAGTTCTAACTTAACCTAACCTACTTTTCTGGTAGCAGCTCGATTTTAATGGCGTTTCGTTTTCTAGTGGATAGAATTTTTTTTTTAAGAAACAATATGAATAAAGTTCGAAAATGGATTTTTTAAAAGCTATTGCTAATATTTTACACTTAAAGTAGAATACGTTACCTATCGAATTGTTATTTATACATATGCTATATAAAATTTTCGTGAAACTCATTAAAAAACTAAAATTTCTAAATTTTTTATTACTTCATACCTATTAAACTTTAGTAAAAATATACTATTATGCGACTGTACACTATGCCTAAAAACATTGTGCAAATTATAAGTATGCATAAATATATTAGACCTAAACATAATTATTCCAAAGTACATATGCTGCTAAAAATCAATTATGCCCAAGTATAATTATGCAAAAAAAAGTATGCCAAATTCATTGTGCCAAACCATTTTAGGAATAAATACATTAAGCTAACGAAAGGGATCCCGTTTTTAAAAGGAACTAGCTGTTGCCCGCGGCTCTGCCCGAGTTAGTGTCGATCTCTCGGGAACAGTAAAATATCCCAGAATAAAAAGGTACCCTATGTCCTTTCCTCAAAACTACATCCATACCAAACTTCATCCAAATTGGTTCAATGAATGAAGCGGGAAAAGAAAATAGACAGAGTTACTTTCGCAATATAATATTATAGTATTGATACGAGTAGTATTAGTAGGGGAGCCCATGATGCTAAATATGGATTTACTCGAGCGTCGTGGGGACCCATTGGACTTTAAAGATTAGGTGGAAGAAAGGAAAAAAGGTTAAATGATATTTGTCATTTCACCGGTGGTGAGAGCAGCTAGGGGGTTTCAAAAATTCAAAACCAAAATAATAGTCACATTAAAATACTGGAGCGCGTCTAATTAATACAAGCTGGCTTTATCACATGCCGAAAATTGTGTATTAGCAATAATCTGATGATTTGACCATGACGTCAGGAGGTGGGAGGGTAACAAAAGTGCAAACAAAAAAAGTCGAAAAAATCACAAATGTATTCTCGGGCGTGGTCGGCTGTTCTTTATTAGGAACGAAATAATTTAAGAATAACTAGGAACATATAATCTGACAATATGCATATGTAGAAGCGAAAAAAAAAAACAAAAAACATAACACCCCATTATTAAAGTCGGATATGTGACGTAGGTAGTTATACGGTGTCCGAGATATCTATACATATAATAAAACAGTAAAAATATTTTGTCTGTACATTTAGAATTTTTGACTGAAATGGATAGAGGGACACTTAAAAAGAATAATAGAAAGCAAAAATTTTTTTTTCGAATTTCTTGTCTGTCTGTCTGTCTGTATGTATGATTACGATTATCTCCGAAAATACTGAACCGATTTACTTCAAACTTTCACCAATTGCTTTGTTTTAACTCATAGCAAAACATTTAAAGTTTGTTTCATCAAAATCGGTTCATTAAAAAAAAAAGTTATTATCATTTGAATGAACTCAAGCCATGAGTTTGCCTGCAAATATATAGCAAAAAAAAATTAAATAAGAAGTGACTTAAGAAAATTAAAATCCAAAGTCAATTCATCATCATTATACGACAGCATTATACCTCTCCATACTATCCATAGTAATCCATACTAATTAAAAAGGAGAAGCTGACTGACTGACTGACATATCAACGCAAGGCCTAACCTATAAGGGTAAGAAACTTGAAATTTTGCACAGGGGTTCCTTTTACAACGTAGGAGAGCACTAAGAAAGGATTTTTGGAAACTCATCTCCTAAGGGGGTAAAACGGGTTGCAAAGTTAGTATGAAACTTTGCCGTTTTTGAAGTTATAAGAATGAAATTCAGCGTGAAGGTTCTTTACTGAAAGGTATGAAACACGAGTAAAATATTTTACTCCAAAATCATCCCTTAAGGGGGTAAAATAGGGGTGTAAAGTAAGCATGAAACTTTGCCATTTTTGAAGTTAGTCGAATGAAAATCAGCATGAAGGTTCTTTACTGAAAGGCATAAAACACGAGTAAAATATTTTTCTCAAAAACATCCCTTAAGGGGGTATAACGGGGATGCAAAGTTAGTATGAAACTTTCCGTTTCTGAAGTTATTCAATTGGGTCATTGAAAGTCATGAACTAATGTATTCCGGGTAATTCTACTGTTCCTGAGAAAACGACACTTAAGCGGGCGGAGCCGCGTGCCAAAGGCAAACCTATCTTATATATCAACGCACAGCCGAAACTTGGCACAGGGATTCTTTTTTTGATGTAAATGAGCAAAGGCAAAGCTAAGAAAGGGTTTTTAGAAAATCAAGGGGGTGAAGTTTATATGGATTTTTTTCATTTCTGGACTTAGAAGTTTGAAAGTAGGTACACAAGTTCTCAATTAAAATTAAAAAAGATCTATTTAGGTAAACCAGACAACATTCTCCTTTGAAGGGGTAAATAGGGGGTAAAGTTTTTATGGTTTTTTTCCATTTCTAAAATTAGAATGTAAAAATAGGTATGTAAGTTCTCAATTACAATTAAAAAGATCTATGCCGGTGAAATGTATTTTTATCATTTCTACTGTTCCCAAGGGAACGACATTAACGCGGGCGGAGCCGCTGGCAACAGCTAGTCCCTCATATCTTAATCTGACGCGCTCGAGTAAATCCCAAAATCCCCCTCTTGGGATCCCCTACTATATGGATTTATCTCGCGTAAGTTTCAATTCTATTAACTCGACTTTGTGCGAGCGCGGGACTTAATAATAAAAGCCCTATATGGGCATGCTTTTCCACAATATGCATGTGATTTTGGTTGCTCCTCATATGACTCACACCTCATCCACGAGAAGTGACGGAGTTCTGTTTCAGGCCGGAAACGACGTTGCCGCTACAAGTATCACCGTCATTGTATCTCGCCGCACGTTAGTACGCAATCCGCCCGCCCAGCGATCTCTACGCGGTTTCTGTTACCCTGGTAGTCCAGAGCCGAGAGCTAAAAAAAGAAATTTTAATCTTTGCATTAAGAAGTACTTATTAAAAAAATAATGTAAGGTTCTGTATAATGAATTAGTGATTTTGTGAGTTTTTTACCCGATATATTGACAGTGTGGCTCAGTATGGGTAAGTTATCAATTATCATACATTTATTTATTTGGGTAAGTAATTAATATTTTTCCGTTTTAGTAAGTATGATTATGTAGTACTAGTCGTCTGCAATTTTTAAACAATAATTTAGCCTTATCCTTACTAATTAATATTAGTAAGGATAAGGCTTAATTATTGTAAAAGCGAAAGTGAGTTTGTTTGTTTGTTACACGCCGTAACTACTGAACCGATCATCATGAAATTTTGCAAACAAGTTCTCTGGAGCACGGAGAAGGACATAGGCTACCTTATATCCCGGGAAAAAGTACTATTCCCGAGGAATCGACATTGACGCGGGCGAAGCCGCTGGCGAAAGCTAGTTTTATATATATTAGTAACTTGGACAATCTTTTAAAAAGAAATAACATTTTGAAAGATTGACTATTTTATTAATATATAATAAACTTTTGAATTATGAGAATACAGGTAGTGAATACTAATTTATATTAGATTTAATGTGCTACAAATTCAATAAAATGTTCTATATTTTACGTAAATTTCAAATTAAGTTAGGTGTTTTTGTTTTGAAGTCAAAACTTCTTTAGCGGCGTTGTACACTTTTTGGAATGGGTAAAAATGTTAAACTCGCGCCAGGACACGTGACCTGCCGGCCTATTTGCTAACTCAGTGTACAATGTTTTAATAGTCATTACAAAGTACATTGCGTTTTATATATCTTTAATAAAAATAGTCAATCATAGGAAACTCGCAATGTATTTTGAAGTGACTATCAAAACGTTGGTCACTGAGTTAGCAAATCGGCCGGCTGATCAAAAATTAGATAGACATGTGACCCAACACGAGTTCAAAAAATCAAGCTTCTGAGCCAATGCAATCAAAAGATACAGTTGGTTATGTCGCAATTTCTCGTGTTTTTTCGACATTTGCAAGGGAATCAAAACATACAGGGTACTTCCCGTGACCTCAGAATCTTGAAATTTGGTACGAATCAACGTCTTATAGCACAGATATAGGAAAAATTGCAAAAAGCATAAATTTTGAGTTACATCATATAAAATAAATATTTTTAATAATTTCAAACTTATTATATATAAGGTACGGAACCCTTAGTGCGCGAGTCCGACTCGCACTTGGCCGGTTTTTTTTTCTCTATGTGTGTTAGTTACTCCACTCTTAAACGAATATAGGCTACTTAATTCTTTCTCCAGTTATGATAAGACGTGGTCCCCATACAAATGTACGCGGACGGAGTCGCGGGCACAGCTAGTATTGAAAAAAAGGCCCATGGAAAAATTTACAGGCAAAAGCTAGCATATTAATTCCCCAAAATAGATCCGAGTCCCACTCAGTCCAAACTATTTCACACAGGCGTCGATGATGTGTTTTGATTGATAATGTTTGTTTTCGTGCTGAACTTGAATCGTTCTTGCATACCGACTAAATTTACCCTCGACAGTCCCTCGAAGGGTTGACTCAGCCCATCGAAATCAACTACTAAATCAAAATTTTCTCTCGCCGTCTAAATTTTCTGTGAAAGAACTGGATAAAAACATTCCTAAAAAACCGGCCAAGTGTAAGTCGGACTCGCGCACGAAGGGTTCCGTACCGTTATCTATAAAAACGTCAAAAAAGTCGAATGTTGTCAATTTTCATTTTGCGGTTGACATTTTGTTCGGCCAACTGTAACTACATAAGTTGGTCGAGTTGTATAAAAATAACTATCTATGATACCGCGACCGCTATAGTTTTAATTGAAAGTACATACTTTGAGGTATATACCACATTTTTTCAGAATTATTTTAGTGATATTTCAAAAGTTACGGTGGGGGGACAACTCAAATTTTAACTTTGTATTAGATTATCTCAAGACTGGGGGTTTGATCTACATAGTTTTAAAGCAGTTTTTGTTGCATTATAAAAGACCTTTTTAAAAAATACTCCACACGTTGGGGCTAGTCTAAATTGTTTTTTTTAATTCATTTTTCGTTGTATGGGCTGAAAAAAAAACATTTTTTCATAATTTTAATAACCAACTTTTGGAACTTCAATATCTATCTCTCCACCAATTTTCGTGACAATCGGTGCGGTACAAGCCCGGACGGACAGACAGACGGACGGACGGACATGACGAAGCTATTGCCATCCAACGTGGCAATGGTGCCAGCCTTTTGGGCACGTTGCTGCGGGTCGACGGTTTTCAGGGACTATATAATTTGTAAATATTTATGTTTATAACTAGGTTTAATTAATTTATTTATTTAGTACGTAAAACAGGTTACAGTCGTTACAGTATTAAAATTACAAGAAAAAATATAGTATAGTCACTAGACTGTACCCCCAAACATAGGCACACAAATAGATTATATCTAATAAAAGAAAAAACCAAACAAAAAACAAATGCTACTAATAATCAACACAAAATTAGAAAAAAATTAATAATGATTACAACCAAACAGACACAGAAGAAGAAGAAAAGAAGGAACAAGTAAATATAAAAGCATACCTAGAGTAATTATTTTCAGTGTTTATTATTGTAGTATTTTTCTGACTTAAATTTCATTATTAACTATCTTGTGAAACCAATTATATATTTTCTGATTATTTTATTTGTACAAAGTACTGTAGGTAAAGGTAAAACGCGAAAAAAATATTCAAGGAAAAATTGTTTTTTACTTTTAACTAGTCGGAATTTGTTTTTTTCCGAAGACTATTATAGGCCCCTCTTTTGCGTTGGCCCGGGGCTGTTAGCACCGGCCCTCCCCTAAATCCACCCCTGGTTGCGACAGGGTGACACGCCCGGCCTATCCAATTTTTCAGACAAACATGTAATTTGTTTCGGCCACTCAATACTTTATTGGTACTACCGTGGTACTATCTTGTTTGGTACCGACCCAATCAATTTCGTTATAATCTGTTGATTCGTTATGTAAGGAAGGAGAGTAAATTACAGCTGTATGCTTTTTCATATAAAAAAATACAAAAACTTTATTTTGCTCGAAATGTGGTATGTACATAAGGACATCTTATATATATATAAGGTATAAGTCACACACATTTTACCAGATACTGGCATGCAAAATTATTATGAAATTAAATGAAATAGAATTTTATTCAAATTTGGATATCATGTATCTCTTTCTGAACGACATTTTATTATTTTTAATATTTGCAAAATCGATAAGCTACTAGCGTTTCGAAACGACCACTGCTGAGAAGAATACGCCGAAAGAAACTCAGTCCAGTATTGGTCCCTACGTGCCTGAAGGGCTACGCTTTCACATATTTATAACAAATTGAATTATTTTACATTAGGTAATCACTGATGTATATTGATTAACAATTTATTGAATGTATTACTTCCATGGAGTTTTTATCTGTTAAATAGTCATTAATACAATAGTAGGCATTTTTAAGTAATTGATTTTTAACAGCAGTCTTAAACTTACCTAATGACAGAGCCAATATTTCTTCAGGAATTCTATTATAGAAGCGTATACTAAGTCCCAAAAATGAATTCATTGTTTTCTGTAATCGCAAAGTTAGTGTCGCATTGATATTTTTGATTTTAATAGTATTAGTTTTAGACAATGTCTAGTGTCACTCCAAATCATAATTAGGTATACAATATCAGATCATACTAAAGGCACAATTCGAGTAAAAAAAGAAACAGTTATTATTTAAAAAAGTCAAAATATTCATCGACAGAATAGAAACAGTTGCTGATCAGACAGGACTTTAGTTAAAATCACTTAATACGGTATTATCGCGTATAGTACATTATTTTTAACACCTAACGTTTCGAAAACTTTACAGTTTTCATGGTCGCAGGTAGACTAAGTTGACATTTGTCTTTGTGTTATAAGAACTATACAAAACTACCGCCTACAATATTTATTGATAACGTTCCGGATGTACGCAGTATTGGCTCACGGTGTCTGAAGGTCTTGCAGTCTTGTGATGAGCTTGAGATTTAATTAAAATGATGTCCAGATCCCAAGCTGGTGGTAACTGCCAACCATCCTCTCTATTGAAATTAGGATGTTTTTTAATTTCAATAGCCTCACGAAGCATTCTTGCATGGAATGTACCTGTTTTCTTTTGCAAGGAGTTGAAGATTATCAAAACGCATGTAGTGGTTGGGTTTGTCTAAGGCATGTTCATAGACTGCAGACTTGGTTGAGCGTCTATTCTTCATGTCAGCAATATGTTCTTTAATTCTGGTACCGATGCTCCTCTTTGTTTGCCCAATGTATGATAAACCGTACTCATAGTCAATTCTATATACTCCTGCATCTTGTAATGGGATATTAGATTTTACAGGTCTTAAAAGTTGGTTTATTTTCTTGTGTGGCTTGTAATAGGTCTTGATCAGAAACCATCAGGACTTTAGTTTTAGATTTTAGACAGTACATAGATACATATTGTCTCGTCTTTTTCCCTTAGTACCCCTGGGTATACAGAGCTTAGGTTTATGAGACCTACCTTCACGCTCGCCAACATGCTACGTGGCGTACGTTTAGCATGTTGGTGAGCGTGAAGGTGGAAAAGAAACGTAATAGTGAATCGAAATCCATTAAATTATACATTGCAAGTTAAGGATGGATTTTATAGATAAAATTTATATGTTTTGTGTTATTTAGCACTGCGAATTCTTTAGCCGTTACAGCATGGTATCATGTTTTTTTCTCTTGCGGGGTATACAGAGCCTAGGTCCATAAGACCTTATATCCACCTTTAGCATGTTGGCGGGCGTGAAGGTGAAAAACAGAATCAAAATAGTGATAGGTGCTAGCCGCATCGCGTTCTAACATGATTCATCAGATTTTCGACCATTCCCTCGATCGGCCTTTACGATCTGCGCGGGAAGAGAAACAGCTGGTATATTCTACGTTGTTTTTTGCCTTCCAGACCAGCATGGAAGATAAATATGCTTTTTTAAATCAATGAATACCTTTAAAAAGAGTGACCAGCTGGCTTAATAATTTGTATGGGAAATTTGTTTTATTTTTCCAGTTACCAGTATTGATCCATGGGACAAGTTGTCCATATTGACAGGCTGGGTCGCCCTTTCAAGGCCATGCCAAGGTAAAATTTACTCGTCGTAGATCCTTGCGTGTGCAGTTGGCAATACACGAACTATTAATTACCTTATGCAATCATGCAACTTTTGGCTCAATTATTTTTAATACATATGCACGACAATAAATTAAATATAATGGTAATAACCAAATATATGTATAAAATAATAATAATAAAAAATATGGAATAATCACACAGTTTGAGCTAGCCCCAATAAGTTCGAGACTTGTGATAAGGGATATTAACTCAACGATACTATATTTTATAACAAATACGAGTACATATACAGATAAACATCCAAGATCCAGGCCAATCTGTAAAAGATAATTTTCCATCTTGACCTGACCGGGGATCGAACCCGGGCATCGTACCGATCGAACCGGGTGTCGTAGGCATGTTAACTACTGCGCCACGGAAGAAAATCCTTGAATGTAAAAAAATGAAGTCCTTACCGCTACCATTATTTAAAAGCAAATTACGTTCCTTTCTGGTAGAAAAGTGCTTCTACACAGTGGAAGAAAATTTGACGTATTGATTATTTTTTTAGACATTATTTTTGACATTATATACCAGTATAAATTGATTTTTGTTAATACCCTATGACCCATGACTTATAATTTGTACCAATGATATGGATTCTTTGTATGTAACTTAGGGTTATTTTCTAGATGAGACTGCATGGTTTACCGAAATATTTGCATGCCTGTATTTGGTTAAGAGTGAGTTGTTCTATGTACCTACCACCTTTTGTACCACTTTTACTGCAAATAAATGAATTGAATTGAATTGAATTGGAGCTCGCCTAGTGACTCTGCCTCACACGTTTATATCAGAACAACTTGAGACTTTATCGCCATTTTATCTCTCTAGCCTACACGGGCATACCGATTTAAACCCAAGTTATAAACTTCTTCATCCAGCGTTATTTCCATTTGATTGGGGTTTACTTTCATAATCAATTTTTTTCCATAGGTGTACTGGGTTGCCTTAGGATCAATTTTGAAGTTCCTTAAGTAATTTTTTATGAACTTAATCCATGTGAGTCAGGGTCTTCCTTATTTTTCGGCGTCGGCTCCAGTTCGAGAACTTTTCTGGCCTTTTTGCGAACTTACCCTCTTATTCATAAAAAATAACAAACGCTTATTAAACCTATTTTAGAAATATGTTTTGTCTCGTTCTTTCCATTCCAAATGTTGCAGAGAGGGATAAGGACACAAAACATTTCAACTGAAATAGGTTTAATAAAAGTATGCTAATTTTTATGAATAAGAGGGATAGTGTACAACGTTTTGATAGTCACTTTAAAATACATTGCGGCTTTCATATGATTAATTATTTTTATTTAAGATATATAAACCGTAATGTATTTTGAGGTGACAAAAGAAAAGGTTGTTCACTAAGTTAGCAAATACGCCGGATGGTTGGTTCCCCATGACATGCCCAATTGGCCATACCTCTTTTTTCTAGCCTATTGTTTCCCACTGCTGGGCAAAGGCCTCCCCCTCTACGCCATTCGTCTCTATCCGTTATAAATGATCGCCAATTTTCATCATAAGCTGCCAAATCATCAGACCATCTTGTTCTTGGACGGCCTTGATTTTGTTGCCAGCTTACCCATTCCGTAGTAAACTTTGCCCACCAGGTGCATCTTGCAAACATGACCCACCCAATCCCATTTCAGTTTGGCTGAAATAGGATCGGGTTTAATAATAGGCGAGCTCCGTGGCTCAGTGGTCAACACGCCAGCCTGCGACACGAGGGTGCCCAGGTTCGGTTCCCAGTCAGGTCATGATGGAAAACGATCTTTTTCAGATTGGCCTGGATTTGGGATGTTAGGTATCTACTATAAAATGTAGTATCGTTGAGTTAGTATACGACACAAGTTCACAACTAACTGTGAAGATAGCTCAATTTGTGTGATATGTCCCCATATATATATTTATTTCATCATCATCATCATCAGGGCTTTTTAGTCTCCACTGCAGGAGTATGACCCTCTGCGTACTACCAGATCCATAGTTGACCAGAGCAGACAGAGGATTTAGCCTACACTCTCCTCGCGGGCCAGACGGGTTGGATTGGTCTCGTTGATGATTATGAGCTTTGTTTAGCTTGTATTTATTTAATATTAATTATTAAACTCTATGGTTAATAATCAAAGAACAAAATCAGGTTCAAGTAAGTCAACATTGATTTGTCAACAGATTGACAAACAATAACAATCAGATATTTAACTAATAATAAATGAAAATAGTATTGTGTTATACAAATTATGTCTGGTCATTCTGAACTCGTGATCGTATCAATATTTTCTTTTGTTGTTATCGTGTACTTTTGAATTTAAACCTTAAGTCGTGAGCATTTAGACCGAGTTTCAAATAATAGTTAGAGTATTGTTTTGGTTACAAGTCCTCTATATTTGCTTTTCTGTGAAGGGTTTGACGTAGGAAGTGTAGTGTGGAAAGTACCAAATAGAGCTACTTATTTGTTAAAAAAATATTCAATATGAATATTTGTTATAGTCAAAAATGCTTTTTACTACTAACTAGCTTTCCCCGCAGCTTCGCTCGCCTCAATGTCCCGCTCGCTCCTTACTTTTTTCGTGATGAAAGGTAGCCTATGTTCTTCTTCGTACTCCAGAGAACTGGTATGCAAAATTTCACGATGATCTGAAAACCAATTCACTTTTGCATTTATAATATTACTAGCTTTCGCCCGCGGCTCCGCCCGCGTCAATGTCGATCTCTCGGGAATAGTACTTTTTCCCGGGATAAAAGGTAGCCTATGTCCTTCTCCGTACTCTAGAGAACTTGTATGCAAAATTTCATGATAATCGGTTCAGTAGTTACGGCGTGAAAGCGTAACAAACAAACAAACAAACAAACTCACTTTCGCATTTATAATATTAGTAAGGATAAGGATGTAGGGATAAATCTCAGGGATAAAAATTTGTTAAATGTAGCGTATGTATGTAATGTGAAGATTTGTCAATGTCAATTGGTATTAAAAAGTTTGTTATTTAGTTAGAATGCTGTAAAACTTCTGAATAAAATAAAATAAATAATTAGAACCGGCCAAGTGCGAGTCGGACCCACGCACAAAGGGTTCCGTTCCATTATCTATAATAAGTTTAAAATTATTAAAAATATTTTTATTATTTTATGTAACTAAAAATGTATGCCTTTCGCAATGTTTTCTTTATCCGTGCTACAAGACGTTGCTTCGTACCAAATGTCTAGATTCTGAGTCCACGGGAAGTACCCTGTAGGGTTTGATTGCGTTGGCGTAGAAGTTTGATTTTTTCACAGCTTTAAGGGACAGTAGACATGAGTATTTGATATGAATATCAGCTTAATACCAGCAAGCGCTCCTGACAAAAATGTTTTTTGTTTTCGTTAAGTAGGAGTAGGCATTTGTCTCCCATCTCACCTGATGATAAGTGACGATGAAGACGAGGATGTTACATGCCTATCCAAGATATACCCATTTATTATACTTTTGAATGTCCTGGGACTGTTCTTGTCTTGGAATATAGACGCAGACAGTTCATTCCACACCGTAGCTACTCGAACCAAAAAGGAACTGTCAAAGCGTTCGACTCTTTGGTATTCCAACGACAAAAGCGTGAAATTGTCTGCGTCGTATGAATAAACGGGTAAAGAATTTGTAGTGCTAAATTATACAAAACATATAAATTTTATGTAATAAAATCCATCCTTAACTCACAATGTATAATTTAATGGAACTGCAGAGTGGTATCATAAATAAATGATTCGATACATTATCGCTACTAACGAAAGCGAATAGTCCGTCATAAATTATTATGGTATTCTGCATAAATATTTTATCAAGCTCTGTGGCCGTGTGGTCGTCATGCCAGGTTGCTACATCCGAGTAGTGGGTTCGATCCCCGGTCGCGTATTGCCAAACTGTATACTGACCCAGACACCTATAGTCTGTACTGAACTACGTCGTGCTCATTAAAATCACAAACAAATCGGAGCAAAGTACATACGAGCTCAGAGCACTCTGAGACGGTATGCACTTTGCTCGCTTGTATGTAAAGCAAACTGTGACACGCAAATATCTTTAACTAACTATACAACGTGGTTCGTAATTTCCCGTAACTTTTTTATGCTTTTGCGATTTTTAGGTATCCTATCCGTGAAACTGAATAACTTTCCCCAAAAAACATACCCTATGTGAAGTAATTTAAGTTTAGCCGTTGTAGGTATGACTAAAAATTTTTTTAAACTGTAACAACTATAAAGAGTGTTAAAAAACTATAAATGATTCCACTTCAGTATTTATTAATTTTTCAAAGAAAGATACACTGACACAACACATTGTACCTATTTTTAATTTCAGTGTAGGTAATAATAACTCTATTAAGTCGATATTATAAGTGATCGATAACAAAGTAAATTAATTAAAGAACTCAAATAGCAACTTGACTAGCTCCGTGGCGCAGCGGTCAACATGCCAGCCTGCGACACGGGGTGACCGGGTTCGATCCCCGGCCAGGTCAAGATGGAAAATGATCTTTTTCAGATTAGCCTGGGTCTTGGATGTGTATCTATATATGTATTTGTTATAAAATATAGTATCGTTGAGTTAGTATCCCATAACACAAGTCTCGAACTTACTTTGGGGCTAGCTCAATCTGTGTGATTTGTCCGTATATATTTATTATTTATAAGAGATGGCGCCACACTACGCCTTTTGTGCTTTATTTTCCTATCGATTTTTTTTTTGTTAATAATCGGAAAGTGCGAAATAAAAATTATATATGTTAAAAATATCAGTAAATATGCCAACTGTTTTTCTACCAGCATACTCGTACCGCTTATTCAAATTATTAAGGCTTACATCGATCTATAAAAAACAGTTTTAAAGTCGGTTTATTTTTTAAAAGTAACTCTATTTTTACACTTTATTTAAAAAACACGTGCGTAATTGCTAATAAAGTCACGACCACTGTCCAAAAAAAGGAGTCAAGGTCGCAAGCGGCGCAAGTTTTAGAAGGCGAGGCAGGGAAATAAAACATGTCTGCATTCGCATGCATTTTGTTCTAAATAATCATGCCATTACATACTACACCAGACGCTGAAAAGTATGGATGTCTGGAATCGTATGTATTTTGCTCAAGTATTTTAAAGCAAAATGTATTTTGATTCAGACACTCTCTGAATAGGTATACAGTTTGCTCTTCAACTACAAAGGCAAACTACGATCGAACTCAGAGCAACCCCGGTCTGGGTCAGTATACAGTTTGGCAATACGCTCCCCGGTCAGGTCAAGGTGGAAAATGATCTTTTTAAGATTGGCCTGGGTCTTGGATGTTTATCTTTATATGTATTTGTTATAAAATATAGTATCGTTGAGTTAGTATTCCATATTACAAGTCTCGAACTTACTTTGGGGCTCAATCTGTGTGATTTGTCCATATTTATTTATTTATCAATTCAATCAATTTTCATTTTTAGGGTTCCGTACCCAAAGGGTAAAAGAGGGAGCAAAAAAAAAATTTTTTTTTCTAGCTTTTTATGTCCTTGGTATGTATGTAAAGCCTTTCTTTTCTTTTCTCTTTCTTTTTCCGTCTGTTTGAGTCCATAAGGTAGGGATATGGGCACTTCTGTCCTGTGCATACGGTAGACGTGTGCCCCGCCCAGTACCACTTTAGTTTACCTAACTTTCTAACAACATCTATCACGTTTGTAATGGTGCGTGGGCTGGTATATTATGCTTATAAATGAGCACAGTCACTTTCATTATTTTAGCCGTCAAAAGTCCACTGTTGGACAAAGGCCTCTTCCAAGGATTCTTTGTTCCATGGGAGAATATTGCCATACTCACCACGCTTGGCAGGCGGGTTGGCGAGCGTAGATTTTTGGCATCCGACGCCGCTGCCCATCGGAAGAATTTTTAAGCTGGGAAAGGATAGGAATTTGTTGAATTTGGGATGGGAATAAAAGCATTGGGATACTACTCACTTGGATTCATGGGGAAAAAGCAAGTCACAGTTTGGGGGGCCGGGCGTGCGTGCGTGACAATAAATAATGACATACCTGCAACCCACTGCAACCACCGGACAGGCAGTTGATGACATCCCTGACCATACCTTCACACAGTCACTTTATTTTCCGAAAACTTCACAAAGCGTTATGCCTCGAACACAAAATCCGCTGAAACTGATATTTTCCCCATAGAAATAACGTGATTCAGAGAGTTTTTATAGTAATATATTGTATGGTGGAACGGAACCCTTCCTGTACGTTTCCGACTTACACATGGTAATTTTTAGGGTTCCGTACCCATATTAATATCGCTCAACTGTCCGTCCGTCCATCTGTCCGTCTGTCTGTCTATCTCTCATTATCATCAGACAGACGTCTGTCCGTCCGTCTGTCACAAGGCTGTATCTCTTGAACCGTGATAGTTAGACAGTTGATATTTTCACAGATGATGTATTACTGTTGCCGCTATAACCACAAATACAGAGGCTAATACAACAAACGTGATTTTTTTTTGCTTGTTTTTGCTCGATATTGATAACCGCAACATATAGACGCTTGAAATATTCACAGAATATTTATTTTATATTTACTTTAAAAATAAATAAATATAAAATTAATATTAAAGGGTCCCATACAACAGACATGATCTTTTTGCCGTTTCGTGTCATTTGGAGAAAATGCGCTGTGCAGTTTGTTGCCGCTTCTTCTGCACTCCGCCTAGGAAGCGGCGTAAACTTAGCTCTAAGTAAGTTATTGACGTCAAAAATATTAATGTTGTAAATAATAATAATTTGTAATTTAACGTTCACCAAATGGTATTTAAAATATCTTACGATGAATAAAATATTTGACTTTGACTTTGTTTTTATAGATAACGGTAGGGAACCCTTCGTGCGCGAGTCCTACTCGCCCTTGGCCGGTTTTTTTAAAGATACTCGTATTGTGAAACTAAAACTACTGTACTATATGTACTGCAAACAGCAGTGATAAATTATGTGAATAAATTTATATGAATATCAAATGCCTTAGAAGCTCCAATATAGGACACAATCTCATACTAATAATGTATTTAACTACAAACCACTAATAGTTAACTTAGTGTACTTAGATTAATATTGAAATGTATATACTTATCGACTTAGGTAGTTTACATCAGTTAGAGGGCGTGGCAAGTAATTCACTAACTTTCCGTCGATTATGAATTACTCTAGCCGTCCAGATTGTTTATGGGTTGTTTTCTTTCTTGTGGTTAATTTTGTGGGCGTAAACAAGGGAGAGGTCTTGGGAGCTCCCCCTTACCGTTGTTTTCACGTTACTTTTCACTACCACTTGAGTAAATAAGAACGGGGACTATATTTTTGTCACCAAAGTATATTAATCATCAACCTATGTTGCCTAATAAATAGATCTATCGCCATGAAATATGTTCGTTCTCATATAAACAAAGAGTGTTCCCAAGTATGAATTATCAAATGAATGTTAATAAATATGTAAAATAAGAGATGAATTACCAATAAAATTGTAGTTCATTAGATGAAAAAATCGTCGTTCTTTTATGAATGGTTTTATAAAAAACGGTTAGAGGGAATCTGCACTCTGATAATGTATTTAGAGTTTGTGGTCTATTCAATTCACTGCATACTGCTTTCTAGTGCTTATATGGTGCAACCCGTAAACTAAATGTTTTGGGTTCGATCCCTGTCCGGCTTCTATTATGCATATGAGTTTATAATCCATTCTAACTCATGTGCAGTAATTATTACCATTTCATGGTAAAACCTGCACTTTTTATCGAGAACCCTTTCATGTTACTAAAGCATCACATAACCTCTGTACCACAAAAAGAAATTATTTGTTTGTATTTGTGTTTGCAATGGATTAACCCAGAAATTTAACAAATTATTTTAAAAATTATTTCTATCGGACGGTTCCATGATCAGCGATTAACATTATTTATTCGAACACGGAGGTACTTTAGGGATTTAAAGTATAACTTTTTCTCTTTACTTTTAAAGGGCTTTGACCCTTAAAATCATGCCAGTCCCATCGTATCCTAAATAAAAGATTTACAACTTTCTTTTAATATTTTATAAGTTGAATATGAATATCACATGTTTTTGTATACAGAGGTCGATAAGCCTAATTTACAAATTTATTTAGATGTCTAGTGTTGACTTAATTTTGATGACATGCCATCAAAATTAAGTCGTGACGGGGAAGGGGGTTTACGTGGTGATGATGTCAGCAACATTTTGCAAAATAAACAAACAGATTTGTGAAAATTATACCAATGTTTACGTAAGCAGGTTTACAGGTTTTTTTAATCCCCTCACCACAGGAGGGGATTAAAAAAACCTGATATTCTGCTTACGTAAGACTTGCCTATAGTGGATAAGATATTATGGGATGTAGATAAAATCCGCATCTACATAGATACTGATTATAATTAGGATAATTAATATTGCACTGGACACCTTGGAGACATAGACATGGATGTTTATCTATATAGAGTTGGTATACTATGACACAAGTTCACAACTTACTGTGGGGCTAGCTCAATTTGTGTGATATGTCCCTATATATATATATTCAAAACATTTACTCTTATTTAATGCAAATTTATGGTTTTACTGCGTAATGTCTGCCAGAATGTGCGTGTGATTCTTAGCAGTAAATTTTGAGGGCTAACGTGGCATACGTTGAACAAAGCATTTAAATATTGCAACGGCTTAATTTGCATGTATATAAATAATGATATTTAAATAATTAAAATGGTTCCTACGAATTCTGATTTTGTATTCGGGAAATTTAGGGAAGAAGTTAATTCATGCTAATGCATATTGAACCTCTGGGTCCCCCTGCCCTTCTCAGTGACAGCTATACATACGCTCTTGCTTAATTTAGTAGGCAAACAACCGGCGCATTAAGTGGAAATTTGGAAATGAAGTACACTTCCACCGCGTGTCTAATCATAATATATACAGCACTTATTTACTAGTGAAGAACTTTAGTAATTTACACATAACGACAATGTGAATGATAATATTGTTAATGCTTCAGTTTACTGTGTTCTTTTGAAGAAAGAAAACGAATTGCTTCATTATATGAATATATTTGGGACCGCAAGATGGCTAAAGTCGAGAAAGGACACTATAGTGTTATGGTTCGTTCTATCTACGTCGGAGAAGCAAGAGGTAATGCTAATATCATAGATATTATTATTCTACAGACATAGGCATCCGGCGAGCGAGACGCGCTCTGGTAATTTTAGTTCCAAAAATAACCCTTAAAATATTATAAAAAATATATACGGTGTAAGTGGTATCTAACACATAACCTCCTAAAGGTGACTAAGGTACATCAAGACCAACTAAGTTTGATCTATGACTTTTTGTATTTCGATGTTTGCTTTTTTCATACAAAAATAATAAAATGCAATTTTGCAATTCTACTCGTCTTAACTCTATGGCAATCAGCGCTACGAGGTTCGCGTAGTGTATATGTTACGGTAAATTTGATTAATTGAAAATTATTAATAATTTTATAACATTATTAATAATAACCTCGTGTTTTATTAAATGTGAATAAACAATTGAAATTAATTACTTTTGGTAGTTATTATTAATAATTCATTACACTCATGTGTAAAAGATATAAAATAAATAAAAAAAACAAAGTTATTAGTCCAGCAGGTATTTATTTATAATATGATATGACAGACAGTGCTTGTCTCAGATCACACAAACAAGGGTAGGTCTTGTACCTGTTTTAAAGAAACTGACAACAAAAATCACCGTTTAATCTGAACTCTAAATAAAAAAAGTTAAAAGAGTGAGAGAACAGCTTCTTGGCAGCGATAAAGAGTCGCCACTCTAGCTGGAAATACCAATGTATGATATGTCTTTGAACCAGTCTAGGCTGGAGCAGAAACTATTGTATTATGAAAGATAAATTTGTGGGTTATGGGATTAAAATGTGGCTAGACTTGCGCGAGGTTATTGCCAAGGATCGGACACCTGCTATTATTATAAAACGGCAGAATTATAGACTCGTCATCACCATCAAGAAGGCCTCATGTGATCAAAGTATTAAAAAGGCCTCGGGATGATTCATAGTTATAAATTATTTTGCCCTACCAACATGGGAATGGAAATTGATGTTTTTTTGGAGTCCAAGATGGCGGACGTGACTTTTCATGAAAAATCAGCAAGGGCGTCATTTTTTGGGTTTTTTGGCGTCTAGATCACGATAATTACCTCAGTTATGTAATCCAAGATGGAGGGCGCGAATTTTCGTGATAAACCAACATGAGTGTCATTTTCTAGGTTCAAGAGGGTGTAGATCTCGTAAATGATGTCAGTTTTAGAATCCAAGATGTCAGACGCGTGGTATCCGACAGAGTAGAATAGGACCACTCCAAGTCTTCCCGTGGATGTCGTAGAAGGCGACATAGGAAATACAAGCTAAACAAAGCTTATAAACATCTAAGAGACCTCTCCAACCCGTCTGTTCAGCGTAGAGAGTGTAGGCCAAGTCCTCTGACTGCTCTGGCCAAGTATGGCCCTAGTAGTACAGAGAGGATCGTGCTCCTGTAGTGGAGACTAAAAAGGACCTGATGATGATGTCAGACGCGACTTTTCATAAAAATGCAGCAAAGGGAGTCGTTCCATGGCGATTTTTGAGGCGTAGATCTCGAAAATGACGTCAGTTATAGAATCCAAGAAGGCAAATCTTTGTGTGGCCTCTTGCACATCCCGCACGCCGCCCCGCCACCCCTGCCTGCACCTCTGTTGCCCAATCGAGAAAAAATTCGCCAGTGTAAGTTTATTTTTATCGGTAGTTATTACATTTATCGGTACTAAGGTCACATTATTAATAATCACCGACAAATGTGATTAATTTCTCACTTTTACCTCTACATTCGGTAATTATTAATAATGATAGAGAATTATTAATAATTTTTGATTAATCACTCTAACCGTGACATATATATTCTTTGACGAGGTTGTTTCTATGCTCACGTTGCACGCGGCCGGCAGCGTAGACTTAACATTTGATAGAAATGCAAATAAAAGCTAATGTATGTAAAAGCTTACTATGTATTGCGTTTAGGTAAAAATCATAGAACAAACGCTGCTAGTAATGATGTACCTAAGTCGTCTTTGGCAGGTTTTGCGTTAGTTAACTATAACTCTGTATATACACGGTGAAATTTTGATCGTTCTGGACCCTTAAACGGATGATTCAGCCCGTTGATATAAACAACTTTTCCTATGGGACCAATGCTGCTCCTTTTTTGAAGTCGGTTGAAAACTGTATTTTCTTATAAATTTAAATCTCGCGTAAATTATGAGACACCTTTTATAGTCGTATCCACATTGTTATGCGTAGAGGAGAAGCTGCCACTTTGCTTGTTTTTCATGTGTGTATGTGGCCATATGTGAGTGTGGAAGTAGGTGTCAAGCTACCTAAAGGCATAGTTTAACGACTGCCATCAATGATGATCGCCCGTACCAACGGCTTAACGTGTTTTCCAAAGCACGGAGGAGCTTACGATATTTTTAAAACCTCTTGTGGTCATCCATTCCAGTGGGACTTGCATCCGTGGTTGCTTTATGTACGCATTGGGCCATCGAGCTCCTTGTCTACAGGGCCAACTCTTCTTAAGAATAACACTTCAAAAAATCATCGTCTCATCTCGCTCGCTTGCGTAGCGCCGCCGTGTGGTGAGGTGAAACAGCAATAACGCGAAAATGTATCCAACGCCCAGGTCACGCGTCTGTAAAGGCAACCCTTAAGTGATTAGATTAATGTTATTTGGGGAACTTTGCGACAGCCCTAATGCGTTTTTAATGTGCCAAAGTAGACAAATTGGCCGTTGTCTGTAGCTGTAGGAATAATTTATAGAAAACTAGCTTTTGCCCGCGGCTCCGCCGCAAACGTGGGATAAATACGACAAGCATTTTCATAGAAAATGTATGGCGGATTTATCCGACGTTTGCGGTCAAAGGGTTCATTTATTCATTCAATACATTGCATTACACTTGTTATAGTAAATACATACAAATGTACCTTGTCAGGCATTGCAATGGGTGTGAAGGAGGCGGACGTAAATTATGATTATAAGTATTCATTTACTGAGTAATATGGTCGTTCTATTAAATATTGTTTTAGTGTTGTATAGAACTGTTTGTTATTTGTCATATTTTTAATATTTTTTGGTAATTTATTAAATACTCTTATAGACATAGGATATGGCCCGGAACTGTGAAGTTGCAGTTTTGACGCTATTTGTATAATGTCATTCCATCGGGTTAATATCGATCCATCGGGAACAGTAAAATATTCGGGATGAAAGGTACCCTTTGTCGTTCCCCGGGCCTCCATACCAAATTTCATCCAAATTGGTTCAATGGTTGATGCGTGAAAAGGTTACAGATAGTCAGTTACTTTCGCATACATAGTATCACGTCTTTTTCCCTTGCGGGGTAGACAGAGCCTAGGTCTATAAGACCTTATGGCCACATTTAGCATGTTGGTGGGCGTGTGATGGAAAACGGAATCAAAATAGTGATGGGTTGCTAGCCGTATCGCCTAATGATATGATTCCGCAGATTTTAGCCCAATCCCTCGATCGGCTTTTACGATCTGCACAGAAAAGAAAAAACATACTTAGTTTTTTTATTTTATTACTTTCGCATTTATAATATTAAAGTATAGTATGGAAGTATGGATATGGATGGTATTGATTATCCGATAAGGTTTTAATAAAAAACCTTCATTCTAAATTGACCTCTCCAACCCGTCTGGCCAGCGTGGAGAGTGTAGGCCAAGTCCTCTGGCTGCTCTGGCCAAGTATGGCCCTAGTAGTACAGAGAGGGTCGTGCTCCTGTAGTGGAGACTAAAAAGGACCTGATGATGATGATGATTCTAAATTGCCCTGTTTCAACTATCCAATTTTAGAAATATTCTATTTTTTTGTTTAATTTTTAAACTAAAAATATCTTAGAATTTCACGTTTGTTGGCTTCGTAATCATAACGCAGAGAGTATGAGGTTGTGCTTTACTCCCAACAACTCAAGGTCCAGCTATTTCATGGAATTCTTCTCTTCTTCTTTTCGAGTCGTAATGTCTTAAGTTAGACATTACGTGGTGAAAGGATCAGCCAATCTGCGTTACCGACTAGTCTGTCCTCGCAGATTGTTGCCCAGGATGTGTTGGACGCATAAAGGGGACTTAAATGGACTTAAATTGTCTTAAAAATATGGTGGATATGGTTCCTTGTTTACTACGGAACTCTAAAAGTGCCTCGTTGCGTAATAATTAATTGCAAAGTCCAAAAATTTAATCGCTTTGGATTTCCCATTGCCGTGTCACCACTCCAAGTCTTCCCGTGGATGTCGTAGAAGGCGACTTAGAAAATACAAGCTAAATAAAGCTTAAACATCTAAGAGACCTCTCCAACCCGTCTGGCCAGCGTGGAGAGTGTAGGCCAAGTCCTCTGGCTGCTCTGGCCAAGTATGGCTCTAGTAGTACAGAGAGGGTCGTGCTCCTGTAGTGGAGACTAAAAAGGACCTGATGATGATGATGGATTTCCCATCACTAAACTTCGCCTGTGACGTCACAGTAGGTGTTAAAAAGTCGGCGCGCTTGGTAAGAAGCAACGTCTTATAGCACAGATAATTGCTATAAGCATTAATTTTAAATTACATCATATAATAAAAAAAATGTTAACAATTTCAAACTTATCATATATAATGTACCCTTCGTGCGCGAGTCCGACTCGCTCTTGGCCGGTTTTTTTGTTGTTATAGCTGCAATAAATATGCATTCTGTGAAAATTTCACGTATCTACCTATTACGGCTCAAAAGATACAGCCTTGTGACAGACGGACGGACATCAAAGGCTTAGTAATATGGTTCCGTTTAACACCTTTAGGGTACAAAACACATACTTATTCACAACAAAGTAGGTATCTAACAAGTTGAATCATAATATCTATGGGAAAATAGAATCATACAACATACTGGATGTTGTATGATTCTATTTTCCCAAAAATATTGTTGTTTTCCATGGTCGGTCAATCAAAGGAAGATAGCGGTCGAGTGTTTATATGCTCACTACAATAATAACATTTATTGCTTTTTACTACACCACCCGCGAATTCACATTCATGAAGTGTTGGGGGTTATCTGTTGATAGTAGTGATGTACGGAATCGAGTCTTCGAGTTCTAATTCTGGAGACTCGAGTCGTATTTGCAGGGCTCTATCATCTCAATAAACTTGGAGTCCCGAATCGCAAGGTTTCTAAGCAACGACTCGAGCCTTCAAAAGAGTTCGAGTCTTAATGACCCTGAACTTTCAAAAAGAGTTCGAGTCACCATCCTTGCTAACGCAGCAACTTCTCCTCGTGACGTCATGTCTGTATACTTAGCAGGACCCTGCGCATAATTGAATAGACAGTTATATATTTACAATCACAGCATTTAGTACCTCACGAAAATGTATAGAAAAATATTAGTACCTCAATGGTTATAGAGAAATTATGCGCAGGGTCCTGCTGGGTATACAGACATTGTGACGTCACTCACTTGTAACTGTTCAAAACTTCTAAGAGACATTACGCACTGTCGTGTGGACTGGTCGCCGGCGATTGTGACTTCATCATCATCATTATTAGCAGCCTGCGGTAGTCCACTGCTGGACGTAGGCCTCTCCCAAGGTGCGCCACTTTGGTCGATCACTGGCTATCGTCATCCAGTTGCTGCCAGCCACCCTACGCGTGACTTACTATAGTTTAAAAAGGTGTTTACGCACTTGGTCGTCGGTCGCCCGGGCGACTCGGCGAATCGCCGCGTAGTGGCGACGCAAAAAAGCGACGCCGGTCGCCGGCGACCAATTGGAGCACGGCTTTCCATACATTTTGATGGAAGTTTTCACACTGCGAGCAACTGTCGTAATGACCGGACGTATAGACTCCAGTCACGAATGTACTTTGAATGCTGTCCCTCGGCTTGGTCTCCTGGCCCGAGTAGCCTATGTTTTGGTCGCCGAGAGACGGAGTCGCTGGCGAGTCGACAAGCATAGTCTCACACCAATCGATCGATCTAACTTTGAGACATCATCAACTTATCATAACGAAGGTCTAAACCGCATAAAACAGATGAGCCCAGAAAAAGCCTCATGCACAAAGATTCTAAGATTTATTTATAAAATAGGCCTTTTTAGACACAATTTTACGTCAATTCACATTTAAAATAATACCAATTTAATTGTATTCAAATATAATTCATTATTATTCAAAAGCTACAAACTATTAGCGCAGATAAAGACTCAAGCTCATATTGACATATGAGCTTGAGTCTTTATCTGCTCTTATGTCTTCTTTGGTTTCTTGTGCTTTCGACGATCCTGTCCATCGAAAAAAATAAGATAGCGAAGGATAGGTAGGATACTACTCACTCAGATGAATAGGGGACCAAGAAGCTCGAGAGGTTGGGCGCGCTTACCCGATGCCATAACTGCATACCCCTAACTGTTAATTACTGGCAGTTGGTTGGCTGTAAACATAGTTCTGGCAGTAGATAATAGGCCTGTAATGAGTGCTATCAGCTTTATTGACGTACTAATACTTATTGCTTTTTACTACACTCACCACACCCCAAATCGAGAATTTTCATGTCTCAAATATTACTGATATCGATATATCATAATAATAAATATTGGTTATTTTCTCTTTAGTAGCCGTGTGGTATCCGGCAGAGTAGAAATAGGACCACTCCAAGTCTTCCCGTGGATGTCGTAGAAGGCGACTTAGGAAATACAAGCTAAACAAAGCTTACCTATAAACATCTAAGAGACCTCTCCAACCCGTCTGGCCAGCGTGGTGAGTGTACGCCAAGTCCTCTGGCTGCTCTGGCCAAGTATGGACCTAGTAGTATTGAGAGGGTCGTGCTCCTGTAGTGGAGACTAAAAAGGACCTGACGATTATGATGATTTTCTCTTTAACAAATCATAGTCAAAGTGCCATAGTGACATTGGAAGGTCCATACATACAAACATACTATCACGTCTGTTTACTTTGTGGGGTAGACAAAGCCCTGGTTTATTAGACGTAAAAGCCACGTTAAGCATGTTGGTAGGCCTGTTGGTGGTAAACGGAATCAAAATAGAGGTAGTGATGGGTTGATAGCCATTTCGTCTAGTAACTCGGTTCCTTGGATTCATGTCCATGCATTCGTTCGGCACTTACGTTTTGCATGGGAAGAAAAGCAGCTGGTACATTCTACGTTTTTTAGGGTTCCGTAACTCAAGGTAAAAAGGAACCTTTATAGGATCACTCGGTTGTCCGTCTATCTGTCTGTCGGTCTGTCAAGACCCTTTTTCTCAGGAACACGTGGAGGTATCTAGCTGAAATTCATATCAAAAACTCAGGTCTACTGTCCCTTATAGCTGTGAAAAAATCAAACTTCTAAGCCAACGCAATCAAAAGATACAGCCGTTTATGTCGCAAATTTTCGTGATTTTTCGACATTCACAAGAGAATCAAAACCTACAGGTTACTTCTCGTGAACTCAGAAACATGAAATTTGGTACAAACGCGACGTCTTAAAGCACAGATAAAGGAAAAATTAAGAAAAGCATACGTTTTTAGTTAGCTACATCATAAATTAAGAATATTTTTAATACGTTTTTACTTATTGTAGACAACGATGCGGAACTCTACGCGCGCGAGTCCGACTCGCACTTGACCGGTTGTTCCTAGATCATCATGGAAGATAAACCAGCATAGAAGGCCCCGTTGTGGTATAGTAAAATAAAGAAATGTTCCTGAAATCAATAATTCATTATCACTACCCATCGGACATCTTTAATCAAAAGTTTCCTGATCACAACTTCACAGTTGTTTATCGAGTTTAACCCTTGGTCTTATGTCGCGTTCGTAACAGGTACCTACAATAATCGATTGCCTTGCCTCTGTAATTGCTAGCCGTGTAAGAACTTACCACGTAGATGTTAGGTTATGTTTACAAATTACTTGGCTCTGTAAGGTGTTGACCTCATGAATTTTATCTACAATATGTAAAGAAAGCTCTGTCCGATCCTTGAAGGAGTCATTCATTCATTCATTTCGAGTAGGTGTCACGGTCAATCGACCATGCACACCCTGGTGTCAGAGTTCTTCGGAACCGCCTCTCGGCCTCTGACGTGGTTCCTTTAACGACTACCTTATGGCAGCCGGGACCACCGGCTTAACGTGCCTTCCGAAGCACGGAATCATCTTTATTATCAGACAATCAGGTGATTCAAGCCTGCAATGTCCTAACCAAACTGGAAACAACTAAACAAAGTGTGCTTCCGGTGGGAATCGAACCCACGACCCCCGGGTCTACAGGCAAACGCCTTAACCACTGCACGATGGAGACTGTTCGCTTGAAGGTGTAATTCAGCCCGTCGATATGTGCAACTTTTCCTATGGGAGCAAAGTTCTCAAAAACATTAACATTACAAACAAAATTGTTCGGCCGCCTGGTCAATTTGTATCGGGACGTTATAAAAAATGTAGTTCCCAGCAATGGTCCCATAGGAAAAGTTGTTCATATCGACAGGCTGAATCGTCCCTTTAAGGATCGGACAGGGTTTTGTTTACATATTGTATAGGTACAGTCGAGCAGATAAATGTGACCTCCCTACAATTTAAAATCTGTTGTTAAAGAGATCATTTATTTATTGTCTCCATGGTTACATACTAATAAGTCTTAATTAAATATAACATGAAACCCTGGTAGGGCACTACAATAAAAACTATACCTAATAAAATTAAAATAACAAAACTAAATAAATAAAGACAAAAATGATGAATTACAAAATATGTCAAAATAAAATGAAACATTAATTTAACTAAATTGTCAACATAATTTATAATAATTGTAGTCAAAATAAAAACAAGTCCTTTTTTAAATTAAAATTAAAGCTATAACATACATAAAACTATTCAAAAAACTCTTCTAGACTATAAAAACATTTTTCTAAAAGGTAGTTTTTGAGTTTTCTCAAAAAAAGTCTTTGTTTATTTTTTAATTTTATAGTTGCAGGTAGTTTGTTATATATTTTTACAGACAGACAATGGACCGGTATTAAATAGTTCAAGTCTGCTATTGGGAACTGCTAATTGTTTTTTGAATCTAGTGTTTATTTTACTTTCTCGCATTTGTTCCCTGGTTTTGTACAAATTTTCGTTATTTCTAACAAATTTACACATTTCTAAAATGTAAATCCCTATCAATGTGAGTATCCCTAGATCAGTTTTATTGTCCCCCGACTGTACATATCAAATGCTTTGTCTTGAATGACTGACTGACTGACGGATCAACGCATAGCCCTAACCGCTGATCGTAGAGTCCTGAAACTTGGAGGTGGTGTTATTTGTATGACGAAGGCATCCGATAATAAAGGATTTTCCGAAATTCTACCCCTAAGGGTGTGAAAAAGGGGGCAAAGTTTGTATGTGTCTATGTAAGTGATTCTTTTGTCCAATCTACTTTTATAACAACAATTTTTGACATCTACGCGGATGAAGTCGCGGACAAAAGCCAGTCATCATATATATCGTGAACTTATTTTATACCTCTAAAGATACCTTGAAATACTGTATTAAATAAGGGTTATTAAATAAGGTATTTTATTCTCTCATGTTTTTGTTCCAGGTGTGGACACAAATACAGAAAGCGATGGCGGTGAAGCGACGCCAACAGCTGCGCGGAAACGAGACCAAACTGCGACACATTCCGTGGTGGGCGGGGCTCATGCTTTTATCTTGAGGGTATGGATACTAACAGCGTTGGTCTAGCTACTACTCATCATCATTACAACCATAAAGAGGCCTTTACCAAGGATTCTTCGTTCCATATTGCCATACTCATCACGCTTGGCACGTGGGTTGGCGAGCGCTGTGAGAGCCTTGTGCTTCCGACGTTGCTGACCATCGGAAGCATTTTTGAGCTGGGGAAGGATAGGAATTTGTTGGGTTTAGGAAGGGAATAGGGATATTTCACTCGGATGAGTGGGAGAAAAGCAAAAAGCAGGTCGGAAGGCCAGGCGCGCGTACCTGATGTCATCCATGCAACCATCGCCAGCTCATTCTATTTTGTGCCATTTAAAGATATTGTGGGAGAAAGCAGGAGTGGGCATGGTGAAAACGGTATAGCGGAACGAGGTTTTTGTATGTACAAAACAAGCGAGAGATGTGGGCGAGGGATGTTTACGAGATACTAGCTATCGCCCGCGGCTCTGCTCAAGTTAATGTGGATGTGGGAATGAAATGTGTTAATAAAGCCCATGTGTTAATCCAGGTAATAACCTATCTTTGTGTAAAATTTCGTCGGGATCATTTTAGCGTAAAAGGGTAAGAAACATCCATATATCCTCACATCCATACATACAAACTTTGGCGTTTATAATATTAGTAAGGATGTGTTCGAGGGATGTGTGGTAGGCCTGGCGGGGAAACATGGATTAGTGGAAACAAAACACTTTTATATCAAACAATTTGCAGTCACTAGACTGTGTTTGTTAGAGGTAGATGTGTATTGTACGAAAATTAGTAAAAAATATACTCTTTTATATCATCAATTTGCGATGAAGTAATCTGGAAATACAAGCTAAACAAAGCTCATAAACTTCAATGAGACCTCTCCAACCCGTCTGGCCAGCGAGGAGAGTGTAGGCCAAATCCTCTGTTTGCTTTGGCCAAGTATGGCTCCAGTAGTTCAGAGAGGGTCATGCAGTGAAGACTAAAAAGACCTGATTATGATGATGAATCTGGAAAGAGCTCGCTACTCATTTGCGCACCATTATTGTCGCGCGGCCTCGAGCATCTCCTGGTGAAATACTCACCTCGAGGCAATCAGTGAATAAAGGCAATGGTCGATGAAGAAGCATTATGTTTTATAACCAAATTCAATTATTTTAATTGCAGATATCAAGTATCTTCGGGTTGGCACCGCTAAGATTCGAAAACTACAGCACGGGGTTCACCGTATCCATGTCCAACGCAATGTGCGTGTATAGTTATATTCTGGTCACTTTTCTTGGTAAGTTAAAATCATTTTTAATTAATCATTTCTCTAAAGAACCCAGAAATATAAAAGTAAAAAATAAAAGAAAAGATTATGAAAGTAAATTAGAAAAGTCGGATCATCAGTATGTACTATACATTTCATTTCATACGTAAGAAGCAGAAGCAGTAGTGGCCCAGTGGTCTAAGAGTGTGACCTATGAGCGAAAGCTTCTGGGTTCCCCGCCCGGCCCGACCTGTACCTCTGAGTCTCTAGAGCAATCTGACTCGAGTACTTTCATTTTCATCGACAACTACCTGCTTCCGATGAAGAAAAACATCGTGAGGCAACCTGCACGTTAGTGGATTGTTCATTAGTGAGTTAAATGGAGAAGGCAATGACAAACCATTTCATTATTTCCTGCCAAAACTAGTCATTGTGATCGTTTCTTTCCACACAATGGCACCGACAAGAGCTTATCAGCTCTTAAAGGTAAGAGATAAGCAGCAGACAAAAATAATGTTAACTGCTTTACTGTCTCTACTGGATGAGTTTATCATTACTAATGCACTTTTTTTTAGTAATAACAACGATATTCGGCCACATATCGGAAATCTACGTGGGAGTCACGTTATCCGTAAGGATGTCATCCGCCATGTCTCAAGTGGTGTCAACGTGTGACGTCATGATCGTCGTGGTGACAGCTGGCGCTGGTGTCTATGGTGCTCCTAGGAGGATGAGGAATATGCTCAAGTTCATGGACAGTGTGGCTTCAGTAAGTATAGACAAAAAGCTACACATCTACTCATTGACTCGTGACATAGTTTTTCTCCAATCTGTAATAAAAAGGATAAGGGGAATTATTTTTTTGCCAAAATGAAGAGGTAAGAAATTTCAGGTGTCACAATTTTTTTTAATCTCAAATTCCAAGATGTTTGCTATACAAGGCCAATCTAGGGCATTCTACGCCCTCCCCTCCGGCCCTTCGACATTTATCAGATCATAGTAAGTAGGTATCATAGAACTTCAACTGATGTTCTGAAGAACTCTGACACCAGGGTGTGCATAGTCGATTGACCGTGTCACCTACTCAATATGATGATGATTAACTGATGTTCGATATTCAGTTGAAATACTAATAGATATAATATGAGAAACGTCTCAAGCACCCCAAGTTACCTGACCCATTTGACTGCACAAGGCATATGACCACTTTTTTTCTTTTTTAACGTGTGTAAATACTCATGTCTCATCTACCGGCCACGGGAAGCCGGACATGTATATGGGACTCGAACCCACTAAAACCACACGGTGTCATAATCCAGCCACACGGTGTCATTTCCGCCGCTCAACCAGCCTTCAATTTGGCCTCTGTGAAACAAAAAGGTGACAGAGTCACTATTACCCACCAGTTGTCGGCCGCAGAGGACAGGGAGTATGGCGCACCTTATCACCGGCACTCCTCTTCCCCCGCGACCCCTACCACAACTGTGAGTGTAGGGAGAGTGTAACGTTGTACGTACATACTTGTTATAAAGCAATAAGAAAATAAATATAGATGTGTAAAAACATACATTATTGAAATGGTTTCTTCATACTCATTGCGCCCGTACGCGGATCCCTATTGTCTAGTAAGATCTACGGTGACGTCAGGGTCGCGCGATCTGTTAACGGCCGGAGGAGACGCTGCCTGAGTGGCATTAGATCAGTCAGCGAACGTGCGCGTGCGCCTTGATACCGCAAACTGCGACGCCGCCTTACGATACATTATGGTTAAATAAGAATAAACCAAATTGAACTAATTAAAACATAAGTGTAACGTTTCCCCGCATAGGGGATCAAGTTTGGGGAAAGAAAATAGAAAATTCTGGAAGACGTGCTGAGCCGCCCTGCCTCATCTCATGCAGCCTTATGCGCGTGCCCTGCGAGCCGTCTCTTCCGAAGCCACCATCATCGCTTCTGCTACCACCCCCCCCTTCATCGTCGGCCAAGCATCACTCCAAGACCCAGCTACGAGGGAAGTAGGGCTACGGAACAATTTATCAGCCGGGCGTGCGACCACGCCTATATATTCGTGCAAACGTACATAGTGGTTACGTCATAATAAATAAGTTTATTGTTTCACGTTGGTTTAATTTCTATTACATAGTAAAAACGTGACACTGGCGCCTTAACGTGGTAATTTATGGGCTGATATTTTGTTACCGTAGTAAGTATTTGGTGTTGGTGTGCTTAATATTTTTTTCTTCCAGTTTCCTTACTACTACCGTGTTATTTTATTTTTGCTTGTTTTGCAACGACTAGTGAATACAGTAGTTGCTAGTTTATATCACGGATTTTCATCATCATCATCTTAGTGTTGCATATTGTAACAGACGGAGCAGTCATCGCATATTTTATTAAGTGCTTACTTATACTATTTTGTAAAACGCTGTTTCATCATTTACGCTATTATCGCGGTGTGAATACTTAGTATAGCCGTGTGGTTTCCGGCAGAGTAGAATAGTACCACTCCTAGTCTTCCACGGAGGTCGTAAGAGGCGACTTAGGAAATAGAAGCTAAACAAAGCTCATAAACATCAGTGAGACCTCTCCAACCCGTCTAGCCGGAGGAGGAGAGTGTAGGCCGAGCCCTCTGTCTGCTCTGGCCAAGTGTGGTTTCTGTTGTACTTAGTGTAATTGTTCAATTAATTTAAATAATACTGGGGTTCCGTACATCATTTTTATTTTAACTCCGGGCTTCATATTTCTTTTCACATTTTCTTTTTCATTTTTTCTATTTTTACATACTTTGTGGTGTTCCGTATAATTTAAAATTATTTAATCGCCAGAAAAGTGCTTGTTCCACGCCTTCTTTCTTTGGGACATTATTTCCTAGAAAGAACATTTGTGCGTTGGGATTAGGGAACATTTTTTTTATAAATGCATTTCTACATAATGTCTTGTTTCACGCCTTCTTTCTTTGGGACATTATTTCCTAGAAAGAACATTTGTGCGTTGGGATTAGGACACACATTTTTTTTTTACATAAGTGCATTTCAACATTTAAGGAGAATGACCATGGAACATGGGACACTTTCATTCCCAAAGTTGAACTAGCAATTAAATCATTTTAGTTTTTCGTTGCTTACCTTCTCTTAATGTATACCACTCCCTAATTTTTTAACGCAGTTTGTATGAGTTTTCAGTTAATGTTAAACTGGAAACTTCATTAATGTCAGTAAGCGGTAATATTCCTTACTTATAAATACATGTCTATTACTGCTTGTTTGTGAGCGTGAAGTATGAATAAAAAAAAAAAGGTCGTTGAATGAATGCAGGAAATACAAACGATTTTTTTGATTTTAATGCGGATTTTATTTTATGAATAAAATCCTTGGTGTCCTGAGGGGGTAATGTAACGTTGTACGTACATACTTGTTATAAAGCAATAAGAAAATAAATATAGATGTGTAAAAACATACATTATTGAAATGGTTTCTTCATACTCATTGCGCCCGTACGCGGATCCCTAATGTTCTAGTAAGATCTACGGTGACGTCAGGGTCGCGCGATCTGTTAACGGCCGGAGGAGACGCTGCCTGAGTGGCATTAGATCAGTCAGCGAACGTGCGCGTGCGCCTTGATACCGCAAACTGCGACGCCGCCTTACGATACATTATGGTTAAATAAGAATAAACCAAATTGAACTAATTAAAACATAAGTGTAACGTTTCCCCGCATAGGGGATCAAGTTTGGGGAATGAAAATAGAAAATTCTGGAAGACGTGCTGAGCCGCCCTGCCTCATCTCATGCAGCCTTATGCGCGTGCCCTGCGAGCCGTCTCTTCCGAAGCCACCATCATCGCTTCTGCTACCACCCCCCCCTTCATCGTCGGCCAAGCATCACTCCAAGACCCAGCTACGAGGGAAGTAGGGCTACGGAACAATTTATCAGCCGGGCGTGCGACCACGCCTATATATTCGTGCAAACGTACATAGTGGTTACGTCATAATAAATAAGTTTATTGTTTCACGTTGGTTTAATTTCTATTACATAGTAAAAACGTGACAAGAGTTCACCCCCTTCACCCACAGCCAGGCCACTGAAAGAGAGCGGCCCCTCCTGTAATTTTTTATAGAGGTTGTCTTACTCTCTGTAAGGCAACTCCGAGGTGGGTGCCCAATCCCTCCTCGAGCGCCTTCCGCCCAGCTTCACCGCGGGTGACAAAGCCGCGGTTACTGAGCCCCCCCTATCGCGACAAGATGGGAATCAATCGGGGGGGGGAAGGCACATGACCGGTAGGGTCAACGGTTGCCCGACCACCACCTAAAATCTAGTAATTAATCTACCTATATAAAGTTACCTTCCTCTTGCGTATTTCTGCCCAAAATCCATTATTACAGACAGCAGTTAAGGCGATCTTCAAGTCAATGCTAACGCATTCTATACTTTTTTTGTGATTTTCATAATGAAGACCAATTAACCCTACAAATAATTAGACTATAATCTTCGTTTTCAGGTTGACTCCAGTATAGGCGGTAAATACTCAGTAGCGACGGAGCGCAAGCTGTGTGCTGTACTGCTGTCCATTCTCATCTTCTTCACCATCCTCATCGTAGACGATATCTGCTTCTATGCTATTCAGGCTAAGAAAGTGGACAGACAATGTAAGTAATGATGATGTTTTGATCCGATTCATCTGCTAAAGATTAATGAAATGTTTTTTTTTTAATTTCGATATCATATAAATTTTTTTGAATGTCACAGTGATATTTTTTAATATTTGCAAAATCGATAAACTTCTAGTGTGAAAGACTTAACCACACGATTCATTTGATATTCGGCTTAGTTACAGTTGGCTAGGCAAGATGTCAAAAATATAATACCATATCCCTTGAAATTATAGCAAGTTTTTATCATCGTCATCATCAGGTCTTTTTTAGTCTCCACTACAGGAGCACGACCCTCTCTGAACTACTAGAGCCATACTTGGCCAAAGCAGTCAGAGGACTTGGCCTACACTCTCCTCGCTGGCCAGACGGGTTCAAGAGGTCTCACAGATGTTTATAAGCTTTGTTTAGCTTGTATTTTCTAAGTGGCCTCCTACGAGATCCACGGGAAGACTTGGAGTGGTCCTATTCTACTCTGCCGGATACCACACGGCTTCTGTGTGACGTTACACACATTTAAGTGGCCTGGCGGCGGACTTGCTCAAAACATGTAATTTTGCAAGAGTTTTAAGACTATTAAAGTCTTATGGCTTCAGGTTTTGCCTACCCGTTTGGGAATGTTAGATGTTTTTGCACACATTTTGTTAAAACAAAAAAGAAACGGTGGACTTAATGTTATTCGGTGTACTCTCACAGCTATAATCGGCGATGAAGTGCCAATATACCTATAACAGAGAGGGTCATAATCCTGCAGTAGAGACTAAAAAAACCTGATGATGATGAGACCTATAAAAGTATATGTTAACTAAAAATAACCCGCATAAATAATACCGTAGCTTCGCATAATATGAAACTTTCTATCGTTCTGATTTCAGGGTCTGTCGTGATCAATTACCTCACCTACTACCTGCTATGGTACGTCGTGATGATCCTAGAGCTGCAGTTTGCATTCACCGCGCTGTCCATCAGAGCTCGGTTCCAAGCCGTCAACGATGCCCTGGCTTTGACGGCTAAAAATGTTTCTGTGCCTTGTAAGTAAAACTTTAAACCAATTTTGGGGATCATAAAGTAATATTGAATTCTGTTGAATTCCTTGAAGGATCCAAACAGGGGATCTAAATGGAACGACTGCCTGACTGGTAGACATCAGCAAGTTGCGTACCTGCGTGATTTCACAGTTTAGTGGCGCTAGCAATGTAGTAAGCGAGGATATATAATTTGACTGATTACGTGACTGAACCACGGAACACTTGATCTTTTAGTCTCACCAATACTTTATGTAAAACTTTTTCTTTTGATCCATAGTGGAGAAAGCCAAGAGTCCCACGGAGCTTAACATCTTCGCCATTCGCGTGGCACCAGCAGATTCCCGCGCAAACGTCAGCTTGCTCATGGAAAGTCTCCCTGATAGAGATAAGGTCATCGTCAAGAAATCAGGTAATATCTATTTTTTAAACAATATAATAAATATCTAAATGAATTTTATTTTACAAGTTACAATGACTCATGTTGTAAGTACTACTGCTACTACCTCTGCCGCAACGCCACGCGATACAATTCCATCCACATTTCTTTCACAAAATATTCTTTAGTGAATAATGTCGTGATTTTGATTATGATACAGACAGATGAATTGTGTAGAATCTTGACTGATTAACATTCTACACAATTGGAATACCACCATCGACGACACCACCGGTCAGTACCATTAACTAAACTTTTCATGTTTTCTCGTTTATTGGGAGACCGGCCGTTATAATAAAAGAAACGCCTGGACTTATCATTATTTCGTGGCAGTAGAGCAAGCAGTGCCTATAAAAATAATATAAATGAATAAAATTTAAAGAGGGCATTCCTGCACCTATCCCCCTGAAATGGCATAAGAACGGTTGAGATAAGGCAATCAATCCACCAGCAATCATAATCAGGATGCTGTTACCGCTTGCCCTTACCCTTCTCACCCGACACACCCCGTTTACGCATGGTAGCGTAAAAGCAGTATACGCCTGCTTCGGCGAACATCCCTGATGCGCTACAGAAGCGAAGAAGCCGCAACAGCATCCTGAATGCGTTTTTATAAAGGACGCGAAGAGTGTTATAAGCTTTTTGAATATACCTAGCACATATAAGTAGTAATAGAGAGGAAATAGAAATCAAAATTTTAAGCCAAATAATAGCAAGAAAGCATACTTACTCGTAGGCCAAGTCCTCTGGCTGCTCTGGCCAAGTATGGCCCTAGTAGTACAGAGAGGGTCGTGCTCCTGTAGTGGAGACTAAAAAGGACCTGATGATGATGATGATGATGATACTTACTCGGTACACATGCTAAATAAAGCTTCACGTTATTAGTTTAAACTGTAAAAAATGATACGTAAAGTAGTTAGTAGACCCCAAAAACTTCAGGTACGGCCTAACTCTTATCTTTCAAATCTTATCTATCAAACGCCTCTCCCAAGGATTCTTCGTTTCATGGCAGGATATTGCTAAGGATTACTCACCACACTTGGCAAGCGGGTTGGCGAGCGCAGTTTCTTCAACTTCTTGTGCTTCCGACGCTGCTGCCCAACGGACTAGGTCTCTTCTTTTACAAAGAAAAGTGAGGAAGAAAAAAATACTATTTATAGGGAGGAAACGTTTCAAGCTAGAGAAGGATAGGAATTTGTCAGATTTGGAAAGGGAATGGAGATTTTGGAATGCTAATCACTCGGGTGAATGGGGAAAAGCAAGTAGCAGCTCGGGAGGCCGGGCGCGCGTTCCGTTGCCGTACCTGCAACCACCGGACAGGTAGTTGGGGATGACATCCCTGACCGACCAAAACCTTATAAATTCTAAATGCATAAAATATATTGCAGTAGTGTCGCTCTCGTCACTACTTCTTCTTATCGTGTCGACTCGGGCGAATTAAATTTGTGTTGACCAGAACTCTGCCACTGACACAGCGTTATCAGTGGCATTGTTTAGGTCCTCGCGTGTGCAGGTCGTAGGACACGCAGGGCAAGACAACAGGTGTGCCATGGTCTGAGGAGTTGCACCACATGGACAGGAAACATCAGAGCTGTAACCCCATCTATTCATGTTCTCCTTGCTTCAGCCGACTTGAGTACGGAGTCTGTTCAAGGACTTCCATGTAGCCCAAGGTAGATCATGACAAGGTGGGAGATGCTCAGACAGCGGGAATTTTAAATTGAATTTTGTCACTAAAATGGATTATCTACAAATGCTTACAGTAAATGGTGAGCCGAAGCTGCTCGTGTCTCCAGGCGATGCCATCCATCGCCTGGCATCTCTCCACGGTGCTCTATGCGAAGTGGTGCACCACATCGACGATAGCTACGGTGTCCCGCTCGTGGTGATACTGATATCAACGCTGCTGCATCTCATTGTCACGCCGTACTTCCTCATCATGGAAATTAGTATGTACCAATGAAATAAAGAAATAAAATTATTACGAATAACTTCATTGGTGTCCTCCACCCCCTATATCGTTCCCCCAACTGCTTGAAAGGCCGGAAACCCTTCTATTACACCCTGATGCTGCAGTTTTCCTTGGGCAGAGCTGATCTTGTTTTCCGTCCTAAACCATAAAAAAATAAAGTGACCAGTTGTTATTCGTTTTGTCTTTATTTACGTTAGTTTCATATAAATAAGATCATCATCTACGTCAGCTTTCGACGACCCCCTGCTGGCTATAAGCCTCTCTTTGCTTGTGCCATCCTTCTCCATTCTTAGCCTTCGCAATCCAGAAATCTGCTTTAAGTCGTCGACCCACCTAGCTGCCGAACGCCCAATACTATGTTTCCCATTTCTGGGATACCACTCAGTTACAGCCTTACTCCACCTTACCCCTTACTAAGGAAAGATTAAAATATATGGTAATAGAAATCCATGCTGGTACGGTTTGTACCTGTGATCTAAGGTAAATCGTCATGTCGACCTACGCTTTAAGAGTTGTATTCTTGAGATTAAGAAAGAGAAATGTCACATAACGGCTAAGATTTTTGTTGTCCTAGCATCAGAAAAAAATAGTCATATTAACTTAATGGTTAGGGGTCTCATCCTCAACTGCCACCTTAATTCCCTTCATAAATCCAACGAAGTCCTATCCTTCCCCAGCTTAAAAATGCTTTCAGCAGCAGTGTCGGAAGCAAAGGAAGCTAAAGATACTGCGCTTGCCAACCTGCCTGTCAAGCGGGGTAAAAATCCTTGGGAGAGGCTTATGTCCAGCAGTGGACTTCTTACGGCTGAATCGGTGATAATAATTCAAATACAAATACAATAGCTTCAATTTTACTCCACAAGTCATAAGAATTGAATAAGTACAATTAAATACACAGATGAACTTTTTATAACTTTTGGGACCATTGGAGACACCAAACTAAGTTGAAGCCTGTATCTTGGTTCACTAGGTCTTTCAGACTTCAGACACAACATAATTAAGGCAATAATAGAATTTTCTTATCTGTGCATGCTATCTTTTGTTTTAGTAGCCATATTTAAATACATTATAGTAGTCGATGCTGGCTGCTCTGGATGCGGCATATTTCTGCCAACATGTCTGCAAAGAAGATACTTAAGCATCAATTATTTTATCTCTGTGGTATTTAACAAACTCATAGGTAGATATTGAGCCGAGTGTGATTGAAACTCGCGTCTCACAGATGGTCTGCACTTGATTACCATGTTTACACCACTTGACTGCAGCTGACTCCATTTAATAATATGAGAAATTTCTGTTTTAGTCGTATCCCTGCACAGAACACAGTTCCTGGTGCTACAGTTCCTGTGGTGTATCACTCACATGCTGCGTTTGTTTGTGGTGGTCGAACCTTGCCATTATACTATTCGCGAAGTACGTTGAACGATTACTACTAAGTTTATCAACTAAAAAGGTTATTTTCTTCTTTTTTTTTTAAGAGTAGCATTGCCAAACTCCATAGGTAAATCGACTTGGTGTTAAAAAATCTGGTAATTACAGAAATGTAATCTTTAAGAATGTAAAATTTAGAAATATCAGTTGCTTATGCTATTTCTTGTTATTCATGTGTGTAAGTGGCCAACACTCGTGTCAGATTTTTCAAGCTACCTAAAGGCACCTGACATAGCTTAACGACTGTCATCAATGAAGACAGTCGAGAACAATGACTTAAGAAGACTTCCGAACAAATGAGGATCTGCCGGCCTGTTTGCTAAGTCAGTGACCAACCTTTTGATAGTCACTTCAAAATACATTGTGGGTTTCCTGTGATTGACTATTTTTATTAAAGATATATAAAACGTAATGTACTTTGAAATGACTATCAAAACGTTGGTCTACAGAGAAGTGTGCTCAGTTTTACATTAGTAATAATCCTTACAGAGCCATCGACCTACGCTTATGCTAAGGGATTATCATGTTTCAAATAAAATGAAATTTTGCTGTACTTCCAGGGCAGAAGAACAGAAAGTCTTGTTTGCCGCTTGATGATGGCTGCGCCCTCAATAGCCGCCTTGCCCTCGAGACTCGAGCTGTTTGCTCGCCAGCTGATGTTACAGACCACCTGCTACGCGCCTATGGGCATGTGCACCTTAGACAGACCTCTGATTGCTTCGGTAAGTTGCCTGTACCCCGAATGCTCCCTCATTTATTTCCAAAGCAGTGGAAAGATAGTCTCTTGGACGGTTAATGATGACCGCGCCCTCGAACACCACTTTACTATCAAGGATGGATCTGTTTACCGACACCTAATGCTGCGGACAATGTGTAATGCAGCCATGGTTCTTTGTACAGACCTTAATTGCTTCGGTAAGTGATGAAGTACGACCCCGCAAAAATCTCCCGCTACGTGGCGATCGTCCCTGAAGCTGACAAGATATTTGCTTGATTGGATTCTATCATGGAAAACTGGGGTTCGTAGACGTCATCCATCGTCTTTTACCATGAAGGCTGGAGCTATTTGCTCGCCGGCTGATGTTACAGAATACCTGCTGCGCACCCATGGGCATGTGCACCTTGGACAGACCTATGATTGCTTCGGTAAGTTGCCTGTACCCTCATTTATTTCCAAAGCAAGAGAAAGATAGTCTGCTGGACGGTTAATGATGACCGCGCCCTCGAATATCACTTTACTATCAAGGATGGAGTTGTTTACCAACAGCTGATGCTGCAGACAATGTGTAATGCAGCCATAGTCATGTGCTCTTTGTAATTCGGTAACTGATGAAGTACGACCCTGCGATAATTTTCCGCTACGTAGTGATCGTCACTGCTGATAAGATACTGCTTGATTGCATATTATCATGGGAAACTGGTGTTCGTAAGTAAGTAAGTAAGTAACACTTTATTTCGTAAACGTCAGCCATTGTCTACGAACACCACTTTACCATTTTTCTCGTCATTTATTGATTGATAAAAATCTCCACATACGCCATGATATGATATGCGTAACTTTTATCGGTAGTTTCGCCACAGAATAAGTAATAGTACTAGTTTCGTATGAATTGGGGAGTTGGTTGGTTAAACCTATGTGTACACAAACTGGTATCAGATTTTTCAAACGGGGAAGTGATATATATTTCTTCGGTTTATCCCCGCTAATGTCTCTTCATCTTCCAAGCGTTTCCCTGGTTGTCTCCTGTGATGCGTCAAATACAGGAGTCCGCTATTTGTCAGGAACCATGCGAATGGTTTAAAATAAAATAAAAACATTTCTGCGACGTTTCTTTCAATACAATTTGACTATTTTGAAGCAATGTTTTACACATAATGCATTCTGGTTGTCAAAGATCGGTAAACCGTGATTTCTATGTACAATTTAATCGTTCAAGATAATGATTGATAATTATGATGATTCTATAAATCATTCGGAGCTCAATTAATTCTGGCTATTATGCATAAGACCTTGGGCTCCGCTAGTATTTATGTTCTTTTCTCTCGTTTCAGATTCTTGGCGCAGTAACGACTTACTTGGTTATCCTGATACAGTTCCAGAGATACGACTCCTAAAGTTCTCCTAGGTTAAGATTACGTTTGTATGCTATTATAAAAATAATTTGTAAATATTCTGTGAATGGAAAATGTCGCGTACTATTGTATGCTATAAGTCAATTAAATAATATTCAACAAAACAGTTAGTTTAATTATTATTGTACCACCTCCTCTTAAGAGCGTGCTCCCGGTCGCTTACTCAGTAAGATGCTTCCGAGCCCGCAGGCCACATTGTTACGCCAAGAATGACAGTTTTTATTCTACCATGTAGCCTACAGGCATACGGTCCATCTGAGGAAAAGCGGTTACCGTAGCCTATCGTCGTCATCTATAAGAAGTCCACTGCTGGACATAGGCCTCCCCTATGGATTTCCAATACGACCGTAGTCTATGGACTCTTCTCTTTTCCTTTTTATGTATAATTTGACCTAGAGAGGTCAAAGGCACTCAAATTATGGAGTTTGCGCGTACCACCCTAAACCTCATCGTTGCTTCCCATCAAGCAAGCAAGCAAGATCTCTATCTATCTTGCCTGGTGGGATGCAACGATGAGGATTAGGGTGGTACACGCAAACTTAAATAATGCCTATTCACTCTTGCCTTGAAAATCCCTAAATTGAACGAGTCGGGAAACAGCAACGTGGGGAGGAAATTCTATTCCTTCTCGGTTCGCATTTTGAAGGAGGAGGTGAATCTAGAGGTAACGAAATATCGGCCACATATAGATGGAATCTCTGGCCACGCCGTGTCATCCGAAGATGGACTGGTGCAGATGGAATTTAGAAAGCAGCACCGCTCGCGTCAATGTATATTCCTCGGGAACAGTACTTTTCCCCGGAATATAATGTACACTATGTCCTTCTCCGTACCCCAGACAACGGATATGCGGAATTTCACGACGATCGGTTCAGAAGATAGTGCGTATACAAACAAACAAACTCATTTTCGCTTTTAAATATTAGTAAAGCTTCTAAATGAAAGGGGTTCCCATAAAAGCTTTATTTTTTGCAGCGTTCATTTGCACTTGTGCAAACAAACTGAGAAATACATTTGAATACATCCATGCTCATGAGAATCTAAGAGGAAAGTTGTTGCACGACAAAGTTTTAATGCATGCGCTCTGTGAGCTCACAGGGGAATAGTCAACATATAATTATATAGACTAGCTTTCAACCGTGGCTCCGCCCGCGTCAATGTAGATTCCTTTGGAACAGTAAATATTTTTTTCCGGGATAATTCAATTAATTTATTTCAAGTGATTAGAACTTATACATAATGGTTAGTGAAATCCTAAAAACTAAGGTTAAGTAACAACATCATTTATTATGGCTCCGTGGCGCAGCGGTCAACACACCGGCCTGCGACACGGAGTGACCGGGTTCGATCCCCGGCCAGGTCAAGATGGAAAATGATCTTTTTTAGATTGACCTGGGTCTTGGATGTGTATCTATATATGTATTTGTTATAAAATATAGTATCGTTGAGTTAGTATCCCATAACACAAGTCTCGAACTTACTTTGGGGCTAGCTCAATCTGTGTGATTTGTCCGTATATATATTTATTTATTTTTATACATAATGGTTAGTGAAATCCTAAAAACTAAGGGTAAGTAACAACATTATTTATTATGGCTAGCTCCGTGGCAGCAGTCAATACGCCAGCCTGCGACATGAGAGTGCCCGGGTTCGATCCCCAGCCAGGTCAAGATGGAAAATTATCATTTCAGGTTAGCCTGGCTCTTGGATGTGTATCTATAAATGTATTTGCTATAAAATATAGTATCGTTGAGTTAGTATCCCATAACACAAGTATCGAACTTTGAGGCTAGCTCAATCTGTGTGATTTGTCCGTATATATATTTATTTATAATACGTTCGCTGCCAGAATTTTTAAAATTCATTCCTTTTTCGGCAGTTGTGATGAAGCTAATAACATTTTAATTTTAAACGTTTTAAAAATATTAAATTGCATTCTATGAAAGAATGTATTCATATATTCGTGACGGGGCATATCACGAACACCACTTAAACTATGCACGAGCTATTTAATATGTGTGACGTCACAGTATTGCAGTAGCTGCCGCCTCGAGAATATTAATATAATGCGTTTAGTTAAATAGCAGATATGTACCGAATAATATTATAACTGCCCCCGTGGTCCAGTGGTTAAGGCATTTGCCTGTAGACCGCGGTCGTGGGTTCATAAATATTGTATCAATAAATCATCATTAATAAATATTGTAGGCGGTAGCATAATTCTTATAACATAATAGACAAATGTCAACTTAATTTACCTGCGACCATGAAAAATGTAAGGTTTGTGTGAAAATCCTTATCATTATCCTTACTAATATTATAAATGCGAAAGTGAGTTTGTTTGTTTGTTTGTTACGCTTTCACGCCGTAACTACTGAACCGATCATCATGAAATTTTGATCTCTGTAGTGTGGAGAAGGACATAGGTTACCTTTTATCCCGGGAAAAGTACTATTCCCGAGGGATCGACATTGACGCGGGCGGAGCCGCGGGCGAAAGCTAGTATTAATATAATGCGTTTAGTTAAATAGCAGATATGTACTGAATAATATTATAACTGCCCCCGTGGTCCAGTGGTTAAGGCTTTTGCCTGTAGACCCGGGGGTCGTGGGTTCATAAATATTGTATCAATAAGTCTACCTGCGACCATGAAAACTGTAAAGTTTGTGTGAAAATAATGTAATAATCGTGATAAAACTTTAAGTGATTTAATTTAAATGGAACGCAGCTCGATGTTCCTAACTTTGTCTATAAGTCGCAAGCCTAGCACGCTGCGCTCCATGTAAACCTCGATAAATTTAAACATGGTTGGCCAGAAGTAACGAAGGATAGGGATGAGTGGAGAAACCCGGGGGGGAGGCCTTTGCCCAGCGGTGGGACACAACACCAATAGGCTAGGAAAAAAATAAATGGGGAAGGTTATTCAGTATTATGATGGTTTACATTTTAGATATTATTCAGTCATCATCATCATCATCATTTCGAGTAGGTGCCACGGTCAATCGACCATGAACACCCTGGTGTCAGAGTTCTTCAGGACCGCCTCTCGGCCTCTGACGTGGTTCCTTTAACGACTACCAGATGGCAGCCGGGACCAACGGCTTAACGTGCCTTCCGAAGCACGGAATCATCTTTATTATCAGACAATCAGGTGATTCAAGCCTGCAATGTCCTAACCAACATAAACTTACAGACAAAATATCTTAATGGCAGATCATCCTTAGCTACCATTAGTAAATATTTGTTACAGAGAGCACACGGCATCGGTGATATCCACTATCTCAAGGAGGATACCGCAGCAAAAGTTTGGGGTGGGCTTTACAAAAGCTTAGCACGGACCGTGCCTACCGTCTGCTCTGGCCAAGTATGGCTTCGGTAGACAGAGAGGGCTATAATCCTGCAGTGGTGACTAGAAAGACCTGATGATGATGATGATGATAAAATATTTAAAATGTGGAGTTCAATCATTTTAGGACTTTAATTTTTGAAATTAGAAATTATAATCATTTTAATTTTTATATTTTGGCAAAATTACAGTTATCCTTACTAATCCTTATCCTTATCTTTACTTAATATTATAAATGCGAAAGTGAGTTTGTTTGTTTGTTTATTTGTTTGTTTGTTTTTTACGCTTTCACGCCGTAACTACTGAACCGATCATCATGAAATTTTGCATACAAGTTCTCTGGAGTACGGAGAAGGGCATAGGCTACCTTTTATTCCGGGAAAAAGTACTATTCCCGAGGGATCGACATTGACGCGGGCGAAGCGGCGGGCGAAAAATAGTTGTTAAATAATGGCCTTTTTTTAACTGTACTTTAAAAATACGGGAGCGTAGTCCCCCGCCACAACAAAAAAACTTGGCCTCAGAGGGCAGGTTAGGTTCGATAGGTTTTCTGTTTTTGTCACAAGGAAACCTAACGAAACACCTTAATATCTCCCTTAATTTAATGCTATTTAAGTCCTATTTTGTATGAAACAATAAATTACACTCCGCACTTTAGAAAATTGTATTGTGAAGAAGAACAAAGCGAATTCTATTAAATCCATTCCAATCATCAGAAAACAAATTCGTGCTAAGCTATTAAGTAAAGAAACGCACACCCATAGTTTGTTAATATTTTTGTTTTATATTTTTAGGGTTCCGAACAAGGAACCCTTATAGTTTCGCCATGTCTGTACGTCTGTCAGTCCGCGGTTTTACTCAGAAACTATAAGTACCTACTATAGAGCTGTAATTTGGTATGGATATGTTTATTAATCATGCCGAAAACACAGGAAAATAAAATCTTGAAAAATATATTTTTCAGGGTAGCTCCCATAAAAAGGGGAGTCGATTTTTTTTTCGTGGCTACCCCAACGTGTGGGGTGTTGTTGAATAGGTCTTTTAAAAATATCGTGAGCTTGTGATTTGGTTTTATAGTCCAAATTTTTGTTAGAGTCCAGCGTCCGGAGCCCTGCGTGGCTTTTATTATATGGTGGAGGTCTGAATGAATTAGCGAACTTTCTCGAAACATTCTTGATTTTATATTTATGTTCGAATCGTAAATCCGTGCATATTTGTTGTCTGCTCCAAGTAAAGCCGTTGTCTTGTAACTTGTAACACTCACACCCGTCTCGCAAAATACAAATGCAAACTGATTTAGATAGGGTTGTACCTAGACTTTGTTTAGAAGTAGTAAGTAGTAGTTTTCTGCCACGCCTTTTAGTGGCGGTAAAGAGAACTAACACAATTTTTATAAAGCATCGGATTTGTCTAATTTAATATTATTTAATAATCAATTGCCTGTCGTCTGGTTTATTTTTGCGATTTTTGTTCTGAATCGTATCGACAATGGTTATAACTCCATTGCAGTACAAGAGAAGCTCCCTCAAACTCTGCGCATATTTTCTTTCTAATCAGAATTAACTCGACGGTCGACCGTAAGTTTTTTTGAAGTGAAGACTTCTTTAGCAATGTTGTGCATTTTTTGGGATAGGTAAAAAAATTTAAACTCGCGTCAGGAGATGTGACCTGATCGAAAATTCGTAAGACTGTCCTGACTGACTGTCTTGCGAATACGTGACCTGAGACTCCCGCAAAGGCTAGTTTTCACTTCTGCCGGCACTCCCGAAGTGCAACCCGTTGTTTTTTTAGTATTTATTCTATCACACACACATAATATCTTGACAAAGCAACAGGAGAAGAAGTGCGAACATTCAAACAGGAATTATTGTATTGAACAGCTTAAAGAAAGGATTATAGAGGTATATTTAGAATTGCTACAGAAATTTGGTTTAATTAGAGATTTTATAATATCTTTATTTTGACACAACTATAAATATATTAAAATTAAAAATAAATTACCAAAATGCATTCAATGGGCAGCAGCGTAGGAAGCACTGTAGCTGCGCTCACCAACACCTGCCAAGCGCGGTAAGTATCGCGATGCATCTTTGGGGGAGGCCTGTGTCCCTCAGAACAAGGACTAAAGCCTTATTCTGAGCTGTATCCAGAAGTAAAATTGTAACGTCTGAAATGATGATATTTATTTAATTACTATCATATTTAAAAATGGAACAAAAAATATAAATTTTCAACCCTTCATCGAATGGACGTCACTAGTAAAACGGTTTACGGTCATGTTTGCAAATGGCCCGGTGTTACGACCCCCACATGCATACGGACATAAATATTACTGTTTCCACAGAAAACGTAAAACTCAACATAAATATGTATGTTCAAACATTATGCAGCGGGTTGCATTACAGATCTTTACAATATACTTTGTCGGCAAGGGTTCATCAAAATTGGTAATATGCGGAAAAAATGTTTTTTTTTGGAAAAAAACAGGCTAAAGAGTACGGGAATGGGCGCAAACAGGGGGACTATCACGAATAAGCTAAGGGCTAGTCACCTTTTATGGTCAGGGATGTCATCCTCAACTACCTGTCCGGGAGCTGGAGGTATGGCATCGGGAACGCACGCCCGGCCTCCCGACCTGCGACATTTTCCCCTATTCATCCGAGTAAGTAAGCCCAGTACTTTAATCCCTTTCCAAATCCAACACATACCTGTCCTTCCACATCTTCTTCTGATGGGCAGCAGCGTCCAAAGCACAAGAAGCCTAAGAAACTGCGCTCACCAACCCGCCTGCTAACCGTGGTGAGTATGGCACTATTCTCCCATGGAATGAAGTATCTTTGGGAGAGGTCTTTGTCCTGTAGTTGACTTTTTACGACTGTAATGATGATGATGATGATGATGATAGTCACCGAATACTGCATCTCTACAAGCTACAAGATCTTGCTAACTATGGATAATTATGAATACGTGAAGTTACTGTATGATATTCATAAAGTTGAAGACTTTATGAATCCTAATCCTATCCTTACTTCCTATCCTAACTGATATAAATGCGAAAGTGAGTTTGTTTGTTACACTTTCATGTTATAAGTACTGAAACTGTCATCATGAAATTTTGCATACACATAATCTGGGGTACGGAGAAGGACATAGGGTACATTTTATCCCGTGAAAAAGTGCTGTTCCCGAGGGATCGACATTGACGCGGGCAGAGCCGCGGGCGAAAGCTAGTTTTAATAAAAAGAATAAAATGTTTAGAGTAATATGTAAGGTGTATCTTGCCCATTATAATCTACGGCGCACAAATTTGGTCTCTTACCGATGCTCAAATGTCCAAACTGAAGGTTTGTCAACGAGCTATGGAGTGTAGCATAGATCGCGTCAAAAACACCACGCAGCGCTCCGTCTCTAAAATGATGGAAGTTGTAATCAAAGCGGCTAAGCTGAAGTGGGACTGGGCGGGTCATGTATGTCGAATGCATCCCGATAAATGGGCACAAAGCACTACCAAATGAATACCAAGCGGCTGCAGGATAAAAGGAAGACCTAGAACTAGATGGGTGGATGACTTGTCATATTTTGATAGGAATTGACGGAGTTAGCGCAGGAACACGTAGAAACAAAAAGAGGAGTCTGTTGCCCAGCAATGGGACATTACGGCTAATAAAACAAATCTAAGGTGGCGGCTAAACATCAGCGCTGCATTAGGATATCCCTAGTCCAGCGTTACGCTGATCCGTCACCTTTTCTAACACTAAAGCCACCGATTTTGTATTTTCTTTTATAATTTTATATACTTTTGTATAATTTTGGTTATATTGTGTTGTGTGCGACTAAGTGTCACAATAAATGTTATTCTATTCTTCTGTATCTCCATGCTGGTCTGGGAGAAATGAAAAACAGAATGTACCAGCTGCTCTCTTCCCGCGCAGAGCGTAAAAGCCGATCGAGGGAATGGGTGAAAATCTGAGGAATTATATTGGTAGGTGCGGCTAGCGGCGGCTAGCAACCCATCACTATTTTGATTCCGTTTTCGATTTACACACCCATCAATATGCTAAACGTGGCTTTTATGTTAACCTCGCGCAAGGGCAAAAGCCGTAATCCATACATATAATAATCTATACATATAATAAAACAGTAAAAATATTTTGTCTGTACATTTAGAATTTTTGACTGAAATGGATAGAGGGACACTTAAATAGAATAACAGAAAGCAAAAATATTTTTTTCGAATTTCTTGTCTGTCTGTCTGTCTGTCTGTATGTATGATCACGATTATCTCCGAAAATACTGAACCGATTTACTTCAAACTTTCACCAATTGCTTTGTTTTAACTCAGCAAAACATTTAAAGTTTGTTTTATCAAAATCGGTTCATTCAAAAAAAAGTTATCGTCATTTGAATGAACTCAAGGCATGACTTTGCCTGCAAACATATAGCAAAAATAAAATAAAATAATAAGTGACATAAGAAAATTAAAATCCAAAGTCAATTCAACATCATTATACGACAGCATTATACCTATCCATACTATCCATAGTAATCCATACTAATAAAAAAAGGAGAAGTTGACTGACTGACATATCAACGCAGGGCCTAAACTATAAGGGTTAGAAACTTGAAATTTTGCACAGGGATTCCTTTTATAACGTAGGGGAGCACTAAAAAAGGATTTTTGAAAATTCATCTCCTAAGGGGGTAAAACGGGTTGCAAAGTTAGTATGAAACTTTGTCGTTTTTGAAGTTATTCGAATGAAATTCAGCATGAAGGTTGAGCATGAAATTTAGTATGAAACTTTCCGTTTTTAAAGTTATTCAATGGAAATTCAACATTAAGGTGTTTCATTGAAAGTCATGAACTAATGTATTCCGGGTAATTCTACTGTTCCTGAGAAATCGACACTTACGCGGGCGGAGCCGCGGGCCAAAGGCAAACCTGACTTATATATCAACGCACAGCCAAAACTACTGTGCCCAGAAACTTAAAATTTAGCACAGCGATTCTTTTTATGATGTAAATGAGCACTAAGGGGGAAGGATTGTATGGAAATTTTCTCATTTCTGGACATAGAAGTATAAAAATAAGTATAAATGTTTACATTACAATTAAGGCGAGGCCTCAAATGTTTGGTACCTTCGCTCGGCAAAGGACAGATCAAGTGCGCGCAAGGGATAGCGCTTGGCGGTTTAGCGGATAGGAGATAGTCTCGAGTCGCTCAAAGAAAAAAACGTAAGCGCCAAATTTGTTATTTCTATTTTATATAAAATCAGACCGGTTAATTGTATTTTCATATTTACATTTTGATGAATTACTAATAACCTATCTTTTAGTCTAAAAATCATTATTTCATTCGTCGCATTTGAGCTACAATAACAAAAACTCTGCGAACGAAGACCATTTTTCAAAAAATATTTCTATCGAGAAAATTTTATCAAAACGTGTTTTCATCTTCAATTTTTGGAGATGAAATAGTCAAAAATCATAATACTTAGATTTGAAACTTCTAATTTAAGTATTTTGCGAGATAAATAAGGTTCAGAACGACCTTATTTACAGTGGTAAATAAGGTCTGTGTAGTTAAAATGGACAAAATTTCCCCTTGAAGGGGTAAAATAGGTGGGGTAAAGTTTGTGTGGATTTTTTTTATTTAATAAGAAGTTCTCAATTACAATAAAAAAATATCTGTGTAGGTGAAATGGGCAAAATCACCTCCTAAAGGGCTAAAGATCTATGCAGGTGAAATGTATTAAATTCCCCCTTATGGGAAAAAAGCAGAGGGGGAGGGGTTTGTATAGAATTTTTATCATTTCTACTGTTCCCAAGGGAACGACATTAACGCGGGCGGAGCCGCGGGCAACAGCTAGTATATACATATATGTTTGTATTCTTCTAAATGTCTTCTATATTTCTATTCTTTTTACAAAACAATCGCGCCTAAGTTTATATCGTGATACATAGGGCGCACTGTAAGTTTCCGGAACTGGCCACTTACATAAACAATATTTAAAAATTTATTGCTACATTTGAAAATAGAACTCTTTGGCTGTAGAATGCAGTTTGTTTCATTTGACTGTCTTTTGTTTTTACCTTGTGGCGCCATTTAAAAAATTGTGTGTCTGCATCAACATGGATTTAACTCGGGAAAATTTTCGTAGTATGATTTTCTACGATTTTAAGTGTAATTTGACAGCTCAACAGAGCATCGCTCGGCTTGAAACAGCTTTTGGCAATGAAGCACCATGCAAGACAACTGTTTATAGCTGGTTTGCAGAATTCAAGCGTGGTCGTATCAATCTCAGTGACGAATCTCGCGATGGTCGGCCGTCCACCGCTGTGACCAACAAAAACATCGATGCTGTGCGCCGTATGATTGAAACAGACAGGCATATGACCTACCATGAAATTCGCGCATCCTTAGAAATAGGCATGAGTCAAAAACAATTAATCCTACACAAACATTTGGGTGTGAGAAAGCTGTGCTCGCGGTGGATCCCACACAACTTGACCGAGGCTCAAAAAACGGACCGCGTCACTTGGTGCAGTGCCATGCTTACCAGATTCAACGAAGGTGCGTCAAATTTGGTGTGGGACATAGTAACAGGTGACGAAACATGGATTTATTGCTACGATCCCAAAACAAAGCAGCAATCGAGCGTATGGGTCTTTCAAGATGAGCCGAAACCAACCAAAGTGGCGCGCGTGAAAAGTGCATCTAAGCGGATGATTGCTTCTTTTATTAATAAAACTGGACACGTGGCTACTGTTGCTTTAGAGAATCGTCGTACAGTGAATAGTGAATGGTACACGACCATTTGTTTGCCGGAAGTTATTGACGAACTCCGTAAAAATAACCGTAAACGCCGTATCATCCTGCATCACGACAATGCTAGTTCTCACACGGCCAGACAGACAAACGACTTTTTGAAGGCGAAAAATGTAGAACTCATGAGTCATCCTGCATACAGTCCCGACCTGGCACCTTGTGACTTTTTTCGGTTCCTAAAAATTAAGAACCAATTACGCGGTCAACGATTTTCATCACCAGAAGAGGCTGTCGAGGAGTATGAAAAACACGTTTCAGAGGTCACCACAGAGGAGTGGCACAAAAGTTTTCAAAACTGGTTTCATCGAATGAAAAAGTGCATAGACGCCAAGGGAGATTATTTTGAAAAACAATAAATTAATTTTGTACCTTTAATAGTATTTTTTCATATTCAATCCGGAAACTAATAGTGCGCCCACGTAAAGGCCCATCGAAGCTATCACATTTTGCGTTTTTAAAATCGACCTAGCTTGTGAGACGCCCAAGAAATCGATTCAAGATTTAACATTTTATTTTCTCTTCATATCTCCATTAACCGCGCACATTGTCTCGAAATAGAGGAGATTATAGATGCTAAGTTGCGTAAAAATGATCATGGTATCCTTATCCTTATCCTTACTAATATTATAAATGCGAAAGTGAGTTTGTTTTTTACGCTTTCACGCCGTAACTACTGAACCGATCATCATGAAATTTTGCATACAAGTTTTCAGGAGTACGGAGAAGGACATAGGCTACCATTTATCCCGGGAAAAAGCACTATTCCCGAGGGATCGACATTGACGCAGGCAGAGCCGCGGGCGAAAGCTAGTATATAATATATTCTAGCAGATATGATGTAAAAAGCCACCTAGCCACGTCAGCCAAGACAAACAAGGCAGCTACGAAATACTTGTCACATTATATTGGTGACAGATAGACAGACGAACAGCGGAGTCATATTAAAACGATAATAGAAATTAAGACCGGGAGAGGGACGCAGGGGCCTTGCGAGATGTAAATATAAATATTTTCATGTGAGAATTATTATTTTCGAAGTAAAATTTAGAAACTTTTCAAAGAAAAATGTTTTTAGTTATCATAACATTTAAGTATCGTTTTAAAATTTCATTTGTGATTTCAAATTTCGACAAGGCGGCGCGGCGATCTTGTGCAAGGATCGATTTAAACTACACAAATAATTTGGATGAATTTAAGTAATCCAGCGAATTTTACTAGTGATTTAAAAATATGTCAAATTTCACAATTTCGTGCAGTACCTTCTTAAATCGATAGGCTATTTCATATTGAATGCTTAGTCTCTACAATCTGATACTCTATAGTCTCAGTGTGGTAGCTCAGTGGGTAGATAATACTCATTTTACCACCCTAGTGTTCTTTATTAGGTTTGATGGAGAGAAAATACATTTTTACGCACCAAGGACTTCTTAGATAACGTTATATTTGCTTTTGTGTGGTAACTATATTCTTTTATGTTGGTCTGGGAGAGAAGAAAAAAACGTAGAATATACAAACTATTTCTCTTCCCAAGTAGGTCGTCAAAGCCAATTAAGGGAATGGGCGAAATTATGAGGAATCGTATTAGTAGGCGATGCGGCTAGCAACCCATTACTATTTTAATTCAGTTTATACCAACATGCTGAACGTGGCTTTTAGGTCTTGGCTCTGTCTACTCCGCAAGGGGAAATGACGTGATAGTATGTAATGTAATGAAAATAAAATTCAATGCAGGAATATTCTGTTTTAACCTGGTTATACCCACAATTGTATCCTAATTTCAGATGCTGCTTAGATACTAAACAGCGAGTACTTCTGGCATTATTAATGTAGCAACGCTGTGGAACTAGAACTAAGCGGAGATAACTCTGTGTTGTAACTGGGTCATAGTAATAAAGTCACAATTACATAAACCATTTCAATATTTATTACTTACAACGCACGGGTGCAATGTAAGTCTACATAGGGCAGTAAATTATAAATATAATCGTTCTTCTTGAATCACTATATCTATTACTGAAAACTGCATTAAAATCTGTGGGTAGTTTAAAAAATTCAAGCGAACAGACAGCGGAAAGGACTTCATTTTATATTATGTAAAGACTACGAGCGGCCCGCCTCGACTTCGCAGGGGTAGACATAGGTATTTAATATAGCCTATGTTCATCAGGGATAATGTAGGATTCCGGAGTTTGCTATCATAACATTCATCATTTGGCGAGCTCCGTGGCGCAGTGGTTAACACGCCAGCCTGCGATACGAGGGTGCCCGGGTTCGATCCCCGGTCAGGTCAAGATGGAAAATGATCTTTTTCAGATTGGCGTGGCCACCAGGCCGCAGAGCTCGTCAATAAAAAAAGCAATAAAATATTTGTTAGCATCTCATACTAGGAGTTCAAATTGCATGAACTTTACGCTTGGGATTAAAACTAGTTTGCTCACGTTCGCTTGATTGCAGTTACTTTGAAATTAGAGCCACGACGCTGCTGGTTTCCAAGAAGTTCATAGTTCCAAGTTTCCAACCGACTGGAAATGATTTAGATGAACTGGAAATGATTTGTTTTGACGTGGAATAATTTCCCACGCATTATTTTTTTTTTTATGTTAAAGGACTGCAAACGAGCAAGCGAGTCGTCTGATGGTAAGCGATCATCGCTGCCAATGGACAACTGCAACAGGGTGTTGCAGTTGTCCATGAGCACGTGATGCCAAGTCATAATCCTGATTATGTGACCTCTTCACATCCCACGCATTACACCACCAAAAATCGGTTCAGTGGTTGTATGTGAAGACGTAACAGACAGAAAGATAATAGAGTAACATCATCATCATTAGGTCTTTTTAGTCTCCTCTGCAGGAGCATGACCCTCTCTGTACTACCGGAGCCATAGTTGGTCAGAGCAGACAAAGGATTTGGCCTACACTCTCCTCGCTGGCCAGACGGGTTGGAGAGGTCTCATTGGCGTGATGATGGGGTGATGGGTCTCATCTCATAGGTCTCACTACACGGGAAGAGAAGCAGCTGGTACATTAATATTGTAACAAACGGTTTCACTAACGTATTATTAGTCGATACCGCCGACTAAATTAAGTTTAAGCCGATTCAGATGGCCAACTTTAGGGCGAGTGTCAAAGACATCGGGACACGGCAGTCCCTCGAACACTGAACTTTGTTATAATAGTAATCATGTTTCGCGTAACTTTTAATAATATTAGCTGAAACATTTTACGTTTTCAGGGTTCCATAGTAAAAACGGAACCTTATTAGCTTAGCTGTCCATATGTCTGGTCTATCCGTCTGTCACCAGGTTGTATCTCATGAACCGTGATTAGACAGTAAAAATTTTCATAGATGACGTATTTTTGTTGCTGCATCAACAAATACTTTCTAAAAAATATCCTTATCCTTATCCTTACTATCCTTATTATAATAAAATATATACCTAATAATAATAATAATATTATAAATGCGAAAGTGAGTTTGTTTGTTTGTTTGTTTGTTACGCCTTCACGCTGTAACTACTGAACCGATCATCATGAAATTTTGCACACAAGTTCTCTGAAGTACGAAGACGGACATAGGCTACCTTTTATCCCGGGAAAAAGTACTATTCCCGAGGGATCGACATTAACGCGGGCGGAGCCGCGGGTGTAAGCTAGTAATACAATAAATATTTAAGGGGGCTTCAATACAACAAACGTGATTTTTTGCTTTGCTCGTTTTTGCTCGATATTGATAACGGAAACAGGTAGACGCTTGAAATATTCACAAAATATTAGGTTATATTATTCATTTTAAAAATAAATTATTAAATTTAAATAAAATTAATATCTTAGGGGGGGTCCTATACAACAGACATGATTTTTTGCCGTTTAAAGGGTTCCGTACCCAAAGGGTAAAAACGGTACCCTATTAATTTCGCTTCGCTGTCCGTCTGTCTGTCTGTCTGTCTGTCCGTCTGTCACCAGGCTGTATCTCATGAACCGTGATAGTTAGACAGTTGAAATTTTCACAGATGACTTATTTCTGTTGCCGCTATAACAATAAATACTGAAACATAGAATAAAATAATTATTAAAGGGGGCTCCCATACAACAAACGTGATTTTATTGATTGTTTTTGCTCGATATTGATAACGGCAACAGCTAGACACTTGAAATATTTACAGAATATTTAATTATACATATACTTTAAAAATATAAAATTAATTAAAAATAAAATTAATATTCAAGGGGGGCTCCCATACAAAAGTCATGATTTTTTGCCGTGTTTATAGATAACGGTACGGAACCCTTCGTGCGCGAGTTCGACTCGTACTTGGCCGGTTTTTTTTTTTTCACCAAAGCTACAACGTTTTGATAGTTTTTTAAATAAATAAATAATAAATATATACGGACAAATCACACAGATTGAGCTAGCCCCAAGGTAAGTTCGAGACTTGTGTTATGATACTAACTCAACGATACTATATTTTATAATAAATACATATATAGATAAACATCCAAGACCCAGGCCAATCTGAAAAAGGTCATTTTCCATCTTGACCTGGCCGGGGATCGAACCCGGGCACTCCGTGTCGCAGGCTGGCGTGTTAACCACTGCGCCACGGAGCTGTCATAGTCACTTCAATATAAATTCCGTTTAATATTTCTTAAATAAAAATAGTCAATGTGTAGTCAATCATACTAAAGCCGCAATGTATTTTGAAGTGACTATCATAACGTTGTACACTAAGTTAGGCCGGCAGAATGGAAGAGCTTTATATATAGGTTTTAGTGAAATGTAGTACAATAAGTATTAAGGCGCTGTATCCCTTAACCGTATGTAGCGGACATCGCGCGATATTTTATATATTTGTGTCATACCTGTCGTCAGTCTCAGTTCAAATCGGTGCCTGCCATTTTCGTGTTAATTTTCACTTTTAATTTAATAATTCAATAATTATAACCAAATATTGTATTTTTTGTAGGTATCCATATTACTCATTTAGTTATACTTTTTATAGACTTATAAAAGTTGGTTGGTGTCGCTGAAAATATCAAGTAATTCGCGACGAAATTTTTTCTCTATACAGCTTTTTTGCTATTTTATTAAGTTAGGTTTTAAATATTTTTTTGAACATATTTTGATGTAACCATTTATTTTGATCTTTGAACTGTACTTCATATTTTTTTCATGCTAGTATTCTTTGAAAAATAAGGCTAACTGCGCGACGAAAAAATACACGTTTTACGGTATTCTTCTGATGCACAGCGCCTTAAGCACGCGCAACGGACTTCGTCATCCATACTTCATACATGCCCATACATACTTCATACATAGCGGCCGAAATTGCAGCGTACAATAACAGACAATAGTCGTACGGATGGACGGACGGCGGACATTCGCCGCCACGCAAATTGGCTCCACTCATACATATTAAATGACACCGTCTGCGGCGGTGCTGCTAGGGCTGCCACCGGTCATTAAAAAGTATGGACTGAGTATACTCAAACATCTTAAGAATATCTTAACTGTAATCGATCTCAAATCTCGTTCTGTCACTGTCTTGTCAACCTAGCAAGACAAAGACAGCACGAGAATTTGAATTGTGATTAGCTAAGATTTTTTTGAGAATTCGGGGTGTAATACCCGAATACTACAACTATGATATGTTTTTGACTAGCTCCGTGGCGCAGTGGTCAACACGCCAGCCTGCGACACGGAGTGACCGGGTTCGATCCCCGGCCAGGTCAAGATGGAAAATGATCTTTTTCAGATTGGCCTGGGTCTTGGATGTGTATCTATATATGTATTTGTTATAAAATATAGTATCGTTGAGTTAGTATCCCATAACATAAGTCTTGAACTAACTTTGGGGCTAGCTCAATCTGTGTGATTTGTCCGTATATATATTTATATTTATGTTAAGAGTATCATAGCTCACGTACTCAAATCTCGTGCTATCAATGTCTATACATATCTAGCAAAAAAGACAATTAAATGTTATTAGTTAAGATTTTTTTTAGTATTCGAGGGTCAATCCTTACTAATATTATAAACGCGAAAGTTTGTGAGTTTTTGAGTAATTATAAACGCGAAAGTTTCTGTGTAGGTATGTATGGATGTTTGTTACTCTTTCACGCTAAAACGGCTAAACAGATTTTGACGAATTTTTCTCCAGTTATTACCTGGATTAACAACCTCCGTGGTCCAGTGGTTAAGGCGTTTGCCTGTTGACCCGGGGGTCGTGGGTTCGATTCCCACCGGAAGCATACTTTGTTTAGTTGTTTCCAGTTTGGTTAGGACATTGCAGGCTTGAATCACCTGATTGTCTCATAATAAAGATGATTCCGTGCTTCGGAAGGCGGCCGAAAGGCGGTTCCAAAGAACTCTGATACCAGGGTGTGCATGGTCGATTGACCGTGACACCTACTCGAAATGATGATGACCTGGATTAACACATGGTAAATTACATCCGGAAAAAACGTCCTGTTCCCGTGGGATCGACATCAACGTGAGCGGAGCTGCGGGAAATAGCTAGTTGGCTATATATAGCGTGTTAATTTCTTAAGTGCCTTGGGACCATTGTGAGTTCGCTGTGATAAGACTTGCAAGTTCACTCGACATAATTTTTTTTATTTTGAAAAATGCATAATTAAGTACTTACTACTACTATTCTATACACCATTAAAAAGTGCGTCCATATTTATTTATTTTATAAACGAGTAGACCATACAAGCTAAAAATTTAAATAAACTACCATAAAAGTAAATTTCAAGACCGATTTTTGTCCAACAGTGAATAGACAAAAAGTATACTTTACGGTACCAGTTGAAAAAAAAGCTTTCGTTTCGTAGCGTTGCGTAGCAGCTTCTACGCCGTAGCAACCGAATCACATGGTTTTTTTTTCTTGAGATATAAAGTCAAAGTCAAAGATTTTTATTCAAAATTGGATACATGTATCTCTTTTTGAACGTCATATTTTTATTTCTTATATATTTTTAAATATATGCAAAATTGAAATACTACTAGCGTTTCGGAACGACCACTGGTGAGAAGAATACGCTGAAAGAAACTCAATCCAGCCTTGGTCCCTACGTGCCTGAAGGGCTCTGAATACATTGTTAACATTAAACACAATTTTTTATACTATAGATTAAATTGTTAACATTAAATAAATTTATATAAATTTCCACGCATTTTTATCAGTTCTATAATCATCAATGCAGTAATAAGCATTTTTTACTAACTGGTTTTTTACAATCGAGTCGAGAGATAAGTGACTGTTGCCCCTGCAGCATTACGTCATTTAAGCGTGTTCTTAGTTACGTCATCAACTGAGATACTTTTTGTACATACATACATAGTATCACGCCTTACGGGGTAGACAGAGCCTCGATTAGCATGTTGGTAGGCGTAAGGTGGAAAACTTTCTACTTATTCTATACTTCCAGTCCCTCCATTTTAAACGATTTTTGAAATCCTTTATTGTGAGACCATCAGGCCAGCGAGCGATTAAGCGATAGGATATGCTATCCTGCCGTGGCACCCGAGGACACTTGGCCAAATTAATATTTTCTATGCAAGACAGACATACTTTCGCATTTATAATGTTACTAGCTTTCGCCCGCGGCTCCACCCGCGTCAATTTCGTTCCCTCGGGAATAGTACTTTTTCCCGGGATAAAAGGTAGCCTATGTCCTTCTCCGTACTCCAGAGAACTTGTATGCAAAATTTCATAATGATCGGTTAAGTAATTACGGCGTGAAAGCGTAACAAACAAACAAACTTACTTTCGCATTTATAATATTAGTAAGGATAAGGATAAGGATAAGGATAATGGAAGCATGAATAGATTACTTAGAACAAAAATGATTACAAAATGTGACATTACAAAATTTTATTCAAAAATTAATATGCTGTAATCGTCCCATAACCAAGTTAGACAAGTCCCACTTGCCCGATATCAAAATTAGAAAGAGGCAGCTGATCCCTGGTCCAAGTTTTGAGTGGGACGATTGGTGCCCAAGCCGTGATTGTCGGTTTATTGCAAGAAGGGTCCAGTTAGGCGCCTTTTAAACTGGCCACGTGTTATATTTGAAAAAATGGACTAATCAATATTTTGAACCCTACTTATAATTATAAGCCCACTAAATATTTTCTTTTTGGTTTTCTATTGTTATGCATTCTCATTGGACCGCTAACTGCCTCCGTGGTCCAGTGGTTAAGACGTTTGCCTGTAGACCCGGGGGTCGTGGGTTCGATTCTCACGGGAAGCATACTTTGTTTAGTTGCTTTCAGTTTGGTTAGGACATTGCAGGCTGGAATCATCTGATTGTCTGATAATGAAGATGATTCCGTGCTTCGGAAGGCACGTTAAGCCGTTGGTCCCGGCTGCCATCTGGTAGTCGTTAAAGGAACCACGTCAGAGGCCGAGAGGCGGTTCCGAAGAACTCTGATACCAGGGTGTGCATGGTCGATTGACCGTGACACCTACTTTAAATGATGATGATTGGACCGTTTGGTGGTCGAGAGGTCAAACCTGGAATTTGGTTCTTATGACTTGGGATCGGTCTGCCCCTTATTTTTCCTATTTGTTTTAGGGCTTTTGGCTTTCTACGCTTTTTACCCCTTCATATTTTTCAACGTGTCCTAACGAAATGATGGTAAATTCATTTCGTTGATTGGACGGAGCGACAATTCCCACTAAACCATTATCATCATAATTATTATCAGATAATCAGGTGATTCAAGCCTGCAATGTCCCAACCAAACTGGAAACAACTAAACAAAGTATGCTTCTCGTGGAAATCGAACCCACGACCTTCGGGTCTACAGGCAAACGCCTTAACCACTGGACCACGGAGGCAGTATTACGAATCCACTGGTTTGTTCTTACACGACGCAGCAGGGCATGCAACAACTAGCCCGCTAAGTAAATCTCATACCAGCCGCACCATGACACTTTATTTTAGTTATTCCACTTATTGCTCATAAACATGGGTTTAACACTAAATTACACCGATTTCACATTATAAAGTGCACTAGAACCAATTTGCAAAACAAAAACCGTGCTGTTCGTCGAAATTCCCGCCAAGAACTCCGGTCTACCCCGTAAGGAATACGGACGTGGTATTATATAATATATACCTATATATGTTCGCTACAAACTACTAATATTTGCCAGCCCTACTCAGAATGGTGTAACACCTGCTCGGTCCACACTTAGCATATTCAGGACTCGAGCGTCTCCTTTTCGTGACTGCGACGCTGTATTTGATACTTTATACTGCTAACTACCTCTTAACACGACTCCCAAAAAGAGGAGTGTAATGTTTTCAAAGCATTTATATGCATATTTATATATCTATGTAGAGTGTAGACCCAAGGAGGGGCAATTAGTATGAGAATGTTCTTATTATTGATACTGTTTGCTTACTTTCCTACATGCTTTTCCCCTCATACATTTTTGTGAGAAGTATCCATTAATTACCTTCCCAGGTCCAACAAATTCCTATCCTTCCCTAGCTTAAAAATGCTTCCGATGGGCAGCAGCGTCGGAAGCATGAGAAGCCAAAAAATCTGCGCTCGCTAACCCGCCTGCGTGGTATACATGGTGAAATTTTAATCGTTCTGGACCCTTAAAGGGATCATTCAGCTCGTCGATATGCATATGTTTATGTTTACAATAATTGTCCGTATATATTTATACACGTTGAATTTTTTATCGTTCTGTACCCATTGAGGGGTGATTCAGCCCGACGATATGAACAACTTTTACTATGGGACCAATGCTGGGAACTCAAAAAAATTTTGACGCTTCCATACATATTGACCGGCCGGACGAAAATGTTTGTATGGAACTGCCCATTTTTTTTTTGAGTTGCCAGTATTGGTCCCATAGGAAAAGTTGTTCATATCGTCGGGCTGAATCACCCCTCAATGGGTACAGAACGATAAAAAATTCAACGTGTATAAATATATACGGACAATTATTGTAAACATAAATGGTGAGTATGGCAATATCCCATGAATCGAAGAATCCTTGGGAGAGGACTTTGTCCAGCAGTGGACTTCTTGAGGCTTAAAATAATGATGTTCATGAAGCTTACAATTAACCCTTTATTCTTCACTAGCTTTCGCCCGCGGCTCCGCCCGCGTTAATGTCGATCCCACGGGAATAGTACTTTTTCCCGGGATAAAAGGTAGCCTATGTCCTTCTCCGTACTTCAGAGAACTTGTATGCAAAATTTCATGATGATCGGTTTAGTAGTAACGGCGTGAAAGCGTAACAAACAAACAAACAAACAAATAAACAAACAAACAAACTCACTTTCGCATTTATAATATTAGTTAGGATTCGTCCCTTAGGTATTAGTTCAAATAGTTCAAACCACAGACAATACAACCTTGTATTGTCTATGGTTCAAATAGACGAGCTTACTCGCTCAATATGTGTTTACTATTTACACCCTGTGAGCATATTATTTCGAGCAAATTTCTCATAAATTATTCACAGTGTTAATATATTCGCACAAATGACAATCTCGCACAGGCCGCCATTACTGTATACTCAACTTTGATTAATAAAGTTGTTCTGCGAATTCGCACTTACGTTGTGTTAACTCTTGAGAGCATTGTGAAGTATGGATGTATACTCAAGGTGGGTTGGCGTAAGGCAAGCAGCCGGCAATAAAATAGTAGATTGGCACAGAAGGGCCTTACATAATACTTTTTGGTGACGGCAATATTTTGAATCCAGAGCGGAACGAAGGATTCTAAAATAGACTCCTGCTTGAGTGAAGCGGATTCAGATTGAGTTGTCCGAAGTAAACGTATTATGTTAGTCCCAAGATGACACATTTTGCGTTTTATCTCCCTCTATGAGAAAAATAATATTTGCGTTTTCATTTACACGGGACTAAAAAACTTTAAATAGTGAATTAAAAACTTTTAAGCTTTTATTCAACATCCATTACTCTCAATAATATTATAAAAACATTCTATAAATAAAAAACTTCATCCAGCGAGCTGCATCGAAGCAACGTACCCAAAATCTTAATAATACTTTTAAGTCCCTCGGGAATAAAAACGTTAGAACCAAAAAACAAAGCGCGGCGCTTTGTTTTTTTAATAGAATAAAAATTAATATTTAAAAGTCAACTGCCTGCTAACTGCCTAACGTAAACTAGGGTAATGTTTTGAAAATATATTTTTTTATTTTTTTTGATGTCAGGCTTGTATTATTAGCATATTAGTATTACAAATTTCTTAACCAGGCTGTTCCAGAGAAGAGGAGTTCTTTTTCGTAAGATCAGCTCTATTACTACATAAGATTACATTTTAATCTAAATAATGTCATTTAGATTACCACTTTTGTGCTTCGTTCGGTGATTGAGAGAGCCGGAGGCCCGTCCTTCCAAACCCCCTCCCCCCATTTCCTGCCATATCCACCCCAATTCCTTGAAAGGCCGGCAATGCTCCTGTCACATCCTTGTGTTGCAATTGTCCATGGGCAGCGATGATCACTTACCATCAGGTGACATAAAAAGATTATTATTAGAAATTTCCCGCAAATTTGCGTGAAATGAGAACGGACATGAGAACAGAGAATTTCTCTCCGTCACATCACTAGTGGTACAGAACGCTTCGTGTGTGCGAATCCGACTCGCACTTGACCTTTTTTATTTATTTATAATTAGCTGCCCTGGCTAACTTCCTTTCGCTTTTTGTCGTAAATTCATCTTTTAAACCTTCCCTGAACGACGACAAACATTTCAAAACCAAAATCAGCTAAATTGGCCCAGCTGTTCTCGAGTTTTAGCGAGACAAACGAACAGCATTTGATTTTATACATATAGATAGATTACAATAAGAATACGCAACATAAAAAAATGTATTGAATACTAGCTGTTGCCCGCGGCTCCGCCCGCGTTAATGTCGTTCCCTTGGGAACAGTAAAAATGATAAAAATTCCATTCAAACCCCTCCCCCTGTGGTTTTTTCCCCTTAAGGGGGAATTGAATACAATTCACCTGCATAGATCTTTAGCCCTTAAGGAGGGGATTTTGCCCATTTCACCTACACAGATATTTTTTTATTGTAATGGGAAACTTCTTATTGTCATATATCTAAGTAAATAAAAAAATCCATACAAACTTTACCTCACCTATTTCACCCCTTCAAGGGGAAATTTCGTCCATTTTAACTACACAGATCTTTTTGATTGTAATGTAAACATATATACTTATTTTTATACTTCTACGTCCAGAAATGTAAAAATTTCCATACAATCCCCCCCCCCCCCCCTTTATCCCTTAAGGGGGGAATTTTGTACATTTCACCTACACAGATCTTTTTTAATTGTAATCTAGAACGTATATACTTATTTTCATACTTCTAAGTCTAGAAATGAAAAAAAAAATCCCCCCATTTACCCCTTCAAGGGAGAAAGTTGTCTGGTTCACCTAAACAGATCTTTTTTAATTTTAATTAAGAACTTGTGTACCTACTTTCAAACTTCTAAGTCCAGAAATGAGAAAATTTCATAAAACTTCACCCCCTTTGATTTTCTAAAAATCCTTTCTTAGTGCTCATTTACATCATAAAAATAATTCCTGTGCCAAATTTCAAGTTTCTGGGCACAGTAGTTTCGGCTGTGCATTGATATATAGATAAAGAAATACAAAGGCAGGTTTGCGTTTGGCCCGCGGCTCCCCCCGCGTATGTGTCGATTTCTCAGGAACAGTAGAATTACCCGGAATACATTATTAGTATACTATTTCATGACTTTCAATGAAACACCTTAATATTGAATTTAAATTGAATAACTTCCAAAACAGAAAGTTTCATACTAACTTTGCATCCCCGTTATACCCTTATTATGGGATGGTCCCCAACCCTATTAAGGGATGATTTTTGAGAAAAATATTTTACTCGTGTTTCATGCCTTTCAGTAAAGAACCTTCATGCTGAATTTCGTTCTAATAACTTCAAAAGCGACAAAGTTTCATACTAACTTTGCAACCCGTTTTACCCCCTTAGGAGATGAATATCCAAAAATCCTTTCTTAGTGCTCCCCTACATTATTAAAGAAACCCCTGTGCAAAATTTCAAGTTCCTAGCCCTTATAGTTTAGGCCCTGCGTTGATATGTCAGTCAGTCAGTCAGCTTCTCCTTTTTTTTTAGTATGGATTACTATGGATAGTATGGATAGGTATAATGCTGTCGTATAATGATGATGATTGACTTTGGATTTTAATTTTCTTATGTCACTTATTATTTTCTTTTATTTTTGCTATAATATGTTTGCAGGCAAACTCATACCTTGAGTTCATTCAAATGACGATAACTTTTTTTTATTGGACCGATTTTGATGAAACAAACTTTAAATGTTTTGCTGAGTTAAAACAAAGCAATTGGTGAAAGTTTGAAGTAAATCGGTTCAGTATTTTCGGAGATAATCGTGATCATACATACAGACAGACAGACAGACAGACAGACAGACAGACAGACAGACAGACAAGAAATTCGAAAAAAAAATTTTTTGCTTTCTATTTTTCTTTTTTAGTGTCCCTCTATCCATTTCAGTCAAAAATTCTTAATGTACAGACAAAATATTTTTACTGTTTTATTATATGTATAGATAAAAAAGTAACTATATCACATCCAGTTCCGAGACTAAAAATAAGAGGTCATCGAATGAATAAAGGAGTTTACTCAATCAACGGGACCGTTTCCCAATTGTCGAAGAAGGTCAAACAAAACTGGGCCCGAAAATTAGGCGAATAACCGTTTTATTGCTGAATAGATTGCAATGCCGAGGGATGCATAAAGGGAGGCTCCATCCCTCTAAATTTCCAGCCTTCAGTCTCTGCCCGACCGCGCGAGGGGACGGACGCTCGCCCGCCATTTCCCGCGGAAAGTTGGTTCTAATTTTAAATCCGTGTTCTTTGTTTTTTAAACCTGAGGAATAACTCACGTTCAGCCACGGTAAGTACACATTCTTAATTCGAATAGACGTTTTTACGAGCGAAGTTTGTTAGTTAAGCTGTCCGTGGGGGCCTTATTAAAAAAGTTGTGTTCCGATGGCTATTTGAAAAGCTATCTTGGACGTTTTGAATGTTCCAGCTGGCATGACTCCTGACTTTATTAGAGTTGATACGTATTTAATATTCACTTAGCGGAGTGGACGTTGTAATTGCTGTCATTTCTGAGGGGGGTCTGACAAGGCACGGATTTCGGCAGCTGAAAGGTTTTTGAATATACCTACATATATTTATGGCAAAGTTAGGGGACAGAAAAGTTCATTATTTACTTTAAAAAAAATAACGTAAATAAGGAACTGATGTGACTCTATTTATCATGGTCAAGCATCATTTATCATCGCAAGTAATCTTATTCCTTCAGACTGTCCGTCTGTCTGTTCCGTGTAGAGGTAATCCTTTACATAGGTAGTTAAACCCACAGAAAACCAGTGAACCGATTAAGATGAATCTTAGTAAGAAGATAGATTGAGACATCGGATACCTTATATCGCGGATAAAAGGTTTTGTTCCCGATAATGTAAATTACATTCACAGAGCTGAGGGCGAAATCTTTTTTTTTAATTTAATGATCTATATGTTGCCACATATTTACTAAATATGTCTTTTTGCTGTCAATTTATGACTCATCGTGGTCATCATGCCAGGATGATACACTGGAAGCCCCGGGTTCGATCCCCGGTCAGGTCAAGAAATAAAACGGATCTTTTTCAGATTGACCTGTGGGTTTTCGATGTTTATCTATATACCTATGTATTTGTTATAAAATATTGTAAAATTGAGTTCGTATCCTATTACACAAGTCTCAAACTTACTTTTAGCTTAATCTGTGTATTTGTCCGTATATTTATTTATTTATTTATTTGCCTGAGGTTTTGCTCGTGTTCATCTGAATCCCTTAGGAACTGTCCTTTTTCCTACATAAAAAATAACCATATCAACTTTAAATTAATATATCAATTACGTGTTGGTACGTAACGTTTAATTGCAAAATTTCAGTAGTTATTGCGTGAAAGGCCAACAAACGAATATACAAACTGCTTATGTTGCGATAAAAAAATTTTGGTTTGAATATTTTCTGACACTCAAGTCTGCAGCCAATTACTGTTCCATTAGTTGGTCCTTCTGCTTGTACATATTGTCACGTCTTTTTCCCTTACGGAGTAGACAGAGCCTAGGCCTGCAAGACCTTTTGGCCACATTTAGCATATTAGAGGGCATGTAGATGGAAAACAATGAAAATAGTGATGGGATGAGTCGCATCGCCTATTGACATGATTCCACAGGTTTTCGCCCATTCCCTCGATCGGCTTTTACGATCTGTGCGGGTAGAGAATCAGCTGGCACATTCTAAGTGCAACAAAATCCTAATTAAATCCTAACTATTATAAAAGCGAAAGTGAGTTTGTTTGTTTGTTTGTATGTTTGTTTGTTACGCTTTCACGCCGTGACTGCATACAAGTTCTCTGGAGTACGGAGAAGGACATAGGCTACCTTTTATCCCGGGAAAAAGTACTATTCCCGAGGGATCGACATTAACGCGGGCAGAGCCGCGGGCGAATGCTAGTAAATAAATATACACGGACAAATCACACAGATTGAGCTAGCCCCAACCCGATTAAGCTTTAACCCGGTAAGTTCGAGACTTGTGTTATGGGATACTAACTCAACGATACTATATTTTATAACAAATTCATATATAGATAAACATCCAAGACCCAGGCCGATCTGAAAAAGATTTTCTATCTTGACCTGGCCGGGGATCGAACCCGGGCACTCCGTGTCGCAGGCTGGCGTGTTAACCACTGCGCCACGGAGCTATCAAGTTAAAAGTTTGAGTGCATTCACTCGGCCACTAAGGATTGTATTGCTACAACCCTTTAATGGTTTTGTAACAAAGCTCTTTGTTCTCTATAAGCCACGACACCACGCTCGTCATTCGATTCCCTGTAGATTGTATAATGTTACTCATAGATCGAACGTTAAATAAAAGACATGCGAAATGAAGAACTGAACTGAAGAATGTGAGAATGTGATTTAATGACGTAAAATTGGCTGAATAGTTTTCAATAAAAAAAAATTGGTTGTAAGGTCGGTTAACGGACGATAATTTTACACAATAACGGTAGAAGAGAGATAGATGCGTCACAAACCGAAGGCTTAGGCTGATCGTGCCACTCTATCGCTTGTTCCCCGCTCTCGCTTGCACTCGGCACGTGACACTTTTTCGTGCGTGCAGCCAGTTTATCGATTTATAAGACGTTATCACTGCAAAAACTTTCGCCGTGTGGTTTCCGGCAGAGTAGAATAGGACCACTCCAAGTCTTCCCATGGATGTCGTAAAAGGCGACTTAGGAAATACAAGCTAAACAAAGGTCATAAACATCAACAAGACCTCTCCAACCCGTCTGGCTAGCGAGGAGAGTGTAGATCAAATCCTATGTCTGCTCTGGCCAAGTATGGCTCCGGTAGAACAGAGAGGGTCATGCTCCTGCAGTGATGACTAAAAAGACCTGATGATGATGATGATCACTTCAAAAACATAGACTATGCCACTACATACGTCCAAATCCGTTGAGGTATTTAAAAGTTATGGTAGAACTAAGAAATGCATTCACAAATCTATACTCTATGTATCCTTACTAATATTATAAATGCGAAAGTGAGTTTGTTTGTTTGTTACGCTTTTTTTTATCATAAAATTTTGCATACAAGTTCTCTGGAGTGCGGAGAAGGACATAGGCTACCTTATCCCGAGAAAAAGTACTATTCCCGAGGGATCGACATTGACGCGGGTGGAGCCGCGGGCGAAAGCTAGTACTAAAATAAATGCTCTCTGTTTGTGTTCTTTTCACGTTTTAACCATAGAACCAATTTGAATAAAATTTGGTATGGAGATAGTTTGAGGCCCGGGGAAGGACATAGGGTACCTTTCATTTCGGGAAATTCTTCTGTTCCCGAGGGATCGACACTAACGCGAGCGGAGCTGCAGCAAAAGCTAGTACTTTTAAACTAAAATACATGAAGTCGAAAAATAATAAATTTGTTTTTGTAAGTCTTGTAAAAATATATTCCATGGGGATCAATTAAGCAGAAAATAAATGTGAAATTCATACTTATTTTCTGCTTAATTAATACTCACTAGCTGTTGCCCGCGTCTTCGTCTGCGGCAATTTCTGTTATTATGATTTTCCCCCGTTTTCAAAACATTTTTTATTGATGATTTGCTCCTGTTGGTCGCAGCGTGATGTTTTATAGCCTAAAGCCTTTCTCAATAAATGAACTATCCAACACAAAAAGAATTTTCTAATTTGAACCAGTAGTTCCTGAGATTAGCGCGTTCAAACAAACCAACAAACTCTTCAGCTTTATAATATTAGTATAGATAAAGTACACTGTAAATTCACACTACTATTTACGTTAACGATGTAAGGCCCTAGGGAGAACTACAGCACTGTCAAGCATTGTTAGTACCTACGTAGATATTATTCAACGTAGTAGGACTCTATTGTTTCTATGACAAGGATCTGGATAACATAACGGGCATGGTCTTTATTTTCGTAACTTAAGCAACCCCGAGTGTGTTTTACATTTAGATTGCGGATCAATAGTAAAAAATAAAAACATTTTATTGTAATAGTAAAACAAATATATCCTAACTAATATTATAAATGCGAAAGTGAGTTTGTTTGTTTGTTACGCTTTCACGCCGTAACTACTGAACCGATCATCATGAAATTTTGCATACAAGTTCTCTGGAGTACGGAGAAGGACATATGCTACCTTTTATCCCGGGAATAAGTACTATTCCCGAGGGATCGACATTGACGCGGGCGGAGCCGCGGGCGAAAGCTAGTTAAAAATAAAAACATTTTATTGTCTTGTTTACATTCAAATTGGTAGTTTTATAACTTTTTACAAAATTAAGAGCCTACGTTCAAGCAACCCACCATCGACCATGAAGGGTTCCGTAATCCGTAGCAGCTAGTAAAATAATATAAATTATATTTGAGTTGATTGAATGAAAGGTAAATTAAACCAATTTTCGGTGGAAGTTCGCATGGTAATGTACAGTCAGGGACAGAGATACGTCACCACGCCGTCTACCAATATCTTGAATTAAATATTAATAAAATGAAAAATATATTCAGAAAGATTTAAATTAAGCCTTTCTCAATATAATTTTTTTTGTATATATTATTTATAGTTTAAGAGAAAATTTAAGATATAGACAGAGGGCCTGGTCAGGGTATCTCTGTCCTTGACTGTACATAATTTTTTTTTAGTTTTATATTTCCTATTTTAGAAGTTACAGGGGGGGAGGGGGCACATCATTTTTGAAGACCTATCCAGAGATCCCCAAACATATGGAATTAAGAAAAAAAAATTTGAGTTTCAGTTCTAAGTACAGGGAACCCTAAAAATTTATTGCTTTTTTTAAAATATTTTGTGTGAAAATCTTAATGCGGTTTACATAATACATCTACTTACCAAGTTTTAATAGTATTCTTATAGTTATAATTATAGTTATATATCTACGCGCGGCAACCACTTCGAAGAGGAGAACCGGGCTTCCTAACTGCTTGCGAATTCTGTAGGTAACTAAACGAAAAGGTGCTGCGTTCTGACGCGAGCCAAATTACATCGTATCGCTAACTACATTAAGTTCATATTTCTTTGACATCTTTGCAGTGTGCCACTTCTGTACGTAAAATAATTATGTGGTTTAGTGTTCTAGATTTGTCGTGGCGTTTCCACGAAGCGAAGATAGAATTCATGCCAAAATCACTGCCACGGCAGCTTATCTAAATTCGTGCTAAGCTATTGTAAAGCCCACTCGCTCTTCAGAATGAAAAAGAAACATCTGAAAGTGCCCCATTAAATCCCGTAAAAAATGTCTACGTGTTACGTATTTCTGCTTAATGTTTGGCCTACAGCACAAGCGTTTTATCTTAACCTCTATGAAATATCTGTTATCATCATCGCTCTTGCCCTTGGAGTCGTTAAAACTACCCCAAATAGCGGTCACTTTACCCGCCATTACAGGGGTAGAGCTATTTTGGAAATAGTCACATAATAATGTTAAGGGAACATAAAGATATGATCAATCTAAAGTTTTGATAAAAAAATAATTTTCAATTTAAACTTCTTCCTATCGTGTCGACACGGGCGAATAATTATGGCATTAAGTCCACCTTATGTAAATTTTTTTAAACTGTGCAATAAAGTTTAAATAAATAAAAAATAAATAAAATTTGTGATGACCAGAACTCTGCCACTGACACAGCGTTATCAGTGGCATTGTATAGGTCCGTGTGTGCAGGTGGTAGGACAGGCAGGGCAAGACAACAGGTGTGCCATGGTCTGTGAAGTAGCACCACATGGACAAGAAATGTCAAAGCTGTAACCCCACCTATTCATGTTCTCCTTGCTTCGGCTGACTTGAGTCCGGAGTCTGTTCAAGGACTTCCATGTCGCCCAAGGTAGGTCATGACTAGGGGAGAGATCAGACAGCAGGATGATATACGCTCTTGGATATCTCTTCTTCCAGATATTAAGCTTTGATTTAGAAACTTCGGCAGACAAAAGGGGCACCTTCAATTTAAAATATAAGTCTTAATTTTAAATCAAATCATTATAAGCACTTACGCAAGTTAAGCAGCTCCAGGCGTGGTTATTTTGCGTACTTATGTCTGTCAAACGGATGACAATGAAATATTATTAGTCTGAACTGCTCGACGCTGAATAGTCAGTTGATAAGATTTAACAACACACTATACAATATCTTACTAATACTATAAACGCGAGAGTTTGTATGTATAGATGTTTGTCACTCAATCACGCCAAAACGGCTGAACGGATTTTGACGAAACTTTGCACACTGATAGGTTATTACCTGCATTAACACAAGCTAGCCTATGTGTTAATACAATGAAAGGGATAAACACCTATCGCCTTACGTAATTAACGGACACCCCTTTCCCAATAAATACTAATCTTTTCTGGTTGTACAGCCCTTAGAGAAATCATTCGGAGAAAAGAATATTAAAATTAAAAAGTGTGATTCGGACAGCGTGTCCGAATATACAGGGTAAGTGGTATCTAACGCCTCCTAAAGACGATTTAGGTTTATCAAGATTAACTACTTTTGATATATGACTTTGTGTAATTCGATGTTTGCTTTTTTCATAAAAAAAGAAATAAAATGCAAAAAATTGAATTCTACTTAAAATAATATATATATAAATATATACGGACAAATCACACAGATTGAGCTAGCCCCAAAGTAAGTTCGAGACTTGTGTTATGGGATACTAACTCAACGATACTATATTTTATAACAAATAAACATCCAAGACCCAGGCCAATCTGAAAAAGATCATTTTCCATCTTGACCTGGCCGGGGATCGAACCCGGTCACTCCGTGTCCCAGGCAGGCGTGTTGACCGCTGCGCCACGGAGCTAGTCAAACTTAACTTGTCTTAACTCTATGGCGATCAGAGCGAAGAGGTAATAATAGTAGATACCTACGCTCATAGCTAAAGTAGAATTAAACATAGACAACGTTTGATAGAAATCCACAATAAAGCTAATGTATGTAAAATCTTACTATGTATTGCGTTTAGGTAAAAGTCATAGAACAAACGTTGTTAGTCATGATATACCTAAGTTGTCTTTAGCAGGTTATACGTTAGTTAACTATAACCCTGTATTATGTCCGAGTCGTCAGCAAGTCTTCACTAAGACAACATATGTATAGAAACATACATACATACGGCTGTTATAATGACCGCACTTGCCCCTAGACTCGTTAAAACTGTTACAGTATAATATAGCGGTTAGATCACTAGCTGTTACAAGGGTGGAGCAATTTGGGAGATAGCTGATGTACAAAATATGGAATAACAGATGCGCCACCTCCATTTTATAATCGGACCAGCAGACCTACTCACTAAATCTTGACAACTATAATAAATAAATAAATAAATATACATACATATTGAAATCGAAAATATATGTGATGAAAAATTTTTTCAACTTTCAATTCATCTGATATGAATTAAGTTGGATACCACACTTCTAATAGTGGGTAGTAATGGAGATTACGCATGCTTCGAATGCGTGTACCTATAATATGTGATGAACAAATTCGCCGCGGTGATTTGAAGTTACGGCAGCTCAGTGGTTAAGAGCATCGACGGGCTAAATGTCGAAGGTTTGTGGGTTCAAATCCTACCTGTGGCGAAATTTTTTCATCACATATTTTCGATTATAATATTAATCCGAGCATTGTAATGCTAATATAATTAATATACATACATAGTATGACGTCTTTTTCCCTTATGGGACAGAGCCTAGGTCCTTATGGCCATATTTAGCATATTGGAGGGCGTTTAGAGCTGCTACTTGGTTTTCCCCTATTCATCCAGTAAGTAGAATCCAATACCCAGTACATTTTTAGCGTTCCGTACCCAAAGGGTAAAAACTGGACCCTATTAATATCGCTTCGCTGTCTGTCTGTCTGTATGTGTGTCTGTCTGTCTGTCACCAGGCTATATCTCACGAACCGTGATAGTTAGACAGTTGAAATTTTCACATATGATGCAATTCTATTGCCGCTATAATATAAAATACTAAAAACTAGAATAAAATAAATATTTAAGGGGGCTCCCATACAACAAACGTGATGTTTTTGCTTGTTTTTGCTCGATAATGATAACGGCAACAGTCTACCTGTTTCCGTTATCATAGTTCTCTTGAAATAATTACAGAATATTTACAGAAATAAATAAAAATAAGATTAATATTAAAGGGGGGCTCCCATCAAACAGATATTATTATCTTACCGTTTTTATAGATAACGGTACGGAACACTTCGTGCGCGAGTCCGATTCGCACTTTTTTTTTCCCTTCCAGAACTAAGAAATACCTATCCATCTCCAGCTTAAAAATGCTTCCGATTTGCAGCAGCACCGGTAGCATAAGTACCCAAAGAAACTGCGCTCACCAACCCGCCTGCAAGCGAGGCGAGTACTGCCTCCGTAGTCCAGTGATTAAGGCGTTTGCCTTAGACCCGGGGGTCGTGGGTTTGATTCCCAAAGGAAGCATACTTTGTTAAGGTGTTTCCAGTTTGGTAAGGACATTGCAGGCCTGAATCACCTGATTTTCTGATAATTAAGATAATCCCGTGCTTCGGAAGGCACGTTACCATTGGTCCCGGCTGCCATCTGGTAGTCGTTAAAGAAACCACGTCAGGGGCCGAGAGGCGGTTCCGAAGAACTCTGACACAAGGATGTGCATGGTCGATTGACCGTGACACCTACTCGAAATGATGGTGCTGAGCGTGATTGTATGGCAATATCCTCCCATGGAATGAAGAATCCTTGGTAGAATCCTTTGTGCAGCAGTGGAATTGGTACGGCTGGATGGTAATGACCACAGAGATGTATGGCATTTTCTATCTTAGTGATATTTTTTCTATCGTAGGCTTTCTGACTATCATCATGATTTTCTGCTGCTTTTGTGTAAGTTGTATATATGTATTTATATATGGTATTTGTATATGTTTATTTATGCTATTGTATTTAAGTATGTTTATTGTAGGTAAGATTATGTTATTTGGTTTGGGTTTTCCACCCCGCATTATAATATTGCCTGGAATAAATTGCATTGCGATAAGGCCGCCTTTTGCACAATTCTTAAATTCTAAGTTCATATAATTTAATAAGTTGTGTTGTGTTGCGTTGCGTTGCGTTGCGTTGCGTTGCGTTGCGTTGCGTTGTATTGTGTTGTATTGTATTGTATTTTATTTTATTTTATTGTATTGTATTGTATTGTATTGTATTGTATTGTATTGTATTGTATTGTATTGTATTGTATTGTATTGTATTGTATTGTATTGTATTGTATTGTATTGTATTGTATTGTATTGTATTGTATTGTATTGTATTGTATTGTATTGTATTGTATTGTATTGTATTGTATTGTATTGTATTGTATTGTATTGTATTGTATTGTATTGTATTGTATTGTATTGTATTGTATTGTATTGTATTGTATTGTATTGTATTGTATTGTATTGTATTGTATTGTATTGTATTGTATTGTATTGTATTGTATTGTATTGTATTGTATTGTATTGTATTGTATTGTATTGTATTGTATTAATATAATAATAATAATAATCATTTAATTCAGGCAACTACAATTTTTTTTTACAAAAATATGGCCCATATAATATATACCTTAAAGACTAACATATATATATATATATATATAATATAGAAAAAAACTTATTTCACTACATCGTACGTATTGTCTGTGACGCACTACACGGTGATGGGGTGTCGGGTAGCCTCCCGCGAAAACGCCGAAAGACGACACCGTTCGGTACTCTTTGTAGAGTAATGGAGGCGGGACACGTAGAGTAAAGTCGTCGGTACGGCTGCACGCAGCAACATGTTGGGACCGCTGAGTGCAGTACCGCACTTATTTCTACTTTGGGGCTTCTTCCGTTTCCGTATTACTTTGGTGAAGCCCTCATTGTCCACAACTCCCTTAGGAGCTGGTTCTAGAGCCACCACCTTTGCCGGGTGCGACTCTTCAAGTTGAGATGACCGCTGAATTTTGGGAGGTTGGCTTGCAGCAGTCGCGTAAGCACGAGGCGTTGGCGTGCTTACATTCGTCACCGCGGGGGCTGTTCGAGGTGCGGGGCGGGGTGACGCTAGTCGTTCGACGGCGATGACCGGCGATGAATCCAATTTCGCTGACGCGAAACTTGACTGCGATGCATCGAGTGCACCGCGACACGTGTTAACGTTTGAGGCATCGGGTGACCTACTTACAGACTTGTTGGTTTTTAATTCAACTAATTCCGCTCGTAAATCATCGATGGTAGTTTTTGATGCCTCGAACTTCAACTGCAAATCGGCCAGGTTGGACTTCAACGTTGTAATATCTTTTAACAACCTAGTGACGTCGACATGGTCAAATGTAACCGGCGGAAGACGGTGTAGGTCCTTACATACGAACGCCACGGGCCACTCTTCCGGATCGGTCGACTTGAACAGGTTTATCATGTCCTGAAGACTCTTCTCTCCCTTCTCATCTCTCCGTCGAGACGGCATACGTTCGCTCATTTCAAGCGACTCATAAAGAAGCACCTTCGCACTTCGTATCTCTTCCTCTCGCCAATTGCTGGTACAGATCTGAATTACACTGACTTCATCCATGCAATCCAGCTGCTTATCCAGGAACGCCAGAAGTTCGCTCACCACGAGTTTTTTAGAGCCCATAGTGTTGACGGGTGGCGGCAGTGCCGCGCGAATCGCGAATTAAAATTGTATTGTATTGTATTGTATTGTATTGTATTGTATTGCATTGCATTGCATTGCATTGCATTGCATTGCATTGCATTGCATTGCATTGAATTGCATTGCATTGCATTGCATTGCATTGCATTGCATTGCATTGCATTGCATTGCATTGCATTGCATTGCATTGCATTGCATTGCATTGCATTGCATTGCATTGCATTGCATTGCATTGCATTGCATTGCATTGCATTGCATTGCATTGCATTGCATTGCATTGTATGTAATATGATAATGACCTATGAGAACTATGAGATGTCCTTCTATGAATATTTTTATTTGTAACCGATGTCACGCCATAAAATGATGAGGGTACCGTGATATTTTCAGAACACTTTGCACACTTTATTTAAACTTTACATGTTTGATAAGCTTTGATTACTTAATGGGTTTTTCTCAGTGAACGAAAAAAAAAGCGAACAAAAACGCCACCTTCTATACTAAATCTCTATAATACATAGTATCACGTCTATTTCCCTTGCGAGGTAGACATAGGTAGGTCTATTCTTAACACCAGGCCACATTTAGCATGTTGGAGTAAATGGAAAAAAGGAATCAAAATAGTGATGGGTTTTTAGCCGCATCGCCTATTGACATGATTTCGAAGATTTTAGCACAATCCCGCGATGGAATTTTACGATCTGCGCGGAAAGAGAAGCAGCTGGCACATTCTACGTTTTTCTTTTCTCTCAGACCAGCATGGGGGAATATATCTATATAACATATAACATACACGTATACACGGTGAAATTTTTATCGCTTTGGACCCTTAAAGGGGTGACTCAGACCATCAATATGAACAACTTTTTCTATGGGACTAACGCTGGGAACTCAAAAAAATTCCGTCATTTCCATACAAAAGAGTTCCGCCGCCCGGCCAGTTTGTATGGGAATGTCGAATTTTTTTTTGAGTTCCCAGCATTGTTCCCATAGAAAAAGTTGTTTATAATGATGGTCTGAGTCACCCCTTTAAGGGTCCAAAACGATAAATATTTCAAAATGTATATATTTTTTCTTTAAAAAAATGGTTAGTGATAACGAGGCACGGTCGGCATAAGCGTTCGGCTTGTGACGCATCTATCTCTCTTCCACCGTTATCACGTAAAATTATCGTCCGTAAACCGACTTGTCTGTAAAGTCGGTTTACGGACGCTTACGCCAATCGTGCCTCTCTATCGCTGGTCCTACGTTCCGTGTGCAAACACGGAACGTGACACATTTTCGTGCATGCAGCCGGCGTTCTTCGATTTAAAAGTCGATCGAGGGAATGGAATGCGGCTAGCAACCCATCACTATTAAGATTCCATTTTCCACCTAATGACCACCAATACCTATGTTAAATGTGGCCATAAGGTCTTATAGACCTGGGCTCCGTCTACCCCGCAAGGAAAAAAGACGTGCAACTATGTATGTATGTTAATTTTGTCACACTACTAAGTGCAAATTCATAGCCTGTTATGCAAAAGTTCATTGACCTAAAAATATGCACATCCCCATTACCATAAAGAATGAAAAATGAGGGTACTCGAAGACGTCGCCTGAGATATATTATGTCAGCGCATATCCTGAGAACAGCTATTTGTCGAGACTGTGCGGGCAGCCTAAGAGCTGGAAAAATTACGCGAATAATTTGAGGTTAGTTTAACAAAATAATAGTTTGTACTATTTCGTATTTTTCTTTTGCGGGATAGACAGAGCCCAGTTCTTTAAGAGGAAATCGTAGGGCTGTATTTCGGGTTCCCTGATTCCACGCCGGATAAATAAATAAATATAAATAAATAAATATATACGGACAAATCACACAGATTGAGCTAGCCCCAAAGTAAGTTCGAGACTTGTGTTACGGGATACTAACTCAACGATACTATATTTTATAACAAATACATATATAGATAAACATCCAAGACCCAGGCCAATCTGAAAAAGATCATTTTCCATCTTGACCTGGCCGGGGATCGAACCCGGTCACTCCGTGTCGCAGGCAGGCGTGTTGACCGCTGCGCCACGGAGCTAGTCAAAACGGAGATAGTAACAGTAGAGCAATGATTTTTTACCAAAAATATGTATGGATATAGTAGCATGCCTCTTTGTTTTAAATTTTTTCATAATTGATTTACTTAGAGATATGAACTTTCAAAAACCTGAAAAATTGGTAAAAATTTCCGTTGTGTTCAAACATCAAGAAAACAAATTTGACGCGATTATATTAGAAAAAGAAAACATAGTAACACAGCCATAGTTATTTAAAATTATTGATGAAAAAAGAAATTAAATCTGTTAAGTTTTGGAGAAGAAATCCTGATTTCTTCTCTCTCTTCTTTAGTCCCCTGGGACTACGAAGCGTTAATTTGGAGTAATATTAATATTTATAGCGTTAATAGGAGTAATATGTTTGGTCCGAGCTGAAGTTATCTCTGTCAAATACAAATACCTATTTTTCAATTCTCTCGAGCGCAGTGTTTCCTCTTAAGATTTCAAAGGCACCTTTGCATTTTGCAATATGCCTACATTTTATACTATTTTGATTCCGTTTTTCCACCGTATGCCGCATCGCCAACTAATATGATTCTTCCGATGTAAATGCAATCATAATAATTATACAGAATAAGGAAATTTTCTTCCATGCTAATCTGGGAGACAAGAAAAAACGTACGATGTACCAGCTGCTTCTCTTCCCACGCAGACCGTAAAAACAGGTCATAACTCATCATTATTTACACCACTACCAAAAAAGGAGTGTTTTGTTTTTAAGTTCAACTATGTAGGCAAGTATACAAGATGTTAGAATAATCACCGTATTCCTTCAAACCGTCAAATCAGCGTGTCAAAATGAACAACTTTGTCTAAGGAGCCAAGGCTGGGAACATAATTCGACTTTTTCATATAAATGCCCGGGCCGGACGAACGCTTTTATAAGGAAACACCATTTTTTTTTTGAGTTCCTAGAATTAGTCTAATAGGAAAAGTTGTTTATTTTTACGGACTGATTAGATGGTTTTAAGAACAACGGTGTTTACCTTAACATCCTTATCCTTATCCTTACTAATATTATAAATGCGAAAGTGAGTTTGTTTGTTTGTTTATTTGTTTGTTTGTTTGTTACGCTTTCACGCCGTAACTACTGAACCAATCATCATGAAATTTTGCATACAAGTTCTCTGGAGTACGGGGAAGGACATAGGCTACCTTTTATCCCGGGAAAAGTACTATTCCCGAGGGATCGACATTGACGCGGGCGGAGCCGCGGGCGAAAGCTAGTTCTGTATAAAGGACCCTCCACTCTTGAAAGTTTTCTATCAAACGCAGTAATGTACAGTGGATACTTAAGTATGCAAGTATGTATGTGAGTTTATATTACACCGTAACTCCTAAATGCCTTGACAGATTTGGACTTGCATATGTAGTATGGTAAGAATCCTTACCATCCCAAGTGACATAGACTATAAAATTCTTTGCCAATGCTATCGTGTTTTTTAACCGACTTCAAAACGAAAAGGAGATCATCAATTCGGTTGTATTTGTTTGTTACCTCAAAACTCATTTATGATAGGGTAATCTTTCAAGTTGGTCTCATTTAAACTTCATCACAATCGGCTTAGTAGTTTGAATGAAGTTGTTTTTTTTTTATATGAAAGATTTTTCATAAATTGCTTCCATTTTCTAATAATACGCCGACCGACACACCAAATATGGTTTTCGAATCGTATAGCCCTAGGCGATGTGTACTAAATATTATTCTGTAGATTTGTATTGTCGTGGGTTGCTAGCCGCATCGTCTATTATAATTCTTTAGATTAACGCCCATTTTTCTCCTTTTTTCCTAAACATTTCCTAAATGTATTTCCTACATATCCTAAATATTCGCTCCGCTACAATCCTAATTGGCTAGAGATGGTAAGATAGGTCGCGTAACGTAGTCATTAATTATATCCCATTAATTATTACTATCGCTAATGTACCCAACCCATATTGCATCAAGATTGTGCTGGGGCCATTTATAGTTATGTGTTAGATATGTGTGTTACATGGAGATCGTAAAGCCCGCGGTACACGGATCGAGTTGATGGTAGAGTACACTGGCCTACTACTCTACCGATTCGTATATTAGTTATTATTGACATTTAAAAATATTTTAATTGATATTTCTCCTTTTTTACATATGCATATAACAGCGTCCGTGGTCCAGTGGTTAAGGCGTTTGCCTGTTGACCCGGGGGTCGTGGGTTCGATTCCCACCGGAAGCATACTTTGTTTAGTTGTTTCCAGTTTGGTTAGGACATTGCAGGCTTGAATCACCTGATTGTCTGAAAATAAAGATGATTCCGTGCTTCGGAAGGCACGTTAAGCCGGTGGTCCCGGCTGCCATCTGGTAGTCGTTAAAGGAACCACGTCAGAGGCCGAGAGGCGGTTCCGAAGAACTCTGACACCAGGGTTTGCATGGTCGATTGACCGTGACACCTACTCGAAATGAATTAATACATATGCATAAAGTGAAATGTCTTGTAATAAAGTATAAGTATTGGTTAGTTATTGGACATTGGATAGTTTTTGTAAAATAGATGTCTGCAATATGTTTTCTAATGTTTTCGCAATTACGTAGCACACTTTTAAACCTCTGACTGCTCTGGCCAAGGCTCTAGTAGTACAAAGAGGGTCGTGCTCCTGCAGTGGAGACTAAAAAAAAGTCCTGATGATGATGATGACACATTTCATGGTAATTTTGCATAGTTCTTATAACACAATAGACAAATATCAACTTCGTCTACTTGCGAACACGAAAATTGAAAAGTTTTCGAAACATTCAGTGTTAAAGTAACGTAATAAACACGATAAAACCTTATTAAGACGAGGCCTCAAATGTTTGGTACCATCGCTCGGCAAAGGCGTACGCAGACTGATCAAGTGCGCGCAAGGGATAGCGCTTGGCGGTTTAGCCCGTAAATGATGAGATAGGAGATAGACTCGACTCGAGTCGCTCAAAGAAAAAAACGTAAGCGCCAAATTCGTTATTTATATTTTATATAAAATCAGACCGGTTAATTGTATTTTCATATTTACATTTTGATGAATTACTAATAACCTATCTTTTATTCTAAAAATCATTATTTCATTCGTCGCATTTGAGCTACAATAACAAAAACTCTGCGAACGAAGACCATTTTTCAAAAAATATTTCTATCGAGAAAATTTTATCAAAACGTGTTATCATCTTACACTTTTGGAGATGAAATAGTCAAAAATCATATTACTTTGATTTGAAACTCCTAATTTAAGTATTTTGCGAGATAAATAAGGTTCAGAACGACCTTATTTACAGTGGTATCGCCTTAAGTTATTTCATTTAAATAGGAGTTATTTTTTTTGTATGTGTATAGAGCAGTGTGAAATTTGCGGATGTCAGCGGATGTCAGCATATGTATATTAATAAGCGTATATACATGGATGGTCCGGGGTGTCTTCCTTAACTACCTCTCCGGTGGTTGCAGGTATGGCATCGGGTACGCACGCCCGCTTTTCTCCCATTCATCTGAGTAAATAGTATCCCACTGACTTTTTTGATTAGCTCTGTGGCGCAGCGGTCAACACGCCAGCCTGCGACACGGAGTCACCGGGTTCGATCCCCGGCCAGGTCAAGATGGAAAATGATCTTTTTCAGATTGGTCTGGGTCTTGTATCTATATATGTATTTGTTATAAAATATTGTATCGTTGAGTTAGTATCCCATAACACAAGTCTCGAACTTACTTTGGGGCTAGCTCAATCTGTGTGATTTGTCCGTATATAAAAAAAAAACCTTTAATTCCCTTCCCATATCCAACAAATTTCTATGCTTCTCCAGCTTTAAAATGTTTGCGATGGTCAGCAGCATCGGAAGCATAAGAAGCCAAAGAAACTGTGCTCGCCAACCGGCCTGCCAAGCGTGGCGAGTATGGCAAGAGCTAGTGAGATAAAACTACCAACCAAACAATTTGTTTGTTAGCTTGCCTTTTTCATAGAACTGTTTCCTAGTATCTCATGAGTCAGAGAGCCATCTAGAATTCAATACAAACTCCAGGGGTCAAGAAGTAATCTTCTAATCGACGTAAGGTCGCAACGAAATGACCGAAAGACGTCATCGCTGCAGGTTGGGATTGTCCGACAGTCGCTCATGCAATCATCTTCGTCAAAACAATATTATTTGTGTTATGCGTGACTTGTCTTCATAAAAAACTATCAACAATAGACAGATTAGTGAAAAAAAAGGGTTGCACTCTAGGAGTGCCGGCAGAAGTGTAAACTTGCCTTTGCGGCGGGCTCGGGTCACGTATCCGTCTTACGAATTTTCGATCAGGTCACATGTCCTGATGCGACTTTTACATTCTTTACCCATTCCAAAAAGTGACAACGCCGCTTAAGAAGATTTTACTTTAACGAGAAAGTCCCAAAATTAAAATCCTGACTGTCCTCTCTTTTAAAGAAAACATTTCTAAGGACACTTGGTTTTTGAGACGAACCTGACGATACTTTATAGTGTCGAAATCCAGTCATTTGTGAGATACGAGGTAATAAAGAAATTTAAAAATATATTCGATACGCGCGATACAATTAAACCTCGTAATCTTGGCAGTAGGGTAAAACACATTGTTTAATAAAATAAAAAATAAAATAAAAATCATTTATTTCAGACTAAAGTCCATATCGGCACATTACACTACAAAATAGGATTTTAAATATTATTTTCATCCTTACCACTTATTTATTGGAGGATTTATGTGGAGGTCTGTATGCCTCTTAGAAACATCGGCATCCATCCTCTCATCTATGAGCTGCAGAACTCTGTTGGAGCTCCCTCTCATCCTTTGCACCATCGAGGCTGACTTTTTGCGAATGATGGCATAGATGGCATTAATGTTTAACAAAAAAAAGATATAAAGTAACTACTGTAAGTACAAAGTAAATTATAGAGGCCAACAATGCTTAGTTGTAAAATCACCTCCGACAATTAATAAGTGTTCAAATAACATAAATAAACGTTTTGATTAATATGAATTTCAACATGTGCTGTGGACCCTGCTGTGAACCCCCCTGCTGCGGGCCCTGCTGCCCCAACATCACCATCTACACATGCTGTACCAAGATCTGCTAGTATCTAGATCTCACGATGGGACTGTCAAGCTGACCCGTCGCCTCACGGCACGCTGCGATGGAATCAAGACGCGTGGTTCTATCGCTGTGGCGGGCAGTGATTGAATTCTGTCGTGTAGGCATTAAACCAGTGTCCCGTCTGTGACTGTGCTTTTGTGGAAAAAAAAAATAAAAAAAAATAAAAAAAATTAATTAATTTAAGCTTGATCTCTACGCGTTCCTGAGAAAAAGGATCTTGATAGACCGACAGACATACAGACGGACAACCAAGTGATCCTATAAGGGTTCCGTTTTTCCCTTTTGAGGTACGGAACCCTATTAATAATAAATAAGACGGTACTGCACCAAATTGTGGAAATTGACGTGTTTTCAAATCACTAGTACTATGCGCTCATCATCATTTCGAGTAGGTGTCACGGTCAATCGACCATGCACACCCTGGTGTCAGAGTTCTTCGGAACCGCCTCTCGGCCTCTGACGTGGTTCCTTTAACGACCACCAAATGGTAGCCGGGACCACCGGCTTAACGTGCCTTCCGAAGCACGGAATCATCTTAATTATCAGACAATTAGGTGATAGAGGCCTGCAATGTCCTAACCAAACTGGAAACAACTAAACAAAGTATGCTTCCGGTGGGAATCGAACCCACGACCCCCGGGTCAACAGGCAAACGCCTTAACCATTGGACCACGGAGGCTGTCACTATGCGCTGAATTAATTAAATACCTCAAAAGTATTTGTATAGTTTAGGTCGATCCTTGCGCAAGATCGCCCCCTTATTGGAATTTGAAACAGATACATATGAAATTTAAAAACGATTTATATTATGTTATGGTGTCTAAAAACATTTTTCTTCGAAAGCTTTGTAATTTTTACGTCTAAAACAATAATTATCACATGACAATATTTATAATTACATCTCAGAGGATGCCCCCTTTCTTATTTTTTTATAAAAATATAAATATGACAATATTAAGACAATTCATCTTTTTTCCTAATCGCCTAATGGTTACGCCTGCGTAGTCTAATGGCTTGCGCAGTAGCGACGTTTTTCGTTCACGCGGAACCCAGAATAATAGGACCTGTAGGGGAAAACAGCCGGATCACTGGTTATTTTCTTTTTAAATAAATAAATAAATATATACGGACAAATCACACAGATTGAGCTAGCCCCAAAGTAAGTTCGAGACTTGTGTTATGGGATACTAACTCAACGATACTATATTTTATAACAAATACATATATAGATATACATTCAAGACCCAGGCCAATCTGAAAAAGATCATTTTCCATCTTGACCTGGCCGGGGATCGAACCCGGGCATTCTCGTGTCGCAGGCAGGCGTGTTGACCGCTGCGCCACGAAGCTAGCCGAAAGCTAAGCTAGCGATTATTACAGGATAATCTAGCTAGCTTAGCTTTTGGCTAGCTTCGTGGCGCAGCGATATGATTTTGACTGTCGTCGACTCCCTGCCAGGAAAAATGTGTTTTATTCAGTCAATTGTACGCAATGCAAGTGATGACGCCTCGCCGCCCATCATCTCATTGCGCGCCATTTGCCAATTACGACAACTGATTCTTGACCCCCGCTGAACTGGTCATTTGGTCGTGTATTCAGCAGCTTTTTGTATGCTGATTTTTACCTGAATGAAGAAGGGGAAATGTTTTTGTAATGCTTTGTGTATTACTTGTTTCATCATCGTTACAGCCACAAAAATCCACTGTTGGACATGGGCCTCTTCCAAGCAAATTTATTAAATAATAATAATTTCTTTATTTTAGACCATGATAAATAAATAAATATATACGGACAAATCACACAGATTGAGCTAGCCCCAAAGTAAGTTCGAGACTTGTGTTATGTGATACTAACTCAACGATACTATATTCTACTAGCTTTCGCCCGCGGCTCCGCCCGCGTCAATGTCGATCCTTCGGGAACAGTATAAAATGTACCCTATGTCCTTTTTCGTACCCCAGATAACGTGTATGCAAAATTTCATGATGATCGGTTCAGTAGTTAAAACGTGAAAGCGTAACAAAAAAAACTCACTTTCGCATTTATTATATTAGCTAGGATTAGGTTTGGTTAGGTTAGGGTTAGGATGAGGATGAGGATGAGGAGGATTCTTTGCCTGTATCCGGATCGAGACACCGTACCACCACCGTACCGTACCGAGCATGCGTCCACTTGGATCGCGACGGCGATACGAATCGGAGGTACGGACAAAAGAGCATGTCTGGACCCAGCTTTAGAAGTTTCATTCAAAGTCGCCTCACGCGACTTTAGGGTTCACTAAAGTGTTGGAAGTTACGGGCGAACTTCTGGCTTTACTCAGCTCCCGCAAGAATTTTAACAAGACTGAATGTTTATTTTACAAATAAGTCTTTAGAACACTTCGCTAATCTGCTTCTGGTAGGTACAAGAAATTTATCTTTATTATAACTATTTTGTGTACAAAATTATTTTTTGCTAGAAGCATGAATGATCGCCGGCCGGCTCTTCAGGGGCACTCAAATTAGGCATTTGTCTCCCATCTCACCTGATGGTAAGTGACAATGAAGACGAGGATGCAGCTTTACCGCTGCTATGCTTCGTTCGGTGAGTGGGAGAGCCGGAGGCACATCCTTCCCCCATTTCCTCCCCCATGTCCTTCCCCCAAAATCCTTTAAAGGCCGGCAACACTTCTGTCACACCTTGGTGTTGCAGTTGTCCATGGGCAGCGCTGGGGGGTTCGATATATATCAAAAAAACCTGGCGGATATCGAATTGTGCTGTTCTCACTTTATCACATTCGATAAATGTCTACTGCTAGCGTTCGACATACATCGAATGGTCGGTAGCACTCGACATGAATGTCTAATGCAATAACTTTGAAATTTTCATGATGTTTATGTTAGGTTACGAAGTAATATGGGGTTGTTTTTAAATAAAATATCTCTTATATAGGAATTTCAACATTTATTTTTAATCCACACTTCACTACGTCAATTATTGCTGATTTCTTGTTGTTCCAAATTGTTTTGTCTTATTTTCAAGTCGTCTTTTGCCTGCGGTTTTTGGGTTGAAACTTCGCCGTTAGAATCTGAAAATAAAAGGATAATGGTTGATAATAATACCAATCAAATGTTAATAAATAATATAAAGGCATAATATAATTACTGTGTCCCAAAATACAGCTTTTTTATTTAATGTAAAACCATTGTTCATATTAACAATGAGACCAAACATAGGACAAATACGAGTAGGACCTTGAAATAATATGGTCTAATTGATTAAATCTTTAATCTAATACATATGCCGATGTGAATTTGTAATTGTTGATCATCAAATCCGATATCACTGGGTGCTCGAAGCAATGTAGCAATGAAGGGAGTTTTAAACAGAAATAGATACCTATTAGGATAAATATGCTTACCTTTGGTTTCAAAGTTCTTTTTATCAAATTAACCGCCAGAGACTGCTATTTTCTTCATGAAAGAAGAAGGTGTAGATGGGGACTCGTCCTACTTGCACGTTTTTGCACGCTCCATATTTATAAGTTCATAACAAGAAAAACACATTCACACACACTAAAGTCAAAAATTAAAACAATTGTTTATTTTGAAGAAAGATTTTACAAATAATTCAATCTAGATATCTTGAAAAAAACACAATACATTTCATTTCAAGTAAACACCCCATCAAAAATAACAAAACGAGCTATTTAATTATATGGAAAATAAAATACAATACATTAAAAATATTATTATTTAAAGAAACCTAATGCTATAAGTAAATATATTTTATCATTTATTACGATATAGCACAGAATAATTTTACTTTAAAGTTATTTAATATTTTCTCGATTATGATTGGTTACAATCGAGCAAAACGGAACGTTTTGCAGTAAAGATGTAAAATGTAATTTCTATTATGCCCCAGAATAGCATTAGTGATATTTCAGTGATATTTGCATGCGACATCGTGCCTTCGACATTTTTGTCGAATTCGATAAATCTCTATAGAAACGAGAATTAGGCCCCTGATTGCTTACCAGGTGACTCACTTGCTCGTTTGCCGTCCAATACCATAAAAAAAAAGTATTATTATTAATTGCCTGATCGGTTTGAATGTATTATAACGAATAAACAAATAATAAGGGACCGATATAATACCCTTGAGTAATGCCACAAAAACTATCAAACTATTCTGGCATTACTCAAGGGTCCCATACCGGTATACATCGTGGCATTCCACTGGGGCCAAAGCTGTAAACTATAAAAAAAACGACCATGTGCTAGTCGGACTATAATTACTTAACTAAAATAAGTTTAAAATTATTTAAAATATTTTTAATTATGTAACTAAGAATATATGCTTTTCGCATTTTTACCTTTATCTGTGCTTTAAGTCTATGATTCGTACCTAATTTCAAGTTCACGGGAAGTACCCTGTAGGTTTTAATTCCCTTGCGAATTTCGAAAATTTGCGGCATCAACGGCTGTATCATTGGATTGCGTTGGCTTAGAAGTTTGATTTTTTTCACAGCTCCAAGGGACAATTGATTTGAGTATTTGATATGAAATTCAGCTTGATACATCTATGCGTTCCTAAAAAATAGTCTTGACATACATACAGACAACAAAGTGATCTTTTAAGGTTTCCATTTTTTTCCTTTTCATGTACGGAACCAAAAAAACCCGTACCCAAATCGGTTTACTCGTATTAAAGCTACGATGACACATAAAATAAATTAAATAAAAATAAATAAATATATACGGACAAATCACACAGATTGAGCTAGCCCCAAAGTAAGTTCGAGACTTGTGTTATGGGATACTAACTCAACGATACTATATTTTATAACAAATACATGTATAGAGATACACATCCAAGACCCAGGCCAATCTGAAAAAGATCATTTTCCATCTTGACCTGGCCGGGGATCGAACCCGGTCACTCCGTGTCGTAGGCTGGCGTGTTGACCGCTGCGCCACGGAGCTAGTCAAAACTAGACATACAGCCACACCCCTACACACAACTTTCAACTTATAGCATCCCTCTTTTTGCGTCGGGGTTTAATAATGAAACAAATAAGTAGAAATTATACTTCATCAAGTAATTATTTTACTTCAAAACAGCGGACCAAATTCATCAAAAGTTGGATTCATGAAATATTTTAATCAAAATATAGCGGACAGGACCGCGTGTTTGAATAATTTCATTAAACGTTACGACTGGGAACAATGCGCTGTAATTATTGAGTTGGTTAACTATTTGGAGTCGGTAGACATATTGAAAACCACATGGCAGTGGAAATTTATTTTTTGTTTTTCGTGTGTGCAACACTAGTGTCAGATTTAACGCATCTGACATAATGGTTTCTGATGTTATCGCGATTGTGACATCCTTATCCTTACTAATATTATAAATGCGAAAGTGAGTTTGTTTGTTTGTTTGTTACGCTTTTACGCCGTAACTACTGAACCGATCATCATGAAATTTTGCATACAAGTTCTCTGGAGTGCGGAGAAGGACATAGGCTACCTTTTATTCCGGGAAAAAGAACTATTCCCGAGGGATCGACATTGACGCGGGCGGAGCCGCGGGCGAAAGCCAGTGTTTAAATAAAATCACTATAATACGGTATTACCGCGTATATTACATTATTTTTAAACCTAACGTTTCGAAAACTTTACAGTTTTCATGGTCGCAGGTAGACTAAGTTGACATTTGTCTTTGTGGTAATTTGTCCACAAACAGACATAGTACAGAGAGGGTCATGCTCCTGCAGTAGAGACTAAAAAGACCTGATGATGACGATGATGATATATACATATATATTATCAACATCATATAACATCACCCTGGCCTTGTCGTATATTTTCTTCGGACCCGTTGTCTTTTACGGCATTTTCGCACCTTTGATGGCGTAATAATTATAAAGGACAGCAATAACTGCGTTGGTTATAACAATAACAATTTCGATACTAATCTTGGTTCTCAAACCTAGATATACAGGATGAAATTGAATTCATTAGCAAATCAGACCACGAATCTGAACAACTTTCATTATGGGACCTACTTTGACATCGTGAAGAAATTTTCTGCTCTTACGTACAAAAGTGGAATATCTACTTGGCCAAAATCTATCATCATTTCGAGTAGGTGTCACAGTCAATCGACCATGCACACCCTGGTGTCAGAGTTCTTCGGAACCGCCTCTCGGCCTCTGACGTGGTTCCTTTAGCGACTACCAGATGGCAGCCGGGACCACCGGCTTAACGTGCCTTCCGAACCACGGAATCATCTTGTTATCAGACAATCAGGTGATTCAAGCCTGCAATGTCCTAACCAAACTGGAAACAACTAAACAAAGTATGCTTCCGGTGGGAATCGAACCCACGACCCCTGGGTCAACAGGCAAACGCCTTAACCACTGGACCACGGCTGTCAAAATCTATGGAACAGCTTATAATTTTTTTGCAATTTCGGAGTTGGTCCCATAATGAAAGTTGTTCAGATTGGTAGTCTGAGGCACTTCTTAAATGTTTGCTAATGAATTCAATTTCAACCTGTATAGTTTAAATATGGGTGTAGATATCTTGAAAGATTGAATGGAAAAGAAAAGCTTTTTAAAAATACTGTACCATTTTTAAAAGCCTTTAATAATAGAAATCGTGGCTTGTAATATGTTTGTCTATTTGTTTGGATATTACGCGGCTGAGCCGAAACACCGCCATGAAGTTAGCACGAAATGAAAACTCGATAATATCCATAGAGATAAGATAATATTATAATATCAGCCGCGGCTCGTCCTCTATTGTCTTTGTGTCCAGTGTCTTATTTTCGGCATTTTCGCGCCTTTTCATATGGCTTAACGATTATTTTAAGATCAGCAATAACTTCGTTGGTAATAACAATAACAGTTTTCGATAGTAATCTTTAAAGGGACCTTACAATTGCTTCTACCACCTTTACCGTAATTTCTTCCTTTATCTCCTTAAAATAAGCTTTGTTTTATGTCTGTTGTAATATCTGGCACCAGTTTTGGCTTCTTGAACATTCGAAAAAAAACAAATATTATTATTTTTCTCCACGGTACCGCAAAATTCATTTTTGCTAGTAGCATGAATAGGCAGGCTCGTCCGGGGAAGTACCTACTCTCACAGAAAATCGACGTCTGAGTAGGAGCTTTACCGCTTCTTTGCTTCGTTTGGTGAGTGAGAGAGCCGGAGGCCCATCCTCCCCCCATTTCCTCCATGTCCTTTCCCCAACTCCTTTCAAGGCCGGCAACGCTCCTGTTACACCTTGGTGTTGTAGTTGTCCATGGGCAGCGCTGGTTGCTTACCATCAGGTGACTCGCTTGCTCGTTTGCCGCCCTATAACATAAAAAAAAAAAACATTCATACTGTTCAAGTTTTCCTGACCCAGAGTATACTGTACATGGAAATTTCTTGGCTACACCAATCGTTTGAGCTTCAAGCCGGGTTGACAGATTTTTCACTGGGTCATGCACCCGCGAAATCCAACACATGGACACAGATAACACCTCACTTTTTGGAAGTACGTTGAAAATAAGTACATTTTTAAACAAATGCTTTAAATATTCGTCGCTGTCCAAAAAAGGTCTCCTTAATAAAGACCGCCAAATCCTTTCCGAGCCGTTAGAGAAATATTTTCTCTGCCCGCCATTAAAGGGCGTAGTTTCGAGAAAACCCGATATATCTTTGAGCTTTCCGTACTAAATGTTTACTTACATTATTATGTCTTTATCCCTTACAGGGTAGACAGAGCCTAAAACCATAAGACCCAAAGGCCACGTTTAGTTATCGGTTAGTTATCTCTAAGGATAGATATGTTGTATACAAATGCTATTAATAAAGTAGGGTATCTTTAAAAAGTGTCTTAAATAAATATAAATAAATATATACGGACAAATCACACAGATTGAGCTAGCCGCAAAGTAAGTTCGAGACTTGTGTTATGGGATACTAACTCAACGATACTATATTTTATAACAAATACATATATAGATACACATCCAAGACCCAGAACAATCTGAAAAAGATCATTTTCCATCTTGACCTGGCCGGGGATCAAACCCGGTCACTCCGTGTCGCAGGCTGGCGTGTTGACCGCTGCGCCACGGAGCTAGTCAAAGTCTTCCATGCTAGTTTCAGATTGGCCTGGGTCTTGGATGTTTATCTAGATATGTATATATAAAACATAGTATCATTGAGTAAGTAGTATTCCATAATACAATTCTCGAACTTACTTTGGGGCTACCTCAATCTGTGTGATTTGTCCTGTAACTTTCCTACCCTTACTTTAATTTTCCTATCACCCTTTATCCCATGTAACATTTATGAAAAACTAATTTTCATTATTTAGACAAGCGTAATCGTCGACATGGCCAGAAAATGTGATCGTCTATTTGTCTTACAAGGACCCATACGTTGTGTTTTATTTAAATCGGTTACGTAGTAATTGTTTGGTACATAAAATACATTTGATTAAAGGAGTGCACGCATAGAAATAAAAGCAGAACTAAAACTATCACTTAGCTTTGAATTACTGCCGACACTGATGCTGCGTGATGTTATATGACGTCGCCTCAGTGATGTAGCCGTCATCATGCCCCGTTTGATAATTTCGCCTCGCGATTTCTGTTGTCTGCCATATCGGAAGTGTCTCGATTCTCGTTCACGCATGAAACAGGTTTTCCCACAAGTTTATATTCATATAATAGAAATATGATAGAGCTATACAGGGTAAATAAGATATACATATAATATTCAACTTAAACTAAGACCTAACAACCAATTTCTCTCCAATACTCCATCTAGAAGAAAATGTATTGAGGCAGGCCATAAGACCTGTAGAATTCCTATAAAAAAATGGATATATGCGGGTCTCCCATCCATCCTAGCAACCCGCCCACACTATAGCCAGTTCCAAAACAGAATTGGAGGGTGCTGATGTTCCACGTGCACCTGGCTATAAGTGTCCTGCGACCTGGACTGATCGACTTTCTAACCTAGATTCCCTAGACCCTATTTCCTATCCTACTTCGTCTGCAGACGTCTTTAACCTACTTTTCCTAAGCCTACGCTACGCCGGTGACTCTTCCAGATCACCTAGCTCTAGATTTATAATTACAGCTATCAATTCCAGGCTCAAAACCTCATTCTTTCGACAATATTCCCTAGAACTGCGGCTGTCTACAGTTAGCTTCCCTCGCTGCGGCTACTGCCGTATCTAGACGAAAGCCTTAAGCTTTGAGTAGAAAATTGTAGCTACTATGTCTTATGACTGCAAAATAATTATAATTAAATTAATTGAGTAATAGTGATATGGTGGAGTCTACAAAAGTCACCAGACGCTCTAACTAATAAAATAAATTTAGTAATAGCTTCTGATAATTTAAGAAATGTTACAAAAAGCAAGTGTCAGAGTAAGGGCTTGATGAAAATACGTCCCTATCAAACACCTAGTATTATTTCAGATCCATTACTATATTGACATGATCTCCAGCTAGACATCAAGACATTCACAAGAAATAAATACCTAAACAAATATGTATAATGCAGCGACTCATAATCTCACTTTTCAACGTAGACTGGACTGTACAACCTCGCCTTCTGACATTATCACACAATGTTAATTGTCATTCAAATATATGAAGAAATATAATAGAATAATAAGGTTTATAAAATAATAAAATATAAATTTCATACAACCTTTGTAGCGTGATGTTAAATTTACCAGGAGATATCTGCGCAGTCTTGTGAAAATTCGCCCCTACTTCACTAATCACTTAATTATATATTTAAAATTTACAGCAGATTTTTGATTTTAATATTAATTTAACGCGAGATTTAATACAAATTATTTTAAAGACTCGGAACAACAAGCTTGTCTCCCGTAATTATCGAATTAAGTGTGATTTTCTAATTTTTATACGTTGTTTTAATTAATTTTCTTTGAGACACTCCCGACTAACTCAAAAATCGATCTGTACACGAAACTTTAATAATTAATCTTTGCTACGACTATGCGTACACGCAACCCAAGCCCGACTACCCGATCCCTTCCACCCCCGTCACTGCCAATCTCCCTGTCTTAGCCACACCCCTAAATTCTCCGAATTTTACTTAATTCACCCTGAATGGCTAAGGCAAATATAGCTATCCTTTTCTTTTATTGATAAATGCCCCTCCTTAGAACATTGAGTCAAAGCGAGTGTTATTTAATAATTGTAAAGCACAGTATTATTATATAAGTATATAAATAAAAAAAATATACGATGAAAATTCTGTAAATGACTGTGTCTGTTACAGTCCGTATATTATATTTATTTCTTCCATGCTGGTCTGGGAGAAAAGAAATGTTTCTCTTCCCACGCAGATTTTAAAAGCCGAGGGTATAGGCAAATGTGACGAATCATAATAGTAGGCGATGCGGCTAGCAACCCATCACTATTTTGATTCCATTTTCCACCTTTCCACCAACATGCTAAACATGGCTTTTAGGTCTTGAAGACCTAGGCTCTGTCTACCCTGCAAGGGAAAAAAACGTGATACTATGTACGTATGTATCTTTAAAAAGGGCTTAGATCAGCAAAACTATCGCCACCCATAATTTTATTCCTTTACTAATTGTCTAGCTCCGTGGCGCAGCGGTGCTCGGGTTCGATCCCCGGCCAGGTCAAGATGGAAAATGATCTTTTTCAGATTGGCCTGGGTCTTGGTTGTGTATCTATGTATGTATTTGGTATAAAATATAGTATCCTTGAGTTAGTATTCCATAACACAAGTCTCGAACTTACTTGGGGGCTAGCTCAATCTGTGTGATTTGTCCGTACATATTTATTTATATATTTACTCCTAAACCCTTATTTTGTACTAGATAAATTAAGTTAACGATTAATTACTGTCAATAGTACCACTTTTGGCGGTTATTAGTAGTCACTTACACAAAATCTTATACAAAAATTAATATTAATACCAAAAATACAACAAGAAATTTACAAAGTAGAATTAGATTTTATTAAATAAAGAACGCCAAATCGTTCCGGACCGTTGGAGAAATATTTTCCCAGGCCGCCATTAAGACCGTAGTTTGGAGAAAACCCGATAATATTGTCTTTGAGCATTCCCAACAAAATGTTTTGCTAACAACGTAAGAAAAGTTATGTTTCGCACGTATCTTGTATGTTTGTAAATTTCTTTGTTACCTCGTATCTTCCAAACAGCTGGATGGATTAGTTTCGTCTCAAAAACAACCAAGTGTCTTTAGTTAAGTATTTTTTATTTAAAGGGAGGTTAGTAGTGATTTTATTTTATAAATAATATTACTGAATTTGTGTGTTTTATCTGTCTGGATATCGTACGGGGTAAATAAAATATAGGGAAATTACGCAGAATGGGCAAGCGCCACACAAAGTTGTCAACTTGATTTATGGATTAGTTATTCGCCGAAGCTATATTTTATGAAATAGGTACTATATACTCTAATTTAATTTAGAAATGAAACAAGGAAAATGGGATTTAAGGGAAATGGGATATGGTGGAAATTTTTGGACGCCGAGATTTGAACACGCGGTAGCCCAAATAGTAGAGCATAGGTCATACAGAGACCTAAGATTTATTTTCATACTTCATAGTCCAGATATGAGAAATTTTTCAAATTCCAAACAAACTTACTTTTTTTCTGGGGGATTTTTTTCCAGTTGACCTACACAGATCTTTTTCAATTGTCATCGTGAATTGATTTACCTATTTTCATACTTCTAAGTCTAGAAATAAGTAAATTCCTATACAATCTTTACCCCGCTATTTTACCCCTTCAGGGGAAAATATCGTCCATTTTACCTACACAGATATTTTTAATTGTAACCTAGAACTTATATACTTATTTTCATACGTCTAAGTCCAAAAATTAGAAAATTTCCATACAAAGTTTATAGAACCCACCCAAATGCAAATTACATCTACCTACACACATCTTTTTTAATTTTAATCGAGAACTTATATACCTACTTTCATACTTCTAAGTCCAGAAATGAGAAAATTCCATATAAATTTTACCCCTTTAGAAGTTAATTTCTTAATATCCTTTCTTAGCGCTCACTCACATCATTAAAAGAACCCCTGTACCAAATTTCAAGTTTCTAGGCGCAGCAGTTTCGGTTGGATTGCCGTTTGCCCGCGGCTACGCCGCCGCCGTTAGTGTCCATCCCTCAGGAACAGTTTGGACCCTTAAAGGGGTGACTCAGGTCATCAATACGAACAACTTTTTCTATGGGACCAATGCTGGGAATTCAAAAAAAATTCGTCATTTCCATAAAAAAGAGTCCCGCCGCCCGGCCAGTTTGTATGGGAATGTCGAATTTTTTTTTGAGTTCCCAGCATTGTTCCCATAGGAAAAGGTATTAATTTTGATGGTCTGAGTCACCCCTTTAAGGGTCCAAAACGATAAAAAATTCACCGTGTATATTTGCAGGCCAACTAATGCCTTGAGTTCATTCAAATGACGATAACTTTTTTTTTTAATGAACCGATTTTGATGAAACAAACTTTAGATGTTTTGCTGAGTTAAAACAAAGCAATTGGTGAAAGTTTGAAGTAAATCGGTTCAGTATTTTCGGAGATAATCGTGATCATACATACATACAGACAGACAGACAGACAGACAGACAGACAGACAAGAAATTCGAAAAAAAATTTTTTGCTTTCTATTATTCTTTTTAAGTGTCCCTCTATCCATTTTAGTCAAAAATTCTAAATGTACAGACAAAATATTTTTACTGTTTTATTATATGTATGTATACCTATATAGATAAGAATAGCATGGAGAATGTAAAAAAAAACTGATAATATTGCATGGCTTCCAATATATTACTTTTAATAAATTAAGAAATAAAATATAGTGATAAAATTTCGAGCGGCCGGGATTTGAACCTGCGACTTTAAGTCTATATACAATTAAGTCGTCAGTAAATAAGAGTTAGTAAGTATAGCAGAATAGCATTGTGAATGCAAAAGATAATACTTAAAATATTCCTATATATTAGTTGATTTTTAAATCCTTACTAATATTATAAATGCGAAAGTGAGTTTGTTTGTTTGTTATGCTTTCACGCCGTAACTACTGAACCGATTATCATGAAATTTGTGCATACAAGTTCTCTGGAGTACGGAGAAGGACATAGGCTACCTTTTATCCCGGGGAAAAGTACTATTCCCGAGGGATCGACATTGACGCGGGTGGAGCCGCGGGCGAAAGGTAGTTCATTATAAAGGAAAGAAAAAAGAGAGACTTATTTACTATTCAAACTGAGCGCTCAAAGTGGTTACGTCTACTGGCCTATAGAGCAGACCTATATAGCGTGATTTTGAACTCCCTAGCTATATTCAAATCTGGGAATCAGAATCCCTAATGGAACACAGAATTGCAAGAAAAAAAAATAAAAAACTAAAAAATAAATTTAACCTTTCATAGAAATTCGTCCAGCTGATCGGTGACTTTGTATGGGAAACCTAATTTTCATTTTCGTTTTTTTCCTTTTTTTCTTGCAATTCTGTGTTTCATTAGGGATTCTGATTCCCAGATTTGAATATAGCTAGGGAGTTCAAAATCACGTTATATAATGCTAACTTCGCCACTATACTATACATTAAAAAGTTTGTTAATCGAACGGCGGACCTAATCTTTTTACACTTTGCTTTCAGGTAAGTACGAGTGTCTAAGGTACCAGAGAGCGACAGGGAAATTGTCAAAGGTATGAATAAACCCAGACTTCAACTCTGCTTAGAAAAAAATATTTGTTTGTAAAAAATGAATCTTGTTCTTCATTTCGCACAGTTTGAAGGAGAATCCCTAATACGTAAAAAACGTAAAAAAAATCAGTAAGCAAACACTCTTTCATTAGTAATAATAAATCTGTAAGGGTTGGTCATGGACTAAGTTACTTTGTTGTCAGAGATATCGTGTTTATAAGCTCTATACGTAATACTGATACTAAATTATTGTATTATCTGCTCGTTTGCCGTCAAATATACATAAAAAATATGTATGTATGTCTCTCCATAACTCTTAAACGAATTAACTGAATTTTAGGAAACTTGGTAGATATACATTTAGGAGTACAGGAAACAGGATAGACTACTTATTTTTACTGTTATGATAAGACGTGGCCCCCATACAAACATAACATAAAATGTACGCGAACGAAGTCGCGGGCACTGCTAGTATGTATATAAAATGAACGAAAAATTACTAAGTTTTCGTAGTAAGTTTCTAAAGATTGATCAGAAATACAAGCTCTTTGAAGCAGTAACTACGTGCATCATTTAGTCTCCACTCCACTGACTTCAAACTCTAGCTCCTACAAGTTTAGAGTTTGTAAGCTGAATTTTAAATCGCCGCTTTTTGGTTTTTTAGCAATAGTAACGATCTATTTTTGACAGCTCCGTGGCGCAGTGGTTAACACACCAGCCTGCGACACGGAGTGACCGGGTTCGATCCCCGGCCAGGTCAAGATGGAAAATTATCTTTTTCAGATTGGCCTGGGTCTTGGATGTTTATCTATATATGTATTTGTTATAAAATATAGTATCGTTGAGTTAGTATTCCATAACACAAGTCTCGAACTTACCTTGGGGCTAGCTCAATCTGTGTGATTTGTCCGTATATATTTATTATTATTATTATTTATTATTATTTTGTTACTACGACGTATTTTTTTCTTCTGTGCTATGACTCTTCAATCCATTTCTTCACAAGTTGACTGCCCATAAAAAGATGAGACATCAGCCGGAGGGCAACTTAATTGAACTCATAGAACCACAGAACAACAAAGATATTAGAAATGGCAAGGGAGCGTGGCACGCGCGCCGACAATGCGCTGGATCAGCTCACTTGAATCTAATAGAGATCTCTATAGATATCTGAATAGAGTGTCTATTCGTATGCTATAAAGTCTGAGTAACAGCTGATCGGAATTACGAGCTGTTTGAAACTGTAGTGACGTGCATAATTTAGTCTCCACTCCGCTGTCTCTAACTTTAGAGAGCTCAGCGCTCTATACAAAAACAAATATTGCTAATATTCGGTTTTGCGGCGCACCCAGGCGCCGGGTATCAGGGGGTCCTTACCGGAAAGGTCAAAAATGTATCCCCCTCCCCGCTGGAAATACCCCACCCCCGCGAGAAATTAGACGAGCAGGCGAAAGTGGAGTTGCCAAAGAGGGTACCGGACCTACTGTACTTACGGGGGACGGTTCGGCGGATGGTTTCGTTTCCATGCACCATAGCAAAAAAACATTGTCATTGAAAAAGATTATCTTTTTTCTGTTTACTTTTATTGAGCCTGTGTTTGTTCATTAACCTGTACTGTCCCATTGCTGGGCAAAGGCGTTAAGTAGTCTCTACCAAAAGTTTTCATGCCTCATATTTTGTGCCAGTTTCGACCATTTCCAGAGTATATTAAGAAAAAAAATATTTCATGTCTCTGGTAGTCTTTAGGGGTCTTTTGTCACAGATGATCACTTCAGTCATTTGAAACCTACTCTAGACTATCAAACTCTACTAGCAAGTGACTAGAGACTAGCTCCATGGCGCAGCGGTCAACACGCCAGCCTGCGACACGGAGTGACCGGGTTCGATCCCCGGCTGGGTCAAGATGGAAAATGATCTTTTTCAGATTGGCCTGGGTCTTGGATGTGTATCTATATATGTATTTGTTATGAAATATAGTATCGTTGAGTTAGTATCCCATAACACAAGTCTCGAACTTACTTTGGGACTAGCTCAATCTGTGTGATTTGTCCGTATTTATGTATTATTTATTTATTCTAGAAAGTTCCCATAGATTGGACAAGCTCTTTGAAACTGTAGCGACTTGCATCATTTAGTCTCCACTTCGCTGACTCTAAGTGAGTTTAGCAGCGCTGAATTTTAAGTTCGTAACTCTTCGGTTTAGTTAGGAACTGTAAAATTTTCTACATGTTGCGTGAAATAGTTTGTGCCATACTGTATACTATTGTCATCATCATCATCAGGTTTTTTTAGTCTCCACTGCAGGACCATGACCCTCTCTGTACTACCGGAGCCATACTTGGCCTGAGCAGACAAGAATTGGCGTACACTCTCTTCGCTGGCCAGAGCAGACTAAGAGTGGTTTTATTCTACTCTGCCGCAAACCACACGGCTAACCTATACTAATATTATAAACGCGAAAGTTTATGAGTATTTATAATGTATATATGTATGTAATACAGAAAACGGCTAAACGGATTTTGATAAAATTTTGCGCACGAATAGGTCATTACCTGGATTAATACATAGGCTAGCTTTCATCCCAGAAAAAAGTACTGTTCCTGCATGATTGATATTACCGTGAGCGGAGTCCCGAGCGACAGCTAGTATTATTATAAAACAAGGACCTAAGTGGCCTTTGGGTCTGAAGGGATGAAAGAAAGGGGATTGGGGAAAGGAGGGTGAAAGGTATCTAATCATCATCATCATCAGGCCTTTTTAGTCTCCACTGCCGGAGCATGACCCTCTCTGTATTACCGAAGCCATACTTGGCCAGAGCAGACAGAGGATTTGGCCTACACTCTCCTCGCTGGCCGCGGGTTGGAGAAATCTTGGTTTATATAAGAAAAATAGTGATATCCATGACCGAAACACGAGAAATAAATATAAATTAGCTACACCAGTATTGCGATTGCAGAAAACTATGAATTCATTTTTGGGTTTAGGAGTACGCTTCTATAATAAAATTCCTGCAGAAATATTAGGTCTGCCTTTACTTAAGTTCAAAACGATTGTAAAAAACCAGTTAATAAAAAAGGCTTATTACTGCATTGATGATTATATTACTGATAAAAATGCGTGGAAATTTATATAAATTTATTTAATGTTAACAATTATTAAATGTTAAAATTAATCTATAGTATGAAAAATTGTATTTAATGTTAACAATGTATTCAGAGCCCTTCAGGCACGTAGGGACCAAGGCTGGATTGAGTTTCTTTCGGCGTATTCTTCTCACCAGTGGTCGTTCCGAAACGCTAGTAGTATTTCAATTTTGCATATATAAAAAAATATATAAGAAATAAAAATATGACGTTCAAAAAGAGATACATGTATCCAATTTTGAATAAAAATCTTTGACTTTGACTTTGACTTTGAGAGGTCTCATTGATGGTTATGACCTTTGTTTAGCTTGTATTTCCTAAGTCGCCTCTTACGACATCCACGGGAAGACTGGGAGTGGTCCTATTCTACTCTGCCGGAAACCACACGGCACCCGGAAACCATACGGTAATGATATTCCATACGTTCAAATTCGTTTAGACATTTAAAAGTTATGGTGAAATTAAAAAAAAAACTTACTTAATAATACATATATGAACTAGAAAAACAATACTTCTTTTTTTGCAATCGTGCAAAAACTACGTGACACAAATTAAAGTGAAGAATTAAGGTAATAAATTCACGAATTAACGTAACATTTTAACGTGAAACTTTAGAGCAAACAGTCCCATTAATTTATTACTTTGTATAATTGTCTGAACAATTTATGAATTTGTTATATCTGTAGGTACCTCACATGAATCAAACTATTTTCTTTTTTAAAGTACAAACTTTATTGCATCTCAATTATTAAATATAATATTGACTTACTATATATAATGTATCTAATAAGTAGTACTTCTTAGAAACCTATAATTAAAAATTAAACCTAAATTAAAGCGAAAATAAAAATTGAAAATTAAAATAAATAAAATAAATCCTAATTAAAGTTAATCAAAAATGCCACCCCGGATCGTTCCAGGCACAAAGGTACCCATCATGCTAGCTACATTGCCTCTCTGAATGGCTATGGATAACCTTTGAACCAGGTACCATCCGGAGCGGTGGTCATAACCTCTTTCCCTCAAGCGACATCCTATCTCACCAATGAAAGCCTTGGCTTCAAGACACCAAGGCCCTGCTGTTTCGACGGCGACTGGACATATTCTTTTTTAATTAATTTCATACATTCAAGGTAGAGTCAACTAAGACGGTACTGCACGAAATTGTAAAAATTTAAATGTTTTCAAATCACTATTACTATGCGCTGAATTAATAAATACCTGAAGAAATATTGGCTCTGTCTTTAGGTAAGTTTAAGACTGCTGTTAAAAATCAATTACTCAAAAATGCCTACTATTGTTCAATGACTATGTAACAGATAAAACTCCATGGAAGTAATGATGATTGATTAACATTCAATAAATTGTTAATCAATCATCATCATCATCATCATCATCAACCTATACTAGTCCACTGCTGGACATAGGTCTCTCCCATGGCACGCCACTGAGCTCGGTCTTGAGCTTTTCTTTTCCAATCACTGCCAGCAACCTTCCGTATATCGTCGCTCCATCTAGCCCACGGGCGTCCTGTTAATCAATATACATCAGTAATTACCAAATGCAAAATAATTCAATTTGTTATAAATATGTAAAAGCGTAGCCCTTCAGGCAGGTAGGGACCAATGCTGGACTGAGTTTCAGCGTATTCTTCTCAGCCGTGGTCGTTCCGAAACGCTAGTAGCTTATCGATTTTGCAAATATTAAAAATAATAATATGACGTTCAGAAAGAGATACATTATATCCAAAATTGAATAAAATTCTATTTCATTTCATTTAATTTAATTGAATTTCATTTCATTTCATCCAACCATCTGGTCGGTGGATGTCCGACGCTGCGCTTGCCGGTACATGTCGCCATTCGACATCTAAACACTTAAAGGGTGACATCCCTTTAAGTGTTTAGATTGGCCTCATCGGCCATCGGTGATGGAAATTCTTGGGGGTGGCCTATGTCCAGCCGTGGACTTCTTGCGGCTGATATGATGATGATGATATTTATACTACTAACTTTTCCTGAGACTTCGTGAACTCGAACGTAAGTCTCGTGGTAGTTAACAACCTAAGCTGCTCTGCTCCGCTCAGTGTAACAAATGGCTCGTTAATTCGGGCCATTTTTCTCGCCAGTCGCCAATTGAGACGTCTCGATGACGACAATTAAGGCGTCTCCTTAGACTATATACCTGCCTATGGATAGGTATATAGTCCAAAACGAGATAGTACCACTTGTATAGTACAGGTTTGTTTGGTGATTTTATACGTATTTAAAGGTTGATAAACCTACAGTAGTATTATTTATAGAAACAAAAAAAGTTTATTAAAAAATTAACCCCACTCTAAAACTCTATATCTCAAAAACAACTGAGTTTTTCGATAAAAAATTGCACTATTCGCCAAGTTAGACTTTATCTAATCTATGTCCATTATATCTAGTTGTGTTAGAGCCACGCTACCGGCAAAAATCATTTTAACTAGTAGCATAAATGAGCCGGCTCGTCCGGGGAAGTACCACACTCCGCTTTATCGCTTTTGTGTTTCATTCGGTGAGTGACAGAGCCGGAGGCCCATCCTTCCCCGTTTTCGTTCACCCCATGTCCTCCGAACTCCTTGAAAGGTCGACAATAATCGCTTACCACCAGGTAACTCGCTTGCTCGTTTACTGGCCTATATCATAAAAAAAAAAACTAAATAAAATTGTTACAATCTGACTAATAGCTTTTGTGATTTGCGCAGTCAAACACACACACATGCAAAATAACTTATACTGGTTTAAAGAATAACTTTTTCGAAAACTGTGCAATTTTGACAATGTTACCATACATAAGGGACAAATTGATTACCTCGTTTTTTGAGATCTGTTAAAAATAAGATGATCCAAAGTAAAAAGTCATACAAATAAAAGATTTTAATAATACCTGTCATGACAAACTGACACGAAAATCAAACGCAAACGAATAAACAAATATTGTCACAAAAATATTCAAACCAATAATGGAAATGAAAAAATCATACAGTCGAAGATTTCGCGGCAAAATAATCATAACATCTAACAAAAACGTTCAATAGAAAATGCTGCGAAAATTTTGGACCGAAATCATTTGAAGCCTATCTCTTGGTCTCGAAAGGGACGATATAACAATATTTTCAAAGTAAATATTTACAAAAGGGAATTCGCTCAATGCATCGATATATTTAGGAAGGCTGGTCGGCATTTTTACCGGCTTTGGACGCAGGAACTTTTTGAGTCGCTTTGAGGAGTATTTTTAAAGAATTCAGTGATTATTTATGCGTCTTTACACTTACTTTGAAATGAGAGCTTTTCTTTGTGCCTGCAATCCTCAAATTCTTTTTTTTTATTCTAGTCTTTTCTTATGACTAAAAGCGTTTTGAACAACGCTAAAAATCTGATCAGTCCGTCGTCTGAGTCATCTTTTATGCGTGTTCTGAAATCTGATATCTATAACAAACATGTCCGACCGTATTGATTTATGGCTCAAAACTTGAACATTCTGTTTGCATCGGAGTTGCTGCTGCTCCAGTTCCGATTTATTCTTATTTCCGAAATGTATGGATTGCTATCTGAGATAGGTTGAAGCCTCTATATAGTAAGTGTTTTGTTCCTTGGGTTGAAGTGATAATGACACCGACTAAAGAAAGAAAGAAAAAAGATATTATAAATCATTCATATCCAAGAAATAGATTGTAACTCATTCTTAAAGAGTTGCTACCCTAGTTTCTTGATATTCTTATTTCTGACATTTATTGATAGCTATCTGAGATAGGTTAAAGTGGTAGGCTCAGAAGGCTAAGAGTACGACCCATAAGCGAAAGTCAAACCCCATCCAGCTCTCTGCCTCTGAGTTTGTAGACCAATCTGACTCTACGTTCATTTTCATCAACCACTACCAGCTCCCAGTGAAGGAAAAGATCATGTGCAACCTGTACACTAGTGTGTAAAATAGAAAAGACAATATCAAACCACTCTTTCCCAAACCAAAAATAGTCTTTGTTTCTTCTTACATATAACACCAACAAGAGCCTGAGAAAGAAATAGGTTAAAACTCATTTTTAACGTTCTAAACCGAAGATTAGATAAAATATAATCAACAAACTATTGCAAAGTATGTCGTCTGAAACATCTTTTATGCGTGTTCCGGAATCTGATATCTGAGAACAAACATGTCCGAATGTTTTGATTCATGGCTTCAAACTTGTAAATTCTGTTTGCATCGGAGTTACCCTAGTTCCATTTTATTCTTATTTATTGATAGCTATCTGAAATAGGTTAAATGGTAGTGGCTTAATGGTCTAAGAGCGCGACTCATAAGGGAAAGTCTCGGGTTCAAATTCCACCCAGCTCTCTGCCTCTGAGTTTGTAGACCAATTTGAATATAAGAATATAATATAATCAACAAACTTATGCAAACTCCGCCGTCTGAGCCATCTTTTATGAGTGTTCCGGAATCTGATATCTAAAAACAAATATGTCCGAATGTATTGATTCATGGCTAAAACTTGAATATTCTGTTTGCATCTGCTGCCCCAGTTCCGTTATATTCATAGTTTTGATATTTATTGATGGGCACTATAGAGATAGATGTAAATTCAATCTATACATATAATAAAACAGTAAAAATATTTTGTCTGTACAATTAGAATTTTTGACTGTAATGGATAGAGGGACATTTAAAAAGAATAATAGAAAGCAAAAAAAAATTTTTGGAATTTCTTGTCTGTCTGTCTGTCTGTCTGTCTGTCTGTATGTATGATCACGATTATCTCCGAAAATACTGAACCGATTTACTTCAAACTTTCACCAATTGCTTTGTTTTAACTCAGTTTAACATTTAAAGTTTGTTTCATCAAAATCGGTTCATTAAAAAAAAAGTTATCGTCATTTGAATGAACTTAAGGCATGAGTTTGCCTGCAAACATATAGCAAAAATAAAATAAAATAACAAGTGACATATGAAAATTAAAATCCAAAGTCAATTAATCATCACTAAACGACAGCATTATACCTATCCATACTATCCATAGTAATCCATACTAATAAAAAAGGAGAAGCTGACTGACTAACTGATATATCAACGCAGGGCCTAAACTATAAGGGTTAGGAACTTGAAATTTTGCATAGGGGTTTCTTTTTTATAACGTAGGGGAGCGCTAAGAAAGGATTTCTGGAAATTCATCTCCTAAGGGGTAAAACGGGTTGCAAAGTTAGTATGAAACTTTGTCGTTTTTGAAGTTATTCGAATGAAATTCAGCATGAAGGTTCTTTACTGAAAGGTATGAAACACGAGTAAAATATTTTGCTCAAAAATCATCCCTTAAGGGGGTAAAATAGGGGTTCAAAGTAAGCATGAAACTTTGCCATTTTTGAAGTTAGTCGAATGAAATTCAGCATTAAGGTTCTTTACTGAAAGGCATGAAACACGAGTAAAATATTTTTCTCAAAATCATCCCTTAGTGCAAAGTTAGTATGAAACTTTCCGTTTTTTAAGTTATTCAATTGAAATTCAATATTAAGGTGTTTCATTGAAAGTCATGAAATAAAATAATATATTCCGGGTAATTCTACTGTTCCTGAGAAATCGACACTTACGCGGGCGGAGCCGCGAGCCAAAGGCAAACCTGACTTATATATCAACGCACAGCCGAAACTACTATGCCCAGAAACTTGAAATTTGGCACAGGGATTCTTTTTATGATGTAAATGAGCACTAAGAAAGGAATTTTACAATAACAGTAAGGTAAGTTTGTATGGACATTTTCTCATTTCTGGACGTTCTGGATTACAAATAAAAAGATGTATGTAGGTAAAACCGACGAAATTTTCGCCTGAAGGGAAAAAATAGGGGAGTAAAGTTAGTATGGATTTTTTTTCATTTCTAAATTTAGAAGTATGAAAATAAGTACATACGTTCTAGATTACAATAAAAAAAGATCTGTGTAGGTGAAATGTATAAAATTCCCCCCTTAAGGGATAAAAGGGAGGGGTGATGGTATGAAAATTTTCTCATTTCTGGACATAGAAGTATAAAAATAAGTATATATTTTTAACATTACAATTAAAAAGATCTGTGTTGTTAAAATGCACGAAATTTCCCCTTGAAGGGGTAAAATAGGCGGGGTAAAGTTTGTATGGATTTTTTTATTTACTTAGAAATATGACAATAAGAAGTTCTCCATTACAATAAAAAAATATCTGTGTACGTGAAATGGGCAAAATCCCCTCCTTAAGGACTAAAGATCTATGCAGGTGAAATGTATTAAATTCCTCCTTAAGGGGAAAAAGCCGAGGGGGAGGGGTTTGTATGGACTTCTTATAATTTCTACTGTTCCCAAGGGAACGACATTAACGCGGGCGGAGCCGCGGGCAACAGCTAGTTTTATATATTTTCCTCTGTCGTGATCCGTGCCAAATCGCGAGTAGTATTAGGTTTTGAACAATAATAAAAACGGCGGATTTTACTCATCAATCCTCCTTATCCGACCGATCATTCCAGGTTTAAGACTGTATGTATGTTTGTAAATATTTTAAAGAAGAAAGAAAGAAATTTAGATTTGAGTATTGAGTTACTTTATTATACCGTAATTCGTAATTGCCTTATCAGATTTATACGGTAAATGAATTATTTGTTTATTAAATTTACTAATGTCATGACATTTAATTTCTTGTTTGTTCTTTTATCATTAATTATTTTTTCGGTATTGCTTTCTGTTTAATTTAATATTGATTTGTATTATGATAATTTGATTACTAGACTTTAATTTAAAATTTTAACTTGTTGTATATTTGCATGCCACTATTGGTAAAATATGCAGAATTGTATTTATTTATTTCAACACCACATTATGTACCATATTTTAAGCAAATAAATATTCTGATTCGGATTCTAAAATATCATTTTGATCATTACCTTCATTGCTCCAAGTTGTTACTTGGAAATTCTGGCAATGCGATTTGGCAAGACAGTTTCTCTTTAAGAAAACTTGTGTCCTCAGCTGTGGAGCGTTGAGCCCGTGGTTTATTAGAATAGAATAGAATTTTATTTGAAAATGCTAAAACACACACAAAATAACAAATAGGACAAATTCAACAATAAAGGTTATAATCATTATAGCTTGTAAGCGTTGCAGCATTTCAAAAAGGTTGTAGGCTCAGCGTTACGCTTTCCTCACAGTTTATAAGCAAAGCACTGATATTCTGCCTCAACCTGCTGACGATCGGCAGTTATGACAGCATGCCACCACCACCACTATCATTCATCGTTACAGCCACAAAGAATCCACTGCTAGATAAGGGCCTCTCCCAAGTATTCTTCGTTCTATGAAGAGGATATTACCAAACTTACCACGCTTGGCAGGCGGGGTGGCGAGCGCACTTTTTATTGGCTTCTTGACGCTCCGATGCTGCTGCCCATCGCAAGCATTTTAAGCTGGGGAAGGATAGGAATTTGTTGGATTTGGGAAGAGAATGAATGGCATTGGGATACTTCTTACTCGGAAGAATGGGGGAAAAGCAAGTAGCAGCTCGGGAGATCGGGCGTGTGTACCTGAAGCCATACTTGCAACCACCGGAGCAGTTGATGATGACACCCCTGACCATCAACACCTTATATTTATTAATAACTAGCTTTCGCCCGCGGCACCGCCCGCGTCAATGTCGATCCCTCGGGAATAGTACTTTTTCCCGGGATAAAAGGTAGCCTATGTCCTTCTCCGTACTCCAGAGAATTTGTATGCAAAATTTCATGATGATCTGTTCAGTAGTTACGGCGTGAAAGCGTAACAAACAAACAAACAAATAAACAAACAAACAAACAAACAAACAAACAAACAAACAAACAAACAAACAAACAAACAAACAAACAAACAAACAAACATACAAACAAACAAACTCACTTTCGCATTTATAATATTAGTAAGGATTTGTAATTTGGCCGTGTTGATTTTTCAATATCACACTTTGTCAGCAATCCATAAATAACATTAATGGCGTCTTAAATGGTGAAATTTTCCATATATTTATTTACATTATAATGAAGTAGTATACAACGTGATTTTGAACCCCCTAGCTATATTGAAATCTGGGAATCAGAATCCTTAATGGAAGACAGAATTGCAAGAAAAAAAGGTAAAAAACAAAAAAGAAAATTAGGTTTCCCATACAAAGTCAGCCGATCAGCTGGACGAATTTCTATGAAAGGTTAAATTATTTTTTTAGTTTTTCACCTTTTTTTCTTGCAATTCTGTGTTCCATTAGGGTTTCTGATTACCAGATTTCAATATAGCTAGGGAGTTCAAATGAACGCTGTATTAAATTTTGTCGAAATAACGGGTGCGTATTGTTTGATATAATAACAAATTCTATATTTTCATTTCAATAAAGTTCAAAAGATATAATGTTTACATGACATAATCATTACCGATTATATTCTTAAAAGCTATAATATACATAACATTTTTAATTTGAAAAGCATAAACCCTTTATTTATAACGTTTATGAACACTAAATATCACTTGTTATACAAATTGTGCAGTATACATGCCAAAATGTATACCATTCAAAAAGTATACTATTTAAAATAAATATCAATCAAAATCTATAGAAATCAAAAAGTATACGTATTAAAAATATAAAACTGAGAAATATACCAGCTAATTAGTATAGACTCCTTGTCTATTTTGCGAATTTGAATAATTTCAGTAATACTTACAAAATAATTCGCGCAAGGTCATTCATAACTTCATTTTCTTGAAAATAATGCGGAGTAGCCAGCAAAACGTGCATCATTCAAACATAGATGTAGGTAATCGATTTTATTAGTAAAGCAAACGGAAAGTAAACCAAGAATTAATTAACCTCACAGGATTACAAAAAAAAACTATAACTAACAAAAAAAAAATATAGCAATATTTTATTGTATGTAAATATTATGACAAAGTATAAAATAAATAATAAAAAAATGTGATACATACAAAATGCGCGCGCATTTTGTATGTATCACATTTTTTTTAAATAGAAAGATAACTTTTACAATATTTTATTGTATGTAAATATTAAGACAAAGTACGTATTAAAGAAATAAAAAAATTGTGATACATACAAAATGCGCGCGCATTTTGTATGTATCACAATTTTTTTCAAGTAATAATAATGTATTACAATTATTTTTAATAATACCTATTTTATCTTATTTTTTTTAAACTTATATTAGAAGCAAAAATTCGAGGAAATTCACACTCGAAATATTCAGATTTTCGTTAAATATATTGCCTTGTCTTTCTTTTTGTTTTAATATTATTTTAACACTTTACATTATAACTACTTTAAGTAAAATGTATACGATATCTTCGCCAATTGTGAACCGATTTTTCTTTTTTTATATATGAAAACCTTTACTACCAAGTAAGTCCCATTTTAACTTGGTGAACATATGATGAAGAACTTTGGAAATATGGAATTAACTCCTAAAATAAAATTGAATTCGGTTGTTTTTTTTTTAAATTTAATTATTAGTTATGTATTGAAAATCTTCTACCAATTAGTTCGTATAACCAATGATTATTATCCGTAATAATATGTATACATAACGTTTATTATACATAACAACTAATCGATTTTTTAAATTTTATAGTAAAAAAACGGTATTACAATGGTTTGATATGTTAAATAATTGTTATAATAAAAGATATTAGGTTTTTTATACTTATTTCTTTCGATTTTTATCTGACTTGATAATTATACTGACCAAAATTATGTATTTCGTTGATATATATCTTAAAAGATATATATTTTGTGTTTATATGTTATATTACTTACCCCGAAATAACATCACGGATCTTGTTGACAACATGACGCATGTGATACGACTATACAGTGTTGCTGTAACTGTAGGTAGTTAATTTAGCGCCCACATGGCAAATTTACACATGAGCTTTACACGAGAGAAAAAGCAAGGACGATACTGCACGAAATTGTGAAAATTGACGTGTTTTTAAATCACTAGTACTATGCGCTGAATTAATTAAATACATCAAAAGTATTTGTATTATTTAGGTCGATCCTTGAACAAGATCGCCCCCTTATTGGAATTTGAAACAGATTCATATGAAATTTAAAAATGATATATATATGGTATGATATCTAAAAGCATTTTTCTTCGAAAACTTTATAGTCTTTACGTCTAAAACAATAATTCTCACATGACAATATTTATATATACGTCTCGGAGGTCGCCCCCTTTCTTATTTTTTTTATAAAGATATAAATATGAAAATATGAAGACTTTTCATCTGTTTTCCTAATCGCCGAATGGTTCTGCGCAGCCTAATAGCTTGCGCAGTAGCGACGTTTTTCGTTCAGAAAAAGTTAATATCGCGCAAACGGCAATAGAAGTGGTTTTCCACTACATTAAAGGTTTAACTCATTGTGTGGCGAAATCAAATGGAGCGAAAAATTGTTGTCTTGAATATATGAGCAGCATACGGCCATAATGGAGGCTATAATCTTCTACACTCTCAGAAAATAAAAAACCGGCCAAGTGCGAGTCGGACTCGCGTACGAAGGGTTCTCTACCATTATCAATAAAAACGGCAAAAATCATATCTCTCGTATTCGCCTTAAATATTAATTGTATGTTTTTTTTATTATTTATTTTTAAAATAAATATATGACTAAATATTCTGTGAATATTTCTAGCGTCTACCTTTTGCTGTTATCAATATCGAGCAACAAAATCACTTTTGATGTATGAGAGCCCCCCTTAAATATTTATAGCGAAACAGAAATACACCATCTGTGAAAATGTCAAGCCTGGTGACAGACGGATGGACAGGCAGACAGACGGACAGCGGAGCCATATTAATAGGGCCCCTTTTTTACTCTACGGCTACGGAACCCTAGAAACATAGAATGTACCAGCTGCTGCCTCTTCTCGCACAGATCGTAAACACTTTTTGGTTACAGACGATTTTTATTTGCAGCATTATACATACACACATAGTATCACGTCTTTTTCCCTTGCGGGGTAGACAGAGCCCAGGTCTATGAGACCCGAAGGCCACGTTTAGCATGTTGGTGGGCATTAGGTGAATGACGGAATTAAAATAGTGATGGGCTGCTAGCCGCATCGCCTATTAACATGATTCCACGGAATTTTGCCCGTTCCTTTATTCGGCTTTTACGATCTGCACGGGAAGAGAAGCAGCTGGTACATTCTAGGTTTTTTTTTTCTCCCAGACCAGCATGGAAGAATTAAAAGAAGATAAGCAGAATTATAACATTTATTAAAGCCATAGACGTATTATCCGGACAAGTTGCGGCTTCCACTTCTAGCATGGCATCCAAAAGTTTTGATTGTCCGAAATGCAGCGAAAACTCCAGACTTGGAGCTTTCCAACTATAAAAATAATGAAGAAAACCGAGGAGTCTGGACAGCGGCCAGCGGTGTGCCAGACTTTACAGTTATTAAAGTGCAATGGCGGTGCTTTCCTTAGATGTTTTAACCCCGAAACCAAAAATTTAATGTTCACATATATCTATATTTAATTATGTATATAAACGGGACTTACACGAACCTTTCTATTATTTGTTTCCGTTGACGTTTCAATGGAGTTAGATTCATCATCCCGTTAAGTCCCGTTTAAATACATATAATGTGTTTAAATAAAGCACATAGTTTAAAAAAAGAATATTGCTGTCTAAAAAAAAGACAGCAATTTGTATTTTTATTAAAAATGCTACTGGTAGACACACAAATGTGCGTCTATCTGTAGTATCAATCCTTTATTTAATAGTATATTATTTGCATCTCTCGCAGAGCGTAGAAGCCGGACAAGGGAATGGGCGAAAATCTAAAGAATCATGACAATAGGCGATGCGGCTAACAACCCTTCACTATTTTGATTCCGTTTTTCACCTTTACGCCCACCAACACGCTTAATGTGGCCTTTCAGTCTTATGGTATTACTTAAAGGATAAAAGACCTGATAATATGTATCTATGTATTTAGAGGGCTAAGGTAAGGTAACACAAGCTGAGGCATTCCTTTGCCATTTATTTTTAGAAGTTAGCAATTTTTATGTTTACTGTAAGCAAAGGCTATAAATTACTTTTTTATTTTTTATTTTTTTTTTATTTTTAGAGTGATAGCTACATATTTTGTGATATTTAAGGTCTAGGCTTTTGTCGATGTCATTGTATGGAAAGAAACACACAAAATATTTTTGCCACGAAATAATAGTGTGGTTTACCATTGCCTTTTTTTACATAGTGGATAATATACTTCGGGTTCTAACCCGACACTCTAGAGAGTAATATTCGTTTCTCGCTGGAAGCACACGGAATAATTAGTTTAAACGTCGACGAAGTCGCAGGCAAAAGCTTGTGTCATAATATGTTTTAGTTTGATTATTGATCGAGTATAAAAGCAACTTCTACTTTCAACATGGCATCTAAAAGTTTAGATTGTTTGAAACGCAAGCGAGCGTAAAGTCCAGACACCGCGCTTTCCAACTATAAAAATAATGAAGGAAATCGCGGACTCTGGACAGGGGCCAGCGATGTGACACTGCACTTTCATTAAAGTGTAGCAGTCCTTTCGTAAGATGTTTAAATGCTCGGTGCTAAAAGAGAGGTGTTATTTCTTTCGTGGATGACTTAGTAACGAGCTTCTTTTTGCTTAATAATAGCTATTATTGACTAGCTCCGTGGCGCAGCAGTCAACACGCCAGCCTGCGATACGAGAGTGCCCGGGTTCGATCCCCGGCCAGGTCAAGATGGAAAAATTATCTTTTTCAGATTGGCCTGGGCCTTGGATGTGTATATGTATTTGTTATAAAATATATTATTGTTGAGTTAGTATACCATTACACAAGTCTCGAACTTACTTTGGGGCTAGCTCAATCTGTGTGATTTGTCCGTATATATGTATTATATATATATGTGTTAATCCCTTGGGAACAGTACTTTTCCCTGGACAAAATGTACCCTATCTCCTTTTCCCTACCCCAGATGTCACGTATGAATATTCAAATATTTATTCATTAGGCCTTTTCAGACAATTCACATTTTAAATACTACTTATTAAAATATATTCAAATTATTAATTATTGTTCAAAAGCTACAAACTACTAGCGTTTCGGAACCGACCTTAATAAAAATAAAACAACAAATTTAATAATGGACAGAAAAATATACCAAAAGTAATGAAGCAAACTAGGAAAGAAACTAAAGTTGGACCAAAATTGTACCCACAAATCTAGATTATTGGCCACAGGCCGTCAGTAGACAGCTAGATCTTCATTACTGCGAAGGGTCGATTCTGGAGGGCTTCTCATTTCACGCCACGTTACCACGAAGTATTTAAATTAAGTAATAGGCTTGTTTCCTGTGTCAAAAAAATAATATTAAAATTAGTCCGTCAGTTATATGATAAAAAAATATTGGACACGTATTTTTTTCTTTGTTAATTAAACGTTAAAAAAGAGGAAGACCGAGGAAGAGATCGATAAATGACACTAACAAGTTTAAGAAGGATTAGAAGAGTTTATCGAGGGAAAGGAATTTGTGGAAACAAAGAGGGGAGGCTTTTGCCCAGCAGTGGGACACAAATGGCTAAAAAAAAAAAAAACGATAAATGTTAAAGATAAAGCGCGTTAAAGTTCTTGAATCTCGTGACGTCACAGCTAGCTAAAAAGTGTAGCTAACTGTCACGTCACAAGGAATTTCTTTATTATTTGTTTCATTGACGAATCCATTCCCCCATTACCTTGACCGACTACTACGGTCTGCGTGGGAAGAGAAGCAGCTGGCACATTCTACGTTTTTTCTTGTCTCCCAGATCAGTACGGAAGCAACAGTGTTTGTGCTTTAATAAATTCAAATTCTTTAGTTTGTAATTTTTTTTTTATTTCTGTCGTGTTCTATCTGTAATGTTCGAATTGTGAAGTGATGCTTTCTAGAATAAGCCACTAATGATAATGAAGACGGCGAAGTGGTCTTAAACAATTGGAGAGCCGCCAGCAATGCACACTCCACGTTATAGCACTGTATTTATGTACTGTTTTCTTGTATAACTTAATTAACGAGGGATTCAAGACGATGCTTCTTTCTTGTTTTGATATTCGTATATGTATGTAGGCCAGAACCTGAGTATGGCAATATCCTCCCATGAAACGAAGAATCCTTGGGAGAGGTCCATGTCCAGCAGTGGACTTTTTGTGGCTGTAATGATGAGGCCAAAACCGCGATCAGATTTCAAGCTGCATAATAGCATCTGAAAGGGCTAGAATACTGATGATAGCGTTGAAGAGCTCGAAATATTGAACCACTTGCGGTTTTCAATCCAAGTGGTACCACAACTGGATAATCCATCAGATGGACCATCGTTTGGACAGAACCACACACCACACAAATTGTTGATAAAGCAACTCCACCTTACTTGGTCCTAGCATTTTTCAACAAAAGCTCGAAGTCTATTTAGCGACTTTCAGACTGCCCAGGGAAGTCTCTCCAACTCGTCTGTCCAGCGAGGAGAGTGTAGGATAAATACTCTGTCTGCTCTGAACAATTATGGCTCCGGTAGTGCTCCTGTAGTGGAGACTAAAAAGATCCGATGATGATGAAATATATATACATATATATAATATATGACTTATAAAAAATATAATGTGTAAAGAAAACCCAGTGGAATTCTTGAAGATGGCCAAAAAAACATTTAAGTTCTAAACTCAAAGAGAGAACTCAAATGTTTTTTTGACGTTCCCAACATTTTTGTTCGGAAATGTAATTTTTTTGAGTTCGCTGCTTTGATCCCATAGATAGTCGTCTCGTACATATTTTTGTTTTAGTTTTATATGCATTGTTGTTCCTTTAGAAGTGTAAATAGGAAATATGGTACTCCGGCTTTTTCGCTCACCAAACGAAGCATAGAAGCAGTAAAGCACAGAAAATCGACGTTTGAGTAGAACTCAAACGTCGATTCTCTGTGAGAGTGTCATACTTCCCTGAACGAGCCCCTATTTTGCCGGTATCGAGGCTATACCTCGCCTAAAACCTGATCTTTGATACTGTGTAAATTTATTTCTGTGTTTTATTTTGCATTCACAATGCTATTTTGATATATTCTCATTAAATTAAGAAATAAAATATGATGAAAAAATTGTAAGTGGGCGGGATTTGAACCAGCGACTTTAAGTCTATGTACGACTTACGCTCTACCAACAGGCGGTGGCTCAGTTGGTAGAGCGTTAGTAATAATATAATAATAAATAAATATATACGGACAAATCACACGGATTGAGCTAGCCCCAAAGTAAGTTCGAGACTTGTGTTATGGGATACTTACTCAACGGTACTATATTTTATAACAAATACATATATAGATACACATCCAAGACTCAGGCCAATCTGAAAAAGATCATTTTCTATCTTGACCTGGCCGGGGATCGAACCCGGTCACTCCGTGTCGCAGGCTGGCGTGTTGACCGTTGCGCCACGGAGCTAGTCGAATACGGATATATGAATGTAGGCCAGAACCTGAGTATGGCAATATCCTCCCATGAAACGAAGAATCCTTGGGAGAGGTTCATGTCCAGCAGTGGACTTTATGTGGCTGTAATGATGAGGCCAGAACCGCGACCAGATTTCAAGCAGCCTAATAGCACCTGAAAGGGAATAATACTTGAATACTGATGATAGCGTTGAAGAGCTCGAAATATCTAACCACTTGCGACTTTCAATCCAAGTGGTCCCAAAACTGGGCAGCTAGGGTAATCCATCAGATGGACCATCGTTTGGACAGCACCGCAGTCACACAAATTGTTGTTAAAGCAACTCCACTTTACTTGGTCGTAGCATCTTCCAACACAAGCTCGAAGTCTATTTAGCGACTTTCAGATTGCCCAGGAAAGTCTCTCCAACTCGTCTGGCCAGTGAGGAGAGTGTAGGATAAATCCTCTGTCTGCTCTGGCCAAGTATGGCTCCGGTAGTGCTCCTGTAGTGGAGACTAAAAAGATCCGATGATGATGAAATATATATACATATATATAATATATGACTTATAAAAAATATAATGTGTAAAGAAAACCCAGTGGAATTCTTGAAGATGGCCAAAAAAACATTTGAGTTCTAAACTCAAAGAGAGAACTCAAATGTGTTTTTGACGTTCCCATATAAATAAATTCAACGGCCGAACATTTTTGTTCGGAAATGTAATTTTTTTGAGTTCGCTGCTTTGATCCCATAGATAGTCGTCTCGTACATATTTTTGTTTTAGTTTTATATGCATTGTTGTTCCTTTAGAAGTGTAAATAGGAAATATGGTCCTCCGGCTTTTTCGCTCACCAAACGAAGCATAGAAGCAGTAAAGCACAGAAAATCGACGTTTGAGTAGAACTCAAACGTTGATTCTCTGTGTAAGTGCGATACGTGGCTCTACCTCGCCAAAACCTGATCTTTCATACTGTGTGAATTTATTTTTGTTTTATTTTGCATTCACAATGCTATTTTGATATACTCTCATTAAATCCTTATCCTTACTTCCTTATCCTTACTAATATTATAAATGCGAAAGTGAGTTTGTTTGTTTATTTGTTTGTTTGTTTGTTACGCTTTCACGCCGTGACTACTGAACCGATCATCATGAAATTTTGCATACAAGTTCTCTGGAGTACGGAGAAGGACATATGCTACCTTTTATCCCGGGAAAAGTACTATTCCCGAGGGATCGACATTGACGCGGGCGGAGCCGCGGGCGAAAGCTAGTTAAGAAATAAAATATGGTGAAAAAATTTCAATTGGGCGGGATTTGAACCTGCGACTTTAAGTCTATGTACGACTTACGCTCTACCTCAGGCGGTGGCTCAGTTGGTAGAGCGTAAGTCAATAATAATACAATAATAAATAAATATATACGGACAAATCACACAGATTGAGCAAAGTAAGTTCGAGGCTTGTGTTATGGGATACTAACTCAACGATACTATATTTTATAACAAATACATATATAGATACACATCCAAGACCCAGGCCAATCTGAAAAAGATCATTTTCCATCTTGACCTCGAACCCGGTCACTCCGTGTCGCAGGCAGGCGTGTTGACCGCTGCGCCACGGAGCTAGTCTATAGACAGATAGACAGAGCCAAGGTCCATAAGACCTTATGGCCACATTTAGCATGTTGGGGGCGTGTAGATAGAAAACGGAATTAAAATAGTGATGGGTTGCTAGCCGCATCGCCTATTGACATAATATAAAGGCAAAGATAATTTTCGACTTTTAAAAGAGGTTGAAGGACTCCATTACTAGAGAAATGCTGCTACAGTGATGATAATTTTTAGGCTAAAGCGGTTGTAGTAAAATGTTGACTTGATGGTACTCGTACAATTTTGACATCCTTATCCTTACTAATATTATAAATACATCCTTATCCTTACTAATATTATAAATGCGAAAGTGAGTTTGTTTGTATGTTTGTTACGCTTTCACGCCGTAACTACTTACGCTCTACCTCAGGCGGTGGCTCAGTTGGTAGAGCGTAAGTCAATAATAATACAATAATAAATAAATATATACGGACAACTCACACAGATTGAGCAAAGTAAGTTCGAGGCTTGTGTTATGGGATACTAACTCAACGATACTATATTTTATAACAAATACATATATAGATACACATCCAAGACCCAGGCCAATCTGAAAAAGATCATTTTCCATCTTGACCTCGAACCCGGTCACTCCGTGTCGTAGGCAGGCGTGTTGACCGCTGCGCCACGGAGCTAGTCAAAATAAGGGTACTGTGTGAATTGTTCTCTCCTTTTGTGAATGAAAACACTATAAATTTCCTAGCACGGGCTCTTTGTAACTGTAGCGAAGTGTATCATTCAGTTTCCACTTCGCTAACAAACTGTAACTTCTACTAAGTTTCCAGGAGTCCTGAGTTAAAGGTTGAAAGTCATCGGTTTTGTTAGCAATAGTTTAAGGTTATTGCGAAGAAAGCGCTCTTAATAATTGGTCGTGCTTCGGAAGGCACGTTAAGCCGGTGGTCCCGGCTGCCATCTGGTAGTCGTTAAAGGAACCACGTCAGAGGCCGAGAGGCCGTTCCGAAGAACTCTGACACCAGGGTGTGCATGGTCGATTGACCGTGACGCCTACTCGAACTGACTGATGAATAATTGGTCTTTTGAATTGATTTACCAACAGTTAATGAGGTATACATAAGGCTATGGCCGCTGACAGGTGACTGACCCCCACCCCGCACATAGTACACTACAGTCTTAAACTAAACAATTTTATAAATTTTACATTTATATAATTTTAAATAACAAATAATAATAAATTCGATTATAGAATTAATTAATTGTAAAATATAATGAACTAGCTTTCGCCCGCGGCTCCGCCCGCGTCAATGTACTTTTAAAAGATAGCCTATGTCCTTCTCCGTGCTCCAGAGAACTTGTATGCAAAATTTCATTATCTTCGGTTCAGTAGTTACGGCGTGAAAGCGTAACAAACATACAAACAAACTCACTTTCGCATTTATAATATTAGTAAGGATGAGGATGTCAAAATTGTACGAGTACCATCAAGTCAACATTTTACTACAACTGCTTTAGCCTAAAAATCATCATCACTGTAGCAGCATTTCTCTAGTAATGGAGTCCTTAAACCTCTTTTAAAAGTCGAAAATTATCTTTGCCTTTATATTATGTCAATAGGCGATGCGGCTAGCAACCCATCACTATTTTAATTCCGTTTTCCATCTACACGCCCCCAACATGCTAAATGTGGCCATAAGGTCTTATGGACCTTGGCTCTGTCTATCTGTCTATAGACTAGCTCCGTGGCGCAGCGGTCAACACGCCTGCCTGCGACACGGAGTGACCGGGTTCGATCCCCGGCCAGGTCAAGATGGAAAATGATCATTTTCAGATTGGCCTGGGTCTTGGATGTGTATCTATATATGTATTTGTTATAAAATATAGTATCGTTGAGTTAGTATCCCATAACACAAGTCTCGAACTTACTTTGGGGCTAGCTCAATCTGTGTGATTTGTCCGTATATATTTATTTATTTATTTACTAGCTTTCGCCCGCGGTTCCGCCCGCGTCAATGTCGATCCCTCGGGAATAGTACTTTTTCCTGGGATAAAAGGTAGCCTATGTCCTTCTCCACACTCCAGAGAACTTGTATGCTAAATTTCATGATGATCGATTCAGTAGTTACGGCGTGAAAGCATAACAAACAAACAAACAAACAAATAAATAAATAAACAAACAAACAAACTCACTTTCGCATTTATAATATTAGTAAGGATTTTACCCCTCAAGGGAAAAAGACGTGATACTATGTATATATGTATGTATCAATGTTATAAGTGTTAACTAACCTTTTAATGCTTTGTATGTGTAATAAATAGGTCACTTACTATGTTTCAATTCATTTATTCCATAACAAGATAATTTGTGTCGGAAACTTAAAATTAAAAGTAATTTACAATATTATTATTACTAACATAAAATTTGAATTAATCATAATAAAGTTTAGACAGTCACACATTTTAATAACATTTGTATAATTTGTATTGTATTAAATTAAAATATATATTATCATCATGTCAAAATTAATAATTTAAGTTATAATTCCAGAACTTCATTTTTAATAATAATCATCAACAGAGTAGAAGACTTTTTCCAAGAGATGCTTTTTTTTTAAAGTAATAAGTTCCAATGTATCCTTGATGTCTTTTGGTAATTTAATGTAAGCCTTGTATGCCTGTGTGTTATGTTATTCAATGTTATAAATTGCGAAATGTGTAATAACTCATTTAAATAGTAAACGGTGTTCATGGTTCCCAAGATATATGGCATGGCTCCCTAGTTTGGGAATCGATGTTAATTCTATGACTGTATTTAATTTTTCTGGCAATAAAAGCATTTTCTTTATATTTCTAAGTTGGTAGTTTGTTGAAAAGAACCACAGTCTGATTTCGCGGGCAGTGCATAACAATTAGTAAAGCACTGTACGGATCCGCACCACACATCTCTTCTTTAGATTACAGCTAAAAATCATTGTATTGCTCTCGGGCAATATTACCACTGAGCTGTGTCCTTTTTGTATTGCTGTAGCACACGCATTGAAATTTGCGCATCATTACATAGTATAAAACAAAGTCGCTTCCCGCTGTCTGTCCGTCCCTATGTATGCAATCTTTAAAACTACGCAACGGATTTCGATGCGGTTTTTTTTAATAGACAGAGTGATTCAAGAGGAAGATTTATGTGTACATTGCACCCGTGCGAAGCCGGGGTCCGGGTCGCTAATATAGGTATATATTTTATGTAATTTTTGTACTTACTGTTCTTCTTATTACTGTTTTTTTTTTGTATGTGTATTATGGCAGCAATTAAATGAATTATCTATCTCGAACTAATTTCGGCCGGGGACCAATCTAACCTAAAAATATTCAGATGTTTATGATCCGTCACTTTCAGACCAGATGAGATAGGCTTCAAATGATTTCGGTCCAAATTTTTGCAGGATCTATAAAACGTTTTCGTTAGATGTTATGATTATTTTGGCGCGAGATCTTCGACCATCTGAACTTTCCCATTTCCGATCGTGACTGGTATATTCTTGTGAAAATATTTGTTTTTATTCCGTTGAGTTTATTATTCTTCGTATTTAAGCGGCTAAATATGATTACAAATATTATTCTACGCATTTAAAGTAGAATAAATGGGTATCTCTTGGATAGGCATGTATCATCCTCGTCTTCATCGTCACTTACCATCAGGTGAGATGGGAGACAAATGCCTAATCCAACATTTAGTAAAAAAAAATTAACCAATAAATATATAGAAATAAATATATATAATATATTTTTATGATCACTTTGTCACTAATTTAGGGTTTTTCTGGTAGGTTTAGTTTTAGCGATTATGTTTTTTCTATCTTTGTTGTAAATGTTGTGTTTTTTTTTGTAAAAAAATATTTTAAATGACAGACATGTCATGTGTGTTTGTAACTAACGAGGACTTTCAAAAGCGACCTTTTAAAAAAAGATTAATTATTCTTTTTCTAACGTTCAAAAAGAAAAAAACATTACATCCGCTTTTTAGCAGTCATGTAAATAATAGCTATAAGTTAAAGTGAGTGTGCTTGTCGGAGTAATGACGTGTTCCATCGCTCCCCTCTTATAACAAATGGCCCGTAATTTCGGGCCATTTTTCTTACCAGCTGGCCAATTGAGACGTCTCGGTAACGACACTATTCCTACTACCTTGTTTGGACTGAAATGATAACAATGGTTACTGTTTAATAGCAGAATTATGATCTTTATGTATATGTTAATAGGTTATGCCATGGGTTACACTGTGAAGCGATAAAAGTTTCTTTTTACAATTTATTAGCTACTAGCTTTCGCCCGCGGCTCCGTCTGCGTCTATATCGATCCCTCGGGAATAGTACTTTTTCCCGGGATAAAAGGTACCCTATGTCCTTCTCCATACCCCAGATAACGTCTATGCAAAATTCCATGATGATCGGTTCAGTAATTACAACGTAAAAGCGTAACAAACAAACAACCAATCAAACAAATAAACTCACTTTCGCATTTATAATATTAGTTAGGATTATGTAACGCAGCCCTAATTCAATCTCCCAAGAACTAGTCACTGTCCGTGTGCTGCCTTTAGGCATCCAGAAATGTTACACTGTAGCAGAATAAGGAGAGAGGATCAATCAACATGTTAACAACAACATTAACAACTAAGCTCTCTCGTAAGCTAACATTAGTCTGCCAGACAAACGACCTAGATCTCGGCGTGGATGGATGGCGTAGCTGAAAATCAAAGCAACCTACTTACCTTGTGGATATATTGAATGAATGAATGAACAATTCTTTATTGCACCAAATAAACACACAAAATTTATTCTCAGTTATTTAAAGAATTAAAATATAATACTTTTTGACTAGCTCCGTGGCGCAGCGGTCAACACGCCTGCCTGCGACACGGAGTGACCGGGTTCGATTCCCGGCCAGGTCAAGATGGAAAATGATCTTTTTCAGATTGGCCTGGGTCTTGGATGTGTATCTATATATGTATTTGTTATAAAATATAGTATCGTTGAGTTAGTATCCCATAACACAAGTCTCGAACTTACTTTGGGGCTAGCTCAATCTATGTGATTTGTCCGCATATATTTATTTATTTATTACTTTAATTTTTTAATACATACATAGCGCGAAGAACCGATGGCCGATGGGGCAGAAAGGTGCTCGAATGGCGACTACGTACCGGCAAGCGCAGCGTTGGACACCCACCGACCAGGTGGTCGGACGATCTAACCAAATTTGCAGGAAGACGCTGGATGCATGCCGCTTCCAACCGGTCATATTGGAAATCTTTGGGGAAGGCCTATCCAGCAGTGGACTTCTTGCGGCTGAGATGATGATTTTTTTATTTATATCAAAAAATAAAATGAATATTTCTTCTTCTTTTTGGCGTCATCTGGTTCTATCCGACGCAGCGTTCTATATTTCACTCCGGATGTATCCCACCTAGCTTGACGACGACTGAATAAACATGAGTACAACCGAGTTTCCATAAGAACAGAAGATTTTTAAAATCACTTTATTAAAGATATGAAGCTTATTTTTTACAATTACGTTTCATCCCTCATATTGGCTAATGTTACAGACATGTACATGGGAATCCCTATTAAAAACGACCAGTAGCGACTATTAGTCGGGAAGACAAATCACCAGGATCACAGACACAATAGATAGTGCAGGCCAAGAGGCCATTACTGTTGTTTATCATTCGGGCCATTCCAGGCACTTTTGGCATTGCTAGCGATAATAGCTCCCGACATAATAGTGTGTGAGGTATATTTATTTATTTATTTATTTTTATTTATTTATTTATTTACTTCTTACAGCTATCATTACAGGATTTGGTACCTAATGCGATACCTATATATTTATTTCCATAGTTTTCCCCGACTTACGAGTACTTCACGTAATTCATAGCTTAAGTTCTTTATGCTATATGTTTGCTCTTTCGGGCATACCTATCTACATATACAGAATATTAGGGTCATCATCATAATTTCGTGCAGGTGTCACGGTCCATACAAACTTTGGTGTCAGAGTTCTTCGTAACCGCCTCTCAGCCTCTGACGTGGTTCCTTTAACGACTACCAGATAGCAGTTGGGACTGACGGCTTAATGTGCCTTCCGAAGCACGGAATCATCTTTATTATCAGAGAATCAGGTGATTCAAGCCTGCAATGTCCTAACCAAACTAGAAACAACTAAACAAAGTATGCCTTCCGTGGGAATCGAACCCACGACTCCCGAGTCTACAGGCTAACGCCTTAACCACTCGACCACGGAGGCAGTTCTGATGGTTAAGTTATAATATTGTAAATTTATAACAAAATCCATTCAGTAGTTTTTGCGTGCGTTGCAACAATTTTTTTTTTCTTTAAATAGCCGACTTCAAAACTCTAAACCGATTTGGATGACCAATCCAAATGGGATCAATTTAAAAAATATTTTTTCAAATCTTTTCATACATTACGGAGTTACGAGATCGTTCACCATTCATCATTTCAGCCTCAAGAAGTCCACTGCTGGACATAGGCTTCTTCTGGGGATTTCCAAAATGACCGATTGGAGGCGGCCTGTAGATATCAAGCATTTCCCTGCGACTTTCATCAGGTCGTCCGACCACCTGGTCGGTGAGTGTCCAACGACGCGCTTGTGGTCACCATTCAAGAACCTTTCTTATGCCCTTATCGGCAATTGTCTCTCCACGCTATGTGCCTTGCTCACTGCCACTTCAAGGAACTCAGTCTCTTAGCTATGTCGGTGATTTTTTTTCTACCTCCTCATTTATATCTGTTAGTCAGTTATGAGCTAGTGGCGTGTCGAACCTACACACGTCAACCTTCTTCGCAATCATAGATTTGTACGACGTCCAGAGCGCGTCAAATGCCTTTTTAGGTATACTATATGGACTACAAATAGGACAAATAGTTTGCGCGCAGAACTTTCTTCTTTTGCCTCAGCTCGGACGTCAAAAATTCACCGACCAATATTTTTAATTTAATAGTAATTATAAAAATATTTTTAATACATATAATTAAATCCGAATCTATTCCTCAAATGATATGACACAAGGAAAAGAGTGAACCATGTAACAGAACAATATAAGCGAAAGTTGGTAAGTGGTGAACAAAAAAAAGCGCTTTTGAAAAAAGTATTTTTGGAATGGGTCCTACATTATTTAATAAGCTACTTGATTATTTTAAAACTTTATATCTTGTGGCATTTAAGAATAAATTGAAGTTATTATTGCAATTATTCAATAAATGATTACTTAATTGACACTTTGGAATACAAAGACATTGTAAATAATTTGACATCTTAATATAGGTACTTTTCTTTTCTTATTATTTTATTTAAATTTTATATGATAATAATATAACTTTTTTTTTAAATATTGTACGTCCGGCCTAGGACAGGACATGGTAAGACTGATAAAATTTAATGTGTTACCTTTAGATACCCATGTTCAACAATAAAGATATTTGTATTTTTATTAATATTTTTTATATATAGCAGTGTAAATCTTATATTGTAAAACACAAAAATAAAGTCATACAAACATAGGCCTACCTTCACTGCTATAAGCTAACAAACATTAAAAAAACATACAACCGAATTTATAACCTCCTATTTTTGAAGTCGGTTAAAATTGCTTTAGCCGAACAAAAAACCAGTAATGAACTGAATAATAGTTGAGTAAACTAATAAACAATGAGATTACTTTATGTTATTATCTTTTGGTATCTTTGGCTGACTACAAATAGAATATCCAATCTGATATACCTTTGATGTTGTTTTCTTGGCGGATTTGATCAAAGAGGCAATGAGATAACAGATGTTGGTTTAGGAATTATTTATTGCGATGTAGTAACGTGTAACTCGTGTAAGCAAGTCTTAGAAATGCTTACAGAGTTAATAAAACAATAGTTATTAAGGCGCTGTGCATCAGAAGAATAATGTAAAACGTCTATTTTTTCGTCGCGCAGTTAGCCTTTTTTTCCATGGAATACTAGCATGAAAAAAAATTACGTACAGTACCTACAAAGATCAAAATCAATGGTTACATCAAAATATTTAAAACCTAGCAAAATAAAATAACAAAAAAAGCTATACCCAGAAAAAGTTTCGTCGCGAATTACTTGATATTTTCAGCGACAACTACCAACTTTTTTACGTCTATAAAAAGTATAACTTAATGAGCAAGATGGATACCTAAAAAAATACAATATTTGGTTATAATTATTGAATTATTAAATTTAAAGTGAAAATTAACACGGAAATGGCAGACACGAGTTTGAAATGAGACTAGAGACAGGCCAAGCGGTATCGCCAGTTTCAACCGCTACAAACGGTTAAGGGATACAGCGCCTTAAATCTGTATAAATACCTATTCGATCAGAAAAAGGTATATCAATAGAAACCTCAAAACAAAAGAAATGCGAAGGGACTAAGGAAAGACAGCCGGGATATAAATTAAGAATGTCAGTCGCAAGGCGGCGTCGGGGACACTGACCAGACCACTTCGACTTTTTCTTAGCGCAACCACAAAAAAAAACACTAATGTACATTTTCATTACTACTTGATTAAAGTTAGTGGTATACTAAGTTATCCTTAAGAGTTTATAAGTAAAAGTTGCAAATGCCATACAAACATCTTAAGAAGACGAGCTCTGTGGCGCAGTGGTTAACACGCGCGCGACACGAGGGTTCCCGGGTTCAATCCCCGGCCAGGTCAAGATAGAAAAAAAAATTTAGATTGACCTGGGTCTTGGATGTTTTTCTATCTATCTATTATAAAATATAGGTATCCTACGACACAAGTTAACAACACACTGTGGGGCTAGCTCAGTTTGTGTGTTATGTCTCTATATATTTATTTAGTTATTTATTTTTATTTATTATATCCTTTTACGATATCTAACCTGTATTCGCTACAATAATGTATTTCTAGCTTTAGTCACATATCTTTGTACTATGTAGTTCCCGTAATATTTAATTTTATTCGATGAAATAGAAGTAGACCTTTGTCCTTATTAATCGATCATCATCACCATTATCTCAGCTGTAAGCAGTCCACTGCTGGACTTACGTCTCCCCAAGGATTTCCATCATCATGGGAGTGTTTTGTCTAGTCTTCCCATGGAGGTCGTAAGAAGCGAATTAGGAAAACAAGCTAAACAAAGCTCATTAATATCAATGAGACCTCTCCCGTCTAGCCAGCGCGGAGAGTGTAGGCCAAATCCCCTGACTGCGCTGGCCAAGTATGGCTCCGGTAGTACAGAGAGGGTCATACTCCTGCAGTGGAGACTAAGAAGACCTGATGATGATAATGGGAGTGTTTTGCCATACTCTCCACGCTTGCCAGACGGGTTGGCGAGCGCAAATGTAGTCCTTTACTGTGATACTTCAAAATTCGGAGTCAGCTTTAAAGAAGCATTTTAGATTATTCTATTAAGAGGGTGCCGCGCGAAGGATATATTTTTAATAAAAAAAATAAGAAAGGGCCCCCCTTTCTTATTTTTTTTATTAAAAATATAGCGCCTATATTAAAAATATAATTTAAAAATATAGGCCTGCGAGATTTAAATATTATAAATATTTTCATGTTAGAATTATTGTTTTAGATGTAAAATTTACAAACTTTTCGAAAGAAATTTTTTTTTTACTAATTATTGATGTAGGCATTTGTCTCCCATCTCACCTGATGGTAAGTGACGATGGAGACGAGGATGTTAAATGCCTATTCAAGAGATACCCATTTATTCTACTTTGGAATGTTGCGGGACTGTACTTGTTTTTAGATATCATAACATATATGTATCGTTTTTAAATTTCATATGTTTCAAATACCAACAAGGCGGTGATCTTGTGCAAGGGTCGACTTAACAAATTTTGATGCAGTTAATTAATTCAGCGAATTGTACTAGTGATTTTAAAATACGTCATATTCCACAATCTCGTGCAGTACCTTCTTAATGCTGTTATAAGATTCGCAACGTTTTTACGGGCAGTCACTATATGTTTTTACCCGATATTAGTATTTATATATTTTGATTACGGACTGACATAGTCTTTGGCGGAAATAACGCATTAAATATCGATATTTATTCTGATCTATTAACAAATGGAAGCAACAATACTGGTATTTCTGATAAGCGGTGGAAAATACAAGTTCTTAGCGGAACCGGATATTGCGCGCTCCTGGAAACGGTTTTACCGGCAGCCGGCTCGTATCTGAGTTATGTTTGCCTTCCTTTGTAAGCGACGGTTTGCTATGCGTTTGAGATATGAATGTTGAGATTTAAGATATTGATACATTTTTTAAAAACCTTCCGGTGCCGTCCAGTTGGGCGTCCAAGATCGTTGGAAGGATGAAGTCGCCAAAGACCTGAAAGAGTTGGAAGTATCCGACTGGTCAGAGGTGGCACAGAATAGGGAGGAATGGCGCACTTTAATGTCGGAGGCCAAGATCGCTGAGCCAGCGAAGTAAGTAAGTATACATTTTTTATACAAGCAGGTCTTCAATTCAAGTTGGGGCGAAAAGCCATTTTTTGTATGTATGTATGTATGTTTGTTCCGCGATAACTTTAGAACCAATGCTCCAATCAAGATGAAATTTAGAATATATATAGATCTTATAAATACAATTTTCAAGTTCGTTGGGCATCAACATCGGTTCAGCAGTTTACGAGATATTTAAATAAATGTTAAAGAATTTCGAGAAATGAAAATTGAAAATGACGTTTAGGCTGAATATGTTACAAGATGGCGCTAAAATCAATTTTAATTTTACATCTTGAAGGTTACCACAGCCGCCGCTAGGTGGCGGTATTTCGTTGAAGCCTGCTTTGTCCATGCTTTGTGTATTAAATTTAAATTTGTTAACAAAACATGAACAATTATAAACTAGAACGGTACTTTCTTCTCTATACTTATCTAATGTTTGATTCAGTCGAAGCACGGTAGTCACCCGATCGAAAAGATTAAACTTTGAGCCGCGCAAGAAAATTTGATTTTTCAATGATTGCAAATATTTCTTTCGCTGTTTGTTCCAAGTTAAATTCCAAGTGACTTTCTTATTTTTAATTTATAACATTTCGTTCCTTTAGAACAGAAAAATACCAGTCCATGAAAATTTCCATAATAAATTCTTGTTAGTTCCAAATTTCTCCAACAGATGGAGTCAGAAGTGCAAAAATGCGTAGGGTTATTTTAATACGTTTTTATTTATCTTTAATTTTAAGTATGTATATGTTTGTTCGGGTGTAAGCCTGCAACCGAAAATTAAAGCAGTTATTTACAACCAATTTAACTTCAATTTCGCATTGTACTTAACTTTATGGTGGTGGAAGATAATTATAAAAAATCGCTGATCTGATTTAAAGATGACGAGCTTTTTAATGATGAACATCCCGTTTACAACATTTTACAGATTCAATCCTTTCACAATAAAAGCTGGTAAAAAAAACGGCCAAGTGCAAGTTGGACTCGCGCACGAAGGTTTCCATCTATAAAAACGGCAAAAAAATCATGTCTTATGCATGGGACCTCACTTTAACATTAATTTTATTTTTTATTTAATTATAATATATAACTACATATTCTGTGAAAATTTCAATCGTCTACCTGTTGCCGTTATCAATGTAGAGCCAAAACAAGCAAAAACATCACGTTTGTTGTATGGGAGCCATTAAATATTTATTATATTATCGATTTTTTAGTATTTCCTGTTATAGCGGCAATAGAAATACATCATCTGTGAAAATTTCAGCTGTCTAACTATCACGGTTCATGAGATACAGACTGGTGAGAGACGGACGGATAGACAGACAGACAGACAGCGGAGCGATATTAATAGGGTCCGGTGTTTCATACCCAAAGGGTTAAACCCTTTGGGTATGAAACAATTAAAATGAATGAAAAAAGTAGTGTAAGAAGAAACAATTCCGCAATACAGACACAATAAAGACAAAGAAATGGGGTTCAGTGGGCGAAAGATAAGTACAGATGTAGAATCCAAATGTACGCAAACCATATTTGGAAGGTAAAGCCGAAGCATAGAAAGAGGAGTATGGGAGTGCAGCACTCTTCGAGAGAAACAAAAACAAAAGCCAAATGAAAAAGGAGCTGGGGTGTGTCCTCAACCTTATCAATATCGCATAAGGTTCAATATGGTTTTCCTAATCATTGCAGCGAATTTTCACCTTTAGACTGAGTAGATCTTTTTCAGGTCCGTAAGTCAGATGCCTTAACAAATATGACCCTAAGTTCTAGCCATAAACGCCTGGCCTTTTCAAATGAATACATACATACTATCACTACATTTTTTTCCTTGTAACAAAGCCCAGATCTTTTTAAGACCGAAAAACTAACGTTTAGCATTTGGTGGACGTGCTGGTGGAAAACGGAACCAACATAATGATGGGTGGAAACGGAAACAACATGTTGATAGTCGCATCGCCTATCAACATGATTCCTGATTTTGCCCATTCCCTCGATCGGTTTTTCTCTATTCCATGCTGGTCTGGCAGAAAAGAAAAAATGTAGAATGTCCAGCTGCTTCTCACGCAGATTGTTAAATTAAATAAATCAACAAATTTGTACTATCTCTAAAACGTCTATTAGTATTAGCAAACAAAAACCACAATACCGATATTTCTGATAAGCGGTGAGAAATACAAATTTCTCAGCGGAACCGGATATTGCGCGCTCTAGAGCTGGAACCGGTTGTACGGCAGACAACTCGGATTTATGTGTGCCTTCCTTTGTTTGTGGATGTTTGCTTTGCTTTTCAGATATGGATATTTCAGGCTGGAGTAAAGAACACTAGCTTTTGCCCGCGGCTCCGCCCGCGTCAATGTTGATCCCTCCGGAATAGTACTTTGTCCCGGTATAAAAGGTAGCCTATGTCCTTCTCCGTACTCCTATCCTAACTAATATTATAAATGCGAAAGTGAGTTTGTTTGTTTGTTACGCTTTCACGTTGTAACTACTGAACCAATCATCATGAAATTTTGCATACACGTTATCTGGGGTACGGAGAAGGACATAGGGTACATTTTATTCCAGGAAAAAGTGTACTGTTCCCGAGGGATCGACATTGACGCGGGCGGAGCTGCGGGCGAAAGCTAGTTTATAATATTAGTAAGGATAAGGATTTGTTTTATCGTCTTCATGAGCGCTTGGTTCATTTGTTGAAATATTCAACCGCACATCAAATTGGTATTCTCTGCGCACTAATTAATAATTAATAATCGTGGAATGTATAAACTTCGCAGACTGTATAATGAACGCTCTCTTCTGATTTAAATCCATGGAAAATACGGGCGAAAATTTTGCGCGTCAACGAGCACATTTTACAGAATTCCATTCGGCTTAAACGTCCCGTCCATTGGCGTTTGGCTGATATAAACCATACTCTGTGTTATGTACTTTTTCAACTTTTATAACTTAGGGGGTTCTGATGAACTCATGGTTCCCGGGGACTCCTTGGCGGGGTGGACTAGGGGAATCCTGGTAGATGAACTATTTTTTTTTGTCAGCTCTGTCATATGGAATTTCCTGCCTTGTATTTATCTCTGCCTTTTGTAAACGTTGTGGCACACATCTTTTTTTTAAATATGTAAAATTAGGAATGTGGAATTATTATTAATTACATTTTTTTTATACTGAGTTCATGTTGCAAGGTACTTTATTTAGGCAGACAGTAAATTAAATAGTGTTTTGAGTAGCTGACTGATTTATGCGCGGCCAAAGTAACTAGAATAGGTAGGTAAAATATAATTAATTGAATGATATGTACTAGATTCCGTAGTTTCAAATCTTAGGAGTTTAAATATCGTAATCAAACGTAGCGCTCAGCTACTACGTTATTAATAAATAAGTTAAAGTTTGATTTAATCAAACGTTTTGTTTTACAATTCTAACTCGTATGTACCCACCAGAGTATTCATGAGATTTACGTTTATCTACCCCGGGACCCCGTCCGTCCTGCAAATTATAAATTACTCCCCTGCAAAACCCATTATAAACTTAATATACTGCTAGATTAGAGCTAAATTCGCGTGTATTAACAGTCGTACCAAATTGTAAAAGTAACATGTAACGTTAAATATGAAATGAATGGGCTCGTAAGTACATTTTGTATTATTAATTGTATGACGCATTATGATTTACGCAAATTTTACTCCTGCGTTTAATCTGCCTCAACCAGCAGCGGAAGTCTGTAAATATACGTCAACTTATCAACGGATTTGGATCGCTAAGGGGCGACATATTTACACCTACAGCAGCGGAAGTCTGTAATATTATAACGATCGTTACGATATCGATTTAACAGGATAAACACGCTATTAAAAACGCATCGCTTCTCTTTCTCGCAATACATATATTGTGGTAAAAGTGAAATGCACATATAAATCCAATATCTTTCTGAACTGGCCGTAATAAACTACTCAATGAATTTGTCGGTAAGACAGTACCGATTGTGAAATAAAAATATATGTCCACAGCAAATTGTACTTTCATACGGAATCACAGTAACATATTTATTCAATTACCAAACAAAATTGTTTTCATTTAACCCTGTTTACTTAAAATATATGTGTATTTTTTTTTTGTAGATTATTCGTCCTCGTAGCATTGACTCAAATTTTCTTTAATAACTTAACGATTAAATTCGCTACGTTGACAGATACTTTCGACTGTTTTTCATCCGAAGTGACATTGATACATCGGCGGCCTTTTCACACACTACGGACATCGCGTAAAGTACGTATTCGTATTAATAGCGACTTAATATTGGGCAGCCTGTAAGTGTGAATATGTCGCCCCTTAGCGATCGAAATCAGTTGATAAGTTAACGTATATTTACAGACTTCAGCTGCCCAACAATATGCCGCTATTAATACGAAGACTGTCTTCCACGCGTACGTTTCGTCTCTGGCAATTTTGGTGCAAGTTTTACCATATGGTCGTCGGGACGTCTTTGAACGTGACCTGACATATACCTAGTTTCATTCTTCTTAATATTTATAGTTTAAAAAAGGATTTATACCTAGTTATTGTTCTGAGATTTATACACTCATCATCATTTCAAGTAGGTGACACGGTCAATCGACCATGCACACCCTGGTGTCAAAATTCTTCGGAACCGCCTCTCGGCCTCTGACGTAGTTCCTTTAACGGCTACCCGATGGCAGCCGTTAAAGGCTTCCGAAGCACGGAATCATCTTAATTATTAGACAATCAGGTGATTCAAGCCTGCAATGTCCTAACGAAACTGGAAAAAACTAAACGAAGTATGCTTCCCGTGGGAATCGAACCCACGACCCCCGGGTCTACAGGCAAACGCCTTAACCACTGGACCACAGAGGCAGTTACTAATATTTAAGTACTAATTTAATTTAATTTTTGTCATTGATAGGTATTCTAGTTTTGATACGAGCGACTGTGAGATAATAATAATAATAAGCCTCTTTTTCAATTACCTTACAAAATAGTTCATACAAATTTATGCTATTACTTCGTCTGTTATTGGAACCCCACTCTGGGTATAGGCCTCTCTTTCTCTTTGCCAAACTTTTCCTCCTATTGTGTTTATTTTATTTCACTGTGAGACACTCGTAGCAATCGCAGGCGGCGCGGCTAGCGTTGTACCATGCTCGAAATTTTCCTACTTCAAACTTTCTCTCAAGTGCGGAAATTATTGAGAAATTCTCGAGAATTATTGGAAATTTCCCGCAAATTTCGGTGAGAAGGAATTCATGAGAACAGAGAATTTCTCTCAAGCACATCACTAGGCGCGGCATTCAGCTTGTGAGCTACGAGTTGGGTGAGTGCTACGATCAACAGCATCGTGCATTAGAATCTCGTAGCTCTTCGTAGCAGTCGTAGGCGGCGTGTAGCATGTAAGCTACGAGCTACAAAAGTTTAGTCCTGCAAGCGAGGGCTTTCTTTGGAGGTATAGAGAGAAAATATTTTTCGTCTTCGTGTCGTAGTTATCATTAGTACTGCTGACTTCAGGTGGCACTACCATCTTCGCGCTTCCGAAAACAAGATAAGCTATTGTATGTCGGGCCCTATGGCCAGCTTAAATATTGATATCATCATCATCATCATCCTTATCATTTCAGCCGCAAGACGTCCACTGCTGGACATAGGCCTCCCCCAAGGATTTCCAATATGACCGGTTGGAAGCGGCCTGCATCCAGCGTCTTCCTGCGACCTTGGTTAGGTCGTCCGACCACTTGGTCGGTGGGTGTCCAACGCTGCGCTTGCCGGTACGTGGTCGCCATTCGAGCACCTTTCTGCCCCATCGGCCATCGGTTCTTCGAGCTATGTGCCCCGCCCACTGCCACTTCAAAGAGCTAATCCGCTGAGCTATGTCGGTAACCTTTGTTCTTCTACGTATCTCCTCGTTTCTGATTCGATCTCGCAGAGAAACACCGAGCATAGCTAGAGAGCTATAGATATAGAGAGCTATAGCTATTTGAGCGACCTTTAGCTTTCATAAGAGGCCCATAATAAACGAATTAAATATTGATGTCTACAGACATTATATACATCATTAACATTAGCTATAAATAAACTCATATTATATGAGCGGAGCCCGATATCCTAGTGGCCGTGAGCATTAAAAGCGTTTACGCATGTAAAGCAACCCTGGGCACAGTCCCCACTGTGATGGGTGACCGCAAGTGGCATAAAAATATCTCGAGGTCCTCCGTGATTCAAAAGGCATGTTAAGCCGTTGGTCCCGGCAATCGTTATTGATGACATTCGTTAAGTTATGTCAGATGCTTTCGGCTTGAAAAATTCGACACCAGTGTTGGCCACTTACATGAAAAACAAAACAGTACATACAAATGCAGAATGCAGGTGAACGAACGCTTAATCATAAAGCATAACGAAGATGGTGCAATCCCCAACTATTTCAGACCTCGCAGTTCTTAAAAATGACTTCTTTATAAAAAATACTTTGTTGTTTACGTAAATACTTTTCCTATTAAATGTGAACCTTGAATGAATATGTTTGTTATCCTAACTAATATTATAAATGCGAAAGTGAGTTTAATTGCTTATTTGTTTGTTTGTTACGCTTTCACGGTGTGACTACTCTACCGATCATCATGAAATTTTGCATACACGTTATCTGGGGTACGGAGAAGGACATAGTGTACATTTTATCCCGGGAAAAAGTTCCCGAGGGATCGACATTGACGCGGGCGGAGCCGCGGGCGAAAACTAGTTCCCTATATGTGAGAATTAGCTTTCGCCCGCGGCTCTGTTAGTTACAACGTGAAAGCGTAACAAATAAAAAAACTCACTTTCGCATTTATAATATTAGTTAGGATAAGATCACCATCCTTACAGCCTTAACATTAAGTATATAGAATCTCGTATAATCAGTACCTACAAATGCTGAATGTAAACTCTGTGAGGTCTGAAATAGTTGGGGATTGCACCAATTTCGTTGTGCTATATGATTTAGCGTTCGTTTACCGAACGCTAAATCATAAAGCACAACGAAGTTGGTGCAATCCCCAACTATCTCAAACCTAGCAGAGTTCACAGCTCGCGGCGTCCGCCGGGATCTTACTGCTCACAGAATTATGGCGATTCTTATTCATCGCACTCGGCGGCCGCGGTACTTTCCGCGAATTATGCGCGCTGCTAACTAACTTCAGGAATGAAGTCTGCAAGTAATATTTATGGGCGGACACTGGCATTCGTTGTTTTGCGATTGAAGACCCCGGTGGTTTCATGGAATTTCATATCGTGAACTAATTTAGCGCTTACGTATAGTCACGTTAAGTAACCCTGGGGGTGGTCCTTTTGGGATGGGTGACCGCAAGTGGCATAAAAATATCTCGAGCTCTTCCGTGCTTTGAAAGGCACTAGTGAGTATGGTATAATGTGTTATCTTCCCATGTAAGTAAGGGTCATTGAGAGAGTCTTTTGTCCATTAGTGGACTTCTTACGACTGCAATGATAATGATATCCAGAGTCGGGGAATGCACATACTTCATTGTGCTTTATGATTTAGCTTTCGTTTACGTAACACTAAATCATAAAGCACAACGAAGTTGGTGCAATCCCCAACAATTTCAGACCTCGCAGAGTTCCCAGCTCTCGGCGTCCGCCGGGATCTAACTGCTTCCTGATTATGGCGATTCTCATTTATCGCGCTCGGTGGCCGCGATACTTTCCGCGAATTATGCGCGCTGCTAACTAACTTCTGGAACGAAGTCTGCAAGTAATATCTATGAATTAATAAATGAATGAATGAATTGTTTATTTTAAAGTAACAATGACTCATACATATGTGTTAGTGATACTTAAGTCTAGGGTATTTATAATACTAAATTTTAATTAATTTCATCACCATCTATGGGCTGGCATTCGTTGTTTTACGTTTCACGTTGCGTTTTCTTGAAATCTTAGGAGCCCGATAGTCCAGTGTGTGTAAGCATAATTAATGCTTATATATTTTAAGTTACCCCGAGTTCCTATAGGGATATGACTGCAAGTGCTATCGTGTGTTACAATAAATATTTTTCATTTAGCTCCTACGTGCTTTGGAAGGCATGTTAAACCCTGCTGACATTATTGATGGCAGTCGTAAAGCTATGTCAGATGCCTTTAGACAGCTTGAATTCTGACACCTTTATTGACCACTTACACACATGAAGAGCAACGAATAGCATATAATAATAATAAATAAATAAAAATATACGAACAAATCACACAGATTGAGCTAGCCGCAAAGTAAGTTCGAGACTTGTGTTATGGGATACTAACTCAACGATACTATATTTTATAACAAATACATATAAAGATACACATCCAAGACCCAGGCCAATCTGAAAAAGATCATTTTCCATCTTGACCTGGCCGGGGATCGAACCCGGTCACTCCGTGTCGCAGGCAGGCATGTTGACCGCTGCGCCACGGAGGTAGTCAATGCATGGAATCTTATAGAATACTAGCAGTGCCCGCGACTTCGTTCGCGTACATTTTATGTTATGTTTGTATGGGGGCTACGCTTTATCATAACTGGAGAAAAAAAATAAGTAGCCTATCCTGTGTCCTGTACTTCTAAATGTTTATCTACCAAGTTTCATAAAAATCAATCAATTCGTTTAATAGTTATGGAGGAACATACATACATGTAGCATGCTGGAGGTCCCTACAGTTAGATTCCTTGTACTTTTTTAGAAATTAGTTATAGTAAAGCATTTAAGTAAAAGAATAATAGATACGACCCCTGCGCGGGTTTTTGGCGGCAATAGACTCCAATGTCTTGCGCCCGTCTTTGTTATCTTAGCCTTTATTTTGCCGGCAATATTGTAATTGTCTGTAATAGATTTGGGTTCTAAGAAACCTTTAATGTTTTCCCGGCCAGGCATTTCAAGTAATTTTGCATGCTTTAGTTAAGTCAGTATCAGATGGGACCCGAAGGAGTACGGACCTCTGAGATCATATTTAGAGAAATAATGATATAGGTCGTAACTCTGTCCGCGGTACTCCGGGTGGCTTGCGGAGTCACTCGTGATAATTGTGTTTTTGTGAGTTTTAATATTTGTATATCGTCATTTAAATAAATAGATTACTACTAAACGTTGTATTGCTGTGATTCCGTGTAGTTGGATAAACCACCATCAATATCCACATACTACATACATAAATATAAAAATTGTTAATTTAGTTTCAGTATCATGGATATAGAGTATAAACACGATATCTCTAAAAACAAAGTAACTTACTCCATGACCGACCCTTACAGATTTATTCTTAGTATAGATTAGATAGAGCAAAGCTGTTTAATTGGCTAGAAGTCTGGATGAAGTCATTTTGAAGCTATTACTCAGTGTTATAGTCAAGACACCAGTAGTTACGGTAAAAACACAAACCTCGGTTAAATCCAGTCAAACATTGAGGTGCAGAACAAAACGCTCTGTGCCGTTAAAATCTATTGTCTCCAGACGCGCATGTATTTTAACCACGTTTGTTGAAGACAGGGAGCGACAGCAAAATAAGTGTTCGGTTGGCAAAAAATAAATAGTGACGTAATTTTTGACGTAATAAAATCGTTGTACGCCGGCTGCACGCACGAATAAGTGTCACGTTTCGCGTGCAAGCGATAGTGCAGATCAAGCGGAACAAGTGTCTCTTCAACCGTTATCACGTAAAATTATCGTCCGTAAACCGACTTTACAGACAACCATTATTTTCTTCTTTGCAATTGCCACTATTCAAAATCTTTAGGTAAATACAGTTTGATCTCCTACCAGGTCAAGATAGAAAATGATACTTTCAGATTTGCCGTGTGGTATCCGGCATTGCCGTGTGGTATCCGGCAGAGTAGAATAGGACCAGTCCAAGTCTTCCCGTGGATGTCGTAGAAGGCGACTTAGGAAATACAAGCTAAACAAAGCTTGTTTATAAGCTTTGTTTAGCTTGTATTTCCTAAGTCCAAGAGACCTCTCCAACCCGTCTGGTCAGCGTGGAGAGTGTAGGCCAAGTCCTCAGGCTGCTCTGGCCAAGTATGGCCCTAGTAGTACAGAGAGGGTCGTGCTCCTGTAGAGGAGACTAAAAAGGACCTGATGATGATGACTTTCAGATTGTCCAGCCTCTTTGACGCTGTGCAGTCTATGCCACATCTGTTATCATGCCCCGGATGACCCACCTCTTGTACGAGAGAGGATTTGGCGAAAGCCACGGATGCGGCTGTAAAGGTTGCATCATTCTGGGCAAGATTCATTTAATCGTTTGGACGATTGACAGGATAGAAGAAGAAGTGGAGGGAAATAGGGGAGACTTTTGTCCATCAGCGAAATATTACAGCGTGATTCGAGCTTCCTAGCTATAATGAAATCTGGAAATCAGAATCCCCAATAGAATACAGAATTGCAAGAAAAAAAGGTAAAAAACGAAAAAAAATATTTGAGCTTTCATAGAAATTCGTCCAGCTGATCGGCGACTTTGTATGGGAAATCAATTTTTCTTGCAATCAGCTTTTTTCTTGTAATTCTGTATTCCATTTGGGAATCTGATTCCAAAATTCCAATATAGCTAGGAGGTCCAAAATACGATGTTTAAGTTAATCTATTTCTACACATATTTTTGATACAACAGACATGTTGTGCTGTCTACAATTATTTATAAGTATATATTGTTATGTTATAAACCTACACCAATGCAAAACAAACTAGCATTTCGCAAAGTCGAATTTTGTAAGCCAATCGTCGACAGCATTCGGAATTCAACATTCAAATTTTTTATATCTAAAACCGATTTTTCCATACTAAAATTGTTCGAAGACGAGTGTCATAATTTCAAAAATAGTACCCCACGTCCCCGTAATACAAGTTTATTATTATAAATAATATAAATATATAAATATATACGGACACAAATCACACAGATTGAGCTAGCCCCAAAGTAAGTTCAAGACTTGTGTTATGGGATACTAACTCAACGATACTATATTTTATAACAAATACATATATAGATACACATCCAAGACCCAGGCCAATCTGAAAAAGATCATTTTCCATCTTGACCTGGCCGGGGATCGAACCCGGTCACTCCGTTTCGCAGGCAGGCGTGTTGACCGCTGCGCCACGGAGCTAGTCGAATATTCAATTTGTTCTACTGGCAGTACTGTTTAGTCTCCCATGAATACGTAAGTCTGGCGCGCCGCCAGCCCCTATCTCTGATTCTCTAATAGATAAATCAAAGTCTACAGTGCATTGCCTCTCTTAGTGCGCCTACCTTATTAGCCTATTGTCTAAAAAGGAAGTTAGTTTTCAAGCTAACAAATATAGAGGCAGTATACGATACGCCCGATTCCAGAGTTAGATAGATAGATAAATCATTTATTTCGCATAAACTGCAACATATACAAAACACGAAATACAAATTAAAATTTAAATACAAATACTATAATCACTTTCAGGTTACATCATTAAATACAAATATGCAAGCCTATTTAATTTAAATTAAAAAAAATATATCATCATCATCATCATCAGGTCCTTTTTAGTCTCCACAACAGGAGCACGACCCTCTCTGTACTGAACTTACTAGGGCCATACTTGGCCAGAGCAACCAGAGGACTTGGCCTACACTCTCCACGCTGGCCAGACGGGTTGGAGAGGTGTCTTAGATGTTTATAAGCTTTGTTTAGCTTGTATTTCCTAAGTCGCCTTCTACGACATCCACGGGAAGACTTGGAGTGGTCCTATTCTACTCTGCCGGATACCACACGGCTAAATAAAAATAAAAAATATAATAAACCGGAAATGGAATTTATAAAACTTAACATATATTTGAATGATGTATGAGCTGCACAGTGCAAAAAAGGCCAAAACTCAGCGAGGGTAACCAAACGAGGGTTTTTGGTAGGAACCGAAGGTTTAAACAGAATGTTCCTACATCGATAACTACCTACTCACATAGGCTTTAACGTCTTTTTTCCCTTGCGGGGTAGACAGAGCCCAGATATTCAAGACCTAAAAGCCATGTTTAGCATATTAGTGGTAGATGCAAAACGGAATCAAAATAGTTACATGACTAATAAAAAAAAATATTAACATGATCTAGATTTTCGCTCATTCCCTCGATCGGATTTACGTCCCGAGTGACTAGAGAAACAGCTGGTACATTCTACGTTTTTTTCTTTACTCCCAGACCAGAAACAGAATCAGTATCAGAAATCATTTATTCCATCGAAAATGGTCAAAAACAGGTGTTACAAAACAGATAGTACCACTTTCCGTCATTATCTATTTGGTGTTGGAATAAATTTTCATAAAGGTCCATAAGACATTACTATTACATAATATAAAAAATCATAAATTATGTCACATAATTAGAAATTATTATAATTAATTGATAATATACAATATTATTTAGACCAGTGTTATTTATTTACTTTAATTTAAACACATTATTTGAGAGAGTCGTCAAAATAGTTTATAACTTTATAATAACATTTTTTAAATATTAATTTAGTTAAATAATTTTTAAATTTATTAATATTTAGAGTATAAAATCTGTCTGGAAGATATTATAAATTCTTATATCCATGCAGTACGAGTTCTTTAAATATAGTTGTAATCTTTAAGTATAAACCAGCATACAAGATTATTTTTCAACTAGAATCAATATTGAAATATCTCACAGTAAACAAAATTTATGGCTGCAATTCCGTCGGCAGTATAACGTAAAATATGCATTTACGTAGCTACGTGTACATATTTTGCGATGGCGGGTTCAACCCACAGTCGATAACAGCGACATACCGGTAAGAGCCACTATATGTCATCACAAAAAAGAAAATGGTTTTATTTTTTGGGGTTTTATAACGGGACCCTACCCTCTGCTGTCCGTTTGTAAGGTTTATTAAAGTACTAGCTTTCGCCTGCGGCTCCGCCCGCGTCAATGTCGATCCCTCGGGAATAATACTTTTTCCCGGGATAAAAAGTAGCCTATGTCCTTCTCGGTAGTCCAGTGAACTTATATGCAAAATGTCATGATGATCGGTTCAGTAGTTACGGCGTGAAAGCGTAACAAACAAACAAACAAACTCACTTTCGCATTTATAATATTAGTAAGGATAAGGATAATCTACACTAATATTATAAAGAGAAATAGTTTGACTGTTGTTTGCAATTTTTAAATTGATTAATTAAAATAATTATAAATTGAATTATAATAAATACATCCTGTCAAACATATTCGTTTCTGTATACATATAAAAATTAGATACTTATTAAGAAATTTTTTATCTTATATAATGTCTGACTCAATATGAATAATTGTAAAAATTTACTATTTTTAAATTGATACTTTATATTAAAAATTTTGCGCCATTATATGGTGAAACATTTGAGACTAAATAAATATACCTATTTTTATATTTTCGTGTATTAAGTACATATCTGTAAAAAGTAGGTATACCATGTTTCTTGCAAATAAAGATTTCATTGAATAAGCAGGAAATTTGAGAAATTTCTCAAGAGCCTGTATGAGCATAAATTCAATAACCAATTTGACAAATTCTGTCACCATTAGACTCCTACATTTAAAAAAATATCGTATAGTCTTCTACAGTTTATTCTAATCCAAAATACTGTTAAATAAACACATTTAATTTAATCGCAATGTAAAAATTATATATTATTCCAATCAATTTGTATACAAAATCGTAGACAAAAGAAGAAAGCTCAATTTTTACCCGATACAATTTTAAAAGTTCAAGCAGGGTAGGGCATCTCATGGGTTCGCCCCGCCCTAATAACGGTGGGGTCAATTACAATGACAGTTAATAAACAATGTTGCCAGTTAAATAAATTATTATTCTAATGATAAAAATGTATAAAACTTTAACTAAAAGTAAAATAAAAACCGGTTAGGTGCGTTATCTATAAAAACGGCAAAAAAGTCATGTCTGTTGTATGGGAGCTCCCTTTAACATTTATTTTATTATATTTTTTAGCTTTTGTTGTTATAGCGGCAATAGAAATACATCAGCTGTGAAAATTTCAACTGTCTAACTATTACGGTTCATGAGATACAGCCTGGTGACAGACGGACAGACAGACAGACAGACAGATAGACAGACAGACGGACAGCAGAGCAATATAAATAGGGTCCCGATTTTATCCTTTGGGTACGGAACCCTAAAAAGTAAAGTTTTCATTTAAACAGCTGTAGATTACAATAAAAAAAGCAGTAAAATACTTGATTTCACTTAAAAAAATAACGCTGTTCCATCATAGTGATAAGTCTAACCATATATTTTAAGCCGTAATAGATAGAGAGCTAACATTTTCATAGAATATGTATTTCTATCACCCACAAAAGATGTGTTTTTGGCGCATCTTACTGAGGTTTGGTTGAGGCTTTGGGTGAGGTATGTTTTTTAATTTTTTTTTTTTTTTTTTTAAAAGTCTATAGCATATAATGGTCATATTTTTCCCAAAAAATTACAAACATGTTAATAAGTACTTTTCCGTGACACATGCCTTTGTTATCGCATACGTCTTGTTTATTTAGGTCAGAACGACATGATGTTAATATTACGCGTCATGTTCACTGGTGTCACGTCATGTCCAACGTTGATATGAACAGATCACAGAGGTACTTCTTTGTTATATAGGGGGATGATAGGACGTATAAAAATCTCACCCTAGTGTCGGCCTCTTTCACACGCAGCAATAATCTTTTTTTTTAAAGGGGTCTTCTGTTAAGAGTAATGTATGTTTAAATTTCCGTCTCTTCTGGTACCTAATTAAGAGCAGCGGGGATTGGGAAATAGTAACTGAAGGAAATCATCCTTTAGTCAATTAGCATAACAGTAACGATATATTTTAGAGCACTGGAGGGTAAATGTGGATATTGGTTGTAAGGGCTCGCGAGGTCTACTGTTCTCACAGTAATAGTATTGTTCAAGTTATTCGTTTTTGTGTATTTTAAATACGACTAACACTGCTGTCAGAATTTTCGAGCTGCCTCAAAGCATTTGACATAGATACAGTCCTGGAAAACAATCGGAGAGGACGTATTTAACATATTTGTTGTGTTTTCCTTTACAGGAAATATCGAGGTCATTTAAAATCACCAAACAGTCCGACTTGGATCCGACTATATGAAGTATTCATAATGGAATTAAAAGTAGGAGGTTCCAAGTCGATTGTCAAATTCAAATACCTACACGTCTCTTGTAGGTTGAGAGTCCTGTGGAAGAGAAGTTGTCACGTATGTCATGCTGCAGAGGCTGACTTAAACCACTATCTGCTGACCAAATGTTTTGTTGGCAATACAGTCCAGTCCTACTTTGATTGGTGTACTCCGATTAACAATACTGGTGATCGAAGTTGATGTACTTTGATTGGTGTCCTTTGATTGGTGTACTTAGATTGGTGTGTTTTGATTTGTGTACTTTGAGTGGTGTACTTTGATGGGAGTACTTTGATTGGTAAACTTTGATGGGTGTATAGTTATTTACCAGATTACCAGAGAGAGAAAAATACGTGAATAGGCTAGTTTCCTAAAAAATATATTTAGTCCGCCAGATAATCAAAAATTATTAGACACTTTTTTTTATTTCGTAAATTAAACAAAAAATTGCACAGTTATAGCCCATTACAGTTCCTTGTGAGGTCAAAGTTTGCCACACTTTTTAGCAAACTTTGACGTCACAAGCTCCCATTCTTGTTTAATTAACAAAAGAAAGAATACATGTCCAATATTTTTGATTAAACTGATGGACTAATTTTGAAAATTATTTCGACCTAGGAATCTGGCCTATAGGTACCAGGGAGTTATGAATATGCGGGAGTTTTGTATGATAGTGTCATGCGAGTATAAAGTGCTAACGAACGGATTTTTTAACAAAAGCCTTTTTACATCGAAATTGCTTTTAGTAACACTTTGGTTTAGTCTAAAGTCAACATGTGTGGCCCACAAAAATGACAAAATTCTGAATACGTCGGTATCTAGGTATATATAAGTCCAAATATAAAATGTAATAATGCATTTCAAATATTAACTTAACTAGCCGTGTGGTATCCGGCAGAGTAGAATAAAACCACTTCAAGTCTTCCCGTGGATGTCGTAGAAGGCGACTTAGGAAATATAAGCTAAACAAAGTAAACATCTAAGAGACCTCTCCAACTCGTCTGGTCAGCGTGGAGAGTGTAGGCCAAGTCCTCTGGCTGCTCTGGCCAAGTATGGCCCTAGTAGTACAGAGAGGGTCGTGCTCCTGTAGTGGAGACTAAAAAAGACCTAATGATGATGATGATGATTAATATATTTAGAATATACTTCAAGAACTAGAGTGCCTAGATAATTTCATTATAGCAGTGCAATTAATAATTTAAAACGCTCCAGCGGTACCAGGGAGTCATGAATATGCAGAAGTGTATTACTTCACGGTGTCATGCGAATGTAACAGGATTATTGTCGGTCGCCCGTACCCGACGAGTTAACGAAGGACACTTTTTAATTCTTATTAAATTTGTCCTTAATAAACATGCATGGGATCGTTTACGTTTACAAAGTAATCAAAACCCATATTTTAAAGTTAACTTATTATGTTTTTAAAAGTCTGATACTGGCAAAGATAGCAGTTGTCAAACTAAAATATATACATACATACTGTCACGTCTTTCTCTCTTATGTCAAAGACGTGACAGTAGGTAGACAGAGCCCAGGTCTATTAGGGATAAAAGTCACGTTTAGCATATTGGTGAACGTGTAGTTGGTTGCTAGCCGCATCGCCTACTTACATGATTCTTCATATTTTCGCCCAATCCCTCGATCGGCTTTTACGATCTTCATGGGATGATAAGCAGCTGGTACATTCTATGTTTTTTCTTTTCTCCCAGACCAGCATGGAAGATACATATCACACAAATTGAACCCCACAGTAAGTTGTGAACTTTTGTCGTAGGATACAACTCAACGATACTATATTTTATAATAGATACTTAAATAGATAAACATCGAACACCCAGGTCAATCTGAAAAAGATTGTTTTCCATCATGACCTGACCGGGGATCGAACTCGGGCACTCGCGTGTCGCAGGCTGGCGTGTTAATCACTGTGTTACGGAGCTTGCAAAAAAAACTAGATATGTTATTTAACATAAATAAAATTTCATCCCTTCCACCTGGATAAGTGGCATTCAACCACCGTACGTTTTAATAGAAACTTCCTGCCACGTATGAAAGAACTGTGGAATGAACCTGCGGCGGTATTCCCGAATCGATATGAGATTGGAACCTTCAAAAAACGAGTCTTTCTCTTCTTGAAAGGCCGGCAACGCTCTTGTAACACCACGGGTGCTGCAGTTTTTTTTTTTTACTAAATGTTGGATAAGGCATTTGTCTCCCATCTCACCTGATGGTAAGTGACGATGAAGACGAGGATGTTACATGCCTATCCAAGAGATTTTATTCTACTTTTGAATGTCCCGGGACTGTACTTGTCTGGGAATATAGACGGTTAATCGACCATGCACACCCTGGTCATTCATTCATTTCGAGTAGGTGTCACGGTCAATCGACCATGCACACCCTGGTGTCAGAGTTCTTCGGAATCACCTCTCAGCCTCTGACGTGGTTCCTTTAACGACTACCAGATGGCAGCCGGGACCACCGGCTTAACGTGCCTTCCGAAGCACGGAATCATCTTTATTATCAGACAATCAGATGATTCACGCGTGGAATGTCCTAACCAAACTGGAAACAACTAAACAAAGTATGTTTCCCGTGGGAATCGAACCCACGACCTAAGGCGACCTTGCTTAAGGCGTTTGCCTGTATACCCTTACAGGCAAACGCCTTAACCAATGGACCACGGAGGCAGTTAAACCATTAGGTGACCCGCTAGCTCGTTTGCCGCCCTATGTCATAATAAAAAAATATAAACATCATTGAATGCCTTAAAAACTACTAGACATAAAAAATATTATAAACTCGATGTAAATTAAATTAGTTAAATACTCCTATTTAAATTTAAGGTAAAACAAAACGCCGTTCTAGTACGAGGAATTCATGAATATGCAGAAGTGTATTACTTTGCAGTGACATGGGAGTGTAAAGGATTATTGTCACCCGTTTGAGTCCCTACCCGGCGAGTTAATGAATATATTTTTTAAAAGCCATTTATTTTATGGCTGTCGACCTTTTCTGGAAAAAAGTTACGCTTTGCATACACGAAAATTCATCATTCACTTAAGACGGTGCTACACGAAATTGTGAAATGTGACGTATTTTCAAATCACTAGTACTATGCGCTGTATTAATTAAATACATCAAAAGTATTTGTATAATTTACGTCGATCCTTGAACAAGATCTGAACCCTTGTTGGATTTTGAAACAGATTCTCGTACATATGAAATAAATAAAGTAAATTAAATATATACGGACAAATCACACAGATTGAGCTAGCCCCAAAGTAAGTTCGAGACTTGTGTTAAGGGATACTAACTCAACGATACTATATTTTATAACAAATACATATATAGATACACATCCAAGACCAGCTTTGACTAGCTCCGTGGCGCAGCGGTCAACACGCCTGCCTGCGACACGGAGTGACCGGGTTCGATCCCCGGCCAGGTCAAGATGGAAAATGATCTTTTTCAGATTGGCCTGGGTCTTGGATGTGTATCTATATATGTATTTGTTATAAAATATAGTATCGTTGAGTTAGTATCCCATAACACAAGTCTTGAACTTACTTTGGGGCTAGCTCAATCTGTGTGATTTGTCCGTATATATATTGTCCGTATATATAAGACCCAGGCCAATCTGAAAAAGATCATTTTCCATCTTGACCTGGCCGGGGATCGAACCCGGTCACTCCGTGTCGCAGGCTGGCGTGTTGACTGCTGCGCCACGGAGCTAGTCATGTATGTTATGATATCTAAAAACATTTTTCTTCGAGAACTTTGTAATTTTTACGTCTAAAACAATAGTTCTCACATGACAATATTTATACTTACATCTCGGAGGCCGCCCTCTTTCTTATTTTTTTATAAAAATATTAAGCCTTATCATCTTTTTTCCTAATCGCCTTATGGTTTTGCGCAGCCTAATGGCTTGCGCAGTAGCGATGTAGTAGCGACATTTTTCGTTCGCGCGGCACCCGCTTAATGTGCCTTAGAAGCACAGACATGAATTTTTTAACATGATAATTTATTCCTTACTAGCTTTCGCCTGCGGCTCCGCCCGCGTCAATGTCGATCCCTCGGGAACAGTACTTTTTCCCGGGATAAAATGTACCCTATGTCAAAGACATAATATATTGTCTTTGCCTATGTCCTTCTCCATACCCCAGATAATGTGTATGCAAAATTGCATGATAATCGGTTCAGTAGTTACGGCGTGAAAGCGTAACAAACAAACAAACAAATAAACAAACTCACTTTCGCATTTATAATATTAGTTAGGATTCGTAGCGTGATAATAACGTCTTATAAATCGATGAGCGCTGGCTGCACGCACGAAAAAGTATCACGTTCCGTGTGTAAGCGAGAGTGCGGGACAAGCGGTAGAGAGGCACGATCGGCCTAAGCGTTCGCCTTGTGACGCATCTATCTCTCTTCCACCGTTATCGTCCGTAAACCGACTTTAGACACAACGAATTTTTTTGCTTATAACTGATATCAGACTTAACACAAACATTTATTATCATATAAACTGAAAAGAGGCACCTATCCCAGTAAGGACCACCCCCGGTGTTGCTTAACACGCGTAAGTACTTTAGGCTTTGAGGTATTAAAGACCCGGGCTCTGTTTATCCCGCATGGAAAAAAGACATGATAGTATGTACGTATGTTTTAAGACTCAAGTAAAAACTATTTTTGCTTTTGATTGCTATCATCTTATTCCTCTCCGCTGTGTAAGTTATATATTTATGTATCATTGTAAGTATTTAAATATATGTAGGTAGGAGTCGGCCACAGGTAGGATTCGAACCTACGTCCCTTAGGTTTACGCCCTAAGTGTGATACCATTTCACCACCGTGACTTCGAATCACCGCGTCGAAATCTCTCATCACATATTACCCCGTAGGGTATACGCATTTCAAGCATGCGTACTTCTTCAATACTACCCACTATTTAGTAGTGTGGTATTCTACTTCATTCATATCCGATGAATAGAAAGTTGATTAAACGCGAAACGCGTCTCGACGGCGCTGTTCAAACGCGTCACTCTGTAATCATCCTAACAGTTTTTTCTTGTCATCTATGTATATTATTATATACTATTTTCTATTTGCGAAATTTTAAGTGACAATTCAGTTATTTCAATATTAGACAACTGTGATTGCTTGGAAATTTTATCCAAGTAATTTTTAAATTTAGTTATCTGCCCTTTAATAGAACTACGTTTTATAGTCAGTTCTTTTAAGGTATACTTAGATTTTTCAGCAGACAACATTTTGAAATTAAGTTATTAGTACAATTACAAAGAAACAAACTAACTAATAGTCTTTGCAATTTAAAATTAAAAGAGAGAGCGAAGTCAACAAAATAAAAATTAATAAAAGGCTCACACGTTCCTTGTTATGCACCGTACACCGGGAAGTCAGCTGGCAAACCGGTTCTCAGCCGCGCCTCCGCTCGTTACTGCAGCACATATGGCGCGGGAAACGCGCTGAATCCCTGAAATTAGTCGGCGTTTACGTTTAATATGGTGCAATAATAATATGGGCAATGAAGTTGATTGAGGTTTGCTAACTATTTAATAGAAAATTAAGAATAAATCTTTATATCGGGCCAAGTTTATGAAAATATTGTATAAAATAGTATATTATCTAATATTGTATTAATAGTATATTGTCACGTCTTTATCCCTTACGGGGTAGACAGAACATAAGGTCATAAGACCGAAAGGCCACGTTTAGCATATAGTTGGGCGTAAAGGTGGAAAATAGGAGTCAAAATAGTGATGGGTTGCTAGCCGCATCGCCTATTGTCATGACTCTTTTGGCCCACTCCCTTGACCGGCTTCTACGGTCTGCGCGGGAAGAGAAGCAGCTGGCACGATTCTATGTTTTTTCTTTTCTCCCAGACCAGCATGGAAGGAAAATGAGAGAAAAAAAAATACACTTTATAAGATGTTATCTTAATTCGCTAATTAAGATGCCAAAAGCATAAAAACTATAGTAAAATTGGTTTAAAAATGCGGATTTGTGCAATTTTAACAAATAAAAATGTATGACAGGTAGTTAAAGAAGATGATGCAACACTTTGGAAAACTTAAATTTTACACTAAATAGCCTTTTGTTTATAGGATTTACTAAGTTAATCAAAGAATGCAGTTGAAATATGCATATCTACAATAAACTGCTTATAGAAATAGAATAGAAAATTGAAAGAAAAAAAATACTGAAGGAAATTTGTCAAATTGGCATATAATACGTTGTTATACGCAAATGAAAGCGATTGCTTAATATAGCCTAAATATTAGGATGAATTATAGGATAGTAGGAACATGGATAGGTAACGGAATTACATAGGGAGAACAAAGGATGGGCACTTATCTTTTATATTATTGTCCTGAGCGGTGCGAGGCTTTGGCTGCGTCGCTGACCTATCCACAGGCATAAGGCTTCCTTGTACTCCAGTAGCTGCTGGCTGGATCTGGACTCCAATCAGGCTGGGTTGTATTTAGGGACCGGTACTCTTGCGCGTCCGATCGTGTCGGGTCACCAATTTATGTCGTCGCTGGACATTTGGGGCTTCTGCTCTTCAATAAAAACCCGGAAATCTTGAAGACTTTGATTTATTCTAATTTTAAACAATATTTGATTGTGGAGCTCAACTTAGGCGTGGCACTTGCAAATGGTGAAGAGAACATTTTTTGTATGAGGTAGTTTGACAATAATAAGAAGTATGAATATATTATGGCGCCTGATTACACTCGTGAGCAAAAATGAGGGCGAAGCATTAGCAGGCGTAGACACCTCTTATTGGCAAACTTATACTTAATTTAATATCTTTAATATATTTTGTATTCGCTGTTGGTCATCCTTTATAAAATAAATAAATTATAGCCGTGTGGTTTCCAGCAGAGTAGAATAAGACCACTCCTTGTCTACCCATGGAGGTCGTAAGAGGTTTTTAGAAATACAAGCTAAACAAAGCTCATGAACATCAATGACACCTCTCCAACCCGTCTGGCCGGCGAGGAGAGTGTTGCCCAAATCTTCTGTCTGCTCTGGACAAGAATAGCTCCGGTAGTACAGAGAGGGTCATGCTCCTGCAGTGGAGACTAAAAAGACCTGATGATGATATAACGCTGAGCCGTCACCTTTTGTAACACTGATGGCACCGAACTTTTGTTTTGTACTTTTCAATAATTTTATTTTATATTGTTTTGTGTGTGTGTCTAAGTGTTATAATAAAAGTTATTCTATTCTATTCTATTCTATGATGATAATGTACATTTATATCAGTGGCTGGAACATAATACACATTATTTTCCTGTTATATTTTTCAGCTCTACATGTTCGTCCGATATCGCTTTGTTTACAAGTCCATTAACAATGTTTGCTTTGAAAACATCGAAATATCCTTTTAGGGATCACTTGCTTTGTTTTAATATCATATAATAGGATTTTCGTATTTACATATTTAATCTGTTAGGGTCTGGTAAGCCGCGGTCTAAGCTGAAGCGGAGAGCGACAATTCTACACCGTAAATCTAAAACTTTCAACAGCTTATTTTTTTCGACGTCTAACACTTTTTCTCTGGAACGCAGGGTAATTACTTACTTATGAACTCAGAATCTTTCGAAAAACTGAAAGTAAGTCAAAATTTGTCGAAATTAAAGCTTATCTTTTAATCGATTGAAAAAAAGAGGAAGTTATCAATTCGGCAGTATTTTTTTTAAGTGTTTATTAACGATTAAAAAAAAAACTTACTTTTTTTGAACGTGTATACTTTCAAGTTGGGACCCATTTAGATTTCATCACAATCGGTTCAGTAGTTTAATTGAAGTCGGTTTTTTATATAGTGTTTATTTTTCAGATAACAAAGATCCATTTATGTTAGTATTACTTAGATTAGGTTAGCTTAAAACAATTATAAAAAATGGAATATTATAGAACCAAAAATATATGAAAGACTAGCTGTTGCCCGCGACTTCGTCCGCGGCAATTTCTGTTATTATGATTTATTAGTTCTTTTCTTAGTATAAATAAACCATTTCCCCCCATTTTCAAAACAGTACTCCCCGTTTTTGTTGATGCTTCGCTCCTATTAGTCGCAGCGTAATGTTTTATAGCCTAAAGCCTTTCTCAATAAATGGACTATCCAACACAAAAATATTTTTTCAACTTGAACCAGTAGTTCCTGAGATTAGCGCGTTCAAACAAACAAACAAACTCTTCAGCTTTATAATATAAGTATAGATTATTAAGGTTACAAACCCATGAGTGTTGTGACTTTATCGCTTCCGCTCTCGCTATAATCAAGGCTACAGCCCAAAGGACTATGATTTTCATAGAAGGTTATAATACTATATGAGGAGTGTATGTGTGGTTAGTTTGTAATCGGATTACAGAAGGGGTCAGCTTAGGTATTAATGTGCAGCTTAATTTACATATAATAAATAAATAATAAATAAATATATACGGACAAATCACACAGATTGAGCTAGCCCCAAAGTAAGTTCGAGACTTGTGTTATGGGATACTAACTCAACGATACTATATTTTATAACAATACATATATAGATACACATCCAAGAGCCAGGCCAATCTGAAAAAGATCATTTTCCATCTTGACCTGGCCGGGGATCGAACCCGGTCACTCCGTGTCGCAGGCTGGCGTGTTGACCGCTGCGCCACGGAGCTAGTCAAGTAATATAATAATATACCCCTGACCAACAATAAATATATTTTTATTTATTGTTGGTTAAGGGTGTCATCCTCAACTTCCTGTCCGGTGGTTGCAGGTATGACATCAGATACGCGCGCCCGGCCCCTCGAGATGCTACTTGATTTTCCCCCTTCCATCCGAATGAGTACTATCTCAACACCTTCATTCCCTTCCCAAATCCCAGCAAATTACTATCCTTCACCAGCTTAAATGCTACTGATAGGCAGCAGCATCGGAAGCACAAGAAGCCAAAGAAACTGCGCTTGCCAACCCGCCTGTCAAGCGTGGTGAGTATGGCAATATCCTCCCATAGACAAAGCACTCCTCTTACTCCACTGATCCCTATCTTTTAGCTAGCTCCGTGGCGCAGCGGTCAACACGCCAGCCTGCGACACGGAGTGCCCGGGTTCGATCCCCAGCCAGGTCAAGATGGAAAAGGATCTTTTTCAGATTGGCCTGGGTCTTGGATGTGTATATATATATGTATTTGGTTATAAAATATAGTATCGTTGAGTTAGTATCCCATAACACAAGTCTCGAACTTACTTTGGGGCTAGCTCAATCTGTGTGATTTGTCCGTATATATTTATTTATTAATTTATAGAACGAAGAATCCTTAGAGGCCTTTGTCCAGTAGTGGACTTCTTACAGCTGGAATGATAATTCATTGATGACAGTCGTGTCAATTATGATTTTGTTTTCACCTTTACCAACTAACATGCTAAACTTGGCCTTCGGGTATTGACCTGGGCTTTGTCAATACCGCAAGGGAAACCTCGTAATGGTATGTCTTCTTCTTCTTCCACTCCGTATCCCACTCTATTGGAATCGGGACAGTAAAGAAGTCTTGCATAATTTTCATGCTGTAAAAAGTAGGTACAATCGGGGACAGATAAATGTGACCCCCCTACAATTTAAAATCTGGTGTTGAAGGACCAGTTTTATTCAAATTAAAATTCAAAACGTTTATAAATAAAATAAAATAGAATAAAATAAAATCTGTTTATTTCAAGCTACTTGACCCATATTTTAAGTCACATTCATACAATGTAATACATAATATAAATTTAAATTACAATAAAATTGAATTATAAATTATATAGGTAATTAATTAAATTATTATCAATTAAAAAATACATTATTAAATCAAATAAAAAAAAATACATTATTAAATCAATTCATTCATTCATTTCGAGTAGGTGTCACGGTCAATCGACCATGCACACCCTGGTGTCAGAGTTCTTCGGAACCGCCTCTTGGCCTCTGACGTGGTTCCTTTAACGACTACCAGATGGCAGCCGGGACCACCGGCTTAACGTGCCTTCCGAAGCACGGAATCATCTTTATTATCAGACAATCAGGTGATTCAAGCCTGCAATGTCCTAACCAAACTGGAAACAACTAAACAAAGTATGCTTCCGGTGGGAATCGAACCCACGACCCCCGGGTCAACAGGCAAGCGCCTTAACCACTGGACCACGGAGGCTGTTCAATCAATGAAATAAAATATTCTTAATCAAATAAACTAAATTTTACTAATAATGCCTCTCGGCTCGGCAACACGGGACGTGCCTGTCACAACAATGCCTTAAATACGGACAGTCCTCTTTCTCGGCAATCACCGCCAGGACGGCGTTAGAGCTGCCTCGCACCCTGCGCACCAGGGATGCGGCCCGCTTACGCATTGTCGCGTGAAAGCAGTCCGTCCGTGCGTCTGCAAACATACCTGATGCACTACAGCGCCAAGGCAGCCCCAACACCGCCCGAAACGCATTGTTGAATTGCACTATAGGTTATGCAATATAGGTTCTTTGATTGAACACTTACTAATTGTCATATTTCACTTTTCAACAATTGTTGACATTGTATCTGCCCCCAACTGTACCTAGTAATTGTATGTATGTATAAAAGAAAGTATTAACCTGACTAATAAAGGGGTTTAAGTTGCAGTAACCTAAAGTCACTGTTATGTAATTCCGCCAACAAATCCTCCAAAGCCGTGCGCTCGTATCGGGCGATAAAAGTATGAATTATGCGGGGGCATGCTCGCGCGTACTAATACAACCGGCGATATACAAAACACACGGATGGCAAATTATCGTTTTTATAACGTCTTTTCGAAAAAAGGCAGTATGAAAGCAGTGACTACAACTGGTCTTTATAATCAGTAATGATAAAACAATACCAAACATGTAGAATCGTATTTTTATAAGAGTTTTACTGGCTAATAAGATTTATTTAAAAGTCAGAAAGTCAAAGTCAAAGATTTTTATTCAAAATTGGATACATGTATCTCTTTTTGAACGTCATATTTTTATTTCTTATATATTTTTTTATATATGCAAAATTGAAATACTACTAGCGTTTCGGAACGACCACTGGTGAGAAGAATACGCCGAAAGAAACTCAATCCAGCCTTGGTCCCTACGTGCCTGAAGGGCTCTGAATACATTGTTAACATTAAATACAATTTTTCATACTATAGATTAATTTTAACATTTAATAATTGTTAACATTAAATAAATTTATATAAATTTCCACGCATTTTTATCAGTAATATAATCATCAATGCAGTAATAAGCCTTTTTTATTAACTGGTTTTTTACAATCGTTTTGAACTTAAGTAAAGGCAGACCTAATATTTCTGCAGGAATTTTATTATGGAAGCGTACTTCTAAACCCAAAAATGAATTCATAGTTTTCTGCAATCGCAATACTGGTGTAGCTAATTTATTTTTATTTCTCGTGTTTCGGTCATGGATATCACTATTTTTCTTATATAAATCAAGATTATAGCGCACAAACATAATATTCGCAAATATGTACTGAGAAGGTAAAGTTAAAATATTTATATCTTTAAACAATTCTCTAAGAGATTCTCTAGCACCAAGTTTATATATAGATCTAATAGCGCGTTTCTGCAGGACAAATATGGTGTTTACTTCTGCAGCGTTACCCCATAGTAAAATCGCATAAGACATAACACTATGAAAGTAACTGAAATATACCAAACGCGCAGTATCAACATCAGTCAGTTGTCTAATTCTCCTGACAGCATAAGCTGCAGAACTAAGTTTACCCGCTAACGTAGTAATATGGGCACCCCATTGAAGCCCGGCATCAAGAGTTATTCCAAGAAATGTTGTTTTATCAGTTAAATCTAGTGGTTCATTATCCATTACTATTTGTGTTGGATTTTTTGTAACATTTGGTAAGCAAAATTTAATACATTTCGTTTTCTTAGCGTTCAACAATAGATTATTCGCTGTGAACCAATCCAACACTTGAGCTAAAGTACTATTAACCACGTCAAAAGAATTAGTTTGTCTATCAATTTTGAAGACAAGAGAAGTGTCATCGGCAAATAGTACAGCCTTACATGTATTGACACAGTAAGGTAGGTCATTGATGTAAATGAGGAATAACAGAGGCCCTAGGATAGAGCCCTGGGGTACGCCCATCTTAACCGATGATCCGGAGGATTGTACCCTATCTAAACTAACTTTTTGAGTTCGGCCACTTAAATAAGATTCAAGTAAATCGCGAGATTTACCTTTTATTCCATAGTGCTCCAGCTTGGAGAGAAGGGTATTGTGGTCTACGCAATCAAAGGCTTTGGAAAGATCACAAAAAACACCAATAGCATTTTGTTTTCCCTCCCAAGCATCATATATGTATTTCAACAGAGCTACACCCGCGTCTGTAGTTGACCGACCCTTTGTAAATCCATACTGTTCACGATGGAAAAGGCTATTTATGTTAAAAAAAGCTAATAACTGATTAAAAATCATTTTTTCAAATATTTTACTAAGAGCTGGCAGAATAGAAATGGGACGGTAATTAGTGGGATCATTTTTATCGCCAGATTTGTACAAAGGAATGACTTTACTTAACTTCATCAAGTCAGGAAATGTCCCAGTATCTACACACTTATTAAATATAGAAGCTAAATATGGTGCAATTACTTCAATGATGTTACTAATGACAGCTACAGAGATATCCCACAAATATCCAGTTTTCTTATTGTTCAAACTCTTAAATGTATCAATGATTATTTGAGGTGTTACATGTTGAAATATTAAATGATTGTTACATTCTGGTATACAGCTTGGTATAGTTTTTTAGATTCCTCAGATGATGAACGTAAGGAGGCAGTAGTATTTACGGGAATGTTAGTAAAGAAATCTTCGAAATATTTTGCGACGTCTTCATTAGTACTGAGGATCTTATAAAAAAACGCAAGAGTAAGGGTGTGTTATCGTTATTATGTGCCAGTTTCGTTTGTGCACGGAGAGGCAAATTTATTGTCAAGAAAAAATAAAAAAATCGGATGTCTGTAAAGTCAGTTTACGGACGATAATTTTACTTTACGTGATAAGCTCAATTACGTTAGCTTTACGTGATAAAGGTGGAAGAGAGATGACTCACACACAAGCCGATCGCTTAGGCCGATTGTGCCTTTCAATCGCTTATTCCGTGTTCTCGCTTGCACATTTTCGTGCGTTCATCTATTTATACATAAGACATCAAAACCTAATATGCTTTTTATTGTGCAACGAGCTTTTACCTACATTTCAATTGAAATATCTGCAAAGTTTTGACGTCGCTACGGCTTGACAAGAAATATTGCTCCACGCTCTAGTTACACTTAACAACAGATATTGTCATTATCGTAACACTTTAACTATTAACATGGTTATTTAATCTCTATCTTTTAACTATATACGGAATATTTCACGGGCTCGTGCTAATAAGCTAGAAAAATGTTTTAGAAGCAAATAAAAAACACGCAAATTTTTGAGATATTTTGACTAAAATATTTTTAAAAAGACATGCAAGAAACACGCTGTACACAAAAATACACTTTCTTGACACACAACTTTTAATTATTATCCACTTTGGATTCACTGACGTCGACAATCGAAACAGCTGTATTTATCGAATAAATTAATTATTTGTTTGAAAAGGCTTATTAAACCAAAACCAGTAGGTCAATTTTTTTTATTTGCTTCTAAAGTATCTGCTTTGAGTGTCAGCAGTTGAGACCTTATAACATTTTTTAAGATATAGTTTTTATTTATTTATTTAAACTTTATAATTTAAAAAAATACAAAAGGTGGACTTAATGCCATATGACAATCTCTGACAGCCGAACCTTTGGACCAAAAAGAAAATCAAAGTGATATAGATAGATATGTTGTTCATCCTGATAGTCTGTGTGTTCAACTGCAAGTAATGACGTCACACGCGCGGTACAATACATACTGATATCGCTGTTCCGGACGTGTGTTATTTTTACAGCCGCGCGCAGGTGCTCGCGCGGGCGTTACATGACTCGTGGTACTATTCGGAAAGAGCTCTGGGTGCCAGCCCTTACAGTATTTGCGCTTCATTTAAATGGGACGTAAAATCGTTTTTCACATTGAGCTTTTCAAGATAAAGATATGTTGTTCATCCAGATGGTCTGTGTGTTCAACTGCAAGTAATGACGTCACACGCGCGGCACAATAAATATTAATATATCGGAGTTCCGAACGGGTTTTATTTTTACCGGCCGGTGCTCGCGCGGGCGTTACATGACTCGTAGTACTATTCGGAAAGAGCTTTGGGTGCCAGCCCTTACAGCATTTGCGCTTAATTTAAGTGGACCGTAAAATCGTTTTTCACATTGAGCTTTTCAAGATAAAGATATGCTGTTCATCCAGATGGTCTGTGTGTTCAACTGCAAGTAATGACGTCACACGCGCAGCACAATAAATATTGATATCACAGTTCCGGATGGGTGTTATTTTTACCGCCGGCGCTGCTCGCGCGTGCGTTACGTGAGTCGTAGTACTATTCGGAAAGAGCTTTGGGTGCCAGCCCTTACAGCATTTGCGCTTCATTTAAGTGGACCGTATAATCGTTTTTCATATTGAGGTTTTCAAGATATATGTTGTTCATCCGGATGGTCTGTATGTTCGACTACAATTAATGACGTCACACGCGCGGCACAATAAATGTTAATATATCGCAGTTCCGAACGGGTGTTATTTTTACCGGCCGGTGCTCGCGCGGGTGGTACATAACTCGTGGTACTTAGATATCTTTCTGTTCGCCGTGAGAAAAATTGGCCAATGCTTCCTGCAATCGTTACAGAAGTTGGTTTCATTTGCTCAAAACAATAAATAAATAAATATATACGGACAAATCACATAGATTGAGTTAGCCCCAAAGTAAGTTCGAGACTTGTTTATTATGGGATACTAACTCAATGATACTTTATTTCATATAACAAATACATAAAAACGTATATATTTTCTTCTTTTTATTGTTTTGTACGTTCATCTGCCCTATTAGTAAACATCCTCTCAATCATTTGGCTGGTTGACTGGTAGAGATCCCTATAAGCGATAAGTCCGCCATTGTATGTTTACTTTTCGTTTATACTATGTTTTACGTTCTGTGTTTTTTAGGGTTCCGAACCCAAAGGGTAAAAACGGGACCCTATTAATTTCACTCCGCTGTCTGTCTGTCTGTCTGTCCGTCTGTCACCAGGCTGTATCTAATGAACCGTGATAGGTAGACAATTGAAATTTTCACAGATGATGTATTTCTGTTGCCGCTATAACCCATATATACAGCTCCCATACAACAAACGTGATATTTTTGCTTGTTTTTGCTCGATATTGATAACGGCAACAGGTAACGAAACGCTTGAAATATTCACAGAATATTTAGTTATATATTCACTTTAAAAATAAATAGTTAAATAAAAATAACATTCATATTAAACGGGGGCTCGCATACAACAGACATGATTTTTTTGTCGTTTTTATAGATAACGGTACGGAACCCTTCGTGCGCGAGTCCGACGCGCACTTGGCCGGTTTTTCTCATACAATAATGATACTACAAACAAACAAACAATATCCACTAGGCTATTATCACAAATAACTGATTCCAATTAGAAATTTAAGTGTTTACGAACATTTTCGATTTTATTGGACGTAAAATGATGAAATATGAGTAAAACTGGTTACACAGGAGCCGCAGAACGTGTTTCAATATATTCACCACAATCGGCCGTTTGTGGTCAGCGGTGTAGCGTTTGTAAATTAAATTGATGGAAACATTCGAAAGGATTTTACAAACAGTATTTTTAACGTAAAAGAGTAAGAAACAAGCTTTTGCCACCGACTTCAGCTGGCTGGCGTGGCGCAGCGGTCAACACGCCAGCCTGCGACACGAGAGTGCCCGGCTTCGATCCCCGGCCAGGTGGAAAATGATCTTTTTCAGATTGGCATGGGTCTTGGATGTGTATCTATATAATATGTATTTGTTGTAAAGTATAGTATCGTTGATTTAGTATCCCATAACACAAGTCTCGGACTTACTTTGGGGCTAGCTCAATCTGTGTAATTTGACCGTATATATTTATATTATTTATTACTTCGCCCGCGAGCTATAGATACCTGATTGAGGTATAGGGTTTGTTATAATAATAACAGCACTCTAGGTTTAGGTTTTTATAATGTTTTTATATTTTGTATTATATTTAAGACCTTGTTAAGGGCACATTTTTAGTATCATCATCATTTCGAGTAGGTGCCACGGTCAATCGACCACGCACCCCCTGGTGTCAGAGTTCTTCGGAACCGCCTCTCGGCCTCTGACGACTACCAGATGACACCCGGGACCAACGGAAACATCTTCATAATCAGACAATCAGGAGTTTCAAGCCTGCAATGTCCTAACCAAACTGGAAAAAACTAAACAAAGTATAATAAATAAAATAAATAAAATAAATAAAATAAAATTTATTGATCCATTTCACAGTAGAACAGTATACAACACAATATATACAAACTCTATATAATACCTTTAGCCCAAAGAAAATAGGTTGCATTCAGGCGGGTCCCTCGCTCAGCCATCCACCATCGAACTAGGAATAAACCTGTATCTCGAGTGGCGGAAGGCATTACGAGAGATCCGATGAAGCGAGCTAGAGTTGTTTGCCGTAGCTGTATACCTATAACTAAAAGAAATGTAAGAAATGTAACAAGATAGGTATTACCAACATGTATTCCATAATTCCCAAACTAGAAAGATCTGTTTTTTGGGAATTAGCAACAGTTACACTTATTAATGTTAGATATATAAATGTATCTAAAACTATTGCTACAAAAAAAAGTAGCTCTCCGCCGCCTTATGGTAACAAAATTTAATATTTTTAAATATAGATGATTCATAAAAGATTATCAGTGAGAGAGTATGAATGAGTGTTTGAGTTTGCATTGAGCGAAATTAATAAATACAAAGGGCTGTAATCGAAATAAAGTATTTTATGATTTAAGAATTAATTATTGGTTATTTGGTAAGAGGTTTTCTGTGTCGGAATAATTTAGACTCAATAGCCATTCTTTAATTTTATATTTTGCGACTCGTTTTGTGCAAGGGTAAATTTTTAGTAATTTATTTACCTTGTTGTATATAATACAGCTAAGTACGACAAAATGCCGAGCAGCGAAGGTAGTCCTATGTCTAGGCGTGGAGCAGACACGGTCCCATCTCCGCTTGCGGATACGCAGCGTCGGGTCATAAACCAACTGTGAATGTTTGCGAAGTAGCATCATCGAAATAAACAGTTGCCTTACTGTCAGGACTGCAGTATCAGAGAAAAGTTGGGCAGTAGGGTACCGAAATGGTTTTTTAGTCATGACCTTGAGAACTGCTCTTTGCGCCCGCTCCAGTGGTAACAATATTGTTTTCGCAGCTCCGCCCCACGCTGTGATGCAGTAGGATAAAATTGTTTGACACATTGCATAGTATACAATCTTAAGGGTACTAAAATCAGTTACAGAGTTTAAGTTCCTAAAAATGAAAATGAGCTTTCTTACTTTGTCTTTTAGAAAATTTATATGTTGATCCCACTTAAGATATTGATCTATATAAACACCAAGATATTTGGCGGTTTCTGTTTTCGATATGATTGTGCACGTACAGGGATTATTGAATGCTCGACAGTTGTGGGCTTTCATCTTGAGTTCGTCATCTGTTGGCAAGGTGGATGCGTTCATAGCGAAAGTTACATAATTCGATTTTCCTAGATTTAGTGTTAACAAATTGGAGTCTAGCCAGGACATAACTTTTGACAGTGCTAGTTCAGCATTCGAGTAGGCGTCTCTCCAATCCCGGCCATTAATAACCAGTGCTGTGTCGTCAGCGTACGCATATATGTGACAATTAGGAATTTGTAGTTTACAAAGGTCATTTATGTAAACTATGAAAAGAGTGGGACCGAGAATTGATCCTTGCGGTACACCAAAAACCAGTTCTTCAGCGTCACTGATTATTTCACCAATTTTGACACATTGTGTACGTTTTTTAAGATAATCACTGATAATTGAGAGAGGAAGACCGCGTACTCCAATGCGTTCCAGTTTTGTCAGGAGTAGGGGGATGGAGACGGTATCAAAGGCTTTGGAAAGATCGAGAAACATACTGAGACATCTTTGTTGGCCATCAAGATATTGTATAACCTTGTTGATTAGACAGTTAACAGCGTCTTCCGTGCTAAGTCCTTTCCTAAAGCCAAATTGATTACTCGCTATTATTTTTTTGGATTCTAAATAATTCACTAGCCGTTTATTTAAAACTTTCTCCAATATTTTGGATAGTGTAGTAAGGACTGATATAGGGCGATAATTTGTGATAGCCTCTCCATTCCCCGACTTAAAGACGGGAGTAACGATAGCTTTCTTAAAAGCAGTTGGAAATACTCCTGTTGATAGAGCTAGTTTACAAATGTATGTAACCACCGGAATAAATATATGTCGTGAAGCTTGCAGGATTCGGGCAGATATCCCATCCCAGCCAACAGCACAGTCCCTCCGTAGCCCTGTTATTAAAAACTCGATCTCATGTTCGTCGACATCAGTAAGAACAAGTGAGTCGCGTTCACTGTTAAGTATTGCTGTACTCGGAGGCGGCTGTCTGCTGAGTATTTTGTCCGCCAGATCCTTACCAATATCAACAAAAAATCTATTTACTTTATTAACTGAAACTTTAGGGTCATGGTTCAATCTAAGAAGTATGCTTCTTGGGAATCGAACCCACGACCCCCGGGTCTATAGGCAACATAATAGTATATACACGATTCGCGCTCGAAAAGTGGCGCCCGCAAAACAGCGCACTAATCGAGTTTCGGTGCTGTTTTGTCCACAGTTTCAATAAAACTCGCTAGCACTCATACGTCTCGCGAAGACGAAGGTACAGTAAAAAGATGCAAAAACTACGCATCAAAAGTATAAAAATGGATGGAGTTCAGTAGTGTACTTCAGTATCTACCGTTTTTGTCTTTGTTTGTAATTATGCATGATGTTTTGACTTAATAATTTAAGGCTTCATTTTGTATAAGACTGTGTTTCTACCATTATCTTTGATCGAAGTACGTGAACGCTATTAATGACATCGAATGAAAACTGTTCGAAATTAACTCATACTTATACATAAAGAAATATATCCAACAAAACTTTAATGAAATTCTGCCTCCAGGGAAAGCAATATTCAAAATGATTCCGAAATTGTAACGAGTTGAATTGAATCGTTCATTAATTCGAGTGAACTAACATTGGAAATTTTGGCCTTTTACGTTCTCGTGGGAAAACAGTTTCTGTGTTGTAAAACTAGGTCCCTATTTGTATCTGTACCTATTTATTTTTTACTAGCTGTGCCCACGACTTCGTACGCGCGTGCATTTCGTGTTTAGACTGTTTTTTATACTGTATAGATACACATTTGCAAAATTTCTAAATTAATCAATCATGCCCATATTATGAATATATTATGAATATATATCTAAACCTGGAAATATATATAAAAAAAACTCAAAACGATTGCACACGTTTTGTTTGTTTGTTTTTCGTGTGTGTAAGTGGCTAACACTGGTGTCAGTCAAGCTGCCTAAAGGCATCTAGGCATAGCTTAACGACTGCCAACAAAGATGACAACAGCCGGGACCAACGGCTTAACGTGCCTTCCGAAGCACGGAGGAGCTCGAAATATTTTTATGCCACTTGCGGTCACCCATCACAATAGGGCCTGCAGCCAGGGTTGCTTAACATGTGTAATCGATTTCAATGCTCACGACCACTAGGCCATCGAGCTCCTTCACACGTTGAATTTGCGACGTGCTGCGTGTATCGGGGTATCGGTTATCGTGCCGTGAACACGGTGAACACGACTATACAGAAGAAACGCTACTAAAAGGTGCGCGAGGAATAAAAACCGGCCAAGCGCGAGTCGGACTCGCGTACGAAGGGTTCCGTACCGTTATCTATAAAAACAGCATAAGGCATGTCTGTTGTATGGAAGCCATTTACATTCATTTTATTTTTATTTAATTATTTATTTTAAAAGGGAATATATATCTAAATATTCCGTGAATATTTTAAGCGTCTATCTGTTGCTATTATCAATATCGAGCAAAAACAAGCAAAAAAATCACGTTTGTTGTATGGGAGTCCCCTTAAATATTTATTTTATTCTAGTTTTTAGTATTTGTTGTTATAGCGGCAACAGAAATACATCATCTGTGAAAATTTCAACTGTCTAACTATCACGGTTCATGAGATACAGCCTGGTGACAGACGGACAAACAGACAGACAGACCGACAGCGGAGCGATATTAATAGGGTCCCGTTTTTACCCTTTGGGTACGGAGCCCTAAAAAGAAGCGCCTCATTAGGTGCGCCTCAAAACGGTGGCGCTCCGAGGAATACCTCGTCCAGGAAAGTACCACACTCTCACAGAAGAATAGACGTTAGGTGCTGTAGTTGTCCATGGGCAGCGGTGATCACTTACCATGGTGCCTCGCTTACTCATTTGCCGTCCTATATCTTATAGAAAAAATTTAACTCTATTTGGCACATTATCTTACTCGCCAATGTTACAATATATCAATATGTTTTTTATTAAGATCCAACAAAAACCTAATAAAATCCCTTTTTTTTCAGGTGATCAGTAGCAGCATTAAGCTGTCAGCCATGAAAAACGTTGCCGTAAGTAAACCTCCTTATTATATTTTATCAGAAACCGCGCGTTTGCCGAAAAAGCCGCGAAATTTGTACAAAGCCGCCGCACGGATACCGGCAAATTAAAATGGACTACAGATGCGACACAAATTAAAAAAATATATACGGACAAATCACACAGATTGACTAGCCCCAAAGAAAGTTCGAGACTTGTGTTATGGGATACTAACTCAAAGATACTATATTTTATAACAAATACATATACAACGTGATTTTGAACCTCCTAGCTTTATTGAAATCTCAGAATCAGAATCCCTAATGAAATATAGAACTGCAAGAAAAAAAACTGAAAATCAAAAAAAAAAAATTAGGGTTTCCCATACAAAGTCGCCGATCAGCTGGACGAATTTCTATGGAAAGTCAATTTTTTTTTTTCGGTTTTTACCTTTTTTTCTTGGAATTCTGTATTCCATTAGGGATTCTGATTCCAAGATTTCAATATAGCTAGGGGGTTCAAAATCACGCTATATAGTCATCCAAGACCCAGGCCATTCTGAAAAAGATCATTTTCTATCTTGACCTGGCCGGGGACCGCTCCTATTGGTCGCAGCGTGATGTTTTATAGCCTAAAGCCTTCCTCAATAAATGGACTATCCAACACAAAAAGAATTTTCCAATTTGAACCAGTAGTTCCTGATATTAGCGCGTTCAAACAAACAAACAAACAAACTCTTCAGCTTTATAATATTAGTATAGATACGAGTATGCGGGAAGTGATTTTGGAGCGGCACTGCGCTTTACGATAACCTACCTCGATGATCCTTCTATAACATCTCTTTTTTAAGGCTACGGCACGAATACCGGCGTTATTAATTTTGAAGTGTAATTTACGGGGATATATTACATCGCCTCTTAAGAAAGAATTAAAATTGCAACCTCTCCAAAGCGCCATATTTTATTATTCAACTTGGCAGGTTAGGAGAATGGGAGATTAAATGTTTGTAGATCTAAACCCAATATGTAGTGTATGTGAGGAATCGGAGGAGACAATGTAACTAAAGAAAACCCTATCTAATTATTGTATATATACCCTATATATCATCTATTAAACTTATTAACAATACAAAATCAAGGTTAGTTTTAAGCATTTTCTTCATTTAAAATAACTTCAAATTCTCACCATATTTATTAGTGATAGTTCTGTGCGCAATCGTACACTATGATCTGTTTACCAGTTGACTACTTACGTGAGTCATCTTCGCACCGCTCCGGCCGACCGGTACCTACACATAGACCCGTCAAAGTTATCTGTGTGCATGCGCACGTTTGGAAATGTAACTTAAGATTATTAGCATAAGCTTGCTCGATCACTTAGTTGTTTGCCAATGAGGGATCACTATCCGACCGTGATACAGTAAAACTATTACTACTACGGCGGGTATACGATTAACTTTTTGTGGATAACTACTCGATCTTAATTTCTTAGTTTTTTTGATGTATTGGATAATTGTTATATTGTTAAACTATACATAAGAATATAACTAGGATGTTACCCACAATGTATACAATACATTGTGGGTAACATCCACAAAAGTCTAAAATATTGTAATTTAACAAATGGAAATAAAGTTAACTTGGAAGTTAACTTGGATTGAAGGGGTTCAATTCAATTCAAATATAATTTATTCATCATAAGATACTTTACATACCATTTGGTGAACGTTAACATTTATTTTACAACAAAGAATTGTTGACGTTAATTTACTTAAAGCTAAGTTTAGAGCCGCTTCCAAAGCGGAGTGCAGAAGAAGCGGCAACAAACTGCACAGCGCATTTTCTCCAGACGTCAACTTACAATTTATAGTATATTACTTAAAACTACATATATTTATATGTGGACTGAGATTACATTGTCATGTCATCATTCAAATTGAGTACAATGTCAAGTTGTATTGAAAGGATGTCAATAAAAAATAATAATATATCTATATATATACGTTCAAAATGAACCAAATTATGACATTAATTTAAATACAGATGCGTTAAGACGTTCCTGTGCCAGGCTGAAGCCAGATATGTTTGTCATTAAGGTAATCATCAGTCCTATAATAAGCCTTCTTACAAAGTACCTGCTTAACGTAAGCTTTGAATTTTCTGTCAGGCATATTAAGGGCTGATTGTGGCAATTTATTATAATAGCGTATACAATTCCCTAGGAACGAATTACTAACCCTGCTCAACCGATAACGCGGGAGAAACAATTTGTTATTATTACGTAAAGGTCTATTCGTGATATCATTTATTTTTTTGAAGGATGAAATGTTTTTTCTCACATACATTATATTTTCAAATATATATTGCGAAGCTACAGTCAATATATTTATTTCTTTAAATAATTCTCTGAGTGACTCTCTCGGTCCTAAGTCGTAAATGGAACGTATCGCTCTTTTTTGTAATATAAATATAGTTTTGATGTCAGTTGCTTTTCCCCATAGCAGTATCCCATATGACATTAAACTATGAAAATAACCAAAATATACTAGCCTAGCAGTTACCACATCTGTCAACTGTCTGATTCTTCTTACAGCGTAAGCCGCAGAGCTAAGTTTATTGGAAAGTTTAGATATATGAGCGCCCCACTGAAGTTTCGAGTCTACAGTAATTCCTAAAAACGTTGTATGTTCAACCAAATCTACTTTTTGACTATCAATCTGTATATCAACGGAAGCCTGCCTCACATTGGGTAATGTAAACCGTATGCATTGGGTCTTTTTAGCATTTAATATGAGGTTATTGGCGGAAAACCAATCTGATATAGCAGTCAGAGTGCTATTTACCGTGCTTGCATCTTCGTTATGGGGTAATCCGACTCGTCGATATGAACAACTTTTCCTATGGGAACAATGCTAAAAACAAATTTCTTTTTTGACATTACCTTCCCATCATCATCATCATTTCGAGTAGGTGTCACGGTCAATCGACCATGCACACCCTGGTGTCAGAGTTCTTCGTAACCGCCTCTCGGTCTATGAAGTGGTTCCTTTAACGACTACCAGATGGCAGCCGGGACCACCGGCTTAACGTGCCTGCCGAAGCACGGAATCGTCTTTATTAGGTGATTCAAGCCTGCAATGTCCTAACCAAACTGGAAACAACTAAACAAAGTATGCTTCCGGTGGGAATCGAACCTTCCCATACAAAGTGAGTGGGCGGCCGAACATATTTGTTTTTGCAAAATGGTAATTTTTGAGCTCCCAGCTTCTATCCCGTAGGAGAAGTTGTTCATATGGACGGGCTGAATCAACCCTTCAAGGATCGAATAGGGTTTTCTTGACATATAGTATTGTAACGTAGCAGCATGCCACCTGCATGCTGCATCTCGTCCAACCTCATTTCTTTCTCATCCTGTCCATTTTTCATTACTCATTGTAATTCAAACTTCATTTTTTAATTCAAATTTCATTCCATTCCATTTTTAGATTTCTCTCTCTCTCATCACTCATTCTTGAGTCTACTATCATCTCTCGGACCGTTCAGTTCTATTTATACGGTACACGTACGGTACGGTCTTGTAATACATAAGCTGTTACCAATAAAGTTATTCCCTGTGTGTGTTTTGTGTCGAGTCTCTGTTCTCCACTAGTTCCTACTTCCAATTTATGTGGGAACTCGGCTAGAGCGTCGGGGTAGTTGAGCCCTCACAGTACAATACCAAATATTACACTATTAATTAATCGTAAAAGTCATCCATATAAACACACCTCACAGACCCGTAAAAGGATACTAAATATAAAAGTGCCTTTCCACCAGAGTTTCTCGAGAAATTATGAGGTAATTTTCTGATACTTTCATGTCACCTGAAATATGTTATTTAAATGGAGAGGAGGCTGGCCGTAACGGGAAATATTCTATCGTGCGATGTATAAATCTTCATGAGACGCCATCTTGGTTGCATTTTCCACGGCAATTTCCAGCCTGGCAGCATTTATCATCGTTGGTGTTGCCATTACGTCATTATTTTGGAGAATTAATAAGAAATTTTAGGTATTTTTACTTAACATACAACATTTAAAAAAAAAATGATTGTACGATCGTGATAAGAGGTCACTTGTTACGTTTTTATAACGTGTTATTTTTTTTTATATGTATAACAGAAATGAAAAAAAAATGTAGAAACACTGTTGCGACCTTCTGGAAGGATTACTGCATTCTCCGATCAACCCCAGAATCACAGCAAGGAAAAACAGTAAGCACTAACCTGGATCCAAGGTGGACAGGAATCTGAGAAGGAATCGCCTTCGACGGGGCCTCGTGCCGGCCGGCTAACGATCTTCTTGCTTGAACCGTATTCTTTTTCACTGCCTACACTAGTAGTACACAATTACATATCTGCGATGAAGATTAAGGGTTGTTTTGGCCAGTAAAATCCTTAGAAGTGGTTATAATTGGAAATTATATCAGTGCACGCGCGTTGTTCAACTAGATTCGCACGCCATATTTTTTTCTTGTCACCGGCCGACCAATCACAGACGGTCACGGCGAATAGGAAGTATGTATGGGGAAACGGAAGCAGAATATTGATAGGTAATTTTATTTGGGTTTTATAGTTAATGCTTACACAAACATACAAAAACAAATACATTTTTCATAACTTATGATGGCAATTCAATTCAATTCATTTATTCCATAAAACAATATACATCGTATCCATGATACATAAAAATAGAAATACACAAATAAGAAAATTGCTAATGTCAAAATAAATGTAGATACAATCATAAAAACTTTATATATTACTAGCTTTCGCCCGTGGCTCCGCCCGCGTCCATGTCAATCCCTCGGGAATAGTACTTTTTCCCGGGATAAAAGGTAGCCTATGTCCTTCTCCGTACTCCAGAGAAATTGTATGCAAAATTTCATGATGATCGGTTCAGTAGTTACGGCGTGAAAGCGTAACAAACAAACAAACAAACAAATAAACAAACAAACAAACTCACTTTCGCATTTATAATATTAGTAAGGATAAGGATAATAAAATTAATTGATTAAATTGAATAAATTGCAGTGTTGTCACAATCGTAGAACAATATCTAGTAGGTACCAACTTTAAAGGTAGCGGGGTTACATTATCTGAGTTTTTGACCAAAAGTCGCCATGAAGCTTTCATGTTGGCCAGACAGCATTTCGGCGTGTCTAAGTCGTGGACAAGGGATGGGTTTGTGCATATCATCTTGCCCGATGGGACCCGGCATCGCGTCAGTTCGACGGATGAAGTAAAGCAGCTTGTGGAAGAGTCGTCTGGGGCTGCCCAGGATGTAGCAGCCGCATCCACGAAGCCTTCAACATCTACAGCAGGCTCCGCTCCGATTACGGGGCGCACCAGGCGTGACAAGAAGAAGTGAAGTGTTGAAGCAGTATAAATATGTCTTGGCCCAAAATATGGTAACATATTTTTCACACACCTTGTTTATAATTGTTACTTATAAGCAGATACCTACAGTAATTTTTATTAAAATTTTTAGAACTGCCCTAAGTTAGGTATACATTTTTGTTGTTTTAACCTTCTGTCACAACTTGACAATTGACAGTTCAGGAATTGGCATTTTGTCTATTGTTCTTTTTTTTTTTTTGGTATGTGCCATTGTAATATTCTGCCAGTGTAGTTCGAAATTTTGTCTATTATATTTTTTTTTTGTTGTTTATCAGCCTCTATTGTTGTAACTTTACTTTTTTTCTACTAGCGGGTAGAAATGAAGTAGATATATATTTTATTTTTATTATTATATTTGCTTTGTTGGTATATATTTTATTAAACAATTATATTTATATATTATTATATTTATACCTTACATAGAAACACAGCACAATGCACGATTATCTAGGTGATTTATATCACTCGATGTCCTCATCTTCTTCTTTGGATGATAGCTTTCATAGTTTGCCTACCCCACTCGATGATATTCTCAAAACTCAGTTTGAAAATTTTCCTAAAAACTTTAATGTGGTGCATATAAATGCACAAAGTATTCCTGCTCACTTTGCTGATATGCTAGCGACATTTGATATCAAAAATATTCACGCGATTCTTGTTTCCGAATCTTGGCTAAAGCCGTGTCTCCCTTCCACTTCTTACTCACTACCGGGTTTTCAATTAATTCGTCACGATCTCACTGGCAAACGTGGTGGTGGTGTTGCCATATATCTACGTTCGTATATCCCATATAAAGTCCTTAGTGTATCTTCTTCTGATGTTTTTGAATATCTTGTACTTGAACTTACTCTTGCCCACACCAAAACCCTTCTGGAAGTTTGTTACAGTCACACCTCTGCAGTAAATTATTTTGCCGAATTTGAAAATCTCTTGGAAAGATTAATGCCGTCGTATAGCCATACAGTCATTATGGGTGATTTTAACACGTGTTTATTGCTAAACGACTCTCGAACACGGCAACTGAGATCAGTCGTAGACAGTTGCAACTTAAACATACTCCCTCTCCAATCCACACATCATTTTCCTAAATGTAAACCTTCCCTCCTTGATCTCATCCTTGTTTCTTCCTCCAATCATGTTGCAAACTTTGGCCAGTGTGCGGCAGATGCTTTCTCCTATCATGATCTTCTTTACCTTTCCTATAAAATCCGTCCTCCAAAATCCAAAGTCAAAATCCTTATGCAGCGTAACTTTGGTGCTATCGATATTGATAAGTTTCGAGAAGAAGCTCGTGACTGTGACTGGCAGCGGATAGTTAATACAGAGTCGGTTGACAAACAAATTGAATTATTCAACTCTACTGTTATAGAACTGTTTGACAAACACGCACCAGTTCGCCCGGTTCGTGTTAAATATCTCCCAGCGCCTTGGTTAACAGAAGATATTAAATTGATCCAAGCCAAAAAAAATAGGGCTAAGTCCAAGTATAAAACAGACCCTGACAAACATCGTGAAGCCTACATTCAAGCTCGGAATCACTGTAATAAGGTGTGTAGGGAGGCTCAGAAACGCCACATACATCAATCCATACAAAACGGAAATCCAGCTAGAATCTGGAAGTTTCTTAAAACTTTAGGAGTTGGGAAGACCAAAAGTAACAGTCCTGCTAATTTAGACATTGAAGCCCTAAATAGGCATTTCTCATCTTCTGTTGCTCTTGATGACAACATAAAATTAAATACATTAAATTCTCTTTCTTCTATTCCCACTCCTAACATACCGTCTTTTGTTTTTAGTCCGATTTCTGAATGCGATATTGAGAGTTCAGTACGTTCAATTACATCGAATGCTGTCGGTGGTGATTGCATTAGTCGGAAAATGATCTTACCCATCCTTGATATCATTCTTCCTTTCTTGACCATAATCCTGAATAATTCATTGACTACCGGTGTCTTTCCAATGGCTTGGAAAAAAGCGAATATTACTCCTCTTCCTAAAAAACCTAATGCATCATCTTTGTCCGATCTCCGCCCAATATCTATACTCCCATTTCTGTCTAAAGTTTTGGAAAGAGTAGTCCAGCAACAACTCAGTCACTTCCTTACAGTTAATAACCTACTCAATCCACTTCAGTCCGGTTTCCGTCCGGGTCACAGTACGACTACTGCTCTCATTAAAGTAACCGATGACATTCGGCTGGGAATGGACAATAGACTTCTGGATTTTAGCAATGCTTTTAATACAGTTGACGTCGACATTCTGCTGGGTATCTTAAGTTCTCTCAATATATCTTCAACAGTTATTGACTGGTTTCACTCTTACCTGTCTGGAAGACAGCAACGTGTGCGCATCGAAGATGATTACTCTTCATGGTGTTCAACGTATGCTGGTGTTCCGCAGGGTGGCGTATTATCCCCTCTTCTTTTTTCCATATTTATTAATTCAATAACTACTCAGCTTCAGTCTTCCTACCATCTTTACGCTGACGATTTACAGATATATACACAGTCTAGCGTTGAATGCATTTCATCAGCGATAAATACGACCAACTCTGACCTGGACCGCATTTCTAGTTGGAGTAAGAATCATGGACTCATTGTTAACCCCTTGAAAACGCAGTGCATTATAGTGGGTAGTTCCAGATTGTTGCGCCGATTAGACTATGATGAACTTCCACAGATTGTATTTAATGGTACTGTTATAAAAATCAGCGATAGTGTTAAGAACCTCGGTATTATTTTTGACAAAACAATGTCTTGGTCGTCACAATTGTCGGAGGTCAGCAGGAAGACATTTGCAGCTTTTTGTTCACTTCGGAGACTCAGTAAATTCTTGCCAATAGACACCAAAATTACGCTTGCACATTCCTTGCTTTTCCCTATCCTTGATTATGCTGACATTTGTTACTTGGACATAACAGAGGAGCAATTAAATAAACTTGAGCGTCTCCAAAACCTTCTTATTCGATTTATATATGGACTTCGCAAATACGACCATGTTTCTCAATTTCGCACTGAACTCAAGTGGCTCCCTATTCGTCGTCGCCGTGACGGGCATATCCTTTCAATGTTATACACTATCCTTTTTAACCCTACAACCCCTAATTACTTAAGAAAACTTTTTATTTTTCACAGAGATGTTCAAAATCGTCCTTTGCGTAGCGGCGAAAACCTTCGCCTTAAAATCCCCGCACATTCTACTCAGTTTTTCTCACGTTCTTTCTCTGTCCAAGCTGTACTTCTTTGGAACTCACTACCACTTACTATCCGGTGTGCTCAAACGCTAGCCAGCTTCAAATCCCAAGTAAAATCGCATTTTCTATCTTTATGATATTTTTCCAACGTAGGCTTTCTGGCTATCACCATAACTTTCTGCTGCTTTTATGTATGTATTTATGTATTGTTTATTATGTATTTATGTATGGTATTTGTGTATGTTTATTTATGCTATTGTATTTAAGTATGTTTAGTGTAGGTTACTATGTCATTTGGTTTGTTTTTTCTACCCCGCACCATAATATTTCTCTCGCATTGTTTTCTTTTTCTGCAAAGGTTGCCTGGAAGAAATTGCATTGCGATAAGGCCGCCTTTTGCACAATTCTTATATTTTAAGTTAATATAAATTATGTAAACTGTTCCTTTTTGTGCAATAAAGGGTATTGTATTGTATTGTATTAAAATTTTGGAAATGTACAATTTCATTCGAATATATAACTAAAAAATTTCATTAAAAATATTCATCAATTGAATAGTAATTATGGTTCAAAAAATATTTAATGTAATAGTTTTTAATTTTGCCACAAACTACATGAAGCTCTGCGTATCCTTAAGGGCCCGTACTACCTCACACTGCTTTGCATGATTGACTGATATATCAATAATAATTAAATACTCAAGTTGAAATAAAAATGCAGCAAAGTTCAGGGCTAACTCTGGTAACTATATGACTCAAAAATACGATTGCGTTAAATTTTCTCGATAGAAAAAAATTGCAAAGTTGCCTCCAAATCACGTCTAATTTACTCGGTATATAGCATTATTCACCAAATACATTAAAATTAACCTTGAAACTTTTGATTATTATTGCATTACAGATAAGGCAGCCATCATATGTTTTTCTTTTTCGAATAACCCTTGAATATTCCTAAAAAACGAAAATATCCAAAGTAGCCAACGCGTTTAGACCATCCGCATTTGTATCGCCACGCCGCCTGGCATATGGCGGGCTCTTAACCTCTTTTGCTAACTTATTGTACCTCTATGCTTTGAATGCCTGATACTGAGTACTGCACTCCATCATTTTTAAATTGGGTACAATATTGTGTTTGAGAGCTCTTCTTCGAACGAGCAAGCGGGTCACCTAAATTCAATAATGATTTTAAATAATAAAGGTTAAATATTAAAAAAAAAACACTGAAGAGTAAGTTATGTTGAATGGTGACAGAGGCCCAAAGTAGTTATTATCATCTGAGGGTTTACCGGTTGCATCATCAGCTCTGTCCCGTTACCCGGGGTCCGCTATAATGACAGCACTCATGCTGACATATGATTTGGCGAAAGTATTTTCAGGCTATTTCTAGAACTACAGAGAAAGGCTTGAAGAAATAAAGTTAAAGATTTGGTCTTCTTTAACTATGAAATTGGCGTTTTCTATATGCATGAATGAATGCGTTTATCTGCTCGTGAATAAGGTAAAACAATACAGGTGTTATATATATAGTATTAGCCGTGTGGTTTATAGGACCACTCCAAGTCTTCCCGTGGATGTCGTAAAAGACGACTTAGGAAATACAAGCTAAACAAAGCTCATAAACTTCAATGAGACTTCTCCAACCCGTCTGGCCAGCGAGGAGAGTGTAGGCCAAATTCTCTGTCTGCTCTGGCCAATTATAGCTCCGGTAGTACAGAGAGGGTCATGCTCCTGCAGTGGAGACTAAAAGGACCTGCTGACGATATATAGTATAGAGAATTTCCAGTGAATGGAATTTTTATACTCAAGTTTTTAGGATCATTTCAGGTTTGATATAGTGAAATTTTTCATGTACAGTCAGCTAACGAGATGCCTGACCCCGCCGTCTACCTATATCTTGAATTAATAATAATAATAAATAAATATATACGGACAAATCACACAGATTGGGCTAGCCCCAAAGTAAGTTCGAGACTTGTGTTATGGGATACTAACTCAACGATACTATATTTTATAATAAATACATATATAGATAAACATCCAAGACCCAGGCCAATCTGAAAAAGATCATTTTCCATCTTGACCTGGCCGGGGATCGAACCCGGTCACTCCGTGTTGACTGCTGCGCCACGGAGCTAGTCCAATATCTCTTAAACTAAAAGTAATATTAACATGAAAATTTATATTCAGAAAGTTTTAATTATAATCTTTCTGAATATATATTTTCATGTTAATGTTATTTTTAGTTTAAGAGAAAATTCGAGATATAGGTAGATGGCGGGGTCAGGTATCTCGTTGGCTGACTGAACATAGTGACGGACAGCAGTAAGCTTGATTTACGCATTATAAAATTTACCAAAAGTTAGAAAACGAATAGAAAAATGGCGACAGTTTTGATCAAAACTGACAACGTCTGAAACGAGTTCCTTTCATGACCATTTTTCAATAATTAAATTAAAAAAAAAAACAAAGAATTTAATGAATGCAGAATGTTAATAATACACCGTGTAAATAGACCCTCGACATTCCCTTAACGGGGTGACTCAGCCCACCAATATGAACAACTTTTCCTATGGGAACAATGCTGAGAACTCAAAAAAAAAATTCGACCTTCCCATACAAACTGGCCGGGCGGCGGAACTCTTTTGTATGGAAATGACGAAATTTTTTTTGAGTTCCCAGCTTTGGTCCCATAGGAAAAGTTGTTCATATTGATGGGCTGAGTCACCCCTTTAAGTAAATGTCGAGGGTACACTTACACGCTGTATAGTCCACTTTCAAGTTTAAATAAAACATAGTGTTTAACTTATCATCATTTCGTGTAGGTGTCACGGTCAATCGACCATGCACACCCTGAAAATAATAGTCAGGAACAAAATAGCAAGAGGAAAGAAACGCCAATTTCATAAGTAAAGACCCATTATTTACTCGCATCGGGAATCGAATCCTGTGCCCTTCATGTAGCAAACAAGAATGTTACCACTGGACCACGGAAGCCGTCAGAGGCCCAAAGTACTAAACATAATAAAATATCTACATTTAACAGCCAAAGGCTATACTAAAACAATCCGGAGAATTTATAGCAATCGTTAAGCTCATATAGAGCAGTTTTAACAGCTTTTTGCGAGCTTCGCCCATGATTTACGAGGTCGCAAACATCCAGAACTTTCGGAACTTGAGCTTTTGATTTAAGAAAGTCACACACGTCAGCCGTTTTATTACATTACTAGCTTTCGCCCGCGGCTCCGCCCGCGTCAATGTCGATCCCTCGGGAATAGTACTTTATCCCGGGATAAAAGGTAGCCTATGTCCTTCTCCGTACTCCAGAGAACTTGTATGCAAAATTTCATGATGATCGGTTCAGTAGTTACGGCATGAAAGCGTAACAAACAAACAAACAAACAAATAAACAAACAAACAAACAAATAAACAAACAAACAAACTCACTTTCGCACTTAAAATATTACTAGCTTTCGCCCGCGGCTCCGCCCGCGTCAATGTCGATCCCTCGGGAATAGTACTTTTTCCCGGGATAAAAGGTAGCCTATGTCCTTCTCCGTACTCCAGAGAACTTGTATGCAAAATTTCATGCTGATCGGTTCAGTAGATACGGCGTGAAAGCGTAACAAACAAACAAACAAACAATTAAACAAACAAATAAACAAACAAACAAACAAACAAACAAACAAACAAACTCACTTTCGCATTTATAATATCAGTTAGCATAATAGGATTACTCAGTTACGTTACTTTATTCAGCTGTTACAAGTACGAATGTAAAAGACTAGAAATGATGTTAGCTGTGCCAGCGACTCCGTTCGCTTACATTTGTACGGGGGCTTATAATAACTGGAGAAAAAATGTAAGTAGCCTATCCTGTGTCCTGTACGTCGAAATAGCAGCCTTCGTGGTCCAGTGGTTAAGGCGTTTGCCTGTTGACCCGGGGGTCGTGGGTTCCATTCCCACCGGAAGCATACTTTGTTTTGTTGTTTCCAGTTTGGTTAGGACATTGCAGGCTTGTATCACCTGATTGTCTGATAATAAAGATGATTCCGTGCTTCGGAAGGCACGTTAAGCCGGTGGTCCCGGCTGCCATCTGGTAGTCGTTAAAGGAACCACGTCAGAGGCCGAGAGGCGGTTCCGAAGAACTCTGAAGGGTGTGCATGGTCGATTGATCGTGACACCTACTCGAAATGATGTACGTCGAAATGTTTATCTACCAAGATTCATAAAAGTCCGTTAATTCGTCGTATTATACATACACATATAAAGATTTTTCATTTGTAGAGCTCTTAAACACGATATATCTAAAAACAAAGTAACCTACTCCATGACCAACCCTTACAGATTTATTTTTATTGATTATTAGTATTGATTAGTCATCATCATTTCGAGTAGGTGTCACAGTCAATCGACCATGCACACCCTGGTGTCAGAGTTCTTCGGAACCGCCTCTCGGCCTCTGACGTGGTTCCTTTAACGACTACCAGATGACAGTCGGGACCACCGGCTTAACGTGCCTTCCGAAGCACGGAATCATCTTTATTATCAGACAATCAGGTGATTCAAGCCTGCAATGTCCTAACCAAACTGGAAACAACTAAACAAAGTATGCTTTGGTGGGAATCGAACCCACGACCCCCGGGTCAACAAGCAAACGCCTTAACCACTGGACCACGGAGGCTGTCGGTTGATTAGTACAGACCAGTCTTAGCATGTAATGTATGTGTGTAACCACTGGTCTAAGCAGTAGCGTCACTATACCATGGCCCTTCGCAAAGTAATATAATGGGGCCCATGTGTTTGAGTGCGAGTGGTTTAGTTTTCCAGTGGACTTGCGGTTGAGATGATTATGATGTTGATGGGTTCAGAATTTAATAAGTACAAAATATCACAAATATTTTAGCCGTGTGGTATCCGGCAGAGTAGAATAGGACCACTCCAAGTCTTCCCGTGGATGTCGTAGAAGGCGACTTAGGAAATACAAGCTAAACAAAGCTTACAAACATCTAAGACACCTCTCCAACCCGTCTGGCTAGCGTGGAGAGTGTAGGCCAAGTGCTCTGGCTGCTCTGGCCAAGTATGGCTCTAGTAGTACAGAGAGGGTCGTGCTCCTGTAGTGGAGACTAAAAAGGACCTGATGATGATGATCACAAATATTGTACTAAATGCTATTCGAAAAACCTGGCGGGGTCCTGTCATCTTGACGCCCGTATAATGTACCTCTATGTACAATAGTTTGATAATAGTTGTTGATACAAAAACAGGGAAATACATAAAAGCTTTGGATATAGTAACGAGTTAATCTAACAAATTGGCCGCTCGAATTGCCTGTCGAGTTTTAATTCCTATTAGTATATGTGGTCGCTTTTGCAGCTCAATAGCACCGGCATGCTCCTCTTGTCGCAATTATTCTGTAACCTTTATTCCCATTTCCAATTTTCAAAAGTATGCAAAATATCATCTCAGCCTAATGTCAGAATATACCAACTCCAGGTTATATAAAAAAAAACCTACCAAAAGGCAACCTAAATCAATTTTAAAAACAATATATCAATACATAGTTTGACTAGCTCCGTGGCGTAGCGGTCAACACGCCTGCCTGCGACACGGAGTGACCAGGTTCGATCCCGGGTCAGGTCAAGATGGAAAATGATCTTTTTCAGATTGGCCCGGGTCTTGGATGTGTATCTATATATGTATTTGTTATAAAATATAGTATCGTTGAGTTAGTATCCCTTATCACAAGTCTCGAGCTTACTTTGGGGCTAGCTCAATCTGTGTGATTTGTCCGTATATATTTATTTATTTATTTATTATAGTATACATTAAAGTCATCTGTCTGTACAGGTTAATCTTAAAAACTATTGTAGCGATTTCAATAGGGATTTCACTAACGAATAGTGCATTTGTTATTCAAAATATATGCTCGGGAGTGCTGTTATTATCAGATAAAAGGCATCGAAATGATCTCCATTCTAACTAAGTATACATACATATTATTAAGTCTTTTTCCCTTACGGGGTAGACAGAGCCTAAGGCCATAAGACCAAAAGTCCACGTTAAGCGTGTTGGTGGGCTTAAAGGTGGAAAACGGAATCAAAATAGTGATGGGTTGCTGGTCGCATCGCCTATTATCATGATTCTTTAGATTTTCGACCATTCCCTTGACCGGCTTCTACGGTCTGCGCGGGAAGAGAAGCAGCTAGCACATTCTACGTTTATTCTTTTCTCCCAGACCAGCATGGAAGAATCCACTCCTAAAAATGCTTTACAACATTTATGAAAAAAATTACTATTGATACAATCCAGTGGACCCGTCGGGAATAATTCTTACTCCCATGGGAAATTCCCGATGACAGCACAAAGGGCTCCACCGACGGGGAAAGCGGGAATTCACCGTAATTTCATTATTAATTTGCCCGCCGGCTGCAAACACGGCAATGACGAATGATAAAAAATTCAACCATTTTGCGTCAGCTGGCCGCTCTGTCTAGACAAATGGGATTGTTAAAAATAGACCAAAGGTATTGGGTAACATTGTCGAAGCTTTCATACAGATGCCTTGTTTGAAAATATTTTATAGCCTATGTTCATCAGGAATAATGAAAGATTGTAATGGTTGGAAAATGTTTCAAATCGGTCTAGTAGTTTCGGATTTTAATTTTGTCATTTTATTGGCAATATGTGGCATGTTTTTTTGTTTATATATTGTACGTCCAACCAAGGACAGAACATGGTGAGACTGATAATCTATAAAGTGTTACCGATTTATACCTATGTTTCACAATAAAGATATTTGTATTAGCCTATTCTATGCAAACAAACCCACAATCAAATATTTTCATTAAAAAAAATATTAGTGCAGAAATGTAGATGTAGATAGTGTAGATAATCCTAACTAATATTATAAATGCGAAAGTGAGTTTGTTTGTTTGTTTGTTACGCTTTCACGCCGTAACTACTGAACCGATCATCATGAAATTTTGCATACAAGTTCTCTGGAGTACGGAGAAGGACATAGGCTACTATTCCCGAGGGATCGACATTAACGCGGGCGGAGACGCGGGCGAAAGCTAGTAAACAATATATCTTTAACACATTTAATGAAACACTATTATATTGTAACTTAAATTCCTTAAATAATAAAACAAACCAGCTTAATGATCCACCCTGTTCACAAACAAGCCAAGTTTCTAAATTAAAATTCAACTACCAGGCGAGCAGAAGAAAGAATAGAGTAACCGTCGTAGATATTTGTAGGTGCGATAGTACGCGGTAACTCTCCAGAGCTCTCCATAATTTATTTTGTGGCCATGCTAATGAGTTGATTCTAGAGCTCTGGTACCGCTATGATCCCCTGGTATATCTAGTTAATTGTTCTGGAAGTTGGAGCGTTTTTATGAGAGGAAAGTTTTTAAATTACCTTTTAGAAGATGCTTTGCAAGCCAAAGGACTTTGGGGGAAAAGTTCATTAGTTTGGAGGGCTGGTTTTGTTTTTAGTAATCGCCGTTTTACCGTCTTCTAAGAAGGTATAAGTTTTAAATTTTTCGTGTATAATAAAGTTGATCGATATATTTCATTATTTACTTCGAATTCAAATGTAAATTCGATATTTTTCTGATTTCGATTGTTTTATTGATTGACAAGATTCGAGAATTGTTACCTGTGGAGGATACAGGTTGCGTGGGACTATATTACGAGGAGTGAATAATACCAGGAATAGGTCTCCTGAAGAAATTTCTGAACTGAATTGCACCTTATATATTACTAGCTTTCGCCCGCGGCTCTGCCCGCGTCAATGTCGATCCCTCGGGAATAGTACTTTTTCCCGGGATAAAAGGTAGCCTATGTCCTTCTCTGTACTCCAGAGAACTTGTATGCAAAATTTCATGATGATCGGTTCAGAAGTTACGGCGTGAAAGCGTAACAAACAAACAAACAAACAAACAAACAAACAAACAAACAAATAACCAAAAAAACAAACTCACTTTCGCATTTATAATATTAGTAAGGATAAGGATTTTACATATTGTAAAACGGCACGTTAACCTAGGGACGTGATGTGCAAAATTAACAATATTAATATTGATGATTATTACTCAGTGTTTCCTTAGTCACATCACGTCCGATTATTAAGTGCTGCTACATTACCAAAGAACAAAAGAAAATAATTTTAAACAGCTTTGACACAAAATGCTCTCTGAAAAGTAATTGGTTCAACTAATTACCAAATAGGTAAAAACACTCTCGAATAAATTATCTTTAAAAGAAATTCAGATGTCTGAAAGTCAGTTTACGGACGATAATTTTACGTGATAACGGTGGAAGAGATAGATGTGTCACAAGAAGAACGTTTAGACCGATCGTGCCTCTCTATTATCGCTTGTTCCGCGCTCTCGCTTGCACACGGAACGTGTCACTTTTTTGTGCACGCAGCGGGCTTTCATAGATTTATGAGACGTTATCAAAAACTTTTTTGTTTGGGGCCAATATACCACAGACAGACGTACAAACACACACACACGTGAAACTTATAACAACCCTTTTTTTAGTAAGATGTTAAAGATACTTTCAGAAGCATCAACACATCGCATCGATACAGCCAACAGATAAATATTTAAGTAGGAAAAAATTAAAGAAATATTCTTTGGAATATTTGGAAAATAATTCCCCAAAATCATCTGATAAATCGGCGTACAAACAAACACGCGATGAACTTAAACCTTTCTTTGGAAGTCGGTTAAAATAATATTTGTTAAGAAAACAAAATGGCGGAGTGATAGGCGTGAAGGGGCAAAAGGGGCAACTCGACGCAGCTGGCATTGACGCGAGACAGGGAAATTGCGAACCCAACTCAGCAAAACAAACAACAAGGTACTGTTATCAAGATAGCAGGGCTAGCAATCTTACCTATGAAATCGGTTTTTTCTATAGATAATTTCGAGTAACTAAATTGAATACTCTTAATAAATTAAAAAATAAGATATGATGAAAAAATATTTCATGCGGGCGGGACTTGAACCAGTGAGCTAGGTCGCCGTATATCAAATAGGTAGTATATCAATATAGCATTGAAAATGCAAAATAAATACCTATAAAAAAATTACTATATTGAATGTTTCATACTAACGTTTTAAGTATCATTTCGGGTTTGATAAATTCAACTAAAGGGAACTTTTGCATGTATATACGGAGAACAGTAAGCTTGATTGACGCATTATAAAATTAGAAAAAGGATAGAAAAATGACGAAATTTGTGATCAAAACCAACAACATCGGAATGACTAAAAAAAACTACAATTTTATTGGCCCATTATTATTGCCAAGCAAGTAGGTACACTTGTCTACTGATCAAGAAAGGAATGATAACATAGCAAAGGAACTCATATTAAATTAAGAAATAAGATATATAAAAAAAAATAACGTCAGCTTTTTAAAATCTTTTATAAATATTACTTCTAAAATCTTTTTTACACTTTCACAGAAGTGTTCGAGAAATCATTGTTTCTTTTTTCTATATGAAGCGTCTGGTTGAGAGTGCCTTTATGTTAACACTGTTAACTAACTTTGTTAACACTGTTAACAAACTAGAGATGTACCTCTATAGACAAGGCCTGTGTAATTGTAAAAGAGAAATTGAAATGTTGTTCTTCAGATTCTGATAAGAAAAACCTGTGAAAATTATAAAGAACTTACGAAACTCAACAAAAAGTTGCCGTGGTGATTTAACTGTAATTTCAGAAAATTCTACCAGGAAAGCAGAAACTTTGTGGAGAAACGAACAATGGTTACGGCGCGGGCGGAAACCGTTTTCAATCGCCGGCTTATTTTTGCAGATTTCTTCGCTTCGTTTAGCTAGCTTCTAGCTTTGAGAAAGTATAAGTCGGTCTGGGCTTGTAATGACCTCATCCTTTTAAGTGGCTTTTAAATAGCGTCAGATTTGCTAGATTTTTAACAAGCTAAAAGGACCGTCTTTAATTATAAGATCATAGATATTATAATGAGAGATATCGCGTGTAAATTTTCCGCTAGAGACGCTAGAGTAGCGTGCATTAATATCATCATCATCATCAGATCTTTTTAGTCTCAACTGCAGGAGCATAACCCTCTCTCTACTATCGGAGCCATACTTGGCCAGAGCAGACAGAGGATTTGGCCTACACTCTCCTCGCTGGCCAGACGGGTTGGAGAAGTCTCATTAATCTTTATGAGTTTTGTTTAGCTTGTATTTCCTAAGTCGCCTCTTACTTCTCAATGGAAAGACTAGAAGTGGTCCTATTCTACTCTGCCGAAAACCACACGGCTAACGGAAAGTAACGAACTAAGACCACGAATCTGAACAACTTTCATTTTGGGACTAACTTCGACATCGTGAAAAAATCTGCTCTTTCATACAAAAGTGGAATATCTACTTGGCTAAAATCTATGGAACAGCTCATGTATTTCAGATTTGGTCCCATTATAAAAGTTGTTCAGATTCGTGGTCTGAGTCACTCCTTATACGTTTGCTAATGAATTCAATTTCACCCTGTATATATGACGAGTGTTACGTGTACTAAATAACATTTTATAGGACCTGAGAAACCGAGATTTATACGGAAAAACCTTCGATCAAATATAATAGTAGATACACAGTCTCATACAAAATGTAACCGTTATAATGGCCCCGAGTCAAAACATCATGCATACTAAGAAACAACGACAAAAACGGTACATACTCAAAGTATAACTCCTTCTTTTTTTTACTTTTGATGCGTAGTTTTTGCATCTTTTCACTTTACCTTCGTCATCGCGAGACGTGTGAGTGCTAGCGCGGTTTACTGAAACTGTGGACAAAACAGCTCCGAGAGTCGATTAGTGCGCTGTTTTGCCGGTGCCACGTTTCGAGCGCGATTCGTGTATCTACCATTATATTTGATCGAAAGGAAAAACGTATTTTTGCAGATATGAGACCAAGCCAACTGGCGAGCGTTAAAATGGTAGCCCTTATTTTAAAGGAATACGAGTAGATATCTCATCCGGCGGTTCGCGCTCTGGCAAAACAAATTACGGAGGTTTTTTATCCAATGACGCAGATGGCTGTTCAAAACAATGATTTAACTTAATTTACTTAAGGTCCTATGGCCCCCAGGTGGGGCAGAGGGCTTCCACAGTATTTCGCCATTGCGATCTATCTTTGGCTACGCGCTTTACTTCGGGCCAGGTTAGCCTGATTGATTTCATCTCCGCCGCCACAGTGCGCCGCCAGGTCTGCTTGGGACGGCCCACCTTCCGCTTTCCCTGGGTGGTCCACTTCAGGGTCTGCCTCGGGATGTGTTTGGGCTCTCTTCTGAGCGTATGGCCTATCCATGTCCATTTGCAGCGCATGATCTGCTTGCCAATTGGCATTTCCCGGCACGCCTCCCATAGGCGTTCGTTGGAGATCTTCTCAAGCCAGAAAATGCCAAGTATTTGCCGCAAGCAGCGGTTGATGAAGACTTGAATTGTCTGCGTGACAATGATTAAATCATCAGTATCATTTCAGCTGTAAGAAGTCTAATGCTAGACAAAGGCCTGTCAAGAGTATTCTTCTTTCCATGGGAGAACATTGTTATACGCTAAGCAAGCGTGTTAGCAAGCGAGGAACTTTTATCTTCTTGTGCCGATGCTTCCGATAAGCAGCAGGCTTATCGGAAGCATTTTGAAGTTGAGGAATGATAGGAATTTGTTGGATTTGGGAAGGGTATAAAGGCATTGGAATACTACTCACTCAGATTAATGGAGGAAGAGCAAGTAGCAGGTCAGGAGGCCAGCCGCGCTCACGCGCTTCTTCTTTTCGGGTCGATGATTCAAGCTTAGATTTTGTCTCTCCAGTATGTGGCGACTCTGACACCCCTCTCTCATGCAGTGATACAGATCATCTTTGGTGCAGCTGGTGGGGCACAGAGCACAAGAAAAGAAGGTGCAACATGGCATGCAGTGCCAGTGTGGTCATCGTGACCACACTGGCACTGCACTTCCGCCTGTTGGATAAAGCCCCACTTAGCCAGGTTATGTCGGCATCAACCTACTACACCAGACGCGCTACCTGCCATGACTATGCTGTGGTGATGTCATACCTGCAACTACCGGCCAAGTAATGATACCCCTGACCTACTAATTATTAAGAACTTGGTGTATTAGCTTAGATACGTATTCTATTAGCCGTGTGGTATCCGGCAGAGTAGAATAGGACCACTCCAAGTCTTCCCGTGGATGTCGTAGAAGGCGACTTAGGAAATTCAAGCTAAACAAAGCTTATAAACATCTAAGACCTCTTCAACCCGTCTGGCCAGCGTGGAGAGTGTAGGCCAAGTCCTCTGGCTGCTCTGGCCAAGTATGGCCCTAGTAGTACAGAAAGGGTCGTGCTCCTGCAGTGGAGACTAAAAAGGACCTGATGATGAAATGATGATGTATTCTATTAAAACTTTTAGATAAACTTTCGTGAGCTACTTTAATGCATTTTATAACCGCGGGTTCTGTGTGTGATTCGTTTTGGATTTCTCACAAAAAAGATAAACCACTATATATCATACGACGCATAATAATCTCGCACACGCCGTAAGGAGTAGACAGAGCCACTCCTTACTGCTTAATTTAATACCACTTTTATCTATTGGTGGATATCTAGATGAAATATAATGTTCAAATGCAGTCAAAATAGAGAGGATTCGCTAGCCGCGTCGCGTATTTACACAACATTTCTTAGATTTTCGCCCGTTCTCTTGACTGGTTTTGATCTATTGGAAAAGAGAAGCATTAAGAGTACCAAGTTGAAAGTATTCAATGCATTTTTGACATCATCACGTCTTATAAATCGATGGACATCGGCCGCTGCACGGGTGAAAAATGTCACGTTCCGGAGCAGCAACAGCAACAGCCGTAGCAGTAGTAGTAGTATCTATGACGTATCTATCTCTCACCGTTAAAATTATCGTCCGTAGACCGACTTTTTCCCTCCAGACTAGCATGGAGAAATATAAATGGTGAAATTTTGGGGTGACTCAGACCAACTTTTTCTATGGGACCAATGCTGGGAATAAAAAAAAATATTTCGTCATTTCTATACAAAAGAGTTCCGCCGCCCGGCCAGTTTGTATGGGAAATACGATTTTTTTTTTGAGTCCCCAACATTGTTCCCATAGGAAAAGTTTTTCATTTTGATGGTCTGAGTCACACATTTAAGGGTCCAAAACGATAAAATTTTTACCATGTATGTAGGTATATATAAATAACAGTTCTACTAATCAATATTATTCATCTACCCCACAAATACAAAATGGCATGTCGCCGACAGCGTATAAACAAACCAGCGATAAACAGTTTCATTACAATGGCGGAATTGAAAAAAGGATTAATTTATTTTCGATCGCGGGATTGACGCGTGATTGATGACTTTTGGAAACACACGGTGTTGTTTTGCGTATATCCTTATCCTTATCCTTACTTCCTTATCCTTACTAATATTATAAATGCGAAAGTGAGTTTTTTTGTTTGTTTGTTTGTTACGCTTTCACGCCGTAACTACTGAACCGATCATCGTGAAATTTTGTATACAAGTTCTCTGGAGTACGGAGAAGGACATAGGCTACCTTTTATCCCGGGAAAAATTCCTATTCCCGAGGGATCGGCATTGACGCGGGCGGAGCCGCGGGTGAAAGCTAGTAAAGTATAAAAGTAAAGAAGTAACTGCCAAATACTTAAAAGTTACTTAAATAGTTAACAATGCTGGATTTAGAGGTATGGAGGCCTCTGGGGTAACAAAGGAGTGGAGTCTCCTGGGTAATTTATTTCAGGCGATTTTTCGATTAAAAAATTTGACGTCAAACCAAGCATAGATTTTTTAAATATGATCGGTGGGCAAGTAAGACTTACGTCCACCATGAAATATCATTGTGGATTTTTCTGCTTGACATTCATATACCCATATTTTCATTTCTTTTAATGCATGTGACGAATTCATTTTCAATTAATGAACTTTCAAAAACGTGACGAATTAACTTTGTGGCAAATTTACAACAACCCATATTTTCAATGCCGGATTTAGAAGTCTGGAGACCTCGGGGCAACAAAGGAGTGGAGCTAGGTTGTGACAAACTCGAGTCCGGGAGTCTAAATATTCTGACTCGACTGCACATCAAAAGACTCGACTCATAATCATAGACTCTACTCGATGTGTTAGTTATACTCAAGCTCCCGTAATAGATACGAGCTTTGTATAACTTGTTGTACTGGAGAGTTTGTTGAGTAGAAGTTGTTTTGAGTTTGCTATTCGAACTCGAGTTGGTTCTGTGACTCAAGTTCTTAGTCGACTTGAGTCCGTGCTCTGACGACTTTTGCTCGACTCGACTTTGACTTATAAATGTTTTAGTCTACCAAGTATGCAAAATAAGTCAAGTTTTGCAAATGTAGACTCCCGGACTCGAGTTTTTTACAACACTAAGTGGGGCCGCCTGCCCAAATTTTTCAGGCGAGTTTTCCAATGAATAATTAATTGTGAAACCAAGTATAGATTATTTTATTATTTGTTTGTACAAAGTCTGTAGGTACAGGTAAAACGCGAAAAAAATATCAAAGTTCTTAACTAGACTGAGTTTGTTTTTTTTTTTTCTTAAGTCTATTGTGGGGGCACTATTTTGTGAAGGCCCCCGGGGCTGTAGCCCGGTTGCCCTTCTCTTTATCCGGCTCTGATATTCTATATTTTTTTTAACAATTAATCTTATACCTTTAAACGAGCAATTCTTGCATTATTCATATGTATCTACCTATGTATGTAAATTTATTTCTATGATCTTGGAAACGGCTCTAACGTTTTCTCTGAATTTTGGTATATGGGGATTTTCGGGGGTAAACAATCGATCTAGATTAGTCTTATGTTTATAGACCGGGGGCCGGTGGCAGGACTTCCTACCTCATAAGATACCCGAATGAGACTAGTATGTAGTGAAAGTAGGTGCTTTGGAGGTGGGGGCCAGGTAGGGTTGCCACTCCCTAACCTGGAAGAACCATAAAAAAAAAGGTGTAGAAAACGTCAATTTTGGCCAAAAATTATCTCATCAGATACTCGAACGGGAGTTTGACGTAGTGAAAGATATCCTTATGGAGAGGTGAACCAGCTAAGGTTGCCTGCGGCAACCCTGGAAGAAGTCCAAGTTCAGCCACCCTGAAAGGGGCGATTTTTCATGGTATTTTATCTCATAAGATACCTCAATGAAACTAGTGCCCGATGTTAGTTCTGAGGGTCGGCACTGCGAATAAAATAGGTTGCCTGTGGCAACCCTGGAAGAACCCATACTCAGGCACGTTTAAGACGTGGAATTTGAAAATTAAAGTACTAAAAAAAAACTCGGAACCATATCCAAAAGCACTGCAGGATTACGATCGCAATATTAATTTTAACCGACTTCAAAAAAAATAGGTTTTCAATCCAAGTTCAATATATTCTCCAAAACTTTTAATTGCATTGTAACGAATATTAATTGATATTTCATATTACATTTGATTTAATGTAAGTTCCATCAAAATCGGTTCAGTAGTTTTCGACATATAGGCTAATACGTATAACTGTGCCATTTTTTTTTAATCTCTTATAGAACATGAATGAAACTAGTGCCCGATATTAGTTCTGAGGGTCCGAACTGCGAATAAAATAGGTTGCCTGCGGCAACTCTGGAAGAACCCATGTTCAGGCACATTTAAGACGTGGAATTTGAAAATTAAAGTAATTAAAATAATCTCGGAACCATATCCAAAAGCACTGCAGGATTACGATCGTACTATTATTTTTAACCGACTTCAAAAAAAATAAGTTTTCATTCCAGTGTTCAATATATTCTCTAAAACTTTTAATTGCATTGTAACTAATATTAACTGATGTTTCATATTACATTTAATTTAGTGTAAGTTCCATCAAAATCGGTTCAGTAGTTTTGGAGATATAGGCTAATAAGTATAACTGTTCAATTTTTTTTAATCTCTTATAGTACATTAATGAAACTAGTGCCCGATGTTAGTTCTGAGAGTCTGAACTGCGAATAAAATAGGTTGCCTGCGGCAACGCTGGAAGAACCAATGTTCAATCAAATTGAAGACGTGGAATTTGAAAATTAAAGTAATAAAAAAAATCTCGGAACCATATCCAAAAGTACTGAAGGATTACGATCGTAATGTTATTTTTAACCGACTTCAAAAAAATAGGTTTTCAAACCAATGTTCAATATATTCTGTTAAACTTTTAATTGCATTGTAACTAATATTAACTGATGTTTCATATTACATTTGATTTAGTGTAAGTTTCATCGAAATCGGTTCAGTAGTTTACGAGATATAGGCTAATACGTATAACTGTGCCATTTTTTAAAATCTCATTAGTACATGAATAAAACTAGTGCCCGATGTTAGTTTTGAGAGTCCGAACTGCGGATAAAATAAGTTGCCTGTGACAACCTTGGAAGCACCCATGTTCAGGCACATGTAATACGTGGAATTTGAAAATTAAAGTAATAATAAAATCTCGGAACCATATCCAAAAGTACTGCAGGATTACGATCGTAATGTTATTTTTAACCGACTTCAAAAAAATAGGTTTTCAATCCAATGTTCAATTTATTCTCTAAAACTTTTAATTGCATTGCAACTAATATTAATTCATGTTTCATTTTGTATTGGATAAATTATATTTAATTACCCACATATGTTCATAATAATTATAATAAATATGACTGTAATCTAGGATAAACATTTCAACACAATTGTTTTTTGTTATAAAATAAATGAATTGAATTGAATTCACATTACATTTGATTTAGTCTAAGATTCATCAAAATCGGTTTATTAGTTCTCGAGATATAGGCTAATACGTATAACTGTGCCAATTTTATATCTCATATAGTACATGAATGAAACTAGTGCAGGTTGTTAGCATTGACGATCTTGTATATGAATAAAATAGGTTGCCAATCCGTAACCTGGAACAATCCAAGTTCATCCTCGAACTTGGATTGTTCCAGGTTACGGATTTATACGTGGAATTTGAAAATTTATCATTTAAAAAGGAAGTTGGAATCATATTCATATTTAAGATTGCGATGCTTTTCAACCGACTTCAAAAAAGTGAGGTTATCTTTTCCATAACCTATTGGTTATGTTAATTTTACTTATTTTAAATTATTTTGGTTTAACTTGTTGCCAGTTGCATTAAACTAGGTTAGTAGTTTTCGAGTTATAAACAAATACGTCTTAGTGTAACCTTTTAGCTTATACGGAACATTTGTCTCCGTGATAAATCAGTGAAACACACCAACTTTTTATGTCTACAGAGGCAATAAACGATATAAGAGCATTTCAGACATTATTCTCGCCGCACCCGGTGTTGCGAATAAGTTCAACAACTGGCGAGTAGAAGCAGATCTGCTACCTTTGCCTGATCATAGAGATGGCTCTATGATCAGGCAAAGGTTCCTAGTCATGGGACTAGGAACTGGTATATGTGAATTAAATGATACAACAACAATCCCCCCAAAATACTAGTACAAGGAATTACCAAACAGCGAAAGCTAACTGGACTATATTTGAAAAGAATCTTAGTGGAAAACTCCTAGCAGGTCAAATAAACCAGTACTCAATCAGCCGTATTAAAGATAGGGAAGGCCTTGATGACCTGGTGGCCAGATACTCGGAGATTGTTACAAGGGCTTGCGAAGCATCGATTCCCAAACTTAAGCCTAAAACGAAGTGTAAATTAATAAAGTGGTGGAACCCGCTACTGGCTGAGATGAAAGCTGTTAAAAGAAAGAGAACATCTCAGAACGGCTTATAGGATTGTGAAAGCGTATGGACTGGTGGAGAAGGACAGACTAATGTGAAATCCAGACGGAAGCGGCCTTTTGTGTCCAGAAAAGTCCGCAGAACTGCTGGCTAAAACCTTTTATCCAACCGACACATAGGCGAGGCTTCTTGAGTCATTGCTTAGAATGACTCAAGAAGCCTCGCAGCGATACGAGAAGAAGCCGAAAACATTGTACGGGCCCTGGATACCGAAACGCTCATCTCGATGCAATGTAACCGTTTCGTATGTACGAGCTTCCGAGTCTCATAAGAAGCTCCATACTTGACATAAAGCAAACTCGATACACAGAGACAACAACCGGAGCATCCCTCAAGCTATTTGTAATAGATGTCAGACAGGCTCAACGGATTTTCCGAGGAACTTGTTTCACGAACCTAGAAGCACAAATGTTCACTGGCCATGGGAATTCCGAGCTTATCTCTTTAAAACAGGCCGGTCTCCGTCTATTCTGTATTTGTGATGATCAGTCCCAGGAGAACACTCAACATATAATACTTGAATGTCCACGCTTTAGGATTCTGAGACTGGGTTGCGAATTGGGACTCGCAATCGATGTCTCACCTCATGATGTGCCCCAATTGTCCCTCTACCTGCTCAATCGAAGACCTTAATAAAGCAAGCGAAAAAGGCGTCGGCGTCGCTGTGGCTACCTACTGGTCAAAAACTTTATCATCATCATCATCAACAGATCTTTTTAGTCTCCACTGCAGGAGCATGACTCTCTCTGTACTACTGGAGCCATACTTGGGCCAGAGCAGACAGAGGATTTGGCTTACACTCTCCTCGCTGGCCAGACGGGTTGGAGAGGTCTCATTGATGTTTATGAGTTTTGTTTTTTATCTTGTATTGCCTAAGTCGCCTCTTACGACATCCATGGAAAGATTTGGAGTGGTCCTATTCTACTCTGCCGGAAAGTACACAGCTATCGGAAACCACACGGCTAAAAACTGTATAAAAAAAGGCAAACATAACCATTTTGATTCGAAAAGAAGAAGATTGGGCCTGGGTATGGAGTTGACACATGAAAATACATTGAGAACATTTGCAGACAACCAACTAAGGGAAACGCTGTTGGACTACAGTAGACGAGTCATACGATGTGTGGCCCGGGCGAACCGGGAAAAATATTTAATGTTTATATATATATATATATATATAACATAACCAATAGGTTATGGAAAAGAAAACCTCACTTTTTTGAAGTCGGTTAAGAACCATCGCAATCGTAATCTCGCCTTGCTTTTAAATATGGTTCCAACTTCTTTTTTAAATGATTAATTTGCAAATTCCACGTATAAATCCGTAACCCGGAACAATCCAAGTTCATCCCCGAACTTGGATTGTTCCAGGTTACGGATTGGCAACCTATTTTATTCATATACAAGATCGTCAGTGCTAACATCGGGCACTAGTTTCATTCATGTACTATATGAGATTAAAAAAAAAAATGGCACAGTTATACGTATTAGCCTATATCTCGTGAACTACTAAACCGATTTTGATGGAACTTACACTAAATCAAATATAAAATGAAACATCAATTAATATTAGTTACAATTCAATTAAAAGTTTTAGAGAATATAATAACATTGGATCGAAAACCTATTTTTTTTGAAGTCGGTTAAAAATAATATTACTTTCGTAATCCTGCGGTGCTTTTGGATATGGTTCCGAGATTTTTTTATTTACTTTAATTTTCAAATTCCACGTCTTAAATGTGCCTGAACATGGGTTCTTCCAGAGTTGCCGCAGGCAACCTATTTTATTCGCAGTTCGGACCCTCAGAACTAACATCGGGCACTAGTTTCATTCATGTTCTATATGAGATTAAAGAAAAATGGCACAGTTATACGTATTAGCCTATATCTCGAAAACTACTGAACCGATTTTGATGAAACTTACACTAAATTAGATGTTATATGAAACATCAATTAATATTCGTTACAATGCAATTAAAAGTTTTGGAGAATATATTGAACATTGGATTGAAAACCTATTTTTTTTATAGTCGGTTAAAAATAATATTACGATCGTAATCCTGCAGTGCTTTTGGATATGGTTCCGAGTTTTTTTTTAGTACTTTAATTTTCAAAATTCCACGTCTTAAACGTGCCTGAGCATGGGTTCTTCCAGGGTTGCCGCAGGCAACCTATTTTATTCGCAGTGCCGACCCTTAGAACTAACATCGGGCACTAGTTTCATTGAGGTATCTTATGAGATAAAATACCATGAAAAATCGCCCCTTTCAGGGTGGCTGAACTTGGACTTCTTTCAGGGTTGCCGCAGGCAACCTTAGCTGGTTCACCTCTCCATAAGGATATCTTTCACTACGTCAAACTCCCGTTCGAGTATCTGATGAGATAATTTTTGGCCAAAATTGACGTTTTCGACACCTTTTTTTTTATGGTTCTTCCAGGTTAGGGAGTGGCAACCCTACCTGGCCCCCACCTCCAAAGCACCTACTTTCACTACATACTAGTCTCATTCGGGTATCTTATGAGGTAGGAAGTCCTGCCACCGGCCGCCGGTCTATTAGGAAAACGCGTGTTTTCGAGTTTTTATGCGTTTTTGTTTCCATGCAGAATATGGTCGCTAATTTAATCCTGCCAGCCACTGTCCGTCTGGTGCAGCGGATTAAGACGCGAACGGCAAGAAAGAGATACGGGTTCGAATCCCGCTCAGTGACTTCTTTTTTTTTTATTTGTTTAAGTTTATATTATTTTGTTTAATTTTTTTATTGCTTTTAGACAAGTTTGAAAAAAATAGTGACTATTTGAGATAACAATATACTCATAAATATAGATTATCACCTATACACCACCATATTACAATAAATAGTATTAACCGGTCGTCCAGGTACTAATATTTAATCAAGTCCTACACTTGAGTTGAGCATTGATTAACTGTTAAGAACAGATGAAACATTTAGAAGCAATATTTGAGTATTCGGCTGTTAGTCTCGTTCGAAAAATATCTAAGTAACTACATGGGTACAATTAACTAATTGTACCCATAGATACGAAATTTTGTTATTCCCGAATATGATATAATGAGAATATTGTTTTGCTTATGAAGTAAACAGAAAATAATATTTTGCTTGACTGATTATTTAATAACGTTATTATTAGCGAATATAGAATTTTGCGAATATAAATTTGCAATTATGTAATTTAAATGTAAACCATTGACACGATATGAAGAAGAATAAATAAGAAGGTTTTTGGTCATTCTCACACATCGATCTATCTCCATACCAATTTTCATCTAAATCGGCGACGTAGTTGTAGCATCGTCATCATTTCGTGTAGATGTCAGTCAATCGATCGTGCACAACCTGGTGTCAGAGTTCTTCGACACCGCCTATCGGCCTCTAACGTGGTTCCTTCAACGACTACCACAGATGGCAGCCTGGAACAACGGTTTAACGTGCCTTCCGAAGCACGGAATTATCTTTCATCATCATCATCATCTCAGCCGCAAGAAGTCCACTGCTGGACATAGGCCTCCCCCAAGGATTTCCAATATGACAATTATCCAATTATCTTTATTATCAGACAATCAGGTGATTCAAGTCTGCAATGTTCTGGGATCAACTAAATAGAGTATGCTTCCCGTGGGAATTAAACCCACGACCCCCGGGTCTACAAGCAAACGCCTTTTAAACACTGGAATTACTTGATCAATTATTTAATCAAGTCATACACTTGAGCCGAAATTTTTGAAGAGCCTTGACATTTTCCTTTATCTGTATTATAAGACGTTGCTTCGTACCAAATTTTAAGATTCTAAGTTCATGGGAAGTAGGTACCCTGTAGGTTTTGATTCCTTGACGAATGTCGAAAAAACACGAAAATTTGTGGCATAACCAGCTGTATCTTTTGATTGCGTTGGCTTAGAAGTTTGATTTTTCACAGCTCCAAGGGACAGTAGACCTGAGTATTTGATATGAATTTCAGCTTGATACCTCTATGTGTTCCTGAGAAAACGGAACTTGACAGACATACAGACAGACGGAGTACCAAGTTATCCTATAAAGGGTTCCGTTTTTTCCTTTTGAGGTACGGAACCCTAAAAACAATCAAATCATAGACAATTTGGATGAATGTTTAATCAAACTATGCTGATTATTTTAAAACTACATTAAACGACGATAGCATATCTCAATTCTCAGACAGCATATGATTTCTGAAAGCCAATCTCAAAACAGCGAAGATATCTGCAAAAGTAAGCCGGCGTTTGAAATCTGGATGAATTCTGTCCGCGCCGATTTCATTGTTCGCTCTACAGAGTTCCCCTGATAGAGCTTCCCTGGTAAAATTTTCCAAAACTACGATGGAAATTCAACGCAATTGTCGCTATTTTAAAAGAAAAAGACGGAACCCTTATATGATCACTTGGTTGTCCGTATGTCTGTCTGTCTGTCTGTCGAGACCCTTTTTCTTAGGAACGCGTAGGACTCTACTGTCCCTTGGAGCTGTGAAAAAACCAAACTTCTAAGCCAACCCAATCAAAAGATACAGCTGGTTATGCCGCAAATTTTCGTGATTTTTCGACATTTATGAGGGAATCGAAACCTACAGGGTACTTCCCAAGAACTCAGAATCTTGAAACTTGGTACGAAGCAACGTTTTGTAGCACATATAAAGGAAAAATTGCGAAAATTATAAATTTTTAGTTACATCCTTATAATAAAAATATTTTTATAATTTTTCGGCATTCGCAAGGGAATCAAAACCTACAGGGTACTTCCCGTGAACTCAGAATCTTGAAGTTTGGTTCGAAGCAACGTCTTATAACACAGATAAAGGAAAAATTGCGAAAAGCATAAATTTTTTGTTACATCACATAATAAAAATATATTTAATAATTTCAAACTTATTATATAATGTACGGAACCCTTCGTGCGCGAGTCCGACTCGCACTTGGCCGGTTTTTTTTTCTTAGTTTCACCGGTCGCTATGTTTGTCTGTAATCAAATCTTGCAATTCAAATTTGATTCACTTCTCGGTTACCAATTGAGCAAAAATTTTGCGTGCGTGTGAAAATCGGATGACAATACATTATTTTATGGAGTGTGTAATTTAGGTGCGAAAGACGAACGTGCGAAGTGCTGAGGTGCGACCGAACTCAGGCGCGAAGAGCTAAGGCGCGAATGAACTGAGGAGCAAAAAGCTAAGGCGCGAATGAAGCCAGGTGCGAACAGCTCAGGTGCTAATGAACTGAGGTGCGAAGAGATGAACGCACAAGAAAGTAGTACCTAAGACAACCATTGGACAGGTAAAACTACATAAAAGTTTGTAAAAAGCAATTGGTTTTTGCATATGTAGACGTTAGGTAATGTCGACGAAAGTGTGTAAATTTATTTTTAATTGATTTTCTCGAAGCTTCGAATCTGCAAAAATCAGATGGTGTTTGAAATCCGGATGGAGTAGTTGCTTCGGCATCAAACAAACAGACAGATTGGTCTTATACTATATAGGCGACGGAACACACGGACACCCATAATACAACATTAATTTCCATATACCAGGGTATCATGAAACGATGGAAACCAATTAAGCATATCGCCGCTGCACCTGGTATTAATTAATAACAAGACGGTACACGTACGGCGGCCGTTTGCCCAGTTATTGATAGCGCATATATCACTTGGTCTAAAATCGAATTGCCTAAGATCTGGTGAACTACGCGTCTTGTGATTATTTTAGAAGCTACTAAAAACAAATTTATTTAGTTTAAATATTAGACGGTAAATCAATTTCATACTTATTTAAAACTAGCTTTCGCCCGCGGCTCCGCCCGCGTCAATGTCGATCCCCTTGGTAATAGTACTTTTTCCCGGATTAAAGGTAGCCTATGTTCTTCTCCGTACTCCAGAGAACTTGTATGCAAAATTTCATGATGATCGGTGTAGGAGTTACGGCGTGAAAGCGTAACAAACAAACAAATAAACAAACAAACTCACTTTCGCATTTATAATATTAGTAAGGATAAGGATATATATATATATATAAGGATAAGGATAATAGGTTAGATGATTATTTATAGATAAATCACCTGTAATCTGAATTACTTTCGGCGTGTCTTGCATGGGCGGCATGACATTAAAAGCTCTAAACGTCTGAACATTATAAACCCAATGGCTTATACCTAACAGTTTAACCGTAACATTCTTAGAGATAATAAACACATAAACTTGATGTTTGTGTCCGTTTTTTTTTAAGCGTAAGTAAATTAAACTAAAAGAAACGCGTTGCAGAAGATGGGGGAGGCTATGGCCAGTAGCGGTCAAAAAAGAACAATAAGTGTGCAACACGTATGTCAGATATTTGCCTAAAAGGCATTTTACCTATCTTATGTACTGTTATGTAATCTTAAAGAATTTAGATCGGTTGATTTTAGGAAAATGATGCACGGTCCCTATGATCGTAGACTAGTAGTAGATCTTATACCGAGTAATATGTTACCAAAGCCAATCAATTGCCGGGTTTGATCCACATTGAATTTGCATTTATGATTCCCTAGTAGCCTGATTGCGCACTGTTGCGGAATACATGAATTGTACTCGGTTTTGCCGCTACTTGCGTTACATTTTCAAAGAATCATTCTTATCCTAACTTAAACTATATAAATTAAGCGATTTAAAAAGGACCTGATGATGATGATGATGATGACAATTCAGATTATTTAAGTTGTCTTCTACAACCATTTTGTTTTATGTGGCCTTCAGATTGAAAGAGTGGGCTTTATGGAGGAAGATGAATTTATCATTTAATCCAAGAATAAAAATCATAAGCTCCTTTTAATACAGGCCAATCCTTAAAATCTCATCAGACTTAAATACTAAAGTCGTTAAGATAGTCTAGGTTTTATGCACGGCGAACTGGTTTCAATTATTTCAAAACCGCAAATGATCTGAGAAGGGTTCCCGGGTTCGATTCCCGGTCAGGTCATGATGGAAAACGATCTTTATTAGATTGGCCTGGGTCTTGGTTGTTTATATATATATATAAGTATATATTATAAAATATAGTATCGTTGAGTTAGTAATCGTATCCTACGACACACGTAACTTACTGTGGGACTTGTCAATTTATGTGATATGTCCCTATATATTTATTAATTAAGGAAAAAGACGGGACAATAACGATTAACACTTGCCAAATCCTAGACTCTGAAGATGGGACTTCAAAGTCTAGGATTTGGCAAGGGATTTGACTATTTTTCTCCAATGGAAAGGAGGACGAAGGAACACAAATTTACCATTTTAATCCAAGAATAAATAACATAAGCTCTTTATAATACAGGGCAATGTTAAAAATCTCATCAGAGTTAAATACTAAAGTCGTTAAGATAGTCTAGGTTTATACACGGCTTAAATTATTTCAGAACAGCGGCCATAACAGTTTAATCCAGTTATGACGTCATAAAGCAGGTTCCCTCTACTTTAGTCTCTCTAGTTAAAGATATTAAATAAGTCATTATCATCATCATTTCAGCCTTAAACGGTTCACTGTTGAACAAAAACCTCTCCCAAGGATTCTTTGTTCTATGGGAGGATATTGCCATACGCTTGGCAGACGGGTTGGCGAGCGCAGTTTCGGTAGCTACTTCCGACGCTGCTGCCCATAGAAAGCTTTTTTAAGCAAGAAAAGGATAGGAATAAGTTGGATTTGGGAAGGGAAGGTAGGTAGGATGACTCACTCCGATGAATGGGGGAAAATCAAGCAAAAGCTTGGGAGGCCGGGCGCGTGTAACCGATGCCATACCTGCAACTACCGGACATGGACAGGCAGTTGAGTGAGGATGACACCCCTTACCAACTATATAATAATTAAGTATAGAGAAGTAAATATCCTTTAGATCCTAATCCTAACTAATATTATAAATAGGAAAGTGAGTTTGTTTGTTACGCTTTCACGCCGTAACTACTGAACCTATCATCATGAAATTTTGCATGGAAGTTCTCTGGAGTACGGAGAAGGACATAGTCTACCTTTTATCCCGGGAAAAAGTACTATTCCCGAGGGATCTACATTGTTGCGGGCGGAGCCGCGGGCGAAAGCTAATAATCCAATAAATATTAGCTGTTTTTAATAGAGGGCACGCAAAAAATCTCATCAGACTTCAATGCGAAAGTAATTAAGATAGTCTAGGTCTTAAGCCCGGCTGGATTTAATTATTTTAAGAATCACATTGAAGACGGCGGCCATAAAGACTTACTTAGAAGTACTTAACAAAACTCGGCTGCCGTACGCAAAAGTTAAGATTCACTTTTTTTTAAAACTATTTTACAGACAGTAAAATAGTTTTATGGACCATAATTTTATGTGATAATGTTGGAAGAGGAACAGATGCGTCACAATTCATTTAATACTAGCTGTTGCCCGCGACTTCGTCCGCGGCAATTTCTGTTAATAAGATTAATTAGTATAGATGACTAATTTTCCCCCGCTTTTAAAACATTTTTTATTGATGCTTCGCTCCTATTGGTCGCACCGTGATGTTTTATAGCCTAAAACCTTCCTCAATAAATGGACTATCCAACACAAAAAGAATTTTCCAATTTGAACAAATAGTTCCTGAGATTAGCGCGTTCAAACAAACAAAATCTTCAGCTTTATAATATTAGTATAGATTATTTGTGACTTACGAGTAGTACTACGTATTGACAACACTTGCATTATGTAATTTGTAAAACTGCCTTTTTAAAATCTTAATTTTTCGTTTTAGTTATAGAATCTTAGCCCTCATATGTCTCCCGCATAACATCTCAGGGAGAGGGGGTGCCTGAAAATCAGCGCTGCCTAAGACACATGTCTCTGGCCGCACAAGCTGAGGCATTCCTTTGCCAACATTAAACTAGGTACTTATGCTGTTAAATATTTTTATAGGCAATTTTATAAATTGTGAATGATATGTACCTGGCATGTGTATGGCAATAAATGGCCTTTTATTATTTCATCATCATCATCATATCAGCCGCAGGAAGTCCTCTGCTGGACATAGGCCTCCCCCAAAGATTTCCAATACGACCGGTTGGAAGCGGCCTGCATCCAGCGACTTCCTGCGACCTTAGTCAGGTCATCGGACCCTCTGGTCGGTGTGTACGTGGTTGCCATTCGAGAACCTTTCTGCCCTATCGGCCATCGGTTCTGCGCGCTATGTTTTTTATTATTTATTTATTATTATTTACAAGCCGTGTGGTATCCGGCAGAGTAGAATAGAACCACTCCAAGTCTTCCCGTGGATGTCGTAGAAGGCGACTTAGGAAATACTAAACAAAGCTTATAAACATCTAAGAGACCTCTCCAACCCGTCTGGCCAGCTTGGAGAGTGTAGGCCAAGTCCTCTTGCTGCTCCGGCCAAGTATGGCCCTAGTAGTACAGAGAGGGTCGTGCTCCTGCAGTGGAGACTAAAAAGGACCTGATGATGATGATGATGATTTACAAGCCAGACAGTTAAGATCGTGCCTCTCTATCGCTTATTCCATCCTCTCGCTTGCACATTTTCGTGCGTGGAGTCGGTGTTCATCCATTTATATAATACGATATACATATACATACGTTTATATACGATATAAATAAATATATACGGACAAATCACACAGATTGAGCTAGCCCCAAAGTAAGTTCGAGACTTGTGTTATGGGATACTAACTCAATGATACTATATTTTATAACAAATACATATATAGATACACATCCAAAACCCAGGCCAATCTGGAAAATATCATTTTCCATCTTGACCTGGCCGGGGATCGAACCCGGTCAATCCGTGTCGCAGGCTGGCGTGTTGACCGCTGCGCCACGGAGCTAGTCAATAAATATTTTTTTTTATTTTATAATAATTAAAAGTATGTTTCCCGTGGGAATCGAACCCACGACCCCCGGGTCTACAGGCAAACGCCTTAACCATTGGACCACGGAGACAGTTATTTCTACCATAAAAACATGGATTTATTATATTACTAGCTTTCGCCCGCGGCTCTGCCCGCGTTAATGTCGATCCCTCGGGAATAGTACTTTTTCCCGGGATAAAAGGTAGCCTATGTCCTTCTCCGTTTTACAGAGAACTTGTTTGCAAAATTTCATGATGATCGGTTCAGTAGTTACGGCGTGAAAGCGTAACAAACAAACAAACAAACTCACTTTCGCATTTATAATATTAGTAAAGTAAAGTAATAATAGTAAGGCAGTAAGGATAGTAAGGATAAGGATAAGGATTAGATAGTACAATTACAGCTTTAGTACATAAAATAATAAAGAAATGTTATACTTATGTTTAGCGTATAAGGTTTAAATATATTGAAACCTTATTTTGAATACTTTTTGTCAAAATGAAAGTAGCCAATAAAAGTATAGGTATATGTTTTTACATACCTGCGTATATTTTTACCATTAATATAAATCAACTACAAAATTTTTGTGGCTATAATTTCAATTTTAATGATAGTAATACGAAATTACGTTATTTTCCCTAAAATTTGGGAAAATTAGATACTTATTGGATTTGGCTTAGGGCAACTACTTCGCCCAACGTTAATCTTTTATTGCAAATGTGAAATAACTAAAAACCTCTAAAAGTCTAATACAGACGAAGATAATCTCTAAATGAACCAAAAAATTGAGAACAAAAACGTCTTTGTTAGAGGACAATCGCAAAAATTTCATCAGACTTAAATGCGAAAGTTGTTAAGACAGTTTTAAAGCTCAGAGCTGGCTTAAATTACGCCAAAACCACACTGAAGGCGACTGCCATCAGTTTCAGACAGAGTTTACTACGCAAAGCCACTCGTAGTTTACGTTAGCTTTTAGTTAAAGATATGAAGAATTCAGACCTAAATAATCTCCAGATTCAGAATTTGGTCCCAAGTAAAACACGGTACCATTTGTTTCCATACTGGTACATAGATGGCGCTTTATTCACAACTATGTATCCACCGCATTTTAAGAAAATAAAGGCATAGTTCACGAAATATATCTTCATCATCATTATCATCGACAGCCATCTTAGTTTAAGAGTTCCTATGGCCACCTTCCGACTCCATCATCAGACTAGCGTAACGATTCCATAATATTGTCATCCGATTTACACGTGCATGCAAAATTTCAGCTTTTTTCAGATCAAATTTATTTATTTATTTAAGGGGTTGCCTGAAAAACAGCGTTACCACCACGTAGGTACCTACGTGGTAAGGTAAAACAAGCTGAAGCATTCCTTTGCCATTTATTTTTAGAAGTTTGCAATTTTTATGTTTACTGTAAGCAAAGGCAATAAATTACTTTTTTATTTATTTATTTATTTACACACTAACATCGGGAACTAAATAAAAGCTTGTAAAAAGGCAATTCATGTTAAAAATAAACTTCCTATAGAAATTTGACCATCTAATAGTTGAATATGTATGAAAGGACCAATTTTCTTCTTCAATATTACCTTTTTTCAAAAGTCAAAAAAGTCAAAAGTCGAAGATTTTTATTCAAAATTGGATACATGTATCTCTTTTTGAACGTCATATTATTTTTTTCATGAGTTTTTTTGTGGATCTATATTGTTTTGATTCTTATTCCGACATTTAATACCAAGGGAATTAAAAATCACACTGTATTTTTTTTTCATCGTAAGATTTTATTCAACAATTTAACATTCTAAATATCTAATTTCTTAATATAAACTAATTTAAAAACTACTTATAAATAAACCTAACTATATTCATACTAAAAAAAAAACCTTAAATATAAAATAATTAAAAACTAAAAATCTAAACTATATTTTTGTAACTAAATACTGTATTTAGTTACAAAAATATGTAAATACTTGAAAAGGTCCAAAAACGATGACACCTGAGGGTATAGTTAAATAGATGAAGAAGAAAATGTAGCAGCATCAAAATTAGACAAGACAAAAGTTTTTACGAGGTTATGCGGAGCCTACTCGAGACCCTTGTTCCAGTAATTAATGAAGGATCTAGTATTGATAATGGTATAAACAGCCTCCGTTGTCCAGTGGTTAAGGCGTTTGCCTGTTGACCCGGAGGTCGTGGGTTCGATTCCCACCGGAATCATACTTTGATTAGTTGTTTCCAGTTTGGTTAGGACATTGCAGGCTTGAATCACCTGATTGTCTAATAATAATGATGATTCCGTGCTTCGGAAGGCACGTTAAGCCGGTGGTCCCGGCTGCCATCTGATAGTCGTTAAAGGAACCACGTCAGAGGCCGAGAGGCGGTTCCGAAGAACTCTGACACCAGGGTGTGCATGGTCGATTGACCGTGACACCTACTCGAAAATGATGAATGGTATTAAAAATTTCTAGTTTCTTTTACGTTAAAAGTTAAGCCGCTTCACAAGATTACGTACCTATGAATGGTATTACAGAATTTCATAAAAATATGTATGTTTGTAAAATCTGGCGGACTTGTAAGAAAGACATTTGTTGCCCGTTGCTTGCCAGGAGTTGTTTCTTCATCATCCGGACCTTCTTAGTCTCCACTGCAGGAGCATGACCCTCTCTGTACTACTACAGCTATACTAGGCCAGACCAGACAGAGAGCTTTGCCTACACTCTCCACGCTGGGTTGGAGAGATTTCACAGATGTTTATAAGCTTTGTTTAGCTTGTATTTCCTTAGTAGCCTCTACGACATCCACGGGAAGACTTGGAGTGGTTCTATTCTACTCTGCAGGAAACCAAACGGCTAATATGTATGTTTGTAAAATCCAAAAGATATTGGTTGCCTGTTGCTTGCCAGGATTTGTATATTCATGTTTGCAATGGGCAGCAGCGTCGGAAGCACAAGAAGCCAAAGAAACTGCCTTTGCCCACCCACACTAAGCGGCTGAAATGATGATAATGACTGATGATGTTTCGAATCCATCTGAAGGTTCTTTAGGGAATATGATCGAAACACTGACACATATGAATGACCTACTTATATATATATTGTACCCGTTAGCTACCCGTTTTAAATTTGTACGAGTACATAATATAGATATGGTAGACAACTATAATGTTGATTGCCATCGGTGATACTTAAAAGGGGTCCGTAAGGCTATTTCGAAAGACAGTCAATCGAATCACGCAATGTTAAAGAAATGCAAACCAAACGGTTGATGACACTACTTAGAACAAGCATACAAATACAGTCAAAATCAAAGTCAAAATATCGCATAAACAAGTTTGGATCGGGCTAAAAATACACAATGCAAAACATGACAATCACTTTTGAGGCTGTCGAAGAATGCGTGATCGTATCAGCTGTACAGTTTTCGATTAGTAGTTCATTCGATATTGCAAGGTGTTTTGTTTTGGTCATTCGATAATCAGTTCGTCATTTATTACTAAAAAAAAATATATATAGCCCCCCGGACCTCGGCTTTGGTCGGGTCCAATGTACATATCTATTTAAAAACCGTATCAAAATCCGTTGCGTAGTTTTAATAATACATAGGCATACTTATGGGATAGGCAGACAGCGGGAAGCGACTTTGTTTTATACTATGTAGTAATTATGTAAATACTTAAAAGGCCCAATAACTAATGTAGTCCCAAAAAGGCAACATTCCTTGAGAAACTTTTTACGATGTCTAGAACTCCAACTCTTTGTTGGAACTTAATGAAGGCTCATGAAATTACAATTTTAAGTTTCTTCTACGCCGAAAGTAGGGCTGTTTAACAAGATTATTTGATTACGTACAGAATTTATAAATAATGCTTGTGAAGTTTAATTCTAGGCAGTTTTTTTTTTTATTTTATTTTTTATTTTTTATTTTGAATAGGCTTACTACTTTTACTAAATATTGAAGTAGACATCAGGTAAAACGGGAGATAAACTCCCATCTCACCTGATGGTGAGTGACGATGAAGACGAGGATGTGTTGTGTGATGTTCATTTATTCTATTATTATTTTTATTATATTAATAAATTTATTCTACTTTTATTCAAAAGTAGAATAAATGAACATCCTCGTCCCGGGACTGTACTTGTCTGGGAATATAGTCGTAGGCAGTTCATTCCACCTCTTAGCTACTCGAACCAAAAGGAACTGTCAAAGAGTTCACTTCGACTCTTTGATATTTCAACGACAAAAGGATGGAGGTTCTGTCTGCGTCTCGTAGTCCAATGGAGGAATGGTGTGGGATCTACTGGCTCAAAGATCACTTTCGCACACTGTCCAAAATGGATCCTATAAAAAGCCGATAGGCAAGCTACTTTACGGCGATGCTACAGGGATTGCAATTTATAATTTGAGACCACGTCGTTTATAAGCCTGCGGGCTCTTCGGTCAACAGAATCCAATGCTTCAAGCTGGTATTTAGCTGAACCATCCCAGAGTTGACCCAGTATACTCCAAGCAAAAGCGAACCTGGGCTGCATAAAGATTGAACAGCCGTTCAGAGCTGAAAAATCGCCGAACCTTTGAGATGATGCCCAACTTCTTGGAAGCATTTAGTGCCATCGACTCTATCTGTTAGCTGAAGCTGAGTTTGGACGTGACAGTGATGCCCAAAAGCCCAAGATGGTCAACTAACGGCAAGGAAACACCTTGGAAAGAAGGTGTAAGTATGAAAGCACATTTTTTTGCGGAGAAAAGACACGCCTGTGTTTTGAAGTTTGTTAAAGACCTCGGTTGGGGCTCGTTTTAATTCGAATTTGCTAGTACGAGTAGTATGTAAAGTGCGGCTAGAACTGCAGAGACAGACAAAAGGTGCTTTTACTGCGAAAGGTAAAAGATAGTTATGTATTTTACCTTTCACAGTAGGAACGATGGGTAGGGACCTATTGTTCCCTCTGGTCGTTCTCATCTGGGCCTGGTCTAAAGCCAGGGTATTTTCTTCTTATATTTGTTTATTTATTTAACTTAAAGTAGTATTGTAAACCCGAAAGTAAATCTATCGATATCTTCGCGCTACGACCACTAAACATGAAATTTGCCATGGAGATCGTTTGAGGCCAAGAGAGGAACATAGGTTTTATTATTTAAAAAAAAAAATATGTGTAGTTCGCAGTTAAAGATCGCGGCAGTATCACAATGCCTTCATCTCCTTTTGAAATACAACAAACTCCATAAAAATCTTTTCGATTGTCAGTAGCGCCAGAAGCACAAGAAGCGAAAGAAACTGACCTCGCCAACCCGCCTGCCAAGCGTGGTAAGATGGCAATTTCCTCCCATGGAACGAGGAATTCTTGGTAGAAGCCTTTGTCCACCAGTGGATGGGATGAATGATGAGAGAAATGTGACATTACTGAAACAGTAATACCGAAACTCCGAAAATATATTTTACATTTCCCGCAGCCCCGTGAACCGCATCTAATCAGGGTAATGATATGTACACGATATTTTAGACCGTGAGCAAACACCCGCTCATTTGGGGCAGGGAACTGCTCACCCATATTGACATTTACTAATTAAATGATACTAGGTTTCGCCCGCAGCTTTGCTCGCGTCAACGTCGTTCCCCGGGAACATTTTTTCCGGGACGAAAGGTAGCCTATGTCCTTCTCCGTACTCCAGAGAACTTGTATGCAAAATGATGATCGGTTCAGTAGTTACGGCGTGAAAGTGTAACAAACAAACAAACTCACTTTTGCATTTATAATATTAATATATATAATAGGATAAGGATAACACACTCACATACACTATAGCGTCTTTTTCTTTTGCAGGGTGGATAGAGACAGGTAACAGGACCTAAGAACCACGATTAGAATGGTGGGCGTGTAGATGGGAAGTAGAATCAAAATAGCGATGGGTTGCTAACCGCATCACCTACTAACAAGATACCTCAGATTTCCGCCCTTTCCTTCGATCGTCTTTTAAAATCTGCGCGGTGAAGAAGCAGCTGGTACATTCTACGGTTTTTCGTATTTAGCCGGCCAGACAATTTGTATCAAAATGTATTTTTTTTTTAGTCGACATCTTATTGCAACGTTCTTATTTTGTATGCTATCGGGTTATAAACCAGAAAATCAATCAAATGCACCTACTGGTAAAATAATCTTTCAAAAACAACCGACTTCAATCAAATTATTACCAGATTTTTATGAAATTTAAATATGATCAATTATATATAAATATATTAATTAAATAAAATAAATAAATGTGTACGGACAAATCACACAGATTGAGCTAGCCCCAAAGTAAGTTCGAGACTTGTGTTATGGGATACTAACTCAACGATCTATATTATATGACAAATACATATATAGATAAACATCCAAGACCCAGGCCAACCTGAAAAAGATCATTTTCCAATTTGACCTGACCGGGGATCGAACCCGGGCTACTGCGCCACGGAGCTGTCAAACAAACAACAGATAACAAACAAAAAAGCAAACAACCAAATTAATAATCTTCTTTTTCAAAGTCGGTTAAAAAAGGATAAAACTGAAACAAGTTTGAAATGCCAGAAATAACCACACCGCAGTACTATACTGTTAAGGTGCTCCCACACCTGAAGCATTCGCGTGTAATGAAACGTTACAGATTCGACCATTACATCAGTGAAGTAGGAGAACCGAGCATTACAACGCGCACCTTGTAATTATACAATGTGTATTAATGTGCTTTGGAAGGCAAATTAAGCCGTTGGTCCCGGCTGCTATCTGGTAATCGTTAAAGCAACCACGTCAGCGTCCGAGAGACGGTTCCGAAGAACTCTGACACCAGGGGGTGCATGGTCGATTTACCGTGACACCTACACGAAATGATGATGATGATGAATGTGTAATATCTTGATACAACTTGTAACATCAATGCGCTTCAGATGTAATTTAACTAAATTAAAAGTGAATACTACTAGGGCCATACTTGGCCAGAGCAGCCAGAGGACTTGGCCTACACTCTCCACGCTGGCCAGACGGGTTGGAGAGGTGTCTTAGATGTTTATAAGTAGTACAGAGAGGGTCGTGCTCCTGTAGTGGAGACTAAAAAGGACCTGATGATGATGATGATGATGATGAAAAGTGAATACTCGCAAAGCCAAATCTATAAAGTTATGTACATTACTAGTGAACGTCAGTCAGAGAGGTCAATTCAATTCAATTCAAAACGTTATTCAATATAAGTTTCTTTAAACACTTATTAATTGTCATAGTTCACTAAATTTACTTATGGCTAAGTTTAATCCCGCTTCCAAAGCGGAGTGCAGAAGAAGCGGCTACAAACTGCACAGCGCATTTTCTCTAAAAGACGTCTACTCCCTATTTTTGAAAGTCTTAGGAACTAGATATGTGGACTGAGTATACATTGGTTTATTTAAATGTCATGCTCAAATTGAATTAAAAAATAATGTCTTATTATTGAAATATAATATCGAAATCAAAAAATGTCAAATTAAGTATCTACTAAAATTAAACTAATATCACGTACAGAAAGGAAGGCTCGAAGCTATTTAATTTACATTACACGCGAATGCTCCCGTAGTGGGAGCTCCTTTACAGTGCGTACAACGTGGGTAGAGGGGGGAGGGTGGTTGCCGTGCCCTATCTCTCTATCAGGCAGATGTGGCGGGCTTTTTCATTATTTGATAAAAAAATAGTTACGATAGCACTTTTCCTCTCCATATTATTCGGCGCTTGTTATTTTTTCCTTTGTTACTTTTTCTATTATTGTAGTGACAAATATTTGGTAATATTTGTGTAGTAAAATTACATAGACATTGTATCGCTCGTCTCTTTTGTATGAAGAATAATCTTTCATGTAAAAAACCGATTTAAAACTATTGAATCGATTGTAAAATAAAAATAAATTGATTGATAAATGGCGGAGTTCTGAGGTAACAAACATTAAAAAAAAATTGATAACACAGCGACAGTGGCCAGGAATAAATTTTCATACTTACTTTCCTGCTCTAGGAGTCAAGATTACAAACTTTGTTTCTCCTTTTTACTATACGATAATGCCTACATTTCCGAGCATGTTTGAGAAATAGTACATTACTGCAGAGGCCGGGAAGTAAGGGATTGCCGGACGAGTAGAGTTTTCAAGGCCGAGCGTCAGCGAGGCCTTGGCAATAAATACGAGTCCGGCAATCCGTTTCCCGGCAAAGGCATGTATTGTGCTTTTCTCAATAAATGCGAGGAAATAATGAAAGACGTACTACTGGGAATAAATGAGTATAATATAAAAAACGATAATACCTAGTATTTTAATATAACGATAATAATATTTTATTTTCATATTTGTTTTACGGCATTTTATGTTCTACGCCTTTTCCTTCATATTTTTCAACGTTTTATCAAAGAAATGATGGTATAATTCATTTTGTTGATTCAACGGAGCTGCCTGGCGACAATTCCCACGAATCCTCTGGTTTGATCATAGACGACGCAGTAACGCGAGCGACCACCAGCCCGCTATGTAAATCTCTAAATCCGCACCATGACACTTTAGTTAGTCCACACATTGTTCATAAACATTTATAACACCAAACTACACCGATTTTACATTATAAAGTCCACTAGAAGCAATCTGCAAAACAATCCAAAACAACAACCTCGCTTGCAGTACGCCGAAAATAAATAATAGTACAATCCGGCGTTATTTTCTTTTTTAATTTCAATTGTCATTTCGTGCTAAGGAAACATAGACCATACAGCCCAGGCATATTTTACCTGAAAAATGTAATACCGTAAAAATCTGCTATCCCGCGTTTTTTCTTTTTATTATTGGCATATTTTTGTGTGATTTTACCAACATTTTAATTAAATTATTTTCATATTCATATAACTACTTATATGCTCGATAAGTGCATTTTTTTATAATGTGGTAGCCATTGGCTGTATGACAAGTTACATTGTACAAGTTACATAGATTAATTAAAAAATTTTGCGCAGCGGCCAGGAATGAATTTTCATACTTACTTTCCTGGCCTAGGCCGGTAAAGTATTGCACTAGCCAAGTTACAAACTTCGTGGCTTCGTTTTACTACAATAATGCCTACATTTCCGAGCATGTTTGAGAAAAAATCATTATCTATTAAGGAGTCAGGATAATATTTTAAATTACCTCCACGCCATACTTTAGCGTAAAATATGTACCAGGCAATCATAAACCACTAGGGGTACACGCTCACTTAGCATATTTCACCGTAAGTATAAAAATAGAACATAAGGGTAGGTGCTCACAGAGTTCTAACGCATGAGTGCTGATCAAACACGATTATCTGCCGGAGCGTGGGTAAAACACCTCGGCGGGCTCGGAATAGGTTTTCATGTGCACTTTCTCGTTTGTATTTTTAAAGCATAATTGTTCGGAGTAAAGAAAAAGAGAGTTTATTGTCTGCGGTTTTCTGTTTGCTACTCGCTCCATTATTCTGAATTCTTTGTTTCTTTTGGAATATGGAAAAATACCTCACGAATTTACTAATGTAACTTTTAATATTTTTAACGATTTTGGTAAGTTCCATACTTGATACATACAGTAAAATATATACCAGGCCATCATAAACCACTAGAGGTGCACGCTCACTTAGCATATTTCACCGTACGTATAAAAATAGAACATAAGGGTAGGTGCTCACAGCGTTCTAACGCATGAGTGCTGATCTAACACGATTATCTGCCGGAGCGTGGGTAAAACACCTCGGCGGGCATGGAATTTTAATGTGCACTTTCTCGTTTGTATATTTTAAAGCATTTTGGTTGAGCGTCTATTGACGCTCAACCAAGTCTGCAGTTTGTGAACATGCCTTGGACAAACGCAACCACTATATGCGTTTTGATAATCCTCAAGTCCTTGCAAGAGAAAATAGATACCTTCCAAGAATGCTTCGTGAGGCTATTGAAATTAAAAACCATCCTAATTTCAATAGAGAGGATGGTTGGCAGTTACCACCAGCTTGGGATCCTGTCATCAATATAATAAAATCTCAAGCTCATCACAAGACTGCAAGACCTTCAGAAACCGTGAGCTAATACTGCGTACATCCGGCACGTTGTCAATAAATAATAATTATCATCAGATCTTTTTAGTCTCCACTGCAAGAGCATGACCCTCTCTGTAGTACCGGAGCCAAACGTGGTCAGAGCAGACAGAGGATTTGACCTACACTCTCCTCGCTGGCCAGACGGGTTGGAGAGGTTTTATTGATGTTTATGAGCTTTGTTTAGCTTGTATTTTATAAGTCACCTCTAACGACATCCATGGGAAGACTTGGAGTGATCCTATTCTACTCTGCCGGAAACCACATGGCTATATAATAATAATAATGATTTATTCCTTTGAATATTGTAGGCGGTAGTTTTGTATAGTTCTATCTATAACACAAAAGACAAATGTCAACTTAGACCACCTGTGACCATGAAAACTGTAAAGTTTTCGAAACGTTAGGTGTAAAAATAATGTAATTTACGCGATAATACCACGGTATTATTTTAGTTAAAATCACTCTAATAAAACATTTCAAAATAAAATGACTCGGATTACAGAACGCGAAAGGGGTAAAATAATAAATTCATTGTATAACGAGCCTAAAACGTGAGATAAGGTTTTATTCGAGTTCGTTAATTCAATTCAACTTGTAAGTTAGCGTTATCGGATAAACCGCGGGACGCCAATGAAGCTTCTGCCGGCCTACTTGCTAACTTTTAGAGAACTACGGTATATAACGTTTTAATCGTCTTTTTAAAATACATTGCGGCTTTCGTATGACTGCCTTTTTTGTTTAAGATACATAAACCGTAATGAATATTGAAGTGACTATCAATACGATGTGCAGTTAGCGAGCAGGCCTGCTGGAAATGGGTAAGAATGTAGTTTTTTTTATTTTACTTTTATCTTCCATGCTGATTTGGAAGAAAAGAAAAAACGTAGAATGTACCAGCTACTTCTCTTCCCACGCGGATTCTAAAAGCCGATCGATGGAATGGGCAATTGTGACAAATTATATTAGTAGGCGATGCGGCTAGCAACCCATCACTATTTTGATTCCATTTTTCACCTAACGCCTACCAACACGAACATGGCTTTTGGATTTGTCTTAAGGACGTGGGCTCTGTCTACCCCGCAAGGGAAAAAGACGTGATACTATCAATGTATGTATTAATATTAAAGAGAATTTAATCTACATTAGTCTATGCCACCCTCATAGATGAGACAAAACTTAGTTCCATCTACAGTTAATTTCAACTTACACAATTAAGAATTTAATTATTGTCTTTGAAAATGTGAAGCCTTATGAACGCAGCTATACTTGTAGAGGCCGTACGTAAGCCGTGTGGTTTCCGGCAGAGTAGAATAGGACCACTCCTAGTCTTCCCATGGATGTCGTAAGAGGCGACTTTGGAAATACAAACTAAACAAAACTCATAAACATCAATGAGTCCTCTCCTACTCGTCTGGCCAGCGAGGAGAGTGTAAGCCAAATCCTCTGTGTGCTCTAGCCAAGTATGGCTCCGGTAGTACAGAGTGGGTCATAAATAATAATAAATAAATAAATATGTACGGATAAATCACACAGATTGAGCTAGCCCCAAAGTAAGTTTGAGACTTGTGTTATGGGATACTAACTCAACGATACTATATTTTATAACAAATACATATATAGATACACATCCAAGACCCAGGCCAATCTGAAAAAGATCATTTTCCATCTTGACCTGGCCGGGGATCGAACCCGGTCACTCCGTGTCGCAGGCTAGCGTGTTGACCGCTGCGCCACGGAGCTAGTCATGCTCCTGCAGTGGAGACTAAAAAGACCTGATGACGATACTTGTAGAATGAAATAAATAATACCCTTTATTGGTCAGGGATGTCATCCTTAACTGCCTATCAGGTGGCTGAAGGTATGGTATCGGGTGCGCGCGCCCGGTCTCCCAAACTACTACTTGTTTTACCCCCATTTATCTGAGTTTACGGATACTACCTCCTATAACTTCATTCCATTCCCAAATCCAACAAATTCCTATCCTTCCCCAGCTTAAAAATGCTTTCAATAGACAACAGCGTTGAAAGCACAAGAAGCCAAAGAAACTGCGCTCGCCAACCCGCCTGCCAAGCGTGGTGAGTATGGAAATATCCTCCCATGGAAAGAATACTAATAATTTTAGTCGTGGTAGAGCCACGTTACCGGCAAAATGAATTGCTGGTAGCATGAATGGGCTGGCTCGTCCGGAGAAGTACCACACTCTCACAGAAGATCGACGTCTGAGTAAAAGCTTTACCGCTTCTATGCTTCGATCGGTGAGTGAGAGAGCCGGAGGCCCATCCTTCCCCTCCCCTCCCCATTTCCTTCCCCCAACTCCTTGAAAGGCCGACAATGCACCTGCCACACCCTGGTGTTGCAGTTGTCCATGGGCGGCGGTGGTCACTTACCATCAGATGACCCGCTTGCTCGTTTGCCTTCCTATAACATAAAAAAAAAATTAAAATAATAATCCTTGGAGGAAAGAGGCCTTTATTAATTATATATTATATTAATAGCATTACAATGCTCGGTTTAATATTAAAATCGATAATATGTGATGAAAAAAAAAAATTTTTTTTTCGCCACATGTAGGTTTTGAACCTACAACCTTCGACATCTAGCCCGTCGATGCTCTCAACCACTGACCTGTGCCGTAGCTTCAAATCACCGCGGCGAATTTGTTCATCACATATTATAGGTACACGTATTCGAAGCATGCGTAATCTCCATTACTACCCACTATTTAGAAGTGTGGTATCCAACTTAATTCATATCAGATAAATTGAAAGTTCATTTAAGTGGAGAAAGCTTTCTCAATTAATTATATTAATAGCATCAAATGCTCGATTTAATATTAAAATCGAAAATACGTGATGAAAAAATTTTTTTTATAATTTTGTTGTAGGTTCAAATCCTACATGTGGCGAAATTTTTTCATCACATATTTTCGATTTTAATGAAAAAGGCCTTTGTCCAGCAGTGGATACCTTACAGCTGGAATGATGATGAATTGTGAGACATGCTTCGAATAAGGGTATTGGTACAGATAAGCATTTGACCTATTTTCTGCAGATGCTTATTACTCTTGGGAGCGATATAGTCGTTAAGAATGAAATATCAGCTATTTCAATTAGTCAAGCAATAAAGTCTCTCCGTTATAGCTAGGCTTAGATTATCTATAATTTAGCTCAATAATTTAATAAAGTTTAAGTGCCGTGTGGTTTTCGGCAGAGTAGAATAGGATCACTCCTAGTCTTTCCATGGAGAAGTAAGAGGCGACTTAGGAAATACAAGCTAAACAAAACTCATAAACATCAATGAGACCTCTCCAACCCGTCTGGCCAGCGAGGAGAGTGTAGGCCAAATCCTCTGTTTGCTCTGGCCAAGTATGGGTTCAGTAGTACAGAGAGGGTCATGCTCCTGCAGTGGAGACTAAAAAGACCTGATGATGATGAAGTTACGTAGTATTTCTGTTGCTTTTCGATCATTTGATACATACATACATTATACCTACTTACATAGTATCTCGTCTTTTTCCCTTGCGGGGTAGACAGAGCCTAAGTCTATAAGACCCGAAGGCCAAATTTAGCATTTTGGTGGGGTTTAGGTGAAAAACGAGATCAAAATAGTGATAGGTTACTAGCAGCATCATCTATAAACATTGTGGGAGCCCTATGTGGAGGTATGAATAAGACGACTGATGAATGTTAAATAAGTAATACATAATTTATTAGTTTTTTTTTTTTTTTTTTTTTTTTTTTTTTTGAAAGGACTATGTAGCTAGCTCCAAGTGAGCTTTCGCTACTTCACCGGGCGTTTGAGGTGAGGGCAGAGTGCCCTCAACCTGTATAGACAACATCACCAAAGGGCCCCCAGGAGGGACGGACCTCGGCTTTGGGCGTTGCCTGTGTGCGCAAGGCTTGGAGAGACAGCAAACTCTCGTATTGCCTGATGGGCCGCGTATGCGTGCATGCAAGCCTGAAGGGCCAATCTGAGAAACAATGGCAAAAGCCTTTAGAGAGCAGCAACTCTCATCTTTTGCCTTATGGGCCGAAAGCTACGTTGCCAGAAGGGCCTATCCTGGGTGCAAGTCACCCGGGACCGCCGGGCGGTCACCAGTAATCGGAGCTAATCCTACTCTACGCACTCTATTCCGGTGGCGAGTGCGACGGGGTCGGATAGTGGGATTCCTCTGGCTGTTCGGAGCCGAAGAGGGGTCGGGGCGGGCTTGTGCGATGTCAATAGGATCATCGGGATCGTCTAGTACGTTCCTAGGACGTCTACGACGTAAGGTCGTATCGTGTAAGTTGGGGGAGTAGTTAGCAGCTTGCACTACTAACGGGTTGGGGTGGCGTGCGGCTTTCTCAAAGTAACGCTTGGAGGCGTTTTTGAGATAGCCGCGAATGGATGGGAGATCTAGGTCACGGTGTAAGTCTGTCATGCGCAAGTACCGGTGGTGACTCGTATTCGTGGCACGGGTGACGAAACGGTTCTGCAATCGTTGCAGCCGATCGATGTGGGAGGGCGCGATATGGGAGAAGACTACGCCGGCGTAGGTCATGATAGGGCGGACGCAAAGCTTATAGAGTGTCAACTTATTTCTAAGTGACATCTTAGCATTGCCTATCATGGGGTGGAGACGGCCTAATACGAAGGCGGCATGGTTGCGGACTTTGGTGATGTGGGGGCCGAAGGTCATCGCGCTATCGAGTACGACTCCAAGGTATTTAGCCTTGCCTGCCCACTGAATGGGCTTTCCGTACAACGATACTGATCCTAACGAGGGGAGTTCTGCTCCGGACATGGTGATTTTTCGACGTGTCACAGCTTGGTTATCCTTTGAGAAAAACACAGCTGTGCTTTTCTCCGGATTAACTTCGATGCGCCACCTCTTGAACCACCCGCCGAGAGCGTCCACGGCGGACTGAAGACGATTCACGATGACCGTTTTAAGGTGATGGGACGTGTAGAGGGCCGTATCGTCGGCGAATAGTGCCACTTCTACATCTGGGGTCTTTGGGATATCGCTTGTGTACAGCGAATAAAGGAGGGGCGAGAGAACAGCGCCTTGCGGGACGCCGGCTCTAATGGGACGGGGCCTCGAGAGGCATCCCTCTACTCTGTACCGAAAAGACCGATTCGACAAAAAGTCTCGTATGATGTGCACGAGACTATCCGGCAGGCCCAAGTTGGTCAACTTGGATATCAAGCCCGAATGCCAGACTTTGTCGAAGGCTTTCGCTACATCGAAGAAGAGTGCTCCCGTAGGACGTCCCCAATTTCTCAACTTGAGAATATGCTCCGTGAGGCGGTGCAGTTGGTGGTGACACGCGTGTTTGGCCCGGAATCCAAACTGTTCGTCGGGGATGAGACTTTTGGACTCTACGTAGTCCTTGAGTCTTTTGAGGATGATCCGTTCGTAGATCTTGCCTATACAGTTCAAAAGACTGATAGGCCGGTAGGAGGAGGGGTTCTTCAGGTCTTTGCCTGGTTTAGGGATCCCGATCACGATTGCTTCTTTCCAGGCGGCTGGAAAAGTGCAATTTGCAAGACAAGCATTGAAGATGCTTACGAGCAGGATGAGGAGGGTCTGTGGGAGGCATTTGAGCACTCCGTTCGAGAGTCCGTCAGCGCCGGGCGCTTTCCGGGGTTTGAGATCGCGGATGATTGACTTCACTTCGTCAAGTGTCGTCGGGGCAAGGGGGGTATTCGGTGGGATCGTCTTAGAAGCCACGAAGCGTTCTACGTGCGATTCCACCTCGCGAAGGTGATCGGGGTCTACTGGCTCACGACTAGGGGAGCATTGGCTCTCCAGGCTGTCTGCTAGGCATTCAGCTTTTTCATCATCATCGAAGGCGATGGAGCCGTCTGGACGTGTGAGGGGGGGAGTGGCCGCAACCGTGTCGGTCTTGAGGCTTCTGGCTAGTCGCCAGTATGCCTGGTGGGAGGGCGTCATCTCGGCAAGGAGATCGCCCCAGCGTTCGTTCCTAATTTCCGCGATGCGTTCCTTGACTCGCCGTTGCAAGAAACGAAGGTGGGCACGGGCCTCTTCGGTGGGATAATTGTCATGTAAGCGTGAAGCGCGATTCTTCTCTGTCAACAGCTGCCGCATATCCTCGGGGAGCTCCATTCTGTGGGTGGGATCCACAGAAGGGACTTCCCGAGAGCATTCCTTGTAGGAAGCTTGCAGGTGGCTGGTGAGAGAGGAGATTGCGCTGTCAGTGTCGTCAGTCGTGGTGATTATGTCAGGGATTGCATCCAAGTGCGGTGTTGGCTGGTTGATAACTTTTCCAAGTTTCTTCCAGTCAGTCACCGTCCTTGTATGCACTATACGTCCGTTGTCTGTCGGTCCTAGTTGTAACACTACAGGTCGGTGGTCGGAGGAGATGTCAGGGTGGACCTCTACTGAACACACCTGAAGGGTGATGTTCTTAAGGAGGGCAATGTCAAGAACGCTGGGGTTTTGTCCCTCTTGAGTGGGGTAACGCGTGGGAGCTAACGTGGCCACAACGTCGAAATCTAGTTCGTCATGGAGACTCTCTAGGATTAGTCCGTTGGGCGAGTTCGTGACAGAGTGCCAGCGAACTGACTTGCTGTTAAAATCTCCAGCCAAAATGGTAGAGTTTGACAGCGAGAAGAGGGATTCGAGGTCGCTACGGAGCAACGTCTTTTTGCAGGGGAGGTAAATCGAGGCGATGTTGATAGGCGCATGACCGGTCATGGCTATCCGGAGGAGGGAGCACTCGATATTTGTAAGAGCTGGGGGGTCCAGCTGGGTGCAGTGAAGTGACCTTTTGTAGTAGATTACTGTTCCGCCCTTTTGGGTGCGTAATCTGTCATTACGGATGATGTTGTAATTCGCAATCCGAGGATTGCGATGGTGGGGCTTCAAAAAGGTCTCTTGTGCAAGGAAAATGTCCACCTGATGTGTTGTAAGAAACTCCTGGATGAGGGGTTTCACATCGGTGAATTTGCCGTTCGCGTTGTAGTACGCGATAGTGAGGGAGCGGGGTTTGATTCTCTTATTGAGACTACCCATATTAACGCGAGGGGAAGTAACGCGCGAGGAAGGGCGCGTTTTCTAATCTTTCCATTAGGAAACGGTGTTGGAATACGATTTCCAAGGTCGCGTAAGCGTCGCCGTTTGTCTCGAGAATGGCGTGACCCATTTCGAGGATCTCGGCGCGGTCCTCACGTGTTTCTCGCGCAATGTCGAGAACCACTCCGAAGGCCAGAGTGTCCTGGTCCCGGCTAGCCGGAGGAGCGCTGTGGCGCATCAGAGGTGGGGGCCTGCTGGGGGGAGCGCGGTTCCCCGTTGGAACCTTTGGGGCTTCTGAGCGAGACACCGGCTGTCTCTGCTTCAGAGGGGGGAAGGCAGCTTGGCTGCTCATTAGGGGTTGGGGGGCGGTGGGCGCCGGCGCCTGGGGGGCACGATTTGTGCGTGTTTGGGGGGCAGCATTTTGCGAGGATTTTGAGCCCCAGGCGTTCCTGCTCGCTTTGGGGGCTTTTGAGCACCCCCGCCAGTTGGCGGGGTGGCCTTCCTGCCCGCAAAGTACGCAGGCCGCCTGAGTCTCGTTCTCCGCACTGCGGACTCTTTCACAGTCCGCTGTGCCGTGATCCCCCAAACACTTCACGCATCTGGGATGGGCATGACAGTTACGGGCCGAGTGCCCGTAACATTGGCAGCGGTGGCATTGACCGATAATGCCACGCTTGTGGGGGGGCTCGACTTTAAACGAGGTTAGCCCAGCGCACGACGAGATTTGGAAAATCCCCTTACCTTCCGGTGTGTTGTCTAAGACAACTAGCACCATTGGGTACGGGGTTTTCTTTTTCCCGTACATGCGGTGGACCTCGTTTACGGGGAGTGACTGAGAGACAAGGGTCTCTTTTACATATTCGACCGAAGTCGAGACGGGGATGCCCTTAATGACCGCCCTGAGTTTGCGGTCCTCAGGTAGGCCGAATGAGTGCCAAGGGATTTGGCGCTCGTTAAGGAGGCGGGTGAGGGAGCGGTAGTCCTCCATGGACTTGACATTTATGTCGATATTACCGTCGCGGTTGGTGGACGCGCGCGTGTATTGCACCTTTTGTGCATTTAGCGAGCGGGAAAGCGGTTCCCACTGCTTAGGGTCGCGTAGGACCACCATCGGAGGTGGTCGGGGCTTCCTTCCGGTGGAAGATGGGGCGGGCTGGGAGGGAGTCTTCGCGACGGATGAGCCGTTCGCGGTTTTAAGTGCCTTAGGGGCAGGCTCTTTCTCGGAGCCCTTCGCCTTACGCTGGCGCTTTGCTCCGGTGACGACGGTGTAATCGTCGTCGTCGGAGCATCGCGACTGCTCTGGCTCGGGGTCCTGTCCAGAGGGGGGCGTCTGCTGGGAGGCTGTCTCCGTCTCCATATCTTCGGACTCGAGGACAGTCTCTAAGGTTGCAGATGGGTATCGCGGTTCGAAGGGCTGAGCGGCGGTCTCAGCCGGGTCATCGGGATAATAGTAATCGGTCTCATCCACGGGGAGGCCGTCGTATCTATTTCCGGGGAGGGCGGTCGCGGTCGCGGTCGGAGAGGGGGAACCCGGGGCAGAAAATACCACGGGGGATCGGGGACGCGTCACGTCTGAAGACCCATCGGTGATGAGATCCTCGCGAGCGATGCCGCGGGCGATACGAGCACGGTACTTGCGCTTGTATGCGTTATAATCCTTCCTAAGAGAAGGATTGTTGATTACGAACTCTTTGAGGAGTTCGTAATCGGAGGGGATGGCAGCCATTACGAAGGCCGCATGGAGGGTTCGCGTTGGGGTAAAAACGTGGCCCTAATGAACCTAACGTCTCTGAGGGGTGAACTCAGAGCCCTAACGCCCTATCCTCTGTTGGGTGGCGCAGAGGGAACCCTACCGCCCTACTTACAAACTACAACGGAACCTGCCTACTAACCGCTGCCAACCTTGATAGTGCAAGCGGGATGAACCTAGGTCTTAACTACCTAACCGATACTCTGGCTTGACTAGGAGATCCCCCAAGGCCAAGTGCTCCAGAGCCCGTCCTGTAGTTGCCGTTACCCTGAAGGGGTAAAGGCTAGCGCCAGGGTCAGCACTACGTAAACTACGAGTGACCCGTATTGGCGTAGAACACCGCAACACGATCACTCGAAGCACGGCCTCGGCTAAAAGCGAGGACTACTCCACCAACGCACAGTGTGTGAAGGTGGGCAAAGAAGGTAGTTGATCGGCAGAAACACTTACGGTCAGTACTTGCCCTGAAAAGGACAGACCGATCCGCGTGTACGCCACGAAGCGCGTTCAAGAAAAGAACACGCGCGTTCTAACGAACACGTGCGTTCTTAAAAAGAACACGTGTGGCGTCGAAGCGTAGACAGGAACCTCGCCGCCCACAGGGTCCAAGTGGTCGACGAGCTGCAGCTGGAACACGAATCGGAGTTAATGGGCTCGATCCCAGGATACGCCTGGCCGAGCAATCGCACTGAGCGTTGGAGCCTGCGATTTCCGCACAGAGCCGACGGGGACAATCACCACGTGGCGATTAAATCACTTTGTGGCCAGAGTCTCCGACAACAATGGGCCGAAACAACAAAACACAAACGGACAGTAGTTCCAATAAATACAGCCTCACAGAGAGAGCGTGCCGCGACAACACGTCTGCTCAGTTCGACTGCACAAACCGGAATGTAATTTATTAGCCAACATACAGAATTTATATACAGATTTATTTTAGTTTAAAGTTACTATTTCGTTTTTGGAATTGAACCAATCAGCGTCGCACGGCTGCGCCCGCGGCTCGGTGTCCCGGGTGTGCAGCAACGTAAATAGTGCGCGCTCGCCGCGGCGCTCTCAGTGTTAGCCGGGCCGGGCGTCGGTACAGATGTATGCCACATATCTCCCCCTCAAGCGAAGCGTATGGTCTTCTTCACAGTTCTGCCTGATCGTGTGATGTAAGGTTCTGACCGCGCGATCTTCTCAGCAGGTTGCCCCAAATTGGAAGTGTCCACATTAGCAGGAACATGTTCAAATTCCTTGAGAATGTAGGCTGGCTTCAACCTGTCTAACGACACGGTTGTTGTTCTCAGTGGCAATTGGATCTTGAAAAACTTGTCGTACCGTTCAAGTACTTCATACGGGCCATCATAGGGAGGTACAAGCGGCGCTCGGACAGTGTCATTTCGCAGGAATACGTGTGTGCATGTTAAAAGGTCCTTATGCACGAATGGTTTTTCAATATTATGACTGCGTTCTGTAGTAGGTCGAAGTGATGCCATTGTAGATGTTAAATGACGAACGAACTCTGCGTCTTCCATGTCTGTCTTGGTTGGCTCCACGAAGTCTGAAGGTAAGCGCAGTGTTGTGCCGTATGTCATCATGGCTGGAGATATATTGTTTTCTCGCAATGCTGTGCGCAGGCCGAGCAGTACTGTAGGTAATTCAGTCGTCCATTGTGTCGACGCGCCTCTTGCCATAAGTGCTGCCTTCAGGACACGGTGCTGTCGCTCCAAAAATCCGTTGGATTGTGGATGAAAAGGAGAAGAACGTATTCTGGTGATCCCAAATCTCTTCAATAGACATTTGAAAAGAGCAGACTCGAATTGACGTCCTTGATCAGTCGTAATGCGTAGTGGGCATCCAAATCGTGCTATCCAGTTGTCGTAAAATGCTCTTGCAACCACTTCAGCAGTTATTTCGCGTACTGGTACAACCTCCAACCATTTCGTACAGCGATCAATCATAGTGACGCAGTATCTGCAGTCTTCTGAAATCTTCATTGGACCTATTATGTCAATGTGTAAATGCTCCAGTCGTCCAGATGGTTTAATTTTGCCCAGTAGAGTAACGGTGTGCCGATTGATTTTCGCTCTTTGACAGCCGATACATGATCTTGCCCATGCGCCGATATCTTTGTTCATAGCTGGCCAGAAAAATTTCGATGCCATTAACTTTCTCGTAGCGCGCACGCCGGGGTGGGAGAATTCGTGTTGCGCTTTATAAGCGGCAAAGCGATGCTCCTTCGGCAGATACGGGCGCGCAGTCGACGTCGAGCACTCGCAGGCGATAGGTCGTTTCACTCCGTTCATTTGCACGTTGACAAACTTCAAGTTCGTTTGTTGTTTCAATTTTGCGAGTTCTGCGTCGTGTTCCTGATCGATAGCTATTTGTGTGTAGTCGAGTGTTGATGGACAATCAATCTCTTCTAGGCGAGACAGTGAGTCGGCGACGACATTCTTTTCTCCTTGTAGGTATTGTATGCGCGTGCAAAATTGGCTAATGTAGTGTAGTTGTCTTTCGCGTCGGGGCGTATCGCTGCTGCTAGCCGACTTAGTCAGCGCGTAAGCAAGCGGTTTGTGGTCAGTGAATATCGTGACTTCGCATCCCTCAATAAGTGGTCGAAAATGTTTCGTTGCAGCGTACATACCCAGTAGCTCTCGGTCGTATGTGCTGTATCGACGTTGTGTTTCGCTCATAGCTTTTGAGAAGAAGTCTAGCGGGATCCATTTTTCTCCATTCTTTTGTTGCAAGACGGCTCCAAGACTGTGACTAGATGCGTCTGACATAATGCTGAGTTCAGCTCCATGGATGGGATGACTCAAAGTCGTGGCTTCTAAAACGCTTTGGCGGCAGTTTTTAAAGGCTTGTTCGGCTTCGGGTGTCCATGCTATTGGTGATTTATCGTTCTTCTTAGTGTTGTGTAGATATTTGTTGAGTTCGGCTTGCATTTCAGCTTGATGAGGTAGGCAGCTCCGGTAGAAGTTCAACATGCCCAAAAATCTTCGTAGCTCCATGACATTTTTTGGCTGAGGGTAATCGGAAATAGCCTTTGTTCTTTCTTCTGTGGGTCGTATTCCTTCGCTAGATACTTCGTAGCCGAGGTAACTTATCTTCGTTTTACCGAATTCACATTTGTTGATGTTCAGTGTTACGCCATATTTGTCCAGCCGTTCCAGAACTTCCTTCAGGATTGTTTTGTGGCTCTCTTCGTCTTCTGAATAGAGCAAAATATCGTCAACGAAACAGAAGCAGTTTTCTTGGCCTCGCAGCACTTCATGCATAAATCGTTGAAAAGTTTGGCTTGAATTGCGCAGCCCCATCGTCATGGAGTTGAACTGGAATAGTCCAAATGGTGTAATCACGCAAGTCTTCTGTGCATCTTCTTTTGCGATAGGTATAGAATAAAATGCTTTCTGCAAATCAAGTTTTGAGAAGATTTTCTTGTTATGCAGTTGATGTGAAAAGTCCTGGATTCGTGGAATTGGATATCTGTCTGGCAGTGTAGCAGCGTTGAGACGTCTATAATCGCCGCATATTCGTAGTCCTCCGTCTTTTTTCTTTACGACATGTAGCGGGCTGGCCCATGGACTTGAAGATGGTTGGCAGATTCCCTTCTCCATCAGGGCTTGAAATTCCTCTTTCGCTGCTTTGAATTTGTCGGGAGGTAGCGGTCGAGCACGGCTGTATATAGGACGGCCAGTTGTTTCGATATGATGCACGATGTCATGTTTTGGTGGTGTCTTCAATGACAGAGGTCTTAGTACGTCAGGGAACTTCTTCAGGATGTCGTAATAATCTTGGTCGCTGCTGATGATGTGAATTGTCTCAGGTATTGCGTGAACTTGCATGGCGTTGACGTACAAATTGGTCACGGTGTCTATTAGCTTCATTTGATGCAAATCGACGAGCAGCTTGTAATGACGTAAGAAATCAGCTCCAATAATCGAAGAGTTAACGTCCGCGATTATGAAGGTCCAGCTTAACGAACGACGTAGGCCCAGATTCAACTGCATCGTCTTCTGCCCATACGTAGCTATAGGTGTGTTGTTGGCCGCATATAGTTGAAAATCGTTTGTTGCAGGTTTTCTTTTGTTTTTGGCAGCGTACACGGAAATTTCGGCACCCGTGTCGATAAGGAACGATTCTCTGGTGTCTCGGTCGAAAACGCGTAGGCGGTTGCTTGCTTGTGGTACACCAACGTCCGCCACGGCCGGTGCAGTTATTAGTTTTCCGACTTTTTTGTCCTCCGTGCACAAGGCGATTCGCATCGTCGCGCCTTATCTCCAAATCGGTAATGATATTTGCATTCCCATGTTGCATCATCGGGTCTCCTTTTGTTCTCACGGTGATTAGACTTCGATCTCGAACGGGCTCTATAGCGAAAATTACGACGGTATGGCTGTCCTCTTCCTTCACGCAATTCCGATATCTCCAGTGACAATTTCTCAAGTTGTTTTGATAGTACCTCGAACTGGATCGAGCTAATAGTTGCGCCGTCGCCGTGAGCCTGAGCAGTCGTGTGCGCGCGCGCGTGTGTCGATGTTGTAGGTGTCGTAAGCGAAGCGATGTTTGATGATTGCGAATATTCTAGCATCTTATCAGCCATTGCAGCTAGTGTGTCGAGTGACGATTCGGTGTTGACGGAGAGAACGACTCGTACTTGTGAAGGCATTTGATTCATCCATTCGATTTTCAGGCCCTCTTCTGTGATCATGTTTCCGCCGAGTTCTCGCATCCTTCGTAATAGCTGGGTAGGTTTCTGATCGCCAAGTTCTAGGCCGCTGACGAGTTTCTGGAAGTTCTTGATCTCGGATTGTTCGTAGACTGAAAGTAGACGTTGCTTCAGAATTTTGTACTTGTCCGTAGTAGGTGGGTTGTAAAGAATGTCTGTTACTTGCTGCAGATCCGCCGGTTGAAGTTGCTGTAATGCATATTTGTATTTCTGGTCGTCTGACGTCTTCAGGGGTTCCACAACAGCTTCAAATTGGATGAACCACGCGCGGGGATACTCTCGCCAGAAAGGAAGTAGTCTGGACTGCACAGATACAGCGGCTAGGTCCACACTGCTCGTTCCCAATGCTTGTTCATGTTTTGCAGCTCCTCCATGATTTCCAGCTCCACCACATTTATTTTCTTCCATAATGACAGGTAAAAGGGGTCACCAATATGTGGGAGCCCTATGTGGAGGTATGAATAAGACGACTGATGAATGTTAAATAAGTAATACATAATTTATTAGCCAACATACAGAATTTATATACAGATTTATTTTAGTTTAAAGTTACTATTTCGTTTTTGGAATTGAACCAATCAGCGTCGCGCGGCTGCGCCCGCGGCTCGGTGTCCCGGGTGTGCAGCAACGTAAATAGTGCGCGCTCGCCGCGGCGCTCTCACACTATCCGACCCCGTCGCACTCGCCACCGGAATAGAGTGCGTAGAGTAGGATTAGCTCCGATTACTGGTGACCGCCCGGCGGTCCCGGGTGACTTGCACCCAGGATAGGCCCTTCTGGCAACGTAGCTTTCGGCCCATACGGCAAAAGATGAGAGTTGCTGCTCTCTAAAGGCTTTTGCCATTGTTTCTCAGATTGGCCCTTCAGGCTTGCATGCACGCATACGCGGCCCATCAGGCAATATGAGAGTTTGCTGTCTCTCCAAGCCTTGCGCACACAGGCAACGCCCAAAGCCGAGGTCCGTCCCTCCTGGGGGCCCTTTGGTGATGTTGTCTATACAGGTTGAGGGCACTCTGCCCTCACCTCAAACGCCCGGTGAAGTAGCGAAAGCTCACTTGGAGCTAGCTACATAGTCCTTTCAAAAAAAAAAAAAAAAAAAAAAAAAAAAAAAAAAAAAAAAAAAAAAAAAAAAAAAAAAAAAAAAGCGGCGCTCTCAGTGTTAGCCGGGCCGGGCGTCGGTACAGATGTATGCCACAACATGATTCCTCGGAATTTAGCCCATTCCCTAGATCGGCTGCAGCTAGTACATTCTACTTTTTTTATTTTCTCCCAAACCAGCATGTAAGATGCTTTGATGCCATTGGTTTAATAAACCTGACTTAAAAAGAGGAGTAGGAATAAAGTTTCACGTGTCAGTCTGTCTGTGTGTGGGAACAGGAAGTGAGATTCTAAATATTAAGATTTAGCCATAGAGATAATATAATCCTGACGGATAGAGATTCAAACGGATGCTGTCAAACAAGACCGATTTTGAAATGCAGTTGTGGGTGTGATTTTGCATATGTATTCAGTAGTGTTTGGCTAAAATGTACCTGGTGTATGTCAATGTATCGATAGTCAAATCATTATACCTTCCCATTGAGAAAAGAAGCAAAATTATACAGTTTTACAGGGATATATACATTTTCCGAAGAGAAACTTCACAAAGAGTAAAAGGCAATGAACTTCTATTAATAATTTATTTACATTGAAACACAGCAAATAAAACATAGATAAAGAAATGAAAAATCATTTCTTTATTGACACATAAATAATAGTTTAAATATTTTTCATACAAAAAACCGACTTCAATCAAACTACAGAACTTATTTTGATAAAATTTAAATGGAAAAAACTTGAAAGCATACCGTTTTATATAAAAAAAGATTTATGCGGTTATGAGGACACAAACAGTCATGCGATTAAAAAAGGCATACGGCCGAATTCGTAGTCGTATGTATTCGTAGTATTCGTCCTTTTTTGAAGTCGGGTAACAAATCAGCCCATTTTTGAATGGTCAGCTAATAATATATAATAATAATAATAGATAAAAAGATAAAAAATTAACCAGACAATCAATAGATTTAGCAATGTATTTTAACTAGTATTGCTCCTATTGAGAAAATTTGTCATGTGCACAGACTAGATGACCCCACCGAGGATATATAATACGTACATTTTCACTATACATATCAAAATATTTTACGAAAAATAAACCATAAGTATACAAACATATTTCACACCTGATATACAGGCTCAGGCTACTCTAAACATAATTTGTTTAGTTAGTCGTACCTGAATAAACTCTATGATGTTTATTAAAGATTCGCTGTATGATTTTTTTATGTCCATGTGAATAGTTTCACCCGCGAGTCTGCAAGAATAAGAAACATGCATAACAAATAGATTCTAAAAAAATACGGCGACGTAAGCATCTAGCTGAAAATACTTTTTAGCGCACTTTTGTTAGATATCGTTACGTGAAGTGGACGGACGGCCTATGGAATAGAAAGGTTCTCGAATGGCAACCATGTACCAGCAAGCGCAGCGTTGGACACCCACAGACCAGGTGGTCTGACGACCTGAGTTGACCTTTCCAATTATAGTACTGGAAATCCTTAGAGAAGGCCTATGTCCAGCAAAGGACTTTTTGTGGCTGAGGTGATGATGATGATGATAAGGTTAATTTTGGAATAACTTCAATGGGCAAGTTAAAAATTAAAAGAATCAATACAACCATGACACTTCTTATTCATAGCAATTTACAACAATGCAATATTTAACAAATTGGTCATCGTACTCAAAGTATGCTAATGATGCTCTACTAGCTATTCTCTTATTAAAAACTGTAATGCAATAAATAAAACACAAACAATAATGTTAGTTTGGGCTATGGCTATGGAGCGTACCATAAAATGTATAGATATAAAAATGTAATAGTACATCCGTACTATTACATTTTTATTCCCTCGCGAGGTAGACAGGTCTAACCCAAAAGCCACGTTTAGCACGGAATCAAAATATTGATGGGTTGCTAGCTGCATCTCCTACTAATATAATTTATCAGATTTTTGTCGCGCAAAGCATTCACACATTATTTGTGGATTACACCAAAGCCTATGACAGCATAGACCGGCATGCGCTTTATAACATCTTGAGGAGCTTTAACATTCCTGAAAAACTCGTCACTATGATTCAAGTCGCTACTAGTACAAGTCGAATGCGAGTCAGAGTTGGTAATGAGTTGACGGATGAATTCACGGTGATTACCGGTCTCAAACAAGGCGATGCCCTGTCACCGATGCTCTTTAATTTGGTCCTGGAATATGTCATCAGAAAGGTTCTAGTACTAAGTTCTGGGGTGGAACTGAATGGGAGTCATAAGGTGATAGGTTATGCAGACGACCTTGCTCTGTTAGGGGAAAACCGCGAAGACGTCCAAAAGTCCGTAAAGGTCCTGGAAATAGAAGCTGCAAAGGTTGGCCTCAGGATCAATAAGGAAAAAACGGAATATCTTCACATGAAGCGGTATAAGAACACGCGAGTCAAGCGAGAGGATCTCCATGTGGATGGTACTGTTTTTAAGGGAGTGGCGAAGTTTAAGTACCTAGGATGCACGGTTACAGACACAAACACGAGAGAAGACGAAATTAACATCCGCATTCAAAATGCCCTACGATGTAGTGCAGCCTTACATAAGGTGCTAACGTCCAAACTTCTTAGCAGATGGACTAAAATACGGATCTATAAGACGATCATCCGTCCTATACTAATGTATGGTTGTGAGGCGTGGACGCTAACTTTAAAAGAGGAAAGAAGGCTGCTCGTAGCGGAAAGAAAGGTACTTCGTAAGATCCTGGGACCAGTGAAAGGAGAGGATGGTATTTGGAGAAGGAGAAGCAACGGCGAAGTACAAGACCTAGTGGGCGAGCCTAACATTATGGGCGAAGTTAAAGCACATCGTCTTCGCTGGCTTGGCCACGTCGAAAGAATGGAGGAGGATCGAGGGGTGAAGAGAGCATACCTGGGCCGGCCGATCGGTCGCAGGCCGGTGGGCCGTCCCAGATATCGCTGGAGTGACGTGGTGACGGCGGACCTGCGCGAGCTGCAAGTTGGCGACAACTGGCAAGAGCTAGCAAAAGACCGAAAGCGCTGGCGTTCTCTTGTGCTAGAGGCCAAGACTCACTTTGGGTCGCTGAGCCAGGATAGTAAGTAAGTAAGATTTTTGTCCATTTCCTAGATCGGCTTTTACAAGATTTTTTTGGAAGATGGAGTCGGTTCATTCTACGTTTTATTCTTTTCTGTCTGAACAGTATGGAAGAGTGAAATAGCATACCATACATATAAGTACGTGAAAGCTACAATAAACCTGCTCCGGTCGCAGTCGGGTAAAATATCAAGTAACAATATTTCAGTGAGTGCAATCGAAACTATTGTCGATGTCGATAAAATATGAATAACTTCAAGCACTAGTGTAAACGTGTGCGAACTTTCTTTACATAATATTTTCGCTAATTCTCGTTTATGATTAAATGTTTTCATTTTCCTTTCAATTATGAAGCATACTTAACAATACTATCCTAGTAGAAATCAAAACTGTTCGAGTTTTTTACCGAAATTATACCGGTGACAAAAATGTATACTTACTGATGAAATGTATATTTGCTAGGATTATTCCTACGGGTTGTAGTGCACTCGACAACCGCACAAGACACCATGTTGGTATTTACCTAATTTTATTGTGTAAGTTAAAAGATTATTTATATTTTAGGTAAAATAATTTCCTTTTTAAATTCAGCGGGCCTTGTTGTGCCCCGGTAATGTTAAATGTCATTAAAAATGGGCCTGCTGTCAGCAGTCTTATCTCTCTTTCTAAAGCACAGTGAAGCCGTATAATGACGTACTACTCATTTTCATTTTGAAAGTCTAAGGTATGTCTATGGATTTAGCGGGCTAGCTCTTAGCTACATTGTAATATCGATTTTGAGTTACCTAACCAACTACCTTATTTGGTCAACCGCTAATGGCACAGTTTCATAAGCAACATAAAACTTAATATTTAAAAAACATACATAGGGAAAAGACGTGCTTTTCCCTTGCGGGATAGACAGTGCTTAGGTCTTTAAGACCTTAAAGCGACGTTTAGCATGTCGGTGGGCGTTTGGTGGAAAATAGTGATGGGTTGCTAGCCGCATCGCCTACTAATATGATTTGCCCATTTCCTCGATCAGCGTTTTTGATTTGCGCGGGAAGAGAAGCAGCTGGCACATTCTACTTTTTTTTTCCCCCAAACCAGCATGGAAGTTAAAAAAAAACAATAAATGACTTACCAAATAACACGAGTACTATTTAATATTCAAATTTAAAACATTTTCTTACAAGTTTCACCCTAAAGGCGTCAATCTAATTACTTTGAAGACACGTCGCCTTTGAAACGACTATTTTTGGGCAACCCTTGTCTACAGAACCCTTTTGAGGGATGGCCCTCTCACAATACAGGTGCGGTAAATATGAACACCTACCGCTTATGTGAGCCTGGTACCCATGGGTCGATTTATTGATAAAGTCGTTGTGTGTATATTTGTCACATATTTTTTTTTTGTAAAAATCTTTTTCCTTTTTTATTATGCAAGAAAAAGACTTAAAATTATATTTTTAAAATGACAGTAATTAAACCTAATTATATACAAAATAAACATGAAGAGAGAAAACAAAAAAAAAAGTAGCACTACAAAGAAATTTCTTCGAGATCTTGCCCGTGTGGCATGGTGGCAAGAACGCTGGCTGCATTCCCCCGTTGGATAGCTATGCTAATCCGTTGGGCGAAAAAGCAGCCAGCCCTCTTATCACCGGCAGCCGACATGAGCCGAGGGGCAATCTCTTTTAAGAAACTCCTCGCGCTGGGTGAGATCCTGGTAACAGTGGCTTGATTCATTTGATGGAGTCATTGTTAAAGTCTGTATGTGTGTGTTTTATTTACTCTGTTGGCAATGTGAAATTCATATTAAACATAATCATATATTGGTTATGGCTACAATAACGGTAACAGCCGTGGTCCAGTGGTTAAGGCGTTTGCCTGTTGACCCGGGGGTCGTGGGTTCGATTCCCACCGGGCATACTTTGTTTAGTTGTTTCCAGTTTGGTTAGGATATTCCAGGCGTGAAACACCTGATTGTCTGATAATAAAGATGATTCCGTGCTTCGGAAGGCACGTTAAGCCGGTGGTCCCGGTTGCCATCTGGTAGTCGTTAAAGGAACCACGTCAGAGGCCGAGAGGCGGTTCCGAAGAACTCTGACACCAGGGTGTGCATGGTCGATTGATCGTGGCACCTACTCGAAATGATGATGATGGTTACGGCTACGGCATATACGTAGGACATGACGTGTAGGCTAAACCCAAGCAAACTAAGTCTAATTGGATGCTCTATCATTGAAAATAGCGAAAACAGTATGTATATGAATTTAAACTAGACACGTTTGTATACCTTTCGATATGCCTTGTCTGTCGTTTGCCCGAGGCGGTCGCTCCCAGAGCGGTCCTCTCCGGCGCCTTTTATTTTAGTCATAAAACCATTTAGTGCCCTGTCCGCGCACAGGTAGAAGTTCCGTTCATCGCGTAGCAGTTTAAGTTTTTTGAGTTTGTAGTTTCGTACCAACTTGTGCTATAGTGATAGAAAAGTGCCCGTTGATCAATTTAGATAACGCGAACTATGTATAATGTAACTTATGTGTTATTCCTGTATTCTTGTAAATGATCACGCGAACGAGCCTTCAGAAGCTGTAAACCTGGTGAGATCAATCCAAATTATCTACATGTGCAATGTTGTATATAAATCAATTTTGCGGTAACACCAACTTCACTGCATGACTTACTATCATCATATTCCCTTGTTTAATACCTAATCTACTCTAAACTAATACTTTTATCTAATCTATTCTTTTCCCTTCCCTTTTTCGCAAGGATCACTATTTAAATTTGCAAAATATGAGAAAATCATTGTAAATTTTATATTGACAATTGACTATTAAAATAATGAATACAATATCAAGTTAAATTAAAAAAAAAAACTCGATTTAAGTTACATATTTTATAAATGAACTAATACTTCAAGCAAATACCAAGTACGAGTAGGTACTAAAATCAAATGTAAATTTGAATCAAGTAATTAAAGACCGTTTTATTCCAGTCAATGTCTAAATGGTAAAATCATTGAACATTCAGGCTATACATTATCCACGAAATATAATAAAAGATAAAATCACAAAATATAAAATCAGAGCACTGATTTCGTATTATATGGCCCCAAAATATTCTATCCTTTTAATAAAGATGTAAGAAAATCTGTTTCGGTAGACACCGCGTATAAGTAGACCGCCATAACGTAAATAATTGACTAGTTTGGGATTGAGTTGGAGAAAACATCAAAATTACAGCAGGACCAGCACTAGAAAACTGATTTTGCCAGCAGTATTTTAGGTGAATAAGGTTGTTAGGTTCTTTATTCAAAGGATTAAGATCCAAACTATCTATTACTCAGTCATTATCTGATACTCATACTCAGATACCCAACTAAACTGCAAAGAACTGGGTATTTACCTTAAATATAATACACCTACCCTAACTCTTACTTATTAATATGAAATGAAAATTTAAATCTCACTACCATATGTATAAAATTTGCGTTAAATTTACTCAATATAGGTATTATTAAAGTAAGTGGAGTAGAAGTATATCCTGATATTAAAGACAGGAAATAAAGAAAAACATCATAGATAAACATATCGTCAATCTGACTATAAAACAATCCCAGACTAAACCATTTCACAACCGACGAACTGACACTGGTTTCCAAAGCTACGTTATAATATAGATACAATATAAATACGTGATACCAACATGCTCAAATATCCCAGTAACCCAAAATAAGACTTTCCTATCTGTATTAGATAGCTATAATATATAATATAATAACAAACGAGCCATCAAATGTAGCAGAACCACGACGGGATACATAGTTTAAGTAACGTTCAATACAATATATCAGTACGAAAAAACGACCTATTACATGTACTAAATAACCTTTCAGGAAAGGGTACAGGTCATTTAACAAGTTGTTCTAGCTACGTGTCCAAATAAATTACTGAATTACGTATAGCTATAACATAGAAAGAAGCTTATTATATTAAAAATATCTGACGCATAAAATAACAACCATCTAGGTCACAATTGCTTTGTAATAACCTCTAAAACATTCCTCAATAGCCCAGATAGCAGCTTCAATCTTACTGAACTAGATTCATAGCTTACAGTTTGTATCAATAAGTAAAAAAAGAAATACAGACGGATAGTAACTGTTTTATAATAAAAATCTGTGAACAAACTTTCACAGAAACTTTCAATAGAGAAACACATCTGCACCTATTTAGGCAATTTAGTTCTACAGGACTAATAATAAAAAAAAAAATACCAAGGTAAAAGAAACCGTCTTCCATTTAAGTAATATAAACATAAAGGCCGCTCTAAAGTTACTGAACAATACTTCGCACATGCCTGGACATTTGGTTGGATGCACATCTGGACGTTTCCCCAAAATAAGTAATTGTCTCTCACGCTTTCACAAGGAAACTAAACAAAAGATAAGCCAAAGCACCAAAAAAGTCTTTGTGCAATATGGGCACAGCAGAGGTCATTGTAAAAAAAAGGACGGAGATGGTAACTGTCTATTTAGGGCCATTGCTGACCTAATAAATGAGGTATACGGGTTAACACTAGATCATAAAATGACACGACAGGACTTAGCATCTTACGTCAAGAACAACAAATTCACACCACGTATTAAACTGGCCTTACAAAATACCGTTACGGAAGTCGCGCATGGCTCAGACTTTTTCAACTTAACAGTTGACGAAAAAATCGATAGGTATATAAAAAAAACTATTTCAATTTGAATTTTGGGGAGGAGAGGACGCAATTATAGCGGCCGCTGAGTACTACTTAGTCAATGTCAACATAACATAATACGGACCAATGACCGTATAAATGAAAAAAATGAAAGTATAAATACGGACCATTCAGAGATCCCATCACCTACCGCCCGCCAGATAGCCCGGTAGAAAACATCCATCCATACTTCGAGAACAGCCACTACGTTAGCATAGTTCAACTTGCAATACCAGATGAGTCTAGAGAAACACGCGACAACATATATGACAGTGAAACACATTCAGAAGACGGCGCTCAAACAGCGGAAATCTCTTCAAGCACTTCCACGAACATACAACCCAGCTACATGTGTCCCAAAAGATTACGTTCCACACTCCCCTCATCTAGATAACTTACGCCTTGCAAATCACTCTCAATAGTGACGTGGAATGAACTAGGGTGTGCTCGGCAACGTGATAAAATTAATATTGACAAGGTTCTATCAGATCGCAACATAACCATAGCGGGTCTTTAAGAAACGCATCTAACCACGGGAGAATTTAAATCAAAACACTACAATTGGATCTTAGGTGGCAGAAAAAAAAGAGCACAAGAATATCGAGGCATAGCAATTTTAATAAACAATAAAATCGAATACGACGTCACTCAGACTCATTGCGAAAGCCGAGACGTACTTGCAGTACACCTGCATTTGAAATCGGTCAATGCTAACAAACCAATAAATATTTTCATAATTACATGCCACGTTCCAGCTGAATCAACATGCCGCTTCTTGCAAATAGGAATCGCCATGAGTAAAGCCCCAAAAAATGCAAATAAAGTAATAATAGGGGACTTTAACGCCCATATAGGTAAGTACGTGATGATGTAAGAAAAATGAAAACTAGAAACATTAAAATTGAAAATCTAGTTGGAAACAATCTGTACCATACCAATACAAATGGGAATTGATTACTAAATCTAATACAGCAACACCGATTAAAAGTAAGCAGCTCATGGGGCAGACCCACATGCAAGACCAGGTTATGAGGAAATCAAGTATCTCAGGTTGACTATCCTTACAAAAACACAAACAAACCTTTTTTCCATAGCATCATAGGCGAACGCAACTTGATAGTCAACACCTACCACAAACTGGTATGGGGCAATGTAAGAATGTCTTCCTTTGTCCCGTCAAAACAAAAGACTAGCATATAACCATAAAAACCACAACTACGAACTTCAGCAAAGAAAAGAACACGTAACGAACTTCCTAAATGCTATCAGGAAAAAAACCATTACGTTAAACGTGAACGGAATCCAATTAGCGAACCCAGCGACAATTTCTCATTGGAATGGGATACCCTAAATAGTATTCTGAAAGAAGCCGCACACGATGTACTACAAAAACCTATTTCCAACTCAAAAGAAAGCAGAATTGCACTCGCTAACCACCAAAAGGCCATTTTTCAAAAATCTAAAAGTCCTCAGGACACTACTTTACGGCTAAAAGTAACGGAAGCACGGCGCAATCTGAAAAGAATTTTGGATGAAGAAGAGGCGCGCGTTACCAAGTTTTTTTTTAAGGACCTTAGTAAAACGCACAAATCACTACGTATGAGAATAACCTATAAGTTCTTGCGACTTTACTAAAGTAAGTCTACTCGAGCGCAGACGAAGCATTACATAACCATGTCCAATTGGATTACCGATTTAAAAAAGTCAAGTCAAACATATTTCTATGTTTGAGGAAACGGAGGAAGTAGCTCCCGGAATGGAGCCACCAGCAACTGACGATATTGAAAAAAAAACCGACCATATCGTGCCGGAGTTATACAAGGCGGCTTCAACGGAATTTGTAGCAGAACTCACAAAAACAATGGCGACGATATGGGTAAACAATGAAATCCCTAGTGAATGGCGCCTCACTAAACAGGTACCAATAAGAAAACAACCATATCCAAAACATATAAATCGTAGGATACCGAATCTACGCGAATTTCTTACTAGAAAAGCACAATGCTGCCACCAGCACCCTTGGCAACTAACAAAGAGCATTCTTGAACAATAGCTCCACAGACGATCATATTTTTACGCTCCGGCAGGTACTGGATACAAAATGGAGAGACAGAACAGCCATGTTTGTCGTGGCCCTTGACCTCGAGAAAGCCTTTGACAACGTAAATTTAGAATCACTAAAAGATATATAAGTAAACAGAGTAGGTGTAGCTCTTACAAATAGAATAATAAAAGCGTGTATGAACGAGGAAACCTTTGTTTCATAGTGTGGACAAAACTCAGAGGTAATAAGCAAAGGCAAGGGTACCAAACAGGGCTGTCCCCTATCCCCAAGACTTTTTACTATAATCATTAACGAGGTACTAAAGACCCTCGAGGAAGAAGACGAAGCTGTAAGACTTGATCAAGACCTGGAATCAAAATTACCTATAATATTATCCTTTGCAGATGATCTTATATTGACTGGTGAAGAATTAGACGTTCTTAATCGCATAATCGGCAAAATTAATACGTTATTAAACTCAGTCGGCCTCGTTATGAACCAAACTAAAACAAAACTTGTTGTACGCAATCTTTTAGGTCCCCCAACCGCATAGCAACCGTGCAGAATACTTGGGGGAGTCATAATCCAGCCGGTAGAGGAGATAAAATATTTAGTAACTTATATAACAGCTGCCCACAATCGAAGGGCTACCATTAAAACAAGATTTGTCAAAGCAATAAAAAAATTCCAAAGTCCTATTACCATTCATACAAGATAATAAAATAGATTGGATTGGATTGGACATCATAGTATTAATATACAAAATGGTCATAAGACCATGCATGATTTATGGTCTAAACGTGACCACTTTAACGAAAGCTAACCGATCGAGACTGAGAAAATACGAACGGCAAATACTACGGGGAATGTTGGATGCGGGGAAACATTACCCAAATCTAAAAATAAAGGCCATATGAAAATCCATAACAAAAATAATAAAAATACGAAGAATTTCTTATTATGGTCACATATTACGACGTCCTACTTCAGGCAGCTTATCAACACCAGGAAAACAAGCGCAAAATAGGGCGTCCTATTTACACATGGGAAGACTCCCTAGATCATGAAATCACGAATTATATGAGTAAAACTAAGGAAGAATGGGGCAATTTAGCGGATAATAGAGCTCTAATCAAAAAAGAAGCAGAAAAGATATTCGAAGTGGAAGAAACAGACACAAAAACTGACTTAGATTTGGAGGATTCGATATAAAAATCAAACACACAGCCAGCTCTCACCAGTCATTCGCAGACGCAATGGGCGCAAAACACCCAGATCAACGAAAAATTTCGGCCGCCCGGTCAATTTGTACGCGAACAAAAACAAATTGTTGAGTTTCCAGCATTGGTCCCATAGGAAAAGTTGTTTATATCAACGGGCTGAATCATCCCTTTAAGGGTCCAGAACGATCAAAATTTCACCGTATATAGCTTCCTATATTTTCAATTTAGCCAAAAATACATAAAATTATATATGTTTTCTTACGATGTCCATATTTCTTTAGGTTTACCGTTTACCTCTAACGGAGTCAATTTAATTTCTTTGAAGACACGTCGCCTTTGAAAGGCCTATTTCGGGCAACCCTTGTTTACTTAACCCTTTTCAGGTTGGGCCCTCTAACAATGCAGGTGCGGTAACTATGAACACCTGCCGCTTATGTGAGCCTGATACCCATGGGTTGATTTATTGAAGTCGTGTTCGAATGCGTGACAGATTTGTGTAAAAAGGGTTTTCGTTTTCAATTTATGCAAAAAAAAAATTAATTATATTTCTATGAAATAATAATATTCATATCTTTCATGTTCATCTCTTACGGTGTCAATTATTACTAAGGACTATTTCCGGATCACCTTTTAAAGCTGTGCGTTCACTGGACCGGAATCGGAGCGGACGGAGCGGCGGGTGCGGCCGGATTTTCAAAATGCCGGTGGGGTGCGTTCACTGCATTCGGATTCCGGACCGGCATTTTTACAGTGTTGCCAGGGCCCTTGAGTCATAAGTTACGTTTCGTTTCCTGAAATGTTACATTTTTGCAGCAAAAGTAACAACATTTTATTTTTTTTTAATTTACGTGTTTTTGGGGTCGGAGTATAACCCTCCACACAGCGCTATCCTATAAACTATATGGTCACTAACGTATAGCATAACGCTTTGCTTTATTTACCGGCGGTTACTTTTGTTTATAAAAATAGAGATAGAGAAGATACCACCTAAACCTGTACCAACCTGCCCTGTCCCATTATTATGTCTGTGTCATATTTAAGTCTGTCTTTACCAAAACACAAAAAAAAAAAATTCTACGATCTAGATCATCACGATGTCTATACCTTACTGGGTAATCATTACTCTGGCTGGAGTGAGAAAGATATGGGTGCATAATATGAACTCTAAAAGACTCCTCTATGGAGAGTTTCATACATTATATGCTGATTTATTAAAAGATGAAGATAGATTCTTTGGGAATTGAAGGAAAATTTTTTTGAACTTCACTATATTCTTGAACCTTATATTTTATTTTACTACTTTTTCGGCATGATTAATATACATATCCGTACCAAATTACAGCTTTTTAGTGCTTATAGTCTATGAGTAAAACCACGGACGGACAGAGGGACGGACGGACATGGCGAAACTGTAAGGGTTCACTATTTACTACGGAACTCTGAAAATTGGTTGACTCTAAAGTCAGTTTACGGCCAATAATTTTACGTGATAACGGGGAGAGATAGATGCGTGTTAGATACTACTACTACTCCTGCTGCTGCTGCTGTTGCTGGTCTGGAACGTGACAGTTTTCGTGCGTGCAGCCAATGTTCATTGATTTATATCTTTGTTTTTAATGTCAGTATTTTCATCACTCTGTATTTTCGTCTTACTCATTCACGACATATGTAATTGAGGAAGACTACAATGAATGACTAGCTAATGAATTTAAAAGTTATGGATGATCTAAATCGAATTCCTACGAAATGAGGTTTCTACCATTCTCTGTTATTCATAATAATATTCCAATATAAAAAGTTCTACCATAAGGAGTAGATCTTCTTATGAACGGCAACACTGACGACTGCCGATGCCGGTGACGTCACCGGCAGAAATTCCGGTCTCCGGCACGGAAATGCCGATGCAGTGCACGCAGCTCCATACAAATCCATACAAAGCAACAAATCCGTCCGCTCCGTCCGCTTCGATTCCGGTCCAGTGCACGCACAGCTTAAGCCCCTTTTCGGGGTTAACTATTAACTCCTGCCGCTTATGTGTGCCTGGTACCGATGTTTAGATTTATTGAATTGTGTCTGTGTAAAAATTGCTCTCTCTACACATTAGCTCGTTGGTACCAACTTTTTGAAGAAACCAAATACTGGGAACTTGAAATTGTTTTTGAAATTCCTTTAAAAATTATCCAGTCCCATCGAGATCCCAACGTATTGATGGCCTGAGTCACCGTAAGCCGCAAATTAGTTATCTTTATTTAGTGGTATAAATCTACATCCAATCCAATTCCTATTATATTTATCTATCTTCCACTATGTTTCGCTAGTAGCTTTGCTGGCGTTAATATATATACCTCCGGCACTGTACCTTTCTAATTTATCCATATTCCAAAGAACTCGTTTCTTGTATGGGACCCCATTTGTAAGTTAAAATTGTAAGTCTTTTCCTATTACGATTTAATAAGACTAAGACAGATAACGGATGGACATTCAAGGCTTAGTAATAAAGTTCCGTTGTCACCCTTTGTGTACAGAGTCCTAAATAACGAACTTTTATTTATAGTTCCTATTTTGTAAACTGAAAAGTTCTCGCAAAGGTCTAGTTTATGAAAACTTTTTGAATTTCTCTATTCATGCCTCACAATTCATTCACAAAATGAAAATCCGGAAAATCTGCTTTTCCGGATTCATACATTGCCTCAACTATTATTTATTTAAGTAGCAACTCAAAGCCTCCGACCTAGATTTTTAGCTTATAATTCAGCCCCGCCGAATTCAGTTCAACTAAAGGCGGATAAATAAAACATGGACGTCCGAATAGCTTTTACGAATAAATATTCAACTCTAGTACGCTGATGTTAAAGGCCCGCCATAGGCCAGCCGGCGTGGCGGTACAAACGCGTTGGCTACTTTGATATTTTCGTTTTTTAAGTATATTCAAGGGTTATTCGAAAAAGAAAAATACATGATCGCTGCCTTATCTGTAATGCAATTATTTAATCAAAAGTTTCAAGGTTAATTTAAATGTATTTGGTGAATAATGCTGTATACCGAGTAAATTAGACGTGATTTGGATTTTTTTTCTATAGAGAAAATTTAACGCAATCGTGTTTTTGAGTCAGATAGTTACCAGAGTTAGTCCTGAACTTTGCTGCATTTTTATTTCAACTTGAGTATTTCATTATTATTGATATTACAGACAATCATGCAAAGCAGTGTGAGGTAGTACGGGCCCTTAAGGGCATAAAGTCACAATGCTATGAAATGCATGAAATTTTTCACCATATTCTATTTCTTAATTTATTAAGAGTATAATCAAAATAGCATTGTGAATGCAAAATAAAACACTTATAAAAATATTGCATGGCTTCCTACATATTAGTTGATTTGCAAATTCATTGTAAAATGAGTTGAATCAAATACCTCACTTGTAAAAGTCGGGTAGTTGTGTAGGTGAAAGCCGTGTGGTTTCCGGCAGAGTAGAATAGGACCACTCCAAGGTAGTTGTGTAAGTGACGTAAGCATTAATACGTATAAGGGGAAATTGGATATGGTGGAGAATTTCGGCGCCGAGATTGAATAGGCTAGTTTCCTAAAAAAATATAATTAGTCCGTCAGATATTCAACTATTATTGGACACGTATTTTTTCTTTTGTCGATTAAACAAAAAATAGTAAAGATATAGCCCTTTAAATTTCCGTGTGACATCATAGTTTGCTACAAGTTTTAGCAAACATTGACGTCACGAGCCCCCACTCCTGAACTTTGACGCACTTTATCTTTATTATTTATTTGTCAAAAGAAAAAATACGTGTCCAATATTTTTTGATTATCTAACTGACGGACTAATTGTTATGTTATTATTACGACCCAGGAAACTAGCCTATTGTGCGGTAGCTCAGATGGCAGAGCATAGGTTGTACATAGACGGTTCAAAATTTTTTTCACCAAATTTTATTTCTTAATTTATTAAGAGACAACCCATTAGTTGTCAATTGTTCCAGTAAGGAGCAAATAATAATTCTTCCCTGAAAAAAAGATTATTGCTAATATGCGGCGTTATCCAAAATCGATACAGCCAGTACAAACAGGCTTATCGTCTTCCTAACCAGCGGGCCGGAAACCTCGCTCCTCGTAATACCACTCTTGCTTCAGATATGTTTTTTGTTTTGAAATTAGATTTTAACATTTTAATCTCCTTAATCATTTCAGACTTGTTTTTCTCGTGGCTATCAAAATCAAAACATTAATAGAAATAGGCCTTAGAGTGCTACTTATTACTTACTAGCTTTCGCCCGCGGCTCCGCCCGCGTCGATGTCGATCCCTCGGGAATAATACTTTTTCCCTGGATAAAAGGTAGCCTATGTCCTTATCCGTACTCCAGACATCCGTGCTAAATTTCATAATGATCGGTTCAGTAGTTACGGCGTGAAAGCGTAATAAAGAAATAAACAGACTCAGTTTCGCATTTATAATATTAGTAAGGATTCTGTGTCCTTTGCCTTTGTCACGGTAATGGCATCTTTACCGTGCCTTTGTAAGCTTTTTCACGTCAAAACACATTTTAAAGAATCTGTTTGTTTTTTTTTCGTGTGTCTAAGTGGCCGACACTGGTGATTTTCCAAGCTGCCTAAAAGCATCTCACATAGCTTAACGACTGCCATCAATGATGACAGCCGGGACCAACGGCTTAACGTGCCCTCCGAAGCACGGAAGAGCTCGAGATTTGTTTGTACCACTTTCGGTCACCCATCACAGTAGGGACTGCGCCGAGGGTTGCTTAAGCGTTATTAATGCCTACAACCACTGTACCATCAGGCTACATCTTTCCGGATTAAAAGATCTTATTTAGTAATATATTCATTATTCATTAATGTTCAAAAGTTACATACATAAACATACATATTATGTCTTTATCACTTAAGGGGTAGACAGAGCCTAAAGTCATAAGACCGAAAGGCCACTTTTAGTGTGTTGGCGTAAAGGAAAACAGAATCATAATAGTGATAGGTTGCTAGCCGCATCGCCTATTGTCATGATTCTTTCTTATAATTCAGCCCCACCGTAGTACGATTGAATGAGATAGATATGACCGTCTTGTCTGGTCATAGCACGGAGTACATACAGAGGGTCATAGGTAGTAGACTGTATCGATGTCTTAAGTCCTTGTTCTGAGCTAAAGTCTCAGTAAAAAAGTAGTTTTTTTCGTGTTCTATGTCATTTTGTCAGTCTATTTTGCTCGTCGAGTCAAAGAGCAAAATAGGTCATTGTGTCTGAAAGAAGTCTAGAAAACCCCAACAACGATTGACAGTATAGAACTGATTTTATACAGAAAAAGTAATATTCTCAAAAATATCAACACGAGCAAAACCGCTATCTAAATCAAGTTATTCTGAAAGTCTCTGCTCCATTAATCATGGTAAGTGTACGGTACGCAAGACAAATCGGACTAGACGAGATGCGCTATCCTTGCTTTCTTACCTAACTGCTAATGTGTCATGATATCCTGGTAGTTTTTTTTCCTTTCTATCGAATGTGGTTTATTCTACTAGCTTTCGCTCGCGGCTACGCCCGCGTCTATGTCGATCCCTCGGGAACAGTATCTTTTTCCCGGGATAAAATGTACCCTATGTCCTTCTCCGTACCCCAGATAACGTGTATGCAAAATTTCATGATGATCGGATCAGTAGTTACAACGTGAAAGCGTAACAAACAAACAAACTGACTTTCGCATTTATAATATTAGTTAGGATAATCACAATACTCACAGTACTTACTCCCAACACGTACTGTGAGTTAGGGCAAATCACAATGATATATGAGACAAACCCATTACACAGATATTAACAAAAAACAATTATTTATCGAAAAAATATCAACGTTGTGATCAATCAGGGCATTGAGTAGTCCAACAGCCTGGCTGGTGGGCACGTGCTGCGCCTACCTTTATTTTATACAGGTTTATATTAGTATATTACTGTTATACTATATATAGCACAAGGCAGTATCTATCTCTCAGGAGCTCAATTTTTGAACTGGTAGAATGAGATTATTTACTCTATTTTTAAACCATTCGGGTATTCATAATTGTTGCACTCTTGATTTGAGACTACTCAAAATCAAACACACGTACACGTATCTCAAATATGACTTTGATACATACTTCATTCAATTTCATTAACTTTAAGTTTTGTTGATAAATGGTTGCAATTCATTGGTATCCCAGAAATGGGAAACGTAGTGTTGGGCGTCCGGCAGCTATGTGGGTCTACGACATAAAGCAGATTGCTGGTAAGAACTGGATTGCGAAGGCTAATAATAGGGAAGAATGGCGCAGACAAAAGGAGGCTTTACCCAGCAGTGGGCCCTAGAAAGGTGACGATGATAATGATGAATTAATTGGGTAGATACAGATATTGAAGCACATATTAATTTATTTTTGTAAAAATAATGGAACCCAAAGCAACGCGTAGATTTTTTAAAAAGGTACATTAACGCGAATAACATGAAAACAGCAGAATGATAAACAACGACAAACAATATGCCAAAGAATATTTTTTCGTGTTTAGCTCCTATCTATTTGCGACTATTCTGTCTTGAATTTTGTAGTTTTTGCTTTTCATTAAATTATTTTGGCATAAATATTTAAAAACGGGACAATTCGTTGAATTTATTAACAAGTAAATGCAAACCGAGTGCTGACGTCACAACGAGTGACGGACATTCTAACGGTTCCAAAATTGAGCTCCAGATCGTTATCGTCAAAGCTTCAGTGACCTAAATGGGTGTTGTATGATTTATTCATGTGTGTAATGTTAGGCTTACTTAATCTCCGGATAATAATGTTCATCATTAATCACTTTGACACATATAGAGCAAGCATATATCATTTATGTTGTACTATGTGAATTAAAATCCTTTTTGGATATAGGTACAATATGTTCATTCATAGAGGGATCTACTGATGACCCTAAACTATTTTGCGTTATAAATTAATATTTTCCTTTAATAAATAAATTGTTTAATGTAAGTAGATAGTTCTTTTATTTACATAATTTGAAAATGTTCGGAATTAGCTTTTGCCCGCGGCGCTGCGCGCATTAGTGTCGATCCCTCGGGAACAGTAGAATTTCCCGCAATGAAAGGAACCCTATGTCCTTCCTCGGGCTTCAAACTATGTCCATACTTAATTTCATCCAAATTGGTTCAATGGTTCAAACGTGAAACGAAGATACACAGACAGACAGAGTTACTTTCGCATTTATGTATAGTATGAATAATACGTGGGTTCGATTCCCACCGGAAGCATACTTTGTTTAGTTGTTTCCAGTTTGGTTAGGACATTGCAGGCTTGAAGCACCTGATTGTCTGATAATAAAGATGATTCCGTGCTTCGGAAGGCACGTTAAGCCGGTGGTCCCGGCTGCCATCTGGTAGTCGTTAAAGGAACCACGTCAGAGGCCGAGAGGCGGTTCCGAAGAACTCTGACACCAGGGTGTGCATGGTCGATTGACCGTGACACCTACTCGAAAACACAACATGGATAATACAATGGATTTTTAGTATGGAAGTATGGATAAGGATGGAGTCGAATTCTCATCACGCTGATGTTGGGGAAAAGAAAAAACCTTGATTTTTTTCTTTTCTCCCAGATCGTTTATCAGACGGTCGTCAGTAACGTTTTTCTTCTGGCGGAGGTAACAAAACCCGATGGAGGGAATAAGCGAAAATTAGAGGAATAAAAATTGTACGGTTAGCAACCTATCATTATTTTATTTTCGTTTTCCAATTACATGCCTACCAATACACAAAACGGGGCATTTTGATCTTATAGCCTCTCCGTCCACTCCTTAAGGGGTTAGGCCCTTCGCTTATTGACATAATTTCTTAGATTTTCACCCATGTAAGGAAACTCCGTTAATGATTAAATATTTTATTTTGAAATCACTCATTTTACAGAATATCGAAATTAGTTAAATACATCTTACCTTAAATATACAATCTCCACACTTTACGGAAAACTATTTAAAACAATACTTCACAACAAGTAAAGGTTAATTACGTCTTAACGTTACAGCTGCGCCAAACAGAATGCCCGAGTCGTCGATCTAACCACACAAGAGCGATCGTCCCCGCCACTCCATGACGTCTTGCTAAAATGGAGTGGTGGGTACCAACAATAATTACACTCGATACAACCAGTGTTGCCATTGTTGCTGTTTTTGAGATAGAAGTGTTACTATTTTAAATAATACTTTAGATACGCAAAAATACGTTTATTTATACTGGGTTTTCATATAAATCGCCAACAGCTCGGCCATCCTGCAATAGCGGGTCCCTCCGCTATATGAAGCTTTACACACTTAAGTGTTACGTTTCAACCTATCAGCACTGCCTATCTCGAACAAATATTTTAAAGTAATAGAATACACAATAACCTTTTGCACACCAGCGCTTGTTTACGTTACTTCACGCCTGACGCCAGGCTAATACAAATTAGTAATAACTTTAGTTGTCAATTGCGTCTCAGAACGCGACTGTTTTGCAACTAAAGTAAGAAAAAAAAAGGTCAATGGCGCCCAATAGGCTAATGAAGGTACTAATAGGTGTTTCAATTTCGTGATCAAGCGCAGTATTTTGATTCACATGACATACTAATAATAACAGGAGTACTAGTTTATAAAATATAGAATTTACCAGGCACTTAAAATGTTAACGAATTCAAATTACAATTATCTTAAATTCTCATAAAATTAACTATCTGAACAGTCATCGGCATCAGATTCTGATGTAACGATATCTCTATTAAATATAGGCCAAAGTTTCAGATTATCTACCGCTACATTTTCATACCGACGTAGGCTACGCTTGCGAGTCAATGGTGTATCCTCTACTAAATAGCGGTCATTAGGTAAAACTTTAGCGATCCGATAAAGGCCTTGAAATTTAACAGCTAGTTTTTTTATTTTATTTACCATGACATGTTATTTCTCGTTTTAGGTTCACCAGATTGCCGCAGTTATAACCAACCTTGAACCGCTTCAAGTCAAATCTAGTTTTATCTTTAGTTTATTTGTCCTGCAATGCGTTTGCATGCTTCTTTACGAACCTGATCTAAATTATCTAATGGCGTGTCCCTATAGTATCATCTATTACTTCACTAAGGACATTTTTTCAGGGCCACTGTTGATTTTGAACTCAAATAGTAATTCCGATGGAGTGATCGAGTTTTAAAAAAACTTAGTTTTCTGAAATTTACGACACTGAGGACCCTAACATAGCTTTCAATAATTTTATAAATTTGTTTAAAATGTTTTATGATTTCTTTTTCCCTCAAAAAGAACTTGTAATAAAAGTTAATCATAAAATACTTCTTTGGAAATGTAGAATAAACCCATCTAAATCACCATAAAATTAAATATCATATTCAAAACTGTTTTTTTAAATATTAAAAGATTAAAATTAAGTCATAATTATAAAACAATAACTTCAAATAATAAATTTAAAACAACATGGCAAATGATAAATAATAACACATTTACATAGCGAACCGATAACTCGTCTTAAAATTGATAATGATTACATAACAGATCCAATCAAAATAGCATAGGCATTTATTGACTACTTTGTATATGAAATTAAACCCTTCCTGAACTAAGGATTAAATATTAGCTCAAATATTACACGTAGTTTACAATCTATGTTTATGCCCCCTAGTATACCATAAGATATTTAAATGATAATGACAAAAAATATAAAACAACACTGAAAGTGTTGGTAACGATGGCATTTAAACTTAAATAATTAAAGCAGTAAATGACTATATATATATGCCGTCATCTTAGTCATATTATAAATCTTTGTATAAAATCTGGCGTCTTTCCATAAGATCTGCAAATATCTTGTTATAAAACCTTAATTTAACAAAAACAATAGAGAGTTACATTTTAGACCAATTGCTCTTAGTTAATTTTTTTATTTTTTATTAAGCTATTGAAAAATATTTTAAATGAAGTGGACAGAAAAAAACGTGTTTGTGCCGTCTATTGCGATATGACGCAAGCATTTGATTATGTGCGTCATAATATACTATTAGACAAGCTTGAAATATATGGCATTCGAGGTAACGTATTATACAATTGGTCAAATCTTATTTATCAGATCGTTGTCAAATCACAGAAATAACCTAACTGGATGTTTACTCTTAAACAGAAAAAAGATACACGTCTGACGAACGCTATGGTATTCCACAGGGGAGTATTTAGGTCCTCTTCTTTTTATAATTGATATAAATGACCTTCCCAATAATATAGAACATAGCATGACATTATTTGCCGATGATAGCACAGTCACTATTAAATCCACTGACATCAATTCGTACAATTTTAATATAAATTCAACATTGGCATCAATAATTACGTGGTTAGATAATAATAACTTAAAATAAATCTTGATAAAACAAATATAATGCATTTCAGCCAAAGACCTTATTAGAATACTTAATTACTTAATTGGAATATCATGGCAGCATAGCAAATAGTGTTGGTGCAAACAGCTTTCTCGGCATAATAATCGACTCGTGATTAAATTAGAAACCACAGATAGAAAATCTTTGCAAATGACTTAGTACTTCAAGTTATGCTTTATTTAGACTTTCGAGAAAAGTAGATAATGATGAACTATTAACAGCATATTATGGCTTAGTAGAATCCATTCTTAGTTATAGTACCAATGATTTTAACATAATATCAAAACAGTGTAAGGAGTTAAACTTGATACTTATTAAGAAAAAGCTTAAAATATTGTTATGCGAAAAATGTTATTAAAGTATTAACATATCCATTTAATGTATTTTACACATGTTTATGCAAATAATTAATGGGTCAGCTCATACATTCGTCTTCTATAGCTATATATAACTTGATGTAGTATCTCTACTTTATTGGAGATCTGCTTTCGCGACTGATTAGTCAGCCCTATTATCGGCTCTCTGCTTCTTGGATACTTGCGGAGGTACGATCGAGTAGGCGTACGATTGCGGCTTTGCCTGTCATTAACCAGGCTATTCCGCCCTTTCGTATGATTGGATAGGTATACGCTTGCGGCTTTGCCTGTTATTAACCAGGCTCCCTGCCACTCCATCGTATGATTTAATTAAAGAACGTTTACGGACTTGCCTGTTACTTATCAGACTCCCATCCGCTCCCTCGTTCTTATAGTGAGTGCCGTTGCCGTGGGGACTGCCATACGCTTGCCGGCTCACCCTCCACGTTATAGCGGCTGACCACATCTCCAACAGAAGATGTAGTCTCTATATCTGAATGTTAAATTGTCATTCATAATATTAATAATAATTATTATTTATTTCAGAAATTGCATTCCATAATGTTTTTTAAAAACAAAATCATTTTAATTCAAATTGTCAATTAAATTAAAATTATTTACTAAATTACAATTGAATTAAATTACAATTGAATTAAATTACAATAATTAAATTACCCTATTCTAATACCTTCTCACCTCAGGCATTACAGCAACATGTCTATCGCTGCAATGTCGGAGGTAAGGGCAGTCCAATCCGTCTCCAATCATTGTTATTGTTTTGTAACGTTATCTTTTTGTTATTATTTATGATAATAATAAATTTCTTTACTAACTTAATACATTACAGTTTGACATTACGTTCGTGGCTTCCACGCTAGGCTGTGCCTGTATCGTAGTAGCCTGGTTACTGTTGTTACCTTAAACATATAATCGCTGTTCCTGATGGAGTACACTTAGACGCCGGCACGCGGAGCAAATTTATATTCAGATAACAATTTAGTAAAAATAAAATATATTGTGGTGTAAATGTGTGTGTAAGTGTGTATGAGTGAGTGTGATGTGTTCGTGTTTATGCATATGAGCGTAAGAGATGAAGGTGTATATATGTATATGTGAATGTGTGTGAGACATATAAATATATTTTTTATTGATTTATTATATTAGTGTTTCATTTTGTTTTTATTTGTACTTGTATGAAAAGTTTACAAATTAATACGAAATTACAGATGAAGTAATTTTAATGTATATTAATGTTGACATAAAGAAATGTTCAATTAAATGCATGTGTAACCCAAAAGTAAATAATTATGACTTTGTCAATTATAAACTAATTATATTTATTTTAATGAAATATTTGTCTACTGTTTCCAACAGTTAAATAGGCAGTTTTTTTTTAATATCGATATCATACCCTATTTCAGACAAATAAATGATTGATTGATAAATGAAGTGTTTTGAAGAAAGTAGATTTTAATTATTTATTTACTGCCTCCGTAGTCATAAACAAAGCCTCTCTTCTCAATATGGAAGCTCGTAGACAGTTGCACCTCGCGAGTTTACTTTTTGACATAATGAGGGTTTAAAAAAACCTGACTATCTTCACATGAAATTGCAGTTCACTTCGCAACGTCATCCGAGGGCCACTCGTCCTGTACTTTCTATACAGAGAAAAGTCAAAGTCAAAGATTTTTATTCAAAATTGGATACATGTATCTCTTTTTGAACGTCATAACAAGACAAAGGACAGTAGCATTTATGCGGCAACGAAGTATTGGAATAATATTTCTGCTCCTTTAAGAAGTTTAAATAAGAAATTAACATTTAAAAAGCAACTGAAATCACATTTACTTACTCTTCAGAAAACGGACATTAATTCAAAAATACTTTGCTTGTCGCAAAGCTAAAACTTAAAACTGGGCTCTTCCTTAAATAATAATTAGTATTAATAACAAGTATTTTAGTATTTTATCTGCCATTTGTTGATTAATTTATTATGTGTTTCACCCATTGACTTTACACTTTGTGAGACAACCTGTTCTGTGAAATTATTAGTGCGCATCTTCTAAGGTGACAGCTGAAAATCAGTAGTTGCTCACTAGAGTAACATTTCGCTGAGCTGTAGCCTTTTTGTAATATAATGGCACACATACATATATTATGTTAAGTATTAAGTTTTATTGTAGCTTTCTGTTTTATTATGTGAGTTACAATGAACAAATAAAAATATGTTATCTATCTATCTAGTACAGTGGTAAAGGCGTTTGCCTGTTGACCCGGGGGTCTAGGGTTCGATTCCCACGGGAAGCATACTTTGTATAGTTTCCAGTTTGGTTAGGACATTATAGGCCTAAATCACCTGATCATCCGCTAATAAAGATGATTCCGTGCTTCGGAAGGCACGTTAAGCCGTTGGTCCCGGCAGTCGTTAAAGGAACCACGTCAGAGGCCGAGAGGGGGTTCCGAAGAACTCTGACGACAGGGTGCGCATGTTCGTTCGACCGTGACACATACACGAAATGATGATGAATTATTGATGTTATGCTAGTATGATATAACAGTATTGAATAATGGCACGTATTTATGATATTTATTAATGTATATATTTGCTCAGGTGGGGTACGAACCCAGAATTCAATTATAGCAGTTTTAGTACGATGACCAATGCGTCGTAAATTTAAATCTTATTCACCAATAAATTCAATTCTATTTGTTATTATATTACATTTAGTCTACATTCTATTTAAATTGTTTTGGAAGCACGTCTAAGATCATGACGTTTATTTATTTGACGTCGTAATCAAGTGATATTATTCTTTGTTCAGAGAACAGTATTATTTTTTCTTTTGTTAAAACAGTTATCAACTGTAGCGATGTAATAGTATCAGTAAATTGATACAAGATCTCTGTCAGACACAAGCAGGACCTACAAACAGTTTTGTGGGTGTTAGCTACTGTCACATTGAAATGTCTTTTTACTTTAAATGTAATGTACTCACACGTCTAACAGAATGAGACAATAAAGTAAATAAGTATACTGCATAATTCCGTAACCAGTAATAGGTTACTCACCTGCAAAACTGTACATGTTATTAAAATAGCCTGCCATGATATTGGCTATAAGATTTATAGTGCATGTTCAATATTATTTCACTATAAAAACAGTTTTACATTATTCAACCGTATGCGTTAATATTTTTAACGATATGTATGCTTATACAGAAGGTTCACGGTTCGTATGTATTTTATAAAATTTCCGAATGAAATAATACATTCTAGAGTGTAGCCCTGGACAATGAATTGATTAAGTCGTACACACATAAAAATTCTAGGGGGTACCCTAGCAAATTGCAATGTCACTTATAGTTCTTTTTGTTTATAAATGCTATAGCAACGGTTTGAAGATTATTCCTAGATTGTAGCTCCAGCATAATGAGCATAATGATCCACATATACGGTAAACAATCCGAGGGAGTGCCCTAGCTAATTGTATACCATAAACTATATACCGTGAACCCAACAATAAAGCAATCGTAAAATTCACCTCAGAAAACTAATGTAAAACTGTTGCAATATAGGAATATCATTACCAGGAGTCGCCTTTCGTTATTAAAATGTAATGGTTAAAATGATATATAATAATATAAAATACTGTGATTGTGGGCGGGATTAACGGAATAAGTATAAAAAGAAGAGCAAAAAAAAAGAAAATTATTCCGCTGATCCTACTTCTGATATGTAAGGAAACTCCGTTAATGATTAAATATTTTATTTTGAAATCACTCATTTTACAGAATATCGAAATTAGTTAAATACATCTTACCTTAAATATACAATCTCCACACTTTACGGAAAACTATTTAAAACAATACTTCACAACAAGTAAAGGTTAATTACGTCTTAACGTTACAGCTGCGCCAAACAGAATGCCCGAGTCGTCGATCTAACCACACAAGAGCGATCGTCCCCGCCACTCCATGACGTCTTGCTAAAATGGAGTGGTGGGTACCAACAATAATTACACTCGATACAACCAGTGTTGCCATTGTTGCTGTTTTTGAGATAGAAGTGTTACTATTTTAAATAATACTTTAGATACGCAAAAATACGTTTATTTATACTGGGTTTTCATATAAATCGCTAACACCCATTCTCATCGTTCCAGCCGTTAAAGTCAACTGCTGGAGAAAGGCCTCTCCCAAGAATTTCTCAGTTCATGGGAAGATTTTGCCATATTCACCACGCTTGGCAGGCGGGTTGGCGAGCGCAATTACTTTGGCTTTGTGTGCTTCCGACGCTGCTGCCTATCGGAAGCATTTTTAAGGGAAGGATAGGATTTGTTGAATTTAGGAAGGGACATGAAGGTATTACGATACTACACACTCGGATGAAGAAGGGGAAAGAAAGTGGGAAATCAGGAGGCCGGGAACGCGAACCCGAAGTCATACCTGTATCGGTTGCGCCTCTGACACCGATTTGCTTAACATAACTGTAACCTATGTTACTGTATGTAGTGTATACGTACCTAAAACAAATAAAGATTTTTTTATCTTTATTTTTTATTTTTTTATACCTGCAACCACCGGACAGGTACTTGAGGATGACAGACCTGATCGGACTGTCTGCTCTACGCGTTTTCTTACCTTCCAGATATTAAACATGATATTGAATGAATATTAAAGTCTGGAACTGACTCAGTAATGTCTAGTAGGTATTTAGTTATGTCTCTGTCGTCTGTCTGTCCTAAATAAATACAGATAACAGTGGACACGAGATCAAGGGTTCGACTTTAATAGCATTTACAACATTAAATAGTAATTTATGAAAATTACTATTTAATGTTATCTTATCATTCCGCATCTTATCATTCTTATCCCCCGCTCTAGTTCGTTTCTCGTGCAGAGGATGGCCATCGCGATTCAGCGAGAGAACGCTGCCAGCGTATTGGGCACCTTTGCACGGAAAACAGAAAGAGCGGGTTTTTAAATATTTGACGCCTTTTTTCTAAATTTATTTAAAAAAAAAACTATGTTTTTTATTTAATTTCATTTGTATTGTGTATTAATAATTAATAAATCTTATCATTACAACTACTCTTTCTCTGTCTACTTCGCAATTTAGAAGTAAGAAAACGTGAATGTTTGTTTGTATGTTTAAGTATTCTGACTTGAAGAAAAAGCGTAAAGAAATTTTAGTCCTGATTTCCACGGGGTTCCACGACTTTTTTTAAAAAACAGTTCTAGTATCGTCAGCGATGTGGAGATATAATTAAAGTCATTATTAAGGATATGAACGCAAATAGTATATTTTAGAAAAATATAATAATGTGTTCCTTTTTTACTTGTTTCAGGTAAGTTCTTACAAATGTAATGTAGTGATGTGAAGCGAGACTAACACAGGTATAAATTAGAGCTTAAGTTTGAACGTATACGCGGCCCATCAGGTAATATGAGTTTGCTGTCTCTCCAAGCCTTTCGCACACAGGCAACGCCCAAAGCTGAGGTCCGTCCCTCCTGGGGGACCTTTGGTGATGTTATCTATATAGGCTGAGGGCACTCTGCCCTCGCCTCAAACGCCCGGTGAAGTAGCGAAAGCTCACTTGGAGCTAGCTACATAGTCCTTCCAAAAAAAAAAAAATGTTGGTAGCGTTTCATTAGTAAAAGAATTTTATATTTCTTCCCCCTTCACCTTCTTTCGGTGATTCCCCCAATTTTCCACCATTCCAGTTCTAGCTCCCCGTTCTTGCATATCATTGCTCACACATTCCCTCTACGACTTTCTCGGCCTTCCCTTTCCTCTCCCGTTACATTGAAGCGGAGCATCTTTTTAGACAGATGATCGGCATCTTTCCTCTCGACATGACCATACCATCAAACGATGGCTCTTTATTTTTGACGTCTCAGTAATAAATGTGACAGTTGGAAGGACGGACGGATAACGTAGGCGTATATATAACCAGGGTCCCGATGGCACCCTTTGGGTACGGAACCCTAAAAAGTGTAAAAATAGTTTAACTAATAAATATGCTCTTACTATGTTCATAATTACATGTTATATAATAAGAAACTGACGTAAGTATTTAATATTTTGTGGCAAAAGAAGCAGACAACCAAGTTCATTAGAGAAAAAGTACTAGCGCATCAACAACAACTAGTATATTATTCTATTATGGCGGTCGCGTGGGAAGGACTTTACGAGGGTTCGTGCCGGTCTTCTAACGATGCTAATAAACGAACCGCTTCGGCGCTCATGTTTTCCTAGTACGAGCAGTGATACTGCTGTGTTAAATACGCCATTTTGAAATTAATAGTTTGTGAAAATGAGTGGCATCGCTAATTGACAACGTAAATAAGTAAAATTTCAACAAACTACTTACGATGCTTCTATAAGAACGCCTCGGTACGGTCATACTGCCGTGTAAATTTGAGTTAAACTTCTATCTAACCTCTGTTTTGCTAAGTTTACATTATGTCGATATGCTTTGCCTATGCTAGCCTAGTACAAGCGATACTACCATGTCATTTGCCCCAGTCAGTCAGTTCGTCATGAGATTCAATTTAATGCTAATAAATGAAACGTCACTTAGCCCATGTTTGCCTAGTACAGAAAGATATACTAGTATGTTTAATTCCACCATTGATTGAAATAACACATTTCGGTTTCTGTGTTAAATACGCCCGTTTTGAATATTATGTCATATATTGAATCAAACATACACAAAAATTTATATGAAGTAAATAACAATAATAAAAAGGAACTAGAAAAAAAATCTTGAAAACCTTGCCCGTGTGGAATGGTGGCAAGAACGTTGGCTGCGTTCCCTCCGTTGGATAGCTATGCTAATCCGTTGGGCGAAAAAACAGCCAGCCCTCTTATCACCGGCAGCCGAGATGCTTGGGGCAATCTCTTTGAAGAATCACCTCGCGCTTGGTCCCTAAAGGCCTACGCCAAACGGCACAAATATATAATCCTCAGCTAAGGTTGTACTTGAATCAGTAAATATTATAAATAAATAATAAATAAATATATACGAACAAATCACAAAGATTAAGCTAACCCCGAGCTAGCCTAAGCAAGTTCGAAACTTGTGTTATGGGATACTAACTCAACGATACTATATTTTATAACAAATACATATATAGATACACATCACAAACAATAGGTTATATTGTCTGTGATACACATCCAAGACCCAGGCCAATCTGAAAAAGACCATTTTCCATCTTGACCTGGCCGGGGATCGAACCTGGGCACTCTCGTGTCGCAGGCTCGCATGTTGACCGCTGCGCCACGCGGCTAGATTCGACTGTATCAAATCTAAACAAACTGCTTTTGCACTCATGTTTGCCTGTGCCATGGTTAGATCGTCACTAAGTCTTATGTATAATTAAACAACTAATTTGTTTTAATAATTATTTAATAACTTACTTAAACAGAATATTGAGGCGTCACATACATACACAATTATTTAAATGTTGAACAAAGCATAGATATAGATTCTTCATTTTTAGTTCGCCGTAGTCGGTTCTAATATAAAACAAAGAGCATAATTTCCCAAGAGACCAGTGCTGAAAACTCAAAGATATTTCAATATCACACAAATTATGTATTCCTTACGGTAACAAAACACATGCATTTCTCTCCGTCAATATCTTAAAATATGCCGAGGCAAATCTCAATATCTTTCCCGCAAAGAAATCTTCAGTAAATGTGTCAGAGGCATTTCCACCAGGAAATAAAACCGCATTGTCGCGTCCCAGCGCGAATCGATACGGGTATTTATTTTAAATTACCCACTTCGAGCCTCTAAGAATAGAAACTGGGAAAAACCGGGAAATATATTCGCGGAAACGTTGTTCACAGTTTTGGATATATTTTATAACGATCACGATTTTGCTTAGAAGTTTCTTTTTCGTTTATAATGAGTCTTTGCGTGGATCAAGCCGTGTTCTCGATACTACGTGCGTATGTGTATACAATACAGCGGGTATATAATTAACGCTCAATACCCTTACATAATAATAGAATAGAATAGCTTTATTTACGAATATGGTTATTACAAAAGGTCTTAAGTACTAAGTGGTCACACATATTCTACCGCAATTAAGACGGCTTGTAAATATTATGGTTATATGGTCATTGAAGTTAATAAATTAATTACATTTCAAAAGCTGATTTAAATTCCAATTACCAATAAACTTATAAAATAGTCAAAAACAATATTAGTCAAAATTATTAAACAAAAATTGTAACGTCATACTTAAATTATTATGTCAATTTGTCTTGTAGGAACGCATTTACTGTGTAATAGCATTTGTCTGATAAAATATTAAATAATTCTTTTTTAAATTTACGCAAATTATATGTATGAAATCTATTAGGTAAATTATTATATACCTATACGGATAACCACTACATAAGCGTTTTTTTTAAAATACACAGAGCTTTTGCATGGGAACTAATATTGGAAATAAACAAAATTGTTACAAAGATAATTATAAAACACGACTGCCCTGACATAAAATATAGCCTATGTCACTCAGGTATCAGGGCGGTGCAAGGATTATAGGGAGGAATTATTAAAAAAACCGTTTAATCAGTTGAAGTACTTAGAAGTTATAGTGGAATAAAAAAACTCATAAACATTCATATTTACATCATACAAGAACACGAATTTTGAGTACATAGTGTCATAGGAAAAGTTGTTCATATTGATGGGCTGAGTCACCCCGTGCTTCGGAAGGCACGTTAAGCGTTCCAGAAGCACGGGTTATCATTGTCATCATTGATGGCAGTCGTTAAGACATGTCAGATAACTTAGGCTGTTTAAAACATCTGAAATCAAAGTTGGCCCCTTACACACACGAAAACAACAAACAAGACTCTGACCTCTTTCCGTTCGGACAACTTTTACTATGATACCAACATTCAAACGTTCGATATTAACATACTGATTGCCGGGACGCCGAACGCTTTTGTATTAAAATGACGATGTTTTTCCGAGTTCCTAGCCTTGGTCGGTTGTTCATTTTGACGATTGTTCGTTTTTGATTTATGGTTTTACGGATAAAACATACATAGTATTACGTCTTTTTCCCATGCGGAGTAGACAGTGCCCTGGTCTATAGGACCTTATGGCCACATTTAGCATGTTGGAGAGCGTGTAGGTGGAAAACGGAATCAAAATAGTGATGGGTTGCTAGCCGCATCGCCTATTGGCATGATTTCGCAGAATTTCGCCCTATGTATGTATATATACCCTATATATGCGGGAAGAGAATCAGCTGTCACCTTCTACGTTTTTTATTTTCTCCCAGACCGGATTACGGATAATGGTGTTTACCAAACATCCCTGCCTCCGTGGTCCGGTGGTTAAGGCGTTTGCCTGAAGACCCGGGGGTCGTGGGTTCGATTACCATGGGAAGCATACTTTGTATAATTGTTTCCAGTTTGGTTAGGACATTGCAGGGTTAAATCACCTGATTGTCTGATAATAAAGATGATTCCGTGCTTCGGAAGTCACGTTAAGACGTTGGTCTCGGATGCCATCTGGTAGTCGTTAAAGGAACCACGTCAGCGGCCGAGAGGCGGTTCCGAAGAACTCTGACACTAGGGTGTGCATGGTCGATTGACCGTGACACCTAGACGAAATGATGATGACCAAACATCCTGCACAATTGAATGGTGTAATACGTATATTTTAATGCAAAACTGAATAATATACTTGTAGCTGTAAAAGTTGCAAATTTTCCGAGTTCATGTAATTAAATCTACAATTCATGAACTACGTCTGAAATAAGGATTTATTATTCATAAACATTTTGGTGGTAACATGTAGTTCTGTTGAATTTCGTGTGCTAAGTTACATTGTGTACTTAATTTTATATCATAAATTCACACAGTCCACATTATACAGTCGAAGTATAATTAAATGGAAAATCTACGGACGATGACCATAATCATCATTTCGAGTAGGTGTCATGTTTAATCGACCATGCACACCCTGGTGTCAGAGTTCTTCGGAACCGTCTCTCGGCCTCTGACGTAGTTCCTTTAACGACTACCAGATGGCAGCCGGGACCAACGGCTTAACGTGCATTCCGAAGCACGGAATCATCTTTAATATCAGACAATTAGATGATTCACGCCTGCAATGTCCTAACCGAACTGGAAACATCTAAACAAAGTGTGCTTCCTCTGGGAATCGAAACCTAGACACCCGGGTCTACAGGCAAACGCCTTAAGCACTGGACCACGGATGATGATAATGTATACAACAAGAGAGAAAATTAATAAAATTAATATTTTCTTTTGAACTTAACAACAAATCGAGATTTCGTTCAAATATCAACACAATAGCAAAACAATCGTAGAAGTAGCTAGCCTCGTAGCCGCTACGTAGCCATCAGTCGCATCTGAAACGGGTGCACTATAACGAGGTCCTTACCATTGCTACTCGCCATTACTATTGTAAGATATAGATACTTTTTTAGAATTCCTCAAAATTATATAATTGAAACTAACAATTAAACTTACAAGCCACACCGCTTAATATTAACTACACTTAATAATTAACTTAATACTGAATAAATATTTGTTCTAGGCTTAACAATAATTGTACCGTAAAGTCTAGTATTTTCAAGTATTATGTTAGGTTAGTAGACTGTCTGTCCTAAACAAACGTAGACATAGCGACGGACACTCCAATGAGGTCAAGAGTCTTGCTGTCTGTCTTTGATGACCTTTACTCCGTAACGCAGTGAGTAACAAGTAGTGTTGCCAGGTCTGATTTGTTTTAAATCGGTACATAAGGTAAAAAAAACTGGGATTTTGGGTAGATCGGGACAGTAAACAAAAAAACAAGGGGTTTTTATGTCTGGGTTTAATTTATTGCGTTTTAAATTACTAGTGAATTACGCTCTCTCTTTCATGCGATGTGCTAGTGATGTGACACTGATGTGCGCCATTTTGAAATTGATATCAATCAATCAATCAATCAATCGTTTATTTACTCAATTTGCTTAGCTTAGGGTACAATTATAGATCACTATGATTAACTAAACTTAATAAATCAAACAATTAACCAATCATAAGGTTTTCGTATACAGTAGGTAAGTATATTCCCTATAGCTACAAAAAAATATGCAGTTACCTATCCGCCGAACTAATTAAAAATTGTATTACCGCAGATATTTCACAACGTCGTCTTAGTAACAAGGTACTCATAGGTATGTAGGTAGGTATCGGATATCCATCAGGCGGCCGGCATTGACCGCTCGGTGCACGTAAGTACGTAAACAACATGTAGTATATGCAAAATTATAAGATGCTACATTTGAACATTACAAACTTGGTAGTATAAAGTTTATTTTTGTTTTACGATATATGAGATTGTTAGTTAAATTTATGATTCTTAGTATTACTTAAGGTAAAATGTAAAACTTCGTAACTGATTATTAACAAGTTATTCATAATACAATCTAGTAGGAGTTAAAAATATAATATAAGTTCTTTTAACGTGGTTTATTAACTAAATATAAATGAATGTATAAAAGTAAACATGATATAAAAAAAAAACAATATCTATAATACGATATATAAAATGTAGTAAATGTATTATATTTATATACTATGCCTGGAATACACATACAACAAACACGCACATGCATGTGTTAGAAATGAAACCAATGAAAGAATAGGAATATCATTTATTTTATATTTCTCTATTCAAAACTTCTCTTTTAAATCAAAGCTAAATTTACCGGAGTTTCAAAACAACCACTGTTCAGGAAGAAACTCCAAGAAACCTAAACAGTGTCGGTTGCCTACTCGCCGTAAGGGCTTTTATTTGTACAATCACATTTTAATTATTACCTTTGAATACACAAGAAATTATTACAAAAGTTATTATGTACACACAAATTAGTCACTATTACACATCCAATAAATACCATCTAAGACCACAGTTATTACTACAACATAGTAACAGAAATATCAAAATATTCTATTATCGAAATGAATTAAAACAAAGACAAATAAAATACTTAACTCAACTGTTCTCAGTCGCTGCACCATCAAGACTGACTTACAATTGCGAATCAATGCTTATATAAGCTGTTTCACCCGCCATCTTGGGTGTTGTCGTCATCGTAAATCGATTCAGTAACCAACATTTAATTAATCAATTACAATAAGTTAAAAGTATTGCCACAAATGTTTTAAAGTAGTTAAGTATTAATTATGTTTACAAGAAATATTAGATATTCATAAATAAAATAGATTAAGTAAACCGGAAGTGATACCAGATTTAAAAGGTAACTGATCGAAATGATCAGTAAATATTATAATCTATCACATGCATACGCATACACAATATAATTTTTCATGTTACTTATTATTCTATGGGCCTTAAAAACAACTCTGTCTCGCTATAATTCAAGGATTTAAGATAACCAGTTATTTGTTTATTAAAGAAAAATTTATTATTGTAAATTAAGTCAGGATGAATTCTGTATAATTTATTATAAACATGTGGTCCAATGAATGTAAAAAAAGTTTGCGCAAATTTGGTTCTGCATAAGGGTACATTAAATACTAAATTATTTCTTCTTCCCCTCATACGTTCAACATTTGCTTTTTTGTGTTGTACCAGGCTAATTGATTGTAAATATAACTGTCTTACTGATAAAACTGAGCTTGTTCTATATAGTTGTGACGTAGGAAATAAATATGGCTTAAAAAACATGACCTTAAGGATTGCTCGTTGCACTCTTTCAACTTTCAAAAGCGTTGATTTATTGCATCCTCCCCATGATTGTATGCAGTAGGTAAGTAGTGATTGGCAAAGAGCATAGTACGTGGTAAGTAATTGTTTTTGATCACAAACATGTCTCAGTGTTTTGAAAATGTAAATTAATTTTCTTATACGTGTTGATAAAGTCTTTGTATGCTCTGTCCAGTTAAGTTTTGAATCAATTACAACACCTAGATATTTTATTGAGGTAACACGTTCAAGAAGAGGACAATCACAGGAATTACTGATTTTTGAGCAACTATGTGCTTTAACTGTCATCGTATCAATCTTTGGTTGCGTCTTATTTCTTATACTGAAGGTGAGGTATTTTGTTTTATTTGTATTTAAGGTTAGTAAGTTATCATTAAGCCAGTCGTTGATAATTTTGAAGCCATTATTTGCAATTGAATTAACGTTTCTCCAACTTTTTCCAGAAAATAAGAGCACAGTATCATCTGCAAAGCTTATAATATGTCCGTTTGGTAATGAAAGTCCGCACAATTCATTTATGTATACTAAGAATAAGGTTGGACCTAGTATGCTACCCTGGGGAACACCAAATTCAACAAGTTGTTCATCACTTTTGACATTATCAATTAGTACAGCCTGCTTTCTATTAGAAAGATAATCAGAAAATAGTTTCAGTTGAATTCCTCGTATACCAAGGCGTTCTTATTTCTCAATGAGCAAGGGTATCGAGACAGTATCAAAAGCCTTTGTAAAATCAAGAAATAACCCAAGACATTTTTTGCTTGAATCTAAGTAATTAGTAATATATGAAGTTAAACTCTGTACAGCCTCATTAGTTGATTTGTGATTACGAAATCCATATTGATTATTTGATAGTAATTTATTTGTTTCAAGATATTGTTTTAATCGTTTATTTAGAAGTTTCTCAAGTATTTTGGATAGGATAGGTAACAAGGAAATTGGCCTATAATTTTCGATATTTTCTTTATCCCCTGATTTGTGAATCGGTATTATAATAGACCTCTTTAAAGCATTTGGAAAGACACCCTGTCTAAAACAACTGTTACATAGACTTGTTATTGGTTCGGCCAAGACGTTCACTCCGAGCTTAAATATTTTGGCTGGTAAACCGTCCCAGCCCGTAGAGCCTGTACTTTTGAGAGAGTTTATCACCTCTTTCACTTCTTTCTCATCCGTTTCAAGTAGTACAAAGGAATTAGAGAATGTAGATGGCAAATTGTTGAATGAATGTTGTTTATTGTCTCTATTTTTCTTTTCTTTGTTTTTTGAAGCTACATTAGATGCCAATTCACTTCCTATTTTAACAAAATATGAATTTATAAAGTTGAGAGAATCTTTGAGGTTAGATTTACAGTTTAATAATTCACTACTAGTGGTTTTGTTGTTATTCAAGTAGCACAATTCTTTTATACATTTCCATTGACCCTTTATGTTATCTTTATTTTTTTGCATTTCTGATTTAAAATAAGAATTTTTAAGTCTTTTTAGTATATTATTACAGGTGTTACGATACCTTAAGTATGTGATTCTAAGTATTACATTTTCTTGGTCCTTTTTATATTTTTTGTGAAGCCTATCTCTATTTCGCATGCATCTGATAAGTCCCGGTGTAACCCAGGGTTTTAAATTACATTTATTCCGGGGTAGTGTAATATTTTTTGAGTACTTATCTATAGTATTTTTTAAAGTTGAGATAAATGTATCTGTTGCTTCATTAGGATTAAGATTTGTGAAAAGGGTATTCCAATTAATTGTTGAGAGTTCTTTAAATATTCCATTATAATCAACTTTCGCTACTATATTACATTTTTTTGCCCTAACTGTTGGTCCACCTAGAAGAGATAAAATGACACAGCTATGATCAGTTATTGACGAGTTACATACGATAGTCAACCTTTCTAACTTAGATTTTATAAAATAGTGATCCAAGCAGTTTCCATATCTTGTTGGTAGGTTATGTGTCGGCATAAGTCCATGGCAGGCTAATAGATCTAGGTAGTTAGATGAGCGATATAGTGATGTAATGTGTAAAAATTACGTAGCGTAAATATATATTTGTTTTATGAAAAAACTTTTTCATTTTTTGATTAATCGTGACACGTCCCCGTGCCCCTGAAGATCGGGACGTCCCGCGCAAATCGGGACACCCGGCAACACTAGTAACAAGCCAGCTTGAAACACGAGGGGCAACGGGTTAGAAGCCCGGTTCAACTTGTATACTCGTTTAGTTTGGATGACAATGCATGGTAAGCTGTGAGACGTCATTCTAAATCCAACGACTACAAAGATGGCGGTATAGCTATTTTTGATGCACTTCGACATGGATATCAAATTAAAGGGCTAAATGAAAATAACTCTAAACAGAAAGTAAATGTTCATACAAGCTTATTTTTAAAAAGTATTTTACTTTTCATCTGTTTAAGATTGAGCTTGCGATGCCGCATTAAACTCGTCTCTCCGTAAACGGAAAACGCTCCACTACGCCACGCAACGCCACGCACCTCGGTAAATTAGAGGCTCTTCAATAGCGTTTCAATCATGAAAAATAAGAAATTACGTTACCTTAAATCCTTATCCTTACTAATATTATAAATGCGAAAGTGAGTTTGTTTGTTTGTTTGTTTGTTACGCTTTCACGCCGTAACTACTGAACCGGTCATTATGAAATTTTGCATACATTTTCCCGGTGGTAGAGCCTACTTACTCTTAGCTACAGCATCATCTTTAGCTCATAAATCGGGCTGGCTCGAACCGGCTAGCAACCACCCTCTCACAGAATACCGGCGTCAAATAGGAGCATGTAAATGCTGCTGTGTTTCGCCTGGTGAGTGAGAGTTCCGGTAGCCCAATACCCCTACAGATCTTCTCCAATATGATAGCGGCAATTAAAGAGAAAATTACCCCAGGAGGGTACCTGCGTTCATGCGCAGGAGAATCCCTCCCTGGGCAACAATGCTCAGGCTGCCCTACGTATTCTGGGGAGGGCAAAATTCCGCTTTTGAAGGTTGAGAATCCAAATTACAACCAACATAGCAAGCGCTCTCCGGCCGAGCCCCCTAAGCTTTTAGTCGATTTCTGTAACATTAGGGGGATACATTCCAATCTTGATGCAGTCCATTACCACCTCGAGACTGCCAAGCCGGCCTTGCTATTTCTGACCGAGACGCAGATCAGTAATCCATCAGACCTGTCATACCTGTATTACCCAGGCTATGTCCTGGAGGCCAAATTCCACCCCCACGCGGGCGTGTGCATGTATGTCAGGGATGAGATCTGTTGTCGGCGTCTCCATGACTTGGAAGTTCCGCATTTTTCTGTTTTGTGGGTTCATGTAGATACTGGCCTTGATCATATTGTTTACGCCAGTGTCTACCGTTCGCATAGCGGAGACTCTGAGACAACTCGGCTCATGGAATATCTCAGCGATGCTGCAGATAAGGTCCAGCAACGTTTTCCATCTGCGCAGTTGGTGTTTCTGGGGGATTTTAACGCCCACCACGGAGAGTGGCTGTACCCGTACCGGGACACCGACCATGCTGGGAGAGAAACCTATAAGTTTGCATTGACTTACGGTCTCTCCCAACTTGTCAACGAGTCGACGCGCATTCCTGACGTTGCTGGCCACACTGCGTATTGCCTGGACCTTCTGCTGACAACCGATCCTGACAGGCATTCGGTGTCCGTATCACCACCGCTCGGGACATCGGATCACTGTGTGGTGAAATCTGTATCGCACTACTCGCTTCCTGACACCAGCCCCAAAGGCACCAGGCGAGTATGGCGATACAAGTCGGCAGATTGGGATGAGATGCGACATTTTTTCGCATCTTATCCTTGGCGGCAGGTTTGCTTCTCTTCTAGGGATCCATCATGCTGCGCTGATGCTGTCTCGAGTGTGATATGTAAGGCAATGGAGTATTTTATTCCTTTTGCTGACGTATCCCTTGAAAACAAAGCTCGCCCATGGTTCAATGCTCAGTGCCTCTTAGCTGAAAGGCGTAAGCGGGAAGCATATTTGTCCTGGGCTGATGCCCGCAGAATCAAAGCTGATGATCTTCAAGACAGAAAGAGAGTGTATAACGCTGCTGCCAAGTCCTGCAAAAAGGTGTTCAGAAGAGCTCGTTTCGACCACGTTGGCCGTATTGGAGACAAGATAGCTTCCTGTCCCTCAGGAAGTAAAGCCTTCTGGTCTCTAGCCAAGTCAGTGGAGATGAACTTCTGTCGCCCATCGCTGCCACCATTGCAGAAACCTGACGGTTCTCTGGCCCATGGTGCAAAAGAGAAAGCAGACTTGTTTGCCAATCTATTTGCAGATAATTCGCGTCTAGATAGTAGCAATAAAAGCCCACCCCAGTTACCTTCGTTCGGCCCCAAGATGCGGGCCGCTCAAATCCACCAAAAAGAGGTACTTAAATGTATGCTAAACCTAGACGTGAATAAGGCTAGTGGACCCGATGGTATTCCAGCAGTGGTTCTGAAGCGCTGCGCACCCGAGTTGTCCCCTGTACTGACACGCCTCTATAGACTTTCTCTAGAGACTGGCAAAGTCCCAAGATCTTGGAAGCTTGCCAATGTACAACCAGTACCTAAAAAGGGAAGTCGCTCCGACCCGGCCAATTATCGACCTGTTGCGATCACCTCCATATTGTGCAAGATTATGGAGCGTGTATTGAACAATCGTCTCCTGGCATACCTGGAAACCAACGAGCTCCTTAGTGACAACCAATATGGTTTTCGCAAGGGTCGCTCAACCGGTGACCTACTGGTATATGCCACTCACTTATGGAGCGAAGCCTTGGAGGGTCACGGTGAGGCAATTGCTGTTTCACTAGATATATCCAAGGCTTTTGACCGCGTCTGGCACGAAGCTATCCTCAGTAAGCTTCCAGCGTATGGTTTACCAGAGGACCTTTGCAACTGGATATCCGATTTCCTGAGGGAACGGTCGATTCGAGTGGTTATGGATGGCTGCTCTTCCGACCTAATGGCTATTAATGCCGGGGTACCTCAGGGATCTGTTCTCTCTGCAACCTTGTTCCTGCTGCACATTAATGACCTTCTTAAATCTGGCATTATTGGCTATGCTGATGACAGCACCGTTGTAGAGAGTTATACATCTAGTGCCAGTGCAAGTCCACAAGAAGTCCAGTCTCTTACAGAATTTATGATTGAACGGGTTAACTCGAAATTACAGAGGGTGTCCGATTGGGGAGACGCCAATCTTGTTAAGTTTAACCCGTCCAAAACACAGGCGTGTCTCTTTTCTGCAAAAAAGAGTGCTTTCCCACTTGCACCCACTTTCCAGGGTGTTTCCTTGCCGTTAGTTGACCACCTTGGGCTTTTAGGCATGACAGTCACGTCCAAACTAAGCTTCGGCCAACAGATTGAGTCGATGGCACTAACTGCTTCCAAGAAGTTGGGCATCATCTCAAAGGTTCGGCGGTACTTCAGCTCTGAACGGCTGCTCAATCTCTATACAGCCCAGGTTCGCTCTTGCATGGAGTACTGCAGTCACCTTTGGGATGGCTCAGCGAAATACCAACTTGAAGCATTGGACTCTGTTGACCGAAGAGCCCGCAGGCTCATAAACAACGACGTGGTCTCAAATAGGAAATTGCAATCCCTGGAGCATCGCCGTAAAGTCGCTTGCCTATCGGTATTTTATAGGATCCATTTTGGAGAGTGTGCGAAAGCGCTCTTTGAGCTAGTTGAACCCTCACCATTCCTCCATCGGACTACGAGGCGCAGACTGAAATTTCACCCTTTTATCGTTGGAATACCAAAGAGTCGAACTAAACGCTTTGACAGTTCCTTTTTGGTTCGAGTAGCTAAGGTGTGGAATGAACTGCCTGCGTCTATATTCCCAAACAAGTACAGTCCCGGGACATTCAAAAGTAGAATAAATGGGTATCTCTTGGATAGGCATGTAACATCCTCGTCTTCATCGTCACTTACCATCAGGTGAGATGGGAGACAAATGCCTAATTCAAATTTTGTAAAAAAAAAAAAAAAAAAAAAAATACAGGTTTTTTGGAGTACAGAGAAGGACAAAGGCTACCTTTTATCCCAGGAAAAAGTACTATTCCCGAGGGATCGACATTACCGCGGGCGGAGCCGTGGGCGAAAGCTAGTAAATAATAAGTCTGGACCTAATAATAAATTAAACTTGGTAATTTCTAGTAGGTAAGTTTAGTATCTGTCGTCTGTCTGTCCTAAATAAACACTGATAGCGGTGGATACGATCAAGGGGCTTGTCTGCCTTTGATAGCATTTACATAATAAATTACTATTTAATGTTATCTTATCATTACAATTTATGAGAAGCTGCCTCCGTGGTCCAGTGGTTAAGGCGTTTGCCGTCGGTCGTGGATGTTTCCAGTTTGGTTAGGACATTGCAGGCTTGAATTACCTGATTGTCTGATAATAAAGATGATTCCGTGCTTCAGAAGGCAAGTTAAGCCGTTGGTACCAGCTGTCATCTGGTAGTCATTAAAGGAATCACATCAGAGGCCGAGAGGCGGTTCCGAAGAACTCTGACACCAGGGTGTGTATGGTTGATTGACCGTGTCACTTTTTTAATTTGTTAAATTTGTAAACTGTCTGTATGTGTACTTAAATAAATAAGTATATAACATAATCGTAATGGTGATATAACATAATGGTATCACACTTAGGTCGTAAACCTAAGGGACGTGGATTCAAATCCTACCTATGGCCGAGTTATTATATAACATAAAATCAAATATCATAGACTGAGCTGAGCATGCCCCTTATATATTATTTCGCTTTTTCGTTTCTTCCTGTATATTTGTCCTCGACTAATAGACAGTTAGATAAGTACTCAGTAGAAAAGCAAAACTTATTCAATCTGCCTATCTGTTACTTCACTCTGCAATAGGCTAGTTTCCTGGATCGTCATAATAACATAACAATCAAAAATTATTGGCCACGTATTTTTTCTTTCGTCAAATAAACAATAAATAATAAAGATAAAGCGCGTCAAAGTTCAGGAGTGGGGGCTCGTGACGTCAATGTTTGCTAAAAATTGTAGCAAACTATGACGTCACACGAAACTTCAAAGGGCTATATCTTTATCATTTTTTGTTTAATCGACAAAAGAAAAAATACGTGTCCAATATTTTTTAAATATCTAACTGACGGACTAATTATATTTTTTTAGGAAACTAGCCTATTTACACTGCGCCGAATTAGATCAAATTTGGTATAGAGATATTTTAAGGTCCGAGGACAGGGCACGGCACTTTAATCCCGGAAAAGGTACTATTCTCAACGGATCCACATTCAACTCGCAAAAAGTATTTTTCTTTGTAGTTTATTAACTAGTATTTGGGTGACCGAACTCCGCTCGGAAAAGTTCCTTAGGGATAAGACCTAGCTTGATCGCTTTTCCATCTCAACAAGCCCCTTCATACATAATTTTATTAAAATACTAGCTTTCGCCCGCGGCTCCGCCCGCGTTAATGTCGCTCCCTCGGGAATAGTAGTATTCCCGGGATAAAAGGTAGCCTATGTCCTTCTCCGTACTCCAGAGAACTTGTATGCAAAATTTCATGATGATCGGTTAAGTAGTTACAACGTGAAAGCGTAACAAACAAACAAACAAGCTCACTTTTGCATTTACAATATATAAAGACAGTGTTGGAAAGCAACGGGTATAAGTGGAGACAGAGTCTCAGAATTAGTACCAATGGGAGCGTACATTCGACATCAGCTGAGAGAGCGCTATTGTACTTACCGTTTGTTAAGGGAGTGACGGACAAAAGTGGTCAATTCTTACGTCGAAAATTTGACATCAAGACCATATTCAGACCCCTTACAAAAATCAGGCAGCTTGTACGTTCCCCAAAGGACAAAGATCCACTTAATGTGCCTGGTGTGTATGAAGTCCCTTGCGACTGCGGAAAGAGCTACGTGGGAGAGACAGGACGAAATGTGTCAACAAGGCTGCATGAGCATATACGGAGTCTGAAGAAATTGGACAGCACCGGGTCAGCCATCGCCGAGCACGCGATAGAGTCGGATGTTACGCATTACATCCGCTTTGACAAAGCTAAAGTCTTAGCGAGAGAGAAAAGCTTTGTCCCTCGTAAAATACGAGAAGCTATAGAGATTAGTAAACGCCCGAATTTCAATCGCGATGGAGGTTGGAGCTTACCCGTCACCTGGAAACCATTGCTTCAGAAAACGGACAGTAGAAGCCATGTTCAACCAGCAGAACTTGACACAGTGAGCTCTTTTCACGTACGCGCAATGTCAGCCACTGATGATGATGATGAAGACGGAAATGGGGTTCCCAGAAAAGCTACGGAAATCATCAATGCAGAACATCAGCAACCCCCATCAACCCCAGCACTGTCACAGAGAGCTCAGCGAGCCGCGGACCGCGCTGCCCGCGCCGCCCACGCATGCCGCGTCGCTCGTCACTAGTGTCAGTGCGAATCGGGACGACTCCGTGCGCGCGTCTCGGTTCACATTCGCCCTGAGGAAGACCTCCGGATGAGGTTGAAACATGTCGGCCTGTAGCTGAATTCGTACGTGAGTAACCCGTAATTCACATATAAATAATGTTTATAATATTAGTTAGGATAATATTAGTTAGGATTGTGCCGTGTGGTTTCCGGCAGAGTAGAATAGGACCACTCCAAGTCTTCCCGTGGATTTCGTAGAAGGCGAGTTAGAAAATACAAGCTAAACAAAGCTTATAAACATCTAAGAGACCTCTCCAACCCGTCTGGCCAGCGTGGAGAGTGTAGGCCAAGTCCACTGGCTACTCTGGCCAAGTATGGCCCTAGTAGTACAGAAAGGATCGTGTTCCTGTAGTGGAGACTAAAAAGGACCTGATGATGAAGCCCCTTCATACATAATTTTATCAAAATCGTTGGAGCCATTTTCTAGATACTAATTATATATTTTATTGATATAAAATATTTTTTTTATATATAATATTTTTTGGGCGGGTCATGTCAGTAGAATGTTGCCAGAGAAATAGGCTAATAAAGTTACTTCTTTGATACCTGAGGATGGTCGTCGTCGAAGGGGCAGGCCAAGGAAAAGATGGCGGGATGATCTCGACGCCTTTCGGCATGACTGGTCAGATATGGCTCAGGATCGAGATAAATGGAAGGAGATGGGAGAGACCTTTTGCTCAGCAGTGGGACAGAACAGGTTATTATAAAAAAATAAAAAAAAATATCTTTTGCAGACCGAGGAGAAGATGGCGAGACGATATAGAAGGCTTTTTAACTGGTTGGCAGCAAATAGCCCCGGATCTGGAAGTGTGGAAACAGAAAGAGGAGGCCTTTGCCCAGCAGTGGGACACAACAGGCTAATAAAAAAAATATCTTTTGCATCCTTACTAATATTATAAATGCGAAAGTGAGTTTGTTTGTTTGTTTATTTGTTTGTTTGTTTGTTACGCTTTCACGCCGTAACTACTGAACCGATCGTCATGAAATTTTGCATACAAGTTCTCTGGATTACGGAGAAGGACATAGGCTACCTTTTATCCCGGAAAAAAGTACTATTCCCGAGGGATCGACATTGACGCGGGCGGAGCCGCGGGCGAAAGCTAGTTTATAATAAGAGTAGCCAGCCTTTTTAACCGACTTAAAAAAGTAAGTTATCAAAAATGTATGTATGTTTTCTTCCATGCTGGTCTGGGAGAAAAGAAAAAACGTAGAATGTGCTGCTTCTCTTCCCGCGCAGACCGTAGAAGCCGGTCAAGGGAATGGGTGGAAATCTTAAGAATCATGACAATAGGTGATGCGGCTAGCAACCCATTACTATTTTGATTCCGTTTTTCACCTTTACGCCTACCAACACGCTAAACGTTTTTATTTAGCGTGTTGGTAAGCGGTTTCGCCTTTTCGGTCTTATGACTTTAGGCTCTGTCTACCCCGTAAGGGATAAAGACGTGATAATATGTATGTATATTTGTACGCTTTTAGGTAATAATAATAAATCAGATATTTCAGGTACTAAGTTTCCACTTCCCTTTACTTATACGTTGTAATCTGTAGCATATTAATATAAAAAAATATATAGACGTTATTAAACATTGAATGAAATAAAACTAAAAATCGTATAAAAATTAAATTACAATTACAATTAAAATTTAAAATCAAAAACCTGTCAACAATACACACCTATAGCAAGTCAAAATAATCATTTACTTATAAAATTTTGACACTTGAAGTTGAAGTTGGCTTAATTTTTAAAATCACAGTTACGGTGTTTCTTTTAATTTAAAGTATTATTATCTTTATTACTTTTTATTAGGAAAGAGAATAATACTTTAAATTAAAAGAAACGCCGTAACTGTCGCTGAAACTAAAGTAAAACATAATATAATAGGGTAGTTTCCTAAAAAATATAATTAGTCCGTCTGTTAGATATTCAAAAAATATTGGACACGTATTTTTTTTTTTGTCGATTCAACTAAAAATGATAAAGATATAGCCCTTTGAAGTTCCGTGTGACGTCATAGTTTGCTACAATTTTTGGCAAACTTTGACGTCACGAGCCCCCACTCCTGAACTTTGACGCGCTTTATCTTTATTATTTATTGTTTATTTGACAAAAGAAAAAATACGTGTCCAATATTTTTTGATTATCTAACTGACGGACTAATTGTTATGTTATTATTACAACCCAGGAAACTAGCCTATTATATTCACAATGAAAAAAGAAATATTTTTTAACGTGAGAGTTATTTCGTAAAACGAAATGCGTTCGAGAATCGAAAGTAGGTCCCCTTGATGTATGTCGAGAGCACTCGTTGGTTGCGTTCACCAGCGATACTATTCCGATGTCGAAGTCTTTGTTCTGGTTTTTACCGGATTTTAAAACCGGTTTTAGCTGGAAATTATACCCGGATTATGTGAGTTTGAGACGGCGGTCGAGTGGGGATGAAAATTTTAAGAGCTGGAGAGTTGAGTCCTTTGAATGAATTTGTTACAATGGCTGGTTTAATGTTACTAGAATCAATGTTTCATACATTCAAAATTAACGCTACCTGAAATGTTTCAATCAAAATAATTGTTTACTTACAAGTTAGCGTACAAATCTATACTAATATTATAAAGCTGAAGAATTTGTTTGTTTCTTTGTTTGTTTGAACGCGCTAATGTCAGGAACTACTGTTCAAATTGGAAAAATATTTTTGTATTGGATAGTCCATTTATTGAGGAAGGCTTTAGGCTATAAAACATCACGCTGCGACCAATAGGAGCGAAGCATCAATAAAAATGTTTTGAAAACGGGGAAAGAATATTCAACCAAAATTTCTGCGGATGAAGTCGCGAGCAACAGTTAGTTTATAAGATAAATGTATTAGTGTACTTTTCAAAGTAATCGATTCAGTGCATTCGGAGTAAACTGGCAGCGATAGACTGACAGATAGACACACTTAAGTGATCCTATATGGGTTTCGTTTTATCACTTAGTAGGGAACCCTAACCCTTTTGGTTATTAATTATAGCTTGATTTGATTTTTCATAGCATCATTCAAAACAGAGCGAGCCATAATTGTAATACAGATATTTTGCACGCTTCACCGACTGAATTTATTTAGATGATTTTTTGTATGGAGATAGTTTGAGGCCCGAGAAAGGACATGGGTACTTTTCACCCATAAACGGTACTTTTCCCGAGGGACTTCCTGCATCAAGACGAGCAGGGTAGCGGGCGAAAACTAGATTATAATATACCGTTTGATTTTGAACCCCTGAACTTTATTGAAATTCTGGAAAATCTCTAATGGAATACAGAATTGAAAGAAAAATAAAAAGCTTTAATTAAATGGTCCTTAGAAGAACAAAGTTAGCCTACGGGCACACGAAACGATTTTAGGAACAATCATCATCATCTCATCAGCAAGAAATCCACTACTGGACAGTTGGAAGCATCCAGGACTTTCATGTGACCTTGGTCAGGTCCACCACCAAATGATGGGTGTCTGATGTTATGCTTGCCGGTACGTGGTCGCTCTTTGAGAACCTTGCTGCCCCATCGGCCACCGGTTCTACGTGCTATTAACCCCGCCTACTGCCATTTAAAAGAGCTAATCCACTGAACTGTAAGCCCAACCCAATCACACTTTACTGAATTCAGTAACTGATGAAAAGACGTCGCAGATTAGATACGATTGGAGATGTATTTCCGTTCGTGTCTAACGTAGTGACGTGCCGGAGAGAAATTCTCTGTTCTCATGAATTCCTTCTCACGGAAATTTCCAAATATTCTCGAGAATTTCTCAATAATTTCCGTACTTGAGAGAAAGAAGAAGAATTTCTCGGGAAAATTTTCCGAGACGTTCTTACCGTTCTCAAAAATTACGAGCATGGCACAACACTAATCTAACGTATTGCGTCGTCCCTCTCGTCAGCTACTGAATTCCTTCGATCGTATAAGCTGAATCAGTAAAATTTGACAGGGCTTCATATCTGTGACGTCGTCAATACTTTCCATACTTCCATATCTATACACATACTTCATCCACTTCCATACTAATATTATAAATGCGAAAGTAACTCTGTATGTCTGCCACCTTTTCACGCTTCAACCATTGAACCAATTTGGTATGGAGGCTGTTTAAAGCCCGAGAAAGGATATAGAGTACTTTTCTTTCCGGGAAATTGTACTGTTCCCGACCCCGGGCAATAGCTAGTGAGATGTATATTGCTCAAATAAAGAATCTCTATTTCAAGTTACTTAAGAACTGTCTGGCCATACGCAAGCAACAAAACCGTAAATTTTAAAGTACCTACCGCCGGACATTGACCTCAGGCTGAAGCACTGCAACGGGCGGCTGGCAGGAAATTGCACTTTCACTGTACGATGCGATGCGCTCGCATACACACTTTTTGTTTCAGGAATCCGTAGTTTTTATTTTGTGCACATAGTCATAGTAATTTTTTTTACTAAATACATAGTCTAGTCTGGATTGAGTTTCTTTCGTATTCTTCTCACCAGTGGTCGTTCCGAAACGCTAGTAGTATTTCAATTTTGCATATATTAAAAAATATATAAAAAAAAAAAATATGACGTTCAAAAAGAGATACATGTATCCAATTTTGAATAAAAATCTTTGACTTTGACTTTGACATATTTAGTCAACAAAATTCGAGACTATATAGCGTGATTTTGTACCTACCTATGAACTAAATTAAAATCCTGGAATCAGAATTCCTTATTTAAGGCGCTGTGCATCAGAAGAATACCGTAAAACGTGTATTTTTTCGTCGCTCAGTTAGCCTTATTTTTCATAGAATACTAGCATGAAAAAATATGAAGTACAGTTCAAAGATCAAAATAAATGGTTACATCAAAATATTTGCAAAAAAATATTTTAAGCCTAACTAAATAAAATAGCAAAAAAAGCTATATATTTAGTTAGGATTCTTGTAATATCCAGAAAATTATACGTCGCGAGTTACTTGATATTTTCAGCGACAACTACCAACTTTTATATGTCTATAAAAAGTATAACTAAATGAGCAAGATGGGTACCTACAAAAAATACAATATTTGGTTATAATTATTGAATTATTAAATTAAAAGTGAAAATTAACACGGATTTGAACTGAGACTGATGACAGGTATGACACGAGTATATAATAACCCGCGAAGTTCCGTACAAATAGTTAAGGGATACAGTGCCTTAATACAGAATTGTAAGAAAAAAGGAAAAAGAACGAAAAATCAAATTGGCCTCACATACACAATTGCCGATCAGCTGTGCGAATTTCTACGGGAAGTCATAAATTTATTTTCATTATTTACCTTTTTTTTCTTACAATTCTGTATTCAATTAGGGGCTCCGATACCAGGATTTTAATTATGTTAATAGATACAAAATCACGCGGTATGAGTGAAAATAATCCATACTAGTCCATATCCATACTAACTTATTCTATATACTTTAATATAATATTTACTATATCCTAACTAATATTATAAATGCGAAAGTTTGTTTGTTTGTTACGCTTTCACGTTGTAACTACTGAACCGATCATCATGAAATTTTGCATAGACGTTATCTGGGGTGTGGAGAAGGACATAGGGTACATTTTTTCCCGGGAAAAGTACTGTTCCCGAGGGATCGACATTGACGCGAGCGGAGCCGCGGGCGAAAGCTAGTAAAAATATAAATGCAAAAGTGAGTTATTTTGTTTATTGTTATTGTTTTTTACGCTTTCACGCATTTACTACTGAACCGATCAGCATGAAATTTTGCATACACCTTATATGGGGTACGGGGAAAGGACTTAAGGTACAGTTTATCCCGGGAAAAAGTTCCTGAGGGATCGACATGTATATACTAAACACTTTGAGCGATGTTTTAATTAAGATACAATTTTGTACTAAAGGTACATAAAGTACCTTTTAATAACGAAAAAGCATGAAGCATGGTGTAATATTGTTTTCAAAAGGCCGTGTACCGTATTGTGTGCGGCAGCGTTGTGGCTTGTTCATGGCTTGCTCTTCGAATGGCAAGCTATTATTGCATCATATCTTATAAAGGTAATTCTCTTCCAAATTTTACGGACAATATTTTTTGAATTATAGTATTTTATTTCGATTCTTGGAAGCTGTTTGTGGTGCTGAAGATATATGGAAGGTATGAGTTGGACAAAGAAAAGACAAAAAAAATGTGACAGGCCATGGCGAGCTCTTCGAATGGCAAGCTATTATGGAGGTAATTTTAAGATTTGTCTTATATTTCAGCAACACTGCAGCCGCCATCTTCACAGACTGACTGAAGAGCTGCGGTGGATGTTAGAACTGTCAAAGGAAACCGTATCGGTATACCCTCTTTCTTAGTCTTTTACTGCACAAGTTTTTACACACAACCCTGACAGTGTCCGTTTGGGAACTGTTGTCTGGCGCTATTCCTTTTTTTTTTTAAATCTATGTCTGACGCACGTCTACACCGTTTTTATGACAAGTCTATGAGAACCGAAACTACAGAAACAATTGAAACAAGAATAGAAAGGATGTTTGGTCACATTATATGATATGATGATAAAAGTGTCATGGGGGGAAAAATTAAGGCGAGGAGAGGGAAAGGAAGACCAAGAAGCGGATAGGCCGGCAATGCTCTTGTCACACCCCAGGTATTGCAGTTGTTTTTGGGCAGCGGTGATTGCTCGTTTGCCGCCCTATGTCATAAAAAATATATTTGGATCAAACAAAGGAAAAGGCTGGAGTTTCATCATAAAGAGAGGTCAAGAAAATAACTGAGAACCAAGAGACCTGGAGAGTACTTCATAGACAAGAACCCAATCATAAATTATTAGATAGATAGATGTGGCTAACATCAGTGATCAAGTTTTTCAAGCTGCCTAAAGGCATCTGATATGGCTAAACGATTGCCATCATTGATGACAGCCGGGACTAATAACATGCCTTCCGAAACACGGACGAGCTCGTGATATTTTTATAACACTTGCGATCACCCATCCCAATGGGGACCGTGTCCTAAATTGCTTAACATGCATAAGCGTTAATAATGCTTATGCTGGATATGTAAGTTCCATTTAATTCAAGCGCAAATATTTTAAAAGCTGGCACCCATAATAAAATAAAAAAATCGCACGCTAGTTTTCGAGATATCTGGACCTGAACATTTAGAAATACTGACGAAAAAAGCAACATGTGTACAAAAAAACAATTTCTTGGCGATATTTTTTTACTATTTTACTAAAGATACTAAGTCACTCATTCATTCATTTCGAGAGGCAGAGTTCTTCGGAACCACCTCTCGGCCTCTGACATGGTTCCTTTAACGACTACCAGAAGGCAGCTGGGACCAACGGCTTAACATGCCTTCCAAAGCACGGAATCATCTTTATTATCAGACAATCAGGCGATTCAAGCCTGCAATGTCCTAACCAAACTGGAAACAACTAAACAAAGTATGCTTCCCGTGGGAATCAAACCCACGACCCCCGGATCTACATGCAAACGCCTTAACCACTGGACCATGGAGATAGTTATATATACTAAGTCACTGACGTCGACTGACCTTGTTTATTATATACAGGATCAAGCTTAACAAAAGCATTTAATAAATTACCTCTACAAGCTCTTTGTGCAATTCAATCCACAAGTTTTGTCGTTCAGGTTGTGGGCCCAGGTGTGGCATTAAGACCCGCTATTACGTATTCATGGAGAGCTGAATGGTGCTTATAAATCGCAGAGAGATTTACCCGGAGCCTACATTGTTAGTCGCGTCTCTAAAATCCTGAAGAGACATACCAATCACGTTTTTATACCTTACGGAGTAGACAGTCTAGGGACCTATGAACTTGGGGCCACGTTTGTCTGGTTGTTGGTCTATCTTTCTCATGAATTCAGTAATGTTTCTTATAGTATATTAGACTGGTTGTGGGTCCAGTGTGGCATTAAGACCCGCTATTACGTATTCATGGAGAGCTGAACGGTGCTTATAAATCGCAGAGAGATTTACCCGGAGCCTACATTGTTAGTCGCGTCTCTAAAATCCTGAAGAGACATACCAATCACGTTTTTATACCTTACGGAGTAGACAGTCTAGGGACCTATGAACTTGGGGCCACGTTTGTCTGGTTGTTGGTCTATCTTTCTCATGAATTCAGTAATGTATCTTATAGTATATTAGACTGGTTGTGGGTCCAGTGTGGCATTAAGACCCGCTATTACGTATTCATGGAGAGCTGAATGGTGCTTATAAATCGCAGAGAGATTTACCCGGAGCCTGCATTGTTAGACGCGTCTCTGTAATCTTGAAGAGACATACCAATCACGTTTTTATACCTTACGGAATAGACAGCCTCGGGACTTATGATCTTGGGGCCACGCATAGATATCAGAATATGGGCCACATTCGTAAGTCTATCTTTCTCACTAATTTAGTAATTTTACTAATAGTTTTGTTAGACTGATTGTGGGCCCAGTGCGGCACTAAGACCCGCTATTACGTATTTATGGAGAGCTGAATGGCGCTTATAAGTCGCATAGATATTTACTCGAACACGTTTCTAGAATCTTGAAGACATCGTCTTTTCCTTTAATGCGTAGCTAGAGCCTATATTCATAAGAACTAGAGCCACGTTTTTCTGTTAATCATTCAATCTATCATACAGACTCAGTTTTCTTACAGAATTTTTGTTCAGGTTGTGGACCCAATGCGGAATTAAGAGGAAATAGGAGACCGTATTTCCATACAAACAAGTCCTCTGATTCCTCGCTGGATAGTACCAGTAGAGCAATAACATTTTACGACTTCGAAGCGTAAATTTGGTGTACTTTTCATAGGTATTTTCGAGCCGAGCTGCAGTTGTCTCTATTACACTCTGCAGGTGTTGATTGGGTACGCGGCGCGACAGCAATAGATTTTACAAATACCTGTTTATTAATTCTCTCGAGAAAAAATACTCAGTATTTCCTCTTAAGACCCTCTTGTATGTATTCATGGAGAGCTGGATGGCGTTTCGCGAATGACAAACAAAGTTCCGTATATTTCATGGTAAAGTGAAGAATCTTTTGTACAGAAACTTTATACGGAAAATTCAACAGACAACACAGAGCTATGCAAGTTTGCCTCGCAGCCATTATTCAAAATGTTTCAATGCGCTTACATTATAACATATTCTTTCTTGCCCCATATTTTAAATAACGAAACACAACGGGCGTATCCACAGCTTTTTCAGTCTTATAAGATTTAAAAAAAGTGTCAAGCTGTTATATAAATTGCAAAACAACTAACCATCACATTACTCGCACCTTACCATTTTTTTTTAAAGTTACAAGCTTTTATTCAGCTTACAATGTATGTATGTTAAGGTGGATCTTTGAACTCAATTTTGAAGTAGATATCTTCAACCGATTGAGCTGAAATTTTGTATATACGTTTAGTTTGGATGACAATGTATGATACGGTGTGTGACATCATTCTAAATCCAATATGGCGGACCATGCAAGATGGCGGAATAGTTATTTTTAATGCATTTCTACAATATGGATATCAAATGAAAGGGCTTGTTGAGAGTAACTCGAAAAATAATGTGGCGTCATTCTAAATCTAATATGGTGGACCACCCAAGATGGCAGAGTAATTATTTTTAACTAGCTTTCGCCCGCGGCTCCGCCCGCGTTAATGTCGATCCCTCGGGAATAGTACTTTTTCCCGGGATAAAAGGTAGCCTATGTCCTTCTCTGTACTCCAGAGAACTTGTATGCAAAATTTCATGATGATCGGTTCAGTAGTTATATAAAATGCACGATAACAATACTTTTTAACCTCCCTCTCTAACTGTCAAAACACACCATCGTGATGACAATTTGCTAAAAACGCTAAGCAAACTAACGATGTAACGACAAACGTCATACGGCACTTTAACAGGCTATATCTTTATCATATTTCGTTTATTTGTCAAAATAAATAATACGTGTCCAATATATTTTGATTATTTAACTGGCGGACTAATTATATTTTCATAGGAAACTAGTCTATTCCATATACCATATTTCTCTATCCCTTCTATTTTCCAAATCACCCTGATCCATCTCGCTGAGATACGCTATATACGCCCATGAAATAATGTATTCACGTAATACACAAGAATATATTCTCTTTTAACGGGAACCGTACATCTAAGTTTCTTTGTTGAGCCACCCTTACCTTTGCTGAAAAGAAGGGGTCTATTTTCGTACGAGCATTTTAAATGAATCATTGGTCAATGAAATCTCTGGGGTGGAAACTTTTTGCTTTAATTTAAGTACCGCAATACGTATATGTAACACACGCACCCACACACATACACTGTTTCAGGAGTGTGTTACGAGGTAATACATTACTGATGGCAGATTTCTTGGCCTATTAGAAAAAATAAAGCTTACCTATAGATGAGTTAAATATTTGATAATCCCACAAAAATTATATTGATTATCTGATCAAACGATATAACTACTGTATTTTTTACTAATATTTATTGCTTTTATAACCAACTTCAAAAAAAGGTGGAGGTTATCAATTCGGTATGTTCGATCCGTCATTTATGGAACCGATTTTAAAAGTTCTTTCTCTTTGTTTGAAAGGGTATCTAGTTTGATTGAAAGGGTATCTAGTTTGATAGTATATAGTTTGATTGAAGTTGATTTTTTTATATGAAAAATTATATTATACCAATCTAGCTTCAAATACTGTGAACCAAATTACTAGGTTATATGAACATCACATTTATACACGCTGTAATAACTTCAAACCATTTTGCATTTAGAGTTAAATTGTAACAATAAGCAACTAATTTACTATTCTATAGTTATTTGAAGCAATAAATTTAATTTTAAATACCATATTATAATAAATAATAAATATATAGGTACATATCGCACAAATTGAGCTAGCCCCACAGTAAGTTGTGAACTTATGTCGTAGGATCAACTATACTATATTTTATAATAGATGCTTATAAAGATAAACATCCAAGACAGGTAAATCAAGAAAAGATCGTTTTTCATCATGACCTGACCGGGGATCGAACCCAGGAACTATCGTGTCGCAGGCTGGCGTGATGACCACTGCGCCACGGAACTCGCCCAAATTTGCTAGAATCAAAAAATCTTTATCGGTCGACTCGGGGGCTGGATAGACTGTATATAAATAAATATAAATATATACGGACAAATCACACAGATTAAGCTAGCCCCAAAGTAATTCAAGACTTGTGTTAAGGGATACTAACTCAACGATACTATATTTTATAACAAACACATATATAGATATACATCCAAGACCCAGGCCAAACTGAAAAATATGGTTTTACATCTTGATCTGGCCGGGGATCGAACCCGGGCACTCTCGTGTCGCAGGCTGGCGTGTTGACCGCTGCGCCACGGAGCTAGCCGGCGTGGATATGGGTATTATATACCCATATAATACCCATATCCACGCCGACTAGCTCCGAACTTGAAATACAGCAGACAGGGGTCCTTAACCATTCCAGTGGTTGCAGGAATGGCATTGGTTACGCGCACCCGCTTTTTCGAATTACTACTTGCTTTTCCCTATTCATTCGAGCGAAAAGTATCCCAATACCTTCATTCCTTTCCCAAATCAAACAAATTCCTATCCCTCCCATCTTGAAAACGCTTTCCCATCGAAAGCATTTTAGTAGCGTCGGAAGCACAAGAAGCCAAAGAAACAGCGCTCGCCAACACGCCTGCCATGTGTGGTGAGTATGACAGATAAGAATTCTAGTGGGAGCCCTGACTGGACATTTTGAAAATAATAGTCCCCTCTTTAAACTAAAAATTGTCGAAAGCCACTATGTAGGGTATGTGAGGAATCGGAGGAGACAATGAGACACATTTTGTGTATCTGTGACTCGTTAGCTGGTAAGCGTTTGGACCTCTGAGGATCAGCTTATCCTGAACTAGAGGACTACAGGCACTATGCACTGGGCGATGTTCTGAAGCTCATGCAGTCCTTCTTCGGAATACACCGTGCGGATGAGAAAAGCATGGGGTAAGTACAAGATAACCCAAAGGTAGCCGTGCTGCCGATTCTGAATCGGCTCCATCGAAGATAAGATAAGATAAGTGGTGAGTATGGCAATCTGGATACAGTAGAGAAGTCATCAAAATCAGTTCATAGTTTTTAGAGAATTACACAGAGAATTGAAACAGCTCTCAAACAGGTAGTTAACCTACCTGTGAGCTTTTCTAGTTCAGGCAAATTATACACAATACACTCTTTTTTGGGCAAAAAGAGTGTATTTTTCTTTGTGTTCAAGTCATCATCATCATCATTTCGTATAGATGTTACGGTCAATCGACCATGCACACCCTGGTGTCAGAGTTGTTTGGAACCGCCTCTCGGCCTCTGACGTGGTTCTTTTAACGACTACCAGATGGTAGCCGGGACCAAACACCTAACGTGCCTTCCGAATCACGAAATCATCTTAATTATCAGAAAATCAGGTGATTCAAGCCTGCAATGTCCTAACCAAACTGGAAACAACTTAACAAAGTATGCTTCCTGTGGGAATCGAACCCACGACTCCCGGGTCTACAGGCAAACGCCGAGGCAGTTCAAGTATATGAGTAGGTATGTATGTATGAATACGACGGTTCTTTATTCCATGGAAGGAAGAATTATCGGAAGAGGAAGTTCATTGCCGGACAAAGGCATACCAATGACCTCGTACTAGTGTTGTGCCATGCTCGAAATTTTCGAGAACGATAAGAACGTGTCGGAATATTTTCCCGAGAATTTCTTCTTCTTAAGTGCGGGAATCATTGAGAAATTCTCGAGAATATTTGGAAATTTCCGTAAGAAGGAATTCATGGAAACAGAGAATTTCTCTCCGGCACATCACTACGTACAGCTATAATGATGATGAAAATACTGCAGCATGTTGAATATTAAGTTAATATTTTTTTTATAATATAGCACGGCAAACGAGCAAGCGAGTCACCTGATGGTAAGCGACCACCGCTGTCCATGGACAACTGCAACACCAGGGTGTAATAGGAGCGTTGCCGGCCTTTCAAGGAGTTGGAGAAAGGACATGGGGGAAGGATGGGCCTCCAGCTCTCTCACTCACCGAACGAAGCATAGAAGCGGTAAAGCTCCTACTCAAACGTCGATTTTCTGTGAGAGTGTGGTACCCACGCTACCGGAAAAATGAATTTTACCGGTAGCGTGGCTCTACCACAACTGAAAATAAATAATAAAAAATATAATAAATGTAACTAGGTGCATTTCCAACAGAATCATAACTGCAATTTCAGATGTGATTCATGAATTGTAGATTAAATAATATATATTCGGAACATATTTTAACTTTAACAGTTAAATAATTATGCACGTACATACATATTAATTTGTGTTTTCCGAAATAAGTAGCGGCAGTACTAAAGTGTCGGGTCCGCTAAGTAATTGGCAAAACAGAGTGTCAGTGGAAGGATTAGGCTCATAGTATTTTTTTGCCTGGATGTTTGTTATGTTTTTCGTGTGTGTAAGTGCCCAACACTGGTGGGTGTCAGATTTTTCAAGCTGACCTAAAGTCAGCATCTGATATAGCTTAGGACTGCCATCAATGATGACAGCCGGTACCAACGGCTTAACATACCTTCTGAGACACGGAGGAGCCCTAGATACTTTTATGCCACTTGCGGTCACCCATCCCATTGGGGACCACGTCCGGGATTGCTGTACATACGTAAGCGCTAATAATGCTCAGACACACAGAACAATCGGGCTCCAAAACAATTGCTCAAAACGCAATCGTTGCGTAATATCGAAAAAATCAGTGATTCTCAAATATTTATCCAACAATATCTTGGAACTCTCGAATTGTATTTCTATCAGAACAGAGTCAAAAGTCAAAGTCAAAGTCAAAGATTTTTATTCAAAATTGGATACATGTATCTCTTTTTGAACGTCATATTTTTATTTCTTATATATTTTTTAATATATGCAAAATTGAAATACTACTAGCGTTTCGGAACGACCACTGATGAGAAGAATACGCCGAAAGAAACTCAATCCAGACAATACAGACAGAACAGGGCACGGATACCAAAATACCAGTATACCGGTAAAATTCTTCGGTATTTTGATACCGGTATTTGAGGATAAAATACCGTTATTTCGGTATTTCGAAAAAGGGATCTGTTTTACTAAGGTGTTTTAAAGACATAAGTAAACCAAACAATTTATATACTTAATTAGGGATTCTGATTCCAGGATTTCAATATAGTTCAGAGCTTCAAAATAACGCGGAATTATTGTAAGCTCAAATGTTTATTGATTTGTTCAAAGTAAATTAATGTAGTGACTGGCATACAATCAGCGACTCAATTAAAATAATCAGTTTTGTGACCGGCTTTGTGTCGTTTACACTCTTCATTATTTCATTCATTATTCAGTGAATGCAGGCCGCTGCGGACACAATTAACTGAAATTAAACAGTTTTATTCTGAAAATACAGGGTAAGTGGTATCTAACGCATAACCTCCTAAAGTTGACTTGGGTACATCAAGATTAACTACGTTTGGTGTATAGCTTTTTGTAATTCGATAATTTATTTTATCATAAAAAAAAATAAGCGCTCCGAGATAATAATAGTAGGTACCTACGCTCACGTGGCACGCGGCCGGCGGCTGCTGACTGTACGCAAACCTACAGATACAGTACAGTAGAATTAAACATAAATTTAACTGTGAAGTGAAGACGACGCAGCTGTATGTAGCCCGCTTGCATTGGTCTACGAGGGTAGAGGACTTCGTAGACTACGAAGAAGTACAAATTCACATTGAGGGTCGAACAGTTGGCTTCTCGCCATAAAGTGAGCTTTAATTCATTTGTGGTGAGAGTGCCGACCCACCATCTAGAGACCTTCATGAAGGAGGACTTCTGGCCGCAGGGAGTTGTTTATCGAAAGTTCCAAGGACAGCTGTCTGCTGATACCTTGCGCCTCACGTCGCCGACTATACGTAAAAACTAGTTTTTTTGAGATATTTATGGGCTTATGTAATGTTTAACTCGTTGCCTAAAATAAACAAATATTATTATTAAAGTTTGATAGAAATCCACATAACAGCTAATGTATTTAATCTTTCTATGTATTGCGTTCAGGTAAAAGTCATAGAACAAACGTTGTTAGTCATGATGTACCTAGGTCGTCTTTAAAAGGTTTTGCGTTAGTAAACTATAACCCTGTATATGTAATACCCAACCTAACAATCTTTCATGTAGTATGTTCGGTCTTTTAGACCGAAAATTCAATAAATAGATTTCCATACATATAATCACGTCCTCTTGCCCTGCGGGGTAGACAGATCCAAGGTCTATGAGACCTAGAAGCCACTGTGGTCTATTTGGTGGTCGAGTTGATGGAAAACGGAATCAAAATAGTGATGGGTTGCTAACCGCATCGCATATTGACATGATTTCGCAGTTTTTTGCCCATTCCCTAGATCGGCTTTTACGAACTGCGCGGGAAGAGAAGCAGCTGGCACATTCTACGTTTTGTCTTTTATCCAAGACCAGCATGGAAGCATTAATTTTATTCTAAAATAATATATGGATGGTTCTGACTTCTTCTGACAACAAAAATACTGTTTTTTTTTATTTAATCAATAAAACATGTGGGACATGTTTATGTTTTCTTAAAAGGCCGGACACCTAGCATTGTACCTTGCTCGGAATTCTCGAGAACGATGACAACGTGTCGGAATTTTTTCCCGAGAATTTCTTCTTCTTCCTTTCAATTGTGGTAATTATTGAGAATTTCTCGAAAATTATTGGAAATTTCCTGCAAATTTCGGTGAGAAGGAATTCATGAGAACAGAGAATTTCTCTCCGGCACTACACTAGTCACACCCTGGTGTTGCAGTAGTCTATGGGCAGCGGTGACCGCTTACCATCAGATGACCCGCTTGCTCGTTCGCCGCCATATGTTATAAAAAAACCATGGGGCCGGTCACTGACGATCAGGATTATAATAAAACAAAGCAGCCGGCGCATAACGATGCGCATTTTCATCCACTAGGGACAATTTCAACACGCAATATTACAATACATAGCTACGCTTGTGTTAGTCAGGTCGACTACGGTCGACTGCTCGGCAGTGTGGCTTCCTCTAGTCGGTGAACAAAACGATGGTATGGCGGACAGGAGAGCTATGACGTCACGTCTGTATTGCAGTTTGTATCAGTTGCGTTACATAAACCTAATAAGTTTAAAAAAAAAGCAACAAGTAGCCTTAGATCAAGATCTCTGCAAATAACATTATTACAATAAATCAAAAATCCTTTTTTACAGCTTCCGTCTGCCATATTGATTTTTACTGACATCACAATAAACTATGATATTCGAGATTCTAGGCCAGAATACATATTTAATGACTCCTCCTTGCTCACACAAATTATGTATAGGTATATCCTGCAAAGGCGTGTTTTCTGAATAAACATTTTGATTTTTAACACCTATTTTAGAAATTCAGTTGAAAGATTAGAGAAATTAGTGTGCAAGTCAGTATTTTTGTTAGACAATAAGTAATTTTTCATATTAAAACTGTTAAAAAAGGTCATCTAATTTTGATTGACTACATATATTTTCGTTCACTTCGTTTCATTTACAGTTCATTAATCAGTCAATGGAGACCGCTACGGTTAAAATTAAATAGGAAATTTGTCTGTTACATTCTGAAAATATTATTTTCAAATTGGTTTCACCTATAATATGACCTACTGTTATGACCCGTGTTAAAGTATATCTGTCTGTATGTTACCTGGTTTACTCTTTAACGATGCCACTGATCATACTAAAAATTTGCATAAACGTTATCAGGAGAAGGAGAGGGACATATTCATTTCAGTCCGGAAAATTTACTGTTCCCGAGGGGATATATTAACGCAGGTGGAGCCTCGAGTGAAAGCTGGTTAAATATACGGTGTAAATACCTGCTCTATACACCCAGGAATGCTACGTTTTTACATAAAATGTATACCCATTTTCTCCCTGCATCCGGATATTATAATTGGTAACTGCATTTTTGGTTACACTAAAAAGCTTATCCAACGAGTTCAGAACGCTTGCGCTAGTTTTTGCTTTCCGATCCCGCGAAGGGCTCACGTTGCTCCATTTCTCAATCGAAGCAATCTAATGAATATGAAGGCTAGTCACTCTTGTCTGCTTACTTTTTGGCATTGTGCAGACAAAATCACCAACCTATCTGTACAGAAAGCTCATATTCTCACATCGTCCAACTAGATCTGCCCAACGCCAATCGACTGTGCAACACGAAGTGTTGGAATAATATTCCACCACCCATTAGTTCAGCCGTCACGGTCCGGTCAAATCTTTTAAATTTAAATATTAGGAATATCTTTTGAATATGCTGAAATTAACTTGTGCTGTGTTGTATAGATACTTTTACATTTACCAAATGTAATTTACTACAACGTCCCTTTTTTAGCCCACCTTTAAAAAAATATTTACATTTTTACCATTGAATTAATCTTAATTTATACCTGTATGTTGAATTCATAATTGTTAAAATAATATGTGCAAGGTTTAGCGTGCCGATAGGCCGATATCTCCGAAAGACCGGGGTCGGGGTATTGCAAAATGCCTAGACTCATGCTGAGTGGACGTCGGATTAGCGTTATCTCAAGAATAATGAATGTACCATCACAAGTAATATTGTAACATGACATATGATGCTAATAAACATTTTTTCTTTCTTTCTTTTATCTAGAACAATATTTATTTCTTCATAACATCTAGCTGCGATTCCATAATTTACTTATTCTGCAACAAATAATCCTTACTATCTTAATATATATAAATCTCGTGTCACAATGTTTGTCCTCAATGGACTCCTAAACCACTAAACCGATTATAATAAAATTCGCACACCATGTGTAGTTCGATCCAACTTGAGAGATAGGATAGTTTTTAACTTATGGCGAAACGAAGTTCGCCGGGGCAGCTAGTAATATTATAAATGCGAAAGTGAGTTTGTTTGTTTGTTAGCTTTCACGCCGTAACTACTGAACCGATCTTCATGACATTTTGCATACAAGTACTCTGGAGTACGGAGAAGGACATAGGCATTCTTAATCCCGGGAAAAGTACTATTCCCGAGGGATCGACATTGACGCGGGCGGAGCCGCGGGCGAAAGCTAGTTACAAATAAACTGAGTTTTATTTTTAACATGCAAATAAAAGGAATGGTGTTATAAGTTTCACACATTTGTTGGAGAGAGTTCCCTCGTAGCTCTAAATATTTTTTTCTTTACTTAGGACTGATTTTTTTTTTACAAACATGGTCATAAACGAACTTTTACCTTTGCTTACTTAAAAAATGTACCAATGTCGCCTCAGTCCTTTATAATGTTCTATTGTACATACAAAACACACACCCAGACAAATATTTGCAACGTCGGAAAAGGCCCGCACCGCAGAGGTCGACAGAAGTAATTACAGAATTAAAATTATGAAAAATTCAACGCTTTCGCAAAATAAAGAAAGTATACAAATACATTTAAATAAATGTTACAAATGGAGAGCGCAGTTGCTAGGGGCAGACGCTAAACGCTAAGCGTTTAATTACAGAAATAGTCCGATTGTCAGTGTAATAACTTAGAGATTACTCACGCAGGTCAAAAAACTTCGGTCGCCATTAAAAAATACTCCTTTTGTTCATTAAATCGTACCTTAATAAGTAACCTTTTATTTAATAGAAATTGTAACTGTATCTTCCTTATTTTTCTTTTCTCTTGACTTTCTTTTACAGATGGATTGTTTTATTGTACGAGTAGTAATCATCGTCATCAAGTCATTTTAGTCTCCACTGCAGCCCCCGTAGCATGGCTACTATCTACAGCTCACGCCAAAGATAGATAAAAAAGCAGCCTACTTAAAATTTATCGAAGCCCATCAATGAAAACGTGGTATTTATCTCATACGATTCGTAGCACGCATGCAGTCTAGAAACATTATTCATATTTCAAACACGAAACTACAAATAAAAAATTAAAACCTCGTATGATTAAAGAAAACGAACGTATTAGACATAATTTATAAAATACCTAGTGATAATTACTTAAAAACTAAATATATTTGGGTTTATTTTTATTTAATATGGAAATAACGGAATGTAAATCGTGTACCAACCAAACGCAAACAACCACTTTACACTGACAGTACACATCTGTCATTAATCTGTCGGTAAAATGGTTCTTTCCGATTGAGTTTTCGTTTCCCACGCAAGATGGCGTACTAGTATCGGGCTTTTATTTTCGTAAAAATCATTCGTTTTTGTACTGTACATTAAAATATTATACTCATTATAGGTGTCTGACAGCTTGTAACTACGCAAAACAAAATATTTTGATTGTTTTATCACTTTAATGTTCGAAATGCATATGAAACATATTTTATCTAGGCTTTGCTAAACCCCGATAAATTTATGCTATTTCAAGGTACCAACCTCGATTTTGCCTGTATTTGTCTATCGCGAGCTGTCAAACCCATGCTCGCAAGACGCGCACCCCGCGACTTGTAACGTATTTATGAATGAAATTTGACATTATTTAACGCGTGTGCCATGCTCGCTGGGTTAAAAGACGCAAAACGCGATATTTTGTCTTTTTATCAACGGAGACAGTGAGCCATGCTTCGGGGACAGGAGCATGACCCTCTCTGTACTACCGGATATACCATACTTGGTCAGAGCGGACAGAGGATTTGGCCTACACTCTTCTCGCTGGCCAGACGGGTTGGAGAGATCTCATTGATGTTTATGAGCTTTGTTTAGCTCATATTTTCTAAGTCGCCTCTTACGACCTCTATGGGAATGGGAAGACTAAGAGTGGTCCTATTCTAATCTGCCAGAAACCACACGGCTACACGATTACGGTACGAGTAGTGTCATTTCTTTAACATCTTTAATTTCTACTCAACTTAAGCGAATAATTAAAACTGGTCTCTTTGTTAGCTCGGCGTGTCATTGCCTTTGTAATTAAACGGGCAGGTCTACCTTCAACACTAATTATATAAAAGATAAGTTATACATTGAAAAATGTATATTATAGTGTCGTTTTGTAATACTAGCTTTTAACCACGGCTCCGCTCGCGTCAAGGTCAATCTCTCTGAACAGTACTTTTTTCAAAGATTCCAAAGATTCAAAGATTTTTTGAAACGACTGAGGGCAGAAAATAATGTTAGCATTCCTTTGCCAACATAGAATAAGGTACTTAAGCTGTTAAATATGTTTATAGGCAATTTTATAAATTGTAAATTATATGTATCTGGCATGTGTATGGCAATAAATGGCTTATTATTATTAGAAAAGAAGTTAGGTGACCATAAGTTGCTGCCCAACTAGCTATTTTAACAAAAATACGAATATTCTGCTAATCGTTTAAATAACACCCTTTCTTTAACAAGCGAGACTAGGTACTTACAATACTTGATACCCTTAGAACACAATGGATATTGATCTTAAAGTTATTAATAATATCCATGATATTCCGAACACATAAATAGGTGAAACAAATACATATATTTGATATTACGAACAGATAATAAAATACCTGCTCTGCATACGGGCTTGTAACGCCAGCCTTGGCCCAAAATCGAGTTACGATCGAATCAATGATACATTTGGAATCGATTCTGTCACGAAGATAAGAGTTATTACCCTGGATGGTACGTGTATTACCAATATCTAACGATACAAGTAAATGCAAAGTCATACCCAAAGAGAGTAAGGACATTCGATACATAAGAGCTCCTTATAGTAATATTATTAAATCTTACGCAAGATATCATTTTAATACTAAACAAAAACGTATTTTTAGTCGAAAAAATGTCGACAGTTTTTCCGACTAAAAATATATTAAAAAGCGACTGAGACGCGAGCACATACACCAAAGTCGAGTCTATTACGGGACCTTGAGTATAACTAACATATCGAGCAGTGGAGTCTCTATTTATGAGTCGAGTCTTGTGATTTATAGTCGAGTCAGAATATTTAGACTCCCGGACTCGAGTTTTTTACAACACTACCTGCAACACAATTCTCGAACTTACTTTGGGGCTAGCTCAATGTGACCGCATATATTTATTTATTTATTATATAATTAAAATACTCCTACTTGCGGTACCTCATATTATCCTATTATATTATATCTGTAAAACTATTTCTTTCTTTTTTGTACAAAAATTTTGCCCTAAAAATATTTCCTAGCCATGTTTATAACAAATGAATTTTATATTAGTTACTGAATTTCCTCCTCAATTATTCCCAAAAACATCGCAAAAAAGTATTGGGAAAAATTACAATTTAAAAGTTTGGGTCTCCTGAATCCAAAATGATTTTTCCTTAATATCTGTCGGAGGTTATATTTAATCCAATACTAACTTTTTCCCGCGAGCTTCACGCCTTTTATATCCACACCATCATCCTCCTTACCTTATCCCATTATCTGGGGTCGGCGCAATATGTCTTTTCCTTCCACAACTCCCTGTTTCCTGTCATGCCCATATTCACTCCCACCGCCCTCATGTCCTACCTCCTCCGTGGTCCAGTGTTTAAGGCGTTTGCCTGTTGACCCGGGGGTCGTGGGTTCGATTCCCACCGGAAGCATACTTTGTTTAGTTGTTTCCAATCGACCATGCACACCCTGTCAGACCTGTGTCAGAGTTCTTCAGAACCGCCTTTCAGCCTTTGTCGTGGTTCCTTTAACGACGACCAGATGGCAGCCGGGACCCAATGCTTAACGTGCCTTCCGAAGCACGGAATCATCTTTATTATCAGACAATCAGTTGATTCAAGGCTGCAATGTCCTTGGTTATTAGTATAAAATAAGGTTTCACTTTGTACGCCTATATCCGCCAAATGACATGAAATATTGCGCGAATATTATATTTGTTTCTTTATTTCTTTTCTTTTTTTTTGAGCTATGTTGTACATACAGACGAAGATTTGTTCCCGCTTAACAAAGATATTAGAAATTCAGCGTTCTGCTACTAATAAAGTCGGAAGGTCGCCTTGAAGGCATTTGAATGTCAAAGGACTACGTATAATTAATGTTGGTCTTTTTGGAGCAGTTAGGAGTCAGCTGGAAAATGTATTTTAAGTTCTTTATATACCTTAATAGGTCAGTGGTATCATGCTCACCTTCCGTTTTTTTACTTTTTTTTACTTAATGTTGGATTCGGCATTTGTCTCCCCTCTCACCTGATGGTAAGTGACGATAAAGACGAGGATATTACATGCCTATCCAAGAGATAACCATTTATTCTACTTTTGAATGTCCCGGGACTGTACTTGTCTGGGAATATAGACGCAGGCAGTTCATTCCACACCTTAGCTACTCGAACCAAAAAGGAACTGTCAAAGCGTTTAATTCGATTCTTTGGTATTCCAACGATAAAAGGGATTCTGTCTACGCCTCGTAGTCCGATGGAGGAATGGTGGGTTCAGTTATGGCATCGAGAACGCGCGCCTGGGCTACTACTAGTTTTTCCCCACTCATTCGAGTGAGAAGTATCCCAATAGCTTCATTCCCTTCCTATATCCAACAAATCCTGTCCTTCTCAAGCTTAAAACTGCTTCCGATATGCAACAGCGTCAGAAGCACAAGAAGCTAGAGAAACTGCGCTCACCAGACCGATTACCAAGGGTGGTGAGTATAGCAATATCCTCCCATGGAACTAAGAATCTTTGGGAGAGGCCTTTGTCCAACAGTGGACTTCTAACACCTGAAATGTTTTTTATGAACGAAAAAAAGAATTTCAAATCGGTTCATAAATAACGGAATTATGAGGTGACAATCAAAAAAATGTACCTAAAACCGAATTGAAAAATTCTTCGTTATTTTGAAGTCGGTTAAAGAAGAACTAAAATTATAAGTCGAAAAGGCGAGTAGGTGGAAAATAATTACTTCTGAGCGGTGGTCGGTTGCGAAACGCTAGTTTTTTTTTATTGCGTGTGTGCATATGGCCAACACTGATGTCAGATTTTTCAAGCTGCCTAAAGGCATCTGAGATAGCTTAACGACCGCCATCTGGTGATAACAGCCGAGATCAACGGCTTAACGTGCCTTCTGAAGCACGAAACGCTACTAATCTGTAGCTTTGATCACTTACTATTAATAATATGTTAGATCTTTCAAAATCTAATTGACCTGAAAACGCTGCCTATAGTCTAGATTAACTTTTATTTTGATATTGACTATAAATATCATCAAAAGCTATAAATAAATCTCCCTATATCTATGAAACCCGATCGGTGTCGTATAAATAATCTATATTCCGCGAGAGTTGATCCCACAAGCCAGTAATTATCTCAGGCACCGACGACGGAGCGTCTATACAATGTATAAATAAACATAGTATACAGTTATACACACATCTCTGTGATATTCCGAGAACTAGGAAACATGAGTAATAATACTTCTCTTGGTACTCAACCCTTTCATGTGTCCTGTAGTTCCTATTGCGGAAACTGCCTCCATGGTCCAGTGGTTAAGGCCTGTAGACCCGGGGGTTCGATACCCACGGGAAGCTTACTTGTTTAGTTGTTTCCAGTTTGGTTAGGACATTGCAGGCTTGAATCACCTGATTGTCTGACAGTAAAGATGATTCCCTGCTTCGGAAGGCACGTTAAGCTGTTGGTTCCGGCTGTCATCAGGTAGTCGTTGAAGGAACCACGTCAGAAGCCGAGAAGCGGTTCCGAAGAACTCTGACAGTTCTGACACCAGGGTGTGCATGTTCGTTTGACCATGACACCTACACGAAATGATGATTATTACGGACCTAGAGGACGCCGTTAAACTGGCCTGACTGATTTCTTACATTCATTTTTGACGTAATAACGTCTTATCAATCGATGAACGCCGATTGCACGTACGTAAAAGTGTCACGTTCTGTGTGCAAGCACGGTCGGCACGATCGGCCTAGGTGTTTGGCTTGTACCGTGGCAATTTTGGAATCATAATCCCTAATAGAATATACATCCGCATAAAAAAAGGCAATTTATGAAAATAAAAAATTTAGACTTTCCATAGAAATTTGTGTAGCTAATCGGTCAATTTGTATGGGAGTCTTCATCATTTTTACCTCTTTTTTCCTGCAGGTCTATCTATTAGGGATTCCGATCCCAACACCAAAACACTGCCAGGTAATTAAAAATTCCTCTGTATATAGGCAAGTGCGCAATCAAATATGGCTTCGAATTGACTAGCCTTCGTAGCCGAATATTAACACTCGTAGCTTTGCTACGATTTTACTACGCGGCATCGTTTCGAAGATATTTTCGTAGCGCGAGCTACGAACGAGTCTACGAAACATATATACTTCTTGAGTTCTTGATATTTTAGCAAGCTTAAAACAATACATACAACTTTATCAACAACTTTATCTGAAAATAAGTTCCGACTTATAAAGATTTTGAAAAGGCAAGCAGACAACAGCGTTAACCCTTGTTGAAAAAAGTCATGCTCCCGGCAAAATTTATATTTGCAAGTAGCATAAATGGACCGGCTCGTCCGGGAAGTACCACACTCTCACAGATAATCGACGTTTGAGTAGAAGCTTTACCGCTTCTATTCTTCGTTCGGTGAGTCAGTGAGCCATAGGCCCATCCTTCCCCCATGTCCTCCCTCAACTCCTTGAATGGCCGGCGACGATTCTGTCACACCCTGTTGTTGCAGTTGTCCATGGGCAGCGTTGATCGTTTACCATCAGGTGACTCGCTTGCTTTTTTACCGTCCTATACCATAAAAAAGACCTATAACCTATTGACTAGCAGTGTAACGTGTTAACCACTGCACCGTTTAAAGTATGATGGACTCTAAAAAAAAAGACTAGGCATTAGATTTGGGAGCGCGGCTGTCTCTCTTGTAAGAGTTGTGTCATAAGGTTTTTACACTTTTTCAATGTCATTTTGAACAAATTTCACGTGCTATTTCAAAAGATTCATATAAAATAATATATAAGCGGAAAACGTCCAAATCTGTTGTTATGTACAAATGATAGTGTTATAAGGTCTAGCGCTTAACTGAGTTGGTTCTTGAGGATCCTTCTTGATCCTCCCCTACCTCTCTCCCGTACCTCAGTAACAGACTCAGTTAAGCGCTAGGTATATAGTTCCCTTTTACGCTACGCCTGTGATCTTTCTGCACAGCTTCTATCGTCTTTCTTTATTCTTTTTTCTATCTTTATTCTTTATTTAATAAGAGTATATCAGTAAAGCATTGCGAATGCAAAATAATCCTTATAAAAATATAGCATATCATCTTTGCCTTTAGTTATGAACCTCTGTGTATTATATTCGGTGCAGAGTATATCCTTTTTGCCTTTAGTAATAACCTCTGTGTATTGTATTCGGTGGAGAGTATATCATCTTTGCCTTTAGTTATAACCTCTGTTTATAGTATTCGGTAGAGAGTCTATCGTTTTTGCCTTTAGTTATAAACCTCTGTGGATTGTATTCGTTGGAGAGTATATCATCTTTGCCTTTAGTTAAAACCTCTGTATAGTATTCGGTAGAGAGTCTATCGTCTGAAGCCTCTGTGTAAAATATTCGCTCACGACCGGGACGTAAGAGTCAACTTTCCGGACCCACTGCTAATTTCGTTTATTAGTTTTGGCTGATTAGATTCCGTAGTTAATACGGACCAACTTGTGACTAGATATTTGCATTTGCTGCTGCATAATCAGTGAAGTAGTGCTGCTACAGTTTGAATAGTTAAGTACTTATCTCACAAATTTGTATGGGATGTGCAGAAAAATATTTTTTTTTTTTGAGCTCGTGACAAGATTTTTGCATTTCCTACTGCATGTTGCTGTTTGTGTTTGTGATAGACAAAGATTACAAAATATTACAAAAATAAATAAATAAATATATACGGACAAATCACACAGATTGAGCTAGCCCCAAGGTAAGTTCGAGACTTGTGTTATGGGATACTAACTCAACGAAACTATATTTTATAACAAATACATATATAGATAAACATCTAAGACCCAGGCCAATCTGAAAAAGATAATTTTTCCATCTTGACCTGACCGGGGATCGAACCCGGGTGCCCGGGTCGGCCCGGTCGTGTCACAGGCTGGCGTGTTAACCACTGCGCCACGGAGCTGTCCAAAATGGTGTTAAAAAGTCATCTTTGGCATGAAACTGGCTTTCAGATTGGCAGACGGAGGATTTCATACAATCGTTAAATATTAAATCGTGTACTGTAATAAATCGTGTAAAAATGGTTCCTGTATAGACAAGAAACTATATTTTCAAATCTTTAATTAAAATAAAATTTATTACTTATTGTAATTGGGAAATTTTCTAATCTCTACTACCTGCGAGATTATACCCCTGTAACAGACTTCGGAGGCTTTGTTCTGTGGCCCCCCTTTGGGTAAGGAAGGATCCCAGAAATCAACCTCAAAACGGCACATTCTCACTTAACTTTCATTATCATTACAGGCGTTAATAGTCCACTGCTACATGACAAATGACAAGAGTATTGCCATACTTACTACGCTTGGCAAGCGGGTTGGCGAGCGCAATTTCTTTTGCTTCTAGTGCTTTCGACGCTGCTGCATATCGGAAGCAGTTTAAGCTGAGGAAGGATAGGAATTTGAAGGAGAACTAGCTTTCGCCCGCGGCTCCGCCCGCGTCAATGTCGATCCCTCGGGAATAGTGTTTTTTTTCGGGATAAAAGGTAGCCTATGTCCTTTTCCGTACTCCAGAGAACTTGTATGCAAAATTTCATGATGATCGGTTTAGTAGTTACGGCGTGAAAGCGTAACAAACAAACAAACAAACTCACTTTCGCATTTATAATATTAGTAAGGATAAGGATTAAGGTACTGGGATACTACTGACTCGGATGAATGGGGGAAAAGCAAGTAGCAGCTCGGGGGACAGGGCGCGCATGCCCGATGCCATACCTGCGACCAAAGCAGTTGAGGATGACCCCCTTGACCTGTCCTTTGACCTACATTAACTTTACCTACTAGTCATTCAATATTCTTTAACAAATAATATCGCTATTAAAATACTCCGTTATATTATACCTAAAAAGGAACTTGTTCAATTCCTAAGCCGCAATCACGTAACACACATGAAATGGTATTATTGCTAGAAGGTAGCCATGTTTACGTAAGCAGCGCTTAGCTCGTACGTGACAAGACTGGATCTAGTTAATCATGCACCGCTTGACATTTATGAGAGCCTAGTAAGTATCATCGCTTTATCTTTGCTTTTGGTGCATTTGACAATATACTGTCAACTGTCTGCTCCTCCTAGATTAATTCAATTTCCATATATTATGAAATAAGACCCTTGGGAAGAACAATGCTAATTTTATGATATCCTAATTCTAACTAATTTTATAAATTCGAAAATGAGTTTATTTGTTTGTTACGCTGTCACGTTGTTATTACTGAACTGATCATCATGAAATTTTGCATATACGTTATCTGGGGTACGGAGAAGGAAATAGGGTACATTTTATTCTGGGAAAAAGTACTATTCCTGAGGGATCGACATTGACGTGGGCGGAGCGCGCGGGCTAGTAGATATTATAATGAAAACTGTTTAAGAAAAAGAATACTTCAGAATTGGGCTCTTCTTGTAAGTACCTAAGTTCAATAATCCGCACTTATGATACTTGATACTCGTAAACATCGCATTAGTCTCACCCAATAGACAACCATGTCTACGTAGGGATCGCGTAGCTCCTAATACGTGACAAGACTAGATTTAGCTTATTAGGGTAAACCGCTCGGCTCTCATGAGAGCCTAGTACCTCTTGCGTGGTTTACCCTAAATGTCTGTTCAAAATGTTTCTAAACGTAGCTTTTCTTAAACTATACACTGTTCTAACAACAAAAAACAATCAAAACTTTATTCATTAAATTTGTGGGTATAATATTCAATGACATCGATTTAAAACCTATAATTTTTTCATGTGGGCAGAGCCGACTTGTCCTGAGGAGCCGACCGTCAGTCAATTTCTAGTGCTGGTACGTATAATAAAACAGAATCAAAGTAGTGATGGATTGCTAGCAGCATTGTCTATTGATATGTTGCCTTACATATTCATCCATTTCCTTGGCCGGCTTCGAAGGTCTACGCGGGAAAGGAAGCACTGATACATTTAAGTTTTTCTTTTTCCCAGACCAGCATGGAATAAATTGCTACAAATGCTACATAGGGTGTTCAAAAGATTAGAGCTGCTGTGGTTCTAGTTTAATGAGATTCCTTTTATAAACTAGTCACAGTGGTGAACAAACTCCTTTCCGCAAAGTAATATATATACTGATTATATTACTATTTTCACATAAAGATTTGGTACTTACTATACATTCATCCCTTTATTCATAAAACCTATAATGGTTCCGTTATTGTCACTCAATCGTGCGGAACCCTAAAAAAGTACAATAGTGAACAAACTCCATCTCGCAAAGTAAACAATATCCATCTCTCAGCTTTCACATAATAGATTTAATACAGGTTTGACGCCATAAAGAGTGCACAAAAGAATAACTGTTGTATTCATTTAATATTATTTCAATAATACATTTTAACGGTTATAAATTATTAGTATTATCGCTTATATTACATTATTTTAACACCTAACGTTTCGAAAACTTTACAGTTTTCATGGTCGCAGGTAGACTAAGTTGACATTTGTCTTTGTGTTATAAGAACTATACAAAACTACCGCCTACAATATTTATTGATAACGTTCCGGATGTACGCAGTATTGGCTCACGGTGTCTGTAGGTTTTGCAGTCTTGTGATGAGCTTGAGATTTTATTATCTTGATGTCAAGATCCCAAGCTGGTGGTAACTGCCAACCATCCCTTCTATTGAAATTAGGATGTTTTTTAATTTCAATAGCCTCACGAAGCATTCTTGGAATGTATCTGTTTTCTTTTGCAAGGACTTGAGGATTATCAAAACGTATGAAGTGGTTGGGTTTGTTCTAAGGCATGTTCACAGACTGCAGATTTGGTCGAACGTCTATTCTTCATGTCAGCGGTATGTTCTTTAATTCGGGTACCTATGCTTCTCTTTGTTTGCCCAATGTATGATAAACCGCACTCAGTCAATTTTTTATACTCATGCATCTTGTAATGGGATAATGGATTTTACAGGTCTTAAAAGTTGGTTTATTTTCTTGTGCGGCTTGTAAAGCTGTAAGGTCATGATTGAAGCTCGCTTCAGAATATTACCAATTTTGTCTGTGACTCCCTTTATGTATGGTAAGATGGCCGGAAAACGATTGACGGTGTGAGACTTTGGTCGGCTTCTGCGACGTGTTCTTGGGAGGCTGAGATTGTTGCTTCTTAACACCAAATTTACTAGTTGAAGCTCCTCGTTGAAATGGTGGCTGTCTCGAAATAAAAACAAAAACTTATTTGCTCTTTGTTTATTTTATTACAATAATTTTTTGAACTGAAAACACAGGCTGCTCTTCTGGTCTATTTTTATTCTGTGATAACGCTGGCGTTGTTTTGCAAAGACAGACTATAAAGCAAACTTCTTGATAAAAGACGGAGTATTTATTTTTTATCTTCGTTGCTTTTTAACAGTATTATGTCTAGACTCAGGCAATCTCGTTGTGAAAATTAGAGTTTTTTAAGGCGAGAAAATTAAATTAACGGCAGCTCTCAAATTGAACATTGAATCTGGAGACCCTTGAAAAACCAATTTCCGTTTTTAGGGTTCCGTACTCAAAGAGGACTTTATTACTAAGCCTCCGTGGTCCGTCGTCTGTCACAGGCTTATATCGACTGAACTGTAATTAGTAGACACTTTAACAGCCTCCGTGGTCTAGTGGTTAAGGCGTTTGCCTGTAGACCCGGGGGTCGTGGGTTCGATTCCCAATGGAAGCATACTTTGTTTAGTTGTTTCCAGTTTGTTTAGGACATTGCAGGCTTGAATCACCCGATTGTCTGATAATAAAGATGATTCCGAGCTTCGGAAGGCAATTAAGCCGTTGGTCCCGGCTGCCATCCGGTAGTCGTTAAAGGAACCAATTCAGGCGCCGAAAGGCGGTTCCGAAGAACTCGGGCACCAGGGTGTGCATGGTCAATTGATGATGATGACCTCACAAGAGAGGTCGCTTGGAAGAGGTTTTTAGTCATCGGAGTACCCATACATGAACTGTGGTTTTAGTAGTGTAACATTATACGGTGTACGGAAAGAACCCTTAGTGTTCCTTCCATAGATATCAGAATATTATTAGATTAGATCGGCTCCCGGCCGAAATTAGTTCGAGTACCGATGTCTCCAGTAGTAATAATAATAATTAAATTGTTTTTAAATAGCATTACAATGCTCGGTATATTATTAAAATTTAAAATATGTGATTAAAAGAAACTCGGCCACAGGTAGGATTCGAACCCACGTCCCTTAGGTTTACGCCCTAAGTATGATACCATTACACCACCGTGTCTTCGAATCACCGCGTCGAATTTATTTTCATTACATATTTTCAGTTTTAATAATAATAATAATTCTTTATTCAGACTTTCTGTCCATCTTTGTTAGTAGTACAATTAATCTTAACATATTGTTCGTAATATGTTTATTGCCAATCACTGCTGTACCGTCCCATATGAGATGGCACAACAGTGATTTACATATGGTCAGTCCAGTCTGCTGGCCACCATTTTCAGGATGCTGTTGGGGCTGACCCGCACCCTACGCACCAAGGAAGCACACCTTTTTCGCATAGGAGCAAAAAGCATACTACACCAGTAAAATATCATTCAAGTCTCTCTCAATACTACATGAAATATCATTCAAGTTTTTGCTCCAAAATGCCTTCTATTACAATATTATCACACGTACTTATGGTAGGTGATGCCATGATATTTCAGACTACGGAGCTTCAATTTTGCACATAATCGCTGCTCAACATGGCATCCTTACTAATATTATAAATGCGAAAGTGAGTTTGTTTGTTACGCTTTCACGCCGTAACTACTGAACCGGTCATCATGAAATTTTGCATACAAGTTCTCTGGAGTACGGAGAAGGACATAGGCTACCTTTTATCCCGGGAAAAGTACTATTCCCGAGGGATCGACATTGACGCGGGCGGAGCCGCGGGCGAAAGCTAGTTTAAGAAATAAATCCAAACGTGCTACGCGTATGCACACAAACTACTTACCCACTCTTAACGGCCCGCCATAGGCCAGGCGGCGTGGCGGTACAAAAACAGATCGTCTAAACGCGTTGGCTACTTTGATATTTTCGTTTTTAAAGTATATTCAAAGGTTTTTCGAAAAAAAAAATCATTATGGCTGCCTTATCTGTAATGCAGTTATAATCAAAAGTTTCAAGGTTAATTTTAATGTATTTGGTGAATACTGCTGTATACGGAGTGAATTAGACGTGATTTGGAGGCAACTTTGCATTTTTTTTCTATCGAGAAAATTTAACGCAATCGTGTTTTTGAGTCAGATAGTTACCAGAGTTAGTCCTGAACTTTGCTGCATTTTTATTTCACTTTGATTATTTAATTATTATTGATATTACAGACAATAACGCAAAGCAGTGTGAGGTAGTACGGGCCCTTAAACGCGGTCACGTTATAAAGAAATATAATCAATTTGCACATAATTATGTAAAGCGTTTGCACCCGCCCCGCCCGCAGTCCCACTTTATACATCTCTGTGGGTTTAATATATATTTGCCGACTGAAGTTGTATGTTCGTTCACGGACTTTTAGCCCGTGAAATAATAAAGACAGGACCCTAGTACTTAACTTCTTCCGTCAGGCAAAACGACAATTCAGTTTGTCTGCCCGACCGGCTCGTTAAAACTTGGACCCGACTTATTTTGTCTGCTGTTTGGAACATTCCTTTAACAAGGGAATGCTGACGCGTTGTTATTTATATTGACTAAAGTTGTATTAAAAGCCCGTAAAATAAAAACAGGACCTAAGCCTAGCAATTAACTTCATCCATCAGGCAAAACGAAAGTGTTGAGTCGTCAATGTCAATTTAGATTGTCTGCCCGGCCGGCTCGTTAAAACTTGGGCCCGGCTTATTTTGTCTGCTGTTGCTGACTAAGGAGTGCGACGGTATTTGTGATGTCATAGATATTTACATTTTGACCATAGAGTTAGGATATACGAAGGATTGGTAGCTAGGAAGACGTATTCGACAAAAAAACAATGTCTTATAATTTATGACTTTTCCCATTATTTTTCAGTGGCGTGCGCTGCGGGGGAAGTTTCCCAGGGCCTAGCTATATTAATTTGCATCTCAACAAGCCCCTTCATACAAAATTTTCGATTTTAATCGAAATCGTTAGAGCCTTTTCAAGATTCTGATTGTTCAGGGTGATTTTTAACTCCCTAACAATATTTTGAAGTTGAATCATAATCTGAAGTATGCATCCGCAAGAAAAAAGGCAATTTATGAAATAATTAGACTTTCTATTAAAATTGGACAACTTTTATTTCAGGAAATTCTACTGTTCCCGAGGGATCTACACTAATGCGGCAGAGCCGCGGGCAAAAGCTAGCCCTAAATATTTACAAGAATTGATCGTAAAAACTGCCTAACATCCGTAGGCGCTAATCACGCGTAACTGTGCTGAACTTTCCTTCTACTGAATATGATGAATGATCCCCTTACATAAAAGTTGTCGAATCATATCAATGGCCGCCCGAAATTCAGAATATTCTTAATTCCTTTTCAAATGGTCATTAGGCCTTTGAATTCTCACATCTTATATTTTACCGCAGTTATTTGTGTATCAGAACTTTTTAAGACAAAGTTCACATTAGTCTAGTAATTAAGCAAGTCGATCATGGAAAATATGTGGGTTATTCATTTAAAACGCTGAAGTACTTTGTTCCTTAAGTGACTTCGTACAATATCTACAGGAAGGGACGTAGCTCTCGCATACTTATATCGTCACTGTCGTATTTATAAAAATCAAACCTACTTTAACAATAACTATGTTATGGGTAGTAGGTATCCAACTAAATTCAGAATAGCTCAATACCTCCGTGGCCTCCATGGTCCAGTGGTAAAGGCGTTTGCCTGAAGACCCGGTCGTGGTTCGATTCCCACGGAAAGCATACTTTGTTTAGTTGCTTCCAGTTTGGTTACGACATTGCACGCTTGAATCACTTGAATTGAATTGATAATAAAGATGATTCCGTGCTTCGGAAGGCACGTTAAGCAGTCCCGGCTGCCATCTCGTAGTCGTTAAAGGAACCACGACAGAGGCCGAGAGGCGGTTTCGAAAAACTCTGACACCAGGGTGTGCATGGTCGATTGACCGTGTCACCTACACGAAATGATGATGATGAATATTTGAGAACTTGGTAACTCGGCCAATGTGAGAGCTGTCCAAAGGAATCGCAATGACCGATTACGATCTATCCGCGCGGCTTGGCATCAATCAATGTCTGCCGCGCTGGCGAGGCGATCCACAAAACAAACTTTATTTGTATCTGCCTTTTTTATATCCCGAAATGCGTTGTTGTAATTGGAAATTTGGCAAGCTGTGTTCTGTAATGATATATCTTTTTTGAATTTGTTTCCTTACAAGATCTCTTTTCTGTACCGTTCAAGAGTTGGCGTTTATGTTGAATTAATTGAACGATATTTGCCCTTTCATTTGTATACAAAATTACAATGAAGTTTGTATTTTTTAAACCAATATTTTTAGCATATACCTTCATACTTTTTTCAAATTGTATAATCAGGTGATTTTTAGAAGTTTATTTATTTAATATAGGCACGCTTACAGCAGTTACATACAGATATTATTTTAAAGACACTTACGTTATGCTATACCTATGTATCTACTCGCGCCCAACATTAGCTTCGTACACACGAAATTTGGTTTTCGTATATACTTGTATACCTATATACTTGTTTTGTTGCTTTTCGTGTGTGTAAGTGGCCAACAAATTAAGGAAATACAAGCTAAACAAAGCTCATAAACAGCAATGAGACCTCTCCAACCCGTCTGGCCAGCGAGGAGAGTGTAGGCTCTGTCTGCTCTGGCCAAGTATGACTCCGATACTACAGAGGGGTCATGCTCCTGCAGTGGAGACTAAAAAGACCTGATGATGATGATGAAGTGGCCAACACTAATGTCAGATTTTTCAAGCTGCTGGCAGTCGTTAAGCCATCAACAATGACTAGCGTTGTACCGTGCGCGAAATTTTCGAGAACTATGAGAACGTGTCGGATTTTTTTCCCGAGAATTTCTTCTTCTTTCTCTCAAGTGCGGGAATTATTGGAAATTTCCCGCAAACTTCAGTGAGAAGAAATTCATGAGAACAGAGAATTTCTCTCCGGCACATCACTAACGATGACAGCCGGGAACGTTTTAACGTGCCTTCCGAAGTACGAAGGAGCTCGAGAAAATTTTATGCCTATCCTAGTAGGGTTGCTTTACGTACGTAAACACTAATAGTGCTTATATCATTGAAACTAACGTGAGGTACAGACATACTTACTAATATTGTCAGAGGCCGAGAGGCGGTTCCGAATAACTCTGACACCAGGGTGTGCATGGTCGATTGACCGTGACACCTAGTCGAAATGATGGTGACTAATATTATAAATGCGAAAGTGAGTTTGTTTGGTTGTTACGCTTTCACGCCGTAACTACTGAACCGATCATCATGAAATTTTGCATACAAGTTCTCTGGAGTACGGAGAAGGACATAGGCTTACCTTTTATCCCTGTAAAAAGTACTATTCCAGAGGGAACGATATTAACGCGGGCGGAGCCACGGGCAAAAGCCTATATAGTCTATATATTTACTATAATAGTCGGCAATCCCGACAAAATAGCACGTGAGTGACCCGTTTTTAGTACATAACTAATAGTGCTTACATCCACTGGGCCATGGAGCTCCTAAAATCCTATATACTTCAACTTTGGAAAGTTTTGGATTACTTTATTAAATAAAAATAAAGTTCAAAATTTGCTTGCAAATAGTCACTATTTCTTGATTCCCTCTCGTTGTGTGTTTCTTTTGGTCCAGCTATACCTGGGTTCGCTTACACAATACTTAAATGTACAGTCAGCGACAGAGATACCTTGCCAGGCCCTGTATCTGTATCTTGAATTTTCTCTTAAACTATAAAAAATATAAACGTGAAAATTTATATTAATAAAGGCTTTATTAAAATCTTTGTGTTTATAATTTTTTTATGTTATTATTATTTATAGTTTAAGAGAAAACTCAAGATATAGATACAGTGCCTGGCAAGGTATCTCTGTCGCTAACTGAACAGTCAGGTTCCACAATACCTGACCAGGCCTTCTACCTAATATAGAATTTTCTGTTAAACTATAAATAGTATTAACATGACGATATATATTCAGAAAGAAATTAGAATTAAAATCTCTCTGTTTTCCTGGTACTATTAGTTATTTGCAGTTTAAGAGAAAATTCAGATACAGGAAGAGTGCATAGTCAGATATCTTGGTATCTGACTGTATTATCTTTCGATCATTCAGTTTAAGTATACCAATCCCTTCTTCACAATCTACAGTATTATGATATGAAAATATTTTAAGAAAAGTACAAAAAATGTGTAAAACAAACCATTTCGACAAAAAGAACACATGGCGTTTTCCTCGAGGCGAAAATCTCCAAGATCAGCTTTTTTGCAAAATGTCCGGGAATTTTCGTTGTAACCGCGAGTGCTCGTGTTATAAAAAGGATGCCGTTTACAGCAGTGGCGGGTCCAGGACTTTTATCTGGAAGGGGGTTGGACGATTTTAGAATAAAATTTTGCATGTTAGACGCTAAAGAGAACGAACACACAAAACGAAAATATGTTCTCTATGTACGATCGCGTATGTTCTGTATGACACGTGAAAGTAAGGGAAAAGAAAAGTAAGTTTTTACTATTATATATATTTTCGCTTGTAAGAATACGTAAAGATACAAACAATAGGCTTGTTTCCTAGAAAAAATACAATTTAAAATAATAAGTCTGTCTTTTAAATTATTGATAAATATAAGATACGTATTTTTTCCTTTTTTCAATCAAACAAGACATGATAAAGATAAAGCGCGTCAAAGTTCAGAAGTGGGGCTCATGACGTAACAGGCCGGTAAAAAGTGTACCGGTCAGCGACGTGCGGAACTTTAACTGGCTATATATTTATAAATTTTTGTTTGATTGACAAAAGAAAAAATACGTGTTCAATATTTTTCAATAATCTACCAGATGGACTAATTAATTTAAAAAGGATTTTTTTTTAGAAAACATGCCCATTGAACACATCTTAATCTCTAGCTGAGCGGCGTGTAATCACTCTTGCTCTTTGTATTTTCCTCTTAAATGGCTCACAGACTGTAGATTCTAAGATTTTTTCGTAAATTCAGTTATTACAAGTCCAAATCTGTTAAGGCATTTAGAAGTTATTGTGAAATAACTAAACTCACATATAATATATACTTACTTAGATACAAGAACGCTAAAAGCAATACACTTATTTTTTAAGTAGTCGTCTAAAAAATCAAGCTTTGATATTGTAATATAGGCAAAATATTATGTAGATAATGTAGTGCCTACTTAGTGAGAATATGTTATTATATCAAGGTTATTTTTGTGATTTGTCAAGTTGCTTCCTAAACCCCTTACCCACCTCTGGATACACTATACTTTTACAGCGTTTATCTGAGAGCGGGAATAAAGATACTCGTAACTGGCTTCCCCAATACTGGTTATGCCTGTTATTGCATATTATTTGGAGAAATATAAGGCTTTCCGCCTGTTTTAACGTTCTTTTTATGTAGTAAGTTTATTTTAGCTTTTATTAATATTTTTACTTACACCATATGTTCATTGGATAATAGAGACTGGGATACTGCGGTGTCATCTTGTGGTGGTGGTTGCACTTGCACTATAATAATAATTATAAATAAATACATACGGAGAATATATAAATAAATACACACAGATAGTTCAAATAGTAAGTTCGTGACTTGTGTTATGGGATACTAACTCAACGATACTATATTTTATAACAAATACATATATAGATAAACATCCACGACCCAGGCCAATCTGAAAAAGATCATTTTCCATCTTGACCTGGCCGGGGATCGAACCCGGAGCCCTCGTCCAGTCGCAGGCTGGCGTGTTAACCACTGCGCTACGGAGCTCGCCGAACTAAACGACGCCACTGGATTCCATGAAGGTGACAATTTGTATCCATCTTCCCGGTTGAAGGTCCTAAATACACTTCGACCTACATACAAACCACTAAAAACTTCGAACTAACCTACCATAACATTGCACACTAAAATATCCCGAACTTAAAAATGTAAAAAAAAACCCATATGGCATGTTTGCAAGAATGCTAGCTGCTTCCTGTATTGTTCTCAAAAAAATATTTTACTTACTTATCTAACAATGACGGTCAGTGGATATAATGAACGGGCTGGTGTTTTGTACTAAAATACATGACAAAAACCGTTTATTTCAATGTAATCTCGCAAAAGTGTTATTCGGAAAACGTCCATTGTTTCAATAAATTTTTGTTAGTCCCGCTTTGGTCCCACTTTATAGTTGACTCAGCTTAAAGTTCCTCTTACCGGAAAGCACATTACTTCTGAACTTTTCCATCTAGGATGCCACGTAACGATATTCTTCAGAAAGTAATCAAGTATACTGTGCGTTTATCCTTTTTACTCATATTATAAAAAGTGAGAGTGACGTAATTAGTTTTTAGTTTACAGGCTTTAACTACTAAACCGATTAATTATATTTTACTGATATATATATACACTAGCTTTCGTCAATCCCCCGGAAACAGTACTTTTTCCCGGGATAAAATGTACCCTATGTCCTTCTCCGTATCCCAGATAACGTGTATGCAAAATTTTATAATTATCGGTTCAGTAGTTACAACGTGAAAGCGTAACAAACAAACAAACTCACTTTCGCATTTATAATATTAGTTAGGATATGAATCACATCTTTATCCCTTACGGGGCAGACCAAGTGCCCCAGCCCAGTTGGCGATCCAGAGCGCGGTCCCCACTGGAATTAGGGACTGCAAGTTTTATTGGCTTCTTGTGCTTCATCGCTACTGCCCATCGGAAGCATAGGAATTTTTAAGCTAAGGAAGCATAGGAATTTTTCGGATTTGGGATGAGAATGAAAGTATTGGGATACTACTCACTGGGATGCATGGGAGAAAAGAAGTACTAACTCGGCGGGCTGGGCGCGCGAATCCGATGCCATACGTGCAACCACTAGCCATTGGGGATGACACCCCTGACCACGCTTGTTTATATATATACCAATCCTATGTACTAAACTCATATATTGGAAGTCGTTCCACCGTCACAGCCAATAAAATGTGAGACGGTTCCCGGGGGATAAGCTAGGGTCTTAATTCAAACAGATATTGGATATCGCGAACACTTTTATAGCGATGTCCGATGGGTATGACGATCGAATGTCTAAGCTAGTTAGGCTTTATGTTTTTTGTTCAGACAGAATGAGACATTGTTGACGACCTCCATGGTGTAGTGATCAGCGTGTTACTGAACAAATAAAGAGGTTCTAGATTTGATTCCCAGCGCGATCAAATATTTGTATGTACAGTGTTTTTACAGATTTACTATTATGAAGCTACCAATTACCATGTAATCGGCTAGCTGTAAAACTTTGAAATCATGTTTATTCCAGCCACAAACCTAACAATGGATGGAATGGACGTAACTGCTGAGAAGGAAGTTGAAAATATTCTAATAGTCAAAAAACATGTAATTGAATCTCTCCAATCCGTCTGGCCAGCGAGGAGAGTGTAGGCCAAATCTTCTGTCTGCTCTGGCTAAGTATGGCTCCGGTAGTACAGAGAGGGTCATGCTCCTGCAGTGGAGACCAAAAAAGACCTGATGATGATGATGATGATGTAATTGGTGTAAACCGTTTTTGTCACAATAAATAAATAAACATATTGAATGAACTCGTTACCTTAAAGTACCAGGGCAGCATAGCCGCCGTTGAATTAGAATTGAATTAACACAAAGACTTAAATTGTCTTATCACACATAACAGCTGAGGATGCAACGATGGACACACTGGGATAAGAGAGAGAGGGAGAGAGAGAAAGAGAGAGAGTGTGTTAAAATTAAACGAGTAAATAATGCAGCTCTTTGGATGAACTCGTTATTTCAAAGTACCAGGGCCGCATATCTGCACAGATAGTTGAAGCAAAGCATTATGTATGACATACATTAAACCGTAGAATTAAGTAACACAATTTTTTTCAATCTATCGTCTTATCGACACATAACAGCTGAGGATGCGCATTATTCTTCTGAGGGATGCGCAATCAAGGAAACACTGAGATGAAAGAGAGAGAGAGAGTTAAACGAGTTAAAAATGCAGCCTATCCTAAAAACATATTGAATGAACTCGTTAACTCAAAGTACCAGAGCACCATACCCACACAGAAAGTTCAAACGAAGCGCATAACACATGCAAATTGTCTTATCGACACATGTTATAATATGCAAAGTGAGCTTTAGGCACCGGCGCGAGCTTTGAGCTTCGACAATTTACATTTTTATACTCTGGAACTAATTTCAGGTTTCGCTTGATCGAGCTGAATGAGGTAGGAAAATATTTTTAATTGGATTTTAAAAAGAGTTTAGCTCTCAAACGACTTTTTTACGTTTTCTTACATGACAGCCCAAAAAAGGAGTGTCATGCTTTTTGAGTTCATGTTTGTGTATACATGGTGAAATTTTATCGTTTTGGACCCTTAAAGGGGTGACTCAGACCATCAGAATTAACAACTTTTCCTATAGGAACAAAGCTGGGAACTCAAGAAAAATCGACATTCCCATACAAACTGGCCAGGCGGCGGGACTCTTTGTATGGAAATGATGAAATTTTTTTTTAGTTTCCAGCATTGGTCCCATTGAACAAGTTGTTCATATTGATGGTCTGAGTCACCCCTTTACGGGTCCAAAACGATGAAAATTTCACCATGTATATGTGAGTTTCTTTATTCCATCATAACATCCAAACGCCTAAAATGTTTTGAATGTCACGTTTTATATATCTTAAATGAAAATAGTCAATCATACAAAAGCCGCAATGTATTTTGAAGTGGCTATCAAAACGTTGTACACAAGTTAGCAAATAGGCGGCAGGTAAAAAAGGCTTCATCACAAATTTTAAATATTTTCCCGAATATCGCCTGACATCTCGGACAGCATGTTTCACAGATACGTTTCCGCCCGAGGGAAATGTAAGCTGACCGCTGACCTTACTTAATTGAACTGAGCGCTGGACAGAAATTATCCTTTGAAATGCTCTATAGAGACAGATAGTGCTTTGGGGGCGTACAGCGAATAAAGTAACCGGAGAGGTCCCTTTACAAATCAAGTAGTTTAATCTTTGCTATATCCCGCCTAATTCACGCCAAAGTTCACATGTTTGTTCTACTTTACGACTAGCCCTAAACTCATCAATATCAACCTTTTTTAATGAACTGAGCGCTGGACAGATATTATTCTTTGAAATGCTCTATAAAGACAGATAGTGCTTTAGGGGCATACAGCAAATAAACGAATCGGAAAGGTCCCTTAACAAATCATGTAGTTTAATCTTTGCTATATCCCGCCTAATTCACGCCAAAGTTCACACGTTAGTTCTACTTTACGTTACGACTAGCCCCACAATCATCAATATAAACCTTACATAATAAACTGAGCGCTGGGCAGAAATTATCCTTTGAAAAAGTAAAAACAGACAGTGCTTTGGGGGCGTACAGCGAATAAACTAATCGGAGAGGTCCCTTAACAAATCATGTAGTTTAATCTTTGCTATATCCCGCCTAATTCACGCCAAAGTTCACACGTCAGTTCTACTTTACGACTAACCCTAAAATCACCAATATAAACCCTTCTTAATGAACTGAGCGATGGACAGAAATTATCCTTCGAAATGCTCTGTAGAGACAGATAGTCCTTTGGGGGCGTACAGCGAATAAACTAATCGGAGAGGTCCCTTTACAAATCAAGTAGTTTAATCTTTGCTATATCCGTTCACACGTTCATACGTTAGTTCTACTTTACGACTAGCCCTAAAATCATGAATATGATTCATAACTATATGTTTCTAATAAACTGGATATAATTTAGTATGACTTTACTATTTTATGGAACCCTTTTGGTGGGCACGTGGCCCATTCGAGCCCACCACACTATTGTTTTAAAAAAGAAAATTAAAAATAAATAGTGTAACTAAGCAAAAATTGTGTTTTTATATATCCACAGTATGAAAATTCAAATGCTTATAATTTAAAAATGATCCAACTCTGTGCTTTATAACTGGTCATATGGAGAAGAAAGTGAATTCCATCGCATTGTAAAGAAAATAGATATATAAAAAAATTGGTTGTCTGTAAAGTCGGCTTACGGACGATGATTTTACGTAATAACGTTGGAAGAGAGATAGATGCATCACAAGCCGAACGCTGATGCCGATCGTGCCACTCTATCGCTTGTTCCGCGCTCTCGCTTGCACACGGATCTTGATACCTTTACGTGCGTGCACTGGCGTTTATAGATTTAATTCATATCATATCAAAAAAAATATTACTTGTAGAAATACAATAAAAAGCCCACTCAACAAATCATGTCATTGATCTCCATGCTCTTACTTTCGATCATATCTTCAGTCCAGTACTTGACGTTAAAAGTCAATGCAGCCCCATATGCGATGGTCGCCGCCATTTCACCGCTTGCCTTTTTGTGTTTGTATAAGTTTATTTCGGTTATGATTGGATTGCAACAGTTAAAAGGTTTTGATCTTGTTTGTTTGGCATTTGACATTATTATAGCAATATTTTTCACAAGCAGGAATTTAAGGGAAGCAAATATAAATTATGAGGTAGCGCTTTCCTCTTATGCAGATCATAAAAGGGTATGTTCAGACCCTTCATCATATCAGCTACAAGAAGTCCACTGCTGGACATAGGCCTCCCCCAGGGATTTCCAATACGACCGGTTAGAAGCGGCCTGTATCCAGCGTCTTCCTGCGATCTTAGTCAGGTCATCCGATCATCTGGTCGACGGGTGACCGACGCTGCGCTTACCGGTACCTCGACCATCGACCATCGGTTCTGCGCGCTATGTGCCCCGACCAGACCCTTGATCGATCTTAAATATGTTTAGCAGCAGTCTTATATTCAAATTTTCTTTTTATCAATAAGATCATCATCATCATCGACGATATCCCTCTGTCTGAAGTACTGGACTCTATTAATTCACGCCATCCACCTCGGTCTTGTGTCCGAATCATTTTTACTTTTCCGAATCGTTACGAATCCGAATCCTTTTTGTAAGTTTCTATGTACACACATTTCTGTGGAATGCAACCTAGATTGTAGTATTTTTAATTTGTATATTTGGTTTTGTAGCATTTATTCTTTATAATTGTAATCTGTAAATAAATAATTACTTCTGCGTTCTCAATAAAGACAGCGCTATTCTCAATTAAAATTTACCAATTGGAAAAAAATTGCTTTTACTGAACTGTGCTTAGCGTGGTGAGAAAAATGAATCGAGGAAGATCCCAACACTGCAGATCTTGGGTGAAAACAAATACAAATCATTTATTCGCATAATAGACCAGAGCCGATAATTTTTGAAACTTACTTAAGAGCCTCCTCCTTCCCGACCTCAGATCGCCCGTAATTTATTTTTCCTTTAATTTTTAGTGTATTCTCTTCCATTTGTGATGGGTTTCATTCTACTATATTTAAGTTTACTTTTTATAATTCAAAGATGTTGGCACTGGTATAAAAGATACACAAGTCATAAGCATGAATATGGTCTGTAATCTTACAATTTATAAGCTTCGCCTGCCCCTTGAAGAATAGCCTTGAGATACAATACAATTCACCTCAATATTCGACCCAAAAAACATGATAACAACCTAAAGAAAGGACTGATAAAATATTCAGGCGATTCGATCAAGGTCTTGTTACATTCTCTAGGTGTATTACACTTTGTCCGTCGGAGGCAATACTGAATATATATGAGCTTAATTCGTTGCTGACCTAAATCTAGACTTTGAATAAGTATAGCGTTTTTTTTGCTCTCCGTGATGAAATATTTTTTTTTTATTATATTATATAGACAAGGTGACGAAGAAAGGTTATTGATGAAGATACGTTTAATTGCAAAATAGGATTTTTCTGTGTCGTGTGGTTTATGTTGGTGGGGGAGCCCATTACATTTGCCCCTTCCGGAACAACCCACATATAGGTTTAGGGGATCTGGCGGCGATCCATTGGGTTCGTGATACCGTATTTCCCCCTACAGCTATAACAATTTGTTTTGGATAAAGGGAGGTCGTACGACGAGATTATGACAAAAGCCTAACACCTTTATGCAATGGTTGACGCCACGTCAAGCGGGCGGCTTGTAATTAAAACTTTGCCTAATAATTCATATAATATTCACTTATACACACCAAAATTTGTGAAATGTACACATATACCTTACGTAAGTCAGAATCTTATAATTTTACCTTTGAAAGGCATTGCGAATTTATCTTGTACATGGAACAAAAATGTCTCTGATAACAAGGTATGGCCCCGGCCCTCGCCACACCTATGGGAATACAACCTTCGCTATTAAATTTATTCTCCCTAGCCCACTTTGGCTTACCATCAGATAAGACGTCAGTCAGCCATTATCAAATCATACACACAAGTTAGTTTCGGATATGTTTCAACATCGTTACTAACAGAAGAATCTAGTGTAGCCACAATAATCAATAATAATAAGGGATCACACTAACTACAAGAGTTACCCAAGCTTCCGTAAATAACTCTTGTTTCCCAATACACTAGACTAACGTAAGTAACTCAAGTCTTAACACATTTGAAATAGCACAACCGCCAATACTCGTAATTAACTATCTCTAGATACAAAAATAATTAGCACAGTTCCCATAATGGAACAACAACACTGATCACGTCTTACTCTGATGAAGTCTAACTAACGACTGATGTTAGTTCACAGCGTTTATATTCTTCGGCCTTGTCCTTATCCCACTATTTATGTGGGATCGGCACAGCATGTAAGTTTCGTTCTATCTGCAGTCAACTCGTCCGTCACTACCTTCCTACTCATATCCTCCTTTACACATTCCATCCAACGTTTCTTTGGTCTCCCTCTGTTTCGATGTTCTTTAACATGCATTTTCAGAACCTGTATGGTTATATGGCTTTCCTCTCTTCAGTTTACTGCGTTAATATAGAATTACATTTGAGAAATCTTTCATTGAATTAATGTAAGATAAGCAATTTGAAACCGTTATTTTTAATATAAATTGAGTGTACAGTTACAATGGTAGTGTTTCTACACCGTCAATTAATAATGGACTTAATTTGACTGTCATCAAGAGATAGCAACAAGCTGAGGCAATAAGCTACGTCAATCGATACGACACTGGAACCTTCCATAAACGAGTCTCATCATCATCATCAAGTCCTTTCAGTCCCCATTGCAGGAGCACGACCCTCTCTGTACTACCGGAGCCATACTTGGCCAGAGCAGACAGAGGATTTGGCCTCCTCGCTGGCCAGACGGGTTGGAGAGGTCTCATTGATGTTTATGAGCTTTGTTTAGCTTGTATTTCCTAAGTCGCCTCTGACGACATCCATGGAAAGCCTAGGAGTAGCCCTATTCTACCCTGCCGGAAATCACACGGCTAAACGAGTATATGTTTTCTTAAAAGGGCGGCAACGTCCTTGTCACACCCCAGATATTGCAGTTGTCTATTGGCAGCGGTGATCGCTTACCATCAGGTGACTCGCTCCTCGTTTGCTGCCCTGTGTCATTAAAAAAGGTACTAGTAATAGCCACTTACACGAAATACGAATAGCGATATCAAGAGTACCAATGCCTACGGAAATCCTTGTAATACCTCTTGAATATTCGCGTAACATACATAACCGTAAGAAAGTGATTTATCTTCGTGAGGATGATTGATGGAGTGAGCCGCCTTAATCTTTTACACATGTACACTTACAAAATTAAGCGATTTCCTTTATTAAGCTCTTCTCTCTCTCATCTGTGCGTACCTGGATGTACCCTCAGCCGCTAAAATTGTTGGTTTTTAACCAACTTTAAAAAGGAGGAGGTTCTCATTTTGGTTGTATGTATTCATAACTCCGTCATTTATAAGGGTTTCCTTTCCAGTTAAATCGGTTAAGTAGTTTTATTGAAAATAGTTTTTTTTATTTGAAAGACTAGCTTTCGCCCGCGGCTCCGCCCGCGTCAATGTCGATCCCTCGGGAATAGTACTTTTTCCCGGGATAAAAGGTAGCCTATGTCCTTCTCCATACTCCAGAGAACTTGTATGCAAATTGCATGCATTTCATGATGATCGGTTCAGTAGTTACGGCGTGAAAGCGTAACAAACAAACTCACTTTCGTATTCATAATATTAGTAAGGATTATACATGGCATCCCTTTTTGTAACAACGGTGTGGTGTGGATGAACCATATGGATGGCCAGACGTTTTCTTAGTACAAGGAACTACATACTTTTTAAGTTAAATTTACTTCGCTGATTTCTTATTAGGTTAGGATTATACAATAAGTAAAAAAGAAGCTGGGAACTCTTTTTTTTTGTATCTTTCTTTTGTGTTGTTTGTTATTTTGTTGTGTGCTCTTAAATAAAAAACTTACTTTAAAAAAAAGTACATTTCCGAAAAAAAAAATATTCGGTAGCCCGGTCAAATTGTATGGGAATGTCAAAATAATATGAGATCAATTGGCAGTGGCCAATGACACCATTTCGATTCCGTGAATCCCACGCCGCATCAGGACCATACATCCCGTATCGGGGCTCCCGGGGGAAATTCCGGGATATCTAGCTGACAACAGATTGCTATTAGCTTGTAAATAATAAATGGTAAAGTAAAATGTGCAGGTTATTGCGGTCAAAATTGTTTAAACTATGTTTGCTTTTGTAATTCTTGCGTGCTAGTATTGGAAAAAGAATTAAAAAAAATACTATAGGTAGTTTTGTTTATCGCGCGAAAGAGCTCAAAGATTTATTCAGAAAATAGGCCCTTTCCAAGCCGGTTTTTACGTCAATTCACATTTTAAATAATACTCATTATATTCAAATTATTAATTATTGTTTAAAAGCTACAAACTACTAGCGTTTCGGAACCGACCACTGCAGAGAAGAAGACGCCGAAAGAAACTCTTTTCAACAGTATTGGTCTTTCTATGATATTTTATTTTTATCTTTTCTTTTTTTTGATGTCATGTTATATATAATTTCAATTTACATAATTTTGCTGAACACGTTATGTTAGCAACAACAGATATGATAAAAGTCTCAAAGATAGATAGAAGCTGATTGAGGTCATGGGAGAATATCTTAGCTTTTTGTATGATTTCAACAAACGAGCAAGAGAGTCACCCGATGGCAAGCGATCAACGCTGCGCATTTACAACTGCAACACCAGGGCGTGACACGAAATTACCGCCATATCGTTCAAAGCATAACGGTTGACGATTTGGCCTTTCATACTTAGCAAATCGATTCTGTAGGGTGATCATGTAGGGTGAATATTTTCAGTTTTTTGTAACGCTGTAATTTTTTCGCCACGTAAACAAACAGCGTCGGAAAGTGGAACTACATCTCGATGCACCCAGGTATATCACGATACGCCCAGCCATATCTCGATGCGGCCAAATAACTGAATGGGAAAATCGTCAAATAGGCTGCTCTCGTCGATCTGTCCAACTTTACATTTTTTTTTATTTATTAAATTCAAAACATTATACAAAAGATTACATTCAAATGTCATCCAAAAACCACAAGGGTTTGTCTGAAACATTGGGAACATTGAAAATTGGAAAATTGAACATTGGGCACATCATCAAATAATTGGCCAAATCCAAATATAGCGGCACATATCGATCTGGCCAGACTTATCGCGATCGGCCTGATGAAACGATCAGCCTACGACATATACATTGCACCCGTGCGAAGCTGGGGCGAGTAGCTGTTGATAATAAATCATCATCATCATCATCATTTCGAGTAGGTGTCACGGTCAATCGACCATGCACACCCTGGTGTCAGAGTTATGCGGAACCACCTCTCGGCCTCTAACGTGGTTCCTTTAACGACTACCAGATGGCAGCCGGGACCAACGACTTAACGTGCCTTCCGAAGCACGGAACCATCTTTATTATCAGACAATCAGGTGATTCACGCCTGCAATGTCCTAACCAAACTGGAAACAACTTAACAAAGTATGCTTCCGGTGGGAATCGAACCCACGACCCCCGGGTCAACAGGCAAACCCCTTAACCACTGGACCACGGAGACTGTTATTCTTTTGTTCATAATAAATGATGACCCCTTTCCTACGAACGTTGTATAAAGTTGACCGAAACAGGTTTTCCCATGTGTTCCTCGCCGTATGAAGAGCATACATCCCGTATCGGGGCTCCCGCGGGAAATTCCGGGATATCTAGCTGACAACAGATTGCTATTAGCTTGTCAATATTGAATATGGAAAAAGGCAAGTAAAATTTTATCAGATATTTGTCTATTGGAGGAGAGTTTTCGAAACGTTAGGTGTAATAGGTAATAGTCATAGATTAAAAAAAAATGCGGATCATAATTCTATGGTAATAATGCATAGATTCAAAAAAAATGCGTCGCACTTCTATGTAATAATGGAATAAGCGAAATAAAACCGTATTGAGTGATTCAATTTAATTGAGAAAATATAGAAATGTCATAAAATATACTCCAAACTATATAGCTATATATGTATTTGTTATTAAATATAGTATCGTTGAGTTAGTATCCCATAACACAAGTCACGAACTTACTTTAGGGCTAGCTCAATCTGTGTGATTTGTCCGTATATAAGTATTTATTTATTATTATTTATAAACTACTAAACCGATTGTGATGATGGGACCAACTTGAAAGCATACTCTTTCAAACAAAAAAGAATTAATTGGTTCAGAAATTACGTAGGTCTGAGGTAACAAACAAAAAAAAATACAACCGAATGGATAAACTCCTTTTTTTGAAGTCGGTTAAAAATATAAAGCAATCAAGATCTGCCTGCCGTGTAAATTCTCGCCGTGTAAAGCAAGTGCTAATTTTCCGTCTGGTGAGCTGATGAGAGGCGTCGGTGCGCCCGCCCGTGAAACGTTGGTTTACGCTTACTGGCGTGGACACACCCTTACATAGTTGCGTAAAGGCTTGTACACATCCAAAGAAAATGAATATATAAAAACTAACTTAGAAAATAAAAACAAAATTTTGTAGAAGTTATCGTAATTTTTTTGACGTACCCATACAAATTGACCAAGCGGGCGAAATTTTCTGTATGGAACTGTCCATTTTATTAGAGTTCCCAGCATTGGTCCCATAGGAAAAGTTGTTCATATCGATGGGCTGAATCACCCCTTTAAGGGTTCGGTATGATCAAAATTTCACCGGGTATAGGTCCTGTAGGCGACGAACTGGGGCAGCAATCCTGAAGGTAATCCCTTAATCTTGATTTTATTGACTTCCACTTTTCTTCCGAGGTGCTCTTGACTGATCGACGACAACGAATACAACAATACTGAGCCCTCGTTTTTCATTTATAGTTTTTTGGGGTGTACCCAGTTAATCTGAAGAAGATAATTTTCCAACTTGACCTGACCCGGGTTCGAACCGCGACCTCCGGTATGGAAACCTGACATGATAACCACAGGACACAGAGATCGTCATGTATGCCGACCTTAAGTCGCCTCTTGGCTATATATATGGACTAAACTGCCTCCGTGGTCCAGTGGTTAAGGCGTTTGCCTGTAGACCCGGGGGTCGTGGGTTCGATTCCCACGGGAAGCATACTTTGTTTAGTCGCTTCCAGTTTGGTTAGGACATTGCAGGCTTGAATCATCTCATCGTCTGATAATGAAGAGGATTTCGTGCTTCGGAAGGCAAGTTAATCCGTTGGACCCGGCTGCTATCTGGTATTCGCTAAAGGAACCACGTCAGAGGCCGAGAGGCGGTTACGAAGAACTCTGACACCAAGGTGTGCATGGTCGATTGACCGTGACACCTACACGAAATAATGATGAATATGGACTACTCCATTTACTCCATGGTGTACTGAGTAGTGGTCCTATATTCTAGGCCGAAAACCACTGTATGCTGACTGTGCTATATTAATCACAACAAAGTTGCTTCCCGCTATCTGTCCCTATGTATGCATAGATCTTTAAAACTACGCAACAGATTTTGATGTGAATTTTTTAATAAATAGAGTGATTCAAAAGGAAGCTGGGGCGACTTGCTAGTATTTAATAAAGGTATTGGACTAAGATTCAAAGATTAATTCAGAAAATAGGCCTTTTCAGGCACTTTTTCACGTCAATTCACATTTTAAATAATACTTATTAAATTATATTCAAATTATCGTTCAAAAGCTACAAACTACTAGCGTTTCGGAATCGACCACTGCAGAGAAGAAAAATAGGGCGGCAAAATTAAACGCCAGTGGGTGCTCCTTAAATACGCCACTGAACGTATTATTTTCCGTCTGGTGAGCTGATGAGGCGCGACGGTGCGCTCGTGCGTGAAATCTTGTATTACATCTAGGCTAGACTAATATTGTAAAGTAGAAATATTTGTGTGTCTATTTGTCATGGATAGTCTCAAAAACTACTGAACCGATTATTAAATTACGTATAGACAGCTATACATTATATCAAGTAACAGAAGATATAATCTACACGGACGAAGCCGCGGGAAAACTAGTAGTTATTCATTTTTTCCTAGCCTTTAGATGTTACGTTCCACTGCTGGGCAAAGACCCCTTTGTTTAAATTCATATTATCCATCGCAATTTCCGCCCACTTATTTATAAACTTGTCGAAATCATATCTCTACCTTCTTCTTGGTCTACATCTACTTCAGCGATACTCCGGTGTTCAAAAGGTAGCTAATGAGCCAAGAGAGATGATGAGGATGATGCGGTAGGTCTGACCGCATACGACAAATATGTCCCGTCCAGTTCCACTTAAGTCAACGTAGCTTTCGGCCCATAAGGCTAAATATGAGAGTTGCTGCTCTCCAAAGGCTTTTGCCATTGTTTCTCAGATTGGCCCTTCAGGCTATGCATGCACGAGAGTTTGCTGTCTATCCTAGCCTTGCGCACACAGGCAACGTCCAAAGCCGAGATCTGTCCCTCCTGGGGGCCTTTTGGTGATGTTGCCTAAAAAGGTTGAGGGCACTCTGCCCCTCGCCTCAAACGCCCGGTGAAGAAGCGAAAGCTCACTTGGAGCTAGATACATAGTCATTTAAAAAAAATGCTTTAGGTACCGGCACGGAACTAGACTGAATCTGAGCATGCACACACTAGTACGTACGTATGTATACAGCACGCGGTTGCACACTACGATCCATTTCATTCATTCCTGTTTCCCCCCGCAAACCGCACCTCCAACAACACCTATTTTTCGTTTCTGCGCTGAGTCTAGATCCATGCCAATCACTGTAGGCTCCATCGCTCTTTGGCCAGTTATTAATTTAGCCGACTTAATCAGTATAGTATCATAATATACGGACAAATCACACAGATTGAGCTAGCCCCAAACTAAGTTCGAGACTTGTGTTATGGAATACTAACTCAACGATACTATATTTTTATAACAAATACATATATAGACATCCAAGATCCAGGCCAATCTGAAATAGATCATTTTCCATCTTGACCTGTCCGGGGATCGAACCAGGTCACTCCGTGTCGCAGGCTGGCGTGTTGACCGCTGCGACTTAGGAAATACAAGCTAAACAAAGCTTATAAACATCTGAGAGACCAACCTCTCCAACCCGTCTTACCATCGTGGAGAGTGTAGGCCACGGAGCTAGTCAAAATATAATATAGATATATATTCAAACCATGAACGCTCGTACGTGGCTACGAGCGAGATGTTTACCCACCTTATATTTTTATTCACATGTTCAGTAAGCACTGCTGAATATGTATGAACACGAGCGTCTTACAGCTGTAACATGAGAGGCAAAACGTTTTATGCTGCATAACGATCTGTCCCTACTTTTCGTTTCTTATAATGGCTAATATAATATATACCTCTCACCCAATGATGCCAGGGTTAGCATACCTCATGTGGCCGAGGCAGTGTCTACGTGGTCGACTATTAACTCGGGTGCTCCGAGTCCGGTGGCTAACCATCTTCAGCGGGCTTGGGATGAGATGGGCGTCAAAAGGGCTCACAGTCGTCTCCTAGACGATGCCTCGGGGGCTGACTTAGCGAGGCTCAGAGCGGTGTCACAGCCGGAATCGGGCGTGTGGCTGCACGCGCTTCCGTCGCCTCACCTGGGCACATTTCTTGACGATGACTCAATGCGGGTGGCCGTGGCTCTCCGCCTGGGCTGCAGAGTGTGTGAACCACATAGATGCATCTGCGGATCCATGGTGGACGCCGATGGTCACCACGCGCTGAGTTGTCGTCGCTGCACAGGGAGGTTTCCACGGCACCATGCGCTTAACGACCTAATCCGTAGGGCGTTTGTTTCTGCCGGTGTCCCATGTGTGTTGGAGCCGCCTGGCCTCAGTAGATCCGACGGAAAAAGGCCCGACGGTTTGACTCTCGTGCCGTGGAAGCACGGAAGATGCGTGGTGTGGGACGCTACCTGTGTCAGCACAGTCGCCGCCAGCCACCTCGGACGAACGGTTGGTACGGCGGCGGCGGCGGCCGAGGATGCAGCGGAGAGGAAACGCTTAAAGTACGCGGCTATGGAGCCACAATATTGTTTTGTGCCCATAGCCGTAGAGACCATGGGCAGCTGGGGTGTGGAAGCTAAGCGCCTAATTAAAGAGATAGGTCATCGCATAGGCGAAAAGACTGGCGACCCCCGCTCTGGGTCGTTTCTGGTGCAAAGGATGGCCATAGCTATCCAGCGCGGCAACGCAGCTAGTGTTATGGGCACCTTTGCACCGGAAACGTTAAGGGACGGGTTATAAGAGCGCCTATGTATGTGACATAATTGTATGTATTGACCTAATATAATTGAATAATAGTATTTTATTAATTCTTTAATTATGATGACGATGATGATGAATGAATTGCATAGATATTAATTGTTTTGATGTGGATAAAATGTGCATTATATTTATATTTAAGTACTTAGTAGTTTAGGATGTAACAAATTCAAATACTACTTATGTTTATTGTGTTCATGAATAAAGAAGAAATATAATATATGTACCGAATGTGAGATTTCATAAGCTAATATTCTTAAGCTTAATGCATAATACCTAATGTTATCCATTATAAGTAGTTGGCGAGCTCCGTGGCGCAGTGGTTAACACGCTAGCCTGCGTCACGAAGGCCCCGGGTTCGATCCCCGGTCAAGTCAAGATGGAAAATGATCTTTTTCAGATTGGCCTGGGTCTTGGATGCTTATCTATATATGTATTTGTATAAAATATAGTATCGTTGAGTTAGTATCCCATAACACAAGTCTCGAACTTACTTTGGGGCTAGCTCAATCTGTGTGATTTATTTGTATAAAATAATAGGCGAGTTTCCTGTGTCAAAATAATAATATTTAAAATTATTCCGTTTGTGGGTTAATCAAAAAATATTAGACACGTATTTTTACTTTCGTCAATTAAACAATAAATGATAAACATAAAGAGTGTGTAAGTTCATGAGCCGCATGAGGGGGTTCGTGACGTCACGTGTTGCAAACTGTGACGTCACACCACAGTTCTATCGGACTATATCTTAATCTTTATTCTTAATATCAAAAGAAAAATGTGTGTCCCATATTTTTTGATTATGTAAGTGACGAACTATTGTAACTATATTTTTTATGAAAATAGCATATTTATTTAGGCTTGATCAATATAATATTAAAATTAGTCCGCCTGTCAGATAATCGAAAAAGATCAGACATGTATTTTATCTTTCGTCAATTAAACAATAAATTATAAAGATAAAACGTGTCAAACTTCATGAGGGACTCGTGACGTCACAGTTAGCTATCGTTATAGCTAACTGTGACGTCACGAGTTTCGTGGTACAAACTGTGACGGCACACGAAATTTTGACGGGCTATATCTTTATCATCTTTTGTGTAATTGACAAAAGAAAAGATACGTGAAGAAAAGATAATATTTTTTTATTGTCTTACCAATCGACTTATTCTATTCTATATTTTTAGGAACCTTGCTGTGAAAGCAACAAACAATAAGCACTACACCAACGAAAATCGGATATATTCATTCAACCAACTTGGGACTCGAATATTTTCTAAAGGATAAGGAAAGGAGGAAAGGAAGGAAAGGAGAAATAACGAATCGAACTGTGGGCACAAATAGATCCTTTACATACTCGTACTTGAAAAGAAGATCTACCGTATTCAGAACACGTGTCACGTTCAGTCGTACCGTACATCACTACCATAGATTTGTATACAGGCTAGACTACGCTTGTTGCCTGTTTAGTGTTTTGACAGGCATTATTAAGGGCTCTTACTACCTCACCCTGCTTTGCATGATTGTCTGTAATATCAATAATAATAAAATACTCAAGTTGAAATAAATGCAGCAAAGTTCAGGACTAACTCTGGTAACTATCTGCCTCAAAAACATGATTGCGTTAAATTTTCTCGATAGAAAAAAATTGCAAAATGCAAAAGCCTCCAAATCACGTCTAATTTACTCAGTATACAGCAGTATTCACCATACATTAAAATTAACCTTGAAAGTTTTGATTATAATTGCATTACTGGTAAGGCAGCCATCATGTATTTTTTTTTTAATAGCCTTGGAATATTCTTTAAAAACAAAAATATCCAAAGTAGCCAACGCGTTTAGACCATCCGCGTTTGTACCGCCACGCCGCCTGGCCTATGGCGGGCCCTTAACCCTCAATGCAAAAAGAAGGGAAATTATAATTTTGACCGTTATGTGTGTTGGTATGGGGATGTATAAGTATATGTATCTGTGTCTGTTTGTGACAACATAGCTCTTAAACGTGTGTGCGGATTTGGATGCGGTGTTTTATAATTGATAGCAGGTTTTCTAGCCATGGTTTTAAGATATGTTTTGTCAAAATCGATCGGTCGTACAAAAAATCTGTTTATAAGTAAGATGGACTTCTAGTCCTCTGTTGAACAAAGGCCTCTCCCAAGGATAGTTCGTTCCATGGGAGGATATTGCCATACTCACCACGCTTGGCAGGTGAGCTGGCAAGCGCAGTTTCTTTAGCTTCTTGTGCTTCCGACGCTGCTGCCCATCGGAAACATTTTAAAATTGAGAAGGATAGGAATTCGTTGGATTTAGGAAGGGAATGGAGGTAATACATAACGGGATACTACTCACTCGGATAAATGGGAAAAAGCATCTTGGAAGGTGGGGCGTGTACCCGATGCTATATCTACAACCACCGGATAGGCAGTTGGCAGATTAACACCCCTGACCACCTTCACTATATAATATTTATAAAACAATACTAACTGTTCATTCATTTCGATTAGGTGTCACGGTCAATCGACCATGCACACTCTGGTGTCAGAGTTCTTCGGAACCGCCTCTCGGCCTCTGACGTGGTTCCTTTAACGACTACCAGATGGCAGCCGGGACCACCGGCTTAACGTGCCTTCCGAAGCACGGAATCATCTTTATTATCAGACAATCAGGTGATTCAAGCCTGCAATGTCCTAACCAAACTGGAAACAACTAAACAAAGTATGCTTCCGGTGGGAATCGAACCAACGACCCCCGGGTCAACAGGCAAACGCCTTAACCACTGGACCGCGGAACTGTTAATACACCAAAAAACACGTTCTTTGTGTTGAAGCCCCCGTCATTTTTAGTTTTATTATTTTTTCTTATAGCTATACATAATTTGTAAAAATTGCAAGTCTCTACCTATTGCGATTCAATAGAATAGCACTGTGACCGACGGATAGCGTAGGCTTCGAAATAGGGACCCGTCTTTACCCTAAAAAACACCTATCGGTACTGTACGGTGCCCTAAAAAACACCTATCCTGTGTAAGTAATTTAGTTATTCAATTTCACAGAAAATGTGACAAGTTCGGTCTCCTTACCAATGAAAGCGGCATCTAGCCTAATATACATCTATGACACCGATAAATAGACCAAGATATGACAAGGAGATGTTTACTTTGCTTTACGGACGGATGTAGGCTCTAGCTCACATTGTTGTGATAAACAGGGTACAGTACAAGCGACAAAAACTTCAAGGATTGAGTTGTTCACACAGATGTACATTAGATGTTAGATGACGTAAATACACCTACTTCGCTTGTCCGAACCTCGACCAAGCGTCAAGGTTAGCCGCGGCTACTAACAGTCCGTTTTCAAAACATTATTCATTGATGCTTCGCTCCTATTGGACGCAGCGTGATGTTTTATAGCATAAAGCCTTCCTTAATAAATGGACTATCCAACACAAAAAGAATTTTCTAATTTTAACCAGTAGTTCCTGAGATTAGCGCGTTCAAACAAACAAACTCTTCAGCTTTATAATAGTAGTATAGATAAAGAACTTATGTTCGAAATCTTGGCATTGATTCCATAAGAAAACTTGTTCGTATTGAAGGTCTAACTCGTCCGGTCACGTTCGTATCCGTACAAAACACACCAATAGAAACAACTTTTATTAGTAGATATTCCCTTTCGTCAGTTTTAAATATAAATTTTAGCGACCGCATTTGGAACCAAGCCTCCTTACCTTTTAGATATGGAGGTTTGGGAATCAGAAAAATTTCAAATGTAGCTCTACCAGCGTTTCTGTCTTCTGTGCATAGCATTAAAAATCTATTTAAAAAAATTCTCAATGACGACGAAATTGACGTTAGTTATGCAACAGAGGCCAGAGACGCCTGGCGAGTTCTAGCTCCAAATTCCAAATTTCCTGATTACCCATCCTCGCAAAGACAATGGGATGGGCCGCTTTGCAAAATTGCTCAAGATAATTTACTTGAGACGTCTGGCAATTCTGTAGTGCGTGCCCGCCTTTTGGCTGTGGCGGAGTGGGAGTCCGGGCTTTGGTTGCAGGCCCTACCGTCAGCCAACCTAGGCACACTGCTACACAATGACGCTTTCCGTCTGGCAACAGCACTACGACTAGGCGCCACGTGTATAGTCCCTCACCGTTGTCCTTGTGGGGATACCATCGATAGCTTTGGTCACCACGGCTTATCTTGCATTAGGAGTGCCGGCCGTTTGGGGCGACATGCCGCCCTAAACAATATTACCCACCACTCTCTTGCAACCATTAATATACCGGCCGCGTTGGAACCCACTGGTTTGGTCCGGGATGATGGCAAGAGACCGGATGGAATGACTCTGGTGCCCTGGCGATTGGGGCGGCCTTTGGTATGGGATGCTACATGCGTTGATACCCTAGCGCCGTCTCATTTTGAGGTCACCAAGTCAAAGGCCGGTACAGCAGCAGCCACAGCGGAAAACCTCAAAAGGCGCAAGTATGTAGGTATCGGAGACAGCTACATATTTGAGCTTTTTGGGGTAGAAACAATGGGTCCGTGGGGTCCATCAGCCCATCGTCTCTTTGACTTTCTGTCAAAGAGACTGATCGAGGTATCCCGCGACCAAAAGGCTGGCAATTACCTGGCTCAAAGGATAAGCATTGCCATCCAACGATGTAACATAAAAAAATTAGTGTTATTTTATGTTACATTATATTATATGTTTTACTGAATACTTAAAAATTACTTAAATATTACAAAATTTAGTAGATTAACTACGAAATTGTACAAAATACCTATGTTTTCTCTATAAGGATTGTTTTTTCAAAGGCAAATATTAACACAACTGTTCAGCCTAAATCTTATAGCCTATGTGACTTTGAGGATGTAGACATACTAACAAAACGTCCCCCATACGTCCAAATCCGGCCCCATTCGTCAAATTGAAGTATTTAGAAGTTGGTGGAGTAAATAAACTTTTTTTAGCTGTCGATGCAACTGGAGTAAATAAACTCATATACATGCATGAACTCAAAAAACAATACACTTCTTTTTTGGCAGTGGTCTAACAATAACAGAATTGCTGTACAAATTTGACATTAGAACAAAAATGTAAGCTGAAAAGCCAGGCTTACACGATTTGTTCCAAATATCATATATATATAAAAGGTCGTACGTGATACCCACCTGATTGTCTGATAATAAAGATGATTCCGTGCTTCGGAAGGCACGTTAAGGCGATACCACTGTAAATAAGGTCGTTCTGAACCTTATTTATCTCGCAAAATACTTAAATTAGGAGTTTCAATCTAAGTAATATGATTTTTGACTATTTCATCTCCAAAAGTGTAAGATGAAAACACGTTTTGATAAAATTTTCTCGATAGAAATATTTTTTGAAAAATGGTCTTCGTTCGCAGAGTTTTTGTTATTGTAGCTCAAATGCGATGAATGAAATAATGATTTTTAGACTAAAAGATAGGTTATTAGTAATTCATCAAAATGTAAATATGAAAATACAATTAACCGGTCTGATTTTATATAAAATAGAAATAACGAATTTGGCGCTTACGTTTTTTTCTTTGAGCGACTCGAGACTATCTCCTATCTCATCATTCACGGGCTAAACCGCCAAGCGCTATCCCTTGCGCGCACTTGATCAATCTGCGTACGCCTTTGCCGAGCGATGGTACCAAACATTTGAGGCCTTGTCTTAAGCCGGTGGTCCCGGCTGCCATCTGGTAGTCGTTAAAGGAACCACGTCAGAGGCCGAGGGGCGGTTCCGAAGAACTCTGACACCAGGGTGTGCATGGTTGATTAACCGTGACACCAACTCGAAAATGAATGAATGACCGCTGCTGGTGGAAATGCTGCATGGGTTGTTATCTCCGTGGTTGTTATACACGGTGAAATTTTGATCGTTCTGGACCCTTAAAGGGATGATTCAGCCCGTCGATATGAATATCTTTTTATATGGGACCAATGCTGGGAACTCAAAAAAAATTGACAGTTCCATACAAAATATTTCGGCAGCCGTTTGTATGGGAACGTCAAAAAAATTACGTACGCCGTTTACGCGCGTTAAGCCGTTGGTCCCAGCAGTTAAGCCGTTGGTCCCAGCTGCCATCTGATAGTCGTTAAAGAAACCACGTCAGAGGCCGAGAGGCGTTTCCAAGAACTCTGACACCAGGGTGTGCATGGTCGATTCACGGTGACATCTACTCGAAATGATGAGTAGCATGGAAATTGTATTTTATATTTAAACTAGCTTTCGCCCGCGGCTCCACCCGCGTCAATGTCGATCCCTCGGGAACAGTACTTTTTCCCGGGATAAAAGGTAGCCTATGTCCTTCTCAGTACTCCAGAGAACTCGTATGCAAAATTTCATGATGATCGGTTCAGTAGTTAGGGCGTGAAAGCGTAACAAACAAACAAACTCACTTTCGCATTTATAATATTAGTAAGGATAAGGATGGTTAGGTTTGTATGAAGGATTAGGTACAGACTTTATTATTTACTCGACTGCAGAAAGAGTGTGATGTATTGATGATGTGCACACAAACTGTAAAACATTTTACATGTGATGTGAACATGTAACCCCTCAAAAAATCATTGATACGATCATTGGGACATCTCAGTATCAGTCATAAGTAATATTATAGAATTAATTGCTCCTTATTTAGCGTCTATTTTTAATAAATGTGTAGATACAGGGACTTTTCCTGATCTAATGAAATTAAGTAAAGTTATACCGTTGTACAAATCGGGTGATAAAAATGATCCAACAAATTACCGTCCAATTTCTATTCTGCCAGCGTTAAGTAAAATATTTGAAAAGTTAATTTTTAATCAGTTACTTTCTTTTTTTAATCTAAATGGTCTATTTCATAGTGAACAATACGGATTTACGAAGGGTCGATCAACTACGGATGCGGGTATTGCGCTTTTAAAACATATATATTGTGCTTGGGAGAGAAAACAAAATGCTATTGGTGTTTTTTGTGATCTCTCCAAAGCATTTGATTGTGTAGACCACGATACCCTGCTGTCCAAATTGGAACACTATGGGATTAAAGGTAAATATATTGCATTAATCAAATCTTATTTGAGTAGCCGAATTCAAAAAGTTAGCGTTGATAGGGTTCAATCCTCGGGATCATCTGTTAAGATGGGCGTACCCCAGGGCTCTATACTAGGCCCCTTGTTGTTTCTTATATATATTAATGATCTGCCATACTATGTTCACACATGTAAAGCTGTACTATTTGCCGATGATACTTCTCTTATTTTCCCTGTTGATAGGACAACAGACAATTTTGACGAGGTCAATAGTACATTAGCTCAAGTATTAGAGTGGTTTACAGCAAACAATTTGCTGTTGAACGCTAAAAAGACGAAGTGTATTAAATTTTGTTTACCGAATGTTACAAAAGTACCAACACGCATAGTGGTCGAAAACGAAACGATAGATTTGGTAGATAAAACAGTATTTCTTGGGATGACAGTTGACTCGGGACTTCAATGGGGTGCCCATATCACATCCTTAGCGGGTAAACTTAGTTCTGCTGCTTACGCTGTTAGAAGAATAAGACAGTTGACTGACGTTGATACTGCGCGTTTGGTATACTTCAGCTACTTTCATAGTGTCATGTCGTATGGGATATTACTATGGGGTAACGCAGCAGAAGTTAATACCATATTCGTCCTTCAAAAACGCGCTATCAGATCTATATATATATATAGATCTGATAGCGCGTATCTAGAATATAAACTAGGTGCTAGAGAATCTCTTAGAGAATTGTTTAAAAATATAAATATTTTGACATTCCCCGCGCAATACATATTTGCAAATATTATGTTTGTTCGTAATAATCTTCATCTTTACGCGAAAAATAGTGATATCCACAACAGGAATACGAGAAATAAAAATAAATTAGCGACACCAACTTTGCGATTACAGAAAACAATGAATTCATTTTTGGGACTTAGTATACGCTTCTATAATAGAATTCCTGAAGAAATATTGGCTCTGTCATTAGGTAAGTTTAAGACTGCTGTTAAAAATCAATTGCTTAAAAATGCCTATTATTGTATTAATGACTATTTATCAGATAAAACTCCATGGAAGTAATATATTCAATAAATTGTACATCGGTGATTACTTAATGTAAAATAATTCAATTTGTTATAAATATGTGAAAGTGTAGCCCTTCAGGCACGTAGGGACCAATACTGGACTGAGTTTCTTTCGGCGTATTCTTCTCAGCAGTGGTCGTTTCGAAACGCTAGTAGCTTATCGATTTTGCAAATATTAAAAATAATAATATGACGTTCAGAAAGAGATACATGATATCCAAATTTGAATAAAATTCTATTTCATTCCATTTACATTTGCACATTTGGGAGTCTTCCCAACTACTCTTATCTTATGTTTACTGGTCGCCACGACACAGGGAATCCTAGTGTGGCGGACAGTGCCACTGTTGTTTGATACTCTACTGTATTTTCTGTACTAAATAAATATTTCTTATTTCTTATCTATACATATAATCATCATCATCATCATCATCAGGTCCTTTTTAGTCTCCACTACAGGAGCACGACCCTCTCTGTACTACTAGGGCCATACTTGGCCAGAGCAGCCAGAGGACCTGGCCTACACTCTCCACGCTGGCCAGACGGGTTGGAGAGGTGTCTTAGATGTTTATAAGCTTTGTTTAGCTTGTATTTCCTAATAAAACAGTAAAAATATTTTGTCTGTACATTTAGAATTTTTGACTGAAATGGATAGAGGGACACTTAAAAATAATAACAGAAAGCAAAAAAAATTTTTTCGAATTTTTTGTCTCTCTGTCTGTCTGTCTGTCTGTCTGTCTGTCTGTATGTATGGTCACGATTATCTCCGAAAATACTGAACCGATTTACTTCAAACTTTCACCAATTGCTTTGTTTTAACTCAGCAAAACATCTAAAGTTTGTTTCATCAAAATCGGTTCATTAAAAATAAAGTTATCGTCATTTGAATGAACTCAAGGCATTAGTTTGCCTGCAAATATACACTTGAAAATTGGTGAATTTTTTATCGTTTTGGACCCTTAAAGGGGTGACTCGACCATCAAAATGAACAACTTTTCCTATGGGAACAATGCTGGGAACTCAAAAGAAATTCGACATTCCCATACAAACTGGCCGGGCGGCGGGACTCTTTTGTATGGAAATGACAAATTATTTTTGGATTCCCAGCATTGGTCCCATAGAAAAAGTTGTTCATATTGATGACCTGAGTCACCCCTTTAAGGGTCCAAAACGATCAAATTTTCACCGTGTATAGCACTTAAATAGTAAGTGATTAAATAATAAGTGACATAAGAAAATTTAAATACAAATTCAATTCATCATCAGTATACTACAGCATTATACCTATCCATACTAATATTATAAATGCGAAAGTAACTCTGTCTATCTGTCTGTCTTCTTTTCACGCTTCAACCATTGAACCAATTTGGATGAAGTTTGATATCCGGGGAAGGACATAGGGTACCTTTTATTTCGGGAAATTCTACTTTTCCTGGGGGAGGGACATTAACGGCGGCGGCGTAGCCGCGGGCAAACGGCCAACCAATCGAAACTGTTGCGCCTAGAAACTTGAAATTTGGTACAGGAGTTCTTTTAATGATGTGAGTGAACGCTAAGAAAGTATTTTTAAGAAATTTAACTTCTAAAGGGGTAAAATTTATATGGAATTTACTCATTTCTGGACTAAGAAGTATGAAAGTAGGTATATAAGTTCTCGATTAAAATTAAAAAAAGATGTGTGTAGGTAGATGAAATTTGCAAAATTCCCCCCTTAAGGGGTAAAATGGGAGGGTAAAGGTCTTATTGAAATTTTCTCATATCCATACTTCCATACTAATAGTAATATTATAAATGCGAAAGTAACTCTGTCTGTCGTTTTTTTACGCTTCAACCATTGAACTGATTTAGATGAAATTTGGTATGGAAGTGTGAGGCCCGGGGAAGGACATAGGGTATATTTGATTCCGGGAAATTCTACTGTTCCCGAGGGATCGACATAAACGCGGGCGGAGCCGCGGGCAACAGCTAGTGTCATATATTAGTCTATCTTTTAGAACGGTCTATAGCCTACAGTTAGATAAATTTTAAACATTAGATGTTTAAAAGAGTGACTCAATAACTTTTTTTTTTTGAGACCAGAATTGAAATGTGGCGAACACACTATAACATTAAAGTTTTTAATTTATTCTTCTTAACGAGAGCGATTCTGTTTGTGACATTGTAATTTATTTGCATCTTAAATTTTCCTATGAAAATTTGTGTAATCCATTATAACCCCCGAAGGAAAACATAACAATAACTTATTTCTTAAACATTTTGCCGGAATGTGCATCGTCATTGTTAGATGGGGGGACGACGTAATCAATAATATCGGGCTATCGGCATTCCGGTACAGTCGATGACAAAAGATTATTTAGCGTGAAATTGCAGCGAGCTGAAGAAGCGATGTGGGAGCGAAATGACCATTGTTAGCGCTTACCACAGAACAACAAACACATTAGAAGTGTTTCACACGTGATTTCTAATATATAAATAAATAAAACCAGCTTCGCCTCATTTCCAGCATACTACTAACGCAACACAATTGAGTGGAAACTCCTCCTTTGGTCAAATTTTCACTAGGACCTCACTTTACACGTTAGAATACGGCATTTTTCGGTTTTTTTTCACGTAAATCTCACTTTTGTTCCTTTGATGATCGCGGGACAAACTACTTAGGTGATTCAAGTGAGCTGATCGAGCGCATTGTCGGCGCGCGTTTTCTTGCCATTAATTTCTTTGTTGTTCTGTGACGCTTACGTATATTAGGCAACCTCGGCGTGGTCTAACTGGGATGGGTGGACGTAAACGGCATAAAAAATCTCGAGATGCTCCGTGCTTAACACTTTGCCTGACACTGCCCGCCTGTAGACTTAATTCTATTGTTATTTCTTTTGTGTCTGGTTCAGTGTCAGCAAACGAGTTAATTACTTTCGTTACGTTACGATAAGTTTGATCCCGGCTGTTATCATTGATGGTAGTCGTTGAGCTATGTAAGATGCATTCAGGCATTAACTTATATAATACTAGCTTTCGCCCGCGGCTCCGCAAGCGTCAATGTCGATCCCTCGGGAATAGTACTTTTTCCCGGGATAAAAGGCTATGTCCTTCTCCGTACTCCAGAGAACTTGTATGCAAAATTTCATGATGATCGGTTCAGTAGCTACGGCGTGAAAGCGTAACAAACAAACTCACTTTCGCATTTATAAATATTAGTAAGGATAAGGAAGTAAGGATTAGTGGACCAGGCCAAACGCACAACGAATTATCTCCAACGCGCTGGTGCGAAAAATCTATTTTTGATCTGAAAGATTATCAATTTTGATGTTGACTGTACTGCAGTACAAATTCGCGTTGTATTATTTACAGCTTCGGGACGAGATCGGCTAAATGTGGAAGTGTTTTATAATATGAAGTGCTAAATAATGCACCCCTATGTTCCCGCCGGAATACTGATTGACTAAGCGTTTATGTAATTCTATCGATTTTGTAGTTTCCAGTTATAGAAGTAGAGGAACGGAATTGTTCATCATCGTCGGAACACATCATTTCGGTTTTTTTTATTACGTATCACATAAGACTTAGGGTCAATTTATACTAGCGCAGAGCCGAAGCGAAGCGGAGCGATTTTTAAATGGCAAACTTGCCTATATCTCAACATCGTAATGCTCGATCATCATCATCATCAACATTTCGTGTAGGTGTCACAGTCAATTGACCATGCACGCCCTGGTGTCAGAGTTTTTCGGAACCGCCTCTCAGCCTCTGACGTGGTTCCTTTGACGACTACCAGATGGCAGCCGGGACCAACGGCTTAACATGCCTTCCGAAGCACGGAATCATCTTAATTATCAGATAATCAGGTTATTCAAGCCTGCAATGTCCTAACCAAACTGGAAACAACTAAACAAAGTAAGCTTCCCGTGGGAATCGAACCCACGACCCCCGGGTCTACAAGCAAACGCCTTAACCACTGGACCACGGGGATAGTAATGCTCATTATAATTAAAACACGCCACTCTGGTTCTCAGCGCGAATTTTGCGGGATCTGAGTCTCAGAATAAAATGAGCACGATGAGTAAAAGTTGAGTTTGCCGTATAAAAACCGCCCACTTCGTCTCTGCGCTATTATGACTTGACCCTTACATGTGCATTATGTGTTCAAGGGTTCCGTACCCAACATAGTATCACGTCGTTTTCCCTTGCGGGGTAGATAAAGCCTAGCCTATAAGACCTTGTGGCCACATTTAGCATGTTGGAGAGCGTGTTGATGGAAACCGGAATCAAATAGTGATGGGTTGCTAGGCGCATCGCCTATTGACATGATTCCACAGATTTAAGCCCAATCCCTCGATCGGCTTTTAGAGACGCAGCTGGCACATTCTTCGGTTTTTCCTATCTCCCAGACCAGCAGGGAAGAGCACTGTACCCAACGATACCCAATAAAACATTTTAGCATCAATGTAAATATTATCCTTACTAATAATATAAATGCGAAAGTGAGTTTGTTTGTTTGTTTGTTTGTTTGTTACGCGTTCACGCCGTAACTACTGAACCGATCATCATGAAATTGTACACAAGTTCTCTAGAGTATGGAGAAGGACATAGGCTACCTTTTATCCCGGGAAAAAGTACTATTCCCGAGGGATCGACACTGACGCGGGCGGAGCTGCGGGCGAAAGCTAGTACACATATAATCCATGCTGGTCTGGGAGAAAAGAAAACGTAGAATCTACCAGCTGCTCCTCTTCCCGCGCACATCGTAAAAGTCGATCGAGGGAATGGGCAAAAATCTAAGGAATCATGTTCGTAGGTGATGCGGCTGGCAACACATCACTATTGTGATTTCGTTTGCCACCGTAAGGTCTTATAGACCTAGGCTCTATTTACCCCGCAATGAAAAAAGAAGTGATACTATGTATGTATGTATGTATAAAGTTCTTAAATAAATTTACAGGACTATAAATAAAATTAAGCTCTCACTTTCTCTGATTTAGATTACAAAATATCTTTAAACCTAAGACTTGCTAAAAGTAGCTCTTGGTCTTTCTAGTCTTTGGCACTGCATACTGCGTAAGGGATAAAGATATGATAGTAAGACCGCCTTACAATATGCTAAACGCTATTAGGTGATGCTTAGGTCTTAATGACCTGTCTATCCCGCAAGGCAAAAAGACGAGAGAGTATGTTATGTACAAAATATCATATTAAGTTACAAGGTGTAGATCTGGCGTCTTATCAAAGAAACATATCGAATGTATTTTCCGAGTTAAATGTAAGAAATTCAAAATATGTAGTTCCAAAAGTCTAATAAATTACACAGCGACAAAGACTTAAGAATTGGCAGAAAGTCTGCCGAACTTAAATTAACTTGCCGCTTCTCATTCGTCGTAAGCCTGCGAAGATTGCACTGTAATCCTATCTGCATTCCGCATTTTAAATTCCTTCAAAGAAGTGGATTTCGAATAATTTGTGCAGTTTACGGTTTCTATTATGAGCAACGAAAGTTTGGCTTGATCCGATCTTGTGGTTATAGAACTTTATTTCTCAAAGAAATTTACATTTCACTTATAGAGAAAATCCAAAAATCTAACATGTACATAGTTGGTGTGAGCAAGGCGCTGTGCATCAGAAAAATACCGTAAAACGACTATTTTTTCGTCGCGCAGTTAGCCTTATTTTTCATGGAATACCAGCATGAAAAAAATACGAAGTACAGTTCAAAGATCAAAATAAATGGTTACATCAAAATATTTTCAAAAAAATATTTAAAACCTAGCTAAATAAAATCGCAAAAAAACTATATCCAGAAAAAGTTTCGTCGCGAATTACTAGATTTTTTCAGCGACAACTATCAACTTTTATACGTCTATAAAAAGTATAACTAAATGAGCAAGATGGATACCTAAAAAAAATACAACATTTGGTTATAATTTTTGAAATATTATATTAAAAGTGAAAATTAACACGGAAATGGCAGTGACGGGTTTGAACTGAGACTGATGACATGTATGACACGAGTATATAAAATATCACGCGATGTCCGCTACAAACGGTTAAGGGATACAGCGCCTTAAAAATAAACCATTTGTTAAAAGTTAAGACGGTAGTCGCATAAACCGTGCTTATGCCTATTGTACGCTACTAAGCAAATTATAGTAAACAACATTAGGGTGCTCGTTTACTGACATCTTATACAATATCGATCGACCGACACAGATTTACTAACCTAGATATTATGTTTTTTTTTTAAACCTGGCAAAATTTATATTCTTTTTATAATCTTAAATTTAGAATAGGATATAATTGTAGGCATTTGTTTAAGTAGTTTGAAGATTATGTTTCAAGCATGTTTCTACTTATACAATAAGAAGTAGGTAAAGAAATCTTGAGAGAAGCATTTTTGTAGTTTCAATCTATGGTTAAGATTGATATCAAATTTTCGAAGCTTTGAAGAAGGAGTGCATTTTCGAGTCTCACTTAAGAGGCTACCTATTAAGTCGTACGTAATAATAATAAAATGATTTTCTTTGTTTCAGATAAAGATGGGTTACCTACACATATCGCTTTGTGTTCTTCTGTTTGCATCCATTGTCAATGCTCAAACTGGTAAGTCTTTATTTATTTTTCTTATATCATATGGAGCCATACTTGGCCAGAGCAGCCAGAGGACTTGGCCTACACTCTCCACGCTGGCCACACGGGTTGGAGAGGTCTCTCAGATGTATATAGTATGGCTTTAGTAGTACAGAGAGGGTCGTGCTCCTGTAGTGGAGACTAAAAAGACCTGATGATGATGATATCATATGGAGGGATGTCATCCTCAACTGCCTTTTTTAATGACATAGGACTGCAAACGAGTAAGCAGGTCACCTGATGGTAAGTGATCACCACTGCCGATGGACAACTGCAACACCAGGGTGTGACGGGTGCGTTGTCGGCCTTTCAAGGAGTTGGGGGAAGGAAATGGGGATGGAAGGATAAAGGATGGGCCCCGGCTCTCTCACTCACCGAACGAAGCATAGAAGCGGAAAATCTTCTACTCAAACGTCGATTTTCTTTGAGAGTGCAGTACTTCCCCGGACGAGCCGGCCCATTTATGATACTAGCAATTTATTTTGCCGGTAGCGTGGCTCTACCACAACAAAAAACGGCCTGTCCGGTGGTTGCAATTGTGGCATCAGATACGCGCGCCCGGCCTCCCAAGTTGCTACTTAATAGGCTAGTTTCCTGGGTCGTAATAATAACATAACAATTAGTCCGTCAGTTAGATATTTAAAAAAATATTGGACACGTATTTTTTCTTTTGTCATATATACAATAAATAATAAAGATAAAGCGCGTCAAAGTTCAGGAGTGGGGGTTCGTGACGTCAAAGTTTGCTAAAAATTGTAGCAAACTATGACGTCACACGGAACTTCAAACTATATCTTTATCATTTTTTGTTTAATCGACAAAAGAAAAAATACGTGTCCAATATTTTTTGAATATTTATTTTTAATATATTTATATTTATAATAATTATTTTTAATAATTATATTTTTTTAGGAAACTAGCCTATTCATCCGAGTGAGTAGTATTCTAGTACCTTTATTCCCTTCCCAGATCCAACAGATTACTATGCTTCCCCTGCTTGAAAATGCTTCTGATGGGTAGCAGCGCTGGAAGCGCAAGAAGCCAAATAAACTGCGCTTACATGCCAAGAATGGTGAGTATGGCAATATCCTTCCTCGAAACAAAGGATCGTTGGGAGAGACCTTTGTCCAGCAGTGGACATTCTTACGGCTGGAATGATGATGACGATGAAATATCTCCTGAGAGTATTAATGAATTTAAATAATGGAAGACAGTCTCGAATGTAAATAGTACAAGTCAACAAGTGATCATTGAAAAAGGAGCAACGAGATTTTACATAGTCTGGGCCATTCATTTGAAGACATTTTACTGACAGCTGAATTGAATATTGGTATACGTTGGTTGGAAGCATGTCCATAATATTTGTTCAAATGACAGAGACATGGATCACAGACTTTGAACAAGAATAAAAACTAGATAAAAAGGCCTCCTTACGAGTACCTATCTTATTTCTATGCTCCTAACCACGGAGTAACTAACTCCTAACTGAATAAGCACCTATTTAATTAAATATGATTTTTTAATTCCGATAGCTGAAGCTGACACAGGTCAGTTTTCAAAATTCGACTTATTATAGTAAGTGACAGAGCCGGAGGCCCAAACTTCCACCCCCCATATACTCCCCCATGTTCTCCCCCCAACTCCTTGAAAGGCCGGCTACTCCTGACACCACATCCAGGCAACACAGTGTTACAGTTGTCCACGGGCATCGGTGATCACTTACGAGTACCATCAATTAATTTTCTTGCTCGTTTACCATAAAAAAAAGATTTTATAGCACGGTTTAATATGGCTTTGTGTTAATGTAGGTCATAAATAAATGGTGGACAGCATAAAGTGTAATCGCTTACCAATTATGTATTTGTATTTATCGTTACAGAAACGGAGCCGCCGACGACTGCGACGACCAAAGCGCCATCTACCACCACCGCTGTGACTTCCACCTCCACCATAGCGTGGGAGGAAACCCTAAACGAAGGGCAGGCTATACAGAAGGCGTTGCAGTACCTATTACAGCAACGGCAACCCGACTGGGGCTGGGGAAATGATACACACCACGTCATGCTTACTTTGCAGGTACAGACAGCAACAGAAATATCTTGCCAGGCCCTGTATCTATATCTTGAATTTTCTCTTAAACTATAAAAAATATAAACGTGAAAATTTATATTAAGAAAGGCTTCATTAAAATCTTTGTGTATATAATTTTTTATGTTATTATTATTTATAGTTTAAGAGAAAATTCAAGATATAGATACAGGGCCTGGCAAGGTATTTCTATTGCTGACTGTACCATAACTACTATTACATCGTTTGAAGCGGAAAATAAAGCATGACTAATTCAAGAAGAAAGAAACATGAGAATTCTTATACTTATTACAAAATACCTCAAATTTCTTTTTATCACTAACTTTTCTTAACTTTGTAATAAATGTAAGAAAGAAATTAAGGGGGTATTATACTATCATAAATATCGGACCCGATGAGAGGGACGCCGCTATACATTAGATACGATACGAGATATCTCCAATCGTATCAAACGTATCGAGAAAATAATAGCGAAACTAAGTTCGCCGGGACAGCATGTCAATAAGATACGTTTTTATTACAGTTGGCCAACAACACCGGGAAGGAAATCGAACAGCAAGGTCTGGAGATGCAGTTGTCCGCCAAACAGATGGAAATAGAAATCCTGCTCATGATATCCAAGTAAGTCTAAGAGCTCATACAGCCGAGCGGCATTGCTGGCTGCTGTTGGCAGCTGGCAAAGCGTCGACGGATGCCGTCGACGTTTTGCCTGCTACCATCAATAAGTGGCGACGGCTGCAGTGGTACCTGCTGTCAACACAATGCCGCTCGTCTGTATTAGCTCTTAATCAAACACAATCACTTCTAGTAGTTTTAATTAACCGGTATTTTTTTTACTTCGCGCGGCACGACATGACTCATGCTTCCATACCTCCGACCACGGCCTCTGACCAACTTGTATAACAATTTTAATTAATTTATTTTAACCTCCGTGGTCCAGTGGTTAAGGCGTTTGCCTGTAGACCCGGGGGTCGTGGGTTCGATTCCCACGGGAAGCATACTTTGTTTAGTTGTTCCCAGTTTGGTTAGGACATGGCAGGCTTGAATCACCTGATAATAAAGATGATTCCGTGCTTCGGAAAGGTACGTTAAGCCTATGTTCCCGGCTGCCATCTTGGTAGTCGTTAAAGGAACCACGTTCGAGGCCGAGAGGCGATTCCGAAGAAGTCTGACACCAGGGTGTGCATGGTCGATTGACCGTGTCACCTACACGAAATGATGATGACTGATGTCACTCGTGAGAAGCTCGGTAGACCAGTGGCCATAAACAATATAAGCGCTTACGCATGTAAAGCAACCCCGAGCACGGTCCTCATTGGTATGAGTCACCACAAGTGGCATAAAAATGGGATACGGATTTGGAAGGTATTTCCAGCCGTTGGAACCAGCTGTTATCATGGATGTCAGTCGTTAAGATTGTTTTATTCCTAGTACCTACCATTTGCCATCATGCAGTACTTAGTTTATAAATTTATTTTTTTACTTTTGAACCACAATCTCACTCACGATAGACGTAACTCTCGAATTTGACTTTTCCAAGATGGGAATCATTAAAAGCTCGGGTTCGATCCCCGGTCAGGTCAAGATTGATCTTTTTCAGACTGACCTAGGTCTTGGATCTTCATCATCATTTCGGCTGTAGTCCACAACTGGACAAAGGTCTCTCGTTAGGAAACTCTCTCAGGCCTCTCTTTATTCCATGGAAAGATATTCCCCACGCTTGGCAGGCGGGTTGGCGAGCGCAGTTTCTTTGACTTCTTGTGCTTCCGACGCTTGAGAAATGCTTTTGATGGGCAGCAGCCCATCAGAAGTATTTTTAAACTGGGAAAGCATAAAAATTAGCTGGTATATTGTCCTTAAATTTTTGCAAATGCTTTGGAATGATGTTTCATTCAATGTTTTATTTTCCATTTTTCAGGCACCACGAATCTCCACCACCACTAGGCCGCCTCGCTGCCTATACCCTCGCTCTCGGCGCTCTCTGCAAGGACCCTCGCTGCTTCCATGGCCGGGATCTCGTCACCGCTTTACTCCACCGAGAACCTCCTCATGATCTGGAGTTTGCGTATGCAACGCTTGCAGCTTGCTCTTCGGCAGCTCACGTTCGGAGGCGACATATCAGGAGGCTCTTGGATATCGCTAATGCTGCAGCTGATCATAGCCTTGGTAAGTTAGTGTAGTAACAGTAAATCTCATTTTGCTTCCACATTGAATAATCATTCGGTGTTGTACTTTACACGGAAATGGTTAACAGATCATACTCTGATAAACTACAAAATCATGGTTATGTAACCAAATGAGATAGATTTAAACTGCTAAATTCTTATCATTCCTAATTGAATTTTAATAGCTTAGCATGTAAAATGGTCAAGACCCATAGGGGGATCGGGTCTAGGGCTGCGACAGCCATATAACATCATTTGGAGCCCAAGTCATCCTCACCTGCACGGTGGGCCCTACTCTGGCGATCCACCAACACGGACTGGGTCAGCGCGGTGGGGAAAGATCCATCCAATCCTCCAATCATGATTTCGACACAAAAAATAGGGCCTCGAGTGCCCGGTGACCTTTGCCCAGCAGTGGGAAACGACAGGCTAAAAAACCGCCCAAGTGCGAGTCGGACTCATACATTACATTAGTACATTAGCTATAATTCAATAATTCAATCTTCAGCAGTTGAACTGAGAGGTTGTGCCTACGTTGAATTATAACACTATTATTGTGTAACGAATTGATAGTATTCAAAGTGAACGAGTAAATTAATTATTAATTTTATATGCGTTTGAATTTTATTATACTTTAAACATTAGTACATTAGCTATAATATGTTTAAAATTATTAAAATCATTTTATTATATGATGTAAGTAAAAATGTATGCTTTTCGCAGTTCTTCCTTTATCTGTGCTAACGTTACTTCGTACCAAATTTTAAGATTCTGAGTTCACGGGAAGTACCCTGTAGGTTTTGATTCCCTTGCGAATGTCGAAAACTTACTGCATAAACGGCTATATCTTTTGATTGCGTTGCCTTAGAAGTTTGATTTTTTCACAGCTCCAAGGGGCAGTAGACTTGAGTGTTTCATATAAATTTCAGCTTAATACATCCACGAGTTCTTGAGAAGAAGGGTCTTGACAGACAGACAGACGGACAACAATGTGATACTATAAGGGCTTCGTCTTTTTCCTTTTGAGTTACGGAACCCAAAAAAGAAATGTAGCATTACAGTAAAAAGATCTATCAAGTAACAATTCTGATCTTTTACTTTTCAGACACTATCTCCATGGTGATCCTGGCCCTAAGATGCGTAGTACAAGACCACCGTCATCGCAGTCTGATCCACTTTGTCCGCCGCCCAATGGCTGGCTTGGCTCGACAACAGCATCCGGATGGTAGCTTTGGGAGTCTCACCACTACTGCCTTGGCCATACAGGTCAGTTTATAGACACCATGTCATTACTCTGGCCCCTTAAGATGCATGGCCCGTCGGCCCATGAATGGCCTTGCTAATAACAGCACACACATAGCGGCTTCGGCAGCCTCACTGTCACTTCTCGAGCAATATGATTAATCATTCAACATTTTCTAATAGTAGTAAATTAATTAAAAACTTTGCACAAAATATATAAAATTTATTGGCTAGAACCGTGGCGCAGCTGTCAACACGCCAGCCTGCGACACGAGAGTGCCCGGATTCGATCCCCAAGATGGAAAATGATCTTTTCCAGATTGGCCTGGGTCTTGGATGTTTATCTATATATGTATTTGTTATAAAATATAGTATCGTTGAGTTAGTATCCCATAACACAAGTCTCGAACTTACTTTGGGGCTAGCTCAATCAATGTGATTTGTCCCGTATACATTTATTTATTTATAGAAAATGTAGTGCTTGTACAAATGTTGCCCATGAGCAGCGGTGATCACTTATATGGAGGAAAGTCAGTAGGTGGTGCGGCTAGCAACCCTTAGAAAATAGGCGATGCGGATAAACGATCCCTTGAGTTCTGACTGACAGACCGGGCTGTGCCTACCTCATAAGGGTAAAAGACGTGACAGTTTGTATATATGTTTGTATGTATCGCGATTCCAGGCGCTTGAAGACTCTGACAGTGGCCCAGGTGCCCACCAACACTGGAGCCTCCCAGCTGCCAGGAAGTGGCTATTAGAGCGGCAGAACCCTGACGGAGGTTGGGGAGACGTTGCGAAGACTGCCGCTGCCGTCGCTGCCCTCACTCCCGCCTCGCTGGCTGCAGTACGACCCCCTCATTGCAGTGACAAACTATTGGACAGCCGGCATGAACCCTTAGGTAAATATCCAACCTGTATTCTTACTTTCAAGAATGAATGAGGAGCTCGATGGTCCAGTGGGTCTAAGCATTAGCGCTTGCGTGCGCTATGCAACCCCGGGCGCGGTCCCCACTGGGATGGGTGACGGCAAATGGCATAAAAAATATCTCGAGCTCCTCCGTCGGAAGGCACGTTAAGCCTTTGGTCCCAGCTATCATCATTGATGGTAGGCGTTAAGCTATGACAGATGTTTTTGGGTAGCTTGAAAATCTGACACCAGTGTTGCCCTCTTACTGGGGGGACGTGGAGGGGAAGGATGGGCCTCCGGCTCTCTCACTCACCGTACGAAGCATAGAAGCGGTAAAGCTTCTACTCAAACGTCGATTTTCTGTGAGAGTGTGGTACTTCCCCGGACGTGCCGGCCCAATTATGCTACTAGCAAAAATTAATTTTGCCGGTACCGTGGCTGTACCACAACTGTTGATTTTGGCCATTCCCTCGGATTTGAATTGAGATATTGATGATGAACAAAGGTCTAACTTATCAAACACGTGCTTTAACATAATGTTTGTCTTCGACAGACAGTAACGGGGGAGATGGTAGCCTGAAATTGGCCTACCACCAGTCCCACGCCAGCAATGACTCCGATGCCCGCAACGTGTCCTTTACCTACACCTTATGGCTCGGTACCAACGTCACCGAGAACTTCACTCTTCACATGGTCGCCCCTCGGTTAGTATCTGGATACTGAATTCCAGAAGATTCCAGGAAAATTCTTTCTTTTTCTGCTTTTATTTGTTTTTACTAAAATGAAAATATATTTGCAATGTTTTATAATATTACACGATTGTTACACATTTCAGTTAAATTGCTCAAAACGGTTTTATCGTTTCGAGAACTTACACCTCAGGTTTCGAAAACTGTAGTGCTTCATGGTCGCGGGTAGACTAAGCTGGCATTTGTTCATATTGTGTTATAAGAACTATCCAAAACTACTTGCAGTCATGTGATAAGCTTAAGATTTTATTAAATTGATGACAAGATCGCGATAAAACCGTTTTAAGAGATTTCATTCAAATGTAGATATAGTTGCAACAATTTAATAATTATTTGGAAAAAAGGAACTTTAAAAAAATAAGATAAATCATGAAAAAATTACAAAAAAACAAACTAATGTTAAAATAGTTTAATAAATGCCGAAAAAAACGTATTTAGAAGAACATAATTGAATTTCTAAATGGTGTTTCCTTTTTATTTAGATTTATTTAACAATAGCTCATTATATTCTACATACACAGTAACTTTCACAATTACACACATACTTGACACTCTGATTTGTTAACACGAAACCTGTTATTGGCTTAGAAATCTTCTGTCTCTTTTGTAAACACATATTGTACTGTAGAAAGCTGTTGGGTTTCTTTTAAATAAAATAAATATTCTTTCAGCAACGTTTCATTCTACCACGTGATGCAAATGGCCGCCGAGCAAAACCCGAAGTTCAAATTCGAGGCCAGCGAATGGCCCAACGGACACTACGTGCACACCTTGGCTGGTCATAAGGAGGAGCCCATGGGCTATCATTATTGGTTGCTGTACCGCTTGCCCGAGATACCCGACCCTATGAGCCCTCCTGGCAACCAACTGGTGGCACCTGTTGGTGAGTATTTCGAGTTGCAACCCCTACATTATAGTTACTGTGAGTCTCAGAGATGCTAATTTATGGGAGAGTACCTAAAAATTACATTTTGAGGATTTTTTTCTAGAAGTTTTAAGGTCGCCGCACACTTATTAATTAAACGGAACGTAAACGTATCAACTCGAGCAGTTCAGTATTCTTTGCATTAAACTCTCTACTGCAACGCACACTATTCGGATTCGTAAAGTAATCGCCTCGCCTCGGGACTATCATCATCATCATCAGGTCCTTTTTAGTCTCCACTACAGGAGCACGACCCTCTCTGTACTACTAGGGCCATACTTGGCCAGAGCAGCCAGAGGACTTGGCCTACACTCTCCACGCTGGCCAGACGGGTTGGAGAGGTGTCTTAGATGTTTATAAGCTTTGTTTAGCTTGTATTTCCTAAGTCGCCTTCTACGACATCCACGGGAAGACTTGGAGTGGTCCTATTCTACTCTGCCGGATACCACACGGCTAGACTCAGCTCGCGACCCCTCGGGACCAGCTCGCGGTCAACTCGCTGTCCCCGTGCTTACGGCTCGTCGTCCACGCGCTTACCTACGTCTCTCCGTAAAGTCCGTCCGTCTTCGGGTTGTATTGATTCTCTTGGATGTTGTATTCTGCTTTCTAATAAATTCTTCTATAGATTGCAGTATGTTATAAAAGAGATATTTTGCCATATGGAAATACACTTTTAAGTTATAAATTGGCCGGCTTATGCCAGCAGCGGTTGGCGAGCGGTAAGCGCGGCGTCGCCTTGTCGTAGTCAGGTCTCTACTTCACCGGGCGTTTGAGGCGAGGGCAGAGTGCCCTCGACCTTTAGAGACAACATCACTAAAGGGCCCCCAGGAGGGACGGACCTCGGCTTTGGGCGTTGCCTGTGTGCGCAAGGCTTGGAGAGACAGCAAACTCTCATATTGCCTGATGGGCCGCGTATGCGTGCATAAGTGTGCTGTAACCTTTATAGCGTGATTCGTCTTGGAAGGCGTATGTGAGCTGAACGGCGGAGAGGGAAATTTAAATGTCCTAACTAGATATTCTATTAGCTTAAATAGTTTTTTAAATACCATTAAACAACTCAGAATATTCCACTGTTCTTCTGTTTGAAAGCTACGATTCCCCATGCCATGACACCCTCATTCATATACATCGTCGTTCCCTTAAAGGGGCGACTCAGCCAATCAATATGATCAACTTTTCCTATGGGACCAATCCTAGGAAAAAAAAAATCGGAATTTCCATACTAAAGAGTTCAGCCGCCCGGCCAGTTTGTATGGAAATGTCGATTTTTTTTAGTTCCCATAGGAAAAGTAAGTTAATAGGAAATGTTTAATATTGGTGGGCTGAGTCACCCCTTTAAGTGAATGTCGAGGGTCAATTTACACGCCATATTTTCCCTTCTTTGAACTGTAACATGTTTTCATTATTCCAGGTGTGGACGACCTCTTAGTGGAAGATGGAGAACACTACCTGTTCTGGTACAAGAAGCTGTAAATCACCTTCAGAGCCTTCGATCACATTCTTGGTTTCTTCCGCTCTTCACATCATTGACGTTATTAAAATCTTTTTAAGAAGTTATGCTGATATCAGGGCCATCTTTATTAATCTTTGGGTAGAACAACAGGCTCTATGTTGGGGCACTATTTGTGTGTGTGAGAGAGAGAGAGCATTCGACTTTACAGTTTTAAGAGAAAAGTATGATGTAGACTGCCAAATCTTTTTTGATCATATCAATTTAAGGAATTTATTCAGTTTTCATTAGATTTCTATCCAATATGAAATCTCTGCTAACTGCTATCAATTCTCTGATTCCAAGCATACCTGCCTAAGAGGCAAATAATTTGTACCTAACCCACGTAAGCCAAGATATACGCTCAAGTATAAGTGAAAAGCATGTTATTAAGTTTATCAACTGTGTGAATATTTTAATTAACATTGACAAGAGAGCAATGAATGCGAGAAACTCTTATAAGACGTTGCTAGGTCGGTTGGTTGCTAGTCAAGCATCAAAAGTAGAGTCATAATTTTTCTTATCTATTTTCTGGCTTGTCCAAATGAAGACAAAGTTAAGCTGTGATCGAAACAGAGCATAAATTTGCTAACAATTATACAGTTTAAAAAAAAGTACTACAAAATTATCAAACAATCTCTTAACTGGAAATTATATCACTCAGAAAATCGTAAAGTAAAGAAAATTAAGTAAATTGTATAAGAAAATTATGACTCCACTTTTGACTGCATGTACATAGCCGAAAATACCATATGGTTGCTTCATAATATAAGACATCTCTAGACACAATTCAATAACACTATAGACTCACAGTTAAAAACTTAAGTAGTTCTTCCTCTCATAGTAACCAAGTTGTATGTTAAGACTGTGCAACTGTGAATACCTCATCCTTGTTCTGAGGTGATTACTATGTCAGGCCACAGTATCACAAGAGTGCAGTGGAAGTGGAGACACGATGAGCTCGTTTTCCCATCACTTGGCCGGCTCCTTATTTAACCATAATCAACTTTTGCTGACGGCTGTTGTAGCTGTAGTAACTTGTGAACAATATAAACAAACCATTTGAAATTCGCTATAGTTTCATGAATTTCTGGACACATTAATTCTATATGACGTGTTTTCATTATTATGATCTTGAATAAAAAACCATTGAAAATAGCCATAACTCTTCCATGCTGGTCTGGGAGAAAAGAAAATACCCAGAATGTGCCAGCTGCTTATCTTCCCGCGCAGATCGTAAAATCCGATCGAGGGATTTGCCTAAAATCTGCAGAATCATGCCAATAGGCGATGCGGCTAGCAACCCATCATATTTGGATTCTGTTTCCCGTCTACACGCCCTCCAACATGCTAAATGTGTCCATAAGTTCTTACAGACCTAGGCTCTGTCTACCTCGCAAGGGAAAAAGACGTGATACTAGGTATGTATGTATTGAAAATAGCGATCCAAGGCCTGGTTTTTCTCTTTATTTTGCTTAGGTTTGTTAACATTGTTCACAAGTTATAAAAAAATGCACAAGATGCAAAACTTTTAGTCATATATATCTGAACAAATGGAATACTTAATCTGACCTGGTGATCGCTATATAGCAAATGAATTAGCGTCCCCCCTGCTCCCATGAGTTCTGCTGATGTGAATGATTGAAAGTAAAGTCATATTTATTTCTTCAGTAATTTAGAGAGCACGTGGTCGTAGGTATAATAAAATTATTTAGCTGTGTTGAAAGTACCAAAGACGCTTGTGATCTGAGTTTTCCACTGTTTTGAAGTGAAACTTTTGTGTAAATAGTTAAAGAGCAAATTTTGTGACATGACAATTAAAGGAACACTCGGGACGCGATAAAATGAATGCCGGAAACGGAAAAGAATGATTGAAAAAAATAATTAATCACAGCAAAAATGTTTAAAAAGAATATTTTTTTTACTAGATAAGTATTGAAGTATGCATTTGTCTCCCATCTCATCTGATGGTAAGTGACGATGAAGACGAGGATGTTACATGCCTGTACAAGAGATACCCATTTATTCTACATGACATTCGCTTGTAAGTTCAAGATTGAAACTTTCCGGTTATGATACTATCTTAATCAGATGTTTTGCTTATATTTCATACTTTTAAAAGAAGATGTGGTTAAGTATAACCAACATTTCAAAAAAGACAATATGAGTAATTACCTATTTTATCATTTTCTAGCGTCACACCCGGCTTCGCACGGGTGCAATGTAGATACTAATATAGAGCAGTAAATTATACATATAAACCTTCATCTTGAATCACTCTATCTATTGCTGAAAACTGCATTTAAATCCGTTGACTAGTTTAAAAGATATAACGAACAGACAACGGAAGCGACTTGATTTTTTATACTTATCAAATATAACAGCATGAACGCTGTCATATACCGGACCCCGGGCTCCGACGGATCAAAGCGGAGACTGCAACCGGGCAAACTTGTCTGTTGACGTACCTAGGTGCTATCCAGGTTTTGTTCAAGAAAACTACTGGAGAGAGTTAAACAAATTGTATGTCGACTGTAAGGATAACTACGAGTATATTTTTGAAAATAGATTGGAATAGCGACGTCTTGCTTCGTCGTCGTTTCTTTGAGTTTGTGTGTAACACCCTAGACTTCATCGTTGCTTCCCACCAGGCAAGATAGAAGTTAAACGCACTCAATTTTTTCTTTAAAAAAAATTGCTAAGAGCTCTGCACGATTCAAAACTGGGGAAGAATGAATTGCTGTTGTTTGACTGTTGAAAAACGATAAAGATGGCGTTGGGCATTTTTGCCTTTGAGATTACGTCAGCCTACGTCCGGCCAAGGCCTGTACGCCCCAGATGATGAAAATGAAAGAAAAGAAAGAAAGAAAAATCATTTATTTGATATATCACAAAAACGGTGAAACAATGTGGGTGATACTTCAATTGTCATGTTACAATCCTGTGCTATCATTGTAAGGGGTTAGTTCTGTATTTTAATATTATACTTGACAAGTGCAATAATGCTGTATACCTTAATATTGGTGTTTTTATCGAGGTGGAATCGGCACAGAGCAACAAAGACATTAGAAATGGCAAGGGGCATGGCACCGCGCGCCTACAATGCGCTCGATCAGTATAAAGACATGCGATGGTTCGGACATGTGATGAGGATACGAAGAGTATCCGGTAAAGAAGGCCTTGGCGATCCCGGAGAGGAGAAAAGGCAGAGGACGCCCTTTGGCTACATGGTGGACAACCGTATCCAAAGACATGGAACGGGCTCAGCTGAACACACAGACAACAAAGGATAGATTATCCTGGCGCCTAAGGACGAGGAGAGCCGACCCCAAATAAAGGGATAAGGCAAGGAAGAAGAAGAAGACCTAAGTAGTTTGTCCCGCGATCGTCAAACGAACAAGTGAGATTTACGTGAAAAAAATCGGAAAATGCCGTCGTGTGCTATTCTAACGTGTAGAGTGAGAAGTCCTAGTTAAACTACACACCGGTATATCAAAAAACGTATTATAGTATTGTGTTGCGTTAGTAGTATGCTTGAAATGAGGCGACGCTGGTTTTTATAGAAATCACGCGTGATAACACTTCTAATGTGTTTGTTGTTCTGTGGAAAAGAATATGGGTAAGTGTCGTGGAGTCGTGGGACAATATTTTAATGTTTGTGTATGAGGTAACTAATATATAATATATAAAATCATGAATCTTGAATTTAGTAGACAAATTTGAATTGATTTCATCAAACCCATGGCACTGTTACTTTCGTAATCCTGTTTTAAATCAAAACTGAGGGACGTTTTTTAAACAAATTTCTGTAGTAATGAAACTAAAACATATGAATATCGGAAATCCAAGGAAAAGTTGATAAATAAAAGTTTTCTCGCCATTCCTTCGTTCGGTGGATAAAAAGGAATTTCACAAACAATCAACAGCTCGATAAAAACATCAATTGTTTAAGCAATATCTTCGCATGCGTTAGTTTGCATGTACAATAGCGGTTTAGATCAACTTTAAGATTCGTGTTATACTAAGCAATTCTCAATTTTGAATCCTTTTAATATGCGCGTCGGATCAATGAAACGAGAAACATAATTATGTTAGTCCTACTATAATGAAAGTACCTACGAAATAAATAATGAATGTTAAAAAAAAATGTTATTAGTTCGACTGTAATATCTACAAGAGAAACATCAGCTCCCCCAAATCCTACGCCTTTTCTCTTCTTGCACAGAGTCTAATCGAAATTGTTGTTCATCGATTATCTGGAACAACCGAACCCTCAAGCTAATGATTTTGGAAAATGATATTTACGTGAAAAAAACGTCGAAAAATGTCGACGTATGCTATTCTAACGTGTAAAGTGAGAAGTCCTAGTGAAACTTTGACGTAAAGAGGTGTTTCTTTTTACTCAATTGTATTGCTTTAGTAGGTAGTAAGTGTGAAATGGGGCGACGCTGGTATTAATAGAAATCACGCATCATAACACTTCTAATGTGTTTGTTGTTCTGTGGGCCCAACTTAAGGCCTGCAAAACGTACAAGAGGTAGGGGAGAAAGGGGTAATGGGAGTCAGCGGGCAATCGGATTCAGGTGTCTCTAAGCAAAACTAAACGTTCAATATCTAGGTAAATGACATGTTCAGCTTGCTCTGTACCCGATGCCCATTGTTCGAATGACTCGCGCTAGTAGCTCCACGCGTTTTTGAGTGACAATTGTTTCGTTTTCACGCCTCGCCGGTGTAAATTTTCGTCAAAACAACATTAACGGTGAGTATAGACGTTGTAGCTGTACCAAATTAACGACTATGGATAGATTTATTCTTGTTATTCAAAATTTAAATAAGCATATTAGATTGCGATTAAATTTACTGTGTGTTATTAAATTTTACAATTAACATACAGTATAGGTTTTGGATAATGGGAGCCAAAGAGCCCGCTAGTGATTACCATTACCCGCAAAAACATTCTTATTTTTTTTTCGCTTATAGATGCCGATATTACAAGTCAGAAAAACCAAATAGGCTAGCTGATCAACTGGTGATTGCACTGGATGGTATACTGCCGAATGTAATTTCTGCGATTGTTTGACTCTGATTTCCCACATGTCTGATTCCCATTGTACTGATATTAGTGCAATGGGAGTCAAACTTGTTTTTTTTTAAACGCGGAAATATATCCAAAGTTGATTCCCAAAGTGGTGAAAAGTGATAACAACTAGTAGATAAATAAGTAGTCTATTATTAAACAATTTTAATCAAGATATTAATTCGAAATAAGCTTTTATTTGATAGCTCGCTTAAGTGACTCCCATTACCCCCTTCTCCCCTAAGCAAGGTACCTGACAAATAAGCAGGCCGTGGCCGTTAGATGGTTCCACTAACTATGAATGGCGACGAGGGCGCTAATGTGCAATAGTGACAGTCATTTCCATCCGTCACTAGATGGCGTTAGCATAATCTTGGTGAAACCAAGAAAAACTGTATAATGTTTTTGTATTAGCCAAAAACATGTGTTTCATCTTTAATAAGATATTTTCACTCATATTATGTAATAAATAGTTGTCATAAACCTATAGCGCCATCTATGTGATGAGTAAGAAACAATTGATACGCGATAGGGGGCTAGGTACGGTCGCCTGCAAAAGTCGATATAGAATTTGCGTAAAAAGTTGTGTGCAGCTACACATGCTATTTAAAAATAATAGCAATTTCAACCTTAAACATGTGGGATAAGGTTCATGATATTTTAAAATATGTATGCCTACCCAATCACTGCAATCAATTTTCACCTTAAGGCTATGTATGGACTTTTGCAGGTACCGTACATGTTTTAGGTAGGTACTAATCATCGATCAAATAACTTTCGCTCTAGAGCAGGTTACCCGGACATTCTTAGGAACTGGTCTAATGCGAAACCCGAAGGGAACTAACATGTTCTAAAGGAATAAATGATTTTGAAAACTTTCATGAGGGAAGGAGTCAGTCTATATGAAACAGCGTATTTTTAACGCTCAAGATACAGGCATATGTTTCTTGTTTTATTGATTCGACGATTAATAATAGATTTATGTAATCAAACCTTAGCGTTTAACAGGCTACGCTCACATTGTGCTAATTCGTCTTGCGTTCTCAGTGCTTCACATTATACCTACCTAATGATATTTGATGAAAATATGGTAGTACCCTTTTGTTATTTTTCTAGTGATTTGCTATGTTATTAATGAACGCTGTAGTTAAACAATGCATATTTGCTAATTTTCGAGTGTACCCCTGTGTTACCTTATAATTTCAAAATCAGCATTCATTATGAAAGCGCAAGAAGGGCCTCTGCTCATTACTAGCAACAATCACGAGCGTTTCGCTATTCAATGCGACATTCTTATATTCAATCAAGGAAATCCAGCATGTACAAACAGCAATGGATGTAAAAAGTGATTGTGGCTCAATGAGCGGAGGCCTGAAGAAGCACATGTGTAGCGGGCCACTAATCATTTAGACGAGACTGAACGACTCAAGTGTTTAAGTATGAAGTGCATTAGAGTAACATTTTTATTGTACCTACTGAATGGTTCTTAATAAACATTAAATTGAATCTGTGTGTTTTATTGTTTACTAGCGACCAGGACCCCGGCTTCGCACTGGTGCAAACCTTACTAATATTATAAATGCGAAAGTTTGTTTGTTTGTTTATTTGTTTGTTTGTTACGCTTTCACGCTGTAACTACTGAACCGATCATCATGAAATTTTGCAAACAAGTACTCTGGAGTACGGAGAAGGACATAGGCTACCTTTTATCCCGGGGAAAAGTACTATTCCCGAGGGATAGACATTGACGCGGGCGGAGCCGCGGGCGAAAGCTAGTGTACATATAAATAAGACACATATGTGTCTACCAATAGTAAAAGACTCGGTAGACCAAGAACGCTATGACGCGATGAGCTGGATAAATTTAAGAATGATTGGAAGGAATAACCACGGGAAATAACGCAAGACCGGACTGAATGGAAGAAGTGGAGGGAGGCCTTTGACCAGCAGTGGGACACATGATGGCTCGAAATTAATAAATAGACAACATAATAAACCGAAAAAAATCTATACTTTTTTGGCCCCTGAAGGTAGCAAGCTTTGGAAAGATGCAAACTAATACATAAATAAATAAATGAATAAATACGGACAAATCACACAGATTGAGCTAGCCCCAAAGTACCTAAGTTCGAAACTTGTGTTATGGGATACTAACTCAACGATACTATATTTTATAACAAATACATATATAGATACCCATCCAAGACCCAGGCCAATCTGAAAAAGATCATTTTCCATCTTGACCTGGCCGGGGATCGAACTCGGATTGTCTTTGAACTCGGTCACTCCGTGTCGCAGGCTGACATGTTGACCGCTGCGCCACGGAGCTAGTCTTAAAACTTGTTTGTAGAACAATACATGAAAACATCAGCCTTCCATGCGCATTTGCTATGGTTGATGCCGTCAGGTCAGGGGTGTGATCTCCCAACTGTTTTGCTGGTGGCTGAACATACTTACGATTCATAATTCTTCGAAGTCGGTGAACACATACGACCAAACGCGCGTCGTACCTACCGGATTTGTTCGGTTTTCACTTTCGAAGGTGTCGCCGCGCGTAGTATGTTTTCGATACCAACATGGGGAAATGAAATGAAATAGAATTTTATTCAAATTTGGATATCATATACAGCGTGATTTTGAACTCCCTAGCTATATTGAAATCTGGGAATCAGAATCCCTAATGGAACACAGAATTGCAAGAAAAAAAGGTGAAAAACTAGAAAATAAATTTAACCTTTCATAGAAATTTGTCCAACTGATCGGCTGACTTTGTATGGGAAACCTAATTTTCTTTTTTGTTTTTTACCTTTCTTTCTTGCAATTCTGTGTTCCATTAGGGATTCTGATTCCCAGATTTCAATATAGCTAGGGGGTTCAAAATCACACTGTATCTCTTTCTGAACGTCATATTATTATTTTTAATATTTGCAAAATCGATAAGCTACTAGCGTTTCGAAACGACCACCGCTGAGAAGAATACGCCGAAAGAAACTCAGGGGAGTGAGACAGGCCTAATTTTGATGCACACGAATGCAGCTTTTCTTACCTCGCAGACTAGGAACTTGTGGTGGTGAGAGTACAATTGATCTCTTCCATGCTGGTCTAGGAGAAAAGAAAAAACGGTAGAATGTGCCAGCTGCTTCTCTTCCCGCGCAGACCGTAAAAGCCGATCGAGGAAACGGGCGAAATTTTGCGGAATCATGTCAATAGGAGATGCGGCTAGCAACCCATCACTATTTTGATTCCGTTTTCCATCTACACGTCCTCCAATTGCTAAATGTGGCCACAAAGTCTTATAGACCTAGGCTCTGTCTACCCCACGCCTACACTGGGAGTGAGACAGGCCTGATTCTGATGCACAGGAATGCAGCTGCTTTTCTTACCTCACAGACTAGGAACTGGTGGAGAGAATGGGTAATAATATTAATAATATATTACTAATAGTAATATTATATTACTAACAGTATTAATATTATTAATAGTATCTAAGGAAATCTAATATCAATATCTATATATAATCTAATATCAATATTAATTATTATTAAGTAATTATTAGATACTATTGTATCTAAGGAAATTATAATAAGGAAGCAATTAAAACTACACATTAGATCCAACATTTATTAAATTTGTACAATTTACACATTAACACCAAGACACATCGCTAGGTACATATATACCTAAGTGCAGAAAGCTATAGAAAACTTTATATATTGCGTCAAAAATGGGAAAGACATCGACCATAAAAATATTGGATAGCTTTGTTATACTAGTGTTACAGTTCCTCCGATCTAAGGAATATTCACGGATACATATGCCTAGCAAAATAATACATATTCCTATGGCATTTGGATACAATTTCGAATGGCAACGAATTTCTAAAATACTAATAATATTTTTAAGCTGAAAATAGGCTATATATATATATATATATATATATGTAATAACTTGAACCTTAAACCCGTTTCAAAAACAACAAAATCTTGCAATATTAAGCAAAAAACAGAGTAATAAATAAATTTAGTTTCTATTGTAAAGTTGACAATCTTCGGAAGGCTGCGTCAAAAATCCGCCAGGGGCGCCACTGGTAGGGGTACAAAGGTACATTTATAGGCAACTGCGTTCAATATATGATTTTACATGGATTTAATGGAATATTACATACTAATATTAAAAGTTACGCGAGACATAATTTATATTATAACAAACGGTTTCACTCACATATCGTTATGGCCATCTTCAGAAGATGGCCATCTGAATTGGCTGAAACTTGTCGGCGATACCGACTAACGATACGTGAGTGAAACCGATTGTTATAATATAAAATATTACATACCTTATGTGGGATCAACATATGTTACAGTACAGTCAGCTACCGAGATACCTGATCCCGCCCTATTCCTAAATCTTGAATTTTCTAGTAATACAAAAATAAATTTAACATGAAAATGTACCTACATTCAGAAAGTCTTAATTAATAAGATCTTTCTGAATATATATTTTCATTTTAATATTAGTTTTAGTTTAAGAGAAAATTTAAGTTGAGGTTAGGTACCTCGGTGGCTGACTGTACTATACTATCTCGCCTAAGCCCGTAAACGATGGCTTGCTCGATGTTTTCCTATAATGACCTTCACAAAAAGACTGTCTTTTCGAATTTTGGTATAAAATATATCTTTCATGTTTGATTTTCGTCTAAAGTACAAAAAAATATATTTAGTTCAGTAGTTTTAATCTTATTTGAGTTTCAGTAATACTGTCACCGGTATCTTGCAGTCTGGTTTTATGCTTTGATTAGAACCACTGATTATCGTCAATGGACAACCTACAGTTTTTCCGATTCCGATGATGATTAAAATATTGCTTGGGATTTCAAAACATTTTAAAACATCCTGTATATATGTACACAACAAATGCAAACTAATTTTAAGCATTCAAAACTATAAATAAATAGCAATAAAAGATGATATTCACCTGTATATATGTACACAACAAATGCAAACTAATTTTAAGCATTAAAAACTATAAATAAATAGCAATAAAAGATGATATTAAATGTAAAATTATTTTTCCATGCATTATGTATCTGCGAGGTTTCATTTAGATCCAAGAACTGTATTTCATAAGGAGGTAAATACACTATATGAATAATACCATCCATACAACCATTATTAAAAATATTGTAAAAGTACAAAAGGAATTTATACTTACACAAATACAAACTTTACATTTTATTACATATTACATTATTTTAATTTAAAGGTATGCGATCTTTGAAATGTTAAAACAAATATCGATACATTAAAAATCGGCCCACAATCGACTGACATATCGGTGAACATACATTAAGAGGATACATACATTTCTTAGGGTACAGTGCTACCTACAGGAATACTAAGAAAAGCTTCACGTTCTCACTTAAAATAGTAAGTGTGTTTTTGAATTCACGATGGTATTCTGATCTACTCTTATTAAATTATGAATTATGATAAAAAAAAATTGAGTGAGTAGTGAGAGTACGTGAGAGTTCGGGCACCGGTGACCTTGAGGCGAGGCGTGTAAGCGCTAGGGTTGATACAACTCACTACTACACCTGCCGGTGCGAGTCATGCGAGAAACGCACACATGACCAAGGCAGTCGGCGACGGCCCGTTCCGGCACGCCCCTCGATGCCCCCGCGCACATCAAATTTTACGTGCACACAAGCTTAGTGTCGTTTCTTTTCGTGTAGTGTATATATTCTTTGAAGCGGTTAAGTCTATATACGACCTGCATATCTTGTACTGCGAGTGCAAACAGTAGATCATAAAATGATTTGAAAAGTTGTCGTCTCGCGATATTTTTTTTTATTATATATAGTTTTCCTTTAAATCGTTTATTTCAAGTGGCAGCACTGGACCCCGAAATATTCATGTATGTAGTAGTCAAAGAATACATACAGTGGAACATAGAATCCTTTTTAAAAATCTTAGAAATATGATCAATATTATGTGCGGTTAAATAACAGTCACCTCTTTAAACTGAAAATTGTCGATAGCCCACTATGTAGGGCATGTGAGGAATCGGAGGAGACAATGAGACACATTGTCTTTGTTCTCGTTTGCTGGTAAGCGTTTGGACGTCTTCGGATCGGCTTATCCTGAGCTAGAGGACTACAGGCACTACGCACTGGGCGATGTTCTGAGTTTATGCAGTCCTTCTTCGGAAATCACCGTATGGGTGAGTAAGGCATGGTGTAAGTACAAAATAACCCGAAGGATAGACGTGCTTACGATTCTGAATCGATCCCATTGAAAATAAGATTTAACGTTAAATTTGAGGCCTAGTCCAACAGCGGACTTCCTGCGGCCAAGATGATGATGATGAAGACAATACGAACCATGGTAATATAAAGTAGCCTATGTGCATAAAGGGAACCGTCGTAGGAATGAAGGGCGCTACTGTTTTTCTTCTAGAACAGCATAAGACTCGTTTACGGAGGCACCGCGTCGAGCGGAGCGTTAAGCGGCGCGTGCTTACAAAATAAACCTTAAGTACTAAAATATGAGATAAAAGTCAAAAAAAAAAAAGTCAAAGATTTTTATTCAAAATTGGATACATGTATCTCTTTTTGAACGTCATATTTTTATTTTTTATATATTTTTTTATATATGCAAAATTGAAATACTACTAGCGTTTCGGAACGACCACTGGTGAGAAGAATACGCCGAAAGAAACTCAATCCAGCCTTTTTGGGTTTTATTCAGATTGAAAGCGGCATGCGAAAGATGGAGCGCGTAGAGCGTCATTAAACTGCCACAAGAGCAGACGTTTTGAACCGCATGTCATACAACATAAGGTTTATTTTAAATTGATTTATTCTCAGTATCTGCGCCGCACCTCTTAAGTGTGCGCTGAGCTTATGGCAAAGAATCTAGCAGTACCCAAACATCAGTTTTAAAAATTTTAATTATACCACTGTGGAATAATGTGCTACTTACATGAAGAGAATTCGAAAAATATTTCTGATTATGTAAGCATCTAGCATGACCCTCTCTGTACTACTTGTTCCTGCAGTGGAGACTAAAAAGACCTGATGATCGTGATGAAGCATCTAGCTGAAAAATTCTGGGCACTTTAAAATTGCTATCCATACATTAAAGATTGGTTGGAAGAGTATCAGAAGTATTAAAATATTCAAAAAATAATATAACCATAAGATAACCTTCAAAATATATAGCGAATTTTATTATGAGGCAATTTCAAAAAACGCAATATTTAACATAGCTGCCGAACAGAGTTCTCACATCACGCGTACAAAGGCTAAACTTGCGACGTCACTGCTCTGTATTATTTTCAAAGGAAGGTTTAGACCGATACAAAAGAACGTGACTTTGTCACCTTTATATCTTGAACAGATTTTGAGTTAGCAACGGTGAGAGATAGATGCACGATAGATACTATAGGCTAGTTTCCTAAAAAAATATAATTAGTCCGTCAGTTAGATATTCAAAAAATATTGAACACGTATTTTTTCTATTGTCGATTAAACAAAAAATGATAAAGATATATCCCTTTGAAGTTCCGTGTGACGTCATAGTTTGCTACAATTTTTAGCAAACTTTGACGTCACGAGCCCCTACTCTTTGATTGAACTTTGACGCGCTTTATCTTTATTATTTATTGTTTATTTGACAAAAGAAAAATTACGTGTCCTATATTTTTTGATTATCTAACTGACGGACTAATTGTTGTTATTATTACGACCCATGAAACTAGCCTATTGCTACCTACTGCTGCTGCTTCAGAACGTGACACTTTTTTGCGTGTAGCCGGTAGATGTTATCACGTCAACATGGGCAAGGACCCTATCTGCAGCAAAGTACAGCTGTTATTGATTATCTAATGACAACATCTGTTCAGTTAGTTCTAATACCATTCGAAATATATACAATACGCAAAGAAAACCCGATCCTCGATGGGGTGATTCAGCTCGTCGATATGAACAACTTTACCTACGGGAACAATGCTGGGAATGTTCTTTTCCGTTCCCATACAAATTGACAGGGCGGCCGAACATTTTAGTTTGGAAATGTAAATTTTTTGAGTCCAGTTTTGATTCCATAGGAAAAGTTGTGTATATAGATGGGCTGAATCAGCCCTTCGAGAATCGGACAGGGTTTTTGTTTACAAATTGTATAAAAAGGAATATAGCGTAAAAAAACGCGATGCAAAAATGCAACAGCATTACGCTAAAGTATTTCGAATTTCGAAAGTAATAAATGCGAAGTTGTATGTATTATTGTATTAAAATCTTTTTTGATAGAAAAATATTATACATATTGCACATTACTAGATATTGAATTAAATTAAACATAAAAATAAATATTCAAACATATCACTCACGAATAAAAAAAGAAAAAACAGCCATTATTTATATTATAATATAATTATATTAAAATAATTTATTTAAAAAATTATAGTTATCTATTATTTTCACTGCCTGTTCAAAACAAATTCACATTTACAATTCTATTATTAGATACAAAAATCACAACATACTTTAATAAATTGACAAAAAAATCGTGTTCCCGGTAAATTTTCGTCCTTACATATTGGTTTGGCAGCCCAAAGCTGGGCAGGTTGCAGTGGCATAACTACAGGGCGGCAAAATAAAATAAATAAATATATATGGACAAATCATACAGATTGAGCTAGCCCCAAAGTAAGTTCGAGACTTGAGTTATGGGATAATAACTCAACGATACTATATTTTATAACAAATACATATATAGATAAACATCCAAAACCCAGGCCAATCTGAAAAAGAGCATTTTCCATCTTGACCTGGCCAGGGATCGAACCCGGTCACTCCGTGTCGCAGTCTGGCGTGTTGACTACTGCGCCACGGAGCTAGTAAAAAAAAATGCGACCAGGACCAGAAGAGTAGGGGATGGGGGGTAATTGAGCTAGCTATGCCATCAAAAAGTCATTCGCTAAACTCGCACTGATGGGCCACATTGAATGAGTTTGCGAGAGGGAGATGGAATACTTGCGTCTCTGTCAGTTTGCCCAAACTTGGGCCTCATATCCTCGCTACACCAAGATCAAAATATAATACCAAAGCATGCAGCAGGCGAGGCAACGTAACTTATATGGGGCAGTAAATTATACATATAAACCCTCCTCTTCAATCACTCTATCTATTAAAAAAAACCTCATCAAAATCCATTGTGTAGTTTTAAAGATCTAATTATACATGCATAGTATCACGTCTTTTTCCCTTGCGGGGTAGACAGAGCCTAGGTTTATAAGACCTGAAGGCCACGTTTAGCATGTTGGTGGGCATTAAGTGGAAAACGGAATCAAAATAGTGATGGGTTGCTAGCCGCATCGCCTATTAGTTTTTGCCTATAGGCTTTTACGATCTGCGCGGGAAGAGAAGCAGCTGGTACATTCTACATTTTATTCTTTTCTCCCAGTCCAGCATGGAAAAGCTTAAAGATCTAAGCATACATAGATACAGACATTTTTCAACCCGCCCCGGGTTGAAAAAATTTCCAAATGATAGTTGAAGAGAGACAAAACAATATTATATGGAATGCCAACATTATATATAATGATGAGCAAAGACTATTTTGATATGAACATATTTTTTTATCTTGCATATGTATGTTTGTCTGTTCTATTGTCGTCTACATTACCTAAACGGCTTGACCGATTTTGAAGTGCGAGGTGTCATTAGATTCGAATCCTTCTCCGGAGTGTCATAGGCTGTGACGTTAGCAATCATGTTATATGGCGGACGTAAACTGTTAAAAAACTGTTTTTTTAACAGTTTACGTCCGGGTTTAATAATTATAATTCAAATAAATAAATAAAAAATAAAAATAATCCATTTGGTACAAATTAACTACTAAAACATCTGTATTTTTGATCATGGTGTAGCAAGGCCCTTACATTATTCACTAAACGACAGTTAAAATATCGTGCATGATATAAACAAAAGTGCATTATTCATATGAAATAAATATAAACATTATTATTCTATATTTAACAAAAAATGGACAAATGAGACTAAAATTTAAAATAAATATCATCGGTTGTTTAAAACTACCCTCTTTTTGGAGTCGGGTAAATAAAAACGTGTAAAGTCTTTAGTTACTTCCGACGTCACCTTATCTATATTCAAACTAACGTAGCAGACATTCGTATATACGGGTTATTCACGTATGAAAAATGCATGCTGCTTCGTAGATTCAAAATGTATCTGAATTCTTACGTGATTAACCTGTATATAAAACATTTCACCGTTATCGCTTATAGACCAAAGTATAGTCCTGTTTACTATACCAGCTACCAGATGACGTGTCAATGCGGACATTGACTTATGCATGTCATAATACATGTAGTACGCGATAATCTGTTCTATGTCACAGAGGTAACAAATACTATGTACAACTCAAATTATTATTAATTTAATATTGATGCCAATAATAAAATCAATTATCTAACTCATTAAAAAACAAAAATATACGATAGCAATAGGTAGAGTCAATGACCGTAATTGACGTTCTATCTGGCGTCTATTATAATAAACACGAAGTTTCATTCAAAAACGTTACAAATCCATATTCAATATTGCTATTAAAACAAAACATACCATTATACAGTTACAAATTCTTATTTCTTGTATATCACATAGAACCGTAGAGGTATTTAGACATTATTTCTAAAAACTATGGCTCAGTCACTTTAAACAGGCAAAAGGGATCATCCTAAAACTTTTGTCACTCTAATTTCATGATTTCCCCTCCTTGTCACATTTGTGCAACCATAGTTTGACGGCATATAGTTAAATATTAGAAAATGTCCAGCAATGGACTTCTTGCGGCTGAGATGGATATTTTTAAGTTTTTCTTGAAAATGGTTACATTAAGATTTTATTTTAACTCAGAAAGCCACCGATGCGTACACAAAGCAAGTGAAAACGGTGGTGGGATCTTAAGACCCCATATCACAAGCTGTCACACTTCTTTGATCCCTCCCCTTACCATAACGTGTGACAATTTATTAGGCTACAAAGAGCGGTGGCCATTTAACAAAGCTCGTTAGAGGTTTGATCCGCACGCGGCAATCATTCGCCAACTAACGATTCAAAAATGTAACTTTGGAATCGCTCGCGTATATCACCCGTATAGTATTAACCCGTATAATCTGGGGTACTATTTTTAAAGTCACGCTTTCAAAAATAGTACCCCAGATTCCTGTTTGAACACATCGGAACGTCCCGTATGCTGTTTTCATGACTGAACCATAATTGGTAGATTTTACCGATAAGTTAAAATGTACTTTAAGTGATGTGCGATAGAGTTCATTGTTTAGCGGCCGCGGCGGCGGCGGCCAGGCGCCCCGTGACTGTGGTATAGGCCAACCCCAGTGCCCACGACACTTCATGGCCATGCACTTTCTTGAACAGCTGCAAGAACAACAAGACCCTTTTAACGCTAGTCTGATACATACGTATTATCACGTCTTTATCCCTTACGGGGTAGACCGAGCCTAAGTTCATAAGACCGAAAGGCCACGTTAAGCGTGTTGGTGGGCGTAAAAGTTAAAAAACAGAATCAAAATGATGGGTTGCTAGCCGCATCACCCATTGTCATGATTCTTTAGATTTTCGCCCATTCCCTTGACCAGCTTCTACGATTTGCGCAAGAATAGAAGCTACCTGCATGGAAGATCCAGTCTGATATACATATGTGACAAATCAATTTAGAGACCAATGCATTCACAATCTGTGGCGCTTCCAGACTGACCGGCGCCATATAGAGGATGTCGCATACAAATAACGCTGGCTTATATTAAATATAAATATAATATAAATAATAAATATATACGGACATATCACACAGATTGAGCTAGCCCCAAAGTAAGTTCGAGACTTGTGTTATGGGATACTAACTCAATGATACTATATTTTATAACAGGTACATATATAGATATACATCCAAGACCCAGGTCAATCTGAAAAAGATCATTTTCCATCTTGACCTGGCCGGGGATCGAACCCGGTCACTGTCGTATCGCAGACAGGCGTGTTGACCGCTGCGCCACGGAGCTAGTCAAACAATATCTTTCAGTCTTACTTGGTTTTACCAAGTTTAGGTAAGCCTAAACTTGGTAAACGCCATCTAGTGGAAAAGTCTGTGCTCTCCGCCGCCCATAGTCCATAGTAATAGCGTGAAATTTCTGTCTGCGCCTCGTAGTCCGATGGAGGAATGGTTAGGGTTCAACTAGCTCAAAGAGTGCTTTCGCACTCTCCAAAATGAATCCTATAAAATACCGATAGGTAAGCGACTTTACGGCGATGCTCCAGGGATTGCAATTTCCTATTTGCGACCACGTCGTTGTTTATGAGCCTGCGGGCTCTTCGGTCAATAGAGTCCAATACTTCCATATCCATACTAATATTATAAATGCGAAAGTAACTCTCGTCTATGTGTCTGTTTGTCATCTTTTCACACTTCAACCATTGCACCAATTTGGATGAAATTGATAAGGATCGAGGCCCGGGGAATGACATTAAATACCTTTCTTTTCGGAAAATTCAATGTTCCCGAGGGATCGACATTAACGCGGGCGTAGCCGCGGGCAAAAGCTAGTGTTATATACAGCGAGTAACATAACCAACGACGTTCCCAAAAAAATACATTTTCATACATATTCATAAAAAAATCTGAGCTCCCAACAATAGGCTTGTAACGTTGCAGCATGCCCCCTGCATGCTGCATCTCGTCCAACCTCATTTCTCTGATCCTGTCCATTTTTCATTCCTTATTTTAATTCAAATTTCATTTTTAATTCAAATTTCATTCCATTCAATTTTTAGATTACTTTCTCTTTCTCTCATCACTCATTCTTTAGTCTGCTACCACCTTTCAGTCTGCTATCATCTTTCAGTCTGCTACCACCTTTCAGTCTGCTACCACCTTTCAGTCTACTACCATCTTTCATTCTACTACCATCTCTTGGAGCATATCAGTCTCTTTTATTAATTATTGAAGTCAACGTCTACATAGTTGAAGTTGTAAAGCGAAGTTGTAATAAAGTTATTATCTGTGTGTTCTGTGTGCCGAGTCTTGTGTTCTCCCTAACTTCCTATTTATGTGAGAACTCGGCTAGAGCGCCGGGATAGTCGAGAGTCGAGCCCTCACAGGCTAGTTTCCTAAAAAAATACAATTAGTCCGTCTTATAGATTATCGAAAAATATTAGATACGTATTATTTCATTAATCAAACAAAAGATGATAAAGATATAGCCCGTTAAAGTTCCGCGTGACGTCACTATCCAGTACACTTTTTACCGGCCTGTTGCGTCATGAACCCGCACTCCTGAACTTTGATGCGCTCTATCTTTATTATCTTTTGTTTGATTGAAAAAAGAAAAAATACGTATCTAATATTTTTCGATAATCTATAAGACGGACTAATTATATTTTTTTAGGAAACTAGCCTATTGCTGGGAGCTCAGATTTTTTTATGAATATGTATTAATTTGTGTATGACAGCCTCCGTGGTCCAGTGGTTAAGGCGTTTGCCTGTTGACCCGGGGGTCGTGGGTTCGATTCCCACCGGAAGCATACTTCGTTTAGTTGCTTCCAGTTTGGTTAGGACATTGCAGGCTTGAATAACCTGATTGTCTGATAATAAAGATGATTCCGTGCTTCGGAAGGCACGTTAAGCCGGTGGTCCCGGCTGCCATCTGGTAGTCGTTAAAGGAACCACGTCAGAGGCCGAGAGGCGGTTCCGAAGAACTCTGACACCAGGGTGTGCATGGTCGATTGACCGTGACACCTACTCGAAATGATGATGATAGGAAAAATTGATCATTTCGACAGGCTGAGTCACCTCTTCACAGGAACGTCGTTGTCAAAGTCAAAGTCAAAGATTTTTATTCAAAATTGGATACATGTATCTCTTTTTGAACGTCATATTTTTTAATATATGCAAAATTGAAATACTACTAGCGTTTCGGAACGACCACTGGTGATAAGAAGTTGGTTGGTTACACGCTGTATATGTCGAAAGTGTACTCACCGAAATAGGCTCGTGGTCGCCAATCTTGTACAAGTCCTGCAGGAGCGTGACCACGTAGACCAAGTCCACGCATGCCCACGGCTGGTCCACGTTGGAGTCTGAGCAGGCACGTAGTGCGGCGGCGCGGTACCTCGCCACCGACACCGTGCCGCCCTTCATCACGTCTGGAAACCAACATACAATAAGCGTACATGCATATCATCATCAGGTCTTTTTAGTCTCCACTGCAGGAGCATGTCCCTCTCTGTACTACCGGAGCCATACTTGGCCAGAGCAGAGGATTTGGCCTACACTCTCCTCGCTGGCCAGACGGGTTGGAGAGGTCTCATTGATGTAATAATAATTATAAATTTTATTTATTTATTTATCAAATCAAAATCAAAACTTTTATTTAGAAAATAGGCCTTTGCAGGTCCAATCACTTTTTAAAAGAACGAATCATTTGGAGAGGCCTTAGTCCAGCAGTGGACTTCTCGTAAGAAGTAGACGGTTTGCTTCCTTACTTTTCGTGTGTGTAAGTGGCCAACACTGGTGAAGGATTTTTCAAGCTGCCTAAAAGTATCGGACATAATTTAACAACCGCCAACCGCTTAACGTCCTTCAGAAGCACGCAGGGACTCGAGAAAATGTTGTATCACTTGTGGTCACCCATCCCAGTGGGGACCACGCCCGGGTTGCTTTTCATGCGTAAGCACTTATTATGCGCACGTCAACGGGGCCATCGAGATCTTACGGATAAAATGATGATGATGATCATCATCATCACATCAGCCGGAAGAAATCCACTGCTGGTTATAGACCTCAAGGATTTCCAATACGACTAATACATAAATAAAAATGACGATCATCATCATCATCATAAAGTCTTTTAGTCTCCACTGCAGGAGCATGACCCTCTCTGTACTACCGGAGCCATACTTGGCCAGAGCAGAGGATTTGGCCTACACTCTCCTCGCTGGCCAGACGGGTTGGAGAGGTCTCTATGATGTTTATGAGCTTTGTGTAGCTTATATTTCCTAAGTCGCCTCTTACGACATCCATGGAAAGACTTGGAGTGGTCCTATTCTACTCTAACGGAAACCACACGGCTAGAAAAAATTGATGATATTACTTACCTATCAACCCAGCGTCAGCGGCGACATCATAGAAGTATGACATACAAGCCACAGCCCCTTTAGGCACCTGTTTGGGCTTAACGTCCCTCGTGTTCATGACGTATCGCTTCACCACTTCGTGGCATCGACTCATCGCCGCGTCCCTCTTCATGCTGCTACTGCGTGGCGCTCCACTGACAAGAAAATTAGGTTACATCAGAAGGGAGCAGAGTATTGGCTTTACCTATGAAATGCCTCCGTGGTCCAGTGGTTAAGGCGTGTGCCTGTAGAACCGGGGGTCGTGGGTTCGATTCCCAGGGGAAGCATACCGTGTTTCCAGTTTGGTTAGAATATTGCGGGCTTGAATCACCTGCATGTCTGATAATTAAGATGATTCCGTGCTTCGGAAGGCACATTAAGCCGTTGGTCCCGGCTGCCATCTGGTAGTCGTTAAAGGAACCACGTCAGAGGCCGAGAGGCGGTTTCGAAAAACTCTGACACCAGAACATTTCGTGGGTGTGCATTGCGAAACGCTAGTAGTATTTCGATTTTGCATAAATTAAACAAAATATAACAAATACAAATATGACGTTCAAAAAGAGATACATGTATCCAATTTTGAATATTTTTTTTTTACTTTTTTTTTGACCAGTGTACAAACGTGGTCCCTTGCCTCATAAGAAAGCTCAAAGAGCTATGGAGAGAGCTTTGCTCAGTGTTAACCTGCGAGATCGAATCAGAAACAAGGAGGTTCGTAAGAGATCGAAGGTCACCGACATAGCTCAGCGGATTAGCTCTTTGAAGTGGCAGCGGGCGGGGCACATAGCGCGTAGAACCGATGGCCGATGGGGCAGAAGGGTTCTCGAGCGACCACATATCTGCAAGCGCAGCGTCAAACATCCACCGACCAGATGGTCGGATGACCTAAGGCCGCAGGAAGACGCTGGATGCAGGCGTTGTGAAGTCGGTTAAAAATACATTGTACGAGACTCACCTAACATAATAATGTTTGTTGGCGTAAGTCCACGGCTCTCGTTTTAGTATGGGTTCCAAGCAGACCGACTCGAATTCAGTAGTGTTTTCATCGCCGGCCTCTAGTTGGAAGATGCCGAAGCGAGCCGCCAGCAGACCGAGTTTCAGGTAACTGTGAACATAAAAATCCTTTTCATCTCAATTGATTGCCTCCGTGGTTAAGGCTTCTGCCTGTAGACCCGGGGGTCGTGGGTTCGATTCCCACGGGAAGCATACTTTATTTTGTTTCCAATTTGGTTAGGACATTGCAGGCTTGAATCACCTGATTGTCTTATAATGAAGATGATTCCGTGCTTCGGAAGGCACGTTAAGCCGTTGGTCCCGGCTGCCATCTGGTAGTCGTTAAAAGAACCACGTCAGAGGCCGAGAGGCGGTTCCGAAGAACTGACACCAGGGTGTGCATGGTCGATTGACCGTGACACCTACACGAAATGATGATCTCAATTGTGGTAGAGCCACGCTACCGGCAAACTTCATTTATGCTAGTAGCATGAATGGGCCGGCTCGTTCGGGGAAGTACCACTCTCTCACAGAAAATCGTCGCTTGAGTAGAAGCTTTACCGCTTCTATGCTTCGTTCGGTGAGTGAGAGAGCCGGAGGCCCATCCTTCCTCCTCCCCCATTCCCTGCCATGTCCTCCCCCAAACTCCTTGAAAGGCCGGCAATGCTGTTACACCTTGATGTTGCAGTTGTCCTTGGGCACCGTTGATCGCTTACCATCAGGTGACTCGCTTGCAAGATCCCCGTCTAAAATACGTTTTTATTCCCGAGGGAGTAAAAAAGGTTTTATTTCACAATTCGATAATTTTTTTTTAGTACAGAAATATTGTTTTTCTCATAGAGGTAGATGAAAAGCAGAATGTGTCTCGGGACTAACATAATACTTCTACTTAGGGCAACATACTCTGAATCCCTCGCTAAGCTCGGGATTCTATGCTAGGCTCCTTTGTTACGCTAAGGTATTTTGGACGAGAAGACACTGCGTAGCTTCCCAAATGCTGCTAAGCCCAGTCTGATTTATCGTAATAATTATCATCATCATCAGGTCTTTTTAGTCTCCACTGCAGGAGCATGACCCTCTTTATACTACCGGAGCCATACTTGGCCAGAGCTGACAGGGGATTTGGCCCCCACTCTCCTCCCTGGCCAGACGGGTTCGTGATGTCTCATTGATGTTTAGGTTATGAGCTTTGTTTAGCTTGTATTTCCTAAGTCGCCTCTTACGACATCCATGAGAAGACTAGGAGTGGTCCTATTCTACTCTGCCGGAAACCACACGGCTCGTAATAATAAGTCTACGTTATTATTATTTTGTCTTAACTTCCTGGAATTATTAGGAATACAGTACCTATGTGTATAGAGAGTGATGTTCTCCCCAGCAGGCAGGATGAAATGGTCTGACAAGGGGTATTCTTCCTTTTCAATGTCGCTCAGTTGATAAGTAATTTGGGTAGATCCCCCGCCAAGATCCAAGGCAGCCATAGTATCGCCGCCGATCAAATCTATAAAAATATATATAATTGTTCTAAGCATATCAACATGCTAAACGTCGCCTTTCTGTCTTATGTCCCTAGGCTCTGTCTACCCCGTACGGGATAAAGACAGATAGTTACCAGAGTTAGTCCTGAACTTTGCTGCATTTTTATTTCAACTTGAGTATTTAATTATTATTGATATAACAGTCAATCATGCAAAGCAGTGTGAGGTAGTACGGGCCCTTAAGGGTATGATCAGGGTGTCATCCTCAACTACCTGTCCGGTGGTAGCAGGTATGGCATCGGGTACGCGCGCCCGGCCTCCATAGCTGCTACTTGCATTCCCCCATTCTTCCAAGTGAGTAGTATCCCAATATCTTCATTTCCTTGCCAAATCCAACAAATGTCTGTCCTTCCCCAGATGTTCCCCAGCATAATATAATGATTTCGATGGGCAGCAGCGTCGGAAGCACAAGAAGCCAAAGGAACTGCGCTCGCCAACCCGCCTGCCAAGTGTGGTGAGCATGGTAATATCCTCCCATGTAACGACGAGTCCTTGAGAGAGGCCCTTGTTCATCAGTGGACTTTGCGGAATTTTGCGTCTTCAGTAGATGGCTGACACTGACACAAATAGTGATGTGCTGCTGGGAATATTGGAAATTTACGGAAATTTACACATTGTAAATTTACGGGAATATTCCCAATGTTTCCATAAACTTTCCCAAAGTTTCCATTTTTTAAATAATATAATTTCATCGTTTATACGGCATATGCATATATTTATTTATTTATATTTATTTATGTACGTGCGTGCAACAATGAGCGCGAAGAGTAAAATTTTTGATCACTTTTTAACACACACAAATAATGAACAGACCAAATATTCGTTCTGTAAAACCTTACACGAGAATATTCCCAAAGTTTCCAATATTCCCGGGAACGGCACATCACTATGACACAAAAAACAGAATATTACTTACTATGCAGCAAGTTGAGCGTGTACCAAATGAAAATTCCCTCATCAGATCCATCCATTATTTCGACGCTGTCACTGTTCACGTCGAAACCAAGCCTGGAAATTGGATAAAGTACTAAATTGACGACCTCTGTTAACATGCCAGTCTGTCCAGAGATTCCGGGTTCGATCCCCGGTCAGCTCATGGAAATTATGGATAATGTAAAAAAGTAAAAATAATCTTTTTCAGATTGATCTGGGTCTTGAATGTTTCTATATTATACATAACATACTGTCGCGAAGCTCCCAGAACAGAATAGTCTAGAACTTTTCCGAACATCGTCTGTCGCGCTCATACATCTTCCATCCTGCTCACACATATGTATTCTATCCCGCTCATACACATACTCGAATATTCTGGAATGTTTTAGTTATCGGCCGTCGGGACCGGAAGTATATGGAACTTTCTAGATACCCATAAGTCAGTATATAAGGGAGCGGACGTGGCGATTAGAGATGGGCAATCCACCCACCCGGGTTTAAACCCAGTTGGGTAAAAACCGGGTGTTTTGGGTGTTTTGGGTTTAAACCCAATAAGCACCCAATTTTTTGGGTTTTTACGATTTTTTACTTTAATTATGCTTCTTCTTGACCTGACGAAGCTGGTGCAGTGGACTACAGTTCCAAACCTTCAGGTCCAATTGGTCAACTTCCCTCCCATATTTACGTTTTTGGTTTATGCCCTCATCAAATAATATTTTTTTGCGATACAGCGAGGCGACATGACCAGAGGATAAAACAAACGGGTATTTTGGACTGTTAGTAGCTCAATAATTTAATTATTGTCGCGAAGGTCCAAGAATGGAATAGTCTAGAACTTATCCGAACACCGTCTGTTGCGCTCATAAATCTTTTATCTTGCTCACACATATGTATTTATTATTATTGTTTTGACCGTGTTTTGAAGGATTCATTTATGATACATGCTTTTTAACCGACTTCAAAAATGGAAAACGATGTTCGACAGTTTGAATGTTTTCTTACTGACTGGTTGGTAGCTTTTGGGTAAGGAATTTGAGGATCTCGAAAATGACTTCAGTCTTGGAATCCAAGATGGCGAATGCGACTTGTCATAAAAAATCGACATGGGTGTCGTTGTCTAGGTATTTTGAGGTGTAGATCTCGAAAATGACGTCAGTTTTAGAATCCAAGATGGCAGATCCGAATTGTTATAAAAAATCGACATGGGTTCGTTTTCTAGGTTTTTTGGGTGTAGATCGCAAAAATGATGTCAGTTTAGGAATCCAAGATGGCGTACGTGACTTGTCATAAAAATCGACATGGGTACGTTTCTATGTTTCTTGGGAAGAAGATCTTGAAAATAATGTCAGTTTTGTAATACAAGATGGCAGGGCTTTGCATGGTAATTCATCATGGGTGTTGATCCCTTAGTTTTTTGTGGTGTAAATAACGTAATTTTCGAGGAAAAATAGGAAAAATATGTCCTGGGCTGATGCCCGCAAAATCAAAGCTGATGATCTTCAAGACAGGAAGAGAGTGTATAACGCTGCTGCCAAGTCCTGCAAAAAGGTGTTCAGAAGAGCTCGTTTCGACCACGTTGGCCGTATTGGAGACATGATAGCTTCTTGTCCCTCAGGAAGTAAAGCCTTCTGGTCTCTAGCCAAGTCAGTGGAGATGAACTTCTGTCGCCCATCGCTGCCACTATTGCAGAAACCTGACGGTTCTCTGGCCCATGGTGCAAAAGAGAAAGCAGACTTGTTTGCCAATCTATTTGCAGATAATTCGCGTCTAGATAGTAACAATAAAAGCCCACCCCAGTTACCTTCGTTCGGCCCCAAGATGCGGGCCGCTCAAATCCACCAAAAAGAGGTACTTAAATGCATGCTAAACCTAGACGTGAATAAGGCTAGTGGACCAGATGGTATTCCAGCAGTGGTTCTTAAGCGCTGCGCACCCGAATTGTCCCCTGTACTGACACCTCCTCTATAGACTTTCTCTAGAGGCTGGCAAGGTCCCAAGATCCTGGAAGCTTGCCAATGTACAACCTGTACCTAAAAAGGGAAGTCGCTCCGACCCGGCCAATTATCGACCTGTTGCGATCAACTCCATATTGTGCAAGATTATGGAGCGTGTATTGAACAATCGTCTCCTGGCATACCTGGAAACCAACGAGCTCCTTAGTGACAACCAATATGGTTTTCGCAAGGGTCGCTCAACCGGTGACCTACTGGTATATGCCACTCACTTATTGAGCGAAGCTTTGGAGGGTCACGGTGAGGCAATTGCCGTTTCATTAGATATATCCAAGGCTTTTGACCGGGTCTGGCACGAAGCTATCCTCAGTAAGCTTCCAGCGTATGGTTTACCAGAGGACCTTTGCGACTGGATATCCGATTTCCTGAGGGAACGGTCAATTCGAGTGGTCATGGATGGCTGCTCTTCCGACCTAATGGCTATAAATGCCGGGGTACCTCAAGGATCTGTTCTCTCTGCAACTTTGTTCCTGCTGCACATTAATGACCTCCTTAAATATGGCATTATTGGCTATGCTGATGACAGCACCGTTGTAGAGAGTTTTACGTCTAGTGCCAGTGCAAGTCCACAAGAAGTCCAGTCTCTGAGAGAGTCTATGACTGAACGGGTTAACTCGAAATTACAGAGGGTGTCCGATTGGGGAGACGCCAATCTTGTTAAGTTTAACCCGTCCAAAACACAGGCGTGTCTCTTTTCCGCAAAAAAAAGTGCTTTCCCACTTGCACCCACTTTCCAGGGTGTTTCCTTGCCGTTAGTTGACCACCTTGGGCTTTTAGGCATGACAATCACGTCCAAACGGTCGGTATTTTATAGGATCCATTTTGGAGAGTGTGCGAAACCGCTCTTTGAGCTAGTTGAACCCTCACCATTCCTCCATCGGACTACGAGGCGCAGGCAGAAATTTCACCCTTTTATCGTTGGAATACCAAAGAGTCGAACTAAACGCTTTGACAGTTCCTTTTTGGTTCGAGTAGCCAAGGTGTGGAATGAACTGCCTGCGTCTATATTCCCAGACAAGTACATCCCGGGACATTCAAAAGTAGAATAAATGGGTATCTCTTGGATAGGCATGTAACATCCTCGTCTTCATCGTCACTTACCATCAGGTGAGATGGGAGACAAATGCCTAATCCAATAATTAGTAAAAAAAAAAAAACAACACCTATAATGATTTATCATAAAATGTCGTCATCTTTGATTCCAAAACTGATTTTATAATCTAGATCTACACCACTAAAAACCTAAAAAATTACACGCGTCGATTTTTCATGACAAGCCACGTCCGCCATCTTAGATTCCAAAACTGACATCATTTTCGACATCTACACCCTAAAAAACGTAGAAAACGACACCGATGTCGATTCTTCATGAAAAAATGCCTCCGCACTCTTAAGATACCAAAATTGACGTCATTTTCAAGATGACGTCATTTTCAAGATCTACACCCCAAAAAGCCTTAGAAATAACATCCATGTAATTTTTTCATGACAAGTCACGTCCGCCATCTTGGATTCGAAAACTGACATCATTTTCGAGATCTACACCCCAAAAAACGTAAAAAAGAACACGCATGTCGATTTTTCATCAAAACTCGCGTCCGCCACAAACATAATCTCTAAAAACAACAATACACTTCTTTTTTTGAAGTCGTGTAAAAAGAAAACTATCAAAAACTCAAATTTCAATACCTACATAGGAAAATAAAATAATATCATTTTACACCTTAGAATTATTTATTCTCCTAATTACGTCCACCGACTCACTACTAGGTCATTGCCGCACTCGTTCTAACATAAGGTCTGACACAGCATGCCGTCTCTTTCTACTTTGGCGCAAAGCTTTTAAAATATTTACGGCAAGGAAAAGACCAACATGTTGGTCAACTGCAACATGAAAACACAGAACTAATTATTTTCATCTCGGTTTTTATTAATAGTAAACATTTTAAAATTTCCTAAATTTTAATTAAGTACGTACCTAATATTTCTTTAATTTTTTTTATCGTACAGCAACGTTGAATTGTAAATTACAATTTAATAAAAATATATTTTTCATATATTACTAACGTTTTTGACAAATAAAGTAAACACCCAATTTTTTGGGTGTTTATGGGTGTTTAAGGGTGTTTATTGGGTTTTTACCAAAGCACCGGGTTTAAACCCGGTGCTTTGCCCATCTCTAGTGGCGATCGTTAATCAGTTTACCGCGAGTGTTCTTAGTGAGCTATACTAATACGAGTGATTTGTGTGCGACTGATAAGTGATAATTTATACGACCACAGCAACGGACCAGGACTACGAGTGCTTTGCGTTTTGGATATTCGACGTGTTGGAAGACCAGTCAGTGTTGGGATTCCGTAGTGAATAAATTCCCTCTGAAGAGTTTGGTGTTTTACTCCAAATCCTGAACCCTAACCACGTAACATTTGGTGTCAGAAGTGGGATTTGGAAATGCCAGTGTTGCCGAGGGACGAAGAAGATAAGGAAGGCGTCCGGACCCGGGCTCAACGTGCAATGGAGGCTACCGCAGCCGCCGCCCAAGTTGCATCCGCTCGACATGCGCCAGCCGCCCAAAACATCGCAGCCGAGCAACTGCCGCCCGTAGCCCCAGAGGTCGCAGCCGCCCAAGACATGGCAGCCGCCCAGGACATGGCAGCCGCCCAAGACATGGCAGCCGCCCAAGACATGGCAGCCGCCCAAGACAGGGCAGCCGCCCAAAAAAAAAAATCGCAACCACCGAAGCCGTCACAGCCACCCAGGAAGTTACGGCCTCCCAAGAGATTGCCGCCGCCCAACAGATGCCAGCCGCCCATCATCAAGCCACGTTTCCTAGCCCCTCTTTCCAGGTTCCCACTCAAGCATCTTTTGATTTTGGTAGCTTGATGCAAATGTTGCAGTGCATAAATGAGAACCAGAGTAAACTGCAACGCATCAATGTGGAACTTAATGGAGAAATACAAAATATGCGGGATGAACAAAAGTGCTCGAGGGATGAACAAAAGCGTATGCAGGAAAAGCTGCATCATATGAGTGAGGACCAACGAATGGTATTAGCAGCTGTCAGCAAAGTCAGCAACGTGGTGGACCAGATCCGTAAGGATGTGGATTTGGTGGATAATCGCGTGACAGGTCTGGAAACAAACTTCTCCGGACTAGAGAAGAAAGTGCTGCGACTGGAGACAGTAGGCGTGAAAGTGACGTCGAGCAACGCTGTTGCTTATGCACCTGGACCCAAGGTGAAAGTGCCATCTTACGACGGAACTACTTCCTGGGCCGCGTATAAACAGCAGTTTCAAACTGTTGCCGCAGCAAATGGATGGACTAATGAACAGAGCCTGACAGCCCTCACCGTTGCACTGAAGGGCTCCGCTTTGACAGTATTAGAAGCACTACCTAACTCAGGTAGTGACTTCAAGGACTTGTTGGAGGCTCTTGAAGCAAGGTACGGAGAACGCCACTTAGAGCACGTATTCCGAGCCCAGCTTCGCGACCGAGTCCAGCGATCAGGCGAGGGGTTACAACAGTGGGCATTAGAGATCGAGAGGCTCGTAAGGAAAGCGTTTCCCTCAGAAGACCCCCGGATGGTGGAGAAAAATCTACTGCAAGCCTTCGTGGATGGAATTAAGAATTCAGAGGTAAGGGCTACAGTAAAGCTCCAACATCACACCTCGCTTAAAGATGCCCTTGCACACGCCCTTGAAGTGGAAGCGGTAAGACAAGATGTGCAAGTTCATAAATTGAGAGAAATTAACGAGATAAGCGAGGTAGTCAAGGCGGTTAAGGCCCCTTCAAAGAAGGATAATGGAACTGGGCCTATGTGCTGGAATTGTGGTGAAAGAGGCCATTTACAACTCAATTGCCGCAAAAAGAAACAGTTAAAGGAAGAGCTCAGGGAACAGCTTAAAGAAGAGATCAAGAAAGAGATTAAGGAAGACCTAAGCAATCAGTTTATGATCTCTCCTTTAAAGAAGCAGGGAAACGAGTAACAGCCAGGACTAAGGGGCGGGTACTGGCTGGCTCAGAAGAAGCCCCAGCAATAATCATCTCACAGGCAAGCAATGAAAATTGTCTGGCAATATGTGGTTCAGTGGATGGGAAAAACTGCAGGATAACAGTAGACACAGGTGCATCTAGGACTATAGTTAAGCCACATCTAGTGAAAGCGGCAAGGGGACGCAAGAACATCAACTGTCGGCTTCTTTCTGCTTCTGGCCAGCCAATACCTGTCCTAGGAGAAATGGCAGTTACGATGTACGTGGGAGAGACACCCTATACTCACAATGTCATCGTAGCTGAAATCATTGATGACTGCATACTGGGCTTAGATTTTATGAAGAAATATAATTGTGGAATTGATATCACGAATGGTGTTTTCAAGTGTGGTAATGAAGAAATCTTCATTCTTGGAGCTTCCACTGGAAAAGTAACCTGCCTTAACAAAATTGTTATTCCTGGACGAACACAGGCTCAAATAATGGTGAGACTGCCCACGACGGCTAAGAAAACAGAGGCAAAGAGATGTGTTTTGATTGAGGACACATTACACAAACCAACTGCGAGAGGACTCCTAACAGCAAGAACCTTAGTGCGTGGAAGCGATACTGCAGTGGTAAGAGTGGTTAACCTAGACTTCCATGAGGTCAGCCTCAATGAAGGAGATACTGTGGGAAAATGCGAAGAAGTTGTGTGGATGAGAAAGTGTCAATCAAAGCTGAGCTCAGTGTCACCTAACATCGCGAATAACTCTACAATTATTGATCTTCTGAAAGACAGCAAAGATAATCTGACTTTTAAGCAATACTCGGACGCAAAGAAGTCACTGTTGCGTTTTGCTGATATCTTCTCTTCGAAAGAAGAAGATCTTGGAAGAACTTCATTAGTTCAGCACAGGATTGACACTGGAAGCGAAAGACCTATTCGTCAGCGAGCAAGACGAATACCGATTGCCAAGGAGAAAGAAGTTGAAGAAATGTTGGAGGGCATGAAGAGAAATAAAGTTATAGAACCATCTGCAAGTCCTTGGTGTTCTCCTGTGGTTCTAGTTAAGAAGAAAGATGGCAGTACACGGTTTTGTGTAGATTATCGACGACTAAACGAGATCACTAAGAAGGACAGTTATCCGTTGCCCCGAATTGATGACACCTTGGATACTCTAAGTGGAATGCGATGGTTCTCTACTTTGGACCTAAAATCTGGCTACTGGCAGGTAGAAATACACCCAGAGGATAAAGAAAAGACCGCATTCTCGACTGGCAAGGGTTTATGGCAGTTCAATGTTATGCCCTTCGGATTATGCAACGCGCCGGCTACTTTTGAGCGACTTATGGAGTGTGTACTAGCTGGATTAGTAGGAGATGCCTGCTTAGTATATTTGGATGATGTCATCATCATGGGCAGAGACTTTGATGATCATTTGCGGAATCTAGAGAAAGTCCTAAGGAAGATACGGGGAGCAAACTTAAAACTGAACTCAAAGAAATGTCATCTATTCAGGAACAAAGTAAACTACCTCGGTCACGTAATTAGCAGTGAGGGTGTACAAACCGATCCTGATAAAGTTGAAGCAGTGCAAAAGTGGCCTACCCCGAAGGACAAGACAGAGGTGCGAGCCTTCATGGGACTGTGCTCATACTACAGGAGATTTGTCAAAGGATTCTCAGAGGTTGCTAAACCTTTACACCGTTTGACAGAAGACAAACGACCTTTCTTCTGGGACGAGACTTGCGAGAATTCCTTCCAAAAATTGAAGGAAAGTTTATGTAAAACTCCAATTTTGGGATATCCACAGACTGATGGTCAATTCATCGTTGACACAGATGCAAGTAACACAGCTATTGGTGGAGTGTTATCTCAGAAACAAGGTGACGCAGAAGTTGTAATAGCTTACTTCAGTAAATCTTTGTCAAGGCCTGAGAGGAACTACTGCGTTACACGGAAAGAACTCTTAGCTGTGGTAAAAACGCTGCAACATTTCAACAAGTATCTCATCGGCAGAAAGATTAAACTGAGAACTGATCATGCTGCTTTGAAGTGGTTGCTTCAGTTTAAAAACCCGGAAGGTCAAGTTGCTCGTTGGATTGAACAACTCCAAGAGTTCGACTTTGTTACTGAACATCGCAGTGGAAAGTCACATGGAAATGCTGACGCGCTTTCAAGAAGGCCTTGCTCAGAAGATTGTAAACACTGTGTCAAACAGGAGTCTAAAGAAATCGCTGTGAAATTAACAAGGGCGAGTCCGCCGGGACCATGGGATGACGCGATCTTCAGAGAAGCTCAGGAGGATGATGAAGACATAAGGCTTATTATTGCATGGAAGGAACGCGGAGCAGAAAAACCTAAATGGGTAGAAGTTGCACCTACAAGCCCAATCACCAAAGCTTACTGGGCTCAATGGGACAGTTTTGTCTTGGAGGACGGAATACTTTACCGTAAATGGGAAAAACCAAATGGCAAAGAGTTTCACCTACAAGTAGTTGTTCCAAGAGCTAAAGTAAAAGACGTTCTTCGTGAAGTCCACGATGGGGTGTCCGGCGGACATCTTGGCGTCAAGAGAACATTAACAAAGATACGAGAAAGGTTCTACTGGCTCAACTGTCGAGAAGACGTGGAGGATTGGTGTCGCAAATGTACCATATGCGCTGCTGTGAAAGGGCCATCGACAAGAAATCGCGGTAACCTCAAGCTCTACAACGTTGGTGCACCCTGGGAACGCATTGCAGTTGATGTGGCAGGACCATTTCCTATAACTGAGTCGGGAAATAAATACTTCATGGTGGTAATGGATTACTTCACCAAGTGGCCTGAAGTATTTGCCATACCTAACCAGGAAGCTGCAACAGTAGCCTCTAAATTAGTTGAGGAAGTGATATGCCGGTTCGGTGTGCCCTTGGAAATCCACTCCGATCAAGGACGGAACTTAGAATCACAACTATATCAAGAAATCTGTAAGATTTTAGGAATGCACAAAACAAGGACCACGCCATATCATCCTCAGTCAGATGGCATGGTGGAACGCTTTAACCAGACGCTGGAGAGGCATTTGGCGAAACTGGTTGATAACCATCAAAGAGACTGGGACAAGTACATACCGCTATTTCTCCTCGCTTACCGGACTTCAGAACACGAAAGCACAAGAGTGACCCCAGCTTTTATAAATTTTGGCAGAGAACTTCGGTTACCGGTAGATTTGCTAACGGGAAGACCACCAGAAGTTTCTCACACTGTGACAGATTATGTCTCGGATCTTCGGGAAAGAATGCGAGATGTATATGACCTAGTTCGGGAAAACGGGCTGCAAGCAAGCGAGAACATGAAAACTAGATACGACCGAAGAGCAAATACGAGTGGCTATGAAGAAGGAGCTTTAGTGTGGCTTCACAACCCAATACGCCGCAAAGGAAAATCTCCAAAGGTGCAGACGAGATGGGAAGGGCCATATAAGGTGATCACCCGCATGAACGATGTGACATACCGCATTCAACGACAACCAAGAGGAGCATTCAAAGTGGTGCATGTAGACCGCTTAGCACGTTATCATGGCAGCAACAGTGACGCTCGGGACGAGCGTCTCTAAGAAGGGGGCAGTGTCGCGAAGCTCCCAGAACAGAATAGTCTAGAACTTTTCCGAACATCGTCTGTCGCGCTCATACATCTTCCATCCTGCTCACACATATGTATTCTATCCCGCTCATACACATACTCGAATATTCTGGAATGTTTTAGTTATCGGCCGTCGGGACCGGAAGTATATGGAACTTTCTAGATACCCATAAGTCAGTATATAAGGGAGCGGACGTGGCGATCGTTAATCAGTTTACCGCGAGTGTTCTTAGTGAGCTATACTAATACGAGTGATTTGTGTGCGACTGATAAGTGATAATTTATACGACCACAGCAACGGACCAGGACTACGAGTGCTTTGCGTTTTGGATATTCGACGTGTTGGAAGACCAGTCAGTGTTGGGATTCCGTAGTGAATAAATTCCCTCTGAAGAGTTTGGTGTTTTACTCCAAATCCTGAACCCTAACCACGTAACAATACATATGTATTTCTTATAAAATATACGTTGGGTTAGTTTCCCATAATAGCACAAGTCTCTAATATTTGGGGCTACCCAATCTGTGTGACGTGTCCTCATATAAAGTCCATTTCAATAAAGCACAAATATTTTTTGGGTGCCATCCTTGCTTGTTAAATGCCTTAGAAGCAAATTTAAAAAAATTGTCACTAGTTTTCGAGATATCATGCCTTGAACATTTATAAACAGACGCAAAATACATCATGTGTACATGAAAGATACCCCTTATTGGCTACCTTACCTACTAATAGAAACTCTACTACTAAACTCTCGACTCTATTCTACTCTTACTCTACCCTCCGGGCCACTCCTTGCCCTGGAGTACGTGGATGTCTCTGAACAGATTGCAAGTAAGTGTGGGCAGATGCAGAGAGAACCGCAAAAAGTGGGGCTTTTCTACTAATGATAGATGTAGCTGTGGCGCTATCCATGCCACATCTGTTATCATGCCCCAGATGTCCCACCTCTTGTACGAGAGAGGATTTAGCGAAAGCCACGGATGCGTCTGTAAAGGTTGCATCATTCTGGGCAAGATTCATTTAATCGTTTGGACCATTGACACGACAGAAGAAGAAGAATCGAAACTAAGTCACTGACGTCGACAATCAAACCAGCTGATTTATCGATTTTAATAAAAAAATAGTATTTTTTATTAAAAAAGCTAAAACAAAAACTAGCGTGTAGATTTCTTAAAAGCATTTCTTTGACGTATGAGAGCCAGCCCTTAATATATTTGTGCTTAATTTAAATGGAAACAAAAAGGGGAGACCTTTGCCCAGCAGTGGGACACAAAAGCAGGCTAAAAAAAGAATTTAAATGGACCTTATATCGTTTATATATCTAAAAGGAGGGTAACCTTCTTTTTAAAATTTCACATACAAAGGGTACCTCAGGGTATAAAATTGGGACCTCATTGCCAAGCCTCCACCATCGTTCGCCTCTCTCAGACCTGTTTTTAAACCCTTAGGCTTCGTTTCCCTTTTGGCGGCACGTTTGAGCCATGCTTGCTGTCAAAATCTCAAACATGGCGAAGTATGGGTCCATGTTTTGCTTAGTTGGTGTTTTGTGTTAGCGGTTTTTTCCTAGTTAGGTATTTTGCGTAAAGGTGGTGTTTCGCGTATATGGTTTTATGCGTTCAAAACAACACAGCATTTAAAATGAAGGTCATTTGTCAGTAGCTATGTCAACTAAGATCAATAAAGTAATTGCAGGAGACTTATCACAAAATTGCTATCATTAAACTGGTAGGCGATAATCGGCAATGCTCGTTTAGACTTACGTTTAGGAAGAGAGTTGGGGAAGAGATAATGAGGATCAAATGTGAACTCTACTGATTTAGCATAAGGTAGACTATCATATAAATTGTTGTGTAAGTGATATCACTTTACGTTTCTCGGCCTAGATAAAGTATATCTTACTCGGTGGGTAAAACATTCAAACTTCACTACTTAGGCATAAGATATACAGTCTTATAAATAGTTTTGTTGGTAATGTCACCTTGTTTCTCCGCCAAAAAATATTTTGATTTTGAAATCTGCTTACTTATCATATACTAGCTTAAGCCCGCGGCTACTTACCTACGTTACTAGTACTTTTACCCTGGATAAAAAGTAGCCTATGTCCTTCTCGGTATTCCAGAGAACTTGTATGCAAAATTTCATGATGATCGGTTCAGTAGTTACGGCGTGAAAGCGTAACAAACAAACAAACTCACTTTTGTATTTATAATATTAGTTAGGATTAGGATTTGTGTAGAAACCTAGATCCCGTTATCACCCGCAAATTGAATATGAACTATATATTAATATTGGGGATCTATAAAATTGGCGGTTTCTTTAAAGAATTCAGAGGACATTGTATTTAATATTTCATTCGCACGTTTTTAGCAGTAGTTAAACAGAAAAGGACGTAACAAAATTGTCACAGACCGCTTAAGCTTCAATATTTAATTCAGAAAAACAAAAAAAACTATGCATGCAGAATGTTAATAATATAGTCTTAAGTCAAGTTTTAATTAAGTTTGTTTAACTGAAAATCATAGTCATCCTTACTTCCTTACTAATATTATAAATGCGAAAGTGAGTTTGTTTGTTTATTTGTTTGTTTGTTACGCTTTCACGCCGTAACTACTGAGCCGATCATCATGAAATTTTGCATACAAGTTCTCTGGAGTACGGAGAAGGACATAGGCTACCTTTTATCCCGGGAAAAACAACTATTCCCGAGGGATCGACATTGACGCGAGCGGAGCCGCGGGTGAAAGCTAGTATATTATAAAAACGCCAATTTCACAGTTAAAGCAAACTATTTAGTAATCTGTGGTTAAAGACCCATTATAAGGTTATTAGTACTCACGCTGAAATAGCTGAATAGACATGGTCCAAAAGTCCTTGTGCCTTGTCGTCAGGCAATAGCCTCAGTCCGGCAGTAGCCCGCACTATAAGTGGTGTCAGCCTGCGTTTCTCCTTTGGGATGAGAAACTCAGCCTTTTTAATTAGTTGTACTATCGTGTCGGCACCCTGTTATGAACAAATAAGAGGAAAACTATTATTAACTCATCAATAGCGAGAAACGCAGACACAATTATCTATTGTTATGTTGCCCGATCGGGGCGCTTGGTGGTTGAGTGGTAATGCAGAATTAAACTAATCATCATCATCATCATTTTTGATCTTCCATGCTGGTCTGGGAAAAAGAAAAAACGTAGAATGTACCAGCTGCTTCTGTTCCCGCGCAGATCGTACTTAAGAACCGATCGAGGGAAAGGGTGAAATCTGAGGAATCATGTTAATAGGCGATGCGGCTAGCAACCCATCACGCATCGCCTATTGACATGCTTTTGCAGATCTTCGTCCTTTCCCTCGTTCGGCTTTTACGGTCTGCGCGGGAAGAGAAGCAGCTGGCACATTCTACGTTTTTTCTTTTCTCCCAAACCAAAATCCAAGTGGCATAAAAATATCTCACGCTCCACCTTGCTTCTTTTCAGATTGGCCTGAGTCTTCAGTATTTATCTTTAACTAGCGACTTGGACCCCGGCTTCGCACGGGTCCAATGTACATATAAACCTTCCCTTTGAATCACTATCTATTAAAAAAACCGTATCGCGGAAATTTATATGTATGATGACCCTTGCAAATAAACATTTCATTTTCATTTTCATTCTTATTCTCAACCTCATTCTCAATCTTATTCTCACTCTCACTCTCACTCTCATTCTTATTTTCATTTTCATATCAAAATCCGTTGCGTAGTTTTAAAGATCTAAGCATACATAGGGACAGCGGGAAGCGACTTTGTTTTACACTATGAGTGATAAGGTATAGTTTCGCGTAGTGTATATATTCTTTGGTATAGTTGAGTTAATATATAGACAAGTCCACAACTTACTGTGGGCTAGCTCAATCTGTTTGATTTGTACAGTCAGCCAATGAGATATCTGACCCCCTACAACAGCGCCATTTTTCGCAAACTAAAGAAACATCCGTGGTTTAAACCCAAAGATAAAAATATACAAGTGTAATATCCTTTGCGACTAGTGCCATCTATTGAATTGTGAATGAACAAATAAGGTTAATAAGCAGAAATCTGATACCCTTGACGACTAATGCCATCTATTCGATTTTTGATAAATAAAACAGGCCCTAGCATACGATACGCTTATTTCAAAGATACTTCAATAGTTAGATGTGGCGCAAGTGGCAGGCACTACGGTTTAATAGTTAGTGTGATTATGAATGAACAGGTTCAAATCCTCCAAAGCTTTTTATTTTTTACAAATATCACCAACTTCGTATTGTGATGTTGGTGTAATTTTGGTTGTTTTAACATAATGTTACCGAGCTAATTACTGTGAATAAAAAGCATTTTAAATTTTTAATTACTTTATTACATCAAAAAAATGTAACAGTGAAATAAATACCTGCCTACTTAATTCAAACTATGATTAATCTTCTGTAGAGAGAACCAACATGTTACTTAATAAGGAACAATTTACATCTCTCAACTTCTTTTTAATCATAGTATTATATTTTTTTTAAATGTGTAGGGTCAAATAGTGCTATGTGAATAACTTTGCTTCGATAATAGTATAAGAATGAATATAACCCTATGGCGGCATTAAATGAATTTTAATATGGGAGAGGGTGATCCCCATTTTGAAGCTTTTGTTCAAGTCTATTTGTCATTTCACTTACCATGTTAGATCAGATCACATAGAGATGGGCAAAGCACCGGGCAAAGCACCGGGTTTAAACCCGGTGCTTTGGTAAAAACCCAAAAAAACACCCTTAAACACACAAAAAATTGGGTGTTTACTTTATTTGTCAAAAACGTTAGTTAATATATGAAAAATATATTTTTATTAAATTGTTATGATCAATTCAACGTTGCCGTACGTTAAAATAATTTAAAAAAATATTAGGTACGTACTTAATTAAATTTTAGGAAATTTTAAAATGTTTACTATTAATAAAAACCGAGATGAAAATAATTAGTTCTGTGTTTTCATGTTGCAGTTGACCAACATGTTGGTCTTTTGCTTGCCGTAAATATTTTAAAAGCTTTGCGCCAAAGTAGAAAGAGACGGCATGCTGTGTCAGACCTTATGTTAGAACGAGTGCGGCAATGACTTAGTAGTGAGTCGGTGGACGTAATTAGGAGAATAAATAATTCTAAGGTGTAAAATGATATTATTTTATTTTCTTATGTAGGTAGGTATTAAAATTTGAGTTTTTGATAGTTTTCTTTTTACACGACTTCAAAAAAAGGAGTGTATTGTTATTTTTAGAGATTATGTTTGTATTAAAATATGTACAGGAGCATCTTATTCCACAATGACTTCGGAATGTCTCGAGGCATTATCTATCGTTATAATTCTTATACCATTTAACCTAAAAAAAATATACCCTTTGTTGTCGCTCCACCCGAGCGACAACATTGGTAGTTACAGAAAATACTTGTCATAAAAAATCGACATGAATGTCGTTTTCCAGGTTTTATGGGGTGTAGGGTGTAGATCTCGAAAATGACGTCAATTTTGGAATCTTAGATAGCATACGCGACTTGTCATGAAAAATCGACACTGGTGTCGTTTCCTAGGTTTTTAGGGTGAAAAATCTCGAAAATGACGTCAGTTTTGGAATTCAAGATGGCGGACGCGAGTTTTGATGAAAAATCGACATGCGTGTTCTTTTTTACGTTTTTTGGGGCGTAGATCTCGAAAATGATGTCAGTTTTCGAATCCAAGATGGCGGACGTGACTTGTCATGAAAAATTTACATGGATGTTATTTCTAAGGCTTTTTGGGGTGTAGATCTTGAAAATGATGTCAATTTTGGAATCTTAGATAGCATACGCGAACGCGACTTGTCATGAAAAATCGACACTGGAGTCGTTTCCTAGGTTTTTAGAGTGAAAATCTCGAAAATGACGTCAGTTTTGGAATTCAAGATGGCGGGCGCGAGTTTTGATGAAAAATCGACATGCGTGTTCATTTTACGTTTTTTGGGGTGTAGATCTCGAAAATGATGTCAGTTTTCGAATCCAAGATGGCGGACGTGACTTGTCATAAAAAATTTACATGGATGTTATTTCTAAGGCTTTTTGGGGTGTAGATCTTAAAATTGACGTCGATTTTGGTATCTAAGAGTGCGGAGGCATTTTTTCATGAAGAATCGACATCGGATTCGTTTTCTACGTTTTTTAGGGTGTAGATGTCGAAAATGATGTCAGTTTTGGAATCTAAGATGGCGGACGTGGCTTGTCATGAAAAATCGACGCGTGTAATTTTTTAGGTTTTTAGTGGTGTAGATCTAGATTATAAAATCAGTTTTGGAATCAAAGATGACGACAGTTTATGATAAATCATCATAGGTGTTGTTTCCTATTCTTCCTCGAAAATTACGTTTTTACACTTCAAAAAACTAGGGGATCAGCACCCATGATGAATTACCATGCAAAGCCCTGCCATCTTGTATTACAAAACTGACATTATTTTCAAGGTCTTCTTCCCAAGAAACAGAAACGTCACCCATGTCGATTTTTTATGACAAGTCACGTAGGCCATCTTGGATTCCTAAACTGACATCATTTTTGAGATCTACACCCAAAAAAACTAGAAAACGAAATCCATGTCGATTTTTTATAACAATTCGGGTCCGCCATCTTGGATTCTAAAACTGACGTCATTTTCGAGATCTACACCTAAAAATACCAAGACAACGACACCCATGTCGATTTTTTATGACAAGTCGCGTCAGCCATCTTGGATTCCAAGACTGACGTCATTTTCGAGATCCTCAAATTCCTTACCCAAAAGCTACCAACCAGTCAGTAAGAAAACATTCAAACTGTCGAACATCGTTTTCCATTTTTGAAGTCGGTTAAAAAGCATGTATCATAAATGAATCCTTAAAAACACGGTCAAAACAATAAGTAATGGTATTATTCAAAAAATTAATGTATTATTCTTTGATCTGAATACGTCCACTTTCCTTGCCGCCCTTTCTCGTGAACACCTTGGCGCTGGCGCTTGCCTCTGCCGCGTGCGCCTGCCTCTGAAACCTATCGCAGCCGCGCGACGCGCGTACTCGTGGCCTTGCAGTCACTGTTATTACTCGCACTCGTATTGGAATCGTTCGCTTTGAATACTCGCGGTCAACTGAATGACGGTGGCCCCTTCCGTACCCTCATAATAGTTTTGTCTCTAGTTCCATATAGTTTCGGTTCCGACTGCCAGAATATTCGATAGTGTGTATTCCCGCTAACCTAGAATACTAATAGTGTGAGCAAGATATAAGATTTATGAGCGCGACAGACGGTGTTCGGATAAGTTCTAGACTATTCCATTCTGGGAGCTTCGCGACAATATTTAAATAATTGAGCTACTAACAATCCAAAATACCCGTTTATTTTATCCTCTGGTCATGTCGCCTCGCTCTATCGCAAAAAAATATTATTTGATGAGGGCATAAAACAAAAACGTAAGTAGGGGAGGGAAGTTGACCAATTGGACCTGAAGGGTTGGAACTGTAGTCCACTGCACCAGCTTAGTCAGGTCAAGAAGTAGCATAATTAAAGTAAAAAATCGTAAAAACCCAAAAAATTGGGTGCTTATTGGGTTTAAACCCAAAACACCCAAAACACCCGGTTTTTACCCAACTGGGTTTAAACCCGGGTGGGTGGATTGCCCATCTCTACATATCACTTATGCGCATATTTATTAATTTAGTATAACCTTTTTGTCTAAATTGATTTAAATCAAACTTTACTCGTGTCTCGTGTCCCAGTTAAGCACTATTTGACCCTACAATCTGGGATTTTAATTGGTCACTCAATAACAGTTAGATCACAGAACAATTGTCTTAAATAAAATAATTCTACATTGCAAACTGTTGGAATCACCACATCTCATAAATTTTCCAAGTATTTTTCTTTATTCATCCGGCCGCCGAATTCTACCAGCTCCCCTGGGCCCATTGAAGACATCTGTCCCCAATAACCTGCAAAACAATAATACGATCAGTTACCTATTATTCTACACTGCGTAATACACTAGGTATTAAATATTATTATTATTTTACTTCACTATTTAATGAATATTTTTACCTAATGTTATCCTGCCACTGTTCTCAAAGGCAAATTATTTTGATGGCTATACGCTGGCCATGTCTTCTCCGCAATATTTTTCTGCCATCATCATCAGACTTAAAACTTTTTTCATCAGAATAAAATACGATCTCGTTCTTGTTGAATGTTTCCTCACTGTTTCAATTGAAATATTGTAGTGTATATGTTACGTTAGTTGACTCCGAATCCACAAACGGACGGTGTTTCTCTGTAAGAGATATATTTATCTTAGACATTTATCACAAACCCTATGTTTTACGGAACAAAAAATAGTGTGACAATTAAGTAAGTATATTAAATACTTATAATTTCTACTTACCGCGATACCTAACTCTCTAGATATAGATACTTTAAATACAGTGGTTGTCTTCACAATACAATATTAGCTTTCACAAAATCTGCTATATAAGATGAAACGGGATGCCTAATAACTGGCGGGGTTTTGGATCACTACACAGTAATCGCAGTATCTTAATTGTGACGCGAGTGAACAATATTTTTGATTAGTTGGTATCAGGTATAAATAAATCTGATAGATTACCCTCAATTTATTTGTTAAAGCAATGCGTTGCAGTTGGTGACAATTATGTCATAGCAGTAGAAATAGATAGCCAATTTCGCCCGAGACGTCATATCGTCGGTTGGCGTATTGAGATGAGCGCTAGCTTCTCAAGTCGTGGGTTCATGGTTCGAATCGAACTTTACGTAGGATTGTTTCTGATTCTTTCTTATTCTTACCATTGATGATTACTAGAATTATTAGCTGAGATTATTAGAAATACAAAATTTGCAACTGAGCAGGTTATCAGAAACAAGTTTATACCAGCAGTTGTCTGTCTACTTGCCAAAAATCACGGTAGGTGGCGCTTCACAGCAAAGTGTGAATTTACGTTTTAAAAGTCAGGGGGTCAGGTATCTGCTTGGCCGACTGTACCTATATAGGTATTTATTTGTTATTTACGAATTTCTATTTCACCCGCCATCTTATTTACCACGGCCTTTGTTTTTGTCTTTAACAATTAGGAATGCCCAATTGTTATGGGTTGTTATCCGCATCGCCTATTGACAAAATTCAGAATAATTTCGCCCATTCCCTCGACCGGCTTCTACGATCTTGCGGAAAGAGAACCAACTGGTACATTCCTAATTTTTATTTTCACCCACTCCCCTTTTTTAGGGTTTCGGGTACGAAACCCTAAAAAAGGGTTTCGTACCCAAAGGACAAACATGATTTATTTGCCGTTTTTATAGATAACTAGCTTTTGCCCGCGGCTTCGCTCGCGTTAAGTTTCATACAAACTTTCATCACCCCCAAGGGGATGAAAGTTTAAATATAGATCAAAATACTTTCTTAGCGGATGCCTACGTCATAACATCTACCTGCATGCCAAATTTCATCCCGATCCGTCCAGTGGTTTGGGCTGTGCGTTGATAGATCACTATGTCAGTCAGTCAGTCACCTTTGAGTTATTTAAATTTAGATGGTACCCTTTGTGCGCGAGTCCGACTCGCACTTGGCCGATTTTTCTTTTGACGTACTTCTCGACATCAATTGTATTTCGATTCTTTGTATACTCCGATATCAACGTAACAACGGAAGGACAAACAATGGAAAACAGGATAGGTAGTTTATAAACAGAATTACAAATGTCCAAGCTGTAGCTTACGTATTTCCATAATAATTTGCATGTGCCTACTATTGGTTACGTGAATACCATAAATGGTATAATGGATACATAAATGGTATAAAGTACTGAAGTACATAGCAGGCCCGATACAGAGGCGGCTCTAGCGCTTGTGGCGCCCGTGTACAACCAGCACCCTGGCGCCCTCTAGTAGGAGCGGAGTCAAAATGGACTACTCACAGTAATTTTGCCACAATTCGGCGTGTTTTAAAACGAATCAAAGTGCCGGCACGCGCCTTTGATAGCGACGCGACATTACGACAATATAATAGCTGATTTTACGTTGAAACAAAAGTAATTAGAGTAGGTAGAGACGCAGGTTGTGGTGGCGCGGCTTGCTTTGCTACCGCGCGTCCGGGATCTGCCGTGTGACACGGGCACAGGGTCTTTGAGAGCGCCGGTGCCGCGAGCGACGCATCTATGGAGGTGTCGTATTAGAGGGTGCTCAGCGCCACCTTAGACCCGGCGCCCGTGTGCGCCGCACACCCTGCACTTTACGTAAAACCGCCTTTATATCTTGTGGCGTACATTTATTAAACTTTCAGCTGCGGAAGCAAAGCACTGATTAGTGCTCACCTAAATTGCCAACGTGAAAGGCGGCCGATCACCATCTAGCATTTAAGGAAAATAGTCTTTTCATATTCCTATAAGTGTTTATTTTGCACAATGCTATTTTGATATATTTTTTTTAATAAATTAAATATGATGAAGGTGGTGATTGAATCAGGGACCTACGACAGCGACAGCGTCTATGTACGATCTAAGGTCGCTGGTTCAACCCGCCCGTGGAACGGACATTTTCAGATCAAAATTTATGTTTTTATTCCCACGGGACTAAAAAAAATTATAGTAAATTTATTTTTTGAGTCCCTTGGGAATAAAAACGTATTTTAGACCCTGTTTTTGGGAAACTGTTTGACTTTTGAATAGATGAGATGTACGATCTATGGTTCGCTGGTTCAAACTCCGCCCGCGTGGAATTATTTCACAATATTCGATTTCTTAATTTAATAATAGTATAGTTTTTTTCATCTCATCTAATCAATTGCTTAGTTGAATGTTAACAAAAAATAAAACTTCTTACCTGATCCGGGTTCTCTGCAAAAGAAGACAGGCCGGGTTTGGACTGCTCAAAATATTCTTCTACTAGATCCAAGTTTCCTAGGCCAAATACTGCAAACAGAAAAAATAAGATTATCGATCATCTGCGGTATAAAAAAGTGTCGACAAAACCGTTTGCTGAGGTTATTCCAAATTAGTCCTATAGTTACTATAGCGTCCAGCTAATGCATCTGACTTAGTAACCAATTTTCCTCGATCTCATGCTCTCCTAGTGCCTTCTAAAGCTTACTGAACTCAACTAGTTGACCAAGAGAAATGGTGATGTCGAGAAAGTTCACGTAAATACTATTCTTCAATAAGGCATCCAGCCGTAGCGATTGACGACTTTCTTCTAGTAATTCTCCTTTTTTTACCAAATCTGACCTTGTCATATACAATACAACGAAGTAGGCAAACGTTTTGGGCCCTCCACATGTTTGGCCACCATCTCGCCGATTTACACTGTACATAGCTGTTTAACTCAGAAAAGCTCTTCACAGTTTTTCATCCAACGCAACAATGTACAGTGAATCGTAACGGTGATGAACGAGCGTGTGGAGAGCCCACTTAATGGAATCAACACAATATGTTACTTCTATCTATTTCTTTCAATCGCTACCACCTCTTTGGAAACTAAGTCGCTGCTCATACTTACTTTACAGACCACCAACTCTTGTAGTTCCTATGTTCCTGGTACATTGTCTCTCGTATCTAAACCATTCTTTTACATAAAGTATTCGATCAAATATAATGATAGATACACGATTCGCGCTCTAAAGTGGCACCGGCAAAACGGCGCACTAATCGAGTTTCGGAGCTGTTTTGTCCACAGTTTTTAATAAACCGCGCCAGCACTCACACGTCTCGCGATGACGAGGGTACAGTGAAAAGATGCAAAAACTACGCATCAAAAGTGAAAAAAAAGATGGAGTTATACTTTCAGTATGTACCGTTTTTGTCGTTGTTTGTAAGTACGCATTATGTTTTGATTCGGGGGGCATTATCATTTTGTATTAGACTGTGTATTTACCATTATATTTGATCGAAGCATGAAGTATAATATCCCACCTGTAAATGGTACTCTAAACTTATACGCCAGCACCCTCGACCCTGAGGATCCAGCGTCGATGATGACCGCGTAGTGATGCTCGCTCTCATAACCTAGGCTCTTCGCTATACCGTCCAACCACTGCGCCTGACCCGCGAACATTCCTGAGAACAACGCGAGACACTTTATCAAAAACATGTTAGCACCCACGGCCATTTTCCAATAAATTTTAATGAAATAATGTGTAATAACGAACTAATCAATAAATGTTTTCGTAATTTCATGCCTGTTAATAGAGAATAAATTATTATTTGCATTTTATCACGTAATTAAATTTATCGAACACGTGTGAAATAGTCTATAAATTATACGTCAAGTCTAAATAGCTAAGAAACAATGATGTACTCGGCCATCTAGTTTTTTTTTATAATTATCAACTATTATATAATTTATAGTATTAAAGTGTATTGTATATTTTTCTATGGGACAAATGCTGGGAAATATTTTTTTTTTTTTACATTTCCATACTAATAGGCTAGTTTCCTAAAAAAATATAATTAGCCCGTCAGTTAGATATTCAAAAAATATTGATCACGTATTTTTTCTTTTGTCGATTAAACAAAAAATGATAAAGATATAGCCTTTTGAAGTTCCGTGTGACGTCATAGTTTGCTACAATTTTTAGCAAACTTTGACGTCACGAGCCCCCACTCCTGAGCTTTGACGCGCTTTATCTTTATTGTTTATTTGACAAAAGAAAAAATACGTGTCCAATATTTGTTGATTATCTAACTGACGGACTAATTGTTATGTTATTATTACGACCCAGGAAACTAGCCTATTGCCGAGCCGGCCGAAAACTTTTGTATGAAAATGTAATTTTTTTTTAGTCATCCCTTCACGGGAACGTCGTCAACGTCGTCCTCCTTGTGTTACACGCTGTATATCTCATCCAGCGGCACGCGCTCTGTCAAGTTTAGTCACAAAAGTCATCATTTACACATAGCCTACCTTTCATCCCGGAAAAAGGTACTGCTCCCGCAGGTACGACATTACGTGAGCGAAGCCACGGGCGACCACTAGTAATGTATAAACGCGACAAGCCGTATTAAGAGGGCCCTTCCCGGCCCGTTGAAAAGCTTGTTGTTTCAATTTGACTAACAAGCAAGTGAGAACGAAAAACTTGATCCAGGTAATACGTGTTTTTCAATAAGCCTTACAAGTTAGTGAAATAAATGCTTTTCATTTAGAATCTTCATTACATTTGCAAGGTTTAAACCAAAACATTTTCTTTACTTTTATTATTTATAAGTACTTTATGAACGGCCAAAGTTAAGGTAAAATTTGTGCAAAAACCACATTTTTTGAAGCTTATACTGATTTTATTTTTTTATTTTAATAGAAACCTCTAAATAGCGCACAAGATACCTGTAAGTTGCAAAGATTAAAAAAAGTCTATTACAACGCCATTACCTAGGAGCGTTTGTATGAAATGTAAGACGGGTTGGGCGCTCTTAAGTGATTTAATTTAAATGTGTAACAATCGCGAATCATACATACATACATATTATCACGTCTTTACCCCTTACGGGGTAGACGGGGTCTAAAGTCATAAGACCGAAAGGCCACGTTTAGCGTGTTGGTGGGCGTAAAGATGGAAAACGGTATCAAAGTAGTGATGGGTTACTAGCCGCATCGCCTGTCAGAGTTTCGCCCATTCCCTTGACCGGCTTCTACGATCTGCGCAGGAGGAGAAGCAGCTGGTACATTCTATGTTTTTTCTTTCCTCCCAGACCAACATGGAAGATTAGAAACATCGCGAAAACATTCGAAAAATTAAATAATTGTTATTGTGAATGTTTTAGCAACAGGTTTGTTTTCTAAAAAAATACCATTTAAAATAATTAGTCCGTCTTATAGATTATCGAAAAATATTAAATATGTATTTTTTTTTTTCAATCACACAAACATTTATAAAGGTACTATAAAGATAGGGACTAATTATTTTTAATGGTATTTTTTTAGGGCACAAGCCTATTTAATATGAAATTATTTTATTTTACATGTTGGTTATCTTTTTTTTTATTTTATAGGGAGGCAAACGAGCAAGCGAGTCACCTGATGGTAAGCGACCACTGCTGCCCATGGACAACTGCAACACCAGGGTGTAACAGAAGCGTTGCCGGCCTTTCAAGGAATTGGGGAAAGGACATGGGGGGAGGAAATGGGGGAAGGATGGGCCTCCGGTTCTCTCACTCACCGAACGAAGCATAGAAGCGGTAGAGCTCCTACTCAAACGTGAGAGTGTGGTTCTTCGCCGGACGAGCCGGCCCATTCATGCTACTAGCAAAAATTTAGCCGGTAGCGTGGCTCTACCACAACTAAAATTATCTGTTGTAGGATTTCTGTTATTAGGACAAGTTTATTCGAGAACAAGATATGGGTAATGCAGAGTGCAAATGTCAGAGCATTATATCGTTATCACAAATAGTAATTACTTAATAATAATCATTATAAAGTCATTTGTCATTTTAAATAAACAGCATCATTAATTAATGTCCGGTATTAATATATTAATACTAATAATAAATCTGTAAGGGTTGGTTTGGTCATGAAGTAAGTTAGGTAGTTTGTTTTAGGACATGTCGTGTTTATAAGCCTTATACATGACTAGCTGTTGCCCGCGACTTCGTCCGCGGCAATTTCTGTTATTATGATTAGGTAATTAGTATAGATGAATCATTTTTCCCCGTTTTCAAAACTTTTTTTATTGATGCTTCGCTCCTATTGGTCGCAGCGTGATGTTTTATAGCCTAAAGCCTTCCTCAATAAATGGACTATCCAACACAAAAAGAATTTTCCAATTTGAACCGGTAGTTCCTGAGATTAGCGCGTTCAAACAAACAAACAAACTCTTCAGCTTTATAATATTAGTATAGATAGGTACTGAATCTAAATACATTTTTTTTTCTGTAAGTACTTACGTTTTTTGTAACTCTTAAACGAAATTAACTGAATTTTATGAAACTTGGTAAATAAAAATTTAGAAGTACAGGACACAGGTAGGCTACTTCAATTTTTTCTCCAGTTATGACGAGACGGGACACCCCAATACGCGGACGGTTTGATTTTTCACAGCTCTAACGGACAATAGACCTAAGTATTTGATATGAATTTCAACCTCTACGCATTGCTGAGAAAACAACCAAGTGATCCTATAAGGGTTCTGTTTATTTCCTATTTAGATACGGAACCCTAAAAAAATCATAGAATGTACATGCAGACACAAAACTAGACTAATTCCGGTATTAAACCAAGTTTGTATTTTTTGGTGGGTTGTCCCACGCAGGTGGTGTTCATGTTCATACCGTAATGAAGACCACCTGTTCCTAAAGGTCATGGCTACGAGTTTACCGACACGATGCATACAATACTTTTTAATAAGTATAAATGTTGACAAGAATATAAACTTTTTGTTCCATTTATTGAACACTAGCTCCGTGGCGCAGTGCAGTGGTCAACACGCCAGGATGCGACACGAGAGTGCCCGGGTTCGATCCCCGGCCAGGTCAAGGTGGAAAATTATCTTTTCAGATTGGCCTGGGTCTTGGATGTTTATCTATGTATGTATTTGTTATAAAATATAGTATCGTTGAGTTAGTATCCCATAACACAAGTCTCGGAACTTACTTTGGGGCTAGCTCAATCTGTGTAATTTGTCCGTATATATTTATATTTCATATTTTTTTAAAAAGCTTTCGCTCGCGTTCACGTCGTTCCCTCGGAAACAGTACTTTTTCCCGGGATGAAAGGTAGCCTATGACCGTCTCCGTACTCCAGAGATCTTATATCTATGCAAAATTTAATGATGATCGGTGCAGTAGTTACGGATTAAAAACGTAACAAACAAACTTACTTTCGCATTTATGATATTAGTAAGGATAATGATAAGGACTAGCGACCCGCCCCGGCTACGCACGGGTGCAATGTAGATACGAATAATGGGGCAGTAAATGATACAAATAAACCTTCATCTTGAATCACTCAATCGATTGCTAAAAACTGCATTAAAATCCGTTGCATAGTTTAAAAGATCTTTAACCGACAAAAAAAAACCGGCCAAGTGCGAGTCGGACTCGCGCACGAAGGGTTCCGTACCATTATCTATTAAAACGGCAAAAAAATCATGTCTCTTGTATGGGAGCCCCTCTTAAATATTTGTTTTATCAAAATGTAATTATTTATTTTTAAAGTTAATATATAACTAAATATTCTATGAATGTTTCAAGCGTTGCCGTTATCAATATCGAGCAAAAACGAACAAAAAACTCACTTTGTTGTATCGGAGCTTCGTAGCCCCCTTAATTATTTATTTTATTCTGTTTTTAGTATTTGTTGTTGTTAAAAATAGTAATGCTATGTGGAAAAAAACTGTATGAATTAGGTGCTGGTAAAATAAAAGGTCCGGAGGTGTTTCGTTACGTGTATTCGCCATCAACGATAGAAGCGGAAGAACAGTACAAAATGTTCACAGATTAAAAATAGAAACTTAGCATAGACAATATTAAAAAGTTAACTAAAATGTTAGAGTTACTAACAGTTGTCATAGCGGCAACAGAAATACATAATCTGTGAAAAATTCAACCTACTTAGCTATCGCGGTAAAAATAAAATTATTATTAAAGGGATTTTTCTGCCGTTTTTATAGATAACGGTACGGAACCCTCCGTGCGCGAGTCCGACTCGCATTTGGCCGGTTTTTTTATCCATAAACGAGCAGTAGATGACTATTTCGAGGACATTATTTAAGTTACTTATAGTTATCTGGCCAAATCGCAGGCCAAATGATTTCTGGGCAAAGGTCACCTCCGGCTGGATCCCTACCAATACTCGAAGACTCGGTAGACCAAAAATGCGATGGCGCGATGAGCTGGATAAATTTAAGAATGATTGGAAGGAAATAACGCAGGACCGGACTGAATGGAAGAAATGGAGGGAGGCCTTTGCCCAGCAGTGGGACACATGATGGCTCGAAATAAAATAAAAAATAAAAATAGTTATCTGGGGTACGGAAAAGATATAGGGTACATTATCCCGGGAAAAAGTACTGTACCCGAGGGATCGACATTGAAGCGGGCGGATCCGAGGGCGAAAGTATTTTAGTGACGAAAGTCTTAAAAAAATTGGTTGTCTATAAAGTCGGTTTACGGACGATAATTTTGGAGATAACGGTGGAAGAGAGATAGATGCGTCACAAACCGAACGCTTAGGCCGATCGTGCCTCTATCGCTTGTTCCGCGCTCTTGCTTGCACAAGGAACGTGACAGTTTTTGTGCGTGCAGCCGGCGTTCATCCCGTGGTGCAGTGGTTAACACGCCAGCCTGCGACACGGGGTGCCCAGGTTCGAGCCCCGGCCAGGTCAAGATGGAAAATGATCTTTTTCAGGTTGGCCTGGGTCTTGGATGTTTATCTATATATGTATTTGTTATAAAATATAGTATCGTTGAGTCAGTATCCCATAACACAAGTCTCGAACTTACCTTGGGGCTAGCTCAATCCGTGTAATTTGTCCGTATATATTTATTTATTATAATGAGTAGAAACATCCAGAAATGAGACTACTGAGAAATGCAAAGATAAATCGACTTAGCAATTTAGCAGAATCGTAAACCCCAATATTGTAAATTTTATCGTGTGTCGACTCGTTGCGTTTCACGTGTATTGGTAAACATGAAACAAACCGCCGGAAGAGCGAATTCAAAATTTGCGTTTTTGAGGACTGTACCAATGCGAAAGTAGATTTATATACTTGTTTGTTTGTTACGCTGTCACTAACAAACCCACCGTATCATTAAATTTTACATAAACTATGATTGGGATACTGAGAAAGACATAGGGTTTATAGATCCCTCAGACACAGTATTTTTTTTTGGATGAAACTTTCATCCAAAAAAAAAAAACTGTCTGAGGGATCTATATCCCTACATCAATACAAATAATAAAAGAGTAAAAAAATGTGTCTGTACATTGAATATATTTATAAAAACATTATAGGTATATAGGGCGATGGATACTAATAGAGTAAGTTTTTTTTTAAATGTTTGTCTTTTTATACACGTTAATCTCCGGAAATACTGGGCGATGGAACAATGAAACTTTTTTCATTGTATAGCTATCAAGCCTGAGCAACATATATGGTATAATTTATTTTGAAAACTGGAACACCTGCTGCAGAACTATAATGGTGCAGCCATCATTGATGGCAGTCGTTAAGCAATGTCAGATGCCTTTAGGTAGCTTGAAAAAATCCGACCAGTGTTGGCCACTTACACACAAAACAAACTGGATAAACTTCCGTAACACACCTGTCAACATCATCGAACCGATGACATGCATCGCCGTCGAATTCATTTTGATTCACAACTTTGATCACAACACAAGATACACTTGAATATACTTGACGATCACAAACGTGTTCACCTTGATCACACAATTCGGGCGCGTGTATTGCCCGCCGGCCAGTTCGGGCTGACTGATTGACCGGGCCTAGACGTCCGTTGCAGGAGTCGTTTTTATAGAGAGCGATAACGCGCCTATGACGTCATTCAAAAAGGCTAGTGTTTCCGGACTAAAACTAATCTAAATTGTGACCACACAACTAGGACGCGCGTGTACTGCCCGCCGGTTTCGACCGACTGAATGGACTAGACGATTGCAGTGTTGCCAACTGCTTTGTAAGAAATGCGCTAAACAATTTTGGAAAATGCACTAGGATTGTGCTTATTTTGATAAAAGAGCACCAAATAAAAATTCCAGCTTAGAAACAATTCGGGAATTCCCCTGGAGAACAAAACTCAGATCGGACATCTTGTTCCACTCTCCGCTGAAACAGCTATGTTCGATAAGGTATCCTCGTTGTACGTAATTCAGTGTTTCTAAAATTCGGGTACAGGACACGCATATCCATCTTTGGTTGGTCAAAGATAGTAATTAATTAGATACCTCTAATTCTCATCTGAAATTCGGCAATTGTTGCCTGACATCGCTATTTAATTAAATTATCAAATCAAGGTGCGAATAAGATGCTGCTAATGCTACTATCAACTTATAAATAAGTAATTAACTGTGTTTCGGATTACGCCATTGATTGGTTTTTACCAACGTGATAAATTGCAGACTTTAAAAAATGCGCTAGTTAGGGCACTAGGCACTATGATAGAATTTTGAGTGCTAAAACATCAAAAATGCACTAGATTTAGTGCCGAAAGCACTAAGTTGGCAACACTGGACGATTGTTGTAGGCGTCGTTTTGATTGAGAGCAATAACGCACCTATGACGTCACTCCACCATTTCGCTGTTATTGTCTAACTGTGCATTGATACAAACTTAGGTCTAGTCAGGGGTGTCATCCTTAATTTTCAGTCCGGTAGTTGCAGGTTTTAGTTTAGTTTTTCTTATTAAGAGACTTTACGAAGATGGTACAGCTGCGGTTCGTGTGGACAGAATTGACTCTCTAAATTTTAAAACTCAGGCTGGTGTTAGGCAGGGATGCATTCTCTCCCCCCTATTGTTTAATATCTATACCGAATACATAATGCGGATAGTTCTAGAGAATTGGGACAAAGGTGTATCAATTGGAGGTCGCTCAATGTCCAACCTGAGATATGCAGACGATACTATTCTCCTTGCGACGTCACATGCAGACATAGAACGGTTTCTTTTACTTCTGGAGTCAACCAGTGCCGATTTTAGCTTGGAAATAAACCGGGATAAAACCAAAATGATGGTGGTGGATCGTAAGACGAACAACCTGCCGGACTTGAGGGTAATAGCCAATTGCGAAGTTGTCCAGTCCTACGTCTACCTGGGATCCACAATCACAAATACCGGAAGCTGTGAAGAGAAAATCAAAAGAAGGTGTGCTGTGACACGATCAGCCGTGGAAAAGATCACAAAAATATGGAAATATCGACGCATAACCAAAAACACCAAGGTTCGACTAATGAGATGCTTAATATTCCCTATTTTCTTATACGGAGCTGAAACATGGACTATCCGTCAAAAAGATCGTAAAAAGATTGACGCCCTTGAAATGTGGTGTTGGAGGAGGCTTCTAAGAATAAAACGGACTGCTCACCGCACAAATGTTTCCATTCTACAAGAGCTTCGCATCAAACAAAGACTTTCGTCGATTGTACAAGTACGAATCTTGAAGATGTTTGGCCATATCACCCGCAACGAAAGCTCTTTGGAACGATTGATGGTGCAAGGAAGAGTCGAAGGTCAACGCTCTCGCGGCCGATCACCCACAAGATGGACGGATCTCATTAAAACAGCTACGGAGTGTACACGCAATGCCATTAATAGAGAAAAATGGAGAAATATTGCAAAAGCCGCAACCAACTTAACAGACGATCCATGACCACGACCACTCCGTCAGGAGTGTACGACTGAGAAGAAGAAGAAGAAGTTGCAGGTTGCGGCCTCCTGAACTTCTACTTGCTTTTTTCCCCATTAATCCGAGTGAGTAGTATCCCAATACCTTTCATTCCCTTCCCAAATCCAACAAATTCCTATCCTTCCTCAGCTTAAAAATGCTTGCGATGGGCAGTAGAGTCGGAAGCATAAGAAACCAAAAAAACTGCGCTCGCCAACCCGCCTGCCAGGCAGCGTGGTGAGTGTGGTATTATCCTCCCATGGAACGAGGAATTCTTGGGAGAAGCCCTTGTCCAGCAGTGGACTTTTTGTGGCTGTAATGATGATGACAAACTTAAGTCACAAGTACACACAGACATCAATTGACTGACCGGGTTAGACCTGTGTACTCTGTACCAAGCGTCATCTTGCTTTAAAGAGAGAATGAGATTTTAAAAGCGACGTATGAAGTAAGCCACGTCGTGCTTTGCGACTATGTGACTGGCCAGTTGACTCTACGGGAGAATGGAAGGAGGGATGGGCCTCCGGCTCTCTCACTCACCGAAAGAAGCATAGAAACGGTAAAGCTTCTACTCAAACGTCGATTTTCTGTAAGTGTGGACGAGCCGGCCCATTCATGCTACTAGCAAAAAATTATTTTGCCGGTAACGTGGCTCTATCACAACTAAAGTAAATACTACAAATAAATATATTAATAAGTACTAACCATAGACGCCCATTCTTCTAAATACGATGCGCGTTTTCTAATGTCCATTAAAATAAGTATAAATAAAATTTATAAAGTACATCAAAACGGCCCGGTGTCTAGTTTCCTTCCGCCTCCGGTTTAATCGCGTTCTTTCAAGACAACTCCTTACATTGTGGGTTTAAGTTCGCTGACACACCATTTTAGGGTTAACGACTTCATGACTGAGATCCCATTTTTTGCAAGTGCATGCAGTACATAATTACTTACATTGCACTATACAAGGATGGGCATGCTAACTTTTTTAATGTCATGATTTTATCTTTTTATGTAAAAGAAAACATTATTTTCAAAAACGGATTTCGTTATTTCAGCGATCCCTTAAAGTTTTCCTTCATAAACGTGAATTGTAAATTGTATAAAAGTGAAGTCATTTTGAGGGAATAAGGCAGAAAATAAACATTTTAAGAAACTTAGTAAAATATGCCTGAAATTAAGAAAATAATTCTTTTTCGAAAGTAAAGTCTACATAAATATGTTTTAATCAGGGTAAACAAGCAACAATGCGTCTCCAAATGACGTCACAAAACGAGATATGTATTTATTGATCACCTTGGCAACAATGTACAATATCGGAAATATTGTCACTAAGTATACCTATACCACGAAATGGTTTTAGTTTCAGCCAGTCGAAATGAATTGAAATATACACGGTGAAATTTTGATCGTTCTGGACCCTTAAAGGGATGATTCAGCCCGTTGATATAAACAACTTTTCCTATGGGACCAATGCTGCAAACTCACAATTTTTTTTGACGTTCCCATACAAATTGACCGGTCGGCCGAAATTTTTTGTATGGAACTGCCCATTTTTTTTTGACTTCCCAGCATTGGTCCTAGGAAAAGTTGTTGATATAGACGGGCTGAATCACCCCTTTAAGGGTCCAGAACGATAAAAAATTCACCGATATACAGGATGAAATTGAATTCATTAGCAAACGTTTAAGGAGTGCCTCAGACCACGAATCTGAACAACTTTCATTATGGGACCAACTCCGAAATTGCAAAACTAAAAAAATCTGCTGTTCCATAGATTTTGGCCAAGTAGATATTCCACTTTTGTATGAAAAAGCCATTCCATCCTCTCCAACCCGTCTAGCCAGCGTGGAGAGTGTAGGCCAAGTCCTCTGACTGCTCTGGTCAAGTATGGCTCTAGTAGTACAGAGAGGGTCGTGCTCCTGCAGTGGAGACTAAAAAGGACCTGATGATGATGATGATGATATATTTGCAGGCAAACACGGTATAAATACATGTTAGGACAAAGAGTATGTCTAGTTTAAATTGAACAAGCGTGTTGCGCCAACAATTGGCGTGCAAGTGTTCAAAGTAGACTGTTCGTGTTTTATTCATGAATAATATAGAAGTTGTAGTCAATAATAATAAACAAAAAACAAATGTATGACCGTACAGTTAAAAAAAATTAATGAGATAAAAGTCAATGATTAAAATTTAGGTCGTAGCGTATATATTCTTTGATTTAGGTGTATAAATAATAATTAAAAAATATTCGATGGCGCTACATGTCAACGCTTTAAAACTAAAAACAACAACGGGTTGCATTTCGGCCGGCAGAAGTGAAAACTCCGCGCGGTAGAAAGAGAGGGAGATATTACTTCCTCTCCTACGCCGCGCCGGCGGTTTCACTCAGGTCACGTGTCCGTCTTTCGTCGTTTCTTGGCATCATCACAAAATATCCCATCCGATATAGCGCCTAAACAAATAGGTTATTTTTGAGTGAAAACTTCTTTATTAGGCGTTGTACACGTTTTGGGAGGAATTTTGTCTAGTTCACCTACACAGATCTTTTTTAATTTTAATCGAGAACTTATATATCTACTTTCATATTTCTAAGTCCAGAAATGAGAAAATTCCATATATACTGAACCCTCTTAGTGGTTGAATTTCTAAAAATACTTTCTTATTGTTCATTCACATCATAAAAAAACCCCTGTACCAAATTTTAATTTTTTAGGCACAGTAGTTTTGACTGTGCGTTGATATATAAGTCAGGTTTGCCTTTTGCTCGCGGCTCCGCCCGCGTTAGTGTGGATCCCTCGGGAACAGTGAAATTTTCCGGAATGATAGGTACCCTATGTCCTTCTCCGGGCCTCAAACTACCTCCATACCAAATTTCATCTAAATTGGTTTAATGGTTGAAGCGTGAAAAGTCAGACAGACAGACAGAGTTACTTTCGCATTTATAATATTAGTATGGATTTGGTTCATAACTTTCAGTGAAACACCTTATATAGAATTTCAATCGAATAACTTCATAAACGGAAAGTTTTATACTATATTTGCATCCGCGTTTCACCCCCTTAAGGGATGATTATTGAGAAAAATATTTTACTCCTGTTTCATGCCTTTTAATAAAGTACCTTCATGCTGAATTTCATTCGAATTACTTTAAAAACAGCAAAATTTCATTCTAACTTTGCACCTCCGTTAAACACCCTAAGGGATGGATTTTGAAAAATATATTTTACTCATGTTTCATGCCTTTCAGTAAAGAATCTTCATGCTAATTTAATTTGAATAACTTCAAAAATGGCAAAGTTTCATACTAACTTTGCATCCCCGTTTTACCCCTTAGGGGATGAATTTACAAAAATCCTTCCTTAGTGCTCCCCTACGTTATAAAAGGGACCCTTGTGCAAAATTTCAAGTTTCTAACCCTTATAGTTTAGGCCCTGCGTTGATATGTCAGTCAGTCAGCTTCTCCTTTTATATATATAGATTACTATGGATAGTATGGATAGGTATAGTGCTGTCGTATAATGATGATGAATTGACTTTGGATTTTAATTTTCTTATGTCACTTATTATTTTATTTTATTTTGCTATATGTTTGCAGGCAAACTCATGCCTTGAGTTCATTCAAATGACGATAACTTTTTTTTTAATGAACCGATTTTGATGAAACAAACTTTAAATGTTAAACTGAGTTAAAACAAAGCAATTGGTGAAAGTTTGAAGTAAATCGGTTCAGTATTTTCAGAGATAATCGTGATCATACATACAGGCAGACAGACAGACAAGAAATTCCAAAAATTTATTTTTGCTTTCTATTATTCTTTTTAAGTGTCCCTCTATCCATTTCAGTCAAAAATTCGAAATGTACAGACAAAATAATTTTACTGTTTTATTATATGTATAGATATAGATGAAAAAGTACTAAATCTCCCTCGACTGTTCGTCTGTTTGCCAGCGTTTTGTATTTCTTGCATTTTTTTATGATATAGAACAGCAAACGAGCAAGTAAGTCACTTGATGGTAAGTGATCACCGCTGCCCATGGACAGTGACACCAGTGTGACAGGAGTTGCCGGCCTTTCAAGGAGTTGGGGGGAGGAAATGGGGAGGGGGTGGAAGGATGGGCCTCCGGCTGTCTCACTTACCGAACAAAGCATTAGAAACTTGAACCGCAATAGGCAGATAGTTGGATTTTGACAGAATACTCGTGTGTTATGCTAAATCAAATCAAAATCTTTAATTTGCTACAAATAGGGTGATAATTACATAATAGCGCGTAGTGTATATATTCTTTGATAATAGCGTGATACATTATTATAAGCGGATATTCGTTAACTAGAAAGAAGTAAGCATATTAAACATTTTTAAGCATTCAAAATTCACCCTAATAGATGTTTATTATTATATTTTAAATTATAAAAAATAACGGATTGCATTCCAGGATTGCCGGCAGAAGTGAAAACTCCGCGCGGTAGAAAGAGAGGGAGATATTACTTCCTCTCCTACGCCGCGCCGGCGGTTTCACTCAGGTCACGTGTCCGTCTTTCGTCGTTTCTTGGCATCATCACAAAATATCCCATCCGATATAGCGCCTAAACAAATAGGTTATTTTTGAGTGAAAACTTCTTTATTAGGCGTTGTACACGTTTTGGGATGGGTAAAAAATGTTAAACTCGCGTCAGGACACGTGACCTGATCAAAAGTTCGTAAGACGGACACGTGACCTGAGACTGCCGGCGCGGCGTAGGAGAGGAAGTAATAATTCTCTCTCTTTCTACCGCGCGGAGTTTTCACTTCTGCCGGCAATCCTGGAATGCAATCCGTTATTTTTTATAATTTAAAATATAATAATAAACATCTATTAGGGTGAATTTTGAATGCTTAAAAATGTTTAATATGCTTACTTCTTTCTAGTTAACGAATATCCGCTTATAATAATGTATCACGCTATTATCAAAGAATATATACACTACGCGCTATTATGTAATTATCACCCTATTTGTAGCAAATTAAAGATTTTGATTTGATTTAGCATAACACACGAGTATTCTGTCAAAATCCAACTATCTGCCTATTGCGGTTCAAGTTTCTAATGCTTTGTTCGGTAAGTGAGACAGCCGGAGGCCCATCCTTCCACCCCCTCCCCATTTCCTCCCCCCAACTCCTTGAAAGGCCGGCAACTCCTGTCACACTGGTGTCACTGTCCATGGGCAGCGGTGATCACTTACCATCAAGTGACTTACTTGCTCGTTTGCTGTTCTATATCATAAAAAAATGCAAGAAATACAAAACGCTGGCAAACAGACGAACAGTCGAGGGAGATTTAGTACTTTTTCATCTATATCTATACATATAATAAAACAGTAAAATTATTTTGTCTGTACATTTCGAATTTTTGACTGAAATGGATAGAGGGACACTTAAAAAGAATAATAGAAAGCAAAAATAAATTTTTGGAATTTCTTGTCTGTCTGTCTGCCTGTATGTATGATCACGATTATCTCTGAAAATACTGAACCGATTTACTTCAAACTTTCACCAATTGCTTTGTTTTAACTCAGTTTAACATTTAAAGTTTGTTTCATCAAAATCGGTTCATTAAAAAAAAAGTTATCGTCATTTAAATGAACTCAAGGCATGAGTTTGCCTGCAAACATATAGCAAAATAAAATAAAATAATAAGTGACATAAGAAAATTAAAATCCAAAGTCAATTCATCATCATTATACGACAGCACTATACCTATCCATACTATCCATAGTAATCTATATATATAAAAGGAGAAGCTGACTGACTGACATATCAACGCAGGGCCTAAACTATAAGGGTTAGAAACTTGAAATTTTGCACAAGGGTCCCTTTTATAACGTAGGGGAGCACTAAGGAAGGATTTTTGTAAATTCATCCCCTAAGGGGTAAAACGGGGATGCAAAGTTAGTATGAAACTTTGCCATTTTTGAAGTTATTCAAATTAAATTAGCATGAAGATTCTTTACTGAAAGGCATGAAACATGAGTAAAATATATTTTTCAAAATCCATCCCTTAGGGTGTTTAACGGAGGTGCAAAGTTAGAATGAAATTTTGCTGTTTTTAAAGTAATTCGAATGAAATTCAGCATGAAGGTACTTTATTAAAAGGCATGAAACAGGAGTAAAATATTTTTCTCAATAATCATCCCTTAAGGGGGTGAAACGCGGATGCAAATATAGTATAAAACTTTCCGTTTATGAAGTTATTCGATTGAAATTCTATATAAGGTGTTTCACTGAAAGTTATGAACCAAATCCATACTAATATTATAAATGCGAAAGTAACTCTGTCTGTCTGTCTGACTTTTCACGCTTCAACCATTAAACCAATTTAGATGAAATTTGGTATGGAGGTAGTTTGAGGCCCGGAGAAGGACATAGGGTACCTATCATTCCGGAAAATTTCACTGTTCCCGAGGGATCCACACTAACGCGGGCGGAGCCGCGAGCAAAAGGCAAACCTGACTTATATATCAACGCACAGTCAAAACTACTGTGCCTAAAAAATTAAAATTTGGTACAGGGGTTTTTTTATGATGTGAATGAACAATAAGAAAGTATTTTTAGAAATTCAACCACTAAGAGGGTTCAGTATATATGGAATTTTCTCATTTCTGGACTTAGAAATATGAAAGTAGATATATAAGTTCTCGATTAAAATTAAAAAAGATCTGTGTAGGTGAACTAGACAAAATTCCTCCCTAAAGGGGTGAAGTAGGGGGGTAAAATTTGCACGGAATTTTTCTCATTTCTAGACTTAGATGTATAAAAAAAGGTATGTAAGTTTTCGATTACAATTAAAAAGATCTGTGTAGGTGAAATGTACAAAATTCCCCCAGAAGAGTAAAATAGGGGGGTAAAGTTTGTATGGAATTTTGTTCATTTCTAGACTTAGAAGTATAAAAACCGTCCAAGTGCGAGTCGGACTCGCACACCAAGGTTTCCGTACCGTCTTCCGTACTACTTCACAAGAGAAATTAGAAAATGTAACGTCTAAAAACGAGCGCACATAAGACGGTGGTAACTGATGAAAGATTTATAAAGTCCTACTTCACAAGAGAAACTAGAAAAAATATTATCTATTTGAGTACCGCTACGAGTAGAGGCAAGCGCTGGTAACAAGATTTCGTAGGTATATTACCTACTTTGATTCCCGAGCGCAATAGGTACCAAGCGGCCGCCTATCGTTCCGCCAAACGCCGCGCGCTGTGGAACGTAAACACATTACTATTATTTTAGGTATAATTATTATTAAAACTGCTATGATTTCATATTCACTTGTCTTTACGTGGTTGGAAAATTTATATTCAGTAGTTGTTTTACGTAATTAACAACTGTCTTATTTAACTAATGGTCGATTATAACTTTTTAATTTATAAACTCTACTTAGCTCTGATAGTTTTCCTTTAAACTTCGTTATATATACTGCTACCGTAAATTTTTATATGTGTTCATATACAACCATTTAGTAGATAGAGGGGGGGGGGGGGGGGACACTGGACTCTATTACTTTGAACAGATATAATACTCTTAATAAATTAAGAAATGAAATATGGTGAAAAAATTTCATTTGGTTGGGACTTGAACTGGCGACCTAGGTCTATGTACCACCTATGCCAGTGCATACCATCGACCATCTACGGCAGACCATCTGAGCTACCGCACAATTCAATCTCGGCGCCGAAATTCTCCACCTTATCCCATTTCCCCTTATACGTATTAAAGCTAACCTACACAACTACCCGACTTTTACAAGTGAGGTATTTGATTCAACTCATGATTCAACACTTATAAAACAACTTTGAACAGATATTTGGTATGGAGGTAGTTTGAGGCCCGGGGAAGGACATAGGATACTTTTCATTCGGGGAAATTCTGGGGAAATACTCATCATCATCATTTCGAGTAGGTGTCACGGTCAATCAACCATGCACACCCTGGTGTCAAAGTTCTTCGGAACCGCCTCTCGGCCTCTGACGTGGTTCCTTTAACGACTACCAGATGGCAGCCGGGACCACCGGCTTAACGTGCCTTCCGAAGCACGGAATCATCTTTATTATCAGACAATCAGGTGATTCAAGCCTGCAATGTCCTAACCAAACTGGTTAAAAAAAACTAAACAAAGTATGCTTCCGGTGGGAATCGAACCCACGACCCCCGGGTCAACAGGCAAACGCCTTAACCACTGGACCACGGAGGCTGTAAATACTGTTCCCGAGGGATCGGCACAAACGCGGGCGAAGCCGCGGGTAACAGCTAGTTTGGAATATGCGGGAGTATACGGAACCTTGCAATACATTCCTGACTCAGATCTGTTATTTATTAGACCGAAACGAATCCAGACTACTCATGAGTGCCTGGTCATTCAGATTTCTCATTATAAGTATTTAGTCACCGAGTTATCTCAGAACATTAATAAGACCGGCCGATATCTATACTTCTACACTAATATTATAAAGAGATAAGATTTGTTTGTTTGTTTGCATTGGGCATGCTCCGAAACTACTGGACCGTTAGGAAAAATTGTTTCACCATAAGAATCCTACCTTATTCCTGATCAACATAGGCTATAAATTAATACCTATTGCTACCCGTGCGAAGCCGGGGTGGGCCGCTAGTAGAACATATGCCTACTTTCATATTTTTTAAGGCGTTGTATCCCATAACCGTTTGTAGCGGACATCGCGTGATATATTAATACTGTAATGAAATAAGGTTGAAACCGACCACCGACCTGTAGTGTTACAACTAGGACCAACTGTCAACGGACGTATAGTGCATACAAGGACGGTGACTGACTGGAAGAAACTTGGAAAAGTTATCAACCAGCCAACACCGCACTTGGATGCAATCCCTGACAAAATCACCACGACTGACGACACTGACAGCGCAATCTCCTCTCTCACCAGCCACTTGCAAGCTTCCTACAAGGAATGCTCTCGGGAAGTCCCTTCTGTGGATCCCACCCACAGAATGGAACTCCCCGAGGATATGCGGCTGCTGTTGACAGAGAAGAATCGCGCTTCACGCTTACATGACAATTATCCCACTGAAGAGGCCCGTGCCCACCTTCGTTTCTTGCAACGGCGAGTCAAGGAACGCATCGCGGAAATTAGGAACGAACGCTGGGGCGATCTCCTTGCCGAGATGACGCCCTCCCATCAGACATACTGGCGACTAGCCAGAAGCCTCAAGACCGACACGGTTGCGGCCACTCCCCCCCTCACGCGTCCAGACGGCTCCATCGCCTTCGATGATGACGAAAAAGCTGAATGCCTAGCAGACAGCCTGGAGAGCCAATGCTCCCCTAGTCGTGAGCCAGTTGACCCCGATCACCTTCGCGAGGTGGAATCGCACGTAGAACGCTTCGTGGCTTCTAAGACGATCCCACCGAATGCCCCCCATGCCCCGACGACACTTGACGAAGTGAAGTCAATCATCCGCGATCTCAGACCCCGAAAAGCGCCCGGCGCTGACGGGCTCTCGAACGGAGTGCTCAAATGCCTCCCACAGACCCTCCTCCTCCTGCTCGTAAGCATCTTCAATACTTGTCTTGCAAATTGCACTGTTCCAACCGCCTGGAAAGAAGCAATCGTGATCGGGATCCCTAAACCAGGCAAAGACCTGAAGAACCCCTCCTCCTACCGTCCTATCAGTCTTTTGAACTGTATAGGCAAGATCTACGAACGGATCATCCTTAAAAGACTCAAGGACTACGTAGAGTCCAAAAGTCTCATCCCCGACGAACAGTTTGGATTCCGGGCCAAACACGCGTGTCACCACCAACTGCACCGCCTCACAGAGCATATTCTCAAGTTGAGAAATTGGGGACGTCCTACGGGAGCACTCTTCTTCGATGTAGCGAAAGCCTTCGACAAAGTCTGGCATTCAGGCTTGATATCCAAGTTGACCAACTTGGGCCTGCCGGATAGTCTCGTGCACATCATACGAGACTTTTTGTCGAATCGGTCATTTCGATACAGAGTAGAGGGATGCCTCTCGAGGCCCCGTCCCATTCGAGCCGGCGTCCCGCAAGGCGCCGTTCTCTCGCCCCTCCTTTATTCGCTGTACACAAGCGATATCCCAAAGACCCCAAATGTAGAAGTGGCACTATTCGCCGACGATACGGCCCTCTACACGTCCCATCACCTTAAAACGGTCATCGTGAATCGCCTTCAGTCCGCCGTGGACGCTCTCGGCAGGTGGTTCAAGAGGTGGCGCATCGAAGTTAATCCGGAGAAAAGCACAGCTGTGTTTTTCTCAAAGGATAACCAAGCTGTGTCCCGTCGAAAAATCACCATGTCCGGAACAGAACTCCCCTCGTTAGGATCAGTATCGTTGTACGGAAAGCCCATTCAGTGGGCAGGCAAGGCTAAATACCTTGGAGTCGTACTCGATAGCGCGATGACCTTCGGCCCCCACATCACCAAAGTCCGCAACCATGCCGCCTTCGTATTAAGCCGTCTCCACCCCATGATAGGCAATGCTAAGATGTCACTTAGAAATAAGCTGACACTCTATAAGCTTTGCGTCCGCCCTATCATGACCTACGCCGGCGTAGTCTTCTCCCATATCGCGCCCTCCCACATCGACCGGCTGCAACGCTTGCAGAACCGCTTTGTCACCCGTGCCACAAATACGAGTCACCATCGGTACTTGCGCATGACAGACCTACACCGCGACCTAGATCTCCCATCCATCCGCGGCTATCTCAAAAACGCCTCCAAGCGTTACTTTGAGAAAGCCGCACGCCACCCCAACCCGTTAGTAGTGCAAGCTGCTAACTACTCCCCCAACTTACACGATACGACCTTACGTCGTAGACGTCCTAGGAACGTACTTAACGATCCCGATGATCCTATTGACATCGCACAAGCCCGCCCCGACCCCTCTTCGGCTCCGAATAGCCAGAGGAATCTCACTATCCGACCCCGTCGCACTCGCCACCGGAATAGAGTGCGTAGAGTAGGATTAGCTCCGATTACTGGTGACCGCCCGGCGGTCCCGGGTGACTTGCACCCAGGATAGGCCCTTCTGGCAACGTAGCTTTCGGCCCATAAGGTAAAAGATGAGAGTTGCTGCTCTCTAAAGGCTTTTGCCATTGTTTCTCAGATTGACCCTTCAGGCTTGCATGCACGTATACGCGGCCCATCAGGCAATATGAGAGATTACTGTCTCTCCAAGCCTTGCGCACACAGGCAACGCCCAAAGCCGAGGTCCGTCCCTCCTGGGGGCCCTTTGGTGATGTTGTCTATAAAGGTTGAGGGCACTCTGCCCTCGCCTCAAACGCCCGGTGAAGTAGCGAAAGCTCACTTGGAGCTAGCTACATAGTCATTTCAAAAAAAAAAGGTTGAAACTGGCTATACCGGTTGGCCTGTCACCAGTCTCATTACAAACCCGTGTCTGCCATGTCCGTGTTAATTTTCACTTTTAATTTAATAATTCAGTAATTAAAACCAAATATTGTATTTTTTAGGGTATCCATCTTGCTTATTTAGTTATACTTTTTATAGACGTAAAGTTGGTAGTTGTAGCTGAAAATATCAAGTAATTCGCGACGAAACTTTTACTGGATATAGCTTTTTTGCTATATTATTTTGTTAGGTGTTTTTGTATATATCTAGGTGTAATCATTTATTTGATCGTTGAACTGTACTTCATATTTTTTTCATGCTGGTATTCCATGAAAATAAGGCTAACTGCGCGACGAAAAAATAGAAGGTTTGCGTTATTCTTCTGATGCACAGCGCCTTAAATAATTATATCTGGGGGCATGGTATCCGGATGGTACGGCAGTGGGCCAAGTCGAGCAAAAAAGCGGCACGGCCGTACCAGCCATTTCTCAAAACAATTCAGGGCATTTTCATTTATAACTTTGCTGTAGATAAAACTAGAAGCCTGATTTTTAGTAACCAAAGAAATAGATTGATATCATTATATTTATTATATGTATTCTTGGGATATGCACTGGTTTCATGCGATGGCCAACTCAATCTATTTATTTAAAACAATAACATGGATCTTGCAACTTTTTACGGTAGAAGAACGGAATTGCGAGACTTGGTTTTTTAACAAGTTATTTTTTTGATGGCATTCTTATTTCCGAAAGATGAGATATATGTATAATAGTATTCTCTATTAGAACAGAAATTTGGAGTCTGCACTTGTTTTGTCATTACGATTTACGACACCGTGTAACAATTCACTGTCATACTGAAAGTAAACACGTACGCGACCCTGAAATAATTTCACGCAGTGTCGCATACGAACTGGGGTACTATTTTTGAAAGTATGACACACATCTTCGAGCGGCTATTTTTATATGATTTTTTCTTCCCTTTCTTTCCAATGTCATTGAGAACTTTTTCGAGGGCTTCTTCAGTGTACCTACTGGAAAGTTCACACAGTTCAGAACATTTTGGAGTCTCCTTAAAAAAGGAGTTTATAATATGTTTTGTCTTCTTTTTACAACTCATTCGAATGGAATAAACAGGAAAATAATAAACTTTACTATTTGTCAAATGCCAACCACATGATTAATTGCTTAAAATATTGTTCAGATATTCAAGAACAAATTAAGTAAATAAAAACGTACGTGGTCGCATACTTAATGGTTTGCGGCCGTTGTTTCTCTCATTCTCAATTGTTAACTATTATCTTGTTTTCTATCTAAAATCACTTATTTTTTTACAAATTTATCGACATATTCCCTTATTATTAATGACGCGTTGATAAAAGATGTTCCAAGGACTGCATTATAGCAAAATAATTGTATATCAATGTGTGTATATAATTAATTTGCTACAGATATAAAGAAACACAAAATGCCCGCTTTTAAAAAAAAACTTAAAGTTGTGGACCATTGACCAAACTTAATATAAAATTTAAGCCATCTTCCACGATTATTACTTATGACTTATTTATATTGACATCGTGCCTCACAATCTTCTTTTATTCTTTTTGTCAATTTAGACAAAATAATTTTACATGCCTGTTAACAATAAGCAAAATAGATTTAAGGACATGTTTATTATCTAAGATTTTATGTACTCTATTTGATGTGAATAAATTATCATTATCATATCAAAAAATGTTAATTTAGGTCACAACACTATCGACTTCCTGAGCTCTGCATTCAACTCGCGCGCTGTCTGTAAATGTCGGAGGCCTTAAACTAGTGTTTTCATTTCAATTATGTGGGTTAACGACCACCCAATGGTGCTAACAGGTTTGTGGGTAAATTAAACAAAGTTCTTTCAGAAAAACCGGTGGTCGCTTTATTATATACAGTCCTGTATGAACCATTAGGATTATACTAGGCAAATAAAATTATGATCTTTTCATTGGACTTCGACCATGTGGTCGAACCCCAACGTGTGTGATACATATGCAATTCAGTTACCGACCAATGAATTATATTATAGTAGCAGTGCCCGCGACTTCGTTCGCGTACATTTTATGTTATGTTTGTATGGGGGCCACGTTTTATCATAACTGGAGATATATCCTGTGTCCTGTACGTCTTAATGTTTATCTACTTAACGTTATTATGTTCATTCATGTTTGGTTAATATGAAAAATTATAGTTATGTTGTATCATAGTTTATGTATGTAATTCAATTTATTTGCATGCCAGTATTGGTAAAACATGGAGAACTATTTTGTATTATGTATTTTATACCATAATGTACCATGTTTTATGCAAATAAATATTTTGATTCGCTCATTCCCCAGCCGGCTTTTACGGCTTGCGCGGGAAGAGAGGTTTTTGATACTAAAAGCTTGTAATAATAATGAATGCATGGCGACCTTACAGCGCAAGTAATAACGTTCATATTAAAACTTAAGTAAGAAAAATTATGAATTAATTAAGAATCTTTGATATTTTTTGTTTCATTTGTTTCTTATAGTACTAATAATATGTTGGCAGTATTAATTAAAGACTTTTGAAGTAGTTATGAATTTTGCTTTTAAAAAAATTACCAATTTTTCAGAATTAAGTAATCCTAAAAGAGAAATCTGTTTAATTTTTTATTATTTGTCAACACTCGTAATATACTATTCAGAATGTTTTGTTAAATTACAGTTATCTATTTTGTCTGGTGAGATAAGACAGTAAATGCGTAACTTACTGAATAGTCTTTATTAATGATGTCTTTATTGATCGTCCCGATTGCTAAATTAGTTTAATTTTGTTTTTTTTTTTTAAGTAGAATGCAAGTTTAATATCCTAATAGAGGTACTTTTACAAAGTTATTTATTATGCTGTACTAATAAAATCAAAAATGTTTAAAATTTGGTTTTTTGGTTTTTTTACATTGACGCAGAACCCTAAAATGTTTAATTCTTTGTATTTTGCATATAACTAACAATACTCTATATCATAGAGAAAAAAAATCACAGTTATAGTTTTTTGTCCAGGTTTAGCTAATTTGATGCGCCTATTTCATATTTTTTTCATTATTTTTATCCAATGTTAATTTTTTTTTTGAATTTTTGAAAAAAATCAAATGTAGGATTTATAAAGCAATATTATCATGCTTAATCACATGACAATTGCATTGTCAATCTGTCAAATAATGATGATGTTGACAGCTAAGTCTTATGAGTTGCCAGGTCGGGGAATATTTTTCCCAGTTTAAAACAAAATCTTAATTCTGCCATTTGGTCTGATTAGTAGAACATCAGGCGTGTTCCAGTAAAGGCCAACGCAGACGACGTACAGTGGCGGACAAAAAGTCTGCTGGCGCGCTTGTATTAGTATTAAAATACCTTTCGGTCCATTAGGTCCTTTGATATTGGACATTTTTTTCATGAAATGACCGGAGTATGATAAAAATATGTTTTTAATGCACTTTTGTACACGTATATCTGCCAAGCGAAATAAAATATTGCGCAGACAAAGTGCAACCTTATTCTCATACTAATAAGAGCGTGCCGCGGACTTTTTGTCCGCTACTGTCCGTAGTCCGCGTTGTGCATCAGGCGTGTTCCAGTAAACGTAAGAACAATAGATTGTCTCACAACAGACCTCGTTTCGTAGTCTAGACTATGCAATGTAACGGTACATCAAATACATGTAAATATTCTATTGAGACAAGTATGCTACTGAGTTCGAAGGAGTTTACAATGTTAAGTTTTCCACCACTCGATTATGTTCGTGTCTGTAAACTATTATGGCGCCGTATCCCTTAACCGTTTGTAGCGGATATCGCGCCATGTATTATTACTCAATCATAGTGAAATAAGGTTGAAAGTGGCGATACCGGTTGGCCTGTCACCAGACTCATTTCAAACCCGTGTTTGCCATTTAGGCGTTAATTTTCACTTTTAATTTGATAATTCAATAATTATAACCAAATATTGTATTTTTTAGGTATCCATCTTACTCATTTAGTTATACTTTTAATAGACGTAAAAAAGTTGGCAGTTGTCGCTGAAAAAATATCCAGTAATTCGCGACGTAACTTTTTCGGATATAGCTTTTCTGCTATTTTATTTTGGAAGGAGGTAAATATATTTTTTTTAAATATGTTTATGTTATCCGCTAACTGCGCGACGAAAAAATAGACGTTTTACGGTATTCTTCTGATGCACAGCGCCTAACACAGAAATATTAAATATGGGTCACGTATTATGGGTATTTCCCATACCTCTATGATAACGGAAAATATCGCAGGTTTATTTATGTTGGCGGTTATGTATGCTATTAGATACATAGGCGTATTCGCCTATGGAATTTAACTTAGCAAGATCAGCAAAATATCAATATTCCAGAACTCCTTGCTGGTCGCGCTGGTTCTTTTCTCAGCGCCCGAACATCGAATACGGAAACGGGCATAAGCAAGCATGTATGATAAGGGGGTATATAACTATCTTGTCGATTTTCGATACCTCGGTTCTCCAGCAAAGTGACGGCAATATAGACCGGGACGTTCAAGGTACAAGATCATTTATCGACTAGCTCCGTGGCGCAGTGGTCAACACGCCAGCCTGCGACACAAGAGTGCCCGGGTTCGATCCCCGGCCAGGTCAAGATGGAAAATGATCTTTTTCAGATTGGCCTGGGTCTTGGATGTTTATCTATATATGTATTTGTTATAAAATATAGTATCGTTGAGTTAGTATCCCATAACACAAGTCTCGAACTTACTTTGGGGCTAGCTCAATCTGTGTGATTTGTCCGTATTTATTTATTATTATTTATTTATTTATTATTCCTTTAGCACATGGTAGTTATAAAGATGTTACAGTAGCAAGTGTGTCAAACATATTCTGCCAGAATTGGCGTAGGAATTTTAAATTGTGTTACATAATTAAGTATATCAAAATTAATAAATGTCAAATAATAAATTAGTATAAAATAATATATCTGAAGTAATGTCAATAATTAAATTCATAAATTTGAGTTAAGAAATTCATTCACACTATACGAGTAGTATCGCTTTACGATTAACAATTTACGCAGACTGTTAAGGAATTTTGGAAATGGCATTTTACGTTGTCAGGTATCTTATTGTATATTATTATACACATTCCGTAGCAATTTTTTAAATACATTATTTTTTTTTTAAATAGTTAAATGTCGTGTCGAAGGAACAAGTGAAAGGAAATGGGGGAGACTTTTGCCCAGCAGTGGGACAATATAGGTTAGATAAAAAAATAAAAAAAAGTTAAATGTCGTATAAACGCTAGTTGGGTATAATGGCGACAATGAATGGGGTCATTTGTGACTCGCGTATGCCCCTTAATTAAGCTCAAAGGGAAATGTATAACAGCGTGATAAGACATAGTTTTATATAGTTCAGAGTGTTGGGCCACCAAGATGACGGATGAAGGGCGATTGCATGCAGCGGAGATGAGAATGTTGAGATGGATGAGTGGAGTGACTCGAAAAGATAGAATAAGGAATGAGTATGTAAGAGGAAGCACGAAAGTAGCCCCCATAACGGAAAATATTGTAGAGCTGTTGATTGGGATGGTATGAACATTTTTTGCGAAGAGAAGAGAGCCATATAACTAGGAAGGTGTTGGATATGAAAGTAATTGGGAATCAGAGTAGAGGTAGGCCAAAGAAAAGATGGATTGAGTGTGTGAAGGAGAATATGGGTAAAAAGATGGTAACGAAAGAAATTGCTCAAGATAGAGCGAAATAGAAAATACTCACATGCTGTCCCGACCCCACTTAAGAGGGCCCTTCCCGGCCCGTTAAAAAGCTTGTTGTTTCATCTGTTTGACTAACAAGCAAGTGAGAACGCGATACCATTGAACGAAAAACTTGTTCCAGGTAATACGTGTTTTTCAGTAAGCTTTACAAGTTAGTGAAATAAATGTTTTTTCATTTAGAATCTTCATTACATTTGCGAGGTTTATATAAAAACATTTTATTTACTTTTACTATTTATGAGTACTTTATGATCAGCCGAAGTTCATGTAAAATTTGTGCAAAATCCAGATTTTTCGAGGCCTATACTGAATTTGTTCCTCATAATTTAATTTTTTTTTAATAGAAACCTAGAAGTGTCGCACAAGATACCTGTAAGTTCAAAATATTAAATAAAAAGTCCGTTAAAACGTCATAATCACGTACGAGCGTTTGTATGAAAAGTAAAACGGGTTGGGCGCTCTTAAAGTGGGATAAGGTGAGGAAGAAGAAGAATTCAGTCACTGACGAGAGGGACGCCGCAATACGTTAGACACGAACACACGAACAACGACATGCCGGTTTCCATAATTGATAATATTTTGATTAATCTATACTAATATTATAAATGCGAAACTGTCCGTTTAAGAGATGAATTTTGATGAAATAATATAATATTACAGCATAAAACATCAAAGTAGCACAAAGATTAGATTGCGCCAACGTCACCGCGGAAAGAAGCATAATAAATAATATATTGCTTTGAATGTTATTGCTTACTCTTCGCGCTTCAACGATTGAACCAATTTATATGAAATACGTCTGATCCCGGAAAATCTACTGTTCTCGAGCGATCTACATTAACGCGGGCGAAGCCGCGGGCACAAGCTAGTCCAATAAATTACAAAAAATATCCGTTGGCGTGTGGTGAGTATCTGATTAGTCACACACCACATCGCGAATTCACGACGTATTGTTTTGCGGGACACGCAACTTCACGCAATGTCAATATTTATCATTTCACTCTTGGCATTCAATTTCCGCTCAATCAAACTTTGGGTAAATTAGACGATACAAAGCGAACACGCCTGTCTTGCGATGGGGTAATCGTATTACTCTAGATCAATGTCTGCTCATTGCTTTCCAAAGTGGGCGACGCGACCCCGCTGGATGTTCGCAAAAAATTAAAAAACAGCGGGTAGCACTACGGGAGTGCCAGTAGTAGTGAAAACTGTGATATTACTTCCTCACCTACGGCGGTCTCAGGTCACGTGTCCGTCTTACGAATTTCCGATCAGGTCACGTGTCCTGACGGGTGTTTAACATTTTTTACCCATCCCGAAAAGTGCTCAGCGCCGCTAAAGAAGTTTTCACTTCAAAACCTGCACATAGCCATCAGCACCATCGCATCGCTTGCATGGTTATCAGTGTCAATTGCCTTGTTCATTTTGCGTGCTTCGGAAGGCACAATAAGCTATAAGCCTCGGCTGTCATCACTGATGGCGCTATGTCAAATGCCGGAGAAGCTAACACCAGTGCCGTGGCTGGTGGAACGCGAAAAACACAATTGTAATTCTATTTTTAATCAAAAGAAACATTTTTGTTTAGTCGAATTGACAATTTCCTCCATTTTGCAAGTCGGTTGAAAAAAATAGATTATATACTTATTTTACTTTATTTATCAAATACCTCCAGGCTTACTCTTGCTCACATCGAAGCTAAGTGGCGTACCCATTTTTATTTTAGGACTGAGAGGCGAGGCAAAAACCTCTTTGAGAACCCCCGGCTCTAGCTTCAAATTGGATAGCGAACAAAATACTCATATTTAATCCAGTTGAACAAAAATTGGCTACAGGACAGAAACAATTGTACTGTTTCGCTTCAGTGAAGCATCAGCTTTATGCGTGATATAATTATTACGGTTTAGGGTGTCCTATTAGCTACTCGTATGCCAACATTTTACAAACAGACGCCTCCGTGGTGCAGTGGTTAAAGCGATACCACTGTAAATAAGGTCGTTCTGAACCTTATTTATCTCGCAAAATACTTAAATCAGGAGTTTCAAATCTAAGTAATATGATTTTTGACTATTTCATCTCCAAAAATTGGAGATGAAAACACGTTTTGATAAAATTTTTTCGATAGAAATATTTTTTGAAAAATGGTCTTCGTTCGCAGAGTTTTTGTTATTGTAGCTCAAATGCGACGAATGAAATAATGATTTTTAGACTAAAAGATAGGTTATTAGTAATTCATCAAAATGTAAATATGAAAATACAATTAACCGGTCTGATCTATATCTATACATATAATAAAACAGTAAAATTATTTTGTCTGTACATTTTGAATTTTTTACTGAAATGGATAGAGGGACACTTAAAAAGAATAATAGAAAGCAAAAAAAATTTTTTGTAATTTCTTGTCTGTCTGTCTGTCTGTCTGTCTGTCTGTCTGTCTGTATGTATGATCACGATTATCTCCGAAAATACTGAACCGATTTACTTCAATATAATATATTTATAAAATAAAATAATAAGTGACATAAGAAAATTAAAATCCAAAGTCAATTCATCATCATTATACGACAGCATTATACCTATCCACACTATCCATAGTAATCCATATTAAAAAAAAAAGGAGAAGCTGACTGACTGACTGACATATCAACGCAGGGCCTAAACTATAAAGGTTAGGAACTTGAAATTTTGTACAGGGGTTCCTTTTATAATGTAGGGGAGCACTAAGAAAGGATTTTTGGAAATTCATCTCCTTAGGGGGAAAAACGGGTTGCAAAGTTAGTATGAAACTTTGTTGTTTTTGAAGTTATTCGAATGAAATTCAGCATGAAGGTTCTTTACTGAAAGGTATGAAACACGAGTAAAATATTTTACTCAAAAATCATCCCTTAAGGGGGTAAAATAGGGGTGCAAAGTAAGCATGAAACTTTCTGTTTTTGAAGTTATTCAATTGAAATTCAGCATGAAGGTTCTTCACTAAAAGGCATGAAACACGAGTAAAATATTTTTCTCAAAAATCATCCCTTAAGGGGATATAACGGGGATGCAAAGTTAGTATGAAACTTTCTGTTTTTGAAGTTATTCAATTGAAATTCAATATTAAGGTGTTTCATTGAAAGTCATAAACTAATGTATTCCGGGCAATTCTACTGTTCCTGAGAAATCGACACTTACGCGGGCGGAGCCGCGGGCCAAAGGCAAACCTGACTTATATATCAACGCACAGACAAAACTACTGTGCGCAGAAACTTGAAATTTGGCACAGGGATTCGTTTTATGATGTAAATGAGCACTAAGAAATGATTTTTAGAAAATCAAAGGGGTTGAAGTTTTATGGAAGTTTCTCATTTCTGGACTTGGAAGTTAGAAAGTAGGTACGCAAGTTCTCAATTAAAATTAAAAAAGATCTGTTTAGGTCAACCAGACAACATTCTCCCTTGAAGGGCTTAAATAGGGGGTAAAGTTTGTATGGAAATAAATTTGTATTGGAATATGACAATAAGAAGTTCTCCATTACAATAAAAAAATATCTGTGTAGGTGAAATGGGCAAAATCCCCTACTTAAGGGCTAAAGATCTATGCAGGTGAAATGTATTAAATTCCCCCTTAAGGGGAAAAAGCAAAGGGGCAGGGGTTTGTATGGAATTTTTATCATTTCTACTGTTCCCAAGGGAACGACATTAACGCGGGCGGAGCCGCGGGCAACAGCTAGTTTTATATAAAATAGAAATAACGAATTTGGCGCTTACGTTTTTTTCTTTGAGCGACTCGAGACTATCTTCTATCTCATCATTCACGGGCTAAACCGCCAAGCGGTATCCCTTGCGCGCACTTGATCAGTCCTTTGCCGAGCGATGGTACCAAACATTTGAGGCCTCGTCTTAAGGCGTTTGCCTGTAGACCCTGGGGTCGTGGGTTCGATTCCCATGAAAAGCATATTTTGTTTAGTTGTTTCCAGTTTTGTTAGGACATTGCAGGCTTGAATCATCTGATTGTCTGATAATAAAGATGATTCCGCGCTCGGAAGGCACCTTAAGCCGTTAGTCCCGGCTGCCATCTGGTAGTCGTTAAAGGAACCGCGTCAGAGGCCGAGAGGCGGTTCCGAAGAACTCTGACACCAGGGTGTGCATGGTTTATTGACCCTGTCACTTATACGAATTGATGATGATGGTGACAGACAGACGGATAAGAATGCACAAATAGACAAATCCGCACTTGATAAAGTCTATACGTATAATGGCGTACCTACAACAAAATCTCCGTATCAATGATACAGGGCTCGTAAGAAAAAGGGGCGATACAAAATATTGTATCGTATTGCCTAACCTGTTATTTACTATCACGCCAGTATACGTACGTGGTGTGGCCTAAATAGGCTTCACCACAGAATTAATATGCCCTACGTAGGACCGTTCCTCTGGCAAAGTTACGGTCGCTCTAAGTGCCAGTAAGAATACGCCTGCTTACATAGGCGTGGGTGGTAACCTGGCTGGGGTCGTAGGAAGTGTTGCCCCAAAGAATGTTTTGATTTACTTATGGCCTAATCCGCCACTGCAGGTCGGTATTGGCCTTTATAGGCGACAATAAGTTTAAAGTAAAAACCTTTTAAAAAAACAAGCTTTTATGTTCATTACTTTATGTTTCGAGTAATATTCGAAAGTGTGTGTGGATGTATAGATGTTTGTTTTCACGCCAAAACGGCTGAACGGATCTTGACGAAATTTTGCACAGATAGATTATTACCTGGATTAACACATAGGCTACCTTCTATCCTGGAAAAAAGTACTGGTTCCGCGGGATCGACATTAACGGGGGCGGAGTCGCGGGCGACAGCTAGTATTGTATGTTGCTCATATTTACGTCACTTTGAAGGACTTGGCCAATGCGCGTAAACTGATCATTTATTTTTGGATTACATTTTTATAATTGACGACACACGGCGCTTTCCTCATATTACATCGACCGATGAGATAGAAATATCTGTATCATGAAACACGTATCGCATCAGCTTTTCTAAGGCAATTTTGTGATTCAATTACTAGAGTGCCGGTTACAAATGGCAATGTCTAGCTTCGTGGCGGAGCGGTCAACACGCCTCCCTGCGACACGGAGTGACCGGGTTCGATCCCCGGCCAGGTCAAGATGCAAAAAATGATCTTTTTCAGATTGGCCTGGGTCTTGGATGTGTATCTATATATGTATTTGTTATAAAATATAGTATCTTTGAGTTAGTATCCCATAACACAAGTCTTGAACTTACTTTGGGGCTAGCTCAGTCTGTGTGATTTGTCCGTATATATTTATTTTTTATTTATTTAATGTTGGCTCATGTTTCTCGTGGCCCCCAACATGTCAGAAATGGCAATAATTTTATAAATTAAAATATTTTATATTGTGGCAACATTGTCGATCTCTTCTCTCTTGAGTGTCTGTGCATAAATATAATTCTCTTCAATTTCTCGTAGTTTATTTGTGACAGCCTACGCGTTTGCTACTGCTGTTCGGCCCAGTGCCATATTAACTGCTTGCCCGGAGGTTGCAGGTTCATACCTGCAACCACCGGGCCTAGTGCGTGTGCCTGATGATGTCATCATCATCAGGCACACGCACTAGAGCTCCCGAGCTGCTACTTCCTTTCCCCCCATTTATAGAAGTAGTATCGCTATACATACTACACATTTCCTTCCCAAATCCCAATTCCTATCCTTCACCAGCTGAAACTGCTTCGGTTTTGCAGAAGCGTCGGAAGCACAAGAAGCCAATGAAACTGCGCTGGCTAACCAAGTGTAGCCAAGCGTGGTGAGTATGGCAATATCCTCCATGGAACGAAGAATCATTGGGAGAGGCCTTTGTCCAGCAGTGGACTTCTTACGACTCATCATCATCATCATCAGGTCCTTTTTAGTTTCCACTACAGGAGCACGACCCTCTCTGTACTACTAGAGCCATATTTGGCTAGAGCAGTCAGAGGATTTGGTCTACACTCTCCACGCTGGCCAGACGGGTTGGAGAAGTCTCACAGATGTTTACAAGCTTCGTTTAGCTCGTATTTCCTAAGTCGCCTTTTACGACATCCACGGGAAGACTTGGAGTGGTCCTATTCTACTCTGCCGGATACCACACGGCTAGGTTCTTACGACTGAAATAATGAAAATGATGATACAAGGCTAATGAACAAAGAAGGTACTTACCCAGGAAGTAGGTGACACATAACGCTAATACTATGAGGATGATGAACACTTTCTTGAAGCGGCGCGGCTGCTTCAGTAGTCGCGCCCTCACGTTGATATGTGGCGCTGAGGTATCATCTTTTAACTGGAAACAAAAATGTGGTATCTTACATGACGTTTCATACAAACGAGTTGCGTTTCAACTGAGCACAGAGGGCGCTACGTGGTAAATTTAACAGATATTCATACTTGACCAAAACATTTTCGTAAGTGTTTTATTTTGCACTAGCTTTCGCCCGCGGCTCCGCCCGCGTCAATGTCGATCCCTCGGGAATAGTACTTTTTCCCGGGATAAAAGGTAGCCTATGTCATTCTCCGTACTCCAGAGAACTTGTATGCAAAATTTCATGATGATCGGTTCAGTAGTTACGACGTGAAAGCGTTACAAACAAACAAATAAACAAACAAACAAACTTACTTTCGCATTTATAATATTATTAGTAAGGATTCTCAATGCTACTTTGATATCTATACCCTTAATAAATAAAGAAATAAAATTTGGTGAAAAAAAAATCATGCGGGCGGGACTTGAACCAGCGACTGTCTATATATACGACCTTTCGGCGCCGAGATTGAATCATGCGGTAGCTCAGATGGCAGAGCGTAGGTCGTACATAGACCTAGATCGCTGGTTCAAGTCCGACCCGCATGAATTTTTTCACCATATTTTATTTCTTAATCTATTAAGAGTAAAACATTTTCTTTTTTTATTTTTTTTTCAGTTCCCAGCTTTTGTCTCATAGGAAAAGTTGTTCATATCGACAGGCTGAATCACCCCTTTGAGGGTCCAGAACCATCAAAATTTCACCGTGTATGAACAACAACAGGAGGGCTGGACCTTGGCTTTGGACGTTGCCTGTGCGCAAGGCTTAGAGAGACAGCAAACTCATATTGCCCGATGGGCCGCGATTTACGCCAAGCGGTTAGGACCGTCAGTACATCTATGGTTAGGACTACTCCCCTCCCCCCGCTATCTGTATATCGCGCGTAACGGTCAAATCAAAAACGAAAAATATTCTGAAACACCCTTTACTACTGGCATTAGCATATGCTAAGGTGAGGCCGTGAGGTAGACGCCACATCTTCTTTTTCTGTTCTATGTGAGCGCGTTCCCGTTTGGGACTTCAGATGAGGTGCTTCCGAGCCTTGAGTATGCTAATCGGGGTGAGGTAGAGATCACCTCTACCTCACCTTATTTTGTTGCTAGCAGTTCTGTTTACACAGCTGTTTTTATTTGTTTTAAAGTGTAAGAAGTAACCAATAAATAAGCCATATTTATAATTAAAAAACAAATAGTAACTTTGTGAAGTACACTGACATTGAAGTGCAAACATACATTATGACGTCTTTATCCCTTACGGGGTAGACAAAGCCTAAGGCCACGTCATCCAAGTGCGAAGGCTAAGGGCGGTCAAAAGTTGACCTAGCAAATTAGAGTATGTCTATTCAGTATTTTTTATACCTATGTATGTAATTATATATTTCGTTCTTTATATTATTTGAATAAATCTAGCAATTTTTTTACTATCCCACACCCGTTGTATTCGAAGTTATTTTTCAAAAAGGGTTGCTTTAAGAAATTGCTTTCCCGATAAGTATTGTAGTTGATTAAAGGAACTGATTTTTGGTCTATTCATCTACATCATGGGATGAGCCCTTTTTTCGTATTTTGACGTCAAAGTTGTGATACCGTTATGTTGACTTTCAGTAACATTACTCAATAACGCATGTAAGTACACTTTTGAATATTTTATAATTATTATGAGTGTCAAGAAGCATCAAATACAGGTTTCAGTGAAGTGATAGGTATTTTAGTTTAGGCGCAGGATTTTGTTTTTTCACATTTTTAAAAAGGCGTGAATACTTGTTAATAATAAATATTTTCTTAAATCTAGTTAGGTCACAAATGAGCACAAATCAAGAGCTTTACGTGTATATTTTTTTGACAAGCTCACATGTCATGGTTTTCTAGATTTTGCAAAACGTTACTCCAGCAGGAAACTCAATATCTTGAAAACCTGAATGGGCACAAATTATATTTTCGGCCCATATTCCAGCACAAATATAAGCTATCTGCCCATGCACACTGTTTCTCGCTCCGATTATTCGTTTAGAATCTTCCTGCTGGAGCAACGTTTCCCCAGCAGGAATGGTTTAGGGCACAAATTTTTTATTCAGGGCCCATTTACAGCATATTGTGAACTTATTATTCATCCTACTCATACTCTATGCGGTACTTTCCTGCTGGGGTTTACGCACACCCCTCAGGGTCAAAGCTACCGCAGAAGGTAGGGGAGTTATAGTTAGACTTCCCAGTGACTAAAAGGAACGTACGAGCATCCCCCAACTTAGGGCGATTTTAGTGCTATTTTGTATATGTATAAATGATGTCTCCACACTTTACGTCATATTATAAAGAGTAAAGTGAGTTCTATTAGACCCAATCATCAGAAATTCCAAATGTATGCTAGGCTATTCTTCTTTTCGAGTCGTCATGGTTATATTTTCCAGACAATATATATTATTATATATATTGTTTTGAACTAGTAGATAGCTATAGTGATACGCTTGACATTCACCTCATTCAGATCCTTAATTGTGTAGGTTGAGGGACTCACACACAATGGGCCCAAATGAGAGGCCTAAGTGTGGAAAAATGCCCACGGAACCAGGTGAACCAGGTGAACCAGGTAGGTTGAGGGACAATTAGGACAATAGGTGAGCCATAGACTGAGTGGCACCACAGTTGCAAACTTCATTATTGGAGAAACCCCACCTAACTCGGTTTTCTTGGCATCTCCCTACACCAGCTCGGAGTCTGTTGAGAGACTTCCAAATTCTATTACTATTCTTCTTCTTATTAAGTCAGAAATAGTTATTTTCAAATATATTTTGACCAATATTTGGCCACGCTGACTGACATGTTGTTGGCCTCAATAAGATCTTCATTTGTACAAGAAGTGGGGCAGTTGGGACACGACAAAAGGAGGGCCATAGACTGAGTGGCACCACAGTCACATAAGACTATTGCTGAAGAAACCCCACCTTACTCGGTTTCCACGATATCTCCCAACAACTATTATTATATTATTATAAGCCATTTTATTGTCCTTCGCAATGAATTTGTTACAAATCTATTGTTATTTATTTTCTTATTTATTTCATAAGGACCTCTTCTCGAGTAAAGGCCTCCTCCATTCTTCTCCAAAATGTTCTGTCTTTGGCTTTTAACATCCAGTTTTCTCCTGCAATTCTTTTTACTTCGTCAAGCCATCTGTCGAGGGGCCTTCCCTGTTTCCTTTTCCTGAGCGGGCCAGCCCAGTGCGTCACTTTGTAAGACCATCTATCTGTATTCATACGTGCCACATGGCCTGACCATTTCCACTTTAGTTTTTTGCAGTGGTTGAGAGCATCTATTACTTTGGTCCGTTTCCTTATGTCTGTGTTTCTTTGTTTATTTATGCGTTTTAAGTTTAGAATACTCCGCTCCATTGCTCTTTGGCAGGTTTGAATTTTCCTTTCGGTTTTTTTATTGTATATCCATGTTTGGCATCCATAAGATAGACACGGCAGTAGGCTGGAATCCAACACAGTAGTCTTTAGGTTGATTGGTAGACTTGACTTTAATATTTCCTTATAGCTCCAAAATTTTTTCCATGTTAAGTTTATACGTCTGTTTAACTCATCTATATGTCTGGTTTTCTTGAAAGAGATTTGTTTTCCGAGGTAGATGTATTCTTGCACATATTCTAGTGGGCTATTATCAACTTTGATCGGTTGTTCTGTTCTGTTTGTCATAATCTTGGTTTTAGTGATGTTCAATTCTAAGCCTATGTTACGACTGATATTGTTCAGATCATTAATCATCTGTTGTAATTGTGATGGTGTTTCAGAGAATATTACTATGTCATCAGCAAATCTGAGATTATTTAGGTATTTTCCATTTAAGAAAATTCCCTTCTTAGTCCATTTTAGGCTTTTCATGATATATTGAAGAACAGTAATAAATAATCTGGGTGACAGCGGGTCGCCCTGTCTCACACCCCTACATATTTTTATTTCTGGACCTTTTTTCTCTAGTCTGACTCTGCTTTTACTTTTCTTATAGATATCTTTCAAAAGCTCTATTGTCTCTTTTGGTACGTTACAGTCTTCTAAAGCTTCCCATATGCTTTCTTGTGAGATTGAATCGAACGCTTTAGCATAGTCAATGAAGGCCAAGTACAGTGGAGATTGTTTTTCTTCATATTTTTCAATTATTTGTTCAAGGGTATGTATGTGGTCAATAGTTGAGAAACCTTTTCTAAAACCTGCTTGTTCGACTGGTTGGTATTTTTCAGTAAAGGGTTCGAGGCGGTTTTCGAGACACGAGGCAAATAGTTTGTATATATTTGGTTGAAGACTGATGGGGCGGTAGTTGCCAATATCGGCAGGGTCGCCTTTTTTATATAGCAGTATCATATCAGACTGTGCCCACTCTTTTGGTATTTCTCTATTGTCTAGTATTTTGTTGAAGAGGTGAGTTATATGGGTAGTTATTACATCTCTAGCTGATTTCAAGGCCTCATTTGGTATGCCGTCTGGTCCATTGCTTTTATCTGTTTTAAGCTTTTCGATTTTTGAGTATATTTCTCGTTCGGTAAATCTCTCCAATAATACAGGGTCTTGATGATGAGTGGTGTGAATGGGAGAGTCCTGATTTGGTATATGAGTTTTCTGTGTATAGAGTGATCTATAGAATTCTGTTGCTGTATTTATTATCTCTGATCTCGAAAATGATTTACCAGAGTTTTTATTCAGGTATGGTATCCAATTCTTTGCGGTATTAACTTCCTTCAAACCTTTTTTCAGACTTCTTGCAGTATTTAAGTGTCTCTTTATTACTTCCAGTTTATGTTCTTTATATTCTTTTTTTATTTGTCTACCAATACATTTGTATAATTTTTTCAGTTCTTGTTTTTCTTCTAATGTAAGGGGTTTTTTATGTTGTAGTTCACTTCTTCTTTTCATCATGGTTTTAGTGGTGCTTGAGATAGAGTAAGTTTTTCTGTTTTTTATGGGATTTATAGAGTTAAGGCTTTTAATAATCGCTGTTTTTAATTTTGAATAGTAGTTTTCGATGTCGTCTTCTTCAGAAATATTTGATCTTTTTAAATGGTCTTTCAGAGCTTCTAGGTATTGGAGTTGGTTTTGCCGAGTGGTGATTTTTGATGTCATATTGTTAAAGGTAGCTCTACTCTTTCTGATTTTTGTCAGATGTATAGTACTTCTAATCAGTCTGTGATCACTAGAGAAGGTGAGTTGTTTGATTATTTCTATATTTGAAAAATAATTTCTAATGTTTGTTAATATGTAGTCAATTTGACTTTTCTTCTTTTTTGGTGAGAGCCAGGTCCACAGGTTGTTGATTTTCTTTTTAAATATGCTGTTCATAATGGTAAGATTGTTTTCAAGAGCGAATTGAAGTAATCTCCCTCCTCGTTTGTCTCTTTTTCCGTAGCAGTATGGCCCCAGTATATGTTTTTCGCTCGAAAGACGTTGACCAATACGCGCGTTGAAATCGCCCATTAATATGAGGTTTTTATTATAGGTTTCCTTAACTTCTTGCAATTTATCATAAAAGTTCTCTATATCGTAGTAACTGGCGTTGCTAGTCGGTGCATAAGTTTGGACAATGGAGAGATCTCCCAACAACTAAGCTATACTAAAGCTCACTCAAAGAATGCTACTGAATGTGCTAAAGGTCTCCATCACATTAGTTAGAAACTTCTTACAATCAAGCTGTTTTAAGATGTTTGTTTTAACTAGAACCACAGGTTGTAATGTTAAAGTAGTAAAACAGAGTTCCAAGGAAAAGCTATAAAATTTATCAATGTACTTGAGACGAAAATAAAAAGTACTTGAAAATGGTAGTAAAAAAAATTCATTTTGTGATACCCATAAGAAATTTTGATAAGCACTAAGAAATATTATAGCTTTGTAATTTTTCACATCTGCTGTTATAATTTATAATTTTTGATGGTATTTAATTTGTAGATAAGAGTTTCATGATGATTTCTAAGACCTAAATCTACTATTGTGTACAAAATCAATTTTACTCACCTCTAAATACCTGTAAGTACTGAATTTTCCCATATCGAGGTAAAATTAACATCACAACCAGAAAACAACGATTAAATAATGCTTATGTTTGATGTAATACTGTTTTGTATCATAATGTTTTCATGAAAAATAATTATTTAGTTTATTTCAAACATTCATGCGTCCTCCACGAGACGAAAACAAATGAACTGATTGTCAATGTCAAACAGGCAGGAACAGGACAAACGTCAAAATTAAACCATTGGTTATTCCATAGACAATCTCAAACCACGACCTCAGTAAATGAACAAAAACTGTTTGATGGATGAATGAATGAAAACTTACTCAAACCAAGAAAACAAACATAAATAAAAGAAAATTGTAAAGCTACGACTACGCGGAGTACGCGGCATTTTTCATCGGAGTTCTGGAGAAAAGGTAAGGAAGATATTTATTAATTTGCATGCTTTTAAACTTATCTTTTGTGACAATCTTAGTTCCATACACTCATTTTATAGGTTATATTCATACGCTCTACTTAACATAATTTAATTGGCTATACCTACAAATACAATAACAATTTAGAAATAATTACTTACTTTTCTCTGTCTCACAGTCATTTTTATAGTTTAAGTATAAACCGTGCTTATTACAAATATTTTCACAACCAATAATATTTTTTTTACTCAATATCTAACAACTATATAAAGTGAACTCAAACAATAAAGTGAGCATCACCATTACCAATCAGAATGACACTGAGCTAGGTTAGATGATGTAGCGTCGTCGTTGATAGAGTAACCGAACGAAGGTCAAGTTCTAATCGTAAATGAATTATGGTTCCGTAGATATTTTTTATTTTAAACTTTTTTTTATTAATACAATTTAGGTCGACGTTCGGGCAACGAACGAGTAATTTAACAAACATTTTGTTTTTATATATAATCTAGCCTAATATTATAAAGAAAGAATAAGATTTGTGCGTTTGTTTGTATGGATAAAATCAAAAACTGCTAGACCTATCTTAAAATTTCTTTCACCATATTATCAGTAAATAATATGCTAATATGGTCCCGGTTACATCCTCACCTGAGATGCTTCGGAATCCAGGGGCCGGGTCGACCCCGGGGCTCGAATAGACTATGTGATAAAACCTAAATCTATGCAAGCAATGTCACGGGAAACAACTTATCATTTATAGTTTTCTGTTTGTTTATTTCAGTCTTATGGTAAATTTATTAGTTGTTCATTGGATCATGATTTATCATCCTGTAGGCCAAGTAGGCAATCGCATTTGGGCACCAGTTCATAGATGGGTCTTGTAAAGTAGGCAATCGCATTTGGGCACCATTTCATAGATGGTCTTGTAACGTAGAATGAGCCATTAGAAGGGGACCGAAAATTGTGTGTTTACTTGTGAAAAATGTGCACTGCTGTCCTATGGTCTCCATAAGGGCTGCTAAATACAAGTAAAACTGTAAATAATTTTACATATATCTATAAAATAATATAATACTTATAAAATATCATGCATGCATGTGATGTGACGAATTAACTTTCAATCTATGAAGTTTCTAAAACGTGACGAATTAACTTTGTGGCAAATTTACAACAATCCGTCCCTTCGATCACTGTTGGTATTGTTGATCGAAGATCCGTCCACTGAATTTTGCTTACCGGGTGGTCCAAATTTTCTATTCAAGTTCGGATTATGAATTTTAATATTTCTGAAAATCTTTTCCATAGGCATATACTGACCTATACGTGCCTTGCTGAGAGGAAGTCAAAATAAATGTATTAAAGCGCTTATTTACAATAAGTGATGAAGCAGCTGGCCTATTACTTGTATTAATCATTTCCCTATTTGTTACATAGCAATACATTTTTTTTAAAATGTATATTTGTTGGCAAACGAGCAGACGAGCCACCTGATGAAGCATGGTCACCGTCGCCCATGGGCATCTGCAACACCAGAGGAGGTGCTGTTGCGTTGCCGACTCTGTATTCTGAGTACAAGTGAAAAGTAGAAACGTTTTTTCAAAAAAATTACAAGCCTTTACAGGTAAAAAAAACTTTTTCACGTCAAATCACATCCCGGCGAACTTCATTTCGCATTTGTTTTGTCGTAAATATTTAAAAACTTTAATAATTATTCTGCTATTCAAATTGATAAAAAAAAATAAAAAATAGACTGTACTTGTCTTTCCGAAACGCTTGTAGTCTTAAGTTTTTGAAACGACCACTGCAGAGCAGAGACGCCGAAAGAAACAGTAAAAATAAAAGTATTAATATTATTATGCTTCTTACCCAACTGCCAAGAAGGGTTATGTGTTTCGCGCGTATGTTTGTATATATCTTTATTACTTCGTAATGTAACTCTTATCTTTTTAAATGTTTAAACATATTTTGCATTCACAATGCTTTTTTTATATAATCTTATTAAATTAAGAAATAAAATATGGTGAAAAAATTTCAAGCGGGCGGGGTTTGAACCTGCGACCTTAAGTCGTACATAGACTTAAGGTCGCAGGTTCAAATCCCGCCCGCTTGAAATTATTTTACCATATTTTATTTCTTAATTTAATAAGATTAACTCTTATCTTCCAAACGATTATGCATGGAATTCAACAGGTTTGCCGTGATATCGTTAGATTAGTCTTAAAAACTCGAGAGTAATGCCAGCGGGTTTTAAAATTATTAAAATAATACTAATTGTTTAATAGATTGGCTGCCTCTGTGGCTAAGGCGTTTGCCTGTAGACCTGGGGACATGAGTTCGATTCCCACGAGAAGAATACTTTGTTTAGTTGTTTCCAGTTTGGTTAGGACATTGCAGGCTTGAATCACCTGATTGAGTGCTTCGGAAGGCACCTTAAGCTGTTGGTCCGGACTGCCACTGGTGGTCGTTAAAGGAACCAAGTCAGAGGCCGAGAGGCGGTCCCGAACAACTTCGACACCAGGGTGTGCTAGGTCGATTGACCTCGGTGACACGGTACTCGAAATGATGATGAAAGATATAACTTGTGCTTATACCTTGTAACTTGTGTTGTACTTTTGCTATACCTATAGGTTGTTCTATACTTTTTAACCTTGACTAACTCACCGAACCCTAAATGTACTTACATTAAATCTCAAATTCATGCTTGTTATCTCAAAGTATAAATATAGGCTGTAGGTGTAATCATTAGGCATATTTTTCATAGAATTTACCTCCAAAACATATTTTGAATCTTGGTTTAGAAAATTCAGTACGAGCCCTGTCTCCAAAACTGTCGATAGAAGCTTTGTTATTTTCAGTAGCTATACTTGTAACATATTTACGTAAAAAGATTCGTTTGATACAACTGCAAACTAACATGATCCGACTGACAATCCAAACAATTCGAGGAGAGACCTGCCTGCACTTGTTCAATTATAGGTACTTATTATAAATTTAATTTACGATGGCAAGGTCATCCAAACAAGTAATATCTACTTATAACGTTCGTATCGTACCTACTAAGTAGGTTAAGTTAACATCTTAATATATATAAATCTCGTGTCACAATGTTTGTCCTCAATGGACTCCTAAACCACTTAACCGATTATAATAAAATTCACACACCATGTGCAGTTCGATCCAACTTGAGAGATAGGATAGTTTTTAACTTATGGCGAAACGAAGTTCGCCGGGGCAGCTAGTAACATATAAATAAAAGATAATCTTAATATATATAAATCTCGTGTCACAATGTTTGTCCTCAATGGACTCCTAAACCCCTTAACCGATTATAATAAAATTCGCACACCATGTGCAGTTCGATCCAACTTGAGAGATAGGATAGTTTTTAACTTATGGCGAAACGAAGTTCGCCGGGGCAGCTAGTAGATAAATATAAGAACATACATAAAAGCGGCCCTGTTAAAGGATTTCAATAAATTTCAATCAAGTAACATTTCTCAAACATTTTTTAATATATAATACCAGAATTAATAACGTAACCTAAGATTTCTAATCGCACGCAACGCCTATCACAAGTTTTTAAATAGGAATTATTTCTAAAATAAATGATATCATACTTAATGATGGCCTTGGCCAATAGTCACCGTGACTTTGCATTAATCAATACGTCTGTTGTACGAGTAGACGGCGTTATCTTCAAGTGTAGCCAATTGAACTGATACTGACACGATAGCAAAAAGGACAGAACATTTATATATTTCGTCCGATGCTTTTAACATATAATTAATTGATAGGAACAGCCCACGGCCCACACACATTGATCAACTTTCAAGTATACATGCATATGTAGCGCACACACATATTAATTATTTTTTCTTTATCTCTAACTGAGTATAGGGCCTAAGGCCACGGTGGTCTTGCACTACGCATCTTAGGGCCAGGGTCACCTAGGAGATAGTGTCTGAAAAATTAAAGATCAGAATTGTTACTTGGTTAACCTTTTTATTTTCATGTTACATGTTTGTTTACATACATATTATCACATCATTATTCCTTACACAGCCAGGGTAGCCAGGGTAGACAGAGCCTAAATTCATAAGACCCAAAGGACACGTTTAGCGTGTTGGTTAGCGTGTAATTAGAATTTTCGAAGGTGTCTTCGGGAACAAAAGTGATGCACCCATATTCCAGACAAGCCTGGGAAAATGTAGTTTTCTATCATGTAATGACTGAAGTCTGATACAATACAGGCTAATAGAGGTAGTTATTTAATTACACAGCTTGTATACACATGTAAACATGTTGTTTACAAAAAATACCTATGATACAGACCATACAAGTTGTAGAAATGTTATGTTAACCAATTATTTACACGTGTATTTTTTTGTAAATAACATGTTACCATTAATAATATTATTGTCACGGGAATTAGTGATCCACAGTATCAGTAGTTAAGAAAAGTATTTTATATATTCTATTTAATACACGACTGCTTAAAAACGAAGGATATATATTTAGAAGCATTTTTTGGCTATCAACAGGTCTTTTCAGTCTCCACTGCAGGAGCATGGCCCTCTCTGTATCTACTACCGGAGCCATACTTGGCCAGAGCAGACAGACGATTTTTTGGCTATGCGACTTTTTTAAGGTTGAAGTAATGGTGTAATACCTTAACTTTTAAATGCCTAAACAAGTTTGGATGCATTGAGTCTCGTTAGAATCCTTTTGTACAGCATTCTGAGTGAAACTGCTCTGGTATTAGTGTTTGGCATTTTATATGCTTTTTGGTTTGATCTTGGTGTGGTTTTTTCCTTTGCGGTGGAGCACAGGTATAAAAATCAATAGAAGGTAACGACAAAAACTGACCAAGTTCCATAATACCATACCATGCATGTAACATTTGACTACAAAAACACCAAAAAACATTTTTATATGCATCCCTTCTCTTAATTTCAGACAGCAGATGCTTAGTAGGTTACCTTTAGGAACGGAACCCTAAAGCGAAGTTTAAGCCGCTAGGTAACATTCATTTTCATAAGATTTGTAAAGTTGGCGAGTTAATAACCTAAAAAGCAAAAATTCTAAAAATGTAAGCCTTTTGTCTGTTTATGCGTCCCTTTCGGTATCAACAAACATACAAAATGTATACATTTTTGAGAAATAATATAAAATACCTTTGACATCATATGCCCAAAACCTATTTAGTAAATCTGCCAAAACTTAGATTTTCTTCATGCCTGTGATTTTAGAATGAACGAATTGAATGAAAATGACAGGGTTTCTTAAAGAGGGGTTCGCTAGTTAGTCTACTAGGGAGGGAGTAGCTACGCGAAAAAAGTTACGAAATGGCGGCTCGCCGAATACTTTCTTTTCTTTTCTCACAATGACAACGATTGAAACTCGGCTCATAGATATGATAGAGACTAATATTATTAATACTCACGTATTTTTAGTCGAAAAAAAGCCGACAGTTTCAGCCTAGTCAGTAGATTATCGTCACGGCACGGCCGTCAGCTGATCATATCACACACGCGCCGGGACGTCCTTGACATTCGCCCTGAGGATGGCCTACTGACAAGGCTGAAACTGTCGGCATTTTTCCGACTAAAAATACGTGAGTTAAACCGTATAGAGACCTATAGTGCGCGCCAAACCTAGTGCTTTTCTTTTTGGTCCCATATAGATTTTGAGGAGTTCGCTGTGCCTTGCTAAAAATTAGGGTACGTTGGGCTTTAAAGTTTGAGAACTCCTGATCTAAAATATCATGAGATTTTTTAGCTTAGTCGCACTGCCCAACTACTGAGCAACAATAGTGGGACAGTGGGATACAAAGGCTTTGACTAATTATCCAAAGTAATATTATAAAGAGGAAAGATTTGATTGTTTGCATGTAATGTATTAACTCAAAAACTACTGAACCGTGTTTTTTTAAATTCTTCACAGTTAGACAGCGGGTAACTAACATAGGCTATAATTTATGCGTAAGAAGTCGTGGAGAATATGCTAGTATTCCATTTTTTTCCAGAAATATGGATTTAGGAGCTTTCCTTCTGGAGCAGCTGAAACTGTATGGCGTTGGACGGCGGAAGTTAGACGACAAGTTGTTCAAAGACGATCCAACGCCGCCCAGACTCGGCGTTTACGATGAAGATGACGAAGACCTATGCCACGAAGTGTAAGTACCTATATCTAGTTCAAAATTCAAAACGTTTATTTAATATAGGTTTCTTTGAACACTTATTAATTGTCATATTTCACTTCTCAACAATTGTTGACGTCAAAAATTTACTAATGGCTTAGTTTAATGCCGCTTCCAAAGCGGAGTGCAGAAGAAGCGGCATTAAACTTAGCTATAAGCCTTAGCCATAACATTTTTGACGTCAACAATTGTTGAGAAGTGAAGAAAGAGAAGTAGTCTAAAATTATTATGTTCGGAGCTCACACTCGATTTGTAGACTTGTAAGTACCTATATGAATCATACAATCAATAATATATACGGACAAATCACACAGAGTGATCTAGCCCAAAAGTAAGTTCGAGACTTGTGTTATGGGATACTAACTCAACGATACTATATTTTATAACAAATACATATAGATACACATCCAAGACCCAGGCCAATCTGAAAAAGATCATTTTCCATCTTGACCTGGCCGGGGATCGAACCCGGTCACTCCGTGTCGCAGGCTGGCGTGTTGACCGCTGCGCCACAAAGCTAGTCAACATTGGATAACCACACAATTACCTGTGGCCGATATCGTTATCTTTCTTCAAATCATCATAAAACAGGCATTTATGCTTACATTGGCAATCCATTAATTTTTTACCTACTGGCCTGGCCCTTTAGGATCGGGGGCCCGTGGCATTTTGTCTAGGATCGATGCCACCCTGTTACGCCATTGCCTTGGGTGGACTGTCTTAAATAAATAAATATATACGGACAAATCACACAGATTGAGCTAGCCCCAAAGTAAGTTCGAGACTTGTGTTATGGGATACTAACTCAACCATACTATATTTTATAACAAATACATATATAGATACACATCCAAGACCCAGGTCAATCTGAAAAAGATCATTTTCCATCTTGACCTGGTCGGGGATCGAACCCTGGCACTCCGTGTCGCAGGCTGGCGTGGTGACCGCTACGCCACGGAGCTAGCCAAAAAGGTTAAGGTTATCGAAACTGGGAAATGATAGTGATAATGGTCCACCTTATGTACCTAAGTAAATATAACGGTGTGGTAGGTAATATTGATCAAATATTTTTTTATTATGTTTACTCTGCAGAGGTATTTTTTTAATATTTCATATTTTGTTTTATTTACCGCCTGGTTCGGCGAGTCCAGAACGCATGCAGCAGATTCCGTTTTAAAATCCCAAAGGGTCACGTTCCGTGTGTAAGCGAGAGCGCGGCACAAGCGATAGAGGTACGATCGGCCTAAGCGTTTGGCTTGTGATGCATCTATCTCTCTTTTACCCTTATCACGTAAAATGTATCGGCCGTAAAGGTTAAGCCGTTGGTCCCGGCTGCCATCTGGTAGTCGTAAAAGGAACCACGTCAGTAGCCGAGAGGCGGTTCCGAAGAACTCTGACACCAGGGTGTGCATGGTCGATTGACCGTGACACCTACACGAAATGATGATGATCGAACTATTGTATATGTGTGACTAGAGCAGCAAATTAACGATCAAACTATCTTATTTTTAAATAAATAAATATAAATATATACGGTCAAATCACACAGATTGAGTTAGCCTCAAAGTAAGTTCGAGACTTGTGTTATTGGATACTAACTCAACGACACTATATTTAATAACATATATAGATAAACATCCAAGACCCAGGCCAATCTGAAAAAGATAATTTTCCATTTGACCTGACCGGGGATCGAACCCCGGGCCCTCGTGTCGCAGGCTGGCGTGTTAACCACTGCGCCACGGAGCTAGCCATATTTAGTTGCCAATGAGGCAAAACACTAATTTAAAGTTGTATTTTCAGCATAGCATCAACATGCAGCGTTCCCGGCTGCAAATTCTCATCAGAATCCTTGCTAGCCTTTGAGAACCATTACAATTCATCACACCGGTACTCCTGCAGCCAGTGCAAGAAAGTCCTGCCCTCCCCACATCTCTTAGACCTGCATTTGCAAGAGAACCACGATTCTTTCTTCGCTGTTATGGCCGAGAAGAAACCTTCTGTAAGATCCTTTCTATCTTTTTAAACATAATATATTCTACATTGACCATAAAGTCAGGGGTGTCACCCTCAACTGCCTATCCAGTTGTTGCAGGTATGGCATCAAGTACGCACGGCCTCCCGAACTGCTAATTTCTCATCCCCAATCCATCTAATCAAGTAGCATCCCAAATACCTTTATCCTAGTCGCGAGTGCGACGGGGTCGGATAGTCATCGTAAATGCAATCTATATATTGTATCACATTTCAAGCAATAGTTATATCATTCATTCATTCCAAAGGTTTTTTTTTAAATGACTATTGGAAGCGGCCTGCATTCAGCTGCGAAGAATCTCCGGGAGGTAAAATGTAAAACTTTCGTTCACCTGGGACGAGAAATGAGTAATTATTTTCTTTTTTATCATCATCATCATCTCAGCCACAAGAAGTCCACTGCTGGACATAAGCCTCCCCCAAGGATTTCCAATATGCCCGGTTGGAAGCGGCCTTAATTCTTTTTTTATAGTTATAATTAATTATAGCAAATTTTTTATTGATCAGGAATTAAAATATGCCATGTTAATAACTATTGAAATGCTTGTGAAGCTAAAGTAATTTAGAAGGAAATCGAGAACTTAAATTGTAATCAAGAACTTACATATATACCTAATTTCATGCTAAATAAGACAATAAGAAGATTTTTCTTATTGTCTTATTTAGTTTATCTACAGCTAGGGAGATGCCAGCGGGCCCCCTTCCCCCTCGAACAGTTTATGACATCACTCACGATTGAGTTACCTATTTATCTTATTTTATTTTTGTTTTATTGTGAGTAAGTGGCCAACATTGGCTGTTCCAGCTGCTTAAAGACATCTGACATATCTTAACAACTGCTAGGACTTACGGTTTAACGCTTGAAATAATTTTACGTTGTCATCCATCCCAATAGGGACCACACCCTAGAGTACTTAACATGCATAATGCTCATCGAGCTCCTTTACCTTATTTAGTTACCGTAATGTTAGCATAAAGCAAGTTTATATAACAATAGAGTTACACGTGTATGATGATACTTAGTTAAATATTGATAACAATTCATTGACACTGCTAATCTTACTACTACTTGTGTAACTCCCTATCTCTTTTAATTTGTTATAATTGTACCGGTTCTTCCCAACTGTATATTTATAGAAACTAAACTAAATTTATATGTACTAATTATCTAACCGAGCTATTCCATTTGTATTTCTTTTTAAAGTTTCTTCTCTATTATTATTTATTATAATAAACTCTCTAGCTGCATCTTAGCAAAGAAAATGTATTTAATAATCTGTGAATAACGTGGTTGGTTATAAAAGTATGTATACTTTTTGTTATAAGCTTTATTCCTTAGTATGTATTTTGTAACCGTTTGTTGTTCCGTAATAAAATAAAATAAACAATTAAAGAAATCCTTTTCAAACGCTGGTACGGGAGATAAGACGTTTTTTGACATGACGTCTTTTATAAGTCTATGAAACCCGGCTGCACGCACGAAAAGTGTCACATTCCGTGTGCAAGCGAGAGCGCGGAACCAGCTATAGAAAGGCACGACATACACACAGCATCGGCCTAAGCCTTCGCGGCTTGAAAGAATGAATAAATGCGTATGAATGAAATCTTGTGACGCATCTACCGTTTCTCTTCCACCGTTATCACGTGAAATTATCGTCCGTATATAGACTACCTTTTTTTGTGTTGAGCTCACGTTTTTAGTCAGTACCGCCGACAAGATTTTGAGTCCGTTTTCCACCGCTCACTATCACTAAACGTGGCATTTAGGTGCTCAAAAATCAGATTCTTGTTGAGGTGTTACGGCTCTGTAGGTTCTTTCTACAATACAATACAAGAACGCTTTATTGCACCAAAAATAAAATACAAAATACGAAGGAACACAAAAACAAAATATGATATACAACCGGCGGCCTTATCATTTAAAGCGATCTCTTCCAGGCAACCGTTTAATGATAGAGAGAAGATTATATGATCAAAGGGGTGGCGCAGAAAATTTTTGGTATTTTCAAATTGTTATACATACAATAATATTCCTACATAAGACTAAAATAATTTACTCACATACACTTACATACAAATATACATAAATATATGCAGTATATCTCTAATACACAATAAGAGGGAGAAAATCTACCCCGTAAGGTCAGGGGTATCAGACTCAACTTCTTGGCCGGTGGTAGCAGGTATGGCTTGGGTACGCGCGCCCGGTCCCGAGCTGCTACTTGCTTTTCCCCAATTCATCCGAGTGAGTAGCCTCCCAGTACCTTCCCTTCCCAGATCCAATAATTCTTATCGTTCCCCGGCTTAAAAATGCTTCCGATGGGCAGCACAAGAAGCCAAAGAAACTGCGCTCGCCAACCCGCCTGCCAAGTGTGGTAGCCAATATCATTCCATGGAACGGAAAATTCGGAAGAGGCCTTTGCCCAGCAGACTTCTTAAGGCTGACATAATAATACAACCCACTCATCCCTGTCATGCCACAAACCATTCACATTCAGAGACTTGATGAAGCACAAGACGTATGTGAACGCCTGCAACTACTATATTTAAGCCCTAAAGCGCCAATTAGACCATCCAGAATTAAGGATCCGGAATTCAGTCAACGGATAGTCAACGGACAGTTTAATCGCATTCAGGACGGTCGATCCGTTGTCAGGACAGAGTGGCTTCCGACGTCCTTATCGGAAGCATAAAGTGAAACCATCCGGAATTCAGGATCGCCGCATGAGAGGGACGCCGCTATACGTTAGAAACGATACGATAATATCTCCAATCGCGTCGCACGTATAGCGACGTCCCTCTCACGCATTCAGGATGGCCAACGGATGGCTCTCTCAGGACGCGCAGTCTCCGTTCAGGACACGTTCCGGACGGTGTAATCAGGAGCTCTGACGACTGAATTTCTTGTCCTTATCGGATGCTGAATTCCGGATCCTACATTCAGGATGGTATAATAGGCGCTTAATACTCACTTGGCCAATTAATATTAATAGATTTACCGGGTAAAAACCGAGAAAATAAATTTATAAACATAATATTAAAAATTCCAGTACTGCTGCTACATAGAAGATTGCAAGGAGAAATTCATGAACACCGAAGAGAGACTCACGCACTGCGTCAAAGAACATAAGCTGCCTAAAGACTTCAGATTCGAGCAGCGGCCGAAAGCTAAGAAACATAAAAAGCAGAAAAAGAAACCGGAATCTATGCAGGTAAGCTCTGTTCGTGTAATCTTCCACTGTTAAGTGGTATAAAAATAATTTTTAATCAAAGATGCCGAATACCAAACAAACGAATATTCGGCGCATCTCTAATTATTAGAAATGCGCCGAATATTCGTTTGGTATTCGGTATTCGGCATCTTTTTCACTATATGTATTCGGCCGAATTATTAAAAAGTAAAAGGTTAAATATTTAAAAATTAAGCAGAAAAGGTTCTACTTCAATCTCAAACTTTGCATTAATAGATACTGGAATATGCAATTTATATTACTTTCTTATCTGCCTATGAGTTATCATGCGAGAGATAGGTAGGTAGGTCATCACATTACTACGGTCACTACACTCGGTGGTACCGTTTAACTTTAAAATACCCACCGTACCACCAGGGGTATGGCCAGGGGTACGGTGGGTCTGTAGTGTTAGGTTTTGGTGTCGAATTATTCGGGTTGAGTATTAATATCACTCGTCGAAGCATTGTGCTCTGTTCCACCGCGAGAAATAACACAACTACACAAAGTGCACTTTTGTTTCGTCATCTCCCATTTCGTCAAAAAATTTGAGTGCGTTACCCCAGCCGACTAAGTGCTCCTTTTACGAATTGATAAATGCAAATAATTAGATCATTACTTCGTGTAAATGTCCCCGAAAGTAAATAATTTGACACCCCGCCGTTTCAGAGATAATGAGGAAAATAAAATTCGGCTGGCGTAACGTTACCCCAGCCGACTTTTTTTGATTCCGTCGGTTTATCTGGATAAAAAGTATGCACAAAGATAGATTGAATTTGCTCTCAAATGTCCCCGATAAAATTAAATTTGACACCTTTATGGATTTCGAGTTATTTCATTTTCTGCTGCGGTAACGTTTGGTCAATCTCTGTATCTCTGAAACCGTAAGACGCAGAATCATGATTTTTTTTATACGTATAGAACGGAATTTGTCTCCATTTGACACCTAGTTATCTTAAATATTAATAATATGGTTTGCGAGTAATAAATATTATTCTGAAAACCATATTTTCGGTTCTAGTTATTAAACGAGGGAACCCTGAAAATTCAAAGTAGTCCTAATAGATGCCTCTTATAGAGACATACAAAACATCAAAACTTTCATCAGCCTAATCCATAGCATTGGCAAGTTATAATGATATTACTGGTTCCAGAAAGCCAGATTCTGGGCTCTCGATTTAAACGAGGAAAATAATACTTTCCTTCCACTTGGCTGATTCCATATTTAAACAATAATTAGACACTTTATCGAAAAACATACATACCAATTTTCAGCTTGATATACTTTCGTATATAAGAAATAATAATTAAAAACTTAACCTAGATATTTTTTTCCGATTACCCGACCAAGTCCTGATGTGCATCTGAAAGCGGCTGCGGCATACTACTAGATATACTTCCATATTCGACGGCATTGTATTCTAAATTGGATGGTACAGGCGAGTGGAAATTTTTTTAGTAAAAAAATATATGCCTTATATAATGGAATTACTTATTTCCTCCATACTTATACTTTATAATGTATTGATTCCTAACGGGATTGACCAAGTCTATTATTGCAAGACCAAAGGCAGCTATAGGTTACATTGGAAATACAAGTATGTAATACTTGCTTTGTTAGATAGAATTAGAAAAAAATACAACTGCACTTGCTCGGAACTGCAATTTCATTGGCTAATGTGCGCGAGCGGGACAGCGATAGTCCCTAGTTTTGCTCGCGCATAATACAAATCCTAACTAATATTATAAATGCGACAGTGAGTTTGTTTGTTTGTTACGCTTTCACGCCGTAACTACTGAACCGATCATCATGAAATTTTGCATACAAGTTCTCTGGAGTGCGGAGAAGGAAATAGGCTACCTTTTAACCCGGGAAAAAGTACTATTCCCGAGGGATCGACATTGACGCGGGCGGAGCCGCGGGCAAAAGCTAATATATATATATATTTATTTTTAAAGAAGGACACAAAAAAGTATTGATACTCTGTACTGTGGTACCGACTACTTTTAATTTCGAACAAATCTTTGTAAGATGTCCCCTACATCTTCGCATAAAGCAATGCAGAATAAAACAAGCAGTACATAATATAGAAAAAGAAATACGGACTTCTAGTTCATTTGTTTAGCTAATAACGACGCGTTTTCCTAGTTGATGGATACACATTTTACTCCCAATTTGTAAAACTGACACTTTCTACGCGAGAGCAGCAAAAATAAATAACACTCAAGATTTTTTTTTATTTATATCTTGATAATCTTACCTAATAGAATATAACCTTGTTTGCGTTGGTTTTTGATTACCAACTACGGTGACAGTTGGATTGAACTATTATGCAGACGGCAGACCTCTATTTGAGAGGTCTGCCTTAAAATCATTCAAACAAAAAAAACAAAAAGATATTTTATTTATATTCTTAGTATGTATACATTGCCATTTAAGTAATAGTTTTGCTGAAAGAGAAAATCTGTAAGTCACCCTAAGGTTTCATTCATCATCATCATCATTTTGAATAGGTGTCACGGTCAATCGACCATACACACCCTGGTGTCAGAGTTCTTCGGAACCGCCTCTCGGCCTCTGACGTGGTTCCTTTAACGACTACCAGATGGCAGCCGGGACCACCGGCTTAACGTGCCTTCCGAAGCACGGAATCATCTTTATTATCGGACAATCAGGTGATTCACGCCTGCTATGTCCTAACCAAACTGGAAACAACTAAACAAAGTATGCTTCCGGTGGAAATCGAACCCACAACCCCCGTGTCAACAGGCAAACGCCTTAACCACTGGACCACGGAGGCTGTTTCTGCTGTTGACCATAAGGTTTCATTTATTAAATACGAGTCTTTATAATATTAAAATTAATCCTAACAATTTTTCTACTTGAATATACCCAACCACTTATTATTATTGTGCAGATTTTAGAAGGTATACGTTATGTATCGTACGGCCGCTTTTAGATGCACATTCGAACTTGGTCGGGTAATCAGGAAAAAATATCTAGGTTTAATTTTTAATTATTATTTCTTATATACGAAAGTATATCAAGCTGAAAATTTGTATGTATATTTTTGGTTAAAGTGTCTAATTATTGTTTAAATATGGAATCAGCCAAGTGGAAGGAAAGTATTATTTTCCTCGTTTCAATCGAGAGCCCAGAATCTGGCTTTCTGGAACCAGTAATATCATTATAACTTGCCAATGCTATGGATTAGGCTGATGAAAGTTTTGATGTTTTGTATGTCTCTATAAGAGGCATCTATTAGGACTACTTTGAATATTCAGGGTTTCCTCGTTTAATAACTAGAACCGAAAATATGGTTTTCAGAATAATATTTATTACTCGCAAACCATATTATTAATATTTTAGATAACTAGGTGTCAAATGTAGACAAATTCCGTTCTATACGTATAAAAAAAATCATGATTCTGCGTCTTACGGTTTCAGAGATACAGAGATTGACCAAACGTTACCGCAGCAGAAAATGAAATAACTCGAAATCCATAAAGGTGTCAAATTTAATTTTATCGGGGACATTTGAGAGCAAATTCAATCTATCTTTGTGCATACTTTTTATCCAGATAAACCGACGGAATCAAAAAAAGTCGGCTGGGGTAACGTTACGCCAGCCGAATTTTATTTTCCTCATTATCTCTGAAACGGCGGGGTGTCAAATTATTTACTTTCGGGGACATTTACACAAAGTAATGATCTAATTATTTGCATTTATCAATTCTTAAAAGGAGCACTTAGTCGGCTGGGGTAACGCACTCAAAAAAATTGACTTTTTACGCCCACTCTCAAGCAAGCACGTGATTTTTTACGCCCACTCATGTTACAAACATATTATGATTATTTTGATAATTATAAGCAGTTTTGTTTATATTTGTAACGTAATCGTGCGATTTTCTGGAGCAAAGTAACACACCGCGGCCTGAGCTTGTGTCGGGCGGTGAGGTGTGGTTCGCTCGTCATCTAGCCAGCAGCAATACGTAGCATGTACCTGTAGAACCTGTTAACGCGGCAAAACAATTCCGAATAATTCGGCCGAATATCCGGTTCGAAAAAGGTTAAACCGAATAGTATTCGGTGAAACCACTATTCGGTGCATCTCTAATAAAAATGTGCTTTTCTAAGAATTTTTCGTTTTTCAGGTAGATGGTGAAACAGGCGAAACAGAAGACAAACAATTTAGTTTTAGGAATAGTAAACAAAAATTTGCTTACACTGGCAAGAAATTCACTAGAAACGAGGAAGAAAAATCAAAAAGCCATGTCAATGTTGATGAAATTATGGAGGATTTGAAAGAAAGTTTGCCTGAATAGCAGAAAATATGGGAAACAATAAATTTGTTATTTGTTAAGCATTCTTTAATAATTGTAAATTTATTAAAATTAAAAATATGTGATGAAATAGAACTCGTGAAATAATGGGTAGTATTGAAGAATTATGCATGCTTAGAATGCGTATACTCTTATACCTATGTAATGAGAGAATTCGACTTGACAAAGGTCGCAGAGAAGCGCTGGATGCGGGCCGCTTCGAACCGGTCATTCTGGAAATCATTGGGGGAGGCCTATGTCCAGCAGTGGACTTCTGTCTGGCGGCTGATATGATGATGCTAGAATTCACCGCGGTGATTCGAAATCACGGTGGTGTAGTCGGTAGCATACTTAGGGAGTAAACCTAAGGGAGGTTCCATGGAATCCTACCTGTTGCCGAGTTCTTTTTTATCACATTTTATCAATTTTAATAATATATCGAGCATTGTAATAATTCAAAATGTAAGCTTCATGATGAAGCTTAATTTGTGTTATGATATGATAGTATTGAATAAATAAGAGCGTAACCAGTGACGTCAGAAATAAATATTGTTTTTTATAGTTTTTATTTTTATTAAACTTCATTGCACCAAATAAAACACTTTTTACAATTGGCGAACTCAATGCTATGAGCATTCTCTCCCAGTCAATCGTACATAACCAAACCAAAAAATATATAACGTAATAGGTATCCAATATTTTTTTTAATACCTTCAATAGTTGCTTGTTGTAATGGCAGCGGATAAAAAACGCTTGACCAGTTGACAAAATTTTCTCGCCTGACGAATTATCCCCTACATCGCTAAAATCTTATTGACTTTGGTCGATATTATCGAAATACTTATGGCACTTTCGATAGTATAGCGTCAAAAAAGTCGATGACATTTATGATCTATCGACGCTTATAGATATTTTTTATTTTTTTACTAAGTATTAAAGTAGGCATTTGTCTTTGATAGTCATTTTGATAATTTATTCTTATAATAAAAAGAAAAGTAAACCCCGATATTTTGCTATTGACTATCGATATTGACAGTCAATATAGATCGACATAAAAAAGGCAGACTTTATACAAAAATAAATAAAAAACAAATATATCTCGATTAACTTTATTATCATTCCACAAGCACATTACTAGAATAAATATCTATGGTAAACAACTTGGCATAGACCCAGCTATCAGTGTTTTTAGATTGCAATTCTAAAAACACTGATGGAATTTACATTTTAATACGTAGGCATTAGTACTTTCTCTCTTTCAAAGTTATCTAACAGTGACAGATTAATACGAATCTGGGCATTCTACTGCACGGCAATGATTTGCCAGGCATATTTTATTTATAAATAGTATCTAGTTTCAGTTTCTCTTTTTTATTACACTTTGACGGACACTGAACGAAACACAATACTATGTTATGTATGCTATGCATTTCACTGTCCAGGAATGAGTAGTTTTATGTATTATTTATTATTAAAGTTGTTTTGAGTATTTAACAAATAAACAGAACTCTCTTTAAATTTCAAAATATAAACTAGTCATTGCTTTTTAAGTAAACAAGAAATCACGAATTTTATGGATACAATTATCATATTCCTTAATAAAATAATTTGTGAGATTTACAAATTAATTCTAACGGTACAATAATTTCAGCGACACATTTCTTAAATAAATAACATATTATCCTTACTCTATGGTTGAAATTGTCTATGGTTTACTTGGCTTTGCCTTGAGCGGCGACGGCGGCCATCGCCTTCTTCACGGTCTCCTCGTCTCCAAGGAACACCATGGAGTCGACGGGCTTCATGTTCTCGTCTAATTCATACACAAATGGAATTCCAGTTGGTAGGTTCAGCTCCATAATGGCGGCGTCACTGAGCTCTGAAAACATTTTATTTTTATACTAGCTTTCGCCCGCGGCTTCGCTCGCGTCAATGTCGATTCCTCGGGAGTAGTACTTTTTCCCGGGATAAAAGGTAGCCTATGTCCTTCTCCGTACTCCAGAGAACTTATTTACAAAATTTCATGATGATCGGTTCAGTAGTTACGGCGTAACAAACAAATAAACAAACTCACTTTCGCATTTATAATATTAGTAAGGATAAGGATAAATAAGTTTCTGAACTCAGGGATTGCCATACAAGATGAATTTCAATACATTTAAAGGCATACATTTAAAGATGAAACGGGTCGACATAAGTTGGAAGAAGTGGAGAGACGTGACCAGCACTACCAGTAACCCTAAAATGCCACTCAAACTAAAAGGGTACATTTATAAATCGGTTTTTAGACCTGTAAACTCTCTATGGCTCGAAATATTGGGCAACTAAAGTGCAGGACGGAAAGAGACTCCAATTTGCCGAAATGCGGATGTGTGTTGGGCCAGGTGGGCGTGACATGACTAGACAGAGTTAAAAATGTATATGTGAGAAGAAGTACTAAGGTGGGACCTTACAAGAACAATAAACTGGCATGGTTTGGTCATAATAATAATAAATAATATAATAAATAATATACGGACAAATCACACAGATTGAGCTAGCCCCAAAGTAAGTTCGAGACTTGTGTTATGGGATGCTAACTCAACGATACTATATTTTATAACAAATACATATATAGATACACATCCAAGACCCAGGCCAATCTGAAAAAGATCATTTTCCATCTTGACCTGGCCGGGGATCGAACCCGGTCACTCCGTGTCGCAGGCTGGCGTGTTGACCGCTGCGCCACGGAGCTAGTCTATCGAGCTGGTTGCTGGCACGGAGCTGGTCATGTGATGAGATGATGAACACCTGACCAAAAAAGCTTCGAATATGAGGATTGATGGGTATAGAGGAAGACGCAGGCCAAAATATAGGTGGATGGATAAATGGGATATAAAAGAGATTGGGAATAAATATAAATATATACGGACAAATCACACAGATTGAACTAGCCCCAAAGTAAGTTCGGTACTTGTGTTATGGGATACTATCTCAACGATACTATATTTTATAACAAATACATATATAGATACACATCCAAGACCCAGGCTAATCTGAAAAAGATCATTTTCCATCTTGACCTGGCCGGGGATCGAACCCGGTCACTCAGAGTCGCAGGCAGGTGTGTTGACCGCTGCGCCACGGAGCTAGTCGAATGGTGGGGAAGAGAGAATTGTGGAGGAACGAGACATAATACAGATGATGATCTAGAAGAAGGGATATAAAAACTTTATTTTTAAATGCTTACCATCTAAATGCTTGACGATGCCTCTGAGGCTGTTGCCGTGAGCGGCGATGATTATCCTCTTGCCTTCTTTGATCTGAAATTAAGAATATTTTAATAAATATCAACAATGGAAAAACATGATAACATAAATAAAATTTTAAATAAATAAATATATGTTATGATTCGTCATTTCTAAAAATATTGTCACTTTTTAATAGGCTTGTTTCCTAAAACATACTATTTAAAATAATTAGTCTTTCTTAAAGAATATCGAAAAATATTAGATACATATTTTTTCTTTTTTCAATTAAACAAAAAATGATAAAGATAAAGCGCATCAAAGTTCAGGAGTGGGGGCGCATGACGCAAAAGACCAGTGACGTCACGCGAAACTTTAACAAGCTATATCTTTATCAATTTTTGTTTTATTGGCAAAAGAAAAAATTTGTGTTGAATATTTTTCAATAATCTACCAGAATGACTAATTATTTTGAAAAGTATTTTTTTGAAAACATGCCTATTAGAGACAGTTTCAGTTTTAGCAAGTGACAGTTTCAATTCTAGCAATAGTTTAGGTATTGGCAAGGGACACTTTGGTTTTTGCATTTTAAGACAAAAAAAAGAAGATAGAATCTTAGTACCTGTGGCACAATAACTTCGTTCCAGTAAGGCAGTGTCCTCTCAATGGTCAGCTTCAAGCTCTCAAACATAGGGAACTCCTCAGGTTTTGGGTCACCAGCATAACGGGGGTCTTTTACGATGGTTTCATAATAGGCATGGTCCTTCTCCATTGGTGGGGGAGGGATGTCAAAACTTCTACGCCAGATTTGGACCTATAATATATTGTATTGGTGCTATATTCAATTCATATAATAAGACATATAGTCAATAATAAATTATAATTGCTATATAATTCAGTCCACTTAATTATTCAACTATTTGTGTTACGATAAACACAAGAGCCTATGTACTAACATGATAAGTAATTTTAATAAAACAAAATTGGGTTTGTTCAGGCACTTAAACTAAAGAATGGGTGAACCGATTTTTATAATCTTTGATTTTTTGCTTTTCACACTGGTTATAACAATGAAAAAAAAAAATTGTAGCATATTAATGATAAAGAAAATAATATCAGAACAGTTTACCGAGATAGTAGTAATATAACAGTATGTACCTGCTGTTCACCATATTTGGCAGCAGTCTCAGCCTTGTTTAGGCCGGTAAGACCACCATAGTGCCTCTCATTGAGGCGCCACGTTTTGTTGACTGGCAAATCAGACTGGCCGATCTCCTGAAGAACAGTGTTCAGAGTGATCTGAGCTCGTTTGAGAACCGACGTGTGGGCGACGTCGAACTGATAACCTTCAGCTTTCAGCGCCTTGCCGGCAGCCAGAGCCTCCTCGCGACCTATTAGATAACATCAATTTAGAACTTACTTATAGGCGAGAATTACGGGAAATTTATCACTCACCTTTATCACTGAGGTCAGCGTCGAACCAGCCGCAGAAAAGATTTTTCTGGTTCCATTCGCTTTCGCCGTGGCGAATCATAACAATCTTGTATTTTGCTGGCATGTTTAATTTGGATTATTTCTAAAAAGCCGCCTCACGAAATCCTTTTCGATCTACGATTTTTGACAGCAACGACCTCTATGACCTACTGCTTTACAGTGTTGCCAGTGTTCTCTGCCAAAAGTTACAGAAAAAAATTCTAACCATGAACGTGTGTAGCTTCAGCCTTATAACAGATTACCTAAAGAACAAGAAGCCAATTGATGAATGAATGATTTAGAAAGTAAACATTTTTGTCGTTGATTGAATTGAAAGTTATACCTACTTGTAAGTAACCTCAAGAAAATAATTTTCAATTTTCAAAGTGTTTTTGTGCAGAAGAATTACTAAACACGACAGAAAAGCCATCTCAAATGTTGAATCGCAGTATTGGAAATGACGAATGATAAATTTTCATTACTTTGATTTTGTTGGTTAAAAGCAAAAGGTATTTTTGCAAACGAAAAATGGCACCTAAGAAAACTGTTCCTAAAACTGGAACAGTTCCCAGGGGAAGAACTGCAAAGCCAAAAGAAATCAATCAGAAACCAAAGTTAAAAATTCCAACCATTGTCAAGGTCAAGATTCCGAAACAAAGTAAGTAAAAAATTATGCCAATCTTGCATTATTTTGTTAGAGCTTATGTTTGGTTTATTTGTCTCATTGTACTGCTTTGAGGTATTGTTTTGCGCCTTAGATACAAGTACACTATGGGTTACCTACTGCTAAGATAAAAAAAAAGATATATTTAAGCAGCAAAACACCTCTTAAGATAGTAAAGTATTTCTGAAAGCATACTTGTGTATTCACAGATTCCACTGAAAAATCAACGCTTTCGGTGGCTAATCGCATATTACAGAACCCTGCAGTCTTCAATAAAAAGCCTAAAGACCTTACAACAGTTGATAAACTTCAGTTAGCAAATACAGGTAAATAAAACAAATCACTGCTTACTTCCTGACAAGATTTCTTTCAATTTTAATGATATAAATAAATAAATATATAGGGACATATCACACAAATTGTGCTAGCCCCACTGTAAGTCGTGAACTTGTGTCGTAGGATACTAACTCATCAATATTATATTTTATAATAGATATATAAATAGATACAGACAATATCCAAAACCCAGGTCAATCTGAAAAAAATTTTTTCAACTCGGGCTGGTATGATAACCATGTCATCAATCATAATCATGACTGATGAATTAACCCGTCAACTAAGAAGAAGAGGCCCAACTGGGCCTTGCATCCATTATTAAACAATTGTTATTAGAAAGTCTAATCACCACCTCTATAAGTGGGGTTACAAAGACTCCCCAGAATGTGACCGGGGTCAGCGAACAAACTTTGTGGCATATTATCGCAGAGTGCCCACTCTATGGTTTCCCTGGAGGCCTTAACAAACTCCACTCCCCTTCTCTAGCAACCGAAGACTGGCTCAAAAACTTAAAATTAAACATATAAAATTTTCATAGGATTCTTGCTGACAATGCCATGTGAAAATGATGATGATCCATAACTGATGGGTTAAATAATGATGATGATGATGATAGGGATGAATTACACAGATTAAGCTAGCCTCACATAATTTGTAAACTTGTGAAATATGTGTGCTTTGTATTCAATTTTTTTTGCAACTTTTAAATTTCTTAGTTTTCGCCTTATAGTCTCTTTCATAGGAAACAGTATTTTGACCTGTAAAAATACCCAGGTATTCACCTGGTTCCCAATTTCCCAAAAGTAGGCCTCTTGGCTGGGCCCATTGTGTGTGTGTAGAAGACTGCTTTGCTTTGAAGAGTCTTTGCTCTCCTTCCTTTAAAAATGTGCATAGGAACTGTATGATCTAATTCCCCCTGCACCATGCATCTTCGGACGACACCGTGTGGGAAGGTGATTCTATCTATACGTGGTTGATATTCCTGCTCATCGCACCCCTAGATTCGCCTCCTCCTTCATCATGTGAACCACAAAGGAATGGTATTCCTCCCCGCATCGCTGTATTCCAACTCGTACAATTTAGGGTTTTTGAAGGCAAGAGTGAACAGGCATTATATGAATTTGCGTATACAACCCTAGACCTCATCGTTGTTTCTTGGGTTGCCGTTACATTTGAAAGGATTATTAAATAATTACGTTTTGGGTTAACCCTCTGTCACTACTCACTATATTGAATTCACATTTCATGTGTCATGATATCACTATTTGATTCTGTTTCCTCCAACATGCTGAATGTGTCCATAAGGTCTTAGACCTAGGCTCTGTTTATCCCACAAGGGAAAAAGACGTATTATGACATGACTGAATTAAAAAGTCAAAAGTCTGCTCTTCTTGCTGGTCTGGGGAAAAGAATAATACAAGAGAATAGGTAAACAAATAAAGGAATCATATCAAAGGGAGATGAGGGTAGAGAACCTTAATTATGTTGATTGTTTTCCTCCAATTCGCCCTTGAAAATACTAAACATGGTTTTGTGGGTTACCCTATCTATACAAATATTAGAAAGCTGAAGAGTTTGTTTGTTTTTGAACGCGGTTATCTCAGGAACTACTGGTTCAAATTGGAAAATTCTTCTAAAACATCACGCTGCGAGCAATAGGAGCGAAGCATCAATAAAAAATTATTTGAAAACAGGGGAAAATGATTCATAGTTGAGGACATCCGACGCGTGCGATGCGTAAACGGTTCAAGTTACCCAAAAAATGTGTATTAAAGAATTATTCCTCTTTTAACGAACTGTAAAAATGCACGCGACAGTATGTGTCTATAATAACACAAATTGCCGCAGACGAAGTCGCGGGCAACAGCTAGTAAGAGATAAAGTTGTAAATAATATGTATCTTAAAAATCAAAGTCACCTTTGTTTTGTCACCCTTATTAACCTTTAGGACAAATCTTCAGTCCGCTCTGGCTGTGGAGCCTAAAAAGATAATGATAATGATGATGTTTAACCTTTAACCTCGCAAAAACTGCATGACATAATAAAATGTCCTCCGGGTCTCAAGGAGACTATGTACTAAACAGGGTCTTGTTTTGACGGGTTAAGACAAACATGTGATGGGTCTAAAAAGTTCCTTCTATTGCAGTTGCAAGAGCTCAACTGGACAAGTCAGAGCCTGTCATCTTGCCACCAGAGCCGGAACCACAAAAGGGAGTAAAAGTGGTAAAGAAAAGGGGAAGGAAAAAGAATTTGGTTGAGAACAAAGCTGACGGACCAGCAGCTGAGGTGTCTATCAAAACTCAGTCGGAAGGTAAGTAGATTCTTAAATATTATTGTGGGGTTCATATAAATGCGTGCCCTATATGTAGTAGATCACAATGACACTCAGCTATGCAAAATCAAAACGTTTATTCAGAAAACAGGCCTTTGCAGGCCATTTTCTTTTTTTTTTACTTTTTGAGCCTACGGAGCTACCGTAGGTAGTCTTAATGCTAAGAGCATTATCTCCACGTCAACGTCTTTTCCACATGAAATCACATTTTAAAGGATTTAATTTAGTAATACCTATATTATTAATTAATTAAAACCAAAGAGCCATGGAGCGGAGCACACTGGGGTTCACAAAGAAGGATAGGCAAAGAGCCAAAGATATAAGGAAAATAACTAAGGTGGAAGATGTGGAAAAGAAAATTAAAACTCTCAAATGGAGGTGGATAGGCCACATATTGAGAGAAACCAAAAACAAATGGACTAAGAAAGTCACGGAGTGGACCCCCAGATATGATGGCAAAGAAAAAAAAGGAGGCAAAAGAAAAGATGGTGTGACAATATAAAAAAAACGGCGGGTGAACCCTATGGTGCCGCAAAGCAAAAGTTCCACAAACATCAAAGATTCGAATCCTGGAACCACACTGTGAACGATTTTTTACCACCTCGTGAGGAATTGCCCCTTGGTCATGACTTGCTGTGATCGGTTTGGAAATCACTTTACAGACCTGCGAACCCAAGTAGGTTGCGGAATAGTCGACACCTTCCAGAATCAGTGCAAAATGCTAAGGAAAGTTCACATTCTCATTCTTAACTGTAAACAAGTAGTTCATAAAATAGTGTAAAGGATTATCTATCCCCATAAAGGTCATAGCCCACTTTTCAATTTGTAAACGAAACGTAAACATATATTAACTCAAGCAGCTCAGTATATCTATACTTATTAATATTGTAAGCTGAAAAGTTTGTTTGTTTGATTATTTGTTTGTTTGTTTGAACGCGCTAATCTCAGAAATTACTGGTTGAAATTGGAAAATGATTTTTGTGTTGGATAGTCCATTTATTGAGGAAGGCTAAAGGCTATAAAACATCACGCTGTGACGAATAGGAGCGAAGCATCAAAAAAAATGTTTGAAAACGGGGAAAAATTATTCATCTATACTAATTAATCATAATAACAGAAATTACCGCGGGTGAAGTCGCGGGCAACAGCTAGTTTTCTATGAAACGCCTGGTGGACGGAGCGGCGAAAAGCGATAAGGGTACACCGCCCTTTCCGAGTTGATAAGTGTGCTGTTACCTTAAGGCAACTCACCGTAGTGTAAATACAGTCCAATGCGATATAACCTTTTACTGTACTAATACATATGGTAAAATTTTGATCGTTTTGGACCGTTAAAGGGGTGACTCAGACCATCAATATGAACAACTTTTTCTATTGGACCAACGCTTGGAACTCAAAAAAATTCGTCATTTCCATACAAAATAGTTCCGCCGCCCGGCCAGTTTGTATGGGAATGTCGATTTTTTTTTTTTAGTTTCCAGCATTGTTTTCATAGGAAAAGTTGTTCATTTTGATGGTCTGAGTCACCCCATTAAGGATACAAAACGATAAAAATTTCGCTGATTTCGACCCTGGCGACAATTCCCACGAATCCACTGGCTTGATCAATACGATGCAGTAAGGCGAGCAAACACCAGCCCGCTAAGTAAATCTCACTACAGCCGCATCATGACACTTTATTTTAGTTATTCCACACATTGTTTATAAACATGGGCATTTATAACACCAAATTACACCGATTTCACATTATAAAGTCCACTAGAAGCAATTTGTAAAACAATTCAAAACAAAAACCTTGCAGTCCGCCGAAATTCCCGCCAAGAACTCCCGTGAAAACTTGTTGCAGTGCAACCCGTTGTTTTTTTTTTCTATTTGATCGGGTTTATGAGTAAAAGAATAAATTGAAGGGTGGCGTTTGTTTAGCTGATCTTAGCCCCTTAATGCACATGCGAAGGTGTTTTATGAAATGAATCCAAACTTATAAATGCGAACGTTAGTTTGTTTGCTACGCTTTCAATTCTATTATAAAATTAAATTCCGTAAGTACTGAACTGATCATCATGAAATCTCTCTGTCTGTCTGCAAGGGCATGCAGGGTTTAAGGGGGGGGGGGGGGGGGGGGATGGCATTGGGTCATGAATAATCGATGTAACCAGAATATTCGATAATGTTTGCGGGATAGAATACACATGTTTTAACAGGATGGAAGATGTGTGAGTGAGACAGATAATTCTAGAAAATTTCAGTAAGTGTGAGCGATCGTGAAAGTTTCGCGACATAATATTAGTAAGAATGCCTCCGTGGTCCAGTGGTTAAGGCGTTTGCCTGTAGACCTGGGGGTCGTGGGTTCGATTCCCACGGGAAGCATACATTGTTTAGTTGCTTCCAGTTTGGTTAGGATATTGCAGGCTTAAATCACCTGATTGTCTGATAATAAAGATGATTGCTGTGATGAAGCCGTTGGTCCTGGCTGCCATCTGGTAGTCGTTAAAGGAACCACGTAAGAGCAAGGAACTCTGAAGTTCTTATAGGAACCGCCTCTCGGCCAGCACGAGGGTATGCATGGTAGATTGACCATTTCACCTACTCGGAATGATGATAATGATTAGTAAGAATTTATTGCACTTATCACCTTTGTTCCAGAAGTACAAGTACAGCCAAACCTGACTGCAACAGTTCCAAAACCAAAGCAGAAATATGTCAGGAAAATTCCAGTCAACACAGCTCCGGCCAATATAGTAACGAGAACAGCTCAGTCCTTAAAGAGAAAGCTAGTCAACAGCCCTACTAATGGTAAATTTCTTCTTCTTCTCTCCTCATCTGAATTTATCCATATTTGTATCTTAGTACGTTGGAGCCTGACAAGGGCGTCGCTAAGAAAGGGCAAGGTGGCTTCTCCCTAGAGGATCGGTTTTTTTTTACTTATCCTATGTCCCCGATCTGCCATGGGGCAACCATAGATGATTGAGTGTCTCGTGTCAACCATTTAAGTCCAGCGGTAATAACAACCACCGTTAAACGAATAAACCAAATGTATGATCCTTCACGCCAAAAATCTGGGCTTTTGCAGACAAAAGCCCAGAATTTGGGCTTTTGTCCGCAGAAACCCAGCCGTGAGATACATACATTTGGTTTTTCAATGAAGTACAAGATTTTCCCATGCCGGTAATCAAACCCGGTGTCCCCCGTGTTACAGTCTGGCGTGGTAACCACCTCGCCACGGAGGCCGACACGTATTTGGGGCTAGTCATCCTGTTTCTCTTTAATCCCGCTGTCTTAACTAACTTTTATCGAGATTCCATAAGCGACAAAGGCGACGTACTGTGACTGTAGTAAATAAAAGGGACTTTTGTATCTTGCCCTACTTAAATAAGATTATTTCTGTGCTTTCAGAAAACACACAAGTTGCCAAGAAACCCAAAAGAAAATGGACACAATCAAGGATAACTGATATGAAGATAGTCGTAAGGAGGGATTCCATGCAATCTCTGGGTATGTCCAGTCCTAAAAGTGACAAATCGCGAACTGTTACAATCGTAAACCCAACCGTCGTGAAGAAAAGAGGTCGAAGAGGTAAGAAAAAGGAAAGTACAGAAGATTCAGTAATAAAGTCCCCGTCTATTCTAACGCAACCTTTACCAGTTCCCCAAGCAGTACCAGCCATTAAACAAGAAGCTGGTGAGACAGATAAATCGGCTAGTCAGATTGAGTCCCGGAAAACATCTTTTAATTCAGAGCTATCCTGGACTAAAGATATATCTGATTCTAGCAATATAACATCTCTGACTGCTGTTACTTCGTCAGATGTTGTGCTTATAGACAACAAATTACCTGTTATATCACTAAGTAAAGTGGACCCAATTAAAATCCATTCTAGATCACCAAGTGTTGAACAAGAGTTTTCACCTAGAACACCCAGTGACGATACCTCATCGTCCGATACCGATAGTGATTCAGACTCTGACAGCACCACCAAATGTGATTCTTTCAAGGAAAGTGAAATAGTTGAAGTTAACTCCCTAAATTTAAGCACTTCCTCTGAATCCCATAGATCTCCCATCATAACGCAGAAAAATATTAGAATAAACACTATGAATAATAGCGTTAATAAGATCGATAGGGCTTTAGACAAACTGGCTATGAGTCTGAAGAAAATAGATATGGAAATTATTAATTGGGTCGGGTATCAAAATGAAGATATCAACATTAATAATAAAAAAATAAAAGACAAAATATTTCAAAATCTACAAGAGGAAAGTAATATTATCCTTCAGTGTCAACATGTGAAAAAACTTCTGACCGAAAATGAAGAATTACCCAGTAAAGAAACTTGTGTGGCAGTTAATGTTGAAACTAATGAAGGGAATTTCGTTAAACCAAGCAATGTTACTATGCCAAAAACAGTCAATAAAACTAGTGATAGTAATTTGGATAAAGCTAGTCATAGTACCAATGACGGCGATGAAACTGAAAATAAATTTGATGTGAATGAAAATTTCGCTTTGGATAATATCCCATATGTGCCATTTGACCAGAGTTTCGATGATGAAGATGCTTTATCACTTTATGCAGAAAGTATAGGATTCGAATCTCATAGGAACAGTATTTCATCACCGCCCCATAACCCCACCGAATTTGAAGAATATATCCCCCAACCTATCAAAAATCCTGTACCTAATAATAACATAGTTTATAATCCTACCAAGATTAATAGCAATACTCATGCTCTTGAAACAGTACAAAATGTGAAAACAGTTTCAATGATATGTGAAAAACAAAACGCAGATTCTACCTCAGTTTTTAGAGATGCAAATTATGATATGATCCGCATGGAAGGCATTGAAAAGTTACCAGTTTCTATAAATCCTACTACAGTTGGTGTTCAAATGAAAAAAGGACCTTGTCTGTTATCATCCATGTTCAGACCGGTGCCTGGAGCGAAGAGCACGCTGTTCAAAGGGATGTGTTTCTTTCATCTGATAGACAGCTGTAAGAATTTTTCGAGATGTCGTTTCCCGCACGTTCAGCCCGCGCCGCTGGAGATAACTACAAGATTAGTGAGACTGAGTGAAGAGTTGTTCATACAAGAATACATGCTTATGAAAAACTGGCCAGCTCTAAGGAGAAAATTTGGGTTATGTTTCATCAATGAGTGTAAAAGACGAGAACTAACCCGGTTTCTTATAGAAATGGCTATGGATTTCGTTTTGAAGGCGAACCAGCACTCGAAGGATGACGCACTGCTTAAAACGCACGTTTTAGAAGAGGCTCTATTGGTATTGAATAAAGTCGACCTTCACACTTACGAAGACCTTCTCAACCATGTTGTTGTGAATAAACAACTTTGCAATATTTTTATGGAAGCAATAGCTGACACTCAAAACTTTTCGAGATTCAAGCCCGTGTTTATAAAACTGACTGAATTTATCATCGGAAACAAGGAGATGTTTAGTACAAATGTCGCTAAGCATATTTTGGAGAGGGTGGCTATTTTGCCATTTGAGGAGCCGTTGGCTAGGGCGTTGATAAGTATGATAGAACATACTGATCCTGTGATATATGAGAATTCGATGATGGGTCAGTTTGAGAAGCAACTGGAACCTAATCAGAATTTGCTTATGATGTTCTTGGAGGTGAAAGAGAAAGCCGGTATGAACAGGATGGTGGTGAGTCCGGAGTTCAACCCGGCCGTGCCGCCGCCGGTCATCAGGCAAGAGGTGGAGATGATGAAGAGTCCGCTGTACCCAGACAGGATGCAGCGGTACACCTCGCCTGACACCACGCACCTGGATCCCATGGTGAGTTATGTTTTAGACAAATATAGGTCTCGCAATATTCAATAGTAGTAAGGTTAGATCCTCTCCATAAAACAAGTTGCCTAACCTACAAATTAATATACAGGGTGTTTTGTAGATAGATGCGAAGACTTCTATGATGGGTTGGGGACCATTACCTATCTTTTCGAGGCCATGATCTGTCTTAGTAACTATTTTTTAATGCTCGCTCCGTCAGCCGTGTGGTTTCCGGCAGAGTAGAATAGGATCACTCCAAGTCTTCCCATAGATTTCGTAAGAGGCGACTTAGGAAATACAAAATAAAGCTCATAAACAAACATGAGACCTAACCCGTCTGGCCAGCGAGGAGAGTGTAGGCCAAATCCTCTGTCTGCTCTGGCCATGTATGGCTCCGATAGTACAGAGAGGGTCATGCTCCTGCAGTGTAGACTAAAAAGACCTGATGATGATGATGAAAGTTCGCTTGCCGTTCCAACTTTATTTCTGTGATGGCCCCGACAGGGCTCACATTGTACCTATTTTAATTACAGAGCAGTGACAATATTGCAAAAGCTAATGTATTGTACAATATGAAATATCCTAACTAATATTATAAATGCGAAAGTGAGTTTGTTTGTTACGCTTTCATGTTGTAACTACTGAACCATTCATCATGAAATTTGCTACATATTATCTAGGGTACGGAGAAGGACATAGGGTTTTTATCCCGGGAAAAAGTACTGTTCCCGAGGGATCGACATTGTCGCGGGCGGACCCGCGTGCGAAAGCTAGTATATAAATAAATTGAAATTAGACAATATTACTGTCCTATCGTATTTTGGCTTTAAAAAATAATACCCTACCCGCCATTTCAGTCTACGCATCCATCTACCACCGCTGTGGCCTAGTGGTTATCATACCAGGCTGCCACATCGGAGTTCCCGGGTTTGATCCCCGGTCAGGTCAACCTGGAAAATGGTCTTTTTCATATTGCCCTGGGTCTTGGATGTTTATTTATATATGTATTTGTTATAAGTATAGTATCTTTGAGTTAAAATACCATAACACAAGTCTCGAACTTACTTTATGGCTAGCTCAATATATGTGATTTGTCCATATATATTTATTTATTATTTATCTACCGAACACTCTGTATATATTTTTATAGATTACTTTCAAAGTATTAGTTTAATTTATTTAAGAACATCAGAAAAACACATTAAAATTCCACAGAACAAACCGCCCGACGAGCCGATCATAACCAGGACGATACATTTCAACAAGTCCTTTCCTACCATAAACTTTAGCTCGTCCTCCAGCGAAAGTATGGATGACTACCCTCGAACGCCCAAACCCAATTCTCTCTTCAAGTCATGGAGGGACAAGAGCATCTTCAACAAGATCACGCCGCAACAACGGTTTCCGAACAAAAGACTGATGGACCGGCAAGTTTCGTATAAAAGAAGCCCTTCCGTATGTACAACTTTTTGTTAGATTTCAGGAATTTACAGGTTTGACAGGGACTGCCTTGATGATATTGAATTGGCCCTTATAATTTATGTACTTATTTATTATTTCATTTCAATGTTATTGTTGTATTACAAAACTGTACATTTTGATCTTCTTGTATGTATGACATGTTAGATGATTGTCTGATTCAATCTTTTCATTATGCCATTAGACATAGAATGATATGGTGTGGTCCTTGTTTTGTACATTCCCAAAAAAATCTTGACATATTAAAATATTTGCAAAATGCCTTGATCAGATTCTCGAAGCTACATAAAAACAGTACTTCTTTCTTTTCGAGGTTGTGGTAAGTAGTTGTTTCCTCGTGGTTATGTATTTTTTTTTCTTGCTAGTAATTCATTACTATCATACGTTACTTAATTGATTTTTGAGGCAGAAAGGCCATATAAAGGTGATGCGGGATTAAAATCCTCTTAAACACAACTTGCACCACACAGACAATCTAGAGATCGCGAGTAATCAGCGGTTCATAAATATTTATCAAAAATACAAAGTTAACACTTGGAAATTCTAATACTGATATTTTGTTTCAGAAATTCCCGCACCATCCCAGGCCCTACTAAAATATAATTTAGACGTAAGTTTCGTGGCGACTTCTTTTATAAGACAACTTGTAAGTTTGATATTATTGTCGACCATGTTTAAACTGAATTCCATAATTTGTGGCAATCGTTGTAAATTGACATTTTAGTGTTAATCATTGTGAATTGCTATCAGGTGCTTAGTGTAGGTCAACTATTTGATTTAAGGACGAATAAGTTGTAAGAGAACGTTCCTTTATGTAAAATATGTTTTATTCGAGACTTAGATATAATCTAGTCTGGTGACAGTTAGTATTTTATCTAGATTCAGCTTTTTTACATCCGAAGCGATAACCTAGGACACCCGAGAACAGAACAAAGTACTGTCTTTCAGAACAAGAGTGTATATGAAATACGGCAAATTACTTTTATGTCGTTTTGCATTTCGTATCATTCTATCTGTGATCGGAATGAGCAGAGTATATTTACCTATACTTCAAAGGTTTGGATAAACATAGAGTTGACACCTATGCTACGCGTACAGAGCATGCGCTTTCGATGGAGATATTAGTCACTCTTATTTTAGGTAGGTAAATATACTTTGCATCGTAAAAAAATCAAATCTTTTCAAAGTAAGGTAAAGAAATTCTACTTCCAATATTGATGTCCGATCCTGTGACTACTCATGAATCTCATAGCTTTCAGATTTACAATAAGTAAAGCTAGTGTGAGTGATATCTGAATAAATAACTTATTGGGGAGCCTATGATTTACGAAAAACAGCCACAAAACCTCGCGTAACGTGTTTTGTCCACGCCCTACTTAGAACTTGCGCCGCCACTGGCGCTTAGAATCATTGTGAGTTCGCTGTAATAAGCTAAAAGGTTATATAGCCGCTAGTTGCTGTTGCATTTCAAGTCATAACATGTTTACTGCTGTCCTAGCAATATTAATTTTGTTACCTGTCACAAGTTGTTACGCGAGACTTCTCCAGAGCAATGAAATTAAGTGTAACAAATTAATTTTAGACCTAGATTATACCTTCACAATGATAAGACTTTGTGTTAAAAAACAGACAAGTTAGAATAAAAAAAAAGATTTTTGTAAAATAAGTATATTTCTGGGTGTAAGTTAGCCCTCGTCATTCCCTGAAGGGGCGATTCAGCTCGTCCATATGAACAACTTTTTCTATAGGACCAATGCTGGGAAGTTGGATTTTTTACTCCAAGAAAAGTATTCAGCTTTTTTAAAGTTATAGGACGGCAAAAGAAGACAACTGCAACATTAGGGTGTGCAGTTAAAAATAATTCAAACTTAAATTCGAGTTCCAGCATTAATCACTTAGCAAAAGTTGTTCAGAGTCGCGCCGTCAAAGGGAATGTCGTAAATAAATTTACACTCGTACAACTATAATTCTCCGGTTGCCGGACTTCCTTATGTGTTTGATGGTGCTAAAAGTGTCGAAACTGACTAGCTGTTTGCTAGATTCTGACCACAAATAATGACCACTCTTTAGAAAATACGGGGAAAGCGGTCAATAGGAATTAACGGGAATCACTATAATTTAGGGTCCTAGTTGCCTTCGTACCCATACGAACCAGCCGGCCTATTTGCTAACTCAGTGACCAACGTTTTGATAGTCACTTCAAAACACATTGCGGGTTTCGTGTGATTGACTATTTTTTTTAAGATATATAAAACGTAATGTATTTTGAAATGACTATCAAAACGTTGTACTCGATGTTAGTAAATAGGCCAGCTGGTCTCAGGGTATCGAATATATTCGATCGCTGTCATCATCATGATTTCAGCCGTAAGAAGTCCACTGCGGGGTAGAGGCCTCAAGTATTCTTCGTCCCATGGGAGGATATTGACATACTCACCACGCTTGGCAGACGGGTTGGCGAGCGCAGTTTCTTTGGCTTGTGCTTCCGACGCTGCTGTCCAACGGAAGCATTTTTAAGCTGGGGAAGGATAGAAATTTGTTGGATATCGGTAGGGAATGGAGGTATTGGGATTCTACTCACTCGGATAAAAGGCCCGATTTGTAGTTGAGGATGACACCCCGGTCATAATCAAAATGATTATATTATGTCAGGCGATCAATTGCATCAGTTTACGATCTTTTATGATTATATTAATTAGGTATATCGATACGGAGATCTGTTATGATTATATGGACTAGGATTCTCTATATTAGCTTTCGCCCCTGGCTCCGCCTGCGTCAATGTCGATCTCTCGGGAACAGTATCCCCCGTCGATCCCCCGGGATAAAATGTACCCTATGCCCTTCTCCATACCCCACATAACGTGTATGCAAAATTTCATGATGATCGTTCAGTAGTTATAACGTTAAAGCGTAACAAACAAACTCACTTTCGCATTTATAATATTAGTTAGGATAAACTTTATATCATGATGTTAAAAATAATAAGCTGTCTTTTTTACAATGCGGCCAACTGGACCCGAGATTTAATTATAGTGTTTCCCATTTAGTACCAGCGAGGTACACTCCATTCCGCTTACCTGTTATTTCGGTATATTCCACTTTGATCACATGGGTGAACGAAGTACCATCTTTTAATTTGTCCAGTACGTGAAAACTAAATTTTTATTTAAAATAACATACATATCTCTCTATACTCTTTTCCATGAAATTATTTTTACGCTTTTGGAATTAGTACCTAGTGCTGATTTGAATTAAAATCTTTTGCGCTAGCACAAGCGTAAGAATAAAAGATTCACCATTTTTAATTTGGGTGATATGATTCCTAGGTAAACAAAGAACACTAAAAATCCAATGATCACTTAGCTCAAATTGCGATTTAAAAAGTACACTAAAATAGTGTTGGAGGTTGCTGTGGAGGTTGTCCATGCATCACAATCTACACCTGCTGTACCAAGATCTGCTAGTTTCGTGGCTGCCCTGGCCCGCGGAGATTTATGCGCTTTCCCGTATCACCAGGGCTCCCCGAAAGCCTCGGGTCTTCTAGTGTCGTCTTGTGAAATAAAGTGTTCTTTGTCCACCCAGGTGTTATCTGGGTCATCATCATTTCATATAGGTGACACAGTCAATCGACCATGCACACCCTGGTGTCAGAGTTCTTCGGAACCGCCTCTCGGCCTTTGACGTGGTTCCTTTAACGACTACCAGTCGGCAGCTGGGACTTAACGTGCCTTCCGAGGCACGGAATCATCTTTATTATCAGACAATCAGGTGATTCAAGCCTGCAATGTCCTAACCAAACTGGAAACAACTAAACAAAGTATGTTTCCCGTGGGAATCGAACCTTTGACCCCCGGGTCTACAGGCAAACGCCTTTACCACTGGACCACGGAGGCAGTCATCTAGGTGATCAAAGTGGAATATACCGTTATTTCTTTTAATATGGTCTTTTATCGAAACGTCCCTTGGACCTAAGACCATTAGGGCATAGGTCCTAATGGCCTTTTATATATGTAGCTGATTGTTATTTTAAAGAGATTGTGTATACTATGCTTCCTTAAAAATATACATATGTGTACAAATGTAAATACATACGTATTACTTCTAGATTTGTCATTTCTTTTTCTGAATGACGCCATAAATATAATAATGGGTAATGTGAATATAAATAGAAAACTTCGATAATACTTTGTGATGAATGTATATAGCCATAGACAAGAATAGGCTAGTTTTCTAAAAAAATATGATTAGACCTTCAGTTAGATAATAAAAAAATATTGGACACGTATTTTTTTCTTTTGCAATTGAACAAGAAATAATAAAGACACAGCCCGTTAAAATTGCATCTGACGTCACAGTTCGCTACACGTTTTATCGAACTATGACGTCACTCATGAACTTTGAAAGTTATAGCGATCATTATCATTATTTGTTTAATTGACAAAAGAAAAATACGCCTCCAATATTTTTTGATTATCTATCTGACGGGCTAATTACAATATTATTATTTTAACCCAGGGACACAGACTAATTTTTTTTTGGTTGGCATTTTTTCTTTTTTTTATTCAATGCAAACTGGAAGGATTTCCTATCGAAATATGCTCTACAGGTTTAGCTACCAAATGAAACTAATTTTGTGTTTATAGTACTTGCTACGGACGGACGTCTCTTGGTTGTCAAAGTAGGAGAAAATAAAATTATGGGGGTGATTTTCCGATAAAAATTGCCATAAATCATACCACTTAAAAATCTATTTGTTTCGAAATTATTGATCATTACTAGAAAAACTACTTATATTCACTTTACTCAATATACTTTTAATGTTGGGACGACATCCCTTGAAAATAAAAATAAAAAATATGTTCTTAGTACGTAGCTATTAAAAAAACACATGTGATACAAAAAAGCCTGGCAAATAATTGTTTCTTTTTTTAAATAGCGACACGCAGTGCCGAATTTGCTTTTACTAGTTAGAAGAGGTTATAATTCTAATTCAAGACTGTCCAGTTACATTTAAGCATATGGAATCTGTAGGACTATTTACTATTTTTTTAATTTCCTTACAGCTCCGGCTGCTGTCTATAACGACTTAATGCGTTTAATTTAGAGCTTATCTACATTGAGTAAGTTTGAAATGTTGTAAGGTGTTATATAAATATTACTAAGTCGATGTTAATTATTAGGTTATATTCTAAACATAGTGTGTCGTTACTATAAAATGTGTCGATACAATTGCCTTTCATACGTTTCTCAGTTCACGTACAGTCAGCCAAGGAGATATCTGACCCCGCCATTTACCTATATCTTGAATTTTCTCCTTAATTAAAAATAATATTAGTATGAAAATATATATTCAGAAAGATTTTGATTAAGACTTCTTGAATATACATTTTCATGTTATTATTACTTTTAGTTTAAGAGAAAATTCAAGATATAGGTAAATGGCGGGGTCTGGTATCTCCTTGGCTGACTGTACTTGTAAGTGCGTTTCTATCCCAGTCACTGCAAACTCGGATGAGATAAGAACTAAAAATATGTGCGACCGGCACAGTCAAGATACCAAAACACAGTGGGGTCTTTCAAATATTACGTAAGCAGTGAAAGGAGGGGGGGATATATCTACTCAATGTAGTTAGCGATACGGTATAATTTAGCTCGCGTCAGTACGCAGCACCTTTTAGTTTAGATACCTACAGCAAGCCAATTTTATATTTATGGCACTGGACATACGATTCATAATTTGTTGAAGTCGGTAAACACATATGACCAAACGCGGGTCTATCCAATCGGATTTCTTCGGTTTTCACCTTCGAAGGCGTCGCAGCGACAGACAGGCCTGTTTTTTTTTTTTTTTCTGTTACATTATTGAGATGGTAGCACAGTGATGACGTCAGCTAAGTTTCCGGAAGTAAACTATATGTTGTGAAAATGGTATCAGTAATTAAGCTGGGGGAGGGTGAAGAGCTTTTCTTCACTTTTGCTCACAAACTTCACAGTGAAGAGGGGGTAAAATGACTGATATCTTGCTGACGTAATACTTGAACGACCCCCATCATGACTAATAAATATTGCTCACTTTAAAATAACGTCTAGTTTTATATTGGACTTAGTTGTAAAACTTTGTAAAGGATAGTTTTGGAAATCAGTGGTAAACGATTTTATTTTGTACAATACACAGAAAGACACTGGCGAAATAAAACTTACCAACTACCTTCACTAGTAGTAAGATATGTAAATTAGTGTAAGCGCCAGTATTTCTTTTTACGCCATATCTTCTTTTGTGACTAGAATATAAAAAAAACATTGTTTGACAATTTTTTTGTAAGTTTAGGCGTTTTGTTATATAAAAAAAATGTTGGATTTTATCAGCGCAAAACTGAGTAATTTTTGTAATAAAAATAAAATTTGACATTGTCTTTCATTAGTGTCTTTTTTGTGCCACGACCAATATCTCTTTCCGCACAGAATCTAAAAACTAAAACCTAAAATATTATGGAAATTATTATTTTATATTGAACAAACTGTTTTATACTTATGCATATATGCATAATGATGCACATACTTTCACGCCTTTTTCATACGTTAAGATCTAAAAGCCACCTAGCGTGTTGGTGGGCGTTAGGTGGAATACGTAACCAAAATATTGATGGCCGCATCGCCTACAAATATGATTATTCTGAATTTCGCCTATTCTCTCGATCGGCTTTTACGATCTCCGCGAGAAGAGAAGCAGCTGGGAAATTCTACGTTTTTAGGGTCCGTACCTCAAAAGGAAAAATCGGAACCCTTATTATAGGTCCACGTTGTCCATCTGTCTAGGATCAATTTTGTGTACGGTGGGTCTGTAGTGCATCTGCCCGTCTGTCTATCAAGTCAAGACCCTTTTCCTCGGGAGGTATCAAGTTGAAATTCATATCAAATACCCCAGGTCTACTGTCCTGAAGCTGTAAAAAATTAAACTTCAAGCCAACGGAATCAAAAGATACAGCTGTAATCGACTCGCTATTTTGGATATACTTATCTTGACTTGAACATTTAGAAAAACAGACGCGAAAAATCACCCTGTGTACAAAAACCATTGTTATGGCGCATAAGTTTTTACATACGTAGTGTATGTAAGTCATTAACGTTGACCATCAAAAAAGCTGGATTATGGATTTTCGTAAAAAAAACATTATTTTGTATGAAAAAACAACTATTTAGCGTGTAGATTTCTTAAAATTTGCTACTAAAGCATTTCTTTGATATAATGGATGCCAGCTCAGCAAACCCAAGTGATTTGCTTGTGATTTTTATTGTAGTAGGTACAAATGATACAAGGTGGGTGATACAAGGTTGTATCAGTTGTACTTTTCGGTAATACTTCTGACACGGAGGGCTTAAAATATTTGCGCTTAATTTAAATGCTACATGGACGTAGGCCTTATATACCTATCTGTACATAGTATTTTTACCCTACTCAGGGCCGTCTGGGCCGCGCCACACTGGATTGGCATGGCATGGCATCAAAAGCGACGCATCATTTCAAAACAAGCAATTATAACCTTTATGTATAGTGGTATAAGATGACTAGACGCCCGCGAGCGCACTACAGCTCGAGCCAGCTCGAGGTGACGCGCGTCGCCGCTCGGCGGCTCGATCAGGCCGATCCTGTGTAGCGCGGCCCTTATTATTTTTAACCATTGCGGTGCCGCACTCCTTGCAGCACAGATCATATACGAAAAAGAGGTAAGTTGTAAAGGTTACTCTCTCAGAAACCAATGTATTATTAGTCTTAACCCGGGGGTGCAAGGGGTGCGGCGCACCCAAGCAACGGGGGCGCCAAATTTACCACCCTTACGTTGAAAGACGACATTGTCCATGGCAGTAGCCGCCGAGCAATTGTTTTTTCGAAAAAATAAGTCGCGCGTATAGATTTGGGTATAAATGTGTAAGGAGCGCCTTGCGGTCTCTGTAACATCCGGTAAAGTAACAAAAGCTCACTTGGAGCTAGAAACATACCTGGTCAATAAAAAATATAAGAATGGTCGTCTGTAATGTTGCAAAACCGAGCAATTCCCGCGTTAATAGCAGATATTTTTTTTCTGAGACATGATTAAAATGAAAAACAATTTCGTAGAAAAAAAGTATTGTATTCAATGACATATATATATATATATATATATATAACCTACATTGTTGATAGAAATAATACATAGGTTTATAAAAATAATAAGGTACACCATTTGCTGAAAACTAAAATACATTTTGAGCCTCAAACACTACTCGTACTTGCATAAAAAACTATTTTGCCTTCGTTAGAAAATGTAATCGAACTACAAAAAAGGTTGCAGTCGTCAATTCGGGCAATTCAGAAACCTAACTGTGAAATCATAAAACCGGCCGTACAGTTATCAATCATCAAAAAACAAAGCTTATTCATTTTGGAGACATAGTCACTGATTTTTTCGTAGTAGGTAAAAGTTGTTCAAATTGATGAGTTCATTTCATTGAGCGCGGAACAAGCGATAGGGAGGCACGATCAGCGTATAAGCGTTCGGCTTGTGACGCATCTATCTCTCTTCCACCGTTATCACGCAAAATTATCGTCCGTAAGCCGACTTTACAGACAGCCATTTTTAGGGTTCCGTACCCAAAGGGTAAAAACGGGACCCTATTTATATCGCTCCGCTGTCTGTCTGTCGAGAGAGATTTTCACAGATGTATTTATGTTGCCGCTATAACAACAAATACTAAAAACTAGAATAAAATAAATATTTAAGGAGGCTTATACAACTAACTTGATTATTTTGCTTGTTTTTGCTCAATATTGATAACGGTAACAGGTAGACGCTTGGAAAATTCACAGAATATTTAGTTATATATTTACTTTAAAAATAAATAATTAAATAAAATTAATATTAAAACCTTTTTATATTTTTTTTATTTTTAACCGTACAACAGACATGATTTTTTTGCCGTTTTATAGATAACTTCGTGCGCGAGTCCGACTCGCACTTGGTCGGTTTTTTTTTATTTCTACAACTTACGTTCGCGTCGCGGACGCCGCGTGATTGTTGACGCTTTGTCAAAACTAAAATCTTTTCGTGCCAATCTCAAAAAGACGTTATGTCACGTGTGTTAGGATTTTAATTGGAAAGACAATGAAAAGCGTATGTATACTTTTTAAAAAGCAGATTTTTCACATAAACTATCATCGCAAAAACGACTTTGGATAAATTAGTTTTGACCACCCCTACCTAATCTTTAAGATCTATATGAATAGATCTTAAACATTCCGAAAATACTAACTATAACTTGATAGGCATATTTTCTAACGAAGGCAATGCGTGAAAGAAACAGTGTATATTGATTACTGAAAATCAGTCTTACACGATTTGTTGGGTACCTACAAAATAAAATCACTCTTCAAAACATAATACTAAGCTACGCAAGTAGCATCTAGCTACGAGGTGCGTACAGTCACCTGCAAAAGTCCAAACATAGCCTTAAGGTGAAATATTTAACAATATCATGAACCTTATGCCACATATATAAGGTTGAAATTGCTTTATATTAAATAGTTTCCGTAGCTACACACGACATTTTACTAAATAGTACCTGTACCTTTTTTTACGCAACTTCTATATGTTTTTACCAACTCCAATAAAAAGATTCCATTGTATCGGAGATTCATTCATATGTAGCTAGACCAATTCATTTGACGAAAAACCCTTTAAAAGAGATGGGAATTCGCGTGGGCCCAGAAGTTATCAAAATGAAAGGTGTACTAAAAACCAGTCATATTTTTCTAATGAAACGTACAGAAAACGTACTACAGAAAACTTACAATATGTTATAAAACTAAATAATCGATAAAAGTAAACTCGATTTGTATTGAGCTTAAAAAGACGTATAAATATATGAAAATCGAGCCACAATAAAATAAAATATCTTGATTCATGAATTGCTCAATTTAACTATTTTTTCTGTAAGCCAATTGCTTAAAGAAACATTCAAATAAGGCAATTTTGATTTGTATAATACATGGGCCCACGAATCTATGGAACAATTCCATTCTCTTTTACCATATGCAATGCCGGTTTCATATGCCCAGTCCAAAAAATTAAGCATATAAAATCCGCAATGGGCAAAGTGCCAGTGATTGTTGGTCAGTGTGCAGTCTCTGCCACACCTATTTAAATCGGCTTGGATAGCGATATCAAGAACTCAAGATAATTTTTAACACACTAACTACATTCACTTTCATAAAAAATAAACTAAAAAATACATTAAATTACGTTAAAAATAGGCATCTTATGACTACGCATTAGCTGACTACGAATATTGTCTTAGCAAAGCGTAACGAGTACAAAATCACTTGCCTTACATGTTTCCAATACAATTTGGCTTTTTTAATACTGGATATGATCATAATACTTGTTTTAGGACATCGAATATTCGGAATAACTATGCAAATACAACCATTCTAATCATTATAGGTCAATCAGAATGCATAAAAACCTCAAAAGACGACGCCAACAAACTATAATTTGTTTTAAAATCGAAAATATACGATGAAAAAATTTTTTCGCCACAGGTAGGATTTGAACCCACAAACCTTCGACATCTAGCCCGTCGATGCTCTCAACCACTGAGCTGCCGTAGCTTCAAATCACCGCGGCGAATTTGTTCATCACATATTATAGGTACACGCATTCGAAGCATGCGTAATCTCCATTACTACCCACTATTTAGAGGTGTAGTATCCAACTTAATTCATATCAGACGAATTGAAAGTTGATTAAAGTGGAGAAAGCTTTCTCAATTAATTATATTATATGAAAAAAAATTCATCACATATTTTCGATTTTAATATTAAACCGAGCATTGTAATGCTATTAATATAATTTATATAATGACATAATTCGTAGGGCGCTAGTTTCGGCAAATATTCCGTGCCAATTGGAACCTCCGGGTCTTTCTAGAACGGATGGCAAACGACCGGATGGGATTACGTTAATACCGTGGCAGAGGGGGCGATGTCTTTTATGGGACGCAACTTGTGTAAGCACCTTTGCGGCTACTTATCTCGCAAACACTTCACGGCTGCCGGGGGCTGCTGCTAAAGCAGCGGCGGCTCACAAAATGACAAAATATTCAGTGCTGTCCTCCAACTATGAATTCGTGCCGGTTGCTGTTGAGACAGCCGGCCCGTGGTGCCCGGAAGCCAAGGACTTTATTTGGGAGATCGGACGTCGCTTAAGGGACCGTGGGTATGACTACCGCTCTGGGTGGTACCTGGTTCAAAGGATATCCATAGCTATCCAAAGGGGAAACGCAGCTAGTATTATGGGTACCTTTGAGCCAGGCACAATTCAGGGTGGCATTTTTGATTAATTTTAAACTTAATAAAAATATAATATATATGTAATTAAATTATATTCAAATTAAAAAAAAAAATATAATTTGTTTCTTATTTTGACTAATCTAAAAAAAAATATTATTTTAAAAACCCAACTGTTCCTTTTAAAAGCTCATCGAAGTAAGCTTGTTCTAATTCAAATTTAAACGGAAAATATTCACCTAAATGTGTAGTGGGCGCTTATTTGGTCTAGGCTGCTTTTGACGTGATACCGCCGGCTGCACGCATGGAAAAGTGTCGCGTTCCGTGTGCAAGCGAGAGTGCAGAGCAAGCGATAGAGGCCCGATCGGCCAAAGCTTTCGCCTTGTGACGTCTCTCTTCCACCGTAACAGTAACAGCCTCCGTGGTCCAGTGGTTAAGGCGTTTGCCTGTTGACCCGGGGGTCGTGGGTTCGATTCCCACCGGAAGCATACTTTGTTTAGTTGTTTCCAGTTTGGTTAGGACATTGCAGGCTTGAATCACCTGATTGTCTGATAATAAAGATGATTCCGTGCTTCGGAAGGCACGTTAAGCCGGTGGTCCCGGCTGCCATCTGGTAGTCATTAAAGGAACCACGTCAGAGGCCGAGAGGCGGTTCCGAAGAACTCTGACACTAGGGTGTGCATGGTCGATTGACCGTGTCACCTACACGAAATGATGATGATCTTCCACCGTTATCACTTAAACTTTACAACCAATATTTTTATAGATTTTTTTTTATATTTCAACGAATTTATTCACAGTAAAATCGGCACGCACATACAACGAAAATGTTGCAGTACTCACACATAGAGTATTTTTTAGATTAGATAATATTTAGACACGTGTTCCACAACATAGCTCTGTTTTTAAACATTCTGATCGACCCTTACAGTCCATTTGCAACATTTGCTGACAAAAAGATTAATGTCTAAATAATAAAAGTTAAGAAAAAAAATGTTTGTGTTGTATATTAGTATACTACGACCGCTTAACATAAGAGCCTTTATGAGGAATGCAGAGGAAAAATAATCGTTAGGTAATGAGTTACTCACAAAAACGAGCTTCACTTTTCTTCCTAATAACTTAATTAATTCAGGGCATAGTACAGTCAGCAACAAAATAATTAAATACCTTGTCAGGCCCTGTATCTATATCTTGAATTTTCTCTTAATCTATAAAAAATATAAACGTGAAAATTTATATTAAGAAGGGCTTCATTAAAATCTTTGTGTATATAATTTTTATGTTATTATTATTTATAGTTTTAAGAGAAAATTCAAGATATAGATACAGGGCCTGGCAAGGTTTCTGTTGCTGACTGTACTAGTGATTTGAAAACACGTAAATTTCCACTAATTCGTACAGTACCTTCTTAAGTCAAACGGTCGCAGTAAACTTTGTTTCTACTAAATTAGTATAACAGCCTCCGTAACTATAGAAATTAATTGTGATCTCTCGTTCAAAAGCCGTACGAGATTCCTTGTACATTGGTTTAACAATATATATACCTATCTACTTTCCTTGAAATGAGACTATGCATTTCTATATTCCTGTCGATAAATAGCTGGTAATATTTATTGGTTGTTTACAACACTGCAGTTGTTTACCCCAATCAAACCATGGGAGCATAGCTCCCACATTAAATTGAACCTTCTGTCCTTCACATAAGGTCCAAAACCAATGAACATTGTATACCTACGATGCCTGATTAAGGGTTAAAAGATCTCCAGCCATGCAATAACCTACTATTAATGGTTTCTCATATTAAAATGTCTTTAAAATCACATTTAAATTTTTGGACTTATCAAACACCAATTTTAAGGAATAATCATATTCCTTAAAAATTAATTAAAAGATCTGATTACAAACAAATAAATAAATAAATATGTACGGACAAATCACACAGATTGAGCTAGCCCCAAAGTTAGTTCGAGACTTGTGTTATGGGATACTAACTCAACGATACTATATTTTATAACAAATACATATATAGATACACATCCAAGACCCAGGCCAATCTGAAAAAGATAATTTTCCATCTTGACCTGGCCGGGGATCGAACCCGGTCACTCCGTGTCGCAGGCTGGCGTGTTGACCGCTGCGCCACGGAGCTAGTCAAACAATAAACAATAAACAAACACCGGGACCAGTGAGACCAATAGAAGAGTGTAATGTAGAAAACTAACCTCAGTGAGACAAAAAAAAAAGAGCAAGTTGCACTCCAGGATTGCTGGCAGAAGTGAAAACTCTGCGCGGTAGAAACATTGGGAAATCACTTCCTCTCCTACGCCGCGCCGGCGGTCTCAGGTCACGTGTCCGTCTTACGAATTTTCGATCAGGCCACGTGTCCTGACGAGGTTAATTTTTTTTTACCCATACCAATAAGTGCACAAAATTTCACTTCAAAAAGATGTAATAGAAAAATGCATAGTCTCAGTCGAACCCTACATCAGCCTTCAATACACAGTCCAGCTGCCACAGAGCAGTACGAAGCGAATATAGCACCAGTTACATACACCACGGGTTGGGTGAAGGAGAAACAAATGACGTTTTATAACAGACAACACAGCGAGTATTTGTGATTTTGGTTAGAAGCAGTGGCAAACTCTTTCAATGGGGCCCATGAGAGTGAGTAATGGCTTCGGTGGCTTAGCTTTACCCCATTAACCCCCCTGCCCCCCCCCTCGCCACCCCCCCCGCACTTTTGCACCTGGCCGGGGTTTGAGGCCACTTAGATTTGAGACCACTGGTACTGGTGTTTATTTTTTAAATAAACAATGCCATCCACAATAAGCAATAGGCTTGTGTCGTGGGTCTGAGAACTCTAAGAATCATAATACAGACAAATTCTTATGAAATATAAAAGTATTTGTACCATTCTTCTTTCTTAATCTTTCCTGTTCTTCTTACTTATATCAAGGACCATATTTGATGGTCACTTCAACATCCATTACGGTTTATACATTTTAAATAGAAATTGTTTTTCAAACAAAAGGTGCAATGTATTTTAAAGTGATTGTCAATACATTGTACACCTAATTGTCAGCCAAAGAGTAGGCTTGCAGATTGGGAATCGAATCCAACCGCTCACTAAGCGTATGAACTATTAAATTATCATAGTTAATACACACATAGGGCGTTCTGCATATTTTTCATCCGTTATTGTCCATTAAAAAGCAAAGTCTCCTTCAACCAAACCTCATATTCACCAATTCATTCCAAGCATCTTACATAAGCGGTGGGTTATATTTAGAGATGAATATTTCGCTTCGGAAGACAAGACTTCCAAAACACAGGAGGAGCTTCTGAACCACAAGCTAGCAGCATTAATACGTCACGTCCCATAAGCGTTTTCCTTATTTAAAAAATCTTTATTGCTCTATACAATCGTATCAAGTTGTTTACAATAACACTGGTCCTACACTAGCCCCTGTGTCATGGGACCCAGTCTCTTTCGTCTACTTTAATTTAATCTTAAGGCTCCATCGTTTTGTCAAATTATACATCAGAGGCTTCGATCTATAAAAACAAAAAAGACACTTTATTCTGTCCAATTACTAGTATAGTGACTTACTTGACTTATAGTCCTATGTACCCTATCTGGCAGACAAAGACTCCATCTCGATCTGTCTTAAGCTATGCGCTTAACTTCACTCCAGGTCTTGCTGATTTACCGGTATAGTAGTACCAGAAATGTAAACGGAAACTATGCGCCCCAAATGTCTTCTTGCTATTGGTTGGGAGGTTTTTTGATCACGGATTGTGTTTGTTTTTTTTATACTTCATCGAAGATCAGAGGGAATATTTGAAAACGGCAACAACCATGAAATGGTTGTCTAATAACCATATAAGCTTACCGTTACAGATCTTACGTTTACAAAGGCCACATATGTGAGATCCCCACGATCGATGGGACCTCCCAGTCCCTAAGAGTCCCCCCCCACACTGCAGCCTTTTTATCGGACGATATTTTAGTTGGATTTTTAACCCATATAAGCGCACAATCAGTCTATAGTTTAGTCGGGCTTATAATCCATACGAAGACAAAAGCGCATAGAATAAATGGGTATTATTTGGATAGGCATGTAACATCCTCGTTTTCATCGTCACTTACCATCAGGTGAGATGGGAGACAAATGCCTACTTTAATAATTAGTAAAAAAAAAATGCTGTAACGGTTGCAGACGATACCGCATTTTTTTTATTTTTTTCTTCAGATATATTTTTTCTGATTGAGAGCCAAACTATCGGCCGGTAGAAGGCCTGCAGTATACGAGGACACTAATTCAATTCGCCCTATTCATTCCTACCAATATATTTGACTAGGTCACCTAATACATGAGTACCAAAGCTCTGAGGCTGCTAAAACAACTTATCGGACGTGATATTTCATTGCTGCTACCTCGCAGTAAGCCCTCACAGTTCACCTCTTACATCGTGCGGTACAGACGGAGTCAGTGGAAGAGCGCCCGCGGCCGCTTCTTGGCGAGCAGGTGCCACGAGTGCGGGACGCCTTTGCGCCGCTTGGGTGACAATCTGTGACAAATAAATTATTTTATGGATTTTACAGGAATTAAGGGGTATCCTGAATCGGATCCGATGAGAGGGACGCCGCTATACGTGCGATACGATTGGAGATATCTCGTACCGTTTCAAACGTATAGCGGCGTCCCTCACATCGGATCCTAAATTCAAGATGGTGTAATAGGCGCGTTATTTCGCTCGCTATAGTTCTGTACCCTATATCACTTGAGTTCGAAAATATATTTTAATCTATGAAAGAGGCCTTTGTCCAGCAGTGGACTTCTTACAGCTGTAATAATGATGATAGGGTCAACAACCTGACAATACATATAAAGAAAGTAATAAAAAGATTTTATGGCTTTTGAAGCTTTCATAAACCTGCGGAATCAAGTCAGTAAGCGATGCGGCTAGCAACCTATCAGTATTTTGAATCTATTTTCTACTTACACGTCCCCCAACCTGTTAAAGCCTTAAGGTCTAATAAGACCATACCACGCTTGGCAGGCGGGTTGGCGAGCGCAGATGGCTTTTTGGCTTCTTGTGCTTCGAAGCTGCTGCCCATCAAAAACATTTTTAACTTGGAGAATGGTAGGAGTTTATTGAATTTGGGAAGGGAATGAAGGTATTGGGATACTACCAACTCCGATGAATGGGGGAAAAGCAAGTAGCAGTTCGGGAGGCCGGGCGCGCGTACCCGATGCCATACCTGCATAATACTATACTATACTATATACTTACTATACTATATATAATATTATAAATGCGAAAGTGAGTTTGTTTGTTTATTTGTTTGTTACGCTTTCACGCCCTTACTACTGAACCGATCATCATGAAATTTTGCATACAAGTTCTCTGGAGTACCGAGAAGGACATACCTTTTATCCCGGGAAAAAGTGCTGTTCCCGAGGGATCAACATTAACGCGGGCGGAGCCGCGGGCGAAAGCTAGTAATATTATAAATGCGAAAGTGAGTTTGTTTGTTTGTTTATTTGTTTGTTTGTTACGCTTTCACGCCCTAACTACTGAACCGATCATCATAAAATTTTGCATACAAGTGCTCTGGAGTACGGAGAAGGACATAGGCTACCTTTTATCCCGGGAAAAAGTGCTGTTCCCGAGGGATCAACATTAACGCGGGCGGAGCCGCCGGGCGAAAGCTAGTAATATTATAAATGCGAAAGTGAGTTTGTTTGTTTGTTTATTTGTTTGTTTGTTACGCTTTCACGCCCTAACTACTGAACCGATCATCATGAAATTTTGCATACAAGTGCTCTGGAGTACGGAGAAGGACATATGCTACCTTTTATCCCGGGAAAAAGTGCTGTTCCCGAGGGATCGAAATTGACGCGGGCGGAGCCGCGGGCGAAAGCTAGTCCACCATACAGGCAGTTGAGGATAATACCCCTGGCCATTTGTAAGTACAAGTATTTACCCATGATCGGGAGTGTCGGGCATGTACGGAGACATCCTGAAGTCGCGGCTGTGAGGGGTTTCAATGCCAAACGGGCTGTACAGCTTGGCGGGGCTCCTGCCTAGTACCTGCAAGTGCAAAATCATTTAACTAACACTTCAAAGAGTCGTCTACTTTGTTCATCACATATTATAGGTACTGTCACCTGCAAGTTTATACATAGCCTTAAAGTGAAAATCGATTGCACTGATTAGTAAGTTAATATATATTTAGTAATATCATGAACCTTGTGCCACATATGTAAGGTTGAAATTGCTGTTATTTTTAAATAGTAACCGTAGCTTCACACGTCTTTTTACGCAACTTCTATTTTTTCTTCTCCCTTCCCGTCCCTCATTTGGACCGTCTGCCAAACTGCTTCGGAGCCCAGAGACTGCTGTTGTGTTTCTCAGGCCCTAATACCGCCCCCCCCCCCCCCCACACACTGCAGAATTTCAATCAGCAAATAGTTTAGTGTGGCTCTCAATAAGTATGAAGATGCAACCGATACCATATTGGTGCAATGTGCGCACTTACTTACAACTTCATACAGATTAAAGGCCCAACTAAACTGTCGGCCGATAAAGTCTGTAGTATGCGGGGGAGGGGGGAGGGTCTAACTATACAAGGTTTGTAGTATAACACCATCTTCGAGAAAAAGAGGAAGGTTGTCGATGATATTAGGGAAGTGGCTGGAGCTACTAGGAAAGCAGGTAACAAACAGCGTTGGAGAGGTTTGGAGGATGCCTTTGTCAATGGACACGCAGACAAGAACTTGGAAGTGAATATGTCTGAATTTATGGGAATTTATTATCTGAATTTATTTAAGTAGAATAAATGGGTATCTCTTGAATAGGCATGTAACATCCTCGTCTTCATCGTCACTTACCATCAGGTGAGATGGGAGACAAATGCCTACTTCAATAAATAATAAAAAAAAACCTTTTTTTTAAGTCAATAGAAATAGTATTATAATTACCTTCTTTTTAGCTACAGGTGTAGATGGTGTTCTACATGGAGACCCTGCCTCTGCTAATCGATGTCTGCGTCTGCCACCCAGCCTGAAATGCTGAAATACAGAAATAGATTTTATGTTACTCATTTTTCAGTAAAAAATTTAATCATCATCATCATTTCGAGTAGGTGTCACGGTCAATCGACCATGCACACCCTGGTGTCAGAGTTCTTCGGAACCGCCTCTCGGCCTCTGACGTGGTTCCTTTAACGACTGCCATATGGCAGCCGGGACCACCGGCTTAACGAGCCTTCCGAAGCACGGAATCATCTTTAAAAAATTTAATAAACAACTGGTTACCAAGTAAACTGGTATTTAGAAGTCATGTCAGAATAGAGGACCTTGCTTACCTTATGAGAACCATCAAATAACATGTCAACAATGAATGATGCACAATTGGGCATACCATCCATTATTAAACAATACATACATAATATCACGTCTTTTTTCTGGGGTAGACAGAGCCTAGGTCTATAAGACCTCAAGGCCACATTTAGCATGTTGGTGGGCATAAGGTGGAAAATGGAATCAAAATAGTGATTTGCTAGCTGCATCGCCTATTAACATGATTCCTCAAATTTTACCCATTCCCTTGATTGGCTTTTACGATCAGCACGGGTAGAGAAGCAGCTGGTACATTCTAGGTTTTTTGTTTTCTCCCAGACCAGCATTGATTATTGTTATACAAATTAAACGATTGTTATTGAAAGGCCCGTTACTGATGGGTTAACACTCCTTTTTAGGACATATACTATAGTTAGTTGAGCCAATTTTAATAAATATTCCTTCTTCTTATACAATATCGTCACAGTAACTTGTAATTATTCTCTTTACATTGTTTCATTTTGCATGCAGCACAGATAAAGTTAATAATAAAATTTGCTTAAAACACTAAGTGTGTCTCCTATAACCCTACAGGGTATAAATCCAAGGTCGTCATGTTTCAATGTCAGAACTATTTACAAGAGTATTGATCGGGAATAGTAGATTAATAAAATTATGAAATGTAAGTTGCTCACCTGGGAAAGATTCCCAAATGTGTTCCTAACACTTCTAAATGTCCTCGAGATCTTCTCAGCGCCCGACTGCAAGGCACGACGTGAATTTGCGAACGATTTAGCCTTAAAAAGACTATTATTATAACATCCATCAACGTTTTTCAGACTGTGCGACGGGGAATCGATACCAACGTCTGACGCGAAGGGATCCTTCATTTTGAGCGGTTATAGCTGCGATTTACAATAAAAAATGCACTTCAATAAGCTCTAAACCTAATTATCTAACGGTATGTGTCAGCAAAAATCACGCTTTTATACACATTTCGTTAAATTTCGATAAAATCAATCGCCTCAGTCTTTGTCCGTTGCTGTGCGCTTCAATAACTTTTTTTGAACTAACTGACAGTTGCACCGGGGTTGCCACCCCACTTGACAGTTTTCATTTTAACGCATTGACTGTGGCGTTTTTGTCATTACTTGGCTTGCAAACGAACGAATTTCTAAACTCCTTCCTTGCGATATATTTGTTGACGGGCTCAATCAATAGATGGCGCTAACTGTATGTAGAAAAATAAAAGATGAGATCAAAGAGAAATAAATGGTTTGCATTGCAAGGTTTACAAGATATTTTGGAAAGTAATAAAATTATTTAATTTGGAAAATATTTTTTAATAATAGATACAAAACATGAAAACTTATACAAATTTCTAAGAACCGCCTTTATCTTCCCAAGGACGGAAAACATTTTTAATCGTGTATTTTATTCGCTGCCTAACAATATGTCCTGCGTCTGTACAGCGCGTGCCGTGCCTTTGAAGCTACCGATTGCGCCTTTGGCGGGGGCGCCAACGACGCTTCTTTTGTCGGCTGCCGGCGTTGCCTTGTCAAAGTACGCAAACCATTTGGCGGGACAAAGTACTTACACCTACTATGACTTTTTTCATCATGTTAAGGAGGAAAACAGATAGTAATTAAGTAGATTATCAATGCAGTAAAACAACAACATGAAACTATAACTATAAATAATATATTTTAATATAAATACAGCAATTAACCTCGTTGGGTCATGTAATAATCGATAACTGTCGAAAAAGCTGCAAATCCGGCTGCCCCAAATAATCCAGCTTTTAAACCACCTGCAAAAAATAGAGAAATTAAACTCAATATCTATATGAACTGGTGAGGCCCGTATTTCAGGGGTATGCTATTTTACCCCAGTGTTTTCCAAAGTTATATTGATGACGATAACCAAAAAAATTTATCAGGTCTAATGATTTATTGACATCAGCAACAGTCAAAATTTAGTCCAAAATAGCTATTTACGTACGTCGTACCATCCACTGCCCCAGAGGGGCAGGGAGTGGATAAACACGATAGCCTGCTACATGAGGGGTACTAGCACCCTTAGTATGACACTCGCGACGCCATTTATATCGCGCGATCATCATCATTATCATCTCAGCCGCAAGAAGGCCACTGCTGGATATAGATTTCCAATATGACCGGTTGGAAGCGGCCTGCATCCAGCGTCATTCTGTGACATTGGTCAGGTCATCCGATAAGCAATGCCAAATCATGCAACAGCATGAATACTGTCATACAAGAATACTGGACCTGATGTCCATTGTTTTCGACAACAATTTACAACAATACAGCAAGAAGCTTTTTTCTCTCTCTACACAGTTGTCCCTCTGATTTTTATTTATTAAAGGCCTCCCCTCTTATGCGCCACTGGTCAATTCAATCTATATGGCAGCGAGATAGATTGCAGATAACAAATAGATTTTTAAACAAATGTCAAGTTTATGACTATATATATTATTGGATTCAGCTGTATTGTCTTACCTCTTAAACCAATCAATCCTCCTGTAACACCACCAGCATATGTGCCGTTCTTCCAATCTGACTTCCCCCTAGCCGACTCTATACAGCATTCAACTCCGGAGAATACAGCTCCGAGCATAGCAAAGTTTTTAGCGTAACTCAACATGGCTCCTTTCATTTCTCTGAGAATTTCTCTGGCACTTTGTGTTTGTGGGGCCGTAGTGTCTGTTACATTGGGCATTAATGATGATGTGAAGAGACCTACAGCTGCTCCAAGACCATATCCTGAAATAAAAGGATATATTAAATGTATACCTCTATCTAAGTAACACTTTACAAATTCATTTATTTTCATGTCACAAAACATTTCAAACATGTATCGTCTTATGCATTAAACTTGTCTCAATACTACTGCTGGAATAAACTATTACTAATAAATAAATTCTCACAGAATCTAGGTAAGTTTAAATATGTAATTAAGTAACTAAAGTAACATACTATAAATATGTAGATACTTTTGCATAGAATCAACAAAAAAGAGAATCATAAACCCCTGAAAAGTTTCATGTGCTAAATAAAGAGCCCTAAAAATGCTTCAGGCTAACATAGATAGGGTTGCCATCTCTAAAATTTGGGTATGGCATTCTGGAGCCCAGAACCGTAATTTGTTCATAAAAACAGGTTTTTATGAAACATTGTGCAACACCCTGCTAGTGCCAGTGTTCGATCGTCAGTAAAGTTGTCCACACCACGGCGCGCGAGTCGCATCGCTCAGTGTCGCAGCGGCCAAGTCTTTAAAATCCAGGGAAACTAGGACAGATGGCAACCCTAACATAGATATACCAATGCATTTGTTTATGTTCCGGACGGTTACGTGGGCCGCCGCTGCTGGCTGTGCCGAGCGCCCGCACCGAGCTGCGGCGCCGAGCAACTCTGACGCGAGCACTACGCCATATTAACGAAGTAGCGGAGAGAATAGATATATTCTCATGTTCTCTGAGTGAATTCACAAAAACGTCATTCAATGTTTTATGCTATAATAAGTAGACTAAGTATAATTGCTATTGTATTGAATTGGAAGTTCTGTTATAATAGGTTAAGCTTTTGATAAATATAATAAATATATAAATTTGCCACTGTAATTTTAGATACTGATTTCCTTTTACCTAACAATATATTTGTTTAAAAACAATAGTTGGTGTTGTTTCAATATCATGTTCCCGAAATCCTATACAGTTTATACAGAAGGAATAATGTATGTTTAATTTATCAGCTCAATGAAACAAAGCTTACCAATGATGCAGCTAGTCAGGGATTTGAACGGACAACTTTCAACTGTGGCTTCGATCATCTTCTCTTCATTTGTCTTGATAACAATAGGCCCCAAAATCCTCGGTATTATGATATTCTCACGAAAACGACTGTGGTTCCCGATCAAATATTTAGCAAGGGAATCGTAATCGTTCTTTTCCATAAAATTCCTTAAATCCGGATCCGTTGGTGGCTTTTTATATTCTGTCATTTTGTAGGATTAGACGCTGTTTGTTTAGTTAGCTATATGCGCTGTTATTTTATTTTATCTCAGAAATACAACGCCTAACCTAAAAAATCCGTAATATTTTATAACCTTTCTGTCAAACAAACTAGTCAAAGTCACTGTCATCGATCAGCTGTGTACTGTTTACGAATTCTGTTTCGAGAATAGGTTTTCACAAAGTAAATTTATTTTAATTTTAGAAAATATAATAAAATGCTTACGTGTTAACCCCTCACGTGGTGGCAGCATTTTAAAGTACATTATTTTAAATTCGGTTAACTGCAACTGACTACAACGGTGAAATGGTGGAAACAGGGTGGAAAATATAAAAAGTTCCATATCTTGTTCAATCAAAAAGGTTTATGGATTGGAATTTGTTGTATTTTTTAACAAACTCTATTTGTAAACAAAAATAAACAAATCTGAAATGTCAAAGCTTTGAAGACATACACGTGCTACATAGACTAAAAAAAAAATCGTGCTAAAATAAAATACATTGAGTTAACTTTAATATTTCATTAAAGTCCTGCCACATTGTTTTTAATAATGTCAGACTCCTCAGAAGATGAAGATATGTCTCGGTTCCGCGAAGCAGTTGATCCTTCATTTACAAAACTGATAAACGCGTCGCGAAATAAAAATCCAGAGTCAAGCAAAGATCAAGGTAAATAAACAAATTATTATTTCAAACTTCATTAATTAAATCCTTCCTTCAGAATACAGATCCTATAATTTCACTTAGCGGCTTTGTATCGAAGCTAATAAGGTTAGCTTGGCTATTTTGATTAGGTTTAAAAGTTTTGTTTTTGTTACTTATCTTAAACTCCCCGACGACAATAAAATGCTGTTTATCCTGATCCTGAGAGTCATATATAAAAGCCATCAGGACAGTGGTTTCATCATCATCATCATCCTCAGCTTTCCACAACCCACTGTTGGGTAAAGCCTCCTTTTGTCTGCGCCATTCTTCCCTACCTAGCTGTGTGATTTCCGGCAGAGTACAATAGGATCACTCCTAGTCTTCCAATGGAGGTCGACTTAGGAAATACAAGCTAAACAAAGCTCATAAACATCAATGAGACCTCTCCAACCCGTCTGGCCAGCGAGGAGAGTGTAGGCCAAATCCTCTGTCTGCTCTGGCCAAGTATGGCACCGGTAGAATAGTGAGGGTCATGCTCCTGCAGCGGAGACTAAAAAGACCTGATGATGTCTTCCCGTGGAGGTCGTTAAAGCCGACTTAGGAAATACAAGCTAAACAAAGCTCATAAACATCAATGAGACCTCTCTACTCCAAACCTCCATACCAAATTTCATTAAAATTAGTTCAATGGTTAAAGTGTGCAAAGGTGACAAGCAGACACATAGTTACTTTCGCATTTATAATAATGATTAGTATAGATTGTTTCTGCTATTTCAACAGCTGAAAAACCAAAATCGGAGAGATATCTAGAAGTAGCCAGCCACTACAATGATGTGAAGGTACCCGAAGAACTGCAGAAACAGATCGGTACTAAAGTGTCAGCTTTGATCAGCAAAAACATTAAATTTGTTGATGTTGAAACAAATGGAGTCAAGTAAGTGGAAACAGCTTGTATATTTTGACGTGATAACGTTTTATAAATCGACTAGCTTTCGCCCGCGGCTCCGCCTGTGTCAATGTCGGTCCTTCGGGAACAGTACTTTTCCCGGGATAAAATGTACCCTATGTCCTTCTCCGTACCCCAGATAATACACATTATCTGGGGTACGGAGAAGGACAAAATTTCATGATGTTCAGTAGTTACAATGTGAAAGCGTAACAAACAAACAAACTCACTTTCGCATTTATAATATTAGTTAGGATTATAATATTAGTTAGGATTAGGATGAACGCTGGCTATTCCATGCTGGTCAGGGAGAAAATAAAAAACGTAGAATGTACCAGCTGCTTCTCTTCCCGCGCAGATCGTAAAAGCCAATCGAGGGAATGGGTAAAATCTGAGGAATCATGTTAATAGGCGATGCGGCTAGCAACCCACTAATATTTTGATTCCATTTTCCACCTAATGCCCACCAACATGCTAAACGTGGCCTTCAGGTCTTATAGAGCTAGGCTCTGTTTAACCTGTAAGGGAAAGAGATGTGATACTATGTATGAATGAACGCCGGCTGCATGCACGAAAAAGTGTCATGTTCCGTGTGCAAGCGAGAGCGCAGAACAAGCGATAGAGAGGCACGATCGGCCTAAGTGTTCGGCTTGTGATGCATCTATCTCTCTTCCTAACGGTTATCATGTAAAATTATCATATATAAACTGACTTTACAGACAACAATTTTATTATGGTCAATATCATCATCATTTCAGCCGTAAGAAGTCCACTGCTGGACAAAGATCTCTCCCAAGGATTCTTTGTTCCATGGGAGCATATTTCCATACTTACCACGCTTGGCAGATGAGTTTATTTGGCTTCTTGTGCTTCCGATGTTGCTGCCTATCGTAAACATCTTATAGCTAGAAAAGGATTGGAATTTGTTGTATTTGGGAAGGGAATAAAGGTATTGGGATACCACTTATTGGGCTGAATAGGGGAAAAGCCATGATCAAAATATTATCATTGAAATAAATGTGTATTATTTTACATATCCACGCTTTAACATATCCAAAATGGTCTAGTTAATTAGCAGTTTGTGTTAAGCCTTTGGTGCTTTGACGTTGTGAATTATAATATCTATGTTATTACTATTAAATTGAGGGGGGAGGATAGGCCGCCGGCTCTCTCACTCACCGAACGAAGCATATAAGCGGTAAAACTTCTTCTCAAACATCAATTTTCTGTGAGAGTCTGGTACTTCACCGGATGAGGCGGCCCATTCATACTACTAGCAAAAATGAAGTGTGCTGGGCTCTACCGCAACAAAAAAACAACCTATAAAACAGAGTGGAATTCCCTTCCCGCGTCGCTGTTTCCCGACTCGTACAATTTAGGGATTTTCAAGGCAAGAGTGAATAGGCATTATTTGAGTTGGCGTGTACCACCCTAGACCTCATCGTTGTTTCCCATCAGGCAAGATGGAGGTCAAACGCACTCAAATTTAAGATAAAAAAAAAAAGAGTGGTAAACCCTAGCGGCTTATCTTTTAGGTATTTATACCTAAAAGATAAGCCGCTAGGGTTATATATATAAATAGACCTTTAGGTCTATCTTGCTCTATTTTTGTGTTGTGAATTATTGATATTAGCCATTATTTATATTATAATAGCATTACAATATCTACTCGGTTCAACATTGAAATCGAAAATATGTGATGAAAAAATTTCGCCACGGGTAGGATTTGAACCACAAACCTTCGACATCTGGCCCATCGATGCTCTCGACCACTGAGCTGCCGTAGCTTCAAATCACTGCGGTGAATTCGTTCATCACATATTATAGGTACACACATTTGAAGCATGCGTAATATCTATTACTACCCACTATGTGTGTCGAAGTGGTTGGGTTCAAATCCTCAATGTGGCGAATTTTTTTCATCACATATTTTCGATTTCAATATTGGCCATTATGTTCCTTATTACAGAAAACGCAAGATCAAAGGTGGAGTGAGGCTCTTTAAGAATTCCGAGGGTTTTCTATCAGCTGAGGACCCTCAGGATACATACACTGAGGGCCACAATGCAGAGTCTAGAAAGATAAAAAAGAAACGGAGGCAAATAGAGGAAGAGAATTTAGATGAAAACGGTAATAAATTAATAATCTCTATGTTTTATTTTCAAACTAAATTTCGCCCGCGGCTTCGCTCGCGTCAATATTAATCCCTTGGGAACAGTACCTTTTCCCCGTACAAAATATGCCCTAGCTCCTTCTCCGTACCCCAGACAATGGGTATGCAAAATTTCACGATGATGGTCCAGTCCTAATTACGGCGTTCAAGTGTACCATTATATTAGTATCTTCGATCAAATATAATGGTAGATACACAGTTTCATACAAAATGAAGAACAAAATGAATACAAAATGAATTAACACAAACATAACTAGTTTCGTTCTATACGGAAAATCGATAAATAGTCAAAATCGGCCAAGGCCATGTCGACTCGTGGTGATAGGGGTTCAGGATAAACACAATGGTTGTTATTATTTATCAATTTAGCCGTGTGGTATCCGGCAGAGTAGAATAGGACCACTCCAAGTCTTAGGAATACAAGCTAAATAAAGCTTATAAACATCAAAGAGACCTCTCCAGCCCGTCTGGCCAGCGTGGAGAGTGTAGGCCAAGTCCTCTGGCTGCTCTGGCCAAGTATGGCCCTAGTAGTACAGAGAGGGTCGAGCTCCTGTAGTGGAGACTAAAAAGGACCTGATGATGATGATGATACAAAATGAAGCCTTAATAATGTCCCCGAGTCAAAACATCATGCATACTATGAACTTTTCAGATTGACCTGGGTCTTGGATGTTTTTCTATAATGTATTTGTTATAAAATATGGTATCGTTGAGTTAGTATTCCATAATACAAGTCTCGAACTTACTTTGGGGCTAGCTCAAGCTGTGTGATTTGTCCGTATATATTTATTTATTTTTTATTTTTATACTTACAAACAACGACAAAAACGGTACATACTGAAAGTATAACTCCATATTTTTTTTTCACTTTTGATACATAGTTTTTGCATCTTTTCACTGTACCTTCGTCATCGCAAGACGTGTGAGCGCTAGCGCGGTTTATTGAAACTGTGACAAAACAGCTCCGAAACTCGGTTAGTGCGCTGTCCGGTGCCACTTTTCGAGCGCGAATCGTGTATCTACCATTACGTGTATTTCCATATTTGATGGAATTAGTATGGATATAAAATTGGGAGACAACATATACCTACTGCAATAGAAAATGAGGAGGGGCCCGATGGCCCGGTGGCAATATCCTCCCATGTACAAAGAATCCGTGGGAGAGGCCTATGTCCAGCTGTGAACTCCTTAGGGCTGGAATGATGATGATGATTGTTTATAATATCGTTTATATCGTTTATGTTTGTGTAGATTTATCGTGTTAGTCGCGCGTGTCCTTCTACCTGATATGGTCTGAGACCTGATGGTAGGGCTTAATACCTGTCAAGCCCACACAAAGAAATCGGCATTTCCATACAAAGTGTGGACAATTTGTATGTTAATTTTTTAACCAATTGGACTGAGTCTCCACTAACGCGGAGTGAAGTGGAGAGGAGTAAGTGTTAAACAATATCCCGCTCCGTTCCGCTCCGCTCCACCCTACTCCGCCTCGTTCCTTGCTTCACTCTACTCCGTTCCGTTTTAGTGGAAACATCGCTTTTTATCCCTAATCTCCCCTCTCGTCAAATTTTTATTTTAAAGCTTATCCCTTATAATATTATATATATATTATATTTTAAAGATATAAAACAAAAGGTGACGGTGAAAATCAGTGCTGGTCACAAATGTGTCCAGCGTAACACTGAGTCATCACCTATTGTAGTACACTTTTATTAGTTGTATTTTTTTTTGTTTGTGTTTCTACAATAAATATTTTTCATTTCATTTCATTTCGTCTCCACTCCTCCCCGCTGCCGCCCTTCCCCCCACGGTGGCCACTGACACATGCCGTCCTACATGCATTTTGCTTATGCACGCTCAACTCCTCTCAAAGAAATATTTGTGTTCCAGACAAAATAAAAGCTGTGGCAGTTGACGGCGAGTATGTATTGTCAAAAGAAGAAATAAAGAGTTGGAAATCGAGACGGAAAGAGAAAGTGTTTAAGTACAAAAAACAAGGGAATGTTCTGACCGCTATAGAATAAACTAGGTATTATAAAGATTATTTTTCATTTTTTGACATATATTATTAGCGCCTACTGCCAGTCTCCACTGCAGGAGCATGATCCTCTCTGTACTACCGGAGCCGTACTTGGCCAGAGCAGACAGAGGATTTGGCCTACACTCTCCTCGCTGTTCAGCCGGGTTGGAGAGGTTCTAAAGCAACACCATAGAAGGTTGGCTGGTAGAGAATGCTATTAGCATAGTCCGCCTTTTATACCATTTTTTTTTTATAAAATAAATTTTAAATAAGTAAATAAAAAAATCACATCGGTTCATAACCGTCGGACATATGACTTTACATACATACAAAAAACTTACAGTCGAATTGAGAACCTCTTCCTTTTTTGAAGTCAGTAGAAAATTAAATGTTTCATGTCTTTTATTTTAAATAATTGCTTAAATAAATATATATGGACAAATCACATATATTGAGCTAGCCCCTGAGTAAGTTCGAGACTTGTGTTATGGGATACTAACTCAACCCAACCATACCATATTGTTCGAGGCTACGCAATCGAACAGTTGAAATTCATCATTATTATGTATGTCGCGCGATCAGCATAATTCAATAAGTCGAATTATATCCAAATCGAAGTTAGTACGCAACTACCAGCCGATCGGCGACAACCATTTACCGCGTATTCATACCATTTTACCCATAATTATAACCAGTAGTGATTTTACCATTTTATATTCAGTATTTTAACCATTTAATGAACCATTTAGTTGTGAAGTTTAGTGTATTAGTGCAGTGTGTAAATTAAATATTATATTAACCAATTCGGGTGTGTGATTAACCAACCGCCAAACGAACCATTCTCAAATATCATAAGACATTATTGTTAGGGTGAACTCTTATACCATAGGGCGGCCCCTAACATATGGTCCTTCGAGCAAAGGACTTCGTCTCGCGAGTGATACGTTATTTGCGTTTTTCGAAGTTCGTGAAAACCAGTGCCTAGTTACCAAATTGGATTGCAGTGAGTAGCTGTACCAGAGTGAGCTGTACCTAAGGGAATAAGGTCAGACCAAACCATTTTTTATACGACAAACATTTTTAATCCATTTTTTGCTTGATATTTTACCATGGTCAGCAATATGGAAAACTTTTTTCTCAACCAAACTGAAATTTATGAGGAGTTAAAGAAATTTTTATCCAACTTCAAGAAAGATGGAGCAGATAGGAAAACCATGGACTACTGTAAGCGAAAGTTGCAGATGTTGGAAGCTTACTGGACGGATTATCAGACCAATCACATAAGAATGTGTGAATTGGCAGAGTTTGACCATTTTTATTTTAAGAAGAGTTGTTATGAAACGACTGAAGAGTTGTACTTAACAATTAAATCGTTAATTGAGGATACTATGCAGAAGCTATCGTCAGCATTAAGACCCTTACCAGTACGCCAAAGACAACGAAGTGAGAGTCCAGGCAAAAAGCCTGAAGCTGATCCAGGAACGTCTACACCAATTCTTCCTACAAATCAACCACCATCCGAACCAGGCACGTCTACGTCGAATACTGTAATAGTTCCTCAGCAGCAGTCAACCTCATCGTCCTCCTCAGGAGCCACCAAGATGAACGAAATGTTAAAAAAGCAGAACATCAACTTTAGAGCGTTTATGCGTACGTTGACCAACATAGATATAGACCAGATGCAAGATAAATGGGAGTTAGAGGATGCTCTGAAAAATCTTCAAATGCGTTGGACCGCCATAGATAATTATCATTGGGAAATAGAAGGTGAAAAGGTTGAAGAAAACTTGTGGTACCAGTCAGAGTTTACGAAGCATGAGAAATTATTTAATGATTTGAAGAAGACGATAAATACTAAGATGTGGTCCACGACGCATCGTATGAAATCAACACCAGAGGTTTCTCTACCAGTTTTCGGTGGTAGTTACTTACATTGGACGTCTTTCAAGGATTTATTTACGGAGACCATTCATAAGAACCCGTCATTGTCTAAAGCCCAGAAAATGCAATTTTTGAAGGGGAATGTCACCGGAGAAGCTGAGCGTCTAATTCAACACCTACTTATAAGTTCGGATAATTACGACGTATGTTGGGAAATTCTTAACCATCGATTCAACAATAAAAAGTTGATATTTGCGTCGCATATTAACACCCTATTTGGTATACCCAACATGCAGCACCAGTCATTAAATATGATCAAAAAATTGCATGACGTCACTAAGGAGACTCTCCATGCGATTATAAACCTAGGCGTGGATATAACGACTTGGGACCCCCTGCTAGTTCATTTGCTGGCCCAGAAGTTGGATGGAGAATCGTTCGCAGAATACATGGAGTCAGTGAAAAATCCCAGAGAACTACCAGTACTTCAGGAATTCCTGGAATTCTTAGAGAGTAAATTTACAATCTTAGAAGCTTCCCGTCGCAAACAAGAACCCGCAAATCAAAGAATAACCACACAGCCTCAAATTCCATCACCTAACCAAAATAATTCTTCATACCAAAAAAGAAATTTTAACTATAATACAAATCAACATTATAACAAAGGCTATAATGTAAAACCATACTCAAAGTCTATGCATATATCTAGGTCAATAAATTGCGCAAAGTGCAACGCCGAGCATGGACTTTGGGCTTGCAAAGAATTTTTGCAATTGTCGGATGAGCAAAAATTAAAAATGATTAACCAATTTAATTATTGCACAAATTGCATGATTTGCCATTTTAATAAACCATGTCACTCAACCAAGAGATGTCGTAAGTGCAACGGAAGTCATAACACGTTATTACACGAGGCTCTTACAAAATCAAAAACCAATCCCAAACCAACCCCTACTGTCCCTAAAGAAAATATACGATCGTCATCTCACGTTTCTTCGAACAACATCACTGAGATTTTACTAGCCACGGCTATGATCAAAGTTACTGGAGTTGACGGTACCAAGTACACCATGAGAAGTTTGGTCGACCAGGGCAGTCAGCTAAGTCTAATCAGCGAACATGCCGCGCAGAGATTAGGATTAAAACGTAGTCAATGTAAAGGGAGGATATTTGGCATTGGAGAAAAAGAAAATCATTGTAAAGGAGCAATGAATATCCAGATGTCATCAAATTACAACGACTTCAGCTTAGACGTCGATTGTTTAATTATGAATAGTTTAATTAAAAACCTACCAAATAAAACATTCACACAACCAGAATGGTCATATATTCAAAATATAAATTTGGCAGATCCTGAATTCAACGTCAGTCGACCCATCGATATTCTTCTTGGCGCAGAAGTTTATAGTAAAATCATGCTAGGAGGGATTCTGCGAGGAGATAGTGAAGATCAACCAATAGCCCAACAGACGCAGCTAGGATGGCTTCTGTGCGGCTCAATAAGCATGTCATATCACTGCAATGTAGTATTACATAATATCGATGACCTGAAAAGATTTTGGGAAACGGAAGAGATCACCAACCAAACCAATGAAATGTCTGTGGATGATGAAGAGTGTTTAAAATATTTTCTATCAACCACAAAAAGGCTTGAAGATGGAAGATACGAAGTGAGGCTACCTTTTAAGTGGGACCAGAAAGAAAAATTAGGATTAACTAAACCATTAGCACTAGCTCAGTTCCGGAGCCTAGAAAGAAAGCTGGAAAATAACATTGAACTCAAAACGGCATACCAACAATTTATGAATGAATATTATAACTTAAACCATATGAAACCATCAACCACAAACACCACACCTGAGTGTTATCTCCCACACCATGGAGTAATTCGAGCTGATTCAACCACTACCAAACTGAGAGTCGTGTTCAATGCATCTGCGAAGTCGTCCACAGGGGTCAGTTTGAACGACATTTTACATAAAGGCCCTAACCTTCAACAGGATCTTCAGAAGCTCATCCTAACATGGAGACAGTACCAATACGTTTACGTCAGTGATATAGAGAAAATGTTTAGAGTTATATTAGTCCATCCTGAAGACCAAAATTACCAAAAAATATTATGGAGAGATAGCCCTCAACAACCACTTCAATCATTTAACTTAACCACGGTGACATACGGAACAAAACCAGCACCATTTTTAGCTATGATGTGTTTAAGACAGTTAGCTAAAGACGAGAGGCATATGTATCCCGAAGCTGCGAAATGTTTGGAGGAATCATTTTATATGGACGATTATTGTGGCGGGAGTAATTCTATTTCATCCAGTATTCAATTAAGGGATGATCTCATTAAATTACTTCAATCAGGTGGATTTAATTTGAGAAAATGGGCAGCAAATGAACCAAAACTTTTAGAAGGTTTAGATACAGATCAATGCGACCAAAAGACGTACGAATTTAAACAATCGGAATCGACCAAAACACTGGGCCTAGGATGGAATCCACAAAAAGATATATTCACCTTCGATACCAAAATAGAGCCAAAGCCTAAATCAAAACCAACGAAACGAAGTTTACTCTCTGATATCTCAAAATTATATGACCCACTAGGATGGTTAACCCCCCTTAGTACAACCATGAAGCTACTATTCCAGAAAGTTTGGCTTACTAAGCTGGATTGGGATGAAACATTACCAGACGAGATTACCAAAAATTGGAATAGTTTAAGAGAAGAATTAGGAGACATAAAGACCATTAACGTAAAGAGATGGTTAGGATTGAGAGAAAAGAACCAAAAGGTGGAGTTGCATGGATTCTGTGACGCGTCCAACAAAGCCTACGCATGTGTTATTTATATCAGGGTGACAAATGAAGGTCACACAACCATTACCCTAGTAGCAGGAAAGGCTCGATTATCACCAATTAATAAAATTTTTCGACACCAAAATTAGAATTGATGGCTGCTCTACTCTTATCCCAGCTTGTAAAAAAGGTACGAAGTTGTTTACCTGAAAACTGTGCGATCGATCTGTTTTGTTGGACAGACTCTACAGCAGTATTAGGTTGGGTACAAGGAGACCCAGCACGCTGGAAACCCTTTGTATCTAACAGAGTAAAATTAATTACAAATATTATACCATCAGACAGCTGGAGATATGTGAACACGAGTGAGAACCCTGCGGACTGCGCGAGTCGCGGACTAACCACAAGTCAATTGAAAGGTCATGACATTTGGTGGTACGGACCGAAATGGCTTCAAACATACGAAAAACCAGACAAGAAAGAAGAAAATAGATTTGACACCAGTCTAGAGACGAAACAAATAAATTAAAAAAAAACCTATGCTGTTAACCATACATGCTTATCACAAACCAACATAATTGAAAATCTTTTAAATAAATTAAGTTCACTAAATAAAATAACACGCATTATTGCTCGGATACTAAGATTGCCTACATGCAAAAAACAAGTTCATCAACCCTATCTCCCCTTACACGAGCTGCGGCACGCAAAACAGCTGATCATCAAAACCATTCAACAAATTGAATTCGAACGCGACCTACATTATTTACGTAAACACGGGAAAGTACATTCGAAAAGTAACATTTTAAATTTGAACCCGTTTATAGATGAAGTAGGTATTCTGCGTGTAGGTGGAAGACTGCGCAACGCCCAGATAAATATTGAAATGAAACATCCAATTATATTACCTCATAACCATCGTCTTACCACTCTTGTGATTCAAGAAGCACACGAGTTGACTTTTCATGGAGGAGCGCGGCTTACCTTATCCAACATCAGACAAAAGTACTGGATCATCAGCGGTTACATGGCTACCAAGAAATTCTGTAGACAGTGTGTTATTTGCAAGAAACAGGACCCCATAAAACAGTACCAACTTATGGCTGACCTTCCTAAGTGCAGAATTAATCCAGAGAAATCGTTTTATAAATGTGGAATTGACTACAGCGGGTTCGTGCAAGTGAAAGCAAACAAAGGGCGCGGAATAAAAACCACTAAGGGCTACATAGCAATTTTCGTATGTATGGTTACCAAGGCTGTACATATCGAGCTAGTGTCAGACCTCAGCAGCTCAGCGTTTTTAGCCGCCTTGACCAGAATGGCAGCTAGACGAGGGGCACCGGGTCACATATATAGTGACAATGGTACCAATTTTGTGGGGGCAAATATAATGTTACAAGAAGAGCACGACCATCTTAAACAAGTATTCAATGAAAATTTCTTTGCAGAAGTGACTGAAATGGGTATCGAATGGCATTTCAACGCTCCTGTATACCCAAATGCTGGGGGTCTTTGGGAACGAGCAGTGCGGAGCCTGAAATACCACCTGAAGAGAGTCTTCGGCCACCAAAAACTCACTTTCGAAGAATATGCGACTCTACTTACCAAACTCGAAGCCTGCCTAAATTCTCGTCCTCTCTGTGCCTTATCCGAAGATCCTGAAGATCTTGAATTCTTAACACCGGCGCATTTCTTACCAGGTCGGCCCGGATTGACAGTTATCGAAACGGAAACCGACGCTAGGACCAGATGGCATCTTACCAGCAAAACATTTCATGACCTATGGGTCAGATGGAAAGCCGAATATTTATCTCAGCTATCCGCCAGAACCAAGTGGATGTATAGCCAGGAGAATATTAAAGTCGGAGACTTAGTTGTGATACAGGATGACAACTTACCAGCCGGGAAGTGGGCGATGGGGCGCGTAGTGGAAACGCACCCGGGCGATGACGGCTTAGTCCGAGTTGTCACGCTAAAAACCAAAAATGGATTTCTTAAACGACCAATAATTAAGTTATCCGTGCTACCAATACCACAAACTTACCATACACCAGAACCAGAACAAATACCATTACCAAGCGAGAATTCAAACGGCCAAGTATATGACGAACCAAAATCAGAACAAAGAAGACGGCGAAAAAAGATACCCAGCTTTACTACCATAGCCACCGCGTTACTATTCTTTATGACATTGTTGATATCACCAACCAACGCATCCTATAGCCTTCACAAATTACCTAGTAATCAAACGCTATATTTTGACCCTATCTCCAAAATACAACTGATAAGAGATAAATGGTTTCTAGTCGTTTATTATGACATGGTACCATATTGGGGAGGCATAGCTGCATATACCAGAATAAGTGACTATCTAGACAAACTTTGTACAACCATTGATAAACAATCACCGTGCAAAATGATAACATCCCAGTTACGTCACGACTACCAGGAATTAAAATACTACAATGAACTTTTACTAGCGCAGCATTTTAACGTTCACGCTAGACGGCGCCGGCGCCGCGGCCTTATCAATGGTGTCGGCTATCTAACGAACGATTTGTTTGGAGTTCTAGATTCTCGTTTCGCCGAGCGTTATACCAAAGATATTGAAACCATTAGAAACAACCAAAACCATCTCGCCAAACTATGGAAGAACCAGACGTCAGTTATTGAATCTGAATTTAATTTGATGAAGCAAATGGAAGCGACAGTCGACCAACACCATAAATTGATTACAAAAAAAATATTGGCTTTAGAGGAAAATAATAAGGCTTTCAAAGGTGAAATCCAAAACATGTCCTATGTTCAAGATTTTACGCTATCTGCCATGGCCGCTAATAGTTTATTACAGAGTATAAAGAGACTACAGAGCACTATGCTTGACACCATCACGGATATATCTCATGGCCAGATAAGCTTACATTTATTACCACCACAACTTCTCAAGATGGAGCTTCAAACCATATATAGTCAGCTTTTGGATGATCTCACCTTGCCTGTCAACAACGTCGATGCAGACCTACCATATATTTACAAACTACTGAAAGTGAAGGCGAGAGTCACTCAAAACTTCATCATATTTGAAGTCACCTTTCCACTTGTCAGCAGAGAGAGTTTTCAGCTTTACAAAATCTTACCACTTCCGCACCAAACAAACCACTATATGGTCAGCATTGTACCTATATCACAGTATGTCGCAATAAATCTTAAAAAAGATTCGTATTTCGTCATCACTACCAATGATTTGAATACATGTCTACTCCATGGAGAATCCTACATGTGTCAAATACTCAAACCAATCCGGACAATCGAAAATGATGAAAGTTTTTGCATGAAGAGTCAACCAGATAAGAGGTGTAAAACTGAGACAACAATATGCACCAACCGATGGATAGAATTACATCATACGGCACAATACCTATATTTCTGCTGTGACGTTTATTCTATTAAAATCATATGCGAGGATCAAGTTTCTGTGCGACAGCTGACTAACTCAGGGGTCATTAGCATGACGCAAAAATGCATAGTCAAAGGAAAAGACTTTGTTTTACATTCGCTATTACATCAATCGAATGCTATGAATTTTACACCAGATATTTTTGTACCAAAAATTGATCAGATCAACCATATCATTAACGTTAAAATGCCATCAAATCAGAGTTTACCAGCAAACGAGGAGCTGAGTTCTTCGCTCAACAAGCTCGCTAACCAAATATATGAGTTGAAGAAAACCAATGTACCAGATGATGTTTTATCTTCGCATGACGTTCACCACTACGTCATCAGTTACGTCACTGTTGCTGCAGTCTTAGGCGCGGCTTTCGTCTGGCTGTGGAAGAGCGGAAGATGCCGCCGATGTTCAAGGACCAATGCCGACCCCCGCACAACTCCAGCACCAGCAGAGCAGGCGCGACCAACGCCGCCTCCTAGACCAATCAAGAACTACCAAGTGTCCAGTGCAGCTGGCCCGAGCCAGATGAACATTAGTGAACCAAATGATCGTAATACTTCGAATTCGTATCTTGAGAGTCTGGCTAGCCGGTGGCCTAGTTTTAGACGCGGTGTAAATAATAATAACGGACAAAGTGAAATGAACACTTACACTAAAATTGCCACTAAGAATGCAATATTTACCGTCGAGGACACTGTAGTTTGAAATTTTGTTATTTAAGTATATTTAAGTTTCTCATAATTTTACATGCATGATATTTTACCATTTTTTACATTTTACAGTTTTATTTTATATACTATTTTGTTCATTTTTACTTTATCAAGGCTTTTAAGTGGTTGCTTTTTGAATGTTTAAGTTTCCTTTTTTTATGGTAGTAAGTAGAGATGTATTTTTCTTAAATGAGATGCTGTCATCTCCTGCTCGGGAGCATGTTCGAGGCTACGCAATTGAACAGTTGAAATTCATCATTATTATGTATGTCGCGCGATCAGCATAATTCAATAAGTCGAATTATATCCAAATCGAAGTTAGTACGCAACTACCAGCCGATCGGCGACAACCATTTACCGCGTATTCATACCATTTTACCCATAATTATAACCAGTAGTGATTTTACCATTTTATATTCAGTATTTTAACCATTTAATGAACCATTTAGTTGTGAAGTTTAGTGTATTAGTGCAGTGTGTAAATTAAATATTATATTAACCAATTCGGGTGTGTGATTAACCAACCGCCAAACGAACCATTCTCAAATATCATAAGACATTATTGTTTGGGTGAACTCTTATACCATAGGGCGGCCCCTAACACATATTTTATAACAAATACATATATATCTATAAACATCCAAGACCCAGGCCAATCTGAAAAAGATCATTTTCCATCTTGACCTGACCGCGGATAGAACCCGGACCTCCGATGTTGCAGCCTGTTGTGATGAGCACCAGGCCACAGAGCTCATAGAATAATGGGGTAAGAATAAACGTAATGAAATGACAATATAAACGTTAAACATTTTATTTACACTAATCACTAAATTAACAAATTAATATGTACAAAACAACAGTATCACATCATTAACTGCACTGTTACATATCAAAGAGATTAACAAGTTCCCATAGTAGGGGAGCCCTGGATGCTAAATGGGACTCATTATACTTATAGATTAGGTGGTAGAAAGAAAAGAAGGTTGTATGATATTTTTCATTTCACCGGTGAGGAGAGCAGCTAGGGGGATTCAAAAATTTAAAACAAATATAATAGTCTCATGAAAATACTCGATAATATAATTATTTCCTTACAAATAAAAAACTACACTGGCGATTATTTTCTACTTTATAGTCTGCTCTTTTGTTACCCCACCCCCTGATGTCATGGTCAAATCGTCACATTAGAACTTACACATTTTTGGCCATGTTATTAAACTAGCTTGCATTAATTGCACGTGCTCCAGTAAATCCCAAAATCCTTGGGCTCCCCCACTATTATATATATGATATCTCTTTGCAATTAAATTACATCCTTATCAGCTTAAAAAAGAGTTTCGGCGTTTCTTCTCTGCAGATGTCGTTCTAAAACGCTGAACGCTAAGTAGTCTGTAGCTTTTAACAATTAATAATAATTTGAATAGAAGTAAATTAGCATTATCTAAAATGTGAAATGGCGTAAAAAAGTGCCTGAAAATGCCTATTTTCAATAATAAATGTTTGAAACTTAGAAAGCACTTGAATTACATGCGTTTTTCAGGTAAATTTGAATTGAATGGTGAATTAAGTACTTAATAGGATCAGTACTCAATAAATATATTGTGTGATGCGCTGTTAAAGAAAATCTCCGTTTTCTAGTTTACACGCGTAGTTAAGAGTGCATTGGAGACAACCTTCTTAATACAAACGGCGAAACGGAATTGCGGCTATATTTGATAATGGTAGCACTAAGTTAATCATTAAATAAATTTATCCCATCATTATCTATGTACGTTTTGATATGGCTTAGTAAAAAAAACCTATGGGTTGAAAATTGTAAGCAGCAAAACATCCATTTTTAAGTCACTTTTGAGGTAAATAAATGCCATTGTGGACATGGAAATTCCAATATATTCGACTTGCGTACATAGTTGTTCCTTAGTTCAAATAACTTAATTTTGCATAATTATATGAAATAGATTTTTCAAAATTCTCTATTTTCTAAAGGATGATTCAACGCTCCACGGATTTAGATAAAAAAACATATTTTTATCTCACTCTCTCGTATAGCGCCTCCATTCACGCAGGCAGGCCTGTCTTTCTCCCCGTGTCGGTATCAAAAACATATCTACGCGCGGCGACCACATTTCGAAGCGGTAAAACCGGGCAAATCCAGTAAGAACGACGCGCGTTTAATCACATGTGTTCACCGACTTCATCGAAAGCTATAAGAATTAAATTGGCTTGCAATGGATTCTCTAGGGATCTTAACGAAAAGGTGCTGCGTTCTGGCGAGAGCTAAATTACACCGTATCGCTAACCACATTGAGTTGATATTTCGTTAAATACCTTTGCAGATCAATTCTTCTCTTTCAATTCAATGTACTTATTATGTGACGCAGGTGAATGGCTTGACACCGTGTTCGGTTAACGTTACACCACCCTTAACGCGTTATGAGAAACTTCAAAAGCGACCGTATTGTAGACAGATTTATCAAATTCGACGCAGTTCACAAGACGAGGACTACTAGACAGTAGTCCTATTTGGCTGGTAGGTACGAGTAAACCGACAGTAGATCTATTTCGGAATTTACAATAATTCTATAAGTTTATTTTATACTAAATGAACACATACTGTCATGTAGAAAAGCTGAATTCCGAGCGTTTAGAGAGTTATTATATAATAAAGTATATTTCACTTTCACACACACACGAACTTATATGAGATAATAAAGCAGTCACACACACAACAAACCCGCCGACACAGAAGGGAGGCTCGGTGCTGGGGCGGTTTTATTTTAAAACAATCGTGTCGGTGACTGGTACCCTCGCGTGTCGCAATATGTCGGCGGCAGACGACAGACGAGAGTCGCAGACACGACTTGCGTACGCGTTCATTTGTCCACCGACACGAGCTCGGCAAAATTATTCGAGAAATACAACACACTCCTTCCTACATGCGGCAGTCACTAACCAAGTCAAAAAAGTTGCAGATATCGTGCCGCCAACAAAGTTTTCCTACTTGGACGAGATGTGCAATCGCCGTATAACCCGCCGTTAAATAGTCAACGACTTATGTCGACGAGTCGACGGGTTTGGTGTGTAGCCGCCGTTAAATATTTAAAAATAAATTATTCAGTGGTTGCCTATTGTTGTTTAGGTTTAAATCTGATTATTCATATTCATATTTATTTATTCACATAAAACATGGAACATTGAGGTGTTAAATGCAATATACAAGAACACATGTTCACTGCATAAATTCCATTGCACTGCATAAATCAAGAATTCACTGCATAAATACCTATCATATTCCTTTTTTAGAGAAATTGGCACGACACAAAATATAATAATAAATAAATATTATTTAACAATAATGGTAAAAACGTAGTTGTACTTTTTATATATAATATTACTTGTCTTAGTAAGTAGTTTGAGGCACTTATTTCATAGGAACTCAAGAATAATCTTAAGTTTTATTTCATATGTTCTTATTCTAAAAATATCATAATCATTTAAATAAAACTCATTGGTTCTCCCTTTACGTGCATCCATCGACTTTTTGGGGCATTACACTTATGGCGGAGTTAAAAGATTATTCTTTCAGAATTTCATTGAAAATATCCTTGAAAAAATTATAAAGATGGTCAGAGATCCGTTATCTAGTAGAGCCCTGGTTACTGTATGATTGAAACTTCTGTAGGCTCTGTCCCCCATTTCCAATAATCAAGCCGTGCTGGAAAGCCATCGGAAGGGCTTGATGTGAAAGTGCCCAATAAATTCCTGGATAAGAGCTTGGCATAACTTTTTAACTACATGTTTAAATCGTATTATAATTTCAAAAAAAGGACTTAACCTAGACGTGGAATCCTGCGCTACAAATAAATACAAACAATGCCGGATTTAGAGGCCTGGAGGCCTCGGGGCAACAAAGGTGCGGAGGCTCCCTGGCCGCAAATTATTTTCCAAAGAAAATGGTTTTTTTTTTCAGTCGATTTTTCCAATAATATAGGTAAAACGTGAAAACAATATCAAAGGAAAAGTTGTTTTCTAGTGTTTACTAGTCTGAATTAGATTCTTTTCTGAAGTCTCTATTGTGAGGGCCCCACTTTTGTGGTTGCCCTCCCCGGTTGCCCTCCCCTAAATCCAGCCCTGAATATAAAATCACAATGTAGCCAAACAATCGAAAATCGCTTTTGTATTTACACAACTAGCACATCTCCCTAACGGAGCAGACATAGCTTTATCCCTACATCCTACTGCTGTCCTGGGGGACGACTGGTAGAGTTCTTCCTCCGTTTCTGACAGGCAGTTCGTCGTGAGTGAAGGCCGTGTTATCGAGGCCTGAGGGCTTGTTGGAAGGTTCCTCAGGCTTGGCTTCGACGGGTCCGTCCATGAGGAACATCGTGAGGAAGAACAGGATACTGCCTGTAAGTTAAGTATTTAATGTTATAAAATACATATATGTATTACGGAATCAATAAGGGCTTCATTGTCATCATCATTTCGATTAAGTGTCACGGTCAATCGACCATGCACACCCTGGTGTCAGAGTTTTTCGGAACCGCCTCTCGGCCTCTGACATGGTTCCTTTAACGACTACCAGATGGCAGCCGGGACTACCGGCTTAACGTGCACGTTTCCGAAGCACGGAATCATCTTAATTATCAGACAATCAGGTGATTCAAGCCTGCAATGTCCTAACCAAACTGAAATCAACTAAACAAAGTATGCTTCCCGTGGGAATCGAATCCACGAGCCCCGGGTCTAGAGGCAAACGCCTTAACCACTGGACCACGGCGGCAGTTTGGCTTTATTGTAAATGGACACAATGGAATCCCGGAAACATCACCGTTAGAATCATAAAATAATAATAAAAATAATAAAAGTCATTTATTTCAGTAATCTTGGTTAAAATATGATGCTAGAACTTCCCAGTGAGTAATCTAATGACTCGTAATGGGAATGAGCCGCTGCTCCCTATAAACTTTTACATTAAGACTATCATCGATGAAAGCAATCAAAGTTTTAATAAAAACTAGTTTTCATATCGATTGAGGCAGACCATTCGAATTCTACTGATGACTTTTGGCTTAATATGGTTGTTTGGTACAGGCAAGTACCTACGGTAAAAGACATTCATCTGCCACGTGATTTGATGTAATGACTAAGGAAAACGCTAAACGCAGGCCGGAAACAACCACCTATCAGGATCTTGCTTATGACATAATTCTCTTGAGATTCGGAGAGGATCTTAAGATGCCGTAAGGTTTTTAAAGGGTTAATTCTAAATTCACTGTGAAAAATCCTATGTTTAACAAGTACTTAAGAGGATGACACTTACTGATGCCATAGAAGCCAGCATAGAAGATCATGATAGCCTCTCTGTATCCGATAGCCTTGGAGACGGGGTCCACAAGGATTGGAAGGTTCCCTCCGACGTTGTTCATCACGAACAGGAAGACTCCGACAGTGGTGGATCGGACGGACAGCGGGACGATTTCGACGAGGATTGCGAACACGATTCCGAACCACATTTCAGCTGTAAGGAAAGTATTTATTTGGATCATGCAACGAATTTATAGCCGGAAGAAACCAGGTATAGGTGGATCATCACGCTCCGAGTAGAGCCCGTACAATGGCATCTGCATCTCATACGATCAGTCGCACTGAACACTCGTTCCATAGAGAACACCGCGGTCGCTGCCCGTATCGCGGTAGATCCTTACGAATGTCTAGCCTAGAAACCTAGTGTGATAAAGTTTCTTGTTTTTTTTTGAGTTAGGAATTCGATACCTTGTCAGTTAACTATCACTTTCTAATGGCATACGTACTGCATGCCAGAAATTCAGTGCTCGAATACGTAATTGTTCAGGATCATCTATGATAATGGGTTACTCTTAATGTAAACGAAAATGTCTTTGTGGATGATATTTGATCAGTTTACCGGAAATAGTGGAAGCTAATGGAACATCATTAGTGACCAAAGAGGTAAGGAAATTATTTACTTACCGAAGAAGTAGGAGATAGCCAGGGTGATCATAGCCCACAGAGGTCCAAAGACAACGGATCCGAAGGCAGGCAGAGTGGCTACCAGTTGCGACAGCGCCAGAACTAACACTCGGGAACGCACGCCCATCTTGGCTACGAACCTGAAAATATTAAGTGTGTAAAATATGAAATAGTTTTTTTTTCTTTGTTCCACCATAACTTCTTTCGTTCAAACCCTTACCCTCCTGACAAAGACTGTTTTTTTTGCAATTTGTGTTTTTATTCAATTTATTTTTGCTAGTAACATGTGAATCAGTAACGGTAGGCGCGGGCGACCGCCCAGGGCGCTGGGTCCGGAAGGGGCGCCGTCAAGCAAAGGCAAGCAGGGCAGTGTAAATCAATTTGCACCCCCCTCTCGTCACCCAGAGGGGACGCTCGTTAAATCTCGCCCAGGAGGCCAGTAATGCTGACGCCGGCACTGATGTGAATCGGCCCGATTCGTCCGTGGAAGTAACACACTCTCACAGACAATCGACGTTTGTGTAGAAGCTTTACCGCTTCTATGTTTCGTTCGGTGAGTGAGAGAGCCGGGGCTCTTCCCCCAACTCCTAGAAAGGCCAGCAACACTCATGGTTAAACCGTGGTGTTGCAGTTGTCCATAGGGAGTGCTGAACGCTTACCATCACTCGATTGCTCGTTTGCGGATGGCAAACGAGCAAGCGAGTGATGGTAAGCGTAGTCATGGTATATCATAAAAAATCATTGAAAAAAGCTTGTCAGATCTTTTTCATCGAAATGAGAGATGTTCGCTCTCCCCGAACTTACTTGTCAGACACTACTCCTCCAACCACTACACCGATGGAACCAATGCCAACTGTGACAGCGAATAACCACCAGCCTAGGTCGACGTCGGGGAAGTAGTCGCGGTAGTACAGGTCAGCGTTGTAGGCGAAGCACATACCACCTGAGGAAAGGAAACTCAAATTAGTGAAGATGATACAAAAGAAGAGCAAGCTCGAAAATAGGAGACACTTTTTAGAGACAAGATTGTTTCATATTCTCTTTTAAACTTCGCGCAAACACATAATTATGTTAAACAGGACTTAGCACGTAGTACCTTTTTATTATTTGTTTCCGTTGAGGTTTAATGGAGTTACACGAGATTGTCTCGTTGCGACCACGATGGATGTAAACAAATAACGGAAGCAAATAATAAAAAGGCTCGCGCTGAGTCCCGTTTATATACATACCTAATTAAGATAGTTTCATCTTTAGACTATGACGATAGTGATAGTGCTTCCTGAAACTGTCACAAAAATTGATCCAAACTGTTCTGAACAATACTGCCGATCGGCAGTTTTGTTCAGAACAATACTGCCGATCGGCAGTATTGTTCAGAACAGTTTGGATCAATAATGCTGTTTACCGAGTAACTTTGCAATTTTTTTTTATCGAGAAAATTTAACGCAATCGTGTTTTTGAGTCAGATAGTTACCAAAGTTAGTCCTGAACTTTGCTGCATTTTTATTTCAACTTGAGTATTTCAGTATTATTGATATTACAGACAATCATGCAAAGCAGTGTGAGGTAGTACGGGCCCTTAAGGACAAGCTACATTACAAGTACATAAAAGCTCTCATGAAGGCAAGTGACGGTGGCACCCCTACTGTGGTTCTTGATCCTTTTCCTTTCAAGTCGCCAAAGCCTCAAGGCTGCTAGGCTGTTGGCTAGGAACCGGAAGCTGGCTTTGTTACGTCAATTTCTAAGTTCCGTCAGCAAAACCGTGTCACTAACCCCATGGTACAATACAAATTGACAGTGTCGACTTTCCGGGTCGATGTCAGTGTACAGAAAATCTTAATGGAGATTATGCGCCTTTGTTAAGTTTACTTCTTAATGTATTAATTATTTAAAAATTATCGTTCAATTTATAATTAATTATTGTATTCGCTTAATTAAAGGAGACTCTGAAGTAAAAAACATCCCTTTTTCGCAGTAACATGTTAGGAAACCGTAAAATGTAAAATAATTATAAGTGCTGAATTTAAAAAGTGAACGCTCTAAAGGATCGCTAGAGACCGTTCTATTTACAAAGAGGTCGCGTATTCATTATACTCGTAGCCACGGCTCGTAGCCAGGGACCAGAAAACCCCTTTATTTAATTAACTCTATCGATCGAGTAACTACATCATAAGCTTACCCTTTTGTTAGGGTAAGCTAATTATTGCGTTACCCTAACGTTATAGTAAGTCCTTCGAACTAGTTAACTACTACCACTTGAACTTAGCAGTTACCTGAAAGCCTCGAAAATACCACTTACCATCAGATGAGTGTTACCCTATCCCCGAGTACCTACCAACTCATTGAATCGATTGGGAAAATTAGTCAATCAAATAACCCAACGAAAACCCTAAAAAAGGTAAGTGGTTCCGGTCCCTGCTCGTAACCCCGTTTGTGTGAGTACAGTTGTCAGCTCTTCGAATGATAAATAAGACCGTCGTCTCAACGCGATTTTCTGATGTATAAGATAATGTTTGGGGACTACAATATACGAATGGACACTTCATTAGTGAACATAAATACCCAATTTCTTACATCCGTTTAGGAAGCGTATATGAAAGCTTGAATAGTTAAATTAAAAAAAAAGTGTTGGAATTATTGTGTTAAAATTCTTTATAAGTATGATCATACTTCAAAAGGAAAAGGATCAAGAACCACAGTAGGGGTGCCACCGTCACTTGCCTTCATGAGAGCTTTTATGTACTTGTAATGTAGCTTGTCCTTAAGGGCCCGTACTACCTCACACTGCTTTGCATGATTGTCTGTAATATCAATAATAATGAAATACTCAAGTTAAAATAAAAATGCAGCAAAGTTCAGGACTAACTCTGGTAACTATCTGACTTAAAAACACGATTGGGTTAGATTTTCTCTATAGAAAAAAATTGCAAAGTTACTCGGTATACAGCATTATTCACCAAATACATTAAAATTAACCTTGAAACTTTTGATTATAATGGCATTACAGATAAGGCAGCCATCATTTACTTTTCTTTTTCGAATAACCCTTGAATATTCTTAAAAAACGAAATTTGGTATATTAAGTAGCCAACGCGTTTAGACCATCCGCGTTGGTACCGCCACGCCGCCCGGCCTATGGCGGGCCCTTAATAAACAGTTTGGCAATTACAAAACCTGGGTGGTGTACATATTTGTTTTTTATCTTGTCGTGTAAAAGCAGTGTTCAAAATACTTATTATTAAAATACTTAAATTATAGAAAAAGCTTCGGGTAAAAGTTAGTTGTGCACAGCCTTTTAATAACATGTAGGTACTTAGGTCACTTCTTTAGATAAATCCGCTTTCCGTTTCACCTTTTTTATTTTTGCAATGTTCATATTGTACCTCCTCTAACTATAGTGCAGTGATTTATTGTAAGAGCTGATATGAAATGCTATATACGAATTGAATTAAATAGATTTAGACGGTTTTCAACCTAAAATTAGTAGGTAGGTACCCCTGCCTATGCTCTGAAATCTTTTTTTCCTAGCCTGTCGCTCATAGAAGTATTCATTAATTTCGAGTAGGTGTCACGGTCAATCGACCATGCACACCCTGATGTCAGAGTTCTTCGGAACCGCCTCTCGGCCTCTGACGTTGTTCCTTTAACGACTACCAGATGGCAGCCGGGACCACCGCCTTAACGTGCCTTCCGAAGCACGATAGAAGTATGAAGTGTCGTGTCCCACTGATAGGCAAACGCCTCCGCCCCTGGATTTTCGCAATATTAAGGACATCCCATATCACTACGTTAGCGGGTAAACTTAGTTCTGCAGCTTATGCTGTCAGGAGAATTAGACAACTGACTGATGTTGATACTGCGCGTTTGGTATATTTCAGTTACTTTCATAGTGTTATGTCTTATGCGATTTTACTATGGGGTAACGCTGCAGAAGTAAACACCATATTTGTCCTGCAGAAACGCGCTATTAGATCTATATATAAACTTGGTGCTAGAGAATCTCTTAGAGAATTGTTTAAAGATATAAATATTTTAACTTTACCTTCTCAGTACATATTTGCGAATATTATGTTTGTGCGCTATAATCTTGATTTATATAAGAAAAATAGCGATATCCATGACCGAAACACGAGAAATAAAAATAAATTAGCTACACTAGTATTGCGATTGCAGAAAACTATGAATTCATTTTTGGGTTTAGGAGTACGCTTCTATAATAAAATTCCTGCAGAAATATTAGGTCTGCCTTTACTTAAGTTCAAAACGATTGTAAAAAACCAGTTAATAAAAAAGGCTTATTACTGCATTGATGATTATATTACTGATAAAAATGCGTGGAAATTTATATAAATTTATTTAATGTTAACAATTATTAAATGTTAAAATTAATCTATAGTATGAAAAATTGTATTTAATGTTAACAATGTATTCAGAGCCCTTCAGGCACGTAGGGACCAAGGCTGGATTGAGTTTCTTTCGGCATATTCTTCTCACCAGTGGTCGTTCCGAAACGCTAGTAGTATTTCAATTTTGCATATATAAAAAAATATATAAGAAATAAAAATATGACGTTCAAAAAGAGATACATGTATCCAATTTTGAATAAAAATCTTTGACTTTTGACTTTTGACTTTTGATCCAACTTGGATGTTTATAGAAAACAAGATATAACTACCTTCATATATACCTATGTCACGTAGGTCGGTAGGTAGCTTCCTACCTACGTGAAATAATGTTCGATATATCTTCTCTTGATGATTATCTTTCCTCTTTTTATTATTAGTACACTAATAATATCTAAAGGGGAAAGATGTGGGTGTCTTTTGTTTGCATTGAAAAGGCGCCAGAACTACGGGTCCGATTTAAAAAAATCTTTCATAACTAGAATCCCACATTAGCCCTGATGAACAAATACTATAGATGAACATAGATTATATCATTGAAACTAACGTGAGATACAGACATTATGTACTAAAAACGGGTCACTCACGTGCTATTTCGTCGGGATTGCCGACATGTTCGGGACCCTCCGCCGCGCGTCTCGCACTCGCCTTGAAAATGGGCTCCTGACGAGTCCGAAACTATAGTCGGCAATCCCGACGAAATAGCACGTGAGTGACCCGTTTTTAGTACATAAAGACTATAGAATCTATGTACCCATGCGAAGCCGGGGCGGGCCGCTAGTACTTATTTAATATATTCATGTCATTGTCTAAACCAAGAAAATTACTCTACCTAGCTACCTACCAAACCATATATTTTTATGAATATTTAATTTGTAGGTAAGTAGTGACAGGACATTGTAGATTACTTTTGAACGCGACAATTTTTTCGCCGCCACAAAAACACAAATAAGTAACTATGACTGGTTTAGTAAGTGCAAAAACTTCAAGTATTTTGAAGGTCAACGAAACACGTGGACGAAAAATCATTATATACCAGAAGTTACAATTAAGTAATTAATAAAAATACAGTATATTATGCACTAATAGTTTATTCAACTCCACTTTTTGCTCTTTATCATAATTTAACAATAAATTGGACGCAAAAATCAGCTTCGTTGTAGATGATAAATTTTGACGACGGAATAATCTAGTTTTTGCAGCTATTGTGTTGGTCATTATATCACAGTTTTCACATAGTTTGATAATGTTGATACATAAGTCTTTGCTTTTTGTGTACATTCAATGCATTATTGTGTACCTAGTTATGCGCAATTACATTATATTTTAAATACCAAAATCGCAAATTACAGCCGAAAATGCGTTTCTCTGTGTAAGTATTAGGTATTAATATCTATGTTCATACATACGTTCATCTATCTAAAGGTACTTCTAAATATATATAACTCAAAGGTGACTGATTGACTGGCTGACTTAGTGATCTATCAACGCACAGCCCAAACCACTGGACGGATCGGGCTGAAATTTGGCATGCAGGTAGATGTTATGATGTAGGTATCCGCTAAGAAGGATGTTGATCAATTCTACCCCAAGGGGATGAAAGTTTGTATGAAACTTTGTCAATTTTAAACAGATCGGGCTGAGACTTTGCATGCATAAACTATAGTTCTTAACGCGAGCGAAGCCGCGGGCAAAAGCTAGTAATATTATAAAGATGAAAGTTTGATGGCTGGTAATGGCTGGGCGCAAAAACCACCAAACCTGATTTTAAAATTACAAAACATTATTTTTAGCTCATTTACGTGGACGAATTGCGGGCAAAGCAAGCTCACAATATCCAATGTCTACTTATAGTTAAAAACTAAGAGGCTCCGCTTTCAAAGGCCTAAAATATACTTTAGTAGTTTACCCGTACCGTCGTCACTAAACACGATCTTATTAATCAGAAAATCGGTTTGGGAACTTGGGACGACGGTACGGGTGAACTTACGGAGGGTGAACTAAATCACCCGTACCGTCAATTCCGGACTCGTGTCTCTAGGGGGCTCGACACGAGTCCGGAGTCGGAGTCCGGATCGATCGTCCCAATTTAACCCGATTTTCTGATGAATAAGATAGTGACTATTCACGTCCGTATATAAGTCAAGTCACTGAACGCACTTCAATGGTAAACAAAATAGGTACTTAATTTCTTACATCCGCATAGGATGTGTTTAGGAAATAGATATAGCACTGTAAAGCGCCTTTCAAACCATCCTGAATATCGGATCGCCATAGGTTAGACACGATACGAGATATCGCATCGTACGTACTGCGGCGTCCTTCTCATCGGATCCGATTCAGGATGGTATAAGGATTTTTAACACTATCAAGTTGGTACAATTATTTTTGTGAATTTTGTATTTCAAATTTTTGACGAGGTGACGTCCTTTAAATCGATCAAAAAAGTGTTACATTCCGTGTTTGCTCACGGAGCGAGAGCGCGGAACAAGCGATAGAGAGGTACGATCATATAACCTAGGTTATATTGTCTGTGGACCGGCCTAAGCGTTCGGCTTGTGACGCATCTATCTCTCTTCCACCGCGATCACGTAAAGTTATCGTCCATAAACCGACTTTACAGACAACCAATGTTTTTAAGTAAATAAAATACACACACCTTAGACAAGATTTCTGGCGCCATCCTTAAGTCCGGAGCCCCCCTCTAAAATATCATACGTAACCCTATAACAAGCCTTCACTATCACTATCACTACATAGTATAAAACAAAGTCGCTGTCGCTGTCTGTCCGTCCCTATGTATGCTTAAATATTTAAATCTACGCAACGGAATTTAAACCTATTTAAAAAAAAATAGATAGAGTGATTCAAGAGGAAGGTTTATATGTATAACACATGCATAATATTGTAGAGAAACACTGATAAATTTAGAGGTTACTAATTAAATGTCCTAAATAATCAAATTTTTGCCCTTACATTGCAAACGCTGGCTGTACCTCACGAGATAAATCAAATGAATGTACCACAGTATTGTACACCTTAAAAAGGTCAATAAAAATCCGCGATGGTATATGTCTATCTCTTAAAGATAACCCACAATTTTAGTATCAGCATTGCACCCGTGCGGAGTCGGGACGGTCGCTAGTCTCTATATAATAAACATTTTACAAAGATATTCCCAAGGCTTGTTTCAGGAAGTTTGTAAGTATTTAATTACTTAATCAACGGCAGATTTGAGCAGCCATTAAAAGTTTGTGAGGAAGACTTTAAAGTTGAGCGAAGTTGGTGTACTCTTAAATTAAACCCGTTGCTTTATTTTTGTTTAATCGACAGAAAATAAGACGAAGTTTTTAAGGATTAAGGATATCATTTTTCTTTGTGAATTATCAGAGGTTTGAGTGACCAGCCGGCCTATTTGCTAACTCAGTGTATAACGTTTAGGAAATACAAGCTTAACAAGGCTTATAAACATCTAAGAGACCTCTCCAACCCGTCTGGCCAGCGTGGAGAGTGTAGGCCAAGTCCTCTGGCTGCTCTGGCCAAGTATGGCCCTAGTAGTACAGAGAGGGTAGTGCTCCTGTAGTGGAGACTAAAAAGGACCTGATGATGATGATGTATAACGTTTTGATAGTCATATCAAAGTACATTACGTTTTATACATCTTTAATAAAAATAGTCAATCTTAGGAAACCCGCAATGTATTTTGAAATGAATATCAAAACGTTGGTCACTGAGTTAGCAAATAGGCCGGCAGTTAGTTATGCCATGGTTTTTACCAAGAGTTTAGAGAATGGTGTTACCTATTACTTTATATGACAACCTTTGTGATGGCCTAGTGGTCATCATGACAGGCTGTCAAAGCGTAGATCCTGTGTTCGTTCCCTGGTCAGGACAAGATGGATGTTTTTTCAGATTGACCTGGGTTTTGGGTGGAATAAAGAAATATAAACCGAAAAAAAAATCTTCCCTACAAAGTCACCGATCAGTTATATTCTACGGGGTATATTCTACGGGGAGTCTAATTTTACCTTTTTTTTCTTGTAATTCTGTATTCCATCCAGGATTTTGATTACAGGATTTCAATATAGTTCAGACGGTCAAAATCACGCTATACCTATAAACCGTCTGGATGTTGAAGTGATCATCAATATGTACACCGTACCTAGTTGTCAAATATTAAAAATAAAAAAACATAAAAGAAAAATAGTCATAAAATTAAAAAAGCCCTTTTGGCGAGTAGGTGACCAACATTGTTGCAAAGAGTTTCTTTTGGCGTTTCTTCTCTGCAGTGGTCGGTTCCGAAACGCTAGTATTCTGTAGTTTTTGCATATTAATTGCTAATATAAATATTACTAAATTAGTTCCTTTAAAATGTGATTTGACGTGTAAAAGTGCCTGCAAAGGGTTATTTTCTGAATAAACGTTTTGATTATGGTTTTGAATAGGCTGGCTGGTGTAGAGCGAGCCTAAGAGCGACGGTAAAACTCACCACAGTGTCTGATGGAGGCTGCAAAGCACAGCAGCAAAATCCTGGGCTGAGCGATGACGTGCCAGATGGTGATCTGAGGCATCTTCTTGCCGGATTCAAGAGCTGCGTCGCGTGCCTTGTTGTTACCGGCGCCTGTGAAGAATTACACCTTTTGAAGATTTCAATACACAAGAAAAGCAGTTTTACCTACTATGGTATGAATATAACGATATTATATAATAGCAGACCATTGGATTTTGGATTTTCGGGTCATTAACATCAAAAAGGGTTGCATGCAGATGCGAAAAGAAATATCTACAGAAACAAATTTTACGGTATCGGTTCCAAGTAGTTAGATGCACACCCATAATCTACAGTTGATGTCATATAATATGTTCCATGTTATCTCCTTTCTTAGTTAGTATTAGTCAGTGATAAAATGAGATCTAAAGCGTCATTGACTTAAAATGCATTTGTGCAATTTGTACGTATTGTATTTTGACCTTCCCAAAAATTTAAATAAACATTTTTTTTTCATTACTATTATATCAAATTGAATATTATTTTATGACATGACAATATAAGCTGAAGGCTGAAGTCCACACATTTAGTTCTAGGTATGTCGTAGATTGTAAGTTGATGGCGTTTGGAGAAAATGCGTTGTGCAGTTTGTTGCCACTTCTTCTGCACTCCGCCTTGGAAGCGGCGTAAACTTAGCTCTAATTAAGTTATTGACGTCAACAATAATAATGTTGTTAATAATAGTGTGTAATTTAAGGTAACGTTCACCGAATGGTATTTAAAATATCTTACGATGAATAAAATATTTGAACCATTTACTATTGATTATTGCAATATACTCCAATTGAGTTGTTGTCCGACCATTTACCTTCTTCTCCTATTGTAGTCCTTGGTGGCTCGCGAAGGGTCAGGAAAGTGAAGAGGGCGATGATCAGGCCCACGATACCAGCTCCATAGTAGCATACTCGCCAGCTCTGCAAAGAAAAGTTTAATTTAATAGAATGATTCTCATTATTTATGTCTATGTTCGTTCACTGGTCCAGTGGCAACTGGTCCTGGTCCAAACTATCCAGGTATGCTCGCCCGGCCTCCCGAGCTGCTGCTTGCTTTTCCCCCATTCATCTGAGTGAGTAGTATCCCTTCATTCGCTTCACAAATCAAACCAATTTCTACCCTTACCCAGATTATCACTATGGGTAGAAAAGCAGAAGCCAAAGAAATTGCGCTCGCCAGCCCCTATTGCTATAGATACTCGCAGCGTTGCGAGTATGGCATCGTCATCATCATCATGAAACGAAGCATCTCTGGGAGATGCTTTTGCCCAGCAGTGGACTTCGTATGGCTGTAATGACGATACTGATCAGATATATCATATAATCATACATTTCCTGACTTTGTCATAATGTAAATGGAATTCAGTTTATGATCAATAAATACCTATTAACATTCCCCTGTCGATGAGATATGTCAATTATAATAATCACTGTTTCCATTTGCGATCGGGTGTAGGCTTGTAGAGGAACTTCGTCATTTACACGTGCGTTAAGTATATTATATGTTAATTGTATCATACGTAGACGACTTTTTGGATTTTCCAGACACGACAATAAAATCGGGTCCGAAAAAATTATGCTGCCGTGTTGATTTTTAAATATATTTCCGACTTCTCATCATTTGAATTCTCGGGGCATCTAGATTTAAATTTTTTGTTCGGATATATTTATCATACATATTTAAATGACTGCCAATAAATGAGTGTCTTGTTTTTAAGGTTTTCAAGGCTTTTCATGTAAATATGTATAAGATATTTATCAATTGTTGCCCATGGTTATGAAGAAAATGCTACAAGCCCATGGTACTACCGATTGACCTACCACTACCACAGAAAAAAATATAATGCTGGCACTTGCTATGTCAGTTACCTATACAAATATATTTTGGCTGTGTAAATAAAGCAAGTACATATCACTCGAGTCGTTTTTTTTTTTATTATTCCTATAGGAAATATTTTGACTTTTATATTTTCTTAACCCTCAAAATCCTGGTAAGGGTCAAGGCATTTAAAAAAACTACAACTTACCAATCCCCACGCGTTGACCTCCGGGATGTACCTCCCAACGGGGAAGGCAATCCCGTATCCTCCGTAGATTCCCCAGTTAAAGATGGACAGCACTAACGCCCTCTGGTGCTCAGGAAACAGATCCGTCAGGATGCCGGTCGCTAGCGGGTTGCATCCGGACTCTCCTGCCGCCATGATCATCCTAAAGCACAGATAAAATATTAATAAAGTTGTGGTCATCAATGGTGAGCTCTCTTTACAGGTTTTTAAGGGCATCGCCAAGAGGGGCGAGGGCAGCAAACTCCTCTCTACAGGCTCATCATCATCATCTCCCGAGCTATCTCTCATATCATATGCTAATAAATACTTTGAACTATCTTTTGGTGTTGGCCCTCTAGTCCTATGCCCATTTGAGGCGTAATGGTGCCATTACTGGATTCAAGTCCATCGTCTTCACAACCTTGGAAATGTGTGAAACATATCAATCAGAACAAGGGCGTCCTACGCCCTAATTCGTACCACGTAAAATTATGTTTCTACGATGAATAGTTTTGTAGTTAGTTGACGATATACGATATAGACCAATTCGTTACATTACTGTCCGGTTTTCTGACATGGTTCCCGTGTATAGAATCGATCTTAAAGACGTTTCACATCAAAAATATTTATGTCAATTACAGGAAAATCCATCCGACCTTTTTCAAAAAGTTCACTTGCTCTTCGAAACAGTATTCGGTCGTTCTACTTTTAAATGATACTTAAAAATGGGAAATCACTCAATAAGAAATAAATTTATATATGAAGATATATTCAAAAATACATTTTGTACAAATTTTAAGTACCTAACAAACATAAAACTAACCTTAAATTAACAATTAAATCCTAATGCAAAAGAACTTATCTAATTTTTCAATAATTAATTATTTAGGTATATCTTATCTATCCATACTACTTCTTTATTCTAACTTATAAGTTCGAAAGTGAGTTTGTTTGTTCATTATGCTTTCACATCGTAACTGCTGAACTGATCATCAACACACGTTCTCTGGAGTATACGGAAATAAGGACATAAGGTCACCTATTATCCCAGAAAAAGTACAATTCCCAGGGATTGACATTGACTCGAGCGAAGCTGCAGGCGAAAGCTATGTAATATTTTAAATGAAAAAGATACTTTATCTGCCTGTTACCTCATCATACTTGAACCATTGAACCGATTTGGGTGAAATTTGATAAGGAAGTAGTCTTAAGCTCAGGAAACGACATATCACAAAGAATTTACATAACTAGTAAGAAAATAAAGGACTTACCTCAACAAGACAAGATGCCAGTACTCCGTGACAGTTCCCATGAGCAGGATGGCGATAGCGAAGACCAGGGTGCAGAAAGCGAGGACGCGGGCTCGGTTGTATCTGTTGACAAAGTATATTTGCCATCAGGATTTTTGGAGTAAAATACCTACATTCTGTTTGTTTAGGTATTTAAAAACATGGAAACAATCTTAATACGTCTTTTAATTAAAATGTACACTTTTCAAATCAAAAACTTTGCACTTTAGGTTCAATGTGAGTGTAAAAGTAATTTCATGAAATTCAAGTAATATGCAAATATTTAGGTTTTTATAAAGTTGTTTACATGTTTTAAATACCTAAACAAACAGAGTATACATACATATTACTACGTCTTTCCCCTACTTAGTCAAAGTGTAAAATCATAAGCCCTATATGTGTAAATGAATTTTCAATAAAACCTGGGTACTTCAAAACCTCAGAAGAATATGCTAGTTAGCAAAACACTCTTTAAAAATATGGTTGCAACTTGCACTGTTCCCGTAGGTATGACGAAAATAGACAAAACCTTTAGCGCCATCTATACACCATTGTAAAAATAAATCTTATATCTACTCAGAAATAACCAGGCAATATTGTCAAAAAAATTATAGTCAACTCCGGGTGACAGCTTTAAGAGGGGTCAAAATCATTAACCTAGGCATAAGACTTCACTGCTAGACATAGGCCTTTTCTAATTATAACTTAGTTGCTAGAAACCTGAAAACTTAACCTCTACTTATTAAAATGTAATGATTATGCTAAATTGTATTAACATTCAATGATTTAACTGTCTGTGTCCCACGAAAAGCATAGTTTGTTTAGTTGTTTCCAGTTTGGTTAGCACATTGCAGGCTTGAATCACTGACTGTCTGATAATTAAGATGATTTCGTACTTCGGAAGGCCGTTGGTCCCGGCTGCCATCTGATAGTCGTTAAAGGAACCATGTCAGAGGTCGAGAGGCGGTACCGAAGAACTCTGACACCAGGGTGTGCATGGTCAATTGACTGAGACACCTACTCGAAATGATGATGATGATGTTGTACATATATTTTATTTTCTAGACCATATATTCGATCATAATATGTATTTGATCATATATTTCCAGAATGAAATGATCGAAGATAAAAAATCTGCTCTAATATAACAACACTTGACTTTGAGGGCGTCAAATGCGCGTTATATCGGCATATGTCCAACAATTATTAGATGCTACAAAGTACAAATATAACTGAAAACGGATTCTGGATTCTGGAGAAGTATTCTGAGATATTGGAGTATGTATTTCTGTCGTGGTAGAGCCACACTACCGGCAAAATTAATTGCTAGTAGCATGAATGGGCCGGCTCGTCCGGGGAAGTACCACACTCTCACAGAAAATCGACGTCTGAGTAGAAGCTTTACCGCTTCTATGCTTCGTTCGGTGTGTGAGAGAGCCGGAGGCCCATCCTTCCCCCTCCCCGCCCCATTTCCTTCCCCCAACTCCTTGAAAGGCCGGCAACGCACACCCTGGTGTTACAGTTGTCCATGGGCACAGGTGATCACTTACCATCAGGTGCCGGCTTGCTCGTTTGCCGCCCTATAAATAAAAAAAAATGTGGCAATAATTGTTCTACTTACTTGTCAGCGACGACGCCCAAGATAACTCCCACCACAGTGAACACAGCCATGAAGGCTGGCCCGGCCAGGATCTGGTAGTCTATGCCCAGACCGTTGTAGCCCCATTCGCAGTACCTCGTGCCGTTCAGAGTGAGAGTCTCGCATCTGGAAAAATGGAGGGAGTTAGAACATTGATACAGGAGATATTACTTCACATGTTATCTTAAATATTGAATACTAGCGGCCAGCCCCGGCTTCGCACGGGTACCTAGAAATAGGTTTTTATTCTATAGCCTATGTTCATCAGTAGAATTCTAATGGTGAAAGAATTTTTCAAATAGGTCCAGTAGTTTCTGGAGTCTTTTTAATTAAAACAAACGAACAAACAATTAAATATTTCTTCTTTGTAATATTAGTTTAGATGAAGAAGTAAAGATGTAGAAGTGTAGACTAGTGACCCGAACGGGTAGATATTGGTATTTATTTCTATAGCCTATGTTCATCAGAAATAATGTAGGGTTCTAATTCTAATAATGTTTTTTTTAAAATAGTTATAGGAGTTTCGGAGCCTATTCCTCTTTTTAATATTAGTGAGGAGAGTGTAGGCCAAATCCTCTGTCTGCTCTGGTCAAGTATGGTACATCCGGTAGTACAATGAGGGTCATGTTCCTGCAGTGGAGACTAAAAAGACCTGATGATGATGGTGATGATGACAATATTAGTGTAGATGTAGAAGTGTAGACTAGCGAACCGCACCGGCTTCGCACATATAGATATTTAATTATATAGCTTATGTTCATATTTGTAGGATTCTAATGGAGAATGGTTTTAAAATAAAGTATCGAAATTTTCATGGTGTGAAAAAAAAGACCTTATTAAATTAAGAAATAAAATATGGTGAAATTATTTCAAGCGGGCGGGATTTGAACCTGCGACCTTAAGCCTATGTACGACTTAACTTATAGTCGCAGGTTCAAATTCCGCCCGCATTAATTTTTTTCACCATATTTTATTTGAAGACAAGAAAACTCGTAGAATGTACTATACTGTTTATCTTCGTGCGCAGATCGTAAAATCCGATCGAGGGTATGGGCGAATATCTAAGTAGGCGGCTAGCAACCCATCACTATTTTGATTCCGTTTTTAACCTTCACGCCCGGCAACATGTTAAACCTAAGCTCTGTCCGCCCCGCAAGGAAAAAAGACGTGATGATATGTATGTAGGTATGTACAAATTCTCATTTAAAAAAATGTACCTTTTTCTTTTTTCCTTCGTTTTCTCACACCGAGGGTAAAAAGCTGTTATGCATAACGCCTTTTGCCACCTACCTATATTTTTTAGCGAGCCAACTCCAATCTAGATATAATACGCTTATCTAACAAAAACTTTTTTCTGGTCGTAATAGGAAATTCAATTCATGTACCAGTTACTTAGCTCCCGGTTGTAGGTACCTACTTCCTTCTTATCATTTGTATAACGGTCTGATTGAAAGCCTTGGCAATAAATTAAGTCTGTTTGCCTGTGCCAATGTGTATCATGCTGTCATGGTCTGTAATTTACTCAACTGGAATGAAGAATATTTCCTTGATGTGGTTGAATAGATATGAATGACACAATTTTCTAACATTCAAACAAAAAAAATAATAATAAATAATTAAAAATTACACAGATTGAGCTAGCACCGAAGTAATTTCGAGACTTGTGTTCTGGGATACTAAATCAACGAACAAATACATATATAGATAAACATCCAAGACCCAGGTCAATCTGAAAAAGATCATTTTCCATCTTGACCTGACCGGGGATCGAACCCGGCACTCTCGTGTCGCAGGCTGGCGTGATAACCATGCGCAGTATGGTAGGGACACGGAGCTCGCCAAGATCGCAAGAAGAAATGGATTATTTCTGTAAAAATTTAGTGTCATACATAACAGCATGGACGAGATCAGCATCATGCAGATCTGCAAGTCGAGCTTCACTGAAGAGGAGATTTGCAGCAGCAAGGTGCTGCTCTACGAGTTGCTCGGGAAGACCGCGCAGATGCCGACCCGGCGGAGGGACGAGAAAGGCGAGAGGAGTCTACAGGACATCATCTCACTCCTGAAGGTGACTGAACCGGATGACGTTCCTGCGTTCTGTGCGAGACGACTACGGAGACTTCCTCCCGTGTCATTCGACCACATCGATGTGACTAGGCTGCTCAAAGACATTACAGCTCTGAAGTCCAGCCTGGCCGAAATGAAGTTTAAGGTAGAGGCCTCAGAATCTACCATCTCTGAACTGCGTGCAGAATTATCAACTTTAAAAAGTAATAATTCTGTAAGTAGGTCACCTGTGGCCTCTAATATAAACACGCGTCGAGGTGCGCAAAATGTATCGGTCGCCAGTTTCGAGTCGGCGAAATTCGAAGCCTCGCCGGACGCAGCTGTGACGCACGACCCACCGCGCCCCGCTCCCCGCTCCACTGTTGCTGTGGATATGTCGAGTACGTCGACCCCGACACGTGCCTATGCGATGGCTGCTGCTGCTGCCGTCGTCGATACTGCCGCCACAGCTGCAGCTACCACCGCTAACATCGACTCACTACGACAGGGACATCGTAAGAGGAGGAAGCAGCACAAACCAAGAGATAGGAACCAGAGCAACGTGGTTTGCAGTGTAGATCCTTCGGATCATAAGGAGGGAGCAGTAGATGAAGAGGGCTTCATAAAAGTGGAGCGAAAAAGGAAGAGGCCCCCTACCCGTAATCAGTGCGGAACTGCACTGACAGGTTATAATCATCTGCTGCGTCCTGCCATTCCGACGACGCAGTTGTATGTGTCCCGGCTCTTCCACTCCACTAAGGCAGAGGAAGTGATGGAGTATGTTCGCGTGAAGACCAACATCACGCTGAGGGCTGTCAAGCTGGAGTCGCGCCACAACGTAAACTTCGCGTCGTTCGTGGTGCGAGTCCCGACGGAGAGGCTGGCAACCTTCATGGAGGCGAACTTCTGGCCGTAGGGTGTTTTGTATCGCCGTTTTCGCGGCACGATACCCGTCACCCCGATAACGCGCAGCACGTCGCAGACTCAACGTGACGAATAGTTTTAAGATTTTTATATTCTTATATATTTTTAGGTTAAGGTATTTATTCATATGGGCCATAATTGTTTCATCATCATCATCATCAGGTCCTTTTTAGTCTCCACTACAGGAGCACGACATTTTATGTAAACTTTTATATTGTTGCCTGAGACAAATAAATAAATAATAAAAAAAAAAATAAAAAAAAAAAATAAGTACTCGATCACGGGGGTTGGAATAAGAAAGAGGGTACTTTGCCCTGTAGTGGGACAGTATTCTCTATGTTCAATAAGGAGTTCGCGCCAATTTATTGTATTCGTTCTATTCATCATCATCATCATCAGGTCTTTTTAGTCTCCACTGCAGGAGCACGTCCCTCTCTGTACTACCGGAGCCATACTTGTCAACCAAAACAGACAGAGGATTTGGCCTACACTCTCGTCGCTGGCCAGACGGGTTGGAGAGGTCTCATTGATGTTTATGAGCTTTGCTTAGCTTGTATTTCCTAAGTCGCCTCTTACGACCTCCATGGGAAGACTTAGAGTGGTCCTATTCTACCCTGCCGGAAACCACACGGCATTCGTTCTATTCAATATTCTTTTTTCGGAATACCACATATAGTTGTGGCAGCATGTGCTGAAAATTCATGTTTCTCTACTTTTGTTTTTATAACATCATTGAATATGACAAAACCTTTGATTCATGTACAGTGTGGGGTAGATAAATTTGACCCCCCTACAATTTAAAATCTGTGTTTAGAGGGGTCGGTTGTATCTGCCCCCAGCTGTACAATAGGCAGACATGACCAGTGGACTAAATCTAATATCAAAATACAAACATAAAAACTAGGTGTCTTAGCCTAGTTTTTATGTAAGTCTGTTTTTACTGTCGTAGTATTCAAAAGTCTAGTTTATGTTTTATAACTTCCGTGTGCCTGACAACTTTTTTACAAAACTCCAAAAAGGAATTAAATATTTTTAGAATTCACGTATGTACTTAAATATAAATATATACGGACAAATCACACAGATTGAGCTAGCCCCAAAGTAAGTTCGAGACTTGTGTTATGGGATACTAAATCAACGATACTATATTTTATAACAAATACATATATAGATAAACATCCAAGACCCAGGCCAATCTGGTAAAGATCATTTTCCATCTTGGCCTGACCGGGGATCGAACCCGGGCACTCTCGTGTCGCAGGCTGGCGTGATAACCACTGCGCCACGGAATTCGCAAACTTCTTTATTATTTAACTTCTAATGCTGTACCATCTTTGGATGTGTGGATATTATAGCAGCCATTAGTAGTCGGACGTGATGTATCTAAGGAACTGTGAAGCAATAATCATCAATATTTCATTATCATCATCGTACCAGTTCTTTTACGCCCACTACTGAGCATAGGCCTCTCCTCGCTTACACCACCTCTGTCCTGTGCATCTCTCATCCAAGTACGACCTGCGACCTTAACGATGTCGTCCACCCATCTCATCACTGGCCTATAACAGGAGAGAGAGAGAGAGAGAGAAGTTGGTCACTTCTCTCTCTCTCTCTCTCCTGTTATAGGCCACCACTCTGTCATTATCCAATTCTCCGTCGGGCCGTAATTCGACGCGGTGATTCTAAGTCACGGTGATGTAGTTGGTATGGTATCACAGTTAGGGCGTAGACCTAGGACGTAGGTTCGAATCCTACCTGTGCCGAGTTCTTTTTGATCACATATTTTCAATTTTGACAATATACCGTTATGCTATATAAAAAGAATTTAATTAATTTTAATAATATTTATTTTGTTATGTTAATTTAGCGCATCACGTTTCACGGCCATGTAAGTATTAGAATATAAAGATTTTATTATTATTTTTTATACAGGCTTCAATTCATTGTCTTGGGTCTCCTGGTATTATCTACACCTCGTAATATCACCTTTACCTTTACCTTACCTTATCCACAGGATTTTTTTTTTAAGTGATAAACAGCTGACTTCCGACATTTAATTAAGATTTTTTTTTGTATTAGCACCATTTTTCACAATTTTAATTTGTTCCGTAATTTTAATCGAATATGTCATTTTGCATTGGCTTTTGATTTCTATTTACAACATTCTTTAGAGCTATCGTAGGATTATTCAGCATCGTTCTATTGCTATGATTTGTAATTATATAATAATTACGCGTTTGTCATTCACATTTTAAATTGCGCAATATTTTTTTATTTGCCATGTTAAACAATATAAACTTGAGGATAATTTTTATATTTTCTTATAATCTGGCTACATAATGATGATATATCACTTTATTGTACATTTTCCACGCTTCTGTAATTGTCCTTTGTCACTTCCTCATTTTAATAATTAAAAATTAACATTGCTAGATGTCGCGTTCGCGTAAAAGATTAACAAATCCTTGATCTTTTGATTTGATGCATAAATATTCAGAGATCCTGTCATACATTTTTGAATTTCGAGGTCAAAATATTATGGAATTGTTTGTTAAGCGCTATTTACATATTAAAAAATAGTAGGCACAAAAATAACCAAAAATTCCAACGATTAAAAAACATATTAAGGCAGTGATACATTTTTGATTTTCTGTATTGAGTCAATAAGGAAATGTATGCAAATATCATTCACATACCAACTAGTTTTAATAGGTACCTGTGAATTTTCAAAATCCTTGCTCTTCGGCAAATTGCGTCGGGGATAAATTTGAGCATTTTTAATTTCTGTGTCGTATGAGGAAATGTATTTTAATCGGTATATTTACATAATAAAATGAATCAATTAGAACCCACATCTACGCTTTTGGGTTCTGTTAAATCGGGACACTATTCTAAGATTCCGATGTCCGTCCGTCCATCTGTCACAGGGCTGTATGTTCAAATGTTTACAGAATATATATTTTTTCTCGTTATAACAATAAAATAATATGTAAAACTAAAAGGGTGTCCCATGAAACTTGTCTTTTTGGTATTATTTCCCGATTTCGTCAAAATTGCTACTCACTTACGAGTTGCCGTCGACTCGGACACAATATTACCGAGGCGTCAAACCAAAAGTAATTACAACCCAAAATGATTAAGAAAAATTATATCCATGCAAGAAAAAGTTTGGTTAACTGCAAGAGAGGTCACTTGGAAGTGGTCTCTCATGCGTTATTAATCTTATACATAAGAGTCCACATACAAGAAGCGTGGTATTTTGTAAGGAACTCTTATAGGGTGTGTGACACGCACTTGGCCGGTTTAATATGATTACACAATACTATACTTAAATAAAAATACTTATACTTTAATTTACTTTTTTATACTTGTCGTCTTTTTAAGTAGTTTAAATTATTTTAAAATATTAATAATCTATGTCTTCAATAAAATAATTATTCTTTTTTATACTATACTATGTCGTTAGACAAAAACTAAGAGTTAACAAATAATATATAAAGACAACAGAAGAAAAGCATTCCGCAAAAGAGCCTCGAACGCCCCCATCCATATACTAAATTAGCAACTTTGTAATAAAGTGCGTAGGTAGACACGTACCTGCGACGCAATTGACTCACGTTATCTAAAACAATAAAAATAAGTACTAGGAAAGATACACGCTTGACTGTAAAGGTCTAAAGTAAAGGGTCGACCTTGAGATCCTTGACCCTCAACTTGCGTCAAGGTCACGATCAAGGTTTTATGAGAGTCACTTAGCTAATTTAACGCCGATTTCGTTACAATACCCATTTTGCGCAAGTAATGCTTCTCTCGATAAACATGGACAGATAAAAAATATGTTTGCACTTACTTTGGTAGTTAACTATCTTTAACTTAAAGAGGATCAAGGTCGTATTGATTATTTTACCCAAGGATCTTATATCAATACAAATAATAAATCTGTAAGGCTTGGTCATGGAGTAAGTAACTTTGTTTAAAGAGATATCGTGTTTATAAGCTCTATACATTGTACTGAAACTAAATTGTCGATTGTTAGATTGTTTTCCTGTATGTATGTTCCTCTACATAACTCTTAAACAAATTAACTAAATATTTTTTATCATCATCATCATCATCAGGTCTATTTAGTCTCCACTGCAGGAGCATGACCCTCTCTGTACTACCGGAGATATACTCGGTCAGAACAGTCAGAGGATTTGGACTAAATATTTTTATAAGTGTTTTATTTTTGCATTCACCATGCTATTTTTGATATACTCTTAATAAATGAAGAAATAAAATATGGTGTAAAAGGGTCCCGCGCGCATGAATTTTTTTTATCATATTTTATTTCTTAATTTATTAAGCATGGTAGATAAACATTTAGGCGTACAGGACACTGGATATGCTTCTTAAATTGTTTCTTAGTTTAGAAATTGTAATGAACACGAACTGAGTTGCGGGCACAGCTAGTCTTTACTATTCATACTTCCAAACTTAATTTATAAATGCAAAGTGAGTTTGTTTGTTTGTTATACTTTCACGCCGTAATTACTAAACCTATCATCACGAAATTTTGCATACAAGTTCTCTGGAGTACGGAGAAGGACATAGACTACCTTTCATCCCGGAAAAAATACTATTCCCGAGGGAACGACTTTGACACGAGCGAAGCTCCGAACATAAGTTAGTAAATAATAAATATACAGCTGATGATGATGATGATTTTATGATCTATTAGGGATTCGTGGCACTCTCCCACGCTAATTTAGGATAATAGAAATAACGTAAAAGCCGATCGAGGCAATGGGCGAAAAGGTGATTAATCATGTTAGTCGGCGATGCAGCTAGAAACCTATCACTCCTTTTTTTATGAAATAGCACGGCAAACGAACGAGGGAGTCCCCTGATGGTAAGTGATCAACGCTTCCCATGTACAACTGAACACCAGAGCGTGATAGAAGCTTTGCCGGCCTCTCAAGGAATTAGGAATGGACCTCCGGCTCTCTCACACACCAAAAGCTGCATAAAAGAAAGCTTCTATTCAAATTTAGATTTTCTTGCTACTAGCAAAATTTGTCGGTATTGCTACTGGCAAATTCAAGCTTAACTATTTATTTACACACGAGACTAATTTACTAGACTTTGATTCCCTTTTCACGCCCACAAACATGCCAAACGTAACTTATAGATTTTATAGAACGAGGCTTTGTCTATCCTACGTGGGAAATAAAAGTGAAAGCAAATAAGTATGTATGTATTAGAGATATGTAGTTACGCAATAAATATTGCTAGGGGGTTCAAATCAGCAGGTATTTGCAAATGTAATTTGAAACTGAAACATGTAACCTTATCTGATATCGCCGATGCCAATAACAGCAATAAAGCACAGTTAAAATTAACGGCAAATTAATTCAATGCCACTCCCATAAACGTGCAGAATATTAACAATTATAATTTTCAAAATTATAATTATTTCCTACTTTGATGACGTAGTTGTGATCTTGCGCTGTGTGGTTTTGAGTAGGAAGTGATCATTTTGAGACGACTGCCGAAAAATAGTTTTTTTTTCAGAATTCATACACAATATGTAAAGAAAACCCTGTCCGATCCTTATCGATATGAACAACTTTCTCTATGGGACTAATGCTGGAATATCTCAAAAAAAAATTTGGCGTCCCCGTACAAATTCACTTGTCGGCCGAACATTTTTGTTTGGAATGGACAATTCCTAATTACCTAACGATTTACGAGGAAGAAAAGGTGATTAGTAAGTCTATTTATATAATTCAAGAAACTGATCTGATTCTTTAAAAGGATAGTCGTTAACGCAACAAGACAATTAAAAACGATTTTTGATGTTTATGGTTGTACCATACGTAGTACATTCAAAGCCAAAAGTGTTGGGTAACTTAATTCTTCATAATTCATTTATAAATCATTTTTACATGCTGCATAAAGTTGACAATAAAAGTGCAGTATAGACATGTGACCAGTCAGGGTATTGCTACACAGATGTAAAATCATATATAATATTTTAATGGATACAGGTTTTAAAGGGAAAACTTCTTTAGCGGCGTTGTGCACTTTTTGGAATGGGTAAAAAATTTTAAACGCGCCTCAGTATATCGAAAATTTGAAAGACGAACACGTGACGTGATACCGCCGCCGCGGCGTAGAAGAGAAAGTAATATCCCCCTCTCTTTCTACCGCGCGGAGTTTAACTGCTGCCTGCAATCCCGGAGTGCAACCCCTTGTTTTTTTTTTATTTCCGTCCTAAGTCACCTTTACCTTACATGGATTCCGAGAAATCTCAAAAAAGCGTAAAGTATTGCTACACATCGAGCTATAAAATGTAGGTAAATAAAACTTAAACTCTGTTAGAGTTTAAGTTTTATTTATAAAACGAGGACCGAGGAGAGGTTTAAACCATTATCCGTCCAAATCTAATTGACAATGATAATTGATCAAACGTCAAATTGATAAGTGTCGACTTATTTTAAAGTTAGTCTTCGTTTTATAATAAAACGGTAAGGATATAAAAATAAAGGATGAATTTACAAATGTGTCACTGGTAGGTACTAAATCTTTAACATTTGTGTACTTGACTGTACAAAATGACTAATGCTCTTGATCTATTAGTATCAATTTGTCCGGTTGCGATATGATCAAGATCGCAGTATGACTTTGCGCCTTCGTCGGCGAACAATAAAGATACGAGTATCATGGTGGCTACAATAATGATACATCGTGTTTTATTTATTGTTGGTAGCTACTTGTGCTACTTGATTATTTAAGGGACTAACAGTAGTGGGTGGGCGGTGAGCAATAGTTTGCATGAACTAACTGGTGGCGGAAGCACGCAAAGTAAATTTTCTCAAAGTAAATGTAGCTTTGACTTCCGCAAAGTAACACCTGAATCTATTAACTGCTACTTGTTTATCCTAATCCTAACTAATATTTTATAATATATCGCATTTATATGCGAAAGTAAGTTTGTTTGTTTGTTTGTTACGCTTTCACGTCGTAACTACTATAGACCATCATGAAATATTGCATACAAGTTCTTTGGAGTACGGAGAAGGACATAGGCTACCTTTTATCACGAGAAAAAGTACTATTCCCGAGGGATCGACATTGAAGCGGGCGGTGCCGCGGGCGAAAGCTAGTTTTAGATATTTTCCTGGTCGATTGTTTGACCCCGGGACAACCGCGTGCGTATGTAGCCAGTATCTCACAATGGGACAGTCGAATTTGTAAAATCGGTAATATACCAGAAACGTATTTAAAGCGTTTTTTGGGGTTAAATATTATGGTTACACGAAACTGATTTATTTATTTATTTTTTACAATGATTAGTAGTTTATATAATGCAGCAAGCCACTATACAAATTTTAATTGAAATAATTTATGAAACGTCAAAATGAAATGTAATTCTTATAAAAACTTGAATGGGATTATTATTATTTATAGCTTAATTAAATGTATAATAGATTGTTCATTAACAGGTTAACTATGTTGTGATTTTGGATAAAAAACGACACAATAGTTAAGATTTGTTCTAATCCAAATACGCATCATATACGTACGTAGAAGAAGTATGTATGTTTGTGCATAAGCATAAAACACTATTTAAAACAGCTAAAGATTTATATCCACGTAACACGAGAAATACGAATAGGCTGGTGTTAGATATTACTCCTAAATTTGAAAAATTTAAAACTAATTGTTTATATATGTGAATACAAATATTTAATAAATTGCCAGAAGAATTAAAGATGTTAAATGTTGTGCTCTTTAAAAAATATGTATATAAATGGCTTGTTGACAAAAATTTTTATAGCCTAAGAGATTTCTTGGACCACTAATATTTGCATGCTATTTACTTTTAGCAAAACATGTCTGTTCCTTATATATTTGTTACATCTTATAATACCATGTTTTTGAGCAAATAAAAATATGATTATGATTACGTATTTCGATAACATAATCCGTAAAGTAAATTCGGGACAAATTGGCTGTGACTGTGACCAGCTATTACCGATTTGTAGGCTGTGTGTGACCTTCGATCAAATACAACGTGATTTTGAACCCCCTAGCTATATTGAAATCTGGGAATCAAAATCCCTAATGGAACACAGAACTGCAAGAAAAAAAGGTAAGAAACGAAATCATTTTGCCGGTGCCACTTTTCGAGCGCTAATCGTGTATCTACCATTATATTTCATCAAAGGCTGTGACAGATTATGGGTGATCTTATAAGGGTTCTGTTTTCTCGTAAGAAACTCAAAAACACTCACATTTCTGAAGAGTTGACATTTTCGCAGACCACGGGCAGCTGGCTCAGCGTGAGATGGGTCGCGTTCAGCATGCACGACTTGTCGCCGTAGTGTAGATCATCTGCCGTCACTTTTGATGTGGTTCCTGTTGGCAAAGTTATATCTATCAGAACCTGTTAGTAAGTACACTTTAGAACCTACTATGACCATTGAAACAATTTGTATGAAATTTTGTATGGAGGTAGTTGGCCTGTGGAAGGACATATCATTCCGGGAAGTTCTACTGTTCCCGAAGAATCGACATTAGCGCAGGCGGAACCGCGGGCAAAAGCTGTGACATATAAGAAATAGATAAAATGTGTAAACAAGTACGTAAAGTACATTAACAAACCCCTGTCATACAAGAACCTATGTATACAGAACAGGTGTACGATGTGTCCCACTTCAAAATGTCATTGCCAGTCCCTGCAATCGATACGGTGTATATTTAGCAATGGCGTACAATGCTTGGATACTGGGGCGATGTGTTGTGTTGTGTGTGTCATATTTTCAACGTACAGTCAGCCACCGAGAGCGAGAGCGAGAGCGGGGTCAGGTATCAGACCCCGCCCTCTACCTATATCTTGACCTCTCAACAAAAGAAAATCCATTGTGTCTGCGTTTCGCGCTTGACGGGTTAAACTAAAAATAATATTGACATAAAAATGTATAATTCAGAGAGATTTTTCATAAGATTTTTTAAATATACATTTTCATGTTAATATTAATATACTAGCCGTGTGGTTTCCGCCAGAGTAGAATAGGACCATTCCTAGTCTTCCCATGGGGGTCATAAGAGGCGACTTATGAAAATACAAGCTAAACAAACCTCATAAACATCAATGAGACCTCTCCAACCCGTCTGGCCAGCGAGGAGAGTGTAGGTTACTGATCGAGGAGAGTGTAGGTTACTGTTACTGATCGAGGGAATAGGTAAAATCTGAGTAACCGTGTTAATAGGCGATGCGGCTAGCAACCATCACTATTTTGATACCGTTTTCCATCTAATGCCCACCAACATCTAAACGTGGCCTTCAGATCTTATATACCCCGCAAAGGAAAAATACATGTGCATGTATATTATAACTTACTAGCTTACTAGCCCGCGACTTCGTCCGCGGCAATTTCTGTTATTATTTTTAATTAGTATAGATGAATAATTTTTCCCCGATTTCAAAACATTTTTTATTGATGCTTCGCTCCTATTTATACAAATACATATATAGATAAACATCCAAGACCCAGGCCAATCTGAAAAAGATCATTTTCCATCTTGACCTGGCCGGGGATCGAACCCGGTCACTCCGTGTCGCAGGCCGGCGTGTTGACCGCTGCGCCAAGGAGCTAGTCAAAGTTATTGTGGTGTCGATCACTGATCGAGCAGACTTAATGAATGTTACGTTTACGTAGTTTTTGCCCGCGTGGCCATGACATTGCCCGCTCGCGAAAATTACATAATTACTCCAGTGTAGTGCAAAAAATGCAGTATAAGACTGGTTTTAGAACCATATCTAGAGTTGCGTTTGAGTACAGTTCAGTATATATAAAACATAGTTTAAAAAAACCTTTTTTTAGGTACCCAAAGGGTAAAAACGGGGATCCTATTAATATCGCTCCGCTCTCCGTCTGTCTGTCTGTCCGTCTGTCACCAGGCTGTATCACATGAACCGTGATAGTAAGAGAGATGATGTATTTCTGTTGCCGCTATAACAACAAATACTAAAAAAAAAAAATATTTAAGGGGGCTCCCATACAAAAAACGTGATATTTTTTAATTGTTTTTGCTCGATATTGATAACGGCAACAGGTAGACGATTGAAATATTCACATAATATTAGTTAAGTAATTAACTTTAAAAATAAATGATTAAATAAAAATAAAATAAATATTAAAGGGGGGCTCCCATACACAGGCATGATTTTTTTGCCATTTTTATAGATAACGGTACAAGACCCTTCGTGCGCGAGTCCGACTCGCACTTGGCCGGTTTTTTCATGACATTCGGGGGCAAACGAGCAATCGGGTCACCTGATGGTAAGCGATCACCGCTGGCATCGCTATTTATACATAACTTGGAAATGTTTCAAGAGCAAGTTGTTTTACTCATTTCATTTAAACTTAACTAAGTTTAATGATTTCTTTCAGTTGAACGGAAATACAAGCTAAACAAAGCTTATAAACATCTATGAGACCTCTCCAACCCGTTTGGCCAGCGTGGAGAGTGTAGGCTGTTTGGCTGTAGTAGTACAGAGAGAGTCGTGCTCCTGTAGTGGAGACTAAAAAGACCTGATGATATCATTATCATCGCAAAAAACTAGCGGTAGCGTGGCTCTACCACAGCTAAAAAGTGATATTACAGTCAATTATTTTATTTATAGTAAGATATTTAATAGTCAGGGGTGTCATCCTCAACTGCTTTTGCAACCACCACCGGACGGTGGTGGTATGTCCTCGCAGGTATGGCATTGGCTCCCGAGCTGCTTATTTTATGGTATAGGACAGCAACCGAACAAGCGAGTCACGTGATGGTAAGTGATCACAGCTGCCCATGGACTGGAAGGATGAGCCTCCGGCTCTCTCACTCACGAAGCATAGAGACGGTTCGTTGTGAGGTGTTGTTTGCTGTGAGGTGTGGTACTTCCCCGGACGGGCCGACCCATTCATGCTACTAGCAAAAATGAATTTGGCCGGTAGCGTGGCTCTACCACAGCTAAAAACTTGCTATTTCCCCAGTTATCGTAGTGAGTAGTATCCCATCATTCCTTTCCCAATTCCAACGAATTCCTATGGGCAGCAGCGTCGGAAGCACAAGAAGCCTAAGAAACTGCGCTCGCCAATCCGCCTGCTAAGCGTGGTGAGTATGAGAATATCCTTCCATGGAACGAAGAATCCTTGGGAGAGTCCTTTGCCCAGCATTGGACTTCTTACGGCTGGAATGATGAATAAATGTTGAAGAAGATATTTAATGGGACAAATTCAAGTGGGATTGGGCCGAAAATGTTCGCCGAAAGAGATCAGATTGGTGGTCACTCTGTGGGGTACCTGGTGATTTCGACAAGTTCTTGGGAAATTGGCAGCAGGCTGCGTTTGATATGGATCAGTGGAGAAAGGAAGGGGAGGCCCAGCAGTGGGACACAATACTAGGCTTTTAAAAAGTAAAATAATTCGGTGAACGTTAACTTTCATCATTATAATAATTTTATAACAGTTCAGTGCCGCTTAGTGTTTTTATGGAATTAATGTATACATATATTTCATAATATTGTCATGGATCTAAGAAAATATTGTATCAAATAATATTTGCTCCTATTTTTTTTTTTTACTATTTGTTGGGTTAGGCATTTGTCACCTGATGGTAAGTGACGATGAAGACGAGGATGTTACATGCCTATTCAAGAGATACCCATTTATTCTACTTTTGAATGTCCCGGGACTGTACTTGTCTGGGAATATAGACGCAGACAGTTCATTCCAAACCTTAGCTACTCGAACCAAAAAGGAACTGTCAAAGCGTTTATTTCTACTCTTTGGTATTCCAACGATAAAAGGGTGAAATTTCTGTCTGCGCCTCGTAGTCCGATGGAGAAATGGTGAGGGTTCAACTAGCTAAAAGAGCGCTTTCGCACATTTTATGGATTTGGAGTTTGTACGTGAATAAGGCTACTTATTTGGAATAGATTTAGTAATCATTTGATATTTCAACCCCTCCCCTATGGTGTGACTTTGTAAGATTTAACTCGCCCCTATCCTAAACGTCACGAGAATTTTTATGTTCAAAAATTCAGTTGGAAATTATTTTTATGAATCTATAGCTGGTTCTTTTATTTGTGTGGGAGGGTGTGGGATACCTCACGTAGTTTATAGACGTTACCATATTACATATTTTAAATGATAGCGACTGTATGTAGGAAGAACAATCTTTTATTATCATAAACTTTTATAGACATCATAACAATTTTCAAAGATGATGTAATAAAAACACCAAAATTTAATCACGTCACTTCTAAACTATTCTAGTATTTTGATTAAAAATTAACTTAAGTGCCTAGCTTTATGTTAGAAGGTAGTAAAAATGGTGTAAGTGTAAAGTCATATTCACAAAAGAATTACAATATACATAACTATTTGCGTGGATACATAGATTTAAAAAAGAATTGCGCGTGGTTATGAATGAATAAACAATTTTTTTTTATAACTTATAATCTTGTCGGTGTTGCTATATGGAAAATAACACACACAATTACCATTTTGTCAGAAATAATGTAGCCTTCTTATTCATCATTTACATACTCACAATGATTTTTTTGATGTACTATTTTAATACCTAAGATGAAAAGAAAATTAACATACTGTTTTGTATGTTAATTTTCTTTCAATAATCGCATTTGCATAATATTGACCTGACTGAAGATTTTCTTAAACCCTTTGTCTTTGTGTTATAAAACCTGGACTGTACGAAATTGTGAAACATGTTTTCAAATCTCTAGTACTATGCGCTGAATCAATGAAATACCTACATCAAAAGTACTTGTCGATCCTTGAACAAGATCGCCCCCTTGTTGGAATTTGAAACAGAACATTTTCTTCGAAAACTTTGTTATTTTTGCGTCTAAAACAATAATTCTCAGATGACAATATTTATATTTACATCTCGGAGGTCGCCCCCTTTCTTATTTTTCTTTATAAAAATATAAATATGCAAAAAATATTAAGACTTTTCATCTTATTTCCTAATCCCCTAATGGTTCTGCGCAGCCTAATGACATGCGCAGTAGCGACGTTTTTCGTTCACGCGGCACCCGCTTATAAAATGTCCTCCGGGTCACGAGCTTGAAGGCATACTTCACAGCAGCAGTGAACAATGGAATAGCCGTCGTTTCCTGCTCCTATACTCGGACTGACATGGTGGCGTTGCTGTATAAGCACTTCAACACATCGATATAGCAATGGTCTATCCACATATACCATTGCTATATCTATCGCTGGAGAGACTGAAGCACGGCCCATGTTTCGATCGAATCAAAGGCCTTCTTATAGTCCACAAACACTAAGCATAGTGGTCGGTTATACTCCTTCGTCTTCTGTATAACCTGCCGCAGCATATGGATATGGTCTATGGTACTGTACTTTGACAGCCTCCGTGGTCCAGTGGTTAAAGCGTTTGCCTGTAAACACGGGAGTGGTGCCAATTTCCACGGGAAGCATACTTTGTTTAGTTGTTTCCAGTTTGGTTAGGACATTGCAGGCTTGAATCACCTGATTGTCTGATAAATAAGATGATTCCGTGCTTTGGAAGGCACGTTAAGCTGTTGGTCCCGGCTGCCCTCTGGTGGTCGTCAAAGGAACTACGTCATAGGCTGAGAGGCGGTTCCAAAGAACTTTGACACCAGGGTGTGCATGGTCGATTGACCGTCACCAACACGAAATGATGGTAATGTTTTCATATGAAATATTTTATCTAATCGATTTAAATTAATTCAATTCAATTGATTAGAAAAACATTTATCCAAGACAATGTGTACAGTCCAAAGTTAACTAAAATTGTAGGTTGACGTCGCTTTAAGAAAATTTACTGTGTAGTTTGTGTCCGCTTCTTCTGCACTCCGCTTTGGAAGCGGCACTAAACTTAGCTATATAGCTAACTTAGATATATAGCATGGGCCTCATAACTGACGTAATTATAACAACGTCAACAACGTTATTATAATAACTTCAACAATTTTTGCTGTGAAATCAAATTTGACAATTAAAAAGTGTTCAATGAAACCTATAGCTAATCACCTGACGATTATACTCAAAACTGGATCTAGGTTATAATCTAGGACGCGTATGTGAGTACCATGTTAGTATCTCGTTACTTATGTCACAGAATAATAAGTGTACAGAAATTTATCCTTTTCTTCATAGTTCTTTTCTAAAAGTTTCTTTGCTTTGAGCGCGTTTTCTGCTGCGTCCTTAGCTCTGTTGAGATACTTCGGCGATCGCAGGCACCGTGTAGGTACCTACGTATCGTACTATTGTTCTATATTTATTATTATACTAGCTGCTGACCGCGGCTCCGCCCGTGTCGACCCTTCGACAACAGTAGATTTTCCCGGAATTAAAGGTAACCTATGTCCTTCCACAGGCTTCAAACTACCTCCATATCAAATTTCATTCATATTGGTTCAATGGTTGAAGCGCGAAAAGAAGACAGACAGACAGAGTTACTTTCGCCTTTTTAATTAGTATGGATTTAATTATTCCATAAAATCTTTTTAGTTAAAATATAGTTTTTCGTCTAACTTTCGTGTGTAAACTCTTTTTGTATATTTGTGTGGATAAAAATTATTTCATAGGTCCTTGCATATTTATATTTAACTAGCTTGCATATTTATATTTATGTCGATCCCTCGGGAATAGTACTTTTTCCCGGGATAAAAGGTAAGCCTATATCCTTCTCCGTACTCCAGACAACTTGTATGCAAAATTTCATGATGATCGGTTCAGTAGTTACGGCGTGAAAGCGTAACAAACAAATAAACAAACAAACAAACTCACTTTCACATTTATAATATTAGTAAGGATGGAACAGATGAGCCTTTCGACAGTAGCTGCTAGCTCCGAAAAACCACAGTACTCTGAACTAGTACTTGCTAACAGGTTACATCTATACCCTTATTACTTTGTGCTAACATATTCACACGTCTCTCGCTATCTGCATCCCCACACTTGGTTGTCCAAGGCTATCAAACTAGACTAATAGGCTCACTAGGTGTAATTAGTATTGAATGAATTCTCTTCGACTACAATTTACAATGGTTGTTGATGGCTAAATTGGAAGCCCTGGAAAGAGTCTAGGTTATCTAAGAATAGGTTAACTTTGTAACGTTGCAGCATGCCACCTGCATGCTGCATCTCATCCAACCTCATTTCTCTCATCCTGTCCATTTTTTTTCATTCCTTATTTTAATTCAAATTTCAATTCATTCTATTCCATTATTAGATTACTTTCTCTCTCTCTCATCACTCATTCTTCAGTCTGCTACCACCTTTCAGTCTGTTAACATCTTTCAGTCTACTACCATCTTTGAGTCTACTACCATATCTTGGAGCATAAGTCTCTGTTATTAATTTATTGAAGTTGTAAAGCGAAGTTATAATAAAGTTATTCTCTGTGTTCTGTGTGTCGTCTTGTGCTCTCCCTAACATCCTTAGATGTGGGAACTCGGCTAGAGCGTCGGGACGGTCGAGCCCTTACAACTTTATAATAAAGTGGAATATCATATTTAGAAAGGACTAACGCCCAAATACAGGGCTGTAGCTAGAGAACAATTTGTGGTAGGGCAGCATTTGAATCATTACTTTTCAAAAGAGCAATTATGTAGATGGCGTTGATAAAAAGGTAAATACGACAATTATCAATGTCATGGATGATAAAATTTTATCCTTGCATTATTTTTAGGGTTCCGCACCTCAAAAGGTAAATAGGAACCCTTATAGGATCAGTCGGTTGTCCGTCTGTCTGTTTGTCGGTCTGTCAAGACCTTTTTCTCAGGAACGCGTTGAGGTATTAAGCTAAAATTCATATCAAATACTCAGGTCTACTATCTCTATTAGATTTGATACTTCTAAGCCAACGCAATCAAAAGATACAGCCGTTTATGCCGCAAATTTTAGTGTTTTTAGACATTCTCAAGGGAATCAAAACGTATAGGGTACTTCCTGTGAACTCAGAATCTTGAAATTTGGTATCAAGCAACGGCTTATAGCACAGATAAAGTAAAAATTGCGAAAAGTAATTTTTTTTGTTACATCATATATTAAAAATATTTTTAATATTTCTAACTTATTATAGATAACGGTACGGAACCCTTCGTGTGCTATTTCGACTCGCACTTGACCGGTTTTTTAAGCTTTACTTGACACTTTACTTTATCAATGCCATCTAGTCCGAAAATGAGTTATTTACCTTTTTTTAAATGTCATTTTAAAAACCCCATACTAAGTTAGGGCGATTTAAATGCCATCTATACACAGAGCAAAGAATTATTATAATATGAAATGAATATCACAAACTGTCGTATGTTCGGAAATGTTTAGATACCTATAATTTTTTTTATCTTAAACTATTTACAAGCCATAAATCATAATAATTTATCTTAGTTTTTTTTTTTTTTGTAGGGCATTGTGATTTTAAGGTAGGGCATTGTCCCACAATGCCTCCCCCTAGCCATATATTCTTTAGCCCTGCCCGAATACTCTAAACCATACCAAACCTTAAGAGCATCTTAACCCAAATCGTGCAAGAAAAAGAATGCACGAGAATTTGAATTGTCATTAGTTGAAATTTAATTGAGTATACGGGGGTTAGTCCTGGCTGTCACCATTTAGATGACAATTAAATAAATAAATATATACGGACAAATCACACAGATTGAGCTAGCCCCAAAGTAAGTTCGAGACTTGTGTTATGGGATACTAACTCAACAATACTATATTTTATAACAAATACATATATAGATCCAAGACCCAGGCCAATCTGAAAAAGATCATTTTCCATCTTGACCTGGCCGGGGATCGAACCCGGTCACTCCGTGACGCAGGCTGGCGTGTTGACCGCTGCGCCACGGAGCTAGACAAATTCTTAAACTATTGTCAGATGCTACCTTGCTATTCATTACCACGCATGAAAAAAAAGGAATAAGAAATCAAATCAACTAGTTTGCCTGCAATAGACTAGAAGAGGTTTCAAAGATTCACAACGCTGTATTATCTTAGTCTTATTAAATAAAGAAATAAGATATGCCTGTCAGAGTTTTTTAAATTTTTTAAATTTGAATTGGCTTACTCTTGACCTTAGACTAACCCAGAGGGTAAAGACAAGATCTACGATGGAGCGAGCTTGCCTAGAAGATGCCTGTTCACTCTAGTCTTGAATTTTCCCGCTATTTATTCACCTGCTGTTGTGTTGTCCGCGGCTCCGCCCACGTTAAGGGCCCGTACTACCTCACACTGCTTTGCATGATTGACTGTTATATCAATAATAATGAAATACTCAAGTTGAAATAAAAATGCAGCACAGTTCAGGACTAACTCTGGTAACTATCTGACTCAAAAAAACGATTGCGTTAAATTTTCTCGATAGAAAAAAATTGCAAAGTTGCCTCCAAATCATGTCTAATTTACTCGGTATATAGCATTATTCACCAAATACATTAAAATTAACCTTGAAACTTTTGATTATTATTGCATTACAGATAAGGCAGCCATCATATGTTTTTCTTTTTCGAATAACCCTTGAATATTCCTAAAAAACGAAAATATCCAAAGTAGCCAACGCGTTTACCATCCGCGTTTGTATCGCCACGCCGCCTGGCATATGGCGGGCTCTTAATGATGAAATACAGATGTGATAATCCAGGCCATAACCTATCTGTGTGCAAAATTTCATCAAAATCCGTTCAGAAGTTTTTGCGTGATTGAGTAACAAACATCCATACTTAATCACAAACATTCACTTTTATAATATTAGTAAGGATGCAAATATTTCACTCATTGACTACAGTAAATAGAAAGAATTTTCCTCTTGGAAATTAACCTCACTTCTTGTAAAATCTGCAAACATATGTAACTTTGCCCAAAAATATATATTTTTTTTTTATTATAAAAAAGTAGAATGTGCCAGCTGCTTCTCTTTCCGCGATCGTAAAAGCCGATCGAGGGAATGGGTAAAATCTGAGGAATCATGTTAATAGGCGATGCGGCTAGCAACCCATCACTATTTTGATTCCGTTTTCCACCTAATGCTCACCAACATGCTAAACGTGGCTTTCGGTTCTAATAGAACTGGGCTCTGTCTACACCGTAAGGGAAAAAGACGTGTTACTATATAATTTTATATACTCACCAATAAGATAATGCCCCAACTCTCCGAGGATGTAGCCGATGGAAACCAACCCCAGCACGTACCACTTATACACGTCCTGAAACTTTGCAAAGATGCCTCCCTGGAACATGATGAGTTTTTCCTGAAACAATGATAATATTTACATTAAATTCATTGTCCACTAAGTTTTAAAGGTTAGGTAGGTATAATTTACCATTTCACTCGCGTACTTACAAAGTATGTACTTATATTCCCTGAGTTTTAATCGGCCCGATTACACACTACAACCTAATAAGGATGTTTTAGCTTCGTCAAAATTCACTGATAGTAAACTAGCGAAAACCAACCCCATTATGTTGGAGCAGGGCAGTAAGTGTGTGGAGGGAGATGCATTCACTCCTTACAATTAAATTTTTAAATTATAAAACAGGATTTTTTAAATAAAAAACTGCTTTCCATAATAGGCTAGTTTCCTGGGTCGTAATAATAACATAACAATTAGTCCGTTAGTTAGATAATCAAAAAATATTGGACACGTATTTTTTCTTTTGTCAAATAAACAATAAATAATAAAGATAAACCGCGTCAAAATTCAGGAGTGGGGGCTCGTGACGTCAAAGTTTGCGAAAAATTGTAGCAAACTATGACGTCACATGGAACTTCAAAGGGCTATATCTTGATCAATTTTTGTTTAATTGACAAAAGAAAAAATACGTGTCCAATATTTTTTGAATATCTAACTGACGGACTAATTATATTTTTTTAGGAAACTAGCCTATTGCCAGCTTCTGAACTTTAGGTAAATATGCACTAGAATATCCTATCTCTAGACATTAGACATTTCATTTTGGTTGGTAGTAGCAGCTGTGGCCGAATGGTCTACATAAGCATTCGAATTAATCTCAAATGTGGATCATCTGTGAGACGCAGGTTCAAATCGTTTAAACCTGATTCTGTACGAATTGTACCTTTCAGATACACAACGAACAGAATCATGAACTGTAATTTTTACCACTTGTTACCGGTGATGGAAATCATCATCATCATCAGGTCCTTTTTAGTCTCCACTACAGGAGCACGACCCTCTCTGTACTACTAGGGCCATACTTGGACAGAGCAGCCAGAGGATTTGGCCTACACTCTCCACGCTGGCCAGACGGGTTGGAGAGGTCTCTTAGATGTTAATAAGCTTTGTTTAGCTTGTATTTCCTAAGTCGCCTTCTACGACATCCACGGGAAAACTTGGAGTGGGTCTATTCTACTCTGGCGGATACCACACGGCTAAATGATGGAAATAATAAAACTGAACTTAACACGTCCCGCCTGTAGACATAGACTTATTGTTATATCTAGTGTGTCTGGTCCAGTGAACGTGAATGAGTTAAAAATATGCGCTATAAAAATGATATAATATTTCTTAAGAAAGGCAAAAGTAGAGCAGGTATTTTCCTTAAATATAGCTACGGCCACCTTCATCAGAACTGCTTATTAGCTCCGTATAATTAATATTTCGGCTAGCTCCGTGACGCAGCGGTCATTACGCCAGCCTGCGACACGAGAGTGCCCGGGTTCGGTCCCCGGTAAGGTCAAGATGGAAAATGGTTCAGGTTTTCCAGATTGGCCTGGGTCTTGGATGTTTATCTATATATGTATTTGTTGTAAAATATAGTATCGTTGAGTTAGTATCCCATAATACAAGTCTCGAACTTACTTTGGGGCTAGCTCAATCTGTGTGATTTGTCCGTATATATTTATTTATTTATTAATATTAATTACTCCGTATTATCCATTGTTATCATATGTCGACAAGTGTGCAAAATTTCAGCTCAATCGGTTAGAGATAACGCCTTTAAAAATTAAATTACAAGATTTAAACCGAACAAACAAGGAAGATACAAGATATGAATAATATTATAAACAAAAACATGTAAGTAACAAACAGTCTGAGCCTCCAAAAATCAGTTATTTCTGTCCCTAATTTCGCAATTTTCATGTCATTCTATTTTTGGCGTAACAAAACACAGCAATGACCCAATTGTAGGACAGGTCGCGTGTCAGCTTTGTGCTGGTGATGGGACAATGCACAATGACTCACAATTATACCTGCTCGTAGGTAAATATAATTTAATTTATCAAGTTCCATATCGGGGTAAATGTACGGTAATATCGTACCTTGCACGGTCGTCCGGTCATCCCTAGTCCGTCAGTATGTATATACAACTTCTGCGTACAGTCAGCCAACGAGATAGGTACCTGACCCCGAAATCTACCTATATCTTGAATTTTCTCTTAAACTAAATATAACATGAAAATATATATTCAGAAAAATTTGAATTAAGACTTTCTGAATACACAATTTCATGATAATATTATTTCTAAGAGTTAATTCAAGATATAGGTAGATGGCTGGGTCAGGCATCTCGTTGGTTGGCTGTACGTAAAGAAACCATTGCTTATATAAGTGTCTGTTTTCGATCTCGCAGAGAAACACCGAGCCGATAAATCTGAGCGACATTGAGCTTTCTTATGGGGCCTATAGAAAGGAACCATGTCGCGGACTTGAATGTCATCACTGTCATTAAGGTAAATACCAACAAAATTGGAATTCACGTGTAAACATCTTCTTTACCATTACAGGTAGAGTAACCGGAATTGGTAAAGTAATAGGTTGATGTGCCTACTTTACCTACCTAATATGAAATATGCTTAATTGTACCATCGTATTTTTTTTTATGATATAGGTTGGACGGCAAACGAGCAAGCGAGTCACGTGATGGTAAGTGATCACCGCTGCCCAAGGCCAACTACAACACCAGGGTGTGACAGGAACGTTGCCGGCCTTTCAAGAAGTTGGGGGAGGACACGGAGGAGGGGGGAGAAGGATGGGCCTCCAGCTCTCTCACTCACCGACCGAAGCATAGAAGCGGTAAAGCTTCTATTCAAACGTCAATCTCCTGTGAGAGTGTGGTATTTGCCCGGACGAGTCGGCCCATTCATGCTACTAACAAACATGATTTTTTCCAGTACTGTGGCTATACTACGAAAGACATAACACAAGAGCTCACAAGAGCAAGAGTATCCCTTCCAGACAACCCTTGAAGGAAAGTAGACAATCACAAAAAACATAGACAGTGGCGCATAAAAATAAATAGATAGAAGGACATTATTATTTCTGCGACCTTTATCGCCTAGACCTTTGCAATACGGAGCCGCAGTTTCAACGCTTCATCATTACACCCGCAAGAAGTCCACTGTTGGACAAAGTACAAAAGTACTTCCCATGGAACAAAGAATCCTTGGGAGAGGTCCCAAGGATTCTCTGTTCCATGGGAAGTTATTGTCATACTCACCACGTTTGTGGCGGGTTGGCGAGCGCAGTTTCTTTGGCTTCTTGTGCTTCCTACGGTGCTGCCCATCGAAAGCATTTTAAAGCTGGGGAAGGATAGGAATTCGTTGGATTTAGGAAGGGAACGAAGGTATTGGGATACAACTCGCTTGGATGAATGGGGAAAAAGCAAGCAAGCTAGGGAAGGCCGGGCGCGCGTTCCCGAAGCCATACCGCCAACCACCGGCCATGCAGTTAAGGATGACATCCCTGACCATACAACGCTTATCTCTAATCAGTAACGGCATTGAGTAAGCAGAATTTAATTACAAATGAATCCATTATGAGGTTCATTCAATGATAATTATAAAATGGTCGGCACCCTCTCTTGACACGCAAAAGCTGAGGAAAATTACTATGGAAATATACAGATGTCTTGAAAAGACCACTTTGCCCATCAATATGAACAACTTTTCCCTTGGGATTTTGCTCGATATTGATAGCGGCAACAGATAGACGCTTGAAATATTCACAGAATATTTAGTTATATATTCACTTTAAAAATAAATAATTAAATTAATATTAAAGGGACATACAACACACATGATTTATGCCGTTTTTATAGATAACAGTACGGAACCCTTCGTGCGCGAGTCCTACTTGCACTTGGCCGGTTTTTTATTGCTTTTCTTGCAATGTGAATGAACTGACGATTATGTTAAATAAAAACTTCTTATATCATCAGAGCGTTGGCCGCTAACTGACCTTCTAATTTTCTATGTTATAAAATGACGTAATGATTGCTGCGAAATTTATCATAATACTTGTCTGGTCATGTCGTATCATCATCATCATATCCATAGGCCTAACCCAAGGATTATTTTAATCACTATGTAGCTAGACGTATGCTAAACGTGGCCTTCAGGTCTTATAGACCACGGAGTACATACTCTGTATGTACTCCGTGTTACAGACTTAGGATCTGCCTACCCCGCAAGGGCAAAAGACGTGATACTATGTATGTATGTATAATAAATGTAGACCCGGGGTTCGTGGGTTCGATTCCCACGGGAAGAATACTTTGTTAAGTTGTTTCCAGTTAGGTTAGGACATTGCAGGCTTGAATCACCGGATTGTCTGATTAAGATGATTCCGTGCTTCGGAAGACACGTTAAGCCGTTGGTCCCAGCTGCCATCCGGTTGTCGTTAACGTCAGAGGCCGAGAGGCGGTTCCGAAGAATTCTGACACCAGGGTGTGCATGGTCGATTGACCGTGACACCTACTCGAAATGACGATGATGAAAAATGTCATGTTAGTAGGTGATGAGGCTAGTAACCTAAAAACCCTTAAAACATATTGTTTCTAAATTTAAAAGCCTCAATACTCATGATAATTTGTCGACTGTTGTAAGTACCATAATAAATAAATATATACGGACAAATCACACAGATTGAGCTAGCCCCAAAGTAAGTTCGAGACTTGTGATAAGGGATACTTACTCAACAATACTATATTTTATAACAAATACATATATAGATACACATCCAAGGCCCAGGCCAATCTGAAAAAGATCATTTGCCATCTTGACCTGGCCGGGGATCGAACCCGGTCACTCCGTGTCGCAGGCTGGCGTGTTGACCGCTGCGCCACGGAGCTAGTCGAATAGAATAGTTAGAATAATAGGTACCAGGAATTCATAAACGTAAAGCAATTATACGACCCCGCTCTGATTTTGTGACAGTCGCAAAGTGGTATAGTTCTAGAAATGTCACGCTTTGCGTGTTTCCCTCGAGAGAAAGACAGTCGTTACAGGTAAGTAATCACGACAATAACAAAAACCTAAATACCGTAATCAGCTAATTGATCTTTATCTATACGAAAATGATTTATACATTCGAGTGTCGTACTCATTTTCCCTTCGAATATTCGTACTACGAATCGTATTTTAAATCGACGTTTATAAGCGTACAAGCTTTCGGTCGCGGCTCCGCCCGCGTCAATGTCGATCCCTCGGGAATAGTAAGTTTTCCTGGGATAAAAGGTAGCCTATGTCCTTCTCCGTACTCCAGAGAACTTATATGCAAAATGTCATGATGATCGGTTTAGTAGTTACGGCGTGAAAGCGTAAAAACAAACTCACTTTCGCATTTATAATATTTGTTAGATTAGGATTTATTGAACCAACCGATTTAAAGAATTCGTCCGTACGTAAAAAAAGTTTCCACTTAGAGAATGATGTCATCATACATATTCCAGTAAAAAAAAATAAGTAAAAAGTAAAAAAAAAATTAAAAATCAATTTTTTATGAACATCACGTTTCGAGTTATTTTTCGGCGAGCCCGTTAATTTGATATCCATATTGTCGAAATGCATCAAAAATAGCTAGTCCGCCATCTTGGCGCTTTCCGCCATGTTAAATTCAGAATGTCACACAGCTTACCATGCATTGTCATCCAAACTAAACGAGTATACAAATCATAGAGATAATATAATCCTGACGGATAGAGATCCAAACGGATGCTGTCAAACGAGACCGATTTTGAAATGCAGTTGTGGGTGTGATTTTGCATATGTATTCAGTAGTGTTTGGCTAAAATGTACCTGGTGTATGTCAATGTATCGATAGTCAAATCATTATACCTTCCCATTGAGAAAAGAAGCAAAATTATACAGTTTTACAGGGATATATACATTTTCCGAAGAGAAACTTCACAAAGAGTAAAAGGCAATGAACTTCTATAAATAATTTATTTACATTGAAACACAGCAAATAAAACATAGATACCTTTTTCATTTCTTTATTGACACATAAATAATAGTTTAAATATTTTTCATACAAAAAACCGACTTTAATCAAACTACAGAACTTATTTTGATAAAATTTAAATGGAAAAAACTTAAAAGTATACCGTTTTATATAAAAAAAGATTTATGCGGTTATGAGGACACAAACAGTCATGCGATTAAAAAAGGCATACGGCCGAATTCGTAGTCGTATGTATTCGTAGTATTCGTCCTTTTTTGAAGTCGGGTAACAAATCAGCCCATTTTTGAATGGTCAGCTAATAATATATAATAATAATAATAATAGATGAAAAGATAATAATTTAACCAGACAATCAATAGATTTAGCAATGTATTTTAACTAGTATTGCTCCTATAGAGAAAATTTGTCATGTGCACAGACTAAATGACCCCACCGAGGATATATAATACGTACATTTTCACTATGCATATCAAAATATTTTACGAAAAATAAACCATAAGTATACAAACATATTTCACACCTGATATACAGGCTCAGGCTACTCTAAACATAATTTGTTTAGTTAGTCGTACCTGAATAAACTCTATGATGTTTATTAAAGATTCGCTGTATGATTTTTTTATGTCCATGTGAATAGTTTCACCCGCGAGTCTGCAAGAATAAGAAACATGCATAACAAATAGATTCTAAAAAAATACGGTGACGTAAGCATCTAGCTGAAAATACTTTTGAGCATACTTTTGTTAGATATCGTTACGTGAAGTGGACGGACGGCCTATGGAATAGAAAGGTTCTCGAATGGCAACCATGTACCAGCAAGCGCAGCGTTGGACACCCACAGACCAGGTGGTCTGACGACCTGAGTTGACCTTTCCAATTATAGTACTGGAAATCCTTGGAGAAGGCCTATGTCCAGCAAAGGACTTTTTGTGGCTGAGGTGATGATGATGATGATGACGTTAATTTTGGAATAACTTCAATGGACAAGTTAAAAATTAAAAGAAACAATACAACCATGACACTTGTTATTCATAGCAATTTACAACAATGCAATATTTAACGGGGACCAAAGGGGTGTCATGCGCAATATAAGGGTTAACCAAGATAACCCTCTAGCCTCTGACTATTCAACTCCACTCTCACCTTCACGCGGTAGTCCCTGTTAAGTTAAGCAACCTTGCTGAAGATTGGGTCCCAACCCCAGTGGGAGGTAGGGTCAACGAACAGAGAGAGAAAGGGGGGATCAGTAGGGCAAGTAACATTGGCCTACTGGTCTTGTGACTTTCAGAGAGGGAAAGATCACTCAGGGCAGGTAGCGGAAGAGCCAAATGAAAGGCCAACGGTAGCGCCCAAGTCCTAGTCAGCTGGATTACCCCTCACTCACCAAGACGCTTTGGGCATGCGGGTGAGTTAAATGCCTAAGACCCTTCAGACTCAAATGGAAGAAACAAAGAAGAAATGGCCCCGAGTTCCCAGCGGAGAAGCGATACTCAGCAAAGGCAGAAGCGTGAGTTCTAGCCAATCCAGGGGTGCGAAGAATCTCTGGGAGTATAAGAACTGCCAAAATGAAGAAAGAGGGAGAACAACACTGCATATAGGATGCTATAATGCAAGGACATTAAGCAATGAAAGCAAGATGGAAGAACTGTACCACGAGCTTGGCAAGATAAACTGGCACATCCTAGGCCTTTCAGAAGTAAGACAACCTAGTGAAGACTGCATTCGACTGAAAACTGGTCACACGTTGTACTACAGAGGTAGGGACGATGGAAAGAAGGAACATGGAGTCGGTATTCTTATTCACAAAAGCCTTAATAACCAGATTATATCTACCGGATCGATCTCAGAACGGGTGGTATATGCTATTGTCAGTATTTCAAAGAAAATAACATTAAAGATTGTCCAAGCATATGAACCAACATCATCAGCGCCTGATCATGAGATTTACAAATTATTTGAAGATATTGAAGAGGCCTTACGTATAAGTAAAACAACTTTCACCTTTCTTGTTGGTGACTTCAATGCCAAAGTGGGGGAACAACAAGATGCAGCAGAATCTTTCATGGGAAAGTATGGACTGGGGGAAAGGAATGAGAGAGGCAACATGCTCGTCAATTTTATTCAATGCCACAAATTGTACCACATGAGTTCGTTCTTCCAAAAAAGACCAGAAAGGAAGTGGACTTGGATGTCACCAAAGAAAAATAAAAATGAGATAGACTTCATCTTCAGTTCCCACAAGTATCTGGTAAAGGATGTTACTGTTCTTAATAAATTTAATACATGAAGTGATCACCGTCTGGTAAGGGCAAAGGTATATATAAATCAGAAATTAGAAAGGTATGCGTGCTTTAAAAATACCAAAATGCAACAAATAGACCCACATAAAACTTAAAATAGAGGGTGAACATTACAGAAACCTTCTTAATAAACATCTTGAAGCAAAACCGATAGAATCCCTTGAGATAAGTGAAATGAATGATCATTTAAAGGAATCAATGCTTAATGCATCATTAGCTGTAGCAAAGAAAGGACCGATACAACACCGTAAACTGACTGAAAATACCAAGAAACTACTGGAGTTAAGACGAAATATGTCAAGGGAGGAAAACGAGGGAAAGTATAGAGAGGTATGTAAGAGAGTAAGATCCAAAATTGAAGAAGACATCGCAAATAACAAAGAAAGAACAGTAACAACTATTATAGAAAAGTACAGAGGTCCAAAAGTGTTCAGAAAAGAACTTAAACCAGGAAGTAATGTCATTGCAAAACTGAAGAAAAGTGAAGGGGCTTTAACCACTGACAGATTGCAAATGAAAAAAGTAGTCGAAGAATATTACTCCGCATTATATGCACAAAATTTGGTAGAACCAAGCAATACCAAGCGCTCAAAAATAATGAATGTAGGATCAGAAGATATTCCAGAAATAACTAAAGACGAAATTTTATCAGCTCTGTCAATGGTTAAGAACGGAAAAGCAGCCGGTGAAGATGGTATCCTACCTGAAATGCTAAAAGAAAGTGATAGTACACTTATAGATGCATTGGCAACCTTGTTCAACAAATGTTTGCATTCAGGTGACATACCAAAGGATTGGGATAACGCAGTTGTAATAATACTATTCAAAAAAGGATGTAAGATGGATTTGAATAACTACAGGCCAATCAGTCTGTTGTCGCAAACATATAAGCTTTTTTCCAAAATAATAACATCTAGAATAACGGCAAAACTTGACTTCTATCAGCCTATGGAACAAGCTGGATTCAGGAAAGGGTATGGCACAATAGAACACATCCTGTCACTGCGAGTCTTGATTGAGAAAGCAACGGAATACAAGATGCCGGTATGGTTAGCGTTTATTGATTATAAAAAGGCATTTGACAGCGTAGAAACCTGGGCTGTGCATAACTCACTTAGAAATGCCAGAGTAGACCAAAGATATAACCAACTTATAGCCAGAATATATCAAAACGCTAAAATGAAAGTGTCACTACCATATCTCACAGACCCGATAGATATCAAAAGGGGGGTTAGGCAGGGGGATACACTGTCACCAAAACTTTTTACACTGGTTCTCGAGGACGTATTCAAAACCCTGAAGTGGCAAGAGAAGGGCATAAATATATCAGGTGCTCGTTTGACAATCATACGGTATGCAGATGACATCATACTATTCTCCAACGATCCAACAGAACTACAACAAATGGTTGAAGAACTTAAAGACGCATCTCTAAAAGTTGGACTAGAGATGAACTTAGACAAGACAAAGGTCATGACTTCAGAATACAAAGATAAAACTATCATCAGCGTTGGAGGTATAGAAATAGAAAGAGTCCTAAAATATGTATACCTAGGGCAAGAGTTCAAAATGGGAAAGGCGAACCAGTGTAACGAAGTAGACAGGAGGATAAGACTAGGGTGGGCGGCCTACTCCAAACTGGACGACGTCTTTAAAATGAAACTGACACCTCAACAAAAAGCGCAAATATACGACCAATGCGTTCTGCCTGTGTTAACTTACGGTGCGGAGACCTGGGTCACAACCAAGGAAGTAGTTCACAAGCTGGGAGTTGCTCAGAGAGCAATGGAAAGAAAAATTGTAGGAGTCAGTCTAAGAGATAAAAAGAACAACCAGTGGCTTAGACAACAAAGCAAAGTTACCGATATTGGCCGAAAAATAGCAAGACTTAAGTGGGAGTGGGCTGGTCATATAGCCAGAAAAACGGACTCGTGGTGTAGACGGTTGCTTGAGTGGAGACCATGGGACAAAAAGCGTCCAGTAGGAAGACCACAAATGAGATGGAAAGATGACATCAAAAAGATAGCAGGCAGCAACTGGATTTTAACTGCCCAAAATAGAGAAAAATGGCGAGAACTGAAGGAGGCCTACACCAAATATTTGGTTGATCAAGGCTGAAAAGAAGAAAGAAGAGAAGCAATATTTAACAAATTGGTCATCGTACTCAAAGTATGCTAATGATGCTCTACTAGCTCTGCTCTTATTAAAAACTGTAATGCAATAAATAAAACACAAACAATAATGTTAGTTTAGGCTATGGCTATGGAGCGTACCATAAAATGTATAGATACATCCGTACTGTTACATTTTTATTCCCTCGCGAGGTAGACAGGTCTAACCCAAAAGCCACGTTCAGCACGGAATCAAAATATTGATGGGTTGCTAGCTGCATCTCCTACTAATATAATTTATCAGATTTTTGCCCATTTCCTAGATCGGCTTTTACAAGATTTTTTTGGAAGAGAAGCAGTCGGTTCATTCTACGTTTTATTCTTTTCTGTCTGAACAGCATGGAAGAGTGAAATAGCATACCATACATATAAGTACGTGAAAGCTACAATAAACCTGCTCCGGACGCAGTCGGGTAAAATATCAAGTAACAATATTTCAGTGAGTGCAATCGAAACTATTGTCGATGTCGATAAAATATAAATAACTTCAAGCACTAGTGTAAACGTGTGCGAACTTTCTTTACATAATATTTTCGCTAATTCTCGTTTATGTTTAAATGTTTTCATTTTCCAATCAATTATGAAGCATACTTAACAATACTATCCTAGTAGAAATCAAAACTGTTCGAGTATTTTACCGAAATTATACCGGTGACAAAAATGTATACTTACTGATGAAATGTATATTTGCTAGGATTATTCCTACGGGTTGTAGTGCACTCGACAACCGCACAAGACACCATGTTGGTATTTACCTAATTTTATTGTGTAAGTTAAAAGATTATTTATATTTTAGGTAAAATAATTTCCTTTTCAAATTCAGCGGGCCTTGTTGTGCCCAGGTAATGTCAAATGTCATTAAAAATGGGCCTGCTGTCAGCAGTCTTATCTCACTTTCTAAAGCACAGTGAAGCCGTATAAAGACGTACTACTCATTTTCATTTTGAAAGTCTAAGGTATGTCTATGATACAAATATTCATCTCAATTGGTGGTAGATATCTGCTACAAAAATGAGTTGCTAGATTTCACTTCATTATTTCTACCACATTATTTTTGCGGAAGCTCTTTTATTTTCCGCGAAGCGCTCACTTTGAGAATGGATAATAAATAGTACATTTTCAGATTATTAGATGGGTGTTATTCTCAACTGCCTGTTCGGTAGTTGCAGGTATGGCACCGGGTTTCATTCGAGTGAGTAGTATCCCAATACCTTCATTACCAAATGAAATAAAATGAAATGAAATGAAATAGAATTTTATTCAAATTTGGATATCATGTATCTCTTTCTGAACGTCATATTATTATTTTTAATATTTGCAAAATCGATAAGCTACTAGCGTTTCGAAACGACCACTGCTGAGAAGAATGCGCCGAAAGAAACTCAGTCCAGTATTGGTCCCTACGTGCCTGAAGGGCTACACTTTCACATATTTATAACAAATTGAATTATTTTACATTAAGTAATCACTGATGTATATTGATTAACAATTTATTGAATATATTACTTCCATGGAGTTTTATCTGTTAAATAGTCATTAATACAATAGTAGGCATTTTTAAGTAATTGATTTTTAACAGCAGTCTTAAACTTACCTAATGACAGAGCCAATATTTCTTCAGGAATTCTATTATAGAAGCGTATACTAAGTCCCAAAAATGAATTCATTGTTTTCTGTAATCGCAAAGTTGGTGTCGCTAATTTATTTTTATCTATTATATTCCGCGATGCGCTAACTTTGAGAATGGATAATAGTACATTTTCAGATTATTAGATGGGTGTTATTCTCAACTGCCTGTTCGGTAGTTGCAGGTATGGCACCGGGTTTCATTCGAGTGAGTAGTATCCTTCATTACCAAGCTTCCCAAATGCAACAAATTCTTATCTTTCCCCAGCTTTCAAATGCTCCCGATGGGCAGCAGCGTCGGAAGCACAATAAGCCAAAGAAACTGCGCTCGCCAACCCGCCTGCCAAGCGTAGTGAGTTTGGCAATATCCTCCCATGGAACGAAAAATCTTTGGGAGAGGCCTTTGTCCCGCAGTGGACTACTAACGGCTGGAATGATGATGATGATGATGAGATGGTATAACAGTAAGAGGCATAAACCTGGTATGCATGTGAGAGGCCAACATTAATGTAGGTATTTTCCATAGGTTACTAGCTGATGTCTAAATTAATAATTAATAAATATATACGGACAAATAACACAGATTGAGCTAGCCCCAAAGTAAGTTCGAGACTTGTGTTATGGGATACTAACTTAACGATACTATATTTGATAACAAATACATATATAGATACACATCCAAGACCCAGGCCAATTTGAAAAAGATCATTTTCCATCTTGACCTGGCCGGGAATCGGACCTAGTCACTTCGTGTCGCAGGCTGGCGTGTTGACCGCTGCGCCACGGAGCTAGTCAAATTAGCGATAAACAAGACACATGTGAAATGTCACACCTTTTAATTTGCATCTTTGCCAATAAAGCCGGCTTTTGGACTTCCGACCTCGGTCCCGTCTTCTCGTTTCCGTCTAGTCCTTGGCTGATCTGCCCATCGTATCGTCAATATAATATCTCCGGGTCTTTCCGCTCTAATGACTTAATTGTAAGAGAACGAGTGGGAGATTACCTTTTTATCCAACTGAGTGACTTCAAGTTTTTTTTAATCGTTCGCTTCACTAACTTGCAATTAATCGTAAGGACGAAAATAGATTGTTGCTGTAGTTTTTATTTATATTACAACCCATTCATTTATTGGTTTGTGTTTATCAACAAAAAATAATAGTACTAAGTATCAGTGTTGGTGGTCAATTGGGACAGAAAACGAGGTCTATGTGCAGTGATGTAGCTTGCTCGTCTTCTTAGTCGGTACACTCTTGCCGGTCGTGGTCATCATTATGAATCATGTGGTACTTCCCATGAACTCAGAATTTTGTTTGGTACGAAGCAACGTCTTGTACAGGTATAGGAAATATGCGAAAAGCATAAATTTTTAGTTACATCATATAATAAAAATATTTTTAATAATTTTAAACTATAGTACGGAACCTTTCCAGCGCGAGTCCAACTCGATTTGGCCGGTTTTTTTTAAATCTTTTCTCTCAAAATAGTATGTCTGAGAGTCTCTTGACACATAGACATTGACGAGGGCATAAAACACAGAATTCTGTGTTTTGTGTATGAGGGTCTAGCTCTTTATAAAGATAAACTGGTATCTAATTAATTATGTTAATGAACCGGTTTAATTGGTTTATAACACTATATTAAGTGTTTAAGTAATCACACATTTTAATATATTCTTGATTATTAAATTATTTTACTAAAATAATTGGTGTCATAAAAACATTCGCACGCATATTTATGACTTCCTCGTGTATCGTACTGAATAGACGATATCACAAGATACTTATAATAAATATTTATTTAATGACAAAATAATACAATATGTAATAAAATTATTTATTACTTATATATAACGTACGTAATTTAACAATTTACCTTATCAAATTGAATTCGTTTAAATTATATAATGTTTGTTTGAAATATCGACTCGACATTGACACGACCCTTCAATACGAACAAGTTCCCTCGGGAACAAAGCTGAAGCCTTATAAAAATTCGGCATCCCCAAACACCCGGAGTAAAACCATGACTATATAATGAATTTATCTCTTGTAAGTTTTAATATTAAATAGGTAGTTTGCCGTTTCGTATTTCTGTCCATCTAACTTACGTCACAAGTCCATTGAGAATTACCTAGACTTTTAGCATAGCAACTTAACATCCTTTACGCAGCTGTATCAATTTAATACTTACCTATTTGATTACCATTTAATACATTATGTATTACATTTATGTATTGTATACATTTTGTATACATTATGTAGTAAACCGTCTCGCGAACAGGCTCGATGCCTTCCAGCCTCCCGAACAAGCCGATTTCCGAAAAGGCTATAGTACCATAGACCACATCCATACGCTGCGGCAGGTTATACAGAAGACCAGAGAGTATAACCGGCCATTATGCTTAGCGTTTGTGGACTATGAGAAGGCCTTTGATTCGATCGAAACATGGGCCGTACTTAGGTCTCTCCAGCGATGCCGCATCGATCATCGGTATATCGAAGTGTTGAAGTGCTTATACAGCAACGCCATAATGTTAGTCCGAGTACAGGAGCAGAGTACGAGGGCTATCCGACTACAGAGAGGTGTGAGACAGGGAGATGTGATATCTCCAAAACTGTTCACCGCTGCTCTGGAGGATGCCTTCAAGCTGCTGGAATGGAAAGGACTTGGCATTAATATTAACGGCGGGTATATCACTCACCTTCGATTTGCTGATGACATTGTTATAATGACGGAGTCGCTGGAGGATCTGAGTACCATGCTCAATGACCTCAATGAAGTTTCCCAACAAGTGGGCCTTAAAATGAACATGGACAAGACGAAAATAATGTCGAATGTCCATGTTGCGCCTTCTCCAGTGCTTGTTGGGAGCTCCATACTTGAAGCTGTTGACCAATATATCTACCTGGGTCAGTTGATCCAGGTTGGAAGTTCCAGCTTCAAGGATGAGGTCTTTCGACGAATCCGACTCGGCTGGGCAGCGTTCGGGAAACTCCGAAGTGTCTTCTCGTCCAAAATACCTCAGTGCCTCAAGTCGAAAGTATTCGACCAATGTGTGTTGCCAGTGATGACTTACGGGTCCGAAACGTGGTCGTTTACTATGGGCCTCATAAGAAAGCTCAAGGTCGCTCAAAGAGCTATGGAGAGGGCTATGCTCGGTGTTTCTCTGCGAGATCGAATCAGAAACGAGGAGATCCGTAGAAGAACAAAGGTCACCGACATAGCCCAGCGGATTAGCTCTTTGAAGTGGCAGTGGGCGGGGCACATAGCTCGAAGAACCGATGGCCGATGGGGCAGAAAGGTGCTCGAATGGCGACCACGTACCGGCAAGCGCAGCGTTGGACACCCACCGACAAGGTGGTCGGACGACCTAACCAAGGTCGCAGGAAGACGCTGGATGCAGGCCGCTTCCAACCGGTCATATTGGAAATCCTTGGGGGAGGCCTATGTCCAGCAGTGGACTTCTTGCGGCTGAGATGATGATGATGATGACATTATGTATTAGATCAGTTTATTATAACGAAGTGGATGCACTTGCAGTATGCAATTACATTTATTATTGAGTACAAAAAACAAGTAAGGTAATATTTTGTAACTTTAACGTCTTTATACTTATGTTGTGATTATTTTTCAATACTAATCATTCAAGTAATTAATGGAGTAGAGAGCGAGGCAGCCAAACTTAAATGGTGCTCCATCGCCCGGACGTTCCCCGGACGCCCTCTAAACTAGGACAAATCCGGGGAAACCCGGACGAATGGCAACCCTACCCTGTAATCCAATTGTGTAAGCGAAAACGTCGTTTCTTGTACAATTTTATATTGTACTAGTTTTCGCCCGCGGCTCCGCCCGCGTCAATGTCGATCCCTCGGGAATAGTACTTTTCCCGGGATAAAATGTACCCTATGTCCTTTTCCGTACCCCAGAAAACGTGTATGCAAAATTTCATGATGATCGGTTCAGTAGTTACAACGTGAAAGCGTAACAAACAAACAAACAAACTCACTTTCGCATTTATAATATTAGTAAGGATAAGGATTACTTTTAAGTTGTGTTTTTTAATGATTTATTAAAGAATTTGCACTGTCTAATTATATAGTTACTGACACTATGATTTATTTACTTTACGGATATAAGTTAAGTTATGCTTTTGACCTCAATAACTTGATACAATATCAATTACTTTACTACTTCCTGCAGCAAATTAGGCGTGGCTATATCACGAGGAACAATGAGACCTAGTTTATACCCTACTTTCGAGTTTTATCCAGTTTTATCACTATCTAGATTTTGTGTAAGTATATATTTACCTATTTATTTTATTTACATTGTACAACATTATAATACACTAATGCGCTGCACAACTCCTGGCACGCCAGCCTGCGACACGAGGGCCCCGGGTTCGATCACCGGCCAGGTCAAGATGGAAAATGATCTTTTTCAGATTGGCCTGGGTCTTGGATGTGTATCTATATATGTATTTGTTATAAAATATAGTATGGTTGAGTTAGTATCCCATAACACAAGTCTCGAACTTACTTTGGGGCTACTCAATCTGTGTGATTTGTCCATTTATATATTTATATTCACAACTGGACGGCAAATGGGTATCTCTTGGATAGGCATGTAAAATCCTCGTCTTCATCGTCACTTACCATCAGGTAAGATGGGAGACAAAGGCCTAATCCAATAATTAGTAAAAGAAAAAAAAAACATCGCTTATTTTTACAAAACCATGATCGGCCTAAGCGTTCGGCTTGTGACGCATCGATTTCGCTTCCACCGTTATCAGTAAATTATCGTCCGTAAACTTAAGACAACCAATTTTTTTTTACTTGACGCGCAACTAGAGATAGGTACATACAGTTAATAAGGCGTAAAATGTTCTTAAAGGCTAATAAATTCACATTATACTTACGCACTCATCGGAAAATGGGTGTCGTAAGGCCAGCCCCATTTTTTTAATTATTCCACAATAACTACAGTAACTTATAGGTTCCCATCCTATTGTATTTCGCTGTCCAAGTTAGCAATGACCTTATTTTTTCAACTATTCAATTCTATACTAGTACTTGAGGTCAGGTGCTTTACCTCCGATTGTATGACTAATAGGCTAGTTTCCTAAAAAAATATAATTAGTCCGTTAGTTATATTCAAAAAATATTGGACACGTATTTTTTCTTTTATCGATTAAACAAAAAATTATAAAGATATAGGCTTTTGAAGTTTCGTGTGACGTCATAGTTTGCTACAATTTTTAGCAAACTTTGACGTCACGAGCCCCCACTCCTGAACTTTGACGCGCTTTATTTTTATTATTTATTGTTTATTTGACAAAAGAAAAAATACGTGTCCAATATTTTTTGATTATCTAACTGACGGACTAATTGTTATGTTATTATTACGACCCAGGAAACTAGCCTATTGCAAAGGTGCTATTTTGACGTACTGCACGCAGACTTGGATAATATTACTATGTAATGAGAAGAAAGGGAAAAAAAACTCGGCCAAGAAATTCTGTTTTCTATTAAGAGAAACACTACGCTCGAGAGAATTGAGAAATAGGTATTTGTAAAATCTATTGCTGTCGCACTGTGTGCCCAAACAAACCCCATAGAGTGCGATAGAGACAATTGCAGCTCGGACCGCAAATTCCTTTGAAAATTACACAAAATTAACGGTTCGTAGTCCCCTAATTTCTTCTCAAAACATAACCGAATTAATTTCTTTTATCAATAAAAAATTTAAATAAGCTATGGCTGTGTTTCTATGTTTTCTTTTTCTAATATAATCGCGTCGAATTTGTTTTCTTGATGTTTGAACACAACGGAAATTCTCACCAATTTTTCAGGTTTCTTTTGTTATTGTTGAATGTTCATATCTCTCTAAATAATTTAATTACAAACAAAAATACCTAGGGACATGCTAATATATCGGCTAATAAATATGCTAATATATAAAAAATCATTGCTCTGCTGTTACTATCCTGCGAGGAATCAGGGTACTACGCTTGTATGGCCCTACGACGTCCTCGATTTTGAGATTTCAATACAACTCAGTGGTTCAAAATCTCGATGTATTTGATGATGAAATGTAAACCAGACTAGGCTGACTTCTGACGTGCATATCGCGACGCGACACCAATTTACCTGAACACTACGAATAAGTAATAAAGAATACGTTAGTTTCGATGACGCCGAAGATTCGGCCGCTTTTATGCCGATACCGAATTTAAATTTTTCTCACGAAACTTGCCAAAACCGTATCCGAAATTTCGAATCTTCGGCCAGACACGTTTGTGCCCGCAATATCTATTATTTAGGAGCTGGATATAAGTTATAAATTGGTCAAAAACTACCTCCCCGTGGTTTACCCCGGTTTCAACGTTCAACACGCCGAGTAAATGTCTCAGACTCGTGAGATACAACATGCATGACGCTTACGGTCGGCTGTAAGACAGCTGTCTTACAGCCGACCGTGAAGCACTAGTGCTTAACGCTGATTAACTGTTTCCGGGGAGAGTGAACCAGCGATTCGTTGTCGATCAGCAGCTTATCTTTCTTCCCTTAGCATAGCTATTTTCGATGACGAAAATTCAGCATAATGTTCTCGCCTCTCAGCTAAACGTACCTCATGTTCTTCTTCAGTTTGTTGAGATCTAACTCGCCTCATTCGTTTAAAATCTCTCGAATACTGAGAAAGCCTACAAGCGAAATCCGGCTAAATACTCTTGACCCAACTCTGGCTCACCGGACTGTTCTCGGAGTGATTTGTGAATCTCCCGGTGCTATGTCTTCTTTAACATCAAATAATCCACCAAAAATGTCCTTCTCAAGGCAACACCAAAAACTGCCCTTTTCAGGGCAATACCAAAAACATTCCTCTCCAGGGCTCAAATAATAATAACTCAATTACAACCACAAATACTCTTCTTCAGGGCCCTAAGAACTTAAAATGAAACATATAAGATATTCTGGATACCTGAGGATGGTGGTCGCCTAAGTGGCAGGCCAAGAAAAATATGGCGTGATGACCTCGAGGCCTTTCAGCATGACTGGTCATATATGGCTCATTATTATGTGTGTATGTATATATTTTATAAATGGAAGGAGATGGGAGAGAACTTTGCCCAGCAGTGGGACAGTACAGGTTAATAAAAAAATATATATTCATAGGGTTCTTGCTGACCATGTCATACTTTATGATATATACGGTTTAGCGTAGTCTTCACCAAGAAACTTATGACAACACTATACCAGAGCGCTGACCGTTAACAATAGAGGCGATAGGAAAACATTTGATTGCATTACCGAATACATTATATAACCTTTAGCAGTGGCTAGCCGAGGTTCGAACCGCTTCGTACATAAACTGCTTTGCTGATTTTTATATATTAAATGCGCACGTGCCTATCAATTAATATTCTTTTCTTGCGTATATGAGTATAAATACTTACTCCTTACTAATATTATAAAGGCGAAAGATTGTAAGTATGTATAGATGTGTGGATGTTTGTTACTCCTTCACGCCAAAACGGCTTAACGAATTATTATAAAATTTTGCACCCAGATAGGTTATTACCTGGATTAACACATAGGCGAAAAAAGTACTATTTCCGCGGGATCATGACAGCTAGTGTGTTAATATAAACATTTGAACTTGTCACATAGTCTTTCAACATGCAAATATTACATACAGTTGTGTCAGTCTTTAAATAACTATGTTTTAATCATCGGTAATATAGGTATATTTTATGAGCATTTCGTCTATATGATACACTTAATTGAGTAATTTTTTTTTTACTCAGACTGTGGCATATATTTTACCGCAAGATAACTTTGAGTTGCATCACTGCTCTTTGATTTTCGTGTGTGTAAATGGCCAACACAGGTGTCAGATTTTTCAAGGGACCTGAAGACCAATGTTACCTTGAAAAATCTGTTGCTTAACGACTACCAACCACGACGACACAGCCGGGACCAACAGCTGAACGTGCATTTCGAAGTACGGAGGAGTTTGCGATATTATTATGTCGCTTGCGGTCACCCATCCGAGTGATGACCACCCGAGGCTGCTTAACATACGTAAGTCAAATTCAAATTCAAAACGTTTCAAATACAAAACGTTTATTTAATATAGGTCATTTAGACACTTATTAATTGTCATACATTTTCAACTGAAAATTGTTGACGTCAGTAAATTACTTATGGCTAAGTATAATGCCGCTTCCAAAGCGGAGTGCAGAAGAAGCGGCAATAAACTACGCAGCGCATTTTCTCCAATCGACGTCAACTTACAATTTTAGTTAATATTTCTTACACCACTTAACTCCAAGACCATAGAACTCATCACTGCGTCACTGCAGACGCCCGAAACGTACGAACCCATCTTTCACTCCACCATTTCCGTCAACGGCTGCGGCCTTGACCCCCTTCGTGTCACATGACGCATCACGTGGTTAACTTGTGTCATTAGAAATCTGCATAGTCACTTTTACTGGTTAGCTTGAATTTCCTCAGAGATTGGGTAATGATTTCAATTAAAATAATCTTTGATATAAAAAAACAGACTTCTAACAAACAACTGAACCGATTATGATGAAATTTAAATGGGAATAACTTGAAAGCATACCATTTCAAACAAAAATATGCGGGCGGAGCCGCGGGCAACAGCTTGTATTTTATATTTTTATCTTTTCTTTTTTTTCTGATGTCATGTTATATATAATTTCAATTTACATATTTTTGTGGAACACGTTATGTTAGCGATCGATCGTGCAACAACATCATAATTTTAAAAACCAACTTTTGGAACTTCCATATCTATGTCACCACCAATTTTCGTGCCAATCGGTGCAGTAGCGGCGGAGTACGAGCTCGGACAGACAGACAGACGGACGGACGGACATGACGAAACTATAAGGGTGTGAATGTGGACTACGGAACCCTAAAAAAACTACTATACGATCTGTAAAGATTCGTCTCGAATGAAGATGTTCCGCGTGATCCGTGATTCATTCATTCATTTCGAGTAGGTGTCTCGGTCAATCGACCATGCACACCCTGGTGTCAGAGTTCTGCGGAACCGCCTCTTGGCCTCTGACGTGGTTCCTTTAACGACTACCAGATGGCAGCCGGGACCACCCCGAAGCACGGAATCATCTTTATTATCAGACAATCAGGTGATTCAAGCCTGCAATGTCCTAACCAAACTGGAAACAACTAAACAAAGTATGCTTCCGGTGGGAATCGAACCCACGACCCCCAGGTCAACAGGCAAACGCCTTAACCACTGGACCACGGAGGCTGTTAAATGTGATCCGTGATGAATCCGCGTAATTCTGCACACCAGTCACGTAATTTCTCGTGAGAAATCCGGTCCGGTTGACTAGAATTGTATACCATATTGTAATGTAATGACATTCAGTAATTATAAAAATTTACATTAATATTTGCAAGCCACACTTGGCAAAATATGTGATTCGTCTACTTACTGTACTAACTATGTTACCATATTTTACGCAAATAAATTCTGATTCTGATTCTGATTCCGGTAGAAATACTTTTAGATGCAACAATGAAAAACACTAGACCAATAAACCATACAGTCAGGAGTTGAAAATTGGAAGTGCTTTAGGTGAGCCAAATAATTTCGTGAAAAACTCAAACATTTTCTGAGAACGATAAACACAGGCCCATTTTCCGTGAGACCTAGTGGCCGTCGGAGCGGGACGTTTTTTTTTTTTTGGAAGGACTATGTAGCTAGCTCCAAGTGAGCTTTCGCTACTTCACCGGGCGTTTGAGGCGAGGGCAGAGTGCCTCAACCTTTTAGACAACATCACCAAAGGGCCCCCAGGCAGGAGGGACGGACCTCGGCTTTGGGCGTTGCCTGTGCGCGGCTTGGAGAGACAGCAAACTCTGTATTGCCTGATGGGCCGCGTATACGTGCATGCAAGCCTGAACGACCAATCTGAGAATCAATGGCAAAAGCCTTTGGAGAGCAGCAACTCATCTTTTGCCTTATGGGCCGAAAGCTACGTTGCCAGAAGGGCCTATCCTGGGTGCAAGTCACCCGGGACCGCCGGGTGGTCACCAGTAATCGGAGCTAATCCTACTCTACACACTCTGTTCCGGTGTCGAGTGCGACGGGTTCGGATAGTGGCGGGACTTATGAAAGTGATAGTTTTATGTGGTTCGTACAGGTAAAAAAGAAACAGAGTATTGATTGGGTTACAGACGTTGAATGGCATGTTAGGTATCTTTTTTATAAGTGAAAAATGCATTATTGTTCCTCTTCCATGCTAGTCTGAGAGAAAAGAAAAATAACAAAGTATTTACTAGTTGCTTCTTTCCCCGCGCAGATCGGAAAAATCGATCGAGGGAATGCGTGAAAAACTAAGAAATCATGTTAGTAGGTGATGCGGCTAGCAACCACAGGAAGCGGCAAAAAATTAAGTTGCCGCTCCCTGTGGTCGATATAATTATTATCTACAAATTATATACATTTATCATTCTAACTATATAGAAATTACTCATTTTACTCCGTGTTCTAAGAACCCATTAAAATATTTTCCATTCGTCACAAGCTTATAGCAATTACTATTGTGATATTATTAAGACGAGGACTAAAATGTTATGTACCTAGTATTGGGCGGCGCTAGGCTATTTCGCGGGCGGGGCGCGGGGTGTCTGTCCCCCGTTCCCCGCTATCTATTTACGCGCGCTCCCGCCGCGCACAGCGATTGCTAACTCCTGCAACTACTACGATTGTCACGAGATCTCGACTCGGAGCTTAGAACGTGATTATACGAATGGAGTTTGCGTATCATTTTTGTGTTATAACGATATTGTTATATCTTTTGATATTTGAGTATGGCATGGCAAATATGGGCAATTAAAAAAAACATACAATAAAATTTCATGTTTTTATTTCAACTTAATAAAAAGTGCAAGATCACAACATAACAAAAATCAATCAATTATACATCATAATTATACGCTTTAAAATTTTCCGAAATCATAATTATGGTATCGTTTCTTTGATTTTCATGATGGCTTAATGAAGTCTTTTTAAATCTCTCTCTACTTAATTTACCAGTAGCAGTAACTTTATTAATAATAATACTCAAGTCTGCTGTCCCTTGGAGCTGTAAAAAAAAAATCTAAATTCTAAGCCAACGCAATTAAAACATACAGCTGGTTATGCCGCAAATTTTCGTGTTTTTTCGACATTTGCAAGGGAATCAAAACCTACAGGGTACTTCGCATGAACCCAGAATCTTGAAATTTGGCACGAAGCAACGTCTTATAGCAAAAATTGTGAAAAGCATTAATTTTGAGTTAGATACATCATATAATTAAAATAGTTTTAATAATGTCAAACTTAATATATATAATGTACGGAACACTTCGTACGCAAGTCCCGACTCTCACTTGGCCTTTTTTTGTTTGAAAGCATGTTCTCTAGCGATTGTTCGATAGATATATTTTATCAAAATAAGGTCAGCCGTTTACAAGATAAAGGGGTTTACATTTCGAGGGTCAGGTATTAAAACGTATATTTTTATACTAGCGGCCCGCCCCAGTTTCGCACGGGTAGGTATAGGTAATTTTATAGCCTATGTTCATCAGGGATACTGTAGGATTTTAGGAAGGAATTTAGGTAAGTATATCATATAATAAAAATATTTGTAATAATTTTAAACTTATTATATATAGATAATGGTACGGAACCCTTTGTGCACGAATCCGACTCGCACTTGCCCGTTTTTTTTTTTTTACTGTAGCGACTACAACGGAGTGAAGTGAATCAATAACAAATTGACCACAAAATAGCCGCTCTAGTGGTATGGAGCGAGTGAAAGACGATAAGTATTATTAAATTAGGTAAATCATCATCATTTCGAGTAGGTGTCACGGTCAATCGACCATGCATACCCTGGTGTCAGAGTTCTTCGGAACCGCCTCTCGGCCTCTGACGTGGTTCCTTTAACGACTACCAGATGGCAGCCGTCTTTTCCATTTTAATCCCACGCCTCGTAGTACCAAAACCGTTTTTTTTTAAATAATTTTAAATTGTATTAAAATGTACGCGAGATAAATTCGGCGAGCTTCGTGGCGCAATTGTTAACGCGCCAGCCTGGGTCACGAGAATACCCGGTTCGATCCCCGGCCAGGTCAAGATGGAATATGATCTTTTTCAGATTGGCCTGGGTCTTGGATGTTTATTTAAGTAGGTATATAAGTATATATTATATATGCAATATAGTATCGTTGAGTTAGTATCCTATGACACAAGTTCACAAATTTCAGTGGGGCTAGCCCAGTCTATTTGAATTGTCTCCTTATATTTATTAGTTCGTGAAAGCATAATACAAAATCAAACCCACTTTGCATTCAGAATATTAGTTAGGTAGGACAGTATCATCATAATCATCAGATCTTTATAGTCTCCACTGCAGGAGCATGACCCTCTCTGTACTACCGGAGCCATTGGTCAGAGCAGACAGAGGATTGGATAGTATAGTATAGTATTGGATAGGATAGTATAGTTAGGATTAATGCACCACACTTTTGGCGTTCGTACTAATATTAATTCTGTGCTTGTAGTCAGATAGATAATATACATACCTGCATATTATCACGTCTTTTTCCCCTACAGGGTAGACAGAGCTTAGGTTTATGAGATCCTTAAGCTACGTTTAGCATTTTGGCGGGCGTAAAGATAGATAAACCATGCTAATGAATAGATAACAACCAAGCTATTGCATGTTACCTCGCCATCAATATTTTTTCTATTTCATTTCAACCACATCTCATGACGCATTTGTATCTAATTAATGCTAGAACGGAAAGATTTAAGTGTCGTTCAGGCTATATTGAAGTTTATTCATTAAACTCTATCACAGAATTGTGTCGGGGAAAACCAGGCAGGCTTTGGCAGGTTCATGTTTTCCTGTTATAAAGTTGTCATATTTGTCTTTAGAAGTGGATAGTTAAATTATATTAAACTAGCTTTCGCCCGCGGCTCCGCCCGCGTCAATGTCGATCCCTCGGGATTAGTACTTTTTCACGGGATAACAGGTAGCCTATGTCCTTCTCCGTACTCCAGAGAACTTGTATGCAAAATTTGATGATGATCGGTTCAGTAGTTACGGCGTGAAAGCGTAACAAACAAACAAACAAACTCACTTTCGCATTTATAATATTAGTAAGGATTAATATATACGGACAAATCACACAGATTTAGCTAGCCCCAAAGTAAGTTCGAGACTTGTGTTATGGGATACTCATCATCATTTCGAGTAAGTGTCACGGTCAATCGACCATGCACACCCTGGTGTCAGAGTTCTTCGGAACCGCCTCTCGGCCTCTGACGTGGAAAACATCATTACCAAAGGTTGTTAAGCACTGAATATCCTTCTTGTCGCCAACTATCTGGTGTTTTTTTATATAATTTATTTTTTTACGATAATTTAGAAGATGAGTCGTGAAACATGTACAGTGATAGCGGATCTCATCACGAGATGCATGTAAACACGTACGGAGACGTTATGGAATCCTTCACCTAAATACTAAAGGTTGCTAGCCACGCGTCTGCAAAATTATAAATATAAATATATACTGACAAATCACACAGATTGAGCTAGCCCCAAAGTAAGTTCGAGACTTGTGTTATTGGATACTAACTCAACGATTCTATATTTTATAACAAATACATATATAGATACACATCCAAGACCTGAATCTGAAAAAGATCATTTTCCATCTTGACCTGGCCGGGGATCGAACCCGGTCACTCCGTGTCGCAGGCAGGCGTGTTGACCGCTGCGCCACGGAGGTAGTCCAAGCAAAATTACTCCTGACTATTCATGCAATCCTAGTGAGCAAGCATCATTTGATCAACGACCAGGCAGGTTGAAAGATTGCAGGTCATAGTCTACGGTAACAGCTTCCCATCAGGTATGCTTGTTCTAGAGAGGTTTGTCATTGTCTTCTCTATTATGTGTATCTCACTCCCGAATGATACAAACTATAAGTTTTGACAGGGCGAACATGTTTTTTTTTCAACTGACTTCAAAAAACAAGGAGGTTATCCATTTTAATGTTACAGCTGTAATTTATAAACCAATTATAATTTATTTTTGGAATTAAATACTATTAGACTGTCACCTACTCCTGAAATGCACTCGCAATTTCCTAATTTTTATTTTTTCACAAAATAGGGCGTAAGCCATATTTTGTTTTCAGTAAGGACCTCGGGAACAACGCTTTTCTCGTATTAAAGGTGTATATTTTCTGTTCCTCCTAACAATGCGTAAGTAAAATTATGTATAATATGTGATGAACAAATACGTCGTGGTGATTTGAAGCTACGGCAGCTCAGTGGTTGAGAGCGTCGACAGGCCAGATGTCGAAAGTTTGTAGGTTCAAATCCTACCTGTAGCGAAACTTTTTCATCACATATTTTCGATTTTAATAAAATTCTTTTGTTTCAAAGGGTATACTTTGAAACTGATCCCATTTAAGTTTAATCAAAATCAGTTCAGTAATTTATTTAACTAGGTTTTTTAAAATAAAAGATTATTCTTTGAACTTATTTTATTTACGTTACGATAAACCTAGGCCTAGTCACTCCTAAGTACTGAAACCGCGTGTATCAAATATCCGTGCCAAGGACTGACACTGACCATGCACTGTACTATATTAGCTTCAGATAATGATAGTGCGTCTTCATTGTTATGAATTTATGATTACAGTCTTCATTATTGGACAAGACGTAAATTGTGATCGAGCCATACATCAAGTATGGAATCGGTGCCGTTTTAATAAAATTACCGAATAAAATATGGTCATCATCATCATTTCGAGTAGGTGTCACAGTCAATCGACCATGCACGCCCTGGTGTCAGAGTTCTTCGGAACAACTTCTCGGCCTCTGACGTGGTTCCTTTAACAACTACCAGATGGCAGCCGGGACCACCGGCTCAACGTGCCTTCCGAAGCACGAAATCATCTTTCTTATCAGACAGTCAGGTGATTTAAGCCTGCAATGTCCTAACCAAACTGGAAACAACTAAACAATGTATGCTTCCGGTGGGAATCGAACCCACGACCCCCGGGTCAACAGGCAAACGCCTTAACCACAGGACCACGGTGGCATATAAAATATGGTGAAAAAATTCCACGCGGGCGGGGATTTGAACCAGCGACCTTAGGTATGTATGGCCTACCTTACCTCACCTTGTGAGACCTCGACCATCCCGGGCTCCCGGCGCTCTAGTCGAGTTCCCACATATAAGGAAGTAGTGGAGAACAGAAGATTCGTCGTCGTTCTGGGTTGTCATAAAAAAAACCCTGTCAACATTTTACCATATACTAATTTTGTTTTGTTTCGAGTTCAAGTATTATTCGTTTCTAAGCGTACGAGTATAATAGGCTAGTTTCCTGGGTCGTAATAATAACATAACAATTAGTCCGTCAGTTAGATAATCAAAAAATATTGGACACGTATTTTTTCTTTTTTCAAATAAACAATAAATAATAAAGATAAAGCGCGTCAAAGTTCAGGAGGGGGCCCGTGACGTCAAACGGAACTTCAAAGGGCTATATCTTTATCATTTTTTGTTTAATCGACAAAAGAAAAAATGCGTGTCCAATATTTTTCGAATATCTAACTGACGGACTTATTATATTTTTTTAGGAAACTAGCCTATTCTATTGACAAATAATATCTATTAACATACCAATGTCACTGAACTTTGTATTATACAATGTGAACATGACTAAGTATAATTATTGTATACGACAAAAGCGAATGCAAATATTGTTATAAATAATAATAAATCTTACACCACACCATTAAAATGATAAATTAATGTAATAAGGTAAGCAAATGGTTAATTGCATAGCCATACAAACCAGTGTTCTTTCGTGATGCCGTAATAGAGTCTTAGATTATTACGATAGGAACATCTGATGTAGACATCTAGACAATTAGACTTGGCATATAATTTTAACAAGAAACAATGTTGGCAATGAAATGAATATTTCGCGCCTCCACCTACACTTGTCTAGTCCACTAGTGATGTGTACGTACAAGACTCTATAACAAACTCCCAAATACCATCAAAGATATAGAGAACACTAAATCATTTTTGCGACATGTAAAAGAACTATTGACTAATAAATGCTACTATACAATTCATGAATTTTTAGAACACAAATTTGCTTCGTGATTTTTTATGATAATTTTATAAGTTTTTTTTATATGAAATAATTTTTGACATATATTCGAAATAACCCAATGCAGCCCTTCTCTTATTGCAACGCCCGACAGGGCCCTTAATTGCTACTCAGTACATATCTTGTAAGATAAGACCTGTCTATTTACATTAAGGAAGCAATAAACGATTGAATTGAAATGAATTGACTCAAATTAGGATTTATTTTTCTTTTGGGCACAATTCCATGGGGTAGTTATTTTCGGAACTTTTTTTTATTTAAATACGAATAAGATTTTACTTGGAAAATTGCTGGAAAGAGATGGTTGAGAAAAGCGCAGACCGAGGGAATGGCGTGCATTATTAGGGGCCTACACTCAGCATTGGGCGACAATGGGCTGAAGAACAAGAAGAGAAGAAGATTTTACTTTATTTGCTAATGTTATTAGTCTATTGTTACGGTTAAAAGCCGAAATGAGGGTACGCCTAGTTTTAGCCGGCTAGAACTAGGCGCAGCCGATCTGAGATGGTTCTTAGATATATTTTGCTTATCTGCAACTAGAACTGGGTTAAGCCTTTATCATTAGTAATTATAGTTGTAAGATTAGCCATATTATACGTTATAACCATTGTTATAACGTTGATAAAGGTGAACGCAGACTTGGCCGCACCGCACGCGCCGCAGTCGCTTTTGTTTCACGTAATGCGGCGACTGCGGCGCGGGTAGGTGTGCGAGATTATAGAACTTCATGTAAAGAATTCGAATGCGGCGACTGCGGCTCGTGCGGTGCGGCTCAAGTCTGCGTTCACCTTTAACCAAAGGTGTGTATAGTTAAGTTAAAAATAATTTAATTAATAAGATGACGAATTTGTTATTATATAATAAATAACAATTTAATTAGCCTGTAGGCATAAAACATAAATATTTACATGCCATCTTGATGGCGACACATTAGGATGTTTTTTGTTTGTAACATTTTAACCATGTTTCATGTAAATTAATAAATAATTTCAATCATTTAATTTCATTTTAAGACCAACATGTTGAAGTGACAGCCAGTCTCAGATGGTTACACTTAAGTGTAACCACGGGCTGCACCATAATTCTTACCAGCTAAAACTAGACGTAACTGCATTTTATAAAATAGAGGTGGCCTATTGTTTCAAACGGTGTATGAATGAGCGAAGTCGCTAGCAAAATATAACACTAATATAACTATGGATTTCTTACTATACCTATGCATAAACGTATTCAAATAACGTTACTAATCGTGACTAAGGCTTTAGCTAGACCAGATTAAACCAGTGGGCGGTTCAATATAATCTGAAGCGACAGGTCATGTTTAATAGATCATTATATAATGAGTTAGTCAGGAATGTTTTAAAATATATACAGTTATTAAACTATATAACGTGATTTTGAACCCCTAGCTTTATTGAAATCTCGGAATCAGAATCCCTAATGAAATATAGAACTGCAAGAAAAAAGCTGAGTTTAAAAAAAAAATAGGGTTTGAGAAACCCTAATTTTTTTTTAACTAAGTTGCTGATCAGCTGGACGAATTTCTATGGAAAGCCAATTTTTTTTCGGTTTTTACTTTTTTTTCTTGGAATTCTGTACTCCATTAGAGATTGTGATTCCAAGATTTCAATATAGCTAGGGGGTTCAAAATCACGCTATATGTAATGAAAACCCTATCCGATCCTTGAGGCTGTGATTCAGTCTATAGATATGAACAACTTTTACTTTGGGATCAAAGCAGGGAACTAAAAAAACCGGCCAAGTGCGAGTCTGACTCGTGCGAAGGGTTCCGTACTATAAAAAAATTAACATTAACATTATTAAAAATATTTTTATCATATGATGAAACTAAAATGTTTTTCGCAATTTTTTCTTTATCTTTACTTTAAGACGTTGCTTCGTACCAAAATACAAGATTATGAGTTCTCGGGAAGCAACCTGAGGATTTTGAGTCCCTTGCGAATGTCGATAATTTGCGTTGGCTTAGTTAGTTTTCTGTCTGTCTTGAAATCGTGATAGACAGACAGACACACGAGCAATAAAGTGACCCTATAAGGGTTCCGTTTTTCCTTTTGAGGTACGGAACCCTAAAACAGACGAGAAGGTTATCGATTCACTTGTTACCCAGATCCTCTGAGAGGCTTACGTGGGTATATACTCGTAGTTTCAAAACGTAGAGGCCCTTTGGAGAAGTTGATGTTATAAGGCTACCAGAACCAGTTCTAAGATACCAATTGTAACGTTGCAGCATGACACCTGCATGCTGCATCTCGTCCAAACTCATTTCTTTTTCATCTTGTCCATTTTTCATTTCTCATTTTATTTCAAATTTCATTTTATAATTCAAATTTCATTTCATTCCATTCCATTCCATTTTAAGATAACTTTCTCTCTTTCTCTCATCACTCATTCTTCAGTCTACTACCATCTCTCGGAGCATAACAGTCTCTGTTATTAATTATTGAAGTCAACATTTACATAGTTGAAGTTGTAAAAATAAAGTTATTCTCTGTGTGTGTTTTGTGTCGAGTCTCTGTTCTCTACTATTCCTACTTCCTATTTATGTGGGAACTCGGCTAGAGCACCGGGATAGTCGAGCCCTCACACAATGAAAGAATGCCCTTGAACCTATCCTAGCCTTGAACAAGTCTTGGCCGGAGAAGGATTGCATTTTAAAAGTGAAACAAGTGGGTTTATGGGATTTAAAGGCAGACTTGTATTGGGTTATTGCAAAGTCGGGTTAAATTATAATTATTATTATTGTTTATTTACTTTTCCTGTATTAATATACAATATAGTGACATCCAAAGACATCTTAATATTCAGTTGTTTTTAGGGTTCCGTACCCAAAGGATAAAAATGGGACCCTATTAATATTGCTCCGCTATTCGTCTGTCTGTCTGTCCGACTGCCACCAGGTTGTATCTCATCAGGTAGACGCTTGAAATATAACTTATAACTAAAAACCATAAACTTTAAAAATAAATAATTCAATAAAAATAAAATAAATAATAAAGGGGGCTCCCATACAACAGACATGACTTTTTTGCCGTTTTTATAAATAACAACACTTGGTTGGTTTTTATTATATGTACTAGAACCCAAAAATATATGTATATTAAAAAGAATTTCAATCATCTCGCTTTCCAAAAGGTTCCAGAAATCAAACTCCCTCCCCTAAATAATCGTATGCCACTGGGCTATCAACCTTTTACTGATTACTTTCCAGTGAATGAGTTCTAAAAGAAAATCTTGCAGTTATTTTTAATCATTTATTCAAGCGAGCACAATCAACCATACAACTTCATACAAGACTTAAGGATATTACATTGGCAGGACACATTTTTTACGTCTGAGTCGTGATAAACTTATACGTAGTGACAAAGTATGTATGTTTGTGGGTATGTGTATGTAGTGCCTATTGTATTAATATTATTATTTATATTGTAAAATGTTTGCTTGTGTTGTCTCATTGAAAATATATACTGAGTGATTCTGAACCCCTTAGGTAATAATCTCGAAATCAGAATCGCTAATTCTTTACTATATAATATTATTGTTTGTTACACTATTGTTTGTTTTCTGCCTCCAGTGGTCCAGTGGTTAAGGTGTTTGCCTGTAGACCCGGGGGTCGTGGGTTCGATGCCCACGGGAAGCATACTTTGTTTAGTTGTTTCCAGTTTGGTTAGGACATTGCAGGCTTGAATCTCTTGATTGTCTGATAATTCAGATGATACCGTGCTTCAGCAGGCACGTTAAGCCGTTGGTCCCGGCTGCCATCTGACACCCTGGTGTGCATGGTCGATTCACCGTGACACCTACACGAAATGATGATGATGATGTTACGCTCTCACGCCGTAACTACTGAACCGATCATCATGAAATTTTGCAAACAAGTTTTCTGGAGGACGGAGGGGCTTTTATTCATTCCGGAAAAAATACTGTTCCCCAGGGAGCGACGTTGTCGTGCTGCGGGCGAAAGCTAGTAAAACATAAAATCGTAAAAAAGTCTAAAAATTCTGTATTCTATGGTTTCCAGATTCCTTAAAGCTCAGAGGTTCAAAATCACTATGTATACTGTAGTCTTTATGCATAAACATATGTATTTACAGGAGTTTTGAGGTAGATCTGTGTCTTATGTAAAATAAGTTGCGGTAACAGTACAAAAGACATCAACGCTTCAAGTTTGCCAAAAAATATATTTTTCACGTGTACTCGTATTTCGCACTTACCGCCTTAGAAAACTGAATGCAGTCGGTTTGTGGTAATTTTTACCTAAGCCTACCTGCTGGAGAGTAATGTTTTTCGCGCATATTTTTGTTTGTATGATATTAGCTTGTAAATATTTTTTATTAGCTTCATATTAGCTGTATTTATTTCTGCATTCAAGGTATATTAGTAAGATTGAATATAATTTATAACTATTTATTTATAATATTAATATAATTTATATTTATAATTAAGATATAATATAATTTAATCTAAGAATAGATAATTATGTATTGTTAGACAAATCTTATTACCTTTGGTTTTGGTCCTTTTTATTTAAAAAAACAAAATGGGGTATTTATTATGTCATAATATGAGTTACGTCATGACCATTTTCTTTAGTTTTTGGACTTTTCGAGTACGTTATCAAAATATAGAGATATTAAACTGTTTTCTGAAGAAAATAGTAGATATAAGCTTATTAAGTACTTTATATTCCCATTGCCCGACATCAAAGATAATTTATTAATTATAAAGTATAAATAAATAAATATATACGGACAAAATCACACAGATTGAGCTAGCCCCAAAGTAAGTTCGAGAATTGTGTTATGGAACACTAACTGAACGATACTATATTTTGTAACAGATACATATATACGAGTAGAAAACATCCGAGACCCAGGCCAATCTGAAAAAGATCATTTTCCATCTTGACCTGAACGGGGATCGAAGTATAGATCAGTGTATGCAATTATTTCGTCTCATTATCATCATCATCATCATCATTATCAGGTCTTTTAAGTCTCCACTGCAGGAGCATGACCCTCTCTGTACTACCGGAGCCATACTTGGCCAGAGCAGATAGAGGATTTGGCCTACACTCTCGTCGCTGCCCAGACGGGATGGAGAGGTCTCATTAATGTTTATGAGCTTTGTTTAGCTTGTATTTCCTAATTCGCCTCTTACGACATCCATGGGAAGAATTGGGGTGGTCCTATTCTACTCTGCCGGAAGCCACACGGCTATATTTCTTTAAATGGAGGAACTTATTTAATATGTATATATGTTTAAATAAGAATAAGTTTTGTTACGTGTTTACTTCCTCTGGAACTAAATACATAAACACACTAAATACATACCCTAAGGTTGACTAGAAGAGATCGCTAAAGCGATAAGTCCGCCTTTGTAACATTTTTTTTTCTGTTTTGTATGTAATTGTTTTTTTTTTCTATAATTTGGTGCAATAAAGAATATTCTATTCTATTCTATTCTATAAATAGTTACCATACCAAATGATTAAACGTTTGATGTTGCATATATTGCAGCGGTATCTAAGTGTATAAAGTCACGAACAAGCTTGCATGTTGATGTCACTCCGTAGTTAACAAGCAGGATAAAAGATAATAATTTTTTGAATATTAAATCATGTAATTCTGTTGTGTAGATACACAACAGAATTACATGATTTAATATTAGAATGCTCTTCCATGCTGGTCTGGGAGTAAAGAAAATACAATCATACCTCTTTTTCTCTTGCGGGGAAGACATACCCCAGAAAAAGAGGTGATACAGAGCCTAGGTCTTTAAGAACTTATGACCATATTAAGCATGTTGGAGGGCGTGTAGATGAAAAACGGAATCAAAATAGTGATGGGTTGCTAGCCGCATTGCCTATTGACATGTTTACGCAGATTTTAACCAAATTCAAAATTCAAAATTATTTATTCATTAAAAATTGTTCGGTTACACATACGTAGCCATGGCTCACTAATAACCCAATGCCCCGATCGGTTTTTACGATCTGCTTGGGAAAAGAAGCAGCTGGCACATTTTACGTTTTTTCTTTTCTACCTCCCTCTTTGATCTGTTTGTTTTGTTTTTTTTTTACTCTGAATAGCAGAATATTAAAATACTATATGTCCCGGCAAACTACGTTTCGCATTTTCTTTGTCGTGTTTGTTTTTCTCAGAAGAAGGTTCTTATAAAAGAAAATATTTAAGAACGACAAAGAAAATGTGAAATGTAGTTCGCCGGGGAATTACGTTTCGCATTTTCTTTGTATATACTTATATGTACATACTTATTCTTGTATATATGACATAACAACCTTCTTCTGAGAAAAACAAACACCACAAAAACAGAATTAGCTTAATCGGCCAGCCCAAACCAGCCGTTCACATGTGATGCCATGACCAAGGGAAACAGTGATTCATTTAGATATATAGATAAAAAATATAAACGACAAAAAAAAATAGCGAAACGAAGTTCGCCGGGAAAGCCTAAAGCTATTAAAAAAAGTTAAAAGTAATAAACTTTTTAAACTTAAGCTTTAATGTACATATACATCACATTATGTTTGGAGATTTTTTTTGGTAGTACTATGTAGTTAGCTCCAAGTGAGCTTTCGCTACTTCACCGGGCGTTTGAGGCGAGGGCAGAGTGCCTTCAGCCTTTATAAACAACATTACCAAAGGGCCCCTTGGAGGAATGGACCTCGGCTTTGGGCGTTGCCCGTGTGCGCAAGGCTTGGAGAGACAGCAATCATATTGCCTGAAAGGCCAATCTGAGAAACAATGGCAAAAGCCTTTGAAGAGCAGCAACTCTCGTATTTTGCCTTATGGGCCGAAAGCTACTTTGCCAGAAGGGCCTATCCTGGGTGCAAGTCACCCGGGACCGCCGGGTGGATACCAGTAATCGGAGCTTATCCTACTCTACGCACTCTGTTCCTGTGGCGAGTGCAAGGGTAGTTATTTTCAGCGATTTCTTTTATTTGATATTCATGTTGTCGTGCATCAAAAATAGCTATTTCGCCATATTGGTTGTTCCGCCATGTTGGATTTAGAATGACGTCATATAGCTTACACTGCATTGTCATCCAAACTTAACGAGTATACAAAACAGCGCAGGACAAGATCTGCTACAAAATTGAGTTGCAGGATTTAACCCGAACAAAACTTTTTTTATTTATCCGTAAATCACTCATCTCAGCCATTATGTACTTATTATGTTAACAGATCAGGATCTAACGACATGATTCATATCTTCAATATACAACATATAGTATAGTTAACCTTGACATTGCTGCTAACAGGTTTGTTATAACAAAGTTTAGTGTCAGTCGAGTTTTTTACACATGTCAATTGCTTATTTAATACAATAAAAGAAGTTAACCTTTTTTAAACATTCGCGCTTTAAACACATAATTATGTATGTATAGTAACGGGACGTACCACGAACCTTCTTATTACTTGTTTACTCTATTGAGACGTCAATGGAAATAAATAATAAAAAAATTCGCACTAAGTCCCGTTTTAGCCATGTAGTTTCCGGCAGAGTAGAATAGGACCACTCCCCATGGATGTCGTAAGAGGCGACTTAGGAAATACAAGCTAAACAAAGCTCATAAACATCAATGAGACCTCTCCAACCCGTCTGGCTTGACCTATGTCTGCTCTGGCCAAGTACGGCTCTGGTAGTACCAAGAGGGTCATGCTCCTGTAGTGGAGACTAAAAAGACCTGATGATGATGATAAAGTCCCGTTTATACATAGTTATGAAGTTAATAAAAGTTCGAAAGATTTTTCGTTGGTAAGATTAAATATTGTGACTACTGAGTGAAATAGAGAATGAAAAAGATAACCTTCCATGCTGATTTGAGCAAGAAAAGATAAACGTAGAATGTACCAGCTGCTTCTCCTCCCGCGCAGATCGTAAAAGCCTATCGAGAGAATCGCCGAAAATCTGAGGAATCATGTACAAATGCCACGTTTATCATGTTGGTGGATGTGTTGGTTGAAAATTGAATTAAATCATGATCCGTCGTTAGCATCGCCTACTGCCATGATTCTTTAGATTTCTACGGTCTGTGCGGAAAGAGAAGCAGCTGGCACATTTTAGGTTTTTTCATTTCTCCCAGGCCATAGAAGAAATCGGTTGAGGAATGTGACCTGTAGAGGAGAATAACCGGACAGCGGGACATACGTAAGAGTTTTTGCCCAAGCTGATACCGCGACACTTTGCACTCGCTCCGACAATAAGATCTATGTTTAGTGGTAGAGCCACGCTACCGGCAAAATTAATTGACACCCCCTTTAATATTTTTTTTAATTGAATTATTTATTTTTAAAGCGAATAATATGTATAACTAAATGTTCTGTGAATATTTCAAGCGTCTAGCTCTTGCCGGAATCTATTTCGAGCCAAAGCAAGCAAACAAATCACATTTGTTGTATAAGAGCCCCCTTAAATATTTCATTTTTTTGTATTTGTTGTTATAGCGGCAAAAGAAATACATCATCTGTGAAAATTACAACTGTCTAACTATCACACAGACAGACAGACAAACGGAGCGTTATCAATAGGGTCCCGTTTTTACCCTTTGCGTAAGGAACCCTAAAAAAAGACAAACTACTAAATCAAGGAATTCCAAAACCAACGTAATTTTATAGGAAGGCGCTGCGGACGTAAAATCGACAATAAGGCGTTAGACCATGGAGGTCATCAGACGAACTTGACCACAGTTAGAGCGTAATAATTGATGACGCAAGGTTGCACAGACAAACATACACTATGATATAATGTGTCATTTCATTATTATGGCAATATGACATTAAGAGTGTAATTATTTGTCAAAAATGCGCGAGCCGTTTGAAAGTTTTACCAGCCAGATACAATTTATTATGATTTTTTTTTTAAATTTTAAATTCCTTTGTAATAGTCAAATGAGCTTAGATAAAATGATGGATTTGGAAGATTTGGAAGATTCAGACTCACGAGTAATTTATTTCTTTTTCCTTTCTCTTTTTACTTTGCTTACACAGGCCATTCATCTTTTCTTAGGTCATCCTCTGTTCCGGGTTCCATTCACTTTCAAATCCAATGTCTTGCGATACGACCTTTTCACATGCCCATACCAACTCACTCTATGACTATGGAGCTTTTCTGTTACTGGCGCGACTTTCATACTACCCCTCATCATTATTCCGTGTTTTTTTTTTTTAGAAGGTCTATGTAGCTAGCTCCAAGTGAGCTTTCGCTACTTCACCGGGCGTTTATCATTTCGAGTAGGTGTCCCGGTCAATCGACCATACACACCCTGGTGTCAGAGTTCTTCGGAACCGCCTCTCGGCCTCTGACGTGGTTCCTTTAACGACTACCAGATGGCGGCCGGGACCAACGGCTTAACGTGTCTTCCGAAGCACGGAATCATCTTTATTATCAGACAATCAGGTGATTCAAGCCTGCAATGTTCTAACCAAACTGGAAGCAACTAAACAAAGTATGCTTCCCGTGGGAATCGAACACACGACCCCCGGATCTACAGGAAAACGCCTTAACCACTGGACCACGGAGGCAGTGACCCCTTAAATACGTTATCCGTATTTTATCCATTCTTGTCATGTTGATATGGATGTGTGGAGTACAGATCCATCTCAACATTCGCATATCTGTTACATGCAGTTTTCTTTCTTACCATTTCGTGGCCCAACATTCCGATCCATACGAACTCATTAGAAAGTATTCCCGTGCAAATAAAAAAAAATGTTTTCAAATTGGTTATACTGACAGACTTACGCTTATTGATACACAAAAACAAGTCGGATTCGCGCCCTTGGGAGCCGCCTTAAATATTTATTTTAGTCTATTTTTTTGTATTTGTTGTTACCTATAGCGGTAATAGAAATACATCATCTGTGAAAATTTCAAAAGCCTAGTCTAACTATCACGGTTCATGAGATTCGGCCTGATAACAGACACACAGACAGACAGTCGTATAGCAGAGCCATATTAATAGTGTCCAGTTTTTACCCTTTGGGCCGTACCCACCCTTAAAAAAGACTTCAAGGAAATGAGAACCAACAGCATTTTTTGAAGTCGGTTGAAAATATCATTTATTGTAATTAAAATATCATTTAGTGTGAATAAAAAAAAAGAAAATTAAAAGTAGGAATATAATTTATTTTGTAGTAAATAAAAAAAAACGATTACAGAAATTTCGCAGCATGCTGGAAATAATGAATGGAAACTCTGAGATGGAAACTTTAGACACTCAGATTCATTTAAGTCCGGCCAAATGACGCAGGTCTGCACTGCATGACCCTCTCTGTATTACCAGAGCCATACTTGGCCAGAGCAGACAGAGGATTTGGCCTACACTCTCCTCGCTGGCCAGACGGATTGGAGAGGTCTCAATAATGTTTATGAGCTTTGTTTAGCTTGTATTTCCTAAGTCGCCTCTTACTAAATTGCATCTAAAAGTCGGAAAAGCAACTCACAAATTCCACGTCTGTGCAACCTCTATAATAAATATAGTAATTTAATAGATTTTACCATCGAAAAAATTCGTAAATTATTTTACTCATGATACTTTTTTTATGCGACAGTGAATTAATAATAATATTTTTTTACTGGCTTGTTGTTCTTTGATATGTGTTAATTTTAAAATTTTCTTTAATTTTCTCTTTGTGGCGCACTTACTACTTAATAATAGTTGTGCATGCAGTGTTTGCCAGTAAATAATTGTACAATTAGTTTAAGTATAAGTTTTTATTAAATTCACTAAAAAAAAAATAAGTTTAAGTTTTAATAAGGTTTAATTTTGTATTTGTATGTACTATTGTAACAATGAGAGTCATGCTCCTGCAGTGGAGACTAGAAAGACCTGATGATGATGATAATTGTTACAATTGTTGACGAACCAAATAAATAAAAGTGTAAGTAAAGTACCACTAGTAACTTCTTACTTAACCACTGATACTTGTAAACGGCTATAATTTTTTCCGACTGTATCTAGTTTGGGTCAATAACCGCAACAAATCCAATGCAGCTGTCGATGAGATTATGCAATAAGTGATCTTACATACGAAAATGTAAGTTGACATTGCCACTACGAATCGAATGACACCTTAATAATTTTTGTAGAATACGAAAAAGTTTTGACCTAAAAACCACTGGTTGACTGGACTGGACATAACTTTACTTTACGAATATCAAACCTGAATTATGCAAATAATATACGAAAACAAATGCTGTAACAATAGTTTGTTGTGTGTTGTTTTTTGTCTTTTTTTCACACCTTGGGTTACATAATCGAAGTTTTTCTACAGGTCCCTAACTTATTTGAAAATATTCTATAGCCTATGTTCATCAAAGATAATGTCATAATTCTAATGGTGAAAGAATTTTTAAATCGGTCCAGTAGTTTTGGAGCCTATTCAATGAAAACAAACAAACAATCAAATCTTTGCTTTTTATAATATTAGTAGATATTATAGAAGTAGAAGTATAGATATATTAGTAGATATTATAGAAGTAGAAGTAGATAACACTATTTGTAACCGACTTCAAAACAAAGAGGAGGTTACTAATCGGTTGTATTCTTTTTTATGTTTGTTACCTCAAAACTCCGTGAATTTAAAAGAACTTAAAAAAAAATAGTTGTGCTTTCAAGTTGATACCATTTAAATATCATCATAATCGGTTCAGTAGTTTGATTGAAGTCGGTTTTTTATATGAAAGATCATTTAATAAACTTACCAGCTGTTGCATAAGGCTTGCCCCCTTCACTTCGACTCCATCGTGAAGTTCAGGGGCGTCCGAGACCGAGCTACTTTTTTTATATTATTTGCCACAAATACAGTCTTGAGTCTTGAACTTAATTATTTCTTGCTAATTGAGAGAGTTGGACTTTTTTCGTGATAATGAGTCGATCGCGTTTGTACAAGTTCATGGCTAAGTTCTTGTTACAATACTTTTGTCACTCTTGCGCTAAGAAAAGTTTTGATCAACTAATTTACGATGTAGTTAATATTTAATCAGTATGAAAACAGTAGTACAGTGCAACCATTAAGAAGCACACTAAAACAAAAGATGTCATAAAAACAATAAAGAAACTGAAGTGGAAATGGACGGGCCACATAATAAGAGGAAGTGAAAAATGGTCAAAACTAGTCATGAACAAGAAGAAAAAACGTGGTAGACCACTCAAACGATGGGCTGATGACATCAATGCCACAGCAGGAGGCACATGGCAAAGAGTGGCTAATGATAGAGAGAGTTGGCGAAAATTGGAGGAGGCCTTTGTCAAGTGACATACAGACACGAAGTCGATGCATACACAGTGTAAAAAATATATATATATTATGAGTCATTGTGAAAATTTGTCTGAATAAAGGCTATTATTATTATATTATTATTATGAAAACAGTACAATTCCTCTTGCCGGATAATGACGGGTACGCTAAAGCCTACACCACTGTACCACTTGTACTCTCTGGTATCGCTCCTCCAAGAGTAAGGCGCTTCATCATCATCAGGCCTTTATTGTCTCCACTGTAGGAGCATGACCCTCTCTGTACTACCGGAGCCATACTTGGCCAGAGCAGACAGAGGATGTGGTCTACCTACACTCTCCTCGCTGGCCAGACGGGTTGGAGAGGTCTTATTGATGTTTATGAGCTTTGTTTAGCTTGTATTTCCTAAGTCGCCTCTTACGACATCCATGGGAAGAGTTGGACTGGTCCTAAACTGCGTTCTAGACTGCGCTTAAAGATTTTTTACTGGGTTAAGGATATATTTGGGTTTATCTATTACATACAAGCACTCAATCAAATGTTTCATCTCAATAATATATCCGGAACATTATTAAGTAATCTGTGTAAAGCTGAAGAGTTTGTATGTTTGTTTGTTTGATCGCGACAATCTCAGGAACTACTAGTTCAAATTGGAAAAATATTTTTGTGTTGGGTAGTCCATTTATTGAGAAAGGCTTTAGGCTATAAAACATCATGCTGCGACCAATAGGAGTGAAGCATCAATAAAAAATGTTTTGAAAACGGGGGAAAATTATTCATCTATACTAATTAATCATAATAACAGAAATTGCCGCGGACGAAGTCGCGGACAACAGCTAGTCTGTGATATAAGTCTATAAAATAATATTTTATTATTAAACTGGCCACTCACCCCGGCTTCGCACGGGTGCAATGTAGATATAGCGCAGTAATTGTACATATAAACCTTCCTCTTAAATCAGTCTATCTATTGCTGAAAACTGCATTAAAATCTGTTGAGTAGTTTAAAAGATCTAAGCTAACAGACAGCGGAAGCGACATCATTTTATACTATGTAAAGATATTGTACAAGACGTATGTTACCGCAACTTACAATGTATAATTTATTGTGTTTAGTTAATAAACAGTGATTTAAGAGATACTAGACTAGATATAGCAAATATTAAAGCGTTTATGGAAATGCCACAATGGTGGGTTGTTATTTGCCCCATAAAATACCTACGTAGACTGGTTTAGGTATATACTTACGCGGCGGTTTATTACAATATTTGCAATCCTACCAATATTGTTATTCACATAATATAAATAAATATATAGAGAAAATCACACAGATTGAGCTAGCCCCAAGGTAAGTTCGAGACTTGTGTTATGGGATATTAAATCAACGATACTATATTTTATAATAAATACATATATAGATAAACATCCAAGACCCAGGCCAATCTAAAAAAGATCATTTTCCATCTTGACCTGGCCGGGGATCGAACCCGGTCACTCCGTGTCGCAGGCTGGCGTGTTGACCGCTGCGCCACGGAGCTGTCATACTGTTTGTTACTCAATCTCGCCTAAACTACTGAAGAGATTTGGGGATGATACCTGCCTGACATGGGAATACCGATTCCTGACTTACCATCATTATCATCAATTCAGTCGTAAGAACCACTGCTGAACAAAACTAGGAGTAATCCTATTATACTGTGCCGGAAACCACACTCACCAAATCTGCCAAGATAGCCGTGTGGTTTCCGACAGAGTATAATAGGACCACTCCTATTCATCCCAGGGATGTCGTAAGAGGCGACTTAGGAAATACAAGCTAAACAAAGCTTATAAACATCAATGAGACCTCTCCATCCCGCGGCCAGCGAGGAGAGTGTAGGCCAAATCCTCTGTCTGCTCTGGCCAAGTATGGCTCCGGTAGTACAGAGAGGGTCATGGTCCTGCAGTGGAGACTACAAAGACCTGATGATAATGATACCATGATGTATAGAGTAGGCCTGTGGGCGTGCCAGGTGCGACCGCTTTATGTTCAAACACGTCGACATCGACGTTAACGCGAGCGGAATCGCAGGAAAAAGCTAGTAGGAATATATATCATTGAAACTAACAGCCTCCGTGGTCCAGTGGTTAAGGCGTTTGCTTGTAGACCTGGGAGTCGTTTTGCCGATTCCCACGGGAAGCATACTTTGATTAGTTGTTTACTGTTTGGCTAGGACATTGCAGGCTTCAATCACCTGATTGTCTGATAATAAAGATAATTCCGTGCTTCGGAAGGCACGTTAAGCCGTTGGTGTCGGCTGCCATCTGGTAGTCGTTTAAGTAATCACGTCAGAGGCCGAGAGGCGGTTCCGAAGAACTGACACCAGGGTGTGCATGGTCGATTTTCCGTGTAACCACACGAAATGATGTTGATCATTGAAACTAACGTAAGATAAAAAACATTATCCTTACTAATATTATAAATGCGAAAGTGAGTTTGTTTGTTTATTTGTTTGTTTGTTTGTTTGTTACGCTTTCACGCCGTATCTACTGAACCGATCATCATGAAATTTTGCATACAAGTTCTCTGGAGTACGGAGAAGGACATAGGCTACCTTTTATCCCGGTAAAAAGAACTGTTCCCGAGGGATAGACATTGACGCGGGCGGAGCCGCGGGCGAAAGCTAGTGTACCTATAAAAACAGGTCACTCACTAGTAGGAAGGATATAATATACGCGAGTGAAGTCTCAGTAAAGCTAGTTTGCAATAATCTTCGTGACACAGTTCATACGGAACTTGTCAAATGATAAATAATGACAACCATTGTGTTGTACAGAACCCCTATCACCACAAGTCGACCTGCCCTTGGCCGAATTTGACTATTTATTGATTTCCCGTAGAGAACGAAGCATGTTTGTATTAATTGTTAAACCAGTATAATGGATGGATCATTAAAATTTTAATTAATTTTATTAACTATTTTTACGAATGTCAAAAGAGGTTATAGGTAGGAGTTTTTAACCAAATGCAAAAAGAGGAAGAGGTTATAATTCAGTTGTATTTTTTTAAGTGTTTGTTACCTCAGAACCCCATCATTTATGAACCAATTTTGAAAGTTTGAAAAAGAATGCTTTCATGTTCGTCCTATTTAAACTTCAGCATAATCGATTTAGTATTTTTTTTAATATGAAAGGTTATTTCGAAAAAGCTGAAAATTTTCCATACTTTCGTAGCCATAACAACACATAAGGAGCATGATCAGCCCATGATACTGAACCACTTTCCCCAGGGGACCAATCAAGGAATACGCCATAGAAAGTCGATCGATTTGCTCATCTTGTATGTCAATTTTTTTTATATGAAAGATTATTGTGATTTTCCATTACATAGAAATAGACGCATTTTTTTTTTAATCTATGTAAATACCCAATCGAATCTTTTTTCTTAATAATACCGCGTGATTTTAAATTTAAATATAGAATTGCAAGAAAAAAGGTAAAAATCGAAAAAAAAAAACATTAAGCTTCCCATACAAAGTCGCCGATCAGCTAAGCGAAATTCTATGGAAGGTCAAAATTTTCTTTTCGTTTACACCGCCGACGGACAGACAGACGGACAGACATGGCGAAACTATAAGGGTTCCTTGTATACTACGGATATAGGTCACTCACTAGTCTATACTATCTATACTCTATACTAATATTATAAAGAGCAAAGATTTGATTGTTTCTTTGTTTGTATGCATCGAATAGGCTCTGAAACTACTGGACCAATTTGCAAAATCCTTTCTCCATTAGAATCCAACATTATCCCTGATGAACATAGGCTATTTAAATACCTATATCTTCCCGTGTGAAGCCGGGACGGGCCGCTAGTAGGATATAATTTACGTAAGTGAAGGGTAAACCTAGATTGCAATAATTTTCGCGACACTGTTCAAAACGAACTTGTAAATTGATAAATCATCATCAGGTTCTTTTTAGTCTCCACTTCAGGAGCAAGACCCTCTCTGTACTACTAGGGCCATACTTGGCCAGAGCAGCCAGAGGACTTGGCCTACACTCTCCACGCTGGCCAGACGGGTTGGAGAGGGGTCTTAGATGTTTATAAGCTCTGTTTAGCTTGTATTTCCTAAGTCGCCTTCTACGACATCCACGGGAAGACTTGGAGTGGTCCTATTCTACTCTGCCGGATACCACACGGCTAAATTGATAAATAATGACAATCATTGTGTTTTACGGAACCCCTATCACCACAAGTCGACATGGCCTTGGCCGATTTTGACTATCGATTTTCCGTATAGAACGAAACTAGTTATGTTTGTGTTAATTGTCAAACCAGTTATCATCATCATTTAGTGACACGGTCTATCGACCATGCACACCCTGGTATTAGAGTTATTCGGAACCGCCTCTCGGCCTCTGACGTGGTTCCTTTAACGACTACCACATGGGAGCCGGGACCAACGGCTTCACATGCCTTCCGAAGCACGGAATCTTCTTTATTATCAGACAATCAGGCGATTCAAGCCTGCAATGTCCTAATCAAACTGGAAGCTACTAAACAAAGTATGCTTCCCGTGGGAATCGAACGAAGAACGGTCTACAGGCAAACGCTTTAACCACTAGGCCAGGGAGGGAGGTATAATGGATGGATCATTAAAATTTTATTAACAATTTTTATCAGACGTCAAGATAGGTTATAGTTTTAACCGACTTAAAAAAAGAGTGTCTTTTTTTAAATATTTATTACCTCAAATAAGAACTTCGTCATTTATGAAACAATTTTAAAAATTTGAAAGGGTATGCTTTCATGTTGGTCCCATTTAAATTTCATCACAATCGGTTTAGTATTTTTTATTAGTCTATTTTTTATATGAAAGATTATTTCGAAAAAGCCGAAAAAGTTCCATTCTTTCGAAGCCCCTAGAAGTAGCACAGAGATTGAGAAAGTTTTTAGAGACAATTCATGGGTGTCTCTCATAATATTTTAAAAATTGCACTTACATGCGCATTTACAATGTTTGATATTGACTTTGACGGCCCTATACATATTACGTACCTAAACTTACATGACCTTGGACGATAAGCTTTTTAACGAAGGAATTTCTCTAATTGGAGAACGAGGTATAGTTTACGACAACCTTTCATTGTGATAACCATCTCTTAAAAAACCTCTGATGTTTCTTACTTATTTCGGAGCTATACTTAAATAACATCAATAAAATACCTGTATTTTATTGATGTTATTTAAGTATAGCTCCGGTAGTGCAGAGAAGGTCACGCTCCTACAGTGGAGACTAAAAAGACCTCATGATGATGATGATGGTGATTTATCTATACATATACTAGCTTTCACCCGCGGCTCCGGCCACGTTAATGTCGATCCCTCGGGAACAATACTTTTCCGGGATAAAATGGAGATTTGGATATTGGAGACTGAGGTATTGTTAGATCCCTAGCCGTATCCCGAATGGCATAGGCTATATTGTTTTTGGCAGGGCAGTCGATTATTTAGATATTTGTTGTAAATAAAGTTTACTTCTAAGAAGCACGCAACGTCAACTCCGCGTGTGATATTTGCGCACATTTTACCTGTGCGTTATTAAGTACCAGACTAGCACACATTTAAGTTTAAATTATATAACGTATTTTAATGACAAAAAGAATGGAATGATTATATTAATGGCTAAAACAACTTATACGGACATCGATCTATAAATGTGCATTTAAAAAATATATATGATACATTTTCCACAGTTCTTTACATGCACCATTATCTATAAGAATATGTACACGTTTTTATTTTAAATCCAGTATTTATCACTATAATTATTATTATAATAGAAACAAACAGAAATTCAAAATATTTTTAACTAAAATAAGTGCTACTCGTAAGTATTACTTTTGGCTTATATTTTTTATGTATGGTTACTTGAGATAAAGTTATTAACTTAAAAGAATAATATTATAACACTTACCCAAGGACTGCTTGACACCAAAAAGACACAAATTTTAAAAAATAAATCGTTCACTTCAAAACTCCCGCCAATAAAAGCGCGCGGAATTTAAACTGCAAATTCCAAATTTCAAAATATCCTTTCACAATTTGAATTCTGAATTCCCTTATTATAATTTTTTATATTTTCAGCGTTCTGTTAACAGCCTCTATCTTTTTAATTATTAGGCTGTAGCAGAAACGCGAGCGCGTGCGCCGTGGTACAGTGCGCGGTTTGAACTAACCTAGCCTAGGTTCCTACCCAACCTTGATGGCTACTGAAAGCCCCGCCCGGCTATCGCATTCTTCGGATTTAATTAGATCAACTTAGCAATACGAGTAGAGCCTATGGTCCTTGGTTTTTGCTTTGTTATCGGAGTATTAAAATTTAGATTATTCCGAGGTAAGTAACGATCAAAGGTTATAAGATGACAAATTTACATGTTAGTGAGGTCTTTACTTACTAGGGTTATTTATGTTCAAGTTAATTTTAGACAAATCCTATTTTTTTTTAATTCGTGGACTATTTTGATTATTCTCATGGAAAATGCTGGGAATTGAAATAAAAATTTAATTTTTGATATTCAAATTCCTTTATTTCAGGTGAAGAAAAAAATAATATCTTTTAAAATTACAGTGATAATAACTAACTACTATTATAACTAACTATATACAATATAAACATGAATTGAAAAAAAAAGAGTAGGTACTAGGAAAATGTGTCTTCAAAATCAAAATATTATTAAAAAATTAAAAATCTAAAATTCTAAATCTTAATATTATTCAATTCTTATTCGAATTCCTAGTATAGACCCCATGAGAAAGTTATTCATATTTTATTATATTCATTATAAGGAGCCTGATGGCCTAGGGCTTTAGAATAATTAGCGCTTAGACGTGTTAAGCAACCCCGGGCGCAGTCCCTGGGTTGGGTGACCGCAAGTGGCATAAAAATATCTCGAGCTCCTCCGAGGTTCGAAAGCCACACAGCTGTTGGTTGGTCCCATCTCTGACACCAGTTATGGCCACTTACACACATGAAAACAAACAAGTTATTCAATTTAGGGGGTTAGTCACCCCTTCAAACATACTGTCAATCATTTGCCTAATATTTCTATTTCCTACTTAATACTAGTCTAAAACTGTACTGGGCGTAAAGTTATCCTCAACCAAGCCTTCCGAAGGTGAGCGTGCCTTCCGAAGCACGAAGGAGGCCCTTCAGACTTCCTCCATGTTCCGTGCACGTTCAGCCATTCGTCTCGTCTGTCACCATTGATAGCAGTCGATAAGCTTGAAAAATCTGACACCAGTGTTGGCCACTTACACGAACAACTTTTTCTATGGGACCGTTCAAGTATTACGTAAGCACTATATCAGTTATTTTCAGCCCCCTCCTCCCCCTTGTCAGCAAAAGTAAAAAGCTCTTCCCCTCGCCCGTCACATTGCTATAATAATAGCCCTAGCTTACGTAAACATTGCTATAATTTTTACAAAATATGTATGTTTATTTTGCATAATGTTGCTGACGTCATCGCCGTGCAAACCCTTCCACCCCCTTTGTCAGCAAAAATAAGCCTAGCCTAGACCCCCCACTCCCCCATTCGCTGCTTACGTGATATTCGAATGACCTCTATGGGATAAAAGCTGCTGGGAACTTGAAAAGAAATCAACGTTACTATACAAATTGCCCAGCCTAGCCGGCTGAACACTTTTGTAAGATAATTTCGATTTTTTTCTCGGGTTCCATAGGAAAAGTTGTTCATATCAACGAGCTGAGTCTACCCTCCGAGGCTATGTCGAGAGAACGTTTTACATCCGGTATAAAATTATACAAAAGAAGAACTGAATATTAAATTAATTACGTTGTCAATGTTATGATTTTATAATAGCATGAATCCTTGCTGGTCTGGGACAAAAGAAAAAACGTAGAATGTGTCAGCTGCTTATCTTCGCCCGCAGATCGTAAAAGCCGATCGAGGTAATGTGTAAAATCTAAGGAATCATGTTAATAGACGATGCGGCTAGCAACCCATCACTATTTTGATTCCTTTTTCCACCTAATGGAACCACTAACCAACATGCTAAACGTGGCCTTCAGGTCTTATAGACCTAGGCTCTGTCTACCCCGCAAGGGAAAAAGACGTGATAGTATGTATGTATGAATCCTTATTAATATTATGAACACGAAAGTTTTTAAGTATGGATGTTTGTTACTCAATCACGTCAAAACGGGTGAATAGATTTTAACGAAATTTTGCACACTAATAGGTTATTACTTGTATTAACACATAGGCTACCTTTCATCCCGAAAAAAGACTATTTCCGCGGAATCGACATTAGCGTGAGTAGGGCATGGAATACCGAAATTATTTTCATACCGGTATTGATACCGGTATTGAAATTTCAAAAACCGGTATACCGGTATTTCGGTATTTTTTCGGTATTTTTTAAACTGCTAATTTCTGTTGAAATTATTCCAATAGCGATTGGTAAGGCTTGTTTCCGGAGAGCGATCAATCAATTAATCATTTTATTTGTCAAAATAGGTACACAAAAAATAGTTAACAATATTGTGGAATTAGTAACACTATGTTTTGCCTACACTTAGGAGTACAAATATAAGCGTTTAGTTATTACTGAATCTTACAAAAAAAGAATATGTATTATAAAGTTAGTCAAGAATCATGCAGAATGTCAAATATTAATGGTATGCATCAAAAATTCATTTATGTCACAATAGGCTTTATCAATTAAAATAGAAATAGAAATTAAAATTCTTAAAAATGACAATATTGCAATCTGTAAGTTGCCTAGGTAGCTTGTTGTAGATTTGTTCAGCCGTACAAAGAAGGCTTTTTAACTCCGTGCTTGATATTGGTGTTCTTATCTTATGACCATGACATTGCAATCTCTTACTAGCTGGATTAAATAGTTTTGGGAAAAGCTTCTCAACACACTTTACGAATAATGCTGTTTTATATATGTATCGCGTGGGAACTGTAAGTATTCTTAGCTCTTGGAAATGTTTCTTACAGCTTTCCATATTTTTTAGTTTTTTTACAGTTCTTATACCTACATTTTTGTGCCTTGAATATTTTACTTTTAGTTTCTGATGTTTTCGCGATTGTTACACATTTAAATAAAATCACTTTAATACGGTATTATCGCGTATATTACATTATTTTTACAACTAACGTTTCGAAAACTTTACAGTTCATGGTCGAAGGTAGACTAAGTTGACATTTGTCTTTGTGTTATAAGAACTATACAAAACTACCGCCTACAATATTTATTGATAACGTTCCGGATAGTATTGGCTCACGGTGTCTGAAGGTCTTGCAGTCTTGTGATGAGCTTGATATTTTATTAAATTGATGACAGGATCCCAAGCTGGTGGTAATTGCCAACCATCCTCTCTATTGAACTCTATTTAATTTCAATAGAGAGGATGGTTGGCAATTACCACCAGCTTGGGATCCTGATCAATGAATAAAAGTAATCAAAAATACCAAAGAAAATCCTTAATTTGATCCAAGAATTATTTAAATTGTTTCCTTGGCACACATATCACAATCAAACTCATTTGAATATATATTCAAATTAGTTTTACTCTCCAATGAAAAGACACTTTGCCCTAAGGGTCTTCATGGAGAAATACAGACGAAAAACACGCCTCTCCACTTCCTGTTTCGGTATGGACGAGGGATGATCTGGTGGGCATTGAAGTATTGACATTATCTGCGACATGTACCGTGACTCCGATCCCAGAGTTAGCATTGCTGTTGGTGAACCGTCATAGTTGGAGTCCTCCAAGGCTCGGTTCTCAGCCCCTTCTTTTCAGTGAGATATTAGAAGAGTCAAAAGTCATCAGAAATACACTTGAGCTTTGTCCGTGGTTGCTCATGCATGTATACTGACGATATCGCACTGGCAGATGCGGAAAGTGGAAGACGTGTGCGACGCGTGAATATGTGGAAGGAGTCGCTTGAGAATAGCGGCTTGGAACTAAATGTGGCGAAGACTGAGTACATGGATTGCAACGAAGTCGAGCGTACTGACCAGTTTAAATACCAGGGATCTGGCCTTACGCGTCCGGAGATTTCAAAGCTTGCATAACGGCAGCGTGGACAAAGTGTCGCGTGGTGATGTAATTTGTGACCCAAAAATGTCGGTAAAACTGAAAGGACAGGACATTTTAGACCTGTCCTTTTATATGGAAGTGAAACACAGGCTACGTGAACGGCTCAAGATGGAGTTGCGGGTCACGGAAATGGATATGCAGTGCTGGATGTGTAGAATTACGCGAAAGGGCCGCATAAGGAACTCACATATTCGCGGCAGCCTCCATGTTCATCACATAGCAGACAACTCTCCTGCAGAGCCGCCTACGCTGGAACGGTCATGTTTAGCGAAAACCAGGAAAATACATAGGGAACAATTGTCTGGCCATGCCGCCTCCACCGAATCCCGGCAGAAGGGAGAAACCCCAAGAAGTGCTGGCATGATGTAATTGCAGTGTCTAGCTTGAGTAGTTGATTTTGTTGTGATATTTTTATAAACGAGATTATTCATGATTCATGCATATGAAAACTCATCAGCAGTATGAACAACACTATGAACCATAGAAATCGAACGTTCTTCAAAGACTTTAAACAGGAATTGTAGAAATAAATTAAAGTTTTAGAAATACCGAAATACCGGTATTTCATCCTCAAATACAGGTATCAAAATACCGTTTTTTTTTTACCGGTATACCGGTATTTCGGTATACCGGTATACCTGTATCCATGCCCTAAGCGTAAGCGGAGCCGCAGGCGACAGCTAGTGATTCAATATTTTTGTTAAAAAATGATGAAATTTGTTTTCATTGTCATCTCCAGGAAGCTGTTCACACAGTTTATATTCTTAATTAATATTTTTCTTAACTAACACTATAAACGCGAAAGTTTGTAAGTATGAGGAGACTGCTAGTAATTCAATATTTTTGTTCAAAAATGATGGAATGCGTTTTCATTGTCATTTCCAGGCAGCTGTTTACACAGTTTATATTCTTAATTAATATTTTTCTTAACTAACACTATAAACGCGAAAGTTTGTAAGTATGAGGAGACTGCTAGTAATTAAATATTTTTGTTCAGAAATGATGGAATGCGTTTTCATTGTCATCTCCAGGCAGCTGTTTACACAGTTTATATTCTTAATTAATATTTTTCTTAACTAACACTATAAACGCGAAAGTTTGTAAGTATGAGGAGACTGCTAGTAATTCAATATTTTTGTTCAAAAATTATGGAATGCGTTTTCATTGTCATCTCCAGGAAGCTGTTCACACAGTTTATATTTTTTTAAATACATTAACTGGCTGTCAAGAAAAAGCGACAGGAAAAAGCAAAAGTTAGTCACAATCATGTCACGTAGCCAGTATAATATGATACTGGCAGGAGCGGAGTTTTTCTACTGGCTCTTTATTACCTGGAAGCTGGGTTTTGTCCGCATTCTATGCGAGTTATTTCCTAGAACTGTGACGGCTGGGACGTGTAGGTCATATTTTGGTCTTTCTTTTGGCCAGCCTTTTGTAGATAGACCGGCACCACTATTATTGAGATATAGTTACATATATAAATAGCTTTATATATTAAAATATATGCTAACTATAATCCTACTAATATTATGAATGAGAAAGTATCTATGTCTGTCTGTTACCACTTTACGCTTAAATTTTCAAAGCAAAAACTACATACATACCTAAATATCTGTCTGATACATACATATTATCACGTCTTTATCCCTTACAGGGTAGACAGAGCCTATAAGGTCATAAGACCAAAAGGCCGCGTTTAGCGTGTTGGTGGGCGTAAAGATGGAAAACGAAATCAAAATAGGGATGGGTTGCTAGCCGCATCGCCTATTGTCATGATTATTTAGATTTTCATCCATTCCCTTGACCGGCCTCTACGGTGTGCGCGGGTAGAGAAGCAGCTGGCACATTCTACGTTTTTTCTTTTCTCCTAGACCAGCATAGAAGAGCATTTTTTTAAGATTTTGAAAGCAAAAACTTAAAAAAAAATAATTGCTTTTGAAGTTTGGGGAAGAACAAAAGATAACTTTTATTCCGGAAAATATACGATTATTAAGGATATGGATAACAATCGCTATAAACGCGAGCGAAGCCGCGGGCTATAATTAGTCTACATCTACACTATCTACACTAACATTATCAGGAGAAAAGATTTGATTGTTTGTTTGTTTGCATTGAATAGGCTCCGAAACCGCTGGACTCATTTGAAAAATTCTTCCATCATTAGTATCTTGCAATATCCCTAATGAACATAGGCTATATAGGTAATAAATACCTATAGTTATCTACCCGTGCAAAAAAAGGCCGTGCCGCTAGTAATATTATAAATGCGAAAGTGTTTTTCTTTGTCTATTTATTTATTTTTTGTCACGCTTTCACGTCCTAATTACTGAACCAGTCATGATGAAATTTGGTATAACTATCTGTCTGGGATATGAAGACGGATAATGGATACCTTCCATCCAGGAAAAAAGTATTGTTCCCAAGGGATTGACATTAACGCGCGCGGAGCCGCAAACGACAGCTAATACTGTAGAGGTACCTACATATTATAATATTTAGTCGTGGTCGTGGTAGAGCCACGCTACTGGAAAAAATATTCTTGTAAGTAGCGAATGGGCCGGCTTGTCCGGGGAAGTACCACACTCTCACAGAAAATCAACGTTTGAGTAGAAGCTTTACCACTTCTATGCTTTGTTCGGTGAGTGAGAGAGCTGGAGGTCCATCCTACTCCATATCTATCTCCCAACTCTTTGAAAGGCCTGCAACGCTCCTGTTACACCCTGGTGTTGCAGTTGTCCATAGGCAGCAGTGATCACTTAACATCAGGTGACTCGCTTGCTCGTTTGCCGTGCTATCCAAAAAAAAAAAAAATTGGTTGTCAATGAAGTCGGTTTACAGACAATAATTTTACGTAATAACCGTAGAAGAGAGTTAGATGAGTCAATAGCTTAGGCCGATCGTGCCTCTCTATCGCTTGTTCCGCGCTCTCGCTTGCACACGGAACGTGACGCTTTTTCGTGCGTGCAGCTGGCGTTCATTAATTTATAAGACGTTATTACGTCAATAAAATTTAAACTCATTGAATGTTTAAAATAAGTAAATAGATATATACGGACAATTCACACAGATTGAGCTAGCCCCAAAGTAAGTTCGAGACTTGTGTTATGGGATACTAACTCAACGATACTATATTGTTTAAAGACAATCTTCAGAGTATTACAATCGTCACCCAGAGAGCCTCATTACGTATCTGATTTCTCCGTCATCAAGTCGAATCGTAATCACTTTTAAATTAATAGGGGAATACCACCGGTCGATAGTCGATTCCTAACGATTGACTAATTGTTTAGGAATCTTTTATTTTCGGTATTTTGTATCTTTCTTGTAATGACAGAAAATAATGATTAGCAATGCCTATAGCTTGGTCATTACTGTGATGTAATATTATATTTTATGATTCGATTGAAAATATTATCATCAAATTTAAGAGCTGGGCTTTTGTCGGTGGAGCTTTTTACATTCTTCTCTTTAGAGGCCTCTCCGCCAGTTTCTTCACTTCTCTATAAGAAGTAACTTTTGTTTTTTTTCTTTTATTTGTTTTAGAAATGTGTGTCTCGGCCTTCCCAGTCCCCTTTTACTTTTATATTTCCTTAAAGATGTTCTTGATCAAATTGTCGTGTTTACATTTTCTTTTTGCACAGTCTTACGATGGACTATAACAAAGAAAGTTTGCTCACGCTAAATATATAAAAAAAAATAAAAAATGATTGACTGATATTGTTATTACGCTGACGATGTAGACGACGTTGTGGCTTGTGGCCACCTCCATTTGTTACATCCAGTTTTAACTAATTCAGTACAGTAAAACATAACAACAATACAATACAAAATATCTTTATTGCGCCATAGTAACAAAAACACACAAAGGACATAATTAACGTAACATAATGACACAAAGGCGGACTTATTGCTAAGCAATCTCTTCCAGCCAACCTTCGGGTAGAGTAGAAGATAACTTTTAAAAAACAACATGAAATATATTAAATATATACTAAAAGAAGTAATTAAAATTTTAACTAATTAATAAATTAATAACTAGATATTAACTAATTAATAATTTGGCTAGCTCCGTAGCGCAGCGGTCAACACGCCAGCCTGCGACACGAGAGTGCCCGGGTTCGATCTCCGGCCAGGTCAAGATGGAAAATGATCTTTTTCAGATTGGCCTAGGTCTTGGATGTGTATCTATATATTTAGGGTGCTGATGGGGTTGCCTAGGTATTGTAGTGCATCGGGGAGGCCCGCGTAGATTGCTTTTTTGCTACTAACACAGTCGCAAGTTGTCCATAACGCAAAATATCCCCTGGTCGCAAAATGTCCAATGCGCGCATTTTGCGAAAGGGACATGCGACCAGGAGACATTTTGCGAAAGGGACATTTTACGACTAGGAGGACATTTTGCGTAAGTGACATTTTGCGACGATACGAATGTAATGTCTTCTAAGGTTCGTTATGACGAGTTGCAAGAATGACGAGTAGCGAAAATGACGAGTTGCGCCAGCATGACGAGTTGCGTTAATGACGACGTGCTACTAATCCTAAGTTCTTATGGTGAAAGAATTTTTCAAAACGGTTTAATAGTTTCGGAGCCTATTAAATGCAAACAAACAATCAAATCATTCCTATTTATAATTATCATCATCATCAGGTCTTTTTTCCGAGGAATCATGTTAATAGGCGATGCAGCTAGCAACCTATTACTATTTTGATTCCGTTTTCCACCTAATGCCCACTAACATGCTAAACGTGGCCTTCGGGTCTTATAGACCTAAGCTACGTCTACCCCGCAAGGGAAAAAGACGTAATACAATGTATGTATTAATTTTAATATAATACCCGTATACACAAATTTATAGGTTTCTGAATATGAGTTCTCGAACTCATATTCAGAAACCTCGAGTGGTCAAGATATGGTATCAAAATCAATGGTGCACTACTAAATCATTTAAGGTTTGCAGACGATCTTATACTAATAAATGAAGACCCATGCAAGCTACAGGTAATGATTGAACAACTTGTGTATGAAAGCGAAAAGGTGGGACTACTAATGAATATTGAGAAAACTAAATTAATGACAAATAGAGAGAAAGTTCCAATTAGAACCCAAAAAGGCCCTATAGAGTATGTGGAAGAGTATACATATCTGGGACAGATTATCTCCCCAAAAGACATATCAAAAAAAGAAATCGAGAACAGAATAAACATAGCGTGGAAACGTTATTGGTCTTTAAAAGAAATTATGAAAAATCCTGAGTTACCACAAAAAGCTAAGAGAACAGTATTCAACAGCTGCATAATACCTAGCATGACCTACGGGTGCCAAACCTGGAGTTTAACAAGCAAAGAATACAAAAAGTTGGAGACATGCCAGCATGGTATGGAACGAAGTATGCTGAATATACGAAGAAAAGACAAAGTAAAATTAAAAACTATAAGAAAACATACAAAAGTCACAGATGTTACATATACTATCAAAAAATTAAAATGGAGGTGGGCAGGCCATCTGATGAGAACCAAACTAGATAAGTGGGCAAAAGACTTGACAGAGTGGTGTCCAAGATATAACAAAAGGAGAAAGGGCAGACCATATTGCAGATGGGAGGACGATATCAAAAAAGTAGCGGGCCCGACATGGACAAGGAAGGCACAAGACAGAGAATTATGGAAGTTTCTAGGGGAGGCCTATGCTGAAAAGCAAGACAATCAGAAACACTAGTTTAATTGCCAGTGTCTAATAATCGATAATTGAATGTTGATAATTTAGTTTAATAGGAAATTATAATATTAATACAAATATAATTATAATAAATTGTTCGAAGTAACTAAATGGAAATGTATGTAATGCGAATGTCATATTGATTGATTGTTAATAAAGGCTTTATTATTATTATTCTATTTATATGATTTTTCTCCTCGCGAAGAGGGTATACACCTAATACGCGGGCCGAAGCCAAGCGTAAAAGGGGGGAAGGGGTCATTGGATGCTATAGGTAGAGGTTAGTGTCGACGAGCTCAAGAACTTACGGGTGATGCGACAAGTATTAAGAATCACGGCTTTTTGGATCAAGGTAAGTATGTGTGATGGCATATCTAGCGTTTCTAAACTATTTTTAAGAGATACCGGTATAATTCCTGTGGATGAAAGCACTATGGGCACAATATGGACCGTTTGGGCTTTCCATTGGGTTTTAATCTCAATTGCTAGGTCCTGATATTTACTTAGCTTTTCTGATATGTTATTATTATTATACACAAATTTATAGAAATCCAGTTATATGTTAAGGCGTAGTGGCTGAGTAACTTTCGTATTATTTATAATTAATACGCTTATTAAGTCCATGCGAATGAAATCGCGGGCATCAACTAGTCATTAATAATTTCAATAAAGGTAAAATAATTCTTTGAATCTTGAATGTAAGAAAAAAATGTGAACTACTTGTTGCTGGCCAAATAAACCAAACTAATTATTATTATAAATATAATTTCAATTTGAATATTTATCATAGACATGATAAATATTCAAGTTGAAATTATACTTAGATTGGAAGTTATTTATTTGGTAGCGTTTATAGAGTACATTCAGTAATTATTTATTTACATTTGCGACAAGTTTAAATGATAATCATATCTTATTTTGTCAGATATTATTTATTATTGTAATATATGCAATAATAACTTGTCTGGTGCAAATGCTAAAGATATCTAAAATACGATATTCAAAGAATATTGTGTTAATTCTGAGCCAAGATTTATTAGTTTGCATAATACTAATCTATACTTCTATACTAATATTATAAAGCTGAAGAGTTTGTTTGTTTGTTTGAACGCGCTAATCTCAGGAACTACTGGTTCAAATTGGAAAATTCTTTTTGTGTTGGATAGTTAATATATTGAGGAAGGCTTTAGGCTATAAAACATCACGCTGCGACCAATAGGAGCGAAGCATCAATAAAAAATGGTTTGAAAACGGGGGAAAAATATTTATAGTTGAGGACATCCAACGTGTGCGATGCGTAAACGGTTCAAGTTACCCAAAAAATGTGTATTAAAGAATTATTCCTCTTAAAACGAACTAAATAAATGTCCGCGACAGTATATGTCTATAATAACAGAAATTGCTGCGGTAGAAGTCGCGGGCAACAGCTAGTTATAAATAAAGGGTTGGTCATGTAGTAAGTTACTTCGTTTTCAGAGATATCGTGTTTATAAGCTTTATACATGATATTAAAACTACTCGTAAATTGACGTTTTTTTTATTGTTTTTTGTATGTATGTATATTCTCCACAAATTAACTGAATTTTATGAAACTTGGTACATAAACATTTAGACGTACAGGACACAGGATAGGCTAATTAATTTTTTTCTTTGTTTAGAAATCGTAATGTACGCGAACGAAGTCGCGGGTGCAGCTAGTCCTTACTTCCTTATCCTTACTAATATTATAAATGTGAAAGTGAGTTTGTTTGTTTGTTTGATTGTTTGATTGTTTGATTGTTTGATTGTTTGATTGTTTGATTGTTTGATTGTTTGATTGTTTGATTGTTTAAATGTTTGATTGTTTGATTGTTTGATTGTTTGATTGTTTGATTGTTTGATTGTTTGATTGTTTGATTGTTTGATTGTTTGATTGTTTGATTGTTTGATTGTTTGATTGTTTGATTGTTTGATTGTTTGATTGTTTGATTGTTTGATTGTTTGATTGTTTGATTGTTTGATTGTTTGATTGTTTGATTGTTTGATTGTTTGATTGTTTGATTGTTTGATTGTTTGATTGTTTGATTGTTTGATTGTTTGATTGTTTGATTGTTTGATTGTTTGATTGTTTGATTGTTTGATTGTTTGATTGTTTGATTGTTTGATTGTTTGATTGTTTGATTGTTTGATTGTTTGATTGTTTGATTGTTTGATTGTTTGATTGTTTGATTGTTTGATTGTTTGATTGTTTGATTGGCCCTTCTGGCAAAGTAGCTTTCGACCTATAAGGCAAAAGATGAGAGTTGCTGCTTTCCAAAGGGTTTTGCTATAGATTCTCAGATTGGCCCTTCAGGTTATGCATGCACGTAATCGCGGCCCATCAGGCAATATGAGAGTTTGCTGTCTCTCCAAGCCTTGCGCACACTGGCAAAGCCCAAAGCCGAGGTCCGTCCCTCCTGTCCCATTGGTGATGTCGTCTATAAAGGCTGAGGGCACTCTGCCCTCGCCTCAAACGCCCGGTGAAGTAGCGAAAGCTCACTAAGAGCTAGAGTTACATAGTCAATTCACAAAAAAGGGGCGGGCTGCTAGTTATTTATAGAAATATTTAGGTGTCTGTCTATTGCATATTCATCATCGTGTCTTTTCGTCTCCACTGCAGGAGCATGACCCTCTCTGTATTACCGGAGCCATACTTAGCCAGAGCAGACAGGATTTGGCCTACATTCTCCTCGCTGGCCAGACGGGTTGTAGAGGTCTCATTGATGTTTATGAGCTTTGGTTAGCTTGTTCCTAAGTCGCCTCTTACGACATCCATGGGAAGACTTGGAGTGGTTCTATTCTACTCTGCCGGAAACCACACTCTAAGTATTGCTTATTATGGCCTGGTATCTTAATTTATAGTTAATTGCAATAATTATGCTCAATTAAACGAAAAAGGCGATATGACAATAAATTATAGGCTTCACATTAACACGGCATTGTTATCTTAGATATGTATAAGATAAAATTGCAATATTAACGTTTCCGTATTGCAGCGGAAGTGCATTGTGATTGATAACAGGTAAGGCAAGCTGTCGTGAGGGTTGCGCTTGATAACCATGGCAATCATAAGTCTAATCATAACTTATATGATAGCTCATATAATAATAACTTAAACGAACTTATCTATATGAAGTTCTATCTTAATTATAAAAAAACAAGCTAAAGTTTGCAAATACAGGAGTCTAGGCTCTGAATATGATTTTGTCCCATTCGGTGTCGAGATGTTTGATTTTATTCAATTAAATAATGTTTACTTATTATACATGTTTATATATGTTTATTTAGTAATATGTTTACTTACCTAACCTTTGTTCCTGATAGAAACGACCGTGGGGTCACATAGTACCAGGGTCGGACAGACAGACTAGACTTCCGTTAACTGGTCACGAAATGATAACGATTAAAGATTCAAACGACAGTATTGTCAGATAAATCAATTGATTACATGACAATACTATTGCTACTGCATTTGTGTGAAAGGTCGGCGTAGCCGTGTAGCTTATTCATCATTCCAGCTGTTAGAAGTCCACTGCTGGACGAAGCTGGCACGCAGTTTCTTTGGCTTCTTGTGCTTCCGACGCTGCTGCCTATGAGAAGCATTTTTAAGCTGGGGAAGGATAGGAAGTTGTTGGATTTAGGAAGGGAATGAAGGTATTGGGATACTACTCACTCGGATGAAACGGAAAAGCAAGTGGCAACTCGGGAAGCCGGGAGCGCGTACCCGATGCTATACCTGGTAACTCTTCCTCAACTGCCTGTCCGGTGGTTACCGGACAGGCAGTTGAGGAAGAGTTACCCAGCCCGTCATACGAACAACTTTTCCCACGGGACCAATTCTGGGAACCCGAATTATTTTTTGACATTCCCATACCATTATGTTGGGAATTAGTAAGTCGTTTTTTTTTAGTTTGCTTTGATCCCATAAGAAAAGTTGTTCATTTTTGACGGGCTGATTTACCACTTTAAGGGAATGTTGGTAGTTTTACATACTGTATAGGCATAAGCAAAGGGGTATTGGTGTTTATTAAAATATTCCAGCCTAAGCGTACCTAATAGAAAATACAAGCTAAACAAAGCTCATAAATATCAATGAGACCTCTCCAACCCGTCTGGCCAGCGAGGACAGTGTAGGCCAAATCCTCTGTCTGCTCTGGCCAAGTATGGCTCCGGTAGTATAGAGAGGGTCATGCTCCTGCAGTGGAGACTAAAAAGACCTGATGATGATGATGATGATGAAGCGTAACTACCTCCAAAATTATATTAATTTCATCAATAAATACATGTAGGTATACACACACATACCTAACGTACACACGTGACTTTTTTATACAATACTAGCTTTCGCCCGCGGCTCCGCCCGCGTCAATGTCGATCCCTCGGGATTGGTACTTTTTCCCGGGATAAAAGGTAGCCTATGTTCTTCTCCGTACTCCAGAGAACTTGTATGCAAAATTTTATAATGATCGGTTCAGTAGTTACGGCGTGAAAGCGTAACAAACAAACAAACAAATAAACAAACAAACTCACTTTCGCATTTATAATATTAGTAAGGATAAGGATTTACTAATCAATCAACAAACTAACACTTAATATATGATTAATTGAACTAGCCCCGGAACTGCCGTCGGAAGGCGGCCCTAAGTACATTGGATCTTTAATATACTTACAACATGTTTTGTAATATAATCTATCAATACAAAAAGTAAAGAAATAAAGCTTCGTATTAATGTTTTTTTTTTATTATTAGTAGATTTTGCGATAAGTGATGCTTAGTCTCCAAATTATTTATTATTTTTATTACATCGCTGTTAAATTGTAAGTACCTACAATTACTTACAATTTAACAGCGTTGTATAATTTAGAGGTTTAATAATCATTACTTAAACTATACCTCACACCTCTTTTTGTACACGTGTACTTATGATCAACGGTCAATATTTTTCGTATTTAATTGCATGCAATTTTACACCTTCGGGCAATATATGATTATTACAGTGGCAACGTGTTCTGCATGGCGATCAGACTCTATAACGCGCTCCCAGTAGATTTAAGAGAGAATCGCCCTTTAAATACCTTCAAATCCAATTTGTTTAAATGGCTCTTAAGCAAATGTTTCTATGAAATTAATGAATTATTTAAATTAATTAATTGTAATAGATAAGTATATGACTAATTATTATTTTATTAAATAGTTAGTTTAAGTCAGGAGATAATTAAAAGCAAAATTTGTATAAAAAATAAATATTCCTACGCCGAATGTGGCAGAATATGTTTGTACTACCTATTGTTGTACTATTGTTAACACCTTGACTTTATGTTATCACCATGTTCTAAGGAATAAATAACTATTCTATATAAATTTTATCTTTAAGTCTTGACTCTTGACTTGGCCTGGCCTAGGCTTCTAATAGAACTCAGGTGAACAAGGATTAATTATTTAGTTCCAGATTCTTATTGTCATATTTAACTAAATAGGTACCCATTTCCAGGTAGTAGGTATTAACAACCAACGAAGCAAAATCCCTATAAAAAAGCGCTTTCAAATCCGTCTACCAGTTTGGCGGCTACATTGCTTCAACAAACATACAGACAACATACAAACAGTAACAGGTGAAAAGTAAAAACTCCATCTTCTTCTTCGAGAGTCAAATATCATCGGCTTTATTTCTGTACTCTGTACGTTTTGTGACACATTCTTAATTTATAACGTTATTGTCTGCTTCCGTCATCAGGTATCTATTGCAAATTTATGTAATTGTACGATGGGTGTGGTCATGTGTCAATACAATAAGATATGAAACTGGCTAAGAGCGAGTTTACAATTGAAGATTCCGTAGTTTCGCTTTAGACTGTCTGAAGTATGAAGAAAAGAATAGATTTTCTTTTAGTATTTTCTAACCGATTGGAATATTTTTGATAGTGATTTTGATACTTACTTTAATTTAAATAAATAAATAAATATGTACGGACAAATCACACAGATTGAGCTAGCCCCAAAGTAAGTTCGAGACTTATGTTATGGGATACTAACTCAACGATACTATATTTTATAACAATTTTTTTTTTATGTATATCCAGCGGCAAACGAGCAGACGAGCTACCTGATGGAAAGTGGTGTAATACATATATAGATACACATCCAAGACCCAGGCCAATCTGAAAAAGATCATTTTCCATCTTGACCTGGCCGGGGTTCGAACCCGGTCACTCCGTGTCGCAGGCTGGCGTGTTGACCGCTGCGCCACGGAGCTAGTAAGTAAATAAAAATAAAGGAGTATGGTTGCCAGTTATCTAACTTTTCGCTTATCGAAAGTCCTACACGACGAATATTAAACATCAATTCTTGTATATTTCTAATAAATATATAATGGATCTTTGTTTGTTTGTAACTCTTTATTGCACATAACACATAAAAAATACAATAAAAGGCAATTCTTAAAACTAGAAATGTCAAAGGCAGACTTATCCCAATAAGGGATTTATTTCAGTCAACCAAACATTAAGAGGACAAGGAAGAAAGCAACAGGGTACCTAACTATGCACAATATTAAACAGAGTGAAAATATCTTAACATCTAACTAAACGAAAACAAATAAATGCTATTATAATCTTATAAATACAAAAATACATAAATAAATATATAAATAAACGTATATATATATATCGTTTTCTTTTTCGATCTTGTATATTTCTAATAAATATATAATCTAACTATAAAAAAAATGCCTACAACGATTTTGATAAAAATTAGTATGTGGGGCGTATGTTGAGTTAAAAAATTATCTAGCTAGGTGTCATCAGGGAACTTCCCGAGCGGATCTTGAATAGCCAGGTCACTCGTATACCGCGGTAATTTCAACCTCTGAACTCTATTAAAATCCTGGAATCAGAATCCCTAATGGAATATAGAACTGCAAGAAAAACGGGTGAAAATCGAAAATCGCACGTTTGTTGTATGGGAGCCCCTTAAATATTTATTTTATTCTATTTTATGTATTGGCTGTTATAGCGGCAATAGAAATACATCATGTGTGAAACTTTCAACTGTCTAGCGATCATGGTTGATGAGATACAGCCTGGTGACAGACGGACAGACAGACAGACGGAAAGCGGAGCGAAATTAATAAGGTCCCGTTTTTACTCTTTGGATACGGAACCCTAAAAAGTGTCAAGCGAGAGCGCGGAATAAACGATAGAGACACGATATAAGCGTTCGGCTTGTGACGCTTCTATATCTTTTTAACAATTATCACGTAATATTATCGTCCGTAAACGGACTTTACAGACAACTGTTTTTTTTTGTTTTATGTCTAAACTGGTTTTCTAATAAATAAATATAAATATAATATAATAAATAAATATAAACGGACAAATCACACAGATTGAGCTAGCCCCTAAGTAAGTTCGAGACTTGTGTTATAGGATACTAACTCAATGATACTATATTTTATAACAAATACATATATACATAAACATCCAAGACCCAGGCCAATCTGAAAAAGATCATTTTCCATCTTGACCTGGACGGGGATCGAACCCGGGCACTCTCGTGTCGCAAGCTGGCGTGTTGACCGCTGCGCCACGGAGCTATGCGGAAAACCTTCCGGAATGTAGATCCGGTATGTAGGTAAAACATCATTTAAATAAAATATCTATACATATAATAAAACAGTAAAAATATTTTGTCTGTACATTTAGAATTTTTGCCTGCCTCTATCCAAGAGGGACACTTAAAAAGAATAAAAGAAAGCAAAAAATTTTTTTTTAATTTTTTGTCTGTCTGTCTGTCTGTCTGTCTGTCTGTCTGTATGTATGATCACGATTATCTCCGAAAATACTGAACCGATTTACTTCAAACTTTCACCAATTGCTTTGTTTTAACTCAGCATAACATCTAAAGTTTGTTTCATCAAAATCGGTTCATTAAAAAAAAAGTTATCGTCATTTGAATGAACTCAAGGCATTAGTTGCCTGCAAATATACACTGGTGAATTTTTTATCGTTTTGGACCCTTAAAGGGGTGACTCAGACCATCAAAAAAACAACATTTCCTATGAGAACAATGCTGGGAAAAAAAATCGACATTCCCATACAAACTTGCCGGGCGGCGGTACTCTTTTTTAAGGAAATGACGTATTCTTTTTTTAGTTCCCATCATTGGTCCCATAGAAAAAATTGTTCATATTGATGACCTGAGTCACTCTTTTAAGGGTCCAAACTGTTCCTGAGGGATGGACACTAACGGCGGCGGCGTAGCCGTGGGCAAACGGCAAACCAACCAAAACTGCTGCGCCTAGAAACTTGAAATTTGGTACAGGAGTTCTTTTAATGATGTGAGTGAGCGCTAAGAAAGGATTTTTAAGAAATTTAACTTCTAAAGGGGTAAAATTTATATGGAATTTCCTTATTTCTGGACTTAGAAGTATGAAAGTAGGTATATAATACTCGATTAAAATTAAAAAAGATGTGTGTAGGTAGATGAAATTTGCAAAAATTCCCCCTTAAGGGGTAAAATGGGCGATATTTTCCCCTGAAGGGGTAAAATAGCGGGGTAAAGATTGTATTGGAATTTACTTATTTGTAGACTTAGAAGTATGAAAATAGGTAAATAAATTCGCAATAAATTCATAATTACAATTGAAAAAGATCTGTGTAGGTCTATATTATAAATGCGAAAGTAACTCTGTCTGTCGTTTTTTTTACGCTTCAACCATTGAACTGATTTGGATGAAATTTGGTATGGAGGTGTAAGGCCCGAGGAAGGACATAGGGTATGTTTGATTCCCGGAAATTCTACTGTTCCCGAGGGATCGACACTAACGCGGGCGGAGCCGCGGGCAACAGCTAGTCATAAATATGACGTAAAACTGTGCCAACTGGTCAATCAAGGCTGTTCAGGATGCAAATCCGCGTATCAGTAGGCGTCATTTCAGGGTTATAGGTAAATATCGTTATCCTTAATCAAACCAGCTGGAGTGCTATTTTTGAAATGATGCTGATCGTAAACGAGTGATTTTTCCATACAAACGTCGCTCGAAAACGAGTGTCACACTTTCAAAAATAGTACCCCTGTACAAAATGAACAACTTTTCCTTTGGGACCAATGCGGGGATCTAGTAAAAAAATTGTCTTTGGATACAAAAGTGTATCCTGGCAATATGTATTAAAAGTTTTTATTTGTTTTTTGATGGTCCAATAGGAAAAGTTGTTCATATAGACGGGTTAAGTCACCCCTTTGAGGGAACGTCAGTGGTTTTAATATAACGTAAATACTATGGAATCATTTGCTTTGTTGCTTTTCCAACTTTGTTTTTTTTTGTTGCTTTAACCACTGGACCACGGAGGCAGTTTGTGTTGTATAGCACCCAGGAAGGAAGTAAGTAAACTATCATCCTCACTGCTTGCCCGGTGTTTGCAGGCACGGCATCGGGTACGCTCGGCCTTTCCGAGCTGCTACTCGCCTTTTCCCCATTCATTAGAGCGTGTAGTATCCGAATAGCTTTATTCCCTTCCTAAATCCAACAAATTCCTATCTTTCCCCTTCTTCAAAATGCTTTCGATGGGCAGCAGCGTCGTAAGCACAAGAAGCCAAAGTACCTGCGCTCGCCAACCCGCCTGCCAAGCGTGGTGAGTATGGCAATATCCTCCCATGGAATAAAGAATCCTTGAGTAAGGCCCTTGTCCAGCAGTGGTCTTCTTTTTTGCGGTTGTAATGATGATGATAGTGATAGAGTATACTATGGAATGGAAGTATGGATAGTGGTCCTTGATTCACCTTGACGAACTATCTTACCTCATCATCATCAGGTCCCCTTTAATCTCCACTACAGGAGCACGACCCTCTCTGTACTACTAGGGCCATACTTGGCCAGAGCAGCCAGAGGACATGGCCAACACTCTCCACGCTGGCCAGACGGGTTGGAGAGGTCTCTTAGATGTTTATAAGCTTTCTTTATCTTGTATTTCCTAAGTCGCCTTCTACGACATCCACGGGAAGACTTGGAGTGGTCCTATTCTACTCTGCCGGATACCACACGGCTACTATAACTATCTTACCTACCAAACCTAAAATGCTTTCGGTGGGCAGCAGCGTCGTAAGCACAAGAAGCCCAAGTAACTGCGCTCGCCAACCCGCCTGCCAAGCGTGGCGAGTATGACAATATCCTCCCATGGAATAAAGAATCCTTGAGAAAGGCCCTTGTCCAGCAGTGGTCTTCTTTTTTGCGGTTGTAATGATGATGATAGTGATAAAGTATACTATGGAATGGAAGTATGGATTGTGGTCCTTAGTTGACCTTGACGAACTATCCTACCAAACGAGTAAGTACGAGTAATTATCCAAACATTGTCTTGGTTCAACACAAGGCCGCGCACTTTCACTATTGTCAATCGCTTCCTGGTTATTTGCAAGCCCGCTCGACCGAGACCAGAATTACTTACGTGGAAAAAATCTGCGTGAACCGAAATATCATCAGGACCTTGGATTTTGCATGGTTAATGTTGTGTTTCGTTATGTTTTTAATGTGTTCCTATGTTTTTTTTTAAACTGGGAATAATAGACAACAACGACAAATAAAGATCATACCTAAATAGTAAATCATTTATTTGTCAGAATTTTTTTTCGTCCGTCTGTCACCAGGCTGTATCTCATGAACAGTGAAAGCTAGACAGTTGAAATTTTCAAAATATTTAAGAGGGCTCAAGTACAACAAACGTGATGTTTTTTTTTGCTCTATATTGATAACGGCACTGTTGCCGTTATCAATATATCTATAATATACTAGCTGCCCCGGCGAACTTCGTTTCGCCATAAGTTAAAAACTATCCTATCTCTCAAGTTGGATCGAACTGCACATGGTGTGCGAATTTTATTATAATCGGTTAAGTGGTTTAGGAGTCCATTGAGGACAAACATTGTGACACGAGATTTATATATATTAAGATTGATAACGGCAACTAATATCATTATCTCATCTATACATATAATAAAACAGTAAAAATATTTTGTCTGTACATTTAGAATTTTTGACTGAAATGGATAGAGGGACACTTAAAAAGAATAATAGAAAGCAAAAAATTTTTTTTCGAATTTCTTGTCTGTCTGTCTGGTCTGTCTGTCTGTCTGTCTGTCTGTCTGTATGTATGATCACGATTATCTCCGAAAATACTGAACCGATTTACTTCAAACTTTCACCAATTGCTTTGTTTTAACCCAGCAAAACATTTAAAGTTTGTTTCATCAAAATCGGTTCATTAAAAAAAAAGTTATCGTCATTTGAATGAACTTAAGGCATTAGTTTGCATACACGGTGAATTTTTTATCGTTTCGGACCCTTAAAGGGGTGACTCACACCAACAAAATGATCAACTTTTCCTATGGGAACAATGGTGGGAACTCAAAATAAAATTCGACATTCCCATACAACCTGGCCGGGCGGCGGGAATTTTTTGTATGGAAATGACGAATTTTTTTTTGAATTCCCGGCATTGGACCCATAGAAAAAGTTGTTCATATTGATGACCTGAGTCACCCCTTTAAGGGTCCAAACTGTTCCTGAGGGATGGACACTAACGGCGGCGGCGTAGCCGCGGGCACAACGGCAAACCAATCTAAACTGCTGCGCCTAGAAACTTGAAATTTGGTACAGGGGTTCTTTTAAAGATGTGAGTGAGCGCTAAGAAAGTATTTTTAAGAAATTTATCTTCTAAAGGGGTAAAATTTATATGGAATTTTCTCATTTCTGGACTAAGAAGTATGAAAGTAGGTATATAAGTTCTAGATTAAAATTAAAAAAGATGTGTGTAGGTAGATGAAATTTGCTAAATTCCCCCTTTAAGGGGTAAAATGGGTGGTATAAACTTTGTATGGAAATTTTCTCATTTCTGGACTTAGACGTATGAAAATAAGTATTTATGTTCTAGGTTACAATTAAAAATATCTGTGTAGGTAAAATGGACGATATTTTTCCCTGTAGGGGTAAAATAGCGGGGTAAAGATTGTATAGGAATTTACTCATTTCTAGACATAGGAGTATGAAAATAGGTAAATAAATTCACGATTACAATTGAAAAAGATCTGTGTAGGTTAACTGGAAAAAATCCCCCAGAAGGGGGATAAAGTTTGTTTGGAAATTTTCTCATTTCTGGACTATGAAGTATGAAAATAAATAGGTATGTAAGTTCTCGATTACAATTAAAAAAGATATATGTGGGTGAAATGGACTGAATTCACTCCTAAAGGGGTAAAATGGGAGGGTAAAGGTTTTATGGAAATTTTCTCATTTCTGGACTGGTATAAATAATATCCATACTTCTATACTAATACTAATATTATAAATGCGAAAGTAATTCTATCTGTCGTTTTTTTACGCTAAATTTGGTATGGAGGTGTGAGGCCCGGGGAAGGACATAGGGTATGTTTGATTCCGGGAAATTCTACTGTTCCCGAGGGATCGACACTAACGCGGGCGGAGCCGCGGGCAACAGCTAGTCATATAATATATCATTATCTATCTGTATAGACTCTTGAAATATTTACAGAATATTTAGTTATATATTCTCTTTAAAAATAAATAATCAAATAAAAATTCATATTAAAGGCCCCCATACAACAGACATGATTTTTTGCCGTTTTTATAGATAACGGTACGGAACCCTTAATGCGCGTGTCCGACTCGCACTTGGCCGGTTTTTTTAATAAACGGGGAAAAGCTTCCGCAGTGTAGATCCGGTATGTTCGCAAAACATAATTTAACTAGAACACAACAAATATGACGTCAAACTGTGCCAACTGTTTTAGTCGTGGTAGAGCCACGCTACCGGCAAAATGATTTGCTAGTAGCATGAATGGGCCGGCTCGTCCGGGGAAGTACCACACTCTCACAGAAAATCGACGTCTGAGTAGAAGCTTCACCGCTTCTATGCTTCGTGCTGCGAGTGAGAGAGCCGGAAGCCCATCCTTCCCCCTCCCCTCCCTATTTCCTTCACCCAACTCTTTAAAAGGCCGACAACGCACCTGTCACACCCTGGTGTTGCAGTTGTCCATGGGCAGCGGTTATCACTTACCTGACAGGTGACCCGCTTGCTCGTTTGCCGTCCTATAACATAAAAAGAAAAAAAAACTAGTCAATTTATAGTATTGACACGGAGTTCTTGGCGGGAATTTTGACGGACTGCACGGTTTTTGTTTTGGATTGTTTTACAAATTGCTTCTAGTGGACTTTATAATGTGAAATCGGTGTAATTTGGTGTTATAAATGCCCATGTTTATGAACAATGTGTGGAATAACTAAAATGAAGTGTCATGGTGCGGCTGTAGTGAGATTTACATAGCGGGCTGGTGGTCGCTCGCCTTACTGCTACTGCGTCTATGATCAAACCAGTGGATTCGTGGGAATTGTCGCCAGGGGCTCCATTGAATCACCGAAATGAATTACACCACCATTTCGTTGATAACACGTAGAAAATATGAAGGGCTAAAAGGCACAGAAAGCCAAATGCCGTAAAACAAATATGAAAAAAAAAAAAAAAATATTGACACGTGACCATTGTGGTATCGGTATCTATGACGTGTCCACGACGTTTCATACAAAATTGAGTTGCGCCACAATTATACTTAGAGGGCGTTATGCTTCATTTTACCGATTATCTTATCTCTATGCATTTTACTTAGTATTTTCGATTGTTCAAATTACACTTTTATCTTGTAATTAAGAAATTCGTAATATCTTTTTTATACTTTAACACATTCTAATAAGTCTAGTTAATTTGCAGTGGCCCTACTGCCATCTATCGGTGACTCTGGAACTAAGCTTGCTAGAGCCTTTGCCAAGGCTCATGCCGCTATTACTGTAGAATCTTATTCTTTTCGAGTCAAAATGGTTATAATTTAAGCTTTTTCTTATACAGTTTTTGATTTATTTATTTATTTATTTATTTATTTATTTCCAACTCACAACCATCATTACAGGAATAACCTAATGCAATAGTCGAAGAAAGTTATCTAAAATACACATACAATTTACTTTTCATAACAGATATGATATAAAGCTATATTTGTAAACTCATTCAGCGTGCAACAGAATAAGTCTATTTTTAGTGCTATAGCGTTCAAAATCCGGAGAGCCCGCGACAGCGGCGCATCCCTGAGCAAGTTTGTCCTCCCGCACGGCACTACTAACAGAGGTGGCCGGCGACGCCTGGATACATATTCATTAGGTACACATAAACAAATCCACTCCAACAACGTAGGATTGTCTATTTTCCCCTTAAAAACTTTAAAAATATACGCACAAAGTGTCAGCTCCCTCCTGACACTAAGTTCGTTATACCCTACCATTCCCAGTACAAACAAAGTAGGGTACATAAGTGGGTACTGTGGGTACACGCCGTACAATCTTAGGTAAAGGAACCTAACAAACTTATTCTGGATTTTCTCCAGCATGGCAGTGTATTTGGCCTCACTCGGAGCCCAAACAACTGCATTGCTTTCCAGATGGCTCCGGACTAAGGCGTTGTATAGCGCAACAATAGCCCTTACATTCGTAAAGCTTTTGACGGTACGTAACGTGAAACCCAAATTCCTGAAAGCCTTTTTGCACACGCCAACAATATGTTCCCTAAAAGATAAATTGGTTGTGAACCGTACTCCTAAGTCCTTTACTTCCGTCACTCTGGGAATCTCCAACCCGTCAATGCTATACCTATATTTAATGGGCGAGTGTGCGCGAGATAAAGTAATAACTGCACATTTGGAGCTATTAAACTGCAAGAGATTTTTCTTACTCCAGGCTACTACACCGTCGATGTCACTCTGGAGTTTCCTACAGTCGTCCTCATTATATATAGGCAAAGCAAGTTTCAGGTCGTCGGCAAACAATAGGCACTGAGCATATTTTACGTTTTTCGGCAGGTCATTGATCATTAGGACAAACTGCAAGGGCCCAAGATTTGAACCTTGATTTACCCCTGAAAACGTAAAATATGGTTCAGACGCATTTCCTGCATATTCAACATATTGCTGCCTATCCCCAAAGTAACTTGCAAAGAACTGCAGCAGATGGGGGGTAAATCCGGCCTCTGATAACTTCTCGAGCAATACATCATTATTCACGAGGTCAAACGCTTTTTTGAAATCAAAATAAGCCGTATCCATTGATAAGTAGGTAGCCACAGCGACTCCTTTGTCGTTTGCCTTATTAAGATCTTCGACTGTGCAGGTGGAAGGACAGTTGGGGCACGTCATAAGGTGAGTCATCGATTATCCTGTACCATTATAATATACTAGCTTTCGCCCGCGGCTCCGCCCGCGTCAATGTCGATCCCTCGGGAATAGTACTTTTTCCCGTGATAAAAGGTAGCCTATGTCCTCCTCCGTACTCCAGAGAACTTGTATGCAAAATTTCATGATGATCGGTTCTGTAGTTACGGCGTGAAAGCGTAACAAACAAACAAACAAACAAACAAACAAACAAATAAACAAACAAACAAACTCACTTTCGCATTTATAATATTAGTAAGGATAAGGATAAGGATAAGATGAGACTAATATTATTGACCGATAATTTAACCTTTAAAACGAAATATTTTTATTTAAATTTTACTAAAAAACAATTCAACTTAATATTAAACATAATTAATAAAAATAAAAAATTATAAATAACTTGCAAATAAAAAACTTCTTCCAACGCACCACATCGAGGCAAAGTACCCAAAATGCTGGCAGCATTTCCCCGTTGCACAGCGAGTCCGATACGTTGTGCAAAAAAACTGCCAGCTCTTGGATCACCAGTTGCCTCGATGAGACGTGTTGTCAATTCCTTATAGAATTTTTTGGCTTCAGTGCCCCAGGGACCCAAAGTTTCTACAGCAAAAGGCAAGAATATGAAGCTGTCGGTCAATCCCGCGTATTACAATCGAAATATGTGAGGAAAAAGTTCGCTACATGTAGGATTTGAACAACAACCTTTGCTGGCCTGGTACGCGATTCAAAGCTACGGCAGCTCAGTGGAAGAGGGTCGACAGGCCAGATGTCAAAGGTTGTTGGTTTGAATCCTACCAATAGCGAATTTTAACATCACATATTTTCGATTTTAATATTAAAACTGAGCATTATAATGCTATATAATATAATTAAGATATTTTAACCTGTTTAAAGGCATCTGAAAGTTACAAATTACGAAAGACGTTCACCCACTAGTGATAAATAACTATTAAACATATTTCCTCCCAACACTTTTCGTAATTTAATTCCAATGCGATCACTGGATCACCATTTTATTTCTGTCTGTTTTTGTGTATGTCAAGTCAATATTGGTGTGAGATATTTCTATGATCAAGATCTATTTATTGGATCAATTTACGAGTGATATGGGGTTAATAGCTAAAATGGTGTCAACAATCCGGTACGAGGCCAGGAAAGCGGCAAGGCTTACTCAGAATCAGTACAATCTCCAATTTACTGTCCATAATGAAAATAATGAAGCACGCAATCGCTAAACTCCGATGAATGGGCGACTCTCGGGAAACTGGTCTTCGGGGTTTGGTTACAGTTAAGAGCCCGCCATATGCCAGGCGGCGTGGCGGTACAAACGCGGATGGTCTAAACGCGTTGGCTACTTTGGATATTTTCGTTTTTTAGGAATATTCAAGGGTTATTCGAAAAAGAAAAACATATGATGGCTGCCTTATCTGTAATGCAATAATAATCAAAAGTTTCAAGGTTAATTTTAATGTATTTGGTGAATAATGCTATACATATACCGAGTAAATTAGACGTGATTTGGAGGCAACTTTGCAATTTTTTTCTATCGAGAAAATTTAACGCAATCGTGTTTTTGAGTCAGATAGTTACCAGAGTTAGTCCTGATCTTTGCTGCATTTTTATTTCAACTTGAGTATTTAATTATTATTGATATAACAGTCAATCATGCAAAGCAGTGTGAGGTAGTACGGACCCTTAAAAGTACTCTTCACATTTTTTACAACAAAATATAAATGCGCAGTGCCCCTAATAAGAAATTCTTTCCCAATATGAAAAAACCGGCCAAGTGCGACTCGGACTCGCGCACTAAGAGTTCCGTACATTATATAGTTTGAAATGATTAAAAATATTTTTATTGTATGATGTAAGTCTATTTATATTACTTCCATGCTGGTCTGGGAGAAAAGAAAAAACGTAGAATGTACCAGCTGCTTCTCTTCCCGCGCAGATCGTAAAAGCCGATGAAGGGAATGGGTAATATCTGAGGAAACATGTTAATAGGCGATGCGGCTAGCAACCCATCACTATTTTGATTCCGTTTTCCACCTAATGGCCACCAACATGCTAAATGTGGCCTTCAGGTCTTACAGACGCAGGCTCTGTCTACCCCGCAAGGGAAAAAGACGTGATACTATGTATGTATGTAAGTCTAAATAAGTGCTTTTCGCAATTTTGCCTTCATCAGTGCTATAAGACGTTGCTTCGTACCAAATTTCCAAATTCTGAGTTCACGGGAGACTGTAGGCTTTGAGTCCCTTACGTGTGTCGAAAAATTATTAAAGATATTTTTATTACTAGCTTTCGGCCGCGGCTCCGCCCGCGTCAATGTCGATCCCTCGGGAATCTCTTTGTTAGATTCCGAAATCTTAGTTTATTTGTTTGTTTGTTTGTTTGTTACGCTTTCACGCCGTCACTACTGAACCGATCATCATGAAATTTTGCAAACAAGTTCTCTGGAGCCGCGGGCGAAAGCTAGTTTGATATGAATTTCAGCTTGATATCTCTACGCCTTCCTGAGAAAAAGGTTCTTGACAGACAGACAGACAAACGGGCAACCAAGTGATCCTATAAGGGTTCCGTTTTTACCTTTTCAGGTACGGACCCCTAAAAGCAAGCGAGCGAGATAAAAGAAAGACCTGATGATGATGTCTCCAGCTCTCTCACTCACCGAACGAAGCATATAAGCGGTAAAACTTCTATTCAAACGTCGATATTCCGTGAAAGTGTGGTACTTCCCCGGATGAGCCGACTCCTTCATGCTACAAACAAAAATAAATTTTGCCGGTAGCCGGTAGCGTGGTTCTACCAAGACTAAATCACGATGATTAAAACAACAATGTTTTGTGTATCAACTCTGCGTTAAACTAGGGTGCGAGTAAACGAGGGTGGCTCGGGTCGGTACGCGATTATTACGAGTGAGTGCGCCCACTTAGTGTCATAAGTGGGTTGTTTGGTTATACGTCCATGCTGGTCTGGGAGAAATGAAAAACGTAGAATGTACCAGCTGCTTCTCTTCCCGCGCTGATCGAGGGAATGGGCGACAAACTAAGTAATCATATTAGTAGGCGATTCAGCTAGTAATCCATCACAATTTTTTTTCGTTTTGCACCTGTTCCAATCAACATGCTAACTTTTTGACTTTTTAACTGCCTCCGTGGTCAGAGTTCTTCAGAACTGCCTCTCGGCCTCTGACGTGGTTCCTTTAATGACTACCAGATGGTAGCCGGGACCACCGGCTTAATGTGCCTTCCGAAGCTCGGAATCATCTTAATTATCAGACAATCAGGTGATTCAAGCCTGCAATGTCCTAACCAAACTGGAAATAACAAAGTATGCTCCCCGTGGGAATCGAACCCACGAACCCCGGGCCTACAGGCAAACGCCTTAACTACTGGACCAAGAAGGCAGTTGCTTTTTTTAAAAGAGTGTGCTTGCAAATTGGTCCATTTGAATCTCATCATCAGTTGCTGAACCGATGATAATAAAAAAATTAAACTACTGAGTTTAATTGAAGTCGTCTTTTTTAAATGAAAGATTATGATGACTAAACATGATTGGTGGATTTTGACAGCTGCTGTCAAAAATACCTGTCGTCACAGTGCCGCCACGTGGGGGAAAAAATCGATTCTGAAAACCCTCATCATGCTCCTTACTAATGATAAATCTGTACGAGTTGATCATAGAGTTACTTTGTTTTCAAATATATCGTATTTATAAGCTCTATACAAGATACTGAAACTAAATTGACGATTTATATAATTCATCGTAAGGTATTTTAAATATCATTTGGTGAACGTTAACTTAAATTAGGTACACATTATTATTTACAACATTATTATTGTTGACGTCAATAAATTACTTAGAGCTAAGTTTACGTCGCTTCCAAGGCGGAGTGCAGAAGAAGCGGCAACAAACTGCACAGCGCATTTTCTCCAAAAGAAACAATTTACAATCTACGCCATACTTAGAACTAAATGTGTGGACTTGAGCTTACATTGTCATGTCATAAAAATTAAATAAAATTAAATTTGTAATATGAAATAATAGCAATGAAAAAAATGTTTATTAACATTTTTGATTGAATGTCAAATCATAATACGTACAAATTGTACCAATTCATGTCAATTTTAAATTAATATCATGTATAAATACATATATAGATACACATTCAAGACCCAGGCCAATCTGGAAAAGATCATTTTCCATCTTGACCTGGCCGGGGATCGAACCCGGTCACTCCGTGTCGCAGGTTGGCGTGTTGACCGCTGCGCCACAGAGCTAGTCACAGTCATGATGATGATGATGATCGTGATTAGGGTTCGGCACCGAGCTTTGGCCAGATATTTTTATCATTAAGTAAATCATCAGTCGGACAAATTCACATGCAACATACATGCCACTCACCTGGCTAATTTGTAATAGCAGAATACCCAGTTGGTGAATGTTTAAACTCTATCAGGAGCTTGATGAGCATTTTAATGATTCAGTAAGCTTGCAGAAGCGGCGTACATACTATGACGTCTTTTTCCCTTGCGGGGTAGACAGAGCCCAGGTGTTTTAAGACCTAAAAGCCAGGTATAACAACGTTGGGCGTGCTGGTGGAAAATGGAATCAAAATAGTGATGGGTTTCTAGCTGCATCTCCTATTAACATAATTTTCATCCATTCCCTGGATGGGCTTTTACGTTTTGCGCGGGAAGAGCATGAGGAATAATTAACTTAGACGTTATTGGTGATAGTAGTAAAGATTAGTAAATCATAATTAAAGAAATGAACATAGGCCAAAATAAGGGCAATTCAATAAATTGTTCACATATTTGATCGCCTTAATTTTGGGCAAGGCAAAGCAAGCTGTTCTAGGCACACCGTACATGGGTATATTCCTTATTGAGAGCTGGATCCACGCCTACAATAATTAGTTACAACATAATACCACAACACCCATTTGGTGAATGTTTAATTTCTATCAGGCGCTTAATAGCCATTTTAATGATTCAGTAGGGGTTAGTGACGTACCCAGAGGGGAGAGGGGGAGAGAACTCCTCCTTTGGTCAAAGTTTCACTAGGTCTTCTCACTTTACTCGTGAGCTCAAGTTGGCATTTTTCGACTTCTTTTTCACGAAAATATCTCTTTTCTTCCTTTGACGATCGCAGGACAAACTACTTAGGTGATTCAAGTAAGCTGATCCAGCGCATTGTCGGCGCGCGTGCCACGCCCCCTTGCTATTTCTAATATCTTTGTTGTTCTGTGATTGTTCCGGACAATTTTTTTACACAACAACATTGACAAACTCTCAGTTTAACTTACTTTCTCTAAAATTGACAAAGAAATCGGTTTACATACGAACCCTGCCATACAGTCGCACATAGAAGTACCACCATTTTTAGGGTTCCGTACCCAAATGGTGAAAATGGAACCCTACTAAAATATCGCTCCACTGTCCTTCTGTCTTGTCTGTCTGCCCGTTTGTCACCAGGCAGTACCTCATGAACCGTGATAGTTAGACAGTTGAAATTTTCACAGATGATGTATTTCTGTTGCCGCTATAACAACAAATACTAAAAAATAGAATAAAATAAATATTTGAAGGGGCTCCCATACAACAACCGTGATTTTTTTTGCTTGTTTTTGCTCGATATTGATAACGGCGTCAGGCAGACGCTTGAAATATTCACACAATATTAAGTTTGTGAAATTGAAGTTTTGTGAAATTTTTGACATTAAATTAGAATGTTAAGTTATATATTCACATTAAAAATAAATAATTAAATAAAAATCTTTTGTATGGGAGCCCCTTTTAATATAATGTATATTAAAATGGGCTCCCATACAAAAGTCATGATTTTTGCCGTTTTTATAGATAACGGCACGGAACCCTTCGTGTGCGAGTCTGACTCGCACTTGGCCGGTTTTTTTGTAAGTCAAATAAAAACCAATAGGTAGGTATAGTATTGTCGATCTCCAGGAAAAGTCAACCCAACATCCTGATCTATTTCAATTCAATACATACATTATGTAGGTAAAGCATCGCCTCCTCCACGAAAGCTGTGCGTAGTAGCGAAGTAAAATATCTGGCGGAAGCACGCAAAGTAAATTGTCTCAAAGTAAATGAAGCTTTGACTTCCGCAAAGTAACACCTGAATCTATTAACTAAGTAAAATATCCACGAATAGTATTATTATAGGGCTAAGCGAGGCTATAAACTACTATAGTTTATATAGCCTCGCTTAGCCCAGTTTACCAAAGTTGGTATCGTTTTTACCCTCTCCTAAATATAATTACCTAAGTTGGTATCGTTTTTACCCTCTCGGTACCGGATCTCTATCGTTTTTACCGCGAGAGGGTAAATTACCTAAGTTGGTATCGTTTTACCCTCTCGGTACGAAATAGAGATTCGTACAAAAAAAACGGTACCAACTTACTAAGCCTCTATTTATCTAGGAAGCGACTTGAAATTTTTACGGAATATATATCCAATTCTGCTATAAATAACAATAAATAATTGTATTTGCAAAACGTAGATTGTAACTTGACCTAAGGTCGCTTCGGTGGATCAAACCCTGCCCGCGTGGAAGTGTACGGAGCTACGGTACAGGCCTTTCTTTTAAAATAAATACTTGAATCTTGAAAAAATTAAATTAAATTATTTTTGATGTTCTATTTTAAAATGAAATATGTGTTTACGACATGTATTTGTGTGTACGATAGCGAAGCGTGAATAATTTACACGCTAAGCTGTCATATAAAACAGTTTCCCAGCGTAACGTATTGCAGTATATCTTCGCTACAGACAAATCAGTGGTGGACACCCAGCCTAAGGGTACCCTACTGTGACACGATTACACAACTGTCACGTCACATCCGGGCCCACCGAAAAGGAAAACGGTGTCGTCACGAGATAGTCTGATAAAGAAGAAAGGCATTATGATAAAGGTCTTACTATTATTATTCTACTAAATTTCGCCCGCGTCAATGTCGATACCTTGGGATGGGAATAATACTTTTTCCCGGAATAAAAGGTAGCCTATGTCCTTCTCTGTACTCCAGAGAACTTGTATGCAAAATTTCATGATGATTGGTTCAGTAGTTACGGCGTGAAAGCATAACAAACAAACAAACAAACAAACAAATAAACAAACAAACAAACTCACTTTCGCATTTATAATATTAGTAAGGATTTGTATATTCTTGTTGAGTGCGTTGTGTTAAATGTTAAATAGTGTCGTTATTTCGGTCAGTACCAAATGTACCGGTACCAATCAAATCGGTACTGCCGTAATTAATTTTACCGGTATTTCAACCTCTGCGTACCAGGGAGCATTTACAATAGCCCTCAATACTTTGTTTTGAAATCGTTGAATCATTTCAATGTTAGTGTTTTTGGTACAGCCGCTTAATTTATGTAGATGACATACTATTTTACTGTATCACAACATCAGTAAGCAAAATTTTCCCATACATATTCAAAAGTCGTAACCATATTTCATAAAGGACAGCTGTCCTTCGGAACCCTGGGGAACCCCCGAAACTTTTGCGCTTAACCGCGGAATAACGGAATCATTTATGGAGGCCATGGATGAACTAGTGAAATTCTTAACAACAAGCGGCCCGCCCCGGCTTCGCACGGGTAGATATAGGTATTTAATTCTATAGCCTATGTTCATCAGGGATTATGTAGAATTCTAAAGGGGAAAGAATTTTCCAAATCGGCCCAGTAGTTTTGAAGCTTATTCAATGCAAACAAAATCAAATATTTCCTATCTATACTAATATTATAAAGCTGAAGAGTTTGTATGTTTGTTTGAACTTGCTAATCTCAGGAACTACTGGTTCAAATTGGAAAATTCTATATGTTTTGGATAGTCCATTTATTGAGGAAGGCTTTAGGCTATAAAACATCACGCTGCGACCAATAGGAGCGAAGCATCAATAAAAAATGTTTTGAAAACGGGGAAAAATTAGTCATCTATACTAATTAATCATAATAACAGAAATTGCCGCGGACGAAGTCGTGGGCAACAGCTAGTTTATTATAAACTTGTATGCAAAATTTCATGGTGATTAGTTCAGTAATTACAACGTAAAAGCGTAACAAACAAACTCACTTTCGCATTTATAATATTAGGATTAGGATAATAGTCCATTGAAAAGTTACATTTTGGGTTGAGTTTGTCAGAGCACGCAATTTTTTTAAGATATGAAGGATAATGCGATTGAGAGTGTAAAGTTAAATCCAAGTTTGTGCGGTTGCAACCCCACTTTGTTGGCAGGCGGGTTGATGAGCGCAGATTTTTTTGGCTTATTGTTGCTTCCGAAACTGCTGCCCATCGAAAGTATTTTTAAGCTGGGGAATGATAGGAATTTGTTGGGTTCGGGAAGGGTATGAAGTTAAGATGTTGGGATACTGCTTACTCGGATGGCCGGGCGCGTGTTTCCGATGCCATAACTGTAACCACCGGACAGGCAGGTGAAGATAAAACGCCTGAATCTTACTGTGCATTAATTAATAAATAAATATATACGGACAAACCACACAGATTGAGCTAGCCCCAAAGTAAGTTCGAGACTTGTGTTATGGGATACTAACTCAACGATACTAAATTTATAACAAATACATATATAGATAAACATCCAAGACCCAGGCCAATCTGAAAAAGATCATTTTCCATCTTGACCTGGCCGGGGATCGAACCCGGTCACTCCGTGTCGCAGGCTGGCGTGTTGACCGCTGCGCCACGGAGCTAGTCATTGATATGAAATTTTACAAGTCAGCTTAACATGGCAAAGAAACTGTCAAGTCACGAGCATTAATATGTGCCTACACAGTTGTATATGATTGTAGAACTTATTACATTGAGTTAACCAATTTCGTAACTGTCCGTTCATACAAATAAATTGAATTTTAATAACATACATTATTGTAGTTGACAGCTCCGTGGCTGCGACACGGAGTGCCCGGGATCGATCCCCGGCCAGGTCAAGATGGAAAATGATCTTTTTCAGATTGGCCTGGGTCTTGGATGTTTATCTATATATGTATTTGTTATAAAATATAGTATCGTTGAGTTAGTATCCCATAACACAATTCTCGAACTTACCTTGGGGCTAGCTCAATCTGTGTGATTTGTCCGTATATATTTATATTTTTATATTTATCGTCAGCATGTATAGATTCTAAGACATCAAATCCATAATTTAATAAATGGTTTGTCATAGTGCATTCTTTTGTATGTATGTATATGTATTGTATTGTATTCTATACTAAGTTGCCAACCGTCATATTTTCCTAGGATATGTCCTGCTTTTTGGGGTGTCCTAGGCTGTCCTGGATAGTTCTTGGGGCTCCGTACCCGAAGGGTAAAAACGGGACCCTATTAATATCGCTCCGCTGTCCGTCTGTCTGTCTGTCCGTCTGTCACCAGGCTGTATCTCATTAACCGTGATAGTAAGACAGCTAAAATTTTTCACAGATGATGTATTTCTGTTGCCGCTATAACAACAAATACTAAAAATAGAATAAAATAAATATCTAAGGGTAACAGGTAGATGCTTGAAATATTTACAGAATATTCAGTTATATATTCACTTCAAAAATAAATAATAAAATAAAAATAAAATTAATATTAAAGTGGGGCTCCCATACAACAGATATGATTTTTTTGCAGTTTTTGTAGATAACGGTACGGAACCCTTGAACCTCTGAACTGTATTGAAATCCTGGAATCAGAATCCCTAAAGGAATACCGAATGTCTATGGAAGGTCAAATTTCTTCTTCGTTTTTTACCTTTTTTTCTTGCAATTCTGTATTCCATTAGGGCTTCAGATTCCAGGATTTCAGTATAGGTCAGAGGTTCAAAATGACGCGGTATATAGTACCGAAATGTCCTGGTATTTCCACCTTCAAATCCATAATTTCAAAGTTTGGAGATGGCAATCCTATTCTCTACCTACGGTATTTTTGTCATGTCACCATTTAATTATGTTTTTGCTGTTTTTGTAAATAGACGTAATTGCCTGTCATTTTCCATGTAGCCGAGACAATTGACATTTGTACAAGATCGTCAATAAATATACATACATAGTATCACGTCTTTTTCCCTTGCGGCGTAGACAGAGCCTAGGTCTATAAGACCCGAAGGCCACGTTTAGCATGTTGGTGGGCATTAGGTGAAAAACGGATTCATTAAAGTGATGGGTTGCTAGCCGCATCGCCTATTAACATAATTCTACGAAATTTTGCCCGTTCCCTCGATCGGCTTTTACGATTTGCGCGGGAAGAGCAGCAGCTGGTACATTCTACGTTTTTCCTTTTCTCCCAGACCAGCACGGAAGATCGTCAATAAACTAACGTATATATCGTGATTTTAAAACCTCTGATGTATATTGGCTAGCTCCGTGGCGCAGTGGTCAACCCGCCAGCCTGCGACATGAGAGTGCCCGGGTTCGATCCCCGGCCAGGTCAAGATGGCAAAGGATCTTTTTCAGATTGACCTGGGTCTTGGATGTGTATCTATATATGATTTGTTATATAATATAGTATCGTTGAGTTAGTATCCCATAACACAAGTCTTGAACTTACTTTGGGGCTAACTCAATCTGTGTGATTTGTCCGTATACATTTATTTATTTACATGTAAAAAAGAAGGTGTTACTGGCAATATCCTAGTATTTTGCTATAACATGTCATTAACTTCTCGTAATAAGTGAATATGTAATCATCCTTAAACACATATAATTTTAATAACTGGAGTGGACAGCTGTGGTGACCATCAGTTTCATTTTACGACGGAAAAAATCGAAATGCCTGGTAATTTGGTCTAGTGATACTGACTCAATTTCTTTGCGATTAAATATTTTATACATATATACATATTGGCTAGCTCCATGGCGCAGCGGTCAACACGCCAGCCTGCGACACGAGAGTGCCCGGGTTCGATCACCGGCCAGGTCAAGATGGAAATAGATCTTTTTCCGATTGGCCTGTGTCTCGTATGTGTATTTGTTATAAAATATATATCGCTGAGTTAGTATCCCATAACACAAGTCTCGAACTTACTTTAGGGCTAGCTCAATCTGTGTGATTTGTCAGTATATATTTATTATTTAAACATACAATCACGTGTTTTCCCTTGCGGGGTAGACAGAGCCTAGTTCTATAAGATTAAGCCACGTTTAGCATGTTGGTGTGCGTGTAGGTGGCAAAAAGAATCAAAATAGTGATGGGTTGCTACCCGCATCGCGATGTCCGCATTTACTAACATGATTCCTCAGTTTCCGCCCTATATATAGTTAAATATTTTAACAAGACTAAATATTGATAATAATTTCTATACGATTTTCAAAAAATTAAGTCATAATTATTTGTCTTTTGAAGCTGACTATACAACGTGATTTTGAACCCCCTAGCTATATTGAAATCTGGGAATCAGAATCCCTAATGGAACACAGAATTGCAAGAAAAAAGGTAAAAAACGTAAACGAAAATTAGGTTTCCCATACAAAGTCGCCGATCAGCTGGATGGAATCATTTCTATGAAAGGTTAAATTTATTTTTTCGTTTTGTACCTTTTTTCTTACAATTCTGTATTCATATAGTTAAATATTTTAACAAGACTAAATTCTGATAATTTTTTATATACGATTTTGTTCGTGCGAAACATTAGTACAGACAGGCTTCAAAAATAGAGTCATAATTATTTGTCTTTTGAAGCTGACTATACATATTGAATATTGGGTTTTGCCCGCGGCTACGTCTGCGTTGTAGATCCTGTACATTATACGGAAGTCTTTCTTCCGAGACGCGCGTATCACGTAGTTTTCATCAAGAGAGTTACTGAGTTTTTGATAGTGTTTTGGTAAATATAATAATAATAAAAATCATTTACTCGTCGACCAATTATAAATAACTAGCTTTCGCCCGCAGTTCCGCCCGCGTCAATGTCAATCCCTCGGGAATAGTACTTTTTCCCGGGATAAAACGTAGCCTATGTCCTTCTCCGTACTCTAGAGAACTTGTATGCAAAATTTCATGATGATCGGTTAAGTAGTTAGGGCGTGAAAGCGTTACAAACAAACAAACTCACTTTCGCATTTATAATATTAGTAAGGATAATAATCATTTATTTGTCGACCAACTATAGATCATTTTTGTTAGTAACACAGAAACCTTAAAAAACCTAATGTTAGTACACAAACACAATATAGCACACAAAACACATCACACCTGTTCGTTTTTCAGCATATGTATCATCGAACAGTGATTCACATACTGAAAATAACCTCAGAATATTGTTGGAGCTGGCCCGAAGTCTATTTGCAAGAGATGTGCACCGTTTGCGCATTGTAGTATAGAAACTATCCACTCGCGCTTCGGCGAACATCCCCGACGCGCTGCAATGTCCAGATAACCCCAACAACACCCTGAAGGCATTGTAGGGGTACACTCATACATTGTTAAAATGAAATTCAGCAAATTCTTGTAGCGCAGGCGCACGGCAGTCGCCCTCCGCCTGTCTCCGTTCCACTCGCGGACTTCTGTCCTATATTGTAATTTACGTTCGATTTAATTTTGTAACTTGTACTTGTGTTGTGAAAAGTTATTGAGAACAATATACCCGGACTTTCGTGAACTGCATTCCTGTTGTTTTACTGTGATCACCGAACCTACCTACCAGTTAGTTTTCATCGAGTCATAATTATTTGGAGTCAGATCAACCTATACCTACTAGTGATAACGTAACGTGACCGACATAACTTACAGCATCATTGTACTGGACATGTAGGGTATTAAATTGCTTCTTCGTATATTGCACCCATAGGCTGCTCGTGTAAAAGGATGTGCAGTATGCTCTTATAAAATTAAAATAAAGACTTCATATTTTTTAAGTTTATTTTCTAACCCCTTTTTTACCTCTGTGATGTAAACAATTTACAAACCTATTTTATTTGCATAAAAAAGAACAGGATCCTAAAAAGTACCTTATATTTTTGTTCCAAATATATATATGTAAATACAGAAACATTTGGAACAATAAACAACCTTTCAATGTGATGTGATAAATATCTTGTTTTTAATTTAAATAAATAAAATCTATTGTTAAAGGGGTCAGATATATTTGCCCCCGACTGTACATCAAAAGAAGACAGTAAAGGTGAACATTGCAGTTAGGTTAGCACAGATCATTGAATTAGAAAAACTAATTCAATGGCACATTTTAGCCCAAAACAGACTCAACATAAACATTTATTTTCATAAACTAAAAAAGGTTCTTTACAATGAAAATATCATTATTTTTCGAACCCTTATTTTTTTTTCATAGTGTTATTTTAGTTGTGTCTAACCACGAGACAAATGGTTTAAAAACGCAGAAAATGTTGTGCCTTCGGTTCTCAACATACAAAAGGGAATATGATTCATCGATAAGTCAAAAACTAGATTTTAGAATCTGCACGTAATTGTGGAAATTGACGTGTTTTCAAATCAGTAGTACTTGCGCAAGATCACTCCCTTGTTGGAATTGATGATATCTAAAAACATTTTTCTTCGAAAAGTTTATAAATGTTTCGTCTAAAAACGTCTAAAACAGTAGTCTTCCTTTCGTAGTCCCTATTATCACGCATATAATTAACTTTAGTCTTTTAGTTCACAACTTTCCGTCCTCATGGCTCAATGCTTATGTTCGTCCTCTTCCTAAAATACGCGAACCCATCCAGTTGAATGATATTCGTCCAATCTCAATCCTCCCTTTCCTCTCCAAAATCCTGGAAGCGACGGTGTTCAATCAGTTCGTCAAGCATTTGCACGATCACAACCTTCTAAATACTTTTCAGTCAGGTTTCAGACCTGGCCATAGTACTACTACTGCATTGCTTAAGGTCACAGATGACATCAGAGCTGGAATGGATGATACGCAATTAACCGTCCTAGTACTGATTGACTTTAGTAATGCTTTTAACACGGTTGACATAGACATCCCTGTGGCCATCCTCTCCCGTTGCAACGTCTCTCCTCATGTGATTAATTGGTTCTCCAGCTATCTTCGCGGTCGCCGACAGCAAGTTCGTAATGGGGAGGATACGTCTGACTGGTGCGAGCTGAAAGCCGGGGTACCGCAAGGCGGAATTTTATCTCCAATTCTTTTCTCTATTTTTATAAATATACTTTCTCTTCGTCTATCCTGCTCTTACCATTTTTATGCTGACGACTTGCAGCTTTATACACGATCAAGAGTTGATGACATTGACACGTCAATTTCTTTAATTAATGAGAATTTGGCTCGTATTCTGGAATGGTCTAGTGGTTTTGGGATACGTGTTAACGCAAAGAAGTGTCAAGCTATTATTGTTGGAAGTACTATCCAGTTAAACAAAGTTGAGTGGGACATTATACCTTCTGTTACTTACGACAACGTTGAGATACCATTTAGCAATGTCGTTAAAAATCTAGGCCTATATATTGATTCTAAATTAAAGTGGGATTCTCACGTTGTAGAAGTTAGCCGAAAAGTGTTTGCTACACTTCACTACTTACAGCGGTTAAAATATTTTCTTCCCATTAAAACTAAGACCATGTTGGCTCAAGCACTCGTACTTCCCCTCATAGATTACTCTGATGTGTGTTATCTGGACTTGACCGAGGAACATCTTAACAAGTTGGATCGGCTTCTTAATAACTGCATAAGATTTATTTTCTGTCTCCGTAAATATGATCACGTCTCAGAATATCGTTCTCAGCTTAAATGGCTTCCCATCCGCGAACGCAAGAATTCACATATTCTATGTCAGCTTTACAATGTTCTCAATAACCCTCTTTACCCCGATTACCTTAAAACTAAATTCAACCTTTATGGTTGTAACGAACCATTAATATGTGCTCGTTCACAATTCTCAAATATTAACTGAAAATCTGAAATTAAATCATAAAACAGTCTTTTGTAAATTGTTTCACAATAATTCACTGTCTCCATCTTATTTTGTTTGTTATGAAGCAGAATGACATTGACAGTTTGTGTTGTCAATGATTGACGCGAGGAAGAAAATTGATCTATGATCTATGAAAAGTAAAACTCAGAACAAGGACAGGGAAATGTAAATTAAAAACATGAAATTAAAAGTATAGTTTGACTGAATTTATATCTTTAAGTAAGAACAAGGAAATAAATAATCATGATGATAACAAAATTTGATCAAATAATTGATAATTAGTTTATTCTTTTGTCGAGTTGAAAAAAAAGTAAGCATTTTACGGATAATCGAGAGAATCGATTCAATCAAAATTAAACAAATATTAATATAAATTAATACTCAGCGTAAAAGGAATTTAAATGGTAAAATTATAATCTCATTTATTATAATATCTCGTGATATTAGATTATCCTAATAGGTCGATTCAAGGGATCCTATAGATAGCACAGGGAACACTAATAATTAAAAGAAAATATGAAATTGTCTTTGGAAATGAATTTGTTACAAGGCACGCTGACCGTTATTTCGTTACGCTTAAGGGTGAGCATTCAATGAGGATAAAAAGAAGAAAGAGACAGGGAGTCTTAGAATGGTTTAGAAAGTTTTGGAACTAACCAATGGAAAAACTTTATTCAATTGAGAATTTAATGAAAAAGGTCTTATCGACAGGAATGAGCAAGGCAGTTTAGTTATTAAATGTAGGTATATTAGTTAGATATTTGCGTGAGCTTTTTAGAAAAAATATTGGCCAACGGTTTTTCAGTCAAAGTGGCGTGATTTCTGAGAACCGCACGGTAGCGAGTATAAAAGGCTACGGCGCCATTAGTCTGGGGGATTACGCATCGGGGAATTTGAAGAGTCAAGAAGAATTGCTGCCAGAACGCCACTGCAAGTTTTATTTTAAATCAAGAAAGAAGTAGTTTAAAGTGTGGGTTATCGCGTTATCTTGGCAAATTAGGATCGAAAAATCCCGCGAAGTCCCTTGCAAAAATATTTTAGCTAAGAAGCACATTGGTATCGTGTTCTGAAGTTAAAATATTGTAAATTCTTTTGAAATATATGAATATTAGCTTGTCCAGAGTAAATTCACTATAATAGTTTCATATACTGTAAAGTTTTGAATGATATTGAGGAAATGATGTTGGGGAGATCTTTGATTCTTCGAAATCTTCTCCGTATCAAATCTGAGATATCTAGTTTCTATTTGTTTGATTTTAATGTAAGTTTAGTAGAGTTTTGTGTCGAATTGGGGAATACATGGCCAAGATCAACGCTGGACCTCTATTCCTTATGAGAGCGATTGTTCTTTATGAGGGTAGCGGCCAAGTAGGAGTAAAAAATAGTTCGACATTGTAGCTGGTCGAATGGGCTGTAATTTCCAGCCTAGCTATGCTACTTGAGGAGTTCAGACGGCCTCGGTGCCTACGGTAACCTACGGTCCGGACGGTGTGCTAGTTTTCAGCGCCCTAGCCACTCGGGGACACGTCTGGGACCTCAAACCCTTGTTAGGGCGTGGAAGTCTCGATCCTGGCCACAAGAGATGACCACAACCCAAGAGTGATAGGAATAATAGGTTCGTGGGCCCAAACTCTGGCTCCCTTTTACAGCTTAGAGATGACGGATCCTTGCTAGGAACCTAATCTATTTACCAGAGTAGGAAATCTGATTTTAGGAGCAGTCAGGCAGGTAGAATCATTAAAATAGGGCGAGGGAAGCTTCCTCAAATCTTTTTAGCTAGATTAGGGAGCGATCTCTTACACCGGAGTTCGTTCTACACACACACACACTTTGAGGATGGGGGGACAGTAACTTAACACCTTTAGACTAGAAATTAGGGACTGATAGGGACTAGATTAGGCCCATTAACGGTTGCGTCAGGATAAGGAAAAGAGGGGTATAGGAGATAAAATTCCATTTGTTTTCACGGTAAATCCGGTGGTAGCAATATAACCATCCAAGCTGCTGGTGGGTAGGACGTTAATAATTCAAACAATTAATCTTCGACAGTAATTTTAAGTTAGATAGTCGTATCTAATATGAAAGTGAAGTTGAATGTGAAAATATGATAACAAAATGGCATAAGTTGGTTCTGAGATAGTGACAAGTGATAATGCTGACGAAATGTGCGTATTCTGATTGTGAAAGATTCAGAGAATCTGTTTCTAACAAAGGTATGAAATTCCTAACCTTAATTTTTATGTACAAGGCCCTGATATATAATAGTGTATAGAGTATCTACCTGAATGATTTGGGGATTTTCATATTGTAAAATCACATAGATTGGCCATGAACAACTAATATCATAACTTGTGGCATAATCTCATAGCTACTTGACAATGGATTGAGTCGGAGTTGTCTATTTAATTACTAAATAAATACCTTCTTGATCTACCTATTTTGTTGAAAAATTCAGATTTGTTTAGTCCAGTGAGATCTCATAACTCTTTGACAATATATTATCATGATAATCATTCTCTGAAGGGGATGGTCTGTTGGTTCCATGGAAGTCATGTAAATTCTGTAAGGTTGAGATATTGACAATCCACATATATACCATATGATTCATCTAATTCTGGAATGAATAATGAATTCTGGGAGAGTAATGTTCCTTATATACTACCAAGGGCGAGTGTAAGGTTGACTCCAATCCCTATTTATTGAAATATAGGAATATTACAATCCTCACACTTAAATTATGTTGAATCACTGAGACAAATAAGTCTGATGTAAATGTGCTTAAATACTAATAGACATTTCATCTCAATCTATCTCTAAGATCTAGAGTTAGTGCATAATAGTGCTTATACATAACAGCATGGCATAACATTTACATGCTTACATACATAGCTACATAATTCCTGAAAATGATAGGATAATGAGTAACAATTGATACAGGAAGTATTATCATGTAAGGACGCCTTTTCTACAGTGAAGGTTGAGGTATAGTTTGACTGACAAACAAACCCTTGCTATAAAACTCCATCTGAGTACCTAGTACTACCTGCTTGTTGTAAATTCATAATTTGAGTTCTTTGCTTTTACACCTCCGTGGTGTTATTTCAAAGTAAATAAGTCTGAACTCATCCCAGCGAACACAATGAGAGCATAATGCTTGTGTAGCAGGTAATACGCTTGAAGACATTTAGTCTACCCTCTTGTCTCTGAATTAATAGTCAGACATAATTTTACTGACAAATTGCCTATCCTACTATTAGGTGGGAACAGGTACTATTTACTCTTTAATGGGTATCCCTTTTGCTTTCCAAAAGAAATTAGCATACGGAGGAATCACGTCCAAGTCTGGATGACGAGTGGTACTCTGGCGGGCGGAAGGCGGGGCTCGACTAGTAAACCGTAACACCAAAAACGCTGGGTATATTCACTATAATATATATCTACCACCACTGACTAACACATACAATGACAATATTAAACTATTACCTTAAACTTCTATTCATTACCTACAGTTGTAGTAATCTATATCTCATTATAGGCCAATATGGCTACTTACATTCTAATACTTACTATACATATCCGAAATTCAATACTATATCCATAAGCCGCTGGTAGAGGAACATATTTCTGTAGAATGAACCATGCTAGATAAGCAGTATGCTCATTTATGATAAATAATCAATCAACCCTTCATAAAATAAGGCAATTCTATTAATGTGAAATAGCAGGCAACATAAAATAACACAAAGTGCATCTTAAACAATATTTATTAGGAAAAACATAAGCGCATCTTAGGATAAAGTTATTCTTATTTATAAGTAGGAATTAGTCATACACAAGGCCGATAGCAACTTTAGACATAGCATAAGATAGGGCTAGGCTTCATCACCATAGGTTAGTTTCAAAATCACTTCATTTAAGAAGGTCCAGGGGTTACTATGATAAAACAAGGGTTACTCCACTAGATGTACGATCATGCCATATAGAATTGAGCAAAGAAACAAAACATGAATAGGGTATTTAGGTTGATAAAGTAGATTAAGAGTAATACAGCTAGTATTTGGTGCAGTTAGGAATTTATAGTAAGGATAGGCTAGTGAAAAAAAATAAAAAATAAAATAATTTAAACTAAATAGGTTACATGGTTTACTCATGATAGGGACCTGCGTTCTTCAAATAAATTAACTCTAGCTACCCCTTCTCACCATACTGGTTTTTTCTCTAAGTCCTTCGCCGTTACGGCAGTAAGACTCTGGAATGCACTTCCTGACTCTGTGAAAACTGCCTCTACTCGCGCTGGCTTCAAAATGTTAGTATTTAGATATTTTCTCGCCCAAACAAATAACATCTGATAATTGCTGCATTTTATAAACTTATTTATTAGGTTTGTTTTATATATGTATATATTTATTTATATATGTATATATTTTATATATATATATATATGTATATATATATATATATTTTTATTTATGTATTTATATGTATTAAATTGTTTATATGTTTAAAATTGTATAGTTACCTACACGTAAGATTTTTATTTTACACCCACAAAAAAATTCTCTGCATAACCCAAAGGTTGACTGTCAGATAATGCTTTTAGCATTAAGTCCACCTATTGTGCGTTTACTTTGTATTTGTACAATAAAGATTAAATAAATAAATAAATAAATAATTCTCACATGACAGTATTTATATTTACATCTCGGAAAAAGACTTGATACTATGTATGTATGATTTAAATCACGTTTTCATTACTTTCTAACTTAAACAAAATTAATTCTAAAGTAGGTATTATTGGTATTGAGATAAAAAATTTCAATTAAAATTCACCAAGTGTAGTCACCTCATCATGCCTGTACTAAAGTGTAAATATACCTATATAAGGCTCGAATTCTGACTTATCATACAAGTAGTATAACCATGATTGCCGCGGCGCTTACTTTGTTGGCCTTCATATTACTTATCGTATACTATGTGTCCAAACGGAAATTTGACTATTGGAAGAAACGCAAAATACCGTATGCAGAACCTCTTCCGATCGCAGGAAACTATGGCCTTTACATCATCCAGAGCAAGTATATGCCGCAAATTGCTCACGAATTATGCCAGCAGTTTCCAGACGCACCGTATATCGGAGCTTTTTACGGCACGGAGCCAACCCTCCTCGTTCAAGACCCGGAAATTATTAAACTTATCACCACAAAGGATTTTTACTACTTCAACAGCCGAGAGATATCTAACTACACCCACAAAGAAGTGATTACTCAAAATTTATTCTTCACGTACGGAGACAGATGGAAGGTCCTTCGACAGAGTTTGACTCCTCTCTTCTCGTCGTCTAAAATGAAGAATATGTTTTATTTGATCGAAAAATGTGCTCATGTCTTTGAAGACATGTTGGACTATGAGTTGAAAAGGGAGAATCTGAGACCAGTAAGGCCTTTAATGGCAAGATATACCATGGACTGCATTGGAAGTTGTGTTTTTGGAATAAATGCAGGAACTATGGCAAAAGACTCTGAAAAGAACCCTTTCACGATTATCGCGAATACAATTTTTTTAGATACGTTTTTCAGAGGCCTGAAAACGGCACTTAGGGCTATTTGGCCCGCTCTGTTTTACGGTTTAGGAATCAAGAGTTTCCCAGTAGAAATTGACGTATTCTTCAATAAAGTATTGAAGGAAGTGTTCGAAGGACGAAACTACAGGCCGACTAATAGGCACGATTTCGTCGATTTGTTATTAAATTTAAAAAAAGACAAATACATAACTGGAGACAGTATGTCGAATATGAAAGGGGATAGCAAAACAGTACGGTTAGAAGTTGATGATGAAATGCTTGTGTCTCAGTGCGAGATGTTATTTGCTGCCGGATTTGAAACCTCATCTACGACGTTACATTATACATTGTATGAGCTAGCTAAACATCCTGAAGTTCAGGAAAAAGTTATAAATGAAATAGATGAATACCTTCAAAGGCACGAAAATAAACTTGGATACGATTGTACTACAGAATTACCTTTTACCGAAGCGTGTTTCAATGAGACTGTTCGATTGTACCCGGTTCTTGGTGTTATTGCTCGAGAGGTAGTAGAAGACTACCGTCTCCCCTGTGGAGCAGTTTTAGATAAAGGTGTAAGAATCCATCTTCCAGTTTATCATTTGCACTATAATCCAGATTTCTTCCCGGAACCCGAGGTGTTCAGGCCTGAGAGATTTTATGGTGAAGAGAAAAGGAATATTAAACCATATACTTACATGCCGTTCGGAGAGGGACCTAGATTTTGTATAGGTAAGTTTATCATCAGCAGGTCTTTTTAGTCTCCACTGCAGGAGCATGACCCTCTCTGTACTACCGGAGCCATACTTGGCCAGACAGGTTGGAGAGGTCTCATTATGAGCTTTGTTCAGCTTATATTTCCTAAGTAGCCTCTTACGACATCCATGTGAAGACTTGGTGTGGTATTCTACTCTGCCGGAAACCACACGGCTAGATAGGTATATCTTAAAGTTTGAAATGAAATTAACAGAAATGTTATAGTGTGTGTTTGTTACTTCTACATGCCAAAACGGCTGAACGGATTTTGACGAAATTTTGCACACAGATAGGTTAATACCTGGATTAACATATAGGCTACCTTTAGTCCCGGAAAAGAGTATTATTCCCGCGTGATCGAAATTACCGTGAGCGGACCCGTGGGCGAAAGCTATTAGGATAATAATAATGTCGGCAGAGGTAAATGATAAATATGTTTACAATTTTGTTATGCCCCTTGCGACCCTGGGCATAACGGCACAGTTTAGGTAATTCTTCGCTGTCCGTCTGTCTGTCTGTCTGTTCGTCTGTCACCAGGCTGTATCTCATGAACCGTAATAGTTAGACAGTTGAAATTTTCACAGATGATGTATTTCTGTTGCCGCTATAACAACAAATACAAAAAATAGAATATAAAAAATATTTAAGGGGCTCCCATACACCAAACGTGATTTTTTTTGCTTGTTTTTGCTCGATATCGATAACGGCAACAGGTAGACGCTTGAAATATTCACAGAATATTTATATATATGTTTACTTTAAAAATAAATAATTAAATGAAAATAAAATTAATATTAAAGGGGGGCTACCATACAACAGACATTATGTTTTTGCCGTTTTTTATAGGACGGTACGGACGGAACCCTTCGTGCGCGAGTCCGACTCGCACTTGGCCAGTTTTTTTATTATTTGTTTCCGTTGACGTTTCAATGGAGTTACATCCATCGTAGTCGCAACGAGACCTCTCGCGAACACGTGGTTGTAAAAATTCAACAGTCTAACTATCACGGTTCATGAGATACAGCCTGGTGACAGACGGACAGACAGACAGACAGACGGACAGCGGAGTGACATTAATAGGGTCCCGTTTTTACCCTTTAGGTACGGAACCCTAAAAAATCGTGCTAAGCCTTATGTGAATTAAATTTTTTTTTCAGGCATGCGTTTCGCAAAGATGCAGATGCTATCTGGCATAGTCACTGTCCTCAAGAAGTACCGGGTGGAACCAGCTGGGGATATTCCTAGCAAGCTGGAGTTTAAGGCAACTGCCCTAGTAACGCAGCCAAAGGAGTTGATCAAGCTCAAGTTTGTTGAAAGAGAAGGCTGGCAGAAGAGACAGTTCACCGCTTAAAGAAACACTAATATCTTCTTCTTTTCGAGTCTATGGCAAACTGTAAAAACCGGTCAAGTGCGGGTCGGACTCGCGGACGAAGGATTTCGTACCATCCTCATCCTTATCTTTACTAATATTATAAATGCGAAAGTGAGTTTGTTTGTTTGTTGCGCTTTCACGCCGTAACTACTGAACCGATCTTCATGAAATTTTGCATACAAGTACTCTGGAGTACGGAGAAGGACATAAGCTACCTTTTATCCCGGGAAAAAGTACTATTCCCGAGGGATCGACATTGACGCAGGCGGAGCCGCGGGCGAAAGCTAGTTATCTATAAAAATGGCAAAAAATCTGTCTGTTGTATGGGAACTTTGTTATTTTTACGTCTAAAACAATAATTCTTACATGACAATATTTATATTTACATCTCGGGTGTCGCCCCTTTCTTATTTTTTTTATCCTTATCCTTATCCTTATCCTTACTAATATTATAAATGCGAAAGTGAGTTTGTTTGTTTGTTCGTTCGTTCGTTCGTTCGTTCGTTCGTTCGTTCGTTCGTTCGTTCGTTCGTTCGTTCGTTCGTTCGTTTGTTTGTTTGTTTGTTACGCTTTCACATCGTAACTACTGAGCCGATCATCTTGAAATTTTGCATACAAGTTCTCTGGAGTACGAAGAAGGACATTGGCTACCTTTTATCCCGGGAAAAAGTACTATTCCCGGGGGATCGACATTAACGCGGGTGGAGCCGCGGGCGAAAGCTAGTAAAAATATAAATATGAAAATATTATGACTTTTCATCTTTTTTCCTAATCGCCTAATGGCTCTGCGCAGCCTAATGGCTTGCGCAGTAGCGACGTTTTTCGCTCGCGCGGCCCCCACTTAAGGCGATACCACTGTAAATAAGGTCGTTCTGAACCTTATTTATCTCGCAAAATACTTAAATTAGGAGTTTCAAATCTAAGTAATATGATTTTTGACTATTTCATCTCCAAAAATTGAAGATGAAAACACGTTTTGATAAAATTTTCTCGATAGAAATATTTTTTGAAAAATGGTCTTCGTTCGCAGAGTTTTTGTTATTGTGGCTCAAATGCGACGAATGAAATAATGATTTTTAGACTAAAAGATAGGTTATTAGTAATTCATCAAAATGTAAATATGAAAATACAATTAACCGGTCTGATTTTATATAAAATAGAAATAACGAATTTGGCGCTTACGTTTTTTTCTTTGAGCGACTCGAGACTATCTCCTATCTCATCATTCACGGGCTAAACCGCCAAGCGCTATCCCTTGCGCGCACTTGATCAGTCCTTAGCCGAGCGATGGTACCAAACATTTGAGGCCTCGTCTTAATACAAATAACTCTGGCCAAGTGTGAATCGGATTCACAGACACACAAAGGGTTTCGTCATCATCATTTCGTGTAGGTGACACGGTCAATCGACGAGTTCTTCGAAACCATCGACCATGTACACCCTACCCTGGTGTCAGAGTTCTTAGAAACCGCCTCTCGGCCTATGACGTGGTCCCTTTAACGACTACCAGATGGCAGCCGGGAGCAACGGCGTAACGTGCCTTCCGAAGCACGGAATCATCTTTATTATCAGGCAATCAGGTGATGCAAGCTTGCAATGTCCTCACTAAACTGGAAACAACTAAACAATGGGTTCTTCCCGGGTCTATAGGCGAATGTCTTAAGGCGCGGAGGCAGTCAAATTCATTCATTAAAGGGTTCCGTACCAATTTACAATTTAATTTAAGCCGTGTGGTATCCGGCAGAGTAGAATAGGGCCACTCCAAGTCTTCCCGTGGATGTCGTAGAAGGCGACTTAGGAAATACAAGCTAAACAAAGCTTATAAACATCTGAGAAACCTCTCCAACCCGTCTGGCCAGCGTGGAGAGTGTAGGCCAAGTCCTCTGACTGCTCTGGCCAAGTATGGCTCTAGTAGTACAGAGAGGGTCGTGCTCCTGTAGTGGAGACTAAGAAGACCTGGATGATGTACCAATTTACAATTAAACCTCTTCTATGAGACTAGGCGAGCGAAGTCCCGGCCAAAGTTAGTTCCTAAACTAATGTCGTGACAGTATAATTAATAAAAACACTCATAGTTAATTTACATATCACCTATCTTTTAATATAGGTATTAAAAGATAGGTGACATGTAAATTAACTTTGAGTGTTTTTATTAATTTTGCTGTCACGACAACATCTCACGATGATAGTTAAGAAACAGTTATATTCATTTTCGTATTCTTCTTCTTTCACGAGACGATCCTTTGAGTAGAAGCTTTACCGCTTCTATGCTTCTTTTGTCCCCCCCCCCCCCCCCCCCCCCCCCATGTCCTTCCCCGAATTCCTTCAAAGGCGGGTAACGCTCCTGTTACAGCTTGGTGTTGCAGTTGTCCATTGGCAGCGCTGATCGCTTACCATCAGGTGACTCGTTTGCCGTCCTATATCATAAAAAAAGAGAGCTGTTTTTTTATGTATATTTGACGGTAGATTAACAGACAAGCCACCTGATGGAAAATGGTCACCGTCTCCCATGGACATTTGCAACACCAGACGAGGTATTGATGCGTTGCCGACTCTTAAGATACCTGTGTATAAATTGTCGATGATGCTAGGCTGCCGAATAATCTAGAACCAGTAGTAGTCCCAAGCGTTTTCTACTGTTTTTTTAATTGGATGTGCTCTGAAGAACTTTTTGTCGAGGAAATAGGCTTCATACTTATCACCTGGAGGCTGGGGATCCACAGCGTTTCAATGGATCCTTTTTACTCGCATGTGTCAGCTGTGGAACGAGTTTCCTTTCTCTGTTTTTCCCCAAAATTATGTAGGACATGTCGAAACTTTGTGGAAAATATTACTTTTAGTAACCTTATTTTAACAATAGAAGTAAAGTATAATGTCGTTAACGGTAAACTGAAGGTAGTCGACAATATAGGTAAATAGAAGAAGCCGGAAATATAGGTAGGTATAGTATGTATCTTCAAGAGTATTGTATAACTGTAAATTCATGTTTTATATACAAACCAAGCAAATTAAAAAATAATTAAAAATATCGTACAGCTTGGCCTTAATTTTACCAATATTTTATTGCTTTCTCTAACATTATAAATACTTACAAGTCTGAATCACTCTTAGTTTTTAAAACGAATATTAGTAATAATGATCGTAGTATTTATAATTACATTCTTCGCTTTTTTCATTTACTATTTATATTATTTGTCAAAGAAAGATTTTGATTATTGGGAGAAACGTGACATTCCGTACATCAAGCCATGGCCTTTGGTTGGGAACTACGGCCCTTACATTTTGCTACAAAAATGTTTTGGGGAAACAGTCCAATCACTATGCAAGAAGTACCCGTTCGCACCGTACATAGGAGTTTTCCACGGCATGAATAAAACACTCATCGTGCAAGACCCAGAAGTAATAAAACGTATTATGACTAAAGACTTCTACTACGTTCACAGTCGTGAAAATAGCAAATACAATCATAAGGAAGCCTTTGTCAACAGCGTAGTGTTTACTGCAGGCGACAAATGGAAGGTGATAAGACAAAACATGACTCCATTATTTTCTTCAGCAAAAATTAAGATCATGTTTAATTTCGTCAAATCGTGTGCTTGCTCATTCGAGAAAGTTCTGGATGAAGAAATAAGAAATGAAAATGTTGATGTAAAAAGTTTTTTTATTCGCTTTACTGTGGACGTAACTGGTAATTGCCTATTTGGTATCGATACTAAAGCTTTCGAGAAAGATTGGAGAAATAATACGTGCATACATATAGCTAATTTGTTATTTGATACCTCGAAGCTAAGAGGCATTAAAATTATTGGGCGTACTGTGTATCCTAAAATCTTTTATGCATTGGGCTTGAAAAATTTCCCATTAGTCATAGATAATTTCTTTAAAAAATATTTAAAAGATTTATTTAAGGGTAACAATTCGATAAAAGACCGCGGATTCACCGAACTTCTTACCAAAATGAAAACAGAAGGAGTACTTACAGGTGATACTTTGCAAAATATACAAGCAGATAATATAAAAGTGAAATTGGAAATCGATGATTACACGATACTTTCACAATGTGTTGCATTCTTTGGTGCTGGCTTTGACAGTTCCGCCTCAGCCACAACCTTCGTATTATATGAGCTAGCAAAGCATCCAAAAGTACAAGAAAGAGCTATCCAAGAAATAGATGATTATCTAAAACGTCATGATAATAAACTAATGTTTGATTGTCTTTCGGAGCTGTCATATGTGGACGCATGTATAGACGAAGCAATGCGTCTCTATCCAGCCGTAAGCGTCTTACGCCGCGAGGTGATGGAGCCTTACACCTTACCATGTGGTGCTGTTCTGGACAAAGGAGTTCGCATCCACATCCCTGCTTACCATCTGCATCATAATGCTACGTTCTTTTCGAATCCAGAGGAATATCAGCCGGAGCGTTTTTTTGGTAAAAAAAAACACAATATTCAACCGTATACTTATATGCCGTTTGGAGAAGGACCTCGGATGTGCATAGGTAACTATTGCAATTGTTTGGTTACAATGTGTTATATAATAGACATAATTTTCGAGATCTACACCCCAAAAAATACCTAGAAAACGACACCCATGTCGAATTTTCATGACAAGTGGTGACCACCATGGATCCCGAAATTGACACCATTTTTGAGATCTACAAAAATTACCAATCACAGTAAATTTCTGAAGATGTAAACTGCAATGTTGCCCAAATATCAGAGAAATCTGAAAAATAAGCGCGGTAAATACAGTAGTGACATAATATTAATGGGGATTGTGTCCACGAAAGCTTAAAATCGTACATACATAGTATCACGTCTTTTTCCCTTGCGGGGTAGACAGAGCCTATGTCCCTTTTGACCACATTTAGCATGTTGGAGGATGTTTAGATGGAAAACGGAATTAAATAGTGATGGGTTGCTAGCTGCATCGTCTATTGCATGATTTTAGCCCAATCCATTGATCGGCTTTTACGTTCTGCACGGGAAGAGAAGCAGCTGGCACATACAACGTTTTTTCTTTTCTCCCACACCAGCATGGAACAAGTAAAATCGTATACATCCGAAAATACATGGAAACGAAACCCATGTTGAATTTTAAAAATTAACACCAAATTCAATATCCACACCCTAGAACACCACGGAATGACATCCATGTCGATTTTTCATGAAAAGTGGTGTCTGTCATCTTTGATTTTGAAATTGACATTATTTTTTAACATCGACACCCCAAAATACTTAAAAATAAACACGATATCGACATTTTCATAGAAATAGCCGGGCAGGAACACTTTTGTATAAAATATGAAAAAAAAATATGTTCCCAGCATTCGTTTTATAGCAAAACATGATTTGATTTTAAAATTAACTAAACTTGGGATATAAAATGCCGAGGGTAAATTAACCCTCGGCATTTTATATCCCAAGTTGCAAATATTTAACGGATTTTCCCCTTTTTTAATCCAAAATTAAATACAAAACACTTTCTGATAACACTTCTGCACTTTGTTTATTATTATTGCAATGAGAATAACTATTATAAAACAGTTATTAATATGTATAATTATAAACTAGTATATGTTTTAAGTTATGATTTCAAATAGAGTAATAACTTAAAATACCTAAAAGTAATCCAATTTTATAGCAATTACTTTTTGTTTATAAACACTTGAGTCAAAGATAAGCATGAGCCGCGGGGCGGGATCGACCTAACGAGTCGTGACGTGATCGTCATCGTATCGTGAATTAAACAAACATTACTTATATAGTTGTAAATAACTGATACCACGGAGGAAAAAAGGCTGGCTATTCTTTGTATTTTACGTTGTTGAAATGCGGTCCGTCTGTATAGAGATAAGTATACGCTGTTTACATTTTAGCTAGATAGACATAGTTTGAATGTTTATTCGTTCAAACTGATTGGGAGCATGATGCTCTACTCGCAAAGTTACCATCTTACGGGCTTCCTGAGAGACTATGCTTGTGGTTCGCTAGTTTCTTATCTGGGCGTAGCATTCAGGTCGTTGTTGACGGTTTATGCTCCGACATCATGCCCATTAATGCTGGCGTCCCTCAAGGATCTGTTTTATCACCTACGCTGTTTCTTCTGTACATCAACGACATGCTAAACACTAGCAGCATTCATTGCTATGCAGACGACAGTACGGGTGATGCATATTATGCAGGTCGCGGGAATATCCCTCAAGCACAGATGGAAGAGAACAGAAAAAGACTTGTATATCTGACACTAAGACCTCCCTGGAGCAGGTCTCTGAATGGGGTAAACTAAACCTAGTTCAATTCAACCCTACTAAGACACAAGTCTGCGTGTTTTCTGCTAAGAAGACCCAATTTAATATGGCACCGAAGTTCCAAGCCACCCCCCTTACTATTTCTAAGTTTGTCGTTTGTCGTCAAATATAAATAAAAAAAGAGGCCCAATTAGAGGACTCTAAGACATTCGCGGGGTTTTTTCGATAGCCAATGGTGGTGCCCTGACAGCAGAGGTGGTATACTTAAATAACTCTTGTTGTTTTCTTCGTTTAGGTAACCGTTTCGCAAAAATGCAGATGATTCCAGGATTAGTAACAGTCTTGAAGAGGTACCGGTTGGAGTTGCCGCCAGAGATGCCAAAGAAGTTGGAGTTCCTACCCTCGTCGCTTCTCACGCAGCCCACGATGAATATAACCTTGAAGTTCGTGGACAGGGAGGGGTGGCAACGGCGCAAATTCTCTTGACCACCAGTTTTTTATACGGGCGTATAAAAAACTACATAAAACATTTACTAAATATTTTATGAGATTTTTTTTGTGCATCCAAAGACAATATATAAACGTATAGACAGCGAGACTCATACAAAAATATTGGCTCAACTTAAAGCCTTAAAAAGAGGCGGTACGAAATTCGTCTAACCTAGTTCCAATTAAAACACAAATCTTTCCTCTTTAACAATAATAAAAATCGTTTATTTTCCTCGTTACTAAGATGTTACTTAAGGCTGATTGTATAACCTATGTTGACCTATGTTGATCTTTGCTTTGTGGAGGGGCTAGTTCCTGAAATAGGTTCATAAGAACCTGTGCTATAACTAGAAATACTGTGATATAACACGAGGCCCCTGTTAGCGCGAGGCCCCAAGTGGCTTGCCTACCCCAAAGCCTCTGCTGTGATAGTTACTGGTGTTCAAATATCCGATTCTCCCATCCTTCCCGCTCTACAAATCTCAGCTTAATTTCTCGCTTCGGTGTGATAACTAGGGTAGTGGAGAAGAAGTCCAACTCACGAGCTGGCTCGGCCAGTTCCACTCTGTATTTCTTCAGTATTGTGATTATGCCCGGTATCGTTTGCATTTTGGAGAAACGCATTCCTGAAAACATTTTATTCCTTATCAAAACAAAATAGTGTTACTCATCATCAGGTCTTTTTAGTCTCCACTGCAGGAGCATGACCCTCTCTGCACTACCGGAACCATACTTGGCCAGAGCAGACAGAGGATTTGGCCTACACTCTCCTCGCTGGCCAGACGGGTTGGAGAGAAAGTGTTACCCGTACATTAATATTTCTTATGTTTAAAACTTTATAACACAATATGATTTTTATAAGTAAGTATGGCTCCGATAGTACAGAGAGGGTCATGCTCCTGGAGTCAAAACTAAAAAGACCTGATGATGATGATTTTTATGCTTTTTGTTTAGTTTCACCTCTCCCGATGTTTGTCTGTAATCAAAACTTGCATGTGAAATTTGCACACGGAACGTGACACGGTTTTGTGCGTGCAGCCGGCGTTCCTCGATTTATTAGACGTTATCACGTCAAAAATAAAGTGTTTCCAAAAAAATATAGTCGAAAAGTTACTTAGCATAAGTCATGGTTCTACAAGTTTATACCCGTTCTATTACGGCACTAACAGTTATGGTGAAACAAAGAAACTCACATACATTGATACATAATAAATTACATACATAAATTTACTTGGAGACAATTTACTTTGCGTGCTTCCGCCACCAGTTAGTTCATGCAAACTATTGCTGGCCAGCATGAACTAACTGGTGGCGGAAGCACGCAAAGTAAATTGTCTCAAAGTAAATGTAGCTTTGACTTCCGCAAAGTAACACCTGAATCTATTAACTACATACATAAACTTATGCATATGTACATGAACTCTGAAAACATGCCACACCATTTTTGCTCAATTAGGCTAGTTTCCTGAAAAAATATAATTAGTCCGTTAGTTAGATATTCAAAAAATATTGGACACGTATTTTTTCTTTTGTCAATTAAACAAAAAATGATAAAGATATAGCCCTTCAAAGTTCCGTGTGACGTCATAGTTTGCTACAATTTTTAGCAAACTTTGACGTCACGAGCCCCCCCCACTCCTGAACTTTGACGCGCTTTATCTTTATTATTTATTGTTTATTTGACAAAAGAAAAAATACGTGTCCAATATTTTTAGATTATCTAACTGACGGACTAATTGTTATATTATTATTACGACCCAGGAAGCTAGCCTATTATCTCTGTATGAGTTATTTCAAGATGGTAATCATAAAATATAATATATAGAGATAAATATCTTGTGGGTGATCTCTTACCAAGGCAGATGCGAGGTCCTTCCCCAAATGGAAAATACGTGTACTGTTTAATATTACGCTTTTCCTCTCCAACAAACCGTTCTGGCCGGAATTTCTCAGGGTCCGGGAAGAAATCGGGGTGGTGATGAATGTGGTACACTGGAAGGTGGACCCTCACACCCTTGTCTAACACTGTGCCACAAGGAAGCGTATACTTTTCGTATACTTCTCGAGTGATAACACTTAGCACTGGATAGAGACGTAAGGCCTCGTCGATACACGCTTCTACATACGGCAGCTTAGAAGTACAATCATATTCTATTTTGTTATTGTGGTTTTTGAGATATTCGTCAACTTCTTCAAAAACTTTCTCTTGAGCTTCTTGGTTTTTAGCGAGCTCGTACAGGACGTAATGCACAGTTGTAGCTGACGTTTCAAAACCAGCCGCAAAGAACAAAATACATTGTGCAACTAGCATATCATCATCAACTTTTAAAGATATCTTCTTACCATCCCCTTTCATATTCTCTATGCTTTCGCCACTTATATATTTTTCGTTATACAAATGAAGTAGTAGGTCTACGAAGTCATTTCTTGCTGTGGGTTTATAGTTACGGCCTCGGAATACTTCTGTCATGAGGTTATGGAAGAAGTTGTTTATGTATTCAGGAAAATTTCTCAGGCCAAGTGCGTAAAATATCCGTGGCCAGATACAACGAGCAATCATTTTAAGGCCTCTGCCCTTTGTTTCTAAAAACAAGTCGTGACCTATTAAAGTGAACGGGTTGTTATCAGAGTCTATTTCCAGTGTCTTCGTTTCGATGCCGAACACGCATGATCCTATACAGTCCATGGTATATCTCGCCAAAATAGATCTCACTTTTAACACATTGTGCTGCTGCACTTCATAATCTAACATACCTTCGAATTCACGAGCACATTTCTCTATCAGGTAGAACATATTCTTCATTTTCGCTGGTGAGAACAGGGGATTTAGATTTTGTCTTAGCACCTTCCACCGGTCACCATATGTGAAGAACATGTTGGTGGTGACAAGTTCTCTATGCGTGTAGTTGGCGATCTCACGGGGATTGAAGTAGTAGAAGTCCTTAGCCAATATCAACTTGACAATATCCGGATCCTGGACCAGCAGGGTTGGCTCCGTCCCGTAAAAGGCTCCAACGTATGGTGCATTTGGAAATCTTCGGCATATTGCTTGAGTTACGTGGCCAATGAAACTCTTCAGGAGGATGTAAGGGGCATAATTCCCTAAAAGAGGTACCGGTTTGATATACGGTATTTTCCGTTTTTCCCAGTAGTCAAATTTGCTGGTGGATAAACGGTAAATTAGAAAAAATAAAAGAATTATGAATAACACTAGTGCCGTCCCGATCATTTTTAGTCGCAACACCAAGTGATGCGCAGAAAACTGTGTTCCTTTGCTGTGCGTAAGTGATAACATACGCACAGCAAAGGAAGCCAAGTTTCGCCATATTTACATACGAACGAACAATATCCTTGATGCATTGTATACTAATATGTCAGAGAAAAAAAAACTTAAATAAATAAATAATAAATAAAATCTTTATTCAGTACCACAAATTAACATAAACAATATTTGTGATCGGGGTCTTCTTTTAAGTAAAAATATACCTGTGCTAGGAGATCCCGCTCTTCTATAACAATAGTAATATAATTCTGTAGGTACTAAGTAGATAAGAAGCAACCCAAGAGAAAGAAAAATAGAACATGCATTAAATGGACTATATGTGTATGTGTATGTGTGTGTGTGTGTATCACATTTAGGTACATCTATAATTGAATTTTTAATCCGGAAATTGAAGCATACATAACAATGTATTCTCAGTCTATACGTACATACATACATATTATCACGTTTTATCCCTTACGGGGTAGACAGAGCCTAAGGTCATAAGATCCAAAGGCCACGTTTAGCGTGTTGGTGTGCCTTAAGGTGGAAAACGGAATCAAAATAGTGATGGGTTACTAGCCACATCGCCTATTGTCATGGTTCTTAAGATTTTCGCCCATTCCCTTGACCGGCTTCTACGGTCTGCGCGGGAAGAGAAGCAGCTGGCACATTCTACGTTTTTTCTTTACGTACAGTTTTAGGTTTTACTTGAATTACAATTTGGTGTGCATTTCCCCAGCGGAAAAAGTGTCAGTGAAGACCAATTTAAGATTAAGTTTATTTCATCCATTTTAAAAAGTATATCGCTTAAGTAGAATAGTTAATTTTATTTCGTTTATTTTATTTCGTTTGGCTATGGATAAATGGTATAAATGGGTAAATATACTTGGCTCACTTCACTGCTGCTACAATTCAACTGATATCGTTTTCTCAACAATGTAGTGCCTTATCTCATTAACGCGAACGCAATGCCATGGGCCACGACTATGTGCGTCGTGCGCCTGCAACACAGAAATTGATTAGACAACAACATGCTTATCAAACGTTTATTATCACTTTATAGACAGTAAAAAAAGAAAGAAAGAAGAAAGAAAAAATGTTTATTTGATATATCACAAACAGAACAATAACAATAATTATTTCTAATTGTATAACCCGGACATATTTGTGTTTATATCAAAAAGGCCTCCTTTCAGCATAAAGTTGTGGTGAACACCACAACGCTGGTCTTCCGAGGACACCATTACTAAAATTTGATGAACACACACACATTACAACAATAATCTAGGGTGGCGCTACAGTACCTACTTAGAATTAAGAAAAGAGAACATTTAGAGAAAGAGAGTTTTTGTTATTCTTATAAATCGTTTTGAACAAATAATGAAAGAGATTCGTATACCTTAGTATGTACCTACCTAACCGTAAGAACCGTGCCACGCGTTTGCCGTGTGGTTTCCGGCAGAGAAGAATTCCTATTCTACTCCATGCCAAGTCTTTTTATTTATTTATACGGTTGATTGCAAACAAAACCGCGATAAACAGGTAATATTATATATTATTATATATTTTTGAAATGTGCAGCGTCTTGATCGTCCATCAAGACGCTTGTAACGATACTTCAATTGTCAAATTCTAATAAGTAGTTTAGACGTTATGACCGTACAGATGAACTTGCATCGCCGTAGTCTGGTAAAAAAAGCATAGAAGCGGTAAAGCTTCTTCTCAAATGTCGATTTTTTTGTCTTATTTTCGAGTCGGAGGCAAACCGTGAAATCGTAAATTAAAAACTTACCACCTGAATGGCGCTTGCATTAGCAGCCATCAGGATCAGGTATTGTGCTGGGGTGCTGGGGTATATGGAGCAAGTAACAAGTGGCTCATTGTTTCAATGTCTCCACAATGGCATAACTGACCATTAGTATCGACCGAAAAGCCCCATTTCACCAGGTTTTCTTTCGACCGGCCTACCTGTGTTCTGAGTCTATTCAAACTCTTCCAGGTGAGCCATGGTAGCTGGTGGCCGGGGGGAAGCTCCTCAGAAGGTGGTATAAAATTAGGTGATTTTCTATGAGTGGTACTTCCCCGGACGAGCCGACCCATTCATGCTACTAATAAAAATGAATGTTGCCGGCAGCGTGGCTCTACCTCGACTATTATATTCTGATACAAAAGTCACGTATTTATGCAAGAAATTAATTTATTCATAAAAAAATCGCACACCCAGGTGTTAATAAGGTAATTACTTACATGCTTCACCAGAAATGTGGCATGTAGATATTAATAACATTATTTACACAAAATTTGATAACATATTAAACTACAAAATATCTAAATATTCAAATTATAAAATTAGTCAATTATTTTTAACTTATGTCTCGTAGTCCAAAATTCGTTTATGTCATAAAAGCAACGACATTTTTAATGCCGAAACAAATCCCTTTTTCGGAAATCCTCTAACAGTTTTAGATATTTTATTATAAACTTTTGTCACCATAACATTATAAGTGTTTCCAAAAAGTGAGGAGCTATTTTAAGTTATATCACTAACTAGTAAAAAAGTTCATGTCGGATCCAACGAAGACACCAACCTCTAGATTATACATTAATGTTTAGGATATTAAATTTTTTGAAGATTGTACATGATTCTAGAGGACTTAAACCACACAATATATTTAGGGCTAAAACGCTTTTTTAATGTCTATTGAATTTCTCCATAACATCAAACTATATTCGAAACTAAGGATAGATGCAACATATCCGTGGTTAATTAAAACCGTCAACGGTTTGAATTTTTTTAAAACTTAGGACGATTAAAGAAGACTTTATTCTGCTTGCCCTTTCAAATATTTCAACTTTTACTAAAGACTCTTTGCTGCCAGTCTTCTCTTAGCTTGAACTGTAGCTTGATCTCCTGAGCCGGTCGAGTCAGCAACGTGGTGGCTAGAAACTCCACAGTTTTTGGAGTATCCTTCGAGATCTCCAGGCGGTACTTCTTAAGGATCGTGATAAAGGCAGAATACATCTCCATCTTGGCGAGGCGGATACCTGAACAAACAAAGTTTTTTCAAAGGAAAATATATACAATTCTGCCAAGCTGCAGCAACTTACATATATGTAGCTAGCTTTTCGCGGCTTCATCCGCGTTAGTGCCGATCCCTCGGAAATAGTAGAATTTTCCGGAATCAAAGGTACCAATGTTCTTCCCTGGGCTTGGGCTTAAAACTACCTTCATAACAAATTTTATGCAAATTGTTTCAATGGTTGAAGTGTGAAAAGAAGACAGAGAGAGACAGAGTTACTTTCGTTCGCATTTATATTATTAGTATGGAAGTATGGATATAAAGTACTAAACATATTACTTACCTATACACTGCCTAAGTCCATCGCCAAATGGTATATACGTAAATGGTTTGATATCCTTCTTCGCATCTCCTAAAAATCTTTCAGGCATAAACGATCCGGGATCAGGAAAATTATCAGGGTCATGATGCATGTGATAGATAGGAATATGAATTCGTACACCTTTATTAATGACAGCTCCACAAGGCAACTCAAAATCTTCGAGAACCTCACGCCTAATTATCCCAATTACTGGATAGAGTCGCATTGTTTCGTCTGTACAAGCTTCAATGTAGGGCAATTTAGTCAAGCAATCATAGTCTATTTTATTATTGTTTTCCTTCAAATATTTGTCTATTTCATTTATAGCTTGTTCCTGTGCTCTTGCATTCTTAGCTAGTTCGTACAGAACGTAATGCAATATTATTGAAGTGGATTCGAAACAAGATCCAAAGAAACTAATACATTGCGCTGCTAACAGAGCATCATCAATTTCAACATTATCTTTTTCCTGGTTATTTTTGTTTTTATCTACAGCTGCTCGATGTTTAATACCCAAAAGAAGATCGGCAAAGTCATTTCTGTTCGAAGGTTTGTGATCTCGACTTTCGAACACCGATTTTAAGACACTCATAACGAAATTCTGGTGTTCAGGTGTGAATTTCTTGAACCCAAGGCCATAATAAACACCGGGCCAAATAGCTCTTAATACAAGTTTACATCCACTGAGAGATGAATCGCCAAATAAGAATTTACCAAAATTAATAAACATATTTCTTGTTTCCTCTTCAACTTCTGTGTCGATTCCGAAAGCACAAGAACCAGCACAACTCACAGTATAACGACAAACTAATAATCTAACTTCGATTTCGTTCCCTTTCTCAATTTCATTGTCGAGTGTGTCTTCGAATTTGTGAATACACTGCTTGATATGGTTGAACATCTGCTTGATTCTGAAGCCAGAAAACACTGGAGTCTGCTTTTGCCGTAAAACTTTCCAAGTATCTCCAGAAGCTGTGAAAAGATTCTGCAAGAGTGGTTCTGTGTTACTGTATTCTGAGTTTTCCCTGCTACCAAAGTAATGGAAGTCCTTCACCAAAATACGTTTAATCAGTTCCGTGTCTTGCACAAGGAGAGTCGGTTCCATCCCGTAGTAAGCTCCAATGTATGGCGCTTTCGGGAACTGTTGATATATGGACTGCGTCATTTTCCCCAAGTATTTCTTCTGAAGAATATATTGTCCATAATTCCCAAATAGTGGTACCGGCTTGGTATGTGGTATATTTCGTTTCCTCCAATAGTCGTAATTTTTGGTTGCAAAATAGTATGCCACTAGGAAAAATATCGATAAGACTGTTATTAGCACCATGCCTATCATCTTCACTTAGCTCACGTGTAGCTACTGTGTATTGCTGTGAATAATTAACTATAAAATGTCAATATATGACAATACTTATATACATTCAGAAAAATGAGGAAAAAAATGTAAGCCTTAATTCACATGAAATTTTTTTTAATTCGACATATATATTTTCTACAAAGTGCGATTAAAAGATAAGTGAACTTTTTATACGATGTAATTTTTTCTATCCAGACTTCTTAACTAATATTAGACTTAAATAAAAATATTAAAGCTGACGTGAAATAAATTGTATAATCACGGTTTTCTTACGCTTTTTTATTTGGAATTGCCGATTATTTTTATGAAACGCCCTTTAGAGCTCATATGGAACTGACACCACAGTGTTGCCATCACAAACAGTTGCCCCGATGATGGTCTTCGCAACAGACCGAAATTAGAGCGCGATTCCGACTGAATAAACGTAAGACCGAAATAATTTTTGCAGTTGGAATCGTTGATTCCTTTTATGAAGACGTGAGACGGCCCACCGTACAAAAGATGATACATGGAGTCCAGTGCTGCCTCCATTTGAAATAAATCGTTAGACTAAAGTTTCAAACTATTTTATGAACTACCTACTGTAGTGTGAACGTGAGCTATACTTTGCGGCAACTTAACTACTACTTATTAACGCCCACTTTTGGTGAAAACGCAAAATAAAGCTTCACGTTTACACTTTAAACTATAAACAGTAGTTCATATAGATAGATAGATAACCCTTCAAACTATTTTTGTAGTAATAGTTTGAAGGGTTATCTTAGGGGTAATTTTGATCTACTAGGACCTATCCTAGTAGATCAAAATTTTAAAAATAGTTTTTTTTTTTAAATCTTTATTTATTTTTAAGAGGGTTTTGTCTACATAGACTATGCCACCCTCATAGATGCGACAAAACTTAGTTCCATCTACGGTTAATAGCGACTTGCACAATTTTGAAAAGTGACCTTGCTTTCTCCGAAGAAGGAGAAGCAAGTATGCTGTTAAACACTCCCACATCTATGAGGTTTACATTTTCCTTAAATATAAAATTTTGTCTTTCGTATTCATTTCTGACACACTCCAACAGAACGTGACACACATCTTCAACCTTTCCACACTCATAACAATTAGGAGTTTCGGCGATGCCCATCAAAAATGAGAAGCTGTTCAATGGAATGTGTCCGGAACGAATCCTTAGGGCAGTACATATTTCTGACCTACTCATGTCAACCCCCGCGAACCATGGACATCGCGGAAGACTGGGCTGAATAGTTCTGAACCATATTCCCTTGGTTCGAGACCTTTCATCAAAGAATTCTTTCCAAATTTCTTTGCATCTTTCTTTTATAAAAAACAATAAATCTAAATAATGTGGAACATAATGGCAAGGGACTCCGTCTGAAGAGGCTTGCTTTGCAAATGCATCGACCTGTTCGTTTCCACTAATGCCAACATGAGAAGGAATCCACTGTAATATTATTGTTTTATTTCTTAGTTCTAATTTACGGATGGCGCCTATAATCGAGTAGGCTATCGGTGTACCTCGAAAATTCGAGGAGCATCGAGCCAGATGCTGAAGGGCGCTTTTAGAGTCCGTTAGAACAACAAATTTGTCGTGTTCTAGACTATCTATATAGGATAAAGCCTCATATAATCCTATTAATTCGGCCTGCATTATCGAAGTCTTACACTGGATGTTCAGTTTTACATGACTCTCATTTTGTGGATCATAAAAAGCCACCCCGATGTTTCCTCTTTCTATGGAACCATCCGTAAAGATTTTATAATAACTTGTGAAGTTATGAGCTAAATACATTGAACATGATTTGTTAAGTCTGGAGGCACCATAAAATCGCTTCGACTGATTCACATTTGGGATGTGTATTCGTATCACTTTGGACAAATCCACATTGCTCATCCACGTATCTAAAGAAAACATCTCAAATTGCTCACTAACTGCCACCTCACTTGTTTTCATATTTTCGTGTATAATCGTGAGCAAAGGTTTCTTTTTCCGCTTCCAGCGATTTCTGCCGCACATGTCATGCAGTTTCTTTATCAAGTTGTAGGATTCATTGCTTTTTACAGATTTCGTTTTTAAATAATATTTTCCTGCCAAATAATATCTGCGTATATGTAAAGGCTGTATATAAAGATCACACTCCATGACATGTATGGCAGTAGATTTAATGTATCCTCCTATAATCCTCATACATTGATTTTGCAGTTTATTTAACTTATTTAAGTGAGTTTTACAATTATCATCATATAAAAAACTAGCGTAATCAAACCGACTTCGAATAATAGACATGTACAGTCGACGAAGGTGTATGGGATGTACTCCCCAGCCAGGACCAGCCAAAACCTTTAAAATATTTAAAAACTTCGAAGCCTTTTCTCTAGTTTCGTTGATGTGTTTAGCCCATCGCAAAGATTTATCTAGCCACATACCCAGATATTTCACCGAGTATACAGTCGGAATAGAACAATTCCCTATTTTTTAATTTAGACCCGTATTATCTGGTATACGTCCTCGTTTGAATAAACATACTTGGCTTTTAACAGGGGATATTTCAAGTCCAATTTCAGACAATGTTTGAACCACCTCATTTAACGAAGCTTGCAGAATTTCGTAGGCATCGAATATGTCGTCACTTGTAATGTAGAGGACGTAATCGTCAGCATACTGAGATATTGAGATATCTTCAATAGATCTGCTTATATATATTGTAGCAATATTAAACAATAAAGGAGACAAAGTGTCTCCTTGTGCCAGACCACGGCACGTACTTCTACCTATATAGTAGTTGCCTGCTTGTATTTTAAGATATCTTTCACATAGAAACTGCCAAATATAGGAACACATTTTAGCACCAACTCCAATATCATCCAAAATTTTCATTAAGCACACAATATCGACATTATTATAAGCATTGTCTATGTCTATGAAGCAAGCCAATGTAAACTGTTGACTACAAAAACCTAGTTGAATGCCAGTCACTAGTGTAGAAAGATAATCGAGAGTAGATCTGCATTTTCTGAATCCCGTAGTATAATGCGACAATAAACCATTGTTTTCTACGAACCACTCCAACCTTTTGCAAACAATATTATGAAAAACCTTACAAACACAAGACATCAACGATATAGGGCGCAAAGAGTTAATAGAATTTGGATCTCTTCCCGGTTTTGGTATCGGTTGCATAACAGTCTCACGCCATTGCTTCGGTACAAACCCAGTTTCATAAAACTTATTATATAAATAAAGTAGTATTTTTGTCGCGTTTTCTGGCATATGCCTCAACATAGAGTACGATATACCATCCCCACCAGGGCAAGAATCTGTAGGTCGAATACAGCTTATGAGTTCATGCAAAGAAATAGGTACATCTAATTTTTCGTTAATAGATCTAAATGTAGGGTCACCTGGACGAACATAATCGGGAGTTAAATTATTAAGTAATTTATAGGCCCTATTTTCATCTACATATCTTCTACTCGTATTGTAGCCCTTGAACCATTTCATTTTTCTCCACATATCGGATTGAGAGGTATTTTGATCTAGAGAAGAACAAAGCGAGTGCCATGACTCTGTGGCGGCGTTACGTATTATTCTCTGAGCAGAGTGAATTTTATCTTGTAGAATATCAAGATTCCTTGGAATAGGGTTCCGTCTGAATCGTGCCAGAGCAAGACGTCGCTCTGCTACTACTTTAGACAGGTTGGGGCTCCAATTGGGTTTTGGTATAAAATTGGAAGATGGGTTTCTATTAATTTTGTAATACGGAATATGAAGGTCTGCTGCTATATTTAAATAATCAATGAATTTATCGTAAGCTTGTTGAAGATTTTCAGGCAAAATAACATCCAAAAATAAGGAGTTCAGTAAATTTTTATAAGACTCCCAATCAGCATTTTTAAAATTTCTCTTAAGTTGTGGTTCAACTCCCTTTTTTATATCTGTTGAAATCTTAATCATTAAGTGATCACTTCCTAATGTCTCATTCAATACAAACCAAGAAAAAAATATTGCTATATCCGAGGAAGCTGTGGAGATATCAGGGGCCGATTTTTGTAAATGACCATCAACCAATTTAACACGTGTCGGTGAACCATCGTTCAAACTAATGTATGCGTTATCGTTTCATCATCAGGTCCTTTTTAGTCTCCACTACAGGAGCACGACCCTCTCTGTACTACTAGAGCCATACTTAGCCAGAGCAGCCAGAGGACTTGGCCTACACTCTCCACGTTATCGTTTATCGAGTCAAAAATTTGAATTCCTCTAAAATCTATTTTTGTCGACCAGTTTGAATGATGACCATTAAAGTCGCCAAGCAACAAAGTTTTTGTACTTACCAGCGAAAATAAAATGTCCCAATCCCTTTTAGTAGTGCGCGCCGATCCTGTACAGTAAATAGCAACAATATTCTCGAGCTTATCACAGTTGTTTACCTTAACGTGTAGAATTTCTATCGCCGGGGAGATACCTTGCACGCTGCAGGTGTGTGCGTTTATAGATTTATGTGTGAGAATTGCAACGCCGCCGTATGAATCATCTCTGTCTTTGCGAAACACGTTATAATTACTTATTTTTAAGTTGCTATTGGGTTCTAACCACGTTTCAGATAGTGCGGCAATGTGAATTTTTTCCTGCAATAATATTGATTCGAATACAATGAGTTTGGGCCTCAGACTTTGACAATTCCACTGTAAAATATTTAGTTTACAATTGAATTTTGTCGCTAAAATAATCGAGCATCATTTTTAATAGGGGCCAGTCAGAAATGTTATCAACTACTAATAAAATTAACCACTCAACACAACACTTCAACACGCTTTTAACTTTATACTGCATAGGATCACTTCTCAAAAATATAATTTCCTTTAATCTCGTAAGCAGCTCACTAAATTTCACGTCTTTTTGGGGGGAAGGCTCTGACTTTTTCTCGTAAGTTTCGTTCCAAATACTCTCAGTATCTTCCCATACTTCCGACTCATTTTTCATTTTTTTCTTTATCTTCCTAGTCTTACGAATTGGATAAACATGGCTTTTAGGGGTCTCTTCTTGGGTTGGTTTGGTTTTAACAATATCCGAAAATTTCGGGGTTTTATAAAGATGTGTAAATGTAGGAGCGTCTGGGGATTTGTCTACTTTTGATTGAATGGACTTAACAGCTACTGTTGATTGTAGTATAGGAGACTTTGGAGCGGCATATATAATTAATGCCTTTCTGTAGGTACAGTTATTCTCCGCCATAATTTCACGTAACTTTTTTTCCTTCAAAAAAGCAGGACATGTTTTTACTAGTGACATATGGTTCCCTCCACAATTAATACATGTGAATTCTCTTGTATCACAATTTTCATGGTTTCCGCCACACTTAGGACAAAGAAACTTCGCTGAAGTGCATTTTTTGGTCATATGTCCTAACTTCCAGCATCGAGAACATTGAGAAACGGGGAATATGTATGGCTCAACTTTTATCTTCAGCCCATCAACAAAAACATGAGAAGGTAATATGCCTCCTTTAAAACAAAGTCTGACAGTCTCACTTAAAACCCAGCCGTCATTGCTACGGCGTTTGAGTCGCATGAGTGAAGACAGCTGCGCGGGTGCACGACAAGTAATTGATTGTAGAATGTCTTCTTCCGATAGTTCCATATCCACATCCTTTATAATACCGTATGAATAGTTTCTTTCCATGGCTCTTTGGAAGTTCCACCCCTTTTTAATAAAAGCTTCACACGTCTCTAGTTTATCTGCACTCATCTCATTTGAGAAGTCGACCCGTACTTTATATGGGTTAAGGTATTTAAGTCTTACTACATCTGAGATTCCTTGTTCTTTAAATAACTTCGCTATTGCAAACTGCTTCGGCAGCTTATCGTTGTAACTGATATATATTTGGATATCGCAACTTTCTTTAGCTTTCTTGCTTTTTCTGCTTACGGTTGACCATTCCAGTTCATCAATCTCCTCTCTATTTCTCTTAGTCCTATCTCTCTCGTTTTCTGCAGCTTCATTTATTACATGATCACCTTCCACTTCTAAAACTTCCACAGAGATGTCTTGTTGATGCACTTCTACCTCTGCATCGAGTACTTGCTCCACATCATCAGTACAAATGCTATTGTCATTATCAGTATCGCGCTCCATCGTTCTCGAGAACCGGTTTGCCGGTCGAGCTCGATGTGTCGGGCTCAAAGCCCGCAGCGTAAACAACTATTATGCACCGAGATACGACCACCTCGTACGAATACCGACACGAGACTGTAAAAATAGTTTGTATGGGCCTTATATTTATATATAATTATCTAGGGCCACGTAGAACAAAATTTTAAATGATGTCTCCGTTTTCAGTCTAACGATTTATTTCAAATGGTGGCAGCATTGGTCTTCATGTACGAGTATCATCTTAAATGGAAGCGAAACCACAGTGTCGCCACCGGTAACAGATGATCGTCTACGTAACAAAGCGAAGATGACGGCGATTCCGACTGAAAAAACGTAGGACCGTGACTCCACCACAATCTACATACCATACTAATATTACAAATGCATAGCGTAATATTACATAGCGCGTAGAACCGATGGCCGATGGGGCAGAAGGGTTCTTGAATGGCGACCACGTATCGGCAAGCGCAGCGTCGGACATCCACCGACCAGATGGTCGGATGACCTGACTAAGGTCGCAGGAAGACGCTGGATGCAGGCCGCTTCCAACCGGTCGTATTGGAAATCCTTGGGGAGGCCTCCCAGCAGTGGACTTCTTGCGGCTGATATGATGATTACAAATGCGAAAATAACTCTGTCTGTCCGTCTGTCTATCTGTCTTCTTTTTACGCTTCAACCATTAAACCTATTTGGATGAAATTTGGTGTCAGTTTAAGGATCAGGGAAGGACGGGTACCTTTAATTTTGGGAAATTCTACTTTTCTCGAGGGATCGACACTAACGCGGGCGGAGCCGCGGGCAAGACCTAGTGCTATATAAATTTAAAGATTTATTCAGAAAATAGGCCTTTTAAATAATACTTATTAAATTATGCACATTTTAAATAATACTTAATAAATTATATTCAAAATATTAATTATTGTTCAAAAGCTACAAACTACTAGCGTTTCGGAATTGATCACTGCAGAGAAGACGCCAAAAGAAACAATATTTTAATTAAGACATATTAAGTTTACCTAATGTATATCATACTTTAGATAAATTTGTGACTTTTATTAATATAACAATGCAATAATTTAGGTAAGTTAACGTTTATTTGTACAGTTGTTCTAACAGGTTTTTCATACAATAAGCAAATAAGATTTCTCACTCAATTACAAAATTTTTATTCTATCCAAATTTATTCTGGTCGGGTCAGAGACCAGGAGGTAAGGAGTGTCATACTGTTGTATCTGTTATCTGTCCGTGTTATCTGTCTGTGTTTCCACGTTTGGCATCGGGCTGGTACGCTCGCCCGACCTCCGGAGCTGCTACTTTCTCGTACTTATCCCCAAGTCATCCGAGCAAGTGACAACCCAAATACCTTAATTCCGACGACGACGAACAACTAGCTCCGTGGCGCAGCGGTCAACACGCCTGCCTGCGACACGGAGTGACCGGGTTCGATCCCCGGCCAGGTCAAGATGGAAAATGATCTTTTTCAGATTGGCCTGGGTCTTGGATGTGTATCTATATATGTATTCGTTATAAAAATATAGTATCGTTAAATTAGTATCCCATAACCACAAGTCTTGAACTTACTTTGGGGCTAGCTCAATATGTGTGATTTCAACGTATATAAAAAAAAAAAAATTCAGTTCGCCCAACCAAATAAACTCAGAACAATAACTAAAGCATAGAAACCGTGTAAAAATAACAACAAAATACAATATTCTACACTGTTTTTACTTATGGCATTGTTAAAGCATCAGAAAGAGATGCATGATGGCATTTGCGTAAATGTGCAGGTTGTCCTGGGGTACTGAAGTGATTAGGGTTGTACTATATCGATGAAATATATTTATCGACTAAATGTTTCGTCCTAAGAAAGTCATAAATGTACTCTACTCTGATTGTATCGATCCGTCAATGAGTACGATTCATAAAAAAAAATGGCTTGCACTCCGGGAATGCCGGCAGAAGTGAAAACTCGCCTTTGCGGCATTCTCAGGTCACGTGTCCCTCTTAAAAAAAATTTCAGTTTACGTGTCCTGACGCGAGTGCACAAAGCCGCTAAAGAGGTTTTCACTTTAAAACTTGCGTCAAGGTACACCTATATAACTCTGAATCGCATAGTGCCGCTTGGCTTCATCTGATAAATAGGTAGGTAAGTAGGCATTGTTTGAATTTCGAAATAACCGAAAATATGATTGACATCATATTAGGTATTCTGCCGTTCGACCAATACTGGGTAAGGCCTAATGACCAGCAGTAGACGCGCGGTGGGTGATATATGTAGTTTTAAGTTAAATAATCTCATTGAAATGGAATAAAACCATAAAAAGAAACAACCAGGTTTTCGATAATGGATAAGGTCAGTTATATTTTTCACTTGATCAATGTGCCATTCAGCATATTCCAAAACCAACTAAAGGTTTTCCTAGCTAGCTTTTAGGAACATTCAGTAAAGGAAACAATCAGGTTATAGTATAGAGAAACACATAATTTTATTTTACAAAACTTTTACGTTAAAGTATAAAAGTGCCAGTGTGTTATTTGTGAAAAATTCACAGTGTTGGTAATAGAAAAACAAGAGGTGAATAAAAACAATAGATTGACCAAAATAAAATATATTTTCATAATTTTAAATATAAATAATAAAACCGTTTCCGTAGTTTTCCATCCATTGATTTACATTCGGCAAATATAAATGTAGGTAAAGTATCGTGTTTCAATCGTTTCATAATTTTATATTCGAAATAGGTAAATATCTAAAATATAAAATATCTATATAAAATATTTTGAACAAATTCGACTATGATATTTTATCTGTCCAATGTCGCTTGAAAGTTCCTCGGAACCCACACCTTTCTAATTTCTTTAAATTTCGGGGAGCTGTAATAAAATTTCAACAATAATTTTCTTCATATTAGAAGAAATCGATTATTTTTAGGATTCAAAGGGTAAGATCAGGACCCTATTAATATGACTCCGATGTCCGTCTGTTTGTTTGTCACCAGGCTGTATCTCATGAACCGTGATAGTTAGACAGTTGAAATATAACAAAACTGTTTTTTGGGCGCCTTTATAGCTTACTCCCGCAGCTCCGCTCGCGTTAATGTCGATGCTTTGGGAACAGTACCTTATTCTGAGATGAAAGATATGTCTTTGTTCTTTTCCGCACTCCAGAGATCGTGCAAAATTTCATGATGTTCGGTTCAGAAGTTACGGCGTGGAAGCGTAACAAACAAACTCACTTTCACATTTATAATATTACTAGCTTTCGCCCGCGGCTCCGCCCGCGTCAATGTAAAAGGTAGCCTATGTCCTTCTCCGTCTCCACAGAACTTGTATGCAAAATTTCATGATGATCGGTTCAGTAGTTACGGCGTGAAAGCGTAACAAACAAACAAATAAACAAACAAACAAACTCACTTTCGCATTTATAATATTAGTTAGGATAAGGAAGGATGGTACGGAACCCTTGGTGCGCGAGTCCGACTCACACTTTGCTGGTTTTTTAATTACCATGATGGTTCAATGTGTTACAATACTATTGCATGGCTCGACACTAACAAAAATATCCCTGAAATGGCAAGACCGCCATTAAAAATATCGATATACAGATACGTGATTTTACCACATCACTAGGAAAAAAACTAACCTAATTTGAAATAAGGAAAAACGTTAAATACCTTAAAAAGTAGTCATTTATACAATACGTTATGTAATTGAGAATATTATTATAATATTGTGACCTATTTTCGGTTTTAACTATGCACTTTTAATTGAAAAACTTACCGATGAAAATTATGTTTTACAGAATTCATTTCTGTTCGTCCTGAATGGGATTTACATCCCTCCATCGCACAAGACATTGTTTGGTATAATGGCCATTTGATAACGCACCAACCCAACACCGGTTAATACTTTTATTCGTGAGAATTATAGCACAATCTATTATTTAATTTGCAGACATCACAATTCCGCCGCAATGTTTTTCTCGATATATAACCCAATCAAGTCGGCAAGATGCTAATGTGATAGACGTTGAACTTTAATAAGTTATTTTGAATTTAGTCGGATTAAATGGAGTCCATTGGAGTCCATTGACATTTCAAGTCGGGACAACTATGAAAATAATAGAAATTGACTGAAGCTTTTGTCTCATTCTATCATAAGCGAAAGCTCATAAGCAAAATACCGTGTCAACTATCTGTTTTCAGTTTCTATTTATATGTGGCTTCTATGTATATTATTCTTCTGAGCAAATAAACTTACATAAAAAAAGTGGTTAGGTGCAGCAACGTCGGAACAGAGATAAGCCAAATAACCTGCGCACATCAACCCGCCTGCCTGATCCAAGAGAACTCATGTTCCTTATTCGTATTGGGTATGGAAGGTAGGATACATGGAGTTGAATGTGCGCCGAGACTTTGCATTAGCGCTATACATATTTAAGTCGATACGCTGAAGAACTCATAATCCGAACTGTCTCAGTTTGGTGACACTGTGTGTTCCGGACGGTCACGTGGGCCGCCGACGCCGGCCGCCGTCTGGCTGATGCTGAGCACCTCTGACGTGAGCACTGCGCCATATAAACGAAGTAGCGGAGAGAATAAATATATTCTCATGTTCTCTGTGTGAATTCACAAAAACGTCATTAAATGTTTTATGCTATAATAAGTAGACTAACCATAATTGCTATCCTATTGAATTGGAAGTTCTGTTATAATAGGTTATGCTTTTCATAAATAAATAAAATGTACAGTCAGGGACAGAGATACCTAACCAGGCGCTTTACATACAGGGGTTGGAATACCGGTAAAATCCAGTACTGATACCTCCATGAAACTATTTAGTACCGGTAACTGGATTGGTACCGATAAATTTGGTAACGTCACTAACAGAGGTATCGTTATGTGTGGTAACGATACCACTGTTACAGATACTATTTTACCGGTACTTGGTAGAATCAGGAAATATGTCATATGGCAGTCGTTAAGCTATGTCAGATGCCTTTAGGCAGCTTGAAAAATCTGACACCAGTGTTACACACACGAAAAACAAACAAACAGTGATAGCACATGCGCAGCGTTGCCGTTTTGTGTTGTGGCTAGGGGCGAAAATGTTGTTTTAAAGTCGATTCACGTGCGGGACGGCAACAATGCGTAGGTACTGGTAAAATTAGCGTTAATTTTTAACAATATTATATCGTTATGTTACCAGATTACCGATACCCGTAATTACCGTTAGAATTATAAAATCATGAAAATACCGGTACTTATAATATGAATTTGGTACCGGTAACAACAAGCCCTGCTATATATATCTTGAAGAAAATTAATAAGAAAGATTTTAATGAAGTCTTTTTTCATGTTTATATTATTTATAGTTTAAGAGAAAATTCAAGATATAGGCACGTCCCCGATTGTACGAGTATAGTGACGTTGCTTCCCCAGTCCCATACGCGGTCAAAATACACATATACACTTTAATCTAACGTGATAAATTATAATATAAATTAATTTATAATCAAAAAAAAAAAAAACTTAAAATTCTGTCAAAAAGACCGCCCCTCATCACACCTGGCGCAAATGTGCCCATAACGCTTGCAGCATTCCCTCGCTGTATTGCGAGAGAAATGCGTTGGACCAGCCGGCTTATTTGCTAACTCAGTGTACAACGTTTTGATAGTCACTTCAAAATACATTGCGGCTTTCGTATGATTGACTATTTTTATTTAAGATGTATAAAATGTAATGTATTTTGAAGTGACTATGGAAACGTTGTAGAGTTAGCAAATAGGCCGGCTGGTACGACTCGGCGCGAAGGTCAACCCCATTTGTCCTAAGGCGCCTTCCTAGCTAACAAAACCCCTGGCCTCTGAACACCTAATTATATACATTTATATAATTACTAGCTGTTGCCCGCGGCTTCGCTCTCGTTAATGTCGATCCCGAGGGAACGGTACTTTTTCCGGCATGAAAGGTAGCCTATGTGTTAATCCAGGTAATAAACTGTATGTGTGCAAAATTTCGTCAAGATCCGTGCAGCCGTTTTGGCGTGAAAGAGTAATAACCATACATCTATACATCCATACATTCACACATCCATACATCCACACATCCATAAATACTCACAAACTTTCGCGTTTATAATATAAGTAAGGAAGTATATATACTTTAATTGGGCACCCATGTTTAGAAGCTGATATAATTGGGCACCCATGTTTAGAAGCTGATATAATTGGGCACCCATGTTTAGAAGCTGATATAATTGGGCACCCATGTTTAGAAGCTGATATCGACTAACAAACTTATATAAAAAACTAATTCTGCCAAAATTACATATCATCATCATCAGGTCTTTTTTAGTCTCCACTACAGGAGCACGACCCTCTCTGTACTACTAGAGCCATACTTGGCCAGAGCAGTCAGAGGGCTAATAGACGGGTCGAATTGTTTTTTTTTTATTAACCTATATTGTCCCACTGCTGGGCAAAGGTCTTCCCCGATTTCCTTCCAATATCTATAAAATAATAAAAAAAATCCATACAAACTTTACGCCACCTATTTTACCCCTTCAAGGGAAAATTTCGTCTATTTTAACTACACAGATCTTTTAAATTGTAATGTATACATATATATTTATTTTTATACTTCTATGTCCAGAAATGAGAAAATTTTCATACAATCATTATCCCTTAAGGGGGGAATTTTGTACATTTCACCTACATAGATCTAACGTATATACTTATTTTCATACTCGGACATAAGTTACTTTGTACCACTTCAGACCATTTCTTTTCATGGCTCGTATATCATCACACCAACGCTTTCCAGGCCTACCTCTTTTTCTGTATCCATCTTCCGGAGTCCATTTTGTAACTATAGTAGCCCATCGGTCTGGATGCATTCGGCAAACGTGACCCGCCCAATCCCATTTGAGTTGATTTGAGCTTGGCGGCTTTGTGCCCTACATCAACAATGCCAGTTTTAGAGCGAAGCACAGTGTTTGGCACTTTAGCCTGGTGACACCCAGGATGCTTCGCTCTATCGCTCTCTGGCAAATCTTGAGCTTGGACTTTTGATCCTTAGTCAATGACCAACTTTGAGCACCGTAAGTCATTGATAACCTACTTTTTTGATGTTGGTACAAAAAGAACTGCGCACAAACATGTCGCTAGCAGAGATAAGATTATTTAAATTGACAATTTCCCTGACCTTTGCAGTTCCGTTATCTGGCCATAACTATAATATAACAAAACAGTAAAACTCCGTGTCTGTACATTATAATGTGTTGTATCTAATTATCGTGCGGTAGAAGAGAGATAGATGCGTCACAAGCAAGATTACAGCAAATAGAGATAATGCTTGGGGTCTAATTATGGTCAGATCATTTTCATTTATGCTGTCCAATTTTCTATTTACATGAACTTTGAATACGCTTAAAATGTTAAAATCTTACAGAAAACGCTGAAAAGCATTTTACAACTTAAAATGGACAAATCAGATCGCACGATAACATTTTAACCCACACTAACAAAGTCACGGGTAACAGCTAGTTATAAATAATAACGGACTTTACAATGTCTCACACTCTGTTCAAGCGTCAACATGATAAGTTTAATTTTAACAGTGTTTATACTTATACTTCTATGTATATACAAAGGGTCCTCAAGAAAATACGATTACTGGAAAAAAAGGAATATACCTTACCCCAAACCTGTTGCTATCTTCGGCAACTATGGAGATTACATACTCATGAAAAAGTTTATAGGAGAAACCGCTCAGTCCATATGTAAGCAGTTTCCAAATGTCCCATATTTTGGGACTTACTACGGAACAGACCCAGCTTTGATCGTTCAAGACCCGGAAATGATCAAGCTCGTCATGACCAAGGATTTCTACTACTTCAGCAGCAGAGAAAACTCGGATTACACGCATAAGGAAGTATTTACTCAAAATCTATTCTTTACCTACGGAGACAGGTGGAAGGTGCTCAGACAAAACTTGTCACCACTTTTCTCGTCTTCTAAAATGAAAGACATGTTTTATTTGATAGAACAGTGTGCTCACACTTTCGAGGGTCTTATTGATAGCGAAGCAACGAAGAATAAAAATGTCAGTATAAAAGAACTGATAGAAAAGTTTTCGATAGATGCGTTCAGTGTATGTGCTTTTGGAATAAATCCTTATGCAATGCAAAACGGCAGCGCTGAAGACAACAGTTTCTTTAATATTGGCCATTTGCTTATGCTGCCCTCTAAATACAGGGGATTCAAACATATCTTTCGATCAATCTGGCCAGCTTTGTTCTATGGACTCGGGATGAAATCATTCCCCGTCGAAGCCGACAATTTTTTCCTTAAAGTTATGACTGAAGTATTTGCCCAAAGGCAGCACAAACTTACATCACGGCATGACTTCGTCGACCTGATTTTGGAAATGAAGAAAAGCCAGCATATTGTTGGTGACAGTTTGAGTAATCTAAAAGGCGCGAACAATAAGATTGCTTTAGAGGTTGATGATGAACTTCTAGTTGCTCAGTGTTTGCTGTTCTTCGCGGCTGGATTTGAGTCTGCATCGTCAACGCTTCAATTCACTTTCTACGAATTAGCTAAGAAACCTGAAGCGTTAGACCGAGCTGTACAAGAAGTAGACGAATACCTTAAAAGGCATAACAACAAGCTTGTTTACGAATGTATCACGGAGCTGCCATACATTGATGCGTGTATAGATGAGACCATGCGGCTTTACCCAGTTCTGGGCGTCATTACTAGAGAAACATTTGAGAATTACGAGCTGCCGTGTGGTGCAGTGCTGGATAAAGGCACTCGCGTCCACATTCCAGTGTTTCACGTGCAGCGGCATCCTGAGTATTTCCCCGAGCCGGAAGAATTCAAGCCAGAAAGATTTTTAGGTGATTCAAAGCGAAAACTCACTCCATACACTTACCTACCTTTTGGCGAAGGACCAAGAAAGTGTATCGGTAAGTTTGTGTTTTTATGCTTTCCTTCAGAGATTTCTGGTAATCATTCTAACATTATAACATACCCAGGTAATAATAATATAACACTTTATTGCACTAGAAAATACAAAAGAAATATAATATATAAAATACAAGATGCACAATAGGCGGCCTTATCGCTAATGCAATCTCTTACAGGCAATCTTATGAATTGGATAACAAAATAGTAAAAATGACAGTGGTGCCAATAACAGGAAAATAATTAAAACAAAATCTGAAGAAGTACGACAAATCAGTAAAATCAATAAATAAAGAAGAGAATATAAGAAGGATTAAATACTCTTATTAAGAAATAAAATATGGTAAAAAAATTTAATGCGGGCCTTGAACCAGCGATCTAAGGTCTATGTACGATCTACGCTCTGCCAACTGAGCTACCGCATGTTCTAACCTCGACGCCGAAATTCTCCGTCATATCCCATTCCCCTTATATGTATTTAGGCTTACGTCACCTAACACAACTACCCTACTTTTACATTCACGTGTTTTGATAACAATGCCATATTATGGTTCAACTGTCGTAATAAGGGCCTGTTATCACTAGTTAGATTCATTAGTTCGATCGACGAAGTAGCAAGATTTTTTTCTCATTTGTATCATCTTGTCTAATCAATAAGAACATGGCCACAGGCGGTAGGTTAAGTTCGTAGATTTCAGGAGCGAGCGAGCGAAGTGAGCAAACGTCCCCAACTTAGGGCTAGGCACATACCCCAATATGACAAAATTCCAGTGTAACAAATGGGCAAAATTTTTAAGTGTTTATATTTTGCATTCACAATGCTATTTTGATATACTCTTATTAATTTAATAAATAAAATATGGTAAAGTAATCTCAAGCGGGCGGGATTTGAACCTCATCAAGTCGTACATAGATTTACCTAAGGTCGAAGGTATTCGAAAAAATCTCTCTAGTTCGACGATCGATCTAATTAATCGATATGGTGAGAACAGCCGTGTGGTTTCCGGCAGAGTAGAATCGGACCACTCCTAGTCTTTCCATGGAGGTCGTAAGAGACGACTTAGGAAATACAAGCTAATCAAAGCTCATAAACATCGATGAGACCTCTCCAACCCGTCTGGCCAGCGAGGAGAGTGTAGGCCAAATGCTCTGTCTGCTCCGGCCGAGTATGGCTCTGGTAGTACAGAGAGGGTCATGCTCCTGCAGTGGAGACTAAAAAGACCTAATAATGATGAAATGCTCTGCCCTTATTATTTAATCTTATATTCATCATCATCATCATTAAAGCCGTAAGAAGTTTACTGCTGAACAAAGGCATCTCCCAAGGATTCCTCGTTCCATAGAAGTTGCCATACTTCGCAGTTGGCAAGCGCAGATTCTTTGGCTGCTTGTGCTTTTTTTTTATGTTATTTGGCGGTAAACAAGCAAGCGAGTCAACTGATGGTAAGCGACCAACGCTGCCCATGGACAACTGTAAGACCAACGTGTAACAGGAGCGTTGCCGGCCTTTAAAGGAGTTGGGGAAAGGACATGGGGGAAGGATGGGCCTCCGGCTCTCTAACTCACCGAACGAAGCATAGAAGCGGTAAAGCTCCTACTCAAACGTCGATTTTCTGTGAGAGTGTGGTACTTCCCCGGACGAGCCGGCCCATTCATGCTAATAGCAAAAATGAATTTTGCCGGTAGCGTGGCTCTACCACAACTTGCAACGTGCTTCTGATGCTGCTGCCCACCGGCAGCATTTTTAAGCTGGGGAAAGATAGAAATTTTTGCAAGGGAATCTTCATTCCCTTCCTTCAAATTTCTATCCCAACATACCTTCGTATGTTTTGAAACTACTTACTCGTATGAATGGAGGAAAAACAAGTAGCTGCTCGGGAGGCCGGGCACGTGCACCCGATGCCATACCTTCAACCGCCGGACAGGCAGTTGAGGATGACCATATTATACAGGGTTATAGTTAACTAACACATAACCTGCTAAAGACGACTTAGGAACATCATAACTAACAACATTTGTTCTATGACTTTTACCTAAACGCAATACATAGCTCCGTGGCGCAGCGGTCAACACGCCAGCCTGCGACACGGAGTGACCGGGTTCGATCCCCGGCCAGGTCAAGATGGAAAATGATCTTTTTCAGATTGGCCTGGGTCTTGGATGTGTATCTATATATGTATTTGTTATAAAAATATAGTATCGTTGAGTTAGTATCCCATAACACAAGTCTCGAACTTACTTTGGGGCTAGCTCAATCTGTGTGATTTGTCCGTATATATTTATTATTATTTTTTTATTTATTTAAATTTATAGTAAGATTTTACATACATTAGCTTTTATGTGGATTTCTATCTAACGTTGTCTATGTTTAGGTAATTCTACTATAGCTGTGAGCGTAGGTACCTACTATTAATAGCTCGTAGCGCTGATTGCCATAGAGTTAAGGCAAATAGAATTACTTCTTTTGCATTTTATTTTATTTTTGTATGAAAAAAGCAAACATCGAATTGCATAAAGTTATATGGCAAACGTAGTTAATCTTGATGTACCTGATTTGTCTTTAGGAGGTTATGCGTTAGATACCACTTACCCTGTATAATCTTAAATTTACATACATTAGCTCCGTGGTCCCGTGGTTAAGACGTTTGCCTGTTGACCCGGAGGTCGTGGGTTCGATTCCCACCGGAAGCATACTTTGTTTAGTTGTTACCAGTTTGGTTAGGACATTGCAGGCTTGAATTACCTGACTGTCTCATAATAAAGGTGATTCCATGCTTCGGAAGGCACGTTAAGCCGGTGGTCCCGGCTGCCATCTGGTAGTCGTTAAAGGAACCACGTAAGAGGCCGAGAGGTGGTTCCGAAGAACTCTGACACCAGGGTGTGCATGGTCGATTGATCGTAACACCTACTCGAAATGATGCTGATGATGATCTTAAATTAGCAAATATCTTTCCAGGTATGCGTTTCGCCCGAATGATGATGATGGCCAGTGTCATAACAGTCCTGAAGAAGTACCGAGTGGAGCTACCAGAAGGCGCGCCGACAAAGATAGCTTTTGACGTCACTACCATCGTGATCAGGCCGAAGTGGGAAATCCAGTTGCGATTTGTGGAGCGAGACGGGTGGGAACAGAGGCTGTTGGCTTGATAATGCTTAAAAAATACTTTTTTAATTTTATTTTGATTAGCATTTTTGGGTGTCCCACTTCTAGGCATAGGTCTCTCCGGCTTTTTGTGGCTTGTCATCCCTATCACAGGCATTTTGTTTTTTCTCTTTCTTTCTGTTTTCGTTGAATAATTTTAAACTATATATTTTACAAGTATGAACCCGTGGTATGAACATTTTCATTTGACATGTCATGAAGTACAGTATGCACTTTTTATCTGACTTGTGACGTCGGTCAAAACGTCAAAACTGACCGTACATAAAAGAGAGTTTACGCTGGCAACATTTTTCTATTTTTAACCGACTTCAACTTTTTGACCGACTTCAGACTTCAGCTCCGCTGTCTGTCTGTCTGTCTTTCTGGCTGTGCGTCTGTCACCAGGCTGTATCTCATGAACTGTAATAGTTAGACAGTTAAAATTTTCACAGATGATATACTTCTGTTGCTGCTATAATAACAAATACTAAAAAATAGAAGAAAATAAATATTTTAAGTGGCTCCCATACAACAAACGTGATTTTTTTGCTTGTTTTTGCTCGATGTTGTTGACGACAACAGGTAGACGCTTGAAATATTCACAGAATATTTAGTTATATATTCACTTTAAAATAAATCCTAATCCTAACTTATATTATAAATGCGAAAGTGAGTTTGTTTGTTTGTTACGCTTTCACGCCGTAACTACTGAATCGATCATCTTGAAATTTTTCATACAAGTTCTCTGGAGTACCGAGAAGGACATAGGCTTTTTATCCTGGGGGACGGAGCCGCGGGCTAAAGGTAGCAGTTAAATAAAAATGAAATTGCTATTAGAGGGGGGCTCCCATACAACAGACATGACTTTTTTGCCGTATTTATAGATAACGGTACGGAACCCATCGTGCGCGTATCCGACTCGCACTTGGCCGGTTTTTTAAATATTTGTTCCTCATCATTCCGTGATTTATGAACCGATTTGATTGTTTTATTTTTATTTAAAAGGATGCATGCAATGCATCCAGATTGGTCCCGTCTAATTTTGATCAAAAATCGGTTTATTAGTCTATTTGAAGTCAGTTTTATATATGTATGAAAGATTATGTATGATAGATTATGTTATTATTATCTTTCAATACGAAATAATTGAGGAAAATTGAATGATCCGGCCACGGAATTCTCCTCAATTATTTCGTAGAATAGGCTTGTTTCCTAAAAAAACTAACATTTAAAATTTTAAATCCGTCATATATTATCGAAAAGTATTAGATACGTATTTTTTCTTTTTTTACTCAATCAATAATTGAGAAAGATATAGCCAGTTAAAGTTCCGCGTGACGTCACTATCCGGTACACTTTTTACCGGCCTGTTGCGTCATGAGCCCCCACTCCTGAACTTTGACGCGCTTTATCTTTATCACCTTTTATATTATTGAAAAAAGAAAAAATACGTATCTAATATTTTTCGATAATCTATAAGACGGAATAATTATTTTAAATTGTTTTCTTTTAAGAAACAAGCCTATTGGTACCTTGTGTTACAATCTACCTATAAACTCAAGTTGCTCTTGATAAAGACATAAACCTTGAAGGTGAATAGGTTCACATGTACCTAACCTACAGACAATAAAATGAGGTGTGTATCGGACAGCCATAACGTCGGTATGTCAGTTTATTGATGTTGCGATAGTTCGTAAACAAATATCGAGTACTACAGATGAGACGTAAGTCTGCTCCACGGGATAAAATATAGTGGAAGTGCTAGTATCAACTGTCTCCGGGGTCCAGTGTTTTAGGCGTTCGCCTGTAGACCCGGGGGTCGTGGGTTCGATTCCCACGGGAAGCATACTTTGTTTAGTTGTTTCCAGTTTGGTTAGGACATTGCAGGCTTGGATCACCTGATTGTCTGATAATAAAGATGATTCCGTGCTTCAGAAGGCACGTTAAGCGGTTGGTCCCGGCTGCCATCTGGTAGTCGTTAAAGGAACCACGTCAGAGGCCGAGAGGCGGTTCCGAAGAACTCTGACACTGGTGTGCGTGGTCGATTGACCATGTCTAATACTCGAAATGCTGACTAGTTATAGTAATTTTGCCCAATATGTGGCCACGGCTACTGCCTGGCATTTGCCTCCTCTAGATCCTTTTGTGTGCAGTGAGTGGAGAATTTAGGGGACGTTAAAAGGTGGCTCATAGATTGAACATCGCCGCTTTAGTACTTGCTTTCAATAGGCCTTAAGTTGGGCCAATATTTTTGTATGAAATTGGCATTATAGGCAAAATTGGCAAGACTAGCTCCGTTCCGTGGCGCAGCGGTCAACACGCCAGCCTGCGACACGGAGTGACCGGGTTCGATCCCCGGCCAGGTCAAGATGGAAAATGATCTTTTTCAGATTGGCCTGGGTCTTGGATGTGTATCTATATATGTATTTGTCATAAAATATAGTATCGTTGAGTTAGTATCCCATAACACAAGTCTCGAACTTACTTTGGGGCTAGCTCAATCTGTGTGATTTGTCCGTATATATATTTATTTATTCTAAATGTTATTAGGTATATTGTTTGTGCTCTGAGTCAACACCACTTGGATGTCGTTGACATATGTGTCGCAACGCAACACAGTTTAAACGTTTAAACTTCCGCAGTTGTCATTGTATAATACACTATATACTATGTTAATTGGTAAATCATCTGTTCTCATTTCTTTAACAAATAATATACTTACCTCTAATTAACATTACAATACTACGTTTGATATGGTCTGGTTTCTTAAGACGTCGGGTACGGGCGCCTGGCCTCCTGAACATTTATTTTTTTAGATAGATAGATAAATAATTTATTTTGTTCACCGTCACACACCCCATACAAAAAATAAAAATGGAATCAAAATTAACGAAAAACTTAAAATCTATGCATGCATTATGTGTGCCACAGCACAAAATGCTACAGCTCAGTGAAATGTTGCTCAAATTTAGCAACCACTGGTTTTCAGCTGACACCAATTGAGAAGACACGACATTATAATTAAATAGCTCAAGTTGTCCGCATTTACGCAGTTTTTTTGGAAGGACTATGTAGTATGTAGCTAGCTCCCAGTGAGCTTTCGCTACTTCACCGGGCGTTTGAAGCGAGGGTAGAGTGCCCTCAGCCTATATAGACAACATCACCAAAGGGCTTAGAGAGACACCAAACTCTCATATTGCCTGATAGGCCGCGTATACGTGCATGCAAAGCTTGGATTTATTCCTATCCAATACCACGAACAAATACCACTGGTATTACTTTGAAATTTTAATTCTATTCTATTCCAAACGGATACCACTCTTAATTTTTTTTTAATTTTATGTCCCAACGAATACCAAAATTTGAATTTGGTACAGTCAGCTGAGTAATCGAATTATATTTATTTTCTAATATTTTTATATCATTCAAATATAATGCTAAAACCACAAAGTAATTTAATATTGCTTTCCGAAATAAAAAAAAAAGATTGATTTATTACAATGTAGGTGTCGAACGACTGATTTATTAAAAATACGTTGATTTTCTTTGATTTTTTACAATTTTTAGATAATTACTATTAGTTAATTATTCATATTCTATATATCTAAAAAAAAACATTGAGTCATTACTATAAAGGCGATGAACGTGTGATTTTAATATAAAAAGGTTAATTTATGTCATATTATATTATTATCACATAGTAAGCAAATTGTTCTTATTTTATATTTTTGAAAATTGTAATAATTAATATTATTATAACTAAATGTATAATTGAACTAGTCGTGTGCTAACTAAAATTGTTTATAACTAATAACTTACACATATTTTTGCAAATAAAAATGTTGTAATCACATACAAAGCATTTTTACTGACTGTACCTTTGAACTTGTTTTGGTATTGGTTTAAACAGTGGTATCCGTTGGGAATAGAAAATAATTAAAAATTCAAAGTAATACCAGTGGTATTCGTTTGTGGTATTGGATAGGAATGAATCAAAGCTTGAAGGGCCAATCTGAGAAACAATGGCAAAAGCATTTGGAGAGCAGCAACTCTCATATTTTGCCTTATGGGCCGAGCCTCCTGAACTGCTTGCTACTTACTTATCCCCAAATCATCCCAACGATCAAGTAACATACCATCATCCCGTTGTCCCAACCAACTCCTGTCCTTCCCACGCTTTACGAATGGTTTCGATGGTCAGTAGCGTTGAAACCAAACAAACTGCGCATACCATTCCGTCTGCCAAGCTTGGTATGGCAAAACCTACCTTTGGAGGAGGATATCCTTGAGGCTTATGTCCAGCAGTGGACTTTTTGCGGATGATGATGATGAAAATTATAGGATTTTTTTTATTTATAAGGGTTATTTGGCATTGCTGGGAGTTCAATAAAATTTTCGACATTTCATACAAGATTTTTGTATTATAGTCTCTAAATATGTTGACACTTTCATAAAAAAAATGTTCGGTAACAAGGACAATTTAGCATTTTTTGTCTTTGATTTTAGATTTCATACAAATTGCCTAGCTGGCCGAAGATTTTTGTATTAAAGTCTCTAAAAATATTTAGACACTTTCATACAAAAATGTTCGGTAACAAGGACAATTTAGCATTTTTTGTCTTTGATTTTATATATGAAAGTTACAGCGCTTTTGTACGGATAATGTCACCATACAAAATACGAAATTTTTTACCCGACCTAATATAATGTAGGTGTTGTTACGTTAATATTATATTTATTTATTTAAAAAACTTTTTGAGCCTATAGAACTTAATGCTAAAAGCATTCTCTCCCAGTCAACCTCGAGAAGGATATCATCATCATCATCATTATCATCAGGTCCTTTTAAGTCTCCACTACGAGAGCACGACCCTCTCTGTACTACTAGGGCCATACTAGGCCAGAGCAGCCAGAGGACTTGGCCTACACTCTCCACGCTGGCCAGACGGGTTGGAGAGGTCTCTTAGATGTTTATAAGCTTGTATTTCCTAAGTCGCCTTCTACGACATCCACGGAAAGACTTGTAGTGGTCCTTTTCTACTCTGCCGGATACCACACGGCTATAGAAAGATATATATAGAGTAGTGATGTAACGAATATTCGCATTCGCATTCGCATTCGCGGATATTCGCATATTTTTGCATATTCGCATTCGCATTCGCATTCGCGAATTTACTGCGAATGTTTTTGCGAATATTTTTTTAATTTTTTTTTTTATTGTTGTTTGATATAATAAAACAAAATCTATACATTAACTATGTTTTAATTCAAGAAAATTATTTAACCTCGTCATCACATAATCAGTCTTCTCTTTATCATTTGGTTGTTCAACTTGTTTACAAAAACACCGGCACCATAGACTACAGAATGACATTTTACTCGGATGTGTTCGTATAGGCGCGTATTAATGGCCCGTACTACCTCACACTGCTTTGCATGATTGACTGTTATATCAATAATAATTAAATACTCAAGTTGAAATAAAAATGCAGCATCATTTGGTTGTTCAACTTGTTTACGAAAACACCGGCACCATAGACTACAGAATGACATTTATACTCGGATGCGTTCGTATAGGCGCGTATTAAGGGCCCGTACTACCTCACACTGCTTTGCATGATTGACTGTTATATCAATCATCATCATTTCGAGTAGGTGTCACAGTCAATCGACCATGCAAACCCTGGTGTCAGAATTCTTCGAAACCGCCTCTCGGCCTCTGACGTGGTTCCTTTAACGACTACCAGATGGCAGCCGGGACCACCGGCTTAACGTGCCTTCCGAAGCACGGAATCATCTTTATTATCAGACAATCAGGTGATTCAAGCCTGCAATGTCCTAACCAAACTGGAAACAACTAAACAAAGTATGCTTCCGGTGGGAATCGAACCCACGACCCCCGGGTCAACAAGCAAACGTCTTAACCACTGGACCACGGAAGCTGTTATATCAATAATAATTAAATACTCAAGTTGAAATAAAAATGCAGCAAAGTTCAGGACTAACTCTGGTAACTATATGACTCAAAAACACGATTGCGTTAAATTTTCTCGATAGAAAAAAATTGCAAAGTTGCCTCCAAATTAGGGATTGCAAAATCCGGATATTTTTCAAATCCGGATTTCAAGGATTTCGTTGGTCAAAAATCCGGATAATCCGAATTTTTCGAAGCTTTATTTAATTTTGTATCATTTCTAGTTTAGTTTATTTGAAATTCACAATTAACTAACATTTACGATAAATTTGAATAGAACACAAAACAAAGTAAAATATTTAGTTATCACATGAAAAATCAGTCGAATTAGAGGTCTTAAAATAACCGCTGAACTGCTATGTACTTAAAATATAAAAGTTTTAAATAGGACCTGTATGGTCAGATTTTGAAAATCACATTTTACTCACATTGATAATCACATAAAATTGAAACGAAAATCACGTTTTGTAAGTCAAATTCATAATGCGATTTTCGCAACATATATAGTATTGTTATTTTTAAACGAAATACTTTGTATTTTAAATATTGAACTAACAACTAAAACTTTTTCATTGTGTATCTACGTAGTGTACGTAGATACACAATGAAAAAGTAAAATAAATGGCAATCTACCTAACCGTAAATAACAATTAAGATTATAATTTTTTCATGAAGCGGTATCTTAAAAACATGTAAAAGCGTTGAGTGTTTCGTCATTAATACCGTGGTCTTAATTTATTGCAGAATATTCCAACCGTGGAAATGGCTGTTTTTGATTCTAGACTAATCGGCGGAACGGCTAGCAACGTCTTTTAAACCTTTTTTAAATTTCTCCACAACCCTTTTCAAAAAGTGCCATTTCCACATGTATTAATGCAGGTAAATCAGCCCTCCTGCTTAAAGTCGACGGCTGCTGCTGTAGAGTATAGTTATATATAGTTTTGACAAGAGAATGTTGGCGATCAAGTTGTTCCTTGAAGCTGAGTACAAGCAGGTTAAGGTCAGATTTTAACACGGTTTCCGAACTAGAGTCTTAAGGGGTTTGGTGACGATACCTCGGCATCATCCATTGCCGCAGCCTGTTAGATTAATTAATGCTTTTTATACACTTTTATTCAGCTTTGAGATACGTTGCAACATTGAAGTTAGAATATACCATCGCGTTTTACAGTCCAAAACAAGACCTAGCTAACTCTTTGTTGAATTCTGCTAGCACATATTTCTGAAGCATGTCATTCATAGTCAGTGAATTTTTAAATGTCTTCACCAGCGCCCGGACTTTCTTTATAATGTTTTGGTAATTATCGTTTAACTGTCCGTGTAGTCTAGTGTTTTCAATCAAAAATCCCTTAAAAATCATTTGCCAATTAGTTAGTAATTAGTGTGCCGGTTAAAAATCGTCAATAAAAATAATTAAAAAGACGGTGATTAATCAAAAACTATCAATTAAGACGATACACTGTACTTAAAACAAAAATTCGAAAAAACCGGATTTCGAAACTGAAATCCGGATTTATATAAAGTTTGAAAATCCGGATTTTTCAGTCTTTTTCGGATTTCGAAGTATCCGGATTGCAATCTCTACTCCAAATCACGTCTAATTTACTCGGTATATAGCATTATTCACCAAATACATTAAAATTTACCATGAAACTTTTGATTATTATTGCATTACAGATAAGGCAGCCATCATATGTTTTTCTTTTTCGAATAACCCTTGAATATTCCTAAAAATCGAAAATATCCAAAGTAGCCAACGCGTTTAGACCATCCGCGTTTGTATCGCCACGCCGCCTGGCATATGGCGGGCTCTTAAGTCGGCTATTCTCGAAACAAAAATCAAATCGAACGCGCTTCGCCTCGTTCGAACGGAACTGCTATCAAGGTCACCAAGCGATAGTGAATTGGCGCCAAATTTAAACAAAATCTGAATATTCGCATTCGCATTCGCATTCGCATTCGCGAATGTCGGTAGCAAATATTCGCATTCGCATTCGCATTCGCGAATGTCCAAAAAATGACATTCGTTACATCACTAATATAGAGGTATATTATGTACCGAAAATCTAAAGAATCATGACAATAGGCGATGCGGCTAGCAACCCATCACTATTTTGATTCCGTTATCCACCTTTACGCCCACCAACACGCTAAACGTGGCCTTTAGGTCTTTTGACCTTAGGCTCTGTCTACCCCGTAAGGGATAAAGACGTGATAATATGTATGTATATTATGTAGAGGTGTTGTGTAGAACTCAATGTAGAGTAAATTTTCCCTCATAGTCATATCTATACTGTTAATGTTTTGTGGTACATGTTGCGACCGTGTAGCAGCCTCTGGACCGAGCCAGTACTGCGCATGCGTCAGCTGCGACCCTCGCGTTTCGATGCCTCCCTTATGGGGTGACCATCATGGAGATCTTACTGGAACTCTAAAGTACCTTTAGGTCGATCATTTACTTGATCCGTCTTAATATAAAACAAGTACTAACTTTAGTACCTGGTTTAAACCATTATCCGACCAAAATAAGTCGACACTTATCATTTTAATAAATAAATAAATTTATTTATTCTGCATTCACAATGCTATTTTGATATACTTTTATTATGTAAATTAAGAAATAAAAAATGGTGAAAAATTTAATACGGGTGGGACTTGAACCAGCGACCTAGGTCACATTATACCCAAACCTGCCAAAACTAAGCATTGCGTGCGTTCATGTCATGATACATACATAGTATCACGCCTTTATCGCTTACAAGGTAGACAGAGCCTAAGGCCATAAGACTGAAAGGCCACGTTTAGCATGTTGATGGGCTTAAAGATATATAGACATAATGTCAGCGACAAGCGCCTAGCTTAAATATCGACCGGAGCAGAGATATAATGTATCTATTATAATGAAAAATTCTAAAACTTAATAATTCGAAAATAAATACCATAATATAGCTATGGTAGTTCGCAGTCCGAAAAAACCCAGCCTCATGGTGACCCCAGCAACACACCTAGATATTCAGTACATCTCGAGACGCCGCGTCCTCTCTACTACGCGACAACAAACCAGACAATAACATATCATATATATTTAAAATAAAACATATCTCATAGAGAACGCAGATTGTGTTGTGTAAAAATACGGTAGTGGTATAAAATGGTTTTTCTGTGATATACAGTGTGTGGCCACCTGTTATAGATTTGAGGTGAGTGAGCTATCGTTTCGATCGACCGAGTTCTCATATTAATGAGTGCAGTAGACCATAGACGAATGAAAATATATGCTGTTATGTTTATCGAATGATAACGTATGGTGTTATAATTCTATAAGGCCCTTTTTTGTTTCGTACATTAACGATCTTACTCAGCGTCTGAAATGTAATCACCTTATGTGCGCAGATGATTTGTAAATATTTAGGCATATCTATACTAATACTAGCTGTTGCCCGCGCTTTCGTCCGCGGCAATTTCTGTTATTATGATTGATTAGTATAGATGAATAATTTTTCAGGCTTTAGGCTATTTAAAAAACAATTTTCCAATTTGAACCAGTAGTTCCTGAGATTGGCGCGTTCAAACAAACAAACAAACAAACTCCTCAGCTTTATAATATTAGTATAGATTTAACTCATTCACGGAGACTCAATCAGACAGTGGAAATAAAATTATAATTACGGTTACAGTCGAGAGTGTCCCGGTAAATGTTAATAAGTCCATATAGTTTAAAAATAGCGGCCAAGTGCGAGTCGGACTCGCCCATGTAAGGTTCCGTAGCAGCAAGTAATCTATACATATAATAAAACAGTAAAATTATTTTGTCTGTACATTTCGAATTAATGACTGAAATGGATAGAGGGACACTTAAAAAGAATAATAGAAAGCAAAAAATTTTTTTTGGAATTTCTTGTCTGTCTGTCTGTCTGTCTGTCTGTATGTATGATCACGATTATCTCCGAAAATACTGAACCGATTTACTTCAAACTTTCACCAATTGCTTTGTTTTAACTCAGTTTAACATTTAAAGTTTGTTTCATCAAAATCGGTTCATTAAAAAAAAAGTTATCGTCATTTGAATGAACTCAAGGCATGAGTTTGCCTGCAAACATATAGCAAAAATAAAATAAAATAATAAGTGACATAAGAAAATTAAAATCCAAAGTCAATTCATCATCATTATACGACAGCATTATACCTATCCATACTATCCATAGTAATCCATACTAAAAAAAAAAAGAAGCTAACTGACTGACATATCAACGCAGGGCCTAAACTATAAGGGTTAGGAACTTGAAATTTTGCACAGGGGTTCCTTTTATAACGCAGGGGAGCACTAAGAAAGGATTTTTGGAAATTCATCTCCTTAGGGGGAAAAACGGGTTGCAAAGTTAGTATGAAACTTTGTTGTTTTTGAAGTTATTCGAATGAAATTCAGCATGAAGGTTCTTTACTGAAAGGTATGAAACACGAGTAAAATATTTTACTCAAAAATCATCCCTTAAGAGGGTAAAATAGGGGTGCAAAGTAAGCATGAAACTTTGCCATTTTTGAAGTTAGTCGAATGAAATTCAGCATGAAGGTTCTTTACTAAAAGGCATGAAACATGAGTAAAATATTTTTCTCAAAAATCATCCCTTAAGGGGATATAACGGGGATGCAAAGTTAGTATGAAACTTTCCGTTTTTGAAGTTATTCAATTGAAATTAAATATTAAGGTGTTTCATTGAAAGTAATAAACTAATGTATTCCGGGTAATTCTACTGTTCCTGAGAAATCGACACTTACGCGGGCGGAGCCGCGGGCCAAAGGCAAACCTGACTTATATATCAACGCACAGCCGAAACTACTGTGCGCAGAAACTTGAAATTTGGCACAGGGATTCCTTTTATGATGTAAATGAGCACTAAGAAAGGATTTTTAGAAAATCAAAGGGGTTGAAGAAAATCAAAGAAGTTTTATGGACTTTTCTCATTTCTAGACTTAGAAGTTTGAAAGTAGGTACGCAAGTTCTCAATTAAAATTAAAAAGATCTGTTTAGGTGAACCAGACAACATTCTCACTTAAAGGGGTAAATAGGGGGTAAAGTCTGTATGGAATTTTTCCATTTCTAGACTTAGAGGAGTGAAAATAAGTATATACGTTGTTGGTTACAATTAAAAAAGATCTGTGTAGGTGAAATGTACAAAATTTCCCCCTTAAGGGATAAAGGGGGGGGGGGGGGGGATTGTATGGAAATTTTCTCATTTCTGGACGTAGAAGTATAAAAATAAGTATATATGTTTACATTACAATTAAATGGTCGAAATTTCCCCTTGAAGGGGTAGAATAGGTGGGGTAAAGTTTGTATGGTTTTTTTTTATTTACTTAGAAATATGACAATAAGAAGTTCTCCATTACAATAAAAAAATATCTGTGTAGGTGAAATGGGCAAAATCCCCTCCTTAAGGGCTAAAGATCTATGCAGGTGAAATGTATTAAATTCCCCCTTAAGGGGAAAAAGCAAAGGGGCAGGGGTTTGTATGGAATTTTTATCATTTCTACTGTTCCCAAGGGAACGACATTAACGCGGGCGGAGCCGCGGGCAACAGCTAGTATAATATAAAGGTTCTTATTATACCTATTTAAGTTGATTGAATGAAAGGTAAATTGCGGTTTACGATATACCTATGACGTATTAAAAAAAACTACTTATACTAGATCTCTCAAATTTTTGTGGAACTTTGCATTGTAATGTACATCATATTTTTTTTCTGTTTTATTATTTTAGAAGTTCAGGGGGGAACACATTTTACCACTTTGGAAGTGTCTCTCGCGCATACTATCCAGTTTAGAAAAAAAATATATATTAGCAACAACCTCCGAATAAGTAAAAAGGCAATTACAATATCATTTTTAAAGACATACCTATTCATAGATAAAACACGTATGGGTATGATGAAAAAAAAAATGAGCTCAAATCTACAATTTAGTTTTTTTTCTATTTTTGTGTAAAAAAAATCTTAATGCGGTTCACAGAATACATCTACTTACCAAGTTTCAACAGTATAGTTCTTATAATTTTGGAAAAAAAGTAGCTGTGACATACGGACGGACAGACAGACATGACGAATCCATAAGGGTTCCGTTTTGTTGCCATTTGGCTACGGAACCCTAAAAAGGCGTGCAAAGTTACCTACTTGTTACTTAATCTGTTGCGGTTGAGACCTCGTTAGAAGAACCTCACGAACACGAGCTCACTGTCTGTGACATATCACTCACACACATGTGAGTGATGTAGGTAGGTCCGACAGGCAGTTTTAAGTTCAGCATCAATAAATTATTACACGATGTCTTTCAATTTATTTAAATTTAACAGCCTCCGTGGTCCAGTGGTTAAGGCGTTTGCTTGTTGACCCGGGGGTGGTGGAATCGATTCCCACCGGAAGCATACTTTGTTTAGTTGTTTCCAGTTTGGTTAGGACATTGCAGGCTTGAATCACCTGATTGTCTGATAATAAAGATGATTCCGTGCTTCGGAAGGCACGTTAAGCCGGTGGTCCCGGCTGCCATCTGGTAGTCGTTAAAGGAACCACGTCAGAGGCCAAGAGGCGGTTCCGAAGAACTATGACACCAGGGTGTGCATGGTCGATTGACCGTGACACCTACTCGAAATGATGATGAGCTGCCCGGGACATTTCTATGGGAATGTCTGAATTACATTGAAGTTCCCAGCTTTGGTCCCATAAGAAAAGTTGTTCATATTGACGGGCCGAATAAATTATCAGGCTGTATTTATCAGTATCATAAGGATTAGTTATCAAATTACGTAAGGTACGGAGCTTAAGTACTGACAAAAGTCACTATGTGGGTTTTTCCATGCTAGTCTGGGGAAAAGGAAAAACGTAGAATGTACCAGCTGCTTCTCTTCCCACGCAGATCATATGCATGTCAATACAATAGGCGATTCGGGTTGCAACTCATCACTACTTTGATTCTGTTTTCCACCTACACGCCTTCAAACATGCTAAATGTGGCCATAATCATCTTATAGACATAGGCTCTGTCTACCCCTCAAGGGGAAAAGACGTGATACTATGTATGTAAAAGTCACTATGTTCATAAAGAATAATAATCTGATTCTATTACAAGTTCCGTTCCGTTAGCCGTATGGTATCCGGCAGAGTAGAATAGGACCACTCCAAGTCTTCCCGTGGATGTCGTAGAAGGCGACTTAGGAAATACAAGCTAAACAAAGCTTATAAACATCGACCTCTCCAACCCGTCTGGCCAGCGTGGAGAGTGTAGGCCAAGTCCTCTGACTGCTCTGGCCAAGTATGGCCCTAGTAGTACAGAGAGGGTCGTGCTCCTGTAGTGTAGACTAAAAATACCTGATGATGATGATTACAAGTTCAAAGTAAGTTACAAGAACCTTACAAAGTCACCTCTGCCACAGAATACTAATAGTACTTACTTATTTTACAGAAGTCGCACTCTGCAAAGGTTATGTAATTTAGCTCAAGTCAGAACGCACCTTTTTGTTTAGATACCAGAAGAATCCATTGCAAGCAATTTTTTTACTTATAGCTCTGAACAAACGATTGATAATTCGTTGAAGTCAGTGAATACATGTGACCAAACGCGCGTCGTATCTACCGGATTTGCTCGGTGTTACCACTTCGAAGTGGTCGCCGCGCGTAGTTGTTTTCTATACCGACACGGGGAGTGAGACAGGGCTGCCTCTGCCTGCTATGTGTGTAAGTGATGTGGGTCCGACAGTTTTATTTAACATCAAATAGATTGGCCCGATAACTACATATATCAAGTCACTTAATCTGGAATTCAAAACGTTTATTTAATATAGGTTTCTTTGAACTTTCACTCCTCAACAATTGTTGACGTCAAAAATTTACCAATGGCTAAGTTTAATGCCGCTTCCAAAGCGGAGTGCAGAAGAAGCGGCAACAAACTGCACAGCGCATTTTCTCCAAAAGACGTCAACTCACAATTTTTGAAAACCATAGAACCTAGGTATGTGGACTGAGTATACATTGGTTTATTTTAATGTCATGTTTAAATTGAATTGAAAAATAATGTCATATTATTGAAATGAATAACACCGAAATAAAGAAATGTCAAATTAAGTACCTACTAAAATTAAAATAAAAAGTGTCATCTTTAAAAAAAATATCACGTACATAATGTACCACACATAATAGTCATTTGTATTACAGAATTACGAGGCGACCGCGCCGAACTAAAGCCAAATATTGGTATCGTTAATAAAATATTCGGTCATATAATAAGCCTTTTTACAAAGTAATTGTTTTACATGACTTTTGAATATTCTATCAGGCATATCAAGGACCGATTTTGGCAATTTGTTGTAGTAGCGTATACAGTTTCCCATGAACGACTCGCTAACTCTGCTTAGTCGATATAGCGGAAGAAATAATTTGTGATTGTTACGCAAGGGTCTATCTATTAACTCACTAACTTTTTTGAACGACAAAATACTTTTCCTTACATGCATTAAGATAAAAAGATAAGATAAAAATATATTTATTTCTCCAACAATCTGTAAATATATTCTCTAACATCATTATAGTGTTATCTCAGATTGGTGGAGACTGGAGCCTGTAGAAGGCTGAGCCTATGGCACTATTATATTCTCGATTATATACTGTGATGCTACAGTTATGATAATTATTTCTATAAACAACTGTCTGAGTGAGTCCCTCGCGCCCAGGCCGTAGATGGCACGAATTGCTCTTTTTTATAGTATAAAGATAGTCAATATTACAGATACATTTAAATCAGTCAAAAATACCAACCCGAATCGAACCCGGTTCACAGGTGCCCATTATGCTTGCCGCGTTTCCTCTTTGGATTGCTATGGACAGCCTTTGTACCAGATGCCATCCAGAGCGTGGTCATATCCACTTAATCTTATCTTCTTCTTCTTTCTTTTCTTCTCTTCTTTTTCTTCTCCTTCTTCTTCCTCTTCTCTTCTTCTCTATATTATAAAGAGGAAAGATTTGTTTGTGTGACGCCAATATGCTCCGAAACTACTTAATGGATTTGAAAAAATCTTTCGCAGTTGGGAAGCTACACTATCTCCGCTGGACATAGGCTATGTTTTACACGAACGAAGTCGCGGGAAAACAGCTAGTATCAAATAAAATTACTACATTGCCTCTCATAACATTAGTCATAATCACATCTAAACAGTAACAATCTACTCCGTCGCCTCATCATTTCCAAGAGGGATACCGCTCCAGAGGTTCTTCGTACTACGGGAATGGTTTTTTTTACAAGCTCTGTGGCCTAGTGGTTATCATGCCAGGCTGCCACACCGGAGGTGGCCCGGTTCGATGCTCGGTCAGGTCAAGATGGAAAATGATCTTTTTCAGAGTTCAAAAATGAAAATTGTTCCATGTTCGACAGTATTGATGACAATAAATGTTTACTAACCTATCTATAAATAAAATATTTTTATAAAGCTGAAGAGTTTGTTTGTTTGTTTGAACGCGCTAATCTCAGGAACTACTGGTTCAAATTGGAAAATTCTTTTTGTGTTGGATAGTCCATTTATTGAGGAAGGCTTTAGGCTATAAAACATCACGCTGCGACCAATAGGAGCGAAGCATCAATAAAAAATGAGCTGAAAACGGGGGAAAATTATTCCTCTATACTAAGAAAAAACCTAATTAATCATTATAACTTTTAAATTGACTAGCTCCGTGGCGCAGCGGTCAACACGCCAGCCTGCGACACGGAGTGACCGGGTTCGATCCCCGGCCAGGTCAAGATGGAAAATGATCTTTTTCAGATTGGTCTGGGTTTTGGATGTGTATCTATATATGTATTTGTTATAAAATATAGTATCGTTGAGTTAGTATCCCATAACACAAGTCTCGAACTTACCTTGGGGCTAGCTCAATCTGTGTGATTTGTCCGTATATATTTATTTATTTATTATTTATAACAGAAATTGCCGCGGACGAAGTCGCGGGCAACAGCTAGTCTATAAATAAAATATGTCACCCAGGTCATTGCCCTGCGGTAATATGCCTAGAAGGCTGGCATTATTGCCATGTTGAATGGCAATGCTTATTGGTTGGGCAAGATAGTTACCAGCCCTGGTCATTCGACACCTCGAGCAGCCTTTTGCTCACATACTTGAAAAGTTTGTGAGCTGATGGACCCCACGGACCAAGTGGATCGACCCACAAAATCATATCAGATTAAAAAGCGAAGATTGCCAAGTATCATTCATTACTGGCTAGCTCCGTGGCGCAGTGGGTTCGATCACCGGTCAGGTCAAGATGGAAAATGATCTTTTTCGGATTGGCCTGGGTCTAGGATGCTTATCTATATTATGTATTTGTTATAAAATATAGTATCGTTGAGTTAGTATCCCATATCACAAGTCTCGAACTTACGTTCGGGCTAGCATAATCTGTGTGATTTGTCCATATATATTTATTTATTTATTATATTCATTAATACCGGCTACAATGTCATGAAATATAGTGTTATTTTTACTCATTCTTTAGATGAATAAGAACACTTGTAGTATCTTTTTCCTATGAACTTATTAAGAAATCTACAATCTGTATAGAAGTTTACTCTATATCTAAATTTATGAAATCTCGGTCAATTTACAAGTATGTGATGTGAGTGATATGGGTCCGACAGGCAGTTTACACTTCAAATACATTTACCCGATAACTTACAAGTGCGTTAGACCAAATAAATTGATATATAGAGATGACCACTAGGTTTATAACCTCTTTAGGTATTGTATAAAATAGCCTCTCAGACTCTCATTTGATTTAAGGAATACACAAACACATATAGAAACTGAGCACTTATAATATTTGTCTTTTTCTGATTATCTAATTAAGAGGAAATATCTCCTCCTCTCCGGATAGTCCCAGTAGAGCAATGGTTTTTTGCCAAAAATATCTATGGATATATAAGCATGTCCCTGAGTTTTAATATTTAAAGAGATATGAACCTTCAAACACCTGAAAAATTGGTAAGGATTTCCGTTGTATTCAAACATCAAAAAAACAAATTTCGCGATTATATTAAAAAAAGACAAACATAAAAACACAGACATAGCTTATATTAATTTTTTTATGAAAAAATAAATTAAATCGGTTAAGTTTTGGAAAAGAAATCAGTGGACTACGAACCGTTAATTTTGTGTCATTTCCATAGGTATTTTCGGTCCCAGCTGCAGTTGTCTCTATCGTACTCTGCGGGGATGTTTGGGCACGCGGCGTGACTGCAATAGATTTTACAAATATCTATTTTTCAATTCTCTCGTAGCGTTTCTCTTAATGGTTCCTATAAATAACGTTAATTTATATATTTAACAGGCTCTCTGTCTCTACCTACTATATAAGAACTTTGTTCTTGTTGGTGAAGTAATTTCCATCCTCAGCAGGGACGTAGCTACCGACGTATCAACCGTATACGTGCCCCCCAGGCTACAGGGCCCTCGAACGTACATTGTTTACTAACATATGCTTCTGGGTCTTTCCCATTCCTTTATTAACATCCATATTCTGCGTTTCTATCGACCATTTCTTTTTAAAACTTGTCAATCCGACGCTTCCTAGGCCTAGTTCGCTTTCTGTAACCATCCTCTAGCCTAAAATATGTTTTGTTATTAAGACTTTACTAGACCATCAGTAAATTAGGATTTAATATTTTTTTCAATATTTTAATCTTCTGTAGAGCCAGATTGGCCCCAGACAAATATTGATATAGGGCCCCACTATAACAAGCTACGCCACTGATCCTCAGCTATCTGTTTGACATCCTTTTACCACATGACTTTTGTCGTCTCCTCAATCTGGTCAGTGTATGATTTTCTAGACCTTCCCTTTAGTCTCCTTGTCTCGATTTTGCCCTATATGATGTCACACATGGTGAACGAACCTTTTTCCTCTCCTAATATCGATTGTTTTAAATAATGTTCTTTTCCAGCACTTCTTTGTTTTCCTTTTTCTTTCCCAGTTTCCCTTCATACGCCGCCAATACCACATTTTAACGCCTCCACACGCTCTCTATCTTTCTTTACCATCGTCCATATTTTCACTACCAAATAGAACAATACTCCAGACACATGTTTTACAAGCCGCTTGCTTTTACAATTTTACAGGCATGAAGGAACAATCTACACGAGAGTGACACACTAGCAGGCGGGCGACACAGTCGTATGGGCAGCCTACCGGACCTGACGGAGCGGTCTCGACCGTCGGCCAGTCGCGCGGCCGCCCGGACCGTGTCGGACCCGCACCGGAACCGGACACTCATCGCTCAGGTGCTTCAAACCTATACTGTTAGAAAAAGAAAGAAGATCTGAAGATAGTCGGAGGCAATATATCTAACAAATGGGATCCGATTCTTTGTTTATCATTTGTCAATGCAAGGAATTTATCATACACCATAATAGACCGTTTACTGTGACTAAAGCTACTTCAGGATAATTTTGCTTCTTCTTGAGAAAAAGAAGCAAGATACTTTAGACAACCGACTCAATTAATATTTTTTATCGCCTTTTAATCAAAACGGAGAATATTTTTGTAAAATCCGTCCCAAGAACCTTCCCAATCCCCTTCCCGAGGCATACTAAACTTAATTTTTATATTTTCAGATACCCGTGAGCACAATATACAAGAAAGAATGGCTGTGGAAGAAACCGAAAGCCAAGACGCCTCAAAGAATTGCTGCTCCCGTTGTAGTGCCTCGGCGAAGGGACTCCGCCGCCTCCTCGGTCGGGGCTGCCTCGGTCCGGAAACTCCTCACCAGGCAGCCCCCAAAGGTCCCACAACCCATCGTCACCAGATTCACCCTCTTATGTATCTCCAGCGGACTGTGCGCCACAGCGTTGCTACCATTCACAGCTTTCGCTGGCGCCGAAGCAGCAGCTTTGCCCCTCGCAGTCATGCACACAGTAGCTGCAATTGTGGCCCCATTCTCCCCCTTAATTCTACAAAAGACCGGTGCAAGAATTGTGATAAGCGTAGCACATATATTAGTGTTTATTCTCTTAACTGCTCATACAGTAGCAACTCCTTTATCGGTGCTGCTACCTCTATACGGACTATGTGGTATAACTTTGTCACCGATGTCACTCGCTTTGTCAGCTTCAGCAACATCATTAGCTCAATCAGCTGGTGATGAAGCGAGACGGAAGATAGCTTTAAGGAGAGCGTTGCGGGCTCTCCGTGCCGCTCAAGACTTGGGGTTGGTGTTCGGCTCACTATTGTTGGGAGCAGCACTGATGATATGGCCGGAGGAAATGATGGCGTACCCGGAGACGGCTGTAGCTCCAACTAATGCGTCACTGGCAAGGTGGCCCCCGCCTGAAGAGTATTTTTTTGAAGATGAATATGAGGTTAGTAGACCTTAAATTACATATTTGTAACTATGAAGAAGTAAATTTCTAACTATGTCTTTCTGAATTAGTCCATTAAAATATTGTACAGACAGGGGTGACATCCCCAACTGCCTGTCTGGTGGTTGTGGGTATGTGGCTTTAAATGACTACGAATTAATTGTATATTGTATAAATTACTTAAAATTTAATGTAAATGGACATTGCTATTATAAACAATGACATGTATATTGTAATTAAAATTCTGCATGCTAATAGAATTAGCTAATTAGGTATAAGGACAAATTATAATTTTATTGTACCATCTTTGTAAACCCTATTTACCGCAAATAAAGATTGATTGATTGATTGATCTGGCATAGGATACGCGAGCCCGGTTCCCGAACTGCTACTTGCCTCCTTTCATCCGAGTAAGTAGTACCTCTATACCTTAATTCCCTCCCCAACCAATTCCTATCCTTCCCCAGCTTAAATATACTTTCAATGGGCAGTAGCGTTGGAAGCACAAGAAGCCTAAGCAACTGCACTTGCCGACGCGAGGTGCGTGGTAAGCGTGGTGAGCCGTGGCGCGCCTGCCAACAGTGGTGAGTATGACAATATCCTCCCATGCCACTAAGAACCTTTGGGAAAGGCATAGGCCTCTCCCAAAGGCTCTCCCATAGGTCCAGCAGTGCACTTATTGTGACTGAAATGATGATGATGAAATATTGTATCTGCTTTTCCAGGAGCAAACATGTGGGGCTGCCGGCTGCCCAAACATGCAGTACCTATCCGGGACTGTGCTGAGCGCAGCTGGAAGACGGATCCTTGTGGCTGTGTGGGCTGCGGTGGCCCTCACTTCAATAGGTGCGGACAAGTAACTTTACAATTATTTTTATAAACAATAGAAATTTCCTAGACTAGGCCATCCATGCTGTATCGCAATCCCAAATGAAGGATATAACAGCGCTGCTCTCAATTAACCGCGTCAATCAGACATTTTACTAGGCTGAACAAAAGTTGTGCAAACAGTTAACGAAGGAAGCATACAAGCCTCCTCAAACTGCCGTTTTGGCTCACGAACGGTGTGCCGAGGCAGACTTTTCTTAAAGGCTGTGACTCAATTAGGTCGCAGGTAGACTAAAGCTGTGCGTTCACTGGACCGGAATCGAAGCGGACGGAGCGGACGGATTTGTTGCTTTGTATGGATTTGTATGGCACTGCGTGCACTGCGTCGGCATTTCCGTGCCGGAGACCGGAATTTCTGCCGGTGACGTCACCGGCATCGGCAGTCGTCAGTGTTGCCGTTTATAAGAAGACCTACCCCTTATGGTAGTACTTTTTATATTGGAATATTATTTTGAATAACAGCGGATAGTAGAAACCTCATTTCGTAGGAATTCGATTTAGATTATCCATAACTTTTAAATTCATAGCTAATCATCCCATGACATAAACTTAATAGCCATAATAATTAAAAAGGAGAATCATTTTATCGCAGAAAGTAAAATTCACACATAGATACAATAGCCTTTTGCCATACAATTCATTTCTATAGTCAATCATATCTGAGAAAATGTAAAAGTTCATTATGGTGTTCCTCAAATACATATGTCGTGAATGAGTAAGACGAAAAAATAGAGTGATGAAAATACTGATATTAAAAACAAAAATACAAATCGTTGAACATTGGCTGCAAACACAAAAAAATGTCACGTTCCAGACCAGCAACAGCAGTAGGAGTAGTAGTAGTACTATCACGCATCTATCTCTCCCCGTTATCACGTAAAATTATTGGCCGTAAACTGACTTTACAGTCAACCAATTTTCAGGGTTCCGTAGTAAATAGGGAACCCTTATAGTTTCGCCATGTCTGTCCGTCCGTCCGTCTGTCCGTCCGTGGTTTTACTCATAGACTATAAAAAAATTACAATATTGTAACTTTTGCTGCAAAAATGTAACATTTCAGGAAACGAAACGTAACTTACGACTCAAGGGCCCTGGCAACACTGTAAAAATGCCGATCCGAAATCCGAATGCAGTGAACGCACCCCACCGGCATTTTGTAAATGCGTTTTAAACGTCGTTAAAGCTGTGCGTTCACTGGACCGGAATCGAAGCAGACGGAGCGGACGAATTTGTTGCTTTGTATGGATTTGTATGGCACTGCGTGCACTGCGTCGGCATTTCCGTGCCGGAGACCGGAATTTCTGCCGGTGACGTCACCGGCATCGGCAGTCGTCAGTGTTGCCGTTCATAAGAAGACCTACCCCTTATGGTAGAACTTTTTATATTGGAATATTATTATGAATAACAGCGGATGGTAGAAACCTCATTTCGTAGGAATTCGATTAAGATCATCCATAACTTTTAAATTCATAGCTAATCATCCCATGACATAATAATAAGTTAATAGCCATATTTAAAAAAGGAGAATCATTTTATCGTAGAAAGTTAAATTCACACATAGTTACAATTGCCTTTTGCCATACAATTCATTTCTATAGTCAATCATATCTGAGAAAATGTTTTGTCAGAATCATCATTTGGCTTAGGTTACATATTATGAGCAATTGATCAACACATGTTACAGAAAATGTACGTATATAGTAACCATAATGTACGCAGCATTCAAGCAAGCATGCAGCATGCAAGCAGCAGGCACGCAGCATTTAATTTAACTTTTATGTCTAATTTTCAAGTCTACCGCTGGTATTGAATGAAACTGTAAAAGTTCATTGTGGTGTTCCTCAAATACATATGTCGTGAATGAGTAAGACGAAAAAATTGAGTGATGAAAATACTGAAATTAAAAACAAAAATACAAATCGATGAACATTGGCTGCACTCACAAAAAATGTCACGTTCCAGACCAGCAACAGCAGCAGCAGTAGGATTAGTAGTAGTATCTATCACGCATCTATCTCTCCCCGTTATCACGTAAAATTATTGGCCGTAAACTGACTTTACAGTCAACCAATTTTCAGGGTGCTGTAGTAATTAGGGAACCCTTATAGTTTCGCCATGTCTGTTCGTTGGTGCGTCTGTCCGTCCGTGGTTTTACTCATAGACTATAAGTACTAGAAAGCTATAATTTGGTACGGATATGTATATTAATCATGCCGAAAAAGTAGTAGAATAAAATATAAGTTCTTTTAGAGTTCATATTATGCACCCATATCTTTCTTTTCTTTTTTTTTCTCTCCTCCTCTTCTGACAAAATACAGCTAATAACAAAAATATCTTCATCACTATCCTCCATAACGCTAAGCACGTGCAAGCTATGACGATTGCTTTAAAAATCAGCGTTGCCAGAAGGACAATTTCTTAAATTTTTCGTAACTTTTGACCTTCTCGCGTATCATGTAAGTAATTTTTATATTTAAGGCGATTTTTGTAACTTTTGAGAACAACGAGTTTGTAATACTAGATTTTGATTGCAATTCAACTCATTCGATTTGAACGCACCTAAAACTGGTGCGTCTAAAAAGTATTTCACTACATATCACACTCAGAGATGTTTCTGAAATAGAAAGCGCCATATTATCATATTTATCATATCATATAAATAGTCTTGTCTTGTTAATACGTAATTTCGGCACTCCAGCCAGAGTAATGATTACCCAGTAAGGTATAGACATCGTGATGATCTAGATCTTAAAATCTTTTTTTTGTGTTTTGGTAAAGACAGACTTAAATATGACACAGACATAACAATGGGACAGGGCAGCTTGGTACAGGTTTAGGTGGTATCTTCTCTATCTCTATTATTATAAACAAAAGTCACCGCCGGTAAATGCGCGATATGGTCGACCGATTAAATGCCACAAAGCGTTATGCTATATGTTAGTGATCACTTTATAGGATAGCGCTGTGTGGAAGGTTATACTCCGACCCCAAAAACACGTAAATTAAAAAAATTACAATATTGTAACTTTTGCTGCAAAAATGTAACATTTCAGGAAACGAAACGTAACTTACGACTCAAGGGCCCTGGCAACACTGTAAAAATGACGATCCGGAATCCGAATGCAGTGAACGCACCCCACCGGCATTTTGTAAATGCCGGCGCTCCTGCCGCTCCGTCCGCTCCGATTCCGGTCCAGTGAACGCGCAGCTTAAGTTGACATTTGTCTTTGTGTTATAAGAACTATACAAAACTACCGCCTACAGTATAGTAGTATTCTCTTTGTTTGCCCAAACATTGGGCAAATCACAAAGACAAATGTCAACTTAGTCTACCTGCGACCATGAAAACTGTAAAGTTTTCGAAACGTTAGGTGTAAAAATAATGTAATATATGCGATAATACCGTATTAAAGTGATTTTATTTAAATGACTTTTCTTTCTTTCTTTCTATATTCTTATTTTTTCAGGCCTAGGGGTGTATGGAGCCACGTCTACTCCCGCCCCGCCTCCCGACGCGAGGTCGGTGGTGAGGGATCCGCGAGCTTTGCTTGGAGCGCCCATGGGACTCTTCATAGGGTTACAACAGGGATTTATTTATACTTCTTATATTAAGGTAGGTTCTTCAAAACATATCTCCTAATTTGACACATTCAATAAGGTACTACTGTCTTAGAAAATAGGACTATTCTATCACTGATATGTGGTAAATTTTAATTCCTAACAATTTTTAAAACTTTATCATCATCATCATCACCATGGCAGCCGTTAAAAGTCCACTGCAGTATAAAGGCTTCTCCCAAGAGTTCTTCGTTTAATAGTAGGATATCGCCATACTCGCCACACTTGGCAGGCAAGTTGGCGAGCGCAGTTTCTTTGGCTTCTTGTGCGTCCGGCACTGCTACCCATCCGAAGCATTTTAAGGGGAAGAATAGGAATTTGTTAGATTTGGGAAGGGAATGAAGGTATTGGAATACTACTCACTCAGATGAATTGGGGAAAAGCAAGTAGCAGCTCGGAAGGTCGGACGCGCGTACCCAATGCCATACCTGTAAGAACCAGAGAGGCAGTTGTGGATGACCCTTGACCTTTGAATGACCTGAAAAATTTGAATTCATATGTATTTTTATTATTTTATACTAGCTTTCGCCCGCGGCTCCGCCCGCGTCAATGTCGATCCCTCGGGAATGGTACTTTTTCCCGGGATAAAAGGTAGCCTATGTCCTTCTCTGTACTCCAGAGAACTTGTATGCAAAATTTCATAATGATCGGTTCAGTAGTTACGTCGTGAAAGCGTAACAAACAAACAAACAAATAAACAAACAAAGTCACTTTCGCATTTATAATATTAGTAAGTAAGGATAGGTATATATTATATATCTATATATTTATAGTTTATCAACCGCAAGAAGACCACAACCTACTTCATCCTGATATGATGATTATACTGTAATTCGAAATACATACATATTATCAAGTATTTATCCCTTACGGGGTAGACAGAGCCTAAAGTCATAAGACCGAAAGGCCACGTTTAGTGTGTTGCCCGTAAAGGTGGAAAATGGAATCAAAATAGTGATGGGTTGCTAGCCGCATCGCCTATTGTCATGATTCTTTAGATTTTCGCCCATTCCCTCGACCGGCTTCTACGATCTGCGCGGGAAGAGTAGCAGCAGGCACATTCTACGGGACTAAGCAAGAACCTTTTTATTATTTGTTTCCGTTGACGTTTAAATGGATTTACATCCGTAGTGATCGCAACGAGTCTCGTTCAAAAAGATGTAACTCCATTGAAACGTCAACGGAAACAAATAATAAAAAGGTTTGTGCTAAGTCCCGTGTATATACATAATTATGTGTTTAGAGCGCAAAAGTTTAAAAAAGAACATTCTACGTTTGTTCTTTTCCAGACCAGCATGGCAGCATAAATACGGGATTTTTAATGTTTCAGTGGTACGGAGTCTGCGTGGGTGGCTGGAGCTGTGCCTGGAGAGCTTTATTCGGCGCCGGGTGCCTGCAAGCCCTGGCAGCAGCTACTCTCAGCATGGCGGCGGCGCGCGGCAGACGCGGCGCGCTGACGGCAGGTGGCGCTGCCGCTCACGCTTCCTTGATGCTGGCTCTGCTGCGGTGGCGTGCAGCGAGGACAGATTTAGCGTTGCCGGCTGTGGCTGCGGCCGCTTGGGGCGCTTGTGCTGCTCTGTGGGACGTCTTGCAAGTTAGTATTCTGCGTCTTTAACCCGGCTATGCTAAACGGTCACCAGTGACCACATTTAGTATGGAAAAGTTGTATGCGCCACGACTGATGAGTCAATAGCCTTTTTTATCCGAATGCACCCAGAAGCAGGGACCGGAACCGCTTACCTTAACCGGGGTTTTTGATAGGGTTTTTCATAGAATTGTTTTTAAAAACCCTATCGATACGGTTAGCATATCATTATTGTAACCCTATCAAAACAGTTACCGTATCAATACGGTAAGCATATCATCAAGTTAACTTGATGAAAGGCTAACCAAAAGTATAGAGTTAATGCATGGAAGGTGTAACCCTATCAAATGAATAACCATATCAATAAGGTTATCATATCATTGAGTTAACTTGATGAAAGGTTAACCATAAGAATAGTGTTATTGCATGTAAGCGCATACCCTATTCCAAAAACCGTATGATTGGGTTTTGGAACACCGTCGAGCCATTATAATCTCTATTTGAAACTTCATTAGACCTATTATTGCAAACCTTATGGACGACAGCGCACACGGCGCGAGCGGTTTTGGTCATAAAAAGGCCGGCGGGACTTCGTTTGGGAATCTACGCTGCAGGAAGTCAGACAAAAATAAACCTTTTTGCGATATATATTATGCACAAAATACAGACGGTTTTTTTGGATTCGGCAAATCTTTTCGGTTAAGTTCACGTAATAATAATTACTAAGACGGCAGAGACGAGTGTCTAAACAAAACACTTTATTCATTGTGTTGTTTTTAACCGACTTCAAAAAAGGAGGAGGTTTCTCAATTCGACCGTATATATATATTTTTTTATGTTTGTTCGCGGATAACTTCGTCGTTTATGAACCGATTTTGATAAATCTTTTTTTTGTTAGAGAGGACATATTCCGAGTGTGGTACGATTAAAATTGTACTGGCGGCTAGTACGTTTGTTACTTTTTTCCTTAGGTATGTTAAAGCACTAATATTTAATGAAGGTCTGGGGTCGATCTGATGACGGAGCGAAAAGGCATTCGAGGGAACTCCTCAACGATTATCAGCAATCACCTGGTGTTTGGGTTTGATTAATTTGTATTGATGAGAACTTTACACATAGATGGGTTGCGACTGTCATTAGAGGTTTAATGATGATGACAAAGGACAGTCAAAGGAACTCCTCAACATTTTACAATAGCTACCTTGTGTTTGGACTTCATTAATTTCTGTTGATGAGAACTTTGCACCCATATGTGTTATAAGTACCATTACAGGTCTGATAATGGAGACGATAGACAGTCGAGGGAATCCCTCAACGATTTACAGCAGTTACCGTTTATTTATGGTTCAATATGCCTATTAGCTTGAGTTGTGATGAGAAAGGTTGATAATACTGGCACCGACTTCAAAATTGTATAAAATACTTATTGAATCATTTCTGATTAACGAAATTACAAAATACGAATTACTTTGTGCTTAGTAAATTTATATTTTCCTTTTTAGTCTCCAGTTTAAAGTCAGTTTTTTTTTAGTCAAAAATTATTTTTATGCAATGCGAACTTTGTTTAGTACAGTGCGTTTCTTTTTAGGGTTCCGTACCCAAAGGGTAAAAACGGGACCCTATTAATTTCGCACCGCCGGCCGTCTGTCTATTTGTCCGTCTGTCACCAGGCTGTATCTCATGAACCGTGATAGTTAGACAATTGAAATTTTCACAGATGATGTATTTGTGTTGCCACTGTAACAACAAATACTAAAAAATAGAATTAAATAACTATTTTAGGGGGCTGCCATACAACAAACGTGATTTTCCGATATTGATAACGGCAACAGGTAAACGCTTGAACTATTCACAGAATATTTAGTTATATATTTACTTTAAAAATAATTAATCAAATAAAAATAAAATTAATTTTAAAGGGGGGCTCTCATACAACAGACATTATTTTTTGCCGTTTTTGTAGATAACGGTACGGAACTCTTCGGGCGCGAGTCCGACTTGCACTTGGCCGGTTTTTTCTTTTAATTATTATTAATTGTTAATTTAATTATAAGCAAAGATTTAAAAAAACCGACCTAGTGCGATTCTGACTCCCGCACGAAGGGTCTCTTACCATTATTATGTAACGTCTAAAAACGAGCTCACATAAGACTGTGGTAACCACGGAGTGTGGTAGCTGAAGAAAGAGTTTTAAAGTCCATCTTAACGAAAGAAATTAGCAAAAAAAAATCCATTTGAGTACCACCATGAGTAGAGCAAGCGCTGGTAACAAGATTTCATAGGTATATTACCTACTTTGGTTTCCGAGCGCAATAGATACCAAGCAACTTCCTATCGTTCCGCCAAGCGCCGCGCGCTGTCGAACGTAAACACATTGCTATTATTTTAGGTATTATTATTATTAAAGCTACTATGATTTTGTATTTATCTTACTTTACGTGATTCAAAAATGTATATTCGGTAGTTGTTGTACGTAACTAACAACTGTCTAATTTTTAATTCAATTTGTATGAAATTTTAATTCACCGAGTTCATTTATAAGTTGGTCAATCTTTAATTTATAAACTCTACTTAGCTTTGATAGTATTCCTTTAAACTTCGTTATATGTACTACTGCCGTGAATTTTTTCTCGGGTTCATATACAACCATTTAGTAGAGACACTGAACTGTAACAAAAATTTGTACTATAAAACCAAATATTTCCGAAACGGATAAGTAAATCGAAAAATGATGTTCCGAAGCTCACAATATTTTTAAAAGACCTATGCTACAACACCCCATACGTAGAAGTTAGTTGTAAAAAAAATTACTATGAGAACTAAATTGAGTTTGGGAGCTACAAAAGAGCTAAGAATGAAAGCTAAGATTTATATTACCACTTTTTCGGCATGATTAATATACATATCCATACCAAATTACAGATCTTTAGTACTTATAGTCTCTGAGTAAAACCGCGGACAAACAGGCGGACAGACATGGCTAAACTATAAGGGTTCCTCGTTTACTACGAACCCTATATATTACTAGATTATCAGTGCGTAACGTCATGTAAAAGTGTGTCATGTACTGTACGAGTGTGGACACTCTCCCCAAACTATGACGCACCTCCTCTCTTGTCCAAGGTGCCCGAACACCTGCACTCTGGACGATCTCCTTACAGCATCTAAGGAAGGAATAGAAGTGGCCCATTATTGGGCTGCAAAAATATAGGTACCATCGACACGAAAAGAAGAAGAAGAATGTGTGTGAAAGTTTGAGATTTGTGCGTCTATTAATTATTAAGATTTTAATAAAAATCTGATTCTGCCAGGATGACATTTCAAACGTAACGCCAGCTAAAACTTTTTTCGGATCCGAATGAAAGCTGATAAAATATTTAGTAGGTAGTTCATGTGTGGTAAATGTTGTTGTATAAATAGAATTTGTGCGTCTCCAGACCCTGGTGATATTCAATTTTTGTTGGGGTAACGTTTGGCTGATTGCTGGATCTCACAATCGGCACAGCGTAGGAGTTTGATTTTTTTTTTCATACATTGTTATGAATTTATATGTCATATTTATACAAACAGAATTTCTAAAAATTTTACCATTCAGGAATTAAAAAAGAAAATGTGAAATCAGGTATTTTGACTCCTATCCTTTTATATGGGACCTAGAGACTTATTGTTGACATTAGTTTATACCTAACTAGCTGTTGCCCGCGGCTCCGCCCGCGTTAATGTCGATCCCTCGGGAACAGTAGAATTTCCCGGAATCAAACATACCCTATGTCCTTCCCCATCAGGCCTCACACCTCCATACCAAATTTCATCCAAATCAGTTCAATGGTTGAAGCGTAAAAAAAGACAGACAGAGTTACTTTCGCATTTATAATATTAGTATTAGTATGGAAGTATGGATATTATTTGTACTTCTAAGTCCAGAAATGAGAAAATTTCCATAAAACCTTTACCCTCCCATTTTACTTCTTTAGGAGTGAATTTTGTCCATTTCACCCACATATATCTTTTTGATTGTAATCGAGAACTACATACCTATTTATTTTCATACTTCATAGTCATAAGTAAATAAGTATGTCAAATTTATTTCAATTGCAAACTGCTAGTAAAAATCGCATATAGTTTTGGAGATCAAAATCAAAGTATTTATTTTTAATCTGACGCTGTCGAGAGTCGAGTTCTACATCTATTAGACATCTATATACTAACTTTAGTCCTTGTTCTGAGACTAAGTACGAGATCGACACGTCAACACAAAAAGATAAATGTCGTGTTATTCATTCTCTAGACATTTGGTCGATCCCACAGGAACACCGCTCTGAAGAATGTAAATAACCCATACCTGTAATAATTATATGATATTTTTTTACCTCATTTTTAGTGCTTAAACGGGACCCTATTCATATGGCTCCACTGTCCGACTGTCATCAGGCTGTATCTCATTAACCGTGATAGTTAGACAGTTGAAATATTTAACTAACACAGTTAATGTATTTCTGTTGCCGATATAACAACAAATACTAAAAACAAAATAAATATTAAATTAAGGGTTCTTCCATACAACAAACGTGGTTCTTTTGCTCGATCTTGATAAAGGTAGAAGCTTGGAATATTGACAGAATATTTAGTTATATATTGTCAGCTCCCAAGAGACCCGGTGTACTATTTTTGAAAGTATGACCATTCGAGCGATAATTGTATGGAGAAATCACTCGTTTATGAACGGCCAAATAAAAAAAAATTACACTTCCGATCGGGCGTACTATTTTTGAAAGTATGACACTCGTCTTCGAACGAGTTTTGTGTGAAAAAATCGCTTGGCAGAGAATAGTAAGGCCAAATTTCAAAAATAGCTCTCCAGGTCCCATATATATATCGATACATATATATATATAATATTAAAACTCAATCGTGTCTGTGTTTCCGCGATTGAAGGGTAACGACTTTCTAAGCACATTCCAATTGTGATTGTATCGTAAGTATGAACGATATAAAAAAAATGTGGTCAACAAACAATAGTTTTGGATAAGTTAAAATTCCTTGAATTTAATGATGTACGCGACTGTACTATTTTACGTTAAGACTATTGCTAATTTAGGATGGTTAGCATATATACTGTATCGCCACTTATTTCTATACTCCCGAAAATATTCTGCTTATCATGGTATTTCACCTACGGTTGGATATTTAATGATATTTCTTAAACTACTGCGTGCATTGAGCTGATTTTTTTGCGAACTAATATTTTACTTTACCCTTACAAATAGTTTGATAACTATCAACTTCCGAACTAATAGAAAAACGGATCAAATCGGCTGTCAAAATTCCTGGCGCCCGAATCATGGCAGTTTTTCTCATAACTTATTTACTTCGCGAGTGATGATGTCTTGCCACTTCAGGTGTTAAAACTTAAGATATCATATTATATACTTACCTAGGCATTGTAGACTATTATTAAGTACAAACTAACGTCAATAATAATTCTCTAGGTCCTATATTTAAAGTACAGGAGTCAAAATACCTGATTTCATAATTCATTTCAATCTCTGAATGGTAACATTTTCAGAACTTTTTTTTACAAACATGACATACAAATTCATAACAGTGTGTGTGTAAAGAAATCAAACTCCTACGCCGTGCCGATTATGAGGTCCAGCAATCAGCCAAACTTTACCCCAGCAAAAATTTGAATATCGCCAGGTCTGGAGACGCACAAATTTTATTTACAATAAATATATTCTAAATACAAATTATTTTATGAGCTTTCACTCGGATCCGAAATTTTTTGCTGGCGTAACGTTTGAAATGACATCCTGGCAGAATCAGATTTTAAATAAAATCTCAATAATTAATGGACGCCCAAATCTCAAAATTTCACACACATTTACATGACGTTACGCACTGATAATCTAGTAATATCACGTTTAAATATTCAGTACTTTTTGTCAGTAAAAAGTACTGAATATTTAAACGTGACATCTATTCGGAGAGTGTGCGTTACGCCAGCGTAACGCACACTCTCCGAATAGATGTCACATTTTGCCATTTAAACGGAAAGGTAATATAAGCCTTCAACGTCCATCCGTCCGTCCACATGACTATATCTATTGAACCGAATTAGATAATAATTCAAAATATTTCACAGATTTTGTAAACTTTTTGCCGCATACAAGAAACTTGTTTTTTTTGTGTTATTTCTCGATTATGCAAAGTAGCAATTAATTTATTAAAGAGAGTTTAAACCACAGAAAATCAAGAACAATCGTGTCCTTACAAGTAAGAGTTTGCACCTCATAATTGCATAGAAGAGGTTTCATACAAGAAGCGAGGTTTTGTAGTTTACACTTTTTGTTTGTTTGTTTGTATATTTCAACAATAGAATCCTACATTATTTCTAATGATTTTGCCAAACATAATTATATCTACCCGTGCAAAGCCGGGAAGGGCCGCTAGTCAAACAGTAACGTAGGTAACTCTAAATGTGTGCTACTCATACTTGGCCAGCTTTATTAATTTATATACGTCAAAAATATATTGTAGTTACCTTATCTATAATAGGTGTGATATTTTCAAACCAACGACTTTACTAAATGACAGATTTTTATATGGAAACTTGTACGTCTTTATCGAATCGCCCGTTCACAAATAGTACCCCTAAAACCACGCACCCTTTCCTTTGTCTCATACCCCCGCTAATTTTCGGGAAAGTCGTGGAAAGTGACTTTATTATTATTTATTTCTGGCATTATTTAGAATAAAAATATTATACGTCAATCGGCTCCCTTAGCCTGGGTGAAATGGATATTGACTTCCTATGGCGTTATTGTTGGAACTAATCCCAGGTCTGGTGGCAGAACCTTTTTATGCTGCTAGTTTAGCACCTTGTTAAAGTCCAAATACCATCTGTACTTCGCCGCAAGGTTCGCGAGGAATTTAATATCATTATGCTCATAAATAAATGTGAGTAAAAATACTTCAAATGATTACCATATTATTTAATCAACATTTAGTACTATTTATATAATTATACTTTATTAAAAATACAATTTAAAACATTTTTGAATCAATTAGAGTTTTTGAAAGACGAATACGCGGAATAAGTGTTACGGAGGCACAATCGGCCTAAACGTTTGGCTTGTGACGCATCTATCTCTCTTCCACCATTATCATGTAAAATTATCGTCCGTGAATCGACTTTACAGACAACCAGATAATTTTTTTTTATTAGCATATTTTAAAATATTACATGAGTGGTCGCAAACCAGCTCACTAACGGTCGTAGTCTGATGAAAGTGGTCACAAACCGTTTCCACTTTTTCAGCATTTTTATAATAAAAGTGAAGTTTTTAAATGTAATGATGAAAATATGTGCCGCGCGTGCGCGTTCCAACCCTAAACTCAGAGTGTAAATAAACATAAAAATATGTTTCTCTTTCTGTGATTTATTAAAATAATATGTTGTCATATTTTATAGATTTAAGATTAAAACGTTTAAAGCGTATCGTAAGTTCAACATTGCAAATCACCAAAATAAAAAGCTTGTCATCATTTTAATGGAAGGGATTTACTTGATGGATTGACAGCTAATCTATACTTATATTATAAAGCTGAAGAATTGTTTGTTTGAACGCGCTAATCTCAGGAACTACTAGTTCAAATTGGAAAATCATTTTTGTGTTGGATAGTCTATTTATTGAGGAAGGCTTTAGGCTATAAAACATCACGCTGCGATCAATAGGAGCGAAGCATCAATAAAAAAATGTTTTGGAACTGGGGGAAAATTATTCATCTATACTAAGAAAAAACTAATTAATCATTAGTGGTTTTGTGAGAACAGTAGACCTCGCGAACCCTTACAACCAACATCCACATTTGCCCTTCAGTGCTCTAAAATATATCTGTTACTGTTATGCTAATTGACTAAAGGATGATTTCCTTCAGTTACGTCGTCACAGTTACTACGCACCATTTTCATACTTGTCATACCATAGATTTGTATTTACGACATCATACTGAATGCACTTATTCAAAAGAATATACAGAAAATCGATTTCAGACAACTTTTGGGCAAATTGCCGACTATAAACACGTTCAAGTTTATCGTATAAAAAGTTGTTCAGACAAAAAAATTGCGTCGTAATAAGAATAACAAAAAAGTCTAATGGCATTTTTGATTTTCTTTTCAAATAGCTGTACTATGAGTTTTTTCAGTTTAGAACCACCACATTTCCGCCATTTTTAAAAATTCGAAAATCTGGCTCGACAAAAATCTGCTCATATTACCAAACCTGCTCACAAAATTTCATGAGAATCGGTTTAGAAATGCGACCTGTAGGCGAGAACAGACAGACAGACGGACAAAAGAATTTTCGGCCTGTCGAAACTGAGACGCTTCGCTCGCTCGGTCAATAATAACTGAAATTGCCGCGGACGAAGTCGCGGGCAACAACTAGTTATCAATATTTTGCTTTGTTTTATAAGGAACAACAGCAAATCTTTCTATTCTGTGATGATATATAAATTACAATTTCTGTCTTAATACAAATGCCGTAAAAACTGTTTATCTGCAACCATTTAATAACATGGGCATATACTCTACACTTCCTATATACCTACTTGTAAATTTTCATCAGAAACTGACACAAACCTTTTTTTCCCCCCACGCCGTTTACTAGCTGCAACTAACATAGGTATTCTGTGCTTTCAGGCTTACAGACACCACATCAAAATTTAACGCACAGTTACATATACTACAATTAGGATATTCCATATTTATATGTATTTCTTTTTCATACACGGCGCAATCGGTACCTATTCGTTACGACACGTCCGCCGCGCCGCTGCCGGCCTCCCGCTGGCGCCTCGCTCCTTCCTCGCCCCGCACCAACCGCGCGTATACTGCATCGCGGCCGCGAAATATTATTCGCGCGTATTTACAATTGAATTTTTAATTTCTGCTCATGCCAAAATACTAGTAGCTTTTAGATTTTGCCGACAGAAAAAAAGAAAAATAAATACCAATAACTTTATTACTTGTACCCTCATCTGTATTCATGTTGATTATCGATATTTGGAAAAAACCGGTCAAGTGCGAGTCGGACTCGCGCACGTAGTGTTCCGTACCGTTATCTATAAAAACGGCAAAAAAATCTTTTTTTTTGAAGTGAATATATAACTGAATATTCTGTGAATATTTCAAGCGTCTTCCTGTGCCGTTATCAATATCGAGCAAAAACAAGCAAAAAAAATCACGTTTGTTGTATGAGAGCCCCCTTAAATATTTATTTTATTCTATTTATTAGAATTTGTTGTTATAGCGGCAACAGAAATACATCATCTGTGAAAATTTCAACTGCCTAACTATCACGGTTCATGAGATACAGCCTGGTGACAGACGGACAGATAGACAGACAGACGGACAGCGGAGCGAAATTAACAGGGTCCCGTTTTTACCCTTTGGATACGGAACCCTAAAAAGAACTAAGTGCAGCACTATGCGTCCTGCCGTCTTTCACTAACAATGGATTTTGAAGTTTTAAATGAAGGATAAATCTATACATATAATAAAACAGTAAAAATATTTTGTCTGTACATTTAGAATTTTTGACTGAAATGGATAGAGGGACACTTAAAAAGAATAATAGAAAGCAAAAAAATTTTTTTGGAATTTCTTGTCTGTCTGTCTGTCTGTCTGTCTGTCTGTATGTATGATCACGATTATCTCCGAAAATACTGAACCGATTTACTTCAAACTTTCACCAATTGCTTTGTTTTAACTCAGCAAAACATTTAAAGTTTGTTTCTTCAAAATCGGTTCATTAAAAAAAAAGTTATCGTCATTTGAATGAACTCAAGGCATGAGTTTGCCTGCAAACATATAGAAAAATTTTAAATAAAATAATAAGTGACAAGAAAATTAAAATCCAAAGTCAATTCATCATCATTATACGACAGCATTATACCTATCCATACTATCCATAGTAATCCATACTAAAAAAAGGAGAAGCTGACTGACTGACTGACATATCAACGCAGGGCCTAAACTATAAGGGTTAGGAAGTTGAAATTTTGCACAGGGGTTCCTTTTATAACGTAGGGGAGCACTAAGAAAAGATTTTTGGAAATTCATCTCCTAAGGGGGTAAAACGGGTTGCAAAGTTAGCATGATACTTTGCCGTTTTTGAAGTAATTCGAATGAAATTCAGCATGAAGGTTCTTTACTGAAAGGTATGAAACACGAGTAAAATATTTTACTCAAAAATCATCCCTTAAGGGGGTAAAATAGGGTGCAAAGTAAGCATGAATCTTTGCCATTTTTGAAGTTAGTCGAATGAAATTCAGCATGAAGATTTTTTACTGAAAGGCATGAAACACGAGTAAAATATTTTTCTCAAAAATCATCCCTTAAGGGGGTATAAGGGGATGCAAAGTTAGTATGAAACTTTCAGTTTTTGAAGTTATTCAATTGAAATTCAATATTAAGGTGTTTCATTGAAAGTCATAAACTAATGTATTCCGGGTAATTCTACGGTTCCTGAGAAATCGACACTTACGCGGGCGGAGCCGCGGGCCAGAAGCAAACCTGACTTATATATCAACGCACAGCCGAAACTACTGTGCCCAGGAACTGAAATTTAGCACAGGGATTCTTTTTATGATGTAAATGAGCAATAAGAAAGGATTATTAGAAAATCAAAGGGGATGAAGTTTTATGGAATTTTCTCATTTTTTGACTTAGAAGTTTGAAAGTAGGCACACAAGTTCTCAATTAAAATTAAAAAAGATCTGTTTAGGTGAACCAGACAACATTCTCCCTTGAAGGGGTAAATAGGGGGTAAAGTTTGTATGGAATTTTTCCATTTCTAGACTTAGAATATAAAAAAAGGTATGTAAGTTCTTGATTACAACTAAAAAGCTCGGTGTAGGTAAAATGTATAAAATCCCCCCCTTAAGGGATAAAGGGAGGGGTTGTATGGAATTTTTCTCATTTCTGGACGTTCTGGATTACAATGTATGTAGGTAAAACCGACGAAATTTTCGCCTGAAGGGATAAAATAGGGGAGTAAAGGTAGTATGGATTTTTTTTCATTTCTAGATTTTAGAAGTATGAAAATAAGTATATATGTATACGTTCTAGATTACAATTAAAAAAGATAAATTCCCCCCTTAAGGGATAAAGGGGGGGGGGGGGGCGGTTGTATGGTTCTTTTCTCATTTCTGGACATAAAAGTATAAAAATAAGTATATATGTTTACATTACAATTGAAAAGATCTGTGTAGTTAAAATGGACGAAATTTCCCCTTGAAGGGGTAAAATAGGTGGGGTAAAGTTTGTGTGGTTTTATTTACTTAGAAATATGACAATAAGAAGTTCTCCATTACAATAAAAAAATATATGTGTAGGTGAAATGGGCAAAATCCCCCTTAAGGGGAAAAAGCAGAGGGGGAGGGGTTTGTATGGAATTTTTATCATTTCTACTGTTTTCAAGGGAACGACATTAACGCGGGCGGAGCCGCGGGCAACAGCTAGTATGTAATATGTAAATAAAATTACCTTGCATTACCTAAATGTGAAAAGTGCCAACGCGGAAGTTTACTTTAATATTAATGGCATGTTTATAATTTCACAGTAAAACCGTACAAATAAACATAGCCTCTGTTCAGCGCCTGTTCAATTCCGAACATAAATAAAGGCTTTGGTTAAAAACGCGCTGAAATGCGCGAAAGAGACAGGCAATAATCAATAAGGTTAACCTTATGATTAAATACACAATCGTTAGGGTTTCCAGTTGATTGAGTTAACTTATTAATAAAGTTAATCAACGATATTGTTAACCATTTGATAGGGTTAATCCAATGATAGGGTAAACCTTATGATAGGGTTTTACACATGAAAGGGTTACCTAATAGATACGATTAACCAGTTAATAAGGATAACCGTTCGATAGGGTTATCAAATCGTTGGAGTAACCCTATTGTTGTGATAAGGATAACCGTTCGATAGGGTTATCAAATCGTTGGAGTAACCCTATTGTTGTGATAAGCATATCCATTGGGTAATCATATCATAGGGTTTCTCTATTAATCAGATTAGCCCCGAACCCGGTTTTCCGGTCCCTGCCCAGAAGTGCCTGAAAAGGCCTATTTTCTGAATAAATCTTTACATCGCCTATTAACATGATTCCTCAGATCTTACCCATTCCCTCGATCAGCTTTTACGATCTGCGCGGGCAGAGAAGCAGCTGATACATCTACGTTTTTTCTTTTCTCCCAGACCAGCATGGGACCGTTAGTGTTTTGATAAGGTTATGTTCACGTTGTTCACAGGCAGGGCTCTGCATAGGCGGCCCCGGCTGGCGAGGACCATGGTCTATCACGCTGTCAGCGCGGCACGCAGGTCTGGCGGCAGCGTGTGCAGCGAGGCAGCTGCTCTGCGTCCGCTCGCAGTTGGCAGCTTTGGCAACTGCTTTATGCGCAGCTCTGGCATCGCAGACTGCGCTGGAACTACGCTTACGGAGAGGTTTGTAGAGACACTTGTTAGGAACAGTTTGTATGAGACGTCCTGGAAATGTTAAAGATACTATTTTGTCGATAGTCGTTATCAAACTAGATCAACCACCAGCTGGTATTCAAGAATTGTTACGTTTCATGAATGTGAATCCCTCATCATAATTAGCCGTAGCCTTCTTATTCGGAATTTGATTAAATAAATAAATATATAAGGACATATTTAATTGAGCTAGCCCCTCAGTAAGTTGTGAAACTTGTGTCGTAGGATACCAACTCAACGATACTATATTTTATAATAGATACTTATATAGATAAATATCCAAGACTCAGGTCAATCTGAAAAAGATCGCTTTCCATCATGACCTGACAGGGGAACGAACCCAGGCAGTAGCAGCAGTCGTGTAGTAGGCTAGCAGGTTGACCACTGCGCCACGGAGCTCGCCAAACAACCTCGCTTGGACAACTTACGCTACAATCTTGAGATTTCTGAGAGTCTCCATTCAAAAACTAGTATCTGACCAATGGTTTTTCGGCTGAAGATAATTGTTTACCCTAACTCTCGGTTTAAGAGGAAAACGATAGCTCGAATGATACCACGACATTTTCGGGCGTTGGGCTCTTATTCTGATTGTATCAGAATTTGTTTTGGTCTACTTCTGCAGTGTTCTGTTCCCACAGCATATTCATGTGAATTTCTTTTCCAGGTGAAGCAGCTCACCACCGGTCCTAGCGAAGGGCCACGGCGACGCAGCTTACGTCGCTGGCGCCGCCGCAGGACGAAGTGGTGGATGAAGGCATCGCTTGTCACGTCATCAGCTAATACAAGAACTTCGCTAGGACAACTTACGCTTGAATCAGATTTTAATGAGTAGTAGAATATGAAATTCTCTATTTCATATGAAGATTACATAGACAATTGTTTTTACCCTAACTTTCAGTTCAAGAGGAAGGTATCATCAAGCTTATAAAAGAACTTCGCTTGGACAACTAACCCTTAAATCTGAGATTTACGAGTAGCCTATGAAATATAGATTTCGACCAATGGTTTATCAGCTGAAGACAATTGTTTTTACCCTAACTTTCAGTTCAAGAGGAAGGTATCGTAAGAAAGGAAGGTAGGAAAAGACCATCCCTTGGACAACTTACGCTTGAATCTGGGGTTTGTAACTAGTCTTTATGAAATATAAAGATAGACCGATGATGAATCGACGGAAGACAATCGTTTTTACCCTAACCTTCAGTTCAAGAGGAAGGTATCACTTGTTACGTCAGCAGCTAATAAAAGAACTTCGGTAGGACAACTTAAGTTTGAATCAGATGTTAATGAGTAGTAGAGTATGAAATTCTCTTATTTCATATGAAGACTACATAGATAATTGACCTTTTACCCTAACTTTTCGTTCAAGAGGAAGGTATCACTTGTCGCGTCATCAGCGAATACAAGAACTTCGCTAAGACAACTTACAATTGAATCTGTGATTTATAAAATAGAGTTCGACCGATGGTTAATAGGCTGAAGATAATAGTTTTTACACCAATTTTCAGTCCAAAAGGTTGTCGTCAACTGATTAAAGGACTTTGCTTGGAAAACTTACGCGGGCAATGTTGAGTTTCTGAGTCTCCATTAAAAACTAGTATCTGACGGATGGTTTTTCAGCTGAACACATTTGTTTATTCTCTAACTTTCGAGAAGAAGAGAAGAAAAGAAAAGAAGAACGAAGATTATTCAAAAGTTGGATTAGATCGACTTGATTTAATGTTGTTTATTACAATAGAAGGTCCGAGTAGAGTTTGAGCTCTATTCGAATGTTAGACTAAAAAAGAAGAGTTAATACGGAACACGAAATGTAATGAAGCTATTGCGCTCGACCTAATGAAGCTGAAACTAGTCGATCCCAATAACAAACCCAGATCTTTTGGCTTTCAAACACTTCACTTCTAATTTAATATTGCATACCTAACTGTGAGTTAAGCCAAAATCATATCAATAGTAAGTTAAATATTTCAAAACATATTATAAGTCTTACCCCTAAGTCTTCAAAAATTTTAGACTTCTACTTACCTCTCTCTCTCACTTTTTACTTTCATACTGAAATAATTAGAAATAATTCTGATCCCAACCTTCTTACCTTTAAAGATAATTATAAGTGACTGTCGATTTAGCAACTACCTGTATCTTGTTTTTACAATGTATAATAAGTATTTATATTAGTAATAGAGTTTTGTAATGAAATATATTTTAAAATTGTTCCCTAGAGATTGTAGAAATGTAAATAATGGTCAAACCTCAATTTTTGACAAGATAAGTACAATCAAAATTATCAAATATACTCTTTGCCTTCACGATTAATATAAAGCTCACAAAACAAATATGTTAAGATTAAAATTTTAAAAAAATTACGTAGATTTTTTTCCTCTGTGATGAAATTAACAAAAGGAACCCGAATCAATTGACGAACAAAATGGTCACAACATAAATGCCTTAAGATATAATGTCAATATAACAGAATTAAATCTATACTTATTAAAATACAGAACTGTTATGTAGTACAAATATAATTACTAGTTGGTAACTTGCTCTATATCCTAAAAGCACTGCCAATCAAACTGTACTAAAAAATAAAGCCATTTTAATTTTATATACGTCTCACATTGGATACGTCTCACTACCATTATTTTTTCAATGAACTTTCTTCTATCGTAAAACGACAAACATGAGAACAGTTTCGGTAGTAGTATAAGCCCAAAGGCTCACGTTACAGAAAGCTTCCATTTTTAACGTCGCAAAGTTAGTGACGTATCATGATCACATAAAATAAATCTTTGAAACTCTCATAGGTACTACACAATATACTCAACTATTATGTGGAAAGCAACTTTTTGTGGAATTCGTAAACCGCTAACGGCCTTGCATATGCCTGGTGGTCATTATAGCTATGCTCGCATGCCTTTTGGTCTAATAATTCTGCAAAAGCGCGACCACGTTAAATTATACCTCTCGTAAAGCATATTTTTTTTATTGGTTTTTATCTTTTTTTCTTCAAAATGTTCAATTCAAAGTGGGCTCTACATAACCTCTGCCTAGCTAAGCATTGATATTACCTAAACTTAGCACGCTTATATCGGTGTTTGGTGCCAATCTCTGTACGTATGTATGTTAGCATTTCGCATTGTTTATTCACATGAACTTTTTCGACACAACACAAAAATAGTTACTTCAAAATACTTCAAAGTCTCTCTATCTTTGATGCGTGATCTGCCGCCCTATTACTTAGTGTTCAACGTTTTGATAGCTACTTCAAAATGCATTACGTTTTATACATCTTTAAATGCGGTTCATTAGCGCAGTGCGGCTTCGTATGACTATTTTAACGTATTTATTATAACTTATTTTGAAGTGACTATCAAAACGTTGTTCACTGATTTCGCAACTAAGGCCGGCTGATCCATATTTAAGAGAACCGTGATCTTCAGAACATGGCTATGGACAAGTTCTCGACATTTGTGTCACTCTACTGCATATCCGATCGTTGTTGTAATAGATGTCCCTTGTTGCTTTATTTGATTTGACCAGAATTTTTATCCCGGAATTAGTTCTAAGGAATACACGTAGACGGATTCGCAGGCAATAGGTAATTGACGAGCTCAAGCCTAGTGGTCATCATGCCAGGATCCCACACTGAATGTCCCGGGTTCGATCCCCGGTCAGGACTCAGGACATGATGGAAAATGTTCTTTTTCAGATTAGCCTAGCCCTGGGTCTTGGATGTTTATCTACTATATTTTATAACGAATACATACACACGGTGAAATTTTGATCGTTCTGGACCGTTAAAGGGATGATTAAGCCCGTTGATATAAACAACTTTTCCTATGGGACCAATGCTGGAAACACAAAAATTTTTTTTACGTTCCCGTACAGAATGTCGGAGCGACCGAATTTTTTTAAATGGAGCTGCCCATTTTTTTTTTTAGTTCCCAGCATTTGTCCCATAGGAAAAGTTGTTTATATCAACGGGCTGAATCATCCCTTTAAGGGTCCAGAACGATCAAATTTTCACCGTGTATATGTATTCGTTATAAAATATAGTATCTATCGTTGAGTTAGTTTCCCATAACCCAAGTCTCGAACTTACTTTCAAATCAATATCTATCAAATTCAATGCATACTTTTCAATGTTATAAAACATTTGAAAAACACAATAGCATCAGTGAAGCAGCATAATGTATAAAGTATCAATATAAAACCCAAAATTGATCAATGTTGAAAACCGTTACAATATACTTGTTCACGACATATTTTTCTAACCATGTTGTTGAAAATTTAGTGTTAGATTATTTGTATTCACTATAAAGACAGATTAAACTGATTGTTGACTGATCATGTGTTTTATTTTATTTAAGGTGATACCACTGTAAATAAGGTCGTTCTGAACCTTATTTATCTCGCAAAATACTTAAATTAGGAGTTTCAAATCTAAGTAATATGATTTTTGACTATTTCATCTCCAAAAATTGAAGATGAAAACACGTTTTGATAAACTTTTCTCGATAGAAATATTTTTTGAAAAATGGTCTTCTTTCGCAGAGTTTTTGTTATTGTAGCTCAAATGCGACGAATGAAATAATGATTTTTAGACTAAAAGATAGGTTATTAGTAATTCATCAAAATGTAAATATGAAAATACATTTAACCGGTCTGATTTTATATAAAATAGAAATAACGAATTTGGCGCTTACGTTTTTTTCTTTGAGCGACTCGAGACTATCTCCTATCTCATCATTCACGGGCTAAACCGCCAAGCGCTATCCCTTGCGCGCACTTGATCAGTCCTTTGCCGAGCGAAGGTACCAAACATTTGAGGCCTCGCCTTAACACTAGGTGTATCCCGCAACTTCATCCGCGTAAAACATAGCCTATGTTCAGCGCAGATAGTGTAGCTTCCCAACTGTGAAAGATTTTTTCAAATCCGTTTAGTAGTTTGAGAGCCTATTCGCGTCAAACAATCAAACAAATCTTTTCTCTTTATAATTTTTTCCTTACCTTAATTTCTAACTCAGGGGTGTCAACCACAACTGCCTGTTCGGTGGTCACAGATATGGCATCAAGTACGCGCGGCCGGCTTCCCGAGCTGCTACTTGCTTTCCCCCATTAATCCGAGTGCATATACCTTCATTCCCTACCCAAATCCAGCAAATTCCTATCTTTCCCTACCTAAAAATGCTTTCGTTGGGGCAGCAGCGTTGGATGGAAAGGCACAATAAGCAAAAGAAACTGTGCTCGCCAACCGGTTTGCCAAGCGTGTTGAGTATGTACCATTTATTTTACAATAAAAACGAAAACTTTTTTGTTTAATAAACAAGTACTTATTTACACAGTAGCAGAGAGGGGTTGGGGGGTAAAAGGTACTCCACTGTATTTACACAAAAAGTAAATCTTTAAAACTCCCATAGGTACTCGAACACAATGTTTTCAGCTATTACGAGGAAAACAATTTTTGTGAAATTTGTATACCCTCCAACAGCCTTGAATACGGCTAGTGGTCATTATAGCTATGCTCTCATGCCTTTTGGTCTAATAATTTTGCAAAAGCACGACTAGGTAAAATTATACTATACGACGCTCGTAAAGCATAATTTGAGAACTGACCCCCTCATGAGTTTGCTTCCCGCCTCCGATGATAGATACGCCACTGTATTATATATGTCTTGATTTTCGCCCATTTCCTCGATCGACTTTTATAGTCTGCGTATAATGAGAAGAAGCTGATACATTCTACGATAGGGTTCAGTACCCAAAGGGCAAAAATGAGACCCTATTAATATGGCCCCGTTGTTTGTGTCACCATAAGGCAAAAGATGAGAGTTGCTGCTCTCCAAAGGCTTTTGTCATTGTTTCTCAGATTAGCCCTTTAGGCTTGCATGCACGTATACGCGGCCCATCTGGCAATATGAGTGTTTGCTGTCCCTCCAAGCCTTGCGCACACAGGCAACGCCCAAAGCCGAGGTCCATCCCTCCCGGGGGCCCATTGGTGATGTTGTCTATAAAGGTTGAGGGCACTCTGCTCTCGCTTCAAACGCCCAGTGAAGTAGCGAAAGCTTACTTGGAGCTGCTTGGAGCTAGCTACAGTCATTAAAAAAAACTGTCAATCTCATGAACCGTTACCGATATTAGACAGTTAAAATTTTCAACAACAACAGCTATAATAACAAACACTAAAAAACCGGCCAAGTGCGAGTTGGATTCGCGCACGAAGGGTTCCGTACAGTTATCTATAAAAACGGGAAAAAAAACATGTCTATTTTATGGCAGCCAGGGGGCTGCCATAAAACAGTCATGTTTTTTTCCCCCTTAATATTAATATTATTTAATTATTTATTTTCTTACTATCACAGTTCGTGAGATACAGCCTGGTGACAGACGGACAACAAATTGATCCTATAAGGGTTCCTTTTTTGCCTTTAGAGGTACGGAACCCTAAAAATTACCTATGACACTACTGATAGTGCCATGCAGTAGTACAACGGGCAACGAATGGATTATTCAAATAACCATATGAGAACCTCTGGCTCAGTGGTACCAAAGTGCCTTTGAATCACGGTCCCGGGCTCAACCATAAGGTCAAGATGGAAAATGATCTTTTTCAGATTGGCCTGGGTCTTGGATCTTCATCTATAATGTACCATATGTTTATTTGTTTATCGTGTGTATAAGTGGCCAACATTAGTGTCAGATTTTTTCAAGCTGCCTTAAGGCATCTGACAGCTGAGCAGACACAGGATTTGGCCTACACTCTCCTCGCTGGCCAGATGGGTAGGACAGGTCTCATTGATGTTTATGAGCTTTGTTTAGTTTGTATTTCCTAAGTCCTGTATATTTTTTTATTTATTTATATGAAATGATTTTCATTAAGCGTATCCGTAGACGCTAGTAGAAGTAACAGCTAGGTGTAAGAATAAATAAAAACACAAATTCAACATTAACACGTTTATTTATTTATCTATATACTATTACTCTAAGCCCCCTTCGCCGTCGCCGAAAATATAGGAAAGATCCTTTAGGATTTCCTTTAGCTTTTTTAATACTCAACTTGCATGACAAGCTTCAATTTACACTTTTATTAGTCTGAATATGAACTGCTATAAAAAATTACATAACTAAAATGTACACGGTAGTGTAAGCGCCAAGTTTAGCAATTCTTTTACATAATAAATAAAGTGTGCGTTTTGTATGTAATTCTTCAAAAACTGACAACGGCATTGAAAAGGGCGTAAACGTGTATTGATCAATTCAGACCCATACAGTTAACATACAAACATTATTGTCTGATATAATTTCATGACATCATTAAAGATTGATAAACGTTGTTCATAGCTTTTATTTCTAACAATGATAAGTACTAGGTAAAATACGAATTACGCTAAAAATCGCATTAACGTCATTCTAATGCTGTCCATTATTAACCCCATTCTTCAAAATTAGTCAAAAATAACAAGAAAACAAAAATATTGTTAACGTTATAAGAAAAAATGTATTGGTATCTTTTGAGTTACATCTTTTTATGACAATATCTTCATTTTTTCTATAATTTCATAGTGTTTCCCACCAAATCCTTGAGAAAAAAAAATGTGAATGCAGTGTAAATAAAAAATAAGGCATAGACATCAAAATAAACCTACAAATAAAAAAGGTATAAAAATAAAAGAAACTTATTAAAACGAACCTTGTCTTTATTAAAAGTCTATTCGTAAAATAATCTAAAAATAGCATCACAATTAGCCGAGATATGAACAAAATAAATCACTTAGAAATTAAAATTGTAATGAGAAAATATTCAAATAATAATTTAATTCCAACCGAGATATTTAAATAAAATAACATTAAATCGTTGATAGTAAAATATGACATAAATTAACTTTATATCCAATACGGTCAGTATTAAAAACACATTAAACAATATTTTTGCTTAGGTTTATGTAAGCTAGTAAATGTCAAGCAAGAAACTTTCTTCTAACAGCCTTTCATCTATGCTTAGAATATTTTACATAGGTAAACTTAATTAAAATAAATATCTCGCTTTCGTCTGTGATTTCTACATCATTTAGCGAATCAATCAAGTAGATAAGTATTTCATATACGGTGTTTTATTCAAGATAACAGTAACTGATTATTGTTATTAAAAAAAATATTAAACAAATTCCTTAAAAGTTTAAAATTTACCAACAAACACATCAGTCTATCATATTTGACTATCAATGATCTTGAGTTTTCAAAATTGTGTATATCACAATTTAAATATACGACATTACAATGAACGATCACAAAAGCCAACCCTTAAATAAGTTAGGAACTGAATTTCCAGTAAACGCGTATAGGAGTTCTCTTAAAATGGATAAATAGCATTGAATAGGGCCACATCAGCGAATATTAAAAGATAAAATGTCACATGTGATAATTTTGCCGTAATTTGATACCTCAGGATAAAACAAAATAAAAAATGTTTTTGTAGATAATGACAACATCCCCATGATTTTGGAATGGTCACTGAATTCCAAAGTAACGGAAAGGTCAACTGCTAGATCTTTTAAAATTTATTAATACCATCTCAGGTTTTTTGCAAAACTTGACCAGTATTAATTAAAATAATCAATCACACTGAAATAACCCTACTTAAAATTGTATAACAAAAAGTAACAAACCGTTTTTAAAACGAACAAAAATGCATGTTAAATTGCCGTTTTTTTTACGTATATAATATTTTTTGCGATGTTTCGAATAAAATCGAGGCTATTTTTGAAAAACGTCCTATGCCTTCTACTTTTACAAAACTCTATCGCGATTAGATATATTATTGTCTTAAAATAAATTATATCGTTATTATGTACAGAGCAAGGAGTGCACGGCAGTGCTCTAAGCCAAGTTCGTAAAAATGCCATTTTATTTCACTTTACGTTGAACTAAACAATATTTCATCACAACTGACTAAACGACTCGTATAAACGTAAAATGTAAAACGAACTCTACAAAGTTTTTAAACCCTGTACTAACTGATTTCTTAACAAGGACGTACAATACATACATACAAACGCATGACTTCAAATTTAACACCTACATAACGCTGTGTCACAGCAGCGTTCTAATAAAACTACAGAAATAAGCGTTGATAAATTAAATTCGTTAATTTAAAACAAAATACTGGAAAAAGCACTAAATACTGTATCGATTTGCTAACGTATCACACTACCGTCCGTTCATTCATGGCATCCTAGATTACCGTCCAGTAATCAGAAAACACCGCCCTACTTTCATGAGATGTCTTTCGTCGGCCGGCAACAGAGTAGTGATGACAAAAATCATCATCACTTCTCTTTGTATAGACTCATTATAGGTAGAGGGGATAAAAACTCGGTTGTTCAACTGGACTTGTTCACCATCTATGCGTACGAAATTGACTTAACACGCTCTCGCGACGTACGAGCAAATTAGACTACAAGTTACAACACGAATTCTTAAATTATATTTACACTGGCGTGTATTTCCCTTCGGGTTTGTAGAACATCTGGCCGGTGAAGACGCGACGGATGATTTCCTTGAGGATCAGGCTCTTTTCCTTCTTGATCTTGACGAGGAAGCCTCGGTTCTCGTTCGCTCTTCGGGACAAGTAAGGAAGCACTTCCACCACAGGGCCGTAGGGGACGTATTTGTAGGCCGAGTAGCCGGCTTGACCTGAATTAGAAAATAGTTAATAGACTCAGGTGTTACTTTGCGGAAGTCAAAGCTACATTTACTTTGAGACAATTTACTTTGCGTGCTTCCGCCACCAGTTAGTTCATGCAAACTATTGCTGGCCAGCGCCCACCCACTACTGTTAGTCCCTTCATACCCGCCACCAATAGTTGATGCATGCAACCCTGGTCGATACTGCTGCATCCGTTGAGGCTGCAGCAATGTCGGCCGTCGTGCTCGCGACACGTGTTTCGCCTCTACACGAGGCATCTTCAGGCAGTGAACCCTAGATGTTGATCCTTCGAATGACAAGCAACGAATGACAAAAATTACGCCGTAATGCCGCCTTTTATACTATCTGGGAGGGGGGAGGGGATTGATCGTTATTTTGGTTTTGTATTGAAAATATATTTAATAATGGGGAATTATTCAAATCTATTTGTTTATTTATCAAAGTAATATTTGACCTTTTAAAAATAATCACCCCGATCGATCACATTTTGCAGAACATCTATTGGAAAATAATCACACATTATTAAATAATCACACATACAAAATATTACATACAGCGGAGAAGGGATTAAAAATGAGTATATGGGAGCAATTAGAAATAAATAAACTTAAAAGGTCAAATATTACTTTGATAAATAAACAAATAGATTTTTGTCTCATTCCGGTTTGTGCAGTCGAACTGAGCAGACGTGTTGTCGCGGCACGCTCTCTCTGTGAGGCTGTATTTATTGGAACTACTGTCCGTTTGTGTTTTGTTGTTTCGGCCCATTGTTGTCGGAGACTCTGGCCACAAAGTGATTTAATCGCCACGTGGTGATTGTCCCCGTCGGCTCTGTGCGGAAATCGCAGGCTCCAACGCTCAGTGCGATTGCTCGGCCAGGCGTATCCTGGGATCGAGCCCATTAACTCCGATTCGTGTTCCAGCTGCAGCTCGTCGACCACTTGGACCCTGTGGGCGGCGAGGTTCCTGTCTACGCTTCGACGCCACACGTGTTCTTTTTAAGAACGCACGTGTTCGTTAGAACGCGCGTGTTCTTTTCTTGAACGCGCTTCGTGGCGTACACGCGGATCGGTCTGTCCTTTTCAGGGCAAGTACTGACCGTAAGTGTTTCTGCCGATCAACTACCTTCTTTGCCCACCTTCACACACTGTGCGTTGGTGGAGTAGTCCTCGCTTTTAGCCGAGGCCGTGCTTCGAGTGATCGTGTTGCGGTGTTCTACGCCAATACGGGTCACTCGTAGTTTACGTAGTGCTGACCCTGGCGCTAGCCTTTACCCCTTCAGGGTAACGGCAACTACAGGACGGGCTCTGGAGCACTTGGCCTTGGGGGATCTCCTAGTCAAGCCAGAGTATCGGTTAGGTAGTTAAGACCTAGGTTCGTCCCGCTTGCACTATCAAGGTTGGCAGCGGTTAGTAGGCAGGTTCCGTTGTAGTTTGTAAGTAGGGCGGTAGGGTTCCCTCTGCGCCACCCAACAGAGGATAGGGCGTTAGGGCTCTGAGTTCACCCCTCAGAGACGTTAGGTTCTTTAGGGCCACGTTTTTACCCCAACGCGAACCCTCCATGCGGCCTTCGTAATGGCTGCCATCCCCTCCGATTACGAACTCCTCAAAGAGTTCGTAATCAACAATCCTTCTCTTAGGAAGGATTATAACGCATACAAGCGCAAGTACCGTGCTCGTATCGCCCGCGGCATCGCTCGCGAGGATCTCATCACCGATGGGTCTTCAGACGTGACGCGTCCCCGATCCCCCGTGGTATTTTCTGCCCCGGGTTCCCCCTCTCCGACCGCGACCGCGACCGCCCTCCCCGGAAATAGATACGACGGCCTCCCCGTGGATGAGACCGATTACTATTATCCCGATGACCCGGCTGAGACCGCCGCTCAGCCCTTCGAACCGCGATACCCATCTGCAACCTTAGAGACTGTCCTCGAGTCCGAAGATATGGAGACGGAGACAGCCTCCCAGCAGACGCCCCCCTCTGGACAGGACCCCGAGCCAGAGCAGTCGCGATGCTCCGACGACGACGATTACACCGTCGTCACCGGAGCAAAGCGCCAGCGCAAGGCGAAGGGCTCCGAGAAAGAGCCTGCCCCTAAGGCACAAAAGACCGCGAACGGCACAGCCGTCGCGAAGACTCCCTCCCAGCCCGCCCCATCTTCCACCGGAAGGAAGCCCCGACCACCTCCGATGGTGGTCCTACGCGACCCCAAGCAGTGGGAACCGCTTTCCCGCTCGCTAAATGCACAAAAGGTGCAATACACACGCGCGTCCACCAACCGCGACGGAAATATCGACATCAACGTCAAGTCCATGGAGGACTACCGTTCCCTCACCCGCCTCCTAAACGAGCGCCAAATCCCTTGGCACTCATTCGGCCTACCTGAGGACCGCAAACTCAGGGCGGTCATTAAGGGCATCCCCGTCTCGACTTCGGTCGAATATGTAAAAGAGACCCTTGTCTCTCAGTCACTCCCCGTAAACGAGGTCCACCGCATGTACGGGAAAAAGAAAACCCCGTACCCAATGGTGCTAGTTGTCTTAGACAACACACCGGAAGGTAAGGGGATTTTCCAAATCTCGTCGTGCGCTGGGCTAACCTCGTTTAAAGTCGAGCCCCCCCACAAGCGTGGCATTATCGGTCAATGCCACCGCTGCCAATGTTACGGGCACTCGGCCCGTAACTGTCATGCCCATCCCAGATGCGTGAAGTGTTTGGGGGATCACGGCACAGCGGACTGTGAAAGAGTCCGCAGTGCGGAGAACGAGACTCAGGCGGCCTGCGTACTTTGCGGGCAGGAAGGCCACCCCGCCAACTGGCGGGGGTGCTCAAAAGCCCCCAAAGCGAGCAGGAACGCCTGGGGCTCAAAATCCTCGCAAAATGCTGCCCCCCAAACACGCACAAATCGTGCCCCCCAGGCGCCGGCGCCCACCGCCCCCCAACCCCTTATGAGCAGCCAAGCTGCCTTCCCCCCTCTGAAGCAGAGACAGCCGGTGTCTCGCTCAGAAGCCCCAAAGGTTCCAACGGGGAACCGCGCTCCCCCCAGCAGGCCCCCACCTCTGATGCGCCACAGCGCTCCTCCGGCTAGCCGGGACCAGGACACTCTGGCCTTCGGAGTGGTTCTCGACATTGCGCGAGAAACACGTGAGGACCGCGCCGAGATCCTCGAAATGGGTCACGCCATTCTCGAGACAAACGGCGACGCTTACGCGATCTTGGAAATCGTATTCCAACACCGTTTCCTAATGGAAAGATTAGAAAACGCGCCCTTCCTCGCGCGTTACTTCCCCTCGCGTTAATATGGGTAGTCTCAATAAGAGAATCAAACCCCGCTCCCTCACTATCGCGTACTACAACGCGAACGGCAAATTCACCGATGTGAAACCCCTCATCCAGGAGTTTCTTACAACACATCAGGTGGACATTTTCCTTGCACAAGAGACCTTTTTGAAGCCCCACCATCGCAATCCTAGGATTGCGAATTACAACATCATCCGTAATGACAGATTACGCACCCAAAAGGGCGGAACAGTAATCTACTACAAAAGGTCACTTCACTGCACCCAGCTGGACCCCCCAGCTCTTACAAATATCGAGTGCTCCCTCCTCCGGATAGCCATGACCGGTCATGCGCCTATCAACATCGCCTCGATTTACCTCCCCTGCAAAAAGACGTTGCTCCGTAGCGACCTCGAATCCCTCTTCTCGCTGTCAAACTCTACCATTTTGGCTGGAGATTTTAACAGCAAGTCAGTTCGCTGGCACTCTGTCACGAACTCGCCCAACGGACTAATCCTAGAGAGTCTCCATGACGAACTAGATTTCGACGTTGTGGCCACGTTAGCTCCCACGCGTTACCCCACTCAAGAGGGACAAAACCCCAGCGTTCTTGACATTGCCCTCCTTAAGAACATCACCCTTCAGGTGTGTTCAGTAGAGGTCCACCCTGACATCTCCTCCGACCACCGACCTGTAGTGTTACAACTAGGACCGACAGACAACGGACGTATAGTGCATACAAGGACGGTGACTGACTGGAAGAAACTTGGAAAAGTTATCAACCAGCCAACACCGCACTTGGATGCAATCCCTGACATAATCACCACGACTGACGACACTGACAGCGCAATCTCCTCTCTCACCAGCCACCTGCAAGCTTCCTACAAGGAATGCTCTCGGGAAGTCCCTTCTGTGGATCCCACCCACAGAATGGAGCTCCCCGAGGATATGCGGCAGCTGTTGACAGAGAAGAATCGCGCTTCACGCTTACATGACAATTATCCCACCGCAGAGGCCCGTGCCCACCTTCGTTTCTTGCAACGGCGAGTCAAGGAACGCATCGCGGAAATTAGGAACGAACGCTGGGGCGATCTCCTTGCCGAGATGACGCCCTCCCATCAGGCATACTGGCGACTAGCCAGAAGCCTCAAGACCGACACGGTTGCGGCCACTCCCCCCCTCACGCGTCCAGACGGCTCCATCGCCTTCGATGATGACGAAAAAGCTGAATGCCTAGCAGACAGCCTGGAGAGCCAATGCTCCCCTAGTCGTGAGCCAGTAGACCCCGATCACCTTCGCGAGGTGGAATCGAACGTAGAACGCTTCGTGGCTTCTAAGACGATCCCACCAAATACCCCCCTAGCCCCGACGACACTTGACGATGTGAAGTCAATCATCCGCGATCTCAAACCCCGAAAAGCGCCCGGCGCTGACGGACTCTCGAACGGAGTGCTCAAATGCCTCCCGCAGACCCTCCTCCTCCTGCTCGTAAGCATCTTCAATGCTTGTCTTGCAAATTGCACTTTTCCAGCCGCCTGGAAAGAAGCAATCGTGATCGGAATCCCCAAACCAGGCAAAGACCTGAAGAACCCCTCCTCCTACCGGCCTATCAGTCTTTTGAACTGCATAGGCAAGATCTACGAACGGATCATCCTTAAAAGACTCAAGGACTACGTAGAGTCCAAAAGTCTTATCCCCGATGAACAGTTTGGATTCCGGGCCAAACACGCGTGTCACCACCAACTGCACCGCCTCACGGAGCATATTCTCAAGTTGAGAAATTGGGGACGTCCTACGGGAGCACTCTTCTTCGATGTAGCGAAAGCCTTCGACAAAGTCTGGCATTCGGGCTTGATATCCAAGTTGTCCAACTTGGGCCTGCCGGATAGTCTCGTGCACATCATACGAGACTTTTTGTCGAATCGGTCTTTTCGGTACAGAGTAGAGGGATGCCTCTCGAGGCCCCGTCCCATTAGAGCCGGCGTCCCGCAAGGCGCTGTTCTCTCGCCCCTCCTTTATTCGCTGTACACAAGCGATATCCCAAAGACCCCAAATGTAGAAGTGGCACTATTCGCCGACGATACGGCCCTCTACACGTCCCATCACCTTAAAACGGTCATCGTGAATCGTCTTCAGTCCGCCGTGGACGCTCTCGGCGGGTGGTTCAAGAGGTGGCGCATCGAAGTTAATCCGGAGAAAAGCACAGCGGTGTTTTTCTCAAAGGATAACCAAGCTGTGTCACGTCGAAAAATCACCATGTCCGGAGCCGAACTCCCCTCGTTAGGATCAGTATCGTTGTACGGAAAGCCCATTCAGTGGGCAGGCAAGGCTAAATACCTTGGAGTCGTACTCGATAGCGCGATGACCTTCGGCCCCCACATCACCAAAGTCCGCAACCACGCCGCCTTCGTATTAGGCCGTCTCCACCCCATGATAGGCAATGCTAAGATGTCACTTAGAAATAAGTTGACACTCTATAAGCTTTGCGTCCGCCCTATCATGACCTACGCCGGCGTAGTCTTCTCCCATATCGCGCCCTCCCACATCGATCGGCTGCAACGCTTGCAGAACCGCTTCGTCACCCGAGCCACGAATACGAGTAACCAACGGTACTTGCGCATGACAGACTTACACCGTGACCTAGACCTCCCATCCATTCGCGGCTATCTCAAAAACGCCTCCAAGCGTTACTTTGAGAAAGCCGCACGCCACCCCAACCCGTTAGTAGTGCAAGCTGCTAACTACTCCCCCAACTTACACGATACGACCTTACGTCGTAGACGTCCTAGGAACGTACTTGACGATCCCGATGATCCTATTGACATCGCACAAGCCCGCCCCGACCCCTCTTCGGCTCCGAATAGCCAGAGGAATCCCACTATCCGACCCCGTCGCACTCGCCACCGGAATAGAGTGCGTAGAGTAGGATTAGCTCCGATTATTGGTGACCGCCCGGCGGTCCCGGGTGACTTGCACCCAGGATAGGCCCTTCTGGCAACGTAGCTTTCGGCCCATACGGCAAAAGATGAGAGTTGCTGCTCTCTAAAGGCTTTTGCCATTGTTTCTCAGATTGGCCCTTCAGGCTTGCATGCACGCATACGCGGCCCATCAGGCAATATGAGAGTTTGCTGTCTCTCCAAGCCTTGCGCACACAGGCAACGCCCAAAGCCGAGGTCCGTCCCTCCTGGGGGCCCTTTGGTGATGTTGTCTATACAGGTTGAGGGCACTCTGCCCTCACCTCAAACGCCCGGTGAAGTAGCGAAAGCTCACTTGGAGCTAGCTACATAGTCCTTTCAAAAAAAAAAAAAAAAAGTAATTTTTGTCATTCGTTGCTTGTCATTCGAAGGATCAACATCTAGGGTTCACTGCCTGAAGATGCCTCGTGTAGAGGCGAAACACGTGTCGCGAGCACGACGGCCGACATTGCTGCAGCCTCAACGGATGCAGCAGTATCGACCAGGGTTGCATGCATCAACTATTGGTGGCGGGTATGAAGGGACTAACAGTAGTGGGTGGGCGCTGGCCAGCAATAGTTTGCATGAACTAACTGGTGGCGGAAGCACGCAAAGTAAATTGTCTCAAAGTAAATGAATTAGAAAAACATAGTTTTAATTATTTTTTGTCTATTTTTATAAAAAGGAACGAAAAAATAAACCTAGAAATACTAGACGTAGATATACTTTTATATATAATGCTTCCGTATCCGAAAGAAGAACCGTTCTTTACCACTAACTTTGTTGTTGTTGAAAAATAACTGTTTTTTATACTTTTTTAACGCTTTCGTATCCGAAAGAAAGGTTTCTTCCGGAAACGAAAGCATTACAAAAGTACTACTATCTAAAGTACTATCTTCTACGTCTAGTTTTTTTTTTCAAAAAAAGACAGAGAGACTTTATAAAGTTTACTTAAGTTTGATGCTATATTTTGAATACTTTTTATAAAGACTAGCTGTCGCCCGCGGCTCCGCTAATATTATCCCGCGGGAGCAGTCCTTTTTTTCCGGATATAAGGAGGTAAGTGGGTAGCCTATGTGTTAATTCAAATAATAACATATTTGTGTGCAGTCGTCAAAATCGTGAAATCGCTATCAAATTGTCTGCCACTCTGCCTACAGTTTAATACATCAGATACAGCAGTTACTGGTATCTTACCCAGCGGGAAGGTGATGTGGTCGCACATGCCCAGCAGCTGGCCGAAGCAGACCACCTTGTCCTCGGGCTGCACGTCGTGCTCCTTCATGAGCTGGATGGCATAGCGCACGGTGTCCTCGTTGTGCGACGCCACCATGATGCCCAGCCGGCCCTTCTGGGGGCCAGTCTGTTCACAAACCATTTTAATATTTATTTATTTTTATAGTATGTTCCGAAAACATATGTAAAGCGCCTATTAGACTATCCTGAATTCAGTCACTAGCGACGCAATACGTTAGATACACGAATGGAGATATCTCCAATCGTATCGCACGTAATGAGGCGTCCCTCTCGTCTAGTGACTAAATTCAGGATAGTTTAATACCCCGTTAAGATAGTAATTGGACATCATCATTTCGAGGTGTCACGGTCAATCGACCATGCACACCCTAGTGTCAGAGTTCTTCGGAACCGCCTCTCGGCTTCTGACGTGGTTCCTTTAACGACTGCCAATTGGCAGCCGGGACCAACGGCTTAACGTGCCTTCTGAAGCACGGAATTATCTATATCTTCAGACAATCAGATGATTCAAGCCTGCAATATCCTAACCAAACACTAACTATTGCAAACTGACAAGACGAAATATATTCTGCTAGGCTGAAAAATATTTTAAAAGAACACACAAGTTCACAATTTAGTGTGGAGCTAGGTCAATCTGTGTTATTTGTCCCTATAAATATATATACTTATTATTATAACTTCCATGTGGTCTGGGGCAAAAGAAAAAATCGTAGAATATATCAACTGCTTCTCTTCAAATTCGGTAAAAATCTAACAAATAATTTCAATAAATATGTCTACCCTGAAAGGGATAAAGACGTGAGGATATGATGAATGAATTATCATTAATTCGGTCATATATTATCATTATGTGCTTACCTTGGCCCTGCTCATGATCTCCTTGAGACACTTGTGGAAGGAGGCGGTAGTAGCATCCACATTCTCGCACGTGGGGTCCTCGTAGCCCATCGCCGCGGCGCGGGCGCGCTCCTGTGGACCAAACGATATCTTATTATATAAAAAATATTTAAATCCGTTAACACATAGTAATACAAAATGACACAAAGAAATATATAAAAAAGGTATCAGATTAAATAACCAGCTGTATCTTTTGATAGTGTTGGCTTAGAAGTTTGATTTTTTCACAACTCCAAGGGACACTGAAACTGAGTATTGGATATGAATTTCAGCTTGAGACCTTTTGACAGACCGACAGACTGACAGACAGACAGACGGACAACAAAGTGATCCTAGAAGGGTTCCGTTTTTTCCTTTGGAGGTACGGAACCCTTAAAACGTAAATGTACCAGAAACTTAAAATGCACCAGCTTCTTGTAATCCCGCACAGACCGTAGAATTGAAAAATGTTCATGAAAAGAACTCGGTCACATCGTGTTGTCCGTTTTGATCAAAAATATCGACATTTTTCTATAAATTTTCTTATTTTTTGTAAATTTTATAATGCGTACATCAAGCATACTGTTGCCCGCAATTACATGCAAAATTTTACTTTAGTTGAATTTGTCAAACCCGAAATAATACTAAAAACGTCAGCATGAAAAATTTTATTTACTCTACATAGTATATTTCTACTCACTATAGGAAACGCAGATGGCATAGGTAAAGCCAATATATGAACGGCCCCTAATGGATAAAGATGTGATCAATGTATTTATGTTAAGATAAGGCCAAGTTACCTGCTCAATATACGCGCCGCGCACGCACTTGGCACCCCAGAAGAAGTTCTGCCGCTGTGCTTGCTCCAAGTCAGTCACGATCTCGTTGTACGTGTTCTTCAGGTAGGTTTGGTAAGTGTTGAAAACTAGGAACTTATCCTGAGGAATAAAAGAATCAATATTACTTGACAAGGTCTTTTTAAATTTAGCCAAAGTACATTCTTATGAAAAATATTTGATTTGTTGAAAGTAGAAACAAAGTTGTTTATTTTGAAGAGCTGAACTTTACCCCTTCAAAAGAAAGTCGGTGGTAAAAACTAAATTCGCGAAGGGATTAAAAATATATCTCGTAGATTCTACTAAAGCTATTTATTTACTAGATCCAGTAGATGCATAACACGATCTACATAATCAGAGCGTTGAAGTCTTACTCCTTTTGGCTCTACCGACCTCGAAAAAAAATAGATGTATTTGTATCAGATTCTACGTACTTTGTTGTACCGCCTCATCATCTCTATGCAGATCCTGGAGATGGCCGGCTGGAAGTACGTCTGCTCAGCATCGATCATTACCCTTACGTCTTTTTCATTCGCAATCTGCAACAAAAACAAAAACGTGATGTCATATGTAGATCACTAAGTACAGATCTACTGGAAGAAAATTCCTTAATCATTTATGAAAGAAATTGTACAAAACATAGAAACTGATAAATAAATATCCTTATCCTTCCTTACGAATATTATAAATGCGAAAGTGAGTTTGTTTTTTTGTTACGATTTCACGCCGTAACTACTGAACCGATCACCATGAAGTTTTGCATACAAGTACTCTGGAGTACGGAGAAGGACATAAACTACCTTTTATCCCGAGAAAAAGTACTATTCCCGAGGAATCGACATTGACGCGGGCGAAAGCAAGTATTATGTAAAAATATTAAATTAATCCATTATTTTAAATGATTAAACCGACCTAACTCTTTACGCGTTTTGTCGAACCGGCTATATCTTAAATTAAACTGATCTTACGATTACCGATTGGCCGATACGAATCTGAATGTACGGTCACCTGCAATAGTCCATACATAGCCTTAAGGTGAAAATCGATTGCACTGATTAGGAAGGCATATATATTTAGCAATATTGTGATCCTTATGCCACGTATATAAGGTTGAAATTGCTGTAATTTTTAAATAGTATCCTACACACGACTTCTATATGGACTTTTGCAGACGACCGCACCTTTCCTTGTAAATAAAACTTAACTGAAGCAAGACACAACAGAGGTGTGCTTAGATATCATGTTTAGCGAAATGCTAAGGTTACCCGTGATCAGATCAATTAAATATTTAAATAATGGAATATTTGCACAGTTCAAATTTTCTTTATTCTTCTTTCAACAAGCCTTCTCTGCGTGTTCTATTAAGTTGGCCATCTGTATCAACATTAAAAACCGAATCTAGTTACATGACACAAACGAGCTATAATGACGTAGTATGTAAGAAAAAATGTTACTAGCCGGCTGAAACAAAATAAATCTTCAAAGCATTGTTGGAAAGTTTTAAGGATTCTAACGATACCTCAAATTCGTTTAGGCATTTATAAGGTATGGTGAAATAAAAATATATTCATATACCTACATTAATATTCTCGTTCTTGAGTTCTATTTTAGAACATGCGAATGTTAGATATAGCATGATTTTTTTATGAAATAACCTCGCATCTTAAGGACTCACAAAAGTGTTGCCCAGGGTTTGCCGTTCCATTTAAATTATTTTATAATTAATTAAACAAAAATACCTAAATTAAATTTAAAAAAATATAGTTTTATAATTTTTAATTTTCAATTAACATCTTATGTCATACTTTAAATAATAGCGTTATTAAATCGGGTGGAACTTGGCTCTCTGCTTTACCATGCAGAATATATTTCACGTTTTTTATCCTCTCTAATTCAGTACTCAACTGAATTTTATTAATTTCCAATCCTTTTCTAAAAATCACGTGACAAAATTCCGTCAAAATCGAGTCTTATTAGGGCGAATATATTAACTTTTATAGACTAAGTTATTTACAGAATTGAAATTAAGAAATACATTGAAATTATTATTTACTTTTCTGAATCTTTTATCGAATGTGATGAACAATACTATAAATATATACAAACCACGTCTTGGAATACTAGTAAAATCCAGTACCGGTACCTCTATGAAACTACAGTATCGGTAATTGGATTGGTACCGTTAAATTAGGTAACGTTAATCACAGAGGTATCGTAAAAGATAAAGATTATTTATTTGCATAAACATGTCGTAAACTACATTAAATGGATATACTATAAAAAGACCGACATGTTTACCATTACTAGTGTGCAAATTCATATAAGTTCAGAAGGCATTAAATTTAAAAAGTTACAAAAATTTTAATAAAAGTCGAAAGAAAGTTTTAATATTTACATCGAATCTATGTTTAAAAAAAAATATAATACTACAGATTGTCAGATAAAAAATCGTTAATACTGTAATAAAATTTTTCAGCTTACAATATTTTAAGCGTTTTCTTAAAGAGTATCAAGTTTAAATCACTATACTGTTTTGATATTTTATTATAAATCATTGGTGCCATATATACTACACTTTTATGGAGCAATGCAGTTTTTGACAGATGGCGAGTTAGTCTATCACCACCACGTCGATTTCTTACTATGGTATCAGATAAACTTGGAAATAAATGAGGATTTAGTTTTACAAACAAATGTTGCCAGCTCCAGTACATACAGTAAAAGAAGTGTGAGAATTTTATGTTTCCTAAATATTGGTTTACAACTATCGCTACTTTTTAATCCTTCATCAGTAGAGTTACCCCAGAAAATTATACCATCCCTAAGAATGGATTCTACTAAGCCATAAGATGCTGTTAATAGTGCATCATTATCGACTTCCCCTGAAAGTGTATATAAAGCATAACTTGAAGTAGTTAGGCTTTTGCAAAGATTTTCTATCTGTGGTTTCCAATTTAATTGCGAGTCAATTCGTATCTTTATGCGTGGTAACGATTATTTAATACAATTTTACTGGTACTTGGCACCGTTAATTCCGGTACCAATTCCTTTTACCGGTACTTGGTAGGGTCGGGAATTACTGTTTCCACCATTTATTGATGTCATCATTGATGGCAGTCGTTAAGCTGTCAGATGCCTTAAGGCAGCTTGAAAAATCTGACACTAATGTAACACACACGAAAAACAAACAGTGTAAGCACATTTACAGCGTTGCTGTTTTGTGCTGTGCAGCGCTAGATGAGGGCTGAAAATGTTGTTTAAAAGTCGATTTTCGTGCAAGACGGCAACAAGGCGTAGGTACCGGTCACGTTAATTTAAAAAAAATATTATATCGTTATATTACCAAATTACCGATACTCATAATTACCGTTAAAATTGTAACATAATGGAAATACCGGTACTTATAATGTGAATTTGGTACCGGTAACAAGCCTTGATACAAACTATATTCATCTCTTTGCTTATATAACATCTTTTACCTGTACAGAGGAAAGACGATAAAGTTAATAATGAGAACATTTTTTTACAAAAAAAAAACTGCTTCCTCTTCTACGCACAGCCTATCTTGAGGCAATCAGTCAGCCTTTGTTACTGTAATATAATCTTACAAGTCTCATCCGTAATATGACTTGTATCATTATACAGCGTGTTTTGAACCCCCTAGCTATATTGAAATCTGGGAATCAGAATCCCTAATGAAATACAGAATTGTAAGAAAAAAAGGTAAAAAACGAAAAAATAAATTTCACCTTTCATAGAAATTTCTCCAGCTGATCGGCGACTTTGTATGAGAAACCTAATTTTTTTGTTTGGTTTTTAATTTTTTTTTTATGCAATTCTGTGTTCCGTTAGGGATTCTGATTACCAGATTTCAATAAAGCTAGGAGGTTTAAAATCACGTTGTATTATAGAAAAGACACATCGTCAACGATATCAGTAAAAAAAATGAACAGCATACCTGGATGATATGGTTGAGCCGCCGCAGCATATTCCTGAACATCTCCTCTTCCTTGGGTGAGATCTGCGAAATGAGCCTCCTCATCTGACCGGTCTTGGGGTCGGGCACGCGGAAAGAGTCCGACAGGTTCATATCCTTGTCCAGGATGTTCGACCAGGGGAACAAGTGGACGATACTGGAAGATAAAAGTTACTACTATTAATTGAGTAAGGAATAACGTAAAATCAGTTATAAATAACAACAATGATAGGAACATAAAAGGTACTAACAAGCTTTATCTACAACAATAATCGACATGGTTTTGACTTAAAACGGTAGCCTTTATAATAAAATCACCGTTTTTTCATATAACGTTGCACCTTATTTTATTTTTATTTTATTATATTGAGTCAGTTACAAACAAAATACGTCAATTATATGAAGGAGCATTAAAATGTATCGACGATGATTTCTGGAGGATAGGCGGAGATATATGGACACAAAAAATTAATTTTTGTCTAGCCTGAGCTATCTGGTTTTTAAAAAAAGAATAATACGAGGGGATGCATTGATTCCATTTACATGTATATGATAGTGCAATACAAGTAATCGGAGTTAGCTAAACAATTTTTCCTATTCCTTATCTCTTCAACTCTACCACAGGCATATCGATGACTAGCCACATTACATGAGACGAGGCTTACAACTGAAAAAGATGGCAGCACTGACCGGTCCCACGGGAATATGTGCACCATGCTGAAATAATCGCCTTATTAAATCTTGTGGAACTTGGCGCTCTGCACTGCTGTTCAGATTATTATAATTTATTTTCATTAAGTTTAGTGTTGTATAAGTTATAGTTATAGGATAGGATACAGAAGTTTAGAACTGAGATAGACCCTAAGAATACGTTGGTTTTGGGAAACTTTGATATTCTGTGGGGTTCTAAATTATGCCATCATCTACTCCTTGGAAGGTATACTAACAACAAATCTGACAAACTTAGTCTGAATTTAAGCTTACTAGGTGTTTGAGCCGTAATACTCGTATCTTCCAAATTACCTTAATACTTCCAATTAATGTACTTTATTAGTTTGTTATTTTGCAGATATTTATGTCCACGCTTTGTTTTATAAACTATCTTCTATTTGCGAAGACCTCTTATTGGCAAACTAATATTTAATTTAATGTTTATATTATATTGTATTTGCTGTTGGCCATCGTTTACAAAATAAATCAAAATAAAAAATGAGTATAAAAAAAAACATGATCGTGCATACTCAACTGCCGAAAATTATATTAAAATTCAACTATCACATATCTTTGATATATGTACGAGACGGTTGAGATCGGAAGACGTGTCGTCACAACTGGCTGGCTCTCTGCCAGCACTGAACAATGCTGAAACTATTCTAAGGCTGAGAGCACTACGTCTAGTCAGAGAGCCATTAAAAGAGGTCATTCATCATTTTATCAAGATGTCATTTGTCAAATTAAAGTATTTATAAACTGGCATCTCCATCGGACTGTAGTTTGTTCGTGGTAGAGCCACGCTACCGGTAAAATTTATTTTTGTTAGTAGCATGAATGGACCGGCTCGTCCGGGGAAGTACCACACTCTCTCAGGAAATCGACGTTTGAGTAGAAACTACCGCTCCGTTCGGTGAGTGAAAGAGTCGGAGGCCCATCCTTCCACTTAACTGTTGTTAGGTAGCTAAAGTGACAAAAAATAAAATAATAAATTGGTTGTCTGTTAACGGACGATAATTTACGTGGTAATGGTGGAAGAGAGATAGATGCGTCACAAGCCGAACGTTTAGGCCGATCGTGCCTCTCTATCGCTTGTTTTATATACTTTTGCGTGCGTATAGCCGGCGTTCGATTTATAAGACGTTATCAAGACAAAAAATAAAGGTAAAAAAATATGTCAGCTGTGATTTCTTGCCCATAAAATAACGTGTATACTCATGTGAGATGATTCATACTTCCGAAATTTATTTTAAAATTCCACTATCACATATCTTTGGCATGTTTACTACGATCGAAATCGGAAGACGTTACGTCACAACTGGCTGGCTCTCTGCCAGCACTGAACAATGCTGAAACTATTCTAAGGCGTAAAGCACATTGATCTGGCGTCGGGCACGGACATAGCTTAGATCGGGCAAGGACATGGCTCTGATCGGGCGCAGGCATGGCACGTTTCTATTACAATAATCATGGCGAGTATGATCATAAATGACTGGATGTTTCTCTATTAATTCACAGAATGCTATGTTAAACTCGATGTCATCACGCATTTTTATTTTCTATAATCGCTTCTCTAGAAGACATATGCCATACGTGCGCGCTGACTGCGAACTGACGCCATACTGAGGGCCAACTGGCGCGGGCGCCGAAGTGGCGCGCTTTAGCGCGTCCGATGATGCCCGTTGAAGTGTGTTCAAATTGCGACTTTATTTCCAAACATTTAGTACGGTATTTAAATAGAAAAGTAAATGCCCTTGCCACGTCCGTTCCAGACGCCAGACCAATGTGCTTTGCGCCTAAGGCTGAGAGCACTACGTCTAGTCGGAGAGCCATTATTTAAAGGTCATTCATCATTTTATCAAGATGTCATTTGTCACATTAAGGTATTTATGAACTGGCATCTCCATCGGTTCCAGAGATTTCGTATAAATTACGAGTATAAATAGCTGTCTCTAATCTCTTTGCATACTACTGAATTCAATTTTCACTTGTTGACTCCTTTTAGTTGTGGCATAATTTATTTTTGCTAGTAGCATGAATGGGCCTGCTAGTCCGGGGAAATACCACACTCTCACAGAAAATCGACGTTTGAACCGAACCGAACGAAGCGTAGCTTTAGCGCTTCTACGGTTCGCTTGGTGAGTGAAGAGTGCCGGAGGCCCATCCTTTCACTCCCACTTCTGTTTCTTTTTGTCAACAGTATCTGTGGTGCGTCGGAGCCCGGGGTACGCTATTATAACAGCATTTATGCTATAATACAATTTGGCAAAGTTTTTACGGCCTGACGCCAATCCTTGGATAGTTTGAAAACCACGGACTACAAGTACTTTTGCGCTCCGGGAATCGAATCGGGTTTAGTGTTAGGCTATCGTGTAAATTACTGCGCCACGAAGGGTGGTCCACGCAAAGCTTTTTCTGTCTATACTGGACGATTTGTTTGAGTATACATACAATCACGTCTTTTCCCTTACGGGGTAGACGGGGCTCAAGTCTAAAGATCTAAAGGCCACATTTAGCATATTGGTGCATGTAGGTGGAAGACGAAGCTTGAAATATGATTAATAATTTGTTTGATTAAGAAAGAGATAAATAAAGCTGAAACTGTTCGGCACATCGCTGCCTTTTTGGAGTAGATGGCTCTATTACAAATTATGATCTATTTATAACTGCCAGCCGGCCAATTAGCTAACTCAGTGTAGGTACAACGTTTTGATAGTCATTACAAAGTACATTGTGTTTTATATATCTTTAAAAAAATAGTCAATCTTAGGAAACCCGCAATGTATTTTGAAGTGACTATCAACAACGTTCATCACTGAGTTAGCAAACAGGCCGGCAGAAGTAATAGTGGCAATTGGATTTCTCTTTTCCCCCGTCCCCAGGACTACATAACACTACTTGTACGTTAAAGCATTTTGCGTATCACATTCGTCACGTGCGTTGCGTAACTTATTGCTTATTGTTTCATATTATACAAACGTTTATATACACATTCGTTATAAAAATATATTAGCGAGATATCAGTACGCAATGGTCGGTTATTAAACTAAATACATTTTTATAAGTATAATCCAGATGATGAGGCATCTTAAAACTGAATCCATTATCTAATCCATGCTAATCTAAAACAGATCATTTTCCAGCTTATAACCTGACCGGGGATCGAACCCGAGTACTCCATTCGAAAACAGCCTCCGTGGTCCAGTGGTTAAGGCGTTTGCCTGTTGACCCGGGGGTCGTGGGTTCGATTACCACCGAAGCATACTTTGTTTAGTTGTTTCCAGTTTGGTTAGGACATTGCAGGCGTGAATCACCTGATTGTCTGATAATAAAGATGATTCCGTGCTTCGGAAGGCACGTTAAGCCGGTAGTCCCGGCTGCCATCTGGTAGTCGTTAAAGGAACCACGTCAGAGGCCGAGAGGCGGTTCTGAAGAACTCTGACACCAGGGTGTGCATGGTCGATTGGCCGTGACACCTACTCGAAATGATGATGATGACTCCATTCGAAAACAAGAGATAAACATAGCCGTGTGGTTTCCGGCAGAGTAGAATAGGACCACTCCAAGTCACTAAAAGACGACTTAGGAAATACGAGTTAACATCAATGAGACCTCTCCAACCCGTCTGGCTGGACAGCGAGGAGAGTGTAGGCCAAATCCTCTGTCTGCTCTGGCCAACTATGGCTCCGGTAGTACAGAGAGGGTCATGCTCCTGCAGTGGAGACTAAAAAGACTTGATGATGATGATGAAACACAAAAAATAGGTTCGACTCACCCCTCCTTGTCGGACGTGATCTTCTTCATGAAGTCCTGTACTTCAGGCTTGTTACTAAGGTCGCCGAAGTAGCGCTGGAAGTCCTCGATGGTCTTGTGATGAGTCAGCACATTTCCCGTGCCGCCCGCGATTTGCTGCATGTAGCCACGCGCCTTCATGATCACTTCGGACAATTGGAGCTGTAATTGAAAGATTTCGAAACGTTAGTTTTAATGATATACCTAGTTATTTAATAAATAACTATGTCATTAAAACTAACGTGAGAAAAACCCTTATCCTTACTATCCTTATCCTTACTAATATTATAAATGCGAAAGTGAGTTTGTTTGTTTGTTTGTTACGCTTTCACGCCGTAACTACTGAACCGATCATCATGAAATTTTGCATACAAGTTCTCTGGAGTACAGAGAATGACATAGGGTAACTTTTATCCCGGGAAAAAGTACTATTCCCGAGGGATCGATATTAACGCGGGCGGAGCCGCGGGCGAAAGCTAGTAATATTATAAATGCGAAAGTGAGTTTGTTTGTTTGTTACGCTTTCACGCCGTAATTATTGAACTGATCATCATGAAATTTTGCATACAAGTTCTCTGGAGTACGGACAAGGACATAGGCTACTATTCCCGAGAGATCGACATTGACGCGAGCGGAGCCGCGGGCGAAAGCTAGTAAATTATATTTTGAAAACGGTACACTCACTGCTATTTTGTTTTTTGCCCATTGCCGACTATAATCTACAACAGTATCTTCACTAACTATATCCCGAACTCGCCTAGAAAATGGACTCCTGACGAGTCCGAAACTATGGTCGGTAATCCGGCAAAAGTCGGCTACCTGCCTGTGATTAGGCGTCGCGACGGACGATTGGTGTTAAGCCTCGGCTTACCACACAGGCGACTTAGGAACTGACTTAGGACTGAGACTTAAGCGCTTATTAAACCATTCTGAATATAGGATCCGATGAGAGGGACGCCGCTATACGTGCGATACGATTGGAGATACCTAGTATCGTTTCTAACGTAAAACGGCGTCCCTCTCATCGGATCTTAAATTCAGAATGGTTTGATAGGCGCTTTAGGAACGCGGAATTGCGTATCACCACACTATTCGTAGTGTGTACGCAATTCCGGGTCGATAAGTTTGGTTTAACCTTAAACCAGCACAATTATTTACGGTAACTCACAAATAGACCATGAAACTACCATGAAGTCGCAATAACGTGATAAAGAAACAATAATCTGAAAATATACTCTTATATATAGAGGTCGTCGAAGATCGATCGTTAAAGATATATAAGAGATAAATGTTTATCTCTCTTTATAGCTGATCTAATAAATAAATAAATAAATAATAAATATATACGGCAAATCACACAGATTGAGCTAGCCCCAAAGTAAGTTCGAGACTTGTGTTATGGGATACTAACTCAACGATACTATATTTTATAACAAATACATATATAGATACACATCCGAGACCCAGGCCAAACTGAAAAAGATCATTTTCCATCTTGACCTGGCCGGGGATCGAACCCAGTCACTCCGTGTCGCAGGCTGGCGTGTTGACCGCTGCGCCACGGAGCTAGTCAAATCTGGGAGAAAAGAAAAACGTAGAATGTAACAGCTGATTCTCTTACCGCGCAGATCGTAAAAGCCTATCGAGGTCGGCTATGTGATATTATAAAAATATACGACAGCCTACAAGGCGCAATGGTTAACACACCAACTTGATACACGAGGGGCACCAGATCAGCCGGCCTATTTGCTGACTCAGTGTACAACGTTTTGATAATCACTTCAAAATACATTGCCTTTTGTATATCTTAAATAAAAATAGTCAATCATGCCGTGTGGTTTCCGGCAGAGTAGAATATAACCACTACTGGTCTTCCCATGGAGGTCGTAACAGGCAACTTAGGAAATACAAGCTAAACAAAGCTCATAAACATCAATGAGACCTCTCCAACCCGTCTGGCCAGCGAGGAGAGTGTAGGCCAAACCCTCCGTCTGCTCTGGCCAATTATGGCTCCGGTAGTACAAAGAGGGTCATGCTCCTGCAGTGGAGACTAAAAAGACCTGATGATGATGATGACGACGAAAGCCGCAATGAATTTTGAAGTGACTATAAAAAAATTTGTACACGGAGTTCGCAAATAGGCTGGCTGGGCTGTCTCACTTCCCGTGTCGGTATCTAAAACATAACTACGCGTCGCGACCACTTCGAAGCGGTTAAACCGAGCAAATCCGGTAATAACGACGCGCGTTTGGTCACATGTTTTCATCGACTACAACGAATTATGAATCGTTTGTTCAGAGCTATAAGAATAAAATTGACTTGCAATGGATTCTGTTGGTATCTACACTAAAAGGTGCTGTGTTCTGACGCGAGCTAAATAACACCGTGTCGCTAACTACATTGAGTTGATATTTCTTTGAATACCTTTGCAGAGTGCGACTTCTGGTACGTAAGTATTAGTTCTTATTCTGTGACTAGGTTCTATTCCTTGCGCGGGCAAGTACTTGTACTTAATTTTCACAGGTATTTGTCCGCGGTTCTGGGGCTACTCAAGGAGTTTTGAAGTCAAGCAGGCGAACGGCCTTAGAAACTTTGTCCAAATCATATAAAAGCATACACATCACAGCTAAAGATGTAACCGGAAAACGCTCAGATGAAAGTAACAGTATAATTAAATTTTCGGAGGAGATAGAGGCCAGAGAGCAAAGTGTACAGGGAACGAGAACAGAGAGGATGCTAACATATCGACATGGAAGAAGGTGAAATATATAAATTGCTACTTCACCCCACAATGATGAAACTCAAGATATACTCACTAACAGCTGCGGCCTGCCCAGGGCGGTGAGTTTGACAGCCATGAGGCCTGTGCTCTTGGTTATGCCTGAAATTAAACAGAATAATATGAAACAAATGTAAAATGAAAAGACAAAAGGAAAATGTTGGGTCGCATCCAAGGCTAAAGTGACACCTTCCACTATTTTAACGGACAAGTTCTTAAGTTAGAAATCATGCAAGCCAAACATGTAGCTGGTTTACAGTGAATTGATCCGTTCTCCAACGGCCTCCGTGGTCCAGTGGTTAAGGCGTCTGCCTGTAGACTTGGGGTCGTGGGTTCGATTCCCACGGGAAGCATACTTTGTTCAGTTGTTTCCAGTTTGGTTAGGACATTGCAGGCTTGAATCACTTGATTGTCTGATTATAAAGATGATTCTGTGCTACGGTCGGCACGTTTGAGCGTTGGTCCCGGCTTCCATCTGGTAGTCGTTAAAGGAACCAAGTCAGAGGCCGAGAGGAGGTTCCGAAGAACTCTGACACCAGGGTGTGCATGGTCGATTGACCGTGACACCTACACGAAATGATGATGAGCGAAATGATTAGAGAATTATATCTTTTCTGAATAATTTTAAAATTACAATGGTATTACTACGAGTAGTATGCCGTTGCCTCATGATGTCAACTTTCCGCGCTTGGCAGACGGGTTGGCGAGCGCAGTTTTTTGGCTTCATCAGAAGCGTTTTTAAGCTGATAAGGATAGAAATTTCTTGGATTTGGGAAAAGAATACTACTCATTCGGATGAATGAGTTAAAAGCTAATAAAAAAAAAACAACTCGGGTGGCCGGGCGCGCGTTCCCAATGCCATAACTGCAACAACCGGCTGAGCAGTTGAGGAGGAGCTCCACGGTCAGAGGTGTCCTCTGACCGTGGAGCATAATAGAGAGTGATAACATACGAAAAGTGTATTATTCAGCAGAGCGTCTTTACTCTTCCAGAAATACTCGTTTTCTTTCGCTTGTAACCTCGTTCAGGTAGAATAGGAATCGGGTGTAAACTAATACTAGGATAGCATAACAGATCAGAAGATGTCTTACCCGCCACAGCGTCGATACTCTTCAAGAAGGCTTCCATGTTCTTCTCGCACGAAGCTTCGTTCAAGTAGAAGTAGGTCCTGGCGCTGGTGACCTTATACCGACGGTCGGCGAACTTCTGCTCGACATGGTACTGCTTCAGTTGGCCCTCGGCTTGCGAGTCTCCGCAAGAAGAGGTGGAAGCGCTGAAGAGAAACATACAATTTTAATAATACGTCGCATTTAAGAGGACTTAAGAGTATTAACTAGGAAAATACTCAAATCCTTTGCATGTCTCTTTGTATTCATCGATTTTTACCGTAAAGTACAGTAACTACCACTTTTATAAGTCGCATCGATTTGTTCGGCGTATAGGTATAGCGGTATAGCACAACCTATCACCGAAACAAACTGAATAAAAATATCAGTGAAATAGCGAACTTATACCTAAAACATAAGATTTGAAATCCAAAAACAACAGGACTCGTGCTGTTTCGCTCATAATACTAGTACGGCGCGCCGAGAACTCCAGACATGGCGCGTACGCATCAGCCAATAGCAGACAGATATTTTCGCGCCATGCAAAAATGTAATCTCTGCGCAGGTACATCGGTGTAACTTATAAAAAAGGTAGTACTGTAGCTATGTTTACTTAAGTTCTCATAGTTGTGTTTCAGTTTGAGCGGTAGAATAGCGGAGAATAGACCTTTTCCTATTCTTCACTAATCTACGGGGCCAGAAAATATACAGGGATGTTATAGATCTCATAGTTCAAAATAACTGCATATCCGTGTTTATCTGGAACTGGTAGGATATTATTCAAGAAGGTAAGTCTCCAAAACCATTTTTTTAATTTGTATAATTGAAACTATCCGATTGAACTAATATACCTAACCAAATCTAAAACCGGTATAATATCTGTATCCAGGTGTATAAAATTTCGTATCTATGACATCCCTAGTATTAAGGGTCCATTGGCGATGATGACACAATCAGAGGCATCATAAACAACTGTCTCCTCTATGAAAAAAAATAAAAACAAACTACTGTAATCATGGCGGTTGGATTACCTCTCCATAGGCATAGGCAGGCCAACCAACGTCGAGTATAGTTCTGAAGATACAGAGCTGAAACGAATGAGTTCAGAAGGGGCTATTTAGTTCGCACCTTGGTGCTTCAGAAGACACGTAAAGCCGTTATTCACAGATTGCTGACGTTAAGCCATGTCAGATAACGTGTGCAGTATCCAGGCATACGTATTTCTGTATTATATGCCTGGATACATACCTCTTAATCCGACCGTCAGTGCGAATCTCCCAAGAGCTCTTTTTGAATAGGTCATTTTGCACCGCAGTGCGCATCACCCAAGATTCGGACCACACTGCGGTACGAACTGTTCTCTTCTTGGTTAGGTAAAGTCAGATAGTGAAAATTAACCCTTTGTTAAAAGTAGACTTTCCGCTCACATAAACAATAGAACCACCCTGGAGCACGGGCACGTGGTTCTTCACCCCGTGGTCCGAATCGAGCAATTCCAAAGATACTTTGGGCCTTTCGCACCGCTCTATCCAACCACTGCGGCGCGAATGGTCCCATTCAGAAACAGTACTTGGGCGATTCGAACCGCGGTTCGAATCGCTCGTGGTGTGAAACGACCCATTTGTTTATTCGACATGTAACAGCAGCAGCCGTGACCAACAGCTTATAACGTGCCATCCGAAGCACATTTTTTCACACTAGTGACTACTGTTCACTAACTAAAGGTTTTCATAAGCTTACTTTTTTTTGAGCATATGAAAACCGACCTCTGTGCCTGGACTGTACCACTTCATCATGATATGATACCTACCCACGAATAGTTGACATTTCAGGTTGGGCCAAATATGGTTTCGAACGATTAAGATCGAGACAGTTCTCCTCTGCAGGTCGTATTTCTCGACCGATTTTCGTAAAATTTTGAGATCAGGTTTATTGATTACAAAATTGACAAATTTTGGAAACACAGAAATTGCCACTAGTTCGATTCATTAGTTCGAATGTCGAACTAGAGATATTTTTTATTTAATAACAAAGGATGTGACTCGCGTACATTTGACAGAGCCTCTAGTAGGTTATAATCCTTATCCTTACTTCCTTACATATATTATAAATGCGAAAGTGAGTTTGTTTGTTTGTTTGTTACGCTTTCACGCCGTAACTACTGAACCGATCATCATGAAATTTCGCATACAAGTTCTCTGGAGTACGGAGAAGGACATAGGCTACCTTTTATCCCGGGAAAAAGTACTATTCCCGAGGGATCGACATTGACGCGGGCGGAGCCGCGGGCGAAAGCTAGTAGGTTATAATCCTTATCCTTACTAATATTATAAATGCGAAAGTGAGTTTGTTTGTTTGTTTGTTTGTTACGCTTTAACGCCGTAACTGCTGAACCGATCATCATGAAATTTCGCATACAAGTTCTCTGGAGTACGGAGAAGGACATAGGCTACCTTTTATCCCGGGAAAAAGTACTATTCCCGAGGGATCGACATTGACGCGGGCGGAGCCGCGGGCGAAAGCTAGTAGGTTATAATCCTTATCCTTACTAATATTATAAATGCGAAAGTGAGTTTGTTTGTTTGTTTGTTTGTTACGCTTTAACGCCGTAACTGCTGAACCGATCATCATGAAATTTCGCATACAAGTTCTCTGGAGTACGGAGAAGGACATAGGCTACCTTTTATCCCGGGAAAAAGTACTATTCCCGAGGGATCGACATTGACGCGGGCGGAGCCGCGGGCGAAAGCTAGTAGGTTATAATCCTTATCCTTACTAATATTATAAATGCGAAAGTGAGTTTGTTTGTTTGTTTGTTACGCTTTCACGCCGTAACTACTGAACCGATCATCATGAAATTTCGCATACAAGTTCTCTGGAGTACGGAGAAGGACATAGGCTACCTTTTATCCCGGGAAAAAGTACTATTCCCGAGGGATCGACATTGACGCGGGCGGAGCCGCGGGCGAAAGCTAGTAGGTTATAATCCTTATCCTTACTAATATTATAAATGCGAAAGTGAGTTTGTTTGTTTGTTTGTTTGTTACGCTTTAACGCCGTAACTGCTGAACCGATCATCATGAAATTTTGCATTCAAGTTCTCTGGTGTACGGAGAAAGACATAGGCTACCCTTTTATCCCAGGTAAAAGTACTGTTCCCGAGGGATCGACATTGACGCGGGCGGAGCCGCGGGCGAAAGCTAGTAATAAATAAATATTAAATATATAGGTATATACTAGCCGTCCCGGCAAACTTCGTTTCGCTATAAGATAAGAACTATCCTAGGAACTATAGTTACGAAGTTTAATCAAAATGGGTTCAGTAGTTTCAGAGTTTATACCGAACATACATGGTAAATACACGAGATTTTTATATATACAGAAGATAGATAGATAAATCACACAGACTGAGCTAGCCCCAAAGTTACTTCGAGACTTTTGTTATAGGATACTAACTCAACTATGTACTATTTTATAACAAATACATATAAAGATAAACATCCAAGACCCAGGGTCAATCTAAAAAAGATCATTTTCCATCTTGACCCGACCTGGGATCGAACCCGGGAACTCGGCAGCCTGGCAGCATGACCTCTAGGCCACAGAGTTCGTCTATAGCTCTCTCGGTTATAGTGTCAGCTATGGTACCTTTCATTTTGTAATAATGTCAACATAGGGGGGGTGTGTCCAATCAATCGTCTTGTTTGATGTATCATGTGTAGTTGTTTTACAACACGCCGAACGTTTGGCAAACACCAATACAAATAGTCATCAATCATCACTGGAATCAAAACATTTGGGCCGGTTCCCGCCAACTCTCAATTGGCATTTCTCAAGTAAACCTTGCAAATTCGAGATATGATTAAATAAAAACGGGTTCTGTAGATATTCGTACAGTTTGAAATCCATAGGCAACAAAGATCTTAATCTAATCCATAGGCAATAAATTCTTAATTGTAAAAGAGTCTCGTTTTGGGGCCCACCCTTTAAAACCTTCAAAACCCTCGCCATTTGTGACTTCAGGACCTAGGAAACCTATCCTATTATTAGGGACAGAGTGCAAATCGTATTATAGATATACTGTAATATTGATCATGCCTTCAGTCACTCATTGAGATTGTATAAATCATAAACAAAGTCAACAAACTCTTTTTGAGGATAAAAAGACACAGCTATTTTTTGTCCAACAGTACTGTTAATTGAATTAGAATTAGAGTAAGTCGTAATTTAATTATCTAGTCATAACCAAAGCCAACAAACTCTTTCTTAAAATAAAATGCACGTTTAATAGCTTTTTGTCCTCCAATTCTCTAAATTCAATTATAATTAAAGTAAGCCGTTATCTAATTATTTAATCATAAACAAAGTCAATCAACTATTTTTTCAAATCAAAAGCAAATTAAGTAGCTGTGTTTTTATCCTCCAATACTCTAAATTTAATTATAGTTAGAGTATAACGTTATTAAAGCGGGTGCCGCGCGAACGCAAAACGTTGCTACTGCGCAAGCCATTAGGCTGCGCAGAACCATTCGGTGATTAGGAAAAAAGATGAAAAGTCTTAAAATTTTCATATTTATATCTTTATAAAAAAAAATAAGAAAGGGGGCGACCTCCGAGACTTACATATAAACATTTGAGAATTATTGTTCTAGACCTAAAAATTACAAAGTTTTCGAATAAAAATGCTTTTAGATATCATACCATATATATATCATCTTTTAAATTTCATATGTATCTGTTTCAAATTCCAACAAGGGGGCGATCTTGTTAAAGGATTGATCTAAATTATACAAATACTGTTGATGTATTTAGGTAATTAATTCAGCGCATAGTAATAGTGATTTAAAAACACGTCAATTTTCACAATTTCGTGCAGTACCGTCTTAATTATCTTATCATAAACAAAGTCTAGAAGCTCTCTTTTAAATCAAAGTTACATTAAATAGCTGTGTCTTTTTGTCCTTCAATTCTCTAAATCTAATTTAAATTAGAGCTGATCTAATAAATTAATCATAAACAAAGTCAACAAACTCTTTATTCAAATTAAAGGCACATTAAGTAGCTGAGTCTTTTAGGCCTCCAATTCTCTAAAGTCAATTTTAATTAAAGTAAAATCATAAATGTCAACAAACTCTTTTTTCAAATTAAAGGCACATTAGGTACTGTGTCTTTTTGACCTCCAATTCTTTAAATTCTATTAAAATTAATAAGACGTTATATAATTATCTTATCAAAAACAAAGTTAACAAACTCTTTTTTTCAAATCGAAGGCACAAACAAAGGTCAGTCTTTTTGTACTCCTTCAGCATAATATTTATAATGCAATTAACTTTGTAACAAAGTTATATGTGAATGTCAAGGTTAAGAATACACAAAAAAGCTGGAATCATGCGCTCATCACGTGCCTTACGTAAATCTCTAGCGGCTGCACTAGCTCATCTATTATTCAATATTACACTACAGAACTGCCGGGAACCAAAATACGATTCAAACCAGTTAATTCCGGTAGATCTAGTGCCAAATGGATTAAAAGTCATTGACCAGCTGACTCATATTTATATTCATGCAAATTCTGATACATTTGTCTAGTATACGTAGTAGTCAGACAGAAGTTTCGGATTCGGCAAATTTTAGCGCGTTAAAGAGTTTCGGCGTGTTTCGGAAATTCTAATAATTTGTCATAGTAGGTACATAGTAGTCCGACCAAAGGTTCGGTATCGGCAAATTTCGGCAGTCTCTTTTTCGGCATAATATCGGCCGAACTTTTAGTGACCTTGCCGAAACTCACGTGTACGGGTGAATTGGTCTCGCTCGGCTCAACACACGCGTCAATAGTCAGCCCAGGGGTACTATTTTTGAAAGTATGACACGCGTGTTCGAGCCATTTTTGTATGGAAAAATCGCTCGTTTACGAACGGCGTCATTTCAAAAATAGCACTGCAGTTTAGAAGTAGGTTTATACTTTATTCAATTCATTTCAATTCAATCGTTTATTGCTTCCTTAATGTAAATATACAGGTCTTATCTTACAAAATATGTACTGAGTAGCAATTAAGGGCCCTGTCGGGCGTTGTAATGAGAGAAGGGCTGCATTGGGTTATTTCGAATATATGTCAAAAATTATTTCATATAAAAAAAAACTTATAGGATTATCATAAAAGCATTCACGGAGCAAATTTGTCTTCTAAAATAGTAAATATTATACGAAATATAAGTTATACGAAAGTGTTATTTAGTTTTTTTAATGAATATGGTAATCATCTCTAAATAAGTGTTATTTATAGTAAACTAGGTTTTGCTCGCGGTTCCGAGATCCCTCGGGCACAGTAGATGTTTCCGGGATGAAAGGTAAATCATGATTTATTTAGAACCCTTTCTTAAAGTTCCTAGATTATACATATCTAAAAATTCAGCATTCAGAACAGTGAGGAACCTGTAAGTGCGTAAACTAATAAGTCAAGATACCTTAGATGGACATTACTTAAAATGTTTAACCACTGCCTGACGCAAAAGAGGAGTTTTATAAATTTGACCGCTATGTTATGTATGTGTTTCTGTGGCACCATAGGTGAAACATAGAGCCTTTTTTTATTTGAAAAATAGATTTCAAGCGATGAACGGACATGTTTTATTAAAATCAGTCCAGCCATTTACAAGATAATAGGGTCGGGGGTGCCGTGTGGTTTCCGGCAGAGTAGAATAGGAAGAGCTAAACAAAGCTCATAAACATCAATGAGACCTCTCCAACCCGTCTGGCCAGTGAGGAGAGTGTAGGCCAAATCCTCTGTCTGCTCTGTCCAAGTATGGCTCCGGTAGTACAGAGAGGGTCATGCTCCTGCAGTGGAGACTAAAAGACCTGATTATGATGAGGGTCGGGGGTTGCTGATTTTGTAGCCATAACTATTTCAGTCATACGATCGTATTTCGGTCTTATATTAACTCATGTGTCATTTTAGAGTCAATCATTCGGCAAACATTTCACTACATACAAAAACAAAATTCATCTTACACGAGAACATATATACATGTAATTACTCCTCCAATCTAAATCTAGCTCAAATACATATAATAATAAATCACTTTCTCCGATCTAAATTTGCGCTACGGCCGCGAAAAAATCAAATTAACTTCTTGCAATAAGAACTTAATTGATACGGATATAGAAATCAATTTTGAATGTTCGAAAAGTGCTCATATCGTCGACCGTTCGTCTATGAATCGCCTAACGCTAGTTGACGTTTTTGGGTCACATCACATCTGAAATATATTTTGGAATCGTACGGTACTTTCTATTGCTCTGAAAAAAAAAACGTACCACAGTCTACGAACCACAGTACAGGCGCATGTGCAAACCTCAGAACAATGGTGCAAACCGAACCTACCGAACGGTAGGTTCGGTAGCTAGGTACGAGCGACTTGACATTGATATCTTTTTGATGCCTCAATTGACAACTTACTGAAAACCGGAAGTGATGGTTTTTATTTATGCAATCGAAAGTTCCTTATATGTAAATACTTCCTGAATTTTTTAAATTTTTTTTTACACAAAATTATTATTTTATGAATTTTTGAAAAAAATAAACCAAATGTAGAATTTATAAGCAATATTCCCATGCTTCATCACATGACAATGTCAATGACTGCCAAGTCTTATAGTTGCCAGGTTGGGGAATATTTTCCACAAAATTTGGAAGTGTACATGGACTGGTTTTTTTTTTTTGTGATACTTTCTTATCCTTATCCTTACTATCCTTACTAATATTATAAATGCGAAAGTGAGTTTGTTTGTTTGTTTGTTTTGCTTTCACGCCGTAACTACTGAACGGATCATCATGAAATTTTGTATACAAGTTCTCTGGAGTGCGGAGAAGGACATAGGCTACCTTTTATCCCGGGAAAAAGTACTATTCCCGAGGGATCGACATTAACGCGGGCGGAGCTGCGGGCGAAAGCTAGTAATAAAAATAAATAAAAACCATCACTTTCGGTTTGTAGTAAGTTGTCAATCGGTATGGACATTGCGGTTAAACTAGCCTATTGTAATATTTTCATAAGTGTTTTATTTTTCATTCGCAATGCTATTTTGATATACTCTTTAATAAATTAAAAAATAAAATATGATGAAAAAATTTCATGCGGGCGGGACTTGAACCAGCGACCTAGGTCTATGACGTAGGACCTAGGTATAGCTACCGAATGATTCAATCAGCACGGAGATTGAATCATGCGGCCGGCTCGTCCGGGAAAGTACCACACTCTCACAGAAAATCGACGGTCGAAGTAGAAGCTTCTATGCTTGGTTCGGTGAGTGAGACAGCAAGAGGTCTCATTTCCTTCCTATCTCCTTGAAAGGCCGGCAATTCTCCTGTCACATCCTGGTGTTGCAGTTGTCCATGGGCAGCGTTGATGCTTACCATCAGGTGACTCGCATGATCGTTTTACGTCCTATATCATAAACAAATAAGCAAGACGAAATCTTTATAGGTATAACAAGTAAACTGAAAGAAGTCGGTACAACTACGTCTTAGATCCATGGTTGTTTGTGCATCTGATCTGGAGCAATTCTGAACTAATTTTGAAAAGTAGGTCATTGTCACATTAGACAGAAATAGACTAACTGATGGTTAAAAAAGAACGCGTTGGGAATATTTCAGTTAAATGAGTCAAGAAATGTACCCAAATGTCGCCCCATGGGAGTGGTAACTGGCAAGCAAGAGTGGCGTTGTATACGATTGTTCCAAACAACTGTCATATGTACTTATATAGAATTTTTACTACAAACATTATTGGCGTGATAACGTTATATAAATAAATCGATGGACGCCGCCGATCTACCGGCCTATTTGCTAACTCAGTGACCAACGTTTTAATAGTCACTTCAAAATACATTGCGGGTTTCCTATGATCGACTATTTCTATTAAAGATATATAAAACGTAATGTACTTTGAAATGACTATCAAAACGGCAGGCTGAGCCGCAAAAAGTCCACTGCTGGACTTTTTGCGGCTCAGATGATGATGAAGTTTGAAACATCTAACACAACGAAGGCGTATTACATACAAGCTGATTCTGGATTTATTGGAAATATTTTAATTCCGAAAACAGGATCGCTAAAAGAACTCATTTAATGTTTAAAGAAAAAACGTTTGGACCTTTCATAATACCGATTAGAATCACTGTTTCAATTTCTATATTGCGTGATTTTATTTATAGGCTAGGATTATTTTTGACATCAGGGAAAACGAGGGATCACGTGGCGAAGACGTCAGGAATATTTCGCAAAAGAATTAAACTTTTTTTGTGAAAATATTACGGGAGAGGGGAAGAACTTTTCGTACTTTTGCTGACAAGAGGGAGAGGAGATTAACATAGCTGATATTCTACGTAACACTTGAACAGCCCCTATCTTAACAATCTTAAAAATAATATACCTATAAAGAAATGATCTGTATTCTTTTTCCGACAATCCTGATTGCAAGTTTCTAAGTTTATCAATTCAATCACCACTCAATCAGTTGTATTATCAGCCAATCGCTCTCAATAGAAATATCTCGGCGGCGACCATGACCCCACATAGACTTGCAAATACGTAAGTAGGTACACTACACATCTCATTCTCTTTGACTTTGTAATTATGTTTCTTTGTTACGTAGGTTATTACAGATAGCGGGTTGGTTTTTCATGTTTCGACAGTTAGTTTACAAGCTCAGAGGTAAACTAATCAGGATTTAAATACCTACAGCACTTGCAAGAAACCTCACGGGCCGAAAGCTACGTTGCCAGAAGGGCCTATCCTGGATGCAAGAGTTGCTGCTCTCCAAAGGCTTTTGCCATTGTTTCTCAGATTGGCCCTTCAGGCTGCATGCACGTATACGCGGCCCATCAGGCAATATGAGAGTTTGCTGTCTCTCCAAGCCTTGCGTACACAGGCAACGCCAAAAGCCGAGGTCCGTCCCTCCTGGGGGCCCTTTGGTGATGTTGTCTATATAGGCTGAGGGCACTCTGCCCTCACTTCAAACGCCCGGTGAAGTAGCGAAGGCTCAATTGTAGCTAGCTACATAGACATTTCAAAAAAAAAATGCAACAACCTTTGAATGTTTATCAAAATCATTTAAGAATTAGGCAATCCCTTAGAATCGCCGATGATTAAATCATTTAGAATTTTTTGACCTAGTCTTCTTGACCCATAGGTCAAGAAGACTAGGTCAAAAAATTCTGCACCATAGTGCACAGGCGTGGTATTTTATTAAGGCTCAAAAGTCCAGACTCAAGGTTTGCCAACAAGCAAAGACAGCGTGCTAGGCTTGCGACAAAGTTAGGAACACCGAGCTGCGATCCCTGACGCGAATTGCGGACGTAGGTGCTAAAACTGCCAAGCTGAAATGGGGCTGGGCAGGACATGTTTGTCGCATGCGGCCAGAAATGTGGGCACAACTTGCCGCTATCTGGGTACAGGACGGCCGCCGTGGCAGAGGCAGACCACAAGACGGAGATTTAAACGTGGATGGCTAGATATAGTAAAGGATGGAGATAAGTGGAGAATCCATGTAGAAGCTTATGCCCAGCAGTGGAACACAATATTTAAAGACTAGGTTTTTTATCTAATTTGTTATTTCGTCAGAATAATTAAACAGTGTCAAATAAACTATTATTTGGTAGCAATCCACTCTAGCGTTTCCCTATGATCCTCGTTATGGCCCCAATGCGTACGAGATGTGATGACGTATTTAATAACGAAGACGATATTGTAAAGGACTGTTCATATTACAACCGAAACCCGAATATTCGGTTGGTTTCATCAAGTTATTATGTATTTTAGTATTGGCAACATTCTAAACGATTCATATAATTTATTTTGTGCATAATAGTCGATATTTTAATTTGGTGCATAACTAGGCAATTTAATTCAATAATTATGAGTTCGCCCTGTCTTGGCACAGGTTTATATAAACATAACCTTCCAATATATCTTATAAAAAAAAAGTACTTCAAAATCATCCTATTATTGTTACTTCTACCATAGAAACTGTTAATGCATATGTACAGGTGGGAATAAAGAGTTCCACTGGTTTTACTATTTGATCTCACTAATGAGAATAAAATGATCATTAGTTCTCCCAAGTAACATGGAACTGATCAATAGAACAGGTGGGAACTAGTGGGAACAAACGATCTTATACAGACGAGTATGTATGCGTCAGAAAAATTCAATTTATGTAAATATGTATGAGCTTCGATGCGACAGAATCCATTTAAATTTTTGAACAACACTTTAGCTGACCTTTTTTGAACCTTGCTTTTAAAGCCAGGTTTAGATTGTAAAAAAAAAATATGATCCAAAAAAAAGTATTTCGTTAGTAGTCGAACCCTAGTAGTTCAGTAACTGTGAGCTAATATGGATTGGCCCTAACCGAAAACAATATAATACTAACGTGTAGGCTGCCAAGCTCATTCAAAAATATTGACCCAACTTAAGAGGAAACACTGTGTCGAACACAGTGTTTCCTCTTAAAATTACAACATAGGTATTTGTAAAATCTATTACTGTCGCGCTGTGTGCCCAAACAATCCCCGCAGATTGCGATAGAGACAACTGCAGCTCGGACCGAAAATACCTATTAAAATTACACAAAATTAACATTTCGTAGTCCACTGATATCTTCTCCAAAACTTAAGATTTAATTTCTTTTTACATTAAAAAATTAAAATTAGCTATGGCTGTGTTTCTATGTTTTCTTTTTCTGATGTTTGAATACAAAAAATTCTTACCATTTTTTCAGATTTTTGAAGGTTCATATCTCTTTAACTAATTCAATTATGAAAAAAAAACTATCCGGCGATGTATCATGGGACTACGCTTGTATGGAAATACGGCCCTACGATTTCCTCTTAAGAGCCCGCCATATGCCAGGCGGCGTGGCGATATAAACGCGGATGGTCTAAACGCGTTGGCTACTTTGGATATTTTCGTTTTTTAGGAATATTCAAGGGTTATTCGAAAAAGAAAAACATATGATGGCTGCCTTATCTGTAATGCAATAATAATCAAAAGTTTCAAGGTTAATTTTAATGTATTTGGTGAATAATGCTATATACCGAGTAAATTAGACGTGATTTGGAGGCAACTTTGCGATTTTTTTCTATCGAGAAAATTTAACGCAATCGTGTTTTTGAGTCATATAGTTACCAGAGTTAGTCCTGAACTTTGCTGCATTTTTATTTCAACTTAAGTATTTAATTATTATTGATATAACAGTCAATCATGCAAAGCAGTGTGAGGTAGTACGGGCCCTTAAGGCCTGTTAAAAGCAGTAACGTAAAGGCCAAGCATCTCCCGGCAGCTTGTGGTAGTTAGTTTCACTAACTGCCACCACAGACGACGGAGAAAGCGCTTTAGTGCAATAGTTGCAAACTATTCCACCCGTCACTAGATGGCATTAGCCTAATCTTGGTAAAACCAAAAAAAAACTGAAAAATATTGATTTAATGTAAGCCATAATTATTTTTTCATCTTAAGTAAGGTATTTTTCGTGAATACTGATTTTATTTTCTCATGATATCGTGGATACATAGCTGTGAATAAACCTACGGCGCCATCTATGTGATGTGCCTGACAAAAATCGTACGCAATAGGCGTTGGGACCACAAGCTAACATTGACGTGAATAGCGTTGCCACCCGTGCGGATAAAGCCGGACAGCGTTAGGCTTATTGACCTCTTGTCCGGACAAATTTGACTGCGTCCGGCCCGTACCGTTAGGCTTTTTATACTTAATATTGAGGTTTTATATGGGAGATTATAACTAAGTAGGTTGATATTGATTGTTTTATTATTGAAAAGAAAGATTTACCTGTCTTGTTGATTTTTCTGTATTGTGTCATGTGAACGACTAAATAAAAGATATTTTTTTCAGCGTCCGGCTTGGGAGTTCAAAACTCCGCCTTTTATTTCTTCGATATTTTTATCAGAAATCCTTTTAATTTTTCTTAATGTCCAGCTTTGGGATCCAAAAGTCCAGCTTTTTTGACGGGTAAGTCTGGCTATTTGATTTTAAATAGATGGCAATGCTAGACGTGAAGGAAGAAATATTTGCCCAAATTATTTTTTGGATAGTACCGTACTGGCCGAGATCAGAAACGCGCCTTCCTATAGCTTATTATGGATGAGCCCTAACATATGACGCTCGCTTCATTCAACAAGGAGGCCGTCTGAAGCCATATAGCTGCGGCATTGATCTTGATTCCAATGTTATTGACATGCTCATTTCCGTCCCGTTTATAGCTCTCCGATTGAAAACTCAGACAATATTTTGTGACATGACAACGTAGTTGTGTAACTAGCTCTTGCCAGCGATTTTTCAAGAAGTGGATCTTATTTTATTAAATGATTACGATCACCCATTCCTATCCTTAAAGAAAATCTTTCGAAAAAACCATAAGCGCTATGTTAGCAGGCACATTTAATGAAATGTTTATAAAACGAATGATCAAAATATAACTGTTATTTTTGAAATGACGCTGTTTGTAAACACGAGTATCACACTTTCAAAAATAGTACCCCAGAATAGACTTAAAATTTTCGCTATGGGTTTCTCGTTATAAAAATATTAGAAATATTTTCAAAAAGTATTTAAAACGGTATGTGCTATGTACTGCAGGTTTTGGCCCAGTATAAAGATTTCTCCACGAATTTATGATTTGCGATCCTTCAAAAGATGCTTAAACTCCTATTACCCCATTACTTCTTGCGAAATGTCCATAAGGCTATGATGGAAGTATGGTTCTCACCATCAGGCACAATATTTGTTTGTCTGCCCTTCCATCTATATGTACTAAAATAAAAAAATATTAATAAACAATACTGAAAATACAATATATAATGAAAATACTGAAAAATAAATATAATAGTGATATTAAAAAACAAATCAATACATAACAATACCTACTAAAGTTATTCTTGTAAGTAATAAAACCATCGTACTAACTTGTAAGTAGGTAGGGTAAAACGAGGAGTAACTGGCCACTTAAGCGTTTTTTTCACTTCAAATATTTTTTTGTCCTAATAGTATTGATAATGTAATTTTTTTGTAACGTCATTCGATTAATTGTTATTTTTATGTAATTTCTGGTGAAAAGAAAATAAATTCGAGCAGTCTACGTTTTTTTATAATTTTTAAAGAAAAATAGTCACCATTTTAGTAGAAACTGGCCACAAAAATTCAATAACTGGCGAGGACCAAATAAGTAACTGGCCTCATGAAAAACATTATCTTTAAATATGAAAAAGATAGTAAAAACAAAATTTTAAGGCATAATAAGAATTCATATTAATCATCATACTATCTCATTTTCATATTATTAATTATTTGTAATATATTTAAACAGAAAAAATATTTTGGAGATCAATAATCATTGGAAGATAGTTTATGTAGATATTTGTGAAGGTAAGCTTACAAAACTACTTAATGAATTTACTTTTATTTACTTTTTTACTAATATTATAAATGCGAAAGTGAGTTTGTTTGTTACGCTTTCACGCCGTAACTACTGAACCGATCATCATGAAATTTTGTATACAAGTTCTCTGGAGTACGGAGAAGGACATAGGCTACTCTTTATCCCGGGAAAAAGTACTCTTCCCGAGGGATCGACATTGACGCGGGCAGAGCCGCGGGCGAAAGCTAGTGAATTTATAAAGAACGTAAAGTTTCTAAAAATGAGTTCTCGGTCTTACTCCAGATAGGTGTTTAAAAAAGCCGTGATTTTGAGCTGACTTGATTACCTATACGGGAAACGGTCTTTATTTTGTCTTTAACACAAATTTATAATCTCACTACTATTTATTACATAAATTTTCTTTTGCTTTTTTTCATTGCGAAGTCTATTTCTGATCTCTTTTGACCTTCTTCTAAGTGTTTATTTAACTGTTTCGCTTTTTGAACATATTCATTCATATAAGCATTTTCTTAATCGCTTTAATGATAAGGCATAAAAAAGATATTTTTGGTTAGCATGAGAAAGCTTTCTTTTTTTGTTATTAATAATTTCTTTTGATAAGTAGTCAAAGAAAACTGCAAAGTTAAACTTCTGTTAAGTTCGTTAATTGCGTTCTTATGTTCATTGTCGTTTTCTTGTGATATTGCCTTACGATAATATAACTGCTCTGGTCTGAAATGTCACGAGTCTCAGAATCCAGTTGACTATTTCCTTCTTAAGAATTGTTTTGCTACTTCTTCCTTATCTTTCCTAAAGTTTTTACTTTCTTCATCAAGAATCGTGTTAGGTTCTGTTTCTTCCAGTAAAATTACCTTATAAATTTCATAAAATTTTATCTTATATATTGATATTTTGTTCTTCTGTATGGCGCCTTCCCTTTTTTATTCTTACGACCACAGAAATGACTGTATTATTAAGTAATCAATTGTGTAGCGTTATCAATCGCTTTTAAAGTATACTGCTTATTTTTGACATGCTTTAACTTCATGTACCTATCAAAGTCTCAAAGAAAAAATACTCATTCAGTTACTGGCCACCTTACTGGCCACCTATGCCAGTTTCTGATAAATGATGATAAAAATACCTGATATTTTTTTATACGGTTTTATGTCTAATGTACAATGCAAATAAGAGTAGTTTTTAATCAAATTCCATCATTGACTATTTTATCAGTAACTGGCATAGGCGGCCAAAAACTGAAATCTTGCATTTATTTCTTTGAGTTACTGGCCACCCCCTCTATCTCAGCTTTTATGTATCTAAATTAGATTAAACATCAAATAACTGTCGCTTACTGCTTAAACTTCTATATTCTTACAACTTACACACTTAATTTGCCTTAATTTAATCAGAAATTACAATTTTCTAACCAAAACTTCCTTATCGTTTTAACAAGAATACACCTTACACGTCGAAAAACAAACGACCAGCGACAAAAAATTACCGCCAACTTTGGCGCCAGTGTCCATAATGGAAATTATTTGTACTAAAATGACAGCTAGATAACTACGGAGTTCGAAATTAAATAAATAGATGGCGTATTGTTCACAAATCTCTTATTCTAACTGAAATTAGTATAGAGTGGCCAGTTATTGCACGTGGCCAGTTACACCTCGTTTTACCCTACTAAAATTAGAACTTTCTTTTAACTAACTAAATATATCTCATAATTTACAACAAAAAAACTAAAAGAAAAACTAAAAAAAACTAAAACAGGGGTGGAAACTACGATCGTTTATTTCAAAATTCTAACCTTATCATATTTGCTTTGCCCTTTTAAAACAATCAGTCTCCAATCTGGAACACAGATATAATTTTAATCATTCGTAGTTATTATTCGGGACTAGAGATAAGTTGGAATTGGCAATATTGTAAATTTGCTTGGAAACATTCCCAATTTTGCCAGACATACATAGTCTGGATTCGTTTGAGAATATTTTCTTTCTAAATTCCCAATTTTGCCCATTCCGTACGTATAAGGTTATAGTTATTATTTTGCGGCTTAGACAGAGCTATGATCTCTAGGATCTATAGATCCTAGGATCTATAAACCTATAACAGGCCTAGATAAAGTTCAACGATGCCAGTTAACTTAAATACCAGCCTCACGGGTTTTTATTCCTCTTCTGGGTAAGTTCACTAATATTTTAAGATCCGATACATGCTTTTAGATGTAAAAAAAAAAAATGTGTTTATATATTTTTTAAATATTTGAATCATTTGATTCTTCTACACACATGATCTCATCACTTAACAATTTATCAAAATATTTGAAAGTTTTCGACGGTAATAGTAAATATTAGTCGCCGGGTAATATCCCTTGCCGGGCAGACAGAAGCTATGATGAGTAACAAAGTAATTTTTGTTGACATATAATATTAGTATGGTATAGCAGAAGGTAAATGATGACAATATAAATTTTGATTGTGACAAAATGGACTGTCACAATAACCACTCGCAACGGATCACATATTTAAAGTGAACCTACCCGGTTATCTTAATCGGTAATATCAAACTATTTTAGATAGAAACGAAAAGTATTTCCTTGAGCGCCTTCTACAAGAGCAAATCTAATAATTAATGTTAAGGACCCGTTTCTACACAGCGATTTCTTTGTCAAAAACTTTCGCGATATTGTCGCTCTTGTAGGCGGTCTCTAGGAGCTCAGTTTCCACCCCTGAAAATATAAGAGAAATGAAAGAAAAACCCGGGATTGTGGCGACTGACTCTTCGAATCTCACCTCGGTATACTGCCGCTGAAAAAGCAAATAACGTTGGTTTATAAGTTGGTATCGCGTTTTGAAAAATAAAAAAAAAACTTTAAGGCTGTCCAACGCGAGTTTAGTTGAGTACGACTAACTTTTACTTTGGTAGCATATGTTTACACCCGAATTCTCCAAATTATGTACTACCGGTATCTCATGCTGTATCTATCTCGCTTTATTGTCGAAAGAGAGACAGCTGAAGATATGTCTTTAGTTAGAATGCTTTTCAATATTCGGGCGTCCGGAATTAGACTCTTTACTTTCTTTATAAAAAGAATAAGATCTTGGTTGTTAACTTAGTCGCTTTCTTCGTAATTAACCTATCCTTTGTTCAGTCAGTCAAGTAAGAAATATAATTCTGTAGTGTTGGGGAACAGTGATTTGTGTGATGGATTTTTATTAGTTACGTCGATTTTTATTCCTAAAAATTAGCTGATTTAATTAAAAAGATTTATAATTATGTAACTAAAAAACCAAAACCTCAAAATTAATTGTAAGCCACGGCCGAATTTGTCATGTCAAATAAGAAAACATTAGTAAAAAAGGAATGTATATAACAACATCATACATTATTTCCAACCACAAAAAAAACTAAATTTTAACTGTTATCATAAAAGCTTATGGGTAAACTTATGTAAATTCAATTAAAAATTACGTTTATAAATCAAAAGGCTTCTTATAATGATTATTACAGAGAGAGATTAATCCATTATATTTAAAAACTGGTCACTCACGTGCTATTTTGTCGGGATTGCCGTCTACAGACTCCTGACGAGTCCGAAACTATAGTCGGCAATTACTGCTTTTAAAAAGAAATGCGTCTTGTTAAAGACGTCGTGCGTGAGAATTGATGTTTTTTGATTAACCTATTTACTAAAAATGGGGTCGAAAGGTTCGGATATGACTTTTTTTTTGGAACAAAGCTTATGTGTAATTTTCAAAACCTGTTTTCCTTACACGTGACAGATTAATATATAATTTTCGTTTCCTTGCATGTGTATGATACAGGATGTTAGGGTAAACACTGTTTTCCAACATCAAATCAACGCGTCAAAATGAACTACTTTTACTATGGAACCAATGCCGGCTAATTCAAAATTTATTCGACATTTTTATTAAAGAAAATATAAATGCGGTTTTTTTTTTTTTGAAATGACTATGTAGCTAGCTCCAAGTGAGCTTTCGCTACTTCACCGGGCGTTTGAGGCGAGGGCAGAGTGCCCTCAACCTTTATAGACAACATCACCAAAGGGACCCCAGGAGGGACGGACCTCGGCTTTGGGCGTTGCCTGTGTGCGCAAGGCTTGGAGAGACAGCAAACTCTCATATTGCCTGATGGGCCGCGTATGCGTGCATGCAAGCCTGAAGGGCCAATCTGAGAATCAATGGCAAAAGCCTTTGGAGAGCAGCAACTCTCATCTTTTGCCCTATGGGCCGAAAGCTACGTTGCCAGAAGGGCCTATCCTGGGTGCAAGTCACCCGGGACCGCCGGGCGGTCACCAGTAATCGGAGCTATATAAATGCGTTCATCCGGCCCGGCAATTTGTATTCAAATGACGATATTTTTTGAGTTCCCAGCGTTTCCTTAGGAACCCCTAAGGAAAAGTTGTTCATTTTGACAACCTGATTTTATGGTTTGACTAACGTTGATTAGAGACCCACAGCCATAAAAAAGATTTACTTTTATTGATATTTAACTCCGCAATGTTCTTTATCACCAGATTAGCTGAACTTTGACTTTGATATTGCCCCATCACTGTCATTCAAATTGCATACGATGCAAAGTTTCAGTTAAAAGCTATCTATCTATATCAGGTATTTTTAGTCTCCACTACAGGAGCACGACCCTCTCTGTACTACTAGAGTCATACTTGGCCAGAGCAGCTAGAGGACTTGGCCTACACTCTCCACGCTGGCCAGACGGGTTAGAGAGGTCTCTCAGATGTTTATAAGCTTTGTTTAGCTTGTATTTCCTAAGTCGCCTTCTACGACATCCACGGGAAGACTTGGAGTGGTCCTATTCTACTCTGCCGGGTACCACACGGCGTCAGTTAAAAGCGAGATGAACTAATTTACATAAACAAACATATATAACGTGTAACAATATAAGGGTAACGATACTCAATTAAGAGGCATGATCAGCTCATGATATTGAACAACTTCCTTTATAGGACATATAGTGATATACGAAAAAAAAAAATTCCTCAAATGCAAAATGAGCAATCAGCTGATCTTTCTATGGAAAGTTTTTTGTTTTTGTTTTTAGTGGTTGATCCTCTGGGGAATGTTGTTCAATATCATGGGCTGATCGTGCCCCTTAAATATTGTTACCCCCATTCTGTTACACGTTGTATACGCACATAAGCAGTTCCATAAACGATTACAAAAGAAATAGCATAGTAACCGCGGCGTAGCAGCTACATCCTAAAGTTCATTAAAATATTAAACGAGTACTTTTAGTTGCTTTCCTGTTTTTTTAATTTTATTAATGGGCATACAAGTAAACCATTTTAAATTGTTTTTTGTAATATATGCTCTTCCGTTGTTTTTCCATGTTAAAAACGTATAATGTTGTGTTCTATATTTGTTATAAATAAAAAGCCAAATTATTAAAATACTTTATGTGTAGGTAAATTAAAAATATTTTTAGTTGATGTTTTTCTTTGTAATGTAATAATCATATTTTAATGAACAGTATTTCCTATTCACTTTCAAGTAAAAATACTTTCACAATTTATTATACTTCATGAATATGAGTATCTAAATGAAATTTAATTTATTTCAGCTTTAAATTTAATGGGCATTATATTTTGAAAACATATAATTGATTATATTCTGAAATTTCTTTTTCAAAATATAATGTACTAGATTTCACCCGCAGCTCCGCCCGCGTCAATGTCGATCCCTCGGGAATAGTACTTTATCCCGGGATAAAAGGTAGCCTATGTACTTCTCCGTACTCCAGAGAACTTGTATGCAAAATTTCATGATGATCGGTTCAGTAGTTACGGCGTGAAAGCGTAACAAACGAACAAACAAACAAATAAACAAACAAACTCACTTTCGCATTTATAATATAAGTAAGGAAAGGATAAGGATTTACCTATCTCACGTTACTTTTAATGATTCAGTGGGCATGTTTTCTAAAAAAAATACTTTTCAAAATAATCAGACCGTCTGGTAGATTATTGAAAAATATTAAACACGTATTTATTCTTTTGTCAATCAAACAAAAAATGATAAAGATATAGCCCGTTCCGCGCGACGTCACTGACTGGTAAACTTTTACCGGCCTATTGCGTCATGAGCCCCCACTCCTGGACTTTGATGCGGTTTATCTTTATCATCTTTTGTTTGATTGAAAAAAGAAAAAATACGTATCTAATATTTTTCGATAATCTATTAGACGGAGTAATTTTTTTTTAGGAAACAAGCCTATTGTTTAAGCTGTAAATTGTAGATATGTAAGGACACAATCACTATGAAACCACACGGAAACGATTTTTCTTCAGCACTTATCTGCAGTCACGACTAACTACACTATATTGTCAATCATTATGTCTGTTCATGAATATCTTTTGTAAGCAGAAGGCTAAGCTTTATTACAGCAGACAATTGTTCCACACGTTAACTTGTGAATATGTTGTCAATCTGTTCGCCTCATCGTTCGGACAAGTTAAAAATGGCCTACATTTGCAAGTAATCTCCACTTTCATGCGTATATTGAAGGGATATCTTATAATAGATGTTTGTGACTTTTTGAAAATGCATACATTGTATGCACATCATCTTACATCTGCCTGTATTTGTAATCGCCTTATTACGATCATAAATATTCGTTTAATCACTAATATACAAGTGCTTATCTAGAACAGTGATGTTTACACCGGCAATATTAGTAATATAATTTCGTGGCAAAATTGGGAATTTTAAATTTCATTACCAATTTTGGTATTTAAAAATGCAAAAAAAAATACTATATATGCCGGCGATTAGTTCCGAGTTCTGAGACTTCTGGGTTTTGTTATAATATAATCTAATCATAATTAATTGCCTAATAAAGATAGAACATGAAAGAAACCTCGGTTCCAAATTGAATGATAATAAAGAATTGATAACTCTAAAAAAGGGATTGGTATGAATTTTTTTTTAAATCAAAACTTTATCGTACTTCTTTTTGATAATATTATGAGTATACAAGCAAGTTTTTATTTCACAGTTAAATTAACTTTAGTTAGACTAGAAAAATAATACGATGCGAAGCAACGCAAAAAGTATTTCATGATTTAATGAGTATTTAAACGAAAGTGAAATAATTGATAGAATACAGCTCAATTTACTAGCTCCGTGGCGCAGCGGTCAACACGCCAGCCTGCGACACGGAGTGACCGGGTTCGATCCCCGGCCAGGTCAAGATGGAAAATGATCTTTTTCAGATTGGCCTGGGTCTTGGATGTGTATCTATATATGATGTATTTGTTATAAAATATACAGTCTTTTTTAATTTTAGGTATTCCACACATTGTTCATAAACATGGAGGACGAAAAATAATTACAAATAAAATACTTCTTCCAACCCATCACATCGAGGCAGCGTTCCAAGAATACTGGCAGCGTTTCCCCGCTGAATAGCGATACTTATACGCTGAGCAAAATAGCTGCCAGCACGAGGGTCACCCGTTGCCTCGATTAGACGGGTTGTGGTGTCCTTAAAAAAAAAATTGCACCTGGGCCCCAAGGACCCATCGTCTCCACTGCAAAAGGTAAAAAAACATAATTGTCTCCAAGACCCACGTATTTCCGTTTCTAAATTACCTCTGCGGCGCTGGCTGCCGCTGCTACATTTTTTGAAGAAGCCGGTAAATGCGAAGGCGCAAACGTGTCCACACAAGTAGCATCCCAAACCAGACACTTGCTTTGTCTCCATGGAACCAGGGTTAAGCCATCAGGACGCTTGCCGTCGGTGCGGATGATCCCATGAGGTTCCAACATTGAAGGTACCCCGACTGAAGCCAAAGCTCTACGAATTATATCGTTCAGCATGGCATGACGGGGAATTCGGCCTGCACTTTTCAAACAAGCTAAACCATCAAGACCCAACCCATCCACGGAAGCACCGCAATGACAAGTGTGTGGTTGTACCATATATAAAATATAGTATCGTTGAGTTAGTATCCCATAACACAAGTCACGAACTTACTTTGGGGCTAGCTCAATCTGTGTGATTTGTCCGTATTTATTCAATGGAACTGAAATATTCGTATTATAGTCGGATGGGTTTTCTCATCGTAATCTAGAAATTTATCGAAATAAGTCTAGTGATAGTTTTGTTATTTTTATTATTTTTGAGTAAACGGAATTGTTTGTCCTATTTATAACGGTTCTAACCTATTAAATGAATTATTTTGATATAACTTGTTTATTAATATAATTCAACGTATGTAATTTAGTAATAGTGTTTTAATGATCATTTATAGTTTTTCAAGAGTTTTCTTCAACCAATCTTCAAAACCAACAATCATCTTTGATTTAATCAGTGAAGGATGAACTTTAGCTTTGAAAGTGACAAAACTTTACCCCCACTATGAATCATGGGATTTTCAAGACTGCCACTAAACATCCGCAGAGCTGCCGTCGTAGAAACTCGAACCACTTCTCCACTTACCTCGCTGACGTTAAATTGTTGTAGTAATACCTATTTGTAAAGGATTACGAAGAAAATCTAAATACACCTTCTCTGTAGGGCTCTATAAATCAGCTACAGTGTCACAGTTTACTAGAATACAGGATTTTTATCTCATGAGCACGAGCGAGCCGATATATATAGTGACAATGTGTATGTGCATATAGACACATCTATATGCACATACACATTGTCACTATATCTGTGTATCCACCCGAAAGCTGTAAGTATCTCCATTACTCTCGTGTGAAGTACAGTCAGGGACAGATATACCTGACCAGGCCCTGGATGGAATATTTACCTGTATGGTAGAAAATAGCACAATCGAACGGCAACTCGGGCGTCAGAGTTGCCGTTCGATTGTGCTATTTTTTAAAGATAACTGCATAAAAACATAACTCTTTCGCATCGGTTTACTACAGTCACTTGTTCAAAAATAGCAACACTCATGAGCAGTGAATATTTACCTGTATGGTGTAGCCCGAGTTGCCGATCGAGTGTGGTATTTTTTAAAGTCGACTGCACGAAAACATACCATTCGCATTTGTTTAGCGCAGTCACGTATTCAAAAATAGCACCACTAGTCAGCAGTGGCAACTTCCTCTGTGTTAAAAATACATGATACGCACACAAGTATGGCTCCGGTAGTACAGAGAGGGTCATGCTTCTGCAGTGGAGACTAAAAAGACCTGATGATGATAATGATGACGCACACAAAGGTGTATGTCCATATGCGTCAACTACAACCATAGCTCTTTCGTGCCCTTGAGATAAAAGTAACGAAACTAACACAAGCTTTATAAACAACAGGCTCACCTGACTTCTCTCTTCTCAGCTTCTTCTTGGGAGAGATCTTCTTCGACGGAGTAGTCGAGGATAGACTTGACACCGAACGACCGCAATCTGGAAAGTTGAAATTGCTGTAATACCATTCAGCACTAGCTGTATTCTTCTTCTTATAGTATCGATGAACACTTTATTGGCCCAGTATTGGGCCACTCCTATACCTCTCTCGGAGGCGGAATATGAGTCTTCCAAGGTACAGGTAGTTGGGCACCTAGGACATGTCATAAGATGCGCCATAGTCTGAGGAGAGAAGCCACACTCGCACTGGTTCTGCGAACTGTCGACTGTTCCCCACCTGGACAGATTGTCTTTACAGCGACCAATTTGGGTTGGCAGTCTATTTAGCGATTTTCAAGTAGACCATGGCAAATAATGACCAGGGGGCAATTCTTCGCATGGTGGTACAAAATTGGGCACATTGTGACTTCCCTCCCACAACTTGAATCTTTCTTCTTTAATGTTACCCTCATAAGGGTCTTGTACTTTTTAAAAACTATGCCGGATTTTATGTCTTTAGGTGTAACTAGCTGTACTGTAATGTAGCTTTTTCAGTGAAATAATCGAAAAGCGGTTAAGAAGTTTTTATAGTTTTTCGTTACAAAAAACACAAGTGGTCAGGATGATAATCGTCAACTGCGTCGGTGGTAGCAACAAAACAGTTTCAAAAGGCGGGAGTATCGGAACCGAAATATTTTTAAGAATCTGCGCTTACCGACCCATCTGCCGAACGTGGTGAGCAAGGCTAAAACCCCCGAAAATGCTGAGGCTTTTCACCGGCCGTATTGAAAATCAATGGGGTACGCCGGTACGCCTACCCCAAGCATTTCCAATGCGACCGCAAAAAGTCCACGACAGGTCAACGGTTGACTTCTGATGATTCAACAGGAAAGTTTATATGTATACTAGCTTTCGCCCGCGGCTCCGCCCGCGTCAATGTCGATCCCTCGGGAATAGTACTTTTTCCCGGGATAAAGGGTAGCCTATGTCCTTCTCCGTACTCCAGAGAACTTGTATGCAAAATTTCATGATGATCGGTTTAGTAGTTACGGCGTGAAAGCGTAACAAACAAACAAACAAACAAACAAACAAACAAACAAACAAACAAACAAATAAACAAACAAACAAACTCACTTTCGCATTTATAATATTAGTAAGGATAAGGAAGTAAGGACTAGCTTTCGCCCGCTGCTCCGCCCGCGTTAATGTCGATCCCTCGGGAATAGTACTTTTTCCCGGGATAAAAGGTAGCCTATGTCCTTCTCTGTACTCCAGAGAACTTGTATGCAAAATTTCATGATGATCGGTTCAGTAGTTACGGCGTGAAAGCGTAACAAACAAACAAACAAACAAACTCACTTTTGCATTTATAATATTAGTAAGGATTTTACTGCCCCATATTAGAATCTAAATTGCACCCGTGCGAAGGCCGCTAGTTTTCATTAAAATAATTAATTAACGTCGAGTTTGGAACTCAAAAGTAAAAAGCGGTAAGTCCCGTAGTGATTGATCTAACTTATTACCTACGAGTACCTACATGTCGCACGTGTACCATGGTCATGGTAACGACGATAGACAGAAATTCATTGTGCATTGTTTTGTGCAATATTTTTTCCTTGTGTACTTAGTGTGTGGAAAACCATAGAGATGGTTTTCCACTAGCTACAATTATACTAACATGTAAGTAGTTAAGTTAATATACATGTACGAGGGGGGGTCAAAAAATTCGCGGAATGGAGGGGTTAGCGGGGGGTGGGGGACCTGCCGCAGGTAGTAACTAATGAGCAACTCTTTGTGAGTATATATGCCAAGTTTGAACCCGATTGTGTCAATCATTTGGCATTGTGTCACGTGGCATTGCGCCCTTACACGCCCGCCCGCCTGACCGCCGCACAAAGCCTTCGCCTCGAAACGCCATCACCGACGTTGCCGCTGCCGCGGACGCGTCGGTCGACCCTCCGTGACCCCCAAGGACATCAGGGAAAACCGCAGGCCGCCACGGCCACCCCAACGACCTGCCCATAGTTATGGGCAGCGACGAAGTTACTGCAGAGGACATAGTCCTGACCAGTCGCCTCACCGCCTGTATATCAGGTGGTAGAGAAGGCCCGCGAACCGATTGTGTCAATAACTTTTGACCTGTCGTCGATCAAACAAGTGAATCCGGAAGAAAAACTTGAACATGGAAAAAATCAAGTTTCGTGCCGTCATAAAGTTCCTCACTAAGCAAGGAAAACCACCTCAGAAAATTTTGGAAGAAATGTCATCAGTATACGGGGACTCTTGCCCTGGGAAAACCATGGTGTACAAGTGGAATAGCCTTTTCAAGCAAGGCAGAGAGTCTCTTGAAGACGGCCCTCGCTCAGGACGGCCGATTGAGGCCACCACCTCAAACATCGTTGAAAAAGTGGAGAATCTTATACTGGAGGATACTCGTTTGAAGAAGAAATAACTTGCAGAAATGGTTGGAGTATCACCTACAACCATTTTAAATATTCTACACGACAATCTTGGGATGTCAAAAGTCAGCGCAAGATGGGTGCCAAGAATGCTCACACCACCACAGAAACAGCTGCGCGTCGAGTATTCAAAGGAGTTTTTAGACCTCTGTAGCGCCGACAAGGAAGGAATTTTTGCAAGACTTGTTACTGCAGATGAAACTTGCGTTCATCATTATGAGCCTGAGTCGAAGCTATGTCTATGCAGTGTCTATCTATGCAGTGGCATAAAAAGGGTCAGCCCCCCCCTAAGAAATACAGGGTGTCACAATCGGCTGGAAAAATCATGGCAACTGTTTTTTGGGATACAGAGAATATTGTACTAATAGATTATAAAGATAAGGGTGTTTCTATAACGGGAGAATACTACGCTAATCTACTGAGACAATTAAAAGAAGCAATCAAGGAGAAAAGGCGGGGAAAGTTGACAAAAGGTGTGCTGCTTTTGCATGACAACGCACCGGTACACAAGAGCCGCGTTGCGATGGCTGCCCTTCATCAATGTGGCTTCGAAATGTTAAACCATCCTCCCTATAGTCCAGACTTAGCCCCCTGTGATTATTTTTTATTTCCCAAATTAAAAAAAGAGCTTCGTGGGAAGAAATTTTCCGACGATGAAGAAGTCAAGTCGGCGATTTCGGCCTATTTTGAGGACAAAGACAAATCATTTTTTTTCGACGGTATTAATAAGTTAATAGAGAGATCTGAAAAATGTATTCGACTTAAGGGGGAATATTTTGAAAAAGAAAAATAGTACAGTATTTTATTTCACCTCCCTTCCCCTCCGTTCCGCGAACTTTTTGACCCCCCCTCGTATTTTCCCTCCGGGAGATGATAACCATATCGAAAGCCTATATTTCGTATAGGCAGGTTTTGAATTTCGTTATTTTGTAGCTGAAATTTCGGCTACCGTAGACAAAAAGATTTTTAACTATTTACCAACCCAAATGAATATAGATCATTAATTGAATGTAGTTATATAATATTTTTGATCGTTTCGCCATCAACGAACAGGCAATGATTTTCGAGATTTATATCTATTGTATATATTCATTTTATTCAAAAATACACTGCTCCAATTTTCTGTTCAATATCTGAACAAGAAAAATGACAGACATGGTTGTCAGGACACGCTTAACTATTTTACCTCTCAATAGTTGGTTTGATTGTGTTCTGGTCTTCGCCGGCGACGAATTGGCCGTAGAAGGTGGCTTTCATCATCACCTCGAACAACCTCTGGCCCACCACTTGGCGTAGCCTCTTCATCAACTGCAGACAAAATAACTTTATGAATTTTTCTTCCTAGCGTCTAGAGTGGGAAGTCATGGCCACAATATAGTTGAATAGTATTCGTTTGACATATGCTATTAAAATCTAATACTAATAATAAAGAAGGCACTGCGAGAACTATTGTTTTTGCCGAACAACGAAGCAGAGATTGCCCCTGAAAATTAATACTTAACAGAAGAAACTTTAAAGCCATATAGTGGCCTACGTGGATTTTTAATATAGATCAAACCAGCACTTAAATGAAATTTCTCTTGAATGGAATCAAGAGTGAAACCAATAAAAACGAGACAATGTATCTGTAATATCTACATAGATATTTTACTATGAATATATGAATAAATATGATTTTAACTTTTATTAACAGCCTCCGTGGTCCAATGGTTAAGGCGTTTGCCTGTTGACCCGGGGGTCGTGGGTTCGATTCCCACCGGAAGCATACTTTGTTTAGTTGTTTCCAGTTTGGTTAGGACATTGCAGGCTTGAATCACCTGATTGTCTGATAATAAAGATGATTCCGTGCTTCGGAAGGTACGTTAAGCCCCACCGGCTGCCATCTGGTAGTCGTTAAAGGAACCACGTCAGAGGCCGAGAGGCGGTTCCGAAGAACTTTGACACCAGGGTGTGCATGGTCGATTGACCGTGACACCTACTTGAAATGATGATGATTGATGGTCAGGGGTGACTTGTTCAACTGCCTGTCCGGTGTTTGCAGGTATGCCATCGGGTACGCACGCCTCCTGAGCTGCTACTTGTATTCCCCCATTTATCCGAGTGAGTAATATCGCGATACCTTCATTCCCTTTCCAAATCTAACAAATTCCTATCTTTCCCCAGCTTTAAAATGTTTCCGATGGGCAGCAGCGTCGGAAGCACAAGAATCCAAAGAAACTGCGCTCGCCAACGCGCCTGTCAAGCGTGGTGAGTATGGCAATATCCTCCCATGGAACGAAGTATCTCTGGAAGAAGCCTTTGTCCAGCGGTTGACTTTTTATGGCTGTAATAATGATGATGATATTTTACGAGTATTATACGAATAATAATAATAAGTTTATTTTCTCTTTACAAGAAAGCAATAAACATCGAACCGACGAACACTTTTGTATAGAAACGACAATTTTTGTTCGGGTCCCAGCATTGGTCCCACAGGAAGCAAAGCACTGCCTCAGAATTCGCATATGAAACCTAGTTTCACTAACCATTTCGATAAATACTTAGCTATTTTTTATTTTATTGGCTGAAACGACTGTTGGCATGCTGGAAACAATAGTAAACACTTCAATGCATGTATAATGAGTTGTTTATGTATAAAGTATTTTCTATAGTATAGTGAGCCGTCGCGTCGCCGTCACGGTGAACGCTCTGATAGCGATTACGTCGGCTGAAGGCCGTCTGAAAAAATGTTCGTCACTGGGACCTTTTGTTGCATAATATACGTAATGAGGTTCCATCTGAGTGGTTATTTTTTTTTATGACATAGGGCGGCAAACGAGCAAGCGGGTCACCTGATGGTAAGTGATCACCGCTGCCCATAGACAACTGCAACACCTGGGGTGTGACAAGAGCGTTGCCGGCCTTTTAAGAAAACAGACTCGTTTTTTGAAGGTTCCAATGTCGTAACGATTCGGGATCAGAATAATCGCCGCAGAAAGTTCATCCTTTCGTACGTGGCAGGAAATTTCTGTTAAAACGTACGGTGGTTGACTGCCAATTATCCAAGTTGCTGCGACTTTAAATGTTTTAAAATAATCTCAGTAAAAAGCTTATATTATGAGCGATTCATACTGTAAAGAGCTTGCCAAGACAAATAAAAATAAACGAATAAATAAATATGGAAGAATCACATAGATTAAGCTGGCCCCAAAGTTAGTTTGAGACTTGTGTTATGGGATACTAACACAACGATTTTATATTTCATAACAAATACATGTATAGATAAACATCCAAGGCCCAGGCCAATATGCAATAGATCATTTTCCATCTTGATCTGACCGGGAATAAAACCCGGGACCTCCGATGTGGCATCCACCACCACTAGGCTAAAGAGCTCGTCAAAATCATCAAAATTAGTTTAGAAGTGCCTATGGCCACCTGCCGACTCCGTCATAAAATCTATGATATTATATTCGTCTTACTGCAAGCTTATATAACTCTACGTCAGAGGTGTTGTTACCACGCGGCTCCTACGTAGTTATTTTAACGTACATTTATTGTAGAACACGTAAATGTTAATGACAAGTGTTACTAATTCTTATAAGTGTTATTCTTCTATAGTATTACTAATTAGTAGTCCGAGAGACAGTCTTTTGTTTCTTTGTATTGGGATAATTAGAATAAGTATTTACGATTTATAAAAGTAGTTTCTTTTTCAAGGCAATTTACTTATAGAATTGACTGCATCGTCGTTATTCTTAGTCACACTTCAACAGCTGATAATGCATTGTAATTTGTTGAAACAAGTTTACTTCTTCTTGCTTTACTTAAGATCACCTTTATGGTCTTCCTTACACATGGCAAAAAAGGCAGAGGCGTAAGGGAGAGGCTTTGGCAGCTAGCTTGGATATTGCTAAGGCCTTCCATAGATTCTGGCAAAACGAACTTCCGTCGAAATTACCATTGTATGGACTACCAGAGAGGCTGTTTTCCTGGATCGTCTGCATTTTTTCAGGTCAGAGCATGCTCGAAGTTCGTCTTTTAATGCTGGTGATCCACAAGGTTCTATATTATCGCCTATACTTTTCGACTTTTTTTGACATACATATATAGCTATGCAGATGCGGTGATGCGTTGTATATACTCGAAGGTCGATTTGGTACCTCTCATGGTCCTGTAAAGTACAACCGAAACAAGCTTGTGTCTTATATTGAGTTCTTCTCGAGCAAGTCTCGCATTGGGGCCAGCTCAATCTTGTCAAGTTTCATCCCACGAAGACACACGCCTGCGCGTTTACTGCTAAAAAAGCTCCGTTCATCAGATTTCCCAAGTTTCAGAATACTTTCATCCTTGTCAGGCCTATATATTCTTAAGATAAGATAAGATAAGATTTATTTGCATTAAATAGGGTACAGAAAGATGTTACATATAGATGTGTAGCTTAGCCTACTTAGCCATTTTTACAGCATGCAATATTTTTATTTGATTACATTTTTATTTACAATACTAAATATAAGCTCTTTAATCAAATTCACAATACTTTTAGCGTCATTACTAATTACAACTTTAAATAAGTCTCAATTTAATATTATACAAAAATGTCAGAAGTACTTAATTATTATCAAAAATGTCATCAATTTTATAAAACATTTTCTGGAGTAGCCACATGTTCAATTTATTTTTAAACAAATAATTGCTAAGGTTTTTAAACTCATTTGCCAATTTATTATAAATTCGTACACACATGTTGTGTGGACTATTTGCACATTTTACAGATTTCGGAGTACTGTCTAATACGAGCCTATATGGATTTCTATGCATTCTTCCACTAACCTCACTTGCTTTCTTAAACAGATTGATATTTTTGTGAACAAACATACATATCTCATATATATAAAGTGAGGGGAGAGGCAGCAATCCTAAATTTTTAAACAATATTCTGCAAGATGTTCTAGGTGGTACTCCACATAGCACTCTTATACATTTTTTCTGAGCCACAAATGATTTTGTGTATTCTATGCTATTGCCCCACATAATTATACCGTATCGCAGAATGGACTCTATGTATGACCGATATGATAGAATTGCAGTCTTTCTATCCGCAACATTTTTAACACGATTTAATGCATACACAAATTGATTGATTTTTTTTATTTATATTGTCTGTATGAATTTTAAAACTCATATCCTGATCTATTGTAACTCCCAGAAATTTTATGTTTGTCACTTCTTTTATTTTTAGTATATTAAATGTAAAATTGCAATTAGGATTTTTTGATTTATTAAATTGTATATAATTAGATTTGTCAAGATTAATTTTTAAATTATTCATATTGAGCCATTTAATTACTTTGTCAATTGTATCGTTTACCTCCCTTTCATGAATTATTATTGAATTATTATTCTGGTCATTTTTATTAGTTGCTACGATTATGGATATGTCATCAGCGTATAAAATGCATTTGTGTTTGATTGCTGTAGTAATGTCATTTATATATAATAAGAATAATAAGGGTCCTAATACACTTCCTTGTGGAACACCTTGACATAACTTTCTATAAGATGATATATACGTCATCATTTCATTTTTTATTATTTTACTAATAATGACACCCTGGTGTCTGTTTTTTAAATATGATGCTATCCATTGTATTTGCTACACCTGATGCTGACACCAAACAAAATACTCTCAATTTACTTCACTCTCATCCAACTCCGGTCACATCACTATTTGCTTTCTCTCAAGTTGCCGGTTGTGATGTTGAGAGAATTGTACGATCCATTTCTTCGAACGCTGTTGGTTGCGATGGCATTGGTCGTGCTATGATCATCCACATATATAATAAACTTGAGCGTCTCCAAAATCTTTGTATTCGATTTATCTTTGGCCTTCGTAAATATGACCATGTCTCTCAGTTTCGCGCGCAGCTCAAGTGGCTGCCAATCAGACTTCGCCGCAATTGGCATATCCTCTCTCTCTTATTTTCAATTTTATTCAATCCCGCATCCCCAAGATACTTGAGGGAACGCTTCGTATTTTTCAGTGACATCCCAGAGACTTATAAATTGTGTAGCTCCCAGAATTTGCGACTTCAGACCCCTGCACACTGTACCCAATTCTATTCTCAGTCGTTTACTGTAGAAGCAGTTCGACTATGGAACTCACTGCCACTGGATATCCGATGTGCTCAAACGCTAGCCAGTTTTAAATTTCAAGTCAAATCACATTTTCTTTCCTCTTTGTAGGTTCATTCTTTATCGCTATTTCCTCCCGCATCTTGTTATTTTGCACATCTATATTCTGTATGCTATATTATCGTATGTATATTATATATATATATTATATTATATTTTTGCTACATATATTGTCTCTCTTTTTAATTGCACTGTACCTATTATCTTTCTTTAAATTTTCCAATTGCCCAAAGGTAGCCTGGAAGAGATTGCTGTGCGATAAGGCCGCCTTTTGTACATTTTCTTCTTTATATTTTTTGTAACATACTTACTGTACGAATGTGCAATAAAGTGTAATAAATAAAAAAAAAATTGTAGTGCATCCCCTCTTATACCTAGTCTTTCAAGTTTATTTAAAAGAATATCATGCGTCACCTTGTCAAATGCCTGTGACAAATCAAAAAACAGTCCCGTAGTCAAGTACTTAATATTTAGATTATGGTGTATTGTGTTTATTAGTGTATAGGTAGCTAGACCAGTCGATTTTTTCTTTTGATAGCCATATTGATTTTTGTTTATAATGTTATATTTATTTAAGAATTCCATGAGTCTTTTATGCATGCATTTTTCAAAAACTTTTGATAGTATTAGCGTGATTGGCCGAAAATTTTTCAAGTCTTCTTTTTTACCTTTCTTGTGCAATGGTTTTACTAATGATAATTTCAGTCCATTAGGAAAGGTGCCACTCAAAAAAGAAAAATTTACTAAGTGCGTTAAAACCGATTCGATTTGGGGACAACATTCTTTTAATATTTTAGTATTTAAACCATCATAGCCCTCAGAGTTAGTATTTTTTAACGAACCAATTATTTTTATGACTTCTCCCACCGATAAAGGTTTGAGAAAAAATAAATTTGTGATCTTTAATCTTGATCTTGTCATCTCGAAATATGTCCAATTTCGCGATATTTAAATAAAAAACATGGTGTGTTTTATAGAGGCAACCATTATTTCAATCGGGCCCATCGGTTGATGCCCTACAAAGATCAAATACAGCCGCATATGGAGTATTGTTCTCATCTCTGGGCTGGAGCACGAAATTATCCGCTTCTCCAATTCAACATATTCAAAAGAGAGCTGTTCCAATTATCGCTAATCCTAGGCTGATAGTTAATCTAGTATTGCTTGACTTACGCAGGAACGTAAGGTCCATAAGTGTTTTCTACCACATTTTTAATAGGGAAAAATTTTCCTGGTATGACCTGTGTTGCTTCAAGAGACGGGTGAATTCCTAATTAAAGGGCCGACAACGCTCCGTTAACGAACTCTGCATATAATTCATGGATGACGATGACACCTACCATCAAGTGTTTCAAAAGCTCGTCTGACCACTCAAAAATAAATGCCGTTTTCTTTACTTTAAATTCTGGTTTTAACAGTCTTATCTTAGCTGTAGAGTACTAGTACTTATTCTGTAGCTGAAGTATTTTTTTTTCTAAAGTAATAAATATAAAAAAATTAATCAATTCAAAAGTACCCATTATGCTAGCAGCATTTCCTCTTAGGATGGCAATGGATAATCTTTGAACCAAGTACCATCCGGAGCGATGGCTGTAGTTGGTGGAAATTTACACTGAGTAGTGAAGTTTTTGGATTGGAGGAAACTGATTAAAATTGCGTTATAACAATAAGTTGGTTTTAAATAGTTGGTATAGTAGTGAGAAAGCCATATTAAACATTGCAGCCAAAATTTAGTTAATGATTAAAATTTTTATTGCAAGTCACAAGTTCGAAGTTGTTATTGGATTTGATTGTTCTATGGAGACAAGAAAAATCTATTTCTAGTTCTTACGTCGATGATTTACTCATGGTATGTGTTGGTAGGCCGGAAAAGTGTGAGTGCAGGAGGTCAGAAGCGCAATGAAAATTTTATTTTTTTGTCTGAGAGCTTTCTCTGGTCACCCTACTCGAAAACACGTATCGAGTCGTTGCGTCAAGGCCAAGGAAACACTGCCAAAATGGAGCAAATGCTTCGCTGTTGACTCATATTGTTACGACTTATTTACATAGGTATGGCTAGTATTTGTTATATCCAGACTCGTTTTCACTTTTAACAGGGTAGACAGAGGCGTTTTGAATATTCTAATTGCTGCCACACCGGAGTTCCCGGGTTTTATCCCCGGTCAGGTCAAGATGCAAAATGATCTGTTTCATATTGGCCTGGGTCTTGGATGTTTATTTATAATGTATTTGTTATAAAATATAGTATCGTAGAGTTAGTATCTCATAACACAAATCTCGAACTTACTTTAGGGCTAGCTCAATCTGTGTGACATGCCCAATTTTTCAAAATAAAAATCAAATTTTTGTATTTATATTTATACATGTCTTTTCGTGATAACGTCTTATTAATCTATGACCACCGGCTGCACGCACGTAAAAATGTCACGTTCCGTGTGCAAGCGAGAGCGCAAAACAAGCGATAGAGGGACACGTTCGGCCTAACCGTTCGGCTTGTAACGCATCTCTCTTCCACCGTTATCACGTAAAATACATAACCCGACTTAATAGACAGCCAATTTATTTTTTGATTGCAATGTAAAACGGTAAAATTCCGTAAAACAATTAGGTTACCTGCCTATCATATTCATAGACGATCTGATCTGATTGATAAGGTTTTATTACTCGTTTATTGGCACCCAGGGAAGGCTTTATCGATTATTCCCACGGTAGGTACTGATAATGGTGTTTTAGATATCCCTACATTATATATTAGTAGGTCCGTAAAGCAACACTAATAGGTTTTATTGGTGAGGTGGGTGATCGTACAATTTGGATACTATTAGGAACTCTGATTCCTTTCTTAAAATATTGCCATGGTTCAATCTATGTTAATGATGCCCAGTTTTTAGGGTTCCGTACCCAAGGGGTAAAAACGGAACCTTATTCATAAGCCTCTGCTATCTGTCCGTCCGACCGTCCGACTGTCACACGTCTGTATTATCGATCCGTAACCGTAATAGGTAGACTTAAAATGTTACTAGAATGCATATATTATCTATTGCCGCTCTAACAACTACTAATTTTTTTTAATAAAAAATCAAATAAAAATGTAAGTGCGGATACAAAAAACTTTATGAGCGTTTTTTGTAGTAAAATTTTGTAATAGGACACAGAACCCTTAGTTTGCGATGGTGACTAGCACTTGGCCCATGTTATCATTATCCATTCCCAAAATACCTGAAAATCAAGTTCCCAGTTCATCACCCGGTTCACACCGATCATTAAAAGAGTACAATACCCTTGATCAAATGAATCTGAGTCATAAGATTAAAACAATAAATCTCAATTTTGATTACCACTATCACTCAAACTCCCTGAAGACTTGAAATCTATTAGACACGAATTGAACTCTGTGGTACAAAGGATTAGGGTTATTTTAGCTTCACACGGACTAGGTAGGGTAGTTAGCATTCTTTGGACGTGCGAAACCAGTTTCGCGATCAGGTGTGCAAGTTCATTGGCACTAAAACACTTTGTCATTTTTGATGAATTTGTAAATTGGGACATGCAGTGTACTTGTTATGTAGTAGGCTAATTTGGGAGAAAAGTAAAACAGTGGGTGAAAGAAAAAATATTTTATTTGCCTTCGAATAGCGTCTACAAAGTTGGTAAAAATTATTATATAGCGTCTATTCATCATTTTGAGTAGGTGTCACGATCAATCGACCATGCACACCCTGTTGTCAGAGTTCTTCGGAACCGCCTCTCGGCCTCTGACGTGGTTACTTTAACGACTACCAGATGGCAGCCGGGACCACCAGCTTAACGTGCCATCCGAAGCACGGAATCATCTTTATTATCAGACAATCAGGTGATTCAAGCCTGTAATGTCCTAACCAAACTGGAAACAACTAAACAAAGTATGCTTTCGGCGGGAATCGAACCCACGACCCCCGGGTCAACAGGCAAACGCCTTAACCACTGGACCACGGAGGTTGTTAACCATATTTGTAGTGCAAGCGTCTATTCATCCATCACCATGCAAATACAATCCGCTTCGCCTGCGTGAATGTGGATCCCTTGAGGAACCGTAACTTTTCCGGAGGGAAACTATATTCTGTGTCCTTCCCTGGCCCTCAAATATCTCTAAATCTAATTTCCTCTCAATCGGCTCAATGGTGGAAGTACGCAGAGGTAACAAAATATCCTTTTGCATTTTAATATTAGTACGGGACGTTCTTCGATTTTAATTAGCTGCTAGACCAGTGTGGAAGGAAACGTATTTCTGGATCACCAAAAAAGAGTAGCTGAGTGATATGAGGGCGATTCTGTTTTCTTTAATCCCACGACAGCTCAAACCTCCATGCTTGCCAAAACTTCTTTGTACAATTCTGATAGTTTGATGCTTTTAGCATAAAAATAGACTCGCTCATTACTAAACACATCTTGCCAACGGAAAGTTTAGGAGAAACACTACAAATATGGTTTTGACGTGATAACCTCTTATAAATCGACGAACGCTGGCTGCACGCACGCAAAGGTGTCACGTTCCGTTTGCAAGCGAGAGCGCGGAACAAGCGAGAGGCGCGATCGGCCTAAGCGTTCGGCTTGTGACGCATCTATCTCTCTTTCACAATTATCACGTAAAATTATCGTCCGTAAAGCGACTTTACGGACAACCAATTTTATCTCGCGTGTGAAAGTTGTCGAACGAGCTTCCATCCACTGTTTTCCCCAAAGTCATGACCTGGGTTCCTTCAAAAGACGGGTTAACTCCTATTTCACAGGCGAGCGCTGCCGGCCTGTGAAATAGGAGTTAACCCGTCTTGGCATCAACTCGATGTCCATGGGTGACGAAGACACTTAAATACCATCAGGTGTTTCGTATGTTCGCCTATCCGTATAGGAATAAAAAATAGCTATTCGAACATTTATGAATCGTTTCACTGTGTTAAAAAAGCCTAAAATAGCCTAATTGCTATGCACCGCGTGCCAAAAAATAATGAGTTACGTGAGCTTTATGCTTTAGTACTGGGGCTTTCGTGCCGAGTACTGAATAATACCGCGCTAGCCGTGTGGTTTCCGGCAGAGTAGAATAGGAAAGTCTTCCCATGGATGTCGTAAGAAGCGACTTAGAAAATACAAGCGAAACAAAGCTCATAAACATCAATGAGACCTCTCCAACCCGTCTGGCCAGCGAGGAGAGTGTAGGCCAAATCCTCTTGTCTGCTCTGGCGAATTATGGTATATCCAGTAGTACAGAGAGGGTCATGCTCCTGCAGTGGAGACTAAAAAGACCTGATGATGATGAATTCCCTTACCAAAGCCAAAAAGCCTCAAGTTCAACTGATTCGCAAGGGAATCGAAACCTACAGGGTACTTCCCGTGACCTCAGAATCTTGGAATTTCGTACGAAGCAACGTCTTTTAGCAAAAATAAAGGAAAACATTTTTTAGTTACATCATAATATAATAAAAAGATTTTTAAACTTATTGTATATTTAGATAATGGTACGGAACCCTTTATGCGCGAGTCCGACTCGCACTTGGCCGGTTATTTTTATTATTTTATGATTTACCTTCTGCCCGGAATTAAAGGTACCCTATGTCCTTCCCCGGGCCTCAAACTAGCTTCATACCAAATTTCATCCAAATTGGTTCAATTGTTGAAGCGTGAAAAGGTGACAGACAGACGGAGTTACTATGGATAAATAAGGTAATGCACGTACTCATACGTACCTATACCAATATGGGTCAGTCAAGTAGGTAATTTCCAAAGGGTCAACAACATGGTACGTATTCCGTTAATGTGAACGCATTAGCACAAATTGTAGCTTTATTAGCACTAAGTAGTTAATTAGATTCCGTTTTGAACCTAATTAACTGGCGCTAATACGAGTAAACATCGCAATATAAGAAAATATTATAAGAAAAATAAAAATAATGCAAAAGCTTTTTAAAAACGATTTATTCATAATGAAATATTTTTTGATAAGATAAGATAATAGTTTATATGCTAGAATACAGTACAGAGTTCTTAAATTATTACAAGCGCTTGTATTCCACCTTTAGATAGGCATGCAAAATATTATATTTTATTTGCAAAATTCTATAAATTACAACGATTTCAACAGTTTCCAAAAGGACTCCAAGGACTTCGATATCATTTAGTTTGTATGTCGGGGCAAAAAATCGCTCTAGCTAGGTAGCATTTATCAGTATACCAAAAACCAACGTAGACTGGCAAGAAATCGAATCCATTAATTATGTTAGGGTTAAAAAATTAAAATAAGCTACTTGAAAGATCGCAAAATCAACAGTGAGGCGAGAACTGTACCCTGTGAAAAGTAAATTAACTAAAACAAAGCAATATTTTCTGGCGAAAAATTATATACGACTACTGTTTCAATTTCTAATTGAAAGAACTTACTATAGTGTGGATGAATACCTTTCTGACAATGAGGATCCGTAAAGTTTTTAGCTGAGAATGCAGGATTATAGAGCTAAGAAATCCATAACATACAGTGCAAAAAATATTGTTCTACGATAAAAATTGACGAAGTTATGACCAAATTACTAGCAAAATTCACTGACCGGCCAGCACGGTGGCTGTGACGTCACTGTGACGGACGCCGCTAGTTGCCCGTTGGCAGTGACAAGGCGCGCAGTGTTTTCGTGGTAATTGCGACTTTAAAACAAATTATTTATGTCTAATTTATCTTTTTAACTATGTACAAATATTGTATAGTGCCGAACTATACAAACACTTCTTTTAAAACGCCAGAAAAACTATCATTTAACGTACCGAAAGACACAAAACTTCTGGAAAAATTAATAATATTTCACGAAGTTTTGTGTGAATTTTATATAATCTCTTTTTACAACGGAATACAATTTAAAATTATATTCCGTTGTAAAAAGGGATGATTATAAGACTCCACCCTCTACCCCGGCTAGTAGACAATGTTGTGAATATCATTTCGATGTAAGTACCTACATAACTATTCTTGCCTTTTATTAAGTTGATATGGAAAATTGTTAGTACCTATGTATTCTCTTTTTATAAGGCGGATGTATTAATAAAAACATACCTACTTATTTCTTTCTAGTTTGGTGGACAAACCTACTTACCTTCCAATACTTCCTCTTCCATTTCTATGTAATATATATAGGTTAAAACAATGACACAGGGACGTACTGGAGTAAAAAGCAAATAGTGAATGATATAATATGTATCTGCCCCAGCTATGCCTGATTGTTGTAAGCAAATAAGTTAATACAGGATGTAAGGGTGAACACCGTTGTACCTAAAACCATTAAATCAGCCCGTCTAAATGAACAACGTATGGGACCCAGGATTGGACTAGAAAACAATATCGACATTTTCATACAAAAATGTGAGGCCGATTAAAATATGATATTATTTTATATTTATATATTTCAGGTGGAAAAAGACATGGAAAATTATGTTGAGTTTAACTGAAGAAGGGAGTTTTGCCTCATTAGTTTGAATGTCAAAAGCTTTCAAAAAAACCGGCAACGTGCGAATTGGCCTTGCGCACGTATAAGTTTGAAGTTATTATAAATATCTTTATTAAATGATGTAACTAAAAATGTATGCATTTCGTAATTTTTTCATTATCTGTGTTATAAGACGTTGCTTCGTACCAAAATCTAAGATTCTGATTTCACGGGAAGTACCCTGAAGATTTGATTCCCTTGCGAATGTCGAAAGATTATTAAAATATTTTTCTTATATGATGTAGCTTAAAATGTATGTTTTTCGCAATTTTTCCATTATCTGTGCTAAAAGACGTTGCTTCGTAACAAATTTTAAGATTCTGAGTTCATGGGAAGTTCCCTGGTAGGTATTGATTCCCTTGCGAAATCGAAAAATCACGAAAATTTACGGCACAACCAGCTGTATCTTTAGATTGCGTTGGCTTCGAAAACTTGCGGCATAAACTGAATATTTGATATGAATTTCAGCTTGATACTTCTACGCTCCTACGTTCCTGAGAAAAAGAGCTAGACAGACAGACAGACGGATAACCAAGTGATGAAATGGAACCCTTATAGGGTTCCGTTTTTCCCTTTTGAGGTACGGAACCCTAAAAATTAAAGGCCTGATTTTTAAAAAAGATAAGAAATAAAACAGTTTTAATGAGTTTAAAGTACGTACAGTTCCAACCTGAAACCTACAGCAGAAGAAGTTTTGCAAACAAAAACGATCGCTGATATAAGCGATAAGAGTTCTCGTTGAAAGAAGCATATGGAAGTTGAAAGACTATAAAATGATCGGACCTCACGCATATGTCCATAACTCATACTTTTTTTTTATAATATCGTAACAATAGCATGTGATTTAGGTAATTTACAAGATTGTCTATATAGCAATCAAGAGTAAAAATAAAAATTCTTTCTTTGCTTTGTTTTCTTTATTAGTCCCCATAAGTAATAAGTACGTTTTATACGTAAATATTATAAAAATTGAATTCTAACAAGACTTTATTTCAATAAATTGTTAAATATAGCGACGAACCGCGTCGTCGTCGCTTAGTCGAATGATCGCTCTTATGAGTGCCGACTGCCGACCGCGCTCGGTCCGTCACAGTGACGTCACACGCACCGGGGTGCAATGCCTTTTCGCGGCAGGAACGGCATTATGTTTATTATTAATATCTTCGCAAGTAAAGGTCCGATTTGGATAATTCAAAAAGATATATCATTGTAATGTCATGAAGAATAATGTGGATATTAGTCCTTTTGAATTTGCTACAACTTTACTGATCCTCATTACAATCACATTTAATTTTAATTGAAAAATCAATGACATAAATAACTACCATCAATTAAATTATTCTTAAACTGACACTTGGCCTCGTCAGAGAAAAAATTTCTATGCCCTAAGCACTAATAATTGTAAATTTGTGACGTAACGGTACCTTTATTGTAAATGTAAGACTTACTAGAATAACAATCAAATTTTGTATGCCTGACGGCGCAGCATGGCGCACTATATAATCAATACTAACACCTATTTTTAACCTGTCTGACAAAAATAAACGAATTATGAAAACGAATATAGTTTAGTTTATTATATATGTACTAGCTTACACCCACGGCTCCGCCCGCGTCAATGTAGATCCCTCGCGAACAGCACTTTTTCCCGAGATATAATGTACCCTTTGTCCTTCTCCGTACTCCAGAGAACTTGTATGCAAATTTCATGATGATCGGTTCAGTAGTTACGGCGTTAAAACGTAACAAACAAACAAACTCATAAGGTAGTAAAATAGTCATAAAATAGTAAGGATAAGGCTAAGGGTTAGTAAGGATTATTTTATGTTAACACATTTCACGAGCTCATGTTTGACCTAAATCGTCGCAAACAGTTCATGAAATAAAACCACCCAAACTTTAAAAAAACAAACTTAATATTAATAATAAAATATAACCCAAACTTTAAAAAAACAAACTCACTTTCGCATTTATAATATTAGCAGTCAAATCGAAGGGATCTATAGATAATTTATTACCTAAAGTTATATGCAACTCTTCAATATGTACTTATCAGTAAGAAATGCCAACTCGAAACCAGTCGTTGTGACCTGGCCATACATACATATATGTATTTAAAATAAACATTTTTTACAAAACTTCCAAAGTACGAAACCAGTTCGAACCAGATCCGTCTGGTCTGCTGTCGCTAATTCACCAGGCATTTGAAGAGAATCGCGGATTTTTACACATTGGATCGTGACCAATTTTTGTTAGCGAGAAATATTGTGTTACGTAGGTATAGATGTGTTAATGATTCTTTAGACGACTAAAAGAAGAAACAATTAGGGTTTTGTGAAATACAGCAGCGTATTACAAAGTCGTATGTCTCTGTCATTGAACAACTATTGCTGTTATAACATTGGACTCGTTTCGTTTTACTGTTTGTTATAAACAGTAAACAAGTTTTTTTTGTCAAAAAATACATTTTTGTGACAAGCTTTTATTATAAACGATTCCACACTGTTGTGTTTTTCAAGACTAATCAAATGAGCTGATTGGTGAGGTAACCTATGTTTTGTTCCTATGGCCACCTTCCGACTTCATCATCAGTCCAGCGCAACGATTCCATGATATTGTATTGTCATCCGATATACACATGCATGCAAAATTTCAACTCAATCGGTAACCGGAAAATGGATTAAATTTAACTTGCAAGATTTGATTACAGACAGGACAGGTAAACTAAAAAAAAGCTTGTAAAAATACACCTAAATAGAATTTGCCTAAATGCCTAGCTTCTTCTTCTTTTCGTGTCGATGGCTCAAGGGATTAGATTTAGTCTCTCCAGTATGTGGCGACTCTGACACCATTCTCGGATGCAGTGTACAGATTCTCTTTGGTGCAGCTGGTGGGGCACAAGGGGCACGAAAGGAGGTGCAACATGGTCTGGTCATCGTGACCACACTGACACTGCACTTCCGCCTGTTGGATAAAGCCCCATTTAGCCAGGTTATGTCGGCATCGACCTACCCCAGTGCGGAGGCGAGGCACTTCCATGTGGTAGCTAGCCTAGCTTACTGATCTTTATTTCAAAATATGCCTATTTCTTTTATATGTTCTTCTTCTTGTAATTAAAGAGCTAGGCTCTTGTCTGTGGAGTAACCAATGACCACCATTCTTCTCTATTTAAAGCTAATCTTTTTACTTCCGCGTAAACTCTGTTCCTTTACTTGTTCCATAAAACTATCCCTAGGTCGTCCCTTTCCTCTCCTTCCTTCTACTTTCCCTTCCAATATTGTTTTTAAATATTCATCGTGTCTCATAAGATCACCAAACATTTTCCCTTCTTCTAGTATCTATAGTGTGCAATAATTTTCGTTTTTCTCCTTACTGATATATTAAGCGAAATTATATTTCAGTTTGCAAACAAAATTTTCTCAGATTTGTAAAATTGATTAGGCTTGGTAAGCGCTGACCACTGAGCTACGCCCGCTTCAAATTCCTTGGAAGTATAATAATAATAATAAATAAATCATTTATTTAGACCATTTAAATGTTATCCGAAGGACAGAATAAATAGTTGCCGAAAGTGAATATAGCCCTAGGAATTGTACTGGCAATGCCCTTTTTCACGGCTACAATTGAAAGGTCATTCAGCACACTCAGACGCGTTAAATCGAGGCTGCGATGAACAATGATCGAAGACAGGTTAATTGCACTTTGTATGCTCAGGCTACATAAAAAACTTGTAAACAGTATGGGCAATTCTTTCACGGAAGATGTCATAAGCCGTTTTGCTGATGATCCTCGAATATACTTTTAAAGTAGAAGTCGAGTCAAACAATATAAGTGTTTTGTTTTCCACTAGCTGTTGCCCGCGACTTCGTCCGCGGCAATTTCTATTATTATGATTAATGAATAATTTCCTCCCGTTTTCAAAACATTTTTTATTGATGCTTCGCTCCTATTGGTCGCACGCAGCGTGATGTTTTATAGCCTAAAGCCTTCCTCAATAAATGCACTAACACAAAAGAATTTTCCAATTTGAACCAGTAGTTCGTAGTTCTTGAGATTAGCGCGTTCAAACAAACAAGCTCTTCAGCTTTATAATATTAGTATAGAAGTATAGAAGATAAAAGAAAAACTTTCATGCGGGCGGGATTTGAACCAGCGACTTAGGTCTATGTGCGACCTATGCTCTGCCAACTGAGCTACCATATGATTCTAATCAACATATTAGTTAAACGTGGGTTAAACACTCATTAATTTCCGGTCAAGTTAGGGGTGTCATTCTCAACTGCTTGCCGGTGATAGCAATTTTGGCATCGAGTACGTGCGCCTGGTCTCCTGAACTGCTAATTGATTTTACCCCATTCATCAGAGTGAGTAGTAGGGTATCCCAATACCTTAATTTCTTTCCCAAATCCTACAATTTCTATCCAGTAGCGGCGTTAGGGTAGGGCGCTTGGGCGACCGCCCAGGGCGCTGGATACGGAACGGGCGCCCCCACCAAGGAACCGTTTGGCCGATGCGGCAGAAAGGTCCCGGCTGTCATCATTGATGGCAGTCGTTAAGCTATGTCAGATGACTTCCGGCAGCTTGAAAAATCTGACACTAGTGTTGGCCACTGCACGGAAAACAAACAACCAAGCAAGGGCAGAGGAAGCAGGGCAGTGTGATTCAATCGCATTGCATCCCCCTCTCCCCAATAAGAGGGGGCGCTCGTAGAAATCTCGCCCAGGGCGCCAGTAATGCTAACGCCGGCACTGTTTCTATCCTTCCCTACATTAAAAATACTTCCGAGGGGCAACAACGTCGGAAGCAAAAGTTACTGCGCTCGCCAACCTGCCTGCCAAGCGTAGTGAGTATGGCAAAATACTACCATAGAACGAAGAATCCTTGGGCCTTTGTCCAGCAGTGGCCTTCTTATGAACTTTATTCATCCTTTTTTTATAAGACGGTTAAATGTTATTCACAAACTTAGTCTTTCACAGACGTAAAATATTATAATAGCCAATTTAGCCGCAACAATCGTAAATTACTTTTTTAACATGATTACAGAAACCTGCGAAACAATACTTTCCATTATTCACGGAAAACGCCTCCGTGGTCCAGTGGTTAAGGCGTTTGCGGGTAGACCAAGGGGTCGTGGGTTCGATTCCCACGGGAAGCATAGGTACTTTGTTTAGTTGTTTGGTTAGACAGGCTTGAATCAACAGATTGTCTGATAATAAAGATGATTCCGTGCTTCGGAAGGCACATTAAGCCGTTGTTAGTCGTTAAAGGAACCACGTTAGAGACTGAGAGGTGGTTCCGAAGAACTCTGACACCAGGGTGCTTGGTCGATTGACAGTGTCACTTACACGAAATGATGATGATGTCGGAATAAAGCATGTAGTTGAATTTTTGGCCATAAAATCTAGTATAAGATTGAACAGCACAGGCCTCAAACAACCAACCTCAGTTAAAAAAATTGGTTCTCTGTAAAGTGGGTTTACGGTCGATAATTTTACGTGATAACGGTGGAAGAGAGATAGATACGCCACAAGCCAAACGCTTAGGCCGATCGTGCCTCCCTATCGCTTGTTCCGCGCTCTCGCTTGCACACGGAACGTGATACTTTTTTGTGCGTGTATCAGCAGCTCCTCTGGTGTTGCAGATGTCCATGGGCGACGGTGACCACTTTCCATCAGGTGGCTCGTCTGCTCGTTTGCCGTCGGATATAAATTAAAAAAAAAAAAACCAGACTTTATTGAAATGTGTGTGACACTCGTCTTCGAGCGATTTTGTATGAAAAAATTGCTCGTTTACGAACGGTATCATACAACTAGTTTTAGGTTAGCCTTTTATGTAATGAAGGAAAGAGTAAAAGAGGAATTCTAAAATGTCTGATACATAATTGAGCTAAGAATCAAAAGTGGGTCTTTCAAGAAAGAAATTATCCTCTAGTAGTTACTTAATCTGTTATTTTCGTGTAAGTGGCCAATACCGATGTCAGATTTTTCAAGTTGCTTAAAGGCATCTGACAGCTTTAACGACTACCATCAACGATGACAGCCCGGACCAACGAGTTAACGTGCCTGGAGGAGAAGCACGAGATATTGTTACGCCACTTGCGGTCACCCTAGGACTACGCCCAAAGTTGCCTAGCATTCGTGAGCGCTAATAATGCTCACGACCACTGAGCCATCGGCTTCCTCATTTATCCTGTGACCAAACGGCGTATAAAAATTCTCGTCTTAAATTGCCGAAGTTGCCTGGCCGGTATTCACACGCTTCCGTCTACCCAACGTCTGGGCCCCCGTGCCCCAGACCGCACGCATGCGTACTCAGAGCCGATCAAAAATCCATTTCATTCATTGCTACATTCAATCACAAGATTTGCAGGTACTTCGCTTCAATCTCCTGCCCTGCCATGATGCCCTAGTACCTACGTCAGTAAGAAATATCGATTGTCCATCAATGCTAACTGATTATAGTTAATTGCGGTCTATGTCGAGAAAGCAGTTAAATCTGCAGTTTACAATGGTTCATATACTAGCAAATTATACGACGCGGCAAAATACTAAGAACATCAATCACTCGACACCTACTCCCCTGAAACTAATGGATTCCTCAACTCTGCACCGGTATGTAAACATGCTCCCATTACGTAACACATCAGCTGATCGATAGACTCACCATGTCGTTGTTCTCCACGATCCAATTCACCGAGCATATCTGGTAGACGACGTACGCCCGTACCAGTTCGCTGGTCTTCTTGCTTTTGAACGCATCCTTAGGGCTATTGAAGTTTAGGTCGAGATCGTCTTTAGGCGTGCCGGCGGACAGGACGCGGACATGCCCGGGCGCTTTTACTGCCAATCTTCTGAGCAGAGCCATTGTCGGAGCTCCGCGCACTTTACACAAACACGACACACACCTGTCGTCGCCGACCGACAACTGACAACTAGTTTGGCAGTGACGTGCGCTCAATACTGAGACCGCGGCGCGCGCAGATGTTCCATTTTTAAGCCTGCCGGAGGTGTGTCGCTGACGCGGCCCGCCATTGGGCACTTAACCGGCCAGCATCAAAGAGTATATAATCACTACGTGCCAGCATTATCACGAATGCAATTATAAACAGCAAACCTCTTCCGTTGCATGACAGACAGCTCAGTCCCTTGAGGTTTATTACATTACACCATTCAATTCATTTAGACATGGTTCTCGTCGGTCACGCTTCACACATTTTCCCTCATTTCCTTTACCGATACGCCTTTCCTCGTGTGGAAAGTTATTAGTGTGATACATTAAGGGCGCTTTTAGTGTCACGCGGATTTGCTCACGCACGCGGGATTGGCCCGCATGCGTAGCATCCGCAAAGAACAATTTCATATAGGTATCTATTGTAAAGCGTGATAAACGCACGCGGGACGCGGGGCGCTGTGCGGGGCGTCACCCCGGTGCGGGGTATCCGCATGCGTAAGCGCTGCCTACAACTTCAGTGCCCATTTTAGAGTCGAGCGGGGCGCACGCGCCGTATTGTACTACCGAAATGAAAATCGATACAGAACGAGTAATCATTGAAGTTCATCTGCGGCCCGTTTTGTGGGATAAACGCAATGAATTATACAAAAACAGGGACGCGAGGGAGGCTGCATGGAGAGATATTTTGAAGGAATTGGCACCTAACTACGAAAATTTGAGCGAAGAGGAAAGAAAAGTGGCGGGTATGTGTTTGGTTCATTATTTTATTTATACAACCATCATTACTTTATTAATATAAGCATAATTATTTAATTCACAAATAACATCAAAAACCTTCTAAAACCTTTTGAGTTTAGTTAATTAATTATATATCGGTGTTGCCAGGAGACTTTTCCTTCATTGATAAAGTAATCTGCAAATATATCTCTGATATTACTTGCCGACGTATTACTACTTTCAGTCTGCTGCCTGGGTAGTGGTCCCGTAAAACCATTTGTGACAAATGTATGGCTGACCATGTAGCCATCCCGTTTCCTTATGAAATTGTGAAGTACACATGCCGTCTTGACTATTAATTGTGCTAGATCTAACTTGACAGTCATGGATCTGTGAAATATTCTAAATTTATTTGACATAATTCCAAAAGTGCATTCTATGTACCTTCTAGCTCTGGACAGACGGTAATTAAATATTTTCTTTTTGTAAGGTAAATTATCACGAGCATAAGGCCGCATCACATGTGATGATAAACCAAATGCCTCATCTCCCACTATCACGAACGGCAACTTTGCTCTTACACTAGATGGATAAGCTACTTCGGGGCAAATAATAGGCAACTCTTGCGGGTCAGGGATACCCAACGTGTTACTTTCCAGTTTCGTATACAATTGACTCCTTCTAAAGATGGTTGAATCGGCGTTGCTTCCACTGGTACCGACATTAATATATGTAAAATTATAATCAGCATCACACATTGCGAGGAGCACTACAGAATAATATTTCTTATAATTAAAATATAGTGATCCACTGTGCGGCGGCCGAATCACTCTTATATGTTTTCCATCAATAGCACCCAAGCAATTAGGAAAATTTGTATATGTGAGAAATCTTTCTGCGATTTCTTTCCATTTGATCCCATTAAGCTGTGGAATACATTCAGACTTTAGTTCAATCCATATTATGTAACAAACTTGTCTTACTATTTCGCTAATTGTTGCAATTCCAATCAGATAGGAATAGTGTAGATCAGTGAATGTATTACCAGTTGCCAAATATCTGAAAACAAAAACAATATATTAATAATATGATAACATAATATATTAATAATGCTGACATCAGACATAAGACAGCATGCACCGCTCGAATTTTACTTCAGAAGAAAAATAAATACCCTTAAGGTGAAAGGGCACGGAAGTAGCTAGCGCTAGAAGTTTTTAATTCGTTTTAACTACAGTACTATAGCTACGTTAGATTTCTATGATTTGCCGAAAATGTTATCATAGGGGGGTATTTATGCAGTTATGATTTCATATGAAAAGTTCGAAGTATAGTTATGTATCTCATATCTGCTAAAAGTGGCCACTTTTAGCAGATTTGAGACACATAACTATGCTGTAAATATTTTATAAGAAATCTTCTTTGTATAAATTAACCCCTATGGTAAAATTTCCGGCAAATGAAAGGAATCTAATAAATATATATAATATAATATAATAAAATATCGTTTATTTCAGGCAATATTTACATTACAAGATGGTAATGTAAACAGAGGCCCATAGATATATACCTTACAGACTAACATACATATTATTTTATATACAAAAACTATTTTAATTATTTCACACGTAATGTCGCCGACGTGTGCACGGTGTCAGCGGGCAGCCGCCCTCGGAACTTCCGAAACACGACACCCTGCGGCCAGAAGTCCTCCTTCATGAAGGTTGACAGATGCAAATAAAGAAAATTTTTGTTAAAACAATTAAAAACTTACAGCGCTAGTGACTTCCGGAAGTTTTCACCTTAATTTTGATGATGGCAAATTTTACTGTAACAAATAAACAAATTTCCCGATTCAATCCGGTGTTTTTCCAAAAATCCTTAAATGAAGTTCTAATTATTTTTGTAAAAAATGAATTATTTCCATTCAGTAAAATTTGCCATCATCAATATTATGGGTACTTTTCCTTCAACTGCGGCCTTATTTTTCCACTCTGTATAGGTATATATATATTGCTTGATTTATCTAATGCTTCATGAGACAGTGTAAAGTTGACAACATGTGTGAATTAAGGAGGGCCTTTAATCGAATGCAGTTAAATTTCCAACTAATATCAGATTTGTACACACGGCCACAGATCAAGCTTCCCAAAACCAGTATAAACAGGACTCATGCGTTGTTTATTATCGTAGACGACTCGCCGCCCGGCGAGGCCCGAGCAAGTTCCGTTTATTGGTACTGGTTTTGGGTAACTTGATCTGAAACTGTGTGTACTTTTGCCACTTACTTATTATATTTTGTCATTTCAGACAAGAAAATACAACAACGCTGGCGAACAGCAAGGGACACTTACCAGAAAGACAAGATATCTGAAAAAAATCAGCCATCCGGCTCTGGGAGTAAGAAGAAGAAGAAATATTCTTACTATGACATTTTGACTTTCTTAGACAGTACAACGGAAACTGTTGGAGAAGAGTCACTCTGTGAAGAAATGTCTGAACAAAGTAATTTAGAAACACCTAATGAGTCCACGCAACCAGGTACTTCACGTCAAGAAAGTTCTCAACTAACATCACAACGTAATTTAGAAACACGTAATGAGTCCACGCAACCAGATACTTCACGTCAAGAAAGTTCTCACCCAACATCAAAACAAAAACAAGTAAAATCTAAAAAGCAAGCACCATCTGAATTTGAGGCACAGTTATTAGAATGCTTAAAGTCTAATCAACTGGAGCTAGAAAGTGAGGATTTGGCTTTCTTTCAGTCTCTGCAGCCTTCATTAAAAAGATTCACTAGATATCAAAAACTAATGTTCAGAACAAAAGTGTTAAATATAGTTATGGAAATGGAAAGTCAAACACAACCTGCATACTACAGTCCCATACCTACAACAAGTTCTAGTGCTTTTACTGAGCTTGACAGTTTGTCACCGATAAATCAAGATTACCAAACCAATAGTATAATCCAGGATACTTCGAGTCTTAACGACAATGCTATTAGTTCTGCTGCAGTGAATGACAATGAAACTCTTATTTCGACTGAAAGCGGCTTGTTTAATATCACATCTTATGACGTAATTTATACCCCAGCAACAACATCATCTACAGGCGAAAGAAATGTCAACGCTCAGGATACAAATTTACAAAGAAATGAATGATGTAAAATTTGATTTTTTAATTTATGAATAAAACTCTTTTTATTAAAATGAGTACGATTAACTTTTTTTCTCCAGTTTCTCTCTAATTGTTTGTTTAGTCATATGAGTGCGGTTGTACACACGGCACAGATCAAGTTACTCAAATCCAGTATAAGCGGGACTCCGACGGGTTACCTAAGTATGATAATACGCAAGGCGCGAGTTCCATTTATGCTGGTTTTGGGTAACTTGATCTGTGGCCATGTGTACTTTATCAGATAAAAAAAAGGATTGTGTATGTAGGTTGAACGTACCAATCCCAAACCAATTAAGGACTTTTTTTGACTTTAAATTACTGTCATGTGCAAACCTATAACTTTTATCTATATTATAATAAGTAGCGTGTGATGAAAGGTAGGAATGATTCCACTTTAATGGTGACATTTTATGAGTGAAATAATCTTATTTTATGAAATTTCAACAATTAATAACCAATGACGCGTTACTTTACGATATTTCAAACAAAAAATCATTATTATACCGTTTATTTAGACTGGATAATTACTAGAACATGTGTTGTATGATGTCTCAATAGTTGACCACGATGGTCAACTACCGAAAAAATCATTGATTTGATTTTTGTTTAACATTTTTGCAGTTGACCAGAGTACATGACAAATTTTTTTTTTGCACATGTAAATTTACACATGACAGTAATTTGAAGTCAAAAAAGTCCTTTACTGGTTTGGGATTGGTACGTTTATCCTACCTGTTCAAATCCCTTTCCACTAAATCATAGCAGGAAATTAAATATTTAAAATTTTAAACTTACCTTAATGTAATAGCGAGCCTCTCAATCGGTTGTATTGTAATCCTTCGTAAACTGCTTTTTTGTAGCTTATTCTCAATTTTACACAACAGTTCATCAAAAGAACGAATGGACATTCGAAAGTAATTTTTAAATTTACGTTCATTATTTTGTAGTTTTCCAAAGTGTGTAACAAACGCCCCAGCAAGAAGCCTATTTTCAAGAAAGGGATCAACATGTACTCTTGTCTTCTTGTTTCGTCGTTTGTAAAGTATGTAAGCGACAGATATTCTTCTGACATTGATCATTTTTGAACACGTCTATACCGTTACGCAGCCCGTAGAAAACTGAAACTCATGCTGCGTATGATCCGCAGCGTGAAATTTTACGCATGCGGGCCAATCCCGCGTGCGTGAGCAAATCCGCGTGACACTAAAAGCGCCCTTACTGCTAAATATCTGCAGTGCCAACCACGTGGTATTCTGGGACCTAACCTTAAAATTTTGCAGTTACGTAAGCAGCTCCGTTGCTGTGGGGTTACATAACGCGAGGAGTTCAAATACCCCTATTGATCTGTTACAATGAGTTGTTAGGGAAGGAAGGTTGGGGCAACACGCCAATTGAATGGACGACAGAAAAGAACTGTGCCAATTTCCCATGAGAATACGTAATCGACTTTAAATTATATTGTGATTTTTATTCTTCTAAATAATTGTTTCTATAATCTAATAATCAAGTCAATAAGCTTAACGTAACGGCGGCTGATGAAGAGAATCCCATGAATTCTCTGGAACTATTAAGGTTGCCTTTTATAATACCAACAGTTCAAATGCCTTTTGCCACTACTCTGCATAACAAAACAAATGCTTAAGATGCATGGACCAGCGCTGGGATACATATAAATTTTAGAGTAGATTCTAGTCGAAAATTAAAAAAAATACCCGGATTATATAAAATTATAATCTATACTAATCTGTATCTTTACTTCTATATCTTTCTTCTTATATTATAAGGCTGAAGAGTTTGTTTGTTTGTTTGAACGCTATAATCTCAGAAACTACTGGTTCATTTTTTTTTTGTAATGACTATGTAGCTAGCTCCAAGTGAGCTTTCGCTACTTCACCGGGCGTTTGAGGTGAGGGCAGAGTGCCCTCAACCTTTATAGGCAACATCACCAAAGGGCCCCCAGGAGGGACGGACCTCGGCTTTGGGCGTTACTACTACTGGTTCATTTATTGAGGAAGGCTATAAAACATCACGCTGCGACCAATAGGAGCGAAGCATCAATAAAAAATGTTTTGAAAATGGGGGAAAATTATTCATAGTTGAGGACATCCGATGCGTGCGATGCGTAAACGGTTCAAGTTACCCAAAAAATGTGTATGTATTATAGAATTATTATTCTTACGAACTAGAAAAATGTCCGCGACCGTATATGTCTATAATAACAGAAATTGCCGCGGACGAAGTCGTTATTTAACAGCTAGTTATTTATATAAAATCGGAGTAATGTTTTGATGATTAGACGGCGCCAGGCAGTCTGTCTTTACAGAGATAAGTAGGTAAAGTTAACAAAAGATAAAAATTTCATTCATGAAGGAGTCGTCGTACCTATCAGTGGTTTATCTGGGTTTATCGGACGTGATTGAATGGTTTTTGACCGACTTCAAGAAAGAAGAGGTTATAAATTCGGGTCTTTTTAATGTTTGTTTATCTCAGAACTCCCGTCATTATCCATTTATAAAACGACTAGCTTTTGCCCGCGGCTTCGCTCGTGTTAAGTTTCATACAAACTTTCATCCCCTATTTTATCCCCTTGGGAGTAGAATTGATCAAAATCCTTTCTTAGCGGATGCCTACGTAATAACATCTACCTGCATGCCAAATTTCAGCCCGATCCGTCCATTGATTTGGGCTGTGCGTTGATAGATCACTATGCCAGTCAGTCAACTCTGAGTTACCTATATATATTTAGATTTGAAAAAATATTCTTTTATTTGAAAGGGTATGCTTTAAAGTCGGTCCCATTTAAATATTATTAAATAAAATCAGATGCTATTACTAAATAAATGTAGGTAACAGGTAATTTTATGATTAATATACTCCCATTTAGTCAATAATGACAAATAGGAATTTACGGAAATCTAAATCATACATTATATTTGTTGCAAATAATACGATTCAGAAATTAACTTCGATTAAGTACCTAGGTACTTACTTATATTATGTAGTGCGTTATTATTTCCTTTAGTGAGCAAGTGTCATGCTGAAGAATATCACACTAAAAATAATTATCTCTCTTTATAAATATATATTATTATTTATATCTTTCGAATAACCCTTAAATATTCTTAAAAAACGAAAATATCCAAAGTAGCCAACGCGTTTAGACCATCCGCGTTTGAACCGGCCACCACGCCGCCTGGCCTATTGCGGGTCGTTAAGAGCCCGCCATATGCCAGGCGGCGTGGCGATACAAACGCGGATGGTCTAAACGCGTTGGCTACTTTGGATATTTTCGTTTTTTAGGAATATTCAAGGGTTATTCGAAAAAGAAAAACATATGATGGCTGCCTTATCTGTAATGCAATAATAATCAAAAGTTTCAAGGTTAATTTTAATGTATTTGGTGAATAATACTATATACCGAGTAAATTAGACGTGATTTGGAGGCAACTTTGCAATTTTTTTCTATCGAGAAAATTTAACGCAATCGTGTTTTTGAGTCATATAGTTACCAGAGTTAGTCCTGAACTTTGCTGCATTTTTATTTCAACTTGAGTATTTCATTATTATTGATATAACAGTCAATCATGCAAAGCAGTGTGAGGTAGTACGGGCCCATAAGTAAAAGTGTAACAGATATAATGTTTCTGTGACCAACCTGTTAGAAAATTGTTTTTACATTTTTCTATGTACACACACACATGTTTACACAGTTGGTATCCATATAGGCATTTCTCAGGCAAGTGTGCTTGAGGTCGGATAGTGATGCCAATGTAAACCTTATTGTCTGTAATATTTATCACTTTGACGGACACTGAATGAGACACAGTACAAGTTTTATTGTTATGTCTATAGCAGTTCACTGTCTAGGAAAGAGTTATTAACACTTATGAACCGGTATTTTTGAAAACAGATTGAAAGTATTACATTTTCTTCTCTAAAAACAGTGCTCAAAAAATCCTTCTATTCGGATACCGGTCCCTGATCAACACACTAAAATAAAAAACCGGCCAAGTGCGACTCGGACTCGCGCACGAAGGGTTCCGTAGTTTTATCTACGAAATCGTCAAAAAAATCATGCCTTTTGTTGTGGAAGCCCCCTTAAATATTTATTTTATTCAATTTTTTTGTATTTGTCGTTATAGCGGCAACAGAATTTAAAATGTCTAACAATCAGGGTTCATAAGATACAGCCAGACAGACAGACAGACAGCGGAGCGAAATTAATAGGGTCCCGTTTTTACCCTTTGGGTACGGAACCCTAAAAAATGGCCTACTACAATGGACGTAGAAAAAAAGGCCTACTACCAAATGCAAACAAGTTTTATTTTTCATTAGAGAATTCTAAAAAGCGTTTTAGAATTCACAACTGAAAAATATAAGTGCCCTGCCGGAAACAGAACAGCTAGTGTCACTCGAAATGATATAAAGTTTCCACGAAAATGCATCCTAATCGGGACAGGCATTTAGAAATTTTCATTTTTGTTTATTTGACGGCAAACGAGCAGACGAGCCACCTGATGGAAAGTGGTCACCGTCGCCCATGGACATCTGCGACACCAGAGGAGGTGCTGATGCGTTGCCGACTCTTAAGATACCTGTAAACACGAATTTATGGTGATAACTGACATTTTATACACTTAAGTACATCATGTAACAATAAACATGAGTCGCACGAGAAGAATAGTTATCAGTACGAACAACTTTAGAAGTAAGTATCTTACAAAACGAAAAATGAACGACTTTTTAGATTTTTAAGTGTTTATATATATTTTGCATTCACAATGCTATTTTTGATATACTCTTATTAAATTAAGAAATAAAATATAGTGAAAAAACTCCGACGCCGAGGTTAGAACAGGCGGTGGCTCAGTTGGAAGAGCGTAAGTCGTAAATAGACTTAAGGTCGCAGGTTCAAATCCCGCTTGGATTATTTTCACCATTTTTTATTTAAATAAATAAATAAATATATACGGACAAATCACACAGATTAGCTCAATCTGTGTGATTTGTCCGTATATATTTATTTATTTATTTAAATAAAAAATGGTGTCCCAAAGTAAGTTCGAGACTTGTGTTATGGGATACTAACTCAACGATACTATATTTTATAACAACTACATATATAGATACACATCCAAGACCACGGAGTAAGCCAAGACACAGGCCAATCTGAAAAAGATCATTTTCCATCTTGACCTGGCCGGGGATCGAACCCGGTCACTCCGTGTCGCAGGCAGGCGTGTTGACCGCTACGCCACGGAGCTAGTCAATGGATCCACCATCGAAAAATCTAAAAAGTCTCTTATTAAATTAAGAAATAAATAGAGATGTCGCTGTTGTACTATTTTCCATATGAAATAAACAGCTCATCCTGTTTTTATATTTGTCCCAATGATAAATCGTCATCATTGGGACAAACATAATACATTACAATGCAATACGCAGCTGTACATTGTAAAGAAATGCGCGATACCAAAACTCGTTTTGCTATCGCGCATTCGCCGACGGCGGGCGTCACTCTGAAATCAGCTTTATACACCGTAGAGCGTGAGACACATCCAGCTTTTCTTCTCCCTCTATAAGATACAAAACTATGATAGAAATTAAGTTACCTATAATATTGAAGTACATCATCATCATCAGGTCCGTTTTTAGTCTCCACTACAGGAGCACGACCCTCTCTGTACTACTAGGGCCATACTTGGCTAGAGCAGCCAGAGGACTTGGCCTACACTCTCCACGCTGGCCAGACGGGTTGGAGAGGTGTCTTAGATGTTTATAAGCTTTGTTTAGTTTGTATTTCCTAAGTCGCCTTCTACGACATCCACATTGAAGTACATATAAAATTAAAATGAATGGTCGGTAAATTTTGATAATAAAGTATTAAAATTATCTCTTACCAATTACCATGGTTACCTTGTGGAACAATATTTATTTTCAAACGTATAAAACATATTTATGTAGGTCAATTGAAATTACCTATGTCTGTGTCTGTGACCTATGTTAACACGATGAACAAAGGAATGTTAAATCCTGATTTTTCTCCATCATAAAATCATGCCTGATAATGATAAAGCACCTTGAGCGCGCGAATGAAACAAGCACGCATCATAAAATAAAACTCCCAGTTCTAAGCTTTTCGTTCCTAAATGTAACTGGTACTGTGTAAACTTTATAAAAATATTATTTAAACTTTTTGGTCACAATCACAACAATTTTCGGAACAATTTTTTTCACTTCTTTTAGGGTAACCGACGCATTTTTTGTTAATCTACGGGGTAACCGTTCTGTTTTTCTATTAGATGAGATGGAAACTATTTTCAAATTGATGAGAGCGTTGACCTCTTTTCGGTTTATTCAAGCTGAATTTAATTTAATATATAACAACCCATTTTCCTTTCAGCTATTTAAAACGTGATCAACCCATCAACCCCGTGACTAACCAAACTACGTTATGATATCATTTGTTTGTTCTAAATCGGATGACATAATTTGTGCATACTTTTACCTGCTAAATCGGATGACATAATTTGTGCATACTTGTACCTGCTGTATGATTTGTGGTTTCCCTGAATTTCTGATTCATCATTATACGTACAGGATATAAGGTTGCGTAACCATCACTGCAGCGGATTTAACGTCAAACGGAATGTTCTATAGTCCTGAAAAGATTCAACATAGGTACCTGAAAAACACTTGGAACAGGCCGACCTACCCACAACATAACCTAAGGGGTGACTAAAACTATCAATATTAACAACTTTTCCTAAGAGACCAATAATGTGAAAATGTCGCATTATTTTCGAGTTTCCAGGTTTGTTTCCATAGGAACAGTTGTTCATATTAATGGGTTGGATGGCCCCTTCAAGGCTAGGTCGAGATTTATAGTGCCCGTTATAAAAATGCAATACATTTCTTATGAGTTACCATATAAACAAACACAACAGCATTAGGCAACTTTGAGAAGCAAAAATACTAACAACAATTGACAGTTAATTTTGTTCATATCGCAGTTAATAACCCAATGACTCAGTGTTTTTTTTTTAGCTCCATGTGAGTTTTTCTACTTCACAGAGCGTTTGAGGCGAGGGCAGAATCCCCTTAACCTTTATAGACAACATCACCAAAGGGCCCCCAGGAGGGACGGACCTCGGCTTTGGGCGTTGCTTGTGAGCGCAAAGCTTGGAGACAGCAAACTCTCATATTGCCTGATGGGCCGCGTATAGGTACGTGCATGCATAGCCTGAAGGGCCAATCTGACAAACAATGGCAAAAGCCTTTGGAGAGCAGCAATTCTCATCTTTTGCCTTATGGGCCGAAGGCTACGTTGCCAGAAGGGCCTATCCTGGGTGCAAGTCACCCGGGACCGCCGGGCGGTCACCAGTAATCGGAGCGAAATGACTCAGTCCTGCGCCCTTTGCTTTATATCAAATTAAATCGTGTCGGTGACCCAATACACGCACTTCAAAATGTCGGAAGTATGTTGACGACCTGCGTACATATTATAATGGTATAATCTTTGAGGTTTCCACGACGACTCATACAAACTAGGAGTGCGCTGCAATTTACACAGAGGGCGTTACGTGTTACATTTAACTCTTATCCTGTAACTTACAATAAAAGCATTTAATTTATACAGATTAAATATTTGGGTTCACTGCCTGAAGATGCCTCGTGTAGAGGCGAAACACGCGTCGCGAGCACGACGGCCGATATTGCTGCAGCCTCAACGGATGCAACAGTATCGACCAGGATCGCATGCATCAACTATTGGTGGCGGGTATGAAGGGACTAACAGTAGTGGTTGGGCGCTGGCCAGCAATAGTTTGCATGAAATGGTGGAAGCATGCAAGTAAATTGTCTCAAAGTAAATGAAGCTTTGACTTTCGCAAAGTAACACCTGAATCTATTAACTAGATTAAATTTTATTATTTCGAAAAAATCTTTTCTATTTTCTAAGCTTTAACATTTTAGTCTAGTTAACTAGCAGTGGACCTACTGCCATCTAACGATGACTTTTAGAACTAAGCTTGCCAGTCTTTGCCAGAACGCGAACTACCGGATGAGAAATGCCTATAGAATTATAATATCTTTAATATAAGTGGGTTGGAGAGGTGTATTAGATGTTTATAAGCTTTGTTTAGCTTGTATTTCCTAAGGCCCCCATCTACGACATCCACGGGAAGACTTGGAGTGGTCCTATTCTACTCTGCCGGATACCACACGGCTAGCGTGGAGAGTGTAGGCCAAGTCCTCTGGCTGCTCTGGCCAAGTATGGCCCTAGTAGTACAGAGAGGGTCGTGCTCCTGTAGTGGAGACTAAAAAGGACCTGATGATGATGATGATGATGATATAAGTGACGCTGAAAGTGTCACGTCTCGTGTCGCCGATAAGCCGCCGACAGCAGTCGCCGCATACGTCGGCGATTCATACAGAATTCTCGATTTCTACAGAAATAAAACAAAAAGTATTATGTATACATAGATATTTTTATTTGAAAAATACTTCGTGTAGCTAAACTAATCACAATATGGCATTCTACGTCCGAAAAATTAATATTTTTACAAAAATCTTACTGCAAACAAACGCTTAGCGCATCACCGACATTTTGTTATTCCGCCATCTTGTCGCACGCTACTATTTACAACGCACACAATTTAGAATTTCTCCAATAACACAGATACTTACATCAGCATGTTTTTGTCCTTTACGTGTAGACAGAGCCAAAAGGACAAATACATGATACTATATGTATATATGTTTTCAATACAATTCAAAGCCGATATTTACACAAACGATAGTGAATCCGTTTGAACACATCATAATATTTTTCATATTTATCAGACTACTTATAAATTGGCTGAAATGAACGTGATGAAAAGAGGAATTTATGCATGTATTTAATATCCTTTAATATAAAAAAACCTACTTCAATCAAACTTCTAAACCGATATAGTTGAAATTGGAAAGCATACCCTTTCAAATAAAAAAGAATATTTCAAATCGGATTTCAATCGGTGACAAACATTCAAAAATATTAAAAAACAACCGAATTGAGTACCTCCTTTTTTGACGTCAGTGAAAATGTGTCTCTCTAGATATATGTATTGCTCTGTACTTTTTCCTATGTCAATATTAAGACTTAGAGACGACGAAATAAAACTGTCAAAAAGCAATTTCACCTGCATTCCCAATATCTCCCCAAGCCTTTGGGTGCGTTTCCACTGACGCGGAGCGGAGCGGAGATGAATTGAATTGACCAATCACAAGACTCAAAATCTTGTGATTGGTCAATTGGCTCTGCGCTCCGCTCCGCGTCAGTGGAGGGGCACCCTTTGTTTATTAACGGCTTATGGAACTGCCTCTCTCGTAAAGTTTAACGATTATGTGTAACCAATAGAGCAGTAGACAAAGGTATCTCGGAAGGGACACCTACTTGTCCGCCGGCAGATCCTAAGGGGACCAAAAAGGTAGAAACGATACACATTCCATTCAGTCCAGCCAAACCGCAAGTGCGTATTATGCGCTTATGTAAAACCGCTAATTCATCGAATTACAGTATTATAATCAATTCGGAAATGCTATATTTAAGAGAGAACTACTGTCACGAATATATTAAAACTACCCTCGAAGTTGTGTACTGTTTTAAACATCAGTGAACGATTGGGTATAATTCTATTTATCTAAATACCGCCATCTACTGCACACACTATCCAGTGAAAATAAAAAATATTAATTATTTTTATGCCTCATTTATTGGCAAGGTAATATGAAAGCTGATTTTCATTAAATAAAATATAAAGGTATGTCGGTGAAAAGCATTAATCTTAAGCTAATATTACAATATTTAGTATATAGTTGACTACAACTCGACCATTTTAAAAAGGCTTAGCTATAAGGCCGCTTCACACATTGCGATATTTTTGAACGGATTATAAAATAGTGTAGCCGCCTTGTTAAATTGGCCGAATAATAATGTATTTATGGTAAAACAAACACATCTAAACATATCTTACAAATACAAATATCTATTATTTCTTAAACGTTAATAAAACTTATAGCTAATGCTACAACTAATATGTACAATTTTCAATAATATAAAAAATGATATTGTGATTTAGTCGCATTTCTATAATACAACATACATGACTCATATTTTTGCCTTGCAATCATAGACAATTCGTCTATGTCATGTGACCATAGACGTCTATGGTATCGATACTGGAATCCCACGAGAAAAATTCTTAATCCAACCTCCTATTTAAAACAAGCTTGTAAAAATACGTAAGATGAGCATTTAGTATCGAATAGTCAAAATTTTATAATTTACTTAATAAAATATATTGCAAGTTCGATTGTAAGCCGATTTTATGGGATGGCAAATAATATAAACACGACTTTCATAAAATGTATAAATTAGATTACTATTTATAGAATCAATGCGGTCCTCACGTTTTTTAAGTCGGATTCACTGACTACTTCATTTTGTTCTAAATCGAACATACAATGTCCAGAATCTTCTAATCAAACTAAAAGTAGTCGGCAATACCGACTAAAACGCATGGGAACATACGTTATTGATTCTACAAATAATTATTTTTTCTAGTTTTAATAAAATTAATTTAAAAAATCTTATATAGGTTTAGATTTGCACCACAACTGTGTGAATTAAAATTTTATTATTTTTTATACTTTTTTGTAACTTATTCAATAGAAGATACACAGAATGAATATAAAAAAAAGAATATTCAATAAGCAACAATATCGACGCCTGCGATTATGAACGCGTATTCATAATACTGAAATTCCCTAAACTGTATTCCATTCCTTCGCAGTTCGCATGATGAAGGAGGAGGCGCATCTAGAGGTACGATGAACAGGAATATCGACCACATATGGATGGAATCCCTGCCCACGCCGTGTCGTCCAAAGATGGAATGGTGCAGGGGGAATTAGATCCACTGACCACTGACCGAAACTTTGCTCGTGTGACTTATCTCTCTGCATTGAAATCCGGTGAGCAGTTTTAAAGATCTAAGCAAACAGAGAGCGGAGACGACTTCATATTATACTATGTAAAGATACGCGTTCATAATTGCAATATCATAATATTATAATATTGCATCCTCCGTGGTCCAGTGGTTACGGCCTTTGCCTGTAGACCCGGGGGTCGTGGGTTCGATTACCACGGGAAGCATACTTTGTTGTTTCCAGTTTGGTTAGGAAATTGCAGGTATGAATCGCCTGATTGTCTGATAATAAAGATGATTCCGTGTTTCGGAAGGCACGTTAGTCCCGGCTGCCATCTGGTTGTCGTTATAGGAATCACGTCAGAGGCCGAGAGGCGGTTCCGAAGAACTCTGACACCAGGTTGTGCATGGTCAGTTGACCATGACACCAACACGAAATGATGATGATGATAATAAAATTGTTGATTACTGAATATTTTTTTTATTTTCGTACTGCGTTACTTCTATTCAATTGTTGAGTGAGATAAGTAAGAAGGCGAAAAGAGGAATGTCTCATTTGAGATTCATAATCCATCTTGAAGGATCGCCAGATCAACACAGATTATCTCAAAGACATCTACTTATATATTTTTAAAATTCACTCCAAGTACATTAAAAATATATTGCTTTTGGTACTTATTACAGGGACATAAGGCTCAATTTGTTGATTAAAGAAAATATTGCTTTTCTACTTGATGATTGTAATACTTATTACTTTAACATTAAGGCTCAATTTTAAGCTTTCTTTAGCTGCTCTTCCATAAAATAAATAATTTTACAAAACAATTCTTTAAAAAATTAGACGAATCTCTAATGATCTACCTAGTCTTAATAAGATAACTAAAAGTAGAACATATATCCAATAGGATACGGTCTATTTTTATTAACCATAGCTTTTTAAGAGTAGATGTAAATCGAATACACAATTTATTTGCGTTTCTTTCATTAGCAAATAGCAAATTCCATATATATCTGGCAATCCTTTAGGAATTTAATCGCATGATTTAGTAGCTTATAGTAATAATAGGTAGGATGTACAATGAAATTTGTTTCTACTACAGGCCTAGCTCTTCACTGAGTTGATTCCTGAGGTAAGCTAGCGGTACGGGAGGGGTGATATAACGTGTCCGAACTGTTTTGCTGTACGCTCGACTGAACTCACGCGTCATTTGACGTACATAAAAACACCCTTCCGTGCCGCACCCATGCCTCAGACACAGACTCAGTGAGGCGCTAGACCTATAGTTCATAGTACGCTTATGTGAGTCGAAAAACTTAGGGACACGAAAACAATTGTTATCAAATGATAAATGCTGTTTTATTACTATTCTAAAAAAGTTACTGTGCATCATAACGTCTCCATCAACTGGTAAAACAATACCTTCAACATTGTTAGTTTAACACAATTTTGAATTTATAAATAATAGTCACTTCAATAAAATTATTTTCGATATTATCAAAATCTTTTAGCGAATTTTGTAAATAAATTCCAAAGCATATATTAAAACCAATCATAAATAAATCACGATCTACAGCCAATTCGCCTCTCGTTGCAATTCTAACGCCATTCTTAGCCGCTATATACAAAGCTGAATCTTTCCAATATAATTCTGTACAAAAATAAAGTAGGACACATAATATTATGTATTTTTCTCAATATATACACGACCTAAAGTTACCTAACGTTAACGTCTTGGTGTTACCAATTTATTATACTTTCTTTAAAAACTAGAGTATAAAATTTGACTCCACTCAAAATATTCTCCTATTAAATGTAAATAAATGAAAAATTATATAGATATATGAACTCACACACATAGATTAGTTACATTTATATGTATTATAGGCACAAATGAACAATATGGAGTGCCGATACAACAAGCGACATACTACCACTACGTACAGTTGGCGAGGGATTTTAGTCCTACACTTGATTCGAGCGAATCCAATCACACATTTAAAAACAAAACATTCCTTGTATTCCATCCCAGTCCCTGCATCTCTATATACTTACACATAAGGTTCAAAATTTAACCGAATTTGAAGCGCCCACAAACCAACCAGTATCTTTCGTTTCGAAATTCGAATAATAAAAATAACAGTGGAAGAGATCATTAGACTGCCGCCTGGCAGTGTTTTGTGCATTACATTGCATTAAAAAAGAAAATTTTAATGTCAATTAAAATAGACATCATGTTTTGAAATAAAACATTGTTTTATTTTATTCGACGTTAAAATTTTTGTTTTGTCGAAACTATTCTGTAGTGAGATGGTTAATATATTTAGTTATTCATAAAATTAAAAAATTATGCATAATCTTGAAATTACATGCAATTTTTGAATTTTCAATGCGTTCTTTGACCTCTCTACGATACGTTCCTAATATATATTGTATTTAGAATTAGCGATCAAAGACCTACTTGAAGGGTTGTGACAAACGGTAGACATAGTCCATAAAATATCATAAATGCGAATGCAAGTTTTCATACACACCATACATTTTTCATACACCTCTGTGGTACGGACAAGGACATGGTGCTACCTTTCATCCCGGGAAAAAGCTACCTTTCATCCCAGAAAAGAGGCTACCATTCATCCCGGAAAAAAATATTTTTATTAATAAGCTTGCTACAAAATTACATGACTCGAGTCATATTTATTAAAAAAATATCGCGTAGCATACGAGACGACTGACTGGACAAACTTCAGGAGAAATATAGTAGAACGTACACTCAAATAGAATGTATAAGATGCTGATATAACCCCTTCTGAACAGGCGCTGAATAGGACAACTGTTTGTTGTCCTAATGCACACAGTTTTGAAGAACTATTAATAATGTCCTAAAGTCGGCATCCGGGACCGGATCTTTGGCAAAAGGGTTTCGTTCTAGTAGTTTCTACCGATCGTCACAACCCTAGAACTACAAAATTTCGAAACAGTTACGCTATTGTCTCCTGCGCACATTTCAAATCCGCACTACAATTAATTATTAAGGCTATGCACGCTTGCAACACTTTATTGTATATCGTATTACATAAACAAAATATTTTTATACATACCAAACCAATAATTTAAAGCTGCTTCGTTCTAAACTTTATTTCATTTATGTAACATAATACAGAATTCCTTCTTTTTCAGTCAGTAATATATTAAAATAGGCCTTGTTATGCACCTCAAGTGTGAGGGTTTTAAAAAATATGTAGTGACAACCCTGACGTCGGGTCCAAGATATAAGAGATTGTGTATTCTAAAATGGGTCTTATAAATTCCTGAACGAGTTGATTCGTGCGTCAAGGAGTTTAACGCCATGAAAAACCAATTCTGGCGTTAATGAAAACGCGATAGAGCGGACCAATCTCTCCATACAATGCTCTTGCCGCTCGTTGATAGTGCTTGGATTGACAGCACGATTAGTTGTACAGATCTGTGTTTAGTTAAAATTTTAGTAGAATACTCATTACACATTGAAATAATCGTAATAAGACTGGATTTCAATTTTTTTACCGACTGCCCCACGCAGAAGGGTAATATTTCTCGCGCGTATATTTACTTTATGCATGTGGGTATGTAAGTAAGTCTGTTCCATTGTGACTTCCTGTAGCCTTGACCGGTTTAGAAGGCGTCATATAATTATTTGTCTTCTCTGGAATGTCATAGGCTTAAGTTTTAGTTGTATGTTACATCAGTTAAAAATCAATATGGCAGTAAACTGTCAAAAAGGCAGAGGATTTATTTAATTTTTGAACTAATTATACTACTTGTCAATTAGGCGATCTATAATATTAAAGACTACAATTTGACAGCGGTTGCCAACTGCAACTATATTTTTACTACTCAGTTACAACTACTATGTTACTACTTAGTTGTTGCCAACAATACTATCCAACGACAACAGTTAATCGGAGCATACTTTTCAGTTCTGCTCTCTATTTCAGACAACCCTCATTATATTATAATAGGCCTTTTTACGCACCTTCCTTATCTGTATTACGTTACAGAAAATGTTAGCTGCCATAACGTAAATGCAATTTTCCGATAAACCTCTTTACAAAAAACCACGAGCCATTATCGAATACGATAATTAACATGGACATTCACTTCACAAATTAGAAAGAATAATAATTGTGCACGAAGGGTTAAACATATGTCAAACATTCACTTTTTCACAATTATATATATAAACGGAACTTAGCACGAACCTTTTTATTAAATGTTTCCGTTGACGTTACAATGGACTTACATCCATCGTGGTCGTAACGACAGTTTCGTGCTAAGGTCCCTTTTATATACATAATTATGTGTTTAAAGGGCGAAAGTTTAAAAAAGAACATTTTCTGTTGCCATCTTTGCTAATTCTACATATGGAGGTCATAAATAACATGGGTGGTAACAGAAAATGGATGTTTGTTACAGAAAAAAGTCGAGGGCGAGTCATACTAATACAGTTCGCCAAATACAATACAACAAACTACTTCACAAAGTAAAAAAAATAAAATGTTTGTCTAGTCTCCATCCATAAAAAATATTTTCAAGCTGACTTAGTTATAGCTGTTTCTATAACACCAGGTGACGTGTCAATTGGGCACATTGACCTTCGAACCATTGTCACTTACTATACAACCTATATTATAGTAGAAATATGTTTCGCTGAAAAAGGCTATTTGACTCTCAATACATGTCAATTTTTACAACAGTTCATAGTTGTCTTAAGAAGCTTAGATGGGCGACACTAGCATCCCCGTCATTTTATTATTTTACTCGTAAACTAAATCAAATAAAAATATCTAAATCTCTATTTCGCTAGAAAAATTACTTATATTTTTGGTATTACTTTTCATTATTTTGCATCTGATAAACTAAGATTAATTACCGCCAACAATTACCGTAATTTGTAATACGGTAATACCATTGAAAAATACCAAGTCTTTAACTACCGAAGTGCAGATTTTCTAATTTGATCTGATTTAGGAGGTAAAGCGCTCTTTGAGCTAGTTGAACCCTCACTATTCCTCCATCGGACTACGAGACGCAGACAGAAATTTCACCCTTTTATCGTTGGAGTACCAAAGAGTCGAACTAAACGCTTTGACAGTTCCTTTTTGGTTCGAGTAGCTAAGGTGTAGAATGAGCTGCCTGCGTCTATATTCACAGACAAGTACAGTCCCGGGACATTCAAAAGTAGAATAAATGGGTGTCTCTTGGATAGGCATGTAACATCTTCTTTCTCTTAACTTACTTATCGTCTTTATCTTAACTTACCATCAGGTAAGATGGGAGACAAATGCCTACGTCCACCATTTAGTAAAAAAATAAAGAATAAAATGACGGGTGGGTCTAGTTTCGCTTATATAAGCCTTTTAACACTCTCCATCTCACTCTGATTAAAACACGAAGTCTCATACTCCATTTCAAAGAGTCTTGAGGCATCGATTCTGACTTTTACTACAGTAAAAAAGTCTCATTCTAGATAATACATTGGCGACCATATTCCGCGCATTACCAACTCTTGAAGCCATAAATGTCAATGGTTATAGGAATGTGCAAAGCAACGACACCTTATCGATAATCAGCTTGCTTGCGCACGAGTGGTCGATATCTGCTAGATCCTGATTGGATATACCTTATCGATACCATGTCTATTGTTCTACAGTTTTCACTACATATACGACTCTATAAACCGTGTAAGTGCGTGCCAGATAGACCAAATTCGTAATGCACGGACTTACACGATCGTTTGAAGCTATGCTCACAAAGTATAGCTCTCTCTTTCTATTCTATACGATAAAGTGTGTACTTGGTCACCGTACAACCTATTTCAGCAGGAATACGGTAACCGCTGAACCACTGTTGTATTTAATATATCTGTTCTTATTCTATCCACAATTGTTTTAAATTATCCTCACGGTTTAAACCTTTCTCAGTCAAAATAAAGTGTTGGAGACTTCGCAAACTAAAACAATATGTTTGTATACAATAAAGTGTGTGCGTGCTCACCGTACAACCTATATTAGTAGGAATGCGGTCCCGTCGAAGCACTTTCTAGGGGTCGCTACTGTCCGTTCACTGCCTAACGCGCCACTCATAGTCCGTAGTTTACCAGGCAGAGAAGTGAAGGATTACCTGAGAACAAAGTTTAGCTCCATAATTTAACAGTTTTAAGTTTTAGTTGTATGTTAGTTAAGAATTATGAAAACATTGGAATAGCTAGCTCTATACCCACGCTAGCTACGCCACTGCATAAGATCCTATGTAAAGTAATGGTGGGACACAAATTAATAGATTAATAGTGAAAAAAGATAAGATAGTTGCTTATATATGCTCGACATGCTCGTGCTTATATACTTAGTAACACCGTGTCTAGGATATAACCAACGCGGTCCATAAAAAACCTGCATGATGAGTTGCTTTTGAAAGTCAAAGATTTTTATTCAAAATTGGATATGTGTATCTCTTTTAGAAAAATATTTTAGACGTCTAAAAAGGATAGTTTTGTTTTGATATTGATGCGTTGAGTGTGATTAATACTTTTTTTTTAAATGAGATATCGATGTACTAACCATCGACATCTACATCAAAATGTTGAGCACGACAGTTTCATTGGCTGTTTTTTATAAAAAGTAGTATATACACTCACTACCTTATATCACCCGCGAAGTAATGGTCGTTTTGAAGAGCAACAGAGGATCGAAACGTAATCCTACTACTTGGACCTGAGATTCACAAACTATATACCGTCTTATTATAAAACAAGGACTAACTTTAGTACCTAGTTTAAATTATTATCCGACCAAAATAAGTCGACACTTATCATTTTGACGTTTAGTCAACTGTCATTTTCAATTTGTTTTGGACGTATTATGGTTTAACTAGGTAGGTACTAAAGTTTGATAATAAAGAAGATTCCGTGCTTCGGAAGGCACGTTAAGCCAGTGGTCCCGGCTGCCATCTGGTAGTCGTTAAAGGAACCACGTCAGAGGCCGAGAGGCGGTTCCGAAGAACTCTGACACCAGTGAGTGCATGGTCGATTGACCGTGACACCTACACGAAATGAAGATGATGACTAAAGTTTTATAAATCCACGTTTTAAAATAAGGCTATGAATCCCATGGATGGGGATATTCATATTCATATTTATCCATATTCATTTATTTCACAAACAATTATACATTGTGTCGAAATTATAAATAAACTTATATCTACCTTATCTTCTAATATCATCTATCTAATACTACAATATAATTAAACAATTTACATCGTATTTATACTTACTATGGCAATTCAAGCCATAATAAGTTTAAATATACATAACTCTATCTGCCATTTAAGAAACCTTCGGTACTGTAATAGCATTTTCCCAGAAGGTATGACTTTAATATTTTTTCAAACTGTCGATAAGGTATGAAAGAGGCAGGATAGTCACCTAGTCGGAATCGGAGTCATCGTTGACGCTGGACCTTAGCTTGTTGAGCGTGCGGCGCGCGGCGGGCGTGTCGTCCTCCTCGTCGGACGAGATGACGATGTGCTTGCGCGGCTTCACGCCCGTCGCGCCACGCGTCATACGCCGCGCCGCCGGCGCACCCTCCGCGCCTGCCATAATCATAATCATAATCATTTATTAGCTCAAATACAGTACATTGAAGATCTTAAATCTATTCAAAGTGTCCATTGTATTTAACCTAAAAATAAGGCATGCAAATAATTTAAATTAATTTAAAAAAAACTTATCATATAATTTTATTTATAATATTGCCCTGGTAATATTTTGATTTCATAATTTAAAAAAAAACGGGCAAGTGCGAGTCGGTCTCGCGCACGAAGGGTCCGTCCCGTTATCTATAAAAACGGCGAAAAAATCATGTCTGTTGTATTGGATCCCCCCTTTAATTATTAATTTTATTACATTATTTATTTTTAAAGTAAATATATAACTAAATATTCCGTTAATATTTCAAGCGTCTTTCTTTTGCCGTTATCAATATCGAACAGAAACAAGCAAAAATATCACGTTTGTTGTATGGGAGCCCCCTTAAATATTTATTTTATTCAAATTTTTAGTATTTTTTGTTATAGCGGCATCAGAAATACATCATCTGTGAAAATTTCAACTGTCTAGCTATCACGGTTCATGAGATACAACCTGGTGACAGACGTACAGCGGACCGAAATTAATAGGGTCCCGTTTATACCCTTTGGGTACGGAACCCTAACCCCTTTTTTTTTAATAAATATTGGTTTAGGCATTTTGTATCTCATCTCACCTGACGGTAAGAGACGATGAAGACGAGGATGTTACATGAGATACCCATTTAGGTATTCTACTTTTGAATGTCCCGGGACTGTACTTGTCTGGGAATTCTTGTATTTTAGATTTTCGACCTTCAAAAGCGGAAGTGCACCTCTCTCTACGCATGTTACAGAAATAAGCTAACTTATAAACTTTAACATATTTCAATACAACAGGAAAAAAAAAATCATTAAATTATAAAAGTACTTATTGGCAAAAAATAACGGAAGCATATTACATTTTTATATGAGGTACACCTGTATTAAACTAGTATGACGTGTGTGTAAGAAAAGAAAGAGATAAACAGTGTATATGTGTAGTAAATCGTAGGAATAAATTAAAGAAAAAAAATAGGGCTAATTAAGTTAATGTGTCCAATGCGCTTCAGTGTTAGCGTAGTCCAGGGTCCTCAGCCAGATGGAAATTTTAAAGAAAAAAAAAATTACATTATGACCGTCCGTACACAACTATAAACTACGTTAGCGCCATAACAGCTCCGCTTCTTCAGGTCAAGGGCCTGACATTAATCAGGTTTTGGACTCAGTAATCTTAACTTTAAGGACAACATTATAATATGACACTAACCTGCAAATTCAAAATTAAATTGAAATAAAATAATACATTATAATTAGTTTCAGTAATACCACGTTTATAAGTCGCCTCGGCATTGTTCAATGGCGCTACCTACCGCCGACTCAAATCAAATAAAAACAACAGTGAAATAACGAACTTATTGCGACTACATAAGATTTAAAATGCAAATACTCTAGGACTCATGCTATCTCACTCATAATACTTGTAGGACGCGGCGCCGCAACAAACTACAGACATGGCGCGAACGCATCAGCCAATAGCAAACGGATATTTTCGCGCCATGAAAATATTTCATTACATCGGTGTAACTTATAAAAATGGTAGTACTATATAGCCCTTCTCTCTTTACATCCTTAAATGCACCATTGCCTGTTTTTCCTGTTAGTAGTAAATATATTTCTTCAAATTATCGATAAAAAATATTAGATCTCACCATCCTCCTCTTTGTGCTTGGCCTTGGCCTCCTTCTTGGCCTGTTTCTCTTGCTCCTTCTTGTCAATCTTCGCCTGCTTGATGGCTTTGCACTTCTCCAGCGTGGGTTTGCCGTCCAACCCAGCAGCTATGAGTAGGTCGAGCATCTTTTGCACTCGCTCTTTGTTCTTTGTGCAGCCTATGAAGAAAAATTAATGTTTTTATTAAAATTTTTAAAAAATTGTGTTATTTGACGATTTTTACATCATTAGCTGGTCCTAACGAACGATCTTAGCGCCATCTAACTAACGTCAATAGGATATCTGTTCGGGAATCGTACCAGTATTGAGCAAGCGGCATCAATTAAACACTTCGACGTATCTTGTCAAACCCAATTTTCATATTATTTGATTTTCCTCGTCAGCTATTGCCGTAGCCTAAGGCTAAGAAAATCAAAATTTCACGATAAGTGAGTTACTCGTATCAATTATTTGTAAGATTAGATGACGGAATAGGATTTTTTTATTTTTTTTTTATTTTTATTTTGAATAGGCTTACTTTTGACCTTAGACTAACCCTGGGGGTAAAGACAAGATCTACGATGGAGCGAGCTTGCCTAGAAGATGCCTGTTTCTTCTAGGCAAGCTCGCCATGCCTGTTTCTTCAATTTCTGCTTCTTCAATTGAATCATACACACATATATGTACGTTTCGTTCGACCAGTGCTTTGCATGATTTATCGTCAGTCATTTAGATGTTGAGAGCAAAGAAGTTGGGCTTTCTGGGCACACCAAGAGGTGACCCAAAGATTGGTTAGCACCACAGTCGCACTCACTATTGTTGGGGAAACCCCACCTAAAACGTGATTCTATTTTCATGGCATCTGCCGTGAACTGCCTCCGTGGTCCAGTGGTTAAGGCGTTTGCCTGTAGACCCGGGGTCGTGGGTTCGATTCCCACGGAAAGCATACTTTGTTTAGTTGGTTTCCAGTTTTGGTTAGGATATTAAAGGCTTGAAACACCCGATTGTCTGATAATGAAGATGATTCCGTGCTTCGGAAGGCAAGTTAAGCCGTTGGTCCCGGCTGCCATCTGTTAGTCGTTAAAGGAACCACGTCAAAGGCCGAGAGGCGGTTCCGAAGAACTCTGACATCAGGGAGTGCATGGTCGATTGACCGTGACACCTACCTTTGGGCTGGTTTGTTTAAAGAACTGAAGGAATCCTTATCCTTACTAATATTATAAATGCGAAAGTGAGTTTGTTTGTTTATTTGTTTGTTTGTTACGCTTTCACGCCGTAACTACTGAACCGATCATCATGAAATTTTGCATACAAGTTCTCTGGAGTGTGGAGAAGGACATAGGCTACCTTTTATCCCGGGAAAAAGGGTACTATTCCCGAGGGATCGACATTAACGTGGGCGGAGCCGCGGGCGAAAGCTAGTCAAATATAAAGGAATAAGCAGTTACCCTCAACCAGCTTCTTGTAGTCGAAGCGAATGCCGGCGGCCTTGCAGAACTTCTTCATCTCGGTGATGCCGGGCTGGCGCAGCTCGGGCGGCACGGGCGGCCGGCCGCGCCGCTGGCCCGGCGTGGCCGGCGCGCCCGGGGTCCCAGCGGGCCTCGGACTCGAGTTCTTGGACCCCTTCGGCCGCCCCGGGCCCCGTTTCAAGGGCGCGTCCTGGGAACAACACCTGAATGTAAGTTTCCTATTTTGATATGTTAAAACTGTTTTTTTATTATTATTTTATATCGTGCTAAACATTAAATCAAAGGTAAACTCTTGTATTGTAAATTATAACCTATCATTTATGAGTGTATTATATCAGGTATACAACTAGATTAAGAAGAGCATTCTTCTACAAATGCGACAGTCTCTAGTTTTCTCAATTTTGTTGGATATTTACTATTAAGATAACTATTACGATGAATATACCGTACATTAATATTTAGCGAAATGCTTCAATGAAAGAACGAAAAATACGCATTTTTTAATTTTTATCACCAAACCAAAGCGCACGCAATCTAATGTAAAAGAAGCTGGGCTGGTTTCCGTCAAAAGATATTCGAGGAAAATCGTTGTGATTCCAAAAATGAATAGCTGAAAATATGAGAAATCGACCATTCAAGTCTGAGAAAAACGACTAAGCATTTTAAGAAATAAAAAATGAATACGGAAAGAACGTAGTAGTCGTTTTGCAGGAAAGAATTGTTCAGTAAGATTGTCAATTCTAGAGGTATTTGTAGAATTAGCAATCTAGGCCTTGCGTTAGATGTAGCGACGATATACGTAAGGTTGCTGGCAGTGATTGGAGAAGAAAAGCTCAAGACCGAGCTCAGTGGCGTGCCACGGGAGAGACCTATGTACAGTGGACGAGCGTAGGTTGATGATGATGATGATAAAGATTGCCAAGTGGCTTCTGGCCCTACTGTCTTCTACATCAATTCACCAAAGTCCAGGTATTTGACTGTGCCAATCAATCTTAACATGGGCAATTATCTCAAGAAAAATCAAAAAATTTAATTTTCTCAGAGAATCGCCTGGACATGACAGGAAGAAAGGGGCAGATTTTTATTTGTATATTCTTATGAATAAATAGAAAGTATATAAGAGGAATATTCATTTCATATTCAAGGAAATTAATTTGAGTTGTAAAATCGTAACGAATAATGAAACATTAAGCTTTATTGGTTATTTATTTATTCTTTACTGTTCAAATTACGAAAGAATGAATATTTTACACGTAGTCTGAAGGTAGTGGAAATATAAGATATTTGAGAAGTCGTATGGCCGACGAGGTGCCATAATAGTCACAAGAAAAAATGATATAAAATAATGATTTTACAAGTCGATGGCTATAAAGAAAGGGACAAGATTGAAGACAAAATAAGAAAGTATTTGAAAGGAAGTCACAAAAGAATGGGATCCCAGGACCCTCATGAAATAAAAAAGGAATTTATGAATGAAATCGACACAAAAGAGTCAATCTAAACAAGGAAAAGGGGCGAGGAAAATAACCTCAAATTCCTAGGGCAGTTGTGGTGCAAGGGGAGTCCAAATCTTCCTCGAAGAACTTTCGAAGCCAGCCTAAAAGCGCTGTAAGCACAAAAATACACAGCCAAAAATACACTCAAATACATCAACCCTTCTGGGCACAGGTTTCCCTTCCGAAATTATACTACGGCTTAAGCATATTACGTACGCGCTTATATTAACGTACTACGGCTAATACTACGACAGTGTTAGTATATAAAGTGGGGATACCCTTACGTCATCGCTATCCTCCTCGTCGCTCCCGGATTCTCCCGAGGAATCGTCGTCCGATGAGGAGTCTACTGTTGTCACCTGGAAAAGAGTTGTACATAGATAAAAATTGCGGTTTCTGTACAGTAAATGGCAGATCAAGTAACCCACCAGAGAATTTGAAAGGTACTCATCTAGGTGTCCAGGTATTGTAGCCAAATTGCTAGGAATTTAAAGAATTTGATATTCCATTAGAAAAAAAAAAGGAGATAAGAGTAGACAGATAAAATTGACTTTCCACCGAAACAATGCACAAGAATAAAAGATAAAAACTAAAAGAAATTGGTTAACAACATTAACTACCACAATAAAAATCTTTTATAGCGTTTGAATGACATATAAGTACACTAAAATTGGTCGTTTTACACTGTAAAATAGACGATGCTTAGCCATCATTCATACAGGACGTGTTAAGATGGCGTCAAAACAATAATTAAACTTACTCTATTGCCGCAGTTTCTGCTAACAGAGTGAAGGCAAACCCGAAGGGAAGAGCCAAATGTCAGTTGCTCCCCTAATTGCACTTGGGTGGAGACCCAATTATATCAATATTCACCTCATTCGATATCAATCCCCTGGCTTGCAACTTAGCAGCTGCAAGTTTAGCTGCAGCGGCTTTCTGCGCTGCGATATGAGCCGCTTGAGTCGCTAGCTTCTCCCGCTCGGCGTTGGCGTCATAATAGTTGAATAGGACCTCCATGGATACCGGCACATCGCCGAAGTAAACTTCGTTTGGTATGTGCGACGAGTCGAGACAGTCGTCGCTCCATCGCCTACAGGAAATCGAAAAGAAAGGTGTTACTAAAACCTAATGGAATGGGCTCCTGAGGTTATCCCTACGTGCTGTGACTTGGGGTCCTTCAAAAGGCGTTTACAGGAATCTTAAAAGTCGGCAACACATCAGCATCTCCTTTGGTGTCGCAGATGTCCATGGGCGACGGTGACCACTTTCCATCAGGTGGCTCGTCTGTTCGTTTGCCGTCAACAATATATAAAAAAAAAAACTACCGTACGACCGGATGCAAATATATGGTGTCATGCTTTAAATGTTTTATATTTTCGCGGCTGGCAGGCTAGGTTACTAAAAGAAAAAGAAAAAGGAAATGGCAAACCAGTATCCCTGCCAAATATACTCATTGTGAGTGTTTTTTTCATACAATAAAACCGATAAGAGCTTAGCTCTTAAATATCAGAGAGGTTACAATAAAAATAAAAAGAACGAATATAACGAACGAAATAAAAATGAAAAGATTTTTACTTCAAAAGCGATCGCCAATTGGCAAAAGTATCTCTTGTCAGATTTTGAAAAGAAGTCGGCGACTATATATACGAAATATTTATCAAAGTCGCGTTAAATCAAGAAAGATTCTAAAGTAAGAACAAGTTACCGACAATAAGTTTTAAACGAAAAGAATAATAAACTCGGGCAAATAGAGACAAATAGAAGAAAGCCGTTCTACGAGGTCAATGTCAATATCCGGCCTATTTAGTACGATTCAAAGATTAAATTATAATTTACTTACCGTCGGTACCATTGATTTTCACCATTACCAAAGAAAAAGGCCCAAAGCCTTTAGAGATTGTCTAATGTAATAGTGAACTCCGCGTCTTAATTATGATTATTTCAACATATGAGATTTTAATGCAATTTTTAAAATGCGAGTCTGGGCAGATTTTATTGTGACTTCGGATTGGTCCGCGCACCATGTCAATTAATTAATCGTCAATCCATGTACTTTTATTGTAGGCAGCGAGTGCGCTTACTTTATGGAGTTACGCTTTCGTAGTAGTTCAGTCACTAGTTGGTCAACAAGTCCGGCTGCTTGCGGATTTGACAGAACCTCTATAAAAACCAACGGCGACGAACATTTTTATAATTATGACGTGTATCGACCTATTTTTATGTGAATATTTATGCACTGAAGAGGCGTTCAGTTAGATTTTTTAGATGAATTTGAACTGATAGGAAGCAACGATGAGGTGGTACACGCAAACTCAACATTACACTCACACAGATTAGACAATCTCTACAAGGTTTTAATAAAAAAATATGTGGAGTATCTCAGACCTCCATGACTCACCTTCTAAACTGAATTCCGGAGAAATCCTTCCTGAACGGTCTGACGGCGTACTGATATCCTGGGGCCCTTGGTCGGACAACCCCCTGTGGTGCGGGCGCGCGGGGGGCCGGTGCGCGGGGGGTGGCCATACCAGGGGCGCGGGGGGTGCTCGGCGTGCCGGGGGGCTTCGGCTTGTTGGTGGAACCTTTCGGGCGCCCTCGCTTTTTGGGCTGTCAGGATACGGGCAACTTAATAGGTATGGGCAAATTTGCGGAATAACCGCATTTAAAAAAAAAAATCTCGATACCGACGTCATCAGGTCATCTATAAATTTTTTGAGTAATTTGTGATCTTGTGTCTCGGGATACGAACTCCAATAAGGGAACAATGTATAACGTTTTTTATTTTTAATATTTTTGTAATTCATTTTTTCATTTACTATGGCCAGCATTTTGATTGAAGATTTCGTTTATTTTAGCCAGCATTTTTAAGTAATTAAAGATCTATCAATCAGTTTGAATGTAATAAGTTTTAAAACCAAAATATATAAAAACCGTAAGTTAAAACAGGAATGACCATTTTAGCCATATTTCTCAGAAACCTTAAATGCTTAAAACAACATATTTGATGCCACAAATATATCTATTCCTATATTTTGAAAGCGCTAGAATCGATTCTATTTTTTTTTTAATTAAAAGTTTTCTCAACATACTCGAAAATTCGAACATTATTTGTCAACCTTGTACTGGGCAAATACACCTCAGCAATTATTTATGAAAATCAATATCTTTCGTGTTTTAGCGGCCAGCAAAATTACTATGAAAACTCATATATGTCATGTATGTGATTTAAAAATGTAATGACCGGTTGACTCTGAAGTAAAGCTACTACGGAGGTAAATTTTCAGAGGTTTTATTATTCAAAATTCGAACTGGCTTACAAATAATAAAAAAAAAATTACATTTTGAGGCTTGGAGAATGTGTTTTTTAAGTAAATTTTATACTACTTTGAATTTCTGCGCCTTTTTATAGAAACTACTGTGCAAGCCTAGGCTGCAATCAGGCATTCGACGAACTCAAGTGATTTGGTGCCTCGGCTTCGCCTCGGCCCTCATTCTCACTTTCGTCCGACAATGCCTTTTGCCGGCCGACAACGTATATGAGTAACTGTCGATTCATAGTAACGGAAAAGCGACGGGTCGAACATTTTCGTCGTTGCATCGCCGAAACTGCGAAGCGTAATGACTCGGAGTTAGGCGATACCATGGATAATCTCACTGACGAGGTCGTCACTATTTTGTTATAAGAATAGATAAGTTTTGTGACAGTGTATATGCCGACCAGGAAAATAAAACACCTGTTGCATTATTATAGATGCCATAAAAATAGTTATGACTTCTTGTGGCTAAATAACATTAAAAATTAATTAACATTAAACATAGCAAAAACTTATTATCCCGTTTTTATTTTTCTGGTCAGCCAGTAGCAAACACTTTAAAATAGACTCGCAGGTTCACCTGAAAAAAAAATACATTTCCCGTCCATATTTCGGAAGGGAGAACCGTGCCCAGCGTTCGGTACACACGACCACCGACCAAGCGCAACAATCGACCTTATTGCTTTGAAATAAGATTCATTTTGTTAGGCTTGATAGGTAGCCCACATACAAGTACGAAGTAGGTTTCTGCAGTAAAAATTGATGCGGGGAGGATGTTAGATTCACGGATGGTCGTCAATGCGGACTAGAATCTTTGACTGCGACGATTCCGCATCAGATGCAGCTATATCCCCCCTCCCGCGGCGTTTTAAGTACCACAGAAGCGTACTTAGTAAAGCGCAACAGTTACACCAAGTATTCTGTACCAATGGAAAGATCTAAATCTACATGTAAAACTAAATGAAGAATCCTGTTGCTTCAATTTGTTCACCAGCACAGAATTCTTTGTGGATCTGTCGTAAAGAAAAAGCTGATGAAATAACAACAGCATCTACTTACACTCACCTCGGAGCCGGGGGTGGGTGCCTTGCCCGGGGTGAGAGCAGGCTTGCTCAAGTCTGGACTGCTGAATGGTTTTCTGTCTTCCGCACTGAAATAGCGCAGGTTAGTTACACATAGACTAGAAATATAATAAATAAGAGGGAAGAACAGTACGCAAAATATCCTAAGATCAGACAGGTAAGACAAATTTAAAAAACAACGGGTTACACTGAAAAATCCATCTTTACGGTCTCAGGTCAAGTGTCCGTCTTACGAATTTTCGATCAGGTCACGTGTCCTGACGCGAGTTTAACATTTTTACCCATCCCAAAAAGTGCACAAAGCCGCTAAAAATTAAATAAAACGTCATTTATTGCCCAAAATAAAATCCTCTTTTACAAATGCGTGTTTAAAACAATGTAAATCAGGTTGCTACATTTTTAATGTATGGCAAAGGAATGCCTCGGCCTATGTTAGCCAGGAATAGGGTCCGAGCATACGTTTTTTTTTTAGGCACCCCTCTCCCTGAGATCGAGTGGAAGTGGGCTGAATATTTACACTTTCTTATTTAGAAAAGTAATAAATTAAATAACCATGAATGATTTAACAGCAAGGATGCAAGAAAAAATATTATTTACACAGCTTGCCTTTCTTTTTTGACATGCGTTTTATATGTTTTTTTGTTTTCTTTTCTTTTTTGTTATTGCAATATTGCTAGCTCCGTGGCGCAGCGGTCAACACGCCAGCCTGCGACACGAGAGTGCCCGGGTTCGATCCCCCGCCAGGTCAAGATGGAAAATGATGTTTTTCAGATTGGCCTGAGTCTTGGATGTGTATCTATATATGTATTTGTTATATAAACTATAGTATCGTTGAGTTAGTATCCCATAACACAAGTCTCGAACTTACTTTGGGCTAGCTCAATCTATGTGATTTGTCCGTATATATTTATTTATTTAAAATAATTTAAAGACATATTTTGACAGAAATATTACACGTGCACGTGTTCCGATTTATGTAAAGGAATGTCTGTTTTGTAACCGGCGACGCGCATTCATGTCAACTCTCGAAGCGAAAACATATTTATTTGTAAATGACCGTATATATGTTTGGTTATTATGTGAAAGTCAATAAGTTGATTTGAGTGAATATTAACATACTTGTGTGACTATTTAAAAGTGAATTGGTTGATTGTTTCAGTGAATATTAGTTTACTTGTGTAAATTAACGGTTACCATGGTTCATAATGGTTTTAATAATGATTCAATCCTTCTTCATCCTACATGTCTGCGCCGATTTTATAGTGAATTCGGATTGGTCCGTGCAATAATTTAATAACATATTTTGACAGTTGCCCTATCTATCATAGTATACATACATAATATCACGTCTTTTTCCCATGCGGTAGACAGAACCCAGGTCTATAAGACTTTATGGCCATATCTATAATTTATTTTTATTTTTTACAATATTTTAAAACAGTTCTTTCACACCTGCATTTTTGCACTAGCAGTCTTAATTTAAGTATCTTTTAAGTAAATACGAGTCCAATATTTCTTTGTTTTCTAACGGAAAATAGCCCATTAGAAACCAGTAAAAGTGTGAAAGAGTACAAGAATTTGGTCAATGTATACTTACGGCTTGTCTCCAGGTGGTTTGGCCTCGGCGGAGATTTGCGCGTTCGCTCCAGCTTCTAAAGAACCCTCAGGTTTGCAAGCTTCTGGTGACAATTATTTTGTGTTAGTTTCCAATTTCACTTTTTTTTATTATATAGAACGGCAAACGAGCAAACGAGTCACCTAATGGTAAGCGATTACCGCTGCTCATGGACAACTGCAACACCAAGGTGTAACAGAAGCGTTGTCGACCTTTGAAGGAGTTGGGGGAAGGACATGGGGGAGGAAATGGGGGAAGAACGGGCCTCCGGCTCTCTCACTCGCCAAACGAAGCATGGAAGCGGTAAAGCTTCTACTCAAACGTCGATTTTCTGTGAGAATGTGGTACTTCCCCGGACGAGCCGGCCCATTCATGCTACTACGAAAAATTACTTTTGTTGGTAGCGTGGCTCTACCATAACTACAATAAACCACAGTAAAATGGTTCACCCTTCTGGCGGCTTTAACTTTAAATGCTCCATCAATTTTTACGGCTTTCGAACTAGTTGAAAAGCCGTGAAAATAGATGGAAAACTAAGCGAACCCTTACTATCCTTACAGATATTATAAACGCGAAAGTTTGTGTGTATGTATGAATGTTTGCTATCACGCCAAAACGACTGAAAGTATTTATTTTAGACGAAATTATGCACACATATTACCTGGATTAATTGAAATGTAAATTTAAATTGCATAGAACATGAAATCAGAAGAAAAAAAATAATATAAAATATCATACAAAGCCCTTCAGGCAAATAGGCGACCAATACTGTTGAAAAGAGTTTCTTTCTCTCTTCTTCTCTAAAGTGGTCGGTTCCGAAACGCTAGTTGTTTTTGTAGCTTTTGAACAATAATTAATGTCTCATTTAAATTTCATCGAAATCGGTTCAGTAGTCTGTTTGAAGTCGGTATTTTTTTTAACAATCTGCCTCTTGCAGTCTAAAATCAGCTTTTCTAAGCTTTCGATGTCCGTCCATGATCCTATTACTATACGGCTCCGTTTTTACCCTTTGCACATGAGACCCTAAAAAACGGGCCAAGTGCGAGTAGACTCGCTAGGCTATTACAGGTAAGGATTCGGTACCATTACCTATAACAAGTTAAAAATTATTAAAAGTCGATCCCTCGGGAACAGTCCTTTTTTCCCGGGATAAAATGTACCCTATGTCCTTCTCCATACCTCAGAAAACGTGTATGCAAAATTTTATGATGATCGGTTCAGTAGTTACAACGTGAAAGCGTAACAAACAAACAAACTCACTTTCGCATTTATAATATTAGTTAGAAGGATTTTTATTATATGATGTAACTAAAAATTTACGCTTTTTGCAATTTTTCCTTTATCTGTGCTTCGTACAAAATTTCAAGATCCTGAGTACACGGGAAGTAACATGTAGGTTTTGATTCCCTTGCTAATGTCAAAAATTTGCGGCATAAACGGCTGTATCTATTGATTTCGTTGGATTAGAAGTTCGATTTTTTTCGCAGCTCCAAGGGACAGTAGACCTGAGTATTTGATATGAATTTCAGCTTGATACCTCCACGCGTTCCTGAGAAAAAGGGTCTTGACAGACAGACGGACAACGAAGTCCTATTAGGGTACCGTTTTTTCCTTTAGAGGTACGGGACCCTAAAAGTAGATATTGAAAGAGTGAGATATAGTTACCTGTAGGTTTCTCGCCGGGCTTGCCATCTCCACCATGTATGTCATCTGTAACAAGATTATTGGTACAAAACTCGGGCTTACAAACATATCATGACAGCTCCGTGGCGCAGTGGTTAACACGCCAGACACGTGGGTGCCCGGGTTCGATCCCCGGTCAGGTCAAGACGGTAAATGATCTTTTTCAGATTGGCCTGGGTCTTGGATGTTCTGTATGTATTTGTTATATAATATAGTATTGTTGAGTTAGTATCCCATAACACAAGTCTCAAACTTACTTTGGGCTAGCTGAATCTGTGTGATTTGTCCGTACTTATATATTTGTTTATCATCAAGACTTTATCCCTTACGGGGTAGACAGAACCTGAGGTCATAAACCCAAACACCACGTGTAGTGTGTTGGTAGGTCGTAAAGGTGGAAAACAAAATCTAAACAAGTTTTTTTGCCAAAATTAAATTTGAGACAAGCTTCTATTATAAAGGAATCCACACTGTAAAGTGCTTTCCAAGACAAATCAAATAAGCCCAAACACAATTAGTGTATCTTGTGTAGTTTAAGATTTCCTATGGCCATCTTCCGACTCCATCATCAGACCAGCGCAACGATTCCATAATATTGTATTGTCATCCGATTTACTAATGCATGCAAAATTTCAGCTCAATTAGTAACCGGGAAATGGATCAAATTTAATTCGCAAGAATTGATTACATCGGGACAGGTGAAACTAATTGAAAGCTTGTAATAGTGTTGGTAAAAAAAGTTAAAGGCGACTTAGAAAATACAAGTTAAACAAAGCTTATAAACATCTAAGAGATTCCTCCAACCCGTCTGGCCAGCAGGACAGTGTACACGGAGAAAAATTATTTTAACAATACTACCAGAACGTATCGTAAATATCATTCTAGTATAAAGAAACAGAATAAAGTTATTTTCACCAGATTAACTTTTGACATCAAATAATCGTATTGTAGGGTATGCCAGAATATTATAGTAATATATATAATTATAATTAATATAATCGTATTTTTCGTAAACAATACTTAAACCTATTTACAAGTACATTTTATTATTGTAAAGAGAAAATTGTAATAATTATAAAGTCTACCTGTATAATTTGTTTGTTGTTACTAGCTGTCAATTGATAACTACAATATTTTTGTAATCTCTAAAAGAATGCAAGTAAAGTTAACTAAGCTAGAATATGTTAGATTCATATAGTACTATTAACCAGGTTATTTTTCACTGGCCCTATCAATGTATTTTGTATTAACCAGCAATATGGTTCTAACTATTAAATGAAGCGTATTATGTTAACCATTGTATACTAAAAGTTGGAACTACTATTTACGTTAATAAAGGTTATCATATAATGGTTTTGTGTAACATAAATACCGTGCATCAAACGAAACGTTGTTTACGTTTGCCAAAAAGACTGTGGCACACTTTTCGAGCCATTTTTATTTATCGTGTGTCGTGTGCGCAGGCGGGCCATTTTTGTGCACATATTCTTTCTAATTTGTGGTTTTTGTGCGGTTGGTGTAAAATTGACACTGCAACTTAGTAAATTGAACTCGTTTCATAATTATATATAAGTTTATGTGGTTCTTATCTACGTCCAGCAAAACAACACAAAAAGGAAGCGTAACGTTCAACCTCAATATTTGCATACCAGTACCAACAGTGCTTCAAACACAGCAGTTAATGGGTCTTTTATATACACTGTAAGTTTTTAAATAGGCACTTTATAACAATAATATAAATTAGTAAGCTTTTTTTAATAACACTGTTGTACAATACAATTATTTTTATTTTTAGGAACTAAAAGAGTTATATTCTGAAAGTGGACTGTTATCAAGTAATAGTCGTAGAAAGATATGCAACATTATTGTAAAGGACATCCAGTTCAACACTGCTGCAGTACGCTCAAGATATTACAACCATTTTCAGCAAGGACAATATTTGAATAAATAATATATAAATAACATAATAATAATTGAATTTATTTCAGGCATCCCACCCATAGGTACACCTTACAGAATAACATTGTAAACATTTGAAAAAAAAGCTTGTTTATTGTGCACTACATACACCGTAACCAGGCTTTAAAAACAGCATTGTGCCATGAATCCAGTTCACTCTCTGAACACCCAAAGGGACGTTGGTCTTGTTTTTAATATATGTGTGTTGACGTGATAGATTTGTTCGGCTCGTATGATGGCTTAGGTGCCAATTCACCTCCTATAAAAACCGCCCGCGGGTGAGCTTCCTCCTTCATTAATTTTAAGTCGTACATTTATTTCATTTTAGAATTACCTTATCCTAGTCCAATGCTGGGCGATTGTACCACTTAAAATTGTTGAAGTTGGAGACTTACCCGCAGGCGGGTTGTTTTATAGTAGGCGAATAGGCATCTAAGTCGTCATAAGAGCCCGAGTCGTACAAATTTGTCACGTCTTTACTACTTTCACAAGCCTGTTACAATTACCTACTTATGATAGGTAAAGTAAAAAATAGAGTATCGCTGTAATAAAAAAAAAATAGTAAACTGCACAATATTTTTTTCATTTTTTTAATAAACTTAACCATTGCATATGATGATAGCTAAGTAAATGTTAGTAACACAAAATAAAATTATATTAAACTGAACAATATACTCATTCTGTTATATTTAAAATAAAAATAATGTAATTAATACAAATGAATGCAATGTGCACGATACCAAAATGTTATTGATGTGTACCAGCATTATGTTAAACTGTGCTAGATATTTTGGTAAGCTATTACCAGATTTTTCTAGTAAAGTCAACAAAACAGTTAGCTGTCATATATATTACAATAAAATCTAGTAAAATGAACTATATTCTAGTTAACTAAACGAGAATTTTCTCTCAGTGTAGGCCAAGTCCTCTGGCTGCTCTGGCCAAGTATGGCTCTAGTAGTACAGAAGGGGTCGTGCTCCTGTAGTGGAGACTAAAAAGACCTGATGATGATGATGAATAGCGTTGGGTTACTCACCGTATCGCCTATTGAAATGATTTTTTAGATTTTCGCCCATACCCACCGTCATTTACTCGTGCGAGAAAGACAGAAGTGAGACCGTTCGAGCTCTGTCTCGCTCTAGTAAATGACAGTTCTGAGTGATAGACAAGGATAGAAGCATAGGAAATGCGATATCCTGCTGACAGACTTAGTTCGACCCTTAGTTATAGGATAGGGTTCCGTTTTTACTCTTTGGGTACGGAACTCTAAAAACGTTAATTGTACCAACTGCTTCTCTTCCTGCGCGCAGACCGGAGAATCTGGCTAAGGTAATGAGCGAAAAGCGAGCTTTTCTTACTTTTGCTGACAAGGGGGAGGAGGGGGTTGAGAATAACTGATATATTGCTTACGTAATACTTAAACGGTCCCTGGGGGAGAGAGGGAGCAAATTTGTGTGAGAAAGATAGTTCTGTGCTCCATGTTTCGGAAGTTTCGATTCCATCTTTTGGAAGTTTAACGGCAATTTGTATGTAAAACTTTTTCTTTGTTGTTGAGAAAACATATAAGATAATACTTACCTTTATTCATCTGATCAGCCGGTTTGTGAGCGTCCAAGCTTTTGGCGTCTGCAACAACAATAAAAAAATCAAATCTACCTAGACTAGCATAAGTTTTGTTACAATTAAAACTTATATGTTACATATTTATTAGTCTCAGCAAAATACTTTTTTTTTTTCTTCCTAGGAAGATTTCCACGAAATCTGGCTTTGGAAGCATCATAATAGCAGCCTTAAGGTTTTAACAGCATGTGGCCGCCCGGATCGCCCCGAGGAAGTATTTTTATATATGTTGTTAGTACAATATACGAATATAAGGCTGATACCAAGCTTTTGAAGTGTCTGTAATATGACCGACGGCTTCATACCCCCTTTGTGCAAGGCGATCACCGTAATCCTATTTTCTTTAACACCCCATTCCATATCTTATACCTTTAACGAGCAATTCTTGTAAATTTATTTCTATGATCTCGGAGACGGTTCTAACGATTTCGCTGAGATTTGGTATATGGGGGTTATCGGGGGTAAACAATCTAGATTAGTCTTATGATTGGGAAAACGCGTGTTTTTGAGTTTTCATGCATATTCAAGTGTATATATATCTTTATTTTTGTTTAGAAAAGTTTAAAAAATGTAGTTAATGTTTGATTTCACTTTTCGATTATCACCTAAACACCACCATATTACAAAAAAAAGTAATAACCGAGCAAATGAGGGGAGTTACAAAATGGACTCCGGAAGATGGATACAGAAAAAGAGGTAGGCCTCGAAAGCATTGGTGTGATGATATCATGATCCATGAAAAGAAATGGTCTGAAGTGGCACAAAATAGGGATGCTTGGAAGGAAATGGGGAAGAACTTTGCCCAGCAGTGAGACAGTATGGGTTAATAAAAAAAAACGAGCAAAGCTCGGTCGCCCAGGTACTTGTAATATGATAATAAACACGAAAAAATATGTGTAATGGCGCGAAATCGAAAGAACTTTTTAAAATAATAAACTCGTTCCAAATCTGCGCTCCCTCTATTGCTTACTTTTCCCCATTCATCCAAGCGAGTAGTATCCCGATACCTTCATTTCCCCTAAATCCAACGAATTCCTATCCTTCCCCAGCTTTGAAATGCTTTCGATGGGCAGCGTCGTCGGACGCACAAGAAGCCAAAGAAACTGCGTTCACAAACCCGCCTGCCATGAGTGGCGAGTACGGCAATATCCCCTCAGTGATAAGGAAACACCCACCGACTAGGTGTCCGGAAGACCTGACCAATGTCGCAACGCTAGATGCAGGCCGATTCTAACCGGTCAATCTGGAAATCCAGGGGGAGGCCTATGTCCAGCAGTGGACTTACTACGGGTGATATGATGATAGTGGGGAATATAACTGCACTGTAGTTTTGTTTGATGATTTGAGTTTGACCCCCCCCCCCCCCCCCCCCCCCTCTTGGGAAGCAACGATGAGGTGGTACACGCAAACTCAAATAATGCCCATTCAAACTTGCCTTAAAGATCCCTAAATTGTACGTGTCGGGAAACAGCAACCTGGGGAGGGTGTTCCATTTCTTAGCGGTTCGCATAATGAAGGGGGAAGCTTATCTAGAGGTGTGATGAGGAAGAACATCAACCACATACAGATGGAATCTATGCCAACGGCGCGTCTTTTATGAGGGTTATCGCGTCTAAATTTTCCACTCATCATCATCATTTCGAGTAGTAACAGTCAATCGACCATGCACACCCTGGTGTCAGAGTTGTTCGGGACCGCCTCTCGGCCTCTGACGTGGTTCCTTTAACGATTACCAGATGGCAGCCGTGACCAGCGGCTTAACGTAGGCCGAAGCACGGGGTCATCTTTATTATCAGACAATCAGGTGATTCAAGCCTGCAATATCGTAACCAAACTGGAAACAACTAAACAAAGTATGCTTCCCATGGGAATCGAACCCACAACCCCCGGGTCTACAGGCGAACGCCTTAACCACTGGACCACGGAAGCAATTATTTATACTAACACAATTTGACCCCAATAAGTAATCGCCTGCATGGGTATTACACGCCGCATTAAAGTAGCCAACATATAGACAGATAGGACTTAAATTTCTGGAACGTAACAAAACTAACTTACCCAGTGGCTTGTCAATCGCGGGTCTGTGAGCCAGGTCGTCGGGCTTGAAGATGTCAGTCTTGATTTTAATTTTTGGCTGGTCAAGATCTCCACCCTGAAAGAAAATAATAAGGCTTATTATTTTTGAGGCGACTAACAATTAAAAAGGTAGTTAATAGATTCAGGTGTTACTTTGCGGAAGTCAAAGCTACATTTACTTTGAGACAATTAGTCTCTGTTAGTCCTCATGCCCGCCACCATGCGGCGCAGCGGTCAACACTCCTGCGACACGAGAGTGCCCGGGTTCGATCTCCGGCCAGGTCAAGATGGAAAAAGATCTTTTTCAGATTGGCCTGGGTCTTGGATGTATATCTATATATATGTATTTGTTATAAAATATAGTATCGTTGAGTAAGTATCCCATAACACAAGTATCGAACTTACTTTGGGGCTAGCTCAATCTGTGTGATTTGTCCGTATATATTTATTTTTATTTTATTTTAATTTATCATGGGATGATCTTCCCTTTGTGGCGGCCGAGCATACTACCTCGCTCCCGCTACATCCTCTTCCTTGAGGTATAGATAAATATGCGCCATGCATTCCAACCATAGTAAATGACTATGCCTTACCATCATGTCTCCTTCTGGATGTGGTCTCTTTTGTGAGTCAGTAGGCTCCAGTTTGATCTCGGGCTTTAGCTGCTTGACGTCCAAGGGTTTCTGTGTGTCCAGTGGCGGCAGAAGATGCGTCTGCGGCGGCCAGGCCGGCTTGTGTACGCCCACGTCAGCGTAGCCTTGGACTGCGGACAAACATATTGCGATTGCGAAGTCACAGATTCCAATGTTACATAAACCTTATGAATATCCTTCGGCATTTCCAGCTACCATGCTGGACTGAGAGAAAAGGAATGAAGCATTTTTTTTATGATATGGGATGGCAAACGAGCAAGCGAATCACCTGATGGTAAGCAATCACCGCTGCCTATGGACAACTGCAACACCTAGGTGTGACAGGAGCGTTGCCGGCATTTCAAGGAGTTGGGGGAGGACATTGTTGGGAGGACATGGGGGTGGGAAATAGGGGGAGGAGGATAGGCCTATCTACTATCTTCTTTTCCTGTGGGAAATAGGGGGAGGATGGGCCTATCTACTATCTTCTTTTCCTAACGTTCAGATTATAAAAATTCAACCAAGAGAATTGGCGAAAATCTATCTGAATGCAAATATGGATTCACTACTTCGATTCCGTTTATCAACTACTTGCTGAAAATGGCCTTTGATCTTATGGCCCCAGGCTTTGTCTACCCAGGCAGATACAACAAGGATGTGTTAATAGCTTGTATTCAGCCTTTTAGCCACATTAAGTCTTCTGTTGATTTCGTCAAGAGGTATGCAAAACAGGAATGAGAAGCTGAGAGGAGGCCTTTTTAATATTGACACAAATATGTTATACAATTTTAAATAATTATTGTTTTTGTTGTTTGTGATATATTGAATAAACATTTTTTCCTTTCTTTCTTTAACTTAAGAGGAAAGAAATAGTTTAGTGACACAGGTTAAATGAATTCATAGTTTTAGTAGCTGGTAACAAAAACAGAGTTTGTTTTTGTTACCAGCTACTAAAACTATGAAGAAAGTTTTTTTATACTTAAGGAGAAGTTTTTTATACTTCACGAGCAGGTCAAATGAAGTTCTCTCTCATCTGAACATTGCTTGGTTCCATCCTCAACTATGGTGCCCTGGAGCCCAGAGTCTGTTTTGAATATTATGACAGCATGTTAGTAATTTAAATGTCTCTCTATTATCTATACTAATATTATAAAGCTGAAGAGTTTGTTTGTTTGAACGCGCTGAACTACTGGTTCAAATTGGAAAATTCTTTAATTTTTGTGTTGGATAGTCCATTTATTGAAGAAGGCTTTAGGCTATAAAACATCACGCTGCGACCAATAGGAGCGAAGCATCAGTAAAAAATGTTTTGAAAACGGGGGAAAATTCATAGTTGAGGACATCCGACGACACAAAAAATGTGTATTAAAGAATTATTCCTCGAAACGAACTAAAAAAAAATCCGCGACAGTTTTATATCTATACTGGCTTTCGCCCGCGGCTCCGCCCGCGTCAATGTCGATCCCTCGGGAATAGTACTTTTTCCCGGGATAAAAGGTAGCCTATGTCCTTCTCCGAACTCCAGAGAACTTGTATCCAAAATTTCATGATGATCGGTTCAGTAGTTACAGCGTGAAAGCGTAACAAACAAACAAACAAACTCACTTTCACAATATTAAGTAAGGATTAACAGAAATTGCCGCGGACGAAGTCGCGGGCAACAGCTAGTATTCAATAATCTTAATCTAGTAAAAAAATATAAAGGTTGTGAATACATACAGTACTTACCCATGTGGGTCTGGGGCATGTGCAGCTGCTGTGGCTGCTGTGCAAAGCTCTGGTGGTGCGGGTAGTTCTGGTGCGCGGGCGGCGCGTACGACAGGTTCTGCGGGGCGTAGCCCCCCGGCGGTGGCGGCCCGTACGCCGCGAACGCGTCCGGCGGGGGGTAGTGCGTGTTGTAAGCCCCTGCGTACGGCTGGTACGGGATTTGGTGGCCATTGTCTGAAAGAAAGGAGTAGCAATATTGTAAATTTATTTTTTTTGTATTGCGCCACAAAGCCACAAAGTATTATTTTTCTAATTCAAACACAAACAGTTTAGATTATAAATATTTTAGAAATCTGCTGAATTGGAACTATGGAAATTAGTGAAATTAAGCATGGGCCTCTGGCTCTCTCACGTAGATTTTCTGTGAGAGTGGTATTTCCCCGGACGAACCAGCCCATTCACCAGGCCCAGTCACAGTTGCTAGCTAGTTATTTTTGCTAGTTTGATAGGTACTGAATAAATTTACAACAAGTGTGAAAAAAGTCTGATGGAGTTTCTTTATTGGCTTCCATAATTTAAAGAGCATGTCAATGTCTTGTTTTTTTTATTTTATTTCTTTTAAAGCCTTATAACCTCCATATGAGATACATACTGATTTTGCTGAATGTGACAATGAACTGTTCAATCTTACGTTCAGCAATCCATTCTCAATAGGTACCCCTGCTAAGAATCTGTCCCACAGTGTACTTGACCAAGTTCCAACAAGATGTGTAAGAAGTCTTTCTCTCTATGGCAAAATCTATACGGGTCTCATTAGGTCACACGCATCAATAACAAGGATTTATAGTCAATTTTGGAAAGAAACAACCTAAAAAAGACTATTTATATTTTGATAAATCTTCCATGCCATGAGTTTGAGCATGGCAACAACTGTATTCAAACTACAATTATAGCATGTTTCAATAGTAAAGCAGCATAGCATTATTGAAAAAATATTTCGAGAATTGGTCATCAATTGACTGGCACTTAGATGAAGATAAAAAAATGGTCAAGTGCAAATCGGACTTGCGTATAGTGGGTTCAGTATGATAAATTATTAGGCCCTTAATTGTATCACATATTTAAATTAAACATTTATAGGTTGTCTTGTAATGTAAGTAAAATCTCATTATTATCTCTCTAATATATGATTTGATTTTTTTGACAATTATCATCTGTAAACTGACTTTACAGACAACCAATTTGTTCAATAACATGAAACTGCAAACAAAGGTAGTAAATATTGTAATTTTATAAAAAAATATATTTAAGAACTTTCTTACAAACCATTTTAATTGGTATGCAAAACTATTTTAATGTTTTTTTCTAAATTGTTACACCCTCAAATGTGCCCCAACTTTTTTAATTAACACCATATGTTCAAGTTTCACAGGTCTGCTCCCATGAATGTCCCTCTGGTATAACAACTTTTCTAGTATGAAAGTAAGCCTTCCCTGGCCTCAAACTATCACTACACAAAATTTTATCTAATTAATATATCTGTTCAGTTGTCGAAGAGCGACGTTACCTCGTCACTCTTTGACAACTGAACACTGACCGAATGTTGTATTTATTATACCTAAAGGTATGTATGAGATCAAACATGTGTTTATCAAAAATACTCAAGAATTACACATTTTTTTACAAAGCTTTTCTTTCTCCTTTGCAATAATAGATAACAGTCAGCTGATTAGCACAATTTCTACAACAACACCAATTCGTAATGAAACTTTACTCTCTATAGACATTGTATCAACCCCCTCAATGCTAGACATCTATGTATGCATAAAAGCTATGAAAGCTCACCTCTTTTGATAGTTATGTGTTGAGAGATAATCAATGAATGATTTTCATTGCTGTTTAATAACCAAATGCATTTAAAAGCATGAACGGCAGTTGCAATGTAGTTAAAATATGTACAATAGAGAAATTTAGAAACTGTGCCATCATCATTTCGTGTAGGTGACGCAGTCAATCGACCATGCACACCCTGGCGTTAGAGTTCTTCGGAACCGCCACTTGGCCTCTGACGTGGTTCCTTTAACAACTACCAAATGGCAGCCTATACCAACGACTTAATGTGCCTTCTGAAGCACGGAATCATCTTTATTATCAGACAATCAGGTGATTCAACTGTGCCATGTTGATCCCTTTTATTCGTTGAGGTGATTTGTCCATGGAGAGTAAAGGGTGTATTATACCATCCACTCGTCAGTCACTGATGAAAGAGATGCCGCAATACGTGAGAAACAATTGGAGAAATTTCAAATCGTTTCTCACATATTGCAGTGTCTCTCTTGTCAGTGGCTGAATTCCGGACATTATAGTAGGCACTTAACACTAAATCTGGCAAACAACACATCCTTTTATAACCCTGTAGTTTGCATGTGCCGACTTTACAATGATTTATCGAACGGTGTTGTCTTGACGTCTTTGTCCCAAAGTTTGTCTGCTTTAGATCTGCAGTCAAAAAAGTTTGTTTGTAATTTAATTAAAATCCCCACTTTTCTTTTCTTTTTTATTATTATTTAATTAATTGATTTTATTATGTTATTTTTCATTTGTATTTAGTTTAAATTGTTTAATTTATTTTTTTAGGATCATTTTTATTAGTAATTTTAATTTTTAGTTTAATGCCAGTAATGTATGTTTGCGTTGTATTCATTATTTAACTTTTTGTGTACATATATTAAGGATTGCGATCTGACCTGTATTATATTGAATATTATTGTTGTCTTGTTTTGGTTGCGATCTGTTTTATGTGCCGTATTAAATAAATAAATATATTATGTTATTCCTGGTGCTCTCACTCATCCACACAAAGTATTAAAATATGATTACTATACCTATTACTACAGCCTCTATGCCCACAATCATGGTTGTACCTAGGCAACCTATCCCCTAGGTGGTTAAGACATTACATGTGTGTATGTATGTATGTATTACTAGAGGCTGGATGTATTCAAAGGCTGTTGGCAACATAAAATTTATTAGGTCAAGATTTCTAGTTATTTCAAGATGCAGTCAAAGTTATTTTGAGTACTGATGATATTTTATCACTTTTTGTAGATATTTAATATGATACTGTTTTGATAATTTCGTTCCAAATAAAAAATATTCTTAATAACTCCAAATAATTGCCTACTTATTAGCAATATAGGAACTTATTACTATCATACAACAATAACAATAAGAAAAAAACGCAATTTACGCAATTTTCTGCTTTACTCCTTTCACTGATATAAACATTACAATGTTTTAGAAATGTGGCGATTAGATTGTGTGATCTGCTCAAGCCTTTCACTGATTTTCTTACAAAATATGTGCGGGAGATATGCCTCGAGCGGGTTTAGCTCTCGCCGCGCGGAGGCGGGCTATCGAATTCGTCGCGAGTGCGCACTCATCGCGCGATTTTCCCGCGTTTTCTCGACACAATCTGCTCACAAAACTAACTTACCAATATAATTGAGCGGCAAACCATTTCCTTGCACTACTCCATGACCCGGCTCGCCCTCCATTCGTAACCGCTTCTGATTCATGGCTCTATCAGCTTCATAATTCATCTCGGTAACTAAAAAGAAACACCTTTATGTAAATCACAAACCACAAACACTTCTAAACACATTTCGACATGATTATTCCAAAGAAATATCAATCGTAACACAGTTTTTCGCAAAACTGTGACAGACGCCAACCGGACGCTAGCACAAAACACAGGTTATATGCTTAGCAAAAGCAAACACAAGCGTACCTTTGTTGGTCACTGATTGTTATTGATTTTAGTTAATAGAAGCACTTAGAGCACTCCCCGCGATAAATTGGAGCATAATAGCGCACGATATGTAGTCAAAATAACTGTTGCATACAAAATATGCATTAAATTATCGGCCTAATGACAGTAAAATCAGAAAAAAATACAAGTGAAGCGCACTGAAGACGGAGTTCATTTATTTTTTTTCTCATTCTTTCTTTTGAGGGATGTCCATTCTCAATTTTTTCACAAGGGAATAATCGATTAGAATCGCACGAATGTGTCTTGTTTGTAATCGTTTGACGTTTTTCTGTAAATAATGTTTAATCTTTAGCCTGTGTTCATCAAGGATAAATTAGTATTCTAATCGTGAATAATATTTATATTTATTACAATTTTTTTTTCCTCTTAATAATATTAGGGAGATAGACGTAATTTAGTGTAAATTTACTTTGTCCATCATTCATATATACCTAATCAATCAAATGTATTTGTTTAACGTACGTTTAATGTATGATTCCAACAAAAATATAAATATGAAAATTTATTTTTCAAAGTTTAGTTGAGTTTTGTTAATTACATTGCTCTTATCTGCCGTGCTTGTATGTGCCTTTTTAAGTGTAATGTAACAAATTTTAACGTATTGCGTTTGCGTTTTTTTTTATTTTTCGAGTATTTATTCGCATCTGCTCTAGTTGGCTGGTCCAGCCGCCACTGTTAGGTCTTAACTCCTATATAGATTGGAAATGGTTATTATTGGTCAACGCATTTTGTTGAAGGAACCCTAAAATCACTATTTTAAGTAAAACGATTAATATCGATTATTATTCGACTACTGTAAACTAATATGCCGAAACAAGCATAGAGAAAAGGTTGCCATATTAAATTTGTTTTCCGACAGCAAATTGACATTGACATATTAATTTTCCTCTGTCTCATTTGACATTTATTTCTCGATTTTGTTTCTCTATGCCAACGTTGCCAGAAGGTTACATTTCTTACATTTTTCGTAACTTTTGACCTCCTCGCGTAACATGTAAGTAATTTTTAGATTTAAGGCATTTTTCGTAACTTTTGAGAATAACGAGATTTGTAATACTAGATTTTTATTGAAATTAAACGCATTCAATTTGAACGCACCTTAAACTGGCGCGTCTAACAAGTATTTCACTCCATATCACACTCAGAGATGGCTCTGAATAGAAAGCGCCATTTTATCATATCATCTAAATAGTCTTGTTAATACGTAATTTTGGCACTCCAGCCAGATTATCCAGTAAGGTATAGACATCGTGACGATCTAGATGTTAGATTTATCTTTTGTGTTTTGTTAAAGACAGACTTAAATATGACGCAGACTATAATAATGGAACAGGGCAGGTGGATACAGCGTAGGTGGCCTCTTCTTTATTATAAACAAAAGTCACTGCCGGTATACTTGACCGATTAGATGCCGCAAAGCGTTATGCTATATGGGGGAGGTCATGGAGTCATGACCCACCCCCCTGGGCTGGGTCCAGGACCTAAGTGGACCACTAATTAAAATTTTATTTATTATGTAATAATTTTAATTATACATTTTTTTTAATATTCATCCATAAAAACGTACCCATTGATATAGATGAAGTGATAACGCTTTTCGGACGAAGAGGTACAAGAAAAATTGATTTTGTCATTTTAATATATGTTTTTTTAAGTACAGTAAGTACTTACATAGGTACATTAATAAAATACCCACTTTTTACTTGTATCTTTGAAAAAAATTATATTATAACTTCTTGTGACTTGATCACGACTCTCTGACCCCCTTGGCACCAAAGCTGGATCCGCCCTTGGCTATACTTCGACCCCAATAGAGTCTGGCCATCGAAACGTGATACTGAGATTGAGTTTTTAAATTGTTAAAATGTAGATATGGCAATCCCTTATGAACTAGGAATAAACAATCTTGATAATATAATTAATTGATTTAATTCTTACACACTGAGACTACTATATCATACGTATACACAATACTCAACAAAAAAAGAAACAACAGTTCTGTTTGTTTAGTAACCATCGTTTATTTAAAAATAAAAACAAAAAATAATTATCTAAATGAAGAACTAAACCTAGGTTAGGTATCATATTCAAAATCAGATACCAAAAATTCGATTGGCTCCTCAGTAACACTGCTCAAATCACTATTACTGATTACATTTATTATAAACGGCTATAATGTTGTGACGATTCTATCTCGTTCTATATATTTCTGTTCCACATGCATTATATGATCAGTGCATTTTTTCCAGTCGTCTGAAGTTACGGTCCCAAATTCGTCTGAAATCGCTATTTCTACGTCTTTAACAGTAAGACTCATATTTTTGCTGCCAACTTTTCGCAATGGTAAGGGGGCAACCGAAAACGTCATGACCATTTTCTTTTAAAATTGCATCGACTTCATACTTTGGCTCGGTCTTGTGTCTGTGCACCAGACACATCAACTGACTATTGGCCTCTAGTTGTTGTGAACTCTTTACAGCATTTATAATGTTATTTAAGCTGCTATCATCGTTATAGGCTTTGTCTCTCATTTTCCAATACCATCGGGACATAACCTCTATACGTAGGAGATGTTACTCTTTCGCCAATAATAAAAGCACAATTTAACTAATAATATTTCGAGTCCAACGAAATATGTCTTCCAACCATGGAAAACTATTCACCAAATATGTATCAAAATCGTTTGAGTGCACTAACCTGTCGCAGAAATGATTTTATGGAAATATTGTTTTTTCTCGCGAAAAATAGAGGCTCGTTCTTTTTGTTTCGCTTTATATTTACACACCATTGTATGAATTAACTTCCTCGCTGAACTTTAGATAGGTTTCGACATATTAACACAAAATATCAGTTTATTATTTCGAAAACTGACACAGCGTGACAGCCAACGTACTACGGTTTGACAAGTGCTACGTATTGCCATATAAAGAGTTCTGTTTCAAGGTCAATATCACGTTTCGATGGCCAGACTCTAACACGTAAATTAAAAAAAAATACAATAATGTAACTTTTGCTACAAAAATGTAACATTTCAGGAATCGAAACGTAACTTACAACTCAAGGGCCCTGGCAACACTGCTCTATGCTTCAGAGTGCAGGCAAGGCAGGCAGACAGATTAACACAGATATAATATAATCCTGACGGAATAACATTCATTTTGAGGTTATTTTAATCAAGTATTTGCCGATTGCTGTTTTCAATTTTCAAGAAACTGCAAACATTTTGACAAAAAGCAAAATGGATATCAATATTTCTTTCCTTACTGGCTTGGGTTGCGGAATTTGCTTAGGCATATCACTGTTCGCTTTGAGAAATTACTTTGGTTCAGCATCTAAAGCAGCAAAAGTTGTTAAAAAGGTGAGTTGAATATTGAGTTTATTATACCTACCATAAGTCGTCTCTATGCCGACCTGCGACCTTTATACGGATATTGATAAATCCGGCACTATTTAAGTGGTTATTACGAGCAATTTATGTATAATTCTGTATACTTTTTTCAGTTTGTCTCAGATTCAGAATTCAAATTAGTACTTGTTGTGCGAACAGACCTGCAGATGAGTAAAGGGAAAATTGCCGCTCAGTGTGGTCACGCAGCCGTAGGCGCATTTGAAAAGGTCCAGAAAAGAGATCCGGAAAGCCTGAAAATCTGGCAGATGACAGGCCAAGCAAAGATTGCTCTAAAGACAGATTCTGTAGATGAAATAAAACAGATCGCTGATAACGCTAAGAAGATGGGCTTGATAACTTCTTTAATAAGAGATGCAGGCAGAACTCAGATAGCACCAAACTCTATTACAGTGCTGGGTGTTGGACCAGGTCCTAAAGACGTAGTTGATAAAGTAACTGGACACTTGAAGCTATTGTGAAGAATGCTACTGTAAGATATTACTGTTGGCGTTTATATATGAATCTTTGTTCTTGACGAGAGGTGTGTTGCATGAAAATGTTGAGGCCTTGTAATAAAGCATTATTTATTACCTAAATTTTAGTTTTTCTGTCATTTGTAAATATACCTTTAAAGTTTATAGCAGGGCTTGTTTTAACGGTAATATGGGTATCAGTAATCTTGTAACAAAACAATATGTATTTAAGAATTTAAATTAATTTTACCAGTACCTACACATTGTTGCCATCCCACACGAAACGCTACTTTGAAAATCTTGTAACAAAACAATATAATATTGTTAAAAATTAAGATTAATTTTACCAGTACCTACACATTGTTGCCGTCCTGCACGAAACTGAAACAACATTTTTAGCCCTCACCTAGCACTGCACATAACACAGCAATGATGCGCATGTGCACCACTGTTTCATGTGTAATTTGCCAATACTGATGCAGAGCGAAATGGAAAATACTCACATGCTGTCCCGACCCCACTTAAAGTGGGATAAGGAACAAGGTGTCAGATTTTTCAAGCTGCCTTAAGTCACCTAACATAGCTTAACTGCCATCAACGATATAAACAATTTCTGATTCTCTACCAGTAGGTACCAAATACTAGTAAAATAGTATCAAATAATAGATACCATGCATAACAATACCTGCTACCTCTGTTATAAACATTAACAAATTGATTGGTACCAATCTAATTACCATACTGTGGTTTCATAGAGGTACTGGTACTGATGCTACGGGCTACTGATCCTAGGGGGACCCAGCCAGGAGCAGAAGAGCTAGGAGGACTAGTTAGTAGGGGAATGGGGTGTTCTAGCTAAGCCACCAAGAAGCCATTCGCTGAACTCACACTCTCATGGGCTCCATTGAATGAGTCCTCGGGGCCCTGATGGTGTAGTCACACTACTGGATAGGCTAAAGCTTATTGAAAAGAAAAATGTCTATTTCTTTCACATTTGTTTCCTTATATACTAATGGCAGGAGCCTCCTTTTAGACTTAAATGGTATGTGTTAGGAATATTGAGCGTGTGTAACAGTTAAATCCACAGACTTTAATAAAAAAAGAGAAGCAAATGTTTCCATCAATTTATTTAATCAGCTGAACAAACAGTGAAGGCTCATTGGCTATCACAAATACAATTTACACTTGAAAAAATAACCAATTACGTATACACATCAGAAACTAACATGATACTCATATAATGGAAACCATAATACCAATAAAAATCCAAATATTAGAAAAATTGTCAAAATCTTATTGAATTCAACTGATCATAAATTGGATATCAAAAATAACATTTCAATTGAATTAAATCAATAAAACAAACCTTTAGAAAATTATTGACAGAAGTAACAACAGTATTTAAGAACTTGTGTGTCAATGTGTATTCTAGAAGGTTAGAAAAGGCGGAATGTAAAATAAAGGCACAAATTTGGTTAAAAAAACAATAATTAAAAACTATTATAAGAAACAGTTTCAGTCATGTGTTGTTGAGTTCCTAATAACTAGTGATCGGTTTTATATTAATATGGATTGAATGTTTTTCTTGGCGTCGCGATGTCTTCACATTCGCCTGGAGTGCTATTTTTTAAATTTCGCCATTCGCCTTCTCGTAAACGAACGATTTTCAACAATAAAAATCGCTTAAAGACGAGTGTTCATACTTTCAAAAATAGTACCCCTGAAGATGGACATCTAAATTGGCTGAAACTTGTCGGCGGTACCGACTAACAATACGCAAGTGAAAACGTTTGTTATAATAGAAATGTCTCGCGTAACTTTTATTAATAATTATTATTAAAAACTACAGAAACAACGCGTATCAAAATTGCAGATATTTTCTAAAATCTAGAACCAAATTCTATAAAATAACTTATAACTAAAAAATAGCACTTAATTAAGATATAATCCAATTAGTTGTTTACTACACTTAATAGTAACAACATTTCAGATTATTTGTTGACAGGGCTGAGGTAAAGTTATCTAAAACAAACCTGGAGTAATGCCATGGATCTAGGAATACGAAACAGGCGCGGGAACGTCGAAACTGAAAAGTGACGCCTACTTAGAACGACAGAGATACCTGACCCCGCCATCTACCTATATCTTAAATTTTCTTTTAAAAGTAATATTAACATGAAAATGTATATTCAGAAAGTCTCAATTAAAATCTTTCTGAATATAAATTTTCATGTAAATGTTATTTTTAGTTTAAGAGAAAATTCAAGATATAGGTAGATGACAGGGTCAGATATCTCGTTGGCTGACTGTACATAGAAATGTAATTTTTTGTTGGGCTTAGCGTGCGTTTGTCGGTGGACGCAATTTTATTTTTTAGAAATGAAGGGGGGTATTAAGTTAAATCCAAGTTTGTGGGGTTACAACCCTAAAGTAACTTTAAAATGAACTAAACCGATTTAAATGAGTTTGAATTTCGAACGGGGGAAATTGCATGCTTATTTAATGTAGATGTGTGCATGAACTTGTGTTCGACACGTTTGCATGCTTCTTATTTGCTTCACTGGGGTGATTATCAGGGGCCTATCCTGATTATTCTTAGATCCATGAGTAATGTCAACAAAAACATGAAATTTAGGCAAACAATTAATGTAGTCTTATAATTTTACACATAAATTACATAATACATGTAAGATCTTCATATGAAATATAACTTCTAATACCAAAAAATAGAAAAATACCCAATTAGGTAAATATTCGGGGTTTTTTTATAAATATAACAATTAAAAAGTACATCAAAGTGTTCTTTTATCGGAAACTATTAGTATTTAAATTTACTTCTATGCACACTGATAATTTGGAAAAAAATCCGGGTTTTCTTTCCCTTCGCCCATCTCTAGTTGGGATTGGGAATATCTAAATAAGGCTACTAAGTTGGGAAATTATAAAAACCGGGAGTTATAAATATTTTATAACTTGTTGGAAGACAATTTTTGCCAATATATATTTGTTTTTAGTATGTATAAAAATATGTTAATACTATTAAATAACTAATCTTTACTTAAGTTTTATTTATATATACATTTTTTTAATAACTATAGCCTAGGGGCCTTAGTCTTATACACAATCTGGGTATTATGGCAGTCCACAATAGTTTTTGTTTCTTAGGCATTAAAAGCAAAAATATTTGTTAGCAAAGTTGTGCTAAAATATGAACATAGCTTGTGAAGTAAATTTTTCATGATAAATCCATAAATTCTAAAATAACTACTTAAAAACATATGTTGTACTTCTAAAAACAAACAAAAAATGTTGATGAAATGGAAACGTTTTAGACGTCCAAAAGTTGAGCATTAGGATTCATAATTGTTTTTCAATTCTAGTAAAATAAGTAGGTAAATCAAATTGTAAAAATGTATATAAATAGCAATGGTATGACTTAATTAAAATCTTTTAGCCTGAGTATTGACGGTAGAGGTAACAATTTCGGTGTGTTAACACATTCACTGCCATTTTTACAATTCACAAGAATAGTACAGCTTTGTTCAACACTTAATTATTAATATTATAGGTTACACACACTAAAAGTAAACCGTTACTACACTTAAAAGGTTTGTGCATACCCTTTAATATGAATAATTGTGTTTAAAGCGAAAGTTATATATTTTTCTCTACTAATAAAGAGCCTGCTTATTAGTGGAACATCCCTTTTCATCCCACCGTCATGCCAGTGAAACAACTGCGTAGGATATTGTCATGGCAAGTAATGAAAATAGAAGACTGTTGTCGATCACTATTCAATTTTAACGGACAGCGTAGAAGACTTGTCCGTTCCAATCGTTATACATGCGAGATCATGTGCATTACCCATTGAATTAAAAAAACTATGGAAGCAGCATTGCGCTCAAAAACTGACACCACGCAAAGTCGATAAAGCTGGCGGGGCTTAAAAAGTATATCTTTTCGCGAACTAGTAATATATTTTTTGTGAACATTGGCGAAATCTTAACGAATTAAGAAAAAAATACTAATTTTGTAGTAAAGTGGTGCAGGAAACTCAAGGAAAGACGGAAAAGTGACACTGGAGTAACTTATTCATAACTGCTAGCCTACCTACCTCCGCTATGTTAACAGCATAGCGTTTATTAGATATGTTGACACCGTCCCGTGACCTTGACGCGGTCAATCGCAAATTACCTTCATCTTTGAGTGTGTAAGTTTTTCGTTGTGATTTGTTAAGTTGCTTGCGTAAATGGGACTTATATTGAATCGTTCGTTGTATGAGTTATAGTTTTTCTAATTCAATTATCCTAATAAGAAATAGGTCCTAGAGAGACGTGAGTATAATGAATAATTGGTACCTTAACTGCTGTGGATGTGCCCGGAATAAAAATTAGTAAGGGGTTATAGTTTAAGAAAAAAACGATTCTTGCTGGAGTTCCGCTGTTCCAGCGAGAAAATTCTAAACGAATGATCGGAGAGATATATATTGTGCATGGGTACCAATTATTCGTTCTACTCACGTCTCTCTAGGACCTACTTTCTTGCTGGGGTAACGCACACTGCGAAGCCATTGGCAACTTTTGACTTGACTGCTAGATACTCAAATCACCTTTTAAAGAGGCAGTGAACACATTAAACTATATCAAAATATCGGTGGGATTTTTTTAAAAGATTTATGACATGGTCAAGACTGCATTCTCATGGCCTATTATTTCGTAAATTTCCTGACATCCTGCTTAAAATTAACGTTTACTAGGTCATTACTTAACCTTTGAAATCTAAAATATACTTTATCACATTAACCATAGAACATACAAAACATTTTCAGTTCTGAGTCATTTAGCCTTCCATGAAGACTCGCCCCACTAAGACCCAACGCAGGCGAGGCAATATTTCATGACGTTTGGCAGATATACGCATACAAAGTGCAACCATATTCTAATAGTAATAAGCGCGTCTGCAGACTTTTGTCCGCCACTGTCCGTCGTCTGCCTTGGGCCTAAAGTTAAAGCCGATCAGTCTTATTATAAAACGAGGACTAACTTTAATACCTGGCTTAAACCATTATACGTCTAAAACAAATTGACAATGACAGTTGACCAAACGTCAGTGATATGTGTCGACTTATTTTGGTCGGATAATGGTTTAAACCAGGTACTAAAGTTAGTCCTCGTTTTATAATAAGACGGTATCAGTCTTATTATAAAACGTGGGACTAACAATAGTACCTGGTTTAAACCATTATCCGACCAAAACAAATTGGCAGTGACAGTTGACCAAACGTCAAAGTTATAAGTGTCGTCTTATTTTGGGCGGATAATGGTTTAAACCAGGTACTAAAGTTAGTCCTCGTTTTATAATAACACTGAATTAGTTTATAAGCTGTGCGTTGCGCAATAGAACATTACTGAAGCGTCCGGCAAAAGAGGCATTGAAGGACGAAAGTGAGAATATGGGCCGAGGCGAAGCTAAGGCACCACATCACTTGAGTCCGTCGAATGCATAATTGCGAACAAGACTTGTATAGTACTCTTATCAAATAATGCGGAAATTCAAACAAAGTAATATTTACGTAAAAATCTCATAGAATTAAGACTGTTTAGCTCAGTTGAGTTAGATTTCAGGTTGCCTTGTGATAAAAAATGCAATAATGACTTATTATTTATAAGTTCAACTCTATGGCTATTGAGTTAAGGTCGATTTTAGCTAGTCTTAGAAAACTAAAGAGTAATCTTTAGATAAAAATACACTAAATGACTTATAATTTGTAAGTTCAACTCTATAGCTATTGAATTAAGGTCGATTTTGGCTAGTCTTAGGACACTAAACAGTAGACTTGAGATAAAAATACACTAAATGACTTATTATTTATAATTTCAACTCTATAGCTATTGAATTAAGGTCGATTTTGGCTAGTCTTAGGAAATTAAAGTGTAGACTTGAAATAAAAAATACAGTAAATGACTTTAACTCTATGGCTATTGAGTTAAGGTCATTTTTAGCTAGTCTTAGGAATAAAGAGTAACTAGCACCAAATTACTTGGTATTTTTAAGTTCGCTGATCTTGGCGTCCATGTCAGCGATAATGCTATCGTCCTCGGCCAGGATTCCAGGGTCGCTGGACAGCCTCTTGTGCTGTACGGCGAACTCTCTGCTCATCTCCAGGATTCTGAGTGCCGTTGAGACTCCTCTGATTCGTAGCTGATACAGAAATATTTACGTTATTAGAAATTGTTTACGCATTCACACACTTCGCGACCGCGGGGTAAAGGGGCGGGGGAGCAGTCAGCTACTGGGAAAATGTCACGTTCCGTTATTTATTACTAGCTTTCGCCCGCGGCTCCACCCGCGTCAATGTCGATCCCTCGGGAATAGAACTTTTTCCCGGGATAAAAGGTAGCCTATGTCCTTCTCCGTACTCCAGAGAACTTGTATACAAAATTTCATGATGATCGGCTCAGTAGTTACATCGTGAAAGCGTAACAAACAAACAAACAAATAAACAAACAAAAAAACTCACTTTCGCGTTTATAATATTAAGTAAGGATTATAAACATCAGTATCACGGATATGTCTCTTCCACTGCTATCACGTAAAATTATCGTCTGTAAACCGACTGTTTTTAGGGTTCCGTAACCGAAGGGTAAAAACGAGACCCCTATTAATATTGATCCGCTGTCCGTCTGTCACCAGGGTGTATCTTATGAACCGTGATAATTAGACAGTAGAAATTTTCACAGTTGATGTATTTCTGTTGCCGCTATAACAACAAATACTAAAAAATAGACAAAATTTTTTTTTGCTTGTTTTTGCTCAATATTAAAAAATACAACAGGGAGACGTTTGAAATATTAACAGAATATTTAGTTTTATATTCACTTCAAAAATAAATAATTAAACAAAATAAAGTTAATATTAATAGGACTTTAATATTTACCCATACAATATATTTTTTTGCCGTTTTTATACATAACGATACGGAACCCTTCGTGCGCGAGTCCGACTTGCACTTGGCCGGTTTTTTTATATTCATATACAAAAAAGCGAGCACACGAATCACCTAATGGTAGTCTCATCCTCGCCCATGGACATCTGCAACACCAGACTTGTTGACAGAGCGCTGCCAGCCTTTTAAACATGAATTTACCCGTGTTTTGAAGAAAACAAAGTCATAACTTTGAACTTTCTTGGTCTCCTATAATGGCTGAAGATAGTCCCCTCAGTCTAAAACGTTTGTCCGAGCTGTCTATGACACACAAGTAACATAATACCGACAATAATATACGCACCTGTGGCAGTACTATAATCTTGTCATCATCAGCATCTGTCGGCTCAATCTTGACCTTCTTGGTCTTGGGCTCGGCCCTGGCCTCGTGGGTGCGAGGTTTCTTCACAGCTGGCGCGTGTTCCTCGTCGTTCTTCATGTCGCGCCGCGGGCAGGCGCACACACGCACACTGACCAATTCGCGTCCGAATACTGTACCCCTAGGGAACAAAAAATATATAAAATCAGTCAACCTTTAGTACCTAGATTTCCAACACGTTTTGAATGCCTTTTTTATTAAATCTTCAGTTTCAGTCATTATCCAATACTAACTATATTATCAATAACTACGCTTGCGAAGTACCGACCTCTTGAATTACTACTAACTTACATCTCATTCTCCAGCGTGAAAATGATCGCAATGGATCTTCTGTTGATGCCGCCCGTGCAGGAGTTCTTGCAGACAAAGCGGTAGGCATGGGTCCTCGGGTTGTCGTCATATCGCACCACGGTGGAATATCACTCGCCTCCTTTAATGATCCCTACCTCCTTAGAATTATACTAACTTACATCTCATTCTGCAGCGTGAAGATGATCGCAATGGATCTTCTGTCGATGCCGCCAGTGCAGGAGTTCTTGCAGACAAAGTGGTAGGCATGGGTCCTCGGGTTGTCATCATATCGCACCACGGTGGAGTACCATTCGCCTCCAAGTAATCCCTATCTCCTTAGAATTATAATAACTTACATCTCATTCTCCAGCGTGAAAATGATCGCAATGGATCTTCTGTTGATGCCGCCAGTGCAGGAGTTCTTGCAGACAAAGCGGTAGGCATGGGTCCTCGGGTTGTCTTCGTATCGTACCACGGTGGAGTACCACTCGACTCCTTAAGAACATGAAATCCCTACCACCTTAGAATTGTAATAACTTACATCTCATTCTCCAGCGTGAAGATGATCGCAATGGATCTTCTGTTGATGCCGCCAGTGCAGGAGTTCTTGCAGACAAAGCGGTAGGCATGGGTCCTCGGGTTATCGTCATATCGCACCACGGTGGAGTACCACTCGCCGGGTCCCCCGCAGTACATCACTTCGTGAGCGCCGGGCTCGCGGGACGAATGGAGCACGTTGTTGAGCTGGCATTCTGACTCTGGTAAAGACGAAGCCCAATAACAATACGAAAAAATGATAAACATTAACAGTGACATTATTGAACATGATCCTACATACTCTGTTAAAAAAATTAACATGCGTGGCGTAAAGGGGAACTAACACTTTGATTTTTCATAGCAACCAAATTAAAAAGTTATATATTATACATTATATGTTTTATTCCCTAATTAAATAAGAGTATATCAGAACAGCATTGTGAACTCAAAAAAATCATATATAAAAATAGCCGTTTTATTAAAAATAAAAAAAAAATCTTAGGCATTTTTTAAAATAAAATCAACTAGATGTGCATCATCTACAAACACTCCTTAATTAGTTAAAACTTCGCCGACACATAGCGCGTAGAAAAGCATCAAAATATGATGATAATATGAAATGAAATCTATATGAAATAAAATACATAATATAATCTAAATAAAATCTTTATTCATAATATTCCATTTCAAAATGGATGGCCAGAAGTAGCGAAGGATAGGGATGAGTGGAGAACCCAGGGGGAGGCCTTTGCCCAGTATTGGGATACAACACCAATAGGCTAGGAAAAAAACAATTAAATCTATGATATCTATATGAAATCTTACGGTTCTTGTTGGCAAGGCTGCTCCTGTGGTTGAGACAAGTCTCGACCCTGTGCTGTGACTGGTCCGCGTCGTGGAACACCACCATGGCGCGGACATAGGCAGGGCTGGGTGCACCCGCGTCCCAACTGAAGTTCAGCGGGAAGTCGATACCAGCGTCCACGTACATCCGCCGCACTTTGATAGACCACTACACAGATAATTTTACACATACCTTACTTAGTACGTCTTTATCACTTACGGGGTAGACAGAGCTGTAAGACCTAGGACGTAAGACCTTAAAGCCACGTCCACCGTGATGAAAAATTAGACATACAAATATTTTTAACATTCTTATTGATCACAAATATAATTAAATACAGAACCTCTTTTTATACTTACTTAATCAACAACCTTTTCTATAGATCTGTTACTCACCAAGTATTTCTTCTTGATAGTGTTCGCGCTGTTGATTAAAACGGCAAAGTTGTACGGACCGGGTTGGGGTGTCCGGTCAGGCGGTCCTATTTTGTTCGTTTGTGGGAACATCTGTGAACAGGAATTATTTATTACTTATTTAACACACAACTACCATTACAGGTTAACTTAAACACCTAATGCGATAGTGTGGCCGTGTGGTATCCGGCAGAGTATAATAGGACCTCTCCAAGTCTTCCCGTGGATGTCGTAGGAGGCGACTTAGGAAATACAAGCTAAACAAAGCTCATAAACATCTAAGAGACCTCTCCAATCCGTCTGGCCAGCGTGGAGAGTGTAGGCCATGTCCTCTGGCTGCTCTGGCCAAGTATGGCCCTAGTAGTACAGAGAGGGTCTTGCTCCTGTAGTGGAGACTAAAGGGGACCTGATGATGATGATGATGCGATAGTGTGGAACATAACAATACACAATATTTTAATAACTGATAGATATTACTAACTAAACACCTACTAATAATTAAAAATACTTAAACCTATGATTACACAATCACTATCTCTACTACATCACCTACTTATAGTTAATCATCATCTTCATCTTAAGGTCTTTTTAGTCTCCACTGCAGGAGCATGACCCTCTCTATACTACCGTAGCCATACTTGGCCAGAGCAGACAGAGGATTTGGCCTACACTCTCCTCGCTGGCCAGACGGGTTGGAGAGGTCTCATCGATGTTTATAAGCTTTGTTTAGCTTGTATTTCCTAAGTCGCCTCTTACAACATCGATGGGAAGACTAGGAGTGGTCCTATTCTACTCTGCCGGATACCACACGGCTATTAGTAATACTTTATATATATATAATATACTAATAAGTTTGTACATTCACTTCAATGTGTGTACGTTTTCATAGTCATTTCAACATCCATTAAGATTTATCATAGATTGTCGCAATTTACATATCATCAGTCATACGAAAGCCTCAATCTATACTAATATTATAAAGCTGAAGAGTTTGTTTGTTTGAACGCGCTAATCTCAGGAACTACTGCTTCAATCTATACTAATATTATAAAGCTGAAGAGTTTGTTTGTTTGTTTGTTTGAACGCGCTAATCTCAGGAACTACTGCTTTAAATTGAAAAATTATTTTTGTGTTGGATAGTCCATTTATCGAGGAAGGCTTTAGGCTATAAAACATCACGCTGCGACCAATAGGAGCGAAGCATCAATAAAAAATGTTTAGAAAACGGGGGATAATTATTCATCTATACTAATAAGAAACGAATTAATCATAATAACAGAAATTGCCGCGGACGAAGTCGCGGGCAACAGCTAGTGTATTATAAAGTGAAGGTTTTTACGCGTAACGTATGGAGCCAGTATCGTAAAGTTGAAGTTTCCAGCGCTTTTTCTTAGTATTGTTTATCAACGACTAGCTGTTGCCCGCGACTTCGTCCGCGGCAATTTCTGTTATTATGATTAATTAGTATAGATGAATAAATAAGAAAAAAGATGACAATAATAATAACGGAACGTGACATTTTTTCGTGCATGCAGCCGGTGTTCATTGATTTATAAGACGCTTACACGTCAAAAAATATGAATCCATATGAAAATTGCATGTATACATCCAAAGTATCAAAAAATTGCTTATGAACGTCATTATTGGGCGAGCGCTTCGAACTATTGTTGTCTCTGTCATCAAAGCGTGTTCCTGGTTCCAAACTCATGCGAGATTCCATCGAACCCAGGGTCCGAGGGTCGATGTTCAGCCCGGGGACTCGGATAGGCTGTGCGATAAAAACCGAAACACACGCAAACAAATTCGCGGGAAACAGTAAAATCAAGGTCAGGGGAGTATCCTCAACTACCTGTCCGGTGGTTGCAGGTATATCGGGTAAGCGCGCCCGGCCTCCCGAGCTGTCACTTGCTTTTCCCCATTCATACGAATGAGTAGTGTCCCATTTTATCTATCATTCCCTTCCCAAATCCGTAACAGCCTCCGTGGTCCAGTGGTTAAGGCGTTTGCCTGTTGCCCCTGTTGTCGTGGGTTCAATTCCCACCGGAAGCATACTTTGTTTAGTTGTTTCCAGTTTGGTTAGGACATTGCAGGCTTGAATCACCTGATTGTCTGATAATAAAGATGATTCCGTGCTTCGGAAGGCACGTTAAGCCGGTGGTCCCGGCTGCCATTTGGTAGTCGTTAAAGGAACCACGTCAGAGGCCGAGAGGCGGTGCCGAAGAACTCTGACACCAGGGTGTGCATGGTCGATTGACTGTGACACCTACTCGAAATGATGATGATTCCCAAATCCAACAAATTCCTAGCCTTCCTCAGCTTAAAAATACTTGCGAAGTGCAGCAGCGTCGGAAGCACAAGAAGCCAAAGAAACTGCGCTCGCCAAGCCGCCTGCCAAGCGTGGTGAGTACGGCAATATCCTCCCATGGAACAAAGAATTCTTGAGAGACGCCCTTGTCCAGCAGTGGACTTTTTGCGGCTGCAATGATTATGATGATGATGAGTAAAAACATAAACGCTTACCAGTGGCACCAAGCTGGGTGTTATGTTGTTTAAATCATTGTCAGTGCCTTGCTGTTCCTGAAAAAAAAGTAATATTAAATTGTCTTTGCCTTGCTGATCCTGAAACAAATATAAATATAAGCACTCCTACACAGGATCCTCCTATACTGAAGCTACGTCTGGTAGAACTGAATCGTACTATGCGTCAATCCTTTTCTATCACTCTGAATTGGTATTTGCTAGAGCGAGAAAGACAGTCGTAGACAACAAACTCACTTTCGTATTTATAATATTACTAGCTTTCGCCCGCGGCTCCGCCCGCGTCCATGTCCATCCCTCGGGAACAGTACTTTTTCCCGGGATAAAATGTACCCTATGTCCTTCTTCATAGCCCAGATAACGTGTATGCAAAATTTCATGATGATCGGTTCAGTACTTACAACGTGAAAGCGTAACAAACAAACAAACTCACTTTCGCATTTATAATATTAGTTATAAGATAGTAAAGAGAAGGATAATTAGTAAAATAGTTATTCGAAAAAACAAAAACCGACAAATTCCGATGTCCTTAAAAACTAGCAGAAACAATAACCAGAATAAGGAAGGCCAAGAGACCTTTGCCATAAGAATGGCAAATCTTCAACTTCCAATGAATACTCAAGTAAAATTAACAAATATCTTACATATCCGTAGTTACTGGCGGGAGTCATGGGATCTGGCATCGGAGTGGTGGTTTCATCAACTTGTAAACTGCAATAGAACACATTTTATAAGTCTAGAGCTACGCACTGTCGACTAGTCTCCAGCGAATCCAATCTCTCGGTGACCAAATCATAGGCAACTCGGGCCAGGAGACCAAGCCGAGCGCCAGTATTCCAAGTACATTCAAGACATACATTCCATACGTTCTGTCGTTACGACAGTTGCTCGCTGTGAACACTTCCATCAAAATGCATGGAAAGCCGTGCTCCAATTGGTCGCCGGCGACCGGCCGTCGCTTGTGCATCGCCACTACGCGATTAGTTGCCGTAACGCCCGGGCGACCGACGACCAACTGCGTCAAAACCCATTTAAACTATAGTAAGTCACAGTCGCCGGCGACCAGTCGACAATGCGTAATGGCTCATGCCTCCCTCTCACAACTGAACGTTTGAAGAGCCCATTGAATTAGAAAAACATGGAAGCAGCATTGCGCTCAAAAACTGACACCACGCAAAGTAGCTCAAAGCGGACGGGGTTTAAAGTACATTTTTTCGCGAACTAGTCTACCGCGCGCCTCGTTCGCATTCATTAGATATGTTGACACCGCCCCGTGACCTTGACGCGGCCAATCGCAAACTAGCTTTGCCTATGAGTGCGTAAGTTTTTCGTTGTTATTTGAGTTAACACTTGTTTGCGTAAATAGGACTGATATTGAATCGTTAGTTGTATGAGAGTTACGCTTCCATATATTTTTTCTAATTCAATGGAAGAGAAGAGCCTTATCTATGTATCAGTGAGCCTGAGCAATTAGTGCTTACGTATGTTAAGTAAAATATTTTTTTTTAATAGAATTGCAAAGAGAATGAATTTCAATCGTGAACTTTGATAAAAATGGAAATAAGTTGATTATTTCGTTGTTATATTTGTTTTAATAGTAGTAATAATTTATATGAGGAATCCCGCAAATACCGGGATCTTGTGGGATTAAATACTGCAGGTACCGAGATTATAGATCCGCTGCGGAGTTGAAAGCCCTGCTGCCGTCTAACTATAACAGCCAAATAGAAAAACATCATCCATCCTCTTTATAAAATTACTTCCTACTTATCCGCAAGCCAACTGGATCATCTTTTCATACTTTGGTTCACACAGCGAACTATATGAGCGATGCGGCCAAAAATATCCGAGAGAGCTAGCGAGTGAGCGAGAGAGGTAGCGAGCGAGCTGGCGGGCGATAGAACTATCTGTTCATACCGAAAGCCAACTCCAGACGGGTCGAACGTGTAATATAACAAGTGGTAAATATAGGTACTAATTTTGAGTGTGGACGGCCGAGATTGACTTAATGTAAATAAAAAAACCTAGCCCTCTCGCGGTGTGAACCACATAGCTTAGCTCATAGTTTTGTTCTCCTCGCTCGCTAGCTGTCTGTGGAAACCGCCCTTAAGAATTAATCCAAACTACATGATAAGACTTAGTTAAGGAATTACCTTTCATTGTTATACTGCTCCGCCCTGAACCTTTCTTCGTGGGTGCCTGACCACATCGGACCACCATTCAGAGGAAACCTGCAAATATTAGTAATAAATGTAACTAATATTGTAATAAATAACATATGGAATGATGGTAGTGGCTCAGCAGTCTTAAAGCTCGACCTACATCCGAATTTCCCGGATCAGACCTGTCTCACTCCCATATCCGGGAAGGGGAAACCCGAACAAATCATGTAGGAACGACGCGCGTCTAGTTACATGTGTTCACCGAATTCAACGAATTATGAATCGTATGTTCAGAGCTATAAATATAAAATTGGCTTGCTATAGGTATCTAAACAAACAGGTGCTGCGTTCGCGAGCTAAATTACACCGTGTCGCTAACTACATTGAGTTGATATTTCTTTGAATACCTTTGCAGAGTGCGACTTCTGTACGTAAGTACTGGTAGTTATTGTGTGCCCGGGTTCAAACCGTCCGTCCCGGACTGACCTGTACCTCTGAGTTTATAGACCAATCCGACTCAAGTACGGTAATTTTCATCGCACTAACTGCTTCCGGTGACGAAAAACATCGTGAGGCAACCTACACACTAGTGGAGTGTGTGATATGGAGAAAGCAATGGTAAACCACTCCATTATTTCCAGCCAAAAAATTGACAGTGAGTTTCTTTCCATACAAAGATACCAACAAGAGCCTAGGTCTTAAATGAGAGAGAGAGAGAGGAATGATCGTAAACAAAATTATTATATTTTTGTTTTCTTTTTACAACAGGGCGGCAAACGAGCAAGCCAACTGCAACACCTGAGATGTGACGTTGCTGGCTTTTTAACAAACATAGACTCATTATCTATTATACCGAGTGTTACAAAACTACGAAATATTAAACAACTTTCCCCATGGGACAAACTTCGAAACATGAAAATTCTCAAAATAAGCAATCAGCTGATCGACTTTCTATGGAAGGTCTTTCTTTTTATCTTTCGGTGTATGTTCCCTGGGGATAGTTGTTTAATATCATGGACTGATCATGCCCTTTAAATATTATTTCGCAGTTTTGTAACACCTGGTATAGATCTATTATCGTTGTGTTAGTATCCCATAACACAAGTCTCGTACTTACTTTGGGGCTAGCTCAGTCTGCGTGATTTGTCCGTATATATTTATTCTATTCATTTATTATAGCAATTACTGACAGTTCCAATTGCAGAGGCTGCTCTGAGAATGAAGAAACCGGTACTTTTACTGGAGAGTATCTACAAGAGAGGAGAGAGCTTGGGAAGACAGCAACCATGAGCGAGGCCTGCAGCACAACCTCTGCAGTTTTACGCTTCCTGAACAAGCTGGGTTTACTTGGGTAGAAAATCAAAACAAAGCCAAGGTTCAAAAATAAGTAATATGACTTCCTACCCAATAATGAATATTTACCCGACTATGGTGAATAAAAAAGGAGGGTTATAGTTTTGACCAGTATGTATGTTTGTATGTATGTATGCTCTGTTCACTAATAACTTCTGAACTACCTACTTATCAGACAATAGATATTACATGTTTCTGTTGTACGCCTGATATTTTTTTTTTTATAAATTTTAGTAGTCCAACTCATATGTTTTTTTTGAACAAATCACACAGAGACAGAGCTAGCCACATATTAGGTTATGTCATATGATAATAACTCAAATTGTTAAACATCCAAATGATTGTATTCCATCATATATCCCATAACACAAGTCTCGAACTTGCTTTGGCTAGCTCAATCTGTTTGATTTGTCCATATTTATTTATTTTATTTATCATGACCTGGCCGGGGGTTGAACCCCGGACCTTGCAATTCAAATGCACTTACTTCATGCAGTAGCTTGCAGAACTTTTTACTTCTTCGCCCAAAGAGGCGAAGAAGTAAAAAGTTCTGCACACCTTTCATATTCATCATCAATCAATGTTTGACAAATCACTTTTCAACAGCATACTGAAATAGAGAAAACTTGGATATATGCCACAAATAATACTTTATGATAAAATACTTACGATATAATGGAGTTGTTGATTTCCTCAAATATGTACGTCTCTTCAGGTTCAATGTACTGTTTCACACTCATTGTTGTAACTGGGGGATCTGAAACCAAGGGTATAGTCTCAAAGACAAACTGAAAACATCCTTACTTATATTATAAACTAGCTTTCGCCCGCGTCTCTGCCCGCGTCAATGTCGATCCCTCGGGAATAGTACTTTTTCCCGGGATAAAAGGTAGCCTATGTCCTTCTCCGCACTCCAGAGAACTTGTATGCAAAATTTCATGATGATCGGTTCAGTAGTTACGGCGTGAAAGCGTAACAAACAAACTCACTTTCGCATTTATAATATTAGTAAGGATAAGGATGCGAAAGTGAGTTTGTTTGTTGTTCACGCCCTATCTACTGATCTGCCGGCCTATTTGCTTCTCCAAAAATGGTTTTTTTCCTCGTACAGCAAGATTGTGGAATGGACTCCCTCCCGAGGCTTTCCCTGTGTGCCGACTAGAGTTCCTTCAAAAAGCGTGTTTACATGTATCTAAAGAGTCGGCAATGCATCAGCACCTCCTCTGGTGTTGCAGATGTCCATGGGCGACGGTGACCACTTTCCATCAGGTGGCTCGTCCGTTGTTTGCCGTCAAATATACATTAAAGAAAAACTTTGTGTACAACGTTTTTATAGTCACTTCAAAGTACATTGCGGCTTTCGTATAAATGATTATTTTATTTAAGATATATAAAATGTAATGTATTTTGAAGTGACTATCAAAACAGCTGTTCGTCATGCAATTTTGCATACTTGTTGTCTGGAGTATGGAGAAGGACATAGTGTACATTTTATCCCAGGGAAAGGTACTGTTCATGAGGGATCGACATTAACATGGGTCGCGGGTGAATGTACTTCATATAATTATGATCAAAGCTTTTGAATGGCCATTTTAATGGCAAGGGTTAAAAAGTTCTTGCTGCGATTAATTGGCAAAGTCTTTTACTATGGCCGGCTGCCTGCCTGACACCATATTTGGGTAGCTCCAGAATCATAGACAAAATAATTGCCTGTGAAAATAGAAGTTAAAGTATTTGCCCACTGGGATTCAAACCCAGAGGCAACGGCTAGGGTGTGTTAAACATAGCGCTATGGGGGCTGTTCCAGAGTTCAGCATAATTGAAATAAATTGTTATTAAGATAATCTAGTTGAATAAAAAGTTAAGGCAATATAATTATGTATAATAAATTATTATTGATTGTATTTCTTACTTTAAATGATTTTTAATAATGGCATGTGCATTATGGCTCTATTATTTTGTCCTGCTTTGAAAGAGCAAGAGGTTTCCTGTGATTTAATGTTAGTGGTGAAACTTCTGATTAAAAGAGCGAGTACTTGTAAGAACAGATATTGTTGTTTATGTACATTTCTCATACTTTGGCTTCTCTACTCATACCATAGAACATTTTGTCCAGACAAAGTAATTACAGTGGCATTTACTTTCTATAGCCCTCTACCGAAATAGTTAGAATGATGAAAGGGAGGCCTTTGCCCTGCAGTGGGACAGTATAGGCTAGAAATAGAATAGAAATAGACAATATATCTGTAAATCAAAATACTACAAAGATGACATTGACTTTGTTGGATTGCATTTTTAAACCAACTCAAAGAAGGAGGAGATTCTTAATTCATCAGGATCATTATTATTTTTAATGTATGTTCCCCGATTATTGACTGAACAGATTTGGAAAAATAATATACTTTAAACGGTATACTTAAAACTAAGTAACAACTACCTAGTCTCATTTACTTTCATCAACATTGGTTCAGCAGTTTCCTTCAAGTCGGTTTATTATCTGAGAGATTATCAATTATCTGAAAAATGATTCTTCATAACAATATTTATAACAAATTAAATTATTTTACATTAAATGCTGATGTATATTAACAATTTATTGAATGTATTACTTATACAGTTTTATTTACTTTCGCATTTATAATATTAGTATGGATAGTATGGATTTATATACATTGGAATATGTATAGTATATTCACAAAGTGTATGATGTAGTATATACTAATGGTTATGCATAGTTTGGGTAATGAAGTTCGAAAATCACAGGTAATCTTATTACCATAATAATATCATCAATTTATCATAGATTACTTGAATGAATAGTAAGTCAAACTGAAATTCATTGTTGGAGTCGTAATATGCCAAAGATTTCACATGCACCTGTAAATTTTACTCATTGCTAACAAGTGGTTAAAAAAACTTTATAAAAAGTTTGACTTTAATTATATTTATTTAGTTTGAAACATGGGTATTTACCTGTGTAATTAAAATTAGAGCACTGATCTCGAACAAGAGCCGCTCACCTTCAATCAACGGGAGGAATTTCTGCTCTTCTATGCACTGGTGATAGAGGATGATGATGAAAGATTGTAGTACGCTATTTTAGGGGGCTACGTCCCCACTTGCCTCTGAATATAATAAACACTCAATAAAATATGGTTTAGCTTCACGATTTAGTCATAAAAACCTAAAATTCAATTCAACCAAAACTCAAACAAAATCGTAATCGTACGTAACAACCAAAGAAAGACGAAAACATGCCGACTATTTTTTTTTTCTAAGAACGACACACTTGCGATACCCAGGATAAAAATTAAAAAGTTGAAGACAGTGTTGCTGTGCTAGAGATGATTTTGTACCATTATGGCCCGACCCCCCTTCCCATGTCCACAAGAAGTAGAACACAGATTGATAAATAATCCTAGCTATATTAATCAAAGAGTACATAATTAAAGAGTAAAAAATACGTTTTAATATTAATGGGATTGTATTATTAACATGTACACATAATAAAATAAAAAAAAAACACTGAAATGTATGATAAACTAAGATTATTATCTTAATTTTTCATATAAAATAAATTAAGATTAAGATAAATTAAGATTATTATCTTAATTTATCATACATTTCAGTGTTTTTTTTCACGACACTGCGGAAGAAATTAAAAATAGCAAATGATAAAGAAGTTTCTACAGCGAAGTATTGATTAAAAAATGCTCAGAAGAATAATATACATAGAAGCCGCATTAAAATAGAAACTGAAAACAGATAGTTGACACTGTATTTTTCTTATGAGCTTTCGCTTATGACAGAATGAGACAAAAACTTCAGTCAGTTTCTATTATTTTCATGGTTGTCCCGACTTGAAATGTCAATGGACTCCATTGGACTCCAATTAAATCCGACTAAATTCAAAATAACTTATTACAGTTCAACGTCTGTAATATTAGCATCTTGCCGATTTGATCGGGTTATATATCGACAAAAACATTGCGGCGGAATTGTGATGTCTGCAAATTAAATATAGGATTGTGCTAAAATTCTCACGGAAAAAAGTATTAACCGGTGTTGGGTTGGTGCGTTATCAAATGACCATTATACTAAACAATGTCTTGTGCAATGGAGCGATGTAAATCCCATTCAGGACGAACAGAAATAAATTCTGTAAAACGCAAGAAATCATGGCTAAGGAACATAAGGGAGTGGACCGGAATAACAAAGGTCGAGGAATTATTCCGCTTGGCAAAGGATAGAGAGGAGTTTGGGAAGCTGACGGCCAACATCCAGTAATGGAGAGGCACTAAAAGAAGAAGAAGAAAACATAATTTTCTTCGGTAAGTTTTTCAGTTAAAAGTGCATAATTAAAACCCAAAATACCTCAAAATACAACAATAATATTGTCAATTATATAACGTATTGTATAAATGACAACTTTTATAGGTATTTTGCTTAAAATTATCGTTTTTTCCCTCAGAACAATAACTAAAGCATAGAAACCGTGTTAAAATAACAACAAAATACAATATTCTACACTGTTTTTACTTATGGCATTGTTAAAGCATCAGAAAGAGATGCATATACAATGCCATTTGCGTAAATGTGCAGGTTGTCCTGGGGTACTGATGTGATCAGGGTTGTACTATATCGATGAAATATATTTATCGACTAAATGTTTCGTCCTAAGAAAGTCATAAATGTACTCTACTCTGATTGTATCGATTCGTTAAATGAGTACGATTCATAAAAAAAAAAACAACTAGTTGCACTCCAGGAGTGCCGGCAGAAGTGAAAACTCGCCTTTGCGGCATACTCAAGTCCGTGTCCTTCTTACGAATTTTCGATCAATTCACGTGTCCTGACGCGAGTTTTCTATTTTACCCATCCCAAAAAGTGCACAAAGCCGCTAAAGAGGCTTTTACTTTAAAAGTTACGTCAAGATACACCTAAATAACTCCTAATCGCATGGCGCCGCTTGGCTTCATCTGATAAATAGGTAAAAAAAAATCCATACATTACCCACCGCGCGTCTACTGTCTACTGCTGGTCATTAGGCCTTACCCAGTATTGGTCGAACGGCAGAATACCTAATATGATGTCAATCATATTTTCGATTATTTCGAAATTCAAACAGTGCCTACTTACCTACCTTACCTATGAATGCGCAAAAAACCCAATGCATTCGATTTACAGTCCCCAATGTGAGGCAGTCCAACGTTGACATACTAGTTGAAGGTAAAATAGACTTTGTAAATGATACCACCTTCTTAGGAATCACAATAGACTCTAAATTGCAATGGGGCGCTCATGTATCAAAAGGTAATATAAGGTCAGATATATTTTTCACTTGATCAATGGGCCATTCAGCATATTCCAAAACCATCTAAAGCTTTTCCCAGCTAGCTTTGAGGAACAGTCAGTAAAGGAAACATAATCAGGTAGGTAAAGAGAAACACATAATTCCAAGTGATATTTTTTATTTTATAAAACTTTTACACTAGGGTAAAAAAGTGCCAGTGTGTTATTTGTGAAAAATTCACAGTGTTGGTAATAGAAAAACAAGAGGTGAAGAAAAACAAGAGATTACTTTACCCACTTTCATTACTGTCCAAAATAAAATGTTTTTCATAATTTTAAATATAAATAATAAAACCGTTTCCGTAAACTTTCTTATTACCATTGATTTATAATTCGGCAAATATAAATGTAGGTAAAGCATCGTGTTTCAATCGCTTCCATTTAATTTTATATTCGAAATTAATGTATCGGCACGGCAGTAAAATATTTTGAACAAATTCGAGTATGTATGACATTTTATGTCCAATATGTCGCTTGAAAGTTCCTCGGATCCACACCTTTTTATCCTTTTACTTCAGGGAGCTGCAATAAAATTTCAACAATAATTTTCTTCATATTAGTAAAAATCGATTCTTTTTAGGGTTCCGTACCCAAAGGATAAAAACAGGACCCTACTAATATGACTCCGATATCCATCTGTCTGTCACCAGGCTGTATCTCATGAACCGTGATAGTGAGACAGTTGAAATATTACAAACAAAAATTTCGGGCGTTTTAGCTTACGCCCACGGCTCCGCTCGCGTTAATGTCTATCCCCGATAACAGTACCTTATTCTGAGATGTAATTTATGTCTATGTTCTTTTCCGTACTCCAGAGATCGTGCAATGGTGATGATGATGATGCAAAATTTCATGATGATCGGTTCAGAAGTTACGGCGTGGAAGCGTAACAAACAAACTCACTTTCACATTTATAATATTATATGTAAGGATGGTACGGAACCCTTCGTGCGCAAGTCCGACTCACACTTTGCTGGTTGTTTAATTACCATGATGGTTCAATTTGTTACATTACTATTGCATGGCTCAAACACTAACAAAAATATCCCTGATAGCAAGACCGTCATAAAAAATATCGATATACTCGTAGATACGTGATTTTACCACATCACTAGCAAAAAAAACTAACCTAATTTGAAATAAGGAAAAAACGATAATTTTAAGCAAAATACCTATAAAAGTTGTCATTTATACAATACGTTATATAATTGACAATATTATTGTTGTATTTTGAGGTATTTTGGGTTTTAATTATGCACTTTTAACTGAAAAACTTACCGAAGAAAATTATGTTTTACAGAATTTATTTCTGTTCGTCCTGAATGGGATTTACATCGCTCCATTGCACAAGACATTGTTTAGTATAATGGTCATTTGATAACGCACCAACCCAACACCGGTTAATACTTTTTTCCGTGAGAATTTTAGCACAATCCTATATTTAATTTGCAGACATCACAATTCCGCCGCAATGTTTTTGTCGATATATAACCCGATCAAATCGGCAAGATGCTAATATTACAGACGTTGAACTGTAATAAGTTATTTTGAATTTAGTCGGATTTAATTGGAGTCCAATGGAGTCCATTGACATTTCAAGTCGGGACAACCATGAAAATAATAGAAACTGACTGAAGTTTTTGTCTCATTCTGTCATAAGCGAAAGCTCATAAGAAAAATACAGTGTCAACTATCTGTTTTCAGTTTCTATTTTTATGCGGCTTCTATGTATATTATTCTTCTGAGTTTTTTCCTTATTTCAAATTAGGTTAGTTTTTTTTGCTAGTGATGTGGTAAAATCACGTATCTACGAGTATATCGATATTTTTTATGACGCTATCAGGGATATTTTTGTTAGTGTTGAGCCATGCAATAGTAATGTAACAAATTGAACCATCATGGTAATTAAACAACCAGCAAAGTGTGAGTCGGACTCGCGCACGAAGGGTTCCGTACCATCCTTACATATAATATTATAAATGTGAAAGTGAGTTTGTTTGTTACGCTTCCACGCCGTAACTTCTGAACCGATCATCATGAAATTTTGCATCATCATCATCACCATTGCACGATCTCTGGAGTACGGAAAAGAACATAGACATAAATTACATCTCAGAATAAGGTACTGTTATCGGGGATAGACATTAACGCGAGCGGAGCCGTGGGCGTAAGCTATAAAAACGCCCGAAATTTTTGTTTGTAATATTTCAACTGTCTCACTATCACGGTTCATGAGATACAGCCTGGTGACAGACAGATGGATATCGGAGTCATATTAGTAGGGTCCTGTTTTTATCCTTTGGGTACGGAACCCTAAAAAGAATCGATTTTTACTAATATGAAGAAAATTATTGTTGAAATTTTATTGCAGCTCCCTGAAGTAAAAGGATAAAAAGGTGTGGATCCGAGGAACTTTCAAGCGACATATTGGACATAAAATGTCATACATACTCGAATTTGTTCAAAATATTTTACTGCCGTGCCGATACATTAATTTCGAATATAAAATTAAATGGAAGCGATTGAAACACGATGCTTTACCTACATTTATATTTGCCGAATTATAAATCAATGGTAATAAGAAAGTTTACGGAAACGGTTTTATTATTTATATTTAAAATTATGAAAAACATTTTATTTTGGACAGTAATGAAAGTGGGTAAAGTAATCTCTTGTTTTTCTTCACCTCTTGTTTTTCTATTACCAACACTGTGAATTTTTCACAAATAACACACTGGCACTTTTTTACCCTAGTGTAAAAGTTTTATAAAATAAAAATATCACTTCGAATTATGTGTTTCTCTTTACCTACCTGATTATGTTTCCTTTACTGACTGTTCCTCAAAGCTAGCTGGGAAAAGCTTTAGATGGTTTTGGAATATGCTGAATGGCCCATTGATCAAGTGAAAAATATATCTGACCTTATATTACCTTTTGATACATGAGCGCCCCATTGCAATTTAGAGTCTATTGTGATTCCTAAGAAGGTGGTATCATTTACAAAGTCTATTTTACCTTCAACTAGTATGTCAACGTTGGACTGCCTCACATTGGGGACTGTAAATCGAATGCATTGGGTTTTTTGCGCATTCATAGGTAAGGTAGGTAAGTAGGCACTGTTTGAATTTCGAAATAATCGAAAATATGATTGACATCATATTAGGTATTCTGCCGTTCGACCAATACTGGGTAAGGCCTAATGACCAGCAGTAGACAGTAGACGCGCGGTGGGTAATGTATGGATTTTTTTTTTACCTATTTATCAGATGAAGCCAAGCGACGCCATGCGATTAGGAGTTATTTAGGTGTATCTTGACGTAACTTTTAAAGTAAAAGCCTCTTTAGCGGCTTTGTGCACTTTTTGGGATGGGTAAAATAGAAAACTCGCGTCAGGACACGTGAATTGATCGAAAATTCGTAAGAAGGACACGGACCTGAGTATGCCGCAAAGGCGAGTTTTCACTTCTGCCGGCACTCCTGGAGTGCAACTAGTTGTTTTTTTTTTTATGAATCGTACTCATTTAACGAATCGATACAATCAGAGTAGAGTACATTTATGACTTTCTTAGGACGAAACATTTAGTCGATAAATATATTTCATCGATATAGTACAACCCTGATCACATCAGTACCCCAGGACAACCTGCACATTTACGCAAATGGCATTGTATATGCATCTCTTTCTGATGCTTTAACAATGCCATAAGTAAAAACAGTGTAGAATATTGTATTTTGTTGTTAATTTAACACGGTTTCTATGCTTTAGTTATTGTTCTGAGAAAAAATGCAATTATACTCTGGAAGTCTGAACGAATATCTGGATGATAAAAAATATATAATAGGTAACCGATAAATAAATCAATGAACTGAAATGGATCAAATTTAATAAAACATCATGAGTAAATAAAGGACTTTATATTAAGTATAGTTCAATCAGTGTAATGATTGTCCTTTTATAGATATTTAGAACATTTTGAGATTCTAATACGACATACTTCAACGCCATAAAACTCATTTGTTCTATACCTATTGCTTACTTATCTGTGGTACGGTACATGAACATATTGGGCTCGGAAGTCGTGAAAAATCTTAGATCAAGTACCTTTGATTAGGTAAATATTTTTCAGGATCCTTCACTTGACCGATTTTTATACAAAAGTTCAATAACCATCTAAAATGGGTGTAAATGTATCATCGACATTCCTCCCAAAGGGGTGACTCAGCCCGTAAAATAAAAATAAAAACTACGTTACTGAAAAAGCTATTGGCGAAATTTATTCAGACCGCTGAGTAAACCTCACTTTAACAACCACACTATGAGAAGAGTTTATTATAGTGCAGTATCAAAAAAAATAACGGTCCTCTATACGAATTTCAGGAAAAATATACCTGGCAACTCTGTCAAATAATTATGACGTTGACAGCCAAGTCTTATACTTGGCTTCATAATTATTTGACAGAATGACAATGACATTGTCATGTGATTAAGCATGGGAATATTGCTTTGTAAATCCTACGTTTGATATATTTTTCAAAAATTCATAAAAAAAATTAAATAGGATAATAAAAATTGAAAAAAAAAATTCTGGAAGTATTTACATTTAAGGTTCTTTCGATTGCATATATAAAAACCATCACTTTCGGTTTATCGCAACTGGTCAATTACCTATCGTAGTTTTTTTATTATTTGTATTCTCTTTGGTACTCAGAACAATAACTAAAGCTTTGGTAGTGGTAGCCCATTCGTTTCGTTCTCAGGTTTCGTTGCTATGCAACGTTCTTATTTGTTTACTATAAAAGTCATCTAGTTTGATATCAGCATAGAAAAAATACTCTGGATAACAGGGAAGAAAAGTCAACATTTCTTACTTATATATTTTTTAAATAAATTAGAAATATGAAGAAAGTAATGAAGGATTTGGCACCGATCGCGCTTCCTCACGGGCCACCGGTGGAATGTGCCGAGGAATATTACAAGTCTTTGATGGAAAGCGCTAGTATGGTGAAGTAAGTGTGACTAGAAATAGTTACCAACTAGAAGTTCCAGTACCAACCTCGGTATGCTTAGTGACTGTTTGCTTATTTCTATTGAATAGCCTCGTGTGATATTGTTTGTAATAGAATCTGACTCTCATCTCAGCCCATCTGCCGCCCACTGCTGAGCATAAGCCTTCCGCAATCCTTCTCGACCCTGTGCTGATCCCGTTCAGTCTTAAAGGAGGACGTCCGACGGTTCTTTCACCTGTTCTAGGCCACCATTCAGTCGTTTCCTTGCTCTAGCTGCCATCACCTGTGTGGCCAGGTGCCCTGCCCAGTTCCACTTAAGGTTCATGTTGACATGAAGCAACGGAGTAACGGTCCGTTACGATATCCCGTTGTTTAGTACCTTGTCGAATTACGATGTTTGGAACACGATCTAGTAACTTCACAAAATTACTCACGATCACGAGCAGTTATTTTTATCGACCATTGCTTAGGTACCTGCTTCCGGTGATGAACAGAAAAGAAAACATCACGCGGAAACTTACCACTAGTTGGCTAAAGCCCATCTATTCATTCACACGTCAAGGGAAGGGGAGCGGGTCAACAAAGTATGACAGTCCGTGACAAAAGAGGGAGGGGTCAAAATCATTCCTTCCTATTAACTCAATGAGTACCTACCTACCTAATCCTTAGTTAGATTAGAAGGGTCATTAAATTAGTATTATGCAATTAGTTAACTAACAGTGTGTACTTATTTTTTTTTGTATTGCAGTTTGACATTTTCTTGAATTAAAATTTATGACATCACGCTATTAGTGTGTAATTCAGTAGGTAATTTATGGATGCCCACTAGGAGGTTGAAAGTTTATCGTTTCACCACTAACATACTCTTTGGTTCACACAGCCAACTATAAGATAATTTATGAGCGATGCGGCCGAAAATATCTCACGATGCCAGCGATCCCATCGTTTACCTCACTTAGGTAGCTCTATACTGCCCGGTATTAGCGAGCGAGCCAGCGTCCCAGCGAGAGAGCTAGTGCGGCCGAAAATATCTGACGATGCCAGCGATCCCATCGTTTACCTCACTTAGGTAGCTCTATTCTGCCCGGTACTAGCGAGCGAGCCAGCGTCCCAGCGAGAGAGCTAGTGCGGCCGAAAATATCTGACGATGCCAGCGATACCGTCGTTCACCTCACTTAGCTCTATACTGCGCGGTACTAGCGAGCGAGCCAGTGAGAAAGCTAGTGACACAGAATAAGTAATAGTACTGACTATTAGCGAGTTGGCGAGCGAAATTGACGGCAGTAGTGCTTTTTCCCCGCCTCTCTCGTTCGAAAGATGGATCGTTCTCCCGCTTCGTTCGCTAGCTCTTTCGTCACCTCGCTCGCTAGCTTTTCCGCCACCTCGCTCGCAGCTCTTTCGTCACCTCGCCCGCTGAACTACATCGCTTAGCTCATAGTTTCGTTCGTCTTGCTTTGCCCATCTGCCCTTACGCAGCTTAACAAAGAGAATACAACAGTTTAATATATTCTACGACAGTACTAGCGAAAAATCTCAATAAAAGATCCCAATCATATCCATAGAACAAGACTATCTAGCTAGACTAGATCCACACATTACAATAAATATGTTTTTACGTTTTAAAGGAAGTACCCAGTATGGGACGTCGCTCGTCCCACGCCACAAGTGCTGATGGAGCAGGCCCGTCGCGACCTCATGAAGGCCGACGAGATGCTGGCCCTCAAGCGGATTGACGAGCAGAAGAACCGCTCCATCATGGACGCCAAGTGGTATGAGTTGCGGCAGAAGGAGCTCATGCTTAAGGAGTCCTTTATCAGCTTTAATAAGGTTATTAATTTCTTAACCGGTCAGTGACGTCATCAAAACAAATATCAAAATTAGACCTGGATTTGTCCTAGGAACCCTAGTTTCTAGGGAAAATCCAGGTCTAATTTTGCCAGCAGTGCTCACAAATCATCCAAGCTGGCTATCAAGCGGCAGGTTTTAAGATTCAGGGCTTCAAGCTTAAGTTAAGCGATGTACTGAGGTAGTATTTTAGGATTTACCGATGATCGTTTTGGAATATCCATTGGATAATTGTGGGCCATCTAACATGTTCGTATAATCGTATTGTTAGTCCTACTATTTTGTTTAAATTTGGTCGTACAATGAAAACTTTTTAACCCGTTGTCTCTATATTAAAAAGGGGAACCACTGGCACCTTATTTTTTCAGTTTGTCCGAATTTTCATGTCTATTTATAAATAACTAATATTATTAAATGCGTGTGAGTTTGTTAATTTATTTTTCTGTTACGCATTCGCGTCGTAGCGATAAGGGTACTGGCCCCTGGGTCCTTGCCTATAGCGACAAGTGTAGTGAGACTAAAGTTGCGTCTGTTAATTGAAAGTGTTACACAGTTCATCAGAGAGAACCAAGAAAAACGCGATCGTGCTGAGCGTAAAATGGAAGCGGACAACGAAGTCCTGGAGAGGAAGACCAAAGAGACGGATGCTATGAGGCAGCGAGTGCTCGAGATGGAGGAAGTTAAGGCGTTGATGGAGAAGCAAGTCAAGGATTACACCATTTATGAGGTGAGAACTTCATCTTACAAAATGAGAATCTTATTTTTTATGACAAATGACGGCAAACGAGCAAGGGAGTCACCTGATAGTAAGCAATTAAGGCTGCTCATGGACAACTGCAACACCAGGCAGTGACAGGAGCGTTGCCGGCCTTTAAAGTAATTGGGGGAGGACAAGGGGGGGAAGACATGGGGGAAGGATGGGCCTCCGGCTCTCTCACTCATAGTGTATAGAACCGGGAAATCCCGGTATCGAAAATCCCGGGAATTCCCGGGAGTTTTGAGCGGTAAAAGAACCGGGAATTCAAATACTCGGAACCGGGATTTTCGGTACTTTCGGGATTTTTTGTAAAATAAATATAATTCGTTTATTTCAGGTAGCTACTAGCTAGCTACAGGCCTATATGGGAATAATATTACATTAAATTTAAAATTCAGTTGCAAATTAATTTAAAATATTAAATGTCAACGTTTAAATATTATATGACAACTGGGAACATTGACGTTACTTGCGAGCGACGCTCTTCGCAACGAGCGTAACGCGGAGCGGCCAATTATCACAAGCTTATGACCAGCTTCTGAGTATTCCACCTACCTTACACCCACCTATTATACCCTACTTCTTCAGCTGGCCTGCTGTGTAATAAAATTAGATCGCATTTAGGTGATGTAACTTTGGACGCATTGATCTTTTTAAGGACATATTACAATGAAAAAAAAAGCTTTCAAAAAGACCAAATTATTTCGGTTTATCTGTTATGGTATTTTATTTTGATTGTTAATCATTTGAATTTTATTTTGTTTGTAACTTTAATGCAGCTTTTCTACTAAAAGTTAACTCAGCGTTCCTACTTATATAGTCTAATTTTTACTAGACTAATAAATGTTGTCATAATTCTCATTCAATGAGAGACATGTTTTCTTAAAATAGTTCTATTGATGATTATTTGTGCAAATTTTATTATTTTGGTTATTTTTGAGAGCTAAACTTTATTTAAAATAAGTTGATTGGTGTTAGAATACGTTTTTTAGTTGGTTAGATAGATGTGTTCCTATTAATCTCATGATGTCAATTACGAGTACTTTTATAGTCTGATTTTTACTAGATTTTAATAAATGTTGTTTGTCATTATTCTCATTCAATGAGAGACTTATTTCTTATAAATAGTTCCATTGATGATTATTCGTGCAAATTTTATTATTTTGGTTATATTTGAGAGTTAAACTTCATTTAAAATAAGTTGATTGGTGTAAGAATACGTTTTTCAGTTGATTAGATATCTATCTATAATTTAAGAACTGTGTTCTTGTCGGTGGAGTACTCTCCATGTCTATCGGTTCTCAGCCATTCTTTTCACCTCTCCATATGACCAAGAAGAGCAAGAAGAGGAAGACGACCTTAGTCTTCGTTTAGGAAGACCAAGAAGAGCATATTTGGATGAGATAAAGGAAAAGGCTGGAGTTGTGATTAGATAGATGTAGCTTAATTTGATTTCTATTGATCTCATTCAATGACATACTGACTGATTGTAATTTGTATCTAGTCTTGATTATAAGTATTAATATTAAGTTCGGTTGTAGCTAAAGCTGATAACTGCTAAAATATAAGTTTTTTATGATTCTTCTTTAATTTTGTAGTTTTATTCTTTAGATAAGACCATTATAGTTAAAATTTATCAATAAATATAATATTACTAGCTGCCCCGGCGAACTTCGTTTCGCCATAAGTTAAAAACTATCCTATCTCTCAAGTTGGATCGAACTGCACATGGTGTGCGAATTTTATTATAATCGGTTAAGTGGTTTAGGAGTCCATTGAGGACAAACATTATGACACGAGATTTATATATATTAAGATATAAAAATTACCGAAATTACCGAAAATCCCGGGAAGTCCCGGTTCCAGCTTAGTCCGGTACCGAAAATCCCGGTTCCTTGAAACAGAGTCGGTTCTCTATACCCTACTCACTCACCGTCAATTTTGTGAGAATGTGGTACTTCCCCGGACAAGCCGGCCCATTGATGCTACTAGCAAAAATGAATTTTGCTGGTAGCGTTGGCTCTACCACAACAGGGCGTTTTAGAAGTTGAGCACTTTGTCTTAAAAATTGAAGATTTCACGGATATCCTGAAGAGATAGACCAAAAAGAATGATGGAGAAACAAGCCAAGGGTTACGTCATTCGTAAGGTGAGAACTTCAGCTAACAAGTGCTAGAAGAAGTATAATTTCAGACAGCCTTTATTGTGAGACCTCTCCATTCGTCTGGCCAGCGAGGAGATTGTAGGCCAAATCCTCTGTATACTCAGGCCAAGTATGGCTCCGGTAGTACAGGGTGGGTCATGCTCCTGCGGTGGAGACTAAAAAGACCTGATGATGATGATTTATTGTTTTTCAGGACTATCTGATGGCAGTCGTTCATAGCCACCCAGAATTCAAGCAGCCCCTAGATGTGCTCAATCGATACGAAGCTTTAGGTAATGACTTACCTATATTTGGTCTTTTTATTTGTCCCCATGCTGAATAAAGTACATGTAGTGCCCCCTGCATTTGGCCGGGCTTGCTGGCAACGGAATTTTCATATACATACTCGTATCAGTCAGATATTAATCTTTAAACTTTCTTAACAGCTGCCGCCAAAAACACGCTTGCCGATCGCCAAGAGAGGGACTTGGAAATGCTAGAAAATGCTCGTCAAGAGATCGGAGCGCTGACGGAAGAGAAGAAGCTATTCATCATGGGGCTGAATAACACTCTGGCCAATTTGCGGGTACATTATATCTAATTGCGTTGGCTTTTGCCTGTAGACGCGGCGGTCGTGGGTTCGATTCCCACGGGAAGCATACTTTGTTTAGTTGTTTCCATTTTGGTTAGGACATTGCAGGCTTTGAATCACCTGACTCAAAGCCTGCAATGTCCTAAGGGACCTGATTGTCTAAGTCCACGTAAGTACCGGGGAATGGCGTAGATGGTTTGATGACGCGGGAGGGGAACAAATTCATTGATCCATAAGTGTTGCGGACAAGGTTTAAATTAATTTATCACGCATTTTTAGTGGCGGTACGACAAAGTTCGGAACCGCGTGATAAAGTGGGAGCTAGCGCTGAACCGTCTGAAGGAGACGGCGGCGCGGCGTCACGTCGAGCTCTGTCACGTCAAGTCCGCCATCTGGAGCCTGTACACCAAGATCTGCAAGCAGAAGGGGCTAGTCATCGACGTGAAGCCGGCGGACTTTGAGCAGCAGCTGGTGGTGATCATGCGAGCGCTGCTGGAACTGAGGAGGATTTATAGAATTGCGCAGAAGAGGTCCAAAGAGAAGTGAGTATAGATCCAGCACTTTTTTTTCCCATATCCCCTAGGCCCGCAAAGCTCAGCTGCTGTGTAGTGGGTCCAGCTGGTGTATAGGCCCCAGACTGGACCTGCGGCTTTTCAGGGTCCCGTACACAATGGGTGCCAACGGGACTCTATTAATGAGCCTCAGATGTCCGGCCGTCCTTTCATAGGGCTGTATCTTTTGAACCGTTAAAGTTAGACAATTCAAATTTCCACAGAATGTGTATATCTTTTGCCGCTATAACAACAAATATTAAAAACAAAATAATATGTGAAAAAAAAAAACAAATTAAAAGAAATTAAAAATAATGGGTGGTCCGTTCAAGATGTGAAGACCGTTCAGTTATGTGCTCCTTTGTTTCTGAGACGTCAACCACACCAATCAGATTTAGGAGTAAAGAATAAAATTATGGGTGGCGGGCGCGCTAGTTTCAGTAGTCTAAGCCTCTTAAGTAAATAAGTTCTTTTTCTCAGCCATGAAGGTGGTGGCATGGCTATGATGTGTCTAAAGAGATTTAAAATATATTCTGGTTCCGGTAAATTGCCTATATTTGCCAAAGTTCGTACCTTCTCTTTTTTCAGAGATGCTTCTTCTGTGGCTACCCCCCAGTGAGTGGAGAGAAAAGGTGTGTCAACCTCAGAGTAAATAACGTTTACGTAATGCTCCGTGGTTTCTACAAGTTCTGTGTCAAATTTTTCATATTTTTACAATTTTGTTAGTCGAATCATGTGTTAATTTATTGAATAAATGTTAGCTTTTTTTCAGTTGTTTGACATTTCTAGGTACATACCTATATAATAATAATAATAATATAATTCTTTATTGCACCAACAATTTAAGAACAGAATAAAAATAACAATATTACCAAAAAATATGAGTAGGTACAAAGGCGGGCTTATCACTAAAGCGATTTCTTCCAGCCAACCTTTGGGTAGACAGAGACTTAAAAATGTTGGAAGGGTTGGCGCAGTATCTCAAATAGAAACATAAAAATAAATAAATATTTTATAAAACAGAAAACATATTCACATAATCCAAAGCAAAAAAATATAATATATGAATGTCCATATAGGCTAAAAATATATATATAAATATATATATATATATAAAATAAATGACAATGAAAGAAGGTAATTCTAAATAAATAAACATTAATTGGAGGAAAGGTAATGTGCTGTCACAAGCTCCTTAAATTTCTTAGATGTTTGGGCCTTTCTGATGTCAAGTGGCAAAGCATTCCAAAGTGTCACCGCCCGAACAGAAAACGAATTTGAATAGAAACATGTTGAATGAGCAGGTATTACAAGTCTAAGTAAAAGCGCACTGCGAACATTAGGATCCTCAACCTCACGAAGGAAATGGAAACGTTCTTTAAGGTAATAAGGAGTAAAAGGGTTAAAGAGGATAGAATAAAGAAGAGAAAGGATATGCAAATTACGGCTAATAGGGAGCCACTTGAGTTGTAAACGAAAACTAGTGATGTGATCAAATTTGCGAAGTCCAAATATGAATCTAATGCAGAAATTTTGAAGACGCTCAAGTTTGTTCAATTGCTCCTCAGTGAGGTCAAGATAGCAGGAGTCAGCGTAATCAAGGATAGGAAATAGGAGGGATTGTACCAGCGCAATTTTAGTCTTGATCGGTAAAAAGTTACGTAAACGTTTCATAGAGCCAGCCGCAGCAAAAATTTTCCTACTGACCTCAGTTATTTGAGGTGACCATGACAAGTTCCTATCGATCAGGATACCTAAATTTTTTACTTGATTGCTGAACTCAATATTTACGCCGTTGAATACAATAGAAGGAAGCGATTGCCAATCCACACGCGAAATATAATAACGACTCCCTATAACTATGGCCTGCGTCTTAGAAGGGTTTACAACAATCCCATGAGACTTATTTCAGGCGGATATACGCGACAGGTCCTCATTTATAGCAGTAATGCCTGATCCAAGATTTTCCAAATCGACATGACAATAAACTTGAAGATCATCTGCATACAGGTGGTAGGGGGAGCGAAGTTGATGAGAAATTGAATTAATAAACAATGCGAACAACAAAGGAGAGAGCACGCCACCTTGAGGTACCCCAGACGGTGTGTGACACCAAGACGAGGTTTTACTCTCTATACGAACACACTGGCGTCGGTCATAGAGGTAAGAGTGAAACCAGTCAATCACCGGTGGAGATATATTCAGAGAGCGCATAATGCCTAGAAGTACGTCAAAATCCACAGTATTAAAGGCATTTGAGAAATCAAGCAAAGTTAAAACAGTTAACTGGGAGTTATCCATGCCCGCACGGATGTCATCGGTAATTTTAACCAAAGCTGTTGTGGTACTGTGCCCTGTCCTAAATCCCGACTGGAAAGGGTTGAGAATGGAGTTTTTACAAAGAAAAGGTTCAATTTGTGCTTGGACAAGTCGTTCGAAGATTTTTGAAAGAAATGGAAGGATAGAAATGGGTCGCAAATCAGAATAGGAAGCAGGATTGGCTTTTTTGGGTAAAGGGGTTATGTAAGAGTTTTTCCACGCCGAACGGATAGTGCCAGAGGATAAAGACTTATTCAGGATGAGGGTAATGATAGGAATAATGAAGTCGAGAATAGGAAGCAACATCTTACGACCGATGTCATCCGTACCTACTGCATTAGAAGTAACCGACAATATGCACTTCTGAACATCACACTCAGTAACTGGACTAAAACTAAAAGAAGGGAAGTCAGGAGTGGGAATTGAAGACAGGTGGTGTAATATGTTAGTTTTATCATTGCCACCGAAAGCAGCAGCTGCTGAAAAGTGCTTGTTAAGAAGATCAATATCAAGATCATTGGAAATACTATGATGACAATTTCCAGACTTTTGCTGGATCGCCGTTTATATTATATACTTAAATATAGATTATGATAACGATGAAGAATGTTAAAGGGTAAAAATATTTTCTTGTGGTGGCGAAAAAAAAATATGGTAGAAACAAAGCATACGACTGGATCTATAGTTAGGTACCTAACCAATAGAAGTCAATCAATGCACAGAAATCAAGAAAATTTAAGAGATAAAGAAAGCTAATAAAAAAAGAGTTCATAAGGAATATTTGTGGATGTAGAGTACCGCAAGGCCGAGTTCTTGCGACTTTACTGTTTCTGCTTTGCAATAACTGACTGACTAGGTGCATATATTTTTTTAGGAAAGTAGTCCATTAAAGAATATTATTATTAACAATACAAATAAATTATTGATTTATTGATGAAAGGTTTTTAATGCAGCGAGGATCAGAAGGTGAATGGACGGCTGTCTATCCGTTTAAAAACCTTTTTATCAGATTGAATCTTCCGGATACCACCTTCAATAGGGAAGAGTGGGCAGTAAGTCATACTCTGAACTTTTGTACAAAAACAAGTAGGGTCAGTTGCGGATTTCCATCTGCACATTGATTGATACTACTGTTCTATACCCTGTGGTATCAAACAAAACTTTTAGTATGTTGAAGTAATAACCAGCTAAACAATTAATAAGAGCCAATTCGTTACAATTACTCAAAGTTTCAAACGTAACTGCTATTATAATCTGTTCTAATTAACCGCTAACTACGTCAAGTACTTAAACCAAAGTTGTTTGCTAAAGAGTTAAATATTCTAAACTAGCTGTTGCCCGCGGCTCCGCCCGCGTTAATGTCGTTCCCTTGGGAACAGTAGAAATGATAAAAATTCCATACAAACCCCTGCCCCTTTGCTTTTTCCCCTTAAGGGGGAATTTAATACATTTCACCTGCATAGATCTTTAGCCCTTAAGGAGGAGATTTTGCCCATTTCACCTACACAGATATTTTTTTAATTGTAATGGAGAACTTCTTATTGTCATATTTCTAAATAAATAAAAAAAATCCATACAAACTTTACCCCACATATTCTACCCCTTCAAGGGGAAATTTCGACCATTTTAACTACACAGATCTTTTTAATTGTAATGTAAACATATATACTTAATTTTATACTTCTATGTCCAGAAATGAGAAAATTTCCATACAATAACTCCCCCCCCCCCCCCCCTTATCCCTTAAGGGGGAAATTTTGTACATTTCACCTACACAGATCCTTTTAATTGTAACCTAGAACGTTTATACTTATTTTCATACCTCTAAGCCTAGAAATGGAAAAATTCCATACAAACTTTACCCCCTAATTATTCCTTCAAGGGAGAATGTTGTCTGGTTCACCTAAACAGATCTTTTTTAATTTTAATTGAGAACTTGCGTACCTACTTTCAAACTTCTAAGTCCAGAAATGAGAAAATTCCATAAAACTTCAACCCCTTTGATTTTCTAAAAATCCTTTCTTAGTGCTCATTTACATCATAAAAAGAATCCCTGTGCCAAATTTCAAGTTTCTGCGCACAGTAGTTTCGGCTGTGCGTTGACATATAAGTCAGGTTTGCCTTTGGCCCGCAGCTCCGCCCGCATAATTGTCGATTTCTCAGGAACAGTAGAATTATTAGTTGAACCCGGAATACATTAGTTCATGACTTTCAATGAAACACCTTAATATTGAATTTCAATTGAATAACTTTAAAAACGGAAAGTTTCATACTAACTTTGCATCCCCGTTATATCCCCTTAAGGGATGATTTTTGAGTAAAATATTTTACTCGTGTTTCATACCTTTCAGTAAAGAACCTTTATGCTGAATTTTATTCGACTAACTTCAAAAATGGCAAAGTTTCATGCTTACTTTGCACCCCTATTTTACCCCCTTAAACGATGATTTTTGAGTAAAATATTTTACTCGTGTTTCATACCTTTCAGTAAAGAACCTTCATGCTGAATTTCATTCGAATAACTTCAAAAACAACAAAGTTTCATACTAACTTTGCAACCCGTTTTTCCCCCTAAGGAGATGAATTTCCAAAAAATCCTTTCTTAGTACTCCCCTACGTTATAAAAGGAACCCCTGTGCAAAATTTCAAGTTCCTAACCCTTATAGTTTAGGCCCTGCGTTGATATGTCAGTCAGTCAGTCAGCTTCTCCTTTTTTTTTAGTATGGGTTACTATGGATAGTGTGGATAGGTATAATGCTGTCGTATAATGATGATGAATTGACTTTGGATTTTAATTTTCTTATGTCACTTATTATTTTATTTTATTTTTGCTATATGTTTGCAGGCAAACTCATGCCTTGAGTTCATTCAAATGACGATAACTTTTTTTTAAATGAACCGATTTTGATGAAACAAACTTTAAATGTTAAACTGAGTTAAAACAAAGCAATTGGTGAAAGTTTGAAGTAAATCGGTTCAGTATTTTCGGAGATAATCGTGATCATACATACAGACAGACAGACAGACAGACAGACAGACAAGAAATTCCAAAAAATTTTTTTTGCTTTCTATTATTCTTTTTAAGTGTCCCTCTATCCATTTCAGTCAAAAATTCGAAATGTACAGACAAAATAATTTTACTGTTTTATTATATGTATAGATTAGATAAAGAAGCTTGTACAACTTGCATTATTAGGTAGGAAAACCAGAAGTGAAATGAAAATACTCGAAACTACTACAAATATAGCGTGATTTTGAACTCCCTAGCTATATTGAAATCTGGGAATCAGAATCCCTTATGGAATACAGAATTGTAAGAAAAAAAGGTAAAAAACGAAAAAATAAATTTAACCTTTAATAGAAATTCGTCCAGCTGATCGACGACTTTGTATGGGAAACCTAATTTTCTTTTTCGTTTTTCACCTTTTTTCTTGCAATTCTGTGTTCCATTAGGGATTCTGATTCCCAGATTTCAATAAAGCTAGGGGGTTCAAAATCACGTTGTATATTTAATGACCGAAAAGGCAATACAAATAAAATAAGAGCGCAACGCAATACGTCCTACGAATCCCGAACGCGGTCCCTCATTGCTTATCCAACGTAGAGCCGCCAGTCGTCTCCCTCGCACCAGCCCCGCAGCCAGGAACAATGGTTCTTTCTTCTTACTTCTAACAACTTATAGGTACAATAATAGCAACGTTTTAAATGAGAAAGAGAGGTCTCGGACCGAGAGCGCTGGCGTTCTCTCGTGCTGGAGGCCAAGACTCACTTTGGTGAGCCAGGATAGTAAGAGTAATGGCAAATATCAAGTATTTTTACTTTTTAATTTTCTACCTAATAATAATGGGCAAACAAACCTTCGTTTCGTGGTCGCTTCAACTCCAGTAACCACATATAATAATAATAATATAATTCTTTATTCAGACTTTCTGTCCATCTTTGTTAGTAGTACAATTAATCTTAACCTATTGTTAGTAATAATATTTATAGCCATCACTGCTGTACCATCCCATGTGAGATGGCACAACAGTGATTTACATATGGGCAGTCCAGTCTGCTGGCCACCATTTTCAGGATGCTGTTGGGGCTGGCCCGTACCCTACGCACCAAGGAAGCACACCTTTTTCGCATAGTAGCAAAAAAGCAATCTACACGGGCCTCTGCGAACATCCCCGATGCACTACAATACCTAGGCAACCCCATCAGCACCCTAAATGCATTGTTGTACTGGACTCGTAGGGCGCTGTACGATTTTTTGGAGTAAGTAGCCCACAGACAGCATGTGTAAAAAGACGTGCAATATGCCCTAAAAAGTGATGTTTTCACGTCCTTCGAGCACCGTGCAAATCTTCGGGCTATCATGTTCGCCCTTATCGACAGCGCCCTCCGCTCCCTTTCTATGTCTTCATCGTCTTTGCGGTCAGAAGCAAGGATGTGACCTAGGTATTTAACCTTATAAACGCGTCTCAGTTTAATACCATTTAACGTGATTGCAGGTATTGTTTTTGTATCTCTGCCTCTGGCCTCAAATACCATGATTTCACTCTTGTTAACATTATATACCAAACCATGGGATTTGGCATATGTTTCACATATCGTCAACAGCTTATTTAAACCACAAGGTGAAGCACTCAGCAACACCATATCGTCTGCAAAACTAATATTGTTAACACAAACTTCGTCTACATGGCATCCAACATGAGAGTTGCTAAGCGCGGCTATTAAGTCATTGACGTAAAGACTGAAAAGTATCGGCGATGATAATCCACCTTGCCTCACGCCGCATTCCAATCTGTATGACTCTGACAAACTCCCTGCCCATTTAACGTTATTGACCTGGTTCATGTACCAAAACTTGAGAATATTTATAAGTTCAAGCTTATTCCACAGTATATCATACGAAACCAGGTCAAACGCTCTTGAAAGGTCAAGGAAACTAGAGTACACTGACGTTTTACGACTCGTGTAGTACCCGACAGTATGCTTAACGCATAAAATTGCTGTTTCGGTCGACAACCCCTGTCTAAATCCAAACTGGTTGTCATGTGGTTGGATATATTTGGCCAAATGTGAGTTAAGCATACTGTCAAACACTTTAGAGACAACCGTGGCTAAAGAGATCGGCCTGTAGTTATTTTTATCTGACAGATCTCCAGTTTTATTTTTGACAATAGGTATAACGAAAGTCTTTATCATATCGTTCGGCATGTACGAGTGACTTAAACATAGGTTATACAACATGGCCAGCAATCTCGGCAAGTGCGGGCCGGCGTTTTGGAGGTGCTCAATACTGAGACTGTCATGCCCAGGCGATTTGCCCCTGGTCATCGTTCTTATGACCTTATCAATTTCCTTAGCAGTAAACATAACACCAAGATCCATGCCACCCTCCACACTAAGCATCGCTTGAGAAGGACCCAGCGATGACTTTACCGTGAACTGGTCCTTAAAGATATTGGCTATCTCCTTTGCATCACTTGCGCCGTCCACACCTACAGGAAGTCTAGGTCTTACATTCATCTTTTTTGTTGCTTTCCAGAATGATCGAAAATCACCCTTTGAATGATGAGAGGCCAAAATATCCATTTTTATTTGTTCTTCGTGATTTTGACACCACCTTAATCTGCTTTTGAAAACTTTTCTGGCCTTACACATATCACTATAAATATGACCAATATTGGGCTTGCCATGCCACATCCAAACTATGAATTTTTCCCTAGCCTCCCTGTGCGCCTCTCTAACATGCCCGTTCCATCCTATTACTGTTTTCTTTTTTCTAAAATGAATACATTCTCTACTACTCACTAACGCCGCCTTTGTCAACGCCTTAATAATATTATTATATAATGTATCAATGATTACTTTATGATCTACAGTATTACATGTATGATCAGCACATCTCCCTAACTCATTTGGAAATTGAATATGTCTAAGTTGTTCATGACTATATGAGTCGTTGTAGTCTACTTTCACCTTAATTTATTCTTTTTATCTATTATTTAATTTTAAAAAAGAATGCATTTGCAATAGTTTTAAAAATCTGCGGGTCTGCGTAGTTTTTCTATTACCTATATCGCTTTTGCAACTTTAGTCTTTTTTAAGCAATAAGATCACTACACCCCTTTATGTAGTGAATTAGGAGCCCAATGGTTTAGTAGGTCTAAGCATTATTAGCGCTATAGACGTGGACGTGGTCCCCACTGGGATGGGTAACGGCAAGTGGCATAACTTGGACATAACAATATCTCGCGCTCCACCGTGCTTCGAAAGGCACGTTAAGCTGTTGGTCCCTGCTGTCATCATATGTCAGATGTCTCTAGGCAGCTAAGAAAATTTGAAGCCAATGTTGGCCACTTACACATACGAACAACAGCAAGAACAAGTAGTGAATAAGCGTATAAAGACTTTATAATACGAAGCAATTAAATCAAAGTTGCGGCTAATGTGAAATAATTCATTTATTCAGACCCCATTCGGTCAGAAAATTCATCGAAGACAAGTCATCATGTTTTCCTTTCGAAAAAAAGCTAGACTGAACACCACTATCAACACCGAAAAGATAATAAATTACACCCACTTCCTGGAGATCCCACTAAAAATCGTGGGTTGCTGGGACTGGTATACAAAACCCAAGAGCGAATTTCAAATAATATTGAACAATGTGTATGTCTGTATGGTCTTATTCGTTTTAACTAATACACCAACGATTTTATTTGTGAACTTGTATTTTGAATGGGTGGGGATTATGGATAGGCTGGATGAGTTAGCTGATTGCATGCCCTTCATTGTGTCCATAGCTATCGTTAGTTATTTCGTGGTGTATCGCGAGTACATGTATGACTTGATGAATTATATGAAGAATAACTTCGAATATTACTCAGCGTATGGTTTGACGAATATGACTATGCTGCAGAGCTACCGCACAGCCAGGAACTTTGGGTATTTTTACACAGCCTGTACCATGTTCAGCGTGACGATGTATGTTATTCCAGAAATAGTTAACTGTAAGTACCTTCGAATTTATTATACGATGTTAAATATGTAGATTGTAATGTAATATATTCATTTTCACGAAATTGAATTCATTAGCAAACTTTTAAGGAGTGACTCAGACCACGAATGTGAACAACTTCTTCGAAATTGCAAAAAAATATCAGCTGTTCCATAGATTTTGGCCAAGTAGGTACATATTCCGCTTTTATATGAAAAAGCAGATAATTTTTTCACGACGTCGAAGTTGATCCCATAATGAAAGTTGTTCAGATTCGTGGTCTGAGTCACTCCTTAAACGTATGCTAATGAATTAAATTTCACCCTGAATATTTTACTGACTCTTCCATTTATCTAGATATTTTCACTAACTATGATTTCACTTCTTCACTTCAAGTTAGGGGTATCATCCTCAACAGCCTGTCTGGTGGTTACAAGTATGGCATCGGGTACAAGCGCCCTGCCTCCCAAGCTGCTAGTTGCTTTTCCCCCATCGACCCGAGGGAGTGGACCTTCAGTCTCTTCCAGAATCCAACATATTCGTATCCTTCCCCAGCTTAAAAATGCTTCCGATGGGCAGCAGCCCCGAAAGCACAAGAAGCCAAAGAAACTGGGCACGCCAACCATCCTGCCTAGCGTGGTAAGTATGGCAATGTTCTCCTATGGAACACAGAATCCTTGGAAGAGCTTCAGCTTACTCAGCTTGCTGGCAAATCGGGAATTGCGCTTCTTTCTACTTGCGGTTAGGAACGAAGTTGCAAAGAGCTAAGAGGAAGAACATTTTTGTACTTAAGTGATAGTTCATAATGGGTAGGTAAGTCTTAACACGATATTTTTAAAAGTGGAGAATCTGTTAACTATCCTACCACTGAAATATATGTGAATAAAAATGAATATGTTTTCCAGAAATAAAACCTGCAAAGTCGACAACTTGATTCAATTCGTATTGTTTTTTGTAGTATGGAACAAGATGCCTCCACAGAATTGGACTTACACCGACATTACAAGGTCCCCGTTCTTGGAGTTCGCGTTCATTCGCCAGTGCATGGGCCAGGCGTTCATTGGACTTGCTATGGGGCAGTTAGGTAAGAGTTTCTGATTATGAGATATACTGAAATGGCAAAGTGCGACGCTGATGAGCTTCAGATGATGTTTTTCATGGGACACAATAAAATCATTGCCATTAGTACGTTACTTCTCTAAAGTGCCACCTGATGCTCTGCCGGAGTCGTTGCTGGTTGCTGGCAAAATTGTCATTTTAAAGATCCTCCACACAACGCTGGCGTTGACCGCCGGCTTCTGCCGAGCGGCTCAAGCCGTCGACTTTTGTCGGCCGACTGTCTTATCTAGTACTACACAATATGTAAACAAAACCCTGTCCGATCCTTGAAGGAGTGATTCAGATCAGCCCGTCGATATGAACAACTTTTCCTATGAGATTAAATCCGGGAACTCAAAATTTACACTTCCCTAATGTATGGGAATGTCTAATAAAATTACTGATTCCCAGCATTGGTCCCATAGTAAAAGTTGCTCATATCGACGGACTGAATCACCACTTCAAGAATCAGACAGGGTTTGCTTTACATATTGTATAAGGTACAATACGACCGCCGGGCGCACAGCGGATGGCCAGACGCGCGGCGGCGGCGGTCCGCCGCCGATGTGTGTAGGAGCTTTTAGAAGGGCAATTCTTAGGGAAGGCAGAAATGCCCATGTTTTGTTCAACCATTCGATTAACTAGAACAACTTGCGCAAAAGTATGTACTTACCAATTTTTCTTCTATTTTAACACTTTTTTCCTCATACCAGCTAGCACTAAAACCTTCTTTAACTATTGCTTACCTGGGGCCCGAATTTGATTGTCTATTGGCACCGAGTTTAGAATTCATTCACAAGCATTTGTTTGTAGGTGTTTTTTTCGCATCCAACTCCATCCTTCTATGCGGTCAACTGGAAATTCTCTGCTGTTCCCTGCGTAATGTCCGCTATACAGCGTTACTGCAGGCTGGAGTGCAGCACGCAGCTCTAGCCGCCAAGCATGCTGATATTTTGGATGATGAACTACATAATTACATATACAATAAAGCGGAGATGACCGCGTCGCAGCACCATTACGGAAAGACAGTTGTGAGTTTAGCTACTGATATCTTTAAAGTATTCCGTAAACTGAAATGTATATAAAAGTTATATTGTGTTTATTATCCCAACTTTTTATTAAATATCTGTACCTGTAATTCTTTTCTCGTACATAAAATTACTCTATGAACTATTATACCTACTGCACAGCAAGAATTATAATCTGGGGACACGGTAGTGCCCGCGCCAAGACGAGGGAAGCGCAGGACTAACTTAAAGTTAAGGAGTTAGAAGTGCCCACACCTAACTTTTGTCGTATTTTTGTACCCTTTTAGATTCATTCTGAAGATTGAACAGAGCTAGAAACTCCAAATACAAATTTTCAGGATATGATGTTTATAGAGTAGTTATTTATCAAACGTGCAAAATTTTAAATGTACCCATACAACTAATGATACTTTACATATAGTAAATTCTAAAATACCCCGATTTCGTCACTCATTGACCGATGATCATTAAAACTGTAAGGGTAACCTGAAGTCATAGAAAGCTAAAATTTAAAAATAATTGGGTTGAAAATTTGTATCAAACTTTTATCAATGTTCAAGCTATGAACGCACTGTAAAAACTATCAGTCTTATGGAGGGTCACCTTCTAACACGCCCTAAACTAACACTCTCTATGTCTCAGCATAGCCTTCTGCTTAAATAAGAATATAGTCTTAAGTTCTCTACAAACCCTACACCTGAGATAAAATGTGTGGCTTGGCCGTTTCGTTACTCAATGACTTATTGGCACAAAAATTAACGCCTAGTTTGTAAATTACTTTCTGTTCATAAGTATCTACGTCACTTACGAAACGGCCAGTCCCCCCGTAGTATGGCACGCGCGACAACGTTTATTGAATACTTTTCAATAATATTATAGGCATAGGGATAGTTTATCGCGCTATATAAACGGCGGGAATATAAACGCGGGCGTCATGCTACGGGTGCAGGCCACATATTTTGAGTATCGTGTGGAGAACTTAAGACGAGGATCCACGCAGAACGTTATGATAGGAGTCAGTTTGCCTGACCGATTGCGAGTTCTACCGAACGCGACGGAACGTTTAGTTCAGGACATGTAGTTTGGATCTTGGCTCCCCATGTGTGCTGACAACTTTTTTACAGTGTGTCCCTTCTCGTCTTGGCTTTACTGGTGTCATCTTATTTTACTTATATCTACTATTTGCAGAATTCACAGTTTGTGGATAAAACTTCGCAATTCGGTAAGTAAACTTTGTGTCGTTCGTAAGTTTGTAAATGCAGCTTTTTAGTAGACTCAAGGTCCTTCAGGCCATGTGTTATAGGTATAATCAAGAGATACCACGCTGGCTCTTCGATCGAGGCTATTGGACCCAAGATATGGCAGCCAATATTTCCAACAGCTTATTAGTCTTCATAATAATTGGACATTTGCTGTCTCTAGGTATCTATATTGGTCACGCTATCTGGATGTGGGGCGTTCAAAGATTGTTCTCGTTTTGTATTGATTAAACAATGCGTCGTTAGATTTTGTACATCAGTATGGTGGGTGTATATCAAGAAAATGTACATATACATAAAACAATGTATCGAATGTGCGTTCGGGGTTCCCCTGGTGGATCCTGGTGGGACTTACCCTTTAATTTCGAGCAATGTAGTTTTTAAATAAGTTGATCGCTTGTCGGGATTTTACCAGTCCCTATTTCCTAATATCTTTGCTTGTTATCTCTATGCCACAGACATCTACAGCGCCAGCTACGACCAGGCGACCTCCGAGGCGCTCCGCCAGTGCGCCCGCGTGAGCCAAGCCATCAACGTCTTCACGAAGAAGTTCGAGAACTTCGTCTCGCCACTCCTTGCGCTGAGAGTCGTGCAAGTAACGCTTTACCTTTGCACGCTGCTTTACGCGGCTACATTGGTGAGCATCTGATAAAGATGGTACAGGTTAATTTTATGATTGAAATTCAACTTAATATTAAACATAATTATTAACAACATAAAAATAAAAAATATATAAATAACTTACAAATAAACGTACAGGTTCAAGTACATAACTATTCAAGATATAGGTAGGTACTCACATTACATAGTATCACGTCGTTTTCCCTTGCGGGGTAGACAAAGCCTAGGTCTAAAAGACCCGAAGGTTAGCATGTAGGTGGGCATTAGGTGAAAAACGGAACCAAAATAGTGATGGGCTGCTAGCATGATTCCACGGAATTTTGCCCGTTCCCTCGTTCGGCTTTTACGGTCTGCGCGGGATGAGAAGCAGCTGGTACATTCTACGTTGTTTCTTTTCCATGGAGGAACATTACAGTTTTCGAAAAATGTCTTGATGGATCAGTCCACCACATAGCAGTGCGATTACTCGTATTAATCGTGGGATAATACGAAATATATATATATATACATATATAAATAGTTACTATAGTCATTTCTAACCAAAGACTAACTAGACAACCCTAAAGGGTTGTCAACGACCCTCGCTGAAGGTAGCTTTGTTTACGTTCCATGGTAGGATATTGCCATACATCTGATGCAGCCACACATTTTTAGCTGGGGAAGGATAGGAATTTATTGGTTATGGGAGACGGGAGAGCAGTGATTTAAGGGTCTTGAACTTACTAAAAACCCCCAGTGTAAACGCCTCTTCCGTTTCTTTGTCGGGAGATTCAGAGCGGCCTACGGGGCGACTCTTCGACCTTCTTCAATTCTACCCGGTAGGCGTGTTCCGACACTGACACGCCACCACGGTGCCCTACCCCCCTGACCTAACCGAGGAATGGCCTGGCCTAACCAGAAGTTCCAGGGCATCGCTTGGACAAATTCTTGAGTTCGTCGCTAAGTAAGGTATTTTTTCTGTTTCAGAAATTCGACATGGTCACAGTGGAATATTTAGCCGCAGTAGCACTTGACATATTCGTATACTGCTATTATGGAAATCAAATCATCTTACAGGTACATTTCTATAACCAAAAAATCTCAATCACAACAAATGTTTAAATGTATTTTTCTCTATTGGAATAAAATACATTACTTGTATTAGTCAGTTGCGTCTTCAATTATGTTCTTTGGGGATTAGATCAGTGAAACTAGTGCCACGTGTTTTTCTATTTGACCTGACCGTGGATCAAACCCGGGACCTCCAATGTGGCACCCTGGCATGATGACCACTAGGCCACAGAGCTCGTCATCTTATACATCTCGTCTTAAGAATATTGTTACGCAGTCTAATACCGGGGTTACTATATTTGAAAGTATGACACTCGTCTTGAAATGATTTTTTGTATGGAAAAATCGCTCGTTTACGAACGACGTAACTTCAAGAATAGCACTTCGGGTCGTTTAGAAACCAAATACGTATAGAAAAGCTCGATTATCGTGTCGGCCAGGCTGACCGCGTGTCGACAGCGGCGTACCAGAGCTTGTGGTCGGCCACTGGAGCGCGGCCGCGGCGGTTGTTGCTTCACCTGATGTTGGCTAATGGACGGCAGACGGTGGTGCGCGCGGGGAGGTTCCTGCCTATGGACTTGCATACTTTTGTTGTAGTAAGTGCCTTATCCACCTTCCAAATACGAAATAATGTTTTCATCTCATCTATTAAAAAAAAAACAGAACCTTTGCCGGGTCAGATTTTAAAATGCCTATATTTTTATTCTCGAGCGACCATTTTTTTATATCACATTAAGTTTTTTGTCTCATGGGAATTAAAATACTAATTTTGTTTTTCTTATACAGGGAGATGAAAAGCAGAACGTGTCTTCTCAGGACTAACATAATAATACTTTTACTTCGGAAAACATACTCTGAATCCCTCGCATTACTCCTTCATTCCGCTCTGGATTTAAAATATTACCCTCACTAAAAAGTATAACGTTATGCCCTTGCGTCACAATCTACTATTTTCAACAATGTGTTTATTTTGAGCTATTAGTGACTAAATACCACATACCAAATTCATGGTAATGCACTGGCACAATTCCAGTTTACACAACGGTTTCTTTTAATTAGAAAAAAAGTATACGGTCGATTTGAGAAACCTCCTGCTTTTTTTGAAGTCGTTAAAAAGTAGATTTTTTTGCTTTTAATTAAAAAGTACGATTTGCCGTTTTTAAACCAATGTATTTTGTCCGTTATTTTTCAGATTATCAAGACATCGTTTTCTTACTACACGCTCTTAGTCAACGTAAATGAAAAGCACGCCTAGATATCTTAGAGGAACTTTGTTTGATTCCAATATTAAAATGAAAAAGATTAATTTCGATGACAAACACTGTATAGACAGAACTTATGTCTAGTTTAGATAAGGCGTGTTTTTACTCACGCGATATGGAGGCGCGTTTTTCTTTAGATCACTCAAGTCTTATATTAAAGTCACAAATAAAAGAGTACATTTTTGAGAAAGAATTTTATTTACGAAATGAATATACAATTCTCGTGTTCATACATCAACTGAAGGCCGGCGCTCGTCAGTCTACACTGCAGCGTACGTGTTGATGGCGGGGCCCGGGGAGGGGGCTACACTGCTCGTGGGATCATGTTCCAAGTAGAAAAAAAAAGTTCATCAATATCAACCAGTGAGATCGCTAAATATAAGGTATTTTTACTTTGACAGCATTAAAAAAAATAACGTCGCTAGCTTTTTATTACAGCATATACGCTTGCTCCGTATAAGGAATGAAGATTTTGAATCTGCCAACTTCGGTATATCTTGCTGTAAATAATGTTTTATTCCATAAAGAAGGCAAACACATTTTCTAACATGTAATTGTAATCCCATCAGCAGTGTTTCCAACTTATTCAGAGTTTTAAACTCCGGGCCGCAAAAAATAAGAGTTGCAAGCGCACTACATCAAGTTCCGTCCGCAGGCGGAAGCGTTCGGCTTGAATTATATGCGTCCGCGCGAACGAGCGGTCTGGCCGCAGATTCAACGGCGGCCGCGTTGCTTTTCGACTTTAATAAGACCAGATGCTCCGCTCTCTACGAGTTCTCTACTGTTAGAGAGACTTTATGATAAAAATGAAAATTATCTTTTCCATTATAAATTCCTTTTCACAACCACAGACATGCTATATCTTTTATAAATTATGTGTCATATTCAAAAATCAAGAAACGTTGATTACTTATTACTTGTTGGGCCGTGAGACCGCGTCTCTCCAAGCATTGGTAGCTATTCAAATAATTCGTTGCATACAGTTGCTATAATTCCGCTGTGCAGCGGGCGGGCCGCTCAGTCGATCGGTCGCATATAATTCGAGCTTTCAACGCACTGACCAACCTAACAGTCATTCACAATACTTATGCTTACTACTTATCATAAAGGAGTTATCAATTACTTCCAATATTATCAATTACATATTTTGTCTGTCATTAATTTAAATTTATTACACTGGTTTTCTTCTCGCGCTGACCGTCGGCGGTCAATATGAATGAATGTAAAACGCGCTTAAACAGCCTGTAAGCGTTTTCGTGTCGCTTGCTTCGACTCAATATGCGACGACGATCAGTGTGGAAAGAAAACCAGTATCAGCGGTGGGACACATCGGCGACATTATTAAAAATTAAGTAAAACAACGCACACATGCGTTAGTCGTAGATAACAATTAAATCAACAAATATTATTTGCGATTGAGAAATCGCAACCCGAATTTGGCTTTAGTCGCAAGACTACGTATGTATAACTTAGATCAGGAGTTTAGAGCGTTTTGACTGTACAATACTCTCCAGTTTCCCTGCCTTCGACTTGCCCCGTACATAACATCATTTAGATTTTAACTATTTACTAAGCGCAAGCTACTAAGCTCCTGAACTAAGCGTTCGCCGCCGACGCGTCCCCCTTCGCGATCTTACGTAAGTTTGTCGGAGTGATACAACACAAGCAACGCGACAGGCAACCATACAACACTCACTCGGATACAATATTTGTAGCATTCATTATCATACCATCCGTCCACATATAAAACGCCCACAGGGATGTCCCAGAGACAATACTAAACTGCCTTATTTCAAAGATTTGGCCGCAGAATGTTCTATTCGCAAAACGGCTGACTTGCGAATTACTGCTTTTCTGGGCTTTAGACTCCGTCTAGCCCGTAAGAAATAAGGGAAGATGTGATACATTCGAATTTATTTGTAATTTTCTATTGCTTGTAAAATAATATACGAAAGTGTTCAGGATGTCTTTTATACCGTAAAAAAAATATGACTACAGCAGTGATTTTTTTTATTTTTTTGCGAATAGGACATTCTGTGCATAAACCATTTAAAATAATATAAAAAAATAATCACTACTTGCAACACTGGCAGTTTCTACAAATGGCGACTTTGAAGTTTTAAAAATTAACGGTCTTCACACACGAGCGACTAAAACGTCGTCAACGATCGTTAGTAAAGACTGCGACACAGAAGACATTTTTTATCGAGTGTTCGCTGCGCATGTCGCTGTTGGACACTATGGTACAATAATATAGAAAAGTCCTTACTGGAAATCCCCAAATATATTAGCGCATAATGCGGGCGCGTTTTTCAAACATCCTGGCGATAAAACTGTCCATAATATTTATATTGCGCTCGAAGTAAACTTTATCGATGGTGAAGGTCCACCAAAACAGAGATGACGCTAGTCAGCGCGATAAAAACTTTGTCGACGTCTTATCGATCCTAAATATCCGCCGCGGGTTTGGGCCTTTTCCTCAGACACATATATTATTGTACCACGTAGGACACAATCGTTCCAGCAATTGTTATTGAACATGCGAGCAGTACCGGTTAATCTCTTCGTCAAAACTGTGACCAATATGAAGAGAGCGGGCAACACAACGCTGGTAAAAATAATACTTGATTGCTAAAATTTCATAATTTAAAAATCATACAAAAGTGAAATAGTATAACTAATGTGGATTACGTTTACAGAGTGGCAACACTGCAACTTTATTACCAGATTGATGTTTGTATAAAGCCTGTGGAAAGGCATCGTTTGATTCGCTTACTGTTACATTAGTAATAATCGATTTTTTAAAGAATCCATAAAGCAAGTTTGACTTAGTAAACATTTACTAAGTTCATGTAAAAGTAGCAATAAATATTTGTGTGAAATTGAACCTAAAGTCCAAGGGATAGAGTCCAAAATTAATATGGAGGATTAAGTAGCAGTGTTGCCTGTCGCAGCTCAAACTCAAGCGTCTATGGAAGCGACGGTCGTCGTCTAGTTTGGAAGCATTACTCTAAGCGATAGTTTGAGTGCGAGCCTGCCAACCGTGTCCACGCTATTATAAATGTACTGACACATCTGCCGAAACTACGCTACAACAATAGGAATTTCATTTACGAACCTCAGGGAGTCAATTTTGAAACGAGGAATCACTAAACGAACGTTTCTTGAATAAAGAATGTTCATGACTATGTTTCAAAAAAAGAACTCCTGTTCGTATAAGACCCAATGCAGACGACGGACAGTAGCGGACAAAAAGTCGGCCGCTCGCTCTTATTAGTATTGGAATAAGGTTGAACTTTGTACGCGTATGACACTGTGAAATTTTAATCGTTTAGGATCCATAAAAGGTTGATTTAGCCCGTCTATATGAACAACTTTTCCCATGGGAGCAATGCTGGGAACTCAATTTTTTTTGACATTCCCATAGAAATTGACCGGGCAGCCGAACATTTTTGTATGGACATTTTTTTTTAAAGATTCCAGCATTGGCCCCATAGTAAAAGTTGTTCATATCGACGGGCTGACTCACCCCCTCAAGGGTCCATAACGATAAAAATTTCACCATGTATATCCGCCAAGCGTCATGAAATATGTGCGGACAAAATTGCAACCTTATTCTTATACTAATAAGTGCGCGCTGCGGACTTTTTATCTGCCACTGTCCGTCGTCTGCGTTGGTACTAAAGAAGATTCATTCAGTCCCCGCTTACATATAACCTCATTTTGACACTTCAGTGCTGCAACGTCACTACATCGAAGCTTGATGCTTTTTCCGAACGTGCCCAGAGATACCGAAAACTGAATAAATCTAACTCGGCAGCCGAATACGCCGAAGCGTAAATTCAGCCTGCAGAATGTGAGCGCGTAGTTTCGGCAGATGAGCGAGTACACAGTATGTAGGTGGTATTTAGTGGGAATCCATGCAAGTCGTCGACGTCGACTCGGGCGCGGCGAAGGACGTTTAGCTGTTGTGCGGCAAGGATCGGGAACAAAACACATGAGTTTAATGAGATATTCGATAGGAACGGAGCTCTACGCCTTTTTATAGTAACATTGAACTGTCCTCGTGACATCTCAAAGAGTTGTCTGACAAATATCCTTCATTTCGGTTTACCAACAAGCAAAGATAGGAAGATAATGCGATATTGATGCATTTATAGTGGCTCCTCTGCTCGTTTGCCGGCAAATATACATAAAAAAAAATTGGTGTGCTGCTTGATATACTATAACTATTGTACAATGCCATTTTTATATGTTTAATTCAAATATATCATTTATAAATTGTTAAAGCGAAGGAAAACATCTTGAGGCAACCTGCTCACTAGTGGATTGTTCACTAGTGTGTGCAATGGAGAAGGCAATGGCAAACCACTCCATTATTTCCTGTCAAAATAGTAATTGTGTGCGTTTCTTTCCACACAGTGACACCGACAAGAGCCCTGGAGTACTATTTTGGAAATGTCGCCGTTCGTAAACGAGCGATATTACCATACAAAAATCGCTCGAAGACGAGTGTCATCATACTTTCAAAAATAGTACCCCAGCTCTTAAATGTCAAGAGTTTGGTGTGACGAGACTCTAAGAAACCGTCAATATCTGCTATCATTTGAATGCAAAATCAAAGCTAAAACAATTAATTCAATTAGACAAACTTTATATTACACTAACTGACGCCCGCGGCTTCACTCGCGTTAATGTCGATCTCGTAGAACAATATTTTTTCCGGGATGTCAGGTAGCTTATGTGGTAATCCAGGTTACCTGTGTGAAATATTTCGTCATCCGTTCAGCCATTATGGCGTGATCGAGTAACAAACATCCAACCTTTCGCATTGATAATATTAGTAGGATCCCACGGGAACAGTGTTCTTGGATGAAAGGTAACCTATGTGTTAATCCAGGTAATAACCTATCTCTGTACAAAAGTTCGTCAAAATCCATTCAGCAATTTTGGCGTGATTGAGTCACAAACATCTAAACATACAAACTTTTGTATTTATATTAGTAGGAATGAGGCTAGAGCTCCGTTATGAACTGACAAAACATGCTTGGTGTATCAAATTCTGGATTCGAATGGAGATATAGAAAATCTTGTTCATTCTTTCAAAGATGTATTATAAACTAGATGAGAGGTAATGACACCACACAGCACTCGTGTATCGTGTACCTTCGTGCGGCTGCTTCATATATCTCTGAAGTTTAAAAAGATTCGTTCAGTAAGCTGATCAGTAACCTTGTTCTGTGCAAGGGGTGCGGAAGGAAGAAAGAGGCACTTCCACTTCTATTTGGATATACATTTGAGTTTATACTTATAACTCTTAATTTTTAGTTCTCTATACTGTCTCTACAATCTTATGATATAATAAAATATTGGCACTATGTATCATATAGCGTGATTTTGAAACTTGAAATACTGATGATCAGAATCCCTAATGGAATACAGATATGCAATCAGACATGCATTATGCAAATCCGACATTATCGCGAACAATCCATGCTGCAATAATATATGCATGTTTATTTAATTATTTATTACATATTTCTATTTATTTATATTTATATGTAAGTTTATAACATATAAAATATTCAGTTATATTTGCTTTATATTATGTACAATTTTATTATTTAATTGATTTTACCTACATGAATGTCTCCTTTATCAAATTTTTCACTTAAATCTTGCTTCTATCAATCAGCTTTTCACCACATCCCAAAGGTAAAACTGGTAGACAATGCTTAGCATTAAGTTATTACCTTTTGTACATTATCAATTAATTGTATGTGCAAAGAATTAAATAAATCAATGCAATAAAAAAAGGTAAAAAACGAAAAATTTGCCTTCCATAGAAATTCGTCCAGCTGATCGGCGACTTTGTATAGGAAGCCTAATTTTTGTTTCGATTTTCAACTTTTTTTCTTGCAATTCTGTATTCCATTAGGGATTCTGATTCCAGGATTTCAATATAGTTCAAAATTTCAAAATCACGCAGTATATCTGATTTACAACTGCTTTTGCTTAGGCGTTTTAGAACCCAAGATTTAATATTTTCTATTAATTGTACATTATTTTAAAACTTAGTCCCACCCTGACCTTAAATCAGGGCTTTCGGAATCGATTTTTCCCCAGGTGGCGGCATCGTGAGTAGAGGTTTTTTGACAGCAGTTGTCAAAATCCACCAATTAACGTGACATTAAATATACACCAATAAATTTGAGGTGTCAACGTCTTATAAATCGATGAACGCAGGCTGCACGCACGAAACTGTCACATTTGTGTAAGGCAGAGCGCGGAACAAGTTATAGAGAGGCATGATCAGCCTAAGCGTTCGGCTTGTGACGCATCTATCAACCGACTTTACAGGCAACCAGTTTTTATGATAGTGGATTTCGACAGCTGCTGTCAAAAATACCTGTCGTGACAGTGTCGCCACATGAAGAAGAAATAGGTTCCAAAAACCATTATTACTGTCAATCGGAAGCTTAAACAGATCTATGATCGGTAGCTAGTCACAGAGCGTTGCAAATATATTATGCTGCTAAAATTGAATAAGCTACGAAGCTGGAGTGTTATTTTTGAAATGAAGCCTATCGGAAACGAGCGATTTTCCATTTAAAAATCGCTCGTAGACGAGTGTCACACTTTCAAAAATAGTACCCCTGATGTTTTTTGTGTATGGACTTGGTTAGTAGTAGGGATAGATTTTTAAGCAACCACTTACGTGTCCACTATATTGATTGTATTTAACAAAGTTATGCTTAGGGGCCGTTCAAGTATTATATAAGCAGAATATCCGCTATTTTTAACCCCCTCCCCCTTTTGTCAGCAAAAGTAAAAAATGCATCATTTCATAAAATAAACATTTTTTATGTTAAAATAATACTTATGTTTTACTTAAGCTTGTGGGGCCCTCCCCATTACTCCTTCCCCTTGCAGAAATCATCACCACGTAAACCCCCCCTTTTTCCACATGTCATAAAAAATAAGACAAGCTTAGACCCTCACTCCCTTTTGCTGCTGTGATATTTGAATAACCCCTTAACATAATCTTTACTGAACCGATTGTGATGAAATTTTAATGGTCCCATAGGAAAAGTTGTTCATATCGATGGGCTGAATCACCCCTTTAAGGGTCCAGAACGATCAAAATATCACCGTGTATACTTTTAAACAATAAAAGAATTTTAAAAATAGTTTCATAAATGACGGAATTCTGAGGTAAGAAACATAAAAAAGCAACACAAATTGATAACCTCCTTTTTTGGAAGTCGGTTAAAAAATAGTGACGCGCTGCTACCAGCCGTGTGACTAGCTCCGATGGGTCTCCCCGTACATAGAGTATCAGTGTGACGACTCACTTCTTTTTGTTCTTGGGCTGCGCACGCGGCGGCGTGTTGGGGCGGCCCATGTTGAGGCCGGAGTACAGCTTGCGCTTGTCCGCCGGCTTCAGGATCTGGAACGAGCACATCAGCGTCTCGTCCACCGACATCAGCGCGCCTGGAACAGACACCAGTCATCGTCAATTTTCATATGTGGTCAAGTTCTTCAGGGAAATTGATGTAGATAGGTCCATCGTGCATTATTCGATATTGTAAAGACACACACTAATAATAATATTAATATTTGCTCTCTCCATTATATTCACTTAAACACCTGACGAACCTAACCTAACCCTGGGTGGTCAAGATGAGTTAGTATAAATGCTTCTGCTTTTTCGTTTCGGGCGAATCCCCCGCCAATAATACTTTTATGGGTATCGGTAATCTGGTAACATAACGATATAATATTGTTAAAATTAACGTTTATTTTACCGATACCTACGCCTTGTTGCCGTCCCGCACGGATATCTACTTTTAAACAACATTTTCGGCCCTCATCTAGCGCTGCACAAGACAAAACGGCAACGCTGCTTATGTGCTATCACTGTTCGTTTGTTTTTCGTGTGTAACACTGGTGTCAGATTTTTCAAGCTGCCTAAAGGCATCTAAAAAATGAGGACATCAATAAATGATGAAAACAGTAATTCCCGATTCTACCAAGTACCGGTAAAAGGAATTGGTACCGGAATTAAAGGTACCAAATACCGGTAACATTGTATTAAATAATCGTTACCACGCAAATAATCGGTACCAATCCAATTATCGGTACTGTAGTTTAATAGAGGTACCGGTACTGGATTTACCGGTATTCCAACCCCTGGTTCACTCACCGGCGTTGTCAAACTCGCCGCAGTAGTTGGGCGCCGAGAACAGAGTGACCAGCTGTCTCTTGGCGAAGAACTCGTAGCCGTCCTCCACGACCTGGTGCGCGCGGCAAATCAGGTCAAACTCGTGCTTCGACAAGAATTTTCCCACCACCTGAAATGGTACGATACATTTAATAAGTATAAACAGACGCGTAGAAGTGTCTGGATATATACTGTATAATAAAATTTAGGAACTTAATCCATAGACATAATGGTGAAAGGTCAAATTTGTTAGGTTGTTTCCAGTTTGGTTAGGACATTGCACGCTTGAATCACCCGATTGTCTGATAATAAAGATGATTCCGTGCTTCGGAAGGCACGTTAAGTCGTTAGTCTCCGCTGCCATCTGGTAGTCGTTAAAGGAACCACGTCAGAGGCCGAGAGACGGTTCCGAAGAACTCTGACACCAGGGTGTGCATGGTCGATTGACCGTGACACCTATACGAAATGATGATGATGGTGAAAGAATTTTTGAAATCGGTCCATAAGTTACAGAGCCTATTCAATGCAACCAAACAATCAAATCTTTTGTCTTTATAATATTAGTATAGACTAGCTATTACTTGCGACTTCATCTGTGTGTAGTGTACTTAGTTTTTATAATACGCAGGTTATTTTTCCCCTTTATTGGTAATAGTTTTGATTTCCAGATTTGACATAGCTTGAGGGTTAAAATATGATTTTGACTTCAACAATAGAGGATAATTTTCAAGCAAAAAACGTTTTCATGTTATTTCTTTCAGGATATAGGGTGGGGATTGGGGAGGGAAGTAGAATATGCAGATTACAACAGTAAAAAATATTAATCCATTCAGTATTTTTAGAGAAAATGATACATATCAAAGGTGATAGCAACAGATCTTGAATTTATCGATCCGTCAACTTATGCCGGCAGTATATACACCTCTTTTAAGTAGGTAAGTACCTACATAATTCTGGCCTCTTTCTACCACATGAGACCCGGGTTCGATTCCGGATTTACAATTGGTTTGGATTAAATAATCGTTCATTACTTAACGCAACCAATGCATAAAATCTCTCCACCATTTTTGTTTAATGAATCGAATCAATCAATAAACTTTACGTGATTCAGCAGAATTTGCTCATATTACTCAGACTTGCTTAGTCAGATCAATTTTGGTGTCAATCACCTCTCATGCACATCAATATTACGTGCCCTTTGCCTCGGCAATCTAGCGAAAGTGTGTTTAGCATTACCTTCAACGTGACATGGGAAACAGAAGGTTACAGGTACCAGACTACTGGTACCAATCTTCTTGACTTTATTTTTCATCAACTACGTGAAGCTAATAGCTGTATTTGAGTATGACCCTTTTAATAATTTAATCTTGGTCAGGTCGTCTGGACTGTTCGTGTCGAACTCCGGCCTGATACATATGTTGCACATACAAGTCAACGCGTCATTATCCCTTCAGGGGTTGACAGAGCTAAGGCCTTCAGACCTAGGCCACGCGTACAGGTGGAAAACAGAATCAAAGTAGTAATGAAAATGTCAATAACATCCTTTTTTTCAAGTCCGTTAATCACCGATAACGACCGACGATAGTCGACCTGAGTCGTAATCGCAGGGTTCGATCCCCGGTCAAGTCAGGCTGGGAAACTATCTTTTTCTGATTGACCTGGGCGTTCGACGTTTATCTAATGTATCTATTATAAATAATAGCATCGTTGAGTTAGTATCCCACGACATAAATAAATAAATATATAACTATATACGGACAAATCACACAGATTGAGCTAGCCCCAAAGTAAGTTCGAGACTTGTGTTATGGGATACTAACTCAACGGTACTATATTTTATAACAAATACATATATAGATACACATCCAAGACCCAGGCCAATCTGAAAAAGATCATTTTCCATCTTGACCTGGCCGGGAATCGAACCGGGAACCGCTGCGCCACGGAGCTAGTCTAGTGAGTTCAATCTGTTGTTTTTTTTTTGAAAAGGCGATATGGCTAGCAACCCTCTGGCCATGTCACCTATTAACATGCTACCTTATATTTAATCTCCTTCGGGCTGTGCGGAAAGAGACGCAGCTGGTGCATTCTACATTTTTTCTTTTCCCCCAAAACCAGCTTGGAAGAGCCGGTCATACGTATTTGTCAGGAGACGAGAACCTTTTAATCCCTATTTAGAGATTAAATGGTTCTCGTAGTGGTTAAACGTAGTGGCAATGGATAGAGTATTTACTCTATGCATGGCCACTACGTTACTCTATGTAGTAGAAATATATCGAGCATCGAGCCTTCATATTATATAGTAAAGTAATGGATCATGTTACAAAGCAACGAGAACACGAGAAATATATAACACCTGTTCTATATGTGATTCCAACGTATCGCGACCGTGGCACTTGCAGCAAACATTATTACGAACGTTTAATTGATTGATAACACCAATTAAGTCTAATCGGGGTTATCTGGTGCGACGCGTGATTTAGAAATTCCTACGACCTTGGGAATTTCTGAGAAAGCTACAGATCACGTCTCCATTCTCCATAGGGAAGTAAACACAACATAACACCTGACGATGAATGTCTCTCTCTGATGTCCTCTTCATCCTCTCCTTATCCCAATTGTGGGATGAGACTACATGTTATTTTCTCTATCACTATCACGTCTTTTCCCCTTGCGGGACAGAGCAGACTTAAAAGCCACGTTTAGCATTTTGGTGGACGGGTAGGTGGAAAACGGAGTCAGAATAATAATGGGTTGCTTCCACATCGCCTACTTACACGATTCCTCGGATTTTTGTCCATTCCCTCAATCGGCTTTTACAATTTACTAAACATCTTAACACAAGCGTGTAAACAGTTTCTTGGCGACAGCTATGGGTGGGAGCAAGTTCCACTTGCGACACATTTCTTACAAAGTTGTAACAGTTTCTGTAAAATGTTTCTTGACGAAATTTCGTTACAATTTGTGAAACATTGAATAGACGTTGCAAACAAGCGCAATCACGTGCAGCAAACTCCGTGGGAGCACGCTTTACGCCGCTATTTTTAAGTCACGTGGCCGCCCGCGCCTTTTTCTCGTTTCTTTGATGTTTGCGAATAAAAAGTTGTAATTTCTGACCCTTTTTAGGGTTCCGTACCCAAAGGGTAAAAACGGGACCCTATTAATTTCGCTCCGCTGTCCGTCTGTCTGTCTGTCACCAGGGTGTATCTCATATACCGTGATAGCTAGACAGTTGAAATTTTCACAGATGATGTATTTCTGTTGCCGTTATAACAACAAATACTAAAAAATAGAATATAATCAATATTAAAGGGGGGCTCCCATACAACAGACATGATTTTTTGCCGTTTATATAGATAACGGTACGGAACCCTTCGTGCGCGATTAGCCGGTTTTTATACCAACCAAGTAAGGCTTCTGGGTCATGTGATGCGAAGTTATTTGTTAAATGTACTTAGTTTCGTTTTCGTTGGAAAGTTAAGAGTTAGATATTACGTTAATTGCAGGTATCTAAAAAATATATTCCAGACATCATGCTTTGATTGACATTTTTGGTATTTCTTCTTTAATTCAAACAGAGCAGATCATGTGGGTGTGACCAATTTTAACAGGGAAACTTTTCCTCTAAAGATATACAGATGTTCAGAGCCATAAACGGAGACTCCAGTCTGTTCAATGATTTCTTCTACTCAAAAACTTAACTTATCCTTTGTATCAGGGGCTAAGACAGGGTGTCGTATCCCACCGGAAATCATTGAAATTTCAAAAATAGGTACTTGTAAAATATTTAAATTATGTTTTACCAATGTACTGGTTACAATATTAAGAGTAAATATACGCACTCGACTGCTAATTTAATGTTTGAAGAAACTGACTGTTGGTTGACCTATCTGTGAAATTTCATGCTCGCATTAGTGTTAATAGTACTACTTATCCTTACTAATATTATAAATGCGAAAGTGAGTTTGTTTGTCTGTACGCTTTCCCGCCGTAACTACTGAACCGATCATCATGAAATTTTGCATACAAGTCCTCTGGAGTACAGAGAAGGACATAGGCTACCTTTTATCCCGGGAAAAGTACTATTCCCGAGAGATCGACATTAACGCGGGCGGAGCCGCGGGCGAAAGCTAGTAATATTATAAATGCGAAAGCAACTCTCGTCTGTCTGTAACTTTTTTGAAGCGTCAACCTTTGAACCAATTTGGATGAAATTTGGTATGGAAGTAGTTTAAGGCCTGGGGAAGGACCTTACGATACCTAACTACCTATTATAGGTACCCTACCTTTCATTTCGAGAAATTCTACTGTTCCCGAGGGATCAACATTAACGCGGGCGGAGTCGCGGGCAATAGCTAGTAATAAATAAATACACATATAACATACCTCTGTGCCAAATGTAAAGCTGACTCCGCGGTCATTCTCGCCCCAGCCCGCGGTGTCCTTGTCGGGGTCAGACCACAGCAGATCGCATAGCAGTCCCTGGTCGGGGACGTCAGTCGGTCTCATGATCCGCCGGATCTGTTCCATGGCCTGGAGGTCGGGGGAGAGGCCGCCGTGGCAGCAGAAGATCTTCTCGTCCACTGCACGGAGAAAAATAATTTTAACAATACTACCAGAACGTATTGTAAATATCATTCTAGTATAAAGAAACAGAATAAAGTTATTTTCACCGGATTATCATTTAACATTAAATAATCATATTGTAGGGTATGCCAGAATATTATAGTAATCGTATTTTTCGTAAACAATACTTAAACCTATTTACAAGTACATTTTATTACTGTAAAGAAAAAATTGTAATAATTATAAAGTCTACCTGTATAATTTGTTTGTTGTTACTAGCTGTCTATTGAAAACTACAATATTTTTGTAATCTCTAAGAAAATGCAAGTAAGGTTTACTAAGCTAGAATATGTTAGATTCTTATAGTACTATTAACCAGGTTATTTTTCACTATGCCTATCAATGTATTTTGTATTAACCAGCAGTATGGTTCTAACTATTAAATGAGGCGTATTATGGTTACCATTGTACTAAAAGTTGGAACTACTATTTACGTTAATAAAGGTTATCATATAATGGTTTTGTGTAACATAAATACCGTGCATCAAACGAAACGTTGTTTACGTTTGTCAAAAAGATTGTAGCGTGCTTTTCGAGCCATTTTTTATTTATCGTGTGTCGTGTGCGCAGGCGGGCCATTTTTGTGCACATATTCTTTCTAATTTGTGGTTTTTGTGCCGTTCGTGTAAAATTGACACTGCAACTTAGTAAAATTAAACTCATTTCGTAAATATATATAACTTTATGTGGTTCTTATCTACGTCCAGCAAATCAACACAAAAAGGAAGCGTTACTCCAGAATATAGTACTGTTGGGTCACCTGAAGTACTTCAACCTCAGACTCGCCTACCAGTACCAACAGTGCTTCAAACCCAGCAGTTAATGGGTCTTTTTTATACACTGTAAGTTTTTAAATAGGCACTTTATAACAATAATATAAATTAGTAAGCTTTTTTTAATAAGATGTTGTACAATACAATTATTTTTATTTCTAGGGACTAAAAGAGTTATATTCGGAAAGTGGACTGCTATCAAGTAATAGTCGTAGAAAGATATGCAACATTATTGTAAAGGACATCCAGTTCAACACTACTGCAGTACGCTCAAGATACTACAACCATTTTCAGCAAGGAGAATGTTTGAATAAATAATATATAAATAACATAATAATAATTGAATTTATTTCAGGCATCCCACCCATAAGTACACCTTACAGAATAACATTGTAAACATAAAAAAACAGCTTGTTTTTTGTGCACTACATACACCAGCATTTAAAACCAGCATTGTGCCATGAATCCAGTTCACTCTCTGAACACCCAAAGGGACGTTGGTCTTGTTTTTAATATATGTGTGTTGACGTGATAGATTTGTTCGGCTCGTATGATGGCTTAGGTGCCAATTCACCTCTATAAAAGCCGCCCGCGGGTAAGCTTCCTCCTTCATTCATTTTAAGTCGTACACTTACATCATTTTAGAAGTACCTTATCCTAGTCCAATGTTGGGCGATTGTACCACTTAAAATTGTTGAAGTTGGAGACTTACCCGTGGGCGGGTTGTTTTATAGTGGGCGAATAGGCATCTAAGTTGTCATAAGAGCCCGAGTCGTACAAATTTGTCACGTCTTTACTACTTCCACAAGCCTGTTGCAATTACCTACTTAACATAGGTAAAGTTAAAAAATAAAGTATTGCTATAATAAAAAAAAATAGTAAACTGCACAATATACTCATTCTGTTATATTTAAAATAAAAATAATGTTATTAAAACAAATAAATGCAATGTGCACGATACCAAAATGTTATTGATGTGTACCAGCATTATGTTTAACTGAGCTAGATATTTTGGTAAGCTATTACCAGATTTTTTTAGTAAAGTGAACAAAACAGTTAGCTGTCATATATATTACAATAAAATCTAGTAAAATTAACTATATTCTAGTTAACTAAACGAGAATTTTCTCTCAGTGTGTAACAAAGAGAAAAGCATTTTACAATATTGATTCTGTATGTAATAACTATGGGAAGTGTCTTGCTCAAATGCGGTGGTTGAAGGTATGGCATCGGGTACGCACGCCCGGCTTCCCGAAATGCTATTTGCTTTTCCCCCATTTATCCGACTGAGTAGTATCCCGATACCTTTATTCTCTTTTCAAATCCAACAAATTCCTATCCTTCCTCAGCTTTAAAATGCTTTTGATGGGCAACAGCGTCGGAAGCACAAGAAACCAAAGATACTTCGCTCGCAAACCCGCCTGCCAAGCGTGGTGAGTATATCCTCCCTTAGAACGATTTGGGGGAGGCCTTTGTCCAGTTGTTGACTTTGTGTGGCTGTAATGATGATGTAGTAACCAGTGGCTCTGTGAGCTGCAGACTTCGCGACACTAACTCGTATCACAGTGAACTTAAAGCGTTACCAAGGCCTTATAGGCTTCCATAAACTGAATCGAAAAAAACATCTGCGTAATTATCGAACAGTTTCACAAATTTCACGAGAATCGGTTGAGTAATCCGACCTGTACAGGAGAACAACCGGACAGCGGGACATACGAAAGATTTTGGCCAAGTTAAAACCTAGACGCTTCACGCTCGCTCGTCGAATAAGATTGGAATTTATTTTTAAAAAAGCTACTTCAATTTGGAGGATCGTCAGGAACCGTAAGTGGTGAAAAAAATATGCTTAGCTCTGGAATATAACGACACTTAAGCAGTGAGCATATTCAAGACGACTTAAATTAAGATTCAGACTTTATTGAAATCACAATCAACTTAGGAAATTACTCGTAAAATTAATAGGTCTGCAAAGTTCGGCCTTATGTAATTTCACAATTAGGCGAAGATTAATATAAGTTTGAACATTTTTCTGTTTATTGTTTCATTAGGAAAGTAAAGAGGAAAGATTTGATTTGTTTGCATTATAGACACCGATTTGATAAGCTCTTTACCATTAGAATTCTACGTTATCCCTGACTAACAAAGGCTATAGAATTAAATACCTGAAGAATGCCTATATCTGAAGAAGCCGGGACGGGCTTCTTCAGATATAGGCTATTTTTTCCTTGTGCGCGGTTCTCTCTATACTAATGAAACTAAATCTTTAATCTTAAGGAGAATTTCTTAAAGAAAGACGTAGAATATACCGATCAACCCGTTTGATCTTAAAATAAACTCCGCATAATGTACAATGGAATCATGAGATTTATGATGTACAAAGCGATAATTAATTTGTATAAACAATAACCTTTCTTCCGAACACAATAGGGTTAAATACCTGGGAACGGGTTAAAGATACCTCTAATTTAATATCGAAACGGGGGCATAAATTTGCTTCAGGGTGTAACAATGTTCTTTGACCTTTTGAATCATACAGATCAAGGAAATATAATTGTTAAATTTACATAAAGCTTTTAGCAATGCTGCCTTCAAAATAATAACATTAAAATAAGTCCGTCAGTTACCTACTTTTTTTTTCCTAGCCTGTTGGTGTTGTGTCCCACTGCTGGGCAAAGGCTTCCCCCTGGATTCTCCACTCATCCCTATCCTTCGCTACTTCTGGCCATCCATTTTGAAATTTATCGAGGTCATCCCTCCATCTCCTTCTTGGACTGCCTCTGCCACGGCAGCCGTCCGGTACTTTTTGAATATAAGAAGTTACCTTCCTTATTTTTTCTTTTGTCAATTAAAAAATTAAACGCGTCGAAGTTCACGAGTGGGGTGGGGGCTCGTGACGTCAAAGTTGCTAAACAAAGTAGCAAGCTATGACGTCACACGGAATTTCAAAGGGCTAATCTTTATCATTTCTTGTTTAATCGACAAAAGAATATGTAGGATACGTTTTTATTAAATACTGACGGACTAATTAAAACACTAGCCTATGATAGAAGCATAAACAGTGCAAGTATGTCAGCATAAAACCACAACAATATGTCTAATAAAGCGGATAACAAACGAAGAGGATCTGTTTACACCAGCCAAGGCCAAGATGAAACCAAGATGAAATTAACCATAATCACTATCAATTGGCGCAGAGCTAAAACAACCATAATCTAGACCAGCACGTGTGCTGACACACCAGACACGTGTCAGAGCGTGCTGAGCCTAATTCCATTGTTTAGAGCTGGAAACCAAACGTTTAGTTGCAGATTAATAGTTATTATGACGCTGCAGTTGCCATCTATAATTTTGTATGTTTTTCTTTGAATATACGTCATTGTCCACATCGATGGAACAAGGATGGAAATTTGGAATCAGAATTATAGACCTAGGATTGCCAATATAATATATTGGCAGTGACCAGCATCGAATCTTACTAGTAAAATTGGTTCTCCCCTTCTCAGGCAAAAAACGCTTTGTCCCGACAAAATGTTTCTAGTAGTAGAAAGCCTTTTTTTTAGGGTTCCGTACACAAAGGATAAAATGTTATTTTAGTTATGTCTTTAATATTATTGTTTATATTTTTATAAAATAAATAGAAAGGGATCGATCTAATAGAAAGGGATACCAGCATCGAATCTTACTAGTAAAATTGGTTCTCCCCTTCTCAGGCAAAAAACGCTTTGTCCCGACAAAATGTTTCTAGTAGTAGAAAGCCTTTTTTTTAGGGTTCCGTACACAAAGGATAAAATGTTATTTCAGTTATGTCTTTAATATTATTGTTTATATTTTTATAAAATAAATAGAAAGGGATCGATCTAATAGAAGGGATACCGGGGAATAAAGCTGATGTCACACACAATGAAGGTATGGGAGAAAATCTTAGAATATAAATAGAAAGGGATCGATCTAATAGAAAGGCAGTGACCAGCATCGAATCTTAATAGTAAAATTGGTTCTCCCCTTCTCAGGCAAAAAACGCTTTGTCCCGACAAAATGTTTCTAGTAGTAGAAAGCCTTTTTTTTAGGGTTCCGTACACAAAGGATAAAATGTTATTTCAGTTATGTCTTTAATATTATTGTTTATATTTTTATAAAATAAATAGAAAGGGATCGATCTAATAGAAGGGATACGGGGGAATAAAGCTGATGTCACACACAATGAAGGTATGGGAGAAAATCTTAGAAAAGCGATTAAGGTATGAGACTGAAGTATCTAAAAACCAGTTTGGTTTCATGCCTGGGAGAGGCACAACAGACGCCATATTTACTTTGCGGCAATTAGTCGAAAAATACAGGAGAGCACACAAGAACTTGCATATGGCGTTTGTGGATCTTGAGAAGGCTTATGACAGGGTACCACGTGAAGTCTTATGGTGGGCAATGACAAGAAAAGGGGTACCGGTAAAATATATAGAGTTGATTCGTGCCATGTACAGAAATCCTGTCACTGTGGTAAAGTCTGTCGCTGGAGTAACGGAAGGATTTGGTGTCACAGTTGGTCTGCACCAGGGATCGGCGTTAAGTCCTTACCTCTTCCTGCTAGTCATGGATGCTCTGACATTGACCCTACAGGGAGAGGCACCCTGGTGCATGCTGTTTGCAGACGACATCGTACTGGTAGATGAGGATGGTGCGATGTTACAGAGCAAGCTGGTTATGTGGCAACACGCCCTAGAAACAGTAGGCTTGAAAATTAGTAGAACAAAAACAGAATATCTGTTCTGCGATTTCGGTGGAGCCTCTAGGGAAGTGAGCCTAACCATCGATAATATCACAATACCAGCTTGCTCTGAATTTAAGTATTTGGGTTCGTTACTCCAGAACGACGGAAACGTAGACAGAGAGGTAAAGCGTCGAATCAACTCGGGATGGCAGAAGTGGAGAGAAATTACCGGCACTACGTGTGACCCGAAAATGCCGTTGAAACTTAAGGGCAAAATATATAGAGCTGTAATTAGACCAGTGATGATGTACGGCTCAGAATGCTGGGCTACAAAGGTGCAGGATGAAAATAGACTTCATTCTACCGAAATGAGAATGCTGAGGTGGATGTGCGGAGTGACGCGGATGGATAGGATCAGAAATGTTTATGTAAGAGGAAGTTTGAAAGTAGCGCCGGTAAACGAAAAATTAAGGAGTGGTAGATTAGGTCGGTATGGTCATGTAATGAGGCGAGAAGGTAATCATATTATAAGAAAAGCGCTAGAGATGGAGGTTAGTGGATACCGGGGAAGGGGAAGACCATTAAAGGAATGGATGGAATGCGTAAGGCAGGATATGAGGGCGGTGGGAGTGGATATAGGCATGACGGGAAACAGGGAGTTGTGGAAGGAAAAGACATACTGCGCCGACCCCAGATAATGGGATAAGGTAAGGAGGATGATGATGAGAAAGGGATCGATCTCCGAGATGTAAATATAAATAAATAAAATAAAAAAAAATGTTTTTAGTGATATCTAAAAACATTTTTAACATATAATAATCGTTTTTAAATTTCATATGTATCTGTTTTAAATTCCAACAAGGGGCGATCTTGTGCAAGGATTGATCTAAATTGTACAAATACTTTTGAGGTCTTCAATTAACTCAGTGCATAGTAGTAGAGATTTGAATACACGTCAATTTCCACAATTTCGTAAAATACCGTCTTAAAAAAGTGTGGTTTTTGTAGTCAAATATTTTACGGGGGACCCAGATAAAAGTTCCAATCATAGACATAGACATGTAACGCATCATTCAGTATTTACTAATTCTGCATGTGTAGATAATCCCGCGGACATTTCGGCAACAAAACCTATAAGACACCTGACGATGATAAGAACTCAAGACATTTCCATTCCTTAAGGGCCTGATAAAAGTTCCACTAATAGACATAGACGCCGCAAGCGTAGACATGTGACGCATCAGTCAGTATTTACTAATTCTGCATGTGCAGCGGCGCCGGTCGGACTGGCCGATAACCTCTCTATCTGGCGCGGCTCACTTGTACGGCTTCTGTTACACTACAGATAACAATTGAATTTTTAATAAACAGTTAGGCAGGCGTAAAATCTTTGCCAATTCATTTCACAGCATGAAAAGGTGGTATACATAATAATGCTGTATTTAAAGCGGCGCTATCCGAATCAATACTGCTAAGGATAAATCCGAGAACAAGTTAGAATGAGAATTAACAAACTTAGACTTTTGTATCTTTTAAGAGGCATCGAGTTTTCACCACATCGTTCCTCGATGTGGTGGAAACTTGATGCCTGTATGTCGTATGCTGCTTTCACAGTTTTATCATAAATATTATGAACATTTATCTTTTATTATTTTTAAAATTTATTTTTTAACTTTGTATTCCTCAGGCAAAACTTTGTTTGTACCTATTAATGTATGTTTATATTGTGATATGTTACCACCTAAGAAATGTAATAAAGATTTTATTATTATTTTACAGACCAAATAGTAAAAGTAGATTAATATACTGAGAATCTCTCTAAAAAAAGGGAATATTCAGGCTCTACAAGCCCACATTATTGGCTCAACGGATTGATTCATCATGATTATGACACTACACTACACGACACTACACTACACAACACGACACCACACTAGACTACACAACATTACACTCCACTGCACTGCACTACATTACTTTATTATATTTGTAGCAGATCAGTAAATACTTTAATTAGTAATAAGGCAACGAAAGAGACTGGGTATCCACAACACAGGGAATCCTAGTGTGGAGCTCAGAGTTTTTTTTTTTGTAAACATTATGTTACATTTACTTTGAGACAATTTACTTTGCGTGCTTCCGCCACCAGTTAGTTCATGCAAACTATTGCTGGCCAGCGCCCACCCACTACTGTTAGTCCCTTCATACCCGCCACCAATAGTTGATGCATGCGATCCTGGTCGATACTGTTGCATCCGTTGAGGCTGCAGCAATGTCGGCCGTCGTGCTCGCGACATGTGTTTCGCCTCTACACGAGGCATCTTCAGGCAGTGAACCCTAGATGTTGATCCTTCGAATGACAAGCAACGAATGAATTCGTTGCTTGTCATTCACGCAAAGTAAATTGTCTCAAAGTAAATGTAGCTTTGACTTCCGCAAAGTAACACCTGAGTCTATTAATTATGTTACATACAGTTGAATAAAGAATTATTATTATTATTTTGTCTAAATATTTATTTTCTCGGTTTTTAACCGGTAAATCTACTAATATTCACGGGCCGAGGATTATTATTATTATTAGATTATAGCATGTCAGAGGTGTCATTCTCAACAGCCTGTCCGGTGGTCGCAGGTATGTCATCGGGTAAGCGCCCGGCCTCCCGAGCTATTATTTGCTACTTGCTTTTCCCCTCATTCATCTGAGTGAGTAGTATCCCAGTACCTATCATTCCCTTCCCAAATCGAACAAACACCTATCCTTCCCCAGCTTTAAAATGCTTGCTGTGGGCAGCAGCGTCGTAATCACGAGAAGCCAAAGAAACTGCGCTCGAAAACCCGACTGTCAAACGTGGTGAGTATGTATATATATCCATGGTAGAGGCAAAGTATTTATTTGTTGCCTTTGGTGGCCAGCACTGGTGGTGCCAGCAGATAGTTGACGACTGTCATTAGTACAAGTTAGAGATGGGCAATCCACCCACCCGGGTTTAAACCCAGTTGGGTAAAAACCGGGTGTTTTGGGTTTAAACCCAATAAGTACCCAATTTTTTGGGTTTTTACGATTTTTTACTTTAATTATGCTACTTCTTGACCTGACTAAGCTGGTGCAGTGGACTACAGTTCCAACCCTTCAGGTCCAATTGGTCAACTTCCCTCCCATACTTACGTTTTAGTTTTATGCCCTCATCAAATAATATTTTTTTGCGATAGAGCGAGGCGACATGACCAGAGGATAAAATAAACGGGTATTTTGGATTGTTAGTAGCTCAATAATTTAAATATTGTCGCGAAGCTCCCAGAATGGAATAGTCTAGAACTTATCCGAACACCGTCTGTCGCGCTCATAAATCTTATATCTTGCTCACACATAGGTATGTATTCTAGGTTAGCGGGAATACACACTATCGAATATTACTTATTGTTTTGACCGTGTTGAAGGTTTCATTTATGATAGATGCTTTTTTTTTCACCGACTTCAAAAATGGAAAACGATGTTCGACAGTTTGAATGTTGTCTAGGTATTTTGAGGTGTAGATCTCGAAAATGACGTCAGTTTTAGAATCCAAGATGGCGGACCCGAATTGTTATAAAAATCGACATGGGTTTCGTTTTCTAGTTTTTTTAGGTGTAGATCTCAAAAATGATGTCAGTTTAGGAATCCAAGATGGCGTACGTGACTTGTCATAAAAAATCGACATGGATGACGTTTCTATGTTTCTTGGGAAGAAGATCTTGAAAATAATGTCAGTTTTGTAATGTAAGATGGCAGGGCTTTGCATGGTAATTCATCATGGGTGTTGATCCCTTAGTTTTTTGGGGTGTAAATAACGTAATTTTCGAGGAAGAATAGGAAACAACACCCATGATGATTTATCATAAACTGTCGTCATCTTTGATTCCAAAACTGATTTTATAATCTAGATCTACACTACTAAAAACCTAAAAAATTACACGCGTCGATTTTTCATGACAAGCATGGGGTGTAGATCTCGAAAATGATGTCAGTTTTCGAATCCAAGATGGCGGACGTAACTTGTCATGAAAAATTTACATGGATGTTATTTCTAAGGCTTTTTGGGGTGTAGATCTCGAAAATGATGTCAGTTTTCGAATCCAAGATGGCGGACGTGACTTGTCATGAAAAATTTACATGGATGTTATTGCTAAGGCTTTTTGGGGTGTAGATCTTGAAAATGATGTCAGTTTTGGAATCTAAGATGGCGAATCTTAGATTCCAAAACTGACATCATTTTCGACATCTACACCCTAAAGAACGTAGAAAACGAATCCGATGTCGATTCTTCATGAGAAAATGCCTCCGCACTCTTAGATACCAAAATCGACGTCATTCTCAAGATCTACACCCCAAATAGCCTTAGAAATAACATCCATGTAAATTTTTCATGACAAGTCACGTCCGCCATCTTGGATTCGAAAACTGACATCATTTTCGAGATCTACACCCCAAAAACGTAAAAAAGAACACGCATGTCGATTTTTCATCAAAACTCGCGTCCGTCATCTTGAATTCCAAAACTGACTTCATTTTCGAGATTTTCACCCTAAAAACCTAGGAAACGACTCACTCCAGTGTCGATTTTTCATGACAAGTCGCGTATGCTATCTAAGATTCCAACATTGACATCATTTTCAAGATCTACGGTGTTTTTTGTGATCTCTCCAAAGCATTTGATTGTGTAGACCACGATACCCTGCTGTCCAAATTGAAACACTATGGGATTAAAGGTAAATCTATTGCATTAATCACATCTTATTTGAGTAGCCGAATTCAAAAAGTTAGCGTTGATAGGGTTCAATCCTCGGGATCATCTGTTAAGATGGGCGTACCCCAGGGCTCTATACTAGGCCCCTTGTTGTTTCTTATATATATTAATGATCTGCCATACTATGTTCACACATGTAAAGCTGTACTATTTGCCGATGATACTTCTCTTATTTTCCCTGTTGATAGGACAACAGACAATTTTGACGAGGTCAATAGTACATTAGCTCAAGTATTAGAGTGGTTTACAGCAAACAATTTGCTGTTGAACGCTAAAAAGACGAAGTGTATTAAATTTTGTTTACCGAATGCTACAAAAGTACCAACACGCATAGTGGTCGAAAACGAAACGATAGATTTGGTAGATAAAACAGTATTTCTTGGGATGACAGTTGACTCGGGACTTCAATGGGGTGCCCATATCACATCCTTAGTGGGTAAACTTAGTTCGGCTGCTTACGCTGTTAGAAGAATAAGACACCATTTTCGAGATCTACACCCCAAAAAACGTAAAAAAGAACACGCATGTCGATTTTTCATCAAAACTCGCGTCCGCCATCTTGAATTCCAAAACTGACGTCATTTTCGTAATTTTCACCCTAAAAACCTAGGAAACGACACCAGTGTCGATTTTTCATGACAAGTCGCGTATGCTATCTAAGATTCCAACATTGACGTCATTTTCAAGATCTACACCCCAAAAAGCCTTAGAAATAACATCCATGTAAATTTTTCATGACAAGTCACGTCCGCCATCTTGGATTCGAAAACTGACATCATTTTCGAGATCTACACCCCAAAAAACGTAAAAAAGAACACGCATGTCGATTTTTCATCAAAACTCGCGTCCGCCATCTTGAATTCCAAAACTGACGTCATTTTCGAGATTTTCACCCTAAAAACCTAGGAAACGACACCAGTGTCGATTTTTCATGACAAGTCGCGTATGCTATCTAAGATTCCAAAATTGACGTCATTTTCGAGATCTACACCCCATAAAACCTGGAAAACGACATTCATGTCGATTTTTTATGACAAGTTTTTTCTGTAACTACCAATGTCGTCGCTCGGGTGGAGCGATAACAAAGGGTATATTTTTTTAGGTTAAATGGTATAAGAATTATAACGATAGATAATTGCCTCAAGACATTCTGAAGTCATTGTGGAATAAGATGCTCCTGTACACTGTATTTTAATACAAACATAATCTCTAAAAATAACAATACACTCCTTTTTTGAAGTCATGTAAAAAGAAAACTATCAAAAACTCAAATTTCAATACCTACATAAGAAAATAAAATAATATCATTTTACACCTTAGAATTATTTATTCTTCTAATTACATCCACCGACTCACTACTACCGCACAGTCATTGCCGCACTCGTTCTAACATAAGGTCTGACACAGCATGCCGTCTCTTTCTACTTTGGCGCAAAGCTTTTAAAATATTTACGGCAAGCAAAAGACCAACATGTTGGTCAACTGCAACATGAAAACACAGAACTAATTATTTTCATCTCGGTTTTTATAATAGTAAACATTTTAAAGTTTCCTAAAATTTTATTAAGTACGTACCTAATATTTCTTTAAATTATTTTAACGTATAGCAACGTAGAATTGATCATTACTATTTAATAAAAATATATTTTTCATATATTACTAACGTTTTTGACAAATAAAGTAAACACCCAATTTTTTGGGTGTTTATGGGTGTTTAAGGGTGTTTATTGGGTTTTTACCAAAGCACCGGGTTTAAACCCGGTGCTTTGCCCATCTCTAGTACAAGTGCTTGTATTGGGCTTGTATTGAAGGCAGTCGAAGCATGGAATAGTTCGAGATATTTTTATGTCACTTGAGGCCACCCATCCCTGTGGGGACTGCTCAGGGGTTGCTTAAGATGCGTAAGTACAAGTAGTAACGAATTGATTACTGACCTCTAATACGGCAGCAGTGTACATTTAAATATTGCTCAGAATACGAGTCAGAATCTAACAAATAATAACCTTTTAGCCTTATAAAAATTACAAAAATCAAAGACCCAACTAACGCTAATTCAGTTTGGCTAAATCTTGTTATGAACGTCTGAAAGCTTTTTCTCGGACTAGAACTACGTTACGAAATTATAAATAGATAGTGAAAATATAAATTTCTTTAATTAATATGTTTATTCCTTTTCTTACTCAAACGTAAATACTCGTTAGCTGTTGATTTTTTTAAAAGCCTAAACTCAAGTTTAAAAAGTAAAATGGCTTCTCACACCAAAAGCATACTCATGTCATCCTTATTGCATGGAATCGGCTGTTTCAACACAAATAATGATTGGACTTGTATATAAGTTGTACCAAGATCATATCGATAACTATTTTTCAGTTTAGTTTGCGAGAATATGCGTAATTTTTTCACTTTTCTATTTTGCTATAGTATGATCTTCCATGTTGGTCTGAAAGAAAATAAAACGTAGAATGTACCAGCTGCTTCTCCTCCCGCGCAGATCGTAAAAGCTGATCAAGGGAATGGGTGTAAATCTGAGGAATAATTTTAGAATTAATTTTATATTTAATTTCGTTTTGCACCTACATGTCCACTAACATGTTAAACATGTCTTCTAGGTCTTAGTCCACGGCTTGTCTACCCCAAAGGTAAAAATACGAGTAAAATGTAGTATAGTGCGTCAATAATATTAATGGTAATACCCTAAAAGAACTTTCGCCCCCTTTCGGCTTAGTTACCCCGACTCGTGTAGTGTAAACGTTCAAGGGTCAGATCAAACAAAGAAAATTTATCGTTAACAAACTTTCGCTTCAAGTTCTGATTGCTGAGTTAAGACAATGCCAAGGTAACGAAGTCACGTGCAAACACGTGGAGCTGAACCCGTCTGTTTAAAGGAAATCGCCTGCGGTGATTGGGAATGTGTTCGTTACTGACTCACATTTCACTTTGTAGGAGTTGAATTGGCGAGTCGTGTAACGAATATTTTGACAGTTCTAGTACACACAATTTAACTTAATACATATGTAATACAAGTAACTATGTATTAAGTTGATGAGAAAGTGGTAGTGTGTAAATTGTAGGAGGTACAAGTATGAGCCACTGATTCAGTGTAACCACAGAAATCTTAATATAAAGTACTAGCATTCGCCCGCGGCTCCGCCCGCGTCAATGTCGATCCCTCGGGAACAGTACTTTTTCCTGGGATAAAATGTACCCTATGTCCTTCTCCGTACCCCAGATAACGTGTATGCAAAATTTAATGATGGTCGGTTCAGTAGTTACAGCGTGAAAGCGTAACAAACAAACAATAAATAAACAAACAAACAAACTCACTTTCGCATTTATAATATTAGTTAGGATATTTAAAATATCTTTTTGAGATATTTTTTTAAGTTTATATAAAATATCTCCTAATTTCCAGGTCGTAATGGAAAATTATCTTTTGTAGATTAGCTTGGGTCTTGGATGTTATCTATGTATATAAGCATCTTTAAAAAATATAGTATATTTGAGTTGTATTCCATCTCTCATCTGTATGATTTGCCTCATTAATGTATCCTTACTAATATTATAAATGTGAAAGTGAGTTTGTTTGTTTGTTTGTTACGCTTTCACGCCGTATCTACTGAACCGATCAGCATGAAATTTTGCATACAGATTCTCTGGAGTACGGAGAAGGACATAGGCTACCTTTTATCCTGGGAAAAAGTATTATTCCCGAGGGATCGACATTGACGCGGGCGGAGCCGCGGGCGAAAGCTAGTATTAAATATAAACACTATTTTTATACCATATATCCCAAGCCACCACCTTGCTGACCCCCGATATGATAATCAACAAGACACAAGCGAAGCGAACATAATTATTAATCGCTTGTTTTCCTTATTTTTATAAATAAATGTCTAGTATTATTTTAGAGCATCCTTACTAATATTATAAATGCGAAAGTGAGTTTGTTTGTTTGTTACGCTTTTACGCCGTAACTACTCAACCGATCATCATGAAATTTTGTATACAAGTTCTCTGGAGTGCGGAGAAGGACAGGCTACCTTTTATCCCGGGAAGAAGTACTATTCCCGAGGGATCGACATTGACGCGGGCGGAGCCGCGGGCGAAAGCTAGTTTATCTTTAAATGCTCTATGTACTTGTAGAGCATTAAACATCAATATTTACATAATAGCCGCACTTAGTATAAAATTACGATTTGAGGCCATAATCCCGCGGAACGTTAGATATAATAAATACACCCTGGGGTGAGTAAATCGTTAGACCTAAGAGTGTTTGGAGATAAATTTAACGTTTAGACCGCAAATGGTGCCTATATTGTTGCCAGAATTGAAACATTAGGATCTACATTATGCGCCTGCTTAGTCTCACATGTGATGGTGTTATTACTTATTATATGTCTAAGGTTTTGAAGGTTTTCTATTCAGTTTGGACAATCAGGGAACAGAATAAGTAACATCTGATTTAGGATCAAAAAAATCAAATATCTTTTTATTTTCTCCACAATCTTACAGGTATTCTTAAAATAAATAATAAGGTTAACAAGTGGTATAGTTAATATTGTGAGAGACTGGTGTCTGAACTAAGCAGAGCCTGTATCTCAGTACACCAGCCTCTCCCCACATGGTGTGAAACATATATATTTTTAATTATTATATTATTATAATTGGGTATTGGATATTATGAATCATTCATCATTTTAGCCATCCATACATTATGTCACAGCAACAGGATGCTAGACGTGGCAGTCCATGTTAAAAAAAGCCTATCAGGCAGTCCATGTTAAAAAAAAACAAACGAGGGAAGTAGAGGAGTGCAAAAAGTTGAAATTTTGTGTGACTTAATATATACATATCATTAGAGCTATCAGAGTTGAGAAGTTTAGAGATTTGATCGTAAAAATTCAATTATAATGTACTAGCATCCGCCCGCGGCTCCGCCCGCGTCAATGTCGATCCCTCGGGAATAGTACTTTTTCCTATGTGAAAAGGTAGCCTATGTCCTTCTCCGTACTCCAGAGAACTTGTATGCAAAATTTAATAATGATCGGTTCAGTAGTTACGGCGTGAAAGCGTAACAAACAAACTCACTTTCGCATTTATAATATTAGTAAGGAGTAAGGATACTAATAATTATCATATTAATATCTTTCTAGGAGTAAAAAAATTGGAAGCGTTTTAATGATAATTTCGTTTAGATTAGAAGAAAACAAGGGCGAAAAGCAGAGGTCAAAGACCTCGTAATTTCCCTTCAATTACTTCGGATTTATTTCATAGAATAGTTTCCTGTGCCTTATTGATCATAAAATAGGATCCTATTTACCGTCGAATAATTTTCTTCTTAATTTTCCTGGAGGAAATATTTGGTACAACCTCTATTTCAAAGTGAGTTTAACGACCTCTCTATATGATTTTCCTTACTTGTAGTTAGTATAAATCATACCTCATATTGTCAGCTGAAATAAAATATGAATAATATACGATATTATCCAATTTAAGAACGTTGTCTTCTCGACGCGGAAGACTATACAGACAAGCTTTTGCTCACACACAACACAATGGGCCCAGACAAGATAGGCCTAGGCGTGGAAAATTGGCCTAGATACTAGAACCTTAATATTACAAATGCGAAAACGATTGTAGACGTAATATATCTTGAGGAATTGTAATAAACTTGGCACTGTTTTATTGAGCATACTGAAGTATAATAGTTGGTTTTATATAGCGCAAAATATGTGCCTATTAAGCAGCAGTCGGAGAGGGTGCATGGATCCGGAATGAGGATGCTAAGGTGGTCAGAGCAGATCATAATGCTGGATAAAGTACCAAATGAAAAACCTACTTATGTTCCTTACATAAGGTTTTTGCAAGTGGAGCTGCGGGCGAAAGCTACATAACAAAAAAAATATGTTTCTCTAACGCTACTTTGCAACTTATGAGGTAAAATATCGCAGACTGCTGTTTTACTTCATAGTCTGACAGCCTCCGTGGTCCAGTGGTTAAGGCGTTTGCCTGTTGACCTGGGGGTCGTGGGTTCGATTTCCACCGGAAGCATACTTTGTTTAGTTGTTTCCAGTTTGGTTAGGACATTGCAGGCTTGAATCACCTGATTGTCTGATAATAAAGATGATTCTGTGCTTTGGAAGGCACGTTAAGCCGGTGGTCCCGGCTGCCATCTGGTAGTCGATAAAGGAACCACGTCAGAGGCCGAGAGGCGGTTCCAAAGAACTCTGACACCAGGGTGTGCATGGTCGATTGACCGTGACACCTACTCGAAATGATGATGACTTCATATTTTTAATAAAATGTAGCTATACAACGTGTAAATTTACCACTAAAATTCCCTTGAAGGGGCGACTCAGCCCGTCAAAATGAACACCTTTTCTAATGAGAAAGGGACAAATTTATTGCCAGGCCGGCCTAACACTTTTTTAAGGAAATACAGATTTTTTGGTATGTTTGTTACTATTCATAATGAACAACAGTACCTAAACATTTCCTCATATCAAATACGATATAATAGATCGATTGTGTGTTCTACGAAGCCTTATTTATTTATCCCCCAATGTCTTCATCTCTAAGTTTAGCTAATCTCACAGTCTATCCAAATCTTTCTAGGTCTAGTCTCCCTTATATCCTGCGGTAATACAATATTTATGTAAAGTCCTTATATAATAACAGCTTAATCTAACAGCTGGTTGGAGCCATTAAAATAATCTCACCTCGAATGACGCACTTAACTAGAGACGAGATAAAACAATGGTAATTTGCTAAATGTATTACAGCCTCAATATGCTCCTCCCGTCATTTACACCAATAATTTCTTGAAAACGTTTACTTCTGTTCTGTTCAATGTTAACATAAATACTTTGAATATCTTTGCTTTTGTTCTCAAGATATTTATGTGACAGAAAACAATCAACCACAAAATAGACTTAGTAGTTAATATGGTTAATACTACAAAATATTAGGCAGCTTCACTATGAAAATAGAAAGCAATAAAATATTCGTAATGCTGCAATACGGTTTAATAAAGCTGATCACAACGCATGTGTCAACAAAATCGATAGGTAATAAAGGTTATTTCCCTTGTTACCAGTTCACATATCAGGATTTACGGCTTGCCACAAGGCTGTTATTTTGGCCCACCAAAAGTAACTAATAATACATACAATGATATTATCACCTCTTTTTACCTCACAGGATAGGCAGAACCTAGGCCATAAGACCTCAAGCCCACGTGGGCGTAAAGATAGAAAATGGAAACAAAATAGTGATGGATTGATATTTTCATCGCCTATTGACCTGATTCCATTGATCCTCTACAATATGTAAGAAAAAGTAACAAAGTGATAAACTTGAAACGTGGTAGAACATACTCAATGTCATCGATAACAAAGACCCATTAATAGCGGCTGCTATCGATGCGCCTGCCATTTTGAACCGATTGGCGGTTCAAAGAGAATCGATAGGTGATTGAGCAACGATTGATGGATGAAAGTAAGACAAAAGGCTTTTGACGTGTTCCATGGCAACCCTGTAAACGACGTGTACGTAAACTTTAATCGATTTACACTTTGTTGCCAAATAACTTATGTAACATTCAAAATGTATAATACTTTCCATTTCAAAGGTTCACCAAAGTGAATTACTCGCTAAAATATAGGTTATTTGAGAGTTACACTCGTTTGTTCCGTGACATTAATATAAGGGTTCTCTTTACAAAGCTTAAAAAACTTAGGAGTTATTTCAAATATACCTAACCTACATACATTAGGCTCACAAATTTGTATTCTCGACAACTGGGGAATAAATTAAACTTTTTCTGTTACGTTTGAAAACAAGGTCTAGTGTTTCAGAATGGCTCTTTTTGAATGTTTTAATATCTCGCATGCCTAAACACGCAATTTCCATATATATCATGGAAACGAAATTTTCCAAAGATAATTAGTTCGATAAAATCGCGTAAACATTCATCCTTGGCTAGACGTCATCAACATTGGCTCTCTTCCAATCCTCATTGCGTAATTAAATTATTTCGTTTCATTATGGAAGATTTCATTATGGATGAAAGTTTGCTTTGAAAAGTTTTATTGGCAAATAGAATTCGGTGAAATTTATTGGTTAGTTAAAAATATTTAGCTAAAAGGTTGAGGATAATAGGCAACCAACCTAGATCATAAAAATATTAGTTTTGCATAAAATATATTCTTTATTACTAAATGTTGGATTAGGCATATGTCTCCCATCTCACCTGATGGTAAGTGACGATGATAAGTGACATAACTCGATAATAGCCACTGATCAACCTGCATTATAAATATTCCGTTCTTCCGTGCTTATGTTAATCATTTAAGATATACCGAATTGGAATCAATTACTTATACGGAACAATATGATATAGGATGGGAACATTTGGGAATGATTGAAAGCAATTCCAGCCGAAGCACTGAAAAAAAAATATGTTAATACATACAAAGATGAGTAGAATTTGTCCTTAATATTTCGTGTTCTTTCACTCGAACTTTGAAACTAACCTGATATGTACTAGTCTTTCAAAGAGATTACCTCAAACGCGCAATTAGACCTCGCCTCGGTAGACGATAAAAGCCTAGTAAATCCTTTGACAGATTCAATCTTCACAAAGACATTGTAGAGCTTACGTGCTCACGAACTTATTCAGGTTATGAAGCCAGTTCTAGACACTTTTAACAATGTTAGTTGTCATAGTTACCACAACTTTGTTATGATTTGCACGGGACGTCCGTAACATTAGCACTTACTCTGTAAATTAGAGCAACTTTGTTTAACAATTTTGTACAACCAGTTCCACTTAATATTAGTTCCAAAACGTTCTACCATTAGCATAAACTTGGTACATTGAATCAACTTTGCCCAAGAATCAGCATTGCAATTTTTTTAAACCCTTTCAGAGGCACACTACGTCAATAGATGGAATTATTTGACTTATTACTTATTCGTAGGGAATTATAATAACTATTATTATTTCTAATATGTGATTCAGTAGTGTTAGAATATTTCTTGAATTTCGTTTTCGTATAGCACGCAATTCACTGTGACTCACCGTGTTACTAATTGGAGTGCTAAAGTCGTCTGACTGGGTGGTTAAAAAACATGGCAAGTGTTGTAGGAGTAGGACCCTTCCGACTTACAGCTAACAAGAATGAGGAAAATTTCTGGATACTACATTTTTATGTTAAACATTTTCTGTTTCAAAAGCTACATCTTTTTTATCACATCACGAAGTATATTTAAGCAAGGAACATTTCAAAGATAGAAGATACACTTAGGCGGTACAACGCACTGTTAATTAAGGTCCTTCACGTATTTTTAAGTGAAATTTTATTTATTATTATCACAGTTCTATTTTGTTTTCTAAATTAAGGATATTGTATTGAAATGCATTACAGCTGAAGACAAAGACGTAATATGTATTGGGGTATAAGTGGGATGTTTTGCAGTGGAATCTTGCAGAATACTGCCGATCGATCTGCATCGCAGATGGTGGATTCTGTCTACATTGTAAACATTCCATAAATCTCTTCACTGGTGGCTCCAAGTAGCTGTTGTGCATGCAGCGGCCGTATCCCGGTAAACCGTGTCGATCCACGGGCTAAATCCAGTGAAGGGGACTGAGTTTCACAAACTCAGTTTTAATGGGCTGATTCCCCCATAAATTGCATAAAGTCTGCAGCGGCTCGGAAGGCGGACACCGTCAGTATGGCTTCAAACCCGGCGACCGTGGCGCTGCAGCAGGGCACCTGTGACATACTTGATAGGGCGTATGTCGGGATCCAAGAGATATGCGGCCAGTCACTGCATCTTCTAGTGCTAATCAGTCGTAGCGGTTTTCCGCCCCACTGGTAACAAGGACTGGAAGACGAGAGAGTGGGTTCGTGTATGCGCAAATGCTTACCCACTTTAATATATTCCCGCGCTGATGACCCCTGGCTCATTACTGGACGGAGAGTGCAAGTCCTGCGGCGATGAGGACTGGCGGTGGGGACTGAGCAGGTGAGTTTGGTCCCTAGCTAGATCTTTGCACGTACGGCGGTTGGGTGGTGATGGTCGTATTGGAACTCACTAGAGGCGAGAGAACTGGTACGGCAGCTCACCCGACGACAAAGCAGCCCTATTTAGGGATCGCACTGCTTTCCCCAATCCGGGGAGGGGCCTAGAAAAGGTGGCCTAAACAAAGCTCGCCTCAATGCAACCCAGGTGGCTAACGGCGGTCATCTGGTCACCAATTATAAGCGGTCGAAAGAAACATAATAAATTAAATGCATTCTTAAATTTAGCTGCGTGGAACGTAAGAACGTTACTGGACAATGAAAACAACCTTTGTCCTGAGAGGAAAACTGCACTCATAGCGCGTGAATTGTCCCGCTATAACATCGACATAGCCGCAATCAGCGAGACACATTTAGCGGATAGCGGTGAGCTCTGTGAGGAATTGGGTGGATATACGTATTACTGGGAGGGTAAACCTGCAAGTGAACGAGCCGCAAATGGTGTTGGATTTGTGATCCGAAACAACATCGCTAGATCGCTAGTGGAGCCTCCAAAAGGGATCAATGACAGGCTCATGACACTACGACTCCACATGGCTCCCAGGAAATACCTACATCTTGTAAGCGTGTATGCGCCTACTATGACAACACCTGATGAGGACAAACGTCAATTTTATGAGAATCTGCGTGATGTTTTGCTGGGGATTCCAGATTGTGACAAGTTGATTCTGCTGGGTGACTTTAATGCGCGTGTTGGCACAGAATATATTGCCTGGAAGAACGTACTGGGAAGACATGGAGTAGGTAAGTGCAACACCAACGGTGTTGCTCTCCTGACGTTATGCTCCGAATTCAACCTCAGCATAACAAACACATTCTTCAGGCTACCCGATAAATACAAGACATCTTGGATGCACCCACGCTCTGGGCACTGGCATCTTCTTGATTACATCATTGTACGCAGGCGAGACCTGAGAGATGTACTTATTACAAGAGCAATGCGTGGTGCCCAAGGCTGGACTGACCATCGTCTTATTAGATCCAGGATGAGGCTTTACTACAAGCCTCCGCGTAGAGCAGAACACAGGATTCCAGCTCGACTTGCTTGTGCGCGTTTGGTGCGTGATGAAGGACTGTGTCGTGAGCTAGATGCAGAATTTGAGGCAGCGATGCCCAGCACTGATGACGATACCTCAGTAGATGCCAGGTGGCGTACATATTCCAAGGCTCTCTATAATGTTTCTCAGCGAGTTATTGGCACACCACATAAAAAACATCAAGACTGGTTCGATGATTCTGATGTGGAAATACGGCAGCTTGTTGAAAACTATCGTCTCGCTCTAAGAGGAGTCATCGGTGCAGGGCAACGCAAGTCTCTTCAGCAGGATCTTAAAGCAAAGATCCGAGAACAAAAGGATAGTTGGTGGCGCCGTAAAGCCGAAGAACTGCAATGGTTAGTTGACACTAGCCAAACAGCAAAATTTTTCGAAGGGCTTAAATCCGTTTACGAACCCCGTGCTAAAAACACTGCCCCTGTTTACTCGCGAGATAAAGCTAAGAAGTTGACAGATCCAAAAGAGGTTCTTCTTCGTTGGGCTGAACACTTTAATGAAGTGCTCAATCCCGGTAGTCAAGGAGCAGATCTGTCTCACATTAATTCACTTGAGAGCTTGCCATCTGCTTCGGGCTTGGATGACCCGCCTTCGTACGCCGAGTTCGTTACTGCTATCAACCGTTTAAAAAATGGTAAATCACCTGGTTCGGACAGTCTGTCTTCTGAAATTTTCAAATACGGTGGACCGAGTATCAGGTCTAGACTTTTTGAACTTATCAAACTGATTTGGGATGTGGAGATGGTTCCACAGGACTGGAAGGATGCTTCTATTAGCAAGCTATATAAAGGCAAAGGGGACCTCTCCGATTGTAGCTCGTTTAGAGGCATTGCATTGCTTTCCACAGCTGGCAAAATCCTGGCGCACATCATCAATAGTCGCCTTAGTAATTTAGCTGAAAGCTTCCTTCCGGAGACCCAGTGCGGTTTCAGACCTAAAAAAGGTACGGTTGATGCCATCTTTGTAGTCAAGCAACTTCAAGAAAAAAGTTTTGAACAATACCGCGACCTCTTTTTATGTTTTGTGGACCTGGAAAAGGCCTTTGACCGTGTTTCTAGAACCGCCCTCTGGATTGTTCTAGAAAAATGTGGCTGTCCTGCAAAGTTCGTTAATTTAGTGCGCCAGTTCCACGAAGGCATGACAGCCCGTGTGCGTCACGAAAACGACTTTACAGACCAGTTCCCGGTCACTAGCGGTGTCAAGCAAAGCTGTGTAATGGCTCCGACCCTTTTCGCTATCTACTTCGCTGCAGTAATGAATGACGCTCTTAAAAGCTGTAATGACAAGATTACCATAAATGTCCGCATGGACAAAAGCGTTTTCGACCTCGCACGTCTCAGAGCAAAACGCAAAATAGACTCTGTTTCAGTAATAGATGTTCTGTATGCCGACGATGTCTGCCTTATGGCTGACAGTTTGGACGACCTACAGTGTTTTTTGGACAAATTAGATGAGTCCTGTCGTAAATTCGGCTTAGTAATCAGTGCTTCTAAGACCCAGATTCTAAAACAACCTGCGAAAGGTAAATCTGCGGACGATGGTGATGTTTACCTACGAGGAAAACCACTGCCAGAAGTGGGTACCTTCCGGTACCTTGGAACTATTTTGCGCAGTGATAATCGTCTTGAGTCTGAGATCTCTGCGCGGGTCGCCAAAGCTGCTGCAGCTTTCGGTGGTCTTAACCGACGAGTCTGGAAATCACATGACCTGAAACTCCACACAAAACTCGCTGTCTACAGGGCCATAATCTTACCATTGTTGCTCTATGCCTCGGAGACCTGGTGTCTTTACAAGGGAGATATCAGACGCCTTGATACCTTCCACATGAAGTGTCTTCGGGCGATTCTTCGGGTGAGATGGCAGGATCGTGTGCCAAACTCGGAGGTTCTACGTCGAGCTAAGATCGCTGGAATGGAGTGTATGCTAATGAAAGGCCAACTACGCTGGTGTGGACACCTTGTACGCATGGAGTCTTCCAGATTACCAAAAAAGGTATTTTACTCTGAGCTAAGCTCAGGTAAACGAAAGCCTGGTGGACAGTTTCTGCGTTACAGGGATGTCTTAAAACGCCACTTGACTGCAATCGGCATGTCTAGTGAATCATGGGAGGAGCTTGCAACGCAGAGGTCGGAGTGGCGAACTGCTGTCAACACGGGCATAGAAAACTTTGAGCGTTCCCGTCTTGAAGACCTTGACGCCAAACGCTTGATCCGAAAAACTCGACCCAAGCCCTCCTACAACTATACTCGAAATTCAAGTGGGTCTCTTTACTGCGCTTCTTGCAATAGGACCTTCAAAACAAAATTTGGTTTTGCGAGTCATGCTCGCGCTCATGCAAGAGCCCAGGCGAAGACGAGCTAAGGGTGTAGCCGTCGACGGATACGTCTGGGAGGACATCATCATCATCATCATCATCATCATCATGTATTAAGGACTGTTTCTTCATATAAATAACACGGCAAAATATTTTTTCTCAAACATGCTCGGAAATGTAGGCATTATTGGAGTAAAATGAAGCAACGAAGTTTGTAATTCTTGGCTCGTCCATTACTTTACCGGCCTAGGCCAGGAAAGTAAGTATGAAAATTCATTCCTGGCCGCTGCTCAAAACTTTTTAATTAATCTATGTAACTTGCACTATGTAACTTGTCATACAGCCATGGCTACCACATTATAAAAAAATGCACTCATCGAGCATATAAGTATATGAATATGAAAATAATTTTATTTAAATGTTGGTATAATATCAAACAAAAATATGCCAATAATAAAAAGAAAAAACGCGGGGAAAGTAGTTTTTTCCGGTATTACATTTTTAGGGGTTAAATATGACTGGGCTGTATGGGCTATGTTTCCTTAGCACAACAAGCTAAATGACAATTGCAATTAAAAAAGAAAATAAAGCGGGAATGTACTATTATTTATTTTCGGCGGACTGCAAGGTTGTTGTTTTGGATTGCTTTGCAGATTGCTTCTAGTGGACTATATAATGTAAAATCGGTGTAATTTAGTGTTATAAATGGCTATGTTTATGAACAATGTGTGATGGTGCAGCTGTGGTGCGGATTTAGAGATTTACATAGCGGGCTGATGGTCGCTCGCGTTACTGCGTCGTTTATGATCAAACCAGAGGATTCGTGAAAAATGACGCCAGGTGCTCCGTTGAATCAACAAAATGAATTAAACCATAATTTTTTTGATAAAACGTTGAAAAATATGAAGGTCTCAAAGGCGTAGGACAACAAATGCCGTAAAACAAATATGAAAATAAAAATGTACTTACTATTATCGTTTTTTTATATTATACTAATTTATTCCCAGTAGTACGTCTTTCATTATTTCCTAGCATTTATTGAGAAAAGCACAATACATGCCTTTGCCGGGAAACGGCTTGCCGGACTCGTATTTATTGCCAAGGCCTCGCTGACGCTCGGCCTTGAAAACTCTACTCGTCCGGAAATCCCTTACTTCCCGGCCTCTGCAGTAATGTACTATATTTAAATTAACATAATAAAACATAAAATGCACTCGATCGCAGTCAGTTATGAAAACAAAAAAAAATGATGATTTTTCCAACACCATATTTGTTTTACACATAAAAAGATTTCATGATATCAGTCTCCAAAGCAGCAATATCAATATCATAATTTACAATTAAACGCGTTGAATTGAACTCCCGGCGCTCGTTCCGAATAAGGACTCGAATCCTTAAAACTTTCATCTTGTAATCGAAATTTGTAAAAGCAATTATCCTTGGTCGAGTTTTCTATAATCGTAAAGAAAACTCGTTTGAATTGACAGCGCTAGATAGATTTTGCTGGAATAATGGCAGAGATTACTAAAATTGGCAAGGTAAATTATAATTCTATATAGGTACATATTTATTAGAATATATGATAGTATCGTAAGACCCAAAAGTTATGCTTACAAACTACGTCACCTATCCGCAGTGCGTCGTTCGATTTTCCAAAGGGCAGAAGCTCCTGGATTAAAGCTCTGGCTGTATTGTATTATAAATTTTGTCAAGGACCATCGGATCAGCCGTTTAATCCTTTAGAGGGTCGCTTCGAATTTCATAATGACTTTTTTAAATACATGACATTAACTGCGAAAAATCCAAACCTATTTTCATATCATCTAAATAGGTTCAATATGGAAATGGTACTAATCAACTAAGTCGAAAACCGATTTTTATGAAATGAACATGGCGCAAACGGCCTTTTGGGGACCATCCTTTAATTACACCAGACGTTAACAAGACGACGCGACGGCAACAGGGGAGTTGTTAGTTTTGTGACGTCACACGTGCAAAGCCGGTCACTGGAGGTTTCCATAGATTATGAAACTCCATAAACTACCAATGCATAGTTTAGAAAAAACTTTCTTTGTAAAATGTGACGTTATACTAGGGGTCATGAAATTGGTGTTTTGGCCTTTATTTGGTACCTTCTAGCTTTCACTTTCAGTTAAGTGTCAATCCTTCGGGAACAGCCCGGTTTATTCCGGTATGACAGGTAACGAGGGATAGTCATTAGTTTAGTGACGTCGTCACACGTGCAAGGCCGGTCACTGGAGGCTTTCGTAGATTACGAAACTCCATAAAACTACCAATGCTTCGTTCCGAAGACTGTTTTTCGTAAAACTTGCCGTTATACTAGTGGTCATGAAGGTGTTTGGCATTTATTTTGTATTAGCTTTCGCTTTTGGTTAATGTTGATCCCTGGGGAACAGTACGGTTTTTTCCGAGATGACAGGTACCCTGTCTTTCCCCGTACCACATACGTGTGTGCAAAATTTCATGATGATCATCAGTTTAGTAGTTAACGGAGGCGTGAAAGCGGAACAAACTCACTTTCGCATTTACAATATTATAGGAGTCATTATAAATACGTACGTATTTTATAAAAAAAATCCCTATATCGGAGAAGGTCGTAGGTACTCTTTCCCCTCACTATATTGTGCATCTGATCAAACCGAGGGTTGTTCGCTGTAACTAAGTGAATTTACAGCTTTCACCTCGTCACAGTGTGAAATGACGTGACCAAGGTTATGGGTAGCTCGGCCTTGGCATTGCCTTGGGCGGCGGTCAGCCCACGGGAAATGGATGTTTGCCCGACCTCCTTTCGAGCCTTGACGTATCATCGCACACAATAACCTCAATTATTCTTTCTACGAATATACCGACTACTTTTGTGTATCAACAGTGGATAAAATTATCTTTTTGGAAAAAAAATCACATGAAGATAGTTTTCGATCGGCTTTGCTTTACAAAACCATTATTTTAGGAACATCATGTGCTGTGTTAACCGAACACACTCACAATTTTGATACTCAAGCGTTTATGTCCTGTCAGTCCGGATTACAAAACAATAATATGGTAGGATTTATCCAAATCAAGCGAGCCTTAGTCTTGGAATTTAGATATGATGCCTGGTCCGGGCTATATATCTAAATTCCAAGACTAAGGTTAGGTACCAAAAAGCTTTACCAAAATTTATCGCACCCAAAACACTGCAGAGATATTTATAGAAGCAAGTACGTATTTAACATTGAACAACCTGAATGAATAAAAAGAATTTGGGTCGAGGTTAGAAGGGAGGGCCCTACGAATATTGTTAGCGAATTCCCTTTGAATCTGTGTAAATATTTTTAGAAGTGTGTAATATAAAAACCATTATTGTTGATGAAAATGTGCCTCAATGAAATGTAAATTATACCAGACAACCAAACTCTGACGAATCTTAAAAAGATAAAAATGTCTGAGAATACTAAAAGAGACAATCGTGTTTCGCAAAATTGCAAAATTATCTGATTCAAAACGAGATCTTGATAGTTAGAGGTCACAGATTTAATTAAAAAGAAAGTCTAGCGATCGCTCTTATAAGGACACTCATAAAAAAATCTTGTAAAAACTAGAAATATATACTTTAAGACAGCTTTATAAAGTGAAAAATACAAGAACTTGAATCTAATAAAGGCAATAAACAGATAAGTACACCTAAAACATGGATCACTCAGCCACGCGTAACACATGGTAATCAAAAAGGCACTTTGGGGAAGGTTAGGAAAAACAATTTAACAGATGCCAAGGAACAAAACCTTTGGAAGCATTACATGAAATCAAATTAGGACGACGAGAAGCCTGCGCCAAACCAAATAAACGGGCAAGTAAAAATAGCCGGTGTGCTGAAACAACATCCTTTGACGTCATCGTGAAGTAAGCGCTGACGTTGACAAATGGAACTTTTCATATTCGTTTTAACTTAATAAAATTGTAAAGGAACATTAGGATAAGGATAATAAATTGAAGGAATAAATGATATACGCCTTGATTCGTACGGTCAATGTGCGTTGTGCAGATAGGCTTTGTATGCTATGATTTTGTCTTAGTGAGCCAGTAGGACAAAGAACAACGCTCACACCACTCTAAAACACATACCCTGTAAATTTACGTAAGATCTTAGAATACCCTGTGATTCGCACCGCTTTGGCATAAATTATGCCTGAATACTTGTAATTGATAAGATTTTTATATTGATAGAACGTCGATATTACCGCAGCACGACACCTGGATAAAAAATCCGGCTTAGTAATGTCCTTCGTCATATCATAATATCACCATCAAGTGACCCGCTTGCTCATAAAAAAAAAAATAATGCTTCGATGTCAAAGGCGCCACAATTTAAGGTTTGTAGGAGTCTTCTATTTTATTTTTTTACAAAAGCCAATGTCTGCAAAGAACAATTAGTTTACAAACCTAGCATTAATTACACAGCCTTGACCACTAAAAGGCCCTAAGATTTTACGAGCAAGTCCAGACCAGTTTATCGCTATTGTCCTAACTGGATAGCGGACTGCATTAACTTGCTCGTTACCGCAAAGCGACCGTACGGACCACCTGTTTAGATTAACGTACGCAGATAAACGTATTTGTTGGGTGGAATAAAAAAGGGTTTTTGCCTAAACCTTTGTAATGGCATCGTCACAGAAGACATTTTTGTCATGTCCAGGGTTCTGATTAGACATATACATTTATAAGGACTTCAGTATCATGATATGACGAAGTAAAGAAAGTACTCTTATTAAAATAAGAAATAGATCCAATTGAATGGTATAGAAACAGAGTATATCCCGCAGGTATATCCGCAATGGGCGGTTGAAGGGCTGGGCTGATGATGTCATCAAAATAGCATGTGTGAATGCAAAATAAACATTTATAAAAATAAAAGTAGCTTAAAGGTTAAAAGTAGCGACCTATCGAAGGTTCGGTTTTGGCGAAAAATAGAGTTTCGGCGTCAAATTCGGTTTCGGCATATAATCGATCGAACCTACGGCCACACGGTAACTCCCGTGTTCCAAAAACTGCTACCGTCAACTTAACCTACTAGGAATTTAATGAATGCCTAAAACGAAATGCCAGATCATAACTCACAACCACAAACAGAATGCGAAATAGGTCACGAGTTGACAGACAAAAACGTCTCGGCAACATGCTTACGTATCCGCTATGGGTGGTTGGGTGGCTCTTGTCTAGGAGGTAGGAAATAGAGCACGTGATCATACATAGGTATAAAGGCATTATATGACACTGTTTCTATATCTTTACTAAGATGTATGCTACTAGTAAATAGTTTTATGAAGTAACTAGTGATACCCAGTTTCGTGTTCGTATAGGTGTGATGACAATTATATGGTCTGAATTATAAAGGAAAAGCTTTCACTAGAATCCGGAAAGGCTTTCCCAGAGTCAAGTGAAAACCACATCAATATCGCTTAGTAGTTTGTTAGATTAGCCAATTTAGACATAAAGCAAGGGGAACACATTTTTTATTATTTTGTAATATTAATTTTCTAAACTATATTGACAACCATAAATGAGATATACATATATTATATTTTTTTATATTTGCCATTACTTAGTAGTAAGTTATGCTACTATGGAGGTAGATTTTTAAAGGTTTCATTTAAAATTAAAACTAGCTTACAAATAAGAAGAAATCAAAAGCAAATGAACATTTTAGCGCTTGATGAATGTGTTTTGTAATTAAATTTTATACTACTTTCATTATTTGAGAAAATTACTATACAAGCCTTGGTCGCTATGAGGCATTCGACGGAATCAATGGACGGCCCACATTCTCACTTTCGTCCGTCAGTGCCCCTTTTGCTGGCCGATACAGAAATGCACTATATCATTATAAAATTGTTATTGTTTTGTATTTCATATTTCAGTGTAATAAGCACATAAACGTAACTGAAGGATAAAAGATTTTTACTATCTTACCAGAACAGATGATGGTTCGTGCAAAACATGATAGAACAATTTTTTACCGTATAGAAAACATAAAATGGCAATTGCAATTATGTTTAAAATTTAGTTACTTCATCGAATAACAGTTTAACTAACCAACACAGCAAAATGAGTTACAGATCTTAATAAATAATAATAAAAATTCGTTTCGTTTATTTTTCCTCGTTGTAAAGATTTAACAATGTAAACTTAGGGCTAAATAGGTACTAACAAAATATAGTGTTGCCTTGGTTTAGTACTAATTTATTAATTTATTAACAAGCACTATCGAGTGCTCTGATTAAGATTTTCTAAAAATTAATCAGTCTGCTCTCAATTTGATTTAAATGGAGGACGAGTTGCTGCTTGTTAGAATACTAATAAGTTTCGGCATTAAACCTAAGAAAACTAAGATAATGTTGACGTGGTCGATTACCTTTAACATCTAGTGGAAAATAATTGGGAATTTAATTTCTGCTTTTGATAAACATTTTATGTAAACTGTTTCTGCTATAATATTTATTTACAGTTAAAATTATTTGTCTTAGAGATTACATATTAAAATATGTGGGGTTCGATGTAAGTCCGGGTGATCAATGGTATAAAATTTGCTCATAATATCAGTAACACGGCATGAAGGGCTCGTTCACTTCTCATACAAATACGATAGTTTCCTAAAAAAATATAATAAGTATGTCAGTAAGATGATCAAAAAAATATCAGACACGTATTTTTTCTTTTACCAAGTAAACAAATAATGATAAAAAATTGGCCCTTTAACGTGTGACGTCACAGTTTGCTACACTTTTTATCAAACTGTGACTGTGTGTGAACTGTGATGCGTTTTTTTCCCTTATCATTTAATGTTATGTTATGTTATTAGCCTATTAAATCCCACTGCTGGGCAAAGGTCTCCCTCTCTTCTGGGCTTTGGTTGGCCAGTCTTTGCAGTACGCATCCAAGTCGTCCCGCCATCTCCGCCTAGGTCTTCCAGGTCGCCGGTGTCCATGCCGGCAGAAATCCAGCATTTTAAACAAAAGAAAAATATTATATAATCCAAATTTTTTTGATAATGTAACTGACAGACTAATTTTAAAATTTCGACCTAACCTATTCTATTTTCAGCCTACCACCCACTGCAGGGCAAAATGCCTCCCTCCTTCCTTCCAACATCCTTACTAATATTATAAATGCGAAAGTGAGTTTGTTTGTTTGTTACGCTTTCACGCCGTAACTACTGAACCGATCATCATGAAATTTTGCATACAAGTTCTCTGGAGTGCGGAGAAAGACATAGGCTACCTTTTAACTCCCGGGAAAAAATACTATTCCCGAGGGATCGTCATTGACGCGGGCGGAGCCGCGGGCGAAAGCTAGTCTTAAATAAATGATAATAATAAATCATGGGATGCCTATAAATGCACGTTTCGAACTAAATAACTCGAATCCTGGTATTATTATTCAAGACATGGATACGAGAACAACCGCCATTGACGGATACGAGAAACGTAGGGGACTAACGGGACTAATATACATTATCCTCTTATAAGTTATTGAAAAAACTAGCAGGTGCAATATCAAGATGGTGCCCTGTTCAATATGGATGCATCTGTTGTAACGATAAAAAGGCAAGAGTATGCCTTTGAGTACAGTAAAACATAAAAAAAGGAGAGCGTTTTATAAATAGCCCCTCGTTGAAGCCTGACGAAAAAGATGCCGGGCTGAAAGACAAATTCTTGTTGAATTTGTGACAAGGGCTCAGTTTGATTAATAAAAAGATTAGTCTGGGTTATGAAACCTTAAATGCAATTTTTAATGAAATTATAATTGGTTTTGCTAGAATTAATTCAAAGCTCCCGAAAATGCCTAATTAATAATGTGAAATCGCAGTTTAGTGACTTTAGCCAAGTCTTATCCAAGCAATATGTAAAAAGATAGTTTTATTCTTCTTCTTCCTTTACCTTATTCCATTTATTCATGTGGGGTCGGCACAGCATGTCAGTTCTCTCCTTTTTGTCCTGTCGCCTACAATGGCTTTATCACTCCTTTCTTGTTCATAAGTATTTTCATTATTGCGTGATAAATTATCATTAGCATTTTTATTCTATGTCCGTTTCTATACATAACATTATCGTCTAACTAAAAGGTCTCTTGTTCCTTTACTATTACCACACTTAAATACAATAGAAATATATTTGTGTGTTCTGACTTCTGTAAGGTCGTGTCCCTTGCGGCCGTTTCTGCCGTAAATAGACGTAAAGGACAAAGTCCTCGTACCCTAAACCATTCAAAATGTTGTCCTGTTGTAGTCGTAACCATGAACTTGTATTTAAGCAAACCATACCTCTGACAAGATCTCTTCCATTAACGCTAAATTAATCGGCAGGCAAGGCTGAGTTTTTGCGTTTATTCTTTTGGCTGCCGGATTCTAATTGTATGTTAACAACATGTATAGCAATTACAGTGATCTAATTTTAGCTAAAACGTTAATGCTTTTTGTGAATTAAATATTTATCAGTATTAAGAAATAAATTAAAGCAGTAGAATACAAAAAGTAAATTGCTTGTTCAAGTCAAAGAGAGAAAATAATTTCTAAAATTACCAAATGAAATATATTTTTCCTCAACCAACTTAAACATCGTCTGACCTATTTATTGCGTTAGACGATTCTTGCCAGTTTTTGACCCGCTCTCCACCGGGGAGCTATGTAAGAAAAAATAAGAATAGGCCGACCTCTTTTCTCCCCTGCTTAATCCTTACTAATATTATAAATGCGAAAAGTGACTTTCTTTGTTTGTTACGCTTTCACATCGGAACTACTGAACCGATCATCATGAAATTTTGCATACAAGTTCTCTGGAGTACGGAGAAGGACATAGGTAGGCTACCTTTTATCGACATTAACGCGGGCGGAGCCACAGGCGAAAGCTAGTTTTATTCATAAACATTTGGTTTCTTTTATTTTCAAACATCAATTTAAAGGAACGTTTATTTGCACAGAATATTATAATAGGATTTTAGTTTTTGGTGATTAATTATTATTTATCTTTACATTTTGATCAGTCGACGGGCTCAAAACCCACTCGGAAGTCGGGTCTGCCACTGGAGCACCGCGCTTGATAGGAGTATACAGCGTGATTTTGAACTCCCTAGCTATATTGAAATCTGGGAATCAGAATCCCTTATGGAATACAGAATTGTAAGAAAAAAAAGATAAAAAACGAAAAAATAAATTTAACCTTTCATAGAAATTCGTCCAGCTGATCGGCGACTTTGTATGGGAAACATAATTTTCTCACAAATCACGTTGTATATAATCTGAATTTTGCGCATTTTTGTAATCTTACGTAAGAACACCCAGGTCACCTCCACCCTCTTGTAAGTACAAATAAGACGTGGTTGACCCCCTCCCCCTAAATAGTTATGTTCACTTGTGTGTCAGACTTAATTAAATATAATAGGGCGTCTCGTATGCCTAGGTTTCAACCCCTTAAAAATTTCTCTTTTATGTATACTTAATACCCCCTAAAAATTTCTCTTTTATTTTGATCGTTTTAAAATATCGAAGGGGTGACTCAGACCATCAATATGAACAACTTTTTCTATGGGACCAATGCTGGGCACTCAAAAAAAATTTCGTCATTTCCATACAAAAGAGTTCTGCCGCCCGGCCAGTTTGTATGGGAATGTCGTTTTTTTTTTTAGATTCCATCATTGTTCCCATAGGAAAAGTTGTTCATATTGATGGCCTGAGTCACCCCTTTAACCCTCTGCAACTGAGGTGGTAGTCTCTTAGACCCCACGAAACTAATGCGACGTTGCCTTTCGTGTGAAATGGCGTGATATAGTTCTGTCTCGCTCAGTACCTTCCTAGAATGCTTAAGCTGTGCGTGCACTGAACCGGAATCGAAGCGGACGGAGCGGACGGATTTGTTGCTTTGTATGGATTTGTATGGCGCTGCGTGCACTGCATCGGCATTTCCGTGCCGGAGACCGGAATTTCTGCCGGAGACGTCACCGGCATCGGCAGTCGTCAGTGTTGCCGTTCATAAGAAGATCTACCCCTTATGGTAGAACTTTTTATATTGGAATATTATTATGAATAACAGAGAATGGTAGAAACCTCATTTCGTAGGAATTCGATTTATATCATCCATAACTTTTAAATTCATTAGCTAGTCATTCATTGTAGTCTTCCTCAATTACATATGTCGTGAATGAGTAAGACGAAAATACAGAGTGATGAAAATACTGACATTAAAAACAAAGATATAAATCAATGAACATTGGCTGCACGCACGAAAAATGTCACGTTCCAGACCAGCAACAGCAGCAGCAGCAGGTGTAGTAGTAGTATCTATCACGCATCTATCTCTCCCCGTTATCATGTAAAATTATTGGCCGTAAACTGACTTTAGAGTCAACCAATTTTCAGAGTTCCGTAGTAAATAGTGAACCCTTACAGTTTCGCCATGTCTGTCCGTCCGTCCGTCTGTCCGTCCGTGGTTTTACTCATAGACTATAAGTACTAAAAAGCTGTAATTTGGTACGGATATGTATATTAATCATGCCGAAAAAGTAGTAAAATAAAATATAAGGTTCAAGAATATAGTGAAGTTCAAAAAATTTTTTCTTCAATTCCCAAAGAATCTATCTTCATCTTTTAATAAATCAGCATATAATGTATGAAACTCTCCATAGATGAGTCTTTTAGAGTTCATATTATGCACCCATATCTTTCTCACTCCAGCCAGAGTAATGATTACCCAGTAAGGTATAGACATCGTGATGATCTAGATCTTAAAATATTTTTTTTTTGTGTTTTGGTAAAGACAGACTTAAATATGACACAGACATAATAATGGGACAGGGCAGGTTGGTACAGGTTTAGGTGGTATCTTCTCTATCTCTATTATTATAAACAAAAGTCACCGCCGGTAAATAAAGCAAAGCGTTATGCTATATGTTAGTAACCACTTTATAGGATAGCGCTGTGTGGAGGGTTATACTCCGACCCCAAAAACACGTAAATTAAAAAAATTACAATATTGTTACTTTTGCTGCAAAAATGTAACATTTCAGGAAACGAAACGTAATTTATGACTCAAGGGCCCTGGCAACACTGTAAAAATGCCGGTCCGGAATCCGAATGCAGTGAACGCACCCTACCAGCATTTTGAAAATCCGGCCGCTCCGTCCGCTCCGATTCCGGTCCAGTGCACGCACAGCTTTAGACGCAGCGGGTAGTGTAGCGCGCATGGCTACACAGGACACACGTGAGGCGGTAGGAGTACATGGTGCGTAAGGACAGCAATAACTCTTGATTCTGATAGACGTCACCTCACAAAAATATCTATACCCATAGTGTCTCTTAGTCGAGTCCTCAGTAACACATGTAACTTTCCATAGTGACCATGGTCTGAAATTGCAAGAACCATCAGAACACCCATTCATAACATCATGCAGGTACCTCGATCATCTCAGCCACTTTTATCTCAAAGTTTTATCGATATTTGGTCCATGTAGAGCGTGTTTATAACGATCGACTACCAAGGGAACTGCGTCTGACCGTTAAACGGGTTTTGGGTAGGGATATGCCTCGTCAACCTGAAGTACAACCAGAACCTGGACCTTCAACTAGAAAACTATGTAGTATATACCCAAGCAAATTAAAACGACAGACCAGATTTGCCTGCTGTGCCTGTAAAAAACCTATTTGCCTACAGTGTTCAGCTCAAAGAACAATGCCGATTCGACTATGGGAAGTGGCGTCTTTTTTTTTTCGCGCGGCCACTGACCAAACCTTGTTTTTATTATAGATAATAGCATAATAAACAAAACGTAATATGAAACATATACCTCTAAACTCAGTCCGAGCTGAGTTATTTGAGTTTGAAATCAGTAAAAATCATATATAGAAGAAGGCAATTTTCGTCAAAAAAGTGGCAGGTTAATTGAAATATGCAATAAAACATTATCTTTGGACTTCTTTATTATCACTTTACCCATTTGCGGCCTTCCCCACCAAACGTTGTTCGGCGAGTTTAGTGGTACTGGTGACTCATCGATCATTATGCGAACAAAGCAGATCTATTCGTGGGTACACATGTAGCTAGTGTCCTTGCGCTAATCCCTTCCCCCACCTCCTTTCCGTCATCTCCACGCGCCACTCAGCAGGTATCTATTACCTTCCTGCTTTCACAGATGCAATCTCAGATTTGATTGTCTCTTTCTTAGAAAGCACGCGTTTGGAAAGATTCAATTTCACTCACCGTTCTGTCTTCGTGTCGTACGCGTATGTAATTCCAGTTTTTGTATAGGAGTGATCAAACGACGACTTGGCCTGTTTAATTGACCCCGACACTAATATCTTAACTTTGTCGATTGGCTTGTTATATGGACCTTACTGATATTCCCCCTGTGTAGTGAATCGACTTGTGTATTACGGACTCTGATTGTCAATATTGTATGTGCGTTTGTACAAAGATGGATCGTAGATAGTGCATTGCTTGTCTTTAAAGTATAAGTAGAAGTAATAACAGTACAAGAAGACCCTACCCTTTAACTGTGCAGTGCTTCCAACAACATCCATTCCTGATAGATTTTTTGGGAAGAAGTTATAAATATTACAGTATTATATGCCTTCGGGCGTCCTCTGACTGATCATAGAGGGGTTGAAGCAATATTATTAGCAATAGAAGCGACCGCAGAAACCTCGAACTATCTAGGCGATTATATCATTAATAAAGATATAAACGCAAGAAGAGCAGTGTTCCTGACGAATACAGCAGAGGATTTAAATCACATAGTCCTTGACTTTCCTGTTATTAGTATGGACGAGTTAATTATTTATGCCTTGAGAACTTATCAAATCAAACAAGCTCGTAGTTATTACGGAAAATAGAAGTATGTAGAGATATGGACTTAGAAAGTCTCGAAGAACATAATATTACAGTCACAAATCCATGGTTGCTAAGGGCGCGAATACAATCAAGGTATAGACAATCTCGAATTTATTATACGTATATTTTAATAGAAGGTGGTATGGGAGGCAGGCAAGCTATATGCGCCCATTACTGCAGTTGCATTATCGGCAAACGAACGCTTGGCTGCTGTTCCCACGTCATGTCAGTATTATAGTACTTAGCATGGGGGAGATACTTATTTCCCTGTTCACATCTTCTTTTGTGCTGTATATCACCACACCTATATTATTGTTGCAATAACCTTATTTTGTAGGTAAACGTGATGTTTTACAAATAAAAGTACCTACTCGATCAATGTATGTATATGTTTTTTACCTGTAGTTTTTGTGTCATGACTAAAATCAAACAAATATTATTATAGGTAAAACGAATCTATTGTTAACCTCTTTTACGCTATTCATACTATAACAACCAAATAATATAAAATCTTAATTCGTTGCGAGTTATACCATATACTGTAATAGTTATAAGAGTTGGGAATTATTAAATAAACACACTTAAAAATTAACTGGCAATTTATTTTTGGATGTATTGTGAAAAGAGAGAATGGGCAGTACATACCTGCACTGTGGTGCGCAGGGTTGGCAGAGAGGAGGCGGGGGAAGGGTAGGGATACTATATATCTGTGTATACTAGGCGTTTATCTGCTTTGTTCGCAAAATGAAAGATGACTCACCAATACAACTAAACTCAAACAAGGTGTGCAGATGGTGGGGGCCGGCCTCAAAGGGGTAAAGTAATAATAAAAATGTTCAAAGATAATTGTTTTATTCTCAGAAGAATAATATACATAGAAGCCGCATAAAAATAGAAACTGAAAACAGATAGTTGACACTGTATTTTTCTTATGAGCTTTCGCTTATGACAGAATGAGACAAAAACTTCAGTCAGTTTCTATTATTTTCATGGTTGTCCCGACTTGAAATGTCAATGGACTCCATTGGACTCCAATTAAATCCGACTAAATTCAAAATAACTTATTACTGTTCAACGTCTGTAATATTAGCATCTTGCCGATTTGATCGGGTTATATATCGACAAAAACATTGCGGCGGAATTGTGATGTCTGCAAATTAAATATAGGATTGTGCTAAAATTCTCACGGAAAAAAGTATTAACCGGTGTTGGGTTGGTGCGTTATCAAATGACCATTATACTAAACAATGTCTTGTGCAATGGAGCGATGTAAATCCCATTCAGGACGAACAGAAATAAATTCTGTAAAGCATAATTTTCTTCGGTAAGTTTTTCAGTTAAAAGTGCATAATTAAAACCCAAAATACCTCAAAATACAACAATAATATTGTAAATTATATAACGTATTGTATAAATGACAACTTTTATAGGTATTTTGCTTAAAATTATCGTTTTTTCCTTATTTCAAATTAGGTTAGTTTTTTTTGCTAGTGATGTGGTAAAATCACGTATCTACGAGTATATCGACATTTTTTATGACGGTCTTGCTATCAGGGATATTTTTGAAGGGTTCCGTACCATCCTTACATATAATATTATAAATGTGAAAGTGAGTTTGTTTGTTACGCTTCCACGCCGTAACTTCTGAACCGATCATCATGAAATTTTGCATCATCATCATCACCATTGCACGATCTCTGGAGTACGGAAAAGAACATAGACATAAATTACATCTCAGAATAAGGTACTGTTATCGGGGATAGACATTAACGCGAGCGGAGCCGTGGGCGTAAGCTATAAAAACGCCCGAAATTTTTGTTTGTAATATTTCAACTGTCTCACTATCACGGTTCATGAGATACAGCCTGGTGACAGACAGATGGATATCGGAGTCATATTAGTAGGGTCCTGTTTTTATCCTTTGGGTACGGAACCCTAAAAAGAATCGATTTTTACTAATATGAAGAAAATTATTGTTGAAATTTTATTGCAGCTCCCTGAAGTAAAAGGATAAAAAGGTGTGGATCCGAGGAACTTTCAAGCGACATATATTACAAGGACATAAAATGTCATACATACTCGAATTTGTTCAAAATATTTTACTGCCGTGCCGATACATTAATTTCGAATATAAAATTAAATGGAAGCTATTGAAACACGATGCTTTACCTACATTTATATTTGCCGAATTATAAATCAATGGTAATAAGAAAGTTTACGGAAACGGTTTTATTATTTATATTTAAAATTATGAAAAACATTTTATTTTGGACAGTAATGAAAGTGGGTAAAGTAATCTCTTGTTTTTCTTCACCTCTTGTTTTTCTATTACCAACACTGTGAATTTTTCACAAATAACACACTGGCACTTTTTTACCCTAGTGTAAAAGTTTTATAAAATAAAAAATATCACTTCGAATTATGTGTTTCTCTTTACCTACCTGATTATGTTTCCTTTACTGACTGTTCCTCAAAGCTAGCTGGGAAAAGCTTTAGATGGTTTTGGAATATGCTGAATGGCCCATTGATCAAGTGAAAAATATATCTGACCTTATATTACCTTTTGATACATGAGCGCCCCATTGCTTGTGATTCCTAAGAAGGTGGTATCATTTACAAAGTCTATTTTACCTTCAACTAGTATGTCAACGTTGGACTGCCTCACATTGGGGACTGTAAATCGAATGCATTGGGTTTTTTGCGCATTCATAGGTAAGGTAGGTAAGTAGGCACTGTTTGAATTTCGAAATAATCGAAAATATGATTGACATCATATTAGGTATTCTGCCGTTCGACCAATACTGGGTAAGGCCTAATGACCAGCAGTAGACAGTAGACGCGCGGTGGGTAAAGTATGGATTTTATTTTTACCTATTTATCAGATGAAGCCAAGCGGCGCCATGCGATTAGGAGTTATTTAGGTGTATCTTGACGTAACTTTTAAAGTAAAAGCCTCTTTAGCGGCTTTGTGCACTTTTTGGGATGGGTAAAATAGAAAACTCGCGTCAGGACACGTGAATTGATCGAAAATTCGTAAGAAGGACACGGACCTGAGTATGCCGCAAAGGCGAGTTTTCACTTCTGCCGGCACTCCTGGAGTGCAACTAGTTGTTTTTTTTTTTTATGAATCGTACTCATTTAACGAATCGATACAATCAGAGTAGAGTACATTTATGACTTTCTTAGGACGAAACATTTAGTCGATAAATATATTTCATCGATATAGTACAACCCTGATCACATCAGTACCCCAGGACAACCTGCACATTTACGCAAATGGGATTGTATATGCATCTCTTTCTGATGCTTTAACAATGCCATAAGTAAAAACAGTGTAGAATATTGTATTTTGTTGTTATTTTAACACGGTTTCTATGCTTTAGTTATTGTTCTGAGGTTTTATTGCATATTTTCATATAAACTCACGATTATGATAAAAATTGCCAAATAAAATACATGATTATTTACGAATTTTAAACTCAAATAACTCAGTTCGGACTGAGTTTAGAGGTATATATGTCATAATAAGTTTTGTTAAGTATGCTATTGTCTACAAGAAAAACAAGGTTTGGTCAGTGGCCGCGCGAAAAAAAAAAGACGCCAATAACCGGCATTGCCCTTTACCAAGACTGTAAATTAGATATGTAAAATTTTGCTGCTATTTTAAGACTGAATTGTGGCTAAACCTATCATACGATCTTAATATTATTTTTTATATGTGTTAATAGTTGATTAGAGATAAGAAAAAAAGTTTATATTTTTTAAGTTCAAATGTCATTTAAAAATATATAATTTTTTGTTATGCTAGTTGTTGAACATGTGAATTTTGATCTCCATAAAAAAAAAATATATTACTTAAAGAGATTTATTTCAAAATATATTTAATTGAAATAAATTAGTCACTAGAAAAGCACTTAATATTATATCAGTTAAAATAAAATAGTATATCCTAATATTTTTAAGATATAAGCATTTTTACACTGACGTCTGACAGACTCCACCTCACTTGAATATTTTCAGTAATTTTACCTCAGTTGCAGAGGGTTAAGGGTCCAAAACGACCAAAATTTCACCATGTATAGGTCTATCCTGCCGCACCGCAATGGTAAGAACATAGCAGAATTATAGATATCAAAAGTAAACATTAGATGATGCAAAATAGAACTGATGCCATCCTACTGTTTCTGATTCCCTGAATAATTTTCTAAGGAAGGGAAGCGTCGTGAGTAGGACGCATTTATTAATAAACCGAAACGTTTAACATTTGAAAAGGGAAAAAGGCTCCTTTGAAAGGTGAGAATTTCGAACTAGGTACAATTTCAGGCGTTGAATAATAGATTTTTATTTACTCCTATAAACATTCTTAAATCTCCTTCTGTCACTGTCTAACGACCTATTTAGCTCAGTGAATAAATAGCTTTGAAGGGTTCGATCCCCGGTCAAAGTCAAGATAAAAAACGATATCTTTCAGATTCAGTTAGTATCCCACAACACAAATTAACAACTTAGCGTGGGACTAGCTCTATATGTGTTATACGTCCCTATATATTTATTAATTTTATTTTACCTAGCGAGATAAACACAGCATGAGACTTAAGAATGTCATTAGTCAAAGTTAATTAGAAGTCTGCAGAAAATATCACACCATATTGAATAATAGAGAAGACACCTCACAAATGCAGCAAATGAGAAAACGTTTATATTTCGCTTTCGCAGCACCTCTTTAATTTAAGAAGCTCACAAAACTTTTTTTTTACTAATTATTGGATTAGGCATTTGTCTACCATCTCACCTGATGGTAAGTGACGATGAAGGCGAGGATGTTACATGCCTATCCAAGAGATACCCATTTATTCTACTTTTGAATGTCCTGGGACTGTACTTGTCTGGGAATATAGACGCAGGCAGTTCATTCCACACCTTGGCTACTCGAACCAAAAAGGAACTGTCAAAGCGTTTAGTTCGACTCTTTGGAACTAAACGCTATAACAAAAACTATAACAAACATCTATTCATCAAGCAATGCTCTTACGTCTGTTCTATGAATTTTCTTTGAGGGCTATGACAAATTCCTTGCCAAGGAGGGATGGACGTTAGGCAGGCCAGTAGTAAAAATAAGCCGAATCTGTTTACAGTATGGAAACTATAAAAGACTTCCATGCCGTCCCGTCCCGACCCCACAAAAATTGGGATGAGGAGTGGAAAATTTTACATGTATCTCTTTTTGAACGTCATATTTGTATTTGTTATATTTTGTTTAATTTATGCAAAATCGAAATACTACTAGCGTTTCGGAACGATCGCTGGTGAGAAGAATACGCTGAAAGAAACTCAATCCAGACTTGGTCCCTATGTGCCTGAAGGGCTCCGATTACATTGTTTACAAGTAGCAAGAAGTAGAAGATGACCAATTCCTGGCCAAGGGAGTGATCTTGTTTCACAACTACAAAGTGAACACTACTACAGGGGGCTGTGGCTGCCCACCACAAGAAGTTTGCTGTCCACTGTCTGGTTGAAAATATCATATTCGGTAACTTGACTTCTGCCAACGTTTTGATAGCAATTTCAAAGTACATTACGTTTTATATATCTTTAATAATAATAGTCGATCATAGGAAACCCGCGATGTATTTTGAAGTGACTATCAAAACGTTGGTCACTGAGTTAGCAAATAGGCTGGTGTCCAGAATCTTGTAAACACCGGCAGTGGTTTGTGGCTGTTGTATATTGTTTGTTTGAATAAACAACCTTTCAGAACGAGAAAGATCCTAAGCACGTATAAACTTTTTTGGCGCAAATAAAATTAGTCAATGCGTTTCTCGTGAGGACTCTTGATCCACCAACATTAATAATAACAAAAACATCCTATTATTCAATCGCTCTCGTCAATCACCACAAAGGCCTTTGAAGCGAACCTGTCAATAATTTTTTGTTTTATGTTTATCCGATGAACTGTAAAGCCTATTGTACGAAGTCCAATGACACAATTAACTATTGAACAGATTGCATTTGTTGACTAATAATTAAACAATAACGTTAATGATGTACTAAATACATTAACCAAGGTTGCCTGCTAAACATTGAGAAAAAATTAGAACTAAGAATGCAAACAGTGAAATCGACTTATACTATGTAATCATAGTACTAAACAAAAACGAGTACTTGAACATAATCAACTACAGTTTACAGACATAGCTTAAGTTTTTGTTAGTGGTCCATCTATTAAAAGGCCTTACGTTCCTGTAATGGCCTATTTTTTGAATAAACGTTTTGATTTTGATAACTAGTATCCCTATATAAGGCGTAAACAACATGTAGTCTATTTTCGAAGCTCTTTCATTAATTAATTGAAGCTGAAAGTCTAATCAGGGAGCGTTCGGGTAGATGACCTTCACTTCGATTGAAATAATCAAGGACATGGACATTTTAATTAGAAGTGCTGTTGGAACAGTCACGCCGCAAGATCAAAACAAATTAACATGTTTTTTTGGAGAAAATGGCAGATCATACTTTAGTCAATCAGCATAATAAATAAATAAATATATAGGGAAAAATCACACAGATTGAGCTAGCCCCAAGGTAAGTTCGAGACTTGTGTTATGGGATACTAACTCAACGATACTATATTTTATAACAAATACATATATAGATAAACATCCAAGACCCAGGCCAATATGAAAAAGATCATTTTCCATCTTGACCTGGCCGGGGATCGAACCTGGTCACTCCGTGTCGCAGGCTGGCGTGTTGACCGCTGCGCCATGGAGCTAGTTACATATATTTTAGAACACTGGAGGGCAAATGTGGATGTTGGTTTTAAGGACTCGCGAGGTTTACTGTTCTCGCAGAACCACTAGTGGTAGTATAATAATAGTAACCATTAGAAGGCAGAGGGACGAAAAGCCTTCGTACCAGGATGTGAAAAGACTGGCAGAGAGAGTAATTTGGAGGAAGCTCCACTGAAAAGAGCGTTGTTATTAAATTTTGATGATGAGTAATAGTAATTGAAACTATCCTTAACGTTAACTTCAGTCTAAATATTTTTTAACACAAGGAACACATAGTAAAATACGAAATAATCAAAGTATAAAAATTATTCAAAAGGAACATAATCTGAGTTTTACCCTGCTGTCGTGTATGTTAATGCCTGATTAATCTTGTCAGAATTCAACTACTATAGTTATCAGCTGGGGCCAACGGCTTAGTTAACGAGTGAAGTGGTGTTTCTGACGCTGCTATTTTTCACCAGTAGTAGTTATTTCAAAAATTACCGCACAAGAGTCAATACTTGATAAGTCAAACTATAACATAAAAACAAGCTACATGCTCATACAGCTTTTTAAATTGATTAAAGCTAAGCTCCTCAAAGTCTAATTGGCGCAAACAGCAATTGGAACGAAGGCTAATTGGGAATTTCCTTATTGCTTGCTTTCACTTCGGATTAGCTCTGACTGCAACAGGCGTTCAATTAGATGAATCCATTCATCTAATTGGAGGTGCAAAGAGAGATAAATTAGAAAACGTTAAAAAATAATATACATACTATCACGTCTTTTACTTTTGCAGGGTAGATAGAGTCCAGGTCTCTTAAGACCAAAAAGCTATGACTAGCATGTTGGTGGACGGGCAGGTGGAAATCAGAATCAAAATAGTGATAGGTTGCTAGCCACATCGCCTACTTAAACGATTCCGTTTTGCCCAGTCCCTCGATCAGCTTTTATGATCTGCTCGGAAAGAAAAACAGCTGGTACACTCTACGTTGTTCCTTTTCTCCTAGACCATTATGAAATAATTAAAAAGAAAAATAAAAGAATGTATGTACGAGAAATGTTACGAATATTATGACTCCTTGACTAAACATTGGTCCTTTATCATCCGAGCATTTCCCCTATTATGTCTTAAGCTGCGATGCTTCTTTCCTAAATTCTTTAAAATATATAGCGTGTAAATTTACCCTCGACATTCTCTTAAAGGGGTGACTCAGACCATCAATATGAACAACTTTTCCTATGGGACCAATGCTGAGAACGCAAAAAAAATTTCGGCATTTCCATACAAAAGAGTTCTGCCGCTCGGCCAGTTTGTATGGGAATGTCAATATTTTTTTTGAGATCCCAGCATTGGTCCCATAGGAAAAGTTGTTTATATTGATGGTCTGAGTCACCCCTTTAAGAGAATGTCGAGGGTAAATTTACACGCTGTATTTTATTTTGGATTAGATTAACACAATATTGTAAAAAGAAAGCAAACAAATTGCAAAAATAGATGGAAAGAGCTCCGCCAATAAGCCAACTGATATTTGTCACAAAATGGTATGGTATACGGTATTTTATCATGCCAGCTTATTATCTCTTATCTCAACACATTTCCGATTACAACCTTAGCAATGGGTAGAAGATTTTCAACATCACTTAATTACTACAATTGTTAAGTCGTTCGTTATCAACAAGATTTTTAGACAACGCTTTACAAGATGATAGCCCTACTCTATCTCTTTAATTGGCCGTCTAACGTCATGCTTCGAACGTTCAACCACAACATTTCGAGACCATGATATTGTGCAATTACGTCAGTGGCATCTGGCCGTCATCCAGATGACTTACTTTAACAGCAGGTGGCTTATCCCGCGATCTCGCAGACTTTGAGTAGCCGTCCGGTGAAATTTAACGACTGTTTGTATTTCGCACATCATTTGTACAACAATTTATTCTAATACATTATTTATGTGGGACGTTGAGATGCTTTGATTGTTCAGGATAGGACCTTGAGAATGTGGCAGTGAAGCAAATCACAATGTATGCAGACGTGTCGTGACACGAAATTCACGCACACATCGGCACTCAAATGGATGCAGGTTTTCCCCGGTCGAAATGTCAAACTCACGAAATGTCAAACTTGTACTTACCAAGAAGTTGGTGTGCCTTTTGAAACTCGTTGAAAATAAGCATAAAAACATAAAATAATGCCGAGCTGTGTGGTAAAAGAGTGTAAAAATTGTAGTAAACTACACAAAAGTCCGACGGTATCACGTATCATAGGTAAGTACAAACTTCTTGTTGTTTTCGAGACTATGTAAGTATTTCACTCAATCGCATATTTTCTTGGTTTAATTATACTATTTACACACATAACACCACAGTTACTCGTATGTACGAAGTGGTTGGTAACCTAAACACACGTTTCAACTACAATTTTAAAGTAAACTAATATGATTTTGTAATTTTCTTTGCGCCGCAAAAGTCAATGACCCGGTGACAGCGCAGCGCTAAGTCGGACTGTCGGTGTTGCCAGAATATGATTTCAAGATTCCTGTTCTTTATTTTTAATATAAAATTTTATTTTGTTTATTTTTTAAAGTTCTCCATTCGTGATGCTTATAAGTAAAAAAATAATGGATCGATATAATTAGAAGAAATAGAAAGGATGCATCATGGGTACCATCAAATTATTCATTTGTTTGTTCCGAACATTTTAAAAATAGCAATTTTTATATGACAAAAGGAGCATATCGCCGGTTGATTAAGTTCGCGTGCCCAGAAAAGGTATGTTTCTTATTAATACTTTTACTCGACTTCAAAAAAAAGGAGCAGTTCCAGTTGTATTTCATTTTGCATATTTTTACGTCATAACTCCATCATTTATGAACTAAATTTGGAAAATCGATGTATGTGTTGATGATTAATGTATGAAGTGAGATGATTTTGGAATCCAAGATGGCTGACATTACTTTTCATTTAAAGTCAACTTTATTGGCGTTTTGGAATTTTTTGGGATATCAACAAAAATGAAGTCATTTTCAGTTTTCAAAATGGCCATCACCATTATTTATCGAAATTCGACTTGGGTGACGTTTTCGGAGTATTTCGGGGTAAAACTGACGTCAATTTTGTGTTGGGATTCAAGATGACTCACTATTTTTTTTGAAAATATGACTTATGTGTCGCTTTTGCGTTATTTTTGGGTGCATCACAAACAACGCCTATGGGATGCAAAACAGGGGTGATATTTTCGAGGTATTTTGGCGTGTAGATAACACAAGTGGCGTCAATTTCGAGATCATAATAAAAAACAAAGTCGCTTCCCGCTGTGTCCGTCTGTCCCTATGTATGCTTAGATTTTTAAAACTACGCAAAGGACTTTGTTGCAGTTTTTTTTATGGATAGAGATATTCAATGTTTATATTTTATACTTATATGTAAATGTGAAAGTATTTTATTATCATTTGCCGACGTCAGAATAAAAGATTTTAACTTTGAACAATTTCTGAATTTAATATTGTTGACTTATTGATGACACTAATAATCTATAGACGGATGAATCTATAAATCTGCAAAATTATATAAAAAGTAATTTTAAATTTTACCACCAATATAAGGCCTCGAGGGTTTGTTTTTCTGTGAGTAAAATTATATGTATTGTTATTTATTAACTTAAAACACAGTAAAATCAAAATGTTATCTATAATTTCGTTCTTTTATTCCTTTTATCAAGTTCCCCAAAACGTCTAAGGTCGCTCAAAGATGAGATTGATTTACAGTTGCCCTTCTGGATCATTATGTCTAAATTCATAATACTTCTCTGAAATAGATGTTACGTTTTGTAAAAAAAATATAAATAATATTAGTGCTACTAGGCTACTATCAGTACCACTCACAATTTATTTACTCTTAATTATTGGGTAATTTTTGATGACAATGGTCACCCTATACTGCACACATGTAACCAAAGCTTGCTTCACTTTGACGTTCCTCACGCCCGGTCCATATTATTCTTAGGTCCATGGTCTTCTTATTATCAGCTTCTAATTTGTTTACTTTTTTCTCATATTTACGAATGCTTTATTACCAATTTTCACTCCATTGTACCATTTGATTGGCGCTTCTTTAGATTCCTTTTATAGATTCTGTTCCAATCAATAAAACCTGAATCTTAACGCTTCTCATAAAAGTTTATGGATAACATTCAGTAAATTCAATGAAAAGCCATGTAAATGTAAATAAATAAAACCCTCCTTTCGTTTCGCCGTAGTCGGATATAAATGCGTCTTGTTAAAGAAGTGTAGGAAAGAATTGATGATTCGAATTATTTACTAACTAGCGACCCGACCCGGCTTCGCACGGGTGCAATGCTGATACTAAATATAATACAGAATGTCTTTATATTTATTTCGTAGGGTTTAGCTAGCGTTTGCAATGTAAGCGTAAAAAATGAGTTTATTTACGACATCACATTAGAAACCTCTAAAATCACATATAAACCGTCCTCTTGAATCACTATATTTAAAAAAAAACACATCAATATCAGTTGTGTAGTTTTAAAGATCTAAGCAAAACGTTGACTATGAAAATAGCTCTATCTTTGAAACTACTCATATCCTTATCCTTACTAATATTGTAAATGCGAAAGTGAGTTTGTTTATTTGTTTGTTTGTTACGCTTTCACGCCGTAACTACTGAACCGATCATCATGAAATTTTGCATACAAGTTCTCTGGAGTACGGAGAAGGACATAGGCTACCTTTTATCCCGGGAAAAAGTACTATTCCCGGGGGATCGACATTGACGCGGGCGGAGCCGCGGGCAAAAGCTAGTTTCACTTATAAATTAAAGGTTATGTATTTAATTTGACAAAACGATATAGAAGACACTTCATTAGACTGCTTTGTTCTCGAGTAAAGTGTTTCATTTGACTCCGACGCAAAATGATCCTGGACAAAAAAATTTAATATCGTCTGCTGTTCTAATAGAATCTTTTAGCAAACAATAAAGGAAAGTCTGAAACTATGTTTGTTAACTTTCTCTTCTTGAAGAACTTCGTCGCGAATAACCTTTTGACCCTCTGTTAATACTGATATTATTAAAATTATGAATTTTGTAACTAACCAAATTGTTTATAAGTCGAGCTTATAAAAGTTAAAACAGCAAATTGAACAGAAGTCTTTCTTTAAGCATCACGTTAAGTAAGGATAGTAGTCTTCATATAAAAATAATCACTTCATCATCATCATTTCGTGTAGGTGTCACGGTCAATCGACCATGCACACCCTGTTGTCAGAGTTCTTCGGAACCGCCTCTCGGCCTCTTGACGTGGTTCCTTTAACGACTACCAGATGGCAGCCGGGACCAACGGCTTAACGTGCCTTCCGAAGCACGGAATCATCTTTATTATCAGACAATCAGGTAATTTAAGCCTGCAATGTCCTAACCAGACTGGAAACAACTAAACAAAGTTTCAAAAGAATCACTGGTACAAATTGCCTTTTTTTTTATTGCGTTTGAAATTTATTGGAGTACAATCTAACTGCCAGTAACTCCAAACTCATAACGAACACGAAACATGCGAGCAAGACGCACGTGACGCTAGTCCAACAACCTTTAAGTCCCTTGAGCTTTCCCGGTGTGTTGATCCTCGAAGAAAACTTACAAGTTTGAGAACCCTCCGCACATGCGAAACATGTGAAAATCTGAGGCTACGCAACGCACGTGAGAACATCAATAGAATTCTTAAAAGACCCTTGAGAAACAGAGTGAAACTCCAATTCAAACTGGGAGAAAATTTTGAGGGTTTTATTTTGTCTCTTTAGAATTCATGAGTATCACATATCAATAATTGCTTTACTCAAATTACTTAGCCTAGTATGGTATACTACACGCAAAATAAGATGCTACATTTAAGCATTAGAAACTTCATAGAAAACATATGTATAATACCTGATGTTAAGGTCATCATAATGTAGGCGCTGCCGTCTAAGGAGGTCATAATAACATCCAGTAGTTACCATATACGACATTATCAAATAGAGACAAAACTTTCAACACCTCTTTCTTAGTAACAAACCTGTATAAGCTTTTTGATGCTGTAAGAATAACCCTTTCGGTCCATTAGGTCGTATGTATCAAAATGTCCAGTTGAACAAAAATATCCGGAGTGTCAAAACGAATTCGGACAGCTCTGTTATTACATGTACAGAGTGTGCACATCTGGGATGTTACGAATATCATATTTTCGACATTTGCGAATGCGAACGCGAATACTGGTCATGCGAATGTGCGAATGCGAATATTCTAATACAAAAGATAAGTACGTAATCACAATATTTATAAATAAAAAAGGGAACCTAGTAATAAAAGTACAGTTAGTAGGTGTAGGTAAACATATGAAATTTAACAATCTTTAGTATTCAAATTTCCGCCCACTTCTAGCATGCACCGACTTGCACAGATTCGCATTCGCAAAACATTCGCATCGTTCGATGCGAATGCAAATGTTGATGCGAATTTTTAAAATGATGCGAATCATTCGCTTATGCGAATGCGAAGACAAATATTCGTAACACCCTAGTGCACATTAGTAACATGTGAATTGAGTCAACGCACGTGCCATCTAGAAATAGTTTTATAACCTTCGGGATCCTTGAACCAGCCGAACTGGCGGCAATTAGCTAACGCGGGGTAATGGCGCGGTGCGGCTGTGGTCATTACAGCGACGGAGTAGGATACATGTAGGAAGGTAGGGTTGTAGGGCTGTAAGGGGTAGGTAGTTAAAGCCAAAGGTCAAACGAGGCGAAGACTACGTTTTTCGCATACAGATACAAAAAGGGTTTATGAGATAAGGACTTAAGGAGTATATTAGCGACCCGCCTCGGCTCTGCACGGGTGCAAAAACATATAAACCCTCCTTTTGAATCACTCCATCTATAAAAAAAAACGCATCAAAATCCGTTGCGTAGTTTAAGAGATCGAAGCATATACATAAGACCAGATAGACAGCGGGAATGTGACTGATTTATATACTATGTAGTGATTGATAGTGATTAAGAAAAATCTCCAGATTTTAACCAGTGGTTTTGATCGTTCGATCGATCTATACACAGTAAACGCAGCTTACACAGTCACAATCACAACTATAACTTGCAGGATACATAAGAGCCAAAGTATAGTATTTTTTTTTTTGCAGTGTTATATTTTGCATTCACAATGCTATTTTGAAAATTTCAAGCGGGCGGGATTTGAACCTGCGACCTTAAGTCGTACATAAGACTTAAGGTCGCAGGTTCAAATCCCACCCGCTTGAAATTATTTCACCATATTTTATTTCTTAATGTAACAAGAATAGTATTTTTTTTTATTCTTTGAGTATTACACAAAAAACTTTCAGAACTGTGTCTGACAATTGTTTTGAGCCATGTTAAACTTGATCCTAACTAATATTATAAATGTGAAAGTGAGTTTGTTTGTTTGTTTGTTACGCTTTCACGCCGTATCTACTGAACCGATCAGCATGAAATTTTGCATACAGATTCTCTGGAGTACGGAGAAGGCATAGGCTACCTTTTATCCTGGGAAAAAGTATTATTCCCGAGGGATCGACATTGACGCGGGCGGAGCCGCGGGCGAAAGCTAGTAAGAACATAATTTTACACCTTTGTCGAGTCGAGACTCAAATCAACAGAAAGTTAGAAACAGTCTTTGCCATATAAACAAAAAATGAAAAGACACCTACCTTCTTATTCATAAAAATTAGCAAACGTATTTTAGTTAAAATATGTTTTGTCCTTATCCTTGTTTGCGACGATTGGCATGGAAAGAACGAGACAAAACATACTTTAACTAAAATAGGTTTAATAAGCGTTTGTTAATTTTTATGAATAAGAGGGTTAATCTATAAACCAGCAGTAAAACAACGAGACACATATATTTATATCCTTCCGACTTCCCGACAGCCAAACAAGTAGGCGGAAGCGAAAGTACCAATAAATATATATTACCAGCAAAATGTCCATCATAAGTAACATATAATTGCTGTCCTTGAACTGCGCCCTCGTAAACGCTGTCGTACACATAGGGCCGCAGAAACCTGCTTTATTGTTCACTCTGTGTGGCTAGTAGATAAATGTTTTTACAATATGAATGAATTCTTGACATCAATATATACTTAATGACATTTTACACATAATACTTACAAATAATTTTGACGAATGCTTTATAAATATTATCAGGTTTTTAATTTACAAATTCTGGATTTAAATATTATTAGGTACTAAAAATTTTTGCATGCCTGACTGTAAAGAGGCGGGAAATCATCATTGTATGTATAACCCTAGCAAATAAAGAATTTCATTTCATTTCTCTATTCAATGATTTCTTGGGCGTGTTTATTGGCACGGTTTAGTTAAGTAGGAAACTTTGTTGTTTAATGCGGATATTGTACTATATCATTAAAACTAACGTGAGATACAGACATTATGTACTAAAATCGGGTCACTCACAGTTCGGAAGCCTCCGCCGCGTGTCTCGTACTCGCCTTGAAAATGGGCTGATTATATATAAAAATAATAAATAGTCCGCAATCCCGACGAAATAGCACGTGAGTGACCCGTTTTTAGTACATAATCATTTTGTACTAGTTGTACTTGCAGTCCTATTTGACGTACGATGTGCAAAAGTGTTTTGGCAAGCCGGCGTGGTGCATAGCGTTTTATTGAATTCTGGGTGGGCATGCACGAATTTAGGTTGTAGGTGCTTATGTTGCTAATTCATCCGATGTATATAGTATATGTTATGTTTCTACCCATCCAAGGCTTCTTCATATTGAGGATTGGGGAGAAAAATAAAGCATTTTTGAATTTTGAATTTTCATATTATTTATTTCCTAAGTTATTGCTTACATCCTCGAATATGAGACAACTTATTTGAAGTTATAATAATCCATGAAACTCACAAATAAATCTCTTCAATTATTTATAACTAGCGGCTCGCCCCGGGTTCTCACGGGTAGATATAAGTATTTCAATGTATAGCCTATGTTCATCAGGGATAATGTAGGATCATAATGGTGAGATAGTTTTTTAAATACAAAAACAATCAAATCATGCCTTAGCTCTCCTCTTTATAATATTACTGTAGATGTAGAAATATGACATTTCGCTTTAGAAAAACTCTAAGAAACGTTTTGCCAATAAAACAATTAAATGCAAGCCACTTAAACAAATTCAAGTTCATTGCGATGAAGTCCAATTACTGCAGAAATGAACCGGTATAATCCACACCAATACAACAAAATTGCCTAGCAATTAACTGTAACACTGGCGAAGGCCGGCGTTAATAAAGTGCAAACACACGCGTCCTTTTCTCTGCACACCAGTGCATCTCGATCGTAAGCGATTATGATAACCCGACAAGTGATCAAGGCTTTTCCGTGATACTACGGGGGGATAATCTAGCTGAAGATGTTATCGTCATGTCTTCTAATCCTGAAGAACAGTGGTTCTTAATCTTTTTTTTTGTGAGGGTTCTTTTAACAATAATTCTATGTTGCTATGGACCACCACTTTTTACACAGTTCATTATAACATTAGTAGCCGTCAAAACGATTAAATAGGAAACAAGTGTTAAAATAATAAACTTAAATTACAGAATTTAGCATAAAACTAACAGTCGCATTTATATGGGATTAATTTTAATTATGAGCCGTTGAGAAACGCTTCTAGCATAAATATGTAAATAAAAGTAGAATTATAGATAGAATGGCTTTACCACTAAGGGTGCTTTTAGGAACCACCGTGTCCGCGGACCACCGGCACAGAGTACCTAATAGTCCGGTTAAGAACCACTATGTGCATAGTTTTTTTTTACAGAAAGACTATGCACCACGCTCGTAGGGCGTAAGGAATTTCAGATTCGGATTAAAAGGTTTTTCACGTAGTCTATGCCAAAGACGCGTCGCGATATTGGATTTATATAGGTAAACTCATATTTTATACTCAACTGAGCAAATCGCCGCGACGCACATTGAATATTCATTTTTAATTGTTAATAAAACGTTTATCGGCATAATATTACAGCGCGAAGAATTTTATCACTTTGGGAGTTTTTCTATATCATCTTTTTGATATCCGTCAAGGGATTATAAATATTTTTTATAATTGTTAAGCCCTTGTATATGACTACATCAAGTATTTAGTTTTCACTTCTGCCGGCATTCCCGGGTTGCAACTTGTTTTTTTTAGTTAAATATTGTACTAAGGCAAGGAAATCCTAGTGTGTGTAAAAGTACGACTCGCGCTTGGCCCGTATTATTTCTTTTTTCCATCTATCTGCCTTTCAAAAACAAAATTTTCGATTCTCAATTGCTGTGAGTTTAGTATTCTTTTATTTGCACGCCAGTGCATCTGTCGGAAGAAGATTACGTGTAGCTTGATTCAAGAGCATGTTTCCTTGTAAGATAATATCGGCTGTTTGTTGAAGATAACGTTCCCTCCGCTATTCTGAACCTCGGACGCTTTCCGTGTTGATAAATATTGACTTTAGTTCATTTAAGAGTCGTTAGTTAGGATGTAACAGCGATTGAGAATGTCTTTAGGAGTCACTTAGCTCTGTTGTACAGAAAAGTTCGAAACTACTACTATAAAGAAACCTTAGTAGATCTCTATAAGGCGCAAAGCACATTGGTCTGGCGTCTGGAACGGACGTGGCAAGGGCATTTACTTTTCTATTTAAATACCGTACTAAATGTTTGGAAATAAAGTCGCAATTTGAACACACTTCAACGGGCATCATCGGACGCGCTAAAGCGCGCCACTTCGGCGCACGCGCCAGTTGGCCCTCAGTATGGCGTCAGTTCGCAGTCAGCGCGCACGTATGGCATATGTCTTCTAGAGAAGCGATTATAGAAAATAAAAATGCGTGATGACATCGAGTTTAACATAGCATTCTGTGAATTAATAGAGAAACATCCAGTCATTTATGATCATACTCGCCATGATTATTGTAATAGAAACGTGCCATGCCTGCGCCCGATCAGAGCCATGTCCTTGCCCGATCTAAGCTATGTCCGTGCCCGACGCCAGATCAATGTGCAAACGCCTAACTAGTAAACTTTTCATGAGAATTTTACCTAACTTTTTTTTATGATATAGGACGGCAAACTAGCAAGCGAGTCATCTTATGGTAAGTGATCACCGCTGCCCATGGACTACTGCAACACCAGGGTCTGACAGGAGCATTGCCGGTCTTTCAAGGAGGGAAGGTCATGGGGCAAGGACATTTCCTTGACCCATGTCCTCTCAATTAGAGGGAAAGGTGTTGGAAGGATAGGCGCCTGGCTCTCCCACTCACCGAACGAAGCATATATATAACCGGTGAAGCTTCTACTCAAACGTCAATTTCCTGCGAGAGTGTGGTATTTCCCCGGACGAGCCGGCCCATTCATGCTATTAGCAAAAAATGATTTTCCCGGTAGCGTGGTCCTACCACGACTAGAACCTATTAAAAATTCATACAAATCCTTTCAAATACTTTATGTACTAATGGTATTTATGAATACCGTCTGATACTTGAATACTATTTAAATATGAACGCAGAACGGTCACTTGAAAAACAACCAAATACATTTGAAAAATATCTTGAAGATCACCTTGACTGCGCTAGGGCAAATAAATAAATTCGCAAATTCAGAGTGTTTATCAATTAGATGGAACAGTAATTGGTTTTCTTCTCGTTTATCCCGGTTGCATGCTCATTCGCGCCTCAGCTCTTCGCCCCTGCGTTCTTTTGCGCCTCAACGCTTCGCACTTAAATTACACACTCGAGAAGTAGACGTCCCTTTTAATTGTTAAAAAAAAAATGATAACATGACATCAGAAAAGAAAAGAAAAGATAAAAATATAAAATATCATACAAAGCCCATCAGGCAAGTAGGCGACCAATATTGTTGAAAATAGTTTCTTTCGGCGTCTTCTTCTCTGCAGTGGTCGGTTCCGAAACGCTAGTAGTTTGTAGCTTTTGAACAATAAGTAATAATTTGAATGAAACTTAATGAGTATTCTTTAAAATGTGAATTGACGTGAAAAACTGCCTGAAAAGGCCTATTTTCTGAATAAACTTTTGATTCTTTGAATCTAATTGTATTGCAATATCTTTTAGGCGAGTTTACCAAAGTACGATAACAGGCTCGAAATACGAAAAATATATATGAGAAAACGGCTTGAGAAAGAGAGGAACAAGTAGGAAAACATTCAATCGGCACGACATCAGAAGTGGGATCGATAATGCCTTGTTCGTTAAGCCTGATGTGTGGAACTCTCCGAATACGAGTGTTCTTATTGTTTTCATTCGGTGCCCTCTCTGTCTGATTGTACGACCTTGTTTGAGTGCTACTTATCTCCAATTAGAGAGTCCCAAGGTCAAGTTGTTTTGATGAAATATCTTTACCATCTCGGCGCTGGAGGTTTTAGAGCAAATATTTTTTGAGTACAAGTTGACATTATGAGTATCTGATATTTGAAAAGCTATAACGAAGGTTGGTTTCTCCGCGAATCGTCGGAATATATTTATTGAGAGCAAGGTCCAATAATTGTAACGAATCTTTCATTAATAAATGTATATATTCTAATTAACATATTTGATATGGATAGAAGGTGCTATTAGAAAGATAACTGAAGAAAACAAGGGCGGTGTGAAAATAAATGGAGAAATTATTCACTTTATACGATTCGCGGATGATATTGCAGCTATAGCCGAAGATTCAATACAGTTAGAAAACCTACTACAAACATTGGACCAAATTTTTAATACATACAACCTCAAAATTAATTGTAAAAAAACTAAAATTATGCTGGCATCAAAAGACAATGATATAAAGAAAAAGAAAATAAAGAAAATCAATAACACTATTAAAATCAATAACATCAAACTAGAACAAGTCAATACCTAAAAAGAAAATAAAGAAAATCAATAACACTATTAAAATCAATAACATCAAACTAGAACAAGTCAATACCTTTAAATACCTAGGGAGTATTATCACAAGCGAGTCCAGGTGTACCCAAGATATAGTAGCAAGAATAGCAATGGCAAAAACCGCATTTAATGGCAAAAAACATCTACTAACATATTTCAAAAAATACGCGAAAACGGCTTATCAAGGTGTACATCTGGAGCATTGCTCTTTACAGCTGCGAGACGTGGACCTTAACACAGAAGGAAAGGAAAAAGTTGGAAGCGTTTGAAATGTGGTGTTGGAGAAGAATGGAGAAAATTAGCTGGATAGATAGGATAACTAACGAAGAAGTTTTAAATAGACTGGGAGAAAAAAGGTCTATTTTAACTGCGATAGAAAATCGAAGAGGTAATATGATAGGACACTTGTTGCGACACGATCAGTTTATGAAAACTATTATAGAAGGTAAAATAGAGGGAAGGAGAGGGAGAGGAAAGCCCAGGCACAGCTATTTTAAACAGATAAAGGAAAAAGTGGAAAGGGTTTCGTACCAGGATGTGAAAAGACTTGCAGAGAATAGACCAAGATGGAGGGAGCTCCACCGACAAGAGCGTTGCTCTTAAATTTTGATGATGATCACTGAATTCTTGTAGCTGATTTATAATAGTATGATGTTATTGTTTTCTTTTTAGTATGTAGCTAATTTTAATGTTCAATTTGTTAACTTATACATATTGTTTCTATCGGTGAGGACTTCTTGTAACCTTGTTTCCTAAAAAAAAATACAATCGTCTTATACGTTATCAAAAAATATTAAACACGTATTTTTTCAAATACATTATGGACTTTTAGAAATAAATATAACATTTTATATAAAAAAAAAAACAGTCTTCTAACTACTGAACCGATTTTGATGAATTTTTTATAGGACCAATAAGAAAGCACATCCTCCATCCATTTGAAATAAATAAAATTATGTTTTTATTTTATAATATCGGTTCATATATTAACGGATATACGAGGTAACAAACATGAAAACAAATACAACCGATTCGTTTAAAACAGGAAATATGTCATTATCAAGTTTGTAAATACAATTAAACTAAGAGACGTCGAGGAAATACCGACAGGCACAGAACAATGCTAAGATTTACAATACCAGAAGCATACGCATTCATATGGCATAACTTCCGTGTGCCGGCAGAGGAAATCGAAAGTGCATACGTGAGTGACAACACAAATAGATCGCATCTTCGGTATTTTGGAAGGAAATGAGACAATTTCTGGTCTGTATATTGATGGTGGTGGAGAAAGTATATAAATAAAACTTATTCTTCGTCTTCTCAGCATATTTGCGTCCACTGCTGAACATATGCCTCTTGATGGGACTTCCACTCCGATCGTGATGCGGCGATCCTAGTCCAGGTCAGCCCTGCCGTCTTTTTATGAACATAACTTATTATGAACACAATAAATAATAGATGAACGAAAGCTCTTTTCTGTGGTGCCCCCAACTTAAGGCGAAGCCCCCGAAACAAATCCAAACCCCCAAAAACAAAATGGCCACATTTGTATTTGTTATGCCTATGAAAATTAATGCGTTGTTTCAATATAATTGCGTAAATAAATTTATGCTATAGAATTTTATGCTCAAAATTATAATGCTTAGAGAAATTAAAGTATGCTAGCTAAAAATGGTAAAATCTAACCTTAAACAACAGCATTACGAGGACCGAGCCATAAAGCTACGTCACCGGTACATTAAACAAATGAAAAAGGAAGATTTACTGTCGGGGCCGTTGTCGATTACCGTTAGTGCCATAAAAATAAGTGTTCTAGATGTTTATAGTGCTTTGGGACTATAAAAGGCCGGGTAAAAATAACTTGGATGTGTAAACATTGTTTTTAATCAAGACTTCAAACTATAAAACTGTTTCATTTCATTATCGATAAGTATTTTTATTTAACCATCAAGTTATTTACCCTCGTCTTAGAAAAAAAATGGAAGTAATTTTTCGGCCAGGCTGAAGCCCGGATTTTCAGAAGCATTTTAACTAAAATCGTGCTCAAATCTCATTCCGTTGCTGTGTAGACAATTTCGTAGGAGACAAAAGTCATCGACATCACGAGTCCTAAGAACGTGATTAATTAAGGTATTTTTGAGAGAAAGAGCTACATTTTTAGATGGAAAATTAACTTTGCAAGAAACGTAACTATTCTTTCAACAAAAATTTTTAGCTAATTTATTTATAGATAACGAAGTGTTTCCAGATAATAGCAAAACTGATAGAAGCAAATCAATAGTGATAGATTAGGTATCGGAGTATCCACTTGAATAGCTCGTAGATGAAAAAGTATCATTCATTAGTCAAATATTTTATTCATCGTTAGATTTTTCTAACATCATTTTATGAACGTTAACTTTTATTAGGTACACAATGAATAAATTGGAATATTGGAACGTCAATAATTTACTTACAGCTTAGTTTAGACACAGTGCATTTCCTCCAAATGGTATCGTCAATAAAAGTCAAATTCTAGAAATGTCAGATGAGTTTAAAACGACAGATTCTAAGGAAACTGCTTTGCTACCTTTTTGAAAAGACTTGTGAAGTTCAGTTTTAAATTAAATTATAACGATGGGCTGCTGGGGCGCTGATGCTAAGCGCCTTACCGGCGAGATAGGGCACAAAATATCGGAGAGGACTGGTGACTCCCGCTCCGGTTCGTTTCTCATGCAAAGGATTGCCATTGCGATCCAACGTGGCAATGCTGCCAGCGTTTCAGGCACCTTTGCACGGGAAACGATAAGAGATGGTCTAAAAATACAGACATGTATATTTTTTATAAATATATGTAAACTATTTTAAAAAATCATTTATTTTGGATAACAAAGATCCATATTCAGATAAATAAAAGAAATAAAAATTTTGTGCAGCTGGGACATGGTGAATGACTTAAGTTGACAATGGCAACCGAGCAGACTATAAGACTGGGTGCTTAGTGTTTAAAAACAGTAATGGCGAACAGTAAAATTGCACGTCAGAAAGCGACTGATAATCTCGCAGAAAAGTATTCCTTTTAAGAGAGCTGGACAGATCTACAACCTAATTGAAGCTTTTGAAACGTCGCTACAAGCAACTACATAAAATATGGCTTCAAAAATCTAATATTTTCGACGAAGTTGAGACAACAATGAAGATTGGCGAAATTAAAACTTCAAATGCATAATTTAAGGCACAAAGCTAGCGAGATCATATTATCAGAATGGATATTGGAATAATGTGGATGAACTTCGTTATTGAATGTCCTGAATGATCGATCATATTATCAGAATGGATATTGGAATAATGTGGATGAACTCCGTTATTGAATGTCCTGAATGATCTCTATCTTTCAATCTATGAATTCAGGGATTGCAATAAATCGCTAACATTTTGAGTAACAAAATTTTGTTTTACTGTAATTTTGATTTGCATCAATATTAGTACAATATCAAAAGATTAAATCTACCTTAATAACAATTCAATATCGCGAAAAACCATCTCTTATCAAATCAATGAATGATAACAGAAGATAACCTGAAAAATAATCAACTTTAGTGATAAAACTGATATACGAGTAAAATTAAGAATATGCAAAACAAAACAGTATGTATATCGTAAGGTAAACTCAGAACTAACGTTAATAAAGGAGTTTTCTTCGCCATACCGTAAGGTAGCGGAATGAGAAAGGAAAATAGTAAAAAACAAAACTAACACTCGACTTGTAAGGTAAAGCTTTACATCAAGAGAAACGTTACCTTTCTAGCAATTTTGCAGAATAATAACCATTTCAATCAATACAACATACTACAATATAGACACACATCATAAAATTCGTGGTACATGTCCCAAAAAGCCATTTTCGCTCCATTTGCTGTCTGAGAGAGAGTAAATACACGAAAAATGTCCCAAAATTAACGACATCTGCCAACTGGAGCGTGCTTGTCGAATTATCTTTGTATATGCGGGATTTTTTTTTATATTTTTCGTATCCCGCCAACCAGGCCATAAATAATGTATGAAAGTTTAATAAGTTGTCTGAGACAGGGCAATATTTTCGGCGTACGGTACGTTAGCGCTTTTTCTTCGTCGTTGACGCAGAAATTCAATACCCCAGGAATTTTTTAAGAACATTAAGATATTACATGAAATACTAAAGGACCTACGAAAACTAAACCAAATTAGGCTCAGAGCGACATTATGTGTGAAAGTTTAATAATTTGTTTGAGACATGGCAATATTTTCTGCGTACGGTACGTCAACGCTTTTCTGTTCTACACAAGGGATTGCTTCAAGAAAATTAAGATATTAAAATACGATAGATATGTTAGTTGTTTTTAATTCAAAGGTCTTACGAAAATAATCAAAATTGAGTTCAAGACTACATAGGCTTATTTATTACTTGCGGACTACAACTATTAAGTTTTTTATACAATTATTCCAAGTGACTATAATACCTACATGGCATCTCGGCTGACAATGAAAGTTTGGTAATCATTAAGCAGTCATTAATATGTGTTTTATATGAGAACAATATAACATCTGAAAAGTCTCATGAATCTAAGTGAATATAATTAAGACCAGCGTTTTGTATTACGTTAGAACTATATAGTTCCAACGTAATAAAATAAAAAAGCCCTTCAGGCGAGTAGGCGACCAATACTGTTGAAAAGAGTTTCTTTTGGCGTTTCTTCTCTGCAGTGGTCGGTTCCGAAACGCTGGTAGTCTGTAGCTTTTGCACATTAAGTAATAATATAAATATGACTAAATTAGATCCTTTAAAATGTGATTTGACGTGAAAAAGTGCCTGCAAAGGCCTATTTTCTGAATAAACGTTTTGATTTTGATTTTGAACTGATACTTAGGTCAATGGAGAGCAGTTAACGACAAAAAGACAAATTGTAATTCAGAATTGTAATTACATTCCAAATTATCGGAACTTCTCCAACATCAAAGCCAGCTAAAATATTAATAAGTTTGAAATTTTCGGAACAGAATTCCGAAAGAAAATTAAAGATTCAATGGGCGTCATCAAATAAGCCTTAGAGATTCGGACTAGATATAGCGAAAAATTATCGACGAATTGCGGAAAATATTGGTACTTCAATCAGTCCAAAGTTAAAATTAGGCCGCATTTGTGGCAGGATACGGCGTGATCTGTTTAAACATGATATACATAGAGTGGACCCCAAATAGAGAAAAGGCGAGGAGAAAGAAGATGTCCGGAAAGTGGATCTTCTCTATCTAAATTCACCCATCCAAAAATAGTATTGTTTTGTTCTTCACTGTAGTCCGAATCGACCCATTACCAAAGGTTATTGTGTAATTCGCACCACAATGCAAAAATACCTCTTCTGAAAGAGATCTTCGGCGATTCGCACCGGGGTTCGAATACCTCATGGTGCGAAAAGACTAAAGCCCTTCAAACCAGGGACTTTATCGGTATCCAAATAAGAGACTTTTGAACACTGTTTTTTTTATAGAAAAAAATGTAATACTTCCAATCTGTTTTCAAAAGTACCGGTTCATTATTGTTAATAACTGTTATAGCCAATAAGGTTTACATTGGCATAATTATGCACTCACGCACACTTGTCAGAGAAATGCCTATGCGGATACGAACTGTGAAAACACGTACATAGAAAACTGTAAAAACAGTTTTCTAACAGGATGGTTACAGAAAACACTATTTACACTTTTATAAGTGTTAAGAGCAAAACAGGTTCAAAACACCCAAATAAGTGATACAGTAATAATTATGTTACAGATTTAATGTAACCCTTATGATTGTGTATCCTTTATAATAGCGTTTTTGAGTCCCTGCCTTATAACTCCGACACTAGTACTACCGAAGTCTCTTCCTGCGGTCTTGTTCCATGGTTTACAGAGCATAGTATTGTCACGCTTTCGCCCAAGGCTCTGTTTGCGTGAATGTAGATCCCTCGGCAACATTACCTCCTTCCGGAACGAAGGTATCTCTCTGTCCTTCTCCGAGCTTAAAACTAACCCCATTAAAAAAAAACTCCAGCGCATCAGCAGGAGACAAAGGTTTTTCATAATTCTTTTTCTCCCGCATTTTTTGTACAGACTAACCATTACCATATATTTTTGCTAGCAACGCTAGCATTGAAAACATTGGAATTGTTTGAACGGTTCAAAAACAGGACCACTCGTTGATTTAATTTACATGTGAATACGAACGAGTGTTCGCGTCACACACAAAACTAATGGCGGATCGATTCTACGAGATCAAAAATTGAGCTCAAGGCATTGGACGCGGCGTTAGTCGCAGAATGAGTGCGAAAAAGAATTATTCATCCATATATATAGTATATTTTTTAATAACCTATATTGTCCCACTTCTTTCTCTCATCTCTCTCCACTTGCCCCTGTCGGATGTTAACCTCGACCAGTCTTTTTGAAAAGTATCTAACTAAATCATCTCTCCAGCGCTATTTATCCATAAACGTCCCTTTATCATCATCAGGTTTTTAGTCTCCACAGCAGGAGCATGATCCTCTCTGTACTACCGGAGCCATATTTGGCCAGAGCAGACAGAATTGGCCTACACTCTCCTCGCTGGCCAGACGGGTTGGAGAGGGTCTCATTGATGTTTATAAGCTTTGTTTAGCTTGTATTTCCTAAGTGGCCTCTTACGACCTCCATGGGAAGACTAGGAGTGTCCTATTCTACTCTGCCGGAAACCACACGGCGTACTAATTAAAATAAACTACTTGAAGGGTAAATCTAAACCTAAAGTGACCTTTTGACATGTTAGCCATAAGTAATACGGGTGATTATTTGTTTTGGTATGGTAAAAAAACCAAGACCACGCGACGGCACATGTTCTAGTTCCGTCAATAAAGAATGTAGAATGTGGGGCGTTTAAAATAACTTAAATGAAAGAGAAGCCAAAAAGATCGAAATATTACGATTTCAATTATAAAACACTGTGCCAAGTTTTGGGCTTCGCAAATTTTAATATACATGTCACTTGGGCAGCATCATGTACGTTGGGATTGTTGTTTATAAATGTCACAAATACTAGGTTATGGTACAAACGTCCTACTTTCCAGTTCTTCAATCTATTTTTAAATTGGAAACGTCTCTCCGTGAACGTCATATTTGTTTTATTTCATTATTTTTAATTGAATAAAAAACTTTGACTGCTTATTCCAGTGTGTTGCCGGTTGCAACTTCGCAGATGGAATACGAACGTATTAAGATTATCCCAGGATAATCTTAAATACGATCGATGTTTCTCTTTTTAAGAATTTATCATAAAATATGGTATCTTTGAATCCTCCTATACATCCTAAGACACAAGTTCATAATTAATCCCTATATTTTATTTCTTTTATCATCAGGTATATCGGTATGTATCAGGTATGTATGTCTTTTATCCCCGGATTTAAGGTGACCTATAAGTTACCACGAAAGTATATATATTTAAGGTATAAAGTTATACGATTAATGCCGTTAAATTGTGAAGTTTTCAAGCTCACTGCCTGCAACCGTGCTTTCTAGTATATGATTTTGCTCTAGATGTTAGCGCTCCAATCTCCTAAATAAGGTGTCTGATCAGAAGCGTTGGAGAGGTAATGTTCTAGGCCGAAAACTATAAATTTTAAAAAGCTTGCGCACATCAGTTGTCGTTCAGGAAATGAGTAGTGAGACAAAAGGAGCGGGGTACATAGGTCATCGTCCTCGACTCTATTCGTGCAAATCGGTAATAATACTGCAGTGCTTTCGCATACGTGTGTTGCTATGGTGACAAAGGCCGTGCCTTTAGTGACGTCGCTGTATATACAGCGTGTAAATTTACCCTCGACATTCTCTTAAAGGGGTGACTCAGACCATCAATATGAACAACTTTTCCTATGGGACCAATGCTGGGATCTCAAAAAAAATATTGACATTCCCATACAAACTGGCCGAGCGGCAGAACTCTTTTGTATGGAAATGGCGAAATTTTTTTTGCGTTCCCAGCATTGGTCCCTCAGGAAAAGATGTTCATATTGATGGTCTGAGTCACCCCTTTAAGAGAATGTCGAGGGTAAATTTACACGCTGTATAGGATCACCAAAAGTCTTGTGTTTATAACTCTGATTTCTAAAGGCTCTATTCGTGCGTGGTTCATCGTTGGTCACTTTCCCAGATAAATATACAATATGTATGTCTGATCCCTGAAGGGTTAAGCCCGTCGATATGAACAACTTTTCCAAACTCATAAAAATGATTTTTCCAAACAAAAATGTTTAGCCGCTCGGTCAATTTGTATGAGATCGTCAAAAAAAGGCAAAAGTCTATATTTTTATTCAAAATTGGATACATGTATCTCTTTTTGAACGTCATATTTTTATTTCTTATATATTTTTTAATATATGCAAAATTGAAATACTACTAGCGTTTCGGAACGACCACTGGTGAGAAGAATACGCCGAAAGAAACTCAATCCAGACTTGGTCCCTAGGTGCCTGAAGGGCTCTGAATACATTGTTAACAAATTTAGTTCTCTGCATTGAAGACAAGAAATTTAGTTCTTTGCATTGGTCCTCTAGAAAAAGCTGTTCATATCGGTGGGCTGAATCACCACTTCAAAGATAGAACAGGGTTTTCTTTACATATTGTATTGGGTGGGACACATCAAAATATATATCTGTAACAAAAATAGATTATTATCTTGCTAAGTTTATCATAGAAAGATAATAATCTAATATTTGTCTATATATCATCTGTTTGCTCTGGCCAAGTATGGCTCTGTTAATACAGAGAGGGTCATGCTCCTGCAATGGAGACTAAAAAGACCTGATGATGATGATGAAACCTTTTGGAACCTACGATCTCTCTGATTATCCCATCTGCTCGCTTAATTGTCGTAAGAATATCTTCAAGGTAATTAAAATTTTTATTATTTTCAGTGTCGTGACTATCCCATCATCTAATTTCATCAAGAATGGTTACATTTTAGTACCACTAGCGGCAGGTGTGAAGTGCGTGCGTAGAACATTTACTTGCTTGAAGGTGTGACGAGTTCTTACTAAATTGGCAAATAGTGAGCGTGGGTTAATAAAATTTACAGTTAGGAAGTAAATTTTATGAGTCTTGCCACTTTAAGATTTAAATATCGGTCAGATATTTTGATTGCTTATCTACTTGAAAGAGCTTATTAAAAACTAGTTATTTAAGCAATAAACGAAAAAAACCATGAAAAATTTTACTTAATTTTAAACCAGTTAAAGTAGCCGATAATATAATTCACGGTTTGAAAAAAATATCAAAAAATCCAAATACAATCTACTACTCGTGCGAAGCCTGGGCGGGTCAATAGTTCCTAAATAAATGTTCCGCAGGGTAAGTACGAAAATGTAGCAAATTTCATAAACCACAAATAATGTAAACAATATTTTTTCGGCATCTAAATAGAGTTCTCATAGCGGCGTACAATATTAAAACGATCCAACAAAAACATTTCTCTTTCGTGTCGCGACAGCGGGCCGCATATACCTACATAAATACTGTAAAATGTATTTCTTTCCGTCCGCTTCGAGTATACTGTTTATATTGTACTATTTTTATATCCTCAGATATGAAATGAATCAAGTTCTGGGTGGTTCAATGTTATTCGTGGTCAGATAGCGTTTATATGATTTTTATTATGACCTCTTGTTTTGGATGGTCAATTTAGCTTGACCCTGTGCATAAATTATTTATATTATATTTATTATAAAAGCGGATCCGCGATTATAGAGACAAGCTGACATATGACAGAATATATTGTACGATATCAGTAAGATACATACGAAATTGAAAGAAGTTAATAACGAAAATGAGGGCGCATTTATCTCGTACAAGTAGCGTATAAACACACAAAACTTAATGACATCCAGATCCGAAAACCAAATTTAGCAAGATTTACAGGCAGCATCAGGAGCCAGGTTATGGCCAGGTTGCTTGTCTTTCGTTTATCTAGAAGAATCTTCAAGTGAAGTATCATTCCAACTACTAAGTAGGGAAGTACTACTAAAATGAAAGTGGCCTGGGCCTGCTTCTACTAAAAAGCAAGCCCAGGGCCAGCTTGTGTAGAAATAAAAAAGTTTAAACCAGCGACGCTTCAAAACATTTCAATTTTGTTACAGCGGCGAACGAAAGTTTTGGGCTACAAACAGTTTAAATATAGACGCACCATATGATCAACCTTCGTGCGTATATTTATCGAATCGCCAACGATAACATAAATATGTTCAATGAAACTATTTAGTAGATATAAACTGTTTGTGAAAAGAATTTATTTGAAAATGCAAGTTAAGGGCAACCTCCAGTCTACTCAATATCTACAGTATAAATATTGGAAAACATTAAATAACAATACGATAAAATGGGAGGATGGGAGGAGTAACTTATTCCATAATCGTGCGTTGAGGGAAGCGAAACCGCCGTGTCGTCACCCCTCACACGCGCACTGATGATGGTCTCTGTAAAAGACCGAAACTAGTAGGCGATTCCAACTGAATAAACGTGAGTGAAACCGTGTTTTTATAATTAATTTATCTCGAGTAAGTTTTAATACTATTATTCAAGAAATGTGTTCATGTTGAAGTAAAGTATGTTTTGAATAAGCTGACGTCTTCCACACGGTGCGACATAATACAGGACCAAATGCTAGTTTAATCGAAGAATTTGACTGAAAATAATAACTTGCCTTTCTCCAGGGTGTGCATGGTCGATTGACCGTGTCACCTACACGAAATGATGATGGATATGATGCCTTTCTACTAAAGGTCCTAGGGCATTTTAAATTTCTTGAAATAGCCTATATTCTCCTTTTTAATAAACCTGAAATACACGTTTTTAAGAAAAAAAAAGAAACTCCTGACGGGCTCTATCCTGCTCAGTATATGTATGTAATGTACTCTACAGGTCCTTATTTTTTAGCTTGCCCTACATTTGCCGATCCGGCCGATTAGTCGCTCAACAGAGCGTTAATTGAACACAAATGGTGATGTAATTGTGTATAAGTTTGATTGAATGCTGTAAAGCGCATTACTATTTCCGAAGAATTTGCAACAAACGTACCTATACACCACGTCTACATATGCGTTCAACAATGAAAAATGTATTGTTATAAAATTTGTGGCAGCGAATGGGTTAAAAGGAAACGTCTAGGACGTTTCCTTTTAACCCATTCGCTGCCACAAATTTTATATTGTTTATATTATCGAAACGGATTTGAATTTAATCGAAACATGATTTTTCAGAAATCAATGGTCACACACGTTTCTCATTACGTAAAATTGTTAAAAAGCATCACTATAAAAAATATTCTTATTAACAAGTATGTTCAAACTCTTTCTAATTTGATGGGTTGTAGTTAAATACAAAATGTGCTCCATTTTGAATTCTTGCATGAAATGGGCAAATCCATAATCTTTGCTTACCACGGCAAACGTACGTGATTATACAAAATGTACAAACAATTGGACTCAGATTTGCTCATTATATTTGCTTAAGCATTTATACAAGTCCTGAAAAAAGCTCATATATTAGCTGTCGCAAATTAACGCAAATCTTATCGGATGTTCATGACATTAAATGATGTTACGTCCGCGAGTCGCGCCTGTGACGTGCACGTAGGTGAGTGAACAATAACGTTAGTACTTATCTAATTTAATTATTGTGAAAATGTAGCAGGCCCTACTATACTTCCCTGTGGCACACCAAGTGTTTTTATTCAACCATCACTGCAGACTACTTCATGTTTTATTCAAACTATTTTTTTTAATTATTGGCCTTAAGATTAGACCCTGTTAAATATGTTTTACTTTTCCTCACTCATTTTCTTTAACTTTGAAATATTTTTATTTTATTTATTATAGCCAACAGCTTCAATAGCAGAAACCGGGCTGCGACGCATCACAAAAGAGGATGCAAACCGAGACCCAACAATTCTACAAACAGATTTTTATTTATTACTAGCTGCCCGGCGAACTTCGTTTCGCCATAAGTTAAAACTATCCTATCTCTCAAGTTGGATCGAACTGCACATTGTGTGCGAATTTTATTATAATCGGTTAAGTGGTTTAGGAGTCCATTGAGGACAAACATTGTGACACGAGATTTATATATATTAAGATTTAAATAAGTATGACGAACTTAAACATATTTTCATGTGATGCCATTGAAAAACGGAGTGAATATTCATATTCTGATTATCTGTAGTTTTCTCTAGACGGGTCTAGCTTTCTCTTAGCCGCCGTCCTACAACGCTCCTTATGGAAGAGTAAATGTGTAGATGATCGTTAACTAGAAATCTTAGCGGCACTAATCTGCTAACACTAGGAACCCTGTGATAGGAAAATACAAATATATTTATCTGCACTTGTTGTTACTTTTATAGTTAGTTTCGGTATAGTATTTAAATAGATTATTAAACTAAGAACAGAATACGTAGTTATTGACGAACGAGTTTCCTGTCCTAGTCCTAATTAGGCAACAATAATTATGAAATTCGAAGGTATAATAGGTGGAAACAACGTTTGTAAGACTTCCGTGGTTCAAATAGTCGTGATGTCTATCAGACCACCGGAGAAAGATAATGCAGTAGAAATTTAATACAAACAAAATTAAAACGCATATAAAACGAGTTATACATTTAAACTGCGGAGGTTTAAACTCAAACATCGATTGTGTAATCAGTTTAATCGAATCGTTATGTGCTACACGCCCCGTCCGGCACATTCGCGGATGCGGTAAAAAGCGGTAACACAAGTTTACGCAACGGAGACAATGTCGCTATACAAATGTTGAGCCTATTCAACCGACAGAGTACAAGTCATTGCCGAATTCGTAAATTACAAGATTCTGTTCAATCAGGTTCAGTGATATGTTGACGACAGACAATGGATAATGTGATGAGAAGTATTACTGAGATTGTTTATGCACTGAAACAATCACTATTTCTGTCACAAGTAATATTGTCATTGAAACAGACTTCAATATTACTAGTAAAATTACTGTCTCAAGTAATATTAATGGATTATTGTAACATATATTTTTTTTTCAGGTAAACATGATTGTATTATATATATAAGTAAATGAACAAGATAATTGGATAGGAAAAAGTTTATCTTATGGAATTCCATTAAAAAAAACAAGTACTCACCTATCGCCGCGACCGGTAAGCAGTTGAAGCAGTCTGTGAACGTTTTCCATAACTTGATGTTGTACCTCCTTTTGCATTCGTCGTAGAAACTGCAACAAAGATACGTGTCTTATTGATACGAGCCTTTCTGATTGTAAATCACATATCTCTTAGGGCAATATTTATTTTCTCCAAATTGTTTTGTGTCTTTTTGCCCCATCTCCCACCAACTTAAACCGGGTGTAATTAACTTAGAAGGAATGTAAGAAGGAAGCGTCGACACATAGGAAAACCAAATTAAGGTTGTCATCATCATCATTTCGAGTAGGTGTCACGGTCAATCAACCATGCACACCCTGGTGTCAGGTTGTGTTGATATTACATTAAAACCCGGTAGGATTGGACAATTTGGTTTTATATAATCAAGTAGCATAATCAAAATAAAACTAAAAAAACGTTACAGGTGTTCCAATAACACTATTGACAAATACCAGTAGATTAACAGGACGTAAAACTCGACCAGTTTAATAACAATTTAATAAGTAAAATTTAAACTAAGTAATCCTCGAATAATGATGATTGAAAGATGGTGCTGACGACATTACTATGATTAATGACGCAATATGCCTAGGATAACGTTTGATTTAAACATTTTATGGAAAATCTTTAAAATAATAAATCAAGTTCTTGATCTTGTTACTATTATACATATCTTTCACAATCTGAAACTTTTAACAGAATTAACGACAGCAGTTAACTAGTCTAAACTAGATAAACATCGTCGCCAAAGTTTCAGCGAAGCCTCCTCTTTATTAGAGCAGTATATCTGGCAAGTGAACTAAAAGCTCGATGCATGAAAGCGTCTACATGGCATTTTAAACTTGCAAATGGTCTTTGTTTTGTTTCAATGTGTTTTATAGCTGCTAGATCAAGTAAATTGTTGCTTTTTTGAACATGGAGGGTATAACTTTTATAAAAGAAATATTCTCTATGATATTATTAGCTACAATCGTTAAGTTCTCTATAAAATCTTCGTATTATGTAAGATCGGAGTGAGATCAAGGCACTTATTTTTTCTTGAAAGGATTTTTGTAACGATCAAAGCTAAGCGGTTCCAGATGAAGTTATTTTTATAATAATGATTATGTGTAGCTAACTAATATTATAAATACGAAAGTGAGTTTGTTTGTTACGCTTTCACGCCTTTACTACTGAGCCGAGCATCATGAAATTTCGCATACACGTTATCTGGGGTACGGAGAAGGACATAGGGTACATTTAATCCCGGGAATATTGCTTCCGAGGAATCGACATCGACGCGGGCAGATATATTTTATGGCCATATAGACATTAAAAAAAGGCACATAGAGCGTACCCGATGGCCGAAAGGGCAGAAAGATTCTCAAATGGCAACGACGTGCCGGCAGGCGCAAAGATTGTACATATTTGTCTTCTGTGCTCTCACTGCCATGACTTTTTTTATGGGAAAAGGAATGGGCTTATGGGCTTTTCCCTGTGTGCTATGACTTGGGGTCATTCAAAAGGCATGTTTACAGGTATCTTAAGAGTCGGCAACGCATCAGCACCTCGATGTCTCGATGGGTGACCACTTTCCATCAGGTGGCTCGTCTGCTCGTTTGCCGTCATATATACATAAAAAAGGTGTATCACTAACGAGAGCGCAGAACGATTATGCGGAACTCGCTTCAGCTCAAAACAAGCACGTGGCTGGCATTTTCACGAAATAACCGTTGAGATTAACAAGGTCTCCCACTCATCCACTATAACGCGAGTAAAAAAACATTACGTTATGACGTCACTTGTTGAAGGCCAACAAGGTCACGACTTTCATCAAGATCATCATACTATTTTCACGTAAGTTTACATAATCCATCACTTTTGTTTGCACAAATCATCGCCGTACATGCAATAAAACTGGTTTATACACACGACTCTCGGAGCATATAAATTAAAAGAGTACCAGATGTATACGACATCCTTAAGGGCCCGACATAGGCCAGGCGGCGTGGCGGTACAAACGCGGATAGTCTAAACGCGTTGGCTACTTTGGATATTTTCGATTTTAAAGAATATTCAAGGGTTATTAGAAAAAAAATACATGATGGCTGCCTTATCTGTAATGCAATTATAATCAAATATTTCAAGGTTAATTTTAATGAATTTGGTAAATACTCCTGTATACCGAGCAAATTAGACGTAAGTTGGAGGCAAATTTGCAATTTTATTCTATGGAGAAAATTTAACGCAATCGTGTTTTTGAGTAAGATTACCAGAGTAAGTCCTGAACTTTGCTGCATTTTGACTTCAACTTGGATATTTCATTATTATTGATATTACAGACAATCATGCAAAGCAGTGTGAGGTAGTACGAGCCCTTAAGGTCATGGGGCCAAATTAAACAAATATAACTATTGTAATTAATTTGTTTGTCTGTCTGTCTGTCCGATTTTAAAATGCCTTCCTGCAAAATCATAGGAAATAATTATTGTCATATTTGTCACCGCTGAGACTAATTCAAAGCACGACAATGTAACGGAGACCTTACACTCAATGCTAAATAACAGTATTTTTGTATGCTTAACTGAAAAAAATTAAAGTTTAATTCAAAAGCAAATAACACCCGTTTCTTTATCTTTCATATAAAAAAAATCGACTTCAATCAAACTACTGAACCGAGTGTGATGAAATTTAAATGGAACCAACTTGAAAGCATACCCTTTCCCTCGATCGGTTTTTACGATCTGCGCGGGAAGAGAAGCAGCTGGTACATTCAACGTTTTTTTCTTTTCTCCCAGACCAGCATGGAAGACGATGAGAAGCAGCATCTGTTAGTCTTTTTAATTTATAGCTATCAAGTATCAAGATTTATTGGACAGCATCCAAGCCTGACGCGAAACGAGAATCTTTAGAGGAGAAAATTAACTCTTCCTTCGAGATAAAAGCTTGGCAAAAGTATCGTGAATTTTAAAACGCGAAATATAAAATCGCTGTTTTTGATAATGGAATTTATGAGAAAATGAAATAGCTATTTTTCAGATACAATGGAAGTCTCTGTAGGCGCTTGTACGGGTATTCAAATAATAATTTAACAATAGATATTAGGTTTCAATTTCACTATACAACGTACCACACTATAGTTAATTTTTCTACAGGCATGTCCTAAATGCGGGCACAGGTTCTGTAGAACCATAGCTGAGTGAGAACGCAACCGAGATAACTTGTATGATTGTATTGTATGTGTTCCTCGAAACAAAGTCTGTCATATTATTCAGAATCATATTCTTTTACAATTTTGCCTTAAATTGCATTTAGACCCAACTCTGTTCATATTAAAGACAATATAACATAGTCATATGATGTGAAATATTTGTGTATCATTACCATGTACACCATTGAATTAGAAAAATTATGGAAGCGTAACTCGCATACAACTAACGATTGATTGAATATCAGTCCCATTTACACACAACGATAAACTTACGCACTCATAGATGAAACTAGTTTGCGATTGGCCGAGTCAAGGTCATAGGCGGTTTCAATGTCTAATTAACGCTATGGTGTCAACATAGCGGAGGCAGGCTAGCAGCTCGTCGCAAGCTACCCTACCTAAATGAAAAAATATTTTTCTCGCCAATGATAAGTTACTCCAGTGTCACTTTCCGTCTTTCCTTGCGTTTCCTGCACCACTTTACTACAAAGGAAGTCATTTTTATCTTAATTCGTTAATATTTCGCGGATGTTCACAATAAATATCTCGTTAAATACTTTTATCGACGCGTCCTTCCGTCACGGAGCGCGTGGCAGACTAGTTCGCTAAAAGATATACTTTTTAAGCCCCGCCCGCTTTGATCTACTTTGCGTGGTGTCAGTTTTTGAGCGCAATACGGCTTCCATAGTTTTTCTAATTCAATGATGTACACATAGTTGTAATGTAATAAGTTGTGCGTCACCCCAGCACCCGGCGACATATGTTTCGGGAAAGGAAATGAAAGCTAAACATGTGATCGTGAAAAATTTATCAGTTACAAGAGCAACACTAGTGTTTTCGTCGGTGTGCGTCATTTGAAGAACGTTATGCGGCTAACCATATCCTCATATCAACCCAGAACCTATTCCGCAACAATGATGAATCATGGCAAGGTGATGCAATACACACTTTTTTGATTCCGTTTTTCTACCTACACCCCCACCATTAAACTAAACGTGACCCCTGGGCCTTGTAGGCTCTGTCTACCTCGAAGGGATAACGATGTGTTCAGTATATATATTAATCGTACATATACTTATCTAAAATATTTTCTTTCTGTTTTCTCATACATTTGTTATGTGCCAACTAAATGTACTCTGTCCATCTACCCTAAGGTTGATTGGAAGAGATCGCTAAAGCGATAAGTAAGCCTTTGTATCATTTCTTTTTGTGTTCTGTATGTGATTGTGTTATTCTATTATTTGGTGCAATAAAGAATATTCTATTCTATATTTGTTCGTTTCTAAAGAAATTAGAGAAAATCGAAGCGCAGAAGGGCACAAATATCCAAAAGCCAATGCCCACGACGAATTACGCAAATATTTAGTCACGTGAGAATTAGATGAGTCGCATTATCTGTGCCGTGTTTTTTTGCTAACTCAATATACAGTACGGTAGTCACGAGGTCAACGCACTGACTCATAAGATTACTATTCTTGGGTTTGTGTACTACGCTAAAAATGAAGCAAAACAGCTTATTGCGAACTCCGAAATAATAGGCTTGTTTCCTAAAAAATAGATATAAAATAATTAGCCCGTCTTACAGATTATCAAAAAATATTGGATATTTATTTTTTCTTTTGTCAATCAAACAAAAATTTTTACACATATAGCCAGTGACCAGTACACTTTTTATCGGCTTGTTGCGTTATGACATGAGCCCCCACTCCTGATGCGCTTTATCTTTATCTTATGTTTGATTGAAAAAAGAAAAAAATAAAATACGTATCTAATATTTTATCTATATACGGATTTACTATTTTAAATGGTTTTTTTTTTAGGAAAAAAGCCTATTGTCATTGCTCATTTAAATTGTGTGTAAATATATTATGACAATGAAAATTAAGGATTCTCTTCCATGCTGGTCTGGGAGGAAAGAAAAAACATGGAATCGAAATTTCCGAAAACGACAAATTCAAGACCATTGAATTTCTAATAAATATTAGTCATCTTATCAAATACTAACCAAAAAATATGATAAGGCAATAGATAAAAAATTGCGTCAGAATTTTGTTTGCTCAATCTCGAAAACACTTAAAATGTCAAGAGATAGCACTTAGCACAGACCAGACTCAGCAAATTTGCAATGTACTTACATAAAATTTGCAACACAGCTTGTAAAGACTCAGACGAATGATTCAGGTAAGACAAAATGTAATGAATTGACAAGAAATAAACTAGCTTTGAGGAAATGATGACATTGAAATGATCGTTCTTAATTTTATTGGGTTAGATATGTATGTCAGACCAGATTTGTTGTAATCATTTTGTGTCGCAATTCTATCATCGACTAGCTGTTTTCCTACGACTTTAATTTGGCTTATTTTGCTTTCAAAAGGTGAAAGAATTTTCAAAATAGTTCTATACTTTTTATATATTCTATTCTACATTACTTATTAATTTTAAATTTTGCATACTGTGTTTTTTCATGCAAAGTTTGGTTAAATATGTGAACTGATTTATGATGCTCATGACGTATTTGATCAAATTATCGTGTCTTACTTAGTGTCCTACCATCTACCCTCTGCTATTCTCAATAATTTTCATTAAATGTCTATACATATGTGAAAAATGGACGCTAACAAAAAACAAACGAAAGCAAAAGGCTTCAAGCATTCGAGATGTGGTGTTGGCGTAGAATGGAAAATAAGTTGGGTAGAAAGAGTGACTAATGAGGTCTTGAAAAGGGTAGGAGAAAAGAGACATATTAAAAATTATTGAAAATTAGTGTATACTAAAAACATAATTTCGCGAAAAGCGTTTAAGGTGTGAGATTGTTTTATTCTGTTGCATCGTAAAGCACCGAACAAAGGTTAGCTATTACAAACAAACGGTACAGAGTCTCGGACAAGTCATTATGGTAACAACGTACATGTTATAGTACCCGGAAGTACAGTTCGTTAACATTGAAGTAAGAGATGAAAATGTTGCGAAAATGTTAGAGATACTATATGTTATCTTTTATGATGGATAGCGATGCAGGCAGAGATTGAAACTAAAGATTATTGAAAACCGAACTTATTCACTAATAACGGACTATGCACTGCTGGGCACAGGTTGACTGGTGTTGATGATGACGATACTTTTTAAATCTTATGATCCGATAAAATAATATCCTTATTATTGAACCCTCAGTGAGAATTTGGGAATCAATCACACGTCGATTACACTATAAAAAGGCAATTTACTTTTAATTGGTCTAATATTCTTTTTTTCTAACTAAATGTATTTTCATTGATGTCTGTGACGTCGTCGAGACTATTTTGGCAGTCATTGCTTGCGTCTCGCAATTCCTTGTCACTAATTATCCTATTTTTGTAATAATTTCGATGCCTAGGAAGAAAATTGTCTTGCTTTAGTTCATATTCAAGAATATTGTAAATTCTTTACATTTGAAATGTAATGAAATAGAATTTTATTCAAATTTGGATATCATGTATCTCTTTCTGAACGTCATATTATTATTTTTAATATTTGCAAAATCGATAAGCTACTAGCGTTTCGAAACGACCACTGCTGAGAATACGCCGAAAGAAACTCAGTCCAGTATTGGTCCCTACGTGCCTGTATTTATATTTACCTATATTTATTAATAAATATGTAAACATCCGTAATAAATTATGATGATCAGAACAAGCAAACAATCTTGATAAATGTGTGTAATTAAATCTGATAACAAACAAAGTATGTAATTGTGTACATACGACTAGGGAAGGCAATCCCGAACTTGTATTTCTCGAGATCAATCCCGAAGCTAATGAGATCTTGCTCGAGATTAAGGACATTGTCGTCAGCGACAGCGAAGCTATAAGTCTCTAGTAACTAGAAGCTCTAGACCAGCTCGTAATGGTAGTTATTCAGGTAAATATGGAACGTCAAGAAGTCATAGCTATTGTCGTTTTAGAAACCTAAATTAAGCAAGTAGAGGAAGTAAGGATAATGTAACGCCTCTATTACAGTAAAGGATCGCGTACCATACAGCTGACAAAATTAGATCTTTTTTTTTATTATCTTTATTTATTTAGGAGCTTTTGTCTCTTTGACATGGCAGCTCCATCGAAAAAAAATAGATCTAATAGTTTCAATACACTCTTATCATTTGATCATCCCCATCGCGTATTTATGTTTGTCTTGTATAGGTAAATCTTGGAAACTTATCCTAAATCAATGCTCTAACTGCAATAATTCATTAGATGCCTTTCATTAACTTTAGCTAAGAATCAAACTTACTAAATCTAGATTTAAATAAAAAAAGGCTAATTTATCTGTTTGGCAGCTACGATGTCACAGTCTAACACACAGAAGCTGACTTACTTGAAATTTATACGCAAAAATATATATGTCCCAAACGTCAAATAAGAATAAGAGATATTGTTTCTGTATTGCTTTAGGCTAACTAACAAAAAGAAAACATGAAATCTTCAACCGACGCAAAGACGGAAGTATAAAAAAAGAAATCATCATCATCATCATCAGGTCCTTTTTAGTCTCCACTACAGGAGCACGACCCTCTCTGTACTGTAGTAGTACAGAGAAAAAGAAATAATGGTTCCTTATTATATATAGCGTATATTCTGTACGAGCATCCGAGATAGCACCTTCTATGGTTTTAACGGAAGACCAGCGATTGACCTAAACATCCAGCAAATGCTGAGTTAGGTCCATGTTTGGAGAACTATTGTTTTTATTTAAATTTATCCAACTTTCTTTTTTGATGTCTTCGTATGATGTACCTATTTTGTTATTGGTTTCTCCAAATAAAGTAAATCTTTATCTTATCCTCATAACAAAAAGGCTTCGCGAAGTTAAAACACAGTTCAGTTGATAAGCAGATGGTATCATCGATCATAGACTATCGCGACAACGCGTAATCTCGAGATTAGCAATGATGTCATCCTGCCCGAATATTACAGTAATGTTGTGAGTTGTGGACATACAACAAAGACGCTCGTGTATGCTGGAAGTCAATGATCTTCATGATATAAAGTCAAAGCGAAAACTGACATTACAAGATCAAACCATCCATGACATTGTTACGAAACTAAAGTCGATCAAAGACATTTTAACTTGATTCTTGATAAGCATCTATTTCTTTGACAAACAATGATGACTGACGAGATGCTCAGCCGGTTTATTTGCTAACTTAGTGTTACAACGTTTTGATAGTCACTTAAAATTACATTGCGGCTTTCGTATGATTCACTATTTTTTATTTAAGATATATAAAACGTAATGGTTTTTGAAGTGGCTATCCAAACGTTGTACACTAAGATAGCAAATAGGCCGGCAGGTCATATTCCTCATGCTAATTGCTATCACTGTCTACCGATGCAATGACGTGTTATGTGACAATAATACCTTCGAAATTATATATACAATTGTATTTTTTATGGAATAAGTATGCAATTTGAATTAGTAAAGGCTTTCGATAATGCATATCATGTCGCGACATACGTAACTTTGTAAGTATCGATTAGGATGTGATCGAACCGTCGTTATGCGTTTATGAAGTATTTTTACGGCCACTCAATGAATGAGTACAATGACTCACCAGGGTTCGGTAAAATTTAGACGTCGCCCCACAGGGAGCCATTTTTGGTCCTTCATATTTTTATTTTGTTGGGTATTTTTTGTTCTTTGGAAAATCACTTTATACTACATGCCAAAATAAATCACTGTGCTTTTCTTTCCATACAATAACACCAACATGAGCCTTGCCTTTGAATTTTAGACAGAAAACATAACTGATCGAAGGTCGGGGTAATAGAATAAGGCGGTAGCAGGTTCCGTGTCATCGTTAGAGCGTGACCAGACGGCGCGTCGCAACTACTTCCCATGACGACCCAAAATATTAATTATGCATGTTACATACTTTGGATTGTTAGCGATCTGTTGGATTTCACTTTCTTAGAGCCAAAACAATAGTTACTTACTATTAATATTGGTATAGCAATTCAAACGGCATATTGGTATATCCAATGTTGACAAGCAACATAAGTGTCTGGATATTGCATAGATTTCAGAAATAATTTAGCATAAAAAGTAAGACATGTGGCTGATATCGCGTAATTAATGACTATATAATGTCTCAAAAACATAAAAAAACAAAACAAGATAAGTTATACATTTTATACAAAACCTCGCCGAACATCGTATCCAACGATAACAAACCCTTAATTATATCCTAAAACTTTATCCCGAGTTAAAGTAAATAAGAGTTTTTATGTTCGCTAATAGAAAACTTGAGCTCATTCTAGTGAAAGTGTTTCAATGGAAAGATAAATTTAACCATACCCAGGCTGCCTAAGGCTGGGATAACTAGACTTTACCAAAAAGGTACACCAAATATATTGTTATGAAATGAAGCATGGATTTATACTAGACTAGCTTCCGCCCGCGTCAGTGTCGATCCCTCGGGAACACAACTTTTTCCCGGGATAAAATGTACCCTATGTCCTTCTCCGTACCCCAGATAATGTGTATGCAAAATTTCATGATGATCGGTTCAGTAGTTACAACGTGAAAGCGTAACAAACAAACAAACGAATAAACAAACAAACTCACTTTCGCATTTATAATATTAGTTAGGAAGTTAGAATAATGGGTCGACGTAGGCACATCAACATCAAGGATAATGTAAGATACACATAAATAAAGAAAATCTGAATACTGCGCCCCTACCAACCTGCCTATCTACCGAAATACACCCCTTGCATCACTGAGTTAAAACGGGGGAATCTGCAACCAAAATGTTATAACTATCCACTCACCCATAAATCCTATTGATGCTAGCACACTCATGGTTGCCTCGTAACAGGAAGAAGTTCTCGGGGTATTTGATCTTGTACGCGAGCAGTAAGCAGATCGTCTCCAGCGACTGTTTCCCACGATCCACATAGTCGCCCAGGAACAGGTAGTTTGACTCCGGTGGGAAACCACCATATTCAAACAGTCTTAACAAGTCGTAGTACTGTCCGTGAATGTCACCTGGAAGTTTATTGAGTTATGTAATATTTTTTATTGATAATATTTCACACTCAATGTTGTAGCCCAAGAGCTATGAATTCTACAAATTTTCCTATTCTTTAAACTGGTGACCCTACTTCTACTTTCTATGTATTTGCAAGTAACTGCGCAGGTACCTACAATAAATATAGAATAGATAAAAACAAACCATAAAGATGCTCCTTTGCATAATCTAACTAGAGTTTCTACAGCAATAACCAAAAGTTGTATTTCAATAATTGATAAGTTCTTAGGAATTGACAGCAGGCTGCGTTAGTATAGGGACGAGTGGAGAAAGGAAGAGGGTTTTGCTCAGCAGTGGGACACATAACAGGCTAATAAAAAAAAAGTTAACTGTAATACTGAATGATCTACTCTTTCACGTTTCCCTCTGCTAAGGAAATCTATATTTCCTCAACCAGGCTCTTGCCATGCGTTTGGTGATGAATCAACATATTGTTTATTGACAGTAAGCCTAAGCATGAGTAATAGCTTGCTGTGCCAATGATGGATCACATCATCATTTGCTTGTTTTGATGCAAACATTTGAACACTAAATTTCGTCTTCGGATGTTGCCATAATAGGTATTCTCTTCTTCTAGATGTTGTAAGGCAGTTAAATAACAAAAGCATAAGTGGTTGATGTCAAGGCCATGAAAGACGCAAAACTTTGAATCTCAACAATTTTACAACATGAATAATTTATCTTTGGTAGCAGACATAATATTCAGTTCTTAAATACAAATGGTTCAGTCTTGCACATGTGGAACCATTCTCAAAGTGTGCTTCACGCAGGCCTAGAGGTCTGTTAAGCGGAGAGGGGAATCCGCCCTGGGTGGCCATTTTGTTTAGTATAGGGCTCCCCGGGGCGGGTGACCATTTTGTTTAGTTTAGGCTACAGAAAGAGAAGCAGCTGGATACTTGGTTTTTTCATTTCTCCCAGACCAGCATTGAAGAATGTCGAAGCTTACTGAACTAAATAATAAGTCTGGTAGGCCTGGTACTGAAGGCTTAATGGTTTAAAAGAATATGCTTTCAGGTTAAGCGCCTATAGCCTATCATTTGTGGCAAAAACTTTTTTATACTAAACGCGGTAACTGGCGATTGCTTGGCTGTTGACGATTTAAACCATTCTAAATATCACTGACCAGAAGGACGCCACTATACGTTAGACACGATACGAGATATCTCCAATCGTATCGCACGTATTGTGGCATCCCTCTCGTCAGAGGCTGAATTCAGGATGGTATAATACCCCCTTTAACCTGTCAAGCGCCAGAAATGCAGACACAATGGATTTTCAATTGCTATGCGGACCAATGGACCAATTGGCCCGCTTGGTGGTCGAGAGGTCAATTACTAATATTACATTGCAAATTTTATATATCCTCTTAATTAAGCTTCTCAAACAACACATATTTGAATTTATAATTTCAAGGGTAATGTTGACATTAACAGTTTGCATATAAGTATATCAGTGTTTTGTTTTTGTTTACATCATTCTCACTGTGTAAACAAATTGTGTTTTAAATACTATATGTCTGCAAAAGGTGTTTTCTTCTGATAATGAGATACATGAGACCTGGCAAAAAAAACTGTATATGATAGTGAATGAGAGCGAGGAATACCCTCAGCCACCGAGGTCAGATCTGGCCACATAACAATTAAAATCCCATTGTGTCTGCGTTTCCGCGATTGATGGGTTAAAAAGAGATACATTTCTAAATAAGTTTTGCTATACATTTTCATTTTAATTAAATTTTCCATGTCTCTTACCAATAATAATGAAATATAAAGTAAAATAAACTTTCATTTTTGCTTGCACAAATATGTACTGCGTAATCTTATTTAGCACTGAATATTTTACACATGCTTTCTCTTTTAATAAATATTTAAGTGGTTTGGGACAAAATTAATTTGTGTAATTAAATAATGAAATAAGTATAGCTAATTAAGTGGTGTTAGAGACCTGGGTAACACACTTCTTTGTTTGATGTTAGTGTAGCTTTGAACAGTAATTAATAATATAAATATTACTAAATTAAGTCCTTTAGATAGAACTAGCTTTCGCCCGCGGCTCCGCCCGCGTCATTGTCGATCCCTTAGGAATAGTACTTTTCCGGAGATAAAAGGTAGCCTATAGCCTTCTCCATACTCCCAAAGAATTTGAATGCAAAATTTCATAATGATCGGTTCAGTAGTTACGGCGTGAAAGCGTTACAAACATACTTACTTCCGCACTTATAATTTTTTTTAATAAGTAAGGATAAGGATGTGATTTGATGTAAAAAAAGCCTATAAAGGCCTACTTATTTTCTAAATTAAACATTTTGATTTTGATATAATCTTTTGCTCATCTCAGCGTTTTCTTGGTTGCATCTTTAGCTGTGGGATTGTAGCTTGAGATTGGCTCTTACGACAGCATTCATAGTATGTTTTGGCAAAGGTTTTACAGCAAGCAGCCTGCCTGACACCAATTCCTTGGGTAATCTATTTGGAATTTGTTTTAAAACATGTTTGTTATTCTGTCCAACAGTATGGACTCCTTAATGGACTGAATAGATTAGCACTTTTCAAGTACTCAGTTGCTAGTGAAGAAAAAAATTTCGAAGATAACTGCATATTTGTTCAGTACTGCATGAATCAAATTATGGTGGTCACGACCCTCAGTCATGAGGAAAACGACCAAGAAGAAGAGTGAACCTCAGTATTACCGTCAAGCAGTATTCGAGAGGTAGGCTGAAATAGCAGCGTTTCATAACAAATTGACACAATTTGACATAGCTTGGCGCTTGTATGATACAGAAGTTTTCAACTTGTTAAAGATGTTAGACAAGACAATGACTGGTTTATAGACTAATTTAGGTGTTCAGTCAGCTCAGTGCAATGTCTCGCATATTTAGACAACAGAATTTTAATGTAGCATGGAGAAGATCCATAAAGATTTACATTTTTGTAGATCTTATATTTTTGGCATCAAATCAAGTGTCATTGCACTTGATAATTTTTATCCTACCTTCAATACTGCATACAAATTTGAAAAATCAGAATAACGAACGAAGCTACAATTTACATCAGTACGTTTAACGGATTTTGCAATTTGGAAAGTAGGTAGAATCACCAGTCTAAATTTCTAAGGCGAATTTGACTATACATTTTGTAACCAAACATTTTGAACAAAACTTACCGCATATTTTTAGTGGGGCTTCTAGTTCAAGTAATATCGGTTGTGACAAGAATATTTCCCGCGATTTCAAGCATAGCCCTTTGATCTCAATTTCTGTCAACTGTACATTCATACCAGGCTTCTCGCCTCGTACTGAAAACAACAAAATATAAACATATCACCGACACAATAATAACACACCAAAATCACTTATTAACACACTTTGACCACAATTTTTTTATATTTCACTTATTTACGCGGAAATCACTTTTTGTTTAGTTTTACTTCCTACAATATCAACATTTACCTTTTAGTAATTTTTTTATTACATTGTCGATGTTTAACTCATCTGTGTCTCTGTCTGCCATCGGATATAATGTTTATGCACGGAATATGACTAAATAGAATAAGTAAAGGAGGAAAGATTATGAAGATTTTTGCCGATTATGAAATGTACAACCTATTTCAATTCTCGGCTAAATGAAATTCAATGGCGCAGACATCACTCACACACGCAAACAAGACATACACATTATCAGTGTTGCAAGTTATAAATTTCAAATTCCATAATTTCGTTGTTTTTGAAAAGTCCATTGCTTAGACTTAGTTCGTAGAATAATTTAAATATAATTGATGTAAACACGTCACTGTTATTCAAAATATATATTTATAAAAAGCCTATTGTATTGTGTTGTGATATTTTTAACAGATGGCTTTACAAGTAGTGATTTTTTCAAATACCGGCTAATATTTTTCTGACGTAATTACATAAAAAGTCCGTTTACAGACGATAATTTTACGTGATAACGGTTGAATATCGACCGTCATTCAATCTGCAAGCCTACTCACTAACTTTTGACAACTACGGTGTATAAAATTTTGATTGTCACCTCAATATCCAATCCGGTTTATATATCAAATAAAAATAATCAATCATTAGAAAGCCATAATGTATTTCGAAGTGATGATCAAAACGTTGTATATTGTGGTTGTCAAAGTTAGCAAGTAATCCTGTACAAAGATCTGCTATTAAAATTGATCCTGTAGGTCTTACGCGCGTGGAGCGCGTGGTTGCAATTTTTGAAGCTCCCAAGTTTATAGGGTTATTTCATATAGTGGCAATTTTACAAATCTGGCAGTGTTGCCATGTTAAGCGCCTATTACACTATCCAATTTTTAGGAAATCTAATGAGGATCAGTAAAGTAGTAGCAAATTCAATAGGACTAATATCCACATTATTCTTCATGACATTACAATAATATATCTTTTTTGAAATAACCAAATCGGACCATTACTTACGAAGATATTAATAATAAACATGCCGTTCCTGCAGCGAAAAGGCATTGCACGCCGGTGCGTGTGACGTCACTGTGACGGACCGAGCGCGGTCGGCAGTCGGCACTCATAGAGCGATTATTCGACTGAGCGACGACGACGCGGATCGTCGCTATATTTAACAATTTATTGAAATAAAGTCTTGTTAGAGTGCAATTTTTATAATATTTACGTATAAAACGTAGCAAAGAAAGAATTTTTATTTTTACTCTTGATTTCTATATAGACAATCTCGTAAATTAGCTAAATCACATGTTATCTATTGTTACAATATTATCAAAAAAAAAGTATGAAATATGGACATATGCGTGAGGTCCGATCATTTTATAGTCTTTCAACTTCCATATGCTTCTTTCAACGAGAACTCTTATCGCATATATTATCAGCGATCGTTTTTGTTTGCAAAACTTCTTCTGCTGTAGGTTTTGGGTTGGAACTGTCCGTACTTAAAAATCATTAAAACTGTTCTATTTCTTATTTTTCTTAAAATCAGGTCTATAATTTTTAGGGTTCCGTACCTCAAAAGGGAAAAACGGAACCCTATAAGGGTTCCACTTCATCACTTGGTTATCCGTCTGTCTGTCTGTCAAAACCCTTTTTTCAGGAACGTAGGAGCGTAGAGATATCAAGCTGAAATTCATATCAAATATTCAGTTTATGCCGCAAATTTTCGAAGCCAACGCAATCTAAAGATACAGCTGGTTGTGCCGTAAATTTTCGTGTTTTTTCGATTTCGTAAGGGAATCAATACCTACCAGGGAACTTCCCATGAACTCATCTTAAAATTTGGTACGAAGCAACGTCTTTTAGCACAGATAATGGAAAAAGTGCGAAAAACATACATTTTAAGCTACATCATATAAGAAAAATATTTTTAATAATCTTTCGACATTCGCAAGGGAATCAAAACTTCAGGGTACGTCCCGTGAAATCAGAATCTTAGATTTTGGTACGAAGCGAAAAAATTGCGAAATGCATACATTTTTAGTTACATCATATAATAAAGATATTTATAATAACTTCAAACTTATACGTGCGCAAGGCCAACTCGCACTTTGCCGGTTTTTTTTTGAAAGCTTATAACATTCAAACTAATGAGGCAAAACTCCCTTCTTCAGTTAAACTTAACGTAATTTTCCATGTCTTTTTCCACCTGAAATTATAAATATAAAATAATACCATATTTTAATCGGCCTCACATTTTTGTATGCAAATGTCGATATTGCTTTCTAGTCCAATCCTGGGTCTCATACGTTGTTCATTTAGACGAGTTGATTTAATGGTTTTAGGTACAACGGTGTTCACCCTTACATCCTGTATTAACTTATTTGCTTACAACAATCAGGCATAGCTGGGGCAGATACATATTATATCATTAATTATTTGCTTTTTACTCCAGTACGTCCCTGTGTCATTGTTTTGACCTTGAAATCTATATATATATATAAAAGGAGAAGCTGACTGACTGACTGACTGACTGACTGACTGACATATCAACGCAGGGCCTAAACTATAAGAGTTAGAATATTGAAATTTTGCACAGGGGTTCCTTTTATAACGTAGGGGAGCACTAAGAAAGGTTTTTTGGAAATTTATCCCCTAAGGGGGTAAAGTAGTAAAGGGGTAAAGTATAAAGGGTAAAGGGTAAAGGGGTAAAGTATGAAACTTTGCCGTTTTTGAAGTTATTTGAATGAAATTCAGCATGAAGGTTTTTTACTACAAGGCATGAAACATGAGTAAAATACTTTTTTCAAAATTCATCCCTTAGGGGGTTAAACGGGGATTCAAAGTTAGTATGAAACTTTGCCGTTTTTCAAGTTATTCGAATGAAATTCAGCATGAAGATACTATATTGATAGGCATGAAACATGAGTAAAATACTTTTTTCAAATTTCATCCCTTGGGGGTTTAAACGGGGATTCAAAGTTAGTATGAAACTTTGCCGTTTTTCAAGTTATTTGAATGAAATTCAGCATGAGGATACTGTATTGAAAGACAGGAAACACGAATAAAATATTTTTCTCAAAGTCATCCCTTAAGGGGGTAAAACGCGGATGCAAAGTTAGTTAATGAAACTTTCCGTTTTTGAAGTTATTCGATTGAAATTCAATATTAAGGTGTTTCATTGGAAGTCATAAACCAAATCCATACTCATATTATAAATGCGAAAGTAACTCTGTCTGTCTGTCTGTCTTCTTTTCACGCTTCAACCATTGAACCAATTGAGAAGAAATTTGGTATGGAGGTAGTTTGAGGCCCGGAGAAGGATATAGGGTACCTTTAATTCCGGGAAATTCTACTGTTCCCGAGGGATCCATACTAACGCGGGTGGAGCCACGAGCAAAAAGCAAACCTGACTTATATATCAACGCACAGCCGAAACTGAACCGAAATTTGGTACAGGGATTTTTTTATGATGTGAATGAACACTAAGAAAGTATTTTTAGAAATTCACCCACTAAGAGGGTGAAATAAGGGGTGAAGTTTATATGGAAATTTCTCATTTCTGGACTTAGAAATATTAAAGTAGGTATATAAGTTCTCGATTAAAATTAAAAAAGAACTGTGTAGGTGAACTAGGCAAAATTCCCCCCTAAAAAGGTAAAGTAGGGGGGTAAAGTTTATATGGAAATTTTCTCATTTCCAGACTTAGAAGTATAAAATTGGTATATAAGTTCTCGATTACAATCAAAAAAAGATCTCTGTTGGTTAAATGGACAAAATTGCCCCCTGAAGGGGTAAAATAGAGAGTAAAATTTGTATGGAAATTTTCTCATTTTCAGACTAAGAAATATAAAAATAGATATATAAGTTCAAGGTTACAATTAAAAAAAGGTCTTTGTTGGTGATATGGACAAAAAGGAAGGGGTAAAGTTTGTATGAAAATTTTCTCATTTTTAGAATTAGGTAGTAAAAATAGGTAGATAAGTTCACAGTTACAATTAAAAACCGGCCAAGTGCGAGTCGGACTCGCGCACTAAGAGTTCCGTACCGTTATCTATAAAAAGGGCAAAAAAATCATGTCTGTTGTATGGTAGCCTCCTTTAATATTAATTTTATTTTTATTTAATTAATTATTTTTAAAGTGAATATATTACTAAATATCCCGTGAATATTTCAAGCGCCTATCTGTTGCCGTTATCAATATCGAACAAAAAAATCACGTTTGTTCTATAGAAGCTCCCTTAAATATTTATTTGATCCTGATTTTTAGTATTTGTTGTTATAGCGGCAATAGAAATACATCATCTGTAAAAATATCAACTGTGTAACTATCACGGCTCATGAGATACAGCCTGGTGACAGACAGACAGACAGACAGACAGACGAAATTAATAGGGTCCCGTTTTTACCCTTTGGGTACGGAACCCTAAAAAGGGTATATAGGTTCATGATTACAATTAAAAAAGATCTGTGTAGGTGATCCCTGTTTGTCTTTCTGTCGTCTTTTCACGCTTCAACTATTGAACAGATATTTGGTATGGTGGTAATTTGAGGCCCGTGGAAGGATATAGGTTACTTTTCATTCGGGGAAATTCTACTGTTCCCGAGGGATACATAAACGCGGGCGAAGCCGCGGGTAACAGCTAGTATTACATAGAAATGGAAACGGAAGTATTGAAAGGTAAGTAGGTTTGTCCACCAAACTAGAAAGAAATAAGTAGGTATGTTTTTATTAATACATCAGGCTTATAAAAAGAGAAGGTACTAACTTATTTCCATATCAACTTAATAAAAGGTAAGAATAGTTATGTAGGTACTTACATCGAAATGATATTCACAACAATGTCTACTAGCCGGAACAATTTTTACAACGGAATATAATTTTAAATTGTATTCCGTTGTAAAAAGAGATGATATAAAATTCACACAAAACTTCGTGAAAAATTATTAATTTTTCCAGAAGTTTTGTGTCTTTCGGCACGTAAAAAGATAGTTTTTCTGGCGTTTTAAAAGAAGTATTTGTGTGGTTCGGCACTATACAATATTTATACATAGTTAAAAAGATAAATTAGGCATAAATAGTTTGTTTTAAAGCCGTAATTACCACGAAAACACTGCGCGCCTTGTCACTGCCAACGGGCAACTAGCGGCGTCCGTCACAGTGACGTCACAGGCTACCACGCGGCCGGCCAGTGAATTTTGCTAGTAATTTGGTCATAACTTCGTCAATTTTTATCGTAGAACAATAATTTTTGCACTGTATGTTATGGATTTCTTAGCTCTATAATCCTGCATTCTCAACTAAAAACTTTACGGATCCTCATTAGGAACGGTTAGGAACCTAAATTGGAAGCTAGTGATCACACTACACTAAATTGGTTCCTAAATCGGGACAACGCACAGTCCATCGACCGATTGCGCTGGGGTTGCACGTCCCTATCAATCACTAATTTGAAAGAGTATTTATGGCGGGCGCCGTATATTATTTGTCCGTATATATTTATATTATATGTATATCTATTATAGATATAAGAAAAAGGAAAAAGAGAAAATGCTGGGTTAAAGAAAATTTATCATTAAGAAAACAAATTGAGCCTGACGATTTGTTATGTCTGGTATCCAATGGCTTTTTAAAAAAGGTTTTGTCATTTTAGGGTTCCGTACCCAAAGGGTTAAAACGGGACCCTATTAATATCGGTCTACTGTCCGTCTGTCTATCTGTCTCTCTGTCCGTCTGTCACCAGGCTGTATCTCATGAACCGTAATAGTTAGACAGTTGAAATTTCACAGCTGATGTATTTCTGTTGCCGCTATAACAAAAAATACAAAAAAATAGAATAAAATAAATATTAAAGGGGTGCTCCCATGCAACAGATATGCTTTTTTGCAGTTTTTATAGATAACGGTACGGAACCCTTCGTGCGCGAGTCCGACTCGCACTTGGCCGGTTTTTTATTATAAAGATAGGGCATTTCCCTATACATTTCTATCATCTGTAACAACACTTCTTTTTCGGTGGCCAATGCTGCCGCTTCCGAAACAGTCGCCATTGCCGATACGTCCACTTCGACCAAGCGCGGGCCGGCAAATAGTCGCCCTAACTTGTAGCGTTGCGATTACACTGTCCTAAATCGGAGACAATTTAGGAAACAGAGCGGTCGGGACCTCCGATCTCGGCTAAATCGGATCCAATCTATTCTAACAGCGATTACATCTTCCAATTTCCTAATTAGGTTTCCTAAAAATTGGATAGTGTAATAAGCGCTTTACGATAATAATGTTGCTCTGGTAGTTTTTACTTCTATCACATTAATAGAGCAGGAAGCATACAGGAAGGAATGTTGCAGATTTTTCATGCAGATACCCGAAGGCGATGCGGGTCTTTTATAATATTACAATATGGAAAACCTTCGAAAACTGAATCATGTATATAGGCGATGCGGTTAGCAACCTATCTCTATTCTGATTCCATTTGGTGTGCCATATTTACACGACCATTGTCATCCCCGCTAAGGAAAAAGACGATGTTACATACATAGATTTAATTTGGGGAATAAAATAGATGGTCAGTCGGACGTACTAAATCAATCCGAAGCAAGTTAGTATTGGACATGATCGTGCCCACAACCTATATCAACCGCTCGCAACAAGCAATCGGCTATTCTGACGGTAACTTTGAGGTCTAGATCGGCGTCTGTATTAGGCTACGTTAGTATTACCTTTTGATTACACAGATGGTCTCGCTCGGCTGCCATGGCAGTTGTGGCGCTGACCAGGCCCCATTCGTTGCCCGTAGCACTACTGCGTGGCACTTTCAGTAGTGTCATATTTTCTCTAAGAGAAAATGTACACGAAGAAAGAGTTTATTAAAATCTTTCTGTATATAAATTTTCATGTTATTATTTATAGTATGAGAAAATTCAAGATATAGGTAAAGGGTCTGGTCAAGTATCTCACTAACTGCACGTTTTGTTCGTTTTTGCAATTTTTATTTTACGGTATATAATCTCTTTTCTGAAATATTATTTCCAAACGGCTTAGTAATGAATAGTAGGTCTGGATTCATAATATCAGAAAGGTATGAAGCGACGGAAATAATTGTAGACAAAGTTTATTTACTCACGTATGAGCTTACCAAGTGGCAGTAGTAAATATCTCCCTAATTATAAAATGCTTAAATTACAAACGAAAACAAAACTTATTTAAGTCAAGCTTATTGAAATCTCATGGGTGTATGTAAATAAAAGAAAATAAGTTCAAATTCATAATTTTATTAAGACTTGTCACTCTTCGATCGGTATGGATGGCGCTTACTGTAACAAAGAATTATAATTTATAACCAATGTGTAAACAATAAAACGTCGAGGCACAGTGGTGGACGGATTTACCAGTAGGTGAGTAGGCTGAAGCCTAAAATGGGATATTGATAAAATATCATTACCAATTTGACTAACATGTTTTTTTTGGACCCGATGGAGAGGGTTCCACAGAGGTGGCTAAATGTGAAGCCGACACTGAGAGAGCCTGTGTATTATTGTATAATAAGTGGTACATCATTCTTTCTTCTTTTTCCTCTTTCTTTATTAACACCTATACCAACATTTTAAAATTATACCTCCGTTGCCCCGATATGACCTTGTCTTTTCCTGACACACTAAATGTATTTTTTATCTGTAGTATAATAACAATTTAAAACCCAAATCGATAATATCTGCTAGTGTTTCTCTTTCTGCAGTGTTGTGTTAAAGTAAAAGTGTTAGTTAGGGTTTAATTTTGAGCCAGATTCTGAGATTCATCAAACGAATTTCAAACTTAAACTTATGATATGATTTCAAACCTATGAAACTAACTTCAAATTATTTTTAGTTTTTCTGAACAATGAATAAGTATATTGATTACCTATTCGTAGTCCAAGAGATAGACAATCGTTTGACGTTTCTAGAATTCCATTCTCGACTAAAAAGTATTTTCAGAATAAAAGCTGTAAATCTGTTTGAGCCAACTTGTCTTAATATCAAATAATGAAAACTCTCTGTACTGTACCCATCATCATCCGTCCACCTGTACGGCGGCTACTATCAATGGCATGGATCAGACAAACTCACGCACGTGTGATAGATATTATCCTACAGGTTACACCCTTCACTGCGGGTCAAAATTAAATATACTCACGCAGGAATAGTAAGTGTATAAATTCCAAATTTAGTGTTGACGTCTTCGAGTTGGAATATTCCATGCACATATTCTTTATCTGCTGGTTCAGCTGGAGTCTCAAACACGAGATTCATTATGTAGTCTTCAACACAACTGAAAATAAAATTGTTGATTTAGTAGATTTTTCATAAGCTGGCAACATTCATTCTGGGGCTCACTAGCGCTCTGCCTATCAATGACGGCCATTTCAAGAACTAGAACCGGATACGCGGCTTGATTTCAAAATTCTGCGATTTATACATATAACAGACTTTTGTTTGCTTTCTCGTATATAACATTGGATCGGACTTATCGCTATACTCACTAGGCACATGGCTGATATGGCACAAGTTTTTCGATCCTGTTGGGCTTGAGAGTTTCAACGTACGGATCGGCAACGAGTTTGGCAGCTGGTGGACCAGCCCCTTTCCTTCCTTTGGGCGTCGGTGCAGGAGGCTGAAATAACAATGTTAAAGATACGAAGCTGAAATTGGGTACTTTTGTTAAAAAACGTAGAAAAATCCGGTCGAAATGATATGAAGTAATGTCAATAGACAGATCAAGCAATCACTATTTTCCAAAGATAATAAAACCACCTACTTTCCATCTAAGTATACCTACGCACCTTCACGCCAAAGGGAACCTTTAAAAATCTGAGACTGTGTCTCTCTGTCTGTTACCCTAAGTACTTTCTGGGGCCTCAAACCACCTCCGTTCTTGAAGCACTTTACGCTACAAGTAAAGTACTTAGGGTACCTTTTATTCCTAAAAAATCGACTTTTCCTAAGGGAACAACAGGTTAAATCTTGCTAGCGCAAGAATGATCCCGCCCTTTGGCGGCTTCAATAATACCCGACACCTGACTGTCGTCCTCTGACCTGTGGAACACGGGAAGGGGTAATTCCAGCGAGGAGAAGAGGGTACATTTCGGACCATTTTGGCGGCTCCTATTAAGACGGCCCTCAAGTATTTGTTTGTTATAAGATCGCAACCTTAACAGCGCTGTAGCAGATCTCGATGAGGCTCTTGACTTCAGCCTCCAGGATGCGCAGGAACTTCGACACGTTCCACCTCGTCACCTCCTTGTGGTTCCCGAGCAGCGACAGCAATGGAGTAATGTCACATCTTGCTAATCTAGAAAGATATAGATACAACATAGTGAATTTGGCGTTAGAGTAGATGGGTAGGACCGTAGGCACAGTTAAGGCGCTTACTACACAAGCAGAGTAATGTTTATGCCTATTACTACCACAAACAAAACTTGACATCCGCGCACACGTCAATGTGTGAATCTGTTACACCCTGGTGTTGCAGTTGTCCATGGGCAGCGCTAGTCGCTTACCATCAGGTAACTCGCTTGCTCGTTTGCCGCCCCAAAACATAAAAAAAAAGATAGAACCTACGGTTCAAAGGCACCACAGAGCCACGAAGGTCGTATTTCTTATAGTTTCTCATAAAAATAACTAACACTTAAATATTCATATTTGTTTCTTATTTTTCTCGTTTGCTGTGTGATTTAACAAATGGGTCACTAGCACCACCGTAGAATTCAAGTACTAACGTAGCGACTAGCATTGCAACGGTAGAGTTGAGTTCACGGGAAGTACCCTGTAGGTTTTGATTCCCTTGCGAATGTCGAAAATTTGCGACATAAACGGCTGATCTTTTGATTGGGATGGCTTAGAACTTTGATTTTTTAACATCACGAAGGGACAGTAGACCTGAGTATTTGATAAGAATTTCAGCTTGATCACTCCGAGCCCTTCTGAGGAAAAGGCTCTTGACCGACAGACAGACAGACGGACAACAAAGTGATCCTATAATCATAATCCCTTTTCAGGTACGGAACCTTAAAAATAGAAAAGAAATGTATATAATTACCTGACCAGGTCATCAATTCCTTTCAGCACTTTTAAGATAGTTGCATCAGCGTTCATGTTCAGTTCCTGCATGTTACTGGTTCGCTCTTGAGCAGCTTCCAGTTCATGATTTAGCTACACAGAAGCAAAGTCAATAAAACACTATAGTACTCACCTCATACGATTTAGTTTAGTAGCGATTTTGTGCAAGTAGCAAGGAGGGACATATAGAAATAATAATAATAATAATTCATTTATTTCGGTTTCCCATATAATGTTAGTAACTATATAGAAATAAAAATAATATAAATACCCATTTATTGCCATATTTTAGGCACACAAGACCCTCCAAAGCACAACCAACAACTTTCAGACTGTCGTTCCAATTCGATTTTCTGATGTATGATAGTGTTTGAGGACTACTATATGGACAGCCGTGTGGTTTCCGGCAGAGTAGAATAGGTCCACTCCAAGTCTCCCCGTGGATGTCGTAGAAGGCGACTTAGGAAATACAAGCTAAACAAAGCTTATAAACATCTAAGAGACCTCTCCAACCCGTCTGGCCAGCGTGGAGAGTGTAGGCCAAGTCCTCTGGCTGCTCTGGCCAAGTATGGCCCTAGTAGTACATAGAGGGTCGTGCTCCTGTAGTGGAGACTAAAAAGGATCTGATGATGATGATATGGATAGGCACTTCATTGGTGAACATAAATATCCTTAGGAAGCGTATAGAAGTTATGGAATTTTCGACAGCTCCGTGGTGCAGTGGTTAACACGCCAGCCTGCGACACGAGGGTGCCCGGTTTCGATCCCCGGTCAGGTCAAGATGGAAAATGACCTTTTTCAGATTGGCCTGGGATATTTACATATATATGTATTTGTTATAAAATAAAGTATCGTTGAGTTAGTATCCCATAACACAAGTCTCAAACTTACTTTGGGGCTAGCTCAATCTGAGTGATATGTCCGTATATACAACGTGATTTTGAACTCCCTAGCTTTATTGAAATCTGGGAATCAGAATCCTTAATGGAACACAGAATTGCAAGAAAAAAAGGTAAAAAACGAGAAAGAAAATTAGGTTCCCATACAAAGTCGCCGATCAGTTGGACGAATTTCTATGAAAGGTTAAATTTATTTTTTCGTTTTTTAACTTTTTTTGTTACAATTCTGTATTCCATAAGGGATTCTGATTCCCAGATTTCAATATAGCTAGGGAGTTCAAAATCACGCTGTATTTATTATTTATTTATTTGAAAAGTTATTTTTTTTTAAATGTAGTTGTGTTTGTGTTAAAATTCTTTATAAGCACGATCGGCAGTATGTACTGATCAGTTTAGAGTTAGATTGATTTCTGCCACGGTTTTACGAGGCATTTACCTTTACTTGACCACAGGTGGTTGCCTTGTGTCCAAAATGTATGTACTTGATACTGTAATGGAACTATATTCAGGACTTAGGATTAGGACTCCTTTCATTATAAGTAGTTATTTAAACCCCTTCTTTCTCATTTAAGCGGGTGCCGCGCGAACGAAAAACATCGCTACAGCGCAAGCCATTAGGCTGCGTAGAACCATTGGGCGATTACGAAAAAACATGAAAATTCCTAATATATTCATATTTATAATTTTATAAAAAAAAAGAAAGGGGGCGACCTCCGAGATGTAAGTATAAATATTGTCATGTGAGAATTATTGTTTTAGACGTAAAAATTACAAAGTTTTCGGAAAAAAATGCGTTTAAACATCATACCATTTAATCCATATACATTTTTAAATTTCATATGTATCTTTTTCAAATTCCAACAAGGGGGCGATCTTGTTCAAGAATTGATCTAAATTATACAAATAGGTTTGATGTAATTCATTAATTCAGCGCATAATACTAGTGATGCAAGAAACGTCAATTTTCACAATTTCGTGCAGTACCGCTTAAGCTTTCTCAAGATATGAAGTTTTATATGTGGCAGTCAGCTGTGACTCTGTGACCCAGTGGCCAAGTGCTTCTTGAAACCGACACAGAAATTGATCCAAACTGTTTAGAACAAATCTGCCGATCGTGCTTGTAAAAAAAAATTACCACCTTTACAAAATTAAATTTTTCCTATGAGGCTTTCTAACCGTATGTAAGAAATTGGATATCTATGTTCATCACTATCTTATCAAATATATATACATCAAAAATATCTCACGGTCTTACATAATGTCGTGGGCCGATCGTTGGATTGGTTAGGATCGTTTTAAGACAAATCTGTCAGTTGAAAGGGTGAGTTTTTCTCACTCAATATATATAAAGAGATTTATCTGTGCTCCCACGGGAAGTAAAGGGACGCAGACAAACGGCATAGTGTGACCCGAGGGTCTAACATTATGTTAGACCACTTTTTAGTGAGGAATTCTAGATTCCTGCCTGAGTGAAGCGAAGGATTCAGAGTATGTTGATAAGACGCATTCTGCTTCTCATCTTCCTCTATGAGAAAAATAATACTTGAGTTTTCACTCCCACGGGCAAAAAAAAATTTTTTTATTGTGAATAAAAAAAAATTTTTTTCCCTCGGGATGGGAATAAAAATGTATTTTAGACCTTGTACACCTACGGGCACCGTTCTTTGATTTTTTGAATATATGAGATATTAAACAGCTCACCTCAGTTAATCTTCTTATCTGCTTCTCTTCACGTGCCTCGTTTATGTCGCGTTGGTCCACTGAAAAATATTTTTAACCGACTAAAAAAAAGGAGTAGTAGGTCATAGTTCTTGTCACAGTGCCGCGACCTGGGGAAATAATAGATTCCGAAAACCCTAATTATGAAATATGAGTATAATCTGACCTGGGGAACCGTCATAGCAAAAAACCGGCCAAGTGCGAGTAGGACTCGCGCACGTAGGGTTCCGTACCATAAGCTATAAAACGGCAAAAGAATAATGTTATGTGTATTGGAAAAATTAAAATTAATATTTAAGGGCGGCAAGTATTTGTGAAAATTTCGACTGTCTAACTATTACGGTTCATGAGATACAGCCTGGTGACAGACAGACAAACAGACAGACAGACGGATAGCGAAGTCATATGAATAAGGTCCCGTTTTTACCTCTTTGGGTACGGAACCCTAAAAAGATGCCGGTACCGTCTGGGGGCAGTTGTCTTGTGTGCCTAGGGGGAACTCCCGACGCTGCAGATGAGAAGGAGGTAGGTACTAACAGATCCTCTGCCTCAACAACTCCAGGTCTCGCCGCATGATGATAGACTCCTGCAGCACTTCGCACAGCAGCACGAAGGTTGAGAAGTTCTCGATCTCTATCCGCTTGAATGAATTTATAATGCTCGCCACTTTTTCCGAGTTCACATATGCCTGGGCAAACAAGAGTCATTTGTTAACAAAACTAAGTACATGAATGGGCATTGTTTTTTAAAAAAAGACATTTCAAAATAATTAGTCTGTCTGGTAGAGTATTGAAAAATATTGTACACGTATTTTTTCTTTTGTCAATCAAACAAAAATTTATAAAGATATATCCTGCTAAAGTTCCGCGTGACGTTATTGACCGATACACTTTTTACCGGTCTGTTGCGTCATGAGCCCTCACTCCTGAACTTTGATGCGCTTTATCTTTATCTTTTGTATGGTTAAAAAAAAATCGTTTCAATACTTTTTGATTAGGACGGACAAATTATTTTAAATTGGATTTTTTAGGAAACAAGCCTTTTTAAGGGTCATGGTCATCCTCGCTGAATATATATAGAGAAGAAGCCAATATTAATGTAGCCAGGCAAAAGAAGTTTTTTTTAATGATATAGGACGGTAAGTGATCAGCGCTGCCCATGGACAACTGCAACACCAAGGTGTAACAGGAGCGTTGCCGACGTTTGAAGGAGTTTTGGGGGAAGGACATGAGGGAGGAAATGGGGAAAGGACGGGCCTCCGGATCTCTCACTAACCAAACGAAGCATAGCAGCGGTAAAGCTTCTATTCAAACGTCGATATTCCGTGAGAGTGTGGTACTTCCCCGGACGAGCCGGCTCATTCATGCTATTAGCAAAAATTACTTTTGTCAGTAGCGTGGCTCTACCACAGGTAAAACTTCCAGTAGTAAAAAGTTCCAGTCATTCGACACCAGTAGTGGCGTCATCAGTTCGACTTTGAAGCTGTGACTGTGACATATATCGAAACGAGCTTTATAATTTTCTTTTTAAAAATACTTCCGTGATCCGTAGAAGAACGAAAGTCACCGACAGTTCAGCGGATTAGCTCTTTGAAATGGCAGTGGGCAAGACACATAACGCGTAGAACCGATGGCCGATGGGGCAAAAAGGTTCTCGAATGGCGTTTCCATCCGCGACCTTGGTCAGGTCGCAGGGAAACGCTGGACGCAAGCCGCTTCCAACCGGTCATTTTGGAAATCTTTGGGAAAGGCTTATGTCCTGCAGTGGACTTCTTGCGGCTGATATGATGATGATGATTAAAGTAGGTATTAAAATTGTAATACGGCACGTTCATTAAAAGCTGTAAGATCTGTAGGTACTAACAAATATAGCCTCAAGGAGCGCGTCATATCTCGCGATCTCGCTTTCGCATCGTTGCACCTCCTCCTGCCTTTTGATCTCCTCCTTCTCGTCCGCCTCACAGATTCTCCTCGAACCCTTCACTCGGAGGAACTCCTCAAGCTTCGCTAGGTGGTTCAGCTCGCCCTCGTAAGATTGCATTTCCTAAACGACAAAAAAATATATATTACTTTAGTTCGTAGTTGTTGTACTGAAAGCATTGTTGGAGATTAGATGGCATTGCGTGCCTGATAAGTGTATAAGGAGAGGGAGGTAAATAGTAGGAAGTAGTACACTTGAGAGCCTCGAGCTTACTGCAAAAGTTGTCACGATCCCCAAAAGCAACAGACGCCATCTCGAAAATCATCAGGTTAGTAGGTATGAAAGTCAAATCTCAGATAAATGTGTCTATTCAGCTGAAACAGTCCCGTCCACTTAAAAGAGCCTCAAGCTTTCTATAGCAGTCGTCACGATCCCCAAAAGCAATAGACGCCATCTCGAAGATCACCAGGATAGTAGGTATAAACGTCGAATCTTACCGAAATGTTCCTATTCAGCTTGAACAGTCCCCCTTCCATTTGCGAGCTTCGAGCTTTCTGCAGAAGTTGCCACGATCCCCAAAGCATCGGATGCCATCTCGAAGACATTCATCAGGTTAGTAGGTATAAATGTTCACCGAAATGACGCTGTTCAGCTGGAAAAATCCCTTCCTCTTGAGAGCCTCGATCTTACTGTAGCAGTTGTCACAATCCCCGAACGCAACGGACGCAATTTCGAAGACATCCATCAGCGTATGTTCCTTTAAACGTCAAATCTCACCGAAATATCCCTGCTCGGCTAGAACAGTCCCTTCAGCTGTTCCCCAGCAGATGTCGCGGTCTCCAAACGCGACAGACGTGATTTCGAAGATATCCAACAAATATTTATAATCGTCAAATCTCACCGAAATGTCCCTGTTCAGCTGGAACAGTCTTCCATTTGAGAACCTCAAGCTTTCTACAGCAGTCGTTGCGATCCCCAAAAGCAACAGACGTCGACTCGAAGATCATCACGCTAGTAGGTATAAACGTCGAATCTTACCGAAATGTCCCTATTGAGTTGGAACAATCCCTTCCACTTGAGAGCTTCGAGCTTCCTGCAGCAGTCATCGCGATCCCCAAAAGCGACGGCCGCAATCTCAAAAATGTCCATCAGGTACATCTTGCCCTTCACCAGCTTGCCGATGGTGCGGTTCCATTGGACGTTGAAGTCGTTTCTGTTAACATTCTTATATCATTGAAACTAACATGAGATTCTGGCACTAGCCGTGTGGTTTCTGGCAGAGTAGAATAGGACCACTCCAAGTCTTCCCATTGATGTCGCAAGAGGCGACTTAAGAAATACAAGCTCATAAACACCAATGAGATCTCATTGATGTTTGGCTCAATGAGGTCTCTTGGCTCTGGCCAAGTCCATACTTGGCCAGAGCAGACAGAGGATTTGTCCTACACTCCGAAGCCATCTCCGGTAGTACATAGTGGGTCATGCTCCTGCAGTGGAGACTAAAAAGACCTGATGATGATGAACGTGAGGTAAAGACTAGATCGCTTGTTTCAATTTTATGTATGTGATGTTTATATTAAAATTTTGGTGTCCTCGGAAGACCAGCTTTGGTCAGGCCACAGCATTATGCCGAGAGCAGGCTAATTTCATACAGGCACAAATATGTTAATTGCTGAGAATTGTTATTATTATTGTTTCACCGTGTTTGGATATATCAAATAAATATTTTTGTTTCTTTCTTTACATTATAAATGCCAAATAAATGCCGCTCATATACTCTTAAAAAATGTGCTTTTATATTTGTTTAAATAGTTATAGCATTATAATTAAATACGGCAAAAAAAAGAAATGACTAATTTGAGTGATGTATTTTATTTTTAATTAGTCTCCTCTGATCTCTTAAAAACTAATGCTTTACCATTGTAAGAGCAGAGGATTGAAGGATTTCTGATTCGTATTACCATGTATAACCTCTGGGTCCTGACTCCTGCGTATCTCTAACGGACATAGAGTAAATCCACATTACTATGATTTATTTATGAATATAAATAATTACATATGAGAAATATATTAAAAAAAATTATCTTAAAAACGAATCCAAGATAACACCCCGAATTGTACCCGGCTCAAAGTTTCCAATTACACTTGCTGCGTAATCTCTTTGTACCTATGGGTAATGGAAGTCTGAGTCAGGTACCATCCGAAGCGGTAGTTTTTTTATGTTTGTTTGACAGCAAACGAACGAGCCACTTGATGGAAAGTGTTCACCGTCACCTGACACCAGAACACCAGAGGAGGTACTGATGCGTTGTTGACTCGTCATACCCTGGTCTCGCGGACGGCGTCCTTACTATTGCTTTGGTACCTTTCCACAAGCAGCCTGTGAATCTCCTCCCGCACTTTCTTGTTGTCGGAGTTGACCACGCAGAATCTTTTCGTGGCCAGGTCGAGCCTGTTCTCCATGCGCCGGAGACAGTTGTTGGCGTTCTCAATCATTGCCAGTTCCTAATGTAAAAGGGTTGTTGAAAAAATGTTTAGACAATAGAAGCGAATTGGTAGCGTTCTTGCGGGAAAAGGAAAATGTGAAAGGCTATATCTAATAGGAACCCTCTATAAGGACCTTCTATAGGGGCCTTCTATAGGGACCTTCTATGGGGACCTTCTATGGGGACCTTCTATAGGGACCTTCTATAGGGACCTTCTATAGGGACCTTCTATGGGGACCTATGGGGACCTTCTGTAGGGACCTTTAGGGACCTTCTATAGGGAACTCCTTTAAGGACCTTTTTACGACCTTCTTAGCAGTGAACTTTCTTCATAAAATTTTATATTACCTACCTTGCAAATATATGCATGGGGCAAGGTTCTATTTCTGATGAGATGTCAAAAAAATATACTATGGTTCCCCTATAACTGGATTTTGTATAGTTCAATAAACTTTCATATAAAAAAACTGACTTCAATAAATGTGAAAAAATGTGAAAGGCTATATCTAATAGGAACCCTCTATAAGGACCTTCTATAGGGGCCTTCTATAGGGACCTTCTATGGGGACCTTCTATGGGGACCTTCTATAGGGACCTTCTATAGGGACCTTCTATAGGGACCTTCTATGGGGACCTATGGGGACCTTCTGTAGGGACCTTTAGGGACCTTCTATAGGGAACTCCTTTAAGGACCTTTTTACGACCTTCTTAGCAGTGAACTTTCTTCATAAAATTTTATATTACCTACCTTGCAAATATATGCATGGGGCAATGTTCTATTTCTGATGAGATGTCAAAAAATTATACTATGGTTCCCCTATAACTGGATTTTGTATAGTTCAATAAACTTTCATATAAAAAAACTGACTTCAATAAATCTACTGAACCGATTTTTATAAAATTTTAATTGATAAATACTAGAATAAATATATTGAAGTTTTAAGATCTTACGTCAGCCTCAGTAGGGACTTTCTTCAACAGCTCCACCAGTTGCTTCGAAGCCAAATAGTTCAGGCAGTCCAACTCGGCTTGCTGAGCCCGCTCATCCCTCAGCTCCAATTCCAAGTGTTCGTATTCCACGATGGACTTCTTCATGCCATTCTTAACCTGGTTGTCGCGGAGAGCATGCTGACCTTTCTTTGCTAGCTGCAAATAAGATAAAATTATTAAAAAAAAACGTTCCCTGTGGATCTGGTTTCCCATCTGACCCTGATCTGAATGGGAAATTATTATTACTCGGTGCGAATCGGGACGACTCTGTGTGCGCGCGTCTCGGTTCACATTCGCCCTGAGGAAGACCTCCGGATGAGGATGAAACATGTCGGCCTGTAGCTGACTACGTACGTGAGAAACCCGTTTTTTTTTTTTATTAAATGTGGATTATTTTTTTAATTATACCAATAACTTAATCCAAACAAAGTGTTTTTCAAAAATTTAACTTTTGTGACAATGTCCTTCTCCGCACTCCAGAGAACTTGTATGCAAAATTTCATGATGATCGGTTCAGTAGTTACGGCGTGAAAGCGTAACAAACAAACAAACAAACAAATAAACAAACAAACAAACTCACTTTCGCATTTATAATATTAGTAAGGATAAGGATAAGGATTGACCGACTTTTGCTTTTGTCGAAAGACTACCTATCAAAATTTTAAACCGGTTGTACGTACAACAGTCTACTAGCCGTAATATAAATGCTTTATAATTATGACTACCCTATGATAAATGTCAGTGGGTTTAACCAACTCAGATAATATCTATTCTTAAACAACCATCCGGCTATGATGCTACAGAAAGACTGACACACACACAATATGTGTACTTATCAGGTCAGGACTCTATTAATTCATTTATGTTTAGCAACCCCCGGCGCAGTCCCCACTGGGATGGGTGATTGCTAGTGGCATAAAAATATCTCGTGCTCCTCTATGCTTGAAGGCACGTTAAGCAGTTGGTTCCAGCTTTGATCATTGCTGGCAGTCGTGAAGCTGTCAGATGCCCCTAGCCAGATAATTACTAGCCAGATACTAATAAAAAAATTTGACGACTGTGTTGGCCACTTAAGCACACAAAAAAAAAAAAACTAAACCGATGAAAGTTTATACTGGTAAGTAGTTTTCTTTTCCCGTCATAACCAACTATGCCCTGCCACCCTTACTGAATCATTTTTCAGGTTATCCACGCCGCAACCCACCACCAACTTTTGCTGGCAGTGAACATTATTCTTACAAACGTTATACCTTTATTTGGGTACTTCCTCGTGGCCAAACTATTTCGCCAAACTGATTTGGCTACGCGGAGCTCTCTATTTCCTTGTGGCCAAACTGATTTGTCTACAGGGAATTCCATTTCCTTGTGGCCAAACTCGTAAAGAAAGTGAGTAAAATTACAATACATACATACATACATACATACATACATATTATCACGCCTGTTTCCCATGGGGGTAGGCAGAGACTATGGATCTCCACTTGCTACGATCCTGACATATATCTCTAGCTTCTTCTACACTCATTACTCTCCTCATACATGCTCTACGGTTTCGGGTACTTCGAACAGCTCCTTTTTTAAGAACGTCTGCAATCTGATCGCAGTACGTTCGACGAGGTCGACCCCGAACATTATTCCCATTCACACTGGCTTTATATATTTTCTTTGTTGTTCTTCTTTCATTCATCCTTTCTTAACATTCCTTTCTCAATCTTGGTCACAACATCATCTTTCAATCCACATCGCTTCCGCACTACCTCATTTCTTATCCGATCTTTTAAAGTTATACCACACATATTTCTAAGCGCTCTCATTTCCACTGCATTTATTCTACTTTCATGCCTTTTCTGCCATACCCAACTTTCACTGCCATACATAAGAGTTGGAATCAACACTCCTTCATGAACAGCCAGTCGCGCCTTTTCAGTTATCTTCCGACTGTTCATAAAATTACAAACATTACAGTATTCTCATTTCTCAAAAAATTCCTAAACTTACAATCTACAGAGTAGTGTCTCATTTATTCTGCATACTTACATTGATACAAAGCAGTGTTTCTTTAAGCTCATTTGCGAGGATGCTGAGCTGCTTCTCCTGCGGCGCCAGCTGAGGTATACCGCCAGCCCGCTTCTCCACGCTGCACATAGGCGCCAGCTTTTGGAACTATCGATGAAAAAGTTAAATGCTTTAATACATATACATATGCATAAATCTTATAAATGTAAAGACAGAGATGGCTGGAGAAAGAAGTGACATAGGCTATGGAAGGTGACAAAACAAAATGAAGAGAACTGACATACTGCGTCGACCCCACATGAAAGTGGGATAAGGTAAACGAAGAAGAAGAGATGGCTGGAGAAAGGGAAATGTGGGAAAGATTCGCATGCTGTCATAACCCCACATAAAGTGGGATGAGGAGTGGAATCCTCTTCCATGCTGGTCTTGGAGAAAAGAAAAAAAACGTAGAATGTACCAGCGGCTTCTCTTCTCGCGCAGATCATAAAAACCGATCAAGGAAATGGGTTAAATTTGAGGAATCATGTTAATAGGTGATGCGCCTAGCAACCCATCACTATTTTGATTCCGTTTTCCACCTAATGCCCACCAACATGCTAAACGTGGCCTTCAGGTCTTATGGACCTACGCTCTGTCTACCCCGTAAGGGAAAAAGACATGATCCTATGTATGAGGAGTGGAAGGAGAAAAAGATAGGTAAAACACACCAAATAAACATTTTTCATTTCATTTTTCATTTTCATTTCAAAGACCCAGGTCCGTCTGAAAATTTTTTTTTTGACCTTTTACGTCCTGGTACTTGGTAGTTCGGGGGCAAAAGAGGAAATTTTGGGATACACTCGAAAGAGATTGACATATGAGGGATAACTCATCAGCACGTCAGGGGTCCTTAACTGCCTGACCAGACGGTGGTTGCAGTGCAGGTATGGCATCGGGTATGCGCGCCTGGCCTCCCGAGCTGCTGCTTGCTTTTCCCCATACATCCGAGTGAGTACGAGTAGTATCCCAATACCTTCATTCCGTTTCCAAATTCAATAAATTTCTATCCTTCCCTTGCTTAAAAGTGGTTCCCATGGGCAGTATAGAAAGCACAAGTAGCTAGCATTTTACAAAGTAGGTATCTCTCGGGAAGAAATGGGTTATGGGACATAATAGGGGGTCATGCAAATATGTCTCTGGCTCTGTTCAAGTGGCCTCCAGTTTACTCACCATGCGCTGGACATTGCTGAGCTCAGCTTCAGGGTCTATGGTCTTCTGCTCCACTTGTTGCGGCATTTTGTTTAGTTATTTATCAACAAATATGAAATTAAATGATTTAAAATATTCAGTAAAATTATCTCAACGTAAAAACTCTGACAGTTTATTTTTTTGTCAATTTTTTTGAATATATTTGTCTTCTAGGTCTTCTATCAAAAAAGTACATTTTTTATATCGTCTTTAGAATAAAAACTTATTTTTCACAGCAAGTGTTGAAACGTACTGGCTCTTTTGAAATTGAAAGGCCCACAGATGCCCTTATAAATTTCCTTCTTCAATATAATTTAAATTAAATCACTTTATACGGTTTTATCGCGTTTATTAAATTATTATTACACCTAATTAAGTCTATTGTATTGACAAATCTCAACCTATTCCACCTGCGAACATGAAAACTGTAAAGTTTTCGACACTTTAAGTGTATAAATTTATGCTAATATTATAAAGCTGAAGAGTTTGTTTGTTTGAACGCGCTAATCTAAGGAACTAATGGTTCAAATTGGATAATTATTTTTGTGTTGGATAGTCCATTTATTGAAGAAGGCTTAGGCTATAAAACATCACGCTGCGAAGCATCAATAAAACATGTTTTGAAAACGGGGGAAAATTATTCATCTGTATACTAAGAAAAAAAAAACTAATTAATCATAATAACAGAAATTGTCGCGGACGAAGTCGCGAAAAACAGCTAGTAATGTAATCTCAGAATTTAATAAATGTTGTGATAAAATCATAATAAGTTATTTAATGTTTATGTGTAACAATCGCGATAACTTTATCTCCAATATAATTTTAGGTTATGTTGGAAAAGATGAAAAGCTGATTTTAAGACTGAAAAATTATTTTAGGAAAATTAGTTTGAGAGTGTCACACTCAAGGACAAACGAAAGTATACATAAGAAGAGTTTGTCAGGCAGCCTGCTGGCTGTAAAAACTTATTATATAACAGTCTTCTTCTTATCTGAGCCCTTTCATGTAATAGCCTTTGGAGTACCCGAGATCTGACAGTATGTGGTATCATCATCATCATCATTTCGAGTACGGTCAATCGACCATGCACAGGGTGTGCGTGGTCGATTCACCGAAGAACTTTGACACAGGGTGTCAGAGTTCTTCGGAACCGCCTCTCGGCCTCTAACGTGGTTCCTTTAACGACTACCAGATGGCAGCCGGGACCAACGGCTTGACGTGCCTTCCGAAGCACGGAATCATCTTTATTATCAGACAATGAGGTGATTCAAGCCTGCAATGTCCTAGCCAAACTGGAAGCAAATTAAAAAAGTATGCTTCCCGTGGGAATCGAATCCACCACGGAGGCAGTTGTAAAAAAAAATATAACGGGTTGCACTCCGGGAGAGCCGGGAGAAGTGAAAACTCCGCGCGGTAGAAAGAGGGATATTACTTCCTCTCCTACGCCGCGCTGGCGGTCTCAGGTCATGTGTCAGTCTTACGAATTTTCGATCAGGTCACGTGCCCTGACGCAAGTGTAAAATTTTTAAAGAAGTTTTCACTTAAAAAAACTGGTTAAGTGTGAGTAGCACTAGGGTTTCTTGCCCCTCCCACTGTCTCTCTCTTTCTTTGCCTAGCCTTAGGAATCTGTAAAAATTTTATGTCTCTACATCACTACATATTACCGTTCTAATGATACAGATCTGAGACAGATGGACGGACGGATATCGGGGACTTAATGAAGTAGTAGGGTTCCTTTTGACATTCAATGCAAAACATAACCCTAAAAAACTGAGCCAGCAAATTAAGAAACAAGAAAGATTGAGCCAGTAAATGAACAGATGGCGCAGCGACCCAGAGTGAGTCTTGGCCTCCGATAATAAGCATCTCCACTTCGGTCTGTCCTGCGCCACCTCGCCGAGCGTCACGTGGTTTTTTCCCTCGTACAGCAGAATTATGGAATAGGCTCCCGAGATTTTCTCTGTGTGCTATGACTCGGGGTCCTTCAAAAGGCGTGTTTACAGGTATTTTTAAAGGTCGGCAAAGCATCAGCACCTCCTCTGGTGTAGCAGATGTCCATGGGCGACGGTGACTTCTTTCCATCAGGTGGCTCGTCTGCTCGTTTGCCGTCAAATACTTATATAAAAAAAACCTCTTGCCAATTATCGGCCTTTAGCTCGCGCAGGTCTTTCTTTACCTCGTCCATCAAACGATATCGAGGACGACCGACTGGACGTCGAACGTTAATGAAATACAATGTAAAATTCACATTTTATTTATTAATTCCACAAACAAATTATACTGTAAACTAGTCACAATCTTAGTTTAATTACAATTAAGTAGTAAGTACATGAGAGTGCTGTTAAGTACCGCAACTTAACGGATGATGTTAATGTTTAAAATATAGTACGTAGTTACATGATTATCTTGGGTTTGTTATATTGCAGTGACGCCGCCGAGACGCGCCGTTGACCAGCGCGTTTATAAAACGCGCGCGTGACCGGTGCGCTGTGAAACGAGTTTTAGAATCGCGCATTTCGTTGAGTACAGTTATGTATAGTCGTAGTTATTGAGACAAATATAAAAACAGGATAAGCTGTTTATTATCTATTGAAAAGAGTGCCATAGATACGTCTTAAAACATTGTAAATTGATTATTGAGCGCGGGCTTCGGCAGTGTTGGCCGGCGGCGCGTGTTTCTCGAGCGGTGCGTTTTCTCGTAACTATAAAAGGAGACTACTATCTAATGTAATTACAAACGCGTGCGTCTGGACAGCGCTGTTCAAACGCGTCACTCTGTAATCAGCCTAAGAGTTATGACTTTATACAAGGATGTGTTTATCATCGTGGTCTTGCTTGCTTTTCGTGTGTGTAAGTGGCCAACACTATTGTCAGATTTTTTCAAGTTGCCTATAGGCATCTGACATAGCTTAACGACCTTGTGCCTTCCGAAGCACGGAGGAGCTCAAGAATTTTGTGTGCCTTTTATGGTAACCCATCATAGTAGGGACAACGCCAGGAATTGCTTTGCCAACTGGGTCATCATGGTCATTACCAGTATGACAGACAAGTAAGTAATTACGACTACGAGGAAACACTCTTTATACCTAAGTGAGGGTTGAGACTGAAAAGAGATAGCATACGATACAACAGATGATAGTGTTATCTGCACGCGTTGACATTTTCGTGTTTTTATTGCCGATTTTATTCCAGAATAACTTTACAAACATTTTATGACCTGTCTAAAATTGTATATTGTAAAAGCATAATCTGATTTATTTATGCAGTCTAAAGTTTTTATTTCTAGCTTGCTTTAAACTATAAGATTTCATAAAAATAGTGCTTGGGTAAAGTTTCAGTTTCTTTTCTCTTTTCAGAAGCAATTATTGGTTAATTGCTTATGAAAAGAGGACACTAAAGTTAATTGCTTATAAACTATTCATGTTTATTCATATAATTGGGCGTTACGTATGATATCTATCTATTGTACAGTCAGCCAAGGAGATACCTGACCCCGCCATCTAACTATATTTTGAATTTTCTCTCAAAATAAAAGTAATATTAACATGAAAATATATATTCAGGAAGTCTTAATTAAAATCTTTCTAAATATATATTTTCAAGTAATATTATTTTTAGTTAAGGAGAAAATTCAAGATATAGGTAGATGGCAGGGTCAGGTATCTTCTTGGCTGACTGTACCGATAAATCTATTAGGGTTCTACAGCCTAGTGACGGACGGGCGATGGATATCGGGTAACGTATCATAATAATCATCTTATTGTATTGATGCAGGTAGCTTTAAACTATAAGATTTCATAAAAATAGTGCTTGGGTAAAGTTTCAGTTTCTTTTCTCTTTTCATAAGCAATTAACCAATAATTGTGCTCTTTTCAGAAGCAATTATTGGTTAATTGCTTATAAAAAGAGGACACTAAAGTTAATTGCTTATAAACTATTCATGTTTATTCATATAAATGGGCGTTACGTATGATATCTATCTATTGTACAGTCAGCCAAGGAGATACCTGACCCCGCCATCTAACTATATTTTGAATTTTCTCTTAAAATAAAAGTAATATTAACATGAAAATATATATTCAGGAAGTCTTAATTAAAATCTTTCTAAATATATATTTTCAAGTAATATTATTTTTAGTTAAGGAGAAAATTCAAGATATAGGTAGATGGCAGGGTCAGGTATCTTCTTGGCTGACTGTACCGATAAATCTATTAGGGTTCTACAGCCTAGTGACGGACGGGCGATGGATATCGGGTAACGTATCATAATAATCATCTTATTGTATTGATGCAGGTAGCTGCTACGTGAACAGATAACGGCTTCGCATTATAACAGACCCAAAATAAATAAAAGAAATACAATGAAACGATCAAGAAGTTAAACTCGAACAAATATTTGTGCTGACAGAAATAAAATCATCGTGACATTATTATTACAAACCAAAATATACACATAACTAAATCTGCCATTTTCATTTTTGCAAAGAAATTGTAAAAACACAGAAATGTGGTTTTTCTTCATTTTTATTAGGTAACTTTTCGATGCTTTCGCAAGGACGACATCTTTTTAGAAGCAATTTATTTTCAAATATACATATACGAGTATTTATTAAAGCAGTTATCTCTATACAACTGATAATGGTACTTGGTTAATGGAATGGTATTACAGCTTATTACACGACTGCCAAAAAGGAGTGTATTGCTCGCGAGTTCATGTTTGTATGTAGGTAAGTTTCTTTACTCCACCATAACTTCTGAATTCCTTAACAGATTTGCACTAGATATCGTTAGAATCCTTATACACCCCCAAGTGACAAGAGCTTTATTTATAAAGAGAAAACATTAGCGGCGTTATGCACTTTTTTGGATGAGTAAAAAATGTTAAACTCGCCTCAGGACACGTGACCTGAAATCGCCTGCCCGGCGTAGGAGAGGAAGTACTTTCACCTCTCTTTCAAACGCGGAGTTTTTACTTCTGCTGGAACTCCCGGAGTGAAACCTGTTGTTTTTATTTTGCCAATTTTTTCATATTAAAAAAGACGCAGGTAGAGTGCGTCATTATTGTAAGTAATAACTTTTAATTAATTGCCCCATAAAAGGTCTCGTCCTTACAAACCCTCTATTACTAAGAGGTTTAACCATTAAATAGCAAATTATAGCAGAAAAAGTATAATGTAAATTAATACTTTCATAATTCAATAATTATCTCAGTCTTAATAAATAAATTAATAAAATATTCAATGTCTTTTAAGTACCATATGTATCGTAATTCAATTTTATTTTATATTAAGTAGGGGTTTGCCGTGCCACTTTACCCTATCGGCTAAAGCTTTGAACAGACAACTTATATAAGCTTATAAAGCTTACGATTTCTCCACTTCCGAAAACAGTTTATCAGTGTCAGTAAGCAGACCTCCTCACTAACTGTTGACTACTGTAACCACGTTTTTATCGTCACTTCAAAATATATTGCAGCTTACGTATGATAGCTATTTTTATTTAAGAAATATAAACCGTAGGGACGACTGGAGACAAAAAGGGGACTTTGCCCAGCAGTGGGATATGCAGATAGGCTATTAAAAAAAAACGGTAATGGATGTTGAAGTGATCATCAAAATGTTGTACACCCAAGTTGTCAAAGGTAGCGAGTAGGCCTGCTGTATGCAAATCTGTGTAGGTTAATAAATACATTTCATCAAATAGTTACAGTTGGTCAAAAAAATCAAAAATATCTTGATTTATTTTTTATTTTATTTGTCCTGGTTCCTGCCAGTGGATCAATTAAAATTGTTCACATCCTTGGAGCTTTTCAGCAGAACCATTCTTTCTAATTTTTATCTATCTTTCAGCATAGAAATCGGGGTAGCTCTGTTGTTAAACTGATTTAAACCATAAAAATATTGAATAGAATTGATTTTTTTTTTGTAAAAACATTCTATTTTTTGTTATGATTTCTTATTTATAAATTCGAGAACGATTATTTTTATGATAAATCAATAAAATCTACTTAATTGAAGTACTTATTTAGAGTAAAAATGTATCATTGACAAAATTGTTTTCAACGCTGGTTTTTGGGAGACAGAAGTGCTCAAGATAAGTCTGTTCAGAGCCTTACGAACGTGCCATTATACAATAACCTTATAGTAATAATTGCATTTTGTAGTACCTATTTAATAATACGTAAGCATAAGTACAATCTCAAATAATAAAACAAACTTTTGTAATTATGTACACTGAGGCTTATCTGACCAATATTTCAAAAAGAAATCACGTATAATATTTCAGAGGCACTTTTTTTAATATTTAACAAGCACACAAATGTGTATCAATCATAGAGTAGCCTAAAATGGATCCAAAATTGCGATGTAAAAGTTCTGTGTTAGTAAATAACTATTTGTCGATGGTCAATTTTGGAACTACGAGGGCTTTCCTTTCCATTACATTTATCTCTATGCTCGGTAAAGAAGTCTCGGTGGCTCTATTATTAAACCGATTTTGAATTAAAATATTGCTTGGCTTCCTACGTGTATTGAGTTCTCAAGTTACTACAGCGATGGCAAAGTATTATATTGACTTTGAAAGGCACTTCCGAAGGCCAGGTACGCGATAAGGCACTGTACAAATTTGACAAAATAATTGCAAAAATATTAATATATAACATTTTCTTCTTAAATAATATTGGAGAATTGTAAATTTATTATTATTTCTAAAATTGCTGCAGATCATAATTAATTATTATATTTGATGGTCGATAATATGGCTATGAAATCATATTATTAACATAATCTTACGTTTTGAAATCCTAGGTGCACCAAAAAGTTCACTTCCTAGTGAAATTTTGTAACCTTAACTATGTTCTTTATAAGTAATCTCATTCCTTACGATTAAAGTGTTATGTACAATAATTAATAAGCAATGGATAGGTTAGTATCAGAAAACGGTTAAACAAAATGGCTGGATGAAACAAAATGGCGGAAAATAATATGAATCTTACACTATTGTACAAAATAATTCGATTTTCTCATTCGTGACTCGGTCGTTCTTTTTATTTTTTTATACACACTAACTGCTAAATCACTTGACATTCTTCGAGGGTATGTTCAGTCCGTAATTATTATTATTTTTCCCCAATGAGAAGTAAAATTCACGAGCTGGTCACTTAAAAGATGTCAATTGATTTTTCATAGCAATTTCTTCTTCGGGAAAGATCAGTTCATTTAAGAAAATATGTCAAGGAAATCACCAGTCAGTCTGCATAAACTCAATCGAGTTATATTAGTATATAAAACTACTTAACTTTAATCGGACTTGTAAAAGATGGCAGTTCTCTTGGCTATGTGAAATGTCCGTTAAATTCTGTTGTACCAAATCCGCCCTAACCAATCCATATGAAACATTGCAAAATCTACTTCGTGAATTATGAATGCCCAATTATTTATATCCAATTGTTCAGCCATAAAATTCCTATCGTGTGATCACTAAAATAAGTTCAGTAAAGTAAAACGTAAAGTTACAATTAAAAACCTAATTAAAACACTAACTATCACTGCAAAAGTGTACACATCACACGGTTTTAAAAATAAAATAAGAACGCATCCAAGAACAGCTGCTGTGTTGATCGCGTCCGTATGAAAAACCAAGATGGCGGACGCGACGACCGTTTTTAATTTAAAATCTTTTTTGTATAAAATTAGAAATAGGGTGAAGGCAGCCGAAGATATGAATGGATCGTATTGTTTTAAAATTAAGAAGTATACAGTAGATATGGTAGTTTTGTCTATGGCGTCACAGAGCAGGCGAACCAAGAGTTGGGTACAGCAGATCACCGCTGAAAAAATCCAAGGATCCGCGACGTTCTGGTGGGGACGGGCGCTTCCGGCAGCTTCCTCCTCTTCTCGGTGGTCAGCTTGTGCTTCATCTGCTCGTCGATCAACTCTTGCATGTCCATCTGAAAGGTACATGTGTTGATTTATGATTCCTCTTTTAGGTGAATGTTTTCTAAAATATGGTGGTGCCCCTTAAACCCGCCAATCTCGAAATCCACTGAACTCTGGAGCGCGGGTTCGTGGTGGCACCTATTGGGGGGAGAGGGGGGTAAATTTTCGTCAATTTCGGCGACCCCTAATACCAGTCGCTTGGGAGCGTCGAACCCCTCGCACCCCCGGGTTAAGGCGGTCCTGATGACTAGTAGTCATCTTTGAAATGAGAATTTGTTTTCTCCGCTAATTAACTAACTGCGTAAAGCTTTGTAAGTGTTGGGTGGATTGGTAGAATATGAAAGGCAGGGAAGATTCAGTTCCATCAGGTTGTCTAATCTTTGTGTCCACATCGAGTTTTTGGTTGTAACTTTGTAGCAGGCTATATGGCAAGATTTATTTGGCCAAAAAGCAGTTCTTTTGTTTTCAAAAGAAATCTTTTTTATCCTTTTGGATAAAAAAATTGGTTGTCTATAAAGTCTGTTTACGGACGATAAGTTTACGGTGGAAGAGAGATAGATTCGTCACAAATCGAAAGCTTAGGCCGATTGTGCCTCTATATCGCTTAATCCGTGCTCTCGCTTGCACGCGGAACGTGACACTTTTATGTACGTGCAGCGATTTATTAGTCGTTATCTTAAAATTATTAGTAACCCTGTTTTAAACATACCTGCCACTGCTCGAGCTGTTGTCCGAGATCCACCTTCTGCCGGACAGCCTCGTACAGCTGGCTGTTGGCCTGCATCAGCTCTACTCGTGTCTTGGCCAAGGCCACCTGAAATTATTCGAAAAGAATATTAGTATGAGATTGATACTCTTTACTTTTCTAGTTCCAATAGCTGATGTATGCAAATGTCACGAAAAAAAAACTGGTTTGTCTGTGATACGCCAGTTGTTTAAGATGTACTACTAAAGCTGGAGAAGTATGTATTGGGGCTAGGTGAAGTTTTAGCTCCCGACACCAATGCAGCATTTAACGTGGGGAGAGCCCCACCTTAAGCACATTAAGCACAGGTTCTATTCGTTATATATATGATGTGTCTTCTAAGCTAATAACAGGGAGGAGGGGGGAGGGGGGGAGAGTGCAAATGAGCTCCCCATACTGGCTGGGTAATGCTCTAAGCTATCGCTTAGTTTGCATAAAGGCTTATCCGGCAGTGTTCCTGCCAGTAAAAGAGCGTTTTGGTTGTTCACATTTGCATCCCATAATAATGATGTTCTGAATTCATTGATAATACTAAATATTAGGTAATTTATCGGTTGTATAAGTACACATTTCTCTAGCTAGTATGATCAGTTCATAACTCCTTTTACATGTACTGAATAAGTAAAAGAACGGACAATATCCGATGGTAACCGGATGTCATTGCAGTTTTTGGCACGAGTCTCCCCCAAAAGATAAGACTATCAGCAAACTGTTAGTTAGTTGAGTTAGAGCCATTCTACCGGGAAAAGTCATTTTTGCAAGTAGCATGAATCGCCCGGCTAAGTACTACATTCACAGAAAACCGTCGTTGAAGTAGAAGCTTTACCGCTTCTACGCTTCGTTCGGTGAGTGAGAGAGCCGGAAGCCTATCCCTCCCCCATTTCCGCCCTTCATATAAGGATATCGGGGAGGAAATGGGGGAAGAAAGGCGTTGCCGGCCTTTGAAGGTCATGGGGGAAGGCCCCATCTCCTTGAAAGGCCGGCAACGCTCCTGTCACACCCTGGTGTTGCAGTTGTTCATGGACAGCGCTGATCGCTTACCATCAGGTGACACGCTTGCTCATTTGCCGTCCGATACCATAAAAAGCTGTGATAAGTTTTGCATAAGTACATATCGTGGTAAATTGTGAATTATAAATACCTCAACAGCCTTCTTCCTCTCAATGGCCTCGTCCCGCTCCTGCCTGGCCCGCGTCACCGCCTCGTCATTCTGGAGGCTGCTGTAGTTGGCGTCATTGAGCAGCTTGTCGCGCTCTTCAGCGGCTGCGCGCAGCTCCACTTCCGCTACGGAGAGCTGGAATAAAAAAAAATGGTTTTCTGTAAAATCGGTTTACAGGCGATAATTTTAGGTGGAACAGATAGATGCGTCGCGTGCGCGCTTAGGCCGATCGTGCCTCTATCGCTTGTTTTGCGCTTTCGCTTGCGCACGGAACGTGACATTTTTCGTGCGTGCAGCCGGCGTTCATCGATTTATTAGACGTTATCACATCAAAAAACATAATTGAATGGACTGTAGTAACGGAGATTGTGACCTGATCGCAACTTATATTCTTTCAGAACTGGAAAGAATTAATTCTGGAAAGAATGAATTAGGAGAGTCTATCCAAGTGGAACTAATGCTAGGAAAATTGTGAAAGTTGGAACAAGTCATGAGGTAATAGCGCTGCAGTAACTTAGGCATAGAGATCATTATGACGGAAACCCTACCTTGGTCTATCATATCTCACTATGCCTGCTGTTCTCTTCAATATCAGAGTTTTTTGCCTGGTTAGAGAGCTTCAGACGAAGACTGGCATTGTTGCATCGAAGAAGAAAGCTTATAGCAGGAGATGTAAGAGCTATTTTGATTCCGTTTTCCATGTATACGCTCACCAACACGCTAAACGTGGTTTTTGGGTCTTACGGCCGTAGGCTCTGTCAACCCCATAATGGATAATGACATGACACGATATATGTATACACATATACTATTACATACTTAAGCCATTTCACATCGGAACAAACCAAAATGGGATTATTAGTGAAAACATTGATAGCTACTTTGACCTTGATCCCACAAAAACATTGACTCAAAAGCGTACTAAAAACGTGTATTTAATTTAATCAAACTCTTTGTATGAGAACATAAAGATTTGATTGTTAATGCCTTGAAGCGCATCTAACGATCGTGTCCACACATAGAACAACAAAACATCTTTTGTTCTCCAAACATTGAAACGGATCTTGTGATATTTAATGAGAATAAAGATATCTTAATAATTACTCTAAAAAAGGTGTAGACTGCCGATTTCACTCGGGTCCCACGGCGTATTAAAAACTTCCGTGAATATAACGAACTGCATTGTCTTTACGTAGTAATACACGAAGATTAATTTGCGTTGCATCGAGAAGTTAGCTTGTACTTATAATCTTCGACAAAAGCGAATAAGACTAGGCGTTCACGTTTTTTGCATCTTCTTTGTTGTGCTTATGTGTGTAGATTTGAAATATTTTTTTCTTAATGTTCATTACTAAGCACTTTTATATCAATTAATATCTGACCAGTCATGCTGAAAGGCGTCGAGGTCATCGCGCCATCTTTGGCCTGCTCCTTTGACGATATGGAAGGAGATCGGAGAAACCTTTGCCCAAAAGTGGAACAGTAAAGGTTAATAAAAACAATATTACTTGCTGTCCCGGCGAACTACGTCTCGCCGTAGTGTATATATTCTTTGGTCTCGCTATATAATTTTTTTGTCGTGAATACTTCTTATATTTTAATAATTATTCTGCTATTCGGGGTGATAACAAAACCAACCAATCAAAGATTATAAAAATCGGGGCACCCATTCTTGAGTTTTAAGTGTTTGAAAAACCTGACTTTGTGTTATATATGCAGGTTCTGAAATGTGCACAATACAGTAGATGTACAAACACAACTTATAAATAGGCAACGACCAAAAAAGAACCAGAATACAAACTGGTTAGTAATAATTTCACATTTGTAACAAATATTTTGCTATTGATTGCGCCGTGTCACGCTACTATTTCCGCAATACTTCTATAGCATTATGCCATGCTCACATATTATTTACGTCATTTCTTCCAAAATCTCGATTCTGAACAGAAATAACAATAAAATGTTTTTCTCGTAAAATTTTGGAGACAATAATTTGCAAAGAGATTTATTATTAAAAACGTACCTATGTAAATTTAAATTATCCTGACCCCCAAAGTGCCGTAGATGGTGATATCATCGCAAAATTTGTAGAAAATAAAAGAAAGTGGCACATCGCGTGTCAAGAAAACATCACTGGTGGATGAAACGTGCTAATGTGAGAACCCGCCTTGATACATAATTTAGAATTCGAGCAAAAACTGGACGGGTATTAATTGGAATAAAAAGTAATAAAGAGACTAACAGACTTGTCTCGATTCATGACAGAGAGACAATAGGTACAGTCCACCACAATCTTATATAGCTTGGTAAAAAAGAAATACATTAATAAATAATTACTTAAAAAAATAAATGGATATTATGAAATTAGCGGAGTTTAGCGCAATAAGGGACATGCGGAAACAAAGAGGTGAGTCTTTTACCCAGCAATAGGACATTGCGGCTAGTTAAAAAAGTTACTTTAATATTTTTTCAGTATATTTTATCTTTGGGTCATTATATAATAAGATGATTTTTAATGGTTTTCAATATACTTTCTTACATTTGAAAAAATCGACTATGTCTAAAAGTATTAAATGGTAATGAAATCAACCAAAACAAGTTTATTTTGCAAAAAATGCATTTTTGTTACATGCTTTTTCAATTATAAATGAATCTTCATTGTAAAGTACTTTCCAAGATAAATCAAATGAGCTCAAACACGATTGGTGACCTTGTTTACTTTAGGAGTTCCTATGGCCACCTTCAGACTCCATCATCAGACCAGCGCAACGATTCCATAATACTGTATTGTCATCCGATTTACACATGCACGGAAAATTTCAGATTAATCGGTAACCGGGAAGTGGATCAATACCTAACTTGCAAGTTTTTATTACAGGCAAACATCGGGGGAGGTGAAACTAAAAATGGAACCTTATTTTTATAGAAAAAAGGATTTACAAGAATTCTTTGAGATTTTACAGTATACTGTATTATAGACTATTCTAAATGTTGTTTGTCTTGTTTTGCCTTAGTCGAGTTAGCGAGCTATAGAAATACGTTTTATGTTACGCCTACTTGGATGATGTCATATACATATAGTGTTAGGTAGACCAGTGTATTAAAATGGTAATTTTGGCTATGATTGCTACTGCTAGCTGACTTGTATATGTTTGTGTTATATCTTAATCCTTTGTGTTACTAGAAATATATTCAAGTAAATATATAAAGTAGCAATCGTTAGATTGGAAGAGAGGAAGATAGGGCTGCAAATACCGGATATTGAAATACAGTATATAGCCGTGTGGTATCCGGCAGAGTAGAATAGGACCACTCCAAGTCTTCCCGTGGATGTTGTAAAAGGCGACTTAGGAAATACAAGCTAAACAAAGCTTATAAACATCTAAGACACTTCTCCAACCCGTCTGGCCAGCGTGGAGAGTGTAGGCCAAGTCCTCTGGCTGCTCTGGCCAAGTATGGCCCTAGTAGTACAGGGAGGGTCGTGCTCCTGTAGTGGAGACTAAAAAGGACCTGATGATGATGATGATGATGATGAAATACAGTAAAAGGCTTGAATGTAATTTACATATTATTTCGTCTCCTTTCGCCCATCCTCTCTTGTCCAAACCATATCGACGTTCCTTTCTCAAGCCCACCTTTCCTACCTTTTGCCAGCAAAAGTAAGAAAAGCTCTTGTCCTCTCCCCAAGCCTACGTAAACATTGGTATCATTTTCAAAAATTGTTTACTGTACATCAAAGATTAGGATTTCTACGCTGATGGACAGAGAGAGAAATACTAGTTTTCTGCTATAAATATTTATTTCATAACCCAATGGAACATAACCCTTATTTTGTCGTTTTCTTGTAGCAATGAAAATAAAGACAAAGGCTTTTAAGAAGGGAATGTCCATCGACGCCTAACAAGCCATTCCATTCCAACCATAATTGGTGTTCCAAAGTTAGGAATGTAATTATAGTTCTCCACGACTCTTTTACTAAACGTCCTTGTTCCATCTATAGCCTCTTTGCTTTTTAAAATTCACTAGAATGCGTTTCTCAACATTCACGTTCTTTACTTTTTGCTTAGTAGTTGTCTTAAATAATCACACTTAAAAGGGCCCTTCCCAGCCTGATGAAAAGCTTGTTGTTTCATCCATTTGACTAACAAGCGAGAAGGCGATAACATTGGACGTAAATTTTGTTCCAGGTAATACGTGTTTTTCAGTAAGTCTTACAAGTCAGTGAAATATATGTTTTTTATTTAGAATCTTCATTACATTTGCGAGGTTTATATTAAAACATTTTCTTTACTTTGACTACTTATTAGTTCTTTATGAACGGCCGAAGTTCAGGTAAAATTTGTGCAGGAACCAGATTTTTGGAGGCTTATACTGAATTTGTTTCTCATATTTTTTTTTTATTTCAATAGAAACCTAGAAATAGCGCACAAGATAACTATAAGTTCACAAATTACTGAGGGGCTAGTAAAGCCTGATTTATTTTTTCTATGTCCGTCTCCGGGCCTCAAGCTACCTCCATACCAAATTTGACTGAAATCAGTTCAGTGGTCGAAGCGTAAAGAGTTAACAGAGATACATTAATACCATAGGCATGGATAGTATGGATTTATAACAATGTTTTATCGCGTATCCTCTTGAAAGAACCCCACTTTGAGAAACCCTTCTCTAGCTCATTGTAATCGAGCAGTTCTAGCCTTGACGGCATAAAAGGTCTGCAAGGTCAACTTTCACGCTTGGCAGTTATAATGTTAATGCTAGTAGTAAAAAGACAATTTAAAGTATAAAGCGCCAGAGAACTTTTCGTAACTTTTTTCTACTTTTGACCATTTGAATGCGGAGAAATCATGAAACTAGAGTAACGAACGTGCCCTGTTTTTCAAGAGAGAATTGAAAAATAGGTATTTGTTAAATCTATTGCAGTCGCGCAGTGTGCCCAATTTTTTTTTTTTTTTTACTAATTATTGAAGTAGGCATTTGTCTCCCATATCACCTGATGGTAAGTGACGATGAAGACGAGGATGTTACATTACTATTCAAGAGATACTCATTTATTCTACTTTTGAATGTCCCGGGATTGTACTTGTCTGGGAATATAAACGCAGGCAATTCATTCCACACCTTAGCTACTCGAACCAAAAAGGAACTGTTAAAGCGCTTAGTTCGATTCTTTGGTATTCCAACGATAAAAGGGTGGAATTTCTGTCTGCGTTAAATATCTCCCGCAGAGTGCGTTAGAGAGTTAGAGATAACTGCAGCTCGGACCGAAAATACCTATTAAAATTACACAAAATTAACGCTTCGTAGTCCCCTTTCTTCTCCAAAACTGAACCGATTTAATTTTTTTTTCATAAAAAATTAAATTTTTAGAATAAGCTATGGATGTGTTTCTTTGTTTTATTTTTTCTAATTTAATGGCTTCGAATTTGTTTTCTTGATGTTTGAACACAACGGAAATTCTCACCATTTTTTTAGAATTTTTGAAGGTTTATATCTCTAATTTATAATAATTCAATTAGGATAAAAATTTAAACATAGGGACCTACTTATATATCCATGTCTAAATCTTTATTTATAACGTATAACGTCTAGGAATTAGGGGTCTGGAGATATCATGTTTTTGAAGAGAAACCTTCTTTAGCGGGTTTGTGCACTTTTTAGGATGGGTAAAAAATGTTAAAGTCGCGTCAGGACACGTGACCTGATCGGAAATTCGTAAGACGGACACGTGACATTCCAAAATATTCAAAAATGCACAACGTTAATGTTTAAGCTTTTACTTCTGCCGGCAGTCCAGCAGTGCAACAAATTGTTTTTTTTTTTTTTTTGTATAGTGCTATTTGGCAATTGTATACTATTATTTTTTTACACTCACCTACACCTATGTTAGTTTTTCGTATGTCTAAGTGGCTAACACTGGTGTCAGGGTTTTCAAGCTTGCCATCGATAATAACAGCCGGGATCCGAAGAACGGAGTATATATTTTTTTTTATAAAGAAAATTTTGCTCTAAGTAGCTTACAATGTATGTGCACAATAAATTCGTAAGACTATTGTAACATAGATGTGGATTGTAAGCATTGATAGAGCCTGGTGCCCGCTCAAAGTTTCACAGAAACCTGTATTTACGGGTATTTATTTACTAGTTCAATGGGGTTAGCTCAATTTGTATTATTTGTTCCTATATACGAGTATTTGTCTATTATTAAGGCCTGAAGTTAATGTAAGGTCTTGTTATGCAAATCAATTTATAAAAAACAAATTCTTATATAGCAACAATAAATATTGGATAAGTATTATAACAAAAAAGATTTAAAAAATTGGTTGTTTGTAAATTCGGTTGCCGGACGAGTTCTGGAACCGCCTCTCGGCCTCTGACGTGGTTCCTTTAACGACTACCAGATGGCAGCCGGGACCACCGGCTTAACGTGCCTTCCGAATCAGGTGATTCAAGCCTGCAATATCCAGTTTTATGTGATAACGGTGGAAGAGAGATAGATGCGTCACAAGCCCAACACTTAGGCCGATCGTGCCTCTATTTATCTTGTTCTGCGCTCTCGCTTACACACGGAACGTGTCAATTTTCTTTATATGTCGTTATCACGTTAAAAACAAAAGCATTTTTATAACTTAACATCTGCATAGATTACTAACCAAATTATAATTACATAACAAAAGAGAAAACCCACCCAACCTTTAACCCCGACTTTCCTTTGCACCTCAACCTAGGCACCAACCAACGAGTACTAGCTTCCTAGTCCTAGGTCGTTCACCTTGACGTCACGTTCGTGACGTCACGCAGGTCACGCCATGCGGCAGATCGTATCGTTTTATTAGTGGCCATTGTTACGAGAACGGAGCCCGAGAGGTATATGCGGTAAATTGAAATTTTCGGTTATACTAATCATTTGTAAAAAAAAATTGGTTGTATATAATAATATGTAAAGTCGGTTTACGCACGATAATTAAACGTGATAACAGTGAGAGATTGATGCGCGATAGATACTTCTACTACTACTCCAGCAGCAGTAGGACATGCTGTTCCAAGAGCTTCGGAACGTGACATTTTTCGTGCATGTTCATCGATTTATAAGGCGTTCATCATCATCAAAATTTAAGAGCAACGCTCTTGTCGGTGGAGCTCCCTCCATCTTGGTCTATTCTCTGCAAGTCTTTTCACATCCTGGTACGAAACCCTTTCCACTTTTTCCTTTATCTGTTTAAAATAGCTATAAGGCGTTATAATGTCAAAATGATTTATTACTGAATAATAGTATGAAATAATATATAATAGAACTATAGATTAATTCTAGATATTAAGAAACTAATAATAATTACAACTACTTAAAAAAATATATATAAATATTTACAAATTATATAGTCCCTGCAAACCGTTATTCTGTGGCAACGTGCCCAAAAGGCTGGCAGTATTGCCACGTTGGATGGCAATGCTTATCCTTTGAGCCAGGTAATTGCCAGCCTTTTGGTCGCGGGATACCTCGATCAGTCTCTTTGACAGAAAGTCAAAGAGACGATGGGCTGATGGACACCACGGACCCATTGTCAAAATTGTTTGTCTGTAAAGTCTGTTTACGGACGATAATTTTACGCGATAATGATGGAAGAGAGATAGATGCGTCACAAACCGAACGCTTAAGCCGATCGTGCCTCTCTATCGCTTGCACGCGGAAAGTGACACTTTTTCGTGCATGCAGCCGGCGTTCATCGCTTTATAAATGTGCCGGAGAGAAATTCTCTGTTTTTAATTTGCGGGAAATTTCCAATAATTCTCGAGAATTTCTCAATAATTCCTGCACTTGAGAGAAAGAAGAAGAAATTTTCGGGAAAATCTGCCGACCCGTTCTCACCGTTCTTGAAAATTTCGAGCACGTCACAACACTAGTTGTATATCTAAAAGGCATCTGCGAAAACTCGCCACCCATTTTTGTCCCAACCTCCTTTGTTAAAACAACCGATCTGGTTTATGTCTTATGGACTTATACGATGAGGTCAATTGCTCTAGCTTGGTAAGGATAGCGCGTTATAGGATGGGTGGGCGGGTCCGTGGGCAATATGAGTCACCTTTAAAGTGTTTTCAAAAGCTGGCTAGTGGTTTTCTTAACCATAGCGTAGGTTTTTTTTATGGTGATGATGACATTAACATGTTATTAGAAAGATGATTTAAAATTATGTTTATTGGATATTAAAAAATATTACAATTAAAATTAAATATTTACTAGCTATCATCATCAGGTCCTTTTTAGTCTCCACTACAGGAGCACGACCCTCTCTGTACTACTAGGGCCATACTTGGCCAGAGCAGCCAGAGGACTTGGCCTACACTCTCCACGCTGGCCAGACGGGTTGGAGAGGTCTCTTAGATGTTTATAAGCTTTGTTTAGCTTGTATTTCCTAAGTCGCCTTCTACGACATCCATGGGAAGACTTGGAGTGGTCCTATTCTACTCTGCCGGATACCACACGGCTAAAAACTACTAGCTACAAAACTAAAAATTAATTAAATCTAAAATAAAAACCTACCTATATATAAAATCTAACTATAAATAAATAATGTCACGCTGGTGACATTTTTTATTTATAGACACTTTTTAAATTTATGGACATTTAAAAAAAAAATACTATATATTATTTATCTATCTATTCATGAATACAAAATGAATCCCTATTTCCTTTGGTCACGCACGACGTAACTTGAGAACGACTTTACCGATTTCATTTATCTTTTTTATATGTCACGACTTTTGATAATTTGTAAGATTTTACTTTCATACAAAAAATACATTTTCCGGTTGAATGTTAACAACTCTATGCGCACCGCTAAGAAAGATAACGCGCGAGCGTCGTGTTGTCCGTTCATTTACATAGACTAACAAATGTCACGACAGGACATTAATAAATAATAAACAAATATATACGGACAAATCACACAGATTGAGCTAGCCCCAAAGTAAGTTCGAGACTTGTGTTATGGGATACTAACTCAACTATACTATATTTTATAACAAATACATATATAGATACACATCCAAGACCCAGGCCAATCTGAAAAAGATCATTTTCCATCTTGACCGGGCCGGGGATCGAACCCGGTCACTCCGTGTCGCAGGCTGGCGTGTTGACCGCTGCGCCACGGAGCTAGTCGAAAATCGAGTAATTAAGAACTTTGAAAATATTTTTATTAAATTTATGAATATATTGCACGAAGTTGTGGAATTTGAAGTATTTTTAAATCACTTATTAATTAATAATTTACTTTACTAATTCGCTGGATTAATTAAATAGGTACATCAACATTATTTGTGTAGTTTAAGGTCGAGCCTTGCAAAAGATCACCGCCTTGCTGGAATTTAAAACATATACATAAGAAAATTTATAGACTGACATGTATAGACTAACACAATCCAATGAGAGCAATGCTCATATAATACGTAGTGCCTCCGTGGTCCAGTGGTTAAGGCGTTTGCCTGTTGACCCGAGGTCGTGGGTTCGATTCCCACGGGAAGCATACTTTCTTTGTTGCTTCCAGTTTGGCTAGGACATTGCAGGCTTGAATCACCTGATTGTCTGATAATGAAGATGATTCCGTGCTTCGTAAGGCACGTTCAGTCGTTGGTCCCGGCTGCCATCTGGTTGTCGTAAAAGGAAACCACGTAAGAGGCCGAGAGGGGGTTCCGAAGAACTGACACCAGGGTGTGTATGGTCGATTGACCGTGACACCTACTCGAAATGATGATGATTCGTAAAAAACAACATTCCCATGCTAATCCAGTCAGTGACTGACGTAGTTTTTGGCCTTAAACTTGCCTTAAACCCACATTGACGTCTTAGCAAAATAATCCCACGTTTTGCTCTAACTCATCTTATTCCGCATCGATGCTAATCTACTAACGAGATCATCCTCGTAATCTCGTTTGACGGTCTACCACGATGTACGACACGAAAATAATTAGCTGTATTTAAATGAAGCCATCTTGCGTTGGATTATTTTCGTTCACCTCATTAGGTATATTTTTATCGTCGTCTACTGTGTGTACTTACCCTGATCTAATAATAATAAATTTCATCAATACTAATAATAAATCTGTAAAGGTTGGTCATGGAGTAAGTTACTTTACTTTGTTTTATTGTATGATACTTCAACTAAATTGACGATTTTTAGAATTTTTCTGCATATGTTCCTCCATAACTCTTAAACGAATTAACAAAAATGTATGTTGATAGATAAACATTAGGACGTACAAGACACAGGACAGGATACTTAATTTCTTTCGTCATTTATGATAAGCGTGGGCGCCTATACGCGAGAGAATCACGGGCACAGCTAGTGATAATATCAATTGAATTAAAATCTCACCCGACAAGAGTGTATATCTGCTTGAATAGGTATACTACTCTCGGAAAGAAATGTGCAAAAAAAGTCTTATTGTAAATGTGTGATAGAGAATAGTAATTTAAACATGCTCGTTAAAGAGATCGATGTAGCTAGCACTGTCTTGTCTTTGCCACAGCTTATTTATGTGAATGTGTCTCAATATGACTTTTATATCTAACTAGCTTTTGCCCGTGGCTTCGCTCGCGTTAAGAAGTAGTTAGATACAAACTTTCATCCCCTATTTTATCCCTTTTGGGGTAGAATTGATTAAAATCCTTCCTTAGCGGATGCCTATGTCATAACATCTACCTGCATGCCAAATTTCAGCTCGATCCGTCCAGTCGTTTGGGCTGTGCGGTGATAGATCACTATGTCAGTTAGTCACCTTTGAGTTATATATACCTATTTAGATTAGTTCACTTATGTAGCTATCATCCATATCATATGTAGCCCCACCTTAAATATCGAGAGGAAACCTGCACACTAACGTCAGTGCTGGATTTGCCAACAGGCTGATTAAGCCTAACAGTCATCATAATCTGAGCTTTTCCCCCGGTTGCATTCTTCGCTGTGATGCTTCAGACCCCGGGGTCCGCTATTATGAATAATAAATAAATATATACGGACAAATCACACAGATTGAGCTAGCCCCAAAGTAAGTTCGAGACTTGCGTTATGGGATACTAACTCAACGATACTATATTTTATAACAAAAACATATATAGATACACATCCAAGACCCAGACCAATCTGAAAAAGATCATTTTCCATCTTGACCGGGCCGGGGATCGATCCCGGGCACTCTCGTGTCGCAGGCTGGCGTATTAACCGCTGCGCTACCGAGCTAGGAATTTGACAGAAGTGTCGTTTACAGGCGATAAGAACAAAATTTAACTAAACGTCGGTACCTCTTTGATCTACATTTGCAAAATAAATCAAATGAGGCCTCCACTATACAGAGAAAAAAAAGCTAACGCAATTATAGGTACTCTAATTGAATTCTACTAACACGTAAAAAAACGAATTGCATCCAAATGAGTCAATCACATTGAATCGGCGATCGAGTCAATTGAAATACCGTTCGAGTTACGGCGCCCCCAATCGATTTCTTGAAATCGATTCAGATTTTACGGGTACCGTAGCTGTAACGCAACCGTTGAGGTAGGAAGTGCTGCGGTTACTGCCTCAGATGAAAACTAAAATACAGATTACATTGACAACCTCTGTAGCGCAGTTAAAATGTAAGTGCCTTTGAAGGGTCCTGGCTCCTGGGTTCGATTCCCGCCCAACAGGTCTATTTGCTAACTTTTGTACATAACAAACTCGCTCTATTTGGTCTTGTCCTTTAGAGTTCTGAATCGTAAGTTGGTGGGTAAGACAGTCATTATAAGCAACATATCAGCCGCAAGAAGTTTACTGCTAGACATAGGTTTCCCCCAAGAATTTCTAGAATGACCGCTTGGAAGTCGGCTACATCCTGCGTTCGTAGTCGAGGGGACGAGTCATGTGTCTCTGGATCTGCTCTTGTTTTGCCGTTATAACTTTCTTTTATTAACAATAACCTTAGAAGAAAGCTCTGCAATGAGCTTATTCTTTTCATCTATGAATCTCTCCAAGTTTCGTCGAGCGTGGCCAGCGATGAAGCACTCTAGAACCTTCAAGAATGGCGTAGGCATAACTACTATCCGAGATTCAGTAGATAGCCTCGAAAATTGCATGGTACTTAAACAATCTTGCGCTTACCTTAGAAGACAGATCAGCAATGAGCTCATTCTTCTCATCTATCTGTCTCTCTCGCTCCAAGGCTCGTCGAGCGTGAGCGGCGATGGAGTCCCGCACTCTAGAACCTTCCAGAGTGGCATAGGCAGCGACGGCATCCGCGCAGGCCGCGGCCAAGGCTCCTCGGCGGAGGGTCTCGCCTTCGTCTCCATCCAGGGATGTGAGGGAGAGGTCTGAATGTAGTCCTGCAAAGAATAAGAAAGTTTAATAATAATGTAAAATTATTTAATCAGTTGAAAATTAGAATAGGTACGTGGGACTTATCAGGTGATCTTTTTGATATTAAAAAATGTAATACGATTGAGATAACTGTAGTCTAGTATCTGGCCTATATGAACTTTTTACAGATTATCGAATCTTCGCTAATCTTGCTGCGACGCCGGCGAGACGCGCCGTTAAACAGCGCAGAGCTTTTTAACAGCGCGCGTTTGACCGGCGTGCACTTTGAAATCGCGCATATAGTTTCAATGTACAGTTGTGTATAGTCATCATTGGGACCAATATAATAACAGAATTAGCTGTTTATTTTTCTATTAAAAGAGTGCAACAGCGACGTCGTAAAACATTGCAAATTGATTATTGAGCGCGCGCCTCGGCAGCGCTGGCCAGCGAGCGTTTCCCGAGTGATGCGTTTCACGACTATCAAGTGTAATTGCAAGCGCGCGCGTCTGTACGGCGTTGTTCAAACGCGTCACTCTGAAATAAGCTTATATGTTAAGGAGGATTGTAGTTGAACGTTCAATTTATGATAGGCTTATGCTCATTTACACACATTCATGGCCCAGGCTCAAGAAGATAATGATAGTTATGATAAGTTATGTCCACGTTTGTACTCAGGTGTTGGTATGAATCAGAGCAAAGCTAAAAATAAGCTTCTTCATCCATAATGCAAAGCATTTTATTAATAGAACGAATTTTACATTTGCAAAAGAATAATTAACCAAGTATGTATTTTCATTACTGGCGACCATTGTCGAGGTGTCCCACTATTGTTACTGCTATGGGAATGGCGGCTTCGCGTTGGTATCTTAATGGCCCGAATGCCGTGTGAATGACAATGCTGTTTGTTTTAATTATTCTTTGATTACGGACCACCGGGGTTGTTTACTCAAAAATATATTATTACCAGCTATTGCGCGTGGCTCCGCCCGACTTAATGTCGATCACTCGGGAATAGTAGAATTTCTTGGAATGAGTGGTAACGTATGTCCTTCCCCGGGCCTCAAACAACCTCCATACCAAATTTCATCCAAATTGGTTAAATGTTCCAAGTGTGAAAAGGTGACAGACAAAGTTACTTTCGCATTTATATATTAGTATGGATAGGTTTCTTTGAACACATTCATTGTCATATTTGACTTCTGAACAGTTGTTGACGTCAATAGTTTACTTATGGCTAAGTATAATATTACATTATTGTTGAGGTTTAATGCCGCTTCCAAAGCTGAGTGCAGAAGAATTGGGCACAAACAATCAAAACGTTGCACGCCATTAGTTGTCAGAAGTTTGCGATTAGCCCTGCAGCCGGCCTATTTGCTAACTCAGTGACCAACGTTTCAATAGTCACTTCAAAATACGTTGCGCGTTTTGTATGATTGACTATTTTTATTTAAGTCATATAAAAAGTAATGTATTTTGAAATGACTATCAATACGTTATACACTGAGTTAGCAAATAGGCCGGCAGGTCTGGGATATACTTCCTTTGTAACCGAATCTACTTAAGGGCGGTTAGACAACCTCTTGATTACGCAACTTAACCACATCACACATAATGCAATGTAACGCGAGTGCGTGATGGCATGGCGATGTCGTTAGAGCATTGTAAAACAAAAGACTGGAGGAAATCCGAGTTGCAACATATCTCTAACATTTGGATTCAAAGGTTAGCAGCGTGAATTATCGAGCTAAGAAACTCACAGCTACTTACCCTAGTGGAAAGTATCGGGTAAAAATAAAATAAATATATATGGACAAATCTCACAGATTGAGCTAGCCCCAAAGTAAGGTGTGTAATGGAATAATAACTCAACGATACTATATTTTATAACAAATACATATATCGATAAACATTCAAGACCCAGGTCAATCTGAAAAAGATCATTTTCCATCTTGACCTGACTGGGAATCGAACCCGGGCACCCTCGTGTTGCAGGCTGGCGTGTTACCCACTGCGACACGGATCTCGTGTTACTTACTTAGTTTAATGATTTTAAATTAATTTTGAGTTTGTGATAGTTCAGGCATTTGTTTGATTTAATTTTAGGTTTTGATTAATAATCTGAGAAACAAAACAAACAAAAATAATTAATAACATTAAAAAAATGATAAAATAATTAATTGATTAATAATAATAAATTTAATTGATAATTAATAATAATAATGAATAATATTAATTGATAATTAATTAATTAATAATCAATTTTATGAAAATTATTAAATTTTCCGGACAAATTAAAGGGCCGGATAAAGTCCGGACAAGAGTCAAAAAGTCAGGACATGTCCGGATTACTCCGGACGGATAGTAACCCTAACTCCAACAAGCATACACAAACTCAGAAAAACAATACAAATTTTTTGGTAGTCGTGTTTTTTTGTGAGCTTTCGTTATTTCACCGGGCCTTTGAGTCGAAGGCAGAGTGCCTTCAAATTGTATAGGCAACATCATCAAAGCCGTTGCCTGTGTGCAAGGTTTAGAGAGGCAGCAAACTCTTATATTGCCTGATGGGACGTGTTTTGCATGCATAGCCTGAAGGGCTGATCTGAGAAAAGCCTTTGGAGAGAGTCAACTGTCATTTTTTGCCTTAGGGGCCAAAAGGTATGTTGACAGAAGGGCCTATACCGGGTGCAAGTCACTCGGAGTCACTCAAGAAATCCTACTCTACGCACTCTATTCCGGTGGCGAGTGCGACTGCGACGCGAGGAGAGTGGTAAAAATAGTTTTTCTCACTGAACAGATTTTTTTTTTTTTAATGAGGCTTATTATGTATAGGCAGTATCAGTGCGCACGCCTCTATGCTTACTAGCAGTATAATGTACCTACTAGCAGTTTTATATAACAATCAAGTGCAAAACAATCAATTAGTTAAATTTGCATGTCCATGCCAGCACGAATTCTTCAACGCCAAGTGATTTGCATTCAAGAGCACATGGACGCAGCGAACCACACGCTAAACACTGCAATCAAGCCAATCTGCGGAGCGTACAGAGCCTGCCTGTTGCGCAACTGACCATGGTCAGCCAGTCATTCACATAGTACACTTGCAACATTGTTTTGTTTCATCGGCAATATAAGTTAGGGTCATCATCATTCCAGCCGTTAGAGTCCACTACTGGACAAAAGGCTCTCCCAAGGATTCTTCGTTCCATGGGAGGATATTGCCATACTCACCACAGGCGGGTTGAAAAGTGCAGTTTCTTTGGCCTCTCGTGCTTCCGAGGCTGCTGCCCATCGGAAGCATTTTTAAGCTGGTGAAAGATAGGAATTTGTTGGATTTTTTTTTTTTTTTTTACTAAATATTGAATTAGGCATTTGTCTCCCATCTCACCTGATGGCAAGTGACGATGAAGACGAGGATGTTACATGCCTATCCAAGAGATACCCATTTATTCTACTTTTGAATGTCCCGGGACTGTACTTGTTTGGGAATATAGACGCAGGCAGTTCATTCCACACCTTAGCTACTCGAACCAAAAAGGAACTGTCAAAGCGTTTAGTTCGACTCTTTGGTATTCCAACGATAAAAGGGTGAAATTGAAATTGATTTGGGAAGGGAATGAAGGTATCGGGATACTACTCGCTCTGATGAATGGGGGGAAAGCTATACAGGATATTATTTCTCATACACTTTGTCCCTTTGAAAACTTAATATGTCTACTGTTTAAAATTTTGTATTTTGTTAAACTTGTTTTTATGTTTTGTTAAATTTGTCATAAGTACCAAATAAATTTTCTTTCTTTCTTCTTGTAACATTGTTACAAATAACCATAGATTTGATCCATTTCTTTATCACGTTGCCATAATCCTAGTAAATGGACATTACAGCCATAAACATGAATAGCGTGGAACTGTTAGATCACTTACATCAGGGCACCGACCGCACACAGTTTGTTTAAATTGTTATTGCGTTATTTTACGATCAATACTGTTACTGACACTACTGATCTAGTTTTCCAGAGTTGCTAGTTTTATTTCTTCCATGTCAGTCTGGGAGAAAAGGAAATACGTAGAATGTACCAGCTGCTTCTTTTCACGCGCAGACCGCAGAAGCCGGCGGAGGGTATAGGCTAAAATTTAAAACGACTATGTGGCTAGCATACCATCTACTCGTAGTTGCTTTCCAACACTTAGAGCTATACTTAGAAATTGACAAATAACATTAAAAAAAGTAAAAGAAATAGTTAAACTTATTAAGGTAATTTAGCTAAAAGCTGTTTGAGGTATCGGTAGACCAGAGGGCTGGCAATTCCCTTGGACAGAGAATAAGCATTGCCATCCAACGTGGCAATGCCGCCAGACTTCTGGGTACCCTTCCGTGTGACAACGACCTGCGGGACATTTTTATTTATAGCTTTGGTGTTATCAAGGGTAGGTATTTATTTAATAATTTAATAAATATTTATTTTGTAGATTAAGTTTTAGATTTTATTGAAAAATTGTGTTAACATAATGTAACAAAAAAATTGTTATTACCAATATTATCGACTTGTTTTCAACACCAAATCAATGGAACGAAATTATTTATTATTGCCAAGTTAGACTATTGCTGTGTGGTTTCTGGCAGAGTAGAATAGGACCACTCCAAGTCTTTCCGTGGATGACGTAGAAGGCGACTTAGAACAAGCTAAACAAAGCTACATCAAATATGACCTCTCCAACCCGTCTGGCCAGCGTGGAGAGAGTAGGCCAAATCCTCTGTCTGTTCTGGCCAAATATGCTTTGATAGTACAGAGAGGGTCGTGCTCATGTAGTGGTAGTGTAGTGGACTAAAAGACCTGATGATGATGAAGTTAGACTATTTATAATAAATAAATATATACGGACAAATCACACAGATTGAGCTAGCCCCAAAGTTAGTTCGAGACTTGTATTATGGGATACTAACTCAACGATGCTATATTTTTATAACAAATACATATATAGATACACATCCAAGACCCAGACCAATCTGAAAAAGATCATTTTCCATCTTGACCTAGCCGTGGATCGAACCCGGTCACTCCGTGTCGCAGGCAGGCGTGTTGACCGCTGCGCCACGGAGCTAGTCTAATTTATACGTATAGAGATTCAAGCGAAAGCTAGAATATGAACGTATGACTAAATGCTTAACTTACTTAAAGACTCCAGCCTGTTACACTTAGAAACTGACATATGACAGAGACAAATCTGTGTTTTAATCGTATAAAATTACGGCTTTCACTAGCGACCGCCGGCGGGTTTCGCTTTCCAACATTACGTTAGGTATTGTCTATGGCGTATTTAGATATGATGCTCAGGGCACCATGTTTTTTCCACTAAAACCCCCTTACTGTATCGTATTGACACTGTTTTGACATGTAATTATGTAATGTATGTTATAAGTGTTTTTATTTTGCATTCACAATGCTATTTTGATATAATCTTAATAAATTAAAAAATAAAATATGGTGAAAAAATTTCATGCGGGCGGGACTCGAACCAGCGACCTAGGTCTATGTACGACCTACGCTCTGCCAGCTGAGCTACCGCATGATCCTGGTGGGATGGGAATCATGCGGTAGCTCAGATGGCAGATTTTTCACGATATTTTATTTCTTAATTTTTAAAAAATGTAATGCAATGCAAATGCAAAACGAGTGGAGATATTTCCATTCGTGTCTCACGTATTGTGGCGTCTCTCTCTTCAGTAAGTTAGACAGATAGCGTTGATAAAAAAAGCAAGTGCCAATTTCATAAATGATAAAATTTTATCATGACTTTTTTATCTAGGTCCTTATTTGACACTTGACTTGCAACGTACTGGACTGAGTTTCTTTCTCAGAAGAATAATATACATAGAAGCCGCATAAAAATAGAAACTGAAAACAGATAGTTGACACTGTATTTTTCTTATGAGCTTTCGCTTATGACAGAATGAGACAAAAACTTCAGTCAGTTTCTATTATTTTCATGGTTGTCCCGACTTGAAATGTCAATGGACTCCATTGGACTCCAATTAAATCCGACTAAATTCAAAATAACTTATTACAGTTCAACGTCTGTAATATTAGCATCTTGCCGATTTGATCGGGTTATATATCGACAAAAACATTGCGGCGGAATTGTGATGTCTGCAAATTAAATATAGGATTGTGCTAAAATTCTCACGGAAAAAAGTATTCACCGGTGTTGGGTTGGTGCGTTATCAAATGACCATTATACTAAACAATGTCTTGTGCAATGGAGCGATGTAAATCCCATTCAGGACGAACAGAAATAAATTCTGTAAAACATAATTTTCTTCGGTAAGTTTTTCAGTTAAAAGTGCATAATTAAAACCCAAAATACCTCAAAATACAACAATAATATTGTCAATTATATAACGTATTGTATAAATGACAACTTTTATAGGTATTTTGCTTAAAATTATCGTTTTTTCCTTATTTCAAATTAGGTTAGTTTTTTTGCTAGTGATGTGGTAAAATCACGTATCTACGAGTATATCGATATTTTTTATGACGGTCTTGCTATCAGGGATATTTTTGTTAGTGTTGAGCCATGCAATAGTAATGTAACAAATTGAACCATCATGGTAATTAAACAACCAGCAAAGTGTGAGTCGGACTCGCGCACGAAGGGTTCCGTACCATCCTTACATATAATAATATAAATGTGAAAGTGAGTTTGTTTGTTACGCTTCCACGCCGTAACTTCTGAACCGATCATCATGAAATTTTGCATCATCATCATCACCATTGCACGATCTCTGGAGTACGGAAAAGAACATAGACATAAATTACATCTCAGAATAAGGTACTGTTATCGGGGATAGACATTAACGCGAGCGGAGCCGTGGGCGTAAGCTATAAAAACGCCCGAAATTTTTGTTTGTAATATTTCAACTGTCTCACTATCACGGTTCATGAGATACAGCCTGGTGACAGACAGATGGATATCGGAGTCATATTAGTAGGGTCCTGTTTTTATCCTTTGGGTACGGAACCCTAAAAAGAATCGATTTTTACTAATATGAAGAAAATTATTGTTGAAATTTTATTGCAGCTCCCTGAAGTAAAAGGATAAAAAGGTGTGGATCCGAGGAACTTTCAAGCGACATATTGGACATAAAATGTCATACATACTCGAATTTGTTCAAAATATTTTACTGCCGTGCCGATACATTAATTTCGAATATAAAATTAAATGGAAGCGATTGAAACACGATGCTTTACCTACATTTATATTTGCCGAATTATAAATCAATGGTAATAAGAAAGTTTACGGAAACGGTTTTATTATTTATATTTAAAATTATGAAAAACATTTTATTTTGGACAGTAATGAAAGTGGGTAAAGTAATCTCTTGTTTTTCTTCACCTCTTGTTTTTCTATTACCAACACTGTGAATTTTTCACAAATAACACACTGGCACTTTTTTACCCTAGTGTAAAAGTTTTATAAAATAAAAAATATCACTTGGAATTATGTGTTTCTCTTTACCTACCTGATTATGTTTCCTTTACTGACTGTTCCTCAAAGCTAGCTGGGAAAAGCTTTAGATGGTTTTGGAATATGCTGAATGGCCCATTGATCAAGTGAAAAATATATCTGACCTTATATTACCTTTTTATACATGAGCGCCCCATTGCAATTTAGAGTCTATTGTGATTCCTAAGAAGGTGGTATCATTTACAAAGTCTATTTTACCTTCAACTAGTATGTCAACGTTGGACTGCCTCACATTGGGGACTGTAAATCGAATGCATTGGGTTTTTTGCGCATTCATAGGTAAGGTAGGTAAGTAGGCACTGTTTGAATTTCGAAATAATCGAAAATATGATTGACATCATATTAGGTATTCTGCCGTTCGACCAATACTGGGTAAGGCCTAATGACCAGCAGTAGACAGTAGACGCGCGGTGGGTAATGTATGGATTTTTTTTTTACCTATTTATCAGATGAAGCCAAGCGGCGCCATGCGATTAGGAGTTATTTAGGTGTATCTTGACGTAACTTTTAAAGTAAAAGCCTCTTTAGCGGCTTTGTGCACTTTTTGGGATGGGTAAAATAGAAAACTCGCGTCAGGACACGTGAATTGATCGAAAATTCGTAAGAAGGACACGGACCTGAGTATGCCGCAAAGGCGAGTTTTCACTTCTGCCGGCACTCCTGGAGTGCAACTAGTTGTTTTTTTTTTATGAATCGTACTCATTTAACGAACCGATACAATCAGAGTAGAGTACATTTATGACTTTCTTAGGACGAAACATTTAGTCGATAAATATATTTCATCGATATAGTACAACCCTGATCACATCAGTACCCCAGGACAACCTGCACATTTACGCAAATGGCATTGTATATGCATCTCTTTCTGATGCTTTAACAATGCCATAAGTAAAAACAGTGTAGAATATTGTATTTTGTTGTTATTTTAACACGGTTTCTATGCTTTAGTTATTGTTCTGAGGTTTCTTTCGTATTCCTCTCAGCAGTGATCGTGCCGAAAGGCTAGTTGTTTTGTAAATTAAAAAAAATAATATCAAACTCGAATAAAATTTCATTTCAGTTCAACGCTACAACGTCATTGATTAAGAAAAATAGTGATTTTTAAATGTCTCTTTGTACCCTTCATTGCCCCCACTGGCGACGCTGCCCTGGTCGGATGAATCTCTTGATTTGAATCATACGCTTTTGGTATACTTGAGTGTCATCTCAATAAGGAACTGCATAAAAAGCATGATCAACAATGTTATCAGATACAATGTTGCACGGTAGGATGTGAAGCGGAAATTATTTTAGTCTTTATTGTAAATCTACACCTAAATCTAAATATATATAACTCAAAGGTGACTGACTGACATAGTGATCTATCAACGCACAGCCCAAACCACTGGACGGATCGGGCTGAAATTCGGCATGCAAGTAGATGTTATGACGTAGGCATCCGCTAAGGAAGGATTTTGTTCAATTCTACCCCCAAGGGGATAAAATAGGGGATGACAGTTTGTATGAAATGAAACTTTGTCAATTTTAAACCGATCAGGCTGAGACTTTGCATGCATAAAGCTACTATGACTACTCCTTCTTAACGCGAGCGAAGCCGCGGGCACAAGCTAGTTATAAATAGGAAAGATTTTAATGTTTGCACTGTAAAGGCCCCAAAACTACTGGACTGATTTGTAAAAATTCTTTCTGCTGTTGAATATAGGCTATAGATAAGATACGTATATCTACTACTGAGCGAAGCCAGAGCAGACCGCTAGTAACACTAATAAAGTAGCAGTACTAAGAAAATAAAGTAGTAAAGTAGCAGTGCGGATCGGGACCGAAACGGGGTCGAAACATGTCGGCCAGTAGCTGACTTCGTACGTGACGTTGTTACATATTTTAATAATAAAAAACATACTAATATAGGTAGATAATATTTCATCTGTCTTGCAAGAGTTCTTTTGCAAATGCCAGAGGCAACTTAGATTTTTTTTAAAGATGAAAATGTGATTAAAAGTATATTTTTTTAAAGATCTAAGTAATGACGACCTCTGTGGCTCAGTGGGAATAAAAGTGCCTTTGAATCGCAGGGTCCTGGGTTCCATCCCCGGTCAGGTCAAGATGGGATGGGGACGATCTTTTTCAGATTGGCCTGGGTCTAAGATGATTATCTATACCTATATGTATCTATTATCGTTAAATTAGTATTACCCGTCCCGGGGGTCTATACTCGGGATTGCTTAACAACTTTGCTTTTTTTTTCTTCTATGTTACGGCAAACATACAATCATCATCATTCCGTGTAGGTGACACGGTCAAACGACCATGCGGTGTCAGAGTTCGTCGAAACCGCCTCTTGGCTTCTGACGTGGTTCCTTTAACGACTACCAGACGGCAGCCGGGACCAACGGCTTAACGTGCCTTCCGAAGCACGGAATCATCTTTATTATCAGACAATGAGATGACTCAAGCCTGCAATGTCCTAACCAAAACCGTGGGAATCAAACCCACGACCCCGAGTCTACAGGCAAACGCCTTAACCACGGGACCACGGCGGTAGTTAAACATATAATAAGATAATTTATCAAAAAAAAATTCTCAACAATCGCAAGTAAATTGGTGCTCTCACTTTCTTCCATTTTTTATCAAAGTCACAAGATAATAAACATTTAGTTTTCACCGTCGCGTATTGTCCACGCTACATCACCGCGCTATAAGGAAGTGTTTAACAAGATCATCGTGCTAAGTTGTTGTGTGCTCCAAGTCACAAGAGAATACACATTTAAATTACCTATTATCGGTCTTATTATAAAACGTCATCATTATCCGATCAAAATAAATTGACAGTCACTGTTGACCAAACGTCACGTTAGGTGTCGTCTTATTTTGGTCAGATAATGGTTTAAACCAGTTACTAAAGTTAGTCCTCGTTTTATTAATTCAGTCTGGGTTTAATTAAAAGGGTCAGGGCTATTATCTTCACCTACTTGTCCGGTAGTTGCAGGTATGGCATTGGGTACGCTCCCGGCCTTCCGAACTGCTACTTGCTTTTCCCCCCATCCATCCTAATGAGTTTTATCCCAATACCTTAATTTGCTTCCCAAATACAATAATTTCCTATCATGACAGCTCCGTGGCGCAGTGGTTAACACGCCAGCCTGCGACACGGAGTGCCCGGGTTCGATCCCCGGCCAGGTCAAGATGGAAAATGATATTTTTCAGATTGGCCTGGGTCTTGGATGTTTATATATATATGTATTTGTTATAAAATATGGTATCGTTGAGTTATTATCCCATAACACAAGTCTCGAACTTATCTTGGGGCTAGCTCAATCTGTGTGATTTGTCCGTATATATTTATTTATTTATTCCCAGCTTGAAAATGCAATAGACGGGCAGCTGCAATGTTAATAGTTAGTACGGCAATATCCTCCCATGGAATTCATAAGATTTTCTCTGTTTCAAAATATATATTTCGTACATATCCCTTTCTCTGTTTGGTTTTTGTTCGGCGGGGGGCTCCCGTATGCCCCCGTCGTCTTTTCACTTGAGCTTTCTCGGCGATGATATTTTTTATACGTATTAGTTTATCTTTTTTTTTTTGAGAGGGTGTAATTTTCTTTATTATCTCCAAACAAATCTATCTATACATATAATAAAACAGTAAAAATATTTTGTCTGTACAATTAGAATTTTTGACTGAAATGGATAAAGGGACACTTAAAAAGAATAATAGAAAGCAAAATATTTTTTTTCGAATTTCTCGTCTGTCTGTCTGTCTGTCAGTCTGTCTGTCTGTCTGTCTGTCTGTCTGTCTGTATGTATGATCACGATTATCTCCGAAAATACTGAACCGATTTACTTCAAACTTTTACCAATTGCTTTCTTTTAACTCAGCAAAACATTTAAAGTTTGTTTCATCAAAATCGGTTCATTAAAAATAAAGTCATCGTCATTTGAATTAACTTAAGGCATGAGTTTGCCTGCAAACGTATAGCAAAAATAAAATAATAAGTGACATAAGAAAATTAAAATCCAAAGTCAATTCATCATCAATAAACGACAGCATTATACCTATCCATACTATCCATAGTTATCCATACTAATAAAAAAGGAGAAGCTGACTGACTGACTGACATATCAACGCAGGGCCTGAACTATAAGGGTTAGGAACTTGAAATTTTGCACAGGGGTTCCTTTTATAACTTAGGTGAGCACTAAGAAAGGATTTTTGGAAATTCATCTCCTAAGGGGGTAAAACGGGTTGCAAAGTTAGTATAAAACTTTGCCGTTTTTGAAGTTATTTAATTAAAATTCAATATTAAGGTGTTTCATTGAAAGTCATGAACTAATGTATTCCGGGTAATTCTAATGTACTTGAGACATCGACACTTACGCGGGCGGAGCCGCGGGCCAAAGGCAAACCTGACTTATATATCAACGCACAGCCGAAACTACTGTGCCCAGAAACTTGAAATTTGGCAAAGGGATTCTTTTTATGAAGTAAATGACCACTAAGAAAGGATTTTTAGAAAATCAAAGGGGGTGAAGTTTTATGGAATTTTCTCATTTCTGGACTTAGAAGTTTGAAAGTAGGTACACAAGTTCTCGATTAAAATTAAAAAAGATCTGTTTAGGTGAATTAGACAACATTCTCCCTTGAAGGGGTAAATTGGGGGTAAAGTTTGTATGGAATTTTTCCATTTCTAGACTTAGAATATAAAAATAGGTATGTAAGTTCTCGATTATAATTAAAAAGATCTGTGTAGGTGAAATGTATAAAATCCCCTCCTTAAGGGGCAACATGCGGAAGGGAGGGGGGGGGGGGGGGGGTAAGTTTGTATGGACATTTTCTCATTTCTGGACGTTCTGGATTACAAATAAAACTATGTATGTACGACGAAATTTTTGCCTGAAGGGATAAAATAGGGGAGTAAAGTTAGTTTGGTTTTTATTTTCATTTCTAGACTTAGAAGTATGAAAATAAGTATATACGTTCTAGATTACAATTAAAAAAGATCTGTGTAGGTGAAATGTATAAAATTCCCCCCTTGAGGGATATAGGGGAGGGGGGATTGTATGGAAATTTTCTCATTTCTGGACATAGAAGTATAAAAATAAGTATATATGTTTACATTACAATTAGATCTGTTTAGTTAAAATGGACGAAATTTCCCCTTGAAGGGGTAAAATAGGCGGGGTAAAGATTGTATGGATTTTTTTTATTTAAATATGACAATAAGAAGTTCTCCATTACAATAAAAAAATATCTGTGTAGGTGAAATAGGCAAAATCCCCTCCTTAAGGGCTAAAGATCTATGCAGGTGAAATGTATTAAATTCCCCCTTAAGAGGAAAAAGCAGAGGGGGAGGGGTTTGTATAGAATTCTTATCATTTCTACTGTTCCCAAGGGAACGACATTAACGCGGGCGGAGCCGCGGGCAACAGCTAGTATACAATAATCTTAATTTAAAATACTTATCAATAACCCTAACTATATTAATACTAAAAACTAAAATTATAAAAAAACTTAAAAATAAAAGAATTTAAATCTAAAAATCTTAACTAAGGTGTTGCCCGTGTGGCATAGTGCCAAGAACACTAGCTGCATTCCCCCGCTGAATAGCAATTGCAATTCTTTGCGCGAGGAAAGAGCCAGCCCTCTTGTCACCAGCGGCGTCGACAAGCCTGGGTGCTAACCCCTTAAAGAATTTCTTTGTGCTAGGACCCCATGGACCTAATGTTTCGACACCAAGCGGAACAAATATGTACTCATCAATAAGAGAAGTAGTAATCGTATTAGTTTGATTTTAGTTTGTTTTTGGGCTGCACGTCCGAACTTCCTGTCCTTTGAGTAAACCAAACACTCGAGATGGTGAGCTAAAATATTTTGTTTTATTGTTTGTTATCGCATAAGTCCATCATTTATGAATCGATTTTAGAAAATTTTAAATTCTATCAAATTCGGTTCAGTAGTATGATTGAAGTCGGTTTTTCTATATGAAAGAAGCATTTAGTTTTATTACATTAATGTAATAAAACTAAATGAAAACGCTTCTGCCTACAAATTTAACCACAAACAAGCGTAACTCAAGTTGCAACACCGCGTTACGGCTTATACAACAAACATTTACCGCTCTTAGAAGCCACTGGAAGTGCACGACAAGTGCATTGGGGAATTTAAACTTTTGGCTACTGTGTACCATGTGTGGTCCAGTGGCAATAGTTCGAGGGTTGGTAGAAATTTCTCTAAAAGTTTCGGGGCTTTGGGCTAGGCACGCTGGACGCTACACATTATAAATTTAATTATTTATATAAACGGGACTTAGCACGAACCTCTATATATCAATATATCTAACTCCATTAAAACGTCAATGGAAAAATAATAATAAAAAGATATGACTTTAAAAAAGATCTGATGATGATGAAGTCCCGTTTATATACACAACTAGATTTCGCCCGCGGCTCCGCCCGCGTCAATGTCGATCCCTCGGGAACTGTTCTTTTGCCCGGGATAAAATGTACCCTATGTCCTTCCCTGTACCCCAGATAACGTGTATGCAAAATTCCATGATGATCGGTTCAGTAGTTACAACGTGAAAGCGTAACAAACAAACAAACAAGCAAACAAATAAACAAACAAACAAACTCACTTTTGCATTTATAATATTAGTTAGGATTGAGTGATTAAAGCGCGAAAGTTTAAAAAAGAACTTATGGTTCACATTATTATTTGACACCGACTGCAGTTTAAAAACACTGGGTGAAGTCCGAAAATTGTAAAAAAAATTATGAATAAATTGCTTCATAAAACTAAAACATTGTAACTTATAAAGAATTTTTTAAATATGTATATGTATGTATTAAGAAATAAAATGAGTATTTATAATATCCATTATTTAGAACTAAAATAATAATAAAAAAAAAAAAAAATAACCTACTTAAAAATATATATTTACAAATCGTACAGTCCCTCCAGATGCTCACCTCTGGGCATCGTGCCCAAAAGGCTGGCAGCATTGCCTAATTGAATGGCAATGCTGATACGCTGAGCTAGGTAATTTCCAGCCCTTTGGTCACGAGATACCTCAATAAGCCTTTTAGCCAAGAAACTAAAAAGCTTATGCGCTGATGGACCCCACGGACCCAATGTTTCTACCCCAAAAGGCTCAAATATGTAGTTACCTCCGATACCTACATATTTGCGTCTTTTAAGGGTTTCTGCTCCAGCAGCGGCTGTGCCTGCCTTCGACTTGGTACTTTGGAGATGAGATGGCGCCAGTGTGTCGACGCAAGTAGCGTCCCATACCAGCGGTCGCCCCAATCTCCAGGGTACCAAAGTCATTCCGTCTGGTCTCTTGCCATCATCCCGTGTCAGGCCGTTTGGTTCTAAAACGGCAGGAACGTGAATGCTGGCAAGAGCACGGTAGATAATATTATTTAGGGCAGCATGACGCCCCAAACGGCCGGCACTTCTGGAACATGAGAGTCCGTGATGCCCAAAAGCATCAACGGTAACCCCACAGGGGCATAAATGAGGGACTGTAAATTTTGCGCCTAAGCGGAGTGCTGCTGCAAAACGAAAAGTGTCATCATGCAACAAAGTACCCAAGTTTGCGGATGGTAGTGCCTGCAACCAAAGCCCAGATTCCCATTCTGCAGATGCTAATAGGCGGGCGCGCTCTGCAGAGCTACAAGACGTTTTTAGTAAGTTATCTTGAGCAATTCGGCAGAGCGGCCCATCCCATAGCTTCTGCGATGACGGAATATCAGGAAATTTAGAATTTGGAACAAGAGCACGCCAAGCGTCTAAGGCCTCCGTGGCATTGCAAATTGAAGTCACGTTATTCTTTAGAATTTTTTTAAATAACGCTTCAATGCTATGCACAGAGGACAAAAACGCCGGGAGAGCAACATTGGATATTTTTCTGATTCCTAAACCTCCGTACTTGATAGGTAAGGAGGCTTGGTCCCAGACACGTTCACTAAAATCAATATTTAAAATGGCGGAAAGACAATAGTATTAAGAATAGTCTAAGTCTTTTGTTTCAATCCCCCATTGTACAGGGAACGTGAGCAATGGTGACCAGTAAAACCAGGCTTTTACAAGCCTAATACTGGCACCAGGCTCTATCAATGTTTACAATAGTACTATGTTAAAGACACCTATTCACTAGTTTTAATTGTAAACCATTTCTTATTATTGTAAACATTATTATGAGCGAAATAAACTTTATTATTATTATTATTATTAATTTTGAACGAATGCGTCTAACTTGTGGAGAAGTTGTGGATGTTTCCACAGATGACTACAACGGAGGTTGTAGGTGAAATTCGGAACGAACAGGCAGTGTCGAATAATAATGAAAGCGAAATGTGGTTGAATATTTATCAGACGATCATAAGCTGTCTGAAAATTTTTAATTTTAACATCTATAAAATGAGAAAATGATTCATCGTAAATAGGAGAGCCAAGAAGATGAAGTGAGGTTTTATCTAAAATTTTGATACCTGGACAAACTGCATTAAAATCATCAAAAACTTTTTCTTTTTCTGCACATGAGTCTGAAATAAATAATTCGCATTTACTAAAATTTAGATCTAAGCCAATGTTGTGGAGGCTGTTGGTGAGGGCCTGAAAGTCCTCAAAGACGGTTTGGGCCCTTGAAACCAAACAGCCATCGTCCAAATACCATGTATTGAGTTTAGAATTTAGCTGCTGAATGATAGGATGAATGGCGAGGCTAAACACTGCCGGTCCGAGTGGGTCGCCTTGCTGACAACCAACACAAGATAGTAAAAGATTGTTCTTATACATTAATTTTGAATTTTCACTATAACATTGCCAAATATATTTATAAATAGCCGGAACTTTATGTTTTACTTCAGCCAGCAAAGCAGCCCTATCCACAGAGTTAAAGGCATTCTTCACATCCACCTTCAACAATACCTCTGCTTCCCGATTATTTAAAAAGGCCCTTAAAGAGTGGACGGCGGCTTCACAGCCACCCTTAGAGCCAAAACCTAATTGGTGGGGTTGGAAGTAATCTCTAAGAGTGGCTGTAATGGCCTTACAGCATACTTTGGACGTGAGACGTCGGTACGATGTCCCAACAGCTATGGGTCTAATGCCACCGTCCTTTTTCTTCAAGGCACAAAGATTGGCGCCATAAAGAGTGTCCGTGATGCTTGGGACTACATTCCCGGCAAGCATTAAGTTTACAAGAGCCGTAATGTCCTTCAGAAGCTCTGACCCGGCGTTCCCGCAGTCGCCCCCAATTAAGTCCTTTAAATGCTGGGGAGACAGACCATCAAGACCGCCAGCCGAACCACTTCTGAAAGACATTATTGCCCCGACTACATCCTCTATAGATGCAATCAGCGGGCTCTCTGTGACATCAGGTGGATCAGGAAGGTTTAGATTTCCTGAAGATGGGTGCTTGTCACGCAGAGCAGACAGAGTCTCTGGGGTGTCTGGCGCAATAGCATCGTCGGAGAACAGAATTCTAGCTGCCCCTCTGATATCACCCTCGCTTATCTTTGATTCCACGTATTGAGAAAAGGATCTTTTGATTTTGGAATTTTGATTCGAAGTGTTAGTTATGGATGTTGATTCATTACAATTATATTTGATTTTGGATGCTAAAGAGTTATGGCCTGCCGAATCCTTTTTCCCAACATGCAGAATTCTGTAGGGGAAAGTAAGTAAATGCTCCCAAGATTCATGGGTGTTGTGAGAAATAACATTTTTAATACATTTAGATAAAGTTTGAGCTACACAAATGCGTGCGCTCTTAGGGATTCTTTTAACTAATGGTTTTGAATTCTTAAAAGTGGAAAGCTGTTGATGGAGTGGTAGAGGAGGTGCTGATGTCGAGGTTATTTGTGGTGTTACTGCTACCGTATGGTTCGTCAAAAGAGGCCCACCAGAAGGGTTTTTATGGGCGCGAGCTAAATGGATTTTAAGGCCTCTTTGACCCTTAAAAAATCGGAGTTGGGAGCACTTATCGCACCGAATTAAGTTCCCCGACGAAGAACTTGGATCTGTGTCATTGCATGATGAACTCGCACTTTCACCTGACAACATGAAACTTTCTTAAATAAATACTTTTACGAAAGCTTTTGATACATTATAGCGGCATTGGATAAATAGTTATAAAATAAAATCACTGTAAATAAATAAACTTCTGTCACTTCTTGACACCGTTGAACTGGCTAGGCGCATGCGAAAAATACGAGTCGCCTTGGAGACGCCTGGTTTCGACCAATGGCAGCAAGAGTACGTCCGTGTCAAGACTTGTTACCCGGGACAACGTTTGACGGGTGGCTTTGGCGTCTATGTCTCACGACAAAAATCAAAACAAATTTTTCATGCACAATAACTGCTTTCTACGCGCTTGAATAGGGCTGCCAACACTAAAACACAATTTGGATAAATTATTGGCAACTTGGTACAAAGGCGGACTTAACGCTTAGCAATCTCTTCCAGTCAACCTTAGGGAAGATTGAAAAAAGATCATGGATTGGGAAAAGGAAGAAGCAGGCCAGACGGGTTGGAGAGGTCTCTCAGATGTTTATAAGCTTTGTTTAGCTTGTATTTCCTATGTCGCCTTCTACGACATCCACGGGAAGACTTGGAGTGGTCCTATTCTACTCTGCCGAGTACCACACGGCAATGTATTATATGATATATTTAATCTACACAAAAACTACTATGTTTAGAAGTTTAAGTGGTACATGTAGGAAATTATTAAGCATAAAATCTTTGATATAAAAAGACCGACTTAAATCAAATTACTGAACCGATTTTAATGAGACCGATTTGAAAGCATAACTTTCAAACAAAAAAGTTTTTTTTTAAATCAGTTTATTAATGACAGATTATGCGGTAACAAACAATAAAAAAATAATAATTGATGACCACCTCCTTTTTTTTAAGTCGGTTAAAAGTTTATTCCGTAATACTATAATAAACTAAAAAGACAGACGAACAAGAATAAATTACTTCACGCCAATTTGCATTACAATAATCTCAGCTAAAGTGTCAAATTACGAAACTATCAACACTTATCTTTTTACAAAACAAAATTACATCTCATCACATGCTTAAGCCTAACAATCAACGTTAAACAACTGTTATTCAACATTAAGTCGCAGTAACGTTATAATATAGCGTTAGCAAAAACACTTATAATGTAACAAGCCTAACTAGAATGTCATTACGTTGCAAAAACGTCATTAGCGTTCCAAATCGCTGCGTCTGAATACTACTGCGTCTTGAAAGAGTTTGAAATTAACTAAGTCAATAGTCAAGTATTTTATTCATCGTAAGATATTTTAAATACCATTTGGTGAACGTTAACTTTAATTTCACATTATTATTTACAACATTAATATTGTTGACGTCAATAACTCACTTAGAGCTAAGTTTACGCCGCTTCCAAGTCGGAGTGCAGAAGAGGCGGCAGCAAACTGCACAGCGCATTTTCTCCAAATGTCATCTACTTATAATCTACGACATACTTAGAACTAAATGCGTGGACTTGAGCATACATTGTCATGTCATAAAATAAAATTCAATTTGTAATATGAAATAATAGTAATGAAAAAAAAGTTTATTTAAAGTTCTGATTAAATTTCAATGTCAAATCACAATACGTACAAATTGTACCAATTCATTACATTTTTATATTAATGTCATGACGAGGGTCCGGCACCGATAAGGTTGCTTTTATTATTTGATTGTAACTGCTAGTTATCAAAACAGCCCAGTTTTAATAAGAGTGTTACCTCGGAATGAAATACAAGTTCAACTTAGTTGGAAACTCGAATAAAACTCTGTTTTGACATTTGTAAAGTTTTTTTTTTACATCCATTTGATAGCCAAAAGGATGTTAACCACTACCACAATTTCTTGCCAAAATGCAACAGATAGCAGCGGATAGAGACGAGTGAAAAAGTAAGGGGGAAGCCTTTGCCCAGCAGTAGGAGACAAAATCTAAAGATTATTAAAAACATCATCATCATCATCATCAGGTCCTTTTTAGTCTCCACTACAGGAGCACGACCCTCTCTGTACTACCGGAGCCATACTTGGCCAGGGCAGCCAGAGGACTTGGCCTACACTCTCCACGCTGGCCAGACGGGTTGGAGAGGTGTGTTAGATGTTTATAAGCTTTGTTTAGCTTGTATTTCCTAAGTCGCCTTCTACGACATCCACGGGAAGACTTGGAGTGGTCCTATTCTACTCTGCCGGATACCACACGGCTAAAAACATGTTTAATCCTAATCCTAACTAATATTATAAATGCGAAGTAAGTTTGTTTGTTACGCTTTTACGCTGTAACTACTGACCCGATCATCATGAAATTTTGCATACAAGTTCTCTGGAGTACGGAGAAGGACTCCCGGGAAAAAGTACTATTCCCGAGGGATCGACATTGACGCGGGCGGAGCCGCGGGCGAAAGCTAGTTTCTAATAAAATCAAGTATTAGCGCCCAAAACTAAGTTTTCTTTTACAATTATTTCGCTTTATAAGGTTTTTAATATTAAAAATGTTGAGCATAAATTTATCTATACCATCCAATACTTTTACTCGAATAAGATCAATTTTTTTTAAGAATAGTGCGAAATTCACGCAGTTCTTTTTAGCTATAGAATTATCTGAAATTAGTAACAGTAACGAGCAGTAACAATTAAGTGTAATGTAAAATAACGCCCATAACTGAAAGTTTCCGGATTCGGAACGGATGGATCTAGTGCACAATATAGCCAGTCACTACATCGTTGATCTCTATATTGGGACGAGTCAAAACCGATTTATACCTCAAACTTTTTTTAGAATTTAATAATTTGATTGATTTTTATTGCGTGGTAAATTATTATTGAAATTTGTTTGTCAGAGTGCTTTAGCAGGTACCTCATAAGCTTTTGTTCCTGCCCACTGCTGGTGTTTGTCAGTTTACGCAAAGCCGTTTCAAAAATCTACACCCACTTCCAATGACATCCGCAAAAAAATACTTCCTGAAGAGATATGGGTTAATGCAGTGTTCAATTCACATTCACACGATAACCGTAAAGAGAATGAGGTCAAAGTTTCTGATATACCTCGCAGCAGATGGTCACGAATAGTCACGATAGAGCCTGGTACGGAACGTCACGATCGTTACCCTTACGAGCTTGTTGGTAAACACAAGGAAATATTGTCAATGCAGTAAAATACACAACTGCTTACCTACAACAATGCAATGGACAGGGTGAAAGAATACATGGAGTGTTAAATTCCACTTCCCTGATTAGACAACTTTCTCTCTACAAAAAATACAATGGTGTAGTGGCTAACACGCCTACTCGAGAAGTTCAGGGTTCGATTCCCAGCGCAGGAAAATCCTTGCACTTTTTTATCGCAGGCATTTGTCTGCGGTTCTGGTGCTCCTCAAGGAGGTTAGCGTCAGGTAGACTGCTGGTCGTATTAAAATTTCGCAAAATCATACTACAACATAAATGTTGTCATAATAGCGGACCCCGGGCTCGGACGCGTCACACCGGATGCATCCTCAGCAACCGGGAAAAGCTCAGATGAGAGAAAGAGAGATTATTTGTAGGTATATATTGTTAGCCGTTTTACACACATTGCTTATTCCTAAAGTTACATTATAATAGTAGAAAAATGTAGTACAGCCACAAGAAATGAAAACGTTGTTTTAAGATTATTTGCGACATAATATATTCAATTACTATGTCTTTTTTTATTAACCTCTCCCTTATTCTCTCTAATATTTTTAACCGACTTCAAAGGAGGAGGTTATCAATTCGGTTGTATGTTTTTTTTATGTTGTTTGTTACCTCATAATTCCGTCATTTATAAATCGATTTGAAAAATATGTTTTTATTTAAAATGATATGCATCCAAATTAAAATCTGTTAAGTATTTTGTTTGTCTGTTTTATATATGGAAGATAGAATTTGGTGGTCTAATTTTAAGGCCATAATAATCGTTACTTTTTGTGTAAGTACATTTTCAGCAACATTCGCCTAGTTCCTGCATAATGAGCTCATCAGGAAGTAGTTCTTGAGGTCGGGTCGACTATAACTCATTCCAAGCTCACGCTTGCTTGTTTAGACTGAACACAGACACGCAAGCTCTGCCTAGACTTTTTACAGAGTGCGGGATTTATTTGCGGTAAATACGTGTCTGGTATTATGTATACCATAGAAGTAGATACGCCATTTTTGATGTTTAATGCTTTGTGAGAATTAAATTTCAGACTTTACAAAACTCGTATTATTCATTATCATTATGTACATCAATGAGACCTCTTCACAACCCGTCTGGCCAGCGAGGAGAGTGTAGGCCAAACCCTCTGTCTGCTCTGGCCAAGTATGGCTCCGGTAGTACAGAGAGGGTCATGCTCCTGCAGTGGAGACTAAAAAGACCTGATGATGATGATGATGAAAATATAAAGCTTTTCAAAACGCTCTCCTCGCTGGCCAGACGGGTTGGAGAGGTCTCAGTGATGTTTATGAGCTTTGTTTAGCTTGTATTTCCTAAGTCGCCTTTTACGACATCCATGGGAAGACTTGGAGTGGTCCTATTCTACTCTGCCGGAAACCACACGGCTTCATATTTTCATGCAGTCTTTCTAACTTCTTTGCTAAATAGTGTTTCTATCGTGTATTTTCGCGAATCGTGACGTTCTAACTGCCTCGTAACTGGCTGCATTAAAACCAGTTTTTGAAATAATGGGCACCAAGAATAGGGGAAAACATGCGCTCGCGACGAGGGTTATACATTTATAGTCGTCTACAGTATAGTGCTGCTTCATGTTGTTAAGAGCCCGCCATATGCCAGGCGGCGTGGCGATACAAACGCGGATGGTCTAAACGCGTTGGCTACTTTGGATATTTTCGTTTTTTAGGAATATTCAAGGGTTATTCGAAAAAGAAAAACATATGATGGCTGCCTTATCTGTAATGCAATAATAATCAAAAGTTTCAAGGTTAGGGGAGAAGGGGGTAATGGGAGTCACTTAAGCGAGCTATCAAATAAAAGCTTATTTCGAAATAATACCTTGATTAAAATTGTTTAATAATAGACTTTACTTATTTATCTACTAGTTGTTATCACTTTTCACCACTTTGGAAATCAATTTCGGATATATTTCCGCGTTTTAAAAAAAAACAATTTTGACTCCCATTGCACTAACCTCAGTACAATGGGAATCAGACATGTGGGAAATCAGAGTCAAACAATCGCAGACACTACATTCGGCAGTATACCATCCAGTGCAATCACCAGTTGATCAGCTAGCCTATTTGATTTTTCTGACTTGTAATATCGGCATCTATAAGGGTAAAAAAATTTGAATGTTTTTGCGGGTAATGGTAATCACTAGCGGGCTCTTTGGCTCCCATTACCCAAAACCTATACTGCATGTTAATTGTAAAATTTAATAACACACAGTAAATTTAATCGCAATCTAATATGCTTAATAAAATTTTGAATAACAAGGATAAATCTATCCATACTCATTAATTTGGTACAGCTACAACGTCTATACTCACCGTTAATGTTGTTTTGACGAAAATTTACACCGGCGAGGCGTGAAAATGAAACATAATTGTCACTCAAAAACGCGTGGAGCTACTAGCGCGAGTCATTCGTACAATAGGCATTGGGTACAGAGCAAGCTGAACATGTCATTTACCTAGTTATTGAACGTTTGGTTTTGCTTAGAGGCACCTGAACCCGATTGCCCGCTGACTCCCATTACCCCTTTCTCCCCTAATTTTAATGTATTTGGTGAATAATGCTATATACCGAGTAAATTAGACGTGATTTGGAGGCAACTTTGCAATTTTTTAATATCGAGAAAATTTAACGCAATCGTGTTTTTGAATCATATAGTTACCAGAGTTAGTCCTGAACTTTGCTGCATTTTTATTTCAACTTGAGTATTTAATTATTATTGATATAACAGTCAATCATGCAAAGCAGTGGGAGGTAGTACGGGCCCTTAAGGCTTATCCGTGCCAATGGTCTTATACATGTGAAATTATAATCGTTTTGGACTCTTAAAGGGGTGACTTAGACCATCAAAATGAACAACTTTTCCTATGGGACCAATGCTGGGAACTCAAAAAAAAATTGACTATCCCATACAAACTGGCACATACAAAAAGTATCTAACTCTATCTGAGACCATTGGGTTTTTGAGTCTAAACTAAATCCATCCAGTGGTTATTAAAAGATATGAAGTAATCAATAAATTTACCAGCATACACGACCAGCGAATTTACCAGCATACGCGCGACACACATTAGGTACCCTTTTAGCCAGTCGAGTAAAAAGGGATGTATCATTTAAAAAAACTCATCCTGTCGATTAGGTATTAAGCTAATAGCATTAAATTTAGTCGTGCTAATCGGATCGAAAAGGATATCCGATTCGTATTAGCACGAATTAATCGCCGTTTAGCCAGCGGGACCTAGATTTGCCTCGTTTGGTTGATTCCTTATATCCGGTTTGTAATTAATGGGCCAACAATTTAAAGCCTAGTCGGTTTCGTGTAGGTACCTTTCACGGCTGCTCACGCAAAACTGTTTCATTATTAGTCTTAGACTTGTTATCTTAGCTTATCTAGTCTAAAAGTGCTATATCTAGATTGAACATTTCACAACAATCAAACAAAAAGCTCGCTCTTGTAATATTTGACTAGAAACTTAATTCTTCCCTTATAATAAAAGATCGCTGGTCTTAGTAATTTTTTAAGTAGCTAATTTATCGTAATTATTATAAATCAACCAGGGTATGGCGAGTGACGAGCACGTACCGGCGTAGCGTCGAACACCCACCGATCAGATGGTCGGATAACCTGATTAAGGTCACTGAGAGTCACTGGACGCAGGCCGCTTCCAACCGATCTTATTGGTAATTGGAACTTGGGGGAGGCCTATGTCCAGCAGACTTCCTGTGGCTAATATGATGATGAATCAGGGTATTGAACTTTCTTTAATTAGGTATCTTTAGGTTTAGGAAATATGAAATACCGATGTTGGAAATGAAAGAAGTTAGAGAAACATACAATATTTTTAGTTGCTTTGTATTCAGTTGTAACCCCAACGTCTCCAGTTGTTTTCAAACTTGCCAGCTTCAATTCTTAGCAAGCCATCGTCCAGATCCTGCAGTTCGTTTTGTATCTCAGTATGAAGAGGCCTGGCTGGGACTTCCCATTGAAGAAATAAATATAACAGAGAAGGTTCTGTTGATACACATACGGAACGTTGGTTCTGTTGGTGTCATTCTCATCTTCCTGTGCGGTGGTTACAGATAAGGCATCCGGTGCACGCGCTCGGCGTCACGAGTTGTTACTTGCTTTTCCCCCATTAATCCGAGTGTGTAGTATTCCAATACCTTCATTCCCTTCTCAAATCCTATTCCTTCCCCAGCTAGAAAAAAATCCGATGGGCAGCAGCGTCGGAAGCACAATAAGCCAAAGAAATTGCGCTCGTTGACTCGCCTGTCAACAGTGGCTAGTATGGCAATATCCTTCCATGGAACGAAGAATACAAGGGAGAAGCCTTTGTCCAGCAGTGGACTTCTCACGGCTGTAATAATAAAAATAAAACGTACCTGAATCATCATCATGCCCCGTGTTCAGTTGTAACGCCAACGCCCTCAGCTGTTTGTACACTTGCACAGCTTCACTTCTCAGCCAGCCATCGTCCTGGTCTTCAGGTTCGCTTTCCATCTCAGCGTGGAGGGACCTGGCTGAGTCAGCAGTGTCCACAGGGTCTGGGGCGCCGATCCTCTCGGCTAATGTGTCGTGGGAGCGTTGCAGGCGTTCCAGCTCCTTCAGTGTGTTTTGGTATAGGTGTTCCTGTTGGGAATTTTACTATATTAGCACAGGTATCTTCTTCTTCTTTTCGAGTCGAAATGGTTCCATTTTCAAATATATTTTTTCTAATCCTTTTATAATGATGGTAACATAACAAAAAAACCGACCGAATGCGAGTCGGACTCGCGCACGAAGGATTCTGCACCATTCATTACCTCTGTTAAGTTTCAAATTATTAAAAATATTTTTTATTATATGGTGTAACTAAAAATTTATGGTTTTCGCAATTTTTCCTTTATGTGTTAATAGTCCATAGTCTATAGCCCAGTCATATTAGGTAAAAAAAGGGGTCAACCTCGGAATGAGAGATAATAAGCTATAAATTGGTATAAACCTTTGTTTTGTCGTGCTAAATGTTGTCTCAAAAGTCACAAATGATACCGTGTCCGCGTCTTAAGATATTGAAGGTCAAAGGTCATAAAGATTGGTTTTTTGTGAATATCTCGCTTTCTATTGCTTAAATGATATTTTTACCTATAATAAAAGTTGTAGAGTATAAAATTCTCTACAATTTTCATTTTGTGTTTTTTTTGATACGATCAACCGTTTTTGAGGTAGAGCGCAAAGAGTGCGCAGCGCACAGTCATATATGGTCCAATGCAAGGTCAAGCGTGAGTTACGGTTATCAGTACGTTATATAAAGTCTATTATTTATTAAATTATTATAATTATTAAACAATGGCCATTATTTATGTACTAATTATTAATTGGTGATATTTTATTAAAAATCAGTAACTTAATTATTTATATTTAACTATTCAACTATAGTATATTATTAATTCTGGAATATATATTTTCAGTTAAAAAGACAATAAGGGGATCTAAGAAGAGGAACTAAGATAATTCTCATACTGATTGCAATTTTCCACGTAAATTGCCAAAATAGAATTGTACAACACACGTTGTAGGTATTTAATTGTGTGCAAATCCTTATGCTGTCAATCAACATAATATTAGGCCATTACTCGTCCGAGCACAATATTCAAATCTTTCAAATACCAAGGTTCGTAAGTAATTAACCACTTCCATGATTATCTTGGCCATGAATAAATTGGTACTTTGTGCAGTTTAAATTGGTCTAATATCGAAGATTATTAGGACTTTGTTCAAGAGTCCAAATCCGCAAACAATAACTGTTTGACTGCTTTTAGGGTTCTGTACCCCAAAAGGATGTGGGAGAGGTCCCAAACTGGGAACTCGACTAGAGCGCCGGGACGGTCCCTCATATATAGGAAGTGGGGAGAACAGAAGACTCGACACACAGAAGATTAAATTTAAATGTCACAATACTCTCACTCTCACTTATGACTTCAATATAAAATTCTATTTAATATTCAATATATAGATCAGAGACCGTTACAATTCGAAAGATGATGGTGAAATGGTAGAATGAGCGATGAGAGAGAGAGAAAATGATCTAAAAATGGAATGGAATGAAATTTGAAATAAAATGAGGAACGAAAAGTGGACAGGATGAGAAAGAAATTAGGTTGGACGAGATGCAGCATGCAGGTGGCATGCAGCAACGTTACAAGAAAAAACGAAATCCTTATAGGATCACTTTGTTGTCCGTCTTTCTGTTAAGGTCCCTTTTTCTCAGGAACGCGTGGAGGTATCAAGCTGAAAAATACTCAGGTCTACTGTCGCTTGGAGCTGTGAAAAATCAAACTTTTAAGCCAATGCAATCAAAAGATACAGCTGTTTCTGCCACAAATAATCGACATTCGCAAGGGAATCAAAGCCTACAGTGCAAAGTACTTAAAAATGAATTATGAATTACTTCCCGTGAACTCAGAATCTTTAAATTTGGTACGAAGCAACGTCTTATATATATAGGAAAAATTGCGAAAAGCAAATATTTAAAAAATATTTTTTCTAATTCTAAACTTATTATAGAGAATGGTACGGAACCTTTCGTGCGCGGGTTCGACTCTCACTTAGACGGTTCTTTTTTATGGAATAGGACGGCAAACGAGCAAGCGCGTCATCTGATGATAAGCGATCAGCGCTGCCCATGGACAACTGCTACACCAGGGTGTAACAGGAGCATTGCCGGCCCTTAAAGGCCTTTCAAAAAAGATAAAATATCAAATCTGTAGAAAGATATAATATAAAATTCTGACAACAAATATATGTACGATCGGTAGAACAATCCAAAAAGCAAGTACACATATTATAAATATATTATAATATATATACAACAATTTTTAACACTCCATTACTCGCGCGTTCTACGATGGTAGAACAGGTGTACATTTTTTTTATTTTTATTGTCAATTGTGGGTAGAAGTCAAAAACTCACCTTGTAATCTTCCACCGGCAAGTGACGAACACAATCAGTGCTCATGCGTTGACAGACGCATGCGTAGTCGTAAACTATATGGCTTGGAAAAAAAAATTCTACGATCGTAGAACGCGCGAGCAATTACGTAACAATTTTGTTGAGAGTAGTTTTTTTGGTGAGTGTTTAATTTTCGTATTTTTTTCTATTATATAATATTTTAAACTATTTCATAATATTATATACATAAAGTATATGCTAAAAACCCTTGCTTTATTGCTTTCCTTTCAGAAATATGTCCTCTCAGAAAGAATTAGCAATTTCGAGATGGTTGGAAGAAGTTCATGGTTCGATGAAATATCAAGTGACGGGGAAAATTAGCTGAGGGAAGAGGACTTTGTAATGGAATCAACACATGAAACTGATAGGGAACAGGAGACAAGTGATTTTGAACCAGTTACAAAAGCGAATACATCCGGCTTGGTCCAACCTTCACAATTGAATTCTGATTCAGCAGATGATGTAATTTGTATTTAACATATTCCAAAATCATTAAAAGTGAAGAGAAACATACGATTGGGCATAAATAAACCACCTCAAGTACATGCAGGTCCATCAACTCAATCAAGTAGTGGTCGCGTAGGAAAATGTTACGATTGTCGCAGACAGCGTAATAAGTCGACCAGAAAACAATGTTACACATGCAAGACTTTATTTCTTTATTTCTTTCTTTACGACGTGGATTTGTCTTGGACATCGAATATAAGTGTATATCTAAAATTCCAGAAACAATTAGAATCAGGAGTAGGATATTAGTGAATAAAAAAAAAGTGGATATAAAAGTTGAGAGTGATATTTCTATTGATTTTTGACATGTTTTCCTAATATTGATATTATTGATTAATCATAAGTAAAATCCTATGTATTTTTGTTGTTTTTGATTCAAAATAAAGTTGTTTAGAATGTACAGTGACAATTTCCATTTACTTCCGTTACTAAGCTATTTAAAAAAAATATCGAAAATGTTCTACGTATGTAGAACACGCGAGTAACTACGTAACAAACAGGGGCGCGAGTAATGGAGTGTTAAGTACACAAATTACCAAAGTAACAATATAATGTATAGGACGTCTAAGTATTTACATTCAAAAAATAACTTGACAAGTTATGAAAAAAAAGTTTGACAAATTACCTTATTCTTCCCTGACCCTATTTCTGTCCATCTTGCCTAACTCTTTAAAAGATATCAGTCAATGTTTATTAACCTAGCATACTTCTTGCATTGCATCTCCAAATTCAATTCATATCATCAATTTATCATTGATCAGTGGTATAGCAATCTTCGATGATATCAGCTAAACTGATCTACTCAACCTACTTTTCATTTTCATTTTCATTGTCAGTATAATTGAATGCGGTATTGAATAAGACGCTAATATTATTATTGCAAAATATAATTTTATAAGAAACGTTGTTTTTCTTATTTTGTTATTATTGCGAACTCGGTACGATTTTCTCGGAATGATATTGTTGTAAGTACATGATTATTCGTGACTCGTACTGTTTACAGTCATCAAGTCTTTTATGTATTTTATGTGTAATTAGTGCAGCTTTATCTTCAAAGATGTTTTATAGTATAATTCAATGTATTCTGTTACTTTTATGTTTAATATTTCTAGGTTAGGTTAATTTATTGTGAATACAAGTATATATACGCAATAACCTTGTTTAAGCAGAGAGGGTAATATATTAGGTACAAGTGTAAATAAATTATAAATATGACCTAAAATTATAAGTGTGAAATAAAATGGATTATACAAATATATTATATACAAAATACATTGCGGATTTCATATGATTGACGATATGTTAAACATTATGGATGTTGAAAAAACCGTCAAAACGTTGTTCACCGTAGGCCTACTGAGTTGTATATTTTTTAATGTTTGTCACGTTATAATTCTTCATTTAAAATCGACAAATTCAGCGGATTAGCTCTTTGAAGTGGCAGTGGGTGGGGCACATAGCGCGCAGAACCGATGGCCGATGGGGCAGAAGGGTTCTCGAATGGCGACCACGTACCGGCAAGCGCAGCGTCGGACACTCACCGACCATCAGGTCGCAGGAAGACGCTGGATGCAGGCGGCGTATTGGAAATCCTTGGGGGAGGCGAGGCCTATGTCCAGCAGTGGACTTCTTGCGTGATGACCTCATAATTCCGTAATTTATGAACTTCTTATTTCATTTGAAAATATGCTTTTCGATTGGGCCTAATTAAATTTCATCAAAATCAGTTCAGTAGTTTTATTGAAGTCAGTTTTTTATATGCAAGATAATTTAAAATTTAACTATTTAGTTTTCAATGTTACCTGTTCTTTGAGCTGCCTCTCCAGCGCTGTGATCCTGTCGTTCGCTTCATCCAGCTGCTGCATCAGGTTATCCTTGTCATGGAGAGATGACGTCAGCCGCCGCTCTAAGTCGGCTTTCTTGTCGCTGACTAAAGCCAATTCTGCTTTGAGGGACTCCAGGCTGTGTACGTGGTCCTAAAATAATGAAAGAAGTTAAATTGATACTTCTTTATACTTATTTTTTTATACTAGGCCTGATCTGAACTTGGCTACATCCATGGCTGATGCTCTATAACATCTAGACGACATTTTTTTTCAAAGAAGAACCCTACTTCTCTGCCAATAATTTGTAGCCCTTGTCACTCGGGATGGTGTAAGAATTCTAATGATACTGAAGGCCAAATCCGTTGAGTGATTAAGAAGTTACGGAAAGAAATTTACATTAATACTTACATAGTTACATATCTATTTAATGAACACCAAAAATAAAATACATCTCTTCGGGCAGTTGTACTATTGTAAATTGTAACCCTTGAATAAATATATAAATACGGACAAATCATTCAGATTCTGCTAGCTACTTTGGGGCTCGAGACTTGTGTTATAGGATACTAACTCAACGATACTATAAAAGATCATTTTCCATCTTGATCTGACCGGGGATCGAACCCGGGCACCCTCGTGTCGCAGGCTGGCGTGTTAACCACTGCGCCACGGAGCACTGCGCTTGAAACAATATGTATAAATGAAAAGAAGGATAAAACGCCTTTTAGGATAAAACAACTTCTTTTCCTGTCTGTTTGCTTAGATGTTTTAAACTAGGTAGTCAATGGATTTTAATGCAGTTTTCATCAATAAAAAGTGTGATTCTAGAGGAAGGTTTAAATTTATAATTTACTGACCCTTATCAGTATGTACATTGCACCCGTGCGAAGCTGGGGCGGGTCGGTAGTAAAAAATAAAGAGAATAATCAATGAGTCCTTGCGCATGTTACGAATCTTTGTGCGCGGTTCACATTTCGACCATAAGTTTCTTTTCTTTGCAATTCACAATCAACTTAAGCCCGTCTATTCTTTAGATAGCAGTCTTTAAAAATACCATTTAGATGTCTTAAGGCATTTTACAGAAGTAATAAAGTTTACTTACGGTAGAAGAATGTTTAACTTTCAGGCTGACTACAAATGCTTTATCATGACAGAAATCATCTTACAGCCCATATGACAATGGGCGAGTAGAAAGGTACTATCGAACACTTACTTGTAAGCTAGTTTTCCTCATGGAGCACTGGTCTTTAAGTCCCTCGAGCTGTGCCATCAGCTGTGCTTCTATGGCTGAAGACTGCTTCAGCTGTGCTGTTAATCTGGAGTTCTGTGCTGTCAGTTCCGCGATCAAGCTGGCCTTTTCTTCATCTCTCTGTTTGGACAAAGAAATATAAACAAATTAAAAAAAATATTTATGATTAGATCCTTCAAAGGTTCCCAGTCTCATCATGAATCATCATATCACTCAGATACAAAACAATCACAATCTAATATTATGTAAATATATCATTGTTTACTATATTGTTTCAACTATGGACTATAAAAGGGTTAACGAAATTGTGTTATTTGACGAATTTTTATCTCTAGTACATTTCGGTGAATTAATTAAATAAACCGAAATTATTTATATAGTTTAGGTCACGTTTGTTGTATGTTACCCCCCCCCCCCCCCCCCCCCCACCTTAAATATTAATTTTATTCTGTTTTTTAGTATTTGTTGTTATAGCGGCAACAGAAATACATCATCTGTGAAAATATCAACTTTCTTACTATCACGGTTCAAGAGGTACAGCCTGGTGACAGACGGACGGACGGACGGACGGACAGACAGACAGACGGAGCCAGTGGAGCCATATTGATGGGGTTCAGTTTTTACCGTTTGGGTACGGAACCCTTAAAAGCTTTTTCGGAATGTTAGTGGCGCCAACTAGTAATAAAAAAACAGTATCCCTCATCATTATGATGTCAACGAATTAGTCTGAAGTTGGTGAATTCCTGTCAGTCCCAAAATTCTACTAATACTTTTGAACTTTGGAAACTTATAAGAAGACATTTGCCCAGTAGTGAAACAGAACAGCTTGATAAAATAGAAGATCGTAAAAAACTGAGAATAAGTGAAATGACTTGTTCGAAAGAGTGACTGATTACAAGTATTTAATGCTTAGATCAGTGATCGGATTCCGTCACGCCACAGAGCGGAAACTTATGATTTATCTCAATACTATCTCTCCAGTGGGTAGGTGTCCAATCATTACGAGCCCGGGGCTCGTCGATCTAGGGGAGCAATCTGGGCCACCAGCCCCGGGCGCTACTTTCAGAGGATGTCAAGTAATCCTTATATGTATAAGGATTATTTGACACCTTCTTATATTATTATGCGAAAGTGAGTTTGTTTGTTTGTTGTGCTTTCACACCGTAACTACTGAACCGATCATCACAAAATTCTGCATACAAGTTCTCTGGAGCACGGAGAAGGACATAGGCTACCTTTCATCACTGTTCCGGAGGGAACGTCGTTGACGCGAGCGAAGCTGTGGGCGAAAGCTAGTGTGTTTTATAAAACACTTTTGAATACTACGTAAGTTGAATTATGAACCCCGAGGTTCCAACAAATTTAAAGGGTGGCAAGGACGACCTGATAACCAAGAAGGAGTCGGTTGTTCAAGGCATATGGCCAACTTACGTACTCATCCGGAAGAGAAGAAGAAACGTGAATATACCAGATTGTATGTTCCCGCACAGATTGTATGAATAGGCTAAGGAATCGTGGTCTGGCCGTAGGCGATGCGGCTAGAAATCCATTACAATGTGATTCGATTTTCACGTATGCCCCAACAACACACTATATGAGAACCTTAGCTCTGTCTGCCGCGTAAGAGATAAACTTTGCGGTTAACTGCTAAGTGATAACGTATGTATATTAAAGTCTTAACGTGATGTGTATGGACGGCCGAGGGCGTCACATCCAGGTTTTGCCCCGTCGTCAAAAAGTTCTAGATGCGGGCTCTAACTATCCATTGAAACAACAATTTTGCAAATCTATCAACAAGTAGACGCCGTAAAATCTTGATTCGAACAGCAAGCGTTGTTAATCGTGTTAATAGGTGTAACGACTATCTAACTAATCATAGTCTCTATTATCGTGCAGTAAAGTTCAGATTAGCGAAGAAAAATTTGCGAAAGAGTTCAACCAAGAAGTATATTACTTTGATTCTCAATAATTGTGAACTTTATTCTGTTGTGTTAGAGTCGAAATTGGCCAAGGAATATTTGCGAAAGAGTTTTTACTGAGTTTTGGAAGGACGCTAGAAGCCGTGACGCCGCTTGCGACATTTGATTGTGGTAAAATAAGTATGAGCTGATTATAAAAATAAGTGGATTTGTGGTTTTATTTTGGCGGGAGATGATTTCATCTTCTTTTTTCACTATGGCGATCATCAAGTCGGCTCTTTAGGAAGCTTGAAAAATCTGACACCAGTGTTGGCCACTTATACACACGAAAAGCTGGCTTTGGCTTTAGCCGTGTGGTCTCTGGCAGAGGCATGGATGTCGTAAGAGGCGATTTAGGAAATACAAGCTAAACAACGCTCATAAACATCAACGAGACCTCTCCAACCCGTCTGGCCAGCGAGGAGAGTGTAGGCCAAATCCTCTGTCTGCTCTGGCCAAGTATGCTCCGCCTCCGCTCCGGTAGTACAGAGAGAGTCATGCTCCTGCAGTGGAGACTAAAAAGACCTGATGATGATGATGACAAACGAAAAGCAGGCAAGAATAATGGCTACCCGAACAGGTATATATTCGGAACAGACAGAACAGACCATTTTACAGGTAGGTATAAACAGCGTGATTTTGAACCCCTAGCTATATTGAAATCTGGGAATCAGAATCCCTAATGGAATACAGAATTGTAAGAAAAAGAGGTAAAAAACGAAAAAAATAATTTAACCTTTCATAGAAATTCGTCCAGCTGATCGGCGACTTTACTTTGTTATATTACTTATATTACTTTTATTTCACAAGACGACACTAGTATCGACGACCAACATAACACAGAGGCGTGGGGAATCCCTGGCAATGCGGATAGGCCATTCTCCGCGGGCCAGGGCAGCCTCGAAACTAGCAAATCTTAGTACAGCATGTGTAGATTGTGATGCAGGGGCATCAACAGCCTCCGCAGCAGCCACCGCAGCAACCTCCGCAACACATCTTGGGTCTGAGCTTGCTTTATTCGGATTGTATGGGAAACTTAATTTTCTTTTTCGTTTTTCACCTTTTTTTGTTGCAATTCTTTAGGGATTTCATTATAGGGATTCATTAGGGATTCTGATTCCCAGATTCAATATAGCTAGGGGGTTCAAAATCACGTTGTATTAGAGCTATATACATGAATAAATGAACTCTTTATTGCATCACCTTAAAAAGTACTTACACTAAATCTAAAATTCATAAACAAGGAGAGGCGGGCTTTCTTTTAGCCAACCTATAGCTATTCAGAAATTTTAAATTTGTTGGATAAAGCGAAAAAATTAAAATAAAATAAAAGTTTCAATAAATATAACATATTCCATACATATCAGTCAGGCAGTCGTCAAGGTTTGTCAGATGCCTTTAGGCATCTTGAGAAATCTGACACCAATGTTGCCCACTTACGCGAAAACCATATAAACAATAAAACCCATTTCTATTCATGCCCTAATACCTCTTAATTACGGTGTATGGACCAGCGCGGCTAACCACAAGCGCTCAGATGTGTCAACAACGGAAAACCACCATGTGATAGCATTACTGCATCCTGGTGATGACAACAGGATGTTGGGAGGCCTTTACGTCAATTATCATTTGGATTAGAACTACACCAAGGTTGTAGGAAGTGGGATATGACGATGGTTAAAAGATGAATCAAGAATCTAGAAGCCAGGGTTAGAAAAATTCGAAGATCTATTTGAATTACCTATGCAAGAGTATTACAATTTTTTTTGCAACATTGTTGGCGTATTTTATAGCCTATGTGCTGTTTTGATGTGTCAGCTATACCATCATAAGGTTTCGTCGAAATCAATGCAATCTATTTGCGAGAAGGAGTTACAAACATAAACTTTCACATTAGTATTAGTAGACTTTTAAAGTGTAGTAATTTAGGATTGACCTACATATTTTTGGAATTGTACTTTCCTATGATTCTATCCTTTTCTATCACTCAGAATCGTCATTTACAAGAGTGAGAAAGAGACCGTTGTGAGAGCGACGGTCTGAGTGATAGAAAAGGATAGAAGCATAGGAAAGTGTTATTCCGTGCTGGCAGATGTTCCTTGTTCAACCCTTATATAGGTATTATTGCTTTAGCAGCCTTAACTTTGGTGACGCTACCATACTTAAGGCTGCTAAAACAATAATAAGCTTATAAGTCTCCTTCTATTATTTATACTTATATGTCCAGAGATGCAGCAAAAATAAGCCTAAGACGTCTAAAGATTTTATTAAAAATTTCTTATTATAAAATGAGGCTGAGTTTCTGTTTGTCTATAAATATTATATGTAATCTTCTAGTCAAATGACTGAACAAACCGAATACAAATTGAAATCAAAGCTAGTGACATGTTGGGCGCCAAATAGGCGTTTATACCCCAAGGTCACAAAAATGTTATTGATTTCCATAACAAATGGTTTCCGCGGAACTTCGCCTATTATTTGAAATGACATAGGAAAGTCAAGGTCGCGTCAGGCCCGTTTATGACGCAACTCGAAGTCGCGTGTCCTCGCACCGTTGGGGCTCGGGGAAGTGGTCAGGGTGAATTACGCTACACATTTCATTTATTATCAATTGTAATGGAGATTGGGTAATCCATGGGTATACAAATTTACTTTCAAAATTACTTAGTAAATGTATACCATACTATCATCATCATTTCGTGTAGGTGTCACGGTCAATCGACCATGCACACCCTGGTGTCAGAGTTCTTCGGAACCGCCTCTCGGCCTCTGATGTGGTTCCTTTACCGACTACCAGATGGCAGTCCGAAGCACGGTATCATCTTTATTATCCGACAATCAGGTGATTCAAGCCTGCAATGTCCTAACAACTAAACAAAGTATGCTTCCCGTGGGAATTGAACCCACGACCCCCGGGTCTACAGGCAAACGCCATAACCACTGGACCACGGAGGCAGTTACCATACCAAGTGATTTTGAACATTCAAAATAATAATTAGTAACTTAGAAATAAATAATAATAAATACTAATAATATAATATGGATAAGATTTATTTTTAATCAGAATGCTTTATAAACTCATCAAATAGCTTCAATTTCTCCAACCAAAAATTACAATTACGTACACAATAATTTCGTAGATAATAATCGTTTTAAAGGAATGTAGTCTTCCGAGAAACACTAATTATTTCTTTAAGTATGTGTAGTCTGTACCGACAAAGCTCATTACCAAAGTGTAAGTAACACTTAGGCTCGGCGCAACGGGCTTCTAAACACAGCCACTGGTGGCCAGCGACAAACAGTGGAATAAAATAAATATTTATGGGGGCTCCCATACAACAAACGTGATTTGTTTGGTCGTTTTTGTTAGATAATGATAACGGCAACAGGTAGACGCTTGAAATAGTAACAGAATATTTAGTTATTTATTCACTGTAAAAATAAATTATATAAAACCAATTTTAAGGGGGTTTCCATACAACATATGTTGTTTAGGAAAGCGTACCTCAAAATGTAAACACGGAACTCTTATAGGATCACTTCGTTGCCCGTCTGTCTGTCAAGATCCTTTTTCCCAAGAACGTGTGGAGGTATCAAGCTGAAATTCATATCAAATACTCAGGTCTACTGTCCCTTAGAGCTGTGAAAAAACCAAAGTTCTAAGCAATCAAAAGATACAGCCGTTTATGCCGCAAATTTTCGATATTTACGACATTCGTTAGGGAATTAAAATCTACAGGGTATTCCCGTGAACTCTAATCTTGAAATTTGGTACAAAACGTTTTATAGCACAGATAAAGGAAAATTACGAAAAGCATAGATTTTAAGTTACATCATGAAATAAAAAAATTTAAACTTGTAGATAATGGTACGGAACCTTTCGTGATCTCGATCTCGTCTCGCACTTGGCCGGTTGATTCATACATTTTGAATGAGACTCGTCGCATACGACCACTGTGGCCGCCACTGGCCACTCTAGTACAACTACCGGTGGCCACCGATGTCTGTATTCGGTGGTCAGTTTGCGCCAAGCCTAAACCGTTTCAAATGACTAGATATTGACCTACAGAGGTCAAGTGTCTTGAACTTGTCTGACTTACTCACTAAACAAATGATTGCCATGGATGGGCCATCGCAAACACATTAGACACGCGATATCGGTAAGCTATCATTATCTACCGACAGCCTCCGTGGTCTAGTGATTAAGGCGTTTGCTTGTTGACCCGGGGGTCGTGGGTTCGATTCCCACCGGAAGCATACTTTGTTTAGTTGTTTCCAGTTTGGTTAGGACATTGCAGGCTTGAATCACCTGATTGTCTGATAATAAAGATGATTCCGTGCTTCGGAAAGCACGTTAAGCCGGTGGTCCCGGCTGCCATCTGGTAGTCGTTAAAGGAACCACGTCAGAGGCCGAGAGGCGGTTCCGAAGAACTCTGACACCAGGATGTGCATGGTCGATTGACCGTGACACCTACACGAAATGATGATGATGATCATTATCTAAGTCTCAGAGGCGTCGGATTAACTGAATGAATAAACGATGGAGTCTTTCCATTAGGTTGTCTTCGTGATATAAATACTATCATATTCAATATCACGTCTTTTTCCCTTGCGGGGTAGATAGAGCCTAGGTCTATAAGACCTTAAAGCCACATTTAGCAGGGTGGTGGACGTGCAGGTAAAAAACTGAATCAAAATAGTTATAGGTTGCTAGCCGCTGCATATTGACATGTTTCCTCAGATTTTCGTCCGTTCCCATGATCTGCGTGAGAATAGAAGCAGCTGGTAGGTACATATGTTTTTCTCCCAGACCAGCATGGGAGGAAGGTGATATAAGGAAACCTTTAAAAAACCCGACTGCCTTGGTAAAATTATAGCCTTTGTCATTTATGAGGGTGTAAAGAATTCTAAAGATAATCCAAGCGTTCAAATCAGTTGAGGCAATCAGAAGTCAACAACCTCCGTGGTCCAGTGGTTAAGGCGTTTGCCTGTTGACCCGGGGTCGTGGGTTCGATTCCCACCGGAAGCATACTTTGTTTAGATGTTTTCAGTTTTGTTAGGACATTGCAGGCTTGAATCACCTGATTGTCTGATAATAAAGATGATTCCGTGCTTTGGAAGGCACGTTAAGCCGGTGGTCCCGGCTGCCATCTGGTAGTCGTTAAAGGAACCACGTTAGAGGCCGAGAGGCGGTTCCAAAGAACTCTGACACCAGGGTGTGCATGGTCGATTGACCGTGATACCTACACGAAAATGATGATGAATCAGAAGTTATGGAATGTTGTTACCAACAGACGCACAGTTTAAATTTTCACAGCCTAGCTCGTGCCCGCACATCCAGATGTCATTACCACGATTCCGTAAGATCACGCAACGATGTCGCAAACCGTTATCGTAACTCTCACGTCGTCGCGGACGCGTCACGGTTTCATCACGACAATGAGGATCGTGATTTTTGGTAAAAAATCTGGCTAAGTGTTTTGAGAATATCTGCTAAGGAAAGTTTAGAAGAGTAGCCTGCGAAGAACTGTATAAGTAAGAACTTTTGTACACAATTACGCTGGTGACTACGGCCGTTGGAATTACATTATTATTTATTTATTTAAAAACTTTATTACAACAATGTAATTGGCGAACTAAAGCAGAAGGCTTCATCTACCAGTCAACCAACAGGTGATGCCGAGAATAAAATATAGTAGAAGTAAGTGCAAAATAAGCCAATATGTAGTTATATACTAAATTATAAATAAAATAAAAATTTACATACCAAAATACATAAATAAAAATACAGTGATACATATATGTATATACTACATAAATATTTCATACTCATTTAAAATGGTGAGAGATTGTCTTTGCTGTGGCATCATAACGCAGTGGTATCGTGCCCTGAATTCACAGGTTATCAAAATCAAAACGTTTATTCCAAAAATAGAGGACGAACGCCGAAGGAGACTCTTTTCAACAGTATTGGTCGCCTACTCGTCTGATCCGTTGTAACTAATTAGCAATCTGTGCCTGAAAGGGTTTTTTAATTTGCTTTTTAGTTCTTAACCGATTTAAAAAAAAAACCCTAGTTTTTTTTTATATAAAAACCTCCTAAGGTTTTTTTATATTATTTATTTATGGCTTTCACGCGTTACGTATTTAGCCAGTATCAAGTATAAATGAGTTCTCCCGCGAGTTTTCTTAATCGTGTTAATCAATGAAATGATGGTGTAGTTAATTTCGTTGATTCTACGGAGCCTGGCGACAATTTCCACGAATCCACTGGCTTGATCACAGACAACGCAACGAGGCGAGGCAGTCCACCAGCCCGCTAAGTAAATCTTACTACAGCCGCACTGTGACAGTTTATTTCAGTTATTCCACACATTGTTCATACACGATTACACGATTCACATTATATAGTCCACAAGAAACCATTTACAAAACAATCGAAAACACAAGCTGTGCAGTCCGCCGAAATTCCCGCCAAGCGTCTTGTAACGAACTACAATGGAAGCATTTTTTTACTCATTCTTCTTACACTTTTATTCCTCTTAAAGGTAACTGCCTCCGTGGTCCAGTGATTAAGGCGTTTGCCTGTAGACCCGGGGGTCGTGGATTCGATTCCCACGTGAAGTTTACTTTGTTTAGTTGTTTTCAGTTTGGTTGGTTAGTTTGGTGAGGAGGAGATGTGAGATGGTCTCAGTATGGTCTGATGACCACACTGACACTGTTTTTCCTCCCGGTCAATGTAACCCTAGCGTGCTAAATTATGCCTAAAAGTGCCAATTCTGTTTAATTTCTATTTTGCATCGTGATTTTAGAAAAAATGCTGTCAAGTGATTTAAATAGATACGCCGCTGTGTCACGGAGCAGCTGATTGTAACATCGATTAACCTGACCCTCAGGTCAATCGGAACAAGTTAGAAAGTCCGATTAAGGGCTTACGGTTACGTCATTGTAAAGCAAATATTAAACTTAGTTATACGGATTATCTAATACAAAGAGATAATGATGATGAAATTTTTGTTTATTAATAAAGGCATTGTGTTGGTGAGGTTACAGACTGATATTTAAATATTTACGAGTAGTCTCTGACTTATTTTATGGAATTACTAGCTGACCCGGCAAACTTCGTACCGCCTTTTTTGGGTAGTCGGTAGCCTATACAGCGTGATTTTGAACCCCCTAGCTATATTTAAATCTGGGAATCAGAATCCCTAATGGAATACAGAACTGTTAGAAAAAAAAAGGTAAAAAAATAAAAAAAATTTAAAACCTTTCATAGAAATTCGTCCAGCTGATCGGCGACTTTGTATGGGAAACCTAATTTTCTTTTTCGTTTTTTACCTTTTTTCTTGCAATTGTGTGTTCCATTAGGGATTCTGATTCCCAGATTCCAATATAGCTAGGGGGTTCAAAATCACGTTGTATACACGGTGAAATTTTGATCTTTCTGGACCCTTAAAGGGATGATTCAGCCCTTTCAGACTTTAAGTTTTACTAACATAGGATAAGTCCTATGTTAGTAAAACTTAAAGTGAAGATTACTTTTTTGGACATGTGTGGATGACCAATACTTGACAATTGGACTATCCACTCTTTCTGACACCACCTTCAGGAGTGTGTTGGAACTGCTCCTTGCTGCTCCTCGTGCACATAATGATGCAACTCTTTTTCGAAGCACTGCCTGAAAGCTGTCAGTGCTGTGATCAGCAAACATGCCAGAGGCACTGCAGCGCCAGTGTATTGCCATGTGAGAATTATTGTTTTAGACGTAAAAATTACTAAGTATTCGTAGTAAAATGTTATAAGTTATCATAACATATAATATATATCATTTTTAAATTTCATAATGCATCTGTTTCAAATTCCAACAAGGGGCGAACTTGTTCAAGGATCGACCTAAAGCGTACAAATACTTTTGATGCATTTAATTAATTCAGCGCATAGTACTAGTGATTTGAAACACGTCATTATTCAAAATTTCGTGCAGTACCGTCTTAACATATTTCTTTTTGCTTTATTCTTGGTAATAGTTTTGTTTATAGATAACGATATATTAGGATCTAATGCAGACTCGCTATGAGATGAACATACGAGAAAAAGATTACAGCAACCAAACTTTACCCATTAATCTTGAGAAATATAGCAGATTGCGATAAAACTAATCGCCAACACAAAGCCCTCGAAGGACGTCATGCATTGTTAGCCTAACAACGTGAACGAGAGCCCTTCTTTTTACACATGCTTAATTTTGCGGTTCACTGGTGGGCGCGGCCAAAAAGCACGTTCCTTCACCTAACATTGTGTCCGACAGAGATAGTATCAGTGATGAGCACACAGAAATATGGATGAGCATTTAGACGCTATATCTACACGAATACGCCGAGTCGCACGCACCCAAACACTACCGAGCGCGTGAAAAATTGCAAAACGTCCTTTGTAAAATGGAGTTTTATGAAAAAACTACTGCATAAATCAATTATAAATAAAGTTAATTGAAATCTTCGATAACTGAACTTTGTCGGTACGGTCTTTGTTTTCGATGTATTATACTTCTTTTATTACTTAATTACACCCAAAGTTGTGTTAAAATTAGTAAGAAAAGCTAAAGTTTGTTGGCTCATAACTTCATAATGGCTTTTTATTTTACTAATCTGTTACCGTACAGACAAAATTAATAATGAGACAGAACGATATCATGTTAAACTTTGGATGTACAATGTCAAGCAATGGAGTACAGCCCCCCCGAAATTTGTATGAGAAAAGTATCGACTTGTTCAGCCTTAAAAACTGTTTATCGATATGACGCTTTTTATTTCTGAGCATGTCACTACAAATTGGGGGCGCAGCTTATGCAAAACTGACACCCGCGTTTCCTTGGCATCTCCATTCCATCTTGCTTGATATATTTCTGTGGTTTATACCCTCAATTAGAATACTTAAGTATGCTACTTATCAGTCCTCTGTGAGAACAAACCAGCCTTCAAACGATAATGCTATTTTCAATGTTAATTACATACGATATTTAACAAGTAAGGTCAGGGGCTCCCTGGGCTCATTGTTTTATTTGGGCATTGTGCTCCATAATAGTTTAGTCATACGCCACGGAATGCATTTTCGACTAACCTATGTTTTGTTTTCATAATCATCATCAGGTCTTTTTTAGTCTCCACTACAGGAGCACGACCCTCTCTGTACTACTAGAGCCATACTTGGCCAGAGCAGCCAGAGGACTTGGCCTACACTCTCCACGCTGGCCAGTCGGGTTGGAGAGGTCTCTTAGATGTTTATAAGCTTTGTTTGACTTGTATTTCCTAAGTCGCCTTCTAAGACATCCACGGGAAGACTTAGAGTGGTCCTATTCTACTCTGCCGGATACCACACGGTTTTGTTTTATATGTGTGTAAACTGCTACTTGCTTTTTCCCTTTTTATCCGAGTGAATAGTATCCCAATACCTCCATTCCCTTCTCAAATTCAACTACTTCCTAACCTTGCCCAGCTCAAAAATGCTTTCGATGGGCAGCAGCGATAGAAGCACAAGAAGCCCAGTCCCCAATCCGCCTGCCAAGCGTGGTAAGTATCATTATGGCAATATCCTCGCATGGAATGAATCCTTGAGAGAAGCCTTTGTCCAGCAGTGGACTTCTTACGGCTGAAATGCTAAATAATAATGTTGGTGTCAAAAAACCTACGTGTTAATCCTAACTAATATTATAAATGCGAAAGTAAGTTTGTTTGTTTGTTACGCTTTCACGCAGTAACTACTGAACCGTAGGTACATGATGAAATTTTGTATGCACGTTATCTTGGGTTCGGAGAAGGACATAGGGTACATTTTATCCCGGGAAAAGTACTGCTCCCGAGAGATCGACATTGACGCGGGCGAAGCCGCGGCCGAAAGCTAGTAAGTAATAAATAAGTGTAGGGGTACTATTTTTGAAAGTATACCACTCTTCTTCGAGCGATTTTTGCATGGGAAAATCGCTCGTTCACGAACGGCAATTTCAAAAATAGTATTCCTGAATGTGCTTTGTTTGGAACGTCGCCGATCAGCTGGACGAATTACTATGGAAGGTCAAATTTTGTTTTTTGGTTTTTGACTTTATTCTTGCAATTCTGTATTCCATCTGATTCCGAGATTCCACATTTACTTTGAGACAATTTACTTTGCGTGCTTACGCCACCAGTTACTTCATGCAAACTATTGCTGGCCAGCGCCCACCCACTACTGTTATATATAGTTTGCATGAACTAACTGGTGGCGAAAGCACGCAAAGTAAATTATTTCAAAGTAAATGTGGCTTTGACTTCCGCAAAGTAACACCTGAATCTATTAACTATCCGAGATTCCAATATAGTTAGGAGGTTCAAAATCACGTTCATCATCATTTCGAGTAGGTGTCACGGTCAATCGACCATGCAGATGGTCAGAGTTCTTCGGAACCGCCTCTCGGCCTCTGACGTGGTTCCTTCAACGACTACCAGATGGCAGCCGGGACCAACGGCTTAACGTGCCTTCCGAAGCACGGAATCATCTTTATTATCAGACAATCAGGTGATTCACGCCTGCAATGTCCTAACCAAATTGGAAACAACTAAACAAAGTATGATTCCGATGGGAATCGAACCCTCGACCCCCGGGTCAACAGGCAAACGCCTTAACCACTGGACCACGGAGGCTGTTAAAATCACGTTGTATAAACTAGATATAATCTAGTTTATACAACGTGATTTTAACTGTTGCATAGAGTAGACAAATGACTGCGTGGTTTTTTTATATTTATTCGTTAATATGTAAATGTTTGAAATAAATTAAGCAAAAATGGAATTTATGGATCAAGTCACTCAGCAATCTGAATGTCAAGGTGAATAGCCAAATATAATCACTCCCTAGAGTGATATAAGGCCAATAGGCATTTACCGTGACTATAACAATTAGCAAAGTTGAGTAAATCATCTATAGAAGAGCCAATTACTTAGTGTTGTGGTAGGAGAATCAATTATAGCAATTACGAGCGTGGGCGGGACTACTAACAAAGGGTAATTATAAACTGATGGATGATCAATTTGTCTAATAAAATATAGCCATTAAAAATATAACACTATACAACATAACCAAAATTAAAGTGGGATTGGGCGGGTCACGTCTGCCGCATGCACTTTGACACATGGACTCGCATATCAACCGACTGGGTTCCAAGGGATGGCTAGATGGCTACAGAAAAAGAGGAAGACCGAGGAAGAGATGGGCAGATAATTTGCGAGCATTTGACAAGCATTGGATGGAAATGCTTTTTTACTTACACAAACGAAAAACAAACAAACAAACAAAACATACATTGCACCCGTGCGAAGCCGGGGCGGGTCGCTAGTTAAGTATAATATAATCGCACTTAATCGTACACCAGCCACACTTTTCTCTCTGATTGGTCTTATGGTTGACTGGTAGAGAATGCGCTATGGCATTAAGTCCGCCAATTGTGCTTTTTATACTTGAATTGTACAATAAAGTTTAAATAAATAAATAAATAAATATAGGTTTAGAAAAACGGCGGATATGAAAATGGATGGAACCAGGAATGAGGTTTAGGATACCATTAGAAATGAGTGGACTGCATTAAAGAGTCACTGGAATTCCGGGAGTGCCGGCAGAAGTGAAAACTCAGCGCGGTAGAAAGAGACGGGGATATTACTTCCTCTCCTACGAATTTTCGATCAGGTCACGTGTTCTGACGCGAGTTTAACCTTTTTTACCCATCCCAAAAAGTGCACAAAGCCGCTAAAGAAGGTTTCACTTCAAAAAAAGCAACAACTTTGACAGATTTGAGAAAAAAACGCCGAACTTAAATGTTTGTTGTATGGGACATCCCACTCATTATCACTTTTATTTTATTTTTATTACTTGTTTTTATATCGGCAATAAATATTCACATTCTGTGAAATTTTCAAGGCTCTACCTAACATACGCACACTCGCGCAAGCGCCCACCGCTTAACCGAAACAGCAGGAGCAGGCATACATTTTCGCCGCGCGGTAGAAAGAGAGGATGATATTACTACCTCTCCTACGCTGCGCCGGCGGTCTCATGTCACGTGTCCGTCTTTCGAATTTCCGATCAGGCCATGTGTCTTGATCTTGACGCGAATATAATATTTTTCTACCCATATCAAAAAGTGCGCAAAGAAGTGTTTAGTTCAAAAACACGAAGAATTGAGGAAAATCATCCTTACCTGTTTAACCGATGTATCTCTGGTGTCGATCTTAGCTGTAAGCTCCTTGATGTCATTCTGCAGCTCCAGTAGCCTGGCCTCATACTCCCCCTGTGCTGTGTCGAGCCGTCGTCGGAGTAGGTGTTTCTCCTGTTCCAACTCCTGTGAAAAGAGAGAGAGAGAAAAGGTTAATTTTACATGAATGTTTTTAGTTTAAACGGTCACTTGAAGAATTTATTCCAAGTTCATTATCATTGTATCATCAAAGGATTTTTTTCCTAGTTGAGTTAAAGCTTATGTTTTGAGTATAAACGGTAACTTGGTTTTTTTTTCTTAGTTCATCGTCATCGTATCAGTCGCAAGAAGTCCACTGCTGGACATAGGCCTCCCCGAGGATGTTTTTCTTAGTTGAGTTAAAGATTGAGGACGGATTCTCCTCATCCTATAATTAGATGCCCTTGCGTTGAATGTGACTTAATTCATTTGAATATAAAAGTAATTCTCTAAAAATCATTCTGAAATTATTAACTTCACAAAGTCAATCGGTAAATACGACGAGTAAATCCGTGATTAAATAATAATAATAATAGTAGTTCATAAAGTCCATTTATCTTCAACTAGCTTTCGCCCGCGGTTCCGCCCGCGTCAATGTCGATCCCTCGGGATTGGTACTTTTTCCCGTGATAAAAGGTAGCCTATGTCCTTCTCCGTACTCCAGAGAACTTGTATGCAAAATTTCATGATGATCGGTTCAGTAGTTACTGCGTGAAAGCGTAACAAACAAACAAACAAATAAACAAACAAACAAACTCACTTTCGCATTTATAATATTAGTAAGGATAAGGATAAGAATAAGGATGTATCTATTTATTTATCTAATTCCCCTATCGAACGAGGACGCCCAAGAAGGAGATGGGCAGACGATTTGACGGCACACAATAAAAATTGGAAAACTATCGCCAAGGATGGGGACCTGTGGCGGACTGAAGGGGACATTTGCCCTACAATGGGACACTATAGGCTAAGAAAAAAAATCCCCCATCAAAAGACATCAACGAGCGAATCGAAGATGACGTCACGACCACAATATTTGAAAATTAGGTTCATAAATAATTAAAATAAAACTCCTTTTATCGAAATTATTTGGATTGAGCCCCATAACATTTTTTACTTTTTACACGACTGCTTAGAAAAGGAGAGTATGCTTTAGGCTTTTAGATTTCACGTTTGTAAATATGTGAGTTACTATACAGTACATAATCCTGACATCATTCCGTGTAAAACGTGATACACTTTTTGTCAAGAAGCGTCTTTATTTCTTATAAACAAAAAAATTGTAAATTATTTTCTCAAAGATATATGACCCTGACTCCATAGATCTAAATGTGTCAATCCCATAGACAAGAATGGTTAATCCGCTTAATTTTTGAACTCTGTCACAAAAGCCTAGGTTTCCGTAGCCTTGACTTGTCTATTGTTTAGATGTCCTGAATATCTAGACAGACAATAGATACTATAATAAAACATATCACGTACAGATGGTTACAAAATCTGTTTTTATAATAGTATATATTTTATAATAGTGGTATACTATAGCTAGACATACTTTCACGATTTTTCCCATTGCAGATAGACAGATCCCTGGTCTATATATAAATAAATAAATAGATATATACGGACAAATCACACAGATTTAACTAGCCCCAAAGTAAGTTCGAGAATGAAGAATCATGCTAGTAGGTGATGCGGCTAGCAACCCATCACTATTTAGATTCGGATTTCCACTAACACCAACATGGTTTTGAGTCTTATTGCGAGCTCTATGTCGCAGTGATAAACATGCCAGCCTGCGACACGAGGGTTCCCGAGATCGATTCCCGGTCAGGTCATCATGGAAAAAGATCTTTTTCAGATTGAATTGGGTCTCCTTCTTCATTTCGAGTCGTCATGATTATATTTGTCCAGATAATGTTTATATTGTTTTTAACCAGTATGTGGCCACGGTGATACTCTTGTCGTTCGCCTCATTCAGATCCTTAATTGTGCAGGTGGAGGGACAATTAGGACACGTCAATAGGTGAGCCATAGACTGAATGGCGCCGCAGTCGCAAGTTATTATTGGAGAAACCCCACCAAACTAGATTTTCCTGGTATCTTCCTACACCAGCTCGGAGTCTGTTCAGAGACTTCCAAACAGCCCAATTGGGTCTTGAATGTTTATCTATAGAAGTATCTATTATAAGATATCGTATCGTTGAGTTAGTTTCCTACGACACAAGTGGTCAACTTACTGTGGGGCTAGCTCAATTTGTGTGATATATCTCTATGCATTTATTTATTTATAGTTTGATTTGTACGTAAGTACGTAGTTTATGTCGCGTAGGCCAGTGTCGTATGTCTCACATTCAAAAATGGTGACAATCTCCTCGAACCAGCGAAAATTGTCTAAATGACTGTACCGTCAGGAAAATAATTCTGTATTGTCCAACCGTGGAGAATCCGAGGTGAAATTCTGTTTTGGCAGCAACGGCTTCACGCCTCATTCCGCTTAATGTTTATAAATTGCGCTTTTCAATTGAAATCCTAAGTTCACGGTTCGAAATCTTTGCTAACGGCCCCGCTTTACATGAGTGTACGTAAATCCTTATTTTATGATCTGACGGCATAGGAGCAGGCGTAACCTGATGGTAAGCGATCAACGCTGCCTATGGACAACTGCAACACCATGGTGTGACAGGAGCGTTGCCGGCCTTTCAAGGAATTAGCGAGGACATTACAGTAATCGACTTATAAATCACCACCGTCATACATACATATTCATCATCAGGTCCTTTTTAGTCTCCACTACAGGAGCACGACCCTCTCTGTACTACTAGAGCCATACTTGGCCAGAGCAGCCAGAGGACTTGGCCTACACTCTCCACGCTGGCCAGACGGATAGGAAGATACACAGAACATACATATTATAACGTCTCTATTACATACGGAAAAAAAGAGCCTAGGGGACGTTTAGCATGTTAGTGGAAGTAAAGGTGGAAAACAGAATCAAAATAGTGATGAGTTACTAGTCGCGTGCCGTGTGGTTTCCGGCAGAGTAGAATAGGACCACTCCAAGTCTTCCCGTGGATGTCGTAAGAGGCGACTTAGGAAATACAAGCTAAACAAAGCTCTTAAACATCGATAAAATCTCTCCAACCTGTCTGAGCAACTAGGAGAGTGTAGGCCAAATCCTCTGTCTGCTCTGGCCAAGTGTGGCTCCAGTAGTACAGAGAGGGTCATGCTCCTGCAGTGGAGACTAAAAATAAATAAATAAATAAATATATACGGACAAATCACACATATTGAGCTAGCCCCAAAGTAAGTTCGAGACTTGTGTTATGGGATACTAACTCAACGATACTATATTTTATAACAAATACATATATAGATACACATCCAAGACCCAAGCCAATGTGAAAAAGATCATTTTCCATCTTGACCTGGCCGGGGATCGAACCCGGTCACTTCGTGTCGCAGGCTGGCGTGTTGACCGCTGCGCCACGGAGCTAGTCAAAAGACCTGATGATGATGATGATGATGATGACTAGTCATCATCATCATCATCATCATCAGGTCTTTTGACATGTCAGGGTGTTATCCTTAACTGCCTGTCCGGTGGTTGCATGTATGTACACCGGGTACGCGCCCGGCCTCCCGAGCTGCTAAATACTTGCTTTTCCCCATTTATCTGAGTAAGTAGAAAATTATAATGAAAATATTTTTTTTTTCATTCAAAACAGGATATATGTATCGCTTTCGAACGTCATGTTTCTGTTATTTATTTTTCTTTCTTTTATGTTTGCAAAATCGTAAAACTAGCGTTTCGGCATGACCACTGCCGAGAAAGAAATTCAGTCCAGTCTTGGTATCTATGTACCTGAAGGGCAAGTAGTATCCCAATACCTTAATTTCCTTCCCAAACCCAACAATTTCCTATCCTTCCCCAGCTTAAGAATGCTTCCGATAGGCAGCAACGTCGGGAGCACAAGAAGCCAAAGAAACTGCGCTCGCCAACCCGCCTGCCAAGCGTGGTGAATATGGCAATATCCTCCCATGGAATGAAAAATCCTTGGGAGAGGCCTTTGTCCACCAGTGGATTTCTAACGGCTGGTATGATGATGATGATGACTAGTCACATAGCCTATTGATATGATTTTGATTTTTAATTCTTAATTTTCGCACTTTTATTTACAACTAGCTGTCGCCCGCGGCTCTGCCCGCGTCAATAGCGATCCCTCGGGAATAGTACTTTTTCCCGGGATAAAAGGTAGCGTATGTCCTTCTCCGTACTCCAGATAACTTGTATGCAAAATATCATGATGTAGTTACGGCGTGAAAGCGTAACAAACAAACAAACAAATAAACAAACAAACAAACTCACTTTCGCATTTATAATATTAGTAAGGATTTCATAACAACAACCGCCATCTTGGATGTTGGTGAATCATCATTAGGTCTTTTTAGTCTCCACTGCAGGAGCATCATGACTCTCTCTGTACTACCTAAGCCATATTTGGCCAGAGCAGACAGAGGATTTGGCTTACGCTCTCCTCGCTGGCCAGACGGGTTGGAGAGGTCTCATTGATGTTTATGAGCTTTGTTTAGCTTGTATTTCCTAAGCCTCTTATGACATCCATGAGAAGACTTGGAGTGGTCCTATTCTACTCTGCCGAAAACCACACGGCCAATGAACGTCGGATGTCGGTGAATGAACGTGTCGTCTTTATAGCCAGCTGCTTTATTAGTAGGTACTTAATATTGTATCTCTGTGAAAAATATAATACCATTGAAATAGAAAAAGATAAATAGACTATTTAATCATCACCGCAAATCAGTCAAAACAAAGGGAAAAATGTCATTTACCGAAGATTTCATAGAACGAGTTCACACAACACACAATAACCTTTGACAATATTAGCAAAAACGTGTACTCAAGCTTTCTAACAGACAGAGCGACTGGAAAATTAAGTCGGAAACATCTTCCTAAGCGGAACCAGCTGAGGTTTTTGTGAGCCAATTACAGTGTGGCGAATCGATTTCAACAGATGATTAGGCGATGCTATGAGCCTTGGCAATTTTACATAGATGAAAGAACAAAGGAAATTAACTTCTTGTTTTCATACAGACTATTCGTACATACATATTATCATCATCATCAGGTCTTTTTAGTCTCTACTGCAGGAGCATGACCCTCTCTGTACTACCGGACTTCTGGGCAAATGTTCGGCGTTGTTTGTACTAATTATACTTTAGCTCATTTTCTTTTATATAATCCTAACCAATATTACCTATAAATGCGAAAGTGAGTTTGTTTATTTGTTTGTTTGTTTGTTACGCTTTCACGTTGTAACTACTGAACCGATCATCATGCATATACGTTGTCTGGGGTACGAAGAAGGACATAGGGTACATTTTATCCCGGAAAAAAGAACTGTTCCCGGGGGATCGACATTGACGCGGGCGGAGCCGCGGACGAAAGCTAGTAAAAATATATATTCACTTTTACTAATATGTTTCTTGTTCTTCGTAATTTTGATTGCACTTCAAAAATGAAAACACGAATCAAGCGAAAATGAAAATGAGCCCGGTTTGGTTCTTCATAATTATTATGGTAAGCCTACTTACTAAGTTCAGTTAATATTTTTGTTTGAGGTCAGGTAGGAGTCTATGTGTCAGCATTTTGTTTCTGTTTATACGTAGACGTTTTATTATATTAGACCTTCCTCAGGCGTTTGTTTGTTTGTTTATAAAGCTTTATTGTACTTAAAGAAAGAGAATATACAAAACAGAAAAAAATAAAATAAAATAAATATACAACGGCGGACTTATCCCATGAAGGGATCTCTTCCAGTCAACCGGCGAGTAATTGAGAGGAATGTTAACATTTACATAATTCGGTAGAAGTAAAGTACTTACAAAATATATATAAATTTACCTACAATATTACAAAACACATAATGCATACTACATAAATATATAAATACATATATCATACTTACTACAATGAAATGATTGGCTCAAGTTAGCTCAACCGAAGTTACCTAAAGGAACAAGTTTTAAGACTATTTTTAAAAGAATTTAGAGAAGGTGCCATTTTCGTATCTAATGGAAGGGAATTCCACAGCCGCGCTGCAGTCACAGAGAACGATTTTGAGAATGTTAAGGAAGAGTGAAAAGGAACGTCTAGAAGAAGTTTATCTGAAGAGCGCAGGCGGCGGTTAATCTGCCGAAAGGAAAACATTTCACGAAGATAGTTCGGAGAGGAAGGATTGAAAAGGACATTAAAGAGGAGAGAAAGAATGTGATGATTTCGACGAATCCTAATAGGAAGCCAGTTTAATTTTTCTCGAAATTCGGATATATGATCAAATTTGCGGAGACCAAAGATATATCTGATACAGGTGTTTTGCAGCCGTTCCAACTTATCCAAAAGTTCCTCTGTAGGATCTAGGTACGCAATATCAGCATAATCCAAAAGTGGGATTAAAAGAGAACGCACCAGCATTGTTTTGGTAGCAATGGGTAAAAAAATTTGCAATTTCCTTAGGGAGTGTAGTGCTACAAATATTCGACGACTAACATCACTTATCTGAGGACCCCAAGACAAAGTTTCATCGAAAATTATACCCAGATTTTTGACTGTAGAGGAATATGGGATAACTGTGCCGTCAAAAATGACACTGGAGAAAGAGGAACTGCGTGCTTTAGCGATGAAATGGGGGCTGCCGATAATGATAGCTTGGGACTTGTCTGCATTTACTTTAAGCCCGAAACTGTGTGACCATTTCGCTATGGCAGCTAGGTCAGAATTCATGACATTTATAGCATGTTGAAAATTATCAAACGGGGCGGCAGTATATAGCTGCAGATCATCGGCATATAGATGAAAGAAAGAAGATACAGAATCAGATATGTTATTAATGAACATGGAAAACAAGATAGGAGATAACACCCCTCCCTGTGGGACACCAGCAGCTAGCTCGCACCAATCAGATTTAAGCTGGTCAGTCTTTACCAACTGCTGACGACCCTGCAAGTAAGAACGAAACCACTTTAAAGAGGACACAGAAAAATTTAAAGATTTAAGAATTCCAAGAAGAATGTCGAAATCTACAGCGTTAAACGCATTAGAAAAATCGAGAAGTACTAAAAGATTAAGTTTTCTGTTTTCAATGTTCAACCGTATATCATCAGATATCTTTACAAGAGATGTCGTGGTACTATGGCCAGCTCTAAAACCAGACTGATATGGATTTAAAATATTATTCTTAACAAGATATTTCATTAAATGTTGCTGAACGTGATGCTCCGCTACCTTTGATAAAAAGGGAAGGATGGATATTGTGCGAAAATGAGAGGGTAGAGATGGGTTGGATCTTTTAGGGAGGGGTATGATGTGGGCCAACTACCATGTAGAGGGAAAAACACCAGATATCAAAGAGCTATTTATTATGTCAGCAAGAGGTGAGGCGATGAGGGAAGCAATCGGTTTAATCATATCAAGAGATATGCCATCATTGCCGACTGCATTGGACTTGATTTTGCCGATGATATCTACCACCTCGTCAGCGGAAATTAAATCAAAATAAAATGAGGAACAGTTTAAAGTCGTTTTTTTATCAAGTTCAGCTAGCGTGGCCTGTTTTATACCTGCGGATAGATTTATAGGAGGAGCACAAAAGTGATTATTTAGCTGGTTAATATCTAAATTAATATCAGCATCAGGCATCCGCTTACCCACTCCTATACCCTTTAAAAATTTCCAAAGCTTGTTTGGGGGACATGCCTCAATATTATCGTTTATATATTTGCGTCTAGCCTCCCTACAGCGCTTATTACAACTATTGCGTAAACTGACATAATGAGAACGATTAGACTCGGAAGGGCTTCGACGCAACTTCAATTTAGCCTTGTCCCTTTTGGCCATAAGATTCCTAATCTCAGGTGTTAGCCACGGGGCGTATTAGGACTCAGAGTTTTTGTCGGGCTATAATTGAACCTAAATGATATTCGCTCAAACAAGTACTTCATTAAATCTGTGGGAAATAATTATATAGACAGTGATGCAGTTTTTTGAAAATTATAGGGGTTTTTGCTACTAATACTGATATTATAAATTATAAAGGTGTGGAATGAATTGCCTGCGTCTATATTCTCAGACAAGTACAGTCCCGGGGCATTCAAAAGTAGAATAAATGGGTATCTCTTGGATAGGCAGGATCAGGTGTTAGTTTCCTACGACACAAGTTCACAACTTACTGTGGGTCTAGCTCAATTTATATGTAGTACATAAGTACAGGAAATTTAATATCTGGCTAAGGTACGTCATGAGTATGAATTTCATAATTTATTATTTTAGGTTCCAATATCCAACTGAAGTGACAAAACAACATAAAATACGCAATTTCTTTGTTATTTTATGAATAGCATTAATTTGTGTAAATCGAAACCAGACTAGGCAAACAGTATCGTCTGCAATAGCAAGTACACACATAAGCAGACGTATATCTACGTCATTACTACGTTTTGTTGTTTATTGCAATTGATCAAATAGACATTACATTTTGGGACGTGAAACTTATGGCAAACAATTGAATAAAATAAATAAATATATACGGACAAATCACACAGATTGAGCTGGCCCCAAAGTAAGTTCGAGGCTTGTGTTATGGGATATTAACTCAACGATACTTTATTTTATAATAAATACATATATATATATACACATCCAAGACCCAGGCCAATCTGAAAAAGATCATTTTCCATCTTGACCTGGCCGGGGATCGAATCTGAGGCCCTCGTGTCGCAGGCTGGCGTGTTAACCACTGCGCCAAGTAGCTCGCCATCAATTAAAACCTGTTCATATGTTTTTATTGAAGACATCATCATTTCGAGTAGGTGTCACGGTCAATCGACCATGCACACCCTGGTGTCAGAGTTCTTCGGAACCGCCTGTCGGCCTCTGACGTGGTTCCTTTAACGACTACCAGATGGCAGCCGGGACCACCGGCTTAACGTGCCTTCCAAAGCACGGAATCATCTTTATTATCAGACAATCAGGTGATTCAAGCCTGCAATGTCCTAATCAAACTGGAAATAACTAAACAAAGTATGCTTCCGGTGGGAATCGAACCCACGACCCCCGGGTCAACAGGCAAACGCCTTAACCACTGGACCACGGAGGCTGTTGACACCCCTGAACATATGATACCCCTGACCACTTCTCCTTCAGTCATCTCATATCTGTAGGATTCCGGTCTCTAATTCCAGTGCGAAAACCAGGCAAACAAAAAAATCTTACTGATATGCTTCTCGTTTAACAGACTGTATATAGCATAACCTCCCGCGCAGATCGTAAAAGGCAATAAAGAGAGTGGGCGAAAATCTGAGGAATCATGATAGTAGGCGATGCGGCTAGCAAACACATCACTATTTTGATTCCGTATTTACACCAACATGCTAAACGTGGCTTTTAGGTCTCATAAACCTAAGCTCTGTCTACTCCGCAAGGGAAAAAGACGTAATAGTATGTATAGCTTATAAACCATCCGAATTTCATAACTCTGAGAAAAGCATAACAATCGCACATCTTAATTGCGCGCGTAATTATGGAGATAATAACTGTTCATAACTCCGACATTAGAAATCATGTAAAGAGGGTCGGAGAGAGTCATTGTTACCCTGACCCACATGGTCGTCAACTTACGCGGAGATTTGAACCATAGCGCCACAGATCAGAATTAAACCGGTCAAGAGCGAGCGGTTACAGAGCTAGTGTTCCGTAGTTTGGAGCAATCTTATTCCCCCAGCACCGTTCCATCTTCGGACGACACGGCGTGTTCAGGGATTCCATCCATATGTGGTAGATATTCCTGCTCTAGTTTCGCCTCCTCCTTCATTATCGCGAACCGCGAAGAAATAAATTTCCCTCCCCGCGTCGCTGTTTCCCGACTCGTTCGATGTAGGGATTTTCAAGGCAAGAGTTAGGCATTATTTGAGTTTGCGTGTACCACCCTAGACCTCATCGTTGGTTCCCATCAGGCAAGATAGAGAAACACTAAGACGCGACGCCCCATCAGTATTAGTAAATAAAAATATTCGGGCCAATTACACAGATTGAGCTAGCTTCAAACTAAGTGCGAGACTTAAGGTATACAAACTCAACGATACTACATTTAAACATCTAATACAAATTGGAAATTTCTACACAAGTGGCAGTGTCGAAACTTGTTCGAGATTCCTGAATGAGCACTAAAAACTAACTTTCCTAAAACTCGAAACAAGGCAGAAAAGTCTACTTTAGCCTAAACAAGTATGAAAGAAACATGGACTCAAAATAATACGGTCCATACCCGTTCTGATTAATCTAGATTTAAATTTTAAAAAAATGTTGTCTGTATGTCGGTTTACGGATGATAATTTTACGCGATAATTGTGGAACAGAGATAGATGCGTGATAAGTGATGATTATGATGATAATAATAACGGGACATGACATTTTTTCGTGCATACAGCCGATTGCGCACGTCAAAAACAAAAAAGAATAAACTTCTTTCAAATACGTACCTTATATACTTAAAGGTTTATTTATATCTAATCTAATTGATAGTATCTAGTTATCTACCCTTCCATTCCATGGCACAATATTTCATTTAGATACGAACATTGATGAGAAAAAAGGTTTATATTTCTAATAATTACGGAACCCTAAAAATGTTGTTTCTCATGTCAACTGTATTGTCCTAACTTCACGACAATAGCTTCTTTGTAAGTAAGAAAATAGTTATTACTGTCATGTATTGAGAAGGAAAATGGCGCATCTTGATATTTGTATGAGGTTGTGTGACAAGATGCGCAATTCGTATTCTCACTTTTGATAGGTGGATTTCATAATTTGACAAGAGACAGGACAATGCCTATAAGTATTTACCGCAGACTCTCACTTCTTATTTTCTCTATCTATGGGACATATTGGAAGACAATAACAACTACGAATAAATAATTATTTGTAGCACACTGATAATGATTAACACTAAACGTAGTGCCTTTAAATCGCAGGAGCCGGGTTCGATTCCCAGTTAGGTCAAGATCTTTTTCAGAATGACCAGGGTATACATATATATTTATTTATCTATTTATTTAAAATGCTAACTCGACGAAGTTATTCATTTGACAAGTAACATTCCACAAATAAGTATTGAAGTCGGTAAAATTATGTCAAAATGTAATAATAGTCGTGTAAATAAATTGTCATCTCATAAATTACATACTTTGTGGACATATTTCGCAAATGTTATATTACTTCTTAATACGCCATTAGAGCGGCCGTTCACTCAGTATACACTCAAATAATAGTAATGAACCCATAATGACTCATTCAAAACTCGATTAGTAAGTTCACATCAGTGTCCTTCAGACTCCTGACGCTGACCATAGAGCCTACGAATAGAGTTAATAAGTTGCTTTGTATGTGTTAGAGTTTGTACTCGAAGTTCATAAATTGGCCAACAAAGGTTGTTTTTTAGGGTCCTGCCTGTATCTCAAAATGTAAGGGCGTGAATAGATTTCTTCAGGGTCGGCAACGCGCGAGTGGCACCCCTGGTGTTGCAGGCGTCCATAGACTACGGTAACCGCTTTCCACCAGGTGGGCCGTATGCCTGTTTGCCTACTAAGTAGTATAAAAAAAAACTTCTCATTGGTCTTTATTTGCTACTAGCTTCCGCCCGCGTCAATGTCGATCCCTCGGGAATAGTTCTTTTTCCTGGGATAAAAGGTAGCCTATGTCCTTCTCCGTACTCCAGAGAACTTTATGCAAAATTTCATGATGATCGGTTTAGTAGTTACGGCGTGAAAGCGTAAATAAATAAATAAATAAATAAATAAATATATACGGACAAATCACACAGATTGAGCTAGCCCCAAAGTAAGTTCGAGACTTGTGTTATGGGATACTAACTCAACGATACTATATTATTTTTTTTTTGAACTACACAAACAAACAAATAAACAATCAAACAAACTCACTTTCGCATTTATAATATTAGTAGGGATAATATCACAGGTCAATTTTAGTATCGTTATAATTTCATACATAAACATATGGTCATAGAGAAGACACGTAAACTGTAGCAATGCCGGACATAACACCCATGCTGAAATTTAGTTCAACATCGGTGTCACATAAACCTTTTGATGTGGGTATCTTCATACCCTCATAACTTTCGGAACATGCTTGAAAAGATTTAGATGTAGGTATGAGGTATGTTTTTAATTCTTATATTATCCGATGTACATAATAAATAACTCTCGGTAGAAGAAGACTTTTTAAATTTCATTTTAAAAAATTCACAGGTCGTGCTAGCTGCATAGTAACTTCAAGACTTGTATTATGTTATGGTATACTATCTCAATGATACTAAATTTTATAACAAACTTCCTGTCGCCCGCGGCTCCGCTTGCTAATGTCGATCCCGCAGGCACAGTACCTACTTTTTCCAGAATAAAAGGTAATCTAGGTAAAAACCTATCTGTGTGCACAGTTTCGTCAAAATTCGTTCAGCCGTTTTAGCGTATTGAGTAAGTAACAAGAATCTAAACATACAAACTTTTGCATTTATAATTTAAGTAGGATAGGATGCAATGTATAGATATCATCCAAGTACAAGGTCAATCTGAAAAAAAATATTCTCCATCTTTTATCATTTTAAAAATGCTGGATTAAATCATAATTGAACTGAATGTGCTAAAACCGCAAGTTCCTGGTCATTAATTTCGGCATTGCGTAGCCCTGACTCTAATGTTAATGCGAGATGGCTTTGAGATAGACAGACGGCCACTGTTTGTGCCAATGTCACGCTTTATCCTCTCATGACGTCTAATACGGGTTAAGTAACAAAACGGCACGTTGTATGTAACTGCAAAATTGATCATCATGATAAATAAATATATACGGACAAATCACACAGATTTAGCTAGCCCCAAAGTAAGTTTGAGACTTGTGTTATGGGATACTAACTCAACGATACTATATTTTATAACAAATACAGATATAATAATAGACACAGATTGAGCTAACCCCAAAGTTCGAGACTTGTGTTATGGGATACTAACTCAACGATACTATATTTTATAACAAATACAGATATAGATAAACATCCAAGACCCAGGCCAATATGAAAACGATCATTTTCCATCTTGACCTGACCGGGGATCGAACCCGGGGCCCTCGTGTCGCAGGCTGGCGTGTTAACCACTGCGCCACGGAGCTCGCCTGATGACCATGATGTCAGACGCAATAAATCAACTGCAGGACATAGGACACTCCAACGATTTCCAATACTTCTGGTTAGAAGTGGCCAGTATCCAGCGTCTTACTGCGACCTTGGTCAGGTCATCCGATCACCTGGTTTTTGGTTATCCACTTCAACTATTAAATAATAGTGATATTTATATGGAGGTAGTTTGAAGCCCGGGGGACATATAAAATAAAAATAAAATCTTTTATTTCAGACTACAAATTTTGTTCATATATGGTTGTTAGTAACAGATAATCTTACACTATGTTAGTAGAAACTTATACTAAGGTGCTGTTTACGCAGTGCTTTATAAAGCGACTGTCCAGCCTATCTGCTATCATGCTTAGGATACTGTTGGTGCTGCCACGCAGTCTGCACAATGCCGTCGCACTCCGTTTGCGGAGCACCGCATAAAAGCCATACATGTGCTTTCATCCAAAAAATCTACTGTTCCTCAGGGATCAACATTAACACGGGCGGAGCCACGGGCAAAAGCAAGTATTTTATAAACCTTTCTAGCTCATCCAGTGGACACGGTTCGGCGGTGTTAACGCATGGCAGTGCTTGCACAACGGCTTTGTTGTGGTTCCTACTGATAGTACCTTCTGTAGAACTTTGCAGGGCAATGCGTATGCAATGTATTTCACAAGATCATATTTAATTCTAATACGAGTACATACTCGTATACAGGGTTATTCGTAAAACACTAATCCTTATCCTTACTAATATTATAAATGCGAAAGTGAGTTTGTTTGTTTGTTACGCTTTCACGCCGTAACTACTGAACCGATCATCATGAAATTTTGCATACAAGTTCTCTGGAGTACGGAGAAGGACATAGACTACCTTTTATCCCTAATCCCGAGGGATCGACATAGACGCGGGCGGAGCCGCGGGCGAAAGCTAGTAAATAAATATATACGGACAAATCACACAGATTGAGCTAGCCCCAAAGTAAGTTCGAGACTTGTGTTATGGGATACTAACTCAACGATACTATATTTTATAACAAATACATAGACATGGTGAAATTTTGATCGTTCTGGACCCTAAAAGGGGTGACTCAGACCATCAATATGAACAACTTTTTCTATGGGACCAACGCTGGGAAATTTCGTCATTTCCATGCAAAAGAGTTCCGCCGCCCGGCCAGTTTGTATGGGAATGTCGAATTTTTTTTAGTTCCCTGCATTGTTCCCATAGGAAAAGTTGTTCATTTCCCCCTTTAAGGGTCCAAAACGATAAAAAATTCACCATGTATAGATACACATCCAAGACCCAGGCCAATCTGAAAAAGATAATTTTCCATCTTGACCTGGCCGGGGTTCGAACCCGGGCACTCTCGTGTCGCAGGCTGGCGTGTTGACCGCTGCGCCACGGAGCTAGTAAACTAAATCTCGCAGGACTAGATAGCTAACATCATTATCAACAATGTTTGTTCTACGATTTCTGACATAACTTAATAAAAAGGTTGTAAGTTTTTATTTATTCTGTGATTGAGATTTATTTAAGTCGGTTTTTTTTTATATGAAGGATATGTTTTTGAAAGAAATAAACGTTAAGTTTTTATGCATTTGCTTACTTCTATTGAAGGCGGAAACCTGGTCACCAGATACTTCATAATTTTAATTATTTATACCACTTTTATTTCCATTGAAGAGATCAGCTCTTTGTTGTACTTATTTTTTTTTTAATATTCCTTTTCATTATTGATATTGAAAATTATTTTCATTTTTGAATAAGACAAATATCTCACGCCTTGACACAAGTAGGTATATCAATCAATCATTCAAATTCAAAAGCATTATGAAAACGTATTCACTGAATAGTGAAAGGACAATGCCCATTGACTAAGATTAAAAAATAATAACCTTAATTTTCTGTATAGCCTGAGTTCCTTCATTTATTGAAAACCTAGAACAATAGGCATTGATGTTTGGTCTGACCTATGTATCTAGCTTAATGGAATTTAGGTTTACTAGACACAGTGACAAGCCGTAGTGGCTTAGTAGTCTAAGTGCGACCTTAAAGCGAAAGGTCTCGGGTTCAAACCCCGCCGGGCCGGACTGCCGGCCTATTTACTAACTTGTGAACAACGTTATGATAGTCATTTTAAAATACATTGCGGCTTTCGTTTCGTTGATAATTTGTATATCTAAATAAATATAACTCAAAGGTGACTGACATAGTGATCTATCAACGCACAGCCCAAGCCACTGGGCGGATCGGGCTGAAATTTGGCATGCAGGTAGATGTTATGACGTAGGCATCCGCTAAGTAGGAGGATTCGCTAAGGATTTTGATCAGTTCTACCCCCAAGGGGAAAAAATAGGGGATGAAAGTTTGTATAAAACTTAACGTGAGCGAAGCCAAACGCTAGTAAGATACATAAAAGTAATGTATTTTGGAATGACTATCAAAACGTTGTATGTTAGCAAATAGGCCGGCTGGAGAACTGTGTTAGTAGACTTGTAGACCAAACTGACTCAAGGATTGATTTTTCCACGGAGTAAGATTTTTTTAACGATACTTTAGGTAAAAAAAAAATCTGGAGTTAGCCTGCACATTAGTGGATTGTCCACTAGTGTGTGAAATGGAGAAAATGACAAAACACTCAATTATTCCTGATAAAAATAGTCCTTAACTTGTGTGTTTTTGATGTGATAAGTTGATAACGTCCAGATATTTAAGAGCCCGCCATATGCCAGGCGGCGTGGCGGTACAAACGCGGATGGTCTAAACGTGTTGGCTACTTTGGATATTTTCGTTTTTTAGGAATATTCAAGGGTTATTCGAAAAAGAAAAACATATGATGGCTGCCTTATCTGTAATGCAATAATAATCAAAAGTTTCAAGGTTAATTTTAATGTATTTGGTGAATAATGCTATATACCGAGTAAATTAGACGTGATTTGGAGGTAACTTTGCAATTTTTTTCTATAGAGAAAATTTAACGCAATCGTGTTTTTGAGTCAGATAGTTACCAGAGTTAGTCCTGAACTTTGCTGCATTTTTATTTTAACTTGAGTATTTAATTATTATTGATATAACAGTCAATCATGCACAGCAGTGTGAGGTAGTACGGGCCCTTAAGAGCTCTTGGTGGTGTCTAAAAAATATTGGTTGTCTGTTAAGTCCTTTCATGGACGATAATTTTACGTGATAGCGGTGAAAGAGCCTAAGCGCTTAGGTTGCTTATGCCATTCGTGCACCCTTCTCGCTTGCACACGGAACGTGAAACTTTCTCATGCGTTCGGCCGGCGTCCATCTATTTAATAAGCCGTTATAACGTCAATAATTATATTAAAAATAGAGAAAAAGTATTTTATCGGCAGGCTATGGAATCATTAGCCTTTGAGATTAGCCGTGTAGTTTCTGGCAGAGTAGAATAGGACCACTCCTAGTCTTCCCATGGAGGTCGTAAGAGGCGACCTAGGAAATACAAGCTAAACAAAGCTCATAAACATAACAGTGAGACCTCTCCAACCCTCTGTCTGCCCTGGCCAAGTTTGGCTCCGGTTGTACAGAAGACCTCTCCAACCCTCTGTCTGCTCTGGCCAAGTTTGGCTCCGGTTGTACAGAGAGGGTCATGCTCCTGCAGTCGACACTAAAAAGACCTGATGAATGAATGATGAATATGAAATCACTAGCTGTTGCCCGCGACTTCGTCCGCGGCATTTTCTGTTATTACGATTAATTCATTTTTTAATTAGTATTGATGAATAATTTTCCCCCATTTTCAAAATATTTTTTATTGATGCTTCGCTCCTTTTGGTCGCAGCGTGATGTTTTAAAGCCTAAAACCTTCCTTAGTAAATGGACTATCCAACACAAAAATAATTTTCCAATTTGAACCAGTAGTTCCTGAGATTAGCGTGTTCAAACAAACAAACAAACAAACTCTTCAGCTTTATAATATTAGTATAGATTTGTGTGTAATCCCGACTCACACTTGACTGATTGTACTTTCCAGATTCAAACCAATCAAATAAGTAGACAATACTTACTGTATCGTTCATAGACGAAAGTCTAAATAGATTATAAAAGTAGTGAAAGTAGAGGTTATTCCGATGCTCATGTGTGTCGCTGATGCTCGACTTAATATGCCGAGCGTACCTCACCAGGGACGGACTTGATCACATAGACAAACTGTTATTTACTTTATTAAAATAAATTAGCTATATAAAGTACATCTTCACAAAGATTAATTTTGTATCTACATCATTAATTTCAAACAAAATAAAAATATGTGAATTTATTTTACAGCAAAAATTACAGTTTTTTTTGATTATGCTTGTTCAGTTAAAACATTAAAGCATAATTTGGTGCTGGCTCCGTAGCACCACAGCTGAAAATGAAAACAGCAACGTGCTCGAATATAAGCGATAAATAAAAAAAAGAATAAAAAATAACGGACTTCAGAACTGTAATGAATAACTGAATCACACTTAACTGTCTATCTCAAAAACTAGTGAGCCAATTAAGTATGAGACTAGCACTGTTTCTATTTGAAGTTGGATTGTATACCTATGGCCCTAGGATCTGTCTACTTCAATAGGGACGATAACGTGATAATATGTATGTATACGTATATGTATCTTACAGATATACTATATCTGTAAGATAAATATACGTATATTAATTTGACCCATGCACCTCGTGATTTTGATCCTCTGAGCTATATTGAAATCTCGGAATCAGAATCCTAATGGAATACGGAATTGCAAAAAAAAAGGGTAAAAAACGAAGAAAAAATAGACTTCACAGACTTCACATAGACATTCGCTTAGCTGATCGGTGACTTTGTATGGGAGGTCTAGTTATTTTTCCTTTTTATCTTTTTTTTCTTCTATTTTGTATTCCATTAGGGATTCTGATTCCGAGATTTCAATATAGCTCAGAGGTTCAATTCACGCTGTATAGGGTCAAATTAATATACCTTATTTTTCTTCTTCTTCTTCTTTACAAGTATTGCTTCTTTTTTTTCAGTTGTTATATTATTTATATCTAAATCAACTTAAAAAATAATACTTACTAACAACTAGAACTAGTATAACTGTATAATATGTACACTAAATAAAAGTTATCTATAAATAAAAAATGTCACGCAGATCATTGCCTTCCGGTAGAGTGCCTAAAAGGCTGGCCGCATTGCCACGTTGGATGGCAATGCTAATGCGTTGTGCAAAAAGTCTTTACAAGTCAATATAGCTATATAATAAAAATGTTATTTTATGTAAGTATTTTTAGAAGTCAATTAAAAAACGTTTTATTCAATTGACTACCTATATCTGTGAGTCCGTCCCTGCGCTGACATTAGGCGGCAGTGTGCCGCAACCATGGTGATCGTGACGTGACGCGTATTGTGTCTCGCATCCTAATGTCATTTGACTGGAGGATGATGACTACTAGAACTTCCATTTTATAAATCAACTGCAAAGCCTTTGTAAGGACTACATACAGCGCGTAATATAACCAACGGCGTTCCTGTAAAGGGGTGACTCAGTCCGTCAAAATGAACAACTTTTCCTATGGGACCAATGCCGGGAGGCTCAATTGTTTTGACATTTTTATACTAATTGCCGGGCCGCTCGAACACTTTTGTATAAAAATGTAATTTTATTTCCTTTGGGACCAAAGCTGGGAACTCGAAAGAAAAACCGCCATTTTCATACAAAAGTATTTGGCCGAAAAATATTTCATCGTTTTGTTCTTCGAGTATGTAAGTGGCCAACACTGATAATAGATTTTTCAAGCTGCTTAAAAGCATCTGACATAGCTTAACGACAGCTATCTTGATGACAGTCGGTACTAACGGAACTTAACGAGCCTTTCAATTAAAAGTTAATAATAAAAATACTACATGAGTTACTTTAAACAATGTACAAGAGCGCGTAGCTTTCATCTAATAATTTCACGTCCTAAATACTCGTACTCTTATGAATAAAGACTAAACAGCGATTACAATCTGACCGCCAATATAATTATAAAGCGCTAAGTTATGAGTGGAAAGCGGATCGATTATGATGGTCGGACCTTCATAAATAAGAAAAAAAAAACTAAGACGAAGATACTCGCATGTGTAGGTACGTCAATGTCAATGTTTAAATCGAGGCAGAGCCAATGATGATAAATTAATTTTTGCCAGTAGCATGAATGGGCTGGCTTGTCCGGGGAAGTACCACACTCTCACAGAAAATCGACGTTTGATTTGAATCTTTACCGGTTTTGCGCTTAGTTCGGAGTGTCAGAGAGCCGTAGGCCCATCCTTCCAACCCCTCTTCCATTTCCTCCCTTCTCCCATGGCCTCCCCAACAGTTATCCGTGGCCAGTGGTGACATTTACCATCAGGAGACTCGCGTGCTCGTTTGCCATCCTATACCATAAAAAAGTCTTATCTTCATACAAACTGCACGTATTGTCATTGCCCCCCGAGCTTCAATGGTGTACTTTAAAAAATATTTGGGTCATTCGATTCTATTTTGAGAAATTGGACGAATTCTGGGATTTATAGGTCTTTTTGTCTTCATCCTTAGTTCCGTTGCACACGTGGAGTTAACGGCTAAAAATGAAAAAACTAAAGACCGATTATAAGACGAAATAAAATGCTGATTGACTTTTTACTTACTGTATATTTGTATATAGAATGTAGCATAGAGCACACGTCTATCAAGGTTGAATTAAGCAGAAAAAGAGAGAATCAATGTTACCCTTATGTTACCAATACCTCAATGGTTACCAAAATTACTTGTTATAGACAATCCTGGTTGCTTTTTCTTATATTATTAAATTTATATTCTCTAACCTTGTTTTTAACTCGGTGCTTTATGTCTTTAGTTTCTTAACCACAGTCCGTAGCGATGAAAATTACTACCTATAATGAGGTGGATAACATTTCAAACAAGTTGCTATTTCAGTCAAATCTTGATGTTATCGCTAAAGATTTTTAGGTTCAAACAAAAAGGCTTACTCTCTCTCTTCATCTACGGCGGCTACTCTATCGTTTGTTAAGAAGAGACTTTCGACACAAAAATAACAGTTTTTGGCTATTCGCTTATAACTTGTGTCGAAGTACAAAGGTCGCACAGTTCTTGGGCAACGTCTTCCGTAAAAACCAACCATTGTTTTATTTCGACACCGCAATTCGAGAAAAACGCTTTTCGTACAATTACTGGGAATTTGACGTGTCAATGGATCGAATGTGAATTACGGTCTCGAATTGTTATTACAACACTGATCGTGGTAAAAAAATTATATCTGAATATACGACTCATACTAACGCCGTTATTATGGGAACGCAAACCTTGGCACAAAATGGAATAAAACCGGCTAAGAATAATTAGAATAAGAATAATTTATTTGCAAAAAAATATGGTACATAAAGATGTTATACATAAAGAAGCGCACATATTTTAGCAATTTGTGGCATGCAAATATACGGAATTTATAATATTTATAATATTAGTGCGAATCATGTGAGAAACAGACGGACGCGGTGGCTTAGTTATAGGGCTTTTTGCGTCGTTTGCGTTCGGAACCATCAAAAAGTAGTGATGTATAGAGGGGAAACTCACAGTGCCCTCCATTTGCGTTTAGTTAGTTAGTTTAATATGTAAGTCAATACTTACGCGGCGCCCTATCTCAATAGCTGCGCGGAGCGGCTGCGCGGGCGTTGATGTAGATCCCTCAGGACAAGTACATTTTTCCGGCATGAAAGGTACACTGCGCCACGGAGCTCACCATGATTACGATATAAATAAAAGTATGCAATGTTATATTATATCTAAAAATTTTATGCGAAAGGTTAGTAAACCGTAGTCTGCTACAGTAAATCTCATTTATTGTCCATTACTGCCATAATTAAGCGAGCTGAAGTTAAGCGAGCCGACTAACGGACGACACTGGTTTACTTGCCAGTGCGCGATGACCCAGCAGCTCATACATTATAAAAAGCACGTTAAGCCATTAGAAATAAAATAATCACACAATGGTACCTAAGGGATAGAAAACGAAAGAAGTGGGATGACGACATTCGACAAGTAGCGGAAACAACATGGGGTAGAGTGTCCATAGAAAGGTCAGAATGGAGAAGACTGAAGAAGGCCTTTGCCACCTGGCAATGGGACACACAAAAGTGGAAGAAGAAGGCAATATACGAGAATTGAAGGAGTTATGTCCAAAAGAAGGTTTATATAGCCATTAGACCTGCCTGATATCATTAAATCATCGACGTCAAATAAATGGTCTGGTGCTATTAGGAAGTTCCATAAAAATCTTTTGATAATCAGTTCAGAGCTCTTCCTGTGGAAAAATGTTATTCGTTAGATGGCCATCAACTGGCCAGTAAATGATCTTCAGATTGGCCTGGGTCTTGGATGTTTATCTATATATGTATTTGTTATAAAATATAGTATCCCATAACACAAGTCTCGAACTTACTTTGGGGCTAGCTCAATCTGTGTGGTTTGTCCGTATATATTTATTTATTTATTTAGATGGTTTTTAAAAGTATATTTTCATGCTATGTATTTTGTCCATATATAAGTTTTGCCGAATAAATAAAATAAACTCTTACGTCATCATCATCAGGTCTTTTTTAGTCTCCACTACAGGAGCACGACTCTCTCTGTACTACTAGAGCCATACTTGGCCAGAGCTGCCAGAGGACTTGGCCTTCACTCTCCACGCTGGCCAGACGGGTTGGAGAGGTCTCTCAGATGTTTATAAGCTTTGTTTAGCTTGTATTTCCTAAGTCGCCTTCTACGACATCCACGGGAAGACTTGGAGTGGTTCTATTCTACTCTGCCGGATACCACACTATTTACGTAGATGTTGGTTATTAAAAGGCTAGAAACAAGCCTTTTAAAAATAAAAAAACACGACTGACTTCCCAATAGTTTTGTAGCTTTTGTCAATCAGGGGGATGCAAGAATTCTAACGATATCCGATAAATATATATAAATATAACAGCCTCCGTGGTCCAGTGGTTAAGGCGTTTGCCTGTTGACTCCGGGGTCGTGGGTTCGATTCCCTCCAGAAGCATACTTTGTTTAGTTGTTTTCAGTTTTGACATTGCAGGCTTGAATCACCTGATTGTTTGATAAAAAAGATGATTCCGTTCTTCGGAAGTCCCGTTAAGATGGTGGTCCCGGCTGCCATCTGGTAGTCGTTAAAGGAACCACGTCAGAGGCCGAGAGGCGGTTCCGAAGAACTCTGAACTAGGGTGTGCATGGTCGATTGACCGTGACACCTACTCGAAAAGAATGAATGAAGCGGATGCCTACGTCATAACATCTACCTGCATGCCAAATTTCAGCCCGATCCGTCCAGTGGATTAGGCTGTACGTTGATAGATCACTATGTCAGTCACCTTTGAGTTATATACATATATTTAGATTTCCCACATTAATTTTGTCAACGTAGTAGCTTTTCATCGAGCTGATTCTGTATTATACAACGACAAAAAGGCGTCAACATCGATTACAACGTATCATTGTGCTGTTTCCTCCATGAACCATCTTTTTATGCGGTGTTAAGTAACAAGTTATCATGTAAGACGTTTAGAGTCGTGGAAATATAGAAAGTCGTGAGAAAATGAAGAATATGTTTTTTGAGTAACATAATTATTATACACTAGTAGTTGGAACAATATAATTATACTAAAACAATACTAATTAACTTACAGTAATAATAATAAGTCCTACTTAAAAAATATATTTTAAGTATAAGGGAAGATCGTAAAAGCCGCATCGCCTACTAACGTCAGACTTTCGCCCATTCCCTCGATCGGTTTTTACGATCTGCGCGGGAAGAGAAGCAGCTGGCACATTCTACGTTTTTTCTTTTCTCTCAAACCAGCATGGAAATATTATTAATTTGTAATGCACTTATTTAATTTAAATGCTAATAAATATATATTTGTCTAAGTCATCCCATAAAATTATTTAAGACATACATACATAGTATCACGTCTTTTTCCTTGCGGGGTAGACATAGCCTAAGTATATAAGCCCTGAAGGCCACGATTAGCATGCTGGTGGGCATTAGGAGGAAAACGAAATCAAAATAGTGATGGGTTGCCAGCCGCATCGCTTATTAACACGATTCCAGATTTTATATATTCCCTCGATCGGCTTTTACAATCTGCGTGGGAAGAGAAGGACCTGGCACATTCTGCGTTTTTTCTTTTCTCCTAGATCAGCATGGAAGAGCTTTAAGACCATTATAAATAACACATCCTTGACACTTGGGTCTCCAAAAATGTCAGAGCGTCACATGGTTTTTTTTCCTCGTACAGCGAGATTGTGGAATGGATTCCCTCCCAAAATTTTCCTTGTGTGCTATGACTTGGGGTCCTTTAAAAGGCAGGTTTACAGATATCATAAAGAGTCGGCAACGCATCAACACCTCCTCTGGTGTTGCACATGTCCATGGGCGAAGGTGACCTCTTTCCATCAGGTGGCTCGTCTGCTCGTTTGCCGTCAAATATACATAAAAAAAAACTATTTGCACCTTTACGCCCACCAACATGCTAAACGTGGCCTCTCTGTCTTGACCTTAGGCTCTGTCTACTCCGTAAGGGATAAAGGCTTGATAATATGTATAAATAATATACAAGTAAGAACGACGTTGACAAGACTGTCGTACTGAACTCAGACTTTTGAAATATCGGCGTATCTGTATTCATAATGTATAGGAGATAGATTTACATGTTTTGATATTATGATATTTGTACTTCTAAGTTTACAAATGAGAAAATTCCTATACAAACTTTACCCCCCTATTTTACCCCTTCAAGGGGAAATATCGTCCATTTTCTATTCATAATATGTAAGTACTTCGCGATAATGAATTTTCTCAATTGGTAATTCGTCATAGTAAACTTTCGTACATCGCGATGACAAACATTCTCATTTAGGTAATTCGCCAGAGCATACTTTCTAAGCCATGAATCTCCTATACATTATGAATACAGATACGCCGATATTTCAAAAGTCGGAGTTCAGTAGGACAGTCCGTTGACAACCATAATGTTGTCAATAAAATGAACATTGCAGTGGAGTTTCGCAAGTGCATTAGTGCAGCAAACCTCGTCTGTGCAATAAACGTGAGAGGACAAATGCAGTTCACGAGATTTGCCTCGTTAAACGAAGGTGATATCATTCTTTGCATTTTTGGTAATGTCGTTTTATTTAATTGTGTTACGAAATTCTCTCGAAGGATTTGTGTTGCAGCATAACTTGGTATTTTGTCTGTCCAAGGTTATGTATGACAAATTTAAAATATATATAAAATATAAATAAATACAGACAAATCACACAGATTGAGCTAGCCCCAAAGTAAGTTCGAGACTTGTGTTATGGGATACTAACTCAACGATACTACAACGTGATTTTGAACCCCCAAGCTATATTGGAATCTGGGAATCAGAATCCCGATTACAGCGTGATTTTGATCCCGGGGGTTCAAAATCACGCTGTATATTACATAACAAATACATATATAGATAAACATCCAAGACCCAGGCCAATCTGAAAAAGATAATTTTCCATCTTGACCTGGCCGGGGATCGAACCCTGCCCGTGTTCGATCCCTCGTGTCGCAGGCTGGCGTGTTAACCACTGCGCCACGGAGCTGTCAAATAATCTCCTAATGAAATAAAATGAAATAGGATTTTATTCAAATTTGGATATCATGTATCTCTTTCTGAACGTCATATTATTATTTAATATTTGCAAAATCGATAATCTCCGTTTTGGAACGTTTCGGAACGACCACCTGAGAAGAATACGCCGAAAGAAACTTAGACACGATCATTATCTTAAAAATATACCAATGTCAAAATTGTTTTTGGGTATTTTATTGTATCAATCTATTTGATTCCCTTTTTCATTTGATTTTTCTTCCAAGCTGGTCTGGGAGAATAGATAATAGTCTCTCATATAAAAAATCTGACTTCAATTAAAGTGCAGAACCAATTGCGTTGATATTTAAATGGAACCATTCCATGCTGGTCTGGGAGAAAAGAAAAAACGTAGAATGTGCCAGCTGCTTCTCTTCCCACGCAAATGTAAAAACCAATCGAGGGATTAGGTTAAAAACAGAATCACGTCAATAGGCGATGCGGATAGCAGCCCATCAATATTTTGATTCCTTTTTCCATCTAAACGCCCTCCAACATGCTGAATGTGGCCATAAAGTCTTATAGGCCTAGACTCTGTCTACCCCGCAAGGGAAATAGACGTGATACTATGATACCAACTTGTAAGCATACCCTTTCCAAACAAAAAAACATTTTTTTTATATCGGTTAATAAATAAAGGAGTTCAGAAGTAACAAATATTTAAAAAAAAATACAAAAAAAAAAACAATCTGCAAGGAATGCGTAAACAATATAACTTAATGAGTATATAAGTAGGTAAGTACAGAACATAAAGTACTTATTACGCAATAAGTGGGATTGAAAATGACACTACGCACCGCAAACCGCTGTCTCATAACAAAGACATCAACGCGACGTTCACACCTTTACATGTAATTATATGATTGAATAATTGCAGTTCTAACTGTTTTCTTAGCACTTAACTGATACTTGTTAACTCGTCATACTAATGTTAGAAAGTTTACTAAATACATTTTTAACTAGCAAGTACGTAGCTTATTTTTTTTTAATATTAAATGGGTTTACTCTAGACCATAATCTAGGCCTAAGGCAAAGATATGCCAAATTTTATGTTTTATTTTATTTAAAAACTTCATTACAAACAAGTGATTGGCGGACTTAAAGCCGTAGGCTTTATCTACCAGTCAACCAACAGGTGATGCTGAGAACAAAATGTAGAAGTAAGTGCAAAACAAAAGCTATATATAGTTAAATAAAATCATAATAAACTTACATACCAAAATACATAAATACCAAATATTGATATATATATATAAGTAGAGGAAGTGCAGCATATTTGGAATAGTGCAGAAAATTTGGAATAGTCGGATTTACAAATTAGTATAGGCGACATCTGTGTTTTTTTGCGGTAAAATTAACGTGACATGACGTACCAAGTGATTGAAGTCTAGAGGCAAGGCGCCATAATGACATTTCGGCAGACAGCCGCCCGAGAGCCAAACGCCTAAATCGAAAACTTTTTTGGTGAGAATATAATCCTTGATAATCATTAACTACGTTATATAAAATCTTTGTTGTAATATTGTATACTATTTACTGATCCATTTAGTTTATCGCGTAGTTTTGATTTTGAGGTTAATTTTGTATTAAACTATGATACTAAATTTTTTCTGTAATGGGTACCATGTTGGTAATATGGAATACCGAATGTGAACATAATTTGGAATATTCCAAATTGAATGCACATTTTTTTTTTTATTATTTTATATTAGCAGTTATCAGTTAAAAATAATATAAGTTAATCCTTTTAAGGCTGATTTTGCTGGGAGATACTAATTAAAAGGATTTTTAAAACGAACTCACCAAATTTTGTCCATGAGACAACCGACTGGAACTTCTCAAGCAAGAGCTTTACCAAAGCAAAAATGGATGAATTTTACGACAACCTAGAGAAAATTCAAACTGAATAGGCTTTCCTGCGGCACGTATCTTTAACGTTGATGAGAGCGGTCTTCCTATAGTCCAGAGTAAAATACCAAAAATCATGGCTCGGAAAAGAAAAAAACAAATTGGAGCAATGACATCAGCTGACAGGGGATCCCCCTTTCAGCTGAAAGGGGATCCCCCTTTCAGCTGATGTCATTCCTACAATTTGTTTTTTTAAGAATATTGCCATGGTTAATTATTCATAGAAAAAAAGATATAGGTCTTAGTTTTTGAGATAAAAATTGTGCAGATAATTTGGAATACTATATTCCGAATTATCTGCACCCTTCGTCGATTCAGACTTTCGGAGATTTATAGTTCAATTAAAATTTTTACAAGGTTCCCATTTTTTATTTTATTTTATAATTTGGAATATTGTAATAAAATATATTATTGTTTATTTCACGCACTTTTCAATTTGCTAACCCAATTCGTTTTTTATATATTCCCTAAAAACAAAGTAGTATTCCAAATATACTGCACTTCCTCTAATATTTACATAAATACTTAATTATTATATTTTTAAAGACTTTTGTCACTCTTGGAAAAAAAGAAGAATATGACAGATAATTAAGAAAAATAGCGTCTATGCAAAGTAATGGGCGAAAATCTGAGGAATCATGTTAGTAGGTGATGCGGCTAGCAACCCATCTCTCCATTTTCCACATTCACGCCCACCAACACGCTAAACGTGGTTTTGAGGTTTTATAGACCTGGGCACTGTCTACCCCGCTAGCCCCATATTAAGTTCGAAACTTGTATTAACGGTATAGTAAATCAACGTTACTAAATTTTATAACAAATACATATATAGCTAAATACCCAAGTCAATCTGGAAAAACATCATTTTCCACCTTGACCTGACCGGGGATCGAACCCGGGACAACCGGTGTGATAGCCTAGGTTAATGACCACTAGGCCACAGGGGTCGCGATATATATAAATCTTGTTTTAATAATACTTATTTAATACTACTAAAAAAGAAACTAAAATAATAATAACAAATATAACCTACCTAAAATATATATTTACATATCGTATATTTACAAGCCCACCCCTGGGCATCGTGCCAAAAAGGCTGGCGGCATTGCCTAATTGAATGGCAATGCTGATACGCTGAGCTAGGTAGTTTCCAGCCCTTTGGTCACGAGATACCCCAATAAGCCTTTTAGCCAAGAAACTAAAAAGCTTATGCGCTGATGGACCCCACGGACCTTATGTTTCTACCTCATTCATCATCATCATCAGGTCTTTTTAGTCTCCACTACAGTAGCACGACCCTCTCTGTACTACAAGAGCAACCAGAGGACTTGGCCTACACTCTCCACCCTGGCTAGACGGGTTGGAGAGGTCTCAGAGATGTTTTTAAGCTTTGTTTGCTTGTATTTCCTAAGTCGCCTTCTACGACATCCACGGGAAGACTTGGAGTGATCCTATTCTACTCTGCCGGATACCACACGGCGTTACCTTATTATTCATTACATATACGAAATCCTTATCCTTATCCTTATCCTTACTATCCTTATCCTTACTATCCTTATCCTTACTATCCTTATCCTTACTAATATTATAAATGCGAAAGTGAGTTTGTTTGTTTGTTTATTACGCTTTCACGCTGTAACTACTGAACCGATCATCATGACATTTTGCATATAAGTTGTCTGGAGTGCGGAGAAGGACATAGGCTACCTTTTATCCCGGGAAAAAGTACTATTCCCGAGGGATCGACATTGACGCGGGCGGAGCCGCGGGCGAAAGCTAGTTCACTATACAGTCACGGCACCCACACACAATACCTAATTACCCGGTTTCTTTTACTACGCGCAGAATCTAAGAATAGTATCATTAAAATGATGTAAGATACGTAATTAATTTATATTTACACATTAATGAACGGTGTTCTTTTACTTCTAATTCGTGATGGTGAGATATGTCCGCCATCTTGATTTTAAATAGCATATTGTGCAACTTTTGTTAAGTGATGTACAACTTTCTTTAGCTTTGTTGTTTTTATTATAATGTGTTGTTTTTGTTGTATATGATATCGCGTCATTAGGAATTCAAATCTTTTTTACTTACTAAGCAATCTAATTCAAGATCTTTCAGCTGAATTTCAATACTTTTATATAATAATAGATTTAAATATATACCCTGATTTCTATGAGACATTATCTTAATTTATTTTTAATCTTGTGTGTATTTAAAAAACCGGTCAAGTGCGAGTCGGACTCGCGGACGAAGGGTTCCGTACCGTTATCTATAATAATTAAAAAATTATTAAAAATATTTTTATTATATGATGTAACTAAAAACTGATACTTTTTGCCATTTTTCCTTTATCTGTGCTGTATGACGTTGCTTCGCACCAAATTTCAAGATTTTGAGATCACGGGAAGCACCCTGTAGGTTTTAATTCCCTTGCGAATGTCGAAAAAACACGAAAGTTAGCGGAGTTTGCGACAATCTTTTGATTGCGTTGGCTTAGAACTTTGATTTTTTCACAGCTCCAAGGGACAGTAAACCTAAATATTTGATATGAATTTCAGCTTGATACCCCTACGCGTTCCTGAGAAAAAGGGTCTTGACAGACCGACACAACGGTCAACCAAGACGGACAACCAAGGGATCCTATAAAATTTCGGTAATCACCGAAGTTCTAAGGATTTGCTGGCACTGTTGTACTAACTTTACTTATTATCACACAAACAAATCTCTGTTTAGTACGCGGAACAATGATTACAATGTAATTAGTAGAAAGTGCGGTTTTCTTCAAGATAAGCCCCATTAAGATCCAATGGACAGGCCATGGTTTCGTTAGTTTGAGCGCCGTTGTTACTAACAATTCTACCTTTGTTTTTCGAAATTCAAATAATCATCGTAGGTTGTGTCTCATAGATATTGATCACAGATTTAAAAGAAAATGGCCTCTCTGACTTCTATGATTTTGAATGAATGAAAAAGAATGGTTGTCTTTAAAGTCGGTTTACAGACGATAATTTTACGTGATAATAGTGGAAGAGAGATAGATGCGTCACAAGCCGAACGCTTAGACCGATAGTGCCTCCCTATCATTTGTTCCACACTCTCATTGATCAAACAGAAGCTCAATGTCAGTGTGGTCAAGTCGATCAGTCTATGCTGCACCTTCTCTCGTTCCCAATGTGCCCAACCAGCTGCACAATACACGACCTATACTCAGCGACGGAGTGTAGTATAAGAGTAGCCACATACTGGAGGGACAAAATTTTATTTTAAGTTATTTGAGCCAATCGACACGAAAAGAAGAAGAAGAAGTTTGCACACGAAACGCGAAACTTTTGCGTGCGTGCAGCCGGCTTTCATCGACTTATCATCATTTCGAGTAGGTGTCACGGTCAATCGACCATGCACACCCTGGTGTCAGAGTTCTTCGGAACCGCCTCTCGGCCTCTGACGTGGTTTCTTTAAGGACTACCAGATGGCAGCTGGGACCACCGGCTTAACGTGCCTTCCGAAGCACGCAATCATCTTTATTATCAGACAATCAGGTGATTCAAGCCTGCAAGGTCCTAACCAACCTGAAAGCAACTAAACAAAGTATGCTTCCCGTGGGAATCGAACCCACGACCCTCCGGGTCTACAGGCAAACGCCTTAACCACTGGACCACCGAGGCAGTTAAATCGAAAATCGACTTTCTTTTTTGTTTTTTACTAAATATTGGATTAGGCATTTGTCTCCCATCTCATCTGATGGTAAGTGACGATGAAGACGAGGATGTTACATGCTTGTTACTTATACGACGAACTCATGTCAAAAAACATCAAAATCGTACGTTGTGTGTATTAAGTGTCATGTCGTGATGTGCTTTCCTGACGACATTAAATACTATTGCAAGTTATACTCTTTATGTCGTAAAATCACACAAAGTCGCGACTGTCTGTGATCGTGTTACGAGTCGTGTCGTGATGTTCCGCAATAAGGAATTTGGCTGTTCTAGAAATGTTCTCACGAATCCAGCTATACATGTTTCATTGTAAAACACAGCTGCATGTATAGTTATTTTTAAATTTAACTTTATTTATGGTGTATACAAGAAATAACCGCCTCAACCAATCTACGAAACCGATTTTGATGAAATTTAATTGGCACGAATTTTAAAATTCTTATCGGTTAAAAATTTAATATTTGATGCTATCTCCGACAAGAAAATTCCCTTTTCTTGTAAACGGCTAGATCAATTTTATCATAAACAGAAAACCTGCTTTCAAATAATAAAAAAAACCTCCTCCAAATCGGTTCATCCGCTTATGAACTGTGGTTAGAGACAGACAGACAAACACACACACACACACACAGCCGTTAGACTTATTAAACCCTCTGTAATAAGTCTGACGGCTGTGTGTATAAGTCTCTCTAATCTGTGTGATTTGTTCGTATATATTTTTATTTTATTTTTACCCCTCTTTTTGCGTCGGGGGTAAAAAATATCAACAGACTGTCTGAATGCAGTATACTTTTATTTAAAAAAAAACAAGGGGTTGTACTCTGGGTGTGACGGCAGAAGTGAAAACTGCGAGGTAGAAAGAGAGGGAGATACTACTTCCTCTCCACGTCCCGCCGGCGGTCTCAGGTCACGTGCCCTGATGTGAGTTTAAATTTTTTTCTCATTCCAAAATGTGCACAACCCCGCTAAAAACGTGTTTTACTTCAAAAACATGAGTTTTGGCTTAGTTCAAAATAGTAAACTATTTTGTACAAAGTTAGCTTTTAGATTAAATCTTAATACATTGCTGGACAGTGAGTGTGTACAGCGTTCATAACAATAATACTTCTATTGTATTTCGTTTACTGTCCAGGCACGATTTAAATAATAAATCCATGTTTAAATGAATGGTCACTGTCTGGAAAATGAATACTGTGTCTCACCACCGATTTCTATTGAAAATAAATATCCATTTTTGCATTTCAATCCGTACGTAAGAAGTATTACTTACTCAACAGTGGCGCCAACTAGCGAGCTAAACAGGTGTGCTGTTATTACCTGTAACAAAAATAAATATTTCGTTAGCGTAGTTCTTAATTCTCAGGGATGTCATCCTTAACTAATTGTCCAATGATGCAGATGTGGCATCGGGTACACGCGCCCGGCTTCCCGAGCTGCTACTCGCTTTTCTCCCATTCATCCGTGTGAGAGTATCCCTATACCTTAATTTGTTTCCCAAATCCAACAAAGAATCATGGCGAACGCCCATACATCGAATGTTCAGAAAAAAAAATAAAAAAAAGAGAAGATGAATTATATAGCAGTATTGAGGTTTCCTTACTAGTAAAATGTCTGCATAATAGAAATATTTTTAAACACCCGTTTATATAAAATATTTCACAATAAATGTTATAGCCTTATTTCCATTTTCATTTGCCTAAAAAAGTTCACAATGGTTGTCAAATTGACTGTTTGTTGTAGATCTGTCACTCAGAACTGTCAAGTCAATGAGAAAATGTCAGTCGGAACGATAAGATTTTTTTTATTTTAACGTATGGTTCTCAGAACAATAATTAGTTATTGTTCTGAGGTATGGTTGTCTGCTTGCGTGGTGTTGCCATAAATTAATATATTTTAACGTGTCAGTTGCAGGTAGTGTTCGGATATTAACTCAAAAATTATTAATATGCGTTCGGATATCGAATAAAAAAATCAGTATTTAAATAAATAAATATCTTTCTTTTCCCCGTCTTTAAAATTTATTCTGATTAATTCAAGTCATATAAATGTATGTAATCATATAAAAAATATTTCAACTTCTCTTTTTTTTTAAAATTTAATTTGTACAAATTTCGCCATGATTCTTTCTATCTTTCCCAGCTTAAAAATGCTTTCAATGAGCAGCAGCGTCAGAAGCACAAAAAGCTAAAAAAAACTATGCTCGCCAATCCACCCGCCAAGAGTGGTGGATATTGCCATATTCACCACGCTTGGCAGGCGGATTGGCGAACACAGTTTCTTTGGCTTGTTGTGATGGAACGAAGAATCCTTGGGAGAGGCCATTTTTCAGCAGTGGACATCTCACGGCTGGAATGACGATGATTATCATCATCATCAATAGGTCTTTTTAGTCTCCACTGCAGGAGCATGACCCTCTCTTTTTAGTAAAGTAAGTAAGTACTCTCTGTACTACCGGAGCCATACTTGGCCAAAGCAGACAAAGGATTTGTTCAAGATGAATGATGATCATGATCTGTCTGAACAGGAAACTCCTCCTTTGATGTTTGTCTGGAAACTTCCGAGTAGCATCAATATCTGTGATGCTTTTAATTATTATTTTGTTGTATTTTCTTATCCTGCTTTTGTCAAGGAAGTTTAGAGTCCACGCAAGTCTGCATCACTAGTATCAACACTTGCGTTTAGAGAACACTTTTTAGTGCTGATTCTATAATAGGAAGAATGAGATGAATAAGCTTATAATTATTTTAATATTATATAATTCTTTCTTCATCATCATCATCATCAGGTCTTTTTAGTCTCCACTGCAGGAGCATGACCCTCTCTGTACTACCGGAACCATACTTGGCCAGAGCAGACAGAGGATTTGGCCTAACTCTCCACGCTGGCCAGACGGGTTGGAAAGGTCTCATTGATGTTTATGAGCTTTGTTTAGCTTGTATTTTCTCAGTTGCCTCTTACGACCTCCATGGGAAGACTAGGAGTGGTCCTATTCTACTCTGCCGGAAACCACATGGCTAAGATATATATGGTGTTTAATCTAGTTGCTGCTAAATTGGCTGGCATCAAACTGTGGCTAAATACCGTTGCAGTTTGCACCAACACCCGCATGCCTTATCGCGAACACGACCGTTTCACACGTTTCTAAATCACGTGGCTGTAATTATTACGCAAGTAATTGATCACGAAAAATGCAATATGGGGATTTTTTGGATTTCACGATCTATTTAATCCTCAAATATGGCTTTTGAAATAAAAAGGAAATCCTAACTTATATCTTAAAATGCGAGAGTGAGTTTGTTACGCCTTCACGCCCTATCTACTGAACCAATCGTCATGAAATTTGGCATACCTGTTGTCTGGGGTACGGAGAAAGACATAGATCCTATATCTATGTCCTTCTCCATACCCCAGACCACGACTCTGGTCAATATGAACAACTTTTTCTATGGGACCAATGTTGACCAGTTTAACTGTAAATTTCTTCCTGAAACCGTGACGAAAATTGATCCAAACTACTCAGAACAATACTGCCCGATCATGCCTAAAAAGAATTTTAAAACGATCATGCCTCCATGTCTTTTTAACAAATTGTACATACATTTTTTTGTTTTCTTTTTTCTAAATATTGGATTGGGCATTTGTCTCCCATCTCACCCGATGCTAAGTGACGATGAAGAACATAGGGGCGGGGTAGACAGAGCCTAGGTCTATAAGACCTTATGGCCAAATTTAGCATGTTTGAGAGCGGACAGGTGTAAAATGGAATCAACATATAGCCGCATCGCCTATTGACATGATTCCGCAGATTGTTGCCCATTCCCTCAATCGGCTTTTACGATCTGCGCGGGAAAAGAAACAGCTGCCACATTCTACGTTTTTCCTTTTCTCCCAGACCAGCATGGAAGGAACAACGAATATTTTCAAACTTCCATAACGCGCAAAATGCGCTTCCTGACCGGATGTAAGAAATTGTATATTTTTGTTCACAAATGAAGTGTCCATACATATACCGTGTGATTTTGAACCTCTGAACTATATTGAAATCCTGGGATCAGAAGCCCTAATGAAATATAGAATTGCAAAAAAAATTGCGGAAAATCGATAAAAAAAATTAGGTTTCCCATACAAAGTCGCAGATCAGCTGGACGAATTTCTATGGAAGGTCAAAAATATTTTTTCGCTTTTTATCTTTTTTCCTGCGATTCTGTATTCCATTAGGGTTTCTGATTCCAGGACTTCAATATAGTTTACGCGGTATTATAGTCTCCAAACACTATCTTGTACATCAGAAAATCACGTTGGAACGACGGTCTATAATAAAACCAATCAGATACAAACTCTGTCACGTCACGTATAATCAGAGTCACGATTGTGTCACGCTGGTTATCGCTACGTGCGTCTCTGTCAATAATTTCTAGTTCGTTATCTCTAATCGAAAGAGTAGGGTTATTACTTGTATAGATCATGTACTTTAAACCTCGTAGATTCCCTACACATGCCCTATACAAAATTAGTAATCTTCTCTCAGTCAGAAAGATGTTTGTCCTTAATCTCATTGTAAACTATCATAAAACATTGCCGTACAAAGTAACCCTCCAAAATAAAAGAAGAAAGGTTAATGTAGCTCCCATTCCTTTTGTACGTACTGCTTTTGCTAAACGTCAATACCCATTCCTATCTTTTATATATAATAATCTTAATACTCTTCTTGGAAGCTATCCTATGCAATTATATAAGTGCAAAAGAACTATAATCCAATGGTTGGACACTCTTTCTTATGAAGAAATTGAAAACTTATTATCTAACCCTATTCTGTTAATTTTTATTAAAAGATTAAGGCATTTATATTATCTGCACATGAGGTTAATATATGTATTGTGTTCCCCTTCTTCTTACATACACACACGCACACACACACACACACGCACACACACACACACACACACACACACACACACACACACACACTCACACTCTCACACGCACGCTGGCGCACACACACGCGCACGCAGGCACACACTCAAGCATGCACACACACACACACACACAGTCACACATATTTACTTACAAATGTTCTTGTTTGTTTTATTTTTCTTCTATTGATATGTATACTTCATTCACAAATGTAGTCTTAATGTAAAACTTTATAGGAAGTAGCGGGTCATTCCCATTACGAGTATCATTAGATTACTCACTGGGAAGTCCTAGCATCATATTGTAACCAAGATTACTGAAATAAATGACTTATTTATAGAGTTTTTTGACATGATATCGTCTTATAAATTAGATGAACGGTTGCATGAACGAAAAAGTGTCACGTTCTGCGTGCAAGCGAGAGCGTGGAACAAGCGATAGAGAGGCACGATTAGCTTAAGCGGACTATGTGTCTTCCACCGTTATCACGTAGTGATAAGACCACGGGATAAAACTTAGCTATATAATTTAAAATGTTACCTATTGTATCCTTATTTGGTGCAATAAAGTATAATTCATTCATGTAAAATGTAAAATAATCAACGATACTATATTTTATAACAAATACATATATAAATAAACATCCAAGACCGAGGCCAATCTGAAAAAGATCATTTTCCATCTTGGCCTGACCAGGGATCGAACCCGGGGCCCTCGTGCCGCAGGCTGGTGTGTTAACCACTGCGCTACGGAGCTCGCCAAATGCTTTAAATTTTTTGCAGAACTATTTGTATTCGTTTTGGTCTGGTTATGGTCTAATTTTGTAAAATCATTTCTTACAATATGTAGACCAGTTTGGTAACTTTAGAGTACCATAAAAATGAAGCACCATAGCGATAATCGTCATGTGTTCTGGACACATCAACACGCGTATCACTCGTTTAATGAAGTCGGTTATACAAGGTATGTTACAATGTTGTATTCAATTCATCTGTTCAGTAACAATTTTACAATTGTATCTGAAACTAGCTTTCGCCCGCGGCTCCGCCCGCGTCAATGTCGATCCCTCGGGAATAGTACTTCTTCCCGGTATAAAAGGTAGCCTATGTCCTTCTCCGTACTCCAGAGAACTTGTATGCAAAATTTCATGATGATCGGTTCAGTAGTTACGGCGCGTAAAAAACAAACAAATAAACAAACAAACTCACTTTCGCATTTATAATATTAGTAAGGATTCAATTAAAATAAAATAAGAATCCTGATCAAAAATTATACAATCAAAATACATACATACATACATACTGTCACGTCCCTCTCCCTTGCGGGGTAGACTGAGCCTAGGGCTCTAAGATCCAAAAGCCACGCTTAGTATGTTGGTGGGCGTGTAGGTGAAAAATGGAATCAAAATAGCGATAAATTTTGATTCCATTTTCCAGATTTTCGCCCGTTCCCTCGATTGGTTTTTACGATCTGCACGAGAAGAGAAACAGCTGGTACATTCTAAGTTTTTTCTTTTCTCCCAGACTAGCATCAAAGAAAATGCTCTACTGAAACTTGGAACTGCATCGCCTACTAATATGATTTCCCAGATTTTCGCTCATTCCTTCGATCGGCTGCAACGATAGTAGGAACTTTAAATGAAAAAAAACTTAATTATATAAATACTTAAATCACTAAAATTAAACATGCGTACGAAAATATATCCAAATAACACTTCCACTACCGAAATCGCAGACACAATAGTTTTTCAATTGTTTGCCGGTCACCGGTGACCCGCGTGGCGTCCAAGGTATTAAGCTCTATATTTAAAGAAATCCTCGATGTCATAAAAATTGCCACGTAGAACAGTACAAACTTCTTCAAATTGCTCGTAAATGCTCTAAAGCTTAAAATTTCCCCAAATTCAACGGGAAAATGATAGCATTATAGCATTCAAGTAGGAACAAATTAAAGATTTTATTTTTCAGGTGTTATTGTTTTCTGAAAAGACTAATTAGCACCATGTAGCAACTAATAAATAAATAAATAAATATATACGGACAAATCACACAGATTGAGCTAGCCCCAAAGTAAGTTCAAGACTTGTGTTATGGGATACTAACTCAACGATACTATATTTTATAACAAATACATATATAGATACACATCCAAGACCCAGGCCAATCTGAAAAAGATCATTTTCCATCTTGACCTGGCCGGGGATCGAATCCGGTCACTCCGTGTCGCAGGCTGGCGTGTTGACCGCTGCGCTACGGAGCTAGTCTAACTCAACAAACACAACACCTAAGAAAGACATGGTTATACTCGTAAATGAAAAATTAACTTTTTTGCAAGATTTGCTTTTTTGGAAGCATGTATGAAGCTTTTATGCTCTACTAGCTGTTGCCCACGGTTCCGTCCGCGTTAATGTCGAACCCCCAGGAACAGAAAAAAACATCGAAATGTAAGGTACCCCATGTACTTTCACGGGCCTCAAACTGCCTCCACACCTTTCATCCAATGCTTCAATGGTTAAAGCGTGAAAATAAGACAGACAAACAGACAGAGTTACTTTCGCATTTATAACACTAGTATGGAAGTATGGATGGATTTTATAAAATAATTTGTTCTTATTTTTAAATGTTAAATTTTGCATTCACAATGCTATTTTGATGTACTTTTATTAAATTAAGAAATAAAATATAGTGAAAAAAAATATCAAGCGGGCGGGATTTGAACCTGCGACCTTAAGTCTATGTACGACTTAAGGTCGCAGACTAAGGCAAATTCCGCCCGTTTGAAATTTTTACACCATATTTAAGTTCTTAATTTAATAAGAGTAATTTGTTCTTAAGGCGCTGTATCCCTTAACCGTTTGTAGCGGACATCGCGCGATATATTTTTTACTCGTGTCATACTTGTCGTCAGTCTCAGTTTAAACCCGTGTCTGCCATTTTCGTGTTAATTTTCACTTTTAATTTAATAATTCAATAATCATAACCAAATATTGTATTTTTTTTAGGTATCCATCTGGCTCATCCAGTTATACTTTTTATAGATATAAAAAAGTTAGTAGTTGTCGCTGAAAATATCAAGTAATTCGCGACGAAACTTTTTCTGGATATAGCTTTTTTGCTATTTTATTTAGCTAAGTTTTAAATATATTTTTAAAAATATTTTAGTGTAACCATTTATTTTGATCTTTGAACTGTACGTCATATTTTTTTCATGCTAGTATTCTAAGAAAAATAAGGCTAACTGCGCGACGAAAAAATACACGTTTTACGGTATTCTCCTGATGCACAGTGCCTTAATGTGGTCTTTGGCAACTATCATGCCAATCGGGTATAGAAGGCCGCCGATGATGATTATGATACCATAAAAATGAAGCACCACAGAGAATAGTCATGGGTTCTGGTCACATCAACGCGTGTTACTCGCCTTTCATAATCGGTTATACAAGCTATATTACCATATTTAGTTATTTATTATTATCATGTCGAGCCTCGTTGGAGTAGTCCACTAATTTTTTTTTTTTATGTTTATTTGACGGCAAACGAACAGCCAAGCCACCCGATTGAAAGTGATACGTGAGACGATTTTGGCAATTTTTGATATAAGTCGATACAAAGTCACTTTTTATACACTCTTACAGAGTAGGCAGAGGTTGCAAGACCAACGGACGTCCCGAGATATACAGCAATGAACACTTCGTATATATATTTCAATAATTTATCTACTTTATCTAAAATGTTGATTTTCATAAGTTCATATAACCGTTTGACACAGCCAAAACAATTATAGCCTATGTCACTTGTGTGTAAACGTTTAAAAGATAGCCCCTAGTCCAAATCCCTTGACAAAACACTACTTTTTGGAGTCGTTCAAAAACAGCTTTGGTCGAAAAAAATTCAGAAGTGATAAATTATAAATCTTGCTTGAAAAAATGTTTTAGTAAGTATTTAATAAAATTACAATAGAAAGGGGTATGACGAGACGCTATAAAAATTTCCCATCCGGTTGCTGCCTTCCGGCGGAAAGAAAAGTCCGTCACGCCGGTCGTGGGATAATTGCTACTAGCTCGAGCTACCTAAAGCATCTGTAAGCTTAGTTAAGCTTAGTAAGTGATATAAATGGCCGCCAATTTGCAGATTCATTGACGAAGTGCATCTCCTTTCGAAAGAAATTTTAAATTAGTTGTTATTTGATTTTCGTGTGTGTTAATAAGTTTCAGCTTTGAGGACGAGGTCTTTTGACGAATCCGACTCGGCTGGCAGCTTTCGGGAAGCTCCGCAGTGTCTTCTCGTCCAAAATACCTCAGTGCCTCAAGACAAAAGTCTATAATCAATGTGTGTTACCAGTGATGACTTACGGGTCCGAAACGTGGTCCCTTACTATGGGCCTCATAAGAAAGCTCAAAGTCGCTCAAAGAGCTATGGAGAGGGCTATACTCGGTGTTTCTCTGCGGGATCGAATCAGAAACGAGGAGATTCGTAAGAGGACAAAGGCTACCGACATAGCTCAGCGGATTAGCTCTTTGAAGTGGCAGTGGGCGGGGCACATAGCTCGTAGAACCGATGACTGATGGGGCAGAAGGGTTCTCGAATGGCGACCACGTACCGGCAAGCGCAGCGTCGGACATCCACCGACCGGATGGTCGGATGACCTGACTAAGGTAGCAGGAAGACGCTGGATGCAGGCCGCTTCCAACCGGTCGTATTGGAAATCCTTGGGGGAGGCCTATGTCCAGCAGTGGACTTCTTGCGGCTGATATGATGATGATGATGATGTGTGTTAATGATCAACACTGCAGTGTTACATTAACATGTTTGCATGTCCTTTTATCCTAACTAATATTACGTTAGTACTTATATTAATTCTGTGCTAATATTATAAATGCGAAAGTGAGTTTATTTGTTTGTTTGTTTGTTTGTTTGTTACGCTTTCACGTTGTAACTACTGAACCGATCATCATGAAATTTTGCATACACGTTGTCTGGGGTACGAAGAAGAACATAGGGTACATTTTATCCCGGGAAAAAGTACTTTTCCCGAGGGATCGACATTGACGCGGGCGGAGCCGCGGGCGAAAGCTAGTATATAATATATGCTAGTCCCAAAGCGATTGTTAAAGCCATTACAATAACTATTTACTTCCTATCTATAAATCAGGCCTTAAGTTCGTGATTGGTTTAGATTAGACCAATTTTGGTCAATTACTGAGCGACCACTCCACTGATTGTTTTTATATTATTAGAACAACTTAAACAAGGAAGAAGATAATGAGTTTTAGCAAAAAATGTGGTCCTGGTTTTAATATTAGGTAGATTTTATCGGCTTTATAATTTAGTCGGGTTTTATAACTAAATTAATAACATTAAATATTTTTTCATCCATTTTGTCTCTCTCTCTCTTCATTTTAATATGTGAATAGGTAATTTGAACAAGAAATGGAAATTAAATTTGTTTTCCAAAAAGTTGAGAAATGCAAAGTTTTTTAATTTTCAGTCAACGAATCGTATAATTAAAAAAGATAGCTCCGTGGCGCAGTGGTAAACACGCCAGCCTGCGACACGGAGTGCCCGGGTTCGATCCCCGGCCAGGTCAAGATGGAATATGATCTTTTTCAGATTGGCCTGGGTCTTGGATGTTTATCTATATATGTATTTGTTATAAAATATAGTATCCCATAACACAAGCCTCGAACTTACCTTGGGGCTAGCTCAATCTGTGTAATTTGTCCGTATTTATTTATTTATTTTATTTATAATTCAAAATTTCGGATTCCGATTACGGTATTGGACTGATGTTGAAATTATACAAAACATGTTTCAAATGTGACTGATAACTATCTAAAAATACTGTTCAGAACACTTAGTTTTTTAATATCGATTCAAAGTTGAGTGTACAAGACCATTTTTTAAAGTATGACAGTTTTCAAATACTAAATTTATAGCAACTTTTATTATGAAGTCATTACCATACACTAAATATTTAATACATAGTATCACGTCTTTTTTGCGTACGGGGAAGACAGAGCCGGTCTATAAGACCTTAAAGCCACGATTAGCATCTTAGTGGGCGTGTAGGTGTAAAACAGAATCAAAACAATTCCTCTAATTTACGCCCATTCCCTCGATTGGCTTTTACGATCTGCGCGGGAAGAGAAGCAGCTGGCACATTCTACGTTTTTTCTTTTCTCCCAGAGCATGGAAGAAATTTAAGACGAGGACTCAAATGTTTGGTACCTTCGCTCGGCAAAGGACTGATCAAGTGCGCGCAAGGGATAGCGCTTGGCGGTTTAGCCCGTGAATGATGAGATAGGAGATAGTCTCGAGTCGCTCAAAGAAAAAAACGGAAGCGCCAAATTCGTTATTTCTATTTCATATAAAATCAGACCGGTTAATTGTATTTTCAATTTAATTAAAATAGAACTCTGCCTTTGCCGGTCCCAAGCCCGGATGAGAAAAGAGGAGGGTTGAACTGAAAACCAATATTCAGTTCGTAAAAAAAAAAAAAAATATAAACGCCGAGTATCAGGCGGCACGTTGTCCGACCGATGGCGGGATATCCATCTAGACCAAGCGTAGCTAAATCCCACTGGCCAGTGATGGGCAGCAGCATCACCGGTGCGAGCAGCTACGACCTGCGATCGCCAACCCGCTTGCCCAGCGTGGCGATTATGGGCATAAACCTTTATGGCAAGCCACACAAATATACGGCCCCCAGTTCCCGGCCGCCTTGCTATTCCTGGCCACGGCGGCGGCCATGGTAACGGCAAGGCAGGGGGTGCTAAGAATCCCCGGGCTACGGTAGGCCGCCAACACCAATTGACTCTGGCAACATTTAACGGACGCACGCTACGGCTCGACGAACACCTTGCGCAGCTCGAGCAGGAACTGGAAAACATAAGATGGCACGTCTTGGGATTGTGCGAAGTCCGAAGAGAGGGGGAGGATACGGTTACCTTAGAGTCGGGCCATCTTATGTATTTCAGAGAGGGAGACCAACCATCCCAGGGTGGCGTTGGGTTCTTGGTCAATAAGGTCCTCTGTGACAACGTTGTTGAAATCTCCAGTGTGTCGACGAGGGTAGCTTATCTTATACTCAGAATAACTGAGAGGTATAGCCTCAAGGTTATTCAAGTGTATGCGCCTACGTCGACATACTCGGATGAATTGATTGAAGATATGTACGAGGAAATATCAAAAGCCTTGCACAACACCACTAAGGCCCACTTCAACGTTGTCATGGGAGACTTTAACGCCAAAGTGGGAGTACAGATCTGCGGCGAATCAGTAGTAGGACCACACGGTATTGGTAGTAGGAACGATAGGGGGCAAATGCTCGTCGACTTCCTGGAGAAAGAGAGACTTTTCGTGATGAACACTTTTTTCAAGAAACAGCCCCAACGGAAGTGGACTTGGCAGAGCCCCGACGGTAAATCAAAAAATGAGATCGACTTCATCATAGCGGACAAAAAGCGAATATTCAGGGATGTCTCAGTAATCAATAGGTTTAAAACCGGAAGTGATCACCGGCTCGTCCGAGGCACCCTGAATATCAATTGCAAGCTTGAACGTGTCCGTTTGATGAAGTCCACGCTCCGACCCAACTTGCTCCAAACCGTTGCTGAATCTGAAACGTTTCAGCTAAAGCTCGAAAATCGGTTCACTGCTTTAGAAACTACAATTGACGTAGACCAGGACCTTGATCGAGTGGTAGAAATCATGCGGGAAGAAGGTGCCAAACTAAGTGAGACGCGACGCACGGGCAAAAAGTATAAACTTTCGCAGGAATCAGTACAGCTGATGAGGAAGCGACGTGAAGACCCACCATCTACTTCGTTAGAACAGCGGGCTCTTAATAAGACCATCTCCAAGGCAGTAAGACGAGACCTCCGAAGTTCTAATACACGCTCCATAGAGGAAGCGATCGAGAAAAATCGGGGGTCAAAAGTCTTTATGCAACAACTGGGGAGGAGCCATCTGACGAAGCTGACAACATCCGGTGGAAACGTCGTTACTTCTAGGCCGGGGATTCTTGCGGAAGTAGAAGACTTTTACAGCCAGCTGTATTCCTCGCACGCACCTCAACCTGAATCCTGCACACAAGACCCAAGAGCCACTCTGATCCGCCACTACACGGAAGACCTGCCGGATATCAGCCTAGACGAGATTGTGATGGCTCTTAAACAGCTTAAAAATGGAAAAGCCCCTGGAGAGGACGGAATTACCACAGAGCTTTTAAAAGCAGGAGGCATTCCAGTTCTTAAAGAGCTCCAGCGAATTTTTTATTCTGCTCTTTTCTCAGGGAGAACTCCAAAGGCGTGGAGCAAGGGCGTGGTGGTGTTGTTTTTCAAAAAAGGTGACAAAACCTTGCTGAAAAACTATCGCCCCATCTCGCTTTTGAGCCACGTATATAAGTTGTTTTCAAGAGTCATCACAAACCGACTCGCAAGAAGACTCGACGAGTTTCAGCCACCGGAACAGGCCGGGTTTCGAAGAGGATATAGCACCATAGACCACATACACACAGTGCGGCAGATTATACAGAAGACCGAAGAGTATAATCAGCCCCTGTGCTTAGCGTTTGTGGACTATGAGAAGGCCTTTGACTCTATCGAGACCTGGGCGATTCTGGAGTCTTTGCAGCGATGCCAAGTCGACTGGCGATACATCCAAGTGCTGAGATGTCTATACGACACCGTCACAATGACCGTACAGGTCCAGAACCAGCAGACTGGACTTATTCCTCTAAGACGTGGAGTGAGACAAGGGGACGTTATTTCCCCTAAATTGTTCTCGAATGCTCTGGAGGATATGTTCAAGACACTGGACTGGAGAGGTCGTGGTATTAACATCAACGGCGAACACATCTCACACTTGAGATTTGCGGATGACATCGTCATTGTTGCGGAAACGCTGCAAGACCTGCAACAGATGCTGACCAGTCTAGCTGATTCCTCTCAACGCATCGGTTTACGGATGAACTTGGACAAGACCAAAGTTATGTTCAACGAGCTGGTCGCTCCGAAACCGATTGCTGTTAATGGATTGCTTCTCGAAATTGTTAAGGAGTATGTTTACCTTGGGCAAACAATACAATTGGGTAAGAAAAATTTCGAGAGGGAAGCCAATAGGAGAATACAGCTGGGATGGGCAGCATTTGGTAAACTTCGTCGGGTCTTTTCGTCGCCCATACCCCAAAGTCTGAAGACTAAAGTCTTCAATCAATGCGTCCTGCCTGTTATGACGTACGGATCCGAGACGTGGACACTCACGGTGCGACTAGTCCACAAATTCAAAGTCGCTCAGCGAGCTATGGAGCGGGCTATGCTCGGAGTATCTCTGAAGGATCGAATCAGAAATGAAGTGATCCGGCAGAGAACTAAAGTTACCGACATAGCCCAGAGAATTAGTAAGCTGAAGTGGCAATGGGCTGGTCATATATGCCGCAGAACCGATGACCGCTGGGGAAAACGAGTACTTGAGTGGAGACCGCGTCTTGGCAAACGTAGTGTAGGACGCCCGTGGGCTAGATGGAGCGACGATATACGGAAGGTTGCTGGGAGTGATTGGAAAAGAAAAGCTCAAGACCGAGCTCAGTGGCGTGCCATGGGAGAGACCTATGTCCAGCAGTGGACTAGTATAGGTTGATGATGATGATGATGATGAATTGTATTTTCATATTTACATTTTGATGAATTACTAATAACCTATCTTTTAGTCTAAAAATAATTATTTCATTCGTCGCACTTGAGCTACAATAACAAAAACTCTGCGAACGAAGACCATTTTTCAAAAAATATTTCTATCGAGAAAATTTTATCAAAACGTGTTTTCATCTTCAATTTTTGGAGATGAAATAGTCAAAAATCATATTACTTAGATTTGAAACTCCTAATTTAAGTATTTTGCGAGATAAATAAGTTTCAGGACGACCTTATTTACAGTGGTATAGCCTTATGAGACAAACAAAGAGTATTATGACCCCAAAAATGTTTTATCTGTGTCTCCAATCTCTCGTGGCATTTCCTGGAACTGCAACCCGAGCTTTGACATGTTTTCCTTGAAGTGAAAACACGCTCGTATTTTGTATCATATCTCGACACGCGACACAACACCGCGGTTCCGTAAAACAATATTACTTACGTAACTGCGGAGGTTCACAATTATCCAGTTAACTTTATATCTAAAACTACATCAACGGATAGACGTGTGTTTATTTCATATTATGTAAATATATAACCAAACAAACTATTATTATCGTAAGAAAAAAGTACTATAGTGAAAAAGCAAAGATTTTTTTGATCTCAGTACAAATGAAGATCCTAGTCAACAAAAGGGTCTAATTTGAGACGAAGCAACGTATACACAGATTAAGGACAAATTGCGAAAAGCATAATTTTTTAATTATAAATCAAAATATTTTTTTAAAAATAATTTTATACTTGTTATAGTTGTGGTACGGGACCCTTTGTGCGCGAGTCCAACTCGAACTTGGCCGGTTTTTTTAAAACTACTTCTGGTTAAATAATGTTTGACAAATTTATTTTTAACTAGCTTTCGCCAGCGGCTCCGCCCGCGTCAGTGTCGATCCCTCGGGATTAGTACTTTTTCCCGGGATAAAAGGTAGCCTATGTCCATCTCCGTACTCCAGGGAACTTGTATGCAAAATTTAATGATGATCGGTTCAGTAGTTACGGCGTGAAGGCGTAACAAACAAACAAATAAACAAACAAACAAACAAATAAACAAACAAACAAACAAACTCACTTTCGCTTTTATAATATTATATATATATATATATATATAATATATATATATATATAATATATATATATATATATATATATAGTAAGGTTAACGAAGTAAGGATAAGGATAAGGATTTATTCGACACTTTCGCTACCTTTTCGTACCTACCTATCATAGAAAGTATGCGTATTCATGCAATTGGTACCCTACCTTTCTGAATTACTTTACCTTCTGGCCAAGACTAATCAAATATTGAATAGAACATTTTATTGTCCATTAAGTATATACTGTCTGCCATTTATACCTTAATGGAATTTCTGTAAGTTAAATACCTACCCAGCGTATGTAAAGTGATTTATTACCAAAAGAAACAACTCTCCTTGACCTAAAACCCACAAACCGGGTCACATTTCGGCAATAATACGTAAATTAAAGGCCCGATGTGTCCCGCGCGTTTTGGGACAGAAAGCAGGCGATCGGGACAGGTCGTAAAAAGGAGACAATATGGCCGCCCCAGATAGCCGAGACATGTTCGGTATTTTGTAGAACTTGTTGCTTGTTTCTGTATCTTGTAGGTTTATGAAGATTGCTGTGTATAAAGGAATCCCTATAGTAATAATCTAAGAGCAAAGGTAATAATTTTGGTACATTTATAGGTAGAGTCTGGACATCTATAAAAAGCACTTTTTTTTTGCTTCCTTAATGTTTTCATATTTTTGCGACAGTTACACATTTAAATTAAATCACTAAATACGGTTTTATCCAGGTACTCGAAAATCCTAATCCTAACTAATATTATAAATGCGAAAGTGAGTTTGTTTGTTTGTTACGCTTTCACACCGTAACTACTGAACCGATCATCATGAAATTTTGCATACAAGTTGTCTGGAGTATCGAGAAGAACATAGGGTACTTTTTATCCCGGGGAAAAGTACTATTCCCGAGGGATCGACATTGACGCGGGCGGAGCCGCGGGCGAAAGCTAGTAACAATATAAGCACAAAGTACACATTCATAAGAGTTACACAATAATTCTGTAACAAAATTATTCTTGTAATACTTATTTGGGTTTTTTAAACCTGTTTTGCCCTTAACACTTATAAAAGTGTAACAGATATAATGTTTCTGTAAACAACCTGTTAAAAATTTGTTTTTACATTTTTAGGCGCGATCCTCAGTGGGATGAGTGACCGCAAGTGGCATAAAAATATCTGGCTCCTCCGTGCTTAAGACGGCACGTTAAGCCGTTGGTACCGGCTGTCATCATTGGTGGCAGTCAGATTCTTTTAGGCGTCATGATAAATCTGACACGTGGTCAACCCTGATGTTGGCCACGTAAAAAAAAAAAATAAAAAAAAAAGAATGCGTACGAGTATCACGTGGTACCACCTAATTCCCAACATAACTAGAAACCGACACGTATCGCGTTAGGAAGTCTACATCCTCGGCTATATTTGGCTGCAGCATTCCAACCGGCTAGGTTTCGAACCGGCTGCCTGACCTAGATATTGCATGTATGGTCAATGACTAATGATTACAGTTGGACTTTCGGAGAATGTCTTTATCGTTTTTTATAAGTGTTTTATTGGCTACTTCCCATTTGGTAAACTTCCCATTTCGTAAACCTCAAACTGTACCTACTAAAAAGTTGCGTTTGGTAAACATTATACATTTCATACATTTAGTCCCATTTCGAAAACATTTCAATATTTTTTTGTGTTATATCCCATTTGGTAAACTTTCAGATGAAATGGGTACAGTCAAGTAAAGAAAGAAAAACGAAACTAATGATAACATTGTCATTTATTTTGTTAAATATTTTTAATCACAGGTACAATAGTCGGATTATGTGTACGTATGCCATTTACACATATTGATATTTAAAAACAGAAATAAAAAGTGGGGTGTACAAATAACTTTCAAAAAATTTAAGAAAAATCACAGTTCGATTTGACTATTTCGATGACAAGTTTTATTTTTTTAATAACATAAGTCAATCTAGATGCGAAATCAACTTATATAAAAAAACAATAATCACAGATTTGGTACTATCTTTTTATGTTAATGTACATTAACATAAAAAAATACATACGAAATCAACTACTTATAAAATATAAAAATAAACAGTCACTGATTTGGTACGTTAACGTAAAAAAATACATACTAAATCAACTATAAAATATAAAAACAATAATAATCACAGATTTGGTACAATAACATAAAAAATACATGCAAAATCAACTTTTAAATATAAAAACAAATAATAATCACAGATTTGGTACATTAACATTAAAAATTACACACAAAATCAACTATAAAATATAATCACAGATTTGGAATATTAACATAAAAAATTTACTACCTACACTACAAAGTTAAAAATCAATAAATAAATTATAAAGTGATACAAGCAATTCTTGATAATTCGTTCAAACAATTTTCCAACTTTAATACGTTCTTTTTACTTCTTCTTGATCAGCCATTCTTTTTGATGGTCGAGATACTATCTCAAGACTGAAGCATTTAAAAATATATACATCTCTAATTTAATACTAATTTGACACTGACTGTACCGTACAAAAATAACAATACTAACAAAGTTTACCAAATGGGATTAAATGTATGAAGTAACGAAATGTTTACCAAACGCAACTTTTTAGTAGGTACAGTTTGAGGTTTACGAAATGGGAAGTTTACCAAATGGGAAGTAGCCGTTTTATTTTGCATTCACAATGCTATTTTGATATACTGGTTCAAGCCCCGCCCGCATGAAATTTTTTCACCTTTTTTATTTCTTAATTTAATAAGAGTATGTCTATATCGTTTCGGATTATGCAATTGTTTTTTTGTTTTTAAATATTGGTAAGGGGAAAAGGTCTTCATAAGTAACCACGGTTTAACATGTGATTATTACATTGATATATTATAGTAAGAGACGCATTTTTTTTTATCTACGTTTTATCACATTATTTTTAAAAAAGTCTACATATAGAATCATCAACTTTTCATGTAAAAATAATTTCTGTACTTAATCTTATAATATAAGACGTCAATTTTAAGCAAATGATAATTTGAAAAAAAATACGAAAATATAATCTTATTTCGTTCCGAAGGTTCCGTATAAAGTACGAGATATGTTTAAAAATGGTTTAAAGAGAATGGAACAAAAAATCTTAATCATAAAGGAGTATAGAAGGAAAAACACGTCATATTGTACTTAATTTCTCAAATAAATAATTTTAAAATTTATTTATTTAGATTTATTATTTGAGCAATAATTATATTATTTATTTTATTAATTTAAATTATTTAAAAGGCTTAGAAATAAAAGAAAAATAAATTAATAAAATATAATAATTTGTTTTTAATAAAAAAAAATATTCATTTTAATTTTATATAATTAAATATGAAAGAAGAATAAATAATTCGAATATAAAAAAATAATATAACTAATCTTATTATAACAAAAATAAATGTAATAAAAAAAAATATTAATTAATAAAAAAATAATAATAATTAATTTAGGGAAGAATCCAAGTCGTGGTCTTTTGGAGTGGCATGCAGTAGAAAATAAACCAAAAGTAATAGATCGTACGTGCTTTTTGACAATAATCATACTTTTTTTTTTTACTAAAAATTGAATTAGGCATTTGTCTCCCATCTCACCTGATGGTAAGTGACGATGAAGACGAGGATTTAACATGCCTATCCTAGAGATACCCATTTATTCTACTTTTGAATGTCCCGGGACTGTACTTGTTTGGGAATATAGACGCAGGCAGTTCATTCCACACCTTAGCTACTCGAACCAAAAAGGAACTGTAAAAAATACTCTAACAAAGAAAACATTACCGGTTTCGAAAATTCAAAATTCGGCTGTCATCAATTCACTTTCGCTGCCCCAGTTGTCATTGTTCCCATCATATTTCTCACGAGCAACAACGTCATTCACTCAACCATTCAATTTTGGACTTTATTCGCTGTAAAAGAACGAACATTTAAAACCGGCCAAGTGCGAGTCGGACTCGCGCACGAAGGGTTCCGTACCGTTATGTATAAAAACGGCAAAAAAATGTCTGTTGTATGGGAGCCCCTTCAATATTTATTTTATTTTTATTTAATTATTTATTTTTGAAGTGAATATATAACTAAATATTCTGTGAATATTTCAAGCGTCTACCTGTTGCCGTTATCAATATCGAGCAAAAACAAGCAAAAAATCACGTTTGTTGTATGGGAGCCCCCTTAAATATTTATTTATTTCAATTTTTTTATATTTGTTGTTATAGCGGCAACAGAAATACATCATCTGTGAATTTCAACTGTCTTACTATAACGGTTCATGAGATACAGCCTGGTGACAGACGGACAGACAGCAGACGGACAGCGGAGCGATTATTAGGGTCCCGTTTTTACCCTTGGGGTACGGAACCCTAAAAACGAATTATCAGAAACGTTTCGGTCAGTTGCGTGCAAATGTTTTCTTTCTTAGGTTGCGTCCTCAGAACAATAACTAATATTGTTCTGAGGTTGCGTCAAAGAAATTCCTCTTTAGAAGAAGATGAATGTATTTCTGTCTCTTTCTGTTTTGACAGATGACTATTTCTCCGTGGGGCATTACGCAAGGGTAATGAGAGCAGAAAAAATGCCTATGGTCCGCTTTTTAGTGTCATTGTCAATGTGGTAAAAAAGTAAATTGAAGTCGACCCGTTCTTCAATTGTTTTTTGGCGAATCAAATTTAAGCAGAAAAAATATTTCGTGACCCAGTCAGTGCGGTTACAAGTGCTCTAGGTGGCTGTATTTGAATACCAAATGAATGGTAGTCGTGTCTCCTATTCAGTTGCAAAATTAGGATTAACTAAATCAATTAATGTTTTATTTCATCATCATCATCATCATCATCAGGTCTTTTTTAGTCTCCACTACAGGAGCACGACCCTCTCTGCACTACTGGAGCCATACTTGGCCAGAGCAGTCAGAGGACTTGGCCTACACTATCCACGCTGGCCAGACGGGTTGGAGAGGTCACAGATGTTTATGAGCTTTGTTTAGCTTGTATTTCCAAAGTCGCTTTCTACGACATTCACGGGAAGACTTGGAGTGGTCCTATTGTACTCTGCCGGATACCACTTAATCATGATTGATGGATTTTGACAGTTGCTGTCAAAAATACCATTCGTCACACTGCCGCCATATAGTGAGAAAATCAGTTCCGAAAACCTTCATTTGACAAAAGCGGCCAATGATTTGAGTTACGCAAACTAAAGTTAAGAGAAGTGTTAGTACTTCTCTATTAGTATGCGTTTTGTTATAACACTAAGTGTTTTTAATAAAATAATTGAATATTACGTTTAAGGCGCTGTAACCCTTATGCGGGTGCCGCGCGAACGCAAAACGTCGCTACTGCGCAAGCCATTAGGCTACGCAGAACCGCGATTAGGAAAAAATATGTAAAGTCTTAATTTCATATTTATATCTTTATAAAAATAATAAGAAAGGGGGCGACCTCCGAGACGTACTGTCATGGGAGAATTATTGCTTTAGACGTAAAAATTACAGTTTTCGAAGAAAAATGCTTTTAGATATCATACCATATAAAAATCATTTTTAAATTTCATATGTATCTGTTTCAAATTCCAAGAAGGGGGCGATCTTGTTCAAAGATTGATCTAAATTATACAAATACTTTTGATGTATTTAATTAATTCAGCGCATAGTACTAGTGATTTAAAAACACGTCCATTTTCACAATTTCGTGCAGTAGGTACCGTCTTGTAGCGGACATCGCGATACATTACGTACTCGTAATGTTATTAAGGTTGAAAGTGGCGATACCGGTTGGCCTGTCACCAGTCTCAGTTTAAACCCGTGTCTGCCATTTCCGTTTTTTGGTCACTTTTAATTTAATAATTCAATAATTATAACCATATATTGTATTTTTCTAGGTATCCATCTTGTTCTTTTAGTTATACTTTTTATAGATGTAAAAAGTTGGTAGTTGTCGCTGAAAATATCAAGTAATTCGTGACGAAACTTTTTCTGGATATAGCTATTTTGCTAGGTTTTAAATGTTTTTTGAAGATCATCATCATCATCATCATATCAGCCGCAATAAGTCCACAGCTGGACATAGGCCTCCTCCAAGGATTTCCGACCAAACGAAAGATACGACCGGTTGGAAGTGGCCTGCATTCAGCGTCTTCCTGTCAGTTCGGCAAAAAATGTTTTGAAAATATTTTGATGTAATCATTTATTTTGATCTTTTAACTGTACTTCAAACTTTCTTCATGCTAGTATTCCATGAAAAATAAGGCTAACTGCGCGACGAAAAAATAGACGTTTTACGGTATTCTTCTGATGCACAGCGCCTTAAGTACCACCGATCGAATTATTACAGCGTTCAATCACAAATAGGTCAGCTTAATGTTGTCCACTCACTAAAGCACCAATCGTAGCAACTGTAGGTACATGTCATTCCCTTCACTGTTATTACAAGATTATTACTGGTGATAAATAATTGCGTGACTTAACTGGAAACAATTTGCTAGTTGTCTTAAGAATTTAAATGCGGCAAGTTTCTTACGAGAGCAAATAATCGAAGGTTCTTACATCATTTTGTACTTATAAAATAAGTTAACCTGGTCTGCTGGTTCTGCTTAAATAACGTAGAATGTATCAGATTCCTACTTATAAGTACTCACAAACCGATAGAAACAAAGCTTACATTGTTAAAAAACAAGACAATGAAACATCCTAACTTCCTAACTAATATTATAAATGCGAAAGTGAGTTTGTTTGTTTGTTTGTTTGTTTGTTACGCTTTCACGCCGTAACTACTGCACCGATCATCATGAAATTTTGCATACAAGTTCTCTGGAGTGTGGAGAAGGACATAGGCTACCTTTTATCCCGGGAAAAAGTACTTATCCCGAGGGATCGACATTGACGCGGGCGGAGCCGCGGGCGAAAGCTAGTACTTAATAAAGTACAAAGTACGGGAAGTTACTTTGTATTTTATTAAGTACTGTTATAACAGGATTAGAGCTGCCGAGTGATAACGACATTTAAATGTTATACTTTTTAGGGTTCCATACCCAAAGGGTAAAAACGGGCCCCTATTAATATCGCTCCGCTGTCCGTCTGTCTGTCCGTCTTACAGACGGACAGACCAACTGAGACTGAGAACATGAGATACATCTCATGATCCGTGATAGCTAGTTAGTTGCAATTTTCACAGATGATGTATTTCTTTTGCCGCTATAACAACAAATACTAAAAAAATATAACTATCCATAGGATAAACGTGCTTTTAATAATTCAAATTTTTTGCTCGATGTTGATAACGGCCGCAACAGGTATATATACAGGCTTGAAATATTACAGAATGTATTCATTTTATTACAATTCAATGAAATTAAAATTAAAGGGGGCCTCCCATACAACACACATGATTTTATTGCTGTTTTTTTTATACATAGTTGTACGGAACCCTCCGTGCGCGAGTCCGAATCGCACTTGGCCAGTGTTTTTAATTTGTATTTTATAGAGTTTACTTTTTGGCCTTAGGTATTAAGAGATTTAATATTAACATGTAAGTGTTAATAAAAATAAAATAAATATACAACGTGATTTTGAACCCCCTAGCTATATTGAAATCTGTGAATCAGAATCCTTAATAAATAAATAAATAATAATAATAATAATAAATATATACGGACAAATCACACAGACGGAGCTAGCCCCAAAGTAAGTTCGAGACTTGTGTTATGGGATACTAACTCAACGATACTATATTTTATAACAAATACATATATAGATACACATCCAAGACCCAGGCCAATCTGAAAAAGATCATTTTCCATCTTGACCTGGCCGGGGATCGAACCCGGTCACTCCGTGTCGCAGGCAGGCGTGTTGACCGCTGCGCCACGGAGCTAGTCAATAATGGAACACAGAATTACAAGAAAAAAAGGTAAAAAACGAAAAAGAAAGTTAGGTTTCCCATACAAAGTCGCCGATCAGCTGGACGAATTTCTATGAGAGGTTAAATTTATTTTTTCGTTTTTTACCCTTTTTTTCTTACAATTCTGTATTCCATTAGGGATTCTGAAAAACACTGGTAGTGTCAAATCACACAAATTGAGCTAGTACCAAACTTGTGACGCAGGACAGTAACTCAACGATGCCGTAGTGTATATATTCTTTGACGATGAGATTTGAATGATGATTGCTATATCCTATTCTAACTAATATTATAAATGCGAAAGTGAGTTTTTTTGTTTGTTTGTTTGTTTGTTTGTTACGCTTTCACGCCGTAACTACTGAACCAATCATGATTAAATTTTGCATACAAGTTCTTTGAAGTACGGAGAAGGACATAGGCTACCTTTTATCCCGGGAAAAAATATTATTCCCGAGGGATCGACATTGACGCGGGCGGAGCCGCGGGCGAAAGCTAGTTTTATAATATAATCTTCGTTTTTTACCTTTTTTCTTGCAGTTCTGAATTCCATTAGGGATTCTGATTCCGAGATTTCAATATACTTCAGAGGTTCAAAATCACGCTGTATAGATTAACATCCATACTACAAGTCCCATTCCGAAAAGATCGTTTTCCATCATGACATGGTCGGGGATCGAACCCGGGACCTCGCGATTCAAAGGCACTTGCGGCACCACTAAGCCACAGAGGTCGAGTTTAATGAATAAAATATATATGTATACAAGTCGCAACTACAATACACGTGAAAAATTCAAAAGCCGAGGATTTCTCAATTGGTAGAAGAAACCGCTTCATAAACTCTATGAATGCAAGTCTTATCTCACGGATCCATGAATTAACCAATCACAAACTCAATTTCCATAACCGTAGGAAAATCTCGCCTAGAACTCGACATTTCTTTGCGAGATACGTACCCAATAAGTGCCAATGGAACCCTATTACTAAAGTCGACTCATCTGTCACAAGATGATTTCTAATGGATGGTATGTGGAAACACTCTAATTGAATTTATTAAGAAAAAAATAAATAAATACATCATCATCATTTTGAGTAGGTGTCACGGTCAATCGACCATGCACACCCTGGTGTCAGAGTTCTTTGCCTCGCGGCCGCCTCTCGGCCTCTGACGTGGTTCCTTTAACGACTACCAGACGGCAGCCGGGACCACCGGCTTAACGTGCCTTTCGAAGCAAGGAATCATGTTTATTATCAGACAATCAGGTGATTCAAGCCTGCAATGTCCTAACCAAACTGGAAACAACAAAACAAAGTATTCTTCCGGTGGGAATCGAACCCACGACCCCTGGGTCAACAGGCAAACGCCTTAACCACTAGACCACAGAGGCTGTTAAGCTAACTACAAACTGAACCTAATCAAAAATTTTATAGAAAGCTATAAGATTATGACCGTGCGGCATGATGCCAAGAACACTGGCTGCGTTTCATCTCTGAATAACGTACTAATTCGTTGAGATAAGAAGCAGCCAGTCCTCTTGTCATCAGCGGCGGTTTAAATGTCCAAGTTTTGGCGTGGCATAGAACCTTCCGTGTACGAATGCAACTCACACTTAGCCGCTTCATATATCTTATAATTTTTAAATTTTTCGTATAAGTGGCCATCACTGATGTTAGATTTTTCTAGCTACCTAAAGACGAGTATCCGCCATATCTACATGCAAATGTGAAATTTGTCTGCGAGCTAATCAATTTGAACCTAAAAGTAATAAAAATAAACATAGGAGGGAAAAGGAATAGATACTTCTTATGGTAGTGCGACTCACGCTTGACCGTTTCTATTTTCTCATATAGTTGTGGTAGAGCCACGCTACCGACAAAAGTAATTTTTGCTAGTAGCATGAATGGGCCGGCTTGTCCGGGGAAGTACCACACTCTCACAGAAAATCGACGTTTGAGTAGAAGCTTTACTGCTTCTATGCTTCGTTTGGTGAGTGAGAGAGCGAGAGTCTTTCCCCCATTTCCTCCTCCATGTCCTTCCCCCAACTCCTTCAAAGGCCGGCAACGCTCCTGTTACACCTTGGTGTTGCAGTTGTCCATGGGCAGCGCTGATCGATTACCATCAGGTGAGACGCTTGCTCCTTTGCCGTCCTATATCATAAAAAAAGCTCTAGTTGAACCTAAAAGTAATAAAAATAAACATAAAAGGAATGGATCCTTCATATGCCAGTGCGACTCACGCTTAACCGTTGCTATTTTCTCATTTATAAGCCTAGCTATTCGCTGTATCTCCATACGAATGTGAAATTTGTCTGCGAGCTAATCGGGCGGATCACGCGATGTTTTAATTATTTCCGACTTTTTAACGATTCGATGCGGCAGCTATCCCAGGATTACGCGTAACAAAACATTTTTTTAATGATAAAATTTAGTTTTTTTTTTTTACAATTTAGTGCTTATTGTACCTATTTGGACTTATTTAGTAATTTAATATTATTAATAATTAATAATAATTACAACTACTTAAAAAAAATATAAATATTTACAAATTATATAGTCCCTGCAAACCGTCATTCTGTAGCAACGTGCCCAAAAGGCTGGCAGCATTGCCGCGTTGGATGGCAATGCTTATCCTTTGAGCCAGGTAATTGCCAGGCTTTTGTCGCGGGATACCTCGATCAGTCTCTTTGACAGTAAGTCAAAGAGACGATGTTCTGATGGACCCCACGGACCCATAGTTTCTACCCCAAAAGGCTCAAATATGTAGCTGTCTCCGATACCTACATATTATTTATTTATTGTTTATTTTATGTGGAACTAAACAGTAGCTCGTCTGATACAATATTTGTACACCTTAATGGTAAACATGTTGATTCCTTATTATTATATTATTTAACACATTGTATGTAACACATGTTTGACAAATAAATAATCTTTATCTTTATCTTAAAAACTATCTTTACTAAAGTGTAGTGATCCAGTTGTTTAATAGCCCAACTCGTAATCGAAAGGTCTCGTGTTTTATCTATGCTCGGCCTGACTTTGCCTTTGACTTTCTTCTTTTCGAGTCGATGCCAATACAGAATACACTTTATTTCAATACCTAGATATTAATAAAAAGGTATCGATACTCTTCGTGTAAAGGTATCGATACTTCTCATGGTATCGATTTAAATCCCTGATTTCAATACCTAAATATTAATAAAAAGGTATCGATACTCCTCGTGTAAAAATATCGATACTCCTCCATGGTATCGATATAAATCCCTGATGCCAAACCGTAAAATCCTGCCAATACTTAGCCACCAGAATGGCGCTTGCATTAGCATCAGGTCGCCTATTGTGCAGGTGCTGGGGCATTTAGAGCAAGATAACAAGTGGCTCATTGTGGCATAACTGACCATTAGTATCGATCGAAAAGCCCATATTCACCAGGTTTTCTTTCGACCGGCCTACCTGTGTTCTGAGTCTATTGAAACTCTTCCAGGTGAGCAATGGTAGCTGGTGGCCGGGGGGAATCTCCTCAAAAGGTGGTATAAAATAAGGTGGTGATGGGCAATTCTTTTTCCAAAGAGAGTTTCGAGCTTGGTCAATACTAGTGTCAATGCCATTGACTTTGTATTAGAATCTCACTCATGTACGGTGATTTTATGAACCACTTTTAGGTGAAGGAAAATATGGTTAGGAAATCTGTCAAGTGTTTACTGTGACGGGCTCTGTGGCCTAGTGGTGCCAGGTTGCCACACCAGAGTTCCCAGGTTCGATCCCCGGTCAAGTCCAGAAAATCTTTTTCAGATTAGCCTGCGGGGTCTTGAATGTTTATCTGTATATGTATTTGTTATAAAATATAGTATCGTTGAGTTACTATCCCATAACACAAGTCTCGAACATACTCTAGGGCTAGCTCAATCTTTGTGATTTGTCCATGTTTATTTATTGTTCACTAGTGTGTAAAAACACTTGTGGTGAATGACAGTTACTTAAATCAGCTCGGAAAATTTAAAATCGCTCTCCTGTGGTGCAACTTTTTTCAATATTCTTCAATTTCCAACTTTTTACTTAGTTATCTTTGGAATTTTACTTATCCACAGCCTCGTCCAAGTGTAGTCGTTAATTGGAATGGACAGCCGACATCCCTACTCTAGCGCTGACAATACCGAGTAAAAACACCCACTTTCTCACGCCTACATACTTCAAACGAGAAAACACGAAAAAACGCGACACTGGCGAAGAGTGAAAATAGTGTACATACCATGGCAAAAACGCTTCGGCCGATGTTTTTATATCGCTCTGAAGATTATGAGGTAAAAAAATTGGTTGTAACGTCGGTTTACAGACGATAATTTTAGGTGATAAAGATGCGTCACAAGCCGATCGTGCCTCTCTATCGTTTGTTCCGCGCTCTCGCTAGCACAGCACGTGACACTTTTTCGTGCGTGCTGCCGGCGTTCGTCGATTAAGACGTTATTACGTCAAAAGTCTTTCTTCACTTTCAAATGCGGCTAAACATTATTTGCTTACCGAGTTAAGTTATAGCAAATGTTTCTTTCATACATATGTACATATGTATTGTCAAGTCTCCATCCATTACTGAGTAGGCTATGCTCATAAGAGTCAAAGGCCACGTTTAGCGTGTTGGGTGTATAAATGATTGACAGCTCCGTGGCGCAGTGGTTAACACGCCAGCCTGCGACATGGAGTGCCCGGGTTCGATCCCCGGCCAGGTCAAGATGGAAAATGATCTTTTTCAGATTGGCCTGGGTCTCAGATGTTTATCTATATATGTATGTGTTATAAAATATAGTATCGTTGAGCTAGTATCCCATAACACAAGTCTCGAACTTACCTTGGGGCTAGCTCAATCTGTGTGATTTGTTGGTATATTTATTATTTATTTATTATTATTATAATGGAAAATGGGATCAATTCTTTTTTATGTTTATTTGACGGCAAACAAGCAGACGAGCCACCTGATGGGAAGTGGTCACCGTCGCCCATGGACATCTACAACACCAGAGGAGCAACTAAGCGACGCAACTAGCAACTCATCAAATTATTGATGAGTTGCTAGAATTTCGCTCATTACGTCCGCCGGACCAGCTTCTACGGTTTGCGCGGGAAGAGAAGCAACTGGTATAATTTAGATTTATTCTTTTGTCCCAGACCAACTTCAAAGACAGATGAAGCAGAATATAATCAGTAAAAGTACTGTAAAATACAGTGCTTATTCTCAAGTATCTATTGTAAAATAATAATTATCTGTTCACTTAACATGTATGAAAAATCACGTTTTCCATTCTGATGTCATGTACTATTGCAAAATGCTATTGCATGTTCATCCGTGACACCAGAATACTAATCAAGTCTAGCTCGACAGAGTAAGTACTCATTTCACAATCATTATAATGAGTATTCACCATTATCATATCCTAGAAAAAAATGTTATTTTAATTGCTGTTGCTAATTAATGATCTTCATTGATTAATTGATTATGTACATACATATGATAGGTATCTATATCATATAAACTGCCTCCGTGGTCCAGTGGTTAGCGTTTGCCTGTAGACCCGGGGGTCGTGGGTTCGATCCCCACGGGAAGCATACTTTGTTTAGTTGTTTCCAGTTTGGTTAGGCTTTTTCTTTCATAAAAGTGTCTCCATCTCTTCTAGGGTTGTCTAGAAGAGATGCTTTAAGCGATTAGACCGCCTCTTGTGTTATTTTATGTACAATGGTTTGAAATAATGTTGTATCCTAATTTTGGTTCAATGAAGAATATTTCATTTCATTTTACTGGTTTACACGCCAGCCTGTCACCGAGAACCTCCTCGAACGAGAGGCTCCGGGTTCCATACCCGGCACCAGCCGTTTTTGCCATTGAGGTCTATGGGACTTAGGACATTTGTGACTTCACTAGGATATGACGCGACTATTACCAGCTGACAGACCTGTACCAGTGTAAGCCACCATATGTTACACTGGGAACACATCCCGATGCAGTAACGGCGTTAGGGTAGGGCACGGTTGGGTGACCGCCCAGGGCGCTGACTCCGGAAGGGGCGTCGTCAAGCCAGGGCAGAGAAACAGGGCAGTGTGATTCAATTTGCATCCCCCCTCTCTCCCCACCAAGAGGGGGCGCTCGTTGAAATCTCGCCCAGGACGTCAGTAATGCTGTCGCCGGCACTGTTCCGATGAGAGAAAAGGTGTTTCTTTCTCTAGCCATAGTATCCGTCCTAATTTCCAGCTGACCTTCAGTTTGACGAAGAAAAAGACTATTTAAGGAAAGGTTAACAACGCACATCCCATAATTAAGTAGATATAAGTGCGTATAACTATCTGAATGTCAGCACTTGACATTTGATAAGTTCTTTGTGGATTTTCTAGAATGGCAACACATGTCCGTAAATTATCTTGATTATTCTTATAAAGTCAATAAATGTCGATTTTGTTATAGTAGAGTCATAATGACATCATCATCAGGTCCTTTTTAGTCTCCACTACAGGAGCACGACTACTAGGGCCATTCTTGGCCAGAGCAGCCAGAGGACTTGGCCTACACTCTCCACGCTGGCCAGACAGGTTGGAGAGGTCTCTTAGATGTTTATAAGCTTTGTTTAGCTTGTATTTCCTAAGTCGCAGGACCAAGGTTGCAGGAGAACGCTGGATGCAAGTCGCTTCCAGCCGGTCATTTCGGATTTTTTTCCGAGAGGCCTATGTTCAGCAGTGGACTTCTTGCGGCTGATATGATGATGATGATGACTATAACAAACATGGTGTGAGCTCTGATTGATTGTCTGATTGATAAGTTTAGTATTGTTAGAAAGTCTAGAAAGTCATTAGAACTCGACATGACAATCAATGGTCCAGCTCGCTCTGATCTTAAAAATGTGGCCCTTTTGTCAACGTAAAATTAAAGTCTAAAGTCACAGTTATAATGACTAAGTAAACTCAAAACAAATTAATTAAAAAATAATCTGAAAAATCAGTCTTTTGAATAATATTTACTTAGAAAATCTACGGTCAAAACCTTTTTTCTTGTCTATACAATTCATAAAATATATCAATGGGATCAGTTGACCGATTTAAAACATTCAGTAGGTAAACTGATCCCGCGCGAAAAAATCGGGCAGCCTCAGTTTACCAAAGAGCCAAAAATGTTCTCGTCATGAAACTGAGATTAATCCAAAAACAACAAAAACATTTATCCAACAGTTCAACAGGATGAAAAGGAAGCCTTTGCCCTGCAGTGGGACAGTCTCTTATCAAAGTGCCCCTTCTCCATGAAGATTGGCGACCATCATGGCTACTCTTACTCTCGAAGCTGCTGCACGAAAGAGAGATCGGGTACTCATGTTGAACCATTCACTTAAATTCTTCAACCACGAGGTTTTCCTTCTTCCGGGTCTAGTGTCTAGTGGGACAGTATAGACAGTATAGTATGGAATAGAATAGAAATAACAGTTCAATAGCGGTACCAGTATTGCTATAGACTTGTTGGATTCTTCTTTTGGTTGGCGCTGTCTTTTCGTCAACCAAAGAAGACATAACAATAAAAGAATCTCATAATGACATTTAATATATTATCGTTGACCTTCAATTGAGATTCGAGACTGAAAGAGACCGCAACGGAAAGGATTGATCACGTCATCAAGTGCATTGTGACCTAGTTAAACTCTTCAGCAAATAACATCCTCCATTCAAGCACTTACTACCTAACAATTAGTATCAATGTTCCGAACATCTCAAAAGCATTTCGAAACGGTAGCTTATAATTATAGCAAGCGTCCATACCCCGACCTCTTTGTAATGTAATTGCAAAACGTCATCATACATTATGTATCACTCATCTGTACTTATTAGGCAAGGTTTAAGATAGAGGCTGAAGCGATCTGTCAGTAATTGGAGACTCTAGTCGCGAACTTTTGACAGCTAACGGTGTACAACGTTTTGATGGTCTTACTAAGATTCAAAGATCTATTCAGAAAAAAGCCCTTTCAGGCACTTTTTCACGTCAATTCACATTTTAAATATTTATTCAAATTATATTCAAATTATTCATTATCGTTCAAAAGCTACTAGCGTTTTGGAACCGACCATTGCAGAGAAGAAGACGCTGAAAGAAACTCTTTTCAACAATATTGGTTCCCTTACTTTCCTGAAGGGCTTTGTATGATATTTTATCTTTTCTTTTTTATCTGATTTCATATTATATACAATTTTAATTTACACAGTTTTGTGGAACACATTATGTTAGCGATCTAGGCAGAGCAAACCTGTCCCCATTCATTTCAATTTATGAATCTTAAATCAAAAATATTCATACGAAAGCTGCAGTGAATTTGACGTGAAAAAATGTGCCTGTAAAGGCTTATTTTCTGAATTAACGTTTTTATTTTTATTTTAGTTCAGCACGTTACGCGTTGCAGCTCTAAAGTAAAGCTGCACAGCTCCCGGTGTGACAGAGTGATACGCGTGTACATGCGCGTGTCTACCTATACATGCTGCACACGCATCCGATATGGCTCGGCTCGCGTAGACGCCGCACGTCTCTGAATTGCACCATCCATTACCAAGTGAGTAACGTAACATCTACATCGCTTTATGACTAACCGGTGATGTAAACCATCTCAGGGTTTCCAGATACCACTCAATCAATAACAGGTCAGACGGCAATTTGCAAAGCCTTTGTGGTGACTTCAGAATGGAAAGGAGGCTATGACGTCATCATAAATTTCATTTACCACCAAAAATTAATTATTCACCAAAAACAATGTAATAATTAAACCAATATATATAAAAAACACAATAGACGAGTAAGCTAGTCAAAAATGCCACCCGAATTGTACCCGGCTCATATCCTCGGTCTTTCCAGCTCCGTCCTATCTCACTGATAAACATTTTGCTTCGGGACACCATGGCCCGGCCGTCTCCAGTCTCCACGGCGACCGGTACAAATTCATACTGCGAATTCTACAACTTGCTTCTTCAGAAAAAAGCAACTATGAATTAACTTTGACTTTTTTAATTTGATGTCAATTGACAACTAAGAGGTGTTTCAAAAAAAAATCGCAAACTTGATTTTTATGCCATCGGATAGCGTATTGTTTTAAGCTATCAGATGGCATAAAAATCAATTTTTTGAGATACCGCTTTTGCGCTTAGTAGGGCAGTATGGGTACTACTGATATTACGGGAATTTGCCTGCAGAATGGAAAGTATGCTATGACGTTATTATGAATTTGAATCTACCACTTACTTCTTCAGAAAACATCAACTATGAATTAAAAGAAAAGGCTGTTCTACTGTATGGCTGTTCTACTTCATTAACGTTGGATGAATAGGACTTACACACAAAAGACGTTGATTCGATTCCTACTGGAGAGATCTTTTTTTACCCGAGTTTTATTAGCTTCACCTGTAAGTTTGCATATTTGTTTGTTTGAACCGACTGCTTCGAACTAAATTTTGGCTCACATTAAACGGTCAGATTTAATTAAAATTTGGTTGTTTTGGTCAATGACAATACAAGTATGATAAAAGCGTGTTTTTAGTTCTTTTTAAACTATATTGATTATTACCACAAATTTCAAAGGGACTATTTTGAACATTCCAAATTTTTCTCAGTAGCAGTCTGTAAGACCGTAAAAGCATTGAATAACATTTAACCCGGTCCGACCCGTTGTAGACCACTGTTACACATTGTTATGTGTTTAGCTACACTATGCTAATTGTTATTTGTTAACAGTTATGTCTAGCTGCTGTACTGTTGTTTTGTTCCTTTAGCTAGCAGCGATCGCGGGGTTACTGTTTTGTGAATAGTAAACATTGTCATATTGTGAAGACACTTAGTGTGTGGTAGGTCAATTATGGAAGCATTTCTTAATACTGTACTGCTACAATTGCAATCATTTGCAGGTAAAATATAGGTATTTAAACACAATCCGTCTTATTATAAAACGAGGACTAACTTTAGTACCTGATTTAAACCATTATCCGACCAAAATAAGTCGACGCTTATTATTTTGACGTTTGGTCAAATGTCATTGTCAATTTGTTGTAGAAGGATATTGGTTTAAACCAGGTACTAAAGTTAGTCCTTGTTTTGTAATAAGGCTGAATATCTCTTTTCAATTTATTAATGCACCATAAAATATACATACGGTTATCTGCAACAGGCTTCGTCAAAATGTCACAGAGGATCATCAGCAGCATACTTGGTCAAATGGTTACAGAGAGTCTTAAGCAACACGCTTCGTCTTTTATATGTATATCTCTAAAATAATTTGACAATGTGAAACTTGGATGAAGAGAAAATTATGAAAAATGTTTCTGATTATGTAACATGTAGCTTAAAAAGACTGCGAAGAGCACTTTTTTGATATCGATTTGATTTTGATTGATTTGAGATATAAACTCGGTTAAAATTGATTGGAAAATTCAATTAAAAATCGCTACTACTACAACCCTATTGATCTAGCCCCTAAAATAAGTTCGCGACTTGTGTTATGGGATACTAACTCAACGATACTATATTTTATAACAAATACATATATAGATAAACATCCAAGAGTCAGGCCTATCTGAAATAGATCATTTTCACCTTGACCTGACCGGGTATCGAACCCGGACACCCTCGTGTTGTAGGCTGGCTTGTTAACCATTTCGCCACGGAGCTCGCCAAAAATATATCTGTGATAGGGGATAATCCTGGTCAACTGATAAGTTCATGGGGATCCCCTAGGGGAGCAGGCTGGGGTATCGTGGTAGACGAACTCCAATAAATAATGTTGTCACATGTTTCCCAATACATCCCTGCTATCCCTCATTACTTACAATGCACAACAATATCAGATGTGGCGAAAGTACAAACTGCTCCGCCTTTATAAATAACTAACAAGAAAAATGTCAATGTGAAAAAAGGAGAAAATCGGGTGTCAAGTCGCAGTCAACGAAATTTGGGAATATTTATTGCTGAAATCTTTGTAAGGAGGTAAATAGGTACTCTCATACATTGGTGACCCCGACGTGATACGCAACATCTTGAGTATTTATCAAGGAAGCTGAAAAATAGCGCCTTGAAAACTATCCAATCTCCTCACAAAGCTTACAATAATAATTCGTATTGACCTTTAAAGTCAGATTTATCCGCAGGTCCGGTTTCTCCGTGAGTCACCGGCCAATGACATCAACGCTTACGGCATCTGCAGCTAAAGCCTTAGAGGAGTGCCTGCTTTTCTTAGTCATTTGGTTGTAAAATATCCTTATATTTTGAAGCAATGTTATGATGACATTAGTGAAACCTCTGGTTATGATAAATACTGGACGTTTCAGCATTCGACTCGTGGTGGGGTAGGATGGGCCTCAGGCTCTCTCACTCACCGAACGAAGCACAGAAGCGGTAAAGCTTCTACTCAAACATCGATTTTCTGTGAGAGTGTGGAACTCCGGACAAGCCGGTCCATTAGTGCTACTAGCAAAAAGAATTTTGAGAATATTGTCAGTCTGTCGGCTCTACCACAATGAAAATAATGTTAAGTATATAGGACGGAACTTAGAATTTCAATGTGAGTCTCCTCATTGTAATTTCTAACAGCTGTTTTTAATTATTATCAAAAACCGGATGCAAAAAAATAAGAAAGAACTTCTACTTCCTCGCTTCCTGATATAAAAACCACCAGCTGTATACGAAAAAGCGATAAAAAATCACTTGGGGTTCGGATTCAAGTGCCCCTATCCTCGGATTAGAATAGACAGAATATTATCTAGTAACACAAGAAGACGCACGTGATTTCGTCCTACTAATACTAATAAGGCCATCTTCGGATAAAGTTATCAAGATATACGAACTACCCTGAGGACCCTTATAAGAGGAAACACTACGCTCGAGAGAATTCAAAAATAGGTATTTGTAAAATCTATTGCTGGCGGCTGTCGCGCTGTGTGCTCAAACAACCCCCCGCAAGCGATAGAGACAACTGCAGCTCGGAACGAAAATACTCGTACCTATGAAAATTACACAAAATTAACGCTTCGTAGTCCCCTGATTTCTTCTCTAAAACTTAATTTATTTTATCAAAAATTTAAAATAAGCTAATCTAGCCTTTAAAAAGAATAAAACTGGCCAAGTGCGAGTCGGACTCGCGCACGAAAGGTTCCGCATCGTTATCTATAAAAAACGCCAAAAAAATCATGTCTGTTGTATGGGAGCCCCCTTAAATATTTATTTTACTCTACTTTTTAGTATTTGTTGTTATAGCAGCAATAGATTTCTATTGCCGCTATAACAAAAAATGTATTAACATCATCTGTAAAAATTTTAACTGTCTAGCTATCACGGTTCATGAGATACAGCCTGGTGACAGACAGACAGACAGCGGAGTGAAATTAAAAAAATAAAAATAGTAAAAAATACTAATATGCACGTTTTTATTTAAATACATTATCAGCATTCTTAGCATGATTCCCGCGACGTGTTTTATCGCGCGAAAAACTATCCACATGTCCTTGGATATTTCTGAAAACAAGATGACGATATTCGATAAACAACACGCGTGCTATGCCACGGGGGCAACATACTATTGTTGTTACTACAGAGTAATCATACGTTACATTGTTCTTTACCATTCAATACAAAATTAAAACAATTACAGATTCGTGAACGTAATTGTTTTTACCAATTTAATTGTTTTAATTTACTCATACGTAACTACTTGCGTTCGACATTGGTATCTCGTGAGAAATAATGGTTAACACGCTAGTATTAAAAGTTAATAATATCCTATACTATTAAACGAGCAATTTTTGTATAATCACTCATGATCATCAGGTCTTTTTACTCTCCACTACAGGAGCACGACCCTCTCTATACAGTAGAGCCATACTTGGTCAAAGCAGCGAGAAGACTTGGCTTACACTCTCCACGCTGGCCAGATTATCAATCATCATCATCAGGTCCTTTTTAGTCTCCACTACAGGAGCACGACCATCTCTGTATCTACTACTAGAGCCATACTTGGCCAGAGCAGCCAGAGGACTTGGCCTACACTCCCCACGCTGGCCAGACGGGTTGGAGAGGTCTCTCAGATGTTTATAAGCTTTGTTTAGCTTGTATTTCCTAAGTCGCCTCTTACGACATCCACGGGAAGACTTGGAGTGGTTATTCTACTATGCCGGATACCACACGGCTAATCAATACTCAATACTAATAATAAATCTGTAAGCATTGGTCATGGAGTAAATACTTTGCTTTCAGAGATATTGTATTTACAAGCGCTATAGGTACATGATACTGAAAGTAAATTGAGGGTTATTAGATTTTTTTCTGTATATATGTATGTAAGAGTTATGGAGAACTCTTAAACGAATTAACTGAATTTCATGAAACTTGGTAAATAAACATTTAGACTTTTAGGGCACACAGGCACAGAAAGGTTACCTAAATTTTATTTTAATATTTGATGTTATAGCGACATTAGATATACAACTTTGAATATTCATGTATATGTTACGATTCAATTGATACAGCCCCGTCACAGACAGAGGAACGAATCGACGGATAAACATCGAAGGCTTAAATAATTGGGTTAACTTTGGCACTGTTTACGGAACCCTAAAAGCTCCCGATCAAAGTGCATTGCCGCATTACTTAATTATGTTTCAAACGCCCCGACGGATGTGACTATTAAGCTCAAGTGTCGGCCGGAAGCTCTGGAGGAAGCTTTATACGCGAAGCTTTTATCTTAATTAACAGCGCTTTTTCTATCAGAAGGCGAAACGAGCTTGTGGTAAGTTGTGTTTAAAAATAAATCTATTTCTTAATTTAATATGAGTTTAAAAATACATGTTTAGTTTCTGAACGACATAGTAATGAGTAATTTTTGACAGCTCCGTGGCGCAGTGGCTAACACGCCAGCCTGCGATACGAGGGTGCCCGGGTGCAATCCCCGGTCAGGTCAAGATGGAAAATGATCTTTTTCAGATTGGCCTAGGTCTTGCTTGGATGTTTATCTATATATGTATTTGTTATAAAATATAGTATTGTTGAGTTAGTATCCCATAACATAAGTCTCGAACTTACCTTGGGACTAGCTCAATTTGTGTGATTTGTCCGTATATATTTATTTTTTATTTAAGTAATTATATTTTAGTAGGCTTTGATATTTTAAGAACTTATTAGAAATTTTAGCTACAAATGATAAAGATAAACTTTTGAAAGAATATTATATTTCAATAAAAGTTTTATAATAAATTAACACTTCTTAACTTACTAAATTAACAATCTTTCATGCTGGTCTGGGAGAAAAGAAAAAACATAGAATATGTCAGCTGCTTCTCTTCCCGCGCAGATAGTAAAATCCGATCCCGATTGGGCTAAAGCTGCGGAATCATGTCAATAGGCGATGCGGCTAGCAATCCATCAATATTTTGATTCCAGTTTCCATCTACGCGCCCCCTAACATGCTAAATGTGGCCATAAGGTCTTACAGACCTAGGCTCTGTCTACCCCGCAAGGAAAAAAGACGTTATACTATGTTTTTCATCTACACACCCTCCAACGTGCTAAATGTGGCCATAAGGTCTTATAGACCTAGGCTCTGTCTACCCAGCAATGGAAAAAGACGTGATACTATGTATGTTTATCACTTTTCTGCATACTTCCGCCTGCAGACATAATTCTATTGTGTTGTATTTGGATCACTGAGTCCATATATACAACACACATTAACACAAATCCGTGAATTTTTATCTCCTAAAAGGAGCCAGGTAGCCCATTGGGCGTAACTTACGCACATTAAGCGACCCAGGACATGGCTATCCTTTAGATTAATGACCATAAGTCATATCTCATGGGCACACTAAGCCAACTGCCTCCGTGGTGCAGTGGTGGCGTTTGCCTGAAGACCCGGGGGTCGTGGTTCGATTCCTACGGGAAGCATACTTTGTTTAGATACATCCAGTTTGGTTTGGACATTGCAGGCTTGAATCACCTGATTGTCTGATAATAAAGATGACTCCGTGCTTCGGAGGGCACGTTAAGCCGTTGGTCCCGGCTGCCATCTGGTAGTCGTTAAAGGAACCACGTCAGAGGCCGAGAGGCGGTTCCGAAGAACTCTGACACCAGGGTGTGCATAGTCGATTGACTGTTTAACCTACACGAAAATCATTTCGTTTTTATTTCATTTGTATATAGTCAAGATTTACCAAAGAGCAATGGAGCGTAGTATACTTGGCGTATGCCGTATAGACCGTATTAAATAAATAAATATATACGGCCAAATGACACAGATTGAGCTAGCCCCAAAGTAAGTTCGAGACTTGTGTTATGGGATACTAACTCAACGATACTATATTTTATAATAAATACATATATAGATACACATCCAAGACCCAGGCCAATCTGAAAAAGATCATTTTCCACCTTGACCTGGCCGGGGATCGAATCCGGTCACTCCGTGTCGCAGGCTGGCGTGTTGACCGCTGCGCCACGGAGCTAGTCAAAGAAACACCACTCTGCGCTCCAAAACTCTAATAAAGGTGGGCCAAGGTGGCCACCATGTGGAAACCGGATGGCCGCCGAAAACGTGGCAGACCGAGGAGATGGCGCGATGACTTACATGCTTATATAAGTGGCTGACAAGTTATTGCCCGCGATAGGGATGACTGGAAACAAAAAGGGGAGGCCTTTGCCCAGCAGTGGGGCACTGAAATAGGCTATTAAAAAAAATTGTCATCATCATCAGATGATGATGAAGACTAAGCCGTTAGTAGACAGGATCTACCGTTAGCTCGATATCGCGTATGTCATTAGTGATATTTTCACCTGGACGATGCTGAAGTAAACGAGCACATGTTTTGATCCCGTTACAGACCATACGAAGCCCATCATCATTATAAAGATAACAAAAAGGGGCAGATGTGGCCCAGTATTAACAAAGAGCGCGTGCCAAGTGGCCAAGTGGCTGACATTTGCTGCTATTCACGGATGCAGCCTCCCGACAGCTGCTCCAAGATACTAGTAGCCATGCAATTTTTTCTTGCATTTTATTTCTAACTGTAGGACACTCTTTACGGAATGTTTTTGAAGAGATAACTTCTTTAGCGGCATTGTGCACTATTTTTATAAGTGTTTTATTTTGCATTCACAATGCTATTTTGATATACTCTTAATAAATTAAGAAATAAAATATGGTGAAAATATTTCATGCGGGCGGGACTATAGGTCTGTGTACGACCTATGCTCTGCCATCTGAGCTTCCGCACAATTCGATCTCGGCGCCGAAATTCTCCACCATATCCCATTTCCCTTATACGTCACCTACACAACTACCCGACTTTACCAAGTGAGGTATTTTATTCAACTCATTTTACTATGAATTTCCTACATATTAGTTGATTCTCAAATTCATTGTCTATATGTATAGGTTATATTGTCTGTGAGAGGAAGTGGTATCCCCCAATCTTTCTACCGCGCGGAGTTTTCACTTCTGCCAACACTCCTGGAGTGGAACCCGTTGTTTTTTTTTTATATTTAGGTTAGTATTTATGATATTACAACCAGCCAGCAACCAATAATTCCGTGCAATAATTATTTCTGTTTGGCGAACGCTATCAAGTTAAGCATGTATACAATATAAGTAGTTGTCCCAAACTAACCGTAAATCAAGATTTTCTTGACAACAGCCGTAAATCCTAATATATTTATTGCTACACATTAACATTATTTATTCTATTATATTTTTATATGTCCGTCTCTAACATGGCAAGGCCGAATTTTAATTGTATGCTAATAATTATGTATACGGCATAATAATTAGATCGGCTAGTATATTTAATTATCATGATCAAATATTTTTACGTCATGCATCAATTAGTGTCAGTTTAAAGTAGATTACGTGTTAATTGGGTTTTGTAAATAACTGATCCTAACTAATATAAATGCTTTTGTTTGTTTGTTTGTTTCTTAAGCTTTCACGTTGTAACTACTGAACCGATCATCATGAAATATTACATACACGTTATCTGGGGTACGGAGATGGACATAGGGTACATTTTATTCCGAGAAAAAGCACTGTTCCCGAGGGATCGACATTGACGCGGGCGGAGCCGCGGGCGAAAGCTAGTATTTATATAAGTCGGTTAAGCATAAAAATGTATATTTTTATGACTTAGGGCGGATATTTTCCAGATTAGCCTGGATCTTAGATATTTATCTATATATGTATTTGTTATAAGATATAGTTGAGTTAGTATCTCATAACACAAGTGTCGATCTTCCCTCGGAGCTAGCTCATATACCTATATAGGATGTTAGAGTAAATACCGTTATCAATCAAACCATCTAATCTGCGCGTCGAAATGAACAACTTTTCCTATGGATCAATCAATAAATGGGTACTAAAAAATTCGACATTTTCATACTAATTCTCGAGCCGGTCGAACGCTTTTGTATGAAAATGTCGGAAGTAATTTGAGCTCCCAGCATTGTTCCCAATGTAAAGTTGTTCAAAGGGACAACGGTGTTTAAGTATCCTAACATCCTGTGTATATGTTTTTTAATATTTTATTCATATCTACTTAGTCGTGAGTGCAAAAATCTCGTATGGCGCCTAAGTAAAAACAGAAGTGCTTACTTTAATATTAAAAGGTATTTTTATTGCCTGGGATCAATATTTATTGGTTTTACCCATATATTCTTCATAGCAAATAAGTTAGATTATCGTTTTATCTACGAGCGACGTATTATCTTGTATAATAATAAATAAAAAAAAACGTATACGTAAATAAACCAACGTCATTCCCTGGAAGGATTGACTTAACTCAAATTGCCAGGCCGGGTCAGCAGTTTTTAACCGACTTCTAAAACAGGACGTTATCAACATATAGTTTTTGTAACCTATACCTCAACTCCGTCATTTTTAAAGGGATTTGATTATTTTTTCATTATCCGATTTATTTTTCACCAAAAATTGATTCTGTCTTTAGTTTCTTTGAAGTCGATTTTTTTTGTATGAAAATTATGAATTGTTTTGTAGTTCCCAAGATTTATAATTATCTATTATAATAATAGATTAATTAAACAAATATATATTCTACATATGTGCATTCAAATCTTCGAATTACAACTTGTATAATGTCTATAACCACTTTATATAGTTCCCCCCAAATTAAAATATTTTCTTTTCGATTTCCTGTTTCTTTGTGTTTGCAATTTGGCATCAACAATCCTTGATCTTCCTGATAACCGTGAAATAGGAGAACCAGAAATCCCATCGTTGTATCAAACTACATATTTCATCACGTGGTTTTGCCTATAAAATCTTAAGTAAACAATCTTAAACCGGCGTACATTGTGAAACCGGATCCAAGCACCAAGGCTGACGGACTTGCTAAATGATTAAGTTGTATTTTAAACACTATTTTATCGGCTATAATGATGTAAGTCTCGTCGTGGTAGAGCCACGCTACCGGCAAAATACATTTTTGCTTGTAGCATAAATGGGTCGACTCGTCCGGGAAAGAACACCCTCACAGAAAATCGACGCTTGTGTGGAGCTTTACCGCCTCTATGTTCGGTGAATGAGAGCGTGGACTTGTCGTGATCGTGGGATACTAGCTCAACTTAACTATAATTTTATAATAGATACTTATATAATATGTAAATAAAACTCTGTCCGATCCTTGAAGGGGTGATTCTGCCCTTCGATATGAACAACTTTTCCTATGGAATTAAAAAAAAATTACATTTTCTAACAAAAATGTTGGCATTGGTCCCATAAGAAAAGTTGTTCATATCGACGGGCTGAATCATCCTTTCAAGGAGCGGACAATGTTTTATTTACATATTGTATATGTAGATAGGAATGATTAGAAGGAAATAACGCAGGACCGGACTGAATGGAAGAAACGGAGGGAGGCCTTTGCCCATCAGTGGGACACATGTTGGCTCGAAATAAATAAATAATAGATAAACATCAAACACCCAGGCCAATCTGAAAAAGATCATTTTCCATCTTGACCTGACCGAAGAGCGAACCCACAACCTTGCACGACACTGAAGCACAGAACAGAGGTCGTCAAATCATTCAGTGGTTTTTACCTGATTGATTTTGACCAAACTCTTTTCACTTTCTCCGATTATTTTCAATAGATTGGTTTACTTATTATGAGGTTATGGTTTGTACCATAGACGCATTTTTTTTTTAATCTATGGATGGTACTGAATGCATAAATAAGATTACGCATGAAAGTTACATTACAACAGCCATAAACCGCGAAACGATTGTTAGTCATAATTGTTTTCCTTAGAAATTGTTAAGAAGATTTATACAAATTATTTTTTATGTCAATCAAAATTAAGGGTACCGATCCCAGCCTTATTCAAGAGCTAGCTTCTGGTCACTGTCTAGTTGTTTGTAGGTATTTGTTTTTCGTGTGTGTAAGTTGCCAACACTGGTGTCAGATTTTCAAGCTGCCTTAAGGTATCTGATATAGTTTTACGACTGCCATCAATGATGACACCAGGGAATAACGGCTTAACGTGCCTTCCAAAGCATGAAGGAGCTCGATACATTTTTATGCCGCTTGCGATCACCATCCAAGTGGGGACCGCCTTTAGGGTTGCTTAACAAGCGTAAGCGTTAATAATGCTCACACCCCACTAGCCCATCGGGCTCGTCATCATTGTCTTAGCTACGGTGTAAGACAATAACTCTAATGCATATCTATACGTTCAAACCACTTCATTATTCCTGCTTATTCATGTGTCGCTTTTAATAACATAGACCGTCTAGCTCCGTGGCGCAGCGGTCAACACGCCTGCCTGCGACACGGAGTGACCGGGTTCGATCCCCGGGCAGGTCAAGATGGAAAATGATCTTTTCAGATTGGCCTGGGTCTTGGATATGTATCTATATATGTATTTGTTATAAAATATAGTATCGTTGAGTTAGTATCCCATAACACAAGTCTCGAACTTACTTTGGGGCTAGCTCAATCTGTGTGATTTGTGCGTATATATTAAATTATTAATATTAGACCGAGAATCTATTGAAGCCCTTACCACAGAATACTAGTACTTACGTACAGAACTCGCACTCTGCAAAGGTATTCAAAGAAATACCATCTCAATGTAGTAAGCGATACGGTGTAATTTAGCTCGCGTCAGAACTTAGCACCTTTTAGTTTTGATACCTACAGCAAGCCAATGTGATACTTATAACTCTGAACAAACGATTCATTATTCGTTGAAGTCGGTGAACACATGTGACTAAACGCGCGTCTTTCCTGCCGGATTTGTTCGGTTTTCCCCTTCGAAGTGGTCGCCGCGCGTAGGTCATCATCATCATTTCGTGTAGGTTTCACGGTAAATCGACCATGCACACCCTGGTGTCAGAGGTGTATGTTTTCGATACCTACACGGGCCATCCTGAATATCGGATCCGATGGGAGGGACGCTGCTATACGTTAGACACGATACGAGATATCTCCAATCGTATCGCATGTATTGCGGCGCGGCGTCCCTCACATTGGGTGCGATTCAGGATAGTATAACACCCTTTTTTTAATTCTGGATGATCTAGCAATTGACCACGATCTCACCTGATGTTAAGTAAAGATGTGGTCTATGGTGGAGCTCGCTCGTTTATAAAAACCTATTCAGTGTTATTATAAAAAACGGCAAAACCCAGGTTTAATTGAAGGAAAATAAGGTTCCTAAAAGTCATTGTTTTGTGGCGGTTGTGAAATATAAAAGACGACAAAAGCGTTGTAAATAATCTAATTAAATGTTTTGATATGTGAAAATGCAAATAATTAAAATATTTTTTCATTATTATATGTGTTGGTTATTAATTTCTTCGCATTTTCCAGGTTTTTGCTCATTGCGAATAGGGTAATAGTATTTGACATAGAGTTTAGCATCTAAGCAATTTTTTTGGTGAAAAGACACCTATTTGTTGGTAACAAAATAAGTTAGTACTAGAGTTAAACTAGGGAATTGTAGGTTTATCTTTAGACCTAGGATCATCTATGGCTTAAACGATAAACCTCGTTTTATAGTACGATTTTCCTTAGTACTTGACTTGGACCCCGGCTTAAACCTGGTACTAACTTTAGTCCTTGTTTTATAATAACACTGATTGACTCTAGCCTTAAAGAGACCCAAATTATATGTGTCAGGGAAAACCTTTATATAAAAATTACTTACTAGGTAGGTAACAATCTCATTTAGGTATAAGGAAAGTCACCGCGAATAGGGTTCTCGGTATTTGATCCTTGGAGCGTGACCACAATCTACAATGTACTACGTACTCCGTTACCAAGTAGGAATCGTCATCGATACTATTTGTGGTTACAAGGCTGGAATATATTTTATAGTGTATTGGAAATGACTAGTTTCCTGGATCAAAAATCAAAATAATTATATTAAAATTAATCCGCTAGTTATATAATCAACCAATCTTTTTCTCCCACCCATCGTTATACATAACGTTACCTAAAACGATTTTATAGAACAATATATAAGCTAGGTTTATTAGGACAACCTCAATATATAATACACATTCGGTACAAAATATTTTTAAAGATGACATTTATGAAATTTCAATATTTTGACATATTTTTTTAAATTAATATATTATATTCTTAAACATAATTTTTTTTAAAAATTCAATTTGCAAAGACTATACAGCGTGATTTTGAACTCCCTAGCTATATTGAAATCTGGGAATCAGAATCCCTTATGGAATACAGAATTGTAAGAAAAAAAGGTAAAAAACGAAAAAATAAATTTAACCTCTCATAGAAATTCGTCCAGCTGATCGGCAACTTTGTATGGGAAACATAATTTTCTTTTTCGTTTTTCACCTTTTTTTCTTGCAATTCTGTGTTCCATTAGGGATTCTGATTCCCAGATTTCAATAAAGCTAGGGGGTTCAAAATCACGTTGTAATAAGGACAATGTATACTCAGTCCACATACCTAGTTTTTAAGATAAACTAAAATTGTAAGTTGACGTCTATTGGAGAAAATGCGCTGTGCAGTTTGTTGCCGCTTCTTCTACACTCCCCTTTGGAAGCGGCATTAAACTTAGCCATAAGTAAATTACTGACGTCAACAATTCTCAGTTGAAAATATATGACAAATAATAATTGTCCAAATGACCTAGGTATATTAAATAAATGTTTTTGAATTTCGATTTTTTTGAATTTTATGTACGCCATAAGTACAACCCCATGTCACTTTAGTTTGTAATATGTTACTTTATTATATGTTTTCAAGCATAAGTGCTGTCAAGATTTTTTCCGCCAGATTGGGCATTTATTTGGGCAAATAAGGAATTATGCTAAACACGCCGGGAATTTTCCCGTCTGAGCAGTAACACTGCCCATCTATAGTCGGGACAGCATGTGTAAGTCTTTTGCACTTTTCATAATAATATAATCAAACAATATTGGACACTTTTTTTTGTCAATTAATCAATACACGATAAAGATAAGTCGCTATAAAGTTCATGCGGTGACACTTTGCTAAAAAGTGTAGTAAATTTTTACGTCATAGGAAATTTAAACGGGCTATATCTTAATCATTTTTTATTTAATTGACAAAAGAAATAAATAAATGTCCAATATTTTTTTAAAACTAACTGACGGACTACTATTTTTTTTTAACTAACCTGTTGCCGTATAAAAGGCACGGTCAAGATTTTGGTCCTGGGTGATGGAATGATGGGAAGATGTTCATTATGAAGATAGAGATCGCAATGAAAAGTAACTAGATGAAGAAGCTATTGCCCCGCAGAGTTACATTTTCCCCAAATAATATAATACCTACCTTATTATACAATCATAATTTCGAGTAGGTGTCACGGTCAATCGACAATGCACACCACATGCACACCCTGGTGTCAGAGATATTCGGGGCCGCCTCTCGGCCTCTGACGTGGTTCCTTTAACGACTACCAGATGGCAGATTCTGAAGCACGGAATCATCTTAATTATCAGCCTGCAATGTCCTAACTAAACGAAGTATGCTTCCCGTGGGAATCGTACCCACGACCCCCGGGTCTACAGGCAAACGCCTTAACCACTGGACCACGGGGGCAGTTTATATTATTATACTTCTTCTTCTAGTTTACATGATAATATTCCTTAGCTTTCCTTAGATATTTGAAAAAAACTTACACATACAGTAACCAATACAGTTTTTGTTGGTTTCATGAAAGCAGGCTTACCTGTAACAAATAAACGAAATATAAGAATTTTAAAATTAACAAGTATGCACAGATCGTTAGGGGTATTATCCTCAACTGCCTGCCCGGTGGTTGTAGGTACGGCATGGGGTACGTGCACCTAGACTCCAGCTGCTACTTCATCTTCAGGTCCTTTTTAGTCTCCACTACAGGAGCACGACCCTCTCTGTACTACTAGGGCCATACTGGGCCAGAGCAGCCAGAGGACTTGGCCTACACTCTCCACGCTGGCCAGACGGGTTGGAGAGGTCTCTTAGATGTTTATAAGCTTTGTTTGGCTTGTATTTCCTAAGTCGCCTTCTACGACATCCACGGGAAGACTTGGAGTGGTCCTATTCTACTCTGCCGGATACCACACGGCTAACACAGCTGCTACTTGCTTTTTCACAATGTAATCGAATGAGTAGTATCCTAATACCTTAGATCCCCAAATCTAACAAATTCCTATGCGTTCTCAGCTTAAAAATGCTTCCGATGGGCAGCAGCTTCGAAAGCATAAGAAGCCAAAGAAACTGCGCTCGCCAACCCGCCTGCCAAACGTGGTGAGTATGGCAATATCCTCCCATGGAACAAAGAATCCTTGGGAGAGGCCTTTGTCCAGCAGTGGACTTCTAGCGGCTGGAATGATAATAATAACAGGCTTGTTTCCTAAAAGATATCATTTAAAATAATTAGTCTGTCTTATAGATTATCAAAAATATTTGTAACGTATTTTTTATTTTTTTAATTAAAGAAAAAAATTATCATCTTTTGTTAATATAAAGCGCATCAAAGTTCAGGAGTGGGGCTCATGACGCAACAGGCCGGCAAAAAGTGTACCGACCAGTGACGTCACGCGGAACTTTAACGGGCTATATCTTTATCAATTTTTGTTTGATTGACAAAAGAAAAATTATGTGTCCAATATTTTTCAATAATCTACCAGACAGTCTAATTATTTTGAAAGTATTTTTTTTAGAAAACATGCACATTGATGATGGAATATGCACAGACGACGATCTTTATTTTAGTATTCATTACAGGTATAGTATACAGCAACGCAGGTTTATAGTGACTTATAAAACTTCAAAGCATTAGCCAATAGGCGTAATTCGCCAATTTTACAACCCTATGGTAATACATCCGTAAACAGTACTGGCTAGCTCCGTGGCGCAGCGGTCAACACGCCAGCCTGCGACACGGAGTGACCGGGTTCGATCCCCGGCCAGGACAAGATGGAAAATGATCTTTTTCAGATTGGCCTGGGTCTTGGATGTGTATCTATATATGTATTTGTTATAAAATATAGTATCGTTGAGTTAGTATCCCATAACACAAGTCTCGAACTTACTTTGGGGCTAGCTCAATCTATGTGATTTGTCCGTATATATTTATTTATATTTATTTACAGTAATATACGAACACACTGACCTCTTAAACGACTTTTCTCTCTAATAACTCTACTAACAACATCAGAACCGTGTCATGTCACTAATTACCATTTTTCTAATAACACAATGCATTGCGTAGCAATTGCAATAGTCAATGTATGAGGAAATTGAATGACATTTCCCACAGTCGCCGCAATGTAATGCAATTGACTACAAAAACCCGCATTCCAATGTTATTACTTATTATATCTTCCATAATTGTCGGGGAGAATAGAAAAAAAATGGTTGTCTGTAATGTCGTTTTATGGACGGTAATTTTACGTGATCATCATTTCGAGTAGGTGTCACGGTCAATCAACCATGCACACCCTGGTGTCAGAGTTTTTCGGAACCGCCTCTCGGCCTCTGACGTGGTTCCTTTAACGACTACCAGATGGCAGCCGGGACCACCGGCCGTGCCTTCCGAAGCACGGAATCATCTTTATTATCAGACAATGAGGTGATTCAAGCCTGCAATGTCCTAACCAAACTGGAAACAACTAAACAAAGTATGCCTCCAGTGGGAATCGAACCCACGACCCCCGGGTCAACAGGCAAACGCCTTAACCACCGGACCACGGAGGCTGTTAAAATTTTACGTGATAATGACGGAAGAGAGATAGATGCGTCACAAGCCGAACGCTTAGGCCGATCGTGCCTCTCTATCGCTTGTTGCACGCTCTCGATTGTACGCGGAACGTGACACTTTTTCATGCGTGCAGCCGGCGTTCATCGATTTCCCAACGAGTTGCTTCCCGCGAAGGTAGAAGTAGAAGCACGTAGAAGCCGGTCGTGGGAATGAGCGAAGATCTAAGGAATACCATCTTACAATCAATAGGAAATGCGGCTAGCAATTCATCACTATTTTATTTCAGTTTTCTTCTTATTCGCCTATCAACACACTTAACGTGACTTTCAGGTATTATGTCCTTAGGCTCTGTCTTCCCTATAAGACAAAAAGACGAATAATATATGCAGGGTGAAAATGAATTCATCAGCAAACGTTTAAGGCGTGACTCAGACCACGAATCTGAACAACTTTCAATATGGGATTTTAGACAAGTAGATATTCCACTTTTGTAGGAAAAAGCAAATTTTTTTTTTTCTAAGTATTGAATTATTATTAACATTTGACTCCCATCTCACCTGATGGTAAGTGACGATGAAGACGAGGATGTTACATGCCTATCCAAGAGATACCCATTTATTCTACTTTTGAATGTCCCGGGACTGTACTTGTTTGGGAATATAGACGCAGGCAGTTCATACCACACCTTAGCTACTCGAACCAAAAAGGAACTGTCAAAGCGTTTAGTTCGACTCTTTGGTATTCCAACGATAAAAGGGTGAAATTTCTGTCTGCGCCTCGTAGTCCGATGGAGGAATGGTGAGGGTTCAACTAGCTCAAAGAGCGCTTTCGCACACTCTCCAAAATGGATCCTATAAAATACCGATAGGCATGCGACTTTACGGCGATGCTCCAGGGATTGCAATTTCCTATTTGAGACCACGTCGTTGTTTATGAGCCTGCGGGCTCTTCGGTCAACAGAGTCCAATGCTTCAAGCTGGTATTTAGCTGAGCCATCCCAAATAATTATTTCACGACGTCGAAGTTGGCCCATAATGAGTTGTTCAGATTCGTGGTCTAAGTCACTCCTTAAACGTATGCTAATGATTTCAATGTGCTGCTCACGTTAATATCGATCCCGCGGGAACAGTACTTGTTTCAGGGATAAAATATAGCCTATGTCTTAATGGATTAATGAAATTTTGAACACAGATACACAGGCTTAACCTCCAGGTTAAGCCTCTCTGTGTTCAAAATTTCGTCAAGATTCATTCAGGCGTTTGGCGTGAAAAAGTAACAAACATCCATCCATACATCCACACATCCGTACATACTTACAAACTTTCGCGTTTATATTATAAGTAAGGATGTATGTATGTAATGATTATTTATTTAGACCAGTACGTTCATGCGTTTTGGCGTGAAAGAGTAACAAACATCCATAAATACATCCGCACATCCGTACATAAATAAGAACTTTCACGTTTATAATATTAGTAAGGATGTATATATTGCTTATTTATTTAGACTACTACGTATCAATGACAAAACAACTGTTTCGGAAAAAACAATACTTTCGAAAGAAAATGTTTATTAAACCGTGATGTTTGTATTCTTATGTATGTATTATTTCCCACAGTCACCGGAATCTACTGCAATTGGTTATAAAAACCCGCATTCTTATTAAGTAAGGTATATCATTACGTTATACTAATACCTAAGACTGCATTATCTATCACACAGATACAGACGAAAACTAAACCATTTTTTATGCACAATTAAAATCTTTGGCTTTAGCTTTTAGTTGCAAAAGTCAAAGATTTTTATTAATGGGGGAGGAGGGGTATATGACGTTGCTTCGTACCAAATTTCAAGATTCTGAGTTCACGGGAAGTACCCTGTAGGTTTTGATTCCCTTACGAGTGTTGAAAAATTATTAAAAACTATTTTTATTATATGATGTAACTAAAAATGTATATTCTTCGCAATTTTTCCTATAATTATCTGTGCTAGAAGACGACGTTGCTTCGTACCAAATTACAAAATTCTGACTTCATGGGAGCACCCTGTAGGTTTTGATTCCCTTGAGGAATTTTGATTTTTTCACAACTCCAAGGGACTTGAGTATTTGATATGAATTTCAGGTTGATACCTCTACGCCTTCCTGAAAAATGAATCTTGACAGACAGACAGACGGACAGACGGACAACCGAGTGATCCTATAAGGGTTCCGTTCTTTCCTTTTGAAAACGGAACCCTAAAAATAGTTGTCTGTAAAGTCGATTTACGGACGATAACTTTACGTCATACGGTGGCAGCCAGATAGATGCTTCACAATCACAAGCCGCACGCTTAGGCCGATCGTGCCTTTCTATCGCTTGTTCCGCGCTCTCGCTTGCACACGGAACCTGACACTTTTTTGTGTATGCAGCCGGCGTTCATCGATTTATAAGACGTAAAATGTGTATTCCTTTTTTACGTACTATCCCTCTCTCTCTCCCTTTTTTTTTGTTTATGTATTTGTATCGCCTTCACCTTTTAACCACTAAACCGATCATCATTAAATTTAGCATACGTTGTCAGGGGCCTTAAAAGGTATTAGATGCCATACATCCAGAAAAAAAAACTGCACCTGAGGGATCCACATTAATGTGAGTGAAGACAGAGACGCGAGTAAAGCGCGGGTGAAAAGCTACTTTTAAATAAAATTCACGAGAATTGAATTAGAAACTAAACATTGCATAGCCGGTAAATTCGTATTGAAAATTATTAATCTGACGTCAGATATGGCCTAAAACCCTACTTATAATCAGCAAAAAAATATCTTCCGCCGTATCATGGTCGTTGGCCAAGCCGGCCATGCGTCATTCACTGTACAAAATGGACCATACGTTCACTCGACCTTAGACTTGATCAAGTACAGTCGACTAAATTAATCTGTATACAGCACCTTAAAATAATCGTGTTATTCCCAAAGACTGAATGCGATGATCTGAATACGATAAAATCAACATGCCATTTTTTATAATTTACCGTGAATTTGCTATTGTTTTGGAGAAGAAATGAATATTATAATTAATAAAATATATATTATAATTAATGATTTTTTCCAGTAACATCGACTCATAAATAAATGTGTTGTACCATGACATGACTGCCCAAAAAAAGAGGGTTTTGTTTTTTAAGTTCATGTATGTATTGAAGTACATGATGTTAGAGTTATCAATCACTGTTATCCCTCAAACCATCAAATCAGTCCGTCAAAATAAACAACTTTTACTATGGGACCAATGCTGGAAACTTAAAATAATTCGACATTTTCATACAAAGAAATTTCTTAAAAATATTTTTTGTTTGTTATAAATGTATATACCTATTGCAATTTGCCAAAATTGTAAGGAAATAAAAAAACGAGTTTTCGATAATCATATAATAACAAAGTAGATACAAAGTTTTATCGCGTTTATTTTCAAAGTATTTTAATACATATCAACCTACGAATAAGTAATAAGATATCAACTAATTATACCCGTTTCAGAAATGTGGGTATTGTTCAAAATTTTGAAAAATTTGACATTTGTCGAATCTGGCATTTTTAGAACTTGGCGTTTTTAGAATCTGTCGTTTATAGAATCCGACATTAGTAGAAACCGGTATTCTTAGAATTTGGCGTTTTAAACTCATCTGACATTTCTAGAATCTGACTTTTATCGACGATACCAAATTGCCGGGCCGGTCGAACGCTTTTGTATGAATATGTAGAAAAAAAAATATAGTAAGTCGAGGGTCATGTTCCTACAATGGAGACTAAAAAGACCTGATGATAATGATAATGATATAGCGCAATAAAATTTTACAGCGCAGTTTCTGCTTCTTATGCTTCCGACGCTGCTGCTCATCGGTCACGTCTACTTCGCACAATACCCGCTTTTATTTGAAGTAGACGTGGCGCGACTCGACGTCAAGGGAATAAATCTATTCAGGTACCTTTCGACTTAGTTGACTGTACGAACTAACAATGATTTTCTTTTAATACTTGGCTTTATTTTGGGCGTTGACCTTAGCAGATTATAGATTACGTCTCTTACTTTATTTATGTGTGATTAGTTAGAAAAGCAATTAAGTAAACGGCTTTTATTATTTTCTTATGAATTGTAGAGGGTATTCTACATATAGCAGCAACAATGGTATGTGCAAAGTCATTGACTATTTCAATAAGTGTATTCTAATAATAAATAAGTTTGTGTTCTTTCACACAAAATAAACTTGGCTTATAAATACACACAACTGTTAATAAAAAAAAAACTAAATTGTGTACATAATTAAATTCATAAAGAGACACATTCAAAGACAAAAATGGTTGCTGGTAAAGTCGGTTTACGTGTTGGTGGAACTAAGATAGATGCGTCACAAGCCGAACGTAAAGTTTTCGTAATGGTAGGTGTAAAAAAATTTAATAAACGAGATAACACCTTATTAATTGATTTCATTTAAATGTGTTTTAATCGCGAAAACAGAAAACAAAAATCTAATAAATTTGCCTTGGTTTACTCTATTGCGGTGGCCGCACACGGTGGAAGCGAGATGAACCTATATAAAAGAGCGAGAAACACTTACAACTTTTTACTCGGACAGACGTCCGGCGGCACCGAATGTCGGCACCGTAATGGCGGCACCGTTGTCGGCACCGTCATGTGAGACACAGAATGTGCAGCACTGTAAGGTGCGGCACCGCAATGTGCGGCACCGTTGTGCGGCACGGTATTGAAGAAAACCAAGGCATAAGGGAGTGCAACCGGAAACATACTGAATTAAGACAGAATCAAAAAATCTATATTTATACTGTCGAACGAAAAGTTAAATCTAACTAACAATCAAAATCTGCACAAAGCAGACAGAAAAACTGATTTTATTTTTGTACTAGTGCACAATAAAGCAATTACAGCACAATACGCTGCATGTAGCAGTATAACTATTAAAACGTCATTTTAACAATATTTACGCTCTGAAACCAGCGTTTAGCCCCGATGTAAGTTCAATGACATTCGTTATATTTTTCAGCTTACATTATTGTAATACGAGTCGGCAGAGCTAGCACAAAATACAGATAGAAAAGAGGTATAGATATGGAACTTTACAAACTAGTATCGTAGCGACCGGTAGGTAGCGATGTATGTGCCCGGTAAAGTAGCGATAGCTCACTTGGAGCAAACTACATACTATGTAGCTTTGTCAGCTTTGGGCGTTGCATGTGTGCGCAAGGCTTGGAGAGAACGAACTCTCATATTGCCTGATGAAAAAACGTAGAATGTACCAGCTGCTTCTCTTCGCATAGATCGTAAAAGCCGATCGAGAGAACGGATAAAATCTGAGGAATCATGCTAATAGGCGATGCGGCTAGCAACGCATCACTATTTTGATTCCATTTTTCACCAAATGCCCACCAACATGCTAAACGTGGCCTTCACGTCTTATAAACCTAGGCTCTGTCTACCCCGTAAGGGAAAGAGACGTGATATGTGATGTTGTTTGTTTATCGTGTTAGTGGTGTCAGATATTTCAAGCTGCCCAAAGGCATCTGACATAGTTTGACACCCATCCCATCGAGGACTGCGGCCGGTGGTGCTTAACATGCGTAATCGCTAATAATGTTTAGACCCACTGGGCCATCGTGCTCCTCGATTAATCACTTGATAACTGAACCGCAACATATAAAAAGCTATTCAAATGTATTTCTATACCCTCCTCATTCTATGTTTTGGGACACGGCCTCGAAATGGACAAAAAGAATCGAATAGAATCGGATAGCATGCACTGTCGAGTAATCGAATACTTAAAGGACGTTACCTTGCTTTCTTGTTGCCATTCGGGATGTAATGGATTAATATCTCATTACATCATTTACAACCGACTTTAAAAAATAGAATAGGTGTTCAATTTGGTTGAATGAATAAATTAATGAACTTTTCTTTCAACTACGTTGCAATTCTATTATAACTGCACTACATATCCAGCACAAAGCGGAACTTTACTGCTCTAGAGCAGAAAAAATGTATGGAAATCCTTTACTGCACTGTTTAGTTTTTTTTTAATCGTGTGACCATAAGTGTCACTTGTCTCAAAAAAGGTTGGCCAACCTGACGGCCGTATGGAGTAGCTTGTGAAGTGACATTGCCTGGGCTAAAAAAATACTGGCCAAAAAGAAAAAAAGACGGGCATGTAAACAAAAAATTTTCACTGATTGTAATTTATCTTCAGTTTTATTTTTACATACCTACTTTTCTTGTAGTAGTTGAAAGAAAAGCAGATTATGCACCTCGCATTAAGTAATTTATTATTGCACTCGTGCTTTTTAAGCACTCGGTGCAATAATAAATTACTTTCTGCTTGGTGCAACAATCTACTATTATGTTGGTTGTATTTTTTAACTTCTTTATTTATGACATACATACATACATATGTATTATCACGCCTGTTTCCCATGGGGGTAGGCGGAGACTAGCTACCTCCACTTGCTACGATCCTTACAAACCTCCGTCGCTACATCTACGAGTACATCCATCACTCTCTTCATGAATGCCCTTCGGTTTCAGGTACTCCTAACTTGCCCTTTGGCAAGAACGTCCGTAATCTGGTCACGGTATGTGCGTCGAGGCCGGCCTATATTTATTATATACCGAATTAAAAAGCTTTTTTTTATTTGGAAAGGTAAAAATGTTCTGATTTACAGTTAATCATCAAATGGTTCATCCCCGCCGCCAAATATACAGTAAAAATGCCAAAGCAACCTTTTTTCATCATCATCAGGTCTTTTTAGTCTCCACTGCATAAGCATGACCCTCTCTGTACAACCGGAGCCTTACCTGGCCAGCGCAGACAGAGGATTTGGCCTAAACACTCCTCGCTGGCCAGACGGGTTAGAAAAGGTCTTATTGATGTTTATGAGCTTTGTTTAGCTTGTTTTTCCTGTCGCCTCTTACGATCTCCATGGGAAGACTAGGAGTGGTCCTATTCTACTCTGCCGGAAACCACACGGCTAACCTCTTTTATTACTTTTCAATGTTATAACAAACTATTGATATTTTACATTTAATTCTTATGCTCAATTAAAGCTGTATTTTTATAGATAACTTGCATTAGAATATTATTGATCGATGAGCCTACAGCTGGCTTAAACACGAAGGTCGTTTGTGATCAATTATATACAAGTACCATATAATAAATACTCCAATGATACGGCACGTATTGATTAAGTATCGATTATGTGAACGCAGAGTCAGCAACGCGATTATTTATTGTTAAAAACTCGTACAATATTCATCTTAACACTTTGACGGACGCTAAACGAGACACAATAGAAATCTCATCATCATTTCGTGTAGGTGTCACACACGGTCAATCGACCATACACACCCTGGTGTCAGTTATTCGGAACTGCCTTTCGGCTTCTGACGTGGATCTTTTAACGACTACTAGATGGCAGCAGGGACCAACGCCTTAACGTGCCTTCCGAAGCACGGAATCATCTTAATTATCAGACAATCAGGTGATTCAAGCCTGCACTCTCCTAACCAACCTGGAAACAACTACTAAACAAAGTATGCTTCCCGTGAAAATCGAACCACGACCACCCGGTCGTGGTTCGATTCTCACGGGTTAAGGCGTTTGCCTGTAGACCCCTACAGGCAAACGCCTTAACCACTGGACCACGAAGACAGATAACTATTGACACAAGTAGTGATATAAAGGTAAAGGCAGGTGCCCCGATAATAAGCTATCATCAGGAGAAACAAACAACTGGCTAGATAATAACACAGTTACGTTGGTTCGTGTTGAATAAGCGTGCTTCCTTCCGATTCCGACTCGAAGTGGTACAAGGTTCTATCCCGACACGCACGTTTGGTTACAGTATTTTGCGCACAAACTTTTATTAAAATAGGGAATTATTTTTAAGAATTTTGGTCTGTCCCTACTTAATAAGAGGGGAACGTCACTAGGTATGTAGTATATTCTAAAATTAACCGTTAATATACGAATCTATGTTCTTTATACACGATCGAAGGAGTCTATGCTTCGTTAGGTCAACCAGGGTCAAACCCCGCCCGCGTGGTATTTTTTCACTATTTTATTTCTTAATTTAACCTCGTAAAACCCAAGCTTAAGATTTACCTTTATGAAGTGCGACCCAGTGTCCTCAGACGAGGGCAAAAAAGTTGAAAGGCTTCAGACCCAAGCCGATTTTTATTAAAATGAACCCAAAATATATGCAATACTACATTGGGACTTATTGATGGCTTCATTAATACTATGTATGATTATTTTGGGATATTTAAAAATTCAATATATTTTGTTCTTGCATGAGGACATTGGGTATTACTTGCAAACGTGTCCTTGATTTATTTGTTCTCATGTGAGTACAATGGTTTATAATTAATAAATTAAAAAAAACTAGTTTTAAAACTTTTATTTAATAAATGAACATAAACGAAACTGCAAATGAAAAAAATCTAAATCATAAATCTTCTACATCCATTTTGAATTAAGCAACATTTTAATCTTGTCTAGGTAGATACTTATAATTATAATTTAAATGCTGTATTTTAATTTCAATGCTGTAGTGACCATGAAGTACTAAACTTAACATTTAGGTATAATGTGGCTAGGATATTCTGCATTTTGTGTCCCAGTCGAGTTAGCTATGCGTCTTCTGCCCTACTTCTACCATGAGGAATTCCACATTAAGCTGATGCAGTAATTTCAGCTCTGCGCTCCGATTTTGATGAGCAGCTGTTATCTCGGTCCTAGGTAATCCCGAACTCAGAATATAAGCCGTTATCTTGCCGACCCCTAGGTCAGACCTTGATGATTCAGAAACTGAAGAATGTACCAATCTAGATCTTCAATTTCTGATTCATATAACAAGTCCTCGATATCATAATTTTTCAAATCTGCAACAAAATATAAAAATAAGTAATATATTTTTGTAATGTAATTAAAACCCAATGTGATCAAGTAATCACATAAAAAAATAGAAGTAACGCCCGCTGTGATCAGGCGAGTACATATTTTTTCAATAGTACATAAATATGCATTACAGTTACATTGAAACCAAATAGTATTGTATTTGAAAACTAGTAAATATAAGTCACTTATTTATCAAAACTGATTAAAAAATAAATCGTCGATGACTGAAATAAATTAAGATTATAACTCACCTCTTCGACGTGGACGCTGCATGTTTGCCATTTTGGTCAAAAAGGACTAATTTCACATCATTGGTCAGAAATTTCATTTACATCAAATTGACGTTTATGTTTCGACCAACCAGAGGACAACAACTGACAGATCATTTAAGCGCTAAAATTCAAGTATCTTGGATTTTTTTATTTTGTCCTCAAGTGATCACAGTGGGTAATAACGTTGATAAAAAATATAAATTCTTGGGTCCGAACGCTTTCTTTTTTTTGGCCTCGTCTGAGTACATTGGGCTTTACGAGGTTAATAAGAGTATATCAAAATAGAATTGTGAATGCAAAATATAAACACTTATAAAAAATATATAATATCCAATGTTTCAGTTTTACTAAGGTGCCTTAAACTGAAAACAATTTCGAGATATTCTTATAATTTTTTTTTACTCTATGGCTCAACTTTTTAGTCTAAACAATTCTAAGAAAAAAATATATACGGAGTGTTATGACTCTTGGAGTTGGAGTTCTTGGCGGGAATTTCTACGGACTGCACGGTTTTTGTTTTGGATTATTTTGCAAATTGTTTCTAGTGGAGTTTATAATGTGAAGTCGGTGTAATTTCGTGTTATAAATGCCCATATTGCCCATGTTTATGAAAAATGTGTGGAATAACTAAAATCAAGTGTCATGGTGCGGCTGTAGTGAGATTTACTTAGCGGGCTGGTGTTTGCTCGCCTTACTGCATCGTATATGATCAAGCCAGTGGATTCGTGGGAATTGTCGCCAAGGGCTCCGACGAAATTAGCGAAATGAATTACACCATCATTTCGCTGATTCGTTGATTTGAACCAGCGACCTTAGTTCTATGTAAAATCTACTTACTTAATCGTTAAAATCCCGCCCGCGTAAAAATTTTTCACCGTATTTTATTTCTTATTTTAATAAGAGTTAATCAAAATGTAAATGCAAAATAAACACTAATAAAAATATAGCCATGCCTCGGTTTTCAACATCTCCAGTCAACCGCGGCGCTTGCGCCACTGACGGGTTGACGAGACTGATGAAATAATATAAAATTATATTACATTTGTCTATTGTCTGCCTTGGCATTGTTATTGTTTTTTAACTTTAAAATAACTTTACTTATTATCTCTTTGCTTACATACTATTTTACATAAGTATTTATTTCACCTTCGTAAACGTTTTATTATATATATTTCATATACAGGAATCATTAACATACTCGTGAAAAAGAAAAGAGAAAATTGTTTTTACAAAAAAAAATACTTGACCTTGGTTTCTTCCTACTCTTAGGCACAGCCTGTCATGTAGGCAACCAGTCTACTTTCCTAGTTACATCAAACTATCAATAGTTTCTGAGATCAAACATACATACGTCAAAAGACCAATTAAAAAAAAAACTATGAGTTGTGAGGCAAGGGTGCGTATATGAATGAGTGTGGATTATGTGTTGTTTATATGTGTAGTGCGTGTGCGGGGGTGTGTCTTGTGTGAGTATTGTGTGTGTATTGTGTTTGTAATTGTAAGTCTACTACATTAAAAAATATAATACTATAATAAGGGAATAAATTTGACGGGTTGGGATAATATTTACTCAGATGAATGGGGGGAAAGCAAGTGACAGCTCGGGTGGCCGGGCGCGTGTATCCGGTGCCATACCTGCAACCACCGGACAGGCAGTTGAGGGTGACACCCCTGACTATGACATATTAATGATAATATATATCATTATACTATCATTAATATGTATTTAAAGTGATATACTAATTAATAATCATTATATGTATTCTTAGATGTCAAACTGAGAGTAGATGCAAACATTTTGGACATAAATTGGGAAATAACGCTCCATACTAATACAGACGCTTCACAATGTTGTAAAAGACCTCTTTTTTGGATCAAAGGTAGAAAAAATGTCGGGTCCTGTGTCGGTTCACACGGCCGTTGGTTTTAACGTGAAACGTAAATATCAGCGAGTCGCTTTTAGTGTTAAAGATTGAAAGAAAACCAGATGCCGCGATGCAAACTCAGTCTTAGCAGCGAGCTGACTATATACGCTAAATAATGTCACTAAATTCATGTTTCTATGATAAATAGTTTTGTAGTTATTAACGTCAGACAATATAGACCAATTCGTTAGTCTGGTTTTCTGACGTGGTACCCCGTTTTTAGTACCGATTTTAAAGACATTTTACGTCCAAACCCTCAGAATAAAGACCTTGTTCTGAGTCAAAACCATACCGCACGATCAGCTGTCTCAAGCACGACATGACATCTGTTTCCGTCACATGCCGCCCAAACATGGCTAAATTACTTTTTTCTAAACTATAATAGAAAGGTGTAGATGGCGCTTTTATAATCTACAGCTGTTGTTTTTTTTTAAAACTGGTTGGAAGTAAGATATGAATAATGACCGTGTTCTTTGTGTACGTCTGTTCTACTTGTATTCTTTGATGGTTGCCGCAACTTTTGTTTTCATTTGCTCGTTTACAACTTTAGCTTCATCATCAGGTCTTTTTAGTCTCTACTGCAGGAGCATGAGTGACCCTTCATTAAACTATGAGTTAGCGAGCTCCGTGGCGTGGTGTTAACACGCCAGTCCGCGACATGAGGGTTCGATCCCCGGTCAGGTCAAGATGGAAAATGATCTTTTTCAGATTGGCCTAGGTCTTGGATGTTTATCTTTATATGTATTTGTTATAAAGTATAGTATCGTTGAGTTAGTATCCCATAACACAAGTCTCGAACTTACTTTGGGTCTAGCTCAATCTGTGTGATTTGTCCGTATATAGAATAGAATAGAATAGAATATTCTTTATTGCACCAAATTATAGAAAAAAAAAACAATTATATATAAAAACAATTGTATACATTTATATTTATGAGTATTTTTTCGTAGGGTTTTTTTTATTTAATAAGATTTTTGTTGATGCGATCTGCTACGGGGTACAGAACAGTCATGGACTCGCTAAAAACCTTATGATTGCTCTTTCCCCGCTATACTACCGGACTGGTGGGTACGGTTGAGGCATATCGTGAGCACAAAGGTGTTTGAGTTTGAAAGGCGTCGTAAAGAAGAGCCCGATGCTAAACGAGACGAGCTTAAGGCCCGACCACCCGCGGCCATACAATATAATTATATCGGAGGGGTGTTGACTTGCAGTGAATGTGGACGTACTTTGACTGCAAAAATTGGCTATATCAGTCACCTGAGAGCTCACGAACGTAGCTCTCATTAGCCAGATGCCAAGACGCTGTGGCCAAAATCGGTCTGGATGGATTAATGATTGATATGACGGTGGAATGCCTGACCTACAAAGCACCGAGCCATAAATTCTCCGCTCACATTAAAAACTCACAACCCCAAGACATTAAATATCATAATGTCATCAGCGCCAAGGATCCTAATAAGCGAATACAACAAGAAACACATAAGGCCTGTACCACATTTCGACATTGTGACTCAACAGTTTCGTACTAGATGTATCTGTTTGGGCATCTAAGACTATAATATTAAGATGAAATGTGAGTTACGAAAACATGATATTTTTATCATGTTTTCGTAACTCACCTAACGTTTTCCACCTAACGCCCACCAAAATGCTAAACGTGGCTTTCGGGTCTTATAGACCTAGACTCTATCTACCCCGCAAGGGAAAAATACGTGATACTATGTATGTAAATGAATTATGGTCAAATTTCGACGTGATGTGTATTTTCTCATAACTCCAATGGAGTTATGAGAAAATACACACGGACTTCTCTAAAGGTTTGATTTCACTTCGTAACCTTGAGACGGCATAAAATAATAATAAGTTTCATCTCTTTTATACATAGTAATCTATGTCCTATTTACGTACAGTCACGAGCATTGTGGTCGCCCAGTGGTCGAAATTTGACCATAATTCATTTACATACATAGTATCACGTATTTTTCCCTTGCGGGGTAGACATAGCCTAGGTCTATAAGACCCGAAAGCCACGTTTAGCATTTTGGTGGGCGTTAGGTGGAAAACGGAATCAAATTAATGATGGGTTGCTAGCCGCATCGCCTATTAATATGATTACTCGGAATTTTGGCCATTCCCTTGATTGGCTTATACGATCTGTGCGGGAAGAGAAGCAGCTGGTACATTCTACGTTTTTCCTTTTCTCCCAGACCAGCGTTTAAGATGATTCTCAGTTGTAATGCTTCATGAGAAGCCAAATAAACTGCACTCGCCAACCCGCCTGCCAAGCGTGCTTAGTATGGTAATATCCTCCTTTGGAACAAAGAATTCTTGCGAGAGGCCTTTGTACAGCAGTAGACTACTTTCGGCTGAAATGATGATGATGATGTGGTGCTTCTATAATCTTGACAATGTTCAATGAATACCTAACACTTTGAAGTATCTATGACGTTATTGATGCTGAAGGGTCCCTGACACCGTGTCCAGCCACCTGCGACGGACCGGTCGAGCCACGAGCCGGAAACACCAATGACACTGATATCATTGTGATGTGGAAAATTAGCTCTATTCCATGAAAACTGTTGAGGAAAATCTAATACTTTCGACTGATTCAACAGTTGCTAAATATGAGGAACTTGCTATCGCCCGCAGCTCCACTCAATGTAGGTCAATGTAGCATATGTCCTTCTCCGTACTCCAGAGAACTTGTATGCAAAATTTCATGATGATCGGTTCAGTAGTTACGGCGTGAAAGCGTAACAAACAAACTCACTTTCGCATTTATAATATTAGTAAGGATAAGGATAAAAATCTGATAGTTTCTAGTTGCATACTTTCTTGTGTTACCAACTTGCAGACAACACACAAGCTTGTCAAGATATAATGATTGCACTGCCAAAAAAATTACACTGGCTATGATCCTCGCGATGCTTTAAAAGCATTATAAAAAAAAACCTCATTCTTCCAAAGCTGTTAAGGTAGTAGGAAATAATGGTGACTAAAAAACCGGTATATAATATACTAACCGACGAAGCTTTCATTATATAGGTAATAGCAGTGTTTGTTCAGCAATGACGTTCGTCCATGACTCACTATCGATTTTCAGGCTTCTAGGCTAGTACTGTTTATTTCATGTAGTTATTGATGCTTATGGCGGATATACTTATATGTATAAATACTGTACGCCTGATCGATACTTAGTAAAGACATCGATACTACATATACGAGTAGACTTTTTTTATGACTTAGGGCGGCAAACGAGCAAGCGGCTCACCTAATGGTAAGTGAACGCTGCCCATAGACAACTGCAACACCTGGGGAACAAAAGCGTTGCCCATCGTTTTTTTAAAGGTACCAATGTTCTTTGAAAAAGACTACATACCAAATGGGATAAGCTACTGTATTTTTATAGCCGCGGGCGAAAGCTAGTAGTCTATATAAGTGGTTCCCAAAGTGGTCCAGGTGTGCCCTCTGATGTCCACGGAGACTCGGCGGGGGTCTATGTTGGCAGGAATAAAAATTGGGGGTTAAAAAGTTGAATGTGTCCCACATTCAACTTTTTAACCCCCAATTTATTCCCCACGAAATATTCGAAACAAATTCATTTCCCTCGTCATTCCTTGTCAAAAAAAAATTGTTTGTCATTTGTTAGAAATCTATTAACATAAAAAAAAATCATAGTTCGGGAGGATTTGCTGTTATTCCTTATAAAACAAAGGCAAATATTGATAATTTGCTGTCAATCCATCAAGTAAATCTCTCCTAATAAAATGATGACAAGTTCTTTTCTTATTGATTTGCATTGTTAAACTTAAGTTATATTATAGATGTTTAAATTATTATTCTACTAAGTATGTTATCATATTATTTTAATAAATAGAACACACTACAATAACAATTTTTTATGTTTATCACTAAATTATGGTTGGACGGGCAGGTAGACACGCGAAACGCTTATTTCCATCGTTACATCTAAACTACACATTTTATGACTTTTTATAGGGTAGAAATATACCAGCAGGGGTTCACCGAACCAATACAAGGGTTCACAAAACCAGAAAAAAAAGTTTGGGATCCTGTGGTCTATAATCTGATAGGGTTTTGATTCCAATATTAAAATATTGCCAAGGAATTCAAAACACTGTAAGTGTACAAAGTACAACATAGATGTTTATAAGGTTTATAAAAGCCTAAATCTATATCTAACATGTAATAAACAGATCGATAGTACTGAGTCATGACGTGAGTGCTAAACAAACAATGTAATAGGTTATGGCATGATTAAATGGTGTTTGCTTGGCTTAGTGGGATATACGAGTATATTTAAGCGGGTGCCGCGCGAACGTAAAACGTCGCACGTACTGCGCAAGCCATTAGGCTGCGCAGAACCTTTAGGCGATTAGGAAAAAAGATGAAAGTCTTAATATTGTCATATTTATAATTTTATAGAAAAAATAAGAAAGGGGGCGACCTCCGAGATGTTAATATAAATATTGTCATGTGAGAATTATTGTTTTAAACGTAAAAATTACAAAGATCTCGAAGAAAAATGTCTTTAGATACCATAACGTATAAATATCATTTTTTAATTTCAGATGTGTCTATTTCAAATTCCAACAAGGGGGCGATCTTGTTCAAGGATTGATCTAAATTAAACAAATGCTTTTGATGTATTTCACTAATTCAGCGCATATTACTAGTGATTTAAAAACACGTCAATTTTCATAATTTCGTGCAGTATCGTCTTAAGTTATTTATGGTGTAAATCAATATATCTGTATATTAATATTCGTAGCCTAACTAAGAGCTGGCAATGTCATTTTTTTTATGTTATGTCTGTCTTCGTTGTCTTTAGCAACTACACGCAAACAAAATTTCTAATTTATATAATACTAGCTTTCGCCCGCGGCTCCGCCCGCCTCAATGTCGATCCCTCGGGATTAGTACTTTTTCCCGGGATAAAAAGTAGCCTATGTCCTTCTCCACCCTCCAGAGAACTTGTATGCGAAATTTCATGATGATCGGTTCAGTAGTTACGGCGTGAAAGCGTAACAAACAAACAAATAAACAAACAAACAAACTCACTTTGCATTCAACTCACTTTGCATCCATTGCTATTCAACGTGGCAATGCAGCCAGTATAATGGGAACCTTTGGGCCAGGGACGATCAGGGGCGGTCTTTTAGACTGAGAATTTTGACGAAGCGTGTAGCGAATACTGTTTTATATATATTATGACGAAGCATGTTGCTGATTTATTTCTGTAAACTTTTGACGAAGCATGTTGCTGATTATTCTTTGTTTTTACGCAAATAAATACACTTTGCATTTATAATATTAGTAAGGATAATATTCATCGGAAGGGAGTGTAGAAGAAAGGAGAGGAAGGAAACGACTTATAGGGATAGATTTATGGGACAGGTAAAGAAACAGATTAACGTTAAAACTTACGAGGAAGTGAAAAGTTTAGCTTTAAATATTTTGTTGCCCATTCATCCAAGTGAGTAATATCCTAGTACCTTAATTCCCTACCCAGATCCAACAAATTCCTATCCTTCCCCAGCTTAAAAATGCTTCCGATGTGCAGCAGCATTGGAAGCGGAAGAAGTCAAAGAAACTGCTCTCGCCAACCCGTTTGCCAAGCATGGTGAGTATGGCAAATCCTCCCATTAAACACCCTCATAAGACGTTTGTCCAGCAGTGGACTTCTTATGGCTTAAATGCTTTCTTCTTTAACTTTATATGATGGGGTTAAATAAGTTATAAGATGTTCAGATATCAATGGTTACCAGTGGTCGAAATGCGACAATAATTAATTTGAATTATAAGTTGTGTGTCAAATAAATGGTAGTGTGTGTTATTTTTTTTATTTGATGAAGTTTTGTGCATAATTTGATCAAAATATTAGCATTCTGCACTCTTTCTATATATAAACTATAAGTGTGTGAAATTTCATAATATTCTGTCCGCGCAATTTGCATAAAAAGGGGTACAAAGTTTTTGCTTCACGTATTAATACATAGATTGCAAAAAGTAGGAAGGCTATTCTACTACATCGCAGTCAGATTCACCTCATTTTATACAATTTACAAACAGAATTGTCATCGGTATTGTGAAAACCATCTGTCAGCAAGTTGCATGCGATGCGTGCCCACAGCGAAAGTGTATGCACTATGTTGCAATTGGACAGTTTGCGACGCACTTGCATAATTTGAATAAAACTGTTGATAAATCATGACTAGTTCGTAATATTAATTGTGACAGCCTCCGTGGTCTGGACCACGGATTCACCGATAGGATCCTACATTACCTCTGATGAACATAGAAACATATACTGATGAACATACCAGTGCAAAGGCGGGGCGGGCCGCAAGTGTATAATAAGACCAAATATGTAAATCTACAATTAATATTCATCATTTCAAGTAGGTGTCACAGTCAATCGACCATGCAAACCCTGGTGTCAGAGTTCTTGGGAACCGCCTCTCGGCGCCGCCTCTGACGTGGTTCCTTTAACGACTATCAGATGGCAGCCGCGACCACCGGCTTAACGGGCCTTCCGAAGCACGGAATCGTCTTTATTATCAGACAATCAGGTGATTCAAGCCTGCAATGTCCTAACCAAACTGGAAGCAACTAAACAAAGTATGCTTCCGGTGGGAATCGAACACACGACCCCGGGGTCGACAGGCAAAAGCCTTAACCACTGGACCACGGAGGCAGTTTGAACTAAATTCACAATACAATACGCGCTTTGTATGCGTCAGGAAGCTAGTTAACGTATTTTTACCGACCTGTGTACGGTGTACATTTCAATACTACCGGTTGTAATGAGCTCCTTGCAGGAAACTTAAATCAATGTTTCGATCGACTATTTTCCTTTGCCACTACTTTTTTTCTTACAAAATGTTGCATGTCAATGAATTCTGTTATACTCCTAACTATTATTTGGGTTCCGTACTAAAACATTAAGAACCGTTATAGATACATAATGAGCAGCATTATAAATATATGTATAAAATCTACGGGCATGTATATTTATCATAGTTTTGATATTACATCCATTCCCTCATCTTCCATTATCATCATCATCATCAGGTCTTTTTAATCTCCACTGCAGGAGTATGACCCTCTCTGTACAACCGGATATACCATACTTGGCCAGAGCAGACAGAGGATTTGGCCTACACTCTCCTCGCTAGCCTGATGGGTTGGAGAATTGTGTTGATGTTGTCTGTTGTTGTTTGTTTTAGAATGTTGAAGTATAAATAAACATATACGCATGGAGCAAAATAAGTATCTACCCACAGCCCAAATCTGTGTATCTACCGTAACCAAAACTTGCTTAATACAAGTACTTTTATTTGATTTATTGGGAACATCAACGTAAAGGAAGCAAGCGTGGAGGACCAAAACAAACGTGGCGCCGCATTGTCATAGCAGACGCAAAGAAGCTGGGATACACCTGGAGTGAAACAAAGAACGCTGCGTCGGATAGAACCAGATGACGCTAATTTTCATCTAGGCCTGACGGGAGGATCATCGTAAGCCAAGAAGAAGACACATCAACAACAAAAATATAGACATTACATTGTCACAATTTAAAAATTAATTGTTATGTTTTCATCTTTTACTGGTGTGTACAGCATTGACGATCCCATTGAAAAACTTACAGTCTATGTTACGCCTTCTGTGTTAAGTAAACCCACTCGTGCTTAGCTAATGTTTTATGGATCACGTGGAATATTTGGAAACCTACATATCGCAATAACAGATATTGATACAATCGTACCTACATACATGAATTAACTGGCCGCAGTCATTTGGGGAGCCACTCATTGGTTCCTTACACGCAAACATTCTTGTTAATTTGATATAGAGTTAGATAACGTTAGTAAACTAACTGTTGAAGTTGTCAGCGTATTAATAGAACCTACAAAAATTCAATTTAAGTTCGTTAAAAAAACCAATATCAACATTTTTTGACTCCTCTTACTAATTTTCTGATCGATTTCTAAAGCTGGCAATCAACATTATAGATGATGAAGAAAATTGATCGAGTAATGGAAAATTTAGATTGATTGAGGTATCAAAAAGGGTGGTAAAGTAATAATTACCTAAGATGTGGATACACAAATTTTACACTGTAAGTAAATACATTTCATGATCAATCTATAATATACTCTTCTACTGTAATGTGTACAAAAAGAGAAATCTGAAAAACTCTGAAATCAAAGGTCGTTGCAATGAAGCGGTCAAGTAAACTGAAAATTTTAAAGATAATTATCGCAATCACCTCTAAAAGTGGTAATTAACAAAATACTAGAACACTGGACTTAGTACACGCAATGCGAATCTTTTAGTTGAAGTCATACAACATGATTCATAACAACAGGTCAACAAACAGACTTTTTGTTTAATAAATATTGATGTAGGCATTTGTTTTCTATCTCACCTGATGGTAAGTGACGATGAAGACGAGGATAAGGCTTGGATAAGAATATTCTTTAGTTGTAAAGGCACCCAATGGACTTATTGATACAGGAGGTACGGCTGAGAATATCATAGTATGAAATGGAAGCTATATGGATGTCATTGAAAAAAAAAGTGTAGACGAGAAGACACTGCCTTTGGGTACACCATACGTAATGGGAAGCTCAGTGCTTATAATATTTGGAAATTTAAACGATTGATGTCTTTCAGACAGATAACACTACAACGATGACAGCAGTACACCTTTAACACTGGCCAGCTAAAGTTTACTTAAGAAAATTGAGACAAAAACGGTGTCAAAGGCCCTTCAAAAGTAACAAAAATTGTAGGATTGTCTCCTATAATTTTGAGACTAGTGATTATGGCAGAATATTTTTTCCCACAGATTCAGTTTCAAATGTGATCATATAGTAACAATACAAAAGAAAAATACTATATAAAAGTATCAATCCTAATCCTAATCCTAACTAATATTATAAATGCGAAAGTGAGTTTGTTTGTTTATTTGTTTGTTTGTTACGCTTTCACGCCGTATCTACTGAACCAATCAGCATGAAATTTTGCATACAAGTTCTCTGGAGTACGGAGTAGGACATAGGCTACCTTTTATCCCGGGAAAAAGTACTATTCCCGAGGGATCGACATTGATGCGGGCGGAACCGCGGGCGAAAACTAGTAATAAATATAGAACTTCATATGGATTAACCCCGCAAGTGCCCAAGAGCAACGCAAACTTTTTATCTGAATCTTCACGCGTTTTTTATTCGCCTGATACGTTTGTCTCGATGCCATCTGATAAGAAGGTAAGTAGGTCTTGTAGCGTTATGATGGCATCAATGCGTGAATCAAATAAATTTTTCATTCTATACCAACGACGGCTTGATTGGTTTTATAAGAAACAAGCTTAAACCCGTGATTTAAGTTTATTTAGCCTGTAAAGCCTTTACGCTATTATGATGCATAAGCCAAAACATTGTAAAATCCAACAGCAGCTATAGTTTTAGTGTTAAGTCGCTTTAAACATCCTCACATTCACACAAACTTTTAAATTTGATACGTTTCTTCTACCATATCAAAAATAAATTTAATTCTAAAGCCTAGCTAAAACCTTAAGAAGGTACTGCACGAAATTATAGAATTTGGCGTATTTTTTAATCACTAATATAAATATTTCTGTCCACCCCGCTAGGGAAAAGACGTGATACTGTGTACGTATGTATTTATATATTATCTCTTAGGTTAATTGAATTTACAATGGTAAATTATAGTGATAACTTCACGTCTCCCGAGTTGAAATGCCGTTTGTATGTAACAATAGCATCAGAAAAATCATTAATGTTGTTGAAAACCCCTTCCTGCAAAAAGGTAACGGTAATATTTCACCTATTCGGGCGGCCATGATTTACGCACTCGTTCTAGTTGTAATCAATCATGGTTGACCTGCTTGTATGGAGGTCGCGGGTTCAAACACCGTAGCAAGTTGGTTATGCTAGAATCCTGATACGAGTAGTATGTGAATAGCGATCACTGACCTTATAGGGAACAGCTTATTTCAGCCTCAATCCGGGTCCAGTCGTTTCACATTTTCATCGATTCTAATCGCGGTCCGAATCGCCTTAGTACTGTATCTAAATCAGCACATTCGGGCCGCAGTGATTGAAGCGGTGCGAATGGCTTAAGGTAGCTTTTAATGGGTCGATTCGGGCCACAGCAGAAAGAAGAAATGCGGTCCGAATCTACCCATCAAAAAAGAGCTCTTGAGTGATTCACATCGCGATTCGAACCACTCGCGGTACGAAACGACACACGACCCATTCCTACGTGTAAAACTGAAGATCGAAAAATATAAAACACGTTAAAATAAATTGTTAAGATAGATCGAAAGTTAGACACGTCACATGTAGAGGCTTTCTACTTAGACCGCAAGTTATACATCTTTCTCTTCTCCTTCTCATTTCCGCGTTTTCCTGATTGCATTCTCAGCTGTCAGGGTAAACATCATAAGGCCAGGGGTGTCATCCTCAACCACTTGGCCGGTGGTTGCAGGTAAGAGATCAGGTACGCGCGCCCGGCCCCTAAAGCTGCTACCTGCTTTTTTCCCATGCATCCGAGTAAGTGTGAGTAGTATCCCAATACCTACATTCCCTTCCCAAATTCATCAAATTCCTATCCTTCTTCAACTTAAAAATGCTTCCGATGAGCAGCAGTGTCGGAAGCACAAGACGCCAAAGAAACTGCGCTCGCCGACCCGCCTGCCAAGCGTGGTGAGTATGACAATATGGAGGATATTGTCATATTTACCACGCTTGGCAGGGAACGAAGGATCCTTGGGAGAGGCCTTTGTCCAGCAGTGGATTCTTACGGCTGTAATGATGATGATCCTCAGCTATCATTCTCTGGCTCTGCTCTCTAATCTCACTCTTTTTTTTATGTATATTTGACGGCAAACGAGCAGACGTGCCACCTGATGGAAAGTGGTCACCGTCGCCCATGGACATCAGCAACACCAGAGGAGGTGCTGATGCGTTGCCGACTCTCAAGATACCTGTCAACACGCCTTTTGAATGACCCCAAGTCATAGCAGACAGGGAAAACCTCGGGAGGGATTCAGTATGTATTCTCAGCATACATACTTATTTCTCTTGGCCAAACGCGAACTCTCCTTAGGTAGGCATGTAGTTCAATTCTAATTGCACTAATAATTGTTGACCTGCGTATAGAGGTCGCGGGTTCAAGCACCGTGCCAGGTTGATCACCTGAACTGATGCGATCGAATCGGATACGGCGTACTGACGGCAGAATAAGTAATTCATACTATCAATCCATACTATATTAATATTATAAATGCAAATATGCATGCCTTGGCAATGGATACATAACTGAGCCGTTTGGGGTAGAGACTATGGGTCCGTGGGGCCCTTCAGCTCAATAAATTATTCAAATTCATAAACAAGCGACTGGTCAAGGTATCTGGGGATCAAAGGGCAGGCAATTTTTTTTTTTTGCACAACTCTTTAGCATTGCCATCCAGCGTGGCAATGCGGCCAGCCTTTTAGGCACCCTACTAATGATCTGCGTGACATGTTTTCATCATCATTATCAGGTCTTTTTTTTTGGTCTCCACTACAGGAGCACGACCCTCTCTGTACTACTAAAGCCATACATGGCCAGAGCATTCAGAGGGCTTAGCCTACACTCTCCATGCTGGCCAGACGGGTTGGAGAGGTCTCACAGGTGTTTATAAGCTTTGTTTAACTTGTATTTCCTAAGTCGCCTTCCACGACACCCAGGAGTGGTCCTATTCTACTCTGCCGGATATCACATGGCTACTGTGTGTGACATGTTTTATTTATAGATAACTTCTGTCTGCTCTGGCCAAGTATGGCTCCGGTAGTACAGAGAGGGTCATGCTCCTGCAGTGGAGACTAAAAAGACCTGATGATGATCAACCCAAAGAATATCATTATCTGAGCGGTTTCCCCCAACCCCGTAAAGGATAAAAACGTGTGATACATACATTTAAGATCACGATTATCACACGGATATTTCGTGTGATGGCGATTACATACAAGATAGGCTATAGTAATGGTTTCCGAGATACAGCGTCACTATCAGACAGGCCACTCGTGCTGATAACTAAGGCTGTGACGGATGTGATCTGAAAATCCTTTTGTAAAAAAAATTGTTCTTTTCAAAAGTCTCTCCATCTATAACAATGTTATTTTTCTTTTGTAACTGTTTATTTAGTATGTCTAGCAATTAAAGCCTGAAACACAGGGTGTTTTCACCTTAGCTCAGGCAAAACTATGTTTACCTCTGTAATGTATGTTTATATTGTAATATTTTATCAACTAAGAAAATTAATAAAAGATTTATTTATTTATTTATAATCTAGTAAGCCACACCACACTAATATTATAAAGAGGAAATATTTGATTGTTTGTTTGCACTGAAGGGGCTCCGAAACTACTGGACTGAAAAATTGAAATGGTTTGAAAAATCCTACACTATTCCAGGTAAACATAGGCTATAGAATTAAATACCTATATCTACCGGTACGAGCCGTTATTTATCCTTATAAACACGAAAGATTGTGAGTATGGATGAATAGATGTATGGATCTTTGTTACTCTTTTACGCTAAAACGGCTAAACGGATTTTGACAAAATAATACACACAGATAGGTTATTACCTGGATTAACATACGTTAATCTACTCTTAGCCGTGTGGTTTCCGGCAGAATAGAATAGGACCACTCTAGTCTTCCTATGGAGGTCGTAAGAGGCGACTTAGGAAATACAAGCTAAACAAAGCTCATAAATATCAATGAGACCTCTCCAACCCGTCTGGCCAGCGTGGAGAGTGTAGGCCATACCCTCTGTCTGCTCTAGCCAAGTATGGCTCCGGTAGTACAGAGAGGATCATGCTTCTGCAGTGGAGACTAAAAAGACCTGATGATAATGGTGATGATGAATCTACGCTACCTTTCCTCCGGGAAAAAAGTATTGTTCCCGACGGATCGACATTAACATGAGCGGAGCCGCGGGCGACTGCTAGGGTTGCCAAGTCAGTTTATTAGAAATCCGGGAGTTAAAAAAAGTAAATAAAAAATCTTTTATTTAGAGTTGTATTTTTCGAGCAGCTTGTAGTGCCTTTTGATTACAAACAATAAAATCATAGAATTCTTTACTTGTGTAATTGAAACCGTGCGTACGTGACTGACACAACTAGTGACGCATAACTAGTGTTGTGCCTTGCTCGAAATTTTCGAGAACGGTTCGGATATTTTTCCCGAGAATTTCTTCTTCTTTCTCTCAAGTGCGGGAATCATTGAGAAATTCTGGAGAATTATTGGAAATTTCCTGCAAATTTCCGTGAGAAGGAATTTATGAGAACAGAGAAGTTCTCTTCGGCAAATCACTAACAGTGACATACAAGGAAGGTGTGGACACCGCAGGCCCGCAGGCCGCCAGTCGCCAGTCCGGGAGATGTTAGCTGGAACGCAGCTAACATCGGGAGCCGAGAGAGTTCAAAATCTAACGCCTTTTTTCCGGAAAAATCCCGGAGTTCCGGGAGAGTTGGCAAGCCTAGCGACAGCTAGTAATATTATAAAGAGGAATTTTAGGAGGATTTGTTTGTTTGTGTGTTAATAAATCCATAAACTACATATACATTATTAGAAGGTGAGATAGGCAATAATTATCGCGGACGAAGTCGCGGGATACAGGTGAATCGCAAATTGTTTCCTACACATTCCAATATAAACTCAATAAATTCTAGAAAATTCTTACACAAGGAAAGTGAATGTGGTTTTCTAGGTAAATAAGAAATAGCGTTAAATAAGCCACCGTAACGTTTATTTCACTTTCGCTTCTATCACTATCGTAATATGATTTATAACTGATTGCATATTGATTTAGACATCATAATTTGTTGCCTGCTAGTTACAAGTACATATTTGTTTTTTTCTTTGTGTCTTTTGATAAGTGCAAATCAATTCGGCGTCTCATGTTAGCTCCAATGCCAATGATCACATCTTATGTTTTAAAAACAGTCGGTAAATTCCAAGAGAATTTAAAAACTGGAACTCGGCTACCTATATTTCTGGGCATATTTTGAATGATGCACATTTTTCAAACAAAACTGTTCAGCCGCAAGGTCAATTTGTATCGGAACATCAAAAAAAAATTCTGGCATTGATTCCTTAAGAAAAGTTGTTCATATCGACGGGCTGAATCACCCCTTCAAGGATTGAACAACTGTCTACCCCGCAAGGGAAAAAGACGTGGTACTATGTATGTATGTAGAAATAATTTGCATGCATTTATGTCGGGATTCCCGTTATAGCTAGGTTCGAAATCAACAATTGTGGTGTGTATCTGCCTGTTTGTGGCACCTTAGCTCTTAAACAGGTGAACCGAACCTATCTGAATGCGTTCTTTTGATCTAAAAGCTAGTTTTCTAGCATTGGTTCTTAGACATGATATATCAGAATCGATCCAGCCGTTTACAAGATAGAAATAAGATTTTCGTGTCTTGTAACTCTCGTATCTACTATAACTGGTCGTATAACTTTTGTTTCAAGAAAATTCTAATACAACTTATGTAATGTATGGCATGGCCTTAAATGTCTCTCTCAGGGGTAGATAAACACGGAAACATCCACAAGGGTGAGGCTACGACCTAAGATAAGGTCGGTGTTGTGACATTTAATGCAATTGTAACACACCCTGTAACTTATTTAAACTATTAGATTGAAGCTATGCAAGATCGTCTTTATTATCAGACAATCAGGTGATTCAAGCCTGCAATGTCCTAACCAAACTGGAAACAACTAAACAAAGTATGCTTCCGATGGGAATCGAACCCACGACCTTAACCACTGGACCACGGAGGCTGTTACACAGCCATATAGGCAAGATCACATGTCAAATATTGTTTTGTCTTTTTGTGGTTTCCCAATTTCTCTTTTTTATGATATAGGGCGGCAAACGAGCAAGTGGGTCACCTGATAGTAAGTGGTCACCGCTGGCCATAGACAAACTGCTTCCGTGGTCCAGTGGTTAAGGCGTTTGCCTGTAAACCCGGGGGTCGTGGGTTCGATTCCCACGGGAAGCATACTTTGTTTAGATGCTTTCAGTTTGGTTAGGTTAGGTTAGGTTAATGTCCTAACATTGCAGGCTTGAATCACCTGAATGCCTGATAATAATCTCTCCTGCTATATATTAACTAGATAGCTGACATCTTCAAATCATCATCATCATCAAATACGAAAGTGAGTTTGTTTGTTTGTTACACTTTCACGCCGTAACTACTGAACCGATCATCATGAAATTTTGCATACAAATTCTCTGGAGTACGAAGAAGGACATAGGCTACCTTTTATACCGGGAAAACTACTATTCCCGAGGGAGCTTCATTGACGCGGGCGGAGCCGCGGGCGAAAGCTAGTATATAACTAAAAAGAAGGAGCAAAATGCTAATATATTTTTTAAATTATTTTGGTCGAATTTCGACCACTGGCCGACCACTAGTACTTATAAAACGTGCAATTATTTAATCACCTTACGTCCAAATACAAGTGTATGTTTGGTTCAACTGGCATCACATGTACACAAACGACAATGCGATCAGTTACCCAACTGGATTATTGCTAATTGGATGGTATGGTATATGTATCTGAAGTCGTTCGGCATACAATTCACGTGTGACTCGTCTAATCTTTTGTTTGTCAACATTTAGACCTTGGAGTTTAGGATGCTTTAGGTAACCATTGTGAGACAACCTGCACACTATTGGGTTGGTCACTAGTGTGTGAAATGGATAAGGCACTAGAAATCACTCCATTAATTCCTGCCAAAAATAGTGCCTGCGTTTCTTTCCACACAATGACACCGAAAAGAGTGTAGCTCTTAAATATCAAGGATCCTTCAGGATTTGGGAATTAGATAAGATTCGGATTAATCTATATCTATACTATATATATACTATTATTATATATTTTTTCTAATATTATAAAGCTGAAGAGTTTGTTTGTTTGTTTGTTTGAACGCGATAATCTCAATAACTACTGGTTCAAATTGGAAAATAAATTCTTTTTGTGTCGCATATTCCATTTATTGAGGAACGATTTATGCTATAAACATCACCCTGCGACACAAAGGAGCGAAGTATCAATAAAAATGTTTTGAAAGCGGGGTAAAATTATTCATCTATACTAATAAAAAACAAATTAATCATAATAACAGAAATTGATGCGGATAAAGTCGCGGGCAACAGCTAGTAAAGAAATTAAAAATAAAGGAAATCCTCTCGAATAGGACCACCCAGTCTTTTCAGAGGTTTAAAATCAAAATCAAACCAGAAACTACCAACTGAATTATTGGGTATTGAATGGAATGGAGTCGAAATCAATCAACTTATATGTCACTTTGGACTCAGCTCATATCTTCAGTTTGTCAACATTAGGGTTTTGGAGTTAATGGTTTATAAGTAGGACCTCCTAGGACATATAAATGTCGTAAGGTGCTAAGTTTAGGCCAAATATATTCACATCTCTTTCAAAAGTTAAGCCTTAGGGTGGTTGGCGTGTTTCAGCCAGTTGCCCTTAATAAGAGCTCAATCTTTTAATGATAATGATTACCTATATATATATATATATATATGTATATTCCAAAACGGTGTCATTATTACCATAACTAAAGGTTCTCTGATCGTTTCACCACTAACCAACTTATTATTATTAAGAAGGAAAGTTTATGAGAAGACCTCGTACAGGAAATGGTTTAAACTGCAAGCTATTTCAAATTTAAAGATGATAAAGAAGTGATGCTTACTTATCACTGATAAATAGTATCGTATAATAAGATGTATATTGTAACACTTTTATTTTCGAGTCAATATTTTCTTACCAAATTATTCCACAATGACAGTTGGTTGTGCGTCTCCAATGTCATACATTCGAGTACTACCTCCTAAATAGCATTTGACACATCCACAGGGTATTTTTATTCAATAATATCCTTAAAATATTTAAAAATCTAAAATAATAAATTAGGTTATGTTATTGTTTGTTGTGGTAAACTGACATTTCGATTTGACAGCTGGTTTGAGAGAAATTTATGCGTCAGTGAGACCATATAAAAAAATACTGTTAGAATCTACCAAACACATTTTTACCCGACTGCAAGGAAAGGGTTATGTTTTTATAAATCTAAATACCTCCTTTTGTGTGCTTGTGACTTGTCAAGTGAGGTGTTTAAATTAATTTATTTCAAAATATTATGTGGTTTCAAAATACAAAACGTTGTTCTTTTGGGTAATTTATTAAATCGGAAACTACTATAACCTACTAAATGCTTGACGAAAATGCTGCGAATCTACCAAAAAGTGGAAATCTACTGCAAGTGGTCACACTGTTGTGTTCTGTTTCACGTACTTGATTATTTGTTGACCTTGCGTTCTGACTTGACAGAAAGGATTGTCAAATTGGTTTTGTAGATTTTCAGGTTATTTCATGGTTGCTGAATGGTGGATGTGTTTACTTTTGGCTATTTGTCATATTACGAGTCTTAAATATAAAAAGTTTAATTAATTTCTTTAACTTCGAATGCCGTGGATGTGTGTGAAATGGACTGCGTGATGTGTATAACGAAACGCGATGATAGGGTCGTTTTTGGTGCGCCGGCGTCTGCATGGACGCATCGCATGTTGTCTGGAGAATTGTGGAAAAATAGTGGCTGTTGGTGTTTGGTTCCTTTTGGTGAGTATAATGTTATGTGCGACGTGTGATCTATGTGGCATTTGGTTTTCGTATCTAATCGAAACACATTTTCAGGGGAGCGTCTGTCGTTCCACCGGGGCGTTGAGCACGTGGATGTGAAGAAGTGTGTCTGTTAAGGCTTCTTGTGGTAAGTAAACTGCGCTTTAGTGAACCCTTGAGCCCATGTGTAATTGTATTTCGAAGTTGTTAATTTGTAAACCCAATTTGTTGCAGTGTGGCTGTGTGGATTTTTGTTCGTGTTGGTGTCTTCGACTATAAACCCCAAACCACCTCCGTAAAAGGTACGTCGTGTATTATATACTTTCCAACTCAGACACACTCACTCGCTGTGAACTCTGATGTAAAGTAGTCTTTGTGTACTTAATTCTCTTTCTAAAGTAACCGATAGCCGTCCCTTGAGGTTAAAAACCTTTTAACTGTGAACTGTAGAAAGAGGGCTAACCATGTTTCATTGGTTAGGTCTCAGCATGTTCTGCTTGAGATGCTTTTCTGGCGTGACCGCATGGTGGCATCGCCATCGTAAGCGTCCAACCCCGAAGCATCTACCTCCCATACCCGGGTGGGTGTGATTTATTTATTTTTTTTAACTGATTTGAGTGAACCACTTTATTCTTAGAGTACACTAGTAAATGATGTAGCTAGAATATTCCCTTAATTAGATCACTTGAGTGTCCTTGTGTATTTAATTAGATATAGATGTCTTTGGCTTTGTGTTTAATACTATGTAGACATGTAGACAGTTTTATGCTGTGTAGGTGTAGTTTAGTGATTGAAGGCTGTACATGCTAATGCTAGCATGATAATGTGTTTTAAAAGCTAAGACGTGTTTAATTTGTCTACTGCAGGAGGCGTTTGTATCTGCTACAGATTCCGGGCTGGTTCGACCACACGGGCTGGCAAGTCAGGCTCGGATTTATCTGAGCTTATTTATTTATTTTTTTAATTACTTTAATTTCATGTTAAAAACCTCGTAACAAGGAGCAGCCTTGCAGCATTAGCTGTTTAGCGTTACTATGAGTGGGCCAAACCCAAATTGGTCATTTTGTAAATGTAATTAAAAAACTTAAAACTAATTAATTTTCTTAAACTCACTTAAGGTGCTTAATTCCTGGTTGTGCTACGGCCTGTGGGTTTTCCTACGTTCTTCTTATAGCATACTGCCGTTTTAATTAGCCAAAATTGTTTGTAAGGCTAGTTAACAACTTTATTTAGATTTATTTCAATTGAATTGATGGTGTTCGCGAAGCTGCCCTGTATTTACGACTGAATTTTGTGCATTTAGTTTTTTTTAGTTACTCGGACCAGCCAAACGAACCAACAACCCTCCCCTTTATTTTTAATTTGTGCTTTATGCTAAATTTTAGTTTACGAAGCAAACTTAAACTGTTAGTGTTGTGATTGGAAGATCTCTAAATAAACCTTGCTACGAGATACTTGTGTTTTTTTCTTTTCTCCTCTCTGAGGTAAAGATACAAATTTTGAATTAATTACTTGGAGCCCGAACTGGGACTAGGGTAAAATTTCTATTTATTACATGGCGCCCGAACAGGGACGTTGTTGGTTTCGTGGACATTTTCCCCGGCATTGATCTTTTGCTCACTGACGGATTGGCTGGCCCGTAACTTGTGTTACATTTTCCCTTTTTGCTGCTTGTATTGTATTGTGTGGGAACATTATAATATAATAGTGATCTAGTATTTAAGGTTACTGTGTAAACAATACCGACGTAATACAATATTGTTAGTGTTATAATACTTTAGATATTACTTCATCATGATTGAGGAACGGCCAATTTGTTTCAATGTGTTAAATAAAGATGAGTTACTTTACGAAGTTACTGTGCGTGATGGTGTACCGGAGAATACTGTTGATCGGTTACGTGTTCAAATTAGGCTTTTGTCGAAGGAAATACCTACCGACGAAGTGAGTGTGTTTGAGGGAGACGTGGCGGTGGAATTAAAAACTATTAATTCCAAGATTAGTGAATTGGAGGAGCTTCTAGGAGGGAAAGCTCTTTTATTAAAAAAGTTTAAGCGTATCCAATCATTAGGCAATCACATCTTTCATAGGCTAAGTCGTGTTGATTCGGCGACGGAAGTGGATCAGACTTTTAAAGATCAATTGGAGAACCGTCTTCTCCCTTTGTTGAAACGAATTGATCAAATGTCGCATACGTTTAGTAGTAGTTATGATTTCAAGCCAGCGGAGGATGTGGTTCCAGGCGAGTCTGATGTGGCTGAGACTGGTTCAGCGGTAGTTAAGCCGGTGGTGACATGTGATCGTGCCTCTTACGTCCACTCTTTGAATCTTAAATTCAACGGAAAGGATAGTGTGCAAGCGTTTATTCAAAGAATAGAGGAGTTGTGTTTATCCCGGAATATTTCGAAAGGGAAATTATTTAATTCTGCTGCTGAGTTATTTTCGGATGAGGCCTTGTACTGGTACCGTGGTGTGCGCGATGAGGTAACGGATTGGGATTCTTTGAAGTGTTTGTTAATGGAAGAATACCTTCCATATGATTATGATCACCGCCTGTTGCAAGAGATTCGCTCTAGGACTCAAGGCCCTGAGGAGTCTATTTCTAGTTATTTAAGTGTCATGCAAAACTACTTTTCTCGATTGCGAATGCCTATAGGAACAGAAGAAAAGCTGAGTATCGTGAAATTTAACATTAGGCCGTCATATTCTATTCCACTAGCGACAATGGATATTCAATCTTGGTCTGTCCTTAAGAAATATTGTAGGCAGCTGGAAGCCGCCAAGCAGAGAGCGGAATCGTTTACGGAGCCGCCGAAGAATGTTCAAAATGCTGTTGCTCCCGACCTTGCTTATAAGTGGAAGACGAATCGACCACGTTGTGATGCTGTTTCTAGTGAGAAGAATGTGGAAAAGTTTTGCGTGAGATGTCGGGTGAATGATCATACGCTCCTTGAGTGTAAGGCACCCCGTATCCTTATTTGTTACCGTTGTGGTGAAAAAGGTGTTACTATTGCTCAGTGTCCGAAGTGTGCGCCTAAGAATAATCCTGCTCCGGTTTCAAAAAACGAGTAAAGGTGGGCCGTCGTTTAACTACGCCTGAGGAGTGGCGTGAATGGTGTGAATATGTGCGTGTGTTTTTTCAAAATTCTAAACGTGATGTTTCGACGGTCCGTTCAAATGATTGTCTGGACGCTTGTCCTTATTTGAATGTAGAGATAGGTGGTGTTCCGTTTTCTGGATTGTTGGATTCTGGGTCGGAAATTTCAATTATTGGTGGATCTGCAGTGGAATATTTTTCTAATTTAGGTGATCTGCATCCGTCAGATACAGTAAAGTCTGTTGTGACGGCAAATGGGTCTACGTCTCCCGTGAAGGGGTATATGTTTTTGCCGGTTGTGGTCAATGACGTTTTGCGTGTGATAAAGTTTTTTGTGATACCTGGGGTGTCTTCGTCTTTATTGTTTGGTATCAACTTTTGGAAAGCTTTTCAGGTTGCTCCGGACATCTTGCGTCTGACTGAACGAAAAGACTTGTTTACTTTTCAGAAACCTGCAGGAGTGGGCGTGTCTCAAATTAATCGTATACACCCTTTTGATGCTTTAACTGAAGAGCAGAAGAAATTGGCGGGTGATGTGTGTAAAATGTTTGAAGATATCTCGGCTGAAAAGAAGGGTTTAGGTCGAACTCATTTGATATCTCATCACATTGATACAGGGGACGCGGCTCCTATTAAGCAGCGATATTATGTTATGTCACCTGATAAACTTCGTGAGTTGAATCGTCAACTTGACGAAATGATTGAACTAGATGTTGTTGAGCCTAGTTGTAGTCCTTGGAACAACCCTATCACCATGGTTCCTAAAGCAAATGGTGAAATGCGTTTTTGTTTGGATAGCCGGAAACTTAATGAAGTTTCAAAACATGATGCCTATCCTCTTCCATACATCAATAACATCTTGGATCAACTTCGGGACTCATGTTTTCTTTCTTCCATTGATTTAAAATCTGCTTTCTGGCAGATCCCTCTTACTCCTTCTTCAAAAGAGAAGACTGCATTTACGGTTCCATCGCGGGGACTGTTTCAATTTAAAGTCATGTGCTTCGGACTGACCTCTGCGCCAGCTACGCAGCAACGACTCATGGATAAATTGTTTGGACCTGAATTTGGTGGTAGTGTATTTATTTATTTAGATGATATCGTGGTTGCTAGTAAAACTTTCGAGGAGCATATTGACCTCCTAAAGAAAGTATTTGAGCGTCTGCGGTCTGCAAATCTTACGATTGGTCTGTCAAAGTGTTGTTTGTTTCGAAAGCAGTTGAAATACCTTGGGTATGTTGTAGATGATTTAGGATTGAGAACTGACCCTGAGAAGGTGAAGGCTATTACGGATTTTCCGATACCTACCTGCTCCAAGGACGTGAAACGGTTTCTTGGGACAGCTTCATATTATAGGCGTTTTATTCGAGGGTTCAGTACGATTGCTGCACCTTTGAACGCGTTAACGTCTACCCGAAAAAATCGGCCTCCGTTTGTTTGGTCGCCCGAGGCTGAATATGCGTTTCTTCAATTGAAAAGTGCTTTGTCGTCTGCACCGGTTTTGGCGTGTCCGGATTTTTCACTTCCATTTATTGTGCATACTGATGCATCTGATGTCGGTATTGGAGGAATGTTGACTCAGGTTTTTGATGGTGAGGAGCATCCAATTGCTTACTATAGTCGTTCCTTAAATCGACCAGAGCGCAATTATTCCGCTACGGAACGGGAGGCGCTAGCAGTAGTGCTTGTGGTGGAACATTTTAGACCGTATCTTGAGGGCTCTAAACCTTTTAAGATTATAACTGATCATGCTAGCTTGAAATGGTTTCTTAACTTACAGAACCCTACAGGTCGTTTGGAGCGCTGGGGTTGTAGACTTTCTCCTTACAACTTTGTGATAAAGCATCGGCGTGGAAAGGAACATGTAATCCCTGATTCTCTGTCTCGTGCTATACCAGTATCTGTTGTAAATGCAGCGGTAGCTGATCCCTGGTTTCGTAATCTATATGATAGGTGTTGTGAGAGACCCCAAACCTGTCCGAACTACCAAATTATCGATGGGAAGTTGTACCGCTACACTAAAAGCAAAACTTCGTTGACTGGAGATTTTGATTGGAAGGAAGTCGTTCCCTTGGACGAAAGACAACGTTTGATTACTGAGAATCATGATTCTCCTTTGGGTGCTCATTTGGGGATTGAAAAGACTTTTAAACGATTGCGTCTTCGTTTCTATTGGCCCAAAATGTACCAAGATGTTGAGGACTATGTGTCGAATTGCTCAACGTGTAAAGCATTCAAGCATCCGAACCAAGCTACTCCTGGATTGTTTGGAAATCCGAAGGTGTGCCGTAAACCGTTCCAGTGTATCAGCGTAGATTTAGTTGGTCCACTGCCCAGGTCTCGACAGCAAAATGAGTACCTTCTCGTGGTTGTGTGTTGTTTTTCGAAGTATGTAATGTTGTTTCCTCTTCGGCGTGCTACTGGTAAAGTGGTAGCTGAGCGCTTGGAAGATCATGTATTTTTGGTACATGGGATTCCACAAACTGTTATTGTCGATAATGGACCGCAGTTTATATCACGCGACGTGAAAGCCTTGTTTGAGAAGTATAGGATACCCCAAGTACATTTTACTCCTACTTATTGTCCGCAGGTGAACACCGTGGAACGGTATAATCGTACTGTCGTTACGGCCATCGCTGCACTTGTGGGTACTGATCAACGTAGTTGGGATTCGCATCTTTGTGAGATTCAATTTGCTGTTAATACTGCTGTTAACGATGCTACCACATTTACGCCTTTTCTGCTTGTGTATGGACGTGAAGCGGTTGCAGATGGAAAATTATACGGTGACAGTGAGGATTTAGACGACATTGTGTTCGCTTCTCGGATCGAGTATGTTGATAAGTTGGGAACATTGAAAGAGGTATTCCTGAAGGTGGATAAAGAGTTGAAGAAGTCGCACTCCCGAAATGCCAAATACTACAATAGGCGCAGGAGAGATGTTGAGTTCGAAGTGAATGACGTGGTTTGGCGTCGCACGCATGTGCGCAGTGATGGTGCGAAGCACTTCTCCTATAAATTAGCTCCACGTTTCGAGAAATGTAGGATAGTGGAAAAGTTGTCTAAACTGGTTTACTTGTTGGAGGATGAGAACGGTAAGAGGAGTGAATGTCATGTGAAAGACATTAAAGGCTTGGATTGAATTTTGGTTACTGCGAAGCTGGAGGGCCAGCGTGAATTTTTCTCGTTACCTCGCAAAATTCTGGCGAGCGAGGGGGTACTGTAACACTTTTATTTTCGAGTCAATATTTTCTTACCAAATTATTCCACAATGACAGTTGGTTGTGCGTCTCCAATGTCATACATTCGAGTACTACCTCCTAAATAGCATTTGACACATCCACAGGGTATTTTTATTCAATAATATCCTTAAAATATTTAAAAATCTAAAATAATAAATTAGGTTATGTTATTGTTTGTTGTGGTAAACTGACATTTCGATTTGACAGCTGGTTTGAGAGAAATTTATGCGTCAGTGAGACCATATAAAAAAATACTGTTAGAATCTACCAAACACATTTTTACCCGACTGCAAGGAAAGGGTTATGTTTTTATAAATCTAAATACCTCCTTTTGTGTGCTTGTGACTTGTCAAGTGAGGTGTTTAAATTAATTTATTTCAAAATATTATGTGGTTTCAAAATACAAAACGTTGTTCTTTTGGGTAATTTATTAAATCGGAAACTACTATAACCTACTAAATGCTTGACGAAAATGCTGCGAATCTACCAAAAAGTGGAAATCTACTGCAAGTGGTCACACTGTTGTGTTCTGTTTCACGTACTTGATTATTTGTTGACCTTGCGTTCTGACTTGACAGAAAGGATTGTCAAATTGGTTCTGTAGATTTTCAGGTTATTTCATGGTTGCTGAATGGTGGATGTGTTTACTTTTGGCTATTTGTCATATTACGAGTCTTAAATATAAAAAGTTTAATTAATTTCTTTAACTTCGAATGCCGTGGATGTGTGTGAAATGGACTGCGTGATGTGTATAACGAAACGCGATGATAGGGTCGTTTTTGGTGCGCCGGCGTCTGCATGGACGCATCGCATGTTGTCTGGAGAATTGTGGAAAAATAGTGGCTGTTGGTGTTTGGTTCCTTTTGGTGAGTATAATGTTATGTGCGACGTGTGATCTATGTGGCATTTGGTTTTCGTATCTAATCGAAACACATTTTCAGGGGAGCGTCTGTCGTTCCACCGGGGCGTTGAGCACGTGGATGTGAAGAAGTGTGTTAAAGCTGTTAAGGCTTCTTGTGGTAAGTAAACTGCGCTTTAGTGAACCCTTGAGCCCATGTGTAATTGTATTTCGAGGTTGTTAATTTGTAAACCCAATTTGTTGCAGTGTGGCTGTGTGGATTTTTGTTCGTGTTGGTGTCTTCGACTATAAACCCCAAACCACCTCCGTAAAAGGTACGTCGTGTATTATATACTTTCCAACTCAGACACACTCACTCGCTGTGAACTCTGATGTAAAGTAGTCTTTGTGTACTTAATTCTCTTTCTAAAGTAACCGATAGCCGTCCCTTGAGGTTAAAAACCTTTTAACTGTGAACTGTAGAAAGAGGGCTAACCATGTTTCATTGGTTAGGTCTCAGCATGTTCTGCTTGAGATGCTTTTCTGGCGTGACCGCATGGTGGCATCGCCATCGTAAGCGTCCAACCCCGAAGCATCTACCTCCCATACCCGGGTGGGTGTGATTTATTTATTTTTTTTAACTGATTTGAGTGAACCACTTTATTCTTAGAGTACACTAGTAAATGATGTAGCTAGAATATTCCCTTAATTAGATCACTTGAGTGTCCTTGTGTATTTAATTAGATATAGATGTCTTTGGCTTTGTGTTTAATACTATGTAGACATGTAGACAGTTTTATGCTGTGTAGGTGTAGTTTAGTGATTGAAGGCTGTACATGCTAATGCTAGCATGATAATGTGTTTTAAAAGCTAAGACGTGTTTAATTTGTCTACTGCAGGAGGCGTTTGTATCTGCTACAGATTCCGGGCTGGTTCGACCACACGGGCTGGCAAGTCAGGCTCGGATTTACCTGAGCTTATTTATTTATTTTTTTAATTACTTTAATTTCATGTTAAAAACCTCGTAACAAGGAGCAGCCTTGCAGCATTAGCTGTTTAGCGTTACTATGAGTGGGCCAAACCCAAATTGGTCATTTTGTAAATGTAATTAAAAAACTTAAAACTAATTAATTTTCTTAAACTCACTTAAGGTGCTTAATTCCTGGTTGTGCTACGGCCTGTGGGTTTTCCTACGTTCTTCTTATAGCATACTGCCGTTTTAATTAGCCAAAATTGTTTGTAAGGCTAGTTAACAACTTTATTTAGATTTATTTCAATTGAATTGATGGTGTTCGCGAAGCTGCCCTGTATTTACGACTGAATTTTGTGCATTTAGTTTTTTTTAGTTACTCGGACCAGCCAAACGAACCAACAACCCTCCCCTTTATTTTTAATTTGTGCTTTATGCTAAATTTTAGTTTACGAAGCAAACTTAAACTGTTAGTGTTGTGATTGGAAGATCTCTAAATAAACCTTGCTACGAGATACTTGTGTTTTTTTCTTTTCTCCTCTCTGAGGTAAAGATACAAATTTTGAATTAATTACTTGGAGCCCGAACTGGGACTAGGGTAAAATTTCTATTTATTACAATATTTAAACTACTATATATAAGGTCCACAAATATTATAAAGGCTGGCTTTCATAAGTCTAAGAAATGCTTTAGTAGCTTATTTTAAGAAAACGACTCATTAGTTATTTTTTCAGTTTTTTCAAACAAAATAAACATTTTTTTTTATGAAAATTAATATATCAGCTGTTTTGATTATCCACATCAGTGACTTAGTATATGTATATAGTACGTAATAGTAAAAAGTTATACGATAAGAAAGTGTTTTTTTGTACACAGGGGATTTTTGTGTCTGTTTTTGTAAATGTTAAAGTAAAATATCTATAGCGTGTCGTTTTTTTTAATTTAGCATTTTTCAAGGTTATGGCTGCCATGCATTAAAATATTTGCGCTTAATTTAGATGTATACGCTTACACATATATCGTCAGATTGAGGCCACGACCGGCAAGGTCGTGGCCTCAATCTGACGACTCTCACTTCGCCACTGGCGCGAGAAGGGAGTAACTCAAGAAATTGACAGGTTTGAGAAGCGGAGTTATCTTCAAATAAGAGATCATAATGTAAATAAAACTGAATTTTTAAGTGATTATATTTTGCATTCACAATGCTATTGTGATATACTACTCTTATTAAATTAAATAATAAAATATGGTGAAAAAATTAAGGTCGCAGGTTCAAATACCGACGGTTTAAAATTTTTACACCATATTTTATTTCTTAATTTAATAGATATAAACAGTAAATAAAACTGGTCAAGTGCGAGTCGGTAGCATAGAAAAAAGACAGGGTTCTGTACCACCGTACAATAATCAATATCATCAATCACGTTTCTTGTATAGGGACTCTGATGTATAAGTACGCATGAATAAATAAATGTATACACAATCATTGAAACCTCTTCCATTCGACCTTTTCTGTAAGGTTAACTAAACTTTTTCTTGCATGGACTCTATTGTTCTTATCTATGGTTCTTATTTATCTGTAACTTTCTTTGTATTTGTTTAAAGTGACAAAAGACTGAAAGACCATAATATTTCATTACAAAACACGGTTTCACTCACGTTTATACAGTTCGAATCGCCAACTAGTTTCGGTCTGTTACAAATCAGGGCGAGTTTTAATACTATTAACATGAATTTTTTCTGCATGGATGAGATACCTTTGCCTTCCCTATGTAAAGGTAAGAGTACCAAAGAAATCTTAACTATGTGATTAGACGCCTCAATAATACAATAACAGCACATTTTACAGAATCAAGATATACGTAAAAAAACACGTTTCTTGTCCCCATACATTCCCTTTTTGTTTCTTCATTTTATTTTCGTTATAACAGCAAAATATATATACATTCTGTTTAAATTTTAAGTGTCTACACTTATGGTTCAAAAGATTCAGCCCTGATGGATGGACTGACATCTTTAGTAGGTAATTCCCGTTTTTACCTTTTGGGTATAGAACACTAAGGAGACGAACAGAATAATAATCGTTAGTAAAAAATATTATCTTCTTGAAGATTAACGGTAGAATGCAAGGTACTTAAGTAACGCACTAACAATATTTTGAAATATCTGAAATGGTGCAACTGGCAACAGCAAAACGCGAATTATGAGTTATATAAGTTCACTCGCGAACCAGCCGGCCTTTTGCTAACTCAGTGACCAACGATTTGCTAGTCACGTCAAAATACATTGCGGGTTTCGTGTGATTGACTATTTTCATTAAAGATATATAAAACGTAATGTATTTTGACGTGACTATCAAAACGTTGTACACTGAGTTAGCAAATAGGCCGGCAGGGCCGAGTGATTCACTGGTTTGTTCTGATTGCACGATTTCGATGCGAGTCACAACATGAAGTATTGCACCCAATACTTGAAGGCATCTACTTGATGTTCAATCGAACAAAGCAGCCGTGAGGAACGTGACTTCCCATCGGGACTTGATAATATATAACAACAATCATCCTATAGACGGGTAGGAGAGGTCTCATTGATGTTTGTGAGCTTTGTTTAGCTTGTATTTCCTAAGTCGCCTCTTACGACCTGCCGGCCTATTTGCTAACTCAGTGACCAACGTTGTGATAGTCATTTCAAAGTACATTACGTTTTATATATCTTTAATAAAAATAGTCAAACATAGAAAATCCGCGATGTATTTTGAAATGACTATCAAAACGTTGGTCACTGAGTTAGCAAATAGGCCGGCTGGCCAGTGTAGGCAAAATCCTCTGCTCTGGCGTAGTGCATATATTCTTTGGCTCTGGCCAGTATGGCTCCGGTAGTACAGAGAGGGTCATACTCCTACAGTGGAGACTAAAAAGACCTGATGATGATGATCCTATAGACAAATTTATTTTCGAGAATTACTTTAAATATATGAGACTTAATCAACAAAATTGTTAACCTCAGATGAATTAATAGTCATTACTTGATTTTAATTAATAAAGGATGAACTGATATTGATTTAGAATATTTGTTGTCATAACATATCTATTAACATATTCTTAGTGAAAATAATCAGTGGTGTCATCCTTTGCTTTTCTCCCATTCATCCGTGTGAGTAGTATCCCAATACCTTCATTCCCTTCCCAAATCCAACAAATTCCTATCCTTTCCCAGCACAAGAAGCCCGAAACTACACTTGTCAACCCGTCTACCAAGCATGGCGAGTATGGCAATATCCTTCCATGGAACTAAGAATCCTTGGGAGAGACTTTTGTCTAGCAGTGGACTTTTTACGGCTGAAATAATGATGTATGTACTCGTATTACATAGAAATAACTTATACAGCAACATATTTTGACTTCTTTAACTCTTTTTGTCTTATTGTTAAAATGAATATCTACAAGCTATTTTATAAATAACATCAAAAACAAATCTTGGCCTAAAACACCTCCTTGTGGGGTTCCACCGCAAATCTCCCAATTTAGATCAAACCGTTCTCAGTAAGAACAATTTCGCTATTAACTTACATTGGAATAAACCGTGAGATAAGACCTTAACATTTATTGCTCGAAAAAAACAATAGAAGCGAAGAAAGTAGTCTAACCCACATTCGAACGCCCGAGGTGATTCGGCCCCGGAATCGCGGTCAGTTGTCTAAAATCGTAGATTTGCATTTTAATTCACAGCTTATTTCCGACAGTGTAATAGCTTTTTGAACAATACTGAAGCAATGATTCTTTTTTATTTCATTTTATAATAACCGACTTCAAAAAAAGGAGGAGGTTAATCAATTCAACCGTATATTTTTTTTTATAAACTTATTTTTGTGTTGGCTCACAGTAATTCCAATCGGGAAATTGTTGCCTATATTAATTTCCGATGCCGCCAGGTGTACAAACCTAAACAAATTAGGTAATTACAGTATTTCAAATTAGGTCTTTACAAAACTGTAGGTGCTATTTGCTTTTTACTAACTGGTTTTTGAATGTTCAAAAACCAGTTCATGATTTATTATTACAAATGCCCATGAAAGATGGAAAATACTATCATATTTGTCACGTTACACAAATAAAGATACTGAAATAACGATCTAAATATGAATGTTGGATTGCATTGCATTAGTCAATACATTCAAATTCCAGTTGTTTGAATCCATATCAGTTTGTTTCATATCGACAATAATGTTATTATAATGTAATCGAAAGATTGTCATACAAATTTCTAAGCTAAACGAGACAAAATCTATCTATTTGGAATCATTTGATTTGTCTTGATAAGCAATTAACAATATGAATATACGGTCAAAAATATTAATGATTTATGATAATTCTCTTGATTATTTCTTTGTTATGATACATTCATAACAAAGAAATAATCAAGATGCAAACTAATCGTAAAAAGTAATGACGAAAGACAAATCCCAAGTTATGAAATTTAAAGTATAAGCAAGTAAAGAAATAGTCGAAACATATTATATTCGAAATAGTCGAAACATATCATAGTCAATTATAATAAAAAGTTTACATAATCGCAAAAAGTAATGATTAAGGACAAAAACCCAAGTTATGAAATTGCAACATTCATGCAAAGAGTAAGGAAGACCACGGCCAAGGGCCTAGTGATTACGACCGGACCAGTACAACCGGTTCCAGAGAGGTCAACATATTAAGAACTGCAAGCAATTCAACGGCACATATTGGAAGTTATAGTTTAGCTTTCGAATAAATAAATATATAACCCTCTTATAACAAATCTAAGACTAACTTTAGGACTTGGTTTAATTTAAACTATTATCTAAAAGCTGGCCAATAAGACAACAATGAGATCTTGTCGACTGTCTTTGTCAACTTCTTATGGTTCGCGTTTTCAGTATCGGTTTCGGTTATCAGAAGATAACCGAACATTTTGTATCTTTGGTGACCGAGAGGTCTTCGCATTGGAATTAAATGCAATCCAGCATCTGCGAGATGCGGGTTCAAATGTTGGCGTGACGTACAACGTGATTTTGAACCCCCTAGCTATATTGAAATCTGGGAATCAGAATCCCTAATGGAATACAGAATTGCAAGAAAAAAGGGTAAAATCCGAAAAAGAAAATTAGGTTTCCCCTACAAAGTCGTCGATCAGCTGGACGCATTTCTATGAAAGGATAAATTTATTTTTTCGTTTTTTACCCTTTTTTCTTACAATTCTGTATTCCATTAGGGATTCTGATTCCCAGATTTCAATATAGCTAGGGGGTTCAAAATCACGCTGTATAGCTATGAGTTTGTAACTCAATCTGACTGATGTAAGATCATTGTCGAATCGACCAGTTGATACGCATAATTCATCTTGAAAAGATAATTCAAAAGGTGTTACTAACACAGATAACCGCACAATGGCAAAACCCCACAACGAATCCTAATACACGAGCAAAAAAGGCGATAAAAAGCACCCATGGTCCCGGGCCATTGTTCATTTGTTCATAACAGGTGTGTGAGTCACGGAGAACAGTTAGGTCCATCCGTGGCGATTTTACATGGTATCAGTAACCCGAAATTAGGCAAATCGGTTTCGTCTGACTCAAATTGATGGTTTTAATTTGCATTAGGACGTTGTATTCCAAAAAGGCGTTGCTGAAATGTTGGAGAGATATTCTTTGTACGACAAATAATCTATGAAAATTTATTTGGTATTGACCTAACTAATATTATAAATGCGAAAGTGAGTTTGTTTGTTTGTTTTTTACGCTTTCATTAAACCTTTCCTTTTTTATTAAACCTTTCGCCTTTACTACATAACCGATCGTCATGAAATTTTGCTTATACGTTATCTGGGGTACGGAAAAGGACTTAGGGTACCTTTTATTCCGGTAAAAAGTACTGTTTCCGAGGGGTCGACATTGACGTAGGCGGAGCCGCGGGCGAAAACTGCTTGATCATAAAGACTGCAAGTAGCGAATTTTAAAATATAGCTACATCTATGATATATTTTTATAAAATTACATTATGTGCAGCAATGTAGCAGAGTGTAAAAGTTGAATCTAATGCAACACGATCCTTCTTTCCTTCGAAGAAGCTTTTATCTAAAACTTTCAAAAGAAAATGTATTTGTTTTTCGTGTTTGTGTGTGTGTGTGCGCGCGCGTCTGAGGGTGTGTGTGCGTATGTGTGTGCTAAAAATAAACACACAACAACAAATAAAAGAAAAAGCTATAATTTAGATATATATAAAATATAAATATAATAATATAAATATATACGGACAAATCACACAGATTGAGCTAGCCCCAAGGTAAGTTCGAGACTTGTGTTATGGGATACTACTTATCTCAACGATACTATATTTAATAACAAATACATATATAGATACACATCCAAGACCCAGGCCAATCTGAAAAAGATCATTTTCCATCTTGACTTGGCCGGGGATCGAACCCGGTCACTCCGTGTCGCAGGCTGGCGTGTTGACCGCTGCGCCACGGAGCTAGTCAAATTTTGATGTTATTTGATACCAGAAATAGAAAATTACAAAGATCTAGACAGTCTCAGCTAGAAGTGCCTACAATTTTATCTGTGTGTATGAATGAATCAGAGATAATGAAGTTCCTAGTAATAATCACTGATGAAATTATTGTTTTAAAGTAATTGATGTAGATTAGATTTGTATGATACATGTATTGTATTGAAGGCGTCGCCCGATTTAAAATAGATAACTTTAGTTGGATATCGATGTAAAGTATTTTAATATTACACATATTTATTAACAAGAATATACTACTATACAATAGTGTAAATTAATAGATTTTATTTTGAATTCTTACATGAGTTGTACAAAAAGGCAGTTTTTGAAAGTAGTCTAAATCACACTTTCTTTTGAAATTTCTATAGAACTAGTAGGAAGATTGTAATCTGTATATCAGCAGAGACAACTCTGTTTATTTGTGCATCACCTTTTTAAAGAGAATTTACTCTTTATTGAAATACCTCAGTAGCCAGCTCTCATTTTAAGATATACTACTCGGAAGGAAGTAAAGCTCTAACGATAGATACGTCCAAATCCGTTGAGGCCTTTTGAAGTTATGGTGGAATTAAGAATATTTTGCAGTCCAAGCCGTTCGTTTGTGGAACTTATTGCCAATCCACATTCAATGTGCTCAGAGCTTTCGCAGTTTTAAATAACTGAAACTAATAGATCTGATAGCAGGGTGTGCATGGCCGATTGCCCGTGTCACCTACTTGAAATGATGATGACAGTTTTAAAGATCTCGATAAATCATACTTCTTAGAATCTTAAACTATTCCTTTGATATCTATGTTGTTTCAATTTTACCTTTTTTTTCCCCCTCCTTCTTTTTATTCATTAGTTACATAGTTTTTATCTTATCTTTATCTCATAAACTCGAAAACATACATATATTTTTATGACAGCCGTGTAACAATAAATCAGACGCAATTTAAGTTGAATACATAAATATGCTACAGCACCGTTAGAATATGATTTTCGTGAAAAACCAGTCTTAATAAAAATCCTAATAATATATCTAATAAATATTTATAAGTAAAAGCTAATGTTGACGATGTACTTTCATATAAAAAAAGATGTAGATCATGCAATAAAATGCATTATTGAAGATAATTTTTAAAATTAATATATAAGGAAGATTTAATATCGTTCGTTTTGACACTAATTAATAGCTATTGTTAATTATCTTCGTCTTCTTCTTGTCGCATCTTTGGCTTTAATTAAGTTTTATTTAGGTTTAAATAATTTTATTTAAATTAAAGATGATACAAGACAGTTATAATGAAGTCGGTGATTAAAGTCAGATTTATATGAATAAAATGGGCTGCAATTAATAGAAATTAATGTAGAGTTTGTTGATTGTTTCACAAATCATTAATTTAACAACTAATTTTATAATATCAGATAATATTTTTAAGCAAAAAAACTGATGCATTCATCAATGGGCTGGCCTGTATTTTGGTCAAAAGATCAGTATTGCCATACAACGTGGCAATGCTGCCAGCCTTCTGGGCAAACTACCTCGGGGTAATGAGCTGCCAGGGTAATTTTTTTGTTTTCTATTTATAAGTTTTTTTTTTTAGGTTATTGTTATAAACAATACTTTGAAATAAAATATTAATTTCTTTACCAATATTACGGGTATAATATTTTAGATCGGGACATTTGAATAATTAATAACTTGTGTTAGAAGATCCCGCTCTTCAATAACATAAGTGTTTAAATATTAAGGTACTTACAATACACAAGCAGCGTATGCAATTCACGTCAATATAAAATGTATTGTAAAAGTCCTTCGTCATCTTTTCTGATCATAATATCACAGCTACTATATATCACATGGATTCTCTTTAGCTAAAAGATAGTTGTTATTGTAGACTAGATCTAGACCACGAAAAAATAAATATACAGTGCTCTAGAATCAGCGACCTATAATTTAAAAATCACCTTTCTAATATTTCATCACAATTCCTTATCATCGTGTCACAGCACTCACAGCTACCTGACTTGATATGTAATTACTGTTACATTAGTTGCATTACAGTTGTTTGTTTTAGGCAAGTGACAACTGCCCCACATTTAGGCATTAAACTCGTTTGCTTGCTAAACTGTGACTATTTTTAAAACTATGTATATCTGGTACAGTCAAAGTCATAAAATTGTCTTCAAATTCAGATTGTTTTGGACATGTTCCTTTTTGGGCACTCATGGCCTAAAAAAGGAGTGTTATGTCTTCAGGATTCATGAAGTATATTTATGTAGTGTATTTATTTATAATTATTAACGGTAAAACAGATAATGATGTATGGTTAAGTGTCATAAGAAACCTTTTTAACAGGGACCGACTAGTCGTGTTTATTTCTTTTCTAATTCCTGGGTCGTTTGATCCCCAGCCAGGTCATGATGGATAGGATCTTTTTCAGATTTATATAAGTACTAGCTTTCGCCCACGGCTCCGCCCGCGTCAATGTCGATCCCTCGGGAATAGTACTTTTTCCCGGGATAAAAGGTAGCCTATGTCCTTCTCCGTACTCCAGAGAACTTGTATGCAAAATTTCATGATAATCGGTTCAGTAGTTACGGCGTCAAAGCGTAACAAACAAACAAACAAACAAACTCACTTTCGCATTTATAATATTAGTAAGGATTTATTATAAAATATGGTATCGTTGTGTTAGTATGGATGTTCACAACTTACTGTGGGACTAGACTAATCTGCGCAATTTGTTTGTTACCCTACAAATTTATTTGTTAAAAACCTCTTTAGATTATCCTGCATCGTTTTGCTGTTGTTGTGTTGTTGTATGTGTACAACAGCAAAAAAGTGCTGTTGTTGTATCATATCGATTAAGATTTTTGTTCGTCTGCGGACAACCGCGTGTTAGGCATTGCATATTTTTTATTCAGAGCACATTGTATGATCAAGTTTCTTTTCATCGGTTAAGAATGACGTAGAATACCACACTACTTAATAGTGGGTAGTATTAAAGAAGTACGAATTATTGAAATGCATATACCCTACGGGGCAATATGAGATGAGAGAATTCGACGCAATAATTCGAAGCCACGGTGGTGTAATGGTATCACACTTAGGGCGTAAACCTAAGGGACGTGGGTTCGAATCCTACCTGTGGCCGAGTTTTTTTTTCATCACATATTTTTAATTTAAAGCACATTCTATGGTTTATACCGGCTTTATTTCCTATCGCATTATTTGGTCCTCTCTTTCTTCTTTCCTATTATCTTAATCAGTCACACTATACACAGATATCAAATAGTTACTTATGTTCAACATATCTCCTAGTTAAAATGAAAAATGTCTGACTAATTCTGTGATCAACACTTTGTACTGAAATTAAACTTAAAAAGATATATTCACTCGATTGTACATTACAGTACACAAAAACATCCGAATAAAAATGCAATACGTTACTTGTACATTAACGATTATATCATTAATATCGCTGTAAAATTAATTGAAATTTATTCACGAAGTAACTTGTCAATAGCGCCAAACATTACTAGGTCTTGACATACATACACGAATTGCTGTTCATTTGTTTTTAGCAATAAATCGTTTGATGTCTGTCGTATACGATTTATGCAACCATACCCTTTGCTCCTTTGAAGTATACTTTTCTATTTTATATATTTCTAATATTCTTCTATTGCAAGAGCTAGTGGCGAAACCTAATATCATCGGCGAAATTAAGGCCCACAGGCTTCGTCGGCTTGGCTACTTGGAGTGGAGACGATGGAGAAGAGTCGTGCAGTAAAAAAGACTTTTATGGAAAAGCCAGTCGGTTTTCAGACGTCCAGTCGGTCGTCCTCGATATCGTTGGATGGACGAGGTCAAGAAGGACCTGCGCGAGCTAAAGGCCGATACTGGCAAGAGGTGGCGCAGGACAGACCGAAGTGGAGGTACTTGTTATCAGAGGCCAAGATTCACTTTGGGTTGCCATCTTATTTAGTTTTTTAGGTACTTAAATAAGGTTTTGCAAAATTTTCATACAAGACGTTCAAAATGAAAGCGAAACGGTACTGCAAAATTGTGGTTAATTGTGGTATCCACAACATCTTGGCGGTTTTTTGCAAATACGCGCGCGTGGCTTCCCGAGCTTGCTTGTCCTCTATTCATCAGAGTTAGTAAGTTTAGTATCCCCTGTGAGTATCCCCAATACCTTTATTTCCTTCCCAAATGCAACTTTCATCCTGCTTCATCTCAAAAATGCTTTCGATGGGCAGTAGCGTTTGCAGCACAAGAAACTGCAGCACATGTTCTTACTATAAGAGATGAAAGAAAGTCCCGAAACCGAAGAGCATGCAAGAGGAGAGTGACGAGTGCAGATGAAGCTAGAGAAATTTGTCAGGACCGTAGCAAGTAGAGATCCATAGTCTACTTACCCACATGGGAAACAAGCGTGATAATATGTGTTTACGTATAATGTATTTAATAATAAATATATAGGGACACAAATTGAGCTAGCCCCACAGTAAGTTGTGAACTTGTGTCGTAGGATACTTACTCAACGATACTATATTTTATAATTGATACATAAATAAATAAACATCCAAGACCTAGGTTAACCTGGTAAAAATCGTTTTCCATCATGACCCGACCAGGGCTCAAACACGGGAACCCTTGTGTCGCAGGTTGGCGTGTTAACCACTGCGCCACGGAGCTCGGGTAATGTTTTAAATAAATAAAGGCAAGAGTCCGATCAATTACAATTTATCTTCGCTCTGAATAACCATTGAGATCAAAATAAATAGAACAGAAACAGAAAGGATAAGACAAGACAAACATTGTTGAGATGGCACGCCTTGATAAAGCTGTTGACCTACATCGATGCACTGATTACATCTCTAAGCCTAAGACTGTGTTACCACCAAAAGATATGCTATTTAATGGTGCATCCCCGACCAAGAAATTTCGGGAGCTGCAGCAAGACCTGAAAAGCCCGACGCGTGGCTACCAAAACCGGACCCATGTACCGGGGCGGTAGGACACCGAAACCGGACGAGGTCCCGGGAAACAACGAGTATGTTCTAAATCATTCATCATCATCATCTTTACAGCCGCAAAATGTCTACTTCTGGAGAAGGGCCTCTCCCAAGGATTCTTTGTTCCATGAGAGGATATTGCCATATTCATCACGCTTGGCAGGCGGGTTGGCGAACGCAGTTTCTTTAGTTTCTTGTGCTTCCAACGCTATCGGAAGCATTTTTAAGCTGAGGAAAGCTAAGAATATGCTGGATCTGGGTGATATGGGATGGGATTATAGTTCTTACTTTGATGTTTATGAATTATTTAGTTGTCCGAATGTGCAGCGCCTAGACAAACCATAACATGGTTTTTAGGCGTTAATAGATAAGGAAAATTGTTTTGTGTGAATTATTTGAATTAAATAAATAAAAAAAAAAACAAAGTTATTGGGATACTACTTACTCGGATAAATGGGGGAAAGCAAATAGCAGCTCGGGAGGCCGTACCCGTACCCGATGCTATACTTGCAACCACCGGACAGGCTGATGAAGATAACGCCCCTGACCTTCTGAATACCATCAAATTATTTAAGTAGCACACATAGATCGAAGAGCCGATGGCCGATGGGGCAGAAAGGTGCTTGAATGGCGACCACGTACCGGCAAGCGCAGCGTTGGACACCCAACGACAAGGTGGTCGGACGACCTAACCAAGGTCGCAGGAAGACGCTGGATGCAGGCCGCTTCCAACCGGTCATATTGGAAATCCTTGGGGGAGGCCTATGTCCAGCAGTGGACTTCTTGCGGCTGAGATGATGATGATGATGATTTAAGTAGCAAATTTTTCAGTCGGATGTTATGCTGTTTCAGGACATGCGTTCACGTCATCCGTATGATAAGACAGTCCTCTTACACCGAGGAAATTACATGGCAATGAAGATTTGGATTGTGTGAATGGATGCCGTGTGGTATCCGGCAGAGTAGAATAGGACCACTCCAAGTCTTCCCGTGGATGTCGTAGAAGGCGACTTAGGAAATACAAGCTAAACAAAGCTTACAAACATCTAAGAGACCTCTCCAACCCGTCTGGCCAGCGTGGAGAGTGTAGGCCAAGTCCTCTGGCTGCTCTGACCAAGTATGGCCCTAGTAGTACAGAGAGGGTCATGCTCCTGTAGTGGAGACTAAAAAGGACCTGATGATGATGATGATGATGATGAAGATTTGGATAGGCATGTAACATACTCGTTTTCATCGTCACTTACCATCAGGTGAGATGGGAGACAAATGCCTAATCCAATTTTTAGTAAAAAAAAAATAGTAAAAAAAGATTTATAAGCAAAGGTCGTGATTGATCGTAAAACAAACCTTGGTTTTGTTATAAAACACTAACGTTTTCATTCCCAAGAAACACGTCAACGACTCCTCAGTTTATTAAAACTTTATTGCACATAAAGATTTTAGTTAGCCATGATCATAAATTAACAAAAATACAGAAGAATAGTTCAGGTGGTCGAGCGAGACCAGACATGTTGCAGAACGTAGAAATAAATAAAATTAAAATACCGCAGAGACTAACTTATATACAATGTAAAAAATGCCCGAATAGTTCATTTAACAATAAATTGTTATTAAGCCTAACTAGCCCGAGAGCAAGCTGTCTTTTCAACTTCAAACAAAAATATATTATCTTCTTCTCTCTTTAAAATATAATTTACTAGCTTTCGGCCACGGCTCCGCCCGCGTAAATGTCGATCCCTCGGGAATAATACTTTTTCCCGGGATAAAAGGTAGCCTATGTCCTTCTCCGCACTCCAGAGAACTTGTATGTAAAATTTCATGATGATCACCATGATGTTCAGTAGTTACGGCGTGAAAGCGTAACAAACAAACAAACAAACTCACTTTCGCATTTATAATATTAGTAAGGATAATCATTTTGTAATTGACAACGATTGGATACTTGTTGACGGCCTTTATGATGTCAATTTGCAATTTGTAAATTTCAAGACCTGCCGTATTGTAAGAAGTATAAATTTTCTTCAGAAATTTCATCAGGGTCATCCACCGCGTCCGCTATTATTGTGTCCCGATTCCGAGATAGTAACGCCGGCGCCGATGTAAACCGATATGAAAAACATCTTCTTTTTATTTCAAAGGGTATGCTGTTCAATTAGTCCCAATTCAATTTCATCAATATCGGTTTAGCAGTTTGATTAAAGTCGGGTTTTTATGTATTTATTTATTGAATTTCTTCGGTAATACAATGGCCAAAATTAATAGATGATTCACTTCTGTACTCTCCGTATTTTGTTTGACAAACGTAACGAGTCGACTAATTCCAAAACGTTAATAAACTCGTCAAAGGCAGAAATAGCGCGCTATTCTTAAAATCTCGTTTCCGTTGCAAATCGTTTATTTCTCTTTGACGCCTAAACTAAGGTCCTGGTAGGAATGCTTTTTTTACGTGACAAAAGATGGACACGGATCTTCTGGCTTGAGAAAAAGAAATAACCATACATACATAAAAACACGTCTTTTTCCCTTGCGCGTTAGACAGAGCCTAGATCTTCTAATAGACTTCAAAGCCACGTTAACGTGTTGATGGGCGTGTAGATGGAATGGAAAACGGAATCAAAATATTGTTTGGTTCGCTTACATGATTTCTCGAACTTTCGTTCCATCTCTCGATATGTTTGACGATCTGAGCGGGAAGAAAAGCAGCTGGTATATTTTACGGTTTTTTTTTGTTCTCCTAGACCAGCATGGTATATCATTTATTTAATCAATAAAAATAAAAACCGGCCAAGTGCGGTATAAATAACTTAATATTCTGTGAATATTTCAAGCGTATACCCGTTGCCGTTATCAATATCAAGCAAAAACAGATCACGTTTGTTGTATGTGAGCCCCCTTAAATATATATTTTATTCTATTCTTTTGTATTTGTTGTTATAGCGGCAATAGAAATACGTCATCTATGAAAATTTCACAAACATATTAAGTTTGCATCACTCTTTGATGCCAACCGGCCTATGACTTCACAAACCCCATACATTCCTCATTACCTCACTCACAATAATTTAAACATTAAAAAGAACAACAATGGCGTTACCACGGCGTTACCAAACATTCCCAGCCATTGCCAAACCTACGACGAAAGGCACAAAAAATAAATAAAAAACTTTTGTGGCGCCTCACTTTCAAAACACTAACGCTGCCGTGGTCTATCGTGTGTCTATTAGGGTTTTGTTTATATTGCTTCTTTTATTAACTAACTACGTGGTCCAATAGTTAAGGCGATTGCCTGTAGACCCGGGGGTCGTGGTTCGATTCCCACGGGAAGCAAACTTTGTTTAGTTCTTTCCAGTTTGGTTAAGACATTGCAGGCTTGAGTTACCTGATTGTCTGATAATAATGATGATTCCGTGCTTCGGAAGGCACTTTAAGCCGTTGGTCCCGGCTGCCATGTGGTAGTCGTTAAAGGAAACACGTCAGAGACCGAGAGAATGTTCCGAAGAACTTTGACAACAGGGTGTGCTGGTCGATTGGCCATGTCACTTACACGAAATGCTGATGATGATGCTTCTATTTAACCTATTGATAAATTGAGAGGTTCTCAAATGAGTTAATACGGTTGTGTAAATAAGTACTGTAGGCTGCACTATTACCTACTGTTATTTAATTAAAGATTTCTATTATTTATTATATACTAGCTTTCGCCCGCGGCTCCGCCCGCGTCAATGTCGGTCCCTCGGGAATAGTACTTTTTCCCGGGATAAAAGGTAGCCTATGTCCTTCTCCGTACTCCAGAGGACGTGTATGCAAAATTTCATGATGATCGGTTCAGTAGTTACGGCGTGAAAGCGTAACAAACAAACAAATAAACAAACAAACTCACTTTCGCATTTATAATATTAGTAAGGATAAGGATAAGGACTAAAGGAAAACCGTATCAATGATAAGGATCGGCTACAGAACCCCCGAACTAATGTTGTGCCGTGCACGAACTGTTCAAGAACGGTGAGAATGGATTTTTTCCGGGAATTTCATTTTCTTTCTCTCGAGTGTGGGAATTATTAAGAAGTTCTCGAGAATTATTGGAAATTACCTGCAAATTTCCGTGAGAAGGAATCATGAGAACAGACAATTTATCTCCGGCACATCACTACCCCAACGTGTATTGTTTACTAACTATGCTGCTGGGGTCATTCCTATTCCTATATTTGCGATTCTAACGACCATTTTTTTCAAAACTTGGCAATACGACGCTTCCTGTAACCATCTAGAATCATTCTCATTATCTTCATCATTAGGTCTTTTTAGTCTCCACTGCATGAGCATGGCCCTCTCTGTACTACCGGAGCCATACTTAGCTAGAGCAGACAGAGGATTTAGCCTACACTCTCCTCGCTGGCCAGACGGGTTGGAGAGGTTTCATTGATGTTTATGAGCTTTGTTTAGCTTGTATTTCCTAAGTCGCCTCTTACGACATCAATGAGACTAGAAGTGTTCCTATTCTACTCTGCCGAAACCACACGGCTAAAAGTCATTATGAGTATAAGTAATAATATCTTTTTAACAACCATGAGGTCATTAGTAGAAACAAGTTCTAGCAAACGAGACAAATAAACAAATATTAATATTTAAGTATACGTTATTTTTATGGGAAACTATAAGAAATCCGACCTTCGTGGCTCCGTGGTGCCTTTGAACCGTAGGTTCTATCTCCGACTAGGTCAAGATGAAAAACATTATTTTACAGATTGTTCTAATTCTTCGATGTTTCTCTATATAAGTATTTATCATAAAACACTTAATCGCACCACCCATAATATATATTTATTGACTAGCTCCGTGGCGCAGCGGTCAACACGCCAGCCTGCGACACGGAGTGACCGGGTTCGATCCCCGGCCAGGTCAAGATGGAAAATGATCTTTTTCAGATTGGCCTGGGTCTTGGATGTGTATCTATATATGTATTTGTTATAAAATATAGTATCGTTGAGTTAGTATCCCATAACACAAGTCTCGAACTTACTTTGGGGCTAGCTCAATCTGTGTGATTTGTCCGTATATATTTATTTATTTATTATTTATTTATTTATATCTCGGATTGGTCTCAAGGTTTGACTGGCAGAGAATGCCTTACGGCATTAAATCCGCCTGTTTGTACTTTTTATTGTGCAATAAAGTTTTAATAAGTAAATATACTCATAGATAGTTTAGTTATGAGTTGTATATATGTATATTGTATATATTTTATATTCTCGCTATATTGTCTTCCTTTTTAATTTCACTGTACCTATTATCTTTCTTTCAATTTTCCAATTATCCAAAGGTAGCCTGGAAGAGATTGTTGTGCGCTAAGGCCGCCTTTTGAACTTTTAATTTTTTATTCTTTATATACTTTTTATAACATACTGTTCGAATTCGAATGTGCAATCATCATCATCATCATCAGGTCTTTTTAGTCTCCACTGCACGAGCATGACCCTCTCTGTACTACCGGAGCCATACTTGGCCAGAGCAGACAGAGGATTTGGCCTACACTCTCTTCGCTGGCCAGACGGGTTGGAGAGGTTTCATTGATGTTTATGAGCTTTGTTTAGCTTGTAAATCGTAAGGTCTAAGGTCCTATTCTACTCTGCCTTGGGCCTTGTGGCCTCCGCCTATCCATACTCCATACTAATATTATAAATGCGAAAGTAACTCTGTCTGTCTGTCTCCTTTTCACGCTACAACCATTGAACCAATTTGGATGAAATTTGGTGTGGAGGTATTTAGAGGGTACCTTTCATCCCGGGAATTTCTACTTACTATTTCAAAGGGATCGAAAATAACGCGGGCGGAGCCGCAGGTATAAGCTAGTTTATTATATTTATAGGTCATGAATTTTATAGCCCGTATTCCTTGATTACGTGATACGTGACGATGATACGGACTTAAACGAGACATACATCAGAATATGTTTGCGCATTTAGAAGTTGTGATAACTTCTAAATGCGCGAACATATCTCTCGAGTAAACAAACTCAAAACTTAATACAATGTTTTTTTTTTTGTGTAGTTGTTTATAATAATAATGTATTAAGTACGTTTGGGTCTATTTGAAAATCAGTGTTTTTGTATCTCGGTGCAAAATAATCGCTGAGTTATGGCCTTTTTGCCTTGCTGCAGCACACAAATGACATTTTTGCTCATGTATTAGATATAAGATTATTTGTTTAACGGCAATTTGTGTGTTTGTGGCAAATCAAATAAACGTTTTATCTATCTATCTATTTAATCCTAACTAATATTATAAATGCGAAAGTGTGTTTGTTTGTTTGTTTGTTACGCTTTCACGCTGTAACTACTGAACCGATCATCATGAAATTTTGTGTGGACGTTACATTGGGTATGGAGAAGGACATAGGGTACATTTTATCCCGGGAAAAAGTACTGTTCTCGAGGGATGGACATTGAAGCGGGCGGAGCCGCGGGCGAAAGCTAGTCACACAATAAAAACATGATTGATGTACAACTAACCGGATTTTACACGAGTGTAACTGCGGGCGGAAAGCTAGTTTTTTCTGTGAAGTGTGTTATAATGTGAGTCAGTGTTTTGTACAGGTTGTACCAACATACTAAGCCGCTTATCACGAAAGACAAATACATTACGCTGATAAAGGATGTAACTGATATTGATCTAGAATGTTTGTAGAATCATAACTTTCCATTAGGGTCCGTTCAGACAGAGAGGAGCGCAGCGGAGAGAATTTTATTAAGGCACTGAAAAATCAACTTTAAAATTATTTAAATAAAGTGCATTACATGCTTGAACATGGCGCAGGAAGCCCCGCGCGCAGTTCATTGTAATAATTCTAAAATTGATTTTTGAGCGCCTTAATAAAATCCTCGCTCGTCTTTGTCTGAGCTGACCCTTAGAGACCGACCGAAAATTCGGTTTAGGTTTAGCCAAGTAAGTGTCATAAAAATAGCGTTTCGGCCACAGTTTCGGTTTTGGCATAAAATCAAATGAAAAACCAAACTGCTTACGTAACTTATTTTGATGCGAATTAAATGCAATCAATTTGGAACTTTCAAATCTATACTAATATTATAAAGCTAAAGAGTTTGTTTGTTCGTTTGATTGTTTGTTTGTTTGTTTGTTTGAACGCGCTAATCTCAGGAACTACTGGTTCAAATTGAAAAATTCTTTTTGTGTTGGATAGTCCATTTATTGAGGAAGGCTTTAGGCTATAAAACATCACGCTGCGACCAATAGGAGCGAAGCATCAATAAAAAATGTTTTGAAATCGGGGAAAAATTATTCATCTATACTATTAAATCATAATAACAGAAAAAGCCGCGGACGAAGTCGCGGGCAACAGCTAGTTTATGATAAAAAGCGATTTTATAAGGTAACAAAGGGGATAAACGAGAGACGCATTTTTTTTTATCTATGGTGATAAAAAACAAATACTTAATGAAAAGACAACTGAATAAAATAAAATGTGATTTGACGTGCCTGCAAGTGACTATTTTCTGAATTAACGTTTAGATTTTGATTTTGACTGAATTGAGAAATCTTGCCTTTTTGGATGGCGGTTGTAAATATATTCAAGTTTTTTTGAATAAGGAAGATCTTTGAATACCTACGCGTTTAAGGTTTAAAAGCATAGAGTTAAACCTTTTAAAAATTGCGTATGTTTAAAAGGTTTAAAAAAGACAATAAGTGTTTAATATGTCATGTCTGGCATGGCAACCCTAAGAGTTAAAAATATTTTTCAATTTGAATTTCTTGATTCTTAGAAATAAATATTTTAATGATCACAACATCTAGTTCTTTCAATTCAGAATTTCAGACCAAGTTCATTCCCTATCTCAATTTTATCAATTTGATAAAATTCCTACGAAGAGATGTCGAAGACATCAAGATCTGTATTCTGATGACGATAATTCGATAAGATACAAATTCGCAAAGTTTTCTTTCCTAGTGATCAAATTTGGAACTAATAGTTTTTCATACTTCACTCTGTAATTTTCATATACAAGTAGCGCCATTTTAAGTCTGTCAATGGGCCAACGAATCTTGGTGTATTGTAGTTACCTGCGTTCTTTATGCTCTAAAACATTTGATACACTTTGTACATCTCGAGTATCAAGATTATGAACAACAGGTAATATCTGTAAACCTACTTGATGTTATTGCGACGTGGTAAGTGAAATATCAAATATTTTATTGTCAGACCTAATTTGGCTGCAGATATTTTTTTAAATAAAGACTTTTTAACAGAATGTTTGATGTTGTTTTCAGGAATTTTGATGGGTACTTTGAATCATATGACGTTGGATTCATCTCTCAGCAGATCACGATCGTATGGATGTGTTTTATTGAGATAATGCCGTCAAGTTCATCCTATAAAACTTCTTTAAAAGCTGTGTATACCATAGCGCCCACAGAGCAAGCGCCCGAGATAGGTATATACTTAGATTAAAAGGGTCGTACAGTCGTATCGTAACCTATTATTGTAATTTTTTCAGGTTCCTAAATCAAAAAGCAATGAATTTCCGACTTTTCTCCCACTCTTAATAAGTCGGTTGGAAGAGATTGCTTTTAGTGATAAAGTCATCTAATTGTACACAAATTCATTAAAATTACTCATTTGTATTTTTAATATGGTGCAATAAAGAATTTTTGTATTGTATTGTATAAGGCATTCTGCAAATAAATTTGCAATAGGTATTTTCCACACTACATGGTTATTAACACAACAAGAAATTAAATACCTATATTCGTGAATGGATTTAAAGGGAGGGCAGGACTAAACACAAATGGTTGGTTTGGGTAAAGAAGGTTATGAAGAAGGCAGGAGTAGATACAGGAAAGTGGGAGACCAAAACTTTGTGGAAGAAATAGATGTATTCGCAGTGGGATATGGTAAGGCAGATGATGCTAATGATAAAAATAAGAAAAAAAAATAACAAACATCCTAATATTACAATTGGCACGAAATATTCATTTTAATAAAAACTAGCAGCTTCGAGGCTAGTGTAATATATGTAATTACGAATTCGAGTAAATAAAATAGTTATAAAACGTTAATTAATAACGAGCAGGCAGAAATCAAAGAATCCTAATTAAAAAATATACGAGTGCCACGCAATTCACCCAATTATTTCGCTAATTAAGTGATGATGTTCATTGAAAACAAAGTACGGAGGCCCTCGTAACGCTACGAGGATTCTGTTCAAAAATATAATAAAAAACTTACTTACCTCAAGTTTTTTGGAGTATTCCTCAGAAACGCGTTCCTGTTCCTTCTTCAATTCCTCGTTCTTCTCCAGCAAAGCCTTCCCCAGTTCAGCAGCCAGGAGCAAATCCGACTCCTTTTGCTGCAACTGTGTCCATACATCCACCTCTTGATTTCCCTCCACAACACCACTAGTATCCCTTACCGCCGACATCTCTTTTACGTATTCCTCTAAATCTTCGTAAAAGTTCTTAGCTGATAAACTCAAAACTGATGGGGTAATTCTGTTCGCACTCCTGCTTCTACTACGTCTGTGTTTGTTTATAGGTGTTGAAGATCTTATGTCTCCTCTGCCAACGAATTCTGTTTCGTCTGTGATAAAATTGGGCGATTTATTACGATCGGGCGGTTCGGGGTCGTGTCTAGAACTTTTTCTACTTCTACTAATATTTGCACTAACTTCACCGGCCATTTAATCAACTAAATCGCTAAAACTACAAGTTATTATTAACTTTGCACTATTTTCTCGTAATTGTTCTTTTTGAAGAGTTTCTCTATAGCCTGCTGGAGTTTCGTCGACTTCGGTACTTGAATTTTGACGTTCTTGAATATATGTTCGAAATCCTTTTTTAATGCCATTATAGTAACTTTTGGTTCACAGTTGTATCAACATTTCGGTACACTGCACTTCACTTCACTGACACGGAAAGATGTTATGTCGATACACTCGCGGGCCGTATGCCGTGCCGCAGATGTCGCCCCGACAACGGTTCGAGCACAACAGACCGACGGAAACCTTCGAGGCAGAACGAACCCTGACGGTCAGAGATTATTTAGCCGCGCAGAGGGTCGTGCAGGTAGAAAACATAAGAGTGTAATGCCTAAATATCCGACAGATGAAACCCATTTGACTATACACTCACTATCACAAAGAGTGAGAGAAATCCTTTAACATACGTGTTATTCCATATCTTGTTTTTGACTTATGATATTTGTTTTGTTATTACTAGGTTAATCATTGTAAAGAAAACATCACTATTGCGTAAGTATTATTTTTCCTCTGCGTATACAAATTGGATTGCGTATCGTATGGTTTAAATATTAAAAGCTGGTGAACACTGATTGTACAACAAAACCTACATCGATATATTACTCATTAACTTATATATTTCACTTACTTCATTTTATTTGATAACGCCGACCAGTTGAGTATATTCAGAAGGCCATCTTCAGTATTTAAATACTGAAAAAAATATTAATTGATAGTTTAATGAAATAATATAAACATGTTTTTCAATTTCTTTTCGTATAAAATATGTCTTCTATGAAGTAAGTCACATGTAGGTACAATGAAAACAATGAAAAAATACCTAATCTTTGACGCAAACCAACACGTGCGATACGAGACAGCAACAACAGGTACAAACGGAAAGGCTTAAAGCCAGAAAGAGAGAGAAGACACCAAGGTGATCCGAGAGAGTGGTGGGTCAGACCGAAATGGTGCAATACTCATTTTATTGTTGTTTAGTACAGGAAGTGATCTGCTATAAATTTTATTTCCAAAACATTATTTCTGGTAGCCTTGACTTCAAAAAGTATAATTTTGTGAGATAATCTTTGATCGATATTGAATAAGCTTTATTATAGTTATATCATTTGGGGATTGCTTAAATTGGGCACAGTCTAAGTTATAATGATTGTTTTAACTTACGAAACAAAATCTTAAACTTATCAAATGTTACGGTTTTGTAGTGATATTATGATTGATAAAGCTGGAAAACTCTTCCATGCTGGTCGGGGAGAAAATAAAATGCACCCGCTGTTTCTCTTCCCGCGCAGATCGTAAAAGCCGATCGAGGGAATATAAAAATCTGAGGAATCATATTGGTAGGCGATTCGGCTAGCAACCAGTTTTTATTCCTCCCCTCATAATATCCACCAACATGCTAAACGTGGCTCTTACATCATAAAGACCTGGGCTCTGTCTACCCCCAAGGGATAAAGACGTGATAGACTAGTATGTATGAATGTATTAAACTTTTATGAAAATAGCTGTAAATAAAATAATAGTCTTTGTACTTTGTAGGGTACAATACAAATATTCCATGGATCACAGAGAATTGAGACTAATTAAGAAAACTTATCAGTTTTTGGTGTATATTTTTGAAATAAAAAAAGCCGGCCAAGTGCGAGTCGGACCCGCGCACGAAGGGTTCCATACCTCTATCCGTACATCTATAATAAGTTTAAAATTATTAAAAATATTTTAATGATATCATGTAACTTTTCTCTTATCTGTGTTTTATGACGTTTCTTCGTACCAAATTTCAAGATTCTGAGTTCATGGGAAGTACCCTGTAGGTTTGATTTGCAGCATAAAAGGCTGTATCTTTTGATTGCGTTGGCTTAGAAGTTTGATATTTTCACAGCTCCAAGGGACAAAAGACCTGAAAAAAAAGGACCGAAAATGTAGCCCACGGTTTATAGTTCAGATGACAACAGTCGGGCGATAGAGGTGTCATCAACACCTGAAGCATAATAGGGTTAAGTAAGACAAGCCTGGCTTTTTTTTTTTTTTTTTTGTATATTCAGGTGTATATATTTATACTATTATATGTATTAATATCATTATTTATGTATCACTGGGATTAACTACTGTAAATAATAATAAATAATTACAGATAAATTAAAAACTAAAACTAACCCTAACTATACAAAAAAGAGAAAACTATAAAGAGAAACCAAACCTAAAAGTAAAAATTTAAAGATAAAAAATGTCTCGCAAATCATTGCCCTGAGGAAGTGTGCCCAAAAGGCTGGCAGCATTGCCACGTTGTATGGCAATGCTTATTCTTTGTGCAAAGAAATTGCCAGCCCTTTGGTCATTGGACACCTCTACCAGTCTTTTGCTCACAAATTTAAACATTTCGTGAGCTGAAGGCCCCCACGGCCCCAAAGTTTCCACACCAAACGGTTCAAATATGTAGCCATCGCCTAGGCATGCATATTTGCGCCGCTTGAGGGACTCGGCGGCCGCTGCAGCCTCACCAGCCTTGGAACTCGTGCCGTGAAGGTGAGAAGATGCGACAGTGTCGACGCAAGTTGCGTCCCACACTAACGGTCGTCCCAGCCTCCAGGGCACAAGTGTCATCCCATCCGGTCTCTTGCCGTCATTCCGGGCCAGACCATTAGGTTCCAGAATGGATGGCACCTGAATCGCGACAAGAGCACGGTGAATGATGTTGTTAAGGTTGGCATGGCGTGCAATACGGCCTGCGCTCCTGGAGCAGGAGAGACCATGATGGCCCAGGCGGTCGACGGTATTACCGCAAGGGCAACGATGCGGGACATTAGTAGCAGCGCCTAAACGTAGGCTGGTCGCTATACGGAAGGTGCCGTCATCCAAAAAGTGCCCAAGTTAAAAGACGGTAGTGCCCGTAGCCATAAACCTGACTCCCATTCAGCAGAAGCAAGGAGACGAGCTCGCTCTACAGAGTTGCTAGCAGAAGATTCAATTAAGCTACTCTGAACAAGTCGGCAAAGCGGCTCATCCCATTGCCTCTGTGAAGCAGGATGGTCTGGAAATTTTGAATTTTGAGATGACTCTGACCATGCGATTTTGGCCTCCGCCAAGCCAGTGATTTCATTTTGAGATGTATTTAATATTTTTTTGAATAAGTTTTGAACGCTATGAGCGGAGGACAAGAAGGCAGGTAAGGCAATACTAGAAATTTTGCGAATTCCTAGGCCTCCCAACCTAATAGGCAAGGAGGCCTGTTTCCAAATATGATGATGGTTAAAATCAATATTTAAAATAGATGATAATGAGTCTTTTACGACATTGTCTAATTTATACAGGAGGTCCGGGTATTTCCAGAAAGGACTACACCGTAAATTATACGTAAAATTTGGGACAAAAAGGCAATGTTTTAGAATAGTGAAAGCAAAATGGGTATGAAGGTTAGAAAGACGGTCGGAAGCGGATTGGAACTTATACATTTTTTCATCGATAAAATTTGGAAATGATTCCTCGAAGATTGGGGAACCTAGGAGACGAAGTGAGGTTTTATCAACTATTTGAATATTGGGAGCTAGGCTATTAAAACGGGCAATAGTTTGAATTTTTTCTAATAACGGCATGTTCTCGTCAATAAAAAGTTCACACTTACCAAAATTTAGCATGAGTCCAATATTTTCTAGTTCACTTTTTAGAAGGTCCAAATCATTAAATACTTTGCTCGATGTGTCGCCTAAACTCCCATCATCTAAGAACCATGTGTTAAATTTAGAATTAAGTTTCTGAATGATAGGATGTATGGCAAGACTGAAAATAACCGGACCTAAGGGATCGCCCTGCTGACACCCTACCTCTGAAGATAAAACGTTGTTTTGGTAGATCAATTTGGAATTTTGACTGTAACATTGCCAAAGAAAGTTATATAATGAAGGAACTTTGTCTTTTACTTGTGTCAGCATTGTACCCCTTTTTACCGAATTGAACGCGTTTTTGATATCCACCTTCAGAAGAACTTCCCCTTTCTGGAGGCTGAGATGGGTACGCAGAGAATGGACGGCGGCTTCACAACCACCCTTGGAACCAAAACCTAACTGAATTGGTTGGAAGTAGTCCCCAAGGGTGGCAGCGACTGCTTTACAGCAAATTTTGGCCGCAAGCCGACGATAACAGAAGCCAACAGCAATCGGCCTGATTCCGCCGTCTTTCTTTTTAAGTGCGCACAAATTGGCCCCATATAGAACCCCAATGACATTTTCATTGACCCGATCCATTAGCATAAAGTTAATAAGGGCCGTGAGGTCCCTCAAAAGGGATCCACCAGTAGCACTGTCACCGCCTAAAAGATCTTTAAGATGTTGCGGAGACAATCCATCTAAACCGCCGGCAGATCCGCTTTTGAAAGACATCACAGCCCTGTACACCTCTTCTTCTGTGACTTGTAGGGCCATATTGGGGTTACTTGGGGCTTCTGGAAAGTTCAAATCCTCAGCTGAAGGTGGATGTTTATCAAGTAAGGCGGAAAGGGTGTCAGGGCTGTTAGGGGCGACTGCATCATCCGAGAAAAGTATTCTAGCGGCTCCTTTGATGTCACCATCGCATATCTTAGACTCCACATGTCCTATTAAATTTTTTGAAAGTGACCGAAATGTACAAGTATTGGAATTGTTACAATTTTGTTTGATTTTTGAAGTTAAATTTTGATTACCAGATGAGTTTTTACTTGAGACATGTAGAGTTCTATATGCGAATGTGAGCAAATGCTCCCAGGCTTGATTTGAGTTTTCAAAAACAGCTTTTCTAATGGTTTCAGATAGATTTTTTGAAACAGTATGACGTGCTCCTTTTGGGATGCGTTTGACTATTGGTAGTGAATTTTTTAATTTGGATAAAAGTTCATGTAATTGTAGGCCGGCAGTAGACGTGGATGACGGGGGAATGATAGGAGGAGAGTTTGAAGATTGTGTAGTGTCTGTTGCAGAAAGATCATTAATAGGTTGTGTTTTATGGACCCTAGCCACATGAATTTTTAGGCCTCTTTGTCCCTTGAAGTACCGAGGCTGGGAGCATTGAGTACACTGAATAAAATTCTCAGATGATGACTGCTGACTTATGCAACCATCACTGGACGGCACGTTCCCGTGTAACGACATCAAACATAAGAAAAAGATATACTTACATGGAATTTTAAAAATAAATTATTACTCTAAACATAATAAAAACATTATAAACGGTAAGAAATAAAAACACTGTCACTAAAAATTATTGAAAATTGTTATGTCAGGGATTGTCAAGTCGGCACTGTCGCAGTCGTACACTTCTCTGACAGCAGGGCGCAGGCCTAACCATAAATAACTGGTCTTATTTTTTCGGGCTTTAGTTCGATTCTATTCGCTGGGCTTGAAAAAGGTGAAACTATGGCAGATCACCCCAGATCATTTTGTTCTTCACCTTTTTTTATTCATTTTCTTCCATGCGAAGCCGGGGCGGATTGCTTTTAGAATGCCAAGTAAGCGTTATTTCTGTTTCAAATTAAATATTGTATTCAATGAACAAAGTTTCCCAAATAAAATGGCAATGGCAATTTCAATTTTTATTTAGGTACTAGTCACCCTGCCCACTGGGGCCTCCTGAACCGCCACATGGGTTAGCACCCAGTGCCTCCATATGCGGCAGTCTGGCTTCTCCCTTATGACCATCAGGATACTGTTGGTGCTCTCCCGGACTCTGCGCATAAACGACGCGACCCGCCCACGCAATACAGCAAAGAAATCGGTTGTATGTGCGTCCGCGAACATGGCAGACGCACTGCAAAATCGAGGAAGCCCCAACAATACCCTGAAAGCATTATTATATTGTACTCGGGGAGCGTTGAAAACCCTTCGCGTATAATTGATCCACAAACCGCACGTGTACAGACTTCGGCAAAAAGCCTTAAAAAGGGTTATTTTTACCTCAGTACTGCACTTAGCAAATTTGCGGGCCAACATATTGCAACGGACTGCCAACGCTCTCCTTTCCATCTCCATGTCCTCATCATCTTTTAAATTTCCTGTTACCACATGGCCGAGATATTTAAAGCTATGAACCCTTTTGAGTGGCTCACCGTTTAGCTTGACAGGCGGAATGTCTATTAGCTTTTTATTCCCCACTGTAAAAACCAACAGCTCACTCTTTTGCACATTATATCTCAGGCCATGTGCCACAGCGTATTTTTCACACACAGTTATCAGCTGTCATAAGGCTCTAATTGAGGGGCTAAGCAGAACCATATCATCTGCGTAGCGAATGCAGTTTATCATTTTGCCTTGCCTGTACTTTAGGTATTTACATAGTTGAAATAGAAGCGGGAAATGAGACACAAAGAAATGGCGTATAGTGCAAGAAATAACGTTCATGTTAAGACGTAAATAAGAAAAACTATGAATTAATTAGTAATCGTTGATATAATTAGTTGAATTCGTTTCAAATACTAATAATAGGTATGTTGACAGCATAAATTAAACACTTTTGAAGTAGTTGTATTTTGCTTTTCCAAAAATTAGCAATTTTTCTGAATTAGGTAATCCTGAAAGAATTTCTGTTTAATTTTTTATTATTTATCAACACTCGTAATAAATTAATTCAGAATGTTTAAATTACAGTTATCTATAATTTTTGCTAAATTGGCTAGATTGCTTAATTAGTTTAATTTTTTTAGAGATACTTTTACAAAGTTATTTATTATGCTGTACTAATAAAATCAAAATAAGTTTAAAATTTGGATTTTTGGTTTTCTTACATTGACGCGGAACCCTAAAATGTTTAATTCTTTTTATTTTGTCGAGCTCTGTGGAGCAGTGGTTAACACGCCAGCCTGCGACACAAGGGTGTTAGGGTTCGATCCCCGGTCAGGTCAAGATGGAAAATGATCTTTTTCAGATTGGCCTGGGTCTAGGATGTATATCTATATATGTATTTGTTATAAAATATAGTATCGTTGAGTTAGTATCCCATAACACAAGTCTCGGCTTGTGTTATGGGTATCCGTATATATTTATTATTTTGACTATAAATATATACGGACAAATCACACAGATTGAGCTACCCCAAAGTAAGTTCGAGACTTGTGTTATGGGATACTAACTCAACGATACTATATTTTATAACAAACACTTATATAGATAAACATCCAAGACCCAGGCCAATCTGAAAAAGATCATTTCCCGTCTTGACCTGGCCGGGGATCGAACCCGGTCACTCCGTGTCGCAGGCTGGCGGGCGTGTTGACCGCTGCACCACGGAGCTAGTCATAGATTATACACGTAACTAGAGAACACTCTAACAATATTTTTTATCATAGAGAGAAAAAATAATTTTGAAAGAATTTTGTCCAGGTTCAGCTAATTTGATGCGCCTATTACTATAGTGGAGCAAACAAGCTACTTTTGTGTTACAAACAAGAGCAATTCGTGCCATCTACGGCTTGGAGTGGGCGCGAGTGGCTCACTAAAAAGTAGCTTAAAAAATAAATAACTGTAGCCTTACAGTTTGTATTCGAGAAGCATAGAGCAGAATTTTAGGGTAAACACCGTTGTATCATCATGATCATCATCATTACAGCCGCAAAAAGTCCAATTCTGGACAAAGGCCTCCCCCTAAGATACTTCGTTCCTCCCATGATATTGCGATACTCACCACGCTTGGCAGGCGGGTTGGCGAGCGCAGTTTCTTTGGCTTCTTGTTCTTCCGACGCTGCTGCCCATTAGAAGCATTTTAAAGCTGGGCAAGGAATTTGTTGGATTTGGAAAGGGAATTAAAGTATTGCGATACTGCACTCGGATGAATACAGATATAGATATTGTGGAGACTAAAAAGGACCTGATGATGATGGCTCGGATGAATGGGGGAAAAGCAAGTAGCAGCTCGGGAGGCCGGGTGCGCGTACCCGGTGCCATATCTTCAACCACCGGGCAGGCAGTTGAGGGTAACATCCCTGGCCATACGATGACACCTTCAAATCATCCAAACCATAAAATCATCGTTCATCATCATCATTAACAGCGTCCGTGGTCCAGTGGTTATGGCGTTTGCCTGTTGACCCGAGGTCGTGGGTTCGATTCCCACCGGAAGCATACTTTGTTTAGTTGTTTCCAGTTTGGTTATGACATTGCAGGCTTGAATCACCTGATTGTCTGATAATAAAGATGATTCCGTGCTTCGGAAGGCACGTTAAGCCGGTGGTCCCGGCTGCCATCTGGGAGTCGTTAAAGGAACCACGTCAGAGGCCGAGAGGCGATTCTGAAGAACTCTGACACCAGGGTGTGCATGGTCGATTGACCGTGACACCTACACGAAATGATGATGATCATCATCATCAGGTCCTTTTAAGTCTCCACTGCAGGAGCACGACCCTCTCTGTACTACTAGAGCCATACTTGGCCAGAGCAGCCAGAGGAAAAATAAAATAAAATAATCGTTCAAATGAACAAATATATCTATGAAACCAAAGCTGGATACTCAAAAAATCGTCATTTTCATAGAAAAGTCTTCCGTAACACGACAGTCGAATCATCCGTTGAATATTTTGGTTATTGCCGATCGTACAAGATGATTAAGGGATTCGTCCACCTATATTATGACCTACTACCCTATAGACGATTCAAAGATTTATTCAGAAAATAGGCCTTTTCAGGTAGGCAGTTCACTTTTTCACGACAATTCACATTTTAAATAATACTCATTATATTATATTCAAATTATTAATTATTGTTCAAAAGCTACAAACTACTAGCGTTTCGGAACCGACTACTGCAGAGAAGATGAACTTTCAACCTATTATCTTATCACCATCTTACTTTACGAGACCCTGTTGGGTCTTGTGTGTGACTGGCTCCTCCTGTCGAGTCATCATCATCATCATCATAGTCAGCCGATCGTAGCCCATTTTTGGACAAAGGCCTCTCCCAGTTCCTTCCATTTCTTCTTGTCTTGTGTGTGTCTTCTCCATAACTAGCTAGCCACCTTTGAGATGTCATCTTCCCAGCGCGTCCTCGGTTTTCCCGGGTTTCTATACCCCATTCTTGGCCGCCAAACAGAAATTACCTGACTCCATCTGTTATCTGCGCACCTCATAAGGTGTCCAGCCCATTGCCACTTAAGCCTGGCAATCCTCTCTCCAACGTCCACTACTCCAGATCGTCCTGTCGAGTAGTTGAAGAATACATAGACATTTCTAAACGACGTTGCTACGTTACAATATCGACCCATCAGAACGCAAACCTTGTCTCAGCACAACACAAGGCGTTTCATAGAAGCTGCTGCTTATTAGTTATATACTGAAGGAGAAAATAAGAAGAGAAGATGATAGTGGCTCCGAGTGACGACATGGAGATGGAGAAGATCGCAGAGGATGAGCTGTCCAAGTTGCAGAGACAGGTACTCACAATACATACATACATAGTATCACGTCTGTTTCCCTTGCGGGGTAGACAGAGCCTAGGTCTATTAAGACCTTATACCAGCCTCCGTGGTCCAGTGGTTAAGGCGTTTGCCTGTTGGCCCGGGGGTCGTGGGTTCGATTCCCACCGGAAGAATACTTTGTTTAGTTGCTTCCAGTTTGGTTAGGACATTGCAGGCTTGAATCACCTGATCGTCTGATAATAAAGATGATTCCATGCTTCGGAAGGCACGTTAAGGCGTTGGTCCCTGTTGCCATCTGGTAGTCGTTAAAGGAACCACGTCAGAGGCCAAGAGGCGGTTCCGAAGAACTCTGACACCAGGGTGTGCATGGTCGATTGACCGTGACACCTACTCGAAATGACGAAATGATGATGAAGACCTTATGGCATGTTTAAGAATGTGTAGATGGAAAACGAAATCAAAATAGTGATGGGTTGCTAGCCTATTGACATAATGAACATACGTTTCAAGTTCTAAGACCTTTAACCCCTAAATGCAGGGTGCTTCATTTTCTCCACACTCTCGCTTCGCTGAGTCGTGACCAGACATTTACACAAATATGTCGTTATCAATCATTTTTTAATGATGTATCATCGTTTTGTAATGTGTTGGAAAATATTGCATATTTGCTTATAAAAGGTCAGAAAGGTCTAAGTACAAACGATGCCGCCTTTACATCGGACGGCCCGTGTCACGAGGTCATACATATTTGTGTAATACACACATACAGTTGAATCCTTCAAATGGTGCAAGAATTTTTCAAATTAATCGAGTTGTTTTTTTCTCCAAAAATGTCAGAGCGTGACGTGGTTTTTTTCCTCGCACAGCAGGATTGTGGAATGGACGAGGTTTTCCCTGTGTGCTATGACTTGGGGTCCTTCAAATTGTGTGTTTACAAGTATCTTAAGAGTCGGCAACGCATCAGCACGTCCTCTGGTGTTGCAGATGTCCATGGGCGACGGAGACCACTTTCCATCAGGTGGCCCGTCTGCTCGTTTGCCGTCAAATATTCATAAAAAAAGTTTCGATGTCTATTATTATTGTTATTATGCCTATAATGATTTTAGATACTACAATAATTCATATATATAGGTATATTTATAATACACTAGCTTTCGCCCGCGGCTTCGCCCGCGTCAATGTCGATCCCTCGGGATAAGTACTTTTTCCCGGGATAAAATGTAGCCTATGTCCTTCTCCGTACTCCAGAGAACTTGTTTGCAAAATTTCATGATGATCGGTTCAGTAGTAACAAACAAACAAACAAATAAATAAACAAACAAACAAACTCACTGTCGCATTTATAATATTAGTAAGGATACTGTAATATATATACGATAAGTATTATTTTTTTATGATCATCATCATCATCATTCAGCAGTCCACTGCTAGACAATCCCTCTCAAGGATTCTTCGTTCCATGGGCGAATATTACCATACTCACCACGTTTAGCAGGCAGGTTGGCGAGCGCAGTTTGTTTAGCTACTTGTGTTTCCAACGCAGCTGCCTATCGGAAGCATTTTTACGCTGGGGAAGGATAGGAAGTTGTTGGAAAGGGGATGAAGGTATCGGGATACTCTCACTCAGATGAATGAGAGAAAAGCAAGTAGCAGCAGTCCATATATAAATCTTATGGATAGATTCTGGAGACGCTCAAGTTTGTTCAATTGCTCTTCAGTGATGTCGAGGTAACACGTATCAGCGTAGTCAAGTAAAGGATGAAGAAGGGATTGCGCGAGCGCAATTATAGTGTCAGTAGGCAAGAAGTGACGTAACACTAAGGGAACCAATAGCAGCAATTTTTTTCTGCTGATGCTGAGTATGGAAATATCTTCCCATGGAACGAAGTATCTTTGGGAGCCTTTGTCCAGTAGTGCACTTTTTTACGGCTGTAACGATGATAATGACGATAAGGTGCAAATAGTTGAGAAAAACATGGTTTATACAAATTTTCATCATTGGCAATGGCAGCTCCCAGTAAACTTGACAATAGAGTTTTTTTTTGCTACTTCAAATAGAATTTACGGTCAAGGCACTAAAAACTTGGAGCGTAACGAATATGTACAGTACAATGTACATGATTCGATTACGGAAATCACAAATTCGACAATAGAAACCACGATACATGCCACAAGGCCTTTGTGCCACTTGAGTTATGATATGATTGACTATAAAGAAGTAAAAAAAATATGATCTTTAAAGTTATTTAAAGTATTAAATTCGAGTTAATAGTTATATTGGTTGGATGACTTCAATAGCACTCTTTTATTGAACGCACTAATAAATTAATTTTAGTCACCAACGTCTTATTTCAAATTCACATACAATGATTACGATGCCCTTACTTTCTTGTACTATAGTTAACTTCATTTTTTCAAACCTATTAAACTACCATACAATGTTAAGCCCCCTTTATTATTACTGTTGCACTAATAGAGGATTTGAGTAAAAAAAATGTCCGTCTTATAAGTAGATTATATATTCAAGAATATTTGATACGTATTTTTTCTTTTTATTCTTATTTAAAAACTTACGAAGATACATTGGTTTCAAATATCGCATGACGTCAGACGTGGGTACGTTTTATACTAACAAGTGACGTATTTAGCCCCCACTCCTGAACTTTAATGCGCTATATCTAAGTATTGTTATGTTATTTCGACGAAGCAAAAAATACGGGTCGAATATTTTTTTATTATAAAAAGCGGACTAAATATTTGATCTCTTTTTCGTACCTTGTCCGATTCCCTATAGTTGATATAGTTTTATATTTCCAATCACTAAATGTCATCATCATCATCATCAGGTCCTTTTTAGTCTCCACTACAGGAGCACGACCCTCTCTGTACTACTAGAGCCATACTTGGCCAGAGCAGCCAGAGGACTTGGCCTACACTCTCCACGCTGGCCAGACGGGTTGGAGAGGTCTCACAGATGTTTAAAAGCTTTGTTTAGCTTGTAATTCCTAAGTCGCCTTCTACGACATCCACGGGAAGACTTGGAGTGGTCCTATTCTACTCTGCCGGATACCACACGGCTTTCTCACTAAATGTACGAGTAGAATTTCATCTAATCAATGTAACGAAATCAAAACCGGGTGTCAATACACTGTCACATCTGTGAGGCGTTTAGTTTCTGGATAGTGCAACATGTACCTGGAGAGCTGATACAAAATTTAAGTTGGTCCTCAGAGAAAAATAAATATAATTTTAATAAAATTACAAATAAATGTAACAATTTTGTCGGGTTATTCCGTATTCATCCCACTTATTCTCATTCCACGTCCTATCTGAAAGACTATGGTTAATTACCACGGTCTTTGAGATAGGACGAAACAAAATAACGACATTAGACATTTTTATAAAGGTAATTTTCGAACCAAATATTCTTCAGGCGTTTTTGAAAATGTTAATAGGGCTTCAACTTAAAATTTAGGGAATAGCTAATAAAAAATAACAACACTGTTTCAATTATGGCGGTTCCAGTTCTTAGGGTATATCATCATCATCATCATCATCATCAGGTCTTTTTAGTCTCCACTGCAGGAGCATGACTCGCACGCAGCTGGCGTGTTGACCGCTGCGCCACGGAGCTAGCCTGTATATAACAATACGGAATCAACATGTTTACCATAAAGGTGTACAAATATTATATCAGACGAGCTACTGTTTAGTTCCACATAAAATAAACAATAAATAAATAATATAAGCGACACGGAGTGACCGGGTTCGATCCCGGCCAGGTCAAGATGGAGAATGATCATTTCAGATTGACCTGGATCTTGGATGTGAATCTATATAAGTATTTGTTATAAAATATATATATCGTTGAGTTAGTATCCCATAACCCAAGTCTCGAACTTACTTTGGGGCTAGCTCAATCTGTGTGATTTGTCCGTATATATTTTATTTATATTATTTAACACATTGTAACACATGTTTGACAAATAAATAATCTTTATTTTTATCTGGTGTCAGATTTTTCAAGCTGCAGCAGTAAATTTGGGTTTCCTACACTTGCCTACGCTGAATTGGGCAGTAAGAGTATGTAACCTTGTCAAAACGGTATTGTTTCAGTTCAGGGTGATGGAGATCGACCGAGCTAATGTAATAAGCAGCGTGCAGCCGACTCTGAGAGTGCAGAGGAACATCATCAAAAGCCTCAACACGGAGTTGGAGAAGATCATGATGGAGCTCAAGGTACATACATTACCTCCCACTATACTTGTATGCTACCCTAAAACAACTTTATTTCAAGATTTTATTTTACCACCTATTCGGTATGATAAATATACATATCCATACCAAATAACAGCTTTCTAGTACTTATAGTCTCTGAGTAAAACCGCGGACGGACAGACATGGCAAAACCATTAGAGTTCCTTAAATAAAGGTTACTACGGAATCCTAAAAAACAACAGAATTGGTAACCTCCTTTTTTGAAGTCGGTTAAAAATGAACATTGTTGTTTCACAACAATACATTTAAAAGAAGAGCGTCGTTACACGTGACTCAAAGACAGATTTCGCCCAAACGGCACATTGCCACACATAAGTGTAGTTAGACCAGTAATCGCACGACTTAGAAACCTTGTAGCCGCGCGTGCCACTGTCGACTAAATTTGGGTATACAATAAAAATAACACAGAATTTCACTCGCAAAAGCAATTTTGCCTATCTTGTTGCGGTGGTCTTGCGATTAGTGTATACGTGGTGAAATTTTTATCGTTTTGGGCCCTTAAACGGGTGACTCAGACCATCAAAATGAACAACTTTTCCTATGAGGACAATGTTGGGAAATAAAAAAATATTCGACATTCGCATACAAACAGGACGGGCGACGGAACTCTTTTTAAGGAAATGACGAATTTTTTTTGTGTTCCCAACATTGGTCCCATGGAAAAAGTTGTTCATATTATTGGTCTGAGTCATCCCTTTAAGGGTCCAAAACGATCAAAATTTCACCGTGTATAATATGTCGTGCTATACTTTTAAGATCGGTGAGAACGGTTCGGATATTTTTTCTGAGAATTTCTGCCTCATTCTCTCAAGTGCGGGAATTATTCAGAAATTCTCGAGAATTATTGGAATTTTCCCGCTAATTAGCTTGAGAAGGAATTCATGAGAACAGTGAATTTCTCTCCGGCACATCAGTACTCGCGATCCTGCGATCTAGGCCTTATATTAAACTAGCGATGTATATACTTATATGAGGCAGTAAATTATACAGCCTTCCCCTTGAATCACTCTATTATTACTGAAGAGTGCATTAAAATCCTTTGAGTAGTTAAAAATATCTAAGCGAACAGACAGCAAAAGCGACTTCGTTTTATTCTATGTAAAGATGCAGACAACTTGTACTATATACTACGTGGAAATCTTACATGGCGTGTTTGTAGATCAATCTACCTTATTAAAACTCGCTCTGTGCGATAACATCTGATTAATTAGAACAACCTGAGCCTCATCAACTCATATGATTTTATTAAATCACTATTTGCTCGGTGAGGTATGCAGAGCAGTTGTTGACTGCTTACCAATTTATGTTAGTAAATTAATTTCAATCATCATCAGTTGATCCGTAAAAAGTCCCAATGATTCTTCGTTCCATGGGAGGATATTGCCATACTCAACACGCTTGGTAGAATGGGTTGGCGAGCGCAGTTTCTTTTGGCTTTCGGCGCTGCTACCCATTTTAAGCATTTTCAAGCTGAGGAAGGATAGGATTATTAATACAATATATCATAATAATAATCACAGTCAGGTCTTTTTGGTCTCCACTGCAGGAGTATGGCCCTCTCTGTTCTACCGCAGCTATACTTGGCCAGAGCAGACAGAGGATTTGGCTACACTCTCCTCGCTGGCCTGAACCGACTGAAGTCATTTCGCACCCCGCGCCCCGCGCGAAAGCAGGATAGATCTAATGACCGTAACGCGTAAAAAATGAGAAGAAGATAGTGGGTAGGCACAAGCGGGTGTCCTAGAATTAACGGGCGTAAGCGCCAACTCACATAATTGATTTTTAAAATAAAAGTACGAGGTTAATGAGTAAAAAAACTTTACCAGATTTTAGAACTAGTTATTGCTCAGCTAGAAAACTAAAAATCATTGCTAAAGACCTTAGGGTTTCGCCGTTCTGACCACAAACATCAAATAAAGGGGCTATGTTTGCAAAATAAAAGTATCGAGGCTTTTGTTATTAATCGTGTTTTCAGGTTAAACAGTTTTAAGAAAATATGTTGAAGTTTTATATATAATAAATAACAGGCATGTAGTTGTTATAGATATAGACATCTAGACGAATGTTCATTGACAAGTTTAGCATTCGTGTCCTCTTAAACAAACGTTATTGATGTTTATGAGCTAAACAAAGCTCATAAACATCAATACAATGTATAATTTATTGAAATTAAATTTACTTAATTAGTAATTATGTTTTCTCAATTATATGTGTAGCGGTACTTTTACCACGATTGCGCGATTCAATTTGACTAAAATATATATTTTTTTTTTGGTGCAACTCTAGCTGTATTGTATTTTCTAAGAAGCTCAACTTCTCTTCAATCATTATTTTGGTTCGGGTGCTCTGCGTACCCGTAAAAAGCAACAATGACAATTACTTACTGCGTGCGTTGCGAACTCGCCTTACGCCAAACAGACGGCCCAACTGCTGGGCGAGCCTCGCAGACCCTTGTCTGGTCCTCATAACTGCATAATAGTATAATATTTCGGCATTATGAATCATCGGCTCGTTAGCTCAGCGGTCAGAGCGCCCAATTAACTTTGTTATGGTGGTGGTCGGGGGTTCAAATCCCTCACGAGTCATAGATTTTTTTGTATCTATTTATTGTATAGCGGCCCGCTCTTCTTCGCACAGATATGTATTAAATTGTAGAGTTATGTTCATCAGGGATAATGAAGGATTTTAATGGTGAAAGAATTTTACAAATCGGCCCAGAAGTTTCGATGCCTATTCGATAAAAACAAACAAACAATCAAATATTACCTCTATTTAGATTGAAGAATGCACAAGATGTTTATTTGTTTTTCGTATGTGTAAGTGGCCAAGAAGTTAAAACCCGGTCTAGTGCGAGCAATGATTTACGCTAGTAATATACAACGTGATTTTGAACCTCCTAGCCTGCTATAGTGGAATCTCGGAATCAGAATCTCTAATGGAATACGGAAAGTAATTTTTTTTTACCTTTATTTGCAATTCTGTATTCCATTAGGGATTCTAAATCCCAGATTTCAATATAACTAGGAGGTTCAAAATCACGCTGTCTACGCCTGCTAATGCTTCGCCCTCATTTTTGCTCACGAGTGTAATTAGGCGCCATAATATTTTCATACTTCTAATTATTGTCAAACTACCTTATACAAAAAATGTTCTCTTCACCATTTGCAAGTGCCACGCCTAAGTTGAGCTCCACAATTAAATATTTGTTAAAATTGAAATAAATCAAGTCTTCAAGATTTCCGGGTTTTTATTGAAGAGCAGAAGCCCCAAATTGTCCAGCGTCGACATAAATTGGTGACCCCGACGTGATCGGACGCGCAAGAGTACCGGTCCCTAAATACAACCCAGCCTGATTGGAGTCCAGATCCAGCCAGCAGCTACTGGAGTACGAGGAAGCCTTATGCCTGTAGATAGGTCAGCGACGCAGCCAAAGCCTCGCACCGCTCAGGACAATAATATAAAAGATAAGTGCCCATCCTTTGTTCTCCCTATGTAATTCCGTTACCTATCCATGTTCCTACTATCCTATAATTCATCCTAATATTTAGGCTATATTAAGCAATCGCTTTCATTTGCGTATAACAACGTATTATATGCCAATTTGACAAGTTTCCTTCAGTAATTTTTTCTTTCAATTTTCCATTCTATTTTTACAAGCAGTTTATTGTAGAAATGCATATTTCAACTGCATTCCTTGATTAACTTAGTGAATCCCATAAACAAAAGGCTATTTAGTGTAAAATTTAAGTTTTCCAAAGTGTTGCATCATCTTCTTTAACTACCTGTCATACATTTTTATTTGTTAAAATTGCACAAATCCGCATTTTTAAACCAATTTTACTATAGTTTTTATGCTTTTGGCATCTTAATTAGCGAATTAAGATAACATCTTATAAAGTGTATTTTTTTTTTCTCAGATTTTCCTTCCATGCTGGTCTGGGAGAAAAGAAAAAACATAGAATCGTGCCAGCTGCTTCTCTTCCCGCGCAGACCGTAGAAGCCGGTCAAGGGAGTGGGCCAAAAGAGTCATGACAATAGGCGATGCGGCTAGCAACCCATCACTATTTTGACTCCTATTTTCCACCTTTACGCCCAACTATATGCTAAACGTGGCCTTTCGGTCTTATGACCTTATGTTCTGTCTACCCCGTAAGGGATAAAGACGTGACAATATACTATTAATACAATATTAGATAATATACTATTTTATACAATATTTTCATAAACTTGGCCCGATATAAAAATTTATTCTTAATTTTCTATTAAATAGTCAGCAAACCTCTATCAACTTCATTGCCCATATTATTATTGCACCATATTAAACGTAAACGCCGACTAATTTCAGGGATTCAGCGCGTTTCCCGCGCCATATGTGCTGCAGTAACGAGCGGAGGCGCGGCTGAGAACCGGTTTGCCAGCTGACTTCCCGGTGTACGGTGCATAACAAGGAACGTGTGAGCCTTTTATTAATTTTTATTTTGTTGACTTCGCTCTCTCTTTTAATTTTAAATTGCAAAGACTATTAGTTTGTTTGTTTCTTTGAAATTGTACTAATAACTTAATTTCAAAATGTTGTCTGCTGAAAAATCTAAGTATACCTTGAAAGAACTGACTATAAAACGTAGTTCTATTAAGGGGCAGATAACTAAATTTAAAAATTACTTGGATAAAATTTCCAAGCAATCACAGTTATCTAATATTGAAATAACTTAATTGTCACTTAAAATTGGAAAATTTGAGGGCTTGTCAACAAAGTTTGACGAATTGCAAAGTGAGATCGAGGTCATAAATTCAGCAAATATAGATTCTGAAATTGATGAACGCGACAACATTGAACAGGAATTATTGGTAACCATTGCTACCGGTAAATCATTGATTGAACAACATAGCTTCATGCAAAGTGAACAAAGACGTGAATCCGTTTTTCACGAATCTCAATGTGATCACGATCATCAAAGTTTGGGATTTCGATTACCTCAGATACAAATTGAAAAATTTAATGGTTCTATTTTCCGTTGGCTTGATTTTCGTGATTTATACTTGAACCTTATTCATAACAATACTCGAATACCACCCATACATAAATTTCATTATTTAATATCCTATCTCGAAGGTGAAGCAGCCCGCGTCATTTCCAACCTTGAAGTCTCATCGGCCAATTACAATGAGGCTTGGAAATTACTATGGGAGCGTTACGACAACAAGAGGTTATTAATCGATCACCATCTCAGCTCTTTATTAAACGTGCAACCTATTACTCGTGAGTCAGATAAATCGTTGCGTTTCCTTGTCGATCACGTGACAAAGAACTTACGTGCCCTTGCCAGTTTGGGACAACCCACTGGTAAATGGGATATTTTATTAATTTTTATGTTATCAGCCAAGCTGGACAGTCGCACTCTTGTAAAATGGGAGGAATTACGTAACAGTTTTACTGATTTTCCAACCTTGGATCAATTTCAAAGATTTTTAAACGATAGAGCTGATGTTTTAGAAGCTTTAAATCGGAATAAAATTTATAACGACATTCCAAAAACTTTTGCATCCACTTCTCGTTCTTCTTCGGCTTCTAATAACAATAATATTAAACAAGATCGAACTTCTATTACTAAATCTTTTACTAGTTCAAGTCAACCTAAATCTTTTTCTTCTGCATGCATAATTTGTAATGAAAGTCATAGGATTTACGATTGTCCTACTTTCAAATCTAAAAACATTCAAGACAAATATGCTGACGTTCATAAATATAAACTTTGCGCTAATTGCTTACGACAGGGTCATTCTATAGGTGAATGCCGCCTTGGTCCCTGCCGTGAGTGCAAAAAGAGGCATAATACAATGCTTCATAACCCATCATCAACTACTACAATAAACAATACTGCACTTAGTGAGTCAGACACTACTGCAAATTTTTCTAAACAACAATCGAAACAGGTACTTCTATCGACTGCTTTGATTGAAGTATCCAATCCAAATACTAATGAAACAATAAAGGTGCGTGCTTTACTTGATTGTGGAAGCCAAAGTACTTTTCTATCTAAATCTTTGCAACAAAAACTATCATTGCAATCTAATCCTATAAATACATTAAACATTATTGGAATCGGCAACCATTCAATGTCTAAAGTTGAAGAAAGCTGTATTACAAAACTAAGTTCAGTCTATAATTCATTCAGTGTCACTCTTTCTTGTCTTGTTCTAGACCAGTTGACTGGCAAGATACCAAAATATCCAATCAATATACAAAACTTAAATCTTCCAAAAGATATACATTTAGCAGACCCCACATTTGATCAGCCAGCTCCTGTTGATGTTTTAATAGGAGCCGATATATTTTGGGATATTTTGTGCCCACAACAACGCAATCTGGGTCAAAATAATCCTAAACTTCAATACTCTAAATTCGGCTGGTTACTGTGTGGCCCTATTAATACAAAAGCTATCACAACCAATATTCACTGCAATCATGCTATAACATCTCGTTCACCTAATGAAGTTGAACTCAATAAATCACTAACTAAATTTTGGGAGTTAGAAGATGTCCCACAAAAAACAACACTAAGTAAAATTGAAGAAGCTTGTGAAAAACATTTCCTTACTCATTACACACGTTTGGATACCGGAAGATTTTGTGTACGACTACCTTTGTTGATTCTCCTGATTGCCTTGGTGATTCATATAATCATGCTAAAAAACGGTTGCTATCTTTGGAAAAAAGATTCAAAAGAAATCCTGTTCTAAAGGCCGAGTACGTCAAATTTATCAATGAATATGCAAATCTATCTCATTTATCTGATGCTGCTATAGTGAAACCATATCCTTCATATTTTTTAGGACACCATCCAGTATTTAAACAAAACAGTGAGTCAACTAAACTCAGAGTTGTTTTTGACGGTTCCGCGCCCACCTCTTCTGGTTATTCAGTAAATGATATCCAGATGGTAGGTCCTAATGTTCAGGACAGTCTTTTCTCCATTTTAATCAGAGGTAGGCACTACAAATATATTCTGACTGGTGATCTGGCTAAGATGTACCGCCAAATTCAAGTAAACGAACAGGATCGTGACCTACAGCTTATCTTATGGAGGGAAGATGAGTCTCAGCCTATTAAAACAATGTAATTAAATACTGTGACTTATGGCACAGCAAGTGCAAGTTACTTAAGCACAAGGTGTCTTTGGCAGGTAGGTGAGGAATGTGAAGACAATCTCATTAAAACAATAATTCAAAAGGATTTTTTCGTAGATGACTTGTATACTGGTTCAAACGATGAAAACGATTTGCTTTAAATAAAAAACACAATTTCAAAAATATTAAATGAATATTGCTTCAATCTTAGAAAATTTAAATCTAACTCACCTAAAATTCTTAAAGATTTACAATCAACCAATCAGGAAAGTCTTATGCTTAGTAACTCCTCTAATACCCTCGGTTTGGGTTGGGACCCAAACACCGACCAATTTAACTTTCCGGTTGAAATACCTCTGTCCAACGTCAATATCACAAAACGTATCATAATGTCCAACTCTTTCAAAATTTTCGATCCACTTGGATTACTAAGTCCATCAACAATTCAACCAAAAATGCTTCTCCAAAAATTATGGCTTGAAAATTTAGACTGGGATCAACCAGTTTCCTCTGAGATAAAATCAATCTGGGACGAAATTTGCATGGGCTTACGAACTTTGTCCAATTTACGAATTCCTAGAAATGTTTTGTGTGATTCAGCTAAAATCATTGAGATCCATTCGTTTAGCGACGCATCTCAGACCGCATACGGTGCCTGCATATATGTCAGATCTATCAATAGTAAAAATAAGGTTTCCGTTAGGCTGTTATGTGCAAAATCGAAATTGGTTCCTTTGAAACCTTGCACGATTCCTCAAGCCGAACTCTGTGCGGCTTTGCTCGCGGCAAAGCTTAGCAACAGCGTTATGGAATCAATTAGGTATCAGCCTACGCGTCTAGTGCATTGGTGTGATTCCACAATTGTATTATGCTGGCTAAAGAAAAATCCTAGGCAATTAAAAACATTCGTCGCTAATCGAGTTGGTGAAATACTTGAGAAAACTATCCCCGAGTCATGGCGATATGTTCCAACTGCCGAAAACCCAGCTGATCTCATTTCAAGAGGAATAAATGCTACCCAATTACCCGATTTAAATCTTTGGTGGTATGGTCCTCAATATTTAAAACATGATGAATCCAAGTGGCCAATATTAAATTTATCTAATAATACTGAACTCCCAGAAATAAAGGTAAATTCTGTCACTATCTTTGAACCCGTCATAGAATTTGATAGATTTTCTAACTTTAACCGTTTGCATAGATGTTTTGCATACGTCAAACGATTCATTCATAACATTAAGAATCCAAAAAATAAACAAATTGGAATATTAACACTTCAAGAATTAAACAATTCCCTTCATCACTTGTACTCTATAGCACAAAGGGAATCATTTCCATTAGATTATAAATCATTAATCTCTGGAAAATCATTGAGCCCTAAATCCAAGATTTTATGCCTCTCACCTTACATAGAGAGATGTGGAGTTAACCATTTAATTAGAGTTGGTGGTCGGATTGATGCATCTTGTTGTCCATACGAACAACGACATCCTATACTTCTCGATTCCTCTCATCGACTTACAAAACTCTTATTTCAATATGAACATAAAAAAAATTTACACGCTGGCCCCCAATTATTGCTCGCAACAATAAGACAAACTATTTGGCCTGTCAATGGAAGACAGCTAGCTCGTCGTACATATCATAGTTGCGTCACTTGCAGAAAAATTCAAGGCAAAACTTTGGTTCCCAAGATGGGACAGCTGCCGGCCCAACGTTTGAATCCGGGCTTCTGTTTTGAATCTGTGGGATTAGACATGGGCGGTCCGTTCTACATCATAAATCGCAAGGGACGCGGTTCTAAAACAATCAAATGCTACCTATGTCTTTTTGTCTGCCTTCGCTACAAATGCATTCATTTGGAGGCCGTTGGTGGATTATCTAAAGAGGATTTTTTATTGGCGCTTCGTAGATTCATATCGCGCCGAGGCAAGCCATCTGAATTTTTTTGTGACAACGGCCGGAATTTCGTTGCATCTGCTAAAAAATTAAGTTTATTTCTAAAATCAAATCAGGAGCCTCTATCTCAATTTGCAATTCAAGAAGGCTTCCGGTTCTCATTCATCCCGGTTTCTGCAGCACATTTCGGGGGGATCTGGGAAAGCGGTATAAAATCTGCTAAATATCACATAAAGCGTGTTATGGGCAATAGCCATCTCACATTTGAAGAGATTTCTACGTTGTTTGCACAAGTGGAGGCGATTCTTAATAGCCGTCCCCTGTGTCCACTGTCCTCTTCTCCCGATGACTTCCTTTTCCTTTCCCCAGGGCACTTTCTCATCGGAAGACCGCTTACATCATTACCATCACCCAATTTAGAAGAAGGCAATATCAATAGACTTCAAAGATACCAAAGACTAGAACAAATTCGCCAACATTTCTGGCAGAGATGGCAAAAGGAATACATAATGGAACTCCAACAACGCACAAAATGGAAGACTAACACAGCCCAATTGAAGATAGGCGACTTGGTGCTTATCCAGGAGGATCATGTTCCCCCCTTGTCTTGGCGCCTTGGACGTGTAACTCGTCTATTTCCTGGACCTGATGGCATTTCTCGTGTGGCAGACGTCAAAACTACTCGAGGATGCACGCGGCGACCCCTGGTTCGACTGTGTCCCCTTCCCAATGAAGAAGACCTCAAGAGTTGAAAGACTATGGAGCCCTTCAACGGGGCGGAAGATGTCTACGCCTGCTAATGCTTCGCCCTCATTTTTGCTCACGAGTGTAATTAGGCGCCATAATATTTTCATACTTTTAATTATTGTCAAACTACCTTATACAAAAAATGTTCTCTTCACCATTTGCAAGTGCCACGCCTAAGTTGAGCTCCACAATTAAATATTTGTTAAAATTGAAATAAATCAAGTCTTCAAGATTTCCGGGTTTTTATTGAAGAGCAGAAGCCCCAAATTGTCCAGCGTCGACAAACGCTGTATTTAATAATCTGTGCGTGTTGAACTTCGCGCACCGACGGTTACGGCACGGTAATGACTCATTACCAGGAAAAGATAAAATGATCCTCAAAACATTAGCAAATTTTTTGAGGATCATTTTATCTTTTGTGGATTATTTTATCTGAGAAAAGATTGTTAATTATTTTTAAAAAAAATTAAGAACCTGTTTCGTTATTTCCGCGTTTCATCAAAATTTGACTCATAAACTTGAAATAAGTATGAATTTTCAGAGTGACGTCACTTTTAGGGCACCTTTATCAATATTCTAAGATCGTATTAGTAATGATTCTTCGTTAAATTACCTATAGCTGTTAAGACATCATACATGGAAATGAAGATATAATTATAAAATATCATAGAAGGCAAAATAGAGGGAAGAAGAGGGAGAGGAAAGCCCAGGCACAGTTACTTTAAACAAATAAAGTAAAAAGTGGAAAGAGTAAGAGTTTCGTTATCTTGGCGAATTCTTAAATATCACATAGTATTTTCCTCCCCTCCCTCATTAAATCTTAAGAAACTGCAATACCAACTCTTTAATAGCTTCCTGGTTAGCCACATAGCACACGCCAAAACAAAACCATTAGCAATAAAGGGTAGCCATTGCCCTTTTTACGTAATGCAGTTATATGCCTATTATGGCCAGTCTAAGTGCCCACTGCATGATTTGTTTGTTCAACTTATTACGAGATTAACCTATTTTGTAGCTGTTTATTGAATTTAACTCTATTTATGTTCCAATAATTTTTTTAAGATAGTAATAGACTAAATAAAAGATGGGTGGAGTGTATGACGGAGGATATCGAGAAAAAGAAGGTTACGGAAAATAAGGGATTCATGTAATAGTAAGGATCCTAACTAATATTATAAATGCGAAAGTAAGTTTGTTTGTTTGTTACGCTTTCACGTTGTATCTACTGAACCGATCATCATAAAATTTTGAATACACGTTATCTGAGGTACGGAGAAGGACATAGGGTACATTTTATCCCGGGAAAAATTACTATTCCCGAGGGATCGACATTGACGCGGGCGGAGCCGAAGGCGAAAGCTAATAGTATATAAACCTTAGATAGTAATATTTTGAAATTTATTTATACAACTTCATAGATATTTCATTGATATACCCTTTTCTAATTTCTTCATTGTTTCTCTATAGATAAGAAAATACGGTAACGATTTCGATCGTTTTGGGCCTTAAAGGGGTGATTAACACAAGGGTTTAAAATGACCAAAATTTCACCGTGTACTATATTAAAAGCATAAGCTACTTTTATGAATGTGTAAAAACTCGCACAGAAAGGTTCACGTATTTTCTGTAATAAACAAATGAAACTAGCAATAGTGCAGTAGGCTCTTACTTTACACGAATTACAGCCGTAATTCTGAATGCAACGGTGTTATGGTGCAATGCAGTCTGCTTTCAATTGTACGAGATATGTTTTCGTAACTTAAGTGGATGAATTGGAAATAGCTACTGTTTTGAATGCGATGATTGCGGTTGCGGGCAAATTGTACTTTTTGTTTTGGTATGTTTCTATTGAGAATAATGTACTCTTGAGATAGATTATAAAAACTATTTATTGCACGAGAAATAACTCTGAAAATAATTATAGGTAGGTATCGATATTTTGTAATAGTGTAAGGCGGACTTATTTCTAAAGCTCATTCTTATAGCAACCTTGCTAGTGAATAGGATTCAACTTCATAAAAATCCGGCTAAGTGCGAGTCGGACTCGCTCTCTAAGGGTTCCTGTACAGAACTAATATATATAACTAGCTTTCGCCCGCGGCTTCGCCCGCGTCAATGTCGATCCCTCGGGAATAGTACCCGGGATAAAAGGTAGCCTATGTGCTTCTCCGTACTCCAGAGAACTTGTATGCAAAATTTCATGACGATCGGTTCAGTAGTTACGGCGTAAAAGCGTAACAAATAAACAAACAAAAAATCAATTAAACAAAAACAAACTCACTTTCGCATTTATAATATTAGTAAGGATAAGTTTCATATTATTAAAAATACTTTTATTATATGATGTAACTCAAAATTAATGCTTTTCGTAATTTTTTCTATATCTGTGCTATAAGACGTTGCTTCGTACCAAATTTCGAGATTCTGAGTCACAGCACAGACAATATAATATCTGTATATATAATATGGCCAAGTATAGCTCTAGTAGTACAGAGAGGGTCATGCTCCTGTAGTAGAGACTAAAAAGGACCTGATAATGATGATGATGATATATAATATATGTTCTGAATTCACGGAAATTACCCTGATTCCTGATCCCGACTTTGATTCCTTTGCGAGTGTCTAATAATTATAAAAAATATTTTTAATATACTTATGATGTAACTAAAAATTTATACATTTTGCATATTTTCCTATATCTGTGCTATAAGACGTTGCTTCGTACAGTTCATAGATTTAAAAAAAAAAAATTTCGTCTCTCTGGTACAGTTTCAAGATTCTGAGTTTATGGGAAGTACCCTGTTGTGTACATAAATTTTTAAATAAATAAATACCCTGTACGTTTTGATTCCTTTGCGAATGTCGAATAAACACGAAAATTTGCGACATAAGCATAACCCGCTGTATCTTTTGGTTGCGTTGGCTTAGAAGTTTGATTTTTTTTTACAACTCCATGGACAGTAGGCCTGAGTAATTGATATGATGTGACAGTCTTACCTACTTGGGAAAACAGAAATAATTGGCAAAGTTAATAACGTGGTATAATATTTATTAAATTATTTCTAAAGTTAAATGTAGTGAGTAGGTTAGTTAATTATTCTAAACTTAACATTTAGTATAAGGTTTTCTAATTGGTAAAACTATATAAATAAAAGCAATTTAAATCTATAAAGGGGCGTGGGTTCGGTCACACACACAAACCGAAACGTAGTAGAATCAATAGTACTGAAACACCACTGTCCTGGCTATCCACTGTCCTGGCTATCAAGATTGACGCAAGGTTAGTACTCGCAGTGGAGGTGGCCCGACGTAAAGCTAGGCAAGGTAGGTCGACTTCAGCCCGTAACACCCCGTTGAGACAATAGGGTCGTCTGGTAGTACCGGAGTAGTAGTCCCCAATATCATGGGGAATAAACACTTAATTTTAGTTACTTTCAAATTTATAAAAATGTATTAAAAACAATAGGCACAATTCGCGTACTTAGTAAGTGTAATAAAAATATGTTGCGTTCTCGACACGCAAAGCAGCAGTGAGTGCCATCCAGACCTCAGCGGAGAATCACCGCCCAGCCGCCACCGGAACCGGTTTGTCGCATGTAGTAACTACTGATATTGTGTTAGAACGCGCCCAGGGTTTGCCTAAAAGTATTTTATTTTATATAAGAATTTTAGCTAGGGTTTAAGTTTTTAATTATGTTACAATGAATTTCAGCTTGATACATACGATGGATTCTAACCCGAATCTTTCAGACGCAGGTCGTACGGTTAACCAAAAATTATGAACCAAATCCCTCCGTTTCTATGTATTTCTGAATACGTACTTGTAACATTATTCTCATCACGTTATGACCGCGTTTTTGTCTGTCGAATGCAGTCACTTCTGAACTTGGAGGCAACTCAGTTAGACGCATTTTCTTTTATTCAATAAGGCCAAGGTTGGCATCCAAATAAGGTGCACGTGCGGAAAGATTTCTTACAAAAGGTTTGAGTTAAGTCATCTTACACTTAAGAAGGCCATATAAGTAATGCATTTTTCTTCCATGCTGGTCTGGGAAAAAAAACATAGAATGTACTAGCATCTCCCGCGCAGACCGTAAAAGCTTAAAGAGGGTATTGGCAAAATGTTACTTAGGCGATTTTAATTCCGTTTTCCATATACACGCCCACCAACATGCTCGACGTGGCTTTTGGGTCTTATAGACTGGGGCTTTGTCTACCCCGCAGAGAAGGGGGACGTGATATCATGTAAAACAAAAGAGTGTTATATTCGTATTACTTACGATTAAAATTTGAAAAATAACCATTATTTTATTTATTTTTGACTCGTTTACTCCCGCGGCTTCGCTCGCGTTAATGTCGTTCCCACGGGAACAGTCCTTTTTTGGGGATGCTGAGGAGCCTATGTCCGTTTCCGTATTCCAGAGAACTAGTGTGCAAAATTTCATGATGATCGGTTCAGTAGTTACGGCGTCAAAGCACAAACAAACAAACTTACCTTCGCATTTATAATCTTAGTTGGGAAGCTTGTCACTAAAATTTAATTTTTGCGAAAAAAATTGTAAAAATTATTCTTGATATTGTTACAGTTGACGAAAAGCTCATCGAACGTTCTGGACAACGCTAAAACGCGAGAGAAGCTGATCTCCCTCCTAAAGGAGCACGAAAGATGTTCTTCCGAGGTCAAGGAACACAGAAGCAACATCAGCGAGCTGGACTTCCTCCTCAAACAGGTCCAGAAGGAGATCAAGGGTTTGAAGAGCAAGGGTACTGGCAGTGAAATGGTACCGTCAATGTTTTAAATTTCTTCTCTGTAGGTAGGTATTGCAAAACCCGTGGGATTAGACACGGTCCCGCGTAGTGTTGCCAGTCGTCCAAGTAAAGCTGGACAGTGTTTTGACCTCTTGTCCGTCTAAATTTGACTACGTGCGGCCCCTCCGGCTTTTGTTAGGCTTTTTATAGGTCCAACTATCGTTCAATTCAATCACTTCAGCATAGAAGTATGACGGAGACGCCAATTTTTTTTAATCTATGCACTTCTTTCGAGAACACAAGTCCGAACTTACTTTGGGGCTAGCTCAATCTGTGTGATTTGTCCGTATAGGTATATTTATTTTATTGTGTAGAGAGGTAGAGACGCAGCTTGTGGTGGCGCACCTTGCTTTGCTACCGCGCGTTCAGCATCTGCCGTGTAACACGGGCACAGGGTCTTTGAGAGCGCCGCCGGTGCCGCGAGCAGTGTTGCCAGGGCCCTTGAGTAGTAAGTTACGTTTCGTTTCCTGAAATGTTACATTTTTGCAGCAAAAGTTACATTATTGTATTTTTTTTAATTAACAATTTTTTGCGGTCGGAGTATAACCCACCACACAGCGCTATCCTATAAAGTGGTTACATAACGCTTTGAGGCATCTAATCGGTCGAGTATATCGCGCATTACCGGCGGTGACCTTTGTTTATAATAATAGAGATAGAGACCACCTACCCTGTACCAACCTGCCGTGTCCCATTATTATAGTCTGCGTCATATAGTCTGTCTTTACCTAAACACAAAAAAATAATCTAAGATCTAGATCTACACGATGTCAAATAGACATTGTTTATACCTTACTGGGTAATTATTACTATGGCTGGAGTGCCGAAATGACGTATTAACAAGACTATTTAGATGATATAATAATATGGGGCGCTTTCTATTCAGAGCCATCTCTAAGACGCGCCAGTTTTAGGTGCGTTCAAATTAAATGCTTTGAGTTAAATCTCGTTGTTCTCAAAAGTTACGAAAATTGCCTTAAATATAAAAATTACTTACATGTTACGCGAGGAGGTCAAAAGTTACGAAAAATGTAAGAAATGTAACCTTCTGGCAACGCTGGCCGCGAGCGACGCATCTTTGGAGGTGTCGTATTAGAGGGCGCTCGGCGCTCCCTTAGACCCGGCGCCCGTGTGCACCGCACACCCTGCACTATAGGTAAAGCCGCTTCTGTGGATACTACTGACTCGGACGAATGGGAGAAAGTATGTAGCAGCTCAGGAGGTGCGCGTACCTGATGCTATACCTACCTGCAACCACCCGACAGACAGTTGAGCATGACACCCTGACCTTAGGAGAATGTATACTTATTCCCTATTTACAGGAATATGCAAACACCCTGACCAACCAGACGATGCTAAGTCAGCTGGAAAACCGCCTGGACACCGCCATGAAGAAATTCAATACTGTCAACAGTGAAAACTTTAAGATTAGACTTGAAATTGATAAACTATTGAGGGATCGGTAAGTTACTTAACCTACCCTTAAGTAGAATTAGAAACACGCAAGTTAATTAAAGAAAAACGACTGCCAACCATAAATATGAGATGTTGGGTATAAAACCGAAATGGCGAAGTTCTGACGCCAAATAACTATCCACAGAGTTAATATAATCCTTAACTAACTTAAATCAAAGAAGATAAATGTATGTTGTAGGTATAAAACAGAAATGGCGAAATTTTGGCGCGAAATAACTAACCAAAGAGATAAGATAATCCTTAACTAACTTAAATCAAAGAAGATACCTGTATAAAGTGTTTTTCTCTTCTTGGATTTAAGTTTGTTATTTGGCACCAAAACACCGCCATTTTGATTTTATATAATTTTGATATACCTCGTGCTATTCTATGACCATAAAATCCATCTAAAGCTACAGAGCGTCCGAAAAAAATACTTAGGGTCCATTTAAATAAAGCACAAATATATTTAAGGCCTGGCACCCATAAGCTAGATTTTTTTTTAAAATCATATTTAGAAAATTCGACAGACTAGTTTTAGAAATATCTTGACTCAAACATTTAGCAAAACAGATGTTAAATACCTGTGTATTTTTTTACTATTACCTACTATGAATACATACTTATTCACTGACATTAACAATCAAAACAGCTAATTGAGCTCATTCATCGTTTCTTATAAAAAATAGTTCGTTAGAAAAAGTTAAAATAACAATTACCATGTCGATTTTTTAAATTTGCTACTATAATGTATTACTTTGACATATGTGAGCCAGCCCTTTAATTACTTGCACGTAAAGGATCCCGTTGACGAAACCTTATAAAGGATAAAATATGATAAATAGCACAAACAATACATCCCGTGGGGTACTCCACTTTTCATCAGGTATGCAACCAAATGTTTAGTTGACATGGGAGAGTAGTAAATCTCCCTGTGAACTAAACATGCCTTTTATTTCAGCCAGTTCTTCAACATGATCTGGAAGAATCAAGTCAAGAGGCTGATGGATGGCAAAGCCCAGATTCTGGAGCTCGTGGAGCAAGCCATCACCACGTACGACCAGCGGGAGGAGTGGTGCTCCAAACTGGACGCGCTGAAGGAGAAGGCGGCTTTGGACTACAGGAAACACTGCATGGTAAATAGCATGGGTAAATAGCGTACAGAAATAGATCTCATCTGGGGGGACGCGCTGCCGAGCTTACTTCAAAAATTCTTCGTTAGATGGCAGCAGGTCCACTGCATAGTTAAACTATATAGAATATGTTTAACTGGAAAAAATTTATATAGGTAACGCATTTATTTAAACAATAAAAATTGCAATATGAATAATTTTAATAATCAAAAATGGTGTTTAAAATAGGTGTATGAATATCTGTCAAATGTAGTGCCCTCTATATGTGGTTGAAGCGAACCTCTAGTTTGTATGTAATCTTAGAAAAATCTAATGATGCCATTATCGTATTAGTAATATATTACTTATTTAGTTATAAGTCCTTACTTATTTTTATCAACCACCTGACTCAATAAATAATATCCTATAGGAAGTCCGTGAACTCCAACGCCAACTGGACCACAGCTTGAAGCTGGAGGAGTTCCTGAGAACAAAGGGAACAGTCAGACTGACAGCCGCTGACGCTAAGGCCGAGGCCAAGAGGCTTGAACAACAGGAAGCGGAACTGAGGGCATACAATAACTACGTCAACATCCTGGAAGCCATCAAGGTAAGAATAAATAATAATAATAAATAAATATATAGAGAAATATCACACAGATTGAGCTAGCCCAACAGTAAGTTGTGAACTTGTGTAGGATACTAACTCAACGAAACTATATTTTATAATAGACTAGCTTTCGCCCGCGCTTCCGCCCGCGTCAATGTCGATCCCTCGGGAATAGTACTTTTCCCAGGATAAAAGGTAGCCTATATCCTTCTCCGTACTCCAGAGATCTTGTATACAATACAATACAATTTCATGATAATCGGTTCAGTAGTTACGGCGTGAAAGCGTAACAAACAAACTCACTTTCGCATTTATAATATAAGTAAGGATACTTACCTATATAGATAAACATCCAAGACCCAGGTCAATCTAAAAAAGATCGTTTTCCATCATGACCTGACCGGGGATCGAACCCACACCCTCATGTCGCAGGCTGGTGTGTTAACCACTGCGCCACGGAGCTCGCCATAATGAAATAAGACTTCTAGACTCTCTCTTAAAAAATCTTTGGGCATAGCAACTTATAAGACACAGTCATCATACAGTTAACAGCCTCCGTGGTCCAGTGGTTAAGGCGTTTGCCTTTTGACCCGGGGGTCGTCGGGGTTCGATTCCCACCGGAAGCATACTTTGTTTAGTTGTTTTCAGTTTGGTTAGGACATTGCAGGCTTGAATCACCTGATTGTCTGATAATAAAGATGATTCCGTGCTTCGGAAGGCACTTTAAGCCGGTGGTCCCGGCTGCCATCTGGTAGTCGTTAAAGGAACCACGTCAGAGGCCGAGAGGCGGTTCCGAAGAACTCTGACACCAGGGTGTGCATTGTCGATTGGCCGTGACACCTACTCGAAATGATGAAGATCATACAGTAAAGCAAGACGGAAGTTATTTCCTAAGACACCAAACACAAGCAGCACTTTGCTGTTGACCACCCAACTGCAAGCTGTCGACAGATGCAACTACAGCTGTCGAAAAACCCAACTGCAGCAGTCGACAGAGAAAACTGCAGCTGTCGGCACTGTTCGGCAGCAGGATTCGTCATATCAACGGATGCAGCCTCAAAAATGCTACTGCCGAACAGTACCGACAGCAGGACTTTGCAGTCGACCAGACAACTGCAAGCTGTCGACAGCTGCCGTTAGCTTTTTCGACAGCTGCAATTGTATCTGTCGACTGCTTGCAGTTTGGTAATCGACAGCAAAGTGCTGCTCGTATGTTTGGTGCCTAACTACTAGTGGGTCTATGAGCTGTCGACCTCGCGAGTCTTACTATAGTGCATCTGTCATTTTGTTTTTTTTCCAAACTTAATGGACAAACAAAATCTATTCTTTTTTGAACATGTTCACAAAATTTCGACGGAATCGGTTGGGATTATGAATAGAGAAGAAAAGCAGGACAGAATACGAGAACGTGCCCTAATGACCATTTTTTTTTTATTGATTTGGAAATTTGGGATGTCGTGATGACTTCATCAATAAATAAAAACATATTGTTGATTTTCTTTTTAATTTTAAACCTGTTCGATGACACCTACGGCATTTTTACAAATTTTATTTAGTTTCGCCTGTCCGATATTTGTCTGTAATTCTGAATTCAAATCTTGCGAATTTGATCCACTTCTCGCTTACCGACTGAGCTGAAATTTTGTATGTAACTCTACCGAGTGAAATTGGCTAAATTTTTGGTTGCCGGGCAGGCGTGTACTTATTTTAATTTGCAAACATTTCTTAAAGGAATTTGCTGGAGAAGACGACGTGGACAAATTGATCCAGGAGTTCACTCGTCGGGAGGAAGAGAACTACGCCCTGTTCAACTACATCAACGAGGTCAACACAGAGTTGAAGAACCTGAACGATAACGTCAAGACGCTCAAAATCAGCATCGGTAGGTATCAATTGCATGAAGGCTTAAAATTTTTCAATTTGTGTCATCATCATCATCAGGTCTTTTTTGTCTCCACTGCAGGAGCATAACCCTCTCTGTACTACCGGAGTCATACTTGGCCAGGGCAGCCAGAGGGCTTGGCCTACACTCTCCTGGCTGGCCAGACGGGTTAGAGAGGTCTCATTGATGTTTGTGAGAATTTGTTAACTTGTATTTCCTAAGTCGCCTCTTACGACATCCATGGAAGACTAGGAGTGGTCCTATTTGTGTGATATGTCCCTATATATTTATTTAATCGTGGCCCAAGACTTACGACCACTGTCTACCCCATATTGGATACCAAAATTGATCGTCTGTGCAGTCGATAACGGCGGAATAGAGATAGAGGCGGAAAGAGTCACAAGCCGATCGCTTAGTCCGATCGTGCATCTCTATCGCTTGTTCCGCGCTCTCGCTTGCATACGGAACGTGACTTTTTTTCGTGCGTGCTGTGCGTGCAAAAAGTAATTCTTGTTCAATCTTCACAGACGAGGAGCACGCCAAACAGCAAGCTAAACTTCTCCAGCAGCAGGACAGCATCGAGTCCCTAAAAACGACATTGGAGAAGAAAAGAGAAACTACTGCGGATCTCCGCTCAGCTTGCGAGAGAAGCGAAGAGGTTTTAGCTGTATTGTTGCAACATATTCAGTTATTGGCGCAGTAAGTATCTATATATGTACACCTCCACGTTTTTATCACGCTTACGACCTCGTATTGGAGGCCCCGTCTACCTAGACGGGGCAGAAGAAGCAGAAAGAGAGAACCATAAATAACATGAGGTGTGTGTGTGTGTTGGGGGAGGGGGGGGGGGGGGCAGTTGACCTGAATCTCACACCCATCTCATGCTAGGAAGAAAACAAGATGGTGATATTCGATAACGTTGCCGCGTACCATGCTATGCGGGCAGAACATAGGTACATCACAAATCAAATGAGCCCATACACGAATTGGTGTACCTTGTTAGTTTAAGAATTCCTATGGCCACCTTCCGACTCCATCATCAGAGCAGCGAAACGATTCCATAATATTGTATTGTCATCAGAGTTACACATGCATGCAAAATTTCAGCTCAGTCGGTAACCGGGAAGTGGATCAAATTCGCAAGATTTGAATTCAGAATTCATCATCATCAGGTCCCTTTTTTTAGTCTCCACTACAAGGGCACGACCCTCTCTGTACTACTAGAGCCATACTTGGCCAGAGCAGCCAGAGGACTTGGCCTACACTCTCCACGCTGGCCAGATGGGTTGGAGAGGTCTCTTTGATGTTTAAAAGCTTTGTTTAGCTTGTATTCCTATCCTAAGTCGCCTTCTACGACATCCACAGGAAAACTTGGAGTGGTCCTATTCTACTCTGCCGGATACCAAGCGGCTGAATTCAGAATTACAGACAAATAACGGATAAGCGAAACTAAATAAAAACTTGTAAAAATGCTGTAGGTGTCATCAAACAGGTTTACGATTAGAAAAGGAAATCAACAAAAAGTTTTTATTCATTGATGAAGTCATCACAAGCAAATAAAATTCTCGTCTTAGCTCATTTGTCGATGACCGTGACCATATAAGTCAAGTTATAGCCACTAGGAAAATACTGTTTCTAATCACATTGTTCATCGAACGATTGGAGGCCGAAATATTACAAAAATAAAACTTGTATTGCCTTTATATTTTCGAAATTGCGATAGAGATAAAATAGTCCAAGTAGACTTTTCGACAAGATTTTTTTGTGATTTTTGTGACAAACTTTTATTTTTTATTTTATCATAAAGCGCTTTCGATGACAAATCAACTGAGCCCAAACACGATAGGTGTACCTACCTTGTTCAGTGTCAGAATTCCTATGGCCACCTTCCGACTCCATCATCAGAACAGCGCAACGATTCCATTGTATTGTCATTCGATTTACACATGCATGCAAAATGCAAAAAATCCCATATTACATACTTCGAAACCTAACCTTGAAAAGTTCAAAGTTATTGCATGAGACATTCTTGTCGAATGCTACCGACCATTCAATATATATCGAACGCTAGCAGTAGATATTTATCGAATGTGATAAAATGAAAAATCACAATTCGATATCCTATGTTTTTCGATATATATATCGACTGCGACTTCATGTCGAGCGTGCGAGAATCGCCCCCCTGAATAGCATTAATGATATTTCAGTGATAATTTCACGCGACATCGTGTCTTCGACATTTTTGTCGACTTCGATAAATCTCTACAGAATCGAGAATTAGGCCCCAGCTCAATCGGTAACTGGGAAATTGATCAAATTTAATTTGCAAGATTTGATTACAGACAAATATTGGGACAGGTGAAACAAAATAAAAGTTTTTGAAAAGTGAATTAACATCCGCAGGAAGTCCAGTGCTGGACAAAGGCGTCCAAGGTTTTCCGTCATGGGGGGTTTTATCCTACATTGGTAGACTAGTTAGTGAGCGCAGTTCGTTTAGCTCATCGTGTTCCAACTGCTGCTCATTGAAACGGTGTTTAAGCTTAAATTATTTCTTCAGTTGCCTGCAGCCTTCACATGCTAAGCCGTAATTTTTTTTTTTTAATTCCTGTATTTGTATTTAAATACGCGAATATTATTGCAATCTAGCCTAAACGTTGGCTAATGAGTAATTTTACATTGACCTAGTTTATAAAGTATAGTATAAGAATGTGTCCATCTGGCACTTTTCTTACTGTCTCTATTAAGGGGAAAGCACTTTGTTCATGTGTCTTTATTCGCACTTACACTGCACTACTTTGTTATTACTTATCACTACACTACACTAATAAAGCCGTAAATGAGGCAAAAAGAATTATCAAACCTTCCTGCTATAATTTTCATAATGCTGTTGTTACGAACTGATTTTTTTATTTAAAAGCGCGCGCTATCTGTGTACAACTTACATTTAACAGCCTCCGTGGTCCAGTGGTTAAGGCGTTTGCCTGTTGACCCGGGGGTCGTGGGTTCGATTCCCACCGGAAGCATACTTTGTTTAGTTGTTTCCAGTTTGGTTAGGACATTGCTGGTTTGAATCACCTGATTGTCTGATAATAAAGATGATTCCGTGCTTCGGAAGGCACGTTAAGCCGGTGGTCCCGGCTGCCATCTGGTAGTCGTTAAAGGAACCACGTCAGAGGCCGAGAGGTGGTTCCGAAGAACTCTGACACCAGGGTGTGTGACACCTACTCGAAATCATGATGACTACACTACACTAATAGAGCCGTAAATGAGGCAAAAAGAATTATCAAACCTTCCTGCTATAATTTTCATAATGCTGTTGTTACGAACTGATTTTTTTATTTAAAAGAGTGCTTTTGATTGAAGTCAGTTTTTAGGGTTTCGTACATCAAAAGGCAAAAACGGAACCCTTATAGCATCACTTTGTCTGTCTGTCAAGAAGGTTTTCTCAGGAACGCATGGAGGTTCTTTGCAACGACTCGTACCACTGCGAATGTTTAAATATAAGGAAGGAACATTATTCCACGCTCACAACTGACTTCGTTTCGTCCTGGAGATGTCCTTCTTGCAGCAACGTTACAAGACGCGCTAATTCAAACTTGAATACTCCTGTCCGTAGCACGCAGATACCTCGTCCTGATGTCTCACTGAACGACATGGACATCTCCTTTTCCAACGCAGAATCAAATCCTGGAAATAAAATGGACTTCGAATCATTCTCGCGTTCATTATTTAGCAAATTGAACGAATGGCGATGCGAAATTAAAGACAATGTTTCTGGACTTGGGAGGGAGCTGAAATCTTCTCTACTAGAGATTCGAAATGAAATTAATTTCTTAAAAACGGAGCAAAATAAATTGAACTGTACTGTGTCTACACTGATAGAGGATGTTACTCACCTAAAAACCACTGTTGAGTTCTGTGGCTGCGAGCATGAAGATTTAAAAAAACGTTTAGATGATATCACTAATCGTAGTGGTGATGTGAACCCGGCCGTGCTTAGTCTGGAGCAGAAAGTGGATTCCCTGGAACAACAAGCACGTCAATGCAATCTGGAGTTATGCAATGTTCCGGAAAGGCGGAATGAATTTCTACCTGGAATTGTCGAAGCCATGAGCTCCGCTCTCAATATTGCACTTCCAGCCAATGAGATTGTCTCTGTGCACAGAGTTCCTCATGCGCAGAGTGGCAGCAGTAGACCAAAGAATATAATTATCAAGTTTACTACTCGTACACTACGCAATAATCTGCTCAGCGCTTACAGAAAGGCTAAGGGACTTTCTTCGAATCAAATTGGCATGCCAGGGACCCCTATCAAAATCTATCTTAACGAGCATCTTACCCTGAAAAAGAAGCAGTTGTTTCGCCTTTGTCGTGAGGCTGCCAGGAAAAACAACTTTAAATACGCTTGGGTTAAGAATTCCTCGATACTTGTACGTGAACGTGATGATACGCCAGCCCTCATCATTAGAACTGAATCAGATCTGGAAAAAATTACATCGACCACTAAATGAAATGCTATACTTTATTATTAAAACTAATTACAAGACTTGTTCACATTATATGTCCTATTTAAAAACAATTAAACTTTATTTATGCTTAAGAGTTAACTCAACCATACATGTTACTTGTATAAAATGTGCTAACATTTTACTTCGGAGAAAGATTCGCTACTTACCAAATCATGACAACAAATTATCCATTGTGTATAGTTTTCATTACAGAAACGCGCGCATTTCTGGTATTTACTTATACTTGCGGAATTTAATAATTCTTGTCCACACACATAGTTTAATATCCTCACACATGATTATTCTTCACTGCATCAATTTCTTTTACAATTACATAATAGTATTAACAGTATTCAATCAATATGGACACATAGTAAACATTTTTCTTTATGGATAACAAGCTGTCAATTTTTTATCAAAATTGTGGCGGTATCCGAACAAAACTTCAGACAGTGTATATGAATATTCTTTCGTCCGCATACGATGTTATTGTTCTCACAGAGACTTGGCTTACACCGGAAATTCACAATAATGAGTTCATAGATCAACGCTACGTAGTTTTTAGGTGTGATCGTGACCGGCAAGCTACTAAAAAGGATGATGGGGGTGGGGTTTTGGTAGCCGTCCTGAGGGGTCTGCGTCCTGTTCTTTTCGATTTATCTCACATTTCACGAGATGTTAATGCACCTTCATGTATCGAGCATTTGATAGTTGAAATACCTGGCCGTGAATGTAACTCCCGCCATGTAAACAGCGCTTCTTATATACCTCCTTGGGCTATTTCGCGGGATTATGAACAACATTTTGACTACCTTCTCGAAACAGTAAACAACACTAATGTCAAAAACATATTTATCGTTGGAGATTATAATTTAAGTGAAATAGAGTGGACTTTTACAAATAACAATAATCCTTATGAAGGCATGACATTCGATGATTCGACAGCCAAGAGCTTATTTTTAAAAAATACCATGTCGAGCCTGGATTGCAAACAATACAATTCTTATTTGAACAAAAATCAGAAAATACTTGATTTAGTCATCACTAACGTACCTTGTACTATCAAGCTGCAGCACAATTCTATTGTTCCTGCCAATAGTCATCACCCTCCATTCGTTGCATATATATCCACTCCTGTGCCAGATAAGTCTCTTCTGAAGAAACCCGTTTCAAAATATAATTTTTATAAAGCAGACTACAAAAGTATAAACGAGCAGATATTCAGTGTTAATTGGGACAGTGAACTTAGTCATTTAACAGCTGTCGAGTCAGTTAATTTATTTTACAGACATATTAATGCAATTATTAACAAAAACACCCCATTAACATATTCTAAATCTTCTAAATTTCCTGTTTGGTTTTCTCGATCATTAATTAACATTTTTAGAAAAAAACAAAAAGCCTGGATAAAGTGGAAAAAATTTGGTAATATTGCTGATTATGAAAACTTCTCATATAACAGAGGTATTTTTAAGGAAATGAGTAGTAAATGTTATCGTCAATACATGCACTCTGTGGAAAACAACATTTCTACTAACATTAAATACTTCTGGGCTTACATTTCCAATCGCAAGGGTAGGTCGAATATTCCATCTGAGGTTAAATTCAAGGATTTTAAATCCACAAAATCCGAAGACATATGCAATATGTTCTCTGAATACTTTGAATCCGTGTTTGAACCTGAGTCTTCCAACATAGGCAACTGGCAACCTCCTTCTGGTATCAATGCAGACTGTGATATTATTTCAGACGTGTCTTTCTCAGAAGACAAAGTTCTTGAAGAGCTCAAATCTCTTGATACATCAAAGGGTCCAGGACCTGATGGAATTCCTCCGACTTTTTTAAGAAGAACTGCTTCTACTATATGCAAACCTTTGTGCATTATCTTTAACAAATGTATCTCCGAAGGTGTTTTCCCTGACGTTTGGAAATGCGCATACATTACACCTGTTCATAAAAATGGCTCCAAACAGAATGTGGAACAATATCGGCCTATTTCCATTATTTCCACAATATGCAAACTCTTTGAACGGTTAATACATAATGAAATATACCCACTCCTTCACAAATTAATAATTCACGAGCAACATGGATTTGTCAAATCGCGTTCCACTTTATCCAACTTAATTACATTTACTACTAAGCTTTTTAACGATTTTGATAGGGGAGTTCAGGTTGATACCGTCAATACTGATTTCCAGAAGGCTTTTGATAAAGTTGATCACGAAATATTACTAAACAAAATCTCTTACAATGGTATTCGTGGTAATCTGCTACGTTGGTTCCAATCTTATATCAGTAATCGCACGCAAATGGTTGTTATTAACGGATATCACTCTATGCCTGTTCATGTCACATCTGGCGTGCCTCAGGGCTCTATTCTGGGGCCTCTGCTCTTCGTACTGTACATTAATGATATTAAGTCTTGTTTTATGAACTCGGAATTTCTCATGTATGCTGACGATCTCAAAGCTTTTAAATCTATTGAATCAGTTCACGATTGTATCTCTTTTCAATCTGATCTTGACAGGTTGGCAAATTACTGTTCTGTTAATAAATTGCACCTCAGCATACCCAAATGTAATACGATATCTTTCACGAAAAATATAAGTACTCGAGTTGACTTTAGTTACAGATTGTGCAACTCACCATTGAATAGAGTGACATCAGTTAGGGACCTTGGCGTCATACTTGACGAAAAACTCTGTCTGGATGCACACGTCAAGAATATCACTAATAGGGCTTTTCAAATGTTTGGGTTTACCCTCAGAAGTACTGCTGACTTCAAAAAGCCCTCTACTTTCCTCTATCTCTACAAAACCCTTATTAGATCCCAACTGGAGTATGCGGTACCTGTCTGGAACCCCTTTTACAAAAAGTATGCCCACACGATTGAGAACATTCAGAAAAAATTTCTGCGTACCATGCATTTCAAGTGTTTTCGTCATTACCTTGGATACCCCGAGCTTCTTACTAGGTATAATTTGTTGTCTTTGGAGTCTAGGCGAAAGTATCTCGAAGCTGTAGTCTTATACAACATCGTTCATAACAAGATTGACTCCAACACTCTCACTAGCAGTTTATATTACTCTGTTCCAAGAAGGAATATCCCTCGTGCAGTTCGTTCTCGTCCTCTCTTTGCTGCGTTTACTTGCCGAACAAACTCAGGTTTACGTGCTCCTATACATCGTATGGTTGAGTCCCACAATAAATTATTTAATGCACATTTAGATATTTTTGAAAGCAAGCCTTATTATTATAAAAAGACACTATGCAAATTACTGAGTGAGCTTGACACAAAATCTTTCGTTTCTACTCTTAATATTTATGATTAACTATCAATCTACCTTCCGTCTTATTATATAAATAATTTTCTTACTAAGCATTAATTATACGCATACCTATTTGTAATGTAATATATGACTTCTTCCTTGTTATCTCTCTATTAACTACAATAATTAATACTTCTCTTTTGTTATCTACATATTTAGGTACTCTAGTGGCAACAATTTCACATAATATGTATCAAATTAAACTGTGAATAACGTTGTTGGTTGCATAATTAATAAGAAATGTTATAATATGGTGTTAGATATTTAATATATATTATGTAACTGTTTGTTATTCCATAATAAAATAAATAAATAAAGGTATCAAACTAAAATTCATATCAAATACTCAGGTCTACTGTCCCTTGTAGCTATGAAAAATCTAATTTCTAAGCCAACGCAATCAAAAGATACACCCGTTTATGCCACAAATTTTCGAGATTCGCAAGGGAATCAAAACCTACCCCCGTGAACTCAGAATCTTGAAATTTGATACGAAGCAACCTCTTTTAGCACAGATAAAGGAAAAACTGCGAAAAGCATACATTTTAGTCACATGATAGAATAAAAATAATTTTAAACTTATTATAGACTAGTTTTCGCCCGCGGCTCCGCCCGCGTCAATTACGATCCCTCGGGAATAGTGCTTTTTCCCGGGATATAAGGTAGCCTATGTCCTTCTCCGCACTCTAGAGAACTTGTATGCAAAATTTCATGATGATCGGTTCAGCAGTTACGGCGTGAAAGCGTAACAAACAAACAAACAAACAAACAAACAAACAAACAAACAAACAAACAAACAAACAAACAAACAAACAAACAAACAAACAAACAAACAAACAAACAAACAAACAAACAAACAAACAAACAAACAAACAAACAAACAAACAAACAAATAAACAAACAAACAAACTCACTTTTGCATTTATAATATTAGTAATAAGGATAAGGATGATGGTACGGAACCTTTGGTGTGCGAGCCCGACTCACTCTTGGACGGGTTTTTTTGATATTGAAGATTATTTAGAGTTATACTTATCTTTCCCAGGTCATCGGATTGCAACTCGCTGCCGCTTCTGAAACTCCTGGGAAAGTACTTCGACGTGAACGTCACCAACGCGCGCCTGTACATCAAGAGCTTAGACAAGAAGATCTCGGAGGTGGTCGATGTTATAAAAGTCGATGAGGTGAGGTTTTATACAACACTAGCTTTCGCCCGCGGCTCCGCCCGCGTTAATGTCGATCCCTCGGGAATAGTATAAAAGGATAAAAGGTAGCCTATGTTCTCTGGCGTACAGAGAAGGCTCTGTACTCCAGAGAACTTGTATGCAAAATTTCATGATGATCGGTTCAGTAGTCACGGCGTGAAAGTGTAACAAACAAACAAACAAACTCACTTTCGCATTTATAATATTAGTAAGGATTATTGAAAGCGTTCTAAAAGCGTTCCATACTCAGAGCAAAAAATTCGCGCGCTCGCGACCGACTTAATATTTCTTGCTCTGTGGTACCCACAGACAATATAACCTAAATAAATAGGTTATATTGTCTGTGGTGGTTGCATAGAACTAGCTCTGTAGCCTAGTGGTCATCATAGTGCCAGGCTGCCACTCCGGAGGTCCCGGGTTCGATCACCGGTCAGGTCAAGATGGAAAATGATCTATTTCTGATTGGCCTGGGTAGCTTTGCGTGTACTTTTTTTTGTATCTCATAATAATAAATAAATAAATCTATACGGACAAATCACACAGATTGAGCTAGCCCCAAAGTAAGTTCGAGACTTGTGTTATGGGACTAACTCAACAATACTATATTTTATAACAAATACATATATAGATAAACATCCAAGACCCAGGCCAATCTGAAAAAGATCATTTTCTATCTTGACCTGGCCGGGGATCGATCCCGGGCACTCCGTGTCGCAGGCTGGCGTGTTAACCACTGCGCCACGGAGCTGTCAAAATCTCATATTTGTTAGTTGTAATTTTTGTGTGTTCTTAAATAAAATACTTACTTAACATTTGAATGGACTTACTGTTGTCCGCAGTACCTGCAGCGTGCGGCGGACAGTAAGGAGCGCACGCCGCCATCTTCCCGGCGCCGCCGCCCGCGCCCCGCCCCCTCCCCGCGCCCGCCCAGACCACGGGACTCGCAACCCGCCGCACAAGGATAGATTGGACCAATCACGAGTGCCAATGTTCTCTAAGCGTGCTAACACAAGCTCGATCTTATTTTTTTTTTATTTTTTGGTACACCAACAAGTTACATGATCACGTTACGAAAAATATCATGTAATTTTGAGTCAAACATGCAACTCAATAGGCTAGTTTCCTGGGTCGCAATAATACCTAACATAACAATTAGTCCGTCAGTTAGAAAATCAAAAAAAATTGGACACGTATTTTTTCTTTTGTCAAATAAACAATAAATAATAAAGATAAAGCGCGTCAAAGTTCAGGAGTGGGGGCTCGTGCGTCAAAGTTTGCTAAAAATTGTAGCAAACTATGACGTCACACGGAACTTCAAAGGGCTATATCTTTATAATTTTTTGTTTAATCGACAAAAGAAAAAATATGTGCCCAATATTTTTTGAATATCTAACTGACGGACTAATTATATTTTTTTAGGAATCTAGCCTATTACAGTTTACGATTGTCTTTCGAGCTCTAATTGCTTTTCCCCGCTTCATCCGACTTTCCTAAATCCAATAAATTCCTATCCTTCCCCAGCTTTAAAATGCTTCTGATGGGCAACAGCGTCGGAAGCACAAGAAGCCAAAGAAACTGCGCTCGCCAACCCGCCTGCCAAGCGTGGTGAGTATGGCAATAACCTCCCATGGAACAAAGAATCTTTGGGAGAGGCCTTCGTCCAGCATTGGACTTCAATGAAGATGATTATAATCTAATGTTGAAAAAAACATAAGAATTCGGAAATGGATTATAATTTTTATGAAATACTAGCTTTCGCCCGCGGCTCCGCCCGCGTCAATGTCGATCCCTCGGGAATAGTACTTTTTCCCGGGATAAAAGGTAGCCTATGTCCTTCTCCGTACTCCAGAGAAATTGTATGCAAAATATCATGATGCTCGGTTCAGTAGTTATGGCGTGAAAGCGTAATAAACAAACAAACAAATAAACAAACAAACAAACTCACTTTCGCATTTATAATATTACTAAGGATAAGGATATTTGACTATTTTTGTTTTTTAAATACTTTACGCATTTTTCTAATATTATCCTTACTAATATTATAAATGCGAAAGTGAGTTTGTTTGTTTGTTTGTTACGCTTTTACGCCGTAACTACTGAACCGATCATCATGAAATTTTGCATACAGGTTCTCTGGAGTACGGAGAAGGACATAGGCTACCTTTTATCCCGGGAAAAAGTACTATTCCCGAGGGATCGACATTGACGCGGGCGGAGCCGCGGGCGAAAGCTAGTTATGTATATAAACGAGACTTAGCATGAACCTTTTTATCATTTTAAAAAGGTTAGGGCTAAGTCCCACTTTTCTAAGTTTCCGCTATCATAGTAAAATACAATATTGCACTAACGAACAGAAAAGAAGACATTGTACTTTTAAATCCATTGTTTTATTTATTAACTATATACAAAATGCCACAATAATGTATTGTAAGTTCTTACAGCTAAATATTGTCATTATAACCATCAGTTCAACTACTGCTTCTATACTATAGCTTCTTTTGAGATGTGTACCTGAAAAATAAAAAGAACTTTCTGTAGAGGTCATACACACGGTAAAATTTGTATCGTTTTGGACCCTTAAAGATGTGACTCAGACCATCAAAATGAACAACTTTTCCAATTGGAACAATGCTGGGAACTCAAAAAAAATCGATTCCCATACAAACTGGCCGGGCGGCGGGACTCTTCTGAATGGAAACGTCGATATTTTTTTTTAATTCCCAGCATTGGTGCCATAGATAAAGTTGTTCATATTGATGGTCTGAGTCACCCCTTTAAGGGTCCAAAACGATCAAATTTCACCATGTATATTTGAGACATCGATCGAAGAATTTTTTCTCAGTAGTTCCATTGACATTATGAAGTCAATAGATGGCTAGTTCCGTGGCCCAGCGGTCAACACGCCAGCCTGCGACACGAGAGTGCCTGGGTTCGATCCCCGGCTAGCTCAAGATGGAAAATGATCTTTTTCAGATTGGCCTGGGTTTTGGATGTGTATCTATATATATATTTGTTATAAAATATAAAGTCTCGAACTTACTTTGGGGCTAGCTCAATCTGTGTGATTAGTCAGTAAAATAAAAAAATAGGAACTAATGAAAAAAAATCTCACTAGTTCCATGGAACTATTTGCCGATGGAATTTCCTACCGGATTTGATCGGTTGTCCCCTTCGAAGTGGACGCCGCGTGTAGTTATGTTTTCGATACCGACACGGAGATTGAGACAAACCTGCTTTTGCTGACAAGAGGATCTGCTGCATACGTAATACTTGAACGGCCCCAAATTGTATAAGGATGTTACCTCAGTTGTCCTCTGGGATTCGAACAGGCAGCCCTCTAGCGACCATGCTGCTAGCTATCATCACGTAGTTGGTGGAGCCCCGCGCCCGACACACTGCCCTGAGGAGGTCACGTTCTGGACTGAACGGAGACTTCTCTTGAACCTCGGTTTCTGGAAATTTAAATAACAATCCGTGAAACGTATTAGAAAAAAATATGGAAGCGTAACTCTCATACAACTGACGATTCAATATCAGTCCCATTTACGCAAACAAACTTAACTCAAATCACAACGAAAAACTAACGCACTCATAGACGAAGCGTCACGAGGCGGTGCCAACATTTCTAATAAACGCTATGGTGTCAACATAGCGGAGGTAGGTAGATATCGCTCGCGACAGCAGCTCACCTCGCTCGCTATGATAAATTACTCCAGTGTCACTTTTCCGTCTTTCCTTATTTTTATTATTATTTCACCGATATTCACAAAAAATATGTCGTTAAATGCTTTTATCAACGCGTCCTTCCGTCACGGAGCGCGTGGCAGACTAGTTCGCGAAAAGATAAACTTTTTAAGCCCCGCCCGCTTTGATATACTTTGCGTGGAGTCAGTTTTTGAGCGCAATGCTGCTTCCATAGTTTTCTAATTCAATGGCTATCAAGAACATCACTACACTAAAGACACGTGAGGTGAGGCGTGCGGAAAGCGGGGGGAGATGCTCCCGCTCTTCACCTCAGGCCCCAACTGCATTCAACTCGCGCGCTATCTGTATACAACTTACATTGGAGCTAGCTCAATCTGCGTCATTTATTCCTATATATTTATTTCTATGGACTCGAAGCAAGAGATAATATTTACCTAACACTCCCTGGCTCCATTTGGCCTTCCCAACACTGGGCCAGGCCGGGCTCTTGTCCGAGGGCACGTACAGCGACACCAGCGTGCTCACCATCTTGTCTACTTCCAGGTCCGTCACCTCCCACAGCATGCCGATCACCATGGGGCTGGAAATATTACGTTCCATTTCAATAAATGGACGGCTACGGATGGCACCTTCAACTGCCTGTATGGCATCGGGTACGCACGCCCGGCTTTCCGAGCTGCTACTTGCTTTCCCCCATTCATCCGAATGAGTGGCATCCCAATACCTTCATTCTCCTCCCAGATCTAAAAAGTCCTATCCTTTCCCTAGCTTTAAAATACTTTCGATAGGCAGTAGCGTCGGAAGCACAAGAAGCCAAAGGAACTGCGCTCGCCAACCCGCCTGCCAAGGGTGATGAGTATGGCAATATGCTCCCATGGAACAAAGAATCCTTGTGACCCAGGAGTGGCCTGCAATGATGATGATGAAATGGACGGTTCAACGGTTTCCGGTGGCGTAGTAGCTAACCGATAGATTTATTTATTTATTTATCAAACTAATGCTATAATCTAATCTTCTTCTCATTTTTGTAATATATGTGTGTTGCAATATCTATGTCTAAATGCATAATCTATTACATAAAAGATGTATAAAAACCTTAAAAGATTTGTCCGCACATCAGATTTGACTCGCATTTATACATAAATCGGACTATACACAGAACTATGCATAAGGTGTGTGATGTACAAGACTCGAGTTCTCTGAGTCCTCTTATTTACGGTTTGCAGTAGTATATAGGGCTCAATTCTTCTTAACAAATTGATTTTTTTTGTTTATGACTATGTAGCTAGCTCCAAGTGAGCTTTCGCTACTTCACTGGGCGTTTGAAGCGAGGGCAGAGTGCCCTCAACCTTTATAGGCAACATCACCAAAGGGCCCCCAGGAGGGACGGACATCGGCTTTGGACGTTGCCTGTGTGCGCAAGGCTTGGAGAGGCAGCAAACTCTCATATTGCCTGATGGGCCTCGTATGCGTGCATGCAAGCCTGAAGGGCCAATCTGAGAATCAATGGCAAAAGCCTTTGGAGAGCAGCAACTCTCATCTTTTGCCTTATGGGCCGAACAAATTGATCGTCGACTGGGAGTTTATATGAGCCTCAGCGCGTGACATTATAGCTCTAGTTTTTTTCTGCACTCGAGTCTTTTTCTGGTCCTTTAATATAAAGGGAATGAAAGTGTTGCAAGATAGGAGGCATATTCCTCCCCCAAGGAGTTCCAATACGTCCGGTTGGGAGCGGCCTGCATCCAACATCTTCCTGCGACCTTAGTCAAGTTGTCCGACCACCTGGTCGGTGGGTGTCCAACGCTGCACTTGTCGGTACGTGGTCGCCATTTGAGAGCCTTGCTTGCTGCCCCATTGGCTATCGGTTCTACGCGCTATGCGATTAAGATTTGAATCCAGTGAAATCTTAGCGATCGTTAGATCTTTTGTTGCAAAAATAGTTTTATTTTAAAAATAAGATATTCAAGCTTATCTTGTTTTTATTATTTTTAGTTCTGCTACAACGGTAATAAGATGCCGAATTTCAGACCGCGCATTACCACATCGAAATGTCTCTGAACGTTCAATCTTTTACTTGCCTGCCAGCTAAATGCAGGTGATGTTGTGCTTGTGTGCGGAGCCCTGCCCGGAGCTCGAGTGACTTACGGAGCCGCAGCCCGACAGTAACATGTTATAGCTTTGGCCCCTGAAGAAGCGCCCTCTACCCCCCGCCATGATAACCGCCACTGTACTTTACAATTCCGAGGCATAACGATTTGCATCCATTGTAATCTTGGCGATCGTTAGATCTTTTGTTGAAATAATCATTTTATTTCAAAAATAAGATATTCAAGCTCGTCTGAGTTTTATTATTTTTAGTCCTGCTACATGTAAAACAACGGTAGAAGATTGTCGCATTTCAGACATTTTTAAACGTCGCGCACATTCGCGGTCTTTACAAAGGCCTTTCAGCGTGGTATTCACGGTCAAATTTTGATCCCTCTGGACCCTTAAAGGGGTGATTCAGCCCGTCCATATGAACAACTTTTCCTATGGGACCGATGCTACGAACTCAAAAATAATGGGCTGTTCCATACAAAAAATTTCGGCCGCCCGGTCAATTTGTATGGGAACGTTAAAATAATTTTAGAGTTTCCAGCATTGGTCCCATAGGAAAAGTTGTTTATATCGATGGGCTGAATTATCCCTTTAAGGGTCCAGAACGATAAAAATTTCATGTATACTACTTACCTGCCTGCTACATGCAGGTGGTGATGCGCGGCCGCGGGCGGAGCTCTGCCCGGAGCCCGCGTGAGCCGGACAGAGCCGCAGCCCGACAGCACCGTGGTAGCTCGGGTCCCTGAAGCTCCCTCTACACCGGCGCCATTGGCTCCACCCGCACCGAGCTGGCAGCCGTCACCGTGGCCGCAATATCTGAAGACATTATACCCCAAATCAATATTCGTTTAGACTAACAATGACAAACTGGACATTCTGAGATACTTCAGTTTATCTCTTATATCTAAGAGCTAGGCTCTTATCCGTATCATCGTGTGGAAATACACACAAACATTTTAAACATCCTACAAACGATAAAATTTGTCAAGTCAACAGAGCTAGACATACCTGTATCATAGACAATTCAATAATAATTTTACAAGAATTGTCATCTCATCCGACGACACGCGCTTTGGCAAAGGCTTTGGCAAGTTCTAAAAGTAATCGTTAGATGGCAGTAGGTCTAATTAAATTAACTAGACTATCTATAATGTATTGAAGCGTAAAAATAGAAATAACGCAGTCATTTAAATTAAAAAAAACCGGTTGTCAGCAAAGTCGGTTTACGAACGATTATTTTACGTGATATGTGAAAAAGATAGATAAATGCGACTCAAGCCGAACGCTTAGGCCAATCGTGCCTCTCTATCGCTTGCAACCGGAACGTGACACTTTTTCGTGCGTGCAGCCGGCGTTCATCAATTTACAAGACATTATCAGAAAAATAATCTGAATAGATTTAATAATCGAAAATGCTTCTTATTGTCAAGTTCTAGTATGAATATCTGTTAGATATAGCACGTAACGCCCTCTGTGTATACTCGCAGCGTAACTCTAGTTTGTAGAGCCGTGTGGTTTCCGGCAGAGTAGAATAGGACCACTCCTAGTCTTCCCATGGATATGACATCCAGAGGCGACTTAAGAAATACAAGCTAAACAAATCTCATAAACATCAATAAGACCTCTCCAACCCATCTGGCCAGCGAGGAGTGTAGGCCAAATCCTCTGTCTGCTCTGGCCAAGTATGGCTCCGGTAGTACAGAGAGGGTCATGCTCCTGCAGTAAAGACTAAAAAGACCTGGTAGGCTAGCGTGTAAATAGCTACCACCTGGTGGGATATGCTCCCAAAGAATGAAGATGCCTAAGGTATCTTCACTGCGTGTAAAAAAAGGGATATGATAAGAACCGCTATCAATGTTAATATGAGGACTGACCTGAATGTTGTTTCCACGTCGATGCACGTCCACGAAGCTGCTATCCACCGCCAGGACTTCTTCAGGGGGTGTTGGTGAACAATACACGTGTCAGCCTTTACACAAAGGATTACGAGTCCTTATCCCTTTTTCACAGAATAAATGGATTCACGAGATCCAGCGTCAATCGGCGGCGTATGATTCCCAAAATAGAATCATAATGAATAATGCACATTTACATATATGCAGGTGCGCGCGACTGGTCAAAAAACAACCTTATCGGTCAAGGTTCATAGACAGCAGTGTCAGGGGCGAAGAGGCTCCGCGCCATCTTTCCTCCCCCCACGCTTCCACAACAGACAGGACAACCAACATAAAAACATTGATAAAGCGGCGTAGGAAACATGTACATAAGAATATTAAATTTTTTATTGCGTTTTTAAATTGAGACTTTGCTCGCGTTACCATGCACCCCGCCTTGAAACGTCGCAAGATGTTTCGAAACAAAAATAAATTTATACATGGTAAATCAGGAGATATATAGCGAATTAATTCAAATTATAGCTACCTAAACTAAATTTATACTAAATGCGTAAAGAGTTAAATGAATTTATTGTGTTGGAATAGGATATAATTTGGTAACAGCGCGTTTATAAATGCCATTCTGCGTTTTAACGGTCGCTACTCGAACGACGTTATCTGTACCCTTGTAGACATGAGTAATTATTCCTAATGGCCAAGTCAATGGAGCTGAGTTTTCCTGTTCTAATAGAACAACTGTTCCTATCTCTACAGGCTTGTCTGGTGTAGCCCATTTTTGTCTGACTTGTAACGTATGCAGATATTCAAGGTTCCACTTTTTCCAAAAGGATTGAACCATTTGGTCGAGCAATTTTTTGCGTTCCAATAAACTATAGCGCTGATCTGAGAGATCAGTGGCAGGCAAATACTGCAGTGGAGTGGACATTAGAAAGTGCGCGGGAGTTAAAACTTCAGGGTGTGGATCAGAAGAAATGACACTCAAAGGCCGAGAATTTAAGATACACTCAACTTGCGCTAGAACCGTCAATAGCTCTTCATAAGTGAGCAACTGGTTTCCAATCACCCTATATAAATGCGTTTTCATACTTTTTATATTCCCCTCCCAAATTCCCCCGAATGTAGGGGATCGGGGTGGAATTGTTTTCCAATCTATTTTTCGAGACAAAAGCTCATTAGACAGTGCGTTTTTGAAGGTTGAACTTGTCAAAAAACTATAAAGCTCATCCAATTGTGCTTTGGCACCAATAAAAGTTGTGGCATTATCGGAATATAAGCAAGACACTGGACCGCGGCGGGAAATAAAGCGCTTGAATGCGTTTAAAAAACTGTCGGATGTCAGACTTGTGACTAAGTCCAGATAAATATCCTTTGTCACCATACAAATAAAAAGTACAATGTATGCCTTTTGAGCATGTTGACCTCTGCGACGCGAAAGGGTAATGCGTACAGGTCCAGCATAATCGCAAGCAGTATGAACAAAAGCTTTCGCTGTCTCTGTCACACGGTACCACGGCAATGCAGACATTATAGGCGTGGGATGCGTAGGGTTCAACTTGAAACAAGTGTTACATTTCCGACACTTAGACCTAATGACTGTTCTGGCATAATATCCAGTAGCGCTGTCTTATAATTGACATAAGAAGTCCAGGTCCAGCGTGACAGTTGAAAGCATGAGAATGTTGAATTATTAGATCGCGTTTTGGAAGTAAAATTGGATGTTTAGCTTCATACGGAAGCATCGACCCAGAAAGTCTTCCTCCTATACGTAAGATTCCTTCAGCGTCTAAGAATACTGCCAAGTTCTGCAGCTTCTTTGAAGGTAACTTCTTAGCTTTGAGTAGTTTGATATCTTCAGCAAAATGCACTGATTGAACAGCAAGAATTAGAGCCCTTTCAGCAGCTGCTAATCCTGCTACAGATAGAGGATTGATTTTGAGTTTAGGTTTAGCGAATTTAAGTACATAGGCTATAATGCGTAGCAATTTTTGCCAAGAAGATACTCGTTGTGCCAATGTACACAAGAGTGGTTCCTCTATATGCGTTGTGACAGCCATAACATTAGCCTTATGTTCAGGCAAATCATTACAATTAGCGGGAGCGAACGGAATAATAGGCCATTTTTCAGGCGGCTCGCGAATCCAAGGAGGGCCGTTCCACCACAGATCGTGAGACAAAAGTTGCGATGGCAACATGCCACGAGAAAGACAATCGCTTGGGTTAATAGCACCAGCTATGTGATAAAAATGTTTAGCGTCTAAATTTTCTTGGCACTGGGCTACTCTGTTGCTAACAAAGATTGACCATCTATGCGGGGAAGAATGAACCCACGATAAAGCTATCGTGGAATCCGAAAATGCGTATATGTCCACTATGGTCATGCGTTCAACGAATGTATCTCGTACAATTTTTATCAATTTTGACATGAGTAAAATAGCACAAAGTTCAAGGCGAGCGAGAGTGGAAATTTTCGTAGGGCTAATTTTCGATTTTGCGCAAAGTAGACGCGTGTCAATAATACCAGAAGGGTAAGTGCAATGAGCATAAATAACTGCTCCTAGTCCATTCATACTGGCGTCCGAAAAAGCAACAAGACGCAGCTCACACCCACCTCCACACCAACATGTCGAGGAATTTTCAAAGTGTTAAGCAAGTGCATCTCTTGAGCGAGTGCGTGAAAGCGGGCACGTATGTTCTCTGGAGCCAAGTCATCCCAATCACTCTTGCAGAGCCATAACTCCTTAATAAGCAATTTGGCTGCGAGTATCACAGGCGCAACTAGACCGAGTACGTCGAATAATCTAGCCACAACCGAAAGTATGTTTCTTTTAGTGCATTTTTCAGCAATTGTGATAGTGGTGAAAAACAAATTATCCTCACAAGGATCCCAGGAAAGACCTAAAACTTTAGATGAGTTGTTGTGTAAATCGAATTCGATTGATTTGCGGTGCGAATCAGGAAGTGAATCAAGTAGCTCAGGACAGCTACTCGACCATTTTACTAGGTCAAAGTCACCAGATTTGAACAAATTAATTAAATCACGAGCTAACAGCTTAGCAGAGCTTTTATCAGCTGTGGAATGGACCAAATCGTCCATATACAAACAGGTTTCAGCCACTTTAGCTGCTTCAGGATAGTGTGAACTCATGTCCGAAGCCAACTGTTTCACTGTGCGTAAAGCTATGTATGGACTAGACCTGAGACCAAAGGGTTGCCTGTTGAAAACGAAGGTGCGAATTTGTTCCGATTCATTGAACCTAAATAAAATGCGTAGGTATTTACGCTGCTCCGGCATAACGCCTATACGTAAATAGTGCTGTTTTATATCTGCGTTTATGGCGATAGGAAACATCCTAAAATTCAATAACAATACAAATAAATCAGCCTGTAGATTTGGGCCGATGTGTAAAATATCATTAAGTGAAAATCCAGTATGTGTTTTGGCACTTGCGTCCAAGACAATACGCGGTAACGGCTTATCAGGGCGTACCACGGCGTGGTGAGGTATATAATAACCATCAGAGGTCAAATCAGACACATTGACGGGGCTAAGATACCCATTATCGATATAATCTTGAATTACTTTATTGTAATTCTCGCGTACTAAGGGCGTTTGACGTAATTTACGTTCCAGCGAAATAAAGCGGCGGTAAGCGGTGGCATACGAGTTGCCAAGTTCAGCAGGGTCCCTGCTGAAGGGTAAAGCGACGGTATAACGACCGGAATCATCGCGACTCACGGTCGAAGCGAAAATATTTTCACACTCTGTCTCTTCAGGAGACAACAAGCGTTTTGTGGGCACTTCTTCGAGTTCCCAAAACTTCTGCACTAAATCATTTAATGCTAGCGCGGTAAAAGACGAAGTTGCGGGCAAAACATCTTTACGTGGGCATTCGCCCATAAATACATAACCGAGCGTGGTGAGAATTGCCGGCGGCGCGCGCGGTCCACAATCTGCCCTATCACCTAGGTATATATATGGGAAAAGCTGAGCACCCAGAACTAAATTAATATCTCCAGGGATATTCCAACTTAAATCCGCCAGGTGCAGATTGCGCGTGTCGAATTCTCGACAATCGATAAATCGCGAGGGTAATTGATCCGTGATACATTTTACTACCAATGCATGAATAGCATATTTTTTATCTGGATAGACACGGGACTCAATATTTAAATAAACATAGCCTAATATAGGACTAGAGTTCGAACCAACACCCTTAACAAAAGAATTACTTAAAGGCGTTATTGGTAAATTAAGCGAGCGGCAACATTCCGTTGTTATTAAATTATTTTGTGACGCGCTGTCAATCAAACAACGAACGATATATTTTTTATTAATACCATCTTTAGGGCATACATAAACTTGAGCGGTCGATAAAATAATATCACCCTTATAACTAGTAGCATACGACTGAGAAGACGTATCTGCGTTCATAATTGAATTCTCGCGAAGCATAGTAGTGACAGAAAACGTTTGAATATTATTATGTTCCAAAGCGGGCCGATCGACAGATACGGCTGCGCATGAAGTCGCGGTCGACTGTGACAAATGCTCAACGGCTCCGGCGCCTACATTCGCGCGTGATCTCAAATTATGATTATTGTTATTTGCAAAGTGCAACAACTTATGATGTTTTTTCTGACAGAAACAGACCGAAGTACTTTTACAATCCGGTAGCGTATGTAGGGTACTCAAACAATTAACGCACCCGCGTTTCGATTTGATATAATCGTATCGAGTTTTAGCATCGCGCATACTCTTAAACTGTGGGCAATCGTATAAATGTCTATGATCACTTTTAGCGCATAAGCTACAACCTGTATGTACATTAGTACCGGTCATAAACGTCTTATAGGTATGTGACGTCTGATCACGGGTTTTAGTTACGGGTTGCTTATTCATATATGATGAGTAACGAGGGTTGGAGCGCTCCAATATTTTAGCCTGATCTTGTACAAAGGAGATCAGCTGTTGCGTTGTTGGTATCTTTTCATCCCGAACAGATAATTCAAATGATTGAATACTTTGAGCATCCATTTTTCTTAAAGCGCATTGTAGCATAACAAAGTCTGTCAGATCAGGTATATCTAATTCTTTAAGTGCCGAAAATGATGCGGAAAATTTACTTATAAATGAGTCAAGTGCGTTCGCACTATGCGAGCAATTTTTTAAGTCTAAAATATTATTTAAATAAAATGTACCTAGGGCACGTTTATCATGATATTTTTTAACCAAGCTGTCCCATAAGATTTGATACGTTTCTCCACTGGGAACAATACCTGCAGTGAATTTTAATGCGTCATGAGTCAATTTGGCAATTAAATACTGCACGCGCTGCGAGTCAGACAATTGTTGATTCAAATGAATAAATGACTGATAGAAAACATTCCAATTTTCTGGGCGACCGTCAAAACTCGGAATTACTAAATGTTCTAATTTCACTACTGACTTGTTTGAGTCACTCGCAGTGTGTGAACTCTGCTTCAAGCTCTCGTTTATCTTATTTCGAGTTCGTTTAATCCGCGAATATAAATCTTCAAATGAGTCCAGACAGGCGTAGTCTGGGACCCCGATAGGTCTTGAACTCAATTTTAATTTATTTATTTCATCTACAATAGATTCAAACTTATGGCGCCAATCATCTAACATTTCTGATTCAGACATAAAATTTTCATTACTTCTTAACGACAAATCGTACGAAACAATCTTCTTCGATGCATCATACAAACGATTAACACGTTGAAATAATGCGTCCCTCTTACTGACTAACAAAGTCATCCTAACTTCGCTATCTCCTGATTTTTCCGTCATAATTGCGACTTAAAATCTTGATATTGAAAATCTGAGGGTAGGCGGTGCTTGGTACGGGCGAAAAAACTACAAGTTAAGAAGCAGCGATAAGTTAGTTTTAACCAACTAGATTATAACCAATTATGCAAAGCAATTTGCATCCATATATTGTATGTATTTACTGACAATACTGTATTTAACAGTATGGAATGCAAAAATGGGCGTCGGCCGGTGTTTGTGCCGGCACTACTAAATTGCGTTTTATGCGTAAAATTACGTGAAATAAGCGAGTTTTTAAGCTGGAATATTATCTCAGCTTATAAACCAAACTACTGGGTAATGGGGCGTAAAATAAGCGTCAGCCAATGAATATGGCGGCGCTGAGAAATGCGTTTTTGTGCGTAAAATACGCAAAAATAGCGGGAATTTTTAAGCTGGATGTTATCCGGCTCGAAGGACCAAACTTATGGTAGGCTAGCGTGTAAATAGCTACCACCTGGTGGGATATGCTCCCAAAGAATGAAGATGCCTAAGGTATCTTCACTGCGTGTAAAAAAAGGGATATGATAAGAACCGCTATCAATGTTAATATGAGGACTGACCTGAATGTTGTTTCCACGTCGATGCACCTCCACGAAGCTGCTATCCACCGCCAGGACTTCTTCAGGGGGTGTTGGTGAACAATACACGTGTCAGTCTTTACACAAAGGATTACGAGTCCTTATCCCTTTTTCACAGAATAAATGGATTCACGAGATCCAGCGTCAATCGGCGGCGTATGATTCCCAAAATAGAATCATAATGAATAATGCACATTTACATATATGCAGGTGAGCGCGACTGGTCAAAAAACAACCTTATCGGTCAAGGTTCATAGACAGCAGTGTCAGGGGCGAAGAGGCTCCGCGCCATCTTTCCTCCCCCCACGCTTCCACAACAGACAGGACAACCAACATAAAAACATTGATAAAGCGGCGTAGGAAACATGTACATAAGAATATTAAATTTTTTATTGCGTTTTTAAATTGAGACTTTGCTCGCGTTACCAAGACCTGATGATGAACTCTAGTTTGTTGGATACAAACTAGAGTTCATCATCAGGTCTTTTTCTTTACTGCAGGAGTACGACGTAGAAACTAAGATGATACCACCATTAATAAATAATAAATATATATTATAGACAAATCACACAGATTGAGCTAGCCCCAAAGTAAGTTCGAGACTTGTGTTATGGGATACTAACTCAACGATACTATACTTTATAACAAATACATATATAGATACACATCCAAGACCCAGTCTCTGAAAAAGATCATTTTCCATCTTGACCTGGCCGGGGATCGAACCCGGGCACTCTCGTGTCACAGGCTAGCGTATTGACCGCTGCGCCATTGAGCTAAATGGTAAAACCATGGTAGTACACATTACTTACAAGAAAATATCAGAGTCTGTCAGGTACTGCAAGAAGCAATCCGGTGGTGGGGGCTCGCTAATGTGTCCGCTCCAGGACCCACACCAGTATTGCACGAAAGACACCATTCGCTTCTCCATGCGGTCCAAATTCTTCTCTGCAAGCAACAAAATACAATTATAGTTAAAACAATATTTTCCAGCTTCACTTGGTTTTACCAAGTAAAGGCTAACGCCATCTTGTGACGTGTGATAAAGTCTGTAACACTCGCACTGCAGCGCCCTGTTCTCCGCCCGTAATGGCAATTAGTGGAACTAACTGCTACGGCTTGCCGGCATGCTTGCCAGATACTTTGTACGTGCTTTCGACAGGCCTTAAGGCTCCCCTGGAGACGAAAACCTCCATAAAAACGGCGAAAGGGTAATTGGTACAGTTTTAAGCATCAAATCAATTGATTCCATTATAATCTATGTACGTTCCTATACAGCTTGATAAAAAAAATCAAAAGTTAAAAAAATAAGCCTCTAAACATCGGTATTTTAGCACCATTTTTAAACCGACTTTGGAGGTAAATAAATACCGTTATGAACATGAAGATTCCAATATTATTCACTTGCGTACGTAGTTTGGTAACTTATAAGTTCTATTAACATATTTTTTTGTAACTTTATTGAATAGTTTTCTCAAAATTCCTTATATCCTAAAAGACGGTAGGTGCATTTAATACTGCCCGGATTTAGGTAAAATCGTCGTGTCATCTCGCTCGCTCGCGTAGCGCCCCCGTTTGATGCAGGTGAAAAAGCAATTACTCGATAATATGTCCATCGCCGAGTTCGCGCGGCTATCCAGACAACTCTTAAGTTGGGCACTCTGCCCTCGCCTCAAACGCCCGGTGAAGTAGCAAAATCTCACTAGTAGCGAACTACATAGTCCGAGAATAAAGTACATATACGTATTACATTGTCTTTGCCGAGGGCAGGGAAAGGAACACCTTTTGAGTGTCACAATCCAGTGTCTCCCTATCCGGTGTTGGACGGTTTCTGAGTCTCTCCATCCAGTGTCGTCCGGCTTGCAAGTACTTCTATCCGTAAGTGTACCACATCTACCAGCTCATTCCTTAGCGTATTGTCTGATCTCGTCATTTTATACTCAAACTATTCAAACTAGGTGAATCATTTTAATATGGGCTACCGTTTTTTGCTCATTAGTTGGATCAGGTATTGGTCATATTAAATGTTATTTCGGATAGGTCACGCTGCACTAGCGCCTCTAGCGGAAAATTCACAAGCGTTACCCTCATTGGCTAGCTCCGTGGCGCAGCGGTCAACACGCCAGCCTGCGACACGAGAGTGCCCGGGAAAATGATCTTTTTCAGATTGGCCTGGGTCTTGGATGTGTATCTATATATGTATTTGTTGTAAAATATAGTATCGTTGAGTTAGTATCCCATAACATAAGTCTCGAACTTACTTTGGGGCTAGCTCAATCTGTGTGATTTTGTCCGTATATATTTATTTATTTATTATTATTTATTTATTTATTGGTGGGACCCGCCCACTGCCATTTCAAATCAAACTCACCAGGATTTATAACGTATCGTCCCACGTCAGCGCCCGTCACGAAGTAGCCATCAACGAAGTCTTTTTCGTGGATCTTATACAGGTTGTACAAGAAGTGGATGTTCTCCATTCTGGTCACGGGATGGTGGTTCAGTATGGGTAAGGTTTCCCAGGGGAACGTGTCAAGCATCTGAAAAAATATATTTTTGTGTATATATTTTCTTTGGTGAGCTCCGTGGCGCAGTGGTTAACACACCAGCCTGCGACACGAGGGTTTGTTTGTTTTTCGTATTGTGCAAGTGGCCATTACTGGTGTCAGATATTTCAAGCTGCCTAAAGGCATCTGACATAGCTTAACGACTGCCATCAATGATGACAGCCGGGACCAACAGGTTAACGTGCCTTTCGAAGCACGGAGGAGCTTGAGATATTTTTATGCCACTCACGGTCACCCATCCAAGTGGGGACCGCGCCCGGAGCTGCTTAACATGCATAAGCGCTAATAATGCTCACACCCACTGAGCCATTGGGCTCCTCATGCCGGCACGAGGGTGGCACCCTCGTGCTGGCGTGTTAAAATAAACATTCAAGACCCAGTTCAATCTGAAAAAGATCGTTTTCCATGATGATCTGACCGGTGATCGAACCCGGGAACCCTCGTGTCGCAGGCTGGCGTGTTAACCACTGCGTGACGGAGCTCGCCATCTTAAATGATCCCATGGAACGAAGTATCCCTGGAAGAGGCATACGTCCAGCAGTGGCTACATTGATGATGATTACCTCATCAACGATAAGTATAACAGGATGCCTCTTAGCTTTCTTCAGCGCCGCCCAGTCATCACCATCCCTGACCAGTGCCGCGGCCTGCGAGAACGCCTTGATGCCGTCCACTAGGGTGAAGTGATGAATACCCTCAAACGCCAGAGACAGACACTTCAAACACAGATCGCTTAACAACTTAAACTCCTTGCAACTCTCGCAGTCTGGCAACACTTTTTGTATCTCATCCGTGTTGCCATATTCGGTTAGTATTTTTCTAATAGCTGATTTAAGTTGGTGCGATGACAAAACTGGACTGCTCTCTATAAGGTTGTATAGGAGGATCCTCTGTTTCTTGTTCAATTTTATGAATCTGTAAAAAAATATATAATAATAATAAACTCTTTATTGCACCAAGAATACATACAAAGGGATTTAATATAATGAAAATGGATGTACAATGGCGGCCTTATCGCTAGAGCAATTTCTTTCAGGCAACCAATTAGGTAGGACTTCAATGAAGGCGAGAGGTAGGTAAGGCGCAGAATTATAATCTAAGCTAACAATATGCTAAATAAACTACTTAAATACTTACACAACAATCATACATACATAAAATAGATAATTAATATATACTATATGTTCTTTAGTATTCTAAAATCCTAACTTGAAGAGAGAATTATTGAAGCTTACATATGTTAAGCAAGTCAACTCACAGTCCTCACTGGGATGGGTGTGGGATTATCTCAAGCTCCTTCATGCTTCAGAAGGCACGTTAAGGCCGTTGCTGCCGGCTGTCATGACCGATAGTAGTCGTTATGTCAGATGTGGAAAAAGTACTTTTTTGGGGAAGATAGGTGACATTATTCCTACTCCGTACCCCAGACAAAGTGTGTTTTAAGTTAAGGCGTGAAAAGCGTTATAAACAAACTCAATTTCGCATTAATAGTATTAGTTGGGATTTTTCTGTGTAAGTGGCCAACACTGGTGTCAGATTTTTCAAGCTACCTAATGTCATCTGACATAGCTTAACGACTGCCATCAATGATGACAGCCGGGACCAACAGCTTAACGTGCCTTCCGAAGCACGAAAGAGCTCGAGAATTGTTTGTACCACTTGCGGTCACCCATCACAATGGGGACTGCGCTCAGGGTTACTTAACTTACGTAAGCGCTATTAATGCTCACGACCATTGGGCCATCGGGCTTCTCATGATTCATGAAAAGTACTCGTGTATACTTATCGGAAAGCTATTCCAGCAAATATATGCGAAAATGAAATATTTACTACTAGCTTTCGCCCGCGGCTCCGCCCGCGTCAATGTCGATACCTCGGGAATAGTACTTTTTCCCGGGATAAAAGGTAGCCTATGTCCTTCTTCATACTCCATAGAACTTGTATGTAAAATTTCATGATGATGTGTTCAGTAATTACGGCGTGAAAGCGTAACAAACAAACAAACAAACAAACATACAAACAAACAAACTCACTTTCGCATTTATAATATTAGTTAGGGTGTGCACGAAGTCGCTGGCAAAATCTAACAATATTACATGGAAATATACCACAATAAATATGTAACATCTGTATACCCACATTATGCAAATAAATGAATTGAATTGAATAAAAAAATCGGCCAAGGGTGAGTCGGACTCGCGCGCGAAAGGTTCCGAACCATTATCTATTAAAACAGCAAAAAAATATTGTCTGTTGTATGGGCCCCCCCTTAAATATTTATTTTATTTTATATTTGACGGTGACCACTTTCCATCGGGTGGCTCGTCTGCTCGTTTGCCGTCGGATATACATAAAAAAAATATATATTATTTATTTTTAAAGTAAATATATAAAATAACTAGCTTTCGCCCGCGGCTCCGCCCGCGTCAATGTCGATCCCTCGGGAATAGTACTTTTTCCCGGGATAAAAGGTAGCCTATGTCCTTCTCCGTACTCCAGAGAACTTGTATGTAAAATTTCATGATGATCGGTTCAGTAGATACGGCGTGAAAGCGTAACAAACAAACAAACAAACAATCAAACTCACTTTCGCATTTATAATATTAGTTAGGAATATTCGGTGTATATTACAAGCGTTTACCTGTTACCGTCATCGAACAAAAACGAGCAAAAAAGTCACGTTTATTGTATGGAAGTCCCCTAAATATTTATTTTGTTCTGCTTTTTAGTATTTCTTGTTATAGCGGCAACAAAAAAAACATCATCTGTAAAAAAAAACTACCTGCCTGGTGACAGACGGACGGACGGACAGACAGACGGACAGCGGAGCCATATTAAAAGAGTCCCGTTTTTACCCTTTGGGTACGGAACTCTGAAAATGGCAATAAAATGGTCTTTAAAGATAAGACATACAGATCTAATTAACATTATTTTTACGACCTGCCTCTATTCTAAGAAGGTATTCTCACGACCTCGGAACAGACAAAAGACACCGAGAACCGACAAGAAAAGTTATTATTTGTTCATATTGTCACGAAGCTCGCAGAATGGAATGTTATAGAACTTTCATGAACTGTCTGTCCTGCTCACACATATCTTCCGTCTCGCGCCATCAAAATCAAAAAATCAAAACGTTTATTCTGAAAATAGGCCTTAGGAGGCATTTTCACGTCAAATCACAAAGATGATATTTATATTATTAACTAGCTTTCGCCCGCGGCTCCGCCCGCGTCAATGTCGATCCCTCGGGAATAGTACTTTTTCCCGGGATAAAAGGTAGCCTATGTCCTTCTCCGTACTCCAGAGAACTTGTATGCAAAATTTCATGATGATCCGTTCAGTAGTTACGGCGTTAAAGCGTAACAAACAAACAAACAAACAAACAAACTCACTTTCGCATTTATAATATTAGTAAGGATTAATGTGCAAAAGCTATAGACTACTGGCGTTTCGGTCGCCTACTTGCCTTAAGACCTTTTTAATTTTATGACTATTTTTCTTTTCTGTCATTTCTAGTAATGATTAAAATTTTTATTATATACATGATTATTTTTGAAACATTATGTTAGCGATCGAGTGTGCAAAAACATATACACAGTAGTCTGAAAGAGGCCGAGCAGACATGTCCCGCTAGCAGCACCCGTTCACGCGTTGACGCATGGATCAGCCATCGTTGAACTCAACCATATTAGATCTTGCTCCTGCCCCACATATAATATATACGGACAAATCACACAGATTGAGCTAGCCCCAAAGTAAGTTCGAGACTTGTGTTATGGGATACTAACTCAACGATACTATATTTTATAACAAATACTTAAATAGATACACATCCAAGACCCAGGCCCATTTGAAAAAGATCATTTTCCATCTTGACCTGGCCGGGGATCGAACCCGGTCACTCCGTGTCGCAGGCAGGCGTGTTGACCGCTGCGCCACGGAGCTAGTCATATGTATTCTCTCCCGCTCACACAAACTATCAATAGAATAGTTTGGTTGTCGGAACCGGGAGTATAGGTGTGGAACTTTCTAGAAATGTATAAACGGGAACGAACGGGGCGCTCGTCAAAAGTTCACCGCTAGTTTTCGTAACGAGCAATACTTGTAGGGAAAAGTGTTATTATTTTCTACTAGCTTTCGCCCGCGGCTTCGCCCGCGTCAATGTCGATCCCTCGGGAATAGTAACTTTTCCCGGGATAAAAGGTAGCCTATGTCCTTCTCCGTACTCCAAAGAACTTGTATGCATAAATTTCATGATGATCGGTTCAGTAGTTACGGCGTGAAAGCGTAACAAACAAACAAACAAATAAACAAACTCTTTCGCATTTATAATATTAGTAAGGAAAGGATAAGGATAATCCCAGCTGAAGAAGCTGAGGTTGTCGAAAATACTTCTTTTCGTGTCGATTGGCTCAAATAATTTAAATTAAAATCAAATTTTGTCCCTCCGGTACGTGACGACTCTTATACCACACTCCGTCGCTGGGTGATCGCATATTGTGCAGCTGGTTGGGCTCATTGGGCATGAGAGAAGGTGTAACATGGTCTGATCGACTTGACCAAACTGACTCCGAACTTCGGTTTGATCAATGAAACACCGCGCTAAGTTATGCCTACAGCGACCCACCATAGTTCGAAGGCGGTTAAGACACTTCCACGCGGGCAATGGAGTTTGCTGACGCGGTGTTAGGTACGGTCGCCTGCAAAGTCCATAAAGAAGTTGCGTAAAAATTCGTGTGTAGCTACGGATACTATTTAAAATTAACAGCAATTTCAACTTTATGCATGGGGCATAAGGTTCATGACATTGCTAAATATATATGCCTCCTTAATCAGTGCAATCGATTCTCACCTTAAGGCTATGTATGGACTTTTATAGGTGACTGTACAATCCCAGCGACAAATAAGGATACCGATTAATAATAATATAGTCAACACTTTCATTTCAGCCCACATCAGCCCACTGCTGGGCATAGGCCTCCCTTTTTTTACGCCATTCTCTACGGTCCTGTGCTAGTCTCATCCACTGTTTTCCACTTAGCCGAACAATGTCATCTGACCAGCGGGCTGGTGGTTTACCGACTGGTCTTCTCCCCGCTCTCGGACACCACTCCGTCACTGTTTTGGTCCAACGACTGTCTCTTCTTCTGGCCAAGTGTCCCGCCCATTCCCACTTCAACTGTGTGATTCGTCTACCTACGTCTTCAACCTTCGTTCTACGGCGAATTACTACGTTCGGTATACGATCCAACAGTGTGATGCCGAGCATGGCGCGCTCCATAGCCCTTTGTGCTACTTTAATTATGTGCATGTGCTGCTTTGTGAGCGTCTATGTTTCTGCACCGTACGTGAGTATAGGAAAGACACATTGGTTGTATACCTTGGTCTTCAGGCATTTCAAGTCAAAACTTACCTCGACCTTTTCTATTTAAACCCTCTTCGAGAGGAGAAAGAAATATAAACGAATAATAATAACTTTACGTGTTAGATATAGATCAGATTGCTTTACGTATTAGATATGCGACGTGATGGAAGACCAGTCTGCTAGTCTTGGGATTCCGTAGTGAATAAGTTGAAAGAAGAATCCTCCTCAAAAGAATTTGGCGTTTTACTCCTTATTTCGAACCCTGACCACGTAACAATATCATACATACATCCTTATCGTCTTTATCCCTTACGGGAAAGGCCGAGCTTCAGGCCATAACACCTCAAGGCCACGTAAGCATAGTGGGAATCGAAACCAGAGCCACTCAGTTAGCGATTAGCAAAAAGCATATTAACTACCACGCTAAAGGGGTCGTCGATTAATATGCGAATAAATTGAAAGAAATATACTCACCCCCAATCTTCAATGGTAGAGTCCACCAACTTGACAACTTTCTCCCTCAGCCCATCTTCAACCAGCTTCCCTGTCAACAAGCTCCCGAAACCACCCAACCATTCCTTGTCCATCACCATAATGACGCTCTGTAAAACAATGATGACATAATAATAAGTGAGAGTACCTTTTAAGGGATGTCATCCAAGGTCACGGATGTCATACAAGGTTAGGGGTGACATCCAAGGTCTGGGGTGTAATCTAAGATCAGGGTGTCATTCCCAACTGCCTGTCCGGTGGTTGCAGGCCTACCTGCTACTTACTTTTCCCCAATTCATCCGGGTAAGTAGTATTCCAATGCGAACATTTTTTTTATGTTATAGGGCGGCAAACGAGCAAGCGAGTCACCTGATGGTAAGCAATCATCGCTGCCCATGGACAACTGCAACACCAGAGTGTGACAGGAGCATTGCCTGCCTTTCAAGGAGTTGGGGGAGGACATTGGGAGAAGGGAAAAATGGGGGACATGGGGGAAGGGGGAGAAGGATGGGCCTCCGGCTCTCTCACTCACCGAACGAAGCATAGAAGCGGTAAAGCTTCCACTCAAACGTCAAGAGAGAGAGAGAGAGAGAGAGTGTCGTACTTCCCCGGACGAGCCGGGCCATGCATACTACTAACAAAAATGAATTTTGCCGGTAGCGTGGCTCTACCAAAACTAACTAAAATTCCTATCCTTCCCCTGCTTAAAAATGCTTCTGATGAGGCAGTGTTGGAAACACGAAAGGCCAAAGAAACTGCGCTCGCCAACCCGTCTGCCAAGCGTGGCGAGTAAGACAATATAAAACCAGGAATCAGGAATAAGGTTATTTTTAAACCATATTATTATTTTTTATTTGGAAGGACATTCTTCCTCCGTCCTATTTCAATTTCATCAAGATCGGTTCAGTAGTTTGGTTAACCCCGCTTATTTTTAACCGACTTAATTTATCTGAAAGATTATCAATTATATTCATTCTGTGATTAGAGTACAAGTAAAAAAACGTATAATGCTTTACTTCCCGTGCAGATCATAAAAGCCGATTGAGGGAATGAGCGAAAATCTGACGTATCATATTAGTAGGCGATGCGGCTAGCAATCCCACCACTATTTTGATTCCGATTCCTCCTAATGTTCACCAAAATGCTAAACGTGGCTTTTAGGTCTTCAAGACATGGGCTCTGTCTACCCCGCAAGCAATCACGTCTCTATCGCTTGCGGGGTAAGCGACAAAGACGTGATGGTATAAGTTAACTCTAGAACAACGGTTTTTACGTATTATTAGTCGTGATGGTATGTATGTACGAGTATGTATGTGATGAGAGTACAACTACCTACCTTCATCCTGAGGTCAATGTCCTCCCTCCGACTCCAGTAGTTCCGCACTAAGCGCTTGTTGTTCAGAAACTGTGCGTTGTCTATGGTCTCGTAGTTTTCGTTCAGCAACGAGTAGAGTTCCGTGAATAGAGGTTTTATTCCCTCTGAAAATCAAAAAACGAAAAATGCAAGTACAAATTACCAATTATTATTTCCTGCCGCCTGCTGCCCATCAGAAGCTTTTAAGCTTTGTTTTTCTTTTTTTTTATGAATAATTTGAGTGAATCATCATCATCATCAGGTCCTTTTTAGTCTCCACTACAGGAGCACGACCCTCTCTGTACTACTAGGGCCATACTTGGCCAGAGCAGCCAGAGGACTTGGCCTACACTCTCCACGCTGGCCAGACGGGTTGGAGAGGTCTCTTAGATGTTTATAAGCTTCGTTTAGCTTGTATTTCCTAAGTCGCCTTCTACGACATCCACGGGAAGACTTGGAGTGGTCCTATTCTACTCTGCCGGATACCACACGGCTAAATTTGAGTGCGTTTGACCTCTATCTTGTCTGGTGGGAAGCAACAATGAGCTGGGGACTATTAAGCTGGGGACCCCAACTATTAAGCTGGGGATGGATAGGAATCGGACAGATGGACGGACGGAAATCGTTGAATTTTGGTAGGGCATGAAGGTATGGATACCACTCACTCAGATGAATGGGGGGAAAGCCAGTAGCAGCTCGGGAGGCCGGGCGCGTGTACCCGATGCCATACCTGCACCCACCGGACAACCAGGTGGGGATGACACCCCTGACTTAAAGCTTACATTTTTATAAGTGTTTTATTTTGCATTCACAATGCTATTTTGATATACTCTTAATAAATTAAGAAATAAAAAATGATGAATTTTTTTTTTAATATTTGTAGGGGGAAATGGGATATGGTGGAGAATTTCGGCGCCGAGATTGAATAGGCTAGTTTCCTGGGTCGTAATAATAACATAACAATTAGTCCGTCAGTTGGATAATCAAAAAATATTGGACACGTATTTTTTCTTTTGTCAAATAAACAATAAATAATAAAGTTATAGCGCGTCGAAGTTCAGGAGAGGGGGCTCGTGACGTCAAAGTTTGCTAAAAATTGTAGCAAACTATGACGTCACACAGAACTTCAAAGGGCTATATCTTTATCATTTTTTGTTTAATCGACAAAAGAAAAAATACGTACCCAATATTTTTTGAATATCTAACTGACGGACTAATTATATTTTTTTAGAAAACTAGCCTATTGTGCGGTAGCTCAGATGGCAGAGCGTAGGTCGTACATAGACCGACGGTTCAAGTCCCGCCCGCATAAATTTTTTTTCAAAGCTTACATTGTCATGTCATCATTTAAAAAATGAGAGAGAGGGAAAGAGATAACTCACCCTTATTCGCGTTGGCCGGTATATTAATAGTAAGGGGTCCATTATCGCCTAGGTAGTCATTGGTGAACATCGTCAGGTAGATGGAGCTGATGTCTGTTCGGAACTCGTTGAAGGGTTTCAGGTTCTCGTTGGGATTGTACGGTGCAGTTAACTGCACTATTGTCCATTCTGAAATTATCATCATCATCATTTCGAGTAGGTGACACGGTCAATCGACCATGCACACCCGGCCTCTGACGTGGTTCTTTAACGACTACCAGATGGCAGCCGGGACGTTGGACCCGTTGGTCCGTTCGGAGGGCACGTTAAGCCGTTGGGCTTAACGTGCCCTCCGAAGCACGGAATCATCTTATTTATCAGACAATCAGGTGATTCAATCCTGCAATGTCTTAACCAAACTGGAAACAACTAAACAAAGTATGTTTCCCGTGGGAATCGAACCCACGACTCCGGGTCTACGGGCAAACGCCTTAACCACTACACCACGGAGGCAGTTATAGTGAAATTATAAAAAAACTTTAGTGGCAGTCAAGGATCACGCCTTCTAACCATATTGGAGACTAATATTATAAATGTGAAAGTGAGTTTGTTTGTAACGCCTTCACGCCCTATCTACTGAACCGATCGTCATGAAATTTTGCATACCCGTTGTCTGGGGTACGGAGAAGGACATATTGTACATTTTATCCCGGGAAAAAGTACTCTTCCCGAGAGATCGTGATTGACGCGGGCTAGTTTGAGATAAGCGCAATATAAATCAACGAGCTCTGTAGTTTAGTGATCATTATGCCAGGCAGCCACACTGGGTTCCGGGTTCGATCCCCGGTCTTGTCGAGATGGAAAATTATCTTTTTTTAGATAGGTCTTAGATGTTTATCTATTTAGGTCATCATATCAGCCGCAAGAAGTCCACTGCTGGACATAGGCCGCCCCCAAGGATTTCCAATACGACCGGTTGGAAGCGGCCTGCATCCAGCGTCTTCCTGCGACCTTAGTCAGGTCATCCGACCATCTGGTCGGTGGGTGTCCGACGCTGCGCTTGCCGATGCATGGTCGCCATTAGAGAACCCTTTTGCCCCATCGGCCATCGGTTCTGCGCTAATTAAGTATATTTGAGTTAGTATTCCACAACACAAGTTTAGTAATGGTTTCTGATGTGTTCGCGATTGTTACACATTTAAATCACTTTAATACAGTATCAATAGAGAGGATGGTTGGCAGTTACCACCAGCTTGGGATCCGGTCATCAATTTAATAAAATCTCAAGCAACCGTGAGCCAATACTGCGAACATCCGGAACGTTATCAATAAATATTGTAGGCGGTAGTTTTGTATAGTTCTTATAACACAAAGACAAATGTCAACTTAGTCTACCTGCGACCATGAAAACTGTAAAGTTTTCGAAACGTAAGGTGTAAAAATCCTTACTAATATTATAAATGCCAAAGTGAGTTTGTATGTTTGATTGCTTGTTACGCTTTCACGCCGTTACTACTGAACCGATCATCATGAAATTTTGCATAAAAGTTCTCTGGAATACGGAGAAGGACATAGGCTACCTTTTATCCCGGGAAAAAGTACTATTCCCGAGGGATCGGCATTGACGCGGACGGAGCCGCTGACGAAAGCTAGTAATGTTATATACGCGATAATACCGTATTTAAGTGATTTTTTGAACAACTTCAGTAAGTTACTGTGGGGCTGGCTCAATCTGTATGATTTGTCCCTATATACCTATGAATGCATAGCCTGAAGAGCCAGTCTGACAAAGCTACCTGACGTCGGGCATCTAGGCAGTTGCCTGCTTTGCCTAATGAATAATCCGGCCTTGTTTGTCGGAGAAGTACGTACCTTCCGGCACTTCTTTCAATATCTTCAGTAAGTTTTCTGTATTGTTGTGGGGCCCGAACCTCAAGTATTTTTTGTGAAATGGCTCCTCTTCCAGCTTCAGAGACTTCAGCTTTTTAGTTACGTCTGCAGATTTGGTCGAAAGAAAGTCGAATAGCTTCTCATCTTTTTTGGAGCTGTAAAATTAAGAAATAAATTAATTCATCATCATCAGGTCTTTTATTCTCCGCTGCAGTAGCATGACCCTCTCTGTACTACCGGAGCCATATTTGGCCAGAGCAGACAGAGGATTTGGCCTACACTGTCCTCGCTGGCCAGACGTCTTGGAGAGGTCTTATTGATGTTTTAGAGCTTTGTTTAGCTTGTATTTCCTAAGTCGCCTCTTACAACCTCCATGGAAAGACTTGAAGTGGTCCTATTCTACTCTGCCGGAAACCACACGGCTATATTAATAAATATATATGAACAAATCACACAGATTAAGCTAGCCCTACAATAAGTTGTGAACTTGTGTCGTTCGAACCCAGTATCCTACTGGGTCACATGAATCAGTTATGATTAAGTTAATAAACGTAAAAAGCGATATATTTACAGTTGAATTGAGGAACTCCTCCTATTTTGATGTCGGTTAAAAATGCATCATCATCATCATTTCGAGTAGGTGACACGGTCAATCAACCATGCACACCCTAGTGTCAGGGTTCTTCGGAACTGCCTCTCAGCCTCTGACGTGGTTCCATTAACGACTACCAGATGGCAACAGGGACCAACGCCTTAACGTGCCTTACGAAGCACGGAACCATCTTAATTATCAGACAATCAGGTGATTCAAGCCTGCAATGTCCTAACCAAACTGGAAACAACTAAAAAAAATTTGGTTCCCGTGAGAATCAAACCCATGACCCCCGGGTCTACCACAGAGGTTGTTTAGAAAAAAATGCATTATGTACTTACATAGGATTTGAATCAATCAAATCTTGAACAGGTTGAATGAAGTTAGTAACCTTCTGTAGTTTATTTCCTAAAAAAAAAAAAGATTTAAAAAAAATTACAATGCCTAAAAATTGTTGCAGGAGTCCTTAGGCTAGGGTACCGTTATACATCAGGTGGTCCGTATGCCCATTAGCAGTGGTATAAAAAAATAGGTTGGTTACCACTGCCTCTCATCTGAAAGTATCATTCATCATCATCATTTTAGCCATAAGTAGCCCACCTGGATAAAAGCCTCTCCCAAGGATGCTTCGTTCCATGGGAGGATATTGCCTTACTCACCCCACTTGGCAGACGGGTTGGCCAGCGCAGTCACTTTGGCTTCTTGTGCTTCCGACACTGCTGCCTATTGGAAGCTTTTTATGCTGGGGAAGGATAGGAATTTGTTAGATTTGGAAAGGGAAGTAAGTTAAATACATACTTACAAGAATGGGGGAACAGCAAGGAGTAGCTTGGGAGGACGGGCGTACCCGATGCCATTCCTGCAACTACTAGACAATCTATACGACTCTGGAACGCCTTACCCGAAGACATCCAACAGGTATCTAATAGATTTATTTTCAAGAAAAAGGTGCATACTTTTCTTACTGAACTCTAGTCAGCAGATTACTTCATCATTTCTCACTGTTTTGTATATGTATTTATGTATGTTATTTTTTGTATCTATAAATATTTATGTAACTAAATATATATTTAAGTATTTTACTATCTATCTATTATTCCTTCCTTATATTATTTCTATCTCTCATATTTATTAATTTTCCCACTTTACTACCTATTTCTTTTTCTGTTTACCCTTCTCGAGGTTGACTGGGAGAGAATGCTTTTAGCATTATGTCCACCTACAGTTTTTTTTATTTATTTTTTTTTCTCTTATGATAATGGTGCAATAAAGTGTATTTTCTTTCTTCGTTTTCTTCTGTAGCTCTATAGGCTCGATAAGTTTTTTAAATAAATAAATAAAAAAACAAGCAGTTAAAATGACACCCCTGAACTTAAAGTATAGGGTGAGTGAGGTAAAGAAGAAGAAAGCATATCTCGCATGGTAAAACCAATCATGTTGCTGCAAACTGTGGGAGAGAAACGGGAGAGGTAGGATGATTCGGACACTTGATACAATTTGATGCCTTCTCTAAAAACTTATTTGACGGAATAGTGATAGAAAGAACTACAGATAATCTGGTCAAGTGTTCCTATCTAGATATCAACAATAACGCCTGAAACTGTGGTGCATCTCCACAGATTGTAGTGTTCTTACTTATGTCCCATAGCACCCTAACAACAAACAAACAAACAAAATATTTTGTCTGTACATTTAGAATTTTTGATTGAAATGGATAGAGGGACAAGAATAATAGAAAGCAAAAACAAAAATTTCGAATTTTTTGTCTGTCTGTATGATCACGATTAACTCCGAAAATACTGAACCGATTTAATTTAAACTTTCACCAATTGCTTTGTTTTAACTCAGCAAAACATTTAAAGTTTGTTTCATCAAAATCGGTTTATTAAAAAAAAAGTTATTGTCATTTGAATGAACTCAAGGCATGAGTTTACCTGCAAACATATAGCAAAAAAAAAAAAAGTGACATAAGAAAATTAAAATCCAAAGTCAATTCATCATCATTATACGACATTTTTTTATTTACTGAGAAATATGACAATAAGAAGTTCGCCATTACATTAAAAAAATATCTGTGTAGGTGAAATGGGCAAAATCCCCTCCTTAAGGGCTAAAGATCTATGCAGGTGAAATGTATTAAATGGGGAAAAAGCGGAGGGGGAGGGGTTTGTATGGAATTTTTATCATTTCTACTGTTCCCAAGGGAACGACATTAACGCGGGCGGAGCCGCGGGCAACAGCTAGTATGATAATAAGAAGACTTACCAGCAGTCTTTATTTGCTCGTCTCTATAGACAGCCATGGTCCTTAGCGACGCAGACACCGCCTCGCTGAAGTGAAAGGCACAGCTCAACTCATCTCCTTCAGAAAGACATTCCTCAGCCATCAATTTTCTTGCACCTGAAATTTGCATACTTCAGAGTACACTATGGGGTGTACCCTATAGTGTACTCTGTACCCCATAGTCCTCCCCATAGTAACCTACACCACAGTAAAAGGGTATTATACCAACCTTCTTTATCATTCAACTCAATTCAGTCGCATACGAGAGTGACGGCGCTATATGTGAGACAAAATACGAGATATCTCCAATCGTATCTTATGTATTGCGGCGTCCCTCTCGTCAGATTAATGGGCGCTTAATAGATGTACATAGATGACGTAAATGCACCTACTTAGCAAGAAGTGAGAAACAAGTACAACCAAAGGCAAGATTGCTCCGGACTACTGACATTCTACATGTGTCTGTCATTGCAGCCGAAAGACTGTGAAAACTAAAAAATGCTTCATTGTGTGATAATTAACTGCAAAAGTCCAAAAATTGCAAGCACCCGAAGGCAAGAACTACAAAAACAAGTATATGTTTTCTTGAAAGGCCGGCAACACTCTTCTCTGGGTGTTGCAGATGCAGTTCCCATAAGCAGCGGTGATCACTAGACGCCGCGAACGCGCGTCTGATCGACCCGCCGCGCGTCACCTCGAGCTAGCTCTAGCCGTAGCGCGCTCCCGGGTGTCTAGTTTTCTTATACCACAAGACATAAAGGTTATAATAGCTTGTTTTGAAATGACGCGTCGCTTACGATACCATCCCATGCCAATCCAGTGTAGCGCGGCCCTTACCATCAAATGACATGCTTGCTTGTTTGCCTTTATAATTAATAAAAACATATTCCCCATCAGACTTTTTAATATAGTAGGTGTAACAAAAGTCTGCATGCTTGGATTCCATACAAATTGTGATACTTGCATCATCTTTACATACATACATCCATATTATATTATCACGTCTTTGTCCCTTACGGGGCAGACAGTCTTATGACTGAAAGGCCATAGCCTAGTGGTGGACGTAGTCTATGTACATCTGTGGGGTACAGAGCACAAAGGCTCACCATCCCTACATTTCTTAAGTAATAAAGTGGTTAATAACTGCAAGAAACTTAAAAATAAATAGCTAGATAGATGTAAAAATAGTGTTGTAATTGCAAAAGTTAACTGAATCAATTGAATTAATTACTGAGACATCTTGAAAGATGTCAGTTGTGGTAGAGCCCCACTACCGGCAAAATTAATTGCTAGTAGCATGAATGGGCCGGGTCGTCTGGTGGAAGTACCACACTCTCACAGAAAATCAACATCTGAGTAGAAGCTTTACCGCTACTATGCTACCATGGGCAGCGGTGATCACTTACCATCAGGTGACCCGCTTGCTCATTTGCCGTACTGTATCATAAAAAAAACATCCAAAAAATATACTATTGAAATGGTACTAATTCACAGCCTTATTTTATTTTTTTAAGTTTACTATTTTCTGAATTTATCTATTGCAAGTAATAGCATAAGAATTGAAGTACACAAAATATAACCACCACTTATTTGAAGACAGGGCTTAAAAAATCAAATTTAGAACTAAATGGAGATCATGTTTTAAACATAAGTAAAAATCTTATTCTAGATCTATAATATCGGGAGTTTTGATTCGGTTTTTACTGGGACTGGGAATGTTTTCTGCGTGAGTTATATTGCATTAAATATCTACCTAAAAAGGACATCATCATCATTTTGTGTAGGTGACATGGTCAATTGACCATGCACACCCTGGTGTCAGTTCTTCGGAACCGCCTCGCAGCCTCTGACGTGGTTCCTTTAACGACTACCAGATGGCAGCCGGGACCAACGGCTTAACGTGCCTTCCAAAGCACGGAATCATCTTTATTAACAGACAATCAGGTGATTCAAGCCTGCAATGTCCTAACCAAACTGAAAACAACTAAACAAAGTATGCTTCCCGTGGGAATCGAACCCACGACCCCCGGGTCTACAGGCAAACGCCTTAACCACTGGATCACGGAGGCAGGTAAAAAAGGACAAGACAGTTTGTAGAAAGTATAAATTGTGCACACAAGTACTCAAATACTTACTCTGATAGTTTGGCCCACTTGGCGTAGCGGGCACGTCGTTAACATACTTATTCAGTATGTTCTTGAACACCGGCTTCGTGAAATGTATCTCGTCTGTGAATACGTCGAAATCTTCCATATTTTTTAACTATTTTACACTTACACAAAACGTAAACAAACACTGGTTTTTGAATTCAAAAATTCAAGTGACAGTTTGATGTTTGACGTTTGCTGCGTTCCATTTCTATAATTCATTGTTTTACTAAAAGAACGTTCCATTTTCATAACCATCGTTTTATCCGACATCAAAAAAGGAGATATTGAGTGCAATTACTTTTTATGTAGTATTTTTCACATTCATTATCTCCTGAGAATACATAGATTTCTGAATTCTGTGGTTACCAAGGTACCTACTTGATGGAGTGAGTCCACTGGAGGAATTAGGTGTATGTATACTTATGTAAACTCCGTAATTACTGAACTGATTTGGTAAATTATCTTGTTCTCTTTCAAATAGATAAATATTATTTTACATATAAGCCATTCCCCATAAAATTGTATCATAAACACATCAGTTATACCTACTTAGCTATCTTCTTTGTAGTGTGTGGAGCAATCGATCGATCGGATCGGTACTGAGGATCGGTAGGTATGCACCATACTGCCTGCCATGCCATTACTCAGTGTAGGTACTTACGCAACCAACCACATTTTTGCATTTGTAATCGTTTGATAATTAATTAGGCGACTGATGGCTTCACTTTCACACATATCAGTGAGTCTATTTATTTTTGAGATACTTAAGGTGTATTTGCTTGCATTACACGCACGCTTCGCCTCCTCCCTCGTAAAAGCCGACCAAGTAGTAAACTTGGACATTCTTTCAAGTTCTTTCAGTAGGTTTAGCTCAATCTTGCTGAACGCCGTGTGTGAGCCGTGTGGTTTTCGGCAGAGTAGAATAGGACCACTCCTCGTCTTCCCATTGAGGTCGTAAGAGGCGACTTAGGCAAAACCAAGCTAACAAAACTCATAAACTAAACATCAATGAGACGTCTCCAACCCGTCTGGCCAGCGAGGAGAGTGTAGGCCAAATCCTCTGTCTGCTCTGGCCAAGTATGGCTCCGGTAGTACAGAGAGGGTCATGCAGTAGAGACTAAAAAGATCTGATAATGATGCTGAACGCGGTAATAGATCTTGCTTACTGTCTCTTCCTCGTATAAGCATCTCCTCGATTGCATCCTCAGAGGTGGTGCGAATGGCCGATGGGGCAGAAAGGTTCTCGAAGTTAAATGGCAACCACGTACCGGCAAGCGCAGCGTTGGACACCCACAGACCATGGTCGGACGACCTGACTAAGGTCGCAGGAAGACGCTGGATGCAGGCCGCTTCCATCCGGTTGTAAATCCTTGGGGGAGGCTTGCCTATGTCTAGTAGTAGACTTCTTGTGGCTTGAGATGATGTGGTGGGTCGGAGCCCGGAGTCCGCGGAGTTCGCTTTCATGAAAGCAAGGGAAAATTCACAAGAACTGATAGAAATAAACTGTATACCTAGTATTATAGAAAGATTAATTAAAGTATCAAAACAAGAAAGATTACCACATCATCATTCACTGTTGGACATAGGCCTCCCCCAAGGATTTCCAATATGACCGGTTGGAAGCGGCCTGCATCCAGCGTCTTCTTGCGACCTTAGTCAGGTCCACCCTGACAGCATGTTAGTAAAATGAAGTACTTATATGCTTTGGCAAAGTTTTTACAGCCGCCTGCTTGACATCACCCTCCTTGGGGAGCTCCACACCTGCCGTGTGCCAACAAATATTATGTAAAAATGAACATGACTTACATACCTACAAGTATTTGTCTGCTTAGGAATCGAACCCAGAACTGCTCGTGTAGCAATCTCCTACTGCGCGTTTTTAGGGTTCCGTACCTCAAAAGGAAAAAACGGAACCCATATAGAATCACTCGGTTGTCCGTCTGTCTGTCTGTCTGTCAAGACCCTTTTTCTCAGGAACGCGTAGAGGTATCAAGCTGAAATATCAAATACTCAGGTCTGTTGTCCCTTGCAATTGTGAAAAATTAAAATTTCTAAGCCAACGCAATCAAAAGATACAGCTGGTTATGTCGCGAATTTTCTTGTTTTTTCGACATTCGCAAGGGAATCAAAACCTACAGGGTACTTCCCGTGACCTCAGAATCTTGAATTTTAGTACGAAGCAACGTCTTATAGCACAGATATAGGAAAAATTGCAAAACATAACATTTTTAATTACATCATATCATCATCATCAGGTCCTTTTTAGTCTCCACTGCAGGAGCACGACCCTCTCTGTACTACTAGGGCCATACTTGGCCAGAGCAGCCAGAGGATCATATACCTAATAAAAATATATTAAATAATTTTTCGACACTCGCAAGGGATTTAAAACCTACATGGTACTTCCCGTGAACTCAGAATGGTACGAAGCATCGTCTACTTCTTACCAAATTTCAAGATTATGAGTTATAGCACAGATAAAGAAAAAACTGCAAAAAGCATAAATTTTGAGATACATCGTCTAAAAAAATATTTTTAATAATTTCAAACTTATATTTAATATACGGAGTATATATAAAAATAACATCCAAGACCGTCAATCTGAAATATATCGTTTACCATCTTGACCTGACCGGTTCGAACCCAAGACCCTAGGATTCAAAGACACTTGCGGTACCACTGAGCCATAGAGAATAATGTCAAATAAGCACTCTCTTTAGTTTGATGTTTTGCTTGTTCTGAGATGTTTTGTAATATGTAGGTACTTCATTTGTAACTCTCTAATCACATTTTTTTCGTTAGAAAAAAATGTTTGTCTTGAGAAATAAAGATTATTATTCTTTATTCTTATTTGATTCTATGTATTTCATCAGCAATACTAATAATAAATCTGTAAGGGTTGGTCATGGAGTAAGTTACCTCTGTTTTCAGAGATTTTTATAAGCTCTAACACAACGATTTTTAGAATTTTTGCTGTGTGTATGATTCACTCCATAACTAATATAAACGAACTAACAAAATTTTGTGAAACATAGTAGTTAAACAATAAGGTACAGGAGGACAGGATAGGATAGGCTACCTACTTAATTTCTTGCTTAGTTTTGAAATAGTAATGTTCGCGAACGGAGTCGGGAGCACAGCTAGGACCTACATTGTATACGTGCTAATCACGTCTTTGTCTCCTCTCCAACTCGTCTGGCCAGCGTGGAGAGTGTAGGCCAAGTCCTCTGGCTGCTCTGGCCAAGTATGGCCCTAGTAGTACAGAGAGGGTCGTGCTCCTGTAGTGGAGACTAAAAAGGATCTGATGATGATGATGATGACGTCTTTGTCACTTACTAGATAGACAGAGAGTGTAAAACCATGAACGAAGACGTGAAATTGAATGATCCAATTTTCTAGATTTAGCTAACTAGCTACGGGCTAAAGCAGACTTTGTTTGTTCAGTAAATATCTTTAGAGATTCGTCATCAGATAAAAATGGGCACACAAAGTAGACCGTAATGTTCGCGCCATAAATTCTGAATCTATAGTTAGCGTTCATCGTTAGTTTGATGGCGTCATTCTTGTAATGAATTTTATTGTGAACTTGGTGTATGAAACGCAGTTCAGAAGCATTATAAAGAGGAAATAAATACACAGGGTGAAATTTAATCCATTAGCATACGTTTAAGGAGTGACACAGACAACGAATCTGAACAACTTTCATTATGGGACCAACTCCGAAATTACAAAAATTTCAGAGTTGGTCGAATATATATAAACACAAATTTATTTTAAAAAACGGTTCATAAATCACGGAGTTCTACGTAACGTAACAAACATTTTAAAAAAATCAACGGCATTGTAACCTCGTTTTTTGTAAGTCAGTTAAAAAATTTGACAAAACTATATTTTACATGTGGGTACTGCAAAATTAATTTTGGAAGAGGACAGGTAGGTACTTATGCGTTGAAGAATAAGGTAGGTACAAAAAGGAAGGTTTCTTGAACTGAGACGTAAACTTTGGCACATCTCAAGTCAGGGCAAAATCCTTACCAATATTATAAATGCGAAAGTGAGTTTGTTTGTTTGTTACGCTTTCATGTCGTAAATACTGAACCGATCATCATGAAATTTTGCATACAAGTTCTCTGGAGTGCGGAGAAGGACATAGGCTACCTTTTGTCCTGGGAAAAAGTACTATTCCCGAGGGATCGACATTGACGCGGGCGGAGCCGCGGGCGAAAGCTAGTATTATATATTTTTTGAAGTTCCTAACCTAACCCGCGACCGGGTTACGATTTTGGGTCAGGTTCGGAATAATCCGTCAGGGTTATACTTGGCAGGGTACACAGCGTCCTATAGTAACTATTTAGTATTCCGTGGTGCCTATAGTCAGTGTAGTTCGCTTTGATTAAGTTAACAAATTAATAAAGAATTATTGGTTAAAATATCGATATCTTGATATCGATATTACAAGCTTCTATTTAACTTGTATGCAATTGTTTGTTCGGGTAAAACTTTGCAACTCAATTTTGAAGCAGAAATCTACCACCGACTGAGCTGCTGAAATTTTGTATACTCGCTTAGTTTAGACGACAATATGGCTAGTGTGACGTCATTTTAAATCTAACATGGTGGACTAGCTAGTTTTGATGCAATCCGACCATATGGATACCAAAGGGCCCGCTAAAAATAAAAAAGTTTGTTTTCAAAAAGTATTTTACTTGCTATTTAATATACATTTTTTGAAGATAAATCTGCAGTAGGCTATTTATACGTTTTCGGTCTTACTGTTAGTAGTAACACCGGTAATTGAATTACCCTACTTACTACTTTAGTTGAAAATTTTTAGAACAGCAATAGAAAATTGCCAGTATTACTATACCCTAAATTAGCATTACAAAAACAAACAAAATGTGACGAATTTGTATTTTAAATAAATAAGACTTCAAAAACGAGGTTATTTTTTTTTTTGGTTTGTAACTCTAAACTCAAGTCTCATTACTGACACGCCTCACACAAAAGTAATTACAATTAAAAACGACAGCAGAAGTTATTATACTTTTACTATAGCATGGCGTCGGAGATGAAGTAACGAATGCGTGAAAATGTTCAAATAAATTATCTCAGATTGTTCTTGTTCCCTTGTGACGATTAGAGGGCTAATCAAATCAAACAAGCTTTTTATTACAACTTTTTATTTATAATAAACATAAACAATGCGCAAATTAGTAACCTAATATTTGCCACATTACAATTCACCTTTTTCACGACGCAATCGGTTAGATTCTGGTGATTTGTTAAAACTTCCAAATATTAGAAAATAACATACGTGGTTAGCCCTTAAATTGACTATCGGAAATGCTCCTTAAAATATTACTAGTGGCACTGAAAAAAAGGATCACTAAATACAATAAAAAATTGTAAATAGTTCACTTTTTAAATTGTGCTGGGTGAATAAGGCACAAAATGTTTAAGTAATAAATTTAGCTAAAATATCGAAATAAATTAATATAAATTTTGATTACAAATGCACCAATGACAAGGTTTTGATTTCATCGATTTTTATCTTATATCTATTATTAGGGACGTAAAAAAAAAAACTAAGAAAAAAAGTGTATACTATGGTAAAATACATTGATCAATGCATCCACCGAATACTAAAGTGCTATTTTGGATACAATACTGATGTTTAATACATAAAGAATATACAATAACATAAGGCAGCTCTAAGAGACAAGCGAGAAGCGTGTAATATACTTTAGTTTTTAACACATAGTCTGTATTAAATAACGTAAAATAAACTATTCGAATGAATTCAACAGGCTTAGAAGTTACAATATCACTAGTCTATCAACAGATTATGACAATAAAAAGTTGATGTACAACCGGAACATTATATATTGATGCCCCTTGTCAACAAAGAGTAACTAGGTACCGTCAAATTCGTGGGCGATACAGTGAAGTTAGACGTGAAACGAGTTAAAGGAAGCTTCCGCTAACCACAGCGGATGCTTCCTTTAACTCGTTCGCTGACACTGAACCAGACACAATAGAAATAACAATAGAATTACGTCTACAGGCGGGCAGTGTCAGCGAAAGTGTTAAGCTAAAAGAGAAGAAATAAAGAAAACAGTGCAAATCCTATACATTTGAATTAGGAATAGAATTATTAAATTTAAATCTACCGTTTCCTATCACTATTGAATTTTCAAACAGATTGAAAGATGGCAATAAAAAATTATTGTTTAACAGACTTATTTAGTTGAAAAGCAAAGTCAATGCCGGATTTAGAGGTCTGGAGGCCTCGGGGCAACAAAGGAGTGGAGCACCTAGGCCCCAAATTATTTTCCAAATACAATGGTTATTTTTTTTCAGTCATGTTTTCCAATAAATAATTTATTGTGAAACCAAGTTCAGATTCTATTATTTTGTTTGTACAAAGTACTTTAGGTTAAGGTAACACGCGAACATAAATATAAAAGGAAATGTTGTTTTTTTTATATTTGTTTACTATAAATTTGATTATTTTTCCTAAGTTCTTCTGTATTTTGGGCCCCTCTTTGTGGAGGGCCCATGGCTGAAGCCCCCGGTTGCCCTTCCTTAAATCCGGCCCTGGGCAAAGTAAATGTTATCACTACTTATCGCGTACGAATTTGACGGTCATAGAGCCATAGACTTGCTGCTTTTACCATCAGCAATCGGCAACTTGTATTTTCAGAAGATAAGGTTCAACATCTATAAGCTCAGTGGCGTAACTAGCATCTAAGGCCCATGGCAAATTTGTACAATAAGGCCCATATGAGTTTACGTTGAGCTAGCTCAGACTATCCGTATTTAAATTTTAGCAATGTATGCATCTCTGGCCAAGTATGGCTCTAGTAGTACAGAGAGGGTCGTGCTCCTGTAGTGGAGACTAAAAAGGACCTGATGATGATGATGATGATGATGATGAATGTATGCATCTACAATACCGCGCGAATTTGAACCTCTGAACTTATATTGAAATTCTTGAATCTGAAGCCCTAATGAAATATAGAATTGTAAGAAAAAAAGATAAAAATAGAAAAAAAAATATGTTTCCCATACAAAGTTGCCGAGCTGGGCGAATTTCTATGGATGACCAAATTTTACATTTTTTATTTTGCAATTCTGTATTTCATTAGGGATTCTAATTCCAGGATTTCAATATAGCTCAGAGGTTCGAAGTCACGCTGTATGTAAATAAAACCCTGTCCGATCCTTGAAGGGGTGATTCAGCCCGGCGATATGAACAACTTTTCCTATGGGATCGAAGCTAGGAACTAAAAAAAAATTTCATTTTTAAACAAAAATGTATTTTCCTATGGGATCGAACGAAAAGCTAGGAACTAAAAAAATGACATTTCCAAACAAAAATGTATGGATGCATCAATTTGTATGGCAACGTCAAAAAAATTGAGTTCCCAGCATTGGTCCCATAGGAAAAGTTGTTCACATCGACGGGCTGAATCACCGCTCCCAAGATCGGTTTTCTTTACATATTGTATATTTGCCCGCAAGCCAAGAGGCTTCTAATTTAAGTTACAACATTGCTAATGGTAAAAAGCATCAAATCCGTTGAAATCCTAAAATACAGTTCAAATAAGGCGGAGTCTGAACAAAGAGACACAAGTTATTATGCAAGTATGTGCAGAAAAAAATATACTACATTTTTCCCCAACATGTGTTCACGTCTCTTTGCTTAACATTAACTGAAATATGAATTATTCAACACAATTGACAAATGGCTATATTTACAATTCTCTAACATTCGAGGTTTTCAACAGGGGCGTTTATAAAAGATATGTCTTCAGTTACGACGTAACCCATCTAGTCTGATAATGAATTCCTACAAATACGTATAAAAAGTTCTACAAATTCACATTTAGATAAGGCATTTCGTTGGATATGACTCGAAGGCACATTTTAGAACAGAAATACTAAGACCTTCAGTCATACTACGGTAATAAATTCTGCAAATGCCTACACGCGAACGAAACAGAACGGTCGAAACTCGAAAACCATTCAAGCACCACTCACCCTACCATATAAAAACTTCATTCAATAACTACCCTATACCATTTTTTAATATTTTAAAACATGATTTAAATACTAGTGTACACCTAATTTGATAAATATTTTACAGTAAAAAAAAACTTTATTGTATACAGCTATTATTGCCATTTTCGATATAGGTTAGTAACGTTCACGCGAACATACCACTGTGATAAATAAATAAGTAGGTATGTACATCTCTAACGCTATCAGAAAAGCACTCTTATCGTGATTTCGGATGTAAAGATGCATGCTAATCAGATTTTATCTTATTTACAATTCAAAACAGACCGAGAAAAACGAGGCCTTGAAATGTATCACAAAGTTTGAATTACTTAACAGGCAATAGCCAACATAAATAAATTAATACAAAAATCCGACAGCCGATACTGTCTGTTCCCGAAGCAGGAACGAAGTAGCTGTATTATGCGAATTACAGTTGCAATTATTCGAGTGTACACGCACATTCTCGCTCAAATGAGCAAATAGCGTAGGCGTACACTTGGTAATGCAAGACCTCACAATATACTTAATGTATTCATCTCGGCGCCGGCGCACCGCTACCATACCCCAGAACTAGATCAGTGTAATTGGTTGACGCGGGGGCGAAAAACTTAAACTATGAAAACGATCACATAAGGCTCCGAAATTAAACTGTGGCACTCGGAAAAATGGAAGAGACGGAGCAACCTGAGCATTATCAAGACATGTTGATCCCAATCCTTTTACTCGCAGGACTCGCATCCAGGATCCGTTCGTTAGCTTTGTCCTCTTCTCTGAAATGAATCCTTGTGATGACTATGTCTCCCGTGCTTAGAGTCTGGGATCCTACTTCGGATTTCTTTATTTCATTGAGATCATTGCATTTAGAGTCATTGTAGCTGGAATTATGGCATCGGCAACCACAGTTCTTTTTGTCGGGTTCCCCTATGTTCAATATTTGGCTCAGGTTGGACCAATCTTTATTCTTGAGCAATGGCAGTGTTTGTTCCATGGTCTGCGAGAACCTATCCTCGAGTTCTCCACTGAGCGGCGCCACGGCCGACAAAATGGCCTCCAAACGGTTGATCTTCTCAACCTTGTCCATGTTTGTGTCTGACAATATTTCGTCCATCATTTGCATGGACTCTGTGAGGCTCGGCGGCTGTGTGGAGTGGGGGGAAGAGATAGGGTCGGAAGGATTGGATTCTAAGCTGGCCATTTCATTTTCCCTTTCATCATCATCTGAATCTGAGTCCTTATCCTGTCCTATGGCCTCCAATTTTTCCAATTTCTTGGATATCTTGTGACAGCCTTTTAGCTTTTCTTTCTCCTCCTCTGTGAGCTCCAAATATCTGAGCAATCGGATCTCCCGGTTGCTCAACACTATATTCTTTGTGGTTTCAGCCAATTTCTGTTTGAGTTCTCCGACTTCCGTGTTGATCTTTCTTTGCCTCTTCCTTAATTTGACTTCTGTGGGCTGAATGTGCATAAATACTTGTTCATTACTCAATTCCTCAAACAGTTGCTGGTTTTCTGGTTTTATATTACTGGACATGTAAGCATAAATTGCCGGATTGACTAAGGAAAGGACATCCGAGGCAGCATAAATGATCATATCTTTTGTTAACGGTCTACGAGCCCAGTAGCGTTGGTCTCTGCGGTAGACATTCTTGAGCTGCTCCTTCATGGGGTTCATAGGAGCATTGTACAACTCACACAGAGCATTGAGGCTAAGATTCTTAACTTTATACACGGGGACACCTTGCTGCTGCAGTTGCAGTACTGCATGGGCCGCCTGAGTATCAAAAACATTCTTCAAAGTGATCTCAAATTGATTATGTAAATTGACTGAGTCATTCCTGCAGTCATGTATGATTTTAACCACATTTTCACTCTCCAGCAAATCCATTATTTTGCCCTCCATCACCATTCCTGGGCAGGCCATTATGTCTAGTATGTAGACTTCACCATTCATGGTTGCAATTTGACATAAAGTCAAAATCCCTTTCAAGCCGAGGTTAATTCCCTCACAGTCGAAGGAAACAATGCTCTTTGCATTTCGTTTAGGTGCCATTATACTATCCATTAACGTAGCGCACTCCCTGACACTAGCTATAACAGTGGTGCACTGTAGTACTTTTTGTCGCCATGCATCTCCCATCATATTGTTCCGGATGCTTGGTGTACCATTTGTTTCTTCAGAGCTACGAGCATTCAAATGATTGTTGACCCTATCCCTAACCATGTTTTCGGCCAAGTTTTTTATTACAATAGAATTGATCCTCTGTTTCAACGTTTGATTTGCTATATTTGCTTGGGGACCACGGGGAGATTCTATAGGGCTGAGTATTCTGTTAGCCGGACTTTGTTTACCATCAGAAGGGGTAGGGCTCACTATTGTGGGTGGAGCGGGCGATAACGACTTCTCTTCCACCACAGGCTTTGGTGCTTCAGTCTTCGCTTTAGATTTAGCATTTAGATACATTACAGGAATTTTTGGTTTACTAATAAGTGTCACCAAGTTCGATTGAACATGGAAACTGTCCGAGAATAGTTTTAGGAAGGCGCTCAAATCAGCAGGTGATTTGAACATTTGATACCAATATTCTTGTGGAAAACGTGATACGATAAGATGGAAGAGCTGATCGACCATCACAGGGCCTTTAGCCTCTATGCACTGGGCGACGTAGTCCAACAACTGTTGGGCGGTATCTGTGTTAATATTAGCTACGGGTAGATTATGAAACTGTTCAGAATTACTGTGTGTGTTACCTCTCCTATGATTCTCACTGACTAGAACGACGTTGTCTTCGATGATCTGGAAGGCATCCGGGTGCTTCATGAGGAATTCTTTGAACTCTTTGATGCGCTGCCCAGAGATGTGCCGCACTTGCGGCGACGCCTGGCTGCGATGACCGAGAAGACTCTTGATCGGCACTTCAGTACCTTCCCCGTACTGGATCATCTTGCTCGCGAAGTACTCCTTCGCTTCCTCGATGTAGTCGTTGTTGGACGATGCGCCTACCCCACTGGGATGCTTCTGGAACGTGTTGATATCAACATAGTCCCCGTCTATGTTGAACAACGCCGGGTACTGCGCCAGGAACTTCTTCAATCCCGACTGCGACCCGCCAGCGATCTGTCGCATCTCCTTAGTGAACCCCTTGGCACCAAACTGACAGGAAAGATCGTGCAACGTACGCGGCTCGCCTTTGTCGAGCAGGCGTTCCACGAAAAACAACAGAGTGAGGTTTCTGGCGAGCTCATATTCCATTGATTCCATTTCCCTGCCGTTGGTGCCAATGTGATAAATCTTACACTAAATTTTTTCTACGTATATGTGTCACCCACAACACCATGAAATTTTTCTTTTGCCATCCGCACCTGCACCAAAGACGATAGAGGAGAATAACAGAATAGTGTTGCTCAGAACAATAACTAAAGCATAGAAACCGTGTTAAAATAACAACAAAATACAATATTCTACACTGTTTTTACTTATGGCATTGTTAAAGCATCAGAAAGAGATGCATATACAATGCCATTTGCGTAAATGTGCAGGTTGTCCTGGGGTACTGATGTGATCAGGGTTGTACTATATCGATGAAATATATTTATCGACTAAATGTTTCGTCCTAAGAAAGTCATAAATGTACTCTACTCTGATTGTATCGATTCGTTAAATGAGTACGATTCATAAAAAAAAAAACAACTAGTTGCACTCCAGGAGTGCCGGCAGAAGTGAAAACTCGCCTTTGCGGCATACTCAGGTCCGTGTCCTTCTTACGAATTTTCGATCAATTCACGTGTCCTGACGCGAGTTTTCTATTTTACCCATCCCAAAAAGTGCACAAAGCCGCTAAAGAGGCTTTTACTTTAAAAGTTACGTCAAGATACACCTAAATAACTCCTAATCGCATGGCGTCGCTTGGCTTCATCTGATAAATAGGTAAAAAAAAATCCATACATTACCCACCGCGCGTCTACTGTCTACTGCTGGTCATTAGGCCTTACCCAGTATTGGTCGAACGGCAGAATACCTAATATGATGTCAATCATATTTTCGATTATTTCGAAATTCAAACAGTGCCTACTTACCTACCTTACCTATGAATGCGCAAAAAACCCAATACATTCGATTTACAGTCCCCAATGTGAGGCAGTCCAACGTTGACATACTAGTTGAAGGTAAAATAGACTTTGTAAATTATACCACCTTCTTAGGAATCACAATAGACTCTAAATTGCAATGGGGCGCTCATGTATCAAAAGGTAATATAAGGTCAGATATATTTTTCACTTGATCAATGGGCCATTCAGCATATTCCAAAACCATCTAAAGCTTTTCCCAGCTAGCTTTGAGGAACAGTCAGTAAAGGAAACATAATCAGGTAGGTAAAGAGAAACACATAATTCGAAGTGATATTTTTTATTTTATAAAACTTTTACACTAGGGTAAAAAAGTGCCAGTGTGTTATTTGTGAAAAATTCACAGTGTTGGTAATAGAAAAACAAGAGGTGAAGAAAAACAAGAGATTACTTTACCCACTTTCATTACTGTCCAAAATAAAATATGTTTTTCATAATTTTAAATATAAATAATAAAACCGTTTCCGTAAACTTTCTTATTACCATTGATTTATAATTCGGCAAATATAAATGTAGGTAAAGCATCGTGTTTCAATCGCTTCCATTTAATTTTATATTCGAAATTAATGTATCGGCACGGCAGTAAAATATTTTGAACAAATTCGAGTATGTATGACATTTTATGTCCAATATGTCGCTTGAAAGTTCCTCGGATCCACACCTTTTTATCCTTTTACTTCAGGGAGCTGCAATAAAATTTCAACAATAATTTTCTTCATATTAGTAAAAATCGATTCTTTTTAGGGTTCCGTACCCAAAGGATAAAAACAGGACCCTACTAATATGACTCCGATATCCATCTGTCTGTCACCAGGCTGTATCTCATGAACCGTGATAGTGAGACAGTTGAAATATTAAAAACAAAAATTTCGGGCGTTTTTATAGCTTACGCCCACGGCTCCGCTCGCGTTAATGTCTATCCCCGATAACAGTACCTTATTCTGAGATGTAATTTATGTCTATGTTCTTTTCCGTACTCCAGAGATCGTGCAATGGTGATGATGATGATGCAAAATTTCATGATGATCGGTTCAGAAGTTACGGCGTGGAAGCGTAACAAACAAACTCACTTTCACATTTATAATATTATATGTAAGGATGGTACGGAACCCTTCGTGCGCGAGTCCGACTCACACTTTGCTGGTTGTTTAATTACCATGATGGTTCAATTTGTTACATTACTATTGCATGGCTCAACAATAACAAAAATATCCCTGATAGCAAGACCGTCATAAAAAATATCGATATACTCGTAGATACGTGATTTTACCACATCACTAGCAAAAAAACTAACCTAATTTGAAATAAGGAAAAAACGATAATTTTAAGCAAAATACCTATAAAAGTTGTCATTTATACAATACGTTATATAATTGACAATATTATTGTTGTATTTTGAGGTATTTTGGGTTTTAATTATGCACTTTTAACTGAAAAACTTACCGAAGAAAATTATGTTTTACAGAATTTATTTCTGTTCGTCCTGAATGGGATTTACATCGCTCCATTGCACAAGACATTGTTTAGTATAATGGTCATTTGATAACGCACCAACCCAACACCGGTTAATACTTTTTTCCGTGAGAATTTTAGCACAATCCTATATTTAATTTGCAGACATCACAATTCCGCCGCAATGTTTTTGTCGATATATAACCCGATCAAATCGGCAAGATGCTAATATTACAGACGTTGAACTGTAATAAGTTATTTTGAATTTAGTCGGATTTAATTGGAGTCCAATGGAGTCCATTGACATTTCAAGTCGGGACAACCATGAAAATAATAGAAACTGACTGAAGTTTTTGTCTCATTCTGTCATAAGCGAAAGCTCATAAGAAAAATACAGTGTCAACTATCTGTTTTCAGTTTCTATTTTTATGCGGCTTCTATGTATATTATTCTTCTGAGTAGTGTTGTCATGTGTATTTCTGAAGTTACCCGTAAATTACTAATGAGGATCAGTAAAGTTGTAGCAAATTCAATAGTACTAATATCCACATTATTCTTCATGACATTACAATGATATATCTTTTTGAATTATTCAAATCGGACCATTACTTACGAAGATATTAATAATAAACATTATGCCGTTCCTGCCGCGAAAAGGCATATTCATCTATGGAAAAGGCATTGCACGCCGGTGCGTGTGACGTCACTGTGACGGACCGAGCGCGGTCGGCAGTTGACACTCATAGAGCAAAACGTTAATATATACATAGAAGCCGCATAAAAATAGAAACTGAAAACAGATAGTTGACACTGTATTTTTCTTATGAGCTTTCGCTTATGACAGAATGAGACAAAAACTTCAGTCAGTTTCTATTATTTTCATGGTTGTCCCGACTTGAAATGTCAATGGACTCCATTGGACTCCAATTAAATCCGACTAAATTCAAAATAACTTATTACAGTTCAACGTCTGTCACATTAGCATCTTGCCGATTTGATCGGGTTATATATCGACAAAAACATTGCGGCGGAATTGTGATGTCTGCAAATTAAATATAGGATTGTGCTAAAATTCTCACGGAAAAAAGTATTAACCGGTGTTGGGTTGGTGCGTTATCAAATGACCATTATACTAAACAATGTCTTGCGCAATGGAGCGATGTAAATCCCATTCAGGACGAACAGAAATAAATTCTGTAAAACATAATTTTCTTCGGTAAGTTTTTCAGTTAAAAGTGCATAATTAAAACCCAAAATACCTCAAAATACAACAATAATATTGTCAATTATATAACGTATTGTATAAATGACAACTTTTATAGGTATTTTGCTTAAAATTATCGTTATTTCCTTATTTCAAATTAGGTTAGTTTTTTTTGCTAGTGATGTGGTAAAATCACGTATCTACGAGTATATCGATATTTTTTATGACGGTCTTGCTATCAGGGATATTTTTGTTAGTGTTGAGCCATGCAATAGTAATGTAACAAATTGAACCATTATGGTAATTAAACAACCAGCAAAGTGTGAGTCGGACTCGCGCACGAAGGGTTCCGTACCATCCTTACATATAATATTATAAATGTGAAAGTGAGTTTGTTTGTTACGCTTCCACGCCGTAACTTCTGAACCGATCATCATGGAATTTTGCATCATTATCATCACCATTGCACGATCTCTGGAGTACGGAAAAGAACATAGACATAAATTACATCTCAGAATAAGGTACTGTTATCGGGGATAGACATTAACGCGAGCGGAGCCGTGGGCGTAAGCTATAAAAACGCCCGAAATTTTTGTTTGTAATATTTCAACTGTCTCACTATCACGGTTCATGAGATACAGCCTGGTGACAGACAGATGGATATCGGAGTCATATTAGTAGGGTCCTGTTTTTATCCTTTGGGTACGGAACCCTAAAAAGAATCGATTTTTACTAATATGAAGAAAATTATTGTTGAAATTTTATTGCAGCTCCCTGAAGTAAAAGAATAAAAAGGTGTGGATCCGAGGAACTTTCAAGCGACATATTGGACATAAAATGTCATACATACTCGAATTTGTTCAAAATATTTTACTGCCGTGCCGATACATTAATTTCGAATATAAAATTAAATGGAAGCGATTGAAACACGATGCTTTACCTACATTTATATTTGCCGAATTATAAATCAATGGTAATAAGAAAGTTTACGGAAACGGTTTTATTATTTATATTTAAAATTATGAAAAACATTTTATTTTGGACAGTAATGAAAGTGGGTAAAGTAATCTCTTGTTTTTCTTCACCTCTTGTTTTTCTATTACCAACACTGTGAATTTTTCACAAATAACACACTGGCACTTTTTTACCCTAGTGTAAAAGTTTTATAAAATAAAAAATATCACTTCGAATTATGTGTTTCTCTTTACCTACCTGATTATGTTTCCTTTACTGACTGTTCCTCAAAGCTAGCTGGGAAAAGCTTTAGATGGTTTTGGAATATGCTGAATGGCCCATTGATCAAGTGAAAAATATATCTGACCTTATATTACCTTTTGATACATGAGCGCCCCATTGCAATTTAGAGTCTATTGTGATTCCTAAGAAGGTGGTATCATTTACAAAGTCTATTTTACCTTCAACTAGTATGTCAACGTTGGACTGCCTCACATTGGGGACTGTAAATCGAATGCATTGGGTTTTTTGCGCATTCATAGGTAAGGTAGGTAAGTAGGCACTGTTTGAATTTCGAAATAATCGAAAATATGATTGACATCATATTAGGTATTCTGCCGTTCGACCAATACTGGGTAAGGCCTAATGACCAGCAGTAGACAGTAGACGCGCGGTGGGTAATGTATGGATTTTTTTTTTACCTATTTATCAGATGAAGCCAAGCGACGCCATGCGATTAGGAGTTATTTAGGTGTATCTTGACGTAACTTTTAAAGTAAAAGCCTCTTTAGCGGCTTTGTGCACTTTTTGGGATGGGTAAAATAGAAAACTCGCGTCAGGACACGTGAATTGATCGAAAATTCGTAAGAAGGACACGGACCTGAGTATGCCGCAAAGGCGAGTTTTCACTTCTGCCGGCACTCCTGGAGTGCAACTAGTTGTTTTTTTTTTTATGAATCGTACTCATTTAACGAATCGATACAATCAGAGTAGAGTACATTTATGACTTTCTTAGGACGAAACATTTAGTCGATAAATATATTTCATCGATATAGTACAACCCTGATCACATCAGTACCCCAGGACAACCTGCACATTTACGCAAATGGCATTGTATATGCATCTCTTTCTGATGCTTTAACAATGCCATAAGTAAAAACAGTGTAGAATATTGTATTTTGTTGTTATTTTAACACGGTTTCTATGCTTTAGTTATTGTTCTGAGAGTGATTATATACTCTTTGCATAGAGCGATCATTCGACTGAGCGACGGCGACGCGGTTCGTCGCTATATTTAACAATTTATTGAAATAAAGTGTTGTTAGAGTGTAATTTTTGTGATATTTACGTATAAAACGTACCTACTTATTATGGGAACTAATAAAGAAAAACAAAGCAAAGAAAGAAGCTTTTTATTTTTACTCTTGATTGCTATTATATAGACAATCTTTTAAATTAACTAAATCAGATGCTATTGTTACAATATAATCAAAAAAAAAAGCATGAAATATGGACATAGGCGTGAGGCCCGATCATTTTAGAGTCTTTCAACTTCCATATGCTTCTTTCAACGAGAACTCTTATCGCTTTTATCAGCGATCGTTTTTGTTTGCAAAACTTTTTCTGCTGTAGCTTTTGGGTTGGAACTGTTCGTACTTAAAACTCTTTAAAACTATTCTATTTCTCGTCTTTTCTTAAAACCAGATCTATAATTTTTAGGATTCCGTACCTCAAAAGGAAAAAACGGAACCCTATAAGGGTTCCGTTTCATCACTTGGTTGTACGTCTGTCTGTCTGTCAAGACCCTTTTTCTCAGGAACGTAGGAGTGTAGAGGTATCAAGCTAAATTTTATATCAAATATTCAGGTCTACTGTCCCTTGGAGCTAAGAAAAAATCCGTTAATGCCGAAAATTTTCGAAGCCAACTCAACCTTAAGATTCAGCTAATTGTACAGCAAATTTTCGTGTTTTTAGGGTTCCGTACACAAATGGTAAAAGCGGGACACTATTAATTTCGCTCCGCTGTCCGTCTGTCTGTCTGTCTGTATTTCTGTTGCCGCTATAACAACAAATACTAAAAAATAGAATAAAATAAATATTGAAGGGGGCTCCCATACAACAAACAATGAAAAACATGATCTTTTGCTTGTTTTTGCTCGATATTGATAACGGCAACAGGTAGACGCCTGAAATATTTACAGAATATGTTTACTTTTAAAATAAATAATTAAATAAAGATAAAATAAATATTAAAGGGCTCCCATACAACAGACATGATTTTTTTGCCATTTTTATAGATAACGGTACGAAACCTTTCATGCGCGAGTCCGACTCGCACTTGGCCGGTTTTTTCGATATTCGCAAGGGAATCAATACCTACCAGGGAACTTCCCATGAACTCAGAATCTTGAAATTTGTTACGAAGCAACGTCTTTTAGCACAGATAATGGAAAAACTGCGAAAAGCATACACTTTTAGTTACATCATATTTATAATAACTTCAAACTTATACGTGCGCGAGGCCGACTCGCACTTCGCCGGTACTTTTAAATCTTTTGACATTCAAACTAATGAGGCAAAACTCCCTTCTTCAGTAAAAGCTTTCCTCAAACCAACTTAACGTTATTTTCCATGTCTTTTTCCAACTGAAATATATAACTATAAAATAATACCATATTGTATCGGCATCACATTTTGTATGAAAATGTCGATATTGTTTATTAGTTCAATCCTGGGAATATAATTTTAAATTATATTCCGTTGTAAAAAGAGATGATATAAAATTCACACAAAACTTCGTTAAAAATGATTAGTTTTTCCAGAAGTTTTGTGTCTTTCGGCACGTTAAAAGATAGTTTTTCTGGGGTTTTAAAAGAAGTTTTTGTACAGTTAGGCACTATAAAATATTTGTACATAGTTAAAAAGATAAATTAGTCATAAATAATTTGTTTTAAAGTCGTAATTACCACACAAAAACTGCGCGCCTTGTCACTGCCAACGGGCAACTAGCGGCGTCCGTCACAGTGACGTCACAACCACCGCGCCGGCCGACCAGTGAATTTTGCTAGTAATTTGGTCATAACTTCGTCAATTTTCATCGTAGAACAATAATTTTTGCACTGTATGTTAAGGATTTCTTAGCTCTATAATCCTGCATTCTCAACTAAAAACTTTACGGATCCTCATTAATGAATTAGCGCGCGCGGTATGTTCAGTAAAACCTAGTAAAACCATAGAGATAAGATAGTAAAACTGACTACTGACTTGACTGACGGTATGGTATAGTGCAGTGGTTGTGAATGGTTAAATGTTGGTAAGCGTGTTGTTTATTTCCTGGCTGACCTGATATTTGACGTCATTTACAAGCAATCATTTTAGGAGAATTGAAATAAGCTTATTTTCTTAAACATTATATTCAAATTAGAAAATGGGTGGGGGCTTTACAAATGCTTGGTATGAATTTAGATATGCTGCGTATTGGAATTGAGAGAATTCACTTTCCTCTTCATTACGACACCAGTTTTAAAGCGTGGATTGCATCATTTTTCATTTATAAGCATTTTAATTTTCATATTTCGACTATACAATTTTAGAATATTTGTAAAATAACGGTCTTTTTCTCATGTATTTTAAAAATTTGACTGGGTGTGTGGGGCGCAGCCCATTACCAAGGGGGCTCGAGGGTGAAGCCCATAACAAAAAAACTTGACCACAGAGGGTAGGTTAGGTTCGTTAGGTTTCTTTGTGGCCAAAACAGCGAGTGAGCAAAGTGAGTGAACTTAAGGCGAAACCCCCAAATGTCATATTTTGTATAAATAACATAAATATCATCGCACTTTTAAAATCGTTTTATGATGAAAACTAAAGCCAGTTGTATTGGAACCAAATAACAGTAATGATAAATTCGTGTTAAGAGCCCGACATATGCCAGGCGGCGTGGCGATACAAACGCGAATGGTCTAAACGCGTTTGCTACTTTGGATATTTTCGTTTTTTACGAATATTCAAGGGTTATTCGAAAAAGAAAAACATATGATGGCTGCCTTATCTGTAATGCAATAATAATCAAAAGTTTCAAGGTTAATTTTAATGTATTTGGTGAATAATGCTATATACCGAGTAAATTATTCGTGCTTTGGAGGCAACTTTGCAATATTTTTCTATCGAGAAAATTTAGCGCAATCGTGTTTTTAAATCATATAGTAACCGGAGTTAGTCCTGAACTTTGCTGCATTTTTATTTCAACTTGAGTATTTAATGATTATTGATATAACAGTCAATCATGCAAAGCAGTGTAAGGTAGTACGGGTAGTACCCTTAAGGTATTGTAAAGAACACCCCAGAAAACATTTATCTTTTATCTTGATGACAAGAATTATTTCCAAATAGAAAATTTAAATAATTAGTTAAATTTTTATAATATAAAAGACTGGACAAATAATTATTCCCATTCAGAATATTTTACTTTAGCATATTCTTTATTTACTGACCCATACTCTTACTTACTTAGTTTTACCAGGCTAGACTTGTATGTGACAATATAGGAGAGAACTATATTGGACAATAGAACGAAAATAATACAACACGGCTTGTACAGTTCCTACCCTACCTACCGTATACAGTTTTGGTTTGGCCATTAACTTTCAAGCCAGATTATTAACATTATTTCTCCAACTCCCTGTTTTTATTTTTGTAACATTGTTTCTTTTCAAAATAACTGGGAGATGCCATTTCAAACTGGCAACATTAACACCATAGAGTTTTAGTGTTTTTTATGTAACATTGTCAACGTTTCTTTTTACAGAAAACTATGTTTTTTGGAGATAAATAAGTATTAAATAAAGAATATTACTTTACGAATTGATTAATGCAACAAAACGATATAATTAATAAGCAGTAAAATCAGTTAAAATCGATTGCAACATTTGATGATAAAGTATGACAGCCGAAACAGAAACGTACCGTTCAATGTTCGAGACCGGAAGTTTGACAGCAAGACATTCTGTCAGTCAATGCAATGTCATTTTTTAGCTATGTCAGAATTTAATTTCAGGAATTTCAATTTGTAGGTGAAAATAAATATTAGGTATTTTTTGAGTGCTCGCTCTGTCGTTTAGCATAATTTTATAATAAATTGCGACTGTTGCACCGGACTGGTTTGCTAATTTCTCTCATTTGAATCTGAAATTGGTCATAAACCATGGTGAGTAAACGCCTAATGCTGTCTTGTTTACGCCCATGTAATGCAATGATTGTTACTTACAAATCTAAGATTATAACTCAAATGTATTGATTGTAACATACAATTTAGTAATCTGGCATTATATCACTTCCTTTGAAATATCTCAAGTATTAGATTCATGCCTGCATATTCGTGTACGTTTTGCATACCTACAAAAGTTGATGTTTTCCAGTTGGTGTTAGTCCTGGGAGACTTGCATATCCCGCACCGCTGCAGCAGCTTGCCGCCGAAGTTCAAGAAACTGCTGCTTCCGGGCCGCATACAACATATACTGTGTACTGGCAACCTATGCACCAAGGAGTCTTATGATTATCTGAAGACTTTGGCCAGTGATGTGCATGTCGTCAGGGGGGATTTTGATGAAGTAAGTATTTAACCTGTCCTTCATCACTAATTTAGATATACTGCGAATTGGTAGAAATTTTTCATTATGACACCAGTTATAAGCACTTTAATTTTTATATTTTTACTACCAAACCACAATTTTTGTCCACCAAGGGGATTCGGGGGTGATGCCACTGCAATATAGAAAATAAATTAACCATATAGTGTTGATAAGGTTCTTTAAATTACCTCGTACCAAACCAGGAGCTAGCCTTAAACTAAGTGCATGGCCCATTAGATAACAAAACAACTTAGCCGCAGAGGGTAGGTAGGTTCGTTAAGTTGCTTGTGACCAGAATGCGAGCGAACAACTGAGCATCTTTTCATGCTTTGACCTTCTGAGCGCCATTGACCACATTTGTTGCAAAACAGGAGTGCGTTACCCCAGCCGACTAAGTGCTCCTTTTAAGAATTGATAAATGCAAATAATTAGATCATTACTTCGTGTAAATGTCCCCGAAAGTAAATAAAGTAAATAATTTGACACCCCGCCGTTTCAGAGATAATGAGGAAAATAAAATTCGGCTGGCGTAACGTTACCCCAGCCGACTTTTTTTGATTCCGTCGGTTTATGTGGATAAAAAGTATGCACAAAGATAGATTGAATTTGCTCTCAAATGTCCCCGATAAAATTAAATTTGACACCTTTATGGATTTCGAGTTATTTCATTTTCTGCTGCGGTAACGTTTGGTCAATCTCTGTATCTCTGAAACCGTAAGACGCAGAATCATGATTTTTTTTATACGTATAGAACGGAATTTGTCACCATTTGACACCTAGTTATCTTAAATATTAATAATATGGTTTGCAAGTAATAAATATTATTCTGAAAACCATATTTTCGGTTCTAGTTATTAAAAGAGGGAACCCTGAAAATTCAAACTAGTCCTAATAGATGCCTCTTATAGACACATACAAAACATCTAAACTTTTATCAGCCTAATCCATAGCATTGGCAAGTTATAATGATATTACTGGTTCCAGAAAGCCAGATTCTGGGCTCTCGATTTAAACGAGGAAAATAATACTTTCCTTCCACTTGGCTGATTCCATATTTAAACAATAATTAGACAGTTTAACCAAAAATATACATACAAATTTTCAGCTTGATATACTATCGTATATAAGAAATAATAAATAAAAACTAAACCTAGATAATTTTTCCCGATTACCCGACCAAGTTCGAATGTGCATCTAAAAGCGGCCGTACGATACATAACGTGTACCTTCTAAAATCTGCACAATAATAATAAGTGGTTGGGTATATTCAAGTAGAAAAATTGTTAGGATTTATTTTAATATTATAAAGACTCGTATTTAATAAATGAAACCTTAGGGTCAACAGCAGAAATAGCCTCCGTGGTCCAGTGGTTAAGGCGTTTGTCTGTTGACCCGGGGGTTGTGGGTTCGATTTCCACCGGAAGCATACTTTTGTTTAGTTGTTTCCAGTTTGGTAGGACATTGCAGACGTGAATCACTTGATTGTCCGATAATAAAGATGATTCCGTGCTTCGGAAGGCACGTTAAGCCGGTGGTCCGGCTGCCATCTGGTAGTCGTTAAAGGAACCACGTCAGAGGCCGAGAGGCGGTTCCGTAGAACTCTGACACCAGGGTGTGCATGGTCGATTGACCGTGACACCTATTCAAAATGATGATGATGATGAATGAAACCTTAGGGTGACTTACAGATTTTCTCTTTCAGCAAATCTATTACTTAAATGGCAATGTCTACATACTAATAATGTAAATAAAATATCTTTTTATATTTTTTTTATTTGAATTATTTTAAGGCAGACCTCTTAAATAGAGGTCTGCCGCCTGCATAAAAGTTCCATCCAACTGTCACCGTAGTTGGTAATCAAAAACCAACGCAAACAAGGTTATATTCTATAAGGTAAGACTATCAAGAGATAAATAAAAAAAAATCTTGAGTGTTATTTATTTTTGCTGCTCTCGCGTAGAAAGTGTCAGTTTTACAAATTGGGAGTAAAATGTGTATCCATCAACTAGGAAAACGCGTCGTTATTAGCTAAACAAATGAACTAGAAGTCCGTATTTCTTTTTCTATATTATGTACTGCTTGTTTTATTGTGCATTGCTTTATGCGAAGATGTAGGGGACATCTTACAAAGATTTGTTCGAAATCAAAAGTAGTCGGTACCACAGTACAGAGTATCAATACTTTTTTGTGTCCTTCTTTGAAAATAAAAAAAATATATATACTAGTTTTTGCCCGCGTCAATGTGGATCCCTCGGGAGTAGTACTATTTCCCGGGATAAAAGGTAGCCTATGTCCTTCTCCGCACTCCAGAGAACTTGAATGCAAAATTTCATGATGATCGGTTCAGTAGTTACGGCGTGAAAGCGTAACAAATAAACTCACTTTCGCATTTATAATATTAGTTAGGATTTGTTATTATGCGCGAGCAAAACTAGGGACTATCGCTGCGCTGTCCCGCTCGCGCACATTAGCCAATGAAATTGCAGTTCCGAGCAAGTGCAGTTGTATTTTTTTCTAATTCTATCTAACAAAGCAAGTATTACATACTCGTATTTCCAATATTACCTATAGCTGCCTTTGGTCTTGCAATAATTCTCAAGATAAAATAAAGACAACATGGAAAATTATTAACACAGAAACTGGTAAGAATAAACAGCGTGACAATAAAGTAGAATTAAAAATAAATAATAATGTTCTCAGCAGTAAGGCAGACGTTGCCCAATATTTTGAGGACTTTTTCACTAACATTCCCATAAACACCACTGCCTCCTTATGTTCATCGACAGATGAATCTAAAAAATTATTAACAAGTTGTATACCCGAATGTAAAAATAATTTAATATTTCAACATGTGACTCCGCTCACAATCATTGATACATTTAAAAGCTTAAATAATAAAAAAACTGGAGATTTGTGGGACATCTCGGTATCCGTCATAAGTAATATCATTAATGTAATAGCACCTTACTTAGCTTCTATTTTTAATAAATGTTTAGATACCGGTACTTTTCCAGCCTTGATGAAGCTGAGTAAAGTTATACCATTATATAAATCAGGGGATAAAAGTAATCCCACAAACTACCGGCCTATTTCCATTCTACCAGTTCTCAGTAAAATATTTGAAAAATTGATTTTCAATCAATTATTGTCTTTTTTTAATAAAAATGATCATTTTCATAGTGAACAGTATGGATTTACTAAGGGTCGGTCAACAACTGACGCGGGTGTAGCTCTTTTAAAACATATCTATGAAGCTTGGGAGGGAAAACAGAATGCTATTGGTGCTTTTTGTGATCTTTCTAAAGCATTTGACTGCGTAGATCACAATACCCTTATATCCAAGCTGAAACACTATGGAATCAAAGGTAAATCTCTCGACTTAATCAAATCGTACTTGAGTAGCCGAATTCAAAAAGTTAGTTTAGATGGGGTTCAATCTTCCGGATCATGTATTAGGATGGGTGTACCTCAGGGCTCTATCCTAGGGCCTCTTCTGTTCCTTATATACATTAATGATTTACCGTACTATATTAACACATGCAAGGCTGTACTATTTGCCGATGATACATCTCTCATCTTCCGAGTAGATAGGAATACTGACTCTTCTGACGAGGTTAATAGTACATTAGCTCAAGTGTTGGACTGGTTTACTGCGAACAATCTTTTGTTGAACGCTAGTAAAACTAAATGTATTAAATTTTGCTTACCAAATGTTGCAAAAGTTTCAACAAGTATAGTCGTCAATAATGAAACAGTAGGATTGGTAGACAAAGCAACTTTTCTTGGAATAACTGTTGATGCTGGGCTTCAATGGGGTGCCCATATTGAAAAATTGGCAGGGAAACTTAGCTCTGCGGCTTACGCGGTTAGGAGGATAAGACAACTAACTGATGTTGATACTGCGCGTTTGGTATATTTTAGTTACTTTCATAGTCTTATGTCGTATGGAATATTACTATGGGGAAACGCTGCAGATGTAAATACCATATTTGTTCTACAGAAACGCGCTATTAGATCAATATATAAATTAGGCGCCAGAGAATCTCTTAGAGAGTTATTCAAAAATATTAATATTCTGACACTCCCTTCACAGTATATCTTTTCTAATATTATGTTTGTGCGCCATAACATTCATTTATATAAAAAAAACTGTGATATACATAGCAGAAACACTAGAAATAAAAATAAATTATTTACACCAGCATTGCGATTGCAGAAAACTATGGATTCTTTTTTGGGTCTTGGAGTACGCTTCTATAATAGAATTCCCGCAGAAATATTAGGTCTGCCATTAATTCAATTTAAAACGGCTGTAAAAAATCATTTACTTAAAAGGGCTTATTATTGTATAAAAGATTATTTATTCGATAAAAATGCTTGGTAATAATTTAAATGTATATTTTAATGTAGTTAAATTTAATTTTTGTAAAATATATTGTTATATTCGAGCCCTTCAGGCACATAGAGACCAAGACTGGACTGAGTTTCTTTCGGCGTATTCTTCTCAGCAGTGGTCATTCCGAAACGCTAGTAGTTTTTCGATTTTACAAACAAAAGAAAGAAAAATAAACAACAGAAACATATGACGTTCAAAAAGCGATACATGTATCCTACTTTGAATAAAAATTATTCATTTTCATTTTCATTTTCATTTTAATAGACTTGGTCAATCCCGTTAGGAATCAATACATTATAAAGTATAAGCATGGAGGAAATAAGTAATTCCATTATATAAGGCACGGAATTTAAAAAACAAGAGGAACGGGCATAGCATATATTTTTCTTGAAAACCACTGTCGCCAAACTCACACAATAACATTTTACGCACACTGAAATTTAACGAATTAGAAAGCTTATAATTTCTTGAAATCACAAAGAAATAACAATCAGTTTGCATTACAAAAAGAAAAACCTTATTTCTTGCGCCATAAAGTAGAATTAAGCAATAACACTTTGTGGTTTTTATGACAGCGTGCATATGCTACGTCGGCTTCTTTCAATGTGCTTTTTAACGATCTCAGACTACTTAGTTCAGCTATTCGCTTAAAGATGTCGTACTTAAAAGTTGTACACAATTTTACACCCTATTCACTAAGATTTAAGGTTTCAATTTGAACTCCATTATTTATTCTTCTAGAATGTTTTATCAATAATGTCATTGCTACTCAAATAGGGATTGGGTTCATATCTTTTTGCTAATGACGCTAGGAAATCGATCGATTCTAAAATTGGTGTTAATTCACTGTAATTCAATAATTATTGTTGAAAAGTAGCATTCGCCATCTTGGTTTCTAAAAATGACCTCACTGTTGTGATCTATACTGACCGACTTCAGTCGAACTCTGAGGGGCAGTAGTTAACATGCCAGCCAGCGACACGAGTGGTCCCGGGTTCGAACCCCGGTCAGGTCAAGATGGAAAATGATATTTTTCAGATTTGACGTGGGACTTGGATGTTTATCTATATTATCTATCCTTACTAATATTATAAACTGATATTATAAATGCGAAAGTGAGTTTATTTGTTACGTAAAAAGTACTATTGCAGATATTGACGCGGGCGACGCCGCGGGCGAAAGCTAGTTTATTATAAAATATAGGATCGTTGAGTTAGTATCCCATTACACAAGTCTTGAACTTACTTTGGCTCAATCTGTTTGATTTGTTCATTATTTCTTATATTTTATTATTTTACCCCTTAAACTACCATAAATAATTAAACAATATTTAAAATAATATAAAAAATAAAATATAAAAATAATTAACAGCCTCCGTGGTCTAGTGGTTAAGGCTTTGCCTGTTGACTGTTGGCCGTGGGTTCAACTCCCACCGGAAGCATACTTTGTTTAGTTGTTTCCAGTTTGGTTAGGACATTGCAGGCCTGATCACCTGATTGTCTGATAATAAAGATGATTCCGTGCTTTGGAAGGCACGTTACGCCGGTGGTCCCGGCTGCCATCTGGTAGTCGTTAAAGGAACCACGTCAGAGGCCGAGAGGCGGTTCCGAAGAACTCTGACACTAGGGTGTGCATGGTCGATTGACCGTGACACCTACTCGAAATGATGATGAATATTTAAAATCTGTTCATCCTAGGCCAAATTAGTTTATTCTATAGAATTCAAGACAAACTAGTTTCAATAGCGGTTTCTCGGGAACATATATATATTATAAATTTTTTATCTGTATTTTATATTATAAATGAACGAATATGATTATATTTATAGGTAGGTTTTTATTTAAGATTTAATTAATTTTTAGTTTTATTTATTAAAATAATATATAACAGGAAACTTCAACTGACTTTCGCCTGGAAGTCAGTAGATGTTTTCTTTGACCAGGACTGGCCTTGCACAAAAATCAGCATTACCATCTATCGTGGCAATGCTGCCAGCCTTCTGAGCATTGTAGGGCAACGAACTGTCGGGCCTTTTTGCTTGTAAATGTTGTGTAGGTTTAGTCTTAAATTTTAAGTATTATCCTTACTAATATTATAAATGCGAAAGTGAGTTTGTTTGTTTGCTTATTTGTTTGTTAGTTACGCTTTCACGCCGTAACTACTGAACCGATCATCATGAAACTTTGCATACAAGTTCTCTGGAGTGCGGAGAAGGACATAGGCTACCTTTTATCCCGGGAAAAACGTACTATTCCCGAGGGATCGATATTGACGCAGGTGGAGCCGCGGGCGAAAGCTAGTACGTTAATAACGTCAACTATATTAAAGTTAAATTATCCAGTACACAGTGACAATAAAAAGCGTGTGCATATATAATTCAAAAATTAATACTTTTACAAATCGATATTCGATGATATCACAACCCTAGAATGTATATATAATAGAATGGCTTACTTCGCCTTGTGTCGTAATTTCTGATTCTACCACTCGCCACTAGATGGCGTACATGGTCGAGGCATCATACAATTTTAGACTTTATCTCAATAGGCATACGTGTAATTTTTTTATTTACTCTAATATTTATTTTCAATTAAATAGACAGAGGTTAATGCTAAAACAAATTTATGAAATACAGAGTAAATAGCGACTTATTGATGATAAGAAACACCTGATCGTAGTAAGTTCTTAGTACTACTATTATTTTTGCACTCAAGGATAGAGCATCGAGTCATTTATAAGAGTTTTTTTAAGAAACACGCAAAGTAATACACCGGCAGCCACACGTCGCGTCGCACCAGCAACAACAGAGTAATTGAGCCTGGTTAAGACTCGCTGTGCTTAACTGCGGCACGCGGGCCACGCCTACACGTGCCTTCCATGAGGTTTATTATTCCGTGATATAAGGCATATATTTTTTTATTAAAAAAATTTCCCCTCCCCTGTACCATCCAATTTAGAATACAATGCCGTCGAATATGGAAGTATATCCAGTAGTATGCCGCAGCCGCTTTCAGCACATCAGAACTTGGTCGGGTAATCGGAAAAAAATATCTAGGTTTAGTTTTTAATTATTATTTCTTATATACGAAAGTATATCCAGCTAAAAATTGGTATGTATGTTTTTCGATAAAGTGTCTAATTATTGTTTAAATATGGAATCAGCCAGGTAAAAGGAAAGTATTATTTTCCTCGCTTAAATCGAGAGCCCAGAATCTGGCTTTCTGGAACCAGTAATATCATTATAACTTGCCAATGCTTTGGATTAGGCTGATGAAAGTTTTGATATTTTGTATGTCTCTATAAGAGGCATCTATTAGGACTAGTTTGAATTTTCAGGGTTCCCTCGTTTAATAACTAGAACCGAAAATATGGTTTTCAGAATAATATTTATTACTCGCAAACCATATTATTAATATTTAAGATAACTAGGTGTCAAATGGTGACAAATTCCGTTCTATACGTATAAAAAAAATCATGATTCTGCGTCTTACGGTTTCAGAGATACAGAGATTGGCCAAACGTTACCGCAGCAGAAAATGAAATAACTCGAAATCCATAAAGGTGTCAAATTCAATTTTATCGGGGACATTTGAGAGCAAATTCAATCTATCTTTGTGTATACTTTTTATCCAGATAAACCGACGGGATCAAAAAAGTCGGCTGGGGTAACATTACGCCAGCCGAATTTTATTTTCCTCATTATCTCTGAAACGGCGGGGTGTCAAATTATTTACTTTCGGGGACATTTACACGAAGTAATGATCTAATTATTTGCATTTATCAATTCGTAAAAGGAGCACTTAGTCGGCTGGGGTAACGCACTCGCAAAACAGTCACATGAATGGGACAAGCGATAGAGAGGCGCGATCGGCATAACCATTCAGCTTGTGACGCATCTATCTCTCATCCACCATTGTAACATAAAACTATCGTCCATAAGCCGACTTTACAGACAACCAGTTTTTTTTATACATTTTGTATTGTCAATTTTCCAGAATTCAACATACCCTGAACAAAAAGTTATCACAGTCGGTCAATTCCGCATTGGCCTCATCCATGGTCACCAAGTTGTCCCATGGGGTGACGAAGAGTCCCTCGCACTGGTTCAAAGACAACTAGATGTGGACATCTTGATATCAGGCCATACACACAGATTTGAGGCTTACGAACACGAGAACAAGTTCTACATCAATCCTGGGTCAGCTACTGGGGCTTATAGTCCTCTGTTCAGGTAAATATGACATGCCATCATATTTTTTACAAGCTTTTATTTAACTTGCAATGTATGTATTATGTAATTTAACTATGTATGTTCAGGTAGAGTTTTGCAATTCAATTTTGAAGCAGATATCTCCCACCGATTGAGCTATAATTTAGTTTACTCATTTAGTTTGGATGACATTGCATGGTAAGGTGTGTGACGTCATTCTAAATTCAACATGGCGGAACACAAGATGGCGGACTAGCTATTTTTGATCATCATCATCATTTCGAGTAGGTGTCACGGTCACACACCCTGGTGTCAGAGTTCTTCGGAACCGCCTCTCGGCCTCTGACGTGGTTCCTTTAACGACTACCAGATGGCAGCCGGGACCACCGGCTTAACGTGCCTTCCGAAGCACGGAATCATCTCTATTATCAGACAATCAGGTGATTCAAGCCTGCAATGTCCTAACCAAACTGGAAACAACTAAACAAAGTATGCTTCCGGTGGGAATCGAACCCACGACCCCCGGGTCAACAGGCAAACGCCTTAACCACTGGACCACGGCGGCTGTTATTATTTGATGCAATCCAACAATATGGATATCAAACTTACCATCAGGTGAGATAGGAGACAAATGCCTAATCCAATAATTAGTAAAAAAAAAAAAAAAAATTAAAGGGCTTTGGACCTTATGCACCGGAAGGATCTGTGTTTGGAGAGGTGCGTTTTATCTGACCCAACTGCACATAAAAGCATGCTTTTAAAAAGATTTTTACTTTAAATTTATTTCTGGCTCTTTGTCGAGTCTTAAGAGACTGAATTTCCACTTTCATCACAATAAAAGAGTTTTGGCTTCATCAGCTACCGAATAAAAACATCATTAAAAAAACGAACTTATTCCTACTACACAAGGTTTAAAATCCAAAGAAATATTTTTTAATTTTTCAGGAATGCCACCCCATCCTTTGTACTAATGGACATTCAGAGCTCGACAGTAGTCACCTACGTGTACAAACTGCTTGGAGATGAAGTCAAAGTTGAGAGGATCGAATTCAAAAAGGCCCAGTAATCAATTGTATAAATCTCAATTATGTATATTATGTTTTTTTAGCTGTAAGAGTTAGCTAAAATACGAAAGTTATTAATAAATAGCAACACTAAAAGGTCTGGTATATGCTTATTGAATTAGAAAAACTATGGAAGTGTAACTCTCATACAACTAACGATTCAATATTAGTCCCATATACGCAAATAAACTTAACTCAAACCTCAATGAAAACCTTACGCCCTCATAGACGAAGCTAGTTTGCGATTGGCCGCGTCGAGGTCACGGGGCGGTGTCAACATATCTAATGAACGCTATGGTGTGAACATAGCGGAGGTAGGTAGGCAAGCAGCTCGTCTCGCTCGCTATGATAAGTTACTCCAATGTCATTTTTCCGTCTTTCCTTGCTTTTTCTGCACCACTACACAAGAAGTCATTATTTTCTTAATTCGTTAAGATTTCGCCAATGTTCACATAAAATATGTCGTTCAATGCTTTTATCGATGCGTCCTTCCGTCATGGAGTGCGCGGTAGACTAGTTCGTGAAAAAATATACTTTTGGGTTTCAGAAGTAGAAATTGATTAAAAAAAACAATATTTGGACCGAAGTCCGTTACATCAATTTATTTATAAAAATTAACAAACCAAAGCTAATTAAACTAAAAATATTGACTTTTACTAAATCACATACGATTACACACTCAATTAACGACAAATGAATTTATCTAAGAAAAATAACACGTGTGACCTTACTCAACCGTAGTGGTTCGAACGTCCGTCCGCTGCGAGCGCCAAGTAGCAAATGAGGCTTGACAACGGACAGCGTTCTATTTATAGAACTCGTGGGGTAATTAAAAATAATTGAGGGGAGGTTCCTTATACGGCCTCTCCTGACCGCGTGTCGTCCCCGACGCGAACTGTTCGGGTGGTACCACTGGGACCAGCGACTGGCGATGAGGGTCGAGCCTCCAAGTCTTCGTTCAATGAAGGCATGGACTGTCCGACTTCAGAGGTTAACTCGCCTGACGTAGTATCTTCGTCGTTGTCTTCATCTGAAAACACGATTGCATTACAAACAGTCCGATAGACTTATAATGAAGCATTCAACCTTGCATGTCATTTTCTCAATCATCTCTCACTTAATTCAGTCATCGTCTTATAACTTCATAGCAAAAACATATCACACAATTATAAACCTTTCAAAAGAAATAAAACAAGCTACGTCTAGCTTTAGGTACCACACGAAAATCCAGGCCTTTTTTTTCTTCTTCGCAGGGTTGCAGTCTCAGCCGGCCCATTCGCCGTCTGAAACAATTAATCTGCAGCCGACCGTCATCAGGCTTACAGATTATTTTACGCAGACCGTTATCATGCGTAATTAGATAATGGCGCAGACCGTCTTCATACGCCTAGTTTAGACTACTTAACGCAGACCGTATTCGTACGTTTAGTCTAGACTGCCGGACGCAGACCGTATTCGTGCGTCAAAACTGCCTGACGTAGACCGTCATCATACGTACAGGTGACCGAACGCAGACCGTCATCATGCGTGTAGGTCATAGATTAGTCATGTTGACCAATCTGTGTGTCAAAGTACGGCGACAAACGCCCGAGTGCCAAGTATTATAAATACCAGTACAGGCCCTGACAGACAACGATAAGTAATGAGTGTTATTACACTTACTTTCGAAAAATGCAGCGCACGTCTCGGGACACCACTCTCCTTGCCATGGCACCATATATTGTGCCGCAGCCTGAGTTGTCTTTCCATAACCGCCACTGAGTAAGCGAAGGGCGTAGCGACCACTTGGAAGGACACTGACCACTTTATAGGGACCACGCATGCCAGAGTCGAGTTTTCCCGTCGACTGAGAAAACTTGATGACTAACACACAGTCACCCACGTTGAACTGGCGCGGTGGATGGCGCTGCCGGTTCACACGTTCATCTTGACTGGACTGGTTTTCTCGTAGCAACTGGCGGGCTCTGCTCCTGGTAAGCTCACGCAGAGCTTCTCGATTTGGTGCTGACGCTTCAACTGCCACATCACGGATTAGTGCACGAATAACAGGGGTTGTAGCTTCTGTACCGATAAGCAAATTAAGAGGCGATACACGAACCGTTTTTTGCTTGGTTATGTTAAGCACCAGCTGCATCTTCCACAATGCCTCAGACCAGGTCGTACCCTTATAGTTGACTTGTATGCGCAGCATGTTGAGAACCGTCCTGACATATCTCTCAACTTGGCCATTTGCATGGTGCATTTCTGGCGTAATATAGTGAAGGTCACACCCTAGTTCCCTAATCCACGCTACAAAGTCATTCGACTCAAACATGCGTCCTTTGTCGGTGACCATAAGCTTAGGAACCCCAAATAAAGAGATAGCCTGTGTGACTGCCCGTTTAAGTTCTGTTGCATCTTGTCTATAGATGGGATACAGAAGAGAGTACTTGGAGAAGGCATCTACCATAAGGAGAACAAACTTAAATCCTTCGGAAACTGGTAAAGGCCCTAAAGCATCAACATGTACTGTATGGAAGGGGATCTCTGGTTTCTCCCACGAGGTAATATTTTGGAGGGGTCCACGAGGGACTCTCTTTTGGGAGATACATATTAAACAATGGGAGACATATTTAACAACAAACTGTTTAAGTCCTGGGAACCAAAAGTGTCTCAGAATCAGATCTAGGGTCTTTTCTGCACCTATGTGTTCATGTTCGTCATGAAAAACTCTGAGAAGGCTTAACCGGTGACCCTTGGGGATGTAGCAAAGAAGTCGCGGCTGATCTTGTCCTACGGGAGTATACTTGTAGTACAGAATATCATTTCTGACCACATAACGACTAGCGTCAAGAGACCCATCGTTAAGCTTCTGTACAAGGTTTTGAGTCTCATCATCAGCCGCTTGCGCTATCTGTGCCCAATTGCGGGGTCGGGATATTTGATTGATTTTAGCTACTGGGTTTCGGCTCAGGTAGTCAGCATGAGACATCATGACCCCCTTTCGATATTCAATCGTAAAGTTAAAGTCCTGGAGGTATATCCACCAACGCGCTACTCGAGGCAACAAATCCTTTTTACGCTCTGTTGCCTTAAGTGCGTTGCAGTCTGTCACCACTACAAATTTTAAACCCACCAGATAGTGCCGAAAATTTTGGAGGGCTTTAACAACCGCAAGGGTTTCGAGCTCGTATGAGTGATACTTACTCTCAGCCCCCTGGGTAACCCTACTAAAGTACGCAACGACATGTTTCTTTCCATCCGGATGGACTTGTAATAAGACCGCCCCGTAGCCTATGCTACTCGCGTCGGTATGAACCTCGGTTGGAAGGCTGGGATCAAAGATCGAAAGAACCGGCTCGCTAGTCAGCTGCTTAATTAAGTTTTGGCGAATAGATTCGCACTCTGGTGTCCAATTAAACTTAACATCTTTCCGCGTTAAGTGAGCAATTGGGGCTGTGAGAGAAGCATAGTCCCTAATGTACCTCCGGAAATAACCTGCCAACCCGAGGAGCTGACGAACTTGCTTCACGTTTTGAGGCGGGGTAGTATCAGATAAGGCTTCTATTTTGCGTGGACTCGGCCTAACCTGACCCTGACTAATCACTTTGCCAAGATACTCCACCTCAGTAACAAGGAAAGAACATTTCCGGAGGTTCACCGAGAACCCTGCTTGAGTAAGAGTGCCCAGAACTTTGTCCAACAACGCAATTCCCTCAGATACAGTATTACTTAAGAGAAGGACGTCATCCACATACACCAGGACGTTACCCTCGTTAATATGGTTGCGTAAGGTATCATTGATGATACGTTGATACACAACTGGTGAGTTAGCCAGTCCATACGGCATTTTGACGTATTCAAAATGATCCTCTGGCGTAACAAAACCTGTCAGGTGGATGCTGTCCTCCTTGAGAGGGATCTGGTGAAAGCCTGTGGCCATGTCCAAACTAGAAAAGAACTTGAAGCCACCTAACCTATCAATGTGGTCCTCTATTAGGGGAAGGGGATAGCGGTCTTTAACCGTGATGCGGTTCAAAGCCCTAAAATCGACACAAAGCCTGTCAGAGCCGTCACGCTTTTTAACGAGGATGATTGGACTTGCATACTCTGACTGAGACCGCCTAATCACGCCCTTATCTAAGAGATCGTTAGTTATCTCGCGAACTTTAAGTTTTTCCTGATAGGATAATTTGTACGGCCGATATATAATTGGTGAAGAGTTGGTAAGCCTTATCTCCATCTCACCTGTTTTAACAGTAGTGGCAGCAGTGCCAGTAATTAGGAACTCTGAATATTTGTGAATAACGGACATAAGGCCATCCAAGTCATCGCCCTGGAGAGGTGTGTTCACTTCGATTAGGGGATTTGAGTGAACTGCGTTTACCGAGGCACAAGATTCGTTAGTACGCGTAAGGAACTGTCTGTTTTTGGTCCGTACATAGGTGATACCGTCTCGGTTCAGCACATCGGTTCCTATTATGATGGGCGTATTCATAAAAGCTGATGGAACTACAACCAGATCCGCTTCAACAGATATGTCGCTAAATTCAATTGTTAGCGTGACATAAGATGTAGCGATAATTTCCTTATCGCTTATACCTTTTAATACACAACGTCTCGGTTTGGGCTGACACGAGATATATTTGAGTACGTCTGATGAGATGAGGGACACATCGAGGGCTCCGCTATCAATGAGTACATCCACCGGTACTCCATCTACTACCGCGGGGACGACATCACTTGACGGCAGGTTTGATCGGTAAGAGCATAAATTAACATTCCGCTCGTTACGGGTTTCCGATCTAGCCTTTGCAAAGCAGTTGTCCTCGGTATGTCCCTGTTTCTTACAGAACGTACAGGCGTTACTTGGCCCGGGTTGAGGCTGCGTGGAAGAAGTCACGTTAGCCTTTGTACGTTTACATTCGCGACTGATATGACCCCGTTGGTTACAGTTAAAACATTTAGCACCTAAACGGCTATTATTGGGTTTCGAAAGAGGTTGTTTCTTATGACTTGTTGAAACCTCCCGTTTCCCAGCATTGGCTTTAGTGTAAATTGACAGAAAAGACACGAGAGTATCAGGGGTAAGATCTGCGTTAGCTGCGGCCGCACGAACTTGTGGATTGTCTATCCCGCGTATGACTATCAATGTTCTCAACTCGTCACTTAATCCCTGAACTATTCTTAGTCGCAACAACGTGCGCCTTGCGTACTCCGCATAGGTCGTGTATTTGTCTGATGTCGCGTTCATAGCGTTAAACAAAATATTGGCAAAGTCTAATTTACCAGGGCAAAGGGACTTAAATTCGCGCTTGAAGTTTGACCACGTTCTATCATTAGTGACCCATTCACTTGGCCAAACTTTTGCATCACCCTTTAAGCAAGACGCCACGCGAGACAAACACTCATGATCATTCCACCCATTTGTATCTCGGGCGCGGTCTACTTCCTCGCACCATACTTCGATGTTATTTATTGTAGGATCGAAGTTAGATACGTAGTAATGCTGCGATCTATTGGGTTGGATAGTTTTTATGGCCTGCATTAATGCATGCGCAAGAGTAGACGCCTCAGAGCATGGAACACCTGACTCTGAACGAGGTTGTACAAGAGGTGTATCACGAAATACGGGACTTGGTGTTCTAGTTTTATAGTTACGATCAATACGCGAAGGACGTCCTCGACTACGCGAAACGCTGCGCGGGCGTTGACGAGATCTATCACGAGTATGACTTCGAGAAGCATTTCTACTCCGAACGTGGGATACGCTACGCGAGCGTCGCCTAGCTCTACCACGCGAACGACGGACATCGATATCACGCGAATCACAACGGTCTCGGGCACACGCGTTATTCCGCGGATCACGCCGGTCCTGGCTAGCCGAGCCGTGTCGCGAATCGGTACGACGGTTTTTCGACCTACTCCGTGAATCACGCCTATTTCGAGATCTACTTCGTTCCCGATCACGCGACCCGGCCCGAGAGCGCTGCCGCTCGCGGTTTCGTGATCCATGACGCACCATTACACACACAACACAAAAAAACACAGCACTAAGACGTTATTGAGCAAGCAATCGTTTAAAATAACAAAAGTTTAAACAAAACTATGTAACGGTTTATCAAAGTTTGAGTTTAAAAAAAGGAATCAATTCTCTGAACGAGTGGGCTAATTAGTGTATTCTTTATCCCACTTCTGATTTTGGGTTTCAGAAGTAGAAATTGATTAAAAAAAACAATATTTGGACCGAAGTCCGTTACATCAATTTATTTATAAAAATTAACAAACCAAAGCTAATTAAACTAAAAATATTGACTTTTACTAAATCACATACGATTACACACTCAATTAACGACAAATGAATTTATCTAAGAAAAATAACACGTGTGACCTTACTCAACCGTAGTGGTTCGAACGTCCGTCCGCTGCGAGCGCCAAGTAGCAAATGAGGCTTGACAACGGACAGCGTTCTATTTATAGAACTCGTCGGGTAATTAAAAATAATTGAGGGGAGGTTCCTTATAATACATTTAAATCCCCGCCAGCTTTGATCTACTTTCTTTGGTGTCAGTTTTTGAGCGTAATGCTGCTTCCATAGTTTTTCTAATTCAATGGATATGCTGTTGTCAATGTTTGTCTGTTAACAATGTTTGATAAGAGCATAAAAGGCGGTCGCAGTAGCTTTTTCTAAAGTGCATAATATACAGGGAGTGCTATTTTCAACCATCTTCGAAAAGGTTCGCAATTAATCGGAAAGTTTTTTTTTATTATCAGGACATTTTAGTCTCCACTGCAGAAGCATGATCCTCTCTGTATTACCGGATATACCATACTTGGCCAGAGCAGAGGATTTGGCCTACACTCTCCTCGCTGACCAGACGGGTTGGAGAGGTCTCATTGATGTTTATGAGCTTTGTTTAGCTTGTATTTCCTAAGTCGCCTCTTACGACCTCCACCACACGGCTAGCTATTAACTATTGTTCATTACATGCATTCAATATACATTGATCTTAAAAAATATGGTTTATCATTTAAAATAGTATGTTGGACAAAAGATAGAAAAGACGAAATTATGTAGTAAATAAAGGCGTTTCTATAGACAGCATAGTGTGCGATGATTACTAAAGATCCTGCCTGTCTTGTCTGAATATTTGGGACTAGGCAGCAGTGGAGTGGCTAGCATGGGTGTTATCCGGGGCGGCCGTCAAGGTGTCACCCTGGGGTGACCTTCAAAAATATACCCCCCCCGTCTCTGGAGATAGGGGGGGTTATATTTTTGACGGGTGTCACCCCCTCCATACAAAGGGTGTCACCCAGGGCACTCCGCTAGCTACGCCACTGCTAGCCATTGGCTATAAGTCGTAAAATGAGCATTATGTGTAAAAAATGTAAACATTATTTAGTTAAAGTATCAATTTTGTTATTATATAGAAAATAAATTTATATTTACATCAGGTACATGTATTTTTCTTTAATTTTAAATTTTATTGATAACCTAATGGCAGCTACAATCTGATGACTAAATCAAATTGTAAGATTTGATTTAGTCATCACACACACAGACATCGACGTCAAACTTATAACATCCCTCTTTTTGCGTTGGGGGTTAAAAAATAAATTGCATCGCGGCTACGGGCAGAATTTTATTTATTTTCGTAAATTTTTAATGTCACGTGTATGGTTTTGGGGGGGTCATGTCCCCTGTGACCCCCCTTCGGACCGCGACTGGTTCCTGCCCGTTCTAACAAACCGGATTAGTTAGTTTTCCTGTTTGGTTCTGCCTGTCAATATTTATTTTATGGACTTTATATGATTATGTGTATTTACGTCCTATATTCTGCAGGTCCGTATGATAGTTCCTTTGAAGAGACAAAGCAGAATGTGCCTGGTGGCACGTAGATCGTAAAATATTATAAGGGCCATAATCATCATCATCATCATCATTCTAGCCGTAAGAATTCTACTGCTGGATAAAGGGATTTTGCGCCCTCGTCTCGTAATATCTACACTAATGGATATTATAAAGAGGAAAGATTTTAAATAAATAAATTCTTTCATTTCGTGTCACGGTCAATCGACCATGCACACTCTGGTGTCAGAGCAGTCAGAGGACTTGGTCTACACTCTCCACGCTGGCCAGACGGGTTGGAGGAATGCCTCTCCCAAGGATTCTTCGTTCCATGGGAGGATATTGCCATACTCACCACATTTGGCAGGCGGGTTGGCTTTGACTTTCTTTGGCTGCTTGTTCTCTCCGACGCTGCTGCCCATCAGAAGCATTTTAGGCTGGGAAGGGAATGAAGAAGAAGAAGAAGCAGCTCGGGAGGTCGGGCGCGGGTACCCGATACTATACCTGCAGACACCGGACGACCCTTAATTTTTTAATGCAAGTAGCACATAAATAAATATAAATATATACGGACAAATCACACAGATTGAGCTAGCCCCAAAGTAAGTTCGAGACTTGTGTTATGGGATACTTACTCAACGATACTATATTTTATAACAAATACATATATAGATACACATCCAAGACCCAGGCCAATCTGAAAAAGGTCATTTTCCATTTTGACCTGGCCGGGGATCGAACCTGGTCACTCCGTGTCGCAGGCTGGCGTGTTGACCGCTGCGCCACGGAGCTAGTCAAAGCACAGATTACCTAACAATGTTTTAGTAAGTATTAGTTACAAGCATCCTAGGTCCATGGTTGCAAGTAACTGCCTCCGTGGTCCAGTGGTAAAGGCGTTTGCCTATAGACCCGGGGGTCGTGGGTTCGATTCCCACGGTAAGCTTACTTTTTTTAGTTGCTTCCAATTTGGTTAGGACATTGCAGGCTTGAATCACCTGATTGTCTGATAATAATAATAATAAATGTTTATTTTCTCTATTTACAAAGGTGAGTCTTATGTATATGGGTACTTAGAGCTAATTTTAAGACAATTTAGTGTTAAGACTAGTTAACCTTTGTTTGGAGACTAGTCCTCAATAAAGATGAACCGCGCTTCGGAAGGCACGTTAAGCCCTTGGTCCCGGCTGCCATCTGGTAGTCGTTAAAGGAACCACGTCAGAGAACGAGAGGCGCTTCCGAAGAACTTTGACACCAGGGTGTGCATGGTCGCTTGACCGTGTCACCTACATGAAATGATGATGATGAGTTGCACAGGTAGGTACAGTGTTATTTAAAAAATTAAAAACCCGGCTGATCACTTTAAATTTTAAATATTCTCTTATTTATTAAACATCTAAGAACACTTGGGGTTTGGGACGAACCTCTCTCTCATCCGAGCGTGTTCCCGGTTGCATCTCCATGGATGCTTTGGAGCCCGGGGTCCGCTTTACGGCTTCTTCTTCTCCACTTCGCACGATCTTCGGCATCCTTGGTTATGAGACCATCTGCACGCATATTCTCCCCAACAGTATTGAACAATCGTCTCCTGGCATACCTGGAAACCAACGAGCTCCTTAGTGACAACCAATATGGTTTTCGCAAGGGTATATGCCACTCACTTATGGAGCGAAGCCTTGGAGGGTCACGGTGAGGCAATTGCCGTTTCACTAGATATATCCAAGGCTTTTGACCGGGTCTGGCACGGAGCTATCCTCAGTAAGCTTCCAGCATATGGCTTACCACCTTTGCAACTGGATATCCGATTTCCTGAGGGAACGGTCGATTCGAGTGGTTATGGATGGCTGCTCTTCCGACCTAATGGCTATTAATGCCGGGGTACCTCAGGGATCTGTTCTCTCTGCAACCTTGTTCCAGCTGCACATTAATGACCTTCTTAAATCTGGCATTATTGGCTATGCTGATGACAGCACCGTTGTAGAGAGTTATACGTCCAGTGCCAGCGCAAGTCCACAAGAAGTCCAGTCTCTGAGAGAGTCTATGATTGAACGGGTTAACTCGAAATTAGGTACAGAGGGTGTCCGATTGGGGAGACGCCAATCTTGTTAAGTTTAACCCGTCCAAAACACAGGCGTGTCTCTTTTCTGCAAAAAGGAGTGCTTTCCCACTTGCACCTACTTTCCAGGGTGTTTCCTTGCCGTTAGTTGACCACCTTGGGCTTTTAGGCATGACAGTCACGTCCAAACTAAGCTTCGGCCAACAGATTGAGTCGATGGCACTAACTGCTTCCAAGAAGTTGGGCATCATCTCAAAGGTTCGGCGGTACTTCAGCTCTGAACGGCTGCTCAATCTCTATACAGCCCAGGTACGCTCTTGCATGGAGTACTGCAGTCACATTTGGGATGGCTCAGCGAAATACCAGCTTGAAGCATTGGACTCTGTTGACCGAAGAGCCCGCAGGCTCATAAACAACGACGTGGTCTCAAATAGGAAATTGCAATCCCTGGAGCATCGCCGTAAAGTCGCATGCCTATCGGTATTTTATAGGATCCATTTTGGAGAGTGTGCGAAAGCGCTCTTTGAGCTAGTTGAACCCTCACCATTCCTCCATCGGACTACGAGGCGCAGACAGAAATATCACCCTTTTATCGTTGGAATACCAAAGAGTCGAACTAAACGCTTTGACAGTTCCTTTTTGGTTCGAGTAGCTAAGATGTGGAATGAACTGCCTGCGTCTATATTCCCAAACAAGTACAGTCCCGGGACATTCAAAAGTAGAATAAATGGGTATCTCTTGGATAGGCATGTAACATCTTCGTCTTCATCGTCACTTACCATCAGGTGAGATGGGCGAAAAATGCCTAATTCAATTTTTAGTAAAAAATAAAAGTAGCGGCGTTAGGGTAGGCACGCTTGGGCGACCGCCCAGGGCGCTGGATACGGAAGGGGCTCCCCCACCAAGCAAGGAAGGCACGTTAAGCAGTTATGCTAATGCGGTAGAAAGGTCCCGGCTGTCATCATTGATGGCAGTCGTTAAGCTATGTCAGATGACATTAGGCATAGGCAGCTTGAAAAATCTGACACCAGTGTTGGCCACTTACACACACGGAAAACAAACAACCAAGCAAGGGCAGAGGACGCAGGGCAGTGTGATTCAATCGCATTGCATCCCCTCTCCCCAATAAGAGGGGGCGCTCGTTGAAATCTCGCCCAGGGCGCCAGTAATGCTGACGCCGGCACTGCTCCCCAACAACATCACGTGTTCCCTTCGGCCGGGGCTCGGCGGAGGCGGAACTTTCACTCTATTTTTGAAGGAGAAGCGGGTTTGATATATATTGCATATGAGTATATCTCTTGGTGCAGGACCACAAAGAGAAGAGAGGAATAATAAGGCGATCAGCGTCTAATTAAATTAACTATTTGGACAAGTCTCGAAAAAATACAGTACTTACTTACATACGTTAGGTGTATACCTACTTATAAGTATTTGTAAAAGTCACTTGCAATGCATACAGCACACAGCGAAGCCCTTTGGGTTCGTTGACACCATTACGTAATACAGTACTTGGTAGCAAACCTGCCTTCACGCCTACGAATATGAAACAATGTTAGGAAACCTCATATGGTAGGGACCCATCCAAGGGCGGTGCGAAGGGGGCGAGGGGGACAGCTGCCACTCCCTAAAGCAAACTATTTAATAATCTGTGCCTGTATTTTTAAGTTTTGTTTACATTTCAATCATATAAAAATATAAATAAATATATACGGACAAATCACACAGATTGAGCTAGCCCCAAAGTAAGTTCGAGACTTGTCTTATGAGATACTAACTCAACGATACTATATTTTATAACAAATACATATACACATCCAAGACCCAGGCCAATCTGAAAAATATCATTTTCCATCTTGACCTGGCCGGGGATCGAACTCGGGCACTCTCGTGTCGCAAGCTGGCGTGTTGACCGCTGCGCCACGGAGCTAGCCAATCAGCTATGGAACAACCATGGTTTTTTTATTCTTTTTTTCTATTTGGCCCTCAAACTTCATTCAGAAGCTTATTTTAGCCAGTGTCTAGTTAATCTTCGAGTTATTCTTGTGTATCAACGAAATGATGATGTAATTCATTTCGCTGATTCGGCGGAGCCCCTGGCGACAATTCTCATCCACTGGTTTGATCATATACGATGCAGCAAAGCGAACAAACAAATCTCACTACAGCCGCACCATGACACTTTATTTTAGTTATTCCACACATTTTTCATAAGCATGGGCATCTATAACACCAAATTACACCGACTTCACATTATAAACTCCATTAGAAACAATTTGCAAAACAATCCAAAACAAAAACCGTGCAGAAATTCCCGCCAAGAACTCCAACCATTGTTCAATGAAGGCTTCTTTTAACCCTTTTCAGTCTAGCGGTAAAGAAACTTAATATGGTAGGTACCTATCCAAGGGCGTCGCGAAAGGGGCTCCTTAGAGCCTCGGATTTTTTAAAGTTTTGTTTACTTATTTTATTCAAAACAATGGAACTATTGTTCAACTCAATGAAGGTTTCTTTTTAACCCTTTTCCGTCTAGCGGTAATGAAACATATAAGTTGTAGGTCTAGGAGAAAAAAAAAACGTAAAAGCCGATCGAGGGATTGGGCTAAAATCTGCAGAATCATATCAATAGTCGATGCGGCAAGCAACCCATCACTATTTGATTCCGTGTTACATCTACACGCCCTCCATCATGCTAAATGTGGCCATAAGGTCTTATAGAAGAAGGCTCTGTTTACCCCTCAACGGAAAAAGACGTGATACTATGTATGTTATGTATATAAATCTATATACGGACAAATCACACAGATTGAGCTAGCCCCAAAGTATATTTTATAACAAATACTTATACCTATAACACATAGCGCTTAGAACCGATGGCCGATGGGGCAGAAGGGTTCTTGAATGGCGACCACGTATCGGCAAGCGCAGGTTCGGATATCCACCGACCAGATGACCTGACTTAGGTCTCAGGAAGACGCTGGATGCAGGCCGCTTCCAACCGGTTGTATTGGAAATCCTTGGGGGAGGCCTATGTCCAGCAGTGGACTTCTTGCGGCTGATATGATGATGATGATGACTTATACCTATAGATAAACAGCCAAGATTCAGGCCAATCTGAAAAAGATCATTTTCCATCTTGACCTGACCGGGGATCGAAACCGGGCACCCCGTGTGGTAGGCTGGCGTGTTAACCACGGCGCCACGGAGCTAGCCAAAATATGGTATTGACTATCCATGGGCATCGCAAAAGGGGGCAGCTGTCTATAGGTTCGGTATTTTTAAAGTTTTGTTTACTTATCCTATAATCCAAATCAGAAGGTTTATTTTGAACCCTTTTAAGTCTAATGGCAATAACAGTCATAAATAAAAGCATGTACGTTACGCTTTTGTATTAGGGAAACCTATTATGATAGTGTAAGAATTAAATGAATAAATAAACCAAAATCATTAAAACGAATATATCTTAAAGATCAATCCACTGAAAACAAAACAAGTTTTATAGAATGAGATAATTAAGGCAGAGTGCCGATATAAGTAAATACACATACTAGGGTGACACGTGACGTGAACTTACAAGGTTATCCTCACAGGGATGTATTCTGGTAACTATAGTTATCATCATCATCATCATCTCAGCCGCAAGAAGTCCACTGCTGGACATGGGACTATAGTTATCCCTAAGAAAAATCGCTCAACGCGCCTTAAAAAAGTTTTCACTACAAAAATGTCAAGTTACTACCGCTAAACCTTTGTCGACACTTTAAATCATAACATCAGTCATCTCTATTTCATAAAAACTCCTTGTTCAGAGATAAAAACTATATTGTCTACGGCTGAACCGATTTAAGATCAAATAAGTACCTATACAAACACTAGAATAAATGGGTATCTCTTGAATAGGCATGTAACATCCTCGTCTTCATCGTCACTTACCATCAGGTGAGATGGGAGACAAATGCCTACTTCAATAATTAGTAAAAAAAAAAAAACGAGAAACACTATCGTAAAAAAAATTAATCTAAATAGGTTAGACGTTTAGAAGCGGTGACGCATACAGACACACAAACAGACACTTCAAACTTATAACTGTCTGTAGTTAAAAAGTTAAAAAAGTAGCTAATGGCCATTCCACTCACGTGAGTAGGAGAATGAACGAATATATATCTAATAATCGTCTCATCAATTACATACAATCATTAAATATCGCTCTATTAGTCTAATGACAAAAAGAAATATAAACGTGACTCTGCACATGCCACCTAAAGCTAATTAAATAAGGAAAACTTAACTCCAACTTATCGCAATCGCTAGGAGATGCCCCAAATTGCAATTATCTAATATTAACTCCAATGCGCTTGTCTGTGCGTACGTGGACGCCCGCATGCAGAGACAGTAAACATTACTATCGAATAATGCCCTAAATGCATCCTACCTCAATGCCAGCCATAAAGTCGAAATTCCTGTGAAAAAAAATACCGGTCCACAACACTCCTCATTCCTCCCCCTCTAAAGGGCATTCGAATAAAACCGATCGGGCGTTCGAATTTCAAATAGTCTCGCTGCAGTCGTTTAGCTCTACGGGTGTGTTTTAATTTTGTGATTTAAAAATATATGGACGAAAGTTTTGTTGGATTTGTTGAGTGCGTGATAACAAAATGGCGATTTCTCTTATGAGAATCTCTCTGGGGATCAGGTCAATGGCGTTGAATGTGGAGCGGAGTGCAGCTATTGTGTCTTCTAGTGCCAACAACCAATTTAAGGTACAAATAAATTATATATGTTACGAGTAACTTTCTAAACTAACATGTATTTTCCTAACTTCGGAAAATGGTTAAGCAACACCGTCTAAGACGCTAAGTGAAAATGTTCGTGTAACCGAAGCGTAAAATTTACGTTTTTGTCAGAAGAAAGTGTTCAACGGGATCAGATAAGACTGCAACCCATAGATTTAAAAAATGCGTCTCAATCTCAACCTGTTTCGATCATTAATTTGTATTTTTTTGGAGATTGAGTGACTTGGTTGCTACCTGAAGTTTTTTATCGTCACATGTTGCACCTATAGTGCCGGGTTAAGCGGCTCTAATACAGAAAGGTTTAAGGGAAAGGAGAAGTAGTCGGTGTCTCCTTGTCGCCCTGGGCATTATTATCATCAGGTCTTTTTAGTCTCCACTTCAGAAGCATGACCCTCTTTGTACTACCGGAGCCATACTAGGCCAGAGCAGACAGAGAATTGAGCCTACACTCTCCTCGCTGACCAGACGGGTTGGAGATGTTTTAGCTTGGTTTAGCTTGTATTTCCTAAGTCGCCTCTTACGACTTCCATTGGAAGACTTGGAGTGGTCCTATTCTACTGGCCTGGGCATTATAAATGTCGATAAAGAGAACGAAGAAATTTATAGATTGTCAAGAGATTTTTCTGAAACCTTGGCAAGATATTAAAATCTGCACATTCGGTTTAATTTCAGCTCTACAATATATGTTATACCATGAGACTACCTTTCTATGAAAATCTAAGAACATTCTTTCACCGTATTTTATTTCTTAATTTATTAAAAGTATATCAAAATAGCATTGTGAATGCAAAATAAAACTTATGACAATAAGATAAGATAGATCGACAGGTGAACAAGACAATGAGTATATTTTATAGAGAATCTCAAATATGTATTTCTTACTAGCTTTCGCCCGCGGCTCCGCCCGCGTCAATGTCGATCCCTCGGGAATATTACTTTTTCCTGGGATAAAAGGTAGCCTATGTCCTTCTCCGTACTCCAGAGAACTTGTCTGCAAAGTTTCAGGATGATCGGTGCAGTAGTTACGGCGTGAAAGCGTAACAAACAAACAAACAAATTAACTGACTTTCGCATTTATAATATTAGTAAGGATACACCCTTTTATCGTTGGAATACCAAAGAGTCGAACTAAACGCTTTGACAGTTCCTTTTTGGTTCGAGTAGCTAAGGTGTGGAATGAACTGCCTGCGTCTATATTCCCAGACAAGTACAGTCCCGGGACATTCAAAAGTAGAATAAATGGGTATCTCTTGGATAGGCATGTAACATCCTCGTCTTCATCGTCACTTACCATCAGGTGAGATGGGAGACAAATGCCTAATCCAACATAGTAAAAAAAAGAGTATAATATTTTATAGAGAATCTCAAATATGTATTTCTTAATATTTTACAATAACTAAAAAATCAACTTGTGATTGCGAGTTTGTGAGTAAACTTAAAACAAATCGACTAGCTCCGTGGCGCAGCGGTCAACACGCCTGCCTGCGACACGGAGTGACCGGGTTCAATCCCCGGCCAGGTCAAGATGGAAAATGATCTTTTTCAGATTGGCCTGGGTCTTGGATGTGTATCTATATATGTATTTGTTATAAAATATAGTATCGTTGAGTTAGTATCCCATAACACAAGTCTCGAACTTACTTTGGGGCTAGCTCAATCTGTGTGATTTGTCCGTATATATTTATTTATTTATTTATTTAAATATCTACCTAAATATATTTTTGTTTACAAATCGTACAATATCTCCAGATGCTCGCGCTAGAGAGCTGGGCATCGTGCCCAAAAGCCTGGCAGCATTTCTGAGTTGAATGGTAATATACCTAGGCTGAGCCAGGCAGTATCCCTATCCAGCCCATGGTCACGGGATACTTCAGTAAGCTTTTTAGCCAAGAAACTAATAGCTTATGCGCTGATAGACGCATCTAGTTTAAATTACTTACTATTTTATCTCCACCCATAGCAACAAATATTTATTTAAACAGATAACCTTATATCATTTCTTTGTTAAACACTCTCTTTTAAATATAAGGGTAGCTCTTATTTCAACTAGATAAGGTTTATTTTGTGTTGAGTTTTGATAAGCTAATGTCGTTCAGTAGTTGCCGATAAACGGGCCGATTGTATGTAAATAGTATTACAATATTCAATGCAGAATGCACGAAGTCTAAGAATTACGTTGCATTTTTCATGTGGCTTACGTAAGACTATTTATATGTCTTATTTTTTTCTTACAAGGGGCAGAAAGTTTTGATAGTTTTTACGGAAGATCACAAAAGTCGCGTTCATCATCATTTCGTGTAGGTGACACGTCAATCGACCATGCACACCCTGGTGTCAGAGTTCTTCGGAACCGCCTCTCGGCCTCTGACGTGGTTATTTAAAGACTATCAGAAGGGGGAGAAAGAGTCTTGCAAAAAGCGTAAAGTCGCGTTACAAAATTATATTTATTTAAAAATTATAAAATAAAAGGACGAAGCATTCTGCGGATGCATTTTTGTAACTTTTTGACGAAGCTTGTTGCGGATGCTTTTCTGTAACTTTTTTGACGAACCATATTGCGGATCTGTTATCTAATGTAGAGTTCCCTTCGTACGCGAGTCCGACTCGCACAAAACCGGTTTTTTTAATGAAAAATTTGGTTTTATGGTAAAAATTATGTCACAGTTTAATCAAATCGAGAACTATTCTTTTACGAACTGAAATTTTGTTAACAGAGACGGGCGCGTCGATGTCTTTTATTCAAACATTTTACATCATCAACATCATCAGGTCTTTTTAGTCTCCACTGCAGGAGCATGACCCTCTCTGTACTACCGGAGCCATACTTGACCAGAACAGAGAGAGGAGATGAGACCTCTCCAATATTTTACATTAATCAAAAATAATAAATTGATATTATAATAGCTATATGATGTTCTTTTATATTTAAATATTTTGGCATTTCTAAATAGTAAATATAAAATTTTATTGTTATAAAAGAACTTGATTTTAAAAGTCAAATTGTTATTTACAAATATCAGCATTATATACATGTTTTTGGCATTGAATTATTTGGCCCTCAAGATTTGTTGTTGCGGCGTGGCGTAACAAACAAACAACAAGCGTGTCCGTTCAAGGTAGTTCATTTGTTTACAACTTATTATGTCAGCTCTTCTGGGAGCCGGTAATGTGGGTTGTAACGTTATTTAATAAACGTAATATTGAAACTTCATTTTTAGACTAGCCGCCCACCCTGGCTTCAGACGGTTGGATATATGTATTTAATCTATAGCCTATGTTCATGAGGGATAATGTAGAATTCTAATGGATAAATATTTTTTTTAAATCGGTCCAGTTTGGAGCCTATTCCATGCTATACATATACAAACCAAAAAACAATTAAATCTTGCATCTTTATAATATTAGTGTAGATCGGTGTAGATATATCAGATAGGGTACATTTAGGACACTTGGGTTTTTGAGACGAATCTTACGATATCTATTTGAAAGATACGAGAATAAAGAAAACTTTCGAACATAACATAACCCCATGAATGAATGTATCGTATGATCCTCATTCATTCATTCATTAGTTGAAATTGAATGATGAATGAGCTGAATGATCTGGGAAAATCCGTTTTTCCGCCTAAATCTCGGTTATCCAGATAGGTATTAGTCATATTAAATCTCATTTCGGAGACCTCATGCAAGCCTTCATTCTTTCACCTTTCAGTGGTTTTAAAAACTCAGCCTATCATTTAATGTTCAACCTGGCTACATATGATTTTTTAACAAAAAAATAAATAAAATAAAAGACTAGTCAAAAATGCCACCCCGAACTGTACCTGGCTCAAAGATACCCATTACGCTAGCGGAATTCCCTCTTTGGATAGCAATGGATATCCTTTGTGTCAGGTACCATCCGGAGCGGTGGTCATACATATGATTATATTCCAAAAAATACAAACCTATATACCATAGGTATGTGTTAGTTATTTATGCATAGGTAGTAGTCCCATCATCCTCATCTACCCTCATATTTCCTGTCATATTTCCTTATGCACGCATATGAGGGTAAACCAACAAAACCCGAGACGTCAGCTCTGACTGATCGTTCTGTTCGAGTTCCGCCGCCGTTCGGTCGACACGCGTTTCAATAACCTGTCCCGTCAACCGCCGCGATATCGGTCAGCATCACCGGTGTCTAGACCGGAGTGAAAGAAGGTGAAGACTGAAGAAAGAAACAATAACCATCCCGGCCGCCGCAGATACCTAGGCGCCCACGCCAACGCGATACGAGCGGTAAGCGTGCTTCCACTTCATCTCCCTTTCACAAAATTACCATTGGTCCTTCTGCCGAATTCCCTGTTCCCGCGTCCTAAATATCTAATTTTCATTTCTACTTGGGGAAAAATCATATTTTTACTTCATTTTGTTCAAAAATATTTTCCCAATAACGTATCCATCTTGGTTTCATCTGTCATGTTCAATTTGACATTAGTTGTCAATTGAATGACTAAAGGTTCTATCACACTGTACTGTTTTACTTTTTAATCGGTAATCATCTATAGGTTCCACCATAGACAACTTTGGTTCGTACCAACACTATAGAAAGAATCGTTCTTTCATTCACTTTGTTCATTTACGGTAGTGTCAAGTGTCAGTCATTGTCAACTTTGTTTACATAATTAATTCTTATAAAAATTAGTCTTATTTTGCACGAAAATGACTGGCGAACGTGCTAAAAAGGGTTTGGAAGATCCGTTACATGACTCGAGTGTCGTCACAATGCAGATTAGTTTCAGTTTTATGCAAAGTTTGTATAAATACGCGAATGATGTGGTTGGAGCACAAGGCAAAGCCAAGCCTGATGTTTTGATGAATTTTAGCCCCAGATACAAGGACATCGACCAGTATCGTGATAAATATGAGTCCGCGTACTCATCATTTGCATCGAAATGTGTAGATCAAACGCTCCGATCGCGTTGTGATGAAGAATTTACTAGATTTCATGACATGTATTACTCAATAAAGGTTTTATATGAGACCTTCTATCCTACTAAGGATAAACCTAATGGCTGTTCGGATCACCCTAAACTAAATCAATTCTACCTACCTAAAATTACAATTAATCATTTCACTGGTGTTTATACAGAGTGGCCCAACTTCAAGGCAATGTTTGATAGTTTGATTCATAACTGTGCTGAGCTCAACAATGTCCAAAAAATGCATTATTTATTTAGCCTTCTCCAGAAGGAGCCAGCTAGTTTAATTAAGCATCTGGAATTATCTGACTCAAATTATAATATTGCTTACACAATTCTCTGTGAAAGGTATGAGAATAAGCGGCTTATTGCTGATAAACATCTAGAAGCTATCTTGTCACTCAACAATCTAAATTCCAATCAGTTGTCTAGTGGTCTGCGTAAGACTGTCAATGTTCTGAAGGAAAATCTTCAGGCATTGTCCGCTTTGGGGTTTGACGTTTCATCATGGAGTTTTATTCTTCTCCACATAATTGTCAGGAAATTACCCACCGAACTACGTAGTAATTTCGAATTAAAGCATGGTACGTCAGACATACCAACATTTGAAACTTTAATTTCTTTTTTAGAAACTCATCTCAAGGTATTAGAGGCTGTATCTGGCAGTAAAGGAACCTCATCTAATAGTGCTGTTCAGAATACCCCTAAATCATCTCATACGGTTACTTCCTCTTCATCAAGCAACCCATGCATATGCTGTAAGGGGGATCATCTTTTATACTCATGTGACAAGTTTAATAGCATGACGCCACATGAACGCAAGGAATTTGTTACAGGAAACAAACTTTGTTATAATTGTCTACGCGCACACTTTGTTAATAAATGCATGTCTAAGAGCTATTGTCAGGTGTGTCAGGGGCGTCATCATACTAAACTTCACTTAGATTATCAATCTTTATCTTCTAAGGATTCTGCGCCAACTGCAGCACCGTCAGGTAATGTTGCAGCTCATAGCTCAACAAATGCATCTTGTCATAGTACTCATGGTGGGTCTACTATGATGTTAGGTACTGCACTTGTTGGTGTCCAGGATATCAACGGTCATGTCCATCAAGCGAGAGCTCTCCTTGATAGCGGGTCGGAGGTCACCCTAATGACAGAGAGCTTGGCTCAAAAGCTACGCTTGCCTCGATCTAAATATGGACCTATAAACGGTATAGGTGCCTGCAGCAATAATACAAATGGTAAGGTCAATTGTATTATTCAACCTCTATCTTCTAATAATACTCATTCCCCACTTATAACTTCAGCCATTGTGTTGAAGAAACTTACAAAAAATAATCTTCCATGCATAGCAGTCTCATCCTGTGTCCTCGAGAAGTGTAAAGACATGATACTGGCGGATAGTAGGTGTACCATTCCTGGACCTATAGACATGCTTATCGGTCTCGACCTGTATGATGAAATCTATGACGGTAGACGAGTGAAGCTCGGAGAGGGCCTTCCCATCGCTCATGCCTCTATATTTGGATGGGTTCTACGGGGTAAGGCACCGGCACACTCAGTGTCATTTCATACAATCGGCACGACCGCTTTGACTTGCACTACTGACCTGGACACTCTACTTACTCGTTTTTGGCAAGTAGAGGAAGCTCCTACGAAGGTCATCCAAGATCCTGAAGATGTGCAGTGTGAAACCCATTTTGTAGAGACACATTCTCGTGACTCTACCGGCAGGTTTATCGTTCGTCTTCCATTTCGCAACTCCTACCAACCCTTAGGTGAGACTCACTCTAACGCTTTAAAGCGCTTTCATAATTTGGAGCGCAAGCTCATGAAGAACGAGAAGCTGCGTACCATGTATAGAGCATTCATGGCAGATTATCAACAAGCCGGTCACATGCGACCAGTCTTCGGTCCCTTGTCCAAGAATCGCTACTACATTCCGCATCACGGAGTCCTAAAGGAGAGCAGCAGCACTACTAAACTACGAGCGGTTTTTGATGCATCTTCACCCAGCTCATCTGGAGTTTCTTTAAATAACGTGTTGCTGCCCGGTCCTAAGCTCCAGCAGAATGTAGAGGACATTATTTTGCGTTTTAGGACCCATGCTGTCGTTTTCACTTGTGACATTAAACAGATGTACAGACAGGTGCGCATGCACGATGAAGACTGCGTGTACCAGACCATATTTTGGAGAGAATCGCCTGATCAGCCTTTGCAGCAGTTCGAACTCACTACCGTCACCTATGGCGTCTCTAGTTCCGCTTATCTCGCGATGCGAGTCATTCAAGAGTTGGCCAGTCTGAATCAGTCTAACCAACCCGAGGTTGTTAGAGTCCTACGCGAGGATACTTTTGTTGATGACGTCATCAGCGGCAGCCACGATGTAGAGTCCGCTAAAGATCTACAAAGGCAAATGGTAGAGACTCTGGCTCAGGGAGGCTTTCAGCTGCGAAAGTGGGCTAGCAATTATGACGAGCTTCTAGAAAGCTATCCATCTGATCATCACGAGCAGCCTTTTCGATTCGAAGAATCAGGTGATCAGATTTTCAAGGTCTTAGGGTTGGAGTGGAATTCTCAAACAGATAGTTTCATCTTTCACGTTTCAAATATAGGGGAATGTAGTACCAAACGCCAAATTCTTTCAAGTATCGCACGGATTTACGACCCGTGTGGCTATCTCGCTCCGATAACTTTCTACGCGAAAGTCATCATGCAGCAGTTGTGGCTCGACAACGTATCCTGGGACGACGCTCTTCCGGAGCACATTTCCAAACTGTGGAAGTGCTTTGTCGAAGGTTTTGCGTGTTTGAAGTTGCCTAGCCTTCCGAGATTCGTGCTTGGTCAAGGAGACATTCGATGTGATCTCATGGGTTTCAGCGACGCTTCTGAGAAGGGCTACTCAGCTGTAGTTTATCTTAGAGTCCAATCATCTCACACCGATGTCAAGGTCCATCTTCTTTTATCGAAATCGCGGGTTTCTCCCATTAAACAGAAGCTTACCATTCCAAGGCTCGAGCTCTGTGGATGCGTTCTGCTCGCTAAACTGCTCAATCACGTCTCTGCTGTGCTCGGCAAATGTATTCCCATTGCTGACACAATCGTATGGTGCGATTCTACAATCGCCCTTGCTTGGCTCAAGACTCCTCCTCATAGGTTACAAACCTTTGAGTCGAACAGAGTCTCTCAAATAAACGGATTTATCCCCAACGTTACATGGCGGTACGTGCCGTCAGCGCTCAATCCCGCTGATTGCGCTTGTCGAGGGATGCTTCCTTCGGACATCGTTCACCACCAATTATGGTGGGGTCCTGCATGGTGTAAGGACGATCCGTCAAGGTGGCCAGTTAACGTCACTGACGCATGTGAAAATTTACCCGGACTTAAACCAAGTGCATCGTCGTATCTCACCGCGGATGTTGATATCTCTGAAAAGACAGAACCTTCAGAGTCTCTTCTGTCAAGGTTCAGTTCTCTCTCTCGTTTAAAACGCACAGTTGCGTGGTGCTTTCGTTTTATCCACAACTCGCGTAATCGACAAAATAAAATGATTGGACGCCTGTCAGTCCAAGAGTTGGAAGGTGCTCTAGGTAGAGTCATCAAGCTGGTACAGGATGAGGCATTTTCGGATATTATCTCTCATCTTAATAAAGGGCTGCGTTTGAAGGGAGCCATAGCGCGATTAAATCCTTTCATCGATTCCGATGGTTCTATCCGCGTAGGAGGAAGGCTCCAGCATTCCGACTTACCTTTCGCTACCAAGCATCCACTCTTGCTGCCAAAGCGACATCATTTTGTTAATATCTTGATTGATTTCTATCATCAAACGCATCTTCATGCTGGACCCTCCATTTTGCTCAGTATTCTTCACCGAAGATTTTGGATATTATCTGCTAGAAGCATTGTGCGTCATAGAGTTTATCTGTGCCACAATTGTCATCGCTTCAAGGCCCAACCTCTCGAGCCTCTGATGGGCAGCCTGCCGCCTAATCGCATTCGGCAATCACGTCCCTATTCGAAAATCGGCATTGATTTCGCAGGTCCCTTCAATATCAAGGTATCCACAATCAGGAATGCTAAGCTGCGCAAGGCCTACCTATGTGTCTTTATCTGCCTCGCTGTTAAGGCTGTCCACTTGGAAGTAACTTCCGACTTGTCCACCAATGCATTCATTGCATGCTTTGACAGATTTACGGCTAGGCGTGGCTTGCCCTCAGATGTTTATTCTGATTGTGGGAAGAATTTCCAAGGCGCGAAGCGATATTTGTCAGAGGTAGAGGCCTTTCTTACCTCTAAGGAAGGTGAAATAGGCGACGCTTTGGCTAAAATGGGGGTCAATTGGCACATGAACCCACCTTATAGTCCCCACATGGGGGGACTATGGGAATCTACGGTCAAATCAGCTAAACTACTTTTAAAAAGAACAATCGGAGAACAAGTGCTGACCTTCGAAGAAATCGTAACTGTTTTTGCGAAGATTGAAAGCGTTCTAAACTCCAGGCCGTTATGCCCAATGTCGAGCGACCCGCACGACCTTGAAGCACTAACTCCTGGACATTTTTTGATAGGACAGCCATTAGTTTGTCTACCGGAATACGACTACGATCAGACTCCAATGTCTCGACTCAACCGTTGGCAACTTATTCAAGCTATAGCACAACATTTTTGGCAGAGATGGCGGTTTGAGTACCTTCACCACCTGCAACAAAGAGCCAAATGGCACAACTCTATTGACAACCTAAAAATCGGAGACTTAGTTCTCATAAAAAATGATCAAGCGCCACCTTTGCGCTGGCTAAAAGGTCGTGTGCTCAAGCTCCATCCTGGAGCCGACGGTGTTGTCCGCGTGGTAGAGTTGAGAACAAAAACTGGTACATGTCTTCGATCTGTGAGCAAGGTCTGTCCCTTGCCAGTAGATAATACCGGTACAAATTAAATTGAACTTTCTATCAAACCCTTTTTAGCAATAGGTAACTTAGATTATAATTTAGTATTATTTCAATTCATTAATATAAACTCAACTTAAAAATATGGAAAATCACCTTAAGTAATCTTAAAAAATATGGAAAATCAGCTTCATCAACTTTAGAATTAACACAAAGAGCTTAGCAGCTCTTTGGGGGGCGGCTTATGTTAGTTATTTATGCATAGGTAGTAGTCCCATCATCCTCATCTACCCTCATATTTCCTGTCATATTTCCTTATGCACGCATATGAGGGTAAACCAACAAAACCCGAGACGTCAGCTCTGACTGATCGTTCTGTTCGAGTTCCGCCGCCGTTCGGTCGACACGCGTTTCAATAACCTGTCCCGTCAACCGCCGCGATATCGGTCAGCATCACCGGTGTCTAGACCGGAGTGAAAGAAGGTGAAGACTGAAGAAAGAAACAATAACCATCCCGGCCGCCGCAGATACCTAGGCGCCCACGCCAACGCGATACGAGCGGTAAGCGTGCTTCCACTTCATCTCCCTTTCACGAAATTACCAGTATGACAATATACCATAGATATCAGAATATATCTCTGTGCACTATACTAAGCATCTGGTATGACAAGTCCTTCTAAACATAAACCTTGAAACAAGTTACCGACCTGTATGTGATATACAATGTATATCTATATGAGTAGGTAGGTCTTAAATGCATTTATAGATGCCCGGAATGCTTTTCAGTGAACGGACTGTTACAGTATTTTTTTATTTAAGATCTATAAACACTTTGACAACTATAGTAAATCTTATTTAGGTAGATATAGGGACAAACATCACATACCTATATTCATCATCATTATCAAGTCGTGTGAGTTCTTGGATCGAAGAAAACCCGATGATAACCTGGTGTCAGAGTTTGTAAACTGCCATAGCTCTGACATGGTTTTGTGTAACGACCACTGCGAAAGACGCGACCGGGATCGACAGCTTAACGTGCCCTCCGAAGCACAGATCGCCTTTCTAATCGACGATCAGCCGGCCTATTTGCTAACTCAGTATACGTTTCGAACTTTTGACAGTCATTTCAAAGTACATTACGTTTTATATATCTTCAATAAAAATAGTCAATCATAGGAAACTCGCGATGTATTTTAAAGTGACTATCAAAACGATGGTCACTGAGTTAGGAAATAGGCGGGCAGGTCATTTGTCCGCAATGAACACTACTTGAATTGAATATAGCATACATTTCTACATGATTATAGCCACACAGTAAGTTGTTATCTTGTGGCGAAGGGACACAACTAATTATATCATTGAAACTAACGTAAGATAAAGACAATTACTAAAAACGGGTCAGTCACGTGCTATTTCGTCTGGATTGCCAGCTATAGTTTCGGATTGGGTACATATTAAAATCCCAAAAAACATAACACCTTTATTCTAAATGTACGAGCCCAAAATACCCGAACTCAAAATACCTTAAGATTTAAAATACCTGAACGGATTACACCTTACTGTACAATGCCAAAATTCGAAATACTAAATCATTATTATGTCAGATTTTTAAAATACCAAACCTTTTAATATAACATTTTCAATTAACCTTAAATAACAATTCTAAAATATGAAATGCATAAAATAAATAACCCAACCTAACTTAATATTCTGGTAGCAACTCGTTTCTGACGACAATCCGTTTTCTGGTGGGTCACAGTTCTAACCTAACCTAATATTCTGGTAGCAGCTCGTTTCTGACGGCGATTAGTTTTCTGTTGGGATCGCAGTACTAACCCAACCTAACCTAATATTCTGGTAGCAACTCGTTTCTGACGACAATCCGTTTTCTGGTGGGTCACAGTTCTAACCTAACCTAACTAATATTCTGGTAGCAGCTCGTTTCTTCTTCGAAGTTATAAAATCAGTTAAATTTGGTTAAGTCTTTTTAAAGTCAGGTATTTATGGATAAGGTATTCCGTAATAAGATGTTTGAGCTCGAGCTATTCAACGATAAGGTAATTTAAATCTTTTATTTTTTAAATACTTGGTATTTTAAATATACGGTATTTAGAATTCGGGTATTTTGGGCTCGTACATTTTGAATAAAGGTGTTATGTTTTTTGGGATTTTAATATGTACCCTTCGGATTCGTCAGGAGTCTATTTTCAAGGCGAGCGCGGAGGACCCTCCGCCGTGCCTTGAAAATGGGCAAACTATATTCGGCAATCATCGACGAAATAGCATGCGAGTAAACCGTTTTTAGTCATAAGAAATCAACGTAATTTAATAAAATATAATAGTCTGAATGTTAAAACAAACATGAGACTTGAATGTTTATCTATATAGGTATGTATTTGTTATAAAATATAGTATCGTTGAGTTAGTATCCCATAACACAAGTCTCGAACTTACCTTGGGGCTAGCTCAATCTGTGTGATATGTCCGTATATATTTATTTATTTATTTATTACTTTATCCAGCACTGGGATAACTATAATGATGAAGTATTTTAAAATAAGTATTCTGCCATATCTCTTCGATCTTCTCTAAATATTTCCTGCTTCTGAAACTTAAAAGCAATACCGATCCGTCAATATCAAAACATATTTTGTTTAGGGTCATAGTAGCACCCCCCTCTCCTCTTCTCCCGGTCGTTGCCCTACTGATAGTGACAATTCGTTGTTAGTAATAGTTATCTTATTAGAGCCAGGGATGTGGTCATGTTCTTATCTTTAATGCGTCTGTCATTGTTTGTATCTATACTAATATTATAAAGCTGAAGAGTTTGTTTGTTTGTTTGAATGCGCTAATCTCAGGAACTACTGGTTCGAATTGAAAAATTGATTTTGTGTTGGATAGTTCATTTATTAAGGAAGGCTTTAGGCTATAAAACATCACGCTATGACCAATAGGAGCGAAGCATCAATAAAAAATGTTTTGAAAACGGGGGAATATTGTTAATCTATACGAATAAAAAACGAATGAATCATAATAAAAGAAATTGCCGCGGACGAAGTCGCGGGCAACAGCTAGTGGGAGGATATATCCATACTCACCACGCTTGGCAGGCGGGTTGGCGACCGCAGTTTCTTCGGCTTCTTGTGCTTTTTTTCCACGTCCATGTATATATAACTGTCGGTTCACCCGTTCTTAAGATGGAAGTGTTAGAACAAACACGACTTTGCTATGATTTTGTAACTAGCTATGGCTAACTCCGTGGCGCAGCGGTCAACACGCCAGCCTGCGACACGAGAGTGCCAGCGTTCGATCCCCGGCCAGGTCAAGATGGAAAATGATCGTTTTCAGATTGGCCTGGGTCTTGGATGTGTATCTATATGTGTATTTGTTATAAAATATAGTATCGTTGAGTTAGTATCCCATAACACAAGTCTCGAACTTACTTTGGGGCTAGCTCAATCTGTGTGATTTGTTCGTATAAATTTATTTATTATTTAAAAAAATACTAAATACAAAATCTCTTTGTGTGATTAGAAAGATGCTGATGAGATAGATACTGATCCTTTTTAATCACATATTTTCAATTTCAATAATATACCGAGCAATGTAATGTGTTAAAAACAATTTAATTAAACATGCTGAGCTTTGAGTAGGTAGTACAGTACGTGAAAGTTTCATAATATATTTCCTTCTCAAAAGACTTATTAAATCAGTAATCAGTCAAAGCACCAAAAATATCAGTGTAAATCTTACATAATTTAACAATTAAACAATTAAAAAGTACTAAGAGACCTTGACCATAGACAATATCGTTACCACACTACCTCTATACGTGACTACAGTCACAGCACCCAAATAATTGCGTCTCGACAAGCAAAGGCGGAAGTAAATTGTTAGTTTTGTTACCGTTCTAGGGGGTTATAGTGAATGATTGGTGATATAAGAAAAGATAAGTTGTTATAGAGTTAGAGGTACGCTACCGACAAAATTCATTTTTGCTAGGGGGGGGGGGGGGGGTATCCTACGGCTCTCACACTCACTCACCGAACGAAGCATAAAGGCGGTAAATCTTCTACTCAAACGTCGATTTTTTGTGTATTCATGCTACAAGCATAAATTAATTTTGCCAGTAGCGCGGCTCTACCACTACTAAGTTTTACAGCTTCTATGCTTCGTTCGGTGAGTGAGAGAGTCGGAGGCACATCCCTCCTCCAGGCTGGCAACACTTGTTACACTTTGGTGTTGCAGTTGTCCATGGGCAGCGCTGATCGCTTACTATCAGGTGACTCGCTTTTTCGTTTGCCGTCCTATACGATAAGAAAAGAATAGATCTTGTACAAGCTTACATCGCCATACAAATTGGATTACATCCGGCTCGAAGGACCATTATGTACGGTGCAGGCAAGGTGTTAGGCCCAACACCGTACATGAAGAGATGTGATGCTGATGGGTGGCATATGATGTTGCGGAGATACAAGACCACGTCACACTGTAAACTGGTTTATTGCTTCCATCTTGATGGTTGTGCGTGACGGGTCCTTTCTCGTTGGCTGGCCGATAGTCTCCCAAATGATAAGAATTTTGTTGCTAATTATAGCAACAAAACCGCTTACACGCGTCCTACATGTATAAGGCCGCGTGTCGCCTAAATGTGCGATGTAAGCTCGTACAGATCTTGCATATTGTAACAGGAAAAGTGCGGCTTGGGTCTCTGATTCCTTTCAAGTTTTAGAAGTTAACTATTGTCATAATAATCTTCAAGCTAATTATAGGCTTTGGGCATAACACACCCACGCTTTTGAATGTTTGATTAGCTGAATATGCGATCTCCTGAGTGCTCGAAACGTTCTATTCGACTAGTAATTGATGATTCGATATTTGTTAATCAATTATTGTTGGTGTTCGATTTGGCGTAGGGGACTCTGGTTTAAAAACGATTACTGGGCCCAACAGCTTAATGTGCGTTCCGTTCCGAAGCAAGTTAAAAAATAGTTTCGCCATTTTATTCAGCCATTTTGTTTTTCTCTCAAAATTGAGTATGCTTCTTTTTAGAAAGTCATCCTCCGTGGTCCAGTGGTTAAGGCGTTTGCCTGTTGACCCGGGGGTCGTCGGTTCGATTCCCACCGGAAGCATACTTTGTTTAGTTGTTTCCAGTTTGGTTAGGACATTGCAGGCTGGAATCACCTGATTGTCTGATAATAAAGATGATTCCGTGCTTCGGAAGGCACGTTAAGCCGGTGGTCCCGGCTGCCATCTGGTAGTCGTTAAAGGAAACACGTCAGAGGCCGAGAGGCGGTTCCGAAGAACTCTGACACCAGGGTGTGCATGGTCGATTGACCGTGACACCTACACGAAATGATTATAGAAAGTCATGATTTTATCTTTTTATCTGAAACAGAATATGAGTTTGATTCGTCAACTTAATTTTTTTTACGAATGCATTTCATGTTGCATTTTAGTTTGCGAAACCAGACGGTACAGCTAAAGAATTGCACTTTATCCTACACATAAACAACTAGGTACATACACAGGTCATGATATAGCAGATATAAACAAGTAGGTTGGTTTGACGGACGTAACTTTACTGATGTGATAAGTATTATATATATATTTTATATAAAAATTGGATTAGCCATTTGTCTCCTATCTCACCTGATGGTAAGTGAAGATGATATTGTTATGAGTCTTGTTGTTTGGTAACTTATATATATTTATTTATATAATAATCTCATGTCACGATGTATGTTCGGGATAAACTCTGAAACTATTGAACCGATTTCGATCAAACTTTGTATCTATCTGTAATTTAGTCCAATTTTAAAGTTAGAATATTTTTATCTTATACCTACACGGAGAAATTTTAATCGTTCTGGACTCTTAAAGGAATGATTTATTTATTTTATTTATTTATTTGTTTGTTTTATTTATTTTTATGAATTAAAACTGGCACTACCCCGACAATTCTCCACATCACCCAGTTGGTTGACTGGCAGAAAAAGCCATTGGCTTTAAGTCCGCCTTTACACTGTATTGTGTATAAAGTTAAATAAATAAATGATGCAGCCCGTCTATATGAACAACTTTTCCTATGGGACCAATGCTGGGAGCTCAAAAAATATTTTGACGTTTCCATACAAATTGACCGGGCGGCCGAAATTTTTCGTATGTTCCCAGCAGAATGATCAAAATTTCACCGTGTAGAGAAACGAAGTTCGCTGGGACTGCTAGTTGTAAATAAAATTCACGCTTGGAGGAAAAGAAACGGGTAGCGAGTGGTGAAAGCCGAAATAGGCATAATTATATCGAAAAAATCTCATACTATCACGTCTGCGGTGTAGACACACCAGGTCCTTATTAACTTAAAGCTACGCTTAGCATGTTCATGCTCAAAATAGTGATGGGTTGCTAGCCGCATCGCATACTAATATGGTGCGCATTAGGTGGAAAACATAATCAAAATAGTGATGGGTTGATAGCCGCATCGCATACTAATATGGTGCGCATTAGGTGGAAAACAGAATCAAAATAGTGATGGGTTGATAGCCGCATCGCATACTAATATGGTGCGCATTAGGTGGAAAACAGAATCAAAATAGTGATGGGTTGATAGCCGCATCGCATACTAATATGGTGCGCATTAGGTGGAAAACAGAATCAAAATAGTGATGGGTTGATAGCCGCATCGCATACTAATATGGTGCGCATTAGGTGGAAAACAGAATCAAAATAGTGATGGGTTGATAGCCGCATCGCATACTAATATGGTGCGCATTAGGTGGAAAACAGAATCAAAATAGTGATGGGTTGATAGACGCATCGCATACTAATATGGTGCGCATTAGGTGGAAAACAGAATCAAAATAGTGATGGGTTGATAGCCGCATCGCATACTAATATGGTGCGCATTAGGTGGAAAACAGAATCAAAATAGTGATGGGTTGATAGCCGCATCGCATACTAATATGGTGCGCATTAGGTGGAAAACAGAATCAAAATAGTGATGGGTTGATAGCCGCATCGCATACTAATATGGTGCGCATTAGGTGGAAAACAGAATCAAAATAGTGATGGGTTGCTAGCCGCATCGCATACTAATATGGTGCGCATTAGGTGGAAAACAGAATCAAAATAGTGATGGGTTACTAGCCGCATCGCATACTAATATGGTGCGCATTAGGTGGAAAACAGAATCAAAATAGTGATGGGTTGATAGCCGCATCGCATACTAATATGGTGCGCATTAGGTGGAAAACAGAATCAAAATAGTGATGGGTTGATAGCCGCATCGCATACTAATATGGTGCGCATTAGGTGGAAAACAGAATCAAAATAGTGATGGGTTGATAGCCGCATCGCATACTAATATGGTGCGCATTAGGTGGAAAACAGAATCAAAATAGTGATGGGTTGCTAGCCGCATCGCATACTAATATAGTGCGCATTAGGTGGAAAACAGAATCAAAATAGTGATGGGTTGATAGCCGCATCGCATACTAATATGGTGCGCATTAGGTGGAAAACAGAATCAAAATAGTGATGGGTTGATAGCCGCATCGCATACTAATATGGTGCGCATTAGGTGGAAAACAGAATCAAAATAGTGATGGGTTGCTAGCCGCATCGCATACTAATATGGTGCGCATTAGGTGGAAAACAGAATCAAAATAGTGATGGGTTACTAGCCGCATCGCATACTAATATGGTGCGCATTAGGTGGAAAACAGAATCAAAATAGTGATGGGTTGATAGCCGCATCGCATACTAATATGGTGCGCATTAGGTGGAAAACAGAATCAAAATAGTGATGGGTTGATAGCCGCATCGCATACTAATATGGTGCGCATTAGGTGGAAAACAGAATCAAAATAGTGATGGGTTGCTAGACGCATCGCATACTAATATGGTGCGCATTAGGTGGAAAACAGAATCAAAATAGTGATGGGTTGCTAGACGCATCGCATACTAATATGGTGCGCATTAGGTGGAAAACAGAATCAAAATAGTGATGGGTTGATAGACGCATCGCATACTAATATGGTGCGCATTAGGTGGAAAACATAATCAAAATAGTGATGGGTTGCTAGACGCATCGCATACTAATATGGTGCGCATTAGGTGGAAAACAGAATCAAAATAGTGATGGGTTGATAGACGCATCGCATACTAATATGGTGCGCATTAGGTGGAAAACAGAATCAAAATAGTGATGGGTTGCTAGACGCATCGCATACTAATATGGTGCGCATTAGGTGGAAAACAGAATCAAAATAGTGATGGGTTGATAGACGCATCGCATACTAATATGGTGCGCATTAGGTGGAAAACAGAATCAAAATAGTGATGGGTTGCTAGACGCATCGCATACTAATATGGTGCGCATTAGGTGGAAAACAGAATCAAAATAGTGATGGGTTGCTAGCCGCATCGCATACTAATATGGTGCGCATTAGGTGGAAAACAGAATCAAAATAGTGATGGGTTGCTAGACGCATCGCATACTAATATGGTGCGCATTAGGTGGAAAACAGAATCAAAATAGTGATGGGTTGATAGACGCATCGCATACTAATATGGTGCGCATTAGGTGGAAAACATAATCAAAATAGTGATGGGTTGCTAGACGCATCGCATACTAATATGGTGCGCATTAGGTGGAAAACAGAATCAAAATAGTGATGGGTTGATAGACGCATCGCATACTAATATGGTGCGCATTAGGTGGAAAACAGAATCAAAATAGTGATGGGTTGCTAGACGCATCGCATACTAATATGGTGCGCATTAGGTGGAAAACAGAATCAAAATAGTGATGGGTTGCTAGACGCATCGCATACTAATATGGTGCGCATTAGGTGGAAAACATAATCAAAATAGTGATGGGTTGCTAGACGCATCGCATACTAATATGGTGCGCATTAGGTGGAAAACATAATCAAAATAGTGATGGGTTGATAGACGCATCGCATACTAATATGGTGCGCATTAGGTGGAAAACAGAATCAAAATAGTGATGGGTTGATAGACGCATCGCATACTAATATGGTGCGCATTAGGTGGAAAACAGAATCAAAATAGTGATGGGTTGCTAGACGCATCGCATACTAATATGGTGCGCATTAGGTGGAAAACATAATCAAAATAGTGATGGGTTGATAGACGCATCGCATACTAATATGGTGCGCATTAGGTGGAAAACAGAATCAAAATAGTGATGGGTTGATAGACGCATCGCATACTAATATGGTGCGCATTAGGTGGAAAACAGAATCAAAATAGTGATGGGTTGCTAGACGCATCGCATACTAATATGGTGCGCATTAGGTGGAAAACAGAATCAAAATAGTGATGGGTTGATAGACGCATCGCATACTAATATGGTGCGCATTAGGTGGAAAACAGAATCAAAATAGTGATGGGTTGCTAGACGCATCGCATACTAATATGGTGCGCATTAGGTGGAAAACAGAATCAAAATAGTGATGTGTTGATAGACGCATCGCATACTAATATGGTGCGCATTAGGTGGAAAACAGAATCAAAATAGTGATGGGTTGCTAGACGCATCGCATACTAATATGGTGCGCATTAGGTGGAAAACAGAATCAAAATAGTGATGGGTTGATAGACGCATCGCATACTAATATGGTGCGCATTAGGTGGAAAACAGAATCAAAATAGTGATGGGTTGATAGACGCATCGCATACTAATATGGTGCGCATTAGGTGGAAAACATAATCAAAATAGTGATGGGTTGATAGACGCATCGCATACTAATATGGTGCGCATTAGGTGGAAAACAGAATCAAAATAGTGATGGGTTGATAGACGCATCGCATACTAATATGGTGCGCATTAGGTGGAAAACATAATCAAAATAGTGATGGGTTGATAGACGCATCGCATACTAATATGGTGCGCATTAGGTGGAAAAGAGAATCAAAATAGTGATGGGTTGCTAGACGCATCGCATACTAATATGGTGCGCATTAGGTGGAAAACATAATCAAAATAGTGATGGGTTGATAGACGCATCGCATACTAATATGGTGCGCATTAGGTGGAAAACAGAATCAAAATAGTGATGGGTTGATAGACGCATCGCATACTAATATGGTGCGCATTAGGTGGAAAACATAATCAAAATAGTGATGGGTTGATAGACGCATCGCATACTAATATGGTGCGCATTAGGTGGAAAACAGAATCAAAATAGTGATGGGTTGATAGACGCATCGCATACTAATATGGTGCGCATTAGGTGGAAAACAGAATCAAAATAGTGATGGGTTGATAGACGCATCGCATACTAATATGGTGCGCATTAGGTGGAAAACAGAATCAAAATAGTGATGGGTTGCTAGACGCATCGCATACTAATATGGTGCGCATTAGGTGGAAAACAGAATCAAAATAGTGATGGGTTACTAGCCGCATCGCATACTAATATGGTGCGCATTAGGTGGAAAACAGAATCAAAATAGTGATGGGTTGATAGACGCATCGCATACTAATATGGTGCGCATTAGGTGGAAAACAGAATCAAAATAGTGATGGGTTGCTAGACGCATCGCATACTAATATGGTGCGCATTAGGTGGAAAACAGAATCAAAATAGTGATGGGTTGATAGACGCATCGCATACTAATATGGTGCGCATTAGGTGGAAAACATAATCAAAATAGTGATGGGTTGATAGACGCATCGCATACTAATATGGTGCGCATTAGGTGGAAAACAGAATCAAAATAGTGATGGGTTGATAGACGCATCGCATACTAATATGGTGCGCATTAGGTGGAAAACAGAATCAAAATAGTGATGGGTTGATAGACGCATCGCATACTAATATGGTGCGCATTAGGTGGAAAACAGAATCAAAATAGTGATGGGTTGCTAGACGCATCGCATACTAATATGGTGCGCATTAGGTGGAAAACAGAATCAAAATAGTGATGGGTTACTAGCCGCATCGCATACTAATATGGTGCGCATTAGGTGGAAAACAGAATCAAAATAGTGATGGGTTGATAGACGCATCGCATACTAATATGGTGCGCATTAGGTGGAAAACAGAATCAAAATAGTGATGGGTTGCTAGACGCATCGCATACTAATATGGTGCGCATTAGGTGGAAAACAGAATCAAAATAGTGATGGGTTGATAGACGCATCGCATACTAATATGGTGCGCATTAGGTGGAAAACATAATCAAAATAGTGATGGGTTGATAGCCGCATCGCATACTAATATGGTGCGCATTAGGTGGAAAACAGAATCAAAATAGTGATGGGTTGATAGCCGCATCGCATACTAATATGGTGCGCATTAGGTGGAAAACAGAATCAAAATAGTGATGGGTTGCTAGACGCATCGCATACTAATATGGTGCGCATTAGGTGGAAAACAGAATCAAAATAGTGATGGGTTGCTAGACGCATCGCCTATTAATATGATGCCTCAGATTTTCGCACATTGGATCGGCTTTTACGATCTGCGCGGGAAGAGAAGCAGCTGGTACATTCTACGTCTTCTGTCCCGGACCAAAAATATATTGAAAAATCGTATTAGCTAGATCTCATCCCTCGGGTGTTTCTCCAAGCGAAGCTCTGTCGTCAATAATTTTTAACCGACTTCAAAAAAAAGAAGGAGGTTATCAATTCGTTTGTATGATTTTTTTTAAATATTTGTTACCTCAGACCTCCGTTATTTATGAACCGAATTTAATACTCTTTTGTTTGAAAGGATATACTTTCAAGTTGGTCCCTTTAATTAGTTCAAAAGAAGAAGAAGTTCAGTACCTAAATATATTCCTAGGTGAAAAATACTTCCGTTTAAATAATCCCCAACGTGGATTTCCCTACAAATTGTCTGTCGGTTTACGGACCATAATTTACGCGATAACAGTGGAAGAGAGATAGATGCGTCACAGAGAGATAGATGCGTCACAAGCCGAGCGCTTAGGCCGATCGTGTCTCTATCGCTTGGTCCGCGATGTCGTTTGCACACGGAACGCGACACTTTTTCGTGCGTGCAGCCGTTCATCGATTTATAAGACGGTATCACATAAAAAAAAACATTTATGCTAATTAAATAAATATATAGGGAGAAATAAATCCTAACTGATATTATAAATGCGAAAGTGAGTTTGTTTGTTACGCTTTCACGTCGTAACTACTGAACCGATCATCATGAAATTTTGTATACACGTTATCTGGGGTACGGAGAAGGACATAGGCAACCTTTTATCCCGGGAAAAAGTACTGTTCCCGAGGGATCGACATTGACGCGGGCGGAGCCGCGGGCGAAAGCTAGTAAGATATATAGGGCTAATTGATTCGGTCGTCCTGCCATAAAAGATATTTATGACAACGCAGTATTTCAATTTGAATTAATTGGGTCCAATGCAGGACAAAATAAGACACGAGATAAAATTGAAGACCTGATGATGATTATGCATCTCCCTTTTAGTCTCCACTACAGGAGCACGACCCTCTCTGTACTACTAGGGCCATACTTGGCCAGAGCAGCCAGAGGACTTGGCCTACACTCTCCACGCTGGCCAGACGGGTTGGAGAGGTGTCTTAGATGTTTATAAGCTTTTTTTAGCTTGTATTTCCTAAGTCGCCTTCTACGGCATCCACGGGAAGACTTAGAGTGGTCCTATTCTACTCTGCCGGATACCACACGGCTATACTTGGTAGAGGACTTGGTAATTGTATTGAACCATGAGCCAGTTTGGTGCACCGGATGATCGTCAATCAGTAATGATATCTAGAGTAGTACCAAACTGCCAACGCAAAATAGGCATAGGAGTAAGGACGTGCTCGTGCCTCTATCGCTTGTTCCGCGCTCTCGCTTGCACATAGAACGTGACACTTTTTTGTGTGTGCAGCCAGAAATCTTACACACAGTCCGTCACAGACAGTCTTCGTCCTCATAATAGATAGATAACAAAACAAGTGCATCGAATATTAGGTTTCACCTGAGCTCCACTTCAGTACATATCGATTCTTCATAAACAGCACCTTTTCCGTCCCCCAGACAAATAAATAATAAAATAAATATATACGGACAAATCACACAGATTGAGCTAGCCCCAAAGTAAGTTCGAGACTTGTGTTATGGGATACTAACTCAAAACTATATTTTATATCAAATACATATACACAACCAAGACCCAGGCCAATCTGAAAAAGATCATTTTCCATCTTGACCTGGCCGGGGATCGAACCAGGTCACTCCGTATCGCAGGCTAGCGTGTTGACCGCTGCGCCACGGAGCTAGTCAAAAGACAACATGTATGGCAGTAGTCATATCTATCGGTTCAGTAGTTAAGACGTAAAAGCGTAACAAACGTAGGATTTGACAAAAGAAAGACTATAGTACTTAAAGCGTCCAAACAAAACATAAACTTGATTCACCCCCCGCACATCGCTGCACGCGGCCATATTGCGTTGTGCATTCGCCATGCTTATAAATAAACATTCAAGGTCAAGCCGTAAGTCGAGCTTCATTCCATGTGATGCCATAATGTAAAAGCTTTTATATGTATGTATGTATCATCATAATTTCGTGTAGGTGACAAGGTTAATCGACCATGCACACTCTGGTGTCAGAGTTCTTCGGAACCGCCTCTCGGCTTCTGACGTGATTACTTAAACGACTACCAGATGGCAGCCGACCAACGGCTTGACGTGCCTTCCGAAGTACCGACTTATCTTTATTATCAGACACAGGTGATTCAAGCCTGCAATGTCCTAAACAATCTGGAAACAACTAAACAAAGTATGCTGCCCGTGGGAATCGAACCGCGACCCCCGTCTTTACAGGCAAACGCCCTAACCACTGGACACGGAGGCAGTTATAAAAAAAAGTTTAAATAAATAAATAATAATATAAAAGGGGGCTTCCATAACAGACATGATTTTTATGCCGTTTTTATAGATAACGGTACGGAACCCTTGGTGCGCGAGTCCAACTCGCACTTGGTCGTTTTTTTAATAACCTATAATGTCCCACTGCTGGACAAAGGTCTCTCTCTTATCTCTCTCCACTTGTCCCTGTCGGATGTTAACCTCAACCAGTCAAGGTCAAATGTGTCGGTAAGAGTCCGGCACTACCTGGGTGCCCTTCAAGGTGTTGAGGATTCCACCCCTACTATAAAAAAATACCTCTACCAGTCTTTTTGAAAAGCTAAATCATCTCTCCAGCGTTTTCTTCGCCTACCTCGGCGACAACAACCATATTCAAGTAACTACAGCTAGTAATTAGTACTATTAAATAAATAAATAATAAAATAAAAATCTTTTATTTCAGATAATAAATTTTGTCCATACAACGTGATTTTGAACCCCCTAGCTTTATTGAAATCTGGGAATCAGAATACCTAATGGAACACAGAATTGCAAGAAAAAAAGGTGAAAAACGAAAAAGAAAATTAGGTTTCCCATACAAAGTCGCCGATCAGTTGGGCGAATTTCTATGAGGTTAAATATTTTTTTTGTTTTTTACCTTTTTTTCTTACAATTATGTATTCCATATGGGATTCTGATTCCCAGATTTCAATATAGCTAGGGAATTCAAAATCAGGCTGTATAGTTGTTAGTAACAGATAATCTTACATTATGTTAGTAGGAAATTAATTGTGTGTAAAAATAATATTACTTATTCTGTGGTAATAATAAGTATTAGTATAACGTATACAGAAATCGCACTCTGCAAAGGTATTCAAAGGAATATCAACTTAATGTAGTTAGCGATACGGTGTAATTTAGCTCGCGTCAGAACGCAGCACCTTTCAGTTTAGATATCTATAGTAAGCCAATTTTATACTTATAGCTATGAGCAAACGATTCAAAATTCGTTGAAGTCGGTGAACTTATATGACTAAAACGCGCGTCGTTCCTTTTTTTTTTTAAATTAAATGTTGGATTAGGCATTTGTCTCCCATCTCACCTGATGGTAAGTGACGATGAAGACGATGTTATATGCCTATCCAAGGTTCCTACCTGATTAGTTTGAATTTTCACCTTCGAAGTAAACTTACCTAAGCATTTAGTTTTCCATACCGACACGGGGAGTGAGACGGGATTGGCTATACTATTACAACGGCAGTTGTATGCAGTTGCAGTCGGATGCACACAAGCGCAGCAGGGCAACGACCCCGTTATCGTGAGAATGTGAGGTGGCACGGATTTTATCATTATGCAGTTTTGCAAGGCCATGTTTATGTTTTGTTTAAAATACAAACCGGTTATGTAGCTTTAGAACTAGTATCAAAACTATTTATGAAATTACTAGCTTTAGCCCGCGGCTCCGCCCGCGTCAATGTCTATCCCTCGGGAATAGTACTTTTTCCCGGGATAAAAGGTAGCCTATGTCCTTCCACGCACTCCAAAGAACGTGTATGCAAAATTTCATGATTATCGGTTCAGTAGTTACTTTTTAGCTATGCCTAGAGCTAAAAAAATATGCGCCATAATACGGGTAACTTTTATCAATCTGCATCTTCATCATCATCATCATCAGGTCTTTTTTGTCTCCACTTAAGGAACATGACTCTCTCTGTACTACCAGAGCCATAGTTGGCCAGCCGGCCTATTTGCTAACTCAGTGACCAACGTTTTAATAGTCACTTCAAAATACATTGTGGGTTTCCTATGATTGACTAATTTTATTAAAGATATATAAAACGTAATGTACTTTGAAATGACTATCAAAACGTTGTACACTGAGTTAGCAAAGGATTTAGTTACACTCTCCTCGCTGGCCAGACGGGTTGGAGAGGTCTCATTGATGTTTATGAGCTTTGTTTAGCTTGTATTTCCTAAGTCGCCTCTTACGACATCCATGAGAAAACTTGGAGTGGTCCTATTCTACTCTGCCGGAAACCACACGGCTATTCTACATCATACTCTTATTAAATTAAAAAATAAAAATTTTATGCAGGCGGGACTTGAACCAGCGACCTAGGTCTATGTATGACCTACGCTTTGCCAACTGAGCTCAGGTCGTTGGTTCAAGCCCCGCCTGCATGAAATTTTTTCACCATATTTTATTTCTTAATTTAATAAGTGTATATCAAAATAGCTGTGTGGTTTCCGGCAGAATAGAATAGGACCACTCCTAGTCTTCCCATGGAGTTCGGAAGAGGCGACTTAGGAAATACAAGCTAAACAAAGCTCATAAACATCAATGAGACCTCTCCAACCCGTCTGGCCAGCGAGGAGAGTGTAGGCCAAATCCTCTGTCTGCTCTGGCCAAGTATGGCTTTGGTAGTACATAGAGGGTCTTTCTTATATAAAAAAAATCAAATATTATTTATTTGCCTTAAATAGGGTACATATGTAATGATCATGGTACAGTATGGTAAGAATGAGCCTATTTAGCTATATTCATAGCATGCTAATTTTCTTATTAGGTATTCAATATAACACACTCTTGTAATAACAATATTGAAGTGTCAAAATTTAAAATACATTATTGAGTCTTCATACATTTATCAATTGTAAGCTCACAGCACCCGGCCTTACCTTTACCTCTGAGTTTGTAGACCAATCTGATCAATTACGGTCATTTTCAGCGTCTACTACTGCTTCCGGTGAAAGAAAACATCGTGAGGCAACCGGAGAAGGCAGTGGTTAACCACTTCATACTTTCTTGGCAAAAATGGTCACTGTGTGATAAAATTATGAAAGATATATTTAAAGAAGAAATTAATTGATTTCCATATCACCGACATGTCTACTTGCATTTATGGAATAAAGTAAATCTTTGATTCCCCTAAACCAATTCTTTCCAAATGATTACTATTATCAACTTGGGATTAAGTGTTTTGGTAGGGTAGGAATATACATATGTATCACGTCTTATTCCCTTGCGGGGTAGACAGAGCCCAAGTTTTTAAGACTTAAAAGCCATGTTTAGCATGTTGGTGGGGGTAAGATGGAAAATGGAATCAAAGTAGTGATGGGTTGCTAGCCGCATCGCTTACTTATATGATTCGTCAGATTTGCCCATTCCCTTTATCGTCTTGTACGATCTGGCGCGGGACGAGAATCAGCTGGTTTTTCATTTCTCCCAGACCAGAGTAGTAAAATTGTAGTTCTTCAAATTGGTGCCCTTACCTCTGAGATATTAGTAATAAAAAAATATTGTCTCTTTCTTCCAGTTAATCCACACAAAACCAGTATGCAACGGCAGCGTATGCTTTCTGCAAGAGAATCCTCGAGATGAGCTAGCGGAGCGAGTGAGGGGCGCTCTGAGGCGGTACAGCAAACAGCATGGACGACCGGAGGAGGACAGGAGAAAAGCACAGTCTGATAGTGACTCTGATTCAGACTCCGACACGGAATGCAAGGGCAATGAGAGGGTAAGCATTCTCTTCATCCTCATCATCTCAATGGGCTTAAAAGGATACGCCAGGCCGTTAGCCTGCTTGAATATTAGTGTAATACTCGAAAATGATCAAAATATGCTACGAATACTGCTAGCGCGCTTCGGCAAGGCTATCTCCGTCAGTAATAGGTCGCTTTTTTCCTCCGTGGTGATAGTGTAAGATGTAAAGCCCGTGGAGCCAGATAAAGGGCGCTCTAGACGGTACAGCAAACAGCATGGACGACCTGAGGAGGATGATAGGAAAGCGCAGCTCGATAGTGACTTGGATTTTGATTCCGAGATGGAATGCAAGTGAGAAGTGTGCTGAAGTGGTATAGCAAATAACATGAACGAACGGAGGAAACATGAAGTAAACTCAGTCCAAAAGTGACTCTGACTCCGACTCTCAATGCAAGGGCATTGAGAGTGTAAATATATTCTTTAATAGTTTGCAAAAAGGATAAAATCTTTCTAAGTAGATTAATTAACACACAGACGGGACTTTAAACAAGAGCATAGACAAGTTAGAGAAGAAATTGTGAAATACCGGACACTTGATTGCTTAAAATCAGGGTTAGGTTCTTGTAATATATTTTAATATTGTATTTATTAAGTAATAAACTAAGCAGAAGCAAATATACTCATAATCCCACTTAAATCGAGTTTGCATTGATTGATTTAAGAACAGAAAGGGTATAACTCCAATATAACGAAGATTTACCTTGTTACCTTTAAGAATATCCATGGTATGGCATGAACGAGTAGCCATGATGACTCGACGTCCTTGCAGAGTGTAGTATAGGTATATGATTTGTTACTATCACGGGATGTACTGGATTCTTTGGTAGTGCAATATTTTGGTACTTATTGATGGTTCTCATGCTTTTTCCAGTCGGACTTCTGGCGGCGCAAGATGCGAACAGTGCATAACATCCTGGACGTGGACAAGGATGGGCTGATCTCATTCAACGACTTCGTGCTGTTCGCGGAGAGGTTCAAGGCTCTAGGACATCTGAGTGAAGAGCAGGCTAAGGAGTTCTCTGCTATCATCAAGGTAGATATGTCATCCTTCATATACATAATACCTTTTTTGTATGATATAGGAGGGCAAACGAGTCAGCGAATGACAGCAGCGTTGTCAGCAGTAATTGGGAGAAGGACATGGGGAGGGGGGAGGAAAGGTGGTAGAGGAAATGGGGGAGGGGTGGAAAAATGGACCTCCGGCTCACTTACTCACCGAATGAAGCATAGCGACTACTCAAAGGTAGATTTTCTGTGAGAGTGTGATACTTCGACGAGCCGGCCTATTCATGCTACTAACAGAAATGTTTTGGCGGTAGCGTGGCTCTACCACGACTAGAACCCAAATACAGTTCTGTATTTATTGCGAATAATACTTTAATGTCGGTCTCGTAGATAAAATTAAATGAGAATAAAAAGGAATATAATGTACCACAGTAATAGCTGTTTGAAGAACTAGGTGAATATATTTTGATGCTGTTTTTCATCTGCACGTACACTATCCTCTGTCATGGCTCCATCTGTCCCGTAATATATGGGTACCACTTATTTTAATGAAAGGAAACATCGGGAGGTAACCCTCCAACAAACAAGAGCCTAGCAAATAAATGCTGCACAACCTGGACGTGGATAAAGGCGAGCTGATCTCACTCAGCGACTTCGTGCTGTTCGCTTAGGTTCAATGCTCTAGGTTAAAGTACCTACCATAAATCTAAAGAACCATTATACCTCACATGGCAGACTAAACTGGGGGTCACCAAACTAAAATTCTCGTTAAAGGTCTTAAAACACATATTGCCGACGACAGAGCAGGATCTAAATTTAAGCGTAAAATAAAAGCTGGTTCTTGTTTTCTACAGTCTTTTAGTTTAAGCGTAAAATAAAAGACTGTAGAAAACAAGAACCAGGAGTAGTAACAGATGACATTTAATAATATCCTCTAGTGCGGCTAGTAGATGCATTCTTCAAAAGCGATGAAGACTTATGACTATCACGTTGCCAACTTTAGGCTTCGAGCCTCTCAAAACCAATCAGTTATTGACAACATTTAATCCAATTTCAGATGACTTGGGAGGAGCAGTGGGGAGCTATAGATCCATACAACTACGTGACGGTGGAGCAGTACTTAGAAGATATGCATCACGTCCTCAACGACAAGACTCTTAAGAAGAGAGCGCACCGATGGCTGCCGTATCTATTTAAGGTATAAATAATTTTTTTTTTTTTACATTGCTCTGTTAGATATTAATTTAATGTTCAACTTAGTATGAAACGTACAAAAATTCATCGGCAACAAGCTTCGTCAAAAAATGTACAAAATTCATCCGCAACATGCTTCGTCAGAAATACTCAATCTAAAAGACCGCCCCGCATCGTCCCTGGACCAAAGGTACCCATTATACTGGCAGTATTTCCTCTTTCAATCGTTATGGAAAGCCTCTGAACCAAATACGATACGGAGCGACTGTCGTTGGTTCGTTCAGCAACACGACGCCCCAACTCTTTGACAAAGGCCCTTGCTTCAGAACCCCAAGCACCCGTGGTCTCAAAAGCTACCGTAAATAAATTAAATTAATAAATATATAGAGATAAATCACACAGATTGAGGACCCACAGTACGTTGTGAACTCAATGGTAATATATTTTGTTAGTATCTAGATAAAAATCTCAAGACCCATGACCAGATCAGGGATGTCATTCTGAACTGCTTATCCGGTGGTACGCGCTCCCGGCCTCCTGAGCTTGCTTTCCCCCAATCATCCAAGTGAGTAGTATCCCATAACCTTGATTTCCTTCCCAAGTCTAACAAAGTCCTATCCTTCCGCAGCTTAAAATGCTTCGGATGGGCAGCAGCTTTGGAAGTACAAAAAGCCAAAGAAACTGCGCTCGCCAACCCGTCTGCCAAGTGTGGCGAGTATGGCAATATCCTCCCATGGAACGAAAAATCCTTAGGCTTCTCCAGAGGGCTTTCTCCAGTAATGGACTTACGGCTGTATGATGATCCCAAGACCCAGACCAATCTAAAAAAATATCGATTTCTATAATAACCTGTCCGTGTTCAAACCCGGGACCCTGTAATTCAAAGGCACTTGTGGTATCACTGATTCAAAGAGGTGGAAGTAAGCACAAGGGGTTTGGTGCTGTGACTTATGGTCCTAGGACCTTTAGGTGGGAGATCGAGTTTCAATTTAACAGGATCTATCTGCGTACCTTAAAACTGAGTTAGTTCTTATTTCGACTGCAACTGTGCGTCGTTCAGTCTGCTTGTAAAGCTAACTTTCACGCTGATTTCGGTCGGCTAAGTATATTTCAGTACTTTTTAATAATTTTGTATAGTCATAGCTCAGTAGCAAACTTCATTTCTCTCGGAGCTTGCAATTCCTGATCAGATTTAGAAATATCCTCAAAACCATCCCCTTGTAGCCAGTGAGCATTGACCACACCGTATTTTTTTATTTCTTACATACTTGTACGTCTTACCTTCGTCAGGAGAAAATCTATATGGAAATGCGTCATTTAAAGGTCATGATACAACAAGAGCAGTTGTAGGCTCTTCTCGCAGCACCTTAAATATGCAAGGACTACAAATATATCCCTATATTAAGTATTTTTTACAAGCTTTTATTTAACTTGCAATTATGTTTATTCGGGTGAAATCTTGTAACTAAATTTTGAAGCAGATATCATTCACTGATTGAGCTGAAATTTTGTATACTCCTTTAGTTTGGATGACAATCTATGGTTCGTTGTGTGACGTCATTCTAAAACCAACATGGCGGAACACTCAAGATGGCGGACTAGCTATTTTGGATGCACTCAGACAATACTGAAAATAATTCGAAAAAAATAAAGTGATGTATACATAAAATTTTGTTTTTAAAAAGTTTTTCACTCTTAATTTTTGTCTTGCAGGCTGTGGACAAAGACAAGACGGGCTTCATCTCGGTGCGCGAGTTCAAGCTGTTCTTCCAGTGCCTGGGACTCGACAACGAACACGCAGCCGTCGCCTTCGCCGTTATCGACACCAATGGCGTAAGTTATAATTTATACACACTTTTACTACGTAATTTCAAATGAAACGACCAGTTTACTACGAAATAATACTACCACGGAGGTAGCTTATTAATGGTTTTATTTAAAATTCCTTTAAGCTTTCAATTCCAGGATCGTATAGTGCTTTTTTGATTGAGTAAAGCACTATACAAGCCTTGGCCGCAATCAGGCATTGATGGCCTTACGTATCCTCATACGTCAGAGGCTCATTCTCACATTCGTCCATCAAGGCCACTTTTGTCAGCCACTGCAATAATTACTATTAGTTCACTGTACTATGCTTTCGGTGCTTGCATCAACATTGCAGTACCTAGCGTATTACTGCAATAAATGTCACCCGCCTTCATCAATCTCTCTCTGTGCAATTTGATGATGATGATGATGAGAGCTGGGCTCTTGTCGGTGGACCTTCTTCCATTCCTCCCTTTCTTCAGCCAGTTCCTTCACTCTCTATAAGATGTAACCTTTATTTTTCTCTTATTTGTTTTATAAAAGCGGCCTTTCCCGTCCAGTTTTTCCTTCTATGATGTTTTTGGTCAAATTGTCATGTCTTATTAGGTGTCCTGCTATCTTCCCTCTTCTATTCTTAATAATTTAATAAGTGTCTGTTTTCTTCTACCCTTTTCAAGACCTCCTCATTAGTCTTTCTACCCAGCTTATTCTTTTCATTGTTTATATTTAAATTATCTTTAAATAATGTAATAGGTAGTATTTTCATCCAGCATAAATAGGCTGTAGTAAAGAAAAATGTTTCAACCCTTCACCTAAAGATGGCGCTGTACGTTTTTAAAACGCGCTATGAAAGTCTTTCACCAAAAAGAAAGTACTCCAAGCAGTAAAAACTCACGCACAACATATTTTATGAGCGCTATATACTAGCGATAAGGTTTTTGGCAGATCTGCTAATCGCAAGATTAGTGCGATCTTACAGTCTACAAAATAACAGTCAAAACAAAGACAATCGGGATTTCTATACATATGTGTGGACCATCCAGACAATTTGTGTAATGTCAAAATTTTTAGGGTTCCGTACCCAAAGCGTAAAAACGAACTCTATTATTATCGATCCGCTGACTGTCTGTCTGTGACCAGGCTGTATCTCATGAACCGTAATAGTTAGACAGTTGAAATTTTCATAGATGATATTGTCGCGAAGCTCCCAGAACAGAATAGTCTAGAACTTTTCCGAACATCGTCTGTCGCGCTCATACATCTTCCATCCTGCTCACACATATGTATTCTATCCCGCTCATACACATACTCGAATATTCTGGAATGTTTTAGTTATCGGCCGTCGGGACCGGAAGTATATGGAACTTTCTAGATACCCATAAGTCAGTATATAAGGGAGCGGACGTGGCGATCGTTAATCAGTTTACCGCGAGTGTTCTTAGTGAGCTATACTAATACGAGTGATTTGTGTGCGACTGATAAGTGATAATTTATACGACCACAGCAACGGACCAGGACTACGAGTGCTTTGCGTTTTGGATATTCGACGTGTTGGAAGACCAGTCAGTGTTGGGATTCCGTAGTGAATAAATTCCCTCTGAAGAGTTTGGTGTTTTACTCCAAATCCTGAACCCTAACCACGTAACATTTGGTGTCAGAAGTGTGGGATTTGGAAATGCCAGTGTTGCCGAGGGACGAAGAAGATAAGGAAGGCGTCCGGACCCGGGCTCAACGTGCAATGGAGGCTACCGCAGCCGCCGCCCAAGTTGCATCCGCTCGACATGTGCCAGCCGCCCAAAACATCGCAGCCGAGCAACTGCCGCCCGTAGCCCCAGAGGTCGCAGCCGCCCAAGACATGGCAGCCGCCCAGGACATGGCAGCCGCCCAAGACATGGCAGCCGCCCAAGACATGGCAGCCGCCCAAGACAGGGCAGCCGCCCAAAATGTCGCAACCACCGAAGCCGTCACAGCCACCCAGGAAGTTACGGCCTCCCAAGAGATTGCCGCCGCCCAACAGATGCCAGCCGCCCATCATCAAGCCACGTTTCCTAGCCCCTCTTTCCAGGTTCCCACTCAAGCATCTTTTGATTTTGGTAGCTTGATGCAAATGTTGCAGTGCATAAATGAGAACCAGAGTAAACTGCAACGCATCAATGTGGAACTTAATGGAGAAATACAAAATATGCGGGATGAACAAAAGTGCTCGAGGGATGAACAAAAGCGTATGCAGGAAAAGCTGCATCATATGAGTGAGGACCAACGAATGGTATTAGCAGCTGTCAGCAAAGTCAGCAACGTGGTGGACCAGATCCGTAAGGATGTGGATTTGGTGGATAATCGCGTGACAGGTCTGGAAACAAACTTCTCCGGACTAGAGAAGAAAGTGCTGCGACTGGAGACAGTAGGCGTGAAAGTGACGTCGAGCAACGCTGTTGCTTATGCACCTGGACCCAAGGTGAAAGTGCCATCTTACGACGGAACTACTTCCTGGGCCGCGTATAAACAGCAGTTTCAAACTGTTGCCGCAGCAAATGGATGGACTAATGAACAGAGCCTGACAGCCCTCACCGTTGCACTGAAGGGCTCCGCTTTGACAGTATTAGAAGCACTACCTAACTCAGGTAGTGACTTCAAGGACTTGTTGGAGGCTCTTGAAGCAAGGTACGGAGAACGCCACTTAGAGCACGTATTCCGAGCCCAGCTTCGCGACCGAGTCCAGCGATCAGGCGAGGGGTTACAACAGTGGGCATTAGAGATCGAGAGGCTCGTAAGGAAAGCGTTTCCCTCAGAAGACCCCCGGATGGTGGAGAAAAATCTACTGCAAGCCTTCGTGGATGGAATTAAGAATTCAGAGGTAAGGGCTACAGTAAAGCTCCAACATCACACCTCGCTTAAAGATGCCCTTGCACACGCCCTTGAAGTGGAAGCGGTAAGACAAGATGTGCAAGTTCATAAATTGAGAGAAATTAACGAGATAAGCGAGGTAGTCAAGGCGATTAAGGCCCCTTCAAAGAAGGATAATGGAACTGGGCCTATGTGCTGGAATTGTGGTGAAAGAGGCCATTTACAACTCAATTGCCGCAAAAAGAAACAGTTAAAGGAAGAGCTCAGGGAACAGCTTAAAGAAGAGATCAAGAAAGAGATTAAGGAAGACCTAAGCAATCAGTTTATGATCTCTCCTTTAAAGAAGCAGGGAAACGAGTAACAGCCAGGACTAAGGGGCGGGTACTGGCTGGCTCAGAAGAAGCCCCAGCAATAATCATCTCACAGGCAAGCAATGAAAATTGTCTGGCAATATGTGGTTCAGTGGATGGGAAAAACTGCAGGATAACAGTAGACACAGGTGCATCTAGGACTATAGTTAAGCCACATCTAGTGAAAGCGGCAAGGGGACGCAAGAACATCAACTGTCGGCTTCTTTCTGCTTCTGGCCAGCCAATACCTGTCCTAGGAGAAATGGCAGTTACGATGTACGTGGGAGAGACACCCTATACTCACAATGTCATCGTAGCTGAAATCATTGATGACTGCATACTGGGCTTAGATTTTATGAAGAAATATAATTGTGGAATTGATATCACGAATGGTGTTTTCAAGTGTGGTAATGAAGAAATCTTCATTCTTGGAGCTTCCACTGGAAAAGTAACCTGCCTTAACAAAATTGTTATTCCTGGACGAACACAGGCTCAAATAATGGTGAGACTGCCCACGACGGCTAAGAAAACAGAGGCAAAGAGATGTGTTTTGATTGAGGACACATTACACAAACCAACTGCGAGAGGACTCCTAACAGCAAGAACCTTAGTGCGTGGAAGCGATACTGCAGTGGTAAGAGTGGTTAACCTAGACTTCCATGAGGTCAGCCTCAATGAAGGAGATACTGTGGGAAAATGCGAAGAAGTTGTGTGGATGAGAAAGTGTCAATCAAAGCTGAGCTCAGTGTCACCTAACATCGCGAATAACTCTACAATTATTGATCTTCTGAAAGACAGCAAAGATAATCTGACTTTTAAGCAATACTCGGACGCAAAGAAGTCACTGTTGCGTTTTGCTGATATCTTCTCTTCGAAAGAAGAAGATCTTGGAAGAACTTCATTAGTTCAGCACAGGATTGACACTGGAAGCGAAAGACCTATTCGTCAGCGAGCAAGACGAATACCGATTGCCAAGGAGAAAGAAGTTGAAGAAATGTTGGAGGGCATGAAGAGAAATAAAGTTATAGAACCATCTGCAAGTCCTTGGTGTTCTCCTGTGGTTCTAGTTAAGAAGAAAGATGGCAGTACACGGTTTTGTGTAGATTATCGACGACTAAACGAGATCACTAAGAAGGACAGTTATCCGTTACCCCGAATTGATGACACCTTGGATACTCTAAGTGGAATGCGATGGTTCTCTACTTTGGACCTAAAATCTGGCTACTGGCAGGTAGAAATACACCCAGAGGATAAAGAAAAGACCGCATTCTCAACTGGCAAAGGTTTATGGCAGTTCAATGTTATGCCCTTCGGATTATGCAACGCGCCGGCTACTTTTGAGCGACTTATGGAGTGTGTACTAGCTGGATTAGTAGGAGATGCCTGCTTAGTATATTTGGATGATGTCATCATCATGGGCAGAGACTTTGATGATCATTTGCGGAATCTAGAGAAAGTCCTAAGGAAGATACGGGGAGCAAACTTAAAACTGAACTCAAAGAAATGTCATCTATTCAGGAACAAAGTAAACTACCTCGGTCACGTAATTAGCAGTGAGGGTGTACAAACCGATCCTGATAAAGTTGAAGCAGTGCAAAAGTGGCCTACCCCGAAGGACAAGACAGAGGTGCGAGCCTTCATGGGACTGTGCTCATACTACAGGAGATTTGTCAAAGGATTCTCAGAGGTTGCTAAACCTTTACACCGTTTGACAGAAGACAAACGACCTTTCTTCTGGGACGAGACTTGCGAGAATTCCTTCCAAAAATTGAAGGAAAGTTTATGTAAAACTCCAATTTTGGGATATCCACAGACTGATGGTCAATTCATCGTTGACACAGATGCAAGTAACACAGCTATTGGTGGAGTGTTATCTCAGAAACAAGGTGACGCAGAAGTTGTAATAGCTTACTTCAGTAAATCTTTGTCAAGGCCTGAGAGGAACTACTGCGTTACACGGAAAGAACTCTTAGCTGTGGTAAAAACGCTGCAACATTTCAACAAGTATCTCATCGGCAGAAAGTTTAAACTGAGAACTGATCATGCTGCTTTGAAGTGGTTGCTTCAGTTTAAAAACCCGGAAGGTCAAGTTGCTCGTTGGATTGAACAACTCCAAGAGTTCGACTTTGTTACTGAACATCGCAGTGGAAAGTCACATGGAAATGCTGACGCGCTTTCAAGAAGGCCTTGCTCAGAAGATTGTAAACACTGTGTCAAACAGGAGTCTAAAGAAATCGCTGTGAAATTAACAAGGGCGAGTCCGCCGGGACCATGGGATGACGCGATCTTCAAAGAAGCTCAGGAGGATGATGAAGACATAAGGCTTATTATTGCATGGAAGGAACGCGGAGCAGAAAAACCTAAATGGGTAGAAGTTGCACCTACAAGCCCAATCACCAAAGCTTACTGGGCTCAATGGGACAGTTTTGTCTTGGAGGACGGAATACTTTACCGTAAATGGGAAAAACCAAATGGCAAAGAGTTTCACCTACAAGTAGTTGTTCCAAGAGCTAAAGTAAAAGACGTTCTTCGTGAAGTCCACGATGGGGTGTCCGGCGGACATCTTGGCGTCAAGAGAACATTAACAAAGATACGAGAAAGGTTCTACTGGCTCAACTGTCGAGAAGACGTGGAGGATTGGTGTCGCAAATGTACCATATGCGCTGCTGTGAAAGGGCCATCGACAAGAAATCGCAGTAACCTCAAGCTCTACAACGTTGGTGCACCCTGGGAACGCATTGCAGTTGATGTGGCAGGACCATTTCCTATAACTGAGTCGGGAAATAAATACTTCATGGTGGTAATGGATTACTTCACCAAGTGGCCTGAAGTATTTGCCATACCTAACCAGGAAGCTGCAACAGTAGCCTCCAAATTAGTTGAGGAAGTGATATGCCGGTTCGGTGTGCCCTTGGAAATCCACTCCGATCAAGGACGGAACTTCGAATCACAACTATTTCAAGAAATCTGTAAGATTTTAGGAATGCACAAAACAAGGACCACGCCATATCATCCTCAGTCAGATGGCATGGTGGAACGCTTTAACCAGACGCTGGAGAGGCATTTGGCGAAACTGGTTGATAACCATCAAAGAGACTGGGACAAGTACATACCGCTATTTCTCCTCGCTTACCGGACTTCGGAACACGAAAGCACAAGAGTGACCCCAGCTTATATAAATTTTGGCAGAGAACTTCGGTTACCGGTAGATTTGCTAACGGGAAGACCACCAGAAGCTTCTCACACTGTGACAGATTATGTCTCGGATCTCCGGGAAAGAATGCGAGATGTATATGACTTAGTTCGGGAAAACGGGTTGCAAGCAAGTGAGAACATGAAAACTAGATACGACCGAAGAGCAAATACGAGTGGCTATGAAGAAGGAGCTTTAGTGTGGCTTCACAACCCAATACGCCGCAAAGGAAAATCTCCAAAGCTGCAGACGAGATGGGAAGGGCCATATAAGGTGATCACCCGCATGAACGATGTGACATATCGCATTCAACGACAACCAAGAGGAGCATTCAAAGTGGTGCATGTGGACCGCTTAGCACGTTATCATGGCAGCAACAGTGACGCTCGGGACGAGCGTCCCTAAGAAGGGGGCAGTGTCGCGAAGCTCCCAGAACAGAATAGTCTAGAACTTTTCCGAACATCGTCTGTCGCGCTCATACATCTTCCATCCTGCTCACACATATGTATTCTATCCCGCTCATACACATACTCGAATATTCTGGAATGTTTTAGTTATCGGCCGTCGGGACCGGAAGTATATGGAACTTTCTAGATACCCATAAGTCAGTATATAAGGGAGCGGACGTGGCGATCGTTAATCAGTTTACCGCGAGTGTTCTTAGTGAGCTATACTAATACGAGTGATTTGTGTGCGACTGATAAGTGATAATTTATACGACCACAGCAACGGACAAGGACTACGAGTGCTTTGCGTTTTGGATATTCGACGTGTTGGAAGACCAGTCAGTGTTGGGATTCCGTAGTGAATAAATTCCCTCTGAAGAGTTTGGTGTTTTACTCCAAATCCTGAACCCTAACCATGTAACAATATATTTCTGTTGCCGCTATAACAACAAATACTAAAAAAATAGAATAAAATCAATATTTAAGGGGGCTCCCATACAACAAACGTGACTTTTTTTGCTTGTTTTTGCTCGATATTGATAACAGCAACAGGTAGACGCTTGAAATATTAACAGACTATTTAGTTATTTATTGCCGTTTTTTATAGATAACGGTACGGAACCCTTTGTGCGCGAGTTTGACTCGTACTTGGCCGGGTTTTTTTTTATTCTATGTCTTTTGCAAGTTGTATGTCGCGCTTGGGTTGCATAAAAATCTTTTCGTTTTCTTATCCATTGACGCGGCGAACGGGTTTCCAAACTTTACGCGCGTTTTGTATAGGCAAACCGTCGATCAGTGTGGCCCGACCCTTATGGATCGAAATTTATACCAATCGAAAGTATGAAGTCGATAGAATTTGAACACGTTAGGTAACCGATTTTCATGTAACTTACAGTTTTGTATAGTACCCTTTCATTTATTGGGTATATTTAAAAACATTTGATTGTTCATCCCCTCTTTTATTCCCCCGAACCTTTGCGATTACCCTTTTAAACAAATAAAATAAACATCAAGATGCATACATCAAAACTGGTTCTGTCGTTTAGGAGCCACATTTACACACAAACAGACACGTCAAACTTATACCTCATTTTGCGGTTAGTAAAAGCTTGGAGTCTAGTCATGTGAACAGCTATGTCATGGAAGGATAATAGACAAAGATTTTTTTGCAAAAAATACTTTTTTGTGACACGTTTTTATTATAAACGAATCCACATCGGAAAGTGCTTTCCAAGACAAATCAAATAAGTACCTACCTTGTTTAGTTTAAGAGTTCCTATGGCCACTTTCCGACTCCATCATCAGACCAGCGCAACGATTCCATGATATTGTACCTATTGTCATCTGATTTATACACATGCAAACAGCTCAATCGGTAATCGGGATGTGGATTAAATTTATCTTGTAAGTTTTACAGAAGAACATCGGGACAGCAAAAACTAAATAAAAGTTTGTAAAATGGAATGTCACTAAAAAATCTTATTTGTTTCAGGACGGCAAAGTGACATTGAAGGAGTTCGTCAAACTCGGGAAAGACTTCTTCTTCACGGAAGACGAGACCAGAGTGTCCAAGATGTTCTGGGGGCCGCTGACGGAGATCTGACATCAAAATACCATGTTTAGTAGTCTAGTCGCAACTCCTTTATAACTATAGTTCTTACGATTCACGATGTCGAACGGGATTTACTTGTGTGTATAACACGTATGGATCATGTAGTAAGCAAAAAAAAAAATCGTATTGCTGTCATTTGACTTTCTACGTTAAGGTAAAAAAAAAAAAAAATGGGCGAGGTTAATAACAGATAGAGACAAGTTGAAAAATATAAGAGAGATCTTTGCCCAGCAGTGGGATATAGGTTAAAAAAATTACAAAAAAAGGAAATTGTACGAATTGCGACTAGCAACCAAATGATAGTAAGTAGAAATGACTGTTGAAGGGTCCATAAGGTCCATTAGAATGTAGGTTTAAGGCAGCCGTATCTTATATGGTTATTAAAAGACATAATTAACGTACAAGATTAAGCGACATAACATTTTAAAGGCATACTCTGCCAAATCAAGAATTTTTTCACATATTAATAAAAAAGATGCAAAGTTTATCTTTTTTATTGAATACACGGTGAAATTTTGGTCGTTCTGGACCCTTAAAGGGGTGATTCAGCCCATCGATATGAACTACTTTTACTATGGGACCAATGCTGGGAACTCGAAATTGTTTTTAAAGTTCCCGTACAAATTGCCCGTGCGACCGAAATTTTTTGTATGGATCTACCCATTTTTTTTTGAGTTCCCAGCATTGGTCCCATAGGAAAATTTGTTCATATCGGAGGGCTGAATCAGGATTCAGCCCGTCGATATGAACAACTTTTGCTATGGGACCAATGCTGGGAACTGAGAAAATATGGACATTTCCATACAAAAATGTTCGCCCGGTCAAATTGTATGGGAACGTCAAAAAAATGTTGAGTTCCCAGCATTGGTCCCATAGGAAAAGTTGTTCATATCGGCGGGCGGAATCACCCCTTTAAGGGTCCAGAACGACCAAAATTTCACCGTGTATAAATAAAAGCTGATCTTGAAATCTGATTATACACCGTTTTATTAAATGAATCGAAGACACTATATTTTTGTGAAAACTAACTCTTTTTAAGTAGTTGTAAGTAGATAGAATTATGAAAAAACAATAAATTGGTCTACCGAGACCCTAAAGATAAATGCTTTTATGCATTAAATAATAATAATTATGTTTTAAGTACGAGTGTGAAAAATCATTTGTTTTGGAATGATCATAATGTGAGGAATCTCAATAAAAAATAAAATTACTTTTTTGTTTTATTTTTTTACTAGTTTTCGCCCGCGGCTCCGCCCGCATCAATGTCGATCCCTCGGGAATAATACTTTTTCCCGGGATAAAAGGTAGCCTATGTCCTTCTCCGTACTCTAGAGAACTTGTTTGCAAAACTTCATGATGATCGGTTCAGTAGTTACGGCGTGAAAGCGTAACAAACAAATAAACAAACTCACTTTCGCATTTATAATATTGGTAAGGATAAGGATACTTAAGTACCACCTTTTGGCCGAGAATTCATGGCGTTTTCTGCATGAAATATATAGATGTCAGTGACGTGCACAGACATTTATCATAGGGTAGACATAATTATAAAACTTACCTTACAACTATACCACCTATATACCTTACCTTACTATACGGCTAGTTAACTACAACTCGTTTAATCTAAGCTCATTTTATCATCTAAATTTAAGCGACACAACTTTCACATGAAAATATTTTTGTCACAAATGAAATTTAACTGATAAAGCATTTAATTTTAAAATAAAACTTTCTTCTTGGATTGTTTGTAAACACGTCAATCAATGGCATTGTTTATGACATTGACATAAGTATGAATAATATCTATGGAGTTCTTGGCGGGAATTTCGACGGAGAGCACGGCTTGTGTTTTGTATTGTTTTGTAAATTGTTTCTAGTGGACTTTATAATGTGAAATCGGTGTAATTTGGTGTTATAAATGCCCATGTTTATGAACAATGTATGGAATAACCGAAATAAACTGTCACGGTGCGGCTGTAGTGAGATTTACTTAGCGGGCTGGTGGACCGCCTCGCCTCGTTGCGTCTGTGATCAAGCCAGTGGATTCGTGGAAATTGTCGCCAGGGGCTCCGTAGAGTCAATGAAATGAACTACACCATCGTTTCATTGATAACAAGACTTAGAAAAAAGCGCGGGAAAACTCATTTATACTTGATACTGGCTAAATACGTAACGCGTGAAAGCCATAAATAAATAAAAAAAAAATAATAATAATATCTATAATGACATTGACAAGTGACGATGACATTTACATCGCGCGCGGCAGCCAATAGAAACCTCGGAGACATTGTCTCAAATTCACACACACAGCGCAAATTTGCTTTGCATGTGTGAGCCGATGAAAGATGTTTACTTGTACTACTACAAAAGCGATTTCCTGTCGGTGTATAATAATATTCTATGTGTGCGTAAAAAGTCAGACCTTTGAAATTTTGTCTTACGCGGCTTACGCGTATAGATACTGCTTAGTGCTTAGCGCGGGCACCCGCGGGCCGCGGCCGCAGCGCCGTACTTGAACAAAATCGACTGTAAAATATTTGCTAGCAGAATTTTGCAGGCGCACTGAATATGACTATTTTATTGTTAGAAAAAAAATTGTATTTATTTAGCGACTGCAGGGTAGACAGTGTCTAACAGTCTATATGGACTGCACGTCACTGATAGATGTGTGAAGAATTAGATATTTCATCTTAGTTCCCAAAGTCATCGTTAGATGGCAGTAGGTCAACTACTAGTTAACTAAACTTATAAGAATGTTTTAAAGCAAACAAATTTAATAATACAATATGATTTTTGTTGTCATTTGTATTCGTCGTCGTCGGCAGATCCTCTTAGTCTCCACTGCAGGAGCATGACCCTCTCTGTACTACCGAAGCCATACTTGGCCAGATCATCATTTCGTGTAGGTGTCACGGTCAATCGACTATGCACACCCTGGTGTCAGAGTTCTTCGGAACCGCCTCTCAACCTCTGACGTGGTTCCTTTAACGACTACCAGATGGCAGCCGGGACCACCGGCTTAACGTGCCTTCCGAAGCACGGAATCATCTTTATTATCAGACAATCAGGTGATTCAAGCCTGCAATGTCCTAACCAAACTGGAAACAACTAAACAAAGTATGCTTCCGGTGGGAATCGAACCCACGACCCCCGGGTCAACAGGCAAACGCCTTAACCACTGGACCACGGAGGCTGTTACCACGGAGGCACTTGGCCAGAGCAGACAGAGGATTTGGCCTACACTCTCCTCGCTGGCCAGACGGGTTGGAGAGGTCTCATTGATGTTTATGAGCTTTGTTTAGCTTGTATTTCCTAAGTCGCCTCTTACGACATCCACGGGAAGACTTGGAGTGGTCCTATTCTACTCTGCCGGAAACCACACGGCGATCATTTGTATTCATATCTGTTAAATATAGCACTTAACGCCCTCTGTGTATAGTTGCAGCGCAACTTTATTTTATTTATTTATTTATTTTATTTTATTTTATACATTCGGATGACCAACAGCAACATTAGTAATATAGCTTATAAAGTAGCAAACAGTAAGCCAATTGTTGGCGACGGCTCATATGTTAGTTATTATAAATATATTATTCGTATTTTGCCAAGTTACCTTACCTAATACTCGTAGAATAAGTTGAAAAATGTACTAGCTTTAAGCCGCGCCCCTCCACCAAATCAGTCTGTATACAATCCTCGGCGCGTCCGCACGTTGCCATTTTTCGCAATAAACCGCGTTTTCCCTTACTCGGAGTTTCATTTTTACGGACCAGTACTACTGCCGTTAACACCAATAATAGGTCTTCACAAATAGACACAAATTACAATTTAAAATTACGGGAACGCCAAAGTCACGTTTTAGTTAAGTACTAAAATGCAATAGTAGATTTAAAATAAAAAGAAATGGGTTCAAAAGCATTGCTAGCTATTTGCAATATATAAATAACTAGCTTTCGCCCGCGGCTCCGCCCGCGTTAATGTCGATCCCTCGGGAATAGTACTTTTTCCCGGGATAAAAGGTAGGGGGGTAAGGCCTATGTCCTTCTCCGCACTCCAGAGAACTTGTATGCAAACTTTCATGATGATCGGTTCAGTAGTTACGGCGTGAAAGCGTAACAAACAAACAAACTCACTTTCGCATTTATAATATTAGTAAGGATAAAATGAATAAGAAGCTTCTAGTAGCAATATATAGCATTAACACACCTGAAACGGACTAGGAAATGTTGAAAAAACTATTTTATTATATGAAAAAAATACTAGTTTGTATGAAACGTCAAGATGATACCACCTTGATAGGAATTCTAATAACTCGTGACTTTTTCAAATATGCACAGATAATAATAACAAAATATTTAATTATTATCTTTATTGAACATCAAATACAAAATCGCAATTTTGTACAACTTTACAGTCTAAACAAGAACAATGGACTGTTACAAATCTAACATTTTAATCAAAACATGAAGTACAGTCAATCTTGATTCAGTAATAAGATAACATTTATTTAATACAGTGTTACATGCATACAAATGAAAATAATGAATAATACAATTATTAAGTAATTCGAACAATTGAAGATATCTTAATTCTTCATTGAAAAATCAAAACAAAAAGCGATGTCTAACAAATTTAAAAAAAATAAAAAAATCATATTTCTAAATGATCGTTTTCCAACTTATCAAAATTACGCTAAACAATAGTATAAACTATTTTTTCTTACAAGACGGCATTGATGCAAGTGTCAAATTAAAAATAATCAAGATAGTATTTTATCATTCATGACATTAACACTCCTTTTTATCAAAATAAAAATTAACACTGAGTTGAATCAACGCCTAGTGAGAAAAATAAATGGCGGCAAACTATAGTGAGCAGAAAATGTATCCGCGGCATTGAATTAGAAAAACTATGGAACAAGCATTGCGCTCAAAACTGACACCACGCAAAGTAGATCAAAGCGGGCGGGGCTTAAAAAGTATATCTTTTCGCGAACTAGTCTGCCACGCGCTCCGTGACGAACCGACGCGTCGATAAAAGCATTTAACGACATATTTTTTTGTAAACATCGGCGCAATTTTAACGAATTAAGAAAAAAATGACTTCTGGTGTAGTAAAGTGGTGCAGGAAACGCAAGGAAAGGCGGAAAAGTGACACTGGAGAAACTTATCATAGCGAGCGAGGCGAGCTGCTTCCGCTATGTTGACACCATAGCGTTCATTAGATATGTTGACACCGCCCCGAAACTTACGCACTCATAGACGAAGATAAGTTTGCGATTGGCCGCAAACTTATCTTCGTCTATGAGTGCGTAAGTTTTTCGTTGTGATTTGAGTTAAGTTTGTTTGCGTAAATGGGACTGATATTGAATCGTTAGTTGTATAAGATTACGCTTCCATAGTTTTTCTAATTCAATGTAATAATACTATTAAAAGGTACAATATTTTTTAAGTCAAATTTGAATATCTGATTAAAAAGCTTTTTCGATTTATTTATCATGGTAGATTAAATTGAAAAAAAAAAAAACGTTTTTAGGTCTCTCGGGCATACTAGAATTAGTATGGAATCTTATTGCCCACGGTCAAAGACCATCCAGACCACTTTGCTTGAGACACCGTTTAAGAGAAGGTGTGATGAAAAAATAATATCGAATTCACATCACCGCATTTACAAAGGTACAGACATAGAATTAGTGTTACACGATGCTGAGCTGGTCTTTGAGGAGTTTCGTTTCTTCTATGAGCGTCGAGATCTGACCCGTCCTGGAATTAATCGATCGATTTCATTATTTACTAAAGATTACATTATCTTTACCTTTCATGAAGTCTGGGCGAAAAGAAAAAAATCACAAGAATCATGACAATAAGCGATGCAGCTAGCAACTCATTTTGATTTCGTTTTCAATCATTACGCCCACCAACACGCTAAACGTGGCCTTTCGGTCGTATGGCCTTAGGTTCTGTCTACCCCGTAAGGGATAAAGACGTGATAATATGTATGTATGTATTTATCAACCTCCAAATTTGGGTTATAAGCGGTGGTAAAATACCGATGTTTAGAGGCTTATATTTTAAACCATTAATTTTTTAATCAAACTATTGGAACGCACATAGATTATGATAAGATAAATTGATTTATCTAATGCTGAAAATTGTACCAATATTATCAAATGTCGCCGCGAGTCCCTTTCGCCATTTGTATGGAGGTTGTCGATTCCAGGGGAGCCTTAATAAAAACAGTCAACCATATAAAAGCCGCAATGTATTATGATGTGATGACTAGCTCTGTGGCGCAGCGGTCAACACGCCAGCCTGCGACACGGAGTGACCGGGTTCGATCCCCGGCCAGGTCAAGATGGAAAATGATCTTTTCCAGATTGGCCTGGGTCTTGGATGTGTATCTATATATGTATTTGTTATAAAATATAGTATCGTTGAGTTAGTATCCCATAACACAAGTCTCGAACTTACTTTGGGGCTAGCTCAATCTGTGTGATTTGTCCGTATATATTTATTATTTATTATTATTATTATTATTATGTGACGATAAAAACGTTGTACACAGTAGTTGTTAAAAGTTAGCAAATAAGCCTACTGTACAAAAATTTTACGCAAAATAAATAAGAACCTTTACTTGTGACGGACACGAACAAGAAACGCGAAAATAAATAAATATATACGGACAAATCACACAGATTGAGCTAGCCCCAAAGTAAGTTCGAGACTTGTGTTATGGGATACTAACTCAACGATACTATATTTTATAACAGATACATATATAGATACACATCCAAGACCCAGGACAATCTGAAAAAGATCATTTTCCATCTTGACCTGGCCGGGGATCAAACCCGGTCACTCCGTGTCGCAGGCTGGCGTGTTGACCGCTACGCCACGGAGCTAGTCAAATAAAAGAAACTAAAAGAAACTCACTGTTGCTGCAGTATGGAGGAGATGGTGTCGCGGTGAGACTTGCCGAGCGCGATGTCCTTCTTCTTGTAGTCCTCCTGCCACTGCTTCAGCTGGAAAAAGCGGGGCGTTCAATTACGTATTTTTGGCAATATTTTGACCCCCACTCCCCCTAGGCAAAATCTTGTAAGCTTCAACTCGACCCCCTAAATCTCAACTGAGATTTCGGTGCTTAATTTTGTTAAAAAGGCAATATTTTTTATGCAATTTAAAAATAAAATTGTAGTACATTCACGAAGATTGAAGTTCTAGGTATAAAAGCGAAAAGAAAAAAATATGCGTTATATTTAATTATATTAATAGCATTACAATGCTTGGTTTAATAATAAAATCGAAAATATGTGATTAAAACATTTCGCCACGTAGGATTTGAACCGAAATCTCAGGCCCGTCGACGCTCTCGGCCACTGAGCTGCCGTAGCCTCAAATCACCGCGGCGAATTTGTTCATCACATACACGCATTCGAAAATGCGTATGCGTAATCTCCATTACTACCTTTGTCTAGCTCCGTGGCGCAGCGGTCAACACGCCAGCCTACGACACGAGAGTGCCCGGGTTCGATCCCCGGCCAGGTCAAGATAGAAAATGATCTTTTTCTAATTGGCCTGGGTCTTGGATGTGTATCTATATATGTATTTGTTATAAAATATAGTATCGTTGAACTAGTATCCCATAACACAAGTCTCGAACTTACTTTGGGGCTAGCTAGATCTCTGGATTTGTCCGTATATATTTATTTATTTTACCTATTACTTATTCGTAGATTACTACCCACTATTTAGAAGTGTGTTATCCAACTTAATTCATACAGTTTTCTAACAAATCTCTCGGGTCCTTGGTGAGCTGCAACATTATTATTATTTCGCGATATTTCTGCAAGGAATTTTTACTATATACAGCGTGTAAATTGACCCTCGACATTCCCTTTACGGGGTGACTCAGCCCATCAATATGAACAACTTTTCCTATTGGAACAATGCTGGGAACTCAAAAAAAATTACGTCATTTCCATACAAAAGAGTCCCGCCGCCCGGCCAGTTTGTATGAAAATGTCGATTTTTTTTTGAGTTCCCAGCATTGTTCCCCTAGGAAAAGTTGTTCATATAGATGGGCTGAGTCACCCCGTAAAGGGAATGTCGAGGGTCAATTTACACGCTGTATAAATGTCAATTACGGGTAACTCACACGTGCTAAGTCAGCTACAGGCCGACATGTTTCAACCTCATCCAGAGGTCTTCCTCAGGGCGAAAAATAATGTTCTTATCTCGCGTTAGTTTTAATCAAAAAAGATTTTTTATTGTTTCAACGTATTCAAGGCTGATTTAGATACGAACCTCTCTGCTCTTGTCGGTGGCGTGTTGTCGCAGCATCTGAATCCGTTCCTGCAGCCGCTCGCCCACAGCCTTGTACCGCGACAGCTCCGCCAGCAGCTCCCGCTCAGCTGCTGTGGCTGACGATGACCCGCGCATGTTGCGGATCACCGCTGAACACCTGCAATAAGTTAACAATTATCAAACAACCATCATCACACCTCTTTGTGTTTTGGCGAGTACCGTTCTTTTTTTTTTTGAACTGACTATGTAGCTAGCTCCAAGTGAGCTTTCGCTACTTCACCGGGCGTTGAGGCGAGGGCAGAGTGCCCTCAACCTTTATAGACAATATCACCAAAGGGCCACCAGGAGGGACGGACCTCGGCTTTGTGCGCAAGGCTTGGAGAGACAGCAAACTCTCATATTGCCTGATAGGCCGCGTATACGTGCATGCAAGCCTGAAGGGCCAATCTGAGAAACAATGGCAAAAGCCTTTGGAGAGCAGCAACTCTCATCTTTTGCCTTATGGGCCGAGGCGAGTTCCATGTACAAGCTTGAACCTATAAACCGACCGGCGGATCCCACCACGCCATTAGGACATCATGGAGCCGAACATTGCCGAAGGCGACCGAATACATACGAAGCCGGGCCGGACCTCACTTGTTTTCCCTCTGATCTCTTGTCTCGTCAATAATAAATTTCTAAATAGACTTTTTATTTGGGATATAAAAGCAACCAGACTTACATACATTCATACAGTCCTCTTACACTACGTGGCGCAGTGGTTAACACGCCAGCCTGCGACACGAGGGTGCCCGGGTTCGCCTCGGCCAGATCGAGATGGGAAACAATCTATTTTAGATTTACCTGTGTCTTGGATGTTTATCTATATAAGTATCTATTACAAAATATATAGTATCCTTGAGTTAGTATCCTACGACGGTTACTTATCATAAACAAAAATAGGTTATGTACGAATTTTAAAACACCTAAAACGTTACGTATTTTTTGTACGGTGCAACCGTACAAAATGTATAGTCAGCACTTTACGCTACACACGGCGTTTATTCCCTTACCTGTTTAGTACACGTTTTGGCTAGCAGCTAACCACGCGTGCTCCCGGTAGCAATCATTTCCCGGTACATTTATCATTGTGACAGTAAATAAATATAATTTACTTGAGTCTCGTGTTTTATCTATCAATATCAATATCATAGTGTGTTAGAGGTGAGCATTAGCCCGTACATACTGGTCCTTCGAACATTTATTTTGGACCTCGTGGTGTGACGTGTAATTTCCGCGTGTGACGTGTGACTATTCCACGTGTGACTGTGAGGTACATATTGAACCAGCAACTTTAGTGGAGTTATCGAAGAGTGTATCATACGAACTTTATCAGACTATCAACACAACAGTGAACTATCATTGGGTATCATCATCAGCGGCAGGTACCAAGCAGCAGCAACCAGGTTCCTGCACATACAACTCTCCGAGTATACAAGTAAGATCTTTCCAATTTTCGATCTTACACTATCATATCCAACATGGAAGATATTTTGCAGACGCAGCAACAACTTGCTGCGGCAATTGAGCAGATTTATACAAACTTTAAAAAAGACGGTTCTGATAGGAAGACCGCCGACTACATCAACCTACGTTAGGTTGAACACGTTAGATAAATACTGGCTTGACTTTCAGTGCAATCATAGCAACTTGTGTAGTTATGGGATTAAGTCTGACCCTTACTTCACCACCAATCAATTTGAGGCGGTGAAGGAGCGCTACGAAAACATACGCGCAGTCATTCAAAACTATCAACCTGCTCAGGAAAGTAGGCCAACAACACCCCTGCTGAAACCTGCGACTCCTCTCGGGTTTTCAGGACCTTTGAAGCCGTTGTCAGACTCCAAGGGCACAAATAGCAAAACAGATGACATGTTAAGGAAACAGGCTAGCAATTTTCGAGCTTTTCAACGAACTGTATCGGCTATCAACATTGATTCGGTATCAGAAAAGTGGGAATTTGAAGACCTTCTAAAAAATTTACAATCTCGTTGGTCAGCTATCGATACCTTACATTGGGAACTCGATAGCGATTAAGAGGGTTCAAATCAGGAGTATGAAAGTAGTTTTTCACATTACAAACAAATTTACAACGAAGTTAAAACAGCTATCAACAAAAAGCTTTGGCCGGCTTCGCATAGGGAAAAGGTGACCCCAAAAATGGACATTCCAGTGTTCACGGGTAATTATCATCAGTGGTCATCTTTTAAAGATTTATTTTCAGAAAGCATCCATAGTAATCCCCATATTACAAACGCCCAAAAAATGCAGTTTTTAAAGGCTAAAGTTAGAGGACAGGCGGAGAGACTGATACAACATTTATCAATCAGTTCGGATAACTACCCTGTGTGTTGGGACATCCTCAATCACAGGTATAATAACCGTAAATTAATATTCACTTCGCATGCTAATATTTTGTTGAATCTGCCCACCAGTCAAAAATTATCAATAAGCCACATTAAACGTATCCACGACGTCGCTTATGAGACCTTAAACGCGATTAAAAACTTAGGGTTTGACGTCACGTCGTGGGACCCACTGATTGTACACATTTTAGCTCAAAAATTAGATCCCGACAGTTATAACGACTATGTGCAATCAGTTAAACAGCCGCGCGAGTTACCAGTAATAAAGGATTTTTTAGAATTTTTGGAAAGCAAATTTACAAGCATGGAGACATTTGGTCGAAAGTCCGATAATCAAACTACATCGGGTACCAGTAAGCCTAATGTTCAATATCAAAAACCTAATTTTCCTAGGGCATCATACTCGTCTAGTAGCCAAAATAAACCGCTATCAGATCATACCAAAAGTAATTCATCAAATAATTATCAAGTAAAATATTATAAATGTGCAGTGTGCAACAGCAATGACCATGCCGTATTTTATTGTCAGAAGTTCCTAGATATGTCGCCTTATAACAAAAAACGTACTATTTCCAAATTAAATATATGCCATAACTGTCTTTATGACCATCGTGGTAAGGATTGTATTTCCGAGAAAAGATGTCGTACTTGCAACGGACGACACAATACAATTCTACACGAGGCTTACGGCTCTGCTAGCAATCAGACACCATCGACATTAAACAACGCGCCGGCCGCCGGGCAAGGAATGCCAACACGAGGTTCCCACGTGTCGGTCCAAGCTGAAAATCCCGAAATACTTTTAGCAACAGCTATTATAAAGGTACAAAGGGCCGATGGCACCTATATATACCTACGAGCCCTAATTGATCAAGGTAGCCAGGTCTCACTTATTTCGGAGAATGCGGCTCAGCAGTTAGGAATACCTCGACAAGGAGCTAAGGGAAAAGTAATATCAGGGATCGGAAATAAACCTAGCAGCTGTAAGGGTGGACTTAACATCAATTGTTCATCTATATACAGTGATTACTCTTTTCAAGTCGATGTTCTTATCATGAAAACATTAACTATATATTTACCTAGCACGTCGTTTAGCAAAATATTAAGCCCGTATTTAGACAATATCCAGCTTGCCGATCCTGAGTACCACGTACAACGTCCCATTGACCTCTTGTTAGGTGCGGAGGTGTATTCAGAGATTTTGTTAGAGGGTGTTTGCAAACCAAGCGGCACCCTACCCATAGCACAACAAACCCGTCTCGGGTGGATACTAAGTGGCAAGGTGAACAACACCTTACACTGCAACGTCATCATTAACGACGAAGATGAGATGAGAAGATTCTGGGAGATTGAAGACATCAAGGCAGAGCAGACGTTATCAGAAAAGGATCAAAAGTGTATTGACTTCTACAAAGCAACCACTGTTAGACGTCCAAATGGTCAATACGAGGTTAGGTTACCCTTCAAATTAAATTTTGATCAAATATTAGGTAAATCTCGTGGAAAGGCAATTGCTCAATTCAAACAATTGGAGCGGAAATTTGATCATCAAGCGGAATTTGCGCAACAATACAAGTTGTTTATAAATGAATATATTTCACTCGGACATATGACGCCAGTTCAGGGAAATGCCGACACTACACAATGTTTCCTACCTCATCATGGCGTTCATAAAGCTGGGTCCACAACAACTGCTTTACGTGTGGTATTCAACGCCTCCTCCAAGACATCATCTGGTTACAGCCTTAATGACGTCATGGAACAAGGACCCAACTTACAACAAGATCTACAGAGACTTATCATTGAATGGAGACAGTTCAAATTCGCTTTTACCGCAGACTTAGAAAAAATGTTTAGGTATATTTGGCTCAACGAATCAGATCAAAATTTACAACAAATAGTTTGGAGAAACAATCCCTACGATCCCTTACAATCATATAAATTAGCTACGGTCACATATGGCACTAAATCAGCCCCCTTTCTTGCGATGATGACTCTGCGTCAACTCGCACAAGACGAGAACTTAAATTTTCAAGGTACTGAAGCAGTCAGTGTCCTTGAGAGGTCGTTTTACACTGATGATTTAATTTACGGTTCCCACACTATTGAGCATGGTATAAGGTTACAAAAGGATTTGGTGAACCTGTTAAAGTCAGGCGGGTTTAACCTAAGAAAGTGGAGATCAAATTGTTCGGAATTACTGAAGGATGTAGAGTGTGACCAGAGCAATCAGAATGGGTTCGATTTCAAACAACCCGAATCGACGAAAACATTAGGACTCAGTTGGAGCGCATGTGAAGATGCCTTTATTTTACAATTAAAGGTAGATACATCTACGTCATCACCATTGACTAAGAGAGCATTGTTATCATCGATTTCAAAATTTTTTGATCCGCTAGGCTGGATTGCCCCCTTAATAACCAAATTGAAATTATTATTCCAAAAAAGTTGGCTTTTGAATGCAGGATGGGACGACACGTTACCGGAATCTATTCAAAGGGAATGGGGGAAAATTACCGAAGATATTAGCAGCATTAAACCATTTAAGTTACAAAGATGGTTACACACACAGCAAGGCGAAGAAATACAGCTACACGGGTTTTGCGATGCCTCTACAAAAGCCTATGCCTGCGCCATATATTGCAAAACAAACAATTTGGGCAAGGTATCAATCAACTTGGTAGCTGCGAAAACAAAATTAGTTCCAATTAATAAAAACGTAACCCTACCCAGACTTGAGCTCTGTGGAGCGCTACTTTTATCAAAACTAATAGCTAAAGTTCAGAAGTACATAAAGGACTGTAATATCAAGATTTATTGTTGGGCAGACTCCATGGTTGTGTTGGGTTGGCTCAATGGTGATCCTCGTCGCTGGCAGGCATTTGTCGCGAATAGAGTGACCGAAATCACAGCAGTCGTACCACCAGCCAACTGGCGATACGTTAAATCAGAGGACAACCCAGCCGACTGTGCGAGCAGAGGATTGGACGCATCACAGCTGCACGATCATGTTCTGTGGTGGCAGGCCCCATCATGGTTACCACTACATCAAGAATCCGATATCACCATCAACAAATACACTACAGATCAAGAAGAGAAAAAATGTAAGTTGACCAACATGGTCCTAAAGTCAGACAATGAGCAGTGTATCATACAAGATCTTCTAGACAAGTTTAGCTCGTATACTAAAATTAAAAGAATATTAGCATGGGTTTTACGATTTAAGAATATTAAGCAACATAAACAAGCATATTTATCTCTTCAAGAACTAAAGGAAGCAAATATATTATTAATTAAGTATGTACAACAGCAAGCATTTTATGAAGACATTAGCAATTTAAAAAAGCAAATTAAAATTAAATCTACAAGCAAAATATTAAATTTAAATCCTTACCTTGACGCAGATGGTATCGTCAGAGTAGGCGGGAGGCTGCGGCATGCGGGCTTAAGTGAGGATGTAAAACATCCCATTATACTTCCTAAGGACAGCAGATTATCAGATTTAGTAATTGACTACACCCATAATGTACTTACCCTTCATGGCGGTGCCAGAGTAACAGCAGCGGCAATTCGACAGAGGTACTGGATAATTGGTGGGAATCGAGCGGTTAAGAAGCGGTTGCGTAACTGCGTTACATGTCGCAGACACAATCTTACGAAGCAACAACAACTTATGGGGGACCTACCTCCGGCCAGATGTAACCCCACTACCCCATTCTATAACACAGGGTGCGATTTTACCGGTTACCTATCAATCAAGGCTAACAAGGGTCGTGGTGTAAAAACCACTAAGGGATACGTCGCCGTTTTCATATGCATGGCGACTAAGCTCGTGCATCTGGAGCTAGTCTCCGATCTATCATCCTCGGCGTTTCTGGCAGCACTACGAAGGATGGCATCCAGGAGAGGCTGCCCTCGCCATATGTACACTGATAATGGGACCAACTTTGTAGGGTCGAGCAAGATATTGGAACTGGAATACGAGCATTATCAAAAATTGTTCACCGACAATCAGTTACTGGCAAATATCACTGACATGCAAATTGAATTTCATATGAACGCACCCTCCTGGCCCTCAGCGGGGGGTCTCTGGGAGTCAGCTGTAAAAAGCTTGAAATATCATTTAAAAAGGGTTATCCGCGACCAAAAACTTACTTACGAAGAGTTCTCCACAATCTTAGCACAGTGTGAAGCAGTGCTAAACTCAAGGCCTCTTTGTCCTTTGACAGAGGACCCAGAGGACTTAGACTTCCTAACGCCATCTTCATTTATCAACATCAGTAGTAATTTAAATGTGCTAGAAACTGAGTCAGATATGCGTACACGATGGTATCTGACTCAAAAAATAGTGCGAGACATTTGGCGGAGATGGCGCAATGAGTATCTCAGTCAACTAACATCCAGAAGCAAGTGGAAAACAGAGCAAGCCAATATACAAATCAACGATATTGTGACAATAAACGACCCTAATCTACCACCTGGGAAATGGGCGATGGGCCGCGTAACAGAATTACATCCAGGCAGTGATGGGTTAGTTAGGGTTGTCACCCTAAAAACAAAAAATGGCTACATTAAACGTCCAATCGTTAAGTTGTCACCACTACCTGTTAACGATGCCGGGAAGGATCAGGTGTTAACACCTGAGTCGGAACAGAAGCGTACCAGAACGAGATCAAAAGCAAAAGGAAGTTTTGTGTCCTTAGTGACCGCTTTAATGTGTTTTATGAGCATACTAACAACATCGCATTGTTCGTTTAATGTAACCCAATACTAATCACACGATCTATTTCGACAAAGTAGGAAACATGCAATTAGTTCGAGATGAGTGGAAGATAGTAAGCTACTATAACATGGAGCCCTACTGGCAAGGGTTACAGGCGTGTGAAGAATATTTGAAATATCTAAACTCTCTATGCACAAAAATAAAAGAAAACACTCATTGCAAAATCGTATCAATACAGTTACAGCAAGAATTCTCAGAACTTAATTACTATAATAGGATGTTGCTAAGTCAACACTCCAGCTCTCGTGCGCACGCCAGACAGCGTCGGCGCCGCGGGCTTATCGACGGGGTCGGGTATCTCGCAAATAGCCTCTTCGGAGTACTGGATGCTCGATTCGCGGAAAAGTACCAAACAGACATACAGCTTTTACGCGACAACGAAGATCACCTTTCATCACTTATCAAAAATCAAACCAATAGAAGCAGAGTTCAATGTTTTGAAGCGAAATCAGGATTTTATCGACAAACAACATAAAATGTTAAATCAGTTATCAATAAAATTACAACAAATTGCTACGGAAACTAATATTGATATACAGCGAAATTACATTATTAGCGATTTTAGCCTAGGAGCATTGGCCGCAAGCAACATATTACGTCATTTAAAGTCTATTCAAACAACCTTATTAGACACTATCACAGATATCTACCATGGACGATTCATTTTTCATTTAATATCTCCAGGACAACTGAAAGAAGAGCTCAGCATTATATCAACCCATCTTTCTAAGGACATTTTACTACCTATCAACATACAGACAGATCTCAAAAATATTTATCATTTAATAAGGGTCAAAACGAGAATGTCTGAAGATTATTTAATATTTGAATTAAGATTGCCTCTTACTAGAGGCTTACTAGTCGAGACGCTTATGAGATCATGCACATTATACCTATACCTCGCATAACAAATAACAACACGGACAGCGTTATTCCTGTCGCGGAGTTCGTAGCTATTAATATACGTAAAGATTCCGTCTTTGGGTTATCTAAAAATGATGTACAATCATGTTCCCACGACGACACGACCGGCTTTATATGTTTTATCCAAAGGCCGGTGTATCATATTACGAGTGACGAAAGGTTTTGTGCCACAGTCCCAAACACCGGGAAGTGTGAGTTCAAAACCGATACGTGTAGCAATCAATGGTTCGAGGTCAATAAAGTAAACAAATATTTTTTTTTCTGTTGTGATCATTGTCCGATACGTGTATTATGCGACGATCAAGTAGGTTTCAGTCAGTTAACAAAAACGGGGATCATAAGCATTGATTATGGATGCATTAAAAAAACTTTCAATTTCACTGTTTTTTCTCATCATGAAGGCAGAAGCGAGGTTAGTACAAAACCTGATCTAGTGACATCAGATATTGAACCCATTAACCATATCTTAAATTTATCAATTCCCACGACCGAACTTGCGAATGATGTCGAGTTGAACAGTTCTTACGATTTACAAAAGATTAAAAATCAAATCAAGCTCATACAACTAAATTCCAATCTGTCAGATAAAATATCGTATCATGATATTCACCACTATACAACATTCTACACAGCCCTTGGAGTGGTGATCCTTATTGCCCTGGCGTTCTGGTGGGGAAGGATCCGCAGGAATAAGAAACAGCACAATCATCACGCAAGCAGTTCCCAAGAACAGTCAGTTGCGGCAGCAGAGGACGGGGATATCGAGATGCGGACCCTGCCTCGCCGCTCGGCTCAATCGCGAGCTATAGACGAGACGAAGTCCAGTAGAGACCAGTGCTTGAGAAACAGTGAAGTGGAGTGTGTAAATGATCATTATAGTGAAATGCCGTTATCAGTGCGTAAGGTAGATAAGTGTACAACGCCTATTGTGCGAAAGGCCGAATTCAATTAGGGACTTTATCGTTTTATCAAAATATTGTCTTTCATCCTGTAAACGCATCTTTCATCTGCCGTCGGGAGCATGTACGGTGCAACCGTACAAAATGTATAGTCAGCACTTTACGCTACACACGGCGTTTATTCCCTTACCTGTTTAGTACACGTTTTGGCTAGCAGCTAACCACGCGTGCTCCCGGTAGCAATCATTTCCCGGTACATTTATCATTGTGACAGTAAATAAATATAATTTACTTGAGTCTCGTGTTTTATCTATCAATATCAATATCATAGTGTGTTAGAGGTGAGCATTAGCCCGTACATTTATTTTTTATTTTTTAGTCTATTGTTTCATTTGACCGAAAATTCAATTGCCATATTGTTGAAATTACGATTTTTTATTGTTATTTTTTTTAAAAGCTATATGCTTTGTATTGCAACCCAACGTTAATCCGCAGATAATATTGCTATATGTTTTATTTAACAAAAAAATGATTTCCATATTATTAAAAGACAGCATTTCAAATGATAAAAGTAATTTAATAAAAAGGCTATCATTTATTCTGCATACCAGCTAGTAATCTTTATTAACTAAGTAGCTTTCGCCCGCGGCTCCACTCGCGTCAATGTCGATCCCTCGGGAATAGTTCTTTTTCCCGGGATAAAAGGTAGCCTATGTCCTTCTCCGTACTCCAGAGAACTTGTATGCAAAATTTCATGATGATCGGTTCAGTAGTTACGGCGTGAAAGCGTAACAAACAAACAAACAAACTCACTTTCGCATTTATAATATTACTAGCTTTCGCCCGCGGCTCCGCCCGCGTCAATGTCGATCCCTCGGGAATAGTACTTTTTCCCGGGATAAAAGGTAGCCTTTGTCCTTCTCCGTACTCCAGAGAACTTGTATGCAAAATTTCATGATGATCGGTTCAGTAGTTACGGCGTGAAAGCGTAACAAACAAACAAACAAACTCACTTTCACATTTATAATATTAAGTAAGGATAAGGATAAGGATTATGTGAATGAATTTTAATATATTAATTTTGCGTGTTCAAAATTATTATTAATTAAATTAAAGTTGTTTATATTTCAAACATTAGATAAAAAGGTACCTAGGTGTTTTATTTTTCAAAAGGAAACCTAACAAACCTAACCTATTTTCCTCTACAAAGTTGTTTTTGGGTCTATATTATTTTCGCCCTAAGCTCGAGTGATGTTTTGGTCGGGTACGGGCGAAGCCCCCCCCCCCCCCCCCCCCCATCACGCCCAAGACCTGGGTCTTGGGCGTGATGGGGCCAATATAAAAAATAACTTTTTTATATCTTGACCTGGACCCTGGACCTCTGACGTGGCAGCCTAGCTTGATGACCACAGAGCCCGTCAAGATGATAATGATGACTGTGGTTAATTACCTGTATTTGATGTCGTCCTGATGTTTCTCTGCAAGCGCGCATTTGTCTTGAAGCGCGCTAGATTGCACCTGCGCGTCATTTATTTCAGCCTGAAATATATTTATATTTTTTAATCGTTTTTTTTTCAAACGATATCTAAGATCTTAAACTATGGTGCTTTATATTGTACTAGCTTTCGCCCGCGGCTCCGCCCGCGTCAATGTCGAACCCTCTGGACCAGTACTTTTTCCCGAGATAAAATGTACCCTATGCCCCCAGATAATGTGTATACAAAATTTCATGATGATCGGTGCAGTAGTTAGAACGTGAAAGCGTAACAAACAAACTCACTTTCGCATTTATAATATTAGTGACAGCTCCGTGGCGCAGTGGTTAACACGCCAGCCTGCGACACGAGGGTGCCCGGGTTCGATCCCCGGCCAGGTCAAGATGGAAAATGATCTTTTACAGATTGGCCTGGGTCTTGGATGTTTATCTATATATGTATTTGTTATATAATATAGTATCGTTGAGTTAGTATCTCATAACACATCGAACTTACTTTGGGGCTAGCTCAATCTGTGTGATTTGTCCGTATATATTTATATTTAGTTATATTGTATTAAATAAATAAAAACAAAAAAAATATATTTTTGGCAGTGTTTTTATTTTGCATTCACAATGCTATTTTGATATAGTTTTATTAACGACCTAAGGACCTGTAGGTACACAGAAGTGCACATTATGCATTCTTAGCGAGTGACGCCTTTCGCCCGATAAAGTCAGTCGAAACTCGCCTACCTAACTAGGCAGTCTTGCTATACCGCGTCGCGTCCAAAGTGAATTAACTGTAATCAAATTGTATTCGTGTGTCTGTGACAATAAACGGAGTGAATGTTAATTGTGGTTTTATATTAGAACTCATCTACTTCTAAGGACTAACCTACATTGGTGACTCGACATCCACCTCAAAGGTATAAATCTACAAACCTAAGGTAGCTGGTTCAAATCCCGCCCGCTAGAAATTTTTTCACCATATATTATTTCATAATTTAATGAGAGTATATCAAAAAAGCATTGTGAATGAAAAATAAAAACACAAAAATAATACATGGCTTCCTACATATTACTTGATTTTCAAATTCATTGTAAAATGAGTTGAATCAAATACCTCACTTGTAAATGTCGGGTAGTTGTGTAGGTGACGTAAGCCATAACAAGTATAAGGGGAATAGGATATGGTGGAGAATTTCGGCGCCGAGGTATGAATGGGCCGGTTCGTCCGGGGAAGTACCACACTCTCACAGAAAATCGACGTTTGAGTAGAAGCTTTACCGCTTCTATGCTTCGTTCGGTGAGTGAGAGTACCGGAGGCACATTCTTCCCCGTATCCTCCCCCTTACTCTTTGAAAGGCCGGCAACGTTCTTGTCACGCCCTGGTGTTGCAGTTGTCCATGGGCAGCGCCGATCGCTTACCATCAGGTGACTCGCATGCTCGTTTACCAATCTATATCACAAAAAAATGTGTGAGTCTTGCGTTGTAGGTGGTACCTGCAGCTAGTACATGTAGGCGGTACCTGCAGCTAGTACATGTAGGCGGTACCTGCAGGTCGTGGAGCCAGCCCTGGTGCTGTGTGGCCAGCGCGCGCAGTGTGTGAGTCTTGCGTTGTAGGTGGTACCTGCGGGTAGTACATGCAGGCGGTACCTGCAGGTCGTGGAGCCAGCCCTGGTGCTGTGTGGCCAGCGCGCGCAGTGTGTGAGTCTTGCGTTGTAGGTGGTACCTGCGGGTAGTACATGCAGGCGGTACCTGCAGGTCGTGGAGCCAGCCCTGGTGCTGTATGGCCAGCGCGCGCAGTGTGTGAGTCTTGCGTTGTAGGTGGTACCTGCGGGTAGTACATGCAGGCGGTACCTGCAGGTCGTGGAGCCAGCCCTGGTGCTGTGTGGCCAGCGCGCGCAGTGTGTGAGTCTTGCGTTGTAGGTGGTACCTGCGGGTAGTACATGCAGGCGGTACCTGCAGGTCGTGGAGCCAGCCCTGGTGCTGTGTGGCCAGCGCGCGCAGTGTGTGAGTCTTGCGTTGTAGGTGGTACCTGCGGGTAGTACATGCAGGCGGTACCTGCAGGTCGTGGAGCCAGCCCTGGTGCTGTGTGGCCAGCGCGCGCAGTGTGTGAGTCTTGCGTTGTAGGTGGTACCTGCGGGTAGTACATGCAGGCGGTACCTGCAGGTCGTGGAGCCAGCCCTGGTGCTGTGTGGCCAGCGCGCGCAGTGTGTGAGTCTTGCGTTGTAGGTGGTACCTGCGGGTAGTACATGCAGGCGGTACCTGCAGGTCGTGGAGCCAGCCCTGGTGCTGTGTGGCCAGCGCGCGCAGTGTGTGAGTCTTGCGTTGTAGGTGGTACCTGCGGGTAGTACATGCAGGCGGTACCTGCAGGTCGTGGAGCCAGCCCTGGTGCTGTGTGGCCAGCGCGCGCAGTGTGTGAGTCTTGCGTTGTAGGTGGTACCTGCGGGTAGTACATGCAGGCGGTACCTGCAGGTCGTGGAGCCAGCCCTGGTGCTGTGTGGCCAGCGCGCGCAGTGTGTGTCTTGCGTTGTAGGTGGTACCTGCGGGTAGTACATGCAGGCGGTACCTGCAGGTCGTGGAGCCAGCCCTGGTGCTGTGTGGCCAGCGCGCGCAGTGTGTGAGTCTTGCGCGCGCAGGCGTCGGCGGCGCGCTGTAGCCGCGCCATGTACTCGGCGCGCAGCCGCATGCTCGCCGCCGTCACCAGCTGCACACACACTGACGTCTTTATCACAGAGACGAGTAGCGCAAGGGTTACGTACCGTATCATTACGTACCATATATTACTAAATAATCTGTGAATATTTCAAGCGTCGTACCTGTTGCCGTTATCAATATCGAGCAAAAACAAGTAAAAATATCACGTTTGGTTTATGAGAGCCCCCTTAAATATTTATTTTATTATATTTTTATTTTATTATATTCTTTATTTATTTAATTTCTTAGGACTAGGTTTTTATAAAACTTATATAAAAAGTAAAATCTAATCCTAGAGGGCTGCCAGCAGCGGGGCAGGGCTCAAGCTACCGACAGTTAAGGCTACAGAGAGAGAAACCTCCTGACAAAGCGCGCAGTGTCCAGGAGCACTGCCTTCTGTATCTGACCCTTGATCCAGCCATCTAGCGATTTATTGTTATAGCGGCAACAGAATCAAAGATCATGTTTCGACTGAATCAAAGGCTTTCTCATAGTCCACAAACGCTAAGCTAAATGGCCGGTTATACTCTTTAGTCTTCTGTATTACCTGCCGCAGCGTATAGATGTGGATTATGGTACTGTAACCTTTTTGGAAACCGGCTTGTTCGGGAGGCTGGAAAGCATCGAGCCTGTTCGTGAGACGATTCGTGATCACCCTCAAAAACAGCTTATATACGTGGCTTAGGAGCGTGATGGGTCTGTAGTTCTTCAGTAGAGTATTGTCACCCTTTTTGAAGAACAAAAAACCCCCTGTTCCACGCCTCTGGCGTAACGCCCTCGAGCAAAACGGAATTAAAGAGCTTCTGAAGGGCTTACAGTACCGGCGTTCCGCCCGCTTTCAGAAGGTCTGCTGTGATTCCGTCTTCGCCCAGAGCCTTGTTATTTTTAAGCTGTTTAAGGGCAATCCTAATCTCGTACAGGTTGATGTCTTGGATATCTTCGGTATAGTGTCGGGTCAACTTTGCTCTGGGATCTCTGGTAGAGACGACAATGGATTTGGCTTCTGAGGTAAGCTGTCCGTAAAACCTCTCAATCTCCCCCAGCACCTCGACCCTTGTCGACGCCATGCGATTTTTGATTCGACTGACAAAGCTGATAATGGAGGACGGCATTCTCCATTTTCAGCTTTGTCAGTCGACTCTGTCCAATATACACTGCTCTTGCGAACACTTCAGAGCATTTGTTTTGCTCTATCGTCTCCTTAATACACTCGGTATTATAGGAGCGAATGCCACAAGGACTTTTGGATTTGTCTATTGAGCTGCTGATGCATGTCCGCGTCATCCGAGGTCTGTAGTGGCGTGGATCGTCGCGTAGCCATTAAGTTTAGGGTCTGGGGTGAGATCTTTTGAGGCTTGTGTTTGGGGCGGGACCTAAAGAACTTCGATCCCACCTCATGGACAGTCTTTACAAACCCATCGACACCCAACTCGTCCACTGAAACGCAATCCTTCAGGCAAACAAAGCGATTTGAGAGTTCCAGTTGGAAGCTGTTGGCATTTTGGATATGGACCGGTGTTGGTCGGAGCGTAGACTTCATCAAGCGAGTCCTCTCTCTTCTGAGATTTATATTCACGATGCCTCTTACGATTCGGTGATCGCCACCGGTTTTAAACCTATTACCTACCTACCTATTGATCACAGAGACATCGTTGAATCGAGAGAGATCTCTCCTCGTCGACAAGATGAAGTCTATCTCATTTTGACAGCGGGTTGGTCCTTTCTGCTGGGACGCATCCAGGTCCATTTTATATTAGGCGGCTTCTTGAAGGAAGAGTTCATCGCATAGAGTCCCTCTTCCTCTAGAAAATCAGCTAACCTATGACCCCTGTCGCTCCGTTTCCCATATCCAAATTGCCCCACTCTGAACTCTCCATCGCTTCGCATGCCCAGTATTGCGATGAAGTCCCCCATAACAATCGTGAAATAGGTTCTCCAAGCGTGTATGGCCCTAATAATGTTTTCATACACCACTTCCACCTCTTCATCTGAGTGTTTCTCGGTCGGCATATATACCTGTATTACCTTCAATGAGTATCTTTTAGATACTCTGAGTATCAGGTATATTACCCTGCTGAAAACACTTTCGATGGTTGTGACGTTGTAGATGAGGGACTTGTGGACGAGAAACCCGACACCATGGTGTGACTTCTTAAAGTCACCCTCCCGGTGATAGAGCAGGTTACTAGACTTCAGGGTTGTCGTGCCCTCTCCCTCTCTTCGGACTTCAGACAACCCAACTATGTCCCATCGTAACCTACTCATTTCCTCTTCCACTTCCTCGACCTTCTCGTCTAGCCTCATTGCGCGGATATTGTGTGTCACCAGGGCCAGTCTCTGTTTGGGGTGGTAGCCGAATCTCTTCCAGAGATTTTTCGCACCGCCTGCCCCGCCGTTACCATGACCGCTACCGGAGTCAGGAATAGCCGGGCCGCCGGTGACTGGGGGCCTTGGTGCGTTATCCATCTTCATGGGGGAGTTTTGCCATACTCACCACGCTTCGCAAATGGGTTGGTGAGCGCAATTATTTGGCTAATCTTGGTTCCGATGCTGCTGCCCATCGAAACTTCTTTTAAGCGTGGAAAGGGTTGGATTTTATTGGGATAGGGGAACGGGAGAAGGTTGATAGGATACTACTCGCTCGGATGAATTGGGGATGAGCAAGCAGCAGCTCGGGGAGCCGGGCACGCGTACCCGAAGTCATATCTTCTACCACCGGACAGGCAGTTGAGAATGACACCCCCGGGCCTGACACCCTTTGGGTAGGGTACCCTAAAAACGGCATAGACAATTCAAATGACCGTAAAGATTAAGCTATGAAATCTGTATACATATAATATAGAATGAGTAATTATTTATAGATGAAATCCCATCCAGCGTATTCTCTTACTCACCCATGGACATATAAAGTAGGTAGATATAATGTATTATGTGACCTATGAAATCCAGTGCATTCTCTCAATCACTCACACTCTCACTCATAAACAAAGTAAATTGTTAGATTGTAATATGTACACAGAGTTTATCGTCGTCTTTGTTTTTCGAAAAATCTTGTCAAATTTTTCATCACCAAAGTACGAATCAGGAAAGTGCGGCATATGAAATGACGAATAACTGAAGAGCGACATAGCATAAATTGGAATAACTTAAGTTCGACACTAGCGCGAATAACGCAAGCACGACAGAACTTATGAGCGACTTAAAGTTCTGCCCTGGCGACGGCTTTGCAGCTGACGAAATTAATCTTAAGTTGCTACCATGTCACAGCGGCAACACTCCCTGTACGTGAGAGTTCGGGCTTCGATGACCTTGAAAATGAACGTGTAAGTGCTAGGGTTGATACCACGAAACAAGAAAAAAGAGGACTAGACCAGTGTGACCATTTGTGGCAGATTTCTGCCATTTTGGCAGATTTGGATCCAAAATTTAAGCTGTGGCATATTATGCTGACGATTTACAAATGTGGCAGATTTTGGCAGATTTCAAAGGTTTTAAAAATCATGCTAATTTTAAATTATAAATTATAAATAAGTAATAAACATTTAAATAAGGTAAATGTAAAAATATTTAGTAGAAAATTATTTCACAATCTGGCAACCTATGCCTTTGTTTGATACCCAGCCCAGCCCCCTTACTCTCTAACTTTGACAGCTATGGTGTACAACGATTTTGATGGTCACTTTAATATCCATTGCAGTTTTCATATGACCAATAAAAAGATGAGGCAATCCAAACCCGCATGTGATATTGAAGTGACTATCAAAATCGTTATACACCATAGCTGTCAAAGTTAGAGAGTAAGGGGGCAGATTACACGGGGATTCCCCGTTTGATCTATTCATACATAGGTATTGTCATTTGATTGTGGGCTGTAAGTGATAAGTCATAGGGTTCATATTCTTATAACCCTTCTTGATTGAGTTTTCAATCATCTTTGTTTTTACTTCATTTCATTCTCTTACGGCGCTTAGCGTGTATGTGAAGTGCAGTTCTAAATTTGAAAAGCAAATACATAATGAAAAGAAAATACGAGCGGTCCTATCGACCGGAATGGGAGCAAGATCCTTTGCTCTCATCCTGGATCAGTCGAGCTAAGGATGACCAGGACGTTGCATTTTGTAAAGCCTGTAACTGCAAATTAGTTACAAGGTTATCTTCTTTAAAGGAACATGTTTCATCCCAGAAACACAAAAAAAACATAATCGGCTTTAGTGGCCAATCTTCGGTAAGTATTTTACATTTAGTTGTTATAAATATTATGCTGTAAGTAATAGATATTTTATCCACGTATTTTGTTAGGGATTTGTGACTAATTACATTAAATTTGTTTTAGGTGCAACAGTTTTTCAAAACATCTCCATTAGAAGAGGAAGTAAAAAAAGCCGAACTTCATTTTTGTGCCATGTTAGTGGAACACAATTTGCCATTCCGTTTAATGGATCATTTGAGCGAAGTCGTCTCAAAAAGCTTCCATGATTCTGAAATCTCCAAGCAATTTTCTTGCAAGAGAACCAAAGCGGCAGCGGTAACGTATAATGTTTTAAAACCAAATTTAGAAGCAGAGATGCTTGCTGATCTAAAATCCTGTGAAAATATTGTTACGTGGTTAGGGTTCAGGATTTGGAGTAAAACACCAAACTCTTCAGAGGGAATTTATTCACTACGGAATCCCAACACTGACTGGTCTTCCAACACGTCGAATATCCAAAACGCAAAGCACTCGTAGTCCTGGTCCGTTGCTGTGGTCGTATAAATTATCACTTATCAGTCGCACACAAATCACTCGTATTAGTATAGCTCACTAAGAACACTCGCGGTAAACTGATTAACGATCGCCACGTCCGCTCCCTTATATACTGACTTATGGGTATCTAGAAAGTTCCATATACTTCCGGTCCCGACGGCCGATAACTAAAACATTCCAGAATATTCGAGTATGTGTATGAGCGGGATAGAATACATATGTGTGAGCAGGATGGAAGATGTATGAGCGCGACAGACGATGTTCGGAAAAGTTCTAGACTATTCTGTTCTGGGAGCTTCGCGACACTGCCCCCTTCTTAGAGACGCTCGTCCCGAGCGTCACTGTTGCTGCCATGATAACGTGCTAAGCGGTCCACATGCACCACTTTGAATGCTCCTCTTGGTTGTCGTTGAATGCGATATGTCACATCGTTCATGCGGGTGATCACCTTATATGGCCCTTCCCATCTCGTCTGCAGCTTTGGAGATTTTCCTTTGCGGCGTATTGGGTTGTGAAGCCACACTAAAGCTCCTTCTTCATAGCCACTCGTATTTGCTCTTCGGTCGTATCTAGTTTTCATGTTCTCGCTTGCTTGCAGCCCGTTTTCCCGAACTAGGTCATATACATCTCGCATTCTTTCCCGAAGATCCGAGACATAATCTGTCACAGTGTGAGAAACTTCTGGTGGTCTTCCCGTTAGCAAATCTACCGGTAACCGAAGTTCTCTGCCAAAATTTATAAAAGCTGGGGTCACTCTTGTGCTTTCGTGTTCTGAAGTCCGGTAAGCGAGGAGAAATAGCGGTATGTACTTGTCCCAGTCTCTTTGATGGTTATCAACCAATTTCGCCAAATGCCTCTCCAGCGTCTGGTTAAAGCGTTCCACCATGCCATCTGACTGAGGATGATATGGCGTGGTCCTTGTTTTGTGCATTCCTAAAATCTTACAGATTTCTTGAAATAGTTGTGATTCGAAGTTTCGTCCTTGATCGGAGTGGATTTCCAAGGGCACACCGAACCGGCATATCACTTCCTCAACTAATTTGGAGGCTACTGTTGCAGCTTCCTGGTTAGGTATGGCAAATACTTCAGGCCACTTGGTGAAGTAATCCATTACCACCATGAAGTATTTATTTCCCGACTCAGTTATAGGAAATGGTCCTGCCACATCAACTGCAATGCGTTCCCAGGGTGCACCAACGTTGTAGAGCTTGAGGTTACCGCGATTTCTTGTCGATGGCCCTTTCACAGCAGCGCATATGGTACATTTGCGACACCAATCCTCCACGTCTTCTCGACAGTTGAGCCAGTAGAACCTTTCTCGTATCTTTGTTAATGTTCTCTTGACGCCAAGATGTCCGCCGGACACCCCATCGTGGACTTCACGAAGAACGTCTTTTACTTTAGCTCTTGGAACAACTACTTGTAGGTGAAACTCTTTGCCATTTGGTTTTTCCCATTTACGGTAAAGTATTCCGTCCTCCAAGACAAAACTGTCCCATTGAGCCCAGTAAGCTTTGGTGATTGGGCTTGTAGGTGCAACTTCTACCCATTTAGGTTTTTCTGCTCCGCGTTCCTTCCATGCAATAATAAGCCTTATGTCTTCATCATCCTCCTGAGCTTCTCTGAAGTTCGCGTCATCCCATGGTCCCGGCGGACTCGCCCTTGTTAATTTCACAGCGATTTCTTTAGACTCCTGTTTGACACAGTGTTTACAATCTTCTGAGCAAGGCCTTCTTGAAAGCGCGTCAGCATTTCCATGTGACTTTCCACTGCGATGTTCAGTAACAAAGTCGAACTCTTGGAGTTGTTCAATCCAACGAGCAACTTGACCTTCCGGGTTTTTAAACTGAAGCAACCACTTCAAAGCAGCATGATCAGTTCTCAGTTTAAACTTTCTGCCGATGAGATACTTGTTGAAATGTTGCAGCGTTTTTACCACAGCTAAGAGTTCTTTCCGTGTAACGCAGTAGTTCCTCTCAGGCCTTGACAAAGATTTACTGAAGTAAGCTATTACAACTTCTGCGTCACCTTGTTTCTGAGATAACACTCCACCAATAGCTGTGTTACTTGCATCTGTGTCAACGATGAATTGACCATCAGTCTGTGGATATCCCAAAATTGGAGTTTTACATAAACTTTCCTTCAATTTTTGGAAGGAATTCTCGCAAGTCTCGTCCCAGAAGAAAGGTCGTTTGTCTTCTGTCAAACGGTGTAAAGGTTTAGCAACCTCTGAGAATCCTTTGACAAATCTCCTGTAGTATGAGCACAGTCCCATGAAGGCTCGCACCTCTGTCTTGTCCTTCGGGGTAGGCCACTTTTGCACTGCTTCAACTTTATCAGGATCGGTTTGTACACCCTCACTGCTAATTACGTGACCGAGGTAGTTTACTTTGTTCCTGAATAGATGACATTTCTTTGAGTTCAGTTTTAAGTTTGCTCCCCGTATCTTTCTTAGGACTTTCTCTAGATTCCGCAAATGATCATCAAAGTCTCTGCCCATGATGATGACATCATCCAAATATACTAAGCAGGCATCTCCTACTAATCCAGCTAGTACACACTCCATAAGTCGCTCAAAAGTAGCCGGCGCGTTGCATAATCCGAAGGGCATAACATTGAACTGCCATAAACCTTTGCCAGTTGAGAATGCGGTCTTTTCTTTATCCTCTGGGTGTATTTCTACCTGCCAGTAGCCAGATTTTAGGTCCAAAGTAGAGAACCATCGCATTCCACTTAGAGTATCCAAGGTGTCATCAATTCGGGGCAACGGATAACTGTCCTTCTTAGTGATCTCGTTTAGTCGTCGATAATCTACACAAAACCGTGTACTGCCATCTTTCTTCTTAACTAGAACCACAGGAGAACACCAAGGACTTGCAGATGGTTCTATAACTTTATTTCTCTTCATGCCCTCCAACATTTCTTCAACTTCTTTCTCCTTGGCAATCGGTATTCGTCTTGCTCGCTGACGAATAGGTCTTTCGCTTCCAGTGTCAATCCTGTGCTGAACTAATGAAGTTCTTCCAAGATCTTCTTCTTTCGAAGAGAAGATATCAGCAAAACGCAACAGTGACTTCTTTGCGTCTGAGTATTGCTTAAAAGTCAGATTATCTTTGCTGTCTTTCAGAAGATCAATAATTGTAGAGTTATTCGCGATGTTAGGTGACACTGAGCTCAGCTTTGATTGACACTTTCTCATCCACACAACTTCTTCGCATTTTCCCACAGTATCTCCTTCATTGAGGCTGACCTCATGGAAGTCTAGGTTAACCACTCTTACCACTGCAGTATCGCTTCCACGCACTAAGGTTCTTGCTGTTAGGAGTCCTCTCGCAGTTGGTTTGTGTAATGTGTCCTCAATCAAAACACATCTCTTTGCCTCTGTTTTCTTAGCCGTCGTGGGCAGTCTCACCATTATTTGAGCCTGTGTTCGTCCAGGAATAACAATTTTGTTAAGGCAGGTTACTTTTCCAGTGGAAGCTCCAAGAATGAAGATTTCTTCATTACCACACTTGAAAACACCATTCGTGATATCAATTCCACAATTATATTTCTTCATAAAATCTAAGCCCAGTATGCAGTCATCAATGATTTCAGCTACGATGACATTGTGAGTATAGGGTGTCTCTCCCACGTACATCGTAACTGCCATTTCTCCTAGGACAGGTATTGGCTGGCCAGAAGCAGAAAGAAGCCGACAGTTGATGTTCTTGCGTCCCCTTGCCGCTTTCACTAGATGTGGCTTAACTATAGTCCTAGATGCACCTGTGTCTACTGTTATCCTGCAGTTTTTCCCTTCCACTGAACCACATATTGCCAGACAATTTTCATTGCTTGCCTGTGAGATGATTATTGCTGGGGCTTCTTCTGAGCCAGCCAGTACCCGCCCCTTAGTCCTGGCTGTTACTCGTTTCCCTGCTTCTTTAAAGGAGAGATCATAAACTGATTGCTTAGGTCTTCCTTAATCTCTTTCTTGATCTCTTCTTTAAGCTGTTCCCTGAGCTCTTCCTTTAACTGTTTCTTTTTGCGGCAATTGAGTTGTAAATGGCCTCTTTCACCACAATTCCAGCACATAGGCCCAGTTCCATTATCCTTCTTTGAAGGGGCCTTAACCGCCTTGACTACCTCGCTTATCTCGTTAATTTATCTCAATTTATGAACTTGCACATCTTGTCTTACCGCTTCCACTTCAAGGGCGTGTGCAAGGGCATCTTTAAGCGAGGTGTGATGTTGGAGCTTTACTGTAGCCCTTACCTCTGAATTCCTTATTCCATCCACGAAGGCTTGCAGTAGATTTTTCTCCACCATCCGGGGGTCTTCTGAGGGAAACGCTTTCCTTACGAGCCTCTCGATCTCTAATGCCCACTGTTGTAACCCCTCGCCTGATCGCTGGACTCGGTCGCGAAGCTGGGCTCGGAATACGTGCTCTAAGTGGCGTTCTCCGTACCTTGCTTCAAGAGCCTCCAACAAGTCCTTGAAGTCACTACCTGAGTTAGGTAGTGCTTCTAATACTGTCAAAGCGGAGCCCTTCAGTGCAACGGTGAGGGCTGTCAGGCTCTGTTCATTAGTCCATCCATTTGCTGCGGCAACAGTTTGAAACTGCTGTTTATACGCGGCCCAGGAAGTAGTTCCGTCGTAAGATGGCACTTTCACCTTGGGTCCAGGTGCATAAGCAACAGCGTTGCTCGACGTCACTTTCACGCCTACTGTCTCCAGTCGCAGCACTTTCTTCTCTAGTCCGGAGAAGTTTGTTTCCAGACCTGTCACGCGATTATCCACCAAATCCACATCCTTACGGATCTGGTCCACCACGTTGCTGACTTTGCTGACAGCTGCTAATACCATTCGTTGGTCCTCACTCATATGATGCAGCTTTTCCTGCATACGCTTTTGTTCATCCCTCGAGCACTTTTGTTCATCCCGCATATTTTGTATTTCTCCATTAAGTTCCACATTGATGCGTTGCAGTTTACTCTGGTTCTCATTTATGCACTGCAACATTTGCATCAAGCTACCAAAATCAAAAGATGCTTGAGTGGGAACCTGGAAAGAGGGGCTAGGAAACGTGGCTTGATGATGGGCGGCTGGCATCTGTTGGGCGGCGGCAATCTCTTGGGAGGCCGTAACTTCCTGGGTGGCTGTGACGGCTTCGGTGGTTGCGACATTTTGGGCGGCTGCCCTGTCTTGGGCGGCTGCCATGTCTTGGGCGGCTGCCATGTCTTGGGCGGCTGCCATGTCCTGGGCGGCTGCCATGTCATGGGCGGCTGCGACCTCTGGGGCTACGGGCGGCAGTTGCTCGGCTGCGATGTTTTGGGCGGCTGGCGCATGTCGAGCGGATGCAACTTGGGCGGCGGCTGCGGTAGCCTCCATTGCACGTTGAGCCCGGGTCCGGACGCCTTCCTTATCTTCTTCGTCCCTCGGCAACACTGGCATTTCCAAATCCCACACTTCTGACACCAAATGTTACGTGGTTAGGGTTCAGGATTTGGAGTAAAACACCAAACTCTTCAGAGGGAATTTATTCACTACGGAATCCCAACACTGACTGGTCTTCCAACACGTCGAATATCCAAAACGCAAAGCACTCGTAGTCCTGGTCCGTTGCTGTGGTCGTATAAATTATCACTTATCAGTCGCACACAAATCACTCGTATTAGTATAGCTCACTAAGAACACTCGCGGTAAACTGATTAACGATCGCCACGTCCGCTCCCTTATATACTGACTTATGGGTATCTAGAAAGTTCCATATACTTCCGGTCCCGACGGCCGATAACTAAAACATTCCAGAATATTCGAGTATGTGTATGAGCGGGATAGAATACATATGTGTGAGCAGGATGGAAGATGTATGAGCGCGACAGACGATGTTCGGAAAAGTTCTAGACTATTCTGTTCTGGGAGCTTCGCGACAATATTAAAACACGTACACCGATGTTTTCGTTGGTTATAGATGAGACCACAGACGTTACAACCACATCAACGCTTGCAGTTGTAACCAAATATTATTCAGAAAAAGATCTGCAGGTAAAAACAAAATTTTTGACCTTGGTTGACTTGAACGGGGCTGATGCCCAATCATTGTTTGATGCATTATCTACGTCTTTAACTAATTCTAACCTTAATATTAAAGATGCTATTGGTTTTGGGGCTGACACTACTAACGTTATGTTTGGAGAACATGGTGGTATCATTGCAAAAATAAGGCACGTCAATCCCCACTGCATGTTCATTAAGTGTGTATGTCATTCCACTGCATTGTGTGTATCTCACGCTAGTAAAAACACCATACCACGAGCTATTAACCAAATGATACAAGAGGTTTACGGATATTTTGCCCATAGCAGTAAAAGACAAAGGGAGTTTGTTGAATATCAAGATTTTATTGGTACTGAAAAGCATAAAATATTAAGGCATTATGAAATTCGTTGGCTTTGCTTGCACGCTTGCATTAAAAGAATTTTGGAGCAATGGGATGCCCTCAAACTTTCTTTTCAGTCGCAGTTTTTGGAAGACAGAAATATTTCATCAGAGTTCTTGTTTAACTTGTTTAACAGTTTGAATGACAAGATATACAAACTTTATTTTTATGCATTGGATTATATATTGCACTCAGTCAACAAACTAAACATTATATTTCAAGGAGATTATACAACAGTCCACACAGCATTCAAAGACATTTCTGAAGTGTACGTGTGCCTATTGAGTTTCCTTCAACGAATACAATCATTTTTAACTGAACTATGTAGTCAATTGAAAACACGTCTGCCACTTACTAACATTTTCAAAGATTTACAGTTTTTGGATCCACAACATGTCGTATACAAAGAATTTACGTCAATTTTAAGCGTTGCGAAGTCATTTCCCAACATTGTAGACGGAGACAATATTCAAAAAGTTGATGACGAACTCCGACAGATGAAGTTTGATAAAAGTGTAAGCGATTTGTTAGAAGCAGGCGGAAGTGGAAGTAGCGCCGGTACAATTTTGAGCGTGGACAAGTTTTGGGGAGCGGTTGGAAAAATCAGAGACGCAAATAGGGCAACAAATTATCCTAATATTGCAAACTTTGCAAAAGCTCTCTTATGTTTGCCGATGTCAAATGCGTCGTGCGAAAGGATATTTTCTCAAGTCAATCTTAATAAAACAAAAATAAGAAACAGGTTTTTAAATAAACATGTCTCGGCAATAATTACTACAAAAGAAGGAATAAAGGAACACGGAGACTGCGTCTCCTTTAAACCAAGCAAGGAAATGTTAAAAAATATGTCGTTAAAATCCATGTACAAAGAAAATGAAGACGAAAATTTTGAAGCCAATGTTGAGTAGGTGTATTGTTTTTTTGTACGTTTAACGTAGTTATAATGTTGATTAAAAAAATTATGAAAATACGTTTTTTTTTATTTTCATGTTGGCATATTTTTGGCCGTTGTTTTTTTTGTTTTATTTAAGACTTACCTCCAGGCTCTCCTTGGGGCTGGGTTCTTCAGACTTGTTGACGTTGAGTATCGGTTGAGACACGTCGCGTGTTAGGATCTCTTGTATTATAGCGGTAAATGACATCTTCTGACGCTAGAAATAACAAAAAACACAATTTTAAATCATTATTCATATGACTTCCTAGAATGTAACAGCTGCTTCTCTTCCCGCGCAAATCGTAAAATCCGATTGAGGGAATGGGTAAAATCTGAGGAATCATATTAATAGGCGATGCGGCTACCAACCCACCACTATTTTGATTCCGTTTTCCACCTAATACCCACCAACGTGCTAAACGTGGCCTTCGGGTCTTATAATCCTAGACTCTGTCTACCCCGCAAGGGAAAAAGACGTGATACTATGCATGTATGTATGTATTACTTATATGTGAATTACGGGTTTCTCAGGTCGGTACATATCGGCCTGTAGCTTACTTCGTTGGTGAGCAACCCGTAATTCACATATAAATAATGTTATTACCTCGCGTTAGTTTTAATCGCCGAGTAAAATTTAAGGTGATACCACTGTAAATAAGGTCGTTCTGAACCTTATTTATCTCGCAAAATACTTAAATTAGGAGTTTCAAATCTAAGTAATATGATTTTTGACTATTTCATCTCCAAAAATTGAAAATGAAAACACGTTTTGGTAAAAATTTCTCGATAGAAATATTTTTTGAAAAATGGTATTCGTTCGCAGAGTTTTTGTTATTGTAGTTCAAATGCGACGAATGAAATAATGATTTTTAGACCAAAAGATAGGTTATTAGTAATTCATCAAAATGTAAATATGAAAATACAATTAACCGGTCTGATTTTATATAAAATAGAAATAACGAATTTGGCGCTTACGTTTTTTTCTTTGAGCGACTCGAGACTATCTCCTATCTCATCATTCACGGGCTAAACCGCCAAACGCTATCCCTTGCGCGCACTTGATCAGTCCTTTGCCGAGCGAAGGTACCAAACATTTGAGGCCTCGCCTTAATCAACAAAATATAAATCTAAACCTCTTTAAATCTTTTTTATCATCATCATCAATACAACCGCAAAGAGTCCACTACTGGACAAAGGCCTATCCCAAGGAATAATCCTTGGGAATAATCACGAATAATCGTTCCATGGCAGGATATTACCATACTCACCACGCTTGGCCAGGTTGGTGAGCGCAGTGTCTTTGGCTTTTATGCTTCCGACGCTGCTGCCCATCGGAAGCATGTTGAAGCTGGGGAAGGATAGGAATCTGTTGGATTTGGGAAGGGAATAAAAGTATTGGAATACTATTCACTCGGATGAATGGGGGAAAAGCAAGTAGCAGATAATAGCTCGGGAGGCCGGGCGCTTACCCGATGCCATACCTGCGACCACCGGACAGACAGTTAAGGATGACATCCCTGACTTTCTAAATCTTTTTGCTTTATTAAAAACTGGCTTTCGCCCGCGGCTCCGCCCGCGTCAATGTCGATCCCTCGGGAGTAGTATTTTTTCCCGGGATAAAAGGTAGCCTATGTCCTTTTCCGTACTCCAGAGAACTTGTATGCAAAATTTCATGATGATCGGTTCAGTAATTACGGCGTGAAAGCGTAACAAAAAAACAAACTCACTTTCGCATTTATAATATTAGTAAGGATTCTATATTATACATTACCTCTTTCAGAATACTATTAATGTCGTCCTCTTCTAAGGCTGGATTTTTTAACTGCATTTCTTTGTACAGCTGTTCTTCCAGATCATATGGCTCCAATGTTCTGAAAATAAAAATTGTTATTTGAAAAAAAAATGAAAATGTCGAGTTATAAAAAATAGTGGGCTAGAACAATTGGTGTCCAAGAACAAATTTTAGGCTAGAACAAATGGTTTGCTAGAACAAATTGTGGTCTTGAACAAATGGTGGGCTAGAACAAATGTTGGCCTGGAACAAATGTTGGCCTAGAACAAATGGTTACTTAGGAAAAATGGTGGTCTAGAACAAAATGGTTACTTAGGACAAATGGTGGTCTAGAACAAAATGGTTACTTAGGACAAATGGTGGTCTAGAACAAATGATGACCTAGACAAATGACTAGTTAGAACAAATTGTGGCCTCTAGGCCATAATTTGTTCTAACTAGTCATTTGTCATGAGATTAGTTATAACTAATCTCATAACACGTTCAGAGTACGAAATAAACAAAATGCAGTGAATTTTGTATACGTTTAGAATCGCTGTAGTGCTGGCGACCTACGAATAAGTAGACTTCGTAGCTGGCGACTTAAGAATACATGTTAAGTGTTAAGAGTTATCAACTACATATATTCACCTAGTTAGTAAATTCCCGTCTGTGCATAATACTAGTAATCCTGGCAGCGGCGGCGGAGTGAGTGCTACGCCGACGGGCGGCTGGAACGCGGCGTTCAGACCGCTCGTGCACACTAGATGACGCGCCACGCTCGGCTTCGAGCAAATCGCCGATAAGATAGTTTCTGTTTCTTCTGAAAACAAAACATTATTTGTTCTTTGATATAAAAATACAAATGTGAGGCTCTTTGTATATGACAACTTTATAAGGTAATGAGTAACATCCTAGATAGGCAATATTTGGGTTTTCAGATTTTGAATAAATAATTTTATAAAAAAATATATTAAAAAATTGTGTACAATTTCTTTGATGGAATCATAACTACACAACAAAAAATATTTTTCTAAAGATTTTTTGTATTCACAACTTTATTATTTAATATATAATATAATTTTATGACAAAGATAATCTTTTTAAATAAAGAAATAAGTTATGGAGAAAAAAAAATCAAACACGCAGGCAGTGTTTGATCCGCGTAATTTTGATTTCCACATTTAATGTAAAGAAAAAAAGAATTGCCAACAGCTAATGTCCGACATTAAAATGGACAATAAAATGTGGTGAATGGTCGTTTTTAACGACCATTCACCACATTTTATTTGTTTTTAACAAAAAATAAAACAAAAAAACAAGCAAAAAAAAAAAAATGACCTGATCATGATAACTAATTTGTCTGTCATTTGGTGCAATAAAGATTATTCTATTCTTATTTCTTAATTTAATAAGAGTAAAGAATCAAAAATATAACTGTTACCGTCTTCAGCCAGCGCGTAGTCTTTGAGATGAGCCAACAGCGGCAACGTGACCGCGTGTACACCGCCCGCATGTACGCACGCGTATGTGTTACACGTACACTGAAAGTTACAAAAAAAATGCAATATATTTTTCATTTCTCATACTCGGAAAGTAGTGTTGTTTTGATCTGATCATTGGGTAGAAAATGCTGCTTTCCTCCATAGAGAGAGAAAAACTCAAACAGTGTTATTATAAAAAAACGGCAAAACCCAGGTTTAAACCTGGTCTACCTTAGTCCGGACTAGCGATGGATCAACCTAGGTTTAGCAAATTAAACTTTGTTTCATTACAAAAAATGAACTAAGTCAAGACTAACTTAGACCTGAGACGATCTCTGGATGATCTAACGGAAGCAGGATTCATTCAATCATTCGTTCAGTATGCTACTACTACGTTCCGATCTTCACTAATTTTAAAATAAATCATAAAATTTATTGTTTGAAACTAGTATAAAACTAAAGAGAATAAAATTGTTGTGAAAAAACATGTTTATTTTTGTCATAAACGATAAATTCAGTGGCCAGATAAAAATATCATATTTTATACAAAACGATTTAATAATTTTACAAACCTGAAACGGAACGCGTGTGCGCGCGCAACAAAATGAATTTGTTCCAAAGTAACCTCAAAGTTTGTTTACAAATATGATTGCAAAAAATATATTTTTATTTAATGAATTAACGGTGCAGTGTGTCGAAAGTAATTGTTTTAAAGTTGCTGTGAAATAAAATTTACGTGAATAAAGTAAAAGTGAATATGGTGTAAAAATTTGTTTATATTTGTATTAACTATTTTTCTTATATGAAATTAAGGTGCCTAAAAGTCATTGTTTTGTGGCGGTTGTGAAATATAAATGACGACAAAAGCGTTGAAAATAATCTAATTAAATGTTTTGATATGTTAAAATGCAAATAATTAAAATATTTTTTCATTATTATATGTGTTGGTTTTATTAATTTCTTCGCATTTTCCAGGTTTTTGCTCATTGCAAATAGGGTAATTGGATTTGACATAGATTTTCGCATCAAAGCGTTTTTTTTTGAGAAAAGTGACCTATTTGTTGGTAACAAAATAACTTAGTACTAGAGTTAAACTAGGGAATTGTAGGTTTATCTTTAGACCTAGGATCATCTCTGGCTTAAACGATAAACCTCGTTTTATAATACGATTTTCCTTAGTACTTGACTTAGACCCCGGCTTAAACCTGGTACTAACTTTAGTCCGTGTTTTATAATAACACTGATACAAATTACTTCCCACCTAAGGGCCGGAATGAACTTTAAAAATAGAACTGCTGTCAGCTGTGAAGATATTTATGTAAAAAAAAAACTAATTAAAAAAATGCTGCGGCCATGTGACTTTCTAAACAGCCAGTGTGAGCTTAGCGCAAACTTCTTTGAGCGGAATAAGCCGCTACAATTACGCGGTGAGTTCCATATTTAAAATTTTAAAAGTCGATATAAATTAATAGGTACTACTAACATTATCATGTATTATATTATTAATAAATAGTTTAGATAAACAACTAGTTTTATTTTCCTTGTATTTGAAATGAGTGTTTAACAAGGGTAAAAGAATCAATTCCTACTAGGACTAGACCCGCCCTCGCTGCGCTCGGACGTCTAAATTCCTCGGGAATTGATTCTTTCGACCCTCGTTTAATAATCTACTTTTTTTATTTATTTATGGCTTTCACGCGTTACGTATTTAGCCAGTATCAAGTATAAATGAACTTTCCCGCGCTTTTTGTAAGTCTTGTTATCAATGAAACGATGGTGTAGTTCATTTAATTGATTCTACGGACCTTCTGGCGACAATTCCCACGAATCCACTGGCTTGGCTATGACTTTTCAGTTATCCATATTAATATTATAAATGCGCAAGTAATTCCCTAAAGTATGGCCCTAGTATTACAGAGAGGGTCGTGCTCCTGTAGTGGAGACTAAAAAGGACCTGATGATGATGATGAAAGTAAATCTGTCTGTCTTATTTTCACGCTGCTCCGTGGTTCAACGGTTAAGGCCTTTACCGTTTGCGTAGACCCGGAAGTCGTGGGTTCGATTTCCACGGGAAGCAGACTTTGTTGTTTCCAGTTTGGTTAGGACATTGCAGGCTTGAATCACCTGTCTGATAATAAAGATCAATCCGTGCTTCGGAAGGCACGTTAAGCCGTTGGTCCCGGCTGCCACCTGGTAGTCGTTAAAGGAACAACGTCAGAGGCCGAGAGGCGGTTCCGAAGAACTCTGACACCAGGGTGTGCATGGTCGATTGACCGTGACACCTACTGGAAATGATGATGATTTTTACGCTTCAACCATTGAACCAATTTGGATGCAATTTGGTAAGGAGGTAGTTTGAGGCCCGGGGTAGGACAAAGGGTACCATTAATTTCGGGAAATTCTACTGTTCCCGAGGGATCGACACTAACGCGGGCGGAGCCGCGGGTAACAGCTAGTAGTATATAATTTTGGACAAAAGAACATAATAGGCGCACTTACGGGGTACAGATGTACTGGATAGGAATGCTGAAGGTCTGAGTCTGGATTTAGGGCGATGTTTAGCTCGACAGCCTCCACTACGTAGAGGGCGTGACTGTCGCCATCTTCTTTTTCTGACGCCTGAAACACAACAAAATAAAATCAGATAAAACATCTTGTTTTCTAACCGCTAGGAAAACCATAGAAGAATATTAATTCAGAGCGAGGCTAGAATCTATTCCACTGATTATCTCAACACACGCACTACAATTGTGTAGTGTTCCTTGCTTTGATGACAAAAACAAACATACAGTGAAACACAGAACCTCGTCTTTTTTTGAAGTCGGTTAAGAAGCCGTATATGTTTGTATGTACCCAAAGTTTGAACTGTTAAGAGCCACCAAGGTTACCGAAGTGTTGTTGTGTAGAAGCTTTACTGAAGCTTCTACTCAAACGTAAGAATGCTTCGTTCGGAGAGTGAGAGAGCCGGAGGATCATCCTTCCATTTTCTCAAAGGCCGGCAACACACCTGTCACACCCTGGTGTTGCAGTTGTTCATAGGCAGCGGTGATCACTTACCATCAGGTGACTCGTCTGCTCGTTTGCCATCATGTATCATAAAAAAAAATCATCATCATCATCATCAGGTCCTTTTTAGTCTCCACTACAGGAGCACGACCCTCTCTGTACTACTAGGGCCATACTTGGCCAGAGCAGCCAGAGGACTTGGCCTACACTCTCCACGCTGGCCAGACGGGTTGGAGAGGTGTCTTAGATGTTTATAAGCTTTGTTTAGCTTGTATTTCCTAAGTCGCCTTCTACGACATCCACGGGAAGACTTGGAGTGGTTCTATTGTACTCTGCCGGATACCACACGGCTAATATAATAACGGCATAAAAAAATACCAACCATTTATATATTACTTACATTAGGCAATAGAAGACAGTGATACAGCGCAGCTGAACATGTTGCGACTACCACCAGCGTCGGAGTGTCATTGCCGAGTGCGGTGATGGAGCAAGATTCAGAGCCATAGTTGTCATCCGCTGGGGGGTACATGGCTAGCGGTCCCGATAGCTTTGGTGGAGTGCCACTGAAAATGGACAACAAGAAATTGTTTGTCTGTAAAAAGTGAAAGTGAGATAGATCCGTCACAAGCCGATCGCTAAGACCGATCATGCCTCTCTATCGCTTGTTCCGCGCTCTCGCTTGCACACTGAACGTGACACTTTTCGTGCGTGCAGCCAGCGATAATCGATTTATAAGACTTTTGATTAAAACTAACGTGAGATATAGAAATTATTAAAATATGTAACAACGGGTTACTTACTACGTCAGGTCTTCCTCAGGGCGAATGTAGATCCTACAAGACCTCCGAATGAGGTCGAAACATGGCGGCCAGTAGCTGACTTCGTACGTGAGTAACCCGTTGTTACATATTTTAATAACGATTTATAAGACGTTTTCACATCAAAAAATAATAAAGATAATAATTAATAGCTTCGATAATCTATTGGAGTAACGATTTATGTATGACTTTCTAGGACACTGGGAACTTGCTTACAATATTTTTCTTGTGTTATTGAGAACTTAAAAATAGGCATATATGTGAAACTTTATCAGGGTAAAGAAAAAAATTACAAAATATAAAGGCTACGAAGTCACATTCTTTTATATAACCTAATTTATAATAACCTAAACTTTCTTACCTATATTTGATCTTATGACTTTTGTCACACCCTGTGACTACCCACATTTGGAACAGCTTGTCCAGTGGTTGCGACTATGGCATCGAGTACGAAAGCACTGCCTCCCGACCTGCTTCTTGCTTTACCCCCATCTACTGCGTGAGTAGTATCCCAATATCTTCATTCCCTTCCCAAATCCAACAACTTTCTATTCTTCTAGTGTTGAAGGCAGAAGAAGCCAAAGAAACTGCACTCGCTAATTCGCCTGCGAAGCGTGGTGAGTATGGCTATATGCTTCCATGGAACGAGGAGTCCATGGGAAAGGACCTTGTCCAGCGGTGGCCTTCGTAAGGCTGATTTTGATGATGATGAATGACATACCTCTTCCTGATTGCAGCGTATAAAAGGTATAATTCTTTTATGTTTTTATAAAAGAATTATACCTTTTATATCCAAATCCTTCACTATCATTAAGTAAATTCTACTATTCTACATTGCCTCTCAGCTTAAGAAGATCATCAGAACGAAGAATGGTAATGAAATCCTCAGCCGCATCACCCAAACAGGGTTTAGCGCCAATATTGAAGATTCTAACTCCGGAGTTAATTCTGATAGATTTGATTGGTTTCTACTATCAAATGTAGTCAGAACAATACTTAGTGAATCTTTTTTAAGAAAAAAAACCGTAATTCCTGTTCATATCATGTTCATCAGCGTACGAAAAATCTTATTCAGCGTATGCAAAATTCTTGTGCTCGATACTGTTTACCTATTCCTCGACGAGCTCGTTTAACACCATATCTGAACCAAAACAATCTTTTGAACATGGAGTCAAGACGTACATTTCACTTTGCTTCATTACTTTTTGGTGTTATTAAAAACAAAAGTCCATCATATTTGTATAAAAAATTGCAATTTGGCAGACGGGCACGAGAACTAGACCGCTTGGTTTGCCCCAGACATAAAACTGCTGCATTTAGAGGCAGTTTTAGATATGCTGTAACAAGTTGCTGGAACAACATCCCACCTCCTATTAGAAACTCTTTGACTATTAAAACTTTTAAAATGAAATTCAAAGAATATGTTTTAAGTGTTCAAAAATTGTAAAATTGCAGCGTTTTTTAATATTCTGTTATTATTATTTATTTAGTTCATATATATTCAATTGTTATTAATATATATATATATTTTTTTTTTTTTTTTTTCATTGTAATCTATGTATTTTTTCACAAACAAAATCAGAATTTATAATTAATATGGCGCCACCCTAGATTGCTTGTTCAAAGTTTATGTATGTGACGTTTATATCCTAATTAAATTTAAAATTTTATTTTGTTCAATTGGTGTCCTCGGAAGACCAGCGTTGTGGTCAGAAGGCCACAACATTATGCTGAGAGGAGGCCATTTTGATATAGGCACAAATTTGTTATGTAATTGCTGAGAATTGGTAACATTGTTTCACCATGTTTGTGATATATCAAATAAATAATTCTTATTTCTTTCTTTCTTTCTTTCATATTTCTATTTCTACAATCCCATATTATGCTAATTGACTATTGGGTCCTGCATCTCTTAAATCTTATACCCTTATATTTCTATTTCTAGCCTATACTGTCCCACAGCAGTTCATCATTCCAACTATTTCGAGGCTACTGAAGTCCAGTCTTTCCGATAGGATTGCAGTTCCTCTTCCTATCTCTTTCTGGGCCTTCCACGCTTTCGTTTACGATTTTGTGGGATCTATACTGTGGATATTCTACCCTTAACTTTAAAAAACATACCTTTTGCTGTCCAAATCAACCTGCATCATATAGACATCTCCATTGCCTCTCAGGATAAGCAGGTCTTCGGAACCAGGAACAGTGGTGAAGTCAACTGCCGTATCTCCCAAACTATCCAAGATCGTCTTCCCGGCGAGTTGGCTGCAGGGTTTGGCGCCAATTGTGAAGATCTTCACCAGTTTTGGACCGCTTTTGATAGCTATGTTGTACAGCCTGGAATTTAAATAGAAAAAGGATTTAGAATTAAGTATTTATTATGGCCATATTTTTTTTTATTAAAAAGATATACAGTAACAAATCACACAGATTGAGCCAGCTCCACTATAAGTTGTGAACTTGTGTCGTAGGATACTAGCTGTACGATACTATAATTTATAATAGATAGATAAACATCCAAGACTCTGATCAATCTGTAAAATATAGTTTTTCATCTTGACCTGCCCGGGGATCGAACCCAGGACCCTGAGATTCAAGGGTACTTGCAGTACCCCTGAGCCAGAGGTCGTAAAGGAGGAATCTCACCGCATCCCAATGTTTTTCGATCACGTGGCGGGTAAGCCCTTAAGCATATTAAGCAACTGCTTAGTGCATCACGTCCCTGGATCACTAACAGGAATAGCACTAAACGGGTTCCAGTATAAAAATACTCATTCGCATCCCTGTTCTCCCCATCATCAGCCTAAGAAGTGTCTCATGTACGTATGTGTGCCATAACTAGAGGGGGCTGAGATTAAATTACTAACATGGTTCATTCCGGCACTGAAGATGATCTATGAAGATGATCTATAAAAACTTATTCAAGTTGTACAGAATGGAAGGATTAAGGATAAGGAGTAGATAATCAGGTCTGAGTTAGCTACTGGACAATTCACTTTCTAGAGTATAGAATTCAGGCACGCAAACTTGACAAGGAAAGGCACAACAGGATTAAATGACGAAATAATATTTCTTTTCTAGAGTAATCACTCAGTTACCTTCAAGCACTTCATAACCAACAAGTTTATCTTAGTATCCTTCAGAAGAATTTTGGTATTGAATTTGTAAATCATCATCATTTTAGCCAAAGTCCGCAGCTGGCCAAAGGACTTTTCTAAAGGCTCTTCGTTCCATGGGAGGATATTGCCACACTCAGCACGCTTTGGCAAGCGGGTTAGCGAGTGCAGTTTATTCAGTTTCTTGTTCTACCGACGCTGCTGCCCTTCGGAAGCATAAGCTGAGGAAGGATAAGGAATATTTGTTGGAGTTGGGAAGGGAATTAAGGTATTGGGATACTTCACACTCTGATGAATAGCCGTGTGGTTTCCGGCAGAGTAGAATAGGACCACTAAGTCTTCCCTTGGATGTCGTAAGAGGCGACTTAGGAAATACATGCTAAACAAAGCTCATAAACATCAATTAAACCTCTCCAACCCTTCTGGCCAGCAAGGAGAGTGTAGACTATATCCTTTGTCTACTCTGGCCAAGTATGGCTCCGGTAGTACAGAGAGGGTCATGCTCCTGCAGTCGAGACTAAAAAGACCAGAAGATGATGAGATGACACTGATGAATGGGGGAAAAACGTTCCCGATGCCATACCTGCATCCACCGGCCACGCAGTTGAGGATGACACCCCTAACCAGATATTTCTGTATAAACATAGCTAGCTTCCTGGCTTAAAATAATAACATTAAAATTAATCCGTCAGTTAGCTAATCAAAAAATATTGGACACAATTTTTCTTTTGTCCATTATACTATATCTTTATAATAAATGATAAAGATATAGTGCTTTAGCCGTGTGGTATCCGGCAGAGTAGAATAGGACCACTTCAAGTCTTCCCGTGGATGTCGTAGAAGGCGACTTAGGAAATACAAGCTAAACAAAGCTTATAAACATCTAAGAGACCTCTCCAACCCGTCTGGCCAGCGTGGAGAGTGTAGGCCAAGTCCTCTGGCTGCTCTGGCCAAGTATGGCCCTAGTAGTACAGAGAGGGTCGTGCTCCTGTAGTGGAGACTAAAAAGGACCTGATGATGATATAGTGCTTCAAAGTTCAAGAGTGGGGGCTCGTGATTTCAAAGTTCGCTAAAAAGTGTAGCAAACCATAGTTTGCTGTGACGTCATAACGTCACACGGAATTTCAAAAGGCTATAACTCTATAATTTTTCTTTTATTAAATTAAGAAATAATAATGTTGAAAAACAATTCTAATCTAATGATTTTTAAATATCTAACAGACGGACTAATTATATTTTTTAGGAAACTAGACTATTGTAAGATATAGTCATATATTTACCTGATAGTGTTATCAGAAACAAGGACCAGTAGATGAGAGAGCGAGCTCGGATGCCAGTGGACCCTGCGGACCTCACCTTGGGAGTACAAAAAACGTTCGTCGAGGGAGTAGCTCCTGAAAAATAGAAAAATAATATGCTTAATATTACGATTCAGCACTGTGAAAATAAAACATAAATATTAAAATAAAATTAAACTTTCTGTCAAAGAGACTGATCGAGGTATCCCGCGACCAAAAGGCTGGCAATAACCTGGCTCAAAAGATAAGCATTGCCATCCAACGTGGCAATGCTGCCAGCCTTTTGGGCACTATATAATTTGTAAATATTTATATTTTTAAGTAGTTTTTAGACATTAAAATCAACTATTGTGAATCGCATATAAATAAAACAAATAACAGACTCGTCATAGAAAAACCATACATACAGCACAGCACATTTTACAACCTTTTATTTAACTGGCAATGTATGTATGTATGTAACTACATATGTTTTACAGTTTATGTTTTATGTTTTTACGGGTTGAACCTTATAACTCAATTTTGAATCAGATATCTTCCAACCATTGAGCCGAAATTTTGTATACTCGTTTAGTTTGGATGACAATGCATGGCTGTGACGTCATTCTAATTCCAACATGGTGGAAAACCTATCTGTTTGTCTGTCTGTCCATCTGTCACCAGGCTGTATCTCATGAACCGTGATAGTGATAGTCAGACAGTTGAAATTTTCACAGATGATGTATTTCTGTTGCCGCTATAACAACAAATACTAATACATATAATAAAATAAATATTTAAGAGGGCTCCCATTCAACAGACATTATTTTTTTCTTGTTTTTATAAATAACGGTACGGAACCGTTAGTGCGCGAGTCCAACTCGCACTTGGCCGGTTTTTCTTTTTTCTATAAATAATATCTTTCAAATGTTAGCAGCAGTAGACATTCATGTATCCCTTAAAAATCAGATGGATTTGCCTCACCACGAGTTAAACTCACCCAATCCGTAAAACCAACGTCTACACGCACGATTAAACTGACCGCGACGAGAAAAAACAAAAATGGCCGACGTAATCAAATTATTGGCCAGGCCGTAAGGGCGAGACCGCGAATCCTTCCCTGTATTTATCACACGGAATAATGAATGAAGCCTTTTTTCCTCCGATAATGGGGTGGGGTGAACCACCTGGACCCTGGGTGCTTCCGGCCCTGAGACATCGGAATTATGTGTGGTGATAATGCGAAAAAATACGATCGTTAGGTATTATTTTTATAAGTGTTTATTTTGCATTCACAATGCTATTTTTATATACTTTTATTAATTTAAGAAATAAAAATACGGTGAAAAATTTCTACGCGGGCGGAATTTGAACGACTATGTAGGTTTTACATAGAACTAGGTCGCTGGTTCAAATCCCGTCCACGTGAAAATTGTTCACTATATTTTATTCGTTAGATATTGTTTATACAAAATGATTGTCTTTTCCATATGGCTGTTGGATCGTTCTTATAAATAGGATTTATTAAACTTAGCCATAAGTAAATTTTTGACGTCAACAATTGTTGAGAAGTGAAATATGACAATTAATAAGTGTTCAAAGAAACCTATATTGAATAAACGATTTGAATTTGTTATTACATATTTCATATATTTCTGGGTCTCGGAGTACGCTTTTATAATGAAATTCCTACAGAAATATAAGCTCTGCCTTTACTTAAGTTTAAAACGATTGTAAAATAGGTTTATTACTGTATTACTGATTAATTAATTGATAAAAATACCAGGAAATAATTCGTTTAATGTTTGTTTAATGTGAATCAAATTCATCTTTTAAGACATGCGACTTTTTAAGACAAAATTAAAACAATGGCTTGTAGAAAAAAATGTATTATAAGATTAATGACATATTTAATTAAATATATAATTATCATCAATTGAATCTTAATATTTCGGCAATACATAGTGTTTATATTTTTAATTTTATCAATCTGTAATATTTCCAAATGCTAAATTAAGGTGATACCACTGTAAATAAGGTCGTTCTGAACCTTATTTATCTCGCAAAATACTTAGATTAGGAGTTTCAAATCTAAGTAATATGATTTTTGACTATTTCATCTCCAAAAATTGAAGATGAAAACACGTTTTGATAAAATTTTCTCGATAGAAATATTTTTTGAAAAATGGTCTTCGTTCGCAGAGTTTTTGTTATTGTAGCTCAAATGCGACGAATGAAATAATGATTTTTAGACTTAAAGATAGGTTATTAGTAATTCATCAAAATGTAAATATGAAAATACAATTAACCGGTCTGATTTTATATAAAATAGAAATAACGAATTTGGCGCTTACGTTTTTTTCTTTGAGCGACTCGAGACTATCTCCTATCTCATCATTCACGGGCTAAACCGCCAAGCGCTATCCCTTGCGCGCACTTGATCAGTCCTTTGCCGAGCGAAGGTACCAAACATTTGAGGCCTCGCCTTAAGAGCGAAATAGACTAAGGGCCTTTCTATTATATTTTAAAAACGATTGTTCCCTATTTTCAGCGAAATAATATCATTTTCATCAATATTATGAATAATGATGTCTGAAATAATAGTAAACAATGTAATCACAGCCCTTTAGGCACGTAGGGACCAATTCTGGACTGACTTTCTTTCGGCATATTCTTCACCAGTGGTCGTTCCCAAACGCTAGTAGTTTTTCGATTTTGCATAGGTATATTAAAATACAAAATAAATGAGAAAGAAAAATATGACGTTTGAAAAAAGAAACATGTACCTATGCAATTTGAATAAAAAATGCTGGTTATAAAGTCAAAGTTTTTTTTTTTGTTTTGTTACAACATTTTTTAGCTTTGATTTTATGAAAGGCCGGCAATGTTGCAGTTGTCCATTGGCAGCGGTGATCACTTACCATCAGGTGACCCGCTTGCTCGTTTCCCGTCGTATGTCATAAAAAAACTTATTGCAAGCGAATTAAAAAACAAAGGTGGAACTGCACACATTTCTGACACTCTAGGTCAATGGGCATCCTCGTAATTCATATAAAGTTTCAACTGCCACAAAATAATGTAAATTGAAATTGTTTATAACATGACATCGGAAAAAAAAAGATCAGAGAAAACTATAAAATATCATACAAAGCCCTTCAGGCAAGGACAAATATGTTGAAAAGAGTCTTTCGGCGTCTTCTTCTCTGCAGTGGTCGGTTCCGAGTTTGTAGTTTTTGAACAATGATAAATAATTCGAATATAATATAAAAGGTATAATTTTATATGAAAGATTATAAATGTGTAATATTATATGATTTTTTTGTTTGTTTTTTTTTTTTTTTTTTTTTACTAAATATTGAATTAGGCATTTGTCTCCCATCTCACCTGATGGTAAGTGACGATGAAGACGAGGATGTTACATGCCTATCCAAGAGATACCCATTTATTCTACTTTTGAATGTCCCGGGACTGTACTTGTTTGGGAATATAGACGCAGGCAGTTCATTCCACACCTCAGCTACTCGAACCAAAAAGGAACTGTCAAAGCGTTTAGTTCGACTCTTTGGTATTCCAACGATAAAAGGGTGAAATTTCTGTCTGCGCCTCGTAGTCCGATGGAGGAATGGTGAGGGTTCAACTAGCTCAAAGAGCGCTTTCGCACACTCTCCAAAATGGATCCTATAAAATACCGATAGGCATGCGACTTTACGGCGATGCCTATCGGTACTTTATATGATACAAAGCTATACCTGACCGAGCGAGCACGACGCGTGAGCGAAGCGTTTCTATTTCAGCTTGGATAAAAATAAATGTTTTCGTATGTCCGGCTTTCTGCCCGACTGTTCTTCTTCTCAATCGATTCTCATGAAAAAGCGAGAAGATTTGATGATTCAATAAATTTTTATTGTCGATTCTTGGATTTTTTAAAATGGCGCTAATTCCTGCAAGGGAGTTATGTGTCTATGGCGCTTAGGACCATTGTAAGTTTCCACCACGAATCTGAACAACTTTCATTATGTGACCAATTTCGACATCGTGAAAAAAGTATCCTCTCTTTTATACAAAACTGGAATATCTACTTGGCAACTTACTTGCAATTTCGGAGTTGGTCCCATAATGAAAGTTGTTCAGATTCGTGGTCTGAGTCACTCTTTAAACGTTTGCTAATGAATTCAATTTCACCTCGTATTAAATTTATATTAGTAGCACTAGTTACTTCATCATCATCATCATCATCAGGTCCTTTTTAGTCTCCACTACAGGAGCACGACCCTCTCTGTACTACTAGGGCCATACTTAGCAAGAAGTACTAGTTACTTACATTTCAAAAATAAGTTTTTGGCATAATCAGCATAAAAACTGCACAAATCAACCTAAAAAGCTGCTTTCCTTCTGGGGCAGCTGAGCAAAAAGAATATAGTGATGCTGCACGCATCTGCTCACTCGTTTACAGGCGCCGTGAGATTTCACGTTTCAAATTACGTCGAGATGCGGGATCCAGTTGATTCCCGTTCGAATCCCACCTCGGATAAAACTGCGAACTGTCTGTCTGTTAGAGCTTATTGAGTTTGAGAGCTGATTAGTCTTGTTATGTTACCCGACTGCGAGCGGCCGTTGGTGTAGTACTTCTTGTATGTATTACTCGTATAAGTGGCCAAAACTGGAGTTACATTTCTTAAGCGGCCTAATGTATTGATGTTTCTAAAATAATTTCTTTCAAAACACGTATTAAGCTTTTGAGCGCCAATGACCACTTTATTTTCAAAATGTTTGCGTGACTGAGACGCCATTGACAACTAAATTCTACCATAATTTATCTGTATATTTATATATAACTGCCTCCGTGGTCCAGTGGTTAAGGCGTTTGCCTGTAGACCCGGGGGTCGTGGTTCGATTCCCACGGGAAGCATACATTGTTTAGTTGCTTCCAGTTTGGTTAGGACACTGCAGGCTTGAATCACCTGATTGTCTGATAATAAAGATGATTCCGTGCTTCGGAAGGCACGTTAAGCCGTTGGTCCCGGCTGCCATCTGGTAGTCGTTAAAGGAACCATGTCAGAGGCTGAGAGGCGGTTCCGAAGAACTCTGACACCAGGGTGTGAACTAACGTAAACAAGCGCTGGCTTGCAAAAGGTGACATACGATCTCGCAACATCACCATATTAAAAGAAATATTAAAATGTTGACACAGATTAATTCAACGGAAAATATCAACAAATACCGAGTGTAAGACAACGGACGAAATACCGAAAAACCGAAAATCCAAAAAATAAACAATGAAATCGTCAAAAACACGGGCACCGGGGGAGCAGAAAGAGTTGACCCAACATTTATCAAGTAACTAAAAAACGTCGCATATAAAACACGAAATTACAAATGACGCCACATTAGAACAACGGCGCGGCCACAGTCTCCGGAACAAAAACCGATAAAAACCGTTCCGATTCGGTAAAAAATAAGAAGGAGACAAAGCGGGCGGGTCGCAGCCTCTATACGTGTCCAGTTTTTTTACGAGCGCAGCCCTTTTGTCCTTCCGGCCTCTTTTTTAAATAGATCGGCGGGCAAGTAAGACTCACGTCCACCCTGAAATATCATTGTGGATTTTTCTGCTTGGCATTCATAAATATTTTCAATGCCGGATCTAGAGGTCTGGAGGCCCGGGGCAGCAAAGGAGTGGGGCCCCTGAGCAATTTTTTCAGACATGTTTTTCAATAAATGATTTATTGTGAAACCAAGTATAGATTATATTATTACTTTGTTTGTACAAAGTACAGTAGGTGAAGGTAAAACGCGGAAAAAAATATCAAACGAAAAATTGTTTGCTATTCTAGTTTGATTTTGATTTTTGAAATGAAAACTTTTTTAGCGGCGTTGTGCACTTTTTGGGATGGGTAAAATGGGTATGGGGATAGGGTAATGTTAAACTCGCGTCAGGACACGTAACCTGATCGAAAATTCGTAAGACGGACACGTTACCTAAGACCGCCGGCGAAGCGTAGGAGAGGAAATAATATTCCTCTCTCTTTCTATCGCGCGGAGTTTTCCCTTTTGCCGGCACTCCCGCAGTGCAACCCGTTTTTTTTCCGAAGTCTCTATTGTGGAGGCCCCTCTTAGTGGATGCCCCGGGGCTGCAGCACAGTTGCCCTCCCCTAAATCCGGCCCTGAATATTTTCCTGGGGATCGCAACCCCGGTGGATTTACTCGAATCGGTGCAGAATTATAAATTCGGTTAATAAAATATGATACGATAAAGCCGCTTTTTTACTCGGCGCCTTCTATTATATTTTGTTTAATTTAAATATGAATAATTAAATTTAAAAAGGAAATCTCGGGGCTAATGAAAATTTTGTTTTGGAGATAATGAATTGAAAACACTGTGTGTCGCGGCGGACTGTTATTCTTTTCTCGGGATTCGTGCTCTGGTTTTAAAAAAAGACGATTTTTAAACGTATTAATTATTATGAGATACGTTTTCCACGTTTCTGAACCCTTCGGGGCTTTGAGGCGTTTCGTCCCACTTAATTTGGAGCGCGGACCGAATCTCCAAAGCGCTCTATTTTAATTGGACTTTCCGCACCGCGTTCCGACCAAAAGAACTACGAAGACGCACGCATGCCTTTTGTTCTCTAATGTTTTTGCAATTGATTAAAAGTAAATCACAAAAAAATAATACGGTTATATCACGTTTATTAGATTCCTAGCGACCCGGACCCCGGCTTCGCACGGGTGCAATGTACATATAAACCTTCCTCTTGAATCACTTTAAAAAAAAGCATCAAAATTCGTTGCGTTAAAGATCTACACACACATGAACAGACAGACAGCGGGAAGCGACTTTGTTTTATACTATGTAGTGATGTGAGTATTGCTACCTAACGTTTCAAAACTTTACAACTTATTACATGTTTTTTTTTTAATCTATGGCATCATGCCCCTTTTCCATGGGGATATGCAGACTTGAAAAAATACCACTTATATCAATTTCATATGGTCACTCTGACCATTTCGTTTCATTAATCCATTCTATAGCGTGATTTTAAACCCCCTAGCTATATTGAAATCTGGGAATCAGAATCCCTAACGAAAAACAGAATTGCAAGAAAAAAAATAAAAAACGAAAAAAAAAAAAGGGGCCTTCCATAGAAATTCGTCCAGCTGATCGACGACTTTGTATGGGAAGCCTAAGTTTTTTTTCGACTTTTACCTTTTTTTCTTGCAATTCTGTATTCTATTGGGGATTCTGTTTCCAAGATTCCAATATAGCTAGGGGGTTCAAAATACCGTTGTATATTAAATGCGGTGGGAATAGTGTCATCGAAGAAAGTTGATAGGGCGTTTTGGAACGCGATGCAAAGGCTCTATTCAAAAAGAGCAAGGGACATTTCGCCCGCAATATAAGTTAGAAGTGTGGCGACTCTGACACCACTCTCGGATGCATATCATCCTTGGTGCAGCTGGTGGGGCACAAAGGACGCGAAAGGAGGTGCAACATGGTCTGGTCATCGTAAACACACTGACACTGCACTTCCGCCTGGAGAGACAAATCTAATCCCTTGAGCCAACGACACCAAAAGAAGAAGAAGTTAGAAGTGTGCCGAAATGCCTAAACCAGCACCTCCTGTGCTATCGTACATATGAATTTTTTGATTTTATTTTGCCTTGCGAAAATACATTTTCATTACAATCTAAAAGGTTGTAAAAACTGAAGAAAAACTCTTTCGTATCCAATTACGAAAGAACACATTTATTCATACTCTTCACAAATGAAATTTCACTATAAATGTTTCTTTCTATATCCAATAGAATACTAAAAGAAAACAAAACGAAACAAATATTAAACGCCACAAAATGAAGTCTAGAAAGATTAACTGAAACACAAAATACTCGATAAAGGGTTCGAGAGAATTGCAACAAAACAAACACTCCAAGTATTGAATTTTTATCGCCAATACCGGACCAAGAGCAACACAACAGCGTTCGGATATCGGCCGACAAAAACTCCAACACCTTTAATCAACACAAACCACGATCAAACGGTCGCGAATTAAAAAAAAAGTATTAAAAACAAAAACATCGATCCACAACCACAGGGGATTAAAATCGTAACGAACGCACAAAAATATTCAAATACAATACTAACAAATTGATACAAACACTCATTAGGACAGGATCGCGGAAGGCGATGCCCCAAGAGGGGGACGGGGGGAAGGGACCCCGTCGCCGATCTCCTACATTACAATCCACATCCAACGTACAAATATTATCTAAAATTCCTTCTCATTTATAATCCTTTTGTGTCCTCGGCGCGGTGTCCTCCGTCAAATCCAACCCCTCCACCCCCCCGCCCGGTGGGGTATTTTTATATTTTTAATCGCGTTGGGCATTATCCAAATGGACATTGGTGGCCGCCGACTGCCGTCTAGATGATAAATTCGCCTTTCGTTCGACACCCGGCTCTGTTTTGTTTTGTCCCCTGTAACGTGGCTTCCTTTATTGGTATCTGAGTGGAGAGAAAGCGGTCGCACGTCATTAATTATGGTATTTGTCTGCGGCTGACTGGCGCGCATTCTTCTTCTTTCGACGATTAAAAATGGCCGCCATCTGTGCCCTTTTCCTCGACTGTTTTTTCCGCAAATGAGAATTGATTGTGGCAATCCGCGATCGTTTGATGCAGATCCGAAGCTATTAATAATTTTCATCTGTCCGTGATCGATGTCATTGTTCGGGATAATTAGGTGACATTTGGGAAAAATACGCTTTGAAAACGTTAAAGATACTATATGAATGCTACATAGTCAACGACATTGATGAGCGCACAGTTTATCTTGTTAGTGATAAGCTTTTGCCCGCGGCTTCGCCCGCTTTAATGGCGATCCCACGGCAACAATAGAATTTTCCGAAATGAAAGCTACCTTATGTCCTTCCCCGGGCCTCAAACTACCTGCATACCAAATTTCATCCAAACTGGTTTTTCGCATTTATTATATTAGTATAGTATCTATTATGTAGGGCATGCAGTATCTTATCCGATCTTAAGTCATTGATTGAAGGTACTAGTCACTCGGATGAATAGGGCAAGTAGCATCTTGGAAGGCCGAGTGGGCCTTCCCGATGCCAAACTTTTGAGCAATTTAGGATGACACCCCTGACTTTATTATATACCTAACTTTATTTCATTATAGTAACATGTAAAAAATCGATGTCAAAATCCGCAGCTACAAACAACTAGTAGTAAAAGCGATGTTTAAGCGTCAGACGTGTACCTACATAAATTGGCGCCGAAGCACGGCAAAGTTTCACACCATTAATTCTTGCACCAGTTGACTGCACTTCGGAAAAACGCTTGTTACAGAATATAATGAATGAATGAAAAATTATTTATTCAAGAAACATGGTCTAATAATTGTTAGTAGATACAATAACTTATAAAACTAATGTTAGTAACTTATTTACCTAAAACTAAAAAAATAGTTTAAGTATCCCACTGCCGTGCCATTCCAGCTGAAGTGGTAACTGGTACGACAGTGGTTTACATACGGACAATCTAGCCTGCTCGCGATCATCTTCAGGATGCTGTTACCGCTCTCCTGCACGCGGCGCAGCAGGGACGCACATCTTTTGCGCATTGTGGTAAAAAAGCAGTCTACCTTATAATATAATATAGACTTTACACAGTATTAGTAACTAAACACTTGAAGTAGCGTAATGAAGAAATTGTTCTGCGATGGACTTACCAACTTCGTCACTTGGTAGTTTACCATCACTAACGTATTGTACCTAAGACGGTCTTTATGCAGAGCGATTCTAAATCAAGAGGCTCTATATATCACGCGAGAGACAAAGACGACAGAAATCCTTGCCTAACTTCGAAAATAGTCGGTACAACTAGGGGTAGTAGTAAAAACGATGTTTCAGCGTCAGACGTGTACCTACATAAATTGGCGCCGAAGCACGGCAAAGTTTCACACCATTAATTCTTGCATCAGTCCACTGCACTTCGGAAAAACGCTTGTTGCAGAATAAAGACTTTACACAGTTATTAAATTAAGAAATAAAATATGGTAAAAAAATTCCAAGCGGGCGGGATTTGAACCTGCGACTTTAAGTCTATGCACGACTTAAGGTCGCAGGTTCAAATCCCGCCCGCTTGGAATTTTTTCACCATATTATATTTCTTGGATTCTCCAGTCATCCTTATCCTTCGCTACTTCTGGCCATCCATCGGGGAGGCCTTTGCCCAGCAGTGGGACACAACACCAACAGGCTAGGAAAAAACTAAATATATATTTCTTAATTTAATAAGAGTATATCAAAAATAGCATTGTGAATGCAAAATATGTATAAACACTTAAATAGACTTTACACAGTATTAGTAGTTAAACACTTTAAGTAGCGCAATGAAGAAAGTGTTCCGCGATGGACTTAGCAACTTCGTCACTACGTATTGTACCTAAGACGGTCTTTATACAGTGCGATTCTAAATCTAGAGGCTCTGTATATCACGCGAGAGTCAAAGATGATAGAAATCTTTGCCTAACTTCGAAACTTCCTCACTTGGTAGTTTACCATCACTAACGTATTGTACCTAAGACGGTCTTTATGCAGTGCGATTCTAAATCTAGTGGCTCTATATATCACGCGAGAGACAAAGACGACAGAAATCCTTGCCTAACTTCGAAAATAGTCGGTACAACTAGAGGTAGTAGTAAAAACGATGTTCCAGCACCGGACGTGTACCTACATAAATTGGCGCCGAAGCACGGCAAAGTTTCACACCATTAATTCTTGCACCAGTCCACTGCACTTCGGAAAAACGCTTGTTGCAGAATATAGACTTTACACAGTATTAGTAACTAAACACGTGAAGTAGCGTAATAAAGCAGTGTTCCGCGATGGACTTAGCAACTTCGTCACTCGGTACTTTACTATCACTAAGGTATTGTACCTTAGGCGGTCTTTAAGTAGTGCGATTCTAAATCTAGGGGCTCTGAAAATATCTCATTATCATTTAGGTATTGTACCTTACGTGGTCTTTAGGTTGTGCGATTCTAGATCTAGGGGTTCTGTATATTACGCAAGGGACAAAGGCTAGATAAATCCTTGAATAACTTCGCAAGTCGGTACAACTTTTTACTACCACCTCTGGTAGTAAAAGCGATATTACAGCACCGGAAGTGTACCTACATAAATTGGCGCCGAAGCACGGCAAAGTTTCACACCATTAATTCTTGCACTAGTCCACTGCACTTCGGAAAAACGCTTGTTGCAGAATAATGAGTTCACATAAGCTTAGTCACTAACTACTGCGTTTTTATTTTTCGTGTGTATAAGTGGCCATCACTGGTGTCCGATTTTCGAGTTGGCTAAAGGCATCTGACATCAATGATGATGACAGCTTAACGTGTCTTCCGAAGCACGGGGTAGCTTAATATGCGTAAGCGTTTCTTTGTGGTAGAGCGACGCAACGGCAGAATTCATTTTTGCTAGTAGCATGAATGAGCCGGCTCGTCCTGGGAAGTACCACACTCTCACAGGAAATCGACGTTTGAGTAGAATCTTTACCGTTTCTATGCTTCGTTCGGTGAGTGAGAGAGCCGGAGGCCTATCCTTCCACCCACTCCCCCCATTTCCTCCCGAAACTCCTTGAAAGGCCGGCAACGCTTCTGTCACACCCTGGTGATACAGTTGTCCATTGGCAGCGGTGATCACTTACCATCAGGTGACTCGCTTGCTTGTTTGGACGTCCCTTATCATAAAAAAGCGCTAATAATACTCATGCCCACTAAGCTAACAGTATCAGTCTCAGATTGAGGCCTAGAGTAGCCTCCTAAATAGGATCTCGTTTCTACTCTTTGGGTACGGAACCCCACTAATGAGCCTTTCTAAGCCTTCAGATATAGGCTATAGGCTTTCACCTATTAGAAAGACAATAGTTTTGAGCCAACGAGAAGTCAGTAAAAAAATAAATAAAAATGTTTATTGGGTAACTAAATGTTTACAGTTATATATAGTTGTGGGTGCCTCCTTTTAAGCAATATCTGCTTGTGCCAGGAGATAGGACTAGGTATTGAATTGAATCGATCTAATAGCCAGTGATCTAGTCAACAGCTTAGCCACGAGCAACGAAGCTTAAGTAAACGAACCACCTCTCAAAAAATTGCTTTTCTATATGCAAAGCAGTCACTGCCCACTCCACCGGCATAATAGGATCATCTATACTTTGAATTTCTATAATGTATTAGGGTATTTTTATGTTTTATTGGTGAGCGGGATTTCGCTTCCATTAAACTTTTTCGAATTTTATGTTACGGAAGATATTGCTCTTGTTGCGGCTTCCGAGGGACGCTTCGTAATGTCCGATGATTTAGAGTTATTGATTTTGGGATACATTCGCTGCATAATTTTTGTTTAGCAACTCCTCCATGCTCTGTCTGGGCATACAGATACAGAGATAGGAGATACAGAGTCACAAAAACACCATTATAAAGGTTACATACTCATAAGGGTTACACATTGAATCGTTGTTACACAATTGTTCCTGTAAAAGTTATTTGAGCGTTTAAAATCTCTTTTGCTCTACACTTATAAAGGTACAACAGACAGATATAATCATTTCTGGAACCTGAAAACTGTTGTTACATTTTTCTATGTACGTGTTTACAGTTTGTATCCGCATAGGCATTTCTCAGGCGTGAGCTGTCGCATAATTATGCCAATATAAACCTTATTGGCTGTAACAGTTAACACTTACGAACCGGTATTTTTTAAAACAGATTGAAAGTGTTACATTTTCTTTCTGATTTACTTTTAAAACAGAAAAACAGTGTTCAAAACGCTCATTTGGATCATCTATTCCTATAATAATAATATATATCACGAACTCTACCGGATTTGGATACCGGTAAAGTTCGTGATATATATTATTATTATAGGAATAGATATCCCTGGTGGCACGCGCTCTGGCAAAGGCTCTGGTAAGCTTAGTTCCAAATGTCGGAAATAGCGTCGGAATGTGCTTCCGTTGTGTTCAGAAGGCAAAGAAACTGCGCTCGCCAAACATCCTGCCAAGCTTGGTGAGTATGGCAATATCCTCTAGCGCGGTAAATTCCGAAGTCAAAATAATATTGATTGTGACCGTGAAAGCTTAAAAACAGGTTCTGAAGATTCTTAATTTTGAACTTAGTGGATCATCATCATCATAATTTCCCTGGTGTCAGAGTTCTTCGGAACCGCCTCTCGGCGTCTGACGTGGTTCCTTTAACGACTACCAGATGGCAGCCGGGACCAACGGCTTAACGTGCCTCCCGAAGCATGGATCTTCATTATCAGACAATCAGGTGTTTCAAGCCTGCAATGTCCTAACCAAACTGGAAGCAACTAAACAAAGTATGCTTCCCGTGGGAATCAAACCCACGACCCCCGGGTCAACAGGCAAACGCCTTAACCACTAGACCACGGATGCAGTTAACACAACTTGGTGGACAGAACACAACACAAGTTTGACCTACGTTCCCGATTAGTAATCAACCCACTGGCACACATATTGACCATACCTGTTGCAACATAGATAAAAAGCGATCGCTAAAAATTCGCCGACGCAGCGGCGGTGCGCGCATATTTGCGGAAATCCGCAAAGTTTACAATCCGGACGAAAAGTGCGGATTTAGCGGACGCTGTGTCGATGGCAGCCGCGACACGTGAGGAATTGGTAGCGAAAGTTACGAAAAACTGGTCTTGATACTTTAAAACTCTGCATTCTTTAAACTTGAGGAAAATGGTTAGGCACCTCGTCACCAATTGCTGGCGAGTGTTGATCAGAGTAGGTTTATTGGAACATAAATCCGCAAAGTTCATTCATCTTTAGCATTAGGTGTCATAGAGGACAAGATCATTATATTCTCGCACATATTTCCTATTATCAAGCCGTTTACATAAATCTATTAACGATTTGTAAGTTTACTAAGTATTAGTCTTTTTGATTCCACTCCCGCGTTTCTAGGACGCGTAAGGAGACGTCACTGCCCTACAAGTACTGATTGTACATAACTTTTACTTGTAAGCAAAGAGAATAAAAAAAACCATGAAAGCGTATTAATCCTGTACAATTCAGAGACAGATGTAGACCGGACATTAAAAATTAACATTTTGAAATAAATCATTAAATATATTATTAACAGTTTCATTACAACGACCGTCATTATGGCCCAATTAAATTGTATGAAAAACTTTCCCAATACCTTTTCTATAGTATAGTATTTATATGTTAAATCGCTTTGCTTGTAGGTTTTTTCGTATCAGCGGCCAATATGTGGCCAATATCCTCTGCGAGCTGCAGAGCAACTTAAGTTAGTAAGTAAGCAAGTATCAAAACAATGTGGCCCTACTAACGCATTATCGTGGCTCCGCAACGATCACTTCGGCCGTTCGCAGGCCAACGCTTCGCATTTTTTCCTTTACCCATTTTTTCCCACCATTCCTTTTTCCCGGCGACCGCGGCCGCGGTCGGAACTGTTTAATGATTTGAAAAACGTGTTCTATCAGCCAGTGCGCGGATACAAACGAAAAAAAGGCCACCAGCGAAGGGTTTAGCAAATATACACCGAACGGTGTCAATTTTCAACACCCAATTTCGAATCTATTCTCGTCTTTATTTCTATAAAAATAAGGTCTAAAAAGTTAACCTTCAAATGCTGATCGCATCGGCAATTTATTATATTTTGTCCGTTTGGAATTTACGATTATTTGAGTTTGGACAATGGATGGTGGCCGATTGGACGTTTTTTCTAACGCCAATAAACGTGATTATGTATGGGCCGCGAACATGGATTTGATTGCGCCGTTGATCATGAAGGTTCGGCCGCCGCTGATAACGCGGTTACGGGGTAATTCTATCAATTTATTTGTGTTTGATATGTTAAAAAATTGCGCGACAGCGACAAATACACATGGGTTTTTGAAATTTTCGGAAACTTATACTAGAATCCAAGTGGTGTTGAGGTTTTGAGGGCAAGGTTACATTGAGAAGAGGAGACACAAAACGCTACTTTACACATGATATACATAGATAAACATCCAAATCCTTAGGTCAATCTGAAAAAAATCGTTTTACATGTTAACCTGACCGGGAATCAAACCCAGAACCCTGCAATTCAAAGGCACCTCCAGTACCACTGAGCCACAGGGTCATTAATACAGAAGTAGAAATGTACATAAACGAGCTTAAACGTATAATAATAAAGAACTTAAACATACATATATACATATTATCACGTCTTTATCCCTTACGGGATAGATAGAGCCTAAAGTCATAAGACCGAAAGGCCGCGTTAAGGTGATACCACTGTAAATAAGGTCGTTCTGAACCTTATTTATCTCGCAAAATACTTAAATTAGGAGTTTCAAATCTAAGTAATATGATTTTTGACTATTTCATCTCCAAAAATTGAAGATGAAAACACGTTTTGATAAAATTTTCTCGATAGAAATATTTTTTGAAAAATGGTCTTCGTTCGCAGAGTTTTTGTTATTGTAGCTCAAATGCGAGGAATGAAATAATGATTTTTAGACTAAAAGATAGGTTATTAGTAATTCATCAAAATGTAAATATGAAAATACAATTAACCGGTCTGATTTTATATAAAATAGAAAAAACGAATTTGGCGCTTACGTTTTTTTGTTTGAGCGACTCGAGACTATCTCCTATCTCATCATTCACGGGCTAAACCGCCAAGCGCTATCCCTTGCGCGCACTTGATCAGTCCTTTGCCGAGCGAAGGTACCAAACATTTGAGGCCTCGCCTTAAGCGTGCTGGTGGGCGTAAATGTCGAAAACGGAATCAATCGAAAATAATGATGGTTGGCTAGCCGCATCGCCTATTGTCATGATTCTTTAGATTTTCGCCCATTCCCTTGACCGGATTCTACTGTCTGCGCGGGAAGAGAAGCAGCTGGCACATTCTACGTTTTTTCTTTTCTCATCAACATAAATCCATTTTGCTAAACATTTCATATCCATTAATGCGAAAACAATTAAAATATGAAAAATCAAATATGGCCGGAGGCTTAACAGATTACCCATGTTATAAAACATGTACAACGCTGAAAAAAAATTATACAAAAGCTACATTTAAGAGCTCCCAATAAAGGTCAAAGTAAATACGTGACGATTTACGATATATTTGTGTTGTGCAGATAAAAAATGGCCGACCAAGGGGTCACTGATCGAGTTGTTTTAATTAAAAAACCAAATATAATATACGGCTGTTTTGTATGCGGTTGAAGTCGTCTATAATATTTTTTGGGTTACTACGTGTTCTCGAATGATGAGTTTCTTTATCATTGTCCTAACGAATTTATATTACAAAGTGACTTTCAAAATTTATTTATTTATTGCTTAGGCTTTCGCATAAATCATCATTACGACCGCAAAAGTCCACTACTGGATAAAGGCCTCTCCCAAGTATTCTTCGTTCTATGTGAGGATATTGCCATACTCACCACGCTTGGCAGGCGGGTTGAAATGGAAAAAAATATGAAATGAAATGAAAAATATTTATTGCAACACATAATGGCACACAAAACATAAAGCAAAAGGGGATTTTAAGACAAAAACATAATTATTAGGCGGTGCCATCAGTATTACAAAAGGTGACGGCTCATGCATGACCTAGTACAACACTGATTTTCAGCCGTCACCTTCTGTGGCATCACGGACCGTCCCACGCCTCCCTACGTTGGGAAGAGACTAACTTAACTAAGAAGGTTGGTGAGCGAAGTTTCTTGTGCTTCCATCGGAAGCATTGTTAGGCTGGGGAAAAGATAGGAATTTGTTGAATCTGGAAAGGGAATGAAGATTGTAGGATACTACTCAGTCAGAAGACTAGGGGAATAGCAAGTAGCAGCTCGGGAAGCCGGATGCCATAGCTGCAACCACCAGACAGGAAGATGAGGATGACGCCCCTGATCATACGTCAAATCTCACTTCGCATTATATCTATTAAATCAATCATCATGAAATTTTGCAAACGTGTAGACGGAGTTTTGAAAATACTGATCCTGTGGGAATAACATTAACGTGAACGGAACCGCGAGCGAAAGCTAATCATTATTATGATCCTAAAAAATGTGGAAGACTAAAGAAGACTATTAATTGTAGTGCTGGAGCAGTTTAAGTTTTGAGTAGTCTTGATGCGAATTCATCCTGCTGCCTGCTACTTTTACAAATGTTTAGTAAACCGATTTTTGTTTATAGCTAAGGAACGTGTAGAATTTAGTGGTAAAGTGTATTGGATTATAGGCTCTCTCACTGAAAAAAAAACATCTTGGATCTCGAATCTCAGCCCCATCAGAAGTATTGCGTATTACCCCTATTAAACTATCTATTCTCAACATTAAATCTTAAAAATTTTGGGATGCGTTTAAAATTGTTTAAATGCTCTATAATGTCCCATTAACTTTTTCGTTTTCACTAGTCAATAACCTCTATATGTAAGTGTTTTTTTATGAAATGTTTTATTTAATTAGTAGATCCATTCACCTATTTCAATATTTGCATACCTATTTGAAGGAGAATACAACCGCTTGAAATAATTTAATATTTCTGTACTGTATTCTACCTATTCTACAAGACATTTTGAAAAATAAAGAAAAAATATTTCATTTGGAAATGTCGTTTATTAATACAAAACATGATAAATACAACAAATGACTAGGATCCACCTTTATTTTCAAAAGGACGACTTTTTTGTACTTAATTCGCTAGGTAACGAAATGCAGCCGTTTCGCGCGACGCATTAACATGTAGTGCGGCTGTACAGCGCGTGCCGAGTCTTTGAAGTTGCCGATAGCGCCTTTGGCTGGCACCGACACTTCTTTTATCGTCTGCCGGTGGCGCGCAAACCATATGAACGGCCGGACTATAATATCTTACTTAGTCGTGACGTCAAAAATACCATCGAGGATTAAACGACTTCCAATCGAGTTTCCGTAGTAACACAGCCGCTAGATAAAATTAGGGGGAGTTTGAATAGTGAAATAGAATTATTAATTTATTCTATTTTTGTGCGTGACGTTTAATATGCATGCGCCCGAAGCTCTGGGGGGTGCTGTGCTGTGACGTACCTACTCTACACTCGATGGCCGGTTATAAATTGTTATTCTGTCCGTTGGGATTTGAATGGCTTACATAGAAAATGTATAATTGTAAATATTTTTACGGAGAAAATATCAACAAAAAAACATCTTGTTTGATGTTTTTTTTCTTACATTATTTTCATTTAGACTAGCTCCGTGGCGCAGCGGTCAACACGCCAGCCTGCGACACGGAGTGACCGGGTTCGATCCCCGGCCAGGTCAAGATGGAAAACGATCTTTTTCAGATTGGTCTGGATCTTGGATGTGTATCTATATATGTATTTGTTATAAAATATAGTATCGTTGAGTTAGTATCCCTTAACACAAGTCTCGAACTTACTTTGGGGCTAGTTCAATCTGTGTGATTTGTCCGTATATATTTCATTTATTTATATTTAGAGACCAAATTATGTACCCTATACTAGCGAGACGGACCCCGGCTTCGCACGGGTGCAATGCACATATAAACCTTTCTCTTGAATCACTCTATCTATCAAAACAAAACCGCATCAAAATTCTTTGCGTAGTTTTAAAGATCTAAACATACATAGGGAGGGACAAACAGCGGGAAGGGACTTAACAAAAAAGTTGTTTCCCGCATCAATAGGTAAATAAATAAAATATATAAATATAAATAAATATATACGGACAAATCACACAGATTGAGCTAGCCCCAAATTAAGTTCGAGACTTGTGTTATGGGATACTAACTCAACTAAAATAGATTATCTTTGATTGTAGATACAAGGTATTTTTAAAGCTTACTTTCAAAGAGATAAGATATATAAGTACTATAATGAATGAGGATATAGAAACCAAAATTTTAAGGCTAGAAAATCGGTGTCATTATCCCCTTGCCTACTTTTCTCCTGAACATAAAAAATATCCTAACTTACTCGTCTCAATTAGACACCCTGTATAATGCTATATCCTTATATACATATATGCTTTTGTTTTACTAAGAATATGGTGTAGACAAGTTTTACCATTAATGTTGTATAAATTAATAAATAAATCCATATGAGACGTTACCATGTTCATGTTTGTTTGTTTTTCGTGTGTGTGAGTGGCCAACACTAGTGTCAGATTTTTCAAGCTGCCTAAAGGCATCGTTAAGCTATGTCAGCTTAACGGCTGCCATCAATGATGACAACCGGGACCAACGGCTAAACGTGCCTTCCGAAGCACGGAAGAGCTTGAGAATTGTATGTACCACTTGTGGTCATCCATCATAGTGGGAACTGTGCCCAGGGTTGCTTAACTACAGTAAGCGCTATTAATGCACACGACTACTGGGCCATAGGGCTCCTCAGTGTTTATTTATATTGCATTGGGTAATACTATAAAAATAGAGTAAGTGAATGAATAAATAAATAAATTAAAACAATCGGAAAAGTACTTTCAATTTAACATCAATATTTTTTTTATGCCGTGTGGTATCCGGCAGAGTAGAATAGGACCACTCCAAGTCTTCCCGTGGATGTCGTAGAAGGCGACTTAGGAAATACAAGCTAAACAAAGCTTAGAAACATCTGTGAGACCTCTCCACTCCAACCCGTCTGGCCAGCGTGGAGAGTGTAGGCCAAGTACTCTGTCTGTAGCCAAGTATGGCTCTAGTAGTACAGAGAGGGTCCTGCTCCTGTAGTGGAGACTGAAAAAGACCTGATGATGATGATTTTTAAATAGATACCTCCGGTACATCATGACTGACCTGCGTTACGTAGGTACTCAAATAAATTTCACCTTGAATTTATAACTTGGTAAAAAAATGTATTATTCCATGACAGGTTAATTCCCGCCTGATGTAAGTCAAACGAATTTAGTTCAATGGGAAACGACTTTACGATTTGGCCGGGAAAATACAACGTTTTCCTCTCACACACATAGAGGATAGAGGTGCTGGAAGTGCCTGATGTATTTACAAAGAGACAAATGAAATTCCTCTCAAATGTTATTCGAAATAAAATGTGTATATTTTTATATGGCGAGCTCCGTGGCGCAGTGGTTAACACGCCAGCCTGCGACGAGAGGGCCCCGGGTTCGATCCCCGGTCAGGTCAAGATGGAAAATGATCTTTTTCAGATTGGCCTGGGTCTTGTATGTTTATCTATATATGTATTTATTATTAAATACAGTATCGTTGAGTTAGTATCCCATAACACAAGTCTCGAACTTACTTTGGGGCTAGCTATATATTAATACATACATAGTAATAATTCATTATTGCCATTTGTTAATTACACTGTTTTAGACTATATTGTTGTATTGTATACACTGAGGTTAACATCCTAGTTATATTCTTATGTACAGCTTAACAATATAACAATCCTTACTAATATTATAAATGCGAAAGTGAGTTTGTTTGTTTGTTACGCTTTCACGCCAGAACTACTGAACTGATCATCATGAAAATTTGCGTACAAGTACTCTGGAGTACGGAGAAGGACATAGGCTACCCCCGGGAAAAAGTACTGTTCCCGAGGGATCGACATTGACGCGAGCGGAGCCGCGGGCGAAAGCTAGTCATTAAATAAAGTTAAAAAACTAAGAAATTAAAATCGAGTAGTTATCCACAAAGAGATAATCGTATACCGTAGTAATAGATTTACTGCATCACGGTCGGATAGTGATCCTTCATTAGCAAACTAAGTAATCGAGCATACATACATTTATCCTGTCTTTGACGGGACCTTGACGGGTTAGACAGAACTTAGGGCTATAAAACATAAAGTCTACTTTTACCATGTAAAATAAATGGGAAAGAAATTAAAAGTGATGGGTTAGAATTTAGAGGAGAAGGATTTAGATTTTCGGCAATTCCCTCGGCCGGCTTCTACGGTCTGTGCGGGAAGAGAAGCAGCTGATACAATCCACGTTTTTCTTTTCTCCTAAACTTAGCATGGAAGGAAAACATTTTATTAACCAAATAAATAAACTGCGAAAAATATTCGGACCAAACTTACAAACTGTCAACGTCAAACACATAAGTCTTACTTTCAACAACCTTTTTTTTTAACGTGTGGAAATACTCATGTCTCGTCTATCCGGCCACGGGAAGCCGGACAGGTATGTGGGACTTGAACCCACTAAAACAACACGGTGTAAGTCAACACATTGAAATGATGGCAAAAAAACTAAATTCGCCATTTGCCAGCATGAACACATGCACTTATAAAAAAAAAAATTGTTTATTGGGAAACTAGTAAATTACAATTAATATAGGTTGCTGGAGCCTCCTTTTAGGCAAAAATGTGCTTGTGCCACTCCGCTCTTTCTTATCGCTAAGTATATAAGTTCCTAATAAACAAAGTCTTACGATTAGACTATGTTTGTTTACATGTTGCAAAATTTAACATAATGATATTAAAATAATCTAAACTCAAAAATAACAATTTCTTTTTTTTTATAAACTTAGTGCATGTGTATGCGCGTCTGCTATAGGACTGTTTCGTGACGCATTCTAAGGAAATACTCCTACTGCAATCCGATATACGGAACTTCGTTCCAAAAAGTATAACGTGAATGTTTACAAAAAAAGAAAAATAATATCACCAGAAAATAAATAATGTCACATCCAGTACTACGGACTTCTTGTATCTTTTAATAAATAAACACAATCCATTGTATTCTGCGAGTTTTTCAGATCGAAGCGATCAATATTGTACACGACTCTCGTCCTAATTTCTTTCAGGTTAGGTTTATTACTTAACAACTCACTAGTGATATATAACACTGTAAAAAGTAATTTTATATATTTATTATTATGTTAATAAAGTATGTATTCCCTTAAATAGATAAATTTACTGCACTGTGCTGATTTGTCAATCTATTGTTTAAATGGTAGTTTGGATTGCCGTTGATCGTTTCTCAGGTTATGGCAGAATACCAGTGCTTTGCTCGCATAACTGTGAGTAAAGATTACACTGAGCCTATGACCTTTATTGGATGGCTGCAGCGCACATAGGCTGTTACATGTTTATGTAAATTCTATGTAAAACGATTTTTGAGTGTATATTTAATTCTATTGTAATGGTATATGTGTGTTTAAGTTTGTCCAAATAAAGATCAATTCTATTCTAATTTAGGCGTATTGTAAATTGAATTAGTTGTGTTCTGATTGGACCCGTAGCTGTTGATTAGGTGGCAAATGAAAGACAAGAGCATACCAAACGAGGATTTATATCAGGCAGATCCCAAATCGTTCCAAGATGACGTTAGGATGCAAGCATAAGGGACAGAAGAGAAAGAAGGAACGCACCATAAGTTTATAGGTATATGTATGTGTTGTGATTGGTTCCGTAGCTGTTGATAAGAGGAAGAACGACTGAGGGAGAACTTAGCTGGTGTAAAGCACAAAAAGCCAAAGAAACTGAGCTCGCCAACACAAAAAATAGAAGAAATAAAAGACTTAAAATATAATAATACTCGTAGAATATAATAGAATAGAATAATCTTTATTTACTTAAATGTGCGTAGATAAGAAGTTAATTTTTTTATAACCAAGCATATTTTACCGAACATAACGGCGTGTAAATAATAGTTTAATTGAAGTTACGAATTAGATGCGTCAAATATAAAAATAAAAAAATACTTAATTTAGTGTATTATAATAATATAATAAGAGTTCAAATTAGCAATCCTTATCCTTATCCTTAATATATCCTTACTAATATTATAAATGCGAAAATGAGTTTGTTTGTTTGTTTATTTGTTTGTTACGCTTTCACGCCGTAACTACTGAACCGATCATCATGAAATTTTGCATACAAGTTCTCTGGAGTGCGGAGAAGGACATAGGCTACCTTTTATCCCGGGAAAATGTACTATTCCCGAGGGATCGACATTGACGCGCGAAAGCTAGTATTAAAATAAATTCATTATTATAACATATAGTTATGTGTGATTAGTTATGTCAAGTCCTTATCGTTAAAATACTCATTTATTGTGTAGCGAAATGGGTACAAAGACGGATGTTTTGGCAACACTAGCTTCAAAATCAATCATTTTATATTTTTGTGTTTTATTTTGCATCCACAATGCTATTTTGATATAGTCAGACAGACAGTGACAGAATAAACGTATGTACAACTTACATACATAGATTAAGGTTGCTGGTTCAAATCTCGCCCGCTTGTAATTTTTCGCTATATTTTATTTTTTGATTGAATTATCCTAACTTCCTAACTAATATTATAAATGCGAAAGTGAGTTTGTTTGTTTGTTTGTTACGCTTTCACGCCGTAACTACTGAACCGATCATCATGAAATTTTGCATACAAGTTCTCTGGAGTACGGAGACGGACTACCTTTTATCCCGGGAAAATGTACTATTCCCGAGGGATCGACATTGACGCGGGCGGAGCCGCGGGCGAAAGCTAGTTTTATATAAAGGAAACTTTTGCCCTCGTTTCCGTCAACCTTTCATGGCGTGTCTTGTGCTCCGTAAAATTCATCCTTATAAAATACTAGTGCCGTGCTTATGGTGTTTAATTTACGCAAAATGACCGAACAACGGACTAATCAATGGTTCCACGATACAGACATACAGAGCCAACCCCAAATAAGGAAAAGGCGAGGAAGAAGAAAAAGAAGATGGCGCCAGTTATATGATTTCCTTAAGGCGATACCACTGTAAATAAGGTCGTCCTGAACCTTATTTATCTCGCAAAATACTTAAATTAGGAGTTTCAAATCTAAGTAATATGATTTTTGACTATTTCATCTCCAAAAATTGAAGATGAAAACACGTTTTGATAAAATTTTCTAGATAGAAATATTTTTTGAAAAATGGTCTTCGTTCGCAGAGTTTTTGTTATTGTAGCTCAAATGCGACGAATGAAATAATCATTTTTAGACTAAAAGATAGGTTATTAGTAATTCATCAAAATGTAAATATGAAAATACAATTAACCGGTCTGATTTTATATAAAATAGAAATAACGAATTTGGCGCTTACGTTTTTTTCTTTGAGCGACTCGAGACTATCTCCTATCTCATCATTCACGGGCTAGACCGCCAAGCGCTATCCCTTGCGCGCACTTGATCAGTCCTTTGCCGAGCGAAGGTACCAAACATTTGAGGCCTCGCCTTAAAAACAACACTTGCAGCGAAAAATTAATCTTATCCAATAAATAAATATATACGGACAAATCACACAGATTGAGCTAGCCCCAAAGTAAGTTCGAGACCTGTGTTATGGGATACTAACTCAACGATACTATATTTTATAACAAAAGATACACATCCAAGACCCAGGCCAATATGAAAAAGATCATTCCATCTTGACCTGGCAGGGGATCGAACCCGGTCACTCCGTGTCGCAGGCTGGCGTGTTGACCGCTGCGCCACGGAGCTAGTCAAATCCAATCTAATGAATATGTTGTTCATCATCATCTCGAGTAGGTGTCACGGTCAATCGTCCATGCTCACACTGGTGTCAGAGTTCTTCGGAACCGCCTCTCGGCCTCTGACGTGGTTCCATTAACGACTACCAGATGGCAGCCGGGACCACCGGCTTAACGTGCCTTCCGAAGCGCGGAATCATCTTTATTATCAGACAATCAGGTGATTTTAGCCTGCAATGTCCTAACCAAACTGGAAACAACTAAACAATGTATGCTTCCCGTGGGAATCGAACCCACGACCCCCGTGTCTACAGGCAAACGCCTTAAGAGCCCGCCATATGCCAGGCGGCGTGGCGATACAAACGCGGATGGTCTAAACGCGTTGGCTACTTTGGATATTTTCGTTTTTTAGGAATATTCAAGAGTTATTCGAAAAAGAAAAACATATGATGGCTGCCTTATCTGTAATGCAATAATAATCAAAAGTTTCAAGGTTAATTTTAATGTATTTGGTGAATAATGCTATATACCGAGCAAATTAGACGTGATTTGGAGGCAACTTTGCAATTTTTTTCTATCGAGAAAATTTAACGCAATCGTGTTTTTGAGTCATATAGTTACCAGAGTTAGTCCTGAACTTTGCTGCATTTATATTTCAACTTGAGTATTTAATTATTATTGATATAACAGTCAATCATGCAAAGCAGTGTGAGGTAGTACGGGCCCTTAACCACTGGACCACGGAGGCTGTTATATGTTGTTAATATAGCATTAAAAGTATTATTAACATGAATATTGGCAGTTCAGGACATATTTTTACTAGGAATTTGGGTTTTATACTCGCCCTATTTTTAGCCTCGCCTATATTTATTTTATTCCGTTTTAGTATTTGTTGTTATAGCTACAATAGAAATACATCATCTCTGAAAATTTCAACTTAAGTTATCGCGGTTCATGAGACAGACAGACGGGCAGAAGAGCCATACTAATAGGGTTCTCTTTATACCCTTTAGGTACGGAACCCTAACAAGACGCAGAAATAACAACGTCAAACCTCAAAACAGATACGAGTACTTACAAAGTAGACAGATTACAAGATTAGCAGTGTCACATCTTCGAACTCCTTTAACCAAATAACCAGACACCACCGGCATTAAAGGCGAAATTCCTTCACTCCCCAATCCCGACCTAACCCACCCTGGGAAGAAATTAAAAATTCTGCCAAGCGATTATGAGTGCAAACGACAACTAGCTCGAGAGCGCCCTAAAATCGCGCTCATACGAACTGAGAGCTTAAAACTAATACATCTGGGTGTTGTATGGGGGGACGTGGAGGGGGGTGAATGGTGGGGGTGAGTTTCATGTTAATTATTCACATTTTAATTTACGGAGCCCGCCTCGCCGGCCAGTCGGCGGGAAAAATGTCTTGTACTTCGACAGCTACGAATGGACGTTTATTTGCTTTGCAATTGGGTGTTAAAGGTGTTATTGGTGATTAGCTTTTATGGTATTGGTCCTGGGAGATTAGCAGCTTCGGAAATGGTGAATGAAGGGGAAATTTACAAACAATACACTTTCTTTATCAAGTCGTTACGGGCGGGGCACGTCTACCGTATTCTACAGGACAGGTGAGACACAGCTGGTACTACGTGGATACCAGATGACCGCTCATCATCATCATTTCATTGACAGCTCCGTGGCGCAGTGGTTAACAAGCCAGCCTGCGACACGAGGGTGCTCGGGTTCAATCCCCGGTCAGGTCAAGATGGAAAATGATCTTTTTCAGATTGGCTTGGGTCTTGGATGTTTATCTATTTGTAATAAAATATAGTATCGTTGAGTTAGTATCCCATAACACAAGTCTCGAACTTACTTGTGTGATTGTCCGTATATATTTATTTCTAGTAGGTGACACGGTCAATCGACCATGCACACCCTGGTGTCAGAGTTCTTCGGAACCTCATTTCGGCCTCTGACATGGTTCTTTTAACGACTACCAGATGGCAGCCGGGACCAACGGCTTAACATGCCTTCCAAAACAAGGATTCATCTTTATTATCAGACATTCAGGTGATTCAAGCCTGCAATGTCCTAATCAAACTGAAAGCAACTAAACAAAGTATGCTTCCCGTGGGAATCGAACCCACGACCCCCGGGTCTTCAGACAAACGCCAAAACCACTGGACCACAGAGATAGTTAAGATGACCGCTGAGGAAGATGCAGACCTAGGAGGAGATTTTTTTTATTTTTATTTTTTTTTTATTTATTTGGTTCACAAACTGGTTGTTGCAAGCATTGCTAACAATAAAAACTAAAAGCCATATAAACATGAAAATTGAACAACCTTCTCAGAGTGAACACAGCATGCAATAAAATATATTAGCTCTCAGTTATTAACATTATATAAATCTACAAAATAAAGAGCCATAAAAAAACTACAACAAAGAATTCCTAATAGAATTGGCTGATGCATTGAAAATGTCTATCTCCTGGCAAATTTTATTATATTGAGAACACATACGAATTAATGGCGAGTACTGACGATAATTAGTACGACATGGAGGCAAATAAAAGACCACACGGTTATGTAGGCGACTGCTGGTTCTAGGTACAGAGAAACTGAGCCTACTAAGAAGGTTAGGGTTATCAATTTTACCACTAATAATTTTATACAAAAATATTATATCTGCAACTAAACGACGTTGATGGAGCGAGGCTAAGTTGAAGTGCTTAATTCTTAATTGGTAAGATGGTAACTGATGGCAAAGGTTTTTTGAATAAGTCAAATGATAAAGAAACCTTTTTTGGATACCCTCAATCCTATTGATGTGTATTGCGTATGATGGATTCCAAACAGGACTACAATATTCAAGTATACTTCTGACATAACAATTAAAGAGTAATTTTGGAATTTCAGGCGCATTAAAGACTTTCACCTGACGTAAGACGAATCCAGCCAATTTAGAAGCCTTCTTGACTACATTATCAATATGAACTCTAAAGTCCAATTTTTGATCTAACACTACACCAAGGTCACGAATCTTTTCAACTTCTTGAAGAGCTGAACCGTTGATTGCATAAATTACATTTGGAGAGTTTATTTTACGTGTAAATTTAATAAGATGACACTTGCTAGGATTCAAGATCATTTTATTTTCTACACTCCACTGACTGATTTTGTTCAGATCATCCTGCAACATTGCAACATCCTGGCCCGATTTAATTACACGATATAATTTTAAATCGTCAGCAAACATTCTATGTTCTGATTGTAAGGTGGAACATAGATCGTTGACAAATATCAAAAAGAACAGAGGACCAAGATGCGAGCCCTGTGGGACACCTGAAGGGACTGCTGTAGGTTGGGACTTAAAACCACGCACAACAACCAGCTGGGAACGATTTCTCAAATATGATTCACACCATCTCAGCAAAGACCCACAAATTCCGGCATGAGCAAGTCTCAGTAAAAGTATGTTGTGATCAACTACATCAAACGCTCTAGAATAATCTGTATATACAGCATGGACCTCATTATTTTTGTCTAGTGCTGCAGTAATATCATCCACATACCCCAAAAGGTTAGAGACCGTCGAGCGACCGGGCAAAAAACCATGCTGATTGGTGTTAAATATAGGTTTAAAATGAAAATAAAGATGATTTTGTACCAAAGATTCAAACAACATGCCCATAAATGATAAAATTGAGATCGGTCTGAAGTTAACTATGTTTGTTAGATCACCTTTTTTGTGAACCGGTGTAATGTGGGCAGTTTTCCACTTTAAAGGGAAAACTCCATCTGAAAGAGATTTATTAAAAATTATGTAAAGTGGCTCCGCTAATTGGGACGCACATATTTTAAAGAACATCGGTGGTATAGCATCAGGTCCTGGACCCTTCCTGGTATCTGTGGATTCAAGGGCTTTAAAGATTTCGCTTCTGGATACACAACATGTACCAAGGGAAGCATGGGCAGTATTTGTAGTGGTAACCATAGACGGCGTTGATGGATTACTAATATAATTTGCATTGAAATAATCTGAAAAAAGGTCACTAATTTGCTGTCCACCTTGCGCTTTTAGATTCTCTAGATACATTTCGTCTGGGATGTCAGTGCTGTTAGATCTCAAAGATTTAATATACGTCCAGAATAAATGTAGTAGAATAAATGGGTATCTCTTGGATAGGCATGTAACATCCTCGTCTTCATCGTCACTTACCATCAGGTGAGATGGGAGACAAATGCCTAATTCAATAATTAGTAAAAAAAAGAAATATTTAGGGTTATTCTTAATGTGTGATTTAGCTTGAGACCTAAAGTTAATGAGACAGTCATCAATCATTTTATCACTTCGAGTACGCAATAATTTATACGTGAGTTGATCTCTGGGATTGCCATATTTTTTGAATCTCTTATGAAATTTTGCCTTCTCTTTGAGAGTCTTTATTAGTGATCTGCTAAACCAAGGAGGAAACGTTTTATCTTTACTAGTCCCAATAGGCGTATGAGCGTGAATGATAGGCATTATAAGTTCATAAAACTTCTCTACAATTTCGTCCACGGAATCCTGTGGTTTGAGATGTTCAAACCAGTCAATCTTTTGCAATTCATCTTTGATGCTAGAGTAATTTGCTTTGAAGAAGTTCAGGAAAGGAGATCTATTAAAAGCTATTCTTTTATGTAACGGGATCGTCATTTTAATACGTAAAGTAGGATGATGACTATCAATTTTAACTAAAGGTACAGGGTGCTCAGTTACTTGAAAAACATTCAATTCATTAGAGAAGATCAAATCTAAAGAACGATCTTTTGATTTATTAGTGACAGGATTTAACTGATACAAGTTGTTAAACGTGAGAGTATCCACAAACAGGTTCTCCTCAGATGAGTGGTTACCAGTTGGTAGGAATGAATTTGTGTTAGGGTCTTTTTGCCAGGACAATTTAGGAAAATTAAAATCACCTGCTAATAGAAGCAATGAATTAAGTGGAATTTTGTGTTGCAAAACATCAGTGATATTAGCTGTAACACGTTTAAGTTGTTCGAACTCTACTGGAGATGGTAAATAGATAGTACTGATGCAAAGGTGCCTCACTGAGTTTTCTTGTCTGAGTTTAATTGACACCCATAAATCTTCATCTGTAGACTCCCACTTTCGTTTACGAATAGGCTCATGTTTTTTTAATACAGCAATAAGCACACCCCCTCCATCCAATTTAGTGCTATCGGTTGTACTACGGTCACGCCGGAACACTACATATCTGTCATCAATCACCTCATGGTCATACACATTATCATTAAGCCACGTCTCAGTAAGCAGGATTATATCAGCAGTCTGTTTCAATGCATTAGTCAATATAACTTGAGTTTTGGTCTTGAGACCCCTAACATTTTGATATACAATATTTAAATTTCTACACAAACTTGAGCTTCCGTTGGGCAAAGAAACCATCAATAAAAAAAGAACAGAAACTAAATTGATGATAAGGTATTCAAATCACTTACAACAAAACTTTTAGAATTAACGTCTTTCCTCATAAAAATTCTGCCGTTGCGCACCCAGACGAAATCAAACTTTTTTTCCTTGGCCACTTTGCGGGCAGCCGCGTGGATTTGTTTGTTAGCTGGCGTCAAATGTTCGCAGACGTATACTGGCTGTTTGTCCTTCCTGGCAATGCCCAAGTGAGCCGAGTTTAACTTATCGCTTTGGTGGGTTCTGTTATAAGTCTTCACGGCAGCCAGCAGAGAATCTCTGACCAGGGGACTTGACAACTTTACTATTATCGATCTTGGCCGGCTGGAGTCCTTGTTGACCTTAGCAACACGATGGTAGTTCAATATCTCGTGCTCACGCAGTGGATGGCCCACGGTTCCAGCAAGCTGAGTTAAAACAGTTTTGAGGTTTTCAGTTGAGTGCTCAGGTACACACTGAATTTCTAAATTATTTTCCCGTGAATGCTGTTCAAACTGGTCAAGTTTAGAGCCCAAACCTACAACCTGTGTTTGAAGGACTCCCAATTCGGTCCGAAGTGCCTTATTCTCCAACTTCAGGTCGTCGTAGTCCTTAGTCTTCTGGTCAAAAGCTTCCTGAAGTTGATCGTATTTATCAGACATGTGCTGAACACTAGCAGTCAGTTCTTGAAGTTTCGCACGGGTGTCAGCACTATCGACTGCAAAAACTTGACTTATGTCTTTACCTAGTCGTGTTAAAGCTTCCTCTAGACTATGATCAAAATAATTCTTAAAGTCTTCAATGCTATAAATAGCCTGTGGGTCGCTATGTGAGGGAGTAAATGGTTGAGTAGAAGTCTGGACGCTGCCGCTGACAGACCTACACTCGACACACTTCCATGAAGCCTTATATGCTTTTGACTCCTTAGCAAAGTTTTCGGAAGGAATTTCTAAACACTGGTAGTGAAATGTCGCAGCACACTTTGAACAGCTCTTGTTATCGGTAGTTTTTATTTGTTTTTTGCATTTCTTGCAGACAGACATTTTTTTGTTAAAACTCCCTACAAAGTTGGGAAACTTGATATGTGTGGCAACACTTCATATGTCAGATTCAATTTTGACGCTGTCAATTGATTTTGACAGATCACTTGTTGGACAGTTGTAGGTAGAATCATACACAAATTGAATTCTCCAAATTTGAGGGTATAAAAATACGTCTTATCTTAAATGTTTACGGTCATAATCTGGTTACAATTTTCTTGAATAACACTTCCACGGTTGTATACGATGTTATACTAGTGATTTGCAGCACTTTCACAAGAAAAATATAAGTATTTTGGAGAATTTCTAATTAGACTCTGAGAGCGTAGTATTTACAAAGCAAGGCAGTGTTGCCACAGCTTTTATTAATGAGATAGCGCGATGACGGCATATTTCGGAAGCACATATGAACTATTAGCGGTCTGTGGCCCTTGACATGGACACTGGGAAACAAAAAGGGGAGGCCTTTGCTCAGCAGTGGGACAAAAATGCCGGCTAGTAAATAAAAGATGTTATTACTCTTGCTTTTATATACACTATATATCATGTACATTATGTATACATTTAGCCGTGTGGTTTCCAGCAGAGTAGAATTCATCATCAGGTCCTTTTTAGTCTCCACTACAGGAGCACGACCCTCTCTGTACTACTAGAGCCATACTTGGCCAGAGCAGCCAGAGGACTTGGCCTACACTGTCCACGCTGGCCAGACGGGTGGGAGAGGTCTCTCAGATGTTTATAAGCTTTGTTTAGCTTGTATTTCCTAAGTCGCCTTCTACGACATCCACGGGAAGACTTGGAGTGGTCCTATTCTACTCTGCCGGATACCACACGGCTATCAGCAGAGTAGAATAGGAGCGATAAAAATCGCTCGTATACGAACGACATCATTTCAAGAATAGCACTCCTGGAGGGGTGATCAGTTTAAGATACTCATTCTTATCATCATCATTTCAGTTGTAAAAAGTCCACTACCCAAAGACCTCTCCCAAGGATTCTTCGTTCGATGGGAGGACTTGCCATACTCACCCCAGTTGGCAGACAAGTTTGCGAGGGCAGTTTCCATCTTGTTCTTCCACCGCTGCAGTCCATCGGAACCCAAAGGCCCAAGGTCAGTTGGAAAAATATCGGCCAGGGGTAGAACCTGGGACCCTGCATTCACATGACCTCTATGATATAACTAGGTCATCAAGATTCTCGATTCTCAAAATGTCCAATGTGTTTCATGATCTGTGATTTGAACTAAACCTTCTGAACAGTAATTTGTTTACCCTTAATCCCTTTTTATATCTGACGCACGAATCACAACCACTTACATACAGCGTGTAAATAGACCTTCGACGTTCCCTTAACGGGGTGATTCAGCCCATCAATATGAACAACTTTTCCTATGGGGACAATGCTTGTACTCAAAAAAATTTCGACATTACCATACAAACTGGCCGGGCGGCATAACTCTTTTGTAGGGAAACGCCGAAATTTTGTTTTACTTCCTAGCATTGGTCCCATAGAAAAAGTTTTTCATATTGATGGTCTGAGTCACCCATTTAAGGGAACGTCGAGGGTACATGTACTCGCTGTATATTATTGCTCTTTAAGAATACTCCTATTTATTTAAGAGAACATTTTGATGCATCAGCTTAATTAAAACATTCTTTGAATTGAGCGAAACTGTACAGTAAACATTATAAAAAACGCATCAAACCAACTTTATGGTTTACAGACGTATAGAAAATTCATTCTAGAAAACTTAATAGCCCGAAGCACACAGACCATAACATAATACATTTGGATTCGCTCGCGATTCCCGCGACTCTCACGTTAATAGCCTTGTTTTATTCAGAAGAATGGTAAAGGTATAACAGATTGAGGCGGATCGCAATGGGCCATGCATGATAGACTGAAAACACTCACTCAAGCTACTGTCTTATCCTTTCTTTGATTTGGCTATAGTTTTACGACGGGCAGTCTGCTTGACGTCAATTTCTTGGGAATGCTGTTACTGCACCCGATATATGTCTGCTCCCTTAGTTGCCTCTTATGACATCCACGGGAGTGTGATAGATCTTAGGTCGAAACCATACGGCAAAACATTCAAAAAGGTCATTATCAACTATTTGTTTGGTGAAAGACGGCATATTAATCAGTGAATTGCATAGTAAACTGTGCAGAGGATGCTCGTCTATGCAATACGGGTTGGCTGTAGACACAGCGACCCATCGCAGTGTGCCATACTAAGCGAAATCCGCTTAGATATCAGTAATATTAACAACAGGATATCTACGAAGGTCTTCCACAAACAAATGCATTTGAAATTCGAATACACATGTATTACAAATACGTATCATTGCACATTTGCAGGTAGGTTGCAACCCGCCTCAATGCAAACTGCCTCAATATGCCCGAACCTTAAACCAACATTCAAATATGCAGCCTGAACGCATTAGACATCAACTCCGAAATGTTTTGAATATTACACAAAACAAAAACCCTCTTTGATACATCACATCTCTTTCACTTATTTGACGAGAGAACGAGACGGCATAACAAGTCCTGTACGATACCGATGAGAGAAATGATCAGAATACGGATGCACGATTGCCATCTAAATAATTCAGGCATATATCCCGTGGTTGTAACCTTTGACAAACTTATTACTGCCAATAACAAACTACTAATTCCAACTCTATCTCAAAACAAATAAAGGTCAATTTTGCTTGTAAAGTTTACAGTTCAAGAGCGTATATAATTTGGCGCTCGGGTATGGAGTTTTTACAAGCCCTTATACGAAATGTCGATTCGAATTCAACCCCTCTCAGTATGATGAGTTCGCAAAAACAATGAGTGTACATAAAACGAGAAGATGTGCGATAAGGACGGCTAATAACCCGTCGGATCATAACTGCCGTGGGCCTGTGACGTATGCAGATTAGCTGATCAATTATTTATGGATTCAGGTTGGAAGAATTGGAAGGACAACAAGGGTGTTTGGGTGGATTAGCAGACCTATAAGAATAGTTATGAATATCAAGTTTGCTCGACATTGTTTCTTTTTTCTTTGATCTTTATGCTCATAAAGATGCAGATAAACTATCACAACTTTTTCTTACGGAATAGACAAAGTCAAAGGCAAGATTCCAGTCAAAAGACTCAAAGACTGGCAACTGGTGCGTGTTTGCGACCATAGTTTTTATGTCATCTAGATAGATGTATTAACGTATAGCCAGAAGACCAAATAAACAACCAGCCAAGTGCGAGTCGTACTCGCGCACGAAGGGTTCCGTACCATGATCTATAATAAGTTTAAACTTATTAAAAATATATTTTATTTCTTCGTCGAACTCTATTGAAGATACGATTTTTTTTTTATTTATTAGTAGTTTGTGACCGCGGACGAATTTGCGCGAAATAACGATTTTTTTTTGTAAAAGGAACTACGAACTTATTACTTACTCGTAGAAAAGGAAGGATCTAAGGTCCTGTTGCACTATAGTGATTAACTATTAAATGGAAAGATCATATAAAAACTAATAAGGCGCGTGAAATATTTCATAATAATTTGGTAACAACCATAATCGAACTCTATATCAATTTGTAGCCGTGTGGTTTCCGGCAGAGTAGAATAGGACCACTCCAAGTCTTCCCGTGGATGTCGTAAGAGACGACTTAGGAAATACAAGCTAAACAAAGCAGAAACATAAATGAGACCTCTCCAACCCGTCTGGCCAGCGAGGAGAGTGTAGGCCAAATCCTCTGTCTGCGCTGGCCAAGTATGGCTCCGGTAGTACAGAGAGGGTCATGCTCCTGCAGTGGAGACTAAAAGACCTGACGATGATGATGATGATGATATCAATTTGTATATCAAAATTATGTGACACTAGCTTTCGCCCGCGGCTCCGCCCGCGTCAATGTTGATCCCTCGGGAATAGTACTTATTCCCGGGATAAAAGGTAGCCTATGTCCTTCTCCGCACTCCAGAGAACTTGTATGCAAAATTTCATGATGTTCGGTTCGGTAGTTACGGCGTGAAAGCAAACAAACAAACAAATAAACAAACAAACAAACTCACTTTCGCATTTATAATATTAGTTAGGATTATGTGGCTAATCACAAGCGTGGACTTGACGAATGCTAATTTTAATCAACTGGTTACAAGAATTGGAAGGGCAGTTAATTTGTTTGGACGAGAAGTCCAATGAGAATTATTGTCATATCTGAATACATAATGTTCCGTTTCTTTTCCCTAGTTGCCGTTATCAATATCGAGCAAAAACGAGCAAAAATTACGATTGTTGTATGAGAGCACCCTTAAATATTTATATTGTTCTGTTTTTTATTGTATTTGTAGTTATAGCGCCAAGCAAAATATACATCAGCTGTGAAAATTTCAAATGTGAAAATGTCAACTGTCTATCTATCATGCGGGCAATAGCTTGTTACGAAATATTGTAAAGAATAACATATTTCTTCTTCTTCTTTTCGAGTCGTAATGTCTTTTTACTAGATAAACTAATTTTGCCCAATATGTGGCCACGGCCACTATGTATGTTATTTTTGTCTACAAAAATAACATACTAATACAACAACACGTGTTTCTTCTCCAATATTTTTGAAAATATACAAGCTTCCGCCTCTTCCACCAGCCCTCAAATTAGTATTCATCCGCATTCCTTACATTTTCAAAGTTAATGAGAGTACGTCGGCGTATTTTTGAATTTCAAGCCTTTGAAATGACACGGGAAAATATGCTAATATCACCTGTGAAGCGGCTGGGCGCAAAATTGATTGAGTCCAAGAAGTAACACGGAGGCTGGCTATATTTATGCATAGAATATATAATGTTTTATATAAGAAAAAAAAACCAGCCAAGTGCGAGTCCGACTCGTGGATGAAGGGTTCCGTACCATTATCTATAATAAGTTTAAAATTATTTTTATTGTATAATGTAATTAAAACTTTAACCTTTTCACAATTTTCCGTTATCTGTGCTATAAGACGTTACTTGTACCAAATTTTAAGATTCTGAGTTCACGGGAAGTACCCTGTACGTATTGAAAATTTGCAGCATAAACGGCTGTATCTTTTGATTGCGTTGGCTTAGAAGTTTGAATTTTTTGCAGCTCCTGTGTATTTGATATGAATTTCAGCTTGGTACCTCCATGCGTTCCTGAGAAAAAGAATTGACAGACAGACAGACAGACGGACAACAAAGTGATCCTATAAGGGTCCCTTTTTTTCCTTTTGAGATACGGAACTCTAACTTCTTCAAACACTTTAAAACAAAAAAAGAATTTTTAAAATCAGTTTATAAATGACGAAGTTCTGAGGCAACAAACATTAGAAAAAAAAAACAACCAAATTGCTAACCTCCTTTTTTTTTCTCTTCATGCGGATGACAATGGCAAACCATATCCATTATTTCATACTGTCACGTCTTTTTCCCTTGCGGGGTAGACAGAGCCCAGTTCTTTTAAACCTATAAGCCACGTTTAGCATGTTGGTAACTGTGTTGATCTGTTGTTAACTGCCTCCGTGGTCTAGTGGTTAAGGCGTTTGCCTGTAGGCCCAGGGGTCGTGGGTTTCCCACGGGAAACATACTTTGTTTAGTGGTTTCCAGTTTGGTTAGGACATTGCTTGAATCACCTGATTGTCTGATAATAAAGATGATTCCGTGCTTTCTGCCGACTACCAGATGGCAGCCGTTGGTCCCGGCTGCCATCTGGTAGTCGTTAAAGGAACTACGTTTGAGGCCGAGATGCGGTTCCGAAGAACTGTGACACCAGAGTGTGCATGGTTGATTGACCGTGACATCGGCTTGAAATGATGATGAGCATGTTGGTGGCATTAGGTGTATTGTTCGATCTGATACCTGCCACAAAATTTGACTATCGCATCACCCGACATAAATTAAAATTTCATACCAACCACCGGGATAAGTGGTAACCACCGTGTGTTTTAATAGAAACTTTCTGCCACGTACGACCGAACTGTGGAATGAACTACCTGCGGTGGTATTCCCGAATAGATATGACATTGGACCTTAAAAAAACGAGTCGATGTCTTCTTGAAAGGCCGGCAACGCTCTTGTAACACCCCGGGTGTTGCAGTTGTCCATGAGCAGCGTTGATGACTTACCATCAGGCGACCCGCTTGCTTGTTTGTTTGCCGTCCTAATCATTAAAAAAAAATCGGCCAAGTGCGAGTCGGACTTGCGCACGAAGGGTTCCTTACCGTTATCTATAAAAACGGCAAAAATGTCATGTCTGATGTATGGAGCCTCCTTTAATAATAATTTTATTTTTATTTAATTATTTATTTTTAAAGTAAGTATATAAATAAATATTCTGTGAATATTTCAAGCGTCTACCTGTTGCCGTTATCAGTATCGGGCGAAAACAAGCAAAATAAATCACGGGAGTTGTATGGGAGCCCCCTTAAATATTTATTTTATTCTATTTTTTTGTATTTTTTATTATAGCGGCAACAGAAATACATCATCTGTGAAAATTTCAACTGTCTAGTCATCACGGTTCATGAGATACAGCCTGGTGACAGACAGACAGACGGGCAGCGGAGTGATATTAATAGGGTCTCGTTTTTACCTTTGGGTAAGGAACCCTAGAAAACGAAATCAAAATAGTGATGGGTTGCTAGTCACATCACCTAAATTATAATAATATCACCTTCTACTGCGACTAATGTAGACTCACTAACGATTTAATGTAGAATAAAATATTAATTCTAAAATAATATTTCTACCTTTTTTCTTTCTCCGAGGGTATTCACGAAGCACTCGTCTACTCTGTTGCATCCACTACTCAAGCATCGGGAGGGGCGGTGGTGTTAATTATACGATTTTCTTTGAAATAAGTTAATAAATATTGGATAAGCCACCCTCCGCTGGCCCTTTAATGAACCCGCTCGCACCTAGCCGGCTATTGCTATCTAGTGGCACTAAGTCACGTCATTTATTTTATTAGAAATATATTTAGCACTCACGGAAATTTTTAGTTTAATTAAAAATAGTTTTTTATTAGTTTTACTTACGATCTATACTGAGTTTTGTTTTGGAAGCTGCGAAATTTAAGTTAGTATTTTATTTAAAAGCACACAAAAAACATAATAAAAAAAAAAAACACAAGAGAAAGACAAAAATATAAATAAAAGTATAAATAAAAAAAATATAATGAAAAAAAACAAATGGTAAATCTCAACATCATCATGAGAATGTAATTTCAAGAAGAAAATAAAAGCCTATGTTTACTAGTACGATTACTTTTTTCAGTGTACAGCCGGCCCAAGGTGATTATTAATTTACGAAATAAAATATACTCGTAGAGCGGATTACTCATCATCATTCTTTAACCCTTAGGTTTAAAGAACTATGTTCTAGTCGGAGTATTTTTCATCTTTCTCGATCCTTCGCTTTTCCTTCACCTCTCTATGCGACTTTCGCCTTCCCTGTTACTTCGTCTATGAAAGTCCTCTTTGGCCTTTCCTTTCCTTTTTCACTATCAAAGAGATGTTTGGTCATCTTTATCGACACGACGATTTCATCAAATCTTTTTTGGCAGGGAGCTGACTAGTGAAAATTAAAGGTTATTTATTAACTTAGGCGCTGTTGTTGAGCTCTATTATATACTTTTTTTATAATATTAAAAGAAATACTTAGTGATTATTAATATTCTTTTAACAAGCTTAACTCATTCACGGACACTGGACTAGACACAATAGATATAACAATAGAAGTCTATGTCTACTGCGGGACGTCCCGGAAAGTGTTAAGAAATATCATTAAAATCTCTGCCGGAAGGGCGACGGTCTCATTTAAGATGGCGCTACCGGCGTCAGGTGATTATTGCAGGGAATCGAAGCATTGACGTCGCTTTGATCTCGATCGACTAAATAGATTACACTGTTTATAATAATATATTACAAAACGATATTACGATTGAGCTTCTTCATTTTAAAGGATATTCCTTGATGAGTGAGACAACTCAAAAATATATTTTTTCAGGATTTTCGTGGCTTAATGGGCTTGTGTTCGTCATTAGGTCTTTTTTAGTCTCCACTACAGCAGCACGACCCTCTCTGTACTACTAGAGCCATACTTGGCCAGAGCAGCCAGAGGACTTGGTCTACACTCTCCACGCTGGCCAGACGGGTGGGAGAGGTCTCTCAGATGTTTATAAGCTTTGTTTAGCTTGTATTTCCTAAGTCGCCTTCTACGACATCCACAGGAAGACTTGGAGTGGTCCTATTCTACTCTGCCGGATACCATTATTAATATTTAAAAGCAAAGAGGAACGAATTTATTTTAAAGAAATCAAAGAATTTCTCTACAATGTCAGACCAGCCGACCTATTTGCTAACTCAGTGTACAACGTTTTGATAGTAATTTCAAAGTACATTGCGTTTTATATATCTTAAGTAAAAATAGTCAATCATAGGAAACCCGCAATGTATTTTGAAGTGACTTTCAAAACGTTGGTCACTGAGTTAGCAAATAGGCCGGCAGTAGGCGTAAGGGTGTAGAGGTGTAGCAAGAAATCGTCGCCATGCACCGCAATGCGTCTGTCTGTCAGCCGAGAGCCCGCAAACACCGCAACGTCTTGCGACGCTTTTCTGTAAGCGACGCTTGACCATTTTCGCCGGAGAAATGTTTCATACAAATGTTAGTACTTTGGAACATACATAAATACATAGTATCACGTCTATTTCCCTTGCGGGGTAGACAGAGCCTAGGCCTATAAGACCCGAAGGCCACGTTAGCATTTTGGTGAGCGTTAGGCGGAAAATATTGTCAAAATAGTGATGGGTTGCTAGCCGAATTGCCTATTATCATGATTCCTCGGAATTTTGCCCGTTCCCTCGATCGGCTTTTACGACCTGCGCGGGAAGAGAAGCAGCTGGTACATTCTACGTTTTTCTATGGAACACATTGAAATATCTTCAAATAGGCACAGAGATAGTGGAAATTTAAAAGAAAAATATTGGTACTGTGTCAAATACTCGTACCAATTCTCATGTTCATTCTAATCACTTTTTGAGGTTATTAATATCTTGGATATATGTATATAAAACTAGATTTCGCCCGCAGCTTCCCTCGCGTCAACGTCGTTCCCTCGGGAACAGTACTTTTTCCGGGATGAAAAGCAGCCTTTGTCCTTTTCCGTATTTCAGAGAACTTATGTGCAATTTCATGATGATCGGTTCAGTAGTTACGGCGTGAAAGCGTAACAAACAAACTCACTTTAAGGTTAGGGATATATCTAAGTCCTGGTTGTTATAAAACATAGTATCGTCACATACAGATCCCTATTCTTTCGCATTTTCTTGCATACAAGTAAATACTAAAATATATAATTATAAGCACAATTGTTGTTTCCAGTTTGGTTAGGACATTGCAGGCTTGAATCACCTGATTGTCTGATAATAAAGATGATTCCGTGCTTCGGAAGGCACGTTAAGCCGGTGGTCCCGGCTGCCATCTGGTAGTCGTTAAAGGAACCACGTCAGAGGCCGAGAGGCGGTTCCGAAGAACTCTGACACCAAGGTGTGCATGGTCGATTGACCGTGACACCTACTCGAAATAATAATAATAGCACAATTCAGTTAAGTGCAATTGTTAATTTGAGTCAAGGGCATTTAGGGATCCGTAGCCAAATGGTGCCAAAAGAAACCTTAATATAAAGCCTCTGATGTCCGTCCGTCCGTCTGTCACAGGACTGTAACTGTAAAAGCTGATCTAGGGAATGGGCGAAAATCTGAGGAATTATATTAGTAAGCGATGCGGCTAGCAATCACTATTTTGATTCCGTTTTCCATTCAGCACGTGGGTATAAGATGGAAAACGGTGTTCGTGGGAACATGATGAGAAGTGACTTATAGGTCTTAAAGACGTAGGCTATGCCTATCCCGCAAGGGAAAAAGACGTGATTATTTATGTATTTTGTATTACCTCTGAAGTGTATATACCGTAATTTAAAACCTCTGAACCATACCGAAAACCTGGAATCAGAATCCCTAATGAAATATAGAATTTCAAGAAAAAAAGCTGAAAATTTTAAAAAACTGTAGGCTTCCCATTCAACGTCGTCGAGCTGAGTGTACGAATTTCTATGGAAGGTCCATTTTTTCTTTCGTTTTTTACCTTTTTTTTAGCAATTCTGTATTCTATTAGGGATTCTGATCCCAGGATCTCCATATAGTTCAAAGATTCTAAATCACGCTGTGTATCAAAAAGATACACGCAATAATTACAGTTTCTCGACTCTCAGAACCTGAACAAGATATATTAAACATATAGTACCTATATACTCGTTAAATATTTCACATATCTCTTTCCATTACCTTACAAGTGTGTAAATACAAAGCTTATTTAAAATTCGTACAGTTGTTGATTAGAGTCGGGCGCACCTCCATAATTCATCAGAATAATTGTAATAAGCAGATTTTATGCGAAGCCAAGAACGCCGAACGGCCAAAGCTCTGCCCGACGTATTAATAATATCACATATCCGGCGCGCAGAGCTCACTGGAAGAATTTTTAATGCAATGCTTTAATTATTTTGCCAACGGCGAGATCCCCGACTAAGTTCCATTCACATTAGAGAATTCATTTTTGCTACGCACCTACGCGATGAAATATTAAGTCGTGTGCCGAAAACTGCGAGTTTTGGAGATCGCCTCTCATACGTATTTTTGGTTTGGACGCGTTAGATTCGACTCGCAAAATGTCCTTTCGCGAAACGTCCGATTTTTGATATCGTACATATATACATACATTTACATTCATACTTTCACGTCTCTCTCCCCTGAGTCTTTGAGCATTAAAAGTCACTTTAAGCATGTTGGTGGGTGGAAAACGAGATCAAAATAGTAAAGGGTTGAACCCGAACCGCCTACTAATATGATTTCTCAATTAACTCGATCGGCTTTCACAATCTGTTCAGGAAGAGAAGCAGATGGTACGTTCTACGTTTTTGCTTTTCTTCTAGACCAGCATGCTTAGATTGATTTTCACCATTAATTCCATCTTACTTGATGCCTTTTCATAAAAAAGAAAATCAGTAAATTGCATGATCTGACAATACCCTTAATTTGGTTGGAGATGAGGAGAATGCGCGATATTATAAGCAAAACTTCTGGTCAAGTTCTCTTAAACATTCTTTCACTTGGAACTGTCGTACTATAATTAACAGTACCTATCGCAATGAAAACAAGGAACAAGAATAGCCATAATTTCATACAAGTTAAAAATCAATTCACAACACGTGGATCAAAGATACAATATGACATTTTACTAATCGAACATTTCGCGAATAGGACATTCATCATCGGACATTTTGCGAATCGAACGATATGTCTAACCCGTATTTATGACTGCGTGGATTTTGTGAGGGTACCCGAACCGTCGGTACATTATGAAAGGACCTAATTAACCGACCGGCGTCGGAGTGATTAATAATAGACGCGGCCTCGCTCCTCTAGTTTCAGCACTCGTCTATATGTCAAAATGTTCCAACGTTTTTAATATAACTCTATTAGCTTTTACACGTTTCATATTAATTTTAATAAAGTTTCCATCTTCTATTCAAATATGCTCCATCCATATTGCACTCGTTCTTTCATAAGAATTTAGCATATCCTCACTTCTTTTAAAGTTTATCACAAATAACCTTACATATATGTAGAGTCTATCATTTTAACAGGTTCTAGTTACTTCTATATTAAATTTGAATATAGTAAAAGCTATCTTTAAAAAGATGCGAACCTTTGATTTACACATATTAATTTAATTAAATTCTTGACAAAAATATACAACAAATTTAATTAATTCCAAGTCCAGTCCTTAGATAAAAAAGTATAAAGAAGACTATTAACATACCGTTACACCTCTAAAAAACAAAATCGCGCCGAGCAAAAAATGTTAATTACGTAAAAATCTCCCACTAGTCAAACGAAACACAAAGAAGGGGAGAGCAAAATAAAAGGTAATATGATTAGAAACAAATTACACACGGCGATAAGGCTGGCCAGTGAGCTAACTAACCTCAGCCCCACGTTGGGCGCCACTTTTCCTTTGTTGGCACCCAACGTGGTGCCGGATTTCTTTGTATTTTGTTTCATTTCATGCAAAATTTAATTTCGTTTTCAAGACTCGCGTGGAATGATATTACGGACGGCCGCGGCGACCGCATGTAATTTCATTGCTGCTTCTCAAGTGTGCGTGGACATCGGGCCTTTTTCATCACATTCCCTTTCGGTGGGTAGCCACGTTCCGTTTACGGCCGTGTTCGGAATTAAACCGTCGGATTGCGCTCCGTTAATTGCTTAACAAAACTACGTGTGTTATTGGCGTTTTTTCCAGGCTGACATTGTTTTATCTGTCTAGCTGTTCGTTTGCTCGTCTTGTGTTACGGAAATTGGAGTTTGTGCTGGTAAATGGTGTGTCGCGAAATTTACATTTTTTCGTCGAAATTACATCATTTGTTTCCAAGGTTTTTTAGACAAAGTCTATAGCGCTAAATGTCTTACATTTTTTGTAATACTTATGTCCAAACGATGACATTTTTATAATATTTACAGCATTGACTGGTTAAGCGTTTACATTGCTGACTTGAATAAGCTTCAGTAATGACTGATAGAGATATTAGTATAATAAATCTATTTTTCATTTTATTCAATTTAATCGGAAATAAATTAAAGGTTTATTTAATATTAAAATGATGACCTTAGGCTCTGTCTACCCCGTAAGGGATAAACACGTGATAATATGTATGTATAAATTAAAGGTCTGCTTACATTTCTACAGTTTCGTTCTTTACAATAATCAAGCCGCCAAATATAATTAATAAAAATAATTATCAAACTTGAAAAGCCGCCATCAAAAAGTACAAAAAGGCACTCAACATTCCTCAATACCAAAATTATTAGAAAGTCAAACCTTTTAGGGACCGCGAAATGACTGGGAAATCCAATAAATTCCTCGGCAAACAACACTTAGCTTCGACTTTAAAGAATCCCGACAAGTGAAGATCCAATAAGGGGCGTCTTACAAGAAATCCCTTTTTAACCCTTACATCGACTACCCCAATTTGCCATCGATACTGGTAATACAGTCCACTGGGTAGAGGGTGGGTGAAGGGATAAAAAAGGGATGTTTTGTGTGATCTACCCGCAAATCGGTGCTCAATGGGGGGCTGTTACGCCGTTTAGTACCGTGAGAACTTCTTTGTGTCATCGGTGATATTTTTTACGTTGAAATTTGTTGCGTAATTAATTTTGTCTTTCTGGTTGCATCTTTGAGTAGTATATATCTGTTTGTGTTACATAATGGAAGGTCGTCTACGTAAGTATAATACGAGTATGACGAAAATAACATTGTAATTTATCAGCCAATTTTCCCTAGAATTTTAAATGTATCGAATCGAAACTAATTTGGATCTTGTTTGATACAATATGTAAAGAAAACTGTCCGATCTTTTAAGGGGTGATTTAGCCCGTCGATATGAACAACTTTTCTTATGGGATCAATGCTGGGAACTCAAAACTTTTTTGACGTTTTCATACAAATAGACCGAGTGTTGAGCCCCCAGCTTTGATCCCAAAGGAAAAGTCACATACTGGTAGTTTATATCGACGGGCTGAATCACTTCTTAAAAGATCAGGCAGGATTTTCTTTACATATTGTATAGATGATTGGCAAAAAAACTTTTATCACCATTTGTACTTGTGGTTAGCAGATCTTTGAAAAGCTTTTTTATGAAGAATGTGATCATCATCAGGTCTATTAGTCTCCACTACAGGAGCACGACACGACCCCTTCTGTACTACTAGAGCCATACTTGACAGAGCAGCTAGAGGCTTGGAGAATGTGATGTGTGTGATGTAACTCTCTTATACTTAAGTTGGAAGAGAACAAACAAAGAAAACACTAAGGGATAGTTTAAAAATCTTGGCACCCCTTTGTTCACTTACATCAATTCAAACAAGTTAATCTCACAGACACGATCGCAAACAAGTTAGAGGCCGATATATAAACACAGGAGTTTGTTCAGGCCTCAGCTGGACTGTAAACATATCGTCGCTTCGGGCCGTTTGGATAAAGGACCCTGAAGGACTTATTATGACGTACTAGCTTTCGCCCGAGGCTCCGCTCGCATCAATATCGATTCCTCGGATACTTTTTATACCCTATGTCCTTCTCCCTGCCCCAGACCACTGGTATGCAAAATTTCACAATGTGAAAACGTAACAAATAAACTCACTTTCGCATTTATAATATTAGTTTGGATTATTTCGTCAACAAAGGTTACTTTACACTACAATTACCATGACTTTGACACATTTAATTTTTTTATACGAAGTGACATTTAAACTAACAAGTGGAAAACTTAAATGCTTGGTACTGGTAAACAAAAGTTAAGAGACTAAAATTCGACTACTACGCACTTTTGAATTTTCACTAAGAGTAGTAAAATATTGTATGTAAAATACATATCCTTATCCTCACTAATATTATAAATGCGAAAGTGAGTTTGTTTATTTGTTTGTTACGCTTTCACGCCGTAACTACTGAAATCATGAAATTTTGCATACAAGTTCTCTAGAGTACGGAGAAGGACATAGGCTACCTTTTATCCCGGAAAAAAGTACTATTCCTGAGGGAACGGCATTGACGCGGGCGGAGCCGCGGGCGAAAGCTAGTAATTTCATAATCAACATTTAAAAAAATGTTGATACCAAAAAGTTGAATTGTACATTCCAATTTTTAAGTTTCGTATTTTACATTCTTTATCGTGCGCCATTTTGAATGTAGTGTGACGCCGCATAGCCTATAATTAGTGTACAATCAAGACGCTTCAAATGTTATGTCATTTGTAAAATAATATTACCAGCAAGTCTTTAACTAGAAAAGTCTCTCTAACTCAAGCGTTAGAGACTTTTCGATCAACCCAAAGATTTTTTCTTAGTAGTTTCATTGACATTATGAAGTCAATGGAACTACTGATAAAAAAGTGTCCGTGTAACGGTTTGCCGATAGAACTAGTGAGAATAATCACCAAAGGCAGATACGAGTAGCTAGTGTGGTTGACGAACTCTATAGAAAATACGATATACTTAACTATCTGTGTTTCTTTCTTAAACTCAACCAATTTATCCCCCAAAACCGAAGGCGTTTGTATATCCCGTCGCGGATTACCCGCCAAATTGGTTTAGGAATCACGCGTCCTGCCGCCACGAATCAATCGGGATAGATGCGGGATTACGGAGGCGGATTCGAGGGAGCTCTTAAGGAATTTGCACGGTTAATGTCTTTGCTTACGGCCGCGATGGTAAACAGTTTGGTTTTGACGTCTATAATTAAAAGTATTTTCTTTATTAATAAATAACTTCTGGATACCTGTTCCCAAAGGTCCGCGTTGCAGGGGCAAGTCTAAAACGTGTTACGGCTGACCTAGACGTTTGTGTGTGAATTTTCAAAGACGAATGGAAAGGTATAGTTTTGCCCAGCAATGGAAGAGTACATCATCATCATCGTCATCGTCAGCTTTCCACGAAGAGAAGAAGTAATGGAAAAAAATGGAAGAGTACAGTTAAAAAAAATATCTTAGTACTGAGCGTGCACGTTAACGGTTGAATATTACTTTGAAACTTTCAAATCAACGAAAAAAGTTCACGAAAAAAGGTAGACTACTACCTTTTTTCGTGAACTTTTTTCGTTGATTTGTGATCAGCAATCAGCAGAATTCAACATACATACTACGTCTTTTTTTTGCGGGGTAAACAGACCTGGCTTTAAATATCTAACAGCCACGTTTAGCATGTTCAAGACGCAATTCAAGAAGGGGTAAAATACTACACTAAAGTTTACTGTATCCTTAAGCTGTATCATAAAAAGAAAACAGTGTATCTAACTGCGGTTGATCAATTTTCGATGATATTTTAAATATCCTGAGCTTCAAAGCTCTACAGATATACCTTAGGGGATGAGGAGGAAATCTTTTCGAATCAACGATCAGTGATCATTACATTGCACAAGATAACCTATAGCTAAATCCTTAAACTTGGCTTATTAACTTCAGTCCAAAGTAAAAAAATAAATTTCATTTTATTGGCAGCCACACTCACTTACCCATTTTATTGCAGCTAAAGTGCATTTTACGGCTACTTTTATAGTCCGGGGGCCCTCTCCTTACTTTCCGCTCACGATTCCGATTCCAATAGATTCTAATAAGATTAGCGTTGTCACACGGGCGTTAGATAAAATAGTTTGTGGCCTATAATTGGGGTTCAAGCCACCCGACTGTCCGTAATCACCGACCAATACTCAACCTTAAACAAATGTTATAACGTTTATTTTCCTATGTATCTTTTTTCGATGGTCATCACACGCGTGACTAGACAATATTGGTAGGAAAGGTGATTCCTTTTCTCTAGCATTCGAAAATGAATCTTAATAATGTTGTGTTAAAGTTGTTTTTGGATTGAGGTAGTAGGTGTGCTTCCGATCGGGTTCGGTCCAAATTGGTTGTTTGGTCGGATCAGGGTTAGTTTGTAATTGAGTCTTACTGCTTCAGTCGGTCAAAGGATTATGTGATACATCGGTATCTATTGATCTCGGGTGGATTTGTGTCATCTGTGGTTGCGGGCCGTTTTGCTTACGGCTTTAGGGATATAAATTTGTTCACGCGCGGTAAGGAAGGGACCGTTGGAGTCAATAACTTTAGCTTGTAAGACAATTTCCGTAGTTTCTGTTTCGACCGAAGTTATGATAGATTTTACGATCTAAAGTATAGAGTTACTAGCTGTCGCCCGTGGCTCCGCTCACGTTAATGTCGATCCCGCGGGAACAGTACTTTTTTCCGGAATGTTATGTAGCGTGTTAATCTAGGTAATAACCTATCTGCGTGCAAAATTTCGTCAAGATCTGTTGAGCCGTTTTGGCATGAAATAGTAACAAACATACTTACAAACTTTAGAGTTTATAATATTAAGTAAGGAAAGAGTAAGGATAAGGAAGTAAGAATTGTATCACTTTTTTATATCTTACGGATAAGACTAGGCCAAGAGACACAATCGCAAGATCCAAAGGTTTATGAGTGTAATTGAATTGAGCGATATTCAGCTTTATCGACCCAGTAACGAAAAACGACGTGATAATATCTAATTTCTATAGTTATTTGTAGTTACGACGTTAAGTCGACCTCAGTGGCTCAGTAGCACCGAAGTGCCTTTATAACGCAGGAACCCTGGTTCGATCCCCGGCCACGTCAAGATGGAAAACGATATTTTTTCAGATTGTCCTAGTTCTTAGATGTGTAATTGTTTATATAATATAAGTATCTATTCCGACACTGCTGCCGATCAAAAGCATTTTAAGCTTCACTTAATCACCAACCTCATACACCAAAAAGAAAAGGTTGTGAAAGTCATAAGGTTAACTGTTTTACTTTTTATTTCTTATTATTAAAGAGACGAAATCCTCACTCGAAAGAAATTCCACCGCACGTATATGCCCCAAAGTCAATATTTCCGGATCTTAGTAAGTTTCAGGTTAATACATATACAAAACTATACAATTTTGCATCCCAGACGCTCCTTAGCATAATTAGTGGAGGCCGCTATCGCTAATATTAGTTGTTCGGCTTAATCCGCGTAAGCGCCATTACCATAACTTGCAGATTGCGATTATTACGAGCGATTTTCAGTCGCATCTAAGGCGGCCAGATTTTACTAACTGCTGGGGTGAATTCTTTTTTTTAGGGTTCCGTACTACAGAGTGTATGGTCAAGGGTGTCGTCCTCAACTGCTTGTCCACTGGTTACAGGTATGGCATCGGGTAATCCACGTAAGCGCCATTACCATAACTTGCAGATTGCGATTATGACGAGCGATTTTCAGTCGCATCCAAGGCAGCCAGATTTCACTAACTGCAGGGATAAAATATTTTTTAAGGTTCTGTTATCGAGTGCATGGTCAAAGATGTCATTCTCAACTGCTTGGCCGGTGACTGCAGGTATGGCATAGGGTAATCCGCGTAAGCGCCATTACCATAACTTGCAGATTGCGATTATTACGAGCGAATTTCAGTCGCATTCAAGGCAGCCAGACTTTACTCTGTTCCATCGTTATTACGTAAAATTATCGACTTTACAGACAACCAATTTATTTAGGGTTCCGTACTACAGAGTGCATGGTCAAAGATGTCAATCTCAACTGCTTGGCCCGTGACTGCAGGTATGGCATAGGGTAATCCGCGTAAGCGCCATTACCATAACTTGCAGATTGCGGTTATTACGAGGGAATTTCAGTCGCATTCAAGGCAGCCAGACTTTACTCTGTTCCATCGTTATTACGTAAAATTATCGACTTTACAGACAGCCAATTTTTTTAGGGTTCCGTACTACAGAGTGCATGGTCAAAGATGTCAATCTCAACTGCTTGGCCGGTGACTGCAGGTAAGGCATAGGGTAATCCGCGTAAGCGCCATTACCATAACTTGCAGATTGCGATTATTACGAGCGATTTTTAGTCGCATCCAAGGCAGCGAGATTTTACTAACTGCTGGGGTGAATTCTTTTTTGACGTATTTACGTCTTATAAATCGATGAACGCCGGATGCACGCACGAAAAAGAATCACGTTCCTTATGCAAGCAAGAGCGCGGTACAAGCGACTAAGAGGCACGATCGGCCTAAGCGTTCGGCTTGTGCCGCATCTATCTCTGTTCCATCGTTATAACGTAACATTATCGACTTTACAGAACCATTTATTTTAGGGTTCCGTACTACAAAGTGCATGGTCAGGGATGTTCTTCCAACGGCTTTGCCGGTGACTGCTGGTATAGCATCGGGTAGTTGATTAGATAGATTGAGATTATTACAAGCGATTTCCAGCAGCATCCAAGGTAGCCAGACTTTACTTCCGGTACCGTACTTCCGGTTTGACGGTCAGGGTGTCATTATCAATTGCTTTGCCGGTGGTTGCAGGTATGGCATCGGATACGCGTGTCCGGCCTCCCGAGCTGCTATTCGTTTTTCCTCCTATTCCTATCCGGATGAGTAGTATTCCAATACCTTTATTCCCGTCCCAGATCCAACAAATTACTATTCTTCCCCAGTCAAAGGCTTTAAGCTTCCAAAATAGGAAACTAGTGATTACCACTAACACACACAGATATAATAAAACTCTCGTTCCTATACTATATTCGTTATGCTCTTAAGACGAGGCCTCAAAGGTTTGGTACCATCGCTCGGCAAAGGCGTACGCAGACTGATCAAGTGCGCGCAAGGGATAGCGCTTGGCGGTTTAGCCCGTGAATGATGAGATAGGTATAGTCTCGAGTCGCTCAAAGAAAAAAACGTAAGCGCCAAATTCGTTATTTCTATTTTATATAAAATCAGACCGGTTAATTGTATTTTCATATTTAAATTTTGATGAATTACTAATAACCTATCTTTTAGTCTAAAAATCACTATTTCATTCGACGCATTTGAGCTACAATAACAAAAATTCTGCGAACGAAGACCATTTTTCAAAAATTTTTCTATCTAGAAAATATTATCAAAACGTGTTTTCATCTTATACTTTTGGAGATGAAATAGTCAAAAATCATATTACTTAGATTTGAAACTCCTAATTTAAGTATTTTGTGAGATAAATAAGGTTCAGAACGACCTTATTTACAGTGGTATCGCCTTAAGGGCCCGCCATAGGCCAGGCGGCGTGGCGGTACAAAAGCGGATGGTCTAAACGCGTTGGCTACTTTGATGTTTTTGATTTTAAAGAATATTCAAGGGTTTTTCGAAAAAAAAAAAGATTCATGATGGCTGCCTTATCTGTAATGCAATTATAATCAAAAGTTTCAAGGTTAATTTTAATGTATTTGGTGAATACTGCTGTTTACTGAGTAAATTAGTCGTGATTAGGAGGCAACTTTGCAATTTTTTTCTATTGAGAAAATTTAACGCAATCGTGTTTTTGAGTCAGATAGTTACCAGAGTTAGTCCTGAACTTCGCTGCATTTTTATTTCAACTTGAGTATTTAATTATTATTGATATAACAGTCAATCATGCAAAGCAGTGTGAGGTAGTACGGGCCCTTAAGATTTGACATCCAATATTAGTTTAGCGATCACACGCTCGCTCACTTAGTTTGACTTTTGAACTCTCACCGCAAACTGATTATAAATCCATAATAACTCAAACCATTTTACTATACTTGTTGCTCTACTTGTGTTAATATTGAACTTAAATGTTATCATGATTGGAACATGACTATTTTAATTTTAATCTATTATATTTGCAATTTTAATAATGATAAATTTCAATATAATGTTATACATATTTGCACACCTTGTGTAGGTAAAATGTACTGGGAAAAATAACTAAGATCATCAACTTACTGTACCTACATTTATGCAAATAAATACTTTGAACTTTGAACATCTTTAAGGCTAGTCTTTTTATGTTAACGACATTCTGAAATGAAGTCATTTCACAACTTAGGCGTTTTGCTTTATAGACTTACTAGCTTTCGCCCGCGGCTCCGCCCGCGTCAATGTCGATCCCTCGGGAATAGTACTTTTTCCCGGGATAAAAGGTAGCCTATGTCCTTCTCCGTACTCTGTACTTTTATGCAAAATTTCATGAATATCGGTTCAGTAGTTACGGCGTGAAAGCGTAACAAATAAACAAACAAACAAATAAACAAACAAACTCACTTTCGCATTTATAATATTAGTAAGGACTAGAGATGGGCCGCGGGAAGAAATGCAGGAAGGTAAAAATGGGAAGGAAAGGGAAGGAAGGGAAGAAATGAATTAATTCCCATTTATACCCGGTATTTTTAATAATACCCGGGTAGAAATTGATTTTGTTAAATTTACTTTAATATTGATACAATATTTTGATTTAGCAGCTTAGTTTAATAAAATTTCGTTCAGAAATAAAAGGCTGTTTAGTTAAATCATGTTTATTCTTTGATATACAAAATAAAATAGCAAATATAATGATTTCCATTTTAAACACAGCCGTATTATAAGAATAATTTTCCTTACTTTTTACTACGTAAGAAATCTAAAATTTAAACATTTAATCAACATATTGCTAAGTATGCATGGCTTTAATCTACCCTGATCATTGATATATGTTAGTGGTACACACAACTAACATTAAATAAATAAAAAAATAAAATTAAATAAATAATTAAATAAAAGTTAAGTAACTATAAGCACATATTTGCAAATAAGTTTTAAACTTAAACAAATATTCGTCAAGACTTTATTTATAAAGTACGTTAGTATAACTATAACGGTTTATAAAAATCATAAAAATCACAAGAATCAGTCTTATAATAGTCATATAAAATCAGCATCAAATACTATGTTCGTATCTTAATTGACTCGAGCTTAATAATCACAGTTTGATTGACTTAATAATAACATGAGATACAAAGGTATGTATGTATATATGAAAAACATATGTATACCTACGTGCACTTAAAAATTAAAAATCTATAATTTAATCATCATAACTGTCAGTTATACTATCACAGTTTAAAAATTCAACTTCAGGTCTACTCGGACCTGGTAAAATATTATATTCTTGCTGCTCTTCTTCAGTGGTGTTTACTGCTTGCTTTCATAGTCTTCGCCATCATAAAATAAATCATCATGAGATTCATGTTCTTCAGATTCTTCGTCACTGTGGTTATATTTATATTTGTTAAGAAGATCCCAGTTATACGACGCAAAGGCTATTTTAGCTGCTCTCTCGGGCATTAATCGATTTCTTTTTCTCGAGTGTATGTGGCCATGTTTGCTAAATGATCGCTCTGTTGCGGCGGATGTACAAGGAGCCGTTAGAATACGAACGGCAATTTTACTAAGAGCTTTAGCAGAACAAAGCCCTTACCACCATGTTACGGGATTTATAGTATCTACTTTTTCCCATAGAAAGCGGCTCCTCCAAAATTCATCTCTTGCTTTATAATCGGCTATGTCAGATATTACAGAAAATTGAAGTGATTCAGCCATTTGTTCAAAAAAACCCATGGCCTCGAGGTCTTCGTTTTCATTTAATTCAACGCCTTGAGTTCTTGGATCCAGAAGATAAGCTGCTAAATGTATAGGTTTTATGCAGTCGATGGTCCTTTTTTCAACTGCATCAAGAATATGTTGTTTGTGTTCGTGACTCAATATATTTATATCAGGCAATATGAATAACAGTTTAGATTTTATATCCTTGAATATCGTATAAACATTGTGAATATTGCATTTGTTGGACTCGAGTTGAAATATGGGACCAGTTGAAGGTTCTAAAATCAATAGGCAATTTTCAATCATAGTCCAAAAATTATCATCTAGAATAGTCGACTTAATTTCTTGTGGCAATTGTGTACTAGTTTTATCAATAGCTAAAGCCAAAAGAGCTGTTTTTGTATTTTTTATACTTCTCAAGGCTGCTACATGACTGCCCCAACGTGTCTTTGCTGGTAATTTTAATGTTTCTCCTGTTTTTTTTTCTTTAATGATGCAGTCAAAACTTGGCTCTTCTTGATAGTTTTAATAACATCTACAGATAATTCAATAATTCCATTGATAACATCACATTTTATTATATCATGAGTCAATAGATTCAGTGTATGAGCGATACAATTGAGAGGAACTATTTGTGGATATTTATTTTTTACAAGTTCAAATGCTTTCTGAAGATTTCTTGCATTGTCGCCAATTAGAGTAACAAACTTGGATTCTCCGTAAGTACGCATGATTTTGATTAGTTCTTCACTGAGATATAAGCTTGTATGTCTATTATCTGTGGTGCACAAACTTTCGGCAAAATAAGGTTCGGGGTTTGAAATAATAAAATTAATGATTCCTTCGTTGTTTACATTTGTCCACGCATCACATTGAAGATGAAGATAGCTTGTACTTCTTAAATTTTCGGTGACATCTTTTTTGACTTGGTTATGTACTTTGTCTAAAAGATTTGTAGACATATATTTCCGCGAAGGTATTGGAAACGAAGGCATACCAAATTTCAAAAAGTCCTTCCACAATGGGTGTTCTCCGATATTTAAAGGTGAACCTGAAATAATTACTGCTTTCGCAAATTTCAGCGTTATTATTTCAATCTCTTCTTCATTTAATGATCGATAATGTGACGTTGAAGGCCGATTTATAATATCTTTGTCAACCTGTTTATTCAATGAATCATCAATAGAATCCCTTGCCATGGATATGTTGTCGTTAATATCATCAATCAAGCTCCGTTTATTTTGGTTGCTGCTTCCTGGTTCCAGCGTATTAATCTGATGGTTTGGAGTAGTTTCGTCTGGAATCTTAGTAGTTGTAATTGTAACATTTTTTCGATTTTTGTCTTTATATCAAGTTTAATAATAGCTGGACATTTATCACAGTTTAATAAGTGATTTCCCATTTTAGTTACATTTGGTAACTTATATTTATGATCACAGTAATTACACATTACTGATTTGTCTGGACTTGACCGGTAGTGTTTCCATACATATTCTTTTCTTTTTCTTCCATTAGGCATTATCTAAAACAAAAACAATTTTTTTTTGAGAAAACGTGGTTCATTTAATGTAATACTAGTATAAATCTAAAAAAATATATGTGGTCATATGGATCTATATCTTACACATTTTCCCTTTTTATTTACATTTCAGTCTATTTGTATAACAACATAATTAAAGATCTTCACGAAATTATTCAGTTTTTAATTAATCAATAATCACCAACAGATTACAGATCAGGTACCTAGTTACGCAGGGTAGTATTTGTACTAAGGTAGTTCTTTATTACACGATTGCAGTGGCGGTATGCAACAAATAAATCGGTAGAAGAGTAGCTTCAGTCGGCCAAAGACAGCAAAAAGCGCTGTAGCCGCTTTTTATTCATGCCAATTTATGATGATGTATAAATATGTAAGTATGTATATGTAAATAAATAAATAAGATAATTACTAGAACAGGAAAAAATATGTTGTTTATTTGGACTGACCGACACTTATGTAGTGTAACCATGTCGTCAAATACTATCATTCTCTTGAAACGTTTACTTTCTACGTCTTCTTTCGCGGATACTAAATATTATTTATTTATTAAACACTAATTAAGAAAATATTTTGTGGGTTTTTTTTGTTGTTTACACAACAACAAAACCCTACATATTCCTACATGTTTTCTAAATGAACTGAACAATAAAATTTAGTTTGTACTTACCGATTCTGACAAGGCACAATGGAAATAAACAAGCCGAGCGCGATCACTTGACGCGTACGCGCACTGGAACCAACTACACAAAATGGCGAGCTAACTGCGAAAGCGCGAATTGCGCCCTCCCCGCTTCTCCCCCGTTTCACTTACCGTAATCGAATTGTAGGGAGTAAGTATGTAGAACTCGTAACGTAAGTATCATTCGCCTGTCGTGTACATAAACTCTTGCATTGATAACTTTAATATTTTTAATTAAATATTTAAATGTTACACTTGAATATATAGAAATAAAAATTAATGCCTTTATTACATGTATTAAATAACACCTTCATTCGATTAAAACATTGTTTTTTAAATAAACTTAAAAATATTCCCATAAATAAAAAGCTTTCCATTTCTTCCCGGTAGAAATTGAAATCGGGTGGGTAAAAATGGGTGTAAATGGAAATATTTCCAGAGGTTGGATTTTTACCGGGTAGGCGCCCATCTCTAGTAAGGACTAGTTTCGCCCGCGGCTCCGCCCGCGTCAATGTCGATCCCTCGGGAATAGTACATTTTCCCGGGATAAAAGGTAGCCTATGTACGGCGTGAAAGCGTAACAAATAAACAAACAAACAAATAAACAAACAAACTCACTTTCGCATTTATAATATTAGTAAGGACTAGTTTTCGCCCGCGGCTCCGCCCGCGTCAATGTCGATCCCTCGGGAATAGTACATTTTCCCGGGATAAAAGGTAGCCTATGTCCTTCTCCGTACTCCAGAGAACTTGTATGCAAAATTTCATGATGATCGGTTCAGTAGTTACGGCGTGAAAGCGTAACAAACAAACAAACAAACTCACATTTATAATATTAGTAAGGATAAGGATTGCTTTTAGGTAACATGATCAGCCGGCGTATTTGCTAACTTAGTGTACAACGTTTTGATAGTCAATTCAAAGTACATTACGTTTTATATATCTTTAATAAAAATAGTCAATCATAGGAAACCCGCAATGTATTTTGAAGTAACTTTAAAAACGTTGATCACTGAGTTAGCAAATAGGCCGGCAGGAAGGAAAAGAACCTGCGAGATTGTGTTCTTCAAATTACTTCTTAACTACGAGTAGGCACAAATGTACTTCACAAGCACGTACTTGTGCCGAGAAACAATCAGTGAAGTACTTAATTAAGGTATATTGTCGCAGACGGACGCCAAACATCGGATCCTGAGCAAACAAGAATCCTTGTTTGACGCGTCGTCCGGTTAGTGGAGCCACGAATCGGTGGCAGACTAAGATTGCCTTGACAAGGTACTTTAAATTGCCCATTACACTTAACTGAATTGTCAATGACAAGAAGGACGCCGCAGTACGTTAGACACGATTGGAGATAACTCCATTTTAGTTGTAGTAGACCCACGTTACCGAAAAACTTCATTTTTATAGTAGCATGTGTAGTATCGAGACATGTCAATGTCAACAATGTGTCAATGTCACGGCCTTCAGACAACTATGTGTATTCTGTGCATTGTAAGGGCCACTGTCAGATTGACCGAGGTAGACTGAGCTCATTGTGAGATATTTGTGAAACAATATTAAAATAAAAGTATTATCGTGCCATCCCTTGGTTTTAATTAAATAACTACATTACAGCATGAATGGGCCGACTCGTCCGGGGAAGTACTACTGTACGATGCAGGCAAGGTGTTAGGCCCAACACCATACATGAAGAGTTGTGATGCTGATGGGTGGCAGATGATGTTGCGGAGATACAAGACCACGTCACATTGTAAACTGGTTTATTGCTTCTTGAAAATGTTACATCTTGCTGGTTGGGCGTGACGGGTCCTTTCTCGTTGGTTGTCCGATAGTATCTCCCAAATGATAAGAATTTTGATGCTAATTATAGCAACATAACCGCTGACACGCGTCCTACATGTAACGGGTGGCGCAAAAGTACTGGCACTAAAGAAAATACTTTTATTTTTTTTATATGACATTTTCTGTCATTCTGTTTTTGAAAATTGTGTAGTGAACAAATGTAAAATACACTGAAAATAAACATGGACCGTTTTACTCCCCAAGAACGTGGAATAATTGTGTGAGGGACGCTTTTCCAGGCCGAGTTATCTCTCGTTTTGGCGATTTGCCTTGGCCTGCAAGATCACCCGATCTGACCAGTCCAGACTTCTTTCTTTGGGGTTTTTTGAAATCTCGGGTGTATGTGAACAAGCCACAGACTCTCGCAGCTCTAAAAGAAAACATTCGTCAAGAAATAACGAACATATCGCAGGAAGTGTTACGGCAAGTTATGCAAAATGTCATAAATAGGGCTCAAATGTGTATCAACTCTGGAGGTCACCATTTAAAAGACATCATCTTTAAATCCTAATGGTACGAAATTTAATGGCACAAATATACATTTAAAAAAACCTAAATCTAGTTTTCTAATTTAGAAAAAATGTTATAGCTGAACCAAATAGGGTCTTTACTTTTGCGCCACCCTGTATAAGGCCGCGTGCCGCCTAAATGTGCGATGTAAGCTCGTACAACTACACTCTCACAGAAAACCGACGTTTGAGTAGAAGCTTTACCGCTTCTATGCTTCGTTCGAGTGAGAGCCGAAGGCTCATCCTCCCCCTCCCCATTTTCTCCCACCCATTTCATACTTGACAGAAGATTATAAGGGATTTTAAGAATTCGATGCGACACTGTTTTAGTCTTATTAAATAAAGAAATATTGGTAAGATACTCGTATGGTGAAAAAAATACACGCGGGCAGGGCATGAACCTTAGTTATTTCGGATTAAAATCAGGTCGTCGAATTCGCAAATAGGATGTGAAAAGAACTGACATTGCTCCTGATAGAAGTCATCAACATCATCCGAAATTATTTAAAGTCTATGTGCTTATAGACCTATATATTGTCTTATAGGTATATAATCTTTATCATGCATATCACTTCACTATACAATATACATACACTTTATGCTTCCATGCTGATCTGGGAGTAAACAAAAAAACGTAGAATGTACCAGTTGCTTTTCTACCCGTGCAGATTGAAAAAGTCGATCGAGGGAATGGGTGAAAATCTGATGATGATGATGACCTAATGCCCACCAACATGCTTAACGTAGCTTTCAGGTCTTATAGACCTGAAATGAAATGAAATGAAATGAAATAAATTTATTTAACTTTTTGGTATGCTATGTGAGTAAGCGGTGGCGACACTAGGCAATATGCCTGTCCTATGGTAGCCAGTTTAGAGATACAAGTTCAGGTTTTCCATAGCCAACAGTAAAGTTACCAGAGTTCTATTATTTCTATACTAAATAACTAAATATTACGATATCAACTATCACACACAACTACTATTACAACGATCGAAAAGTTGAATATAAAACTAAAAGATGACAAAGAAATGGAACATCTTACTGTTTAAGTACAATCATTAATATGTTATTAGAACAGAGATGCTTCACGAAAACCTTAAATTATTCTGTAATTGGCGCTTACTTTGCGATTTGTAAAAAATCTTCAGTAGACTCTGTCAACCGCTAGGGAAAAGGACGTTGTAGTAATTATGTATGTATGTATGCATATCACAACGCCAGAAATACTGTGGATGTACAATTTTCATCTTCATTCCCTTAACACAACCGTAAAATAACATTCTTTGCACATTACTGCTGCAAAGAAGACGTCGGCGTGTATTTTCTAGATCGTGGTAAATTTTCATACTATTGAGCTCCTTGGAGCGACCGTACCGTTGGCCTGAGGCGACGATTGCGGCACAGAATATTTTAATGAATGGTACAGAAGGGACATGCGTTTTATTGCAGACTAGCTTACGCCTGCGGCTCAACTCGCATCAATGTCGATCCCAATAGTGCCTTATTCCGGGATGAAAGGTATGAGTTTCCTATGTCCTCCGTACTCCAGAATTTTATGATCGATTGATTCATCGGTTCAGTACCTAGTTACGGCGTGAGGGCGTCACAAACATACTCTTTTTCGCATTTATAATATTAGAAAGGATTTAGGAAATATATGATTCTTCAAAGGCAAACCACTCTATTATTCCCGTTCCTTCGTAAATGGCATCATAGACAAGAATTTGGTTTTAAATATCAAAGAGATAGTTTTTTTTACTTTAGTCTAGTTATTAGTGGACAATGTCGAATGAAGATGTAACATCACATATCCACGCTATATACTTATATTATTGTTTTAAACAAATTTAATAGGCTCCGAAACTACAGGACCGATTTATATATTGTATATAGTTTAGGGTGTACATTCGTAGACAAGTGTCTACCCGAGCATACCGCGGAAAAGACAGAACAACTCTCGCATTCATTGAACTCCTACCTAATTGGTTGCCTGTAAGGATTTGCTTTACAGATAAGGCCGCAATTGTACATCCTATTTCGTAATATTGAATCCCTTTGTATGAATTCTTGGTGCAATAAAGAGTTATTATTATTATTAACATCTACATATAAGTAACTGATCAAGTTTTCACTTCTGTTGGCACTCCATAAGCGCCACTGTTTTTTCATCCGATGCTTCTCAGAGGTTCAAAACAAATAGGCATCAAATCTCTCCACTATAAACACTATGTATATTTCGCGAGTCTTTTGTACATGTTATTACAGCTACATCCTGATTAGCATACTCCTCTCGTTAAATTAATTCGAAGATCCCGCAGACGCCGGGATCGGATTTGTGCATCGGGAAGCGATATTATTCTTACCCTTTGGAGAATCTTAAACATTTTCGCTGGTAATGAGCGGGGGTTATTTTCAAAGTTGTAAGCGGTTATGGCTCGGGTGATAATGTCATGACTTACAAATTTTGTGATTACGTATATAGGTGATTTTGGACTCCCTTGCAATATTTTAATGACAAAAACGGAATACCTAATTGCATACATACATATCATCATCAGGTCTTTTAAGTCTCCACTACAGGAGCACGACCCTCTCTGTACTACTAAGAGCCATACTTGGCGAGAGCAGCCAGAGGCCTTGGCCTACACTCTCCACGCTGGCCAAACGGGTTGGAGAGGTCTCACAGATGTTTTTAAGCTTTGTTTAGCTTGTATATCCTAAGTCGCCTTCTACGACATCCACGGGAAGACTTGGGAGTGGTCCTATTCTACTCTGCCGGATACCACACGGCAACATACATATTATCACGTCTTTATCCTATACGGGGTAGACAGAGCCTAAGGCCGTAAAACCCCAAAGGCCACGTTTAGCGTGTTGGTGGGGCGTGTAGTGTAGCTGAAGGCGTCTATATTCTATTAGAGATTCTGATCCCGACATTAAAATGTTGGGTTCCTTGGCAATATTTATATTAGAGGAAAATCAGCGCCCGGATATTATAAGGAAATTAAAGCTGTCATTGCGTGGAACAAAATGTTCACGCATGTAATTTTTTAAAGGAACAATAATGTAGTTTGCCAGTGTCATGTTTATTTCACAAGCTAGTGTACTCTCTAGTGTGCAGAGATCTGGTAAATCAGCATTTGCATTATCATTACATAGTCTATATTAAATGAAGTCACTTCCGCTGTCTGTTCGCTTAGATCTTTTAAACTACAGAATATATTTTAATGCAGTTTTCAGCCATAGAGTGATTCAAGAGGAAGGTTTATATGTATAATACATACATATACATTGCACCCGTGCGAAGCTGGAGTACGTGTCTCTAGTTTAAGATTTTAAAATATGAAATATAATCATGCAATCTCAGTTACAAAGAGTTTCCATGAAGAAGCATTAATTAATCGATATTATAAATAAATAAAATAAAAACTACTTAGCCTAGCAATTACTGGAGATCTAATGAAGTACAGTAAAATAAGTCACTTACTTGCACAGTACAGTCTCACTGCCAGAATCGAACAGACCGCCTCTGCCCCAACGAGAAGGAAGTTCGGCCACATTTACCTCCCCTGAGACCGGCACACAGAGTTTACTCTCACATGTATTACCTATCATGCAATCTCAGTTATAAAGAGGGTTTTCATGAGGAAGCATCAATTGATCGATATTAAACTACTTAGCCTATCAATTGCTGGAGACCTAATGAAGTATAGTAAAATAAGTCACTTACTTGCACAGTACAGTCTAGCTGCCAGAATCAAACAGACCACCTCTGCCCCATCGAGATGGACGATCAGCCACGGTTACTACTCGTGAGCTCCACATAAAGAGTCTACTCTCACATGTATTACCTATCATGCAATCTCAGTTATAAAGAGGGATTTCATGAGGAAGCATTAATTGATCGAAATTAAACTACTTAGCCTATCAATTATTGGAGACCTAATGAAGTACAGTAAAATAAGTCACTAACTTTCACAAAAGATTCAAATATTCAAAGATTTATTCAGAAAATAGACATTTTCAGGCACTTTTTCACGTCAATTTACATTTTAAATAATGCTTGTTATATTATATTCAAATTATTAATTATTGTTCAAAAGCTACAAACTACTGGCGTTTCGGAATCGATCACTGCAGAGAAGAAGACGCCGAAAGAAACTCTTTTCAACGGTATTGGTCGCCTACTTGCCTGAAGGGCTTTGTATGATATTTTTCTTTTTTTTTCTTTTCATAGTACAGTTTGCCTGCCAGAATCGAACAGACCGCCTCTGTCCCATCGAGAAGGAAGATCGGCCACAATTACTACTCGTGAGCCCCACATAAAGAGTCTACTCCAACATGTACCTATCATGCAATCTCAGTTACAAAGAGTTTCCATGAGGAAGTAACAATTGATCGATATAATACTATCCTATCTATTACTGGATACCTATAAAGCACAGTAAAATAAGTCACTTACTTGCACAGTACAGTTTGGCTGCCAGAATCGAACAGACCGCCTCTGCCCCATCGAGAAGGAAGTTCGGCCACAGTTACTCCTCGTGATCCCCAAACGCAGAGTCTGCTTCCACATGTACTGGTAATGATGCGTTCCACGGAGAAAGCTGGTGGGGATAGCAGGTGCAGTTTCTGGAACAACCATAACAAGCAATCTATACTATCTACACTAATGTTATATACAGGAAAAATCTGATTATGTGTTTGTTAGTTTGTAACTTCTAACTCTAAAACGACATAAGTGATTTTAAAAATTATTTCTTTAATAGAAAGGTCAATTATCAGCGGGTAACTTAGTTAAAAAATGTATATGGGCGAAGTTGCTAGAATATAGCTTTATATATTAAAAAGAAACAAATATCTAAAACCCACTCCTCTTTCTCACTTGTGCACTTTAGTCATTTGTTTGGCTGTTATCAATAATAGATTTGGCTGATAATGGTAGTTGGTTTAAGTCTTTTGTTTCTCTCAATATTTTTAACAATTATAATAATTTTATAATTCCAGTTATTTATTACTTGTGGTGACTTTTTGCTTTTAAACATGTGTAAAATTTTTAAAAGTTTGAATTGTATATCATAATTTTTCAATTTGACGATATTACTAGCGAAATAGTAATGTGAGATGCACAGAAATTAATAGCGTCATATTGATAAACAGTTTTTACAGTAAAAACCGCAGAATTAACCATGTGTGCAAGTTGGGACGTGCATGCTGACTGAATGAAAGCTAAAGAATCTTGCACGATCGTGCAAGATTAAGACACGCGTGTACCGCCCACTTGGCCGTTCTATCTTGATATATTTCTGTGGTCCCACACATCCGAATACAAACAATTGTGAAGGGAACAGCACCACTTTCGACTAGGCATCATTTTAAACGTCTACTTTGCCGAAATATCATTGACACGAAAGCCCTATCCTTTGCATACCAAATCATCGATATGCTGCAATTTCGACCAGCCATAATTTCGTAAAATCTGCTTTACTAAGAGTCCCTCCTATTTCACGCTGAATATAGATCAAGATCCCAGGTCTTCCAGCCTACGTCATTATAGCAAAGCTGTAATTTTGGGGATTTATAGTTTAGACTGAAATAAAGTAGGTATGGAATGGATGCTCTTCAGTTTGGACGCAGGGTGAGACAAGTGGACTAAATACGAATTAATTAATCTAGAGATATTATGACGTCAATAAATCAAGAAGTGAATATATTTTAAAGAAATTTTATTACTCAAAGCTGTCGATTCCGTAATCTTCCTCAAATAATTGAAACAGTACTTTAAATAATATCGAATAGACTTACTCGTAATAAAGTTGATTGCTTATAAAAAAACCGGCTAAGAGCGAGTCGGACTCGCGCACGAAGGGTTCCGTTCCTATGAAAACGGCAAAAAATCATGTTTGTTGTATGAGAGCCCCCTTAAATATTTATTTTATTATATTTCTTTGTATTTGTTCTTATAGCGGCAACAGAAATACATCATCTGTGAAAATTTCAAATGTCTAACTATCACGGTTAATGAGATACAGCCTGGTGACAGACGGACAGCAGAGCGATATTAATAGGGTCCCGTTTTTACCCTTTGGATACGGCACCCAAAAATCTTGTACCCCTCTGGCATTTAAGGTTGCTGTACCGCACGTAAAACCAGCTTTGCTAAAATGACGTAGGGTAGACTGGCCTAGGATCTCAAGCTGGAAGGATCATAACAACTTTTTCAATTTCCTTCAAAAATGGCCGCGCGCCGTCAAACGATAAATGATTAGAAGTGTGACGTCATAGGAAACGAGCCAAGACGCCGGAGTAATGAGAAATAAAGAAAAACCGGCAAGCGGAGGCTCTTTGCCGCTTTTATTGATTAAAAAAGTTTCTTAATCATATTTCCCGCGCTTCGCCTCGGATAGTTGGATCGGCGTTGTATAGATTCAATTGCTTTAAAGTTTTCAAATTGGGTTTTATTTTTTTCAACCATTGTCACTTGCCTATTAACTCCCTCTGGCGATCTATAGGAATCAATGACATACTTCAATTTCCTTAGGATAATTAAATTAGCAGCTAAACGGTATATTGAGTATAAAAACGTAATATAACATGATATAATATATGTAATAGTGTAAGCATACATGTCTTGCCGAGTGAGATTTGAACAGCAGCAGTCAGAATCCACCAATCATGAATCATGGTCAATCATCATAATAATGATTGGTGGATTTTGACAGCTACTGTCAAATTATCTCTCGTCACAGTGCCGCCATCTGGGAAAAGCGATTGCGAAAACCCTCGTTCCAACGCCTAGAATATCCTACGGTGATGGCTGGATAGCCATCACTGCTATTTTTTCGTATAAAAGCGTATTTTTCCGTAACCCATACACACTTTGGTTACGGAGACGGCCGATGTGGACAGACATACAGGCCTAGCGCATAAATGAGTCTGTGCCTGAGGCATGGGAGCGGCACGGGAGTGGTGACTGAACTGCATCGCTATACGCCTGTCTGACGCTACACGTCAAATGACGTACATAAACAGACCCTTCCGTGCCGCTTCCATACCACAGAAAACAAACTCAGTTAAGCGCTAGGCCTGTAGTACTTACATTGCAGCTATCACACCCCTCTTTTCGCTATCGGATTAAAAGAAATAAACTTCTAAAAGGATGTAGGGCAGTTATTTATATAAACCATCTGTTATTTATAGCGTCAAACAATGAGGCGATAAAGAACGGTTTGCAGCCGTGAATTCAACCATTATGGCCAAAGGAAGCGGTTCCGAACGCCGGGAGTTTTCGTCGCATCGTGGATTTGAACCGCTCTGTTTGACCGCAGTAGGTTATGGGCCCAGTTATAGCGACGCAAGTAATAAACTACATCGTTAAGAAGCAAATTCTGTTTTTTGTATATATAAGTAGACAACATAGCGTCTGATTAAAATTTAAACGTCAATCAAAAATATTGCAGCCATGAATCCAGCAATTCTGTCTGGAGGAAGCGGAATCGAACGTCGGGAGTTTTCGTCCTATCGTGGATTTGGACATTGACCACAGCAGGTTATGGACCAAGTGAGAGCGACGCAAGTAATGTAACTTCACCTTAAGAACTGTGTTTTATTTTTAGTGTATGTTATAAGAGAAGAGAAGTCAGATAGACGCTAAAGAACAAGGAAAAAGATTTGCAGCCAATAATACCACAGAAAACAAACTCAGTTAAGCGCTAGGCCTGTAGTACTTACATTGCAGCTATCACACCCCTCTTTTCGCTATCGGATTAAAAGAAATAAACTTCTAAAAGAATGTAGGGCAGTTATTTATATAAACCATCTGTTATTTATAGCGTCAAACAATGAGGCGATAAAGAACGGTTTGCAGCCGTGAATTCAACCATTCTGGCCAAAGAAAGCGGTTCCAATCGCCAAGAGTTTTTGTCGTATCGTGGATTTGAACCACTCTATATTTTTAAAAGGGTTATGGGCCCAGTTACAACTACATACATACCTAGAATCACGTCTTTTTTCCTTGCGGGGTAACATAGTTCATAAGACATAAAAGCCACATTTACGCATGTTGTGGGCGTGTAAGTGGCAAACGGTATCAAAATATTGATGTGTTGCTAACCGCATCGCCTACTAACATGATTCCATAGATTCCGCCCAATCCCTCAATTGGCTTTTATGATCTGCACGACAAGAGATTACATTCTACAGCAGATACATTCTACGTAATTTCTTATCTCCCAGACCGGCGTGAAAAAGATTCAATCTTATTTAACCCTAAAATAATCCCATTGTCCCAAAATGACCCCGCGGATTTCGGCAACCCGCCTCACGGGGTCACACCGTCCCGAAAGGGTTAACGCACTTTGATTCTTTCCGATAATCACTTGGTAATGCACTGCGCTTTGTGTCCTAATGTTTATCCCTATTTCAATTGTTTCGTTCCGGGAGTTCTGATAATTTTCGGTTTATTGGGTTTGGTTTTGTATTTAATGTCTGGTTATTATTTGTATTAAATGCTTGAATTTGTGGTTGGTAGGTATTTTGAAGACTATAATCTGTCGATGAATACAGGGGACCAACTTCGACATCGTGAAAAAATTATTTGCTCTTTTATACAAAAGCAGATTTTGTTTTTGCAATTTCGGAGTTGGTCCCATAATGAAAGTTGTTCAGATTCGTGGTCTGAGTCACTTCTTAAGCGTTTGCTAATGAATTCAATTTCACTCTGTATAATAGCAGAAATATTTTCACTACCATTTCCCGTATCTTTGATTATATATAGCATAGTGGCCCGCCCAGGTTTCGCATGGATAGATATAGGTATTTATAATTTAATGTATTTAGCCTATGTTCATGAGGGATAATTTAGGGTTAGAACCCTGGTGATAGAATATTTGAAATCGGTCCAGTAGTTTCGGAGCCTATTCAATGCAATCAAACAAACAAATCCTATAAAGAGGATTTGTTATTGGATATTAGCTTGTTAAAAACTTTTTCCATGATGTTCCGACACAGACACAGACAGTCAAAGAGATGAAGAATATTTGCGGGAGAGAAGAACCTTTTTTCTTTACATTTGAAAAATGCGTTATGCATTACCGCTAATGTAAAAAAACCGGTGAAGTGCGAGTCGGACTCGCGCGCAAAGGGTTCCGTACCGTTACCTATAAAAACGGCAAAAAAATCATGACTGTTGTATGGGAGCCCTACTTTAATATTAAATTTATTTTTATTTAATTATTTTTAAAGAGAATATATTTCTGTGAATATGAAGCGCCTACCTTTTGCCGTTATCAATATCGAGCAAAAACAAGCACAAAACGTCACGTTTGTTGTAGCCCCCTTAAATATTTATTTTATTCTATTTTTTAGTATTTGTTGTTAAAGCAGCAACAAAAATACATTATCTGTAAAAAATCAACTGTGTAGCTATCGCGGTTCATGAGATAAAGCCTGGTGACAGACGGACAGCGGAGCGATATTAATAGGGTCCCGTTTTTAACCTTTGGGTACGGAACCCTAAAAAAAGATATAAGACTTAGAATTATGCTCCGTCATTATCCTAAGAAAATTCATCATCTTGAAGTCTACATTCATCATCATCATTTCGTGTAGGTGACACGGTCAGTCGACCGTGCACACCCTGGTGTCAGAGTACTTTTAAAAGGTGTCTTTTTTAAGTCAGTCAATAAACCGCCTCCACACAAGATAACCCAATTACGCAATGAAACATAAAACGAAAATAAATTATAAATGCAAATATACAACAATAAAAATAAGGGACGTTGGATAACGGGCGATATTAAAATTCCAGATACACATAAGCCACAATTAAAGGTGGGTGGTGGCCGTAAAGGGCTATTTTTTCTTGCCTATTAATAAAAATAAATATAATAAAGTCGTTAGGAGTGTTTGTATGTTAAAATAATTAAGAATTATTACAAAATAATGTCCAGCCGTGCTGCTGAAGCAAGAAGCAGAAGGGGTGAGCCAAAAATCTAGTCTTCCAATTATATATGACAGGACTACTTTAATCATAATAACATACATACATATTAGCCGTGTGGTATCCGGCAGAGTAGAATAGGACCTCTCCAAGTCTTCCCGTGGATGTCGTAGAAGGCAACTTAGGAAATACAAGCTAAACAAAGCTTATAAACATCTGAGAGACCTCTCCCATCCGTCTGGCCAGCGTGGAGAGTGTTGGCCAAGTCCTCTGGCTGCTCTGGCCAAGTATGGCTCTAGTAGTATAGAGAGGGTCGTGCTCCTGTAGTGGAGACTAAAAAGGACCTGATGATGATGATGATGACATACATATTATCACGTCTTTTTCCCTTGCGGGGTAGAAAGAGCCTAGGTCTATAAGACCTTATGGCCACATTTAGCATATTGGAGGATAGATGGAAAATGGATTCAAATAGTGATGGGTTGCTAGCCGAATCGCCTATTGATATGATTATTATTTATAGAACTCAATTTTATTTTTGTATCAAAATTAGTTTATGTGACTCATTATTTATCTAAAAATCTTGTTTAGATATTATAATATAATATAATATAATTGTTATTGGCTTTCTTATGTACATCATGCTAAGTGCACAAATTCTGGACATTTACTTAATCCTTTTAAATAATGTATGTATATCTTTTAAAATCTGTTGTAACATTGTAAATTGTTATTGTAGTTTGTATTAAATGTGTACTTAATAAAATAAAATAAAATAAAAGATAACATTTTTATATACGCCAATATGTAAATGATTGGTTTCCGGCAGAGTAGAATAGGACCACTCCTATTCTTTCCATGGAGGTCGTAAGAGACGACTTAGGAAATACAAGCAAACAAAGCTACATAAACATCAATAAGACCTCTCCAACCCGTCTGGCCAGCGAGGAGAGTGTAGGCCAAATCCTCTGTCTGCTCTGGCCAAGTATGGCTTCGGTAGTACAGCGGTCATGCTCCTGCAGTGGAGACTAAATAATAATAATAATAATAACGCGCTTTCAATGCCTGGGTAATGCCCCTACTCACTTACTCCTTTGGCATACTAAGATGGACCCAAACTGAGTTAGATGCCCTGGATAGGAAGGTCCGTCAACAGCTGACAGCGCATCGCATGCTTCACCCACGCTCATCCGTTATGAGACTGTACATCCCACGTAAGTGTGGAGGTCGTGGATTTTTGAACGCCAAGACTCTCCATAACCGCGAGGTGTACAGTCTTAGGGATTATTTCCTTAAAAATGAGTGTGGGATGCATCGCGACGTTGTTGCAGTAGATAGGAGCTTTACACCGCTCTCCTTAGCAAGCGAGAACTGGCACAGACCAACGGTGCTGAGCACCGAAGACCGCAGGGACATATGGAAGAGCAAGGAGCTGCACGGGCGGTTCTACCGGGCCTTAACAGGGCCTGATGTAGATCTGCTCGCGTCGGTAAACTGGCTACGATTTGGTGACCTCTTTGGAGAAACCGAGGGTTTTGCTTGTGCAATTGCAGACGAAGTCATGATGACGAACAACTATCGGAGATATATCCTGAAGGACGGTACGGTCGACATTTGTCGAGCATGCCGCCGTCCTGGCGAATCACTCAGGCATATTATCTCCGGTTGTTCTCATCTGGCTAACGGAGAGTACTTGCACAGACATAACCTTGTAGCCAGAATTATCCATCAGCAACTTGCTCTTCGTTATGAGCTTGTGGATTCCGAAGTGCCGTACTATAAGTACACACCAATACCGGTTCTCGAAAATGGTCGTGCCACGCTCTATTATAATAATAATAATAATGTTTATTTATTTTTCTCATCACAAAAGCATTACAGAGGTACATAATTTTTGGCGCTAGCACTCTAGTTTTTTTTTTGCTTATCAAGAAGTGATGAGACTAGTCCCTGAAATAGGCTCCTTACGGAACCTGTACCTACAGGTAACTAGGCCTCTCCCGCGACTTAATAAGTTATATTATTAGAGTGTGGATCTACGCGAGAATTGAACATAATCATGTACAATATAAATGTAACTTAAGTAGATATGATACAAAAAACAAAATTAAAATAATTGAAAACTAAAGAGAAATAAGAAAAAACAATCAGGAGCTGGTGTGGTGAGATTAAGTGTCAGTGGGGTGTGTATGTATAAGGGTGTGTTACGTGTGTGTGCGCGAGTGTATTTATGATTTGGGTTGGAGCGTGTGTGTGAGTGTTGGTGAGTATGCTTGGGAGATGACAAGGAGATCAATAAAGTGCTTTGACTGGATATATCCATACACATATACATATATATATATATATTATGTGTATATTATTATATATTTTTTTTTTTTTTTTTTTTTTTTATATTACTCATTAGGTTTTAGCAGGTTTTCTGTTTGCGTGTAATCAAGAGTTTTTAAATACTTTGTGACTATAGCTTTGCAGCTGTATTTGTGGAGCGGGTATATGTTTTTTAATTTGTTTAGGTTGTTGTAGAGATATGGCCCAAGGAAGCAAAAAAAGGTACCAGAAGTTTTGGTGTTTAGTGCAGGGATTTGGCAGACCGTTCCCTTTCTTCTCTTACCCTTGAATAATTCAGGGTCATATGGTAGTTGGGAGTGTTGTTTTAATATTGTGGATAGGATGAAAGACTGTCTGACCGTGAGTACGTCCCAAAGTTTGTACAAATCGGAAGTAGGGAAGCGGAACGGGAGGCCTGCAGCAACCTTTAGAATCGAACGTTGAGCCCTTTCTACTTTTATAAGGGTCGATTGGGCTACGCCACCCCATGATGTGATACAATATAAAGCAAGTGGTTGGCACAGGGCATTGTATACCATCTTGATGACTTGACGGCTTGCAACGTGTCTAAGGGTTTTAAAAATGTAGATTAGTTTACGCATCCTAGAGGCCAAGGACTCCACATGACTGCCAAAGGTAAGAGTTTGGTCAACTGTGACCCCCAGATATTTTAAGCTACTCGTTCTTTGCAGAGGGGAGCAGGAGCAGGTCTGGAGATTTTGGGTGCACTCGTGGGCTGTAAGAGTAAGAGAGTCTGGCGGCAAAAGGTTAGACCTAAAAGCAAATGCAATGTATTTGGTTTTGTCCGTGTTAAGGGACAGGAGGTTGGATTTTAGCCATTTTGTGACTTCATTGAGACCGTTTTGTGCATTGTGGAATGTTTCTGCCCAGGTGTCACCGTTGAAAAATAATGCTGTGTCGTCAGCGAAGGCTATTGTTTTGCCATTTAGGAGTGGAACTTGGCATAAACCGTCTATGTACACCAGAAACAAGGTAGGAGAGATACAACTGCCCTGCGGCACCCCATAATTAAGGTAAGTTTCGTCACTTGTCCAGTCTCCAATTTTGGTACGCTGTGTTCTTGAGCTCAGGAAGTCCTTGAAAAGTTTCTGGGGTGTACCCCTTACTCCTTTGCTTTCCAGTTTGGCTAAAAGATGAGGTATAGAGACGGTGTCAAAAGCCTTCGTGAGATCGAGGAACAGCGTTACGCATTTCTTTTGTCTATCTAATGAGGTAATTACAGAGTTGATCAGCTCATGGACGGCGTCTCTGGTGGACTTACCAGTGCGAAAACCATATTGGCATACAGATAAGAGCTTGTGGATTTCTAAGAACTGTACTAGCCTGTCGTTCATTATTTTTCCCAATATCTTAGAAAGCGTCGGGAGGATAGAGATTGGTCTGTAGTTGGCCATATCATTTTTATCTCCGTTTTTATGGATGGGCTTTATGAGGGCTTTTTTAAATGCTGCAGGGAATACGCCCTGCGAGATGGCTAGGTTGCAAATGTGGGTTATAGGTTGGGTAAGCAAGAGAGCATATCTTTTCACAATTTTGCTAGAGATTTGGTCGATGCCAACCGCGCATTTTTCTTTTAGGCCCATTATTAAATTGTAGACTTCCTCTTCTAGGACCTGGGTCATTACTAGGCTTTGAGAGGGGGTGTGCATTGATGATTGAGGTGTTAAATTTGGAGTGGTTTTATTAAGAGGAGTTATGCTCTCCGCTATGCTCTTTCCCACATTGGCAAAATAGTCATTTATTTCATTTAGGCCTTTATTTCCTGTTCCTGTCACTAGAGAAAGGGAATGGTCCGGGGGCTGGTTAGTACCGCTTATATTTTTGATAGCCCTCCAGAGCTGTTTTTGGCTACTACTGGGATCGATCTGTTATCACGGATAGGACTATTGTTGCCAATAAGCCTGACATCGTGCTGACAGATCGATCGACGCGCCAGGCAATGCTCATCGATATCACCATCCCGCATGACGAGAACCTTGTGAAGGCCGAGAAGGATAAACTTACTAAGTACCTAGACTTGGCCCACGAGGTGACCGCTATGTGGGATGTGGATTCGACGATCATTGTCCCGATAGTCGTTTCAGCGAACGGTCTTATAGCGAAGAGCCTCGATCAACACCTCAAGAGGCTCTCGCTAGATGGCTGGATCAAGGGTCAGATACAGAAGGCAGTACTCCTGGACACTGCGCGCATCGTTAGGAGGTTTCTCTCTCTGTAGCCTTAACTGTCGGTAGCTTGAGCCCTGCCCCGCTGCTGGCAGCCCTCTAGGATTAGGTTTTTATAAAGGTTGTATTTTTTGTATGATATTTTTTTATATTTTACTTTTTATATAAGTTTTATAAAAACCTAGACCTAAGAAATTAAATAAATAAAGAGAATAATAATAATAATAATAAGCCCGCAGGGCAGCTTGTGGCGAGCTGTTGGGGAGTAGCGACCCCACGGACCTGAGTGCTCCCAGGGGAGGCCCCTGTTCCTCGCCTCCGACTTGCCTTAGATGGCCGATCGGAGTGGACACCGAAGAGGTAACAGGAACCCCTACCTCTGACTTGCCTTAATCGGCCGGTCAGAGTGGAGTCGCGAGAGCTATATGCTCAAAGGGTCGATGTGAAACATAAGTGGCGAGTGGGCGTGCGTGATGGGACCCTCTAAGGATGCAAGTGATCGTACGTTTAAAGTCCAGTGACACCTCTCCGCCCTTTAGCCGCTCAACTAATGTTGCCCCTTTGCTGCACATTTTTGCGTCGTGCAGCCGTTTCTGGGGCCCATTGACTGAGTCGGCGAGTCACCACCTGCCTATTTTTCCGTGTGTATCAACATTGGTCAGGCAGGTGCCATAGTTATTCCCATAGCCCAGATACTAACCATTAGCCATTCATCCCAATAGCCCAAGAGTAGTGTTCCTTTATATCAATAGGTTTGCACCTTCTAGGGATTGTCTGTGAGCACATTTCTATAGTGTGTTTACTGTCATGACCTGGATAGTGCCCCACCCCATTTTATAGCAAACGTCTCACAAGGCCTCTACATGTTGGACATGTGTCCCCATGCAAGCCTCAAAAGACCGGGCTTCGGCCCGTGGTTACTTAATAGACAACATAATAATAATAATAATAATAATTTTTATTTCAAGTTACACAGACTCATATATTGTTAGTAAATTATCTTAAGAACTAATGTTAGTATATAAAAACTCTGCACGGTGCATGCAAGCTCCGGCAGTGAGACATGTAAGGACAGTCCAATCTTGTACTTATTAATCTTAGGATGCTGTTGGCACTGCCACTTACCCTGGCTACCATCATCATCAGGTCTTTTTATTATTTTGTAATAAAAAGACCTGATGATGATGAAAGCGTAGCCATATTAGTTACTTATTGCTATTGCGGTGGGTGCATTCAAAATGGGCGATGAAATACATCTACCCGTGCAAAGCCGGGGCGGGCCGCTATACTATTATAAATAAGAGAGTACATATGTATCTTCACGTTTCAATCACGGCACCGATTTAGATGAAATTTGGTATGGAATTAGTTTAAGGCCCGGAGAAGGACATGTGGTAACTTCCATCTCGGAAGAAGGTACTATTCCAAGGACTGATGCAAGCGGAGCCGCAGGCGAAATCTACTACGCTATAAATTGGACAAACAAAATCACGGAAAAATGCTACTATTTAATAAAATAATATAAAAAATTAAATTATTCTACCCGCGTGTCCGTGTATCGCGATCGGTGGTCGGGACGCATTTTTTTCCGTCATTTCGCGATACGTGACCAGGGATGCCGCGGCGAAGATTACACTTGGATGCATGTATTCAAATAATTGTTTAGATATATTATTCTTTTCGGCCACGGACGGAATTTTAATAGATAGAGATGCGGGGAACGGTCCTGTCTTGCTGTAATTAGTAATAAAATTGTGGGATTTGTTTGCGTTTTGGACTGATTATTTTTTGGTGTTTTGGAGATGGAAGTATTTTTGCGGAATAGATTAAAAGATTGTGGCTGTATGATTAATGTTTAAGCAGATTTAATGGGAAACAATTTTTTCCCTAGTGCTTTAGAAAAAGCTCCCAGCATGTGCCTATTTAGAACACCACTTAATAAATGACCTTGTGCGCTTTAACTTTGCCCATAATATTATGTTTGTATTATATTATATGCACTTTATAGTTATACTTTTATAAGCGACTTCAAAAAACGGAGGAGGTTATCAATTCTTTGTATTTTTTAATCTCCGTCATTTATGAATCAATTACAAAATTTTTGTTACAAAGAATATGCTTTCAAATTGGTCAAAAAATCATCGAAATCGATTCAGAAGTTTGATTGAAGTTGATTTTATTATATGGAAGATTACAGTATTAATTTATTTGAATACTTTACTTCTCTTTTCTTCACTAGACAAATAAAATGTTAACAAAGAAGTTTTTCCCTTACAGTAAGTTAAACAGATAAAAACGCTATTCACGGGTTTGAAATCAATTTGATTGATACCGATCCCTATTTTGTTGGATAGTATATATGTTCGAGCTTACCTCGCACATTTGGGCGACCCGTGGCCTACATCATGTAGGTCATGTGTCAGCTCTTTTTATACTATAATTAGAATCAAATCTAATAACAAATTAGATACTATCAAACCGTAGCCAAGATACTCCATCGGCGGTCGAGGTACTGCTGGGCTGCCATCGCGAAAGAATCCGTCACACCCAGTCATCAACATGTAACATCGAGAGAAATAAACTACTTTCCTGACGTGATCTTGTATCTCCACACCAACATTTATATACAATCAACAACCCGTCTTGTATGGTGTAGGACTAGCACCATGGCCTGCCTGCACCGTACAATACAGGTATATTACTTGAATTTAGTGCCATCCCAAGAAAAAATTACTATTCACTGATATCTATTAATATACATTTAAATTCAAATCACTAAATACGGTTTAATTGCGTTTATTACTTACTAGCTTTCGCCCGCGGCTCCGCCCGCGTCAATGTCGATCCCTTGGGATTGGTACTTTTTCCCGGGATAAAAGGTAGCCTATGTCCTTCTCCGCACTCCAGAGAACTTGTATGCAAAATTTCATGATGATCGGTTCAGTAGTTACGGCGTGAAAGCGTAACAAACAAACAAACAAACTCACTTTCGCATTTATAATATTAGTAAGGATTTTTACACCTAATGTTTCGAAAACTTTGCAGTTTTCATAGTCGCAGGTAATCTAAGTTGACATTTGTCTATTGTGTTATAAGAACTTAGCATCGCGAATCGCAAAAACATTATCAATGAATATAATTTTACTTGTAAAAAGCATTAGTCCTCGCAGATAATGATCTATAAAAAAACCTGAAAGTGTAATTCACCGCTGAATTTTTGCTACTCGACGCTAGATGGCGCTACCAGTCTCATTTCAGAACTCGCCGCCATTCGCTTCATTTACCCCTCAGAATTGGCCATTAAAGGAAATTAATATTTTTCTCGATCGGAAGCCGTATTTGCGAGAATAAATTATATTTTATTGCCCTTTTAATATTCACCGACGATATTTAAGAAACGTTGGGAAATGATTCAGAATTTACGTTATGCGCGATTGCGACGTGGAAACTGGAAATGTATCTCAGTTTTTAACAAGAAGTGCGACATTGTCGCTTATAATTTTTTTATTGGCGACAATGTCGAACAATGTCGTTTAGGCGAGCTCCGTAGTGCAGTGATTAACACGTCAGTCTGCGACACGAGGGTGAACGGGTTCGATCCCCGGTCAGGTCACGATGGAAAACGATCTCTTTCAGATTGGCCTGGGTCTTGGATATTTATGTTATATACTATTTATCTTAATTATATTATAAGTACCTACATACTATTGCAATTTAGGAGATATATAGAGAAAGCTCAAACAAATGCTACTAGTAAAGTTTATTTTTTACTTGTACTGTGTATGTTTTTTCAAATAAATCATTAATTCACTGCTGATTATTTATTTATAAGGCTGCAAAGTATATAAGTAAATACGTTGGTAGCTCTTTACAAAATATACGTTAAGTATATACGTTGGTAGCTATTTACAAAGTATATTTTAAGTGGCATTTTATTTTTCAAACAAATCCGATTGCAATTTGGGAGTTATATATATAGAGAGAGCTCAAATGCGACAATTTATTTTTACTAGGATTGTGTAATTTGTTCAAATAAATCATTAATTAATTCATACATACGAGTTATTTATGGATTCACGGTGCTTAAAATATATCTAAAGGACTTCTAAATATTATCTGTATTGCTATATAATGCATTAATAACCCTGTAACATAATCTCAAGTTTGGTGTATTTTTAAAAACAAGAATATTTTTTTTGCCATATTGAAAACTCCTTGAAGGCACTACTACAAATCATATACGAGTAAACACAAAGGCTAGCTTTACAAGCATTTTTAACCGTCTTAAAAAAAGGAAGAGTAATAACCTCTTCCTTATTTTTAAGACGGTTATTTTTAACCGTCTTAAAAAAAGGAAGAGTAATAACCTCTTCCTTTTTTTTAAGTCGGTTAAAAATGCTTGTAAAGCTAGCCTTTGTGTTTCGGCTGATACTTTTTTATATGTTTGTTAAGTTATTTATGAACCGATTTGAACAATTATTTTTATATTTAAAAGGATATACATCCAGATTGGTCCTATTTAAATTTCATCAAAATCGATCGGTTAAGTACTTTGATTGAAGTCTGTATTTATGTATGATAAAACTAAAAATAAAAACTATAAAGTTTGTAACTATTTATAATCTATGGTAGTTCTGTGGTCCTGAATGACCATTACAACCGCATGCTTGTCTCACTGTGTAAGAATCTAAGACAAAATAACCAGACTAAGAAATTTTCCCACTAAAGAAAGAGTTGTCGCCCACTGTTGGAAATACACCTCAACCATTTTCAAAATGACCAATTGTAAGCAGACTGCATATAAGTTTTCCTATAAAGCTAGTCTAACTACCAGAATCTAGCAGTGCGCCTTTTGATTTCATTCTCATTCTTTATCAAAAAATTGCGTGAAAAGTATTTTCATTGAGACGCCATCGACATAGCTATAGCATTCTAAGAATGTTCGGCGAAACTCCAAAAGAAAGTATCCGAAGTGTCATAAATACTGTAGTCATTATCCGACGTCATCAGGCCACCTGTCCGCTCAAGGCCCGAGTCGCGAACTGTATAAATCACCAACTCGCGCTACGTACTCTCTGCTGGGCCATTAGCATTTTTTATGCATAGAAATCGATCCGCCGACGTCTAATGCCTCCCGCGATACATTAATATCTTACTTTTTATGACTCCGCTGAAGGACGGACTGACTTGTCGCGTTCGCGTTGCTAACATTCGCGAGTATTTTAAGTAAAATGATGAATGAAGTGAAAGACGGCCTTTTATGCCGTGATTTGACGATTTGCCAAGACGGCCTTTGACATCAAACACGTCACACAAAAGCATCGTCTTACAGTGAGGAGTCGAAGGAGTACAATATGTATAATTATAGTAAAAATTGCAACAAAAAATTTGAAAATTGACGAGTTCGTAAACTTTACTGTAAAATAATTGTCAACATAACGCTTTTTCACTCTTATAAGATCAATTCCTTAATAAGGAAAAACACCTAAAGTGTCTTACACACTGTAAGACACTTAAGGTGTGTTGAAAACTTTAGAGCGTACAATATGAAAATGGTGTAATGAACAAATGGCTCTTTTAAAAATGATGTACATGAATGTTACAGGTCACTACCGCCCTTTACGCTTTATGACTGTTCTGTAACAATCCGTCTCGATCCGTCGTACACAACCGCCTCAGCTTGACTGCGCGAAAAGAAATCCTCTACCCACCCACTAAAGTCCACTATCCCACGACAAAATCATCAGAAAATATTACAAAAACGGAGTTGATAATAGGTGGCGCTGGCGATTTTCTTAACGCTCCCATTTTTCTTTCACGGGCACTTTGAGATTAAAAGTTTGGAAAATGAAATGAAAAGTTCGGGATTCTGGATATCGGGAGTATTGGGGATTGTAATGGAAGTTATGAGCGCAATTTTTTATTATATGGGGTGCGCGTCGGCCGGTTTTCAGGTGATTTGCGATTCGCTTCTCACTTTGATCTAAAGTTATGAGTAATTTAAATTTCACATAATATTATTTAAAATGAATAGAAGCTAACACTGACATTATTTTTTAAGTTTTTCGTTTCATTTACGTGACTCATATTTATTTTTTCTTTACAATATGTATTTCTACGTACATGGACAGTAAAGAACACAAAAGGAACGCATAAACCAAGTTAAAATTGTTATTTAATATAAAAAAATAAAAGTTAAAATACAAATTAATAATTTTCATTGCTCGCACTGAATGATATTTAGTAATTTTTTGTGTTTAAAATATAAAAAGCCTCGTTAATGTTTAAAGCAGATTGCTGTCGATACATACATACAACGTGCAGCACAAAATATGTGTATTGTATTATTATCTTGCTGGCACCGATCCAGTAACCGATCGTGATGCTGATGATAGTCTTCACTTATTTAACTAACGTAATTTTATGTCAATAAGAGTTATCTAAAGTGGTGGCACTGAGGCGTCAGGCCCAACAAGCTTTTATGGGGCAACAACGTGTCAGTTATCTCTGCTTCTCAAAAAATATCAATCTATAATTAATCATCATCATCATCATCAGGTCTTTTTCGTCTCCATTACAGGAGCACGACCCTCTCTGTACTACTAGAGCCATACTTGGCCAGAGCAGCCAGAGGAATTGGCCTACACTCTCCACGCTGGCCAGACGTGTTGGAGAGGTCTCACAGATGCTTATAAGTTTAGCTTGTATTTCCTAAGTCGCCTTCTACGACATCCACGGGAAGACTTGGAGTGGTCCTATTCTACTCTGCCAGATACCACACGGCTAGTGTTATAATTAATATGTGCTGCCATGTAATGAAAGTATATCAGAAAAAAAAAACATTGTGTTAGAAAAAGGAGAAAGAATTATAAGCGCGTAACTTTGGCAGACTGTTAGGTAATTTTTGGCGAGCTCCGTGACGCAGTGGTTAACACGCCAGCCTGCGACACTAGGGCCCCGGGTTCGAACCCCGGTCAGGTCAAGATGGAATGAAGGAAATGATCTTTTTCAGATTGGCCTGGGTCTTGGATGTTTATCTATATATGTATTTGTTATAAAATATAGTAATCGAGTTAGTATCCCATAACACGTCTCGAACTTACTTTGGGGCTAGCTAAATCTGTGTGATTTGTCCGTATTTATTTATTTATTTAATCCAGCTGACTCAAAAATATCAAATGTAAAAACGATAATTTCCAAATCGCACAGCATATAAGTATATGAAATGGTTATCTTTGAAGAAAAAAATCTATATGAATCTAATATACGATGGAGTAGTTCCACGGTAGCTGCCCGAATTTTTATAACAATGCTTATTTCGTTGTCGTATATCAAATGAGTATTTCAGTACGAGTATACTCGAAATTTAGCCGTGTGGTATCCGGCAGAATAGAATTGGACCACTCCAAGTCTTCCAGTGGATGTCGTAGAAGGCGACTTAGGAAATACAAGCTAAACAAAGCTTATACACATCTGAGAGACCTCTCCAACCCGTCTGGCCAGCGTGGAAAGTGTAGGCCAAGTCCTTTGACTGCTCTGGCCAAGTATCGCTCTAATAGTACAGAGAGGGTCGTGCTCCTGTAGTGGAGACTAAAAAAGACCTGATGATGATGACTCGTAGTTGGCAGCGAACGTGTACTATGGGTACTATATCGTGTACGAAAATATTGTACTATGGGAGAATCAACACCAGTTTAATAAAACTTCGCTGACACTTACGGCTAGAAAATTGTATACGATTGGCCAGACTATTACTTAACTTCATGTTTACAAAATAAAATAGCCTTTAATACATTTCCCAAGCACTTTCGGTCAAAAGCGTTAATTTCCAAAGCGCACGAGTTATAAGGCGGCGGTTGGCTGCCTTCCAGCGCCTTATCGGTCACCGTTCGCAAAATATTATGACCGTAGGATTAAGGTATATTTTGGAATCTAGCTGATAAGTTTGGGTGTTATTTGGTTGTTTATTAATGCGAAGCTTGTTTTGGTTAGCGAATATATAAGATAACTAAATTTGTTACATGTAGGCACGTAGGGACCAATACTGGACTGAGATTCTTTCGGCGTATTCTTCTCAGCAGTGGTCGTTTCGAAACGCTAGTAGCTTATCGATTTTGCAAATATTAAAAATAATAATATTACGTTCAGAAAGAGATACATGATATCCAAATTTGAATAAAATTCTATTTCATTTCATTTCACATTCTGTAAACGATTTTGAGCTTGTATTGGTTAGTTAATATTTAAGATAACTAAATTTGTTACATTCTGTAAGCGATTTTAAGGTTACCGTTCGCAAAACATTTATAACTATAGTTTTAAAGTATATTTTTGAGTCTAGCTGATAAGTTTGGGTATTATTTGGTTGTTTATTAATGCGAAGCCTGTTTTGGTTAGCGAATATTTAAGATAACTAAATTTGTTACATTCTGTAAACGATTTAGAGGTTACCGTCTGCAAAACATTTAAAACCATAGTTTTTAATTATATTTTGGAATCTAGCTGATAAGTTTGGGTGTTATCCTTAATAATATTATAAATGCGAAAGTGAGTTTGTTTGTTTATTTGTTTGTTTGTTTGTTACGCTTTCACGCCGTAACTACTGAACCGATCATCATGAAATTTTGCATACAAGTTCTCTGGAGTGCGGAGAAGGACATAGGCTACCTTTTATCCCGGGAAAAAGTTATTCCCGAGGGATCGAAATTGACGCGGGCGGAGCCGCGGGCGAAAGCTAGTTTAAAATAAATACATAAGGACATAAATTGAGCTAGCCCCACAGTAACTTGTGAACTTGCGTCGTAGTATACTAACTCAACGATACTATAATTTTTTATAGATTCATATATTGATAAACGTCTAAGACCCAAGACAATCTGTAAAAAATATCGACTTCTATCTTGGTATAGCCGAGGATCGAACCTTAAACCCTGCGGTTGAAAGACAATATCACTGAGCCACAGAGGTGAAGCACTTATCGATGGATGTTCACAAACCGTGTTAATTACAGGCATTCATATCTTGCAAGTTTCCCGATAATTCTCGTTACTTTTTGGCCTTAGATTATGTTTATTATTATAGTATTTATAGTAAGTACAATTTTATTAATGTTCAATATAATAAGATTAATAAATTGGTATTTCTAGGAACGGGTTCTGGCTGGAGACCAACATTACATCAACTTCTCCAAAGGGCCTCTACGTGTTGGATCCATATGCCACGCAGTCCTCAAAAAACCGGGGTAACACCCGTGAAATAAGAGATATACAAATAATAATAATACCTGCCTTTATTGACAATCATTCAATATGGCATTTGCATTACATACATTTTCATTTAGAGTAACTTTTGATAACATTTAAATTAATTAATTATTATTTAAATTTAAATTAAATAATTCGAACAATTAATTATTATTTTGTATCAATATTATAATTTCCTATTAAACTAAAATTATCAACATTCAAATACCGATTATTAGACACTGGCAATTAAACTAGTGTTTTTGATTGTCTTGCTTTTCAGCATAGTCCTCCCCAAGAAACTTCCATAATTCTCTGTCTTGAGACAGTTTAGAATGTTCAATATAACAACATCAAAATTAAAGAGTAACTACTCTAGTGTTATCAGGAAATTAACCTTTTCGGGACAAACCCACCTGTAGACATAAATCTTTTGTTCTTTCTAGTGTGTCTGGGTGGGTGTCAGTAAATGTGTTAATTTCGCAATTGCGCAAAAAATTCTAACACACACATCATGGTTTAAAGTTACATACAAATCTATTAAGCAGTTGAGGTGTGATAGAGTAACAAAAATCGAAACATACAAAATGTTGCATTTTAAAATAATGTAGGATTTAATCGATGAAAAAACTTAAATCCTACTAAATGGTAAGTGTAAAATGACATAAACTTTATCCAAGAAGTTAAAGCATCGTAAAATTTTGTCATTAAACAGACATTATGGTAATACCGAGGAACATAAGTGGTTGTATTGACGATCTCCACAGCGTACATAAAAATACATATGTACCAACTAATTACGTCTTTATAACTTACGGGGCAGACAAAACCTGAAGCTTTACTTTTAACTACACGTTTGACGTGCGGGCGTGTTGGTGGAAAAGGAAAATCAAACTAATGAAGGGTTGCTAGCCGCGTCGCCCCTATTGATATTCCTCAGATATTTTACCCAATCCCAAACCGAAGCAGCTAGTCATCATCATCATCATCATCAAAAATTTAAGAGCAACGCTGTTGTCGGTGGAGCTCCCTCCATCTTAGTCTATTCTCTGCCAGTCTTTTCACATCCTGGTATGAAACCCTTTCCACTTTTTCCTTTATCTGTTTAAAATAACTGTGCCTGGGCTTTCCTGTCCCTCTCCTTCCCTCTATTTTGCCTTTTATAATAGTTTTCATAAACTGATCGTGTCTCAACAAGTGCTCTATTATATTACCTCTTGGATTTTACTATGGCAGTTAAAATAGATCTTTTTTCTCCTACTCTATTTAAAACCTCTTTGTTAGTTATCCTATCTATCCAGGTAATTTTCTCCATTCTTCTCCAGCACCACATTCCAACTTTTTCCTTTCCTTCTGTGTTAAGGTCTTTTTTTTTAAATATGTGATGTCAGTTTACTAAAGCAGCAGCTTGTACGTTATACGTACTTATTTTCTCCTTGACCAGCATGGAAAAAAGTGAAATTCACCTTCTAGATCATTATTATCATCATCATCATATCAACCCTTTCCACTGCTAAGTATAGACCTCTCTTCGTTTACGCCACCCACCTCGGTCCTGTGCCTCTCTCATCCAAGAACGACCCGTGACCTTTTGTCAAACCATCTCATCTCTGGACGACCAACTTCTCTCTCCTGTTCCAGGCCACCATTCTCTTAATGTCTTGCTCCATCTAACATCACTCCGTCTGCCCAGGATTCCTACTCGCTAATAAAGATTCAAAGATATATTCAGAAAATAGGCCTCTTCAGACACTTTTTCACATCAAATCACATTTTAAACAATACTTATTAAAGTATGTTCAAATTATTAATTATTGTTCAAAAGCTACAAACTACTAGCGTTTCGGAACCGACCACTGCAGAGAAGAAGACGCCGAAAGAAACTCTTTTCAACACTCTTTTCTTTATAACTTTTGATAACTATAGTGTACAACGTTTTGATAATGACTTCCACACCCATTACGGTTAATATATCTTAAATAAAAATAGTCAATCATACAAAAGCCGCAATGTATTTTGAAGTGACGATCAAAACGTTTTACACCGTAGTCAAATGTTAGTTAGTAACGTCTCTCCTAATGTCTTGTTCTTTAGTACACCGTCAGATTGAGGTAAACGGGATTTTTATACAATTTTAAAGTAAAAATCCAACTTATCAGAAGAACAGCTAAATATATCAAGACCCGGAGCGGAGATTCCGGCAGAAAAACGGTTTCCCATAACGTTTACCGAGAAAAATTGCTCTATCAACTACAAAACGTCACAAGCGGCGTTCAAAATGGCTTCACTTGCGTCGTTTTTGTGTGGGGGCGGCTCGCTAGCGGCCATAATGGCTCGCTTTGACTTACTAGATGGAATTTTTAATGCAATAATTTCGATAATTTATCGCTAGATAGCGCTCTTTGTGGCGGCGGTGGCGAACAAATTGGTTTTCTTTTTATCAGTAAACATTAGAGCGGCGACTTGATTGACCCCCGGCTGTGTACACACAGACTTAGGAAATATTCAGCTTTGGTAACTTTCGTAACTAATTGCAGAAAAAAACCAGATTCCATTACATTCAGCCAGGAAGTGGTCTATCTTCTAGACAAACATGTAATTTTTTTTATGAATAGTCATATATAATTGACAAATTATCATCATCATCATCATATCAGCCGCAAGAAGTCCACAGCTGGACATAAGCCTCCCCCAATGATTACCAGAATGATCGGTTGGAAGCGGCCTGCATCCAGCGCCTCCCTGCGACCTTTGTCAGGTCCTCCGACCTCCTGGTCGGTGGGTGTCCGACGCTGCGTATAAATCGACAAAATATAAACTTACATATAGCAGTAGTAGTAATATATAGTAAACATACGAGTATATTTATATTTAGTATACATTTTTGATAATTTATGCCTGTCACCCAAGAGCAGCCTGGAAAAGATTGCCTTGGCTATAAGGCTGCCTATGGTACTGTATGATGCCGTAATTATATATTGATGGACCAAACAATACGTACATATAATGAGTGACTGTTTCATTAGATATATTTTCATTCTTTCCGATTTTAGCACCTTCCTATGCGTAATGTATTGTTCAAAAATAATCTACTTAAAAAACAACGCTTTCGTAGCAGCTATACGCTTCGTAGACGCTCTACGAAGCTCGTTGTAGACGACAGCTACGGTGTAGTATCCAAGTTATGTACGGGCACATTGGTAAAAGCATTTTTTTTAAACAGGAATTCGCTTTCACTTTGAATACTGAGAATCAGTTTATATATTTAACCTTACTAAACTTAAATAGGGATAAGCATACATTTAAAAAAAAAATTGCGTCATGGGGATAAGTCTCCCAAATTGGCATAAAGTGAATGTTCGTTTGTTTTTTATGAAGGTGGCCAACACTGGTTTTAGATTTTTTAAGCTGCTTAAAGGTATCTAATATAGCTAAACGAGTGTCATTAATGATACGACACAATTTTTTCTGGTACCTAGTTGAGTGGGATCTCAGATTATTTTCAAGCCAGAAACAAAAATAAAATTTAAGTTTAAAGTGCAAGAAAGTGAATATTTAAAATTTAGTAAAACTTTGTATACCTGATTATTTTTGCTTTTGGTTTCTGTTATAGTCGTCACACAAATGTGCCTAGGTTTAAAATAATATTTCTTTATTTTACTGCAATAGTCCATTCTTTGTTAGTAACAATATTTACTTAATCTAATTTAGTTTTCTTATATACGTATTAGTAACAAAAACTTAAAATTAGTTCTGGCAAAAAAAAACAACGGGTTGCACTCCGGGAGTCCCGGCAGAAGTTAAATCTCCGGGCGGTAGAAAGAGATATCACTTCCTTTCCTACGCCGCGCCGCCGGCGTTCTCAGGTCATGTGTCCGTCTTACGAATTTTCGATCAGGTCACGTGTCCTGACGCGAGTTTAACATTTTTTACCCATCTTAAACAGTGCACAATGCCGCTAGATAATTTTTCACTTCAAAAATTAGAAATCAGTAAGGCCAAATTTTTAGTTTTATATCTAGGCTGATATTTCCGTTTCTAAACTTTTTAGGAAATCTGTATACTTTTATCTGTTTACCGCTGTGTGTCCATAATGTTAGCTTTCAATTCTAAAGCGACACTTTGAGGTTCCGTAGGCGCCATAATTAAATACGTGACGTTATTTAGCCGCGGCCTCGCTGTAATTTGCGAAAATGGAAAGATGCCCGCGATAATATGACCAGTTGGTTTTTTATTTATTCGAAAATGCCCTTCGGCCAAATCTAATTCGCGGCCTTAATGACTCTCTTAATACTTGTATTTCCTTGATACAATTGTACTATTAAATGTTGTTTGTGTTCTTAATAGGTACTCAATGTGATTTTCTTTGGATATTAATTCTTATTAATTGTACTTTTGAAGTGGAGTAATGGCTGAAAATAATCGTGTTTGTTATTCGAAAAATATTTTCGTTGGAAGTTTATAACGAATTTTAATCATTATCATTAGGTCTTTTTAGTCTCCAATGCAAGAGCATGACCCTCTCTGTACTACTGGAGCCATACTTGGCCAGAGCAGACAGAGGATTTGGCCTACACTCTCCTCGCTGGCCAGACGGGTTGGAGAGGTCTCATTTATGTTTATGAGCTTTGTTTAGCTTCTATTTCCTAAGTCACCTCTTACTACATCCACGGGAAGACATGGAGTGGTCCTATTCTACTCTGCCGGAAACACGGCTACGAACGAATTTTAATATTTAAAATAAATCTATTTAATAAGATTTGTCAAATAAATTAAACAAGTAATTATGATGATACGATATACTCCAATCGTATCGCACGTATTGCGGCGTCCCTCTCGTCCCTCTCGTTTCATCATCATCATCATCAGGTCTTTTAAGTCTCCACTGCAGGAGCATGACCCTCTCTGTACTACCGGATCCATACTTGGCCAGAGCAGACAGAGGATGGTTTAATTCTAGTCTGAAATGTGGGATTTCGGTCTTATAAACCTTAGGTTCTGTCTACCCCGTAAAGGATATAAACGTGATAATATGTATGTATTTATGTACGTTTTATAGTTACTGTTTATGCAGATAAATTATGATGATTATTCGCATAGATTTTGTGGTAGAAATAAATTAAAAAATAATAATTTCAGACAAATTATAGCCTATGCCAATTGGGTTGAGGCAAGGATTCAAACGATATTTCACACATTCAAATCTGTTCAGGCATTTAGAAGTTCTAGTAGAATCTTTTCTATATTGATGTGGAAGAAAATAAATAGCATGTGCCAGCTGCTTTTCTTCCCGCGCAGGCCGTAGAAGCCGGTCAAGGGAATGGGTGAAAATCTTAAGAATCATGATAATAGGCGATGCGGCTAGCAACCTATCACTATTTTGATTCCGTTTTCCACCTTTACACCAACACGCTAAACGTGCGTGGCCTTTCGGTGTTATGACATTAGGCGCTGTCTACCCCTTAAGGGATAAAGACGTGATAGTATGTATGTTTGTATGTAGTAGATTATTCTACTACTTATTTTTTTTTACTAATTATTGAAGTAGGCCTTTGTCTCCCATCTCACCTGATGGTAAGTGACGATAAAGACATACATACTATCACGTCCTTACTCTACTTACATACATACATGAATTTTGAGAACATATCACTCCTTTTTGGGCAGTGACTGTTAAAATTATTACAATCTTAAGACAATATGTAAGTGCATTCTGTAGTTGGCAGTAATTGTTAACACATCCATTTAGTACAAACTTAATGACGGCTTAATATCAAACTTAACGTAGAGCAGTTTTATCACCTTACAGCTTAATGTAAAAAATGTATTAAAAAATGTCGGCTATACCTGATAAGATCGAAAATCGATCAAACATCATCATCATCATTTCGAGTAGGTGTCACGGTCAATCGACCATGCACACCCTGGTGTCAGAGTTCTTCGGAACCGCCTCTCGGCCTCTGACGTGGTTCCTTTAACGACTACCAGATGGCAGCCGGGACCACCGGCTTAACGTGCCTTCCGAAGCACGGAATCATCTTTATTATCAGACAATCAGGTGATTCAAGCCTGCAATGTCCTAACCAAACTGGAAACAACTAAACCAAGTATGCCTCCGATGGGAATCGAACCCACGACCCCCGGGTCAACAGGCAAACGCCTTAACCACTGGACCACGGAGGCTATTAATCAAACATATAGTTAAAGGTTAACACAATATGTAAGTAGAACCTGTAATAGCCAGAGATTGTTTATTACCGCTTAGCATGAGCTTAATGTCAGTCTTAAAAGACGCGTTATCTTAGAGGAACTTTGTAACTTTAGACTTCCATGTTTTATTGATATCTAGCGATCATCATCATCATCAGGTCCTTTTTAGTCTCCACTACAGGAGCACGACCCTCTCTGTACTACTAGGGCCACACTTGGCCAGAGCAGCCAGAGGACTTGGCCTACACTCTCCACGCTGGCCAGACGGGTTGGAGAGGTCTCTTAGATGTTTATAAGCTTTGTTTAGCTTGTATTTCCTAAGTCGCCTTCTACGACATCCACGGGAAGACTTGGAGTGGTCCTATTCTACTCTGCCGGATACCACACGGCTAATCTAGCGATCAATGGGCCTTTATCTAACAGGCGGAAGTGCAGTGTCAGTGTGGTCACGATGACTAGACCATGTTGCACCTCCTTTCGTGCCCTCTGTGCCCCACCAGCTGCACTGCATCCGAGAATGGTGTCAGAGTCGCCACATACTGAAGAGACAAAATCTAATCCCTTGAGCCATCGACACGAAAAGAAGAAGATCTAGCGATCCGGACCCCGGCTTTGCACGGGTGCAATGTACATATAAATCTTCCCCATAAGCACGGAATATTAAACCCTCTTAAGTCAATCTATCTATTAAAAAAGAAACGGCATCAAAATCCGTTGCGTGTTTTTAAAGATCCAAGCATACATAAGGACAGACATTTTTTTTTGAAATGACTATGTATCTAGCTCCAAGTGAGCTTTCGCTACTTCACCGGGCGTTTAATCGGCGATAGACATCTGGAAGCTTTTTTTTTAATATATATTATTAAACTTTATTGAGTTATACAATTTAATCCAATAAACATTAAAATATTACATTATAAGAAAAACACAAAAACACATAAAAAACAACACACACACATACATGAAAATAAAATTAATCAAAAATACCGCCCCGAATTGTACCTGGTTCAAAGGTTCCGATAATGCTAGCTGCGTTTCCCCTCTGAATAGCTATGGAAATTCTTCGAACCAGGTACCACCCGGAGCGCTTGTAATCACTTTGTTTTATCCTATGTAAGAGATATTTAATTTAATTAGTAATTTGTATATATATAGTTATATGTATTTATATGTGTATGTATTTATTATTATTTATTAGTCCCTGTCTTACATTCTCTTCTTTATTTTTAGATTTTACTGTTATATCGTACTTATTTTTTCATCTGTTAATTAATTTCCTATTATTAGCACCACTATCTTCTTTCAATATTTATTATCCAAATCCTATGGTTGCCTGTAAGAGATTGCATTAGCGCAAAGGCCGCCTATTGTTCATCTTTTATTTCACTATGTAATATTATATGTGTTTTCTGGTGCAATAAAGTGATATTATTATTATTATTTACAAAAATAAAGCACGATACGATGTAATTTTTCATGGATATTTATACGGAAAAATAAAAATATATAACTTTATTAAGAACAACCTAACCTTACCTAAAAGTATTAGCTTTATGTCAATTCAACGCCAAACGACGCTTTAACTTGCATAAACTTTGTCATTTTACACCTATATATATATATATATATATATATATATATATATATATATATATATATATATATATATATATATATATATATATATATGTAATTGACAAAATGTACTAAGAAAAATGTTACCTGTTATTATAGCGAAATCTTATCAAATATACAGGGTAAGTGGTATCTAACGCATAAACTCCTAAAGACGACTTGGGTTAGTCAAGATTAACTTCGTTTGCTATATGACTTTATGTAATTCGTCGTTTGCTTTATTTCATAGATAAAAATAAAATGCAAAAAAAGGAATGAGGATCAGTAAAGTTGTAGCAAATTCAATAGGACTAATATCCACATTATTCTTCATGACATTACAATGATATATCTTTTTGAATTATCCAAATCGGACAATTACTTACGAAGATATTAATAATAAACATTATGCTGTTCCTGCCGCGAAAAGGCATTGCACGCCAGTGCGTGTGACGTCACTGTGACGGACCGAGCGCGGTCGGCAGTCGACACTCATAGAGCGATCATTCGACTGAGCGACGGCGACGCGGTTCGTCCGCTATATTTAACAATTTATTGAAATAAAGTGTTGTTAGAGTGTAATTTTTGTGATATTTACGTATAAAACGTACTTATTATGGGAACTAATAAAGAAAAACAAAGCAAAGAAAGAAGCTTTTTATTTTTACTCTTGATTGCTATAATATAGACAATCTTTTAAATTAACTAAACCACATGCTATTGTTACAATATTATCAAAAAAAAAGCATGAAATATGGACATAGGCGTGAGGCCCGATCATTTTATAGTCTTTCAACTTCCATATGCTTCTTTTAACGAGAACTCTTATCGCTTATATCAGCGATCGTTTTTGTTTGCAAAACTTTTTCTGCTGTAGGTTTTGGGTTGGAACTGTCCGTACTTAAAACTCTTTAAAACTATTCTATTTCTTAACATTTCTTAAAACCAGGTCTATAATTTTTAGGATTCCGTACCTCAAAAGGAAAAAACGGAACCCTATAAGGGTTCCGTTTCATCACTTGGTTGTACGTCTGTCTGTCTGTCAAGACCCTTTTTCTCAGGAACGTAGGAGTGTAGAGGTATCAAGCTAAATTTTATATCAAATATTCAGGTCTACTGTCCTAAGTACTTGGAGCTAAAAAAAAATCCGTTAAGAGCCCACCATATGCCAGGCGGCGTGGCGATACAAACGCGGTCTAAATGCGTTGGCTACTTTGGATATTTTCGTTTTTTAGGAATATTCAAGGGTTATTCAAAAAAGAAAAACATATGATGGCTGCCTTATCTGTAATGCAATAATAATCAAAAGTTTCAAGGTTAATTTTAATGTATTTGGTGAATAATGCTATATACCGAGTAAATTAGACGTGATTTGGAGGCAACTTTGCAATTTTTTTCTATCGAGAAAATTTAACGCATTCGTGTTTTTTAGTCATATAGTTACCAGAGTTAGTCCTGAACTTTGCTGCATTTTTATTTCAACTTGAGTATTTAATTACTATTGATATAACAGTCAATCATGCAAAGCAGTGTGAAGTACTACGGGCCCTTAATGCCGAAAAATTTCGACGCTAACGCAATCTTAATATTCAGCTAATTGTGCCGCAAATTTTCGTGTTTTTAGGGTTCCATACACAAATGTTAAAAAGGGACACTATTAATTTCGCTCCGCTGTCCGGCTGTCTGTCTGTCTGTATTTCTGTTGCCGCTATAACAACAAATACTAAAAAATAGAATAAAATAAATATTGAAGGGGGCTCCCATGCAACAAACAATGAAAAACATGATCTTTTGCTTGTTTTTGCTCGATATTGATAACGGCAACAGGTAGACGCCTGAAATATTTACAGAATATTAAGTTTGTATATTCACTTTTAAAATAAATAATTAAATAAAAATAAAATAAATATTAAAGGGCTCCCATACAACAGCCATGATTTTTTTGCCATTTTTATAGATAACGGTACGAAACCTTTCGCGCGAGTCCGACTCGCACTTGGCCGGTTTTTTCGATATTCGCAAGGGAATCAATACCTACCAGGGAACTTCCCATGAACTCTCAGAATCTTGAAATTTGGTACGAAGCAACGTCTTTTAGCACAGATAATGGAAAAATTGCGAAAAGCATACATTTTTAGTTACATCATATTTATAATAACTTCAAACTTATACGTGCGCGAGGCCGACTCGCACTTCGCCGGTACTTTTAAATCTTTTGACATTCAAACTAATGAGGCAAAACTCCCTTCTTCAGTAAAAGCTTTCCTGAAACCAACTTAACGTTATTTTCCATGTCTTTTTCCAACTGAAATATATAACTATAAAATAATACCATATTGTATCGGCATCACATTTTGTATGAAAATGTCGATATTGTTTATTAGTTTAATCCTGGGAATATAATTTTAAATTATATTCCGTTGTAAAAAGAGATGATATAAAATTCACACAAAACTTCGTTAAAAATTATTAGTTTTTCCAGAAGTTTTGTGTCTTTCGGCACGTTAAAAGATAGTTTTTCTAGGGTTTTAAAAGAAGTTTTTGTACAGTTAGGCACTATAAAATATTTGTACATAGTTAAAAAGACAAATTAGTCATAAATAATTTGTTTTAAAGTCGTAATTACCACACAAAACACTGCGCGCCTTGTCACTGCCAACGGGCAACTAGCGGCTTCCGTCACAGTGACGTCACAACCACCGCGCCGGCCGACCAGTGAATTTTGCTAGTAATTTGGTCATAACTTCGTCAATTTTCATCGTAGAACAATAATTTTTGCACTGTATGTTATGGATTTCTTAGCTCTATAATCCTGCATTCTCAACTAAAAACGTTACGGATCCTCATTCTACTTGTCTTAATCTTAACTCTATGGCAATCAGCGCTACGAGGTAATAATAGTAGGTACCTACGCTCACAGCTATAGTAGAATTAAACATAGACTTAACGTTTGATAGAAATCCACATAAAAGCTAATGTATGTAAAATCTTACTATGTATTGCGTTTAGGTAAAAGTCATAGAATAAACGTTGTTAGTCATGATGTACCTAAGTCGTCTTTAGCAAGTTATGCGTTAGTTAACTATAACCCTGTATAGTTGTTTGTTTTTCGTGTGTGTAAGTGGTCAACACTGGTGTCAGATTTTTCAAGCTGCCTAAAGGCATCTGACATAGCTTAACGACCGCCAAATAAATATATAGTAAAACTCTTAACACAACATGTAAGTAGAGTGCGTAGTTGCTAAGAGATCGTTTATTACAACCGCTTAGTATTAGCTTAATGTCGGTTTAATGACAAACTTTAACGAGGCCTTAAGTTGGAGGAACTTTGTCACTTTACACCTTAATGTTTTATCGACAAAATGAATTTAAAAAAATGTTCTACCTGTAAAGATTGCCTTATTTGTATTAAATGTGGAAAATTTAATAACAAACTATTTTATAGCTAAGGTTTTAAGAAAAATAAACCAATATGTTGTTGTATAACAAAATAATATTTCTATCTATCTAGGGAAATTATGTTGACTATGGTTTGTAAAAAATAATTTCTGTTCGTTTCCACTAAAATTTCGTTCGCCATTTTAAAATAAGGTGCCTACTTTGGATAAACTCACAAATAAATAAAAAATAAATGCGATACGAAAACCTCACGCACATTTTAAATGCTTAACAATCAAAAGACGTATAAATTAAGAATATCCAACCATCCAACGTCTTAATAACAAAAAAGTCCCGATATCTTCCCAAAATAAAGCCCATTCGGTTTTAACGACGTCATCCCTACCTTTGATGTTAATCTATAATGCAGGCCGATCTCCCGATAAATAACGAATCAACAAACAAAGGAAGATATAAAAAAGGGGGGAAGTCAGTGCTGTAACTAGAGCGGTGAAAGCAGTGCTCAGGCACAGGGTTTGTTTTGTTTTAAGTGCCCAACACTGGCGTCATATTTTTTAAAGGCATCTGACATAGCTAAAGAAAGCTTATAAACGTCTAAGAGCTTCAACCAGTCTGGCCTACGTGGAGAGTGTAGGCCAAGTCCTCTGGCTGCTCTGGCCAAGTATGGCCCTAGTAGTGCAGAGAGGGTCGTGCTCCTGTAGTGGAGACGAAAAAGGACCTGATGATGATAGCTTAACCACTGCCATCAATAATAACAGCCGATACCAACGGCTTAGCATGCCTTCCGAAGCACGGAGGAGCTCAAGATATTCATAATGTCATATGCGGTCACCCATCACAGTGGGGAGTGCGCCCAGGGTTGCTTAACATGCGTAAGCGCTTTTAATGCTCACGACTAATGCGCCATCGGGCTCCTCAAAGGCACAGGGTGAAGACCCCGGATGGTCGTCGATAAGACCAGCAATCACCAGGCAAAAGTACAAATAAGTACAAAAAAGATAGTCAGCAAATATGATTTTTGTGTATTTTCTAGTGTAATCTTTTTCTAGTTTTTCATTGTTTAAACTTTTTTACTTGCAAAGTCTATTGTTAAACTGTACACATACATAAACAATGTCCAAGTTAGACCAGGTAGAGTAGTGTGTGAAATTAATATAGTTGAAATTTTGATCTAGGAGTACGCTTCTATAATAAAATTTTAGCAGAAAGTCTGCCTATACTTAAGTTTAAAACGACTTTAAAAACCAGTTAGTAAAAAAGGCTTATTACTGCATTGATGATTATACAATTGATAAAATGCTTAGCAATTAATTAAATTTATTGTATCTAAACAATATAATCAAAGTTCAGGCAAATAGGGGCCAAGTCTGGATAAGTTTTTTCGGCGTATTCTTCTCACTAGTGGTCGTTCCGAAACGCTAGTAGCGTTTCAGTTCAGAACGACCATTTTTGAACGAGTATTTCGATTTAGCATATTTAAAAAAAATAAGTAATGAAAATATGACGTTTAAAAAGATGTTTCCAATTTTGAATAAAAATCTTTGACTTTAACTTTGATCAGAACGGGGTAAAACTAGAAATTGTTCAAGGGCACAGTAATAGAAGGTCGCCCTGGGCGCATCAAGGCTAGTTACGGCACTGAGAGTAGGTAGGGGGTACTTCGGTATAATTTTATTACTTGCCGCCTACCGTCACGTCACTTTAAAATATTCTCAATTTATAACGGTCGTCATTATCTTAGCGTGGTCTGCTTTGTGGCCGTGTTTTGGCTCTTTATTATGTTTTGATTCCATTACTTTATATCTACCTCTTCTTTGGCTTTTCCGCGTAAATCCTTAAAGAAAGAAAAGATAAATAATTAAACATAGATATTTTTATGCATATGCGATGCTTTCATGCTAATTTGGGAGAAAAGGAAACCAGCAGTCATGATATGGATTATCTGCTGTACAAAGATATGGAACGACTTTCGGCACTGTGTTTATTTCGCAAAGATGGTGGTCCTTTGCAGAAGTTTCAACGACAAATACTATTTGTATTAGCGGTTATAAAGCGCTGCTTTCTTAAGTAGCGATCACCCCTAGGGATCGCAACCCACAGATTGTAAAAATCTGGCCTAGATCAATGTACAGTACATTACACGGTGACATTTTGATCGTTCTGGACCCTTAAAGGGTTGATTCAGCCCGTCGATATGAACAACTTTTCCTATGGGACTATTGCTGGGAACTCAATAAAAAATGGGCAGTTCCATACAAAAAATTTCGGCCGCCCGGTCAATTGTAAGGGAACGTTAAAATTTTTTTTGAGTTTCCAGCATTGGTCCCGTAGGAAAAGTTGCCGTCCCTTTAAGGGTCCAGAACGATTAAAATTTCTCCGTGTATACCGTGTAGACAATGCAACTATGCTATACGAACAAGCACGATCGGCAGTATTGTTTTGAGCAGTTTGGATCAATTTCTGTGACGGTTTCAGAAAGCACTTGACACTGGGTCACGGCTCACTGCCACATATAAAATTTCTTATCTTGATAAAGCTTCGTAAGAAATGAGAAAGAAAGAGTTTAAATTACTGTATGAAAGGAGTACTAACTCCTAAATATGGTTTAACACGATTACCGTGACCGAATCAGAAACGAGGAGATTCGTAGTAGAACAGAGGTTACATAGCTCAGCGGATTAGCTCAGAAGTGGCAGTAGGCGGGGCAAATAACGCGCAGAACCGATAGTCGATGGGGCAGACAGAAGGGTTCTCGAATGACGATCACGTACCGGCAAGCGGAGCGTCGGACACCCACCGACCAGATGTTTGAAAGACCTGAGTGAGGTCGCAGAAAGACGTTGGATGCGGGCCGATTCCAACCGGTCGTATTGGAAATCCTTGGGGGAGGCCTATGTCCAGCAGTGGACTACTTACGGCTGAGATGATGATGATATAATAAATAAATAAATAAATAAATTCTTTATTGCTCTATACAATAGTAACAAGTGGTTTACAATAACACTGGTCCCACACTAGGATTCCCTGTGTCGTGGGACCCAGTCTCTTTCGTCTACTTTAATTTACTCTATATTTATATAATTCAAAGCAGAACTAAATTAGGTAGTAGGTAAGGTAAAGCATGACAGAGATATACATATTTAAGGGCTGTATTATTGTAGGGTGGGATAGGGGAAAAAATTGGGGGATGGAGGTGGGGAGATAAGATATATATATATGATGAGCAGGGTACCGTACAGTTTACTTATAATGTAGTGTCTAATATAAGGGATAGACTTTACATCAATGAGAGTGAATAAGCAATGAGGCACGTTCATTAATATGAGAATTAGCTCGCTGCAGGAAATTGACTGCGTCTCGGCTATCCTGCACTAATTGCGATACAGTCTTTGGGAATTAAGGTAGTGCTTAGTTATTGTTGGTATTAAAAAAAGCCTTTTTAGGGATCCGACCCGATCTTTATAAGGATCACTTTGTTGGCCGTCTGTCTGTCTGACAAGACCCTTTTTCTCAAACGCGTGGAGGTACCAAGCTGAAATTCAAATCAAATACTGAGGTCTACTGCCCCCTTGAGCTGTGTATAAATCAAGCTTCTAAGCCTTTCGGATTTCCAAAGCTGTACAGAGAGTACCTTTGTTACTTTGTACGTTTAGCAGCTGTTCAGGAGCACTGATTTTACGTTCGACCCAATTATTTTAAGTTTTCGTGACATATAAGTTACATACATGGACCCTAATAACAACACACTTCTTTTTAGGGCAGGTGTGTAATCGAGGACGTTATATATATAACACGAAATTCCAAATATCTTTCCCAACAATAACCCAGAACATCGGCGACTCAATATACAGGGTGTCCATAAACACCTGAGAGGTGGGGCGCGCAAACAATTTAATTTACTAAGGAGGCCGAACTCCGAAGCAGGCCGATAATACGCATTCCTCCCCTGTTATACAAATTTTCACGGGCCATCGCTCGGTGTACGAAAACAAATTAAAAAGTCGACAAGTTTGTATCGGGCGGCCGTCAACAGGTTCTGGAGAATTTTTTGATCAGCATTTTGTCGCTTGAATGGTAATTTTTTATTCAAATTTTAGCGGGCCATCGCCTGCTGTCAATTGAAAAGTTTTGTTATTTTGTTACGCAGACATGAATTTTATGTTAGTTTACAAGAGTGATAAAATATACTTATATTTCTTCGTTTGTGTTGGGCAGATTTGTCTGTTTATGCGTATTCGGCTGATAAAAAAAAGCTACTTTATAATTCTTTAGTAGAGTTCAAAGATAGATACAAGTTTTTCAATCCTTACTTATATTATAAATGCGAAAGTGAGTTTGTTTGTTACGTTTTCACGCCGTAACTATACTAAACCAAACATCATGAAATTTTGCATACAAGTTCTCTGGAATACGGAGAAGGACATAGGCTACCTTTTATCCCGGGAAAAAGTACTATTCCCGAAGGATCGGCATTGACGCGGGCGGAGCCGCGGGCGAAATCTAGTAGAATAATAAAAATGACACGACTGCACTGGAAAAAAATACTGACAATGACACTTGGCAATATTTAGTAGTTATGGTGGAATAAAAAACTGGTTGTCTATAAAATCGGTTTACAGACGATAATTTAAAGTGATAATGGTGGAAGAGAGATAGATGCGTCACAAGCCGAACGCTTAGGCCGATCGTGCCTCTCTATCGCACATTTTGTAAAGCGGCCGGCGTTTCATCGATTTTTAAGACGTTATCACGTCAAAAAATAATACATACATTTACAGTTGTAGATGTATGTATCACTAGCTTTCGCCCGCGGCTCCGCCCGCGTCAATGTCGATCCCTCGGGAATAGTACTTTTTCCCGGGATAAAAGGTAGCCTATGTCCTTCTCCGTACTCCAGAGAACTTGTATGCAAAATTTCGTGATGATCGGTTCAGTAGATACGGCGTGAAAGCGCAACAAACAAATAAACAAACAAACAAACACACTTTCGCATTTATAATATTAGTAAGGATAAGGATTTTTTGACCTGTGAGTAGTTACTCACATTAACCCTAAAAACATAAGAAATCTTTTTTTATGTTTTTTGACGGCAAACGAGCAGACAAGCCACCTGATGGAAGGTAGTCACCGTCGCCCATGGACATCTGCAACACCAGAGGAGGTGCTGATGGGTTGCTTTAACCTCTGACTACTTGTTTTCGTAGCTTTCACGTAACCGAACTTTTTGGCCACCGACATACCTCAGCGAATTAGCTCTTTGAAGTGACAGTGGGCGGGGCACATAGCTCGTAGAACCGATGGCCGATGGGGGGGGCAGAAGGGTTCTCGAATGGCGACCACGTCCCGCAAGCGCAGCGTCGGACATCCACCGACCAGATGGTCGGACGACCTGACTAAGGTCGCAGGAAGACGCTGGATGCAGGCCGCTGCCAACCGGTCGTATTGGAAATCCTTGGGGGAGGCCTATGTCCAGCAGTGGACTTCTTGCGGCTGATATGATGATGATGATGATGACGTAACCGAATAGCAAATATTTCGCATTAATAATCATGGCAATCCAAGGTTTCGATAATCATGAATGCAATCAACGGAACCCAAAAAGTGTGCCAAGACGAAAAATCGCGCGCTAATAAACGGGATGTTCTAATTCATCATTGTTCACTAATAAAAACAAGACGGGGACACACCGGGCGGACTCCTCGGCCCCACGGGGGATAGGTGTCATTACACAGTCTACGGTATTATTTTTAATCATCGTCGTGTTTTTAAGTTTTTTCTGCGATTGACAACAATTTTGTATGAAAAAATAAGGGGACTCATCATTTTGAGTAGGTGACTCGGTCACTTCTTCGGAACCGCCTCTCGGCCTCTTACGTAGTTACCGTTCCAAACTTTTTAGGTTATCTTTTGTAACTGTTTAGGTTTAGACGTTCTATAAGAAATAATTTAGATATCAGTTACGCCAAATAGTATTAATCATCATCATCATTTCGAGTAGGTGTCACGGTCAATCGACCATGCACACCTTGGTGTCAGAGTTCTTCGGAACCGCCTCTCGGCCTCGTGACGTGGTTCCTTTAACGACTACCAGATGGCAGCAGGGACCAACGGCTTAACGTGCCTTCCGAAGCACGGAATCATCTTCATGAACAGACAATCAGGTGATTCAAGCCTGTAATGTCCTAACCAAACTGGAAACAACTAAACAAAGTATGCTTCCCGTGACCCGTGGGAATCGAACCCACGACCCCCGGGTCTACAGGTAAACGCCACGAAGGTAGTTAATAAGGGCACTGTAACGTTGATTTTATATTTGACTAGCTGTTGCCCGCGACTTCGTCCGCGGCAATTTCTGTTATAATTAATTCATTTATTCTTGGTATAAATGAATAATTTTCCCCCATTTTCAAAACATTTTTTACTGATGCTTCGCTCCTATTGGTCGCAGCGTGATGTTTTATAGCCTAAAGCCTTCCTCAATAAATATACTATCCAACACAAAAATAATTTTCCAATTTGAACCAGTAGTTCCTGAGATTAGCGCGTTCAAACAAACAAACAAACTCTTCAGCTTTATAATATTAGTATAGATTCTGTTTGTATTTAGTTTTTAGGGTACCGTACGACCGAGTGACAAAACATGACCCTTATGAATTACTCGACTGTCTTAGTAAATTACCTGTCACCGTTCACAGCTATTTTGCTCTGTATCTACTAGCCAATAAGGTTGAAATTTTGGCACACTTATAAATTCATGTGACGTAACATCTAACATATTCCTTAAAAATTACATTTTAAGTTTTGAGGCTTATTTTGGAAATGTAAAAAAAAGCAAGGTGCTCCGAGAGTGCCGGAAGTGAAAACTCGCCTTTGCGCGGTATGAGGTCACGTGTCCATCTTACGAATTTTCGATCAGGTCACGTGTCCTGACGCGAGTTTAAAATTTTTTACCCATCCCAAAGCGTGCTCAACGCCGCTAACGAAGTTCTCACTTAAAAAAATGTTTTGCAAATCATATCTTCCGAAATATCAATTAAAAGGACTTCTTGTCGTCATATTTTTTCATTATTTAAGAATATACCGTTTTCAAGTTATTCAACAAAATACGACGAAAGTTGTCCATCTCCAAAACCACTGATCCTAAAAAAATCTAAAAAAATTATTTTTTTTTTTACTTATTATTGGATTAGGCATTTGTCTCCCATCTCACCTGATGGTAAGTGACGATGAAGACGAGGATGTCACATGCCTATCCAAGAGATACCCATTTATTCTACTTTTGAATGTCCCGGGACTGTACTTGTCTGGGAATATAGACGCAGGCAGTTCATTCCACACCTTTTTTTTTTTTTTTACATGTGGAAAATGCGTTATGCATACTGATCTGTACGGGGATACAGAGCAGTTATGCGGGACTCACACCCGCTAAAAACCACATGATTGCTCTCTTCACGCCATATTACCGGAATGGTGGGCACGGTGGAGCTACCACCACTCTTCCACCATAGTTCATTGGCTACTCGAACCAAAAAGGAACTGTCAAAGCGTTTAGTTCGACTCTTTGGTATTCCAACGATAAAAGGGTAAAATTTCTGTCTAAATACATATATAGTTGTAGGTTTTTACTAAATTACGTTTATTGTACGGAACCCTCGCCTGGCGAGTTCGACTCCAACTTAGCCGGTTTTTTCTTATTTTTCCCTCCTATCCCTATCCTATCCTCCTAAGGATAAGCAAACGCGCACTACCTGATAGAAAGCAGGTAGTGCTACAATGCCTTAGGGTGGTATAGTACAGGATTTGACTGAATTCATAAATAGTAGTGAGAGTATGTTACATAGGTATGTTATATAAACATTTAATTAACTTTACATCCATATTATGGTTTGCCCGCTTAGTTTTTTTTTTTTTTTTTCTATCTGATTTCTTTATTATCTCCAAATAAATATACAATAATCTTAAATTAAACTACTTATCAAAGTTAGTTATATCTAAAAAAAAAACGGGTTGCAAAAGAGAGGGGGATATTACTTCCTCTCTTACGCCGCGCCGGCGGCCCCAGGTCACGTGTCCGTCTTACGAATTTTCGATCAAGTCACGTGTACTGACGCGAGTTTAACATATTTTACCCATCCCTTTTCACTTCAAAAAGGCGGGTTTTAACTTTCAGTATTAAGGCGCTGTGCATCTGAAGAATACCGTAAAACGTGTATTTTTTCGTCGCGCAGTTAGCCTTATTTTTCAAAGAATATTAGCATGAAAAAAATATGAAGTACAGTTCAAAGATCAAAATAAATGGTTACATTACAATATGTTCAATAAAATATTTAAAACCTGACTAAATAAAATATCAAAAAAGCTATATCCAGAAAATTTTTCGCCGCGAATTTCTTGATATTTTCAGCGACAACTACCAACTTTTATATGTCTATTAAAAGTATAACTAAATGAGCAAGATGGATACCTACAAGAAATACAATATTTGGTTATAATTATTGAATTATTAAATTAAAAGTGAAAATTAACACGAAAATGGCAGCAACGGATTTGAACTGAGACTGACGACAGGTATGACACAAATATATAAAATATTGCGCGACGTCCGCTACAAATGGTTAAGGGATACAGCGCCTTAAATCTAATGTTAAGACTTGCGTTATTGTCAATTGTATCTAAAGCAGGTACATAAATTGGCACAGAGATGTGTGAATAGAGGCAAAGTATGGAAATGCTAACTGCCTGCAAATCCAACACTTAATATGACAGCCTCCGTGGTCCAGTGGTTAAGGCGTTTGCCTGTTGACCCGGGGGTCGTGGGTTCGATTCCCACCGGAAGCATACTTTGTTTAGTTGTTTCCAGTTTGGTTAGGACATTGGAGGCTTGAATCACCTGATTGGCTGATAATAAAGATGATTCCGTGCTTCGGAAGGCACGTTAAGCCGGTGGTCCCGACTGCCATCTGGTAGTCGTTAAAGGAACCACGTCAGAGGCCGAGAGGCGGTTCCGAAGAACTCTGACACCAGGGTGTGCATGGTCGATTGACCGTGAGACCTACTCGAAATGATGATGATCGCATTTTCGAAGAATATTGCGTTATCCATTGTCGGGTGACAGCCAATAAACAAAACAAAGTAAGAAACGCGATCAAAATCCAACAACAGTCGTTCCGTGCTTATTGTTGCTTTTAATGAAATGTGGCCGAATGATGGCCGAACCATTGTCCCGCGGTTCGGACATTATCCCTGCCTAATATCCTGCAGGACCGAATCTAGTCGCCGTTGGATCTATTCGCAAAATGACATTATTGTTTTAAGACTTATGAAGTACTCTCAAAAGGTCATAAGATTATGATTAACTTTGTTTGAAAAAAAAAAAAACAATTACGTAGTAGGTAGGTACACATTGGGTATACAATGTAAATACGGTTGATTCTCAAAAAGACCGTTGTGCCTTACAGAACCTAAAGATGATTTCTTGTTCCATTAATGCTTCCAGTTCGTGGTTCGTTTGGATGCGATATGTATCATCCATCTATCTCATGGGTCTAATCTGAGCATATTTATATCGAAGCAAGTTTCTGTTCTTCCTTTTCTGTTATAGTCCATGTCAGGACGGATATTGATCTTGGCATATCCAATAAAATGTGGCCAAATGATGGCCGAATTATAGTTCCGTGGATCGGATACTATCCATACTTCCATAACTAATATTATAAATGCGAAAACAACTCTGTCTGTAACCTTTTCACGTTTCAATCATTGAACCTATTTGGATGAAATTTGGTATAGAGGTCGATTTTGAGGCCCGGGTAAGGACATAGGGTACCTTTAATTCCGGGAAATTCTTTTCCCGAGGGATCGACATTACCGCGGGCGGAGCCACGGGCAATAGCTAGTTCCTAATATACTATAGGGCAAGCCTAGTTGGAACAGTAAGTAAAGTAACAAAATTACTAACGTGTACCCAACCCCATATACGAGTAACTTATAAAGATTCTTAAGTCTTGGTCATATCCAATTCAAATATTGCTGAACCATTATCCTGTATTTCGGACACTATCCCTTCCTAATATCCTGCAAGGGCCGGCTCCAGTCGCCAGTGTATCTTCTCGCATAATGACTACTGAAATTCCTTTGTAACAACGAAAGGAATAAATATTTTTTGACGTGATAACGGTTTATAAATCGCGAGAGCGCGGAACAAGCAATAAAGAGGCACGATTTGCCTAAGCGTTCGGCATCTATCTCTCTTCTACCATTATCACGTAAAATTATCATCTATAAACTGATAACATACAACCAATTTTTTTATAGTCATATTTGATCCTGTACCTAGTGGATCATGTACATTAAGATGTTCTGGATTAGAAAAACATTACTATAACTCCGCTTTTAAATATGGTATTTAACGAACAGGTCCTTTTGCGAATAAAGGTCGTTTCGCGTGTATCACCGTCACCAACATTAAGGGCCGGCCGTAAAATTGTGTATTTCGGGAGGCGAGTGATCGGGTGACAAGTTTAGTTGGTAACGAGGGTTTGAGATAGGGTTAATGCGCGATAAACGATGTCTGTGACGATGCGAAAGAGATGTAGCGTGTCGAGCTATTTTATACGGGTGTGTAAAGATACCTAGTATTTGGCAATTAAAGTAGGGAGAAACAGTGTGTCAATTCACTTAATCCCAAGGCTCTTTGTTTTAGCGCGCTGCAGGACTTAAAGTTGGGAAAATATTAGAAGTGATAAAAAGGCTTTTTTGAACAATAAAATACGTATGCCGTGACAAAAAAAATGCGTATGTTACAATGGAGGGTGTACGGATTCTAACTTTACAACATACGTCCGAATCCGTTAAGATATTTAGAAGTTTTAGTTAAATAAAATCACTTGCAAACCTAGGTATATGAACTCGAAAAACAATATATTACTTTTTTGACAGTTTGGGTAAAATTACGCAATTTCAATACCCACTGACTGATTGTGTTGAAAATACATTTTTCGTAACGAGTTTGGGTGAGTTCGAGCCTTCGGTATGATTTCTCTGTGAAAATATGCGGTTATTTGATTTCTTTAAATATATCATACAACGAGTAAAAATAGTTAAGGGGCAGAGATTAGCCCATGATATTGAACAACTTTTCCCAGGGGACCAACCACAAAAAACGAAAATAATACTTTTCATAGAAAGTCGATCAGCTTCTTCTCATTTTGTATAGGTCGATGTTTTTCGTATTTCGGTGTATGTCCCCTGGGAAAAGTTGTTGATTATCATGGGCTGATCTTGCCCCATAAGTATTGTAACACGTTGTAAAGAACAGCGCAGTGTACAATATATTATTTAAGTGACTACAGCGCGACACAATTTTTAAAAAATTTTAAGCCTGTGAAAAGTTTTCTTTTTCTTCTCTTTCTCTTCATCTCTTCATTTTGACGGACTGAGTCACACCTTCAGGGGAACGTCGTTGCTTATGTTACACGCTGTATATACCGAACCGCTACTCTCATTGCATTTTAAAATGACAAAATATTTCCTATAAGTAGAAGTATATTAGACATCTCCCTTGAAGAGTCATTGACACGAAAGCGAAATTCGTATCACGTAACCAAATTGAGGAAAAATCGAACCCTCCTTAGCGTAAAAAACACGTCAATTATTAAATTAAAAGGCGCTCTAAATATGCAGAACTGATCTTAGTCCCTTGGCGGATATTATCGCCCGAAGTCACGGCGGGTGGGGGGCGTTAGGGGTGGGGGCGACAATTTTTTTGCCGTCAGATAGATTGGATGACACTCGATCTCGACGACGAAATTAAAAAGCCGGCTATGAACCTAGCAAACGGAGCAGGAATTATTCCCGTTGAGTGATTCTGGCCCATAAAAATTCTGATTGATCAATTCATTCGGTGTTGCCGTTTCGTAGTAATGAAGAGCGCGTTCCTGGTCATTTTTTTCGGGTTCCCCCACCGCTATTTTTCCGCCTGTTTTCCCTTTAGATCTTTTATTAATTTCCCGGTTTTTAGATGTCCTCCCGATAATCAAAAACGGATTTGTGGCGATTTGCGGCTCGCTTCACTTCGATTCTTGTTTTTCGTAAAATAAAGTGAATTGTACAGTATTGCAGTGTACAAAAATTCTGTTATATTATATACTTCTTACTTGTTCGTAGGTTATACATTAATTAGTCGGAATTACGAGAAATGCGTCGAAAGAAAAATAGCCAAGAAATTCTGAAGTGATAACGATACAATCTTTTGAATCACTCATTGAACGACCTGACAATATTACGTTTTTGAAAAGACTGGATCGATCGCAAGATGACAGGTTTCGAGTACGATATAAAATCCAGTACTATACATATTTTTCTAATTTTAGCTGATTAAGGATCAAATGATAGAACTTGTCAGGACTATTGGTCCAAAACCCACTATGTTGCATGTGAGGAATCCGAGGAGAAAATGAGACATATTGTGTCTTTGTGGCTCATTGAATGGTAAGCCTATGGACCTCTTAGGATCGGCTTGTCTTAAGCTAGGACTACGGGCACTACGTACTGGGCAATATTCTGAATCGCATGCAGTCCTTCTTAGGAAATTACCGTGTAGATGAGTAAGTACAAAATAACCCGAATGTTAGATTCAGAATCGGAATCTATATTTGCTTAATAAGCTGTTATACAATAACAGCTTATTAATGAAGGATTTCAGAAACAATTGCCACGAGATGGCAGCTCTGTGTCGTAGAGTGCGACAAGTTGCTGTCATTGGACAATATTCGACAAGCAGTTACAACTGATACATTGTTGGCCAATAACAGCTTACCGAACGCGTCTCAGTGCTGTCGCCGCTTCGAACCTTTATTATGACGAGCCAGACAGTAGGTTTACCACGTATTTCATACAATTTTAATGCTACATAGTTAAGTACACATGCAAGACTGTACATACTTCTTGACCTGACACAATTTTCTTTTTATTCCTCTTACACTTCCTGCATTATCCACAAGCGAGTCACGTAAAAACCGTTCCTCGGCAATCCAAACGTCCCTCAAAGAGAACCGTTCAAGCATATAATCGGCGGGCGACCCCAAAAATTGAGTCAGTATTAACTAACGTCCGAATTAAGAGTTTCAATTATAGTCCCAGGATCCCGGAGCAATCTCACCGTACTTTATTCAAATCGGATATCGTGCCGTTTCTTGCACGTTTGAATTACAAATCGGAATCTTTTTTGGATTTAAATTTGGCTACTCCCTCTCAAATTGCTACTTTGATAGCCTCTTTTATGCTTTGGTGGCGCTGATGATTACGACAAGAACAGACATGTTACAAAAGCTTTAATTTTCTAAATATATAATATATTAATAATAGTCGGCAATCCCGACGAAATAGCACGTGAGTGACCGGTTTTTAGTACATAATGTCTGTTTCTCACGTTAGTTTCAATGATATAATTTTCTAAATAATTTACTCGCAAGTTACCGATTGCAAGTTTTAGCTACAAAGATTAAATTGCCAACAATCAAAAATGTTCTATTAGAAAATATTAAACAGGGTTATTTAAAAACACTAATACGACCTCAAACTCCAACTAAAACTCAAACAAATGTTGTTCATGATGTTACCTATCTAGTCCTGCGAGGATATTAGTATTTTTCAAGCAATCCTGTATACTTTTTGATTAAAACTAACGCGAGATAATAACATTATTTATATGTGAATTACGGGTTACTCACGTACGAAGTACTGTCACAGAGAGCTCAGCGAGCCGCGGACCGCGCTGCCCGCGCCGCCCACGCATGCCGCGTCGCTCGTCACTAGTGTCAGTGCGAATCGGGACGACTCCGTGCGCGCGTCTCGGTTCACATTCGCCCTGAGGAAGACCTCCGGATGAGGTTGAAACATGTCGGCCTGTAGCTGACTTCGTACGTGAGTAACCCGTAATTCACATATAAATAATCCTGTATACTTTTAACGTAAATAAGTCAAGTAAATAAAAAGGTGAGTAAAATGCGAAGGTTCACAACTTCCGTACAAACGACATCATTAAATTAACCATCAAGCGCGAAAAACGCAGACACAGTGGATTTTCTATTGAAATGCGGACTGATCGGGCCGCTTGGGGGTTGAGAGCCAAGACGGTTTTTTATACTTGGGAAGTTTTGCAGCACAAGAGCGTACAACGTCGGAAGCACATGAAGCTGTGGAAACTGCACTTGCCAACCCACTTGCCACACGTGGTGAGTATAGCGATATCCTCCTATGGAACGAATAATCCTTGGAGGCTTTTGTCCAGTATTAGACTCCTTAAGACGATCATGATAACACAGATTCAGCTTGCACCACATTAAGTTGTGTACTTGTGTCATGGTAAAGTAACATAGACCAGTAAATCAAACGAAAATTCAAATATGTATGGTTAGCTCCGTGGCGCAGCGGTCAACACACCAGCCTGCGACACGAGATGAGAGTGCCCGGGTTCGATCCCCGGCCAGGTCAAGATGGAAAATGATCTTTTCAGATTGGCCTGGGTCTTGGATGTGTATCTATATATGTATTCGTTATAAAATATAGTACCGTTAAGTTAGTATCCCATAACACAAGTCTCGAACTTACTTTGGGGCTAGCTCAATCTGTGTGATGTGTCCGTAAGTATATATTTATTTATAAATATGTCATCTCTATGCTAAATAATCAGTAACCCGAACTGGAATTTTCTTTAAGATTATCCGCGTGGCATTAGCAATGCAATGAAGGTGGAAAAATTCGCGAAAACAAAAGGCGGAGATGATGAATGTTTGTTTGATCTTGATTAATTAGTGGCGCCAAACGGAATACGTTATGACGTCATAATTGTGCGCCCGATGTCGTGACGTCAGGGATATTGGTGATGGCATTTAATGCTTCTATTTTTTCTCTCCGTTACTGGATAAATACATATTATCATATCTTTATTCCTTACAGAGTAGACAGAGTCACAGATATGCCTATTTGCTAAGTGTACAACGTGTTGATAGTCACTTCAAATACATTGAGGCTTTCATATGATAGACTATTTTTATTTATGATATACAAAACGTAATGTATTTTGAAGTGACTATCAATCAAATAGGCCGTCTGGTGCTTAATACAAGCGGAATAATATTTATGCCTAATACTACTACAAACGAAACATTACATTCATGTACACGTCATGAATGTATGGTCACAAATCCAAGTGTTAGCCACGCTCTAATTTGCTTAACTCTCTTCCTCCATTAGCCCGGGTCAGAGCCCGGGGTCCATTATTGAGATAGCATTCATGGTATGATATGATTTGGCGACATACAGCGTGATTTTGAACCTCCTAGCTATATTGAAATCTGGGAATCAGAATCCCTATGGAATACAGAATTGCAAGAAAAAAAGGTACTTAAAAACAAAAAAAAAATGACTTCATAGAAATTCGTCCAGCTGTTCGGCGACTTTGTATGGAAAACCAAATTTTTTGTTTCGATTTTCAGCTTTTTTTCTTGCCATTTTTATATTTTATTAGGGATTCTGATTCTGAGATTCCAATATAGCTAGGAGGTTCAAAATCACGTTGTATAGTCCAGTGTAAAGTTTAAATAAAAAAATGTGTTTAACTGAAAATCACAGTCGCCGACCCATGAATTGTCGTTTTTTTTTCCGCTTGCAATTATAAACATGTCATCACACACGCTGTTATGTAAGGAGTATACAAGGAGGATTTTAATTATAGTAAATAAGTAGTTACAGCATTCAAGTTGTTTAATTGTGTCCCGCACATCACACATCACATACCCGCTTCAAACTTAACGTTTAAAATACATAATACATAGTATCACGTCTTTTTCCCTTGCGGTAGACAGAGCCCAAGTCATTAAGGTGATACCACTGTAAATAAGGTCGTTCTGAACCTTATTTATCTCGCAAAATACTTAAATTAGGAGTTTCAAATCTAAGTAATATAATTTTTGACTATTTCATCTCCAAAAATTGAAGATGTAAAACACGTTTTGATAAAATTTTCTCGATAGAAATATTTTTTGAAAAATGGTCTTCGTTCGCAGAGTTTTTGTTATTGTAGCTCAAATGCGACGAATGAAATAATGATTTTTAGACTAAAAGATAGGTTATTAGTAATTCATCAAAATGTAAATATGAAAATACAATTAACCGGTCTGATTTTATATAAAATAGAAATAACGAATTTGGCGCTTACGTTTTTTCCTTTGAGCGACTCGAGACTATCTCCTATCTTTTCATTCACGGGCTAAACCGCAAGCGCTATCCCTTGCGCGCACTTGATCAGTCCTTTGCCGAGCGAAGGTACCAAACATTTGAGGCCTCGCCTTAAGAGCTAAAAGCCAGGTGTAGCATGTTGGTGGACGTTAGGTGGAACATGGAATCAAAGAAGTGATCGCTAGCCGCATCGCCTATTAATATGACTCGTCAGATTTGCACATATCCCCTCGATCGGCTTTTACAAGGGAAGAGAAGCAGCTGGTACATTCTACGTTTTGTCTTTTCTCCCAGACCAGCATGGAATTCCCCTTTTTAAATTATGCGGGCGTGTAGATTGAAAACGGAACTAAAACAGTGATGGGTTGCTAGCCGCATTGCCTACTTCTCATATGATTCGTCAGATTGCACATTCTACATTTTCTCCCAGACGAGCATTGAAGTCCCATTTTAACAATAACTAACGTTTAGCATTTAGCATTTTGGATGAATTGTGTAGATTGAAAACGGAATCAAAATAGAGAAGGGTTGCTAGCCGCATCGCCTAATGATATTATTCCGCAGATATTCACCCGTTCCCTCGATCGGCTTTTATGATCTGCGTGGGAAGAAAAGCTGCTGGTACATTCTACGTTTTGTCTTTTCTTTCAGACCAGCATGGAAGGCCCATTTTAAAATTATTAAACATTTAAAATATACACGGTGAAATTTTTATTGTTTTGGACCCTTAAAGGGGTGACTCAGACCATCAAAATGAACAACTTTTTCTATGGGCACAAAGCTGGGAACTAAAAAAAAAATTCGACATTCCCATACAAACTGACCGGGCCGCGGAACTCTTTTGTATGGAAGTGACGAAATTTTTTTTGAGCTCCCAGCATTCGTCCCATAGAAAAAGTTGTTCATATTGATGGTCCGAGTCACCCCTTTAAGGGTCCAAAACGATCAAAATTTCACCAAGTATGATTATTAGTAGTCCTACAGATATTACGCATATACCACAGACCTGCCGGCTTATTTGCTAACTCAGTGTACAACGTTTTGATAGTCATTTCAAAGTACATTACGTTTTATACCTCTTTAATAAAAATAGTCAGTCATAGGAAACCCGCAATGTATTTTGAAGTGACTATCAAAACGTTGGTCACTAAGTTAGCAAATAGGCCAAATAGGCAAATAGTTAGGCAGCATGGAAGACCCATTTTAAAATTATTAAACATTTAAAATATATGATTATAAGTATTCCTACAGATAATACGCATATACCATCAATACGATCCAATTAACTTCTTATTCTCTAACTACCCCCTACCCCCAGGCCGTAGCGCCCTCGCAGCGAGCTGCATTGACGTCAATCATAGGGTGACTTTCAATCCACTGTTTTTTCTTAATGACTATCTTGGCTGAGTACGTGTATTGTTTACTAAGTATTGTGGTGGTATTATTTGTAATAGATCGTAAAAATATTGTATTTTTTTGCGTCAGTTGTTTTGTGGCTGTGTTTATGGCGGGTGGAGGTAAGAATTATTTTAAATGTCTATCAACTATCTATTATCAACTATCAAATATCGACTAGCTCCGTGGCGCAGCGGTCAACACGCCAGCCTGCGACACGGAGTGACCGGGTTTGATCCCCGGCCAGGTCAAGATGGAAAATGATCTTTTTCTGATTGGCCTGGGTCTTGGATGTGTATATATGTATTTGTTATAAAATATAGTATCGTTGAGTTAGTATCCCATAACACAAGTCTCGAACTTACTTTTGGGCTAGCTCAATCTGTGTGATTTGTCCGTATATATTTATTTATTTAAATGTGGGATCAGCTTGTTAAACGAATAGTTCAATTTTCGTTCGCAATAATAAATATTCAACATATTAATCCTATAAAATAATATTAACAGGCGATGCAGCTAGCAACACATCACAATTTTGTTTCCTTTTCGACCTATACGGCCCACTTGCAAGTTAAACGTTGCGTGGGTCTTATAATCCTAGGCTCTTAGTAAGGTACAAATATGCCTATATGCCCACTTGCATGCTAAACGTGGCCTTTGGGTCTTATAATCCTAGGCTCTTAATAATGTACAAATATGTACATATGTGTGTATTCATTAATGGATAAAGTTATGTTTATAAGTGCATTCACTATTTTTTAATCCCTGTATCTTTAATAGAAAATTTGTTCACTTTTTATGTGTTCCTGTTTCATGGTCTGCGAATTAGGCATACAATAACTTGTTTTTGTAGAAGAGAAGTAGAAAAAGTTTGGAAGAAGGAAAATTGGGCTCTCCTCAAGACTTTCACATTATATTTATACTGGTCTTTCCTTGTCTTCCTGATATTCGTACACAGATTCAGCTGAAGGATTAAATTGCCTATATATTCTAGCATCTGAACTAGTTAAAGAAAATTTGGTCGTCACGAAACTATCCAACTGGGTGACCACCGATTACTGATCCTTGATCCTTCAACTATCAAAGTCACGACTCATTCGGAGTTGATCCGGTCAATTAACCAGCTTTGATGTTCAGCGAAAGCTCGTCAGTCACTTGTGTATGGTAGCCATTGTGATATTATAACCCTAAACATTAAATTCCGAATATTATTGTACAATTTGTATTTAAATTTAAACGTAATAAAGTTAAATCAATCAGACAATATCGCGAACAATCCATGCTGCAATAATATATGTATGTTTAATTAATTATTTATTATACATATATTACTATTTATGTATATGTATTATGTATAATTTGCTTTGTATTATGTATAATTTAACTATTTAATTGATTTTACCTACATAAATGTTCGTCGAGTTTCTCACTTAAATCTTGCACCCCTTCTATCAGCTTTTCACCACATCCCAAAGGTAAAACTGGTAGACAATGCTTAGCGTTAAGTTATTACCTTTTGTACATTAACAATTGATTGTATGTGCAAAGAATTAAATAAATAAAAAAAAAGTAATATATATTGTTTGTTTATTTTATTACTATTGTCACCCTAAACTCTACGTTGTAACACTAGTGACTTTTGAAAGTCACTTTTTCTAAACTTTCTACAAAACTTGTCTTATGGTTAAGGTAACTATCAATTTAGTCGAATGCCTTTTGTCATATTCGACAATCTTTTGAAAACATAATGCAGACGATTTATATGATTATATGCACACCAAATCAGATTTTGGATGCTAATTTTGCACCAGCCTAAAAATCTTCGTAGGTTCATAATAACTCCATCCAACAGAGTAACCACCAATTGACGATCTTTGATCTCTAAACTATCAAAGTCACGACTGATTAGGAGTTGATCCGGTCAATTAACCAGCTTTGATGTTCAGCGAAAGCTCGTCAGTCAGTTGTGTATGGTAGCCATTGTGTTATTATAACTCTATACATTGAATTCAGAATAGTATTGTAAAATTTGAATACAAACGTAGTATATATTGTTTGTTTATTTCATACTATTGTCACCCTAAATTTTACGTTGTAACACTTTCATTGTTAAACACAAAAATAAATTCTCATACTCAAATATTTCCTAAACATCTACAAAACTTGTTTTATGTTTTAGGTAACTATCAATTTCGTCGAATGCCTTTTGACATATTCAATAACCTTTTCAAAACATTGTTTGCATTATTTGTTGAAAAGGATTTCGAATATGTCAAAAGTTATTGATGCGATTGCATGCAGACCGAATTCGATTTTGGATGCTAATTTTGCACCAGCCTAAAAATCTTCGTAGGTTCATAATAACTCCATCCAACAGAGTAACCACCAATTGACGATCTTTGATCCCTAAACTATCAAAGTCACGACTGATTAGGAGTTAATCCGGTCAATTAACCAGCTTTGATGTTCAGCGAAAGCTCGTCAGTCAGTTGTGCGTGGCAGCCATTGTGATATTACTACCCGATGTAATATTGCGAATTAAGCATGGTTTTGAGAAATTGGACTTTAGAATTAAATTTAGATTTTTATTTAATCAAATGCTTACGTAGACTTATATCCTAAGTCTACTTGCATCTTCAAACTCCAAAACAACGGTTTACTCACGTATTATTAGTCAGTATCACCGACATGTTTCAGCCTATACAGAAGGCCATCATCAGGGCGAGTGCGAGTGATCGAAGGTCGGCCGGGCCGTGACGACCTTTGCGCTCGCCCTGAAGATGGCCTTCTGTATAGGCTGAAACATGTCGGTGATACTGACTAATAATACGTGAGTTACCCGCTGTTTTAGAGTTAAATTATGTCTCGCGTAAGTTTTAATGATATAAATGACTTCGTCTTCAATCATCCCTCTGGAATCTGAATGGTAAAAATGTCATCCAAGTGGTTGAAGCCTGATTAAATAACCTACATAAAAATGTTTAATATTTATAAGATTATTAGGATTAAGGGTTTGCACATCATCATCATCATTTTCAGCCCACTGTTGGGCATAGGCCTCCCTTTTTTACGCCATTCTCTACAGTCCTGTTCTAGTCTTATTAACTGTTTCGAACTCACTCAGCCGAACAATGTCATCTGACCAGCGGGGTTTGCGCAAATATCATTAATATTAAATATATTTTTATGTTTATTAATATTAAATGGTATGTATGGTATTTAATGATAAATAGATATTTGAAAAACTATATTAATTATTATTTTTAAACTACTCGAGTTTACATTTGTTAAAATAAAATTACTAAACCAAAGTCACCTAACAGTCCACCAAGACACCATTATTGCAAAAATACAACAAGATACCGAACTTCATTCAAAAAGAACAGCGACATCGTATTTAGGCACCTTAATGACCTGCCCAAAAACTTGGAATCGACAATGCGTCACTCACCAGGTTTTTTTTCTCCAGCATCCCCCACCTTAATGAGGGTACCTCGATTTTATAACTGCCGATAACAGAGTACATTGAATAATTGTCGTAATTTAGACTGCTTGTTACGCAAAAACACGATACTAAGGGTTTTATTATGTATTCTGATAGCGAGTGGGGTTGATAGAGATTTTATGCTGCTTTGGTGATAAAAGTTTAATAAGCGTTGTTTAATTTGTGCTTGAAATAGTTGTTAACAATTATGTGGTTAGATAAAATGACACGGAATTTTATTAGCAATAAAACATTATTGCAAATGAACCCAATGGTTTAAACTCAGTTTCGAATTTCGTAGAATGCCATTTGGAATATTTTTAATACACGTAAAATAAACAAAATTCATATTAACAAAGAAAATGGCACTTCTCCGTAACACTTTCAGTTATATTCATAAATACTAATCACTAACTCGTCTATTTTTCTTACATTCCGGTAAAGTTGTTTTACGATTAAGGTAACTATCAATTGGGTCGAATGCCTTTTGGCCTATTTTTTCCTTTTTGCTTTATCATCGTTTTTATATTTCACTGCTCTGGAATGAAATAGCAGTACGTAATGAACCCCCATCTTCCTACACGTCAAATGAGACATATCTTGTTGCTACTAATGGGGGCGCGTCACATCTCCGGAGCAATTTTAATATTTATAATATTTACGTTTTTGTCGACGCTTGTTACTTGTAACACTAATAAGGCACTTGTAAACGATAATGAGATGTTTTCGGTATTGACAGGATTCTGGTTGGATGGTATTTCATTTTCCATATTATAATAACATTTATTAAAAGCGGCGTATGTATGAATTATCTTTTGCCTTCGGCTTCGTCTATGTGCTGTATACACGGTGAAATTTTGATCGTTCTAGACCCTTGAAGGGATGATTCAGCCCGTTGATATAAAAAACTTTACCTATGGGACCAATGCTAAGAACTCAAAAAAAATTTTGACTTTCCCATACAAATTAACCTGGCAGCCGAAATTTTTTGTATGGTATTATATTTTTTTTTGAGTTCCCAGCATTGGTCCCATAGGAAAAGTTGTTCATATCGATGGGCTGAATCACCCCTCTAAGAGTTAAGAACGATCAAAATTTCACCGTGTATAATGACTATCCGTCGAGACGAGACATTAATAATTTCGGAATAAATCGGTAAACCCGGACAAATCCAGGAACGACGCGCGTTTGGTCACACAATAATATTGACCGACTTCATCGTATTAAGAATCGCTTGTTAAGAGTTTTTTTTTTTAAAGCCGTATATTTCCAATTCAAAGATTTATCTGAATTTATAACATTTCATCTCCACAACATTGTTTACTAATTTGATATAAAATTTACGATTTTCTACCATATTCTGATTGTATACTATTTTCATATGTCCTACTGAATTATGCAATTTTACTCGCTCATTTAAAGTCAAATTAATTAATCATGAATTAAATACTGTGAAATGTTAACATAAAAATAAAATTACAATCAAAATAAAATTAGAATTAAAATAATGTCAAAGGTAAAAAAAAAAACATTATATCACAATTAAATAAGATTATGTCACTTACAGCTATTAAGTTTCAGACTTATCTATCGTCACGTCGTTAGTCGAATTGGATACCCAATATTGGGTGAAGGCCTCTTCCATCCATGGAGGAGGCCCTTTGTTCAGAGTTATAAGAATTAAATTGGCTTGCAATGGATGCATGATTTGTCCGGTCTTACCGCTTCGACGTGGTCGTTGCGCGTAGGCATGTTTTCGATACCGACACGGGGAGTGAGACAGGCCTGCTAAAGCTCAAGAAACATTCGAAGTAAATGCACCAGCCAACAAATTCTTTACGTAGTGAATGAGTCGATGATTATGCAGCCAGCTACTGATTAGATAATGACCAGTGGCTAATGATGGTGTATTTACACGTCGTGGACGCGTCGCGGGACTAAATGTACGCCAGATGATAGCTTTTGTAATCGTAGTAGTAGCCAGCTTTAAATACATGACAAAAGAGACTAGATTCACTCACTTTCTTTTGCGTAAAGAGCCCAAAATGAAGTAAGCCTAAACAGCAATCTAATTAAACCTCAAGAAACTATCGAAGTAAAATGCACCAGCTAAATAAATTATTTACATAGTGAATGAGTTGATGATTTTTGGGCACTTTACGCAAAAAACAGTGTCGTTTGCGTAAAGTGTCCAAAATGAAGTAAGCCTAAACAGGAATCTGATTAAAGCTCAAAAACTATCGTAAAATGCACCAGCTGAACAAATTCTTTACGAAGTGAATGAGTCGATGATTGTGCAGCAAGCTACTGAATATATAATGACCAGCGGCTAATGATGGTATATTTACACGTCGCGGACGCGTCACGGGACTAAATGTACGCCAGATGAAGGCTTTTGTATTATTCAGAACTTCATAATTTGCGGGCGTATCACGACAATTTTTCTTTTCCCGTAGTCATGACTATAGAGACTAGACGAGAGAGACTCACTGTCTCCTGCGTAAAGTGCCCAAAATGAAGTAAGCCTAAACAGCAATCTGATTAAAGCTCAAAAACTATCGTAAAATGCACCAGCTGAACAAATTCTTTACAAAGTGAATGAGTCGATGATTGTGCAGCAAGCTACTGAATAGATAATGACCAGTGGCTAATGATGGCGTATTTACATGTCGCGGACGCGTCGCGGGACTCAATGTACGCCAGATTAAGGCTTTTGTATTATTCAAGACTTCATAATTTGCGGGCGTATCACGACAATTTTTGTTTTCCCGTAGAACTACGGTAGACGGAACTACTCGTACGGGCAATGAATGAAAATGTTCAATAGTTATTTAAATCACAAAAGAACTAAACAATCATAAACTCATGGAAGTTGGCATCATTACTGGTTGAGTTGTAGACAAGGCTTAAGGCTTAAAGTTTACATTTTACATATTACACTTAAATTCTAAAAATGAAGTAAGCCTAAACAGCAATCTAATTAAACCTCAAGAAACTATCGAAGTAAAATGCACCAGCTAAATAAATTCTTTACATAGTGAATGAGTTGATGATTTTTGGGCACTTTACGCAAAAGACAGTGTCGTTTGCGTAAAGTGTCCAAAATGAAGTAAGCCTAAACAGTAATCTGATTAAAGCTCAAAAACTATAGTAAAATGCACCAGCTGAACAAATTCTTTACGAAGTGAATGAGTCGATGATTGTGCAGCAAGCTACTGAATATATAATGACCAGCGGCTAATGATGGTATATTTACACGTCGCGGACGCGTCACGGGACTAAATGTACGCCAGATGAAGGCTTTTGTATTATTCAGAACTTCAAAATTTGCGGGCGTATCACGACAATTTTTGTTTTCCCGTAGAACTACGGTAGACGGAACTACTCGTACGGGCAATGAATGAAAATGTTCAATAGTTATTTAAATCACAAAAGAACTAAACAATCATAAACTCATGGAAGTTGGCATCATTACTGGTTGAGTTGTAGACAAGGCTTAAGGCTTAAAGTTTACATTTTACATATTACACTTAAATTCTACATATCACACATTATGTAATTAATGTTGCAGAAAAGTTGCAGAATTCGCAATTAAAATAGACAAAATTATACCATATGGGTTCCGCTTTTTACTTTTGAGTTACGGAACCTTAAAAAATAGTCAGTATACAGTGTGTAAGTTAACTATCAATAAGCCCTAGGAGGGGTGACTCAGCCCGTCTAAATGAACAAGTTTCTAAGGGAACAATGCTGGGAACTAAAAAAATCCGATTTCTATACAAATTGCCGGCTCTTTCGAACACTTTTGTAAAAAAAGACGTTATTTTCGTTATTTTACGAGTTCCCATTATTATTCCAATAGGAAAAGTTGTTTTTCTTACGGGCTGACCCCTTAGGAATGTCGGTGGTTAATTTTCATGCTGTATATTGTAAATGAATAGTATCGGACATACATTCAGGTAAGACACATAACCCTACTTTTCGAATTAGCTGCAGTTAGGTAAAAAAGCACAATAACTCGCAACGCTTCACGCAATAATCACACATATTATCTCCCGTGTGTTACTGTGTTCTAGATGATTATCGATTGGCCGTCTCAGTTTACAACTCGGGGATAACAAGGTACAGGTGGGTGGGACTTAACAGATATGTATATTTGGGTGTGACTGGGGCAGGTTAAGTGTGCCAAAATAATATTTTGCTGTTGCCGTTTATTTCGTACTAACTATGATAATTAAATTGATGGAACCTTACTTGCCTCTGGAACGTATTTAACGGAAATTAAAATTTTATATTTATTAAAAAATACACCGAACAAACAAAATTCGTTAATAATAATTCTATTTACTCTTTGATAAATTTGTTAAGTAAGAAAAATAGATTGTAAAATTCATTGAAACATATTTTTGTGAAAGATGTTTGTGATGACATTAAAGTAAATAATCGTTGACACAATAATATTTAGAATAAAAATTATATGAAACATTTATTGCGAAATGTGATATATTTTCTGTATATTTTAATTTACTGCATGTACCATGTACAATATATAAATACAAAAAGGAACAGGATTTCGAGAAGTGAGTGATACAAAAATATGATAAATCTGTATCAGTAGAAAAAAAGAAAGTAAAACAATTGTTACGGTAATCTGTTTAATAGAAAATATTACTGTTAAAACCATATGTTGGATAAACGAACAGTATCATAAATATACAGAGCGAAATTAAATTCATTAGCAAACGTTTAAGGAGTGAATCAGACCACAAATCTGAACAACTTTCATTATGGGACCAACTACGACATCGTGAAAAAAATATCTGCTCTTTCATACAAAAGTGAAATATCTACTTAGCCAAAATCTATGGAACGGCTGATTTCTTTTTTTGCAATTTTGGAGTTGGTCCCATAATTAAAGTTGTTTAGATTCGTGGTCTACGTCACTCTTTAAACGCTTGCTAATGAATTTTTCACCTGTATATGTCTCATCATCTCTATATACATCCGCGCGCCCCCAACGCGTTTTTCGCGGGGCATTATCAATTATTAAACATCAACATGGAAATAGCACCCGCGAGTCCGCATCCACCCTGTATATCGGGTACTTGTATTAAATATTCGGGGATTACGTTCGAGGCGGGATCGGCACCCGTGAAATGGCTTTCGGTTTTGTGCAGTTATTAGCAGGATTTGCATGTTTTTGATTTATTGCCTTTTTTTTTCCGTCGCGGGGAAATGTCTTGGCATTCGCAAATTGGTATTGTTATCGGGATTTTTTAAATAATTTTGATTTGTTTCGAATGAAATTTCATCTACCTTCAAATGGTTTCAAATTCATCCTTACTAATATTATAAATGCGAAAGTGAGTTTGTTTATTTGTTTGCTACGCGTTCACGCCGTAACTACTGAACCGATCATCATGAAATTTTGCATGCAAGTTCTCTGGAGTGCGAAGATGGATATAGGCTACTTTTATCCCGGGAAAAAGTACTATCCCCGAGGGATCGACATTGACGCGGGCGAAGCCGCGGGCAACAGCTAGTTGCTTATAAGTACTGCTGCAATAATGCAAAGAAAATGTAAGATTGGTACTTTTTGTCTCTAGTCTGGCGAGCTCCGTGGCTCAGTGGTTAACACGCCAGCCTGCGACACGAGGGCCCCGGGTTCGATCCCCGGTCAGATCAAGATGGAAAATGATCTTTTTCAGATTAACCTGGGTCTTGGATGTTTATCTATATATGTATTTGTTATAAAACATAGTATCGTTTAGTTATTATCCCATAACACAAGTCTCGAACTTACTTTGGGGCTAGCTCAATCTGTAAAATTTGTCCGTATATATTTATACTACCTGTTCCCAGCGAATTCGTCCGCGGCAATTTCTGTTATTATGATTAATTAGTATAGATGAATAATTTTTACCCGTTTTCAAAACATTTTTTATTGATGCTTCGCTCCTATTGGTCGCAGCGTGATGTTTCATAGCCTAAAGCCTTCTTCAATAAATGGACTAATCAACACAAAAATAATTTTCCAATTTGAACCAATAGTTCTTGAGATTAGCGCGATCAAACAAAAAAACTCTTCAGCTTTATAATATTAGTATAGACTAGCTGTTGCCCGCGACTTCGTCCGCGGCAATTTCTGTCATAAGGTATAGATGAACAATTTTCCCCCGTTTTCAAAACATTTTTATTGATGCTTCGCTCCTATCAGTCGCAGCGTGATATTTTATAGCCTAAAGCCTTTCTCAATAAATGGGCTATCCAACACAAAAATAATTTTCCAATTTGATCCAGTAGTTCCTGAGATTAGCACGTTCAAAAAAACAAACAAATTCTTCAGCTTTATATTATAGTAAGTATATATACTTTATATTAAAATATAGCTATATTATTATAGTATAGATTATTTCGTATGGCTATTTACTTCAGATCAATAACACCGACAAAATTCATCACCATCAACATGTCTGTAACATTTTTTTAAACAATTCCATCAGGAGAAAAATAATCCCACACGCAAACTTTCCCGCGACATTCCCGCCAATTCCCAAATTCTCATCGTGGCGGGTCGAAGGTTATTATTTTGCCGGCGCTAATAAAATAAATGATTCCCCCTTTTTCATCATTCGTTGTAATCCCGCGGTCGCGTCTTGTCACTTTATTTAGCGGTGTATATTTGCGTGTATATCGGTCGGAATTCTGGCAAAGAGTAGTCTTTGTACATATAGTACGTTTTAAAAGATTTTTTTTAAAATTAATCCATTAATCAAACCGTGGGAGCATAGGTCCCACATGAAATTGAACCTTCTGTCCTTCACATAAGGACCAAAACCAATGAAAAATGTACTCCTACGATACCCAATGAAGGGTTAGAACCACAGATATATATCAAGATAGAACGGCCAAGTGGGAGGTACACGCGTGTCTCAATCTTGCACAATCGTGCAAGATTCGTTAAACGTCATCAGTCGGCACGCACGTCCCGACATGAACATTGGAGACATGCTTTCTTCTGCTGTTTTTAACTATAAAAACGATTTCTGTACTTGTCACATTACTATTTCGCTAGTAATGACGTCAAATTGGGTACGCGGCTTATGCAAAAACTGACATGCGCGTTTCCTTGGCAAAATCCTTGCATCCTCGTTCTATCTTGATATATTTCTGGTTAAAATAAACGTGTGATACAAGACATTTTAAAATATATGTAACAACGGGTGTCATGCACGAAGTCAGCTACTGGCCGACAAGTTGACTTCGTACGTGAGCTTCGATTAAATATAATGAAAAAATGCACCGGCAAAACAGCGCCCCATGCAGGTTTTGGAGCTGTTTTGTCCACAGTTTCAATAAACTGCGCTAGCACTCACACGTCCCGTCCGTCCGTCTTCGTCACGATGACGAAGGTCAGTGAAAACATGCAAAAACTACGCGTCAAAAAGTGAAAAAGAAAGATGGAATGTCATACTTTCAGTATGTGCCGTTTTTGTTGATGTTTGTAATTTAAGTATGCATGATGTTTTGGCTCGGGGACATTATTTAGGCTTCATTTTGTATGAGACTGTGTATCTACTATTATATTTGATAGAAGTATGTGAGTAACTAAGTTACTTTCCTTAAACATTGTCACATTTATCGTCGGAATTATTCCAAGAAATCGTCAATTTTGGGTTTATGTTTTTCTTAAGCACCTCTTTGGAGGTATTACAAAGTGTGTATGGAACTCGACACGTGTCGCTGTTTTATTCAACGTCGAAGTCTACCCTTAAACTATGTAATTATTGTGTTGGACTTGTCAATTTCCATCAAGAAAAAGGGCTGATGGCCTAGAGAGCGTGAGAATAATTACCGCTTACGTTAAGGAACATCGGGCGCAGTCCCCACTGGGATGGGTGACCGCAAGTGGCAAAAAATATCTCGAGCTCCTTCGTCCTTTGAAAGGCATGTTGGTCCCGGCTGTCGTCATTGATAGAAATCGTCAAGCTATGTCAGGTGCTTTAGGCAGGTTATTGGTTCGCTTCTTACACATGAAAAACAAAAACAAAAATCAGAAAATTAACGGTTTTTTGTAAAGTCACGTAATTTCTATGAAAATGATGTAACACAATATACAGTACAAGGAAGCCTACACGAAATACAAAAGAGGTGTACAATTTCTTTAAACCTACGCCGCTTTAAGCGGATCTCCCACCTGCTTTTGATGGAAGTCATCAAGCTATGTTGGGCAGGTTATTGGTTGGCCACTTACAGATGAAAAACAAAAACGCAATCAGAAAATTAACGTTTTTTTGTGAAGTCACGTAGTTTCTATGAAAATTATGTAACACAATATACAGTACAAGGAAGCCTACACGAAATACAAAAGAGGTGTACAATTTCTTTAAACCTACGCCGCCCTATGCGGATCTCCCACCTGCTTTTGATGGAAGTCATCAAGCTATGACAGGTGCTTTAGGCAGGTTATTGGTTGGCCACTTACACATGAAAAACAAAAACAAAAAACCGGCCAAGTGTGAGTCGGACTCGCGCACGAAGGGTTTCGTACCGTAAACTATAAAAACGGCAAAAAAATCATGTTTGTTGTATGGGTCCCCCCTTTTATATTAATTTTATTTTTTTATTTATTTTAAAGTGAATATATGACTAAATATTCTGTGAATATTTCAAGCGTCTACCTGTTGCCGTTATCAATAGGTATCGAGCAAAAACAAGCAAAAAATCACGTTTGTTGTATGGGACCCTCCTTAAATATTTATTTTATTCTATTTTTTAGATTTTGTTGTTATAGCGGCAACAGAAATACATCATCTGTGAAATTTTCAACTATCTAACTATCACGGTTTATGAGATACGGCCTGCCTGGTGACAGACGGACAGCAAAGCGATATTAATAGGGTCCCATTTTTACCCTTTGGGTACGGAATCCTAAACATTAGAAAAATAACGGTTTTTTGTAAAGTCGCGAAGTTTCTATGAAAATGATGTAACACAATATACAATACAAGGAAGCCTACACGAAATACAAAAGAGGTGTACAATTTCTTTAAACCTACACCGCTTTATCCGGATCTCCCACCTCGCTGATCTTTGGCCCGGATAACCGGGTGCCGCAATTGAAATGTTTATAGATACAATAATGCCCCGGGATCAATTCCCGGCCGGTGTATTTAATTTATTTTTCCGGGCCACGCCGCCCCGTAATGCCTTATTTCAACTTATTTGCAGCCACCATCTCAGGCCCGCTTATACCGTCTTTTGTATGGAATGAATAAATTTTGGGGTTTGATTTACATAAAGTTGAATTATATTAGTCCCTATATCCAAATGTGAGTTTTTAATCTGTTTATATAATATGAAAGTTTAAGTAATATGATGATCCATTTTTTTTTTCAATTAGAACAAAAATGGTAATGGACTGAAAACGATAGTTTTATAGAATCTGCTAAAAAAATACGGGAATCGGTTGGAATACGACTTGTTGAGGAGAACAGCTGGACAGCGGGATATACGAAATAAGTTTTGTCCAAGCTGAAGCAGAGATGCTTTAGTATATACCTGAAGTACGTTAGCATTGCTATAATTTTCTGGCAGTATGTATAAGCTAGAACAAAACAACAAAGAACGTTCTACTGTGAATTTGAATCGAATCACTCTTTACAGTGAAAAATCCATACATTTATCGGAAGGTATGATCATTAAAGACCTCTGTGGCCTAGCGGTCATCATGCCAGGCTGTTATTATAGACTTCTCGGGTTCGATCTCCGGTCAAGACAAGATGAAAACTGTTCTTTTTCCAGGTCTTGGATATTTTATCTCTATATGTATGTGTTATAAAAAATATAGTATCCCATAATTCAAATCTCGAACTTACTTTGGGGCTAGCTCAATGTGATTTGTCCGTATATAAAAATAAATGTAAATATATACGGACATGTGTTATGGAATACTAACTCAACGATACTATATTTTAAAACAAATAAATATATAATAGATACACATCCAAGACACAGGCCAATCTGAAAAAGGTCATTTTCCATCTTGACCTGGCCGGGGATCGAACCCGGGCACTCTCGTGTCGCAGGCTAGCCAATATATTTATTTATATAGCACACAAACTTATCTTAATTTAAGTACATGTGCACGATAATAGAAAAAAAAACGCAAAATAGTGTATTTTTTCTACAGAGTGTCCGTCGCGACGCTTCCACTGTCAGGAGCACTCTTGTGTCATGCGCCATCTTGAAAACTACAGTGTCACATCGCGTTCGTATCCTGCTTTCATGCTACCTCTCAGCGATTAACGGGCGCGCGAGTTCTGCTTTTTAGTTTGTATTAACATTTCGAGTGCGTCACTAAAGGGTTAAAGTCTCATGTGTTTTTCACCTTTTACGGGTTGGAAAGGTTAGAAATGAGAAATCAAAATACGTTGGAATATGGAGCCAAGTAGCTTATTGCAGGTGGCATATGTTTTTACTAGCAGTGCCCGCGTATCAAGTTTCATAAAATTCAGTTTTTGACTAGCTCCGTGGCGCAGCGGTCAACACGCCAGCGTGCGACACGGAGTGACCGGGTTCGATCCTCGGCCAGGTCAAGATGGAAAATGATCTTTTTCAGATTGGCCTGGGTCTTGGATGTGTATCTATATATGTATTTGTTATAAAATATAGTATCGTTGAGTTAGTATCCCATAACACAAGTCTCAAACTTACTTTGGGGCTAGCTCAATCTGTGTGATTTGTCCGTATATATTAATTTATATTTATTCATTTAAGTTAATTCGTACGGTACCATCAGTGTGTGGCGAGCTTCGTGGCGCAGTGGTTAACACGCCAGCCTGCGACACGAGAGTGCCCGGGTTCGATCCCCGGTCAGGTCATGATGGAAAACGATCTTTCTCAGATTGACCTGGGTCTTGGATGTTTATCTATGTAAGTATTATTATAAAATATAGTATAGTTGAGTTAGTATCCTGCGACACAAGTCCACAACTTACTGTGGGGCTTGCTCAATATGTGTAATTTGTCCTTATATACGCCCCCCGGCTAGATGGAGCGACGATCTGCGTAGGGCGGCTGGCAGCAATTGGATGAGCATAGCTGGGGATCGAGCAAAATGGCGCACCTTGGGAGAGGCCTACGTCCAACAGTGGACTGCCGCAGGCTGCTAATGATGATGATGATGATGTCCTTATATACAGGGTAAGTGGTATCTAACGCATAACCTCCTAAAGGTGACTAAGGTACATCAAGATTAACTAAGTTTGTTCTATGACTTTTTGGAATTCAATGTTTGCTTTTTCGTTACAAAAAAAAAAAAAATACAATTTTGCAATTCTACTCTACTTAACTCTATGGCAATCAGCGCTACTAGGTAATAATAGTAGGTACCTACGCTCACGCAGCACGCGGCCGGCAGCATAGACTTAACGTTTGACAGAAATCCACATAAAAGCTAATGTATGTAAAATCTTATTATGTATTGCGTTTAGGCAAAAGTCATAGAACAAACGTTGTTAGTCATGATGTATTTAAGTCGTCTTTAGCAGGTTTTGCGTTAGTTAACTATAGTATATGTGTGTGTCTGTCAATCCGATTCGTACATGGCCAATTTTTATTTGCTTTGCATAAATGGTAGTTCAGATATTCGTAGCTTATAGCCCTAATCACCGAAACTAGATTTGGAAGATGAGATTTTCAAGATTGCAATGTGCAATAGCTCTGCGGTGGTCAGCTTGCAATCAAGCGATTTACAGGCCAGACCGGCATGCCGGCTACTGGCGCCCACGGCAGCTATTCGCTTAAGATTTTGATTAAGATGCAAACTTGAATTGGAATTGCAATCTAACGCAAAAATTTTTGTAACAAGTTTCTTATATCGGATTTCAGTATAAGTCATTTCCTAGAATGCGTCACTTAAAAGTTCTATATTTAGCAGCACATACACATGTGTAGGTAATGCATGTGTGTGTGCTGGCAGTATAGGAAATAAATTCAACTTATTTCGCATGTGATGGCGTAGGTTCTTAGCCTAGTGTCCTGTGACATACCTATTTCTGAAATACGACGACAAGAATTATTAAAGTAAATAGAGTAAATAAATAATTACAAAAATAAAACATTAGACTACATAGTAAGATTGAAAGTTCTGAATAGATGAGACTTTAAATTAATTTACCTTACAATTTTTGTATCGTAGTTATGTTAGTTGAGATAGCTAATACCTTAGTATTAATCACCGAAACCAGATTTGGAAGATGAGATTTTCAAGATTGCAAAGTGCAATAGCTCTGCGGTCGCCAGCTTGCAATCAAGCGATTTATAGGCCAGTCCGGCATGCCGGCTGCTGGCGGTCACGGCAGCTATTCGCTTGAGATTTTGATTAAGATGCAAATCTGAATTGGAATTACAATCTAATGCAATTCACTCAATCTCAATTTTTGTAACAAGTTTCTTATATTGGATTTCAGTAAAAGTGATTTCTTAGAATGCGTCACTTAAGACGGTACTGCACGATATTGTGGAAATTGATGTGTTTTCAAATCACTAGTACTATGCGCTGAATTAATTAAATACATCAAAAGTATTTGTATGTTGTTGTTTTTCGTGTGTGTAAGTGGCTAACACTGGTGGTCAGATTTTTCAAGCTGCCTTATGGCATCTCACATAGCCTCACGACTGCCGTCAATAAAGTAACAGCCGGGACCAACAGTTTAACGAGACCTCCAAAGCACGGAGGAGCTCGAGATATTTTTGTGCCACTTGCAGTGACCTATCCAAATGGGGAATGCGCCCAGAGTTGCTTAACATGCGTAAGCGCTAATTATGATTACTCACGACCACTAAGGCATCGTGCTCTCCTCTTGATGAACAACTATTAGACCGTCCACAATAATTCTGCCAGCTGATTGGTAATGGTAATTTGAAATTGCCAGAAGGTTTAAAATTAACCGGAATATATTCGTGAAACAGACACTGGATGCAGGCCGCTTCCAACCGGTCGTATTGGAAATCCTTGGACACCTATGTCCAGCGGTGGACTTCTTGCGGCTGATATGATGATGATGCGTGAAATTTTTTTTTTTTATTATCCTATACTGTCCCACTGCTGGGCAAAGGTCTCCCCCATTTCCTTCCAAACATCCCTACTTTGTGCCACTTCAGACCATTTCTTTTCATGGCTAGCGTGAAAATTATAACATCTATTTTTTTCTCGGAGTTCAACAAACGCGTCTGACAAATCATAAACATCAAAACAGAAACCACAGATCCGAAGAAACGCAATCGTAATCTACATAACAGAAATTCATCTGATGCAAACGGCCGAACGGAAAATTTAACTGCCGCCCTGATATGTTCTCGTTTGTCTCAGTTGTTTGAGCCAAATTCGAAGGAAATATAAAAAAAAAAATTATAAGTATTTTTATTTTGCATTCAGAATGCTATTTTGATATACTCTTATTAAATTAAGAAATAAAATATGGTGAAAAAATTTCATGCGGGCGGGACTCTGCGGTGCCGAAATTATCCACCATATCCCATTCCCCTTATACGTATTAAGGCTTACGTCACCTAACACTACTTACTACCCGACTTTTACAAGTGAGGTATTTAATTCAACTCATTTTACAATGAATTTGAAAATCAACTAATATGGAGGAAGCCATGCAAGGAAGTTTTTATGTGTTTTTATTTTGTATTCACAATGCTATTTTGATTGAATGAAATGAATTTTTTCAGTATATTTTATTTCTTAATTTATTATGACCTATTTAAAAACTATCACCATACACTTTTCCAGCAGAAATGTCTTTACATTTTGGAAGTGAACATTATTAAGATTGTGTGTGAGCTCCGTGACGTAGTGGTTAACACGACAGTCTGCGACACTAGAGTGCGGTGCATGAGGATTCTCGGGTTCGATCCCCGGTCAGGTCAAAATGAAAAATAATCTTTTTGAGATTGGCCTCGGTCTTGGATGTTTATCTTTTTATGTATTTGTTATCAAATATAGTATCGTTGAGTTAGTATCCCATAACACAAGTCTCGAACCTACTTTAGGGCTAGCTAATCTGTGTGATTTGTACGCATATATTTATTTTTAGGATTGTAAGCCCAAAGGACACTAACGAGGCACAATTAGCAAAATATCTTCATTATCCATGTATTTCATTATACACTTCATTATACATTTCATCATCATCATCATCATCATCAGGTCCTTTTTATTTATTTAATTAAAAAACTTATCTAGCCTATAGAGCTACAGTTTAATCTCCACTACAGGAGCACGACCCTCTCTGTGCTACTAGGGCCATACTTGGCCAGAGCAGCCAGAGGACTTGGCCTACACTCTCCACGCTGGCCAGACGGGTTGGGACACAGAGTAAAAAAAAATAAATGAAGTAAATAAGGACCGCAGAAAATGACCTAAAAAGGAAGTCCATGCCCAGCACTGGGCTGATAATGATGTTGATGAAAAGTTAATACTTGATATATATATCGGCATCATATTCGTATGGATTTGATGCCGATTACTAATGGCTTCTAATCAAACTTAAACAAATAAACTAAAGGAAACTCAGATAGGAAACTTATAGACGTAGCAATATCCTGGCCACAAAAAGAACCCATTCGGCCCCCGGAACGTAGATCGGGCAAATTTAATTATACTATTCGGTAATGGGCTAGAAAATTGAATGGAAGACGAAGATGTCGTGGTGGATCGGACCGCTGTAAAACCTAATTGATTTGCCGAAGAATCTGTTTTAAAAGTATTTTTATTTATTGAGCGGTATCAGTTTGATAACGGGGTTCTATTATTAACTTAAAGTTCGAAAGTGTATAAAATACGTATAAAATAATAAACTACTCGTAAATGATCAATATCCTTGTAGCTTTGCATACCAATGTGAGGTACCATACAGTACTGAATTGGCTTTGGTCTGAATTTTCTGAAGGACATTCGTGGCAGGAATCATACGAGAACCAATTAATTTATTTAAAATAACGAATAAAAAGAACCATAAAAAAGTATCTATCTTTGAATATCTCAATTTTTCAGGGCGCAATTTAAAATAATGTACACAATCAGTTACAAAACAACATTTAATAACCACCAGTAAGAAACATCTGCTGTGCGATAATCAAATTAATCCATCTAAGGGCAGATCGAAACGTCAGGTTGGCCTACTAGTGAAAATAATTTCATCAGAAGCCCAACCAAAATATCATGATCTGCGCTGGTCTGTGTGCAGCTCCTTGCGGGGTAAAATTTTTCAAGAAGATCAAAAAGAGGGTAGGTCTCGAAAATTGGTTGGTTGGATACGAAATAGGTATTATGATGGATCGGTCGTCGACCCGATGGTCTTTTGACACCTCCATCGCTCAATCGGCTACAATCGCTCTTTGACAACGCGAGAGTGGCCGGGAAGCGATTGAGTTCATTATTTTCGTGTGTCGTGGACGCAGTATGGGGTTCCACTTAGTTTCCTTTCTCTGTTCATCGTGAGAAATGGATTTGTATCGGGACTGGGAGAAATTAATAATAATGATTTATGGCGTGAGATTGGCTTAATGAATAATGGTTTCTCATGATGCATTATTGCCACTAGTTTATAAACAAGTACATAGATTGTGCTTTCATACATTTCTAAGAGCATCAAGACAATTAATTGCAGATAAAAAAAATTCAAAACTACCTTGCCGGTAGTAAGTGATAGTGAGAAGAGGTTAATTCTAGTATCTAAGTTTCAAAACTGTTGTCTCTAGGTAAATTCTAAAATGCTTCTTTTGTGTCACCACATTAATTAGGCTCTGGCAATCACACCTGCTGGACGTGTTTCCCTTCTGCGCATGTTTACCTTCTGAATTTGACTTTGCATGGCTGGAGGCGTTCGTACAAACCACACTCAAACATTTTACAGTACCTGCAAGCAAAAAAACCTCTTGTGATATTAAAAAAAAAACAGAAATATCATTATACCAGGTGAAATTGAATTCAGATTCGTGGTCTGACTCACTCCTTTAACGTATGCTGTTAAAGGAGTGAGTCAGAACACGAATCTGAACAACTTTCATTATGGGACCATCTCCGAAATTACAAAAAAAAAAAGCAGCTGTTCCATACATTTTGGCCACGTAGATATTCCACTTTTGTATAAAAGAGCAGATATTTTTTTCACGATGTCGAAGTTGGTCCCATAGTGAAAGTTGTTCAGATTCGTGGTCTGAGTCACTCTTTAAACGTTTGCTAATGAATTCAATTTCATCCTGTATATCGATCATAAAATATATAGCTGTCCAGGCGAACTCGTTTCGCTTTAAGGTAGAAACTTTTACTATCTTTTGAGTTATAACAAATTACAGATAGTTACGAAGTTTGATGAATATCGGTTCAGTAATTTCAGAGTTTATCCCGAACATACATCGTGACACGAGATTTTTATATATATGTATGTAGATATGTGTGAAAAGTCTACCATCACCTGTCTGGGTACAACTCAAAATGGCAAAAGGTTTTAACATTTTCTAAGGTACTCGTTTGTGTCTGGTTGACCAATTTTTTTTTTAAAGTACGTAGTTAATTTCATATTCATATGAACGCCTTTTATAAAAAAGGTATGGGCTTTAACTTACATAGCTAATACCTGCGAATAAGTAATAAGGTTAATACATAGTTTGCACAAAGTAAACAGATTATTCTGCTATCAAAATTAAGGCGAAGACACCGAAGACAATTTTGATGGCTGCCCATAATGGGTTTGATTAACCGCCGGAGCCCGCAGGGCACAATCATAGGTCCGATATTACTCTTAACTACTCGATACGGTAGATTAGGCGCAGAATGGACAAATCGCTATATCTCCAAGCGAGGGATCGAGGCGCGAAACTGAGCAATCATGGTAATATGCATTGCAGTTAGATCCGTCACCATATTGATTTTCTTTTCTATCATTATAATGAAAATCATCAAATCTAGTTTTTTTTTTATATCAGCCCTTTGTGTCTCACTGCTGGGTAAAGGCCTCCCCTCGTTGTTTCCATAAATTCTTTTCCCTTGATAAACTCTTATAATCCTATAGCTGATTCGCAAAAAAATTAAAGGAACCATCGATTTGCTGTAAATATTAGTTGTATAATGTTACTTTCAATGATACCTGGAGTTGTTTAAAATGTAGAATAATTATAAATGCGTTCGTCATCAGGATTTTCGTATGCTCGTCTGTCCGTATAAAAAAATATTACTAGACATTCCATCGAGCTCTACGATTTACTTTTCTCTCATATCCAAATTTTAGTTACTGCATATGACGCCAGCTGATCAGCGATTGGTCGTATTGCTAATCGGCCATATTGCGATACTGACATTCTGCGCACAAACCCTTAGGTCCGATATTACTCTTAACTACTCGATAAGGTGTTATCAGAAACCTCAGCGCAATTTATGGGGAGCTAATAGTTACCCTTGAATACACCCTCGAGTTACCGTGATAGATTTTCATTGTGTTAAATGTTCTGTTTAGTTTATAGTTGCGGGTTCGGGTTATAGTTATGGCAGGGTAATAGATAGGTAGGTATATGGGCTTTTAGTTATCATAACTAACTAGATTTGAAATATATATTATTCTTATATCATTATTATTATATTAGATCTTCCATGCTGGTCTGGGAGAAAAGGAAAAACGTAGAATGTACCAGCTGCTTCTCTTCCCGCGCAGATCGTAAAAGCCGATCGAGGGAATGGGCAAATGTGAGGAATCGTGTCAATAGGCGATGCGGCTAGCAGCCCATCACTATTTTGATTTCATTTTCCATCTACACGCCCACCAACATGCTAAATGTGGCCATAAAATCTAATAGACTTGGGCTCTGTCTACCCCGCAAGGGAAAAAGACGTGATACTATGTATGTATGTATGTTTGTATATTATTCTCCTTTAATAAAAAGATCACATAATTAATTTTAGTTTATTTACAAGTGTGTATATCTACAGTGCTAGGCAAAATATGTAACGTACCACGGGTAAAGTTACCTTATGGACGCCCGCGCTTAAGACGTTTAGAAAAACTAATCATACAATTTTACTTAGCTAAAATAACCAGATTGTCTTAAGTGCCAGAGTCCATAAGGTAACTTTACTCGTGGAATGTCACATATGCTTCGCTTTAATTTAAACTATCTTAAATCTAAAATTTCTATGGGACCAACTTTATAGCATTTAAATCGGTTCATAAATGACGATGTTCTGACTTCTGAAGTAACAAACATTAAAAAAAAAATACAACCATATTGATAACCTCCTCTTTTTGTGGAGATGGTTGAAAACAGTGATTAATATTGTAGAAGAACTATGACTCAATCTTTTAAATACCTACAATGTGAAACACTAACTACATCACGCTATACTATTCTCAAAGCACAACGTCCTCACATCCGACGATACCACCCTTACCCAAACTTATCGCCGTCTCGACCAATAAACAGAACAGAATTTAATTTACACCGCAAACGTATACGAATACATACATATTTTCGTCGAAATAATACGACAGTAGTAATTGAATCGGCCCGGGGCGAAACGGGACCAGCCGTTAACGTTCCTGAGGGCTCTCGCTACGGTACTACCCTAGATATGCACTAGAATGCTCCTACAAAACAAACGTGCGAGCGAGATAGACATATTTAAAACGCTCAGGAGCGACAAGGATAGGAGAAATAGAAAGTGTTTATAATAAACAAAGGATGGAGTCTTATTGGTACTACTGTTTTAATAGACTATTGGACGTTGGTGAAAATTTCACCTCGGCAAGGAAGACACACAAATTGTTAGGGGGTTGGGTCTGTAATGCCAATGTTTAGACGAGGCGATCTGCCGTGAGCGTATTAAGATGTCCTTTGATGTTTTGCGGTCCGAACCGGTTCTAACCGGTGCTGACCGGTTAATTAAATAGATCGTTACGTGTGGACGATGGTATAAGACATTTTTGATGAATATCCCCCCCGTTTTAATCGTATTTGCTTTGAGATCAAAAGCGATTGGTGGGTAGATATAAATAATGAGTTTATTAGAATGGATGTCAATTATAGAAATTTTTTGACACGAGGACAAGACTTTCTATTATTTTAAGCAGTTATTGATTTTGATAGGATTGGGTTATATATTGTTTGACGTGCTAACTTATAAATCGATGAACTCCGGCTGCACGTACGAATTATGTCACGTTCCGTGTGCACGTGAGAGCACGGAATAAGCGATAGAGAGGCACGTTCGGCCTAAACGTTTGGCTTGTGACGCATCTATGTCTCTTCCACCGTTATCACGTAAAATTATCGTCCTTAAACCGACTTTGAAAAAAATTGGTTGTCTGTAAGACAACGATTTTTTTTTAATTTAGATCAAGACTTCTTTAACATTATATCTATAGTGAACTGTAAAGAGTAATTTTTGGAATATTTGTTTTCTTACATCACAAAATGTTCAGTTCCAATGGACTCAAACAAGAAATAACACAACACAAAAAGAAAATCCTGCAAAATTAAATACCAGTATTCTTCCGCACCGGGATATTGAACCCAGATCCTCAAGATGACAGTACTGCATGTTACTAATGCGCCACGCAGTCTCGTATCTATAATTCATTCCTCACAAATAAACAAAATATAAATTGTCTGTATGTGATCATGCCTCCATATTCCGCCCACCTCGAGACATCACGTCTGTTTCCCGGATGTAGGGCCACGAAAATGAATCAGGAAATAAATAAATCTCTTCCTAAGTTGAAATAAAATATGTAAGGTAATTCAAACCAAAGTTTATACGCTTAAATCATACAAACATATACAAATAAGGAATGCAAAATGAATGAATGCTTAATTTAAGTGTGTATATGTAAGTTAATTCGATTCATTTAATAAAAAAGCAAATTGAAACTACCATTGATTAGATTACCGTTAACCTAAGTTTAAATTTTGTAACAGGCAATGTTGAACCCCCGACTCTTCTAAGAATAATCCATACTTAAAAGTACGTTCATTTGTCTGTTTTCACGCTTACAAGATTTAGGAGAAATTTGGTTAAGGTTAAAACTGTTTTCATTTCAGAAATTACTTCTAAACCAGATGAAAAGGGGGTGAGAATTGCGCATTGGGAATCATTAATTTTTCAAGTACTTAAGGGATATAAAACTCATCCCATGCAGACGAATTTGAGGCCAAAAGGCTATACTTTTAAACATATATTTAACATTTTATTATACATTTGTACAGGTTATTTTGGGATATGTTAAAGACGCGACTTCATAAGCTAAAACAACCTTATTATTATTTTAGTACTAGCGACCCGGACCCCGGCTTCGCACGGGTGTAATGTACATATAAACCATCCTCTTGAATCACTATCTATTAAAAAAAAACCGCATCAATTTCCGTTGCGTAGTTTTAAAGATCTAAGCATACATAGGGACGGACAGACAGCGGGAAGCGACTTTGTTTTATACTATGTAATGATAATGATACACATAGTAGCGAATGTGTTAAAAGAAAAAGGAGAATCGCTATTCTACTGGCCACAGAACGTCGCGCCTCTGAAAGTGCCAGCCAGCGGCGACGTTACGAGAGCTCGCAGCTCTTGCTGAAACATTAATATACCGTATGTGCTGTGAAGCGTACATAGCGCGTTTTTTAAAAGACGGATGTCATAGTAATATCTCAGTTTTGCACGTATGCAACATACTAGGCGATCAAATAATAACTAGCAGTTCTGACATTTCAAGCAAATATTAATAGGAACAGAAATTATAACATTGTTTTAAATTGGTACGGACAACACATCAGCTTAGAAAGTGATTGGTCGATGAAAACTAAAACTAATTACTAGTGCTTGATTATGTTACCGGCTGGAAGGTATGTTAGTCAAGATGTTATAAGTGTGCCATCCTCGCATAACTACAGAGAGGTCATACCAGTGTTTATATAGTTTTTTAATCAAAACAACCTTTTTTATGTTATAAGACGGCAAACGAGCAAGCGGGTCACCTGATGGTAAGTGATCACCGCTGCCCATGGACAACTGCAACACCAGGATGTGACGGGGCGTTGTCGGCCTTTCAAGGAGGTGGGGGAAGGAAATGCGGAGGGGAAGAGAAAGGATGAGCCTCCGGCTCTCTCACTCACCGAACGAAGCATAGAAGCGGTAAAGATTCTACTCAGACGTCGTTTTTCTGTGAGAGTGTGGTACTTCCCCAGACGAGCCGGCCCATTCATGCTACTAGCAATCCATTTTGCCGGTAGCGTGGCTCTACCACAGCTAAAAGTAGTAAAAGCTAGAAGTTAAAAAGTAATTTACACTTAAAAAAATTGGAGTTTAATGTGTAGACGAAGCATAATATTATCATTGCACACTCGATCGCTAACATAATATGTTTCAAAAAATAATAATGTACCTATATAATAAAAATTGTAATCATAAAATGAAAAAAAAAATGATAAATGAAGAAATTAGATGATAAATGATAAAGATAGATAAGCTATATAATAGATAAAATAAAAAAGCCCTTCAGGCGAGTAGGCGACCAATACTGTTGAAAAGAGTTTCTTTTGGCGTTTCTTCTCTGCAGTGGTCGGTTCCGAAACGCTAGTAGTCTGTAGCTTTTGCACATTAAGTAATAATATAAATATGACTAAATTAGATCCTTTAAAATGTGATTTGACGTGCCTGCAAAGGCCTATTTTCTGAATAAACGTTTTGATTTTGATTTTATAAGACGAATAATTAATAAATTTTCGACTATAAATACAAGATGTTATTGGTTTAAGGTGAGTTCATTATTTATTTCTTAGCGACAAGAAAAACTTACAATCTCCTAAACAGAAATCAGGGCGAATCTGCCTTTCTCATCCATGCAATGGCCTGCACATGGTACCTAGAAGTATAAATGATATGTGACTACTAAATCGTTCTTCTTTTCCGTTACAGGCAGGAAAATGCGTTATGGTATTTTCAGTTACTAACTACCTTGAATCAATTGCACTAGTTTTATAGAAACTACACAAACAGATAGAGTAAATAATAAATAAATATATACGGACAAATCAAACAGATTGAACTAGCCCCAAAGTAAGTTCGAGACTTGTGTTATGGAATCAAAGATCATTTTCCATCTTGATCTGACCGGGGATCGAACCCGGGCACCCTCGCGTCGCAGACTCCAGTCTGCGACACTCCAGTGTTAACCACTGCGCCACGGAGCTCGCCAAAGTCACATCTTTGTCATCAGAAGTTACATAGTTTCTATCTAGGGCACATGAATGATCAATTACGAGGTTTTCACTATGCAAATGTCACGGGAGCAATTTTAATCGCGGGCGACATCTCATTGAATATTGATTGAGTTAATATGTATTTATTTTATAGCGACAAAGAAAACTTACGATGTGAGACGAAGAAATTACGGTGAATTAGCCTTTTAAGGACATCCATGGAATGCCTCAACGTCGTCCCGATAAGTATCGATGACTGGTTGGTATCTACCAAATAGCTCTACTTGACCGTTACAGCCAGGCAGGTACGTCGAGTTCTTTCAGTATTTAAGTTTAAATCAACTGAGCTAGTTATGATGAAACCAAACAAATATAAGGAGAAAATTAATACCATCTTCGTCAGAAATCATATATTATCTATTTAGGGCGCGTGAATGATCAATTACGAGGTTTTCATATGCAAATCTCACGGGGGCAATTTTAATTGCGCGGCGTAATCTCATCAGATATTGATTGGGTTCATTATGGAACTGGGTTGTTTTGATTGCGAATTTTGAACACGCGCCCACCCCTGCTTCCTTTACAATCAAATGCCACTAATAAATTGATGTAAAGTTTCATAAAGTCGGGGATCGTGATTTTGAAACGATATCAGGCGGTTGACAATGCATCCATATTTGTATGTGCAAATAAATACATACTGTTTGGACTGAAGAAACGAAAAAGTATTGTAGGTTTTGAGATGTTGTAATTATTGAGGTAGTGTTATTTTCTTGGTATCAGATTTGTATCGTATAGTTCATCTCAGGGTGCTGATTGTTAAAGCTAGATGAAGAGAAGAAACTCAAAAATGCTAACGTGACGTATTCTTTGGATAACATGTTGTCAAACATACTTACTTTATTACTGATTTCCTCTGGCGTCCTTAGAGTGGGCTGATCAATTTTGGATATACTAGTAGGACACCAGTATATCAAAAATTTACCAGCCCGCCCTGATTTCGCACGAGAAGAAATAGGTATTTAATCTATAACCTATGTTTATGAGGGATAATGTAGGATTATAGTGATGTGCCGGAGAGAAATTCTCTGTTTTCATGAATTCCTTCTCACGGGAATTTGCGGGCAATTTCCAATAATTCTCGAGTATTTCTGAATAATTCCCACACTTGAGAGAAAGTAGAAAAAATTTTAGGGTAAAATTTTCGACTTGTTCTCGAAAATTTCGAGCACGGCACAATATTAATTATAATGGTGAAAGTTTCGGAGCCTATTCAATACAAACTAACAATCAAATCCTTCCTCTTTTTGATATTAGTGTCGAATTGTTGCAAAACAAGCACGGAAATTAAATATAAAAAAAAAAGTAACAACTAATCAAAATGTGGACTGAGCGAATCACGGAAACCACTTTTCATTTGAAGCAGAGACTTAAATTGCTCCTTAATTGGTGAAACAAAAACAAACCGTGCTAAACCGAATTATTCCCCCATAAAATATTTGTTTTAAAAGTAAATCTGAAATTGAAATTTGAAGACGATCGGAGGATTAATAATATCCGATACCGAAGGGTAACTGCTTGAAAATCGGCATTGACGTAACATATTGCGTATAGAAGCGACGAGGCACAGAGAGTAAGCAAAAAAAATAAGACTTTTCGAAATAATAAATCTCAAAGCTCTCAACGAATTATATTTTATGAGGATTTTCAGACCAAACCTTCAGTTGAAATTAAATAAAAATGACACGAATACTATCCGTGTTAATTTCTATGTATATGCAATTCTCACTACATTATATATAACATACGCGATCTAACATGTAAACAGGTGACTGTCAAATGAATGAAAGATATAAGAAAAAGAACAGGAGGCTATTTGTATTTGAGAACATTATATGGTAGTACAATGCATGGTCAAAGTATAGGTTTTACCGTTATTACTTTCAGTTTTTCGACACAACTGGCACGAAGAGAATTTTCGCGGATTTTCGTCATCGCAATAAATTAACGAGATATCAATTCTCGTCATTTATTTCAATGCGATTCACCCCTTTTGCGGCGGAGTGTAACGAAACGTTGAATTTTTGATCTTGGGGCGTCGGGGACAATATTAACACTTAATATTTAGTGGGGCTTAGTGTGTTTGTTAGTCTTTGATGGGGACCCGAATATCCGGTATGGCCTTTAGGGAAAATAATTGATTTTCTCAGAAGTCGATACTTGCATCTAGACTTTTTGAATAATAGAAACAAGACTGCCCCAAAAAAAAGGTGTAATGTTTTTGTTAAAGTTTATGTATGTATGTGAGTTTTTATTCCATAAAAACTACTCAATGTTTGAATAAATTTTAATGTATGGGGTTTTGTTGGAATCCTTTCATCTCCTCGGGTGACACTGGCCTTTTATTTTTATGCTAAGAGAGTCGTGTTTTTAGGGTTACGTACGACCTAGTGACAAAGCGGAACATTTATAGGATTGCTTGTGTGTCTGTCTGTCCATCTGTCACAATTTACTTTGACTCGATGTATCGATTGAGTTGAAATTTGGTTGAAACTTACTGTTTTCAATGACCCAACCATAAACATGTTGTGTAAATAAATATTTTTTTGATTTTGGGGATTTTTGAGGGTCAAACATTTTAAAATAAAATAAAAAAGATTTGTTATCTCCATTTGTGTGATTTGTCACTATATATTTATTTATAATTATTTCCTTTTTTAATTTCTTAGATACATTTTGGTACTGTTTGGCTTACAAATATACTTCCTTCAAAATATTATTTTTTGATTGAAATACCAACTTTAACAGAAGATCAGTTTAGCTAGAACGCGTAGGTAAGTTCATAGTGTGAACTTTGAAGAGGCGTCTGCTGATGAAGGCTGCAGCGTTCTAATCATATCTATACTTGTGTAGTTGCTAAAGATCCGTTGCTTTAATATTGTACCTTTTATTTTCTTAGAGACCCTACCAACTATATTATTTATTTAAACTATATTAAATATTATTCTATTTTCTTTAAGATTGAAATAAACTTTAATAGAAATTCAGTTTTAGCTAGAACGCGTAGGTAAGTTCGAAACGTGAACTTTGAACAGACGCGTGTGCTGTTGAAGGCTGCAGCGTTCTAATCATATCTATAGTTGTGTAGTTGTTAAAGACCTGTTGTTTTAATATTGTAATTTCAATGTTCTTAGATAGAACCACAATGAACTCATAATTATTCTATTTTCTTTGAGATTGAAATAAACTTTAATAGAAAATCAGTTTTAGATAGAACGCGTAGGTAAGTTCGAAACGTGAACTTTGATCAGACGCGTCTGCTGTTGAAGGCTGCAGCGTTCTAATCATATCTATAGTTGTGTAGTTGTTAAAGACCTGTTGTATTGTAACTTCAGTATTCTCAGACCTGTTAATATTGTAATTTCAATGTTTTAGAACCACAATCAACTCACAAGTATTCTATTTTCTTTGAGGTTGAAATAAACTTTAGTAGATCATTTAAATAAAATCTCTATGTAAAAATAATGTAATATACGCGATAATACCGTATTGTATTATCGCGTATATTACATTATTTTTACATCTAACGTTTCGAAAACTTTACAGTTTTCATGGTGGCAGGTAGACCAGAAACCATTTAGTAGATCAATTTTAGCTAGAACATGAAGGTGCTCTGCTGTTGAAGTGTACAGCGTTCTAATCATATCTATAGTTGTGAAGTTGCTAAAGACCCGTTGTTTTAAAATTGTACCTTATATTTTCTTGGATGCCCTACTAACTAATATTATTTTCTTTGAGATCGGAATAAACTTAAATAGAAAATCAGTTTTAGCTAGAACGTGGCGGTAAGTTCAAAGCGTGAACTTTAAACAAACGCGTCTGCTGTTGAAGGCTGCAGTGTTCTAATCATATCTTATATAGTTGTGTAGTTGTTAAAGAACCTTAGTTTTAATAAACAATTTCAATATTCTTATAGCCAACTAATATTTCCTTAGTATCGATCGATATACATCGAACGAACCGAGAGACATGGAGAGTACTCCACCGACAAGAACACAGTTCTTAAATTATAGATAGATAGAGAGATCGATATAGCATAGACCCGACTCGTAAGGCAAATTTTGTAAAGCATGTGCTGATTTTAATGCAGCTATTAGTAATTTACAAGGCATTTTTTTTTTGGGGAATCCTTATGTATATATAGTACATACCCGGGCCGGTTGGCAGGCTAGTCTACCAATAAAAACTTTTGACTGTCTAAGCTCTTCACATTTTTTAAAGGAACTTTCTGTATATTCATTAATTCAAGCCTAAGAAACTAGTATACTTGTTGTATGATCCTGCGAGCTCCGTGGCGCAATAGGTTCTCGTCAAGAATGAGAATGATCTTTTTAGATTGACCTGAGTCTTGGATGTATAAAATATAGTATCGTTGAGTTAGTATCTTACGGCACAAGTTCACAACTTACTGTGGGGCTAGCTCAATTTCTGTGTTTATTATTATTTATAATGTAAATTGTAGTTTTTATAAACTTATAAATGCAAAATTAACTCTGTCTGTCTGTCACCATTTCACCACGCTTCAACCATTGATCTAATTTGGTGAAATTTCGTATAGAGGTAGTTTGAAGCCCAGGGAATGATAACCACCACCCCTTTCATTCCGGGAAATTCTACTGTTCCCGAGGGATCAACATTAAGACAGGCGGAGCCGCGGTCAAAAGCTAGCAATAAATAAAACTACAATAAATAAATTGAAATTCATAGACGTTCCAAAGCCAATGAAACTTGGAGGAAAAAATTCAAATCAAAGATTTCGAACAACAAAGTGTTCGCAGCAATCTATTGGCGTTTCACCGCGCCTTTATCGCTATGGGGTTTTTACCTTTCCCCATGTCGCACTCTAGGTGCCTCATTAGGCCAACAAAGTGTCGCCTCAAAGCTGCTGCGAGCTCTCCAAAACGTTTGATTTTAGCACTCACGTTGCCATTGGATTTTTAAACGGCGGATTAAATGATTCGGTATTTATTAATGGTTTTGCGTTTTCTTTTCATACGATTTATTTCAGAATAGTGATATTTTGATGCAAGTCAATTGTATACAGGTGTGTATGTTTTGCGAGTTTCTTTGTTCCATATACGTGAATGTTTCTATATCTGTTTTCTATTTTTACTCCTCATTAGGCCAACAAAGTGTCGCCTCAAAGCTGCTGCGAGCTCTCCAAAACGTTTGATTTTAGCACTCACGTTGCCATTTGGATTTTTATAAATAAATAAATAAATATATACGGACAAATCACACAGATTGAGCTAGCCCCAAAGTAAGTTCGAGACTTGTGTTATGGGATACTAACTCAACGATACTATATTTTATAACAAATACATATATAGATAAACATCCAAGACCCAGGCCAATCTGAAAAAGATCATTTTCCATCTTGACCTGGCCGGGGATCGAACCCGGTCACTCCGTGTCGCAGGCAGGCGTGTTGACCGCTGCGCCACGGAGCTAGTCAATATTTTTAAACGGCGGATTAAATGATTCGGTATTTATTAATGGTTTTGCGTTTTCTTTTCATGCGATTTATTTTAGAATAGTGATGTTTTTATGCAAGCCTTTATGCCAGCATTGTATAAAGGTATGTATGTTTGCGAGTTTACATTATACATCCAAATCTATAGGGTATCGCTAGAATTTTAACATACCAAACTAGAATGAATGTTTTCATGGAAAGTCGGGTATTACTCGCATAGCAGTAGTGGCAGATTCTGTTATTATGATTAATAAGTTTTTTTATTAGTATAGATGAATCATTTTCCCCTGTTATCAAAACATTTTTTATTGATTCTTTGCTCCTATTGGTCGCAGCGTGATATTGTATAGCTTAAAGCCTTCCTCAATAAAGGGACTATCCAACACAATAACAATTCCAATTTGAACCAGTAGTTTCTAAGATTAGCGCGTTCAAATAAACAAACAAACTCTTCAGCTTTATAATATTAGTATAGATATGCCTATTATTGGGACGGCGCAAAATCTTTTAAGTCTACTAAACAGATTCCTTATCAAATAACAACAAACAATCCAGGGAATTCCAACTCGCGAACTTCTCGATCGATACCGATACCCTTCTTTCAACTAATTAAAGATATGCAAATCTCCAATACCACTCGTCTTCCCGGTGAGCCTACGACCCCAAACACAAGTAGAAGTGCAATACATTTTTATTCTTCCTACAGAAAAACAATGTATATCTTGCACAGATATAGACTACCTCCGTGGTCCAGTGGTTAAGGCGTTTGCCTGTAGACCCGGGGGTCGTGGGTTCGATTCCCACCGGAAGCATACTTTGTTTCCAGTTTGGTTAGGACATTGCAGGCGTGAATCACCTGATTGTCTGATAATAAAGATGATTCCGTGCTTCGGAAGGCACGTAAAGCCGTTGGTCCCGGCTGCCACCTGGTAGTCTATAAAGTAACCACGTCAGAGGCTGAGAGGCGGTTCCGAAGAACTCTGACACCAGGGTGTGCATGGTCGATTGAACATGACACCTGCTCGAAATGATGATGACAGATATTAGAGGTATGATAAGTAAGCAGATACAAAATATGAGATTGCATGTCATATCGCAGATTCTCAAAATCTCATTTTAACATTATTTTAAGTTTTTTTTTGTATATTGGTAGGTGTTAAAAATACAATCCCATTTATATATTTGGTAGTATTTTTTTTTGTAAATATGATAAAATTTATTTTATATTTATTTTAATTAGCGATGAAATGATATTCCCTTTCGTATGTTGAGTACAGGAGGCACAATATTTCCCACATCTTTAAAATCGTTTATCTCGCGACAACTAACCACTATAATAAAATATTTATTTTTACGGAAGGGATTGCACTAAGGAAAATAACAAAAAAATAACATTCATTGTAAAAGATAACTTTTTTTTCAGTTTATAATAAAATTAATGTTTATTAAACAAAGAGTTAAAAGTAGTTAAGTCTGGCTGCTCTGGCCAAGTATGGCCCTAGTAGTACAGAGAGGGTCGTGCTCCTGTAGTGGAGACTAAAAAAGACCTGATGATGATGATGATGAAACAAAGAGTTAGGTCGTACACATACCAAAGGTTGCTTGTTGCTGGTTCAAACCTTGCCCGCGTGGAATATTTTTCATCATATCTTATTTCTTTGTTTGATAAGACTAAAGTTTAGTATATCTTGTGAGTGTTTAAAAACCCTTATAATCGAATAATGTATGTGTTAAGTCTGTTAAGCCAAATTTAATTTTCATGTTTGTCTGTCTGCTCTGGCTAAGTATGGCTCCAGTAGTACAGAGAGGGTCATGCTCCCGCAGTGGAGACTAAAAAGACCTGATGATGATGATGATGATATCCTGTATCAAATAAGAGTGAAAATCTAGAGAACTTCAACTCACGAACTCCTCGATCGATACCGATACCCTTCTTTCAACCAATTAAAGATATGCAAATCTCCAATACCACTCGTCTTGCCGGTGAGCCTACGACCCCAAACACAATTAGGCGGATCATAATTAAAACGGTCCGGGTTGTAATCGCGGACCCGGACTTGGAATCAATAAATCATCGCATCTCAAACCGTTTGTTTACGTATTGGGACATACGGGACAGAAGGTTAGCCAATGGAGTGATGCGTATAAACAGCATTTATGACGGCAATACCATAGATTTAAAAAAAAAACGTCTTTATGGAGTTTAAAAACTACGAGTAAATAGGAACTAAACAGGTGAGATGGGAGACAAATGCCTACTTCAACATTTAGAAAAAAAAAACTTTGTTGGGAATCTTAACGTTGCTTCATTGCGAAATCTGGTAAGAGTAAAATGCATACAAAATATAAGGAAATGTGTCTATGACTAAAAAACAAGTCCCTGCTATTCCCTTCATATGTAATTAAACATAGGAAATAGCAAGGCTAGCTTCTAGCCTTTGTATTCCAGAATGTCAGAACAAATAATTATAGTGATAAAATTACATTTTTAAAGTTAACTCTGCCAGTGTTAGTTTTGATGGCGCTGCCGGTCCCAAGCCCGGGTAAAAGAGGAGGGTTCATCGATGTGCTAATCACTCATCATGGTAAAAAATAAAAGTGATTGAGAAGTCCACTATGAAGAAAACCGGATCGCTTAACTCACGACGACCTCAGCATGAATTAAAGGATAAACAAAATCGCTTACGTATTGGAACTTGGAATGTCCCGCGGAAGGCCTAGAGAGCGGTGGAAGTATTGTGTAGAGGAGGACCTGAAGAGACTTGTCAAGAAAACATCTTGGAGACGGGAGGCCAGAGATAGAGCGAAATAAAAGAAAATCGTAGAGGAGGCCAAGACCCACAAAGGGTTGTAGCGCCCAGGAAGTAAGTAAGATAAAATTAAATACAGGTAACGCTGATGCGTCCGAATAATTGTTTTCGTTTGCTTTGTGCGGTAATTTTGAATAAAAATCTTTGAGTTTGACTTTGACTAACGCAAAATGAAACCATGAGTCGCGTGGTGGCTGTCGCCGTGTTCCAAAATCAGTTGACACAGGTCGCGCGCGACCTGCTGCCGTTCGCACAACGAAATCAACCTTCATAAGAAAGAATATATTACGTTACGCATCGTTTGCATCAGTGTGTCAGCGTCATATTAGTACGAACTTGGGTACAAGCATGTAGGCCCGCAATCGCGAGTGCAGACCACAAAACGCCCTCCAGAGACGGAGCCCGCGAAGATCATCGGCGTCCGTGATTAAATATGGAGTTGTATAACTTTACTAATGTCTTCTTGTTAAGTATTTCCTTCCATAGACTTACCTACATATCGTCTTTCTTTGTGTTGATATTCTAACTAGTTTAGAAGCCTACATTATATTTTAGTACCTCGAGTAAGAGTTTCCAGAATATAATTAAGGTACGACAAAAAAAAAGAAAATGGTTGTGTTTAAAGTCGGTTTACGGACGATAATTTTACGTAATAACGTTGAAAGAGAGAGATAGATGCGTCACAAGCGGAACGCTTAGGCCAATCGTGCCTCTCTCTGTTTCACGCTCACGCTTGCATACGGAACGTGATACTTTTCGTGCGTGCAACGGACGTTTATCGTTAATAAGGCGTTATCACGGCAAAAAATCAAATTCATTAAGAATTTAAGACCCAAACCATTTATCATGGTGACACAATGATAAATAAAGACAAAGGTTTTTAACTGATAGATTACAAACCTAAAGTAAGACTAATTTTTTTTTATTTTTGTGATATACTTTTATAATAAGTGAAATGAGGAAGTATTATAGTTCAGCTCATTGACTCCATATATTGCATTATCACTCTATCTATTGTAATAAAACACGTACTGGTGCACACACTTTTATTTTTCTACCACAGCTGTACTTGGCGACAATATTTTATTACTAGCTATCTATATTCAACAACGCCACGACCGCACTGCTCGAGTGATCGACACTGACTGCCGCGCGTGCCTCAATAACGGTTTGATTTACCGTTATCGAGTGGCACGTTTAGTCATTTCAAAACTTATTACAATTACAATAATTGAATTATAACATTTTTCTTTTTATTATTTATTATGTTTTATTTTGAAATATGTATTTAATTACTAAGTTAATAAATTATTATAAAATAAAATAAAATAATTTGACACATATCATTAACCCTAACATTCGCCCATCCTGACCCTGTGCATGTCCTCATGCACACCCAGAATTAAAATGCTATACTATAACTCAACATATTTTCCTTATTCATATCCTGCGAACCCATCCATTCTCGCAGAGTAAGTTTAAAAACAATTTTTCAAATCATAGATTAGAAGGAAATGAGTCCTATTAGCAAACCCATCCATTTTTGCAAACAGGAAACATTTCCAAGTGTTGGGGTTTAAATCATCTTGCTACCCTGGTACGAACCCATCCATTCTTGCAGATTCGTCAATGTTCCAAACACCCAACACATTTTCAAATTATTTAATCATACAGAATTTCAACTTCACTTGAACACAAAACACATTTGAACTTTTTACTAGTTCTCCCTCTGCATAAATGTCACGTCTTCCTTTATCGTACCTTTGTTTCTGTTTTTCTTGTTGCAGGTCAATTGAGTCTTTGGCATCTTCTCTAATAGTAGTCAAATCACTTAGATCGCGAGTTTCTCGCCTGACTTCATTGAGCATTGGATTTGCTTCAGAATTCATGCTCGTACCAAACATTATTTCGGCTGGCGTTCTACCCGTGGTCTTTTGACAAGTATTATTCAAACCCCACTGTACTTTGCCAACCGTATCATCCCATTCTTTTTCGTCACGATTAAGATTTTGAGCTGTTAACGAGTCGAGGATGGTACGGTTGTACCTCTCTACTTGTCCGTTTGAACGCGGACTGGCTACCGCGTTCAGAACATGCCTCACCCCCTTATCAAGGCAAAACCGCTTAAAAGCATGAGATGTGAAACATGTTCCTCTGTCACTAATTACACGATCTGGAATGCGGAATGTATAAAAAATGTCCTCTAGAACTCTAATTGCACTTTGTGTTTTAGTGTTACGTACTGGTCTGACAAATACGAATTGCGTAAATCCATCTACGATTACCAGTAAGTGAGTATTTCCCCGCTTTGATCTCACGAAGGGTCCAAGGTGGTCGATGTGTAACGTATGGAATGGTACTTCCACTTTTACAATAGGGTGTAAAAATCCCTCCTTCGCGGTATTATTTTATTTAACATAGGCACACTCGATACAAGCATTGACATATTTTTTAACAAACTTGGACATTTTGGCAAACCAGTATGATTTTTTAAGTCGTTCTAATGTCTTTTCTATGCCGAAATGCCCGATGTCGTCGTGATTCATACGACAAATCTGCCACCTTGCACCCTTCGGTACAACCCAACGAATATTATTTTGATCCCCGTCTAAGTACCGATAAAGTTTATTGTCTTTTATGAGATAACCTTATGTATTTGAGGCCATCAGTGTCTATGTTAGAAACAAGGATATCGCGAATTCTATTAAGTTCAGCATCTCCTAGCTGTAAAGTCTGCAACCAATCCTCGCTACTTATGGTCATTACTGTTGGATATTGGTCTAAAACTTCAGAAGTTTCACTATCTGGAACGGGGTTGCGAGAGAGCGCGTCTACATGTGCCATTTTTGTACCAGGGCGATATTCTACCGAACATTGAAATTCCTGCATAAGAAGCCACCAGCGCGCGATTCGTGGAAGAATGTCTCGCTTGGAAAACGTCGATCGCAACGCACTACAATCGGTAACCACCTTAAAACGTTGACCTAACAAGTATACTCTAAATTTCTTTAGAGAACATATAACAGCTAAGGTTTCTAATTCATATGCATGAAAGTTCCTCTCTTCAGGAGAGGTTTTACGACTGTAAAAAGCAACTGGCCTAAAGGAATCACTGTCGTGTGTTTTCTGTAACAACACACCCCCGACTCCCAGTTTACTAGCGTCGGTATGCAGTTCTGTTTCGGCTGTGGGATCATAAATGGCCAGTATAGGTCTATCCATTAATTTAGATTTGAGTGTCTGAAACGCTATTTCTTGCTCATGAGACCAAAGCCAAATTGCATCTTTAGACAGCAATTTTGTTAGAGGATATGCCAAAGTCGCAAAGTGGTGGATAAATTTACGGAAATAGCCTACTAAACCCAAAAACTGGCGAACTGTGTGTTGATCCGTGGGACAAGGAAAATCAAGGACGCAGCGAATTTTTTTATCGCCGGGCCGAATACCTTCAGAACTAATTTCATAGCCGAGGTAGTCTATTTTATCCATCAGGAACTCACACTTCGCCAGATTGAGGGTGAGGTTCGCGGGTTCAAGTAATTGTAAAACGTTTTCCAATCGCGCCAAACATTCCTCTACGGTCCTACCATATATCAAAACATCGTCGATGTACGATGTCGCGCCATCATATCGAGCTGGACCAAGAACACGATGCATCATTCGTTGAAAAACGGCCGGAGCGTTTGCCAATCCGAACGGCATACGATTGTATTCGAACTGACCGTCCGGCGTGACGAACGAGGTCAAAAACCGTGACTGCTCCGCTATAGGAACTTGGTAATATCCCGATGTAAAATCGAGAGTGATAAAATACGCTTGGCCAGAAAGCCGTGCAATTTCATCATCTATATTAGGCATAGGATAGCGCTCCTTAACTGTTACAGAATTCAGCATCCTGTAATCGACACACATTCTCATATTGCCATCCTTTTTACGCACTAGTATTATGGGACTCGCATACTCGGATACTGATTCGCGAATAATTCCTGCCTCTAACATATCTGTAACCATTGCCCGTACGTTCTCCCTCTCCTTGTGCGATAACCTATATGGTCGATATACGATTGGCCTACTATTGTTAACTTCTATGGTCATTTCTGTAACATTGGTGCACCCGAGCTCACTCAGCGTAGAAGCAAAACAATGCTGATATTTATTTAGTAACTGTAATAGATTTTCTTTGTAAACAATGTCAATAGAGTCTCCTATACGCACTTGTTTGTTATCAATTCTAGAGTTAATTAATGATTTATTCGTAGATCTAGCAATTTGATTAATTACTCTCACTTGAATGTCTCGACTAATTACCATTCCATCCCCAATAAGACAGTGTACTGAAATCGGAGAAACTAACATGTATACAATTTCATTTCCAACAGGATATGCACCCCCCAACACAGCTAACTGTTGCGATGGTTTTCCAATAATTTTACTGTCGACAATTTTCTGCCTTATGTCCCATTTTATTACAAGTACTACATTTAACAATAGGTTTTGGACATTTCAAAAATGGGTGTCCCTTCTCTTTACAATTATAGCAGAATATGTTGCTATTTTGGGTTAAGTTACTCTTGTTCCCTATTTTGCCGCCGTTACTACTACTAACCGAGTCGCTCCCTACTCTCGCTTTAAAATGAGTTCGATCGAAGGATTGTGATTGCGTTGTGTCTTTATTACTTATTAAAAACTGTAGCAGTTGTTCCGGATGATCGCATCGTAATGTAGTTGCACTAGATTTCATAGTTTTATCCGATAAACCATGTATAATGCAATCAACGGCATGCTTTCCCTCAATGTTGCATTGGTTCAATAAAGCCAATTTTTCGTAAAAATAGACTTCTATTGGTTCATTAAATCGACTTTTCCGCTTCAGCATGTCTTCCAGAGTTTGGCCATAGTTTTGTTCAAATGGAAAAGCATTCAGTAGCTTATTTTGCCATTCTGTCCAACTGAAAAGAATTGAAGGCAAGCTTTCGTACCAAATTTTGGCCAAACCCTGGAGTTTTTGCATGGCGAAATGAATAGTAGTTTTATCATCCCAGCCGTAGACGGTGGCACATTCGTTCACCTTCTTTATCCAAATATCTATTCGTTGGTTTTTTGAGGAAGGGTCAAAATCAGGTAAAATGTTCTTATGATTATTAGAAGATTGAATAGAAAGTGCAGCGGAAGTCGACGGCTGTGATGGTAAATTCTTAAGTGAACTAAGAATATTTATAACGTCCTTAGCAGAAAAAGAGGGCTCGTCGAGCCTTTCGGTCGCTGGTGGATCTCTTCAACCCGGCTTTTTCGTCTTTCGGGCCCATCATCGTATTCTATCGGACTTCGCCCCCTCTTTCGTAAAGGAATATCATCGATAAATATTGAATCACGTCTGGATTGATTTGAATAATCACGTTCTCGTCGAAGACTTACAGTTCGTTGGACTTTCCTCCGCTCCCTGTACAGGTCGTCTTGAAGGTCACGCAGAACGCAGACGCTCACGTTCACGATCCACCTGTCGTTCCATCTCGCGCAGCTTTTCATGATCACGTGGATTGCTGCGCTCAGTCAGGCGGCTCCGACGCTGCTCCAAAGCGTTGTCACGGCGGGACCGGCTACGGCTTCGTCTGCCTGCAGTGTCATTGTCATGTCGCTCTCGTGACTCGCCTTCTGGCGTCACCAAGCGACGTGACGACGGCCTGTCCATAGCTCCTGAAACTCGACAACAACGACAACTATGTAAATGTTCTAAGTAATCCTAAATAAAATTTTATAAAGCTTTGAAATTGATACAAATTTATCGATTACATAATTACAAAATAAAACTATAGGATAGTGTAGGATTAATACCTACAAAGCAGCAAAACTGGGTAAAATTTGATGCTAATTAATAAACAATTTATTCAATTAGTACAAGAACTACAAAATCAGAAATGAATGTTAAAATATTTTGTCGTGATAACGTCTTACAAAACGATAACCATCGGCTGCACGCATGAAAACGTGACACGTTCCGTCATCATCATCATCATCATCATCATCATCATCATCATCATCATCACCACCACCACCATCATCATCATCATCATCGTCACCATCATCATCACCATCATCGTCACCATTGTTGTCCATAGTTATCACGCAAAACCATCATAAATAAACTTTACAGACATACAAATTTCTTTAAAGGAATAACGTCACTGGCTTAAATCACTATGGCCCTTGTTTCACTTTTAACCCGTTACAAACATTGGATTAATAAAATTAGGTACTTACCACTTCTGAAATGTAATAAAACACGTACTGGTGCACACACTTTTATTTTTCTACCACAGCTGTACTTGGCGACAATATTTTATTACTACCTATCTATATTCAACAACGCCACGACCGCACTGCTCGAGTGATCGACACTGACTGCCGCGCGTGCCTCAATAACGGTTTGATTTACCGTTATCGAGTCGCACGTTTAGTCATTTCAAAACTTATTACAATTACAATAATTGAATTATAACATTTTTCTTTTTATTATTTATTATGTTTTATTTTGAAATATGTATTTAATTACTAAGTTAATAAATTATTATAAAATAAAATAAAATAATTTGACACATATCATTAACCCTAACACTATCATTTAAGAACTGTGTTCTGGTCGGTGGAGTACTCTCCATGTCTCTCGGTTCTCAGCCATTCTCTTCACCTCTCCATATGACCCAATCCAGCCTTTTCCTTTATTCCATCCAAATATGCTCTTTTCGGTCTTCCTTTCCGTCTCCTTGCCTCAATTTTTCCCTCTATAATACTTTTCACAAATTGATCATGTCGTATAAGGTGACATTGTCACTCGATAAGCCAACATTTACTTCGATCGCTTGAGGATCAAGGTAAAATTTCAACCGAACAAATAGATGAACTTAACGGGGTCCAGTGCTTTAAAAAAAATTATTGAAAACGAACATATTATTTACCTAAAACTATTTTATTATCATCGACATCATGAAGCTTTTCATATAATTCATCAGAGATCATGAAGCTTTTCATATAATTTATGCGAAAAGCTTCTGGTTTAGATTCCTGTTTGTTAAACTTTGGTGACTGTACGCGAATAGTAAGTTACATAATGCATCCCTGCACACCTGCTACCACAGATACTGTTACCTAAATATCACAAGTTCACAAATTAAGTACTCATACATGTTTTGATTGGGCATTTCAAACGTCACTCAGCAGATATATCCCCGATAAATTGTCACTACACGTTGGTGCTACAATCCAGAATTATTAATAGAACGTGTACAAAAACACCACCACTCCCCAATACACCTACTACCACAGATACTGTCACCGCAGTGTCGCAAGTTCACAGCTCAAGTAATTAATATTTTTATTGGGCATTTCAAACGTCACTCAGCCGATAAAACCCGATAAATTGTCACTGCATATTGATGCTTAAAATCAAACCGACTTATTACTTATTCGTAGTTAAAACCATAATAGTAGAACTTGTACAAAAACATTAAAATCCCCCAATACACCTGCTACCACAGATACTGCCACCGCAGTGTCACAAGTTCACAACTCAAGTAATTAATATTTTAATTGGGCATTTCGAGCGTCACTCAGCTGATATTGCCCGATAAATTCGCGCTAATAATGCTCCCACGAAAGTGGGGCTTCGCGGGTTGCACAGTGTATTGGCTTTTATGGTGTGCTGTATTTTGTTTTGAATTACTCTTCTAAACTACCTTTTTCTTGTCACTCAGTGTATTTCAAGTTTCTTTGGACTTCCATTATACGATGTTAGGACTTCACATTTTAGTATTGTCATTGGTGTAGTATTATCCTTACTAATATTATAAATGCGAAAGTGAGTTTGTTTGTTTGTTTGTTTGTTACGCTTTCACGCCGTAACTACTGAACGGATCATCATGAAATTTTGCATACAAGTACTCTGGAGTGCGGAGAAGGACATAGGCTACCTTTTATCCCGGAAAAAAGTACTATTCCCGAGGGATCGACATTGACGCGGGCGGAGCCGCGGCCGAAAGCTAGTTTTCTTATAAAGTGTGTAACGATAATGAAATATGAGATACTTATTGACTTTATTTAAACAAAAATAAAGAGGAATTGCAAAAACGTATTGTGAAATAGTACAAACAGTAAAAAAATACTATAGTGACGTCTATCAAACAGAAGGAAAAAAGAGGTTGTCGATAGGGTTTCAATTTGTGATTATTTCATGCTGGTCTGGGAGAAAAGAAAAAACGTAAGATATACCATCTGTTTCTCTAACCTTGCAGGTCGTAAAAGCCAACAAGGGAATTGGCGAACATCTAAGGAATTATGTGAATAGTTGATGCGGCTAGCAAAATATCACAATTTTGATTCCATTTTCCATATATACACATATTAACACACTAAATGTGGCCTTCGGGTCTTATGGTCTTGGCTCTGTCTACCCAGGGCCAAAGACGTAATTATATGTATGTATGGATATGTAATCTTTAAAGTCCGATAAATTAATGCTACATCATAAATCCTATCACTACTTTACCATTCAGTTTGATACTCTCACAACGAATAATTTGAATAAAAACCGTTAAATTTATCACTGCACACTAATTTTTTTGGAAAATGTTAACATACAATAGTGTAACGTATTCGCTTATAAATAGCAGAGTGTCTTGCAAGGTGTTTACTTAGAAGATGAAAATATCCCATGTTTCTCACAGCAATCAAACGGTATATAAACATCGAACGAATAACTCTGAAATACCGCCCCAAACATAACTCTCGTTAATTTTTGTCTCCGCTCACAATAACAATTACGATTCCGAATCACGCAGCGTCATTACACACCGTTTTATCTGGAGACGCAGAACCCTTTAACGTCTAATCGTGAATTATATTCAGTAATAAAATTCTTTAATCAAAGAAAACAACCGGGGGCCCATTAAGGCGCGCACACGTCACCACCTCCAGTCGTTACAACGAATATTTACATACATGTGTCATTACACCCCTCTACCCCTCCCATAATTAAGGGTATAACGGAATCTTAGCGTCTTATTACGCGAACGTAACGGTATCCTTTTAGAAAATTGTAACACCACCCCCCCTCTTCAATGATCACCTCTGAAATTTGGCACTCAAAAGTTTTGCCAAAATATTCTAAGGAAGCTCAGAGCACACACGAAACTTAAATGTGAAATATCCTCTAATGAATCAGACAATATTTTAAGACGCGGGGGGCAATAAAACCTCCCTCCACCCACTAATGTATACCAACACTTTGTCTCTCTTTAGTGAAGGGGTGATTTGCGTAAATAAATATCGATGTGGACACGCGATAGCGGCGGGGGCTAGGCTGGGGGCGAGGTCGATACTTTTATTGATGCAAAATTATTTTTTATCGTAATTACAAAGTTTTAGTTATTATTGGTTATTTTATGTTAAAATTAACTTATTAAGCTTAACATAACATAAACAATATAATTACTGTGTAATAAGATTTTATGTATCTATGTTGTTTGTTTGTTGATAAAGTTATTAAGGACATTCGATTTGTAGTTATATTTTTCAGATGGTAGGTCTATTTCGTGGCTACAAAACATCCAAGATGTTTGTGCATAAGTCGCCTATCTTCTGCACCTTGTTTCACCTGCATTATTTGCCAAGTTGTTGTACTGTACATAGGTGAAAATTTGTTTTTGTTATCCAAACCCTGAGCTATTTCGCGCTTTTCAGGATAGATTTTTCTAAGAACGAAAAGAGTAATTCTAGTCACTTCAAATTCTGCTTTTTACCTCGACTTTTATGGATATTGTTAATCGATAGATGGATATCGATAATCGAGTCATACCTGTGCCGACTCGGATCACACCCGGTTTTTGCGGCGCTGATGTCAGAATTATATCAAGATACTGATGCCGATGTGCAATTTTAAGGAGAGCGCTTACCGCTTTTATACACTCACTCTGATATCTTCTTTTAGAGTCACATCTTCAAACTGAGTATTTAATGTTTAATCCATTATTTCTATAACTAATTATCATAATTTAATTTTATCTCTTTTTCGAGTTGTAATGTCTTTTGACTAATTATATTAATTTTGTCCTATGTGCGGCCACGGCCACTGCCTTGTCATTTCCCTCTTCTTGATCCTTGTGGGCAGTGAGTGGGGCATTAAGGGCACGTCAAAAGGTGGCTCATTGATTGAACATAATTGAATATACTGACACTGAAAAGGGCCTTCCTATTAAAAATCGTCTTTATGCTATATCGATGTTTATCGTACAAGTTTCGATAGTCGATATTAACAATGTCTCGTGCCTTCTCGGGTCACACCCGGTTTTTGCGGCACGGGTGTCGGAATTATGTCAAGATGCCGATGTGCGATCTGCCGGAGAGCGCTGGACGATTTCCAGCCTCGTTTGAATAATGCCGATGATTTTACGATTGCGAACACTGGGAAGAATTTTTATGTTCGTATTAAGTTTTTGTCGAAGAATCAAAGTAATCAAAAAATCAAAGAAAAAAGACGGGAGAAACTGGTTTCTTCGTAGTTCGAGGAACTTTAAAGGTGACATGATGAGGATCACCAAAAGTTTAAAGCACACATTGATGGGACTAAAACTATTTGTCTTTGTGCTTGTTAATTTATTTTTTAATAATTATAATTCTGATAATAGGCTAGTTTCCTGGGTCAAAATAATATCAATACATATAATAAAAGAGTAAAAAAAGTGTGTCTGTACATTAAATATATTTACAAAAAAATTTTATATAGGGCGATGGAGACATACAAATAGAGTAAGAATTATAAAACAACTCGAAAAATAAAGCGATGCACATAAAGCTTGTTATTAAAAAGTTTTTTTTTTACTTTTAATTTATTACTAGCTGTTGCCCGCGACTTTGTCCGCGGAAATTTCTATTATTATGATGAATTAGTATAGATAAATAATTTTTCCCCGACTTCAAAACATTTTTTATTGATGCTTCGCTCCTATTGGTCGCAGCGTGATGTTTTATTTTATTAAGAATTTTCCAATTTGAACCAGATAGTTAATGAGATTAGCGCGATCAAACAAACAAACAAACAATCAAACAATCAAACAAAGAAACTCTAAAGCTTTATAATATTAGTATAGTATAGATTAAAAGAGTTTTGATACATACTTCAACCTATAATTTGAAAAGAAAATTAGACTTAAGATACCTAAGTGTATTCTTAAAGATTTTATGATTTTTTACAAACATGATTGGTTTGTACCGTAATAGCTGCTTAAGAATCAATTTTTTTTCCAAAAATTTCAATTACACATACATTATCTCGAGGTCCTCTGTGCTTACGGAAGGCACGTTAAGCCGTTGGTCCTAGCTGTCATTCTTAATGGCAGTCGTTAAACTGTATCACGTTAAGCATTTTGGCGTAAAATAAACGTTTTTTGATTAATTGATTTTGCAACTTGAATAATCTGACACCAGTGTTGATCACTTACACACACGAATAACAAATAATTACACGTGATTTGTATTAACTACATACATAGTATTTTCCTCTTTACCAGACACTGCACGGTTATAACAATAAAACTATTGTGCAGTGGGCTTTTTAATCGCAGGGACCTGGGTTCGAATGGATAAGGTAAAAAACATAATTTTAGATAGGTATTTATCTTAAACTAGCTTTTGCCCACGGCTCCGCATGAGCTAGTGTCGATCCCTCGAGAACAGTAAAATTTCCCGGAATTAAAGGTACCCTATGTCCTTCCCCGGGCCTCAAATTATCTCCATACTAAATTTCATCTAAATTGGTTCAATAGTAGAAGCGTGAAAAGGAAACAGACAGACAGAGTTACTTTCGCATTTATAATATTAGTATGGAAGTATGGATTAAAGTATAGTTGAGTTGGTATCCCACGACACAAGCCAACTTACGATGGAACTAGCTTAATCTGTGTAATTTGTCCGTATAAATTTATTTATTTATATTTATTAATTTACATAAATATGATGGTGTTTATGTGAACCCTGAAGTCAAGAAAACTAATGCCTGAGCTACTTAAGCACTCATAGACTACGGTTCTCAAAGATCTTTTATGAAACGCTGCCCGAGAAAATCGGCGGCGTTTACTCAAAGAACTTAAAGTAGGTGCCTATCGCACCTGCCCCAGATAAGTATCTGGATCACATAACGCGACGCCGTAAAGTCAAATTGCACCTATACGTGGCGAGGTACCCTCTTTTGAATCTTATAACCCGTGCGCGTTTTAAATTTTAATGAATATAGATATCTTTATACGCTTTGAGCGAACTCGCGGATAGAGGTCGGTGTACACGGTGTGTTTTATGAGTATTTTAACTTCTAACCTACTTATAAAAACCGTAGGTATTATATTTGGCCCGTACAATACATACATGCTAGCTTTTTCTCGATTGGTAGCGATTTTGATGAAAATGGTGATAGACAACTATTCAGAAGTTATAGACAAACAATATTTACAAGCATACGCTTTGTCAGTTATTTTTCCGTAGAAAAGCTCGACACTGGCCAGATGGGGAATATACCTGCAACAAATAAAAAGACAGATTAGAGAAATGGTTACGGGACGGACAAATATAATAGGTATATATTTTTGTCGTTTATGAGCTTTGTTTAGCTTGTATTTCCTAAGTCGCCTCTTACGACCTTCATGGGAAGACTAGGAGTGACCTTTCCAACCCGTCTGGCCAGCGAGGAGAGTGTAGGCCAAATCCTTTGTCTGCTCAGGCCAAGTATGGTTTCGGTAGTACAGAGAGGTTCATGCATGCTACTGCAGTGGAGACTAAAAAGACCTGATGATGATTAATTTTGTCTTTCATTTTCCAGACGCAAGCGATCAATGGAACGTTTGAAGATAGCTTTGTTACTTTTAGAGGAATGAAATGGATTTACTTTATAATTAAAAAGGGGCACTAACATAAATTCCACCATAGTTTCAGCACCAAAATCCACCAGCCTGACTTAGAACATATTAAAATTAAAACTCCAATGAGCGCGAAGCGTTCCGCATTTGTGAACGCACCATAATTGTGATTAAAACATTCGGGGAGCGCCATTAAATCTAATATGCAGCGGAATCATGCGCGATGTTTGTGCATCCAGTTTTTTGGGGTAATAATTATAATTAATAATAATTGCCCCGCGCTTCCCCCTTAGTATCTTTCCGAAAGGATTGTAGTGGTGATTAAGGCATTTTATTTGTTTTGTTTTCGTTTATATAGGAGTCTTTATAACTTTAAAGTTAAAAAGAGCTCTTTTACCCGGGTTTTCTCAAGCAACAACATCGTGGGAGATGTTTGTGCATCCAGTTTTTTTGGGTAATAATTATGATTAATAATAATTACCCCCGATTCCCCCTTAGTATCTTTCCGAAGGGATTGTAGTGGTGATTGAGGTATTTTGTTTGTTTTGTTTTATGAGAGACAGTAGTCTTTGTAACTTTTAAGTAAGACAGAGCTCTTTTACCCTGTTTTTCTCAAGCAACCACATCGTGGGAGTTATTTTTGCATCCAGGTTTTGGGGTAATAATTATAATTAATAATAATTGCCCCGCGCTTCCCTCTTAGTATCTTTCCGAAAAGATTGTAGTGGTGATTAAGTTATTTTATTTGTTAAGTTTTCGCTTATATAGGAGACAGTAACGTCCTTGTAACTTACAAGTTAGATAAGCTTTTAAATTCGGCTTTTCTCAAGCAACGACAACAAGGTAGATGTTTGTGCATCCAGTTTTTTTGGGGTAATAATTATAATCCTTATCCTTACTAATATTATAAATGCGAAAGTAAGTTTGTTTGTTTGTTTATTTGCTTGTTTGTTTGTTACGCTTTCCCGCCGTTAATACAGAACCGATCATCATGAAATTTTGCATACAAGTTCTCTGGAATATGGAGAAGGACATAGGCTACCTTTTATCCCGGGAAAAAGTACTATTCCCGAGAGATTGACTTTTACGCGGGCGGAGCCGCGGATGAAAGCTAGTTAATAATAATTGCCCCGCGCTGCCCCTTTAGTATCTTTCCGAAAGGATTTTAGTGGTGATGAAGATATTTTATTTGTTTTGTTTTATGATTATATGAAAGATAACTTATAAGTTAGACAGAGGTTTTTAACCCAGTTTTTCTTAGGCACTGACCTTCTATGAGATGTATGTGCACTATTTGTACATAGTCGCTAGCGTTGCTCCTTCCTACGCCCCTCTTAGTGTCTTTCTGAATGGATTGTAGTGGTGTTTCTATTGCAACCTATAAGTTAGATAGAGCAATTTTGACCCAGTTTTTCTCAAGTAATGACATCATGCATATAATTTGCGCAACCAATTTTTGGGGTAGTATAATTAATAATAATTGCGAGTGCTTCGCCACAGTATACCTACCCTTGTTAATGTCTTTTCGAAAGGATTGTAGTGGTGATTAAGGTAATTTATTTGTTTTACTCGACTACGGCAAAGCTAAAAAGAGGGTTATGATTATAGCCGTTATGTTTGTGTTCGTTTCAATTACCCATGGTTTCTGGCATAAATATTAGTATTTTAGAAACTTTTTAATGGAGCTAGCCTAATTATTAATAGCGAATCGCGCATTCATCAAGCATTGATGCAAAGCCGAGCATTTAAACGATTTGATAGCATCACATGTGTTTTACATGCTCGGCTGTCAATCCTTTCTCTTAACTAAAAAGGGAAAATAAGACTCGATACAAACGGGCTACCGAACACAGCTACCGGTGGCCAGTGAAAACCAGTTTCCACGTTATTTCATACATTTTGTTGAGACTCGCCGCATACGACCGGTGTGGCCGCCACCGGCCACTATTGTACAAGCTGCCGGTCGCTGGTCACCGGAGTCTGTAGCCAGTGGTCCGTTTGCGCTGACCCTTATATATCCCTTTTTAGATAACACTGTGATGGACACTTTTTAAATTGACCAATCATTTCGAGTCTTGTGATTGGTCAATTCGGCTCCTCTCCGCTCCTCTCCGCGTCAGTGGAGACGCTCCCTAAGTATATATAAGTCTTTCACGTCTTCGTGTCGCGAAAAATCTTACCACAGATAAATCCAATATTGACCAGATTATTTCGAAATCTCAGTCAGCATTGACGACTTCTGTGGCTGAGTGGTACTACTAGTGCCTTTGAATCGCAGTATGCGGGTTCGATCCCCAGTCAGGTCAAGATGTAGAACGATCTTTTTCAGATTGACCTGAGTCTTGGATGTATATCTATATGTATCTATTGCAGTAAAAACTTCTTTAGCAGCGTCGTGCACATTTTGGATGGGTAAAAAAGTTAAACCCGCGTCAGGACATGTGACGTGATTGAAAATTCGTAAGATGTACACGTGATCTAAAACCGCCGGCGCGGGGAAGGAGAGGAAGTAATATCCCTCTCTCTTTCTACCGCGCGGAGTTTTCACTTTTGCCGGCACTTTCGCAGTGCAAGCCAAAAAATGCAATTTTTTTTTGAACATACAACGTTATTTTGAACCCCCTAGCTATACTTATTAAAATCTGGGAATCAGAATCCCTAATGGAATATAGAAATGCAAGAAAAAAAAAGGTAAAAACCGAAAAAAAAAAATGACCATAGAAATTTGTCCAGCTGATCGGCGACTTTGTATGGGAAACCCAAATTTTTTTTTCGATTTTCAGTTTTTTTTCTTGCAGCTCTATATTTCACTAGGGATTCTGATTCTGAGATTTCAATAAAGCTAGGAGGTTCAAAATCACGTTGTATTATCGTTGTGTTAGTATCCCACGTCACAAGTTCACAACTTACTGTATGGCTAGCTCAATGTGTATATTTTTTATCTAATTGAACCCATAATCTTTCTTTTATAGAAATTAAAAGCCATTGTCCAACAAATTTTCAGGTCGTTAGAAGAAAACACGTATGCAAACACAATTAGCGGTTGATTGTGTGTTCATTTGACGTCGCCGCGCCCGATGTGAAGATTAATTGATGTATACCAATTAATATCATTAACACAAATTACGCACCAATTTCTTCCATGCTGGTCTGTGAGAAAAGAAACAATATAGATTGTACCAGCTTCTTTTTCCGCCGTCTTTTTCCGTGTAAAAGCCGCCAGAGGGTGGTCGAAAAACTAAGGAATCATGTCAATAGGCGATGTGGCTAGCAATCCATCACAACTTTCGATTCAATTTTCCACCTAAATGTGGCCTTGTTAGGACCTTGCGATCTTATAGCCTTGGGCTCTGTCTACCCCGTAAGGGATAAAGCAGTGATAATATATATGTATGTACACACCCATACAGGACGTTCATGCTAAGATGATAAAAGGTCTGTATATAAAAAAATATATATCTTCGCATTTCGATGTACAACATATACAATAGACCTGAGTGATCGACATAATAGCCCTAGTAATATTTATTTATTTATTATCGCACAAAACAGAATAAAACAATTACAAACATAAGTAAAAAAAATTCGCAATGAGTATGTAAGAGGATCGTTTAAAGTAGCGCCTATAGGGGAAAAACTTAAAGAAGCAAGGCTTCGATGGTATGGCCATATAATGAGAAGGGACGAAAACTACTCCGTTAAAACTGTCCTGAATATTCCATCTCAGCCCCGAGGTAAAGGAAGACCGGTCTCGACGTGGTGGTCCACGGTAGAACGTGACATGAAGGCCCTTAACCTTACATCTAGGACAACCCAGGATCGTGTATCCTGGCGCAGGAGTACAAGGAGGCCCGACCCCAAATAAAATGGGAACATGGGCAGGACAAAGAGTAAGACAAACATAAGTAAAAACAATAACAACACAATAAAACAGGCTGTAGTCTAAAGCATGTGCTTACATATGAAATTATTACTTAAGAGTATACTGTCATTAATATAGGAATTTAAGTGACAGGAATACACTGCTTAATTCTAAATGTAGAATAATGTAAGTATTTAAGTTTTTATTTTATTCTCTATCATACATTTAAACGTTGCGAGATATGTTGCGTGATACAGCGCAGAAAATATTGCTAAATTTAAAAATTGCATAAAAAACCTTAGTTTTTCTGAAATTTACGACACTGAGGACCCTAACTTAGCTTTCAATAGGTTTATAAATTTGTTTAAAATGTTTTATGATCTGTGTTTTCCTCAAAAAGAACTTGTAATAAAAGTTAATCATAAAATAAATTGGATATCAAAAGGTTTAAATTCGAATCGAAATAGCTAATGCATTTAATGACTACTTTGTAGATAAATTTAAACCCGTACAAAACTGTGGATTAAACATTACCTCTAATATTACACGTAGTTCATAATCCATGTTTATGCCCCCTAGTATACCACAAGACATATACATGATAATAAAAAATCTAAAAAACACTGAAAGTGTTGGCAATGATGGCATTTCAACTAAAATAATTAAAGCAGTAAATGAATATATATGCCATCATCTCAGTCATATTATAAACCTTTGTATAGAATCTGGCATCTTCCCACAAGATCTGAAAATATCTGTTATAAAACCTTTATTTAAAAAAGATAATAGAGAGTTAATGGAATATTTTAGACTAATTGCTCTTAATTCTATTGTCTCTAAAGTTTTTGAAAAATATTTCTCAAATGAAATTTATTATTATTTTGAAGAAAATCAAATTTTGTGTAGAGAACAAAAAGGATTTCGGCGCAAAAAAACTATAAATATGGCAATATTTGATTTTTTGAAAAATATTTTAACTGAAGTGGACAAAAGAAAACCTGTTTGTGCCGTCTATTGCGATATGACGCAAGCATTTGATTATGTGCATCATGATATACTATTAGATAAGCTTGAAGTCTATGGTATTCGAGATAATGTATTACAATTGGTCAAATCTTATTTATCAGATCGTCGTCAAATCACAGAAATAACCAAACTGGATTTTTACTCTAAAACAGAAAAAAGATATACTTCTGACGAACGCTATGTTAAGTATGGTGTTCCACAGGGGAGTGTTTTAGGTCCTCTTCTTTTTATAATTTATATAAATGACCTTCCCAATAATATCGAACATAGCATGACACTATTTGCCGATGATAGCACAGTCACTATTAAATCTACTGACATCAATTCGTACAAATTTAATGTAAATTCAACACTAACATCAATAATAAAGTGGTTAGATAATAATAACTTAAAAATAAATCTTGATAAAACAAATATAATGCATTTCAGCCAAAGACCTAAAAATACAGATAAATTTGAATTAGAATATCATGGCAGCATAGTAAATAATGTCGATGCAACTAGGTTTCTCGGCATAATAATTGACTCGCGATTAAATTGGAAACCACAGATAGAAAATCTTTGCAAAAGATTAAGTACTTCAAGTTATGCTTTGTATAGACTTTCAGGGGAAGTAGATAATGATGGACTATTAACAGCATATTATGGCTTAGTAGAATCCATTCTTAGGTATGGTATAATTTTCTGGGGTAACTTTACTGATAAAGAAGTAGCATTTAAAATGCAAAAGCGCTGTATTCGAGCAATGTTTGGATTAAAAAGTATCGATAGTTGTAAACCACTATTTAGGAAATATAAAATTCTTACACTTCCTTCACTATATGTACTGGAGCTGGCAACATTTGTTAAACTAAATCCTCATTTATTTCCAAGTTTATCTGATATAATAGTAAGAAATCGACGTGGTGGTGATAGACTAAGTCTCCATCCGTCAAAAACTGCATTGCTCCATAAAAGTGTAGTATGTATGGCACCAATGATTTATAATAAAATACCAAAACAATATAAGGATTTAAACTTGATACTCTTTAAGAAAAGCTTAAAATATTGTTATCTGAAAAATATTATTATAGTATTAACGAATTTTTATCTGACAATTTGTAGTATTATATATTTTTTATTTTATTTTTGTTGATGGCATAGATTCGATGTACCTACTTAAATATTAAAACTTTATTTGCACTTATATTTAATTTTTTTGTAACTTTTTAAATTTAATTGCATGCCATCTGAACTTATATGTATTTGCACACCAGTAATGGTAAACATGTCGGTCCTTTTATAATACATCCATTTAATGTTGTTTACACATGTTTATGCAAATAAATACTCTTTATCTTTATCTTTATTTATCAGGTGTGTGATATAAAATATCTTTTAATATTTTCACAAATGACACAAACTTAGGGTAGTAATATATATATCACAATGGTCTTCCACGCATTTGATCAAGTATCTTCTATGATAGTCTGACATAAAAGAAAAAAACGTAGTATGTGCCAGCTGCTTCTCTTCTCGCGCAGACCGTAGAAACCGGTCAAGAGAATGGGCGAAAATCTAAAGAATCACCCATCCCATCATATTTTGATTCCGTTTTCCACCTCTAGGCCCACCAATAATCTAAACGTGCCCTTTCGGTCTGATGTCTTTAGGCTCTGTCTACCCCGTAAGGGATAAAGACGTGATAATGTATGTATGTATTATTGGCCATTAACGGAAGCCATCATTACGACCACCAGCCATCGTTAGCAAATCCCACTGGGATTGCTATTGGCTCTTACGGTTATTAGTGGTAATTGAATGCGGCTCTGTGTGCGGAATATTTATTTTTGTTATTAGTTCTCGACCGACTTCGAAGAAACGAGGGTTCGATTTGTTTGGTTTTATTTATTTATTTTACAAACTTTCTTTGACGATGTTTCGACGTTTCATACAAACTAGAGTGGCGCTGCAACTATACACAGAGGGCGCTACGTGCAACATTTAACAGATCTGTTACAACTAATAATAAAAAGAATTTTCGATGATAACTTTTATTCAAATAACATTTTTATCTTTTAAATAAATGTATAATATCATTCCTTTATTTCTGGGAACAGCACGTCACTATGTAGCGTACGTAACACAATAACAATATTCTGCTACGGCGTAGAGCCTACGTGCTACGGCCTACACGCTACAAGTTCTACACCGGTACAAATCAAAGTTACTTACTACGCCAGTGTGGCGGCTATCTGTAGCAGCACTATAAATGCATATTTAATTTAAATCCAATATTTCCCTACATTTGCAATATCTTTAATATTTTCGCGAGAATATACCCTTGTTTCTGGAAACGGCACATCACTACTTGTGGCGTATCTCGTAACACAATAACAATATTCTGCTACGGCGTAGAGCGTACGTGCTACGGCCTATACGCTACAAGTTCTATGCCGGTACAAATCAAAGTTACTTTGCTACACCATTGTAGCGGCTATCTGTAGCTGTTGGACATGGACTGTTGCAGCTCCAGTAGCTTTTGAATGCATTTACCCCAGATAACAAACATGTCATATGAGAATACATTTCTAACTTGACTCACGTTTAATTGAAGATTCGTTAAATATTCTACTTTATTTTAGACTAGCTTTCGCCCGCGGCTTCGCCCGCATTAATGTCGATCCCTCGGGAACAGTACTTTTTCTCGGGATAAAATGTACGGTATGTCCTTCTCCGTACCCCAGATAACGTGCATGCAAAATTTTATGATGATCGGTTCAGTAGTTACGGCGTGAAAGCGTAACAAACAAACAAACAAACAAACAAACAAACAAACAATCAAACAAACAAACACTTTCGCATTTATAATATTAGTTAAGGGTCCATACTACCTCACACTGCTTTGCAAGATTGACTGTTATATCAATAATAATTAAATACTCAAGTTGAAATAAAAATGCAGCAAAGTTCAGGACTAACTCTGGTAACTATATGACTCAAAAACACGATTGCGTTAAATTTTCTCGATAGAAAAAAATTGCAAAGTTGCCTCCAAATCACGTCTAATTTACTCGGTATATAGCATTATTCACCAAATACATTGAAATTAACCTTGAAACTTTTGATTATTATTGCATTACAGATAAGGCAGCCATCATATGTTTTGCTTTTTCGAAAAACCCTTGAATATTCCTAAAAAACGAAAATATTTAAAGTAGCCAACGCGTTTAGACCATCCGCATTTGTATGGCCACGCCGCCTGGCATATGTCGGGCTCTTAAGTTATTAGTTAAGTTATTAGTTAAGTTATTAGTTAAGTTATTAGTTAAGTTATTAGTTAAGTTATTAGTTATAAACAGTAACAGGAAAAAGAAATGATTAATTTAGAATTACACATCTTTATTAGGTTGACTGTTTTATAAATTGTTGTAACGTTATATTGGATAAATTTCCTGGTGTTTGATTGACATGATGAATAATGTAAACCCGGTGACAGTACAATATAAAGATGTACTAGACCGACTTCGGATATCTTAACAAAAAAACCCTAATATGTTGACACGACCGTCTTAAAGTCTCAAAATAGGTATATTTTTAAAAATTCTTGATTTTTCACAAAGAACGGATAAGGACTTTCACTCATGCTTTTTTGTGAAGTCTTGGTTATTTAACGTTAAATAAAGAATCCCCTAAACGTTGCATCGAACGCAATGCCGTAAAGTAACAGCGTTCAGTACGTCATCAATATTTATTGATGACGTAATTATTTGCCGACGTACGACTTAATTGTCGGTTTGTCAGGCGTATCGATATGCCCGATATGCAAATCGGATAGTGTTTAGGTACTCATGATAGTGTTTTTATTCGATAATTAATGAAGAGAATCTTGTAAGTTCTGAAAATCATGAATAACGTTACACCGAACGCAATAACGCAAAGTAACAGCGTTAATTACTTCATCAATTATTATGACGTATAAATTGATTTTGAAATAGCATTACAATGCTCGGTATATTATTAAAATTGAAAATATGTGATGAAAAAGAACTCGGCCACAGGTAGGATTCGAACAATTGTTGCCACGGTGGTGTAATGGTATCACACTTAGGGCGTTAACCTAAGGGACGTGGGTTCGAATCCTACCTGTGGCCGAGTTCTTTTTCATCACATATTTTCAATTTTAATTATTATGACGGTTTGTCGGGCGAGGCCATTTGCCCGATAGCCGCAAATCGAATAGTGCTAACTCATACTAGTGTTTTTATTCGATGGTAAAATAAGATAGCATTATTTTATGCGTTTTTTTGCATTCACAATGCCATTCTGATACGACCTAGGTCGTACAGAGACCTAAGGTCGCGGGTTCAAAACCCGCTCGCGTGGATTTTTTCACCATATTTTATTTCTTAATTTAATCTATACTATCTATACTTCTATACTAATATTATAAAGCAGAAGAGTTTGTTTGTTTGAACACGCTAATCTCAGGAACTACTGGTTTAAAATGGAAAATTCTTTTTGTGTTGGATATTCCATTTATTGAGGAAGGCTTTAGGCTGTAAAACATTACGCTGGGACCAATAGAAGCGAAGCATCAGTAAAAAATGTTTTGAAAACGGGGGAAAATTATTCATATATACTAATAAAAAAACTTATTAATCATAATAACAGAAATTGCCGCGGACGAAGTGGGCAACAGCTAGTAAGAGTATAAAGTAAGACAGGTTTGTGAGTTCTAAAAATCATGAATAACGTTACATCGAACACAATAACGCAAAGTAACAGCGTTAATTACGTCATCAATTAATATGACGGTTTGTCGGGCGAGGCCTGAGCCCGATACGCGGTTGTGTTTACTCATACCGATGTTTGGCCACTTAAGCAATCGGTTAAAAACCCGATTTCGGCCCGAACCCGATAAAAACCCTTCTTTAACGACTGCCAAAAAAATGAGAAATGAGATGGAGCATAGCATTATGAATAACAGATGCGAAACGTGGAATTTCTATATATTACTAGCTTTCGCCCGCGACTCCGCCCGCGTCACTGTCGATCCCTCGGGAACAGTATTTTTTACCGGGATAAAATGTACCCTATGTACCCCTGATAACGTGTATGCCAAATTTCATGATGATCGGTTCAGTAGTTACAGTGAAAGCAAAACAAACAAACAAACTCACTTTCGCATTTATATATCACTAGCTTTCGCCCGCGGCTCCGCCCGCGTCAATGTCGATCCCTCGGGAACAGTACTTTTTCCCGGGATAAAAAGCCTATGTCCTTCTCGGAACTCCAGAGAACTTGTATGTAAAATTTCATGATGATCGGTTTAGTAGTTACGGCGTGAAAGCGTAACAAACAAAAAAACTCATTTTCACATTTATAATATTATAGTAAGGACTAGCTTTCGCCCGCGGCTCCGCCCGCGTCAATGTCAATCCCTCGGGAACAGTACTTTTTCCCGGGATAAAAAGCAGCCTATGTCCTTCTCGGAACTCCAGAGAACTTGTATGCCAAGTTTAATGATGATCGGTTTAGGAGTTACGGCGTGAAAGCGTAACAAACAAACAAACAAACTTACTTTCGCATTTATAATATTAGTAAGTATAGTAAGGATAAGGATAAGGATAAATGCGAAAGTGAGTTTGTTTGTTAGGTAGTTAGGATTATACGAGTATATATGGACAGATGACACAGATCAAGCTAGCACCAAAGTAAGTGTTATGGGATACTAAATCAACGATACTATATTTATAAAAGATACATTTAAAGATAAACTTCTAAGACCCAGGTGACCGGAAATCGAACCAGGGACCCCCGGCGTGACAGCCGTAGGCATGGTAATTACTAGGCCACAGAAGTCGTGGAATTAATCATTTCTTTGTTAGCCTTCTAAAATTCAAAAGATTTCTATTCTTCCTCGCCTTAAAATGCTTTTTTTATTTTTATTTATTTTCCATTTCTTTACGTTTATTGTAGGCAGCAGCTTCGGAATCACAAGAAGCCAAAGAACCTGTGCTCGCCAACTAACCTGCCAAGCGTGGTGGATATAAAATCCTCCAATGGAACCAAAAATCCATGTAAGAGGCTTTTGTCCAGCAGTGGGTCTGTTACGGCTTCAATGATGATAAATAAGCCTCGCGTAAACATGACATCTTTGATTAATATTATTAAACCAGCTGTCCCAGCAAACTTCGTTTTGCTATTATTTTTTTATCATAAATGTGTTTCTAATACCTTAATAGTTAGTCTATTCAGGGTGATACAAAACCAACAAATTAAACCAAAATATTATAAAAATTAGTTTACCCATACTTAAGTTCATCATCATCATCAGGTCTTTTTAGTCTTTACTGCAGGAGCATGACCCTCTCTGTACTACCGGAGCCATATTTGGCCTTGGAGCAGACATGATTTGGCCTACACTCTCCTCGCTGGCCAAACGAGTTGGAGAGGTCGTATTGATATCTATGAGCTTCGTTTAGCTTGTATTTCCTAAGTCGCCTCTTACGACCTCCATGGAAAGACTAGGAGTGGTCCTATTCTAATGTGCCGGAAACCATACGGCTAACTAGGAGTGGTCCTATTCTACTTAAGTTATAAAAACGAATTCGAACAAACCTAACTAGCGGCCGACCCCGGATTCGCACGGGTGCAATAAATTATATAAAAATTAATTATTTAAAATTAATTATTTCAAAATTATATATAGACCTCTTGAATCAATATGTCTATTAAAAAAAACCGCATCAAAATCCGTTGCGTAGTTTTATAGATCTAAGCATACATAGGGACAGACAACGGGAAGCGACTTTGTTTTATACACTATGTAGTGAAGATTGTATATATGTAGATATCAAAAAAAGTTCTGGCAACAGACCTACGTTCAAATATTAACATTATTATTTTCTTCAGAACAATATATCATTACTTAGCAGTTAATATAATCGGGATGACTTGAGAAATGCTCCCCACTACTCCATCTTGTGCACATCAATTACTCAATGTTAAGCCTCGTCGCCAATACGCTGGACACTGACACATCAATGTAATGTGTATAGATGACGTGCTTTTACTGGCCGAATTAGTTATTTCACTGGTCGAATACTGCCTAAAGATCTGTTTTTTTAAATATCTTTGTAGTCGTACTATAAATAAGTAAAATGGGTATATACAAGGTCTATTAAAATTAAGCGCAAATATTGTTAAGAGCCCGCCATATGCCATGCGGCGTGGCGGTACAAACGCGGATGGTCTCAACGCGTTGGCTTCTTTGGATATTTTCGTTTTTTAGGAATATTCAAGGGTTATTCGAAAAAGAAAAACATATGATGGCTGCCTTATCTGTAATGCAATAATAATCAAAAGTTTCAAGGTTAATTATAATGTATTTGGTGAATAATGCTATATACCGAGTAAATTAGACGTGATTTGGAGACAAGTTTGCAATTTTTTTCTATCGAGAAAATTTAACGCAATCGTGTTTTTGAGTCATATAGTTACCAGAGTTAGTCCTGAACTTTGCTGCATTTTTATTTCAACTTGAGTATTTAATTATTATTGATATAACAGTCAATCATGCAAAGCAGTGTGAGGTAGTACGGGCCCTTAAGGGCTAGGTCTCATAGGTCAAAGAAATGCTTTAGTAACAAATTTTAGGAAATCGACACGCTAGTTTTTTTTTTAATACAAAATAATTCTTATTTTTATTAAAATCGTTAAATCAGCTGTTTTGATCGAGATCAATGACCTAATATCCATAGTAGATAATAGTAAAAATTTGTTGGCCAAGAAAGTGTTTATTTGTATAGAGTGTTTTTTTCGTCTGTTTTTTTACCTGTTTAGGTCCAGATATCTCGAAAACTATCGTGCCGATTTTTTTTATTTTGCTTCTAAAGCATTTTTCTAGCTTATGGGTGTCAGCCTTTAAATATTTGCGCTTAATTTAAATTGACCTTATATATCTGACTTTCTCTCTGTAATCATCATCAATATGTCATCTATCATCAAAATTTTTTTGACGTTCCCATACAAATTGACCGGGGCGGCGGCCGAAATTTTTCGTATGGATCTGCCCATTTTTTTTTGTTTCCAGCATTGGTCCCATAGAAAAAGTTGTTCATATCGACGGGCTGAATCACCCCTTTAAGGGTCCAGAACGATCAAAATTTCACCGTGTATATTTAATCTTCCACGCTGGTCTGGGAGAAAAGAAAAAACGTAGCATGTGCCAGCTGCTTCTCGTTCCACGCTGATCGTAAAAGCCGGTCGAGGGAATGGGCTTAAATCTGCGGAATCATGTCAATAGGCCATGCGGCTAGCACCCCATCACTATTTAATTCCGTTTTCCATCTATACGCCCTCCAATATGCTAAATCTGCCCATAAGGTCTTATTGACCTGGGCTCTGTCTACTCTGCAAGGGAAAAAGACGTGATACTATGTATGTATATATATTTAAGTATAATGCTATAATAATATAATTAATTGAAAAGCTTTCTCCACTTTAATCAACTTTCAATTCATCTGATATGAATTAAATTGTATACCACACTTCTAAATAGTGGGTAGAAATGGAGATTACGCATGCTTAGAATGCATGTACCTATAATAAGTGATGAACAAATTCGCGGGGTAATTTGAAGCTACGGCAGCACAGTGGTTAAGAGCGTCAACGGGTCAGATGTCGAAGGTTTGTAGGTTCAAATCCTACCTGAAGCGAATTTTTTTAATGACATTTCATTCATGATATTAATATAATTAAAAAGTTTATGTGTTGTCTTTGACATGGTGTTGCCATCTCGCTATAGCTTTGATTGTATCTTTCTCTTCTCCGCCAACCTTCAACTGAGACGCACGCATCCAATGTTATAAGAATCTAATTTCGTTCTATTTAAGTTTAAAAGTGTCTTGTAAACAGGGCACATTCGTGCTAAACGGTGTAACAGAAGCTCCGGTATTTTCATTCCCAACTCCTGGCAGGCTCCTCACATCGGCGCCACTGAGAAACCCACGTGGAAGAACAAAGATCTCTACACTTTCATTGCTTATGCCATCGAAGTATTTAATTTACCCTTTTAATCCTCAAATGGCTCGGCCTTCCGCAGAACTATTATAAAGCGCCACGCCCAACAATTCCAGCTAGTATTGACAAATTGCATCGGAACCGAACGGTCACGCCCGCGGTCCTATACTAATGGTATTACCTTTATTAATCATTTGCCATTCGTTACATGTATCGCGATGGTGCTCAAACTGTTCCTACACATAAAAATAATTGCATAAATAAATATAATAAATAGATACGGACAAATCACACAGATTGAGCTAGCCCCAAGGTAAGTTCGAGACTTGTGTTATGGGATACTAACTCAACGATACTATATTTTATAACAAATACATATATAGATAAACATCCAAGACCCAGGCCAATCTGAAAAAGATCATTTTCCATTTTGACCTGGCCGGGGATCGAACCCGGTCACTCCGTGTCGCAGGCTGGCGTGTTGACCGCGCGCCACGGAGCTAGTCAACTAAGCGAATCCTCTGTCTGCTTTGGCCAAGTATGGCTCCGGTAGTACAGAGAGAGTCATGCTCCTGCTAAGGAGACTAAAAAGGACCTGATGATGATGATGATATGCAACTAAATAGTTTTTGTCATTGCTGCAAAAGTTTTCTAAAAACGAGATTAGATCACAGTAGTAAACTCAGAGTGTCCTAAGAATACAGCAGTATTAGACAAACGATAGAAGAAATAAAAAAAATACTAGTGATTAAAAAATCTTATGTAGCATCACAAAGACAATTACAAACTACAAGACAAGGAAGTATCCTTGTCTTGTAGTTTGAAAGGTCAATTGAGCAATTTGGTCATGAACTAGAGGATCTCTTTGTTAACCTTACAATATCGCAAGCAAATGAAAATCAAGTAACGTATAAAGTAACACCCTTAAATAAAAAAAAAAAGAAGTAAACAACAAGTCAGACTATGATAAGTTAAGTGCCATCATATCCTCGCGTGGATACACTTCATTAAGAGAGGCAATAGAAGGTGCGAAGGACGAAAAAGAGTTGAAGCAGTGATTCTGATCATTTCTGCCGAGACAGCCCTAAGCTAAGCTAAGAAAAGTCCCTGTATTTCAATCTTTGCTCGGACCGGCTTGTAACTCTGATTTTTAGGGTTCCGTACCCAAGTACCCAAAGGGCAAAAACGAGACCCTATTAATTTCGCTACCCTGTCCGTCTGTCACCAGGCTGTATCTCATGAACCGTGATAGCTAGACAGTTGAAATTTTCACAAATGATGTATTTCTGTTGCCGCTATAACAACAAATACTAATAAATAGAATAAAATAAATATTTAAGGGGGCTCCCATATAACAAATGTGACTTTTTTGCTTGTTTCTGCTCGATATTGATAACGGTAACAGGTAGACGCTTGAAATATTCACAGGATATTAAGTTATATATTCACTTTAAATATAAAATTAATGTTAAAGGAGGGCTCCCATACAATATACATGATTTTTTTTTGCTAATTTTATAGATAACGGTACGGAACCCTTCGTGCGCGAGTCCGACTCGCACTTGGCCGGTTTTTATTTTGTATACTACGATTATGTTAAACACGTACGGTTGCCATCATCAACCTCTATCAGCCACATAAGCCACAGTTAACAATAAATCTATACTTTATGCAACCAATACAACTACTGTACAACACTAAAGTACACTTTTGCTCTTGTGTGATCCGACTTTGCAAGAACTCGAACAAACATTGCAAGTTCAATAAAATCTTGTAATAATAAAACTTTGAGCACCGCTTGATGCCACACATTGTCACATACACAAAGATAGGAAAAGATATTTGATTAGCGACCGCTGGCCGCCGGGGGGTAGGCGGTATTCACCGTGTATTTTACCGTTATCGTGATGTAAACAAACATATTGTTTTCTAGATGTGGCCATAGACAACATTGATAATAACGTGGCGTAGTGGTTAACATGCTGATCAGCTAACCGATAAACTCTTGTGATTCGTTTTCACGGATGTTTTCTCTGTTTCCTTTGTTTCTAATTTTGTTTTTTCTTCCAAAATAGTATCATCGTCATTATCTTCCTCGCCTTTTCCTATTTGGGGTCGTTCGTACTGAGATATTAAAGCCATTTTAATAAACGCAATATTTGACGTTATTGCCGAACAAAATTTTCACGTCGTCACTTATTTACTATTTTGTATGCGTGAGCATCGAAATAGTAAATAAGTGTCGTCACTACACTAGTGTGTTATCAAGGTAATCTTTTTATCTGATATGCCTAATTTTAGAGAGGTCTTTCCATAGCCTTTAATGTATACTTAACTTTATATGTATATCTATCATTCATTTTTGTAATGGGTTTTTACCTTGAATAAAGAAATTATTATTATTAAAGCATAACGTAAAAAAATTGGTTGTTGTAAAATCGGTTTACGGACGATACTTTTACGTGATAACGGTGGAAGAGAGATAGATGCGTAACGAGCCGAACGCTTAGGCTGATCGTGCCTCTACATCGATTGTTCCGAGCTCTCGCTTGCAGACAGAACGTGACACTTTTTCGTGCGTGCAGCCGGCGTTCATTGATTTATAATACGTTATCACGTGATAACGTATTATAAATCAATGAACGATATCAGAACAGGGATAAAAAATGGTTTGCTTCTCGCGTGGAAAATTTTTCACCAGAAAATTTTCACCACATCCAAACTGGTAGAAAATGCTTAGCATTAAGTTATTGCCTTTTGTACAAAATCATAAAGATTGTGTGCAATAAATTAAATAAGAAAAATAAAAAAAATGTCATATTTTACATGGGACTTCCATAATCTGTAAGTCTTCGTAATCTCAACGCATTATGTCCGATATTCCCACAGCGCGGCGTCCGGGGAAATATTTTTAAATAATTCGATCACGAGACCGGACGTCTTGACGCCCTTGATACGTGACGTCATCATGTGTGACTGATACAACTGTCATATTAGATGGAATATCCGACAAGATTCTGTAACTATTGGAGACGGGGATCAGTTAATATTGAATAAGCGATATATGTGACTACAGGGGTCCGGTCGGTCTAAAAATGTTCTGTGGGATCAGTTAGACAGAAACGATAAAATTTACGCTGTATTGTTAAATTCATCTTAATTAATTTTCAGGATTTTTTAAACAACTAAAATTGTTGTTAGTAAAAACTAAGTTTGTTTGCAAATACATGCGGTGCGTTGGAAGTTTTTTATTTGTAAGTTATTTATATTTTTTTATTTTTATGTTGTTATTAATTATGTTTAATTTTAGATATAATATTAATGTAGATTAAAAAGTATTTTTTATTATTAAAATTAAAGCATTGATATTAAATTGAATTTATTGCATGAAATGTGGTACATACAATGGTGAAAAATTTAACACATTTGTATTTGTATGTATTGGAATTTATCTGAATTATTTTTTTAGCTTATAGATCCCGTGCAACGAAAGCATTCTCAAGGAGGGTTGGCGTTAGGCAGGCTGCCAGTCAGTGTCAGAATCAAGTATAGAACTTATAAACACGATATTTCTGAAAACAAAGTAACTTACTCCATGACCAACCCTAACGGATTTATTATTGGTATATAGATTGATGATTGAATGATGATTGATTGATGTTCATCAGGGATAATGTAGGATTCTAATAGTAAAAACTTGCCAAGTGCGAGTCGGACTCGCGCACGAAGCATTCCGTACCGTTATCTATAAAAATGGCAAAAAAAAAACTATGACTGTTGTATGGAAGCCCCCTTGATATATTCATTTTATATTTATTTAATTATTTATTTTCACATCGAGCAAAAACAAGCAAAAAATTTTTGTTTGTTGTATGGGAGCCCTCTTAAATATTTATTTTATTCTATTTTTTAGTATTTTTGTTATATCGGCAACAAAAATAAATCATCTGTGAAAATTTCAACTGTCTTACTATCACGGTTCGTGAGATACAGCCTGGTGACAGACGGACCAACAGACAGACAGACGGACAGCGGAGCGTTATTAATAGGGTCCCGTTTTTCCCTTTGGGGACGGAACCCTAAAAAGCAACACCTAGAGGCTTATAAAACAAAAACATTAGGATTTGTCTGTGTTGTATTTTATTATCAAAACAAACAAAAAATATTCGAAAGCAAAATACACAGCACAAGGGGCAGTGCAGTCTATAATCATTTATCTCGCGTTTAATAAAAGGACGGCGGAGGACGTCGCATGATTTGATCACATTACTTGGGCATCGCGCCAGATACCGGCTTTGGACAAAGACCCGATAAAGTACACTGTTTTGTGGGTAGTTTTTTTTATTAGCATATTATTGTGTCCCACTGCTGGGCAAACGCCTTTCAAACTCAAACTCAAACTCAAACATCTTTATTGTAAAACACAGGTAAAAGGTTGACAATAATATAGTATGTATCACTGTGCCCTGCCCGTATGGACGTACAATAGTTGTTTCTTTCTACACTGATCCCTATTTAACGCAACCTACTGCCACTTTACCAAGAGCTTTTCGATTCATTTGGAGTAGGTGTCACGGTCAATCGATCAAGCACACCTTGGTGTCAGAGTTCTTTGGAATCGCCTCGCCTTTAACGACTACTAGATGGCAGCTGGGACCAACGGCTTAACGTGCCTTCCGAAGCACGGAAACACCTTTATTATCAGACAATCAGGTGTTTCAAGCCTGCAATGTCCTAACCAAACTGGAAACAACTAAAAAAAGTATACTTCCCGTGGGAATCGAACCCACGACCCCCAGGTCTACAGGCAAACGCCTTAACCACTGGACCACGGAGGCAGTTAAAGCTTTTCGATGTCATCCCGCCATCTCGTCCGCCATCTTCTACGCCTATGTCCATCAGGTAACCACAGAGTAGATATATTAAACAAAAAAACGGAATGACTTACGCATTATGTCTTAAAAGTAAAAAAAAAAACAGCCTATACGCCCTTTATTTCACTGTTTTTCTTCTTCTTCTACCACTCCTATTCTCACTTTCTGCAGGATTGGGACAGCCCTGTTTTGCTATCAGTCCGGAAACGAGCGCTTTATGAGACTGACGTATGATTGTCAGAAGACGATAACGAATGCTTCGCTTTTTGACACGATACTATGACCATTCTTTTGAATGTCCAAACAAATGAACCGCTCAGAAACATCAGCTAGTCGAATTTCTATGAAAAGTCTAACAATTTTTCCTTTTTCGCTGTATATATGTTACGGTAAATTTGATTAATTAAAAATTATTAATAATTTTATAACATTATTAATAATAACCTCGTGTTTTGGTAAATGTGAATAAACAATTGAAATTAATTACTTTTGGTAGTTATTATTAATAATTCACTACACTCATTGGTAAAAGTGATAAAATAAATAAAAAAAAACAAAGTTTTTAGTCCAGCAGGTATTTATTTATAATATGATATGACACACAGTGCTTGTCTCAGATCACACAAACAAGGGTAGGTCTTGTACCTGTAGAAATTGACAACAAAAATCACCTTTTAATCTAAACTCTAAATAAACAAAGTTAAAAGAGTGAGAGAACAGCCTCTTAGCAGCGATAAAGAGTCGCCACTCCAGCTGGAAATACCAATGTATGATATGTCTTTAAACCGGTCTAAGCTGGAGCAGAAACTATTGCATTATGAAAGAGAAATTTGTGGGTTATGGGATTAAAATGTGGCTGGCCTTGCGCGAGGTTATTGCCAAGGATCAGACACCTGATATTATTATAAAACGGCAGAATTATAGACTCGTCATCACCATCAAGAAGGCCTCATGTGATCAAAGTATTAAAAAGGCTTCGGGATGATTCATAGTTATAAATTATTTTGCCCTACCAACATGGGAATGGAAATTGATGTTATTTTTGGAGTCCAAGATGGCGGACGTGACTTTTCATGAAAAATCAGCTAGGGCGTCATTTTTTGGGTTTTTTGTAATCAGTTATGTAATCCAAGATGGAGGGCGCGACTTTTCGTGATAAACCAACATGAGTGTCATTTTCTAGGTTCAAGAGGGTGTAGATCTCGTAAATGATGTCAGTTTTAGTATCTAAGATGTCACTCCAAGTCTTCCCGTGGATGTCGTAGAAGGCGACTTAGGAAATACAAGCTAAACAAAGCTTATAAACATCTAAGAGACCTCTCCAACCCGTCTGTTCAGCGTAGAGAGTGTAGGCCAAGTCCTCTGACTGCTCTGGCCAATTAAGGCCCTAGTAGTACAGAGAGGGTCGTGCTCCTGTAGTGGAGACTAAAAAGGACCTGATGATGATGTCAGACGCGACTTTTCATAAAAATGCAGCAAAGGGAGTCGTTCCATGGCGATTTTTGAGGCGTAGATCTCGAAAATGACGTTATGTAACCTAAGATGGCGGATGCGACTTTTCATTATAAATCGACATGAGTGTCAATTTCTACGTTTTTTTTCGGTATAGATCTGGAAAATTACATTAGTTTTAGAATCCAAGAAGGCAAATCTTCGCGTGGCCTCTTGCACATCCCGCACGCCGCCCCGCCACCCCTGCCTGCACCTCTGTTGACCAATCGAGAAAAAAATCGCCAGTGTAAGTTTATTTTTGTCGGTAGTTATTACATTTATCGGTACTAAGGTCACATTATTATTAATCACCGACAAATGTGATTAATTTCTCACTTTTACCTCTACATTCGGTAATTATTAATAATGATAGAGAATTATTAATAATTTTTGATTAATCACTCTAACCGTAACATATACATGTTCCTCATCATCATCATCATTTCGAGTAGGTGTCACGGTCAATCGACCATGCACACCCTGGTCCGGTGGTTAAGACGTTTGCCTGTTGACCCGGGGGTCGTGGGTTCGATTCCTACGGGAAGCATACTTTATTTAGTTGTTTCCAGTTTGGTTAGGACATTGCAGGCTTGAATCACCTGATTGACTGCCAATAAAGATGATTCCGTGCTTCGGAAGGCACGTTAAGCCGTTAGTCCCGGCTGCCATCTGGTAGTCGTTAAACGAACCACGTCAGAGGCCGAGAGGCGGTTCCGAAGAACTCTGACACCAGGGTGTGCTGGTTGATTGACCGTGACATCTACACGAAATGATGATGACCAAATTATATTGTACTCTGTGATATACTACATCTCCTATTGGATACATTTTCTTTTCTACTTAATACGGTTTAAAAATATGTAGAGAACAGCCATTTGTATGATCTTCCACATGCCTAGTAACAATGAATGCAGGGTGGCAACAGAAAAAAAAACGGTTATATTCTCTTGGCTTGCTATGTCCCCCCGTCGGGGCAAAGAGCAGATACAAGTTGGCGCCATCTGGTTCTATCCGACGCAGCGTTCTTAGTTTCACTCCAGGTGTATCCCAGCCAGGGCTTGGTAACGATACCAATTCACATTAAAAATACCGTTAAATAACGTTATTTTCGTTTCGGTACCTTTGATATCGTTAAAATGTTTAACGTTAATTAGGTAACGGAACAGTATTAGAACGTTACTTTTTAACAGTAATTTACCGTTAAAAAGTATTTTATCGATATTATAACGTTACTTTTTATGTAACGGAACTGCATTATAACGTTACCAGGTAACAATTCTATTTAACGATACTTTTATGATACCTCTCCGACGTTGCCGCTCCGTACAAGTTTCTCGACTCGACGGCTGACGCGCCGCGCGATTTTCGAGGTGCGGGGGGGCGGGAATCAGTAAGAACGGCAACAATGCGCGCACATCGTCTTGCCATCCCACGCGTCAAGGGTAACTTAGATCGAAACGCGAGAGTAGTACATGTGTGAGGCCATTTGTAGCAGATAGCGCTTAGTAGCCGGACACGAAATTATTTTGATTAGGGTTGAGACGACTCTGTAGCAGTATGGGGCGAAGATAAAAGAACGCGGTATACCGTTTTTCATTCAAAAGAATCTTCATTACAAATGAAGAAAATAGGTCTTCCACATGCAATCTATGTGGTTAAATATTGAATTTAACCATATAGATTGCATAGCAGGTTAATGCTTGGTTAAAGCTTTTTACACGTATAGGTGGACATATGATTTAACGATTATTTAAAATACAAATTCGTTTAACATGGATTTCATTTTTCTAGAAACACCAATTAACAAAAATTAAACGTACATATTTTGTTTGCATTTTTAAGACGAACGCTTTGTGATCTATAATAAATAAATAGCTGTCTGAATTTCCATGATCATATCATGAATACGTGTATGGCAGCTTCTAAAGCCCTTGGTTTTATACTGAGAGTGTCTTCTGACTTCTGACCCCGCTTGGTAATGACCAAGCGGGGTCAGAAGTCAGAAGTTTTGCGCGTATTCAGTGCGGACGGCAGGAGGAATGCCTGCTGCCGTCCGCACTGAATACGCGCAAAATGTCCCAACGCCAATAGCCCTGAGACTGCTAAGTGACATGCTCGTCAATAACAGTGACATTGATGTATTTTATGACTCGTTTAATGTATTTCTAAACAAGACAGTTGATTATTTCAATTCTATATAATTTACAAGGACGTTCTAGGAAAAAACACTTTCTATATAGATGGTATTACTTGACATTGACATAAAACAGCTAACATAGGTATAGATATCTTTTTGACATTTGTTTATAATTGTAATTTTTGTTTTAGTAATATTTTCCTTTTGCTTTGTAATAATTTTATATAAACCTAACATTGTGACTGACTAGCATGCAGATGATTTGGTGTAAAACTGTTAATCTGTATGTGATTTCTATAATAATAAACAAATAAAAAAATGTTTGTTAACTAACATTAGAAATTAAAGAATTACTTACTACTAATAAAATGGCACTGCCTGTTAAAATCAGTGATATATATTCTTACGCCTCGTTCACAAGTGCCTACGCGAGGAAGGCGCACGCGTCAGAGGCAGGCGCCTGCGTTTCCGCACAAAGTCATACAAATAGTAGAAGATGTTCACGAAAAAAAATATAGAGCGGCACGGATGCGCACACAAAACACAGCGCGGCAGCTTTGCGCCGAAATAGAAAGAGACGACATGCTGTGCCAGACCTTATGTTCTAACATAAGGTCTGGTCACAAGGGCTAGTGAGTCAGTGGCAGTGGACGTATTTAGGAGAATAATTCTAGGTATAAAATGATTCTGTTTTCTGATGTAGGTACGGTACTTGATATTTGAGATTTTGCTAGTTTTCAACCGACTTAAAAAAAAAGACGTTTATCAATTCGATTGTTTTTTTTTTTAAATATTTGTTACCTACCTTAGAACTCCGTCAATTATGAACCGATTTTAATTTTTTTTTTGATTGGGTATGCTTTAAAGTTGGTTCCATTTGAATTTCATCACAATCGGTTCAGTTGTTTGATTAGAGTCGACTTTTGTTACCTATATGAAAAATTATCTATTTTTACACTAGTTAGTTTTGGAATCCAAGAGCGCGAATACGACGTTTTATAAAAAATTTACATGTGTGGCGCTTTCTGAGTTTTTGGGGTGAAGATCTCGAAAATGACGTCAGTTTTGGAATTCAAGATGGCGGACGCGAGTTGTTGTAAAAAATCGACATGGGTGTCGTTTTTTAGGTTTTCTGGGGTGTAGATCTCAAAAATGACGTCAATTTTGGAATCCAAGACGGCGGACGCGACTTGTCGTGAAAAGTCGACATGAATGTCGCAGTTATAATATTAGTAAGGATGAAACTCGAATTAAAACTGACATCATTTTCGAGATCTACACTCCAAAAAACCTAGAAAATTACACCCATGTCGATTTTCGATGAAAACTCGCGTCAGCCGTCTTTGATTCCAAAGCAGACGTAATTTTTGAGATCCTCACCCAAAAAAAAACCCAGAAAGCGACACCTATGTAAATTTTTAATAGTAACTCGCGTCCGCCGTCTTGGTCCCAATACTGACATCATTTTCGCGATCTATTCCCCAAAAATCCTTGACAACGCTACCCATGTCGATTTTTCATGAAAAGTCACGTTCGCCATCTTGGATTCTAAAACTGGCGTCATTTTCGAGATCTAGACCCCAAAAACCTAGAAAACAACACCCATGTCGAATTTTTATAATAAGTCGCGATCGCCATCTTGGATATTTTGGAATCCATGATGGCGGACGTGTGCTCGTGTGCGACGCGCAGATTCTAAAACTGATGTCATTTTAGATATCTAGACCCCAAATACCTAGAAAACGACACCCATGTCAATTTTTAGTGACAAGTCGCGTCTGCAATCTTGAATTCCAAAACTTACGTCATTTTCGACAGTCCTAAATTCCCTACGTAAAAGCTACCAACAATATTTGAATAAATATTCAGTCAGTTCGTCTTAGACCAAACTATAATTTATCTTTGTCTTCAGAAATCGGGTTTGGCCGGTTTGGTTATTCATATAATATACGTTTAATAAAACACATTTTTTGACATAAATAAATTATAAGAAGAGAATTTTGAAAATCAGTCCACTGAGAAACCGGAGAACGTTCACAAAAAAAACATCCATACTGTCGAACATGGAACATTTTCCATTTTTGAAGTCGGTCAAAAAGCACGTATCGTTATAATGGCATCCTTCAAAACACGTTTGACGCAATAAGTTATTGTATTATCCAAAAATTACTGTATTATTCTTTGATCTAAATACGTCCACTTTTCTTGCCGCCCGAGCGCACCGCCCGTTCTCGTGAACACCTGGCGCTGGCGCTTACCTTTGCCGCATGCGCCTGCCTCTGAAGCCCGTTGCAGCCGCGCAACGCGCGTACTCGTGGCATTGCGGGATAGTTTTTTTAGCCTATCACTATGGCAAACAGGCGTGACTTTATATGTATGTATTTTCGATTTTGCTTTGTGTGTGTAAGTGGCAACTATTGGTGTCAAGATATTTCAAGCTGCCTGAAGATATATGACATAGGTGGTTTAACGACCGCCGGACCGACCAACGGATTAACGTGCCTTCCAAAGCACGAACGAGCGAGAAATTTTTCTCCACTTGTGGTCACCCATCCCAGTGGAGACCACGCGGAGATTTGTTTACATGTGTAAGCGCTTACTAAGTTACTACCCGCTTGCCTCAAGTTGGCCGTTACTTCCCGCCCGGCTACCCCCTACTTATTTATTAAGTACTTACTACTTTTATTTTATATAATAAATAAAATTGTTTATCAGACAACACGATATCGTGTTTAATTTTGCATAAACAATGTCAAACAATGCAGTAAGTAAAGCCCCCCCGAAATCTGTATGGGAAAAGTATCGACTCGGTCAACCTTAAGCGCCAACCTTCACAAGGTTCATTTACCAGTGAAACGCCACAATAATTCTAATACTTAACAATGTAACATTTATAACATTTAAAAACTCACCCATTGCCGGCGTCAGCATTATTGGCGCCCTGGGCGATATTTCTACGAGCGCCCCCTCTTATTGGGGAGGGGGGGGGGGGGGTTGCAATGGGATTGAATCACACTGCCCTGCGTCTTCTGCCCTAGCTTGGTTGTTTGTTTTTCGTGTGTGTAAGTGGCCAATACTGGTGCTAGATTTTTCAAGCTGCCTAAGGCATCTGGCATAGCTTAACGAATGCCATCAATGATGACAGCCGGGAATTTTCAAATTGTATTGACCTACTATTATATGTAGGTACATTAGGTAACTAGCTGCGCGTACGACCGGAATTAGTCAGACTGGCGAAATAAAGTCAAACTAATGGAGGCCTTCTTAGGCCGCGCGCGCGGTATATTGGGTGGGAGGGAAATATCCTTAACAATACCTTTTACGTAATCGAGTTTATCGCTAAATGGTTGGAAAAATAACGTTATCCACCACAGGTATCGTTATTTGCTGATAACGTTAACTACGTTTGATAGAAGTAACGTTACCAAATATTAACGGTATAGACATGTAGCGTTAATACATAACGTTAAAATTAATTTTAACGGTATCAATTTTACCGGTATAATGGCACCAAAGTAACGATACTTATAGGTATCGTTATTTTATAAGTATCGTTACCTTTGCCGAGCCAAATTACCGTTACCAAATTTTTAACGGTATTCCAAGCCCTGATCCCAGCTTCTTTGCCTCAGCTATGACAGTGCGGCGCCACGTTTGTTTTGGGCGTCCTCGCTTTCGCTTGCCCTGCGGATTCCAGTCCAGAGCTCTTCGGGGGATATGGTCGTGAGGGCGGCGTAACGTGTGCCCAATCCAAAGCGGTTATATTAAAGAACCCTTAAAATACATGTCCACACTCCACATAGGAGTATCAAATACATTCGAAATCAAATAAAAACAAACCCAACGATCATTAACAACGTCCCATCCCATATTACGTCCGTCTCTAATCTCAAAATCCCTTCATATATCGTAATAAATAGAAAAACTCGGTCAGAGTCCATGGCACTAAGTGAGTGCTTTACGTCATATCCGAAATCCCGGTAAAGTGAGTCCAGTAAGCCGGCGGTGTTCGATGGTACGCTCCTCGCGATCTCAGTAATAGCAATAGCTTTGTATTAAAGTCGGGAAGACGTCTCTAGCGATTGGTTGAAGATATAGGAGAGATGCGGTTTTTTGCTAGGTATTTTAATCCAGACTTATGTAACCTCTATACTTGAGTGGAAAGGATGTTTGGGGACTGAGGTGATGTGATACCTTTCGTGCCCATTTTCTCCTATAGTAGAGTACAGTCAGATACCAGGCCCTCTACCTATATCTTCTTTCTTTTCGTGTCGCTGGCTCTGAACAATTTTTTTTTCTTCCTATAGGACGCCACCCTGATAGGTGTCTCTGAAGTTCTACAGAGGTCAGCTTTTGTGCAGGAAGTGGGACATGAAGGGCACGATAGGAGATGTGATATGGCTGCGATTTAAGCACTCTCACGTAGACCATGCAAGCTCGTGCCCAGGGGGCAATTCCTTAGAAGGTATAAAGTCTGCAGGGGGTGGATTTAAGTTTCGCTACAACTGAAGCCGGGAGGGTTTCGGGTGGTCTACAAGTAGTTCCGTCTTTGCAATAAAACTATTGCGGCTCTTTAGTCGGCTGGTTGGAGGTCGGGCTCCGTACAGCAGGTGTCTGGGATCGGTTATTTGTTTTTATCTTGAATTTTATGTAAATTCACAAAAGTCATCATTAAAACCTTTCTGAATATATATTTTCATTTTAATATTATTTTTAGTTTAAGAAAAAAATTAAGATATAGTTAGAGCGCCTGGTCAGATATCTTAGAATCTGACTGTACACAACCCATTTGGCATTTATACCAAAATGCATTAGTATAAGCTATGTCAAGTTGAGTTAATAATGATGGTTGGTGAAACTATTCAATGTGACGTTTTCATAATTGCATTCAGAGAGAGAGAGAGAGACAGGGATTTTTGCACTGAAAATCTTTTCTATTGAAAAACAAAATACGAAGAAAAAAATTGGAAATCGTATACAAATCCGACCGACATACTAGTCGTATTTCTATGACTGACCAACAGATTTGTCTCGTGTTTATTTAAACTCTTACAAACTGCTAAAATATTACATCATCATCAGGTCCGTTTTAGTCTCCACTACAGGAGCACGACCCTCTCTGTACTACTAGGGCCATACTTGGCCAGAGCAGCCAGAGGACTTGGCCAACACTCTCCACGCTGGCCAGACGGGTTGGAGAGGTCTCTTAGATGTTTATAAGCTTTGTTTAGCTTGTATTTCCTAAGTCGCCTTCTACGACTAAAATATAACGTTGAAGATTTTCTTGTCTTTCTTGATCTGTACTGATTTGGGGCTTTAAAATGCTTTCACGTTATCGCTCATCGCTTGTCGCTCATGATTCGCGTCCTCCCTTTATATCGGCGTGGCTTAGCGCTTTTTCATCAATCCTGCTTTATTACGGCGGATTCGCTTTTGTCTCCGTCCGGATGGCGGTCATTTGGCCTGACCGCGCCACTCTCTATTACACCCATCCGATTCCATTCGTTTCTGTCAACCACAATCCATCTTCGGGCGTCATCTTACGGACACCTTTTAGGGTACCACTATCTAAGAACTAAAAAAATCGATGTACTTTAAAATAATCCAATGTTTGTTATAATAATAACCTTTATCGTATACAGAAGATATCACACAACATACAACACAAGGACCAAAGTGACATCACCATTTCGTAATACTGGTATTGATTTTGCTGGCCCAATATTCTGCTGTTCATTCATCTTTGGTTGTTTATACAAAGTTCGATTCTATCAACCACTGTATATGTCCCTGAGCTTCATGTAGACCGAGTTTCTTTTAGATGACAATCCTTAAGGTGATACCACTGTAAATAAGGTCGTTCTGAACCTTATTTATCTCGCAAAATACTTAAATTAGGAGTTTCAAATCTAAGTAATATGATTTTTGACTATTTCATCTCCAAAAATTGAAGATGAAAACACGTTTTGATAAAATTTTCTCGATAGAAATATTTTTTGAAAAATGGTCTTCGTTCGCAGAGTTTTTGTTATTGTAGCTCAAATGCGACGAATGAAATAATGATTTTTAGACTAAAAGATAGGTTATTAGTAATTCATCAAAATGTAAATATGAAAATACAATTAACCGGTCTGATTTTATATAAAATAGAAATAACGAATTTGGCGCTTACGTTTTTTTCTTTGACCGACTCGAGACTATCTCCTATCTCATCATTCACGGGCTAAACCGCCAAGCGCTATCCCTTGCGCGCACTTGATCAGTCCTTTGCCGAGCGAAGGTACCAAACATTTGAGTCCTCGTCTTAAGAGCACCGCGATGTTAAAATTGCGTTAATAAATATTTATATCGTTGTACTGAGGTAACGCATTGACAAAATGTACATTAGTATTCTTAAAATGGCCATAAGATTGAGACATTATTGCTGTCTTGTTGAATAAGTTTATTTGATACTGGCAAATAAAGAATTTTATTAGATACGTTGCATTACAAATCTCTTAAGCCTAGTTCTAGTTTTTTATTTACTACCCTCACTTATTATGTGAGATAATACAATCACATTACAATTAGCCAATCGTGCGCGGAACCCTCAATCTACGACTCTTTTTTCTTCGTTTTAACCAACTGACGTATACGTCTGCGGTTTGTTTTCTCTTCGGCAATTTTTAACGGGATTAGAGCAGCCGACCTCGACTAGATCACGTCTTCGCAGCTGCCCGCTATTTATGAGGCAATATTTTATGGAATATTGAGTAAAGTGCCCTTTAATCTACTGACGTAATGGGGCCGCGATTGTTCGGTTCTTATTGTTGCGGGGTCACGTGACGCTGATGATACATGTTATTGTGCCTTTGTTCGGCACTTGGATTTCGGCCAAACGTTATTGACTAATAATTTAGAATTTCACTTCAAATGCGTTGCGTGGAAGCATACTTTGTTTAGTGTTTCCAGTTTGGTTAGGAGCCTGCAATGCAGGCTCGAATCACCTGATTGTCTGATAATTAAGATGATTCCGTGCTTCGGAAGGCATCTGGTAGTCGTTAAGTCCACGTAAGAGGCCGAGAGGCGGTTCCGAAGAACTCTGACACCAGGGTGTACATGGTCGATTGATCGTGTCACCTATTCGACATTTTGCGCGGCCTGGCAGAGCTCAACACGTTCCTGGCATCAGAGCGTGGCTGTAAATGTGATTTGTTTGCTGAAAGGTTTGCGCGATTGAAGAATGAATATCTGTGGTTTTGTGAAGAGAAAGGATGAATCTGTTGTCTATATTTTTGATTGTTTAGCGCATTAGTGTAAACTGTAATGTTGTACAACTAAAATTTTAAATAAATAAATGATGATAAAATAGGTTAAATTTAAGTGTAGCCTTTGTGGTAGATTTTTTAAGTCAACTTGGCATCTGTCCAGTGCGCCGTGTCAGGTGTTTCTCACATCACAAGTGGAAATTCTGCTGTGTCCCAAGGATTTCACTTCAAATTTAATAAAAAGCTCTTAAGAAATAGACAAGGTATAAACAAATATCTCGCCAAATGGCTTGCCAAGCGCGGTGAGTATGGCAATATCCTTCCATGGAACGAAGAATCCTTGGGAGAAAACTTTGTCCAGCAGTGGACCCATTATGGCTAAAATGATAATGAATCAAATATCTCTAGCCTTATGAAATCGAACAGATACAATTTCATAGGTAAAGTAAAGACCCATTCAAAGACACCAGCCCAAAAGGTACAAATCGGGTCACATAAGAGAACAATACCTTAACCGTAGCAGCGTTAAATAACAAATTATTATTGACTCTGTCCAGAAATCCTCACGTGAAGCGAGCAAATAAAATTCTTCGCCCCAAACAGCATAACAAACGCAAACAAAGCAAACTGAATCCTAATTTATTAACGAGCGGCAAAAAGCGGAATAGCTACAATATTTACAGTTGACCCGAAATTAGCGTTTCTTACCCATAGCTTTGTTGATAATAAAACAGAATTCAAAACGGGCCCTGAAGGGACACCTGCCAACCATAGGGTCACAGTAACATATATTAATAACACGTTAATTTATTAACAAGCACTGTTTATCCAGGGATTAACTGAGAATAGTTTTAGTTGGACAACAAAGGGCCTGAAAGGGTTCAAAGCGAATTTCTTGCCGACATATTTACCTAAGGTGGCGATGATAGTAATTTTACGCGGAGGTCCGAGCTTTGCTTGTGTGTAAACATAGTTCTATACGTGCCTAACATTACGGAGATTAAACAGTTTGTTTGATGCCAACAGATATTGTTGATGAACACAAACATGACGTAATAAATTTACATCAAACAATGTGAAAATATTCATGAACGGTTCAAAGACTAATTCGCACTAAACTGGACTGTATGTGAATATACATAATTCGGGCGAATTTGTAGAGGAACTGACAGCGCCAATTTAGCATTTTAAAATAATGAAATGCTACATTTTATATCATAACCAATCGTGGTTTCATAAAATGGTACTTTCATTATTCTAGCTTGTGTTTAGTCCCGTGGTTTTTAAAACACAAATATTGTTTTTCTTATAGGAGATGAAAAGCAAAATGTGTCATCTCGGGACTAACATAATACTATGCTACATTTGGGCTAGATTACTTATACTATATATACAATTTGCTAAACATAACCGACACATGTTTTTGAAGGTTTTGTCATACGTGACACCAGCACTAAAAATCATGTGAAGTAACCTTTTTTAAAGACCAAAAGCTAATCGCAAATATCCATTGAAAACAGCTTTTTGGACATCATAATTTCCGCCGTTAGAAGTCCACTGCTAGATTGTGGGAGAGGCCCAAGGATTTTTCGTTCGATGGGAGGTAATTGCCATACTCACCACGCTGACAGGTGGGTTAACACGTTATTCGGCAAAAACTTTTATGTTCGTTTGAATTCGTCACAACACCTTCTTAGACCTGCCTAATTTTTTTAGCTCGGTTTCGCAGTGGTTAACACGCCAGCCTGCGACATGAGGATTCCCGGGTTCGATCCCCGCCAGGTCAAGATTGTAAACGAACGACAAGATGGATGTTTATTTTATCTTTATTATCAGATTATAAGTATTTATTTTAAAATTTAAATAATATAGTATCTCATGGGTTTTAGTATCCTACGACACAAGTTCACAACTTACTGTTGGGCTAGCTCAATTTGTGTAATATGTCCCTATATATTTATATATTACATTTCCTGCTTTGTCGTCAAAAGCAAAATGGAAGAGAATTCTTCTTTCAATTGCAACTACATATGAAGTATCGTATCTGATGAGACTACAAAGTCTCATGAGTCCGATCGTCGGACTTAATCATCGAACTACTGATACTAGAGGTATTTTTGGCCTGTTTGCGTGCCCTACAGCTATGAGAGCTATGCTCAGCTGTGAGGTAGCTAGTCAAAAGTCTGATTCACGTGAAATCTCAAGAGCACACCGCAAATGTAAATTCTTTCGTTTAAATTCAACTTTTCTGAATAATTGAGTTGCACCGAGTAAGCCTTCAAACCCGAACGAAAAGGTCCGAGGCGATACATCATTAATGAGAACTGGCCACATCTATTGTTGCACTATTTAACAACCACCTACCCAGAGGATTTCGTTCAAATTAAACCCGCTGCCGTATAGAAAATAAAGTGGAGGTCGGAGAGCAAATAAAACTATTGTTACCACGAATATTAATTGCTGTGAATTGTTAATTAATCTGTAAGGTTGGATGTTTGTGTTGCATTCTTTAGGTACTGTGATTTTTGGTTTTACGTCTGCGTTTAAGTTAATTTTCTCAAGACTTTCTTTCTGTCTCACAAGTTTACAATTTAGTGTGGGGCTAGCTCAATCTGTGTTTTTTGTCCCTATATATTTATTTATTTCTTCTCATCTGGTCGTGGAAGAGACTGGTGTCCGCCCTTATGACAGCGTTTTAGTAAATCATATTGTAATATGAATTGATTAACATTTTGTGCAAACTGCCGCTAGTTTAACGCAGACCTGCCTTGGGTGGATCTAGAACTAATATTTAGACCAATCTAAGGTTCGGTTTCGATTACGTCAAGTTTCAGATCCGGCATAACATCGGCAAACTTTCAGCCTCACCGAAATTCACGTGTTTCGGGTGACTTGCTATATATTCAGCCCAGTATTGACTTTATTGATTACTAGCTTTCGCCCGTGGCTTTGCCCGCGTGAATGTCGATCCCTCGGGAATAGTTGTTTTCCCGGGATAAAAGGTAGCCTATGTCCTTCTCCGTACTCCAGAGAACTTGTATGCAAACTTTCATGATGATCGGTTCAGTAGTTACGGCGTGAAAGCGTAACAAACAAACAAATAAACAAACTCACTTTCGCATTTATAATATTAGTAAGGATAAGGATTATTTTACATAAATTACCTCAATGTTGTAAATCATAGTGGAATTTGTCTCATACAAATTTTGGTATTTGTCTACATTATATTCACACATTTAAGTTTCGGTTTCGGATTCGGTCGAATCTTAAACCCAAACTGAAATTTAGTTCCTTAATTTTGGCGGAATATCCTGTTTTGGTCGATCTCTACAAATACTATTACTTACGAAACACCAACTATAGGCACGATTTTGCAAATGATGTAGTCAGTAGTCTTTTGATAACCTATATCCTCAGAAGAAACGGAGTGGTCTTATTCCGTGCTGGAAATTATATGGAATATACAGAATCACACAAAAAGAAAGTTAACTGATTGTGTCCGTAGAATAGAGAATTTTCCGCTTCAATCAGAAGGCGAGCGGATTCCGACTTTAATTACGTTAGTGCGACGCCGTCGACGCGATCGCTTTTTTGTATTGCAAAATACTCTTTTCAGTACTTGAAGCAGACACTAACTAGACCGTTTGATTAAATTCTTTCTGGATAAGCTTTTCTACTAATAAAAAACTACACAAATTGTTAAACGTATTCGAGTCACAGATGTTATTTTGTATGACAGTAGCGAAAAGAAGCGAGCGACAGTAGCGAAATCTAATTTGGGTTTATAACGATATCAAGAAGTATTTTCCGTAACTAATATTACACTAAATTGGAACTAAACTAATCCGTTTAATGCCTCTCCACGTGAAGGTTGGCCGTCAGCACTGCATGTTTCTATATTAGCCACCTATGATGTTACGCAACCAAGACTTATACTTACTCATTAACAAGCGACCCAGACCCCGGCTTCGCACGGGTGCAATGTACATATAAACCTTTTTCTTGAATCAATCTATTTATTACAAAAAAACCGCATAAAAATCCGTTGCGTAGTTTTAAAGATCTAAGCATACATAGGGACAGAAAGCCAGCGGGAAGCGACTTTGTTTTATACTTTTTAGGGATACGTTTATTGCTCTTCCACGCTGGTCTGGGGGAAAAGAAAAAAACGTAGAATGTACCAGCTGCTTCTCTTCCCGCGCAGATCGTAAAAGTCGATTGAGGGAATGGGTAAAATCTGAGAAATCAAGTTAATAGGCTGCGGCTAACAACCAATCACTATTTTGATTCCGTTTTTCCACCTAATGCCCACCAATATGCTAAAGTGGCCTTCAGATCTTATAGACCTAGGCTCTTTCTACCCCGCAAGGGAGGAAAAAGGACGTGATACTATGTATGTTTATTGCTATAATATATTTCAAATTAACGTTCACATTCATAAAGGCATATAAAAATTTTAACGTTCACATAAACAATTGAATTCCTAAGGCTATATACAAAGGCATTATTTTGTAAATACAGTCGCGGGATAAGAAAGAATCCGATCTCGAGCGCCCTTCAGCCGCCGTGGAGTGGCATTATAATTATCGCGTAATGATCGGCCGGTGCCTTCGGTATGGCCTCAGTATTAATCCCATGCATTGGTGTATGTTCACGGTCAGATATTTTAAATTTAATAAGCGTTTTTTGATAAGTTCCATGTAATACATCAATTTCCATCAAGATTAAACAGAATAAATACATACTTAATATTGTTAGAATTCTCTTTGATTCATAAACAGGAATTTGACATGTGATATCTGTTACAAGTGTCCCGGAATATGAGAAGTAAGTGCGATAATTTCGTTCTGTTTAAAATAAAACACAGCACAAATGTGCTTTTCATACAGTGACTTATTCTCACATTGTTATATATGTCATTATCGGTATACCTCTTACTCTGTAGCCATTTACTTTGAAGAGCCATGCCATCTCTCTTCCTAACCAAATAAGTATTATAGTTAAAACTCATCTGTAAACACAAATACCTAATATGACAATTTAAAAAAATCACGGTTGTGTTATTTTAATGCACCAGTAGACTCTATGCCACGTACTACGTTCTCTATGGCACGACAATAGAACGCAGCTATTTTCTTGTGCTCCTCACAGCGTCCAAGTATGTACGGAAACCGCGGAAGTGCGCTTTCGAGTCGATTGTTTCATGAGATTTTAATAACGGTGCACCAAAGACCCGGCCCAAACGCTGCTTGACTTCAAGATCGTAGCCACTCCACCCCGACGGAGGATTTGATTTTATTTAGTTTGATTGTATAGGTTTTGAGATTATAACCATTAAATAACCTTCCCGTTTAATGAGTTTATTGCAACTCGTTTTTAGTTGAAAACAAATATTTAATTCTCCAATTACTTGAAATAACGCTCTCAAAGGGTTAAAACCTCGACTATTGATAATTACGAAAAAAATTGGCTGTCGGTTTACGGACGAACGTGACGATGATCGGATGACGATTTTCACGTCAAAACTTCACTGAAAAAATTATCGGAGAATTAAGACATGTTATAAGGATAGTCTTCAATAACTTTTCTTAAAAATATGTGTATTATATGTGCACGCGTACGTATTATAACCGCCTCATTGACGTATAAGTTGTAAGATTTTATTTACTGAACGTATCATAGATTTATGAAATAACTAGCTTTCGCCCGCGGCTCCGCCCGCATTAATGTCGATCCCTCGGGAATAGTACTTTTTACAGGGATAAAAGGTAGCCTATGTCCTTCTCCGTACTCCAGAGAACTTGTATGCAAAATTTCATGATGATCGGTTTAGTAGTTACAGCGTGAAACCGTAACAAACAAACAAACAAACTCACTTTCGCATTTATAATATTAGTAAGGAAGTAAGGATTGAAAACAAAAAGTGAGAAATGAGGACACATTTCCCTTGCATTTTGTAATACTCAACTTGAATCAACCTGATCACAACAAAACATCGGAATAGGTGTGAAAAACACCAGCTAATGAACCCAGCATACATCATTAACCGGCGCTCCTGAGGGCCCGCAAACAATCCAGCGTTCGCGACTGATACGAGTAGTGGATTCGTTACAGCGCGGCTCGAGAGCGCCATTGTGAGTGGAGCGCTGTTGGCCGACACGTGGGTAATTGCCGCGAGCCTACACAGCCATCCTGGAAGAGTTTGGTTTACTTGGATGATTTTATAGAATAGGGTCAAATTAAAAATAGATATAAATATAATCAATACACACTCGTTCTTGACTGAAAGTCATAATGGAATAGTTACAATATGGCTCGATATCACCATTGTAAGTGAAGCACTGTTCGCCGACACGTGGGTAATTGCCGCGAGCCTACACAGCTATCAGTGACGTGCACAGACATTTATCATAGGGTAGACATAATTATAAAACTTACCTTACAAACATACCACCTATATACCTTACCTTACTATACGGCTAGTTATCTACAACTCGTTTAATATTATGATAGTCTTTCGATCTTCGACCGCAAAAGTATTCAAAACAAGCGAAAGATAAGAGATATGATAACAACCTGCGAGCCACGTACACGTAAGGTTTAAGATTAAACGTGGATTAAACTTTAGAATAACTAACCATAACTAACCGGTTAGGTACTTGATTTGTTATTTTGCGTGTTCACAAAACACTTAATATTTCGATTTCGGCATGCAAACACTAAGCGACACAACTTTCACATGAAAATATTTTTGTCACAAATGAAATTTAACTGATAAAGCATTTAATTTTTAAATAAAACTTTAATCTTGGATTGTTAGTAAACACGTTAATCAATGACATTTACATAAGTATGAATAATATCTATAATGACATTGACAGGTGACGTTGACATTAATATCGCGCGCGGCAGCCAATAGAAACCTCGGAGACAGTGTCTCAAATTCACACACACAGCGCCAATTTGCTTTGCATGTGTGAGCCGATGAAAGATGTTTACTTGTACTACTACAAAAGCGATTTCCTATCGGTGTATAATAATTTTCTATGTGTGCGTGAAAAGTCAGACCTTTGAAATTTTGTCTTACGCGGCTTACGCGTATAGATACTGCTTGGCGCGGGCACGCGCGGACCGCGACCGCAGCACCGTACTTGATCAAAATCGACTATAAAGTATTTGCTAGCAGAATTTTGCAGGCGCACCGAATATAATTCTTTTTTGTAAGAAAAAAAATTGTATTTATTTAGCGACTGCAGGGTAGACATTGTCTAATAGTCTATATGGACTGCACGTCACTGACAGCTATCCTGGGAGAGTTTGGTTTACTTAGATGATTTTATGGAATAAGGTCAAATACAAATAAATATTATCAATATGCAATCGTTCTCGACTGAAACTCATAATGGATTAGTTACAATGCGGCTCGATATCACCATTGTAAGTGGAGCACTGTTCGCCGATACGGGGGTAATTGCTGCGAGCCTGCACAGATAGCCTGGTAAAGTTCGCAATACATGGATGATATAATATTGCAGAGTCACACGAACAGAAAGCAACCTGTAGCAATATTTTGTAAATACAGGTCGTAAGAGCCATTGTGATGTGAGTGGAAACAATGTTGGTCAACACGTGGGTAGTCACCACGAGCTTACACAGCTACCATAGCTGTAGACACCATAGCAAAGAATCACGGAAAACATAGCCAAATATGTTTCACACAAGTACGCGTTAATGTATGTCGTTTTATGTGTTTTCAAGCGAGTTCACAATGCGCATATCCTTCAAAATTGGCTTGTACATTTATTGAAAAAAAAAAAGGTTTTGTGATACATAAGCTGAACAAAATGTTCCCGAACTAGCAATCTAATAGCATAGTTCGCACCTCACAGGCTAGTTTTCTGGGTCACAATAATAATATTAAAATTAGTCCTGCCAGTTAGATATTCAAAAAATATTTGACATGTATTTTTCTTTTGTTAATAAAGTTAAAGCGCGTCAAAGTTCATGAGTGGGGACTAGTGACGTCACAGTTTGCTAAAAAGTGTACAAAACTATGACGTCAGACAGAATTTTAACGGCCTATATCTTTATTATTTTTTGGTTTATTGACAAAAGAAAAAAATACGAGTACAATATATTTTTTTTATCTAACTGACGGACTAATTATGTGTTTTTAGGAAACTAGCCTATTGGTAAATTACTGATATCTATAAACAATGTATTTCCTCAGAATTGTGACCTAATCCAAACTTCTCATTGTGCTCATTGTTATCGGTACAAGATGCACTTAATGGTTTAAAACATAATTTGATAAGCGATATCATCTAATTACATTAATTCATCTCACCCATAGCACCAAAGTCATAACATAAAGAAGAAATCTCAAACTATGCCCCAGCACAGCTATATTCAGCAACCCTATCCACTTCATAATAAACTGCGACCGATGTCTCACCCTGTTTATAATAGATTTAATGGCGACCTACATTTACCTATTGTCCCGAAGATGCTTTACGTCTCCCTAAGAACAGGTAATGACGTTATTTATTGGCACTAAACGCGCATCAAGCCGCACAAAGAGTCTAACAGCCTTCACAGAGGGATCTCCATATAAAGGGCGATAATTTGATAGTTGAAGACTTTGAGTACGGTTACACGAACTATTCGAGAAGTTTCCATGTAGGACTGGCTTTGTTGCTTAAGGATGCTAGCTTGTTAATGGCTCTAAGTTCAATAATCTTGATTAGTAACAATGTTCAGTCGGGAGGTCGGGTTAAGCGGTTCTAACTAAATGTTACCACCTTTGTAACGTCTAGGAAAATACTTTATTTGTGCATTCCGAAAATGATAATAAAAATTATACAATTATTGGAGGCAAAAAGATTTTGCAAACAATTGAATCTTCTTAAAAAGACGCCTCTTATAAAGAGTACATAACTGAAGCACTTTGAAAACCGAATTACCTACCTACCTTTCACGATGTCTCTTACGATATTTTCTAACTTGCTTCGGTTATTTTGTCGATTGAACATACAGCAACATTCGACAAATAGTTTTACTTTTTTTATCAAAATTAATTCAGATGATCGTTCATGTCATGTTTATGGGACTGAATGAAGGACTACATAGAAGGTAACCTTCCATTTAGTCTTTATAATACTCTTTATTTATTACGAAAAATTAATTTGTTGCTTAATTTTGACAAACATATTTTTTTGAAGTGAAAACTTAGCGGCGTTTTGCACTATTTGGGATGGGTAAAAAACGTTAAACTCGCGTCAGACACATGCCCTGATCGAAAATTCATAAGACGGATACGTGACCTGAGACCGCCGCAAAGGCAAATTTTTTGCTTCTGCCGGCACTCCCGAAGTGGAACCCGCGCTAAACGTGGCTTTTAGGTCTTAAAGACCTTATGGCTCTGTCTGCCCCGTAAGGGAAAAAAGACGTGATAGTATGTATGTATGTCTATTTTTTATATTATAGTAGCGTATTAATATTATAGTGTTCATTTCTACAAATCCTATCAACACAGCATAACATGTATTCAGAAAATCCTTTATCTAACGTAAACTTCCTTCACATATCTATTAAACATCAACACGGCTTCTTGTATCGATAGTTGGTCCTTCGTGTCCGGATTAAGACTACCCTCAAAAGGATTTAGTAGCCTGAGGCGAATTGGCCCTTCTTTGTCTAACCCGATTGGAGTTACGCCTCTGGGACAGGTGTGGGCTTCCTTAGGAGGATTTTAATTAATAATGTCCCAATAGTGTGGTGGTTAGTGATTTATCGGGCTGGTCTCGGGGCTTATGAACGCTCCAGCGGGCTAACTCCTTTGAGCGAGTTTGCGTTCAATGAGATGCCTTTGCGTTGCTCGCTTGAGGCTTGTTTTGGATAGTTTGTATCAAATGATGTTGCTAGAATGCGCGCTTGTAATGGCACAACATGATCATAAAAGAGTATGGTCGCACGCAATTCTCCTTCAAATGTATTTATTTGTTTATAAGGAAAAGGAACACCAACAGTATATATACAATACATTGCGTTAAAACATTAAGTAATAAAGTTGTTCTTATATACATACGAGTACCAATTACAGGTGCATACAGCATTTACAATAATTGCAATTCAAAATATGCAAATTGTGATAGATACTCAATCAGTTGATTGCTCAACTCGTAAAATGAAGGAATTTCCATTTCATATGACTAGCTCCGTGGCGCAGCGGTCAACACGCCTGCCTGCGACACGGAGTGACCGGGATCGATCCCCGGCCAGGTCAAGATGGAAAATGATCTTTTTCAGATTGGCCTGGGTCTTGGATGTTTATCTTTATATGTATTTGTTATAAAATATAGTATCGTTGAGGTAGTATCCCATAACACAAGTCTTGAACTTACTTTGGGGCTAGCTCAATCTGTGTGATTTGTCCGTATATATTTATTTATTATTTATTATATTTCCACGGACTGGTTTCGTATAGTTTGTATTAAATGAGTCAAGTATTTATAAGTTACATAAGTTGGTCATAATAAAAGGTAAACTGAAGAGGACTTTCCATAGGAACTCTATCAATAGATGTTAAGAAAAATATATGTAGTTATATTTACAAATATTTATGCAACAAAACGATTTTTAGAATTTTTTTGGACAAGCGTTTACTGTAACCCAATTAGTATTTAATATAGCGACTTGGCTCTTTAGTAAGAATAGCTATCATAACAACCTAAGTTGTTAAGATCAACAATGCATTATTTGTAAATTTTAGCTCAATGGAACACCGAGCCTAATTTGAGCAAGCTTATTTTTACGCGAGTATTAAGCGTGCAAGCTTATAATTACCAAGAAACGTCGTTACAGATGGAGCTAAATAGAATCGTGATTAGTAGCTTATTACTTTTAATACAGTTTTGATAAAGAATGGATAAGATAAGTAAGAAATGTGTAAGAAAATATGTTTTTGATTTTTCGATAAAGATTTTATGATTTCATTTCCTGCTACTATCGTGTATTATATTATTAAGAGAATTCTATTTATTTGTTCCCTAAACGCAAGGCACGCAATCGGTATCAATACTCCTGAGATACCAATAACTTATGACGTCAGAGGGTCGAGATATATTGTCTCTGTGGGCCTGTTTATCTCGCGATATTATGTTCGATCGCATTCTGATGGAGTAAGTGAATTTTGGGAAACTTATGGTACGTATAACATTCTAGTAATAAAATATTTTTGTTAGATTTACTCAACGCATTAGGATGCAATCCCACACGACACGGCATATACTGTTGTCCAAACGTTAATAATGTTTAATAACCTAAGAACATTTCAGAACAGAACATTATTCGGAAGGCTCAAACTCGTTTGAAATTTAAGAATAGAGTCAAAGCTCATTTTGTACAAGACTTGCTAGATTGTTCATAATATGTATGGAGTTTATATATTGCTTATTATATTAATATACTTATATACTAGTGTATGTTTTTATGTATTTTATTATTCTTGGTTATAATTTATTTTCCAATATCAAAATTTTGCACTACCCATCAATTCTCAATATCCACCCAGTTGGTTGACTGGTAGAATTTGGCTTTAAGTCCGCCTTTACACTGTATCGTATATGAAGTTAAATAAAAAAAAAATAATAAAAAAAACATTTCTGCTTTAGACACTTTTTAATGAATACCGCTGTAGTTTCTTAATGCAATTTATTTTCCTATTTTCTATAATTTTAATGCCTCAAGACGTTCACTAAGACGTTAAGGGCAAGGGGTGGCCGCCCACCCAGCGCGGTTAACGCGAATATGTAAGCTCAGGGGGTTTCATTAACTGATCATGTTAAGCCGATGATGGTAGCCCTTGTTTTGGGATCGGACAGTAGTTATAGAATGTCGTTCAGAATAAAACTAGTTCGCGAGAAACATACTTTAAATAACGGACCAGCCGGGGTCTAAGGGAAAATAGTATTATGAAAAGACTTATTTATGTTATTTGTGTATAGGTACTATAAAGACGAGTGAAGATATTTTAATAAGTAAAATCACTTGTAAAACAGAAATAAAGGTTATCTAAAATGTTTATCATCAAAGGCCAGAAAGAATACTGTCAGATAAGATGAGCTATGTTATTTTCGTGTGTATAAACAGTTAAGACTGTCATCTATTTCAGCCATAGCCTTAGGCTTAGAGAGCTTTCCAACATGAATCTATACTATATATAATATTATAAAGCTGAAGAGTTTGTTTGTTTGTTTGTTTGAACGCGCTAATCTCAGGAACTACTGGTTCAAATTGGAAAATTCTTTTTGTGTTAGATGGTCCATTTATTGAGGAAGGTTTTTGGATATAAAACATAACGCTGCGACCAATAGGAACAAAGCATCAATAGAAAATGTTTTGAAAACGGGGGAAAATTATTCATAGTTTCGTAAACAGTTCAAATTGCCGCAGACGAAGTCGCGGGCAACAGCTAGTACTTATTATAAAAAGGAAAAATGCATTATTCTTTACAGGCAGTTCGCGTTCAAGCGACGTGCTTACTAAAACCAAAATATCGTTATGGCATCGCGACAGAATACTTGAGACTCGTTCTTTTGCCGCTGCCAGAGCCGTTGGTGGCATTGAATCTTGAGAAAATCCGTCATGCATTGTGTAATTGCTGCTTTGATTTCTCACTCGACAAACCGCGCCACGCGTCAAAGGAAATCACAACTCTTTTCATTGCACTGCGATAGATTTCGCAGGTCTATCGTTGTTCCTAATGTCAGGCGTCCGAAGGACAACAGTGCGATGCTAGACTTGTCATCACCTCCTGTCTTTACTCTGGTATCTCACTCTTTACAAGCCCGAGCTGCAAAGAGCGACAGCTTGACCCTTAATTTCATAATCTTGAGCTGTTACGAATTTATCGAAATCTTTAACTAAACCGAGTATTTTTTCCCGACATCAAACAATAATTACACCATAAATTTTATTAAAAAATAATTTCTCACATTATGTTAACGGCGCACTCACTAAAACCAAAATGGCGTTATGGCGGGCGTGCATCGCGACAGAATACTTGAGACTCGTTCTTTTGCCGCCGCGAGTGTCGTTGGTGGCATTAAATCTTAATAAAATCCGTCATGCATTGCTGTAAAGCTCTTTGATTTCTCACTCGGCAAACCGAGCCGCGCGTCAAAGAAAATCACAACTCTTTTCATTGCACTCCGATAGAATGTTCAGTGTTCACAAAGACCGCCGTATAATTGATCCCCCTCGTCTAGTTTTTAAAGGATAGCTGTGACGCGGGAAGGGTTCCGATGGGTATTTTAAGATTATTTTTCACGTAGAATGGTTATTATATTCATTGACTCTTTAGTTTAACGACGCGTAAAATGTTTAAGTAATGGGTGCTAAGAGTATCTTATAAAAGTAAAATCTTGTATTTGATATATTGCGTTGGTTTTTATAACTTTACGTTCCAAAACATGTGGAAAGCTATGACAAACTCAAATGTAAATGTGAATTATTGTTTTCTGATTAAAAAACACTTTGATCTGTTCCTTACAGTACTTACTTTTGATAGTCAGGATTAAAGGATATTCATGTGAAAGCAATAGATATCTCGTGAGCAAAAGTATAGGCAGGCTGTAAAACCTTTTCCCAGTATTTTCAGCATGAGAATTGTGAAATTAGTTGATTTTTGCAGAATATCGTGGATTCTAAAGCTTTTTTTTTTGATTTGTGTAAGCGGCCAGCACTGGTGTCAGATTTTTCAAGCTGCCTAAAGCATCTGACATAGTTTAACGACTGCCTTCAATGATGACAGCTGGGACCAACGGCTTAACGCGTCTTACGAAACACGGAGTCCGGTCACATATCCTAGTAGGCATCGCGCTCGGATTTACTTACCATACGTAAGCGCTACGCTCATGACCACTGGACCATCGGGCTCCTCAATTCGAAATCATAAAAGCTGATGATGCAAACGGGAATAAGCTCAGATAAGAGACAGCGAGAGAGAGGTAAACAAAGATGACATCATAAAAACATAGAAATTTATCGTTTTATGACAATTATATTCAAGTTCTAACTCTAGCCTATGCTGTCCTACTGGAGGGCAAAGGCTTTTGAGGACCTATATTTCCGATAGGATTGAAGCTTCGCTTTCCATCTTTCTGGGGCGTGCCGCTCGTTATTAATTTTATTTGACAATTACAGTATACGCTCAACAAAAACCTTTGAAAAAGTTAAAGTCAAAAGAATCGCAACAAATCTGAAAGGAACCCCAACAGAATAGACGGGAGGAATGCAATTCCGAGAACCTGAATACACTGGACAGTGTACCTTCAATTTACTAATACAAATAAGCGCGACTTGCTCATAGAGGAGACCAAGACACAGAGCTACATAATCTTAAAATGAGTTCACATAAGTCGTGAACGTGAAAAAGTAAGAACAGCCTCCGTGGTCCAGTGGTTAAGGCGTTTGCCTGTTGACCCGGGGGTCGTAGGTTCGATTCCCACCGGAAGCATACTTTGTTTAGTTGTTTTCCAGTTTGGTTAGGACATTGCAGGCTTGAATCACCTGATTGTCTGATAATAAAGATGATTCCGTGCTTCGGAAGGCACGTTAAGCCGGTGGTACCGGCTGCCATCTGGTAGTTGTTAAAGGAACCACGTCAGAGGCCGAGAGGCGGTTCCGAAGAACTCTGACACCAGGGTGTGCATGGTTCGATTGACCGTGACACCTACTCGAAATGATGATGATGATGACATAAGTCGTTTTAGAGTGCAGCTGTTCTGGAGTTATCCAGCTGCACTATAAAAAACATTAAATTAAGTTTGTTACTGGATGCCGGTGTAATTTAGCTAGTATGTCCTACTAAACAATTACTGGTTAGTGAGGACTGAAGCAACTTGAACTAATTTGAAATATGTTGAAAACCCTTCAGTCTACATTATAAAGAATTATGCGGACATTTAAAGAGTAGACAGATCCTAGTAGCGTAAGAATAAGGACACGTCTAATCGTCTAATGAGATGGTGTACGTCCATATGCAGATTTGATAACCACAAAATTTTTATGGAAACTTTTCAAATTATTTCAGAGGCTCATCATATTATTCTATCGATAAGTTTTTGAATCTGCGTGGAATGAACATGCTAACTCTTAACCTCAAAAACTACTGAGTTGAGTTTGATGAAAGTTACTAAAAAATATTTTTTGCTATTCGATAAATAGTTTCTAAGATATATCCGGATAAACATACAAATATACATACATACACTAATGAAATTTGGCCCACATGTTTCGAATCTGATACAGGCTAACATATCTAATAACCGTGCAATTCTGAAAATATTACATACCTACGAGTAGAATTATTAACTTCCTTTATTTACTTTTTTCCTCGTAACTCAAGAGTCTTGTACTCTGCAGTGTCTCATCTATGTCTCGGTCCTTCAGGGCCGCTACGGGCGACGTTTTCAAAGGACCCATTGTGCGCTCCCTCAATCGAGGTCCCGATTATTGGAAAGAAAACACTCTCATCTATATTTTAAATAATGATCAGGGCACGGGCGGCGAACAATTGGGCGCTTTGGGGTTGATAGATTGCAGGATACCGGCAATAAAGGCCTTTGTGGACGTGTCAAATGTCGTGCAAGGGGCCTTGTCGTGTTATCGTGTACTGGGGATGTAAAGGTATTTTTAATTGACAAATAGGTAAGACTATTTGTATAATATTTTATTTTTTTATTGGCAATAGTCATTAAATTAAGATAAATATCATACATGACGCTTGAAATTTTACAAAGAGACTTTTAATTGGCAAATATGCAAGTTTTAGGTCATAATCATGAACTATAATATTATTAGGTGCAGGATTGATGAAGATACTTAGTATACAGACATAAACCTTACACAAACCATAGTACTGGTTTCTATCAGTGGTTTTGCTCGAGTTATTGTAGCATTTCTCAGAAAAAGAATTTTTACTGGTCAATCGGGGTAGATCAGTTGTTTTAAGGTTTTGTCCAGTTAAATTTGTTACTCTCTTAATGTATGTCTTCCACAAATCATAAAGTACAATAGGTGACAGACAATACAAAGTTTAAGATTATTAATGGATATGAAGAGGAGGATACATTAATAATTTGCAGGTTCCTCTCTCTCTCATCCAGAAATGTTCTCGGTAGTATCTTTGGCTATAATATTTAAGTTTATCTATGCCTTAAGTATTCGTGTTAAAAACAAATAACGCGAATTTCGCTTAGAATTAAAACAACTATAGTAAAGATATTATGAAGACAACAACAAAAGTCAGAACAAACTTAAACACCTTCGCACTTCAGTCGAAATTGCAACTATTTCCGAATTTTGGGGGTTACGCTAAGAGGATCGCGTGTTCGCAGCCATTTCGCTTTGTTTAGACGTGTTAGATCGATGTGCCTAATGTATGGGAAGGCATTAAATAGAGTACAGATGTATTGCGTAGCATCATGTTTTTTTTTTTTTAGGAACATATACTTAATATTAACAAAAAGGTCCGCTACCAAAAGGTGGTGATTACAAATGTTAAAAAAAATCTGCTGGCTTCTGTAGATTTAGCTCAATCCTTTCCACGCGTACTGATTGAGTACCGTGTACGTCATGAGCGCCAAATATAGGATTCAGGCTGCGTCTCCACCAAAGTCTTGCGAGGGAGCAGAATGGCACGCGAGGAAAAATCTACTTTTAGTCCAGTCTGTAGCTGACGTGGGACTGGGCGGGTCACGTCTGTGACGAACTGAGTGAGCCTTTATATAAAGGATATTTTACTATTGGAGTAGTAATAAATCATACTTCGACGCGGCCCTGTAGAATGCCGTCAGACAAACGGTGCCGTCAGATAAACCAATAAAGTGACTTCTTGAATACCTAAGGATGGTTGTCGTGGAAGGGGCAAGCCAGGAAAATGATGGCAAGATGACTTCGACGCCTTTCAGTGTGGCTGGTCAATATCAATCGAGATAAATGGAAGGAGATGAGAAAGACTTTGGCCAAGCAGTGGGACAGTATTGATAAATAAAAAAAATATTTTTTTTCTGAAACCTACTAGGTGAATATCGGTTCTTGGCGATATTGATGCACTGTCAGTCAAACAATTAATCTAAAAACAAAACGCGCGTAGATTCCTACCGGACTTGTTCGGTTTTCCCCTTCTAAGGGGAGAGAGACAGGCCTGCCGTGGCTATTAACAACCTATATTTTAGATCATGCGAAATAAAGTCGGTGAAACAATATAAAATGTTAAGTTTTCATAATATAAATGAATGATCATATAGTATGTTATGGCCAAGTACCAACGTACTTTTACAATATAGCATTTTGTTAACATATTATTTAACTCGGAGTAGATCCTAATTAGAGAGAAAACATAGTAACAGGACAATGCTAATACGATAATTTACGAATCGGTTCTACAAACTGGAGATTCTACATCCCTGAGTTACAGTTCCATTCTTTCATTATTTGTGGTACATATAGGATAGGCATCGGAATGCAACGCCGCTGGGTTTAATTTGCCAGTTGTCCATTTGTTCCGATTGCGGGGCTTATTTATCGTACCACCAAGATTGGTTGCAAACTAACTTGCGAGACTTAGTACGGCCGTTTTCTCAGCAACTGATGTGTGTTTTACCTGTCTTGTTAACGAGTAGTAAGAGTTCCTTCAAGACTCCTGTTTCGCCATTATAGTAAAAATAAATATATATAAATAAATAAATATATACGGACAAATCACACAGATTGAGTTAGCCCCAAAGTAAGTTCGAGACTTGTGTTATGGGATACTATATTTTATAACAAATACATATATAGATACACATCCAAGACCCAGGCCAATCTGAAAAAGATCATTTTTCCATCTTGACCTGGCCGGGGATCGAACCCGGTCACTCCGTGTCGCAGGCTGGCGTGTTGACCGCTGCGGTACGGAGCTAGTCAAATATATATTTGTATGTCTGTTTTTAAGAGAGATGCCTATGCCCTATAGAGTTAAAGATGGAGGCTTATTTATCGTTCAACAAGATCGGTTGCAAACTAACTTCATAGACTTAAGTGCAGCTGTTTTCTCAGTAACTGATGTGTATATTACCTGTCTCGTTAACGAGTAGTAAGAGTTCTCTGAAGTCTTCTCTTTCGCCTTTATAATGTCTGTTTAAGGCGAGATGCCTATGTTCTAATAGTGTTAAAAATGGGGGCTTATTCTTCGTTACACCAAGATCGGTTGCGAACTAACTTGCAAGCCTTAGTACGGCTGTTTTCTCAATTACTGATGTGTTTTACCCGTCTTGTTAACGAGTAGTAAGAGTTCTCTTTAGACTCCTGTTTCGCCTATGTAGTGTCTATTTTTAGGAGAGATACCTAGGTATGTCCCAATAGTGTTAAAAATGGGAGCTTATTTATTGTTCACCAAGATTAGTTGCGAACTTTAGTACGGTCGTTTTCTCAGTTACTGATGGGTGTTTTACCCGTCTTGTTAACGAGTAGTAAAAGTTCTCTTTGAATTCTGTTTCGCCTTTACTATGTCTGGTTTTAGGTGAGATACCTATGTCTTATAGAGTTAAAGATGGGGGCTTATTTATCGTTTTACCAATATTGGATGCGAACTAATTCGCGGCACTTATTGCAGTCATTTTCTCAGTTACTGATGTGTGTTATACCTGTCTTGTTAACGAATAGTAAGAGTTTTTTTTAGGCTTCTGTTTCGCCCTTATTATGCCTGGTTTTAAGAAAGATGCCTATGTCAAATAGTCGCAAAGACGTGGGTTTATTTATCGTACAACCAAGATTTGCTGCTAACTAACTTGCGAGACTTAGTGCGACTGTTTTCTCCGTTACTGATGTGTGTGTTACCTGTCTTGCTAACGAGTAGTAAGAGTTCTCTTTACTCCTGTTTCGCCTTTATTATGCCTGGATTAAGAAGAGATACCTTTGTCTTATAGTGTTAAATAAAAGATGGGGCTTATAGACCGTTTTACCATGATTGGTTACGAACAAACCTGATACACTTAAATGCAGCTGTTTCCTCAGTTACTAATGTGTGTTTTACCTCTCTTGTTAACTAATAGTAAGAATTATTTTTAAGTTTCTACGTATATAGTATCACTATTCCTACGGGTTTATGATAGATCAAAGATGGACGGTAATCAGAAATAATGACAGGCAGCAAGCCTATAACCTCCATCTCCATATTAACGCCAATTCCCACAGTCGATATTTGCTTTCAAGTCTCTGTTATGTTGTAAAGTATAATTTCCTTGTTAAACAAGCCATATTCTACACTCTCAAAGATTCAAAGATTTATTCAGAAAATAGGCCTTTTCGGGCACATTTTCACGTCAATTTACATTTTAAATAACACTTATTATATTATATTTAAATTAATTATTATTGTTTAAAAGCTACAAACTACTAGTCTCAGTCATCTATATTGAATAAGTAATATGCTTTTAATCTGTTTGAGATCGAACATAAGATGCTCTATAATAAGGTACTGAATTTTCTACTCTTTACATTCTATTGTTGACGATGTGACGATCGTGACGTACCTTCAGATGTAGGTATAAAAATGGTTTGGCCACACAAAACTCATAGTAAAATAATTAATCAAAAATTACTACCAATAGTCATAATGTTACTGCCTAGACTTTAAATTCTAATCTATTTACTGTCCTACATCCAACGAAATAGTAACAAGAGCATCCAGGGCAATTTATTGCTATGTGTTCGCCCTTGGGCGGCCAACTGCCCTCTGCCCGGCTCGATTGTTAATCTGAACTTAGGTGTACTTTTCACCTTGCCCGTTTGCCCGTTTGGCCAAGATACTCTTAAATCTGATAGAATGTGGGGCATTTAAAGGGTGATTCTATATCGGAGATGATTTTTCAATAATTAATTGTATAGTTATCTCTTAGTTTTACTGTCCAGAAGTGTAAGGGACGTTCAGCTTAGTATATTAAATCAATATGATGAATAATAAAAATGTATATGTCGATATTGAACGTTTTTTAAGCACAGATAGGATATTTTCATATTTATTGTAACAAAGTTACATATTCACGAAGGTTATTAAACTCTACTTAATTTTTATTTTTCACAAATTTGTTTTACTGCATTTTCCTTTCTATGCCTTTTAGCCCTTCATATTTTTCTACGTGTTATCAACGAAATGGTGGTGTAATGATGTGGTGTTGATTCAATGGAACCCCCTGGCGACAATTCCCATGAATCCGCTGGTTTGATCATAGACGCAGTAGCAGTAAGGGAGCGACCACCAGCCCGCTATGTAAATCTCACTACAGCCGCACCATGACACTTTATTTTAGTTATTCCACACATTGTTCATAAACATGGGCATTTATAACACCAAATTACACTGATTTCACATTATAAAGTCCACTAGAACCAATTTGCAAAACAATCCAAAACAAAAACCGTGCAGTCCGTCGAAATTCCCGCCAAGAACTCCAACTCTATTGTTGAATGAGTTGAATGTTATTACTTTATGTTTTAAATTATTTTTGTTAGAAGGCCCAACTCTTATTAAATAGAACTTAAAACAAGTTAATATTGTATTGTAATATCACATGCTTTTGCAAATAAATATATCTTTATCCTTATCAGAATAGGATTATTTTAATAGTATAAGAGAAGTAACACCATGATTTTACATACAGTATTGGGACTTTACCCGATTCAATATTTGTCATGTAGAATCTCTTGACGTAAAGTGTTGTTTTCTTGTGATTTATGTTTAAAATCATGGTGAACAGGGATCCTAAAGCAGTTCTACCAGTGAATAGCTTAGCCCCTAAATCTCCTATTCTCTATAGCCCACGTCATTTTATGTATTTTTGATCCCCGTATTGTCTTAAAGGTACTCATGACGACCCATGTAAAAAATGTAAATTCTTATCATATATTTTCCGTGTTTTTTCTAACATTTACAATATCGTCATTTCTTTATGCATGTCATTTCCTTAATAAGCCCCACCTATCCTCATTAGTCATGCATTGCAGATCTCCTGATACTCTAATGTGTACCTCATCTCAGCCAATTTACTCACGAAAGGCATATTTCTTCCCCGCTTATCTTGTTCATTACACAAATGACGCTGATAAATCTTTTAAATAAGGGATGGGATGAACTAAAGTTATTTTACGCGCAATCACCCTTCGATTTAATAAGTTGGCCGCAAACTTCGGGCGCACTTTAAACCTTAATCTGTGTGTGCCGTCAATTAACCTGGCCTCCTCCTACACGTAAATGCTGAGCAAATATTGTCACAATTACTAGATAGCATCAGCCTGTAAACAGACGGCCGAAGATTGGTGCCCTTCGGCTGTATCTCAGCCAGGCCTGGCGACCGTTTTGGGAGGCGAGCAGGTGATGAGAATTAGCGGAACACTTAGTAGCGGACAGCGGTGGTAGAAGAGTGGTCTAAACATTAGAATAAAATGCGAATAATTTTATGAGAAACGGATTAAAATCTCTTTCTTCTGAGTTAGTAGACCAATCTGACTTATGTATGGTAATTTTCACGTGGGTTGTGGTAAAGCCACGCTACCGGCAAAATTTATTTTTGTTAGTAGCATGAATGAGCCGGCTCGTCCGGGGAAGTACCACACTCACAAAGAAAATCGAGATTGGATGCTTCGTTCAGTGAGTGAGAGTGCCGGTGGCCCATCTTTCCCCCCATGTCGTCTCCCCCAACTCCTTGAAAGGCCGGCAACGTTTCTGTCTCACCCTGGTATTGCAGTTATCCATGGGCAGCGGTGATCACTTACCATCAGGTGACTCGCTTGCTCGTTTGCCGTCCTATATAATAAAAAAGAACACACTGATTCCAGTGCAGAAAAACTACGTGAGGCAATCTGCTCACAAGCGCATGGTTTATAAGTGTGTGAAATGGAAAACGCAATGGCAAACCGCTCTATTATTCACCATTTTGTGCGTTTATTTCCCATAATACCACAAGAGCTGGGCTCTCAAATTTCAGAGAGCGATAATGTGTGTCTATCCCTCTATGTGTCACACACATGCACACACAGGAGATTAGATTCAGTAATTGTTAAATTAACCAAAAATCGCCAACAGTTCTTCCCTTAAACCGGCAGCTAAGACGTTTTCCTCGTTGGCTTAAGATCGTTTTATTAGGAACCCGGATGGACTTCTGGGATGGATGGAGGGGGATGTAAATTTACTGAGCGCCGCTACCGGCCGCGGAGGTGAGCATGCGATTGTTTTGTGTGTGTTTGTTGTGAGCTGTTCCGGATTAGGCACTATAGGACAGGTATGGCGCTTGATACAAGCGGTATAATGTATGCCTAATACTACTACTATATACAAACAAAACTTTATATCGGTGGTAACGTTGATAACAGATGGAGTCTGCAAATTTCTGGTTGGCGTTGGAAGGATGACGTCTCAAAGGTGGCTGGCAAGTTATGGAGAAGATAAGCGCCTATAAAACCATCCTGAATATCGGATCCGATGGGAGTGACGCCGCTATACGTTAGACACGATACGGGATATCTCCAGTCGTATCGCACGTATTGCGGCGTCCCTCTCATCAGATCAGGATGGTATAATACCCCCTATAATTACAAGACAAGAAGAAATGGAAGGAACTGGGAGAGGCCTTTGTCCAAAAACGGGCTACAATAGGCTGACTATGATGATGAATGCTGATTTGAAATGCTCAAAAAATATCTGTTAAAAAAATCCTATTATTTCGTCACAGAATATTTACTTGATTCTTAGTTATAAGTACATTATATTGTCTACCTTCCTCTCGTCCCATTGCAATGCCTTACAAGGTACATATGTATTTATACAAAATATTGTATATTTATGTGTTAGATCATATGTAATGCAATGTAATTACTTAATACATGAATAAATGAATATAAATGATTAGGAACGCCAATGTGAGTTGTCAATCAGTATCGCCAACGCTGAATGAATTCAAGTCATCCTCATCAACATCATCAGCTTTCTACGACCCACTGCTGGGTATAAGCCTCTTTTTGTTTGCACCATCCCTCTCTATCTCCAGCCATCACAATCCAACGGTTTAACGTGCCTACCGAAGCACGGAGAATCTCGGAGATATTTGTATGGCACTTTTTTTATGTATATTTGACGGCAAACGAGCAAACGAGCCACCTGATGGAAAGTGGTCACCGTCGCCCATGGACATTTTTTTAACACCAGAGGAGGTGCTGATGCGTTGCCGACTCTTAAGATACCTGTAAACACGCCTTTTGAAGGACCCCAAGTCATAGCACACTGGAAAAACCTCGGGAGTAAAACCACTTGTAGTTCGGCCCAGTGGTGACTGCGCCCGTTGCTTAATATGCGTAAGCGACTTCTGGGATGGCTGGAGGGGGATGTGAATTTACTGAGCGCCCCTACCGCTAAGCTAAGCGCTTATAATGCTCACGACCATTGGGCCATCATCAGGCTCCTCATATTCAGCTTAAAAGCAGATTTTTAATACCGAGCGAAAATCTACTAGTAGGCATATCTCGTCGACGCAAACTAACTTGGATAACAACGAAAGGAAAATATGACATTCCAGGAAGCAACTCATTCCAGGAGTATTCTGATTAGAATTCTTGGAAATCCTTAGCTGTGTCACTGCTACACGCATAATAAGTGTAAGGCTGATTTCATAGTGACGCGTTTGAACAACACCGTCCAGACGCGCGCGCTTGCAATTACACTAGATATGATATAATGGGTATCTCTTGAATAGGCATGTAACATCCTCGTCTTCATCGTCAATTAACATCAAGTGACATGGAGGATAAATGCCTACTTCAATATTAGTAAAAAAAAAAGATAGTATAATCTCTTTTAATTGTTACCCGCTTGGGAACGCGCGCCGCCGGCCAGCGCTACCGAAGCACGCGCTCAAAAATCAAATTGCAATAGTTTACGACGTCGCTGTTGCACTATTTACCATAGAAAATAAACAGCTCATCCTGTTATTATATGTATCCCAAAGATGATGACTATACACAACTATACATTGTAACGAAACGCGCGATACTAAAACTCGTTTGAGAGCGCACGGTCAAGCGCGCGCTGGTCAACCGCGCGTCTCGGAGGCGTCACTCTGAAATCAGCCTTTGATTCTGCATCACAGAAATATTATTGCAATTCCTGTATTACGACTTGTTTTTGGTGATAAGGTCGTCATTTAGACCTTTTTTGACGGTTTTTTGACAAGCTATGTGATTTTTTGTGAAATGTAAATTATTTCAAACTTTGGGAAACTCTGATAGCAATACTGTTATAGGTATCGACACGATCAGCTCAATTCATACTGACGCTCTCGTTATATCGGACTTATAAAACGATGATGATACACCGCAGGCAACATCCACCAAAATTACGATACCCCACCAGACATTGTTTCGAGTCGCAGCACGGGCAGCGGCGCGCGCGGCGACGCGCAAGGCGGCCCTAAGTGCTTAGAGGGAAGCGAAACCGTAGTGTCGCCACGAATACCATAATGAATAAAAAGCTAGTGTTAGGGCTGCGTCTCCAATGACGCGGAGTGGACTCGAAATCAAATGATGAGTCTTGTGTGTGATTGGTCAATTTATGAACCGCTAAGCTCCTCTCCGCGTCAGTGAAGACGCACCCTTTGTGGTGGCCCTAACACTCGCCCTGATTATAGTCTTCGTAACAGACCAAAACTAGTGGCGAATCCGACTATATCTTCTATTTTCGGGAGAAAATAAAATCGTTTCAGCGCGGCCTCTTTCTTTTGTTTATCCTTATAATTGATTTTGCATATCCTATAGGTATATATGGTACAAAGTCCACTGTCGTCTTAATCCAGCCAGCATCTCGACCATCAATAACAACTAAACAATGAACACGTTACATTGAAAAGAGGTCGATGGGAGGCGGCCATTAATCTCACTTGAGCGTTACCACAGAATTAATTATCCCCTGACCATACGATCTAATGGGCTTCCTGAGGGACCTTGGGCTTCCGATTAAATCACTACTTCTCATTGGGCGATTTATAGTGGCCAGCACCCCGGGTCCGAATGGCTTTACGGGCAATTGAATGCCACTAAGGAATTGGATTTGATTTCTATAAGATAAGTGTTATTTTTGGCGATACAAAGGTTTTGAATCGATAATAATATTTGGCTAGCCTAGCTCCGTGGCGCAGCGGTCAACACGCCAGCCTGCGACACGAGAGTGCCCGGGTTCGATCCCCGGCCAGGTCAAGACGGAAAATTATATTTTTTCAGATTGACCTGGGTCTTGGATGTGTATCTATATATGTATTTGTTATAAAATATAGTATCGTTGAGTTAGTATCCCATAACACAAGTCTCGAACTTACTTTGGGGCTAGCTCAATCTGTGTGATTTTTCCGTATATATTTTTATTTATTTATTTAATAATATAATAATAAATTTGTCGAATCGATCGAGTTAAGTAGTAAAATACTTTATTTTAATCGATATTTTTGCAAATTTGGGTTTGGTTTGGACTGTAGTTATTTTTTATATTTATGCTTGAAATATATAACATAAAATTGACAAATTATTTAACGCCTATCTCCCATTACAACGCCCGTCAGGGTTCTTAATTGTTACAATTTTTTCGTAAGCTAAGGCATTGTTCACACCAACGTATTGTCCGCTGCCAACTGTGAGCATGCTCACTGGTCAGTTCCGAACTTCCGATCAGCCGGTTCGGTGTAAACGAGAAGTTGATTATAACACGGAAAAGCGAAAAAACTGCTAAACACGCGCCCACAATCTGCGACGTACAATACGTTTGGTGTGAACGAAGCCTAAGACCTGCTCTTATTTTCAACTGGTAAAATCGACCCGCTAGTTAGTTTCCGCATGGTCCAAGATTCACCAATTGCCTCTATTTTTTAACTATTTTTCGAGTGGGTTTTTTGTCACTCGGACTCAAAGACGCTAATTAACTTTCGCATATACTTGATTCTCAAAACTATAAATTTACGCTTGTCAAACAACATAGAGAGCTTATCTCTATTTTGTTTGACTTCCTGTTGTTTCGATTTGACAAGCGTAAATTTATTATTTTGAGATAAATAGGTCTGTCTGATAAATAGGTCTATGGCAAACAACGACAAATAACATGTTAAAGCTTTCTATCTTTAAACTGCTTGCATTTTTTTTTCTTTTCGATTATTTGTTTTGGCAACCATAACTAAATTTTTGGCTGGCAACAATGACAACTCTAAGCAATCGAACTGTTCACACGCTATTCGCACGGTTCAAAATTTCTTCGAAACAGGACCACTTGTAGAGGCATATCGATTCTACCGGTTGAAAAATTGAGCTCCTGTATGATATTGATAATTGAAAAAATATTTTGAGAGTTGTTTCACAGCGAACCCACAATGGACTTAAATCGCCTTCGACCCCAATGGCCTTAAGACCGCGAATAGGCTAGTTTCCTGGGTCGTAATAATAACATAACAATTAGTCCGTCAGTTATATAATCAAAAAATATTGGACACGTATTTTTTCTTTTGTCAAATAAACAATAAAGATAAAGCGCGTCAAAGTTCAGGAGTGGGGGCTCGTGACGTCAAAGTTTGCTGTTGAAAAAATATTTTGAGAGTTGTTTCACAGCGAACCCACAATGGACTTAAATCGCCTTCGACCCCAATGGCCTTAAAACCGCGAATAGGCTAGTTTCCTGGGTCGTAATAATAACATAACAATTAGTCCGTCAGTTAGATAATCAAAAAATATTGGACACGTATTTTTTCTTTTGTCAAATAAACAATAAAGATAAAGTTCAGGAGTGGGGGCTCGTGACGTCAAAGTTTGCTAAAAATTGTAGCAAACTATGACGTCACACGGTACTTCAAAGGGCTATATCTCTATCATTTTTTGTTTAATCGACAAAAGAAAAAGTACTTGTCCAATATTTTTTGAATATCTAACTAACAGACTAATTATATTTTTTTAGGAAACTAGCCTATTGTACTTTCATCACAGTCACGTATATTCAATTACCAATTTCAATTAACCCTGATTACGTAAAATATATGTGAATTTTTTTCTCGGTTATTCGTCCACGAAGCGCGGTCTCAAGTTTTCTAGATATCCTAATTAAATTCGCTACGTTGACTGTTTTTCATCCGAAGTGACATTGACAACTCGGCGACCTTTTCACATACTATCAGCTAAAGGTCTTTGTAATATTAATAGCGGCATATTGTTGGACAGCCTGTAGGTGTGAATATGCCGCCCCTTAGCGATCAAAATCGGTTGATAAGTTAATGTATATTTACAGACTTCCCCACAGATGCTTCGAGCAGTAATTATATCATAATTACATAAAGTAAATAAAGTTTGAATTATGAGATAAGAAAAAAATAGTAATAAACAAGATGCTGCGAACCATAAATAAAAAAAAACTGTTTGCACTCTGGGGTTACTATTTTTGAAAGTATGAGAACTCGTCTTCGAGCGATTTTTGTTGGAAAAATCACTTGTTTCCAAACAGAGATAAACAACCATACAAACTTAAACAGCAAAGAAAATCAAAACCCTAGCTTCAGGTTCGCCGTAGTCAGATAGATAAATAAAAATTGGCTACATACCACTTTACTTCATTTACCAAGCACCTTTTGACTACGAATATTATCTTACCTGTAAGAAAAGAAATCATATTTAAAGACATAATAAAAGGGACAAAAGATTTTAGACCTTCAATACATCTGGGCATTTTTATACTTTTGTAAATTTAAATTTATGTCGAGAGGATGCGCTGACACTGCGTTTTAACACAGTTAATTATATGTTTAAATATTTTGTGTATATGTCAAGTGTGTCAGTATATATAGGCTAATAAATGAAAAAAAAATTAAATTTAGTTTTATTATTTGATGTTAAAGCGGAAATCGATAATCACATGTGAAAATTTCTAGTCTCTATCTACTTAGGGTCAATAGACAGTGTCGTCCTCAACTGCCTGTTCAGTGCTTGCGAGTATTGCATCCCGTAAGCGCACCTAGCCTCCCAAGCTGCTACTTGTTTTTACCATTTCTCCGAGTGAGTCCCAAGTCCAACAAATTCCTATCCTTGTTACGCTTTATAATATTATAAATAGGCAACAGCATTGGAAGCACAAGAAGCCAAAAAACTGTGCTCGTTAAGCCTGCCTGCCAAGAGTGGTGAGTATGACAATATCCTCGCATCCTCGCAGTGGACTTCCTACGGTTTGTGTTACAATACAGCCCTGAGACAGACGGATAAACGGACATCAGAGGTTTAGTTATAGGATTATTTATGGAACCCTAAAATCTAAAGTCCTCTTTTAATAATAGGGCTCTGACTTTGACTCGTCTTCATCGTCACTTACCATCAGGTGAGATGGGAGACAAATACATAATCCAACATTTAGTAAAAAAAAAAACCGGAATAACTAGGCATGACAAGTATTTATTTTTCCAGTAATGTTTTATACATAATTTCTAATCATCATTATCATCATTTCGATTAGGCGTCACGGTCAATTGACCAGGCACACCCTGGTGTCAGAGTTCTTCGGAACCGCCTCTCGGCCTCTGACGGGGTTCCTTTAACAACTACCAGATGGCAGCCGGGACCACCGGCTTAACGTGCCTTCCGAAGCAAGGAATCATCTTTATTATCAGACAGTCAGGTGATTCTCGCCTGCAATGTCCTAAATAATTTCTAATACATTGTTTCCAGAAAAGTACCAACATAGTTATTATTGTAAAGTGTCACTTAAGATATTAGAAATTTTGCTGGCTAATAATCAAAATGTAGCACTGCCTTAATTCTTAGACAATTTATAATTGTTCTTAGCCATTTATCCTTTCTTTTTTATGTATTTTGTCAATTTCGATGGTTATTGAGAATAGTCAATTTATTGCTTTGTGGTAAACCAACACTTTATGACCCTTATGCAATGAAAAAATCCTACAAAATCTCCGCAAAGAGACGGAATAAACGGTTCTGGCCTCATATTCCATCATAATAGCACCATACAAAATGTCAACATAACCTCAAACACTTGAATTCAAATCGTGCCGGTATGATAAAAAATAAGACAAAAACACGTAATAAAGGCTAAAAAACTACCTGGTATGGTGTTTCCGCCCCATTTTCCTCCAAATGCTTCAAGTTTATCGTAAATAAACAGTTTTCTTTCGAGTTCCAAACGTACAGCACATCATCTCTCAGTTCTAGTAAATTACGCAGCTTTCCACTTTGATTTTCATTTAGACTGTCTTTTACATCCGCGAATATTTTATGGTTAGCCAATTTACACTCGTACAATCGCGAATCCATCGTAAAATCGGAAAAACAATTCACTTGTTTTGGCACTAAAATACTGAACTTACGATTTTGACTTTTGACAGTGACAGCTAAAAACGCGCCGCATTGAAACAGCATGTGGAAGCGTTCTGGGATATTATACAGTAGACTCTATTGCATGCACATAAAGTTTATAGTTGATTATTAATATCGATTATTAAGTCCTTCGTAATTCGGTCTTTGGTGTTGAACGTTTCGCTGTACGCATGTGCTGTCTGTAGAAACGAAAACATTTTTTGCATATACTGTTTAAACATCGAGCAAAAAGAAGGGTATTTTATGTTTCACATGTTATTAGTCTGTCTGCGGCATCATGAAAGGATTAGAATACCGTTTTCTCAATTCTTAACTACAATTAGGCTAGGTTTACAGCCATAGATAGATGGCTGAGATTGTACTACCTTAACCGGTCAAGTGCGAGTCGGACTCGTTATCTATTGTTATAATATAATATATAAACATTATTAAAAATATTTTTATTATTATGATGTAACAAGAAGTGTATGCTATTCGTAATTATTTTTCCTTTATCTGTCCTATAAGAAGTTGCTTCATACCAAATTTCAAGTTTCTGAGTTAGGTTTTGATTCCCTTGCGAATTTTGAAAAAACACGATATTTTGCTGCATAAATGGCTTTATCTTTTGATTGCGTTGGTTAGTAGAAGTTCAATTTTTTCACAGCTCCAAGGGACAGTAGACCTGAGTATTTGATATGAATTTTAGCTTGATACCTGAACGCGACAGACCGACAGACGGATAACCGTGTGATCCTTTAAGGGTTCCTTTTAACCTTTGGAGGTACGGAACCCTAAAAACTAAGCCAAACGAAACCGGTCGAGGAAATAGGCCACAATCTAAGAAATCATATCAAAAACCTGACCAAACGTGTCTAATACGCTTGAGTTATGGGTCTTATGGCCTCAGGATCTGTCTACCCCGCAAGGGATGATTTGATAATTAAGGGAAGACTTGATTACAATGTATGTTGTAGCAACTAGCAGTAGATATAATTTTCAACTTTATCGAAAGTACTAATGTTTAATGTTTCATTGGCAAATGGCACAAATTGACCTGGTTTCACAGTCATTCTTGTATGAGGGATTCAATTTCGAATCGTAATCCAGCTGATGAAATTATAGGACACAGCTGTAACTTGTAACCCATATATTATCATTGTGTAGCAATCGGCAAAGTGGCAGATGAAAATATAACGTAGGTGTTACAAGCAGTGGCGTATTTTTAGATATGGTACCCCGGGCGTATATGCCACTGACCCTTCGTCCAACATATTCTAATGAAAAAATTGGTTGTCTGTTAAGTATAATTTTACGTGATAACGGTGAGAGACAGATGCGTGATAGAAACTACTACTACTGCTGCTGCTGATGTTACTGCTGCTGCTCGGGAACGTGACATTTTTCGTGCGTGCAGCCGGTCTTCATCGATTTATAAGAGATTCGTTATCACAAGAAAGTAAGTAGATAAAATTTATATTTAGACAATTTGGTACGTGTTTGAATTAAGTTTAAAGAAATAAAGGTGACGATGGTTGGTGGAGGTCTGTCTTTGTCAATGGCGAGTGTTAGTTTTTAAATTGAAAGTCTATTCTGTCTCAGTTTATCTAAAACAGCTTATGTATTGGTTATATATTATTATCTACGTAAGAAGGTAGCAAAAAATTTTAAAGAAATAGGTTTGTACCAAAAACTTCAACACGTGGTTGAGTGGTCGCGCGTAGTGGTAATTTTTTTGGTTACAGCGTTACTAAATACATAACTTTGATTTGATTTTGCGTATATTTATATCTTAGCAAATCATTGCAATATAAGCATATCATGGTCATCAGGCCTCCCTCGCCTCGCCACGTCAATGTCTTGGAAAACTCGCAATAGTCCTACACGAGTTTGTATACCACTTTATTTTAGTATTGCCTACTTGACCGTTTGCACCCTAACTGGTACTGAGGTACCCTAACCATTGCCCCGGGCGGTCGATAACTTATCCATATCGTAGATACGTCATCGCACGAGGTTATATATCTTTTTGATTTGGTAATGCGTAATTGGTTGATCATTTTCAACATCTTTATACATGCATTTCAAAAAATAAAGAACATTTGACATTGAATTTTCTGCCCACAGAACCCTGACTATCACGTCGCCCCGGGCAGTCGATACTTGCCCATATCGTAGATACGCCACCGCACGAGGTTGTATATCACTTTGATTTGGAGTGGTATCACGTAATTTCATTCCCAACGCTCGGTTCGTGCTTTCTTATAAATAAACCAAGATATAGGCAACAATAAATTTCGTGTTCCCAGATTTTGTACGTGAACGCAGCTGTAATTTAATTTGTTTGTTTTAAAGCGAGCTGGATTGGTGCTGGCTGTGATTGAGTACTTCATGTGTGGAGCTTGCGTCTAGGTGTGTATAACATTCTCACACTCATCAGACATTGTCTGACGGCCTCTACACGACGCATCGGTATTCATTCGCTGATGATGTCAAAGAATTAACGTAAACAAAAACCGAGAACGAGGGAGAGGTGCGGGGCCACCATGTGGTATCCTGTCTGAATATTCATTATCGTTGTAGTATAGCCACGCTACCGACAAAAGTAATTTTTGCTAGTAGCATAAATGGGCCGGCTCGTCCGGGGAACTACCCCACTCTCACAGAAAATCGACGGTTGAGCATAAACTTTACCTCTTCTATGCCTCGTTTGGTGAGTAAGAGAGCCGGAGGCCCGTCCTTCCCTCGTTTCCTCCCCCCGTGTCCTTCTCCCAACTCCTTTAAAGGCCGGCAACGCTCCTTTTACACCTTGGTGTTGCAGTTGTCCATGGGCAGCACTGATCGCTTACCATCAAGTGACTAGCTTGCTCCTTTACCCTCCTATAACATAAAAAAAAAATATATATTTTCGTAAATACTAAATACTCGTCTTCTGTATTTACTAGACTTACTTATAATTTTCAAGAAAGAAATGGGAAAGTTAAACTCGCAAACAATACAAAACAAATACACCTTACCAAAAAATAAATATTACAAAATAAATGTAGGTATAGTTAAGAGATTTTACTTCCATGTCGCTCTAATTGAATAAAAATATACTAATATAACAATTAAAAAAGGAAAAAGTTAACACTAGGATGTGGTAAACAACCGCGCAATATACATTGTACTCGTGTTATTGTGCTGCTAGGTTACATTTTTAAGTGAGTGTTACCGTGGTGTTACCCCCAGCATAGATTTTAAAAAAATTGCGTCTCATGCTTCTATGCCCCCCAGTAACAGCCTCCGTGGTCCAGTGGTTAAGGCGTTTGCCTGTTGACCCGGGGGTCGTGGGTTCGATTCCCACCGGAAGCATACTTTGTTTAGTTGTTTCCAGTTTGGTTAAAACATTGCAGGCGTGAATCACCTAATTGTCTGATAATAAAGATGATTCCGTGCTTCGGAAGGCACGTTAAGCCGGTGGTCCCGGCTGCCATCTGGTAGTCGTTAAAGGAACCACGTCAGAGGCCGAAAGGCGGTTCCGAAGAACTCTGACACCAGGGTGTGCATGGTCGATTGACCGTGACACCTACTCGAAATGATGATGATGATGATTCCCCCAGTTATGCAATTGTGTATATAATCGATACAACGCGTAACAAAATGGGGGTAAAAATATTTAAGGAGCATGATCAGCCCATGATATTGAACAACTTTCCCCAGCAAACAAACATCGAAATACGAAAAAAAATCTACGCTTCATACAAAATGAGCAAATCAGGTGATCGACTTCCTATGGAAATTAAATTCCTTCTTTCCTATTCCTGGATTGGTCTGCTTGGAAAAGTTATTCAATATCATCTGTCATTCATTGCTTGTCATTCGAACGACCTTCAGGCAGTGAAACCTAGATGGTTTCACTGCCTGAAGATGCCTCGTGTAGAGGCGAAACACGTGTCGCGAGCACGACGGCCGACATTGCTGCAGCCTCAACAGATGCAGCAGTATCGACCAGGGTTGCATGCATCAACTATTGGTGGCGGGCATGAAGGGACTAACAGTAGTGGAAGGGCGCTGGCCAGCAATAGTTTGCATGAACTAACTGGTGGCGGAAGCACGCAAAGTAAATTGTCCCAAGTAAATGTAGCTTTGACTTCCGCAAAGTAACATCTGAATCTATTAACAATATGTACATTAACTTTTATACGCATGTTGTGTTCACATCGAGAAGATCTTGCACAATCGCATGGTCTCCTGTCATTGTATCTTTTTTATATTTGTTTTTGTGTAAGGTCAGTTTTGTGAACCTAATAAAAAAAAAAAAAAAAAAAAAAAAAAAAAAAATATCATCTGAACTGCTCCATATTTTGTTACACGTTGTATATGTGGGGTGGTGTGGTATAAAGGTCACGGGGGGTCATCCTAAACTGCTTTGCCGGTGGTTGCAAGTAAGGTAAGCTGCTAATTGCTTCGCCATTCATTCATTCGGATGAATAGGGGAAAAGCAAGTAGCAGCTCGGAATCAACGTATTAGGATACTACTCACTCGAGTAGTATCCTAATACCTTTATACCCTTCCCACATCCAACAATTTCCTACCTTTCCCCAGCTTTAAAACGCTTCTGATGGGCAGCAACGTCGGAAGCACAAGAAGCCAAAGAAACTGCGCTCGCCAACCCGCCTGCCCATATGATGTTTACAGATGGATCTAAAACTAGGGACAAGTAGTTGGCAAATGCGGCGTTCTCAAATGGCATAGAGTGCGATATCAGACCGTGTTTCTCCGAAGCTATATCTAAATTCAAGGAGGTTGTCAAAAATGTTGGAAGGAGTATTTTGATGAACGGTCTAAAACAAAAGGCATATGGTACAAAACTTTACAAAGTGAGCCTCCTCGTATACCATGGTTTGTAAATAATAACTTTGGTAGAAAAAAAATTAAAAGTATATTTCGAATCAGATCCGGTCACATTCCATCAGGAAAGATTGCGTCTATTATGAAAAAAGTAAGTTCACCGAATTGTGATGTATGTGGACAGATGGATGATTTGATACACGTACTGACGGAATTTGAGCGAGATCGAACGCAAAGAGAAATTTTCATACAAAATTTTGGTATAATATAAATAGGCTAGATATAGGGTATGTGCAGAGTGTTCTGTGCAACCCTAACTCCGACGCCGCCTTGTAGTTGTGCAGTTTAGTGGAGTACGGCCAGTAAACTGCACAAGTACTGAATAACCTTAATAATAGAATAAGCAGTTGTCACAGGATACTTTTAAGATTTATATTATATCAACTTTGTATTGATGGAGCTGCCATGTCAAAGAGACAAAAGCTCCTAAATAAATAAAGACAAAAAAAAAAAACCCGCCTGCCAAACGTGGTGAGTATGGCAATATCCTGCCATGGAACGAAGAATTCTTGGGAGAGGCCTTTTTCCAGCAGTGGACTTTTAACGGCTGTGTTGATGATGTATTATGTGGATCCCAGGCTCCGATGCGGACCACAGCATCTCAACTGAAACCTCAGTTGAGATGCTGTGGTCCGCATCGGAGCCTTTTTTTATAATTTGCAATCGCAAATTATATATAATACATACATATTGTCACGTCTTTTTCCGTTGCGGGGTAGACAGGGCCTAGGTCTATAGGACCTGAAGGCCACGTTTAGCATCTTGATGGGCATTATGTGGAAAACGGAATCAAAATAGTGATGGTTTGCTAGCCGCATCGCCTATTAACATGATTCCTCAGATTTTACCCATTCCCTCGATCGGATTTTACGATCTGCGCGGGAAGAGAAGTAGCTGGTACATTCTACGTTTTTTCTTTTCTCCCAGACAAGCATGGATGAAATATATAATGTCCAATTAAATTAAGCAAGTATTATAAAGGTAGAAGAAAATTAAAAAAAATTGACGCATCGCTTTTCGAGATAACGATTTGTTATCTCAAAAAGATAACTCTTGTTATCTGTTTCTATTGTCTCTATTGATCTGTTTCTTCTGATCTGCGTCTGTTTTTCTAAAAGACCAAGGCTTCTTGCCTTGGTCTTTTAGAAAAACAGACGCAAAAACTTCCTGTGTACAAAAAAAAAACACTTTATTGGCGGCGAACTTTTTACTATTAAGTACCTACTATGGATAAGTATTGTTCTGAGGGATAAGTCTATGTCACTAACTTCGATAATTAAAACAGCTGATTTATATATTTTAATTAAAAAAATATTTTTTGTATCAAATGACAAAAAAGTATTTCGAAACTTTTTGTGAAATGAAAAAAATATTTGCGCATAATTTAAATGAACCTTGTATACAAGGCTTAGGTAAATATAATCGAGGAAAAAAAAATCGCGTCGAATACTGGCCATAAACCAACAAAGATCAATGTCAAAACATCGCAACCTGAATAAAATATAAGGCAAAAGACACCCGCGATATAGCTATTGATAAATTCGCGACGTCTCACATGATATTACGGGGTGGCGATGCCCCCCCGATCTATTATTATGCCGGGCAGGTCCCGATGTATGAATTGCGATAGGGATGCCAATTTTTCTATTCGAAGTTTGGTATCTAATCGAGTTCTTTATGGTCCTATTGACGGTCACATACCTATTGACAGCCTCCGTGGTCCAGTGGTTAAGGCGTTTGCCTGTTGCCCCTGTTGTCGTGGGTTCAATTCCCTCCGGAAGCATACTTTGTTTAGTTGTTTCCAGTTTGGTTAGGACATTGCAGGCTTGAATCACCTGATTGTCTGATAATAAAGGTGATTCCGTGCTTCGGAAGGCACGTTAAGCCGTTGGTCCCGGCTGCCATCTGGTAGTCGTTAAAGGAACCACGTCAGAGGCCGAGAGGCGGTTCTGAAGAATTCTGACACTGCATGGTCTGCATGGTCGATTGACCGTGACACCTACTCGAAATGATGACCTATTGACGGCCACATATCATCATCATCATCAGGTCTTTTTAGTCTCCACTGCAGGAGCATGAGCGTCTCTGTACTACCGGAGCCATAATTGGCCAGAGCAGTGGATTTGGCCTACACTCTCCTCGCTGGCCAGATGGTTTGGAATGGAGAGGTCTCATTGATGTTTATGAGCTTTGTTTAGCTTGTATTTTCGCCTCTTACGACCTCCATAGGAAGACTCGGAGTGGTTCTATTCTACTCTGCCGGAAACCACACGGCTAACGGTCACATAACTATGAATACTATTTATCAATGATTTGTATTCCCAACAATTTATTGGTATTCCCGAATCGATACGACTATGGAACCTTTAAAAAACGAGTTTATGTTTTCTTAAAAGGCCGGCAACGCTCTTGTCGCTCACCAGGTGATGCAGTTGTGTGGGCAGCGGTGATCACGGACCATTAGTATTCCAAACAATATCCCATAATCCCATAAAGTGCACAACGACGCTAAAGAAGATTCCCTTAAAAAATGGGTTGTCTGAAAAGTTGGTGTACGGACGATAATTTTACGGGATAACGGTGGAAGACAGATAGATGCGTCACAAGCCGAATGCTTAGGTCAATTGTGCCTCTCGATCACTTGTGCCGCACTCCCACTTGCACACGGAATGTGACACTTTATTGTGCGTGCAGCCGGCGTTCATCAATTTATAAAACATTAACACGCCAAAAATTAGCTCTTGCAGATTTTTTGGCATGCTGTAGGCTAGCTCCGTGGCGCAGCGGTCAACACGCCAACCTGCGACACGAGAGTGCCCGGGTTCGATCCCCGGCCAGGTCAAGATGGAAAATGATCTTTTTCAGATTGGCCTGGGTCTTGGATGTGTATCTATATATGTATTTGTTATTAAATATAGTATCGTTGAGTTAGTATTCCATAACACAAGTCTCGAACTTACTTTCGGGCTAGCTCAATCTGTGTGATTTGTCTATTTATTTATTTTTAGCAGCCCTAACTTCGTCCTTCGGGATGGCACCGATGACTTGTCATTAATAACGACAGCGGAAATGTATCAAAAGGTGACGCGTGTCCCTCCGTCTGTCTCCGCCTTTATTTATGATCCGAAACAAACAATATTTATCTCCTGTATAGGGCACATTGGATGTGTATTAGGTTATTTCCTTTGCCACTTATTTCCTTTTTTTCTACGATAAAAACTACGGTGCCACGTTTTGATGGTCATTTCAACATCCACTACGGTTTATATATGGTGAAATTTTGACCGTTCTGGACCTTTAAAGGGATGATTCAGTCCGTTGATATAAACAACTTTGCCTATGGGACCAATGCTGGAAACTCAAAAATTTTTTTGACGTTCCCATACAAATTGACTGAAATTTTTCTCACGGAAATTTGCTAGAAATTTCCAATAATTCTCGAGAATTTCTCAATAATTCCCGCACTTGAGAGAAAGAAGAAGAAATTCAGGCACAACTCTATGTAACGCGCTAATTTACGGAATCTTAGATTACAATTCATTGAAAGATAAATAAAAGAATGTGATCCATCAACACACTAACCACTAGGATAAACGCACAAATAGTTGTCACGTACGAAATATGGGTATACAATTTACACAATATCGTCATATGTCCGAGTGTCAGAGGTCCCGGGTGCCTACCCCAATTACCGTTAGAATTGTTTCACCGTGTCCTATCTATTACTCGGGAGTCGGGACGAACTGGGAATTTGGGACGACGCCATTGACATACATATTGTAGACCGCAGAAAGTTGACCTAAAAAGTGATCCCTTATTTCTGAATATAGTAGGTGTTTTATTTTCAAGAATTACTTCTCCAAAAGGGTTAAGTCTTTAGGTTCATCATTCATATACCGCGTGATTTGAACCTCTGAACTTTTCTTTATATTGAGTCCCGTTAATAACTAAATTACTTAGAATTTATCGTAAGCACACATAAAGTATAAAAATATAAATTTTATCAACCTTTTGGTACCCTGTCCAACTTAAAAAGTATAATCATTTCATCATCATTTCAGTTAAAAAAGTCCACTGCTAGACAAAAGCGATGTTGCCTTACTCAACAGGCTTCGGAAGGCACGTTAAGCCGGTGGTCCCGGCTGCCATCTGGTAGTCGTTAAAGGAACCACGTCAGAGGCCGAGAGGCGGTTCCGAAGAACTTTGACACCAGGGTGTGCATGGTCGATTGACCGTGACACCTACTCGAAAAAAAAAAAAAAAAAGAGGGCGAGCGCAGTTTCTGTGACTGCTTGCGCTTCCTACGCTGCTGCCCAAACATTTTTAAGCTAGACAAGGATAGGAATAACTTGGATTTGCCGAGGAATGAAAGAATTGGGATAGTACTCACTCGGATGAATGGGGAAAGTCAAGTCGCAGCTCGGGCGGCGCGTGCGCATATTTGATGCCATACCAGCAGCTACCGGGCAGGCATTCCTGGCACCCCTGAGAAAGTCAATTCAATTCAATTCATTTATTGTTTCCATGTGTGGTAAAAGTTCACAAAAGACTATAAATAGTTGATGGTACATGGAACCCTGCAAGGGCACTACAACATTATATTATTAATTATATTATTAAATAAACACAAAATAATAAAACATTTAAACTACAATTCATGTCAAAAACAATTAAATGTCAAATAATAACAATATAAATACAATGTCAATATTTTTTTCTTATTGTTTTATTTTTTGGCAAAAAACTCCTCCAGGCTATAAAAACATTTCTCTATCAAATAATTTTTGACTGATGCTATGATTTTTTTTTTATCTTTTTCAAGTATAATATGCTCTGGTATTTTATTGTATATTTTTACACACATCACTAAAGTACCTGAGCTAACCATTTCAAGTCTGTTAGATGGAAGGCTTAGCTTTTTTTCGAAGTGTTATATTATTTTTTACAAATTTGCAAATCTTCAGTATGTAGATACCCATATAAATAAGAAGACAGATAACATTATTTAGTATACATATCTCGAATGTAAATTTTTAATATAACTGCCTCCGAGGTCCAGTGGTTAAGCCGTTTGCCTGTAGACCTGGAGGTGTGATATATGCTTCCCGTGGGTTCGATTCCCACGGGAAGCATACTTTGTTTAGTTGTTTCCAGTTTGGTTAGGACATTGCAGGCTTGAATCATGATTGTCTGATAATTAAGATGATTCCGTACTTCGGAAGGCACGTTAAGCCGTTAGATGTTGAGAGGCGGTTCCGAAGAACTCTGACACCAGGGTGTGCGTGGTCGATTGAGGGTGTCACCTACACGAAATGATGATGATGGTGATGAATTTTCAATACGCATTTACATTGTCTTTTCAAATATCATGTCCAGTATATATTCATATCTATGGACAAGGACGAGTAAAAAATAGTTCCTGTATTCCGGGTTTTGTAATTATTATGATTGATACATCTGTCTGTTGTTGAGATATCGCGATGTATCATCTGAAATTAGACTTGGGGGTGCAAAACTTATTAGGTAAAATAATGACACCATGTCGCGCAAGCCAAAATGTTCTAAATAGAAAAAAAAAACAGTTTTTGTTTTACAAGGCTTTGTTTGTTTCTATTTGTTTTACGGCATTTGACTTTCTACGCCTTTTAGCCCTTCATATTTTTCAACGTGTGTAATCAACGAAATGATGGTGTACTTCATTCGTCATATTGGCAACAATTTCCGCAAATCCACTGGTTTGAAATAGTCGACGCAGCAAGGCGGACAACCACTAGCCCGTTAGATGTATTTTTTTTAAAAGGCTTTGGTTGTTATCCGTGTGGTATCCGGCAGAGTAGAATAGGACCACTCCAAGTCCTCCCGTGGATGTCGTAGAAGGCGACTTAGGAAATACAAGCTAAACAAAGCTTATAAACATCTGTGAGACCTCTCCAAACCATCTGGCCAGCGTGGAGAATGTAGGCCAAGTCCTTTGACTGCTCTGGCCAAGTATGGCTCTAGTAGTATAGAGAGGGTCATGCTCCTGCAGTGGAGACTTAGAAGGACCTGATGATGATGATGTTATGGTTGTTAATAGGAAATAGATAAAGTGCTTGGGCTAAAATAGAAACAAACAAAGCCTTGTAAACATCTGAGAGACCTCTCCAAACCGTCTGGCCAGCGTGGAGAATATAGGCCAAGTCCTTTGACTGCTCTGGCCAAGTATGACTCTAGTAGTACAGAGAGGGTCATGCTCCTGCAGTGGAGACTAAGAAGGACCTGATGATGATGATAATGATGATGTTATGGTTGTTAATAGGAAATAGATAAAGTGCTTGGGCTAAAGTTTGATCATTGTGTAGCTTTAAAATTGGCAATCATAAGATATTTGCTCGATTTCCTAAATTAACAATGAACATTAAATTTCGAATTGTGTATTAATGTTATTAATAACTACATATAAGTTTTAAATCATAATATAACATTATAATGTTACATCATAATATCAATAATAAATAAATATAAATATATAGGTACAGACAACTCATACAGGTTGAGCTAGCCCCAAAGTAATATCGAGAATAATGTCATGGGATATATGGGATATCAATTATACCAGCAATATCTAATAAAAAAGCCTTTATTTCTAAAATCATCATTGATGGAATATCACTAGACTACACAAGTTTTTTTCTCTTTTGGAAGTCGGAAAGAGCTAGGCTCCTGTGGAGTAACCAATGACCCGCATTGTTTCGTAATCACGATCACTAGACAACTCAATGCATTCGTTTGTATGAATGTTCATTCATATAAAAAAAAAAACTATAACTGTCAAGTATTGATTCTCAAATATTCATTGTTACAATACCTATCGTCTTGAGCTCGAATCGTTGTTCTGTGGGAATTTATTATATTGTGTTCGGCGAGCCTTGTTATCACCAGCAGCCTACTCGCCTTAGCAATAGCTCTGGCCACAATATCTCCCTACGTGATTTCTAAAAGAAAATAAATAAATATATACGGACAAATCATACAGATTGAGCTAGCCCCAAAGTAAGTTCGAGACTTGTATTAAGGGATACTAACTCAACGATACTATATTTTATAACGAATACAAATAGTTAAACATCAAAGACCCAGGCCAATCTGGAAAAGATTCATTTTCCATCTTGACCTGGCCGGGGATCGAACCCGGGCACTCTCGTGTCGCAGGCAGGCGTGTTGACCGCTGCGCCACGGAGCTAGTCTTATGCGTCGAGTCAAGTAGATCATTTTCAGTCAATGACCCATCTATTTTTTCATTCGATCAAACCGTAATCTACCCCATACCGCACCTTGCTACATTCTTATCTATTTAAAGCTAATCTCTTTACTTCCGCGTAAGTTTTAATGTTTACCTGGTGAGCTCTGTGGCGCAGTGGTTAACACGCCAGCCTGCGACACGAGGGCCCCGGGTTCGATCCCCGGTCAGGTCAAGATGGAAAATGATCATTTTCAGATTGGCCTGAGTCTTGGATGTTTATCTATATATGTACTTGTTATAAAATATAGTATCGTTGTGTTAGTATCCCATAATACAAGTCTCGAACTTACTTTGGGGCTAGCTCAATCTGTGTGATTTGTCCGTATATATTTATTATCTGTTTTTTACTTGACGCATAAAACTATCCCTAGGTCGTCTTTTTCCTCTCCTTCTAAAGTCCCTTCCAATATTGTTTTAAAAAAATATTTTTTTTAATGATCTGCTTGCCATTTTTATTTCATAGATAACTTCTATTTAGTGTACATAATAAACAGTTACTTAGTTTTTGTTGTAAGTTAGTATTATATTGGTAAAGTTGTAAAATGAAGTTTTAATAAAAACCTGATTCAATTCAAAGAAAATTTTGTTTTGTTAACCTATTTCAATAAGCCCTATTCATCTCAGTACATTACCCCAATGCCCACAATTCCTTACACTCCCAAATTTACTATCGCAAAACAAAACCAATCCAACTCACAATAAATCTACCAGAATGTCCGAAGCACTTCAGGCGTCTTAAACCGCACACACTACAGCCATATGTTAGCCAAGAAAGGGTTAAGCAACCCACCTGTGGGGAGGGAGGCACCTGTAAGGGTGGATTTACACCCCTCATTTGTTTGTGATGACCCCCACTATCTTGCGAGCGGGGTATCGTCTTGAGTTTAGTTGGATGCCTAGGTTTTGTTTTATGTTTTACAAGGTGCGATGTCGTGTTTCTTTCTTTTTGTTTTGTGTTTTAGCATAGCATTGTAATAATATTAACGATTTTTCCATCTATAATAGATGGAAAAGACGTTCATCTAACTAAACTCAAGACGTACACGTTGTAACAACGTGTAACAAAATGGAGGTAACAATATTTAAGGGGCATGATCGGCCCATGATATTGAACAACTTTCCCCAGGTGACCAACCAACAGATACGAAAATAACGTACGTTACACTTACAAAAATAAGTCATAGACAAAAAGAGGACACTAAGTAAATGCAATTGCGTTTATCTCGCTGTAGAAAACAAATGCAAGATTTTTTTTTATTCTATAATTTTCCGTATACGTGTGTTGAAGAACAACATAGAAGTATGAAGTCGAAATTTTTTTTTTTTAAATCTATGAAGAACAACGTATGGCACTCGTAAGCTTTGATTATTATAATCTCAGCTAATACCTCGCCCTGAGGGCTGTGAGAGCAAACAAACCTCGATTATAAATTATAATTTATAATGATTAATAAACTGCTGAAGACGATTGAAATGAGAAGAGGAAGGATGTTTGGTCACCTTATACGACACGATCAATTTATGAAAACTATTATAGAGGGGAAAATTGAGGCAAGGAGAGGGAAAGGAAGACCAAGAAGAGCATATTTGGATGAGATGAAGGAAAAGGCTGGAGTTGTGTCATATGGAGAGGTGAAGAGAATGGCTGAGAACCGAGAGACATGGAGTACTCCACCGACAAGAACACAGTTCTTAAATAATAGATAGATAGAATGATCAATACAAAAACAAGATGGACGGAGGAATTGTCTGTTTTTTATAAAACTTCTAGAGAAATGGCAAAAGATAGAGCAAAGTGGAAAAAGAAAGAGGAGGCTCTTGACCAGCAGTGGGACTTACATAGGTTAAAAAGAAAAAATGATCAAAAAATAAAATATGGTGAAAAAATTTCATGCGAGTAAGAAAAAAAGTTTTTTCACCATATTTTATTTCTTAATTTATTAAGAGTATATCAAAATAGCATTGTGAATGCAAAATAAAACACTTATAAAAAATGATCAATAGCATACTTGTATACCATAATGTACTATGATACTAAAATAGACCTTAGAATCAAGAAATTATAAGTTATATTAAAAATATCTTATCAAAAGATCTATAATCAATTATTAACGAGGCGAACATCCTGCAAAGAAACCCCACCCCATATGCAATATCTTGTTTTAATATTAAGCCCGTTGACGATATTTATGTCCGTTATTAGAGCCGCCCATTACCGGCACTCTCACCCTTTTTGTTAAGATTGGAAGTAAGTGTACGATGTTTGGTAACTAGACACTACGCCAGACTTTACAACCATTATGCTTGTAAAATTAAACGCTGTTGTTTTAAAGTTAGTTTTAAACTATGATAATATGATAGCCTTATTGATCGTAAAATTGATTAGTTATTTTCAGGGTCTATGTTATTCCGTCCAGCTGTCTAGGCGTAAAGAAGTCATCATCATCATTTCGAGTAGGTGTCACATTCAATCGAACATGCACACCCTGGTGTCAGAGTTCTTCGGAACCACCTCTCGGCCTCTGACGTGGTTCCTTTAACGACTACCAGATGGCAGCCGGGACCACCGGCTTAACGTGCCTTCCGAAGCACGGAATCATCTTTATTATCAGACAATCAGGTGATTCAAGCCTGCAATTTCCTTACCAAACTGGAAACAGCTAAACAAAGTATGCTTCCGGTGGGAATCGAACCCACGACCCCCGGGTCAATAGGCAAACGCCTTAACCACTGGACCACGGAGGCTGTTCGTAAAGAAGTAACAACCACATACATACATACTACTTACTAATTATTGAACTAGGCATTATCTCCCATCTCACCTGATGGTAAGTGACGATGAAGACGAGGATGTTACATGCCTATTCAAGAGATACCCATTTATTCTACTTTTGAATGTCCCTACGTTTACCAAAAAATTAAGTAAGCTTCTATCTTACAGAAGGTTGTACGCACTAAATATAAGTACCTATTTATGAAGCGGTATACTCACGATACGTTCAGCCTGTGCCCGCAGATAGCGACACGTTATAGGCCAGCATCGCGCAAATCCGTCACAAACCACCCATTACATTCCTGTAAGAATTTAGATTTTTCTGATAGATAGATCAACTAGAAATATAAAAAACCTGCCGGGGGGATGCTCAACTGACTACATATAGTTATATCATCATAATGGTCGTACATATGCGTCGTGTTGATAATATGATTACTTAGATGAATATACAAATATAACCCAATCATTTCGACAAAAATTTCATTAGGATGTAAAGAAGTAACTTTTAATAGCTTTCGGTATTTTTTTTTATTATGTTCATAATTTATTCCATAAACCAAATTACATTCTGGTATTTATCCGCCACAAGCTTCGTCAATAATACATTAACGAAATATCCACAATATGCTTCGTTAAAAACAAAATTAGTATTCAGCAACAAGCATCGTCAATTTTTTTCCATATAAAATTATCCGCAACATGCTTCGTCAAAACCTTAATCTAAGATACCGCCCCGCAATGTACCTGGCTCAAAAGTTCCCATAACACTTGCGGCATTCCCGCGCTGTATAGCTTTAGAAATTCCAAAGAATTTCTATAGCTATACAGTGCGGGACATATATCTGTTTCAAAAGACAGATACGATAATGAACGGCTATTATTTGCCCGCTCAGATATTCTGCGTCCCAATTCTTCACTAAAGGTTTTTGCCTCAGTTCCCCATACCCCATGGTCTCGAAGGCTACTGGCACGAAAATGTAAGCCGGCTTCAGGAAAGCATACTTATTTGCTATGTTATTACATTAAAATAATTCACAATATCTTATACATAATTATGTTAGTAGTTACTTTTATCTCATATCAGTTTTCTTTAATGTTGCACGAAGTCGTATCATACTTTACTCTCTGAATGGTCTCATGGTTGACTGGTAGAGAATGCTCTATGGCATAAAGCCAATTGTGTTTCTTTTCTTAAAATGTGCAATGAAGGTACAAGCTCAGATCGGTCGTTTTGCAATAAAAGCTTGTAAAAAGGATTTTTTTCTTAACTTAGATATTTACATACTAGAATACGACTGATCATGTAGAACATTTAAAAACATTTGTGTTTTTTTAAAGTGTTAATCACTGCGCCACGGAGCTCCCCCAAGTTGAGAAATCGTATCACGGGATACTAACTTAACGATTACTATCCCGCGAAGTTTTGACTAAGCATGTTGCGGATATATATTTATCTATGCACCTTTTGACGAAACGTTCCGTGGATACTTTCTCTATATTTTTGACGGAGCATTTTGCTGATGACTCTCTGTAGGCATTTGACGAAGCATGCTGCTGATGACTCTCTGTAACTATTTGACTAAGCATGCTGCTGATGATCCTCTGTGACATTTTGCCGAAGCCTGTTGCGGATAACCGTATGTATATTTTAATTTTATGGTGGATTATAAAATTTTTGACATAAAGTTTCTATATTATATAATAGATATTTATATAGATAAACGTCCAAGACCCAGGCCAATCTGAAAATATCGTTTCCCATTTGAGCTGATCGGGAATCGAACCCGGGACTATGCGATTCAAAGGCACTTGCCACCACTGAGCCACACCACAAAGGTCAACATATCCTGCTTAATATCAAAGCATTGAAATATATTGATAGTTAAAGCCCGACCAGAATTATAAAAAAATATTGGGTCTTGATATGTTTATCTATATATGTTTTTGTTATAAAATATAGTATCGTTGAGTTAGTATAATATATAGCACATTCCAGGTTTCCTGCACTGGTTTTCTCCACGTCCATAATACAAGTCTCGAACTTACGTTGGGGCTAGCTCAATCTGTATGATTTATCCGTATATATTTAGTCTAAATATATATAACTCAAAGGTGACTGACTGACTGACTGAGCGATTTATCAACGCACAGCTGCACATACTGGACGGATCGGGCTGAAATTTGGCATGCAGGTAGATGTCTTAACATCTATGTGCATGCCAAATTTCAGCCCGATCTGAAGACTTTCATCCCCTATTTTAACCCCTTTGGGGTAGAATTGATAGAAATTCTTTCTTAGCGTATGCCTACGTCTTAACGTAGGCATACGCTAAGAAAGTTTGTATACTTTTTTACGCGAGCGAAGCCGCGGGCAGAAGCTAGTTATTTATATAATTTTGATGTAACGCTTAACTTGTTATCGAAATTACTATATAAACCACCTACATCGTCAAGATAGTGGGGCACAGAGAATTAGGGGTGTCTTTAATAACGGCTCGGAGCCGAGCTGGAGGATTTATCGTTAAAAGTCTGTCGTGACAAGACAAACTTGGAGCTCGACAATTTAAATACCGGCCATGTTATCGGCAAGAAGGTTATAAACGAAAATCTTGCCAACATACGAAGATGGGTGTTTTCTCTCTCTCTCTCTCCTATTATACATACAAGTTTGAAAGAAAGAGATAGACAGAAAACACCCAGGCCGTCTTGAAGGTCAAAATAGATCAAAATCAAAAAATCTAAACGTTTATTCAGAAAATAGGCCTTTGCAGGCACTTTTTCACGTCAAATCACATTTTAAAGGATCTAATTTAGTCATATTTATATTATTACTCAATTTGCAAAAGCTACAGACTACTAGCGTTTCGGAACCGACCACTGCAGAGAAGAAACGCCAAAAGAAACTCTTTTCAACAGTATTGGTCGCCTACTCGCCTGAAGGGCTTTTTTATTTTATCATCTATCTTTATCATTTATCATCTAATTTCTTCATTTATCTTTTTTATTTCATTTCTAGTTATGATTACAATTTTTTATTATATAGCATTAAATGCTTCCGATGGGCGGCAGCGTTGGAAGTTTTCAGCTTGGGAAAGATAGGATTGGTTGGATTTGGGAAGGGAATTAAAGTATTGGGATACTACTCACTTGGATGAATGTGGTGAAAGCAAGGCGCGTGTACCCGATGTCATACCTGCAACTACCGGACAGGCACTTAACTCGTTCTCTGACACTGAACCAGACACAAAAGAAATAACAATAGAATTACTACAGGCGGGCAGTGTCAGCGAAAGTGTTAAGGATGAACAGCTGATAACCGACTCATTGTTTCCCAGTAACGGCTTTCGTCCAAGAAGCGAGAAAACTAGTTGACTAGCTGACTAGCTCCGTGGCGCAGCGGTCAACACGCCTGCCTGCGACACGGAGTGACCGGGTTCGATCCCCGGCCAGGTCAAGATGGAAAATGATCTTTTTCAGATTGGCCTGGGTCTTGGATGTGTATCTATATATGTATTTGTTATAAAATATAGTATCGTTGAGTTAGTATCCCATAACACAAACTTACTTTGGGGCTAGCTCAATCTGTGTGATTTGTCCGTATATATTTATTTATTTATAAACTGTCTATAAAATACTCTTGGCTTCTTCAAAAATAAATCACGGTAATATTTTTTTCTTGTTGGCATGAGAATTGTGTGTTTGGTATTCCAGACGTACGTACAGACTTTTGCCGTCTGGTTTCCGGCAGAGTAGAATAGGACCACTCCAAGTCTTCCCAAAGAGGTCGTAAGAGGCGACTTAGGAAATACAAGCTAAACAAAGCTCATAAAACATCAATGAGACCTCTCCAACCCGTCTGGCCAGCGAGGAAAGTGTAGGCCTAATCCTCTGTCTGCTCTGGCTAAGTGTGACTCCAGTAGTACAGAGATTGTCATGCTCCTGCAGTGGAGACTAAAAAGACCTGATGATGATGATGTTTTTTTTTTATGTTGGCAATCCAAGAGTTGTGCATTTGGTATTCCAGATGGCCGAAATTCATTAGTTTATTTAGTTAGGCCCTAGCGGCCCGTCCCTTCGCACAGGTAGATAGATATATGTAGGTATTTAATTCTTTAGCCTAGGTATATTCATCAGGGATGTAGGATTCTGTTGGTAAAATAATTTTTCAAATCGGTCCAGTAAGTACTTTCGGAGCCTATTGAATGCAAACAAACAAATCTTTCCTCTCAGTAATATTTGTGTAGATGTAGATATATTTACTACTAGCAATACCATACCCTCGATAGCTTTTACGATCTGACCTGTATAAAAAGTTTGAGTTTGAACATCTAAAGATTAAGATGGGCTCAAAGTTTGCTCACATAAATCCTATACCTCTAACCTCTACGTGGTCAGACGAGATAAGACTATAATCAACTTACCATCATACGTAAAGACCCGGCCAGATTAAATTTACGCGCCCTAAAATAATTAATTCCCTTTAACTTCATTAAGAAACCCGCATAGGTGTAATTACAATGAGCCGAGGAATCTTAATTGTCGAATTGAACTAGTGATTCACGGATGGAAAGGATGGCGAGCAAGTCACACCGACACTACCCAACGATTAACAGTTTGGTGTCTAAGAGACTACGATAGTAGTCACGGGCACAGGTAGTATAAAATAAACAATGAAAAATAAACAACACTAGCCATCCTTTTTATCATCACTTTCAGCCCACATCAGCTTTAGTTTAAGGTATAGGCCTTTTTTTTTCACCCATATGTGGTCAAGAAGCGGCCAACATGTATATATATGCAAAATTCCCTCCGCCCATAAAAGAGAAATTTCTAGCCGGCCTTGTTTCGTAAACGCTAAAAACGCAAGATCATTGTCGTTTTACATGATATGCTGCCTACTTCAAAGTAGGTACTCATATTATCACTATCATCATTCATCAAATTAACATTCATTTATATTTATCTCGTAGTCTCGTCGTTTAATGAAAGATTTCATTATGATTTCCAAATAGTTACTTGCACCTTATCGGAGATGTTCGGCGCGTAACAAAAATTGCTAAGTAATTCAGAAGTATTAGTACAGAATACCTAAGATAATACAAACTGATGTTGTCTTACTACTATTTATACTATTTTTACGGTTTCGTACCCACCCTATTCATACGGCTCCGCTGTCCGTCTGTCTGTCTGTCCGTCCGTCCGTCTGTCACCAGGCTGTATCTCATGAACCGTGATAGTTACACAGTTGAAATTTTCACAGATGATGTACTTCTGTTACCGCTATAACAACAAATACTGAAAACGGAATAAAATAAATATTTAAGGGGGGCTCCTATACAACAGACATAATTTTTTACCGTTTTTATAGAAAATAGTACGGAACCCTTCGTGCGCGAGTTCGACTCCCACTTGGCCGCTTTTATAGATTCAGCTTAAATGCTGTGCATTAGGTCGTACATAGAAAATATAAAATCATCGATCCTACGCCCTCTCTTTTTCTTGTTCTGAAGTGTCAACGTTTAAACGTTGCGATTCAAGGTCACCGAGGTTCGAATCACACTTACAGGGGAGTGTCGCAGCTGTGCTAAAAGCTTGGTAAAATTGCTTGCCATCCTTTTCGGCCGTGTTACCCCACACATAACACCACCGGGTGTTATTCAAGATCATATAATGGGACGAATATATGGGTTACTGTCGGTCAGAGGGCGATTCCCAACAATAAGATATTATACCTACATTGTTCTCGTCTTGAAGACAAAGACCGATCCGGCTCAGAAGCGGCTAACAGAATGGATGAGAATTAGCCGTTCATGAATGCATTAGGGCTATTGTTGATTAATTTAATTATGTGAGACGGTTTTACAAGATTCGCGGGGTTAGTTTACGTATTGTCTCGGAAAGATTAACGGGGTTAACCATGATCGATAAATACCTATATCTTTACACTCCTGAGGTTATCCCTGTGTGCTATGACTTGGGGTCCTTCAAAAGGCGTGTTTACAGGTATCTTAAGAGTCAGCAACGCATTGCTGATGCGTGCTCCTCCTGTGGTGTTGCAGATGTCCATGGGCGACGGTGACCTCTTTCCATTAGGTGGCTTGTCTGCTCGTTTGCCATCAAATATACATAAAAATACCTATAATACCTTTAGCTATAAAAATATGTATATCATATGTTTATAGATATAGGCTTGCTTCCCGCTGTCTGTCTGCCCCTACGTAAGCTTAGATTTTTAAAACTACGCAACGGATTTTGATGCAGATTTTTTAATAGATACTGTGAATCAAGAGGAAGTTTTATATGTACATTGCACCCGTGTGAAGCCGGGGTCCGGGTCGCTAGTTTATCATGAAATATAGCAACAAGGCGACATCTCCACGGGCGCGTTTAGTAATAAATGGATGTACTCGATTTGCTGGTGGATGTTACGTCTTAGACAGCGTTTCTTAACCTTTTACAGTCCGCGGATCCCTAGAAAACTAAGCACAATTTCAGGGACCCCTCAATAAAACACACAGGAATAAATTAAGGCCAATTTATTTTAGTACTAAGGTAGCAATCTTTTAACAACAGATGAAATTACATCATCATCAGGTCTTTTTAGTCACTACTGCAGGAGCATGACCCTCTCTGTACTACCGGGGCCATACTTGGCCAGAGCAGACAGAGGATTTGGCCTACACTCTCCTCGCTGGCCAGACGGGTAGGAGAGGTAAAATTACATACTTATATAAATTTATTTATTTACAAATTTGAACTAATAATTGATTCAAAATAACTTATACCTAATAAACTACTTATAAATGAACTTAACTGTATCCATACTAAAAAAAAAACATAAAAAAATATTACAAAATTAAAAACCTAAACTTAGGTGTTGCCCGTGTGTCATAGTGCCAAGAACACTAGCTGCATTCCCCCGCTGAATAGCAATTGCGATTCTCTGCGCGAGGAAAGAGCCAGCTCTCTTGCTCGTATCGTAACAGATGTAAATGTAACGATGATGTATGTAATTCTTATGTCAATGTACGCGAACGAATTCGCGGGCACTGCTACTAATTAATAAATTCACTTTACATTATTCTCGTAGCTAATTTGTTCGATATCATAAAGCGAGATATTAGAAAAAGACAATCAAAGCAGCGAGTTATCATACGACCATCACCCGCAGACCTTATTAGAAAAAACTTTATCGGGGGCCAGCATACGGCCAACATTACCCTACCTTATAAAACTGCAGAAACAGCTTCTATTTCTGATGTTGTACAGTTCAAAATCCTTTGTATAGTTAGTGGTATAGCGGCTAAGTTAAGTTGGCAGAGTTGTAGTTAATATTGACTCGTCAACAGTAGATTTTGTTGGGAACTTTTCTCATTTCGAAGCAGACTGAAAGGACCGGCTCCTTTTAATGTCCGGTCGGTATTAGGTTAGGTTTTGCGATTAGTTTGTTGTCTCGATCGTTTTAGTACATTAGCCTAAATATTTAGTAATTGGAACAAATAATTTCAACCTCATCTCTTCTATGCTGGTCTGGGAGAAAAGGAAAAACGTAGAATAAATAATAATAAAACCAAAAACGCTTTGACAGTTCCTTTTTGGTTTGAGTAGCTAAGGTGTGGAATGAACTGCCTGCGTCTATGTTCCCAGACAAGTACAGTCCCGGGACATTCAAAAGTAGAATAAATGGGTATCTCTTGGATAGGCATGAAACTTCCTCGTCTTCATCGTCACTTACCATCAGGTGAGATGGGAGACAATTGCCTAATCCAACATTAAGTAAAAAAAAATGTGCCAGCTGCTTCTCTTCTTGCGCAGGTCGTAAAACCCGATATATAAATAGGCGATGCCGTTTTCCTTCTACATCCCCTTCCAACATGCTCAATGTGGCCATAAGGACGCATAGACCTAGGCTGTGTCTACCTCGCAAAGGAAAAACACGTGATACTGTGTATGCATGTATTTATTTATTTATTTATTACACTTTATTGCACATTCGTACAGTAAGTATGTTACAAAAAAATATAAAGAAGAAAATGTACAAAAGGCGGCCTTATCGCACAGCAATCTCTTCCAGGCTACCTTTGGGCAATTGGAAAATTTAAAGAAAGATAATATGTACAGTGCAATTAAAAAGAGAGACAATATATGTAGCAAAAATATAATATATATATATAATATACATACGATAATATAGCATACAGAATATAGATGTGCAAAATAACAAGATGCGGGAGGAAATAGCGATAAAGAATGAACCTACAAAGAGGAAAGAAAATGTGATTTGACTTGAAATTTAAAACTGGCTAGCGTTTGAGCACATCGGATATCCAGTGGCAGTGAGTTCCATAGTCGAACAATGTGTGTATTCCATGTATGTACAATACATACATTAAATTTAGTTTTGGCATAGTCTTCAAAGGGAATCACCATAGAGACGTAGTAGAATGATATTGCTACACTCATCACACTTGGCAGGAGGGTTGGAGAGCGCAGTTTCTTTGGCTTCTTGTGCTTCCGACGCTGCTGTCCATCGAAAGCATTTTTTAAGGTGGGAATGATGGGAATTTGACGGATTTGACGGAATGAAGATATCGGGATACTGCTCACTCGCATGAATGGGGCAATAGCAAGTAGCAGCTCAGGAGGCCGGGCGTGAAATGAAATGAAATGAAATGAAATGAAATGAAATGAAATGAAATGAAATGAAATGAAATGAAATGAAATGAAATGAAATGAAATGAAATGAAATGAAATGAAATGAAATGAAATGAAATGAAATGAAATGAAATGAAATGAAATGAAATGAAATGAAATGAAATGAAATGAAATGAAATGAAATGAAATGAAATGAAATGAAATAGAGTTTGATTCAAATTTGGATATCATGTATCTCTTTCTGAACGTCATATTATTATTTTTAATATTTGCAAAATCGATAAGCTACTAGCGTTTCGAAACGACCACTGCTGAGAAGAATACGCCGAAAGAAACTCAGTCCAGTATTGGTCCCTACGTGCCTGAAGGGCTACGCTTTCCCATATTTATAACAAATTGAATTATTTTACATCAGGTAATTACTGATGTATATTGATTAACAATTTATTGAATGTATTACTTCCATGGAGTTTTATTCTGTTAGATAGTCATTAATACAATCGTAGGCATTTTTAAGTAATTAATTTTTAACAGCAGTCTTAAACTTACCTAATGACAGAGCCAATATATCTTCAGGAATTCTATTATAGAAGCGTATACTAAGTCCCAAAAATGAATTCATTGTTTTCTGTAATCGCTATCACTATCTATCACTATTTTTCGCGTAAAGATGAAGATTATAACGAACAAACATAATATTTGCAAATATGTATTGCGCGGGGTATGTCAAAAATTTTTAAACAATTCTCTAAGAGATTCTCTAGCACCTAGTTTATATATAGATCTGATAGCGCGTTTTTGAAGGACGAATATGGTATTAACTTCTGCTGCGTTACCCCATAGTAATATCCCAAATTTGATTTCTCGTATTCCTGTTGTGGATATATATACCTGTTGTGGATACGCGTACCCGATGTCCTTACCTGCAACCACTGGACAGGCAATTAGACAAGACACCTCTGGCCAAATACGTTGCATACAAGTGTTCTTTCACGTTTGATAAGAGTAGAGGACAAATTCAAAGAAGGTGTGTCCACGGTGGTGTATTCTCGTATTAATAATCCTGGAAATCAATCCATTAACATTAACTGTTTGGTAAAAATCGCTGCGTTTCCAAACTTTATTTGTATGTACAAAACAATGTTTACATGACTTCTTTAATACAAAGAGCAATTATGTCATTCATCATCATCATTATCAGGTCTTTTTAGTTTCCACTGCAGGAGCATGACCCTCTCTGTACTACCGGAGCCATACTTGGCCAGAGCAGACAGAGGATTTGGCCTACACTTTCCTCACTGGCCAGACGGCTTTGAAAGTTCAAGTCATTAATGACGCAATATTTTCAGTCCGTCCACTCCATCCACCAGGGGATTTAAAAGAACTTGCAATTAATTTCAGATTCCCAAAATTTGGGGATTTAACAGGACTATTCAAGATTATTTATTCCTTTTACTTGCTTCATTGCATCATTTGAAAAAAAAGGTTTTAGACATTAGCGTTGAACAATCAAAGAAATCATACGTAATTTGTTTACATATTTATCAACCCCGCCTATTCCGGTGTACAAAATCATAACTAATACTTAATTACACACATTGCTCCGCTCCAAATACCAAAAAATAATTAAGGCCACACGAAAACAAACACACCTACACATAAATCACCAACAAGCAATCAGCTTAGAATCCTCGCCCACGAGAGGACATATTTTATTAATTACCGCCATGTTATCACGAAATATTGCCTTTATGTCCCATATTTGCATATCGCGCTAGTCTTTACGAATAGTGGGAGCGGTGGCATGCGATCGGTGTGGGACAAGTTATACGCGCAAGCGGAAATAAATTTCTAGCAGTTTACCGCTAGGGCGGCGCCATTTTGGTATTGTGTTTATGAACACTGCTGTAATAAGGGTTTACGGAATCGAACTTTTCCCAGGTTTTACTCTGCCATATTTTCGTGGTCTTTGAACGCATCTATTAGTGGCTTATAATAAAAATGGAATGCATATTTAGGTATCATGACGAAATATAACAGCCTCCGTGGTCCAGTGGTTAAGGCGTTTGCCTGTTGACCCGGGGTCGTGGGTTCGATTCCCACCGGAAGCATACTTTCTTTAGTTGTTTCCAGTTTGGTTAGGACATTGCAGGCGTGAATCACCTGATTGTCTGATAATAAAGATGATTCCGTGCTTCGGAAGGCACGTTAAGCCGGTGGTCCCGGCTGCCCTCGGGTAGTCGTTAAAGGAACCACGTCAGAGGCCGAGAGGCGGTTCCGAAGAACTGACACCAGGGTGTGCATGGTCGATTGACCGTGACACCTACTCGAAATGATGATGACGAAATAACAAGACACCTTATAGATGTACCAATTCCTCCAGGAGGGTCCTGGAGCACTCACATGCGCATTGCTCACTCTAAATCATTTAACCGTTGAGGCTGCAGCAATAACGGCCGTCGTGCTCGCACGGATGCAGCAGCATTGACCAGGGTTGCATGCATCAACTATTGGTGGTGGCATGAAGGGACTAACAGTAGTAGGGGGGCTCTAACCGGCAAGTTTGCTCTAATTAGTAGCGCAAGCACGCAAAGTAAATTATAATTTATATATATAAGAGATAATTTTCTATGATGCGGATTAAGATACAAGAACTCTGGTTTTTTGTACCTTAAACCGCATCATATGTTTGATGGAAATTCGGGCGTATCCATCGAATTATGAGCTCGACTGTCCTCGCTATTTTTAATGGCTGATACAGTGCGTGCCTGACTGTACCGATTTATATTCAGTTGACATCAAATTATATTGCTGATTGCTTAATTATATGAAAAAGTTTTGTGTATTAATGACCTTAATGATACTGCGGAATTTGGGGGTAGAACGGAAAGCTATAATTTTGGAAATATAGAATTGGTGCTAAACAAAATGTAAATTAATGCAGATGGAGGAAATAGCTTAAATAAAGAGATTTAATATTAATTAGTACATTATGATACAAGTGTGCTATATTGTAATGGTTAGGGGTGTCATCCTCAACTGCCTGTCCGGTGGTTGTAGGTATAAATAAATAAATATATACGGACAAATCACACAGATTGAGCTAGCCCCAAAGTAAGTTCAAGACTTGTGTTATGGGATACTAACTCAACGATACTATATTTTATAACAAATACATATATAGATAAACATCCAAGACCCAGGCCAATCTGAAAAAGATCATTTTCCATCTTGACCTGGCCGGGGATCGAACCCGGTCACTCCGTGTCGCAGGCAGGCGTGTTGACCGCTGCGCCACGGAGGTATGGCATCGGGTACGCGCGCCCGGCCTCCCAAGCTGCTACTTTTTATTCATCAGAGTGAGTATCCCTTCCTTCATTCTCTTCCCAAATCCAACAAATTCTTATGCTTCTCCAGCTTAAAAACACTTCCGATGAGCAGCAACGTCGGAAGCTCAAGAAGCTAAAGAACTGGGCTCGCCAATCCGCCTGCCAAGCGTGGTGAGTATGGGAAGATCGTCCAATGGAACGAAGAATCCTTGGGGGGGCCTTTGTCCAGCAGTGGACTTCTAACGGCGGGAATGATGAAAGTAATGATGATTTTATAGGTTATTTTAAACGAGGTGAGTTTGCTCTCATTAGCCTGTAGGGCCCTGTAGGACGAGTGAGGTATGGGCCATAGCCCTTTAAATTTTGAATTATTAAAGTACGAATGTTCGTAGTTTTTCTTTACACCTGTACGTGAATTGTAGCAAAATCTGTTGTGTACGGAGATATCTAAATGGCAAGTCATAAGCGGTTGTAATTAGAGCCCTCTTTTTGATATTATTTTTGCTGTACCTTTTTAAGTTAGTAATTTTTATGTCTATTTTTAATGGTTATTTACTTGTTAAATAATGTAAAAGATCAAACATTTTATTTTAATAAATAAATTAATCAAAATGATCTGTAATATTTTCGGTGATCAACTTTTTATAGGTCCCACAAAACATGCCATCATCATCATTTCGTGTAGGTGACACGGTCAATCGACCATGCACACCCGTTCTTCGGAACCGCCTCTTGGCCTCTGACGTGGTTCCTTTAACGACTACCAGATGGCAACCGGGACCAACGGCTTAACGTGCCTTCCGAAGCACGGAATCATCAATCATCACAAAACATGTAACATACAGGCAGACAGCCTCGTTTCAACTATGTATTCTAGATCCTTATCCTTATCCTTACTAATCCTTACTAATATTATAAATGCGAAAGTGAGTTTGTTTGTTTGTTTATTTGTTTGTTACGCTTTCACGCCGTAACTACTGAACCGATCATCATGAAATTTTGCATACAAGTTCTTTGGAGTACGGAGAAGGACATAGGCTACCTTTTATCCCGGGAAAAAGTACTATTCCCGAGGGACCGACATTGACGCGGGCGGAGCCGCGGGCGAAAGCTAGTAGTTTTTATATATAAGCCGAAGAAATCTTTGCCAAAAAAAAAATAAGAAAGAAAGTTACTTATTCAACCGCTCTAGTGCTTTTTACAATACCACATTATTTTGGCTTTAATGAGACGCAATTTTTTTAAATCTATGGCTTTAATGCACTCGTGGGTTGTATGATGTACAATTCGGTGTATCAGGAGTCACTTTATAACACAGTGTGTTGAAAAAATCATACCAAAAGAAGAGTTATGATTTTGGCCGCTATTTACTTATATATTTATTATTCCTTGCGTTTTATCTCAATTATCTGCTGTATTTAAAAACAAATAACACAGTTGTAGTCACGGTTTTATTTATTTATTTTATTGTTGTTCCTTTAGATAAGAAATGTAAATAAATGCTTACAAAGAAAGGACATTTGGTAAAAGTTTTAAGATACATTACTTTTTCTTAAATAATTTTTGTATCCATTTCGAAATATCATTCAAAACATTATGTGAAAAATACAACTAAATTACAAGAGCAAATTAATAATTTCTTCTATCTCCTTCGGTCATACTCAGGAAATGTAACACATCCTGTAGTATGAAGGTATTGGCACAGAGGAAAGACTGGTATTCGTATTGTAGCAGATCGCTATGCCGTAGAACTTCTACGGCGTAGCGATCTACCACAATACCATATGCCGTAGACGCTCTACGTCGTAGCCACACAGATTTCACGACGTAGCAACTGTACTATAAGCTGTACCAGTGCGACGATAACATGAATGGAATGTCACATTTATTGGGAAAAGTGATCAGATTGCTACTATATTACAATTGAATTTACCCAAATATTTATTCTAAAGTAATAATATATTACAATTGAATTTACCCAAATATTTATTCTAAAGTAATAATAATAAAAGGAAAAGGTAATGTCACACTACTGAGAGGAGGTCAGATTTCTCTGCAGGCGTGAAAAGTTTTGATATTATTGAAAGCATCTTTATTTTGATATCTATATTGAGTTAGTAAATACAATTAATTATTTGCTTGTTTTAATAAACAGACGATTCTTTCTAAAAATATTACTACTCGTTTTGTTGATCTATACCTTGTGTAATGTACTGTCACCTGCAAAAGTTCATGCAGAATTTTCTTTAAAAGTCATGTGTAACTACGGATACTATTTTAATAAAATGTGGCTAAATGTGAGTCGAATTAGCAGCACACACTCTGATGTTTACTTGTGTAGTTGTTGACTTCTGAGTACGCTTAGAACCTCTTCTTGTGAGGCTAATCAAAGTCAAAACTTTCGAGTTCGAACACTAATGTTTTTAATTATCTGTGGTTTATCATTATAAATAAGCAGTATCTTTGACAAGATCAATAACTTTATACAAAAGACGCCAAAAGAATACGTTATTTGTTGTTATAGCGGCAAAAGTTAGACACATTATTTTTAACTCTACACCTATTACAATTTAGCAGATTTATGCCCTGTAACAGACGGACGGACAAATGGACAGACGAACGAAACGACGGACAGACGTCGGAAATAAGTTTACTAAGGTAATAGGACCCGTTTTAACCCTTTGGGTAAAACCCTAACAATTACAGCAATTCAACCAAATGTATGTTGGACAACGAGACGCAGACAGAAATTTCACCCTTATGTAGTTGGAATACCAAAGAGTCATAACTAAACGCTTTGACAGTTCCATTTTGCTTCGAGTAGCTAAGGTGTGGAATGAACTGCCTGCGTCTATATGCCCATAGTACAATCCCGGGACATTCAAAAGTAGAATAAATGGGTATCTCTTGGATAGCCATGTACTTAACATCCTCGTCTTGATCGTCACTTACCATCAGGTGAGATGGGAGACAAATGCCTAATCCAACATTTAGGCAAAAACATGTTGCATAAAATTCACGATATTGCTAAATATTACTGCCTTTCTAATCAGTGCAATCAATTTTGCAGGTGACAGTACATAAGCAAACGACCAAGTCCTCTGCCAAAACACTGCAACCAAATAATTAAAAAACCGCAAAACAAACAAACATATTCCAAGTACATCTTAATTGCTCACATGAACTCTGCTGAAGACGAAAGGGCCCTCGCCTCAGCAAACATCAATTAGTCTATTGTTTGTACGTTAATAACTCGGAAACTAACCGGTTTAGTGGTGGGGAATCGTTGAGTCAATATGGGTCAGTAACTTGGTGTGCAAATACTACCTTTGGTCGTATGAAATCTTGGTGTGTGGTGACCATGGCTTCAGAATAATTACAGATACTTAAAATATATATTTTTTAATATATCTTCATATATCATCATCATCACCATTTCGTGTAGGTAACACGGTCAATCGACAATGCACACCCTGGTGTCAGAGTTCTTCGGAATCGCCTCTCGGCCTCCGACGTGGTTCCTTTAACGACTACCAGATGGCAGCCGGGACCAACGGCATACATATTTTCATACGAATGAGTAGTATCCCAAAACTTTCAATTCCTTCCCAAATCCAACAAATTCCTATCCTTCCCCAGCTTAGGTAAAAATAGAAAAATAAGGATTATTAAAAAATAAAGAAATCCGACTGCCTTTTTAACAGTTTACGTCCGCCATATTTTTTTCAAACATTGCATATGCTATGACACTCCGGGAAAGAATACAAATCTAATGATACCTCGCACTTCAAAATCGGTCAAGCCGTTTAGGTTACAGGAGATGACAGTGGAACAGACATACTTACTTACATATATACAGACATACGTGCGAAAACATTACCATACTACTGGGTAGGTCGGTTGGATAAAAAAATAGAATTGAACATTAATAGTATAAGCTATTTATAAAATAAAAAATATATCGTATTTATTCTCATTGTTGGTTTTAGTTTTTAGTTACGAAAAATTACTTTATTTACTTGTTGATTATTGATTTTGTATAATAATATTAAATTTTTTTATAGTTACTAAATAAAAACTTTTGAGATTTGGTCTCATTCCCAGCAACAAGGGAACGTTCCCGGCAACAAGGGAACGTTCCCCGGGAATTTCGGAACATTCCCTGGGAACGTTCCCGTTTATTTCGGAAATTTTCTCGATTATTGAAAATATTTATATATTACATATACCAAGTAATGCTTATACATCAGTTCAATATATTTGCATTGACAAAAAATTTGTATGACAAATAAAATTACAACTTTCCCTGACATTTCCATTTATTGGGAATGTTCCCGGGAACGGTTTTGGAAATCTGGGGAATGTGGGAACGTTCCTGGAAACGGCACATCACTACATGGAACCAAAAATCCTTGGGAGAGGCCCATGTCCAGCAGTAGACTTTTTGTGGCATAATGATGATGATGATGATCATTTTGGGTATTTTGAATAACGACAATAGGTTTTTGTCCAGTTGTCTTGGATTATAATAAGACTTAATTTTATAGCATATAAAATTTAACAACGTTTTTTTATTAACACATGAAGCAATTTAAATAAACGAAACTAAGCACAAACCACAGCTTCGTGCTAAGTTTCGTTGATATACATAATTATGTGTTTAAAGAGCGAAAGTTTATCAAATAATACATGTAATAATTATTGTAATAACACTCGTATTGTATCAAGGTATCATAAGATACACACTATCTTAACAGGAAAACGCTGTTAGAATAAAATAATTCCTAAAAATATTGTGTAAACTTTTGTCGTTGTGTGTATTTAATCAAGTTTTACTCGACGACACTTTTCTGGTTGACGTCTTCTAGATATCAATGTAATTTCTTTGTGATGGATGGGTTCAGAAAGTGTTCACAATGTTAGGTACATCACAAAATACTTGATAGTGTATTACAGGTACACATCGTTTTGGACAATTTAAGCTGAGCAATATCTCTGAGGATTTAAGCATGTCTTGTCCCCAATAACTTTCATATCACAGTCACCCTACTCTTCCAACTCAAAAGGTACAAGTTTGGAGTGGGGGCACTCTGACCCGCGGGGCGAGTTTGATTTCCTATGATCAGTCGCCGTGTCCGACACAGAGTAATTAGCTGCATACAAGGGGTTAGGTGTTAGCCCCAAAGGCTTTCTTATAAACTTGTTTGACCGCAACTTCTCCTTTCATATTATGTAGTTATAGATATTAGACCAGAGCTGATAGAATTTGAAACATAATTAAATTATAGTAGGATGAAACCCATTACAAATGGAAGAGAATACACCAAAAATTAAAGGAAAAATAAATTACGAGTTTAAAAAGAAAACAGATTATTTGACGTCAGAATTTTCGATTGAAAATTAGGGTGCTTATTCGATATTTAAGTCAAAAAAAGGTGAAAAAATAAATCTTATAAATCAATAAAATTACAGAGTGTTTGGGGTATAGAAAGGTAAGTTTTCAATAAATTTCGTGAATAAAGAAACATTTTTGTAAAAGATAAAAATTAAAAATCCAAAATCGTGGTTATTTTTCATATGCATTTTGAGGTTAGGTAAAAAAAGTGTAAATACAAAAAGAGTAGAACTTGCTATTACCTACATCATTGCCATATACTCGAGATAAACCGTTTTTACCCTTAAAAGATCACTTCCCGACCTGAGATCGTACGTAATTTATTTTTCCTTTAACTTTTGGTGTATTCTCTTCCATTTGTAATGAGTTTCATCTTACTATAATTTAATTTTACTTATTATCATTTTCAAAGGCTTCTTCACTGGTCTATATACAGATTTGTCTAGTGTAAATGCATATACAAACAGTAATCACATAAAAGTATATTTTTATTTGTACATAGCATTGCGGATACTCTTATTAAAGAAAGAAATAAAATATGGTGGAAAATTTCAAGCGGGTGGGATTTGAACCTGCGACCTTGTAACGTTGCAGCATGCCACCTGCATGCTGCATCTCGTCCAACCTCATTTCTTTCTCATCCTTTCCATTTTTCATTCCTCATTTAATTTCAAATTTCATTCCATTCCATTTTTAGATTACTTTCTCTCTCTCTCATCACTCATTCTTCAGTATACCATCATCTCTCGGACCGTTCAGTTCTATTTATACAGTACACGTACGGTACGGTTTTGTAATACATAAGCTGTAACCAATAAAATTATTCTCTGTGTGTGTTTTGTGTCGAGTCTCTGTTCTCCACTATTTCCTACTTCCTATTTATGTGGGAACTCGGCTAGAGCGCCGGGATAGTTGAGCCCTCACAACCTTAAGTCTAACCTCGACGCCGAGGTTAGAACAGGCGGTGGCTCAGTTGGAAGAACGTAAGTCATACAAAGACTTAAGGTCGCAGGTTTAAATCCCGCCCGCTTCAAATTCTTTCACCATATTTTATTTCTTTATTTAATAATTAGATATTAAGAGTAACAAACAAACAAACTCACGTTCGCATTTATAATATTAGTTATAGGATTTCCCACGTCCAAAATAGAAATGGGTGTGCCCACTCATCAACGAACTTAGTCGATGAAATCAAATGTATCGTGAGTCGTGACAAACCCCGTTAATTGTGGCAACGCATGCGATACGTATGTTATGTGATAAATGATTATTACCGGGTGATGCTTTGAATATTATGAAACAAAACAATGTCATTAATATCTGTCAATTTTGAAGGAGTATGCTATATTTTGTACAAATTAAGAGTCGCACAGAGAGCCATTGAGCGAGCCATGCTCGGCATCAAGTTACTAGATCGACTAGCTCCGTGGCGCAGCGGACAACAGCCTGCGACACGGAGTGACGGGTTCGATCCCCGGCCAGGTCAAGATGAAAAATGATCTTTTTCAGATTGGCCTGGCTCTTGGATGTTTATCTATATATGTATTTGTTATAAATATAGTATCGTTGAGTTAGTATCCCATAACACAAGTCTCGAACTTACTTTGGGGCTAGCTCAATCTGTGTGATTTGTCCGTATATATTTATTTTATTTATCTATTTTATCGTGTTCCAAACACCGTTATTCGACAACGTACTAAACTACGGGATATCGGAGAAACGGTCATGAGCCTTAAATGGAACTGGGCAGGACACCTGGCCAGACGGAGTGATGGCAGATGGAGCAAGAACTTAACCGAGTGGTGGCCTAGAACCGGGGAAAGAAGCGTCGGACGTCCTCCGATGAGATGGGTTGACGATATAGTCAAAATCGCGGGTCGCTCCTGGATGAGATCAGCTCAGGACCGAGACGGATGGCGGAAACGAAGAGAGGCCTATGCTCAGCAGTGGGCGTAAGACGGGCTTAAATGGAAAAAAAAGAAAAAAATCTTAAAAGAAAAAAATGCTATATTTAACTTTTACTGGAAAACGAAAAGATTCCTATTCCATCCCAATTTTTGTCGCTTAGGTAACGTACTTCCTGAATACAGTACACTTTCTGCTCTGGTCTTAGTGTTTTTACATATAACGGTAAGCAGAATATTAGTATTTTTGTTAGTAAAAATGTAATCGGTCAGCTAAAATAGCTAGTTGGGCAGCAACTTACGATCACCCATAGATTTAAAAAAAAATGCGTCTCTGGTCACCTTCTTTTCTGCCCTCAGTCGTCTCAAGTGGTCATAAAAAAACTAACTTGAACCTAACTTCTTTTCTGCCCTCAGTCGTTTCAAGTGGTCATAAAAAAACTAACTTGAACCTAACTTCTTTTCTGCCCTCAGTCGTTTCAAGTGGTCATAAAAAACTAACTTAAACCTATTTTCTGCCCTCAGTCGTTCCAGATGGAAAGCCAAAGCTTATCCAAATGTTTTCTCTTCTGCCCCAATTGTATAATCTTCCTGCCCAAATAATTATTTTGCGGCCCGATTATTTACTTTCCTTATATTAAAGAGTAATACACACTATCCTTAAAACTCGTGTCTGGGGTACACCCAGCCCAGACTTCGGCGGTAGCTGAAAATTAGTGTTTTGCTCAATGGGCAACCGACTTCATTTAAACTATTGAAACGATTTTAATGAATTACCAATTTAAAGCATACCCACGAAGTGTAAAGGACCATTGCCCATAAAACGGCAAAAAAATCATGTCTGTTGTATGGAAGGCCTCTTAAATACTTGTTTTATCTGTTGTTATAGCGGCAACAGAAATTCATCTGTGAAAATTTTAACTGTCTAACTATTACGGTTCATGAGATGCAGCCTGGTGACAGACGGACGGACAGACGGCGTCATTTAACAGGGTCTTGTATTTACCCTTTGGGTACAGAACCCTAAACGAATTTTTAAAATCGGTACATAAATTGCGGAGTCCAGAGATAACATACATATCATATAATATATCGCAGCTACTAACCATGAGTTATATAAATATGATCGCAGTGAGGTCACTGATACAGGGAGCGGTCAGGTTATCACCATGTCATTTTAACGGCTATAACGTGACAACTCTACTTTAAACTCTCTGCTAGTACAATGCTAACTAGTTAGTTCCAGTTGTATTAAAACATAATTATATTTTGCGACATTGATTTGAAATTTGACATTTTGCGACATTATGACTAGCTCCGTGGCGCAGCGGTCAACACGCCAGCCTGCGACACGGAGTGACCGGGTTCGATCCCCAGCCAGGTCAAGATGGAAAATTATCTTTTTCAGATTGGCCTGGGTATTGGATGTGTATCTATATATGTATTTGTTATAAAATATAGTATCGTTGAGTTAGTATCCCATAACACAAGTCTCGAACTTACTTTGGGGCTAGCTCAATCTGTGTGATTTGTCCGTATATATTTATTATTTATAAATATTTAACTCATAAAAATATAGATATAGATGAATTTGGTCAGGGGTGTCATCCTCAACTGCGTAGTCGGTTAGTCGGTGGTTACAGGAATGACATCGTGGATGCTCTGCCTCCCAAACTGCTACTTACGTCCTCCCATTCATTCGAGTGAGTAGTATGCCAATACTATTATTCCATTCCGAATCCAACAAAAAAAAAGTTTAAACCATAATGTAACGCAACCAAACCAAACTGCCATGCTGGCGTGACGTCACAGCTCGCCCCACCCTGCCCGCCATATCGCCGTTGCGTTCAACGCCTAGTGAAAGCCACACTTCTTGCTGCGCAGCCGACCGACCAACATAAGCGTAGCTTCATATTGTGATGCATTGTGTTGATATTGTCCCTAGTGGATTAAAATGCGCATTGTTATGCGCCAGCTGCTTTGTTTTATTATAAAATCCTGATCGTCTGTGACCGCTCCATGTCTCTCGCGTTTCAATAATGTCACTAAAATAAGTGTATTCCTTCCTAAAAAATGCTTTCGATGCAGCAGCGTCAGTAGCGCATGAAGCCAAAGAAACTGCGCTCGCTAACCCGTCTGTGTGGTAAGTAGGTATGGTAATATCCTATACCATAGAATGAAGAATCATTGAGAGAGGCCCTTGTCCAGCAGTGGACATTTTGCGGCTGTACTGTTGATGATTTTTCTTTGTAGTTATTGATAGTCAAATGAATAAATAAATATATACGGACAAATCACACAGATTGAGCTAGCCCCAAAGTAAGTTCGAGACCTGTGTTATGGGATACTAACTCAACGATACTATATTTTATAACAAATACATATATAGATACACATCCAAAACCCAGGCCAATCTGAAAAAGATCATTTTCCATCATGACCTGGCCGGGGATCGCCCCCGGTCACTCCGTGTCGCAGGCTGGCGTGTTGACCGCTGCGCCACGGAGCTAGTCAAAAACAAATGACAATCATGAAAAATATATGCCACTCTCAAAGATTTTTTGTTTCATATAGAATTTTCCATACTCACCACGCTAGGCAGGCGGGTTGACGAGCGTAGTTGGTTCCTTGTGCTTCCAACGGAAGCATTTTTAAGCTGAGAAAGGAATATGTATACACTTATTCCTTCCTAATATATACTTATTTTCGTGACATTACAGTTTAAACTTGTTTTTTTAATGACATAGGTAGTATGGCAAACGAGCAAGCAGGTCATCATCATTTCGAGTAGGTGTCACGGTCAATCGACCATGCACACCCTGGTGTCAAAGTTCTTCGGAACCGCCTCTCGGTTTTGACGTGGTTCCTTTAACGACTACCAGATGGCAGCCGGGACCAACGACTTAACGTGCCTTCCGAAGCACGGAATCATCTTTATTATCAGACAATCAGGTGATTCAAGCCTGCAATGTCCTAACCAAACTGGAAACAACTAAACAAAGTATGCTTCCGGTGGGAATCGAACCCACGACCCCCGGGTCAACAGGCAAACGCCTTAACCACTGGACCACGGAGGCTGTTAATTTTTTAAGCTGAGAAAGGAATATGTGTGCACTTATTCCTTCCTGTAATATACTTATTTTAGTGACGTTATGGTTTAAACTTTTTTTTATGACAGGCGGCAAACGAGCAAGCCGGTTACCCGATGGTAAGCGATCGCCACCGCCCATGAGTGCCACACCAGGCAGGGGCATTAAACTTAGCCATAAGTAAATTTTTGACGTCAACAATTGTTGAGAAGTGAAATATGACAATTAATAAGTGTTCAAAGAAATATTAAATAAACGTTTTGAATTGAATTTTGGGGTGTGACAAGAGCGTTACCGGCCTTTTAAAGAAAACATCTCAATCCTTGTTAAGGGGGAAAACATAGACTCGTTTTTTGAAGGTTCTAATGCCGTATCGTTTCTTGAATACCGTCGCAGGAAGTTCATTCCACAGTTCAGTCGTACGTGGCAGGAAGTTTCTGTTAATCCGTACGGTGGTTGACTGCCAGTGCTTTCAAGACAAAACAAATGAGCCTAAACACGATTGGTGTACCTTGTTTAGTTTAAAGTTCCTATGGCCTCTTTCCGACTCCATCATCAAACCAGCGCAACGATTCCATTATATTGTTTTATCATCCGATTTACATATGCATGCAAAATTTCAGATCAGTCGGTAATCAGGAAGTGGATCAAATTTAACATGCAAGATTTGATTTAAAATATTTAAACTAATGCTACAACTAAAAATAAATAAAAACTAATATATATTTACAAATAAAAAAGGCCGGGTAAATCGTTGCCTCGCGGTAGCGTGCCCAGAAGGCTGGCAGCATTGCCACGTTGGATGGCAATGCTGATCTTTTGGCCAAAGATTTGATTACAGACAAATATCGGGGACATGTGTAACTATAATAAAAGCTTGTAAAAAGTATCAAGTTATAACTCACTACGTCATAGTGATATCTGAATGAGTAAACTTACACACCCGACGAACTAATAAAATTCCTACATTTAAATCTATTAGTAAATTAAAAAATCGCCCCATGACGTGTGATAGTATCAGTTAATACATTTCGCCGCGCCCAGCAGTGATTTGTACGATTGTTAATAATAACCGTGACGGTCCGTTTGTGGTAATTAAAAAAGGATTAAGTTGACCAGTCATGATTGTCATTTGACTATTATTTTAGTGAAGTGGTCAACACGCCAGCCTGCGACACGAGGGTGCCCGGGTTCGGTCCCCGGTCAGGTCATGATAAAAAACGATCTTTTTCAGATTAACCTGCGTCTTGGATGTTTATCTATATATGTATCTATTATAAAATATGATATCGTTGAGTTAGTATCCTACGACACAAGTTCACAACTTACTATAAAATAAATAAATAAATATATACGGACAAATCACACAGATTGAGCTAGCCCCAAAGTAAGTTCGAGACTTGTGTTATGGGATACTAACTCAACGATACTATATTTTATAACAAATACATATATAGATACAGATCCAAAACCCAGGCCAATCTGAAAAAGATCATTTTCCATCTTGACCTGGCCGGGGATCGAACCCGGTCACTCCGTTACTGTGGGGCTCAATTTATGTGATATGTCCCTATATATTTGTTTATTATTATTTTTACTATTGTTTGTTTTTCGTGTGTGTAAGTGGCCAACACTGGTGTCAGATTTTTCAAGATACCTAAAAGTATCTGACATAGCAGAACGACTGCCATCAATGATGACATCTAGGACCAACAGCTTAACGTGTCTTCCGAAGCACGGAAGAGCTCGAAATAATTTACGCACACGTTCTGGTAAACTCTCTGGCAAGCTTAGTTCCAAAAGCCATAGATGGCAGTAGGTTCACTGCTAGTTAACTAGACTTAAAATAATGTTTTTTAATTTAATAAATTTAATCTGAGTAAGTATGGCTCCGGTAGTGCAGAGAGGGTCATGCTCCTGCAGTGGAGACTAAAAAGACCTGATGATGATGATGATGAATCTGAATAAATGTAATATCAAAAATACTTTATATTGTTAGTTCTAGTATGAATATTCTGTTGTATAGTAATTCTATTTAGAACGTAGTGCCCTCTGTGCATGGTTGCAGCGCAACTCTACTTTATATGTTACGTGGTGAAAACATCATAGATGCCATGATTTAATCATTATAACGAGGTAATAATGCCATCGCATTTTGTTCATTTACAGCTAATCTCACGACTTTTCAAACAAGATTCATTCGTTCAAATCCAGCTCACAAATATCATAAAAACAAGCAAATCCACCTGCAAACGGCAAGTCGAGCGAACTAAAACCGAGACGCACTTGACTACATAATTACGCCGAAAATTTCGGGATACACTCGACTCTTTCGAGTGGTGGCATCGGGCATATTCAAAAATTTCAATACGAGCCACTGCCGCCGGGTTTTATGTGACACACGGAATGAAAGTGCAGCGAACACAACTCGAAAAATCTGACTCCAATATTAAAACAAACAACAGATGCAAAAAATGTTGACGTTAAAACATAAATGACTCCTTCGAGTTTGATCACTACATATTCAAGAATTTCAATACGAGTCGCTGCCGTCAAGTTTTATATGACACACGGACTGGCAGTATAACGAACACACAAGGTGCCTGCCGTCGATGGGTGGCTACGACGCTTGCAGGCCGGTACTGCACCCGGCTTTTGCCTGCTACCGTCGACAGGTGGCGATGGCTGCTATGGTACCTGCCGTCAAAACAAAGCCGCTCGTCTGATGAACTCTTAGCGGGAAAATGATTAACTATAAGAAAAAGAGAAATATAGCTATGGAAAACATGTCAATTTCTTAAATCATTTCTAAGATAATAAACCCCGATTGCAGATTTCAAGAGTCTTTTGCAAATAAAAGAAAACTGCAAAAAATTTCAAAGATGCATTTCGGTTACATATTTTCTTATTTACAGGAATATACATTAGCTATCCGTCCGGCTTTATGGTCTTAAAGACCTGGGCTCTGTTTACGCGGCATGGGAAAAAGAAGTGATAGTATGTATGTATCCGTCCGTGACCCATTAATAGAAAGTAAGCCTCCTAAAAGTTCTGCGTTTCTACCGTCGGTGTGTACTCCGTATTATCGAAGCGGTGCTCCAGGGGGGCGATATCAAAAGATTCCTCATCAAAAATGAACGACCGATGCAGCAGTGAAGAATCGCAACCTCCACGTGGCCACGTTTGGATTATTTTTTAATGATACTGTTTTGGTACGCCCGAATAGTTGTGGTTTATTCTAGGAAATTTGGTAGAGAATTTTCTGTAATGTGTTTTATGCATATAGCTTTTTGCTGTGGTTCTATTATTTGACGGTCTCTGTGGCTTAGTGGTAATTAGGCCAGGCTGTCAGTTGTCACACCGGAGGCCAGGGTTCGACTCGATCTGTTCAAGAAGAAAAATGATCTTTTTCAGATTGACCTGAGTCTTGGATGTTTATATCTTTGTTTCTTGTTTGGTATTTGTTATAAAATATACTGTTGAATTTGTATCCCATAACACAAGACTCAAACCTTGGGGCTAGAACAATCTGTGTGGTTTGTCCGTATATATTTATTTATTTGTATTGTATTAGTCATTTCTTAGATTTAGATTGGCAAAATAGTCGATATATACGTTAGTAGAGATGGCTATTTCAATGTGAAATAATATTTTAATTGCTGTCTTACCTATTATTTTTGTTTTAACTAAGTTTTAAGAGATACATACAAACATATATACACATTATATTGTTGACATATGTGTGTCAGATGGAGATGATCCCCAAAATCGATAGACGTTGTTGTAGTAGTTTTTCGTGTGTGAGTGGCCAACACTGGTATCAGATTTTTCAAGCTGCTTAAAGCTATCTGACATAGCTAAACGACTGCCATCAATGATGACAGCCGGGACCATCGGCTTAACGTGCCTCCCGAAGCACGGAGAAACTCCAGATATTTTTATGCTACTTGCGGTCACCCATCCCAGTGAATGCGCCAGGTGTTGCTTAACAGGCGGTAATTATACTAATTAAGCTCCTCCTCAAAGATTCAAGATTCAAAGATTTATTCAGAAAAAAGGGCTATTCAGGCACTTTTTCACGTCAATTCACATTTCAAATAATACTCATTATATTATATTCAAATTATTAATGAATGTTCAAAAGCTACAAACTACTAGCGTTTCGGAACCGACCACTGCAGAGAAGAAGACGCCGAAAGAAACTCTTTTCAACAGTATTGGTCGCCTATTTGCCTGAAGGGCTTTGTATGATATTTAATATATTTATCTTTCCTTCTTTTTTTCTGATGTCATGTTATATACAATTTTAATTTACATATTTTTGTGGAACACGTTATGTTAGCGATCGAGCGTGCAAAAACAACAGATATGATAAAAGTCTCAAAGATAGATAGAAGTCTCAAAGAGGCCGGGCAGACCTGTCCCCCCTGGCAGCACCCGTTCACGAGTTGACGCATGGATCAGCCATCGCTGAGCTCAACCATATAAGAGGGAACTCGACGACCCGACACACAACGCCGCCACCAGTTTGAACATTTTAGTGAGCATGACTTACTCGATCTCAAGCACAAAACTCAAAAACTAATTGTCGACACTCGTTGACCGCAAACATATACATGTTTTACAATTGAGAGTTGATTTTAGACAATTATACAAAATAAAATAGTAGCAACAAAAAAAAAACAATTATATGTAAAATTAAAATAAAAGCGTTTAGAGAAGTCCTGCATATCACTCGAGGTCTCTACTCCAAGCATTCTCATCTCGGACCATCGCATCGGCTGGACTTGCTGTTTTGTAAAACATCTAGCAATGATATCTATCATCTTGTTATAAAATCTATCTGCAACATGTACAAATATTAACATCAGAAAAAATCCGAGTAAATGAAACATCACGATATAATTTCTTAAACACGAAAATGTCCTCAGTATCGAATCTTGACGTCTCTACCGAAATCCACACGAGACAACTTACCGACTTAACTCTACTTTTCATTTCACCGTTATTAGTCAAGCAATAGAGCTTATAATCGAGTGTTTTAGATTTTTAATAAGATTGTAAAACGCTTTAATGAAACATTAAAAATTCAGACACACGGACGAGTGATTTTTCTTCGTATGTCATTCGCTTTGAGAGTCATAATAAGGTCTAAAAAATTAATGATGGAGTCTTAAAGGAGCACGCGAGATTTCATTCACATTGCTGGTCTGGGAGGAAAGAAAAAACGTAGAATGCGCTTGCTGCTTCTCTTCCCGCGCAGACCGTAGAAGCCGGTCAAGGGAATGGGCGAAAATCTAAAGAATCAGGACAATAGCCGATGCGGCTAGCAACCCAACACTATTTTGATTCCGTTTTCCACCTTTAAACTCACCAACACGCTAAATGTGGCCTTTCGGTCGTACGGCCTTAGTCTCTGACTACCCCGTAAGGGATAAAGACGTGATAATATGTACAATATGTTTGGTAGTGGAATAACATAAATTTTTTACCTCCATCAGAACTCATATCAACTACATAATAGGTACTGTTTTTTTAGTGGTTAAGGCGTTTGCCTGTAGATTCGATCGTGGGTTCGATTCCCACGGGAAGCACTTGTTTATTTGTGTCCAGTTTGGTTAGGACATTGCAGGCTTGAATCACCTGATTGTCTGAAAATAAAGATGATTCCGTGCTTCGTTAAAGGAACCACGTCAGAGGCCAAGAGGCGGTTCCGAAGAACTCTGACACCAGGGTGTGCATGGTCCATTGACCGTGACACCTACTCGAAATGATGATGATGATGAATGCCACTCCCGATTAGAGCATTTTCATAGTCGCGTCCACAGCTATGATGCGTCAGAGCCCGGATCCGACAGCATTCATATTGTGACATACATGGCGAAAGTTTTTATGGTCGAGTGCCTACCTGACGCCAACCCTCTTCTGAGTCGACCCGAGTCCAGACACGCATCTTTTGTTAAACTCTTATTAAATTAAGAAATAAAATATGGTGAAAAAATTTCAAGCGGGCGGGATCATGCATACTTACAAACAATGACAAAAACGGTACATACTGAAAGTATGACATTCCATCTTTCTTTTTCACTTTTGACGCGTAGTTTTTGCATCTTTTTACTGACCTTCGTCATCGCGACGTGTGAATGCTAGCGCGGTTTATTGAAACTGTGGACAAAACAGCTCCGAAACCCGCTTGGGGCGCTGTTTTGCCGGTGCCACTTTTCGAGTGCGAATCGCGTATCTACCTATTTGATCGAAGATAATTATTGAAAAAAGGCAAAACACGTTTGATACCGACTTCCTTTCACAAAAAATGAATAAAAAAATAAGACGCAGTCATTCATTTCGTACCCTGTACAATAACAACAGCATTGTCAATCAACCTCAGCGGGCAGACAGTCGAAATTAGCGATTTTTCGCATGCTATGAGAATAATCTGCAAATCCAAGGGGAACTCGTCTGGTCGGCTTCGCTTGCCGCGGATCTATGAATATACTGATATGGTGTAAACAAAAGGTGAAATTAAAGAATCTTCGCGTGCTATGAGGATTATATGGTGGGAACAAAAGGTGAAATTAAAGCATTTTCGCGTGCTATGAGAATTATATGGAAATTTAAGGGGAACTCGTCTGGTCGGCTTCGCTTGCCGTGCAGCTATGAATGTGTTGATATGGTTTAACAATCAGTCGAAATTAAATAAAAAATATATCACCCGTTTTTTAGCCCTTTATAATTTATTTTTCAACGTATGTTATCATTAGATGATGGGATTCTACAGAACCGTGGCGACAATTCCTGCGTCAACTGGTTTGATCATGGAAATTATTAGACGACGCAGCAAGGTCGACAACCACCAGTATCTCTCAATACAGCCGCACCATGATAATTTATTTTAGTTATTCCACACATTGTTCATAAAAATGGCCATTTATAACACCAAATTACACCGATTTAACGTTATAAAGTCCACTAGAAGCAATTTGCAAAACAATCCAAAACGAGCAGACCACCGAAATTCTCGCCAAGAACACCACACTATTAGAGCAAATAAATGTATTTATATGTATCTACTTGTAATAATAACCTCTAAGAGATTGTACATTATATCATCATCGATGTAATGGTTGTGACAAATATTTTTGCATTTGACATAAAGACAGTACAAGACTGTACCTAATATACATCTATTATGTGTGGTTTATTTTCCTCTCTGCTAATAACTTTAGGATATAAATACTCTTATTAAATTAAGAAATAAGATGTGGTGAAAAAATTTCATGCGCGCGGGTTTTGAAGCAGCGACCTAGGTCTGTACGACTTACGCTCTGCCAACTGAACATCATTCAACCTCGGCGCCAAAAGTAGCATTGTTAATGCAAAATAAAACACTTACAAAAAAATATTTAGTATATAAAATCAACTACTACAACTAACGACATTCATCAAAGTAAACAAGAAGAATAATTGGCCTAAATTTTCGAAAACAAGCAATTCCATACATACCTACTATATGCATTCTCGGCGAGCGTCGTGGTGCAGTGGTCAACACGCCAGCCACACGAGGGTGACCGGATACGATTCCCGGTCAGGTCATGATCGAAAATGATCTTTTTTAGATTGACTTGGGTATTGGATGTTTATCTGTATAAGTAGTATATTATTCGGCTAGCTCCGTGGCGCAGCGGTCAACACGCCAGCCTGCGACACGAGAGTGCCCGGGTTCGATCCCCGGCTAGGTCAAGATGGAAAATAATCTTTCTCAGATTGGCCTGGGTCTTGGATGTATATCTATATATGTATTTGTTATAAAATATATATCGCTGAGTTGGTATCCCATAACACAAGTCTAACAAGTTGGGGCTAGCTTAATCTTGTGATTTGTCCGTATATATTTATTTATTTATTATTTATTATAAAATATAGTATCGTTAGTATTCTACGACACAAGTTTCTGTAGGGCTAGCTCAATTTGTGAGATATGTCTTATCCATTTTTCATAGCTCCACGCATGCACGTGGTTTTGTTTGGCCAAGTCTCACCCGTCGAGTTATATAGTTTTCTTCTTTTGCCGCTGTCAGGTCTTCGTTCTGAGGGCTTTTTTTGGGCAACCAGTTCATTGGAATCCATAGAGAAAATGCACATTCCTCTTTTTACGGTAAATTCTAACCTGGAACTAAATTTCTTTAAAATTAGTTTAACTTAAAAATATCACGATTTTTGAAATTAATTTTACGACATTTTATTTTAAATATGCTATACCATTTTTAATTGGTTTTAAACATTTTGAAAGTCGGAATCGCAGACACAATAGTTTTTCAATAGTTTGTCGGTCAACAGGTGACAGACGCGGCGTCCAAGGTGTGACGTAGGTATTTTGTTTGTATTTTTTTAAACACAGGCATTAGCCTTTGTTTTTAAAAAAAAAAATAAGACCATATTGTTTTCTAATCATTCTGAAACGGGTGGTACTCAAAGCAAAATGCCTTTTATTTTTAAAAATACAGTTGTATTTATGAATCTACTTAAAGTTTGCATATTTCTTAAAAACGACTGGTTCACTATAATATTAGCTAAACAATCATATCCTGTAGTTGTTAAGGAAGCATATTTGTTTGATTATTTTACATATTTACATTTACTTTTCACGGTTTAATTATTATTTATAACTTACACAACAAATTCACTTTCAAAATTTTCTTTATCTTGGGTTCTGAAAGGACGTACTGACATAAAAAGATTGATTTATCTTCAATAACATAATGGAAGTTTATACCAAGAGCTGCATTCAATGGATCTACAAAAAGGCAATAATAATATTTGGCAGCGTACGTTCGTCTAATGCCAAAATTTACATATTTTGAAATATTCACAAACGTACACCATAAACGCGAATACATCTTCGCCAAATTACAAACAGAGAAAAAACGATAAAAAACATTTCGACTTTATCCCGCGCTTTCCAAGGGTTACGGCAAAGGCAAAGGAAACTTTGTCTAAAATCCCGATACCATTCGTTCCCCAAACTGTTTCTGTGCCGCGCCAAAAAAAATATTAGCTGTCAAAACGCGCGCGCGCGGGAAAACAGGTCTTATTCCGGGCACCTAAGATTTTGAGGTTATTTGTTTTCCGGCATACGTTTCTAAGTTTTGTATTTAAAATTCAAAGAAACAATATCGGGTGTGCATATTCTATCTCATTCGCACCACATCGAGATGCTTTACGAGCGCACAGGGAAATACGACAGTTCCTCGTTTTTGAAAACGAGAAAACAAAAAGTAGCTACGAGAATTTATTGTACGTCTGTGGGCGCCATTTTTTAATCACGCGTGAGTGTTGCCAGCGCAACTAGCAGGTAATTTATTTTGATTATTGTTGAAAATGCTGTCTTCTTATTTAAGAGTTAGTTGCAGCGAATCAGAATGTGAAATACTGCAGATTTATAGCCATATTCTGAGAGGATGCAGCTTATTGTAGATCTGAAATATTAGAGTTGTCTGAGCAGAACATTGAACTATTATTTGTTTCCGAGCGCTATTTTTTCTGCATAATCTAGTACCATACGAATAACGGCACAAGTTTAGTACCATTTTTATAAAATACTATTATTATATAAATACAAGACGAGTACCGTTATTCGAGCTTTAAAAATCACTTACCGCTCCTAAGAGTGGTACTTTTGTTTTATTTCAACCCTGAACTTCTTTTACCTTCGATCTAGGAGAATAACACAATTGGGATCATCTGGTATCCTTCAAAGTAAGGTCTACCTTACTTTAAAGGATACCAGATTACCTAGAGGAGAAGGTAGTTATGTGACTCCTGCTCCTCCAAACTAAGGTATCTAGTTTTAATGTAACATGACCTCTCAACCACCCAGCAGGCCAATCGGTCCTCGTAACAATAGAAAATCTATTGTGTCTGCGTTACTCGCGCTTGATGGGCAAAAAGGTTTTGGCCCCATTTTTTTTATTGAAAGGAAATTTGTCTGTGTCTGTATAAACATCATAAATATATAAATTTAAGTATTGAGCAGATTTTGAAGACGAGTCATGAAATTAAATAGGTTAGGCTAGTGAAAGCTAGTGAAAAGCTTTCAATTTTTGTAGTATAATATTGTTCTTTAAATTAACACATCTCTTAACTTCCTAATATTATATAATTTTAATGGTAACTTAACAAATTAGAATATTATGTTCACTCAAAAATAAGACTTCGCAACACCCTGCCTGGGTTCATGTACTTACGAACAATATTTACCACCACCTATTGTAATCATGTACATGTAAGCGAGAAAAAGAAAATAAAAATAAAGAAAAGTCGTTAAAATACTTTAAAAAAATACTTAAAAATGCATATAAAATATAAAAGTAGATTGAACAAATTTAAATAAATAAAAGTGCAACAAATTTCAACATATTTTACATCATACATTTTCTTTGAATAAAAACTTGTTAAAGTATCAACAAAAACCCTCAGAATTCCCAAATTCAATACACCCTCAACCTCTTAGGTATTCAATCAAAAGAGTAACTTTTCAGCTGATCAATTCAAATGCCCTTCAACCACTTCAAGAATACAAACTGCCAAATTACGATCGTCCATTGAAAAATATAAAGATCCGATATGAAATTCGTCCCTGGGGTGAGGTTGTGACCTCGAGGGTTGCTTAACATGGGAAATCTATGCAGTAACGGGGTGGGTCACCCTTGGACATGCCAACAATATGTTTTACAAGAATCTGTCGATCAAGGGGTTGCTGAAAGGGGTTGTTTTCTTGAGTTGTTCTTGACTTGTGAGAATCGCAAACGGTACTTTATTTTTTATTTGTTTTGTTACTATTGTGTTCCAAGAACAACATATTTTTTTAGGGTTCCGTACTTAAGCCGCTACGCTGAATTTGTTGCTTATTTATTACTGAGGGGTAAGTAATATAACATATAAACACAAAATATATATCATTTAAGATAAATATCAACGAAACATATAATTTTGGTTAGTATAATTATCAAGTAAGATAAAAATCGAAAGAAATAACTTTAAAAAAACTAAAATCTTTAATTATAACAATCATTCAACATATCAAACCTTTATTATACCGTTTTATTAATATAAACTTTAAAACATCGATTAGTTGTTATGTATAATAAACTTTATATATACATATTAGTACGGATAATAATCATTGGTTATACGAATTAATTGGTAGAAGATTCTCAATAAACCTAATAATTAAATTTAAAAAAAAACCTAGCATCTCAAACAATTTTATTTTACGAGTTTCTTCCATATCTCCAAAGTTCTCCATTATATCTTCACCAAATTAAAAAGGGAACAACTTGGTAGTAAAGGCTTTTAAATAAAAAATAAATATAATCCGGTTTACAATTGGCGAAGATATCGTGGAACAAACATACATAAAAAAAGAAACATACTGTCAAATTGATAACCTCCTCCTTTTTTGAAGCCGTTTAATAAATTATCTTATTTATTTTTATAGAACGCCTAGCAGAAAATTAATAGCAACCTGACGATCTCGTAAACGCAAAAATATATTAATAAAACAAAAAAAAAATTAATAAGATAACATTATATTAAAACGAAAATCTGAATATTACGAGTGTGAATTTCTTCTCTTATATAAGTAAAAAATAAATTAAAAAAATAGGTATACTAAAAAAATACTTTAAAAAATTGTGATACATACAAAATGCGCGCGCATTTTGTATGTATCACAATTTTTTTTATTTATTTCTAACTTTGTCCTTATATTTACATACAATAAAATATTGTAAAATATATATTTTTACTTTAAAAAAAATTGTGATACATACAAAATGCGCGCGCATTTTGTATGTATCACATTTTTTTATTTATATTATACTTTGCTAATATTTACATACAATAAAATATTGTAAAAGTTATTTTTCTACTTTAAAAAAAATTGTGATACATACAAAATGCGCGCGCATTTTGTATGTATCACAATTTTTTTATTTATATTATACTTTGTCCTAATATTTACATACAATAAAATATTGTAAAAAATATCTTTCTACTATTAAAAAAATTGTGATACATACAAAATGCGCGCGCATTTTGTATGTATCACAATTTTTTTAAGTATTTCATACTTTGTCTTGATATTTACATGCAATAAAATATTGTAATAAGTTCTCTTGTTTGTTATAGTTTTTTTGTAATCTTATGAAGTTAATGACTTCTTGTATTACTTTCCGTTTGCTTTACTGATGAAATCGATTACCTATTATTAGTTATTCGATAGTCTGTTTGAATATGTAATGCACCTTTTGCTGGCTACTCAGATTTTTTTACAAGAAAATGAAGTTTATGAGCTTGCGCAAATATGACTTATTTCGTAGGTATTACTGAAATAATTCAAATTCGCAAAATAGACATGGCTCTATACTAATTAGTTAGTATATTTTCTCTGTTATATATTTTTAATACGTATACATTTTATAGATTTTGATTCATATTTATTTTAAATATTATACTTTTTGAATGGTATACATTTTGGCAGGTATACTGCACAAGTTGTATAACAGGTGATATTTAGTATTCATAAACGTTATAAAAAATGAGTTTATGCTTTTCATATTAAAAATATTATGAATGTTATAGCTTTTAAGAATATAAACAGTAATGATTATGTCAAGTTAACATTATATCTTTTGAACTTTATTGAAATGAAAATATATAATTTGTTATTATATCAATCATTACGCACCCATTACTGAGACATCAAACCAAGGTAATCACAAATTATTAAGAACAGTAGTATGCCTGCAGGAAATAGTTTAGATAACCCCACAGGAGAGGACGCCTGAACGAGTCTGCATGGTGCGTACATATGCATCGTAAAAACAAGGAACGTATTTTTTTAAGCCGTTTTTGTTGTTAAGGCGAGGCCTCAAATGTTTGGTACCTTCGCTCGGCAAAGGACTGATCAAGTGCGCGCAAGGGATAGCGCTTGGCGGTTTAGCCCGTGAATGATGAGATAGGAGATAGTCTCGAGTCGCTCAAAGAAAAAAACGTAAGCGCCAAATTCGTTATTTCTATTTTATGTAAAATCAGACCGGTTAATTGTATTTTCATATTTACATTTTGATGAATTACTAATAACCTATCTTTTAGTCTAAAAATCATTATTTCATTCGTCGCATTTGAGCTACAATAACAAAAACTCTGCGAACGAAGACCATTTTTCAAAAAATATTTCTATCGAGAAAATTTTATCAAAACGTGTTTTCATCTTCAATTTTTGGAGATGAAATAGTCAAAAATCATATAATTTAGATTTGAAACTCCTAATTTAAGTATTTTGCGAGATAAATAAGGTTCAGAACGACCTTATTTACAGTGGTATCACCTTAAATGTTATTCAGTGGTTCTGTACCTTAACTGTGTGCGAATCCCACTCACACTTAGTCTGTTTTTTTTTTATCTATTTTGTACAATGATACACAAAGAGTAATACCCAATATACAATCTATTCGAATTCGTTTTCATGTTATAATAATAAATTTAATGTTAAATGTTTTATTGCAAATTTTTAGTATAGTATGTCTCGATTAAATTACTTATAAACACGAACGAAAAAAACTTACCTTTTTTATTATAAGTTGGTATGAACAACTTAAGCTTGTGCCAAGTTTTCATGAAAATGTATATTTTTTGAAAATGAAAATGAATGATTGAAAATGAATATTTTTTTATTCAAAATAGGATACATATAGCTTTTAGAACATCAAATGTTTCTGATTTATTTTTCTTTCTTTTGTATTTGCAAAATCGCAAAACTGTTAGCGTTTCGAAATGAAGATCGTTAAGTCATATAGAGATGGAGAGAATGAAGATCGAAGGTCGGCCGGGCCGTAACGACCTTCACACTTGCCCTGACTCGGCCTTCTGTATAGGCTGAAACATGTCGGCGATACCGACTAATAATACGTGAGTAAACCGTTGTTTTAGTCTTTAATCAAAGAGTCCAGTTATCATAACTCATGTTTTTAGATAGTTCGAAAGAATACACTATTAAAACATACGAAATCTTTGTCTTGTCGCTTGTCCTAATAGCAGACGTCGAAGAGCTCGATAGCCTAGTGGTCGTGAGCATTGAAAACACTTACGCATGTTAAGCACCCCAGGCGCAGTCCCTATTGCGATGGGTGACCGCATTGCATAAAAATATCTCGAGTTCTTCCGTGCTTCGGGAGACATTATGCCGTTTGTCCCGGCTGTTATCATTGATGGCAGTCGTTGAGCTGTCTGTTTGGAAATCTGACACCAGTGTTGGCCACTTACACACACGAAAAACAAACTGACTAGCCGGCCTATTTGCTAAGTACATTACGTCTTTCGTATGATTGATTAATTTTATTTAGTAAATGCATTAACGGGAATTAGCGCGAACATACCGTTTTTCTCCAGACGTTATGTTAGCGCTTTGACACCGATGCATCAGTCATCCAGTGACCACGGCCGGTGCAACCTGGTCGAAACGTCTGGAGAAAAACGGTATGTTCGCGCTAATTCCCGTTAATGTATTTAGTAAATATGCAGCGTGAAAGTTTAAAAGTATTATATAAAACGTAATGTTTTTTAAAGTGACTATAAAAACATTCTACACTAAGTTAGTAAATAGGACGGCAGATTACGTAACAAAATGTACTCTGTCTCTCATCATCATCATTTCTCAGTCAGAGTTCTTCGGAACCGCCTCTCGGCCTCTGACGTGGTTCCTTTAACGACTACCAGATGGCAGCCGGGACAACCGGCCTAACGTGCCTTCCGAAGCACGGAATCATCTTTATTATCAGACAATCAGGTGATTCAAGCCTGCAATGTCCTGTCTCTCTCTGTCTCTGAAGATTGCTAAGTGATTAAATGAAGTAATTCGTTTACATTAGTTAATCACTTAGCAATCGTTAGAGCTGTTTGTAAGCCTTACATACGATGTATTCTAAAACCTTTATAGCTCACGAGGTGCTAGCATTCAGTTCACTGAATGTGCTGCAGTCAGAATGGAGCTCCGATGTTAAGCTTGAATGTGATGCCGTCTGCTTACAAGCGATGCTGAATTGTGAAGTAGAGATTTTTCACTTAAACCTGCTTTCAAAAACCTCCATAGAAAATAGTAATATGGAGTAGATACTGCTATTTTGATTAATTTTGAATAGTATATTAAATACTTAATTGCAACTGAACTCTATAAGTACATCGGCTGCTAAGAGAAGCGACGAAATTAAAAAGCATCCTAATTTCAATCGGGAAGACGGCTTAAACCTGTATTTAAACCGTCTGAAATTGAATTCATTAGCAAACGTTTAAGGAGTGACTCAGACCATGGATCTGAACAACTTTCATTATGTGACCAACTTCGACATCGTGACAAAAATATCTGCTCTTTCATACAAAAGTGTCTATCTACTCGGCCAAAATCTATAGAACAGCAATTTTTTTTTTGCAATTTCGCATTTGGTCTCATAATGAAAGTTGTTCAGATTCGTGGTCTGAGTCACTCCTTTAACGTTTGCTAATAAATTCAATTTCACCCTGTATTTAAGTTTGTGAATAAAATGCTAAGAAAAAGTGTGTAGATCGATCTATTTTTAACTTGGACAGTTCAACATACACAGATTTCTTTAGTCAGTTATAGACCATGGCAGCAAAATTAATCGCGGTAAGTCCTATAGTGTTACTAATTATCTTTTATATAAAAACCGACTTCTAGATATTAAACTACTGAACCGATTTTGATGAAATTTAAATGAGACCAAATTGGTCTCATTTAAATTTCATCAAAATCGGCATACCTTTCAAATACAAAAGATTTTTACAAATCGGTTCTTAAACGACGGAATTTTAATAATAATGATAATAATAGTAAATTTATTTCAGAATTAAATTCCATAGAGTGGGTTAATAACACAATACAGCGTGATTTTGAACCCCCTAGCTATATTGAAATCTGGGAATCAGAATCCCTAATGGAATACAGAATTGTAAGAAAAGAAGGTAAAAAACGAAAAAATAAATTTAATCTTTCATAGAAATTCGTCCAGCTGATCGGCGACTTTGTATGGGAAACCTAATTTTCTTTTTCGTTTTTCACCTTTTTTTCTTGCAATTCTGTGTTCCATTAGGGATTCTGATTCCCAAATTTCAATATAGCTAGGGAGTTCAAAATCACGTTGTATTTAAAATTAGGGTTAGTTCAGAAATTATTTATATTACTAGCTTTCGCCCGCGTCAATGTCGATCCATCGGGAATAGTACTTTTTCCCGGGATAAAAGGTAGCCTATGTCCTTCTCCGTACTCCAGAGAACTTGTATGCAAAATTTCATGATAATCGGTTCAGTAGTTACGGCGTGAAAGCGTAACAAACAAACAAATAAACAAACAAACAAACTCACTTTCGCATTTTTAATATTAGTAAGGATAAGGATAAGGATATTAGTAAGGATTTTATATTAACCAGACCTGGTCTTGAGCCAACATGGTATTTGAGGTTAAAAAAAAAATTATAAAAGCATACAACCGAATTGATATCCTCCTCCTTTTTATGAAGTCGGTTAAAAATAATCGTGATCGCAAAAGATTGACATACATGTTGTCATGATAGTGAACCAAGGCTTCAAGGAACGTCAGATGAGGATGAGGATGCAGCCGAACATGTTCTGATAAGAAGGAGAGAAAGAAGTGATATCGATTACAACTACAAACTAACCCAATTCCCAAGACTCCGGCATACTTTATCAGCAGCATTTCTCTCAGTTTGCAGCAGGAGGCACAAAAAAACGAGAGTACAGAGAGTATAGAAACATGCAAGGTCTTGCCAAGCGAGAAACGGAAAAACACTCGCCTTGCGAACGAATACAAATTTCACAATTGTTGATAAAATTTTCTTAAACCAATGTATTGACAGCTGCTTGGCGCAGTGGTTAACACGCCAGCCTGCGACACGGAGTGCCCGAGTTCGATCCCCGGCCAGGTCAAGATGGAAAATCTTTTTTAGATTGGCCTGGGTCTTGGATGTTTATCTATATATGTATTTGTTATAAAATATAGTATCGTTGAGTTAGTATCCCATAACACAAGTCTCGAACTTACCTTGGGGCTAGCTCAATCTGTGCGATTTGTCCGTATATATTCGCCCGCTACTGCGAGCCAACCAGGTGGGTAGGCCACCCAGACTATTTTATTTGTAAATATATATTTATTTTTAGTTGTAGCATTAGTTTAGTTATTTTTAAAATATATTCGCCTATATATATTTACTGGTGAGCAAAGTTTTAATTTGATGTTGGTACGTTAAGTTTGGTTAGAGCAACAACTTTTATTACGAGGCCATTCCTTAAATCTTCCATGTTGGTCTGGGAGAAACGAAAAAACGTAGAATGTACCAGCTGCTTCTCTTCGCACAGATCGTAAAAGCCGATCAAGGTAACGGGCAAAATTCCGAAGAATCATGATAATAGGCGATGCATCACTATTTTGATACCGTTTTCCACCTAACCACCACGAACATGCTAAACGTGGCATTCGGATCATATAGACCTAGGCTCTGTCTACCCCGTAAGGGAAAAAGACGTGAGAGAAAAATAAACGATTTATTTTCTTTACTATATACGTGGTTCTCAGCTTAAAGCTGGCTTTATTTCCGATATTTACGGGCTATTGCCAAGTAAAATTATTATTATTTAAACTTTTTAGGTGATTTTTTAGGGCATTATTCTGAATCCTTTAGCGAGGGAGGAAGTGTATTTTTCCAGAAGTAAAAGTATTCTGTTAGTCTCGAGAAGACACATTCTGTTTTTCTATAACTCATTCTATGAGAAAAAAACATAGGTTACCTCCAATATGTGTTTTCATTCCCACGGGACTAAACAACTTTGAATTGTAAATGAAAAATTTTTTTGGAATAAAAAACGTATTTCAGGCCATGTTTTCCGGGAACCGTTCTTTGTTTTTTTGAATAAATGAGATGGAAATAAAATTTATCGACTTATCAATTACTACTAGCTTTCGCCCGCGGCTCCGCCTGCGTCAATGTCGATCCCTCGGGAATAGTACTTTTTCCCGGGATAAAAGGCAGCCTATGTCCTTCTCCGTACTCCAGAGAACTTGTATGCAAAATTTCATGATGATCGGTTTAGTAGTTACGGCGTGAAAGCGTCACAAACAAATAAACAAACAAACTCACTTTCGCATCCTTATCCTTACTAATATTATAAATGCGAAAGTGAGTTTGTTTGTTTGTTTGTTTGTTTATTTATTTGTTTGTTTGTTTGTTTGTTTGTTTGTTTGTTTGTTTGTTTGTTTGTTTGTTTGTTTGTTTGTTACGCTTTCACGCCGTAACTACTGAACCGATTATCATGAAATTTTGCATACAAGTTCTCTGGAGTACGGAGAAGGACATAGGCTACCTTTTATCCCGGGAAAAAGTACTATTCCCGAGGGATCGACATTGACGCGGGCGGAGCCGCGGGCGAAAGCTAGTTTATAATATTAGTAAGGATGTACCGCTTGAACCGCAGAACATCTGTACTTTAAATAACTTATACCAGACCGGAACAAACTAACTCGGTTGATTTTTATTCATTTGCCCTATCCGCCCGTCGGCGGAGACATATTGGCCCCTTGCCCCGCGAAATTGCATTCTGGACCCCTAATAATTCGTTTCCACGCAATGCCACTTTTATTGCGGTGTCGTATTGGTTTATTTTTGCAAATGTACAGTACATTTGCTACACCAGCGGGCCTGGCTCTGAAAACTGGACTATTTATTTGTGTAATGAAAAAGGATTGAGCATATCTTTGAGGTATGCTAGGTCAGGGGTCATCTTCTACTTATTGGCCGGTAGTTGCAGGCATCGCATGGGGTACGTGCGGCCAATTGAGTACCAATTTTTATAAAAAAAAAATAATTATAATTTGATTGTATTTTTTTGTACACAGGGTGATTTTTGCGTTTGTTTTTCTAAATGTTCAAGTCAAGATATGGTAAAAATTAACGCGTCGATGTTTTTTTTATTTGCTTTGAAACCTTTTTTATAGCTTGTGGGTGCAAGTCCTTAAAATATTTACGCTAAATTTAAATGGACCTTATATACACGGTGAAATTTTGATCGTTCTGGATTCTTAAAGGGGTGACTCAGCCCATAAATATGAACAACTTTTTATATGGGCCCAATGCTGGGAACGGAAAAAAAATGGGCAATTCCATACAAAAAAAATCCTGGTCTATTTGTATGGGAACGTCAAAAATAATTTTGAGTTCCCAGCATTGGTCCCATAGGAAAAGTTGTTCATATCGACGGGCTGAATCATCCCTTTAAGGGTCCAGAACGATCAAAATTTTCCCCTTTTATTATGTATTGTAAGACGTGATTATATTATGGGATATATGTACTACAAGTAAAGTCTTATAGTTCTCATACTAATTAAAATATCTTGGGAACAGAAACTAGTTACATGCAAGTTGTTCAATAAGCCGGAGTCGGCAAACAACTGTATATTGCGATAAGTCAACTTATTGGCGAGTTCGCAACACAAATACACAGCTTCTCAATAGTTGGAGATTGTTGTGTACCAACTTTAGTTTGCAAGCACATATTGTTAGTTACCTAATAGCTGGTAGTCATAACTAGTAGCTCTATGCTCGGCCTCTTTGAGACTACTGTGTAAAATATTATCATTGCACACTCGATCTCTAACATAATATGCTCCAAAAATAATAATGTATATAATAAAAATTATCTGGGTACCACACGGCGAGCAGCACCCCAGCAGAGACCACTATAGGACCACTCCAAGTCTTTCCGTGGATGTCGTAGAAGGCGACTAAGGAAATACAAGCTAAAGAAAGCTTATAAACATCTAGGAGACCTCTGTATATGCCAGATTCGATCAATGAAAAAAATAATGATAAATGATAAAGATAGATGATAAAATTAAAAAAGCCCTTCAGGCGAGTAGGCGACCAATACTGTTATAAAGAGTTTCTTTTGGCGTTTCTTCTCTGCAGTAGTCGGTTTCGAAGTTCCGAAACGCTAGTAGTCTGTAGCTTTTGCACATACATTAATTATATAAATATGACTAAATTAGATCCTTTAAAATGTGATTTGACGTGAAGTGCCTGCGAAGGCCTATTTTCTGAATAAACGTTTTGATTTTGATTTTTGATGACGTACCTCGCTAGTCTTACCAAGTTAACTCGCCAATTTGAAAAAGTTAATAAAATCAGGTGTTACTTTGCGGAAGTCAAAGCTACATTTACTTAGCGTGCTTCCGCCACTAGTTAGTTCATGCAGACTATTGCTGGCCAGCGCCCACCCACTACAGTTAGTCCCTTCATGCCCGCCACCAATAGTTGATGCATGCAACCCTGGTCGATACTGCTGCATACGTTGACGCTGCAGCAATATCGGCCGTCGAGCTCGCGACACGTGTTTAGGCTCACACGAATCATCTTTAGGCAGTGAAAACTTACTGTTTATCGTTCGAATGTCAGCCTCAGCGGATGAAGCAGTATCGACCAACGTTGCATGCATCAACTACTGGTGGCAGGCATGAAGAGACTAATTCTACTCGTCTGGCAATCACTTACTTCCCGGCCTCTGCAGTAATATACAATTTTTTACCTAGTATCAATTTAAAATTTGTTTCCCGCAAAACAAAAATGAATCGCAATTTCGAACTCTATTCGCATCGTATGCACTTTGAAAAGTGAATGCGGCCTATTAAGGTGTGTTTACACTGACCGGGAGACGTTTCTTTCAATGCTCTGACCGGCTTGCAGTCAATAGGACATCATTAACGGTGCTGGATGGAAAGGGAGCGTTCACACGGCTGAATCGAAAATTAGGCTAGTATTTCACACTAGTATAGCAAGCAATTTATGATTTTCAAATGTGCCATATTGGTTGAAGAGCCATATTCTCAGTAAATCAAATAATTTTGTATGGAGGATTAATAACCGAAAGTGGGATATGGGACGGTAGAAGAAGAATATTTAACCCAAAAATTAAAATTGATAGAGTGCGAAGTAATATTTGTAACTTTTTGAAATAAGATTAAAATTAACTTGTCAAAGTTTATTAGGAAAGGAACAAAACTAACCAAATAATGAAACAAATAAATATTACTTGGTTTTCAGATTGTTGAAAATATACTTTTTAAACTCGGCAACTATCCAAAATTAAGTTTTTTTTTGTAAAGGCAGGTACATAGAGGTATTTTCGTTGAGAACAAAATCGTTGTAGTACATGAGATATTTAAAGAAGTTTGCGAGGTTCAAATTTGCGGTTAAATTGTTATTTTTAAAATTCATGGTACGCAAGTACGAAAACAGATCTATGAGCCCTTTTTGTGTTTAGTTACTAGTTTTTATATGTTCAACATTTGGGATAACTACTGGCAAACAGACCATGCCCATTCCATGACCATGTAATATAAAACGAGGTCAAATGCTGCCCTCGGGTGCTAAATTAACTTAAAGCATAACTTAGTCTCTTGGTATCCTCTGTCTGCTCTGACCAAGTATGGCACCGGTAGTACAGAGAGGGTCATGCTCCTGCAGAGAAGACTAAAAAGACCTGATGATGATGATGATAACTTGGTCTCCCACATGCGATAAGTAGACAAGTTCCATAACATTATTTAGTGGAATAAAATCCAATCCTTAGACTTGCGCTTTAACAAATTCATTATAATGTAAATTAGTAACTTTGAATACTTTTCAGCACTTTCTCGTAAAAATAATTTCTCAATAACCAAGAATGAGGATAGACCACGCATAATCAATATCACATTTTGGCAGCAACCTACAGATGACGTAAAATTACGTTGCCAGTAGAAGAAATTAGTTCCAATAGTTTACCGCAATACGGCGAAGTTTTTTATATTTCTGGTTAAACATTAAAGAAAATTACATAAGAGTCAAAGAATAAATAATAAGTAATAGTAGGTAGTCAAAAGTTAATTATAATGTCGGCGTTAAAGACAAAACAATAGCATGTCTTCGTGACTACTTACTCGTACTAAACAATGTTCGCACAAGTAAACTATCTCATCCAAACGAGCCTACATCGGCATTCGCGCGGGTTGGTCAACATTTGTCCGGCGCATGAAAGCAGAGATGACCACTGGCAAATAGACCATGCCTATTGCATGACGATTGTATGAATATGCCCTAGACTGTCACTTTGGAATGGACATTTCTTTCTAACAAAACTTAAACAACTACTACTGCTCTTATAAGGGACGTACAGCAATACCAGCGTGTTCACCATCTTGTCCACCTCCATTTAATTAAATCACTTAATACAGTTTTAATTTAATACGTAATAAAACGTGGTCGTTTACTATGGGCCTCATAAGCTCAAGGTCGCTCAAAGAGCTATGGAGAGGGCTATGCTCGGTGTTTCTCTGCGAGATCGAATCAGAAACGAGGAGATTCGTAGAAGAACAAAGGTCACCGACATAGCTCAGCGGATTAGCTTTTTGAAGTGGCAGTGGGCGGGGCACATAGCTCGAAGAACCGATGGCCGATGGGGCAGAAAGGTGCTCGAATGGCGACCACGTACCGGCAAGCGCAGCGTTGGACACCCACCGACAAGGTGGTCGGACGACCTAACCAAGGTCGCAGGAAGACGCTGGATACAGGCCGCTTCCAACCGGTCATATTGGAAATCCTTGGGGGAGGCCTATGTCCAGCAGTGGACTTCTTGCGGCTGAGATGATGATGATGATGACGTAAATAACATTATTTTTAGACCTAACGTTAAGAAAACTTTACAGTTTTCATGTTTGCAGGTAGACTAGGTTGACATTTGTCTATTGTGTTAATTATGCAAAACTACCTACAATATTTATTGATAACGTTCCGGATGTACGCAGTATTGGCTCACGGTGTCTGAAGGTCTTGCAGTCTTGTGATGAGCTTAAGATTTTATTAAATTGATGACAGGATCCCTAGCTGGTGGTAACTGCCAACCATCCTCCTCCGTAGTCTAGTGGATAGGGCGTTTGCCTGTAGGTAGACCCGGGGGCCGTGTGTTCGATTCTAACGGGAAGCATACTTTGTTGTTTCCAGTTTGGTTAGGACATTACAGACTTGAATCACCTGATTGTCTGATAATAAGATGATTCCGTGCTTTGGAAGGTACGTAAAGCCGTTGGTCCCGGCTGCCATCTGGTAGTCGTTAAAGGAACCACGTCAGAGGTCGAGAGGTGGTTCCGAAGAACTCTGACACCAGGGTGTGAGTGATTGATTGAGCGTATCACCTACACGAAATAATGATTCTCACTATTGAAATCATGTTTTTTTTTTAATAATAAGATTCGTGTACAGTCGGCCAAGCAGATACCTGACCCCCTGACTTTTAAAACGTAAATTCACACTTTGCTGTGCAGCGCCACCTACCGTGATTTTTGGCAAGTAGACAGACAACTGCTGGTATAAACTTGTTTCTGATAACCTGCTCAGTTGCAAATTTTGTATTTCTAATAATCTCAGCTAATCATCAATGGTAAGAACAAGAAAGAATCAAAAACAATCCTACGTAAAGTTCGATTCGAACCATGGACCCACGACTTGAGAAGCTAGCGCTCATCTCAATACGCCAACCGACGATATGACGTCTCGGGCGAAATTGGCTATCTATTTCTACTGCTATGACATCATTGTCACCAACTGCAACGCATTGCTTTAACAAATAAATTGAGGGTAATCTATCAGATTTATTTATACCTGATACCAACTAATCAAAAATATTGTTCACTCGCGTCACAATTAAGATACTGCGATTACTGTGTAGTGATCCAAAACCCCACCAGTTATTAGGCATCCCGTTTCATCTTATATAGCAGATTTTGTGAAAGCTAATATTGTATTTTGAAGACAACCACAGTATTTAAAGTATCTATATCTAGAGAGTTAGGTATCGCGGTAAGTAGAAATTATAAGTATTTAATATACTTACTTAATTGTCACACTATTTTTTGTTCCGTAAAACATAGGGTTTGTGATAAATGTCTAAGATAAATATATCTCTTACAGAGAAACACCGTCCGTTTGTGGATTCGGAGTCAACTGGCGTAACATATACACTACAATATTTCAATTGAAACAGTGAGGAAACATTCAACAAGAACGAGATCGGAATTTATTCTGATGAAAAAAGTTTTAAGTCTGATGATGATGGCAGAAAAATATTGCGGAGAAGACATGGCCAGCGTATAGCCATCAAAATAATTTGCCTTTGAGAACAGTGGCAGGATAACATTAGGTAAAAATATTCATTAAATAGTGAAGTAAAATAATAATAATATTTAATACCTAGTGTATTACGCAGTGTAGAATAATAGGTAACTGATCGTATTATTGTTTTGCAGGTTATTGGGGACAGATGTCTTCAATGGGCCCAGGGGAGCTGGTAGAATTCGGCGGCCGGATGAATAAAGAAAAATTTATGAGATGTTGTGATTCCAACAGTTTGCAATGTAGAATATATTTTATTTAAGACAATTGTTCTGTGATCTAACTGTTATTGAGTGAACAATTAAAATCCCAGATTGTAGGGTCAAATAGTGCTTAACTGGGACACGAGACACGAGTAAAGTTTGATTTAAATCAATTTAGACAAAAAGGTTATACTAAATTAATAAATATGCACATAAGTGATATGTGATCTGATCTAACATGGTAAGTGAAATGACAAATAGACTTGAACAAAAGCTTCAAAATGGGGGTCACCCTCTCCCATATTAAAATTCATTCAATGCCATAGGTTTATATTCATTCTTATACTATTATCGAAGCAAAGTTATTCACATAGCACTATTTGACCCTACACATTTAAAAAAATATAATACTATGATTAAAAAGAAGTTGAGAGATGTAAATTGTTACTTATTAAGTAACATGTTGGTTCTCTCTACAGAAGATTAATCATAGTTTGAATTAAGTAGGCAGGTATTTATTTCACTGTTACATTTTTTTGATGTAATAAAGTAATTAAAAATTTTAAATGCTTTTTATTCACAGTAATTAACTCGGTAACATTATGTTAAAACAACCAAAATTACACCAACATCACAATACGAAGTTGGTGATATTTGTAAAAAATAAAAAGCTTTGGAGGATTTGAACCTGTTCATTCATAATCACACTAACTATTAAACCATAGTGCCTACCACTTGCGCCACATCTAACTATTAAAGTATCTTTGAAATAAGCGTATCGTATGCTAGGGCTTGTTTTATTTATCAAAAATCGAATAGATGGCATTAGTCGTCAAGGGTATTACACTTGTATATTTTTATCTTTGGGTTTAAACCACGGATGTTTCTTTAGTTTGCGAAAAATGGCGCTGTTGTAGGGGGTCAGATATCTCATTGGCTGACTGTACAAACAAACTGTTGTTTAATTTAAAAGTGTAACAATCGAACACATTAGAAAACATACGTACAGCGTCACCAACTTGCTCACAATCTGGTCCACCTCCAGTCTCCATAGACTTAAAATCTAGTCTATTTTCTACGCAAACGAAATTATAAATATTGAAACAATGTAAATTGCCTCCCAAACCGGTAGCAAAGTTACAACAGCCGCAAGCATCAGCCACACTTTTAAAGGCCATATTTCAAAAATGCTAATGCTATCAAATTCAACAGTCATCTCTTTACGAGTGATACAACTACATAATTAACATAAAATAGCACTTAGAATTCCCGCAAAGCCCGTCTTAAAGTTTATTAGGAGATATCTTGGCGATAACTTCGCAAAATATAAATAAAACGACAATAGAATAATTACCTAAGCAAGCAGGGGTTCTTATCCTTACCCCTTTGTTTGGGCTTGCATTGTTGGATTTGGATCTTGGTTTCGATGTAAATAAAGATACATGGACGATATGATAGAAACAGTAATAATTATTGTTTGAATAAAACTATCTTTTTTGTTTACTACGGACATATTTTATTCGATGTCTTTGACTGAGTATATATAGATACTATAATTAGAATTTTAATATTGTATTTTATTTTCGACACAAATTTATGTTTGTTGTTTTTGTGGTTACCTCTGTACTTAAATAAAATATCAATATAACTATAACTTAAACTACTTATAAATAAAAAACAAAATTACAAATAAAATAGCCCTGGCAGCTCATTACCCCGTGGTAGCGTGCCCAGAAGGCTGGCAGCTGCTACGTTGTATGGTAATGCTAATCTTTTGACCACAATACAGGCCAGCCCTCTGGTCAGGAATAGTTATCTACGTAATACCTTAGTATTATATAGCCTTAGCCTTAGCTAAGGCTCAATCAAGCTTAGTCCCGACTGTTATATTATATGAATGTATTGTTATTCTTTTTTATTTTGTGTGTTTTTTCTTTTATTAACTTTATTGTTACTATACCTTTTTTATGTTGTTTTTTTTTTAAATTGATAAGTGGAAGTCGTGGGATGGCCCGTGATGCCACAGAAGGTGACGGCTTAAAACAGTGTTGTACTAGGTCATGCCTATGCTTGGTACATCTTAATACTGAACCTTCACCTTTTATAACACTGATGGCACTACCTTTATTATACTTTATATGCGTTTTCTTTTTTGTCTTATGCTGTCCTTTGTTGTTTGTGTTGTGCTTTTGTGTATTACAATAAATACTTTTCTTTCTGCTTTCTTTCTTTCCAAAAATCATCGTTAGTTAGCAGTAGGTCCACTGCTAATTAACTAAAATAATCAGAATGTGTAAAAAAATATAGGGATAAATCACACAGATTGAGTTAGCCCCACAGTAAGTTGTGGACTTGTGCCGTGGGATTCTAACTCAGCGATACTATTTCTATAATAATACATAAACAGCGTCTAATTAACCAACAACATTCCCTTAAAGGGGTGACTCAGCCTGTTAAAATGAACAAGGTTTCCTATTTGGAAATTAGGAAAAACTGAAAATCCGTAATTTGTGTATACAAAAGGGGATCATCATCATCATTTCGTGTAGGTGTCACGGTCAATCGACCATGCACAGCCTGGTGTCAGAGTTCTTCGGAACCGCCTCTCGGTCTCTAACGTGGTTCCTTTAACGACTACCAGATGGCAGCCGGGACCACCGGCTTAACAAAAGGGGATAAAACAAATATACCTTGGGACAACCCATTCGGCATCAATAATAATAACAATATTTTGTCATAACAATAAATAAAGGAATGAAACTTTAGTCAGGTGTTAACTTGGGGTGAAAATTAACTGGCGGGGTGGCGACGAAGGGTAGGCTTCGCAATATTTTGTATTTTAGTGCTTGGGGTAATAATGAGTATCAGTGGTAACATTGAAGACTGCGGTAATCTGTAATAATTATTCTTAAAATCTTTATATGTATATAAACATTATATATGAAAATATAGTTATACGGAAGTTTATTTGTCCATAAATAATAAATATACGGACATATCACTTAAATTAAGCTAGCCCCACAGTACGTTATGAACTTGTATCGTAGGATACTAACTCAACTATATTATATATTATAATAGATACTTATATAGATAAACATCCAAGACCCAGGTCAATATGGAAAAGATCACTGAACAAGAGTCATGACCAGACCGGGGAATTAACCCGGGCACCCTCTTGTTGCAGGCTGGCGTGTTGACCACTGCGCCACGGAGCTCGCCAAATCATCCATGTCTATGTAATTAATAAACGCTTTAACCTAATAAAATTATTTAATTTTGGCTAGCTCCGTGACGCCAGCCTGTGACACGAGGATGCCCGGGTTCGATCCCCGGCCAGGTCAAGATGGAAAATAATCTTTTTCAGATTAGCCTGGGTCTTGGATGTGTATCTATAAATGTATTTGTTATAAAATATAGTATCGTTGAGTTAGTATCCCATAACACAAGTCTCGAACTTATTTTGGGGCTAGCAATCTGTGTGATTTGTCCGTATAAAAAAAAAAAAAAAAAAAAGATTTGCAGGTATCAGGAGTAGTTCAGAGGAAATATTAAATAAAATTATTATAAATATGTAAAAACAGAGGAAATATTAAACATAATGGTTAATTTAGATTCAAATCCGAATATCGGAAATTTGGACTGAGTTTACTTAACATGTTGTATAGGTAGATATTAGGTATTGATTCCCTTGCAACTGTCATCAAATTTGCTAAGCCAACGCAATCAGAGAAAACTTTTAGAAAAAATGTTTGATGGAAAGTCAATTGGGAACTTTTGAGCAAAAGAGCATAGATAGACAGAAACAAAGTGGAGAGATAGAATACTGGTTTTAGATTTTTCTAGCTGCCTTAAGGCGCCTGACATACCACCTGCCATCAAGGATGACAGCCGCACCCAAAGTTTCAAAGCACGGTGGAGCCAGAGAAATTTTTATGCCACTTGCAATCACCCATCGCAGTGGGGACTGCGCCCGAGGTTACTTTACATGCATAAGCGCTAATAATACATGAATTAAGTTAGTATGCACTCAAAAAATACAATTAAATATCAAAAAAATAGCAGTAAAACAGCTTCCATTACTCACACTTACAGAAAATAAACGCGTAAAGAAGTTCTTTGAAAAACGTCGCTAAAATTGTGAGTTATAAGTCGTATAAATAACAGTTATAATAACAGTTATTTAACTGTTCTGTAGCACACCTTGTGTTAAGTTTCGAACATTAACGGGTCTTCCCCGGCTGAGATTAATAAAATGACTCACTTCTTATTTAATAGGAGTTTGTAAAGAAAACAATATCATTTTATTTGCATAAATATTATGGCGCGTTTACACTAGTGTTTAATAGTGGGGATATCTATAAAAAGTACAGGTCTGTAAATCCATCATCATCGTGTCGTGTCACGGTCAATCGACCATGCACACCCTGGTGTCAGAGTTCTTTGGAACCGTCTCTCGGCCTCTGACAACCAGGTGGCAGCCGGGATTTCTGAAGCACAGAATCATCTTTATTATCAGTCAATCAGGTGATTCAAGCCTGCAATGTCCAAACTGGAAACAACTAAACAAAGTATGCTTCCCGTGGGAATCGAACCCACGACTCCCGGGTCTACATGCAAACACCTTAACCACTGGACCACGGAGGCAGTTCAATTCATCATCAAGTCACAAGACTATATTGATTTCACTAAAGTTACCAATGCAGCCGTCGCAGCCGCTTAGCTGAAATGGGATTGGGCCGGGCTCGTCAGTCGTATGCCATTAGAACTTTGGGCTGGACATCTGTCAGATGGACACCAACAAATGGACACCGGCGACCTGGAAGACCTTGGCGGAGATGGCGGGACGACTTGGATGCGTATTGTAATGACTGGCCAACCAAAGCTCAGAACAAAGAAGAGAGGGAGGTCTTCGCCCAGCAGTGGGATTTAAAAGGCTATCAATAATAATAATAACAAAACAGCATTGCTGATATGCCTATAAATTCGTGACGTGACAAAAAAGCTATTTGTACTTTAATATTATATTTAGTTGGATAAGATAATCTACTATAAATTTGGTTACTTACTATACATATTATAGATTATCGTATAGTAACATTTTTATCGTGAAAAGTGTTCCTCATAGTATTTTTAGATAGATATAAGTAATACTAATTAGTTTTTGATTATATCTGAACAATAGTCCAATACGGTATTGAATACGTCAAAATTAAGTTCTGTTTTTATTGTATCTTTCATTTTAATACTGTGTGTACCCATCCTAACGGGTCCTAAATAAGCTCACCGATGACAAGAACAAAGTTCAAGTCGAGCAGTTAAGGCCTTTTTCGACACAAAACTTTTTTGCTTAAACTTTGTTAAATTGATACATGACGCTATTAGAAGCACTTGGCGATTCGAGTTGTCTGTTACGGCAACTTGTCATTTTTTATTGCCTTGGGGATGAATTTGATGCGAGGGAAGATAATTTAAAGGTCGTTAAGAGAAAGCAACTGTTCCACTGTTTTGTATAAGATGGGTGACCGACAAATAATAAGTTTCATCCGCAGCTTCGTTCGCGTATTTGACTCGTAAGGCTATTCGAAGACGTAAAAGTTGTATGTTAACGGCGACTTGTCATTTTTTATTGCCTTGGGGATGAATTTGATGCGAGGGAAGATAATTTAAAGGTCGTTAAGAGAAAGCAACTGTTCCACTGTTTTGTATAAGATGGGTGACCGACAAATAATAAGTTTCATCCGCAGCTTCGTTCGCGTATTTGACTTGTGAGGCTATTCGAAGGCGTAAAAGTTGTATGTTAACGGCAACTTGTCATTTTTATTGCCTTGGGGATGAATTTGTGGCGACGGAAGATAATTTAAAGATCGTTAAGAGAAAGCAACCGTTCCACTGTCTTGTACAAGATGGGTGACCGACAAATAATAAGTTTTACCCGCGGCTTCGTTCGCGTATTTGACTTGTGAGGCTATTCGAAGACGTAAAAGTTGTATGTTAACGGCAACTTGTCATTTTTTATTGCCTTCGGGATGAATTTGTTGTAAAGGAAGATAATGTAAAGGTCGTTAAGAGAAAGCAACTGTTCCACTGTTTTGTATAAGATGGGTGACCGACAAATAATAAGTTTCACCCGCAGCTTCGTTCGCGTATTTGAATAGTGAGGCTATTTGAAGACGTAAAAGTTGTATGTTAATGGCATCTTGTCATTTTTATTGCCTTGGGGATGAATTTGATGCGAGGGAAGATAATTTAAAGGTCGTTAAGAGAAAACAACCGTTCTACTGTTTCGTACAAGATGGGTGACCGACAAAATAATAAGTTACACCCGCCGGTTATTTGTTTTTTTTTTAGTTAAGGATAAGTTTGTTGCGAGCAAAGTTAATTTAAAGGTTGTAATGAGTAACCAACCATTTTATTGTGTTGTAAAAGATGAGTGACCTACAAATACCAAACAACGAGTAGTATTCCCAATATCTCCATTCCATTTCCAAATCCAACAAATTCCTATCCTTCCCCAGCTTAACAATGCTGCGGGCAGCAGCGTCGGAATTATAAGAAGCTAAAGAAACTGCGCTCGCCAAGCCGCGTGTCAAGCGTGGTAAGTATGGCAATCCTCACATGCAACGAAGAATCCATGGGAGAATCTTTATTCCAGCTGTGGGATGATGAATGAATGATGATTCACAGAAATCCAGTACCTTGATAGTACTGAATTGTATATTATATACAGATACGACGACAATGCTATGAGTTACAGGATTGGACTTATTCTTTTTGAGTTTGTCACATCTACTTTTAACTAATTCGCTAATAATTAATACTCGTACTAAGTTTTTTAACAACTTTTTTATTATGAAACTAATGATTCCGTGCTTCGGAAGGCACGTCAAGCCGGTGGTCCCGGCTGCCATCTGGTAGTCGTTAAAGGAACAACGTCAGAGGCCGAGAGGCGGTCCCGAAGAACTCTGACACCAGGGTGTGTGCATGGTCGATTGACCGTGACACCTACTCGAAATGATGATGATTATTCAACTCAATACAAGCATATTTGGCAAACATTGTATGTAATTAGTATTAAGTATTTTTTTATTTCCTTTACCTTTCTTTCTTATTATTTGTTGTTTAATTTTATTTTATTATTCAGTGTAATTTTTTCCCCTCTTTTTGTTGATTTTGTGTTTTTTTTTCATAATTTAATAATGCTTTGTTTATATTCCTTTCACTTTTGACCCTCTGTTGTTTAATTCATATGTACACACATTTTGTAGACTGCAATTTGTATTAAAATGTAAATTTTGTATTATCCTTAGTTGTAGTTGTGTTCAAACAGAACACAAGTTTGGTAATTATTAAAAAAAAGACGTGTGTCACTCGGGGACTGTTGCGGTAAAGCTATTGCATAGCATTTTTTATCAACTTATGCAATTATAATTATTTATTTATTTTATTTATGCAGTAACTCCGTTACTGTAACTCACTTAGTACTTAACTTACTGTTACTAAGTTAACTCACTATAACAGTAACTCCGTTACTGTAACACTCTAACAGTAACTCCGTCGAGCCTGTCGCGACACCCAATTCAAAATATCACCGCTGTGCCGGTCGGAGTAGGGGTGTTAGGTTTTCGTTACGGAATTTCTGGATTCGGTCTCCACGCTCAACGCCAGCGATAGAAGCTATGCAATAGCTTAGAAAATAACAAGCAAATACCCGGGAAGCAGCAAGTAACCCAAAATCCTGGCTAATGAAGCCAACAAGATTCAATTATAATTATCTCCGCGCCGCGACGTAATGCGTTACAGTTTTGAAAATTTGATAACTTTATCCAAATTGGTAGGTCGTAGGGCCCGTTTGGGAAATCTCTTGCGCTCATTATTGTTTCTATCGCGGCCCGGGGAGGCGATGCGTTGACGCGCTAATGTAGCCGCACCTTAACGCAGAGCTACGAAGATTAGACAGGAAAAACTTTATATATTAACTTAGATTTTATGGATGTAGGTGATAATAGGTCAATTGAGAAAATTTTGTCAACTGGTCAAGCTTTTTTAACCGCTCCTAAAATGGTTTAATGATAATAATAATAATAACTTTATTCCAGAATTATAAGATACAATTGCATATTATTCATATACTACGTTTATTTGTCATTCGGTGCAAAATGGTTAATTCGTCAAGCTGTTCATATTGGTCCATTGGTTTGTAAGACTTTTTAATTACAACAGGCTGGCGTTGTTAAAACTACGCAAATCATATTACTATATCGATTACTAAGATGCTGTGGTAGTACAGCTATGGATGCAATGAAAAATTGCTCAGATAAGTTATTGGAAAGAATTTATTTTATTAATACAGCTTATCCGACCAATTTTTATTTTTTCGAAAAATGTTATTTAATAAATTATTGTAGCTACTTTTAACAGAAGACAATTTACATTAATTTTCATTATGTTCGAGCCATTAAGATTTATTATTTAATGAAATATGAATAAAAAGCAAAACTAGATAATTTTTCATTAATAACTATACTATATGTTTTATATTGATGTTTGATATTTAATGACCATGGCAATGAAACTCAATTCTTAAATTTTATGGTCATGGAAAAGCTACTTATCCGATACTCATGTAAGTATGTAGGCAGTTTGATTGAGGTTTAAATGCGAGTATGACAGAACTGTGCAAATTATTTATATGGAGTTGTAGAAAATCATGTTTTTTAGGATAAAAAGTTTGAATTTTATTTATTTTTACGAATTTTGAGGAAGTAACTTGTATTTGAAAGCTAATTTTTTACTTATTGACCAGACAGAAAATAAAACACTTACATTTTTTTAAATGTTAACACAAGGAACTTTCCATTTCATATTTTCTTACCAAGCCGCCGCTAAACCTTCCTAACTCATCTCCCATCACAAGTGCGAACGGAGTTGGTCGCCACGAGAGCCCTTAAGCGACAAGTTTTAGATGGATTTTTGCTGTACTGCATAATTAGACGCTATCGGACGTACAGTGCGTAGTGTGCCAGTAATACGCTACTGGCTTACTTGGGACTCGTTTGAACTTTGTTGTGTGATGAATTTTGCGAATAACGCGGAAACTCTAAGTGAAATAGGACATGATTTCCGTGAAACATATTCCAGATACCAGAGGGAGAACCTCACGTATTTCTACTAAGCAAGTGTTACTCTCTTTTTCATATGAGTGTCTTATTAAATTAAGAAATAAAATATGGTATAAAAATTCCACGATTCGACCTAAGGTTTGAACCCCGTCCGCTTGGTATTTTTTCACCATATTTATTTCCTAATTTAATAAGAGTATATCACATAGCATTGTGAATTAATAAACATATATATAGTTCCCGTGGATGTCGTAGAAGGCGACTTAGGAAATACAAGATAAACAAAGCTCATAAACATCAGTGAGACCTCTCCAACCCGTCTGGCCAGCGTGGAGAGTGTAGGCCAAGTCCTCTGGCTGCTCTGGCCAAGTATGGCTCTAGTAGTACAGAGACGGTCGTGCTCGTGTAGTGGAGACTAAAAAGGACCTGATGATGATGATAGGACATATCACACCAATTGAGCTAGCCCTACAGTAAGTTGTGAACTTGTGTCGTAGGATACTAATTCAACGATACTATCCATATTCATACTAATATTAAAAATGCGAAAGTAACTCTGTCTGTCTGTCGGTCTGTCTGTCTATCTGCCTGTCCTCTTTTCACGCTTCAACCATTGAACCGATTTGGATGAAATTTGGTATGGAGAAAGATTGATACCCAGGAAAGGACATAAGTTACCTTTCATTCCGGGAAATTTTTCTGTTCCTAAGGGGTCGGCGGAGCACATGACTCAGGTTAATCTGAAAAATATCGTTTTCCATTATAACCTGACCGGTGATCGAACCCGGGCACCCTCGTGTCGCAGGCTGGCGTGTTGACTACTGCACCACGGAGCTCGCGCCGCTGCTCCCTCGAATTTAAAATAAACACTTATCACAATATCATGTGTATGTCTGTTTTCACATGGAGTACTTTGAAACCTTCCGGCATTTTCTTCTCTACTTCGCACGGTCTACGGCGTCCTGGTTGTGAGACCATTGGCACGCATATCCTTCCTAACGACATCAAGCCAACACTTCTTAGGACTTCTTACTTCTTTCCTTTTGCTGGGGCTCGACGGAGGCAGCACAGCCAGTCATTTTGTTCCTATGTAATTTTCCGATTTTAGCAAAACGTGCGCAAGCGCAAGCGGCTCTTTAGCTTGCCCGCTATAGTCACGGATATGGAACCTAACGTGAATGCAGGTGTTTCTTATGCGGTGCTTCCACAAAACTCCACACATCCAGCGCAACATATTCATCTCCGTGACCCGTAGCATTTTCATTTACGTGACACGCAGCCCCGTTTTTGCCGCTCAAGCACCGGCTACACTTCATAGTGTTTAGATTAAACAAAAAATAACACGATATCCCTGCCAAAAAGTCATAGGCAGCTTTCATTGCCATTCTCAAATTTGTTTAGGCATATAGATATTATGTTAAAATGAAGATAATAATGAATAAAGGGTGGTGGCCCAGTGGTCTAAGAAAGCGACCTATAAGTAAAAAGTCCCGGGTTCAAATCCCGGCCCGGTCACTTGTACCTCTGAGTTTGTAGACCAATATGACTCGAGTACGGTCATTTTCATCGGCCACTACCTGCTTCCGGTGAAGTTACACACTAGTGAATTTTTCACTAGTGTGTGAAATAGAAAAGGCAATGGAAAACCTGTCCATTATTTCCTGCCAAAAATAGTCAGTGTGTGCGTTCTTTCCACACCGACAAGAGCCTAGCTCTAAAATATGTGAGAGAAAATAACCACACTCACATGCAAACACAGACTGAAAACATCACACTTCTTTTTTGGGTAGACGTGTAACAAAGAAAATATCGGCTAAGTAGTTATAAACATAGAGTCATAAGTAGCCATTCAGATGAGTTTTCAGAGTGCCTGCCTGAGGTACCTAATTCATAATGTACGCTAGAGCTCTGCAGGCTTCGCTGACAAAACTCGTCACTATAATACCTGATTACGCACAAGTATAACGCTAATTATTCAGTACTTCGCGCCAACGCTGATTCCGATATCGTGCAGAGTTGATAATACCGCGTTCGTCAGACGGTTGAAAGGTCATCCAGAAACAAGAACGACTCTGTGAAGAGAACGTAGCTTAAATGGGAACTAACGTTACGATTTTCATATAGCAATCGTATTTGGATGTTTATACGATTAAATAATGAAGTTTTTCTGTGATTTATGATCAAACTCATGTCGAAAAAGGAGTGAATTCCAGATATATGAGGAAAACAGGGGAGACCCAAAATTTACCTTACCTACGCCTTATTCTCTTTTTGAGCAGAGTTTCCAATAAAATCTAAATTACATACGTATCATGTAAAGCTGTGCGAATGCGGCGTGCGACGAAATATTACATCTCTTAGTTTTCCTAACCTCCTTTAGTAAAGCGTTGTCGGAAGCGGTCTCGCACGAAATGTGTTTTTTTATGAATCTGAAGAACTACACTACCTCGATACATACCGTTTTACAGTTAAAAGACTTACATATTTTTTCAGCATTGTAACAAATACTCGCAGTGTACCCATTTTTGATAAAAACTAGAGATATGTCAAACATTATTTTGGTCACAAAAGGGGGCAGTACAGCTCTATATCATTCCACCTAATAATACCGTTTGACACGTACCAATTTTCGGTTCATTTCATATTAAAAGCTTTTCAGCTGGCTTCTGATAGAGCAGGCGTCATCGCCTATTCCGCTAAATAGAGCGGTGTGTTCCTGTTGGCTCTACAATGATGGTTCCTCTCTGTTTTTTGGTTAATTGTATAAGTACGGCATATAAAATTGAATAGAATATTCTTTATTGCACCAAATAATCCTTATCCTTACTAATATTATAAATGCGAAGGTGAGTTTGTTTGTTTGTTACGATTTAACGCCGCAACTAATGAACCGATCATCATAAAACGCATACGAGTTCTCCGTACTAGACGGAAAAGGACGTAGTCTACTTTTCATCCCTAAAAAAATACTGTTTCCAAGGGAACGACGTTGACGCGACCGAAGCTGCGGGCGACAGCTAATAGACAAATAATTTACATAGAAAACAGAAAATTTTCACGCAAAGAATGACAACATCAACAACGAAAAGAATAGTTAGATATACATACTACAGGCATTCGGCCCGTAATTATCACATGAAGTGGTTTAAAAAGAGGTAAAACTAGTAAATTTTTAAATAATAGAACCACTGTAGTAGCTTGGAATGCAATTATCGCAATTACGCGTATTTATTGAAAATGGACTAATTAGATAAAAAAAACTAGTTTTTAATAAGAACTTCATTTTTATCTAAGTCTGGATCTCCTCTGTGAAATCGATTTGAAAAATAACATATCCATGTGATGACGGACGTGATGGAGGGTATCATAGTGAGCGCACTATTGGAACGCACTAATGGTACCATAAAACGACACATAGTAGCGGAATGAAATACGGCTTTTGCAATTAGCGGGTTTTATAGGATAATGGGCTCAAAAGATGCAGACAGAGTTGAGGGAAAAACTAGATTCTAATAAGTATTTCTTTTTTATCTTAAAGTCCGGATACCCTATGTAAATTAGGCCGAAAAATCACACACTTAGACGAAACAATATACTGACGGTGCCATTGAGAGGGCACCAGTAGTGACACCATAGAGCAACGCAGAGTAGTTGTAAGAAATGCGGTTATTGCAATTAGTCGGGTTTTAACTAATACTGAGCTCATTAGATGCGGATGGAGATGCAGACGAAAAGTAGTTTTTAATATTTCTTTATATATGACTCCCTTCTGTAAATTAGACCGAAAAATAACACATTTAGAAGAAACAATATTAGTAACGGTTCCATAGAGAGCGCACCAGTAGTGGCACCATAGAGCAACGCAGAGTAGCGACATGAAATGCGGTTATTGCAATTAGTCGGGTTTTAACTGATATTGGGCTACATTATGTATATGAGTACCTATGGGGACACAAAAATGTCTTTTGTTTCATCATCATCATCGTATTAGCCGCAAGAAGTTCTTTGCTAGACACAAACAATTATTCAGGAAATCCTTGAGGCAAGGATTTCACCGTGACACTTGCGCATTTTATTGACTAAACTAATCTTTATTAAATAAATACTATTACGTCTTTATCTCTTGCGGGGTAGACAAAACCCAAGGCCATAAGACCTAAAGGTCACGATTAGCGAGTTGGTAAATGTGGAAAACAGAATCAAAATAGTGATAGGTTGCTAGCGGCATCGACTATTGACATGATTCGTTAGATTTTCGCCCATTCCCTTGACCGGCTTCTACGGTCTGCGCGAGAAGAGAAGCAGCTGGCACAATCTACGTTTTTTCTTTTCTACCAGACCAGAATGGAAGATATTTTTTGTTTTATCATATATTTTTTTATTTTTCAATATACATCACAAAAAATCCACAATAATCTCTGTTTTTTTGTGTTAATTGCTAAACATTATATTATCAAGTCAAAATTTAAATGATTACAAAAAAAAACTTAGAATAAGTGTTAAAGGGTCTAAGTAATTAAAAGGTTAAAAAACAATCCATACCAAAACATAATTCGCAAAATTTAAACAACCCAAAAACAATAAACATTTCAAAACGAAATTGCAAGTGATTTACATTTCACCCAAAAATAAATAAGCTTGAATTAAAACCTATAGCGCCATTAAAATAAAAGCCCCGAAATCCCGAAAAGCTTAATAAAATAATAGAAAAACTTATAAATATTCACAAAACCGACTTAAACCTTTAGGACTGACGGATTCGTTTTTACTTATTCCACAGAAAATCTGCTTAAAATCCGTATTAAAAGAATCACTCGGAATTTATTTTCGATGTGGTGCAAGGTGGGAGATGATGACTGTATAGGATCCTAGCTCCAAACGAGATGTTCTATGGTAAAACTGAGAGCTTATAGCTAAGCTAATAAGATATTCTTTTTTAAACTCACAGTCTCGTTGCGACCACGATAGATGTAACTCCATTGAAACGTCAACGGAAAGAAAATAATAAAAAGGTTCGTGCTAAGTTCCGTTTATATCTTAATATATATAAATCTCGTGTCACAATGTTTGTCCTCAATGGACTCCTAAACCACTTAACCGATTATAATAAAATTCGCACACCATGTGCAGTTCGATCCAACTTGAGAGATAGGATAGTTTTTAACTTATGGCGAAACGAAGTTCGCCGGGGCAGCTAGTATATTATAAGTTTGTTAGATGTTTTTTATATGATAACGAATTTATGAGTGAATTTGTAAGAATAATTAAACTTTGCGCCACAAATTTGAAAATCACGACATGCACGATATTATATTTAGTTCTTTTTATCGACGCGTAAAATATCTAGTACACTTAGCATAATCAACACTCTTTGGTAAAGCGTTATGTAAAGCGATTGTAACAAAAACACACGATATAGTTTTTGTTAGCAATCTTAATATTGTTTTTTATATGATCATCTATCGAATGGGTCAAAAGAAAAAAAAATAGGAAGATGTCAGGGGCGCAATTCAGAGGTCACCCTCTGGATGTTGTTATTATAAATGATATTAAAAAGGTAGTCTAAATTTTAGTCCTTTTCCATCCAAGCTTTATACCAAAAAAAAGTATCTAAGGAGAAAATCATCACATTTTCGCATTTTCTTTTAGCTGACACAAAAATCGGAGCGCAGCCGCTATGGGCGCTATTCTGAGGTCACTCTTTGGATGTTGTCATTGCGAATGATTTTAAATAGTTAGTCTATTTTAGTCCTCCACTATCTATGCTTCCGACCGGCAAAAAAATAAAAGAAAATGAATCTAAGGAGAAATTCATCAAAATTTTGGCTTTTCTTTGTAGCTTATACAAAAATCGGAGCGCAGGCCGCTATGGGCGCTATTCTGAGGTCATTCTTTGGATGTTCTCATTGCGAATGATTTTAAATAGTTAGTATATTTTAGTCCTCCACTATCTATTCTTCCGACCGGCAAAAAAACAAAAGAAAATTATTCTAACAAGAAAACCATCAAAATCTTCGCATTTTCTTGTAGCTTGCACCAAAAATTGGAGTTTCCTCCTTATCTCGCCGCTATGGCCGCGATTCAGAGGTTACCCTTTGGATGTTGTCGTTGCGAATGATTTTAAATGTAAAAATTATTCAAATGCGCGGATAAGACGTCCAATAGTTGACGTCTTACGGATCGGGGATTGGCGGCGCTTGAATTGTTGGCCCCGAGATTTTTTAGTCTGTAATTTTGAATCAAATTGGGAGATACTGTAGTCCGTAACTGACGGGATGAACATACAATTTGCGTCCGTTTGTCCAAAACATCTATGATGCGCAAAAGCATACTCGGTATGGCATCTTCAATTTACAACAAATTGCCTAAGTCCTTGAGAGAACTGTCTTGTTCTTTGTTTCGAAGCAAATTGAGGTTAATATTATTGAAGAAATGTTATTATGCCATAAGCGAATTTCTCAATGAAAAAAATTTTGATAAATTGTGAACATAATCTTTAATTAACTCACATTGACATAGTTTAATCGTACTAATATTTAAAAATAAAAAAAACTTTCTTTTTATATATTAATTATTTGACAAGCTACTTGTATGTTGTTTTTATATTGTTATGTGTCATTTGTATGCCCTTACGGGTAGTGTGCATTGATACTATCGAATTTGTAACATCTTTATACATGCATTACGAACAATAAAAACTTTGACTTTGACTTTGAATTTTGGTTAAGACATTAGGAAATCCCAAGCAAGACTGGCGTTAGGCGTAAAAACTTTGCCATACCGATTGATAGTAGCAAATGTAGCTTTCATAAACGTTTTGAGGGAACTGAAATTAAATTAAACTTTCGTATATAATTTTAAATACTTGATTGACTGGATCCCTTCAAGGGATGAGTCTGTCATTGCGCAAATGTTTTTTTTATTTTCTTCTTAAAATATAATTAATTATAAAACTGTTTTTTATTTATTATCGAAGGTTTGTGTAGAATAAAGTATTTAACAAACAAACTTGTATTTTGTCTAGCTTAGTGTCTGTCTAAGTGTTATTAATGGAACTAGTCTTCTCACTATAGCTGACAATGTAAGCTGAAGGCAATATATTAAAAACCACTATAACAATAAATTATCTGGGAGATGGATCCACTTTATAATTTGTAAAACATTAATCGGAAGAATCCAAGCTCTATATGAATAGGGAAAAGTGGATTGGGATCTATTTACTTAAATAAAAATAGATACAAATCCAAAATCTCTTTATTGTAGAATTTTGAATGATAAATTACTTTAAATTTTAAATGTATGTATTTATATTAATAAAACAGTATTAACGTTTAAAATTTTATTTTTACAACGTAAGAATTTTTTATTTTACACCCACATTAAATTCTCTGCATAACCTAAAAGTTGATCGAAGTGACCCGTGACCAGAAGGCTGGTCTATACCTTGGCCAAAAGATCAGCATTGCCATCCACGTGGCAATGCTGCCAGCCTTCTGGGCACGCTAACGCGAGGCAACGATTTACCCGGCCTTTTTATTTGTAAATATGTATTAATTTTTATTTATTTTTAAATGTAAAATAAGTTTAAATATTTTATACTAGCTTTTGCCCGCGGCTCCGCCCGCGTCAATGTCGATCCCTCGGGAATAGTACTTTTTCCCGGGATAAAAGGTAGCCTATGTCCTTCTCCGTACTCCAGAGTACTTGTATGCAAAATTTCATGATTATCGGTTCAGTAGTTACGGCGTGAAAGCGTAACAAACAAACAAACAAACAAACTCACTTTCGCATTTATAATATGAGTAAGGATAAGGATAAGGAAGTAAGGAAGTAAGGATAAGGATAAGGATTTAAATTGTATATACCGGATGTTACAAAACTACGAAATAATATTTAAGGGGTGTAATCAGTGTATAATATTAAACAACTATCTCCAGGGGACATTCATCAAAAGACAAAAAAAAAGTTTTGACCTTCCATAGAAAGTCGATCAGCTGATCTCTTATTTTGTATCGGAGATCGAATTTTTCTTTTCATGTTTCGAAGTTTGTTCCATGGAGAAAGTTGTTTAATATTATGGACTGATCATGCCCCTTAAATATTATTTCGTAGTTTTGTAACACCCGGTATATTGATAAAAAATAAAGTATAATTGCTTAAAAAAAAAAAACAAAAGTTGACTGTCAGATAATGCTTTTAGCATTAAGTCCACCTATTGTGTGTTTACATTGTATTTGTACAATAAAGATTAAATAAATAAATTAGAAGAAGCAATAGTTAAAAACCGGGAGTATTTGGATGATGGCGGTATCATACATTATATTATTATCTAACAAGGAGTACATGAAAAATGGATAATAAACAACATCAAGACGGCTTTCATTGTTTCCATGACTACTCTTTGATATCACCAGAATAAATATAGGCTCTACTAAAAAGGCCACACATCACATAGCGTGTTGCAAAAATGGAGAACCCTAACATTGAGTTGGTGCCAATTTATAGAAGAGGGCTCCATTTAAACGGTGTGCAAAAATAGGGTTAGGTATTAAATAAACCAGTTAAGTAATAAGTAACCACATGCAACTAAAGTTCCGTTTACAATATATGTTATTTTCATTGATTATTATTTTGATAATAGGAGTCTTATAAATTGTTCTAGACGAAACCCTGCTGATGGTATCAGCAGGGTTTGGAAGGCATATTTTAAATTCTTTGTTTGTCATCTATAATTAATATTATAATTATCATCATCATCATCATCATCAGGTCCTTTTTAGTCTTCACTACAGGAGCACGACCCTCTCTATACTACTAGGGCCATACTTGGCCAGAGCAGCCAGAGGACTTGGCCTACACTCTCCACGCTGGCCAGACGGGTTGGAGAGGTATCTTAGATGTTTATTAGCTTTGTTTAGCTTGTATTTCCTAAGTCGCCTTCTACGACATCCACGGGAAGACTTGGAGTGGTCCTATTCTACTCTGCCGGATACCACACGGCTATTATAATTATAATCTATACTAATATTATAAAGCTGAAGAGTTTGTTTGTTTGTTTGTTTGTTTGTTTGAACGCGCTAATCTTAGGAACTACTGGTTCAATTTGGAAAATTCTTTTTGTGTTGCATAGTCCATTTATTGAGGAAGGCTTTGGGCTTAACATCACGCTGCGACCATTAAAGAGCGAAGCATCAATAAAAAATATTGTAAAAACGGGGTAAAATTATTCATAGTTGAGGACATCTGACGCGAGCGATGCGTAAGCGGTTCAAGTTATCCAAAAGAGATTTTTGTTACTTGAGTATTCTTTTTAGGAACTACTTTATTATTAGGACTTTAAGCACGGAACCCTAAATACGGGTGTTTTCACACACTAGTCACCGCTTCAATTAGCGTAGAGCTTACTCCTGTTAATTAATACGAGTATCTGGGATTCGCACGCATTGTCATCCCGTAGAAATTTTTATTTGCAGAATTTTCTATAGCTTTCATCCTAATTCATTTTTCCAGATATCGAACGAAAGCTTTTTTTAAAATTATTCCGTTTTATTTTTGAAATTAAAGTAGTATTTTTGATGAAAACTAACGCGAGACAATAAAATTATTTATGTGAATTAACATGAGAGTGCGAATCGGGACGACTCCGTGCGCGCGTCTCGGTTCTCATTCGCCCTGAGGTAGACCTCCAGATGAGGTTGAAACATGTCGGCCTGCAGCTGACTTCGTACGTAATTCACATATAAATAATGTTAAAGTAGTTTCTTTGATTTAAACAAAAATAAATAATATATTTAAATTTAGATGTTACATGCCTTTTCAAGAGATTATTATCCTCGTCTTCATCGTCAGTTACCATCAGGTGAGAGGGGAGACAAATGCTTCAAAAAAAAAAACAAAACGAAAAAACAACTTCAAGAATATTGAATTTCGTCATTCTTGATTGACATCTTCATATACCTACCACTTCCTTTTCTTCTTATTTAAGACCAAGCCTCTTATCGGTAAAGTGATTTTTAATTAGCCCTGTCCTTGGCTAATTGTCTTATATCCTTCACTTTCTTCGTGTAAGTGGCCAATACTGGTGTCAGAATTTGCAAGTTGGCTTCAACAAGCTGACATAGTCTAACAACTGCCATTAATGATGACAGCCGTGCTCAATGGCTTAACGTGCCTTTCGAAGTACGAAGGAGCTCGAGATAAAAACCCATGACATTGGAATGCGACAGGGGTTGCTTAATACGTAAGAGCCGATAAGGCTCCGGGGACTCACTGGACTATTGGGCTCTTCAAATTTTAAACTTAAAACGCTAACCGGCTTTTAGATATCTTTATCATTTCGTTACGGCGATACGGTCAATCGACCATGCACACCCTCAGAGTTAGAGTTCTTCGGAACCACCTCTAGGCCTCTGACGTGGTTTCTACGAATACCAGATGGCAGCCGGGACCAACGGCTTTACGGGCCTTCCGGAATCATCTTTATTATCAGACAATCAGGTGACTCAAGCCTGCAATGTCCTAACCAAGCTGGAAACAACTAAACACAGTATGCTTCCCGTAGGAATCGAACCCACGATAATCAGGTCTACAGGCACACGCCTTAACCACTGGACCACGGAGGCTTTTAGATAAACGCCTTATAAACCCATCTGTATAACGATGGCTTTAATTACTAGAAAAAAAAAATATTATTTCAATAAACAGAGTGACACGACAAGATTTCCAACAGATCTTCCGCTTCATTAGCAATTTCAAGCCCATTATTTTGAATATCAATGGCGCCCGAAAGAGTTGCCATTTTGAATATTAGGAACCTTAATTAAAAAAACCACCGTCAAAAGAGTCGAACGCGTAAACTTTCTTTGTATTTTTTAATCGAAAAACTGGTGTTAAGACGAATTTTCATCTCGATAAAAATTCAATTTTGTCCGGGACATTCATTTGGACCTTTGATGCTTCGGCGATACAACGGGAAGGGTTAAGATCTGCCGATAAACAAAAAAAAGGGAAAAAAGTTAATTTAAACTTGAACGAGGAAGCGAATTTGGGTGAGGTGAATATTTTTTCTTGTTTTTAGAGTGGGGTTTGAGAGCAGTGTGTTGGAAGTTGATTTTGGTGTGACAACAATCCACAATGGCTTTGGTGGCGGCGAGAGGCTGTCGGTTTGAATTTTAGCGCGAGCATTTGCCCTGTACCTACATTGTTCAAGTATGTTCGTATCATCATCATCAGGTCCTTTTTTAGTCTACACTACAGGAGCACGACCCTCTCTGTACTACTAGAGCCATACTTGGACAGAGCAGACAGAGGACTTGGCCTACACTCTCCACGCTGGCCAGACGGGTTGAAGAGGTATGTTCTTATACTAACTTCAATTTCCCAAATATTTGTCATCGATTCTGGGAAAGTATTATTGTTTATTTCATTGGCTTATTTTTATTTTATTTTATTTATTTGGGTTTACAAACGATTACACATACATGTTAACATAACTTTTAACAGATATAAATATAATACATGTGCAACCAATAACGCAACCACAGATTAATATAGGACGTGTGTTGCAAAACGAGTATATTTTTCTATTCATCCAGTAATCCAATGTATTCCAAGACTCTGAATCACTGAGAGCATATTAGTAAATGACATTATTTTTTTCTAAACCTATCCATTGAATGAAAGGTACAACTGATTTGACAGTGACTAAAATGTATTTATAATTAGCTAGATTAGATGCGAGTTAAATATTTGACACAATATAAAAAAAATATCTAACTGAAGATGGTCACACAATTAACTTTAATATATATGTAACGAAAATCCTGCCGTTCCTTGAAAGGTGATTCAGCCCGTTGATATGAACAAATGTTCCTATAGGACCAATGAGAGAACTCAATTTTTTTACGTTCCCATACAAACTAACCGAACCGGACGGTCGAACATTTTTGTTTGAAAATGTCCAGGTTTTTTTAGTTCCCAGCTTTATCCCATAGGAAAAGTTGTTCATATCGACGGACTGAATCACCCCTTCATGGATCGGACAGGGTTTTCTTTACATATTGTATTTTCTACATGTTAACGATCACAATTGTCTCGGTGGCGCTAGAGATATAGCTTTATAAGAGACACAGAGGCTGTGGATTCGATTTCTAGCGCGAGCATTTGCCCTGTATATTGTACTAGCTTTCGCCCGCGGCTCCGCCCGCGTCAATGTCGATCCCTCGGGAATAATACTTTTTCCCGGGATAAAAGGAAGCCTATGTCCTTCTCCGTACTCCAGAGAACTTGTATGCAAAATTTCATGATGATCGGTTCAGTAGTCACGGCGTGAAAGCGTAACAAACAAACAAACAAACAAACAAACAAACAAACAAACAAACAAATAAACAAACAAACAAACAAACAAACTCACTTTCGCATTTATAATATTATACTATATATTATTAGTATATTATATAAGTAAGGATAGTACAAGTATTTGCTTGTACTTTATTTAACAAGTGTTTGTCGCAGTATGTTAGATTCTGGAAAGTATAGAAGTTTATTTAATCTCTTTACTTGAAGATGATGCTACACGATAACATTTTCTACATGTACACATTGACATCGGAAAGACGGATCATCATCATCAGGTCTTTTTGTCTCCACTGCAGGAGCATGACCCTCTCTGTACAGTCAGCCAATGAGATATCTGACCCCCTACAACAGCGCCATTTTTCGCAAACTAAAGAAACATCCGTGGTTTAAACCCAAAGATAAAAATATACAAGTGTAATATCCTTTGCGACTAGTGCCATCTATTGAATTGTGAATGAACAAATAAGGTTAATAAGCAGAAATCTGATACCCTTGACGACTAATGCCATCTATTCGATTTTTGATAAATAAAACAAGCCCTAGCATACGATACGCTTATTTCAAAGATACTTTAATAGTTAGATGTGGCGCAAGTGGTAAGCACTAAGGTTTAATAGTTAGTGTGATTATGAATGAACAGGTTCAAATCCTGCAAAGCTTTTTATTTTTTACAAATATTACCAACTTCGTATTGTGATGTTGGTGTAATTTTGGTTGTTTTAACATAATGTTACCGAGCTAATTACTGTGAATAAAAAGCATTTTAAATTTTTAATTACTTTATTACATCAAAAAAATGTAACAGTGAAATAAATACCTGCCTACTTAATTCAAACTATGATTAATCTTCTGTAGAGAGAACCAACATGTTACTTAATAAGTAACAATTTACATCTCTCAACTTCTTTTTAATCATAGTATTATATTTTTTTAAATGTGTAGGGTCAAATAGTGCTATGTGAATAACTTTGCTTCGATAATAGTATAAGAATGAATATAAACCTATGGCATTAAATGAATTTTAATATGGGAGAGGGTGACCCCCATTTTGAAGCTTTTGTTCAAGTCTATTTGTCATTTCACTTACCATGTTAGATCAGATCACATATCACTTATGCGCATATTTATTAATTTAGTATAACCTTTTTGTCTAAATTGATTTAAATCAAGCTTTACTCGTGTCTCGTGTCCCAGTTAAGCACTATTTGACCCTACAATCTGGGATTTTAATTGGTCACTCAATAACAGTTAGATCACAGAACAATTGTCTTAAATAAAATATATTCTACATTGCAAACTGTTGGAATAACCACATCTCATAAATTTTCCAAGTATTTTTCTTTATTCATCCGGCCGCCGAATTCTACCAGCTCCCCTGGGCCCATTGAAGACATCTGTCCCCAATAACCTGCAAAACAATAATACGATCAGTTACCTATTATTCTACACTGCGTAATACACTAGGTATTAAATATTATTATTATTTTACTTCACTATTTAATGAATATTTTTACCTAATGTTATCCTGCCACTGTTCTCAAAGGCAAATTATTTTGATGGCTATACGCTGGCCATGTCTTCTCCGCAATATTTTTCTGCCATCATCATCAGACTTAAAACTTTTTTCATCAGAATAAAATACGATCTCGTTCTTGTTGAATGTTTCCTCACTGTTTCAATTGAAATATTGTAGTGTACGAGTATATGTTACGCCAGTTGACTCCGAATCCACAAACGGACGGTGTTTCTCTGTAAGAGATATATTTATCTTAGACATTTATCACAAACCCTATGTTTTACGGAACAAAAAATAGTGTGACAATTAAGTAAGTATATTAAATACTTATAATTTCTACTTACCGCGACACCTAACTCTCTAGATATAGATACTTTAAATACTGTGGTTGTCTTCACAATACAATATTAGCTTTCACAAAATCTGCTATATAAGATGAAACGGGATGCCTAATAACTGGTGGGGTTTTGGATCACTAGTTGGTATCAGGTATAAATAAATCTGATAGATTACCCTCAATTTATTTGTTAAAGCAATGCGTTGCAGTTGGTGACAATGATGTCATAGCAGTAGAAATAGATAGCCAATTTCGCCCGAGACGTCATATCGTCGGTTGGCGTATTGAGATGAGCGCTAGCTTCTCAAGTCGTGGGTCCATGGTTCGAATCGAACTTTGCGTAGGATTGTTTTTGATTCTTTCTTGTTCTTACCATTGATGATTACTTGAATTATTAGCTGAGATTATTAGAAATACAAAATTTGCAACTGAGCAGGTTATCAGAAACAAGTTTATACCAGCAGTTGTCTGTCTACTTGCCAAAAATCACGGTAGGTGGCGCTTCACAGCAAAGTGTGAATTTACGTTTTAAAAGTCAGGGGGTCAGGTATCTGCTTGGCCGACTGTACTACCAGAGCCATTGTTGGCCAGAGCAGACAGGATTTGGACTACACTCTCCTCACTGGCCAAACGGGTTGGAGAGGTCTCATTGATTTTTATGAGCTTTGTTTAGCTTGTATTTCTTAAGTCGCCTCTTACGACCTCCATGGTAAGACTAGGAGTGGTCCTATTCTACTCTGCTGGAAACCACACGGCCAAAAAAGATGCAGCTTGCATTTATAGGGATTTATTATATATTACCAAATTTCATCTCCAAATTGTTATTATCAGTATTAATTAAAATGAATGAACGAAAAATAAATTTAGAGCAAACAGCTCTATATAAATCCCGAAGATACCAAACGAAAAAAGAAATCAACGCAAACAATACAACCGGGACATTCTCCTAGTTAACTCTCCATTATAATTTACTCCTGATTGGGATCAACTTGAAATTAAGAAAAAATAGCACAAAGGGAGATTGTCCTTTTTTCGCATCTTGATTCTACAAACAATCCCTTTGAACCCTTTGTTGATGCTTAAATTGGCTCGTTGTCTATGCGCCAATATAAAAAAAGTCTTTGGTCAATAAATTAGGGAATGATTTGTTAAAGTTGCGGGGAAAGTTACTGAAATATTGTGAAAAAATGTGGTCCTTTAAGATTGACAATTAGTATACTTCTAAATAAACTATTACCTCAGAACAAGGACTAAAGCTTAGTAGTTTAATTACTTAGATCATAGATATTATAATTAGGAATACCTCATCTGTGGCGATGGGTCTGGCAAGATTAGTTCCACAAGTCATCGTTAGATGGCAGTAGGAACTAGATTTAATAATTAGAGGTAGACTGTGTTAAATATAATAGAAATAACGCATTTATTTCAAATAAAACTATAAACTGACTTAATGGCCGGTGACGAAAATCTGTATCATATCCCATTCTCAATTAGGTTTCCAAATTAATTGCAAAATGAGTTGAATCAAATACCTCACTTGTAAAAAGTGGGGTAGTTGTGTCCTAACACAAATACCACAGCTGTGTCACCTATGACGTAAGCCTTACGCGTATAAGGGGCATTGGATATGGTGAAGATTTTCGACTCCGGTTCGGTTTGAAGCGCGGTAGCTCAATTGCAGAGCGTAGATCGTACATAGACCAAGGTTTAAACCCTGCCCGCGTGGAATTTTTTCATTATATTTTATTTATTAATAATTATATTAAGGTTATATCAGAAAAGCTTATGAAAGTAAAAAACACTTATAAAAATATAACATAAGTATCTATATTGTAGTTTTAATATGAAATTAAATATTTATTTGCAAGAGTCATAATACATATAAATTCCCGCCTTTTACAGTAGCCATGCAGTCAATACAGATTTAATTAGCATACAAAAATTCACTATCTTACTAAATAAAATTCATGTCAAATATTCGTGTATGTCATAATAAAAAAAAATGTTAAAAACTAAGCATCTTTAGGTCGACTGGCTGGTCTATGATTTTTAGAATCCTGAATACCAAACAATAGAAATAAAAAGCTATACTTATATGTATTAGCGGGTTCCAGAAGAGAAAAATACAGACGCAATAAACTTATTTGTTTTAAAAATATATATATACAACGTGATTTTGATTCCCCTAGCTATATTCAAATCTGGGTATCATAATCCCTAATGGAACCCAGAATTGCAAGAAAAAAAGGAAAAAAACGAAAAAGAAAATTAGGTTTCCCATACAAAGTCGCCGATCAGCTGGTCGAATTTCTATTAAAGGTTAAATTTATTTTTTCGTTTTTTACCTTTTTTCTTACAATTCTGTATTCTATTACATTCTATATAGCTAGGGGGTTCAAAATCACGCTGTAGAATAAAATTTTACAATTACTTAAATAAGTTGAAAAATCAACACAGTACTTAGGTACTCGAATGTATATTTATAACGCGTTGAATGTTTGAAAATCATTCAAATCGCCTAAAGAATATTTTTATTAGTCTTTTATTTTGCATTCACAATGCTATTGTTGACATCTCTTGGCTTCCTATGTTCTCCCGTCGGGGCAAAGGGCAGATACAAGTTGGCGCCATCTGGTTCTATTCGACGCAGCGTTCTTAGTTTCACTCCAGGTGTAACCCAGCTTCTTTGCCTCATCTATGACAGTGCGGCGCCACGTTTGTTTTGGGCGTCCTCGCTTTCGCTTGCCCTGCGGATTCCAGTCCAGAGCCCTTCGGGGGATATGGTCATGAGGGCGGCGCAGGGTATGCCCGATCCAACGCCACTTTCGCCGCCGGATCTGGACGTCTATCTGTTCTTCGTGACATAGTCTCCACAGATCTTCGTTGGAAATCACGGTGTCAGGCCAAAAAATTCCCATTATAAAACGAAGGCATCGGTCTACAAAAACTCTAATTAAATTAAGAAATAAAATATGGTGTAAAATTTCATGCGGGCGGGGCTTAATTCATGAAATTTTTTCACCACATATTCTTAATTCGCCTAAAGAAATTTAATTACGTTTACCTATTCTTCCTTTATTCGAAATGTAATCAAGGTGAACTTACGATTCTCTAGTAATATATTTTGATTGCATGTCCACTACAATTATAGGGACAAATCGTGACCCTTATCCACTGGTCAGTTCGATTACGTTTATTGGTCGGACTTTGATTGCCTTTCCTTGTAATGACCGCCTGTGAAGGGCGGACGACTATCATAAATTGTATATAGCATTTGAGTGCAATTGAAGGCCCATTAAATATTTGTTTTGTTCTAATTTAACTATTTATTTTTTAAGTCAATATATATTTATTTATTTAAAAACTTTATTGAGCCAAAAAAAAGCTACAGTAGGTAGACTTAATGCTAAAAGCATTCTCTCCCAGTCAACCTTTGGGAAAAAAATAAAACATACTAAATAAAAAGGTGTCACTAATCAGAAAGATATAAGTAAAAGGAAAGATAGAGCAAAGTTTTACATAATTAATATATACAAATATATACATACATACTTGCCTAAAACTATATATGTAAATATTTTGTGAATATTTTAAGCGTCTAACTAATGTCGTTAATTAATATCGTGCAAAAACGAGCAAAAAAAACATGTTTGTTAATATTTATTTATTTTATTCTGTTTTTTAGTATTTGTTGTTATAGCGACATCATCTGTGAAAATTCCAACTGCTACTATCACGGTTCATGAGATACAGCCTGGTGACAAACGGACGGACGGACAGAAAGACAGACAGCCGGACAGCTGAGCCATATTAATTACCGTACGTTGTGACCCTTTGGGTATGGAACCCTAAAAAAAACACTGTTCGACTCTTCACTAAAACTCCTACTAGAAACGTTTTTTTGAGCGAGTTTGTTACTCGCTCAAAAAACGTTTCTAATTTATAAACCACGCAATTTTTTTTTAATATATAAATAAATATATACGGACAAATCACACAGATTGAGCTAGCCCCAAAGTAAGTTCGAGACTTGTGTTATGGGATACTAACTCAACGTTACAATATTTTATAACAAATACATATATTGATACACATCCAAGACCCAGGCCAATCTGAAAAAAATCATTTTCCATCTTGACCTGGCCGGGGATCGAACCCGGTCACTCCGTGTCGCAGGCTGGCCTGTTGACCGCTGCGCCACGGAGCTAGTCAAAATCTATGTTATAAACTGTCGTCTTTACCCAAGACAACTTAAAAGGTAATTCAATTACAATAGTTTAATAAGTTTCCATACGAAATACAAGCGTTGGTCAAACTAATCGAAACTTAGACAATTTGGACGAGTTGACCCGATCCGAGATTAGATCAGATGGGTTGGAGACGAGTGCGCTGACCCATCGCTTACGTCGATGTACCTCAATCTAATGATTGAGGTACATCGAGGTAAGCGTTATTTCTTAGCACGTTTCAGCTAATGGTTAAACATGGCTAAGAAATAAGAACTCATAGTTACGTAAATTATATACTAGTATGAGTGGAAGGTACAAAGTGTTGTCGCGAAAAAACGCAGGTGCGAAGTGTTGAGGCGCGAAGGAACGTAGGTGCGAAGATATGAGACACGGATAAACTGAGGTGTGAAGAGTTGAGGCGCGAACGAACTCACATACTAAGAACTGAAGTGCGAATGTACTAAGGTGCGAAGAGCTGAGGCGCGAATGAATCTGAGCACGAAGATCTGAGGCACGAATTAACCAAGGCGCGAATGAACTGCGCGAAGAGTGCAGAGGTGTGTCGTAAAAGGGAACTAACGCTATGGTTTTTACTTACCGATGTTGTTATGTCATGTGTTCTTAAAAGGCCGGCAACACTTTTGTCACATCCCAGGTGTTACAGTAGTCTATGGGCAGCGGTGATCGCGTACCATTAGGTGACGCGCTTGCTATCCTCCCATGGAATTAAAAATCCTTCGGAGAGGCCTATGTCCACCAGTGGGCTTGATATGTCTCATACGAAGATAAGCTACAGATAGATTCAAAGATTCAAAGATTTATTCAGAAAATAGGCCTTTTCAGGCACTTTTTCACGTCAATTCAAATTTAAAATTAAATAATACTTATTATATTATATTCAAATTATTAATTATTGTTTAAAAGCTACAAACTACTAGCGTTTCGGAACCGACCACTGCAGAGAAGAAGACGCCGAAAGAAACTCTTCAACAGTATTGGTCGCCTACTGTCGTCGATATGAGTTTTTATACTTGAGAGTGTAGTTCAACATAAAATTGTGTTATCATTTGCGGACCTACATGGAGTTTCCTAAGCTAAGATCTTAGCTTGACCAACTTGACCAATCGGAAGGTTCGACGGGGTCAAAAAGGAGATAATCGGTTGTCGTAAGATCGACCCGCACCGACCTGACCGTTTGTCGGTTCGCAATTAAATTTAGACTCGTCCGGCCCATTTTGTTCACAGGGACGCATTCACGCAAAAGTTTAAATTTTTAGTATTTGTATCTTAACTAATATTAAAAATGTGAAAGTGATTTTGTTTTGCTTGTTACGCCTTCACGCCCTATATACTGAACCGATCGTCATGACATTTTGCATACCCGTTGTCTGGCGTACGAAGAAGGACATAGTGTTCATTTTATCCCTTGAAAAAATACTGTTCCCGAGGGATGGAAAAATAGCGAATTTCAAATACCGGTTTGTTTACATTGTTCACAAGTTCTAAATAAATGTACTATAGTTGTCAGTTGTCTTTAAATTTAATGCGATATTCGTAACACCTATTTTAATCTGCATTAAAAATTTGGAGAAACATAAGTTATATGATTTACGAACTTAGTCTGTTTCCTTTAGCCAGATATACTAAACACAGCTAAAAACAGTAAGAGCTATATCATATATATAACATCATTTTTGCTTTATTTTAAACTACCATTTGTTTGCGGCTTCGCCCGCGTTCATGTCGATCTCTCGGGAACAATAGAAAATTCCCAAAATGAAAGGTACCCTTTGTCCTTTCCCGGGCCTCAACCTATCTCCATACCAAATTTCATTCAAATTGGTTCAGTAGTTGAAGCGTGACAAGGTGACAGACAGACAGAGTTACTTTGGCATTTATAATATTAGTATGGATTATTTATACGGGAGGTGTTTACAATTCGTCTTAGATACCTGTTAATACATATATAGTAAAATTAGCAACAACATTATGGTTAATCTATACTAATATTATAAAGCTGAAGAGTTTGTTTGTTTTTTGATTGTTTGTTTGAACGCGCCAATCTCAGGAACTACTGGTTCAAATTGGAAAATTATTTTGTGTTGGATAGTCCATTTATTTAATAATAATAATAACTTTTTATTTTTTTTCTCCAAAAAATCCTATAACTATGACATACAATATAACTGCGAAATGTAAAAAATATTATAAAAAGACTAACTATAAACATATTATGGAGAACTGGCGCCCATACTAGGTTTCTGTAAAAAACCTGTATTATGGGTCACCAGGACTCGACATTAATTCTAGGATCATTTAACAATTAAATCATGATTACTATAATTATAACAAAAATACAATAAATAAATCTAGTGCAAAAACGCAGGAAAAAAGAAATACTACTTAATAAATGTTGTAAAGATAATTTTAAAATTAGTAAGAAGTGCAGGTGCCTATTACATAATAAATATAGCTTAAGCTTAGGTTACAATTTGCAAAAGGCTCTCAGTCTGGTCATACGACAGGTTTTGTAAAAATTCGGTGATAACTTTTTTGCAATTATAATTATTGAGTGCATATATGAAAACCTTTCATTTAGGGAGGCTTTAGACTATAAAATATCACGCTGCGACCAATAGGAGCGAAGCATCAATAAAAAATGTGTTGATATCGGGGAAAAATTATTCATCTATACTAATAAATCATAATGACAGAAATTGCCGCGGACGAAGTCGCGGGCAACAGCTAGTATATACTAAAATTAGCAACAATTTTATGGATGCAAATCTGAAAATAAATGATTTATCATTATATTATTATAAATAGTAACAAATGACCTGAGTCCGTCCCCAGTTGCCAGGGCCGGACATCGTAAAGATATCAGCGGGCCGCTGTAAACCTTAAGGGCCGTGGTGCGTCTTATGTGGATTGTCTTTATTTATTGTGTTGATCTGAGACAATTTGGGACCTACACGTGTTGGATACGTCCCTGTTGAAGAAATATTGTTTTTCTTTGCTTTTCGTGTCTAAGTGGCCAAGTTGGCTTCGAAGATTAGATGTATACCTACACGGTGAAATTTTGATCGTCTTGGACCCTTAAAGGGGTGATTCAGCCCGTCGATATGAACAACTTTTTCTATGAGACCAATGCCATGAACTCAAAAAAATAATGGGCAGTTCCATACAAAAAAATTCGTTTTAAGGGTCCGACAAAATTTCACCGTGTAAAATGGAATAACAGTAAATGTGCCGGCTGTTTCCGGTTCTCCTCACCTTAAATGATTCAGAACCCGGGGTCCCAGGATGTAGACTCGGGGGCCAGAAGGATTGCGTGATAAAGCCAAAACCCACAGGGAGCAAAGTAATAGGAAATGCTTATAAAAGCGTGTTATTTTGGAATAAAAAAAATTTTTATCTACATTAAAAAAATATATATATATAGGACTTAAACTTAAGAATCGGTTACTTGAATTAAAGTAACATAGAATTTTTTTTTATTTAGTTTTAAAATGGAAATAAATACATACAGCGTAACATCGAACCTCTGAGCTACATTGAATCTGCGTATTAGAATCCCGAATAAAACACAGAATCGCAAGAAAAAAAGGTAAAGAACAAAAGAACCTCCCATACAATACAAGTAATTTTTCTTTTTTTATCTTTTTTCTTGCAATCCTGTATTCCACAGGGATTCTAATTCCGATTTCAAAAAGGGTCAGTTCTTCACACCGTTGTATAAGCAAAGAAGTTTTCTAACACACTGTCACCTAACAGAGTAATCAGTCACCCTATACGGGCAAAATCAACATCCTTATTAACACGAAAAAAACCTAAAAACAAACCCAGTTAATTCCAGCGAATGGCAGGTACCCGCATTAAAGTTCAACCCTTTCTGGTCATTACCCACCCCCGACCATCTTAACCCTTCGGCTGTCGGGTCAGCCGCACACTTGCGATCGAAGACTATTAAGAGGAAATGAAATAGAATTTTATTCAAATTTGGATATCAATTGTATCTCTTTTTGAACATCATATTATTATCTTGAATATTTGCAAAATCGATAAGCTACTAGCGTTTCGGAACGACTAATGCTCAGAACTGCCTCCGTGGTCCAGAAGTTAAGGCGTTTGCCTGTAGACCCGGGGGTCGTGGGTTCGATTCCCACGGGAAGCATACTTTATTTAGTTGTTTCCAGTTTGGGTAGGACATTTCAGGCTTGAATTACCTGATTGTCTGATAATAATGATGATTCCATGTTTCGAAACGCACGTTAAGCCGTTGGTCCTGGCTGCCATCTGGTAGTTGTTAAAGGAACCACGTCAGAGGCCAAGACGCGGTTCCGAAGAACTCTGACACTAGGGTGTGCATGGTCGATTGACCGTAACACCTACTCGAAATGATGATGATGACTGCTGAGAAGAATACGCCGAAAGAAGCTCAGTCCAGTAGAAGGCTTATTGCTTACCAGGAAGGTTTATGTTTAATTTTTCGCACCCGTGCGAAGTAAGGATGGGTCGCTAGTACAATATGAATAAAACCAAATCCGATCCTTGTAGGGGTGATTTAACCCGTCCATATGAACAATTTTTCTTATAGAATCAATGCTAGTAAATAAAAAAATATATATTTTCAAAAAAAAAGCGTGTTCTGCTGACCGGTCAATTTGTATGGGAACGTCAAAAAGTTTTGAGTTTTCGAGTTTCTAACAGTGGTCCCATATCGACGGGCTGAATCGCCCCTTCAAAAATCGGACAGAGTTTTCTTTACATATTGTATGAACGCAATTCGTTTCTTTACAAAATCATATCGAGATAACACTCCATCCAGTTACAATATATTTGACATGACATTTTATTATTGAAGGATAATAATTTATTATTCATAATTTAGCTCGCTGGAGCATCGACCGAGAGGAAGCACAGTGTCAGTGTGGTCATAAAGATCAGACCTTGTTACATCTCCTCTCGTGCCGTTCATGTCTCACTAGCTGCACAAAAATATTTGATTCCTCTCATTTTACAATGAATTTGCAATCAACTAATATGTAGGAATCCATGCAATATTTTTAAGTAAGAATCAAATACCTCACTTGTAAAAGTCGGGTAGTTGTGTTAGATGACGTAAGCCTTAAGACGTATAAGGGGAATGGCATATGGTGGAGAATTTCGGCACCGAGGTTAGAACAGGCGGTGGCTCAGTTGGAAGAGCGTAAGTCGTACATAGACTTAAGGTGGTAGCTAACCATATTTATTTCCTAATTTAATAAGAGTATATCAATATAGCATTGTGAATGCAAAATATAAACACTTAAAATGTGGAATTGTATTTTGTCACACTTTTTTTAACTTGCGATTAAAATATAACGCATTAGAAAACGCAAGTGTGCGCTCGCCCTGCAAAGGACAATCGGCCGGCTTGACCCTACCGAGGGAAAGCAATTATTGTTATACACTATCACTAGTGTTCACTTTGTCAATAGTATGGTGAACATCCATTTGCTTTCGGATGTGATTTTGAAACTTTTCCTTCTGAGTGTGTTCTCGTTGCATCTTCAGCTGAGACTCTTAGAGCCCGAGGTAAAGCGGACCTCGGGCTCTAAGAGTCTCAGCTAAAGCTTTTTTATTTCCTACTAGCTTTCGCCCGCGGCTCCGCCCGCGTTATGTCGATCCCTCGGGAATAGTACTTTTTCCCGGGATAAAAGTATGGGTATGTCCTTGTATGTCCTTCTCCGTACTCCAGAGAACTTGTATGCAAAATTTCATGATGATCGGTTAAGTAGTTAAAACGTGAAAGCGTAACAAACAAACAAACAAACAAACAAACAAACAAACAAACAAACAAACAAACAAACAAACAAACAAATAAACAAACAAACAAACTCACTTTCGCATTTATAATATTAGTTAGGATTAGGATTTCGCACAGCCTTCGGTATCCTTGATTGTGAAAGCATTGGCACTCAGGTCACAGTGGTGAGGGATATCATTCTCCACTGCTTTGACGATGGTTGCAGGTATTGCTTGACTAGCTCCGTGGCGCAGCGGTCAACACGCCTGCCTGCGACACGGAGTGACCGGGTTCGATCCCCGGCCAGGTCAAGATGGAAAATGATCTTTTTCAGATTGGCCTGGGTCTTGGATGTGTATCTATATATGTATTTGTTATCAAATATAGTATCGTTGAGTTAGTATCCCATAACACAAGTCTCGAACTTACTTTGGGGCTAGCTCAATCTGTGTGATTTGTCCGTATATATTTATTTATTTTATTTATTTATTGCAGGTATAGTCTTCTTGCTTTTCCCCCATTCATACGAGTGAGTATTATCTGGACACCTTCATTATTTTAGCCGTGTGGTTTCTGGCAGAGTAGAATAGTACCACTCCTAGTCTTCCCATGGAGGTCGTAAGAGGTGACTTAGGAAATACAAGCTAAACAAAGCTCATAAACATCAATGAGACCTCTCCAACCCGTCTGGCCAGCGAGGAGAGTGTAGGCTAAATCCTCTGTCTGGTCTGGCCAAGTATGGCTCCGGTAGTACAGAGAGGGTCATGCTCCTGCAGTGGAGATTAAAAAAACCTGATGTTGACCTTCATTCCCTTCCCAAATCCAAAAAAGGCCTATTCTTTCCCAGTTTAAAAGCGCTTCTGATTGGCAGCAGTGTCGAAAGCACAATAAGCCAGAGAAACTGCGCTCGTCAATTCGCCTGCCAAGCGTGAGTATGCCAATATTTTCCTGAATCTTTGGGACAGACCTTTGTCTAGCCATGGACTTCTTGCGGTTGAAGTGATGAATGATAGCCCTCATTAATTATTAACAATATCAAGCCAGCACTTCTTGGGGTTTCCCCACCTGCCGGGGCGCGGCGGAGGCGACATAATCAGACATTTGATATATTTTTTTATAATATTTTTTTTTTTAAATATGCGGACAAATCACACAGATTGAGCTAGCCCCAAAGTAAGTTCGAGACTTGTGTTATGGGATACTAATTCAACGATACTATATTTTATAACAAATATATATATAGATACACATCCAAGACCCTGGCCAATCTGAAAAAGATCATTTTCCATCTTGACCTGGCCGGGGATCGAACCCGGTCACCCCGTGTCGCAGGCTGGCGTGTTGACCGCTGCGCCACGGAGCTAGTCCATATCTATGTAACTTGCCGGTTTTTGCACATTGTGGCCGTACCAGCAATATCGATCTTTCAATTGTTTTATTATAAGCTTTTATTTATGTAGTTTCACCTGTCCCGATGTTTGTCTGTAATCAAATCTTGCAACATAAATTTGATCCACTTCCCGGTTACCGACTGAGCTGAAATTTTGCTGGACAAAGGCGTCTCCTCAGGATTCTTATTCCATGGAAGGATATTTCCATACTCACTACGCTTGGCAGGCGGGTAGCGAGCGCAGTTTTTTTGGCTTCTTGTTTTTCAGATGCTGCTGCCTATCGGAAGCATTTCAAGCTGGGGAAAGGTATTTGTTGGATTTGGGAAGGAAATTAAGGTATTGGGATACTACTCCCTCGGATGCGTGGGTGAAAAGCAAGTAGTAGCTCGGAAGGCCGCGCGTTCGCGATGCCTTACCTACAACCATCGAACAGGCAGTTTTTTTTTTTATGTATATCCGACGGCAAACGAGCAGACGAGCCACCTGATGGAAAGTGGTCACCGTCGCCCATGGACATCTGCAACACCAGAGGAGCTGCTGATGCGTTGCCGACTCTTAAGATACCTGTAAACACGCCTTTTGAAGGACCTCAAGTCATAGCACACAGGGAAAACCTCGGGAGGGAGTCCATTCCACAATCTTGCTGTACGAGGAAAAAAACCACGTGACGCTCTGACATTTTTGGAGACCCAGTTGAGGATGACAACCCTGACCATAGATTATAATAATAAAAAAAAAAATATTTTCAGACAACTATTAGTCCATAATAAAGAAAAAAAAAATTGAAAAACCTTAATAATTAATAGTACTTAGTTTAAGAATAATTAGGCATAAATATCAAAATATTAAATAATATCATCAAAAAATTATTCAACATGTACAATATATTTTTTAAAATGTAAGTTAATTAGATTATAAATGTGTATGTTTCGGCCATTAGTAATGCTTGTGCATACTAAGGTTTTCTTTAAATACTAAGTATTTAAAAAACAAAGCGCCCGAAATGCAAAGCAAATGATATCGGAACAAAAAACAAAAAAGCATCGAAAACAAAAAGATTTTTCATTTTTCATTAAAAATTAATCTCATTCAACAACAAGCCCACACAATAGTAGTCTGATTCGGACAAACTAATTATTCCTCTCTTTATCTATGCCTTTCTTAAAGGATAAAAATAATTACAAGATAAAAGATATTTCTTCCGCCGTCTCTTTTTTCCGATGTTTTTTTTGAGACGCGATCTGTCGTCGAGTTCATTGTGTAATTCATTGGTGATGTCGGCGGATTAGTGTGGATATGCCTAACATTTTCATTATAGAATTTAAGATTCCAACCTAAGCAGGTTCGATAATTAGATAGTTTTATACATACATACATATCACGTCTTTATTCGTTACTGGGTAGACAGAGATTAAGGCCATAAGACCTAAAGGCTACGTATAGCATGTTGGCGGACGTGTATGTTAAAAATGGAATCAAAATAATAATGAATAAACGCTAGCCACATCACCTATTAAAATGATTCCTTGGATTTTCGCCAGTTCCCTCGGCTGGCTTCTACGGTCTGCACGGGAAGAAAACCAGCTGGTACATTCTATATAATCAAATATAATTGTAGATAAACAGTCTCATACAAAATTAATCCTAAATAATGTTCCCGAACCAAAACATCATACAAACTTACAAACAACAACAAAAACGGTACATACTGAGAGTAGGTATAACTTCATCTTTCTTTTTCACTTTTGACTGACCTTCGTCATCGCGAGACGTGCGAGCGCTAGCGCGGTTAATTGAAACTGAGGACAAAACAGCTCCGAAACTCGATTAGTGCGCTGTTTGGCCGGTGCAATTTTTTGGAGCACGAATCTTGTATCTACCTACCATTATAATTTGATCGAAGGGCCTTCAAGGATACATTGAATCGTTATTTTTTACACTCGCTGTATAATAAGTATCCAGGTATGTCCACAATAAGTATCGCGGCATGTTTTAATTCAATTCCTGGCCATACTAATTAACCCTTCCTAGAATTCTTTGCGAAGAGACAATAATAATAAGGCAAATGAACGTAACAGAACCAACGTGCTTTGTTTATTAAAATATAAAAGTTTAAGCCATTTTATGAGCGAATAGCCAGTTCTCCTTGTCTTAGTTTTGGTGGCCAACAAAATCATATCAATTAATTATAATAAATATGGTGAAATTTTTATAGTTTTGGACCCTTAAAGGGGTGACTCAGACCACCAATATGAACAACTTTTTCTATGGGACCAATGCAGGGAACCCAAAAAAAGTTTCGTCATTTCCATACAAAAGAGTTCCGCCGCCCGGCCAGTTTGTATGGGAATGTCGATTTTTTTTTGAGTTCCCAGTATTGTTCCCATAGGAAAAGTTGATCATTTTGATAGTCTGAGTTACCCCTATAAGGGTCCCAAAACGATAAAAATATCACCATGTATAGCTTTACAATGTTCGATTTAATATTAAAATCGAAAATATGTAATGAAAACATTTCGCCACAGGTAGGATTTGAACCCACAAACAAATTAAATTGTGGGTAGTAATGGGGATTACGCATGCTTCGAATGCGTGTACCTATAATATTTGTAAAAAAAATTCACCGCGGTCATTTTAAGCTACGGCAGCTCAGTTGTTGAGAGCATCGACGGGCCAGATGTCGAAGGTTTGTGGGTTCAAATCCTAACTGTGGCGAAATTTATTCATTACATATTTTCGATTTAAAAAATCATATCTTTAAAATATTTATCTTTGGTTTTTTATTTCTGTAGGTGGCCAGCACTCGTACAAGCTGCCTAAAGGCATCGACTTAGCTTAACGACATAATTAGGCGCGCAGAAAAAAAGAAGTTCGTAGTATAGTTAATAGTTTGTCACTTTTCCCGATCTTTGGTTTTTTCCACGTGTTTTTGTGTGTGTTTTTGTTTAGTCCACATGACCGTTATACACATTTTGTACCATATTTATATTTATATTAAGAAAATACATTCATTTTCAATACATTTTATAAATAAATATGTAGGAACAATCACACAGATTAAGCTAGCCCCATAATAAGTTTGACACTTGTGTTATGGGATACTAACTCAACGTATTATTTTATAACAAATACATATATAGATAAACATCCAAGACCGAGGCCAATCCGAAAAATATTATTTTATATCCTGACCTGACCGGGGATCAAACCCGGGCACCCTCGTATCGTAGGCTGGTGTGTTAACCACTACGCAATGGAGATCGCAATTTTATTTCCGGGTTTTATTTAAATACTTGAAACTTTTTACAAAGTTGTTTACTTTCATATTGTATAATAAGTATTAATAAATAATAACCGATCATACTAATCCATCATCGCATAAATGTAAGAAAAATACCGTTATTCCTTTTCCTCATTAATTCCAACTTCGAATACTTTTCCAATTTTCCTCATTCGTCCGGTAGGCGTTCTACACACGGGCGTGCCGGCGCGTCGTGATTGGCTGATTGGAAACCGATCAATAACCAATAACGTGCCGAACGGACGGCCGTCCTATCCGAGGTCGAGTTATCATTTTTGAATTTGGAACAGGTTGGAAGATTCGAGTTTTAAAAAGGAATAGAGCTCAGTACATTATTATATGAAGCCATAGATTTAAAAAAAAATGCGATCTTTTAAGCGAAAGTGATTCAATTAAAAAAGAAATAAATAAACAGATGTAGGTAAGTAACATGAGGAATATTACTTCACTAAAACGGGACCTTTATTTCCTTACTGGTCTGTGAGAGGTAAAAACGTAGAATGTATCGTCATCATCAGGTCTTTTTAAGTCTCTACTGCAGAAGCATGACCCTTTCTGTACTACCGGAGCCATACGTGGCCAGAGCAGACAGAGGATTTGGCCTACACTCTCCTCGCTGGCCAGACGAGTTGGAGAGGTCTCATTGATGTTTATGAACTTTGTTTAGCTTGTATTTCCTAAGTCACCTCTTACGACCTCCATGGGAAGACTAGGAGTGGTTCTATTCTACTCTGCCGGAAACTACACGGCTAAAAATGTATCAGTAAAAAGTAAAATACGTAGAATGTACTAGTTTGAATGAATTTCCTATACGCTATACCTATAAGCTTATCAACACGTGGCTGGAAAATCTAATGACTTTAGACACTGCTAATCCCGTATGAGATAATACATAATCCTTAATGATATTTCCTTACTAATATTATAAATGCGAAAGTGAGTTTGTTTGCTATTCCCGAGGTGTATCGACATTGACGCGGGCGGAGCCGCGGGCGAAAGCTAATGTATATATATATATATATATATATTGATATCACCTACTGTTTTAATATTTTGCATTCAATAAATTAAGTGGACCGCCAAAGTGGCCACTTTTGCTGGTAATTAGAGTTCTCTTAACAACATCTTATACAATAAATAAAGTAATACCGAAAATACTAAAATTAATTTACTCCCGAATTTGATAGGGTTTAGGAATAAGAGACGAGATCCGTAGAAGAACAAAGGTCACCGACATAGCTCAGCGGATTAGCTCTTTGAAGTGGCAGTGGGCGAGGCACATAGCGCGTAGAACCGATGGCCGATGGGGCAGAAAGGTTCTCGAATGGCGACCACGTACTGGCAAGCGCAGCGTTGGACACCCACCGACCAGGTGGTCGGACGACCTGACCAAGGTCGCAAGAGACTCTGGATGCAGGCCGCTTCCAACCAGTCATATTGGAAATCCTTGGGGGAGGCCTATGTCTAGCAGTGGTCTTCTTGCGGCTGAGATGATGATGATGGGGAGTAAGAGAATAAAATGATGGATCATGGCGGGCGTATCGAGACTAGCGCCTACTGATCTAAGCCACTTAATCATACAAAAGATTCTAAAAGACGATAAAGGTTACGCACATTAGAAGTTCCTTATTTTTGTTCTAATGACGTCACGATTGATAATAATGGCGGCTGCCATTTTGATGTCAACATTTTTCGTTTAAATTTTGAATTTTGATATTTAAAAAAGTTGACTATCGGGGTAATTCTAGGTCACAAACGAGATCAGGCGAGAAGCAATCTTTTTGTAGAGAGTTCTCGCACCAGGTCCCCAAAGTAAAATGTCTCTACACTTTTTTTTTTTTAATAAATAAATATATACGGACAAATCACACAGATTGAGCTAGCCCCAAAGGAAGATCGAGACTTGTGTTATGGGATACTAACTCAACGATACTATATTTTATAACAAATACATATATAGATAAACATCCAAGACCCAGGCCAATCTGAAAAAGATCATTTTCCATCTTGACCTGGCCGGGGATCGAACCCGGTCACACCGTGTCGCAGGCTGGCGTGTTGACCGCTGCGCCACGAAGCTAGTCAAAGAGAGCTAGTCAAGCTCTACATCAAACGGCACAAATGTAAACCAAGTACTAAAATAAGCGCGTAATTTATAATAATTTATTTATAACTAGCGACCCGCCCCGGCTTTCGGGTGCAATGCTGATACTAAATATAAATATAATATACTATATATATCTCTTAAAGATACTCGGTTATCTATAAGATATAGACATATACATAGGGCGCACTGTAAGTTTCCGGAACTGGCCACTTACATAAACAATATTTAAAAATTTATTGCAACATTTGATAATAGAACTCTTTGGCTGTAGAATGCAGTTTTGACTGTCTTTTGTTTTTACCTTGTGGCGCCATTTAAAAAATTGTGTGTCTGCATCAACATGGATTTAACTCGGGAAAATTTTCGTAGTATGATTTTCTACGATTTTAAGTGTAATTTGACAGCTCAACAGAGCATCGCTCGGCTTGAAACAGCTTTTGGCAAAGAAGCACCATGCAAGACAACTGTTTATAGCTGGTTTGCAGAATTCAAGCGTGGTCGTATCAATCTCAGTGACGAATCTCGCGATGGTCGGCCGTCCACCGCTGTGACCAACAAAAACATCGATGCTGTGCGCCGTATGATTGTAACAGACAGGCATGTGACCTACCATGAAATTCGCGCATCCTTAGAAATAGGCATGAGTCAAATACAATTAATCCTACACAAACATTTGGGTGTGAGAAAGCTGTGCTCGCGGTGGATCCCACACAACTTGACCGAGGCTCAAAAAACGGACCGCGTCACTTGGTGCAGTGCCATGCTTACCAGATTCAATGAAGGTGCGTCAAATTTGGTGTGGGACATAGTAACAGGTGACGAAACATGGATTTATTGCTACGATCCCAAAACAAAGCAGCAATCGAGCGTATGGGTCTTTCAAGATGAGCCGAAACCAACCAAAGTGGCGCGCGTGAAAAGTGCATCTAAGCGGATGATTGCTTCTTTTTTTAATAAAACTGGACACGTGGCTACTGTTGCTTTAGAGAATTGTCGTACAGTGAATAGTGACTGGTACACGACCATTTGTTTGCCGGAAGTTATTGACGAACTCCGTAAAAATAACCGTAAACGCTGTATCATCCTGCACCACGACAATGCTAGTTCTCACACGGCCAGACAGACAAACGACTTTTTGAAGGCGAAAAATGTAGAACTCATGAGTCATCCTGCATACAGTCCCGACCTGGCACCTTGTGACTTTTTTCTGTTCCCAAAAATTAAGAACCAATTACGCGGTCAACGATTTTCATCACCAGAAGAGGCTGTCGAGGAGTATGAAAAACACGTTTCAGAGGTCACCACAGAGGAGTGGCACAAAAGTTTTCAAAACTGGTTTCATCGAATGAAAAAGTGCATAGACGCCAAGGGAGATTATTTTGAAAAACAATAAATTAATTTTGTACCTTTAACTGTATTTTTTCATATTCATTTCGGAAACTTATAGTGCGCCCCACGTACCATCACGAACTTTGTACTTGACGTTTTTAAGGTGTACAACACTGTAGTACATTCATTTGATTTATCTCGTGGGGTTCAGCCACCGTTTGCAATGTAAGCGCAAAAAAATGTGTTTATTTACGACATTAATCAGTACGAAATTTATCAGTGTTTCTTTACAATATTATGCATGTTTTATACATATAAAACTTCTTCTGGAATCACTCTATCTATTAAAAAAACCGCTTCCAAATCCGTTTTTAAAGATTTAAGCATACATTGGGACGGACAGACAGCGACAGCGACTTTGTTTTATACTATGTAGTGATCATCATCATTTCGAGTAGGTGACACGGTCAATCGACCATGCACACCCTGGTGCCAGAGTTCTTCGGAACCGCCTCTCGGCCTCTGACGTGATTCCTTTAACGACTACCAGATGGCAGCCGGGACCACCGGCTTAACGTGCCTTCCGAAGCACGGAATCATCTTTATTATCGGACAATCAGGTGATTCAAGCCTGCAATGTCCTAACCAAACTGGAAACAACTAAACCAAGTATGCTTCCGGTGGGAATCGAACCCACTACCCCCGGGTCAACAGGCAAACGCCTAAACCACTGGACCACGGAGGCTGTTTATGTAGTGATAAGACCATAAGAGTCCAGCTCGTAAAATACCCTTTACATCTATTGCATGCGACAGACAAGTGCAGTGATCGGACATGCGCATCGCGCCGTTTTTTCTGGGCGGGGCGGCCATCGATACTCAATACGCCTTATCGACTACACGCCTTTCCAGTTGGGTGTGAGCTTTACACATGTTCACTCACATGTTTTTCCATACGGGTCATAAAGGGACCAATAGATATAAGTAATCAAAATATCTAAATAAATACATGGCGAAATTTTTATCGTTTCGGACCCTTAAAGAGGTGACTCAGACCGTCAAAATGAACGACGTTTCCTATGGGACCAATGCTGGGAACTCAAAAAAAAGTTCGACATTCCCATACAAACTGGCCGGGCGGCGGAACTCTTTTGTATGGAAATGACGAAATTTTTTTTGCACGGTACGGTGCACGGTACCCTAAAATAGACTTGTATATATTTGGGTAGCTCCGTGAATTTGTACGGAAAGTTCTTTTTTACATTTCAGTAGGTATATCTCCGAAAGGTAATGTTTTTCAGTATTATCAGTAGAACACTCGTGAATATTGCAATTAAGAAAATTGCAATTTTGCAATTAAGTAATATTAATAATATAAAAGTAATATTAATTGAATATTGCAATTAAGAAAGCAACAGGTAATACCGTTTAAAAAAAAATAGATTATAATATTATTGAAACACGCAAGATAACATGTAATATTAAACAAAACAAAGGAAGCGGACGGCCGCATCGCGACGACCTTGACATTCGCACTGAAGAAGGCTTCTGAATAGGCTGAAACCGTTGACGTTGTTTCGACTAAAATACGTGAAAAACACGTATTCACGTTTTCAACAGGTTTTTAATATAAAATTTAGCTTAGTTCATTATACACCTAATGTTGTCTTTTGCAATTTATTTTAATTTTTTTTTTTAATTTAATTTTTTTTTTTATATTTTAAATATATACGGTCAAATTACACAGATTGAGCTAGCCCCAAAGTAAGTTCGAGACTTGTGTTATGGGATACTTACTCAACGATATATATTTTGTAATAAATACATATATATACACATCCAAGACCCAGGCCAATCTGAAAAAGATCATTTTCCATCTTGACCTGGCCGGGGATCGAACCCGGGCACTCTCGTGTCGCAGACTGGCGTGTTGACCGCTGCGCCACGGAGCTAGCCAATTTATCATCATCATCAGGTCTTTTTAGTCTCCACTGCAGGAGCATGACCCTCTCTGTACTACCGGAGCTATACTTGGCCAGAGCAGACAGAGGATTTGGCCTACCCTCTCCTCGCTGGCCAGACGGGTTGGAGAGGTCTCATTGATGTTTATTAGCTTTGTTTAGCTTGTATTTCCTAAGTCGCCTCTTACGACATCCATGGGAAAACTAGGAGTCGTTCTATTCTATTCTGCCGGAAACCACACGATTTAGCCATTTGTGATATCGGTTTATTTTTATTTTGATGACGGGAGTATGATCCGTGGAGTACCTAGTCGTTAACACCCAACTCTGGTAAATTCGGAGCAAGTTTATTCTCAGCAAATAATTATACTTCTTCCATCACTGGTATTTGTCCCCAGTTTTGGGTTAAAGACTAATAGGCTCGACAGGCTGTAAAAAAAATGCAGTCATATTTAAGCGTTAAAAGGTAAAAGATTCAGGTGTTACTTTGCGGAAGCCAAAGCTTAATTTTGAAATAAAGTCGTGATGGGCTTTAGAATTGAATCAAGGGGCTTGACTTAGATCAGTCGTTTCTCTGATAAATAGCTATAGCTAGATATAGTGAACTAACGAAAAAAGAAGACTTTACAAAAAAATACTAACCTACTGCATCAGATGATCGTTCGTTCTGATGATTTTTCATTCTATAGCAGATGCTTTTAGGCAGACTGATAAATCTGACACTAGTTTTGGTCACTCAATATATTTCTTTTTTATTGTATACAAAAATTAACAAGTGTTTACTTTTGTATACAAATTTTAGATGACAGCGCAAAATAATACGGAGTACAAATTATAGCAACAAAAGTTGTCATAAGAGTCTCCGCCTCCAAAGCTTGTAAGGCTATTAAAGTAAAAAGCTCTGCCGATATAAAAAAGGTTTTCAATCGCAACACTGCGCAGACTCGAACCGATATCCGTTTCCGATAGGCGTGGGCGGTAACTGGGCGGGTCGGACACTTCCGGGGTCATAAGTTGTTAAACACTATCCGCTTAAAAAGTGGATTTCCATATCTCCTCGGAAGGTGGTATAAAATTAGGTGGCGAAGGGCAATTATTTTTCTAAAGCTTCGAGCTTGGTCTAACTCAATACTAGAGTCAATGAGTTCGACGTATTTCATGAAACTGTGCTGCGTGCGAGCTTTAAGCTCTTTTTGGAGCTGCATACTTCTTTTTTTTTATTAAGTATTGAATTAGGCATTTGTCTCCCATTTCACCTGATGATAGGTGACGATGAAGACGAGGATGTTACATACCTATCCAAGAGATACCCATTTATTCTACTTTTGAATGTCCCGGGACTGTACTTTGGGCATATAGACGCAGGCAGTTCATTCCACACCTTAGCTACTTGAACCAAAAAGGAACTGTCGAAGCATTTAGTAAAGCTCTTTGGTTGTCAACGATAAAAGGGTGAAATTTCTGTCTGCGTCTCGTAGTCCGATGAAGGAATGGTGAGGGTTCTACTAGCTCACACCACACTGTCACGTACTCTCCAAAATGGATCAAAAAAAAGTCCGACATTACTGCGATGCTCCAGGTATTGCAATTTACAATTTGAGACCACGTCGTTGTTTATAAGCCTGCGAACTCTTCGGTCATCAGAGTCCAATGCTTCAAGCTGCACTGCACGGCTATAGTCGTTATAACTATAAAACTTTTTTTATGATATAGGACGGCAAACGAGCTATCGGGTCACCTGATGGTAAGTGATCACCGCTGCCCATGGACAACTGCAACACCAGGGTTCACACCCTGGTGTTGCAGTTGTCCATGGGCAGGAGCGTTGCCGGCCTTTTTAGTTTGGGAGAGGATATGGGTCTCTCACTCACCGAACGAAGCATAGAAGCGGTAAAGCTTCTGCTAAAGCGACGTTTTTTAGTGAGAGTGTTGTACTTCCCCGGACGAGCAGGCCCATTCATGCTACTCATGTTTCGTAAATCATGATTTTAACTTTTCATCTGAAATTTTATTTTTCGCCAATATTTAAAGTTTTTATTTCAAACCTTAAGTTGTGATTTTTCTGAAAACTACGTAATTTTCAAGACACCTTACACTTATAACACTTGGCATATTATTAAAATCGAGAATATGTAATTAAAAAGAATGGTTTGAAGGCACCAGCGTGCCTTTAATCACCGCATTATCACACGGTGGTGTAGTTGGTAGGTTGGTAGCACACTTAGGGCGTTAACAAAAAAAAAAGGACGTTCCAGTCCTACTTGTGGTGAGTTGTTATAACATATCAATCGTTTTTTTATATAAAATCTTCCTGAAAGGCAAATAATTCCATAAATTGTATAAATTGATTTACAACGCCTGTATACCTAATGAAGCACGACAGAGGTAATAAGTATAATTTCCTTAGCCCTAACATAACCTAAGGGATGTAGCCCTTAGGTTAATGTGTCCAGTCATCACACGGTGGTGTAGTTGGTAGCACACTTAGAGCGTTAACCTAATGAACGTGGGTTCAAAATATTAATCTATTTCTATATAAATTCTTTTAAAATGCAAATAATTAATGAATGTGTTGACGCGGTGACTTGAAGACTAACCTAAGGGCTACGTCCCTTAGGTTAGGTTAGGGTTAAGGAAATTATATTTATTACCTCCCTTTTTTTTATCGAAGGAAAGATCCATGTTACGGATACCCGACAGCTTGCAGGGGAGGCTGTCGGGTTATGTGGGACTCCACGCCAGAGTGACGTGCCTACCCACTAAAAAAAAAACCTTCGGAGTTCCATCTCAACCGCTTTTGCTGGGGACACGGGAAGGATTTATTACCTCCCTAGGTTAACCTAGTGGACCTGGATTACCAGCCAAGGTTATCTGAAGTCACGTTAGTGTAGTTGGTAGCACACTTAGGGCGTTAACCTGAGACCACGTCCCTTAGGTTAACGCCTTAAGTGTGTTAAGTTCAAATCCTACCTGTTCGAGTTCTGTTGACGAGTTCTTTAAAAATATTAATCTATTTTTATATAAAATCTTTCTGAAACGCAAATAATTCATAAATAGTATAAAATTACTTACGGGCCTGTGTACCGTCACTAATGAGGCGCGAGAGAGGTAATAAATATCATTTCCTTAACCCATTTTAGTGAACACAGCTTTCGTTTTAAGCCGGAGACAACTCTTTATTATTATTTTTGACTTCATTAACTTTCAGGTGGGTTTGGCTATTTTACGAGGTGAGGTATAGGGTGGTAGATGGATAGGGTGGTTGGATAATATCGGTTAAATATTATTGGAAATGAGTACCTATATGGTCTACAAAAAAAAGAAAAACACTTATAAAGTCAAAATCGAAAATATGCGATAAAAAATTTCGCCACAGGTAGGATTTGAACCTACAACCTTCGACATCTAGCCCGTCGATGCTCTCAACCACTGTGCTGCCGTAGCTAGATGTCGAAGGTTGTAGGTTCAAATCCTACCTGTGGCGAAATTTTTCATCGCATATTTTCGATTTTAATATTAAACCGAGCATTGTAATGCTATTAATATAATTAACTTATAAAGTCATTATATTTTTTATTATTAACAAGTAAGTACAAAAATAGTTTATTAGGTAGTTACATTTTTAAAACAAATTTAAATACACTTATAAACAGCTAACCTAACTCACCAATTAAATGTGTGCGTAACATATGCAAAGTAGATGACCTCCGTGGCCTAGTGGTCTAGTGATACCACACCGGTTCGATTTCCGGTCAGGTCAAGATAGAAAATTATCTTTTTCAGATTGGCCTGGGTCTCGAATGTTTAACTACATAATGTATTTGTTAGAAAATAAAGTATCGTTGAGTAAGTATCTAATAACACAAGTCTCGATCTTACTTAGGGGCTAGCTCAATCTGTGCTATTTATCCATGTATATTTATTTGTTTATTCAAGTCAAAATATGAAATAATGAAATAAGTAAGTTTAAAATATTTTAAATACAGCCTGGACAATTTATTTATTTATTCGTATGGCAATTTAACAATCGTTCAAAATAATGGTTAAAGTGATAAGCATGGACAATAACGCAGGAATATAATATAACGAAGAAAATAATTACTTTACTTTTGTTCTGCATCATTGTAAACAATTAGGCATTTTCTTTAAGAGGAAAATATCAGAAAATGAAGGAGATGAATTTAAATTATGAAGTATGAAGTATAATTATAATGACTTATGTTATTTGAACAAGTTGGTGTCAGCAGTGAATTAACAATTTTATACAAACGGTAGCTGATCCGACAGACGTTGAATGAATGAAAGAATGAATATTCTTTATCGCACCAAAATACAATATATAGAGAAAACCATGTCCCATCCTCGAAGGGCTGATTCAGCCCGTCAATATGAACAACTTTTTCTATGGGGCCAATGCAAGGAACTCAAAAATTTTTTAACGTCCATACAAATTGACCGGGTGGGCGAATATTTTTGTTTGAAAATGACCATGTTTTTTGAGTTTCCAGATTTATCCCATAGGAACAGTTGTTCATATCGATGGGCTGAATCACCCCTTCAAGGATTGGATAGAGTACAACATTATTTAAAAGCCCTTGTACATAAAGTAGCACAAGAGGTGGTCTTATCACTTAAAGTATCTCTTATAGTTACCTTACTTAGTTAAATGCGGACAACGACCCGCGTAAACTATTTTAAATTGCTACTGGTCAATATCTCGTATTGACTCGGAGCTGTTTTATTGCCACTGTCTAACATCTCGTGTTAGATCGGAAAAACTATCAGCTAACCCTTGAAGGGATGGAGACACATTTATGGAAAAAACATCGTTGTTTTGTCTAACTATAAATAGAGGCCTTGACAGCAGTGAATTAATAATTTTATACAAATACTAGCTGACCTAACAGACGTTGAATGAATGAATGAAATATTCTTTATTGCACCAAAATGTATAGGATAAAACATTATTTAAAAGCCCTTGTACTTATTGCCTGCGTTTATATTCCCAGACAAGTGTAATCCCGGGACATTCAAAAGTAGAATAAATGGGTATCTCTTGAATAGGAATGTAGCATCCTCGTCTTCTTCATCACTTACCATCAGGTGAGATGGGAGACAAATGCCTACTTCAATAATTAGTAAAAAAAAAACTTAAAGTAGCACAAGAGGTGGTCTTATCGCTGAAAGCTATCTCTTCCAAATCTCTTCCTCGGAAGACCAGCGTTGTGGTCAGAGGGCCATTATGCTGAGAGGAGGCCATTTTGATATAGGCACAAATATGTTAATTGTTGAGAATTGGTAACATTGTTTCACTGTGTTTGTGATATATCCAATAAATATTTTTTCTTCTTCCAGACAAAACTTGAAAAGATGGAGACGCTTTTATGAAAAAAAAATTCATTGTTCTTACGAATATAATAATAGACGCTCAATTTATAGTTAAGACTGAACAACGTCTGTCTGTTCAGCTAGTATTTGTACAAAATAAACGATATTTTCGCAAATATATGTCTTAACATACATAAAAGAGTTTAAGAATACTGTAAAGTTTACAAAGTACTGGGTTTAATTTCCCGAGTTTTCCGCGCGCTTCTCCTACTCGACGCTAGATGGCGTTACGTGTCCGCATGGAAAAGTTTTTCACACTGTTAACATATTAATTACAATAATATTAGCCGCCCCGGTGAACTTTGTCTTGCTATTTTTTTTTTATAAAAATCGTTTTAGCCATTCGTTTAAGTGTTTGACAAAACCCGACTTGTTTAAGGAATTAAGATTCAACATTTATGTAACAAATCTTCCAAAAATTTTACATTATAACACGTTCTTTTCCCTTGTGACCTGACCGGACATCGAACTCTGGCACTCTCGTTTTGCAGGTTGGAGTGTTGACAAATGCGCCACGGAGCTCGCCCTAAATTAGTAGAAAGCGAAGCCTGTACAAAAGCTAGTAAAGTATTGTACGTACATACATCACGTATCACGTCTGTTTTCTGTACGGTGTAGGTAGAGAAAGCCACGTTCAGCATGTTGGTAGGTAAGTAGAAAAACTGAATCAAAATAGTGATGAGTTGCTAGCCGCATCGCCTACGACAATAATTCTTCATCTGTTAGCCCATTCTCCCGATCGGTTTTTACGATCTGCAAGAGAAGATAAGCAGCCGGTATATTCTACGTTTTTTCTTTTCTCTTAGACCAAGAAAAAAAGAAAAATTCTAAGAAACTAAATTTTTAAAAAAGATTTATTAAAAAAATTTAATTCTAGTATTTGTAGTAAGTCACAATTCAATTTATAAGTTACTAGCTTTCGCCCGCGGCTCCGCCCGCGTCAATGTCGATCCCTCGGGAATAGTACTTTTTCCCGGGATAAAAGGTAGCCTATGTCCTTCTCCGTACTCCAGAGAACTTGTATGCAAAATTTCATGATAATCGGTTCAGTAGTCACGGCGTGAAAGCGTAACAAACAAATAAACAAACAAACTCACTTTCGCATTTATAATATTAGTAAGGATTAAAATTTTAATAATATTAATATTAAGCTATACAAATACAAAAAGTCCTTATTTACTTCCACAAGTTGTACATTACAATATAAATAAACGCAGTATTCACAATATAATATTAAACATGTGGGAGATCTGATGGCCTATTTGCTAACTCAGTGTACAACGATTTGATAATCATTTCAAAGTACATTACGTTTTATATATTTTTAATAAAAATAGTCAATCATAGGAAACCCGCAATGTATTTTGAAGTCACTATCAAAACGTTGGTCACTGAGTTAGCAAATAGGCCGGCTGGAGAGACCAAACTTGGCCGGAGCCTGTATCACCTGAGTCACCAGGTCCCCCTCACACGTTCGACATTACATAAAATTACGAGTGTAATGCGTCTATATTCCCAGACAAGTACAGTCCCGGGACATTTAAAAGTAGAATAAATGGGTATCTCTTGGATTGGCATGTAACATCCTCGTCTTCATCGTCACTTACCATCGGGTGAGATGGAAGACAAAGGCCTAATCCAATATTTAGTAAAAAAAAATATCAGAAGACTGATGTTGATACTTGACATATGAGATGTACATATGTAATTTATTATAAACAGTAAATATTACGGATTTATTATATGGTTAATGTGCTTGAATTGGCTGACTACGTTTATTCTTGAATTTCATTACTTGTACATGACTGTTTCACTGCGATACAATGCTACGAGGCTTTTTTTTTTTGGCTTTGTCTATACATGGCTTTTTTTCAGCAAGAGTAGTTGTTTTACTTTTATTCATATTAATATATATAAAGCTATTAATAATATACACGTTAGTGTATAAGTTACCAAGTAATTCATAATCCTGTCTTGTAAAATACACTTGACAGTATTTTGGTGAATTATAGAAATTATAGAAGAGATCTTGGAGAATGGTATAGGCTATATACCTATCACGCGGACTCACCTCAGAATTGAGTAAAATAAGCAAATGCAGTTTTTATTTTCTTTAAAATATTTGTAATGTTTCCTTTAACCAGTTTTCTATATCTTTTACAGTTTGAAAGATCTCCCCATTGACCCGGTTCGAGACACCCTGTATAAGGTAAATCATTTTTCGCAGAAGTAATAATAATATTGCATTTTACAGGAAGTAAATGTTCCGTCAACATTAACTTGAAGGTTTGACTCGGCCCATCTGATCAAAAGAAAATTCTTTCTCATACAAAAGTATGAACTAAGCCGGTGAATTTATATGAAGTCGATTTTTTCCTTGATCTTAGCATGATCCTATAGAAAAATTTGTACAAAAGTTTTGTGACATCATCATCAGGTCTTTTCCCGTCTCCACTGCAGGAGCACGACCCTCTCTGTACTACCGGAGCCATACTTGTCCAGGGCAAATCCTCTGGGATTTGGCCTACACTCTCCTCGCTGGCCAGACGGGTTGGAGAGGTCTCATTGATGTTTATGAGCTTTGTTTAGCTTACATTTCCTAAGTCGCCTCTTACGACAATTCCTAAGTTTTGTGTACGAACTAGTAATAGATAAAAACTGGGGCATCTTATCCCTAGGGCATAATTACACCCATATGATCCACCTAGCTTTATTCTCTAACACAAGCTAATTTTCGAAATAAATTGAAACCTATTTTATATTTAAGTAATTGAGGTTCCGACAAAATCTCCTTTCCTATACAAAAGCAGTAAACGGCTCTTTCACATATATGTTTTCGTAGGTAAAGTACCGTAAACGGCTCTTCCACATATATTTATCGTCTTACGTGTGAACGCGGCGAAGATGTATTTATGGCTGACAAATAAATAACAATATGCCAAGCGCGAAGCGGATGTGCCTTGGCAATTCCGTAGTTGAAGTCTGAGGGTGTGTTTTATTGTACGTTTTAAATGAAATGGCCTTCTAAACTTCTTGATAAAATATACTGCGTACCATATAAAATATGGTTAGCCATGTGGTATCCGGCAGAGTAGAATAGGACCACTCCAAGTCTTCCCGTGGATGTCGTAGAAGGCAACTTAGGAAATACAAGCTAAACAAAGCTTATAAACATCAAAGAGACCTCTTCAACCCGTCTGGCCAGCGTAGAGTGTAGGCCAAGTCCTCTGGCTGCTCTGGCCAAATATGGCCCTAGTAGTACAGAGTCGTGCTCCTGTAGTGGAGACTAAAAAGGACCTGATGATGATGATGATATAAAATATGAAAAGAAATGGACCATCATCATCCTCATTTCAAGTAGGTATCACGGTCAATTGACCATACACACCCTGGTGTCAGAGTTGTTTGGGACCGCCTCTCGGCCTTTGACGTGGTTCCTTTAATGACTACCAGCCGAAGCCAACGGCTTTACGTGCCTTCTGAAGTACGGAATCTTCCCGGTCAACTACCAAGCCCCGATCGGGCAACATAACAATAGATAATCAATTGTGTCTGCGTTTCTCGTGATTGATGAGTTAATTATCAGACAATCAGGTGATTCAAGCCTGCAATGTCCTAACCAAACTAGAAACTTTTATTTTTTTTAAACTAAACAAAGTATGCTTCTCTTGGGAATCGATTTTTTTATGTTAGTTATCTTATCACTCTGTCATTTATGAACCAATTTAAAAAGTTCTTTCTTTGATTGAGAGGGTTTGCTTTCAAATTAATCTCATTTAAAATACATCAAAATTGGTTCAGTTAAAGTCGGTTTCTTATATGAAATATTGCTCAAAGTCGTTTTCTTAACTAAATCCTGGCAAATCATCATCATCATCAATAAGTTACTGGACATAGGCCTCTCTTAAGGATTCGGGGCCCCTATTGCGCGTTTTTGGATGCCTTCATCACCAAAGACAAAGTAAGACTTCTAAACAAAACTTGTTTGTAATATATTCCTAATATATGTTTTTGAGTACAAAAACATTTGTATTTCACCACAGACTCCTAAAAATAAAGGTAAAAAACACTCATAAATATGTCGCGATAGGGCTGATGCAAGTGGAATTAATTTCTTTTCTGTATTAGGGGAAATTACGGGTGTCACCGACGTCAGCCGAGAGAAATGTAGGCCTCCGTGATGGCTGATATGTTTATGTTTTCTTTTTTTATTCGGAATTGAAAGTGGCCAAGTGCGAAAGAGTCTGGCCAATATTTTATTTTGTAGTACTAATGGTTAAGTTCAAAATATGAATCCAATTGTAAATATTGTCCAGGTAGATTTTTTTTTACTAAATGTTGGATTAGGCATTTGTCTCCCATCTCACCTGATGGTAAGTGACAATGAAGACGAGGATGTTACATGCCTATCCAAGAGATACCCATTTATTCTACTTTTGAATGTCCCGGGACTGTATTTGTCTGGGAATATAGACGCAGGCAGTTCATTTCACACCTTAGCTACTCGAATTAAAAAGGAACTGTCAAAGCGTTTAGTTCGACTCTTTGGTATTCCAAAGATAAAAGGGTGAAATTTCCGTCTGCGCCTCATGCCTCTCTGTTTAGATCATCGTCCCAACGCGATTTTCCGATGTATAAGATAGTGCTTGGGGAATAGATATAATATATTAATAGGCACTTCATAGGTGAACATAAATATTCAATTTGTTACATACGGTTAGGAAGCGTATAGGAGTTATGGAAGTTTGAAAAGTGCAAAATATGTTTAAAAAATCGTAAGAGTGATTGGGATTAAATTATTTTTAAGCACAATCGGCAGTATTGTTCTGAGCACTTTGAATCAGTTTGTGACGGTAATATAATATATAGATGGGCACTTTATTGGTGAACAATGAATACATATGTTATAGTCCCCAAATATCTTATACATCAGAAAATTGTGATGAGAGGATGGTCTAAAGCTAGTATTTAAACATTTTTAATGTAGAATTTAAGTCTACAATTTTTTTCAGAAATGTTTTGCATTCATCAAAAGTCTAATCTATATATAATAACAAAATAGGGATTATTATTTTTACAGCATGATTTTAAACCTCTGAACTTTATTGAAGTCCTGAAATCAGAATCCCTAATGACGTATAGAAATGCAAGAAAAAAGATAAAAATAAAAAAAAAATAGGCTCCTACACAAAGCTGGGCAATTCAATGGAAGGTCATTTGTTTTTCGTTTTTTACCTCTTTTTCTTGCAGTTCTGTTTTCCATTAGGGATTCTGATTCCAGGATTTCTGTTTAGAGGTTAAACCACGCGGTATAAAGATAAAGCAGGTGCCGCGCGAACGAAAAAAATCGCTACTACGCAAGTCATTATGCTACGCAGAACCATTTGGCGATCAGGAAAAAAAGATGAAAAGTCTTATTATTTTCATATTTATATTTTTATAAAAAAAATAAGAAAGGGGGCGACCTCCGAGATGTAAATATAAATATTGTCATGTGAGAATTATTGATTTAGACGAAAAATATAAAAAGTTTTCGAAGAAAAATGTTTTCACATTTCATATGTTTCTCTAGTAGTACAGAGAGGGTCGTGCTCCTGTAGTGGAGACTAAAAAGGACCTGATGATGATGATGATGATGTATCTGTTACAAATTCCAATAAGGGGGCGATCTTGTTCAACGATCGACATAAATTATACAAATACTTTTGATGTATTTAATTAATTCAGCGTATAGTACCAGTGATTTGGAAACATGTCAATTTTCACAATTTCATGCAGTACCGTCATAATAGATTAACAACAGGCAGTTGATTAAGTGTACCTTTGCGACCATACTTCGCCAATTTTTATTTCATTGTTCCCAAATCCATTACTTAGCGATCTATACCAATGACATTATTTAATGTATTTTCTCGAAATTTCCTTAAGATTGATATTATAACCTCCTCGGCGCGAGGTAGCGACAATTTTTGCTTCCTTCCTCGGCCATAACTCTCGTCTTTGTGTCGCTCCTCAAGGAACTCCGAGTTGTCTTTGTTCGCGTGAGTTACGGCCTCGAGCAGGGTAACTAAGGAGTTATTGTTTGGCGATTTTGACTTGTCGCAGAGTTGGGGATTTTCGAAACTAGTTTTTTAAGTTTTATCTTTGTAACTTTTATAAGTTTAATATGTAATCGTGACACAGTATGTCACTTTCACAAAGTGTTATTCTTCTATTTTACATTTTTAACGAAAATAACATACTATTTTTAGATGAGTAACGTTGGCCCTATGTATTGCACCCTTGAAATAATAGAAAAACTACAAATTACGAAAATCTACATTAAATCCATCCAGCTTTTGTCATACCCCTGGTGTGGCAGTGGTCTATGGGCGGCGGTGATCGCTTACCATCAGGTGACCCGCTTGTTCGTTTCATAAAAAAACCCTAAAGTCATTTTACTTTACCTTGCTATACCAATCGCCAATCGTAAATGTATTTTCTCGAAATTTCCTTAAGATTGATATTATAACCTCCTCGGCGCGAGGTAGCGACAATTTTTGCTTCCTTCCTCGGCCATAACTCTCGTCTTTGTGTCGCTCCTCAAGGAACTCCGAGTTGTCTTTGTTCGCGTGAGTTACGGCCTCGAGCAGGGTAACTAAGGAGTTATTGTTTGGCGATTTTGACTTGTCGCAGAGTTGGGGATTTTCGAAACTAGTTTTTAAGTTTTATCTTTGTTTCTTTTATAAGTTTAATATGTAATCGTGACACAGTATGTCACTCTTACAAAGTGTTATTCTTCTATTTTACATATTTAACGAAAATAACATACTATTTTTAGATGAGTAACGTTGGCCCTATGTATTGCACCCTTGAAATAATAGAAAAACTACAAATTACGAAAATCTACATTAAATCCATCCAGCTTTTGTCATACCCCTGGTGTGGCAGTGGTCTATGGGCGGCGGTGATCGCTTACCATCAGGTGACCCGCTTGTTCGTTTCATAAAAAAACCCTAAAGTCATTTTACTTTACCTTGCTATACCAATCGCCAATCGTAAATGTATTTTCTCGAAATTTCCTTAAGATTGATATTATAACCTCCTCGGCGCGAGGTAGCGACAATTTTTGCTTCCTTCCTCGGCCATAACTCTCGTCTTTGTGTCGCTCCTCAAGGAACTCCGAGTTGTCTTTGTTCGCGTGAGTTACGGCCTCGAGCAGGGTAACTAAGGAGTTATTGTTTGGCGATTTTGACTTGTCGCAGAGTTGGGGATTTTCGAAACTAGTTTTTAAGTTTTATCTTTGTAACTTTTATAAGTTTCATATGTCATCGTGACACGTATCACTTTTTTTTACATTTTTAACGAAAATAACATACTATTTTTAAATGAGTAACGAACACAGGGCATAAGCAACCTATTTTTAGGGTTGAATGATGTTTATTGGCATTTTTGACAGCTCCGTTGCGCAGTGGTTAACACGCCAGCCTGCGACGCGCAGTGCCCGGGTTCGATCCTCGGCCAGGTCAAGATGGAAAATTATCTTTTTCAGATTGGCCTGGGTCTTGAATGTTTATCTATATATGTATTTGATATAAAATATAGTAGTATAAAGTATAGTATCCCATAACACAAGTCTCGAACTTACCTTGGGGCTAGCTCAATCTGTGTGATTTGTCCGTATATATTTATTTATTATAATTTATTTATTGGCGATATTATATTCCGTACATTCACCAACATGAAAAACGTGGCCTTTAGGTCATATAGACTTGGACTTTGTCCTCCCTCGCAATGAAAAAAAAGTCGTAATTATAATATCGCCATTAATACATGCGATATCATAGTCTCAATCATTAAAAATATGTAATAATAAGAATATTAAGTATGAAAATTGCTATAAGCCACGAATTTTCACTCAACAAAATCTAGTAATACAGGATTTGCTTCACAGCTAATATTAAACTTTATAGGTAAATGATTTATCTGACTCTTCTAAAAAGCATCTCTACCATAGGAGATAACAATAAACGAACTAATATTTTCTAAAAAACAAAAACATCAGTTTATACCAACACGGCTAACAAGAAACAAACAAATCAAGGAAATCCCTAGTCAATCGTTCGAAAGGGTACAGGGGCGGACTCGGCAATCCGATAATAATAGATATATTTTCTTACGTCCTCACGGTTTGTATGATATACTGCGGATAAATAGGCCCAGACGGGCCCCTTGGGCGTTTTTACGCTTCGACAGAATTCTGAATACGGCCCCGATGTTTTGTATATTCGCGATAGTTTTGCGAGTTGAATACAACGAATGTGTTGTTGTTTTTTAGGAGTTGTATAATTTTATGGAGATGAGAATATTTTTATGGCAATTGTAAACGTATTTACTAAATCGGAGAGTGACATCACTATCCGATGACGTTGCTTTTTGTGAAACTGAAATATTTCTTAGGTTAAAAACAGGACCCTATTACTAATCCTTCGCTGTTCATCCGTCCATCCGTACGTCTGGCACAGAGCAGAATGTGTATATATCATGAGTAGTTCAAAATAATTTTTCACATAACCCTGGCTAGGGATCAATTCTAAAACTGTCAACGGCTTGAAGGTCGAATAACTTATGTAGTTGAGGGTGAAATCATAAGATGCCATGCTTAGCAAGATAATGATCTAAAATGGTCCTCATATCTAAGATATGAACTGAAAAAGAGGAGAGTTTAAGGCCTGTCCACTAATTTTTAGGGTACCGTATCTCAAAAGGTAAAAAGGAACCCATATAGGATCACTCGGTTGTCCGTCTGTCTGTCTGTCTGTCGGTCTGTCAAGAACCTTTTTCTAAGGAACGCGTAGAGGTATCAAGCTAAAACTCATATCAAATACTCAGGTCTACTGTTCTTTGGAGCTGTGAAAAAATCTAACTTCTAACCCAACGCAATCAAAAGATAAAGCCGTTTATGCCGCAAATTTTCGTGTTTTTCCGACATTCGCAAGGGAATCAAAACCTACAGGGTACTTCCCGTGCACTCAAAATCTTGAAATGTGATATGAAGCAACGTCTTATAGCACAGATAAAGGAAAAATTGCGAAAAGTATACATTTTTTTAGTGCGCGAGTCCGACTCGCACTTGACCGGTTTTATTTAAATGTTTTAGACGGCAAACGAGCAAGTTAGTCACCTGATGTTAAGGGCCCGTACTACCTGACACTGCTTTGCATGATTGACTGTTATATCAATAATAATTCAATACTCAAGTTGAAATAAAAATGCAGCAAAGTTCAGAACTAACTCTGGTAACTATATGACTCAAAAACACGATTGTGTTAAATTTTCTCGATGGAAAAAAATTGCAAATTTGCCTTCAAATCACGTCTAATTTACTCGGTACATAGCATTATTCACCAAATACATTAAAATTAACCTTGAAACTTTTGATTATTATTGCATTACAGATAAGGCAGCCATCATATGTTTTGCTTTTTCGAATAACCCTTGAATATTCCTAAAAAACGAAAATATCCAAAGTAGCCCACGCGTTTAGACCATCCGCGTTTGTATCGCCACGCCGCCTGGCATATGGCGGGCTCTTAAGTGATCACCGCTGCCCATGGACAACTGCAACACTAGGGTGAGACAAAAGCGTTGCCGATCTTTCAAAGAGTTCGGTAGGGCATGGGGGTAGGAAATTAATGAAGCATAGATGCAGTAAAGTTAAACGTCGATTTTTGGTGAGAGTGGTACTTCCCCGGACGAGCCGGCCCATTCATGCTACTAGCAAAAATGAATTTTGCCGGTAGCGTGGCTCTACCACGATCTATCTATGGCATTGTGTAGATTGCGACGACCATCCTTAGGTCTATGCATACCTCGATGTGACATTAGAACGTTGAAAAAAAGAGTCTGAATTCTTGAAAGACCGCCAAAGCTCTTGTCACACGCCGGGTACGGTTATCCATGGGCAGCGGTGATCACTTACCATCAGGTGACTTGCTAATAAGCTGCCCTATATCATATAGTAAAATCATTAAAATAAAAAAAGCCATCTTCATACAACTGAACCGAATTTGATGAAATTTAAATGAGACCAATAAGAAAGCTCACCCTTGCAAACAAAAAATATTTTTTTAAATCGGTTCATAAATGATCTCTACACGCCCTTCAACATGATAAATGTGGCCATAAGGTATTATAGCCTCTCTATAGGCTCTGTTTACCCCGCAAGGGAAAAAGACGGAGTTAAGAGTTAACAAACATTACAAAAATACAACGTAAATTGATAACCTCCTTTTATTTATTTATTTTTATTTATTCAAATAGGTACACCAACAGCATACATATAAAACATTTCTTAGTCTAATTTTAATGATACACAGAGAAAATAAATTTAAATTCAATACAAATTTTGTAATCAATTAATACTCGAGCCAAATAATACGAGTATTTATAAAAAAAGGACCTTTTTGTAGTCACTCAAAAAGAAAGAATAGTTCTTGAAGTATAATCGAAGTCACATAAGTCCTATTGGAGTCACAACACAACCAATAGCCCCCGGCACCTTATTCGCAATAAAGAATAAAATATGATACTTACAGTGTTTGCTTGTCAATGTTTTATAGCACTATATCATGCCACTATATCAAATGATAGAATGGCTTGAGATTTTTCTTGAGGGTCGTGATATATTGTTAGTACAAAAAAATATTTTAAGACAGTTTAGACTTAATTTTACTTATACAATATTAAAACCATGTCCAATTCTCGGAAGGGTGATTCAGATTCAGCTTTACAATATGAATAACTTTTTCTATAGGACTAATGCTGGGAATTCAAAAATTGTTTGACGTTCCCATACAAATTGACCAGACGACCGAACATTTTTGTTTGGAAATCATCATTTCGAGTAGGTGTCACGGTCAATCGACCATGCACACCCTGGTGTCAGAGTTCTTTGAAACCGCCTCTCGGTCTCTGACGTGGTTCCTTTAACGACTACCAGATGGCAGCCGGGAATGTCAATTTTATTTTAAGTTTCAAGCTAGGAAAAGTTGTTCAATACGACAGGCTGAATCAAGAATCGGACAGCGTTTTATTTACATATTGTGTACATCGTGTCAACGTACCTCCAACATTCAAAACTCACAAGCTCACAAGATTCAAAGCAGAGATATTTAGCATTCTCATCTTTTTACTAAAGCCATAGATTTAAAAAAAAATGCGTCTCATGTCATGACTAAAGCAATAGCTTTTTTCCCAGAAGCACAAAAAGTGGAGATAGACTTGTACTTAAAAATGTTCCAAAAACTGTACAATTTAAAAATAACTGTATGTCGATATTTAATAAATTGCCTCTTAATATAAAGTCGCAGATGGCTTGTAGAAAAAAGGTATTATAATATTCATGACATATTTAAGTAAATGACATTTTTATTTATAGTTAATTATTAGAAATTGAATCTTAATATTTCGGCAATACGTAATGTTTATTTTTTTAATTTTATCAAACTAATATTTTTGCATGCTTAATTAGGAGCGAAAAAGGGACTTTCTGTTATATTTTTAGAACTATTGTACTCTATTTTAAGTGAAATAAAATATCATTATCATTATCAGCAAAGATGAGCAACGATTAGAGGAGAAAGAAGCGTCCGTGGCGCAGTGGTGTACAACAGCCTGCGACACGAGGGGTACCGGGTTCGATCCCCAGTGCGGGCAAAACTTGTACTCTACTTACACAGGTATTTGACCGCAATTCTGGAGATACTCAGAGTTGGTGACAGGCAGTAAAAATCGCCAAATGCTGTCCTTATAGCCAACCCTGGGCTCTGACGCACCACATCTGTGGGAGAGCCACGCTACCAGCAAAATTAATTTATGCTAGTAGCATGAATATGCCGGCTCGTCCGGGAAGTACCACACAGTCACAGAAAATCGACGTTTGAGTATGCTTTACCGCTTCTATGCTTCGTCCGGAGAGTGAGAGGTCCATCTTTCCCCCAACTCCTTGAAAGGTCAGCAACGCTTCTGTTACAACCGGGTTTTACAGTTATCCATGGACTTGGAGAGGATGGATGGTGTGATGGGATTACCATTAGGTGACTCGCTTGCTCGTTTGGTGCCCTATACTTAAAAAAAAGCTGCTGAGGATGCATCTAGGAAAAACGCTCGAATAAAGAAGAAGGCGATTTAGCAAAAAGGTCATTAATAAACAATAAAGTCTTTAAAAGGTTGCGACGTGAAATTGTCGAATTATACACGCTTTTTCTCATCTGAAACTCATCAGCGGTAGTTCATTAAAGTAATAAACAATGAGTCTGTATTGTAGATATTAAATAACTCAATTCGTTTCTAATTTGCCGACGATTGTTCCCGACAAAGGCACGGCACGAACGAGTGCTTGCGAGTATGAAGGAAGTCAGCTAGGGGAGTAGGGATGGGGTAGGGAAAACATCGATAAAACTAGACTTGTCGATAAAGTCTTTGATTATAATTGGGTTTTATATGCCGAAGATTATTCTCGATATAGGCACGGCACGAACGAGTGCTTGCGAGTATGAAAAAAGACAGCTAGGGGAGTAGGAATGGGGTAGGGAAAACATCGATAAAACTAGACTTGTCGATAAAGTATTTGATTTCAATTGTATTTTATATGCTGACGATTGTTACTCATACAAACGAGTGCTTGCGAGCGTAAACAAAATCAGCTAAGGATGGAGTTAAGAAAGTATCGATAGAACTAGAAATCTAACTTATAGTCTTTAATATTTATTGTATTTCACGTTCTCAAACGACGATAAGATTGAAACTTAAATCTATTTTCATGCATATTATTTACACAATGTTAAATTTTGAATAATTCAACACAATAGTTTTTGGACACCTGGTATCCGTCATGGCGCTTAAAACCTTCTTAAATTTAAGTTTTGGTTTGGAATAACTTTACCAAGATAGTTCGTTTATTCAAAAATATATTAAGGTAATTTTTATGACATCACTAAAATTTTCCCGAGACAAATTAAGTAACTGTATTCACATAAATTTGTTGCCATGTTTTATTTTAGGGTGAAAACTATTGGCATATATTCATTTTATCCCTAATACAACTAAGCAAATGCCATTTCCACTGGCGTTATCAGAACAGTATCACTATATTTTGTTATATTTAAAGTTATCATATCGATACTTCGCATCCCATCCATACTCCAACAAACCTAACGGCATTGCCACTGGCGTTATCAGAACGGTGTCCCAATGTTAAATAATATTGTAAGTTATTATATCGATGATTCGCATCCCAACCCTTATCCACCAAAACAAACGCCATTGCCACTGTCGTTATCAGAATGGTCTCCCGATGTTTCAAAAATATTTTTAAGTTACTATATATCGATACTTCGCACCCCATCCCTACTCCAACAAAGCAAACGCCATTGCCACTGGCGTTGTCGGGACGGTGCGCCGATGCGTTTATAATATTTCATTTATTCATAATAAATTATAATCGTATATCTCTAGACGCGGTTTAATTCCATTTAGAGAGCGTTTTGCCGCAGAATAACCCGTCTTTAAAGACACAACGCTTCGTTACTCGTTACATTTGTGCTTTAACGTTATTAGTTATGCTCTACGGCAGTTTTCTTGGAAAATTACCTATATATGGTGAAATTTTTATCGTTCTGAAGGACCCCCCCATTAAAGGGTAAGGGGTGATTTAGCCCGTCGATGTTATAGGGCGGCAAACGAGCAAGCGAGTCATCTGATGGTAAGCGACCACCGCTGCCCATGCACAACTGCAACACCAGGGTGTAACAGGAGCGTTGCCGGCCTTTCAAGGAATTGGGGAAAGGACACAGGGGGAGGAAATGGGGGAGGGATGGGCCTCTGGCTCTCTCACTCACCGAATGAAGCCTAGAAGCGGTAAAGCTCCTACTCAAACGTCGATTTTCTGTGAGAGTGTGGTACTTCCCCGGACGAGCCGGCCCATTCTTGCTACTAGCAAAAATGAATTTTGCCGGTAGCGTGGCTCTACCACAACTTAAACAACAACTTTTCCTATGGGACCAATGCTGGGAACTCAAAAAAAATTGACAGTTCCATACAAAAATGTTCGGCCGCCCGGTCAATATGTATGTGTCAAAAAACCTTTTTAGTTCCCAGCATTGGTCCCATAGGAAAAGTTGTCACATCGACGGGCTGAATCACCTCTTTAAGGGTTCAGAACGATAAAAAATTCACCTTGTATAGTGTAGGAAGATAATTTTAACACTCGGCTAAAATAGAGGGTATAAAATTAACATGTACATATGTCTAGCTGTCGGTAAGTGTGTCTGTGATAATTTTGACAGCAGACCAGGAGGAGAGGAGATGTCAGGTTATGGGTGACTGTGTTTGTCTGTGAGATAGTATCCACCAAAGTTATAGATAAAATCTTCTTGTTCTTTTAAATAATAAATAAATAAATATACGGACAAATCACACATATTGAGCTCGCCCCAAAGTAAGTTCGAGACTTGTGTTATGGGATACTAACTCAATGATATTATATTTTATAACAAATACATATATAGATAAACATCCAAGACCCAGGTCAATCTGAAGAACATCATTTTCCATCTTGACCTGACCGGGGCTCGAACCCGGGCACCCCGTGTCGCAGGCTGGCGTGTTAACCACTGCGCCACGGAGCTGTCTAATCGTGTCAATGGTCCAAACGATTAAATGAATCTTGCCCAGAATGATGCAACCTTTACAGCCGCATCCGTGACTTTCGCCAAATCCTCTCTCGTACAAGAGGTGGGGCATCCGGGGCATGATAACAGATGTGGCATAGAAGAAAAGGAAGATAGATAAAATTAAAACTAGATTATAAATAGTTTGTGGAAATTAGACTACACTGAACAGTCGGAATCAAAAGCATTTAAGCTTGGCTTTGGAAAGAAATATCGTCCATTACAATAGCCCTATTGCATACATTTTTTTCGTGTTACTATGGAAATAAAATAAACACATTGGTGAAAAATATATTTCTAAACTAAAACACTCGTTCATATAGAAAAGTTTCTCCATAGCTCTTTGAGCGACTTTGAGCTTTCTTATGAGGCCCATAGTAAGGGACTACGTTTCGGACCCGTAAATCATCACTGGTAACACACATTGATAATAGACTTTTGTCTTGAGGCACTAAGGTATTTTGGAAGAGAAGACACTGCGCAGCTTCCCGAATGCTGCCCAGTCTATGGGACCAATGCTGGAAATTATTATATATGACTAGCTCCGTGGCGCAGCGGTCAACACGCCAGCCTGCGACACGGAGTGACCGGGTTCGATCCCCGGCCAGGTCAAGATGGAAAATGATCTTTTTCAGATTGGCCTGGGTCTTGGATGTGTATCTATATATGTATTTGTTATAAAATATAGTATCGTTGAGTTAGTATCCCATAACACAAGTCTCGAACTTACTTTGGGGCTAGCTCAATCTGTGTGATTTGTCCGTATATATATATTTATTTATTCCTTAGATTCCTGTAGAATTATATTATGCAAAAACCAAAAATGTCCATTTGTATCCATCTTATTCGATATGCAAAGAAAACCCAGTCTGATCCTTGAAAGGGTGATGCAGCCCGTTGATATGAACAACTTTTCCTATGGCACCAATGCTGCAAACTCAAAATTTTGTTTGACGTTCCCATACAAAATGACCGGGCGGCCGAACATTTTTGTTTGAAACTGTATATTTTTTTGAGATTCCAGCTTTGATCTCGTCATCATTTCGAGTAGGTGTCACGGTCAATCGACCATGCACACCCTGGTGTCAGAGTTCTTCGGAACCGCCTCTCGGCCTCTGACGTGGTTCCTTTAACGACTACCATAAGGCAGCCGGGACCACCGGCTTAACGTGCCTTCCGAAGCACGGAATCATCTTTATTATCAGACAATCAGATGATTCAAAGCCTGCAATGTCCTAACCAAACTGGAAGCAACTAAACAAAGTATGCTTCCGGTGGGAATCGAACCCACGACCCCCGGGTCAACAGGCAAACGCCTTAACCACTGGACCACGGAGGCTTTCATTCATGTCATAAGGTGTTTGATCTCGTAGGAAAAGTTGTTCATATCGACGGGCTGAATCACCCCTTTAAGGGTCGGACAGGCCATCCATCTTATACTAGCTGTTGCCCGCGGCTTCGTCCGCGGCAATTTCTGTTATTATGATTAATTAGATTTTTTATTAGTATAGATCAATAATTTTCCCCCGTTTTGAAAACATTTTTTATTGATGCTTCGCTCCTATTGGTCACGTCGTGATGTTTTATAGCCTAAAGCCTTCCTCAATAAATGGACTATCGAACACAAAAATAATTTTTCAATTTGAATCAGTAGTTCCTGAGATTAGCGCGTTCAAACAAACAAACAAACTCTTCAGCTTTATAATATTAGTATAGACAAGCTGTTGCCCGCGGCTCCGTCCGCGGCAATTTCTGTTATTCTGATTAATTAGTTTTTTTATTAGTATAGATCAATAATTTTCCCCCGTTTTCAAAACATTTTTTATTGATGCTTCGCTCCTATTGGTCACGTCGTGATGTTTAATAGCCTAAAGCCTTCCTCAATAAATGGACTATCGAACACAAAAATAATTTTTCAATTTGAACCAGTAGTTCCTGAGATTAGCGCGTTCAAACAAACAAACAAACTCTTCAGCTTTATAATATTAGTATAGATGTAAAGAAAACTCTTTATATATTGTATAAGATGGATACAAATTGACGTTTTTGGTTTTTGCACAGATATAATTCTACTGCTGACTGCCAACTTTATTCAAAATACACCAATTCCATCGAAAAATACGAACAAACAGTAACAATAAAAAATAGCATCTATACATCACAGTAAGGGTTAAAGGGCCCAAACAGCCTCAAGAATTGATACAACGAAATAGGGGACCCAAAAAGTAATTTTTCATAATTTTCCGGACCACGAGCCGGGAGAATAACAAAGAATTCAAAACCAAAGGCTTTTTAAATACCAAAGAAGGAAAACCCACATAAATTACATTAGAATATAAATTAATATGATCACACTATGTAAAAAATTGCCGGCGATATCTTCTGCAATTTTCAACTTTATTTTCTGAGCTTTGGAGTTGATAGTTCAATGGAGCTTTGCGAGTTTAAAATGGGTGTGCGGAGTGGTAACGGGTAGATAACTTGTTTGATGATTTTAAGTTAATTAAGTTGATGTTTTCTTTAAAATATAAATAGGCAGCTTTGTAAATAAATTATGAGTGACTGGAATTTATCGCTTATTTTACCAGACTGCTAAGAAAGAATGTATGTTTGTATATGGTTTTGTGAAAGCTTTTAGCGTAAGTTCCTTGACAGGGATTTAAAGCCGGTATCGGTAGAGATATAGAATTGTTTTATAATATAGTACCTTCGATCAAATATAATGGTAGATACACGATTCGCGCTCGAAAAGTGGCACCGGCAAAACAGCGCTCTAATCTAGTTTCGGAGCTGTTTTGTCCACAGTTTCAATAAACCGCGCTAGCACGTCGCGATGACGAAGGTATAGTGAAAAGTTGCAAAAATTACGCATTATAAGTGAAAAAAAAAGATGGAGTTATACTTTCAGTATGTACCGTTTTTGTCGTTGTTTGTTTGTATGCATGATGTTTTGACTCGGGGACATTATTAAGGCTTCATTTTGTATGAGACTGTGTATCTACCATTATATTTGATCGAATTTGAAGTAAAGGACGGTAAATGAGCAAGCGAGTCACCTGATGGTAAGCGATCAACGCTGCCCATGGACAACTGGAACACCTGAGGCGTTACAAGAGCGTTTTCATTGTTACATCTTACTCAGCCGAAGCATGAAGAATATGAATAAGTGGGGTTACAGCTCTGATATTTCCTGTCCATGTGGTGCTACTCCTCAGACCATGGCACACCTGTTGTCTTGCCCTACGTGTCCTACCACCTACACACGCGAGGACCTATACGATGCCACTAATAACACTATGTCAGTGGTAGAGTTCTGGTCAATACAAATTGATTCGCCCGAGACGACAGATAAGAAGAAAGTTATTCTATATATAATCATATATACAATCATGCTGATAATATGTAAATTGAAATTGTATTTAACATGACATCAGAAAAAAAAGATAAAGAAAGAAAAGATAAAAATATTAAATATCATACAAAGCCCTGCAGGCAAGTAGGCGCCCAATACTGTTAAAAGAGTTTCTTTCGGCGTCTTCTTCTCTGCTGGTCGGTTCCGAAACGCTAGTAGTTTGTAGCTTTTGAATAATAATTAATAATTTGAATATAATATAACAAGTATTATTTAAAATGTGAATTGACGTGAAAAAGTGCCTGATAAGGCCTATTTTCTGAATAAATCTTTGAATCTATTTAAACTGATCGCATCGTCTAGAGTCGAATAAAAAGGACACTGTTTCCGGGGCTAATGCATTATTACAAAACTTTATGTGGGTATTAAAATTATTAGTGAAACTGCGCCCATCGCAAGATGACACCGCAGTACAGTAACGTCGACGGAAACAAATAATAAAAAGGTTCGTGTTAAGTCCCGTTTATATATAATTACACACGCTAAACGTTCCGGACTTCCGTACAATTTTTAACAACAAGAACAGATTTTTATTTGGGGACTTTGATGTAGAAGTAAGCTTAAAAACCTCTTACAGGCGAACTCTCAAAAGTTAACTCTTCCTTGCACGAAGACTATCGTTCTTAATTATCTGTGGTTTGGTGTCTTAGTATTTTCTTTTTGTTTTTGAGCAAATAAAAATATCATCATCATCATCAGGTCCTTTTTAGTCTCCACTACAGGAGCACGACCCTCTCTGTACTACTAGGGCCATACTTGGCCAGAGCAGCCAGAGTACTTGGCCTACACTCTCCACGCTGGCCAGACGGGTTGGAGAGGTGTCTTAGATGTTTATAAGCTTTGTTTAGCTTGTATGTATTCTCTTTATTAATAAAAATATGATTAGTAATAAATAAAGAGTAAATTTGACAGAATCAAGAAATAATTATTATTTGTCATTCAAGCGAAAGTATAGATGTACACATTCTGAAAAAACTTCCAGTATGTCAAGTATCTACCTTTGCGGTTCAATAGATACAGCCCCATGACAGACGAACGGACATCGGAGACTTAGTAATAGAGATCCCTTTGACACCCTTTGGGTACGGAACCTTAAAAATAGATCCTTTTATATAATAAAACCCGGGCTTTTCAGCTGTGTTGCATCAAGATGCATCATGAAGGAGTAAATGTAAATATGCGAATAAAAAAAACAAGAAAAACAAATCTTAGAATTTTAGGGTTCCATACCCGAAGGGTAAAAACGGGACACTATTAATACCGCTCCGTTGTCCGTCTGACACCAAGCTGTATCTTATGAACCGTGATAGTTAGACAGTTGACATTTTCACAGATGTTGTATTTCTGTTGCAGCTATAACAACAAATACTAAAAAATGGAATAAAATAAATATTAAAGGTGGGCTCCCATACAACAGACATGATTTTTTTGCCGTTTTTATAACGGTCCGGAACACTTCGTGCGCGAGTCCGACTCGCACTTGGCCGGTTTAATAATTATTGTAATTTATTGATTTTAGAAATAAATAAAATTAAGAACCACGTAAGTTAAGTAAGTAAATCCACTGAACAAAGCTAACCCACAATAACCCTGTCTTAACCCACCGTTAATACAATTATTTTAATATGCAAATAATGATAATAAAATTCCGTAGCTTTTCCGTTTTTGTTTTGTTTTGAGAGTTTATTGGGTTATACTTAATTATATTTAAAAGGGTCCTTCCCTACCTGCTTACCCCTAATTTTTATTTACGCTCATGTGTTGTTAATTCACCTCCTGCATATTTTAATTATGAATTAAGACTGTTTTCATAATTTTGGGTTAAGTTATTGGCAACTCAAACAGTGAATTTCATTTTCAGTTGGGTTATTTATTAACTGGACACATAGGTAGATTTGGACACATGGGACGGATCTCTCTCATCTGAGTGTGTTCCCGGTTGCATCGTCAGCTGGGGTGCTTTGGAGCCGGGGTCCGCTTTCCGGGCTTATTCGCTGGTTAATGGACCATTGGCTGGCACGCATATCCTCCCCAACGACATCAAGCCAGCACTTCTTAGGTACATATGTGACGGATATTCGAGTTCAATTACTTTTTGTTGACATTGTCAAAAATCTACTTTTTGGCTAATGGATTTTATTATTTATTGGTTTAAAAAAAACTTTACTACTTAATTATAACTTATCTGCTACAGTGAAAGAAAAATAGTAGTATATTCGATTTGAATGTACACTGGCATTCAACATCGAGCGTCTTCAATAGTTGTACGAATAAGTAATACTAATTAAATTAAATATAGGTATTATTTGCTGCAGTAATTACATTTTTATATATTTGCTGTATGTTTTCTTTCAATAGATACGATTATAGTATGAGTATTAATAGATAAGATGCATAGTATGAGTATTTCAACGTAATATAAATAAATAATAAATAAATAAATATTTTTTCTGTAAAAACAATCCCGAAAGTAGATCCTTACTAATATTATAAATGCGAAAGTGAGTTTGTTTGTTTGTTACGCTTTGACGCCGTAACTACTGAACCAAAAATCATAAAATTTTGCATACAAGTTCTCTGGAGTACGGAGAAGGACATAGGCTACCTTTTATCCCGGGAAAAAGTACTAACTATTTCCGAGGGATCGACATTGACGCGGGCGGAGCCGCGGGCGAAAGCTAGTAATATATAAACTATAAAAAATACAGTAGGAATTAGGAAACTAGGCGTATTTTTTTTACAAAATCTTCATGATTATATAGTAAGTAAAAGCATCTTAAGTTTTAGACATATGCGTGTCCAGATAAGTGAGCAGTTAGCGAAGAACCCTTTGAGGTTGGCGTCTGTGTGCTGGATTTAAAATATAATTAAAATGGTCGGGGATAAGTAAGAATTTTCTTGTTTGTTGAACATTAGTTTTAATTTTATCTTCGTTTGGAATATTTCTTGTTCGTTTGTAAAAATATTTTGTGTCAGTGCTGTGAGTGCTTAAGTTTTTAAGTACTGGAATCCTGTCAGAGTATAATAACGCGTGACGTTTTATTACAAGCTTTTATAAACTTTCAATATATGTATGTAACTATGTTCATCATCATCATCATCGGGTCTTTTTACTCTCCACGCTGCAGGAGTATGACTATGTTTGTTCGGGTGGAATCTTGCAACTCAATTTTGAATATGATATCTTACGTCGATTGAGGTGTAATTTTATATACTCGTTTAGTATGGATGACAATGCATGGCTAGCTGTGTGACGTCATTCTAAATCCAACATGGCGGAACCTCCACGATTTTTTATGTGTATCTTTAAATGTATTTGTTATAAACTATAGTATCGTTGAGTGAGTATCCCATAACACAAGTCTCGAACTTACCTTGGGGCTAGCTGTGTGATTTGTCCGTATATATTTATTAATTATTTATTTATTTACTTTTTAAAGCGAAACGAAGTTCGCCAAGACAGCTAGTATTTTTATATATTTTTCTTTTGTATTATTTCTCGACTCTGTCAAAGTCGCTAGTCATTTCAGTCATTGATTACTGAGACGTCAAATCACAGATAATTAAGAAAATAGGGTCCTTACAAGAAAAAGTTTGCTTAAACTCGCAAGAGAGTTCGCATTTAACATTTAATGCTTCCTTCCTTATATAGCAGAGTCCGCATAATCTTAATAATATAAATAAATAAATATATACGTACAAATAACACAGATTAAGCTAGCCCCAAAGTAAGTTCGAGACAACGATACTATATTTTATAACAAAAACATATATAGATACACGTCCAAAACCCAGGCCAATCTGAAAAAGATCATTTTTCATCTTGAACTGGCCGGGGATCGAACCCGGTCACTCCGTGTCGCAGGCATGTTGACCGCTGCGCCACGGAGCTAGTCTAATATAAAAAATGTCTGTCTTTAAAGTCGGTTAAGGGCGATAATTTTACTTCATAACGGTGGATGAGAGATAGATGCGTCATAAGTCGAGCGCTTAAGCCGATCGTGCCTCTCTATCGCTTGTTCTGCGCTCTCGCTTGCACACTGAACGTGATACTTTTTCGTGTGGCGTTCAACTATTTATAAGACTTTACCACGTCAGGACAGGAAGGAGAATAGCACCGTGGCGCAGTGGTTAACACGCCAGCCTGCGACACGAGGATGCCCGGGTTCGATCCCTGGTCAGGTTAAGATGGAAAATGATCTTTTTCAGCTTGGCCTGGCTCTTGGATGTTTATCTTTATATGTATCCTTACTTCCTTATCCTTATCCTTATTCTTACTATACTATACTATACTATAATATTATAAATGCGAAAGTGAGTTTGTTTGTTTGTTTATTTGTTTGTTTGTTTGTTACGCTTTCACGCCGTAACTACTGAACCGATCTTCATGAAATTTTGCATACAAGTATTCTGGAGTACGGAGAAGGAGATAGGCTACCTTTCATCCCGGGAAAAAAAAATTTTTGCCCGAGGGATCGACATTGACGCGGGCGGAGCCGCGGGCGAAAGCTAGTTTGTTAATAAATATAGTATCGTTGAGTTAGTATCCCATGGGGCTAGCTCGATCTGTGTGATTTGTCAGAAAAATATTTATTTATTTACGTCAAAACAAAGTCGGGTTTCTTCGAACACTTAAGAATTGGCCCGATTTTTAAATTTTTGATTTGTTGGTTTTGTTATCACCCCGAATAGCTGAATAACTATTTAAATATAAGAAATACTTATGACAAAAAAATATTAGTAAAACGAAGTTCATCGAGACATCATAAATTGAGACAAAAAAGGGGATTTGCAGTTAAAATTGCGCGAAACTCTTAGAGCGACTCACCCTTGGACGGTTTTATTATGGTGTCAGCTAACAATTTGTGTTAACAAGCTAACAAACATGTCACACTGAACACTTAACTGTCACTCCGAAAAATTAAGGAGTGGTAGATTAGGTTGGTATGGTCATGTAATGAGGCGAGAAGGTATTCATATTATAAGAAAAGCGCTAGAGATGGAGGTTAGTGGATACCGGGGAAGGGGAAGACCAAAAAAGGAATGGATGGAATGCGTAAGGCAGGATATGAGGGCGGTGGGAGTGGATATAGACATGACGGGAAACAGTGAGTTGTGGAAGTAAAAGACATACTGCGCCGACCCCAGATAATGGGATAAGGTAAGGAGGATGATGATGAAACATGTCACACTGATCTATTTCTAGAAAAACGTTAATAATATCAATTTAAGTTTCAAAACGATCTGAGTGGTTATACAGAATATGTCAATTCAAAAATGATATACAATACATTATTGTATCATAAAATACTCTATACTCTAAACTGCCTCCGTTGTCCAGTGGTCAAGGTAGATCCGGGGATCGTGGGTTCGATTTCCACGGGAAGTATACTTTGTTTAGTTGTTTCCAGTTCGGCTAGGGCATTGCAAGCTTGAATCACCTGATTCTCTGAAAATAAAGATGATTCCGTGATTCGGAAGGCACGTTAAGCCGTTGGTCCCAACTACCACCACCACCACGTCGGAGGCCGAGAGGCGGTTCCGAAGAACTCTGACACCAGGGTGCGCATGGTCGATTGACCGTGACACCTACTCGAAATGATGATGATTGTACCTTATGGTTAACAAAAAAGGCAAAAAAAAAGAATAATACTGAATATTGTAATTTAAAAACAGTTTTCTAAAAAATACAGGGCGGGCCCATCAATTCTCAATTATAAACACATAAATGACGTCCTGCGAATTATCTCGCCTTAATTACGACAAATATCTTCACCCATAAGCAGGCCGTGTCCTACATTGGGCACAGGGCCGGCTTCGGAAGTAATATTGAAAAAAATCAAGTACCTTTGACGCAAACAGATGATTCCCATATAGGAAGTGTGTTGGTTAGTTTCCAATTATTAGATATTTATATAAAATTATAATGACGAATATAAATACTATCCCGCCTTTTTCCCTTGCGGGGTAGACAGAGTTTTAGGTCTTTACGACCGAAAAACAATTAAAATAGAGATGGGTTGTTGACCATGTATTATAATACGATTATACATACATATATAATACTATAATATTATTATAAATATTTATTTAATAGTGAGATTTTTTAATACAGTATCATAAATTTATACAAATTATTTAAAATAAATGTATCTGTTAGTGTAGAGTTCTGATAAATAAATATATAGGGACCGATCACACGAATTGAGCTAGTCACACAGTAAGTTGTAAACTTGTGCCGTGGGATAGTAAATCAACGATACTATATTTTATAAAAGATACATTATATGCCTAGATAAATATCCAAGACCCAGGTTAATCTGAAAAAGATCATTTCTCATTTTGACCTGAACGGGGATTGAACCGGAGGTCCCTCCTGTGTAACAGTCTGGCAAGATGATCTAGGCCTGACAATACTAAGGCTCATAGGTCGTCAACAAGATAATCTAAAAAGAAGATAAAAATATTTTAGTAAAAATATTGCATAATCTAAACGCAGAGCAATATAAAAAACGTTTCTTTGTTAAAAGTCGGCTGAAAATAATATCCCGCGCTGTAAATATGCACGTGGCACTATTCGTCACCAGGCTATCAGCGTTATCGTGTCTCCAGAGAAAAAATTGCGACCGCGAGGACAACTTCCGACCATAAATTCATTAGACGACGCCGGCGGTTTTTTTAAACTCACGTCCGAGTTGGCTTATGAAGGTTTAGAAGTGACAATTTTCATATTTTACCTGAAATTATACAATCACTATTTTTTACGAGAAATATATTATATATTTTTAATAAAGAAGTAAATTAAAATTAACTGTCTTCATATAATATAGTAGTAATAGGATAAGCCATTTTTACATTTACAATTTATATTAACTAATTATGGTTAATTTCCGTTATAAATTATCACTATTTTAATTTTTACCTTAAAGAATATCGATAATTGGAACTAGAATAAGTGGAACTATTGTAAATTACTAGTAAATTTAAATATATCAATAATATTGATCACTTTATTATTTAATTTCAAGACTGCATAATTAAAAAAAAAATAACAAACGATATAACTTTGAAATAGCTGCCACTTCTATTATCATTTGCAACTCTACACCACATCCCGCGGAGATGAGAGAACAGTTAAAAAACCTCACTATATCATAATTTATTTATTCAGATGACCTTTCCGAGTCCGGCCCTGTTCGCTATATATAAAAATACATTTAAAAAATACACTCCCCTAAACGTATTGTATTTATGTTTTACAATATGGCGGCATTTTTTATCTGCACCTGTTTAATGTCTTTTTTTGGAGTAATTAAAAATATTATAGGTATTTATTGCCACAGAGAGCCATTTGGCGAGTTTGTTTGTGCTACTAATCGTTTTGTTAACATTAATTAGTAATGCTTTAAGCGAATTCTTTGCTTTATTGCTGTATAAATTGCGTTCGTGGACGCGAAATGGCTTTTAAAAACACTTGAGAAATATATTTTTTTGAAATGTTTACGTTTTTTTGGAGATACTGTTTGGATATTTTGTGAACGTACACATCTTTAAGGAAAATTTTTTAGGGCCCCATGAATCCATTAGTAGTAAGATTTCCAAAAATAGAAGCAGCATCATCATCATCATCAGGTCCTTTATTAGTCTCCACTACAGGGGCACGACCCCCTCTGTACTATTAGGGCCATACTTGGCCAGAGCAGCCAGAGGACTTGGCATACACTCTCCACGCTGGCCAGACGGGTTGGAGAGGTCTTTTAGATGTTTATAAGCTTTGTTTAGCTTATATTTCCTAAGTCGCCTTCTACGACATCCACGGGAAGATTTGGAGTGGTCCTATTCTACTCTGCCGGATACCACACGGCTAATAAAATAGAAGCGAATATTCTTAATTCACCGTTAATGATACAGGCCGATACAGTTTAAGTATCTATAAACTCCAATAAGGCGAAAACAGACTTTTGTAGCGGCCAGCGAGGAGAGTGTAGGTTAAATTCTCTGTCTGCTCTGGCCAAGTATGGCTTTGGTAGTACAGAGAGGGTCATGCTCCTGCAGTGGAGACTATAAAGACCTGATGATGATGATTGATAAATGGCCGCTCTTGGATGAAAGATACAAAGATTTTAGACGGATAGTGGGTATAAAAGTGGCCTACACCATGCCTGTCTCATCCGTGTAGGTATCGAAAACATACTTATACCTAAACAACGACGTGGTTTCGAACCATAAATTGCAATCCCTGGAGCATCGCCGTAAAGTTGCTTGCCTATCGGTTTTTTAAAGGATCCATTTTGGAGAGTGTGCGAAAGCGCTCTTTGAGTTAGTAGAACCCTCACCATTCCTCCATCGGACTACGAGACGCAGACAGAAATTTCACCCTTTTTTCGTTGGAATACCAAAGAGTCGAACTAAATGCTTTTGTTCCTTTTTGGTTCGAGTAGCTAAGGTGTGGAATGAATTGCCTGCCTTTATATTCCCAGAAAAGGACAATCCCGGGACATTTAAAAGTAGAATAAATGGGTATCTCTTGAATAGGCATGTAACACCCTCGTCTTCATCGTCACTTACCATCAGTTGAGATGGGAGACATATGCCTACTTCAATAATTAATAATAAAAAAAAATCTATGTGCAACGACACCTTCGCAGGTGAAATCCTATTCTACTCTGCCGTGTGGTACCCGGCAGAGTAGAATAGGACCACTCCAAGTCTTCCCGTGGATGTTGTAGAAGGCGACATAGGAAATATATGAAATTTCAAAATTGTATCACAAATTCGATAGTGTAATATTAGTTGTGGCATAGTAAGTAAGCAATGTGTAGCAAAACTAGAGGCGTCGGACGGAGCGGTTTGATTGCACCCAACGGCTATTACTGACTAACTCGTACGACCGTGCACTGCCACCGACCAGTTTTGATATTAGTATTTTGGCAACGTTAGGAAAGAGTGTCCAAGGCTATGGTTAGTGATGTGCCGGATAGAAATTCTCTGTTCTCATGAATTCCTTCTCACGGAAATTTTCCGATTATTCTCGAGAGTCTCTCAAGAATTCCCGCACTTGAGAGAAAGAAAAATTCTCGGGAAAACCGACACGTTCTCACCGTTCTCGAAAATTTCGAGCACGGCACGACACTAGCTATGGTGGTAGGTGTATATCCTTATCCTTACTAATATTATAAATGCGAAAGTGAGTTTGTTTGTAACGCTTTCACGCCGTAACTACTGAACCGATCATCGTGAAATTTTGCATACATGTTCTCTGTAGTACGGAGAAGGACATAGGCTACCTTTTATCCCGGGAAAAAGTACTATTCCCGAGGGATCGACATTGACGCGGGCGAAGCCGTGGGCAGAAGTTAGTTTAAATATATTTGGCGAGCTCCATGGCGCAGTGATTGACAGGCCGCCAGCCTGCGATACACGAGTGCCAGGGTTCAATGCCCGGCCAGGTAATGATGGAAAACGACCTTTTTCAGATTGACCTGGATCTTGGATGTTTATCTATATATATGTTATTGGTTATAAAATATAGTATCGTTGAGTTAGTATCCCATAACACAAGTCTCGAACTTACTTTGGGGCTAGCTCAATCTGTGTGATATATATTTATTTATTTTTGATTACTAACTCAATGATAGTATATTTTATAACAAATACATATATAGATAAACATCCAAGACCTAGGCCAATCTGAAAAAGATCATTTTCCATCTTAACCTGACCGGGGATCGAACCCGGGCACTCTCGTGTCACAGGCTGACGTGTTAACCACTGCGCCACGGAGCTCGCCGAATAAAATAGAATAAAATGGAGAGAACTGACTACTCGTAATGTGCCGACTACACATGAAGAAGAGATAAAGCAAAGAAGAAGATTTTGGTGCAACGTTAAGCTGGGGTGAGACGATCAATCGCGATTATCAATGTTTACATGATTGGCAATTACAATTACATCATCATTAGCAGCCTGCAGCAGCCAAGTGCTTGACGTAGGCCTCTAAGATGCGCCACTTTGCTCGATCACCAGCTATGCTCGTCCAGTTTCTGCCAGCCGTCCTGCGCAGATCGTCGCTCCATCTAGCCGGGAGAAATAAAACTTCGTTTACATCCGTTCAAGTATCAAGCTAGCAAGCCATAGTATATTGTATGTTGCAGACTCGTGACCCAAATGTTGTGATAGCTCCCAATAACAGCCGGCGGCGGTCAATTATTGTGCTATTAATTAAGGCCCACCTGTCGGCGAGCGCCAACTTGAGATTGTGATTTTGGAGGAACTTTGATTTGATGCAGCTGAAATTGGATGAGATTCTGAGAGCATGCTCCTTATAGAATTATGTTTATATTTTAAGGAGTATCTAATATGATTTAATTTAATATTAACCCGCGTGTCAAAGCTAGTTTAATATATATGTATAATAAGAAATGTCGATCCCCCAGGAACAGTAATTTTTCCCGGGATTAAATGTACCCTATGTCCTTCTCCCTACCCCAGCAAAATTTCATGATGATCGGTTCAGTAGTTACAACGTGAAAGTGTAACAAACAAACTAACTTTCGCATTTATAATATTAGTTAGGATTATAAGAAAAGACTTCTTATATCCTATAGTTTTGCTACAATTTACAGTAACTTAACTACCATGGACAGGGCAGTTTCGAAATAACATATCTGATGGTATAACCAGAAGTCAGGATCGAATCCCATCATGTGTCCCACTGCTGGACAAAGGTCTAGAGGGAGCTTTACTTCTTCCATTCAGTACGGTCCTGCGTTATTTCCTTCCATTCATTCTTAAATCGATCAAGTTCAACGAATAAAAGATGTAGGTTTAAAAAACCTTCCACCTTTCACGTACCTTCCACGCTGGTCTGGGAGAAAAGAAAAAACGTAGAGTGTACTAGCTGCTTCTCTTCCCGCGCAGATCGTAAGAACCGATCGAGGGAATGGGCAAATCTGACGAATGATATTAGTATGCGAACTCATCACTACTAATTATTTTTTTCTTTCTACCCCGTAAGGGAAAAAGACGTGATACTATGTATGTGAAAGTTTAAAAAAGAAAGCTTTATCTTTGGCAGTTGGATTATAACATTCCTTTAAAAATTCCAACCCTTCTTTTATCTCAATCATTGGACAGTTCTCATGACTGATGCTTAGTTATGATTTATAGGAGCCATTGTCGCAAAAAAACTTCCAAACCCTTCGTAAACCCTTGCTAATGAAATTAGCGCGGCTCGATTGCGCAGGGGAGCCATTTTTCTTAGATAAAATTTTTAATCGTTTCTCATGCTTCACTTACATTAGTTTGGGAGCTATCAGTCGATAATTCTCTGATTTCTGTAAGATATAAAATTCGTGATAAATTAAACAGTGGTTTTTTGCAACCGTCAATTGATGACTAACTTCAAGATTTAAAATGTCGATAAAAATTAATTTAAAGAAATCAAACAGTTCTTTAACACTAAACACACACAAGCAACAAGACCACCTAATTTTTTTTTTTCAATGTAAGATATTAAAAAGAAAATACTTTAAAAAGAATTATGGCCTATGTCGCTCAGGTTACTGAAAGGATTATAACAGTTTTACAAACATCTAAATCTGTCTGGACATTTAGAAGTTACGGGGAAAATAACAACTTCCTTTATGTCCGTACTTAAATGCATTAGATGAGCTCTGTGGCGCAGTGGTTAACAAGCTAGCCTACGACATGAGGGTTCCTGGGTTCGATCTCCGGCCAGGTCAAGATGGAAAACGATCTTTTTCAGATTGACCTGGGTCTTGGATGTTTGTCTATATAAGTATCTATTATAAAATATAGTATCGTTGGATAGTATCCTACAACACAACTTACTGTGGGGCTAGCTCAATTTCTGTGATATGTCCCTTTTATTTATTTATTTATTTATTATTATAAAATAAATATTCGATTTCATTTTTTGCTGTATTTTTACAAATTTTACTTACGTTTTATATGTGTCCTAAGTGGACAATTAAAGGAAAAAAAATGTCCCGAGCATAGAAAGTTCATTATTTGAAATAGTCTAAATGGCCACTAGCTCTTGTCCTATGATACTATGCGGTTGAATGCGCAGATATTTTTCTACCCTGTTCTGTTTGACTTGGTTTCCGGTCAGTTACACCCGGAACTTGGGTTATTTATAGTCGATAAGATACCAAGTTTTATTCGATTAATGGAAAAATCGTAGCAAAATTAATTTACGGAGTCTTACATTAAAATTTATAATGTTGTTTTTATTGTTTAGCCGCATCGCCTACTTATATGATTCTTCAGATTTGCCCATTCCCTTGATCGGCTTTTACGATCTGCGCGGGAAGAGAAGCAGCTGGTACATTCTACGTTTTTAGGATTCCGTACCTAAAGGGTAAAAACGGGACCCTATTAATTTCGCTCCGCTGTCCGTCTGTCCGTCTGTCACCAGGCTGTTTCTCATGAACTGTGATAGACCGTTAAAATATATCACAGATGATGTATTCCTATTGACGCTATAACAACAAATACAAAAAAATATAATAGAATAAATATTTAAGGGGGCTCCCATACATCAAACGTGATTTTTTTGCATGTTTTTGCTCGTTATTGATATCGGCAATAGGTACATACTTAAAATATTCACAGAATATTTAGTTATATATTCACTTTAAATATAAGTAAAATAAAATTAATATGAAAGGGCTCCTATACAAAACTCATGATTTTTTTGCCGTTTTCATAGATAACGGTACGGAACCATTCGTGCGCGAGTCCGACTCGCACTTGGCCGGTTTTTTCTTTTCACCAAGCATGGAAGAATTTCATCTCTATTTTGATTCCATTTTCCACCTAACGCTCACCATAATGTTAATCGTGGCCTTAAGTGTTAAAGACTTGGGCTCTGTCTACCCTGCAAGGGAAAAGGACGTGATACTATACTATGTTTGTTTATTGTACTAGCTTCGTGGCGCAGCGGTCAACACGCCTGCCTGCGACACGGAGTGACCGGGTTCGATCCCCGGCCAGGTCAAGATGGAAAATGATCTTTTTCAGATTGGCCTGGGTCTTGGATGTGTATCTATATATGTATTTGTTATAAAATATAGTATTGTTGAGTTAGTATCCCATAACACAAGTCTCGAACTTACTTTGGGGCTAGCTCAATCTGTGTGATTTGTCCGTATATATTTATTTATTTATTTATTTATTTATTGTTCAAAAGTTGGTGAGACAATTTCTATTTATTTTCAAGATTTTTTCAGCATATAACGATTTTTAACATGCAGCGTGGTAGTTTACCCTTAATATTCTCTCATAGTTATTCAGCCCGTCAATATGAACAACTATTTTTATCGGACCAATTACGGGAATAAAAAAAAATATTGTGCCCAAATCATCATCATCATCATCACCATCAGGTCCTTTTTAGTCTCCACTACAGGAGCACGACCCTCTCTGTACTACTAGGGCCATACTTGGCCAGAGCAGCCAGAGGACTTGGCCTACACTCTCCACGCTGGCCAGACGGGTTGGAGAGGCCTCATAGATGTTTATAAGCTTTGTTTACCTTGTATTTCCTAAGTCGCCTTCTACGACATCCACGGGAAGACTTGGAGTGGTCCTATTCTACTCTGCCAGATACCACACGGCTATGTGCCCAAATGCTCGTAAGTATGTATGAAAATGTCGATTTTATTTTACCAGCATTGTTCCTATAGGAAGAGTTGTTCATTTTGATGGGCTGAGCCACCCCTTCAAGGGAATGTCTGTGCTGTAAGAAGTCTACTGCTGGACAAAGACGTCTTCCAAGGATTCATTGTTGCATGGGAAGATATTACCATACTCACCACGCATGGCAGGCGGGTTGGCGAGCGCAGTTTCTTTAGTTTCTTCTGCTTCCGACGCTGCGGTCCACAGGAAGCTGGGGAAGGATTTCAATGTTGGGTTTGTAAATGGAATGGAGGCATACGCTCTAGGATCTTGGATCTGTAGCTAATATACGAGTATGTATTTGTTATAAAGTATAGTATCGTTGAGTTGGTATCCCATAACACAAGTCTCGAACTTACTTTGGGGCTAGCTCAATCTATGTGATTTGTCCGTATATATTTATTTATTATTACTGTTTACTTTCTTACACAGACATCACGGACAGACCTCCATAACAGTTAACAGCCATGTTGACTGACCTCTCTGGAAGTTATACTTGGTAAACTTTGAACTTGGCGTTTTACATAGGTCTTTCTTATCATTATACAATATGTAAAAACTTTCATTTCACAGCATTGGTCCCATAGGAAAAGTTGTTCATCCCTATCCGGCCCTAGCCCCCCCTAGGGCCGGATAGGGGTTTCTTTACATATTGTACTAGCTGCCCCGGCGAACTTCGTTTCGCCATAAGTTAAAAACTATCCTATCTCTCAAGTTGGATCGAACTGCACATGGTGTGCGAATTTTATTATAATCGGTTAAGTGGTTTAGGAGTCCATTGAGGACAAACATTGTGACACGAGATTTATATATATTAAGATATACGATACAGGTACTAAACAAAACTAAATCAAAAATTATTTAAGCAGGTAATCGAAAACAGCCTCCGTGGTCCATTGATTATGGCGTTTGCCTATATAATAACATAATAATAATAAATAAATATAAACGGACAAATCACACAGATTGAGCTAGCCCCAAGGTAAGTTCGAGACTTGTGTTATGATACTAACTCAACGATACTATATTTTATAACAAATACATATATAGATAAACATCCAAGACCCAGGCCAATCTGAAAAAGATCATTTTTCATCTTGACCTGGCCGGGGATCGAACCCGGGCACTCCGTGTCGCAGGCTGGCGTGTTAACCACTGCGCCACGAAGCTGTCAAACTATAGACCCGGGGGTCTTGGGTTTGATTCCCATGGGAAGCATACTTTGTTTAGTTGTTTCCAGTTTGGTTAGGATATTGCAGGCTTGAAACACCTGATTGTTTGATAATGAATCCGTGCTTCGGAAGGCACGTTAAGCCGTTGGTCCCGGCTGCCATCTGGTAGTCGTTAAAGGAACCACGTCAGGGGCCGAGAGGCGGTTCCGAAGAACTCTAACACCAGGGTGTGCATGGTCGATTGACCGTTGCACCTACTCGAAATGATGATGATTATAAATGTGAAAATCACTCTGTCTTCTGTCTGTTACCTCTTCACATTTCAACCGCTAAGCTGATTTAGATTAAATTTTATAAAGTGGTAGTTTGAGGCCCGAAGAAGGAAATATATATGCATAATGCTATAGCATACCTTTAATCCCGGAAAAAAGGTAGTGTTTCTCTGGGATCGACATTCACGCGAGCGAAGGAATACTGACTCTTCTGACGAGGTTAATAGTACATTAGCTCAAGTGTTGGACTGGTTTACTGCGAACAATCTTTTGTTGAACGCTAGTAAAACTAAATGTATTAAATTTTGCTTACCAAATGTTGCAAAAGTTTCAACAAGTATATTCGTCAATAATGAAACAGTAGGATTGGTAGACAAAGCAACTTTTCTTGGAATAACTGTTGATGCTGGGCTTCAATGGGGTGCCCATATTGAAAAATTGGCAGGGAAACTTAGCTCTGCGGCTTACGCGGTTAGGAGGATAAGACAACTAACTGATGTTGATACTGCGCGTTTGGTATATTTTAGTTACTTTCATAGTCTTATGTCGTATGGAATATTACTATGGGGAAACGCTGCAGATGTAAATACCATATTTGTTCTACAGAAACGCGCTATTAGATCAATATATAAATTAGGCGCCAGAGAATCTCTTAGAGAGTTATTCAAAAATATTAATATTCTGACACTCCCTTCACAGTATATCTTTTCTAATATTATGTTTGTGCGCCATAACATTCATTTATATAAAAAAAACTGTGATATACATAGCAGAAACACTAGAAATAAAAATAAATTATTTACACCAGCATTGCGATTGCAGAAAACTATGGATTCTTTTTTGGGTCTTGGAGTACGCTTCTATAATAGAATTCCCGCAGAAATATTAGGTCTGCCATTAATTCAATTTAAAACGGCTGTAAAAAATCATTTACTTAAAAGGGCTTATTATTGTATAAAAGATTATTTATTCGATAAAAATGCTTGGTAATAATTTAAATGTATATTTTAATGTAGTTAAATTTAATTTTTGTAAAATATATTGTTATATTCGAGCCCTTCAGGCACATAGAGACCAAGACTGGACTGAGTTTCTTTCGGCGTATTCTTCTCAGCAGTGGTCATTCCGAAACGCTAGTAGTTTTTCGATTTTACAAACAAAAGAAAGAAAAATAAACAACAGAAACATATGACGTTCAAAAAGCGATACATGTATCCTACTTTGAATAAAAAATATTCATTTTCATTTTCATTTTCGAAGCTGCGGGTACAATCTAGAATTTTATACATAAGTAATATTTTTTTTGTATTAATAACAATACACGATGTTAGGGTAGTGACCACTATCCTTCACACCATCAAATCAGGCCGTCAATATATTGGTTTCATAATAAACAACTTTTCCTATGAAACAATACACAAATTTTTTTTAGACATTTTCATACAAAAGCGTTCGACCGACAAAAAATTCGACTATTTCATATAAATTACCGGCCATTTATATGAAAATGACGATTTTTTTTACTTTCGACCATTGGGTCATTTGAAATGGTCTGAATGACAACGGTGTTTACCATAATATTCTGTATTAAAAAAATAACATTGCGGTTTTTGCACTCTTGGGGGTGTTATTTTCGATTTGATGTGACATTAAATAGCCCATAGCCAGCGGATGGTCAAGACGCAGTTAAATTTTAAAAAAGGAGAGAAATATGGAGACAAGTTATATAGGTAAAACCATATAATAATATTTTGAAACTTTTTAAGTTTTTTTTTATGTATATTTGACGGCAAACGAGCAGACGAGCCACCTGATGGGAAGTGGTCACCGTCGCCCATGGACATCTGCAATACCAGAGGAGGTGCTGATGCGTTGCCGACTCTTAAGATACTTGTAAACACGCCTTTTGAAGGACCCCAAGTTACAGCACACACAATTTTACCGCAAGAAATTATAAATTAAAAATATCGATGTCTGTTTGTTTTTTGCAGCATGAAGTTATCCACATACTACTTCATTTACTGGTGTGTGTATCACTTCATTTTGCAAAAAAAAAAAAATGCTAACGATATTTTTTTTTTATAATCACAATTTAAAATGCTTTGTCGATTTCTTTACTGACTACGAAACTTCTTTGACGGTTATATTTATGTCCTTTAGATACAATAATAAACTCATTTTATTACTATATTACTTATTTAACCTTCGTTATTCAACAGATGTTTTTATACCTTACTATCAATCTTCGGTAGATATATTATCTATCATCAATACTCCTCACTTACCCCAGCCGCCCTTTAGACATTCCAAGCCCACCGTATTAGTGAAAAAGGCACTCGCCTTCCGGATATATTTTCCGGTTGGTTAACCGATGTTCCGGGCAATTGGTTTTAAGGCTCGGGCCCCAAAGGTCGACCGGACAATACCTCAATAGTTTATCGGCTATTTTAATGTTAATAGCCTTTCTTTGTGTCTCAAATTAATTGACTGTTAAGATTTTATGGGTATTTGTAATTGGTTTTGGGGGTAGGATAGGTCAACAATGTTTTTATTGGAGTCTTATACTTGTCGTGTGTAAATTTACATAACATGAACATGAAAATCGACATAACTTCAAGGTTGCCAATAACAACAGAGATATCCTAATCCTAACTTATAATATTATAAATACGAAAGTTAGTTTGTTTGTTTATTTGTTTGTTACGCTTTCACGCCGTAACTACTAAACCGATCATCATGAAATTTTGCATACAAGTTCTCTGCAGTACGGAGAAGGACATAGGCTACCTTTTATCCCGGGAAAAAGTACTATACCCGTGCGATCGACATTAACGCGGACGGAGCCGCGGGCGAAAGCTAGTAATAAATAATTTCCGAAACGTTGTGCGTTTCGGCTATCGAAATATGCTTAATTTTTTTATAAAAAACTGATCATTGCTGTGCGGTAAGGCCGCCTTTTGTACATTTTTCTTTTCTGTTCTCTATTTTTTTGTAACATATTGTTTGAATGTGCAATAAATTAAGATAAATAAATAAATAAAATAAATGTATGTAACTAGTACGTAATACTTTTTTTAGACTACATATCTATATCTATACTTTGAATGACCTGTTAGTATGGTAACAGGTCATTCAAAATGGCGTATATTTCGTATCATAATACTGGGATAAAAAAAAATTGACGTTAATTCCCGAACTCGATAAAAAATAAAAAAGGTCTGTAAATATAAGTTTTGTTTGAAATTACTTAAAACTTTATCTACTACATCGAGAGTCTACGCCTTACTATAGACCTTCTACAGATGGCTACGCCATAGATAATATACCCCGTAGACCATCTACGACGTAGCAAACTATCTTATGAGTTACTAGCTTTTCCGTGCGGCATAGTTTTTTTTTATGTATATTTAATGGCAAACGAACAGACGAGCCACCTGATGGAATGTGGTCACCGTCGCCCATGGACACCTGCAACACCAGAGGAGGCTGATGCGTCTTACCGACTCTTAATCACCTGTAAACACGCCTTTTGAAGGACCTCAAGTCATAGCACACAGGGAAAAACCTCGGGCGGGAGTCTATTCCACAATCTTGCTGTACGAGGGAAAAAACCACGTGACGCTCTGACATTTTTGGAGACCCAAGTGTCAAGGATGTGGGGATGGACAATACTCCTGTGGCGTTATAGTTCACGTTAAGGCGAGGCCTCAAATGTTTGGTACCTTCGCTCGGCAAAGGACTGATCAAGTGCGCGCAAGGGATAGCGCTTGGCGGTTTAGCCCGTGAATGATGAGATAGGAGATAGTCTCGAGTCGCTCAAAGAAAAAAACGTAAGCGCCAAATTCGTTATTTCTATTTTATGTAAAATCAGACCGGTTAATTGTATTTTCATATTTACATTTTGATGAATTACTAATAACCTATCTTTTAGTCTAAAAATCATTATTTCATTCGTCGCATTTGAGCTACAATAACAAAAACTCTGCGAACGAAGACCATTTTTCAAAAAATATTTCTAACGAGAAAATTTTATCAAAACGTGTTTTCATCTTCAATTTTTGGAGATGAAATAGTCAAAAATCATATAATTTAGATTTGAAACTCCTAATTTAAGTATTTTGCGAGATAAATGACGACAGCTCCGTGGCGCAGTGGTTAACACGCCAGCCTGCGACACGGAGTGCCCGGGTTCGATCCCCGGCCAGGTCAAGATGGAAAATGATCTTTTTCAGATTGGCCTGGGTCTTGGATGTTTATCTATATATGTATTTTTTATAAAATATAGTATCGTTGAGTTAGTATCCCATAACACAAGTCTCGAACTTACCTTGGGGCTAGCTCAATCTGTGTGATTTGTCCGTATATATAAAAAAAAAAAAAAAAAAAAAAGGTTCAGAACGACCTTATTTACAGTGGTATCACCTTAACTATAGTATAGCCTATTCTGGTTATATCTGGTTGATAATATAGTGATGTAGCGCTATATATGTGGGATTGGAAGAAGTAACGGCGTATTGTATTATAATATAATCTTTACTTATATCGTCTTCAATAATTATTCTATTCCGTCTTACCATCTTTGACATCTTCTGTCACAATCTAACCATAGACCAAAACTAAATATTAAAACCTCTTCCCACACGGCCGTCCTGAGCATTCATCTGTCCCAGATGAACAGTTGTCTTCTTCAATTACTTTCTTTCTGCAACGGTTATAATTCCTTATACTCTCTTCTGCGATATTTCTTATTGATCCTTTTGCCTTTACTCTTAACTCATCTCCTTTCTCATTATCGTTCTTGACTTCTTTTATCATTCTCGCAACTACTTCGTTATGAGCCTTCATCTTAGCCTTCATTCTTTAATCTTGTGTCTTCTTCAATCTTGTACCATCTTTATCTTTACATAGTATTCTTCTATTCTTAGTTTTGTCTTCATAGGGTCTTTTTGCTAATGTTTCCTTGGGTATTTTCATTTCAATATTAATTATCTTTTTCTCAACATCAGGTTTATAGTCTTTTGTCGTCTTTGTCATCGTCTTTACTATTTCTTTATTTTCAGAGTAATCTTCATGTTTGTCAAATTTTTTCTCTTCAGCCGGTATTGTCTGATATGTAATCTTTTCCAGAAAAATGCCACTTGCTGTGAAATTAACTTCAAAGTCTTTTAGAATAGGATTTCCGAGTATGACAGTGATGGGTATAAAATGGTCTTGCATAACGTGGAACTTCATCTTAGTTTCGCAATCATCAATCTTTACTTCAGCGTTTATGATCCCTTCTGTACTTACTTCTTGCCCAGCAATTCCTGTTAGTAATATTCTTGTTTCTTTGTCGTAATTATACTTTTCCTTCAGAACATCTTTTACTTCCGATAACCTTATCAAATTTACGTCACTTCCAGTATCAATCATTGCAGTCATGCCAACATCATTTATCTTTATCTTCTTGTGAGTCTTTACTTCGTTATCTTCTTCATCACTCTTTATCTTTGTACTCTTTACTTGAATATTTAGCGATTTCTTTATTTTGTAACTTTTATTACATTCCATTGCCTTGTGGCCAAAGTGATTGCATTTAAAGCACTTAATGCCCTTCGTACAATTATCAGTTTCGTGATCTTGATCTCCACATTTGAAACATCTATTCTTTGTTTTCTTCTTTTCAGATTGAGACCAATATTGACATTTCTCTTTCATACTTTTGTAAATATCCAATTTCTTTCTAAACTCTTTAAGGTCTGACGCTCCGTACAAAATAGACTTGTTCGACTCACTATCTTGGATGCCATCAATAACGTATTCCATCAACGCATCATCTTCAATATTGCCATAGAGTGCACATTCTTTCATTTGGAGGAAGTACTGTTGATAAGTTTCATCTTTCTTCATTTTACGTGAACTGAGTTTCTTGTGTAAGGCGGCACTATTCAATCTACAACCAAATTCTTCTACAAGCTCCTGTTTCAACTTTTCATAATCTTTGATACCTCCAAGTGATCGTAGGAAAAGCTTCGCAGTACCCGTGAGCAGTCTTTTTGCGTAAATGACTTTCTCAATGTCAGTCCAGGTCATCAACAACGCAGTATCCTCAAACTCATCAAACCATATCGAAAGTGGGTAAGTGTCATCTCCACTAAACGATGTCATAGACTTCTCTACGTCTGTAAACGAGGGAACATCTTTCTTCGGCGGCATCTTTAAAGTCAAGTCCAGTAAAAGTAAATCTTCTTCGTTTAACAACTCTTCTTCTTAATTTCATTTATTCATAAAAACACACACAGATTTACAGACATAAATCCAAAACATCTGCATGGTAGATAGTCATGTTAGTAATCAAATGCAATAATCACTTAAGAGGTAGGGTTAGTATCACAAAGAGAATCATAAAATAATACAAATACATATTCAGACATTACAATTATCAATACATATATATATAGAAGGTCAAAAATTATATAATAAAATTGATTGAATTTAAGTAAGTCAGCAAATTATTAAAAAATACATTAAAAGAGTCATTAAAAATGTCAGTTTCATTCTGTTTAACGAGCATGTCCCCGAGCAACTGTAGGGCTCGCCAAGTTGGAGCATTTCTGGCATAGTCGGCCCGAACAACCGGAGGAGTGAATAATCGCGGACGACGTCGGGGCGCTACCTCAGCACCTCCCCCTCGATTCCACCGCATAGGGACGCGCAACTCTACTTGTTCCAGCGCAGCTTTGTTGTTCACTTTGTTATTTAGTAACAAGTAATAGTGAACTAGAAGCAGCATTTTCCTACGGAATATGAGTGTATTTAGACCTACCATGCCCACAACGAACATAGATGGATACAGGTATGGATAATATCCGTAGTTCCTTTTGTATAACCATCTTGCAAATTTACGCTGGATCTTTTCTATCAAGAGAGCATAAGTACTTTCATATGGATCCCAAATTATAGCACCGTATTCCAATTTGCTTCTAACGTAAGCATTGTACAGCGTTATAGCAACCTTATTGTCCTCAAAATCAGATGCCATTCTTAAGATAAAACCTAATGCTCGGGAAGCTTCCTTACATATACTTATGATGTGATCATGAAAATTTAGTTCACTGTTGATTATAACTCCCAAGTCGTGAATCTCAGAAACCCGCTCTATAGCCGTGCCATTAAGATAGTAGGTAGCACGTACAGGTGAGGCAGACCGACTGAAAGTTATAGATTTACATTTTCCTACGTTGAAATAAAGGTTGTTGGTCCGACTCCACGCTGCTATTGCATCAATATCTTTTTGCAGTCTTACAGTGTCAGCGACACAACTCACTCCAAGAAATAATTTCAGATCATCAGCGAACATAAGACACTTAGCTGATTTAACCGTCGTAGGAAGATCATTGATCAGTATAAGGAACAACGTGGGTCCTAACGTGCTTCCCTGACTTACACCAGACCTTGTGTAATAGCTCATTGATACATATTTCCCAAGTTTTACTCGTTGCGAACGGTTAGAAAGATAGCTGGCGCAAAATTTCAGGAGTCCAGGGTTGAATCCAATGGTAGAGCACTTATACAAGAGTACATCGTTATCAACCAAGTCAAATGCCTTTTGGTAATCAAAATATGTAGCATCTACTTGTCTGCCTTTTCCCATTTCTGAACTTATATAATCTACGAGATTCGTAAGATTGGTACTTGTACATCGGCCTCCACGAAACCCATGCTGCGACTCATTTAACCAGATGTCAATCTGACGACGTAAGTGAGCGTCAATTATTCTTTCAAATATTTTGTCGAATACCGACATAACCGCAATAGGCCGGAAGTTAGTGACCTCATTAGCAGCACCAGCTTTATGTACCGGGGTAACGTTGCTTATTTTCCAGATGCTCGGAAAGGTGGACGTATTCAGCGAAAGATTATAAATATACAAAAGCGGAGCCTTTAGTACCTCAAGGCAATCTTTAACAATATAAGGAGGAATATTATCAGGACCAGGAGATGAATGTGGTTTTAATCTTTTTACAGCCTGAACTAGATCTTTATAATCCACTCCAGTGACGCCCACATTATGAGAGCTGATAGAGCCAGAAGTATTCCGCTCAGCCTCATCCGCATCGAGCCTGGGAACTTCAGAACGATACACAGAACTGAAATACTCGGCAAATCCATCAGCAGCTGTCTGTCCAGTCAAAACACGTCCCTTGTAGGTGTAATTCATGCAACTTTGTCGGTTTTTCCTTTTGTTTTTGATATACAGCCAAAACTTTGATGGATTATCAATTAATGCTGCCTGGGTGGTATTCGTATGATTCTTATGAGCTTCTTTAATAAGCTGTTTTACTCGACTTCTATAAAATTTAAACATTTCTCTTTTAAATTCGCTTCCATCAACTTTGTATTGTTTTAAGTAGTTATATTTGATTTTAATATTTCTAATAATTTCTGATGTATACCAAGTTGGGTATTCGTATCGTTTTACGCCATGAGATGTGTTTTTTAAAGGTACATATGATTCGAAACACTTATTTATTTTGCCATAAAACAAATCCACTGCTAAGTCAACTTCGGAGATATTCAGGATATCTGTCCAGTCCAACTCCGATAAGGCAGAGTATAAACCATGGAAGTCAGCTTTGAAAAAGTTCCACTGTGGTTCGGAATTCGGCAGCGAGTCAGATGGAGGTTCATAGACTTTTTCATTCCCGCAACGTAATTTGACCTTAATTTCTAACGGTGGATGGAGCACGTCCATCGGCACCAGATGGTCGTAAGCACTAGTAACCTTAACATGTTCGGGATCATGCTCGCTCAACACTAAGTCCAACATAATGCCAAATTCGTTATAAATTACATTATGCTGATTTAAATTACAGAACTCTTTAAAAATTAGAAATTGATTTTTTACACGTACCATGCAAGAATTTAGATTAAAGTCTCCCAAAATCAGTACATCACAATTGGCATACATGCAAACTATATTTTCTAGGCAACTCAGTACATTCAAATACCTTTCTTCAGAATAATTAGGAGGGAGATACACAACACAACAGATAAATTTTAGAGATTTGTAAGTAACAGATACTACCAACAATTCTTTGTCATCAGATAGGCCATCAATGTTTACTATCGTTTGCAAATTAAAACAATCTCGCGCAGCCAATAAAACTCCGCCCCACCCTGCTTCTCCACTACAACGGTCTTTGCGTACAACAGCAAACCCCGGTGGAAATAACTCAGCATTAAATACAGAAGTCATAAGAAAAGTTTCCGTTAATACAATAAATTCACAATCACACAAATACATGTTATTATGAAAAGTCGATGTCTTAGATCTCAGACCTCGGACATTCTGGTAATAAATTTTAATACATTTATTTCTGATTTTCCTTCCTGCCACGAAATGGCTGTCTCCAGGGTTTAATACAGATGTCCCTAGGCCAATTTTCCGCAAGCATAATTTTATCGGCCGCCCTTGCCGGCACACACAGTTTAAATGAAGCATAGTTGCCTCTAGCTTTAAGAGCTTCCACACAGCAGTCGTCACTCTCACTAATAGAAATTAAATGGGCACGAACCTGCGCCTCAGTAGTTCCCGGTTTGACGTAGTAAAGGTGAAGATAACTACGTCTCTCAGCTGCCTGCAAAGTCATCTTACCAGGAGGCGCCGAACCACGCAGCACATTTTGCTTAGACGACATGTTACGCTTACGCTTTACGTCTGTCCAGTCTTCATCACATGCTCTGACAATTGAGCCACTCATATGCACTGAGCCTTCTTGGGTGGCAGAGATAGGTGCAACGGTAGAGGCATCTAAATGGACAGAGTCGCTGAGTATGGTGGGTACACTTGTCATGATGGTGTCATTTGCTTTAGTTGTCGGTGAGGTAAAAGTAGGTAAATTATGAGAACAAAGAGACGATTCATCAGTTGTTACTCTATTGGAATCCTTTCTGTTGATTTTTGTATCATTGTTGATTTTGATTTTCTTAGTGCGATGTTTGTTTTCAGCATCAGTAACGTTAGAAGAGCTGCAGAACGTGATATCCGGAGTCATTTCTGATGACCGCAAATCCTGCAGTTCACTCGTAGTTTGCTGAATCAGGCCAATAGAGGCATTTTCCTTATATTTGATGTTGTCTCTGCAAACTTTATCCTCTAATGCCCTATACAATTTATCCTCAAAAGCACTCACTTGATTTGAAACTTCTTTAGAAATGCTATGGGTGATATTATTTAAGGCCAATTGCAGTTCTTCACGTATGACATCGCGTATGCCGCTAAGGCTTGGGCAACAGCATTTAGGGAGGTTTCGCTGGCTACGCCGCAAAGTTACATTATCTATTTCACATACAGGTGATTCGGTGACGTTTCGGCCTGTAGTAATTACTACACTTGGTGTTAAGCGCACTGGTGTTGAAGAATTGTCCTTCTTTGGAATTTTACTTTGGCAGATAACACATAACCATACATTTTTTGCCTCAGTTGGTAGCGCAATATATGCCTCTTCTGTTAACCCAGCACATATCAGATCATAGTCGTTGCTACAAACGGAGCATCTGATGAAAGCATCATTTGCTTCAATTTTTTGTTTACAGCCAGCACAGTTATTTAGTGCCATGATAACTAAGAAAAAAAAAATTATGGCCAACAATTAATGACCAAAACAGAAAGAAAAAGGAGATTGCGAAAATAAAATCGCGAATAAAAAATTAAAATTGATAAAAAATAAAAGTGCCGGAGTGCTGATTCGAACTCGGGTATCTCTTGACGCAAGCCGACCTGTGATACCTCTGGACCAGCGCCGCTTTGTAAGCAGTGCGAAAATTAGTAGGCACTTCCTTGCTCTTGTAGTTTGTTCGGATGTCGATGACTAATAAAGCGGTTACGGTCAAAACAAATGAGTCACACACTTGACACGGCACCAGTTTGTTAGAATTTATGGCTGATTACCGAAATGTTTTTTGAATAATCACTGTTTTAGAGCACTATTGTCACAGGTTTCTTTCTTGAGTTATATTGTGGAACACTTCAGGAACGAACTAACACAAACTTTGACAGAAAAAAACGAATTTAACTAATTCTAATGATTATTAACACGGGAGCTCAAATTAGGCGTGCGCGAGCGAGAGCGCGAATGATAATCTTTAATCGTATAACCCGGTAATTATAAACATAATATCTTAATAATAATTTCACCTTCTTATTTCTTCTTAGAAATTACAAACAACGTACCGCAGCAATTGTTGTCGAAAATGTCTTTAACTCGTAAATTATTTTAATTCTTCCGCACCAAAACTTCTCTCCATCCCGGACTAGCCCCCAAAATTGTTGTGGGATTGGAAGAAGTAACGGCGTATTGTATTATAATATAATCTTTACTTATATCGTCTTCAATAATTATTCTATTCCGTCTTACCATCTTTGACATCTTCTGTCACAATCTAACCATAGACCAAAACTAAATATTAAAACCTCTTCCCACATATATGTAAGTGAAAGATATTTTTGATCGGCTAAGTAGATTTAGAGTCATAAAGATAGACAGTTAGTCAGACGGCTACGTCGTAGAGGGTCTACGCTGTAGACTGTCTACGACGCTAACTATCACTGTGACATTTAACCGTTCTGTAATCGTATGTTTTACGTACGATCACTTCGACTTCGTTTTTATTTGGAAAAAGCTTATTTTAGCTTTTACGTTGTGTTGTTCAAATTATAACTCAAGATGTGCTGCAGTGGCTGTTGCAGCCGAGATCACAGATATCGTGGCTAATCAGCGGAGAGCTACGGACTTCTTCGCGTTACTAAGGCGCCCCAACGCCTCGGTTCTTCGTAAGTCGTAATATGAGCTATTTGGGTTATCTTTAAATAGACATATATATTTAAACATATATATTTAAATAGATCTATTATAAAAATACCATTTCAATAAAATTGAAATCGTTTTATTACTGATTTTGATGAAATTGAAATGAGGATAACTTGAAAGCATACCTTTTCAAATAAAAAAAAGAAAAATAAGTTAATAAATGACTTACAAATGTACTAGCTTTCGCCTCAATGTCGATCCCTCGGGAACAGTACTTTTTTCCGAGATAAAATGTCCTATGTCTTTCTCCGTACCCCAGATAACATGTGTGCAAAATTTCATGATGATCGGTTCAGTAAAGGCGTGAAGCGTAACAAACAAACTCACTTTCGCATGTATAATATTATTTAGGAAGTAAGGATTAAACTAAATCTATTTATTCAGTACTTAAAATGACTTTGTAAATTTTGGGAGAACCGAAAAAAAAATTATAAGTTGTATTTTTTACTGACGTACCTATTTTGGAAGGTGTAACGAAACAATGTATGCAAGTATAATACCAATTATAAATGAATTTTATCGTAGCTGTTCAAACTTCATGTCTTCAAAACTTCAGACCTCAATTTCCTCTTGCTATGGCTAATCTATGGTCCAATTTTTGGTATGAATATTAATGTAATATTTCGTTAATCTTAAACAAAATTGCGATAATATGCGCGGCGGTTTCTCTTCGCCGAGTTACCGCCTTAATTTATGCCGTAGCACGAACTATAGCATTTTAACTCCTTCTGAGAAAACGGCGTGCGGGAAGGTGGGTATCTGAAGTTTTTTACATTTGAGATCCGGTTATTTTTCTTAAAGATTAAAAATCATTATTTCAACCTGCTGCTACTTGCTTTTCCCCATTCATTAATTTTTTTTCATCCTAGTGAGTAGTATCTCAATACCTTTCATTTACAAATTCCTATTCTTCCCCAGCTTCAAAATGCTTGCGATGGGCAGCAGCATCGGAAGCACAAGAAGAAGTAAACTGCGTTCAATAACCCACCTGCCAAGCGTGGATAGTATGGCAATATCCTCCCATGGAACGAAGAATTCTTGGGAGAGGCCTTTGTCCAGTAGTGGACTTTTTGTGGCTGTAATAATGATGACACATTCATTACTCCCTAAGTAAGTGGCACGTGGAAAGGAGGGTAATTTGAGTTATCAAAAATTTACAATAAAATAAAAAATACAATAAAAAATTTAAAACAGATATCATATACCAACTAGTATTTTGACACGTTTTGAGGAACTGACGTTGGGGAAAGGAAATTTCGGAAATTTCCAATAGTCAATCTTATTTTTTTAATATGTTAAACAATTTTTATACTCTGGCAATATTTTAACCTCGGAATCAGTATAGCTGATGCAATATCAAACTGTAAAAAAAAAAACAGAACGTCGGCTGGTCTGAATCTATGTAATATTCTGTATTCTATTAGGGTTTGATTTTGAGAGATTAATTATATTACTATATTTTAGCAATATAAAAAACACAAAAAACATTTATTAAAGATAGGAATAATAGTATCATATTAAAGTTCAGAAAACAGCCTGAGAAAGTAAATAAAAGTATTGATTATTAGTTCTTAAAAATTACGTCATCTTTTTGACATCTAATATCTATTATATGATTTTATCATGTTTAGTTTTAAAGCTACTTAGTATTTGATCACAAGCAAAACATTTTCAACTGTAGAACAGCTAACAAAATTGTTTAATTGAATTTATTCCAAGACCGTAAATTTCCAACATATACCTCTTCTCCCACGAACGGTTTAGTGGCGATCCGGCTTAGCCGAAGCCAAAAAGTGTACAGTCACGCCTGCTAGGGGGGGAGTCCTCCCTCCCGGCTAACTTCATAAGACTATGAATTTAAATACGTTAGCCAGTGTCAAAGGGTCGCCTTGTTGCATCCGTTAGGAGCGCTAAAATATATTATAGGAAGTTGTGATTTCTGTCTGTCTGCCACGAAAATAGAGATTTTGTTATTCGTTAATAAGTATGTGGCATTCAAATGGATGGAGTTTTAGATAATAGTTTTTGTTATCTTTGAAGGCTATACGTCTTATTTAAAACAAGTACTGACTTTAGTACATTGCTTAAACTATTTTCCAACCAAATTAAGGCGAGGCCTCAAATGTTTGGTACCTTCGCTCGGCAAAGGACTGATCAAGTGCGCGCAAGGGATAGCGCTTGGCGGTTTAGCCCGTGAATGATGAGATAGGAGATAGTCTCGAGTCGCTCAAAGAAAAAAACGTAAGCGCCAAATTCGTTATTTCTATTTTATATAAAATCAGACCGGTTAATTGTATTTTCATATTTACATTTTGATGAATTACTAATAACCTATCTTTTAGTCTAAAAATCATTATTTCATTCGTCGCATTTGAGCTACAATAACAAAAACTCTGCAAAAGAAGACCATTTTTCAAAAAATATTTCTATTGAGAAAATTTTGTCAAAACGTGTTTTCATCTTCAATTTTTGGAGATGAAATAGGTAGTCAAAAATCATATTACTTAGATTTGAACCTCCTAATTTAAGTATTTTGCGAGATAAATAAGGTTCTGAACGACCTTATCTACTGTCTATTTATTTTGGGTGGATAATGGTTTAAACTCGTTCTAAAATTATTCCTCTTTTAATACAATGAGACGATCTAAGTTTGAGTTAACTGCCTCCGTGGTCCAGTGGTTAAGGCGTTTGCCTATAGTCCCGGGGGTCGTGGGTTCGATTCCCACGGGAAGCATACTTTGTTTAGTTGTTTCCAGTTTGGTTAGGACATTGCAGGCTTGAAACACCTGATTGTCTGATAATGAAGACATTTCCGTGCTTTGGAAGGCACGTTAAGCCGTTGGTCCCGGCTGCCAACTGGTAGTCCTTAAAAGAACAACGTCAGAGGCCGAAGGGGATTCCGAAGAATTCTGACACCAGGGTGTGCATGGTCGATTGACCGTGACACTTACTCGAAATGATGATGAGTTTGAGTTATCGTAATAAAAGTTTTCTTTTTATGTTGCTATCAACACTACGACGTAAAAAAGAAAAAATATCTAACTAGCTTACATACCTTAGTACCGATAAGTATTCAATGCATTTTCGAGTATAACCAATCTATGAGCTGGTGTTGGGATTAGTGATGTGCCGTTCCCAAATTCCCATTCCCAGGGAACGTTCCCCGTTCCCGTTTACGGGAATGTTTCCGGAAACATTCCCAATTTCGGGGGAACGTTCCCGTCTAAATTAGAAAAATCTTGTATACTTACTAAATAAAAACTTTTGAGATTTGGTCTCATTCCCAGCAACAAGGGAACGTTTCCGGCAACAAGGGAACGTTCCCCGGGAATTTGGGAACATTCCCTGGGAACGTTCCCGTTTATTTCGGAAATTTTGTCGATTATTGAAAATATTTATATATTACATATACCAAGTAATGCATATACATCAGTTCAATATATTTGCATTGACAAAAAGTTGTATGATAAATAAAATTACAACTTTCCCTGACATTTCCATTTATTGGGAACGTTCCCGGGAACGATTTTGGAAATCTGGGGAATGTAGGAACGTTCCTGGGAATGGCACATCACTAGTTGGGATATGCCGAGAAAACTGAGCTAGGTGAGGTTTCTCCAGTGACAATCTCTATGATTGCGGTGCCAATCAATCCATGACTCGCCTTTTGATTTGACGTGCCCCAACTGTCCCACTACCTGCACAGTTAAAGACCTCATTGAGAGCAACATTTATTTCTGCGACGCCCGGCAGGGTTCATATTGTACTAAATTAAATAACAGTGTAGTGACAATATTGTTATAGCTGATATGAAATGCAACTAAATAAATTGAAATTGAACAACAAGGCGATTATTGAGACCAAATATTGGCCAAAATACATCTAAAGGTATCTTCTTCGACAAAAAGATATTCTATATTTTTCTCATTTTGACAAATTGAAAAGAGGCTATTTTAACAAACTTAAAAAGGAGGGAATTTATCGGAAAAGGTCTTTTCTTCGATAAGAAAAAGATAAATATCTTTTTCTCATTTTGACAAATTGAAAAGAGACTCTTAACAAACTTAAAAAAGGAGGGTGTTCTTAATTCGCCGGTAACTTTTTTTGAAACCTACTTAAATAGTAAAACGATCAGTCTCGCGATTGTTAGCAACATTTTAGGTGCCCAAAAGCATCCAACTTTTCTTATCAGCGGATTGTTGGGATAGCGTGTAAAAATATTCGGGACACGATCCCATTTGCTTTATGTTTGTTAATTCGGAATTTTAACGTTCAACTTTAGTTATTACTGACTACGATTTTGATGGTAAAACTCTATCTTACTGTATTATAATGTACTAGCGACCCGGACTCCGGCTTCGCACGGGTGGAATCTATACTAATATTATAAAGCTGAAGAGTTTGTTTGTTTGTATGTTTGTTTGTTTGTTTGTTTGTTTGAACGCGCTAATCTCAGGAACTACTGGTTCAAATTGGAAAATTATTTTTGTGTTGGATAGTCCATTTATTGAGGAAGGCTTTAGGCTATAAAGCATCGAGCTGTGACCAATAGGAGCGAAGCATTAATAAAAAATGTTTTGAAATTGGGGGAAAATTATTCATTAATCATAATAACAGAAATTACCGCGGACGAAGTCGCGGGCAACAGCTAGTGTACATATAAACCTCTTGAATCACTCTACCTATTAAAAAAAACCGTATCAAAATCCGTTACAAATTTTTAAAGATCTAAGCATACATAGGGACGGACAGGCAGCGGGATGCGACTTTGTTTTATACTATGTAATGATGATGATTCGGGTAGGATAAGATTTTTTTTTTAATCTTTATACTTATATTGCATTCACTATGCTATTTTGATATCTCCCGCCGGCTTGGAATTTTTTCACCATATTTTATTTCTTAATTTAATAAGAGGATAGGATTTCTTTATCTTTCAACCTGTTTGCTTGTCTGGAAAAATGGATTGTGCTATCTTTTTGACGCAATGTGAATGTAACGACTTTCAAGGTGCATGTATGCATTTACGTTAGTTTTTTTACAACTACACTACTATTACAAGTGAGGTATTTCATTTAACTTATCTTACAATGAAGTTTAAATTAACTAATATGTAGGAATCCATTCAATATTTTTATAAGAGTTTTTTGAATTCACAATTTTTTGCTACTATAAAGCTACTTTTATCACAATAAGAAATAAGATATGATAAAAAAATCCACACGCTCTGCCATTAGAAGTTTTCCACCATATCTTATATCTTAATTTTTGTTCAAAATTGTGTTACAAAAAAACTTCATTCTAGAATTTTGCTAAGCCCGCAGCAGAAAGCCTCAAAAGGCGCAAGTATGTATCGGAGACAGCTACATATTTGAGCCTTTTAGGATAGAAACAATGGGTCCGTGGGGTCCATTAGCCCATCGTCTCTTTGACTTTCTGTCAAAGTGACTGATCGAGATATCCCGCGACCAAAAGGCTAGCAATTACCTGGCTCAAAGGATAAGCATTGTCACCCAACATGGCAATGCTGCCAGCCTTTTGGGCACGTTGCCGCAGAGTGACGGTTTGCAGAAACTATATAATTTGTAAATATTTATATTTTAAGTAGTTTTAATTATTATTTGTATTATTAGTGAATCAGTATTATTTTAGTATAATTATATTGTACCTTTCCTAAATAAATAAAAACTTACCAGATATTACAGAAGTAGTAACATATCCATCATGTACCATAATCCGTACAAACTATAATAATTTTACGACCCCTTCGTCATAAATACCACTACTGGTGATGTTGATATCTCATTAACTGGTTTACGACTTATAAAAGTTATATTTTGTGATCTTTTAGTGACGTAGCCAATTATTAGATTGATTGGAGTACTTAGACCAAAGATCAATAGTGGAAATCTCGCTCTCTCTCTCTCTCTCTCTCTTATCTAAGCGTGTTCCGTGTTGCATCCTCAGCTAAAGTGTATAGGTAGTCTTGGTAGAGCCACGCTACCGGCAAAATGAATTGCTAGAAGCTGTTGGGAATGGACTATTTTGTGCTGGTTTACGTTGCAGGTGTCCGTCGCTGTGGTGAAAATTACAATGCTTGCTTCCAGAAGATCCGTTTATTGTAGCAGTTGTACAGAGAGAGAGTTGACACAACACACAATGTTACCAACTAAAAGTATCATAGATAAACAAAATTCTATAAATTGGTGTTGCTAGTTGCAACAGAAGCATGAATGGGCCGGCTCGTCCGGGGAAGAACCACACGCTCACAAAAAATCGACGTCTGACTAGAAGCTTTACCACTTCTATGCTTCGTTCGGTGAGTGAGAAAGCCGGAGGCCCATCCTTCCTCTCCCCATTTCCTTCCCCCAACTCCTTGAAAGGCCGACAACGCATCTGTCACATCCTGGTGTTGTAGTTGTCCATGGGCAACGGTGATCACTTACCATCAGGTGACTCGCTTGCACGTTTGCCGTCCTCGTGTGGAACCCGGGGTCCACCTTCCGGCTTTTTTCTTATCCACTTCACACGGTTGATAATGTCATCAAATAACAGCAATGATATTGCCACATGGCATATATGAATTCGTTGCCATGCCTTTCTTTGTAATCGATTCATGGTGATATAAAATTGTTAATACATGTGTTCAAAGACAAGGAAACGAATAACACCTTGATATAGTTGTACGTATTGGAAAATTAATAAAAATTACATCGAGTACGGAACCCAAAAAAACTGTGCTTTAGTAGGTATTCAAATAATTTACGGATCAGTTTATTTACAAATATGACATAACTACTATGTTCTACTAAATTTAGTTTGATATATATTCTATAGCACCGTTATACTAGGTGTGATTTGATTATGTTTTTTTTTTTTTAGTTAAATAAGCTATAATAGGATACTATTACTTTTATTATTGGATGTTTATCTATATATGTATTTGTTATAAAATATAGTATCGTTGAGTTAGTATCCCATAACACAAGTCTCGGACTTACTTTGGGGCTAGCTTAATCTGTGTGATTTGTCCGTATATATTTATTTATTTATTACTAATTGATAACCGACTTAAAAAAAGGAGGAGGTTCTCAATTTGGTATTATATTTTTAAGTTTTTCTCTCTCCAATTGGTCCTATTAAAAATTCATCAAATTAGATTCAGTATTTTGATTAAAGTTGGTTTTATATAAAATATTATTTTTATCAGTTTCACGATCCAGACATTATAATGTGTCTAAATAACGATTTCATATTTTCATATTAAAATAGCGTCTAGAACTGTAATTATTGTTAAATTTAATGTTTATTATGCCGCAAAACCATAAGTTATATGTATTATTTTTCCATTACGTCACTTTTTATGCGGTCAGATAATTGTGTTATAATATTTATGATATTTTTTAATATTTAATCCCATAAGTACAGACACAATATATTTTCGTCTAATGACCTTAGTATTTAGGAATAATAATATACTCGTGAGAAGAGCCAGTCTTTTATTTTTTTGGAAAAAAGTCTTGCAGACATACTATACATAATATACAAACTATTGATATGCTTTCTGAGAATCTAACTTTTTGATTTTGAAATTAGTAACAAAAAAGTAATAACACGAATTCTAAAAATAGCTTTATGGGATATTGGACTTAAATAACTTGGATCCTTGCTTATAGGTACCTTCTATATGTCCATGTTACGCCAAATCTGTTAAAAGTCCACTGTCCCATGGGAAGACATAAAAAAAGCAACAAACTTTGATGTGGCCAAAATTGATTCCAAGGGACAACACAGTGGCTATATTATCGGGTGGCTAGTGATGTGCGCAATACTCGATATGTATCGATAGTTTGTATTGATTTATTTAATTAAGCTAAACGATTGACACTGTACTTTTTATTACCACTATCACTAATTCAGGCTGGGAAGAATAAAGGTTGCAACTTTAGCTAGTTTATGATGTGTTAAAAATATTTTTTACAAATAAACAATCACATGGCTTGACTCGAAACTCTTTGAAATATGTATGTTTCTTATATTAACCTGTATGTCTGTCCCACTGCTGGGCAAAGGTTTCCCCCATAATATTCCATGCCTCCATATTTTGGATTACAAAACTTAAATACCCTAACTAAATGTTCTGTATAGGTCATGCTCGTATGTCTTGTATATTCTCTGTGCTTTTTTATTTATATGAAAAGGGTTTACTCTTGATCATAATCTAAGCCAAAGGCCAAGATATGGTCTAAGATCGAGCGAGCTCACCGAGAAGAAGCCTATTCACTCTTTTACGTGTCGTTTAATCTATCAGCATATGTATCGATACTCAAATTAAAGAATCGGATTACAAATCCATACTTTTCCAGTACCCGTTGATCTGATAAAGGTTCAATAATGGCCGATTTATCTTTAGTGCTCTTTCTATAAGGTGATGACCGTTACAAATATCGATTTATTTGTATCGATACGCAAACCAAAGGATAGGTTTGAACATCCCTGCTTCCCCAGTAGTCGTTGGTCGGGTATAGGTCCAATAAACGGTCGGATGTCTTTACGAGGCTACAACTAGCCTGCCTGCTATTAGGCGATCGCTATTAGCTTTGGTGCCATTGAGTCACAAAGATTTTGGATAAGATTCAAGTGCCTTATATTCAAAACGTTTACTAAAAATATCTATTTGTTTTTCTATTGTATTTTTGCGTATCGAATTGATAGTTTTAATCAACCTAGTTTTCGAATTCCTAAATTTAAGTTATAAAGATCAAATAAAAAAATAGATTTTAAGAAACAATTTAATATCACAATGTGAATATCTCAAATGAAATAAAGAAGTACTTTAGCGATTAAGTGATTTTCTATTTTAATTTATTTCCACACATACTTATTGACAAGCCCTTGAATCCTAATCCTAACTAATGTTGTTGTTTGTTTGTTACGCTTTCACGTTGTAACTACTGAACCGATCATCATGAAATTTTGCATACATGTTATCTGGGGTACGGAGAAAGGACATAGGGTACATTTTATCCCGGGAAAAAGTACTGTTCCCGAGGGACCAACATTGACGCTGGCGGAGCCGCGGTCGAAAGCTAGTATTCTCATAATATAGGTACGTATGTTAGAGCTCATTATAGTTTTAAAATCTCCATTAAATAAATGCCACATCCAAACGAAATCTAATCAATACAAACATACCTCCGTGCTATCGGGCGTATCTTTGTTGAGCACGTAAACAGCGGGCGATCGTAAAAGAAAATGCGTCCAACTGTACCGCAGACAATTTGCGGACATGTATTTATTGATCAGTTGCGTGTGACTGTACTGTAATAAACATGGAATGTTTACTCCCTAGTTGCGGTATAGTTCCGAATTATTGTAGTTGCTATGTTTCAGGTCAATAATGGTTTCCGCCATAGTAGAATAGGACCACTTCTAGTCTTCCCATGGAGGTGTAAGAGAAGATCCACAATCACACTCTGTCAAGAGTGTACGAGTAAGAAGAAAAATAATTACCTACTGTAAAATATATTCTTACTAGCTTTCGCCCGCGGCTCCGCCCGCGTCAATGTCGATCCCTCGGGAATTATACTTTTTCCCGGGATAAAAGGTAAAAGGTAGCCTATGTCCTTCTCCGTACTCCAGATAACTTGTATGCAAAATTTCATGATAATCGGTTCAGTAGTTACGGCGTGAAAGCGAAACAAACAAACTCACTTTCGCATTTATAATATTAGTAAGGATATCCAAACCCTTCAGGCCCTTAGAGACCAAGACTGAACTGAGTTACTTTGGGCATACTCTTCTCACCAGTGGTCATTCCAGAACGCTAGTAGTTATTAAATTTTAGTAACAAAATAAAACAAAAATAAAGAAAAAATCGAGCTAGGCTACCTGACACCCCGTTACAGTGTTGTGCGGTGCGTCACAGACTAAACATACAAATTAGTATAGCATTATATTACATTATCATATCATATATTACATTAGCATATTATAAGATTTATATTTTGCCCGCGTCAATGTCGATCCCTCGGGCATAGTACTTTTCCCGGAATAAAAGGCAGCATATGTTCTTCTCCATACTCCAGAGAACTTGTATGCAAAATTTCATTATGATCAGTTCAGTAGTTACGGCGTGAAAGCGTAACAAAGAAACAAACAAACTCACTTTCGCATTTATAATATTAGTAAGAATAAGGATAACTGTATTAGTTTTAAACATGGTCGTTTTGTAATCTTTATTCCATGTTTTGCTTATATAAATGATTTGATTGATTGTTTGATAACAGATAAAAATAAAAATATGACGGTTAAAAAGCGATACATGTACCCTATTTTGAATAAAAATAGTTTATTTTTATTTTCCCTAGTAAGCCTGTCGCTATACCGACGATTAATCAATACTCAATAATAAATAAACTATTGAAAAACTATTGTTTTTTTTCCTCGTTACCTGTCATACCGGAATACACCGGGCTGTTCCCGAAGGATTGACACTAACTGAAAGTGAAAGCTAGAAGGTACCAAATAAAGGCCAAAACACCAATTTCATGACCCCTAGTATAACGTCAAATTTTACAAAAAAAGTATATTTTTTTACTAATTATTGAAGAAGGCATTTGTCTCCCATCTCACCTGATGGTAAGTGACGATGAAGACGAGGAAGTTACATGCCTATCCAAAAGATACCCATTTATTCTACTTTTGAATGTCCCGGGATTGTACTTGTAGCTGCAATTCCGGTGTTCAAAGTGTTAATCTTGAGTAGTTTAGGGTTGAAAAGCATCCTACCTTTTTTTTTTAAACATGACTTTGACTGATTAATTTTTTATTCGTTTACCGCTTTGCAATTGGCAAAAATGTCTCATTACCCAAGCAAAAAGCTTCACATTAAATCCACACAACCAAAGAAACCTAATACAAAATAAATACTCCCCGGTAAACATTCTATTTTTTTCATACACCTGAGTTGCAATCGCTGTAATGAACGAGGAACCACGAGCCTGAGGGCTTTTTAATTTTCCAAGGGATCACTTCCGCTTTTTTGTCTTGGATGTCTCAGTCGTAATTTTATTGATTGCGGCTTGCGGCTATGTTTTTAGAAGATAATTGAAGTTTGAAAAGTTTTAATGGTAGATTCGTGATATTGGTGGTTGTAGGGGAAAAATAAAGATCGTATAAGAAAAGTTTTTGGAATAATTAGATAGCCACTTAATTCTTATGTGTTAGGATTTATATCCCATAATTCTACTAAGATAATGTCAACTTGAGTAATAAGTAATTACTAAGGTATAAGTATACATACATAGTATCACGTCTTTTTCTTACGAGGTAGACAGAGCCTAGGTATATAAGACCTGAAGGCCACGTTTAGCATATTGGTGAGCATTAGAGGGAAAACGGAATCAAAATAGCGATGGGTTGCTGGCTAGCAACCCATCGCCTATTAGCATGATTCCTCAGATTTTACCCATTCCCTCAATCGGCTTATACGATCTGCGCGGGAAGAGAAGCAGCTGGCATATTCTACGTTTTGTTTGATTTTCTCCCAGACCAGCATGGAAGTGGTTTAAGTATAGTTGTAGTTATGTTACTATTTAGCTATATATATAATTTATATATAAGTATGATCTTAACAGCCTATTCTATTCTACGCTAGCTGCTTGGATCGTAAAAGTCGATCCAAATAAGTTACTAAGCGATTCGAGTTGGTGCTGATAGAAGAAGATTTTAATTATCATTATTTAAACAAAAAAAAAGAACACTTTTTTTATTAACTCATATCTTCAAGGAAAATATATCACATTTTCTCTCCATTTTTATCTCTACCAACCAATACTAATCAAAGTGTAAGTGCCCAACTCCCAACATAATAATTACGGGATATGATCATAAAATAATATATTATTTTTATAACACCATTACGCGGCGAGCAACGCGTTTGTTCCTCTTGGACCCCACATGTGGAGTAGTAATTCTAAATCCAAACTATTAGAATAAATAGAGTTAAACTGGTACATACCCCATTAGCTGTATTAAAATCTTAGAATCAAAATCCGTAATGGAATACAAAATAAAAAAAGAAGAAGGTAAAAATAAAAATATAGGTACTTCCAATCACGCCATTTTTTTTAAATCTATGCTTCCAATAGAAATCGCCCAGCTAATCAGTGACTTTTCTTTTATTTAGTTTTTTTACCCTTTTTTCTTATAATTCTGTATTCTACGAGGAGTTCTGATTCGAATATTTCAATACAGCTCAATGGTTTAAAATAATTTTTGCTTTTTTTTACTATTTAATTATGAATTGATTTATTAATCTATTTATAATTGAATAAAAAAATAACTAAAACTAAATTCTATTTTTTTTATTTATTTGAAGCAGGCAACAAAAAGAAAGGCCTATGGAAAAATACATTCTTTAATATTCATATCAATTCATCATTGAATAGTAAAAATCAAAAATGTTAAATCAATAGAGTAAAATAATTGAAGAACTTAAAATGGCAATCCGTCTACATTATTAACTCACATTATTTTTCAACATACAACATAGTACATACAACATAGTACTTATTTTCATTAGAATAAACATATTTACATTTTTTATTTCCAAATAATTATATAATTTTCAAATTTGGTGAAGGGCAGTTATTGAATTTAGAAAGGAGTTTCAATAGAAAATGTATGGAAATATCCGACTGGTCAGAGTTGGCACAAAATAGGGAAGAATGGCGCACTTTAATGTCGAAGGCTAAGATCCACTTCGGGTCACTGAGCCAGCGAAGTAAGTAAGTAAGTAATAGAAAATGTGTTTTTGTGGGAAATATAATTTTTTTCATGAATATTTTAATAATTTAAATTATTTTAATAAATAAAAAAAATATGACGCATCACTTAACATGGGATCAGAATCTGGGATCCAAAAGGAAGAAAGGGAACACCGTAATGACGGTATTGAAGGCTCATCCAATTTAGATTAAAACTGTCATTAATGTGGGGATGGTCGTATGATGGGCATAAATATTTTAATGTCATTTTGTATGGTTTTAGTATTATGTGTGTCTTTTCCATAAACAGGGTGAAGTTTAGGAGTAAGAACAATGTTTAATAGAGTTATAGATGGATAACAAAAATTGGAGAAACAAAAACATATATCGCAACACCAAAGTGAGACTTATGCGCACCCTCAATTTCTCCATTTTCTTGTACGCTTCAGAGACATGGACCCTAACAGCCAAGACAAGAGACAGGATTGATGCATTCGAAATGTGGTGCTGGCGAAAAATGTTAGGAATAGCATGGACAGAACGCCGCACTAATGTATCAATTCTACAGCAGCTCAAGATCCGGACCCGTCTTTCAGTAGTATGCCTTCAAAGAGCACTTTCATTCTTCGGTCACGTGGCAAGACGCGAACCAGATAACCTAGAAAAGCGCATTCTAATCGGTCGCGTGGCAGGAGTAAGACCTAGAGGCAAGCCACCAACCCGCTGGACGGATCCACTTCTGAATTCCTTGAAGTGCAACACACAGGCTGCCATTTACTTGGCCCAGAACAGATCAGCCTGGAAACATCTTGTGGCTGGGGCAAATTATGGTGGTCACGACCCTCAGTCATGAGGAAAACGACCAAGAAGAAGATGGATAACTCCGTGGCACAGCGGTCAACACGCCAGCCTGCGACACGAGAGTGCCCGGGTTCGGTCCCCGGCCAGGTCAAGATGGAAAATGATCTTTTTTAGATTGGCCTGGGTCTTGGATGTATATCTATATATGTATTTGTTAAAAAAAAAAAAAACGTTTATTCAGAATATACGCCTTTGCAAGTTAAAGGATCTAATTTAGTCTTATTTATATTATTACTTAATGTGCAAAAGCTACAGACTACTAGCGTTTCGGAACCGAACACTGCAGAGAAGAAACGCCAAAAGAAACTCTTTTCAACAGTATTGGTCGCCTACTCGCCTAAAGGGCTTTTTTATTTTATCATCTATCTTTATCATTTATTATCTAATTTCTTCATTTATCATTTTTTTTTTTCATTTTATGATTACAATTTTTATTATATAGGTACATTATTATTTTTGGAACATATTATGTTAGCGATCGAGTGTGCAATGATAATATTTTACATTATACACAGTAGTCTCAAAGAGGCCGAGCAGACCTGTCCCACCTAGCAGCACCCGTTCACGAGTTGAAATATAGTATCGTTGAGTTAGTATCCCATAACACAAGTCTCGAACTTTGGGGCTAGCTCAATCGGTGTGATTTGTTTGTATATATTTATTTATTTATAGACTATAGAGGGTGGAAATATTCGGAAAGGAATATTATTTTTATTGTACTTCTGGTGTCTCAGGGGTGTCATCCTCAACTACCTCTCTGGTGGTTGCAGGTATGGCATCAGATATGAGCGCACGGCCTCCCGAGCTGCAACTTGCTTTTTTCCACTCATCCAAGTGAGTACTAGCCGTGTGGTTTCCAGCAGAGTAGAATAGGACCACTCCAAGTCTTCCCATGGATGTCGTAAGAGGCGACTTAGGAAATACAAGCTAAACAAAGCTCATAAACATCAATGTGACCTCTCTAACCTGTCTGGCCAGCGAGGAGTGCGCAGGCCAAATCCTCTGTCTGCTCTGGCCAAGTATGATAGTACAGAGAGGGTTATGCTCCTGCAGTGGAGACGAAAAAGACCTGATGATGATGATGATGATGAAGTGAGTCATCATCATCATTTCGAGTAGGTGTCACGGTCAATCGACCATGCACACCCTGGTGTTAAAGTTCTTCGGAACCGCCTCTCGGCCTCTGACGTGTTTCCTTTAAAGACTACCAGATGGCAGCCGGGACCGGCTTAACGTGCCTTCCGAAGCGCGGAATCATCTTTATTATCAGACAATCAGGTGATTCAAGCCTGCAATGTCCTAACCAAACTGGAAACAACTAAACAAAGTATGCTTCCGGTGGGAATCGAACCCACGACCTCCGGGTCAACAGGCAAACGCCTTAACCACTGGACTACGGAGGCTGTTGAATGAAGTGAGTAGTATCTCAATACCTTCCTTCCCTTCTCAAATCCAACAAATTTCTTTGCTTCTCCGACGTTATGCGTCGGAAGCACAAGAAGCCCTCTAAACTGCGTTCGCCAACCCGCCTGCCAAGCGTGGTGAGTATGGCAATATCCTCCCATGGAACGAAGTATCCTCAGGAGACGCCTTTGTCCAGCAGTGGATATTTACGGCTGGAATTCTGTACTAACTTGGAGATAAATGGTCCACCTGATGCAAATGGCTACAGAGGAAGAGAAAGACCGAGAAGGATATGAAATGAGTGTTTTACACAGGATATGAAAGACAAGGGGGGTAAGAATATGGTTAATGGCTTGGAGAAATGGAGGGAGTTGACATGCAGAGCCGAAGATGATGATAATGACTAACTGATTAAGACTGCGTCTGTGGTTAAGGATTTGTCTATAGACCCGGCGGTCGTGGGTTCGATTCCCACGGGAAGCATACTTTGTTTAGTTGTTTCCTGTTTGGTTAGGATATTGCAGGCTTGACCTGATTGTCTGATAATAAAGATGATTCCGTGCTTTGGAACGCACATTAAATCGTTGGTCCCGGCTACCGTCTGTTAGTCGGATGTAGTTATAGAAACCACGTCAGAGGCCGAAAGGCGGTTCCGAAGAACTCTGACCAGGATGTGCATGGTCGATAGACAGTGCCACCTACACGAAATGATGAGTATTTTTATAAGTGTTTACTTTGCATTCACAATGCTATTTTGATACACTCTCAATAAATTGAGAGTGGTGACGCGAGCCTTAATGCGTATAAGGCGAATAGGATATGGTGGAGATTTTCGACGCCGAGTTTATAACATGCGGTAGCTCGATTGGTTGAGCGTAGGTCGTACATAGCACCTAAGGTCGGATCAAATCCCACCCGCGTGGAATATTTCCTCCGTATTTTATTACTCAATTTAAAAAGAGAATATATGTTTTAGATTGGCCTGGGTCTTCAATTTGTGTATGATAAAATACAGTATCGTTGAATTAGTATCCCACGACACAAGTTCACAACTTACTGTGGGGTTAGCTCAATCTGTGTGATTTGTCGCTATATTTTTATTTATTTTAATTCGTTCTTCCATTTTCCGTGACAACAGTTATGAAAGAATTTCATAGAAAAATTATAAGCTGTTTTTTTCTGAAAGTTCCAAGTATCTAAAAAAAACCAGATACATACTAACTAATGTAAGCTAAGTCGAAAAAAAATCATTAACTTGAAAATTGTTCATATTTTCACAGGATGAAATTTACTGTGTCTATGACTTTTTCTCATCTTATCATGACCTATTTACCAAAGCTTTAGCTACCAAAGCTTACAAAGTAAGCTATAGCGTTTCATTAAGTTGAAAGTAAATACTTTATTAATCTAGGCTAGCTAATAACGCAGCAACCTGGAATAAATTCAGGTTGTATAATGAATGCTAAGATTAAGATTCGTGGCCGCGGGTCGTTCTTTTGTTTGCATTGTGGCCGCGGACCGGGGCTGCGAGGTATACTCCAACGCATAAATAAACTTCCTTAGAAATAAAAAATATATACCTTCTTGCTGTGGACCAGAACTTTGTTCTCTGTCGAAGAAAAAGCACAAGTGATTAAAGGTAAGTATTAAATAAAAATAGAAAAAACTCTGAGGTAATGTAAATTGCTATTAATTAGAGATACAAAATTCAACACTTTGTTTTTTGTTGCAGAATATACTCGTATGAATACATATCATCATTTTATCTATGTCAATTAATACAAATGAAAAAAACATTAGTGAACATATGAGTCTTCAAATCGTTGTAATCGTAACTCTATACTAATCATAACTATATCATGTTGTAACTTATACTTTTTCTCCTTAGACAACAGTTTTCTAGGTTCTTTCATTTAGTTTTTTTTTTTGAGAAAATAAAAAAATCTAAATTTGTTGCTCATGTATATTTGCTTACCATGATGAGAGTCGTAAAGATAAAAATCTCACAAGTGGTCAATTATGCTTCTTCTACCTCAAAAATTATGACCTTTATCTGAAAAATAATGTATTTGTGTATTATAAATATTATCACCACTCCTAGATAGAAAAATAACGTTTTTTTTTTTGATGATTCTAAACTTCTGAGACTAACTCTAAGGCTGGATAAAAATATACTTTTGCAATATCGATGTGTCTGTTTATATTACATACTTATCTGAAGCAATCTTTGCTTAATTTTTAGATGATATTTAATGTTTGTACTTTTATTTCTCATCAATTTTCTTTAGTATTGCACTTACGCACCAGCCACACTTTACTCTCTGATTGGTTTCATGGTTGACTGGTAGAGAATGCCCTGCATTTGTCTTATAAAGGGTAATGATGTTGACATAAATAAATAACTCTTTTCATCATTTTTTTCAAATGTACGGGTACCTAAAAGTTCACACAAAAGATATTTACAATATTTCCCAGTTTATTGCAGCCGACTGTACTAGAATGGCTCGCGGCGTTCATGTAATGCACGTGGGACGACACCGGTTGATAGTACAGAGCTCCTACCGATTTTAATATTAAAATACTAAGTCTTTATTGTTCGGGTACGAACAGATTCATACTTTGTTTTTTTATACTAAAGACACTTCGATCAAATATGATGGTAGATACACAGTCTCATACAAAATAAAGCTTTAATAATGTCCCCGAGTCAAAACATCATCCATACTTACAAACAACGACAAAAACATACTGAAAGTATAACTCCATCTTTTTTTTCACTTTTGATGCGTAGTTTTACCATCTTTTCACTGTACCTTCGTCATCGCGAGACGTGTGAATGCTAGCGCGGTTTATTGAAACTGTGGACAAAACAGCTCCGAAAGTCGATTAGTGCGCTGCTTTGCCGGTGCCACTTTTCGAGCGCGAATCGTGTATCTACATTATATTTGATCGAAGTAAAGACATAATGAAAAGACTAGGCAAACATAGGTAATAACTGTAATCACCATGAAAATAGCCCACCATAAATTTGTAGTTACTGAGAGCTAGTTAAGCAAGGATTTTTCTAATTACCAATTTATCTCAATGTCTATTTATTGGCTTCGGGTTTTTCCTCGTGAAGTCTTTTATAAGATGTGGAATTAGACAAAAAATAGGGCTTCATATATTAAAAAAAGATACTTGTGATGTAAATTTGAATTAAAACAATTGGTTGTCAGTAAAATCGGTTTACGAAAGATGATGTACGCGGTAACGGTGGGAGAGAGATAGATGCGTCACAAGCCAAACGCTAAGGCCGATCGTGCCTCTCTATCGCTTGTTCCGCGCTCTTGCTTGCACATGGAACGTGACACTTTTACGTACGTGCAGCCAGCGTTCATCGATTTAAGAGACGTTATCACGTCGAAATATTCATTAAATTTCAAAAGGAATACTATAAAAATTTTTGGGCCTTTATATTGATAGTAATATGAAATGGCAATCGCATATTGACTATGTGGCAAGAAATGTTTTTAAATTTTCATATGCTCTACGTATGTTGAGGAAGGTGGCCAATAAAGAAACTGTATTAACTGCATACCATGGTTTCGTCGCATCACGACTCAGATATGGAATTATTTTTTGGGGGAATGCTACAAATGTTCATAGATTGCTAATAGCGCAAAAAAGTTGTTTATGTGCTATCTGCAACCTAAAAATACGAGATTCCTGCCGTCCGCATTTTAAAATTCTAAAAGTTTTGACGTTTCCTTCCCTTTACATTTATGAAGTTGCAATCCATGTAAGACGTAATCCTCATCTGTATGCGAGTGTCAATAGTGCAAGACGTCGCGATTTTTTATATAATAGGCCTAATGTAAAAACTACTCTTTTTAAAGAGAGTATATTCGGTATGGCTCCGAGAGTATACAATAGGTTACCGAAAAATATAAAAGAATGTCAAGATTTCAAAGTCTTCAAAAAACTTCTGTTAGAATACTTAACTGGAAAAGCATATTATACAATTGAAGAATTTTTTAATGACTATTGATATATAATGAAATAATAAGACTCATACATTTCTTGTGACTAACTACTTGGTTTATTTATATTTAATATTGTTTAATGTATTGTGACATAAATTGTAAAAATGACATGTACCTATTTAAAATTTGTATGCCTGAATGGCGAATCGCAGCTTGTACTTATCCAATTAATCTAAGAACCATGTAACCTGTGATAGACAAATAAATATTTTAAAGTTTGAAGTTTGAAGTTTGAATAAAAAGTACGTTTCTGAAAGCAGCATCTATAGCTTGAATGCTGTTTTTAAGCCAGTTATTAATTATATCCTTACTAATATTATAAATGCGAAAGTGAGTTTGTTTGTTTATTTGTTTGTTTGTTTGTTACGCTTTCACGCCGTCACTACTGAACCGATCATCATGAAATTTTGCATACAAGTTCTCTGGACTACGGAGAAGGACATAGGCTACCTTTTATCCCGGGAATAAGTACTATTCCCGAGGGACCGACATTGACGCGGGCGGAGCCGCGGGCGAAAGCTAGTTTTAAACATAAATATTTTATTTTGCTTCCGTACTGGTCTGGGATAATAGAAAAAACGTAGAATGTACTAGCTGCTTCACTTCGTGCGTAGACCGTAAAAGCCGATCGAGGGATTGGGCTAAAATCTGCGAAATCATGTTAATAGGCGATGCAACTAGCAACCCATTACTATTATTAATCCATTTTCTACCAACACGCTAAACGTGGCCTTTCAGTCTTATAAACATAGGCTCTCTCTACCCCGTAAGGGATAAAGACGTGATAATATGTATGTATGTATGCGAATGGAGTCGCAACAGCAAGTAAATTATATTTTGAACAGAACTTCCCGCACACAACATAATCACCCACAACAAAATAAACAAATTCTCAACTAAACTATCAAATTCCCAGCCAGTCTTAGGGACGATATTTATCTGTTGGGCAGCTTTTATTGGGCGGACTGGTCACTTCGGAATTTGCGCTATTTATTTATTGTACCACCGCGCGCGGTGACATATGTTTGGGACAGTCGCGGAGAAAAGTTTTAGGGGTTTAAATTCTAAATTATTAAGTATTAATAGTTTTTGATTTATCCATACATGGATCCACTGCAGGAGCATGACCCTATCTGTACTACCAGAACCATACTTTGCTAGAGCAGACAGAGGATTTGGCCTACACTCTCCTCGCTGGCCAGACGGGTTAGACAGGTCTCATTAATGTTTATGAGCTTTGTTTAGCTTGTATTTTCTAAGTCACCTCTTATGACCTATTCTACTCTGCCGGAAAATGGCCGGAAACCACACGGCTAAATTAGTCAAATGAAGTATTACTTCATCACTTCTATTACACACACAGTATTATTCTTCAAGAAAGTCATAATACAAGTTTTTGATTGTTTTAAATATTAGTATATATATATATATATATATATATATATCTTTCGATACATTGCTATGATAGGTCATAAAATACATAAATACATATATATTATCACGTCTCTATCTTTTACGGGGTAGACAAGTAGACAAAACCTAAGGCCACGTTTAGCGCGTTAGTGGGCCTAAAGGTGGAAAACGGAATCAAAATAGTGATGGGTTGCTAGCTGCATCGCCTATTGTCATGTTTCTTTCGATTTTCGCCCATTCTCTTGACGGGCTTCTACGGTTTGCGTGGGTAGAGAAGCAGATGGAACATTCTACATTTTTTCTTTTTTCCCAGACCAGCACGAAAGGCGAAAAGGATTTTTTTGATAAAAAAATAATGTGAATTATCCACATTATTTTTTGTATTTTGTTCATTTTGCACAAAAAGGCGTATCGAGCTAACCTTGACTTCTTTATTTTTTAAACTTTAAATCCATAATCGACAAATTGCATGTGTATTGTGTATTCATCTGTACATCGGAGTATATTAAACGTGGAGAAGGCGGCGAGTGGTCGCCAGCATTTGGTTTTTATACACCAATACTTTGTCGCATTCCTGCAGACTTTTGTATATTGGATAGAGTAGAGTTAATAGTGTCATAGAGTCGTCCACAGTTTTAAAAGCGTGTATTGTGATATCGGCTATTTTATACTGAACTAGCTTTCGCACGCGTCAATATCGTTCCTTTGGGAACAGTACTTTTATCCGGGATAAAATGTACCCTATGTCCTTCTCCGCACCCCGGATAACGTGTATGCAAAATTTCATGATGATCGGTTCAGTAGTTACTACGTGAAAGCGTAACAAACAAACAAACAAATTCGCATTTATAATATTAGTTAGGAAGGATGAGGATTAGGATATTTACTTAATATAAATAACTTAGAAATTGTTAAAATATTAGCTCAAACATATACTGACGTAGTTAGGATTAAGAGTTGTTGATTGAAAAGCAATCGAGGTTTATTCTTCTTTTTTGGAGGTCAAAGTTTACTTAGCATGAATTTGAATAATGCCACTAACATTGACTTTTGCGACGACATTCAGCTGCCTCTTTTAGTATTGCAAAAAAGCCAAGTTCTCTAAACAATGTTTATTATTTTTAAGTTTTTTCTGAGTACGTATAAAATATTTTTCTTATGGATTTGGTGGAAAATAAATTTTATTAACTAAATGTTGCAGACACCAAGTAAGGCTGCGATTCAAACCTTTATCTCACGCAGCGGTATATAATACAGGGAGTATCTGTACGCTTGACATATTCTTCAAACGTCGACACAGCCTGAGAATATGAACATCATTTAGTTGGTGTCCACTACTGACAACTGTAATATCATTAAATTCGAGTAGGTGACACAATCAATCGACCATGCACACTCTGGTATCAGAGTTCTTTGGAACCGCCTCTCGGCCTTTGACGTGGTTCCTTTAACGACTACCAGATAGCAGCCGGAACCAACGGCTTAACGTGCCTTCCGAAGCAAGGAACCATTTTTATTATCAGACAATCAGGTGATTCAATGTCCCAATCAAACTGGAAGCAAATTAATAAAGTATGCTTCCCGTGGGAATCGAACTTACGACCCCCGAGTCTACAGGCAAACGCCTTAACCACTGGACCATGGAGGTAGTTAAAAATAAGTGGAATAAAAAAAATATAGAGGAAGGGGAGGCGAGAGATCTCCCATAAAACAATAGTTAAAGAAAATAAAATCTCTTGAGCCAGCTCTACGCCGTGTCTATTCCTTCCACACTCTACATTCCTAGCGAGTCGGGCTACTAATAAGAGCGGCTAATAAATCTAGCATAATGTCAGCGTTATTGATTCCTGTCATTTGGGGATGTTCCTGTTTATCCTGTTGTCTATTAGCTATATAGATAGGAATGGATAGAGCGGAATGTTAATAATGGTAACAAATTGTTTGTTTTTGTCTTGTCTCTTGGATTTCTATGTAATTCATAAAAGCTTAAGGAAAAATTTGGACTTCTTAAGTTAAAGTAAATTTTATAATAATACTTTCGCCCGCGGCTCCGCCCGCGTCAATGTCGATCCTTCGGGCATAGTACTTTTTCCCGGGATAAAAGGTAGCCTATATCCTACTCCATACTCCAGAGAACTTGTATGCAAAATTTCATGATGATCGGTTCAGTAGTTACGGCGTGAAAGCGTAAAAAACAAACAAACAAACAGTTTGTTTGTTTGTTTGTAAACAAACAAACTCACTTTCGCATTTATAATATTAGTTAGAATTAGGATTAGGATTTCTGGCCGGCGAGGAGAGTGTAGGCCAAATCCTCTGTCTGCTCTGGCCAACTATGGCTCTGGTAGTACTGATTCTCTTCTCGCGCAGATCGTAAAAGCCGAACGAGGGAACGGGCAGAATTCTGTGGAATCTTGTTAATAGCCGATGCGGCTATAGACCCATCACTATTTTGATTCCGTTTTTCACCTAATGCCAACCAACATGATAAACGTGGCCTTCGGGTCTTATTTACCTAGGTATATAAGACTCTTCGGGTCTTCTATACCTAGGTATAGAAGACTTTTCCCTTGCGGGGTAGACAGAGCATAGGCTCTGTCTGGGAGAAAAGAAAAAACGTAGAATGTACCAGCTGCTTCTCTTCTCACGCAGATCGTAAAAGCCGAACGAGGGAACGGTCGAATCTTGTTAATAGGCGATGCGGCTAGTCACCCATCGCTATTTTGATTCTGTTTTTCACCTAATGCCCACCAACATGATAAACGTGGCCTTCGGGTCTTATATACCTAGGCTCTGTCTACCCAGCAAGGGAAAAAGACGTGATACTATGTATGAATGTATGTATGTAATATTTAATTCCAATTATCATAACTACAAACGAATAGCGGAAAACTAAACTTATTTATTACTAGCTTTCGCCCGCGGCTCCGCCCGCGTCAATGTAGATCCCTCTGGAGCAGTACTTTTTCCCGGGATAAAATGTACCCTATGTCCTTCTCCATACCCCAGATAACGTGTATGCAAAATTTCATGATGATCGGTTCAGTAGTTACAACGTGAAAACGTAATAAACAATCAAACAAACTCACTTGCGCATTTATAATATCAGTTAGGATTTATTATTTACTAGCTTTCGCCTGCGGCTTCGCCCGCGTCAATGTGGATCCCTCGGGAATAGTACTTTTTCCCAGGATAAAAGCCTATGTCCTTCTCCGCACTCCAGAGAACTTGTATGCAAAATTTCATGATGATCGGTTTAGTAGTTACGGCGTGAAAGCGTAACAAACAAGCTCACTTTCGCATTTATAATATTAGTAAGGATTATTAAGGATTTATTGTTTGGGTAACGTAATGATAATCTTTTAAACAACAAAATCGACTTCAACCAAAGAACTAAAGAACTTTCAAATATAAAAATAATTTTCTAAATCGCTTATTCAAAGTAATCGAAAACATACTTAAACAATTACGATAAATTAAGAACCTACCTTGTAAAGTCGGAAAGAGGAACGAGTCTCGTTACGACCACGATGGATGTAACTCCATTGAAACGTCAACGGAAACAAATAATAAAAAGGTTCGTGCTAAGTCCCGTTTATATACATAATTATGTGTCAATCTGTTTGTACTATAAATAACGTCTGAATTGAGCAAAAACAGAAACATCATCACCAATAAACAATAAACTTTCAAAATGGCATCGTATATACAGGGTGCGGAATAAAATCATCATTAATTCGTGCCACCGACGTAGGTAATGGCCTCTCGTTTGAACAACCTGTATACCGGATGCGAATTAATCGACTATTCGAAACATTCCGTCGATTTCATAGTCGAGTGACTCGATTTGTGTGTGTAATCGATGTGTCGTTTATGTTTGAGTAACATTTTAAATCCATCTTTTTTTTGTATTACTTCCTTATTACTTCTCTTGATATTGCATTTGATAAATTAAGAGAACTATTGATTACCGCCAAAAGTGGTAATTTTTGGCGGTAATTAATAGTTTACCGACACAACTTTTTTTTAATAGCTGTTTAGTTCCTACGGCCAGGCAAAACCCTCCTCTTTACTTTTACACTTTGCTCTCTCTCTCTCTCTTACACAACCTTCATCATCATCATCATCAGATCTTATTAGTCTCCACTGCAGGAGCATTACCCTCTCTGTACTACCGGAGCCATACTTGGCCAGAGCAGACAGAGGATCTGGCCTACACTCTCCTCGCTGGCCAGACGGGTTGGAGAGGTCTCATTGATGTTTATGAGCTTTGTTTAGCTTGTATTTCCTAAGTCGTCTCTTACGACCTCCATAGGAAGACTTGGAGTGGTCCTATTCTACTATGCCGGAAACCACACGGCTATCTTACATTAATGAAAAGTTATACCAAAAATACTTTCTACAAGTAATTTACTACAGAACTACATAATTAGATTTTTAGAGTGAAAATTTCTTTAGCAGCGTTGTACACTTTTTGGAAAAATTTAAACACGTGACCTGAGAACGCCGCAAAGACGAGTTTTCACTTCGATTCTCACTGCCGGCACTCACGGAGTGCAACCCGTTGTTTTTTAGGGTTCCGTACCCAAAGGGTAAAAACGGGACCCTATTAATATCGCTCCGTTGTCCATCTGTCTGTCTGCCCGTCTGTCATCAGGCTGTATCTCATGAACCGTGATAGTTAGGCAGCTGAAATTTTCACAGATGATGTATTTCTGTTGCCGCTATAACAGCATATACTAAAAAATAGAATAAAATAAATATTTAATAAATAAATAAATATATACGGACAAATCACACAGATTGAGCTAGCCCCAAAGTAAGTTCGAGACTTGTGTTATGGGATACTAACTCAACGATACTATATTTCATAAAATATACATATATAGATACACATCCAAGACCCAGTCCAATCTGAAAAAGATCATTTTCCATCTTGACCTGGCTGGGATCGAACCCGGGCACTCTCGTGTCGCATGCTGGCGTGTTGACCGCTGCGCCACGGAGCTAGCCAAAAGTTTAAGGGGGCTCCTATACAACAGATATGATTTTTTTGCCTTTTTTATAGATAACGGTACGGAACCCTTGGTGCGCGAGTCCGACTCGCACTTGGCCGGTTTTTATATGATCGGTTTAGGAGTAAGAGAATAAAATGATGTGTGGCGCTAGTTTCCCTGGTCTAAGCCCCTTATTGTTCGTGTTCCTACATCTACTTACAAATACAAACAAGCGAACCCACATGTAATTACTAGTGTATCTGACCCCCGCATAACACTTAACAGAAATCGTTCCGTACATCTGTTAATGGCTGGGTTCTATTAGTTTTTATTATCCCAAACTGTTTTCCTTGTGGGCTGCAATCGATATTAGTTTTTGCGATCGAGTACCTATTCATTCACTCATTCGTTCTGTTTTCGTTCTGTTTCGTTCAGACATGATGGAAAGCTAAGAAAAGGAAAGAGATAAGTATTATAGGCTAGTTTCCTAAAATAATAATTAGTCCGCCAGTTAGATATTCAAAAAATATTGGACACGTATTTTTTCTTATGTCGATTAATCAAAAAATGATAAAGATATGGCCCTTTGAAGTTCCGTGTGACGTCATAGTTTGCTAAACTTTTAGCAAGCTTTGACGTCACGAGCTCCCACTCCTGATCTTTGACGCGCTTTATCTTTATTATTTATTGTTTATTTGACAAAAGAAAAAATACGTGTCTAATATATTTTGATTATCTAACTGACGGCCTAATTGTTATGTTATTATTACGACCCAGGAAACTAGCCTATTGAAGCCTTTCATCACTGTGCATATTATCTCTACTGGATTTATGAGATAAGTAGTATTTTTTACTCTTTGTCCTGCCCACACCCACATAATAACCTTCACATTACATCTCAGTCCACTTATCAACAATAGCAATTTTTTAAAAGGTGCTCGAACAGCGGGTCTTGATGGGGCTTCTGCGCGATAAGATGGTAGGCTTCGAGTCGCAGCTCAAAGCTACAACATCAGTGGATCCAACTAGCCACATCAACAAGTCTCGTAGGGGAGTATGGATCTTTAAAGACGGTACTGCACGAAATAGTGAAAATTGACATGTTTTTAAATCACTAGTACTATGCGCTGAATTAATTAAATACATCAAAAGTATTTGTATAATTTAGATCGATCCTTAAACAAGATCGCCCCCTTATCGGAATTTTAAACAGATATATATGAAATTTAAAAATGATATATTTATTGTATGATATCTAAAAGCATTTTTCTTCGAAAACTTTGTAATTTGTACATCTAAAACAATAATTCTTACATGACAATATTTATATGTACGTCTCGGAGGTAGCCCCCTTTCTTATTTTTTTTTCTAAAGATATTAATATGAAAATATTGAGACGTTTCATCTTTTTTCCTATTCGCCGAATGGTTCTGCGCAGCCGCTTGCGCAGTAGCGACGTTTTTCGTTCGCGCAGCACCCGCTTAATAAGGAGGTTTCAGAAACGGTATCGTTGCTCTTCCAGCATATTGTGTCACTGACTACATCTCTTGATCACATGGAGACTCGGCATCGTAGAAAGATTTTTTTTCTCAGTGGTGTATCGGAGGATCTTATTCTCGCACGTGTAGCGCGTATGGCGATGGCAGCCGGGTTCAATCGTTATAAAACCAAATTTTACGACCTAATGAACAAAACAGGATACAAGTATGCATAGCCTAGCATTATGTCAAATGGTTACCATTACCACAAATATATAAAACCACCCTATGATACCTGCGTGAAACGCTTAGGTGAGGAAGGTAAAACTCCTGCCCATACATACATACATACATACATACTATCACGGCCCATATGCACGGTAAAATTTTGATCGTTCTGGACCCTCAAAGGGATGATTCAGTCCGTTCAAATAAACAACTTTTCCCATGGGACAAATGCTGGGAACTCAAAAATTTTTTTGACGTTCCCATACAAATTGACCGGGAGGCCGAATTTTTTTGTATGGTACTGCACATTTTTTTTTTTTTGATTTCTCAGCGTTGGTCACTTAGGAAAAGTTATTCATATCGACGGGCTGAATCACCCCTTGAAGTGTCCAGAATGATCAAAATTTCACTGTGTATAAATACATACTATCACGTCTTTTCGTAGACAGAGCTGAGGTCTATTAGGTGAAAAACGGATTCAAAATAGTGATAGGTCGGTTAGCTGGCTCACCTACTAACATGATTCCTCAGATTTTCGCCCATTCCGTCAGTCTCCCTCTTTTTTAGGGCTCCGTACCTCAAAAGATAAAAAAGAACCGACAGACTGGCAACCAAGGATCCTATAAGATCCTTGGTTGTCCGTCTGTCGGTCTGTCAAGACCCTTTTTCTCAGGAACGCGTGGTTATAAGTTATAGGTATGAGTTTTTAGTTAGATTGTATCATAATATATTTTTAATAATTTTTTACTCATTATAGATAACGGTACGGAACCCTTAGTGCGCGATCCGACTCGCACTTGACCGGTTTTTTTTTTCTTCTAAACCAGCATGGAAGTGTCGCCTGTTTTGATTATAGTTTTGCATATATAAACTACCTCCGTGGTCCAGTGACTAAGGCGTTTGCCTGTAGACCCGGGGGTCGTGGTTCAATTCCAGCATACTTTGTTTAGTTGTTTCCAGTTTGGTGATGACATTGCAGACGTGAAGCACCTGATTGTCTGATAATAAAGATGATTTCATGCTTCGGAAGTCGGAAGGCACGTTAAACCGTTTGTCCCAGCTGCCATCTGGTAGTCGTTAAAGGAACCACGTCAGAGACCGAGAGGCTGTTCCGAAGAACTCTGACATCAGGGTGTGTACTAGTATGGTCGATTGAAACGCTTAGCTTTCGCTCCGCTGTCTGTCCGTCTGTCGCCAGGCTGTATCTCAAGAACCATATTAGCTAGACAGTTGAAATTTTCACAGATGATGTATTTCTGTTGCCGCTATAACAACAAATACTAAAAAATAGAATAAAATAAATATATAAGGGGCTCCTATACAACAAACGTGATTTTTTTGCTTGTTTTTGCTCGATATTGATCACGGCGGATTAGTAGTACGCTGAGAAGAATACGCCGAAAGAAACTAGAAAGAAACAGTCCAAACAGTCCCTACGTGCCTGATTGAACATGACACCTACACGAAATGATGATTATAGACAACTATAATCATCATTATGTGATAGAATAATTAACGGCAGAGTTTAATATTCAAATATTAAACACTGCCATTAATTTCTCTATCAGTAACAGAGTAAGCAGGTACTCCATAATCCCACCAATCGTCCCTCCTTACAAAAACGCGAGAGCATTCAATGTTTCTGCCGAGATAATTATCGTCAGATACCGTATTGAGGTATAACGTGGATGTGCGGAGACTGGAAGAGTCAAACCAAAATATACATGAACTAGCTGTTCCCTTGACTTTGTGCGTCTCCATTGACCGGTTGACCTGCCCTCGTCAAGAATTACTATCTGCCGGTGGTAAGTCACCTCTTCACGGCAGTCGTTGGTTAAGTTTCATGCTGCATGTTTTGTATTAATATTTACATACATACATACATATTATCACGTCTTTATCCCTTACGGGGTAGACAGAGCCTAAGGTCATAAGACCGAAAGGCCACGTTTAGCGTGTTGGTGGCCGTGAAGGTAGAAAACGGAATCAATGGGTTGCTAGCCGCAACGCCTATCGTCATGATTCTTTAGATATTCGCCCATTCCCTTGACCGCCTTCTACGGTCTGCGCGGGAAGAGAAGCAGCTGGCACATTCTACCTTTTTTTTTCTCCCAGACCAGCATGAAAGAGGTTTTATTTTATTGTATTAATATTTCTCTGGGTATAAATGAGATTAAATCAAGCGCGAGAAACGCAGACACAATGAATTTTCTATTGTTATGCTGCCCAATCGGACAGCTTGGTGGTTGAGATGTCAATGAAGATATATTTGTTTGTAGCATTAAATTGATTTTACGTGTTTACTTTTCAGCATCATCATTGTCAGCTTTTTACAATCCACTGCTTTCCTTTTGTCTTTGCCATCCAGTTCTTATCAGAAATATGCTTTATGTAGTCGACCCTAGGTGGTGCCAGACACGGAGCAGATATAGAGAGGAGTTGCCCTAAGGAATATTTTCTATGAAACAATGCGTGGCACTTACAGGGGGTGAGGGGAGTATTATCTGTCTCACTCTATTTGCTCTGTCTCACTCCCTCCTTTATATCCATCTAGCGGCGAATAGCCCAACTACTTAATAAGTTCGATGTTGATCTTTCTTTTTAGTTTATCTATCCGTCACTAGATGTCCCTAACACCTACTGCTACTAAAAGAGAATTATGAAACTACATAAACATAATCTTTTTGTCAAGGTAAAAGTCTTTAGGCATAAATTTAGAACAAATTTCAGTACTTATGGTTATTAGTTATTACGATAATTAGCTTTAATATATTTTTATAGTTCTTACGTCCCATTACGCAAAGTGGTGCTATCTAACGATGAGTAGCACGGAACGTCGCCAAAAGATTCTTCTAGAATAATTTAAGTAAATTACGAATTAAAATACTTACAAATGAAATGTGATTCCTTCCATAGCATCTGAACGTTTATCGGAGTAGTTTTTACATGATATAATACAACACTTCATGATTTTCTTCGTAAAAAACAAGAAAAGTCCGAAAATCTCACTGTGTGCACAGAACGAACCACGTACGAACATTGACAGCTACAACAGCAGACTAATAGGCCACGCCTACTCTCGATGTTAACGTGATGACGTCAGGACCTAGTTGGAATCACAGTGCACAGTAGCTTACGCCGTCTCCACTCTATATCTCCTCCGTGGTGCCAGACGTCCAACACTACGTTTCCCATCTCTGGGATATCACTTTTTAAGACACTTATTAACTACTTTTTAAGATACCTATTATTTTTCTTTCTTTTCTGTTTTTGTTTTTCATAGAACTTATGTTTCCATTGCCATTTCTAGTCAACCGATATCCCCCCCTCCCACTCAGCGCAGGTCTCTTGAAAGTCTCAATAACTCGTCAACGCGAATGACATCGTTAGTCGAAGTGGCGCAAAGAAAAGGCGCACTATCTACTTACAGGATGCCCGCGCCGGCTATACAGGGTGCTCATTTTTTGCTTTTTGTATTTTTTTCGATTTATGTTTTCGTCTTAAAGATGAGGGTGAATGACTTTTAACGTAATATTGTTTTAAAATATACTTTTACAAGTACTAGGCTAGAATATTAGTTACATAGGTTATCAGATATTATCATATTATGAAAAGAATTTAGCAGGCTAACACAATACGAAGTAATAATGATCAGTTAGTAAGTGCAACAAGGTGCTCGCACCGGCTACATAGGGTGTTTATTTTTTGCTTTTTTGTACAATTTTGATTTATTTATGTGGTCGTTTTAGTATTTCTTAAAAAGTTTGGTGGCGAATTACGTATTACTTTATATTCCAAAATAGTTAAGTTTTTATATATTGCGTTTTTTGGCATGATTCATAAATGTAAATTATCATTTGGCTTTAATGAAAAATCACCTCTTGGTACAGCAGAGTGCAAAAACGCATAAAATAGTTAAGTTTCTTTCGTGCTATCGCCCTACATCTTTTTCATTCAATGTCTTTTAAATTGACCCTACCCTCAGGTAAAGGTTGACTGAAAGAAATTTTGCATAGCGGTCTGCCTTTGTACCTATTTCCTTTAAGTTGTTTGCTAATTTTTATTATTAATAATGGTGAAATAAAGAGTTCTTTCTTGCCTTAACAAATTTCATCTAAATCGTCTCAGCAATTAAAGCGTGATGAGATAACAGACATACTGACAGAGTTTCTGAGAGAGACAGACTTTCGAATTAATAATATTATTAAAATGTATTAGACAGAGCCTAGGTATCATAGACATAGGTTCTGTCTACCCCGCAAGGGAAAAAGACGTGTGTATGTACGTATGTAAGTATTTATTATATTGGAGACCCTACTCACAGACTAGAGTTTGAGTGATAATAATTTTATTTGTATTCTTCTATGATGTGTTTTTAGAAATGAACTTTAATTAAAATATATATCACCTCCGAGAAAAGAATAAATAAATATATATGGCCAAATCACACAGCTAGCCTCAAGGTATTTTCGAGATTTGCGATAAGGTATATTGCCTCAACGAATAAAGAATTAAAATTAATTAAACTCAATTACTTCTCTCACTCACTCAGATAAAGTCAAAGATTACACAAAAAAATAAAATAAAAATGGGAACAGCCTGTGGCGAAGTATTGGCTAGATAACAACCTCATGTATAAAAAAATCTGCTACTGTCATTTTACGGACTTCCATCTCCCTGAGGCAAGTATCGACCTTATTTTATAAACATAAAGTTCTATTTTCTTTAACACATTACCAAGTCAAGATACACTTGACTCGCAACGTGATCACGCATCACTTGCGTACAAGTACCGAACGTATTTTGTATTTCGAACGGTGATATTCGAAGTTTGAACACAGCGGGACGTCTTCGGAATGATATGCGGTTGATTTTATTCTCTTTATTTTGTATTTTCCAGCCAGTATTGTTTTTTTTTTCAGAGCGAAATAAAATTTTATGGCGACATTACTATGTTTATTTTGTCAACGGATCTACAATGGTGTTTTTTGTTGGTGGGTTTTTCATTCTTGTTTAACATTTTCATCAAACAACTAACGCCATATTTAGTCTGTCAAACTTCGCTGAAAAGATTGTGAATATGTATGTGGGTGTGTTTTCTTTTAAACTTGCAATGGAGTGCGTTTTCAACAGAAATATTTCGCGAAATAAACTCAAATGTGACTAATGCCCAGTTTTGATTAGCAACGTATTACCTATATGTAAAGTATGGTATATCCGGAAGTATATATATTACCTAAAGTATGAAGTATATATAAAATAAGAGCATTAGATAAGAACTGGGTGGATACTACCAAAAATCGAGAAAAGTGGAAAAAAAGAGGGGATGTTTTTGCCCAACTGTGAGAAATGGAGAGCTAGGAAAAAAAAATACTTACTATGGTATATCCGGTAGTACAGAGAAAGTCATGCCCCTGCAGTGGAAACTAAAAATACTTGATGATACTGATACCTAAGTGTGTATCTGCGTTGATCACTTATTTGCCTCGACTCTACTTACTTTAGAACTAAAGAGTACAGAGGGTGTATACTAACTAATTTTTAAGGGATTGCTATTTTTAAAACAAAATTATGTAGGTATTAGTACCAGCTGACCAGATTTCCTTCGCGTCCTCGTTACTCGCTGACACAAAGACTTTGCCATTATCACGACTCTTAACCATTGTCTTGGACATAGAAGTGTAACAACTAGAAGAAAAAAACAGTTTCAATTATGTTTATAAATACACATTTTCACAATAAACACATTCATGTCGTAGCATCATTTCCCTGGTGTTAGAGTTCTTAGGAACCGCCTCTCGGTCTCTGACATGTTTCCTTTAACAACTACCAGATGGCAGCCGGGACCAAAGCCTTAAGGTGCCTTCCGAAGCACGGAATCATCTTTATTATCAGACAATCAGGTGATTCAGGCCTGCAATGTCCTTACCAAAATGGGATAAACTAAACAAAGTATCTTTCCCTGGGGAATCGAACCGATGATCCCTGGGTCTACAGGTAAACGCTTTAACCACTGGACCACGGAGGGAGTTTTCTGGACCGTTTTCCGATTGGCCTGATTTACATATCTATATATGTATTCTATTCAATTCTAGCTTATACTGTCCCACTGCAGGACAAAAGCTTCCCTTTCATCATATATGTATTAGTTATAAAATATAGTTTCGTTGAGTTAGAATCCCATAACACAAGTTAGTCTAGTATTACTCTGGTACTAGCTCAATTTGTGTGATTTGTCCTCATACATTTATTTATGTTTGGAATAGTTTACCCTACAACAGTTAGCTAATAAAACTAGATATCATACCTATCATTCAAGCAAGCAAAAACCACCGTACCATCCTGACATTGAACATCTATGTTACAAGAAATGCAATGTACAGTGTAAGACAACCGCCCTTGACACAGTAACACGCGGCTGACATGCAATGTTGAATAAGTGTACTAGGTTGATACAATATGTACTATCATTATCAGGTCTTTTTAGTCTCCACTGCAGAGCATGACCCTCTCTGTACTACCGGAGCATACTTGGCCAGAGCAGACAGAAGATTTGGCCTACACTCTTCTCGCTGGCCAGACGGGTTGGAGAGGTCTCATTGATGTTTATGAGCTTTGTTTAGCTTGTATTTCCTAAGTCGCCTCTTACGACATCCATGGGAAGACTTGGAGTGGTCCTATTCTACTCTGCCGGAAACCACGCGGCTATTATATTTGGTATATGTACTATTTATTTAAATTTATTTATCTATTTAAAATAACTTAACTAATGCTACAACTAATTCAAAACGCTATTTACAGACAATCGTTTTATACTTTTATATAACTTATAGCAGAGATAATAAAAGATTACTGCACTATAAATTTTTAACACTAAAATGAAATGCAATATTTCGGAACGATAGTTTGATATCGCGATCATGGATCACGATTCGCTAACCCCTTCGTCACAGTCATAAACCGAAATCAGATAAAATGAAACATGGCTGGCTGGATCAATGCAGCGAATTAATAAGGTCACGGCACAACACAACCTTCCGTCTGTCTTAGTGTACCGGTGTAAGTTCATTCTACGATACTAGAATTTATAACTAGAAGCGAGTATTTTTACACGACTGCGAAAAACGCAGTGTATTATTTTTATAAGTGTTTTATTTTCCATTCACAATGTTTGATATACTCTTATTAAATTAAGAAATAAAATATGGTGAAAAAAATTTCATATGGAGAATTTCGGCGCCGAGCATGAATTGTGCGGTAGCTTAGATGACAGAGCATAGGTCGTACCGTACATAGACAAGTTCAAAGTAGGTAGTTCAAGTCCCGCCTGCAAGAAATTTTTTCACCATATTTTATTTTTTATTTTATTAAGAGTACGCAGTGTATTGTTTTACGAGTTCATGAATGTATGTAGATATGTTAGTTTCTATCAAATGCTTCAACGGGTTGGGATATATGGGGTTTACAACCCTTACATCCTCCCGAGTGACATGGACAATTATTTTTTCTGCAAATAAAACATGCTTGTTCAGTAAGAAGTTAAGGTATTAACATTGATTTGTTTTCTCGTTATGTTTTTGTAGTGTTTCTGAGGCCAAAACTAGTTACGATTATGATGGTACAGAGTCAGAAACAATGATTTAACGAGCTCTGAAACCGGGAGAAGCTAAAAAAAGCTTGATTATAATGCGTCCTAAGCCATCAAGCTGGAATGGTAAACTTTTAAGTAAGTGGAAAGTTTTCCAAATTCCAAATTCATTTATGTTTTACCCGCTATGTATAACAGTTTTACCGGAGGCGGTCGCGATCTGTTATTTTCGTGCAGAATGCGTGACACTTACCCTTGCCGCCCCACTAAAAAAAGTTATACAAAGTTATATATTAATATAACTTCATATGACTTTTTTAAATCAAGTTATATATTTCAATCGTAAACCATTAAACTTTGTAAACAAAAATTATTAAATTATAACGGTAACAATTCAATCCCACTTCGGCCTATAAGGCAAAAGATGAGAGTTGCTGCTCTCCAAAGGCTTTTGCCATTGTTTCTTAGATTGGCCCTTCAGGCTTTGCATGCACGTATACGCGGCCCATCAGGCAATATGAGAGTTTGCAGTCTCTCCAAGCCTTGCGCACACAGGCAACGCCCAAAGCCGAAGTCCCTCCCTCCTGGGTGCTCTTTGGTGATTTTGTCTATAAAGGTTGAGGGCACTCTGCCCTCGCCCCAAACGTCCGGTGAAGTAGCGAAAACTCAATTAGAGTTAGCAACATAGTCCTTCCAAAAAAAATTATAATAATAATCACACTAAAATAAAAGCAGCGTTTTGCAACGATAGTTTGAAATATCGTAATTATTCTAAACCTAAATCGAATTAAAAAGCGATAAAAACCTTTTTCAATGAGACCAATGCTGAAACATTGGTGCCATAGGAAAAGTTGTTCATATTAGAGTCATCCCTTAAATAGAATGCCGAGGGTATGTTTACAAGCTGTAGAAAATGGTAAAGTCTGTACTAGTCTTGGAATAGTACCACCAATCGACAGCACGTCACGCGACGGAGGCATGCAATACTATCGGTGCAGCTATTCCTGAACGCAAATTGATTTACTGCATTCTTGTTAAGGGTCGGGCTAGCTAGTATGGCGATGGACTTTTTTAAAATAAAAATAAGTTTCTTCCTCCAACATGCTAAATGTGGCCATAAGGTCTTAGAGGCCTAGGCTCTGTCTACACCGCAAGGGAAAAAGACGTGATACTATGTATGTATGTAAATTATTTATTCTAAGGGCTTAAGGCTAAAAAACCTTTTTATATGTATTATTTTCTATTTTGTTTTATATCACGAATAACTCTATAATAACTGAGTCGCTCGTATTCGATCGTAGTTACCGTAATAGTTAATATTAATAATAATTTTCATTTCCTTTTTAGATTATAAATGTTAAACCAAATTATTACACTATTTTTTATACTTTTTCAATCTGTTAACATTAGTTGAGTTTAGTTTTTAACATTATTATATTTTATAATTACAAACTTGTTGCTTACACATTATCACGCCGTACACGCATATTTAGGATACTGACAAGTGCTTTCATTTGGAGTAATAATTATGTTATTATATGTCATAATCTGTTTTGTGTGTCAATAAATAAATAAATAAATAAACTCACGTGGAAATTCAGCTCAGGAAAACACAGTTTTAGGTATCAAAAGAAGACTTCTTTCAGGACCATTAGAGTGGGACAGGATTGTGGAATGGACTCCCTCCCGGGATTTTACCCTGCGTGCTATGACTTGAGGTCCTTCAAAAGGCGTGTTTATAGGTATTTAAGAGTCGGCAATGCACCAGCACCTCCTTTGGTGTTACAGATGTTTATCATCATCATCATTTCGTGTAGGTGTCACGGTCAATCGACCATGCACACCCTGGTGTCAGAGTTCTTCGGAACCGCCTCTCGGCTGACGTGGTTCCTTTAACGACTACCAGATGGCGGCCGGGACCACCGGCTTAACGTGCCTTCCGAAGCACGGAATCATCTTTATTATCAGACAATCAGGTGATTCAAGCCTGCAATGTCCTAAACAAACTGGAAACAACTAAACAAAGTATGCTTCCGGTGGGAATCGAACCCACGACCCCTGGGTCTACAGGCAAACGCCTTAACCACTGGACCACGGAGGCAGTTAAATGCAGATGTTCATGGGCGACGTTGACCACTTTCCATCAGGTGGCTCGTCTGCTAGTTTAACGTTAAATATAAACAAAAAAAAAAAATAGGGAAGTTCCGGTAATCTGTTATTAGATAACAACGAGTCAGTTGTCACTGCTTGTTAAATATTATGTAACGATAACAGCTCATTGCACTCTACGGAACAGTGCCGCCATCTATTGGTAAGGCGCCAAACCGACGAGCAGCACTTTGCTGTCAACCAGTCAACTGCAAGCAATCGACAGATATAACTGCAGCTGTCGAAAAACCTAACTGCAGATGTCGACAGAACAAGTTGCAGCTGTCGACACTGTTCGGCAGCAGAATTCGACACGTTGACCGATGCAGCCCACCAATGACTGCAAAAATACTGCTGTTGAACAGTGCCGACAGCAACACTTTGCTGTCCAGTCAACTGCAAGCTGTCGACAGTTGCAGTTGTATCTGTCGACTGCTTGCAGTTGACTGGTCAATAGCAAAGTGCTGTTAGTGACTGCTTAGAAACTGTGCTATGTACAGCTCTTTAATTGTATGAGGTGACGCTGAGCTTCCACATTCTAAATCCATGAGACCGACTCGAACCTTTATGTTTCAAATAAAAAAATAAAAAATAAAGTGCTCTATGCCTTTTTCAAGTCCTTTTCCATACTTTCTGAGCCGACTGCAACAGCGGGAGGTATGTCGCAGACACTAGTATCGCGTCTATCGGGAAGTATATATTTTTCCTGATAGCGGCCGCCGACGCGACCTTTTCGCGACGATTTATTGCAGCCAGATCTGTTTTATGACTGAAGGGTTGGAAGGTCGTAGATATGATTTGAGCAGTTGTTTCAAAGACAAGAATGAGGATGATATATACTTATTTTTATTGGAATATCAAGAATTTTCTTATTAGCTTTTATCCGCGGTTCCGCTCGCGTCAATATCGCTCCCTCGGGAACAGTATCTTATTCCGGGATGAAAGGTACTCTACGTTCGGAAGAATCCTATGTTTGGAAGAACATAGGGTACCTTTAATGATCTCTGGCGTAAAGAGAAACGTACACAAGAGATCGTGTATGGAAAATTTCATGATGATTAGTTCAGTAGTTAAGGCGTGACAGCGTAACAACCTCACGTTCGCATTTATAATTTAACTAGCTTTCGCCCGCGGCTCCGTCCGCGTCAATGGCGATCCCCCAGGAACAATACTTTTTCCCGGGATAAAATCTCCTTCTTCGTACCCCAGATAACGTGTATCCAACATTTTATGATGATCGGTTCAGTAGTTACAACGTGAAAGCGTAACAAACTCACGTTCGCATTTATAATATTGAGTAACGATTAAAGTAAAAGAATATTTATTTTTACACCAGTTTTCAATAAAATTACACATTTTACGAGGATTTCTGCAAATGCGAGCAAAATTAGCTTCAAATACAAATTGTGAGTGACGCGCTGAGCGGTGATATCAACCGGACACAAATTCGATTCCCATCCATCACCAATCGCGGCATTAGTGTTAGCGCATTATCGCGCAATTAGTGATGTCACATATGGCCGCGACTAGGGTTGGCTCTAGTTATATTATTTCTAGTGATCGGACCCGACGGGGTATTTCTTAAACTATAAAAATTGAATAAGCACGGGGTGGTGATATCTACTTCACTTATATGTAGTGCGCGCTTATTGATGACGGTATTATTTACTCTTGATTTATTAGTCTAAAATGAACTAAATATACTTCGCTCATTCCGATCACTGATAATAATAAGCAACAGTAGCCTTACTCTTATTAAATTAAGAAATAAAATATGGTGAAAAAATTCCAAGCGGGCGGGATTTGAACCTGCGACCTTAAGTCTATGTACGACTTAAGGTCGCAGGTTCAAATCCCGCCCGCTTAAAACTTTTTCACAATATTTTATTTCTTAATTTAATAAGAGTATATCAAAATAGCATTGTGAATGCAAAATATAGCAGTAGCCTTACCTTAGTTTGGTTAATAGTTGCTTTTAATTGGACCTTGCCTGCAACTTGGAAACTGATTCTTCAAACTTGCCAAAACTAGCGAGGCATCGACACGGTGAGCTCTGTGCATTAAAAAGTGCTGAAGTTACCAGAAGATGATGACGAAGTAGAACTAGCTACAATATCTTCGACAGCATCTGACCTCCTAATCAACGCGCTGAAAGGCGGGCGGCGCAGGCGACGAACCTCAGTAATCGAGGGACTGCAGTATTGCGACGTCCTTGACACTCGCCCTGAAGATGGCCACCTAAATTGGCCAAAGCTTGTCGGCGATACTGACTAAAAATACATGAGTACCGTACATTGTTATAGTAACCAAAGAAGCTCTTATTACTAATGTATATCTACAGCTATAAAGACGAATACTCATCAAAAACAGAATTTAAACTTCAAAATGAATTGGCTGAAACTTGTCCGCAATACTGACTAAAAATACATGAGTACCGTACGTTGTTATAGTAACCAAGAAAGGTTTTATTAGTAGCTGTAACTCTACCGCACAACAGAGGAAGTTCTCATCAAATACCTACAGGATTGAAACTTTAAAAATGAATTGGCTGAAATTCGTCGGCGATACTGACTAAAATACCTAAGTACCATACGTTGTTACTATATGTATCTCTACAGCTAAACAGACGAAGTACATCAAATACCTACAGGATATAAACTACAAAACTAACTGCTCGTTGGCAGCCCTCGCTTAATGAAGTTTGCGGCGGCCCTGTCAGTACAACACGGCCAGTGACGTGGGGAGCGCGGGACAACTGCCACTATGTATTGGAGATTGTATAGTTTGATACTTGTTTTTGGCTATTTGTCTAGTTCATTGAATTTGGGATATAGTTATGATTCTTCTATGCTGGTGTGGGAGAAAAAAAAACGTGGAATGTTCAGTTAGGGACGGAGATACCTGACCAGGTCGAAACCTATATCTTGGATTTTCTCTTAAACTATAAATTATATTAACATGGAAATGAATATGTAGTAAGACTTGACTTAAAATCTTTCTGTATATAAATTTTCCTGTTATTATTAACTATGGCTAGCTCCGTGGCGCAGCGGTCAACACGCCAGCCTGCGACACGAGAGTGCCCGGGTTCGATTCCCGGCCAGGTCATGAAGGAAAATGATCTTTTTCAGATTGGCCTGGGTCTTGAATATGTATCAATATATGTATTTGTTATAAAATATAGTATCGTTGAGTTAGTTTCCCATAACACAAGTCTCGAACTTACTTTGGGGCTAGCTCAATCTGTGTGATTTGTCCGTATATATTTATTTATAGTTTAAGAGAAAATCCAAGATATAGGTAGAGGGCCTGGTTAGGTATTTCTGTCCCTGACTGTACCAGCTGTTTCGTGTCCCGCACTGATCGTAAAAGCTGATTGAGGGAGTGGGCCGAATCATATTAGTAGGCGATGTGGCTCTATTTTGATTCCATTTTTCACCTAAGGCCCACCAACATGCTAAATGTGGCTTTTAAGTCTTAAAAACGTGGGTTCCGTCTACCTCGCAAGAGAAAAAGGTTTCTTGTGTTTTAAATTATGTTCTATTCATCTGTTCTAACAAAATTGCTGCTGATGAATTAACGCGTAGTCACAACACGTCTTATTATAGCGTTTCATCATCATCATCAGGTCTTTTTAGTCTCCACTACAGGAGCACGACCCTCTCTGTACAACTAGAGCCATACTTGGCCAGAGCAGTCAGAGGACTTGCCCTACACTCTCCACGCTGGCCAGACGGGTTGGAGAGCTTTCTCAGATGTTTATAAGCTTTGTTTAGCTTGTATTTATAGCGTTTGATTCTAACTAATTCGTAGAAGTCAATCAAGGGCATAAATGAGAACGTGAGGAATACAATATTGCTGTTTTTCTTATATTCTGTATCTTGTGGTTTAATTAAATATAAATAAAGATATACGGACAAATCACACAGATTGAACTAGCCCCAAAGTAAGTTTGAGACTTGTGGGATACTAACTCAACGATACTATATACGGTAGAAATCCAAGACCCAGGCCAATCTGAAAAAGATCATTTTCGATCTTGACCTGACCGGGGATCGAACCCGGGGCCCTCATGTCGCAGGCTGGCTTGTTAACCACTGCGCCACGGAGCTCGCCCGTTTAGGACCATCGCCTTTACCTAGGATCAAGGGTGACGCCAGCCTAGGCCGAGGGGAGGAGGGGAGAGGAACTCGGTGAAAGGATTTTTGACGTGAGAATGTCTTATAAATCGATGAACGTCGGCTGCACGCAAGAAAAAGTGTTACGTTCCGTGTGCAAGTGAGCGCAGAACAAGCCATAGAGAGGGACGATTGGACTAAGCGTTCGGCTTATGTTGCTTCTATCTCTCTTCCTCCGTTATCACGTAAAATGATCGTCCATTAAACGACTTTACAGACAGCTAATTTTTTTTCGTTCACTTATATACAAGCTGAAATTTAATTCATTAGCATACGTTTAAGGAGTGAGTTAGACCACGAATCTGAACAACTTTCATTATGGGACCAACTTCGACATCGTGAAAAAATTATCTGCTTTTTCATACATAAGTGGAATATCTACTTGGTCCAAATCTATGGAACAGCTGACGTTTTTTGCAATTTCGGAGTTGGTCCCATAGTGAAAGTTGTTCCGATGTTCATAACGTATGATGGCGTTGTAATCACGCCATCATACGTTATGAACACTAAAATTGCCACAATCTATCGATAAAGTGCGAATTACCTTTGATTTTAACCCTTATGTGCGATCGGTCGATAATACCCCGTGTGTTATTTCACTTCTAAGTTTGACAAATACATTGGGTGATGGTATCATTATACAACGTTGCAAATACCACAATCCATCGATTTTAACCCTCACACACGATCGGTCGCTAATACCCCGTGACAAATTTAACACTCGCGCGCTGACGTTGTTTTATTGTCGCGTTAATACGCGTGTGGCACAAAGATAGACGCATAGCGGATGAACCTGTTTAGAAAATATACCTGCTTATTAATGGATTATTCATCAACAATGTAGCTTTTTTCAGCTTTAGCAGAAGCAAATCATAGTTCATCATCATCATTTCGAGTAGGTGTCACGGTCAATCGACCATGCACACCCTGGTGTCAGAGTTTTCAGAACCGCCTCTGACGTGGTTCCTTTAACGACTACCAGATGGCAGCCGGGACCACCGGCTTAACGTGCCTTCCGAAGCACGGAATCATCTTTATTATCAGACAATCAGGTGATTCAAGCCTGCAATGTCCTAACCAAAACCAAATCATCCTTACTAATATTATAATTGCGAAAGTGAGTTTGTTTGTTACGCTTTCACGCCGTAACTACTGAACATCATGAAATTTTGCATACAAGTTCTCTGGAGTACGGAGAAGGACATAGGCTACCCTTTATCCCGGGACAAAGTACTATTCCCGATGGATTGACATTGACGCGAGCAGAGCCGCGGGCGAAAGCTAGTAGGTAATAAACATTAGAATCGTTTCAGATTTCACTAGAAGTTCAAATTTGGTGTTAGTTTGCGTGGAGGTTGAAAGCTGAACCTATCAGGTCACATTTGGGTACATCAGTATCATTTTCTGGCCTGCTAATAATTTAAAAGTGATAAAGTCTCAAAAAGACTAGGTTTTAAGGGCAGAATATAAAAATACTTTCCGATTCTAATATTGTATGGAATACCACTTCTTTATTTCATTCGCATGTCGCGCATCATTAAAGCATTTGTTGGTCAACGACCCGACCATTTAACATTTTTAAAGACTTTTTGAAACACGTAGTAAAACTGTTTATCTATGCTCACTTAATAGAATATCATCATCATCATCTCAGCCGCAAGAAGTCCACTGCTGGACATAGGCCTCCCCCAAGGATTTCCAATATGACCGGTTGGAAGCGGCCTGCATCCAGCGTCTTCCTGCGACCTTGGTTAGGTCGTCCGACCACCTTGTCGGTGGGTGTCCAACGCTGCGCTTGCCGGTACGTGGTCGCCATTCGAGCACCTTTTTGTCCCATCGGCCATCGGTTCTTCGAGCTATGTAATAGAATATGTCCCTACATATTCTATTATGTGAGTTTTACATAAGACTACAATCTCTATTTGATGACTACATTTTCGTTCATCGATATGTTCAATTCATTGATATAATAAAGTAATTCAACACATCTACAGAAATCAAACGGCAAAAGCTTATAACTTCCGCCCAATAGCATAAAATCCTCTTCCGCGTATCGAAGTTTAAACTTCTTTTAAAATAATGTATTCCGGATGTGATCACGCAGCGAATTTCAACATCGAAATGTATTCTGTGGAGGTGGCATCTTATTTTTTAAACAATAAAAATAAAATCGTTTCAAAAGCACCTAGGATTTTATTTCTGATATTATTCCTACTGGAATCGTCACATGTGGCTAGCAAGCCATCACTACTTTGATTCAACCTAACACCCACCAACATGTTAAACATGGCTTTTAGGTCTTGAAGACCTGGGCTTTGTCTACCTCGTAAGGGAAAAATACGTGATACTATGTATGGAAACGTTACAAACAGTCAACGTCTGAGGCTCCGCTTCATAAACATGGAGATATATGATTTTGTTTCTTATTATGATAAGACTAAGTCGTAAAAACTGGAATCCCAAAATGACGGCCATAGACAATATAAGAGTTAATAAATATTGACATAATTTATTTTGTTTAGTTTATAGAAGTTATAAAATCTATTTTACCTATTATATATTATTTTATATAATTTATTTTATCAATAGGTAAAATGAAAATCTTTCTTGCTGGCCTGGGAGAAAAGAAAAAAACGTATAATATACCAGCTGCTTCTCTTCTCGCAGATCGTAAAAGCCGATCGAGGGGATGGGCAAATCTGATGAATCATATTAGTAGGCGCTGCAGCTAGCAACCCGTCACCATTTAGATTCCATTTTCCACCTGTAGTTTTCTTTTTAAAAGAAGCAAAATATTTAACAATAAAAACGCAATTTCATTTCAAATTGTATTTCGAGTTTGAAAATAAAAGAAAAAAACAGTTCAAAATGTATGCGCCTTGATGTACTTTGGCATTAAGAATTAATTGGCTGGTGTATTTTTTTTTGCTGGTAATAAAAATAAACCGCACCATAAGAGGCTTAATGAGCCAACTAGCGCCGCCCATGATATATTTTTGGTATTATGTTTTTTTGGCAATGTCTAATTAAGAGAATTTTATGTTATGATTATAAACAGTTGTAATATAAACGTTATTACCAATCACCAACATGCTAAACATGGCTTTTAAATCCTAAAGCCCTGTCTATGTCTATAGGCTCTGTCTACCCTGCAAGGGAAAAAAGACGTGATAAAATTTATGTATGTACTCATATGTAAAAAAGAACCGATAAATTTGAAAATAATAATATACTTATTCTTATAACATTTGTAACTTCATACATCTGCACCCCTAAGTCTGCTTTCACATGATATATAGTCTCTTCACCGCTTATTGAGACGTGAAGGAATGAAGGAATGAAATATTGGCTCGAACTGATCCAGTGATAAATATGGTGCGAATGTGACGGTCTTAGCGGCATGCAAGGGAATGAAAAGTGTAAAAAAACCGCGCGCGCGTTGTAGGGTTAGAAATTTATGAGTTTGGAATATTTTTCGGTGACGATTCGAGTATTTTGTATGTTTTTAAATTGAGACGTTTCTATATTTCTTGGGTTTATAAAGAAATATACCTACATACTCGTAGTATAATATACATTTAAAAACTGAAGCACAACGCTTTTGTAGTTTTCTTTGCATTAATTTATTGATAAAAAAAATTGTGTCTGATACTTTCAACCGACTTCGATAAACGAGGATCTGTATTAGAAAGGAGGTATGTGTATATACATATATTCGCCGTATTTCATAAATTTACCTAGAAACGATGGTGTAATTTTTCGAGATATGGTACTTCTATTGTTTAAAGTTCATATATATAATTATTCTCATATAATCTCTTATAATAATCATTAACACAACTTTTGTTTTATTCTTGTATAGCCTATATATAAAAAAAGGTAACGCGGTTTGTTTACCAATAAACGAAAGTAAAAATAAAAATTAAATATTTGTTCGATCCCCGGCCAGGCCAAGATGGAAAATGATCTTTTTCAGATTGGCCTGGGTCTTGGATGTGTATCTATATATGTATTTGTTATAAAATATAGTATCGTTGAGTTAGTATCCCATAACAAGTCTCGAACTTACTTTGGGGCTAGCTCAATCTGTGTGATTTGTCCGTATATATTTATTTATTTATTTATTTTATGCTCTCTACCGATTACGCCAAACAGCATTTACATATATTATCAAAATATTTTCCAATAAAAACAACCTATCATCAAACCACTCGCTTCCTTCCGATTACTCTCCATCGCCACCAAAACGCATGCGGATAAATTCCACGCGAAAAAGCGCTATCTACTTGATGATGCTAATTTTTTTTCCAACTGATATTAAGTCATTTTAAGACGGGCGTCATTACGCTAATAGTAATAGATATATTATTTTGTCGCGTAGGGTGTTGGTAAACAGCGGAGGGTATTACGGCAAATGTAAGCTGTGAAAAATGATATTCGATAGCGGGGCGCAATCTTGTACTCACAAATGTATATTTGTTTGCGAATGTTTTGTGTTTTTGATGGAAGAGTGAAGGAAATGGCTGGTAATGCGTTGGTGAATAGGTAGTGTTTTTATAGGACCATATACTAGAAAAATGCAGTCTTAAATTTTTTTGTAATATGTAGTAGGTATGGTTAGTGGTAACAAGGTTAGTCAAATATTTTGAATACTGCAAAATATGGTGACTGAGCTATTTAGCTTTGATAAATTCATTATTATCAGAGAGCCCACTCATTTATTTATGACAACTAAAGTGTACAACATTTTAATGGTCACTTCAACAACCATTGCGGCTTTCAGAATTGACTATTTTTATTTTAGACATACATAAACCGTAATGGATGTTAAACAACGTACAAAGTTTCAATAGTCACTATCAAAACGTTGTACACCGTGGTATAGATAAAATCCTGAAATGTAACACAAAATTGCTCATTTATTTTGATAAATCCTTAGTTATATTATTCGAATAAACGCAAAAGTCCCTCTGTCTGTCGGTTGGTCTGTCTTTCTGCCTCTCTGTTTGCTTATCTATTACCTTCTCATTCTTCAACTACTGAACCAATTGAGTTGAAATTTGGTTTGGAAATAGTGTAAAGCCCGGGAAAGGATATAGGTACCTTTTATCTTGTTAATAGGCACTGTTACAGATGGATACGAGTATATATTCCAAGCAGACGAACGAAAGCTAGACTTTATATAATACTAGCTTTCGCCCGCGGCTCCGCCCGCGTCAATATCGATCCCTCAGGAATAGTACTGTTTCCCGGGATAAAAGGTAGCCTATGTCCTTCTCCGTACTCCAAAGAACTTGTATGCAAAATTTCATGATGATCGGTTCTGTAATTACGGCGTGAAAGCGTAACAAACAAACAAACAAACAAACAAACTTTTGCATTTATAATATTAAGTAAGGATAAAGATAAGGATTATGAATGGGAAGTAACTCAGTCAGTCTATTATCACTTTACGATTCAACTATTAAATCGATTGCGATGGAATTTGATATGCAGGTAGTTTGAGGTCCGGGAATGGACATAAAAAGAAATATGGAAATTTTATCCGGAAAAATCTACTGTTCCCGAAGGATCGATATGAATAAGGGCGAAACCGCGAGCAAAAGGTAGTATACATAAACAAAATAAATAAATCAATTTAAGGTTTCTTCAGATGACCATCCTTTTAAATTCTTTCTATATTTATGAAAGATAATTTCATTCCATCCCTTATTTTCAGAAAGCCCACAACAACAGGGCAATTTAAAACCACAGACATTTTAATCAAACCCAATAAGGGCACGCTCGAAAGCGCTAAAAGCGTCCAAAATATTAATAAAAAAAACATGAATTCCGTCATTAAGATGACTAAACAGGCCGTGACAACCGTAAACTGTTTCTCACAAAGACGCCACGTCGAACCTTAATAGCGGAGTAAATATTCGCCGTAGAGGACCGTTCTAGTATGAAGATTTTACTTGAGTTATGTAGAAAATTAAACAATCTTACTACATAAGGTTTTCTACCAACCTCTATCGAATTTAGCCTATCAGCGAACATGAAAACTCTAGAATTTTCAAAACGTTAGGTGTAATAATCCTAACTAATATTATAAATGCGAACGTGAGTTTGTTTGTTTATTACGCTTTCACGCCGTAACTATTGAACCGATTGTCATGAAATTTTGCATACAAGTTCTCTGGAGTACGGAGAAGGACATAGGCTACCTTTTATCCCGGGAAAAAGTACTATTCCCGAGGGATCGACATTGACGCGAGTTGAGCCGCGGGCGAAAGCTAGTCCTAACTATAAATGCCAACGTGAGTTTGTTTGTTACGCCTTCACGCCGTAACTATTGAACCGATTGTCATGAAATTTTGCATACAACTTTTCTGGAGTACGGAGAAGGACATAGGTTACCTTTTATCCCGGGAAAAAGTAATATTCCGAGGTATCGACATTGACGCGGGCGGAGCCGCGGGCGAAAGCTAGTATATTTAATTTTATAATTTATCACGTTTATAATAATAAACGTGATAAATTCATATGGAATGATTCAGTCTTAATACATTAAATGCTTCTCCCGACGGGTTGGTCTAGGCTTAAATTTGAATAAGACGAAAGTTATTACGGACGTCAAAGTCAGACATCCCCCGTGCCAGATGGACCGATGACCTAAGGAGGGTCGCTGGTAGTGGCTGGATGAGGAAAGCGGGAGATAGTGCACTGTGGCGTACCCTTGGGGAGGCCTACGTCTAGTAGACTGCAATAGGCTGATTGATTGATTGAAAGTCATGTTCAATACGCATATCGTTCCCGGGTTCGACGGAATACCTCTCAAAATTGTCGATCCTATCTGTGGTTCCCCTTCAAAACGCATAAAGATATGTCTACCTTGGGTCTGCCCAAGGTAGACATATCTTTATGCGTTACCCTACAGCTGGGTAGAAACAATCCATGAACGAAACCGATAGGAGGATTCAGTTGAACTGGGCGGCACGGCATTCCGGAAATGATTTGTCTATGAGAAATAGTTCTCATAGACAAATGGATAGAATATAGATTCTATCCACTTGTATTCACTCATGTGATAGCTCGGATAACGTTGCTCCCCGTTTTTAATATTGCCAACATAATAAATAGGTTAACATTCGCTTTATGAAGGGAAAACCTATTAACGAGTGCGAAATGTATCAGGGGGCCTATTATGATCTCGCTGAGTATTAGGCAAATCACACGATTTCAGTACTGATTAATGTGATCTTTACAGATCCAAGTTTTTTCATCCTTAACTTTGACATTTCTATAGAATTGTAACAAAGTGTTTATTCTGTCCTTTGGGCAAGAAGACTAATTAGTGCATGAAAATTACACAAAATTTATATTTATTACGCAAAATAATACGATTTTTCAACAGATGAGTTAATTAATCTATATACGTTCCTTCGTGTAGGTGTCACGGTCAATCGACCATGCACATCCTGGTGTCAGAGTTCTATGGAACCGCCTCTCGGCTGACGTGGTTCCTTTAACGACTACCAGATAGCAGCCGGGACCTACGACTTAACGTGCCTTCCGAAGCACGGAATCATCTTTATTATCAGATAATCAGGTGATTCAAGCCTGCAATGTCCTAACCAAACTGGAAACAACTAAATAAAGTATGTGGAGACGCCGCGGCGTGCTGCGTCTCTTAGCGGTTGCGGATACTATTGTGGATCCAAAAATTCCCTTCGAATTTCAAGCAAATCCCTCGAACGATCGCATCTGTTCCGGATATCCCGACCCCAAAGTGACTTACCAGTTCGCAGACCAGCCTCTCAGGAAACCAGGAAACCAGCATCAGCTTACGAACAGCTGCAGTCGGCACACTCTTAAATATTCACCATCCACACGTATGTAAAGTTCATGGGTTATTTATCATGAGCGGTGGGTCGATCACCCTGGCCAATTTAGTCAGCCATGCGGATTTTAAGCGGGCAAGCAAACTTCACAGCGTATGAAGTCACATGCAGCAGAAGGACAATAGCGTGTCACCTCTGGAGATCACCTCACGCGACGGCGTTATGTAGGCTACTGGCCCCCTCTTGCGGCTAGGGTCGCGCGGTAGGCTCGTCAACTTTAGAATCGGGGCTCCGGGACAGTTACGACCTCTAGTGAGATTTTGCTTGAACTATTTGGCGCAACCGTCATTCCCCGGCTTGAAAGAACCTACTTTCAAAACCCAACAAAGAGGGAAGCGAAACGAAAGAGAGAAAAAAAATTATAATCAAAATAAAATAGTGAACTAGTTGTGGGTTTCACATCGTCACAAACTCTACCTGAATCTATGAGTCAGTTACGACCCTGCGGAGCGGTATAATAGCGGTAGAATAAACTAATCTAATGCACGCGTGTGCAAGCTTATGAACTATGACCTAACCTAAGATAAGCATTAATTTAACTATTGCGTCGGTAAAGGACACAGCTTTACAACTGGGCGGTTGAGTATAACCCCGCCTTTAGTCTTTAACGAGGCGACTCTAGCTATTCCGTTTTTATCCGGAAAGAGTTCGGTAATGACACCTAGAGGCCACTGCAAGGGCATGACGTTATCCTGCATAGAGACAACTACCATGCCGACCTTTACAGGAAAGGCAGGAGTGTTCCACTTCTGTCTGGATTGTAAGGTGTGCAAGTATTCTTTACGCCACCGATTCCAGAAGAAATGTACTAATTTATCCTTTAATTCATATCGCGTAACAAGGTGCAAACGTGTTTCGTCGACGTCGCGAGCGGGCAAAAACACGAGAGGTTTCGTATGCAAAAAATGCGCGGGGGTTAATGCGGTCGGTTCTGACGGATCAGAACTGAGTGGGTACAATGGTCTAGAATTCAACAAGGCTTGTACTTGTGTTAGGACAGTATTAAGCTCATCAAAGCACAGTATTTGTTGACCAATAACCTTGAGTAAATGTGTCTTAACACTCTTAATTTCACTCTCCCAGCAGCCCCCGAAGTGAGGTGCTCTACAAGGAATGGTCTTTAGCGTAATTCTATGTTCAATGAGTTCCCTCTCCCATGTAGATTTATATTCCTCAGTTAAAAACCGATAAAGTTCACGAAGGTAGGACCTTGCACCGATAAAATTTGTAGCGTTGTCGGTGTACAGAACCTCCACTGGGCCTCTGCGAGCCAAAAAACGCTTGAAAGCTGACAGAAAGCTCGCCGTGCTCAAGTCTGAAGCGACTTCAAGATGTAGAGCGCAAGTTGTCATGCAAGTGAATAGGCAAATATATGCCTTTCTGGTTTTTTGGCCTCTACCCCTCACCGAGGTGATAGATAGAGGGCCTGCATAATCACAGCCACAGTGTGTGAACGCTTTAGGGGCGGTTTCCACGCTGAAATGTGGAAGTTCGGCCATGACAGGAAATGAAGGTTTCGGCTTGGCCCGAAAGCAAATGTTACAGCGATAGGTAACTTGACGTGCAACACGTCTTGCGGACAAGATCCAATAGCGCTGCCTTAATACAGAGACAAGTAAGTTGGGGCCTGTATGAAAATTCGATATGTGATAATGGGAAACTAAAAGCTCTACTATGTGATCCTGACTGGGCAGGAGGATAGGATGACGAGCGTTAAATTCTAACTCAGAATTTGCGAGTCGACCTCCAACTAGAATAAGTCCATTATGAAGAAATGGGCTCAGTCTCTGCACTTGTTTAGAACAAAGCTGTTTGCGAGATAAGTGTTGGATCTCAGATGCGAAATGAACCTCTTGTACCAATTTCCATATGACATTTTCGACGAAATCTAAATCAGATGCGGTAATAGGTCCTCTAAGGAGTCGTTTTGCGAATTTATAAACAAAACAAATTGTTTTTAAATATTTTTGCCAGGAAGAAAATCTAGCAGCTCTAGCGTATAATATATTCTCGGAAGGAATAGTTCCGTTCGAATTCGCGTGTGAGAGCACAGGTAGAGCGACTGGCTTCATTTCGGGAAGCTCCTGTGACTCACTGGATGTGAAAGGCTATTAAGCCTTTCACATCCAGTGAGTCACAGGAGGCCATTCAGAGCGATGCGATGCCAGCCACGGCGGGCCAGTTAACCACAGAGGATGCTGGACTAACTGGGCCGGGGTAAGGCCGCGTGAAAGGCAGTCACTGGGATTTTCCAATCCTCTGACATGAAAAAAGTAATCTGCTGACAAATTATCATGTATTTTAGCGATGCGGTTGGCCACAAACGTGTGCCAGCGGTGTGGTGCTGAATGAATCCAACTCAACGCCACTGTTGAGTCGGAAAAAGCGATGACAGCCTCAATGGCATGTCGAGGAGCGTAAAGCGAGTAAACTCTTTTAAGTAGAGTCGACAAGAGCAATGCAGCGCATAACTCGAGGCGGGCCAAGCTGACTACCCGTAGTGGGGACAGTTTGGACTTAGCACAGACCAGCGACACGACCACAGTACCGTCAGGTCTAACGACGTGGGCGTAGACAACTCCACCGTAAGCCTTTTCGCTGGCGTCAGCGAATCCGACTAAAGATATCTTACAGCGATCTACAACACCAACGTGACGCGGAAAGTTTAATTGCGAAATGAGGGGCAACTCACTCTGAAATTGCTCCCATAAGCGGATAATTCGAGTTGGGGGAACATCGTCCCAATCGAGTTTGAGTAGCCAAAACTCTTTAATTAGCAGCTTGGCGTATAAAATGATAGGTGCCACAAGGCCCATAACGTCAAAAAGACGTGCGACCGATGAAAGGATATTCCGTTTAGTACAGGGGCGGTTATCAGGAGTTACTTGAAATGCAAAATAATCCTCATCTGGGTACCAACGGAGGCCTAGTATCTTTTGCGTCGGGTCCTTGCTTAAATCTACGCTCTTTGAGAGTCTAAGTGATTCTGGAATAGACTGAAAAATGCTAATCGTTAGCACCAGGTATTAGCGCATTACGTAAGTATACGGCCGGTAGTCGAGTGAACTACGATCACTAGTACAGAGTTACTATAGCGAAAAGCGGAAATTAGTGTTTGAATGACATTAATTCAAACATAACAAAATTCATAACATGAATGGATACCATATACGCGAATGATATCAAACCCAGACGATTAGTTGTTCGAAATTAAAGTTGAACAAAAGCGCGGCGCACTGGGCATGTTTCGATCATGCGACGATGGGTTAAACTACCCGATTCTATAAAAATAAATGCTATCTCAACGAAATTAACACTTTTGCGGGAATTAACTTATTAGGCGATATAAATCAATGCATTAAATCACAGTAATGTATAGATTACCTATGGGATATGCGAAAATAAGAAATATTATGAATATTTTCAAATGCGGTAGTCAATATGACAGCATGACAAATTGAACCCTAATGCATAAGCAGGATGGTCGAAAGTCGTGTGACGATGTGCAACAAAGACATTATTACAATAATTTTTTATCGAGAAATTTGAACTTATTATGAATCCAAATGAAATTAAATGGTTCGAAATACCTATCCGGCTCGAAGGACCAAATATGGAAACGCCGCGGCGTGCTGCGTCTCTTAGCGGTTGCGGATACTATTGTGGATCCAAAAATTCCCTTCGAATTTCAAGCAAATCCCTCGAACGATCGCATCTGTTCCGGATATCCCGACCCCAAAGTGACTTACCAGTTCGCAGACCAGCCTCTCAGGAAACCAGGAAACCAGCATCAGCTTACGAACAGCTGCAGTCGGCACACTCTTAAATATTCACCATCCACACGTATGTAAAGTTCATGGGTTATTTATCATGAGCGGTGGGTCGATCACCCTGGCCAATTTAGTCAGCCATGCGGATTTTAAGCGGGCAAGCAAACTTCACAGCGTATGAAGTCACATGCAGCAGAAGGACAATAGCGTGTCACCTCTGGAGATCACCTCACGCGACGGCGTTATGTAGGCTACTGGCCCCCTCTTGCGGCGAGGGTCGCGCGGTAGGCTCGTCAACTTTAGAATCGGGGCTCCGGGACAGTTACGACCTCTAGTGAGATTTTGCTTGAACTATTTGGCGCAACCAGTATGCTTCCTGTGGGAATCGAACCCACGACCCCCGGGTCTACAGACAGACGCCTTAACCACTAGACCACGGAGGCAGTTAACGTTTTATTTACCTACATCTAATTTTTTGAACTTAACTAATTTTAAAACATGGAGTTAATGAATTTGGTTGTTTTCTTTCAGACGTTCATTACCTCCTAACTCCTTCATTTGAACTAAACCGATTTGATATCTTTTTAACCGACTTAAAAAAAAAGGGCATCAATACGGTTGTATTTTTTAGAATTTGTGTTACATCAGAACTCTGTCATTTATTAACCGATTTAAAAAATCATTTTCGTTTGAAAGGTTATGATTTCCATTTAAATTTCATCAAAATCGGTTCAGTTGAAGTCAGTTTTTTACATGAAAGATTATTATTTGATTACTTTCAGATTGGTTCCGTAGAAATTCCATCAAAATCGAGTACTTACATACTGCAGACACGAACGGAGTGGGGTCTTATCATAATTCATCATCATCAGGTCCTTTTTAGTCTCCACTACAGGAGCACGACCCTCTCTGTACTACCAGGGCCATACTTGGCCAGAGCAGCCAGAGGATTTGGCCTACACCCTCCACGCTGGCCAAACGGGTTGGAGAGGTCTCTTAGATGTTTATAAGCTTTGTTTAGCTTGTATTTCCTAAGTCGCCTTCTACGACATCCACAAGAAGACTTGGAGTGATCCTATTCTACTCTGCCGGATACCACACGGCAATTATCTACACGGCTTATCATAATTGGAAAAAATTAAATAGCCTATCCTGTACGTCTAAAGGTTTATCTACCAAGTTTCATAAAATTCGTTTAAGAGTTATGGAGGAACATACATAGACTAGCTTCTTGGCGCAGCGGTCAACACGCTAGCCTGCGACACGAGAGTGCCCGGGTTCGATCCCCGGCCAGGTCAAGATGGAAAATGATCTTTTTCAGATTGGCCTGGGTTTTGGATGTGTATCTATATATGTATTTGTTATAAAATATAGTATCGTTGAGTTAGTATCCCATAAACTCGAACTTACTTTGGGGCTAGCTCAATCTGTGTGATGTGTCCGTATATATTTATTTATTATTTATTACATACAGAAAAAATCTTAAAATCCTCAATTTAGTTTCAGTATCATGAATAGTATAGAGCTTATAAACTCTACATCTTTGAAAACAAAGTAACCTACTCCATGACCAACCCTTCATCATCATCATATCAGCCGCAAGCAAATATTTTTTTTACTTCATAATTAGTGCCGTTGTATCAATAATTATATTATATTTTTAATATTTTTTGCTTCCTACGCATTAAAATTTTAACCGAATCTTTAATTAAGTACAACGTCAGTTTAACCATACGAGATAACAATTAATTTTTTCCCCGTCCTAAGTAAACGTAAATAATGTGACTAGAGGCAAATTACCTGCAGGTTATAATTTGGGTGACGATAAGGGCAAATAAATATTTATTAGAGGGTCCGAAGTGTCCACTATTGGGTCAAATGGACATGGTAAGATAAACTGTGAGGTGGATGTGGTAATTTTTAATAAATACTTACGCTTTGTATTTTAAATATATATGATAATTAAAAAGAAAGTCACGTGACTAGGCATATTGCAACATATTTTTCCGGGTTGGTATGAAACAACAACTTACAGAAATAAACATACTGGTAAAAGAAATACCTCCTAAATTAAAAAAAAAGGATTTTCAAATGGAGAAGTTATAAAATCACGAATTTTCGATGATTTCAAAACACTTTGTAAAAATGCCTTTGAATTCGTGGCGTGAGAACTTTTGCTTGGTAACTATATATACTACACATGGTAAATTTTTATCGTTTTGAACCCTTAACGGGGTGACTTAGACCATCAAAATGAACAACTATGGGAACAATGAAGGGAACTCAAAAAAAAATTGACATCCCCATACAAACTGGCCGGGCGGCGGAACTCTTTTGTATGGAAATGACGAATTTTTTTGGAGTTCCCAGCATTGGTCCCATAGGAAAAGTTGTTCATATTGGTGGTCTGAATCACCCCTTTAAGGGTCCGAAACGATCAAAATTTCACCATGTATACTAGTCCCGGCGAATTACGTTTCGATATAATTTTTTGTCGTAAATATTTTTTTACTCGTATTTCAATAATTTATTCTGCTATTCGATTTGTTTCACATTCAAAGACCAGGATTAGGCTTGTATCACATGAAGAAAGTCCATAGCTTCGTACATCAGGTTATAGTTTGCTCTACCGCTGAAATACGGCCCCCGAGGAGCGACCCGTTCCTTCACACTTGTAATATTTAACGTTGCGTAGCGCACGATAGTTTGGCAGCCATTGGAATTCATATTTAGGTATGATAACACAGAGTGTAACATAACCAATGAAGTTCCCGTGAAGGGTTAACTTAGCCCGTCAAAATAAATAACTTTTCCTATGGGACCAATCATGGGAACTCAAATTCATTTTTGACTTTTACATACTTATTTTGAAAACGACCCGTTTTCACTTATATTACTTATATTTTTTTTACATTTTTATTTTTGACATATTTTTTTTACATTTTTATACAAAAGTGTATGTTCGGCCTGGCAATTAGTATATAAAATTATATCATTAAAACTAACGTGAGATAAATACATTATATTTTGAAAACGGGTCACTCACGCGCTATTTCGACGGGAAAAATGTAAAAAAAATATAAGTTGAATGTATGGTAGATTATATCTTCTCCTTCACCTTCCTTCACCTTATCCCACTTTTTCATGTGGGGTCGGCACAGTATGTCAGATCTCTCCATTTTGATCTGTCGCCTGCCTTTGTCGCTCATTTCTGGTTCATACTCTCCTTGACAAAATTCTGGATGGATTGTGTCAAGGCTTTTCTTAGGTCGTCCTCTGTCCCGAGTTCCATTCACCTTCAAATCCAATGCCTTCCTTGTGATATAACATTCTTTCCTCATCACACGCACATACCAACTCAGTATATGACTATGGTAGATTATATCAGTCATGCTTTAAGTAATAGTACCTGGGCGACCGAGTTTTGCTCGGTTATTACTATTTATTGTAATATGGTGGTGTTTAAGATAATCTACTTAAACTTATAAAATAAAATGTGAACTGACAGTTATTAATATTTACAATCGATTTCTGTGTAGATCAGGTGTTTGATTTCAGTGATCCTAATGAAAAATATATATTGTTATCTCAAACATTAACTACATTCTTTTAAATTAGTCTCAAAACATTAAAAATTTAAATCACCGAGCGGGATTCGAACCCGTAGCACTCGTTTCTTGCCGTCCGTGTCTTAACTCGCTGGACCAGCTGGACAGTGGCCGGCAGGACGAAATTAGCGACCATATTCTGCGTGGAAAGCAAAAGCGCACGAAAACTCGAAAACACGCGTTTTCCTAACCAAAAGACTAATCTAGATCGATTGTTCACCCCCGAAAACCTCCACATACCAAATTTCAGCAAAATCGTTAGGGCCGTTTCCGAGATCATATAAATAAATATACAAGAATTGCTCGTTTAAAGGTATTAGATTTGGCACAGCATTTATACCTAGCCGGTTGCGTGGTTTACAACTACCATCCTTGGGTAGGTAGCACCAGAATCTGTTGAAATTAACCCGCCATAGATAACGTATATATCTGAGGGACCTGGTGATTCAAGAGATTTGAATAACTTTTTAGAAGACCCAAAATTACCAGGCCCCCAGGCAATATGTACATTTAATTTAGATTTTGAAGATTAATGATGAACCTGTTCCCGCCGGTCCTTTACGTAAACATCGATGCCATGAGCGTAGGTGGCGGAAAATCAGAAAAACTATTTTTTTTTTGCTAAAAATGCGAGAAACATTTGTTCCTTGATGTTTTAGAAACGTTTTGGCCTCTCAAAAAAGGGTGATTGTTGAGGTTTTTTTTTATGTAAGTAGTATTTAATATTTTTGTTTATATTCTTAGAGTTTGCAATGTCCTTAGATTGAGAAAGGCTGATTTTAGTTCAAAAAGTTAAACATTATTACTAACTTCATTTCTCATAGTTCAAAAAGTTAAACATTATTACTAACTAATTTCATTTCTTTCCAAACATATGGTAGTATCATTTTTGTGTCGCCAGTACAATTGTTTAATGAATAATAAACAACCTGTGTTGACTGAATTTTTGTGTGTTTTTTTTGTCAAGAATATGTTTATAATTAAGCCTGAACTAACTAAATGTAGGATATTTATGTAATGGTTGGCCAAAACTTGAAAATCCTGGTCTGTAGGACCGGCGTCACCAATGTTGTAAGTAAAATTGACGTCACCAATGACGGGTTAAGTAAAAATATTTGCCGGAGCTGATAACAAACCCAGGGTCTGTTTCGCGGAGTAACCACAGAAGCCGTATACATGTCTCAGACCAATCGTTTAATTGGGCAGATCGCGATAAGCCTGGCCAGACCGTTATGTGCCGCCATATTTCGATTTGGCTGCCTTATTACCGCCATATCGTTCGAAGCATAACGTCTGACGATTTGGCGGTCTTCATACTTGGCCAAATCGATTCTGTAGAGTGACCAACATACTTGTGCGTGAAATTAGCGTGACTTTCATAAAAATCACGTAGCTGTCTAAATGCAATCGATACGCACTTTTTTCGTCCACCAACTCACTATAATTTAAATGAATATTTTCAATTTCTTGTAACGCTGCCATTTTTCTGCACGTGTCCACGCAGCTGACTCTGCCAAATGAAATGAGAGAGCGCTACAGCGCGTTGGGAAGTGGAACTACATCACGATGCGCCCAGGTACATCACGATACGACCAGCCATATCTCGATGCGGCCAAGTAACTGAAGGGTAAAATCGACAAATAGGCTCATTTCGTCGATATACCTAAGTTTACATTGGGCACATCATGGAATAATTGACCGAATCAAAATATGGCGGCACATATCGATCTGGCCAGGCTTATCGCGATCTGCCCAATTAAACGATCTTCACGACATACATACTGCCGTCATATGGAAAAAGGACGTTTCTACACAAACTCGCAAATGGAGAAAAAAAATAATATGTGTTATTACATTTAAAAAATTCGCTGCGCCAAGGAATTTAGACTGTGATGTATTTTTATACATGAAAAATGTGTAAGAGGGTTCGATCTATAGGTATGTATATGAAATATAATATTCATTGTATTTTATATAGTAAATAAACCGGATTTTCTTTTTCTTCTTAGTAAAAAAATATCAAGAATTACGCGAATACTGTAATGGAAAGACGTTTATGGCTAGATACTTCTTTTCAACTTCTTATTGTATGAGACGTCTTTTCTACTCAGTAAAGATGTAAAAATAGGGTCTAGTGAAGTAAATAACAAGGACGGTTTTAGCCATTAGCTGCTTTTAAACTTAGTATGAAACCTAATTATCTATAACCTTAGAATAAATATTCCAGTTATGGCTGTTTGCATTGTTTTTGATTTTTAATAACCAACCACTCCATCGCAGTTTTAGATAAATTCTAACACGTTAACCAAATGTATGGTATATACACAGTACAAAGTAAATTATCCTTATCTTTAAAATAATGTCTGTCTGTTTATATTTAAAATATAATCTCAAATGCTGCCTATTTATTCCTATTTAAAAGCTTGTGCGCAGTACTGCAGGTCATTAGTTTCAATAAAATGTAAACTACGAGATCAATATTATTTATTTAGAAAAATACAGTTTTACAAACTTCTTTCAACATAACATTACTAACTTCTTATATAACAATTATTATTAATAAAAATTTTGATCTTTTCTAAACTTTCGGCGGAGACTCTTGAACTGATGAAGATTAGACGTGAGATGCCAGAGGGAGCTTCGTCGGATACCCACCGTCTCAACAAAGAAATCCGCAAGTCTGTGAGACTTGACCTCCGAAGCTACAATACGAATCTCATAAGAGAGGCGATTGAGCAAAATCGGGGGTCAAAAGTCTTTGCTAAAAGACTGGGTAGGAGCCACCTGACGAAGATCAAAACCTCGGAAGGCAAAACCGTCACGTCAGTTCCGGAGATCCTCGCCAAAGTTGAAGACTTCTATCAGAAGCTGTACTCCTCGCATGCTCCAAAGCCTCCACCTGACGCGAACGACCCACGAGCCACACTGACGCGCCACTTTACCGACGATCTCCCAGAAGTGGATGAAGACGAAATCGGGAGGGCTCTCAAACAGCTTCAGAATGGGAAGGCTCCCGGCGAAGACCTCAGAGCTTCTCAAAGCAGGAGGATCTCCAGTGCGGAAAAAGCTAAAGGAGCTATTTAATTCCGTCATAGCCACTGGGACTACCCCAAGGGCGTGGAGTGAGATCGTGGTGGCTATGATTTTCAAGAAAGGAGACAAAACCCTCCTCAAAAACTATAGACCAATCGCGCTCTTAAGCCACATCTATAAGCTGTTTTCGAGAGTTCTCTCGAATCGTCTTGCCGCAAGATTTGACGCCTTCCAGCCACCGGAACAGGCTGGGTTTCGAAAAGGCTTTAGCACCGTAGACCACATTCACACAGTAAGACAGATTATACAGAAGTCGCAGGAGTATAATCAGCCGCTGTGCCTAGCATTTGTGGACTACGAGAAAGCCTTCGACTCCGTAGAAACCTGGGCTGTTCTGGAATCCTTGCAGCGATGCCAAGTCGATTGGAGATATGTGGAGGTACTGAGAAGTTTATACAGATCAGCGTCGATGTCCGTCCAAGTACAAAACCACAAGACGAAACCCATCCAGTTGCTCAGAGGGGTGAGACAGGGAGATGTCATCTCTCCGAAACTGTTCTCCAACGCACTGGAAGATGTCTTCAAAACTCTGGATTGGAACGGGCTGGGCATCAACATCAATGGCGTATATCTCAGTCACCTTCGCTTTGCCGACGACATAGTATTGATGGCACAATCGTTGCAGGATTTGCAGAAGATGCTGCACAGCCTTGAAGTTGCTTCAATGTCAGTCGGTCTCCGGTTGAACTTGGACAAGACCAAGGTCATGTTCAACGACTTTATCACGCCGGAGCCGATCTTGATCAATGGTAATGCGCTCGAAGTTGTCAGCACACAAAACAGTGCAGCTGGGCTGGGCAGCATTTGGGAAGCTACGTCATATCTTCTCGTCGATACTACCGCAGTGCCTAAAGAGAAAGGTGTTCAATCTGTGCGTCCTACCCGTCATGACATATGGAGCCGAGACGTGGAACATGACAGTCAGGCTGGCCCACCGACTACATGTCGCTCAGCGAGCTATGGAAAGATCTATGCTCGGTATTTCGTTGCGGGATAAAATCCGTAATCATCCGGCAGAGGACCAAAGTTTTAGACATTGTCCAGAAGTGTAGCAAGCTGAAGTGGCAGTGGGCTGGCCACATTTGTCGCAGAACCGACGAGCGATGGAGTAGACGGGTTCTCGAATGGAGACCACGTCTCGGCAAACGTAGTGTTGGACGCCCCCCTGCCAGATGGACCGATGACCTGAGGAGGGTCGCTGGTAGTGGCTGGATGAGGAAAGCGGGAGATCGTGCAGTGTGGCGTGCCCTTGGGGAGGCCTACGTCCAGCAGTGGACTGCAATAGGCTGATTGATGATTGATGAAACAAACAAACAAACTCTTCAGCTTTATAATATAAGTATACATTTAGAACTCCTTCTTTATACCCATACATCTATTTTTACTTAATTAAACAATATACATAAAATATATATTCGATCAATACATAAATTTAATGATATTTTCACGTATTTCAGCCTTATTTCGAAGACATAAACCGCTTACCCAAACAATTTTTGAATAACCGCATGAAATAATTTCGAGCTAACTTACCATATTGCTGCAAATTTTACACGGAGCGTGCGCGCGTCTGTCGCCTCGACTGCCGGGACGCAACTGATTGAACCGGCAGCCTGCCGCGATCCCCACTTCATCCCGCACATCTAGCGATACTACATAAAAAAGACGCTACTGCCACTTGCGTCTAGCTAATAGTGTGTAATGCTAAGATGAAGGGGCACATCTCCGCAGAACCATCTTTTCTTATTATTAAGATGTAGAAACTCCTTTTCATTTTATGAAACCATACGTATTTTATAAGTTAATAAGACAGTAATACTTAAATATGACTTTTCATTTTAGTATACATCAGAAATGTCTATTCAAATTAGTAATATAAGCGATATATCGCACATGCGTCGTATTTTATAGTAAGGTTTAATGGGTAGCGTTTGTTTTCAGTAAACTTTAAAAATATTAGTAGATGCGTCTTTTTTTACTGATTCCGAATATGTATGTAACTCAATTTTGGAAAAAATGTCAGATGCGTCTTTTTTCCGTATGACGGCAGCATACCAAAATAACACTGATCAATGATTCGGAAGCTCGCTTCGAAAAAATGAAGATATACCACCACTAACGACAGTAGTTGCGAAGAATCGTTTATCATCTGTCACGGCTGAATAGGAATTGTACGGTGCGCAAAACAGTCGGTTTTTGTGTTTTAGTAATGGCGAATGTCATTTACTATAGTTCAGTAAAGCGACACAGTCGTGTCGCCACTGCTTACACTCACTCCGATGGTGGTCTTCGTAGCAAAATGATTCAGTTTCAGCTGAATCACTTTGGTAGGCGATGCGGCTAGCTACCAACCACTATTTTGATTCTATTTTCCATCTACACTGCCACCCGCATGTTAAATGTGGTTTTAGGTCTTATAGACCTACGCTCTGTCTACCCCGGCATGGAAATAAAATAATATATATATATACATATTACACAAATTGAGCTAGCCCCACAGAGAATGTGACCTTGTGTCATCTACGACACAAGGTCACAACTCTCTGTGTACTAACTCAACGATAATATATTTTATAATAGATATGTAGGTGACTTTCCCTACGCTTCATACAGACAGACAGACATACACACACATTTATATATTTACAATATATTATCTTATTATAATATACTATTATTATTATTATACACTTATTTAAACTTATATTATTATGCTATAAATTATACTTCTTACTTTCCAATCTTATTTCATACTTACTTACATTTAAAGTTACTATTCAAATACAATACTAATTATAGCATATATTTTATTATCATATTATAAAATATTATACCGTGGTTGGTTAATCTAATAACGTGCCGTGGCAATCGGCATAATGCAAACGCGTAGACCGCCGCCCCGCTGGTACATAAAGACCGGTTCGTCATTATGTACTTGGTGGCCGGCCGATTCATCGCGGGCGCATTCCGTTCCCCGCACCAGTCGAGATTTGCTATCGACGCGCGACGCATGACCGTTTGCTCGCCGCCTATTTACTTAACCTCTCGCCGCCGCCGCGCTAACTTAGTGCTGTTATTTACTTATTTGCTTTCTGTCTTTCTTACCTATCTCTGATACTCATTCTTTCTGTGCTCCTTCTGACTATCATTTGCTTCTTGTACAATAAAAACTTTCGTGTGTGTGCACTATCATTGGATTTCATTCTTCCATCTACCTGCTTGCAACACTGCTTGTGCCGCTGAAGCCTGGAGACGTAAGGTAGGCTACACAGCTTATTGCCTGCCTCATCTACAGATACTATATAGATAAACATCCAAGACCCAGGTCAATCTGAAAAAGATCGTTTTCCATCATGGCCTAACCGGAAATCGTGTTGTGGTAGAGCCACGGTACCGGCAAAAGTTATTTTTGCTAGTAGCATGCATGGGCCGGCTCGTCCGGGGAAGTACCACACTCTCACAGAAAATCGACGTTTTAGTAGAAGCTTTACCGCTTCTATGCTTCGTTCGGTGAGTGAGAGAGCTGGAGGCCCATCCTTCTCCCCCTTCCCCCATGTCCCCCATTTTTCCCTACTATTGAGAGTAGGGAAAAATGGGGTCATCCCCCCAACTCCTTGAAAGGCCAGCAATGCTCCTGTCACACTCTGGTGTTGCAGTTGTCCATGGGCAGCGTTGATCGCTTACCATCAGGTGACTCGCTTGCTCGTTTGCCGCCCTATAACATAGAAAAAAAAACGAACTCGGGCACACTCGTGTCACAGGATAGCGTGTTGAACACTGCGCCACGGAGCTCGCCGAAAAATACGTGATATGTATGTCACTTTTTAAAACCGATCGATGGAATGGGTGAAAATCAAGGAATCATGATAGGCGATGCGGCTAGCTACCCATCACTATTTTGATTCCGTTTTTCACTTTACGCCCACCGACATACTAAACGAGGCTTTAAGGTATTTAAGACCCGGGCTTTGTCTAACCCGCCAGGAAAAATAGCATAATAGTTACACTATCCTTACTAATATTATAAATGCTAAAGTGAGTTTGTTTGTTTGTTACGCTTTCACGCCGTCACTACTGAACCGATCATCATTAAATTTTGCATACAAGTTCTCTGGAGTACGGAGAAGGACATAGGCTACCTTTTATCCCGGAAAAAGGTACTATTCCCGAGGGATCGACATAAACGCGGGCGGAGCCGCGGGCGAAAGCTAGTTATATAGTATAAAATATGTATGCTTAGATCTTCAAAACTATGCAGCGGATTTTGATGCCTTTTTTTATTACGTAGAGTAATTCAAAAGATTTATATGTATAATTTATCGCTCCTGTGCGAATCCGGAGCGAGTCTCTAGTGCATGTATATAGTTACGTAAAATATGCGTTGTTTTGCTGACGCTACAAAAGGAAAACTATGTAGTTGGCCGACATGTGAAAGTTGCATCATTATCGAGCCGTGTCCGCGTCTTAATCGACGGGAAACATTGTAATACACCGCCATACATTACTACGGGAACTCGAGGGCATTTCACTATGTGACAATAGAGTGAGATATGGTAACAAACTGTTAGTTTTATCTAAAAACTAGTTGTTGCCCGCGACTTCGTCCGCGGCAAATTAGAACCTATAAATGTATAATTTTCCCCCGATTTCAAAATATTTTTTATTAATGCTTCGCTCCTGTTGGTCGCAGCGTAATGTTTTATAGCCTAAAGCCTTCCTCAATAAATGGACTATCCAACACAAAAAGAATTTTCCAATTTGAAACAGTAGTTCCTGAGATTAGCGCGTTCAAACAAACAAACAAACTCTTCAGCTTTATAATATTAGTATAGATATATGAAAATTAAAAAGCATTAAGTATAGATATTTAATATGTCCTGGGCATAAGTTATTTATGTGGATCTCATTATGTTAGGGTAACTATGTGGGATGTGTCCCAAAATATACTCTTCCACACAATCAATATGTGGTTAGTAAACTTATGTATACTCTTATTACCAGTGTTTGTAATAGGTACTGGTATTCAGAGTGAATGACCTTATATGTTATATTAATATGAATATGCCCTTTTTTATACTATAGGACGGCAAACGAGCAAGCGGGTCACCTGATAGTAAGTGATCACCGCTGCCCATGGACAACTGCACACCGGGATGTGACAGGTGCGTTGTCGGCCTTTCAAGGAATTGGGGGAAGGAAATGAGGAGGGGAGGGGGAAGGATGGGCTCCGGCTCTCTCAGTCACCGAACGAAGCATAGAAGCGGTAAAGCTTCTACTAAGTCGTCGATTGTCTGTGTTCATAAATGACGGAGTAATGAGGTAAGATACATCAAAAAACTCAATTAAAGACCCTTCCTCTTTTTGGAGTCTGTTAAAGAAAACACACATTCATACTTACAGGGTGTGCATGGTCGATTGACCGTGACACCTACACGAAATGATGATAATGACTTACAAGTTACAATCATACATGAATTATAAACACAATACTTCTCTTTTTTGACAATCGTGTAAAATAAAAATAATAACTGGTTGTCCTGCAAATAGTAGGGGTTTCCGATGAACTCCTTAATCTCTAGTACATTATTTATAGGGTCAACTTTCTTATTGTTTTCGCTGTAAGTGGTATAATATTTTATATCTCGTAAACTGTTATCTGAAACTTATGTTTTAGGGGATTTATTGAAGGAAACTAGTTTTTATTTATTGGACTTCTATAGAGAGTAGATGCAAGACTTTATAAAGTCAACTTTCGTATTATTATTATTCTGTTAATGGTTTTAGCGTTTCACATGAAAACGAATGAAATAACTAAGGTTAATAAACCAGCTGCATTGTTTTACGCGAAAATCGTAAAAGTCGATTAAAGAAACGAACGAAAATCTGAGGAATCATAATTTTTTAAGTGTTATATTTTTGCATTCACAATGCTATTTTTAAATACTCTTATTAAATTAAGAAATAAAATATGGTGAAAAAATTTCATACGGGCGGAATTTGAACCTGCAATCTTAAGACTACAAGACTTAAGGTCGCAGGTTCAAATCCCGCCCGCTTGAAATTTTTTCACTGAGGAATCATGATAATAGGCGATTTCCCCCTAACTATTTTGATTCGGTTTTCTACCTGCACGGCCACCAACGTAGAGATCTTATGATTCTAGGCACTGTCTACCCTGTCCTTTTTTCGTGTATATACACGAAAAAAGACACGGCTACCGTTTTTAACCACACGGCTAGTTGGCCACTTATATAAGTGGCCAACTAGCCGTGTGGTTCCGGCAGAGTAGAATACGACCACTCCTAGTCTTCCCATGGAGGTCGTAAGAGGCGATTTAGGAAATACAAGCTAAACAAAGCTCATAAACATCAATGAGACCTCTCCAACCCGTCTGGCCAGCGAGGAGAGTGTAGGCCAAAACCTCTGTCTGCTCTGGCCAGGTATGGTTTCGGTGGTACAGAGAGGGTCATGCTCCTGTAGGGGAGATTAAAAAGTCCTGATGATGATGATGATGAAGTGGCCAACACTGGTGAAAATATCAAGCCGCCTATAAGACATCTGACATTGCTTAAAGACTGCCATCAATAATGAAATCCGGGACGACTTAACGTGACTTCCGAAGCACGGAGGAGCTCGAGATATTTTATGCCACTTGCGGTCACCCATCTCAGTGGGGACTGGGGTTGCATATCATATGTAATCGCTCAGAATGGTTACGACCACTGGGTCATTGGGCTCCTCAATCCCCCTCTTCAGGCTGGTCTGGGAGAAAAGAAAAAACGTAGAATGTACCAGTTACTTCTCTTCCCGCGCAGTTCGTAAATGCCGAACGAGGGAACGGGCAAAATTCCGTGGAATCGTGTTAATAGGCGATGCGGCTAGCAACCCATTACTATTTTGATTTCGTTTTTCACCTAATGCCCAATAACATGCTAAAGGTTGCCTTCGGGTCATATAGACCTAAGCCCTGTCTACCCCGCAAGGGAAAAAGACGTGACTCTAAGTATGTATATCAATCCCCCTCCCTACCCCGTAAGGGAAAATAATATGATTATTATGTAAGAAAATTAATAAATTAAAATAAAAACTTACTTATAGCTAAGCTTCAAAGTTAAACATGGCCGTCGCGTGCTCCTATCGCGTAGTAGATCAGTAGGGTTATTAAAAATTCTTAATAGTGAACCAGGGACGCGATGCGATGTCGCCCGGGGACGTCGTTACTACGAACACAGATATTATGGCATGGAAGTGGCATGCCACGCACATAATTTTAAAGTATGTTCGTTATGAGCCCGCCATATGCCAGGCGGTGTGGCGGTACAAACGCGGATGGTCAAAACGCGTTGTCTACTTCGGATATTTTCGTTTTTTAGGAATATTCAAGGGTTATTCGAAAAAGAAAAACACATGATGGCTGCCTTATCTGTAATGCAATATTAATCAAAAGTTTCATGGTTAATTTAAATGTATTTGGTGAATAATGCTGTATACCGAGTAAATTAGACGTGATTTGGAGGCAACTTTGCATTTTTTTTCTATCGAGATAATTTTACGCAATCGTGTTTTTGAGTCAGATAGTTACCAGAGTTAGTCCTGAACTTTGCTGCATTTTTATTTCAACTAGAGTATTTAATTATTATTGATATTACAGTCAATCATGCAAAGCAGTGTCAGGTAGTATGGACTCTAGAGAAAAAACACGTAATAACTCTTCGGCCCCATTTTTAGTTAATAAATCGGCAATCATCAAAGTCAAAGGATTTTTTTTTTTTTTAAATATAATACACTAGCTTTCGCCCGCGGCTCCGCCCGCGTCAATGTCGATCCCTCGGGAATAGTACTTGTTCCCGGGATAAAAGGTAGCCTATGTCCTTTTCCGTACTCCAGAGAACTTGTATGCAAAATTTCATGATAATTGATTCAGTAGTTACGGCGTGAAAGCGTAACAAACGAACAAATAAACAAACTCACTTTCACATTTATAATTATTAGTGAGGATGTATCTCTTTTAAACGTCATATTTTTTTATCTTATATTTTTTTATTAAATGCTAAATCGAAATACTACTAGCGTTTTGGAACGACCACTGGTGAGAAGAATACGCCGAAAGAAACTCATTCCAGACTCAATCAATTCTTACTCACACTTCTTCTTTGGTTATTATCATTTTAGCCGTAAAACTGGGCAAAAGCCTTTCCCAAGGATTTTTTGTATCATGGAAGGATATTGCCATACTCACCATACTCGGCGAGCTCAGTTTCTCACCGCATCGGGACCTTCCGCGTAGTCTAGTGCCTTCTACAACAAGACGTTCAATCGAGTCATGATTTTGTCTCGAGATGTGGCCAAAAAGCTTAACGCGACTCTGTACTATAATTGATAACCGCTGCTTGATACTGAGTTCATTAAATATGGATGCATTAGTACGAAACACTAGTCTAACTTGCCAGTAATAAGGAATAAGTGGATGTAAAAATGGCAACCTGTGCCCACCGTAGATCTACGAGTGTTGTACCCAGTAACTGCCCCCGTGGTTTGCCTGTAGACCCGGGGGTCGTGGGTTCGATTCCCACGGGAAGCATACTTAGTTAAGTTGTTTCCAGTCTAGTTAGGACATTGCAGGCTTGAATCACCTGATTGTCTGATAATAAAGACGATTCAGTGCTACGAAGGCACGGCTGTTGGTCCCGGCTGCCATCTGGTAGTCGTTAAAGGAACCACGTCAGAGACCGAGAAGCGGTTAAGAAGAACACCATGGTCGATTGACCGTGACTCTTACTCGAAATGATGATGATTTTAAAAATGTATGAAACGAGTTTATATTAAGGTGTTTTAGTTAAAACAGAATGTACAGCGGTGTTGTTGTAGCCATCGGTCATTTGACAGCTCCGTGGTGCAGTGGTTAACACGCCAGCCTACGTCACGGAGTGCCCGGGTTCGATCCCCGGCCAGGTCAAGATGGAAAATGATCTTTTTCAGATTGGCCTGGGTCTTGGATGTTTATCTATATATGTATTTGTTATAAAGTATAGTATCGTTGAGTTAGTATCCCATAACACAAGTCTCGAACTTACCTTGGGGCTAGCTCAATCTGTGTGATTTGTCCATACATATTTATATAATTATTTATTATCGGTAAATATATCACTTCCATACCGTCTATATCTAAGTTATAAGTTTACCGTTTTACTCATATTTGCAAAAGACCGGTATTGACATGGCCACAACCGCACCACCACAAATATTGGTTCAGTATTTTCATTTATTTAACATCATTGTTATGGTGTATTTGACAAGTATTATTTGATCAGGATAAACTAGTTGGTTTGTTACTATTTATTGTTCCACAGTGCATGTCAATTTCATATACTAGCTTTCACCCGAGGCTCCGCATCCTTCGTAATTTGTATTTTTTCGATATGATGTATGCAAAAATTCATGATGATCGAATCAATTACTAACAAATAAATAAATAAACAAACAAATTCATTTTCTTAATTATAGTAAAATAAAAAAAAATATTCAGGAGTTTTTATTAGTTGTCTAAGTTTTCATTAAATGAACGATTAAAATCGTTTTTTTTGTTAAGTGTTTCTATTCGTGTGTCTGTGACAGCATAGCTCTTAAACGGCTGAACTTTTTTGATGGTTTTTTTTTGTAGAGTAAAGCAACTAATCTTTACTTGATCATGGTTCAGCCGTTATAGGGTTTTATGATTCGGAGGTTTTATCTTTTACATAATCGCCTAATGGTTTTGCGCAGCCGGCTTGCGCAGAACCAACGTTTTTCGGTTTTATCGCGTTTATTCTTCGATCAAATATAATGGTAGATACACAAACTCATACAAAATGTAGCCTTAATAATGTCCCCGAGTCAAAACATCATGCATACTTACAAACAACAAAAACTGAAGAAAGAATAACTCCATCTTTTTTTTCACATTTTGACGCGTAGTTTTTGCTTCTTTTCGCTGTATCTTCGTCATGGAGAGACGTGTGAGTGCTAGCGCGATTTATTGAAACTGTGGACAAAACAGTTTCAAAACTCGATTAGTGCGCTGTTAAGCCGGTGCCACTTTTCGAGCGCAAATCGTGTATCTACCATTATATTTGATCGAAGCGTTTATTACATTATTTTTACATCTGATTCACAATTAAACAAATGCCAACTTAGTCTACCTGCGAACAGCGAAAAAATAAACACGATAAAACTGTACAAGTGATTTAATTTCAACTAATTAAAAAAGAAATCTTTTATCATATGAAATGCTGTCTTTAAATAATATAGAAATCATTTTTTTGTTAAGTTAAAAATATATCTCTGCGGATTAACGTTGGGTTGCAGTACAAAGCATCAACATCATCATCAGGTCTTTTTATTCTCCACTTTGACAGCCTCCGTGGTCCAGTGGTTAAGGCGTTTGCTTGTTGACCCGGGGGTCGTGGGTTCGATTCCCACCGGAAGCATACTTTGTTTAGTTGTTTCCAGTTTGGTTAGGACATTGCAGGCTTGAATCACCTGATTGTCTGATAATAAAGATGATTCCGTGCTTCGGAAGGCACGTTAAGCCGGTGGTCCCGGCTGCCATCTGGTAGTCGTTAAAGGAACCACGTCAGAAGCCGAGAGGCGGTTCCGAAGAACTCTGACACCAGGGTGTGCATGGTCGATTGACCGTGACACCTACTCGAAATGATGATGATTCTCCACTGCAGGAGCATGACCCTCTCTGTACTACCGGAGCCATACTTGGCCAGAGCAGACAGAGGATTTGGCCTACACTCTCCTCGCTGGCCAGACAGGTTGGAGAGGTCTCATTGATGTTTATGAGCTTTGTTTAGCTTGTATTTCGTAAGTCGCCTCTTACGACATCCGTGGGAAGACTTGGAGTGGTCTTATTCTATTCTGCCGGAAACCATACGGCTAACAAAGTACTAAATAAGTACAAAGCATATAGCTTTTAAAAAAAATAACAATCAGAAATGGGAATTTTAACAATATGGCAATTGAATTTTCGGTCAAATAAAACTATGTATAGAAAATAAAAAAAATTACGAAACGTTTTTGGTGTTAAAAATTCGTACTCATCCTTTTCTTGTTTATGATAAGTAACCATTTGAGTAATTGATGAACAGCATAATTGCGAACCAAAGGCATTGTATATTATTTTAAAAAAATCTGGTTGCACTCCGTGAGTGCCGGCAGAAGTAAAAACTCGCCTTTGCGGCAGTCTCAGGCCACGTGTTCGTCTTACGCATTTTTGATCAGGTCACGTGTCCTGGCGCGAATTTAACCTATTCCAAAAAGTGCACAAAGAAGTTTTTACTTCAAAAATACATCGCTTAGCGGAGTATGCCTGCCTAGAAACTAAGGTGATAGTTCACATGCGTAGGGTGGTTCCAATCATGTCATATTATCAGCTTTTAACCCTTTATGAAGCAATTATCAGGGGTTAGTAATGGGTTAAGTTAACCGGCGGTTAGTCACGCGATCGGTTTCAATTCGAACCGTTAGATTGATGATAGAGGTTTGTTTGGAACTAATCATAGGGTTATTAACCCCCGACCAAGAAAACAGCGTATTGATATTTTTATAAGTGTTTTATTTTGCATTCACAATATGGAGGAGAATTTCGGCGCCGAGATTGAATTGTGCGGTAGCTCAGATGGCAGAGCATAGGTCGTACATAGACCTAGGTCGCCGGTTCAAGTCCTGCCCCTAAAAGTTTTTTACTATATTTTAATGCAAAAATAAAACACTTATAAAAATATTGCATAGCTTCCTACATGTTGGTTGATTTTCAAATTCATTGTAAAATGAGTTGAATCAAATACCTCACTTGTAAAAGTCGGGTAGTTCTGTAGGTGACGTAAGCCTTAATACGCATAAGGGGAAATGGGATATGGTGGAGAATTTCGGCGCCGAGATTGAACTGGTCGGTAGCTCAGATGGCAGAGCATAGGTCGTACATAGACCTAGGTCGCCGGTTCAAGTCCCGCCCGCATGAAATTTTTTCACTATATTTTATTTCTTAATTTATTATGAGTAAATCAAAATAGCACTGTGAAAGCAAAATAAAACACTTATAAAAATATTGCATGGCTTCCTACATATTAGTTGATTTTCAAATTCATTGTAAAATGAGTTGAATCAAATACCTCACTTGTAAAGTCGGGTAGTTCTGTAAGTGACGTAAGCCTTAATACGCATAAGGGGAAATGGAATATGGTGGAGAATTTCGGCGCCGAGATTGAATTGGGCTGTAGCTCAGATGGCAGAGCATAGGTCGTACACAGACCTCGGTCAAGGTCGCCGGTTCAAGGCTGAAATTTTTTCACCATATTTTATTTCATAATTTATTATGAGCGTATTAATAGTTTCACTCCTTTGACACACCTGACCGTGGTCCAAGTTGAATCCTCAGCTGTAGCATATATAATAAAATTCTACTGAAATAGATGTCTCGTGTGGCAGCACACGCTTTGGTAAGCTTAGTTCTTCACTAAAAAGCTCCTAAAAACTTCCAAACTTCCGAAAAATTAAAAATACCGCTGTCGCATATCTTTCATAACTATTTTAGCTCGTAAGTTGCTCTCTTCATATCTGAATCAAGCAACCTCGGTTGAGCTTTTCGAATCTGAATAAAGCAAGCTCAGACCCAAGATGTGTTGCGGAGGTTGCTGCGGTGGCTGTTGCGGAGGCTGTTGTTGACCCTGCATCACAATCTACACATGCTGTACTCAGATTTGCTAGTTTTGAGGCTGCCCTGGCCCGCGGAGAATCGGCTTCCCCGCAATGAGGGGATTCCGCCTCGGCACTAAGTTGGTCGTCGATACTAGTGTCGTCTTGTGAAATAAAAGTAATATAATATAAGTTCTAAAAGTCATCGTTAGATGGCAGTAGGTCCAGTTAAATAGTCTCTGTAAAATGAGTTGAAGAGTAAAAAAATATATTTCACGTTTATTATATTGATAAAAATGTAATCTCAACAAATGTAATAATTGATGCTTTTTTATTACTATCTTTACCTAATCATATTTAAAAAAAAAAAAAAAAAACATTTAAGTGTATCTTAACTAAAATCGATCTCAAATCTCGTTCTATCAATGTCTTGACAATTATCGATCGTGATTAGTTAAGATTTTTTTGAGAATTCGGGGGTACTGTCCGTCAGTCAGCCGGTCTGTTACCACTTCATGCTTAAATTACTGAACCAATTTCGATGAAATTGGGTATGGTGTTAGATTGAGGTCCATGAAAGGACATAAGGTACCTTTCATTACGGAAAAATGCTGTTCTCGAGAAATCGACGTTCACACGAGCGAAACCACAATTGAAAGTTTGTTAAAAATAACAAGTAAACAAACAAAACGCAGTCAAATACCGAGGTGTGGAAATTAAAAAAAATAACTTTTAACCCCACACCGGCAAATTAAATGAAAAAGCAAACTGTACTAACGATCGTTTATTAAAATTGACAAGCCGGCCGCACCTGTTCGAAGGGTTAACCGGGCGCAATTGATTCGTTTAGTTCAACGGGTTATTTTTACCCGATTGCAAAGCAAAATGGGGGTTGTGATTTTGGACGTTATGTTATTTGGAACACCTAGTTACTTACCTAATCATATTCAAGAAAATCCATAGTTTAATATCCATATATTATCATGATTGCTTAATTGTTAAATGTGCTTTTTATTTAATACAAACATAAATGTTATAATTTAGTGACTAGTTTTAAGTTAAAATATTTGCATGCAATGTATTATTGTTTTAAGAATCATCATTAGGTTCTTTTTAGTCTCCACTACAGGAGCACGACCCTCTCTGTACTACTAGGGTCATACTTGGCCAGAGCAGCCAGAGGACTTGGCCTACACTCTCCACGCTGGCCAGACGGGTTGGAGAGGTCTCTTAGATGTTTATAAGCTTTGTTTAGCTTGGTATTTCCTAAGTCGCCTTCTACGACATCCACGGGAAGACTTGGAGTGGTCCTATTCTACTCTGCCGGATGCCACACGGCTATTTAAGAAATGAATTGAATTGAATAACAGCCTTGTAAATAAACTCAGAGTACAACAAAATAGGTCGATCGCGTCAGCTACCTGATTAACATAGATAATAAAAATTAATACAAAAAATGCTACACCAAAGTACAGAATTGGTATTTTATTTGCTTTGATTTGGAGGAAAAGACATAATATAATAGATGGCACTAGTTTTGCTAATCCAAGCCCCTTAAGAGGAAATCGTAGGGCATTTCCATACAAGCGTAGTCCCTGATTTTTCGCCGGATAGTATCAGTAGAGCAATGATTTAATACAAAAAACATCTATCGATATATAAGTATGTCCGTCTGTTAATTTTTTTTTCATAATTCAATTATTTAAAGAGATATGGACCTTCAAAGCCGTGTGGTTTCCGGCAGAGTAGAATAGGACCACTCCAAGTCTTCCCATGGATGTCGTAAGAGGCGACTTAGGAAATACAAGCTAAACAAAGCTCATAAACATCAATGAGACCTCTCCAACCCGTCTGGCCAGCGAAGAGAGTGTAGGCCAAATCCTCTGTCTGCTCTGGCCAAGTATGGCTCCGGTAGTATAGAGAGGGTCATGCTCCTGCAGTGGAGATTGAAGAAAAGACCTGATGATGATGATGATGGACCTTCAAAAACCTGAAAAATTGGTAAGAATTTCCGTTGTGTTCAAAGATTAAAAACAAAAACAAAGTCGAAACGATTATATTTGCAAAAGAAAACATAGATACAGCCATGGCTTACTTAAAATTTTTAATGAAAGAAAAAATTAAATCGTTTAAGTTCGGAGAAGAAATCAGGGGACTACGAAGCGTCCATTTCGTGTAATTTTCATAGGTATTTTCGGTCCGAGCTGCAGTTGTCTCTATCGCACTTTTATATATTTGTATTATGTTTATATCATTTACTGTAGATTGATTGGAGATAATAAATATGTTTTTACTTTACTTTACTGCACTCTGCGGGGCACACAGCGCGACAGCAATAGATTTTACAAATACCTATAATTGAATTTTCTCGAGCGCAGTGTTTATTCTTAAAAGATGTTGTTGCCTACCTATCTATTTAATGTATATCTATAGACTCTTTTAGATAAGAGTGTATAAATCAAACGCAGCGGAAAATCGACAAGAGTCTCGCCAGAATTGATGTTGTCGATAAATCAAGTAAAGGCGCTCTCGCCCGAACACTTCAGTAATGGGAATTTATGGGCCGTATGGCTGTTCGCTTTGGGAGACTGTGATATCTGGTGATTACCCGATTGGCTCTGTAGAAGAGTTGTGTTTTAACAATAGAGTAAACGCTGATAAAAAGGAAAATCAAATAATATTAAATTCTAAGATTCGTTTTTCAAATGCGTAATGTTTTCCGTTTTCACAAACGGGGCCTTAGTACTAAGCCTCTACTATCCGTCCATTCTTCTACGTTTGTCTGTCTATCACAGACTTGAATTGTCCCTTGATTATGTATTTCTGTTGCTGCGATAACAACAAATAATTATTCATCATCATCAATTTATCAGCCGTAAAAAATCCTCTGCTGAACAAAGTCCTCTCCAAAGGATTCTTTAGATAAATAATTAAAATAAAATAATGGAGTCGTCATACAAACGACGTGTTTTAATTATTAAAATCCTAAATATATGATGAAAAAGAACTCGGCCAGGTTTACGCCCTAAGTGTGATACCATTACACCACCGTGACTTCGAATCACCGCGTCGAATTCTCTCATCACACATTACCCCGCAGGGTCCACGCATTTCAAGCACGTGTTTTAATTAGTATATTCTGTTGTTAATATTGTGTGGGAGTACGGAAGCCGTCATGTGTGAATCTGACTCGCATTTTGCCTGGTTGAGGAGACGAAGGAGGCCGATGATAGTAACCCCAGGCGCAGTCCCCACTAGGATAGGTGACCGCAAGTGGCATAAATACATCTCAAGCACCTCTTTGCTTACACATCAGGCAATGCGACAGTTTGCTGTCTCTCCAAGCCTTGCGCACACAGGCAACGCCCAAAGCTGAGGTTCTTCCCTCCTGGGGACCCTTTGGTGATGTTGCTGTATAGGCTGAGGACATTCTGTCCTCGCCTCAAACGCCTGGTGAAGTACCAAAAGCTCACTTGAAGCTAGATACAAAGCGATTACAAAAAAAAAAAAGGTTTGCTTACAAAGGCACTCCGTAAGCCGTTGGCTGTCATCATTGATGGCAGTCGTATGTCAGATGCCTTTATGCAGCTTGCAAAAATTACCACCAGTGTTGGCCACTTACACACACGAAAAGAAAAACAAACATGGCCAGCTTTTACTTAAACGGATATCTTATAAGACAACTTCTAATTTGTTAGATGGGAGTAGCTTAGTGTGAACGGTCATATCACCGATGCACCATGAGCTTGGGTCACATTTCTACCTATCACACGCATTTTCCGATCGCTAATGGCTGCTTGCTGTGTAGTATAACCTAGTAAATGGCAACATATTCTGGGAAATTTTATCCACGGTAAGTATCGACAATGTGATACCTAATCGTTGCTTTGTCTTTCTTACTACTCGAGCCAGAACTAAACTTACCGACAGGTTTTCTTTAAAATCATCTGCTGATATGTTATATGATGAGCCTGCGCGCGCTGCTTCGTTCTAATTAGTGTAGATCCCGGGGAACAAGGCCTTTATCTAACTAAAACGCCTTTACCTGACCGGTATCTAAGCAAATTGTGTAAATAAACGATTGATTGATCTGGACTGGCAAACATATACATAAAATAGTTTTTATTTTTATTGACAACGATGTAGTTTATTTCATAATATGTATTATATAATTATACTAAAATAATCATATCAATATCATCATCATATCAGCCGCAAGAAGTCTACTGCTGGACATAGGCCTCCCCCAAGGATTTCCAATACGACCGGTTGGAAGCGGCCTGCATCCAGCGTCTTCCTGCGATCTTATTCAGGTCATCCGACCATCTGGTCGGTGGATGTCCGACGCTGCGCTTGCCGATACGTGGTCGCCATTCATGAACCCTTCTGCCCCATCGGCCATCGGTTCTACGCGCTATGTACTAAAATAATACTAATTAACTAATAATAATTAAAACTACTTAAAAAATATAAATATATAAACAAACTAATTTTTGCATTTATGATTTTAATTAGGATTCCATATTAAAGCACAAATAAAACAGAGAGATAAAAATATTGAAAACAATATCGTTTTTAGGAAAAAATACAGAATACCCTGGAACGATAAGTCGTCGCTTACAACCTGTTGTAGCTGTTACACCTCCTAATTATTAATTTAGATTAGATATTTTTTGATTAAGTAGGTACATAGTGTATGGTCATCTGCAAAAATCCATATAAAGTTTGCGTAAATAGTCATGTGTAGCGGATACCTTTAAAAAAACAGCAATTTCAACCTTAAATATGTGGCTTAAAGTTCATGATATTACTAATAAATATATATGCCTCCCTAATCAGTGCAATCGATTTTAAGGTACAGACTTATGCAGGTGATCGTATATTTCTCAATTTGTCAAATTAACAGCTTATTTAAAATATCTTACTTTAATCACTGACATGTTTAAAACCTCAACTCTTATGAGTATTATTGTGTGCAGTTTCGAAAAAATATTGTCAGATACCAATTCCTCCAAGTCCCTTGTAACCCGCATTTTTCCTGTTTTGACGTTGTCATTTTGCGGGACGAAAAATATGCCAATAAATATCTCTCAATTAGGAAACACCCAGTATACATGCACCGTGTATAAGTGAAATATCGCCCTCTGTTTCGGCTTTCGACAGATTTTCGCGTCATCGTCATTTTTTTAATTGATGGTAAGTGATTTATTTCGAGTGAATGTGGCAGCCGTGTTCAGTTTTCCGGTGTTTAGTGATTGATGTATGAAAATGTATGTTTGGCCAGTGGTACATTTGTCAAGGTTATTTCTAACCGACATATGGAGAATCAATTTAACATTTATTTTACACTAGCTGTTGCCCGCGACTTCGTCCGCGGCAATTTCTGTTATGTACTACTGTCGCGGACATTTTTTTAGTTCGTTTAACTTTAATACGCATTTTTTGGGTAACTTGTACCGTTCACGCATCGCACGCGTCGGAGGTCCTCAACTATGAATAATTTTCCCTCGTTTTCAAAACATTTTTTTTTGTTGCTTCGCTCCTATTTGTCTAAGCATGATAGCGTTTTATAGCCTAAAGCCTTCCTCAATAAACGGATTTTGCAACACATAAATAATTTTCCAATTTGAATCAGTTATTCCTGAGATTAGCGCGTTCAAACAAACAAACAATCAAACAAACAAACTCTTCAGCTTTATAATATTAGTATAGATACATAGAAACATACACCTACACGTACATAACACATAAACATCACTATATATGCGTCCTCCTTCTGCGTCTTTCTGTTCTGCGTCCTTTATTTGATTAATTTAGTATTATGCTGTGGAAATCTTACTTCTTCCACGTGGTTTCTTAGTGGACTGTTTTTCGTAGGCGCCGATGTAGGGAGCCTGCCAGGAGTTGGGAATGAAAATGCCTCGCTTCCGTTACACCGTTTATTGCACGCCTGTGCAGCAATGTTCACAACACACTTTGATTAAATTAAACTTAAATAGCCCGAAATTAAATTCTTACAAAAGTGGACGCGTGTGTCTTAGTCGAAGGTTAGCAGAGAAGAGAGAGAGATATGATCAAAGCCAAAGCGAGACGGCAACACCATGTCAAAGACAACACACAAAGTTTTTAATATTACTTCGGTTCTAGTAGGACGATATTTTTATGTTGTTCTCAGCAATGCTACATATTGACAACACTTGCATTATGTAATTTATAAAACTCTTTAAATTTAATTTTTTTTTTCAGCTATAGAATTTTGGCCCTCATATGTCTCCCGCATAATATCTCAGGTACCTCCCTACCCTCCCTGAGATCCCGAGTGCCTGAAAATCAGCGCTCCCTAAGACGCCTGTCTCTGGCAGCACAAGTTGAGGTATTCTTTTGCCAACATCAAATTAGGTACTTTCTATATTGTTATAAATTGTGAATGATATGTACCTGTGTGTGGAAATAAATGGCTTTTTATTTTATTTTTTATTATTTTTATTTATGATTTTTTTGCATCGAACAATGAATAATATATTTTATCTTCCACGCTGGTTTAGGAGAAAAGAAAAAACATAAGATTTAGTCTAGTAAAGAAAAAGTAGAATGTGCCAGCTGCTTCTCTTCCCGCGCAGATCGTAAAAGCCGATCGAGGGATTTGGCCAAAATCTGCGGAATCATATCAACAGGCGATGCGGCTAGCAACCCATGACTATTTGATTCCGTTTTCCATCAACACGCCCTCCAACATGCTAAGTGTGACCATAAGGTCTTATAGACCTAGGCTCTGTCTACCCCGCAAGGGAAAAAGATGTGATACTATGTATGTATGTATGCTTCTCTTCCCATGCAGAAGCCGATCGAGGGAATGAGCGACGCCGGCGCGGCTAGCAAGCCATCACTATTTTGATTCCATTATCTATTTGATGCCCACCAACACGCTAAAGGTTTTAGGTCATAGAGACATGTGCCCTGTCTACAAGAAAAAAAGACGTGATAGTATGTGTGTATGTATGTAGTTTAACAAGTCAACTTTATTAAAGATTTTTTTAAAGATTTATGACTGCACACGAGTAAGCGGGTCTCCTGAAGGTGAATGATCACCGCTGCTCATGGACAACTGCAAAATCAGGGTGTGACAGGAGTGTCGCCGGCCTTTCAAGGAGTTAGGAGGAAGGAAATGGGTAGAGAGGGTGGAAGGATGAGCCTCCGACTCTTTCACTCACCGAACTAAGCATAGAAGCTTACGGCTTCTATATATGCTTCGTTCGGTGAGTGAGAGAGTTGGAGCAGGAAGCTTACGGCGACGAAGCAGAGAAGCTCACGGCTGCTATGCTTCGTACAGTTCTACTCTGATGTCGATTTTCTGTAAGAGTGTAAGAGTGTACTTAGCCGGTAGAGCCGGCTTATTCATGCTACCAGGAAAAATAAATTCTGCCGGTAGCATGGCTCTACCACGAATAAAACTCTTTTTTGGCAGTTGAGTAAAAAGAACCCGACTAATCCTTACTAATCCTTACTTATCCCTACTAATATTATAAATGCGAAAGTGAGTTTGTTTGTTTGTTTATTTGTTTGTTTGTTTGTTTGTTACGCTTTCACGCCGTAACTACTGAAGCGATCATCATGAAATTTTGCATACAAGTTCTCTGCAGTGCGGAGAAGGACATAGGCAATTTATCCCGGAAAAAAGTACTATACCCGGGGGATCGACATTGACGCGGGTGGAGCCGCGGGCGAAAGCTAGTTATACAATATGTTAAGAAAACCTTGTCCGTCCCTTAACTCAGCCTGTCGATATGAACAACTTATTCTAAGGGACCAACGCTAGGAACTCAAAAAAAAAATTAAAACTATTGGGGAGCCTTTTGCTCAGCACTGGGACCTAAATAGCTAAAATAAGTATGTTTATTACTTCATAACTCTGTCATTTGTCAAACGCTGTATTATATCGCCGGTCATGAGTGATCTACCTATACAAGTACATGCGAACGTCACGCCATTCAGATATCAGTATAATCTTTACTGATCAATCAATGCCACACGCGGGGTTAATTTCGATGTGTTTTAGTTCCGTGGGGAGCAGGGGTGTAGGGGTTAAATTGTTTATGACATGTTAGCCTTTGACACGCCCGTGTAAGTATTGAATAAGTTAAATAAATATAAAGGGACATAACACACAAATTGAGCTAGTCCCACAGTAAGTTGTGAAATTGTGTCGTAGGATACTAACACAACGATAGAATAGAATAGAATAGAATAGAATACTCTTTATTGCACCAAATAACATACAAATTAGTTATGTATACATACTATATTTTATAATAGATACTTATATAGATGAACATTCAAGACCCAGGTTAATCAGAAAAAGATTAGTTTCCATTATGACTTGACCGGATCGAAGCGGGGTATCCTCGTGTCGCTGGCATGTTGACCACTGCGTCAAGGAGCTCGCCTAAATAAATATAACTAACTATATGACTGAAAATTAATAAGGTAAATAAATATAAATATACAAAACTATATTTACTTTGAGATAATTCTTTGTGCTTCCGCCACAAGTGGTGGCGCGCAATTTTTTTTTTATTTTGGGATAAAACATTTTAAATAATTTTAAACTTATAAGATAATAAATAGTACGTATCCCTTCGTGCGAGAGTCCGACTCGCACTTGACCGGTTTTTTTATTATTTCCCAGACCAGCATGACAAACTTTGTTTGGCCATTCGATTAGTACAATAACCAGTACCTACCCCTAATTTGGGCTATAAAGTTGCCCCGTAGGGCGACACAGGCGATTACACAGGCTGCGAACAAGTCGCCCGACATCGATTAGTTTGTAAGGGGCCTAATGCTGTCTGGAATATACAACTACCTACAAAAACATAAAGCATAATGAATTTAGTAAATTGTTATTAAAATTGCAGGCATTTCGTAAAACCGACGTTCCCGTGAAGAGGTCCCGGGACATTCAAAAGTAGAATAAATGGGTATCTCTTGGATAGGCATGTAACATCCTCGTCTTCATCGTCACTTACCGTCAGGTGAGATGGGAGAGGAGAGTAGTAAAAAAAAGGAGGTAGCACAGCCCGTCTCATTTTTAGGGTTCCGTACCCAAAGGATAAAAACGGGACTCTTTTAATTTCGCTCCGCTGTCCGTCTGCCTGTCTGTCTGTCCGTCTGTCACTAGGCTGTATCTCATGAACCGTAATAGGTAGACAGTTGAAATTTTCACAGATGATGTATTTCTGTTGCCGCTATAACAAAAAATAAAATAAAATAAATATTTAAGGGGCTCCCATACAGCAAACGTGTATTTTTTGCTGAAATATACACAGAATATTTAATTATATATTCACTTTAAAAATAATCCTAACTAATATTATAAATGCGAAAGTGAGTTTGTTTGTTTGTTTACGCCGTAACTACTGAACCGATCATCATGAAATTTTGCATACAAGTTCTCTGGAGTACGGAGAAGGACATAGGCTATCTTTTATTCCGGGAAAAAGTACTATTCCCGAGGGATCGACATTAACGCGGGCGGAGCCGCGGGCGAAAGCTAGTATTTAAATAAAAATAAAATTTATTAGAAAGGGGGGCTCCCATACAACAGACATGAATTTTTTGCCGTTTTTATAAATAACGCTACGGAACCATTCGTGCGCGAGTCCGTCTCGCACTTGGCTGGTTTCTTTTTACATTTGCCGGGCCGACCAAACACTTTTGTATGAAAATGTCAACTGAGGTATGAGTCACCCCTTCACGAGAACATCATTGGTTATGTTACGACCCTCTCTGTACTACTAGGGCCATACTTGGCCAGAGCAGCCAGAGGACTTGGCCTACACTCTCCACGCTGGCCAGACGGGTTGAAGAGGTCTCATAGATGTTTATAAGCTTTGTTTAGCTTGTATTTCCTAAGTCGCCTTCTACGACATCCACGGGAAGACTTGGAGTGGTCCTATTCTACTCTGCCGGAAACCACACGGCTGTATACACACGGTTATGTTATATAGTTAGGTAAAAAAGTCTAAAAAAGTTTAAAAAAGTCAAAGATTTTTATTCAAAATTGGAAAGATGTATCTCTTTTTTAACGTCATATTCGACAGCCTCCGTGGTCCAGTAGTAAAGGCGTTTGCCTGTTGACCCGGGGGTCGTGGGTTCGATTCCCACCGGAAGCACACTTTGTTTAGTTGCTTCCAGTTTGGTTAGGACATTACAGGCTTGTATCACCTGATTGTCTGATAATAAAGATGATTCCGAGCTTCGGAAGGCACGTTAAGCCGGTGGTCCCGGCTGCCATCTGGTAGTCGTTAAAGGAACCACGTCAGAGACCGAGAGGCGGTTCCGAAGAAATCTGACACCAGGGTGTGCATGGTCGATTGACCGTGACACCTACTTGAAATGATGATGATGAACGTCATATTTATATTTCTTATATTTTGTTTAATATATGCAAAATCGGAATACTAGCGTTTCGGAATGATCACTGGTAAGAAGAATACGTCGAAAGAAACTCAATCCAGACTTGGTCCCTATGTGAAAAACAGGCCAGGCCAAGTGCAAGTCAGACTCGCGCATGAAGAGTTCCATACCATTAATTATCCCATAACATAAAAACGGCATAAAAATCATGAGAGCCCGAACATAGGTACATCGTGACATAAGATTTTTAGAGATAGATGTAATTTAGTTAGTTAGATAAATGAGTTATAAAATATCTATACTAATATTATAAAGCTGAAGAGTTTGTTTGTTTGTTTGAACGCGCTAATCTCTGGAACTACTGCTTCGAATTAAAAAATTTCTTTTTGTGTTGGATAGTCCATTTACTGAGGAAGGCTTTAGGCTATAAAACATCATGCTAAGACCAATAGCAGCGAAGCATCAATAAAAAATGTTTTGAAAACGGGGAAAATTATTCATCTATACGAATAAAAAACGAATGAATCATAATAAAAGAAATTGCCGCGGACGAAGTCGCGGGCAACAGCTAGTATAAGATATAGCGCATTGAAACGATAGTTAATGGGGCAGAAAAGTTCCGAAGACGCCAACACGTACCGACAAACGCAGCGTTGGACACCCACCGACCAGGTGGTCGGCCGACCCGACCAAAGTCGCAGAGAAAGGATGTAGGTCTGTTCCAACTTGGAAATCCATATTTTTTACTCCATAATTAGCTTAATAAATACATATAAATAAATATTTACGGACAATCACACAGATTGAGCTAGCCCCAAAGTAAGTTCGAGACTTTTGTTATAGGAGGACTAACTCAACGATACTATATTTTATAACAAATACATATATAGATAAACATCCAAGAGCCAGGCCAATCTAAAAAAGATCGTTTTCCATCATCACTTGCACCGGGGATCGAACCAGGCACAGGCTAGCGTGTTAACCAGTGCGCCACGGAGATAGACTATTGCAAAAGTCGCAGATAAAAATTACTAATGCCATAACACGTCGTTTCTCTTCGAAATCGTGAAAAATGCAAAAATCCGCATTCAGTCTGAGATATGCAGTTTCCGCCGGAAAGAGTATAGTTTGGAATTCAAATTGGAAAAATGCGAACTCCCGGCTTCCGCCGTTTGATCCGGGATGCTATGTGTGCTGCAAAATTTCAGCATTCCCTTTTATGTTGGCGTATTTGCCATTATGTGGTATTTTCTAAAAATACGCCTTTTTTAGCGATATTAAAAAAAATACTGTTATTTTTTATAATATCGCTGAAAAAAATTGGTTTATAATATTGGCAAAGGCATGTGGCCTTTGCCAATATAATTAACCAATTTAAAATGGCATTCCTTGTAATGATATTTAAAACGCTTTATATTTCATCTCAACTTTTATTTTCTTGATTGTGGAACAAAAGTCCGACCTACCTATCTCCGGATTATCATTCAACGACATAACATTTTTGTTACCGATGACTCGCCGACCGAACTCTTCGTCTTCGTACGATTGTCCGACAAGACATTACGCCTTCCGTCCGCTCGACTACAGAACGATTGGTCACCGTACGATTGTCCGAGACAATTTTTAGTCTTACAACAAATTATCGATTTAATTTGTGTTCTCGAATTAACATACATTTATACTGCCTCCGTGGTGTAGTAATTAAATAGTTTAAGCGTTCGGATAATACACGGAGGTTGCAAGTTCGATTTCCAGCGACAACTACACGTTCTAGTTAGATTAGGACATTCTTCTTTTATCGAATCTTAAAATGGCTTTAACATTTTAAATAAGTTTTGACCAACGTTTTGCTACCATGATTGCCCGTTCGTTTGCCTCATTCAGATCCGGCTAGGAGCAGGAAGCTGGACTTTCTGGGCACACCAAGAGGTGATCCATAGATTGAATAGCACCGCAGTCGCACTCACTATTGTTGGAGAAACCCCACCTGACTCTGTTTTCGTGGCATCTGCCGACACTAGCCCGCAGTCTATTTAAAGACTTCCAGACTAGCCAGGGCAAATTGCTACCCACAGGACATTGCAGGCAGATCACCTGATTTTCTGATACGTAAGATGATCCATGTTTCGGAGGGCGCGTTAAGCTGTTGGTCCCGGTTACCGTCATGAGGCAGTATAACTGTATGTTAATTCGGTTCAAACGCATTTATTTATTCGAGAAAACAAAAAAATACGTAATTTGTCGTAAGACTAAAATGTCTCGGACAATGGTACGGTGATCAATCGTTCTGTCATCGAGCGGACGGAAATGTCTTGTCGGACAACCGTACGGAGACGAAGATTTCGCTCGGCGAGTCATTGGGAGGACAAAAGTTGTGTCGTTGACGATAACCCGGAGAATGCTACGTTGGACTTTTACTCCACAATCCATTTTCTTTCTTAACTTGAAAAAAATCTTTACCTCTAACGATCAATACTTATCACATTTCCATAGATATTTCTGAGGGTGATTTATATTTTTCGCATTCTACTTTGAGTTTTTATTGCAAAATTAATACGGCTTTGTTTAAAACATCAATGATATAACATACAGTATTACATTTTCTCTCTTACGGTGTATACAGAACCAAAGGTCACACAAAAACCTACCGTCTACTTACTCACCTCCATTTATTATACTATTACTAAAAGGCGAGCTCCGTGGCGCAGTGGTCAACACGCCGTCGTAATCGTGATCATCGTGATCGTAAGCATAAGCGTAAGTGTAAGCGTAAGTCTAAGCGTAAGCGTGAGTGTAAGTGTAAGCGTTAGCGTTAGCGTAAGTGTAAGCGTGAGTGTAAGTATGAACAAATTTATAAAATAGTTATCTGTAACTAGCCCTTCGAAGATTTTAATCAATCCTAGGATTAGGTTTTTTCTTCGATCTAAGGGCCTTCGATCTAACTATTTTTAAATAATTTTACGTTAATTACGGGATGAAAATCATAAAATATTATTAGTAGTCAGATAACTTATTAAATAATACATGCATGGAATTTGAAGAGACATGACAACATCATACACACTCAAAACAGAAAGACATATAAAAAACATTATTGTTGTTTCAAATAAAACAGTGTCTATGTCCTACCTAACAATGCATTGTACACGTATTGTTAGGACATTGACGCATGATAATACATTTATAATTTTAAAAAATTAAAAAAATAACGGCCAAGTGCGAGTCGGATTCGCGCATGAAGGGTTCCGTACATAATTATATAATGAGTGAAATTATTAAAAATACTTTTATTATTAGATGTAACTCAAAATTAATGCTTTTCGCAATTTTTCCTTTATCTGTGCTATAAGACGTTGCTTCGTAATTTCAAGATTCTGAGTGCATGAGAAGTACTCTGTAGGTTTTGATTCCCCTGCGAATGTCGAAAAAACATGAAAATTTGCGGCATAACCAGCTACATTTTTGATTGCGTTAGCTTAGTAGTTTGATTTTTTTACAGCTCCAAGGGACCTGAGTATTTGATATGAATTTTAGCTTGATACCTTTATGCGTTCCTGAGAAAAAGACAGACAGACAGACGGACAACCAAGTGATCCTACAAGAGTTCCGTTTTTTCCTTTTGAGATATGAAACCCTAAAAATATAATAATGTTACAAACTAAATTTGCTAACTTACGGGAAGCATACTAACCACATCAGAGACCGAGAGACGGTTCCAAAGTACTCTGACACCAGGGTGCGCAAAGTTGATTCACCGTGTCACCTACATGAAATGATGACGATGATTATATATTTAAACAGATGCCAAGTGCGTTACTTATCTGCATGAAGATAGGCATTAATTACACGGATAAGGTCGTACGAAACTTAATAATATACCGAGCATTTAATGCTAGTTAAAAACAATTTAAGTAGGTAAGTAAAAAGCTTCCTTAAATTTATCAGAAATCAGAAATCTGAAACGTTTATTTGCTAGAATACATAATTTACAGCAAGGTGTTACAATTTATTATGTCAATGTATTCAGTCTGACGTCAGACGTGACGACAGTCAGACGTGCAAAATATTAATTAATGTAATTATATCTGTATTACACAAGTCTTATTATCATCTTTAATTTAAAACATTTATTTGTCATTCAAATTGTTGCGACTTTCTGGAAGGATTACTGCATTCTCCGATCAACCCCAGAATCACAGCGAGGAAAAACAGTAAGCACTAACCTGGATCCAAGGTGGACAGGAGTTGGTGAAGGAATCGCCTTCGACGGGGCCTCGTGCCGGCCGGCTAGCGATCTTCTTGCTTGAACCGTATTCCTTTTCACTGCCTACACTAGTGGTACACCATCACATATACGCGATGAAGATTTAGGGTTGTTTTGGCCAGTAAAAGTCCTTATAAGTCGTTATTTTTGGAAATTATATCAGCGCACACGGCGCGCTCAACAAGACTCGATCGCCAAATTTTTTCGACTAGTCTTTCGGCCAATCACAGGCCGTCTCGGCGAAAAGGAAGTAGATATGTAGGGGGGAACGGAAGCAGAACACAGATAGGTAATTTTATTTGGGTTTTTAAAGTTAATGCTTACACATTTTCCCCCACCTGAAATCCACAAGGGTTTCACAGAGAATGCAAATTGAAAGATATAAAACAAAAGCAATAGCTACGCACTATTGCAAGAATATCTAGAAATATTATTTTCGAAAGATAAAGTAATAAATAAGTTTTAACTATCCTAAGGATAGTGTGTATTTATGTTTTAGTAATTTATGAAAAAATATCTTAATTAATTGGTAAGGGACAAACCTTTACTACCGGCCTACGAAAGGTCTTTCCGTTAGCAGTTCGGAGAGTAACTACTCTGACTACTTGGTCTGAACCAGCATGCACTTGCACAATACGTGCCAACTTCCAGAACATCGGCGGAAGATTAGGTTCGTTTACTATGACTAAGTCATCTATTTTAATATTTGGTTCATGTACGAACCATTTGTTCTTTTGTTGTAATGTATGAAGATAATCACGCTGCCATACGCGCCAAAAGCTCTGGGTAATTTTCTTAAGCATCACCCAACGAGAGCGCGGACACGAATTTTCACTTATTGGTTCTTCGGGCGGGGTGACTAAAGGACCTCCCGTTAGAAAATGTCCCGGGGTTAAAACGTCAGACTCCGACGGATCTGTTGATAACGTACAGAGTGGACGAGAGTTCAATAAAGCTTCTACCTTAGCTAATAAAACGCGTGAGACATGGAGCGGTCACTGACGATCAGGATTTTATAATAAAACAAAGCAGCTGGCGCATAACAATGCGCATTTTAATCCACTAGGGACAATATCAACACAATGCATAACAATATGAAGCTACGCTTAAGTTGGTCGGTCGGTTGCTCAGCAAGAAGTGTGGCTTTCTCTAGGCGGTGAACGCAACGACGGTACGGCGGGAAGGGTGGGGCGAGCTGTGACGTCACGCCAGCATGGCAGTTTGAGTTGGTTGCGTTACAATCGGCCATCCTGCAACAATTGCTCCCGCAATGAGAGCAAGACATCTGGTTAATAAAATATTCTAAATTCTTGGCTTGGACCGTTGGTAAACAAGTTCTTGACTTGGACTCGTGGTAGACAAGATCTAGACTTGGACTCGTGGTAGACAAGATCTAGGCTTGGACTCGTGGTAGACAAGATCTAGGCTTGGACTCGTGGCGAACAAGATCTAGGCTTGGACTCGTGGCAGACAAGATCTGTGCTTGGACTCGTGGTAGACAAGATCTAGGCTTGGACTCGTGGTAGACAAGTTCCAGGCTTCGACTCGTCGTAGACAAGTTCCAGGCTTCGACTCGTCGTAGACAAATTCCAGGCTTTGACTCGTCGTAGACAAAGTCCATGCTTCGACTCGTAAACAAGTTCCGGGCCTCTGACTGTTGGCTTAGCTTGGGTCCATGGCATGGCTCGAGCCCCTGGCTTGGCTTGGGCTCTTGGCTTGGCTGGGCCCCTGGCTTGGCTTGGACCCTGGCATGGCTTGGGCCCCTGGCATGGCTTGGACCCTGGCATGGCTTGGACCACTGCTTGACTTGGGCCATTAGCTCGCATTAAACATTGGCGTGTCTAGGGCAAATGACCAGGCATCTTCTAGATTCATCATATCATTATTTGCAATGTACGAATTAATATTATTGATTAGTACACTCAAAATGTTCCCTTTTCAAGACTGTATAGTAATAGGACCAACTAGCACAGTAACCTTATTACAGAACTACAAGTCAATCAACACTAATAAAGTTACTATCAAATATGAACTGCATAATATCAAGATGAACTGCAAGTCTTTCAATAAATACTGTCAGACTTATAGCAGCATTATGAAAGAGGCTTCATCTTAAAATTTACTCCGTTGATATTTCTATACGATTGGAATAAAAAATTCAAAACAAACTAGCTTCACTTCAGATTCAACGACACCTAGCTATACTATATAATTCACGAGTAGAATGAAGTAAATCGGCTTGCGATAATATCACAGGGATATGACAAGAGCAATGTTGAAATGAACACACTCCCAAAAATATTAAAGAGCACCTTTATTAAAAATAGCACATGGTCAGTGGAAAAGATTGAAAAGGAAGGGCTGGCCTACAATGAACTTTTTAACCTTTTCTAAAGGAATTGAAAACCCAGTGCATTACTAGAGTATTATCAGATTTGTCAGAAAAAGAACCAGAGAAGTTCCACTACCAAGGCAGTTATAGGAGTAATAAAGCTTTATACAATATAACAGTTACGTTTGACTTTACATTTTAAAAGATTAGGCGCTTCCCAAGACTTCTGCTCATAAAGTGCACCTCCGCCAAAATATGTTCACGGTATGTACAAATAAGATCAACCACGAAAATATGCAAGGCACCATCAACAAGAACTAGGCAGGAAATCAGTCAGGTTAGGAGTAACCAATAGGAATTAGTCACGTGACTTGCTGCGCTGGACACCACTGATAAAACTAGCTATGCGACAGAATAAACATCGGCAACAAAAGCGATTTTCATTATTAATCATCATCATCATCAGGTCTTTTTAGTCTCCACTGCAGGAGCATGACCCTCTCTGTACTACCGGAGCCACACATAATTAATATCTACGGCTAAAACAATTATCATGAGTGACTGAGAATTCGCCAAGTTAGGTTATTTATTAGTTCTCGAAAATAGTTTGAAATAAGCGCGTTTTAACATTTTCAATATTTTAATTTAAATTTCGAAGGGTATTATAATAATACCAGCAGAAGCGCTTATTGCCTTATAAAGAACAACATTGTGACACCAAAATGAACGTAGTAAGTAATCATTAGCAATACGACTAATCTGGTTAATAATCAACATGTGATAGTATTTAGGCAACTAACAAAATCTACATATTCGACAAGAGATTGTCAAAAAAAGGAAAAGCTAGGAATACGGTAATACTGAAATAAGGTATATGAGCCAATAGGGCGAGTCACAAACATTAATCTAGGTACTACTACCGACAAGCATTAGCTGAGAAATCAGACTAGACATAGCCAGTAAGAACTGATTACATGCCTATGGTGGTCCAAGGTAATAAAAGCCAAGGCAGACCAAAGCAGATATGCATGAGAAAGCATAGATCCGAATGAAAACTTAGTTGACCTGGTCTAAGCCTACCCGCGGCTATAGTGCCTTGGATGATGAAGAAATAAAAACCAAAATAAATGACCATTTTCGACATTTTGATTAAATTTTATGCCTCATATCATCATCATTCAGAAAACATTCTTTTTTTAAAACGTTACCGTTATTCGGCCCGAATAACACAAACAAACGAGGCATTTAGAATCTTAGAACAAGTATTTGCAGAAAGGTAGGCAAGTGACCATTTTATTGTAATTTACTGGCAATTTGACTCGTATTTAGCTTGACATTGGCAAATAAGATACTTTTTGTTTGCTATATATAAGCTAGTAAATTGGTCATTAATTGAGCGACTAATCTGGCTAGGAATTGGCAATAAAATTGGCTGACCTGGCTATATACTGGCTGCTTCCCCGACTCTGTTCTCGTTCCACGTAGTCTGCATATCCGACGACACAGCCACTGCTCGTGTAGTCAAGCTCGTGCAGCCCTCGCAGCCTTGTGGAATGCAGTAGCTGGATGGACGACAGCTGGATAGTCCACGTGGCTTGGAGATTCAGATGCCAGCGGCGTATTCATGGAAAAGAAGGAAAATGCATTAATCTCCAAAATAACTTGTAAACACCTTCCACTGGATATAATGGCACGCTAAAGCGATATTGATATAACGTTTCTTTTTTTACCCAATGGATCAGATACTCACCTAGATTGACTGTTTTAACGAAAAATTTGAAACTTTGTGCAACGGAAAATTTTAACTTTGTGCAAAGGAAAATTTTAACTTTGTGCAAAGGAAAATTCGAATAAGGCAATGGAAAGTAAACGTGCTATAAACTTATTTAAATCTTAAATGATGTGCAACGGAAAATTTAAATCGATCAACAGAGAGTAAAGATTAGACTAATTTAAATGGCACAACGTAAAAATACAAAAAGTAATAGATTCTCGTCGGTAGTACTTAACCATGTGGCGAAAAATTCCATCGGCGTGGTGATGAAAGACGATTTTTTTCATCCATGGTCCTATACCACTTCTGATTAAAACGCGTGAGACATGGAGCGGTCACTGACGATCAGGATTTTATAATAAAACAAAGCAGCTGGCGCATAACAATGCGCATTTTAATCCACTAGGGACAATATCAACACAATGCATAACAATATGAAGCTACGCTTAAGTTGGTCGGTCGGTTGCTCAGCAAGAAGTGTGGCTTTCTCTAGGCGGTGAACGCAACGACGGTACGGCGGGAAGGGTGGGGCGAGCTGTGACGTCACGCCAGCATGGCAGTTTGGGTTGGTTGCGTTACACTAATATTGTGAAGAATTCCTCAAGAGTGAGAACCTGAGAACCGACAACACGCTTAAGGTGATATTTTGTGGATTTTATGCCACTTTCAAATATACCCCCGAAGTGAGGGACGCCGGGGGGATTGAATTTCCATTTGATATGGCGGTTCACTAGACCATTTGACACTTCAGGATAATGCTTATGGAGCATGTTAGAAACTTCATTCAGATACTTGTTGGCACCTACAAAATTTGTCCCACAGTCAGTTACTATCGTATGACATATTCCACGTCGAGAGACAAAACGGTCTAGAGCAGCCAGAAAAGCTTCTAAACTCAATTCGGTTACGGCTTCCAAGTGTACAGCCTTTGAGCTTAAACATACGAATAGACATAAGTAAGCTTTATATGTTTTTGCGCCACGACGGCGACTCTCTTTAATGGAAAATGGGCCACCCAGATCGATTCCAGTGGTATCGAAGCAACGAGAAGGTTGAAGTCTGGCTGCCGGAAGCTTGCTCATCATTGGCTGACAAGCGATTGGATTTACTTTAAAACATCTAACACACTTCGACAGCACGGTACGTATCAGAAGTCTTAATCCAATTATCCAAAACTGGCGTTGAATAAGAGATTGTAAGGTTCTAGGTCCACAATGCAAATATTTTATATGAAAGTGTTCTATTATAATTTTAGATATTGGACATTGTTTAGGTAACAAAAAAGGGTGTAACGCAGATGGTGACAGATTAGCCTCATCGATGCGTCCCCCCACCCGCACGATCCCATCATCGTCCAGGAAAGGTGAAAGTTTTTGAATGGATTTTACACATGGTTCATTATCTCGCACTCAACTGACTTCGGAAGACATATAATGATACTGACTCAATTTAACTAACACTTTGGTTGACTTCTCGAGTTCAGTACTACTGAGAAATGAAAGAATTCGATTTTGCCTTGTAACCCTCGAATTTGAAATAAATCGAATACACCATGCTAAAATTCTTAGAATTTTTGTAAAAGAGGAATGTCTGGCAATTAAGTCCCGAAGTGGGTTTATCACCTTAATCACGTGAAGACTTTTAGTTTCTAGTGGTTTGAGCTCGGGTAAGTCTTCTTTTGGAAGTAGAACCCGTTTGTTAGACCATTGACTAGGCAAATCCTGTAGCCAAGAAGGACCTTTCCACCACAGAGGATGGTCTATAAGCTCTGGACAGGACACTCCGCGACTACAACAGTCGGCCGGGTTATCCTTAGACGAAACATGATACCAATGATCGGTACTAATCAAATCAGTTGCTTGAATGACACGATTGGCTACATACATTTTTAATAAATGAGGGGCGGTATTAAGCCATGACAAGGTAGTGCTGCTGTCTGAATAAGTTCGAATAGAATTAATAGTTATATGGTCTTTAAGCAAATTAAACATGTGCGATAGAAGTTTTGCCAGAAGCACCGCTGCGCTTAGCTCGAGTCTATTTACCGTGGTAGGTTTTAAAGGAGCTACTCTAGATTTTCCAATCAGTAAACTAGTCGCAGTAGAAATTCTGGGCTCATTAGTAACCACACAAATATACACACAACAACCATAGCCTTTCAGAGAACCATCACAGAAACCTACCAAGTGTACTTCCATCAGATTGGAAGGTATAACTAGCCGCGGAAGAGAAATTTTTTGTAAATCAGACAAATTGGCCGCTATTAAATGCCATTGTTTGGTTAAATGTTTTGGAATAGTCTCATCCCACGATAAATTTAACCGCCATATTTCTTGCAACAGCGATTTTGCTGCAAAGACTACTGGGCATATCCAACCGAGTGGATCGAAAATGCGAGCTACTAAAGAGAGTATGGATCTTTTAGTAAATTTGACTTCGAACGAGTCTGAAAAGGCATATGAAAAAGAATCATTAATGGGATTCCATCGTATCCCTAATATTTTGACAAACTCATTTCCCGATTCATCGAAGGATTTGGAACTTTGACAAAATTCAGGAGGAACATCCTTAAGAAGACGAGGATCGTTGGTAGTCCATTTACGTAGTTCAAAGTGAGCCTTGGCCAACAAAGATGTGATATCGGCCTTCAGCTTGATCGCCTCTTCAAGGGAAGAGCCGCCAGTTGTGATATCGTCCATAAATGTCACCTGGGTGATAACCTGAGCTACACGACTTGAGTACTCAGAACCATGATCTTCAACAAGTTGATGAAGTGTTCGAATGGCTAAATAAGGTGAACTACTAACTCCGTACGTGACTGTCTTAAGTTCGTACTCCTTTAAGATCTCAGTTGGATCATTACGCCAAAGCACGTGTTGATAATGCCTTTCCTCGGGTCTTATCAATATTTGCCGATACATACGACGGATGTCGGCAGTAAAAACTATTTTGTGAAGTCTAAATTTTGTCACTAAATCGACAATATCCACTTGCAGCTTAGGACCCACATGAACAATATTATTGAGTGACAGATTATTCGAGGTCCGACTACTGGCATCGAAGACTACTCGTAAACGTGTCGTTGTACTATCGGGTCGTATTACACAATGGTGAGGAATAATATAACGGTCAGTAGACAAAGATTCAGCAGGCTGCATATGTCCCAGATCTTCGTACTGCTGCATAAATTCCTTATATTCCGTTTTCAACTCAGTCTGGCTGGCAAGACGCTTTTCCAAGTTGAGAAAACGGTTAAGAGCCTGATGATATGATTCTCCTAAGGTTGGAGTATCATCTTTAAGCATAATTGGTACAACATAACGACCGTCGGAGGTACGATATGTGCCATTTTTATATTTTTGTTCACATATTTCATCCTCAGGACCGAAAATTTTACATTTCGGCGGTTCTTCGGATTCCCAAAACCGTTGAACGATCTCATCGAGCGTACAAGAAGACGCGATGAGTGACGTAACGGGTGTGGCTGGAGTTTGAGCCACCACGTTTTGAAGAAACTGACCACTTATCACCCAGCCGAATACACTAGACAGTGCACATGGAAAACCAGGACCTGGGCTATAACGTGAACCAGTATATATCTGGTCAAAACAGTCTACTCCTAACAACAGATCGATCGGACCCGATTTATCAAAATCTTGGTCGGCGAGATCCAGATGTTTAAACTTTTCCTTGACAGCCGACGGTAACGAAGTTGAAGGAATCATTAAAGTGATTTTAGGCAAAACCACTAATGGTATATCGAATTGGGGCGAGTCATTTGACCTAGGCACAATAGAGCCAAACGTATAACCTTTAATATTACAAACATAATTTTGACCGAGACCGGTTACATTTAAATTACACTTTTTTATATGTAAACCTAACTGTTGCACACAGCTACTTGTAATGAAAGAGTCCATCGAGCCACTATCTATGATTATACGAGCATACTGCAATGAACCATCCACTCTTCTCAACCGAACCACTGCTGAACCAATAATTTTGGTACTCATAAGTGACTTTGACATTTTTGGCTGAGTTGTACAAGTTAGGGAAGTGCTCATATTGGAATTCTCAGAAGCCTTTAGGTCAATGGTATTAGATAATAAACTTTTATGTTCTTCATGTAATAATGTGTTATGTTTTGAGTTACAAATGAAACACATGGACTTAGACTTGCAGTCTGCACTAGTGTGACCGGGCCTTAAGCAGTTTTGACATAATTGTAACTCTTTAACTAATTGTTGTCGCTGTCCTATATTCATAGAATGTACTTTACCACAGCGATATATTGAATGATTTTCATGACAATACGCACAGACAGCCTGATTAGGTTTATTATTATTTGAGTTCGAAGAAGTAATTAAGGAAGAATTTGATTGCCGAGAAAAATTATCTTTCTTTGTATTATTGTGGTTTTGTTTATTTGTAGAATTGAATGACTGTAAATTACTAGGTTGACTAACCTCTAATACATTTATATAATTCTGTAAATAAACAATCAAATTATTAAATTTAGGAATTTCTTCGGTATTTTGTAATTCAAACCTTTTCCTAGTTTCTGTATCAAGAGGCCGAGATGCTATGTAAAATAAAAGAAATTCACTTAAATCATCAATATTTAACCCGCGCAAGGCACTAACACATTCATAAAGTGTGTTGGTTAATTGTGATAAGTTTGATAATGATGGCCGTTGGATCGGATTTAATTTTATTATTTTTTCTAAATAAGCGGTGGCTAAAATACGTTTATTATCATACCTGTCTAGCAACGATGCATAAACAACAGAATAATTAGCTGATGTTATAGGAACACCCTTAGCTAGTGTCAGGGCATACCCAGACAGACATGACAACAAATAGTAAAATTTCTCTGTGTCCGACAACGAAACATTATTATGCACAAGCGACGTATAACTAACTGTCTTTAAACATCTGCCAGTTCTCTATATTACCATCAAACTTAGCTATTTGCAATTTAGGTAATTTCACTTGCGAGTTGGAATGCGCATGACTTTGACATAGTTCCGAGCGCGAACTTACGTCGAGAGAGTCAGCAAACTCAATGACGAAATAGTATAACTCGTCAAATGACAACAAAACATTATTATCGATAACAAATTGAGGATTTAGTTTAAGTTGCAATTGGTTTACACGATCGTTGCATTCCAAGAAATTATCACGAATTTTATCAATTATTTTATACCTAGCTCGAAAGGATGCTAATTTAGTTTTATTTTCTTTCGTAATTTTTGCTAAGTCATAAAGTATTTGCATATTTTTAAACTCATATTCACGTTTTCCAATGGTGGACATTAATTCTCCTTCCGCCATGTTTTCGCTAAGCACTAATTGTGAAAGTACGAGTAATGTAGGTAAGTAGCAAAAGTTTAAATGGAAACTGAGTAATGGAACAGATATTCACAAACACGTAGGTTTTAAAACTACGGACTATTACTTATAATCATAAATACACACCTCACTGCTATTAATTGACCCTAGGTAAGTACATAGGCTATTCAAAATAGTTCGAAAGCCTGAGTAACAAGATAGTACCTTCTGGCATACAAATCGAACGATTAAGGGATTATAACAAGGGAATTAACGAGATAAGAAGTATGTACTCGTAAGCAATAGGTATTTACAATGGTATGGCACAGGTATGGAATTCCCTGTTTGATCCGAGATTGTTAGACAAATAGACAAATGCTAGGTGGGTAAGTACCTAGTTAATTTGAATCTATAATAAGTCTATTTATGAATAAATTAGTTATCCATATTTGGAAATAACTTTAATTGAAAATATTGAAATTAAGTGGGTAAATTTGAAATAAGTACGTGAGGAATGTCCTCACAGGAGGCACCATAAATTAATGTTGCGACTTTCTGGAAGAATTACTGCATTCTCCGATCAACCCCAGAATCACAGCGAGGAAAAACAGTAAGCACTAACCTGGATCCAAGGTGGACAGGAGTTGGTGAAGGAATCGCCTTCGACGGGGCCTCGTGCCGGCCGGCTAGCGATCTTCTTGCTTGAACCGTATTTCTTTTCACTGCCTACACTAGTGGTACACCATCACATATACGCGATGAAGATTTAGGGTTGTTTTGGCCAGTAAAAGTCCTTAGAAGTCGTTATTTTTGGAAATTATATCAGCGCACACGGCGCGCTCAACAAGACTCGATCGCCATATTTTTTCGACTAGTCTTTCGGCCAATCACAGGCCGTCTCGGCGAAAAGGAAGTAGATATGTAGGGGGGAACGGAAGCAGAACACAGATAGGTAATTTTATTTGGGTTTTTAAAGTTAATGCTTACACACAAATATTCCTTAATACTATAAAAACATTTGTCTAAAAGCCATTTCGTCAATTTATTTTTAAATGAAGTACCTTCTAATTCTTTAATATCATCAGGTAATTTATTATATATTACAATACTCATGTTGAATGAATTCTTCTCATACACCATTTTATGGCAAGTCGGTTTATGTAGAAGCTTCATGTATTGAAGTCTTGTTTCTTTCTATCTATTTTCCGCTTTTGTTTTATAATATTGTTTATTTGACTTTACAAACAAGCAAACCTCTTTTATGTACATATTTAAAAAAGGCAAAGGTAAAATATTACAATTCTTAAACATTGGTTTGCAACTATCAACTTTCTATTCATCGGATATGAATGGAGTAGAATACCACACTACTAAATAGTGGGTAGTATTGAAGAAGTACACGGGGTAATAATGTGATGAGAGAATTCGACGCGGTGATGCGAAGTCACGCTGGTGTAATGGTATCACACTTAGGGCGTAAACCTAAGGGACGTGGGTTCGAATCCTACCTGTGGCCGAGTTATTTTTCATCACACATTTTCAATTTTTATAATATACCGAGCATTGTAATGCTATTTAAAAACAATATAAGACATGGAAAATATCTAGTAAAAAATAAATGCGTTGAACGCAGCAGCCTTAACGATACTACATACGCCACGCAGCGTCGTCTGCGTACAGTCATGAACGTTTATACACCGTGTATCTTTGCACTCTTGCCATATTCACAGAACTAATAGTACGAAGCATTACCTATTATTTTCGATAAATAAGTGAATCCCCTAAATAAAGCACACCAAGTTATCAGTAAAATTTTATTTACGGTACACATGGGAGTAAACCAATTTTTAGAGCGCATTCAACAGGCGCAATAGGAATAAACCGAGTGGGCGTGGCCGGGCGTGCCAATTAATAATTTTGATTTCAGATTTTCCTTCCTACTTTACGGGCTTAGGACCGACAAAAATGCCTAATTATTATTATTATCTTTCATTTTTCATTGCTTTGAAGATTTGAAAAGTTAGAGAAACTGTTGAAATTTTTATTATGAATAAATTAGTTATTTTTGGCGTAGTTAAAAAGCTGAAATCATTTTATTTACAATTGATTTTGGCATTTTTAAAGTTTATTTACAAAATCTACTTACAAATTTACGTTTTGCGTAGCAAGTGTTCAAAATGTTCTCCATTCTCATGACGGCACAGTCTAGCACGGCGCAGCGAATTTCGCTTGAGTTTTCGCAACACATAAGCGACTTGTTTCACCGTTTCGAATGCCAAAATAATCCTCTCACGTAACACTTCTACACTGTCTATCTCCTCTTCGTACACCAAACGTTTTACATCACTCCATAAATAAAAGTCCAACGGGGTTAGGTCCGGGGACCGAGCTGGCCATGCTACTGGGCCTCCACGCCCAATCCACTGTTCACCAAACGTAACGTTTAAGTAGTCACGAACTTGGCGTCCATAATGCGGAGGAGCACCATCATATTGGTAATACAGATTTTGGTGTAAGTTGAGGGGTATGTCATCAAGCATTTCGTCTATGACGTGTTGCAGCAACTCCAAATACGTTAAACTGGTGAGATAGCCGTCGATGAAGTAAGGGCCGAGCAAATACCCGTCAATTATGCCAGCCCACACGTTCAGACTTAAACGATGTTGAAACGAGTGTCGTTTAGTTTTTCTGGGGTTCTGATCACGATGAGTCCACCAGTGCTCGTTACGGATATTAAAAATTCCAACTCTCGTAAATAACGATTCGTCAGTCCACAAGATGTTGACATGTTGATGCCTCAGCAGCCAGCGACAAAATTCAATCCGTGCAGCGTTATCCTGAGGGAGCAAATCTTGAGCATGGATTGGGACGTCAAACTGGCGATGGTCTTGTAGTCTTTGCGTGGCACTAAGCATCACCTGACGGGACGGCCATGGTCGATTGGGAAACATTTCTACTGCTCGTCGCAAGCTGTCACCACTTATTGCGTACAAGCGAACCATTTCCACTAATTCGTTATTGGAATACGCGTCAGCCATTTTTACGTGACACTCACTACTTTTCGCGAGACGACAAGAAGCGACACGCACGTCCGTTACGGTCAGCGGTTACGATTACAACTGGGGCGGGGGTAGTTTCCCGGCAGCGCGTACGCGGCGCGACTTTGTACTTTGTTCTTGCCGACGCCGACGGAATAGTGATGAGCAAGTGTTACGATAATTAGTGGTGTGCATTACAGATTGTCGATAAAATAAATTACAAAAAATTAAAACTCAAAATTTTAGGTCATGATTTTTTTAACGATTTGTGTTCAGAATCAGTAATAGAGTTACCTCAGTAAATATGGCAAGGATGCAAAGATACACGGTGTATATGTACAATTATCTTCCATTTTAGACCCTATCACATTGACTTAAGAACTGATGTGTCGGTAAATACGTTCACAACAAGACATTACCTTTGGAAATTGGAAAATTATTTTTGACATAAATCTCTGTTTTGAGCTAAATCTCATCGTTAAATCTCTGTTGTGATAAGTGAAAGATATAAGAATATCGGTTGGCTAAAAATATTTTAAAGTTGAAAAAAATATGTAAAAAATACATTATTAAGAACCTGTAATGGTTCTTACAGGTTCTTAATAATGTATTTTTTACCCCACAGACCCACTCAGAAGGTAATATTTTACACGCCTATGTATGTAATTGTGTATGTATGTTATATAAATAATAAAATAAATAAATATATACGGACAAATCACACAGATTGAGCTAGCCCCAAGGTAAGTTCGAGACTTGTGTTATGTGATACTAACTCAACGATACTATATTTTATAACAAATACATATATAGATAAACATCCAAGACCCAGGCCAATCTGAAAAAGATCATTTTCCATCTTGACCTGGCCGGGGATCGAACCCGGGCACTCCGTGTCGCAGGCTGGCGTGTTAACCACTGCGCCACGGAGCTGTCTACATGTTATAGTGACCTTCTGTAGCCTAAACGGTTTGGCCGATGCTAAAGTGTGATGTTTCAATAGTTTTGAAATTAAATATTTACTACTTATTATACCATAAGTGTCTAATTTAAGTGCGAAAGACGAAGGTGCGAAGAGCTCAGGCACGAATGAACTGAGGTGCGAAAAGCTGAGGTGCGAATTTTAACTACGAGCTTAGTATATTTAGTTTTATTAGTTTTAGTTTATTTATTTATAAGTAATATGATAACTTGTAGTTTAATCTTTTGTTGTGTATTCAACTCAGAACGACTATGGCCTATTTCACTCGAATACCTACTTGGTTAATTAAGATCTTTAGCGAACGAAATTAAAAGGAAAGTAATTTAATAATAAAAAATGTGCAGACTTATTGATTCTAAAATTGTTAACCGCTGAAGATATTCAATTCCCAATATCCAAACGCATTAGTTCCCCTCGGATAACGCTTCGTAAGTTATTATTAAATGATGCATATTTTCAAATTTATATCGGAAAGCGGCAGTGACGTGTTACTCATGGAGAAGACTAGAATTATTATTAGCTTTTATAGCGATACCTGGAATTTCTGAGGTCCGGTGCTGCCTCCATTTCAAATAATTTATTTAGATGTCCTCCCCTCATGTTCTCCTGCCGGCAACGCTCCTGTCACACCCTGATGTTGCAGTTGTCTATAGGCAGCGATGATCGCTTATCATCTGGTGACTCGCTTCTTCGTTCGCCACTCTATGATATAAGAAAGAGTTTTGAAATAGAAGTTAAAGGTCGTAGAAATGGGGAAGAGGGGATGGAAGACCAAAGAAAATGTAGATGGAATGTGTAAGGGAGGACATGAGTAAGAAAGGTGTACAGCGGCCTTGCACATCTCTAGTTTCTGTCAGAGATGTGTAAGGCCTCTAAAAACTACGAGAATGTGTAGCGAAGCTGTGAAACAGTGCGCAACTGAGCGGTGCGAGGATGTGTAGCAGGCTCTTTCCAGTTTTTTTCATCACAAATTGTTTAATAAAAATATTTATTTTTAGTGAAACATGCTTTCCGTACAGTACACATTAAGGTTGAACAAACACCGTCTAAAGAAGTGACTGCTACCAGTTTTTAACTCGCCAAGCTTAGCACACATCTCTCGCTCACATCTTTCGTAACACATACTTCACAGTACATTCCTCATAATACATCCCTTGGAACACATCCCTCGCAACAAGTCCCTCGAATCAGATCTCTTGCTAGTTTTATACGTAAAAAAAATCTCGCTCCGCTGCCCATGTTTCCGCCAGAGTTGTGGTGAGGAAGACAAGGCAAATGAAGCAATTCTATTAGTTTAAAAATAACAGATCCCTTGCTATGCTCCCTGCACATCTCAGGCGACAATGTGAGCAATAACTATCACAAGGCTTTGATATATTAATTTCAATTTATGTGTAGATGTGTTATCTATCATGAAATTGCTATGAATACGTAAATTGTAGAACGTCTTTGGCAAACCTTAAATTCTTATGTAACTGAATACATCCAATCCTCGCTTTCTTACTATCCTTACTTTACTTTCCTTACTGATATGCGAATGTTTGTGAGTATGTATGGATGTATGGGCATTTGTTACGCGTGTACTCTGTGTGTTTGTACACGCTAAAACGACTGAACCGATTTTGACCAAATGCACAACAGATAGGACCTCGATTAACACATCTAACCTTCGGAAAAAACTACTTATCCCGCGGGATGGAAATTGACAAAAGCGGAGCCGCGAGCCACAGCTAGTAGCATATAAAGGTCAAATATATCCTCGTTTTGCTTATAATTAATTAAATTAGTCAAGTGCGTTTCAGTCGTGTATACAAGATATTACAAACATACCGATATGAAGACACACAGACATGATAAATGTGATGATGATAAATTAATTAATGTTAACAATGTATTCAGAGCCCTTCAGGCACGTAGGGACCAAGTCTGGATTGAGTTTCTTTCGGCGTATTCTTCCAACCAGTGGTCGTTCCGAAACGCTAGTAGTATTTCAATTTTGCATATATTAAAAAGTATATAAGAAATAAAAATATGACGTTCAAAAAGAGATACATGTATCCAATTTTGAATAAAAATCTTTGACTTGACTTGACTTGAAACCGGGGCAGGCGAAACTAAAAATAAAAGCTTGTAATACTGCCTCCAACGCTGTCAATAATAAATATATACAAACCGTAAGGCGAGCCATTATGCACAAGAAATTGTTTCACAATAGGCGCTGCCAATAAAATTGTAATACTCATTCAATACTAGGGGAGCCATCGAATATATTGCATAGAGCAGATATTAAAATTGGAAACCTTAGAGCGTAACCTAAGTGATGTGGGTTCGAATTCTACCTAATGCCGAGTTCCTTTTCATCACATATTTTCAATTTTAATAATTTACCGAGCATTTTTTGCTATACTAGCTTTCGCCCGCGGCTCCGCCCGCGTCAATCCCTCGGGAATAGTACTTTTTCCCGGGATAAAAGCCTATGTCCTTCTCCGTACTCCAGAGAACTTGTATGCAAAATTTCATGATGATCGGTTTAGTAGTTACGGCGTGAAAGCGTAAAAAACAAACAAACTCACTTTCGCATTTATAATATTAGAAGGTAATGCTATACTAGCTTTCGCTCGCGGTTTCGCCCGCGTCAATGTCGATCCCTCGGGATTAATACTTTTTTCCGGGATAAAAGGTAGCCTTTGTCCTTTTCTGTACTCCAGAGAACTTGTATGCAAAATTTAATGATGATCGGTTCAGTAGTTACGGCGTGAAGGCGTAGCAAACAAACAAACTCACTTTCGCATTTATAATATTAGTAAGGATTATAATATTAGTATGGATAAGGGTAAAAACAATTTAATTAGAATTACTAATGTGATTTTTATTTAATTATTTATTTTTAAAGTGAATATATAACTAAATATTCTGTGAATATTTCAAGCGTCTACCTGTTGCCGTTATCAATATCGAGCAAAAACAAGCGAAAAAAAACACGTTTGTTGTATGGAAGCCCCCTTAAATTTTAAATTTATTCTATTTCTTAGTATTTGTTGATATAGCAGCAACAGAAATACATCATCTGTGAAAATTTCAACTGTCTAATTATCACGGTTCATGAGATACAGCCTGGAGACAGACGGAAAGCGGAGCGTAATTATTAGGGTCCCGTTTTTACCCTTTGGGTACGGAACCCTAAAAGTAGTATAGTCGCTTGAGAGACCGAGGGTTTGACCGGCGCTCCGGATGGTACCTGGTCCAAAGGATATCCATAGCTATTAGCCGTGTGGTATCCGGCAGAGTAGAATAGGACCACTCCAAGTCTTCCCGTGGATGTCGTGGATGTCGCGACTTACGAAATACAAGCTAAACAAAGCTTATAAACATCTAAGACACCTCTCCAACCCGTCTGGCCAGCGTGGAGAGTGTAGGCCAAGTCCTCTGGCTGCTCTGGCCAAGTATGGCCCTAGTAGTACAGAGAGGGTCGTGCTCCTGTAGTGGAGACTAAAAAGGACCTGATGATGATGATGATGAAATATGCAGCGCGAAAGTTTGAAAGTATTTAATCCCGGTCATTCTGCAATATCTCTGCTCTTATTAAAAGAGCAGATATATTGCGGAATGACCGGACAGCAGGGTAATAGTGAATTGGTAATGAGAGTAATCCTAAGTACTATTACCAATACAAAAAAATCACTAAATATGCTATTCTAGCATCTAATTATTTTATCCCAGTCGCCGTTAAAACAGCTGATACTTGGTGTACAGAGGACAAGGAATATGTAAAAGAAATAGGATGTCGCTTGAGAGACCGAGGGTTTGACCGTCGCTCCGGAGGTTACCTGGTCCAAAGGATATCCATTGCTATTCAACGAGGGTACGCTGCTAGTGTGATGGGTACCTTTGAGCCAGGTATGCTCCGGGGTGGTATTTTTGATTGATTATAATTATATTCATTTTATTTCTTATATGTAAGTACTTATGTAAACTGAATTTTAATGAACAAGGAAAATGTCTAGTTTTACCAATACTATAAAAGTAAGTTTGATTGTTGGTGTAGTAATAACGTGAAAGCTTTTTCACGGCTTACGACTGGACCAATCATTATCAAATTTTATATACACATTGTATGGGATACGGAGAAGGACCTGGGGTCTTTCCATCCCGATAAAAAGTACTATTACCGAGAAATCGACATAAATGCCAGAGGCATCATGTGCTAAAGCTAGTAAAGTATATTAACGTATTGTAAAAACACAGTTTCACTCACGTTTATTCAGTCGGAATCGCCAACTAGTTTCGTTCTGTTACGAAGACCATCATCAGCAGGCCTATTTGCTAACTCAGTGTACAACGATTTGATAATCATTTCAAAGTACATTTTTACAAAGCACGTTTTATATATCTTTAATAAAAATAGTCAATCATAGGAAACCCGCAATGTATTTTGAAGTGACTATCAAAAAGTTGGTCACTGAGTTAGCAAATAAGCCGGCAGGGCGAGTGTTAGAGGTGGCGATACGGAGGTTTCGCGTGTGTGAATGAACATAATAATAGAATAAAAGTGAGTGAAACCGTGTTTTTTTTAGGGAATTATCTCGCGTAAGTTTTAATACTAGTATTTAAATAAAATCACTTTTAAAATAATGTAATATATGCGATAATATCGTATGGTATTATTGCGTATATTACATTATTTTTACACCTAAAGTTTAGAAAACTTTACAGTTTTCATGGTCGCAGGTAGACTAAGTTGACATTTGTCTTTTATGTTATAAGAACTATACAAAACTACCGCCTACAACCTATTTATTGATAACGTTCCGGATGTACGCAGTAGTGGCTCACGGTGTCTGAAGGTCTTGCAGTCTTGTGATGAGCTTGAGATTTTATTAAATTGATGACAGGATCCAAAGCTGGTGGTAACTGCCAACCGTCCTCTGTATTGAAATTAGTATGTTTTTTAATTTCAATAGCCTCACGAAGCATTCTTGGAATGTATCTGTTTTCTTTTGCTAGGACTTGAGGATTATCAAAACGCATGTAGTGGTTGGTTTTAACTAAGGCATGTTCAAAGACTGCAGACTTGGTTGAGCGTCTATTCTTCATGTCAGCAATATGTTCTTTAAATCGGGTACCGATGCTTCTCTTTGTTTGCCCAATGTATGACAATCCGCACTCACAGTCAATTTTATATACTCCTGCATCTTGTAATGTGCCTCCCCAAGGATTTCCAATATGACCGGTTGGAAGCGGCCTGCATCCAGCGTCTTCCTGCGACCTTGGTCTGGTCGTCCGACCACCTGGTCGGCCCCATTGTCCATCGGTTCTTCGCGCTATGTGCCCCGCTCACTGCCAATTCAAAGAGCTAATTCGCTGAGCTATGTACGTTAATATATAATACTATTATATAATATACATACTACGCAACAAACATTACCTCTCCTACAGTCGGGTAAATATCATATTCATTTTTGTAAGAAATCTGTAGACAATAAAACAACAATACATCGAAACGCCAAGACATGTCAAATTGCATTCATTTCGTACAACAACATTTTGATATCATCAAACGTATCGGAAGGAGTTCTCAGCATGTTTTTTATTGCATAATATCCTTTGTGAAAAATTATGATTAGGGTTGTCACTACGCTAATATTCTTTACTCTTTTTTTCGGTGCTCCTTCTTCAGATTTTTTATAGACTTTGAAAATGGAAATGAATATTTTTTTATTCAAAAATGGATACATGTATCGCTTTTTAACCATCATATGTTTCTGTTGTTTATTTTTCTATCTTTTATGTTTGTAACATCGAAAAACTACTAGCGTTTCGGAATGACCACAGCTGAGAAGAATACGCTAAAAAAAACTCAGTCCTTGGTACAGGAAAATCTTTGATAAATCCTTACACAGCATTTAAATGTTATTTATAATATTTTTGCATATTCGTTGAAGAAATACGGTAGAAGGAACGGCGTAGTATGAACGTGCAATATAGTGACATATTGTTTTGTTTTTCGTGTATATAAGTATCCAACACTGTTGTCAGTTTTTTTAAGCTGTCTTAAGGCAATGACTGCCATAAATAATGACAGCCGGTAGCAACGGATTAACGTAAATTTGAACGTAAAATTTAATTGATTAACGGATTAACGTAATCAGAGGCCGAGAGGCGGTTCCGAAGAACTCTGACACCAGGGTGTGTATGGTCGATTGACCGTGTCACCTGTCCGTGTCACGTGGTTTTTTTAACGACTACCAGATGGCAGCCGGGACCACCGGCTTAACGTGCCTTCCGAAGCACGGAATCATCTTTATTATCAGACAATCAGGTGATTCAAGCCTGCAATGTCCTAACCAAACTGGAAACAACTAAACAAAGTATGCTTCCGGTGGGAATCGAACCCACGACCCCCGGGTCAACAGGTAAACGCCTTAACCACTGGACCACGGAGGCTGTTAAAAGCTAATCCGCTGCCACTTCAAAGAGCTAAACCGCTGAGCAATATCGGTGACCTTTGTTCTTCTACGGATCTCCTCGTTTCTGATTCGATATCGCAGAGAATCAACGAGGATAGCCCTCATCATGACTCTTTGAGCAACCTTGAGCTTTCTTATGAGGCCCATAGTAAAGGACCACGTTTCAGACCTACAAGTCATCACTGGATATACATTGGTCGAATTGGACTTTTATAATTTTGGCTAGCTCCGTGGCGCAGCGGTCACCACGCCAGCCTGCGACACAAGAGTACCCGGGTTCGATCCCCGGCCAGGTCAAGATGGAAAATTATCTTTTTCAGATTGGCCTTGGTCTTGGATGTGTATCTATATATGTATTTGTTATAAAATATAGTATCGTTGAGTTAGTATCTCATAACATAAGTCTCGAATTTACTTTGGGGCTAGCTCAATCTGTGTGATTTGTCCGTATATATTTATTTTATTTTATCTATATCTATATACATATAATAAAACAGTAAAAATATTTTGTCTGTACATTTAGAATTTTTGACTGAAATGGATAGAGGGACACTTAAAAAGAATAATAGAAAGCAAAAAAATTTTTTCGAATTTCTTGTCTGTCTGTCTGTCTGTATGTATGATCACGATTATCTCCGAAAATACTGAACCGATTTACTTCAAACTTTCACCAATAGCTTTGTTTTAACTCAGTTTAACATTTAAAGTTTGTTTCGTCAAAATCGGTTCATTAAAAAAAAAGTTATCGTCATTTGAATGTACTCAAGGCATGAGTTTGCCTGCAATTATAAAGCAAAAATAAAAAATAATAATAAGTGACATAAGAAAATTAAAATCCAAAGTCAATCATCATCACTATACGACAGCATTATACCTATCCATACTATCCATAGTAACCCATACTAAAAAAAAAGGAGAAGCTGACTGACTGACTGACATATCAACGCAGGGCCTAAACTATAAGGGTTAGGAACTTGAAATTTTGCACAGGGGTTTCTTTTATAACGTAGGGGAGCACTAAGAAAGGATTTTTGGAAATTCATCTCCTAAGGGGGTAAAACGGGTTGCAAAGTTAGTATGAAACTTTGTCGTTTTTGAAGTTATTAGAATGACATTCAGCATGAACGTTCTTTACTGAAAGGTATGAAACACGAGTAAAATATTTTACTCAAAAATCATCCCTTAAGGGGGTAAAATAGGGGTGCAAAGTAAGCATGAAACTTTGCCATTTTTGAAGTTAGTCGAATGAAATTCAGCATGAAGGTTTTTTACTGAAAGGCATGAAACACGAGTAAAATATTTTTCTCAAAAATCATCCCTTAAGGGGGTATAACGGGGATGCAAAATTAGTATGAAACTTTCCTTTTTTGAAGTTATTCAATTGAAATTAAATATTAAGGTGTTTCATTGAAAGTCATGAACTAATGTATTCCGGGTAATTTTACTGTTCCTGAGAAATCGACACATACGCGGGCGGAGCCGCGGGCCAAAGGCAAACCTGACTTATATATCAATGCACAGCCAAAACTACTGTGCCCAGAAACTTGAAATTTGGCACAGGGATTCTTTTTATGATAAATAAATAAATAAATAAATATATACGGACAAATCACACAGATTGAGCTAGCCCCAAAGTAAGTTCTAGACTTGTGTTATGGGATACTAAGAAAGGATTTTTAGAAAATCAAAGGGGGTGAAGTTTTATGGAATTTTCTCATTTCTGGACTTAAAAGTTTGAAAGTAGGTACACAAGTTCTCAATTAAAATTAAAAAAGGTCTGTTTAGGTGAACCAGACAACTTTCTCCCTTGAAGGGGTAAATGGGGGGGGGGGGGGGTTTGTTTCTAGACTTAGAAGTATGAAAATAAGTATATATGTTCTAGATTACAATTAAAAAAGATCTTTGTAGGTGAAATGTACAAAAGATTGTATGGAAATTTTCACATTTCTGGACATAGAAAGATAAAAATAAGTATATATGTTTACATTACGATTAAAAAGATCTGTGTAGTTAAAATGGACGAAATTTCCCCTTGAAGGGGTAAAATAGGTGGGGTAAAGTTTGTATGGATTTTTTTTATTTACTTAGATATATGACAATAAGAAGTTCCCCATTACAATAAAAAAATATCTGTGTAGGTGAAATGGGCAAAATCCCCTCCTTAAGGGCTAAAGATTTATGCAGGTGAATTGTATTAAATTCCCCCTTAAGGGGATAAAAATTCCCCCAGAGGGGGAGGGGTTTGTATGGAATTTTTATCATTTCTACTGTTCCCAAGGGAACGACATTAACGCGGGCGGAGCCGCGGGCAACAGCTAGTTTATAATAAGCAAAAATTGACAACCCTTTAAATTCTACTTCGTCCGTTCTTAGCATATCTTACATTCTCATTCTTTCAAGTGTCAGCCCTATTCGTATTGGCGTTTGTAATCGTGCCAATTTCGGTAGCAATCGTTTTTTATACATATCTAAGGGTTGATCGGAGGGGTGGTTCGATCTAATTGGATGCTACAAATGCTCCCTGAATTGTTGAGGAAACTGATATTTGAATATTTTCGAGACGACATTTATTTATGGTTCATTTCAATAAATCCGATGGATGATATGAGTGAAACAGAAATTGTTGTCTGTAAAGTCGGTTCATCTAACTTATCTTACTAATATTATAAATGCGAAAGTGAGTTTGTTTGTTTGTTTGTTTGTTTGTTTGTTTGTTTGTTTGTTTGTTTGTTTGTAACGCTTTCACGCCGTAACTTCTGAACCGATCATCATGAAATTTTGCATACAAGTTCTCTGGAGTACGGAGAAGGACCTGCTACCTTTTATCCCGGGAAAAGTACTATTCCCGAGGGATCGACATTGACGCGGGCGGAGCCGCGGGCGAAAGCTAGTGGATGATAATTTTACGAGATAATGGTGGAATAGGGATAGATGCGTCCCAAACCGAACGCTTAGGCCGAACTTGCCTCTTGATCGATTGTTCCGCGCTCTCGCTTGCACACGGCACTTGACACTTTTTCGTGCGTGGCGCCGAGGTTAGAACATGTGGTAGCTCAGTTGGCGGAGCGTAGGTCATACATAGACTAAGGTCGCTCGTTCAAGCCCCACCCGTATGAAAATTTTTTTCACCATATTTTATTTCTTTATTTAATAAGAGTATATCAAAACTAGCTGTTGCCCGCGACTTTGTCCGAGGAAATTTCTGTTATTATGATCTATACTAATATTATAAAGCTGAAGAGTTTGTTTGTTTGTTTGTTTGTTTGAACGCGCTAATCTCAGAAACTACTCGGTCAAATTGGAAAATTCTTTTTGTGTTGGATAGTACATTTACTGAGGAAGGCTATAAAACATCACGCTGCAACTAATAGGAGCGAAGCATCAGTAAAAAATGTTTTGAAAACGGGGAAAGTTATTCATCTATACTAATTAACCATAATAACAGAAATTGCCGCGGACGAAGTCGCGGGCAACAGCTAGTTAATTAATAATTTTCCCCCGATTACACAACATTTTTTATTGATGCTTCGCTCTTTTATAGCCTTCCTCAATAAATAGACTATCCAACACAAAAATAATTTTCAAAATTAAAACCAGTAGCTCCTGAGATTAGCGCGTTCAAACAAACAAACTCTTCAGCTTTATAATATTAGTAGGTATAGATAACATTGTGAATGCAAAATAAAACAAAAATAAAAAGGTACCATTATTTACAATTTAAATATAAAAAAATGGATTCCATTGCTGCACGTCACAATTGGAATTTATACAGATCTTGTTGAGAGCAAGAAGTTGGGCTTTCTGGGCACACTAAGAGGTAACCCATAGTTTGGATAGCACCACTGTCGCACTCACTATTGTTGGACCATCATCATCAGCATTTCGTGTAGGTGTCACGGTCTATCGACCATGCATACCTTGGTGTCAGAGCTCTTCGGAACCGCCTCTCGGCCTCTGATTTCTGTGGTTCCTTTAACGACTACCAGATGGCAGCTGGAACAACGGCTTAACATGCCTTCCGAAGCACCTTTATTATCAGACAATCAGGTGATTCGAGCCTGCAATGTCCTAACCAAACTGAAAAACAACTAAACAAAGTATGCTTCCGGTGGGAATCGAACCCACGACCCCCGGGTCAACAGGCAAACAGGCAAAAGCCTTAACCACTGGACCACGGAGGTTGTTAATATATATATGTAAAAACCAAAAACAAATGATATTTAAAATTTTAACACACTCTTGGTAGACTGTTTTTAGAACATTGGACTACCAGCTGAGCTATCAGCCTGCTCGTGAAACCGTGGCAAAAATAAATAAAGGTGGGGCGCAATAAAAAAAAACAAAAACTATCTACCAACGCTTCAAATCATAAAAAGAATGACGTCTTTTCCCCTGCGGAGTAGACAGAGCCTATGTCTATACGACCTGAAGGCCACCTTTAGCATGTTGGTGGGCATTAGGTGGAAAACGGAATAAAAATAGTGATGGGTTGCTAGCCGCATCGCCTATTAACATGTTTCCTCAGATTTTACCCAATCCCTCGATCCGTTTTACGATCTGCGCAGGAACAGAAGCAGCTGGTACATTCTACGTTTTTTTTCTTTACTCCCTTTAGACCATCATGGAAGATATCCTTAAAATTGTTGTAAATATACCGGGTGTTACAAAACTACGAAATAATATTTAAGGGGCATGCTCAGTCCATAATATTAAACAACTTTCCCCATGGGACAAACTTCAAAACATGAAAAGATAAATTCGGTCTCCGATACAAAATAAGCAATCAGCTGAGCCGACTTTCTATGGAAGGTCCAAACTTTTTTTTGTCCTTCGATGTATGTTCCCTGGGGATAGTTGTTTAATATCATGGACTGATCATGTCCCTTAAATATTATTTCGTAGTTTTGTAACATCCGGTATAAATTTAACTATGTTAAGCCACTTCTTCTCTCATTATTTTATCACATTATCAGCGTGATTTGTGCACATAAATCATAACCTCGTCAAATAACAACCCTCTAACACTTACAGTATGTGAGCTAATCCGCGGACGAACAGACAGACGGACGTATCGAAAATGTAAAGGTTCCTTGCTTACTAAGGAACTCTAATAAAGAAAGTTTATTTTTAACTTATTATTATTAGAATTTTATTATAAAAAGTTTTAATTCACCTGTGCTAACAAAAACAATGAAACAATAAGCAACATATGTTTACGTGCGTACCTAAGTACATTCATTATTAGTATATAAGGAGAGACAATATTATTATTAATCAATATTTAATTGCTTTTCTTGTGTCTAGTTTATTAAATATTATAAATAGATATGAAGATCATCGTTGTGTCCTTTGCAATATGTTTGGTAAGTATTTTTATTTAAATTATCGTTATTTTTTATTTATATTTGTATCTCCGTTAGAGATCACTGGTGTCACCCCGATCATTTAAGAGGCTTGCGTGGGGATATAGATCCAACACATAGAGGCCCTTTGGAAAAGTTGATGTACACGTAATGCTGGTCTCTAGCCAGAATCCGTTCCTACGATACCAATTAATGATAGTCCTTGAACAGGTCTTGGCCGGAGCAGGAACTATTGCATTCATATTCAGGAGCATGACCCTCTCTGTACTACTGAAGACTTACTTGGGCAGAGCTCACAAAAGATTTGGCCTACACTTCTTCGCTGGCCAGACGGGTTAGAGAGGTCTCATTGATGTTTATGAGCTTTGTTTAGCTTGTTTTTCCTAAGTCGCTTCTTCCGATAACTACTGCTATAAAAAAAATGTGGGTTATGGAATTGAAATGTGGCTGGACTAGTGCTAGGTTATTGCCAAGGGTCGGACACCTGCCATAATCATGATAACTGACTACAATTGGCAGGTGGTGGCTTGTCTTCCACAAGATATTATTATTATTTTGTAAGCTCCTATGCTGGTCTCGAGAAAAGAAAGCGTAGAGTGCACCAGCTGCTTCTCTTCCCTCGCAAACCGTAGAAGCCGGCCGAGGGAATGAGCGGATATTTTAGGAATCATATCAATAGGCAAAGCGGCTAGCAACTATATTACTATGAATGATGATGTATTGGAATAATACCTGTTCTGTTGTTGTTGCACGCTCGATCGCTAACATAACGTGTTCCACAAAAATATGTAAATTAAAATTGTATATAACATGACATCAGAAAAAAAAATAAAAAGAAAAATATTAAATATCATACAAAGCCCTTCAGGCAAGTAAGCGACCAATACTTTTAAAAAGAAGTTTCTTTCGGCGTCTTCTTCTCTGCAGTGGTCGGTTCCGAAACGCTAGTAGTTTGTAGCTTTTGAACAATAATTAATAATTTAAATATAATAGGTATAATAAGTATTATTTAAAATGTGAATTGACGTGAAAAAGTGCCTGAAAAGGCCTATTTTCTGAATAAATCTTTGAATCTTTGAACCTACTCGGGTGTATGGGTAAAAGCAAGAAGCAACTCGGTAGGCCACGCGCATCACCGATGCCTGCAAGCAGTTGAGAATGGACCCTATTTAAATAAAATATGGTCTTGTCTTTTTTCAGATATACCTTTGCCATGGTGCACCTTCACCTGACGACTACGGTAAGTTCTTGATTCTTCTAGTTCCGTGGCGAAGCGGTCAACATGCCGGCCTGCGACACGGAGTGACCGGGTTCGATCCCCGGCCAGGTCAAGATGGAAAATGATCTTTTTCAGATTGGCCTGGGTCTTGGATGTGTATCTATATATGTACTAGCTGCCCCGGCGAACTTCGTTTCGCCATAAGTTAAAAACTATCCTATCTCTCAAGTTCGATCGAACTGCACATGGTGTGCGAATTTTATTATAATCGGTTAAGTGGTTTAGGAGTCCATTGAGGACAAACATTGTGACACGAGATTTATATATATTAAGATTTGTTATAAAATATAGTATCGTTGAGTTAGTATCCCATAACACAAGTCTCGAACTTACTTTGGGGGCTAGCTCAATCTGTGTGATTTGTCCATATATATTTATTTATTTATTCTATCTGACAGCTATAAAAAAATTTAACGAATTGCACTCTGGGAGTGCCGGCAGAAGGGAACATTTGGCGCGGTATTACTGGAAAGAGGTATTACTTCTTCTCCTACGCTGCAACGGCGGTCTCAGGTCACGTGTCTGTCTTCCGAATTTTCGATCAGGTCACGTGTTCTGACGCGAGTTTAACATTTTGCACTCATCCCAAAAAGTGCACAACGCCGCTAAAAATTATATTTTAATTATGTTCGTTAATTTTATTTTAAGTGATTTTTTTATTGAAGACTTCTGTATATAAATATAATTAAATAAATATAATCTCGGGTGATGCTGTGGATATTTAAATCTTAAACAGTTATATAAGAGATATAAGGCGAGCTCCGTAGCGCAGTGGTTAACAGACCAGCCTGCGACACGAGAGTGCCCGGGTTCGATCCCCGGTCAAGTTCAGGAGACCATGGGTTTCAGCATATCAGCAGAGAGTGCAACTGGATAGACTTATGTAAATGCTAAAAAAAAATTTGGTATTGCTTTTAATTGCCTTGTCAAGCCTTAATATTATTTTCTGCAGATTTCTTAAAATTTGACACCAGTTGGCCACTTACACACTCGAAAAATAAACCAGCTGAAAAGATCATTAGCAAGCAATCATTAATAATTTATCATTATATTATATTTATAAATAAAACAATTCATCTTTACTTCTTCTTTCTTCTTCTTTTTCTTTCATGCTGGTCTGGAAGAAAAGAAAAAACTTAGAATGTACCAGCTTCTCTTTCCACCCACTAAGAATGGGCAAATCTGACGAATCATATTAGCAGGCGATGCAGCTAGCAACCCATCTCTATTTTGATTCCATTTTTTACCTAACACCCACCAAAATGCTAAACGTGGCTTTAAGGTCTTAAAGACTTAGGCTCTGTCTATCCTAAGGGAAAAAGACGTAATACTATTTATGTATGTAATTAATTTCAACTCCTGGTTCCTTCCACAGACATGGCCCGGCAAGGACATGGAAACAACGCCGACAACAATGATTGCATCGACAATAAGCCACACAAACCAAGCAAGCCACCAACCCCAGACTGTAACGAACCACATACACCCAAACCCACAAAACCCACGCCACCACCCTGTGAACCACCCACGCCTAAACCAACGCCGGAACCTACTAAGCCACCTACACCCAAACCCACAAAGCCCGCGACACCAACATGTGAACCACCTACACCTAAACCAACGCCGAAACCTACTAATCCACCTACACCCCAACCTACTAATCCACCTACACCCAAACCCACAAAGCCCGCGACACCAACATGTGAACCACCTACACCTAAACCAACGCCGAAACCTACTAATCCACCTACACCTAAACCTACTAATCCACCTACACCCCAACCTACTAATCCACCTACACCCGAACCCACAAAGCCCACGACACCAACATGTGAACCACCCACACCTAAACCAACGCCGAAACCTACTAATCCACCTACACCTAAACCTACTAATCCACCTACACCCCAACCTACTAATCCACCTACACCTAAACCTACTAATCCACCTACACCCCAACCTACTAAACCACCTACACCCCAACCTACTAATCCACCTACACCCGAACCCACAAAGCCCACGACACCACCATGTGAACCACCCACGCCTAAACCAACGCCGAAACCTACTAACCCACCTACACCCAAACCTACGTCACCACCATGTGAACCACCTAACACCCCGCCACCTAAACATCACTGCTAAAGGTCATCATTCAAGCAGCATAGTTTTATAACAAACTAGCTTTTGCCCCCGACTTCGTCCGCGTGGAGTTCGGTTATATCGTAGCGTGACGTAGCGCAGGCGAGCGCTAAGAAAGGAAGTAGAATTACACGGACGAAGTCTCAGCTAAGCTAGTAAATTATAAAACTTCTTTATGCACCACATTTTGCATTGCTAATCTTTTAACGTTTTCTTTTTGTTTTGTTCAGGTGTATTAATGCAATTTTTTGAATAAATCTTTTTGTCTATTTTGTTTTATGTTTTTATTGCAATTTTTGTGAAATAGTTGTTGTTTTCGTAATCAGTGACCCGATAAACCATAATAACGATACCCATATAGATTTTCAGAATTTGTCATCCCTTTTCCAACTTTTAGGGGTTGAATTCTGAAAGAGCCCGAAACACTTGTCTTCTAATTTATTGATAGGAGTACTTTTATGAAGTTTCGAATGAAATACCTTAACCGATCTTGTTTTTCCATAAAAACTTTCAAGCCCCTTTTCCACCCCCTTAGGGGTTGAATTTTATAAAAACCCTAAGATATGTAAGTGTTTAATACTAATCGTCAACCCAAAAACAAAGTCTCAGGTTTCTAGCTCTAAAAAAAGATGAAATCCATACAAAATTTTAATCTCTTTTTGACCCACTTAGGGGGTGAATTTCCAAAAATCATTTTAGTTGGATGCCTACGTCATTACAACTATCTGTATGCCAAATTTCAGCGAAATCCGTTCAGTGGTTTCGGCTGTGCGTTGATAGACGTGTCAGTCAGGTTTGCCTTTTATACAACGTGATTTTGAACCCCCTAGCTATATTGACAACTGGGAATCAGAATCCCTAATGGAACACAGAATTGCAAGAAAAAAAGGTGAAATACGAAAAATAAAATTGGGTTTCCTATACAAAGTCGCCGATTAGCTGGACGAATTTCTATGAAAGGTTAAATTTATTTTTTCGTTTTTTACCTTTTTTCTTACAATTCTGTATTCCATCAGGGATTCTGATTCATAGATTTCAATATAGCTAGGGGGTTCAAAATCACGCTGTATATTTAGATTAGAGTTTGCAGTACAGTTATCGAAAATAAATGAAAATTGAATAAAATTTGTTTATAAAATATAATCGTTATCTTTTATTTGTTTCCTGGAGTCATACTTCAAAAGATACGAGTAAAAACTTATTCTATAAAGAATAACAATTCGATTAACCCCTTGAACTTGTTCATACATATATAGTATCTCATCTTTTTCCCTTGCGAGGTAGACAAAGCATAGCTCTATTAAGTGGAAAACTCACTGTACCTTCGTCATCGCGACACGTGTGAGTGCTAGCGTGGACAAAACAGCTCCGATACTCGATTAGTGCGCTGTTTTGCCGGTGCCATTTTCCGAGCGCGAATCGTGTATCTACAATTATATTAGATCGAAGCTACACAGTAATATCCTCGTCAAATCACAGTCTTTTAACACTTACAGTATGTGAGCTAATTCGCGGACGAAAAGACAGACGGACGTATCGAAAATGTAAAGGTTCCTTGCTTACTAAGATACTATAATACTCGTAAAGAAAGTTTATTTTTAACTTATTATTATTAGCATTTTGTAATAAACAGTTTTAATTCACCTGTGCCAACAAAAACATTAAAACAATAAGCAACATATGTTGTACGTACGTACCTAAGTACATTCATTATTAGTATAAAAGGAGAGAAAAAAATATTATTAATCATTATTTTATAGCTATTCCCGTGTCTAGTTTATAAAATATTATAAATTGATATGAAGATCGTCGTTGTGTCCTTTGCAATATGTTTGGTAAGTATTTTTATTTAAATTATCGTTATTTTTTATTTATATTTGTATCTGCGTTAGAGATCACGGGTATTACCCCGGTCATTTTAGAAGCTTGCGTGGGGATATAGATCCAACACGTAGAGGCCCTCTGGAAAAGTTGATGTACTTGTAATGCTGGTCTCCAGCCAGAATTCGTTCCTAGGATACCAATAAATGATAGTCCTTGAACAGGTCTTGGTCGGAGCAGGAACTATTGCATTCATCTTCATATTCAGGAGCATGACCCTCTTTGTACTACCAGAGACTTACTTGGGCAGAGCTAACAGAGGACTTGGCCTACACCCTCCTCGCTGGCCAGACTAGTTGGAGAGGTCTCGTTCATGTTAATGAGCTTTGTTTAGCTTGTATTTCCTAAGTCGCTAAAAATGTGGGTTATGGAATTGAAATGTGGCTGGACTTGTGCTGGGTTATTGCCAAGGGTCGGACACCTGCCATAATCATGATAACTGACTACAATTGGCAGGTGGTGGCTGGTCTTCCACAAGATATTATTATTATTTTGTAAGCTTCTATGATGGTCTGGAGAAAAGAAAGCGTAGAGTGCACCAGCTGCTTCTCTTCCCTCGCAAACCGTAGAAGCCGGCCGAGGGAATGAGCGGATATTTTAGGAATCATATCAACAGGCGAAGCGGCTAGCAACTATAGCACTATGAATGATGATGTATTGGAATAATACTTACTCGGGTGAATGGGGGAAAAGCAAGAAGCAACTTGGGAGGCCATGTGCGCTTCACCGATGGCTGTAAGCAGTTGAGGATACCCTATTTAAATATAATATGGTCTTCTCTTTTTTCAGATATACCTTTGCCATGGTGCTCCAACATCTGACGACGACGGTAAGTTTTTTATTCTTCTATAAGAATGCATTAAAAAAAAACAACGGGTTGCACAGCAACACCTGGAGTGCCGACAGAAGGAAAGACTCCGCGCGGTAGAAAGAAGCTTCTCCTCCTACGTTGCGCCGGCGGTCTCAGGTCACGTGTCTGTCTTACGAATTGTCGATCAGGTCACGTGTTCTGAAGCGAGTTTAACATTTTTTACCCATTCCTAAAAAGTGTACAACGCCGCTAAAGAAGTTTATATTGTCAATTAAGTCTATAAGAGATAAGGCGAGCTCCGTAGCGCAGTGGTTAACACGTCAGCCTGCGATACGAGTGTGCCCGGGTTCGATCCCCGGTCAGGTTCAGGAGACCCTGGGTTTCAGCATATAAGCAGAGAGTGCAACTTGGATAGACTCTAAAATTTGGTACTGCTTTTTACTTTTAATTGCCTTGTCAAGCCCTTAAGGAAGGGTATAATATTATATTCTGCAGATTGCTTAAAATTTGACACCAGTGTTGGCCACTTGAACACTCGAAAAACAAACTAGCTAAAAAGATAATTAGCAAGAAATCATTAATAATTTATCAGCGCTTACGCATGTAAAGTAACCCCGGGCGCAGTCCAAACGTGGATTGGTGACCGCAAGTGGCATAAAAATATCTCGAGCTCCGCCGTGCTTTGGAAGGCACGTTGAACTGTTATCCCATCATTGATGGCAGTCGTTAAGCTAAGTGTTGGAACCGAACACACACACGAAAATTTAACAAAGACAGGGTTTCAAAATCAACTTGTATTTATAAATAAAACAATTAATCTTATGTTCTTCTTTCTTCTTCTTCTTCTTTAATGCTGGTCTGGGAGAAAAGATAATACTTAGAATGTACCAGCTTCTCTTCCCGCTCACTAAGATCGTCTAAGCTGATCGAGGGGATGGGCAAATCTGACGAATCATATTTACAGGAGATGCAGCTAGCAACCCATCTCTATTTAGATTCAATTTTTTACCTAACGCCTACCAACATGCTAAAGGTGGCTTTTAGGTCTTAAAGACCTAGGGTCTGTCTATCCCGCAAGGGAAAAAGACGTGATACTATGTATGTATGTAATTAATTTTGACTCCTGGTTCCTCCCACAGACATGGCCCAGCAAGCATATGGAGACAACGGTGACAACAATGATTGCATCGACAATGAGCCATACGAACCAAGCAAGCCACCAACCCCAGAATGTGACGAACCAGAGTCACCCAAACCCACGCCACCACCATGTGCACCACCCACACCTAAACCAACGCCGAAACCTACTAATCCACCTATACCCCAACCCACAAAGCCCACGACACCACCATGTGAACCACCCACGCCTAAACCAACGCCAAAACCTACTAAGCCACCTACACCCAATCCCACAAAGCCCACGACACCACCATGTGAACCACCCACGCCTAAACCAACGCTAAAACCTACTAAGCCACCTACACCCAATCCCACAAAGCCCACAACACCACCATGTGAACCACCCACGCCTATACCAACGCTAAAACCTACTAAGCCACCTACACCCAATCCCACAAAGCCCACGACACCACCATGTGAACCACCCACGCCTAAACCAACGCTAAAACCTACTAAGCCACCTACACCCAATCCCACAAAGCCCACGACACCACCATGTGAACCACCCACGCCTATACCAACGCTAAAACCTACTAAGCCACCTACACCCAATCCCACAAAGCCCACGACACCACCATGTGAACCACCCACGCCTAAACCAACGCTTAAACCTACTAAGCCACCTACACCCAATCCCACAAAGCCCACGACACCACCATGTGAACCACCCACGCCTATACCAACGCTAAAACCTACTAAGCCACCTACACCCAATCCCACAAAGCCCACGACACCACCATGTGAACCACCCACGCCTAAACCAACGCCAAAACCTACTAAGCCACCTACACCCAATCCCACAAAGCCCACGACACCACCATGTGAACCACCCACGCCTATTCCAACGCTAAAACCTACTAAGCCACCTACACCCAATCCCACAAAGCCCACGACACCACCATGTGAACCACCCACGCCTATACCAACGCCGAAACCTACTAAGCCACCTACACCCAATCCCACAAAGCCCATGACACCACCATGTGAACTACCCACGCCTAAACCAACGCCGAAACCTACTAAGCCACCTACACCCAAACCCACGTCACCGCCATGTGAACCACCCACACCTAAACCAAAGCCAAAACCACCATGTGAACCACCCAAACCACCTAAATATGACTGGTAAACGCCATCATTTAAACAGCATATTTTTATAACAAATGAGCTTTAACAACAATATACTCCAGAGAGTCACTAAATTTAAATACCTGGGTCACATGTTGACTTCCGACCTAAGGGACGATGATGATATAGAGAGGGAGCGGAGGGCGTTGTCGGTGAGAGCGAACATGCTGGCTCGCAGGTTTGCACGTTGTTCGCGGGTGGTTAAGCTCACGCTTTTCAGAGCATTCTGTACATCGTTTTATACGTGCAGCCTGTGGGCTAGGTATACTCAGAAATCCTACAACGCCCTTCGTGTTCAGTATAACAATGCATTCAGGGTGCTGATGGGGCTGCCTCGCTTCTGTAGCGCGTCAGGGATGTTCGCAGAAGCACGCGTAGATTGCTTTTACGCTACAATGCGGAAGAGATGCGCGTCCCTGGTACGTCGGGTGCGGGACAGTGACAACAGCATCCTGACTATGATCGCTAGTAGGCGAGATTGCGGTTATGTCAACCATTGCCGTGACACTTCAGCGGGAATGGTACGGCAGTGGGACGCTTAATGTTATCACTAGGTTAAGAATTTTTACTAACACTAAGCATAAGTTATACTAACAATTTTGTGAGACTTGTTTCTGGAATAAATAATTTCATTCATTCATTTGCCCTCGACCTCGTCCGCGTGGAGTTTGGTTATATCGTAGCGTGAAGTTTCGCAGGCGAGCGCTTAGAAAGGAAGTAGAATTACACGGACGAAGTCGCAGCCAAAAGCTAGTAAATTATAAAACTTCTTTTTGCACCACATTTTTTAATAATCTATTAGTGTTTTCTTTTTGTTTTGTCCGGCGTAATGTTGTGCAAATCTTTTGAATAAATCTTTTTGTCTATTTTTTTATTTTTTTTTTATGCAATTTTTGTGAAAGAGTTGTTGTTTTCGTAATCAGACCCGATAAATTATAAAAACGATACCAATGTTGATTTTCAGAATTTGTCATCCCTTTTCCACCTTTTAGGGGTTGAATTCTAAAAGAGCCAGAAACACTTGTTTACTCATTTATTGATAGAAGTACTTTTATGAAGTTTCGAATAAAATACCTTAACCGATCTTGTTTTTTTTTCAAACTTTCAAGCCCCTTTTCACCCCCTTAGGGGTTGATTTTTCAAAAACCCTAGTTTATGTGTTTAATTTAAATATTTACCCAAAAACAAAGTTTCAGGCTTCTAGCTCAAAAATGGCGGATATCCATAACAAAATTTTAACCTCTTTTTCACTCACTTATATGACAGTCAGTTTTGCCTTTTATACAGCGTGATTTTGAACCCCCTAGCTATATTGAAATCTGGGAATCAGAATCTCTAATGGAATACAGAATTGTAAGAAAAAAAGGTAAAAAACGAAAATATAAATTTAACTTTTCATAGAAATTAGTTCAGCTGATCGGCGACTTTGTATGCGAAACCTAATTTTCTTTTTGGTTTTTCACCTTTTTTTCTTGCAATTCTGTTTTCCATTAGGGATTCTGATTCCCAGATTTCAATATAGCTAGGGGGTACAAAATCACGTTGTATATTTTAATTAGAACTTGCAGTACAATTATCGAAAATAAATGAAAATTGAATAAAATTTGTTTTTTAAATAAAATTATTATCTTTTATTTGTTACCTGGTTCCGTGCCTCAAAAGATACGTGTAAAAACTTATTCAATAAAGAATAAAATTTTACACCGACTTCTATTTTAGACCAAGAGTCATTCGGTATAACTTTAGGAGCTTTCTAGCATGTCGAAGCATGCAAATTATAATTGTCCGTTTTGGTCAAATATGTCGTCATTTATCTATACTTTTTCTAACTTTTTGTACATTTTATAATGCCTAATCCAAGCTTTCTATTGTCCGTAAATACTCTTACATGCAAAATTTCTCTTTAGTTGAATTTATCAAACCCGAAATGATACTAAAAAGGTGGGTGCAATATTTCCTTTCAGATGTATGTTTAACTTCGGTTTAGAGACTTCAGCAGACATTGGGGGCACTTTTTTAACAAAACGATGCCGGCTCTTTAATCTTTGAGGAACCAGCACGTTATGATGCAAAGGGTCGATGGGTTTTTTTTGGCCCTTTCAAAGGAGCTGGCGAAGTCTCTATGAACGTCCGGAGGAGCTTTCTCACTGGTGAACGTTTTAGACAACCAGTTACGATACAGCGTATGTAATTTAGAGCTGTATCCACCAGCTGTGCTGATCGGCCCCAAACTGGGCTAACTTATTCACCTGCAGAAAACGAAAGGGCTATTCCGGTCGTCCGCAGAACTTTTGGTGACGCCCCCGTGACGAGAGTCACCGCAGGAAATTGTTCCGTGTATCCACTTTTTGTTTAGTGTTAAGACAGTATTGCTTAGACTCAATGTTATAAATAAAATAAATAAATATATACGGACAAATCACACAGATTGAGCTAGCCCCAAAGTAATTTCGAGACTTGTGTTATGGGATACTAACTCAACGATACTATATTTTATAACAAATACATATATAGATACACATCCAAGACCCAGGACAATCTGAAAAAGATCATTTTCCATCTTGACCTGGCTGGGGATCGAACCCGGTCACTCCGTGTCGCAGGCTGGCGTGTTGACCGCTGCGCCACGGAGCTAGTCAAAATGTTACGTTCAAGGCAACACCGATATACTTTGGAATGAAACAGTTTGAAACATCACACTGGGGATACCGAGAAGCCCGGTGGACACTAAGACCCTCTGCACACTGCAGACTTTTTATCGGCTGATGGTTTAGTCGGGCCCGAAAACGTGACCGTATCAGAATAGGCGGCTCTTTTGTACAGCCGCCTACGCTAGTACGGTCACGGTTTGCGAAAACCGGAAAATTATATAGGGAAAAAATGCCTGGCTATAACGCCTCTGCCGGGCCCCGGCAGAAGGGGGAAACCCAAGAAGTGCTGGTTGGATGTCGTTGGGGAGGACATGCGAGCCAATAGTCTCACAATCAAGGATGCCGAAGACCGTGCGAAGTGGAGAAGAAAGAGCCGGAAAGGGGACACTGGGCTCCAAAGCACTCCAGCTGAGGATGCAACCGGGAACACGCTCGGATGAGAGAGAGAGTATGAATGAGAGAGCAAGAGCACATCACACCGATTCGGTATCAGTTGCATCTTCATACTGATTAAGAGCCACTACTATCGGCCGATAGAAAGTCTGTAGTGTGTCTGGGGGTCTTAACAAAGTATCCACCGAGCTTCTTGATAGCGTAAATGAACAAATGATACACGTATTTGTGCAGCGGAAGTGGTCGGAAGAGGCTTTTGCCAAGAGGCACACAGAACTCAGAGACATCCTATAAGAATAACCAATATAACCCAAGAGTTCGGGATAAAGAGCTTATAGTTATTTATTTATTTAACACTTTATTGCACACATAAAGAACATTAAAAAAAACAAAAAGCATAAAAAGATACACGAAAGGCGGCCTTATCGTAGTAGGAAAAACAAAACAACAAACAGGCAAGGTGCAAAGATGTAGAGGAGCAATTTTATGAAAAACAGAAATATATAAATAAAATATATACATAAATACATACACACACATATATAATATAACTGTACACGATATTTTTTTTTTATTTTTTTATTTTTTTTTGAATAGGCTTACTCTTGACCTTAGACTAACCCTGGGGGTAAAGACAAGATCTACGATGGAGCGAGCTTGCCTAGAAGATGCCTGTTCACTCTAGCCTTAAAGGCTGTCGGGTTATATGTACTCGGAAAAACTGACGCGGGCAATGAATTCCACTCGTTGGCGGTGCGCATAATAAAACACCTTGAAAAACGGTTCGTGCGAATGGGTGGAATATCCACCAAGAAGGGGTGTAGACCTGCCGTGCGCCTGGAAGTCCGATGGTAAAAAGGGGAAGGTGGGATTAATTCGTGCAGTTCTTGTGCACACTCCCCGAAGTGTAGTCTGTAAAATACTGACAGACTGGCAACTTTACGCCGATGGGCTAACGGTTGCAGCCCTACTATCAGCCTTTCGTCACCAATTATTCTCCTTGCCCTACGTTCCACCGAGTCTAATGTGGCAAGTTGGTATTTAGCTGAGCCATCCCAAAGGTGGCTGCAGTACTCCATACAGGATCGGACTTGAGCTTTGTAAAGTGTTAGAAGCTGTCCAGGTGTAAAGTACCGCTTAACCTTATTAAGGATGCCCAGTTTTTTTGCCGCAGTTTGTGCACTAGACTCAATGAAGGTACCGAAGTTGAGGTTTAAACTCAGCTCCATGCCAAGGAGTTCCAGGCTGCCAGTAACAGATACAGGTGCACCCCGGAAAGTAGGTGCTAGGTCAAACAGAGTTCGTTTAGCTGAAAACAAACAAGCCTGCGTTTTGATGGTATTGAATGAGACCAAGTTGGCCTCTCCCCATATTGATACCCGACTTAAGGCCAAGTCTGTACGCTCAACCATGGCTTCCCTCTTTGACCGTATATCATCCCTGCTGCTTTTTGTGTTGGCCGAATACCTCTCAACAACCGTACTGTCATCTGCGTAACCAACAACGCCAGATTGTAACATGTCATTGATGTGGAGCAGGAAAAGGGTTGCAGAGAGAACAGACCCCTGAGGAACACCGGCGTCAATGGTCATGTAGTCCGAAGAGCATCCATCAATGATCACCCTGATCGATCGTTCTCTCAGAAAGTCTGAAATCCAGCTACAAGAATCAGCAGGGATGCCATAAGCTGGAAGCTTGTTAAGGAGACTTATTTAAGACTTATTTATATGTGCGTAACCGAGACCTGAACGTTATATGAAAGGAGAAAAATTACAAAGAAGAAAGGAAATGTGATTTTACTTGAGACTGAAAGCTGGCTAGCGTTTGAGCGCGCCGGAAAGATAGTGGTAGTGAGTTCCAAAGTTTGAACAGCCTTGACAGTCAACGACTGAGCATAAAATTCTTATACAATACACGTATTTCTGCACGTCACTAGTAAACAGTTTGTTTCGATTACGTTGACTGAGAAGTTTGATTTGTCATTGACTCAAAACAACACATATGATCGGAAATGAGGAGACCCGTAGAAGTCACTAGCACTGACATTGCTCAGCGGATTAGCTTTTTGAAGTGACAATAATAAGAGCACTCGTAGAACTGATGGCCAGTGGGGCATAAAGGTCCATGATCCACCGAATGGTGACCACGTACCGTCAGCGCAGAGTCGGACACCCACCGACCAGGTGGTCGGACCTGACCAAGGCCGCAAGGAAACGCTGGATGCAGGCCGCTTCCAACCGGTCATTTTGGAAATCTTTGGGGAGGCCTATGTCCAGCCTTCTTGCGGCTGATACCATTATAAGACAGAATGACAAATGGACAGCTAAGTTTACTTATTATTTCATCATCATCATCATTCCAGCCGCAAGTTGTCCACTGCTGGACAAAGACCCAGAGATTCTTCGTTCCATGGGAGGATTTTACTAAACCCACTACGCTTAGCAGGCGTGTTGGCAAGCGCAGTTTCTTTAGCTTCTAATGTTTCCGACGTTGCTGCTCATCGGAAGCGATTTTAAGCTGGGGAAGGAAAGGAATTTGTTTGACCTGGGAAGGCGAAGAAGGATTGGAATACTACTCGCTTGGATAAATAGGGGTAAAGCAAGTAGCAGCTCGGGAGACCAGGTGCGCGTAGCCTATGCCAAAACTGCTACTACCGGACAAGCAGTCGAGGATGTCACCCCACACCGTACCGTAAGTGTAAATATAAGAGTTAGCTTCTACCTTTTGAGGTACGAAATCAAATTCTAAAAAACAAACCACGAAATTGTTCCGAAAATATTTAAATCCAACCTAATGTGGTATTGATGTATCAAATGTGTCCCCTAAACGATCCCATGCGACTCGTTGGGGATATTGATGTGAGATCAAGATGTCCTGATCTGTTTGCGATGGCGTTAATTTAAAAAAATGTCGTGTGCCATCCCCTTATTAGCATATTGTAGGGGTTACAATGCATGTTTTTTGTTTTTCTTCACACGCTGTGGTCTTGCAATTGAAGCTGGCTTTAAAACAGATAAATAAAAAATAGACGTTAATATTTTCTTATTATAAAGAATAAAAAAAGAACATCTTTATTAAAATAAAAGAAAAATCAAAAAACCAATTCAAAAATTGTTTTAAAAACAAGCATGTTTTGGAGGTATGGGGGTAAAATAAGTTAAGGTGCATATATTTGAAAAACTTGCTCCAGAAGACAAGAATCTAAACATGAAAATAAATTTCGACCTCCCATACAAAATGAGCTATCAGCTGATGGACTTTCCGTGGGAAGGTTTTTTTTTGTACTTCGATGTAGGTCCTAAAAAGTTGTTCAATATTACGGGGTGATTATGCACCTTAATTTTTACAATTTAGGGATTTTCAAGGCAAAAGTGAATAGGCATTATTTAAGTTTGCGAGTACCACCCTCATCCTTGCTTCCCATCAGGCAAGATAGAGGACAAACGCGCTACAGATAATTGATAAAAAACTACCCATTTAGTTACACTTTATACAACGTGATTTTGTACCCCCTAGCTATATTGAAATCTGGGAATCAGAATCCCTAACGAACACAGAATTGCAAGAAAAAAAGGTAAAAAATTAAAAAGAAAATTAGGTTTCCCATACAAAGTCGCCGATCAGCTGGACGAATTTCTATGAAATGTTAAATTATTTTTTTTCTTTTTTTACCTTTTTCTTACAATTCTGGATTCCATTAGGGATTCTGATTCCCAGATTTCAATAAAGCTAGGGGGTTCAAAATCACGCTGTATACCTACGTGAAACATCCCTTAAATATTGTTACCCCCAATTCGTAACTCCACTGCATGAGCATGACCCTCTATACTACCAGAGCCATACTTGGCCAGAGCAGACAGAGGATTTGGCCTACACTCTTCTCGCTGGCCAGACGGGTTGGAGAGGTCTCATTGATGTTTATGAGCTTTGTTTAGCTTGTATTTCCTAAATCGCATCTTACGACATCCATGGGAAGACTTGGAGTGGTCCTATTCTACTCTGTCGGAAACCACACGGCAACATAACCATTAACATCACGTATTCCATCGATTGAATTTTTCGATAGTGGAAGGAGCGTGGAAAAAGAAGCAGTTGGTACATTCTCGTTTTCTTTCTTACTTCATCACGAAAGCTTGAAGAAATTTGATTATTTTAATCAAGACACAACACACACAATATAGAACAATAACCCGAGAATATAGTTCATTATCGTAGGCCACATAACTCTGTTCTACGGGTTTGCTCGTAAAAATCCGCAAGATCTCAGCCATAAAGTATACCTGTACTACCGAATGACATATACGTGACACTGTTTGCACTTATTGTGGTAGAGTTACTCAAGTTGTAGACATGGCATTGTCTTTTGAAAAAATAAGTGCGTGTGTAACTCCCGTGGCAGCAGTCTTATGCTCGTGATATCACAAACTGCAAGAGATAATCCTATATTGCCTTGTAAAAGGCGAATAAGTAATATTACAGAATACTTGTTATAATCATAGTAGCTATCGCCCGCGGCTCTGGTCGCATTAATGTCAATCCTGTGGGAACACTTCTTTTTTCTAAGATATAGGCTACATTTTTTTTTTAAATCTAGGATCTATTTGTGTAACACTTCGTCTAAATCGTTAAACGTTAAAAAATACTAATAAAGCTTTGTATTTTTTTATTTACATAACAGTGTTTTATTTACGAGAGCTGCTGCCGAAAAACTGTCTTGTAGTCTGGCAGAATATACATATGTTTAATAATGAAATGTACAATTTTATCACGAAATAAATCACTTAAAATAAAATAAAAAATAACGCGTTGCACTCCGGGAGTGCCGGCAGAAGCGAAAACTCCGCGCGGTAAAAAGAGAGAGTCTTAAATCACGTGTTCGTCTTCCGAATTTTTGATTAGATCACGTGTCCCGACGCGAGTTTAACATATTTTACCCATCCCAAAAAGTGCACAACACCACTAAAGAAGTTATCACTTCGTAAAAACTGCACATACCATGAGTAGTTGCCATTTCAGATCCGAACTCACAAGACAACATGGATCCTTTACAGATAATAAAAAAAATGGACATATCTAACCATGCTCAGCTCTACGTATCGGCTTTTACAGGGCTAGGTAAATATAAAGGTATAAAAGTGACGAATGCCGAGATTTGAAGCGGCCATCTTGAACATTCTGCTCGGACCTACGTGCGTGGAATAAGTCCACATACGTTACGTATAGATAAGCCGCGTGGTTTCTGTCCCTATAGGCGCTTGGAGAATCTTTATCAAAGCCAGGGATGTCTTAGCCGGCTGAACACATTTTCACGTAATTTTGCCCACAGGTTATTATTCCCGTGCGATTGAAATTAACGCGAGCCGCGGGTGACAGCTAGTTTTAAACGAAGCAGCCTGGAATCCGCTACTTCGGGCTCAATATGAACAACTTTTCCTGTAGGCTCAATACTGGGTACTCGAAAAAAATTAAATCTCTTATTTATGGCTAACAATTCGCGCATAGAATTACGACATTTGGCCAGACGGAAGGTCTTATAGGACAAATTAAGGGGAAAATTCATGATTTTCCCCTTAATTTGTCCTATAAGACCTTCCGTCTGGCCAAATGTCGTGATTCTAGGTCAACAGAGAGTACCCTACAGTCTCGAACTTGTTCAAAATGGCAATTTTAAAAAAAATTTGAGACATAAATGGCCATATTTTTTATTGTATTCACTTACAAGTTTTGTCAATGCTGCAAAGGACCATAGATTGCAATCATCATCATATTCAGGTCTTTTTAATGTCCATTACAGTAGCATGACCCTTTCTGTACTACCGGAGCCATACTTGGCCAGAGCAGACAGAAGATTGCAATATGAGATATTAATTTCAACTTGTCTACACGTTACTAAGGACTAGCTCTTGATAGACTGATGGACAAACAAATGAGTGATCCTATAAAGTAACATTTGTATCTTTTGAAATACGGAACCCTAATAAAAAGAATATTAAGACATTGATAGTAAAAAATAGTAAAGTAAAAAAACAACAAAGTGAAAACTCCGCGCAAGAGGGGGATATTACTTCCTCTCCTACGCCGCGCCGGCGGTCTCAGGTCAGGTCTGTCTTACGAATTTTTGATCATATCACGTGTCCTGACGCGAGTTTAACATTTTTTGCCGACCCAGAAGTGCACAACGCCGCTAAAGCTTTTCACTTTAATATCTAGGACATGAAGATGTTTATTTTATACTAGTATAAACTTAATACTTTAGACAAATCAAAAAATGTGACAACAGCGTTAAAAAATAAAATAAATAAATATATACGGACAAATCACACAGATTAAGCTAGCCCCAAAGTAAGTTCGAGACTTGTGTTATGGGATACTAACTCAACGATACTATATTTTATAACAAATACATATATAGATACACATCCAAGACCCAGGCCAATCTGAAAAAGAACATTTTTCATCTTGACCTGACCTGGGATCGAACCCGGGGCTCTCATGTCGCAGGCTGGCGTGTTAACCACTGCGCCACGGAGCTCGCCTTCAAACCAAAAAAATAAAAGAATAACAAAATTTGATACTAAAACAATGACAAAATTTGCGGGCAATATGTTCCCAGAAAGTCTTACTACCCCAATAAACTCACCCCAATATGTGGGATTGACCACGCTTTACTGCCGAAGGCCCGGTAAAAATTTTACGACCTTCCCCGAAGATAACTTTGGAGATCTTAAATGAATAGGAAAATTATGTGTATGAATTATTCAATATGGAATTATTATGGAATATGGAAGCCGTAGTGGCTCAGTGGTTTAAAGGCGCGACAAATTTAGCGAAAGGTCCCGGATTCAAACCCCGCCGGACTGAGTTTATAATCCAGTCTGACTTGTTACTTTTATTAAATCACTAACAAAAGAAAGTCTGTAACTGTGTATGTTTAAAACTTTGAAACTACGCAACGGATTTTGATGCGGTTTTTTCATAGATAGAGTAATTCAAGAGAAAGATTTATATGTATAATTTATCGTACTCGTGCAAGCTGGGGCGAGTCGGTTAATGAATATATATATACGGACAAATCACACAGATTGAGCTAGCCCCAAAGTAAGTTCGAGACTTGTGTTATGGGATACTAACTCAACGATACTATATTTTATAACAAATACATATAAAGATAAACATCCAAGACCCAGGCCAATCTGAAGCCAATTTGACTAGCTCCGTGGCGCAGCGGTCAACACGGATTGACCGGGTTCGATCTCCGGCCAGGTCAAGATGGAAAATGATCTTTTTTCAGATTGGCCTGGGTCTTGGATATGTATCTATATATGTTTTTGTTATATAATATAGTATCGTTGAGTTAGTATCCCATAACACAAGTCTCGAACTTACTTTGGGGCTAGCTCAATCTGTGTGATTTGTCCGTATATATTTTTATTATTAAAAGATCATTTTCCAACTTGACCTGACTGGGGATCGAACTCGGGGCCCTCGTGTCGCAGGCTGGCGTGTTAACCACTGCGCCACGGAGCTCGCACGGAGTTAAGAATTAAAATATGGTAAAGAAGAGTGAAATTCCACTCGGGCAGCGACTTTAGGTATATACGCCCTCATCATCATCATCAGGTCTTTTTAGTCTCCACTGCAGAAGCATGACCCTCTCTGTACTACCGGAGTCATACTTGGCCAGAGCAGACAGAGGATTTGGCCTACACTATCCTCGCTGGCCAGACGGGTTGGAGAGTTGTATTTCCTAAGCCTCTTATATATATAGAGTGGTGCTTCAGCCAGGAGATGAGAATATGCGGCCGTCTTTAAGCATTTCAGAGCATCAACCGATGGTTCAGATTGAAATGATTGTTTGACCTTTCAATTGGGATGTAGATTGGACTTTAACCGTAACCTGGAAACCGATTCTTCAAGGGAATGGTGAATGATAACTTTAAGCACACAGAGTCAGTAGAGGCCGCTACGTTTAGCTCTTTCCTCACATGCGCCGTGACGAGACACCAACGACAAAGAAATCATTATCATTATCTCATCAGTCCCGGCTGCCATCTGGTAGTCCAGATGGCAGCCGGGACCACCGGCTTAAAGTGCCTTCCGAAGCACGGAATCATCTTTATTATCAGACAATCAGGTGATTCAAGCCTGCAATGTCCTAACCAAACTGGAAACAAGTAAACAAAGTATGCTTCTGGTGGGAATCGAACCCACGACCCCCGGGTCAACAGGCAAACGCCTTAACCACAGGACCACGGAGGCTGAGACGACAAAGAAATAGGATCCATTATCTCCGTGACTACTCATCACAAGGGTTCTACAACCGACCAGATAGTTCCTTCTTCCACAAGGGCGGCGCGAGCCGCTGAGTTGGCGATGGATGCGAGCGGTTAGTTTAGAACCCTCCGTCAAGCGTCCCGCATTCGCCTTGAAAATGGGCTCTTGATGAATTTGAAACTATAGTCGGCAATCCCGACATAACGATTGGACGAAATAACTAGTGCATGGCCCGTTTTAAACTAAATTACTTTAATACTTTCAAAAGTCAACTAAAAGTGTATCTATCGTGATTTTTTGCATTACTCAAAAATATCTCGAAGGCGTGGATTTAACAACTTTTTTATTTCCAAACAAACTCACTGAGAGATGGATGCTGGCCATAAATAAACAATAAAAGAACTACCAATGATCACGAGGGTGGAAATAAGGGTTGATGACATAATTGGGGGTAGTGCATCCAGCTATCAAAGGTGAGGTGTCGACAGTAAAGTGACACGGCGGATTTGACGGCTGTGTAAAAGTAAGGGCGAGGCTATACTGATGCTTTTATTTTACCTGTCCCAGTGCTGTCTGTAATGAAATCTTGCCATTCAAATTTGATTTGGTGTTCGATTGAACTCTACTTTATATACATACTAGCTTTCGCCCGCGTCAATGTCGATCCCTCGGGAATAGTACTTTTTCCTGGGATAAAAGGTAGCCTTTGTCCTTCTCCGTACTCCAGAAAACTTGTATGCAAAATTTCATGATGATTGGTTCAGTAGTTACGGCGTGAAAGCGTAACAAATAAACAAACAATTTGATTTTCTACCGAAATATGTAAATGTTAACATTCCTCTCAATTACTCGCCGGTTCACTGGAAGAGATCCCTTCATGGGATAAGTCCGCCATTGTATATTTATTTTATTTTTTTCTGTTTTGTATATTCTTTATTTTTCTTCTCTTTCTTTTTAAGTACAATAAAGCTTTATAAACAAACAAACAAACTCACTTTCGCATTTATAATATTAGTAAGGATTCGAAGTATTTTTTAAAAAAAAGACATCTATTTTATTGAAATTTGTCATATTTTTACCTTGTGACGCACCCTAAGGCAGACATCACAGGAAATTGCGCATTGATAGAGATATAAAATCGCTAAGTGAGCCCGAGTGAGCTCCGTGACTCGTAAACCACGAGAGAGGTGACGAACACAGGTACAAACCTACACTTACCCACCTACGGCAGAAAAGTTAAGTGTAAGCATCTTCCTATATCTTTGGTCTCTACGTACAGTCCCGAAATACATATACAATTTTATTTCATTTGCGAATATAACATACTTAAGAACCGATGTGTGCATATATCCATCGCTTTTTAGGGTTCTGTACCCAAATAGTAAAAACGGGACCTTATTAATATCGCTCCGCTGTCCGTCTGTCTATCTGTCTCTCCGAGTGTCACCAGGCTGTCTTTCATGAACCGTAATAGTAAGACAGTTGAAATTCTCACAGATGATATATTTCTGTTGCCGCTATTACAACAAATACCTACTAAAAAATAGAATAAAACAAATATTAAGGGGGCTCCTATACAACAAACGTGATTTTTTTTTGCTTGTGTTTACTCGATATTGATAACGGCAACAGGTAGACGCTTGAAATATTCACAGAATGCTTAGTTATATATTCACATTTGATTTCTATTATTATTGGCAATATATACACATTCTGCGACGCTTTAGTATTACGGTTCAATAAATACAGCACTGTGCCTGACGGCGGATGGACATCAGAGGCTTAGTAATAGCCTTCCTATAGGCACTCGTTGGGTACGGAATCCTAAAAAATACACCTTCGAAGCGTATAAAATACATCAAAAACATTTAAACTTCATAAGCGCGCGCCTAATTTTCTTTGAAAATCATCAAAACACAGGAAATTCCTCTTATACCTCCCGATAGCCCTCTTTTGCGAAGTATGTAAATGGCTACAAGTTGCCGATGATCAAGCAAATTGTTTTATCGGACCCGCTTCCCGTTTCCTTTGCCATTATTCTGGGTTCCCTAGCTTGAGTAAAAGAACCATTTTTCTAAACGCTAATAAAAAGATGCTAATGATTTGTGGCACCTCACGATTGCGCATGTGGCTTTGAATCAGTTTTTATTTATAACTAGCGAACCGCCTGGCTTCGCACGGGTGCGATTAATACATATAAAACTCCCACTTGAATCAAAGGAAGGCCAAGAAGACATCTTAATGTATATTTAGTCCACATACAGTATATTTTGGTCTTGAATCAGCAAACTATAATACAATACTCATCATCATCATCATTTCGAGTAGGTGTCACGGTCAATCGACCATGCACACCCTGGTGTCAGAGTTCTTCGGAACCGCCTCTCGGCCTCTAACGTGGTTCCTTTAATGACTACCAGATGGCAGCAGGGACCACCGGCTTAACGGGCCTTCCGAAGCACGGAATCATCTTTATTATCAGACAATCAGGTGATTCAAGCCCGCAATGTGCTAACAAAACTGGAAATAATAATTATTATTATTAATAATGCAATACTTTAAAAGTACGTTCTCAGCATCAATACGAACCACTTTTGTTATGTGTGTGACCAAGCCTGAAATCGAGAAAAAAATCAGCTTCTCAATAATTTACATTAACTATGGAATAATAACTCTATCTTTCTCGATTTCAGCCTTTATCACTGAACAAAAGTTGTTTGCATTAATACTGAGAACGTGAATACGAGTATAACTTATCGCTGTTTCACGATTAAACACATTGTAGTATAGAATAGAATAGAATAATTTTATTTGCGTTTGAGAAAGGTATACACAGATGTTAATAATAGTTATAGTTTCACACTTAATTAGCAATAGCAATAACATGCAAATATATATGTTAAATTCTTGTCAAGTTATATTAATCGAGTACATAATAAAACAGATCCACTTATCAAAATACATTTCAAATTATTTAAAAATAAATTATAGTTATTATCAGAATAACATTAAATATCTTACTTTAGAGTTTTACTCAGGGCTTTAAATTGAGAAACTCTTGCACTGTATAGAATCCTTATTCACTTAGGTAATAATGACTTTTTTTATGTTTTTTATTATGGCTTTTGGTATCTTGTTATAAATGAAGATGCACATAATTAACAATTCTTGTGTATTTTTGCACTTCTAGGCATTATGAGTATGGAGATTTAAGTAAACAATAAATTAATATAAATATATACGGACAAATCACACAGATTGAGGTAGCCCCAAAGTAAGTTCGAGACTTGTGTTATGGGATACTAATTCAACGATACTATATTTTATAACAAATACATATATAGATAAACATCCAAGACCCAGGCCAATCAGAAAAAGATTATTTTCCATCTTGACCTGGCCGGGGATCGAACCCGGGCACTCCGTGTCGCAGTGGTGTTAACCACTGCGCCACGGAGCTGTCAAATGTAAATTGTAACTTGACGTTGTGAGACCTCGACCTGTCCCTGCGCTCTCAGTCGAGTTCCCACATATATGTAAGCAGAGAACAGAGACTGACACAACAAAAGATTAAATTTATTTGTCACAACTTATAACTTCTATAAATATATTAACTTCTATATAACATAACAGATCAGAGACCGTAGGAACCAAGTAAACAGTCCGAGAGATGATGGTAGAATGAGAGATGACCGAGAGAGAAATGATTTCAAAAAAATGGAATGAAATGAAATGAAGAATGAAAAGTGGACAGGACGAGAAAGAAATGAGGTTGGAAAAGATGCAGCATGCAGGTGGCATGCAGCAACGTTACAACGTCATTCGGCGAAAATGGGGTGTGCAGTTTGTTGACGCTTCTTCTGCACTCTGCTTTGAAAGCGGCATTAAACTTAGCTATAAGTAAATTAAGGTCAACAATATTTTGTTATAAAATAAATGTTTATGTTCACCAAATGTATATAGACTAGCTCCGTGGCGCAGCGGTCAACATGCCAGCCTGCGACACGGAGTGACCGGGTTCGATCCCCGGCCAGGTCAAGATGGAAAATGATCTTTTTCAGATTGGCCTGGGTCTTGGATGTGTATCTATATATGTATTTGTTATAAATATAGTATCGTTGAGTTAGTATCCCATAACACAAGTCTCGAACTTACTTTGGGGCTAGCTCAATCTGTGTGATTTGTCCGTATATATTTATTTATTTATATTTATTTATTTATATGTGAAGTATCTTATGATGATTAAATGATATTGGGTTTGATTTATAAATATCTTACTTGGACTTGTATATAAAACTAGCTGTTGCCCGCGACTTCGTCCGCGGCAATTTCTGTTATTATGATTAATTAGTATAGATGAATAATTATTTCCAGTTTTCAAAACATTTTTTATTAATTCTTCGCTCCTATTGGTCGCAACGTGATATTTTATAGCCTAAAGCCTTTCTCAATAAATGGACTATCCAACACAAAAATAATTTTCCAATTTGAACCAGTAGTTCCTGAGATTAGCGCAAACAAACAAACTCTTCAGCTTTATATTATTAGTATAGATAAGCACTAAAATGATTCAAGAAAATTACGTACGGAACCTTTAATAAAAAGCGCAAAGCAAGGTGTTGATTGATAAAGTAAGAGTAAACGGACTTGATAGCCTCCCCTAGGACCCTCGATTGCCTACGATTATGCAAAACATTCTAAACTTTTTGGACATTTTATTTTTACCGACGAATCGAAGTTGCATAATTTTAATGACATATTTTTATTCGAAAGTCAAGCTGTTATCGCCAAAATATTGATGAGATGTTGTCATCACGCTATAAGAGAACGCTAATATAAAAGTAATACAAAAATTAAAAGTTAAAATATTATAAAACCAGCTTTTATGTACATCAAATTATTTTTCATGTTATTTTCAGCGAGCCCTTTAATTTGATATTCATATTGTTGGAGTGCATCAAAAATGACAAGTCCGCCATCTTGTGTGTTTCGCCATGTTGGATTTACAATTAGGACACACAGCTAACCGCGGTTCATCCAAATTAAACGAGTATACAAATTTCAGCTCAATCGGTGGAGTGTTATGAGATTTATTGTTTGTGTGTGTAAATGGCCAACAATGGTATTAGATTTTTTAAGCTGCCTAAATGTATCTGATATTGCTTTAAGACTGCCATCGTAACTATAGCCAAAACCAACGGCTCAACGTACCTTCCGGATCAAGGAGGAGCTCGAGATTTTTTTATGACACATGATCACCCATCCCATTAGGGACCGTGCCCGGGATTGCTTTACATGCGTAAACGCTAACAGTACTTACGTCAGTTACGCCATGGAGCTCCATGTCATGAGGTCCATGTTAAGATCTGTCATTTTGCGTGTTGCTAAAATGATAAAGGTTTAGTATGGAAGGCTTATTTTTTCTTTTATTGTAAGAAGCGCTCTTTGATCACGGAACCACTACTTGCTTTATAATCCGACATTATTAACTAAGTACAACAGCAAACTTGCCTTGTCCGGTATAACAAAGTTCTCAGAGCTGGAGAGGGAAATACGCACGAAGAGCGAGTTCGCACAATAGTGTCCAGTCCGCTGGCTACTCCAGCTGTGGGCTAAGTTGACCAGCGGCGTGTCGCACTACAAACTTAGTAGTAAGTTTGATACTTAACAAAGTCATGGCGTGAGGTTTGATTAGAATGGAAACCGAGTGTGTCACATGTCACAACGATCTAATTGTAAATGCAATGGAATAATCGGTTGAGCAAAACCGCAGGTAAAAGCTAATCTATACTAATATTCTATAGCTGAAGAGTTTGTTTGTTTGTTTGAACGCGCTATTCTCAGGAACTACTAGTTCAAATTGAAAAAATATTTTTTGTATTGGATAGTCCATTTATTGAGGAAGGCTTTAGGCTATAAAACATCACGATGTGACCAATAGGAGCGAAGCATCAATAAAAAATGTTTTGAAAACGGGGGAAAATTATTCATCTATACCTTATAACAGAAATTTCCGCGGACGTAGTCGCGGGCAACAGCTAGTATAAAATAAAAACCGGCCAACTACAAGTCGGTCTCGTGCACGAAGAGTTCCGTACCATTATCTATAAAAAAGCCATAAATATTAACTTACTTAATTATTTATTTTTAGATTCATAATTTGTTTATTTTGTTAGACATAAAGTGAATATATAATTGAATTTCTGTGAATATTTCAAGCGTTTACCTGTTGCCGTCATTAATATGAGCAAAAAAATCACGTTGTTTGTATGGGAGCCCTCTTAAATATTTATTTTATTCTGTTTTTAGTATTTACTGTTATAGCGGCAGCAAAAATATATAATCTACGTAAAATTTCAACTGTAACTATCACGGTTCATAAGATACAGCCTGGTGGCAGACGGATGGACAGACAGACAGACAGATGGACAGCGGGGCCATATGAATAGGGTCCCGTTTTTACTCTTTGGATACGGAACCCTAAAAAGTATAAGTCACAAGACCATTGAATATCTACCCTCAAGTAAAAACCTAATAAAGTAGAAACTCGCGGAACAATTCCCTCATTTGAGGAAAGGAAGTCTTCAGAAGGGTTGTAAAAAATTGCAGATACACCCCCCATATTAAAATGTCACGTAGCCGGCCAATTTAACACCCAATTTGTATAGGAAAGGGTGCTAAATGTTTTTACAGAGCCTTCTGAATATCGGAATTAAATATTCAAGGAGGGTGAAGGGAGATGGGAAATGTTTTTTTACAGTCATTGATTGTTATAATCCTTACTAATATTATAAATGCGAAAGTGAGTTTGTTTGTTTATTTGTTTGTTACGCTTTCACGCCGTAACTACTGACCCGATCTTCATGAAATTTTGCATACAAGTACTCTGGAGTACGGAGAAGGACATAGGCTACCTTTTATCCCGGGAAAAAGTACTATTCCCGAGGGATCGACATATTGTATAGACGACTAGTCGTATTATATTTTGGCTTGTATGGTTTAATATACGACAGGGTCAGTACAAAAATAGGATACAATAGTACCTATAGGTACCAATTATTCATCATCATCATTACAGCCACAGAAAGTCCACTGCTGGACATGGGCCTCTCCCAAGGATTCTTCGTTCCATGGGAGGATATTACATAAATAAATAAATATATACGGACAAATCACATGTCGAGCTCCGTGGCGCAGTGGTTAACACGTCAGCCTGCGATCTCGATGGAAAATGATCTTTTTCAGATTGACCTGGGTCTTGGCTGTTTATCAATATAAGTATCTATGATAAAATATAGTATCGTTGAGTTAGAATCCTACGACACAACTTACTGTGGGGCTAGCTCAATATGTGTGATATATCCATATGAGTTTATTTAAAAAAAAAGTTTTTTGGAACTCTTTTTTTATATTGGTACCTACGTTAAGTTAGGTCAAAGACGGTTGGGGAAGTAGTGGACTTTATAATGTGAAATCGGTGTAATTTGGTATTATAAATGCCCATGTTTATGAACAATGTGTGGAATAACTGAAATAAACTGTCACAGTGCGGCTGTAGTGAGATTTACTTAGCGGGCTGGTGGACCGCCTCGCCTCGTTGCATCGTCTGTGATCAGGCCAGTGGATTCGTGGGAACTGTCGTCAGGGGCTCCGTAGAATCAATGAAATGAACTACACGATCGTTTCATTGATTACAAGACTTAGAAAAAGCGCGGGAAATCTCATTTATACTTAAACTGGCTAAATACGTAACGCGTGAAAGCCATAAATAAAAGAAAAAAATATATATTTCAAAATCTACACACGCAGAATACGACGTTTCTAACTCCAAGCTATCGAAAAGAAATTGTAAAAATCGGATGTAATTTGCGTTCCGTTTCAGATAAAGTCGCATTCCCCATAGCTTAGGGCGGTCTGATGTATTACCTCAATTGAATTGTGATTTCCTTCTGTTTTGATGTCGAACGATGTTTAGAAATTAAGATTCGAGTGAGGAATAACATTATTTTATTGCATTGTTTTCCTGACGTGTATTCAGTTACGATATCTTCTTCTACGTACGTCCTTTCCTTTATGGGTTCAAATTTGCTAAGGTTTAAAAATATTTTTCTTAGGTACTTATTTTTTAGGGTTCCGTACCTAAAGAGTAAAAAGGGACTATAATAATATTTATTTATTTATTTAAACTTTATTGCACAGTTATAAAACTTAGTACAAAAGGCGGACTTAATGCCATAAGGCATTCTCTCCCAGTCAAACCTTTAGACCAAACAGAGAGTTTAAATGGGGTGGTGCGATAAAATTACAAATATTTAATTTGATATACATAGACTACAATATATAATATGGCACCGCTGTCCGTCTGTCTGTCCGTCCGTCCATCACCAGGCTGTATCTCATGAACAAAAATACAGATGATGATTTATTTCTGTTGCCGCTATAACAACCAATACTTAAAGAAAAAACAGAATAAAATAAATATTTAAGAGGGCTCCTATACAACAAACGTGATTTTTTTTGCTTGTTTTTGTTTAATATTAATAACGGCAGCAGGTATAAGCTTGAAATATTCACAGAATAATTTGTTATACACGGTGAAATTTTCATCGTTTTGGACCCTTAAAAGGGTGACTCAGACCATCAATATGAACAACTTTTTCTATGGGACCAATGCTGGGAAACCAAAAAAAAATCGTCATTTCCGTAGAAAAGAATTCCGCCGCTCGGCCAGTTTGTATGGGAATGTCGAATTTTTTTTGATTTCCCATCATTGTTCCCATAGGAAAAGTTGTTTATTTTCATAGTCTGAGTCACCCCTTTAAGGGTTCATAAGGACAAACATTTCACTATGTAAATTCGCTTTTAAAATAATACTTAGTTATATTAAAATTAATTTAATATTTATGGGGTGCTCCACAGCCATGATATTTTTGCCCTCCTGGGGGCCCTTTGGTGATGTTGCCTATAAAGGTCTCAAACGCCCGGTGAAGTAGCGAAAGCTCACTTGGAGCTAGCTACATAGTCATTACAAAAAAAAAAAGATATTTTTGCGTGTTCGTGCACTTGGCCGTTTTTATTGCACTATTTAAACACAAACAACAATCCAATGTTAGACATAATGTCATATGCTATTCTCTACCAGTCGACCTCTCAAAATTCAAAATACCACAATTTACTGCCGACTGCCACAAAAGAAGTGTGCTGTTTTTGAATCCATGTAATATGTTAGTATGTATGTGAGTTTCTTAATTCTATTTGAATGCTTTAACGTATTTTGGATGTATAGGGTATCATAAGAATCCTTATACCCTTATATCCTACCAAGTTACATAGATTTTTTATAAATTATTTTTCTTTCTAGTCTAGCTCCGTGGCGCAGCGGTCAACATGCCAGCCTGCGAGCCGGAGTGACCGGGTTCGATCCCCGGCCAGGTCAAGATGGAAAATAATGTTTTTCAGATTGGCCTGGGTCTTGGATGTGTACCAAGTCTCGAACAAGTCTCAAACTTACTTTAGGGCTAGCTCAATCTGTGTGATTTGTCCGTATATATTTATTTATTAATTTATTTTCTTTTTTTTTCGAAAAAAGTGTTTGCAGTTTCATGAAATGAAAAACTGTTTAGTTCAAAAAATCTCTGAACTACCACCCATTTTTTACTGTCACGGAGTTTAGAAACGACCACTGCGTAGATACTTAGTAACCATGTCGAAATATCCACCGTATCGCTTTAGGAAGCTACAGGAATATGAAAAGCCAGTCTTGCATACGAGAACCGCAATCCCTCAGGTATGATGTATGAGGTTGTGGGACGTGACATTGATTTGCCTCTTTTAAATCGTCTGTTTATGCAAGAGGGAGCCAACACTACATCCTAAATATCTATACTAATATTATAAAGCTGAAGAGTTTGTTTGTTTGTTTGAACGCGCTAATCTCAGGAACTACTGGTTCGAATTGAAAAATTATTTTTGTGTTGGATAGTCCATTTATTAAGGAAGGCTTTAGGCTATAAAACATCACGCTACGACCAATAGGAGCGAAGCATCAATAAAAATGTTTTAAAGACGGGGGAAAATTATTCATCTATACGAATAAAAAACGAATGAATCATAATAAAAGAAATTGCCGCGGACGAAGTCGCGGGCAACAGCTAGTATATAATATACATACATGGCATTTACATGATAATCACGTTATTATCCTTGGCAGACAGAGCTTAAGATCTATTAACGCGGTCGAACAACTAGTCTATTTATATCACAGCCGGAATTACTGTATCTATAAGCTTGAAATTTGGTTCAGGGGTTTACATGATGTAAGTGAGAACTAAGAAAGGATTTTTAGAAATTGAACCCCTGAGGGGGGTGAAGTTTATATGGAATTTTCTCATTTCTAGACTTAGAAGTATGAAAACAAGTATATAATTTCTCGAATATAATAAAAAATTATCTGGGTAATATGAGTAAAATGTACAAAATTCCCCCCTAAAGGAATAAAATGTGGGGGTTAAGTTTGCATTTTCTTATTTCGGGACTTAGCAGTAATAAATGGGTATATAGGGTCCTAATCCTTACTAATATTATAAATGCGAAAGTGAGTTTGTTTGTTTGTTTGTTTGTTTGTTACGCTTTCACGCCGTAACTACTGAACCGATCATTATGAAATTTTGCATACAAGTTCTCTGGAGTACGGAGAAGGACATAGGCTACCTTTTATCCCGGGAAAAAGTACTATTCGCGAGGGATCGACATTGACGCGGGCGGAGCCGCGGGCAAAAGCTAGTTACAAATAAACATGATCAGCGTAGGCCAAGAAAAAGGTACCTAGCTTACTAGTTATTAGCCCTCCCAATAAGTAGAAAGCTTTTTCTCTGATTTTCGCCCGTTCCCTCGATCGGTTTTTACGATCTGCGTGAAAAGAGAAGCAGCTGGTATATTCTAAGCTTTTTTTTTCTCCCAGACCAGCAAGAAAGGACAACTAAGCTGCAAGTTAGTAGCAGCAGTGTAAAAAATATTGCTATAAATTGACATTTAATAATTTGACTAGCTGACTGTTTAAAAACATTGAATCTATTTTTAACTTTACTGATGTCAAAAATGCTTTTAACAGCATTGATAGGACAACCCTGTTGAACGAAGTGTCTATCCATACACCCAGTGCGCCGTGTGGTACCCGGCAGAGTAGAATAGGACCACTCCAAGTCTTCCCGTGGATGTCGTAGAAGGCGACTTAGGAAATACAAGCTAATCAAAGCTTATAAACATCTGAGAAACCTCTCCAACCCGTCTGGCCAGCGTGGAGAGTGTAGGCCAAGTCCTCTGGCTGCTCTGGCCAAGTATGGCTCTAGTAGTACAGAGAGGGTCGTGCTCCTGTAGTGGAGACTAAAAAGCCCTGATGATGATACACCCAGTATTTATAATTATATTTGGCAATCCTACAGTTCTCCCACAAAATTATTTTTCAACAGTGAAATATTCTCATCAGAAGTAGGCGTTCAACAGGGCGACCCTCTAGGACCAGCACTATTCAGCTTAGGAATCCACCCCATAGTTGCCAATTTAAATTCAAAATTAAATGCATGGTTCCTAGATGACGCCTGTTTGGGAGGAAAAGTAGATACGGTCAAAAACGACCTTATTAGAGTCTTAAGCAATTTCCGAAAGATAAATTTAGACCTCAACTTAAACAAATGTGAACTGTTTGTTTCGCCTAAGTTCCATGAAAACGATAGAATTTCTATCATTCAAAATTTTCAAAATATTGCACCCGGCATTAAAATTTTAGAAAATAGATCACTTTTTCTCCTAGGGGCGCCGTTACTCGAGGAAAGCGTTAGACCTTTTTTAGAAAATAAATCAGAAATACTTTCGAAAAATATCAACAGATTGGGCCTACTAAATTCTCACATCGCCTATACCATCCTTAAATATTGCCTTTTTGTACCTAAATTTACCTATATCCTAAGAGCTTGCCCAATCTGGAAGCATACAAATCTTTTAGACAATTTAGATGCCACTCTCAAAAACGCGTTGGTAAAAATTCTAAATTTAAACCTCGAGGACCACGCTTGGATTCAAGCCTCTTTGCCGATTAGATCAGGTGGCATCGGAGTGAGGAAAATTTCAAGTGTTGCTCTTCCAGCCTTTCTTTCGTCCGTGCGTAGTGTATCACATATGTGTGCAAGAATTTTAAAATCCACTTAAGCTGAGATACACTGTGCATCGGATGCAATCGAGGCCTGGAGGACTGTCTGTCCCAATGAAAGCATCCCTGAGGCACCAAACCGTCAAAAACTTTGGGATGCTCCATTGGTACAGAGAGATCATAATTTTCTGATTCAAAATTCTATCAGTGACACTGACCGCGCAAGGATTCGTGCTGTATCAGAATTTGAATCCGGTCATTGGCTCCACGCCCTTCCCTCGGCAAACCTCGGAACACTACTCGACAAAGGCAGCTTTCGAATCGCCGTAGGTCTCAGGCTAGGAGCTGCCATTGTCGAACGACATCATTGTCCGTGTGGCAGCGCCGTCGATAGAAACGGATTCCATGGACTACACTGTCAGCGCAGCGCAGGCAGGTTCTCCCGCCACGGCTCCCTTAACGATATAATTAAAAGGGCACTTGCCACCGCCGAAATTCCAAGCATTTTGGAACCAGCTGGATTAACGCGCGACGATGGCAAGCGCCCCGACGGCTTGACCTTGGTCCCCTGGGAGCGGGGGAGGGCTCTCGTCTGGGACGCAACATGCGTCGACACGGTGGCCCCTTCTCGCCTCGGGGGAACCGTCCTGAAGGCTGGAGCCGCGGCGGAGGCTGCAGAGGACGCCAAGCGGCGCAAATATGCTTCTCTTACTAATGAGTACATGTTTGTTCCGCTTGGTGTCGAAACATTGGGTCCATGGGGTCCTAGCACTAAGAAATTTGTAAAGGGATTAGCTCCCAGGCTTATCGACGCCGTTGGTGACAAGAGGGCTGGCTCTTTCCTCGCGCAAAGAATTGCGATTGCTATTCAGCGGGGGAATGCAGCTAGTGTTCTTGGCACTTTGCCACACGGGCAACATCTTAATTTAGATTTTTAGTTTTTTAGATTTTTAGTTTTTAATTATTTTATATTTAAGGTTTTTTTTTTTAGTATGAATATAGTTAGGTTTATTTATAAGTAGTTTTTAAATTAGTTTATATTAAGAAATTATAAATAGCATTGTAATTGCAAAATAAAGAACTTTACTTGATATTTGTATGAATGTAATCTTTTGACTTGTATAGTATTCCTTTTTTTTCTCTCTCTCTAATTCGAAATAATTATTTCTTGTTTTATTATTCAAAACCAATCTGCGACTGAATTTTGTATGCCGAATGTCGCAGCATAGAGCACTGTAACTGTTATAATTTCAACACATGTCTTGTCTGACAAAATAAATTAATCTGAATCTGAGTAGTAGCAGCAATGACAGTAAAAAGTGTTGGTTCACTTCAGAAATAACCATCCAACCATAATACAGATAAATGTAGTCAAGAAGAGGGATTTTTGATGGCAGACCCGGGGAACTATTTATATTGAATCTGTTATGTCCCGGAATTTATTATTTCACATTTGCTGGCCGATTTCTTGCATTTATTTTGTTTATGTTTTATTATAAGTTCTCCGTGATCTCGGAGGAAAATATACGTACAATGTAAGTAAGTATGGTAAGTAAAAATTTTATTTCAGAAAACATAGACATAATTAAAGGCTAATACAACGGTTTCAGACGAGCCCGATGGTCTTGTGTTTTGTGAGTGGTTGTGAGCATTGAAATCGCTTATGCATGTTAAGCAACCCTGGCCGCAGACCCTTTCGTGATGGGTGACCGCAAGTGGCATAAAAATATCTCGACCTCCTCTGTGCTACGAAAGTCACGTTAAGCCGTTGGTCCCGGCTGTTGTCATCTTCGATGGGAGTCGTTAAGGCGCTGTATATAGCTAAATGCCATTTTAGCTGCCAGACAGATCTTTCAACTGTTATTTTTTTCAGTATGTACATATATAGTTCTTCAATTATAATAATGCACGACATCATCATCATGTCGAGTAGGTGCCACGGTCAATCGGCCATGCACACCCTGGTGTCAGAGCTCTTCAGAACCGCCTCTCAGCCTCTGACGTTGTTCCTTAAACGACTACCAGATGGCAGCCGGGACCACCGGCTTAACGTGCCTTCCAAAGCACGTTACATCTTCATTATCAGACAATCAGGTGAATCAAGCCTGGAATGTCCTAACCAAACTGGAAACAACTATACTAAGTATGCTTCCCGTAGGCATCGAACCCACGACCCCCGGGTCAACAGGCAAACGCCTTAACCACTGGACCACGGAGGTAGTTGAGACAGGACAATGACCCACTAAGCTACCTTGTAGAGCGCCTGTATCATTGAATAGACGGTCATCAATCAGATGTACTGATTGCTACAGTATTTAAACAGGCGTCTCATTTTGTAATGTCTGTGTGTTCGTTTCATTCATTCATTTCGTGTAGGTGTCACGGTCAATCGACCATGCACACCCTGGTGTAAGAGTTCTTCGGAACCGCCTCTCGGCCTCTGACGTGGTTCCTTTAACGACTACCAGATGGCAGCCGGGACCACCGGCTTAACGTGCCTTCCGAAGCACGGAATCATCTTTATTATCAGACAATCAGGTGATTCAAGTCTGCAATGTCCTAACCAAACTGGAAACAACTAAACAAAGTATGCCTCCGGTGGGAATCGAACCCACGACCCCCGGGTCAACAGGCAAACGCCTTAACCACTGGACCAAGGAGGCTGTCGTTTTGCTGAGGCTGAGGTGTTCGTTTGAAATGGCTAAACTCAAAAATTTGATCTATTTTATATACCAGGTATTACAAAACTAAGAAATAATACTGAAGGTGCATGATGATGATGATGATGATGTGTTCCTGTGATCCCTTGTCAGGGTCATACAGCTCGCAGAAGAATTCTCCACTTCTCACGGTCCTGGGACTCTTAACTCGCTCCAGTTGAGTCCAGTTGTAGCGACCTCCTTCTCGACTGAACGCCTCCAAGTTTTACATGGGCAACCTGGTCTTCTCTTGCCCTGGGCATTCCATAGGAGACCTTGTTTGGGCAGGTGGTTATCAGGCCTTCGCAGCACATGTCCTATCCATCGCCATTTCCTTAATAGGATTTCTTGCTGGATAGGCTTTTGGTCAGTTATCTGCCACAGTCCTGCGTTGGATATGGTTCGTGGCCAGTATATCCCTAACAGGCGACGTAATCATTTGTTAACGAACACCTGTAGTCGGCTGGTGATGTCGTTCTTGACGAGCCATGTCTCGCATCCGTACAGCAGGACTGACTTAACATTGGAGTTGAAGACTCTGATTTTAGTGCGTCGTGTTATTACGATCGATGTCCACACCGGCTTCAGTTGAAGGTGCATGATCAACTCATAACATTAAACAACTTTTCCAATGGGACAAACTTCGAAACTGAAAAGAAAATAAAACAGGTATGCTGAAAAAATTTCATGCGGGCGGGACTTGTACCAGCAACCTAGGTCTATGAACGACCTATGCTCTGCCATCTGAGCTACCGCACAATTCAATCTCGGCGCCGAAATGATTTCTTAATTTATTAAGAGTATATTAAAATAGCATTGTGAATGCAAAATAAAACAATTATAAAAATATAGTGTTTTTTTATATAATTTTGAACCCTGTATCACATACTAATAAAAAACTGTGATCGAAAAAAGTTGCGTCCTTCCGGAAGGTTTCAAATTCTACTAGCAGAACTCCAGGCGATCTATCATTAATATCATGGACTGATCATGCCCCTTAAATTTTTCGTAGTTTTGTAACACCCAATATATTTAGAAAGCTACATTATTAGAAAGTAACATCCATATCCATACTCTTAATAAATGAAGAAATAAAATATGGTGAAAAAATTTCATGCGGCCGGGACTTGAACCGGCGACCTAGGTCTGTGTACGACCTATGCTCTGCCATCTGAGCTTCCGCACAATTCAATGAGGCGCCGAAATTTTCCACCATATCCTATCTGCCCTTATACGTATTAAGGCTTACGTCACCTACACAACTCATTTTACAACGAATTTGAAAAAATTGAAATTTCATTTATTTTTTTATTTATTAAGAGTATTTGGTTACTAGAATTCGCGTGTCATAGTTTGCTGTACGTACAAGCGAGCCAAGTGCATATCTTCTCAGATTGCTCTGAGCTCGGTCAAACGATCAAAATAGTTATAAAAACATCCATACTATTTTAAATGCGAAAGTAACTCTGTCTGACTTTTATCACTTACGCTTCAAATATTAAACCAATTGCGATGAAACTTTATATGAAGATAGTTTGAGGCCCGGGGAAGGACATAGGGTACATTTCATTCCGAAAACATCTACTGTTACCGCTAGATATGTAGATCATATATAAACCACGAGCGGAGCTGCAGGAAAAAGCTAGTAGGACCCACTACGCTACACTGTGGAGCGCCTGCAACATTGAATACATGTACATTTAACAGATAAACTAAATGCTGCAGAATTTGAGACAGGCGTCTCATGTGGAGATTCATTGATCTCAGTATCTACTAAGAAATCTTTTTAGACTCACTTCCATGCTATTCAGGGAGAAAAGAAAAAACGTAGATGTGCCAGCAGCTTCTCTTCCCGCGCAAACCGTAGAAGCCAGTCAAGGAAATGGGCGAAAATCTAAAGAATCATGACAATAGGCGATGCGGCAACCCATCACTATTTTGATTCCGTTTTCTACCTTTACGCTCACCAACACAACATTCTAAACGTGGCCTTTCGGTCTTACGACTTTAGGCTCTGTATTCCCCGTAAGAGATAAAGACGTGATAATATGTAATTTTGTACAGGCGCCCCTTCAAGCGCGAGTGGGATCGTGCGAGTGAGACAGCACTATATAGGTAGAAAGAGAATGCAAAAATACAGGGCCTATACTTTAATATTTAATTTTGCACATTAGCATGACTGCTAGAATATTATAATTATGACTTCTACAAAAAACTTAATTAAATTTATTTATGTTATAAATTTACAGACTATTCACAATATGCTTCGTCAAAGAGCTACAACGCTTCATCAGCAACAAGCTTCGTCAAAACTTACAAAAAATATCAGCAACATACTTTGTCAAAGAATTTACAGATAAAAATCCGCCACATGCTTCGTCAAAAAATATTAATCTAAAAGACAACTCCCAGACACAATTTTTTTTTTTTTAAACTTACACTAATTAAATTTAAGATTACTTTGCTGGTACAATAAACTATAAATGATTTTTTGTTCTTTATTTACTAACAGTATTTATTTTTGATGTGATAAAGTCTTATACATCGATAAACGCCCGCCAGCTGCACGCAGGAAAGTGTCACGTTCCGCGTACAAGCTAGAGCGCGAAACAAGCGATAGAGAGGCACGATCGGCCCGAGCATTTGGCTTGTGACGCGTCTATCTCTTTTTTTTACTAAATGTTGATAAGGCATTTGTCTCCCATCTCACCTGATGACGTGACGATGAAGACGAGGATGTATGATTATATATATGTATATTATGTTTTTCCACCGTTATCACGTAAAATTATCGTCCTACGCTACAAACCTGTTTTTTATTTATTTTAATTATTTATCTCTTTAGAAACCTTCGCTATCTAGGTTGTTAAGTACTTAAAATACTACACTACTACTATATAACTACACACTACTACTATAACTACATTAAAATGTAAGTTTTTTGAAAGGCCTACTCTGTTTAATAGTCTTTTGAAATGTCTGTTTTTAGGGTTCTGTACTCAAAGGGTAAAAACGAAAACGTATTACTAAACTTCTGATGTCCTTCGGTCAAGAGGAACCTTTGGAACCGTCATTAGAGACACTTCCATTTTTCACAGAATTTGTACTTTATCTAATGCCGTTATCAAAGAATTATAAAAACAGGCTAAACTAAAAAACATTTCTGGCGTTTACTTGATCCTTTCAAACATAGAAAGGACGCGATTTTTTTAAATCTATGCTTTCAATGTTGCTGCTTATTTCGTGAAGTTATAGTATACCTCATGGCTTATCTATTACTAAGACGTCAAAACACAGATAATCAAGAACAATAGTGTACGTGCAAGAAAGTTTTGTTAACCTCACATTTAGTCGCTTTCGCGTACTTGGTTACTTATATTGTTTGTAGTACAAACTTAACCGCGTTCGTGGTCCAGTGACACAGACATTGTCTGTGTCCAGTGGTTAAGGCGTTTGCCTGTAGACCCGAGAGTCGTGGGTTCGATTCCCACGGGAAGCATACTTTGTTTAGTTGTTTCCAGTTTGGTTAGGACATTGCAGGCTTGAATCACCTGATTGTCTAATCATAAAGATGATTCCATAAAGATGATTTGATAGCACGTTGATCCCGGTTGCCATCTGGTAGTCGTTAAAGGAACCACATCAGAGGCCGAGAGGTGGTCCCGAAGAACTCTGACACTAGGGTGTGCATAGTCGATTGACCGTGTCACCTACACGAATTTGATGATAATGATATCATACAAAATTTGGTTTTTGCAGTTAAATGGTGGTATGAAACCCTTAGCGTATACAAAGCCGTCTCTTACTTGGCCAGTTCTATTTTTGAGTATCCTTTGTAAATAACATTTCATAGAAATGTCAATAGAAATAATGAAAAGGGCCGTGCTAAATCTCTTTCATATACATAATTAAATAGAGTTTGCAAATATTCTTGCCTTTCTCTAGATAACCCTGCTGCAAGTAACAACTTACTAACTTTCTTCATAGCATCCTTCAACTCTCTCTTTTACTCCAAGGCCTTTTGAAATTGACATCTCGCTTCCGCAAAATCAGTTCTAGTTATCACGACCAAAGAAAAAAGGACGTCACTGACCTCAATACAGTCTTGCAATAATGACAAGGTTCTATTACAAAACATATGTTGCGCGATTGGTCATATCATTATAGGCAGTAAGGTTGAAAATGAGAGGCTTATAATTGAATTTACTTTGTCAAAGTAAAACGCTGGTCTCGGTGCTCTGTGCCAAAACGTCCAGCTCATTCAGTTAACAACAGTTCGTTGTATCGAGTACAAGTGTTCGAAATTTGAAGTTTCATTGTGTTGTTTATTGACTGCTGTTTCTTTTGTTTTATTGACTGCCAGTGATTTTGAGTTTCATTTTATTTTGCTTGGATTACTTCATTTTGTGTGAGTTTATTTTTTTTCTTTTTTGGTAATCGCTGCGGGAGTTCCTAGCAGTAACTCCAAATGTAGAGCTTTATGTAGCCCACATGCTTTTTAATATAAGGGTTATATTACGACCTTCTTAATAATTTATCTTTACGAACTTAAAACATTTAAACTATTTTCCATGCTAAAGAATTCAATTTGACGATTTTGCGCAAGTGTTTTGCTAATAGATTGTGTTGAAAACATTAGTAGTGCTTTCAAATGAGTTAATATTAGAACCAATAGAATATTTAATCTTAAGCTACAAATAAAAACGAATAATAATTTATAGTATTATTATTTATTATTAGTTTTTATTTGTAGCTTAAGATAATAATAATTAAACCTACTTAAAATATAAATATTTACAAATTATGCAGTACCTGCAAACTGTCACCTCACGCCATTGTGCCTTAATGGCAAACATCATAATAACAATTATGGATGTTATTTCTTATCAAGTTAACACTTTTGAGTAAAATCAATTGTATATTGGCTGCGATGGGGGTAGGTTAGGTCTCACAGAAGTATATTGCAAATTAGTAACCTAAAGGATATAAAAGGCTGCGTACACGCAGGAAAAATGGCTGATCCCAGACATTACAGCTGACGATGTATCCGGAAACATGTCCAGATGAGGCAGATACTCGTATACAGGAAGCATACAAATTTAAAACGCATTTATTTATTTCATCTAACAGTAGACTACTTTAAATAATAAAAAAAGACTAAAAGCTAGACCGTTTAACTTCTAAGATTTTTTGTTTATAGTACATTCCTTTTGACGTCAAAAGTAATCTCTGCACAACAATTTAGAACGACAATGAAAGTCCTAAATCTCTAAATTATAATGGGAAATTCGATATTTTCTCTTTGAGTTTAAAATTATTAGTTATACACACATACAGCTTATCGCACGAATTTGCTTGTGGTTAGGTGCCATTTGTTTTACCACCACGTGTTATTGTGATATGAATTCAATGAATACCGGTGCGGTGAGTAGCCGTGTGGTATCCGGCAGAGTAGAATAGGACCCCACTCCAAGTCTTCCCGTGGATGTCGTAGAAGACGACTTAGGAAATACAAGCTAAACAAAGCTTATAAATATCTAAGAGACCTTTCCAACCCGTCTGGCCAGCGTGGAGAGTATAGGCCAAGTCCTCTGGCTGCTCTGGCCAAGTATGGCCCTAGTAGTACAGAGAGGGTCGTGCTCCTGTAGTGGAGACTAAAAAGGACCTGATGATTAATACCGGTGCACTACAAGGGTTTATGTTATCACTTGCCTTGTTTATTTTGTATACTATTGAACTGTTATCTATCAATCTACAATACTGAATTTGCTAAAGGCAATGACATACAAATCTACTAATGTAAAATAATCATTGTGTGCATTTTTTCACACAGTGAGATTTGTAAATAACTAGTATATTCGATACTGGTGATAATATTTTCTGCGTGGGCCATGAAAAAGAATATGGGTGTTTCAACCTTCAACAAGTTCATTGCATCTTCATTATGTATTTGCGGGGATAAAACAGAATCATTTACTCCTTACAGACTAGAAAAATATCTTATGCGATAAAAGTAATAAAGGAGAAAAGAATAAACATAGAATGTTCCCGCTGCTTGCCCTCGAGCAGCTTCTAAGCTTAGAAGCTGGTCGAAGGAATGAGCGAATATCATATAATATCATGAATCATGTTAATAGGTGATGGAGCCAGCAACCCATCACTACTTTGTTTTCATTTTACACCTTTATGCTCAACATGTTGATCGAAGCGATTGGGTCATAGAGATTTAGACTTTGTCTGCCCCGTATGAGATGAACACGTGATAATATGTTTGTAGGTATAATAATTGTAAGGGACTTTATTGTTGTATTATATATTAATACTAGATCGTTGATTAGATCTAGTTTAATAAAGTCATAGATTAAAGATGACTTTGATAAATCGGTGAGATTCTGCTTGCAAACTATAGGAAGCGGGCCAAAACTAAAAAAAAATATGATTCATATTCTAAAGAATACATTGGAATGCTATCCAGTTCCAAAATCAGATTCATAGAAAAGACGTATATGAAGCTAGTACCTACTAAAGACTCGATTGCCGATATTTGTACCTACCTTTCTATCATCGCCATCATCTAAGCTGTAAGACGTCCACTGCTGGACGTAGGCCTCCTCCAAGGATTTTCATCATGCGAGGGTTTTGCTAAACTCATCACGCTTGGTAGACGGGTTGGTGCAGTTTCTTTAACGTATCTCGGTTCCGATGCTGCTGCCTTTCGAAACCGTTTTTAACGAGGGAAGAGTCGGAAATTGTTGGACTGGAGGAACGGGATAGAGATATTTGGGATGCTACAGGCTCGGATGGATTGGTGATTAGAAAGTAGTAGCTGATATGCTGCTATAAGACCTTATGGCATCTGATGCCATACTTGCAACCATCAGACAGGCAGATGAGAATGACGACCGTACCTACTTTCCTTTGGACGAAAGCAATAACAACAATTAAAAAAGAAACTGAGAAAACTTAACACTCTTTTAACGTTTTAAGTGTAAACCTTAGCATCGTACAACATTCTATTGATAGGTGATGTCTATTTATAGTTAAGATAGAAAACGTCTGTCGGTTCAGTTAGTTTAAAATCATCATCATCTTCTTAGCCACAAGAAGTCCACTGCTGGACATAGGGCTCCTCCAAGGATTTTCATCATGGGAGGGTTTTACCAAACTCACCACGCTTGGCAGTTGGGTTGGTGAGCGCAGTGTCTACAGTTTTTAATTATTATCTTAACTAATGACGTTCTTAAGTCTTGTGTTGTCTTTGACTTGCCAATTAATTGTCTAGACAGTGACAGAACGAGATTTGAGAATGTTTTTAGTTAAGATAGTTTTCAGTGTTCGGGCGTTAGCAGAGTAAACTAAAATTCAGGACTTGGTTAACCTCACAATAGACATCGTACATTTTCATCATTATATTTAACTGTACTTTTTCATCATTATACATAATAAGAAATATTACTTTGTTAGTTAAACGATGGTGGTACAAACTTTCGGTGTTTTGTGATTTCACTTGCTCAGTTAAATTATTTTTGTTTGATTTGGTTACAATTATAATAATGTAATCAATGTCGCACATCGGTCACATTCGGCAACCATTTTGAAAGTGAATCATGCAAGTACATTGTTTCTTTGTCTTACATATTCACATCAACAAACTTATGTGTTTTATTGAATTTTAATCACTCATCCTCTAGTTGTATGAATCAGTATTACTTGTCAAATACCTGAGCAAATCATTTTTCGGTTGAGAGATATAAACGTCTAGGGGATTTCATACGAACATACATAAATAGTATCGCGTCTTTTTACCTTGCAGGTCTACCCTGCAGAGCCTAGATCTATAAGACCTTATGGACATATTTAGCATGTTCAAAGTTCTAAGATCTTTATTTGCGTTAATGTGGTTACAAATGTATGTCTTAAATATATGAGTTTCACATAACTAGCTGTGTGATGGAGGAAGAATGAAAATTAATGTTCTATCATCTTATAAATATAAATATTGAATCATCTTAAATGTTAGAAGCCGTATAAGTGTTCATCCAAATCACCATGTAAGAGAAATATATGATGTAAAAATATGAAAGTCCTGGGTTTAAATCCCGTTGTGTTTAAACCCCGCCCGGTCCAACTGTACCTCTAAGTTTGTAGACAAGTCTAAAGCAACTATTAAACCATCCTTAACTCAGTTACTGACGAGAAGGACACTGCAATACGTTAGACACGAATGGAAATATCTCCAATCGTATCCCACGTATTGCGGAGTCCCCTCGTCAGTGACCGAATCCATCATCAGGTCTTTTTAGTCTCCACTGCAGGAGCATGACCCTCTCTGTACTACCGGAGCCATACTTGGCCAAAGCAGACAGAGGATTTAGCCTACACTCTCCTCGCTGGCCAGACGGGTTGGAGAGGTCTCATTGATGTTTGAGCTTTGTTTAGCTTGTATTTCCTAAGTCGCCTCTTACGACATCCACGGGAAGACTAGGAGTGGTCCTAATTCTACTCTGCCGGAAACTACATTAAATTCAGGATAGTGTAATACCCCCTTAAATTAAGTACGGATAATTTTCAATGCCAGTAGTGAAATGGAGAAGGCATGGCAAACCCTTCCTTATTTTCTGCCCGAAATAGTCATTAAGTAAGTATATTCTGTTCGTTTCTTATAAAATAAATTATACTATCAAGAGCTTAGTTTCTGAATATCAGAGATCAAATATGTTGGAAATTTAACGGTCATCAACTATCCGCGCGTTTGCTCTATACCAACAGTTTTTGGCGTTAAATGCCCTTTACAAAATAACATAGGAAGCGACGAAATAATAAATAAATACGGACGAATTACACAGATTGAGCTAGCCCCAAAGTAAGTTCTAGACTTGTGTTATGGGATACTATATTTTATAACAAAAACATACATAAATAATCATACAAGACCCAGGTCAATCTGAAAAAGATCATTTTCCATCTGACCTGACCGGGGATCGAACCCGGGCACCCTCGTGTTGCAGGCTGGCGTGTTAAACACTGCGCCACGGACCTCGCCAAATAAATAAATAATAAATGTTGGCACAAATCGCACAGACTGAGCTAGCCCCACAGTAAGTTGTGAACTCGTGTTATGGGATACAACCTAAAGAATATATCCAAGACCCAGGTCAATCTGAAAAATAACTTTTCCCATCTTGCCCTAGTCGATGATCAAATTCGGGTCCAATTTTTGGATTAAAAGGCACATGCGGATTGTAACGCCATTTTTTCTGTTAGTTAGTCATCAGTTCATCACGCATCATCAATCACCTTTGCTTTATACTTACTTTCTAAATCTCACTGAATCATCAAATGGTCTGCGGCCTTAAGGTCTCGGTCATGACTTTCTCTTAATTGACGTCAATTGACGTCTGTTTTATTTTTTAACCCTTCATCAGGCATCGTAAGTATAAATTTTTCATTGGGTTTGAAACTTATGCGAAGGACACAAGGTTCAATTTAATGTGGGAGCTATCCTCCCATGGTTTGATTAAGGGTTAAGTTAGGTAGTATCATTGAGTGATTCAAAGAAAACGATTGCGGAATGTATGAAGAAGGATATCGATAAAGAAGGATGCGTTGCATTTCACTTCAATTGCATCCTTCAAATCACACCGATAAAGCTAGCCCCAAAGTAAGTTCGAGACTTGTGTTATGGGATACTAACTCAACGACACAAATTTTATAACATTTATAATTACATATCAAAGTTACATAATTAGATTAATATCCACGACCCAGGTCAATCTGAAAAAGATCAATTCCATCTCGACCTGACCGGGGATCGAACTCAGGACCTACGCTGTGATAGCCGGGCATGAAGACCACTAGGCAACAGAGGTCATCAAATTCAGGAGTTATTTCAGCTAGATGCTTACATAATACTGTAACGATCAACAGTTACACCCCAATAACAAACAGACAGACGACCGGACTGTAGAGGCTTAAAGATTAGGTCCCAAGTGCACCTTTTAGACCTTCAGAACGTAAAATTATTTTTTATATTTTAATAATTGGGACACATGATGGCTTGAAATAAATAAATAATAATAATTAAAAAAAAATACTAAATTTCCTAACTGAGATATCCGGTATCATATCGATGAGACATCCGGTATCATAGAAGTAAATAAGCCATATTTTTTATAAATTGATTCTCGGTATAAATACACATATTTTGCTATATTAATTCCTAGGATTGCATTAAATACAAAACAGGTACGATTAACTAGAAAAAAAACTGGCTAGTACTTATGGGAAAACCACAGAGCATCTCTTCAAAACCGAACAAAGGATAGGATTCCTTGGAAGTGAATCAGGGCAGGTAGAAAGCCCTTGAAATGAGTCAGGAGACCCTTCGTAATTGTTATTGGGCCTTGAGTGAGTAAGTGCAGCAGATACGAAATCAAGTAGTTATGCGTAACGGCTTAGGCGCTAGTTTTTGTTCCCGCGTCTGTTAGGAAGAGAGATTTTTTATGTATATTTGACGGCAAATGAGCAGACGAACCTCCTGATGGAAAGTGGTCACCGTCGCCCTTGGACATCTGCAACACCAGAGGAGATGCTGATGCGTTGCCGATTCTTGAGATACCTGTAAACACGCCTTTTGAAGGACCCCAAGTCATAGCACACAGGGAAAACCTCGGAAGGGAGATGTTTGTTAATTTCTTTATTACCACGAATATTTCAAATGGCTGGTTAGATTTTGACAGTAAACCGTCCTTCGGAAGGCACATTAAGCCGTTAGCTCTGGGCCAGAGCAGACAGAGGATTTGGCCTACACTCTCCTCGCTGGCCAGACGGGTTGGAGAGGTCTCATTGTTGTTTATGAGCTTTGTTTAGCTTGTATTTCCTAAGTCGCCTTTTACGACATCCATGGGAAGACTTGGAGTGGTCCTATTCTACTCTGCCGGAAACCACACGGCTAAGAAATGGCTAACAAAGAGGTAATTTTTGACAACCTTCTCAGTCCATTGGCTTCCACGTCACAGTTCTTATCAAAACGTAAATAAATATTGCGGGTTTCCAAGGTTATATTGGTGTAAAACGTAGTACGAAACCACCGGTGGGTCTTGACCTTATTTTGGCATTTTGAAAAGTCGTGGTAAACCACTGACTCTGAGAAGCTATATCAAAGATCCCTGATAAGCTTTTAGGTAACCCTCCTTACCTGAGCATTTTACCTGCTTGTATTATTCCCTTACATATATCACGTCTTTTTTCCTTGCAGAGTAGACAGAGCCTAGGTCTATAAGAAGGCCACTTTTAGCATGTTGCTGGGCATTAGGTGGAAAACGGAAACGCTTGGGTGTCTAAAAATGTTCGAGCGTCACGTGGTTTTTTTCTGATTTGATGATGTATAAGAATATTGACTTCGCCCACACATGTCACTTGAGATGATGATGATGATATTTACTAAGAATTTTAACACAATCACTCCAATTTTTTTTTACAAATTTTAAAACTTTCATAATTTCTATATACGTCCTAATCGGTAAAGCCTATTATTATAGGTTATAGTTGGGTTACAATCATTAAATACACTATTTATGACCAAGATGACATAGAGAGAGAAAGATTATTGAGTTAGACAGAGATAGAAATGTGATTTATTTTTGCCACATTCCAACACGTATAAAGTATAACGCGGATGTAAGAAATTCGATATTTATCATTAATGAATTGTCCATCCATATCTTTTTCAGATTGGCCTGAGTCTTGGATGTGTAACTATATATGTATTTGTTATAAAATATAGTATCGTTGAATTAGTATCCCATAACACAAGTCGCGAACTTACTTTGGGGCTAGCTCAATCTGTGTCTCGTCTCGTCTATCAGGTCCTTTTTAGTCTCCACTACATGAGCACGACCATCTTGGCTCTTGGCCAGAGCAGCCAGAGGACTTGGCCTACACTCTCCACGCTGGCCTGGGTTGGAGAGGTGTCTTAAATGTTTATAAGCTTTGTTTAGCTTGTATTTTCTAAGTCGCCTTCTACGACATCCACGGGAAGACTTGGAGATCTGTGTGATTGGTCCGTATATATTTATTTATTTATTATAGTCCCCAAACATTATCTTATACGTCAAAAAATCATGTTGGGACGACGCCGACGGTCTACTAAGCCACGCAGTCAGCCCAAGGATATCGTATAAGACTTTTGACTTCGCCCACACACTTCACTTACCATACCGTTCGTCCTAACGGTGAAGAGCAAAAAACGAGCACGTTTCTAGTGACACACATTATTTGACGAATATGTTAACGGGTTTAGGAGATAAACACCTACTTTTTAAGCCATCAATAAATTAATTTCGTCGTGATAGAGACATGCTACCGGCAATTTTTTTTTATTTATTATAAAAATTAAGTTTTTACTGAAATGTCGATTTGAGTATAAGCTTTATTTATAAGCTTTATCACTTCGTTCAGTGAGTAAGAGAGCCGGAGGCCCATCTTTTCACCCTATTTCCGAATTACATAAAAATAAAGATGATTCTGTGCTGAAGGCACGTTAAGCCGTTGGTCCTGGCTGCCATCTGGTAGTCGTTAAAGGAACCACGTCAGAGGCCGAGAGGCGGTCCCGAAGAATTCTGACACCAGGGTGTGCATGGTCGATTGACCGTGTTACCTATCGAGATGATGATGATGATGATACAGTTTTAACACGTTATTACTGTTCGCGTTCGTAAAGTTCGTAAAGTTCGCGGTATTTTTATATAGTTCTTACTAGCTTTCGCCCTCGGCTCCGCCCGCGTCAATGTCGATGCCTCGGGAATAGTACTTTTTCCCGGGATAAAAGATAGCCTATGTCCTTCTCCGTACTCCAGAGAACTTGTATGCAAAATTTCATGATGATCGGTTCAGTAGTTACGGCGTGAAAGCGTAACAAACAAACAAACAAATAAAGAAAACAAACAAACTCACTTTCGCATTTATAATATTAGTTAGGATTAGGATTAGGATAACACATAAAAAAATATCAACTTAGTCTGCCTGCGACCATGAACGGCAAAATTTTAATGTCTCCTTTTACGGTTCAATAGTTAAAGCCTTATGACAGACGGACGGATTGACGTACGGATGGACGGACGGATGGGCGAACGGTCGGACAGCGAAGGCTTTTGAATAGTTTTAGAAACGGAACCCATAAAAGAACTGTTCGTTTTAACGTTGTAAATGTGAGTTTTTGCAAATCCTTATCATTTTTTTGAGAATAATCATCGAAGTATTTACCTATTGCATTATTTGATGAATCAAGCAATTACAATTTCACACATTAATTTATTTTACTGATATGATAATGAATTATAGTATAATTTATTATTAAATATTGTTATAAGTAGCTATTTCAAACGACCTTGTGTCGATTAGATGATGACAAAAGCCATTACTGTACTGACCTTTATTGCTTTTGTGTTGAGGTTTTAGTAAGTGATGGTCTAGTGGGAAAGAAATTACGTTTAAATAAAATAATAAATAAATATATACGGACAAATCACACAGATTGAGCTAGCCCCAAAGTAAGTTCGAGAATTGTGTTGGGATACTACCTCAACGATACTATATTTTATAACAAATACATATATAGATACACATCCAAGACGAAGATCATTTTCCATCTTGACCTGGCCGGGGATCGAACCCGGTCACCCCGTGTCGCAGGCTGGCGTGTTGACCACTGCGCCACGGAGCTAGTCTATTTCTAATTGAGTCACGTGTTCGAATATTAACCAATTACTAGTTCTCTATGAGATGTCGATCTCTAGAGACGTATCACAGAAAGCCATCAGAAGAACCATCAGGTCCTTTGAACTATTTCGCAATTATGAAAATTTTGTAACAACCGTTGTCTGTCGTTCTATTTAGCTGAAATTTTGTATGCTTGTGCAGGTTAAGTAACAATGCAATGTTATAAATTTTTTTCAATGAAAATGGTTTTTCATTCTACATTTTATTTTGATCATCATCAGGTCCTTTTTAGTCTCCACTACAAGAGCACTCTTAACTTTGGCTTAAATCGAACGTCATGCATGTACATTAATTGTTTTATTGTTAATTTTACAAAAACAGTAATAGAAATAAAAATCAATTACCACTGGAAAATTTCCTATCAAACAAAAAAAGATTCATAATGGGCCAAGTAATCGAGTAACAAACATACAACAAATTTCAAATTAGTTTATAAATGACTGATTTTTGGGTATTTTATAAGAAACATCAAAAAACAAAACAACCGAATAGCTTTTCCTTTTTTAAAGTCGGTTAAAAATAAAACTAATGAATGCTATCTGCCTTTGGACATTTGGAGTAGGTACATTCATATCATGGGTTCTTACTGTTAGAGCTGCGTTTTGGCAAGAATTCCTTAACTCATATTTTAAATTCGAAAGCTTGCTTATTTGTTTATTTATGTGTTTGTTTGTTACGCCGTAACTACTGGACCGAGGACCGATCATCAGAAAATTGCATACATGTTCTCTGGAGTACTCATCACCATTTCGTGTAGGTGTCACGGTCAATCGACAATGCACACCCTGGTGTCAAAGTTCTTCGAAACCGCCTCTCGGCCTCTGACGTGGTTCCTTTAACGACCACCAGATGGCAGCCGGGACCAACGGCTTTATTATCAGACAATCAAGTGATTTAATTCTGCAATGTCCTAACCAAACTGGAAACAACTTAACAAAATATGCTTCTGGTGGGAATCGAACCCACGACCTCCGGGTCAACAGGCAAACGCCTTAACCACTGGACCACGAAGGCTGATTCTGAATCTGTAGTACTGAGAAGAACAAAGGCAAAGTAGCCTTTGCCCATCCCGGAGAAAGTACTGTTCTCGAGAAACCGTCATTAACGCGAGTGGAGTCGCGGTTGAAAGTTCGAATGCTTACTTAATTAGGTACTGATATAAATCAAAGTCACAGGAAAAAGCTAGCTAATAACTTACTTGTAAAATATAACTTTACTATTGATTACATTTCAATATGTCCATCCTTGTCACAATTCATGGTATTCGGGTCATGAAGCATCGAAACCGGAACCCATGAGATCGCACGATTGACCCACTAAGCATTCGCGTTACTTGATCGATCCTTTACATGAGTCATATGGTATATGATACCACTGTTTGAAAACATATCTTATTTGTTATCAGCCTTCACCTCATTTTAATTGTTTGTTGCTAGTGATATACATATACTATGTAGTTAAGATTAAGTGTCCAGCGTATGTTTTGCTAAAGTCATCATTATCATCATCATCACTATTGCAGCCTGAAAAATCTGACATTAGTGTTGGCCATTTAAGGCACAGCCAGCGGGTTTTCGATGCGCGGCTCGCGACTGTGCCTTATAGTATACTAGCTTTCGCCCGCGGCTCCGCCCGCGTCAATGTCGATCCCTCGGGATTAGTACTTTATTCCAGGATAAAAGGTAGCCTATGTCCTTCTCCGTACTCCAGAAAACTTGTATGCAAAATTTCATCATGATCGGTTCAGTAGTTACGGCGTGAAAGCGTAACAAACAAAAAACTCACCTTCGCATTTATAATATTAGTAAGGATATTTATAAGGCACATAATGGGCGCCGGGCGCCGCCTGGCACACAGCGGCTTGCCCGGCGGCATGCCCGGTGTCCAGGCCGCCGGTATTGTGTGTAGGAGCCTTAAATGGCCAACACTGATGTCAAATTTTCAGTTCATTTTCATTGGTGATGATGATGATGATATAGCAAAACATACGTTGGACACTTAGGCTATATAGTATTTCATAGTATTCATTGTGTGCCTTTACATAGACGAGAGACGAACAAACATTGCAGGCTTAAGAAGTCCACTGCTGGACAAAGATCTCCCGCAAGGATACTTTGTTCCATGGGAGGATATTCCCATAATCACCACGCTCAGTAGATGGATTGGCGAGCGCAGTTTCTTTCTCGTTTCTCGTCTTGCTTGCGACGCTGCTGCCGATAGAAAGGGTGATACCACTGTAAATAAGGTCGTTCTGAACCTTATTTATCTCGCAAAATACTTAAATTAGGAGTTTCAAATGTAAGTAATATGATTTTTGACTATTTCATCTCCAAAAATTGAAGATGAAAACACGTTCTGATAAAATTTTCTCGATAGAAATATTTTTTGAAAAATGGTCTTCGTTCGCAGAGTTTTTGTTATTGTAGCTCAAATGCGACGAATGAAATAATGATTTTTAGACTAAAAGATAGGTTATTAGTAATTCATCAAAATGTAAATATGAAAATACAATTACCCGGTCTGATTTTATATAAAATAGAAATAACGAATTTGGCGCTTACGTTTTTTTCTTTGAGCGACTCGAGACTATCTCCTATCTCATCATTCACGGGCTAAACCGCCAAGCGCTATCCCTCTCGCGCACTTGATCAGTCCTTTGCCGAGCGAAGGTTCCAAACATTTGAGGCCTCGCCTTAAGAAGGAAACGATAGCAATTTGTTGGGTCTGGGAGGCGAATTAAGGTATTGGCATACTACTTACATGGATGAATGGGGAAAAAGCAAGTAGCAGCTCGGGAGGACGGCCGTGCGTACATGTTGCCATACCTGTAACCAGCGGACAGGCAGTTGAGGATGTCACCTCTAATCATAACCGACTTTTTCATTAGTATCTCTCTATTTATCTAATGATCTACCATGCTGGCTTGGGATAAAAGAAAAACAAAATAGGTACAGCATCTGTTTCTCTTCCCGCGCAGATACCGCTGGGTACCATCCTTACCTGGTTAAAATTCCTAACATTCGTACCAAGCGCTTTTCCTCTTCTTTTATTATGCGCACAGCTAAGGATTGGAATTCATTGCCTGCGTCTGTATTTCCGAGCGCATATAACCTGAATCTTTTTAAAGTTAGAGTGAATAGGCTTCTTCTGGGTGAACTCGCTCGATCCTAGACCATATCTTTGCCTTTGGCCTAGATTAGGGTCAAGAGTAAACTCATTTAATATAAAAAAAAAAAACCTAAAAGAAAGTGTATGCAAAATATCATAATAGGTTGTTATTTTTAATTGATTTTGAAATAGCATTACAATGCTCGGTATCTTATTACAATTGAAAATATGTGATGAAAGGGACGTGGGTTCGAATCCTACCTGTGGCCGAGTTCTTTTTCATCACATATTTTCAATTTTAATAATATACCGAGCATTGTAATGCTATTTAAATCAATTTAAAATAATAAGTAAAAGCTTTCATCAATTTAATCAAACTTTCTATTCATCGGATATGAATGAAGTAGAATACCACACTACTAAATAGTGGGTAGTATTGAAGAAGTACGCATGCTTAAAATGCGTATACCCTACGGGGTAATATGTGATGAGAGAATTCGACGCGCGGATTCGAAGTCACGGTGGTGTAATGGTATCACACTTAGGGCGTTAACCTAAGGGACGTGGGTTCGAATCCTACCTGTGGCCGAGTTCTTTTTCATGACATATTTTCAATTTTAATAATAGGATGTTGTTTATATTTGCCATTCTCACCACGCTTGGCAGGCGGGTTGGCGAGTTCTTTGGCTTTTTGTGCTTCCGATGTTGCTGGCCTTTTTTTTTGAACTGACTATGTAGCTAACTCCAAGTGAGCTTTCGCTACTTCACCGGGCGTTTGAGGCGAGGGCAGAGTGCCCTCAACCTTTATAGACAACATCACCAAAGGGCCCTCAGGAGGGTCGGACCTCGGCTTTGGGCGTTGCCTGTGTGCGCAAGGCTTGGAGAGACAGCAAACTCTCATATTGCCTGATGGGCCGCGTGTATGTGCATGCATAGCCTGAAGGGCCGATCTAAGAAACAATGGCAAAAGCCATTGGAGAGCAGCAACTCTCATCTTTTGCCTTATGGGTCTGCTGCCCATCGGGAGTATTTTGAAGCTAGGGAAGGATAGGAATTTGTTGGACCTGGGAGAAGAAAGAAGGTATTGGGATACTAATCACTCGGATGAATGGAGGGAAAGCCAGTAAAAGCTGGGGAGGCCGGGGACGCTTCGGAGTTATGTGTGTATTCCTTGTTTATGTATTTTTGTGTGCGATGCAGTTTTTGTAAAGTAAACGTTATCTTATCATATCTTACCTTTATGTTGACGTTATAGCAGCTGAGGGCACCAATTAGAAAACTTCGTTCTAGTAGAGGTATTATGAAATGTGTGAATCACGTATATCCGTAAAACTGGCCAACCCCATAATTTATTTGTGACGTGATCACTTTCACCGGCGAATCATTGCAACAGACTTTGCAATGTAGAGATGATACGCTTCAATGTGTGACAAAAAAGGGGGAAAAACCCAAGCTATGCCCAAAGTTTTGCTTCTGTTAATTATGTGCTAAATAAGAAAAACAGTCAATTAATTATTCTATAATATTCAATGCTCGGTGTACTTAAAATCAGCGTGATGAAAATATTTCGCAATACTGTCTGTGGCGAGTTTTTTTGCATAGTTTATTTTTTTTGTCCTCTGGCTTATTTGCAAGAGAATTGAATTGCTATTTGATACAGAAAATATTCATAGTTTATTTAACTAGGTATTAAAAACAACAATATTATTTATTTGCAATGGCTTTTATTAATACAGGTTGTTTTTAAATTTGTTTGTGTCATTAAAATACTGCCCCCTGGCAACAATCAGAATCCCTAATAGAATATACATCCATCCACAAGATGATCTTTAATCATAAAATAACCGACTTCAATCAGACTATTGAACCGATTGTGACGAAATTTAAATGAGACTAGATTTTTGACCAGACCAGATAAATGACGGAGTTCTGAGGTAACAAACATGAAAAAAACATACAACCTTTTATTGAAATCGGTCAAAAAAGAGGAAATTTATAAAATAATAAGTTATAATTCCTATGGAAATTTGACCAGCTGATTAATGAATTTGTATGGGTAGGGGAAGCCCCCCTCTTACATATAAAATACAAATTTCTTGTGGGTATATTATATTTTATGGGTAAATTAATCTATTAGGTATTCTAATTCCCGCAAGAAAATCCAAAATTACCCTGTAAATATTAATTAGGTTTTAAAAAAAGTTTTTAGCCTGCAGGTTATCCTTTTTCAGGCAGTTAGGATTATTACTTACCATTTAAAATTTACCATTAATTTATTTAAAAAAAATAAGCGTATAGTTAAAATATCTTCTTTCTATGTCAAACAAATCAAAAAAATACAAAAAGAGAGGACTAAAAGAGGCCGATAATAGCGTTTGTTAATTGTATTTTCTTTTTATGTATTGGAATGCTAAAAAAAAGTTGTATGTTCGTATCATAAAGACCCGAATCCTCAAAGGCATTTTAACTAATGACATTAATAAGTACCGTGCTGTCGTTGTCTTAGGTATGGCTTCTAAAATTCCTTTTTCGAGCTAAACTCTAAACTGCAGTCCGGTCTCGATTCTTAGAAACGCTTTGTTTTGTGTGACTCACAAGTAGGTCATTGGCACCGTCATACTAATAATAATATAGTTGCAAATCGCCTTTCGCTGCATCTTTGCTAACAAGAGTATTTTTTTTAATTTCCCGATGGTAGTTTGAAGAAAAAACTAATATGGATGTTTATCTATTTATGTATCTCTTATAAAATATAGTATCGCTTATCGTGATTTGCCCACAATATTTATTTAATATTAAAAACTAGTTTCCGCTAGTTATGAAAGATATTCATTATATTTCTTCATACTCCTGGCAACGAGTGTACAAAATTTCATGATGATATGTTCAATAGTTTAAGCGTTAAGACAGAGTTACTTTCGTATTTATTGACACTTTTATATACACTTGATTCTAACAAAAACTTGCAAAATTTTGGCAAAGTTTTTAAAACCAAATATTTTAGAAACGGATACGTACATCGAAAAATGATTTTCTTAAGCTCACAATATTTTGGATGACCCGTGTGCGGTGGGGTTTGGTAAGCCGAGAAAAAAAATTACTCCACCTTAACTTGTATGGGTACACCAAAAAAAAAAACTATTTTTAAGATTTTATTTTACCAGTACATTTTTTTGTTCGTTCTACATATGCATACCAAATTACAGCTTTCTAGTCGCGGACGGACAGACAGACGGACAGTCGGACGGACAGAAATGGGGAAACTATAAGGGTTCCTTGTTTACTACGGAACCCTAAAATGAGGACAGTTTGGTACATATATCTTTCTATATGATTCATAAATGTATCTATAGTAAATGTTAGAGCACACGTCTCAAAAAAAATATGGTAATTCGCAAAATCGAGGTCAACCACATGTCATTGACCTGAGTTCATTATCACCTTACGTTTGTTTAGTGACGAATACCTACGTAACATTTTGATTCTTAGCGCAATATTTTTTCTATAAATATATATCGCTGAACACATGAATCTGTTGCAGATGTTTTTGTCTTTGCGTCCATTCATGACATAAAAATAAATGCCAACAATTGTTTCGACTGTTTTAAAATCAACATTCTACTTTAAACGTTAAATAAATTTTCTTCAGGTGCCTGACATTTTAAATTCCTTTAGTTATTATTACGTCTTTAGTTTACAATCTAACCAAACCTAGTGTTTGTTTATAATCTCACGCTTATTATAATTAATATACGTTAGTTAAACCGTTTTGTTTAAGGCGCTGTAACCCTTAACCGTTTTAAGCGGACATCGCGCGATATATTATATACTCGTAATGAAATAAGGTTGAAAGTGGCGATACCGGTTGGCCTGTCACCAGTCTCATTTCTAACCCGTGTCTGCCATTTCCATGTTAATTTTCACTTTTAAATAAATAAATATATACGGACTAATCACACAGATTGAGCTAGCCCCAAAGTAAGTTCGAGACTTGTGTTATGGGATACTAACTCAACGATACTATATTTTATAACAACAAATACTTATATGTTATAAAATATATGTGGGTCTTGGATGTATATCTAATACATTCAAGACCCAGGCCAATCTGAAAAAGATCATTTTCCATCTTGACCTGGCCGGGGATCGAACCCGGGCACTCTCGTTACGCCGACCGCTGCGCCACGGAGCTAGTCATTACTAAACTAATTAGAAATAATTAGAACTTTTAATTTAATAATTCAATAACTATAACCAATAACAAATATTTTATTTTTAGGTATCCATTTTGCTCATTTAGTTATACTTTTTATGGACGTAAAAAAATAGGTAGTTGTCACTAACCTACACACACAGAAAGTTTCGTCGCGAACTACTTGATATTTTCATATCAAGTAATTCGCGACGAAACTTTTTCTGTAATCATTTATTTTGGATTTTTAACTGTTCTTTTTATTTTTGTCATGCTAGTATTCCATGAAAAATAAGGCTAACTGCGCGACGAATTATTATTAATTAAATAGACGTTTTATGGTATTCTTCTGAGGCACAGTCTCATTTTATTATTGACGGTACATACAATTTTACGGTGACATAAACGGTATACGGTTTCTATATTCTGTTTTGTATTCTAACCAGCTTTCTCCCGCGGCTCCGTCCGCGTCTATGTAGATACTCCGGGGAAAATGTACAGAAAAGTCTTAATATTTATATTTTTATAAAAAAAAGAAAGGGGGCGACCTCCAATATGTAAACTTTTCGAAGAAAAATGATTTTAGATATCATAACATAAATATATCGTTTTTAAATTTCATATGTATCTGTTTCAAATTCCAAAAATCCAATTAAAAGGGACAATCTTGTGCAAGGATGGACCTAAAATATAGAAATACTTTTGATGTATTTAATTAATTCAGCGCATAGTGCTAGTTATTTGAAAACACGTCAATTTTCACAATTTCGTGTAGTACCGTCTTAATTACTTACTTACTGTGCACTACAACCCTTTATGGGTCTTGGCATCCTCTACGATTTTCCATTTCATTATCTGGCCTCTCATCTCCAAGATGTTTTCTTGTCTAATCTCTTCAGGTCCTACTCCAGATGACCCTTCCACCGCTGTCTTCACCTTCCTCAGGCTCTTTTCTATCGTGAGGTCCATTTATAGGCGTTTTTGGGACCTTTATTGTGATGAACTGTATAATGATTTAGATCTTCTTTTTTTCAGGTACTATACCAAACACTCCGACAGTAAAACAACCCTGATAGTGAACTGGAGGTATATCAAAGAGCAGTCCTTTTTCAAGTAGTAAGGTAAGAATGTAATAGTATTTCTTATTTTTTTATTAACCGCTTATTAGCTCACACTTATAAACAAAATCCTACGTTTGAATGGTAGATTGAAATTTAAGAATATTTATATTATATACAGCGTGTAACATAACCAACTAAGTTGAAGTGGTGACTTAACCGTCCAAAATGAACAATTTTTCCTATGGGATTAATGCTGAGAACTCAATTAAAAATTTACCTTTTCATACAAAAGTGTTTGGCAATTAGTATGAAAAAGTAAAAAAAATAATTGAGTTTCCAGCATTGGTCCCGTAGGGAAAAGTTGTTCATTTTGACGGGGTGAGTCACCCCTTCACGGAAACGTCGTTAGTTCTTCTTGTCACCGGAAAAAGATGGAACTTCCATCTTTTTCCTAAGAAGAACTTAAATACAAATTACTCTTACGGGGTAGGCCTAATGCTAGAAGGCCAAAGGCCACGTTTAGCATATTGGTCAGCGTATACGTAGTCATATGATGGTCTTATCTCACACAATTGTTTTCTCAAGAAATGAAATATTCGTCACGGTAATAAAATTCACTTGTTACAAAGTTGCGCCCTAAACCTAAATAACACAAGTTTGTTATAATCAATTTTTGTACAAAATTTTACTGTCGTCTAGTTTTACGACCGGATTAGTTACGCATGACATAATTAATATCTAAAGGCTTAAGGCGCTGTATCCCTTAACCGTTTGTAGCGGATATCGCGCGATATTTTATATATTTGTGTCATACCTGTCGTCAGTCTCAGTTCAAATCCGTGTCTGCCATTTTCGTGTTAATTTTCACTTTTAATTTAATAATTCAATAATTATAACCAAATATTGTATTTTTTGTAGGTATCCATCTTGCTCATTTAGTTATACTTTTTATAGACGTATAAAAGTTGGTAGTTGTCGCTGAAAATATCAAGTAACTCGCGACGAAAATATTTCTGGATATAGCTTTTTTGCTATTTTATTTAGTTAGATTTTAAATATTTTTTTGAACATATTTTGATGTAACCATTTATTTTGATCTTTGAACTGTACTTCATATTTTCATGCTAGTATTCTTTGAAAAATAAGGCTAACTGCGCAACGATAAAATACACGTTTTACGGTATTCTTCTGATGCACAAAAAAATGCTGCATCATTCCGTCAGTATCTTTCGTATCGTACCATTAAGAAGTAATATTACTTAGTAAAATTCGTTAAAATAACGCGAATCTTTAATTTTTTTGGCACTTCCGCTTCTACGCTGACTCCTATAAGTCAGCGTAGAAGCGGAACGGCTTTCCACGAGCTAGTCACGTTACATTACTACGTAGGAAAAACGGAAATTTGTTATATAATACCTCTACTAATAACAACCTTGGAAGAATTAGTGAAATAACTCTTGTATATCTCATACTAGCTGTTGCACGCGACTTCGTCCGCGGCAATTTCTGTTAATAAAGACATATACTGTCATGGAATTTTTTAGTTCGTTTAAAGAGGAGTAATTCTGTAATCCATTTTTATTGATGCTTCGCTCCTATTAGTACCAGCGTGATATTTTATAGCCTAAAGCCTTCCCCAATAAATGGACTATCCAACACAAAAAGAATTTTCCAATTTGAACTAGTAGTTCCTGAGATTAGCGCGTTCAAACAAACTCTTCAGCTTTATAATATTAGTACAGATGAAGGAATCTTGGTTGCGTAACATCAGGAAGTGGACTGATACCGCGAGTGCAGCCGAACTTTTTCGCCTCGTTGGAGACAAGCAGAAATATGCGGAGCTGACAGCCAACCTTCACTAGTTAGAGAGGCACTGTTAGAAGATATATTTAATGGTTTTAATAAATTTAATATTAAAACAAACTTCTACACGAAACAAGTTTTAAGAAAATTTACATACATCATTTAACAAAAATATGCGTACTTATATTAATTAATTTTAATTGTATCGTTTATCCTGTAATGAGTCAATTTATCACTTATTATATTTTTAGAAACTAGCTTTCACCTGCGGCTTTCGTCCCGTTAACGTTGTTCCCGGGAATCGTTCTTTTAACAACCTCCGTGGTCCAGTGGTTAAGGCGTTTGCCTGTAGACCCGGAGGTCGTGGGTTCGATTCCCACGGGAAGCACACTTTGTTTAGTTGTCTCCAGTTTGGTTAGGACATTGCAGGCTTGAATGACCTGATTGTCTGATAATAAAGATGATTTCATGCTTCGGAAGGCACATTAAGCCGGTTTTAATGAGGGGTTTTAGTCATGGGAGAGACACGATACCGGCAAAATTTATACTAGTAATATGCTCGTCGGGGGAATGTACCATACTCTCATAGAAAATCGCTTCTATGCTTCGTTCGGTGAGTGAGAGAGCCGGAGTATATCCTTCCGTCTCCGTCCATGTAATCCCCCAACTCGTTGAAAGACAAGCAACGCTCCTGTTACACCCTGGTTGCAGTTGTCCATGGGCAGCGGTGATAACTTACCATCAGGTGACTTGCTTGCTCGTTTGCTATACTATATCATAAAAAAATATTATTTCAGGCTTTTGTTCTGGTTCATAACGAAGATGTTACTCACCTTAGGGACATTGTAATAACCAGTCAGTATTTTATAGGTCTTAAAAACGTCTCTACGTAGACTTTCTTCATATCCCTTGTTGCGTATACTCGATACAATTTTTGTCGCTCTTCTTTGCACCTTCTTATGAAGTTAGATATATATTTGGAAGTTAATACTCTTTCTTAACAAAAAAGCAGGTGTTTTCTTTCAATATGTATTCGTAATTTTCGTAAACTCACAATTTATGCGCTGGATGAGACGTATTCAGTCACACTAATTCAATCTGCCGACAAAATATCGCCAAGATTAGTCGCCAAGCGAAAAATTCAACGTGAGTTTAAAAATTGTTAAGGTGGGAGACAAAAGCTACGCGATGGTTCCGTACAATAAAAAAATATCTTACTTAAAATATTTACATGGTACTCTCGTAAATATTTAATCATGTATAGATATAGGATAGTTGTTTATATTTTTTGAATATGTATTTTTTTTAATATAAAATAAACCACTATTAGGTATAAACTTATCGTAAGACACTTACTCAACAATACTATATTTTATAACAAATATACATATAAATAAACATCCAAGTCCCGATCAATCTGATCGTTTTTCATCTTGACCTAACAGGGGATCGAATTCAGGTTTTATGGTAAACTTTTTGTAAAATTATGTTATATTCTTATTGTGTCGCCCCCTCTCACCAAATTTCAGCTAAGGTGCTCACAACAGATAAATAACGTTAAATAACAATGGGCATCACTTGTAACATTCCATAGAATGACAATAATTTAATTTTAATTATCGTGTTACATTTCTTTTATAATATAAATAACGTTAAACTGATATGTGGGCGCACCTATGTGGAACATTGACTTTGGTCTGCATCATGTTGTACCGTTTGTTCTTATCGTAAAAAAAAAGTGTGCCCTCAAACTATAATTTTCACCTTCGCAGTTTTTTACTGAATTGGCTCAAATATCGCAACATCTTGGGTGGAATAAAATGGATAAAATATAATTACCATTTACTTTTCAATTTCTTAAATTTTGCAAGATAACTTATGGGAAAAAAAAAATTACAATTTTATAAAGTGTTACCTCACCATGTTATTATGTAATGAATAGTATGGAAGAGCGAGATTCTCTAACACAAGCATATATTTGCTTAAAAGAGAACCTCCGTATAGCTTTAAAAAAATGTACATGCTGAGAAAAATAAATAATTTTTAATTTTTAATTTTTTTTTTATATTAAAACTTTATTTTTTATGTAGGAAGGTAACACTATATTTCGTTTTTTCAAACAACCCTTAGACTTTAGACAAGTTGATTTTGATGTATCATCAATAGGTACAAAACAAATACAAGCTATGGTTCCTCGCCAATTTGGTTTACGGAACCCAAAAAAATGTTCGACGAAACGGGAGGAACCGTGAAAAATCTTTATTAAATCCCGCTCCGGCTAAATAAGTTCATTTGGGAGTGCGAATTTTTTTTGCGCTTTTTTGTAAATTAGAAAACATTTTGGGCGATTTGTATGGCTTACGTTGTAATTAGTGATTGTCTTTAGGGCTCTATCGGCGAATTAAATTATTTTTTTCTTTTTAACTAATGAAGGGACGGATCCGGATAAATACGTTTTGATCCCTTTTAAATGGTAGATGAATGTGTAATTTTTATTTCTTACTTTGGCATTTGTTTTTCCCTAATTTATGGACACACTGTATTAAAACAGATTATAAGACGCGTGCCCAACGCGTTTAATAATCTGTTTTAATACAGTCTCTAACAAAAATGGCGAAATAATATTTAAGTGGCATGTTCAGTCCATGATACTGAACAACTTCCCAAAAAGACAACATACACGTATAAACTGAACTATTAAAGACCTGCATGTCGATGTTCATTAAAATATTTAATAAATTGCCTCATAATATAAAGGAGCTACCACTGCGACTTTTTAAGACTAAATTGAAACAATGGCTTGTAAAAAAAAGTCATTATAAGATTAATGACATATTTAAGTAAATAACATTTTTATATATAGGTAATTATTAGAAATTGAATCTTAATATTTCGGAAATACGTAATGTTTATTTTTTAATTTTATCAAATTGTAATATTTTCACATGCTTAATTAAGAGCGAAATAGGCTAAGGGACTTTCTGTTATATTCTAAGAACTATTGTACTCTGTTTTAAATGAAATAAAATATCATTATCATTATGTATTCAGCCTTTAGGTGATTCAGCCCGTCGATCTGAACAACTTCCAATGAACAATGCTAGGAACTTAATGATATTATACAACAGACAATCATCATCAGGTTCTTTTTAGTCTCCACTACAGGAGTACGACCCTCTCTGTACTACTAGGGCCATACTTGGTCAGAGCAGCCAGGGGACTTGGCCTATACTCTCCACGCTGGCCAGACGGGTTGGAGAGGTCTCTTAGATGTTTATAAGCTTTGTTTAGCTTGTATTTCCTAAGTCGGCTTCTACGACATCCACGGGAAGACTTGGAGTGGTTCTATTCTACTCTGCCGGATACCACACGGCTTACGGCAACAGACAATAATAACGTTAATTTGTATTATTGAGGGCAACATTTTGAACTAAAAACTTCTTTAGCGGCGTTGTGATGGGGTCACTTTTTGGGATGGGTAAAAATGTTTTCTGTTCTGAAATTTGTAAGACGGACACGTGACCTGAGACCGCCGCAAAGGCGAGTTTTCACTTCTGCTGGCGCTCCCGGAATGCAACCCGTTGTTTTTTTATATTTTTTATAGTCTATGGAACATAAGTCTGTCAATGTTCTTTTCTGACTCTATTCTACGCTAGGGAGACGTGCTCTTGTAATAACTGTGTTTTATTGCAATATACTGCTGTCATTGTACTATTTTGAGTTTAATTCAATACGCTGGATGCAAGTCATGCCCAACCTAAGTCCTATGCCCAGTGGTAGACTTCTTTCGGCTGAAATGATAAAAAGATATTTACTTTATTGAGCACACACCACAATTATTAATCTCAGACATGAAAATAAAAAAAAATATTTACATATAATTCTAAATGCGGTGTATTGCCAACCAAGTTATGTGTATATGTTACGGCTAATAGGCGAAGTGCCGATGATAAATAGGTTGCACCTAAGTTTAACCACTGGTGTGCGGCTGCACCTAGTTCTAACCGCTATGATGAAGGCTCCTAGTTCTAACCGAAGATAGGACCGCATTTGCCGGCTGCACCTAGTTGTACCCGGCTAGAACTAGGCGTAGCCGCACTTCGCTTATTAGCCGTAACATATACATTACATGCTTCTTTTTCTTATCGTGGCGACTCGGGTGAATTAAATTTGTGTTGACCAGAACTCTGCCACTGAGACAGCGATATCAGTGGCATTGTATAGGTCCTCGCGTGTGCAGGTGTGCATTACATGCTGAAGTCTGTATATAAAAGAATAGGAATTTGCTGTATCTTATTCCACATGGGAAGGGAATTAAGGTTTCCCAATACCTTCATTCCCTTCCCATGTGAAATAAGAGAAAAGCAAGTATGGAGTCAATATTTTTTTTTTAATAAAATTTCAATTTTTTATTTTATCCGATGTATAGTCCTTCTTCTTCTTTGTCGTTTCGCTCTTGTCAGAGCGGTCGAGGTCACTTTGAGGCGTCCACGTCGGTGGTAGAGGCGGACACGGCTTTTCGCACGATTTTCCGCCATCTCTCCCTGTTGGCAGACTGTCTGACGCAATCAGAAACACAATTTCCTACTGCAGATTTCATTTGGTCAGTTCAGCGCATAGGTGATCTGCCGTGCGGTCTAGTTCCCTCCACCTTTCCCTGTATAACCAACCGCTCTATGGAGTCGTTACCCCGCCTAAGGACGTGTCCGAAGTACTGTAGTACGCGCGACTGTACTACGGTCGACAGACGCTGCGTGATGCCGAGCTCCTGGAGTATGGACAGATTGGTGCGGAACTCTGTCCACGATATTCCTAACATCTTCCTCCAGCACCACATTTCTAGAGCATCTATCTTCCCTTTTTCCAACTCGCGCACTGTCCACGTCTCCGCCGCGTAAAGATGTATAGTTCCACTGATACGTAAAAGATTCTTACCCTATCGATGTTAATTTTTTTTCTGTAAAATATTTTTTTTTTTATAGTAATCTTAACTAATTAAAGTAACATATACCACCAAAGTATAATACCATCTTATCCGACTGCGCAGAACAAAAAGTAACAATCACATTAATCCCGATTAAAAAGGTACCGTCAAAGAACTCACAAAGGGTCTGAATATTAAATTACACAATATTTCATACCGATACTAATTTTGCTATCTTAACCCTTCGCAAGCCACGAACGACAGAAAATATTACGAAAAAAAATATAGCCCAAGAAAAAACGTCCCTAGCTTAATTGACATTCTTTATGAGCGTCAGTCTTGACTCGGGGATATTTTTTAATTAGATATATTTTATGGGCGTTTTTCCGAAAGGGGTAGGCGAATAAAGGGTTAACATTTGTTTGAGCCAATGAGCGGGAGGTGGGTCAATATTAGCCTTCCTTGGTAATCAGGCGGGAAAAAAATGGTCGATTAGACCCCCTCGCGACGTTAATTTAGGATCATTGGGGGGTTAAGGTGGGACATTGGACCCGTTTCTTAAGAATTCTTATAAAATTGGATATATTTAGGGACATTTTAACTTTAATTGGAATAGGGGTTGATAATATATTGCGTGTATTTTAAAAATCCTATTGTGTTTTAGGGTTCCTTAGCGGAAGGGTTGTTGTAAAACTCTTGATAACTACTTAAATGGACTGTGTGTTTGTTATAGTTAAATTATCATCGATTTTTTAAGCTTGGATCAAAGTTATAAAGACAAGATTTTGTCCACGTGATATGTGAGAAAGTGAAAATGTAACTTGAAAATTGCATACAGATATGCGGTCCCTTGAAGGTATAAAAATCGAACTTATAAGTCCAATGCATCATATGGACAGTAAATTCTCATTCAAATGTATTTAGCCGACCAGATAATTTGTATACGATGCCAAAATTATTGAGATATAGGTAATTTTTAAGGGAACAAAAAGGGTAAATTAACACCCTTTATACATTGGAATCGTTACTACCACGGAGCAAGTACAAAGTTTGTACCTTGTACTTCCTCCGTGGTTAACTCTACCATCAACTGTTCCCGTACTATACTAGAGCTTTAACAGTTACATACAATATGTAAAGAAAACCGAAAGCCCTTTCCGATCCTTGAAGGGGTGATTCAGCCCGTCGATATGAACAACTTTTCCTATGGGATCAATGCTGGGAACTCAAAACTTTCTTTGACTTGTTCCCATACCTACAAAAAAAAACCGGGCGGGAGAATACGTTTGTTTGGATATGACCATTTTTTTTATTTCTAGTTTTGCTCCCATAGGAAAAGAATATGTAAAGAAATAAAATATGGTGAAAATATCTCATGCGGGCGGGACTTGAATCGTTACGGGTCGTACATAGACCTAGGTCGCCGGCGACCTAGGTCTATGTACGACCTATGCTCTGCCATCTGAGCTACCGCACAATTCAATTTCGGCGCCGATATTCTACTCCATATCCTATTTCCCCCTATACGTATAAGGTGACGTGAGCCTTAATACGTATAGGGGGAAAATTTATTAGCTTTTTCCTTCCAAAGCCGACCACCTCATGAGGAAGACCGACTTCCTCTCTTTATATAGCCATCTGTTGGTTCCAAGCGTCTACCTATTGCCCTTATCAATACCGAGCAAAACCAAGCCACCTTTAATATTTCATTTATTCTATTTTTTTTTGTAGTTATTTATTGTTATAGCTGCAACAGAAATACATCATCTGTGAAAATTTCAACTGTCTAACTATCACGGTTTGTGAGATACAACCTGGTGACAGATGGACGACAGACAGACAGACAGGCGGACAGCGGAGGCAAATTAATAGGGTCCTGATTTTACCTTTTGGATACGGAACCCTAAAAATAGCACGTAACGCCCTCTATGTATAGTTGCAGCGCAGTTTGTATAAAACATGGAAATGTCAAAGATACTAACATGGTTTTCATACAGAAATAGCGTCATTCGTGACAATACAGGAGTTGTCATACAACATAAGCTTGATAAGCAAAATGGCTGTCACTGATGAAAAGTAAATACATAAATACGAGCGCTATAGAATACGTAAGGAAAATACGGACACGACATACTAGACCGTCGGTCGTTCTGATGTATAAGATAGTATTAGGAGACTATAATACAGGGTGAAATTGAATTCATTAGCAAATGTATAAGGAGTGACTCAGACCACGAATCTGAACAACTTTCACTTTGGGTCCAAATCCGAAATTGCAAAAATATTATCAGCTGTTCCATAGATTTTGGCCAAGTGGATATTTCACTATTGTATGAAAAAGTAGATAATTTTTTCAAGATGTCGAAGTTGGTCCCATTATGCAAGTTGTTCAGATTCGTGGTCTGAGTCACTCCTTAAACGTTTGCTAATGAATTCAATTTCACCCTGTATATGGATGGGCACTTCATTAGTGAACATTAATATCCAATTTCTGACATCTGGTAAGAAATCGTATAGAAGTTATAGAAGATTGAAAATATTTCAAATTTTGGAATAGTTTTTTTAATTTTAGTAGTGTAGTATTATTTTGAGCAGTTTGGATCAAAATCTGTGACGGTTTCAGGAAGCACTTGACCACTGAGTCACGGCTGGGTCACAGCCGACTGCCACATATAAAACTTCATATCTTAAGGGCCCGCCATAGGCCAGGCGGCGTAGCGGTACAAACGCGTTGACTACTTTAATATTTTCGTTTTTAAAGAATATTTAAGGGTTATTCGAAAAAATAAAATTGATGATGGTTGCCTTATATGTAATGTAATTATAATCAAAAGTTTCAAGGTTAATTTTAATGTATTTGGTGAATAATGCTGTATACCAAATAAATTAGATGTGATTTGGAGGCAACTTTGTAATTTTTTTCTATCGAGAAAATTTAACGCTGTCGTGTTTTTGAGTCAGATAGTTACCAGAGTTAGTCCAGAACTTTCTGCATTTTTATTTCAGACAATCAAGCGAAGCAGTGTGAGGTAGTATGGGCCCTTAAGAAAGCTTCGTAAGAAATAAGAAAGAAAGGGTTTAAATTACTGTATGAATGGAGTCCTAACTCCTGCAAATGGCTTGATTGCACTATCAAATACATACATTTTGGACATATGGCAACCAACTATGGACAAGTTAGGGCAAACGCTTTCTAGAAGCGTGAAAAAAATCTATCTAAACTGCCCAAAATAATACTGCCATGCCAACCCTACGGTCAGGTCGGTCGGTTACATACATACATCACGTCTTTTTCCTTTGCCGGGTAGACAGAGCCTAGGATATAAGATCTGAAGGCCACGTTTAGCATGTTGGTGGACATTAGGTGGATGGCTTGCTAGCCGCATCGCCTAATAACATGATTGCTCAGATTTTACCCATTACCTCGATCTGCATTTACGATCTGCGCAGGAAGAAAAGCAGCTGTTACATTCTACGTTTTTTCTTTTCTCCCAGATCAGCATGGATCGGTCGGTTATAAAGAATATTCACAGAATTATCCTAATTTTTTTTATTTTTTTAAACTTTCATAAATTTTATAGAATTTATTACATGTCGGAGGGATGCACTCTTAACATCACGCGCAAAAGCATACCCGGACAGGTTGAAGTTAAATGATTTAATAGTAGGAGGCCAAATTCCCAAGATTGTCTTTCCGATTTTTCGTCGATTAAATTATAACAAATTGATTGATGATATAAGATACTTACTATCTCTAATGGCTACTTCATAACGTTATCACTTAGGTAAATTGCTTTGCGATAACAGTGCATTGATAAGAAATCACCTATTTACAGAATTCATGTTGTTTATAAATAAAATTATTTTTAAACAAACCGACTTCAACCCTATACTTATGTTTAACTGCCTCCGTGGTCCAGTGGTTAAGGCGTTTGCCTGTAATCCGGGGGTCGTGGGTCTTTTGGGTGGGTCGACTAGCTCCGTGGCGCAGCGGCCAACACGCCTGCCTGCGACACGGAGTAACCGGGTTCGATCCCCGGCCAGGTCAAGATGGAAAATGATCTTTTTCAGATTGGCCTGGGTCTTGGATGTGTATCTTGTTTTTGCTATAAAATATAGTATCGTTGAGTTAGTATCCCATAACACAAGTCTCGAACTTACTTTGTGGCTAGCTCAATCCGTGTGATTTGTCCGTATATATTTATTCTTATATATTCCTACGCCGAATGTGGCAGAATATGTTTGTACTACCAAATTGTTAACACCTTGACTCTATGTTATCACCATGTTCTAAGGAATAAATAACTCTTCTATTCTATTCTATAAGTCTCATTGTAAGCAATCGTGTTTCGGACCCGTAAGTCATCAATTCATCATTAAAAACACATCATCATCATCATCATCAGGTATTTTAAATCTCCACTGCAGGAGCATGACCCTCTCTGTTCTACCGGAGCTATACATGGCCAGAGCAGACAGAGGACTGGTAACACACATAAGTCGAATACTTTCGACTTTAATTCAATTCGATTGCGAGCAAAACAGACATACGGCTTTGTTTATAAATACTTATTATATACTTCGTGTTTCAATCGAAACTAAGTCAGCGAATAACTGGACGTTCAATTGATTTGTAATTACGTGCTCCCTCAATGATGATCAGTAACGCTGATTCTAATTCCTTTGTTTGATGATTCATTATACAAACAACTTTTTAATTATACCAGTATATGTGTGAGTACGTGACTGCTATACGCTCATTCTCACGTGGTTTTGTTTCCGCGATTTGATCTGATAATTGATTCAAATAAATATAAATATACTGATTGTGCCCGCGACTCCGCTCGCGTATGAGGACCACGTCTTATCATAACTGGAGAAAATTAAGTAGCCTATACTGTATCCTGTACCTCTCTACATGTTTATCTACCAAATTCTGTTAATTCGTTTAAGAGTTATGGAGCAACATACATACTTGTATTATGGGATACTAACTCAACGATACTATATTTTATAACAAATACATCGATAGACCGGGAATCGAACCCGGGCACCCTCGTGTCGCAGGCTGGCGTGTTAACCACTGCGCCACGGAATTTTGATGCTATGTCGGAAAAATCTGTCACCAATCTTAGTCACTTGCCCAAAAATAAACATATGGAAGCAATACTTTTGACGAGCTCAGTGGCTCAGTGGTTATCTTGCCAGGCCGCACCAGATGTCCCGGGTTTGATCGCCGGTCAGGTCAAGAGAGAAAATAATCTTGATCAAATTCAAAACGTTTATTCAATAATGGTTTCTTTTCTGTCAGTTTGTTGCCGCTTCTTCTGCACTCCGCTTTGGTACCGGAGTGCAGAAGAACCGGCAACAAACTGCACAGCGCATTTTCACCAAAAGACGTCAACTCACCATTTTTGAAAACCTTAGATTTATTAGATTGGCCTGGGTTTCGGATGTTTATCTATATATATGTATTTGTTATTAATGTAGCATATATACATACTCTTCCATGCTGGTCTGGGAGAAAATAAAAAACTAAGAATGTACCAGCTGCTTCTCTTTTCGCGCAGATCGTAGATGCCAGCCGAGGGAATGGGCGAAAATTAAGGATTCATGTCAATAGGCGATTCGGGTAGCAACCCATCACTATTTAGATTCCGTTTACCACCTATACGCCCACCAACATGCTAAACGTGGCCTTTGGGTCTTATGACCTTAGGCTCTGTCTACCCCGTAAGGGATAAAGACGTGATAATATGTATATGTATGTATATATACAGGGTGAAAATTTATTAATTAGCAAAAATTTAAGGAGAGACTCAGACCACGACTCTGAACAACTTTCATTATGGGATCAACTCCGAAATACCCAAAAAAAAATCAGCTGTTCCATTGATTTTGGCCAAGTATATATTCCACTTTTGTAAGAAAGAGCAGATATTTTTATTTTATCGAGTCGTGGTCTGATTCACTTCTTAAACGTTAGCTTATGACTTCAATATGCTAGTTTCCTGGGTCAAAATAATAAGATTACAATTAGTCCGTCAGTTAGATAATCAAAAAATATTGGACACGTATTTTTTCTTTTGTCAATTAAACAATAAATGGAAAAGATAAAGCGCGTCAAAGTTCAGGAGTGCGGGCTTGTGACGTCAAAGTTTGCTAAAAAGTGTAGCAAACTATGACGTCACACGGAATTTCAAAGGGCTATATCTTTATCATTTTTTATTCAATCGACAAAAGAAAAAATACGTATCCAATATTTTTTGAATTACTAACTGACGGACTAATTATATTTTTTTAGGAAACTAGCCTATTTCATCCTGTATTGGGGCTAGCTCAATCTGTGTGATTTTTCCATATTTATTTATTTAGATTTTTAATTTCGGCATGTCCATAATAACATCATTGAAGTAGCACGAGCCAAACTCAAACAAACTTTCTGTGTTCGCAGCTTCGATACACTTGCTGCACCTCACACAAACATATAGCTAACCAGTGCTGTAGTTTAGCATACAGCGTGTAAATGTACCCTCGTTCTCCTAAAGTGGCGACTCAGCCCATCAATATGAACAACTTTTCCTATGGGACCAATGCTGGTAACTCAAAAATTTCGGCATTTCCATACAAATGAGTTCTGCAGCCCGCGCAGTTTGGTTGTGTGGTTTTTTTGTGATATAGGACGGCAGACGAGCAAGCGGGTCATCGATGGTAAGTGATCACCGCTGCCCATGGACAACTGCAACACCAGGGTGTGATAGGTGCGTTATCGGCCTTTCAAGGAGTTGGGGGAAGGAAATGGGTAGGGGGAGGGAGAAGGATGTGCCTCCGGCTCCCTCACTCACCAAACGAAGCATAAAAGCGGTAAATCTTCTCAGACGTCGATTTTCTGTGAGAGTGTGGTACTTCCCCGGACGAGCCGGCCCATTCATGCTACTAGAATTCATTTTACCGGTAGCGTGGCTCTACCACGACTAATGTTGTATGGGAATGTCGAATGTTTTTTTTTTAATTCCTAGCATTGTTCCCATAGAAAAAGTTGTTCATATTGATGGACTGGGTCGCCCCTTTAAGGCAATGTCAAGAATACATTTACACGCTGTATATATAGGGTGTTCCACCGAAAGATTATTTCCATACATACATAGACATCTTCTTATAAGTCTTCCCGTGGATGTCGTAGAAGGCGACTTAGGAAATACAAGCTAAACAAAGCTTAAAAACATCTAAGATACCTTTCCAACCCGTCTGGCCAGCGTGGAGAGTGTAGGCCAAGTCCTCTGGCTGCTCTGGCCAAGTATGGCCCTAGTAGTACAGAGAGGGTCGTGCTCCTGTAGTGGAGACTAAAAAGGACCTGATGATGATGATGATACATAGACAGATAGTATCACGACCCTTGTGGGGTAAACATAGCCATCTCTGTCTACCCAAGGGAACGCGGATTTTAGGTCTTCTCCTGTGTCTTTAAGACCTAAAAATCACGTTAAGCATGTCGGTGGTTGTTAGGTGGAAAACGGAATAGTAGTGGGTTGCTAGCCGCATTGCCTTCTTACATGTTTCCCAAGATTTTTGCCTATTCTCTCGAACTGCTGCTACGTTCTGCGCGGGAAGAGAAACTGCTAGTACATTCTACGTTTATTACTTTTCTCACAGCATGTAAGAAATATTCTTTTCATTTTGTTTTATTACCAGTCATTATCTTAGCCTGTTAATTAGACCGAGCTCAGTGGCGTACCATGGGAGAGACCTATGTCCAGCATTGGACTAGTATAGGTTGATGATGATGATCTTAGTTTGATATATAGGGTGTCCATCATCAAGATGCTCATGGTCTTAACCACATCTGAACTTTCCATTTTGGTTCTAAGTTTTATGCGACAATAACAAACTCTAAAATATATTTGCATTCATATAAATAAATAAATATATACGGACTAATCACACAGATTGAGCTAGCCCCAAAGTAAGTTCGAGACTTGTGTTATGGGATACTAACTCAACGATACTTTATTTTATAACAAATACATATATAGATACACATCAAAGACCCATATCAATCTGGAAAAGATCATTTTCCATCTTGACCTGGCCGGGGATCGAACCCGGGCACTCTCGTGTCGCAGGCTGGCGTGTTGACCGCTGCGCCACGGAGCTAGCCAAATATAGTTAGTAGTATTACCAAATTAGCTAAAGCGCCATATGTAAGGTTTAAATTTGAAAGTTCAGACCATGAGTTAAAAACTGCTGATTTTGGGATAAGACACTTTTCCCACAATTTTTTTTCAGTCTTGGCATCCATCTCCCAAACACCCTGTATGTCGAGGTTTTTACAATTTGTATGAGTCGTTTACGCGTAAAAAAACTGGTTGTCTGTAAAGTCAGTTTACAGTTAATAGTTACTGGAGTTACAGGTACAGGTGGAAGAGAGATAGATGCGTCACAAGCCGAATGCTTCCGATAGATGCATCAAGCCGAACTCTTAGACCAATCGTGCCTCTCTATCGCTTGTTCCGCGGTCACACTTGCACGCGGAACGTTACACTTTTTGTTCGCGTTATTCATCAATTTATAAAACGTTATCGGGATCCCTTTTTAGACCTACTAACAAGTATGTACTTGTTAGTAGTAAAGTAGTTAGTACTAACAAGTATGTACTTGTAATTCGAGGTAAGGTAGCTATGTAGCTACCTTACCTCGAATCCCTAACCGAGCATTCATTTATCAATAATCCGAAATCATAAATAAAAAATCACCCAATCCCCCTGTGTACTGAATCTGATATAATCTCCAAAGAGAAATCAAAGGGCTGAAGTAAAGCCCTTTCTTAAAGAATTAAATTAAACTCGATCGAGATTTCAGTCACTTTCAGCCCGATATCAAACGACGGTAAACATAATCAATTTTACAAATATCCCTTGTACATCAGCCTTTTTCTTTTCCTACAGAATCTGTTCAGACAGTGACATTTATATACCTTTATGTCTTATCTCCCGAATGTTTATAATCAAAAATCAACTGTATATCTTCTTAATAAGGTACAAAATAGCGTATACGAACTTTGTTTTGTAAGACATCGGTGGTGAAACGGCAAAATATGATAACACTGTGTGAAAGTATCGAACTTAACTTTATTAGTTAAGGTTTCGTACAATTTTGGTCCTTTATCCGTACACTTTAGAGTGTATTTTTATGTGTTTGTTTATTTCTTACGTCTTTTCGGAACAGGTTTATGTCATCAATACTGTATCGCTGTGTATTATCGTTATAACGTGGTATTAAGACAATCGTTGAAGGGAAAAATTGCTATTAGGGTGGTTTTACACGCAGCTGAGTCGTTAGGAATCAATATAGGAGATTATGCAAAATATTACTCCTCGTAACTACATTGTTGAGGTTTTTTGTTGTATTATATATAGACTAGCTTTCGCCCGCGGCTCCGCCCGCGTCAATGTCGATCCCTCGGGATAAGTAAGTCTTTTTTCCGGGATAAAAGGTAGCCTATGTCCTTCTCCACACTCCAGAGAACTTGTATGCAAAATTTCATGATGATCGGTTCAGTAGTTACGGCGTGAAAGCGTAACAAACAAATAAACAAACAAACTCACTTTGGCATTTATAATATTAGTTAGGAAGTTAGGATTAGGATAGGATATTAGACATCACACAGGTTGAACACGCCCCAAAGTAAGTTCGATACTTGTGGTATGGAATAGTAACTCAATGATACAAAAAAAAAAAGGTTTCACTCTCGTTTATTCAGTTGGAATCGCCGACTAGTTTCGGTCTGTTACGAAGACCATCATCAGGGCGAGTGTTAGAGATGGCAACACGGTAGTTTCGCTTCGCTCAAAGTGAAACAGCCGTTTTTTAAATTAATTTATTTAGCATAAGTTTTAATACTAACAATTATATTTTATTTCTTATAAATATATACGGACAAATCACACATATTGAGCTAGCCCCAAAGTAAGTTCGAGACTTGTGTTATGGGATACTAACTCAACAATACTATATTTTATAACAAATACATATATAGATACACAACCAAGACCCAGGCCAATCTGAAAAAGATCATTTTCCATCTTGACCTGGCCGGGGATCGAACCCGGTCACTCCGTATCTCAGGCTAGCGTGTTGACCGCTGCGCCACGGAGCTAGTCCTAGCTAGTTTATCAAATACATATACAGCGTGTAACATAACTAACGATATTTCCGTCCAAATGAACAACTTTTACTATGGGACTAATGCTGGGAACTTAATTTTTTACATTTTCATACTATACAGACGGACAGACAGATAGACGGACAGCGGAGCCATATTAATAGAGTCTCGTTTTTACCCTTTGGGTAAGGAACCCAAAAAACGAAGGATGTACCAGCAGGTTCTTTAATAATATATATGTATAATATTGACTCCATTATTACATGCCATAAGAAGTGGCTATAGCGTTTTCTTCCACATAATAATGTAATTTTTTTTTTGTATAATAATGTAGCTAGAACCAAGTGAACTTTCGCTACTTGACCGGGCGTTTGAGGCGAGGGAAGAGTGTCCTCGACCTTTATAGACAACATCACCAAAGGGCCCCCAGGAGGGACGGACCTCGGCTTTGGGCATTGCCTGTGTGCGCAAGGCTTGGAGAGACAGCAAACTCTCAAATTGCCTGATGGGCCTCTTAAATATCAGAGAAGTGCCTAAGGCACTCTCCAGTGTACAGTGCCTTAAGGGCCCGCCATAGACCAGACTGCGTGGTAGTACAAACGCGGATGTCCTAAACGCGTTGGCTACTTCGGATTTTTCGTTTTTCAAGAATATTCAAGGGTTATTTGAATGGCTGCCTTATCTGTAATGCAATTATAATCAAAAGTTTCAAGGTTAATTTTAATGTATTTGGTGAATACTGCTGTATACCGAGTAAATTAGACGTGATTTGGATGCAACTTTGCAATTTTTTTCTAATCAAAAGTTTCAAGGTTAATTTTAATGTATTTGGTGAATAATGCTGTATACCGAGTAAATTAGACGTGATTTGGAGACAACTTTGCAATTTTTTTATATCGAGAAAATTTAACGCAATCGTGTTTTTGAGTAAGATAGTTACAAAAGTTAGTCCTGAACTTTGCGGCATTTCTATTTCAACTTTAGTATTTAATTATTATTGATATTACAGACAATCATGCAAAGCAGTGTAAGGTAGTACGAGCCCTTAACTAGATACAGTGTACAGGCACTCTTATTTGGTAATCAGGACAGGATATATTTCCCAATGCCTCAGTTCCGAGATAAAGACGATTCCTTTATTATTAATGGCGGCTGGGGACGGCTCTCTTATAAATATTGACGGCCATTCCTTATGTGGAGACGAAAGTGCCGTGTGGTTTCCAGCTTACAATACGGCCAATGCGTCTCTTTTGTAGATTTCATACGCGGTTATTACAGGACGTATGCATTACGGATAAGGGTATGCATTACAAGCGGACCAAGATTGACCTTGGTCACGGATGTTTATCTATATAAGTATCTATTATAAAATATAGTATCTTTGAGTTAGTATCCCAGGACACAAGTTCACATCTCACTGTGGGACTTGCTCAATTTGTGTGACATGTCCCTATTTATTTATATTTTTATTTGAACCCAGGACCTTTCGCTCATAGTTCGCGATTTAAGACCACTGAGCTACTACCCTTCCAAATTGGTTACACTGATTTATTTAAATATTCTTTTTGCTTGTTTCAGATTGCCAAACAGCTAAAATGCCTCCGTCAAAAGACTCCTACAACAAGAACCAGTACAACAGATCCTACAGTAGCACTAGCAACAGTAAGTACTTAAATTAATTACATATTCAGTGTGTAAATTAACCAGCGTGATTTTCTTGAAGAGAAGACTCAGCACAATTTATCCTCTCAAAAAAAAGACGTACAAAATTTTTTGCCTGGTTCCACAATTTCTATGTATAGAAAAGACGTATTTTTTTTATTGCCTATCATTGGTTCCCTAAAAAAAAAATTATTTAGCGGCGCTGAGTTATCCCTTTATGCGTTGCCTGCGTCTGTATTTCCGAGCGCATATAACCTGAATCTCTTTAAAGTTAGAGTGAATAGGCTTCTTCTGGATGAGCTCGCTTGATCTTAGACCATATATTTTCCTTTGGCCTAGATTATAAATAAATAAACAAATATATACGGACAAATCACACAGATTGAGCTAGCCCCAAAGTAAGTTCGAGATTTGTGTTATGGGATACTAACTCAACGATACTATATTTTATAACAAATACATATATAGATACACATCCATTCTGGTCAAGAGTAAACCCATTTCATATAAAAAAACCGGACAAGTGCGAGACGGATTTGCGAAAATTAGCGGCATTAACGGCTGAATCTTTTGATTGCGTTGGCTTAGAAGTTTGATTTTTTCACAGCTCCAAGGGACAGTAGACCTGCTTATTTGATATGAATTTCAGCTTGATACCTCTACGCGTTCCTGAGAAAAAGGGTCTTGCCAGACCGCCAGACAGACAAACAGACGGACAACCAAGTGATCCTATAAGGGTTCTTTTTACCTTTTGGGGTACGGAACCCTAAAAACGGGAATTTCGGTGGTAAATTTACACGCTAGGTATATACTAAAATTACTAACAGTATACTTGTCTCTTACATATGTAACAAATGCCTTTATGATATTACATGACTGCCTAGAAATAGAATATATTATATATTTACTTGCTTTTGCCCGCGGCTCCGCCCGCGTCAATGTCGATCCCTCGGGAATAGTACTTTTTCCCGGGATAAAAGGTAGCCTATGTCCTTCTCCGTACTCCAGAGAACTTGTATGCAAAATTTCATAATGTTCGGTTCAGTAGTTACGGTGTGAAAGCGTAACAAACAAACAAACAAACAAACAAACAAACAAACAAACAAACTCACTTTCGCATTTATAATATTAGTAAGGATAAGGATAAGGATTATACTTTTTGAAGTGAAAACAACTTTAACAGCGTTGTGCACTTTTTTGGATGGGCAAAAAATGTTAAACTCGTGACCTGATCGAAAATTCGTAAGATGGACACGTGACCTAAGACCGCCGGCGCGGCGTAGTAGAGGAAGTAATATCCTCTCCCCTCTCTTTCTACCGCTCGCAGTTTCCACTTCTGCTGGCAGTCCTGGAGAGCAACCCGTTGTTTTTTTTAATCATCATCATCATCATTTCGAGTAGGTGTCACGATCAATCGACCATGCCCACCCTGGTGTCAGAGTTCTTCGGAACCGCCTCTCGGCCTCTGACGTGGTTCCTTTAACGACTACCAGATGGCAGCCGGGACCACCGGCTTAACGTGCCTTCCGAAGCACGGAATAATCTTTATTATCAGACAATCAGGTGATTCAAGCCTGCAATGTCCTAACCAAACTGGAAACAACTAAACAAAGTATGCTTCCGGTGGGAATCGAACCCACGACCCCCGGTCAACAGGCAAACGCCTTAACCACTGGACCACGGAGGCTGTTAATGTACTCGTACTATTGTAATGTATGTGTTATACAATTGAAATGAGTAGGTACCTTTGAGCCAGGTACAATATCAAGGCATTTTTGACTAATATCCTAATGTGTCTGTTATGAGAACTGTACCTAATAATCTTATCTTTCCTTATTTCCAGACGGCATGAGCATGTCAGCAAGGGTCTACCACCCCGCCACAAACCTGATGCCGCTCACGCCCCCTCAATCCCCCACCGGAATGGCCCCTAGCTTCTCCACGTCGAGACCAAACGGCACCACTACCACGTGGGGGCGACAGAACAGCTGTAATGGGAAGTACTCATGACCTGATGAAGCCACAGCTGTCCAACACCCATAAACATCAAGAGCATCTTAGTTTACCATCATCGTCATTTCGTGTAGGTGTCACGGTCAATCGACCATGCACACCCTGGTGTCAGAGTTCTTCGGAACCGCCTCTCGGCCTCTGACGTGGTTCCTTTAACGACTACCAGATGACAGCCGGGACCAACGGCTTAACATGCCTTCCGAAGCACGGGATCATCTTTATTATCAGACAATCAAATGGGTGAGGTTGTGACGCAGGAAATGAGGGTATTCCAGGTCTGTCAAAATCCACCAATCATAAAATTATGACTAAAGTGGATTTTAAGACTGTTGCTGTCAAAAATACCTATCGTCACAGAGCCACCTCGGGAAAATTTAAAACCTTTGTTTTCACAACAAAAAAAAATACTCTTGATTTACTACTCCCAAACAGGTCTACGCGCTAACATTGGAAAACAACGGTGTAGAACGTTTCGATCATCACTTCAAAATACATTGCGGCTTTTGTATGTAAGTAATGAACGTTGAAGTGACCAGCACAACGTTAACTCCGAAATTGACAAAAGTTAGTGAGTAAGTCTACACCGCATAAACAATATTTCTATGACTAATAAATGTTTTTTTTAAATTTTGATGTGATAACATACAACGTGTTTTTGAACCCCCTAGCTATATTGAAATCTGGGAATCAGAATCCCTAATGGAACACAGAATTGCTAGAAAAAAAGGTAAAAAACGAAAAAGAAAATTAGGTTTCCCATACAAAGTCGCCGATCAGCTGGACGAATTTCTATGAAAAGTTACATTTATATTTTCGTTTTTTTACCTTTTTTTCTTACAATTCTGTATTTCATTAGGGATTCTGATTCCTAGATTTCAATATAGCTAGGGGTTCAAAATCACGTTGTATAATAACGCCGGCTACATGCACAAAAAAGTGCACGCGCTTGCACGTTCCGTGCGCAAGCGCAAGCGCGGAATAGAGAGGCACGATCGGCCTAAACGTTCGGCTTGTGTTGCATCTATCTCTCTTCCCTAGTTATCACGTTAAATTATCGTCCGTAAACTGACTTTACAGATCAGCTTTTAACTTTACTAGATTACCATTTTTTTTCATTCTAAACATTTATTAGTCCCAAATAATCATACTATTATAGTTATTAATTAATTCATTGTAAATAGTAGTGTAGTAAACTACAGAATATAAATTAAGTAATTTGCATTTATAGGAAAATAACTTAGAACTTAATTATAGTCACAGTATTATTATAAAACGCGGACTTAACTTAATACAACCATAATAAATTGACAACGATATCTTAGCCGTGTGGTATCCGACAGAGTAGAATAGGACCACTCCAAGTCTTCCCGTGGATGTCGTAGAAGGCGACTTAGGAAATACAAGCTAAACAAAGCTTATAAACATCTACGAGACCTCTCCAACCCGTCTGGCCAGCGTGGAGAGTGTAGGCCAAGTCCTCTGGCTGCTCTGGCCAAGTATGGCCCTAGTAGTACAGAGAGGGTCGTGCTCCTATAGTGGAGACTAAAAAGGACCTATGATTGATGATATCTGAGACAACATGACAACGATAAGTGTCAACTTATTTTGGCCGGATAATACGCTTGTTTCCTAAAAACAATACCATTTAAATAATTAGTCCGCCTGGATTTTCTAAAAATATTAGATACCTACGTATTTTTTTCTTTTTACAATCAAACAAAATATGATAAAGATGAAGCGCATCATAGTTCAGTGCCGGCCGACAAATAGTGTACCGGATAGTGACGTCACGCGGAAATTTAACGGGCTATATCTTTATAAATTTTTGTTTGATTGAAAAAAGAAAATAAATGTATTTAATATTTTTCGATAATTATTTTAAATGTTTTTTTAAGCCTATTGTTTAAATCATATACTCAAGTTAGTCTTCTTTTTATAATAAGACGGTTTGAGTCTAACAAAATTTATTAAAACTATTTTTAGTCTATGGCATAGGCCGCAAAAACCGTTATCTTTTTGTCAGGTACTCAATAAGGATACACATTCATAAGGGTTACATATTAAATCTGTTGCATAATTACTCCTGTATCACTTATTTGGGTATATAAACCTGTTTTGCTCTTAACACTTATAAAAGTGTAACAGATATAAGTTATCTGAAAACAACCTGTTGGAAAACTGTTTAAATTTTTTTCTATGTATGTGTTTACACAGCTCGTATCCATATAGGCATTTCTCAGGCAAGTGTGCGTGAGTTGTCGCAAGTTATGCCAATGTAAACCTTTTTGGCTGTAACAGTTAATAACAGTTATGAACCGGTATTTTTGAAAACAGATTATTATAATTTTAATTGTTAAAATTTTACAATTTCTTTCTGTTTTAAAAGTAAAACAGAAAGAAATTGTAAAATTATAACAATAAAAAATAGTTTTCAAAACACTATTTTACCGGTAAAGTCTGTTTTTTTTTTCAGATTTCGTTACATGTAGTATTTTTCCTCTGTCGACAAATATTCCTTCTGGGGAAAACAATCCAATATAGAATAGTTGATAATTATTGTTAGGTTTATTAATTTAAATAATGATGCTCGAAAAATGTCACTTCTTGGAATCTCTGACACATGCCTAATTAAATTAAATGTAAAAAGTGACATTTTAAGTATTTTTTATATTATGAAAATATTAAAATAACTGTGAAGTGAATATGCTGTGAATGTAATGCATATAGGGAAAGTTGTATATAATTTATATTAAACTTTTTTTTTGATAATTTATATTGTTGTTCTGTTCCTATCGTTCTTATCTCTAACATTTCACCTTCTGCATTTATATCTATAGATATGATAAAAGATAAATTTGACTTCGTACCATTGACATAGATATAATGTACAATTTTTTAGACTGTATGTCGACGTGACTTCGAATTTTAGCAATATAAATGACTGATACAGGACACCTTGTCAGAACAACAACAAACATACATGGTTTTTAATAATATATGTATATATATATATCTGTTCCGGTGAACTTCATTTCGCTTTTATTTTGTTATCGTATGTAAATATTTTTATTAGTTATTTTATTCGAGGTAACAAAACCAACAAAAGATTATAAAAAAATCGGTTCACCCCTTATACGAGTTCGAACAAACTTGACTTTGTTTTATAAAATAAGATTTTTAAGAGGGGATACACACTGTACAAATTGCGGCCCTATTAAGGTATACCTGAATTTTTCGAAGTCTAGAGGACTTTGAAAGAAAAATTTTAAAGAAAAACGGAGATATTGTTTAATATTTTGTATTGTGGTGCCTTAAATAACTCTTTTAACTATTTTATGAACTAGGCACTGTTTACAGTTTAAAGTGACAACGTGAAGCTTTACTTAGCCACTTGTGGCAAAAACACTCATAAATCTAGATCAAATTACCTAAAAATTTTAATATAAAGTGTTTTATAAAACAATTTAAAGATTTACTTCATAAAACAATGGCGATTTCTTCAAATGATTTATTAAAAAAATATATTTTACGGCCAACTGACATATCCCGCCATAAATTTCATACAGTGTATCTCATTTGAAATTGACATATTATTTCAACCACATACTTAAGGTACAATAATAATTATATCATATGACATTGAGCTAATATTTTATTTATTTTATATATTTGTGTTAAAAATTGTATACTTTGAAAGTTACCAATATAATTTATTTTTTGTAAATAGTACTTTTTTGTATGTGTATGATTGTGTGATGTAATTTTGTATTAAAATGGTCGAATTAAATGCATTTAAACAGACACTTTGTTTTAATTATTAGCTTTATATTAATAACTACGATTTAATCTCACTTGTTTTAGTGTCTGTTTGTTCATACAGAGTTTAAACTAACCACCTAAGTCACCACTTCAATGGACAACTTAAGTTCTCAAAATAAAAACAATAGTACAAAAAAAAATTTACCTTTTTCAAACAAAATGCCAAGTCAGGGCCACAAGAATACTTTTGTATGAAAATATAGTTTTTAGGGTTCCGTACCCAAAGGGTACAAACGGGACCCTATTAATTTCGCTCCGCTGTCCGTCTGTCTGTCTGTCTGTCTGTCTGTCCTCTGTCACCAGGCTGTATCTAATGAACCGTGATAGTTAGACGGTTGAATTTTTCACAGTTGATGTATTTCTGTTGCCGCTATAACTCCTTCTTCTTCAGTCGTCTGCTCACTGCTGAGCGTCGTGATGTCCCCGACCCAACTTTTTTACAATCTCTTTCCATATTTGCCGATCTTTGGCCTGTTGTAGAGCGTCAGAGATCTTGGTGTTAACGTGGTCTTTCACTTGGTCTGTCCATCGTACCGGACTGCGGCCCCTGGATCTCTTCCCTTCCATCTTTCCGGTGCCGCTATAACAACAAATACTAAAAAATAGAATATAATAAATATTTAAGGGGGCTCCCAAACAACAAACGCGCAAACAAACAAACTTTTTTTTCTTGTTTTTGCTCGTTATTGATAACAGCAACAGGTAGACACTCGAAATATTCACAGAATATTAAGTTATATAATTACTCTAAAAATATAAAAAAAAATAAAAGTAAAATTAAAATTAAAGGTGGGCTCCCATACAAAAAACATGATTTTTTTGTCGCTTTCATAGATAACGGTACGGGACCCTTCGTGCGCGAGTCCGACTCGCACGTGGCAAGTTTTTTTTTTAATTCTAAGCGTTGGTCCCATAAAGTTATTCATTTAGATCCTTTAAGTTCTTTTTTTTTTAGCTTATTTGGCCGTACTACTACTGGACAAAGGCCTCCCCCCCTTTTGTCTCCAGTTCTCCCTGTATGTCGGGGCAATAGATTGCCAATCACTAATACTTATATACGTCCGAATTCTAAGACCCTTTATCTTATAACTTATTTTTTTTAGAGCCTGATAGTCTAGTGGTCGTGAGCATTACTAGCGCTTACGCTTGTTAAGCTTCCCCGGGCGCGGTCCCCGCTTGGGTGGGTGACCGCAAAATTGTCTTGAACTCCTCCTAGCTTCAGAAGGCACGTTAAGGCGTTGGTCCCGGCCATCATCATTGATGACAGCTGTAAAGTAATGGCAGATGCCTAGTATTGGCCAACACACACGAAAAAAGTTAGTAAGGAGAGAATTATGTAAGTTTTCAAGTGCTGAATTTACCGGGAATCACCTATATCTAATATTTTTTTTTAATAAGTACCTGTTATAGCGATTTCAGACTGATAAGGTACCTATCTGATAACAGTATTTTACACTCCTTACTACCAATGGCAGTGTCACTTACTCTCCTCCTGCTTAGTTCTTTAACCTCTACTAAAAAAGAGGGGGTAATTACAAGTATCATGCGTTTGCCTGCCTGTCTGTCCTGCGTTACCACGGAGAAGAAGCACCCACAGACCAACAAAGACATAAGAAATGACAATAGGCTAGTTTCCTGGGTCGTAATAATAACATAACAATTAGTCCGTCAGTTAGATAATCAAAAAATATTAGACACGTATTTTTTCTTTTGTCAAATAAACAATAAATAATAAAGATAAAGCGCGTCAAAGTTCAGGAGTGGGGGCTCGTGACGTCAAAGTTTGCATTTGTAGCAAACTATGACGTCATACGGAACTTCAAAGGGCTATATCTTTATCATTTTTTGTTTAATCGACAAAAGAAAAAATACGTGTCCAATATTTTTTGAATATCTAACTGACGGACTAATTATATTTTTTTAGGAAACTAGCCTATTGGCGTAGCATGCGCGCCGGCAATGCGCTCGATCAGCTCACTTGAATCACCTAAGTAGCTTGTCCCGCGATCATCAAATATGTGTATCTATATATGTATTTGTTATAAAATATAGTATCGTTGAGTTAGTATCCCATAACACAAGTCTCGAACTTACTTTGGGGCTAGCTCAATCTGTGTGATTTGTCCGTATATATTTATTTATTTATTTATTATATCAAAGGAACAAAAGTGAGATTTATGTGAAAAAGAAATCGATAAATTATACGCATGCTAGAGAAGTCCTAGTGAAACTTTGACCAAAGGAGGAGTTTCTACTCAATTGTGTTGCGTTACTATAAATATAAATATATACGGACAAATCACACAGATTGAGCTAGCCCCAAAGTAAGTTCGAGACTTGTGTTATGGGATACTAACTCAACGATATTATATTTTATAAAATACTCAATTGTGTTGCGTTAGTATGTTTGAAATGAGGCGATGCTGTTTTCATAGAAATCACGCGTGATAAAATCTAGTAGCAGGTCCCGGGTGGCCGGACGAGCGTACCTAATGCCACATCTGCAAGTCCTGCAACCACCGGACAGCCAGTTGAGGATGACAGCCCTGCCCATCCATAGGTACCGAGATACCTGAGCTGAATCTTAAGTTTTCTCTTAAACTAAAAGTATCTAATATACATTCAGAAATATTTTAACATTTACTTTGAGACAATTTACTTTGCGTGCTTCCGCCACCAGTTAGTTCATGCAAACTATTGCTGGCCAGCGCCCACCCACTACTGTTAGTCTTGCAATAGTTTGCATGAACTAACTGGTGGCGGAAGCACGCAAAGTAAATTGTCTCAAAGTAAATGTAGCTTTGACTTCCGCAAAGTAACACCTAAATCTATTAACTAAAATATTTTAACCCTTAAACGCGTTTTTTTTTAAAAAAAAAGCTTATTTTATTGAAACTATATGATACCAAAACTTCGAAAAAAATAATAAAAAAATTTTTTGGTACTTTTATTTCTATAAATGCCAATAAAACAAAAAATATAAAAGAACGCCCTCCCCTAATTATTTAATTTAATTTTAATTATTTAATATTTTTTTCAGATTATGAAAGTTTATTTAGTTATGAATCTATTTCAGTTTTTACTATTGCAATAGCTCAAATATAAGTATTTTTTTATTTTTTTTTAAAAAAGGTTCGTTCCAGAATCTAAAGAGGTTTCCGCCGAAACGTCCCTCCCTATGTATGGTGAAAAATTATAAAATAAAAATTAAAAATATATAATTTTTAAGAAAAATCATAAAATATTTACAGGATATATTCTAAATATTTATTTTAATATAAATATAATAGTATAAATAATATATTTAATTTTTATTACAAATAATTAGGTGTGTTACCAAATGGCAATACTATGCATTTAAGGGTTAATGAAGACTTTCTGAATAGGTATACATTTTCATGTTGATATTACTAGTATAAATATGTCAGTATTTATAAGTATTCTGTGATTTGACAGACGCTTATTTACGACTCAGAGCTGCCATCTGCCGGCCTATTTGATAACTTAGTTAACAACGTTTTAATAGTCACTTCAAAATACATTACGTTTTATATATCTTTAATAAAACTAGTCAATCGTACGAAAGCAGCAATGTATTTTGTATTATGTTAGCAAATAGGCCAGCTAGTAGTTAACCATTTTCAGAAACTCATACTCAGTATACTAGCGCCATCTATCGAGCATCTTGTATAATAACATATAGAATCGAAAGCAGTCTTCTATCGAACTTTATCAGGCTTACTAATTAATATTGACATTCCTTAATAGATGGCGCCCCAAATTTATCTTATCTTAATCATTGCATTTTTAGCATAAAATAAGTATTAACAAACAAATCTAATATGATAAAGTCTCAGTAATGCAATTTTTTAGTAAGAAAGAGTACAATAATAATTAAAACAAAGTAATTTTATATTAGATTTGAACGCCATCTAGCGATAGTCCTTAGTAACAAAAAGCGATAAAATTTTATCGAAAAATTATGATTTCTTCGTCATACAATATTCTACTAGATGTCAGTGGTTCGAGGAGCTTAGTAAAACAATGGGATTCCGTTGTGACTCTTAAAAATTGTCTAAGTAGCTTATGACGCTGTGTCAGGTGCACTGTATCGTTGGCGATTGAATGCACTAGCCTTTCTTTTCAAATGCATACCATCTAGAGGGCGCCACTGTCATATTGACAAGCAGCAACAACAACAACTGATAAATTGTTGCCTTGAAATAGATAACGGGAAACGGTCAGATGTGTCCTTAACTACCTGTCCGGTAATTGCAGGTAGGGTTGCCAGGTGTCCGGATAAAGCCGGACACAGTTAGGCTTTTTGGTTACGTGTCCGGCCAAATGAGTTGGAGTCCGGTCTGTCCGGCTTTTTTAGCGACGTAGTAAGGGAGGTGGGCGCCGACAAATAAGATAAATACGCCTGGGTGTTTTGATTCTCCTGTCACTGGGGTAGAACCATGTCGACTGCCCCGTCTCCCGTACCCAAATGTCCGGCCTAACGTGCGGGTCTGTCCGGCTTTTAGGTTAAACGACCTGGCAACCCTATGCAGGTGTATGGCATCGGGTATGTGCGCCCGGCCTCCCGAGCTTCTACTTCCTTGCCTCCATTCATCCGGGTGAGGGAGGGCTTCTTCCGGCCTCACTCACTGAACGAAGCATAGAAGCGGTAAAGATTCTACTCAAACGTCGATTTTCTGTGAGATGGTGCTCGAAAGTGCGGTATCGTAAAATGAAGACGGGACACGAATATAATTTTGTAACAATATTGTGATAATTAGCGACTGACAAAAAAAAAGCGAGTATAGAGTAACATAAACAAAAATCACATCATAAATAGTATCAGGTCTCTCTCCCTTGCGGAGAAGACAGAGCCTAGCTCTATAAGACCTGAAGGCCACGTTTAGCATGTTGGTGGGCAGGTGGAAAATAACGCCCTTTTTAAGAAGTGGGTTAAAAATTACCACAAAATGTAACGATTAAAAACGCGAAAATCTGAACGTAAATTATTATCAAAGTTGCCAACTTACAACCCTTATCTCCTTTCAATATATTATTTTCTCGCTCGCTCATTGTCCCGCCGAAGATAGCAACATTTTAATTTAAATTAAAACTTATAGATTTATGGCCCTCCCCCCTTTTAATTACTAAGTTTGTTTGGATTGGAAAAGTCCGTGAATTATCGGCCATTTTTAATCTTAAATCTTTCGCGGTTGAAGTTTTAACAGTTTACATAATTCACTTAGTTTTGTGTCCATTTACTTTTAATGCATATTAAGTCTACCCTCCGTAGCCGTGTGGTTTCCGGCAGAGTAGAATAGGACCACTCCAAGTCTTCCCATGGATGTCGAAAGAGGCGACTTAGGAGATACAAGCTAAACAAAGCTTATAAACGTCAATGATTCCTCTCCAACCCGTCTGGCCAGCGAGGAGAGTGTAGGCCAAATCCTCTGCTCTGGCCAAGTATGGCTCTGATAGTACAGAGAGGGTCATGCTCCTGCAGTGGAGACTAAAAAGACCTGATGATGATGATGATGATCTACCCTCAAAAGTCAACAAACTAATACCGTCTTATTACAAAAAGGGGAAAATCTTTAGTACTTGGTTGAAACCATAATCCAACCAAAATAAGTTGACACTTATCACTTTGACGATTTCATGGCTGTCATTGTCGGTCACCCATCCTACTGGGGACCGCACCCGGGGTTGCTTGGCGTACGTAAGCGCTAAGAATGCTTAGACCCACTGGACCATCGGGCTCCTCAGTGTTATTATAACACAAGGACTAAAGTTAATACCAGGTTTAAACCATTGGCCACCTATAACACAATAAAGACTAAACATTCATGTGTTTGTATGTTCGTTCTTGTGTCGTCGACACCAGTTCACAACCTAGTAGTTTTTGAGTTTATCCATAACGGTTACGAACGAAGAACGAGTATACAAACAGTCGTACGTAGGATACTAACTCAACAATACTATATTATTATAATATATACTTATATAGTTATGTATCTAAGACCCAGGTCAATCTAAAAAAAATCGTTTTGCATCTTGACCCGGCCGGGGATCGAACCTGGCAACCCTCGTGTCGCAGGCTGGTGTGTTAACCACTGCGCCACGCAGCTCACCTATGGATGTCGTAAGAGGCGACTAAAGAGACAAACACATACATCCCGTGCAACGAAAGCATTTCCAAGGAGGGTTGACGTCAGGCAGGCGGCCAGTCGTAAAAATAAACCGAAACTTTTCACAGCATGAAGAGTATAAAAGGGGCTGTTTAAGTATTATGTAAGCAATATGTCAGCTATTTTAACCCCCTCCTCCCCCTTGTCAGCAAAAGTAAGAAAAGCTCTTCCCCTCTCCCCCAAGCTTACGTAAACATTGGCATCATTTTCACAAAATATATTTCTTTATTTTGCTTAATATTGCTGACGTCATCACTGTGCAAACCCCTAAAGTCAAAGTCAAATATCATTTATTCATCATAAGATACTTTATATATCATTTGGTGAACGTTATCATTTATTTTACAACAAAGTATTGTGGACGTTAATTTACTTATAGCTAAGTTTAGAGTCGCTTCCAAAGCAGAGTGCAGGATAGCGGCAACAAACTGCACAGCGTAATTTCTCCATACGTCAACTTACAATACATAGTATATTACTTAAATCTACATATATTTATATGTGGACTGAGGTTACATTATCATGTCATAATTCAAATTGAATACAATATCAAATTTTATAAAAAAAAACACGTTCAAAATGAACCAAATTATGACATGCCCATTTTATGCTCAGTCGTTTACTGTCGAAGCAGTTCGACTATGGAATTCACTACCACTGCATATCCGATGTGTTCAAACGCTGGCCAATTTTAAATCTCAAGTCAAATCACATTTTCTCTCCTCTTTGTAGTTTTTATTCTTTATCTCTTTTTCCTTTTCCATCTTGTTATTTGGACATTTAAATTATGTATGCTATATTATATTTTATGTATTTATTTAAGTATGTATCTTTTATATTCCTGGTATTTCATTTCTATTTCTAATTGCACCGTACCTAATATATTTCTCTCAATTTCCCAATTACCCAAAGGTAGCCTGGAAGAGATTGCTGTGCGATAAGGCCGCCTTTTGTACATTTTTCTTTTCTGTTCTATATTTTTTGTAACATATTGTTTGAATGTGCAATAAAATGTAATGAATAAAAAAAAAATGCCCACCATGTTAGCAAAAATAAGCCTAGTTCAGACCTGACCCGACCCCACAAAAGAGGTGAAGAGTAGGAGAAGAAACGGGTTTAGATGATCTTGGCGTAAAGTTCTGCCAAAAAGAGATGAACGCGGACGGAGTTGCGGTTAAAATCTAGTAATTGATAATTCACTTGAAGTAGAATAGTCTTAATTAGTCCAGGCTAAATCAAATGGACCTCAATCACTCAATAGTCGTCACGTGGTCGCGTGGTCGTCGCATGCATTTTCTATTCTTAGCCATCGAGATGACCATATCAGCTCGCGATCTGGCGATCGACGGCTAAATATAGCAGTGACCACTTTCTATGTAGTGTTGGGGTCATTATCGATAACGCTTTGATCAAATTTCTCTTCTTTCTCTCCACATGCTTTTACTATATCTTAACAGCCTCCGTGGTCCAGTGGTTAAGGCGTTTGCCTATTGACCCGGGGGTCGTAGGTTCGATTCCCACCGGAAGCATACTTTGTTTAGTTGTTTCCAGTTTGGTTAGGACATTGCAGGCTTGAATCACCTGATTGTCTGATAATAAAGATGATTCCGTGCTTCGGAAGGCACGTTAAGCCGGTGGTCCCGGCTGCCATCTGGTAGTCGTTAAAGGAACCACGTCAGAGGCCGAGAGGCGGTTCCGAAGAACTCTGACACTAGGGTGTGCATGGTCGATTGACTATGACACCTACTCGAAATGATGATGATGATGACTATATCTTTAGCTCGTCTCATTTGTTACCATCTTTTGTTTCATAATCCTCCTGTCGCTCTCACCATCCACCGGTTTTCTGGCCTATCTCTTTCTAACTCTTTTTGTCTTTTCATTATCCAATAGATTGCCAGAACTTATTATAACTCCTTGTTCTGCGCAAAACATGGTCATATCACCTCTAATGATTACCTTTTCTGTTACTGGAGCTACTTTTGTGTTATTTTTCTAAAACATAGAAGTGGGAAAGTACAGTCAAAATGTACAGTCCTCTATCCGTTAAATAAAATTATAATTTTAATATGTATCATATTTTCTAATGGTTATAGCTTTTAAAGCAGGGTTATAACTATACATACATAGCTAAGAAAACCGTTCAGATAAGGCCCAAACAGACGATCAGCACTTTGCTGTCGACCAGTCAACTGCAAGCAGTCGACAGATATAACTGCAGCTGTCGAAAAAGCCAACTGCAGCTGTCGACAGAGCAAGCTGCAGCTGTCGACACTGTTCGGCAGCAGAATTCGACACGTCAACCGATGCAGCCCATCAATGACTGCAAAAATGCTGCTGCCGAAAAATGCCGACAGTGACACTTAGCTGTCGACCAGTCAACTGCAAGCTGTCGACAGCTGCAGTTGTATCTGTCGACTGCTTGCATTTGACTGGTCGACAGCAAAGTGCTGTTCGTGTGTTTGGTGCCTAAGAGAGAGTTTTGTAGCTGCTTACAGGCAGCTTTTCGATTATCGATAACTTTATGGCACAACACTACCACTCAATGATACAATCGATGACTTGGAGGCGTAGGTTAAACTGTGAATGAGTGGAGATCAATCTGTGCTAAATTCAGATGCAAGGGTGACTTCATCTGTCTTTCTTATTACCTACCGACTGAAAAGAGAGGTGTTATAGATTTACATGTTAAGTTGTTTGTCTGTGTATCATAGCCGTCACATGAGAAGATGGATTAAATGCCATTCATCATCATCATTACAGTCGTGAATAGTCCACTGCTGGACAAAAGCCTGTCTTAAGGATACTTCGTTCCATGGCAGGATATTGCCATACTCACGACGCTTGGCAGGCGGGTTGGCGAGCGCAGTTTCTTTGGATCTTGTGCTTTCGACGCTGCTGTCCATCGGAAGCATTTAAAACTAGGGAAGGAGAGGAATATGTTGTTGTTTTGTTGGGAAGGGACTGCAGGTATTGGGATACTTCCCAATACCTTCAGCCCCTCCCCAGATCCACTCACTTGGATGAATTAAGGAAAAGTAAGTAGCAGTTAGGGAGACAGGTAGATGAGGATGACAGCTCTGAACATTAATGTATTTTTATCCTTTATTTGCTCAATCGGTGAAAGATATCTGCTACAATATTGAAATGCAAGATTTGACCCGAACAAACATAGTTAAATATATTGCAAGTTAATTATAAGCTTGTAAAAAATATGATTAGTCTTTCTTTTGTCAAAAATCAAATATTATTGGAAACGTCATTTTTCACATAAAAATACGTAACTATAGTCTTACTAAGAGACCTCTCCAACCCGTCTGGCCAGCGTGGAAAGTGTAGGCCAAGTCCTCTGGCTGCTCTGGCCAAGTATGGCCCTAGTAGTACAGAGAGGGTCGTGCTCCTGTAGTGGAGACTAAAAAGGACCTGATGATGATGATGATGATGAGCCTTACTTATTCGTAGGTATAGCTTCAAAATTCTGTGCATCTTCACAGTTTGCTCCACTTCGTGACAAAAATGGCAACCCCCACTTATGAACTTTAACGCGCATTATTTTTATAATTTATTGTTTAATGCAAAAGAAAAAACTTGATAGTTAATTTTAATTTATTAATAAGATTAATTTTAATATTATTATTTTGAACCAGGAAACCAGCCTATTCTTATATTTTATTTATTTCCTTAAACTTTAACATGTTTACAAATTTAAAATAAATTACAAAAAAATGGAATCCAACGCCTTGACAGCTCTGTGGCGCAGTGGTTAACACGCCAGCCTGCGACACGGAGTGCCCGGGTTCGATCCCCGGCCAGGTCAAGATGGAAAATGATCTTTTTCAGATTGGCCTGGGTCTTGGATGTTTATCTATACATATATTTGTTATAAAATATAGTATCTTTGAGTTAGTATCCCATAACACAAGTCTTGAACTTACCTTGGGGCTAGCTCAATCTGTGTGATTTGTCCGTATATATTTATTTATTTATATTTAACGCTTCGCCGCGAGAAAGGGTACCCAAAGGGCTGGCAGCACTACCCCTCTGCACCACGATAGAAATCCTTTCATATATACAATAACTGCCCGCTCTCGGATAACCATAAACCTTTGATTGAATCAAAGCCCTATACATCGCGGAGACGCGCTGAAATCTCGAGAGATGAACATTATGTATAACAAAGAAAAAAAAACACCAATGATTGGATCAATATCATCATCAGGTCCTTTTTAGTCTCCACTACAGGAGCACGACCCTCTCTGTACTACTAGGGCCATACTTGGCCAGACCAGCCACAGGACTTGGCCTACACTCTCCACGCTGGCCAGACGGGTTGGAGAGGTCTCATAGATGGTCATAAGCTTAGCTTGTATTCTATTTCCTAAGTCGCCTTCTACGACATCCACGGAAGACTTGGAGTGGTCCTATTCTACTCTGCCGGATACCACACGGCGTATGGATCAATATAATAGACCCCAATTCAGTTCAATACATCTCCTTGAACGCACCAAACGTTCCCATACGAGAATTGGCACCAATCGAATTATTTCTATACAATTTTATTGAGTGACTCATATCGCCTAAACTATGTGTTGACATTTTAATTGTTGTGAGAACGATTTTGTATTGAGATTCTGCATTGGTCTATGAAGTTACTTGTTCATTTTTTTATATGTTACAGTATCTATATTTCACCAATCTGACAGCCTCCGTGGTCCAGTGGTTAAGGCGTTTGCCTGTTGACCCGCGGGTCGTGGGTTCAATTCCCGCCGGAAGCATACTTTGTTTAGTTGTTTCCAGTTTGGTTAGGACATTGCAGGCTTGAATCACCTGATTGTCTGATAATAAAGATGATTCAGTGCTTCGGAAGGCACGTTAAGGCGGTGGTCTCGGCTGCCATCTGGTAGTCGTTAAAGGAACCACGTCAGAGGCCGAGAGGCGGTTTCGAAGAACTCAGACACCAGGGTGTGCATGGTTGACCGTGACACCTACTCGAAATGATGATGACCAATCTGACAAAATAGTATTTTTATTTTTATTCTCTAATCGTTTACTAGTGATAGAGGTCAAACTAGTGCAGTGGTAACAAATGCATATGCATCGCAGGGATCTCGGTTCGATCCATACCCAGTTTACCGATACGTTTTATACAGGGTGAAATTTAATTTTATTATCCATTAAATCAAATTACATTCTGGTATTTATCCGCCACAAGCTTCGTCAAATATGACTGTCAAATATACCATAACGAAATATCCACAACATGCTTCGTCAAAATTTACAAAATTAGTATTCAGCAACATGCATCGTCAATTTTTTCCATATAAAATTATCCACAATATGCTTCGTCAAAACCTTAATATAAGAGAAATTTAATTCATTTTAATTTGTTTATTGACTATTTTTATGACAGACATACAGGGTGAAATTTAATTCATTAGCATACGGTTAAAGAGTGACTCAGACCATGAATCTGAACAACTTTCATTAGGGGACCAACTCCGAAATTGCCAAAAAAAATCAGCTGTTCCATAGATTTTGGCCAAGTAGATATTCCACTTTTGTATGAAAAAGCAGATAATTTTTTCACGATGTCGAAGTTCGTCCTATAATGTCTTACATAAAAATAGTAAATAAATAAACATAATAATAATAAGAAAGCCGTTATGTATTTTAAAGTGCCATCAAATCAACACGTTGTACACTTAGTAAATAATCCGACTGGTTAAGATGATATTTTCAATTTGACCTGGGTCAATAGGTATACAATATAAAATTTTGTATCGTTTAGTTAATATCCCACAACACTAGTTCACAACTTACTGTGGGACTAGCTTAATCTGTGTGATTTGTCCCTATATATTTATTCTTTGTTAGGTATGTTCTAACTACTAAGAGTTTAAGACCGACTATTACTGAGATAAACACACCAAAAAAAAATTCAGTCCAATTTTACATCAAACAAATATTATGTGAAATGAAGTGCCACTTATTCAAAGTTTGTAATTATTTTCCCTATTACATATTTTTTTTAACGACTATTGCTGAAAAAATATAGACCATAAGAAATTAAGTCCAGTTTGGCACCAAACAAAAATGGAGGAACCCCCACAAAAAATATGCCCCGGGTGAGGATCGAACTCACGACCTTAAGATTATGAGACTTACGCGCTGCCTACTGCGCCACCGAGGCGATGTCAACACCCGCCAAAATTATTTTCTGTTTACCTAGACGATTACATTATTATTATCTCAAACCTCAATCGTAATATGATAGGTAGATGTACAACTACTAATACTCAACACATTTCCGAATTGTCGATAACATATATCGACAATTCGGAAATGTGTTGAGTATCACATTATCGAAGAAGTTTATAAAAAAAAAATTTTTTTTTTTGTTTTTTTTTTCTCTAATGATAATGGTGCAATGAAGAGTATTTTATTTTCTTTCTTTCTTCTTTCTCATGCATACAACAAACTAGAACCCGACGAATGGCATTAAGTCCGCTTTTTGTACTTTGTTTTATAAATTGTGCATTAAAGATAAAATAAAAAAACAAATTCACAAAAAATGCTCCCGAAATCAGTTGTTATGTTATATTAAAAAAAAATAATATAGAAAATTAATATATTTATGGTACTTTATGTTAAAATTATCTGCCTGATCATGTCATCATGAAGGGTATCCGATAACGCAGATATAAAAAAAAAACTAGCGGCTCGCCCCGGCCTCGCGCGGGTAAATACAGATATTTTATCAATAGCCTATTTTCATTAGGATTATATAATTTACTACTAACATAATAATATTTTAAATGCGAAAGTAACTCTGTCTGTGTGTCAGCCTTTCACGCTTCAACCATTGAACCGCCCGGGGAAGGATATAGGGTAACGTTCGTTCCGGGAAATACTACTGTTCCCAACTAAAAGCAAAAACTAGTACATAAATATAATCGGTCCAATAGTTTCTAGTGTATTCGATTCAAACAATTTTTTTTAATTCCTAATTTTAGCATAGAAATATAGATAAGTACACTCTTCAATACTGAGAGAAAAGAAAACGAAATATGCAACAGTCGCTTCTCTTCTCGCGCAGACTGTACAAGCCGGCCGAGGGAATATGAGAAAATCGGAGTAATAATTTTTATTCACGATGCGGTAAGCACCCGTAGAGGATAAAAATGTGATATGATCAGATAATATATTTATGATGTAAAAAATGCACAGTTGCATTTTTATTCCTTCATCATTTCGAGTATGTGTCACGATCAATCGACCAGGCACCCCCTGGTGTCAGAGTTATTCGGAACCGCCTCTCGGCCTCTGACGTGGTTCCTTTAACGACCACCAGATAGCAGCCGGGACCACCGGCTTAGCGTGCCTTCCGAAGCATAAAATCATCTTTATTATCAGACAATCAGGTGATTCAAGCCTGCAATGTCCTAACCTTACTGGAAACAACTAAACAAAGTATGCTTCCGGTGGGAATCGAACCCACGACCCCCAGGTCAACAGGCAAACGCCTGAACCACTGGACCACGGAGGCTGTTACAAAAAGTACACATTTAAATCCCATAAACGATTATAAAAAGGTTTAAACCTCATTGAAACGAATATTTTTACAACAACAACAAACAAAAGGCCAAAAAGCATGTTGCATCCACGACCCGACCGCAACTATTGGCGGGCGCGTGCAATTGACAGGCCAGCTCAATTTATGGGCCACACTGTCTACCGTCCACAAATACTGAGAAAGAACCGCTAGATGTGAAAACGGGCTATTGATTTCGATTTTCTTTTGTTTACATATAAAATCCAATTAATATTTGAAGCAGACTTAAAAAAAGCTTTGTTAACTTTACAAATCAGGTTAGAAATAAGTAATTCATGTAGGTACTGGCTGAAATTTTTATCGGATGAAAAAATAATGAAATGGATCGACTAACTGACAAGGTATAATTTAAATTTCGAAGTGGGATTTTGGGATATCGAGTAAACAGTTATCGATGTAAAAGATTTTGAAATTAGAACATGTAAGCTCAAAGAAAAAAAATGTTTTTTTTTAATTTTTTATGTTGTCAGTGACATTTTTTATATACGTACCTTTTTTTTTAACTGAGGTTTATGGAAACTCGGAAGTTTAATCTTCGGGTTATTTTGTAATAAGTGGGAGACCTTAATTTTCTACTTTCTTTATAATTATATTTTCGATAAACGGCTACCTTTCGGTTCGTGTGTTTCAAGATTCAACTAATATCTTTATTATTATTATTATATTATTGAAAAATAATAAGAAATATTTTAACTGTTGCTAGGCGAGTGCTATTAAAGTTACTGATAATATTTAAATTAAACAAAATTGCATTGAATTTACATGAATTTAAACGAAAGCAAAGAAAGTTTAACCATTAATTATTCCTGACCTTATCACAATATCTCATGATTTTCAGTCATTAAAAGTAAATATTGCAATTAGGCCCTAGCTTATTATTAATTGAACTATAAATATTGAAATTCATCATTGAATATAACAATAAATTCATGTCCATTGGAACAGCTTATTAAAATAATTTATATTAATTGTATTAATGAATCCATCGACATAATTGCAATGGCTTCCCGCAGACAAAGTCATGATGATAAGTAAAGTTATTGCATTTTCGAGGTCAGCTGGGTACTGATTTGTTACTAAGTATTCATAAGCGTAATATACCTATCAAGTTATTATAATTAAGAGATAAATTGCATCAGGTTCTGATAATTTTATCATGTTTATAACATGAGTTTTCTGTTCAAACTAAATATCTAATACTCTACTGATTGCTGAGCAACATGTACCTGGTTTTACATACATAGTCTCACATCTTTTTCCCATGCGGGGTAGTCAGAGCCTATGTTTATAAGATCTGAAAGCCATGTTTAGCATGTTAGTGGCCATTAGGTGGAAAACAAAATCAAAATAGTGATGGGTTGCTAGCCGCATTGCCTACTAACGTGATTCCTCAGATTTTCGCCCTTATTTTTTGGATTTGATAATATAGAAGGTTACTGAATACCGCCAAAAATGACCACTTTTGGCGACATTTAGTAGTTCTCTCACACATCAATGAATCTGAAATCTTATACAACAATGAAAAGTTATACCAAAAATACTACAAGTAATTTACTGATGAAGTAGGTACAGATTTTAAAGATTTTTTTTTATTTCCGTTAAGGAATAAGAATGAAATGATGGTTGGCGCTTGTTTCCCTGATCTAAGCTTCTTAAGGAATGGGAGCCGTGACGTCACGCTTTTGTACAAAATGTCATGCTAATTTCAAACCAAAGTTTCATCGCAAATTTATGAAGAAAAAAAAAGAAAAAAACCGTGATATTTTTTTTATTAAACTGACAATCACAAAAAGTCTTCATCAGTTTTCGACATTACAAACCGTCGAAAATAAGTTAGTCAGCGGCGAGGTTTACAGAAATTTTTGATGGGCACGATTAAAATAAGATTTATTGTAATTTTCAAACTAATTAAAAACGGTCAGAAATGTATGTGCAAGTCACTGCAATAACGTCAATGGGTACATCGACGGGTAGGTGCACATCATTTTGCAACGGTTTGTATCTATAGGTATAAATGTGAAAGCATATAAGTCTATTGTCTGGAGTGACAATCTTGAGCATACGTATAAGAAAGAATAATAGAATTGACTTTTATAAGAGTGGAATTCAGATAAAAATGTTGTGTCTTAATTATTAAAAAATGCAAACATTTATCCCTAGGTGACATGATAGTCATCCAGATAGATTTGGTTTATTTGAGAACTTTGTCTACCCGCCTCGGTGGCGCAGTAGGCAGCGCGTAAGTCTCATAATCTTAAGGTCGTGAGTTCGATCCTCACCCGGGGCATAATTTTTTATATTCTGTGGGATCTCATATATCAGTCTTCTTTCATTATTTTTGACGTAACCCGCATAAAATACATATATTATGTTAAACAGATTTATGTATGTTATAAAGACGTAAAACAAGAAAATGATGCGATTTCAGAATTATTTATGTAATTACAATTAAATGCCAATGAATGAATTGATTTAGGTGGATGTTATAAAATTAAGTTACCGCATACTCTCAGCAGTTCCATTATCGAAAGGTTGATATGGTTCGACTCGAAACTAAATGCCACTTCCATAATTAAACGTCCCTGACTAGGCAGTATTTAATTAATTCTCACATCGGAATAGTGCGAATTTTGACTGCAAGTGAAGTCAACGGTTATTTTGTTTGTCGTTTTAATTAACATTGTAGTTTTTTTGTCACGCCATAGATGTGGCTTTAGCGTGTGTTTTTATTCCTTTCTTTATTTTACTAAGTTGCTAAATATTCCGAGCTATTTTTGACCTACTGTCTAAACTATATTGCTTTTTCATTTAAATATTTTTATTCATATCCTTACTAATATTATAAATGCGAAAATGAGTTTGTTTGTTTGTTACGCTTTCACGCCGTAACTACTGAACCGACCTTCATGAAATTTTGCATACAAGTACTCTGGAGTACGGAGAAGGACATAGGCTACCTTTTACGCGGGCGAAAGCTAGTTTATAAATAACTAGCTTTCGCCCGCGGCTCCGCCCGCGTCAATGTCGATCCCTCGGGAATAGTACTTTTCCCGGGATAAAAAGGTGGCCTATGTCCTTCTCCATACACCTGCATACTACCTGTTCTTACGTATGGCTGCCAATCATGGGCTTTAAATCAAGAGATTTTAACCAAACTAGCAACTTGCCAATATGCAATGGAAAGGAGCATGCTAAATGTCAGAAAAGCGGACAGATGGAAAAACCTGGCCATTAGAAACAAAACAAAAACTACAGATGTAACAACGAAAATCAAAAGACTTAAATGGAGATGGGCTGGCCACGTTATAAGAGGACACGACAAATGGAGCAAAAGAGTGATTTGATGGTACCCCAGAGATGGTAAAAGGAAGAGAGGTAGACCGCACAAAAGATGGGATGATGACATCAGACAAGTTGCAGGAGTCATGTGGAACAGAGTAGCACAAGAAAGGAAAGAATGGAAAAGGTTGGAGGAGGCCTTTGCCGACTGGCAAACAGATCTAGGAAAGATAACAAAACAGCAGATTTTAGTATAAATAGTTTAAAAGTCCAGTGTTAGTTTTTATAAGTTTAAATTACTGTAAAGAGATCTGAATAAAAGGCTTTATTATTATTATTATTATTATGTCCTTCTCCGTGCTCCAGAAAACTTGTATGCAAATTTTCATGATGATCGGTTAAGTAGTTACGGCGTGAAAGTGTAACAAACAAACAAACAAACAAACAAACAAACAAACAAACAAACAAACAAACAAACAAACAAACAAACAAACAAACCAATAAACAAACAAACAAACTCACTTTCGCATTTATAATATTAGTAAGGATAAGGATATCATAATGAGGCTGACCCTTTGCTGAAAAAAGCCAACAATGAAAGCACTAACATATCGTGGACAAATGCATATGCAAGGATGGTTGGCTTCAGTGACTGAATTCAGTAAAGCGTGATAGGGCTTCGACAAGAAGCAATTGGAGATTCCCCTAAACCTAGACAGTATTCGGAATTCTTTAATACGGAAAAATATTTCTTTAAAGGATCCTATTTCGTTATCTGTTTCAAATTTCATAAATGTTGCCTGAAATATTATTTCTAGTTATGTTGAAAAAACAAAAAAGGTAAATCAAATTTAAAGTATTTCAATGCCTCGGTTTTCATATTCCTTTGATAGAACATTACAAAATCTACTAACTTTTGTCTCACTCAAAATGAAAAAAAAAATCACAACAAAAAAACAACAAAAACTGAAGCATCCTTCGTATCTGTTTCCAATTTTATAAAGTCCCTCCTATAAATTATAATTAAATCAAGTGGGAAAATCGAAAAAAAATTCGATCCCATCTCAGCGTATAAATCTTCTGGAGATAAGCTGGAAAATAATTAGTGAGCGAAAAAGACCGCTTTTTTCCTAATTAAAAATAAATATCGTAGGGTAATCAACGCAGTGCCGCACCCACTCTTCAAAATATACTAATTCTTTTTGTTTTCGTGGATAAACTGATATAGACGTAAGAATGTTTAAAAACAAAAAAAAAATAATTTAAGAAATTCACATTCATGAATTTCTTTGAAGTTAGATTATATATAATCATACCAGCAAAAAGCTATTCTAAGCATTAAAATAAATGCAATTAAGATATTTTTCTTAACTTTAGAATATTTTGCATGAGAAACTGTTTCTAATAATGATACGATCTTGTATTTATACCACATGTGGGCAAAATAAAGATATTTGTGTTTATTTGTATTTGTAAAAAGATAACGGTCTTGGTTTACTTAAAGTCGACGGATGATTTATAAACAAAATTGAACCCGGTAGGTGGCGCTGCTGACTATGTTACCAAATTCAATCACAAAAGTTCACCCCAAATCAATTGTTCAGCATGAACAAGCGATTTGGGTAAAATGTTGTGAATATACAGCATGCTTAAAACTTCTAAATTATATTGAAATCCTGGAATCAGAATCAATTCTAAATTTCATTAGGGATTCTGAATCCAGGATTTCAATTTAGTTCAGAGGTTCAAAATCACTCGGTATTTTAATGGGTTCATGGATGGTTTAAAAACACAATTAGACCCGGTAGGTGCTGCTGTCGGTATGTAATTAAATTAACAGATGAAATTTATAAAATTAAAGAAATGTAAATATTCAATTTCAAATAATATATTCGATGTGCTGCCTTTTCCAGCCTGGACGAAGTCTGCCGGGTCCGCTAGTTCATAATATTGCTAGGATGTAAAGTAGGAGAACACAGACAGGTGGGTGCGACATCATCAACGGATGGATTCGATTCCGGAGGGCTAGAATCATGACGCCTTGAGGCGTCGCCATTTTGAAAATTGATTTTTCATTAACACTAACGAAGTTAGGGGATTTTTTTCTTTATTTGCCTATGTTTGTTTTATTATGTTTTCTAGATGCACGAGACGAGTCAATCAGTCAGATTACTGAGTAAGTTAAGAGAAACGATTTCGGGGCAATATTATATGCGTCGTCTATAGAACTTCTCGACTAGGCCACTTACACACACAACAAACAAACAATAGAAATTTTAAATATATATCAGTTGCCTTCAAAGAGTATTAATTTCGATAAGAGGGGTTATTGAGAAGATTTTCTTACAACGATTTTATGCTAAAAAATGCTGGTCATTTCTATTCTTCGTCATTTTTATAGTTGGATAATTTTGGGAATCGTTATAGTTGGGCGTTGTTATAGTTGGACATTTTTATAGTTAGACATTTTTATCACGTTGGAAAATTTTATAGGTTGGACGAAAGTCGTGTATCTCAAATTTAGCCATAATGGCAGTCGTTGTCATGAAATCCTTACTTAATATTATAAATGCGAAAGTGAGTTTGTTTGTTTGTTACGCTTTCACGCCGTCGAAACGCTAGTAGCTTATCGATTTTGCAAATATTAAAAATAATAATATGACGTTCAGAAAGAGATACATGATATCCAAATTTGAAAAAAATTCTATTTCATTTCATTTCGTAACTACTGAACCGATCATCATAAAATTTCGCATACAAGTTCTCTGGAGTGCGGAGAAGGACATAGGCTACCTTTTATCCCGGGAAAAAGGTACTATTCCCGAGGGATCGACATTGACGCGGGCGGAGCCGCGGGCGAAAGCTAGTTGAAAAATGTATAATGGATAGACTCGTACATGCAAAAATAAGTGAAAATCCTTAGTAGATTTATTTATATTATACAATTTGTTAAATTTACGTGCATAACGCTAGCCAAAGTAATTCTTAAACTAAACAAGGTATACCAATTATGTTAGGGCTCTATTGATTTGTCTTGGTAAACAATTTACAGTGAAGATTCGTTTGTATTTAATTTTATATTTATTATTATAATAAATATATAATAAAAGCTTGTCACAAAAGTGTAATATTTTCAAAAGAACTTGTTTCTAAAATTGCCGTCATTGTCACTAAAGCACTATTAGGGTCTATTTCGTTTAGGAATCAGAGGAAGAATAGGCCAGTTTCCTAAAAAATATAATTAGTCCGTCAGTTAGATATTCAAAAAATATTGGACACGTATTTTTTCTTTTGTCGATTAAACAAAAATGATAAAGATATAGTCCTTTGAAGTTCCGTGTGACGTCATAGTTTGCTACAATTTTTAGCAAACTTTGACGTCACAAGCCCCCACTCCTGAATTTTGACGCGCTTTATTTTTATTATTTATTGTTTATTTGACAAAAGAATAAATACGTGTCCAATATTTTTTGATTATCTAACTGACGGACTAATTGTTATGTTATTATGACGACCCAGGAAACTAGCCTATTCATTGCGTTTATATTCCCAGACAAGTACAGTCCCGGGACATTTAAAAGTAGAATAAATGGGTATCTCTTGAATAGGCATGTAACATCCTCGTCTTCATCGTCACTTATCATCAGATGAGATGGGAGACAAATGCCTGCTTCAATAATTAGTAAAAAACAATTGTGTGCTCGCTGTGGTCCCTCGCTGTGACCCCTAGGTCTTATATAGCTCACATAGCCACTAAGTATATAAAAACATTGGTTGGTAATAGCACATATTCAAAGATTCAAAGATTCAAAGATTTATTCAGAAAATAGGCCTTTTCAGGCACTTTTTCACGTCAATTCACATTTAAAATTAAATAATACTTATTATATTATATTCAAATTATTAATTATTGTTTAAAAGCTACAAACTACTAGCGTTTCGGAACCGACCACTGCAGAGAAGAAGACGCCGAAAGAAACTCTTCAACAGTATTGGTCGCCTACTTGCCTGAAGGGCTTTGTATGATATTTAATATTTTTCTTTTCTATATATTCTATACATAAGCACATCGATGGCCCCGGATAGATACAGACCGCATTAAGGAGAGCCTCGGGCACGCTTCTTTAAATGAAGAGGAAAATTTTAATTTCCTATCGCGTACGCCGTAGGGTGGGGAGAGTCGATGATTTTATTTTTATCGATAACTATCGAGTCGGAACCCGGCTTCGCACGGGTGCAATGTACATTAATAAACCTTCCTCTTGAATTACTCTATCTAATAAAAAGCCGCATCAAAATCCGTTGCGTAGTTTTAAAGATCTAGGCAGACATACAGGGACAGACAGGGAAGCGATTTTCTTTTATACTATGTAGTGAGAATAGCCCGTGGCTACTTATTGCTTTTTTAATGTATGTGATATATTCCCTATTTTTGTAACTGGCAAATTAAATTATAAATCTAAATCTTACGGATCAAAAAGAAAGATAAAGGTACTTAAGGCGCTGTATCCCTTAACCGTTTGTAGCGGACATTGCGCAATATTTTATATATTTGTGTCATACCTGTCGTCAGTCTCAGTTCAAATCCGTGTCTGCCATTTTCGTGTTAATTTTCAAAATGGATACCTACAAAAAATTCAATATTTGGTTATAATTATTGAATTATAACCAAATATTGAATTTTTTGTAGGTATCCATCTGACTCATTTAGTTATACTTTTTATAGACGTATAAAAGTTAGTAGTTGTCGCTGAAAATATCAAGTAATTCGCGACGAAATTTTTTCTGGATATAGCTTTTTTGATATTTTATTTAGTTCGGTATTAAATATTTTTTTGAACATATTTTGATGTAACCATTTATTTTGATCTTTGAACTGTACTTCATATTTTTTTCATGCTAGTATTCTTTGAAAAATAAGGCTAACTGCGCGACGAAAAAATACAGGTTTACGGTATTCTTCTGATGCACAGCGCCTTAAACAAAACTACTGAATTAAAAGACAAACCAAAGAAAAGTTTATCATATTAAATAAAAAAAAATTACAATCTACCCTTAAATGGCGGCGTAGTATTAGTGGTATTTTAAAGTGTGTTGACAATCGTTTATTGGTACTACATTTGCATTATATCTGAAAGGTTTCATTGTGATTTCCTTGCAGGCAGAACGCCCCATTACCTTTTCAGCCTATATTCTTCATTTAAATAGTCGCCTTCGAAAATTTCCGATTTTTGTATCTTTAGTAGTCTGTAATTTTATAAAAGTTGGCCGTATGTCTTATATCCTGAACGGGTCTGTTCTGGTTGATTCATTTAAATAAATACAGATTTAGCTATTACTACAGTAAGTTCGACAGCTCCGTGGCGCAGCGGTCAACACGCCAGCCTGCGACACGGAGTGCCCGGGTTCGATCCCCGGCCAGGTCAAGATGGTAAATTATCTTTTTCAGATTGGCCTGGGTCTTGGATGTTTATCTATATATATATTTATTATAAAATATAGTATCGTTGAGTTAGTATCCCATAACACAAGTCTTGAACTTACCTTGGGGCTAGCTAAATCTTTGATTTGTCCCTAAAAAAAAAAAAAGTTTGGAACTTGTGTCGTAAGATACTAACTCAACGGTAAGAACGAATTTTTTTAAATAGATATTTAAAAAATATATATACCCAATACTCAGACTAGATGGTGAATCGATCCCAGGGCCCTTTGATTTAAAGCCACTAAGCCATAGATGTCGAAAAAGTTGTTCGTATAACCCTTAAACGTACTAAAACTTAATTTATTACAAAAAACATTTGCAAAAACACTTTGCCATGGAAATAAATAATTGAATAACGACAATATAGGTCGAGTTCATTTGCCAATCAGCAGATGATGTCACCCATAGATTGATATTGAATTGATTGCGCGGTATTGCACCCATCAATTGCATTTAAAAGTTATTGTCGCATTTTTGAGCGATTGTCTCATCGTTTTATTGGTCTATCACTGCCAGTAACTATAATTTGATTGCATACAAATTTATCACGTCTTTTATTACGAGGTACACAGATCTTGAGGCTTTAAGATCGTTTAGTATTTTGGTCGGCATATAGGCGGAAAATAGAAATAAAATAGTGGCCATTTTGCCCCACAATACAGGGTCTACCCATGTCAGAAACGCAGCCTTACTATGTGTTCCCAACGCCTATTGCGTATAGGGTTACCATCCGTCCGGATTAGTCCGGACATGTCCGGATTTTTAGGCTCTTGTCCGGACTTAGTCCGGTCCTTTAATTTGTCTGGATTTATGGAATATGAGTAATAAAACTTTTTTATCGCCTCGCAATGCGAGCGTCTGCCTGCCTACTATGCTTAGCACTGAACTAAACTAATTGATTAGTAATGTTTCCAAAAAAGTCCGGACTTTCATCGAAATGTCTGGCTTTTTGCCAGGATTTTTGAATTCCTAAATGGTCACCCTAATTGCGTATGATTTGTTTCTGACTAATCGCATAGATGGCGCCATAGGTTCATTCACAACTATGCATACATACCAGAGAAAAAAAGCAATATTATTATATTCACGAAAAAAAATAGGTCTGAAAAATATTAGTATTTTTAGCTTATATTAAAACAATATTTTCAGTTTAACTTGGTTTTACCAAGTTAAGACTAACGCCATCTAGTGACAGGTAGAAAAGACTAAATATTGCGCTGTTTTTTTTATGCATATTAGACGGTAAATGAGCAGACGAGCCACCTGATAGAAAGTGGTCGCCGTCGCCCATGGACATCTGCAACACTAAGAGGAGGTGCTGATGCGTTGCCGACTCTTAAGATACCTGTAAACACGCCTTTTGAAGAACCTCAAGTCATAGCACACAGGGAAAACCTCGGGAGGGAGTCCATTCCATAATCCTGCTGTACGAGGAAAAATACCACGTGCTTTTAACACGCCTTAAGTTGGGTCATTATGTTTGGTCATTTGTATGAGGTTGGCAGCCTTTAGTATTATATTGTCTGTGGCCTCACTCATATTCTTCGTATGAACATTTCCTGATAACATCCTCAGCAATTGCTTGTGATTTGGACAAGCCCACCGCCTTAACTTAACTTTCTTCAGGGCCTGACGCATACTATTTGGGGTAAGGTGTTTCTTTTTTGTGCGTGTTTGATGATCTCCGTAGCCTACAGTGGTTATTGGCCGGGGTCTTTGATGTTTATATATCATTAAGTTAGTATCCCATAACAAGTCTCAAACTTACCTTGGGTTAGCTTAATCTGTGTGATTTGTCCGTTCGTAAATGTTTATTTTTCAAAAAGCGAAATCTATTTTGATAAGATATGTCTGATCCGAGAATCAAACTTTATCGATAGCGAAAAACTTATACTCGTATTTTTAAAACTGAATTTATCGATAAACGATACCCCAGCCCTATCTAACCTCCGTCGTTAAAAATATTGCTGTTTGAACGCCGACTTCGCTTAGCGTTTTAATAAATTTGGAAAATTAAAGATTCATATCTGATTCGTGCACTAGTTAAAACACTCGGCTTTGATCAGGCGTAGGATAATTATTTGGCATCTAAATATTCGTGCTAGAAAAATATGATAATGTTTTTTAAGAGGCACTAATGATGAGCCACGGATGCGGCTGTAAAGGTTGCATCATTCTGGGCAAGATTCATTTAATCGTTTGGACCATTGACACGTTAGAAGAAGAAGAGGCACTTCGTGTGAATTTTCCACTAGAGGCGCTAGTAGCATAAGGTTTACAAAATGGCATTTGTTGATTAAACTTGGGCAACAGAGATTTAGATACAAATTATGTTTTCATAGATATAAGACCTATTTTCATCGAATATTCGCCCCCAACACCCCTTCTTCATCGATAGATACTCCTACTATTGGCGAGCTCCGTGGCGCAGTGTTTAAAACGCCTGCGACACGAGAGTGCCCGGGTTCGATCCCCGGTCAGGTCATAATGAAAAACGATCTTTTTCAGATTAACCTGGGTCTTGGATGTCTCTATAGTATATAGATCTATATAGTATCTATTATAAAATATAGTATCGTTGAGTTAGTATTCTACGACACAAGTTCACAACTTACCCTGGGGCTAGCTCAATTTGTGTTATTTGTCCCTATGTATTTATTTAATTATTCTAATCCAACTTTATGTGTGGTCGACACTTCTATATGTTTATACTTTCCATGCTGTAAAAAGTCTTGGATTATTTTTTGACTGGCCGCATGCTAAACGTCAATCCCCCTTGCCCCCAAGCTCCCTATATTTGTTATATGTAAATATATATTCTTGTGTATTTAATGTATACAAGAATTGATTGTTTATAGTAATCTTAATATATTAAACAAGTCAGTTTGTTAGAACACAGATAGGCCTCTCTCACTCACCGGACAAAGCGGTAAAGTTCCAACTAAAACGTTGATTTTCTTTTTGAGTGTGGTACTTCCCCGGACGAGCCGGCTCATTCATGCTACTGCCAAAATTAAATTTTGCCGATAGTGTGACTCTACTACGACTAAAACGGCTGCTTCTCTTCCCGCGTGAATCTGTTTTTTATCTCCGTGGAGAGGCATTTGTCCAGCAGTGGACTTCTTGGGGCTGAAATTATATTAAATTTGAGTCCCTTTTCCTAACAAAATAGCTCATATTGATCAAAGTGCACCGAAACTTTGCAAGGTGGTAATAAGAAATAAAATATTTACTTCTAACTTTTGTCAGCTTTAATTTTCATTCTAAATTGCACTGTATATTTTATCCATAGAGTTAAAAATCGACTAGCAAGTGAATTTTCTTTGAAACTCAAGTTTCAGCTCAATTACTTTCCTCCACTTCTCAATATTCGTCAAAGACTCCAATGCATACGAGTTTAGGAGAAATTTCCGCTTTGTAAACGTCTTGTTAGTACATTGTAATATTTACAGACAGACATATTAAAACTTGAAAATCTAGACTATTCTAGACTGTTAGACTACTATTTGTAAACTAACTGTCGCCCGCGGCTTCACTCAAGTTAATGTCGTATCCGCAGGAAATGAAATGGAATGAAAAATGAGAAATATTTATTGTAGAAATACAAACAAAAAATACAACTAATAAAGTGTACTACAATAGGTGATGGCTCAGTGTTACGCTGGACACATTTGTGACCAGCACTGATTTTCAACCTTGTTTTTGTGAACAGTACTCTTTACGGTATAAAAGGTAGCCTATGTGTTAATCCAGGCAAACCTATCTGCGTGCAAAATTTAATCAAAATCCGTTAAGCCGTTCTGGTGTGATTGAACATCTTTACATCATCAGCTCTTTTTAGTCTCCACTGCAGGAACATGACCCTCTCTGTACTACCGGAGCCATACTTGGCCAGAGCAGACAGGGGATTTTGCCTACACTCTTGCCTCCAGCTTCCGTGGTCCAGTGGTTAAGGCGTTTGCCTGTTGACCCGGGGGTCGTGGGTTCGATTCCCACCGGAAGCATACTTTGTTTAGTTGTTTCCAGTTTGGTTAGGAAATTGCAGGCTTGTATCACCTGATTGTCTGATAATAAAGATGATTCCGTGCTTCGGAAGGCACGTTAAGCCGGTGGTCCCGGCTGCCATCTGGTAGTTGTTAAAGGAACCACGTCAGAGGCCGAGAGGTGGTTCCGAAGAACTCTGACACCAGGGTGTGCATGGTCGATTGACTGTGACACCTACTCGAAATGATGATGATGCCTACACATTCCTCGCTTACATACTCACAAACTTTCGCGTTTATTATACTTGTAGGAAGTAAGGATATTCGTAAAGATAGGAAAGATTTGTGTGTGTGTTTGTAGTCCAGTAGTTTCGGAGCCTACCTAATAGACGACTAATGGACCGATTAAAAAAATCACTTTTAGAATCTTACATTATCTCTGAAGAACATAGGCTATAGAATAAATACCTATATAAACTCGTGTGAAGCCGGGGCAGATAGCTAAATATATTCGATTTCAAACATAATAGTCTAAATAAACTTTTAGACCTCCCTGGTTGATTTTGAACAATGTATTTAAAAATATATACACAGGTAAAATTGAATTTCACCCATCGAATTTGCAAAAAAATAAATCAGTTGTTCCATAGATTTTGGCCAAGTAGATATTCCACTTTAGTATCAATGAGCAGATATTTTTTTCACGATGTCGAAGTTGTTCCCATAATGAAAGTTATTCAGATTCGTGGTCTGAGTCACTCTTTAAACGTTTGCTAATAAATTTAATTTCAGTTTGTATATTTAGCAAATTTTGTATGTAAAGTAACGAGCACTACTCCAAAACAAACATAGCAGGCTGCCCCACGTCAGCAAGTGTCTGACGAAATTACGGTCCTCCGTCAGTCAGATATCGATGCTTAATTAAATACCAATCACATCTACCGCCTTGTTTCTTAGGGAATCGCTAGAGATGATAATAACTCCACGAAATCCTAACTAATCTATACTAATATTATAAAGCTGAAGAGTTTGTTTGATTGTTTGTTTGAACGCGCTAATCTCAGTAACTACTGGTTTAAATCGGAAAATTCTTTTTGTGTTGGATAGTTTATGTATTGAGGAAGGCTTTAGGCTATATAACATTATGCTGCGACCAATTGGAGCGAAGCATCAATAAAAAATGTTTTGAAAACGGGGGAAAATTATTCATCTATACTATTAATCAAAATAACAGAAATTGCCGCGGACGAAGTCGCGCTAGTCCTAACTAATATTATAAATGCGAAAGAGAGTTTGTTTGTTTGTTACGCTTTCACGTTGTAACTACTGAACTTATGATCATGAAATTTTGCATACACGTTGTCTAGGGTAAGGAGAAGGACATAAGGGTACATTTTATCCCGGGAAAAGTACTATCCCCGAGGGATCGACATTGACGCGGCGAAAGCTAGTATTTGAATATAATATATCAGGATTTTTAAATAAGTAAATTAAATATTAAGGACAGGGCAAAATTATTTAAAGAACACTTCATTATTATTTGTATCACAAACATACCTATTTGTAGGAAAAGGTAAGGAATATCACTACAAAACAAATAAATGATATATTTTATTTTTTTAAGATAATTAAAATTTATTTAGACGTTAGGTACTTAGCGGAAGTTCAAGCTACACACACTGAGTTAAATTAGGCACTTTGTTGATAAAAAATACATAATTTGTAAAAATTTCCAACTCTCTAACTATCACGGTTCATGTGATACAGCCTGGTGACAGACGTACAGTTAGACAGACAGGCAGACGTACAGCGGAGCTATATTAATAGGGTCCCGTTCAACCCTCTGAAAACGGAACCCTAAAAAAGGTTATTGTTGATAATACGTACCTACTAATTTTCGATATTAGACGTTATTCTGGACCAAATTTTAGGCAGTTTACAAAAACTCTAAGAAGGTTGGAAGTCATTATCATTTCGAGTAGGTGTCACGGTCAATCGACCATGCACACCCTGGTGTCAGAGTTCTTCGGAACCGCCTCTCGGCCTCTGACGTGGTTCCTTTAATGACTACCAGATGGTAGCCGAGAACACCGGCTTAACGTACCTTCCGAAGCACGGAATCATCTTTAATATCAGACAATCAGGTGATTCAAGCCTGAGCGCAAGAGGAGCCATATGTGAACGAAAATGTATTTAATTTAAGATTGTTAAAAAATAGAAAAATTAGTATTTGAAAAATTTGAGGATAACACCTTCTTAGAGTTTTTATAAACGACCACCCAAACAAACTAACGATTATTTGGGTTATAACAGCTCTATGTAGTTCTTCCTCAAGACGGCACTTCAATCAAGACCCTTCAGAGTGACACCTACCGAAGTAGATCCAATTTGCATCCGATACGCACGATCAGCTGATTTGATACGAATTACAATCGAGCATCTTGAGGATTTGCTAAATATTTCTTTGGAGATTTTGATCTCCGTGTGGCGAGCTCCGTGGCGCAGTGGTCAACACGCCAGCCTGCGACACAAGGTGCCCGGGTTCGATCCCTGGAAAAAAATCTTTTTCAGATTGACCTGGGTCTTGGATGTTTATCTATATATGTATCTATTATAAAATATAGCATCGTTGAGTTAGTATCCTACGACACAAGTCCACAACTTACTGTGGGGCTAAGGGCTAGCTCAATTTGTGTGATATGTCCTTATATATGCATATTAAACGCGCGGTGAAGTAGCGAAAGCTCACTTGGAGCTAGCCATGTCATGTCATCAGGTCTTTATAGTCTCCACTACAGAAGCACGACCCTCTCTGTACTACTAGAGCCATACTTGGCCAGAGCAGCCAGAGGACTTGGCCTACACTCTCCACGCTGGCCAGACGGGTTGGAGAGGTTTCTCAGATGTTTATAAGCTTTGTTTAGCTTGTATTTCCTAACTCGCCTGCTACGACATCCACGGGAAGACTTGGAGTGGTCCTATTCTACTCTGCCGGGTACCACACGGCGTTACGAGCGTACGAGCTAGCCATAGTCCTTCCAAAAATAAATGTCCATATATATTTATTTGATCACAGTTGCAAATAAAATTGCGTTTGTATTTGTTAACACGTGGTTATCTTTGAATGTTAAACGTTTTGTGCCTAAAGTGGTCGTTTTTAGCAAAAAACGCCAATGAAAGCTTTAAACTGTAGACAAACACTGTTTAATTAAATAGTTCCACATGAAATAAACCGAAATAACGTCTCTCGTTTTCTTAAAAGAAAAATTGCCAAAGTAGCAAAAATAAAAGAAAGTAAGGCATGAACTTTAAGGACTTTCTTTCTGACCAGTCTCCTTTTAGTTCCCAATTTAATGTTGATGATAAGCTTTGCTTAACCCAACCTGTATTCAAAACTTGTAGCTCTAAATAAACAGTAGCACAAATACTTATTTGGCAAAATAAATGAATCCCGCATTTCGTATAAGTATCAACGGAAAGCACACCACAGCGAATAATCTAAAAGCCATAAGCTTCAGACGAAAAATAGACTCGTATATTCAGAGTTGGACGCCAGTTAAGCTTGGTACAGGAATAAGTTACATTTCCTAGGAATAATTTGACTAGCTCCGTGGCGCAGCGGTCAACACGCAGCCTGCGACACGAGAGTGACTGGGTTCGATCCCCGGCCAGGTCAAGATGGAAAATGATCTTTTTCAGATTGGCCTGGGTCTTGGATGTATATCTATATATGTATTTGTTATAAAATATAGTATCGTTGAGTTAGTATCCCATAACACAAGTCTCGAACTTACTTTGGGGCTAGCTCAATCTGTGTGATTTGTCCGTATATATTTATTTATATTTATTAATTAACTAAGTCTTTTTTCATGATACAGGATGGCAAAATATGGTCATGGGATGTCATCCTCAACTACCTGTACGCGCGACCGGCCTTCCGAGCTGCTACTTGCTTTTCCCTCATTTATCCGAGTGAGTAGTATCTCAATACCTTTCACTCCCTTTCCAAATCCAACAAATTCCTATTCCCCAGCTTCAAAATGCTTGCAATGGGCAGCAGAATCGAAAGCACAAGAAGCCAAAGAAACTGAGCTCAGCAACCCGCCTGCCAAGCGTGGTAAGTATGGCAATATTCTCCCATGGAGCGAAGAATCCTTGGGAGAGGCCCATGCCCAACAGTGGACTTTTTCTGGCTGTAATGATGAGGATGGCAAACGAGCTAGCGAGTCCCCTGATCGTAAGTGATCACCGCTGCTCATATAAATAAATATATATGGACAAATCACACAGATTGAGCTAGCCCCAAAGCAAGTTCGAGACTTGTGTTATGGGATACTAACTCAACGATAGAGTTGCAGATACCCTAGATTGACACCCTGAAGTTGCAGTTAGATATTTGCGAGCTCCATGGCCAGTCTGCGACACGAGGGTGCCCGGGTTCGATCCCCGATCAGGTCATGATGGAAAACGATATTTTTCAGATTGACCAGCCGGCCTATTTGCTAACTCAGTGTACAACGTTGTGATAGTCATTTCAAAATACATTACGTTTTATATATCTTAAATGAAAATAGTCAATTATACGAAACCCGCAATGTATTTTAAAGTGACTATCAAAACGTTGGACACTGAGTTAGCAAATAGGCCGGCTGGTCTTGAATGTTTATCTATTTAAGTATCTATTATAAAATATAGTGGTGTTGAGTTAGCGTCCTACGACACAAGTTCACAACTTACTGTGGGGCTAGCTCAATTTGTGGGATATGTCCTTATAAATTTTTTGTATATTTATCTCCGCGGTAGCACTAATTAAGCTGGGGAAGGATAGAATTTTGTTGGATCTGAAAAGGGAATGGAGTTATTGGGATACTCACTCACATGAATGGGGAAAAAGCAAATAGAAACTCGGGAGGCCGGGCGCGCCTATCAGATGCTACCATACGCAGGTATGGTAGCATCTGATAGACGCGCCAAACAATTGAGGCTGACACCCTGACCTGGTATGTTTAAGTTAAATATTGACTGTGTATCCTAGACTTAACGTAGAACCAAACACTAATCCCCCTATACACATTAACAGTTCTCTGGGAGAGGGGTTTATACGAATGCTCTGAAACATCTCTTTGAAACAGATTTAATTGAATGCAATGAAAAAATAAATAATTACGGAAGGTAATTATTTTCGTCAATGTATATAATCAATATATATATACTATATAATACACGTCTTTTTCCCTTGCGGGCTAGATAGAGCCAAAGTCTTTGAGACCTAAAAGCCACATCAGGACTTTAGTGGGCGTTAGATGGAAGCGAAATCAAAATCGCCTACTACCAAGATTCTTCAGAGATTTCGCCCCTTCCATTGATCGTCATTTATGATCTGCGCGGGAAGAAAAGCAGCTGGTTCATTCTTTATTTCGTTTTTTTTAGACTAGCGTGTAGGATAGAACATTTTTGGATATATAATCATTACCATCTTCAAGTCTTTTTAGTCTCCACTGCAGGAGCATGACCCTCTCCATACCATACTTGACCAGAGCTGACAGAGGATTTGGCCTACACTCACCTCGCTGGCCAGACGGGTTGGAGAGGTCTCATTGATGTTTATGAGCTTTGTTTAGCTTGTATTTCCTTAGTTGCCTCTTACGACCTCCATGGGAAGAGTAGGAGTGGTCCTGTTCTACTGTACCGGAAACCACACGGCTAATAATATACACGGATATATAATGTTTCGTACTATTTGATTATTATTTGATAGATATTCTTAAGGATATTTACAGACAAAAAAATACTTTCATCATGCCGCATGAGGGAATTATAGGAGTTTTTTGAACTGGGGTAAAGGTATTTCGAAGAAACTTGCTCAGATGGATTAAAGATGAGCCAGTAGCAGCTCAGGGGACAGAGCGCGGGTACTAGATGCCATTACTGCAACAGGGTATTAGCAGCAGTTGTAGATTACGATTTTGAAGGGAGAACAGAAGCTGTTAGTGGCGTAGAGGAAAATCCTCCGTGAAATCCTGGGACCAACGCAAAGGGAACATGGGAGTGAGAGAGCCAGGAAGAATCAGGAAATCGAAGACCTTGTATCTGAGCCAAACATCATCGGTAAAATAAAATCAGCTCGTCTTCGGTGGTTCGGACACGTAGAGAGAATGGTAGAGAATCGAGTCGTAAAGAGAGCATACTCGGGTAGGCCGTCGACCGGTCGGCCGTCCTAGGTATCGCTGGTGCGACATGAAAGACCTACAAAGCCTCGGAGTTTACGATTTTCAACGGCTGGCAGATGACCGCACAAAATGGCGCTTTCTACTGTCGGAGGCCAAGATCCACTTTGGGTCGCTGCAGTAAGTAAGTAGATGATACCCCTAACCAGCTCGCACATCCCGTAACTCCATTACGTAGGTACATTCTTTTGATCAGCCATATCTTTGAATGATAATATCTAATAATCTCATAAATCGAAATCCATAAGACAGCAAACAAAAATACGTAACCAAACATAATCTTATTTATCGCAAGGGGCGAAAATGGGATTCGATGAGCAAAGACGCACTTAACGCTTTTGATGTCCATCCTGGGCCTCCCCTTTATTTGGACTTATGGTTAGGCCCTAGTCAGACGCGGAAGCGATTTTAGAAAGGGCCATAAGGCCTTTTTGCTAACTTAGTGTACAACGTTTTGATAGTCACTACAAAAAAACATTACGTTTTACATATCATAATCATCATCATCATTTCGTGTCACGGTCAATCGGCCATGCACACCCTGGTGTCAGAGTTCTTTGGAACCGCCTCTCGGCCTCTGACATGGTTCCATTAACGACTACCAGAATGGCAGCCGAGGCCAACGGCTTAACGTGCCTTTCGAAGCACGGATTTATTATATCAGACAATCAGGTGATTCAAGCCTGCAACCAAACCTGTACTAACCAAACTGGAAGCAACTAAACAAAGTATGCTTTATGAATCGAACCTACGACCCCCCGGGAGTCTTCAGGCCTTAACCACTGGACCACAGAGGTAGTATCTTAAATCTTAAAATAAAAATATTAATATTCAATCGTACTACCTGGACCAATATTCTTCGCCCTTAAATCCCCAATTTTTATATCCATATTTAGTTATAGTAGATACCTTGAAACAAATGTTACGCTTATTTCTTTACTAGCCCGTTAAATCCCACTGCTGGGCAAAGTTATCTCTCTTTGCTTTCCATTTTTCTCTATTAAATATATAAATATAAATATATACGGACAAATCACACAGATTGAACTAGCCCCAAAGTAAGTTCGAGACTTGTGTTATGGGATACTAACTCAACGATACTATATTTTATAACAAATACATATATAGATACACATCCAAGACCCAGGCCAATCTGAAATAGATCATTTTCCATCATGACCTGGCCGGGGATCGAACCCGGTCACTCCGTGTCGCAGGCTGGCGTGTTGACCGCTGCGCCACGGAGCTAGTCTAATATATGTCTATTTTGAGCTTATTACGAGTACATGACAGAAGATATAAATAAAAACCTGTCACGAAATTGAAAGACAATAACTTTCCGCTTTCGCTTGTCCACTAAGGGCACACTCTTATTATCACGTGTAGTAGGCCAGAATTTTCTTTCTTTGATTATAAGTCGGCCATTAGACTTATTTTGCCGCTAATATATGATTTAGAGGGTTGTAATGCCGTTAAACGTGTGTGGGATAGGGTGTTTATTAGATATTATATCTGGAGATGTTTTCTTGTGGTGCAGAGACAACGTATTACTGATATTTTATAAGTTACAATATTTTGTTAGTTATTTAGTTTTTTTAATCAAGTTTGTAGGATGTATATGTGTAAGATCAGGGGTGTCATCCTCCACTTCCTGTCCGGTGGTTGCAGGCTACTTGCTTTCTCCCATTCATCCGAATAGGAAACAATAACCTTCATTCCCTTCCCAAATCCATCAAATTTATATAAATAAATAAATAAATATATACGGACAAATCACACAGATTGAGCTAGCCCCAAGGTAAGTTCGAGACTTGTGTTATGGGATACTAACTCAACGATACTATATTTTATAACAAATACATATATAGATACACATCCAAGACCCAGGCCAATCTGAAAAAGATCATTTTCCATCTTGACCTGGCCGGGGATCGAACCCGGTCACTCCGTGTCGCAGGCTGGCGTGTTGACCACTGCGCCACGGAGCTAGTCTTATATTATCATTCTTTTTTACCCATCCCGAAAAGTGTACAACGCCGATAAAGTTTTCACTACAAAAAATAAGATTATTTTATTTATTACTAGCTTTCGCCCGCGGCTCCGCCCGCGTCAATGTCGATCCCTCGGGAATAGTACTTTTTCCCGGGATAAAAGGTAGCCTATGTCCTTCTCCACACTCCAGAGAACTTGTATGCAAAATTTCATGATGATCGGTTCAGTAGTTACGGCGTGAAAGCGTAACAAACAAACAAACATACAAACAAACAACAAACAAACAAACTCACTTTCGCATTTATAATATTAGTAAGGATAAGGATAAGGATTATTTTATACACAATAGGAAACAAAATTAAACTAATAACTGACAGTCGCATAATCTCCATTGAGATTTTCTTTACACTGACTTTGCCAAATTAAATTGGTAAGACTTAAACCATTCACGCACATATATACAATTATATAAGTCACAATCAATCAATTATATAAATATATTGTACAATACAAATCGAATCAAAATAGTGATGGGTTGCTAGCCGTATCGTCTACTAATATGATTCGGCAAAAACGTATTTGTATACAAGATGTGAGTGTGATGAGACTAAGAGAGAGCTATCGTGGCGTTTAAATCAAAACAAAGAATTCCTCCTTACATCAATACTCCTTTTTACAACCGCTGGGGTGGCTGTATTAATATATGTTAGCTAGACAGTAATGACAGTCGTCGATTACCGCTTATTGGGAAATATGGCGGTCGATAACGGCGTTTTGGGATCGCGGGAACGGTGTAGGAGATGCTATAAATATAGACAAAAACATTATTTCCTTGTTGATATTGATACAATATCACGTCTGTTTACGGGCTAAATAAACCTGATAGCAAATGCAACCCTAATGGGATATAGAATTGCAAGAAAAAAAAGGTAAACTAAAAAAAAAAGAAATAGGTTTCCCAGACAAAGACGAATTTCTATGGAAGGTCAAATGCTTTTTTTTTTGTGATTCACTTTTTTTTCTTGTCAAATCTGATAGCAAACGTGATTTTGAACCTTCTAGCTATATTAGAATCTCGTTATCAGAATCCCCAATGGGATATAGAATTGTAAGAAAAAAAAGTTAAAAAAGAAATAGGTCCCCCATACAAAGACGAATTTCTATAGAAGGTCAAATGTTTTTTTTTTGCTTTTTACCTTTTTTCCTTGCAATTCTGTATTCTATTAGGGATTCTGATTTCATGATTTAAAATATAGCTGGGCGGTTTAAAATCATGCTGTATAACGTCATAGCAAGACACTCTCGTAAGTTTTAGAGGCTTTTGTCGCCGTCTGTGTGTGGAAAAACGCCCACAATGCCTATTTTTGGCAGTGGCCACTGACAGTGATAAATCATTTCATTTCATTTCATTTCATTTCATTTCATTTCATTTCATTTCATTTCATTTCATTTCATATCATTTCATTTCATTTCATTTCATTTCATTTCATTTCATTTCATTTCATTTCATTTCATTTCATTTCATTTCATTTCATTTCATATCATTTCATTTCATTTCATTTCATTTCATTTCATTTCATTTCATTTCATTTGCATTAGTGTGCCTAACCTCACTACACTATTCTTCATCGGAAGCAGGTGGTAGTAGGTTTTAATTCCGGTCTGTTCGAGGGCGTGACGCCGGAGGTGTGGAACAGGGGCGTGGTAGTTTTGTTAGGGTTCCGTACTTCAAAAGGCAAAAACGGAACCCATAGGATCACCACGTTGTCGTCCATCTGTATGTCTGAGTCAAGATCCTTTTTCTTACCAACGCGTGGAGGTATCAAGCTGAAATTCACATCAAATAAGTGAGAATTTGAATATAATTCGATAAGTATTATTAAAAATGTAAATTGACGTGATAAAGGGCCCGAAAATGCCTGTTTATAAATAAATCTTTGAATCTTAGGTCTTTATTCTGTGCTTTAGGACTAGTTAAATCTGTGTGATTTGTCCGTATATTATTTTATATGTATCTATATCTCAAACCAAAACAACTAAAAGGTCCCCATACATTCTTATTGGTGGCATCATTAACTCCCTAGCTATTGGAAAAGTGCCTTAATATCTTATTAGAAATTACTGTCTGTCCTCCCAAGCCATTATGATCCTTATTGGCAAAGAATCAAGGGGAAACCAGCCAATATTCGCTTGTATTGGCAACTGAATGGAGTTTATGTACCTTGTGGTTGTTATTACGCGTATTGGGATGATCTTGGAATAAACATGTTCTAGATGTGCCAAGAAGTTTGGTAAGGTCAATGTGTTTTTATATACTTACATACTATCACATCTTTTTGCTTTGCAGGGTAGACAGTCTTTATATGTGACGTTCCACGGTTATAGGTGGAGGTTGGCATTTACGAAACTGTGTTATTTAAGCTTAGTAAAGTTGTATGATTTTTTAAGTGAAAACTTCTTTAGCTGCGTTCTGCACTTTTTGGGATGGATAAAAAATGTTAAACTCGCGTCAGGACACGTGACCTGATCGAAAATTCGTAAGACGGACACGTGACCTGAGACCGCCGACGCGGCGTAAGTCAGGAAATAATATCCCCCTTACTTTCACTCCTGCTGGCACTCCTGAAGTGCAACCTGTGGTTTTTTTTTTCTAAACATCATAAGCGCCAACCTCCATAAGGTCCTCCCGTGGTCACATACAATAACTTTTATTATTATAAACTAGCTGTTGCCCGCGGCTCCGCCCGCGTTAGTGTCGATTCGGGAACAGTAGAATTTCCCGGAATCAAACATACCCTATGTCCTTCCCCGGGCCTCACACCTCCATACCAAATTTCATCCAAATCAGTTCAACGGTTGAAGCGTAAAAAAATGACAGACAGAGTTACTTTCGCATTAAAACATTAGAATTAGTATGGAAGTATGGATATTATTTATAGTTCTAAGTCCAGAAATGAGAAAATTCCATAAAACCTTTACCCTCCCATTTTACCCCTTTAGGAGTGATTTTTTTCCATTTCACCCCCATATATATCTTTTTTAATTGTAATCGAGACCTTAATACCTATTTATTTTCATACTTCATAGTCCAGAAATGAGAAAATTTGCTAACAAACTTTACCCCTGCTAGGGGTTTTTTTTTCAGTTGACCTACATAGATCTTTTTCAATTGTAATCGTGAATTTATTTACCTATTTTCATTCTTCTAAGTCTAGAAATGAGTAAATTCCTATACAATCTCTACCCCGCTATTTTACCCCTTCAGGGGAAAATATCGTCCATTCTACCTACACAGATATTTTTAATTGTAACCTAGAACTTATATACTTATTTTTGTACTTCTAAGTCCAGAAATGAGACAATTCCATATAAATTTTACCCCTTTAGAAGTTAAATTTCTTAAATATACTTTCTTAGCGCTCACTCACATCATTAAAAGAACCGCTGTACCAAATTTCAAGTTTCTAGGCGCAACAGTTTCGGTTGGTTTGCCGTTTGCCCGCGGCTACGCCGCCGCCGTTAGTGTCCATCCCTCAGGAACAGTAGAATTTCCCGGAATAAACGGTACCCTATGTCCTTCCCCGGGTCTCAAACCTTATCCAAATTGAAGCGTGAAAAGAAGACAGACAGACAGACAGAGTTACTTTCGCATTTATAATATTAGTATGGATAGGTATAATGCTGTAGTATACTGATGATGAATTGACTTTGTATTTAAATTTTCTTATGTCACTTATTATTAAATCACTTACTATTTAAGTGTTATACACGGTGAACCATGCTGGGAACTCAAAAAAATTCGACATTTCCATACAAACTGGCTGGGCGTCGGGACTCTTTTGTATGGAAATGACGAATTTTTTTTTGAGTTCCCATCATTGGTACCATAGAAAAAGTTGTTCATTTTGATGGTCTGAGTCACCCCTTTAAGGGTCCAAAACGATGAAAAATTCACCGTGTATATTTGCAGGCAAACTAATGCCTTAAGTTCATTCAAATGGCGATAACTTTTTTTTTAATGAACCGATTTTTATAAAACAACCTTTAGATGTTTTGCTGAGTTAAAACAAAGCAATTGGTGAAAGTTTGAAGTAAATCGGTTCTGTATTTTCGGAGATAATCGTGATCATACATACAGACAGACAGACAGACAGACAGACAGACAGACAGACAAGAAATTCGAAAAAAAAATATTTTTGCTTTCTATTATTCTTTTTAAGTGTCCCTCTATCCATTTCAGTCAAAAATTCTAATTGTACAGACAAAATATTTTTACGGTTTTATTATATTATAGATAGATGTGATAGAAAGTTTGTTACGCCTTCACGCTCTATCTACTGAACCGATCATCATGATTTTTTTCTGGGGTACTTCGTCAAAGGTCATAGTGTAATTTTTTTCCGATGAAAAAGTACTGTTCCCGAGGGATCTACATTGAGCCGCGGGTGAGAACTAGTTTATAAAAGCGTGTCCCTTTGCAAAAGAGTTTAGAATCTGAATAATTTTTTTTACGTAGTAGGTAAAGCCCGATCAAAAATATAAAAACCCTCTACATGTAGCCGAAAACTATTCAAACTAATTAATTAAACTGGCGACGCTAACACTGCCGCCATTTATGTCAACTGTCACAGTGTGGTGTCTATTGTGCGTGGTCTATTTCTTGGATATTGTGTTATTTTACGTTAATATGCCGATAACTGTTAAAAGTCTTACATAATAACGAAGTATTTTTGGGAAATTCTGTGGGATTGATACAACAATGTCATAGTGTCGTGTATAACCATGGTTACTTTAGACCTGGTTTTTCATAACTTAGTAGTAGTTTATATAAATTTATAAAATAAAAAAAACGATAAATCGACGACCTAAACCAAACTACTGAACTGATTTTGATGAAATTTAATATGATGAAATAGTATTTTATTTCATATTTACCAAATGGGAAGTATAACGTGTAAATGTACCCTCGATATTCCCTTAAAGAGGCGAGTCAGCCTCAGCTCATGCTAGGAACTCAAAAAAAAATTGCCATTTTCATACAAAAGACTTCTGCCGCCCCGGCCAGTTTGTATGGGAATAACAATGTTTTTTAGGCTACAAGCAATTTTGTATGTCCTTTTAAGTAAGAAGACCTCCAAAAGAAGACCTCCGAAAGAAATTAGAAGCGTTTGAGATGTGGTGTTATCGCAGAATGCTACGCATAAGTTGGACGGACTGCATTACCAATGATGATGTTTTAAAGCGCGTAGGCAAGAAACTGGAACTTGTGAGGACCATTAAAACAAGAAAAGTCGCATATCTTGGTCACATCTTGAGAAATCGATAATATCATCTTCTCCAGACCATCATGATGGGAAAAATTGCCCGAAAGCGCATAGTGGGAGGACGCAAAATGTCATGGCTCAAAAACATCCGCCAGTGGACTGGAATTAAATCGGTGGAACAACTGTTCAGACTCGCCATGGACAAGACACGATTTAAAGAGCTGACGGCCAACCTTCAGTGATGAAACGGCACTTAAAGAAGAATGTCCTTTTATTTCAAGAACAGACTTTGATTATGTCATAGGAAAAAAAAATACATATCTGTATAACTCATCCAGTATTATTCTAATTCCTCGTCCACAATATTCGGTTTTGTCCCATGCGGTTATTACCACTATCTTAGCTGGACACATTTTTTTTATTCTTTTATGGGACATGTGCTCCACAGATACGGGATTTGGTGACAATAAAAGTCAATCAGTACTCAACAATGTCATTACGTTGTATCTTTTACCCGACTGCCGAAAAAGGAAGACTCCATGTATGCCGCTAGCAATCTGTTAGTTTGTATTCGAAGTTTATAAATTTGTCGCCAAAGGTATTTTTTTGTATTAAGAATGCATAGATTAAAAAAAAATGCGTCTAAGAATGTGTACTTTGGAATAGCTCCGTGGCGCAGCGGTCAACACGCCAGCCCGCGACACGGAGTGACCGGGTTCGATCCCCGGCCAGCCGGCCTATTTGCTAACTCAGTGTACGTTTTAATAGTCATTTCAAAATACATTGCGGCTTTCGTATGATTGACTATTTTTATCTAAGATACATAAAACGTAATGTATGACTGAAATTACTATCAAAACGTTGTACACTGAGTTAGCAAGTAGGCCGGCAGGTCAAGATGGAAAATGATCTTTTTCAGATTGGCCTGGGTCTTGGATGTGTATCTATATATGTATTTGTTATAAAATATAGTATCGTTGAGTTAGTATCCCATAACACAAGTCTCGAACTTACTTTGGGGCTAGCTCAATCTGTGTGATTTGTCCGTATATATTTATTTATTTTATTTATTTAATAATGCATTTTGTTAGAAGATGGCGTAGGGAGTTTTTAGAACGCGCTATTAAGATTTTTTACGTCTACCTAGGTATTTTGGTCTCCCAACGTTCTTTGATACTTGCACCCAGGATAGGCCCTTCAGGCAACGTAGCTCTTGGTCCATAAGGCAAAAGATGAGAATTGCTGCTCTCCAACGTCTTTTGCCATTGTTTCTCAGATTGGCCCTTCAGGCTTTGCATGCACGTATACGCGGCCCATCAGGAAATATGAGAGTTTGCTGTCTCTCCAAGCCTTGCGCACACAGGCAACGCCCAAAGCCGAGGTCCGTCCCTCCTGGTGGCCCTTAGATGATGTTGTCTATATATAGGCTGAGGACATTCTGCCCTCGCCTCAAACCTCGGCGAAGTAGCGAAAATTCGAAAGCTCACTTGGAGCTAGAGTCCATCCAAAAAAAAATTCTTTGATACTGAGATACTTGTACTGACCTACAGTGGTAGGCTACAATAAATCATAGTACCAAACAATCTTTGGTTTTATTGCGTATCCAATGCCTCTTGGGACCTAGGGTACTATTTTTGAGTGTGAAACTCGTCTTCGAGCGGTTTTTGTATGGAAAAATCGCTCGTTTACGAACGGCGTCATTTCTAAAATAGCACTCTAGTACTTTTACACAATCTATCACTATTTGGATTCAGCTTTGTTGCCAATCGCAAACTCCGAGGCTTTGTAGGTCTTTCATGAGCTCGTCACACCAGCGATACCTAAGACGGCTGACCGGTCGACGATCATCCGGCCTACCCGAGTATGCTCTCTTTACGGCTCGATCCTCTTCCATTCTCTCAACGTGTCCAAACCACCGAAGACGAGCTGATTTTATTTCACCGATGAATTTTGGCTCGGATTTCCTGGTTCTTCTGGGCTCTCCAACTCCTATCTTCCCTTTGCGTTGGTCCCAGAATTTTACGGATTTTCCTCTCTGTGTGTCAGGTAATTAATGAATTTCAAGCAATAAAGATATCATTAATTCATCCATTCATTCATTCATAAATCCATTCATTCATTCATATGTAGGTACATCTTATATTATCTTACTGAATTTTGAATTTAATGTATAAGATAGGTACATCAAATTGAATGGTTCATTTAAATATAATTACCGTCTAGAATCTTTCTTTAAATCTTTTAATATAGGAAATGCCATAATAATCAGTTGCAGATAAAACCTAACGACACAGCCTAATGACTGTTAACGTGCAATTAACTGCATTCGACTTGGAAAAATCCAATTCACCCGTAAAATCTTACAGCATAATATCTGTCACTCCTAATTAAAAAGCACCCTCTTTGGGGGTGGTTTTTCAATCATCTGTGTGAGTTGCCCCCTCATTTATTTGGTGCTTGTTATGTCTTGGAAAATAAGGAGTGTTTGTTGATATAATCTTTCATATGAAAAATTTACTTTCGTCAAACTATTGAAACGATTTTGATAAAATTTAAATGGGACTATAAAAGCATACCCTTTCGAATTAAAAATGTTTTTTTTGTTTGAAATCGGTTTTCAGGGTTACGCGGTAACAAACATAAAAAAAATACAATTAAATTGTTAACCCACATTTTTTTTAAGTCGGTTAGAAACCAGTACTATTACAATGGTTAACACGTGTTCTTACTAAGAATCCGCAAGGGAAAAAGACGTGATAGTTAGTATGTATGTATACTAAGAACTTCTTAATATACATACATACTAACCATCACGTCTTTTTACCTTGCGGGTTAGACAGAGACCATGTCTTTAAGACTTAAAATCAACGTTGGGCATGTTGATAAGCGTTAGATATCAAAATAGTGATGGATTGCTAACTAGTGCGTGTAATAAAGATAAACATCCAAAAGCCAGGCCAATTTAAAAAAAAACTCATTTTCCATTAAGATGCCTGGGTTTGATCCTCGGTCAGGTTAAGACCTGACCGAGGATCGAACCCAGGCACTCTCGTGTCGCAAGCTGGCGTGTTAACCACTGCGCCACGGTCATAAAATGATAAAGATACCTACATTATTACATTTTATTATCATTTATTACATTATTATCATAATCATCTCACCAGCCCATTTTCCAATCACTGCTAAGCATTATTATAATAATTATTATAAACTTATTGGCCGTGAAGGATTCACGCTACCGGCAAAATTCATTGTTGCTAGTAGCATTAATGGGCCGGCTCATCCGGGGACCACACTCTCACAGAAAATCGACGATTGAGTAGCTTTACCGCTTCTATGCTTCGTTCGGTGAGTGAGAGAACTGCTCCCATGTCCTCCCCCATCTCCTTGAAAGGCTGGCAACGCTCGTGTCACACCCTAGTGTTGCAGTTGTCCTTGGGCAGCGGTGATCACTTACCATCAGGTAACTCACATGCAAGTTTGCCGTCCTATATCATAAAAAAATAAGGTTATTATTTTTTGCCAAGTAACATATCTACACTATACGAAAGCTCCAATAAATCGAACATCACTTCACCACAACTACAAAGGGTAAAAGCACTCAGAAACGTCTAAGCTTCCCCCCGAACAGCAGGAAGCGAAATGACACGATCGGGGGTGGATCCGCCATTTTATTTTTAATGTTTATTGCTTTTGCCAGATAAATTCGTCCCAAGGGGTGTGAGGAGAGGAATCAATGCGGTCGGATTTCCTTATAAGAATGACGCTACTACGGGTTTTCGATGCCAGTGAGTTCTTTTTCTTCTTGTCAGGTCGGTGGCTCAAAACTATCCACTACGTCGCTATTTTAAATCCTCTTTCCAAAGCCTTATAAAGGTTTTAATGCAGTTAGTGAATTCTGACAGTGAGTATTCTGTGAAATGAATGGTAGCAATACAGAAATCTCATATCACTGATGATGATAATAGACAAAAAAATTTAAAAGTCGGCTAATACCAGTACAAATTGAGAACTTTTAGCCAAACTCCACGATGTTTCAATTTAGCCATCTGGTAGTTATTATTTTGAAAAGTGTATTTTATTTGCTAAAATCGATTAAAATGAAATTAGTAATAACTTGCACATCACAAAAAAAATGCGTGTATTTATCTAGTAATCGTAAGGGATGTTCGTTACTTTTGTAAACATATAAGTATAACTTAATTTTAGTGTTACAAAAGTAACGGTATTATATTTTTCTTTCATAGAACATTCAGATTTGAATATAACATCCCATGAAATATAATTGTACTCGTATGTCCCGCGGCTAAAGTTAAATTCTGGCATTATGTAAATATTTCAAAAGAAATATATGAAATAATTTTTTTATTATGGTATAGGGCGGCAAACGAGTCACCTGATGGTAAGCTATCAACGCTGCCCATGGACAACTGCAACACAAGGGTGTAACAGGAGCGCTGCCGGCCTTTCAAGGCAATGGGAGAAGGACATGGGGGGAGGAAACAGGGAAAGGATGGGCCCCCGCGCTAAAGCTTCTAATCAAACGTACAAAAAGCGCTAAAGCTTGTACTCAAACGTCGATTTTCTGTGAGAGCGATTAATATATAATTAAGCTTTTTCAGTGGATAAAAATCTATAAAATTTCCCGACACAAGAAAACTAACTTTAAACCTACGATGTCATTCGTGATTCTCACACCAAACTCGCACGAAGACTTCGCACAAATGGTACCGCCCCCTTAGCAGTCATTTTAGGCGCAGATGTTTTCTATGTTAATTCTATTGTTTTTTTGTTAATTTTTATGCTCCTTTTCATGGTCGATTACGTTCGCCCGTTTTTTCCAGGATTAATGCTAATGTAGCTAAAATCTTTGCTTTAATTCCTTTCCATTTTGAGACGGAAGCTTTCAGATTTGATGGCCAATGACTGTAGATAGAAGATATTTATATATACTAATCACTTCTTTGTCACTGTCGGCCTAGGAAATAAAACGCTGAAGAGTTTGTTTGTTTATTTGTTTGAAAGCGCTAATCTCAGGAACTACTGGTTCAAATTGGAAAATTCTTTTCGTGTTGGATAGTCCATTTATTGAGGAAAGTTTTAGGCTATACAACATCACGCTGCAACTAATAGGAGCGAAGCATCAATAAAAAATGTTGGTGGGCGTAAAAGTGAAAAACAGAAACGTAATAGTGATGGGTTTTCGCCCACTCCCTTACCGGGTTTTTACGATCAGCGCGGGAAGCGAAGCAGCTGGCACATTCAACGTTCTTTCTTTTCTCCCAGACCAGCATGGACAATAACCTTGTCAACAATCTTAAAACAACACTCATATTTTAAAACAAAAATATTCCTAGCCCGGTACTTAAAAACAGCACAAAACCACCCCCACCCCAAAATCCATCTAGGGAATTAATGTTCGAAAAAAATGCACAAGTAGATGTCGAAATATTCGAGTGCTCGATTCGAATTCATTTCGGCTAATTTTGACGTTGATAAGACCAATTTGATGAGACCCTCGGGTTTTAGGTTACGATTGGGAGAGAAATCAATATGACATAATGAGACGACAGATGTTGCTAGTTGAAAAAAATACGGTTTAAATATCTGTGGCCTAGTGGTCATCGAGGTTAGCCGTGTGGTTTCCGGCAGAGTACAATAGGACCACTCCTAGTCTTCCCATGGAGGTCGTAAGAGGTGACTTAGAAAATACAAACTAAACAAAGCTCATAAACATCAATTAGCCCTCTCCAACCCGTCTGGCCAGCGAGGAGAGTGTATGCCAAATCCTCTGTCTGCTCTGGCCAAGTATGGCTCAGGTAGTAGAGAGAGGGTCATGCTCCTGCAGTGGAGACTAAAAAGACCTGATGATGATGAGTGGTCATCATACCAGGCTGCTACTCCGAAGTTCCCGGATTCGATTACCGGTTAGGTCAAGATGGAAAGCGATGTTGTACAGATTGGCCTGGGTCTTGGATGTTTATCTATACGGGATGTTAGGGTAAACACCGTTGTCCTTTAAGCAAATAAGCCCGTCAAAATGAACAACTTTTACTATAGCACCAATGCAGAGAACTCAAAAAATATTGACATTTTCATACAAATTGCCGACCCGGAAAAAAGAATTGGGTTCTCAGCATTGGTCCCATAGTACAATAAAGGTTGTTCATTTCGATGAGTTGATTTAATCGTTTTAAGGACAACGGTGTTAACCTTAACACCCTGTATACAGCGTGTGAATGTACCCGCGACGTTTCCTTAAAGGGGTGACTGAGACCATCAATATGAACAACTTTTCCTATGAGACCAATTCTGGGAACTTAAAAATAATTGGCATTTCCTTACAAAAGAGTTCTGCCGCCGGTATGGGAATGTCGAATTTGTTTTTGAGCTCCCAGCATTGTTCCCATAAGAAAAGTTGTTCATATTGATGGGCTGAGTCACCCCGTCAAGGGTACGTCGAGGGTCAATTTACATGCTGTATGTTATATATAAAATATAGTATACTTGAGTTAGTATCCCATAACACAAATCTCGAACTTACTTTGGGGCTAGCTAAATCTGTGTTAGCGTCTAGCTGTATCCATATATATACAAACACACATTAATAACGTTTTTTCCCTTACGAGCTAGACAGAGCTTGGTATTATGAGACCACAAACGAACTTATTCTGACGAAAAAGGAATCTGGTTAATGTGTCCTTTTCGAAAACGGAATTAAATTATTTATGGGTTGCTGTCCATCACTGCTTTGATTTTCTGGTAGCCACGTCGCGTCGCGTCGCTATTTAATTCATACTTTTTAGGGTTCCATACCTCACAAGGAAAAAAAACGGACCCTTATATCACTTTGTTGTCCGTCTGTCTGTCTATCAATTTTTATCAGAAACGCGTAGAGGTATCAAACTGAGATTCATATCAAATACTCAGGTCTACTGCCCCCTTGAGCTGTGCAAAAATCAAATCTCTTAGCCGACGCAATCAGAAGATACAGCCGTTTAAGCATTCGAGAATCAAAACCTACAGGGTACTTCCCGTAAACTCAGAATATTGAAATTTGGTACGAAGCAACGTCTTATAGTACAGATAAAGAAATAAAATACAAAACGCATACATATTAAGTTACATCATATAATAAAAATAGTTTTAATAATCAAAACCTACAGGGTACTTCCCGTAAACTCAGAATATTGAAATTTGGTACGAAGCAACGTCTTATAGTACAGATAAAGAAATAAAATACAAAAAGTATACATATTAAGTTACATCATATAATAAAAATAGTTTTAATAATCAAAACCTACAGGGTACTTCCCGTAAACTCAGAATATTGAAATTTGGTACGAAGCAACGTCTTATAGTACAGATAAAGAAATAAAATACAAAAAGTATACATATTAAGTTACATCATATAATAAAAATAGTTTTAATAATCAAAACCTACAGGGTACTTCCCGTAAACTCAGAATATTGAAATTTGGTACGAACTAACGTCTTATAGCACGGATAAATAAAAATTTGCGAAAAGCATACATTTTTATTTACATCAGATAATAAAAATATTTTTAATAATTTTTACTTTTTAATACTTATTACTGACTAGCTTTCGCCCGCGGCTCCGCCCGCGTAAATGTCGATCCCTCGGGAATAGTACTTTTTCCCGGGATAAAAGGTAGCCTATGTCCTTCTCCGTACTCCAGAGAACTTGTATGCAAAATTTCATGATGATCGGTTTAGTAGTTACGGCTTGAAAGCGTAACAAACAAACAAACAAACTCACTTTCGCATTTATAATATTAGTTAGGATAATGGTAATACGCGAGTCCGACTCGCACTTGGCCGACTTTTTTTATTATTATTACCAAACTCACTATTTTTCTCGACATGCAAAACAGAAGCTCAGCCCAGTCTGGTGCACATCCTGAGGGCGAATTTTTTAAACTGTCGTTAATTTTGAGCATAATTTCGAGATGCCTGCTCCTGTGGGATCTTTGGGGGTCGATTAATCTGTGTTTAATGTCACCCCCAAAATAAAACTAGCTAATCAACAGATTGCAAATTTTTTTGAACGTTTCGCTTCGGGGCTTCTATTGTTTTGATGTGCTTTTGAGGATTTTAAAAATCCCTCTGAATAGTTGAATTTTTAAATATATAAATACCTATTTTTATGCATTTAACTGGCGAAGTGGGTGCTGGGAGATACACACATATCGAGCAAAATGGCTAGCTCCGTGGCGCAGCGGTCAACACGCCAGCCTGCAACACGAGAGTGTCCGGGTTCGATCCCCGGCCAGGTCAAGATGGAAAATAATCTTTTTCAGATTGGCCTGGGTCTTGTATGTATATCTATTTGTTATATATAGTATCGTTAAGTATCCCATAACGCAAGTCTCGAACTTACTTTGGGGCTAGCTCAATCTGTGTGATTTGACCGTATATATTTATATCACGTCTTTTTCCCTTGCGGGGTAGACAGGTCTTTAAGACTTAAAAGCCATATTTAGCATATTGGAAAAAAAATGGTTTAAATAAGAGCATATTTTTTGAATATTTTGGTACGAAGTTCCTTATGTTTGATTCATCATCCTTATGGAAGTATTCCTGAAAAAGCGTATCGTTATAGCCAGTGGACTGGCTGTCAGTTGACTTATTATCGAAAAAAAGTTAAGAAAAAAGGATCATTTTCCATTTTGACCTGACCGGGGATCGAACCCGGGCACCCTCCCGTCACAGGCTGGCGTGGTAACGCCACGGAGCTCGCCAACAAATATATTTTTAGGACAATAAATACTTATATAAAAGAACTAGCTGCCCCGGCGAACTTCGTTTCGCCATAAGTTAAAAACTATCCTATCTCTCAAGTTGGATCGAACTGCACATGGTGTGCGAATTTTATTATAATCGGTTAAGTGGTTTAGGAGTCCATTGAGGACAAACATTGTGACACGAGATTTATATATATTAAGAGATTGAAAAAGTATTTTTTTAAATAAATAAATAAAAATAAATTTTGTCGGTCGTATATTTTTGTCATAGTAAATATACAGAAGTGTCATTCAGAGAACAAAGAACAAATAATTCGCACAAACTGTATAAACCGCGCTGCTTTAAGTATATTTTCTCAAAAAAAGCTTATTACATGTGTATTAAGCATGTAGATTAAGCTTAGTTAAGCTTAATATGTAAGTAATCTTCCATTGCAAATGAGAAAATTAGATGGAAAGCAGTTTAAACTAACAATAACAAATTGGCCGAATGAAAAGTGTTTTACAGAGTTCAAGAATATTTTAACTTTAAATAGTTTTAGCATTAAGATTTTTTTTTGCAAATAAATGGTATGATTTATGTGTATAAAATTTCTGCATGTATGTTTTAAAAATGTAAATGTTCTTATTTGGTGGCTCGTCTGCTTGTTTGCCGTCAAATGTACATAAAAAAACTAATAAATTTTACTTTTTTATTGTATAATACCCAAACCCGACAATAATAAAGATAAAACAAACATATTAATAACAGTAATTCCAAAATAAAATATTCTTAAAATAATAATAAATATTATCTTCCTATAAAAACAAAAATACTTCACCAAACTCATTAAGGCCCTATTCTCTAATTTAAACGCCAGTAGTACTGTTAAACATCAAAGGACAATCAATGCTAATCGTTTCGGAGTGAAGCAATACCTAATCAACAGACAGATTGGCTCTGTACTGTTAATATTAAATTTGCCAAGTCGATTTCATTTTTCATTTATTCTTTGGGGGTAAAAGTGCATAGATTTACTAGATGTGGCAATATAGGTTTTAGTATAACAAGGTCTTATTTAACTGCCTCCGTGGTCCAGTAGTTATAAATAAATAAATAAATAAATATAAAATAAATAAATAAATATATACGGAAAAATCACACAGATTGTGCTAGCCCTAAGGTAAGTTCGAGACTTGTGTTATGGGATACTAACAAAGCGGAGACCAGTAAAAGCAGCAACAAACTGCACAGCGCATTTGCTCCAAATAATGTCGTCAGGTAAAATATCATTTTTAGGGTTGCGTACCTCAAAAGTAAAAAACGGAGCCCTTATAGGATCACTCGGTTGACTATCTGTCTGTCTGTCAAGACTTTTCTCAGGAATACGTAGAGGTATCAAGTTGAAATTTATATCAAATACTCAAATCTATTGTCCCTTGGAGTAGTGAAAAAAAAACTTTAATCCAATATAACGTACGGAACGCTTTATCCGACTTGCACTTGGCCGGTTTTTTTGACATTTCTTACAAGAAACGGAAAAAATAGTTAAATAACTTAGAATGAAAAAGAAATATCCTATAGTGTAGTATGCAATTAGATAAAAAAAGATTATTGCATACTTATAAGTTATTAAAGTCACTTCTTGTTATCTATCTCCGAGGATCCCCAGTCAATACCAGTTCCTATATAAAATTTCCCTCAGGGTTGCTCCCTGTAGAAAAATACATTTTTCCTTTGCACAGCCCTTGTTTAACCCCCAAACACAGCTAATTTCTAAAGAAGATGGCTGATTTATTATTGATGCGCCTCTTGGATTGGTCTGTTTGTCTTTTACGTTAATTTCTACTTTTTAATCCCCTTGACATGATTATTTGATGAGAGATGGTATTGTTTTGGTATATTTTTATTGAGGATTTTCAATGGGCGTTTTATGACTGACTAATTCAAGAGACAGTGAATCTTCGTGCTGGATTAAGTCGTTGGATTTGGAAAGAAGGTGAAGATATATGGATACTACTCACTCGGCAGAATGGGGGATAAGCAAGTAGCAGCTCGGGAGGTCGGACACTCGTACCCGATGCCATACCTACAACCACCGGACAGACAGTTTAGGATGACACCCGTGATCCCAACGTCAAACGTCAATCACCATCAACATCATCAGGTCTTTTTAGTCTCCACTGCAAGAGCATGCCCCCCTATGTACTACCGGAGCCATACTTAGCCAGTCCAGACAGAGGATTTGGCCTACACTCTCCTCGCTGGCCAGACGGGTTGGAGAGGTCTCATTGATGTTTATGAGCTTTGTTTAGCTTGTATTTCCTAAGTAGCTCTTACGACCTTCATGGGAAGACTAGGGGTGGTCCTATTCTCTGCCGGAAACCAAACGTCAATAAATATTGCTTAATTGTCTAAAATATATTTTTCCATAATATCACGAAATAACATAGTCACGTCTTTTCCCCTGGCGGGGTAGACAGAGCCCGGGTCTTTAAGATCCAAAAGCCACGTTTAGCATATTGGTAGGCGGTAGGTGAAAATGGAATCGAAATAGTGATGGATTGCTAGCCGCATCGCCTCCTATTATGATTTGTCAGATGTGCCCATTAACTCGATCGCTTTTTACTATCTGTGCAGAAGGAGAAGCAGCTGGTACATTCTTCGTTTTCTCTTTTCTCCCAAAGCAGCATAGAAGAATACCATCATCATCATCAGGTCCTTTTTAGTCTCTACTACAGGAGCACGACCCTCTCTGTACTACTAGGGCCATACTTGGCCAGAGCAGCCAGAGGACTTGGCCTATACTCTCCACGCTGGCCAGACGGGTTGGCGAGGAGAAGAATATATGCAATGAAATTTATATAAGCCTTATATTCAATTGGCTGTCCTCCCAAATTCCGATTGGCGTTAATTAAAAAAAGCTGCGGAGGGTCCCGTAGCGTTTTAGTTTCAATTGACTCTTTTATTTAATCAAGGGCCGCGGAGTTTTTATACTGCTAAAATGCTGCTTATTAGCACTAAAAGGTTCTTTAAAAAAATTACGCCAACCTGTCTTGCCAACGTGGAGAGTGTAGGCCAAATCCTCTGCCTGTTCTAGTAAAATATGCTCTGATAGTACAGAGAGTGAGACTGATCTGATAGTAGTGGAGACTAAAAAGACCTGATGATGATGAATATGTACAAACTGCGCTCGCCAACCCGCCTGCCAAGCTTGGTGAGTATAACAATATAATTGTATGGCTCCCATGGAACGGGAATAATCCTTACTAATATTATAAATGCGAAAGTGAGTTTGTTTGTTTGTTTATTTGTTTGTTTGTTTGTTACGCTTTCACGCCGTAACTACTGAATCGATCATCATGAAATTTTGCATACAAGTTCTCTGGAGTATGGAGAAGGACATAGGCTACCTTTTATCCCGGGAAAAAGTGTACTATTCCCGTGGGGTCGACATTGACGCGGGCGGAGCCGCGGGCGAAAGCTAGTAATGTATAAAGCGTGTGTTAAATAAATGTGATCACTAATTCCCATTAGTGAGCTATTAAAAAAATTTTAAACTTTTATTTAATAGAGGTCAATTCAACTGAGAATTGTTGATGTCAGTAATTTACTTATGCCTAAGTTTGATGCCACTTCCAAAGCGGAGTGCAGAAGAAGCGGCAACAAACTGCACAGCGCATATTCTCCAATCGACGTCAACTTACAATTTTAGTTAATCTTAAAAACTAGGTAGGTAACTGAGTACCACAAGTACCACAAGGATCAATCTTGGGCCCCTTGTTTTTTATAACTTTCATGAATGACCTAATTACGCATATGTCGATTAGTGCACCGGAATCGGTTAATTTGGTAGTATACGCAGATGATACAAACGCAATAGTTTCTGCTGATAATATAACCGATTTGAATAAGTGTGTAAATCAAACATTAAAATGCTTTTTGGACTGGTTTTTAGTTAATGGACTTAAAGTAAACACATCAAAAACCAACGTGGTGTTGTTTAAAACAACTTCTAGGAACCAAGAGAAGCTTGTTTGCACAATAAATGGTGAGGAAGTTCAGTGTGTAGAAGAGGTCAAGTTCTTGGGAGTACACTTGGACAGTTTATTAAACTGGAAACTGGAGCTCAAGGAAATGGAAAAAAATGTAAGCTCAGCTTGTTATGTTTTGCGGAGTCTCAGAGATGAAGTAGACATAATACATCTTAAGCAGGTTTACTTTGCTCTAGTTGAGTCAAGAATACGGTATAGCATATTATTCTGGGGTGGTAGTTATAAATATAACATTGAAAAAGCATTCATATTCCAGAAAAGGGCAATAAGAACTATGGTCAGAATTCGTCAACAAGAGTCATGTAAAACTCACTTCATAAAATTAGAAATTCTTACCATTCCCAGTTTATATATTATGGTTTTGTTACTAAATTTAGCGAAACATATACGAGAATATGAAAATGATGACGAGAGGAAAAAAAGAGAGAATTCAAGACGAAAAGATCTAGCTGCTAAATCTATCCCTCGATTAAACATTGTTCAACACAGCTCCTACTTTCAATCGATAACTTTTTTTAATAAACTGCCTACAGACTTAAAGGCTTCCATTTATTACAGTAACTTTAAAGACAAACTAAAATATTTTTTATTGATGAAGTGCTTCTACAGTATTGATGATTTCCTTAAATCAGCAAATTAACTATATTGACTTTTTAGAAAATATGGAATCAAATTGTATAAATTGACATTTGTATTGGATAAATTTTATTTAATTACCCACATATGTTCATAATAATTATAAAAATATCTCTGTAATCTAGGATAAACATTTCAACACAATTGTTTTTTTGTTATGAAATAAATGAATTGAATTGAAATTGAATTGAGTATATATTCATCATCATCATCATCATATAGGTGTCACGGTCAATCGACCATTCACACCCTGGTGTCAGAGTTGTTCGGAACCGCCTAACGGCCTCTGACGTGCTTCCTTTAACGACTACCAGATGGCAGCCGGGACCAATGGCTTAACGTGCCTTCCGAAGCACGGAATCATCTTTATTTTCAGACAACCAGGTGATTCAAGCCTGCAATGTTGTCCTATTGTCCTTATTAAAGTCATTATAAATTGCAGTAACATTTTAGTGGCCCGTAGTTTTTCCGCATCCCATTTTGATAATTGTCAGCATCCCATCTCACTCAATCACAGTGATAATTAACTGATTAATTTCACTTAAGTACGTTTGGAGTTTTATTTTAAAAATATTTTCATTAGTTTGTTAGAGTACCAAAATTATACGAGTAAAAATTGTGCCTCCTTCGGTAATTTCTGTGTCTAAAAAAAACCACCTAAGAGCGAGTCGGACTCGCGCATGAAGGGTTCCGTACCGTTATCTATAAAAAACCGGCCAAGTGCGAGTTAGACTCACGCACGAAAGGTTCCGTACCGTTTAATATAAAAACAGCAAAAAAATTATGTCTGTTGTATGGGAGCCCCCCTTTAATATTCATTTTATAATATTATTATTTCATTATTTATTTTTAAAGTGAATATATAAGTAAATATTTCAAGCGTCTACCTGTTGCCGTTATCAATATCAAGTAAAAACAAGCAAAAACATCACGTTTGTTGTATGGAATCCCCCTTAAATATTAGTTTAATTCTATTTTTTTGTATTTTTTGTTATAGCGGCAACAGAAATACATCATCTGTAAAAAATTTAAATGTCTAACTATCGCGGTTCATGAGATACAGCTTGGTGACAGACTGACAGCGGAGTGATATTAATAGGGTCCCGTTTTTACCCTTTGGGTACGGAACCCTAAAAAGCGAGTCCTCAACGTAATATTGTACCATTACTTCTCTATACCAGAATGGATTGTCTGGAAATCCCAAAAATCCAATAAAATCTACCAAATAACCATTTATGACCCAATGATCGGCTATAAGCCGGGGTGAACTCCCAAAGGGTTAAAGGTCAGGCCGGACACACTGACATATGCGTTTCGATTTACGCGCAATTGTTTTAGATTGAGGTTATTTCGTTTGTTAGATTGATATTGGGGCGGTGATTTTTCCCATGAGAAATTATTAGGGGCATGTTTTCTTTTTCTGACCTCCGAAAAGGAATGACGGTGTTATATTTGATCATCATCATCATTTCTTGTAGGTGTCACGGTCAATCGACCATGCACACCCTGGTGTCAGAGTTGTTCGGGACCGTCTCTCGGCCTCTGACGTGGTTCCTTTAACGACAGATGGCAGCCGGGACCGACGGCAAATATATTTGATCACAAATAGTAATTCTTGAATCAATTTCCAATGCTGGTCGAGGAGAGAAGGCAAATAAAGAATGTGCTTATTAAATTTCTGCGGAGGTCGTTTATATGAATACTAGCTGTTACCCGCGGCGTCTCTCGCGTGAATTCCAGTTTTACTGAATCGTATTTTCAATAACAAAAATACTGTAAATAAAACCACTTTTATACGGTATTATCGCGTATATTACATTATTTTTACACCTAGCGTTTCGAAAACTTTACAGTTTTCATGATCGCAGGTAGACTAAGTTGACATTCGTCTTTGTGTTAAATGAACTATACAAAAGTACCGCCTACAATATTTATTGATCACGTTCCGGATGTACACAGTATTGGCTCACGGTGTCTGAAGCTATCGTATCTTATATTATAGCTATCGCGAAAACAACAGAAACCAAAAATACTTTATTTAAAAATAACTTTGTAAAAAAATTGCTACGAATGTTTCACAGGTTTATAATTGTACAGACTCAGTACTCTCGTTGTTAAGTTTTAGCTTAGCATTTTGGTACTCTCTATACCTTCTTCTCTATTTCTAGTCATCATCATCATCATCATCATAGTCAGCCTATCGGAGCCCATTTTTGGACAAAGGCCTCTCCCAGTTCCTTCCACTTCTTCTTGTCTTGTGTGTGTCTTCTCCATAACTTGCCAGCCACCTTTGAGATGTCATCTTCCCAGCGCGTCCTCGGTTTTCCCGGGTTTCTATACCCCATTCTTGGCCGCCAAACAGAAATTAGCTGACTCCATCTGTTATCTGCGCACCTCATAAGGTGTCCAGCCCATTGCTACTTAAGCCTGGCAATTCTCGCTCCAACGTCCACTACTCCAGATCGTCTTCTGATCTCTGCATTTCGTATGCAGTCTCGGACTCTATTTCTAGTAAATAGATTAATATTATATATATATTTATTTATTTAATTTATTCATTTTATATATATAATCTATTTGCTACAATCTTTAGTCGTGGTAGAGCCACGCTACCGGCAAAGTGTATTGCTAGTAGCGTGAATGGGCCGGCCCGTTCGGGGAAGTACCACACTCTCACAGAAAATCAAAGTCTGAGTAGAAGCTTTACCACTTCTATGCTTCGATCGGTGAGTGAGCCGGAGGCCCATCTTTCTCCCCTACCCATTTCCGTCCCCTAACTCCTTGAAAGGCCGACAACGCACCTGTCACACCCTGGTGTTGCAGTTGTCCATGGGCAGCGGTGATCACTTACCATCAGGTGACCCGCTTGCTCGTTTGCCGTCTTGTACCATAAAAAAAAACTCTAACTCGCTCTAACTGTTGGTCTCAAACTCTTCTAGTTTTAGGATCGCTACCTAAAGATGGCTGACCAAAATGACACTTGATATTCCTAGACATGGTAAGTGACCCATATAACTGAAGAAACCGAATAGGGCTCTGTATGAATGCGACCAGCGATGTATGACCGATGTGGAGGCTGCCCGTTGTTGTATTGAATGCTAGAGTTTTCTATATACAGGTCGATATTTGATAAACACTTACATTATTTTCATAGGTTTTTTTTTTGTTTTTAACAAAGTTAATTGCGCATAATATTTAATTAATAAAACTTATTATCAAAATATGAATTTATTTAAGTACTTTTAATAGACTAGTATCAGCATTTTACTATTTAATTTGGCAATGCTGCTAGTCTTTTCGGCAGGATGTCCAGACCCAGAAATGACCACCCGGAGTATTTATAAATATACATCTTTAGGTACTTTATTTGATATTTTTGTTAGGTCATATGTTAATAATTATATTGCCATATAATTATTTATCAATTGAATAATAGTATCATTATTCCTATGAAAACAATGGTTGTCTATAAAGATATGTAATAATGGCGAAAGAGAGGTAGATGCGTCACAAGCCGACCGCTTAGGCAGGTCGTGCCTCTCTATCGCTTGTTCCGTGTTCTCGCTTGCACACGGAACGTGACACTTGTTTGTGTATGCAGCCAGCGTTCATCGATTTATATGACGTTATCACGTCAAAAAATGGGAAACGTTAGTTTCAACTAACATTGATAAGTTGGCCGAATGAAAGGTGTTTTATAGATGACTAGCTTCCGCCCGCGGCTCCGCCCGCGTCAATGTCAATCCCTCGGGAATAGTACTTTTTCCTGGGATAAAAGCTAGCCTGTGTCCTTCTCCGCACTCCAAAGAACTTGTATGCAAAATTTCATGATGATCGGTTTAGTAGTTACGGCGTGAAAGCGTAACAAACAAACAAACAAACAAACAAACTCACTTTCGCATTTATAATATTAGTAAGGATTAGTAAGGATAAGGATATTATTAAAACTTACGCGAGATATCATTTTAATATAACACAAAACGGTTTAACTCAAGTATAGGGTAGGGACGCTTGACACTCGCCCTGAGGATGGCCTACTGACTAGGCTGAAACTGTCGGCATTTTTCCGAAAAAACTACGTGTGTAAAACCGTTTTTTAAATATTTAAGTGTGTTATAGAGTTCGAGAAGAGAAAACTTAAAATAATATTGCTAAGAAATGAATGGAAACTCTTTACACTACACTTGGATGTGGCCAAGTTCTGATCAAGACTATACTCTGTCAAATATAGAATGATCATTTTGACAGTTCAAGTCTATAAAGTACCGTATTTATTTTTCGAAACATGTACTACGCGTAATGTCGTACTCATTTATGGGTAATGCCCACTCAGTGAAGTAACGGGCATAAAAATCGGTTTACAACATTTACACATTTAATTTAGGTAACTAAATAAGTCAGATTTTTATTTATACAATCTTAAATTAAATACAATTTCGTTCACATATGGCTTCACCTAGGCGAGATGCCTGTCCTGGCAGCCATTTTTCACATTGACATTCGGTTAAAATTTCATTTTGACTCGAGAAGAGGAAGAAAAAAATTAATATAATCGTAATGTAAAGTATCACCCTGTATGAGGTCACGTCAATTGCGGTGACACGCGACACGCGACTATTGTGCTGCTCGTCGCTGCGCATTGTCGCCGCTACGCTCGGCTACGCACGCTACACTTCCTATTCTTACTGTCATTATGTCTATCACGCTTTGAAGACTATGATTATGTGACGGACGTACCTTTCCATTTATAAGTTACAGGTAAACAGGTTAATTGTCACTTTTAGTTCCTTATGCTGCCTACTATCCTATGCTAACTCCGTGGTCCAGTGGTTAAGGCGTTTGCCTGTAGACCCGGGGTTGTGGGTTCGATTCCCACGGGAAGCATACTTTGTTTAGTTGTTTCCAGTTTGCTTAGGTTTGGAGAATAGCCCACAGTCTCGGCCATATGCGGTAGGCGATGACACCGGGGTGTTTTTAGTGGATTCTTTTTTTTTATTATATTATCTAGTGCCTCCTACCATATTGGAGTCTGTTTCAACTGTACTCTATCATTCCTGTTCTCACTTTTATTATTTTCGTACGTACTGTCATACCTTACACGTTCCTTTCGTTCTTTTAGTGGGTTCAAGCCCCACACCCACTCTGCTGTCCCGCGCAGAGTGGCCCAGTGTGAAGGCATTGTCACCCCGCCAAAAAAAAAGGTTGGCTTATGGCTTGGTTAGGGTATTGTAGGCTTGAATCACCTGATTATCTGATAATAAAGATGATTCCGTGCTTTGGTAATCAGACCGATTCACAAGTACATTGTAGTCATACAGTCCTACTGCAATATATACATATAAAAAAATTATTGTATACACAATATAAAGCACTCCGTATTTTCTTGAAAAATTTCCGCCGAAACCAATATCAGGCAGTCATAGGTACATTTATTTTGAGAAATGGCAACACTAGGGAGAGGGTTAAGAGGCTATTTTTCCTTATTCCCACTGCAACCGATTTGTACAGTGCCCAGGGCGAAGGGCGTTGTATGTTATCGAGATCTCGCCTCTATAAAATTATGCCAATACGGCTGTTTATCTAGACAAATATTGTGAGAGATTTATTTTATAGACGTATTTTACGACAATGGCAACACAACAAATATTTTGGGAGTAATAAAACAGTGTGGGTGTTTTTAGTATTTTTACTTGCTATTAGGAACACAGAAATATGAGAGTAATATTATTAATCAAATCTAACTGATTAAATTAAATATAAAATTAAATATATACGGACAAATCACACAGATTGAGCTAGCCCCAAAGTAAGTTCGAGACTTGTGTTATGGGATACAAACTCAACGATACTATATTTTATAACAAATACATATATACACATCCAAGACCCAGGCCAATCTGAAAAAGATAATTTTCCATCTTGACCTGGCCGGGGATCGAACCCGGTCACTCCGTGTCGCAGGCTGGCGTGTTGACCGCTGCGCCACGGAGCTAGTCAAAATTTAAAATAAAGTTGCGATATAAATTAACTACCTATGTTCTGTCTGACAATGTCTAGTCTACTTCAATGTCGAATGTGTTAAAAAGTCTAGTGATTACTTATTCGTCGGGGTCGTAAGGTCCAGTGTCATACTACGTCTAGTCTCACAATGTTGTGTCTCAGAATGACTAATATTCCAAACAGTCCAGTGTCATATTATGTCCAGTCCCTACAAAGCACTAAGACCAAAGCAGTGGTCAACACGTTAGCCTGTGACACGAGGTTGCCCGGTTTGAACCCGGTCAGGTCATGATGGAAAACGATATTTTTCAGATTGACCTGGGTTTTGGATGTGTATCTATATAAGTATCTATTATAAAATATAGTATAGTTGAGTTAGTATCCTATTACACAAGTTCACAACTTACTGTGGGGCTAGCTCAACTTGTGTAATATGTCCCTATATATTTTACGTATAGTCCTTACGTAGTGGAAAATAATTTTTGTGTGTTTTTTTTTTGTAAACTAAATGATATAGCGTTACCTGCCCAGAACCCCCAACGGTACTGTTACTCATTGCCTTTATCATCATCATTTCAGCCGTAAGAAGTCCACTGATGGACAAAGGCTTCTTCCAAGGATTTTTGATCTTTCGTTTCATGGGAGCATATTGCTATACTCACCATGCTTGGCCTATGGCATTAACTGCCTCTGTGGTCCAGTAGTTAAGACGTTTGCCTGTAGATCTAGGGGTCATGGGTTCGATTCCCACGGGAAGCATACTTTTTTTTTGTTGCTCCCAGTTTTATTAGGACATTTCAGGCTTGACTCACCTGAATGTCTGATAATAAAGATGATTTCGTGCTTCGGAAGGCACGGTAAGCCGTTGGTCCCGGCCGCCATCTGGTAGTCGTTAAAGGAACCACGTCAGAGGCCGAGAGGCGGTTCCAAAGAACTCTGACACCGGTGTGCATGGTCGATTGACCGTGTCACCTACTCGAAATGATGATGATGATGATGACCATGCTTGGCAGACGGGTTGGCGAGCGTAGTTTATTTTGCTTCTTCAGCTTCCGACGTGGCTGCCCATCGGAAGCCCATTTGTAAGCTCAGGGATGGATAGAAATTTGTTAGATCTGGGAAGGAAATGAAGGTATTGGGATACTTCCCCTTTGATCAGTACTACCCACTCAAATCAACGAGGAAAAACAAGTAGTAGCTTAGAAGACCGGATGTGCGTACCCGATGCCATACCGGCAAGCACCGGCCAAGCAGTAGTGGATGACACCCCTAACCTTATGACACATCAGGCTTGTTTCCTAAAAAAATTGAATTTAAAATAAATAATCCGTCTTATAAATTATCGAATAATATTACATACGCATTTTTTCTTTATTCAATCAAACAAAAGATGATAAAGATAAAGCACATAAAAGTCCAGGAGTGATGGCTCATGTCATGACGCAATAGGCCGGTAAGAAATGTACCGGTCAGTGACGTCACGCGGAACTTTAACGGGCTATATGTTTATTTTTGTTTGATTAACAAAAGAAAAAATACGTGTCTAATATGTTTTAATAATCTACCAGACCGACTAATCATTATGAAAAGTATTTTTTTCTAAAACAGTAATTCACTGGATATATATTTTGACAGCTAAAAAATACAAATACAAATACAAATACAAAAATTCTTTATTGCACCATATTAAGAATACAAATATGTAATTTTAATAAAATTGTGTACAATTAGGCGACCTTATCACTATAAGCAATCTCTTCCAGGCTACCTATTGACAGTTGGAGAAAAAGTCAGGAATTCTTTAGCAGGCGCAGACAATATACATAATTCAAAAAATAAAAAAGTATTATCATGCTAGTCCTATATGTGTACTATATATACTATATATATATATATATATATATATATAATCCTATATATTCAACATACATGTACATATATATCCAATATACCTAAACCTACATAAACAAATATACACACACAACAATAGAGAGGAAAAACAAAAACTATAAAACATTTCTTAAAAAGAAATAGTTTTTATCTCTTTGCAACTGTGTGATTACGTTTTTTTCGTTTCTTACAAATTATTTGTAACATTTATTTTATAAAATATATTATTAAATAAAAGGAAGAATCGCCACAAATAAAACACTTCCCTACAATGCCTTAACCAAATTCCCACAAGCTCAATTTATCCGCAAAACATCCCCAACTAAATTATTAACAGGATAAAAACAGTAGGTCCGGCCGTAAAAAATTCCTGCCGAGGCATTGAAAGATTGAAAGGGGAAACTCTTGGCCAATTTATAGGGAATCTGGCCCGTGGGACGGCCGTGGTCAGACTAGCAATTTGCAGACTTATGAGGTAAATTGATTGTGGGCTTACGTGATTTTTAGAGACGTTAGCCAATGGGATTAGATAAGAAAACTGTTTTTAAAAAGTAAAAAAATATTTATTTTTCTATAGCCCTTTACAACGAACAACTTTTCCTATGGGACCAATGCTTGGAATCGCCATTTTCAAACAAATTGCTGGGCCGGCCAAACACTTTAGTATGAAAACGTCGATTTTTTTATTTCATAAACTTACAGAGAAGAAAATCAGGTTTTTTAGGGTTTTTGAATTTTAAGGGCATCTACTTCCATATCATTTTAAAACGGCTCGTTAATCATATATATACGGAAATTAGTGCGACAAAGTAGTCTCTCATTACTAAAGCGCACGGAATCCCACGATTGAATCAAAAATTCTAATTGCGAACATTCTTCAGTTCACTCGAGTCTTATTACAGCTCTGGGGTACAGTTTTGAAAGTGTGACACTTGTCTTCGAGCGATTTTTGTACGGAAAAATTGCTCGTTTACAATCGGCATCATTTTAAAAATAGCACTCATGTTCATCGTAAAGTTTTCGAAACGTTAGGTGTAAAAATAATGTTATTTAGGCGATAATATTGTATTAGAGAGTAGACGGTGCATTAATGAAACATTGGACGCTGGTTTAGCCCTATATAAATGGATCAGTGTCCCAATGTACCTTACAAATGGTATATGTATGTGTTCTAGACTAAGACTTAATATTGTAAAGTGTGTTATATGGACCAGGTCTGAAATACAAGTTATTATTATATTATAAAGTGATTTTATTTAAATGTATAACAATTGCGAAAACTTAATCTTTGTTTGGAGATTAGTCCTGAAATTGGTTCCTGTGGGAACCTGTGCCACAAGTGACTAGGCCCTTCCCTCGGATTATTTGTCTCAGATCAGAATCTCAAGCAAATCACGTTGTTCTGTACATTTAGATACTCAAGCAAATCACGTTGTTCTGTACATTTAGATACAATAGGTCAGTATGTATATGTATCGCATAACGAAATATATGCGCATAACATAAATAAATAAACATAAATGCCTAGCCCTAGACTCATGCTGAGTGGACATCGGATTAGCGTTATGTTTAGGTGAATGTACCGAAATGTAATATTGTAACATAATATACGACGCTAATAAACAATTTTTGTTTCTTTCTTTGAAAAAACTAAATTTGTGGGTTGATCCCTAGCGTTGTTTAGGGTTTATAAGTATACCAACCATCGTTTGAATTGATCAAGAGTTTTGAATACATTGTCACAAAATTCTTTGCCTTTGAAGTTGCTGAAAAGACACAGATGACGTCACAAAGACGTGTCTCATTATTGAAGCGCTCGTAATCCAACGACGGAATCAAAAATATATACTCGTATTATAGACATTCTTTGGCTTGCTCATCACATATAGGGCGCTGTTCATTGACATTTTTATTCTTCTTGGTTTTAATTAACGAACATATTGTATTTCATGTTATAATTTTGTTTGTATTTTCTGGGGCAATAAAGAAAGAGGTAAATATAGACGATAGGTCTTCTAAATTTAACTGAAAGGGAGACTATATTCTTATTAGGTAATGGACTATCAATATAGTAATTGTTGTTCAGCTTGATGAATGTATTGAACCTCGTTAGGATTAATCAAAAGTTTTGAATATTTAGTGAAGATGTGCTTTAAAAACACTGACAAAAATGACGTCAAAAAGACGTGTCACATTATCAAAGCACTCAAAATGCAGCGACTGAACCGAAAATTACATTGCGAACATTCTTCAGTTCGCTCATCTCTTAATAAGGCGCTGTTCATAATTTTGCAAATGCTAACATAAGCAAATTCAGTAGTTTGATTGGACTTGTAAAATAAACTATACTCTCATTAATATGCAATTTTTACAATGAAACATCAAGTAAAAATCAGTTGTTCTTCCTATTCCGTACATGAAGCAACAGTACTTACCTTACAAATTTCACCATGACTGGGTTGATCGGATAGCAAATGTTGTTCAGAATCCTAAAGTTTTATAAATGAGTAATAATAAGTAATTGACTAGCTCCGTGGCGCAGCGGTCAACACGCCAGCCTGCGACACGGAGTGACCGGGTTCGATCCCCGGCCAGGTCAAGATGGAAAATGATCTTTTTCAGATTGGCCTGGGTCTTGGGTGTTTATCTATATATGTATTTGTTATAAAATATAGTATCGTTGAGTTAGTATCACATAACACAAGTTTTGAACTTACTTTGGGGCTAGCTCAATCTGTGTGATTTGTCCGTATATATTTATTTATTTATATTTATATATTATTATTTTATAAATTTAATATTTTTTGGGGTATACAGAGCCCAGGTCTTTAGAACCTAAAAGCCACGTTCACTACATTGGTGGCCGTTCAGTAGAAAACGGAATCAAAATAGTGATGGGTTACTAGCCGCATCGCCTACTAATATAATTACTCGGATTTTCAGCCATTCCTTTTATTGGCTTTTACTATCTGTATGGAAAAGAAGCATAATAAACAAGTACTTTGTCACATAATTAATTATTTAAACAACGGAACTTGCTTTAAAGACGTTCACGAATGACGTCACAAAGACGTGTCACATTATTAAAGCGCTCGGAATCCAGCGACTGAATCAAAAATTTAAATTATAGATATTCTTACATACATACATACATAGTATGACGTCTTTTTCCCTTGCGGGGTAGACAGGGCCACGGTCTTTAAGACCTTACGGCCACATTTAGCATTTTGGTGGGCGTGTAGATGGGAAACGGAATAAAATAGATAGATATTTAAAAATAGATAAATTTATAGATATTCTTCAGTCCGCTAATTACTTATTTGGGCATTGTTCATTGACACTGTTATTCTGTTTGGTCAATATAGCGAGGGAGTGTTAGTGACTACCTTAGGCTAATTTAGACAATAACCAGAAAAATATACTACTATATACTACATTCAACCAAATGGTAGACTATACTTTTATTAATATTTCTAACTTTTATGTACATCGAGATAGAAAATGTTGTTCTGCTTGATGAGTATATTGAACCTCGTTTTTTGATTGTGTAGTTAATCACAATATTATAAAGCTGAAGAGTTTGTTTGTTTGTTTGTTCGAACGCGCTAGTCTCAGGAACTACTGGTTCAAATGGGAAAATTCTTTTTGTGTTATAGTCCATTTATTGAGGGCGTTAGGCTATAAAACATCACGCTGCGACCAATAGGAGCGAAGCATCAATAAAAAAAGTTTTGAACACGGAAAAATCATAATAACAGCAATTGCCGCGGACGAAGTCGCGGGCAACAGCTAGTAATGTTATACAACGGAACTTGTTTTAAAGACGTTCACGAATGACGTCACAAAGATGTGTCACATTATTAAAGCGCTCGGAATCTAGCGACTGAATCAAAAATTTAAATTGCCGACATTCTTCAGTTCGCTCGACTCTTATTAGAGCTGTTCATCGACATCGCTATTCGTCTTCGGTCATTGCTATAGGACTGGGTTTAATTAAACATGCTATATTTTTACTCTTCCATGCTGGTCTGGGAGAAAAGAAAAAAACGTAGAATGTGCCAGCTGCTTCTCTTCCCGCGCAGATCGTAAAAGCCGATCGAGGGAACGGGCAAAATTTCGAGGAATCATGTTAATAGGCGATGCGTAAGCAACCCATCACTATTTTGATTCCATTTGCCACCTAATGCCCACCAACATGCTAAACGTGGCCTTCGAGTCTTATAGCCCTAGGCTCTGTCTACCACGCAAGCGAAAAAGACGTGATACCATGTATGTAACTTTGCTAAACAAAGTATGCTTCCCATGGGAATCGAACCCATGACCCCCGGGTCTACAGGCAAAAAAATATTTTTCCATGATGCAGAACCTTTCTTTTTCAAATGGTTATATTTTTACATCTTTGGACCCGATTTAATTTGAAGTCATATTTGCGCATCAGAAAGTCGTATTTCATCAAGTCGATGGCTGCCTGAAGCATTTAATTTGGGAGGTCTTAAAGCGGGGTTGATTGACTGAGGACGTTTAGTTAAAGCAATTACTGTTTATTGGGAAAAATTGCTAATGCATCCGATAACTGGATGAAGGCTCCGACTAAATTAAAAAGAGGAGAGATGAATAGCTCGTGCTTTCTCTGATAAACAAGACAGTGTTTCTGTGTGTATAAAATGCTCAAACAACTGTTTCGGCAGTTATTTAATGAAGTGGTGATGACCTTCTTCATTCTTTTGATATTAAAGTATTACTCATTACTTGTTGTTACCATTTTGTGGAAAGTAATGCATGCAGTGACTATTTTAATAAATAGTCACTAAAATATCAGTAAAAAAAAAACTAAGGAAAAATTAAGTAGTTTTTATGCATCAATTGGCTTTTCCGACACCGCACCTTTCAGACCATGATGCAAAAGATGAGACTAGCTGCCCTTGAAAAGCTTTTGCCATTACCTACACATTTGATAGATGTTTCAGGCGATGCTTTTAAATCCATGCGCCCATATGGCAACTTCTAATTCTGAGGCGCCCTTTGCTAATGTTGCCTATACAGAACAGACAAGATGGCACTCTATCCTCACCCTAAACACTCGTTATAGTGACGAAACCTCATTTGGTACTAGCTTCATAGTTAGTTAAATAAAAGCCAAGTGTTAGTCGCATTATCACACATACATCAAGAGTTCCATAACTCTACATAATATATAACTGCATAATATTCATTTCTTGAATGTGGACTTTGATATAAAATGACGCTCACAACCTCTTCCATGCGATATCTCTTATAAATAAATAAATAAATATATACGGACAAATCACACAGATTGAGCTAGCCCCAAGGTAAGTTCGAGACTTGTGTTATAGGATATTAACTTAACGATACTATATTTTATAACAAATACATATATAGATAAACATCCAAGACCCAGGCCAATCTGAAAAAGATCATTTTCCATCTTGACCTGGCCGGGGATCGAACCTGGTCACTCCGTGTCGCAGGCTGGCGTGTTGACCGCTGCGCCACGGAGCTAGTCAATCAAATTTTGGGGATCCCTAGTGAATTCATTTTATTGTTTTTTTTATTCTTTTATAGTTTGTGTAGTATAATTAAATCATACTGTCCACCTGTGTTTTCAGTTTAGTCTATTATCGATCTATGCTGTCTATATTTTGTGCGCCAATTTTCCGATGTCGCCTCTTAATTATTGGCAAATTGGGAAGGGAACTTTGACGCCTTTGATTTTGAAGATTGATGATTCATTCATGAACGCTACTGTCATATTTTAAGATACTCCAACATTGAGGGTGTCTATAATGTAAAATACTTGTATATAACTATAATATTCGATTTTTTTTACCTGTAGCTAAGTACTTGAACTTAAGTAATCTTTCGTTCAAAGTTAGACCTCGATTTAAATCATTGGCCGCTTACAATAACTTGAAAGTGACAGCTGAGTTAAATTAAAGTTATAAGTGCTTACTTATTTTTGTCTGCAAATAGTTAAACCACGTGCTATCTCTTAAATAAAAGAAAAGGCCGTAAAAAACTTGGGCCTAAAAACGATCTGATCAAATTTCTATGAGAATACATAATCTTCTAAATTCTTCGAAATGTATCTTCCTTATGCTTATCCCGAACTATTCAATATTTCTTCAACAAGACAATAAATAATCCCTTACAGCCATCACTTCATTACCGGAATCCTTTGCTGCGGAACCCCATCGGTTCCGATAAATAAAAGTGGACAGCTAGAAAAAATACCCGACCGCGAACAACTTCCGAACTGGGATATTTATGGACACGAGGGGTGTTTTATAGGAGATGTTCCATTTTAACCCACTTGCCCCCGGCCATCCGCACTTTGTACAGTTGCATTTACACCGACACGTAACAATGTAGTAACGTTTGGCTACCATTATCAAAAAGGACTACTACGTATAATTTAGCCGTGTTGTTTCTGGCAGAGTAGAATAAGACCACTCCTAGTCTTCCTATGGAGATCGTAAGAGGCGACTTAGGAAATACAAGCTAAACTCTGTAGCTGTCATTAGTAACATCATTGAAGTAATTGCACCATATTTAGCTTCTATATTTAATAAGTGTGTAGATACTGGGACATTTCCTGACTTGATGAAGTTAAGTAAAGTCATTCCTTTGTACAAATCTGGCGATAAAAATGATCCCACTAATTACCGTCCCATTTCTATTCTGCCAGCTCTTAGTAAAATATTTGAAAAAATGATTTTTAATCAGTTATTAGCTTTTTTTAACATAAATAGCCTTTTCCATCGTGAACAGTATGGATTTACAAAGGGTCGGTCAACTACAGACGCGGGTGTAGCTCTGTTGAAATACATATATGATGCTTGGGAGGGAAAACAAAATGCTATTGGTGTTTTTTGTGATCTGTCCAAAGCCTTTGATTGCGTAGACCACAATACCCTTCTCTCCAAGCTGGAGCACTATGGAATAAAAGGTAAATCTCGCGATTTACTTGAATCTTATTTAAGTGGCCGAACTCAAAAAGTTAGTTTAGATAGTGTACAATCCTCCGGATCATCGGTTAAGATGGGCGTACCCCAGGGCTCTATCCTAGGGCCTCTGTTATTCCTCATTTACATCAATGACCTACCTTACTGTGTCAATACATGTAAGGCTGTACTATTTGCCGATGACACTTCTCTTGTCTTCAAAATTGATAGACAAACTAATTCTTTTGACGTGGTTAATAGTACTTTAGCTCAAGTGTTGGATTGGTTCACAGCGAATAATCTATTGTTGAACGCTAAGAAAACGAAATGTATTAAATTTTGCTTACCAAATGTTACAAAAGATTCCAACACAAATAGTAATGGATAATGAACCACTAGATTTAACTGATAAAACAACATTTCTTGGAATAACTCTTGATGCCGGGCTTCAATGGGGTGCCCATATTACTACGTTAGCGGGTAAACTTAGTTCTGCAGCTTATGCTGTCAGGAGAATTAGACAACTGACTGATGTTGATACTGCGCGTTTGGTATATTTCAGTTACTTTCATAGTGTTATGTCTTATGAGATTTTACTATGGGGTAACGCTGCAGAAGTAAACACCATATTTGTCCTGCAGAAACGCGCTATTAGATCTATATATAAACTTGGTGCTAGAGAATCTCTTAGAGAATTGTTTAAAGATATAAATATTTTAACTTTACCTTCTCAGTACATATTTGCGGATATTATGTTTGTGCGCTATAATCTTGATTTATATAAGAAAAATAGTGATATCCATGACCGAAACACGAGAAATAAAAATAAATTAGCTACACCAGTATTGCGATTGCAGAAAACTATGAATTCATTTTTGGGTTTAGGAGTACGCTTCTATAATAAAATTCCTGCAGAAATATTAGGTCTGCCTTTACTTAAGTTCAAAACGATTGTAAAAAACCAGTTAATAAAAAAGGCTTATTACTGCATTGATGATTATATTACTGATAAAAATGCGTGGAAATTTATATAAATTTATTTAATGTTAACAATTATTAAATGTTAAAATTAATCTATAGTATGAAAAATTGTATTTAATGTTAACAATGTATTCAGAGCCCTTCAGGCACGTAGGGACCAAGGCTGGATTGAGTTTCTTTCGGCGTATTCTTCTCACCAGTGGTCGTTCCGAAACGCTAGTAGTATTTCAATTTTGCATATATAAAAAAATATATAAGAAATAAAAATATGACGTTCAAAAAGAGATACATGTATCCAATTTTGAATAAAAATCTTTGACTTTTTTTTTTTTTTTTTGACTTTTTTAAACAAAGTTGATAAACATCGATGAGACCTCTCCAACCCGTCTGTCTGCTCTGGCCAAGTATGGTATATCCGGTAGTTCAGAGAGGGTCTTGCTCCTGCAGTGGAGACTAAAAAGACCCATCATTCCAGCTGTAAGAAGTAAATTTTGCTGGACAAAATCCTATCCCAAAGATTCTTGTTTCCATGTGGGAGGGAATTGCCATACTCATCACACTTGGCAAGCTTGCAAAGAAAGTAGTATTACCGTTTGTAAATTAAAGCATATTCAAAGAAGACTGGTAACGTGCCAGAATCATGGAGCGGATTTTCTTTGCCACGATTCAGGCTCACATTCACTTTAATAATAATTATTAGTCAGGAAAGGATACTGATGAGTCTGTACGACAAGAAAAAACGTCTCGTGCTTATCTTCCTGTGAAGACATAGAAGCTGGCCGAGGAAGTGGGCAAAATTCTAAGGAATCATGTTAGTTCACAGTGCGGTTAGCAACTCATTTACTATTTTGATTCCATTCTTTACCTACACGCCGTGCAAAAATGGTCAGGAATATATTGTAAGTATGTAAGTATTGTGTTGTGATACATCAAACAGAAATTTTATTCCTTAATAAGTTCCCAAAATGCTTGGTCCGTTCCTTGTCTTTTTATTATGTTATGATCGTATCGTATGAACTCCTCACCTCCTGTTGTAACACCGTGAATTATCTCTGGCAATGCGTGACAAAATTTTAAAGGTTGTTCTTCATACACCAGAACCTAGTAAATGTGTCATGGCATGGTCACATATATTTTTCTTGAATAATTTGGTTTTTGCAGAATTACTTCGTGCCAGCGGCGTAAGGGACTTTTCTTTGGCTGTTATCTACTTCGATCCGAATGCAGTAGACTCTAAGGTGTTATGTACATTCAAAGCAATATTTTTTTTAATTTTCGTGACTAGCAGTAGTTGTAGTTAAACCCTATGTTCCATAATAATAATGAATAAATCAATATATAGCGACAAATCAAACAGATTGAGCCAGCCTATAGTAAGTTGTGAACTGGTGTCGTAGGATACTAACTCAACGATACTATATTTAATCTAACTATTCTATACTAATATTATAAAGCTAAAGAGTTCGTTAGTTTTGTTTGTTTGAACACGCTAATCTCAGGAAGTACTGGTTCAAATTGGAAAATTATTTTTGTGTTGGATAGTCCATTTATTGAGGAAGACTTTAGGCTATACAACATCACGCTGCGACCAATAGGAGCGAAGCATCAATTAAAAAGGTTTTGAAAACGGGGAAAAAATATTCATCTATACTAATTTTTTTTTATTTTATCGTAATAACAGAAATTGCCGCGGACGAGGTCGCGGGCAACAGCTAGTAATAGATAAACATTCAAGATGCATAACAATCTAAAAAAGATTGTTTTCCATTTTGACCTGACCGAGGATCGAACCCGGGACCCTGCAATTCAAAGGCACATAATGACCACTGAGCCACACGGGTCGTCAATGAACTATCTACTCAAACAGAACAAAACAGAAATTTACCGATACGATACTTCTTATAACCATAAGAAGATCAGGATCGTATCGGTGTGAGAGTCAGCCCACTTTATTCGACGTTCGGAAAAATAACTTTATTTTTATCTGCGTATTTATTCCTTACAATGTCTCTCCCGATAAGGAGGTCCAGATTCCCTGATACCCGTATTGTTCCGGACTTTATGTTTGACAGCTCATTTTGTGTTATGTTCTTTGTGTGATTTGTGAAGGGTGATGAATTGAAGACTTTTGGAAGGGTTGGACGCAGATGTTTTGGTGAAAATTGGTGAAAAAGGAAAAGAAAGACAGTTTCATTTTACTCTTAGCTAATTATGAATAGCATTGTGAGTGCAAAAAAAGCCTTAAAGAAATAAGGCTTCCTTTTAATTGTTTAACGTTTTGATTTATACCTAACAATAAGGTCTTCAGGCACATAGGGAGCAAGTCTGGATTGAGTTTGTTTCGGCGTATTCTTCTCACCAGTAGTCGTTCCGAAACGCTAGTAGAATTTAGATTTTGCATAAATTAAACAAAATATAAGAAATACAAATATGACGTTCATAAAGAGATACATGTACCCAATTTTGAATAAAAATCTTTGACTTTGACTTGAAAACAAACGAATGAAACTCCAAGGAATCCTTTCTACCTTTAGAGGTATGAACTCTCAAAAATAAATCTTCGGGCATTTGGCATAATAAATAAATAAATAAATATATACGGACAAATCACACAGATTGAGCTAGCCCCAAAGTAAGTTCGAGACTTGTGTTATGGGATACTAACTCAACGATACTATATTTTATATATATATATATATATATATATATATATATATATAAGATATACATATATATAAGATACACATCCAAGACCCAGGCCAATCTGAAAAAGATCATTTTCCATCTTGACCTGGCCGGGGATCGAACCCGGTCACTCCGTGTCGCAGGCTGGCGTGTTGACCGCTGCGCCACGGAGCTAGTCATAATATTGCATATTTTCAACATCATCATTCCAGCCAAAAGCATTCCACTGCTAGACAAAAGGATTCTTCATTCCATGGGAGGATATTGCCATACTCGTCACGCTTCGCAGGCGGGTTGGCGAGCGCAGTTTCTTTGGCTTCTACTGCTTTCGACGCTGCTGCTCGGAAGCATTTTTAAGCTAGTGAAGGACAAAAATTTGTTGGATTTGGGAAGGTAATTATTGGGATACTACTCACTCGGCATAATGGGGAAAGCAAGTAGTAGGTCTCTGGAGGCCGGACGTGCGAACCCGATACCATACCTGCAACCACCGGACAGGCAGTTGAGAATAGGCATAGGTCCCGCTAACCGTTAGCTCGAAGGACTACTATGTATGGGTTAACCACACACAAAGCTAAGATAGTTAAGTTGAGCTGGAAGAGATGCTAGCTAGGCGGGAGAAACTCCGTATATGTATATCTTATATATATATATATATATATATATATATATATATATATAAGATATACATATATATAAGATACACATCCAAGACCCAGGCCAATCTGAAAAAGATCATTTTCCATCTTGACCTGGCCGGGGATCGAACCCGGTCACTCCGTGTCGCAGGCTGGCGTGTTGACCGCTGCGCCACGGAGCTAGTCATAATATTGCATATTTTCAACATCATCATTCCAGCCAAAAGCATTCCACTGCTAGACAAAAGGATTCTTCATTCCATGGGAGGATATTGCCATACTCGTCACGCTTCGCAGGCGGGTTGGCGAGCGCAGTTTCTTTGGCTTCTACTGCTTTCGACGCTGCTGCTCGGAAGCATTTTTAAGCTAGTGAAGGACAAAAATTTGTTGGATTTGGGAAGGTAATTATTGGGATACTACTCACTCGGCATAATGGGGAAAGCAAGTAGTAGGTCTCTGGAGGCCGGACGTGCGAACCCGATACCATACCTGCAACCACCGGACAGGCAGTTGAGAATAGGCATAGGTCCCGCTAACCGTTAGCTCGAAGGACTACTATGTATGGGTTAACCACACACAAAGCTAAGATAGTTAAGTTGAGCTGGAAGAGATGCTAGCTAGGCGGGAGAAACTCCGGAGAGAATATAACCAAACGAGTCGAGTGATTTCTTTACACTAAATTTATTGATTTCACCTAAACGCTAAGACCATTCGATTGACGTAATGACAAATACATGTTGCTTAACCCATTAACCGCCAAAATCAATGTAGTGTTAATATTTGTATGAAATGTTTATTTTTCTATTGTTTCTAAACCAAAAAGCCATAAAAGTACAAAAAAATCTGGAAATCATTATTTACCTCCCCTTGAGGGGGGTGTACATTATAATGTACAACGGCGTTATATGTATGGTATTTTTCAAAACATTGTTTCTTGACACAGAATATTTTGAGGCACTTTTTGCATGTCTAGTGAACATAAACCACATCGCAATGGTTTTTCCAAAGCTTGACGAAAATGTCCGCCTCTATCTCTAGATAAATCTGGTACCAATGGGGAAGAAACCCGAATCCTATGTAAGGTTTTTTTGGTGTAAGTAGTACCAATTGTGCGGCGAAACACAACTGATCCATGTTATCTTCATGGGTCATAATGTGCAAACGCCAGGCTATTGTGATATCCACCTTATACGTATACACCATACGCCCATACCCATGAACAAAACCCATCACCATGTTGTCCCTGCTATTGTAGGCTTCATCATTATTTACGAAATGAAGATTCCTTTTTATATCCCTAAATTTTTGTCTTGGCAGGGCACTAGATACAATTTCCACACCTACTCTTCATCATAAGACCAAAATAAGTATACCCTCGGTAATTTATGATATCCCGACAATATCAAAATACCAATAAACTTATTCAAGTCAGTCTGTCTGAAATGTATGTGTGTTATTTTGAGTAGCATATATTACAGTGTTGGAAATTATCAAGCTAATTACTTCTTCGTCAAATATTTGCACCGGGGTGGGTTTTCCAAGCTGCTTTTATTTCCATGTGCCTGTTCTCATTATCAGAAGTTTTTGAACGGAAAAACAGTAAATAAGTGCACTCTTCCGCCATACTGGTTGATTTGGCTGGTGACGATGAATTTTTTTGGCTTTTTCAGCCAAAGGTTCATTGTCACTACTGTCGTGTCTTATTCGTCATTATTACACCTAAATACTTCTATGTTACCGGGTACATCTCGCGGTATAGAAGCAGAAATCATATCCTCGTATCCTTCCTCATCACGTTACCACGCAGGGTTCTGGTGGTATTACTGCAAAATTGTAATCGGCTTCAATATCGCTAACACGTAATATTGCGTCAACCACTTCTTCTAAGCCATTGTAATGATTAGAAACATTGTAATGTCAAGAACTAATGTGGTTCGAAAAAAAAAAAATATTACATTGGATCCTGCCGTTGTACATTATCAGGTACAGTACAGTATTAGACCATATATTTTGGTCAAAATAAGGTGCAAAATGCTAATATATTATTTAATTCATTGCTCAGGATATATGCTGTTAGGAAACATACATTATAAAAATATACACTCCCTAAAACATAAGAAAAAAGATTAGTGATTGTACTTACTCGACCCTGTTGCAAAACTCTTAACGTAGGACACTCATACTGACAGTAATTATACATATATACCCTCTTAAATTGGCATTGCTTTATCGCATCGTATGTCTACTATTTAATAAATGTGAAAAAAATACATTTGCTTTGAACAATAAGTAGCTACCCACATTTTTTCTGCTGTACCTTATAATGTACAGAGGCGCCAAATGGGTTAATGGTAAGGCTGCTTATTCAGTAGTTTAAATGTAGGTTAAAATATTACTGCATATGTATTGACTGTTAGCTAAACTGTATGAGATGATAGCTCATACAGGTACCCCTGACATATTGCACATTGTTACAATTTGCAATAGGCCAGTAACTGCAGTATGATATAGAACGGCAAACGATCAAGCGAGTCTGATGGTAAATGATCACCGCTGCCCATTGACAACTGCAAATGTATGACCGGAGCGTTGCTGCCTTTTAATTATTTGGGGGAGAACATGGGAGAAGGAAATGGAAGAGGGGTAAGGATAGGCCCCCAGTTCTCTTACTTACTGAACCAAGCACGAAACGAACTAAGAAGACGTTTGAGGAGAAGCGGAAGTCGTACATAGACCTTAAGGTCGCAGGTTCAAATCCAGCCCGCTTGAAATTTTTTCACCAAATATTATTTCTTAATTTAATAAGAGTTCATAAAATAGCATTGTGAATGCAAAATATAAACACTTAAAAATAAAGCGGAACGCTTCTCCTCAAACGTCAATGTTCTGTGAGAGATATTATTGTCAATATCGCATATTGTAACGAACTAAAGTCAAAAATCTTATAAAAATATCAGAGCTAATATTTAAACACCTGAGCTAGAAGCGGGACAAATGACACAGTCTAATTAAATATAGCGTGAAATATTTTAATAAGTTTACGGGCGCGCGCTAAAACAAATATTATGTCTGCTCGCATTGTAAGCAGAATTTTAATATCGTTACTTGGGACTGCGTTTTTAATTTTATAAAAGTAAATTCTTGGACGTACGTGCGCTTTGGTTTAGTCTGGATAATTTAATGTAAATATGTGGAGCTTAGCTGCTGTTTCAATACTTACGGCTGGTGCAGTAACGTTGGCAAAGTATCTATAATATAGCACTTAAAAGATAAAAATATAAAATATTATACAAAGCCCTTCAGGCAAGTAGGCGACCAATACTGTTGAAAAGAGTTTCTTTCGGCGTCTTCTTCTCTGCTGAGGTCGGTTCCGAAACGCTTGTAGTTTGTAGCTTTTGAACAATAATTTATAATTTGAATAAAATTTAATAAGTATTATTTTAAATGTGAATTGACGTGAAAAAGTGCCTGAAAAGGCCTATGTTGTGAAGAAATCTTTGAATCTTGAATCTTATTAGGGGTTATGGCTTTATCATCGAAAAGATAGTCTTTAGTTTTTGGGGAGCTCCGTGCCGCAGTGGTCAATACACCCGCCTGCGGCACGAGGGTGCCCGGGTTCGACCCCGGTCAGGTCATGATGGAAAACAATCTTTTTCAGTTTGACCTAGGTCTTGGATGTTTATTTATATAAGTATTTATTATAAAATATAGTATCGTTAAGTTAGTATCCTACAACACAAGTTAACTTACTGTGGGGCTAGCTCAATTGTTGTGATATGCTGATATGGTTCTATAAATACTCATTTTATTTAATTATTTTAGTTATGTATGTGGTGACAACTGTGTGTGACAACTCAGGATCTATTAGGAATATCTCAGGAATATCTTGGTACCACTTTAAGGTTATGTGGGACGTGCAGCGGTAAGTGCGCATTTTTAACCGATTAAAAAAAAAAGGTTATCAATTAGATAGTGATTTTTAAGGTTCCGTAGCCAAATGGCGAAACGGAAAATCGTCTATCCTAAAAAACAATTCAGAAAGTAAGTACGAATTTGTCATTAAACTAAAAATTTATAAACTGTGTCCACACATTATTTTCTTCCCCTCTTATTCATAAAAATTTACAAACGTTTATTAAACCTATTTTAGTTAAAATATGTTTTGTCTTGTTCTTTCCATGCCAATCGTTGCAGAGAGGGATAAGGACACAACATATTTTAACTAAAATAGGTATAATAATCGTTTGCTATTTTTTTAATAATAAGAGAGTTAATATTTAATTTTCTGCTTCCTAATCTCTACTTAAGCATCATCATCATCAGGTCTTTTTTAGTCTCCACCCTCTCTCTACCCTCTCTGTACTACTAGGGCCATACTTGGCCAGAGCAGCCAGAGGACTTGGCCTACACTCTCCACGCTGGCCAGACGGGTTAGAGAGGTGTCTTAGATGTTTATAAGCTTTGTTTAGCTTGTATTTCCTAAGTCGCCTTCTACGACATCCACGGGAAGACTTGGAGTGGTCCTATTCTACTCTGCCGGATACCACACGGCTATACTTAAGCATATGCCAAACTTATAAAATTTTATGTAATTTTCGATAAGGTCTGTGGCTCTATGGTCTCCACGCCAGGCTGCATGACTGGTCCAGGGCTCGATCTCCGCTCAGGTCAAGATGGAATATGAGCGTATTTAGATTGACCTAGGTCTAGTATGTTTAATAGATTTTTGTTATAAAATGTAGTATCATTGAGTTAGTATCTTTCGAACTTACTTAGGAGCTAGCTCAGTCTGTGTGATTTGTTTATAGCGTGCTTTTTCTTCAACTCTGAAGCTAAGAATGCATTTTTTGCAGTGAAACGTATTAAGCGGCGTTCTGCACTTTTCGGGATGGGTAAAAAATGTTAAACTCGCATCAGGACGCGTGACCTGATCGAAAATTCGTAAGACGGACACGTGACAAGCAAGTTTTCACTCTTCTCGGCAGTCCCGAAGTGCAAACCGTTGTTTTTCTTTATTAGGAAAATGAGCAAGCAGGTACAGTTGTAAAAATCTAAAAGTAATTACGAGTGAAACAATAAAACCTTTGAAAACCCAATTAGCAAAAATCCAGAAAAATACACATGGCGCCACCTCGATCGCACGGAAAAATAAAAATATCGTTAGTATACGTAGTACTCTTTCTAAATTATGAAATAATATGCTACCAGGTGCGTCGCTACCTTTTCATGTTTTTTGGGTCACTTGGGGAAATCTAAATGGTGTAGAGTTTTTGTACAAAAGAGTTATATGGTTGAATTTATGTATATACATACTTTTTTTAATGTAAAGATAAAGTAGTCTTTATCCTTTAAGGCATATTGTGAAGTTTAGCGGTAGCGGCAAGTGTCTCGAATTTTGTATATGAAATATTGTCAGCGCTATCACCTATTTAGCCTTAATAATGTATGTTGAACTAAAAAAATATCGCTATATAGTTTATAGTACTTTTTATAACTTATGAAGTAATATACGCACAGATATGACAATTCCAAATTTAAATTAAGGAAAAATTGTCGCAGAATACCACCAGTAACAGTTCCAGTTCCAAATTTGAATACAAGATTAGAAACTTTTTGGATTTAGAACGAGTAAATAACGTGAGTGATATAGTAGTAGATTAATTTAAAAAAAAAATAACTTACTCTCAGCTTTAATGAAATTTGTATGGAAATATAAAGCCTAATTCAGCCCACTTTGCTTGCATTTGATACTGGTTGGAAATAGGTGTGATGAAAATAATCTTTATATTATGTTCTACCGTTTTATCATTACTTATCCATATCAATACATTATTGAATATAACTTAATTAATTTTAGTTAATAATTTTAGGGGTTTTTAGTTCAAAAAGAATAATTTTGAATCAAATCGCTCGAATCATTCAATCAATTTATTGAATCATTGTATTTATTGAGTTAGTATCGAATTATCGCAATTGTAAACAGTATGTAACAATTAGTCTAAAAACTAGTAGTATAGTAGGCTGTATCGTTCAATAGGTCTAAAACATAATTCAAAGTAATAAATAGATATAACCATAGATTTAAAAAAATGGCATATTACAATAAAAAAAAAATCGCGGAAGTTGCCAGTATTTTTCTAAACACCCTATTTTAAAAGTGTCAACTAAACTTTAAGATAAAAGAAAGAAGGCGATATTAAAAAGGCATCAAAGATTGCCTGGCGTCAGATTGAGGCTAAACTCAAATGAATGAGCTTAAATTTAAAATTATAATGGGATTGTATCCGGTGACATAAATGTGTGGAGTTTGTTACTAACGACTTTTGCCGAGACACTTTAGCCGGGGACAGAGGTGCGGTGGAGCTGCGCTGTTTTACATTTTTTGGAGCAATGATAAGGTGATTAAGCACACATTTTTGAGTAATATGTATTTTTATAAGCTTTATTTCCTCCAAAAATATTTCTCAATGAAGTCAACATTGATAAATATTTTTGCGGGAAATTCAGTCTTTTTAATATAAAAAGAAAAGGAGTAATAAGTTTTTAAGTACAGATGCAGCATTTATTATAACATGATTAAACAGGCTCCAGAATTGATAAGATTTGGTATTAATTTTAAATATACCTTTATTAAATTTAACCTGCAAAAAAGCACTTAATCACGAAAGCGTACATACGGTATATATATTTAGCAATAACATGAAACTTACGTATAAGACTAAAATTGCTTAAAAACATTATACTTATGTATAAGACTAAAATTGCTGTTATTTTTAAAATACACGACTATTTACGCAACTCAATATTTTTATCAATTTTGCACACCTGTTTGCAATATCGTTACATTGGAATTAAGATCTATGTAAATCATGAAAAAAAATTATTCTAAAAAGTTAACCTAACAGAGACCCCTCGTTTCAAGGCTGTACTCAGACACATCATCTTGACTGACGGAAAGATCTTCCTTTTATAGTGATTGAGAGTATAACCTCGGTCATTTACACAATTTTATTACAAAGGCGACTCCACAGTTTTCACTGTGGTATAGTTTCACCTGCCATCTCGCGGCAACTAATTGTGAGTGCGGATAAAGTATGGTGTCTAAGGTGGCCTTAGTGGCGCGATTGCATCACCGTGTGTAGCCAGCCTTATGTGCAAATTGTTTACATTTGGCTATCTCATGTGTTTTAAGAAAAAATAATAATAAAAAGGACAGTTTACTGTTTTTTTAGGGTTCCGTACCCAAAGGGTAAAAACGGGACCCTATTTATTTCGCTCCGCTGTCCGTCTGTCTGTCCGTCTGTCACCAGGCTATATATCATGAACGGTGATAGCTGGACAGTTGAAATTTTTACACATGATGTATTTCTGTTGCCGCTATAACAACAAATACTAAAAAATATAATAAAATAAATATTTAAGGGGGTTCCCATACAACAAACGTGTATTCTTTGCTTGTATTTGCTCGATATTAATAACGGCAACAGGTAGACGCTTGAAATATTCACATAATATTTGTTTATTTATTCACAATAAATAAATGATTAAATAAAAATAAAATTAATATTAAAGGGGGGCTCCCATACAACAGACATGATTTGTTTGCCGTTTTTATAGCGGTACGGAACCCTTCGTGCGCGAGTCCGACTCACACTTGGCCGGTTTATTTTACCATGGAATCGACCTGCGACTACCATTTTTGCTATTTTATTTTTAAACCAAATACGGTTTACCGTCAGAAATGATTATTTACACCATTATGCAACTTCGGATGCCTATAGGCATCCTTTTAACGAGAGATTAGTTTTCTTATGCTTTTCTTACAAAACTTTCAAAAAATAGAGCATTTTAACGATCGTTGGTAACGTAGTAGTTGCCATCTATAAATAAATCCTGTAAATTTTTTTAAAGTGGTTTTCGCTGAGAAAGCAGATCAATTATATTAATAGCATTACAATGCTCGGTTTAATATTAAAATCTAAAATATGTGATGAAAAAAATGTCGCCACAGGTTGAGCCTACAACCTTCGACATCTAGCCCGTTGATTCTCTCAACCACTGAGCTGCCGTAGCTTCAAATCACCGTGGCGAATTTGTTCATCACATATTATAGATACACGCATTCGAAGCATGCGTAATCTCAATTAGTACCCACTATTTAGAAGTGTGGTATCCAACTTAATTCATATCAGATGAATTGAAAGTTGATTATAGTGGAGAAAGCTTTCTCAATTAATTATATTAATTGAGAAAGCTATATATAGCCTATTGCAGGTCGTACGAATTAATGATGCGATTTTGTCGTATGACACGAATAAATAGATACATTTATTTAGTGCGTTCTACTTAGAGTTTACAAGTTATCGCGCGGGTACAGTACGAGTAATCATTGTTATAGGCCGACAACGAAAGCATCATTTGTACGTACGATCGTTACCAAATAATCGGAGTTAAAGTTTATTTATTATTATACCTATATTTGATTAAAATAAATAAATTATTAAACCATTCTGCAGGCGAGCTCCGTGGCGCAGTGGTTATCACGCCAGCCGGCGACACTAGGGTCCCGGTTTCGATCTCCGGTTAGGTCAAGATGGAAAATGATCTTTTTCAGATTGGCTTGAGTCTTGGATGTTTATCTATATATGTAGGTTTTTGTTATAAAATATAGTATCGTTGTGTTAGTATCCCATAACACAAGTCGCGAACTTGGGGCTAGCTCAATCTGTGTGATTTGTCCGTATATATTTATTTATTATTCTGAATTTAGGACCATCGGGTCCTAAATTCAGAATCACATCGGGGAGGGACGCCGCTATACGGTAGACACGATACGAGATATCTCCTTTCGTATCGCTCGTACTGCGGCGTCCTTCTCATCAGATCCTATTCAGGATAGTATAGCACCCCTTATAAGACGACGCCTCAGTTTGCTGGGCTATCAAGCTCCTCAAAGGCGCATAACAACCTAGTAACCTAGTATGAACACGTCCCCGTCGATGGTTGCACCTACACCTAGTTATAAATCCACTCGTGACTTAGAAACATGCAACTAAGCAAGAAGCATCGTCTGTTGTTTTAAACTGCTGTTTTTAACCGACTTTGAAAGATAAGTTGCGCTGTTTGGGGACTTGAAGTTCTTGTAGTAAAATTGTTAGTTTAAGCTTTAATATTGCTAAACAGCTTCCACCCGCGGGTGCGTTCGGTTGCCTTACGCAAGAATGATTTTTTTTATTTAAAGATCTCTTCGGTGACTACGACCACCAGATGGCAGCCGGGATCAACGGCTTAACGTGCCTTCCCAAGCACGGAATCATCTTTATTAACAGACAATCAGGTGATGTAAGCCTGCAATGTCCTATCAATAAGATAGTATTGGACTATCGTTGGGAGAAATAAAATGTTTTGTTATGTATCTCACAACACAGATTAATTCCCCTTACGGAAAAAAATGTACATAACTTGCAACAAAACTTGTACATTTATCCAATACAGACAATGCAGTACATAAAGAAACACAATAAAACATGTCTGGCGCGACACTCGAAACAAAACAAAGATATAGTGAACAGGAAACAACAAGCGCCAAACTAATAAGTGTATAGTAAGTGGAGAGCGCTGCCAAGCCATATAGACCGGAGTCGATACGATAGCCGTAAATAACGCGCGTAAATAAGTACAAGGAATTTGGCAGGCGCTGTGTCCAGTCTGACGGAATTACTGCTACTAGATGTGACACAGTGTTGGGTTATACAATACATAAAAATTCTCAAATAAGAATGCCCCATCTACGATATTTGCCGTTTATTAAAAATATATATATCAAAGAACTCGAGCACCATTTGTCAATATAATAACTTGATCACTGCCAAGTAAAGCCATTATTTAAATAATAGCTTAAATTAAGATGATTTGCCCTCATCCTCATACACATTACTATCTTAATATATATAAATGTCGTGTCACAATGTTTGTTCTCAATGGACTCCTAAACCACTTAACCGATTATAATAAAATTCGCACACCAGTTCGATCCAACTTGAGAGATAGGGTAGTTTTTAACTTATGGCGAAACGAAGTTCGCCGGGGCAGCTAGTATAATATAAAACAAAGTCGCTTCCCGCTGTCTGTTTTATGTATGTTTATCTTTAAAACTACACAATATATTTTATATTTTGTTTGATGCGTTTTTTTATAGATAGAGTGATTCAAGAGGACGGTTTATAATTATAGTTAACAAAAAAAAAGTATGAACACAAAATAATAGCATCTTACTGATACAAAGGTTATTTTGTAAAATAATTGAGTATCATGTCGTCATATATGTAATATGAGGTTATTAATCCATTTTCTTTTCAATTTTTTTTGTAAGGACTATTTTTTTCCATAATAATAGTCCTTATTATTATTGCATGTCGAAATAAACTGTTAATGTTTTAAAAAATAGCTTTTCAATTGTTTATAAGGAACATTTACTATACAAACATTAATTTTCACGATAAAGTGAAAAACTTAAATAAATATTAGATAAATAAATTTACAAATGAGATGTCTTTATTTTTAAGAAATATGATTTGATTAGCTAAAATTTTAAACATAAAGGTGAAATTTAAATACATCTATAACTCCTCTATAAAAAAAACTCTTTGTTAGGTATATCTCTTCCAGCAATCATAGATCGTCATAGTCCGTGGTGTTCACGAAACTTGTACAATAATCGCTAATGGAGCGATGCAGGGCCACAACTCATTGCCGACTTGACGCCAATTATGCCTCGTTAATAAAAACCATTGGACATTTTGGATAAACGCTGCCAAAACTAGCATTTTATCGTATTTTATAAAGATGAAACAATTTTTTAGTGATTTCAAATTAATTTGGGATATCAGCGACAAAGATAATACTAACAAATATAATACAAGTAAATAGAGTCTCACTTCTTCTATCTCATAAATTAAAAGTGATAACAGTATTTCTAAATAGATATATTATACTATTAAGAACACTATTATCGGATTAACATAGCTATCCAACGGGGGAACGCAGCCAGCGTTCTTGCCACCATGCCACAAGGGCAAGGTTTTGAAGATACATTTTTCTAGTGCCTGTTTTATTATTTTTCACTTCATATTAATAAATATATATAGTTAGTTATAATCAGTGTTATTAGTTAAGAATAAGAATATTTTTTTTGCAAAAATATGGTATATAAAGATGTTATACAATAAAAAAGCGCACATATTTTACTAATTTGTGGCATGCAAATATACAGAATTTATAATATTTATGTATGTCATATTTCACAATAATTATAATATTTTATACATAGCGCGCAGAACCGATGGCCGATGGGGCAGAAGGGTTCTTGAGTGGCGACCACGTATCGGCAAGCACAGCGTCGGACATCCACCAACCAGATGGTCGGATGACCTGACAAAAGTCGCAGGAAGACGCTGGATGAAGGCCGCTTCCAACCGGTCGTATTGGAAATCCTTGGGGGAGGCCTATATCCAGCAGTGGACTTCTTGCGGCTGATATGATGATGATGATAATATTTTTAAGTTTTAAAATCAAATCAAAAATCAAAATCAAATCGTTTATTCTGAAAATAGGCATTTGCAGGCACTTTTTCACGTCAAATCACATTTTAAAGGATCTAATTTAGTAATATTTATATTATTACTTAATGTGCAAAAACTACAGACTACTAGCGTTTCGACCGACCACTGCAGAGAAGAAACGCCAAAAGAAACTCTTTTCAACAGTATTGGTCGCCTACTCGCCTGAAGGGCTTTTTTATTTTATCATCTATCTTTATTATTTATCATCTAATTTCTTCATTTATAATTTTTTTTCATTTTATGATTACAATTTTTATTATATAGGTACGTTATTATTTTTTGGAACATATTATGTTAGCGATCGAGTGTGCAATGATAATATTTTACATTATACACAGTAGTCTCAAAGAGGCCGAGCAGACCTGCCCCCCCTAGCAGCACCCGTTCACGAGTTGACGCATGGATCAGCCATCGTTAAAGTTATTTGTTTATTTTTTTTGTGAAAGGTTTAATACATCAGAAACATTTGAAACATGTTTTGTAATAAATAATTCGAGAAATAATCTCGGCTCTTACAACTACTATAGTACGAGTATTTTTAAACAAAAACATGAGTTTGTTACCTATAAATGTATTTTACACTTCAAATTTAACATACAAGTGATAGAATTAATTTAATACCACGTGTGACGTCACGATTCAATGCTTCGCAATATGAACCCTGAAAAACAAAAGTATTTGCTTTCCTTCTCTGCCTTATAGGCATAACAATTAAGTCTATTTTTGTGGTTCACGATTCGAATGATAATATTGTCGAACGTATTTGCTGCATTGCTCACACATTGGTTTGGATTCGAACAGGTTTTCAAGGGTGGTTTTCCATTGAAACGTTGCGCTACTGACAGCTCCATGGCGCAGTGGTTAACACGCCAGCCTGCGACACGGAGTGCCCGGGTTCGATCTCCGGCCAGGTCAAGATGGAAAATGATCTTTTTCAGATTGGCCTGGGTCTTGGATGTTTATCTATATATGTATTTGTTATAAAATATAGTATCGTTGAGTTAGTATCCCATAACACAAGTCTCGAACTTAGGGCTAGCTCAATCTGTGTGATTTGTCCGTATACATTTATTTATTTATTATTGAGTAAAATTTTGATAAGGGAAAATGCAACTTAACTGTTATTTTATAAGTACTACAGCATTGTACCAAAAAGTCTGTGAAGTCGGTTTACGGACGATCATTTTACGTGGCAGCGGTGGAACAGAGATAGATGCGTTACAAGCCGAACGCTTAGGCCGATCGCTTGTTCCGCGCTCCCACTTGCCCACGGAACGCGACAGTTTTTCGTGCGCGCAGCAGTATTCATCGATTTTTAAGACATCGCGTCAAGAGTCATTTTACCAGAGCCAGAAATAAACTGAGGAATAATTATTACAACATTACATTTATAATTATTTTACTGTCTTACAATTCATTTTTAACTTTCTTAAATACCATCATCATCATCTGCCTTACCATATCCCATTATCTGGGGTCGGCGCAATATGTCTTATTTTTCCACATTTCTATATTTCCCACCATTCCTACATCCGCACCCACCTCTTTTATATCCCTTTTGACACAATCCATCCACCTCTGTTTTGGCCTGCCCCTTCCTTTATACCCATCAACCCTCATATTTAATGCTTTTTTGGTCAGGTGTTCTTCGTCTCTCCTCATCACATGACCAAACTATGCCGGTCTATTGCTTCTCACCTTATTTGTGATAGGCGCCACCTTAGTACTACCTCTTATATATTCATTTCTTACGCCAAATGTACCTATTTAATTTATTTAGAAACAAGAGTCGACAACTACGTCATATCGTAGCATTGAACATGGCTCCCATTTCCATATTTATGTTTATGGTGGGATTTCGAATGTATTCTTAATTAATGATTTTTAAGAGTATTTTTAAATATATTTTATATGGATTTTGTATCTGGAAATAAAGCTTGCTTATTTATTTAGCAAGAAGAGGAAAGCGAAGAACGAGATGGAGAGACGAGCTTTTTGCTTTCAATGAGGGATGGTATAACATAGCAATGAAAAGAACAAGGTGAAAAACAAAAGTGGAGGGTTTTGCCCAGAATAGAGACCTAAATAACTAATATTTTTTTTGTGCAGCAGCACTTTATCATCACACAGAAACGAAAAAAGAAGTAAGTTTTTGAGGCAGTTTGAAATAATATTAATCAAATCAAAATCAAAACGTTTATTTAGAAAATAGGCCTTTGCAGGCACTTTTTCACGTCAAAACACATTTTAAAGGATCTAATTTAGTCATATTTATATTATTACTTAATGTGCAAAAGCTACAGACTACTAGCGTTTCGGAACCGACCACTGCAGAGAAGAAACGCCAAAAGAAACTCTTTTCAACGGTATTCCGTATATTCAATAGTAATCCAGTGCGTATCAACCCTTAGCAATAACCGGACAAACCGATTATCCGGTCAAACGGACACGATGTCCGGTGCACGCGGTCCGGTGTACCGGCAACACATGGCGTCGCTGTTCATTTTGATAGTTCACTACCTACATGGTCGATTTGGAAAGGGCGATATTGATAATATGAAGCAACATTGATTTATATATAGTATAATAGAATAAAACTTATTTACTTATCGGTATTCATATTTTCTTTTCCTCATGAAATGAAGAATGGTTGATTTTTAAGCGGGTGCCGCGCGAACGAAAAACGTCGCTACTGCGAGCCATTAGCTGCGCAGAACCATTCGGCGATTAGAAAAAAATATTAAAAGTCTTAATATTTTCATATTTATATTTTTATAAATAAAATAAGAAAGGGAGCGAACTCCGAGATGTAATATAAATATTGTCATGTGAGAATTATTGTTTGAGTCGTAAAAATTACAAGCTAGTGAAAAAAAGAAAAATGTGTTTAGATATCATAACATAAAATGATATATTAAAATTCCAAGAAGGGGGCGATCTAGTTATACCTAAATTATACAAATACTTTTTATGTATTTAATTAATTCAGCGCATAGTACTTGTTGCGACTTTCTGGAAGGGTCACTGCATTCTCCGATCAACCCCAGAATCACAGCAAGGGAAAATTCAGTAAACACTAACCTGGATTCAATGTTGAACAGGATTTTGAAGGATTCACCTGCGACAGGCCTCGTGGCGGCTGGCTGGGAACCTTTCCGGCTTGAACTGTATTATCCTCCTACTGCCTACACTAGTGGTACACCATCACACACGCGCGATGAGATTTAGGGTTGTTTTCGGCCAGCGAAGCCCTTAGGAGTCGTTATTTTTAGAAATTATATTAGCGCAAGGGACGCGCTCAACAAGACTCGCCCGACATATATTTTCGACTGGTATTTTCGGCCAATCACAGGCCGTCTCGGCGAAAAGGGAGTAGATATAGGGGGGAACGGAAGCAGGACCACAGATAGGTAATTTTATTTGGGTTTTTAAAGTTAATGAAAAAAAAACTTACACATTTTCCCCCACCTGAAATCCACAAGGGTTTCACAGAGAATGCAAATTGAAAGATATAAAACAAAAGCAATAGCTACGCACTATTGCAAGAATATCTAGAAATATTATTTTCGAAAGATAAAGTAATAAATAAGTTTTAACTAGCCTAAGGATAGTGTGTATTTATGTTTTAGCAATTTATGAAAAAATATCCTAATTAATTGGTAAGGGACAAACCTTTACTACCGGCCTACGAAAGGTCTTTCCGTTAGCAGTTCGGAAAGTAACTACTCTGACTACTTGATCCGAACCAGCATGCACTTGCACAATACGTGCCAACTTCCAGAACATCGGCGGAAGATTAGGTTCGTTAACTATGACTAAGTTATCTATTTTAATATTTGGTTCATGTACGAACCTTTTGTTCTTTCGTTGTAATGTATGAAGATAATCACGCTGCCATACGCGCCAAAATCTCTGGGTAATTTTCTTAAGCATGACCCAACGAGAGCGCGGACACGAAACAAAACATCTAACACACTTCGACAGCACGGTACGTATCAGAAGTCTCAATCCAATTATCCAAAACGGGCGTTGAATAAGAGATTGTAAGGTTCGAGGTCCACAATGCAAATATTTTTTATGAAAATGTTTTATTATAATTTTAGATATTGGACATTGTTTATGTAACAAAAAAGGGTGTAACGCAGATGGTGACAGATTAGCCTCATCGATGCGTTCCCCCACCCGCACGATCCCATCATCGTCCAGGAAAGGTGAAAGTTTTTGAATGGACTTTACACATGGTTCATTATCTCGCACTCGACTGACTTCGGAAGACATATAATGATACGGACTCAATTTAACTAACACTTTGGTTGACTTCTCGAGTTCAGGACTACTGAGAAATGAAAGAATTCGATTTTGCCTTGCAACCCTCGAATTTGAAATAAATCGAATACACCATGCTACAATTCTTAGAATTTTTGTAAAAGAGGAATGTCTGGCAATTAAGGCCAGAAGTAGGTTTCTCACATTAATCACGTGAAGACTTTTAGTTTCTAGCGGTTTGAGGTAAGTCTTCTTTTGGAAGTAGAACCCGTTTGTTAGGCCATTGGCTAGGCAAATCCTGTAGCCAAGAAGGACCTTTCCACCACAGAGGATGGTCTATAAGCTCTGGACAGGACACTCCGCGACTACAATAGTCGGCCGGGTTATCCTTAGACGAAACATAATACCAGTGATCGGTACTAATCAAGTCAGTTGCTTGAATGACACGATTGGCTACATACATTTTTAACAAATGAGGGGCGGTATTAAGCCATGACAAGGTAGTGCTGCTGTCTGAATAAGCTCGAATAGAATTAATAGTTATATGGTCTTTAAGCAAATTATACATATGCGATAGAAATTTTGCCAGAAGCACCGCTGCGCTTAGCTCTAGTCTATTTACCGTGGTAGGTTTTAAAGGAGCTACTCTAGATTTTCCAATCAGTAAACTAGTCGCAGTAGAAATTCTGGGCTCATTAGTAACCAAACAAATATACACACAACAACCATAGCCTTTCAGAGAACCATCACAGAAACCTACCAAGTGTACTTCCATCGGATTGGAAGGTATAACTAACCGCGGAAGAGAAATTTTTTGTAAATCAGACAAATTGGCCGCTATTAAATGCCATTGTTTGGTTAAATGTTTTGGAATAGTCTCATCCCACAATAAATTTAACCGCCATATTTCTTGCAATAGCGATTTTGCTGCAAAGACCACTGGGCATATCCAACCGAGTGGATCGAAAATGCGGGCTACTAAAGAGAGTATGGATCTTTTAGTAAATTTGACTTCGAACGAGTCTGAAAAGGCATATGAAAAAGAATCATTAATAGGATTCCATCGTATCCCTAATATTTTGACAAACTCATTTCCCGGTTCATCGAAGGATTTGGAACTTTGACAAAATTCAGGAGGAACATCCTTAAGAAGACGAGGAGCGTTAGTAGTCCATTTCTCGGGTCTTATCAATATTTGCCGATACATACGACGGATGTCGGCAGTAAAAACTATTTTGTGAAGTCTAAATTTTGTCACTAAATCGACAATATCCACTTGCAGCTTAGGACCCACATGAACAATATTATTGAGTGACAGATTATTCGAGGTCCGACTACTGGCATCGAAGACTACTCGTAAACGTGTCGTTGTACTATCGGGTCTTATTACACAATGGTAAGGAATAATATAACGGTCAGTAGACAAAGATTCAGCAGGCTGCATATGTCCCAGATCTTCGTACTGCTGCATAAATTCCTTATACTCCGTTTTCAACTCAGTCTGGCTGGCAAGACGCTTTTCCAAGTTGAGAAAACGGTTAAGAGCCTGATGATATGATTCTCCTAAGGCTGGAGTATCATCTTTAAGCATAATTGGTACAACATAACGACCTTCGGAGGTACGATATGTGCCATTTTTATATTTTTGTTCACATATTTCATCCTCAGGACCGGAAATTTTACATTTCGGCGGTTCTTCGGATTCCCAAAACCGTTGAACGATCTCATCGAGCGCGCAAGAAGACGCGATGAGTGACGTAACGGGTGTGGCTGGAGTTTGAGCCACCACGTTTTGAAGAAACTGACCACTTATCACCCAGCCGAATACACTAGACAGTGCACATGGAAAACCAGGACCTGGGCTATAACGTGAACCAGTATATATCTGGTCAAAACAGTCTACTCCTAACAACAGATCGATCGGACCCGATTTATCAAAATCTTGGTCGGCGAGATCCAGATGTTTAAACTTTTCCTTGACAGCCGACGGTAACGAAGTTGAAGGAATCATTGAAGTGATTTTAGGCAAAACCACTAATGGTATATCGAATTGGGGCGAGTCATTTGACCTAGGCACAATAGAGCCAAACGTATAACCTTTAATATTACAAACATAATTTTGACCGAGACCGGTTACATTTAAATTACACTTTTTTATATGTAAACCTAACTGTCGCACACAGCTACTTGTAATGAAAGAGTCCATCGAGCCACTATCTATGATTATACGAGCATACTGCAATGAACCATCCACTCTTCTCAACCGAACCACTGCTGAACCAATAATTTTGGTACTCATAAGTGACTTTGACATTTTTGGCTGAGTTGTACAAGTTAGGGAAGTGCTCATATTGGAATTCTCAGAAGCCTTTAGGTCAATGGTATTAGATAATAAACTTTTATGTTCTTCATGTAATAATGTGTTATGTTTTGAGTTACAAATGAAACACATGGACTTAGACTTGCAGTCTGCACTAGTGTGACCGGGCCTTAAGCAGTTTTGACATAATTGTAACTCTTTAACTAATTGTTGTCGCTGTCCTATATTCATAGAATGTACTTTACCACAGCGATATATTGAATGATTTTCATGACAATACACACAAACAGCCTGATTAGGTTTATTATTATTTGAGTTCGAAGAAGTAATTAAGGAAGAATTTGATTGCCGAGAAAAATTATCTTTCTTTGTATTATTGTGGTTTTGTTTATTTGTAGAATTGAATGACTGTAAATTACTAGGTTGACTAACCTCTAATACCTTTATATACTTCTGTAAATAAACAACCAAGTTATTAAATTTAGGAATTTCTTCGGTATTTTGTAATTCAAACATTTTCCTAGTTTCTGTATCAAGAGGCCGAGATGCTATGTAAAATAAAAGAAATTCACTTAAATCATCAATATTTAACCCGCGCAATGCACTAACACATTCATAAAGTGTGTTGGTTAATTGTGATAAGTTTGATAATGATGGCCGTTGGATCGGATTTAATTTTATTATTTTTTCTAAATAAGCGGTGGCTAAAATACGTTTATTATCATACCTGTCTAGCAACGCTGCATAAACAACAGAATAATTAGCTGATGTTATAGGAACACCCTTAGCTAGTGTTAGGACAGACATAACAACAAATAGTAAAATTTCTCTGTGTCCGACAACGAAACATTATTATGCACAAGCGACGTATAACTGTCTTTAAACATCTGCCAGTTTTCTATATTACCATCAAACTTAGCTATTTGCAATTTAGGTAGTTTCACTTGCGAGCTGGAATGCGCATGACCGTGACACAGTTCCGAGCGCGAACTCGCACCGATAGCATTTACGTCGAGAGAATCGGCGAACTCAATGACAAAATAGTATAACTCGTCAAATGACAACAAAGCATTATTATCGATAACAAATTGAGGATTTAGTTTAAGTTGCAACTAGTTCACACGATCGTTGCATTCCAAGAAATTATCACGCGTTTTATCAATTCTTTTATACCTAGCTCGAAAGGATGCTAATTTAGTTTTATTTTCTTTCGTAATTTTTGCTAAGTCATAAAGTATTTGCATATTTTTAAACTCATATTCACGTTTTCCAATGGTGGACATTAATTCTCCTTCCGCCATGTTTTGGTAGGCACTAATTGTGAAAAGTACGAGTAATGTAGGTAAGTAGCAAAAGTTTAAATGGAAACTGAGTAATGGAACAGATATTCACCAAACACGTAGGTTTTAAAACTACGGACTATTACTTATAATCATAAATACACACCTCACTGCTATTAATTGACCCTAGGTAAGTACATAGGCTATCTAAAATAGTTCGAAAGCCTGAGTAACAAGATAGTACCTTATGGCATACAAATCGAACGATTAAGGGATTATTACAAGGGAATTAAGGAGATAAGAAGTATGTACTCGTAAGTAATAGGTATTTACTATGGTATGGAACAGGAATGGAATTCCCTGTTTGATCCGAGATTGTTAGACAAATAGACAAATGCTAGGTGGGTAAATACCTAGTTAATTTGAATCTATAATAAGTCTATTTATGAATAAATTAGTTATCAATATTTGGAAATAACTTTAATTGAAAATATTGAAATTAAGTGGGTAAATTTGAAATAAGTACGTGAGGAATGTTCCTCACAGGAGGCACCATAAATTAATGTTGCGACTTTCTGGAAGGGTCACTGCATTCTCCGATCAACCCCAGAATCACAGCAAGGGAAAATTCAGTAAACACTAACCTGGATTCAATGTTGAACAGGATTTTGAAGGATTCACCTGCGACAGGCCTCGTGGCGGCTGGCTGGGAACCTTTCCGGCTTGAACTGTATTATCCTCCTACTGCCTACACTAGTGGTACACCATCACACACGCGCGATGAGATTTAGGGTTGTTTTCGGCCAGCGAAGCCCTTAGGAGTCGTTATTTTTAGAAATTATATTAGCGCAAGGGACGCGCTCAACAAGACTCGCCCGACATATATTTTCGACTGGTATTTTCGGCCAATCACAGGCCGTCTCGGCGAAAAGGGAGTAGATATAGGGGGGAACGGAAGCAGGACCACAGATAGGTAATTTTATTTGGGTTTTTAAAGTTAATGCTTACACAGTACTAGTGATTTGAAAACACTTAAATTTTCACAATTTCGTGCAGTACCGTCTTTGTGAATATGATAGTTTAAGATAGTTTACTTCACTTTTTATTCCCCGAATAATTGTGTAATAGGGTATTTTCCTGGGTCTTAATAATAATATTAATTAAGTAGATAATCGAAAAAATATTGGCCATGTTTTTTCTTTTGTAATTTAAACCAAAAAAATATTGGACGAAGACAAAGCGCGTCAAATTTCATGATGCTAGTGACGTCAGAATGCTAAAAATGAAGCAAACTTTGACGTCACACGGAACTTTAACAGGCTATTATCTTTATAAGTATTTATTTTGCATTTAAATGCTATTTTACATAGTATAACGTCTTTTTCCCTTGCAAGGTAGACAGCGCCTAGGTCTATAAGACCTTTATGGACTCTATAAGGTCTATAAGTCATATTTAGCATGTTGGTGGGCATGTGATGGGAATCGGAATCAAAATAGTGATGGGTTGCTAGCCGCATCGCCTAATGACATGTTTCCGCAGATTTTAGCCTCGTCCCATCCCTCGATCGGCTTTTACGATCTGCGCGAGAAGAGAAACAGCTGGCATATTCTATTTTTTTCTTTTCTCCCAGACCAGCATGCTATTTTGATATACTTTTATTAAATTAAGAAATTAAATATGGTGAAACAATTTCACGCAGGCAGAGTTTGAACTAGCTATCTTGGGTCTAGTCTAAGAACATAATAATATGTCGTACATTATTATTTGTTTCATAAACATAAGAAATAAAGTGTCCAATATCTTTTGATTACCTAACTGACGAACTCGTTATATGTTTTTAGCAATTTAACTTATTAAATAAATAAATATATACGGACAAATCACACAGATTGAGCTGGCCCCAAAGTAAGTTCGAGACTTGTGTTATGGGATACTAACTCAACGATACTATAATTTATAACAAATTCATATATAGATAAACATCCAAGACCCAGGCCAATCTGAAATAGATCATTTTCCATCTTGACCTGACCGGGGATCCAACCCGGGGCCCTCGTGTCGCAGGCTGGCGTGTTAACCACTACGCAATAATTGGCGAGCTCCGATCTGTGTTTTTAATAAGAAGAACGAATAAACAACCACAATTTCATATTTATGATAACTAACGTTATGTGTATGTGTAGGGTGAGTACGACGCAGATTTCATTTCAAAAAAATATCAATCAATCTAATGATGGAACCACGAACAAACATCAAACATGGCTTCCATTCACATGGGGTCATAAATTATTGTTACCCTCGCATGCAAATCTTGACGCATAGTAGGTTATTTATGTGCCGTTTTGATATTGTCAAACAGGGGAAGATAGACAGACGATAGTAAGCGAGAGATATGTTAAAGTATTGTGAATGGTCTGAGTATTTAAATGATTAAACAAATCTTGACTCTTATTAGGTAATTTTTGGTATTATCAAACAATGGGAAATGGACAGACCATAGCAGGAAAGAAACATGTATGAAGTTTTGAGAATGGTGTGCAAATTTCATTGTTTTTTAAAACAAATTTTGACGCATATTATGTGCTGTTTTGATATTGTCAAATAGGTGAGTAAATTACGAAATTGGAGAGATCTTTAATAATTAAAGTGCACATGTAAATAAAATCGAGACGTAGATCCCAATTGGGACGGGCTAGCAAAAGAACATCTGCAGCTCTTTTTCATTAGAAAAGAATTTTAATCATTTTGAAATAGTAGTAATTAAGATACGTCATAAACACACACACACACACACATATTAAAGATAAATAAACAGGCTAACACTTGTAGATGATATATTGCGACTGAGTTCGTATATATTTTTTCATATATATTAATTATATTACATAGCATTACAACGCTCGGTTTAATATTAAAATCGGAAATATGTGATAAAAAAAATTTCGACACATGTAGGATTTGAGCCCACAAATCGACATCTGGCCCGTCAATGCTCTCGACCACTGAGCTGCTGTAGCTTCAAATCACCGCGGCAAATTTGTTCATCACATATTAAGGTACACGCATTCGAAGTATGCGTAATCTCCACTACTACCCGCTATATAGAAGTGTGGTATCCAACTTAATTCATATCAGATCAACTGAAAGTTGATGAAAGTGGAGAAAGCTTTATCAATTAATTATATTATATAGCAATGCTCGGTTTAATCATATATATTTCATTCAAAATAGTATATCTTCTTATTTCTATGATTTGAGGAAGGATCTATCTCGATTTACATTTCTTTGGTAGGCAATGGTAGCCATCGAGAATTTTGAGACAATTTTTGACTGTCAAGTATAGAAAGGTACTTTATGGCTGACATTAAATCTACTTACTATAATAAAAAACCGGCCAAGTGCGAGTCGGACTCGGGAAGAAAGGGTTCCGTATCTATAAAAACGGCAAAAAATTCATGTCAGTTGTGTGGGAGCCCCCTTAAATATTTATTTTATTCTATTTTTAATTTCAACTGTCTAACTATCACGGTTCATGAGATACAGCCTGGTGACAGACGGACAGATAGACAGACAGACAGACAGACGGACAGCGGAGCGAAATTAATAGGGTCCCGTTTTTACCATTTGGGTACGGAACCCTAAAAAGACGTGAACTTTCTAAATTTAAATTTTACTAGCTTTCGCCCGCGGCTCCGCCCGCGTCAATGTCGATCCCTCGGGAACAATACTTTTTCCCGGGATAAAAAGTAGCCTATGTCCTTCTCGGAACTCCAGAAAACTTGTATGCAAAATTTCATGATGATCGGTTCAGTAGTTACGGCTTGAAAGCGTAACAAACAAACAAACTCACTTTCGCATTTATAATATTAGTAAGGATAAAATTATATTGTGGAAATGGAAAAATAAATTGATACCTCGTACTTAACAATTAACTGATCAAAACCTGCGTATGTTATATTTCTGTATCAATTATGATACAGAAATATAGCATACGAGTATAAACTGATCACGTTTTTAACCCTTACTGGGTAGACAGAGACTAAAGGACATTTTTAGCGTGATGGTGGGCATGAAATTTGTATGCCTAGATAGGTTAAAATGTGATCTTAAGTGCTCGCCATAGGCCAGGCGGCGTGGCGGTACAAACGCAAATGGTCTAAACTCGTTGACTACTTCGGATATTTTAGTTTTTCAAGAATATTCAAGGGTTATTCGAAAAAGAAAAATACATGATGGCTGCCTTATCTATAATGAAATTTTATTAATTATAATCTAAAGTTTCAAGGTTAATTTTAAAGTATTTAGTGAATAATGCTGTATACCGAGTAAATTAGATGTGATTTGGAGGCAGCTTTAAAAATTTTTTCTATAGAGATAATTTAACGCAATCGTGTTTTTGAGTCAGATAGTTACCAGAGTTAGTCCTGAACTTTGCTGCATTTTTATTTCAACTTGAGTATTTCGTTATTATTGATATTACAGACAATCATGCAAAGCAGTGTGAGGTACGGGCCTTGTTGAGTTAGTATCCCATAACACAAGACTTTAGTCTCGAACTTACTTTGGGGCAATCTCAATCTGTGGGATATGTCTCTATATATTTATTTATTTTATTTTTAATTCTTCTCGACTCAAAATGCTAATGCTATTCTTCTTGCTTGCATTTCGTGTGTGTAGGACTGGAGCCAGATTTATTACTTGAGCGTGACGACCCAGGCGTGTCCGAAGCACGAGATGTTTTAGAAATGTGGTCACCCATCCTAGTGGGGACTACACCCGGAGTTGCTTAACATGCGTAAGCGATTATAATGCGCATGCAAACTGGGCCATCCAGCTCCTCGATTCTTTGCACTATTAAAGAAAAGTCATTTCGACCCGAGAAGAAAAAGAAGCTATTATATACAGGGTGAAATTGAATTCATTAGCAAACGATTATGGAGTGACTTACCACGAACTTTCATGACGGTACCAACTCCGAAATTGCAAAAAAATTAGCTGTTCCATAAATTTTGGCCAAGTAGATATTTCACTTTTGTATGAAATAGCAGATAATTTTTTTACGATGTCGAAGTTGGTCCCATAATGAAAGTTGTTCAAATTCGTGGTCTGAGTCACTCCTTAATCGTTTACTAATAAATTCATTGCCTGTATTATAGGTACGTTCGTTATTTCCTTCCGGCCAACAGAAGATAAATAACACAAAACATCCTTACAATAGCTTAAAAAATCTTCAACACGGTCCTGGCCGGGTCCTAGCCGGATATCCATCAATCCCGTATCACCTCGACCCGGCTATCCGGCCGTAAGTCCGGACCATGTCACCCGGCCGGTCATTTATCAAGGCCACCGTCACTACGGGATTTGTTTAAGAAAAATGATGCGTAATTGCTTTGGTGTTGTTCGAAAATGTTTGTTGCCCTTACCAGTTGACGGACCAGTAGTTCGACCGATAATAATGGTTAACCGATAAGAACTACTGCATTGACTACGCATCTAGGCGCAGACAGAAATTTCACCCTTTTATCTTTGGAATACCAAATAGTCGAACTAAACGCTTTGACAGTTCCTTTTTGGTTCGAGTAGCTAAGGTGTGGAATGAACTGCCTGCGTCTATATTCCCAGACAAGTACAGTCCCGGGACATTCAAAAGTAGAATAAATGGGTATCTCTTGGATAGGCATGTAACATCCTCGTCTTCATCGTCACTTACCATGAGGTGAGATGGGAGACAAATGCCTAATCCAACATTTAGTAAAAAAAAAAATTGAATAGTAGCTCTTTCGTGCTTCGGAAGGTATGTTAAGCTGTTGGTCCCGGCTGTCCTTATTGATGGCAGTCGTTAAGCTATTAGATGCCTTTAGGCAGCTTGAAAAGCTGACACCAGTGTTGGTTACTTACACACACGAAAAACATTTATACTATTCCTAGTTTTCGCAGTTTCGCTCGCGTTAATAGCGATCCCTCATAAATAGTATTTCCGGGATGAAAGGTATATGTCCTTCTTTCTACCCCAAATATCGTGTATGCAAATTAAATACGAGTACATTACATACAGACACTAAGGACCTTCCCTTGCTACGAACCTCTTTCATTTCATCTACATCCATCACACTTTTCATGCATGCTCTTGCCTGATTTATTTTTACACCAAAATTTACACCTAAACGTACGCATTTCTACCGCATTTACTCTGCTGTATGCTTTTTCTGCCATACGGACATACCTTTAGATCGATCAAAAGAAGGAAATGGGAGAAGCATGAGCCTCCGGCGCTCTCTCTCTCTCACCGAACGAAGCATAGAAGCGGTAAAGCTTCTACTTAAACGTCGATTTTCTGTGAAAGCGTAGTAATTCTCCGGATGAGTTAGGATTAGGATAGTAAGGATATTAGTTGGCATATACATATACATACTGTCAAGTCTTTTCTCTTGTGGGGTAGACAGAGCCCAGCCTGAAAGCCACTTATGCAGGTGGAAAACGAAATCAAAATAGTGATGGATTCTTAGCCATATCGCCTAACTGATTTTTCAGATTTTCGCCCATTAGACCAGAGCAGAAAATTTTTGACCAAAATAAATAGTATGGTAAAACCTAATGCAAAAGGAAGAGAATACAACAAAAATTAAAGGAAAAATAAATTACGTAAATATTTTTCAATCGAAAATTCTTTTTTCAATTGAAAATTAGCGTGCTTTTTCGATATTTGCCGGAAATCGAGACAAACCGTTTTTTACCCTTAAAAGCTCACCGCCTTCCAGTTCCCACCTCAGATCGCACGTAATTATTTTTCCCTTAATTTTTAATATATTCTCTTCCTTTTGCAATGGGTTTCATTCTACTATTATTTTTATTTTACTTTTTATCATTTTCAAAGGCTTCGGCAGTGGTCTTCATTCCAGAAGATCCAGATTAGGATTGGCATATAGTACGGATATAACATGCAAAGCGGTGCCGTCAGTTATTGCCAAAATAAATTTAAATATCCTATCATTATACAATCTTGCTCCCTATCCCATGACGCTACATATTTGCAATCTCAAATCCGCTCGACAAAATTACTATTCTTAATACAAATGGTGACCATTTCCTTAAAATATTATTCACGCTCTTACTATAGGGTGTAAATGCCGGTTGACTTATTGGAACGATCCCTCATATGACCCTTTGCCTTTAAGGGCCTCAGGATTGAAATTTGTCTTTTAACTTTTGATGTATTCAGTGATAGATCTAATGCTTATTTGGATTTTAATGGCAGCCATTTTGTTTAGATATTAAACAAAAGACTTTGAAGATTTTTCAATTCGCTAAGCTAACTTTCCATTTCACTGGTTGAATTCAAAACTATTTTGAGATATCATCATCATCATCATCAGGTCCTTTTTAGTCTCCACTACAGGAGCACGACCCTCTCTGTATTTTGAGATATACGCTCAAGTAATTTTTTTTTCGATATTATACATTTAGATAATCTTTCATATAAATAAAACCGACTCCTATCAGAGTACTGTTCTACATACATTTTATTGACATTTAAATAGGCTCAATTTGAAAGACATTAAAATAAAAAAGCATTTTTTTAAATCGGTTCATAAATGCGGAGTTTGGTAACAAACATAAAAAAAATCCTAATTGCTAAACTCTTCCCTTTTGAAAATTCGGTTACAAACGAAGGATTACTGAGATAGTCAATAATTATATTACTTGCTTTATGACGTCATTCGTGGACGCATTTTTTAAAATCCCAAAAAAACCCGCTTTATAATGTTTTTCTTTCCAGATTTCTTTTAATAATATATTTCATATATGTAATAAAGTTATTTAGAATAATGACTTTCTGTCTTAAATAAAATACAAAGCGGCCGAGAAAATACGTCACTTACAAAAAAATTACAATTCAAGTTTAAGAAAGAAAGCTTTGAACAATCGCGGTAATAACAAATTAATTTCTAAAAAATAAATTTCCAAAAAAATTCCATTCAAAAAAGTTAGCACACCCAATTCCAGCAAGTATTGGTAAGTTTGTTTTTAATTAATTAACCGCAAAAAGTCCACTGCTGAACCTATGTTCGTCTATGGACGTCTATACGTCCAATGCGACCGGTTGGAAGTGGCCTACATCCAGCATCTTCCTACGACCTTAGTCAGGTCGCCCGACCACCTGGTCGGTTTGTGTCTGACACTGCGCTTGCTGGCACGTTGTCGCTATTCGAAGAGCTCTCTGCCCCATCGGCCATAAGTTCTATACGCTTTGAAAATTGCATCCTTATTAAATGTCGATGTGTTTTTTTTTATGACATAGGAAGGCAAACGAGTAAGCCTGGTGGTAAGTGATCACCGCTGCCCATGGACAACTGCAACACCAGGGTGTGACAGATGCGTTGCTGGCCGGCAGGGGAGAAGGATGGGCCTCCGGCTCTCACTCACCAAACGAAGCATAGAAGCGGTAAAGCTTCTACTCAGACGTCGATTTTCTGTGAGAGTGTGGTACTTCCCCGGACGAGCTGGCCCAATCATTTATGCTACTAGCAATTCATTTTGCCGGTAGCGTGGCTCTACCACGACTAAAATTGTGCGTGAGCTTGTCTCGCAACTCGCGTCATACCTTATTTGCTTGAATTTTTATTTGTTTCATTGTTATATTCGTTAGTGGACTTTCCTAATAGATAATGTTTGTATGAAATAACAGGTGGCGGCGTGCCCAGCCGCACTGTCATTTCATACAAAATTAGCGAAGTCTGCCGCTATCACCATTTATAGTTAATCTTTAGATAAATAGTAAAACAAGCTGTTATGCAAAAATATAACAAACATATTTTATGACAAGATTTTTTGTTAACTAATCCACACTGCAGTGTTTTCTAAGACAAATCAAATACTTATGTCCACGAATGATATAATACCTTGTTAGTTTAAGAGTCGATATGGTCACCTTTCGATTCCATAATTAGACCAGCGCTCGGATGACTATCGGATAATAACTATCGGATGACAATACAATATTATGGATTCGTTTCCATAATATTGTCATCCGATTTACAGGTATCATCGATAAAAGTCAGATTCTAGAAATGTCAGATGAGTTTAAAACGCCAGATTCTAAGAATGCCGGATTCTACAAATGTCAGATTCTTCTTATGTCGGATTCGATAAACGACTGATTCTAAAAACGTCTTGCATTTCTGAAACGGGTATGATTTACACATGCATCAAATACTTGCAAGATTTGATTACAGACAAACGTCTAAACATTTGAGAAGCCTATCCTAATTGACTATTCCTATTGACTAGCTCCGTGGTACAGCGGTCAACACGCCTGCCTGCGACACGGAGTGACCGGATTCGATCCCCGGCCAGGTCAAGATGGAAAATGATCTTTTTCAGATTGGCCTGGGTCTTGGATGTTTATCTATATATGTATTTGTTATAAAATATAGTATCATTGAGTTAGTATCCCATAACACAAGTCTCAATCTGTGTGATTTGTCCGTATATATTTATTTATTTAATTATCCATAAAAAAAAAACATTGTACACTGAGTTAGCAAATGGGCCGGCAGGTGGTCCGATGACCTGACTAAGGTCGTAGGAAGATCTCTGTCAAAGTTTTCATAGTCACTTCAAAATACATTACGTTTTATATATCTTGAATAAAAATAGTTAATCATACAAAAGCCGCAATGTAATTTGAAACGATTATCAAAACGTTCTTCTTCTTCCTCACCTTATCTCACTTTAGGTGGGGTCGGGACAGCATGAGTATTTTCTATTTCGCTCTATCTTGAGCAATTTCTTTCGTTACCATCTTTTTACCCATATCCTCCTTCACACACTCAATCCATCTTTTCTTTGGCCTACCTCTACTATGATTCCCAATTACTTTCATATCCAACACCTTCCTAGTTTGGCTTTCTTCTCTTCGCAAAACATGTCCATACCATCCTAATCTACAGCTTCTCAATTTTTCCGTTATGCGGGCTACTTTCGTGCTTCCTCTTACATACTCATGAAATGATTATCAAAACGTTGTTGGAAAGAAAAGAAAAACTGAAAGAAAACACTCACCAAAACATCCCTCACTAAAACTATAACCAAAATATGACCAATTCAATCTCCAAAGTAGACGAAATGACGTAAACCATTTACATACGCAACCCAATATCAAGAGGGTTGAAAAGGATATAAGGCGAAAGCTTTCGCAATGACAAATAGTCGGCGGACTGGCATTTTGACAATAAATAAGAGATATCAAGGAACACACGATCACAGGATTTGCTTATAATAAATGACGATGGACGGAAGGGTTCGGCTTAGCAAGGATTATGTTGTGATTGATAATGTTCGGTTTTTTGGGTTACGGAGGTTTGACAGTTGGGTGGGCTAATTGTTCTGTGCACTATTCGTAGTTGAACTTTATATCCGTTCTTTTGTAGCACTAACTGCCCCACTACTTGTCTTGAGAACAGTATATAAAATATAGTCCTACAGGACGGCATCTAAAAAAAAAACGACATTTAGTTCCCAACTGCTCCACGGAGCTGATGACAGCACCGTGGCGCAGTGGTTAACACGCCAGCCTGCGACACGAGAGTACCCGGGTTCGATCCCCGGCCAGGTCAAGATGGAAAATGGTCATTTTAAGATTGGCCTGGGTCTTGGATGTGTATCTATATATGTATTTGTTATAAAATATAGTATCGTTGAGTTAGTATCCCATAACACAAGTCTCGAACTTACCTTGGAGCTAGCTCAATCTGTGTGACTTTTCCGTATATACCTATTTATTATTTTATATTTAATGCTCTGAGAAATTGTTCGACCTAATACCTGCCGCAAAATTTCACTATCGTACCACCCGCAGTAAGATAAAATTTCATCCCTAAAACCTGGATAACTGGCAGCTAACCACTGTACGTTTTAAGAAATTTCCTACCACGTACGTCCGAACTGTGGAATGAACTGCCTGCGGCGGTATTCCCGAATCCATATGACATTGAAACCTTCAATAGACAAGTCTATAATTTCTTAAAAGGCTGGCAACGCTCTTTTCACACCCCAGGTGCTGCAGTAGTCTATGGGCAGCGGTGATCGCTTACCATCAAGTGACCCGCTTGCTCGTTGGCCGCCCTATGTCATAAAAAAAACATATAAAATATAGCCCTACCAGCTAACTGAGTGTACAACATTTTGATAGTCACTTGAAAATACTTTACTCCGGGACTCAACATTTCCTACATTTTGAGATTCTGAGATTCTAACATGACATATATCTTCATTCTTCAACATCATATATTCCTGCATAGTATCACGTCTTTTTCCTTTGCGGGGTAGATAGAGCCTAGGTCTATTCTTAAAGACCTTATGACCACATTTAGCATGTTGGAGGGCATGTAGATACAAACTGGAATGAAAATAGTGATGGATTGCTAGCCGCATCGCCTGACATGGGTCAGTAAATTTAAGTCCAATCCCTCGATCGGCTTTTATGATCTGCGCGGGAAGAGGAGCAGCTGGCACATTCGACATTTTTTCTTTTCTCCCAAATCAGCCGGCCTATTTGCTAACTCAGTGTACAAAGTTTTGATAGTCATTTCAAAGTACATTGTGTTTTATATATCTTAAATAAAAAATAGTCAATCATAGGAAACCCGCAATGTATTTTGAAGTGACTATCAAAACGTTGGTCACTGAGTTAGCAAAAAGGGCAGCTGTATGGAAGATACCTTTAATCTGCTTACATATCATATATCTGTGTTTAACAATGTTAGCCCTTGGTCAGACCTAAGGAAATAGGTCCGTCAACCCAAAATTAACAAACGACTGATGCTTCCCAACTATCCCAGTATCAATTTATCTTACAAGATGACATATCAACATGTACGCAATTGTCAAATCCCCCTCGGACATAGAATTTCTAATAAATAATATCATTTGGACAAAGACATACAAATATTGTAGTGACCGGGTGACAGACGCCATTTTGAAAAGGGCTTGGACATGTCACGTAAATACCGCAGGGTTGGGAGATTCGGAAAGTAGTTATTTTTTTTACCGGGAGGAAAGTTGATGGTTTTTAAAGTATAAATGTAATTGCGATGTAAAATAGCAACAAGAGTTTTTCGGCTCACCTTATCACAAAACAGTGAGTCATCATCATCATCATCAGGTCTTTTTAGTCTCCACTGCAGGAGCATGACCCTCTCTGTACTACCGGACCCATACTTGGCCAGAGCAGACAGATGCTTTGGCCTACACTCTCCTCGATGGCCAGACGGGTTGGAGAGGTCTCATTGATGTTTATAAGCATTGTTTAGCTTGTATTTCCTAAGTCGCCTTTTACGACATCCATGAGAAGACTTGGAGTGGTCCTATTCTACTCTGCCGGAAACCACACGGCACGCAAACCGTGAGTGGTTGCCCAAAAACAGGTTCTAAAATATGATTCTCCCAAGGGACTAAAGAAAAATTGTCAACACCAATATTGTTCCAAATACGAGTTAAATCATAATTTTTCACCTCATCTATTCAAAACACAAAGAACGGTCGCCTGTATACAATAAGTAATGGGTCGTGTCTAAAATACGTTGTTATTCTCTCTTGTTTTTCTTCTTCTGACGAGCTCCGTGGCGCAGTGGTTAACACGCCAGCCTGCGACACGAGGGCAAAAATTATCTTTTTCAGATTGGCCTGGGTCTTGGATGTTTATCTAATATGTATTTGTTATAAAATATAGTATCGTTGAGTTAGTATCTCATAACACAAGTCTCGAACTTACTTTGGGGCTAGCTCAGTCTGTGTGATTTGTCCGTACATATTTATACACACTTATACATTTATTCTCGTGGGCCAATTTTTTTTTAATTCACAATTAATTTTTTTTAGTTACGTGGGTATAAGGAAAAGAAGCAGCTGGTACATTCTACGTTTTTTTTCTACAAAAAAACCTGTGTTTTAATAAATATTTTGTTGACTCCATTAGTTGGCAGCCCTGCGCTCGTCATCAGCAGATGACAATCGTTCAAAAACGGTGGCGAGACGTCCAATATCAGAGTGTCGGGCGGGCGTGGCGCGGTGACGCCTGATACCATCACACTGTATCTATGTCGGTAATCGTGCAGTGAATTGAGAAAATCGGTCAATGAGATCGTATATATCGTCCTTCTTGGACATCTTGCATATATTTATTTTTTGTTGTGATATGGAATTAAATAAATAAATATATACGGACAAATCACACAGATTGAGCTAGCCCCGTAGTAAGGTCGAGGCGTTATGGGATACTTACTTAAAGATACTATATTTTATAACAAATACTTGTATCGATAAACATCCAAGACCTAGATCAATCTGAAAAAAGATAATTTTCCATCTTGACAGGACCGGGGAAAGGACCTACGCTGTCATAATGTATTTTTTTTCTCCCAGACCAGCATGAAAGAGATTTGTTATTATTGACAAATTCAAAATAATAATTTTATATTTCACTAGCTTTCGTCCGCGGCTCGACCCGCGTCAATTGATGCCTCGGGATTAGTACTTTTTCCCGAGATAAAAGTTAGCCTATGTCTTTCTCCGTACTCTAGAGAACTTGTATGCAAAATTTCATGATGATCGGTTCAGTAGTTACGGCGTGAAAGCGTAACAAACAAACAAACAAACAAACTCACTTTCGCATTTATAATATTAGTAAGGATAAGGATAAGGATTAGGAATTATAAGAAGTTTCACGTATCACAATAATCTTTGAAATCCTAGGAAATAGGTAAAAATCTAAAGACTTTCATGTCAATAGCCAATGCAATATTACTCGTGGTAGAGCCACACTACTGGCAAAATGAATTGCTAGTAGCATGAATGGGCCGGCTCGTCCAGGGAAGTACCACACTCTCACAGAAAATCGACGTCTGAGTAGAAGCTTTACCGTTTCTGTGCTTCGTTCGGTGAGAGAGAGCCGGAGGCCCTTTTTCCCCCTCCCCTTCCCATTTCCTTCCTCTAACTCCTTGAAAGGCCGACAACGCACCTGTCACACCCTGGTGTTGCAGTTGTCCATGGGCAGCGGTGATCACTTACCATCAGTTAACCAGCTTGCTTTGCTTTAAGGAGAAGACACACACACGACAAGAAGAAATGGAAGGAACTGGGAGAGGCCTTTGTCCAAAAATGGGCTACGATAAGCTGACTATGATGATGATGATGAACCAGCTTACTCGTTTGCCGTCCTATATACTATAATTAATATTGATTTAATTACCACCTATATCCCAACTTGTACGCTCAACGCGGCCTTTGAGCCTTACGACCTCAAGCTCTGTCTACCCTGTATCGATTTGAGACGTGATTAATGTATAATATATGCAATTAAATACAGCATCAAATTCACCATAGCTAATTACAGCTCTAAGTCAATTTAAAATGCACAATCGAAACATCAGGCTTGAACCTACAAAGCGCGCGTTGATGACACCTAACACCAATAATCCCAGAATCAATGTGCTAATTCTGTGAACGAGGATAAACAATGCGATAGACGTGACAAGTAGGCTGTGGTCCATAACAGTGTCCCTACATAAAGTTATATTCTTTGTTGTTTTCTCGTTTTTACGATTGTTAAATGATCTTTAATATAAAAAAACCGGCCAAGTGCGAGTCGGACTCGCGCACGACGGGATTCTGTGCTTATTTCAAGCGTCTACTTGTTGCCGTTACGAGTATCAATATCGAGCAAAAACAAGCAAAAAATCACGTTTATCGGAAGGCCCCCTAAATATTATTCATAGATAAAAATAAATATATACGGACAAATCAAACAGATTAAGCTAGCCCCAAAGTAAGTTCGAGACTTGTGTTATGGGATACTAACTCAACGATACTATATAATAATCTGAAAAAGATAATTTTCCATCTTGACCTGGCCAGGTATCTAATCCGGACACTCGTGTCGCGGCGTGGTGACCGCTGCGCCACGGAGCTAGCCATTTTTATGCTATTTTTTAGTATTTGTTGTTATAGCGGCAACTGAAATACATCATCTGTGAAAATTATAACTGTCTATCATATTAATAGGGTCCCGTTTTTACGTACAGAACTTGGGTACAGAACCTTAAAAAGACTTCAGTCAAACTACTGAACTGCTTGTGATAAAATTTAAGTGGGACCAACTTGAAAGCATACCCTTATAAACAATTTTTTTTTAAATCAGAGAATATATGACGGAGGACGAAGAGACGGAGGAGTAAAATTTTGGGTTCCCATCATTAGTCCCATAGGAAAAGTTGTTCATTTTAGTGGGCCCAGTCAAGTTTAAGGGAATTTTGAGAGTAAATTTTATAAATAGTAGGCTTTGTATGTTTGATTTTCTTTCCTCTGGTTTGATAATTTTTTTAAGTACATTTACTTTGAGACATTTTACTTTGCGTGCTTCCGCCACCAGTTAGTTCATGCAAACTATTGCTGGCCAGCGCCCACCCACGACTGTTAGTCCCTTATGCCCGCCACTAATAGTTGATGCATGCAACCCTGGTTGATACTGCTGCATCCGTTGAGGCTGCAGCAATGTCGGCCTGGTCGATACTGCAGCTTTGACTTCCGCAAAGTAACACCTGAATCTATTAACTATTTTTTTAAGTATTGAATTAGGCACCTGTCTCCCATCTCACCTGATGGTAAGCGACGATGAAGACGAGAATGTTACATACCTATCCAACATCACCCTCATCATCAGGTCTTTTTAGTCTCCACTGCAGGAGCATGACCCTCTTTGTACTACCGGAGCCATACTTGGCCAGAGCAGACAGAGGATTTGGCCTACACTCTCCTCGCTGGCCAGATGGGTTGGAGAAGTCTAATTTATGTTAATGAGCTTTGTTTGCTTGTATTTCCTAGGTCGCCTCTTACGACCTCCATGGGAAGACTTGGAGTGGTCCTATTCTACTCTGCCGGAAACCACACGGCTGACATAATTATACTTATTCAACAAAATTATCTAACATAATTATATTTATTAAATATGTACTTAATTAATGAATGGAGGCCTTTGCTCAATACAACACGAATAAGTTAGAAAAAAAACATGACTAATGTAAGTCCTTTAATATATACTATCATAGATTTAAAAAAAAAATGCGTCTCTCATTCTATTGTACCTATATTTTTGAAATTAGCTTTAATTTTCACACAACTAAAATTTGTACCTCATCTGTCGAACATATTCCTATATAGTCCGGGTTTAGTATTAATTATTTACCAAATCACAACATTAGTGACGGGCGTTACGTTACATCGACATCGATGTCGCGGTCACGGGACGCGTTGGCTCTGCATTATTAATGATTCATTTAGTTCACACTAACCGAGAGGCTGGATCCCTTTTGGTTTGGCGTAGGGATGAGGGTTTGTTAGTTATCGATAAATAAATAGTGGAGTTATTTATTTCTTAGTGATTTATTAACAAGCTTCTTTAGAGTTCTAATACACTCTTTATTAGAATACAATGAAATCGTCATTCATCATCATTCTAGCAGTTAGAAGTCCACTGCTGGACTAAGGCCTCTCCCAAGAATTTTTCGTTCCATGGGAGGATAAAAAAAGAAAGGAAGAAAGAAAAATAGTTTATTTGGCGACATTTATCCTAATATGGATATTGCCATACTCACCACGCTTGGCAGGCGGGCTGGTAGTTTTTTAGCTTCTTTTGCTTCTGAAGTTCTGCCCATTGGAAGCATTTTTAAGGTGGGAAAAGAATAAGAATTTGTTGGATTTGGAAAGGGAATGAAGGCATTGGGATACTACTCACTCGGATGAAACGAAGGAAGGAAGGCCGGGCGCGCGTACTAGCTGTCATACCTGCAACCACCGGACAGGCAGTTGAGGATGACATCCCTGACCTGTTTAGTAATTTTTTTTATGATTATTTATTTTTTATGTTTATATTTTGATGAACCTGACTCTTTCAAGTTATCAATTTGAGATTTAAACCACCTGGATGTTTAATAATGTTTCCGGAATCAGAGAACATATTTTAAAATTGTCGTTGCATTTTATGTCAAATTAAGTTATTAAACTAAGAGTAATAATATTCTAATAACTAAGATATTTTAGTCTTATGAATAGTCCATTTTTGAAATATTTACTGGTTTTATTTCTACCTTAGATATCGATATTCATTTCATCGATATATCTCACACCGTCTCTTTCGCTGTTTAGTCAGTGCAATCACCGATCTGATTAATAGTGTTCGCGCGAAATGTTTAATCTTTGTAGTGATTCCATCCCTTTGCGATGGTTTATTATGCATTAACTATCAAGTGTTTACACCAGTTTAGACGTACTCATAATACTAAATTTACAGATTTATATAGGTATAACAGTCACGTTTTCCTGCGGGTGAATGTATCACCTTCGGGAATAGTACTTTTAACCGGGTTGACAGCTGGACCTCCGGATGAAGTTGAAACATGTCGGCCAGTAGCTGACTTCGTACGGGAGTAACGCGTTCGTCGTTAGATATTGTAATACTGTCTAAGTAAGTATATCACACGTAAGTTTTAACAAAAAAAAAACTGTTTTTGCTTGGGCAAAATGTTCTGCTGTTTGTCCTGTTTTTCCCCTCTACAAGTCACATTTGTTTACCCGTTTTTGAGACATTTTTTGAGCAAGTTCAATAACTACCTACATAGTTTTTTTCCGTAAATGTTACAAAATAGTGATAATACTTGCGAGGTCTACAGCTACAGAAACTAATAATATTGGTATGGATTTGTCTAACAGAGCGTCCATAATTAGGTATGTATATAAACGGGACTTAGCACGAACCTTTTTATTATTTGTTTCCGTTGACGTTTAAAAAAGGACTTTATGTGGGTAGTTAAATTATCAAAATTATTAGTGAAACTGTGTCCACCACCACAAGATGACCGCGGTACTCCAGTTTCGTTGCGGCCACGGTGGATAACTCCATTGAAATGTCAACAGAAAGAAATAATAAAGGTTCTTACTAAGTCCCGTTTATATACATAATTATGTGTTTAAAGCGCGAAAGTTTAAAAAAGAATAGAGCAGTCCATATCAAAAAGGTGGTGGGTTGAACGCAGCCTAGCCATTTACGGTATTTTTATAGAGAACCGTGAAGGAAATCTCAAGAAAATCCTACACATTTTTTTTAGTAGTTTGTAATGAAACAATTGATATGAATTTAAATAAGGAAAAATATATAGATGTGCAATGACTGTAAAACAAATAATATCATACGTTAAAAGTCTGCATGTAATTTTAAGGAGCAATAAAGTATTGAGACGAATCAAAACAAAATATCGAAAGCTATATTTCTTTATAGACGATGAGAGTCTACCATATTTATAAGTACATATATATTGTATTACTAGCTGTTGCCAGCGACTTCGTCCGCGAAAGCTATCCTATCTTTCAAGTTGGATCGAACTGCACATGATGTGCGAATTTTATTATAATCGGTTAAGTGGTTTAGGAGTCCATTGAGGACAAACATTGTGACACGAGATTTATATATATTAAGATCTAAAAAACCATTTGATATTATTATAGACTAGGATTATACAAGGTTTTAGTAAATTATAAAGATAAAAACTTAATTATTTAAGAGTTTTCTAAATTCACCCAATTTTTCATGAAATATTGACGCGGCCATATACCCTGTCATAACTGACACAAGCTCTGACCAGAAATCGATACTTTGCATAATTAGTGTTACAAATGGGAGGAGAAAATGGTTTGGTATTTCGTATACGATGATTAGCACATTTGAAATTAATCAATCTTCAAATTGTCATTGATCTTAGAAAACCAGTGACGAGAATTACTCATATCTAAGCACACAGTGGGCATAAATGAACAAACATCGACGGACGCATATCCTTTCAATATATCAGCGATAACAAGCTGACTTAAAAAGCAGAAATTGTAAGAAAGACAACAGACATACATATTATCACGTCTTTATCCCTTACGGGGTAGACAGAACCTAAGATCATAAGACCAAAAGACCACGTTTAGCGTGTTGGTGGGTTAAAGTTAGAAAACGGAATCTAAATAGTGATGGGTTGCTAGCCGCATCGCCAACATGATTCTTTAGATTCTCGCCCATTCCCTTGACCGGCATCTACGGTCTGCGCGGGAAGAAAAGCAGCTGGCACATTCTACGTTTTTTCTTTTCTCCCAGACCAGCATGGAAGACAAACTTTAAATATATTAGAATTTTTTATTTAATGAATCTGAATTTTCAGGTAAGCATCCACAACATTAGCCGTGTGGTATCCGGCAGAACAGAATAGGACCACTCCAAGTCTTCCCGTGGATGTCGTAGAAGGCGACTTAGGAAATACAAGCTAAACAAAGCTTATAAACATCTAAGGCACCTCTCCAACCCGTCTGGCCAGCGTGGATAGTGTAGGCCAAGTCCTCTGGCTGCTCTGGCCAAGTATGGCCCTAGTAGTACAGAGAGGGTCGTGCTCCTGTAGTGGAGACTAAAAAGGACCTGATGATGATGATGATCCACAACATGTTTTGTCAAAAATGTTACAGAAAATCGTCAAGAACTACATAAGTTTTTCCATAACAAGTTTGTTCCAAAAGTGTCAATCAAAAAATTTACACTAACTTTAAATTAAGTAATATTTAAAAAAATATATCATTGGCCTTAAAACACCAGTGACGAAAACTCATGTCTAAGCAGACAGTGGGTATTAGAAATTAACAAACATCGACGCATACCCTTTCAAAATATAGGATAACACCAAAAATCCCTACGGAACGAATCAGCGATAACAAGCCGGCTTAATGAGCAGAAATTGTAAGAAAGACAAACGGAGCCGGTGTGAAATGAAGTGCAAAATGTGGCAAATATTGGGCCAGGGTTTCGAACAAAGAAAACATTGGTAAGGGTGCCGGATCGGGGGGCTAAAATGCTGCTAGTGTTTAAAAAATAATTCAATTTAATATATTTATTCAATAATAATTTTACTATTGGGTCTGAAATTAAATTAAAATCCTTATCCTTACTATTTCAAATTTTAAAAATTATACGATCAAAGTAAAAAATAAATCTACAAAAATCTTCATAATTATGAATATACCTATCATTAAAATTAACATGCATATGAAAAACATATATTTAAGCTCTATAATGAAACAAAGTGTGTGGATAAATCTAGATTTATATAAGATAATTGCACTGAGATAACAGTTAACTCATACACTGGGTATACATTTACCCTCGGCTGGCCTCGACATTCCATTAAAAGATTATTTTTCTTACAATTTTTAATTCTTATTCAATTAACAAAAAAGATTAGGTGAAAAAATCGGGCAAACTTTTTATGGTACCAAAAAAGTTTGCTCGCGCTAGGATTGCGACAAATTTTTCGTCAATATTCATACATTTTGCACGGCCCCGGCTGAAATAAGAAAAAAGTATTTAGGAAGATACATTCAAAACTACTAGAGTGTGCAAATTCTAACAAATGTCATTATAACCAAATAATGGACAAATAAAAAAATCTAACAATTGCTTTATTATATTTTATTTTTTTGTGCAAATTTTAGTATTCTAATACAGAAGAGTCGTTACTATATATCGTTACTATTTATTTTATTTTTACATTTTGACTTATTTGTTTAATCCATTATTTGTTACCAATAAATTTAAATTCTGACCTAAAACTAAAATATTACTTAAATATAATAAATCTATTAAAAATCTGCTCATTCGCAGCAGCATCTTAAGCCCCAAAACAATAGCGTAAGGAGATACCGGTGTTTGCACGATCCGTTTTACAGATTTCCAGTAAGAACACCCCAAATTTACTTAATAACTCCAAAGTTGACTCTTACACGTTCAACATGAGTCGAATCGATTGTGGTATGTCGGGAGTTCTTCTATACTTATATAATAATACTAATAATATAAAGAGGAAAGATTTGGTTGTTTGTTTATTTGTATTGAAGCTCCGAAACTATTAGACCGATTAAAAAAAATCTTTTACCATTAGAATACTTAATTTTTCCTGATGAACATAGGCTATAGAATTTAATATCTATATATCTACCCGTGCAAAGACGCTTAAGTCTATTTGCACTTGTAAGTGCTTGTTATCATCAATACATGAAAATGAATGAAAATGAATATTTTTTATTCAAAATAAGATACATGTATCGCTTTTTGAACATCATATGTTTCTGTTGTTTATTTTTCTTTCTTTTATGTTTGTAAAATCGAAAAACTACTAGCGTTTCGAAATGACCACTGCTGAGAAGAATTCAGCCACCAAAAGTCCACTACCGAACGAGGGCCTCTCCTATGGATTCCTCGTTCCATGGGAGCATATTACCATACTCACCACCAGGCGAGTGCAGCTTATTTTGGCTTCTTATGCTTCGACGCTGCTGCCTAAGGCCAGATTAGAGCAATGGCTAAAGAAATATCCGCCATCACCAAACCATATATCGCCTGCTGAGAAATTACCACCGGGTAGCAATTTGCCCTGGCCAGTCTGGAAGTCTTTAAATAGACTGCGGGCTGGTGTTGGCAGATGCCACGAAAACAGAGTCAGGTGGGGCTTCTCCAGCAATAGTGAGTGCGACTGCGGTGCTATTCAATCTATGGATCACCTCTTGGTGTGCCCACAAAGCCCAGTTTCTTGCTCCCAGCGGGATCTGAATGAGGCAAACGAACGGGCAATCATGGTGGCAAAGCACTGGTCAAAACTTATTTAAAATGTATATATAGCCATTTTACGACTCGATAGAAGAAGCTGCTGCCCATTGCAAGTATTTTTAAGCTGTGGACGGAATGTTTTTTATTGTTTAAAGGAATAAATGAATTGAAATTGAATTGAAATTGATAGGAATTTGTTGGATTTGGAAAGGGAATAAAAGGTATTGGGATACTACTCACTCCGATGAATAGAGCAAAAGCAAATAGCAGCTCGGGAGGCCGGGTGCGCGTACTCGATGCCATACCCGCATCCTTCGGACAGGCAGTCGAGGATGACACCCCTGACATTAGTAAGTTCTTGTGCTTGATGTCTATGTTATAAATTCACTGATATGTCAGGCCTTTTCAGGTTTTTTCATCAGGATTCATCCGTTATGCGCCTGTACCTCGACGCCCGGAAAACAACTGCTACTGTGCTCTAAATCTACAAAATACAATATTTAGAAGAGAAGCGCGATGGCTCAGTTTCGCGTATTAATAGCGCTATGTAAAAAATAATCTTGGGCGTGGTCCCTACTAGAATTAGTACCCACAAATGGCAATAAATATCTGGAGTTCCTCCGTGTTGTAGAAAGCACAGCCATTCTGGTTGTAATTATTGATGGCTAAGTCAGATGCCTAAAGGCAGCTTGAAAATCTGACACGTGTGTCAGATTTGTTAATAGGGAACAGTTGGCCACTTACATACAAACAATAAGAAAAAAGTAGGTACAAGATTTTATTTTTCTGTTATGAAACTATAAGTAATTTCTGGATAAGAGAAGATTCCTTTTTTTATATCAGAACCACCAAAACCATCAAACAAAGCAGTATTTTTGTGAAACAAATCTGATAAACAGGGAATTGAGCCACGAATATTATTTTCCAAACATAAACAAAGATCTAATATTTCCGATCCAATATCCTTCACACCGCATCATTTGTCAAAACTTTCAATATTGTACTTTATAACCATAGATCTCCATACACGCTACCCTAGAAATATTCCAATATTATGATTTATAACATAATTCTGTGACAGCCCTACCACTTTAACCAGATCTCGCCGACTATACTTTTAAAAGACGCGTATGGGTCAAAAAGTGCCGGGCGGTGTTACTATAAATATTTTTTCCCCCAAGGTATGCAAAAATATCGCTCGGATACATTGGGATAATATAGCAAATGCCGCGGGGTTTTGTTCAAATAAATCTTGTATAGGGTTAATAGAGTGGAGTAGTGCGATTGTCGTGTATAGGAGACGACGACGCCATATTTACATAAATATAAAGACTGTGCGATGTTTTAATAAAATAAATCAGACTAGTGTCGAGATTTTTAATTTAAGAAAAGATGGAGGCATTTACCCATTATGAATCTGAATCAAAATCTTATCAGAATCAGAACATGTCAGGAAGAGTTTGAATAAGATAGGTTATAGCAGGCGACAGAACAAAATGGAGTGAACTGATATTATATGCCAACCCCACAAAATTTTAATAAGCCCAAAAAAGTGTTAAAATTTTTAACACTCACAGTTAGTAGATTTCAGAACAATGAAGGAAGAGTTACATCTTTACAATGTCTCCCTTGATTGATATTTACCATCAATGGTAGAAAAAAATTAGCTAATGCATTCTATTTTTTTCTGATGTTACAATAAATGAAGCAGCAATGAGCATATATGTATAAATACTTTTTTAAAATTATATTCGCTACAAAAAAATCTATTTAAAAGAGTATGTCCGCAGACAAAACAAAGTATCCTTATCCTTATTCTTATCCTTATCCTTACTATAATATTATAAATGCGAAAGTGAGTTTGTTTGTTTGTTTGTTTATTTGTTTGTTTGTTTGTTTGTTACGCTTTCACGCCGTAACTACTAAACCGATCATCATGAAATTTTGCATACAAGTTCTCTGGAGTACGGAGAAGGACATAGGCTACCTTTTATCCCGGGAAAAAGTACTATTCCCGAGGGATCGACATTAACGCGGGCGGAGCCGCGGGCGAAAGCTAGTTTCTTATAAAGAAATATGCTTTAGTAAAAAGTTATCTCCCAAAACAAGAATATTTACGCATTTAAAATCTTAGACATTGTAAAGTACCCGTCACCTCTTACAATCGCTATAGAAACGTTAACCCTTACAATGCAAGGGTGGCACATTGTACCCCGGTAGGTGGTGATTTATAAATGTATTTCTCACCTAATAAATAACACACATATCGCGTATTTCGTATGAAATACGTGTTTTAACGTTGCGATCGATATCGTAGGGGGTAGTAGGGGTAGGGGTTTTGTAATGACGGTAATTTTATTTCAGATCGTCTGTGTTTAATTGGTGTATATAGAATTGCGAAAGGGTTCTCGTTTTTCGTGTGTGCAAGTGGCCAACATTGGTGTCAGATTTTTGCTGCCTTAAGGTATCATGATAACAGCCGAGACCAACGGCTTAACATGCCCTTCGAAGCACTGAGAAGCTCGAGTTATATTATATATATAACTATATTTTTGTTCCACTTGCGGCCACCCATCTTAATGGGGACTGCTCCCAGAGTTGCTTAACATGCGTAAGCGGTATTTATTCTAAAGACTACTGGAGAATCCGGCTCTTTAAAAAAAGTTCTCAAATTAAAATATTTTAAAAGAATAGTTTCTTAGTTCGTTCATTCAAATGAAAGAAGTCCACAGCTGGGCATAGAAATCTTTCTATGCCCAGCTGTGTGTCGTCCTACCACCTATTCGTTCCGACGCTGCGCTTGCCGGTAATATTATTTATGATATATTACGGCAAACGAACAAGAGAGTCACCTGATGATAAGCCATCAACGCTGCCCATGGACAACTGCAACACCAGGGTGTAACAGAAGCGTTGGCCTTTCAAGGAGTTGGGGGAGGACATAAGAGGAATGGGGGAGAGAGAGGATGGGCTTCCAGCTCTCTCACTCACCGAACGAAGCTAGAAGTGGTAAAACTTCTACTCGTACGTCGATTTTCTGTGAAAGTGTGGTAGTTCCCCGGACGAACCGGCCTATTCATGCTACTAGCAAGAATGAAGTTTGCTGGTAGCGAGGCTCTACCACAACTAAACTACCTGGTCACCATTCGACCTATCTGCCCTATAGGCTAACAGTTCTACGCGGTATACGCCCTGCCCACTGCCACTGACAGCCTCCGTGGTCCAGTGGTTAAGGCGTTTGCCTGTTGACCCGGGGGCCGTGGGTTCGATTCCCACCGGAAGCATACTTTGTTTAGTTGTTTCCAGTTTGGTTAGGACATTGCAGGCTTGAATCACCTGATTGTCTGATAATAAAGATGATTCTGTGCTTCGGAAGGCACGTTAAGCCGGTGGTCCCGGCTGCCATCTGGTAGTCGTTAAAGGAACCACGTCAGAGGCTGAGAGGCGATTCCGAAGAACTCTAACAGGTCAACAAATAAATAACAGGTCAACACAAAAAAAAACAAATAACAGGGGTGTGCATGGTCAATTGACCGTGTCACCTACTCGAAATGATGATGATGATGACTGCCACTTTAAGGAGCTAATCATATTAGCTACGTCGGTGACATTTGTTCTTCAACGGATTTCCTCATTTCTGATTCGGTTTAGTAGAGAAATATGAAGCGCTCTCAAATTCAATATTACATACTATCACGTCTTTTTTCCTTGCGAGGTAGACCGAGTCCAGTTCTTTAGGAGCTCAAGGCCACCTTTAGCATGTTGGGGGGCTTTTAGGTGAAAAACGGAATCAAAATAATGATTGGTTGCTACCCGCATAGTCTGCTAAAACGATTCCTCAAATTTTTACCCATTCCCTTGATCGGCTTTTAACATCTGCGCGGGAAGAGAAGCAGCTTGTACATTCTACGTTTTTTCTTTCTCCAAGACTAGCATGGAAGTTGGACTATATTCAAGTATCTGCTTATTACGGTTCCAAAGAGTCAGCCCCGTGACAAACGGACGAACAGACGTCGAAGGCTGAGTAATAAGGTCCTGTTTTCACCTTTAAGGTATCCTGAAAAAATAACCCAAAAAAAATTAATGATAATGTTCCAAAATCACTAATTAAATACTAACACCCAATAACACATCAATAGAGATGATAAAACAGCAAACAGGGTGTGGTATTACCCCTGAGACGGGGGCGATACTAGAATAAAGTTGTAAGAGAACTATAGCCCAGGTAAAGGTAAGTGATACGTTTATAATATTATTAAAACTTACGCGAGATATATAATATAATAATAAGAAATATATACAGACAAATCACACAGATTGAGCTAGCCCCAAGGTAAGTTCGAGACTTGTGTTATGGGATACTAACTCAACGATTTTATACTTTATAAATAAATAAAATAAATATATACGAACAAATCACACAGATTGAGCTAGCTCCAAGGTAGGTTCGAGACTTGTGTTATGGGATACTAACTCAACGATACTATATTTTATAACAAATACATATAGAGATAAACATCCAAGACCCAGGCCAATCTGAAAAAGATCATTTTCCATCTTGACCTGGCCGGGGATCAAACCCGGGCACTCCATGTCGCAGGCTGGCGTGTTAACCACTGCGCCACGGAGCTGTCTGATTCTTTATAACAAATACATATATAGATAAACATCCAAGAACCAGGTCAATCTGAAAAAGATAATTTTCCATCTTGACCTGACCGGGGATCTCGGTGACGGGCGTACTCGATGCCATCCTTTACCACCACAAGCGGATGAATGGTTTCCCTGACCTGACCAAATCTAAATGACTCAGTAAATGCTGATGACGATTGCCTTCTTAACTGTGCTACATCGAAGCCCAGCATCTTCCGTTATGACAGTATTTTAGTTAACCCTTTCTTATTTTAGTGAATATTGATAAACAACACTAGCTTTTCACGCGCCGAAATGAACATTAGTGACTATCTTTTAATAAAAACTTCTTTTGATTTTTAAGGCAATTTAAATTTTAAACCTTTAAAAGTCATAGTTTTGCAGCAAACCAGTCGTTCCATTTCTAAATTACACGGCAGAAAAATGAGTATTATAAGTAATTTTGCTCGCCGCTAAAACACGACAGATATGGATCGAATACATACTGGTGTGTAATGTAACAGCAATATAATGTTTGAATTTCGAAGCATGCTTGAGATAAACTAATTTAAATTATATTTATCCGTTTTTATTTTCAAAAGAATTAATGTTAAACGATTTAATTATCATTAATTTGTTTGTTATAATAGAAAATTGGTAGAGCGCTATTCGTATTTACTGTCGCATCCGTTACTCTTTTTAATTTGCACGGGGGGCGACACAGCTCTAAGAATAAATGCCCTACATAAAGATGGGAGTGCTAGAAAATGTACGTGAGCATTCTTAACACCCCATATGTGTAGTATTTATATAGAGATATTTTAACCGCCCTTCATTGACATAAAAACGATGATGTACGAAAAAAATTTAATAATACAATATGGACAAATTGTTTGTATGCGAATTATTATTAAAACATCAGAAATTGTAGATATTTAATTTTCATGTATAATTTATGTAGTGGTCAACTATAAATTGAATTGTTTAGGTTGCACTTAAGCTTTGGCGTTTTAATTTTTATTCTCTGAAAATAAGTATTTTTAAGGGTTTATATTTTGCAATTACAATGCTAATTGATATAATCTTATTAAATTAAGAAATAAAATATGGTAAAAAAATTTCAAGCGGGCGGGATTTGAATTTGCGTCGTGGTCGCAGGTTCAAATCCTGCCCACTTGAAATTTTTTTTCAATATACTTTATTTCTTAATTTAATGAGAGAAAATAAGTACTCATGTGGTTGATGACTGTTAATGATGCCTGGTATTAAGTATCAAATGCAGAGGTAGAAGTCGAGCTGCGTGGTGTGCTCTCTCGGAAGACTTACCATTGCATGCGGATTCAGATTCCATTCCCTCGGTAAGTTCAATCGGTCATACGGTCATCACCTGTTGGATGACTAGTAGATAAAGTCTACGGCTTTAAGTCAGCCAATTACTCGTTTGTAATGAAGTATTGAAATAAAAATAAATCGGTGGAATGCGCCCTCTTTGCAATATTATGCGGCATTCGCTTCTTCCGCAGTAGGCGTATTAGCAACTCTATAGAGATCTCGCCATACAAAGCCGCTCCGCGCCGCGTAGTATCGCATTATATCATTTATAAACAAATGCGGTAAAATAAATCGCGGTTGATGTATACGCCGTACAACGTTATAGGTATGATAACGAAATTAGTCATTTGTTTGCTGTTGAAAATGTAATAAAATTCTCATTTGGAGGAGGTTTCTTGAGCGGAATAATAATTTTTGTACCCTTGAGTTTGTCTCCTTCGTAGGCGTGATCTCCGTGTTATCATTATCTGTCCTTCGGAACCCGAGGTCTACTTCTATCTTATTTATTTAAAAAACTTGTGAGCCTACAGAGCTACAGTAGGTGGACTTAATGCTAAAAGCATTCTTCAACACCGAGAAGGATAAACAGATAAAAAAATAGGTGGTAAAGTTGGAAATATAATAAATATATACTAAGTGATAACAAAATACTTAAATATAGTTACATAAATATTTATAGATACAAAAATATACATACATAAAACATATACAAAATAGTGAGAAATGATGAATTAATCTGCTGGCTAGAGTTCGGAAAGTCAAGTATGCAGCTTTTTCTTGAAAATTAATCTATTTGATACCTATCGGATGTCTTCGGGTAAGGCGTTCCAGAGTCGATTGAAAAGTAAAGGTGTTCAACTCCTGAAGTTGAACATAAATCTATAAAGAAATAGAGGAGCTGGAGCGAAGTTGACGATCGTGAGTATCCGCAAGATACTAAAACTTACATTTACATTTCTTTCTTTTTCTATTTCGTAGATAATTACAGTTTTTAACATCATTACTTGTATCAACTTCTTGTGTTATGGAACACTAACTCAATGATACTATATTTTATAATAAATACATATAAGGCCAAATCCTCTGTCTGCTCTGGCCAAGTATGGTTCGGGTAATACAGAGAGGGTCGTGCTCCTGCAGTGGAGACTAAGAGGACCTGCCGACGATGACGACGACATATAAGACTCAGTCAATCTAAAAAATATCTTTTTCCTTATTGACCTGACCGGGGACCGAACTCAGGATCGGGACCTTCTGTGTGAGAGCCTGATGATGACTTAGTGGTCAAACCAGACGTCTGTGACCTAGTGGTCACAAAGGACATCGTGATATCGTATCTTTGTTTGTTACACTCTAGCGCTATAACTACTGAATGATAACTTTGATGATAATAGTATAACTTGTGATGTGACGAATATCTCATTTGAAATGTCACACAAAAATTCACTGCACTTCCAATAGTAGAGCCCATCTATAGCAGGGCCGTATTCGGAATTAACGCCGAAATGCTGGCAACACGAACAATTAGAGCTCTTTGTCCGATATTCAATAGAATACTGAGTGCGGACCTGTAATAGCAGCGTTGGTTTGGATGCCACGAAAGGGGTTTATGGATAAGCAATTTTATTTCAAGTCTGTAGTTTAAAAAAACTACAGACTTGAAAAAAAAAACGGCCGATTGTGAGACGGACTCGCGCACGAAGGGTTCCGTACGATAAGTTTAAAATTGTAAAAAATATTTTTTTTAAATGATGTGACTAAAAATGTATGATTCTTACAATTTTTCTGAGAAAAAGGGTCTTGTCAGATAGGCAGACATACGGACAGACAGATGGACAACAAAGTGATCCTATAAGGGTTCCGTTTTTTCCTTTGGAGGTACGGCATTCTAAAAATGGCGCATCATTTAAGCGCCTATTTAAATATATTTCTATTTCTTAAAATATGGAGTTTTCCCGCATAAGAGAAGACAATAGAGTTGTCGCCTAAATCAATGAGAGTATACCTTCAATTTTTTCTCAAATAAACTGATCTATTAAATTGCTAACAAATATTATTATTTTAATAACTGAACGAAATAAAATATAACTACTGATAGCAAAATAATAATTGAAACGAAGTTGCAATTAGGCACCATTAATCAATTTATTTGGCGACAGATCTACTATTCTGAGCACGACGAACATCTATTATATCCTTATCCTTACTATCCTTACTATCCTTACTATACTATACTATATACTATACTATACTATACTATAATATTATAAATTCGAAAGTGAGTTTGTTTGTTTGTTTATTTGTTTGTTTGTTTGTTTGTTTGTTACGCTTTCATGCCGTAACTACTGAACCGATCATCATGAAATTTTGCATACAAGTTCTCTGGAGTACAGAGAAGGACATAGGCTACCTGTTATCCCGGGAAAAAGTACTATTCCCGAGGGATCGACATTAACGCGGGCGGAGCCGCGGGTGAAAGCTAGTAAGAAATAAAACTATTACTTATATCATTGAAATTAACGTGAGATACAGACATTATGTACTAAAAACGGGTCACACACGTGCTATTTCGTCGGGATTGCCGACTAATAAGTGCGCGTCTTGCTCTCGCCTTGAAAATAGGTCGAAACTATAGTCGGCAATCTCGACGAAATCTATATTAAATACTAGCTATCGTCCACGACTCCGCTCTCTTTGATGTCGATCCCGCGTGGATAGTACTTTTTCCGGGAAGAAAGGTAACCTATGTCTTAATTCAGGTCTTTTTGTCAAAATTTCGTCGAGATCCGTTCAGCCGTTTTGGCGTGGTTGAGTAACAAACACCTTAAACAGCCTTAGATACTCACAAACTATCAGTTTTATAATATAAGTAAGGAAGCATGACGTATCCATACTATGATTTCGTAGTCATCCCTCACATGGCGAGTGGCCAGTTCCAAATCCACTCTCCTGCGAATTTTAGTTTCGACGTACGACCTGCTGTAACTAACCTATTTCAATAGAGTATATACTAATTTTTTTCTTTGCCCTATACCTAATAAATAAATATATAAGGATATATCACACAAATAAAGCTAGCCCCACAGTAAGTTGTGAAACTTGTGTCGTAGGGTACTAACTCAACGATATTATTTTATAATAGATACTTATATAGATAAACATCCAAGACCCAGGTCAATCTGAAAAATATCGTTTTCCATCATGACCTGACCGGGGATAGAACCCGAAAATTTGGGGGCTATTTACCTATGTAAATAGCCCCCCCAAAATAGGCACGTAGTATATACCTTGATAATCAAAAAACGTTTCGATATTTAAAAGCTACAAAATCACAATCAAAAGTGATGGATTCCTAGCAGCATCGATCGCCTATTCACATGAATTCTCAGATTTTTGCTCATTCCCTCGGCCGGCTTCTACGTTCTGCGCGGCAAGCAGCTGGTACTCATTTTTCTTTCCTCCTAGATCAGAATGTAATGCAGTATGAGGAGCTTGTTGGCCCAGTTGGCGAACGCATTACAAGCGCTTACTAAAGTAAAGCAACCCTGGGCATGGTCTACACTGGGATGGGTGAACAAAATTTTCTTGACCTCCTCCGTGCTTTGAAAGGCACGTTAAGTCATTGATCCCGGCTCTCATTACTAGATGGCGGTCGTTAAACTATGGCGGCTTGAAAAGCTTTTTTTTTTAAAAAAGCTTTAGGCAGCTTGAAAAAACTAACACTAGTGCTGGCCACTTACACACTAAAAGCAAGCAATGGAGCATGGAAATTATATCGCTTTTCTGTCAGGCGGTGTATACTTACAGACAAACTCAATTGACTACAATAACTAAGCATAAAGATTTCCTTACCATAAGAATTTGTAATCATTAAGTGTTCCGTATAAAATCACCGTGTTACCTTAAAAGGCAATAATTTTATGATATAAAGGACTGCTTCGATCTTCCATGGCCAATCGATGATTTGATCGAAGTGCTCCTACGCATGTTGGCTGTAGTATATGGCCAACGTTTGGGCCAATATAAGTGCCAATATTGGTTATAGTATAATTGGGTTTCTAAAGAAAATTAAAATAACAAAACCAGCTAAGTGCGAGTGGCAAACACTAAGAGTTTCATATAGTATTTAATAACAATAACCTAAAAATAAAAATCTTTTTAAAAACAAACTTTTATGTACATCACTTTCTGTTTCGATTTGTCGAAGTGTATCAGCTAGCCCGCCATTTTGGATTCCGCCATGTTGTAATTAGAATGACGGCACACAGCTTACCACGCATTGTCATCCAAACTAAAGTAGGTATACAAAATTTCAGCTCAATCGGAGGATTTATTTATTAGCAGAATTAACTAACGAAGAAGCAAGATACATTTCGCGAGGGTTTTTGGTTCTTTTCGCACATCGTAGGCTTCCCAAAAAACCTCGCTACATTTTGCGCGAGGCCCCTTTGTACGCGAGGCCATGGGCTAGTGCCTACTTCGCTCATGCCTCGCTACGCCACTGAGATTGCATCTCAGTCTTCAGTAGTTTTTAATCAAATGGTAAAACATTAATTAGGTAAATTAGTCAATTTGTGTGCTTCATTCCTCACAATTACACCAACAGAAGCCCAACCTAAATATGAAATGAGTTAGATCTTCAATTCACAAAGCCGTTTGAAACACCTAGTCATTCGTAATGCCAACTTTAGTCCGTACAATAGTTGATCTGAACACGTTGTGATGATAGCACATCAACCTTTGAGTACGAGAAACGCCTAAGGTGTACCACAGACTTATATATGAACAGAATTGATGACAATTATAATTTCTAAATAATAAACCTATTTTTCGACGAACTTTGTGGCCTAGTGGTCATCAATACCCGGTCCTGGATGGAAAATTATCTTTTTCCGAATGACAGGTCACTGATGTATAGATAAATGCCCCAGGGGTCTTAAACATTTATCTATACGAAATATAGTATCGTTGAATTGGTATCCCATAACACAAGTCTCGAACTTACTTTGGTAGCTCAATCTGTGTTATTTGTCTATATATATTTATGTTTTTTTTTGCCGGTTTCCAGTAGAGAAGAATAGGGCTACTCCAAATCTTTTCGTGGATGTCGTAGAAGGCGACTTAGAATAAACAAGCTAAACAAAGCTATTAAACATCAAATAAAGACCTCTCCAACCCGTCTGGCCAGCGTGGAGAGTGTAGGCCAAATCATCTATCTGTTCTGGCCAAATATACTCTGATAGTACAGAGATCGTACTCCTGTAGTGAAGACTAAAAAGACCTTATGATGATGATGATTTATGAATTTATTAGCTTTATTTTCTAATCAAATATGAGGAAATATGGAGGTATGCGATTATGAAGCTGATTAAACAGTTCCTGCAGCATGGCATGCGCGACACCTTTACCATCATGCTTCCTAATAGCTAAGACCGATATGACGATAGTTTTTCGCGCAATATATACGGCGTTGCGAGGGTATCAGAAAGGTGGTAAGATATGAAACTTTGCCAAACCATATCCTTATTAATATTTAAATCTGGCTAACACAATAGCGGACCCTATTTTGATGCCCCATAACTGCTGATGTAATGGAGAAAACGCTCCAGTGAGAAGGACACTCATCATCATTTCGTCAATCGACCATACACACCCTGGTGTCAGAGTTCTTCGGAACCGCTTTTCGGCCTCTGACGTGTTCCTTTAACGACTACCAGATGGCAGCCGGGACCAACGGCCTAACGTGCCTTCCGAAGCACGGAATCATCTTTATTATCAGACAATCAGGTGATTCAAGCCTGCATTGTCCTAACCAAACTGGAAACAACTAAACAAAGTATGCTTTCCGTGGGAATCGAACCCACGACCCTCGGGTCTACAGGCAAACGCCTTAACCACTGGACCACGGAGGCAGTGGTTAGGAAATGTGATGTAGTGGTTAAGAAATGAGGGTTGACCTCAGGCAAGCAGCCGAGTATAAAATCTTTCGCCAAATCATACAACAGCATAAATTGTGGTAAAAAACTTAACCTCATAATTTTTTTGTCGTTTGTCCCCCTTTATTACTTTATTAACTCTATATTATCGTAGTAAGTGACGTGTGGCTAACTTCTTTGTCGGCGGACAACGAGCGATAGTTCGCATTACTCTATGTATAGTCGGGTTAACGACTATGCACTGGGTATTTTCCGATACTTCCATACTAGTCAGTGTTATTTCGAGCTCCGTGGCGCAGCGGTTAACACGCCAGCCTGCGACACGAGGGCCCCGGGTTCGATCCACGGTCATTTAAAGATGGAAAATGTTATTTTTCAGATTGGCCTGGGTTTTGGATGTTTATCTATATAATGTATTTGTTATATAATATAGTATTGTTGCGTTAGTATCCCATAATACAAGTCTCGGACTTAGTTTGGGGCGAGCTCAATTTGTGTGATTTGTCCATATATATTTATTTATTTATTTGTCAAAAAATGCACAAAGCCGATGTTAGAAACGACGGATTTTTATGTATTTCTTTTCTATAATCAGCTAAACATTCTTGTCACTATTCCACGTGGGCAACCCCTTAGTTTAGATTTATAGTTTTTAATTGTTTTATTTTTTAAAAAAATATTTTTTTGTATTTTTATAGTTAGTTTTATTTATAAATAGTTTCATTCAAGTTTTCTAGTTACATTTAGTTTTATGTTTCATTAATAATGTAACATTATATCTGAATAAAAAAACATAAAAAAAATCAATTTCGTTCAAATTGACCGAGCAGCTGAACTAGTTTGTATGGAAATGACCATTTTTTGCGTTCTCAGCATTAGTCCCATAGAAAAAGTTGTTCATACCGACGGGTTGAATCACCCCTTTAAGGCTCCAGAACGGTCAAACTTTCACCATGTGTAACGTATTTTACGACTGGCCTACCTAACGTCAACCCTCCTTAAGAATGCTTTCGTTGCATGGGATGTATGTTCTTGTCTCTTTAGTCGCCTCTTACGATATCCATAGCACAGAAATCGAATTGTCTTTATCATCATCGTCAGCTTTCCACGACCCACTGCTGGGTATAAGCCTCCTTTTGTCTGCGCCATGCTTCCCTATCATTAGCCTTCGCAATCCAGTTCTTACCAGCAATCTGCTTTATGTCGTCGACCTAGCTGCCGGAAGCCCAACACTACGTTTCCCATTTCTGGGATACCACTCAGCCTTACTCCACCTACCATCGTTCCTTCTAGCCAGGTGTCCTGCCCAGTTCCATTTAAGAATCGCAACCCTAGAGAGTACATCGTGAACTTTCGTTCGGCGTCGGATCTTAGAGTTGCGAACTCGGTCTTGCAATTTGATGCCATGCATGGCTCGCTCCATGGCTCTCTGCGAAACCGCTTGTACAAGGCTCTTTCGTAAGAGTCCATGTCTCGGCACCATAAGTTATTGTAGGCACCATAAGTTTTTGTTATTCATCATGAGGTCTTTTTAGTCTCCACTGTAGGGGCATGACCCTCTTTGTACTACCGGAGCCATATTTGGCCAGAGCAGACAGAGGATTTGGCCTACAATTTCCTCGCTGGCCAGACGGGTGGGAGAGGTCTCATTGATGTTTATGAGCTTTGTTTAGCTTGTGTTTCCTAAGTCGCCTCTTACGACCTCCATGGAAAGACGAGGAATGGTCCTATTCTGCTCTGCCAGAAACCACACGGCTAGTTATTGTTAATAAATAAATAAATAAATATATACGGACAAATAACACAGATTGAGCTAGCCCCAAAGTAAGTTCGAGACTTGTGTTATGGGATACTAACTCAACGATACTATATTTTATAACAAATACATATATAGATACACATCCAAGACCCAGGCCAATCTGAAAAAGTTCATTTTCCATCTTGACCTGGCTGGGGATCGAACCCGGTCACTCCGTGTCGCAGGCAGGCGTGTTGACCGCTGCGCCACGGAGCTAGTCAATTCTTATTGTCTCTATAAATTCATTTATATATATATTATAGTATCTAATCTTCTGGTCATAACAAGAGTTTTGTATGTACCGCCCGTTATCAAATACCTGTAAAGATCACGCACAACAAAGGTTGGCCGAGCGAGCCAAGTTTGCATAAAGGAATACTTGGCAGGCACACACGGTGGATAAGGCTCTTTGACAACTTTATGTGTTAAACTAGGTGAGGTTTTAGTTTTATTGATAATAAGTAAAATAAATAAATATTTTCCTATTTTCCATGCTAGTCTAAAAAAAAAAACGTAGAATGTGCCTACTGCTTCTCTTCCCACGCAGATCGTACAAGCCGATAGAGATTTGGCTAAAATATAAGGAATCGTACTAAAAGGCGATGCGGCTAGCAACCCGTCACTATATATATATTTTTTTTACTAAGTATTAAAGTATGCATTTGTCATCGTCACTTACCGTCAGGTGAGATGGGTCAACACGCCTGCCTGCGACACGGAGTGACCGGGTTCGATCCCCGGCCAGGTCAAGATGGAAAATGATCTTTTTCAGATTGGCCTGGGTCTTGGATGTTTATCTATATATGTATTTGTTATAAAATATAGTATCGTTGAGTTAGTTTCCCATAACACAAGTCTTGAACTTACTTTGGGGCTAGCTCAATCTGTGTGATTTGTCCGTAAATATTTATATATTTATTTATTTATTATAATGTGATATAGACATACTGGCTGTTGCCCGCGACTTCATCCGCGGCAATTTCTGTTGTTATGATTAATTCGTATATTAGATGAATAATTTTCCCTCGTTTTTAAATATTTTTTTATTGATGCTTCTCTCCTATTGGTCGGAACGTGATTTTTTATAGTCTAAAGCCTTCCTCAATAAATGGACTATCCAACACAAAAATATTTTTTCAATTTGAACCAGTAGTTCCTGAGATTAGCGCGTTCAAACAAACAAACTCTACAGCTTTATAATAAAAAATATAAAATATATAAATATAGAGACTTGTGTTATGGGATACTAACTCAACGAAACTATATTATATAACAAATACATATATAGATAAACATCCAAGACCCAGGCCAATCTGAAAAAGATCATTTTGCATCTTGACCTGGCCGGGGATCGAACCCGGGCACACTCGTGTCGTAAGCTGGCGTGTTACCCACTGCACCACGGAGCTGTCAAATGAATTTAACAAGACCTATAAAATAACATATTTAATAATATTAAAGGGACTTAGTACTAACCATTTCTTTATCAAATTCCGCTTGACTAACTAACAAATTAATACAGAAGTTGCTTAGACTAAATGAACAGTTACCCTCCAGTTAGGTCAAGTTGTTCAACATAAAGGTCTTCAAGGTCAAGGGTATCAATAGTTCAGCAAGGGTCCGATCGACCCCGACGTGAGGTTATAAATTAACGGGGTCTGAAGGTGTTGATAGTTTCCGGGTGTGGTTAAACTTATTAATGAGGTTAGGAGATTATTCCGAAAGTTACTAATATTATAAAGCTGAAGAGTTTGTTTGTTTGTTTGAACGCGCTAATCTCAAGAAAGAGGTTAAAATTGGAAAATTCTTTTTGTGTTGGATAGTCCATTTATTGAGGAAGGCTTTAGGCTATAAAATATCACGCTGCGACCAATAGGAGCGAAGCATCAATAAAAAATGTTTTGAAAACGGGGGACAATTATTTATCTATACTAAGAAAAAAACTAATTAATCATAATAACAGAAATTGCCGCGGACGAAGTCGCGGGCACCAGCTAGTGTTATGATAAATCGTCTAAGTCAACATTATACGTTTACCAAAAAGGAAAGTAATGCTTTTTTAAGTTATAATGTACATTTTTCCTTAAATCCTCCCATTTAATACTTAAGGGCTCGTACTAACTCACACTGCTTTGCATGATTGCCTGTAATATCAATAATAATGAGATACACAAGTTGAAATAAAAATGCAGCAAAGTTCAGGACTAACTCTGGTAATTATCTTACTCAAAAACACGATTGCGTTAAATTTTCTCGATAGAAAAAAATTGCAATGTTGCCTCCAAATCACGTCTAATTTACTCGGTATACAGCAGTATTCACCAATTACATTAAAATTAACCTTGAAACTTTTGATTATAATTACAGATAAGGCAGCCACCATGTATTTTTTTTCGAATAATTCTTGAATATTCTTTAAAAACGAAAATATCCAAAGTAGCCAACGCGTTTAGACCATCCGCGTTTGTACCGCCACGCCGCCTGGCCTAGGCAGGCCCTTAAATACGCTAATCCTTACTATAATATTATAAATGCGAAAGTGAGCTTGTTTGTTTGTTTGTTTATTTTTTTTTTGTTACGCTTTCACGCCGTAACTACTGAACCGATCATCATGAAATTTTGCATACAAGTGCTCTGGAGTACGGAGAAGGACATAGGCTACCTTTTATCCCGGGAACTACTATTCCCGAGGGATCTACATTGACGCGGGCGGAGCCGCGGGTTCTTTTTAATAATATTGATCTAGTCTTAACTGAGACTAATGAGTTAAGTTATGCATTAGTGCTTTTTATTTAAACATAATTTCTTTGATTTAAACCTTGGAACAATAAGATTTAAACACACAAAAATTGCTTGCTAAATTTTAAAAAATTACATCATTCAGGGTAACACTGGCTTTAATTTTTTAAACGGTTAACAAATCAAAATTAAACAAATCAAAATTAAACAAATCAAAATTAAACAAAACGCCTTTATTCTAAAGTTTTAGAATAAAGGCGGACTGAATGGTATTTATTTTGATTTGTTTTGTAAATTGCTTATAATGAACTTTATAATGTGTTTGTCAAAGATTCAAAGATTTATTCTAGAAATTCAGGAAATGGGCCTTTTCAGGCTTTTTACGTCAATTAATATAAAAACAACACCTATTTAATAATATTCAAATTATTAATTGTTGTTCAAAAGCTACAAAGTACTAGCGTGTCGGGACCGACCGAACAAAAGGCGCTGAAAGAAACTCTTAAACATTGTCATTTGATGGTATAATACATAAAAAGGACTATGTTTACAAACAATGTGAGAATAACTTAAATAAACTGTAATGCTGTGGCTGTAGTGAGATTTAGCGGTCTAAGATCGGCCCAGCGGATTCGTGGGATTCATCGCGAGGGGCTCCGTCGAATCAACGAAATGAATTACACCTTCATTTTGTTGATCCTAACTAATATTATAAATGCGAAAGTGAGTTTGTTTGTTTGTTTGTTACGCTTTCACGTTGTAACTACTGAACCGATCATCATGAAATTTTGTATACACGCTATCTGGGGTACGGAGAAGGACATAAACATTTTATCCCGGAAAAAAGGACTGTTTCCGAGGGATCGATATTGACGCGGGTGGAGCCGCGGGCGAAAGCTAGTACAAAATAAATGGCGCCATTGCCTTACTAGAAACTGGCTAAAATAAGCTTCTGAATGAAGTTTGATGGCCATGTAGAAGAAAAGAAAGACATTTCTAAACTGTGAGGTTAGGTCAGAGGTATCATCCTCAAGAGCCTGTGCTGTGGTTTCAGCAGGTATGGCATCGGGTATGAGCACCTGGCCTCCCGAGCTGCTTCTTGTAAATAGTATCCCAATACCTATCATTCCCTTCCCAAATCCAACAAATTCCTATCCTTCCGCAGCTTAATAATGTTAAAATCGAAAATATGCGATGAAAAATTTTGGCCACTGGTAGGGTTTGAACCTACAACCTTCGACATCTAGCCCGTCGATGCTCTCAACCACTGAGCTGCCGTAGCTTCAAATCACCGCGGCGAATTTGTTCACCACATATTATAGGTACACGCATTCGAAGCATGCGTAATCTCCATTACTACCCACTATTTAGAAGTGTGGTATCCAACTTAATTCATATCAGATGAATTGAAAGTTGATTAAAGTGGAGAAAGCTTTCTCAATTAATTATATTAATAGCATTACAATGCTCGGTTTAATATTAAAATCGAAAATATGTGATGAAAAATTTTCGCCACAGGTAGGATTTGAACCTAATAGCTAATAATTTAGGCTTAATAATGCTTGCGATGGGCAGCAGCGTCGGAAGTACAAGAAGCCAAGGAAACTGCGCTCGCCAACCCGCCTGCCAAGCGTGGTGAGTATGGCAAAATCCTCCTATGGAATGAAGTATCCTTGGGAGAGGCCTTTGTCCATCAGTGGACTATTTACGCCTGTAATGATGATGATGATTATGATGAAAGTGACATGATGTCGGCCTCCCTGGAATCATGACAGTTGCAATGTCACTAAAATATCGAGTAAATAAATATTTTTTGACAGTAAGACCCATACTAGAACTGCCAAGTTGAAATGGGGCTGGGCAGGACATGTATGTCGCATGCGGCTAGAAAGGTGGGCAAAACTTGCCACTTTCTGGGTACCGGACGGCCGCCGTGGCAGAGGCAGACCAAGAAGGAGATGGAGGGACGACCTCGATAAATTTCAAAATGGATGGCCAGAAGTAGCGAAGGATAGGGATGAGTGGAGAATCCAGGGGGAGGCCTTTGCCCAGCAGTGCGACACAACAACAACAGGCTAGGAAAAAAAAAACCCATATTATGAATAATAGCAGTCGTCGAAGTTTTAATATTATACCATAAATTAGTTGAAGTGAACCGGAACTAAACGAATGAGTGAACGAACAAACGATCTGCCATATTAGCCGTGAAATGAATGGTTACATTTTATTAATATGGCCTACTGTCACACCGTTCTCATGTATTTGTAGGAGTGTGATATTTATCTATACTCTCTATACTAATATTATAAAGCTGAAGAATTTGTTTGTTTGTTTGTTTGAACGCGCTAATCTCAGGAACTACTGGTTCAAATCGGAAAATTCTTTTTGTGTTGGATAGTTCATTTATTGAGGAAGGGACTTTAAAACATCACGCTGCGACCAATAGGAGCGAAGCATCAATAAAAAAGGTTTTGAAAACGGGGAAAAATTATTCATCTTAAAAGTTCATTTTAAAAGGAGAGGGATATATGTAATACTAACGACTGGCCCCTGCTTCACACGGGTGCAATATTGATACCATATATCAAATAATCAAAATGAGTTACATCTATACCAGTAATCGTATCATAAAGAGGAAGTAGTAGTTGAAGGAACCACGTCAAAGGCTGAGAGGCGGTTCTGAAGTACTGACACCAGGGCGTGCATGGTCAATTGACCGTGACACCTACATAAAATTATGATGATGATCATAAAGAAGAAAGACTTTATTGTTTGTCTGCATTGAATAAGCTCCGAAACCACTGGACCGATTTGAAAAAATCTTGTACCATTAGAATTCTACATTATCCCTGATGAACATACGCTATATAATTAACTAGCTGTTGCCCGCGACTTCGTCCACGGCATTTCTGTTATAATAGACTTATACCGTCGCGGACATTTTTTAAGTTCGTTTAAAGAGGTATAATTCTTTAATACACATTTTTTGGGTAACTTGAACCGTTCACGCATCGCACGCGACGGATGTCCTCAACTGTGAATAATTTTCCCCCGTTTTCAAAAATTTTTTTATTAGATACGTTTCTATTGTCTTAAGCCTTCCTCAATAAATGGAATATCCAACACAAGAATTTTCCAATTTGGACCAATAGTAGTTCCTGAGATAAGCGCGTTCAAACAAGTCCTCAGCTTAAGTATAGATATAGATAAACTACCCGTGCGAAGCCGAGGCGGGTCGCTAGGTAAGTATAAAGCTAATATTTTACAATTTTTTTCAATATTATTAGACCAAATTAAACATAAGCTTCGGCAAACGGTGTAACAATCGTCCTTGTTTAAACATCTAAAAAAGCTTCAAAGCTCTGTCCCTTGAAGGAGTGCAAAAAAACCACTGAAAATTAAATAATGAAAAAATATAGCCGCCTCTTCCCTTGTACAGATGAGATTTGATTAAAAAATCACGATTATTACACTCCCCCTTTAGGAATTTTACAAAAATACGTTATCAATTTCGTAAATTTGCGAAATACCATATTCAACTTTATCTCAACGCAATAAAAGCTACGCTGTTTTGATTTGATTGGGAGATTGGAGTGGTATATATGAAAGAGTCGATGCCTCCACCCCCTAGCTACATTTCAACCCCCTTTCAATAATTTTTCATCGTTTTGATCCATTCTCTTTGTGGTCTACTCTTTTTACTTAGATTAACAAAGTTTTAAATTAAAAGCGTAACAAATATCGGCTTTGTTTTTGACGGGGCTGATTTTTCATATTTTCTACAACCTCTTTTGGGTTATATCCATACTATTCTTTGGTGTAACGATCTAAAGAAATTAGAAAAGAAATATGGAAAGAAAAGGGGGAGACCCTTGCCCAGCAGTGGGGGTGCAAAATATCTGTACGAAATTAACCATGCTTATTGCAATTAAGTTTATTTCTATTACTACATTTGTAGAGACTAGATTCTAGGATATTTATATATATAAGGTATCCTAATCCTATTACTAATATTATAAATGCGAAAATGAGTTTGTTTGTTACGCCTTCAAGCCCTATCTACTAAACCGATCGTCATGAAATTTTGCATACCCGTTGTCTGAGGTACGGAGAAGGACAAATTGTACACTTTATCCCGGGAAAAGTACTGTTTCCGAGGTATCGATATTGACGCAGACGGAGCCGCGGGTAAAAGCTAATCTAGTCTATAATATAGCATCGTTGAGTTAGTATAACACGCCACGAGTTCGAAGCTTACAGTGGAGATAGCTCAATATGTGTGATTCATCCCTATATCTCATAGGAAAAGTTGTTCATATTGGGCTGAGTCGCCCCTTTAAGGTAATGTCGTGGGTCAATTTACACGCTGTATATATAATACTAGCTTTTGCCCGCGGCTTCGCTCGCGTTAAGACGTATTACGTCATAGTAGCTTTATGCATGCAAAGTCTCAGCCCGATCGGTTTAAAATTGACAAAGTTTCATACAAAGTTTCATCCCCTATTTCATCCCCTTGGGGGTAGAATTAATCAAAATCCTTTCTTAGCGGATGCTTACGTCATAACATTTACCTGCATGCCAAATTTCAGCCCGATCCGTCCAGTGGTTTGGGCTGTGCATTGATAGATCACTATGTCAGTCAGTCAGTCACCTTTGAGTAATATATATTTAGATTGTTGTCTGAAAATAAATTATGTAATTGATTGATTAAAGCCTTATGTCTCGTTACAGGTAATTATGTGAAATGTATGCATCATTATTATTTCAGCTGTCTGAAGTTTTCTGTTGGACGAAGATCTCTCCTTAGGGTTTTCCATTCCATGGAAACATATTGCCATTTTACCACGCTTGTAAGTTAGGTTGGCGACAGCAGTATATTTAGCTTCTCATGCTTTTGATGCTGCTGCCCATCAGAAGCATTTTAAAGCTGGGGAAGGATATAATTTTTTTGGATCTGAGGAGGGAAAGAAGGTATTGGGATACTACTCATTCGGAAGAATGGGAAAAAGCAAGTAGCAGCTCGGAAAGCCGGGCGCGCATTCCCGATGATATACCTTCAATCACCGGTCAAGTTTCCGTGATCCAGTGGTAAAGGCGTTTGCCTGTTGACCCGGGGGATCGTGGGTTCGATTCCCACGGGAAGCATACTTTGTATAGTTGTTTCCAGTTTGGTTAGGACACTGCAGGCTTGAATCATCTGATTGTCTGATAATAAGATGTTTCCGTGCTTCGGAAGGCACGTTAAACCCGGCTGCCATCTGATAGTCGTTAAAAGAACCATGTCATAGGCTGAGCGGCGGTTCCGAAGAACTTTGACACCAGGGTGTGCGACCATGTATACCCTGGTTGACCGTGTCACCTACACGAAATGATCATGACCAGTCAAGCAGTTGATAATGACACCGCTGACCTACTGATAAGTACGTACGTATGTACATATTTAAGTAGCGTGTTCTATCAACTTTGCATTTTAAATCATCGAGATTGCGATCCAAACATGAATAAAGATTTTTCCAAATGAAAAACTAGTGTTCAGTGGAAAAGGAAAAACAAAGGGTGCATTTGTAAGATTGGATAAGTACTTGAGTACTTACGTATTGACTATAGGACATTGTCATTAGATCATTAAAATTCTTCGTTTGTTTTGCTGGCGATATGACGAAGGTTGCAGCTGAACTTTTTGTGTTTTGCAGTAAATAAAATAACTTTAATATAAGCAAGTAGATATAATAAGTATAGTACATACATACATGTACTAGTCGTGGTAGAGCCACGCTACCGGCAAAATTAATTGCAAGTAGCATGAATGGGCCGGCTCGTCCAGGGAGGTACCACACTCTCACAGAAAATAGACGTCCGAGTATAAGCTCTAAGAGAGCCGGAGGCCCATCCTTCCCCCATTTCCTCCCCCATGTCCTTCCCCCAACTCCTGTCATACAACTGCAACAATAGGGTTGCAGTTTTCCATGGAGAGCGGTGATCACTTACCATCAGGTGCTTGCTCGTCTGTCGTCCGACGAAAAATAAAAAAATTACATAACCGATTTTGATTAAACTTGTAATGGTATATTACAATAACTAGTTCAACAAAAAGCAAATTGCAATCGGTCTAATAGTTTCTGAGTCTGTGCGAGACAAATCTAAATAAATAAATATAAATACATATACGGACAAATCACACAGATTGAGCTAGCCCCAAGGTAAGTACGAGACTTGTGTTAAGGGATACTAACTCAACGATACTATATTTTATAACAAATAGATATATAGATAAACATCCAAGACCCAGGCCTATCTGAAAAAGATCATTTTCCATCTTGACATGGCTGGGGATCGAACCCGGGCACTCTGTGTCGCAGGCTGGCGTGTTAACCACTGCGCCACGGAGCTGTCTACAAATATACATACCTACATAAACTTATGAAACCTGGCACATATGTTTAAAAGCTAACTACTACAACTAACATAAATAATATCCGTGCAATTTCGACAACATTACACATTTGGGTCGAATTGACATTTTTTATAGTTGGTTAAAAATATAGAGCCACACAATTAATCATGTCAAAATATTACTTGATAACGTCTTATAAATCGATGAACTCCGGCTGCATGCACGAAAAATGTCACATTCCGTCATCATCATCATAATTTTTTCATCATCACTTAAAATTATCTTCCGTAAACAGACTTTACAGAAAACCATTTTTTTTAAATTTATACTAGATATTTGTTCACCAAAATAAAAACGTATTTTTCAGTTCCCACCTTTTCCGAATCCGCCGCAAAATTCCCGCAGCGTCCCATTTCCTTCTCATGCATGCATATTCAAGCTGCATGCATATGCAACAATCGTTTGATCTCGGAGTGGCCTCGATACAGCTGCCGATTTTTATTGTTAATTCGCAAACGTATGATCCTACGTAACTATAATCGTTGTTTTTTTTTTTTTACTGACGGATATATTATACGGGTCATATTTTACTGATTAAAGTGAAAAGTGGAGTTATGTGTTTTGTCTGTGTCATTACTTTGATATTAATAAAATATTCAAGGATACCAGTTTGTGATTTAATAACAAGTTTATATAATATGTAAGAAAAGCCATGTCCAATTCTAGAAGGGGTGATTCTGTCCGCCAAAAAGCTGGGAATTAAAAAAAAAATACATTTTCACACAAAAATGTTAGGTTAGCCATTTGTGTCAAACAATGTTGAGTTTTATCTTTAAGTTTTTTGTTTTTACTGTTATGTTGGCTGTTTCTTTATAGTTTAAACTATTTTTTTATTGTTAGGTTTGGTTTCAGTTTTAATTTTTTTTAATTATTACTGTTATTATGAGTAGTATTAGCATTTATCATATAAAGTACATTTTATTTGCTTATAATACATTATCTATATATGTTAAATACTTAATATCTTCGATCAAATTATAATGGTAGATACACAGTCTCAGAAACAACAGAAATAAAATATGGTGAAAAATTTGACTAGATTTTTTTCACCATTTTTTCACCATATTTTATTTCTTAATTTAATAAGAATATATCAAAATAGCATTGTGAATGCAAAATATGTATAAACACTTTAAAATATTGCAAGGCTTCCTACATATTAGTTGATTTCAAATTCATTGTAATATGAGTTGAATCAAATACCTCACTTGTAAAAGTCGGGTAGTTGTGTTAGGTGACGTAAGGGGGAATGGGATGTGGTGGAGAATTTCGGCGTCGAGGTTCGAACAGGCGGTGGCTCAGTTGGAAGAGCTTAAGTCGTACATAGTCGTCAAAGACTTAAGGTCAAATCCCGCCCGCTTGGACTTTTTTCACCATATTTTATTTCTTAATTTAATAAAAAACGGTAATACTTTGTTTGATGCGTAGATCTTGCATCTTTTCACCGTGTGAGTGCTAGCGCGGTTTATTGAAACTGTGGACAAAACAGCTCCCAAACTCGATTAGTGCGCTGTTTTTCCGGTACCACTTTTCGAGCGCGAATCGTGTATCTACCATGATATTTCATCGAAGCTTAGTATTAATTGAAGTTCAACGATCATATGTCTGTCTGTTAGTATAGGGTAATCTACTAGGGCGATTTTGATGCGGTTTATACTGTCATGCACAGCATTTCTTCGGGAAGTTATATGTATGAGATATATACGATATATACCCGGACATTAACGATAACACGAACAAAACCAGAGACAATACACACACCGATATACTCGAAGCACCAGGCGCCCATAAATAGGAAGTAAGTGAATTATAGCTAATGTTCCTCTGGACATCGTCCAAATATTGCGATCGGGGTACTTTGCTATTGTCTGGGAGTCATTATATATTTATTAGTAATCTTTATTTGTTATTATTCTAATGCAGAACGAAAATGTATGTAGTGTAGGTTATTTTTTAACCCCAGACGCAAAATGTGAAGTGTTATAAGTTCGACGTCTTAGTCTTTGTGTGTGTGTGTGGCATTGTAGCTCTCAAACGGATGCACCAATTTCGATGCGGTTTTTTTCATTTGAAGGCCAGTTTCCTTGACGTGGTACTTAGCTATGTTTGGTAAATATCGTTCCAGTAGTGTAAGAGTATCAGCGTTTTTCCAAAATGATGTAATGGCGATTGATTACTCGATTAATTAAATAAATAAATAAATATATACGGACAAATCACACAGATTGAGCTAGCCCCAAGGTAAGTTCGAGACTTGTGTTATGGGATAATAACTCAACGATACTATATTTTATAACAAATACATATATAGATAAACATCCAAGACCCAGGCCAATCTGAAAAAGATCATTTTCCATCTTGACCTGGCCGGGGATCGAAGCCAGGCACTCCGTGTCGCAGGCTGACGTGGTAAAGCGCCAATTAGACCATCCAGAATTCAGGATCCGGAATTCAGTCAACGGATAGTCAACGGACAGTTTAATCGCCGATCCGTTGTCAGGACAGAATGGCTTCCGACGTCCTTATCGGAAGCATAACGGAAGCGTAAAGTGAAACCATCCGGAATTCAGGATCGCCGCATGAGAGGGACGCCGCTATACGTTAGAAACGATACGATAATATCTCCAATCGCGTCGCACGTATAGCGGCGTCCCTCTCACGCATTCAGGATGGCCAACGGATGGCTCTGTCAGGACGCGCAGTCTCCGTTCAGGACACGTTCTGGACGGTGTAATCAGGAGCTCTGACGACTGAATTTCTTGTCTTTATCGGATGCTAAATTCCGGATCCTAGATTCAGGATGATATAATAGTCGCTTAACCACTGCGCCACGGAGATGTCATTAATTGCTTCACGCGTGCCAGTATAATTTATTAATTGAAAACTTCGACCTGATGCTGCAACCAGAATTGGTCTCTAGAGAACCTAACTCTTCGAAACTTTACAGCAGACATATTGTGTCTTCCCGTGGATGTCGTAGAAGGCGACTTAGGAAATACAAGCTAAACAAAGCATATAAACATCTAAGAGATCTCTCCAACCCGTCTGGCTAGCGTCGAGAGTGTAGGCCAAGGAGTGTGTCGTCCTCTGGCTGCTCTGGCCAAGTATGGCTCTAGTAGTAAAGAGAGGGTCGTGCTCCTGTTGTGGAGACTAAAAAGACCTGATGATGATGATGATCAAGTCTATCCATAAGCCAAGATTCATCAAAATCCATTTACTATGAGTGTGTATTGTGTAAGCATGTAGTCTGACTGGTGTCAGATTTTTCAAGCTGATAGATTAACGACTGCCATCAAAGATGACAGGCGAGACCAACGCCTTAACGTGTCTTCCGAAGCACGGAAGAGCTCGAGAATCGTTTGTACCACTGGCGGTCACCCATCACAGTGGGGACTGCGCCCAGGGTTGCTTAACTTAAGTAAGCGCTATTAATGCTCACGACCATTGCGCCATCGGGCTCCTCCATCCATTCATTAGATTCTGCGCAATTCAGTATCAAACATTCAAACTCATCCATTAGTAGCATTTCATTAAAAGTATTTTTCAATGCACTCTGAATTCCCAATTCCCGATAAAAAAAGAGTGTTAAAAGCCATTCAATTAACAGCGAATATTTCAACATGCAAATCCCGAAATCCCGATGTCCGATCCCGTGAGAACAAGCGGGAAACGCTGGGAAATTCCCGCTATTGATAGGTTCTGAAAAATCGTTTTACCTTGGACGGCAATTTTTTTGTGAATCGCCATGGTGGAGGCTCTATTTCAGTTTTGTTTATTTCTTAAACAAATCAGTAAGCAAAAATATAATGTTGCGTGAACTTTTTGTTGTTGCAGTCGTTGCAATGGTTACAATAATTTTGTTTTGAAATATAACCTTTTTTTTTTTAAATTTGATGTTCTAACTAGTTTTCTTTACAACGTTTGTAGCAAATTGTATGCAAATATTATTTTTTACAAATTTTATATTTCTTATATTATAATTTTTTTAGTTTTTCTATATTGGCTGGTATGGGAGTGAAGAAAAAACGTAGAATGTAGCAGCTGCGACTCTTTTCGGCGAATTGGTAAAAGCCGATCGAGGGGATGGGCGAATATCTGAGGAATCATATGTAGGCGATGCGGCTAGAAACCCATTACTATTTTGATTCCATTTTCCAATTACACTCCCACCAACATGCTAAACATGGCTTTTAGGTCTTGAAGACCTGGGCTCTGTGTACCCAAAGGGTACAAAGACGTGATAGTACGTGAACATTTTATTATTTTATATGTCTCCAAAACGATTAAACCAAAAAAGTGTACGTAAAATACCTAATTGTAGATTTTCTTCTTTCAGAATAAATTTTGTTGAAAATAGGTACCCCAAATGTGACTGATAAATATTTGATTACGAATAAGATTCCCTTTTAATTTATACATCCATAGTCCGTTATCCACAGAAGTTCCCAGAAACCAGTAAAAAGGAGCTAAAACCAAACATGTTTCAATAACTTAGAAGTTAGAACCAATTAAGTACTTACTCAAAATATTCTATAAACATCTAAAACTTTGCACCTCAACTTTTAAATAAGTAGAGCAACTTCCAACACGAACTTTCAATCTATATTTATGGATTCACTGAAACCATTCAAACGTGGGCTCAAGTGGGGTCCTCACACTAGTTCTGTCTCTTTCACACACTCCTATGTGTAGATATTTACGTCCTTGTCTAGCATCCCATTGAAGGATATCGAATGTTCGATGCAACAGGTAGTATTGGCTTCAGGAATAGGGCTGCGTCTTCGATTGGTTTCTATTAAATAATTTTAATTATTAAGTTTTACCATCCGGTCTACACTATTATACCATAGATTTTTCTTAGGTACAATGGCAAAAAGATGGCACAGTAGGTTTTATCAACAAATATGTGTCGTTCATAATATATTCATATATGAAAACAAACGCAATATTCACAAAAAAATATATCTTTTTAAAATGAAAAAAAAAATTACTGATTAAAATGATTTCTCAGTTATTTGGCCAGCACCATCTAATAACGAGTGGAAAAGCACAGCAACGCCATCGTTGCGACCCATAGTGGCAGTAAGTAAAACTAACATGTCAACTCCGTCGTACGTGCTTATAGCAGACCTTAAACTGGGCCATTATTTTTGTATGAGTTTGGCAGTGTATACGTTAGTATTACCGCAGAAGAAAAAAAAATATTGTCTTTGGTTTTACGTAACGGGTACAGCAGCCAAAATGATTGGATGCAATATTTTTTTCTTATTAAAACATAAGTTTTGCGATCTAATAAAGAATAATATTCTGGGCATAGACAAAACCTATTGGATTTTGTATAAAAAAGTGTATTAGTAATTCAAAATTCAAATTCAAAATTCAAAACGTTTATTCAGAAAATAGGCCTTTGCAGGCAATTTTTTACGTCAAATCACATGTTAAAGGATCTAATTTAGTCATATTTATATTATTACTTAATGTGCAAAAGCTACAGACTACTAGCGTTTCGGAACCGACCACTGCAGAGAAGAAACGCCAAAAGAAACTCTTTTCAACAGTATTGGTCGCCTACTCGCCTGAAGGGCTTTTTTATTTTATCATCTATCTTTATCATTTATCATCTAATTTCTTCATTTATCATTTTTTTTTTTCATTTTATGATTACAATTTTTATTATATAGGTACATTATTATTTTTTGAAACATATTATGTTAGCGATCGAGTGTGCAATGATAATATTTTACATTATACACAGTAGTCTCAAAGAGGCCGAGCAGACCTGTCCCCCCTAGCAGCACCCGTTCACTAGTTGTCAATATCCACAGACAATATAACCTATACTCTGTTTGTTTAGATATTTTAAGACATGTAAACAATCTTGATAAGTCTTTTTATTGTAATGTACACTTTTAAAATCTAAATATTTGCATTTGACTTGAATTTCATTAAATTACTTTTACTTTCACATTAAATTGGTAGAGTGTAAGGTTTTTGATTTAAAAAGTGTATATTTTATTAAAAAAACGTGTTATGATTGTTTACATGTTTTTAAATTCCTAAACAAACATAGTGTAGGTTATATTATAATTAATAGCGTAACAAATCTATACTAATATTATAAAGGTGAAGAGTTTGTTTGTTTGTATGTATGTTTGTTTGTTTGAACGCGCTAATCTCAGGAACTACTGGTTCTAATTGGAAAATTCTTTTTGTGTTGGGTAGTCCATTTATTGAGAAAGGCTTTAGGCTATAAAACATCACGCTGCGACTAATATGAGCGAAGCATCAATAAAAAATGTTTTGAAAACAGGGAAAATTATTCATCTATACTAATTAATCATAATAACAGAAATCGCCGCGGACGAAGTCGCGGGCAACAGCTAGTCAGTATATATGTGTGAATAGCTTCCAATCAAGTGCCAACCCTACGTGGACTTATCGTTTTTCAGGTGTGGGACGTCCCGGTTCGGGATGCGTCGGTTATCGGCGGGTATTGGTGTCCGACAATTTAATAGCCTGTAGTACAAGTGACTTTGTGGCCCTTTGAAATTAGCTTCTAGGTTCTAAGAGCTTTTAACCAAATTTCTACAGCACAAGTTCATGACTTATTTTGGAGCTTTGTTTGTAAAGTATTTCGTGTGTGTAAGTGGCCAAAAAGCATTTTCATTCTAAGTGGAACTGAAGTAGTAGCGCCTTAACGTGCCCTCCAAAAGGTAGACATTTAGAATTTTCTGTCTGTGAGACCTTTATATACGTCAATATTATAATATTTGGTCTAGTATTTTTGGCACTTGAGGTGAGCTGCTATGCTACTGTTGCAAGTCGCATGTTCTGCGAGGTCTCTTTTACATGCGTTAGTTCTTAAATTCATTATGCAGTGCCGACCCTTATTGTTAACTCACACATTTAGAGCCTTATCACACTAGCGAGTTGCGAGCGAGTTGAATTGGGGGCTAGTGCGTAGCGAGTTCGCCGCGAGTTGGCAACGTGTGCGAGGCGAACACGCCGCGAAGACGCCGCGGCAGCGCAGCGAGCTCATGGCACTGATTTGTATTGGCACTGATTGTAGTGCACGAAATTGTGAAAATTTTCGTGTTTTTAAATCACTATTACTATGCGCTGAAATAATTAAATACATCAAAAGTATTTGTATAATTTAGATCAACCCTTTAACAAGATCACCCCCTTGTTGGAATTGTTGAGTTGAGTAAATCGGAGAGAGGCTGGCAACACTAGCAATTGGCGGGGGTTGGGGCATTCTTGACGCGGCGATGATTGGGAGCGGACGCTCTGCATAGAGTGTGGGAGCATTGTGTGTGCACCATATGTACCTATGTGTCTGGGAAATTGAAGATTAAACATTTGTTGACTACATCGGTGTTTTACTACATTTCAGAAGTGGTAAGTACATGCCCATTTTTACAAAATATGTTACATAATCTACTCTGGTATATAATCACATGTGGCTCATCTTGATGTTTTTATTACGAAGAATTAATAATCATTGTTTTGAACTTGACGATTAAATCGATTCATTTTAATTTTATTTGCCGTCATTTATTTAAATTATGTGATAGTTTTTATTCGAGGTTGAATGGAAGGTTTAACGAATATTTAATATTTATGGTTACTTATTAATGTTTTTATGAAACTGTTAAGTTATTTAGAATCTGACGTCACTTTTTGTGCATGAAACAGCGGATTATATTTCTCGTCGTTGTGTTGATTGTCTACGGGAACATATTTATGTTTTTCTTAATTCCACTAGTAATTATAACCATTGTTATTTTCCATACTACCCTCAATATGAAAAAAGAGTTAAAGGTCATCTGAGGTCACTTTTTGGTCGTGGAAACTAAAGATTACGTCGTTCTCGGGAGTCTACGGGGTGGAAAATTTTGTTATTTTTGCGATTGGATGTACCGTTTCCGAGATATTTAGCATTTTATCTGTTGTGTCTCTGTCTAATGTTTTTCTTTCTGTGTGTGAGTTTCAGATAAATGGACGGCGAATACGGACCACGACGCCGACTGGCTACTCCCGAGGCTCCTCGAACAATGGAAAGGGGAAGGAGTAGCCGTAGTCGAAGTCGTCGTAATGATAGTCATGGCGAAGGAAGCACTGCGAGGCGTCGGAGCCGCAGCCTTCTACGTGAAGACCGACGGAGCCTTAGTCTTCGACAGCGGGAGCTTGACGTGGAGCGGCAGCGGATGCGACTTCGAGTTCTCGAAGGTGACTTGGAAAGATCGCGAAGTCTCCTGCGACGTTCTCCAAGCCAGCAAGGTAACTGTAGACGTGACAGCAGAGTCGGCGGTCGCCGCCGTCAGAGTATAACTTCGCCACCAAGACAACAGACTGTTCATGGTCAAACAGCCCGACGCGAAGATCGACGAGATCAGAACGAAATCACTTATCCTAGTTTTAGTACTAATGATGTCATAAACCTGTTAAAGACGCTTAAATCACAACCTCCAATACAGCCACAGTCGGTGAACACCACTAACGCAAATTGTCACTTAAACCAAAAGAATATGCTTCCAGAATTCGATCCTTCTTCTAAAAATCAAAGAATCGACATATGGCTCAAAAAGGTTAATGAGTGTGCTACCGTCTATGGCTGGGACGACAAAACAACTGTTCATTTTGCTTTACAAAAACTCCAGGGTTTGGCTAAAACCTGGTACGAAAGTCTAAATACCATATTATACCCCTGGGCTGAATGGCAGGATAAACTGTTGAGTGCGTTCCCTTACGAGCAGAATTTTGGCCAAACCCTGGAGGACATGTTGCAGCGTAAGAGCAACTACAACGAACCCTTAGAAGTGTATTATTACGAGAAGTTGTCCCTTTTAAACCAATGCGACATCGTCGGTAAGCGTGCAGTCGATTGCATAATACATGGGTTAAGTGACAAAACAATGAAATGTAGCGCTTTAGCACTGCGTTGCACCCAACCTGATCAATTATTACAGTTTCTCATGAGTAACAACACTCGTCTTATAATTCAGCTCGTTTTTCTCAAAATTATAAGCCCAAATCAGAGGGCCAAGCCAACTCTGCTAATCACTCTTCTAACAGAATAAATACTACGTCTAACTCGGCTAACCACAGTTTGTTTTGCTTCAACTGCAAAGAAAAGGGGCACCCCTACTTGAAGTGCCCCAAGCCTCTTGTAAAATGCACAATATGTAATAGAATAGGACATCAGGCTGATAATTGTAGGAATAAAGCATCCGACCACAAGTCCACAAGGACGGATAGAACGTCACCGTCAATAAAACTACGTGTATTTCGTTAACGGGCTCGAGCACAAAATTTAATAAGGATGTACTTATTAATGGGGTACAAGCCAAGGCGTTCGTGGATTTTGGTAGTGAGGTGTCGCTTATGACGAATTCACTTGTCCCAGCACTAGGTCTTAAGTGTAGCGGCGATACCTCTGTGTTGAAGGGGTTCGGAAATGATATTGTGTATACATTAGGAAGCGTGAACGTTGACTTGAAAATTGATGACGTTGTCGCTAGTGTAAAGTTTTTAGTGGTCGAAGATAAGTACTTAGATTTGCCCCTTCTAATTGGACAATCCTTTACCGAGCAGTCACATGTTGAAGTCTATAAAAATTCTAAGAGGCTAAGGTTTCTATAGCTCTGGAAAGGAGATGACGTTTGCTGATTGCGACGTCAGTAACAATTAAATGATTAGGGTTAAACTAGCCTCTTGTGTTGATATATACTACCCAGTTTCGAAAAAGGTGATTACAGAACGGGCCACGAATAGCGCAGTTTTCGTCAACACAAAGCTTATTGGAAAACTCTACAGTAGTTATTGATTGGTGGTGCGTTATACGAGGTAGATGATAGTGTTTTATGTTTGCGTTAAACCTATGGCACCATTATGTAAACTGATAATAGGTACTACCTTTGGTCGCTCGTGTAAAGTTAAGGCGGTTAACCAAATCACCTCACCAGACTATATTTTGAATATGTATGTACATTCTGTACGCCAGTTTTTGGGATTGATTGGGTACTCAATTAATCATTAATTATTGTTTTAGACGTAATATTTACCAACATTTCGAAGGAAGTTTTTTAAATATGATATAACATATATATATCGTTTTCTTAATTTTATATGTATCTATTTCAAATTCAATGATTGACCTAAATTATGCAAATGCTTTTGATGTATTTAATTGATCCAGCGCATAGTATTAGTGATTTGAAAACACGTCAATTTCCACAATTTTGTGCAGTACCTTCATATAGGAAGACATGCTTCACAATCGACAATGACAATAAGAACAAAATTCGTTGGGTCACGCCAAGGGCGCGAGATGGCAGTTATACAGTATGAACTACGCTAATATTGGTCATTTTGGGGTTGAGAAGTAAAGTCTCTTTAGTATGAACAAGTTCTTTAAAAAGCACGTCGGTGCATGTCTGGAGTGCGCTTATAGTAAGAAATCGCTAACCGCGAAGGGTATAGCACACAATAGAGAAGATAGATGTTCCGTTTATTCGGTACATATAGACCATCTTGGACTTAAAGTTACGGCAATAATGCAAAGCTTCTGCCATCATATGTAGGGCAATACCGCGTAGTTGTAGTGCTTGGTAACGTGCGCTTGGTCGTCGTCTATACCAGGTCTTACAGACAAGAAAAGTAAACGCAAGACGACTGTTGCTTCCGACAGGATGTTGTCTTGGGTGGACGTCGGTTCTTTAGATGTTCAAAGTGACGATAATGAGTCTGATAGCACTAGTAATATGTATAATGATGATAATTAGTTTAGTATTTATTGTAACCTGATAGCATAAGTATTTTTCAAATGTTTTTTTTGTGAACAATAAGTGATTGTAATATTTTTAGATAGCTGTAAAGTCTAAGCGCACTCTGTGCCTATAAATTATAAATGCGAATCGGAAGGAATGTCTTTACTTATTATGAGATTCATATGTAGATGAAGATAATATGCCAATATGTACAGATTTATAATATGGAAAAGATAAACATATATAAGAAAAACAAATAATATCATTATATAGTAAATCATAAATTAATAAATAATAAATGAATAGACGCACAAATTGCAAAGATAATAATAAAAGGTAATGTTGAGAGGTAATGAGATGTGATAATTAAATTGTGATATTAATTATCAGATATTAATTATAAAATATGGCGATAATTTTAGTTGAATTAGGATAATCTTGCTAGAATGGAATGGGTTAGCAAGTATTGCCAGTTATGTAAATATCATAGCCGTAAGAATGGAATGGGTTTACGGTTGTGAGAATTTAATTAACGTTAGCGTGATCTTGCTAGAATGGAATGGGTTAGCAAGTATTGCCAGTTATGTAGAGATCATAGTCGTAAGAATGGAATGGGTTTACGGTTGTGAGAATTTAATCTACGTTAGGGTGATCTTGCTAGAATGGAATGGGTTAGCAAGTATTGCCAGTTATGTAGAGATCATAGCCGTAAGAATGGAATGGGTTTACGGTTGTGAGAATTTAATTTACGTTAGGGTGATCTTGCTAGAATGGAATGGGTTAGCAAGTATTGCCAGTTATGTAGAGATCATAGCCGTAAGAATGGAATGGGTTTACGGTTGTGAGAATTTAATTTACGTTAGGGTGATCTTGCTAGAATGGAATGGGTTAGCAAGTATTGCCAGTTATGTAGAGATCATAGCCGTAAGAATGGAATGGGTTTACGGTTATGAGAATTTAATTAACGTTAGGGTGATCTTGCTAGAATGGAATGGGTTAGCAAGTATCGCCGATTAGGTATTTTTGGACATCACATCCGCAGAAATCGTTGAGTTTGTAACTTAATCGTTTACTATAGTAATTAATTAAGTATGATAGAAAAAAGTATAATTTGCCTTTAAGATTTTGTTTGCAAACAAGTTCGAAATGCCTAATTAAAATAAGAGTGTAGTTTGAAATTGGTTGCAAATAAAAAGAAAAAAAAAAAAGTTTATATAAGATGTCGTATCAAGAATGCTTTCACCACTGGCCGAATGTAAGGTTAGGGTTCCACCTGGGTTCGTGTATGAGGACATACACGGGATCAGGATGGTCGAATGAAAGGTCGACTGATTTTTATCGATTTTTCTAGTAAAATATCGAATATGTTGAGTTGAGTAAATCGGAGAGAGGCTGGCAACACTAGCAATTGGCGGGGGTTGGGGCATTCTTGACGCGGCGATGATTGGGAGCGGACGCTCTGCATAGAGTGTGGGAGCATTGTGTGTGCACCATATGTACCTATGTGTCTGGGAAATTGAAGATTAAACATTTGTTGACTACATCGGTGTTTTACTACAATATATATGGTATGATATCTAAAAGCATTTTTCTTCGAAAACTTTGTAATTTTTACGTCTAAAATAATAATTCTCACATGACAATATTTATATGTTCGTCTCGGAGGTCGCCCCCTTCCTTATTTTTTTTATCCTTACTAATATTATAAATACGAAAGTGAGTTTGTTTTTTTGTTTATTTGTTTGTTATAATATTATAAAGGCGAAAGTGAGTTTGTTCATTTGTTTGTTTGTTACGCTTTCACGCCGTAACTACTGAACCGATCTTCATGAAATTTTACATACAAGTTCTCTGGAGTACGGAGAAGGACATAGGCTACCTTTTATCCCGGGAAAAAGTACTATTCCTGAGAGATCGACATTGACGGAGCCGCGGGTGAAAGCTAGTAAAGATATAAATATGAAAATATTAAGACTTTTCATCTTTTTCCTAATCGCCGAATGCTTCTGCGCAGCCTAATGGCTTGGGCAGTAGCAACTTTTTGCGTTCGTATATATTTAATATATAGCCAAAATATATAAAGAGACAAAAATTCGTGAGATAAATAAATAATAATAAATAATAAATATATACGGACAAATCACACAGATTGAGCTAGCCCCAAAGTAAGTTCGAGACTTGTGTTATGGGATACTAACTCAACGATACTATATTTTATAACAAATACATATATAGATACACATCCAAGACCCAGGCCAATCTGAAAAAGATCATTTTCCATCTTGACCTGGCCGGGGATCGAACCCGGTCACTCTGTGTCGCAGGCTGGCGTGTTGACCGCTGCGCCACGGAGCTAGTCTTATTATAGAGATATCCATAATCGTTAAAGATCGCATACGAAAAGATGACAATTTCTCAAGAAATCATAAAAACTCTTTTTACGACAATTCAAATTACGCTATCCTTACATGAAACAATGAATAAATAAGGGTGCGATTACATGGTTATTAGCTTTATTATATCTACATACGTAATGTAAAAATAGATAAAAGTGAGGCAAAGTACTGATGATTGAAATGTATATATGAATTGTCATTATACGTTTCAATCATATATATATACTAGCTTTCGCCCGCGGCTCCGCCCGCGTTAATGTCGATCCCTCGGGAATAGTACTTTTTCCCAGGATAAAAGGTAGCCTATGTCCTTCTTCGTACTCCAGAGAACTTGTATGCAAAATTTCATGATGATCGGTTCAGTAGTTACGGCGTGAAAGCGTAACAAACAAACAAACAAACAAACTCACTTTCGCATTTATAATATTAGTAAGGATAAGGATTACATTTCAATCATAAAATATATGAATATTTAAAAGTCTATATATGAATTGATTTGAATTTATTTTCTGATTCTAATTCTTAATCTCTAATTATCATAGGTCTTTGTCATGCAGTTGACTTGCGTGTGAGATGATAAATATATTCAAAAAAGGTGAGGCTAAAAAAATTAGTTGCATGATTTAAACCCGAACAAACATAGTTAAATACATACCTACATTGCAAGTTAAATATCTAGTAGTCTGTAGCTTTTGCACATTCATTAATAATATAAATATGACTAAATTAGATCCTTTAAAATGTGATTTGACGTGCCAGAAAATAGGCCTTTGCAGGCCTATTTTCTGAATAAACGTTTTGATTTTGAATAAAAGTTTGTTAATAGAAAAAATGTGTCCAATGTATTTGATTATCTGGTGGACTAATTATATTTTTTTTAGGAAATTAGCCTATTGGGTACTTTTAAAGCTGGTGCACAAAACAGATTATACTGCCACCGAACCAGTTACGCAGGTTAGATTCTCAGCCATGAGATAACCTGCATATTATTGGTTTTTTTTTTAAATTAAACCTTAAACCTAATAAATTGATAAATTCATAAACAAATATATAGGGACACATCACACAAATTGAGCTAGCCCCACAGTAAGTTGTAAACTTGTGTCGTAGGATACTAACTCAACGATACTATATTTTATAATAAATACTTATATAGATAAACGTCCAAGACCCTCGATCGTTTTTCATCATGACTTGACCGGGGAGCAAACCCGGGCACCCTCGTGTCGCCGGCTGGCGTTTTAACCACTGCGCCACGTAGCTCGACTATATGAATATTTAATCATCATCATCATCATCAAGTCTTTTTAGTCTCCACTGCAGGAGCATAACCCTCTCTGTATTACCTGATATACCATACTTGGTCAGAGTAGACAGAGGATTTGGCCTTCACTCTCCTCGCTGGCCAGACGGATTAGAGAGGTTTTATTGATGTTTATGAGCTTTGTTTAGCTTGTATTTCTTAAGTCGAGGTGACTTACGACCTCCATGGATAGACTAGGAGTGTTCCTATTCTACTCTGCCGGAAACCACACGTTCTGTGTTTCTATTTGTCACCTACTTTTTTATGTATTTAAGTATATATTGTTATTTATAAATACTTTTCTTCGAATCGAAACTCTATAAAAATAGAACCGCAACATAGTAAATACCTATTCTCAGCTACAATACGTCCAGCAGCGTTATTTCTCCTTTTTATTTTTATTTTTATGTTTTATTTTTTTACTTTTTTCTGCTTAATTTTATGAACAGGTGTCACGGAAGACCAGCGGCGTGATGTTACTCAGGTACATCACCGCCTAATGCTGAGTGACCCCTTTTGGCGCCTTGTATTGTAAAATATTAGAAATAAGTATTGTCTGTTTAATTTGGTTCCAAATAAATTATTTTTCTTTCTTTCTTTCTATTATATAAAAATTTAAATATTCGTAATTTACGTTATGACTTGACTTTATAATAACAGCTGGTCTTATGTCGAGTATGACCAATCCGTACGAATCAAGATCAACGTAAATGTCCTAAGTAATTGCCATTTGTTTGACCACATTGCGAGGGTCTTGGTTTCGTACAGATTTCTTCATTCAAAAACTGGCTTTTAGATTTAGTGCCACTGTATTTCGTGATCATCATCATCAGGTCCTTTTTAGTCTCCACTACAGGAGCACGACCCTCTCTGTACTACTAGGGCCATACTTGGCCAGAGCAGCCAGAGGATTTGGCCTACACTCTCCACGCTGGCCAGACGGGTTGGAGAGGTGTCTTAGATGTTTATAAGCTTTGTTTAGCTTGTATTTCCTAAGTCGCCTTCTACGACATCCACGGGAAGACTTGGAGTGTTCCTATTCTACTCTGCCGGATACCACACGGCTAGTATAATGTTTCGTAATAATAAATCGTTATCCTAACTAATATTATAAATGCGAAAGTGTGTTTGTTTGTTTGTTACTACCATAACTACTGAACCGATCATCATGAAGTTTTGCATACAAGTACTCTAGAGTACGGAGAAGGACATAGGCTACCTTTTAACCCGGGAAAAAGTACTATTTCCAAGGGATCGACATTGACGCGGGCGGAGCCGCCGGCGAAAGCTAGTAGAATAATAAAATAAAATATTATTAAAAAGAGGGGTATTGTGACAGCAGTGGGATTAGATTAGAGAAAAAAAATCTAATAAATAAATATAAATATATACGGAAAAATCACACAGATTGAGCTAGCCCCAAAGTAAGTTCGAGACTTGTGTTATGGGATACTAACTCAACGATACTATATTTTATAACAAATACATATATAAATAAACATCCAAGACCCAGGCTTATCTAAATAAGATAATTTTCCATCTTGACCTGGCCGGGGATCGAACCCGGGCACTATCGTGTCGCAGGCTGGCGTGTTGACCACTGCGCCACGGACCTCGCCAAGCTAGCGAGCTGGATGACAATTGAGGAGTTTCCTGATTTCATCGGAAGCCAATACAGAGTAGACAACAAAAAAAAAAAATACTTTTTTTTATTTATTTATTATGAATTCAACAACGTTAGAATTTGAACATATTACTAGGTAAGGCCAATTACAGAATTCATCAAAAAAATATCGAAAGTATATAATTTAACTTAAGTAATATTTATAACTTATAAAAAAAGATTATGATTTACCTAAAAACCAGCGGATCTCTAAAAGTAACCAGTTCCTTCGTCACTCATTGTCATCGACCATATAGCTCTTTATTACTGTTTTCTATAGAAGAGAAACGTTTTTGAGATAAGCATACCAGACAAACATAATGTTTTATGTGTAATTGACATTGTGACTAGGTACGGGATAAAGATCTTGGGAAACTTTGGAATTTGCTAATATTTTCTGTACTGCCTTTGTATGTTTTAACTGCCTCCGTGGTCCAGTGGTTAAGGCGTTTCCTGTAGACCCGGGTGGTGGGCTCGATTCCCACAGGAAGCATACTTTGTTTAGTTGTTTCCAGTTTGGTTAGGACATTGCAGGCTTGAATCACTTGATTGTCTGATAATAAAGATGATTCCGTGCTTCGGAAGGTACTTTAAACCATTGGTCCGGCTGCCATCTGGTAGTCGTTAAAGGAACCGCGTCAGAGGCCGAGAGGCGGTTCCGAATAACTCTGATACCAGTGTGTTTATGGTCGATTGACCGTGACACCTACTTGAAATGATGACTATTAGATAATCAAAACAGATGATTTATCGATTTTAATGATGAAAAAATATTTCGCATGACATTACAAAAAACAAAAACTAGTGTCGATTCCTCGAATTTTTTTTGTTACTTAAGCATTAGACCTATGAGACCAACCAACCCTTAAAATATTTGCGCTTATTTAAATGGAGATTATATAGTCTTAGCTAATTTTTAACTTATAGATGTATAGTTACGTACGAGCGAAAATGGGAGAAAGGAATTATGTGAATTAAAAAAATATGCTGTGACTGTGACCTAAATCGCATGATCTGCAGGTACTTTAAAACCTGTATTCTACGTTCTACTAAAAGTATACTTCATTTGGGTTATATCAACAGCCTCCGTGGTCCAGTGGTTAAGGCGTTTGCCTGTTGACCCGGGGGTCGTGGGATCGATTCCCACCGGAAGCATACTTTGTTTAGTTGTTACCAGTTTGGTTAGGACATTGCAGGCTTGAATCACCTGATTGACTGATAATAAAGATGATTCCGTGCTTCGGAAGGCACGTTAAGCCGGTGGTCCCGGCTGCCATCTGGTAGTCGTTAAAGGAACCACGTCAGAGGCCGAGAGGCGGTTCCGAAGAACTCTGACACCAGGGTGTGCATGGTCGATTGACCGTGACACCTACTCGAAATGATGACTATTAGATAATCAAAACAAATGATTTATCGATTTTAATGAAAAAATATTTCGTATGAAATTACAAAAAACAAAAACTAGTGTCGATTCCTCGAATTTTTTTTGTTACTTAAGCATTAGACCTATGAGACCAACCGACCCTTAAAATATTTGCGCTTATTTAAGTGGAGATTATATAGTCTTAGGTAGTTTTTAACTAATAGATGTATAGTTACGTACGAGCGAAAATGGGCGAAAGGAATTATGTGAATTAAAAAAAATATGCTGTGACCTAAATCGCATGATCTGCAGGTACTTTAAAACCTATATTCTACGTACTACTAAAAGTATACTTCATTTGGGTTATATGTACAAAATATTCGTATTTTAATCCCATTACTATTTTGATTCCGTTTTCCATCTACCCGCCCTCCAACATGCTAAATGTGGCCATAAGGTCTTATAGACCTAGGCTCTCTCTAAGCAAGGGAAAAAGACGTGATACTATGTGATGACAGCTCCGTGGCGCAGTGGTTAACGTGCCAACCTGCGACACGGAGTGCCCGGGTTCGATCCCCGGCCAGGTCAAGATGGAAAATGATCTTTTTCAGATTGGCCTGGGTCTTGGATGTTTATCTATATATGTATTTGTTATAAAATATAGTATCATTGAGTTAGTATCCCATAACACAAGTCTCGAACTTACCTTGGGGCTGGCTCAATCTGTGTGAATTGTCCGTATATATTTATTTACATTTATTTATGTATGTATTAGTTTATTCCCATCAAATTATACTACTTAGCCACTAAGTCACCTGATAGGTACAGTTTTGCAAAATAATATGTTACTTCTTAAGAGCCCGCCATATGCCAGGCGGCGTGGCGATACAAACGCGGATGGTCTAAACGCGTTGGCTACTTTGGATATTTTCGTTTTTTAGGAATATTCAAGAGTTATTCGAAAAAGAAAAACATATGATGGCTGCCTTATCTGTAATGCAATAATAAACAAAAGTTTCAAGGTTAATTTTAATGTATTTGGTGAATAATGCTATATACCGAGTAAATTAGACGTGATTTGGAGGCAACTTTGCAATTTTTTTCTATCGAGAAAATTTAACGCAATCGTGTTTTTGAGTCAGATAGTTACCAGAGTTAGTCCTGAACTTTGCTGCATTTTTATTTCAACTTAAGTATTTAACTATTATTGATATTACAGTCAATCATGCAAAGCAGTGTGAGGTAGTACGGGCCCTTAAAACATATATCAATGAGGAAGTTTTACAATTCATACACGATAGAAAATCCTCCCTAAAGTCATAATCTCATCAACACATCGATTATAATATAAATCGGCACATTTAAATATCATCGTGCGAAGAGGGAAATATGAAGAACGTCATAAAAAGTAATAAAGGGGTTCATAAAGTACCGAATGCATTGTCAATATAAAATGTTGGGAATAAAATATATTTTCCGAAGTGAGAAGACGCCCGCCGCGTTGAATGTTCTCGTTGAAGAGTTCGGAATGGATAGAACTGACTAAGAATAACGGAATTTCCTTTAATTTGTATTTTGTTTTAGTAGCAGCACGTTTTCGCACGGTTTGATATAGATAGGTATTTAATTCTATAGCTTATGTTCATCAGGGATAATGTAGGATTCTAACGGTGAAAGGATTTTTCAAATCGATCCAGTAGTTTTGGAGCCTATTCAATGCAAAAAAACAGTCTATTTCCTCTTTGTAATATTATTATTGTAGATAAAGTAAACTTTATTATTTATTTTGTAAACAATTTAGTGCTTAAAGTAAATGTACTTATTTTTTATGTATGGTAATTAAGTGTAACTTAACAATAGCTTATTTGATACATTATTTGTACACCTTGACGGTACACATATGTTTGTATATACATTAACAATAACACAATAACACTCCCTCTCAAATGATTACATGTTTTCTATAGTGTGCTCTTTGTTTCTTACGTTGTTATAAGCCTTGTCTTACCCCATAAGAGATAATGACGTGATTATTATGAAAGTGTTGGTATAAAATACATTTAACAATTCTAAGGTACATTCATTATTTTCGACGCAGTAGAATATAGGAAGAGGATATTGTAGCTCCCGATGGCTCAGTGACGTCGCGCTGTCCGTTTCATTCTATCTTCAAAAACAAGTCTTCCGCCTCTGCTATCTTATAAATTTTATATCACAGTAAGATATTGTAGCTCCCGATGAATTGATGGCATTACACTGCCCGTCATATAAACTAACTAGTTTTTGTGCCGCCTCTGATATCCTCTTAACTCTACATCGCAGTAGAATACAGGAAGAGGATATTGCAGCTCCCGATGGCTCAGTGAAGTCACGTTGCCTGTTTGATTTTCTCTTCAAAAACAAGTCGCAGTAAGATATTGCTCCTGATGAATTGATGGCAGTATACTGTAGATATTAAAAACTTATTTTTTGTGCCACCTCTAATATTTTCTAAACTCTACATCGAAGTAGAATATAGGAAAAGGATATTGTAGCTCCCGATGGCTCAGTGACGCCGCGCTGTACGCTTCATTCTCTCTCCAAAATCAAGTCTTCCGCCTCTGCTAACTTTTTAATTCTATATCGCAGTAAGAAGTCTTCCCGTGGATGTCGTAGAAGGCGACTTAGGAAATACAAGCCAAATAAAGCTTATAAACATCTGTGAGACCTCTCCAACCCGTCTGGCCAGCGTGGAGAGTGTAGGTCAAATCCTCTGGCTACTCAGGCCAAGTACGGCTCTAGTAGTACAGAGAGGGTCGTGCTCCTGTAGTAGAGACTAAAAAGACCTGGTGATGATGATGATGGCAGTAAGATGATATATTAGCTCCTGATGAATTATTAATGGCATTACCCTGCCCGTCTTATAAACAAACTAATTTTTTGTGCCGATTCTAATATTTTGTAAACTCTACGTCGCAGTAGAGTACAGGAAGAGGATATTGCAGCTCCCGATGGCTCAGTGACGTCACGTTGCCTGTTTGATTTTCTCTTCAAAAACAAGTCTTCCGCCTCTGCTATCTTTTAAATTCTATATCGCAGTAAGATATATTAGCACCTGATGAATTGATGGTATTACACTCTCCGGCATATAAACAAACAAATTTTTTGTGCCGCCTCTAATATTTTGTAAACTCTACGTCGCAGTAGAGTACAGGAAGAGGATATTGCAGCTCCCGATGGCTCAGTGACGTCACGTTGCCCGTTTGATATCGCAAAGTCAAAGCTTTGTGTTTCGCTGAAAGATTGCACGTCACTGTTTTTAGAATGCCCGCTGGTGGTGAGATCGAATGAGAATACTTGTATACTAAACACGTCTTTCTACGAACCGGGGTAAACAGAGTCTAGAGCCATATTTTTTTTCGCGTGTGTAACCTCGGGTATATGATTTTTCAAGCTGCCTAAAGGCATCTGACATAGCTTAACGACTGCCATTGATGACAGCCGGGAATAATGGCTTAACGTGCCTTCCGAAGCACGGAAGAGCTCAAAAATTGTTTGTATTACTTGCGGTCACCCATCATAGTAGGGACTGTGTCCAGGGTTGCTTAACTTTCGTAAGCGGTATTAATGCTCAGGACCACTGGGCCATCGCGCTCGCCACTTAGAATGTCCGCTCAGGGTGAGAGATCGAATCAGAATACTTGTATACTTAACACGACACGTCTTTATGTGAAACGGGGTAAACAGAGTCTAGAGCCATAACATTTTGATGGCACAATAAGTGACAGACGTATAGTGGGGGGAGGTGGAATACGGGATCAATGTTATAGTGGGTTGCTACCTGCATCTCATTTGAGTTCATTCAGGAGATATTCGCTCATTGTCTCGAACGGCTTTTACGATCTGCGGGGGAGAAAAAACGCAGCTAGTACATTCTTTTTCTTAATCCAAAATTTTCTAATCAGCTTTTCCTGAAATCATTAATATTTTTACATAATATTAATTGTTTTTTTTTTAATGAATAATTTATTTAATATAATAATAATACAAATGTCAACATAGACCTGGGACCATTACAAATGCAAAATTTAGGAAACTTTAGGTGTAAAAATAATGTAATAAACGCGATTAAACTGTATTATGTGATGTGAGCTCCGTGGCGCAGCGGTCAACACGCCAGCCTGCGACACGAGAGTGCCCGGGTTCGATCCCCGGCCAGGTCAAGATAGAAAATGATCTTTTTCAGATTGGTCTGGGTCTTGGATGTGTCTCTATATATGTATTTGTTATAAAATATAGTATCGTTGAGTTAGTATCCCATAACACAAGTCTCGAACTTACTTTGGGACAGGTCTGCTCGGCCTCTTTGAGACTTCTATCTATCTTTGAGACTTTTATCATATCTGTTGTTGTTGCACGCTCAATCGCTAACATAACGTGTTCCACAAAAATATGTAAATTAAAATTTTATATAACATGACATCAGAAAAAAAAAGAAAAGATAAAAATATTAAATATCATACAAAGCCCTTCAGGCAAGTAGGCGACCAATACTGTTGAAAAGAGTTTCTTTCGGCGTCTTCTTCTCTGCAGTGGTCGGTTCCGAAACGCTAGTAGTTTGTAGCTTTTGAACAATAATTAATAATTTGAATATAATATAATAAGTATTATTTAAAATGTGAATTGACGTGAAAAAGTGCCTGAAAAGGCCTATTTTCTGAATAAATCTCTGAATCTTTGGGCCTAGCTCAATCTGTGTGATTTGTCCGTACATATTTATAATTTTAATAAAATTTATTTCGTTTTTTCTGTAAATCCTAACTAATATTATAAATGCGAAAGTGAGTTTGTTTGTTTGTTTATTTATTTGTTTGTTTGTTTGTTTGTTTGTTTGTTTGTTACGCTTTCACGTTGTAACTACTGAACCGATCATCATGAAATTTTGCATACACGTTATCTGGGGTACGGAGAAGGACATAGGCTACCTTTTATCCCGGGGAAAAGTACTGTTCCCGAGGGATCGATACTAAAGCGGGCGGAGCCGCGGGCGAAAGCTAGTAAATAAATAAATTAGCGACTGTCATCATCAAACTGCTTAACGCTGCGTGAAGCCCGGAAGTGCTCGACATATTTTTATGCCACTTGTGTCAAACTCAAATATTTTATTCATCGTAAGATATTCTAAAAATCATTAGTTGAACGTTTACTTACATTACACATTATCGTTTATAATATTATTACTGTTGACGTCAATAACTTACAGCTAAGTTTAGCGCCGCTTCCAAAGCGGAGTGCAGAAGAAGCGGCAACAAACTGCACAGCGCAATTTCTCCAAATTACTTCAACTTACAATCTGCGACATACTTAGTGATGAGTGGACTTTTCATGTTATAATGTAAAATTCAATTAGTAATATGAAATAATAGTGATTAATCAAATGTTTATGTCGTGTTTGCCGTGTGGTTTCCGGCAGAATATAATAGGATCACTCCAAGTCTTCACATAGATGTCGTTAGAGGCGTCTTAGGAAATATAAGCTAAATAAAGCTCATAAACATCAATGAGACCTCTCTAACCCGTCTGGCCGGATGTCGGTACCGGCTGGACGGACCCGTCCGTCTGGCGAGGAGAGTGTAGGCCAAATCCTCTGTATGCTCTGGACAAGTATGGCTCCGGTAGTATAGCGAGGGTCATGCTCCTGCAGTGGAGACTAAAAAGACCTGATGATGAAGATGAAATGTTTATGTGATCAATTATCCCTGCAGGGACCAAGCTTGGGGTTGCTTTCCATGCGTAAAGTACATCGAGATTATAATATCGAAAATGAATTGTATTTTCTTTCTTCCATGCTGGTCTGGGAGAAAAGGAAAAACATAGAATGTACCAGCTGCTTCTCTACCCGCGCAGATCGTATAAGCCGATCGAGGGAATGGGCGAAAATCTGCGGAATCACGTCAATAGGCGATGCGGCTAGCAACCCATCACTACTTTTATTCCGTTTCCCATCTACGCGCCCATCAAAATGCTAAATGTGGCCATAAGGTCTTATAGACCGTGGCTCTATCTACCCCGCAAGGGAAAAAGACGTGATATTATGTATGTATGTATGTAATTGTATTTTTTATAGTCCACAACATCCTAATCGTGGTCTAGGTAATTTAAGAGTCGGCAACGCATCAGCACCTCCTCTGGTGATGCAGATGTCCATGGTCGACGGTGACCACCATCAGGAGGCTCGTCTGCTCGTTTGCCGTCAAACATACATTAAAAAAGGCTTGCACTCCAGGACTGCCGGCAGAAGTAAAAACTTGAGGTACAGCAGGAGCAGGCATACATACATTTTAAACATTATATATGTTTAGGATATATTTTGGAATGCTTCAATAGTCTTAGAAAAGACGTCGCCCCAGCCAGGATGGTGGAAGATTGGTGATAACTCCACCGTTCCCACCTTCCTTGTATAAGCGGAAGCGGATAGATCATGTGGTTTTTTAGCGGGTGTGAGTCCCGCATAACCACTTGGCTGTACCCGCGGCCAAGCGGAATGCATAATGCATTATTCCAAATGTAAAAAAAAAAAAAAGGCATACATACATTTTGACTGCGCGGTAGAAATAGAGGGGGATATTACTTCCTCTCATATGCCACGCCGGCGGCGGTCTCTGGTCACGACGTTTGTCTTACGAATTTTCGATCAGGTCACATGTCCTGACGTGAAAGCGCTAAAGAAGTTTTCCCTCCAAAAAATATGTAATGGTTGTGTATATTTTTATCCCCGCAAAAACAGAATCTTACGCACTTAAGCAAAACAACAAAGATTTTGTATCGAAATAAAAGAAAAGCATCTTACAATTCTTACCCCTTTTCATCCCCTAAGTGCGCCGTAGATCTAACGCGTTATTATAAACATATTTCAGCCAATAGAGCCTCTCTGCCATATTCGCGATCATTTGTATTCATATACGATATCTCACGCCGTAGGATTCAATATTTGACAGTTTTAATATGGAGGGAAGGCGCCATAAAATTTTATGATTCAGATGTAGATACATTTTCAACTATGAAAACTTGCAATATTGGGCTTCGAAAATCAATAATTTAGACAAATTAAAAATGAATTTTCAAAATTGGATACATGTTTCTCTTTTTGAACGTCATATTTTTCTTTCCCATTCACAGACAGTCACGCAGACTTACTTTTAGTTTATAATATCCTTATCCTTATCCTTACTAATATTATAAATGCGAAAGTGAGTTTGTTTGTTTGTTTGTTACGCTTTCACGCCGTAACTACTGAACCGATCATCATGAAATTTTGCATACAAGTTCTCTGGAGTACGGAGAAGGACATAGTCTACCTTTCATCCCGGGATAAAGTACTATTCCCGAGGGATCGACATTGACGCGGGCGGAGCCGCGGGCGAGAGCTAGTTAGAATATATTTTTGTATTTTTATATCTAAAGTAACCAAAACATAAAATCTTCCCTCGACACCCACTATCCAACAATGCTCAAACCTATATCAAGTGCAGTACTTAATAACAACTTAGCATCCCCCCACGTCAAACGTACGACACGCGCAGATTTCGCTTTGTACTTGTCAAAAATATAGCAAACAAAAGATACGGCGCACGGATAAATGAAGTGAGCAGATATATCTCGCTTAGAGGTAGTGTTGTGTCTTTGCATCGATAAAGTAAGGTTGATATCGATAGCTAACGACAAGTGACTATTTTTGTCACAAATATAGCTGACAAAAGGAACGGCATACGTGTAGCCGAAGTGAGTATTTATATCTCGCTCGGAGGTAGGATTGTGACGTGTAGGTATCGACAGAACAAGATTATTATCGAAAAGTGATTATGTTTGTCACAAATATTTCAAACGCACGGATAAATTAAGTGGGCCGATATATCTCGCATAGAGGTTATGTTTAATGGATTATTATCGTTATATGTAATTTTTATATAAAAAACATGAAATTCTAACTATTCTTCTCAAAATATGGCAACAAAAGATATACGACGCTCAAAGGAATACCTTTCAACAATAGTTGATGGCTATTATGGAAAAGTAAGTACTTACAGTTTACTGTGCAATCTTATAAATCATAAAAACAAAATTCTCCTGTTTCATATTCAGGCTATTAGCTCAATATAATCTTCTTCAAACTTATAAGCGAAAATTTCCACAAGATTAGCGGCAATAATTAAAAAAAATATCCTTTTTAATCATCATCATCATCATCATCATCATCAGGTCTTTTTAGTCTCCACTGCAGGAGCATGACCCTCTCTGTACTACCGGAGCCATACTAGACCAGAGCAGACAGAGGATTTGGCCTATACTCTCCTCGCTGGCCAGACGGGTTGGAGAGGTCCCATTGATGTTTATGTGCTTGGTTAGCTTGTATTTCCTAAGTCGCCTCTTACGACATCCATGGAAAGACTAGGAGTGGTCCTATTCTACTCTTCCGGAAACCACACGGCTGATAGGTCCTTTTTAATAGGTACTCGTAATTTCAAAGAAAGAAAGAAAAATATTTTATTTGGCAACATTTATCGTAACGGTTACACTATACACAATTTACAATTTCATTCATTCTACCTCAAACCACAATAGATAAAAATAAATATCGATATTTACCTTCACCCCCATCCCTACTCGCAATATGTGTAGGCAGACAATATAATATAAGTGACGTATCGCACACTGACACCGAAGCCTTCGCGAAGTATGCAAAGAAGTTGCCACCACGACGGCCGAACACTCTTGATACTTGAGATATGGAGTTTTGAGTGACGGGTGTGTTTCATATGTGTTTGATGTTGATAAACGATGCGAGTTTTTGTTAACATAGTTGAGAGACTATTTGTTGTACAATACAGAATTATATTAATGCTAGACCGAGTTTTAAAATCTAGTTCATGAAGGGACTAATCGTCAATATCATCATCATCAACCTATACTCGTCCAATGCTGGACATAGGTCTCTCCCATGACACGCCGCTAAGCTTAGTCTTGAGCTTTTCTTCTTCAATCACATCATCAATATAACGAGTTGAAATGTACATATTTTTTTTATTAGCCTGTGGTTTCCCACTGCTGAGCAAAGATATAGCCCTTTCTGTTTCCACACTTTCCGATCTGGGGCTACTTGCTGCCAACCAGTTAAAAAGCCTTCTATATCGTCTCGCCATCTTCTTCTCGGTCATATAATTAAAAAAGAAAAAAAATGTTGATTAAATGTGCAAATTTAGGATCGATAGAAACTTAGTTTTTGTACATCTAGCTGATAAACTTAATCTTCGTTGAAACAAACGTCTATTAGCAACTTAGCTTAAATAGCTAGGCTAGTTCTGCTGAATTTAATTCTAGTTAATTCGTATAAGTTAAAGAAAAAATTGTTGTATTGCCAGAAATAAATGAACTTCTGCTCTCATAATACTCAAACAATGAAAATATATAGTAGAGATTCATAGATTAGATACCGATAATTTTCGTATTCAACCTTTTTTTTTAAGTCTAACCTAACTAATATTTCTCATAAGATTTCGTAGAACCGAGCTCACGTTAATGAAGATTCCTTGGCAACAGTACCTTTACGGGTCCATTTTGTATAACATTCGTATGGATAGAACATTGACTGATTTTTATTTGTACAAAACCAAATATCAACACCTGTCAATCCACATTCATATCGACAGTGGCTCCAACAATAATAGTTCCGTATCCCATTTGAATATTAGAACATCCATCCACTGAAGATTTCAGAGGGGGGAGCCACCCTCAAGTGGGGGTGGGAGGGGGCAGTTATTAGCGGCTGTGTCGTATGCGAATTGTTCCTAAGAATTGAAGGGTTGTGTTGTGGTATATTCTTATAGGGAATTGTAATGATAATTGGGGTTGTAAAGTATTATTTGGAAAGTTTTTCGTATTTTCTGGTAATTACATTTCGAATATGTTTTGTTTGAAAATTTTGTTTGTCGTCTGTTATTCAAATAGTTTAAAAGTACCTTGTTTGATCAATACATTACTTAATATCGCGTTTATTATATTTTGTGTAAATAACACCTAAGGTTTCGAAAACTTTACAGTTTTTATGTTCGTAGATTTACTTGACATTTGTCTTTTGTGTTATCATCATCATTTAGTGTAAGTGACATATTTTGTGTTATAATATATAGGTATGCAAAACTATCGCCTAAAATATTAATTGATAATGTTTTGGATGTGCGCACTTTTGGCTAACGGTGTTTGAAGATCTTGCAGTCTTGTGCTGAGCTTGAGATTTTGTCAAATTGAAGACCGGATTCCAAGCTGGTGGTAAGCAGCAACCATTCTCTGTATTGAAATTAGAATGTTTTTTAAATTTCAATAGCTTCACGAAACTTTCTTGGAATCTATCTTTGTAGTTGCAAGCACTTGAGGATTATCAAGACTCATATAGTGGTTGGGTTTGTCCATATCATAGTCACAAACTGCAGACTTGGTTGAGCGTCTTTCCTTCATGAAAGCGATATGTTTTTAATATTGGTACTAGTCTGGCCGCTGGAAGAATGCGACTCTTACACCTGTCAGTTACTCATAAATAATAATGGGCTAATAACGGCTGTACTCGATCTATTCATTCATTTTGAGTAGGTGACACGGTCAATCGACGATGCACACCCTGGTGTCAGAGTTCTTAGGAACCGCTTCTCGGCCTCTGACGTGGTTCCTTTCACGACTAGCAGATGGCAGCCGGGACCAAGGGCTTAATTTACCTTCCGAAGCACGGAATCATCTTTATTATCAGACAATCAGGTGATTCAAGCCTGCAATGTCCTAACCGACCCCGGGTCGAAAGGCAAACGCCTTAACCACTGGACCATGGAGGTAGTTAATCACTCGATCTATTAACTCTACTTTCGTATACGAAATATAAGATAAAATATACATATATAGGGACATATCACACAAATGCAGCTAGACCCACAGTACGTTGTGGACATGTATCATACATAGGATAGAGCAAAGTTTTACTTGTCAAATATTTTTTAATGTTTTTGATATCAAATTGTGTAAAGTCGCGTGAAGCTTTAGGGTGAACGGATCGCTGCCTATGGCTGTACCACAGAGTAAATAAATACTACGTAAATGTTGTACGTGGGTCCTATACATAGTGGCGAATGACGCTGAAACGACGCACGTTGTGGCGAAAATATTTCAGCGAGGTACACTGGAACTCTTATTGAGGCGAAACCCACCAAGTCGATTGGCGCCTCAGTTTTATGTCTGGTTCCACGGAGGACCAGCGGCGTGTTATCACTGCCATATGCAAAGTGGCATCTTTTAGTACTCATATATGTTTATCTGTTTTAATATTTTGTGTTTTGTTCAATTTGTCTAAATTTGTGTAAATCATTTATCTTTCTTTCTAAAAATCTCGAAAATATTATGCTCTAGTTTACGAGTAGTATGTGTTATCCTTATCCTTACTAATATTATAAATGCGAAAGTGAGTTTGTTTATTTGTTTGTTACGCTTTCACACCGTAACTACTGAACTGATCATCATGAAATTTTGCATGCAAGTTCTCTGGAGTACGGAGAAGGACATAGGCTACCTTTTATCCCGGGAAAAAGTACTATCCCCGAGGGATCGACATTGACGCGAGCGGAGCCGCGGGCGAAAGCTAGTAATAAATAAATGTTTAGGTGCATTATGCATTAAATCATCGTTAATGGTTACTCTTGATAGACTAAGAAATGTGTAATGGCATTTTAAAAATACGTCCTTCTTGAGTCAATTTAACTATGTTATGTACTATGTTTATCTTTCTAACATTAAAAATTGTAAAAGGCTCCTTAGATGTTATTGTTACATTTCAATTAGGCTTATTTATAGTTATAAATTACTTATAATCTACTAGTAGTTATTATCATCTACTGATTCTATCAGTTCTGTTCTTGTTATAATTCCATTCCATCCAAAAGTAGCGTGTATGTATGTAAATCAGGTTGAACATATTCAACCTTATTTTTAACTTACTCAGTTTCTATCTGTTAGGACCTGTAATTGGCTTCCTAGAATTTAAGATTATTGCCTATTTTTAAATAGATTGCTGTTGGTCTTCTTAATAAATAAAATAAACAATAAATAATAAAGATAAAGCGCTTTGACGTTCAAGATAGGGGCTCGCGACGTCACAGATAGCTAAAAAATGTAGCTACCTGTACGGGGCATACCCCGCACAGTTAGCTACATTTTTCGGCATATTATTATGAAAAAGACATATCTTTATCATAATAATATGTTTAATGGACGAAAGAAAAAATCGTGTCCAATATTTTTCATTATACTATATTTCTTCTGTCTGCTCTGGCCAAGTATGATCAAAGAGGGTCATGATCCTGCAGTGGAGACTAAAAAGACCTGATGATTATGATGATGGTGATGATTTTTCATTATCTGACAGACTATTTTTTTAGAAAACTAGCCCATAAGCGCTGTGTAAAGTGAGCATGCACTACTTTGATCCCATCATTAATTTACGCCTCACAATCACGCTAAAAGTGGTCAGGATTTAGGCTCTGTAAAGTATCTAAATAATATAATGAATACATTGAACACTATGCTAATACATAGCTCGTAGCAGCATACGCTCGTAGCAGGTCTAAGCTCTTGCTATCTTATATTTAACAAAACCCGCATTGCTAGATAGCTGTACTCATATACTCGTATGTAAGAATGTGGGTGTTGCCAGAATTAAACAAGTGTCTTAACAAGTCAAGTCAAACCCAGCTAATCTCAATATTTGGAAACAGAAACTATGAACAATGTGTAAAAGGCATTATAATGTGACGCCCCCTTCGACTTGAGACATGCTTTTACCAGTTCGATGGTGGGGTTTATGCAATATGGTAACTAATGAAATTATTTACTATTGTTTTCCTAACTCTTTATCAGCTTTATACGGATGAATATCAGAATGATTATTAAAATGAATGGAACACGAAAAAGATAACGAACTTAGAAGGTTGGATGGATTGTGTCAAGGAAAGAATGGATAAGAAAGAAGTGTCAAAGGCAGAACAAAATGGAAAGAACTGACATAATTTGCAGACCCTACATGTAAAGTGGGATAAGGTAAGGAAAGAAGAAGAATATTTAAATGAAGAAGTTAAACATACGCTTAAAATAAGTTGTATTACTACTTACTAGTTCTGTGTCTGATCTCAGAGATTTGCCTCTTTGTATTAATTTATTTAAACTTCATTTACTTAATTATTAAGATCATAACAAAAATTAAACATAGTTATAACCATATACTTCTACTTCTATACAGATTGAAAACTAAAACGGGATTAGTTATTAGTAGTTGATTAGTTATCTTTATAACGGAAAGGCACTGAAAAAAGAGATAAATTTGTCTTGTCTCAAAATAGATAGTAAAAGAGTTTGAGGAAAACGGAGAGTAACTCTTTCCGTTATAAGTTAAATTTTTTTTGTCTGTGTGAGTGACAAAGAGATGGAGAAAGCTTCGCCGAGAAAATCATCGCGGTAAATTTTAATAATGATGAACGGCCATCCTCAATGGCATTCTTATTTCACATTGAATAATCTTCGAGATGAGATAAACAATCAAAACTATAATTTCTTGCTGCACTATGGGATAAAACCGTCCTTTCCCGGTAGAATTTGATTAATTTTCGCCTGTACAAAATGCTTCTAATTAAAACTAGCGTAAGTGGCTGTAGCGATAAGGGAACAGTTTGGAAGTGCCTGTATTGGGTGTCTGATGTTACAGTACGCACGAATAAACTAGGTGCGTTGATAGGCAAAGTTGTCAAAATGTGTGGTAGGCAAAATAAAACTAGCATGTATTTGTAAGCGATAAATAAACTGTTTGCAAGAAACAATTGTACATAGGAGACATCATTAAAATAAAGTTGTAAAAAAATAATAGAAACCGAAGGTGGCAGAAACGATAAGGAAAACTGTTCGCAAGTGCGGTACCTATGTTATATATATATATATATATATATATATATATATATATATATATATATATATATATATATATATATATATATATATATATATATATACGCTAAGTTGCTAAGAAGTGAGGGCAAATCAAAATAAAAATTGTGGTGATGAGTGAAAAACTATAGGCCATAGGCTAAAAATAGATCTGCTTGCAAAAGGCTTTCTGGGTGCTCCCAATAGCTGGCCGCGTTATTCACTGGTTTCTTTTCCTCCGAATAATATGAGTAAAAAATGGGGAGCGGTTTTCCCGGATCTATTTTTATCCATTAAAAAAAGTCCTATCCTTAAAGATAATTTTAAATACGCCAAATTTTATTACATGGGACAAAAATGGGAGAATAACGCTTAAAGTCCCTTCCTGATATCAATTTTTAATTCAATTTATTGTATAATTCTTCATAATTTAAAGTAAAAATTAAATGTTGCATATAATGATTGAGGACTTACTTATTATTTTTTTTATTACAATGACATAAGTAGGTGCATTAAATTTTTTCTTTTTTAACATTTCTTCAAATGTTTATCAACGGTAAATAATAATTTTATAATCTTATACACAACAATTGGGTAATAGTAATCTGCATAAAGGCTTGCATCCTAGTTCATCGAATAGAAAACACGCGTAAGCATCTAAAGTATCTAAGTACATCGAGTTTGACGGAAAATTACGGAGTTTACACCAATGTTACAACTTTTAACCCCGTATCTCGTAATTTAACCGCTTGCTGGGATGATGTGACGTCACATTTGACATCCAATATGGAGCTCGAAGGAAAATTTTCGTTGAGTTCTATTCACATTGATATGATATTAATTAATACGCACATCTGATTTAAAGTAGCTTTAAAATTCTCAAATAAATAAACTCTTCCATGCTGGTCTGGGAGAAAAGAAAAAACCGCCCAATTGCGAGTCGGACTCGCGCACGAAGGGTTCCGTGCCGATATCTATAAAAAAATCATGTCTGTTGTATAGGCGAGCCCCCCAAAAATATTAATTTTATTATAATTTTTAGTATTTGTTGATAAAGCGGCAACAGAAATACATCATATGTGAATATTTCAACTGTCTAACTGTCACGGTTCATAAGATACATCCTGGTGACAGACGAACAGACAGACAGACAGACAGACAGACAGACGGACAGCGGAGCGAAATGAATAGGGTCCCGTTTTTACCCTTTGGGTACGGAACCCTAAAAACGTAGAATGTACCAGCTGCTTCTCTTCCCGCGCAGACCGTAGAAGCTGGTTAAGGGAAGGGGCGAAAATCTAAAGAATCATGAGAATAGGCAATGCGGCTAGAAACCATCTCTGTTTTGATTCCGGTTTCCAACTTTACGCCCACCAACCGTGGCCTTTCGGTCTTATGACTCTAGGCTCTGTCTACCCCGTAAGGGATAAATGTATGTATGTATGTAAATAAATAAACAATTGATTAAATTGTTTTTATATATCATTACAATGCACGGTATACATGCTTGCATTAGTATGTATATTTGGGCGTATATCTTACGGGGTAATAATGATGAGAGTATTCGACGCGGTGATTCGAGGTCACGATAGGAGGGAGTAAACTTAAGGGTTCAAATCCTACCTGTGGCGATTTCTTTTTCATCGCATATTTTCCATTATAAATAACTAGCTTTCGCCCGCGACTCCGCCCGCGTAATTGTCGATCCCTCAGGAACCGTACTTTTTCCCGGGATAAAATGTACCCTAATGTAACTAATGGAGAAGGACATACCTTCTTCGTACCCCAGATAACGTGTATTCAAAATTTCATGATTATCGGTTCAGTAGTCACAACGTGAAAGCGTAACAAACTCACTTTCGCATTTATAATATTAGTTAGGATTAGAATTAAATACGCACAAATCACTCGGATTGAGCTAGCCCCAAAATAAGTTCGAGAATTGTGTTATGGAATACTAACTTAACGATACTATATTTTATAACAAACACTAAACGTCCAAGAACCAGGTCAATCAGGAAAAGATCATTTTCCGCCTTGACCAGACCGGGGATCGAACCTGGGACCTCCGGTGGGACAGCCTGGCGTGAGGACCAATAGGCCACAGAGGTCGTCTTAGAAGTGACTAGGTACTTATTTAAAGATTATAAAAACGTTAGATTTCTGTGGGAACAATCATTTTCGTTTTCCACTATATTATATTTCAAACAAGTCTATGTTTTCTTAAAACGAGCTGCCAGCCGAGTCAAACGGCTTAACGTGCCGTCCGAAGCACGGAGGAGCTCGAGATGTTTTTTGCCACTTGCGGTCACCTATCAAAGTGGGGACTTCACTTAGGGTTGCTTAACATGCATAAGCGCTCGAAATAATCACGAACCCCGAGCCCAACCAAGGAGCCCGATGAAATAATCATCGGGCTCCTCAGACTAATTTCGATCATACCTTTCAAAGAAAATAAACTTCACCAAAATCAGTTAATTTGTTAGGAAGATATGATGATACAGACAAGTCAAAGTTATATAGGGGTGATATCACCCCTCTTCATTCGAAGGTTAAAAAGTGTCAAAACAGCTAACATATTTCAAAGTCACAAATGCCTACAGAATAAACAGACACATTACTCCGTCTGTGTGTCACCCGCTATCTCGGAAACTCTCGTGACAAGTTCATTTTCTAAAATAATCAAACCATAAATCCTGCCAGAGATACAGCCTTATTTGTCACATGATACTATGATTTGTATGCTGTGCTCTGATATAGTTTTAAAACATACATATACAGGATAAAATTGAATTCATTAGCAAACGTTTAAGTTAAACAACTTTCATTAAGCGATCAACTTCGAAATTGTAAAAAAATCTTCATTCTATAGATTTTGGCCAAGTTGATTTTCCACTTTTGTATGAAAGAGCAGATAATTTTTTCACGATGTCGAAGTTGGTCCTATAATGAAAGTTGTTCAGATTCGTGGTCTTAGTCACTCTTTAAACGTTTGCTAATGAATTTAATGTCACCTGTATAGCAACAATATATTTTTGTGTTTTATTTTGCATTCACAATATTATTTTCATCATCATCATCAAGTCTTTTTTAGTCTCCACTACAGGGGCATGGCCCTCTCTGTACTACCGAAGCCATACTTGGCCAGAGCAGACAGAGGATTTGGCCTGCACTCTCCTCGCTGGCCAGACGGGTTGGAGAGGTCTCATTGATGTTTATGAGCTTTGTTTAGCTTGTATTTCCTAAGTCGCCTTTTACGACCTCCATGGAAGACTAGGAGTAGTCCTATTCTACTCTGCCGGAAACCACACGGCTAATACCTGATCACCAATTTCTTAATTCATACTCAAGCAAGTTAATGCGCAATAAGGAACAACCAAACCAATTCATAATCTAGTATCAGAACCCAGTTATCTAAGCGCGACTCGACGACATACCCTAGTAATTCATCGAACTGATACATAAATCAAAACCATTTTGACTTTGACTGTACTTGAAAACCATTTGATACAACCTACCGATCAATTTTCGACCTTAATATTAAGGTATGAAGGTTGAATAGGAAACGTGTTTTGAGTTTAACGACTGAAAATTTATGTTGGCATGGCAATTCCGAATTCAAATTGCAGATATCGCGCACGGTGATTGGTCAGAGCGCATGCTTGATATAAATAGTGCGGTTTTTGGTTGGATAGTATGGAGAGAGTGATTTAAAAAAAATCGTAATTATATTAGGACAAATCACACAGATTGAGCTATCCCCCAGACACATTAGTGCTAATAAATATAAATAAAATATAAATAAATAAATATATACAGACAAATCACACAGATTGAGCTAGCCCCAAAGTAAGTTCGAGACTTGTGTTATGGGATACTAAATCAACGATACTATATTTTATAACACATACATATAATAGATACACATCCAAGACCCAGACCAATCTAAAAAAGATCATTTTCCATCATGACCTGGCCGGGGATCGAACCCGGTCACTCTGTGTCGCAGGCTGGCGTGTTGACCGCTGCGCCACGGAGCTAGTCATAGCCACCAGCCACGCCGTTAAAAATGACACCCTGTCCTTGACTACACAGACACAAGGCAACAAATTATAGTTTCAATTAAATAAAAAGCCTTCTCCACACAATGCATCTGTAAAATATGTAAAAGGCTTCACACGAACGTGTCGCAGTGCCTAGTACTCCAGTCTGTCTGTACGTACGTCTTGTATGGAGATATCCACTTAGATGTTTTAACCCTCTGCGTAAAAAAGAGGTGTTATAAGTTTGACCGCTATGTGGCTATTTTGCGTGTTTTATTTTAAAGCAGGTTTTCTAGCAATGCTTCTAAGAACCATCGCTAGTAGTTCATTGAAATTTGTTCAGCCGTTTACAAACTACATGGATTATTTCGTGAGGGAGTTAAATATATTTTTTAATTTTATACAGAATGATTTTTGACTCCCTGATAATATTTTAATGATGCAATCAAAAATCTCTAATACATCCGCAAGAAAATAGTTAATTTATGGAAATAAGACTTACGAGTAGACCTCATATAAATTTGACCAACTGATCGATAAATTTATATTGGATGCCACTTTTAAAAATTTTGTGCCTTTTTCATTAGGGGTTATATTCTGGTTTTTGTCGACAACTAAACTATCACTGCTTATAGCTAAGGGGGTAGACAGAGGAAGACGACATTTTGTACCAACCTGTAATTTCTAATCTAATACAAAGGTGTTATACGTTCCCGTCTGTCATGCGAATATAAACAAAGTGCTACTTAAATTTGCGCCAAAATCAAATTTTATTGTAAAGTAAAGTCTTACTTCTTAGCTAAAAGGCTAAAAAGATTAAAGTACGGAGCGTAAAATGGCGGCAAAGATGACACTAGACTATTTTTACGATCAAACTAAAGATAAACTATTTTGTAGGTAATAGCACAAGTATTTTGTAGTTTTACAACTACATTAGACATAATGCCACATGTGCAATTTCTAATCGAAAAGTACAAAGGTGACATGCTCCCGTCCGTCATGCAATTATCCTAGTTTTTAGCAAATACTAAAGTATCACTGCTTAGCTAAAAGAAAGACAGAGAAAAGTATAAAGCCTAAAGTTGTATGACAAAGGTAGTACTTAGACGTATATATTTACGTTCGAACCAAAGCACAAGTAAAAGTTTCATTAAAGAACATAGATATTATGCCACATGTGCAATTTCTAATCGAATAGTACAAAGATGTCAAACGTTCCCGTTCGTCATGCTATTATCCTAGTTTTTGGCAAAAACTAAAGTATTAGCTTAGCTAACAGGGAAGACAGAGTAAAGTTAAAAGCGTAAACTTGTATGACAAAGGTAGTATAGTCTTAGTCGTATATTTATGCGTTCAAAAAAAATACGAGTAAAAGTTTCATTAAAGTACATTAGATACTATGCCACATGTGCAATTTCTAATCGAATAGTACAAAGGTTTCAAGCGCTCCTATCCGTCATGCAATTATCCTGGTTTTTGATAAAAACTAAAGTATTGGCTTAGCTAACAGGGAAAAAAGTTGTATGAAAAAGGTATATTTTGCGTTAAAACCAAAGCACAAGTAAAAGTTACATTTTACTACATCAGACATTATGCCACATGTGCAATTTCTAATCGAATAGTACAAAGGTGTCAAGCGCTCCTATCCGTCATGCGATTATCCTAGTTTTAAGCAAACACTAAAGTATTGAATAGAAGAGAATTAATTAATTAAGAATTCTATTTAACTGAGATTAGCTGCTCATCATGTATTCCTTTTATTCATAACGTATTGTTATTTGTGTAAGTATATTGTATAAGATATGTAGTAATGGTTATGTATCTTATTATATTTTTATTTATGTAATGTTTATGTATTTATTAATTTTCTGCGCCGCCAATATTCCTACCGTTTACATCTCCTTCTACCCAAACGTTGGCTGGAAGAGATTGCCAAGCAATAAGTCCGCCTTTGTAGCATGATTTGTTTTAATTGTTCTCTTGTTTTTTTTTTGTTTATTATTTATGGTGCAATAAAGAATAATTGTATTGTATTGTATTGGCTTAGCTAACAGGGAAGACAGAGTAAAGTAAAAAGCGTAAAGTTGTATGACAAAGGTAGTACTATGTCGTATATTTTTGCGTTCAAACCAAAACACAAGTAAAAGTTTCATTATAGTACATTAGACAATATGCCACATGTGCAATTTCTAATCGAATAGTACAAAGGTGTCACGCGCTCCCGTCCGTCATGCGATTATCCTGGTTTTCGGCGGACGCGCCAAATTTATTGCGTAATAAATCACAATTTCAATATTAGACGCTGGAGCAGCTTGCATTCTGACTGAAATGACGCTTCTTCTCTACATGCTCGTAGTTTGTTGTTATGTTTCAGAGGTAGAGAAAACTGAATTATAAATATGAAATTATTTGGATATATAAGCGTTTGAGTGGTTTTTATTATCGGATTGAAATAATATTGCATTGTAGTCCAATATCAGCTAGAAAATCTTTGGTTGAGGGACCATCAGCCCCGGCACATCAAGCCAACATTTCGTGCCATCTTCTGACAATATATATTTCTTTCTAACTTATGGCCACTGATTATGTAACTTAATTTTTATAATCGGTACAGAAGTTTTTCAGATTATTCATCTTTATCCTTATCCTTACTAATATTATAAATGCGAAAGTGAGTTTGTTTATTTGTTTGTTACGCTGTTACGCCGTAACTACTGAACCGATCATCTTGAAATTTTGCATACCAGTTCTCTCGAGTACGGAGAAGTACATAGGCTACCTTTTATCCCAGGAAAATGTACTATTCCCGAGGGATCAACATTGACGCGGGCGGAGCCGCGGGCGAAAGCTAGTCTTAGCATAATGCTAAGATCACGAGCATGCTTAGCGTAATGGACACTGGACACAGTGGATAAAAATGGCACTGTATCAAAAAAATGGGGTAAAAAGGGAGGTCTATGCCCAGCAGCGGACACATATGGACTGAGAATAATGATGATGAACAGAAACTTTGCACCATCTGCTATAATGCTTTGTACTTTTATGAATTCTTGTACAATCAAAAGAACTGCCATTCGACTTGCCTCTGTTAGATTTGTGTCATCTTTGGATGATATTGGATGCAACGTCAGTGAAAATCTTTGGGTTTTCATTGAGCTTGCAGCTTGTATCTAGCTTCATGTGATCCCATTTGTTGAGTTTTGTCAAATACGTGGATGAATAAATAATAAATAAATAAATATATACGGACAAATCACACAGATTCAGCTAGCCCCAAAGTAAGTTCGAGACTTGTGTTATGGGATACTAACTCAACGATACTATATTTTATAACAAATACATATATAAATACACATCCAAGACCCAGGCCAATCTGAAAAAGATAATTTTCCATCTTGACCTGGCCGGGGATCGAACCCGGTCACTCCGTGTCGCAGGCAGGCGTGTTGACCGCTGCTCCACGGAGCTAGTCAAAAAAAAATAGAGCGTTTATAAAATAGCTCTGTATTGAAAACCATCGATTCAATGTGATATTTGTATCATACCCTACAATTTTAAGAAGCGACCCCATGTATGCTTTCAATTACCTTTGCTCCTAGGTCAGTGGTATCATCTTCAACTGCTTAACCAGTGGTAACAGGTGTGGCATCGAAGTGATCACCGCTGCCCATGGACAACTGCAACACCAGGGTGTGGCGTGTGCGTTGTCGGCCTTTCAAGGAGTTGGGGGAAGGAAATGGGGAGGGGAGGGGGAAGGAAATGGGGAAGGGAGGGGGAAGGATGGGCCTCCGGCTCTCTCACTCACCGAATGAAGCATAGATGCGGTAAAGCTTCTACTCAGACGTCGATTTTCTGTGAGAGTGTGGTACTTCCCTGGACGAGCCGGCCCATTCACGCTACTAGCAATTTATTTTGCCGGTAGCGTGGCACGTGTCTCTACCACGATCTTTTTCCATTTGTCTCGATCCGGAGCCATATCTGACCAGTCAGAAAAGGCGTCGAGGTCATTCAAACTTCATTTATTCTCTTCCTTAATCCCACAAATTCCTATCCTTCCTGAAAGCTGAAATGGTGATTATGTTCTGACCAATCACTTTGTGACCATGTGTTTTTCACCAGCTAGAAATTCGAGCAGCAATTTCTTCTGCTCGCCTTCAAAATATCCTGTACACCAAATTCGAGAAGTTCATCGGCAAATAAGCGGTTGTTCTTCGGGTTTTCTTGTTTTTGATCCAACTCAACACATTCTTCTAGAATCTTGAACAAAAAGCACCATGCCACTTGTCGCCGCACTTCCGTCCCACTGATTGATTTATCCCCGCACTGTCCGTCCAGCATTTCCCTCTGTCGCTTCTAATTGCAACAATAACTCATGTCTAATAATAATCCTGCATTATCGGCTGCTTTTACAGACATACATACGAATAGATTACACAAGAACTAGACTAAGTTATAAATGTGTGAAATCTCTGTCTCTATATAAAAATCTATTGCTGGTCGTGTCTCGCTAAAACTTCAGAACGACTGGGCCAATCATTATCGTCATTTCATTTTCATGTTCAATCGACCATACACACCCTGGTTTTCTTTGGAACCGCCTCTCAGAGTCTGACGTGGTTCCTCAGCCTAAAAATGCTTCCGTTGGGCAGCAGCGTAGGAAGCAAATAGAGCCAAAGAAACTGCGCTCGCCAACGCGCCTGCCAAGCGTGGTGAGAACGGCAATATCCTCCTATGGAATCCCTGGGAGATACTTCTCTTCCGCAGTGGACTTTTTAAATTCTTAATTTTTATTCGTTTCTTTTAATATATACGGACAAATCAAACAGATTGAGCTAGCCCCAAGGTAATTTCGAGACTTGTGTTATGGGATACTAACTAAACGATACTATATTTTATAACAAATACATATATAGATAAACATCCAAGACCCAGGCCAATCAGAAAAAGATCATTTTCCATCTTGACCTGGCCGGGGATCGAACCCGGGCACTCCGTGTCGCAGGCTGACGTGTTAACCAATGCGCCACGGAGCTGTCAAAATGTCATTATGATTCAATAAACAGCATTCTTTTGTCTATTTCTGTATTCTGTCAGTGATCAGCTAACAGGTGAGGATGTCCTATTGTCCAACTGATTCGCAGCGTGTCCTGCAATGATTTACTGTATACCATCATACATGCGCTGTTAATTATGGAAATGTCTAATTAATCGAGAAATTTTAACGCATCTTTTACTGTTTTATATGGGCTCTATACATCAGAAGCTCTATACATCAGTGAAATTTTGATCGTTATATATCCTTAAAGGAGTGACTCAGGCCATCAAAATGAACAACATTTCCTATGGGAACAATTCAGGGAACTCAAAAAAAATTTCGTCATTTCTATACAAAGGATCCCGCCCCGCAGGCCAGTTTGTATAAAAATGACGATTTTTTTTAAGTTCCCAGCGTTGTTCCCATAGGAAAAGTTGTTCATTTTGATGGTCTGAGTCACTCCTTTAAGGATCCAAAACGATCAAAATTTCACCATGTACATAACTATCATCACAATAGCGGTTTAACAAAATAAACGCCAAGAAACAGAATAGCGTCTTCTATCCCCTGCAGTGGTTCCCGCCGCCTCTTGTTGCTTACGTCACTAGGTGGCGTGGGAGGGGCGAAAAAATTTGAAATCCGACACCGTCACTTTAAAAAAATCATATTTTAATATTTTGTATGATAACTAGTATGTATTGTACCATTTTGTGATCGTAAAGAAACAAACTAAACATCTAATTGAAAATTATCGTAACACCACTTGTTCCTATTATGTAATTTTAGGTAAAAGTTAGAACTTTTTTTTTCTTCTGCGCTTTTTATATTTTAATACGTTTTCATGAAATAAGATATTATACATGCAAAGTAAGTATTTTTATTTATTCTAAAATATTCCCGCTTATAGTTTAAAACTTAATCATAATACTACTCCATAGCTTTTTTGTCCATCACTATCGATGAAATACGACACCTACCGCCCGCCGCCACTCAAGTACTTGATAAAAACATAAACAACTTGAACTTTTTGTTCGAGACGGTGAACTTGACAAAATTTTATTTATAAACTTAGATATGCTTCTAGCGAATGTAAACATGATAAAGCGATAACAACTGAGAGTTTATTTATGTTAACCACTTAAAATGTGCTGACGCGAAATCCACGGGACCCATGGACGTGCCAACTATGTGATTAATGACATTCAACGGGACCCGTGGACGCGCCACTGCAAAGGCTATGTTGGTTTGGGAGAAAAGAAAAAAGTTGAATGTGCCAGCTGCTTCTTTTCCCTCGCAGGCCGTAGAAACCGGTCAAGGGAATGAGTGAAAATCTAAAAAATCATGACAATAGGTCATGTTGCTAGCAACCCATCACTATTTTGATTCCGTATTCCATCTTTAAGCCTATCAACATGCTATAAGTTGCCTTTCGGTCTTATGGCCTTAGGCTCTGTCTACCACGTAAGGGATAAAGACGTGATACTATGTATGTATGTACGATCATAAACCAGCACAAATCATCAATATTCAATGAAACAATCACTTGATGCAGATAACGGAGATTATAACAGATCAATTCTGGCTTATTGATGCACAGGATGCAAGGCACATGATTAATATGCTAGGGTGTAGTCTAGTATCTATAATAAATAGATGTCAATACATTATGTATGCGTAATCTAAGTGATCATTAATAACATGACATCGTATCTACAACTAGCTGTTGTCCGCGACTTCGTCCGCGGCAATTTCTGTTATTATAGGTATATACTGTGGCGGACATTTTTTTAGTTCGTAAAGAGGAATATATCTATAATACACATTTTTTAAAGCCGTGTGGTGTCCGGCAGAGTAGAATAGGACCACTCCAAGTCTTCCCGTGGATGTCGTAGAAGGCGACTTGGGAAATACAAGCTAAACAAAGCTTATAAACATCTAAGACACCTCTCCAACCCGTCTGGCCAGCGTGGAGAGTGTAGGCCAAGTCCTCTGGCTGCTCTGGCCAAGTATGGCCCTAGTAGTACAGAGAGGGTCGTGCTCCTGTAGTGGAGACTAAAAAGGACCTGATGATGATGATGACACATTTTTTGGGTAACTTGAACCGTTTACGCATCTATGAATAATTTTTCCCCGTTTTTAAAACATTTTTTATTGATGCTTCGCTCCTATTGCTCGCAACGTGATGTTTTATAGCCTAAAACCTTCCTCAATAAATATACTATCGAACACAAAATAATTTTCCGATTTGAACCATTAGTTTCTGAGATTAGCGCGTTGAAACAAACAAACAAACAAACTCTTCAGCTTTATAATATTAGTATAGTATAGATAATAATATTATAAATAGATAATAAAATTATAAATATATTAAATGCGAAAGTGAGTTTGTTTGTGTGTTTATTTGTTTGTTTGTTACGCTTTCACGCCGTAACTACTGAACCGATCATCATGAAATTTTGCATTCAAGTTCTCTGGAGTACGGAGAAGAACATAGGCTACCTTTTATCTCGGGAAAAAGTACTATTCCCGAGGGATCGACATTGAAAGCTAGTATTAGTATAGATGTAAGCCGAACCGGACAATAATTGGCTATGAAGAATTGAATTTAAAAAAAAATGGTTGTCGATAAAGATCTTTAATGCTAGTCTGGGAGAAAAGTAAAAACGTAGAATACAACGTGATTTTGAATCTCCTAGCTTAATTGAAATCTCAGACTCAGAATCCCTAATAAAATATAGAACTGCAAGAAAAAAAGCTGAAAATCGAAAAAAAAATTAGGATTTCCCATACAAAGTCGCCGATCAGCTAGACGAATTTCTTTGGAAAGTCAATTTTTTTTCTTCGGTTTTCACCTTTTTTTCTTGCAATTCTGTATTCCATTAGGGATTCTGATTCCCAGATTTCAATATAGCTAGGGGGTTCAAAATCACGCTGTATACCAGGTGCTTCTCTTCTCGCGCAGATTGTAAAACCCGATCGAGGGTATGGGCGAAAATCTGAGGAATCGTGTTATTAGGTGATGCGGCTAGCAACCCATCACTATTTCGTTTCCGTTTTCCACCTTATGCCCACCAACATGCTAAATGTGGCCTTGAGGTCTTTAAAACCTGGGCTCTGTCTACCTCGCAAGGGAAAGAGACGCGATAGTATGTATCATCTTCACCATCAGGGCTTTTTAGTCTCCACTGCAGGAGCATGACCCTCTCTGTACTGCCGGATAGTATGTATGAATGTATGTAATTTTACGTGATAACTGTGGAAGAGAGATAGATGCGTCACAAGCCGAACGCTTAGGCTGATTGTGCCTCTCTATCGCTTGTTACGCGCTCTCGCTTTTGCACGGAACGTGACACTTTTCTGTGCGTGCAGCCGGCATTACGTAAAAAAACTACATCCTTATCCTTATCCTTACTATCCTTACTATATATACTATATACTATTATACTATATACTATACTATTTACTATTATACTTACTATACTATATATACTATTATACTTACTAATACTATATATACTATATACTATCTTTATGAAATGAAATGAAATAGAATTTTATTCAAATTTGGATATCATGTATCTCTTTCTGAACGTCATATTATTATTTTTAATATTTGCAAAAACGATAAGCTACTAGCGTTTCGAAACGACCACTGCTGAGAAGAATACGCCGAAAGAAACTCAGTCCAGTATTGGTCCCTACGTGCCTGAAGGGCTACACTTTCACATATCATAACAAATTGAATCACATATTTACCACATATTTACATTATTACCTATTTATAACAAATTGAATTATTTTACATTAAGTAATCACTGATGTATATTAACAATTTATTGAATGTAACTTCCATGGAGTTTTGTCTGTTAAATAGTCATTAATACAATAGTAGGCATTTTTAAGTAATTGATTTTTAACAGCAGTCTTAAACTTACCTAATGACAGAGCCAATATTTCTTCAGGAATTCTATTATAGAAGCGTATACTAAGTCCCAAAAAAGAATTCATTGTTTTCTGTAATCGCAAAGTTGGTGTCGCTAATTTATTTTTATTTCTCGTATTCCTGTTGTGGATATGACTATTTTTCGCGTAAAGATGAAGATTATTACGAACAAACATAATATTTGCAAATATGTATTGCGCGGGGAATGTCAAAATATTTATATTTTTAAACAATTCTCTAAGAGATTCTCTAGCACCTAGTTTATATATAGATCTGATAGCGCGTTTTTGAAGGACGAATATGGTATTAACTTCTGCTGCGTTACCCCATAGTAATATCCCATACGACATGACACTATGAAAGTAGCTGAAGTATACCAAACGCGCAGTATCAACGTCAGTCAACTGTCTTATTCTTCTAACAGCGTAAGCAGCAGAACTAAGTTTACCCGCTAAGGATGTGATATGGGCACCCCATTGAAGTCCCGAGTCAACTGTCATCCCAAGAAATACTGTTTTATCTACTAAATCTATCGTTTCGTTTTCGACCACTATGCGTGTTGGTACTTTTGTAACATTCGGTAAACAAAATTTAATACACTTAGTCTTTTTAGCATTCAACAGCAAATTGTTTGCTGTAAACCACTCTAACACTTGAGCTAACGTACTATTGACCTCGTCAAAATTGTCTGTTGTCCTATCAACAGGGAAAATAAGAGAAGTATCATCGGCAAATAGTACAGCTTTACATGTGTTAACATAGTATGGCAGATCATTTATATATATAAGAAACAACAAGGGGCCTAGTATAGAGCCCTGGGGTACGCCCATCTTAACAGATGATCCCGAGGATTGAACCCTATCAACGCTAACTTTTTGAATTCGACTGTGGAGTAGTCGCAGGTATCTCCACGACCGGACCCGGGCCACATTCCATGAGTTCATTGTAAAGATGCAGGGTGTTGTTGCATAATTCATCCTCTTCTTGTTTCTGTATTTCAAGAGCAGATTTCTGTGCCTCATACAAGCTATGTTCTAACTCTGAAATGCGACTAAGGGCCCGTTCATGTACCATACTGCACTCCGCGGTTTGTGCTAAACATTCCTTTAATTTATTATTTTCATCTAATAATTCAGTAATTTGTATATGAAGGCTAGTGCATTTATTTTTTATTAATGTATTTTTATTCATTATTTTGTTAAATTCTTCTTCAGTTTCCTCCTGTTCACGAAGAAGATGTGATTTTTCCTCTCGGCATTCCTTTAGCTCATTTAGTGCCAGCTTCAACTTCAAGGTTAGGTCTTTAATTGTGGCCTTCCGAGTCATCATCGTGAATGGGGAGGTGGTTGCAACTGAAAATATTTTCAATATGTTAGTATTGGTACAGATTTTATTACTGTGTAGGTTTGTGGGATATTTTTTATTATTACTATTTAAATTATTAGGCAACAAAACCAAAACTTCTAAACATAACAGGTAAATTTTAGTTAAAACTTAAAACAAACTACGCAAAACAATGATTGCGCCAGGGACTTTTGTTGTTATAACCATCAACTAAGCTTTTTACAAATTAAGCGAAGTGAGATCACACAACAATGGCAGATAGGGATTCAATACATTAAATTACTAAGTAAAAATTATTCATGTGTTTCTGTTATAGTGTTATTTATAGCTGAGAACTCAATTTATGCAAATTACAGCTGTTTTGTATATTACAAATTATTAATTTTGTAAGGAGGTAGTTGATTTCCTCACACAAAGAGACAAACAACAAGATGAATAACCAGACTTTATGTGGCAGTCTATTGATTTCTTATAAATAATTATGCCTTCAGCTCTTAGTCTTTGTTCATCAACTCCGATTTCACTAGGTAAACGGAGCGAGAATCAAACTGAGCTCGATGGGCAAAATATAGGAATTCTCCGATTAAAAGTGATGTGTAATCGATAATATTTTTAAGATAACGGTGTTTGAAGATACACTGCCTATTTTGGAAGGATAAAACTGTATACTCCCCCGGTTTTTGTGATCCTGTTTCGAAATTCCTTTGTTGTTAGTTTGACAGCTTCTCGGTCTAACCGCCTGCGCCGGTCGTCAGGTTTTTATCGTGAAATACGGTATAACTTCACAATAAATACGTTTATACTATTTACTTGAGCTTAATTCACTTATTTAAGACAATATTTACATGAAAATGTACACAAAACACAATTTAAATTATTTAAATTACGGAACAGATGATTTTGACATGTCACCCGGGCGCGTTCCGTTTCACGTCCTCTATCCTTACTAATATTCACGTCCTTTATCCTTACTAATATTATAAATGGGAAAGTGAGTTTGTTTGTTTGTTTGTTACGCTTTCACGCTGTGACTACTGAACCGCTCATTATGAAATTTTGCATACAAGTTGTCTGGGGTACGAAGAAGGACATAGGGTACATTTTATCCCGGGAAAAAGTACTGTTCCCGAGGGATCGACATTGACGCGGATGAAGCCGCGGGCGAAAGCTAGTAACAAATAAAAGTTAGTACTAACATCGCAAACAGTTAAATTCATGGGTAGCTATCGACAAACCACACTTGTTATTCAATAACCTACCCCATGTATCAATTTATCAGGGATTCAATGAAGGCGAAACTATATTTCATAGTCGTATAACCTGACATCGGTCTTGCATATTTAGGTGGATAATAATTCAAAACCACCAAACGAAAATCAACCTTAACTTGTAGCATTTTAAGTTGAAGTTTGCGTGGATATAGATTTAGAGTTAGGCTATTTAGAAGCGGCGGGGTGGGTTGCATATTGACGTCATCTAAAAGGGAGACGGCAGTCAAATGCAAAATGGTTGAACCATGGATTTGGCATATGTTATAGGGCGGAAACTAGCCGTGGACACACAGGTATCGGTGAAAAGGGGACCGGAATTACTGTGGAAAATTTTGCAAAATGCAAACTGACTGACATCCATAGATGTTACTATAATTAGTTTTTATCAAGATATTGGCTATGACAACCTCTGTGGCCTATGGTAATCAAGCCAGGCTGCACCATTCGAGGTCCTGAGTTCGAGCCCCGGTCACGTCTTGACAAACTGTGATCGATCGTACCACAAAGTTATAGTGGTCGTTCCGAAACGCCAGTAGTTTATCGATTTGGCAAATATTAAAAATAATAATATGACGTTCAAAAAGATATACACGATATTCCAATAAATAAAAATTATATTTCATTTCATTTCATATAGAAATAACTAAAAAATTAAAATAGTCGAAGACAAAGCTGTTTCAATGGCGACCAATCTCAGATCGACGGTCGGAAGCTTCAGATGCGCGGTCTTCTCAACTCCTCGATCAAGAAGAACCTGATCAACTCCCTGACCCTCGCCGGCATTGCTGCCGTCGCTTTCCAGCAGTTAGTTGGCAAAGAGCGCAAGAGGAAGTATGCTGTATTCTACAGGACAAACGATGCCAAAAAGGAATTCGAAGACATGGGGAAGAAGGCTCTTTTCCCGTCGTGCTGAGCGCCGCGGCCGAAGAGAAATTATCTTTTTCTGATTGACCTGGGTTTGGATGTTTATTTGACCTCTCAACCACCAAGCCGGCCAATCGATCCGCATAACAATAGAAAATCCATTGTGACGTTTCTCGCGCTTGACGAGTTAATATGTATTTGTTATAAAATATAGTATCGTTGAGTCAGCATCACATAACACAAGTCTGGAGCTTACTTTGGGACTAGCTTTGTGTCCATTTAATATTAAAAAAACCTCTGTAGCTTAATGGTTTGAAACTCAGGATGGCGAATTTAATCCCCAGACATCATGATCTGATGCGCAGCGATCATTTTCAGATTAGCCTGGGTCTGTTTAAGTATCATAAATCATGATAATTTCATCATCATCATTTTTACTTGCTAGATCTCTCTCCTTCTTCGTTCAAGATCATTCATCAATTCGAGTAGGTGTCACGATCAATCGACCATGCACACCCTGGTGTCAGAGTTCTTCGGAACCGCCTCTCGGCCTCTGACGTGGTTCCTTTAACGACTACCAGATGGCAGACGGTACCACCGGCTTAACGTGCCTTTTGAAGTACGGAATCATCTTTCTTATCAAACAATCAGGTGATTAAAGCCTAAAATGACCTAACCAAACTGGAAACAACTAAACAAAGTATGCTTCCGGTGGGAATCGAACCCACGACCCCCGGGTCAACAGGCAAACGCCTTATCCACTAGACCACAGAGGCTGTTAAAGAGAGGATAATGCATTTTAAATATTTTTTTAGCTTCTTGTACTTTCTTGTGCTTTGCATCCAAGCGTGGTGAGTATGGCAGTATTGTGACAGGAGCATTGCCGGCCTTTCAAGGAGTTGGGGTAGACATGGGTAGGAAATGGATGGGGGGAGAAGGTTGGAAGGATTGCGTCTCTCTCACTCACCGAAAGAAGCACAGATGCGGTAAAGCTTCTACTCAAACGTCGATTTTCTGTGAGAGTGTGGTATTTTCCCCAAAGAGGCGACCCATTCATGCTACTTGCAAAAAATAATATGCTGGTAGCTTGGCTCTACCACGACTAAAACTCTGAAAACATACCACTACGTTTGTGAGAGCTCGACTCTCGACTATCCCGGCGCTCTAGCCGAGTTCTCACATAAATAGGAAGGGAGAACACAAGACTCGACACACAGAACACGGAGAATAACTTTATTGTTACAACTTCAATAAATTAATAAGAGAGACTGTTATGCTCCAAGAGATAGTAGTAGACTGAAAGATGGTAGCAGACTCAAAGGTGGTAGCAGACTGAAGAATGAGTGATGCGAGAGAGAGAAAGTAATCTAAAAATGGAATGGAATGGAATGAAATTTGAATTAAAAATTAAATTTGAATTAAAATAAGGAATGAAAAATGGACAGGATGAGAGAAATGAGGTTGGACAAGATGCAGCATGCAGGTGGCATGCTGCAACGTTACACGTTTATGGGTGAAGACGTGATAAATATTAAAATGTGCACGTTCGATGGAACCGTGTGTATGAAGCCCAATCTATATGTCTTAGCCGATTCCGCCGGCTGTATTTCATATCGCTCGACTAATTGCTGGGGTGTCGCGCGATTGCGACAATTCTATTTGTCGGACGTGTGTAGTATTGTCTGCAAAGGATTTTAGTGTTGCGCTCTGGGATCTGCGAATTTATGATTTGTGTGAAAGACAATCAACAAAAAAATTACTATCAACAAAGTATAGCCTATGCCACTGAGGATGGTGTTAGGATTCTAACGGCACGAAAAATCCGTTGAGCCATTTAGAAGCTATGATGGTATTACATACTTACACACATACATGAACTCCAAAAAACAATACTTTCCTTTTTGAACAGTCGCGTAAAAAAGGAGACTTTTGGACTCGTTTGTGGTTAAACAGGTTGCACTAGAATATTTAAGTTAAGAAATTTTGTGTTTATCAAGTTCTATCGATGTTTCTGAAAATCCTCGCACCGCAGAGCCTCAGGTTTGATTTCCTGTCTGGTAAACGACGTTATTATAAAGGCTGTTCTAGAATTTGTATCTCGAATATTAGTGTTTAATATTCTCTAACAATTGTTTAACTAGTTGTTTGAAATACTCACAACGGATATATACATTGACGCCTATACCGTACATTATTATTGTTATAACAATTTTACCTATATCAAATTATAACAAATATTTTTTATAGTCACAATTTTTAGTCAGCTAGAGTTTTCCATAACAATTTCTATATTTTTTTGCTTTTTGATTTCTGCTAGCACCATGATATGAATTAATATTATTTCAGTCTAATTATTGATCTCCGAGGTACTTAATTCCTATCCACAAAGACGATTGCAAATAGCAAAAGATAAAAAGATAGGTCAATATCAATTTCAGTCCCCAGCAAAATTACATAATTATGACACTACAATGAAAGTAGACATCAAACACTCAAATAATAAGACAAAAGAGGGTAGACAAAAATTTAAAATTAAATAGAGTACAGATGGAGCACTGCGAACCATGTCCAATCATCAAAATTCAAAATTCAAAAACGTTTATTTAATACAGGTCATTTGGACACTTGTTAATTGTCATATATTTTCAAATGAGAATTGTTGACGTCAGTAATTTACTTATGGCTAAGTTTAATGCCGCTTCCAAAGCGGAGTGCATAAGCAGCGGCAACAAACTGCACAGCGCATTTTCTCCAATCGACGTCAACTTACAATTTTAGTTTATTCTAAAAACTAGGGTATGTGGACTGTGTGTACATTGTCCTTAGTCATCGACACACCTATAGAGATTGCTTTTGTGACAGATGAGCATATTTCTAATGTTTTTTTAAAATTATTTATGTTCGCTCGGGAAAAAATTCCAGTAGAGAGGACCCCGCACTTAAAAGTACCTCAGCTGAACCGGATCAGATGCAAACGGAAATACGCTCAGTTAAGAGAGAAACTGGGGATTAGCCTTAATCAGGCGGATGACATGTAGAGCTCACTTTAAATTGAACCTTTTGTCCCTAACATAAGAGTGAATGCCAATAAAAAATGTATACCTATGGCTCCTAGTAGAGAGTTATCAATAAATAACGTAAATTCCAGTGGATTATACTGATTCTTCATTTTAAAATTGTATGATCATCATCATCATTTCGTGTAGGTGTCACGGTCAATGGACCATGCACACCCTCTCGGCTTCCGACGTGGTTCCTTTAACGACTACCAGATAACAGCCGGGACTAACGGCTTAACGTGCCTTCCGCAGCACGGAATTATCTTAATTATCAGACAATCAAGTGATTCTAGCCTGCAATGTCCTAACCAAACTGAAAAAAAAAACTAAACAATGTATGCTTCCCGTGGGAATCGAACCCACCACCCCGGGTCTACAGGCAAACGCCTTAACCAATGGACCACGGAGGCAATCACGGATTGTATGGTAAGGTAGGTAAACTCTTCTTCTTTTGTAGCCTTAGTAATTTACTGTATGCTTAAGCCTCCTCTAATGCGCGCTAATCACTTTGGTTTTGTGCTTTCCTTTTCTATAATGGACCAGCTGCCTTAATGATGTAATCTCTTTATCTAGCCACGTAGCCCAGCCGTGGTCCACAGTCCAATATTTTCTGGCTACATCTTGTATCCCAGATTACTTGACCAACTCATCTCTTCTTCGGTGTGGTTACCGTATTCTTAAGCAATTTTCTTCTGTCGTCTTTCTTATTTTCGTGTCAGGCAAACGTTTTCTAAAAGATAAAGTAAACTATGTTCTGGTCAAAAAATATTTTTACGCAACCATTTCTTATTAAAAAATAAAAGTAATCATAGAAAATTTGCTTACCCCTATCGACCTAATGAAGGTTAATAGTATAGATGTATCAATTAAAATATATAATTTGGACAATCCATTCAAATGATATCTAATTAGTGCATAACAATATTCACAGAGAATTTAAACTTGCACGAGGTAAGTTCTGTGCTTTCGCTAATTTAGACAGAAATATTCCAACGCATAAAAATGGTGAAGGGTGCTCAATACCAGCTCTCTGACATCCATTAGTTATTATTGAAAATTTTAATATTAAAAATTGCGTATTGTCGTCTGTTTGTTGTATTGTTCGGTTTCGAGTTTGTATTGGAGAAAACATTTTGTGAAAGCTATTTGGTAAAAGGTTGCGATGGACAGATATTTGTTCATTTCTGGTGACATTTTCAAAATATTCAATTTCAGATTGGTTGTTATCGTGTATAATAATATCAGTCTTTAAGCTGATCTCAAAAACAACTTCATCATTTCAGCCGTTATTATCCTCTACTGGACAAAGACCTCTCCCAAGGATTTTTGTTCTATTACAGAATATTGCTATACTCACTACCCTTGGCAGGCGGGTTGGCGAGCGCAGCTGCTTTTGCTTCTTGTGCTTCCGACGCTGCTGCCCATCGGAAACAGTTGTAAACTGGGGAAGAATAGAAATTTGTTGAATTTCGGAAGGGAATGAAGGTATTGGGACACTACTAGCTCGGATAAAATTAATAAAATAATAAATAAATAAAAACAACTTTCACAAACAACGGGGTCTTCGATAAAGAGAATATTAAACAAGCCAAGACTAAAATAGAAGTTTTTATTGTTAAAATAATCTTCTTAAGACAAAGCAGGTCAGTGTCAAGTTGAGATAAAAAGACCCAACGTTTTGCTGCTGAAGTGACCCTTTAGAAGACGTTAGGAGTTGTAATAATTATTAGTCGTGGTAGAGCCACGCTACTGGCAAAATGAATTGCTAGTAGCATGAATGGGCCGGCTCGTCCGGGGAAGTACCACACTCAGAAAATTGACGTCTGAGTAGAAGCTTTACCGCTTCTATGCTTCGTTCGCTGAGTTCTTACTTAGCGAACGAAGCGGAGGCTCATCCTTCCCCCTCTCCTACCCATTTCCTTCCCCCAACTCCTTGAAAGGCCGACAACGCACCGGTCACACCCTGTTGTTGCAGTTGTCCATGGGCAGCGGTGATCACTTACCATCAGGTGACACGCTTGTCGTTTGCCGTCCTATATATCATAAAAAAATATATTATTTAGTAATATAAAATTGTCTCAGTTAATATATTTGGCAATAATAATACGTATCGTATGTTATATTATAACAATTAAATTGCAACGCCTTTTCAAATGAAGAAATAGAGATATCAAAGCTGAGAACTCGAAAAAAATTGACAATTTCAAACAAAAATGTTCGGTCGGTCAATTTCTATAGGATTGTCAAAAAAAAGTTGAGTTCTCAGCATTGGTCCCATACGAATAGTTGTTCATATCGACGGGCTGAAACACCCCTCACATGAAAATGGATTTTTCTACATATTGTATAGTTCTTACATATAATTGGTTAACCCAAGTATGAGTCCGTGTCCACATAGTAAAATATGACAATCAATTAGGCAGGTTTAAGTCAGGCATGGCAGATTTACGCCATGAATCCCATTAGGCGAGACTCGCTCTCGTATCTTCAATCTCTGCGCGGTCAGTAACAAACAACTGCGCACCGGCGCGGCGTAGGCTCGTCACATCTAAATTTCGGCTACCCGCACTAGCACAGAGCTACGAATAACTAGACCGTTACTATTGTTACGTGATTAGGGTTCGGGATTTAAAGTAAAACACCGAAATTCAGAGGGAATTTATTCACTTCGGAATCCCAGCACTGATATCTGACTGGTCTTCCAACACGTCGAATATCCAAAACGCAAAGCACTCGTAGTCCTGGTACGTTGCTGAGGTCGTAGAAATTATCACTTATCGATCGCACACAAGTCACTCGTATAAGTATCGCTCAGTAAGAATACTCGCTGACAACTGATTAACTTTTTTTTTTTTATAACTATGTAGCTAGCTCCAAACTTGGGTATGGTATACTTACTCAACGATACTATATTTTATAATTATAACAATTACATCTAGGCACCCTCGTGTCGCAGGCAGGCGTGTTAACCACTGCGCCACGGAGCTCGCCATATTATTTTCACTTTAATATCATTTGTAGCTTATGAGAAAACGTACGTACCAGACGTATGTATAACTAATTTACATGGTAAAATAACGATACTTCGGGAGTGCCGGCAGAAGTGAGAACTGCGCTGGATAGAAATAGAGTCCTACGACGCGCCGGGGCGGTCTCAGGTCACGTGTCCGTCTTATGAATTTTCGAACAGGATACGAGTTATGTGTGTCCTCGAGTTTAACACTTTTTACTAATCCCAAAACATGTTTAGTATTAGAAGTTTTCACTTCAATAATATGATCAACAAACAAATAGTAAGAAACATTATAGAAAGTTTAAGAGAAAATTCAAGATATTATAGGTAAATGGTGGGGGTGGGGGTCAAGTATCTTGGTGGCTGACTGTACGTGCTAGACGTATGTATAAGCAATTTACATCATCTTCATCATCATCAGGTCTTTTTAGTCCCCACTGCAGGAGCATGTCCCTCTCTGCACTACCGGAGCCATACTTGACCAGAGCAGACAGAGGATTTGGCCTACACTCTCCTCGCTGGCCAGACGGGTTGGAGAGGTCACATACACATTTTGACTAGCTCCATGGCGCAGCGGTCAACACGCCAGCCTGCGACACGGAGTGACCGGGTTCGATCCCCGGCCAGGTCAAGATGGAAAATGATCTTTTTAAGATTGGCCTGGGTCTTGGATGTATATCTATATATGTATTTGTTATAAAATATAGTATCGTTGAGTTAGTATCCCATAACACAAGTCTCGAACTTACTTTGGGGCTAGCTCAATCTGTGTGATTTGTCCGTATATACATATTTATTTATTTATTATTTATTTATACGTGAGTATTCCCATGGAGGTCGTAAGAGGCGACTTAGAAAATACAAGCTAAACAATTTACATGATAAAAATAAAACATTTTCAGAGGAAAAGTACCTTCTCTCACTGCAGCGTAGCTCTGTGTTAGCTTGCAGAGCGTATCGTCTACCAGGCGACAAAACATATTGGTGGCGGCTCGGCCCTGCACTTATTCACAGCTGCAGTGCATTGTTCGATGCTACGATGCAGACCATTTATATCTGAGCTAGGATTTACCCTGTTTGTTTAGGGATAGCTAGCAGACAGAACACAGGTGATGTGTTCACATTTTAGTTAGGTATGTAACAGCCTCCGTGGTCGTGGGTTCGATTCCCACCGGAAGCATACTTTGTTTAGTTGTTTCCAGTTTGGTTAGGACATTGCAGGCTTGAATCACCTGATTGTCTGATAATAAAGATGATTCCGTGCTTCGGAAGGCACGTTAAGCCGGTGGTCCCGGCTGCCATCTGGTAGTCGTTAAAGGAACCACGTCAGAGCCCGAGAGGCGGTTCCGAAAAACTCTGACACCAGGGTGTGCATGGTCGATTGACCGTGACACCTACTCGAAATGATGATGATGATGAGTTAGCATACCTAACTCATCATCATCATCAGAAGTAAATATTAGTTGTATAAAATTAGTTATGCACTTTTTTAATGTTAAGGTTAGGGAGCAAAATGCTCCATTTTAACTTATCTTAAAAAAGCTAAATAGAAATTACATCTGTTCAAAAATATAATTATTATTCTGAAATTAAATGTCATATTAAGTTCCATAACTATAAACATTTAAAAAACCGCATAGACTTTTGGTTTAGTTTTGACATGATGAATATAATATGATTGCTTGGCGGCGATATACCTACGGGGAGGTGATTAAAAAGTACGGATGCAATACAATAGAAAGACAGGAAGTTTATGAAATGTGGTGTTAGAGAAAGATGAATAAAATAAGCTGGATATAAATAACAAGTAATGAAAAGGTATCATATACGAAATCATGTCAATAGGCTACGAGTATGCGGCTAGTTGGGGAGGCCTACGTCCAGCAGTGGACTGCAATAGGCTGATTGATTGATTGATTGATTGATGCGGCTAGTTAGCCGTGTGGTATCCGGCAGAGATAGGACCACTCCAAGTCTTCCCGTGGATGTCGTAGAAGGCGACTTAGGAAATACAAGCTAAACAAAGCTTATAAACATCTAAGACACCTCTCCAACCCGTCTGGCCAGCGTGAGGCCAAGAGTGTAGAGTGTAGGCCAAGTCCTCTGGCTGCTCTGGCCAAGTATGGCCCTAGTAGTACAGAGAGGGTCGTGCTCCTGTAGTGGAGACTAAAAAGGACCTGATGATGATGATGATGATGATGCGGCTAGTAACCCATCAGTATTTTGATTCCGTTTTCCATTTACACATCCAGTCTTAAAGACCACTGTCTACCCCGCAAGGGGAAAATACGTGATACTATGTATGTATTAGATATGATAGAAGAGAAGAGGCAAATACTGTAAATAATATACCGTAGAAGAAGAAATGCTGGGGTCACTTATTGAGACATAATGCCCTACTAAAAACAATAGTAATAATTTATTTTCTTATAGAGTGTTACACTTACATACACTTTATTTTTGTCAAGGGTGGAATTCAGCTAGCCAGCAATACACCAGTAAGATAGACCCATGACAAAGGGAAGCTTAAAAGAGTTGAAAGCAAAGCAACTGCCATACAAAGTATCACCGAATATGGTAAGTATTATTTATCAGTATCATCATCAATACTAATAAATCTGTAAGTGTTGGTCATGGAGTAGGTTACGTTGTTTTCAGAGATATCTTGTTTATAAAATAGTACATAAATATATCATTAAAACCAATATAGTCGGCAATCCCACAAAATAGCACTAGAGTGACCCGTTTTCAAAATACATCTATACATAATACTGATATTAATTGACGATTTTTAGAATTTTTTTGTATGTATGTATGTTCTTCCAAAACTCTTAAATTATTTAAATAAATTTTATGAAACTTGGTAGATAAACATATAGACGTACAGTACACAGGATAGGCTTTTTAAATTAATTCCGACCCCATACAAACATAATTTGCTTCTTAAATATGCAGATACTGCATATTTAGTTCGCGAACGGAGTTACGGGTTCAGCTAGTACTACTATAAACTCTATAACAAGCCTACAAAATCGAAATAAAAGAACATCCGTCGAGCATTATTAGAAAATAAAACAGCCTTTATTAAAACGTTAAGAACCGAAACCGATATGGCGGCTATAAACAAATTATTCGGAAAAGTGTCCCCCGCTATAAAAATATATAGCGGTGCGGCCCTACACGACAAAAATGTTCGCGTAATAAAGGTGGATTCCTTTTGTACCCTAGTTTAGCCCCAAAGTAAGTTCGAGACTTGTGTTATGGGATACTAACTCAACGATACTATATTTTATAACAAATACATATATAGATAAACATCCAAGACCCAGGCCAATCTGATAAAGATCATTTCCCATCTTGACCTGACCGGGGATCGAACCCGGGGCCCTCGTGTCGCAGGCTGCTGTGTTAACCACTGCGTCACGGAGCTCGCCCAGTTCCGGTAAAATAAACTTTTTACTAGCCTAAAAATGTTCTAAGCTTACAAGATTGTGTATAACATAAAGACAAAATAGGATGATTAAAAAAATCGCAACGGTGTCGCAACTTTGTTCCTATTCCCTATTTTGAGCAGAAACTAGAGTCTTGATTTGTATATAATAAATGGAGGATACATAAGATATGTGCAAAACGTTTCTTATATACCCTCAGAAATCACTCACACCTTCAGGCGATTAGGAAACAAAAACTGTTGATAAGAGATTCTATCGGCGTTTTCTTTTCTGCAGTGGTCTGTTTCGAAACTTTTGAACGATAAATCATAATTTGATTCAATCAGTATTATTTTTAAATATGAATTGACGTGAAAAAATTGCCTGAAACGGCTTATTTTCTATTTAAAACTTTAAATCTTTGAATCCTCTTCGCTAAAAGCACAGTACAGTCACGATATTGTATACACGTCGGTCAATGCGATAAGGACTAAAATGTAATACAATCGTATTTAAATCAATATTAGTGAATGTACATTTCTACAGACCTGTGCAAAGGACTTTTTGATTACGTAGATCCCGTGATCAACACATACCTTGATTAATAATTAAATAATTAGCTCGCCTAAAAACAGACATGATTTGTTTCACATTTTTTTTGCCCATTCTTGGCCTCGATGGAAAAGAAAGAGGCACTAATTGCTCTTTATTTTTCATCGTGACCAAAAATAGGGCCAAATAAACAGTTCCAATAGGAGTCCACTTAAATGTCCGCCGTAATAAAGAAAGGCGATAAAGCGCGCAAAAAATTACGAACATGAATTCATCGGTATGACATTTCGGGATTCGGATGGTCACGGTTATAACCCGGAAATTCCCTGACAATATTTTCTGCTTATAGTTTTATGGGTTCGACCCCATCTTTTATTGGCGGGCGGAATCTTGTCAATCTTATTAGGGCTTGAGAGCTTTGTGTTATTGCTAAATGGTTGGATGTTACGACTTTTTTTATTAAATGATTGACAGTTATTTTTTTGGTTGGTTGCGTAACTAACAATATTCAATACTATTGGATTAACCAGACAAAGAATAAAGTCATAAAATATGGTCATAAATTATATAAATAAAATATATTTAAATGAAATAAAGGCCACGGTAAGTGATCACCGCTGTCCATGGACAACTGCAGCACCAGGGTGTGACAGGAGCGTTGCCGACCTTTCAAGAAAACATAGACTCATATTTTGAAGACTTTTCATCATTTTCCATTACGTAAAATATGAGAATATTTTTTACAGTTTTAATTTGAAAAACAACAATACCAATAAAGTTTTACAAAAAATACTACGAAAGTGGCATTTTTGACTAGTCTTTTTTTTTGTTTTGACATAATCTGTACTATTTTTATTTCTATTCAATAAATAACATCAGTAACTTTTGTAGTATATACAAAATTTACTAGCGAAGTACAGATTTGGATTTTTTCAATTTGGTGTGGTTTAAAAGTAAATCTGGTTTAAGTTGTCAAAGGATACTCTGTCTGCTCTGGCATCTCTCATGCTCCTGCAGTGGAGACTAAAAATACCCGATGATGATGATGAAGAGTAAAAGAATAAAATTATAGTGGCGCTAGTTTTGCTCTTGTAAGGCTCACCCTTAAAAGGGCATTATAGGTATACATTTTTCATTGGTTTTGAACCTTATGTGAACGACAGAAGGTTGAATTTAATGTGGGAGTTATGCTTCCATGGATTGATCAAGGGCTTGCCCTGTTTGTTAGTCTGTTTGAGTGGATCAAATTTCGCTGACAAAAAGGAAGTTGAATTAGAACCATTTCTTGCTAGGCTGAAGAAGAAGGTAGCTAGGCGAATACACTCGGGCCTAGTATGGATCATTGAAGGAATAAAATCTAATATAGCTAAATTATTTCACTCATCATCATTATTTCGAGTAGGTGACACTGTCAATCGACCATGCACACCCTGGTGTCAGAGTTGTTCGGGACCGCCTCTCGACCCAGAGGTCGAGAGGCGGTCCCGAACAACTCTGACACGTCAGAACATGGTTCCTTTAACGACTACCAGATGGCAGCCGGGACCAACAACAAACACGGAATCATCTTAACTATCAGACAATCAGGTGATTCAAGCCTGCAATGACCTAACCAAACTGGAAACAACAAACAAAGTATGCTTACTGCGGGAATCGAACCCACGACCCTCTAGACCAAGGATGCAGTTCTTCAATAATTATTTCACTTACTCCAATGTCAAGCATTGGAGTAAGTGAAATAATTATTATGATATAGTAAGTAAGTACCTAATTTATTTTACATTTATTAGCGTTAAGACAAGGCATAGGATGTATTTATCTAATGACAAATCATACTAAAGCTAAATATTAAATATAATAATTACATAAATAAATAATGCTATATATAATAAAGTCGTATGGTTTCCGGCAAAGTAGAATAGGACCACTCCAAGTCTTCCCATGGATGTCGTAAGAGGCGACTTAGGAAATACAAGCTAAACAAAGCTCATAAACATCAATGAGACCTCTCCAACCCGTCTGGCCAGCAAGGAGAGTGTAGGCCAAATCCTCTGTTTGCTCTGGCTAAGTATGGCTCTGGTAATACAGAGAGAGTCATGCTCCTACAGTGGAGACTAAAAAGACCTGATGATGATGATGACAATAAAAAAAAAATATTTGCTTTTTGCAATATTTATATCCTTTTCCAGAAAAAAAAGACTTCATGAGTTAAAATATATGTGCCAATATCACACAAAAATATAAATGCTTCGAATAAAATTAGCCAAGATGGTAAGCCAAGTCCTGACTTTGTTTCAATTTTATTAATGACTAGCTTTCACCCACGTCTCCGCCCGTGTCAATATCGATCCCTTTTTCCCAAAATAAAATACCTTTTATCCCGAGAAAAAGTATTTTTCTACTACAGAAAACTTGTATGCAAAATTTCATGATGATCGGTTCAGCAGTTATGGCGCGAAAGCGTAACAAATAAACTAACTTTCGCACTTATAATATTAGTAAGGATAATGATTTATATGAGTTTTTCAATATTTTTAAGAAAAAACCCATCAAAAATACTTCAACCCTTATCATATTGATGGCCATATCAAAATAATTAAAAACATCAAAACGCCAAAAACCGACAGACGTCCATACAAAAAGTTCACACATCTGTTTTATAAATACATAGATATAAAAAGTATCGTATAATCCGAACGCGATGTCCGACTGTGTATCACACACAATGCATTGAAAGCAAGCGATGTATTCGATTTTTAGAGATCCGTAACGTTACGAATAATAAATCAGATCTAAATAGAGATTTTTTTTAATATTTATATTAAGCATTTATTTATTTATTAAATTTATTTCATGGTAATAGAGTGTTAGTTCAGCTTCACATGACTTTTACAGGATTATGCATATAAAACAGGAGTTTCAGAATCCATGTAACTATATCATCATCATCAGGTCTTTTTAGTCTCCACTATAGGAGCACGATCCTCTCTGTACTGTCAGAGCATATTTGGCCAGAACAGACAGAGGATTTGGCCTACCCTTTCCCCGCTGGCCAGACGGGGTGGAGAGGTCTTATTTAATGTTTAATAGCTTTGTTTAGCTTGTTTATTCTAAGTCGCCTTCTACGACATCCACGGAAAGACTTGGACTTTACTTGGACTTGTAAATATATGCACAAGCTTTATTAATAGTCTAGTTCTCCAGCTAAACCTCTTTTCGAATCAAATCGCCAAATTTAAATAGGGTTAATCTAGCTATTTATCTTCGGCGACCGCGTCAAATGGTGGTATTTTGAAATACTTTTAAGAGAAATATTGAAATTTCTTTGGTGGCTACAATACCACAGATGGATACACACTAAGGTCTATGGCGTAATAAAACCCTCTTTTTGATGTACATATTTACCTGCGTGGACGAATATTTTAGAGGTTTTAGATTCGCAAATTATGAGCTGTAGTCATAGTTGTCATTTTCTTCCTTCTTACCTTTATCTTCTTGTCATAATATGTACCTTGTAATATTTTGGCGTCTGCTTCCCACATCAATAAGAAATAAAAAAATAAATACATTTTCGCAATCTGCATTTAGCCACCGACATTCTTCTTTCTCTTCTTTAGTTGTCTTGAGCTTTTTTCATTTACGGAACCTAGTAATATTTTGGAGGTCGATTGCCACGTCAACGCAAAAACAAAAATACCTTTGCGACTTGTGTTTTCTTTTTCTTTTATTAATGGCTTTCACGCGTTACGTATTTAGCCAGTATCAAGTATAAATGGGTTTTCCCGCGCTTTTTCTAAGTCTTGTTATCAATGAAACGATGGTGCAGATCATTTCATTGATTCTACGGAGCCCCTGGCGACAATTTCCACGAATCCACTGGCTTGATCACAGACGCAACGAGGCGAGGCGGTCCACCAGCCCGCTAAGTAAATCTCACTACATCCGCACTGTGACAGTTTATTTCAGTTATTCCATACATTGTTCATAAACATAAATGTTATGTGTAACACCAAATTACACGGATTTTACATTATAAAGTCCACTAGAAACAATTTACAAAACAATCCAAAACACAAGCCGTGCTCTCCGCCGAAATTCACGCCAAGAACTCCGCGACTTGTGTTTAGCCGGTTACATTCTTCATTCTTTTCAGTCGTCTCTAGCTTTTTTCATATAAGGAACCTAATAACATTTTGGCGATCGCTTCTCACGTCAACACGAAAAAAAAACACCTTTCGCGACCTGTGTTTAGCCGCTGTCAGGGTTGTCAATCACGGCGCTCCGCCCCGCGCGCTTCGGATATTATTGTTTCACTTTTACCGGGTACCTACTCATGGTTTTAGTTTTTTAATTTCTAGTTTTTTTTTTAAGCTTATAAACATCTAAGAGACCTCTCCAACCCGTCTTCTGGCTGCTCTGGCCAAGTATGGCCCTAGTAGTACAGAGAAGGTCGTGCTCCTGTAGTGGAGACTAGAAAGGACCTGATGATGAGTTTGTTTTACAAGCTCTTATTTAACTTGCAATGTATGTATAACTATGTTTGTTTGGGTGGAATCTTGCAGCTCAATTTTGAAGCAGATATCTTCAACCGATTGAGCTGAAATTGTGTAAACTCGTTTAGTATACATGACAATGCATGGCTAGCTGTGTGATGTCATTCTAACTCCAAAATAGCGGTATACCCAAGATGCATTTGTATAATTGATACTAGCCAAAAAAGCCACCGGTGACCGAAGCTTATGACCCCTCCCACTACTGTCACACGCTGTCACAGATTCCTGACGGGGGTCAGGAATCTGTCCCCCGTATGACGAAATGTAGTGTAAGAGAAAAAAGGAAGGTATCATTAAAAATAGAGTATTACGCAAGTTTTTTTTTTTTTTTTTTTAGCTATTTATGTCCCACTGCTGGCCAAAAGCCTACTACCTTTATCATTACACAAGTAGATAATTTAAAAAATAAAATACACGACAGTTTACGTTCGCCATATACATTTTTTGCTAACGTCACAATACGAATCTAATGATACCTTGCACTTCAAAATCGGTTTAGCCGTTTAGGCTACAGGAGACAAAAATGGAACAGACATACTTACATACATACGGGCTGAGTCACCCCTTCACGGGAACCTCGTTGGTTATGTTATACGTTATATACATACATAAAAACATTACCCTGTTTCTAGGTGGAACAGTCGGGTAAAAACAATGCTATACAAAAAACTTCACTAAGCTAAGCATCAAACACCTTGCGTACAAAAACCCGTCAATTAACAAAAGTTGATGATCATAAATTAATCAATAGCATACCAACAATTATCTCGAACTGATTGATGATTTAATGATTGCTGAGGATCGGTAATTATATCAAGAATGTTGGAGGGTGAATTATTAAAAAAAAAAGATAAAACTGTTTTGCCTACGGCCTTATCAGGAGGATACTTGGTGCTGCAGTTGTCCATGAGCAGCGGTGATCACTAACCATCAGGTGGCCCGCTTGCTTATTTGCCGTTAAGTCAATAAAAAAATATTTTAGAAAAATTACCTCCGTGGACCAGTTAAGGCGTTTGCCTGTAGACCCGGGAGTCGTGGGTTCGATACCCACGGGAAGCATACTTTTTTTTTTTTTTTTTTTTTATACAGACAAATCACACAGATTGAGCTAGCCCCAAAGTAAGTTCGAGACTTGTGTTATGGGATACTAACTCAACGATACTATATTTTATAACAAATACATATATAGATACACATCCAAGACCCAGGCCAATCTGAAAAAGATCATTTTCCATCTTGACCTGGCCGGGGATTGAACCCGGTCACTCCGTGTCGCAGGCAGGCGTGTTGACCGCTGCGCCATGGAGCTAGTCATACTTTCTAGTCATACTTTGTTTAGTTGTTTCCAGTTTGGGTACATTGGTGTGGGACATTGCAGGCTTGATTCACCTGATTGTCTGATAATAAAGATGATTCCGTGCTTCGGAAGGCACGTTAAGCCGTCGGTCCCGGCTGCCATCTGATAGTGGTTAAAGGAACCACGTCATAGGCCGAGAGGCGGTTCCGAAGAACTCTGACACCAGGGTGTGCATGGTCGATTGACCGCGACACTTACACGAAATGATGATGATATTTCGTACCATCAATATCTTTTTATGAAATCTGTTAAGGTAGGTAATTTGTTTTCAGAGATATCGTGTTTATAAGCTTTATATATGATACCGAAACTAAATTTAGGGATTTTTAGTTTTTCTTTCTTTATGTTTGTATGTTCTCCATAACTCTTAAATGAGTTCCTTTAACTACTGCCAGATGGCAGCCGGGACCAACGGCTTAACATGCCTTCCGAAGCACGGTATCATCTTTATTATCAAACAATAGTGGCAACAGAAATACATCATCTGTAAAAATTTCAACTGTCTATCACGGTTTATGAGATACAGACAGACAGCGGAGCCATATTAATAGGATCCCGTTTTTACCCTTTGGTACGGAACCCTAAAAATGGGTGGTGACTACTCCATTATCCCCGCCAAGTGCTCTATCTACTGAAGTTTATTCTTAAGAAATCTTACGGGTTCCTGCGATTTAGGTAAATAATACGCTGATAATACACGCTAGCAAAGCCGCATACAAAGTTGCCAAAAATATATCATCTGCAAATTCACAAAATATGTCAGCCCATATAAATAAACCATCGATTTCTCCCGTAATCGGATTACGATTTCGATCCAACTTTACGCTACACTGATTTTTAATCAATACATTTTTAAACTTTTGTGTTTTTTATTGCACCCATCGTGTTTTGGGATTATAAAATGCAACACTTGACGTGTCATATTGTCATGGTACGATCCGGTGTGGTAAAGGATTTTGAACCGACTGAGTCCGAAGGAGTGTTATGTTTTTGTGGCTGTACGTAGTTACAGTTTGCCAACTGCTATGTCACACGGAATTTTCACGGCCTCAATCTTTTTGGTTTTTTTTGTTTATATACACACTAATCTCACAGATTGAGCTAGCCCCAAAGTAAGTTCGAGTTTTGTGTTGTGGGCTACTAACTCAACGATACTATATTTTATAACAAATACATATATAGATAGTACAGAGAGGGTCATGCTCCTGCAGTGGAGACTAAAAAGACCTGATTATGATGATGATGACATTTATAGTTAACATTCAAGACCCAGGCCAATCTGGAAAAAAAGATCATTTTCCATCTTGACCCTACCAGGCATCAAACCCGGGCTCTTCGCTCGCCGGAGGATTTGGACAAAAGAAGAAATACAAGTCCAAATGTTTTGATTATCAAACTGGCGGATAATTATAATTTTAAGGTAACTAGTCTTTTGTGCGCTAGGTGGTAATACATCCTATACCTAGTTAATAAATATTTTTTGTTTTGGGGTGCCGTGTTCGATTCCCGGTCAGATGACCGGGTATCAAACCCGGGACCTCCGGTAGTTTTTTTAATTTAAATCGACCTGGGTCTTGGATGTTTTAAAATATAATATCGTTGAGTGACTATCAAACAAAAGTCTATTAACTAACTTACTTTGGGGCTAGCTCAATCTTTGTGATTTGTCCGTATAAATTTATTTATTATTTAAACAATTTAAAAAGTCATTTTAGTAAAAATATAATATATATATAGTATAAATTAGTTGCTGACTTTATGTACTGAATAAAAATAAAAATCTAACTCCAATAAAGGAATTCGATCAAAGTTTACCATCCAATAACCATTCGCTACCAAATACTTCAGTATACCGTAAACCTCAAATCTAACATTACAATTTACATGTAATAGCCTCTATTTCCGTGCAATAAGAGTGGTAAAACGGCAGTTAGGGTAAGATTTATTAGCGGCCCACTGTACGAGTATGTCAACAATTGACATGGGTTACCCAGCAGGCCACTTGACCCTAAGTTCATCATCGAAGACTGTAACCGGTGATGTGTGAATGACAGAACTGAAAGAATAATATGGATATTCTTAAGAAGGATGAAAAGGGAGAAAGAATAAATATATATTTTTTTTTACTAAATATTGAATTAGGCATTTGTCTCCCTGACTCACCTGATGGTAAGTGACGATGAAGACGAGGATGTTACATGCCTAACCAAGAGATACCCATTTATTCTACTTTTGAATGTCCCGGGATTGTACTTGTTTGGGAATATAGACGCAGGCAGTTCATTCCACACATTAGCTACTCGAACCAAAAAGGAACTGTCAAAGCGTTTAGTTCGACTCTTTGGTATTTGGAAATATATAGGGACATATCACACAAATTAAGCTAGCCGCGTGAGTTGTGAACTTGAGTCGTAGGATACTAACACAACGATACTATATTTTATAATATATACTTATATAGATAAACATCCAAGACCAATTTAGAAAGAAAGAAACATTTTATTTGCGTTTATTATGCTAAGTTAGAAACTTGGAAATTTCACACTTGTTTTTATTTTTTACTAGCTTTCGCCCGCGGCTCCGCCCGCGTCGATGTCGATCAGTAGTTACGGCGTGAAAGCGTAACAAACAAACAAACAAACTCACTTTCGCATTTATAATATTATAGTTAAGGAAGTTAGGATTAGGATACTTATATAGATAAACTTCCAAGACTAATTTAGAAAGAAAGAAAGAAACATTTTATTTGCGTTTAAGAAGTTTGTTGTTTCATAGCTCTAAGGGACAGTAGACTTGAGTATTTGATATGAATATCAGCTTATTACCTCTACGCGTTACTGAGAATAAGGGTTTCGTTTTTTCCTTTTGAGTTACAGAACCCTACAAACACTTTTGTGTCCATTTTCTCGTGTAAATTACAGAACTGTAAATATTTTTTTCAGTTGCAGGTATATCCATACTAAACTAACCTTACAATACAAGCGTGATCGTATTTAGGTGGTCTTCAATGCAAACTCCATACCGAACGCCTGATCCAATAATGTTGAACGATATAGACGCATGTATAAACAGTTTTATTATGTTTGTATTTAGATCCGAAAAGTAGTTAAAAAGTAATGAAAGTATTCTAAATTCGCTAGGACTTATCATCATCATTTCGAGTAGGTGTCAAGGTCAATCGACCATGCACACCCTGGTGTCAGAGTTCTTCGGAACCGCCTCTCGGCCTCTGACATGGTTCCTTTAACGACTACCAGATGGCAGCCGAGACCCCCGGCTTAACGTGCCTTCCGAAGCACGGAATCAGCTTTATTATCAGACAATCAGGTGATTCACGCCTGCAATATCCTAACCAAACTGGAAACAACTAAACAAAGTTTGCTTCGGTAGGAATCGAACCCACGACCCCCGGGTCAACAGGCAAACGCCTTAACCACTGGACCACGGAGGCTGTTAGGACTAAGTTATGTTTGACTGGATAAAACCAAAGTAAATCGAGCTGCTGAGCTATTTACTTTGTTACATACATAGTGTCACGTCTTTTTCCGTTGCGGGGTAGACAGAGCCTCGGTCTATAAGACCTTATGGGCACATTTAGCATTTTGGTGGGCGTGTAGATGGAAAAAGGGAATCAAATTTGCTAGCTGCATCGCTTATTGTCATGATTACGCAGATTTTCGCCCATTCCCTCGATCGGCTTTTACGATAAAAGGCGGCAATACGGCGTAATCTTTGTTATTCAAACGACCAACATCTTCACTGCTTGAAGATGCCTCGTGTAGAGGCGAAACACGTGTCGCGAGCACGATGGCCGATATTGCTGCAGCCTCAACGGATGCAGCAGTATCAATCAGGATTTGTATACACAACATTTGACTTTTTTTGCCGTTTTTATAGATAACGGTACGGAACCCTTAGTACGCGAGTCCGACTTGCACTTGGCCGGTTTTTAAATCTATGGATAAAACTTTTTAATACTGTCAATATAACCTCTGCTTTTTAATTACAAAGGCATCGAATTAATGAAATATGATACTGATGTAGATAAACTATTTATATATCTTTAAATTGAGTCTTTGATGTAAATATAGAGCAAAAGTACTCGTATGGTTTTCCATACATACATACATACATAGAATCACGTCTTTTTCCCTTGCGGGATAGACAGAGCCTAGGTCTGTAAGACCTTATTGTCTCATTTAGCATGTTGGTGGGCGTGTAATGGAAAACGGAATCAAAATAGTGATGGGTTGCTAGCCGCATCGCCTAATGACATGACTCCGCAGATTTTAGCCCAATCCCTCGTCGGCTTTTACAATCTGCGCGGGAAGAGAAGCAGCTGGCACATTCTATGTTTTTTTTCTTTTCTCCCAAACCAGCATGGAAGTTTTTTTAAAAACCAACTTTTGGAACTTCAATATCTATCTCTCCACCAATTTTCGTGACAATCGTCGCAGTAGCGGCAGAGTACGAACCCGGACGGACGGACATGACGAAACTGTAAGGGTTCCTTTGGACTACAGAACCCTACTTTACAGCCTCCGTGGTCCAGTGGTTAAGGCGTTTGCCTGTTGATCCGGGGGTCGTGGGTTCGATTCCCACCGGAAGCATACTTTGTTTAGTTGTTTCCAGTTTGGTTAGGACATTGCAGGCTTGAATCACCTGATTGTCTGACAAAAAAGATGAATTCGTGCTTCGGAAGGCACGTTAAGCCGGTGGTCCCAGCTGCTACCTGGTAGTCATTAAAGGAACCACGTCAGAGGCCGAAAGGCGGTTCCGAAGACCTCTGACACCAGGGTGTGCTGTGCATGGTCGATTGACTGTAACAGCTACTCGAAATGATGATGACGGAACCCTAAAAAAATGGCGTGTATAGTTTTATCCTCACATCGAAATAGTAAATAAGTCAGTAGCGTTCCAAGTTTAAATATAAACAGCTCAAATTACACCTGTCTTGCCTTAATCCTTATTAACTGTCATCGAATCGAATAAGAAAAGAAATTCGCATATATGAATCCAGCTTTGATCGACACTAAATTAAAAAATAAAATGTATAATCGCCATTTTAATTATAAATAACCCCACGTCAAACGTTACAAAACGATCGAAAATCAAGTGTAATATCAAACTCTTATAATTGGCCGGCGAAGTTTTATATGTTTGGCCCTTAACACTCCAAAATCCACAAGCGATTTTCTCCTTTAGAATTTGTACAATAAGATTCATATTAGCATCAACACGAGGAGTGTTAAGGCGAATACGCTTGTAATATTTATAAGACGAAGCTATATCAAAACCGAAGAGCTGTCTTCTAGACCGATGACGTTTGACGGGTGTTCTGACATCCCCTTTAGCTGGTGGTGCAAGTGTAACGAACTGAATTAAAAAAATATGACGCTATTACCTATTGTTATTTAACCTTACGGCTGTAACGTCGCTGCATGCAACCTGCATGCTGCATCTCTTCCTTATTTAAATTTCATTCCATTCCATTTTAAGATCATTTTTTCTCTCGGTCATCGCTCATTCTACCATTCCACCATCATCTCTCGGACTGTTACGGTCTCTGATCTGTGTTGAATATTTAATAGAAGTTATAAGTGAGAGTGAGAGTATTGTGACAAATAAATTTTATCTTCTGTGTGTCGTGTCTTCTGTTCCACTACTTCCATATATGTGGGAACTCCACTAGAGCACCGGGAGGGTCGAAGTCTCACACGGCTTTAGGCTCTATCTACCCCGTGAGGCATAAAGACGTGATAATACGTATGTAGGTTATTTGGCCGTTTTCTCAGTTGCATCTGTTTTTTATGATACAGAACGGCAAACGAGCGATCAATGCTGCTTGGACAACTGCAACACCAGGGTGTGAGAAGAGCGTTACCGGCCTTTTAAGGTGTAGGGGGGAGGACATTGATGGTAGGTTAGCTAAGACGCGTCGGAGCCCGTGATCCCCTAGAAATCACTTCAGCTACAAGTCCACTGCTGGACAAAAGTTTCTCCCAAGGGTTCTTCGATAAATGGGAGTATATTGCCATACTCACCACGCTTGGCAGGCGGGTAGACGAGCGAAGTTTCTTTGGTTTCTTGTGCTTCCTACGCTGCTACGGATCGGAAGAATTTTTAAGCTGAGGATGGATTAAAATCTGTTGAATTTGGGACTGGAGTGAAGGTATTGGGATACTACTTACTCAGATGAATGGAGGAAAACCAAGTAGTTGCTCTAGAGACCGGGCGCGCGTTTACCCGATGCCATACCTGCAACCAGTGGCCAACAGTTAAATACGATACACCTGACCAGATTCCATTATTAATAAAATAAATACCTAATAGGTGCGCTAAATGTAACTTTTATGGCGCCAGGCTCTGTCTATCTTGTCAGAGATGAAGACGTGATATGTATAAACAAATAAATACAATATATACGGACCAATCACACAGATTGAGCTAGCCCTAAATTAAGTTCGAGACTTGTGTTATGGGATGCTAACTCAACGATACTATATTTTATAACAAATACATATACAGACAAACATCCAAGAACCAGGCCAATCAGAAAAAGATTATTTACATCTTGACCTGACCGGGGAGCGAACCCGGTCACTCCGTGTCGCAGGCAGGCGTGTAAACCACTGCGCCACGGAGCTCGTCATATGTATGTTTTAGGACAAAATATCATTTCAGGACCACAAATACAAGCCATATAGGTACAGATGCAGTAATTAAGAGATTTAAGTTTATTAGTTAATAGATTCAGGTGTTACTTTGCGGAAGTTAAAGCTACATTTACTTTGAGACAATTTACTTTGCGTTCTTCCGCCACCAGTTAGTTCATGCAAACTATTGCTGGCCAGCGCCCACCCACTACTGTTAGTCCCTTCATACCCGCCACCAATAGTTGATGCATGCAACCCTGGTCGATACTGCTGCATCCGTTGAGGCTGCAGCAATGTCGGCCGTCGACGAATATTCGTTGCTTGTCATTCGAACGATCAACATCTAGGTTTCACTGCCTGAAGATCATCATCATTTCGAGTAGGTGTCACGGTCAATCGACCATGCACACCCTGGTGTCAGAGTTCTTCAGAACCGCCTCTCGGCCTCTAACGTGGTTCCATTAACGACTACCAGATGGCAGCCGGGACCACCGGCTTAACGTGCCTTCCGAAGCACGGAATCATCTTTATTATTAGACAATCAGGTGATTCAAGCCTGCAATGTCCTAACCAAACTGGAAACAACTAAACAAAGTATGCTTCCGGTGGGAATCGAACCCACGACCCCCGGGTCAACAGGCAAACGCCTTAACCACTGGACCACGGAGGTTGCCTGAATATGCCTCGTGTAGAGGCGAAATACGTGTCGCGAGCAAGACGGCCGACATTGCTGCAGCCTCAACGGATGCAGCAGTATCGACCAGGGTTGCATGCATCAACTATTGGTGGCGGGTATGAAGGGACTAACAGTAGTGGGTGGGCGCTTGCCAGCAATAGTTTGCATGAACTAACTGGTGGTGGAAGCACGCAAAGTAAATTGTCTCAAAGTAAATTTAAGTTTATAACTTATACCACACATGTAGAGTATCGCAACTCGATGAGCAAATAAAACACACGAAAGATCGCCGTATCGCTTTGAATAAGTTAGGGCAATATGGAGATTGTTTCATAAACAGACGGTTATTTTGTAGAAACAGATTTACATACATACATTGCTGGCCTTGCTTTAATATTATAACTTTAAATTAATACTCGATATAGCATTGATACCTTCAATGCTATATTGAGTATTAATTTACTCGCTCGTCAAAATTAACAACTTTTGGTGACTCGTTCTTTTTTAAACTTTCGCGCTTTAAACACATAATTATGTATATAAACAGGACTTAGCACGAATCCAGTGATTGCCAAAATTAAACCGCGTCGTCCGGAGTTGAACAAAAAGTCGGACACTGTTAGTGTAGTGTGTACCGGGGCTAATGCCTAAAAACAATACTTTATGTGGGTAGTGAAATTATCAAAAATTATTAGTGAAACTGCGTCCACCACCACAAGATAACACCGCAGTACTCCAGTCTCGTTGCGACCACAATGGATGTAACTCCATTGAAACGTCAACGGAAACAAATAATAAAAAGGTTCGTGCTAAGTCCCGTTTATATACATAATTTTGGTGACTCGGCTCGTCAAATAACAACTTTTGGTGACTAATAAGCTCAGCCGAACCATACACACATTCCTTGCCTTGCCATTAAATTATAACGGGTGCTAATATACTGTACGCACTCAGTTATGATCAACTTTACCACTGCAACCAAGGACTAACTAAATTGGGAACTTGAAAAAAAATCGATATTCTTCTTCTTCAAATTGTGCGGTATGCTGAACAAATTTGTATGAGAAGGCCAAAAAAATTTTCAGCGTTTGTCCGATAGAAAAAGTTGTTCATATTGTATTGTATATAGGTATGCCGGTCTAACTCATCGCTTCAAAGCTATGTTGAGGGTAGATTTACTCCCAGTATAGATAGATGGATACTCTATCGCAGTAGAAAAATGGTGCTTCTATCTCCTTATAAGGTCATCCAAAAAACAACGCTTAAAATGTATTATTCTCATACTTCATCAGATCTTTCTCTCTCTTATGTGAGCTTGGCCCAGTTCTATCCTCAGCTGTAGCTGTGTGAATGTGTGTACTTCCGGGCCTATATTCCGCTGATTTCTAAAAAAGTGCCAAACTGCAAAACTTCATCAAACACTGGAAACTCGTGCTTTGGAAGGCTCGTTTAGTCGTTGGTCCCGACTGTCACCATTGATGGCAGTCACGAAGCTCATGTCAGTTGCCTTAAGGCAGCTTGAAAAATCTGACACCTGTGTTGGTTAGGTAATATGAGAGTTTGTCTCTCCAAGTAACGCCCAAAGCCGAGGTCCGTCCCTCCTGGTGTTTGGTGATATTGCCTATACAGATTGAAGGCACTGCATCGTCTCAAACGCCTGGTGAAGTATCTCTTCTTCACACACACAGCCAAAGCTCACCTGGAGTTAGATATATGGTCATTAAAAAATTGATCATACGATTACTCTAATGAACATGTTTTTAATGATCATAAACTGCAAGATACGGTTTATGGATGTTAACAGTATTGAATTTGACTAAAATTGGAATTCGAAACACTTATCTATAATCTATATACTTAATATTATAAATCTGAAGAGTTTGTTTGTTTGTTTGAACGCGCTTATCTCAGGAACTACTGGTTCAAATTGGAAAATTATTTTTGTGTTGGATAGTCCATTTATTAGAAAGCCTTTAGGCTATAAAACTTCACGCTGCGACCAATAGGAGCTAAGCGTCAATAAAAAATGTTTTGAAAACGGGGAAAAATTATTCATCTGTACTAATTAAACATAATAACAGAAATTGTCGCGGACGAAGTCGCGGGCAACAGCTAGTAATTAGAATATAACTTTAAAAGATCGGATAAGAAATAAGGTAGTGCGGGAGTGATGTGGATTGAAAGATGATGTTGTGACCAAGATTGAGAAAGGAATGTTAAGATGGTTTGGCCACATTGAAAGGATGAATGAAAGAAGAACAACAAAGAAAATATATAAAGCCAGTGTGAATGGGAGTAATTTTCAGGGTTGACCTCGTCGAAAGTACTGCGATCAGATTGCAGACGTTCTTAAAAAAGGAGATGTTAGAAGTACCTACCTGAAACCGTAGAGCATGTATGAGGAGAGTAATTAATGAAGACGAAGCTAGAGATATTTGACAGAATCGTAGCAAATGGAGATCCGTGATGTCTGCGTACCCCCATGGAAAACAGGCGTGATAAAATGTATATACATACATACATAATAAAACGCCTGTTACACGACAATCACGCCAATGTAATTAGAATATAAGAATACCTTGTAGTACTAGGAAGACTGTATTCAAAATGAGATTTCAACCCTATAAGAACTGAATAGCATCAGACCAATAAAACTAATTTATAACTCAAAACAAGCAAAGAGAATCATTGCATACATTACAGTACAAAGGGCAATAAAATTACATACTATCGTTTATTTGCCAACAATCATCCTTTTAGGAATGCTATTAAAAATCAATAAGTCGCTACTGGTCTTATAAGTCCTTGAACAGAACTGCAGTAGCATGTTCCTGAATGTGATCAGGGATTTGCGGAACGATTTCGCTAAGTACAGTCGAAGCAAAAAGACTGTCCATGTTTGTTTATTGTATTGAATCATCCATTGGTACAGGCGATAGGAAAATTTTTGATCTTTTTTTTATTATTTGTGGCTTGCCAGTTATTATAATAGAATTTTTAACAAAACTAGAATCAAATAATTTTCTATTTATTTATTAGTTTTATGTGTTTGTGATATATAAAATAAACTATTATTCTTCTACCCTCCGTTGTTTATTTCTAAATATTCTTTAAATTTATGCGTTGAAAGAAACTTTCAAATATATCTTCTGTACCGCATTTGTTAGTTTTCTTTGCTTATAAGTCATACGTTTTTGTTTAGAAGAATGCGCGATCAGATGCAATCTAAAAATTATACCCTACGATATGGCTGAAACTTTAATGCATTTCATATTGCCCATTACATCAGCTCTTACATTATCGTTACTGCTCTGCAATTTTAGCAAATGTAAATTGCAATTGTAACAAAGTTACCTAGCAATACAAAACTTTAAATGATTTTTATCGTTTTTCTCCAAATAATTTATTTCAAAAAAGGGGACAGCACCGGCACTGGCAAATTCAGGTAAGGTCGTACCTGAATTTTTAGGGGCCAATATTCAGGGCGCCAATATTCAACAAAACTCAATTTCAAATCATACTAGTACCAGTTTAACTCCGAATAAATTTATATCAAATTAAAATAATATCAAATTGATCCAGTATCTCTATTAAGGAGGAGGATATATATTGAGGAGCAATGGCATACTGGGCATGAGCATAATTATCGCTTAAGCAGGTTAAGCAACCCTGGGCGCAGTCCCCACTGGGCTGGGTGATCTTAAGTGGTATAACAATATCTCAAGCTCTTCCGTGCTTCGGAAGGCACGTTTATTCGGAAGGGACGATGGCAGTCGTTAAGCTACATCAGATGCCTTTACGAAGCTTGAAAAATCTAACACCAGTGTTGGCCACTTACACTCAAAAAACAAACAAATGTTTATACTATAGATATATAAGCCGTGTGGTTTCCGCCAGAGTAGAATAGGACCACTCCAAGTCTTCCCGTGGATGTCGTAAGAGGCGACTTAGGAAATACAAGCTAAACAAAGCTCATAAACATCAATGAGACCTCTCCAACCCGTCTGGCCAGCGAAGAGAGTGTAGGCCAAATCCTCTGTCTGCTCTGTCCAAGTATGGTTTCGGTAGTACAGAGAGGGTCATGCTCCTGCAGTGGAGACTAAAAAGACCTGATGATGATGATAGATATCAAGACCATTTCAAAGACTTTTGCGGTGAATTGTACCCGCGGTAGGCAAATGAGTTGTGCGCTGCCGATACCTGTGCGGTAGGACTTATTTTCATATTTGTACACTCTATATTGTTCATGAATGCTAGGGCTGTCCAAATTAATTAATTTCTTCACAACAAATAGTTCACCTACTCGCATGAAGAATAGATTTTTTTTAAATATTCCTGACTACATAAATTTAAAGTTTAAAAAATACCGTTAAGGGCACTTTCAATTCGATTTAAATACATTTGGTTTGGCTAAAAATTGGTTGGAAAAGAAAATTTTATATAAGATAGTATGGTAGTAAAAATTTAATATTAACTACCATACTAGTCTTTACGTAGTCTTCATTGCAACTTTAAATATGAAGCTGCTGAAAAAAATCTCATATCACGCGTACAAATTGCTATTTAGCAGTGACGACACTAGTCTGTTGTTTTTCTTACCATAACTATTGAAATCCATATAATCGTTTTGTAGAAACTGCATTATTTCCTCTAATCTCGAATAGATTGACCCTGTTACTCAATCTTATGTTTAGTATACTCCTCTTGCTTTCTTCTCCTCTTTGTTTTGACATTCTTTTTGACCGTTTCTCTCTTTATAAGCTGTAGTGAGTACCCAAATCAATAATTGAGGTAGCCCTGACTAATTATATTTTTTTAGGAAACTACCCTATTGGTAGTTTCCTAAAAAAATATAATTAGTCCGTCAGTTAGATGTTCAAAAAATATTGTACACGTATTTTTTCTTTTGTCTATTAAACAAAAAATGATAGAAGTTCCGTGTGACGTCATAGTTTGCTACAATTTTTAGCAAACTTTGAGGTCACGAGCCCCCACTCCTGAACTTTGACGCGCTTTATCTTTATTATTTATTGTTTATTTGACAAAAGAAAAAATACGTGTCCAATATTTTTTGATTATCTAACTGACAGACTAATTGTTATGTTATTATTACGACCCAGGAAACTAGCCTATTTGACGTCGCTACATTTTTTGTTATATTTTTTGGGACAAAAAGAGAAGTTAAGGAAGACGAGCCCTGCCTTATCACATCTTTCCTTTTGTCCTCCTCTAATTCTCTTCGCATCGCGAGGATACCATTCATTTACATCCTTGGACCTTTTGCTCTTCCTACTTCTCAATGTCACCAATCCACATCAATTTCAGTTTTCTTACTGTGTACTTATATAATATATCACTTGTGACTTGTGTTTTCCTTCTTACCTCGCATAGCTTGACTCTGTCACTGAATCTAATGTTTAGTAGGTAGGTATACTATACATCTCTTTACAATTTCTTCCCGGTGAAATTTTAGTCGTTTTGGACCCTCAAAGGGGTAATTCAGATCGTCGATATGAACAACTTTTCCCGTAGGACCATTACTAGGGACTCCATTTTTTTTACATTCCCATACAAATTGACCGGGCGGCAAACAATTTTCGTATGGAATTGTCCAAGTTCCCAGCATTGGTCTTATAGGTAAAGTTGCTCATATCAGCGGGCTGAATTACTCCTTTAACCGTTTACATTTCTCTGTCTGAGAGTATAGTTAATGGTACCCAAATCAATAATAGGGGTAGCCCTAACAATTTGACATCGCCATATTTATTGTTGATATTTTTTGCTGGCGAATTGTCTCGTACCATGCTATTCAAATTAGGTGGCCATTGTGCGGCTAAATGTAAATAATCTTCGGCCCGGGCTGAGCTCGCCTTAGGAGAGGTACAGAATAGAGGAAATAGTCTAAGATTACTATAAGATCTTGCATGCTCAATTGCATTGAGCCGCCCAAAATCCGAGAAAAATGGTTGACGGACCGCAGGTCGAATACGCACTTATTTTATACAATCAAAAACGAGAGTAATAGTTTGAAGTTTATGTACGTGTGTGACAGTTGCCGTGTGGTTTCCGGCAGAGTAGAATAGGACACTAGGTCGTAAAAAGAAACTTAGGAAATACAAGCTAAACAAAGCTCATAAACATCAATGAGACCTCTCCAGCCCGTCTGGCCAGCGAGGAGAGTGTAGGCCAAATCCTCTGTCTACTCTGGCAAAGTATGGCTCCGGTAGTACAGACAGGGTCATGCTCCCGCAGTGGAGACTAAAAAGACCTGATGATGATGGTGTATGTGTGTGAGTTTCTGTTAACGGTTGACCTGTGGTCTCAATCAGGTGACTATTGTGGGTGAACAGTCACAGAATAAAGGAAATAGTCAAAGTTGGGTTAATTTGGTCACTGGCATCCATAGACAAGATTCCAATCCTCAAATAAGGAAAAGGTAACGCTTAGAAGGGTTGTTTTAAAATTCTTCTTAGCTAGCTGTGTCATCATCATCATTTCTGCTGCAAGAAGTCCTCTGCTGGAAATAAATCTCTCCCAAGGGTTCTTCGTTCCATTGAAGGATATTGTCATACTCACCACGCTTGGCAAACGGGATAGCGAGCCCTGCCGGCTTGCTAACTCAGTGACCAACGTTTAGATAGTGACTTCTAAATACATTGCGGGTTTCCTATGATTGACTATTTTTGATTAAAGATACATAAAACGTAATGTACTTTGAAATGACTATCAAAACGTCAAAATGTCACTGAGTTAGCAAATAGACCGGCTGGGCTTCTACTACATCTGACACTGCTGGCCATCGGAAGCATTTTTAACTGGAAAAGGATAGAAGTTAGTTTTTAACATTAATTAAATAAAATTATGTAAAATTAACATTAGCAGTCATGATCCATATATGATACTGTAACACCTAGTTACAGTATTATATATGGATTACTTCGAAACTGCTTTGTTTTCCGTGCAGATCGTAAAAGGAATCATGTTAGTAGGCAATGCGGCTAGCAACCCAACACTGTTTTTGATTCCACTTTCCACCTATATGCCCGCCAAAAAGACTATTTAGAAGTATTATTTCGGACTTCGAAGTACACTTGAAAGTCTTACAAAAGTGTGTATAGGGCCTAATATCTTTGAATAATCATCCCATTTGCTACCGCATATCATAAGATAGCTCTATTTGCCAGACAAAATCCCTGTTTTGCTTTGGATATTATTCACCTATAGTTTCCTATGGGCTTTGGTGCGTTGAACTCTAGGTGGAGGTCAATATTGATCAATATAATATTTATTTTTTGGTGTAGTTTTCGACCTAAAAAACAAATACTAATTTTTTCTTTGAATGTTGTACTAGGTGACTAAAATACTAAAGCACTAACATCTGGTACATATATTCATACATATTATCACGTCTTAATCTCTTACGGAGGCCTAACGCCTAAGTTTAACAAGACCGAAAGGCCACGTTTATCGTGTTGTTGGACATAAATGTGGAAAACGGAATCAAAATAGTGATGGGTTGCTAGCCGCATCGCCTATTTTTATGATTCTTTAGTTAGGACACATATATAAATATACAAATTCTGTAAAAATTTCAAATCTCTACCTATTACAGTTAAGCAGATACAGCCATGTGATAGATGGACGGACGAACAGACGGACATCGAAGTCTTATTAATAAGGGAACCTAATTAATACTAATAGATCTCTTACATTCGATTTTCATCATTATTTATGAAAAATAACATTTAAGTAGCTCCATTTTAAATACCTTTTCGAAATTTCTCATGGGCTATCCCATTAAATGAAATCGCAAGTAAATCTAACTGCACTTGAACTTGCATCATAATGTGGAATAGTTGAAGTACTGATTGGTACCCGGTGAGAATAGACACGAACGATTCGTGCTGCCTTTAGAGCGTTTAGTTACTCTACTAAGATAAACAAATTTATACTTTCAACTAGTTCAACATTCAACGCTTGATCTGATTCAACTATTTATGTAACTATTTATGTAAATCATACCTATGAAAAATATAAATTTGCAAAATTTTATTCGTCAGTAAATTGGTAACAAGTTGCCCTCATGTTTGCTGTGTCCTTGCACGACGTCACTTGTACTTATCTTAACATAACAACTTAGAACTTGTGACTTGCAATAAAAATCTGAACCTGAATCTGATTTTACTTACTGCACAGGCTCAGCGATCCGAAGAGAATCTTTGCTTCCAACACCAGAAGTCGTTCTCTATTCCGCGCAATCGTCAAATCGCCTTGTAGAGCCTTGACGTCTTTGTATGTTTCGTCTTTCCAACGGTATCTAGGCTAGGACTGCCTCCGTGGTCCAGTGGTTAAGGCGTTTGCCTGTAGACCCGGGGGTCGTGGGATTGATTCCCACGGGAAGCATACTTCGTTTAGTTGTTATCAGTTACATTAGGACATTACAGGCTTGAATCACCTGATTGTCTGATAATAAAGATGATTCCGTGCTTTGTAAGGCACGTTAAGCCGTTGGTCGCGGCTGCCATCTGGTAGTCGTTAAAGGAACTACGTCAGAGGCCGAGAGGCGGTTTCAAAGAACTCTGACTCCAGCGTGTGCATGATGGTCGTTCCACCTGTGGAGTTGTCACATTATATTGAAACTGAATCGGTGCAAGTGTAAGTAACCAGTACTCTCCTATAAAATATCCAATCAAATTCATAAATTCAAACGAGGCTTGAAATCGAACAGAAATACGTTCCACCTGTGGAATTGTCACGTTGCATTGTCATCAAATCTCTGCAAGTGTTTGCTAGCACTCTTCTGGGACAGCTGACTGTAATGCGAGTGAAGCTTAACAAATATTAAACGTAGCACAAGTTTGGTAGTATTTATAAATTAGATATTAAATCACATTAGTTCATAGACAAATATGATTGTACATTATCTTTTTGAGTAGGTGACACGGTCAATCGAGCATGCACACCCTGGTGTCAGAGTTATTCGGAACCGTCTCTCGGCCTCTTGATGATTACCAATTGATCCTAGCTCCCTGAGGATGAATGGAGTTGCGGTCAAATAACCATTTATCCATAGCCGTGTGGTTTCCGGCAGAGTAGACTACCACTCCAAGTCTTCCCGTGGATGTCGTAAGAGGTGACTTAGGACATACTAGTATAATTAAATAAAAATAAAATTATAGTCAATCGACCATGCACACCCTGGTGTCAGAGTTCTTAGGAACCGCCTCTCGGCCTCTAACGTGGTTCCTTTAACGACTACCAGATGGCAGCCGGGACCATCTTTATTTTCAGACAATTAGGTGATTCAAACATGCTGTGTCCTAACCAAACTAGAAACAACTAAACAAAGTATGTTTCCCGTGGGAATTGAATCCACGACCTCCAGGTCTACAGGCAAACGTCTTAACCACTGGACCACGAAGGCAGTTAACAATTGCAACAAATATGTTAGTGCATTTTGTATTTGCAGTTTATGAGTTATATAAATGAGTTAATACTACGTTATTTTATATAGCAAGGATTGAAAATAAGTAAAAATTTTTTTTTTTCAAATTTTATTTTGATGGCTTTTTTGTTCTGTGTCATATGCTCTTTTATGCCTTTTTGGTTAAGTAAACAAAACGTTGATAAGTAGAGTTTTCTTTTTTACTTTGTAAGCAATTAAAAACAAAAGAACATACGTTTGAGAATAAAAACATTTGTTGTAATGTTATATTTTAATTTAACTTTAAATGTCATAAGTATTTTTTTGTAGGCTTCACATTTTTTTAAATCTCATTTGTATACTTTAAACAAAACATTAAAAAAATCCATGTTTGACTTTTCAAACAATAGTAAAATTCTGTAAAATTATGTAAGTTATACTACAATAAAACAATGCTTACTGTATACCTTTAGCAAAGATTCACTCAGTGTGCTTCAGTGAAAAACATAGCACAGATACTCAAAGGTTTCCCGTCCAATCCTCAAACTTTTCGGTCCATTGAAAAAATTAACAACTTTCCTTTCACAACTTCCAACCACCCTTTGCGGGAACAATACAAGAAACTTATTTTTTAAACACCACTTAAAACGAAATAACTCGAAAAAAACTCGTTTAAAAAACCTGTACGAAAATATTTGAGATATTTAACGAATTGTGACCGCAAACGACGCAGCTTAATATTTGAAATATAAAATAAAAAATCCGCTTTTGTCGGGCGTAACAACTTTTTTTGAACGCTGTGGTTCGTTTGTTAGGTTGGGAAAAGGGAAAAATGCCCGCTTGCCCGTGGAAAACTTTTTTGCGGTAAGAAAAAGGTTGCTTTGTGCCAGTGTGTTTGTATATCTATTTTTTTCGGACGATGTGCACCTTTTTGATACCTATTCATCTATAACGCGCATATTTTGAAAAGTGACGATATTACAAAATATATACTATATATATATTTTTTTTTAATAGCCTTTTAAGTGTCCCACTGCTGGGCAAAGGCCTCCCCTTCTTTATTCCACTGATCTCTATCTAACGCTGCCTGCTGCCAGTTCGCCAAGAACTTTTGGATATCGTCTCGCCATCTCGTTCGCAGTCTACCCCTCTGCCTACGTCCATCAGGGAACCATAGAGTGACCTTTTGGGCCCATCGATCGGACGTCATTCGGCACACATGTCAGGCCCAATTCCACTTGAGATTGGCCGAATTGACACCCACATCGACAAACCTGGTCTTGGAGCGTAGCTCAGTGTTCCTCACCCTCTCTATTCGACGAACGCCGAGTATGCTTCGCTCCATCGCCCGCTGACATACCTTGAGTCTGGACTTTTGATTCTCAGTCAAAGACCATGTTTGTGCGCCATAGGTGAGAATGGGCAGGATACACATGTCGAGGAGTTTGCGCTTCAGGCACAATGGAAGGTCGCCCTTCATAAGCGCCTTCATAGACCAGAAGCTCTTCCAGGCGTTTTTGATGCGGCGATCGATTTCCTTATCTTGCCTGTTGCCGAAGGATGCTATCTGGCCCAAGTAAATGTATTCCTCGACATATTCTAATGCCTGCCCATCGACCTGGATCTTATGTTTAGTGCTGTTTGTCATCAATTTGGTCTTTGACTGGTTCATCTCAAGTCCAGCCTCAAGGCTCGCTAAGCTTAAGTCTTCCAGCATCCTTTGCAGTTCGGCTGCTGATTGGGAGAAGAGAACAATGTCATCGGCATAGCGAAGGTTAGATAACCTAATGCCGCCGACGTCAATGCCCACCTTCTCCCATGAGACAGCCAGTTTTCTAAAGATCTCCTCAAGGCAGCTCGTAAACAGTTGAGGTGACAGTGGGTCGCCCTGTTTGACCCCTCGCTCTACGGTAAAAACAGGTCCGGATTTTTGCAATTTTATCGTAGCTGTACTATTATAATAAATATTTTGTAGTAATTTGATATATCTGTCATCGATGTTTTGTTCTTTAAGGGCTGTGAATATGGAAGAATGTTTTAAACTATCGAATGCCTTAGTATAATCTACAAATGCGACGTAAAGAGGTTTGTGATATTCATTATATTTTTCTATTATCTGAATTAACGTGTGAAGGTGATCGGTGGTGGAAAAATTAGGGCGAAAACCAGCCTGTTCCGGCGGCTGACTTCTGTCCAGCTGGGAAGCAATACGGTTTTGAATTGTTTTTATAAATAATTTATATATGTGTGAGATTAAGCTAATAGGGCGGTAGTTATTTACGTCAGATTTATTTCCCTTTTTGAAAAGCAGTTTTATATTTGAGTGACAAAAATTTTGGGGCAAGTTACCAGAAAACAAAATGGAATTAAAAAGTTCTGTAAGATACGGGAGTAGTACCAGTCTACCGATTTTCAGGGCTTCAGTAGTAACGTAAAATGTATAGTAAAATTCGACCTTCCCATACAAACTGGCCGGGCGGCGGAACTCTTTTGTATGGAAATGACGAAATTTTTTTTGAAATCCCAGCATTGTTCCCATACGAAAAGTTGTTTATATTGGTGGGCTGAGTCACCCCGTTAATGGAATGTAGAGGGTCTATTTACAAGGTGTATATAGTTCTTTTTGCAAATTGTATTAATGTATATATCGAAATACATTAATACAATTTGCACGTCCTAAAAGGGTTAAATACTTTCATTTTTCATCATCATCATCATCAGGTCTTTTTAGTCTCCACTACAGGAGCACGACCCTCTCTGTACTAATAGAGACATATTTGGCCAGAGCAGCCAGACGACTTGGCCTACACTCTCCACGCTGGCCAGACGGGTTGGAGAGGTCTCTTAGATGTTTATAAGCTTTGTTTAGCTTGTATTTCCTAAGTCGCCTTCTACGACATCCACGGGAAGACTTGGAGTGGTCCTATTCTACTCTGCCGGATACCACATGGCGCCTTTTACTTTTTATTTTAATAATATTAATATCTTTATGTATTTCTTGTATTCATGCAAATAAACTATTGATTGCTGGATGTATGTAACAAACTCCTATTTTATTAAACTTTAAAAATGCTTTCGTTGGACAGCAGTCTTGCAGCAGTGTTGGAAGCATAAGGAGCCAAAGAAACTGCGACGAAACTCGCCGACCCGCCTGCCACGCGTGGTTAGTATTGCTGTACGGAATTTAATGTGTTTTTTTTTAATAGATAAAATAGTTCAAGGTGAAGATTTAGTAGACTGAACCCGTGCGAAGCCGAGGTCCGGATTGCTAGTTACCAAGAAAAAACGGCAATGCATTACGAATTAATAGTCTGTTTTTAAATTAATCTCATCAAATAAAATCCCATTTCTTATCGGAATTGGTACTATTAGAATTTTAAGGATCAAAGTCGTCTGATTTATCATTGGAATTCATCAGTTGTCGCCCTAATGAGCATTTAATAACAGATGTTATTTCTTCTCGCTCCCCGTCCATACTCTCGATGGCGCTTCAGGCGATCTCTTATTTTGAATGTAGATTATAATTAAAGACAGAAACTGCATTTTGCTTTTTATTTTGTGGAAGTATCTGCGTTGGTCTTGTTTTAATTTATGTAAGAAATACATAAATAGGTACATATTTTCGCCGTTTTGGACCCTTAAAGGGTTGACTCAGACCATCAATATGAACAACTTTTTCTATGAGACCATGCAGGGAACTCAAAAAAAATCGTAATTTCCATACAAAAGAGTTTCGCCGCCCGGCCAGTTTGTATGGGAAAGCAGATTTTTTTTATTTTCCAGCATTGTTCCCGTAGGAAAAGTTGTTGATATTAACGGGCTGAATCACCCCTTTATGGGTCCAAAACGATCAAAATTTCACCATGTATCGGCTTTACCTAGTTCTAACCGAGGATAAGTAGGATACACCTAAGTTTAACCGCATATGCCCGGCTGCACCTAGGTGTAACCGGCTAGAACTAGGTGTATCCGCACTTCGCCTATTAGCCGTAACATATTACATAATGCATAATTCCTAAACCTTTATCCAGCGTGCTGCATCGACTCGACGTACCCAAAATACTGGCAGCATTTCCTCGCTGTATTGCAAGGCTGGCAGGTAAAAGAATTGCCTCACTTGTTGCTTCAGTGATCGTTCGATCTTCAATAAGAACAGTTGTGTCACGTAGTGAAACAGTGCAAAAGTGCAAGTGCATCACAACAACATCGCCGTCACGAACAGCCTAGCCACGATGACCTAGATCGGTAAGTCATTGCGCTTGGAATGTTTACGTACGGCGAATAATTGTTAAGGCGACGTTCTCAACTGTCTTAACAATGAGTACACCATCTAAAAAGGTTCAGCTCAAAACTGACACTGAACACTACCTTTACAACCTGTACAAACAGGAAAAAGAACAACGACTAGAACAGCAGAGTCTCATAGAAGATTTGAAGAATCAAATTACGATTCTTCAAAAACAGGTACAATGCTCCGTTGCGACGACAACTACAGCCCCACCAGCTACCAATGTGGAAACTTCCACGTCTCATGCCGAATATGGTACCGACGAGGAGGAACTAGCCAAGGAGACAGAGTGGATAAGAACAAAATCCAGAAAGAAAAGGAAATTGAACAGATCACCCACACTCTCACCACAGGAAAAGAAATACCCAGAAACAGAGAAGGTTAAGAAAGTTCCACCACCACCTCCCATTGTAGTGGATGGTGTTAATAACTATCAAAGCTTTTATGACTTTTTGTCACAAGATCAGCCGGCTAACACATTTGCAGTGAAAATGCTAAATGGCGACAGCGTGAAGATAAATGCCTCGAATGACGAAGCATATAGAGCTATATCGAAGCTGTTGAAAGAAAATAACTGCTTTTGGCATTCATATGAAAACAAACAGGAAAGGCCTATAAGGGTAATGGCAAAAAAATTACCTTCCTCCTGCAAACCAGAGAGGATCATCCAAGATCTTAAATCGAAGGGACTAAAAATTAAAAATGCAGTAAACAAGTTAAGCTGGAAAAGTAAGGAACCGCTGAATATGTTCATGCTTACTTTTAGCAACCAGGAGGAAATAAATAAAATCTATCAGATTAAGTCAATCTTGGGTTGCATGGTTGATATACAGCCCTTAAAATCTTCGAAACTTATCCCCCAATGTAAACGATGCCAGGCATATGGACATACACATATGTACTGTGCTAAAGAACCAAGGTGTGTAAAATGCACTAGTAAACACCTGACAAAAGATTGCAAAAAATCACCAACAGAAAAACCAAAATGCGTGCATTGTGGAGAAGCGCATCCAGCTAACTATAGAGGTTGCATGATAGCCAAAGAGATGCAGAAGATGAGACACAAAACTACTAAAAAGAATGCAATCAACCATGACAAAGAGGCCCCAAGTAACTCACAAAAACCCAAGAATAAGCCAGTATCAACTGTAAGTGCAAATGTTTCCTACGCCCAAACTGTTGCTAAAAATTCTAGCTCTGAGCATAAGGAACAGGCCAACGACGACAAGCTGAATGAAATTATAAGACTCATGAGTTCATTCGACGAACGTCTAAAAAAAATTGAAAATAGCACTAAAACGGCTATTCCTAAACAAAGAAAATGATAAGACATCTAAAAATTATGGCATGGAACTGCAATGGATTGCTAAAACATCAAAATGAACTTCAAGTAATCCTAGATATAGAAAATATTGATGTGTGCCTGGTGTCAGAAACACATTTCACTAAACAATCGTTTATAAAATTTAAAGGCTATATGATTCATTACGCACTACACCCTGCGAACAAAGGAAGAGGTGGCAGTGCTGTAATCATTAAAGATAATATACAACATCAAGAACATATTAAACATGAAATTCCACAGGTGCAATGTTCGGCGGTACAACTGAAAATTAAAAATTATCAACTTACTGTAGCTGCAATATACTGCCCACCTCGCCACAAAATCCGAAAAGACTTATATATGAATATTGTACACTCACTGGGTGACAGATTTATACTAGGAGGGGACTTCAATGCTAAAAATACGTATTGGGGATCCCGACTAACGAACACAAAAGGAAGGAACCTCATGTATGCCATTACTGAATTGAAATGTGATGTTGCATCAACAGGATCACCTACATACTGGCCAACTGACAAATCAAAAATCCCTGATCTCATAGACTTTTTTGTATATAAGAATGTATCATCCAATTATCTAAAAACTGATCAAAGTTACGATATGAACTCCGATCACTCGGCGATATATTTAGAAATAAGCGAGAAAGTTTTACTTAAGGAAAATAATCTTACATTAGTTAATAAATACACAGACTGGGATAGTTTTAGAATAGAATTAGATACCCAGATTGACCTCAAAGTACCTCTAAAGACACCGGAACAACTGGACTTAGACTTGGAAAAATTTGTGAAATTGATACAACGAGCAGCATGGAACAATACACCCACTATCAAAAAGAGAACATCAAAAAATACATATCCATTGGAAATAACAGAACTTATCAAAGTAAAAAGAAAACAAAGAAAACTATGGCACCAATCTAGATCCCCAGAAGATAAAAATAAATTGAATCATCAAACTAAACAACTAAAAAGGTTAATTCAAAATCATATCGAAAAGTGTACTAACACATATCTACAAAAGCTAACCAATGACCGCAGTACAGATTACTCACTCTGGAAAGCTACCAAGTATATAAAACGACCTATAAACCACATTTCTCCTTTAAAACTTGAATGTGGAAAGTGGGCGGTAAGCAATGAACAAAAAGCTAAACGATTTGCGGAGCACTTAGAACAGATATTTAAGCCAAATGAAAGTCAAGAAGGAAACAATGACGATATTGTTACTGATATGGGCAATGACAATGATAAATCCTTGAATATTAAGCTTGTTACACCTAAAGAAGTCTTACGAGAAATAAAACAAATCAACTTAAGAAAATCACCTGGCTTTGATTTGATATCTGGAGAACTGCTACATAATCTCCCGCGAAAAGCCTTAGTAAAGCTGACTACAATCATAAACGCTGCGTTGAGATTAAAATACGTTCCAGATTTATGGAAAATTGCAGAGGTGATCATGATAGCAAAACCAGGTAAAACGCCATCTGAGGCTGCTTCATATAGACCAATTTCGCTATTGCCTGTTATGTCAAAGTTATTCGAAAAAATATTACTCAAAAGATTGAAACCTATTATTGAAGCCAAAAACCTCATTCCAGCTCATCAGTTTGGCTTCAGAGAAAAGCATTCAACTATAGATCAAGTACATAGGATTACTAACATAATTGAAAAGGCTCTCGAAAATAAAGAAGTATGTTCTACTGTATTTTTAGATGTTGCTCAAGCCTTCGATAAGGTGTGGCACGAAGGGCTCATCGTAAAACTTAAAAAATTGTTACCTAAAGAGTATGTAGATATTCTCACATCTTATATTACGAATAGAGCCTTCAGAGTACGCCAAGAGGATGCATACTCTGAACTTAAGGAAATAAATGCTGGAGTGCCTCAGGGAAGTGTATTGGGTCCGGTCCTGTACCTACTATACACCTGCGATATTCCTAATTTAGAGATTTCGTCTATAGCGACCTTTGCTGACGATACCGCTATAATGGCTGTTGGAAGCACATACGCAGAAGCAGCTGAAAAAGTCCAAGTAGCTGTTAATAATGTCGTTACGTGGACAAAGCGATGGAAAATCAAACTTAATGAATCAAAATCGGTTCATCTAAACTTTACTAATAAACACGACAATTATTACCCCGTATATATAAATGAAAAGCGAATTCCATATGTAAATACAGCTAAATACTTAGGTATGACTTTAGACGCGAGGCTTCGCTGGAAAGCCCACGTTAAAAAGAAAAGAGAAGAGCTTGAAATTAAATTTCAAAAATTATACTGGTTGCTTGGGAGAAATTCCCTCTTATCCATAAACAACAAATTAGTTATCTATAAGCAAGTCCTCATGCCAGTATGGACTTATGGAATACAGCTGTGGGGCTGTACCAAAAAGACTAACATTGAAGTGATTCAACGATTTCAAAACAAAGTACTGAGGGCTATTGTAAATGCTCCCTGGTACGTAAGAAACGATGACCTGCACCGGGACCTCAATATACAGTTCGTCGATACAGTCGTTAAAAAATATGCCGAAGCTCACGAGTATAGATTGCTTCACCATGTGAACGTCGAGGCTATCCAGCTCCTTGACAACACGGACCTAGTACGACGTCTTAAAAGAACTAAACCTTTTGAATTAGTGTAGTGTAGTGCAAAACAACAAAATAAAAGTGTAGTGATAGTGCTAACAAAGACACACGAACAAAGTGCCTTCCCCTTAATAGAGACAGTAAGAAAAGTGCCGATGGACACATTCTTCTAAAATAATTTATACAACTAGGTCAATGTAATATTACTTATTAGCCTGACTTAAGGCTAGATTGTAATGATATTAGCGTATTTAAATGTAACTCATTAGGTACGTTAAGAAAAAAAAAAAAAAAAAAAAAAAAAACTTGTTGCTTCGAAAAGGCGCGCTGTGATTCTTTTTTTAATTTCTCAGCTTTGGTCCCATATGACAAGCTGTTCACATCGACGGACTGAATCACCCCTTTAATTGTCCAAGACGATCAAAATTTCACCGTGTATAACATATCTTGAGAAAGCTTCGTAAGAAACGATGAAAGGGATTCAATTACTACCTATATTAAAGGTATACTCCTCCTGAATATAGTCTTATATTCTTTCATAAATCCTATACGCTTCCAAACCGGATGGAAGCAATTCGATACCTATTTGGCGAGCTCCGTAGCGCAGCGGCTTCGATCCCGGTCAGGTCAAGATGGAAAATGATCTTTTTCAGAATGGCCTGGGTCTCGGATGTTTATCTATATATGTATTTGTTATAAAATATAGTATCGTTGAGTTAGTATCCCATAATACAAGTCTCGAACTTACTTTGGGGCTAGCTCAATCTGTGTGATTTGTCCGTTTATTTATTTATTATTTATTTAAGTTCAACAATGAAGTGCTCATCCATATATTAAAACACTTTCTTATACATCAAAAATCGCTTTGCGACGACAGTCTATAGTAATTATAACAAACTAGCTTTTGCTCGCGGCTCCGCCCGCGTTATTGTCGATCCCTCGGGACCAGTGGAAATTCCCGAAATGAATGGTACCCTATGTCCTTTCCCGTGCTGCAGCCTCAACAGATGCAGCAGTATCGACCAGGGTTGCATGCATCAACTATTGGTGGCGGGCATGAAGGGACTAACAGTAGTGGGTGGGCGCTGGCCAGCAATAGTTTGCATGAACTAACTGGTGGCGGAAGCACGCAAAGTAAATTGTCTCAAAGTAAATGTAGCTTTGACTTCCACAAAGTAACACCTGAATCTATTAACTACCTTTCCCGGGCCTCAAACTACCCCATACCCCATACCAAATGTCATCCAAATTGGTTCAATGGTTAGTGTGAAAAGAAGACAGACAGAGTTACTTTCGCATTTACAATATTCGTATGTATAACATGCCTTCCTAGACAACTTTTCCCACTGACATAACTGTACACGCTGTAAATTTTTAACCTCCCAAATCTAATAACACTAAACCCACATGCAACTACCAAAAACTGGTAACAAATCCGATAATGTCGTACAAAGTTGCGGCTGTTACCGCGAAAAACCCATTTTGCCGCTCGATATACCCGCCGTATCAAGATGAGAGCAATTAAAGGTTGGAAGAGGGATATTCTATCGGGTTGGGTGGATGCGGCAACTAGTAATACATGGATATGTATGAAAGTACAAGTGAATTTGGAAGAAAACAATTCTCTGTTGAAAATATATGACAGTTAATAAGTGTCCAAATGACCTATATTGACTAAACATTTTGAATTTGAAAATTTGATTGTTACTTTATTTTTATAGATCCAGATTAAAATCATGATCTCAATTCTAGTTTGTTATTGTTATTATAGGATTTATAGTTTATACTTAACCATACATCCAAACTAATATTATATGCTTAAGTAACTCTGTTTTTGCCGCTCGATATACCCGCTGTATCAAGATGTGAGCAATTAAAGGTTGGAGCTAGTAACATCTCATTGGCGAGCTTCGTGACGCAGTGGTTAACATGCCAGACTGCGACACGATAGAGCCCGGGTTCGATCCCCGGTCAGGTCATGATGGAAAACGCTTTTTCAGATTAACCTTGGCCTTGGGTACTTATCTTTATAAGTATCTATTATAAAATGTAGTTTCTTTAAGTTAGGATCCTACGATACAATAAAGCTAGCTCAGTTTGTGTTATATATCCATTGATTTATATTTATCATTATTGATTTATAGTAACACATAGAAATGTATGGTAATATATACCAACATACCAACGTTTTTTAGTGAACCAATTTTGCATTCAAAGCTTCAAAGATAGAAGAAAAGTATTGTGATGGATGGATTAAACTCTTCAAATATATGACAAAGTATGATATAATTTATAAATGTATAAGGTTTTTCAAAAACGCATTTTGCCGCTCTATATACCCGCCATATCAAGATGGGAGCATTAAAGGTTGAAGGAGGGATTTCCTATCGAGATGGGTGGATGCGGCAAGGCAACTAGTATTAGTACATTACACAAACTCATGTAATACATGTAAATGTATGGAAGTATTAATACTTATTATTATCACGTCTTTTTCCCTTGAGGGGTAGACAAAGCCTAGGGCTTTAAGAATTATAAGCGTTTAGCATATATGTTAAGTTTTAGATGAAAAAAACGGAATCTAAATAGTGGGTTGCTTGCATCGACTACTTACATGATTCCTCGATCGGCTTTTACGATCTGCGCAGGAAGAGAAGTAGCTGGTACATTCTACGTTTATTCTTTTCTCGTTTTTTTTTTGCAGAGTTGAATAATCATATGATAACATATACAAATCTACAATATGCCACCTCCAAAATGCAATTCGGAGGTCCTCGTCCAAAAACTGAATTGCGCATAGCGTTTTTACGGCGTTCGACGGAACCGTATGACTAGACGCGCTGGATCATTAATCGTGAACTTGTGAGCGATAAAAATTACGCTCGCGAGCGTATCCGAGCGGATCTAGCTTTGAGATTTCATCTCGTGTATTTTTAGAGAATAAAATGTGCATCTATTTCTTGGCTTTGTGTTTTAGAATATAATACGTATCGAAACACATATAATTTTGGCTATGAAACAAGTAAGTATTTAATACGTTTGTCAATTACATCAATTTTATGCGATCGTACGTACGCTCAGAAGCATGTTTGCGAGCCTATAAAAGCGCAGCAGCTTTGAGAATTTATGTCATGTATTTTTAGATAAAAAAAAATTGTATAAATAAATATAATAGTCCATGAGCGACCGAATCGTAAAATGAAATAGCTATTTTTCTTCCTTCATTTGTGGAATTGGCGAAATAGGCAATACTACGATTCAAGCGTAAAATAAATAAATAAATATATACGGACAAATCACACAGATTGAGCTAGCCCCAAAGTAAGTTCAAGACTTGTGTTATGGGATACTAACTCAACGATACTATATTTTATAACAAATACATATATAGATAAACATCCAAGACCCAGGCCAATCTGAAAAAGATCATTTTCCACGTTGACCTGGCCGGGGATCGAACCCGGGCACTCTCGTGTCGCAGGCTGGCGTGTTGACCACTGCGCCACGGAGCTACCCAAATAGTATAATTCAATTGTGAAATAAACTAAGCTGAATACTATTTTTGCTTTTTAAAATTTAATAAGCTATAATAGTATCTATACTTTTAACATAAATATGAATAAACAACTAATTTTTGTCGCTAAAATTTCACATTTTGACGATAAAAAGGTAAACTACAGTTTTTAATCTAGTAAAATTTGTGTAAAATTAGATACTTGAATAATAATACATACTTAGATACATAAATCCTCTGTCTGCTCTGACCAAGTATAGCTCTGGTAGTACAGAGAGTGTCATGCTCCTGCAGTGGAGACTAAAAAGACCTGATGATGATGAGATACTTGGATTCGGCTTAGGGCGGCTGATATGTCGCATTGGAAGAATAGACAACAAAACCAGACCCTGGGCTACACCTGTAGCCTACGCACCCGTTATAAAATGAAATAAAATTAAAAAAACCATTTGTTCTACCTCAAAATTATTACAATACTAGCTTTCGCCCGCAGCTCTGCCCGCGTCAATATCGATCCCTCGGGAATAGACTCACTTTCGCATTTATAATCCTAACTAATATTATAAATGCGGACGTGAGTTTGTTTGTTACGCTTTCACGTTGTAACTACTGAACCGATCATCATGAAATTTTGCATACACGTTAACTGGGGTACGGAGAAGGACATAGGGTATATTTTATCCCGGGAACATTACTGTTCCCGAGGGATTGACATTGACGCAGGCAGAGCTGCGGGCGAAAGCTAGTACATATTAGATAAAATTGGTTTTCAGCGGGCGAAAGCTAGTATTAGATAAGATTGGTTTTATTAGAGATCAATTTACTAACTTAGAGATCAATTTACTAACATTATTTTAATGAATATATTTTTTAAAACGTACAAATTGGTGTATTAAAATACGATACGCGCCCGTTATAGTGTTAAATCGTTAGATAAAAACTGTATCAAGCATAAAATCAAATCGACACACTTAATACCAAAAAACACATGTTCAGACACAAAACATAACAGATCAAGCCGCGTACCAAAACCATGTCAAAACGCACGCGTGGTTGAATTCGTTAATAAATATCTTACGGCAATTAAAAAAGGAGACCAAGAGTGAGTTGGACTAGACAGTACTGGGTTCCGTTAAGATTTAACTTGAGAAATAAAAGAAGTGTTTTAAAACCTTAAAAAACGCAAACGTGTTTGAATTTGTTAATAATATCTTACGGCAATTTAAAAAGGTGACCAAGAGTAACTTGGATTATATAGTGTTAGGTTCCGTAGAAACTGTAAAGATTTAAATTAAAAAATAGCCGTTATTATAGATTGACGAAAACCTTCTAATTTGCCTTCAAATCCAAAATCTCTTTATTGCCTTAGAAAAAAGCATGAGACAGTCATACAAAACTCTGTTTTTGTCATGTGATCACGGATCCCCAAAAAGACCTTTTTTGAAACACAAAAACGGAGCGTGACGCCTCAGGCCTCATCAGGGAGGAATCTAAATAATTATACTTTGTGCGTAATGATTGAAAGGTCTTCACTTTCTTGCGCAGAGTAGGGGCATATAGACACTGCAAGTGGAAGAATTTGATTAATTTCTACATATGATGTATACATAGTATCTATATAAATAACAATTCATCCTCCGGGCCGGGAGCGTGACAATTTGCAAGTCTCTTCAAAATACATACATACATTTTTCGGTGCAGACAGAGCCTGGGTCTTAAGGACCAATTTTTTTCGGCAAACGAGCAAGCGAGTCACCTGATGGTAAGCGACCACCGCTGCCCATGGACAACTGCAACACCAGGGTGTAACAGGAGCGTTGCCGGCCTTTCAAGGAATTAGGGAAAGGAGGAAATGGGGGAAGGATGGGCCTCCGGCTCTCTCACTTACCGAACGAAGCATAGAAGCGGTTAAGCTCCAACTCAAACGTCGATTTTCTGTGAGAGTGTGGTACTTACTTCCCCGGACGAGCCGGCCCATTCATGCTACTAGCAAAAATGAATTTTGCCGGTAACGTGGCTCTACCACAACTAAAACCTTTAAAGTCACGTTTAGCATTTTGGATAATGGAATCAAAATAGTGATGGTTTGCTAGCCGCATCGTCTACTAATATACTTACTTAAAAGCCGATCAGCGTGGGTACATTCAACGTTTTTTCTTTTCTCCTAAACCAGCATGGAAAACGTATGTGTCACGTCTTTACCCCTTACGAGGTAGATAGATCCTAAGGCCATTACCTACGCTAATACCCTTAATATTATTGTTAGGGAGCGTGTAGAGAACCCAAGCATTATATTTCATACTAGCTTTCGCCCGCGGCTCCGCCCGCGTCAATGTCGATCCCTCGGGAATAGTACGTTTGCCCGGGATAAAAGGTAGCCTATGTCCTTCTCCGCACTCCAGAGAACTTGTACGCAAAATTTCATGATGATCGGTTCAGTAGTTACGGCGTGAAAGCGTAACAAACAAACAAACAAACAAACAAACAAATAAACAAACAAACTCACTTTCGCATTTATAATATTATATTCAAATCAAATATTCAAATATTTAAATATTCAAATATTTAAATATTCAAATACTTAAATATTCAAATATTCAATCAATATTCAATTTTAATATTTCATATAAAAAACCGACTTCAATCAAACTACTGAACCGATTATGATGAAATTTAAATGGGACCAACTTGAAAGCAAACCCTTATAAATGACGGGAGTTCTAAGGTAACAAACATTTAAAAAGATATAACCGAAGTGATAATCTCCTTCTTTTGTTTGAAGTCGGTTAAAAATAGTGGGGTATTGTAAGCCGCATCGCCTATTGACATATTTCTATGCTTTTCGCCCATTCCCTGGTCCGGCTTCTACGGTCTGCGCGGAAAGAGATGCTGGTACATTTTTTTTCTTTAAATTGTAATGTATCTTTGTGGTGCAATAATAATTAGCCGTCTGGTATCCGGCAGAGTAGAATAGGACCACTTCAAGTCTTCCCGTGGATGTCGTAGAAGGCGACTTCGGAAATACAAGCTAAACAAAGCTTTTAAACATCTAAGACACCTCTCCAACCCGTCTGGCCAGCGTGGAGAGTGTAGGCCAAGTCCTCTGGCTGCTCTGGCCAAGTATGGCCCTAGTAGTACAGAGAGGGTCGTGCTCCTGTAGTGGAGACTAAAAAGAACCTGATGATGATGGTGCAATAAAGTATTTTTACTTACTTACTTACTTACATTCTACGTTATATATTTTCTGCCATACCAGCATACAAGGACCAGGATAAATATTTTTAAATATTCAAACTCAATTTTGCCATAAAAGGTAATATTAGTTAGTATCATACATAATTTTTCTACGCAAAATGTTATTTTTCGACGAAAAATGTTGTGGATTAGTAAGGTATTTAGTTCCAATTTTGTCGAAGCATGTTGATGACAATGATTATATAAATAAATAAATGTATAGGGACATATCACACAAATTGAGCTAGCGCCACAGTGATTGTGTCGTAGGATACTAACTCAACGATACCACATTTTATAAAAGACTAGCTTTCGCCCGCGGCTCCGCCCGTGTTAATGTCGATCCCTCGGAAATAGTATTTTTTCCCGGGATAAAAGGTAGCCTATGTACCTTTTATCCCGGGGCTCCAGAAAATTTGTATGCAAAATTTCATGATGATCGGTTCAGTAGTCACGGCGTGAAAGCGTAACAAACAAACGAACAAATAAACAAACAAACAAACTCACTTTCGCATTTATAATATTAGTAAAGATAAGAATAAGGATACTTATATATATAAACATATATTTATCTACTTGTCGAAGCATGTGCGTGCCGATAAACATGTGTATATTTTTTATTCAATTTTGCATGAATTATGAAGTTAAATTAACAAACTGCTTTTACATCATACAATTAAGTAGGTATACAGCATCTTTCCATACCAACACTTGACACACCTGAATCACAAAATACAGATCAGATAACAGCCGCAAGCACATTTGCACGTACGTCGATGTCGAGGTAATCAATATGCCGTCTCTTTCTCATCACGGAGTTTACTCACGCGGAACGGAGGAAAGAGAGAAACGGATATAGATTCGAAGAGACACGCCCCTGATTTCCTGATAGACGCAAGTGGCCTGGTCATGCGCTTGTGGTTTGTTCTTTTTATGCATATTGGTTTGACCCTTGTTTAATTTTCTGGAGTTAAATATTTTTTCGGATAACACAATGGTTTTTTTTTTCAGTAGTTCCATTGACATTATGAAGTTAATGGAACTACTGAGAAATAAATCTCTCACTAGTTCCATGGAACTGTTTGCCAATGAAACTAGTGAGAATGATCCTTAAATACAATTAAAATTTGAATTTAATTTGTCTTTATCACTGTTAATTAATTTGCTTCCTGGTTCCTGACTTTATTTATTACTTTAAAAAATATCACAAAAGTGATCAAAATGAAAAAATCAGCTGCGCATGAATAAAACATTGTTATTTTCATGTTTTCATGACTTTTATTAAAATATTTATTGTCTTTATTACTTTCAATTGACCATGTGAGAAATAAAGCCATATAAAAATACCATTCCTATTCTTTTCTTTTTCTCCAAGAATTTTAAGTTTTTTTTTTATATAACTATTGAAATATTACGGAACAACGGAATGAATAAAACACATCTGGCTTTAAAAATAATTGCCTTTATTAGTGCTGCCATGAAATAAAATTTTGCAATTTTACCAAAAAAAACGTTTCTTTAAGACGAGCCTGTTTTTAAGATTCATGCTATACTATCAAAAATGAATTTTGCCGGTAGTGTGGCTCTACTACAACGACTAAATATTTATGTCTTCATTATAAAAGAAGATAATAGAATTTTTTGCTCAACGCATAGCATTGCCATCCAACGTGGCAATGTGGCCAGCCTTTTAGGCACCCTACCGCAAGGCAATGCTCTGCGTGACATTTTTTATTTATAGATAACTTTAGTGTACATATTAAACATTTATACTTAGTTCTAGTTGTTACTTAGTATTAGGTATATTGTTTTAAAGTCATCAACTCAGCTTTCACAAGTTAAGCGAGACGTCAACAACAGAGTGAGTTTTATGTTATATTAAAGAGGTAATAAAGTAGAAAAATAGAAAAAAGAAAATATCACAATTTTGTCAAGATATTGATATATTCAATGCCACCACTACAACAAAAAGATTCTTTAATGCCATAATTTATAATTTCATCTATTCTAATTTGTATTTATTTGTAATTTTAAATTCTGTATTTACTGTGAGCTAATACATTTATGAGCATGCTGTGTTCGCACTTAGAAGGTTGTTTTAACATAATAAAAAGTATGTATGATTTGTTTAAAAAAAAAGTAATAACCAGTTTGCGAACAAATAAATAAAAAAAAATCACAAAAGTGACCAAAGGGAACATACCAGCTGCGCATGATTGAAATCTTGTCATGCGCCTCGTGTTCCAAGATTTGTATTAAAATTATCTTTATTGCTCTATCCGTGGGACTCAGAATCTTCTTTTAAATGTTTATTACTGAATGACTCATAATTACCCACGATTTAGCGTTTCTAAGACCAGGAGAGGCCAGTCGTTGAATTCTGATTCAGTTATGTGAAATGACAAAATTAGGCGGATGCGTTTTATTCGACTAACAATACAAATAAATGTAAAAACGGTGACGGAAATCAGTCACTGTAGCGTACGTGAGTTTGAAATAAAGATATGAATTATGTGAGAAAAATTAGGAAGATTTTCATTGAATGAAATTGTGCCATAATGACGGTATACCCTTTTAAACAAGAATTTTTGATATCGAATTCATTCGTAATTTCTGAGACAACAAACATTAGAAAACACACAAGCGAATTGATAACCTCTTTTTTTAAGTTGGTTAAAAATAAGCGAAAGCCTCCCTATATTAGTTCTACACAACATTATTTGTTCTAAGCGCATATTTCTGAGGAATTCGTATAATTTCTTTTCTAAAATGTTTAATTCCATGGTCCATATCTGTCACTGAAATGTACGCTCTCGTTTGGTTTCAAATTCGGTTTCTATCTACATCCTATAGTCCTTATATATGTAGGTATTTAATCATTTAAGACTGAAAATAATTTTTTAACGAGTATCTCAGAAATATCGTATAAAAGCTCAATCATATGTAGGGTTATGAATTCAACCAAATTATGAATAGGTAAGGAATATAATTTTAAAAAACTACTATAACAGGTTAGTTTCCTGGGTCGTAATAATAACATAACAATTAGTCCGACAGTTAGATAATAAAAAAATATTGGACACGTATTTTTTCTTTTGTCAAATAAACGATAAATGATAAAGATAGAACGCGTCAAAGTTCAGGAGTGGGTTCGTGACTCGTGACGTCAAAGTTTGCTAAAAATTGTAGCAAACTATGACGTCACGCGGAACTTCAAAGAGCTATATCTTTATCATTTTTTGTTTAATAAACAAAAGAAAAAATACGTGTCCAATATTTTTTGAATATCTAACTGACGGACTAATTATATTTTTTTAGGAAACTAGCCTATTAGGGTTTAGTGGCTCGGCTTTATTTTTCAATTATATCTAAAGGCTATCTCTCATATTTAGCATAGTAACAGGCCATCCGAACTATGGCACTTTTCAAATAGAATAGCTATTAAAAAATAGCTCTAATCTGTATAATCGATACATGTATGTTCTATTACTAGTTTAACTGCCGTTTCTTTACCTTTCACCTTATTTTCTTTACCACTCGCATTGATTGCTTTCCGACCGTGAACAGTCTTACATGTAAACGTGGACTGTACACAGAAAAACTCACATTTGTATATTTTTTCCATCGGTGTATCCTTCCATTCAACTATATTAGTATCGATATAAAAAAAATCGATCACGTCCAACATTTTCACAAAATTTCAGCTACTCTATACTAGATGTCGCTACGTGCCTCACTAAACAACAAATCGACTCATGCGCACGCTCACTAACGCCATCTATTGGCACCGATCTTGAACTTCAGCCACCAGCGTAACCAGACCTCCAATACTCCCCAACCCACAAAGCTAATATACGCGATTGAACCAATAAGACAGTTGAAGTTATATTGGTCGTCAATAATTCGATTTTAATGGTAGGTAGGATTGTGATAAATAGAGATTGGGAAGGCTTAAGTACACAATTGCTTTCATAAATGATGGCTGACTGATGAAGGATAATTTGATCTGGACATTTTAATATATTGGGAGGTATTTGTGAGGTGACGGCGACGAATTAAAGGTGGTTGAACTGAGTCTAAGTTGTGTTTAAGTTATGTGTTGCTTTCACCGACTTTGAAAAGGTTATGTCTTAAATGAACATGGTAAGGTAGCTTAGCCGTGTGGTATCCGGCAGAGTAGAATAGGACCACTCCAAGTCTTCCCGTGGATGTCGTAGAAGGCGACTTAGGAAATATAAGCTAAACAAAGCTTATAAACATCTAAGACACCTCTCCAACCCGTCTGGCCAGCGTGGAGAGTGTAGGCCTACTCCTCTGGCTGCTCTGGCTAAGTATGGCCCTAGTAGTACAGAGAGGGTCGTGCTCCTGTAGTGGAGACTAAAATGGACCTGATGATGATGATGATGAAGGTAGCTAAAGTTCTTCGGACCCCGGGCTCTAGCTGAGGATGAAACCTGTGATCCACTCAGATTCCAAATTCAATTCTTATTGTTAGAGAGACGAATACTGTGCCGACCCCACATAAAAAGTGGGATAAGGTAAAGGAAGAAGAAGAGAGACGAATAATCTATACTTCTAGACTAATATTATAAAGAGGAAAGATTTGATTGTTTGTTTGTTTGTTTGCATCGAATAGGCTTTGAAACTACTGAACCGATTTGCAAAATTCTTTCTCCATTAGCATCCTACATTATCCCTGATGAACATAGGCTATTTAAATACCTATATTTTCCCGTGCGAAGCCGAGACGGGCCACTAGTAAGTATATAAGAGACTCATATCTTTACTTCCAAAGTATTCTAAATCAGATCAAATTAAAAAAGCTAAAACTTAATTATGGTAATAAATTACTTGACTAACTAGTACTATCGCTTTTTAATATTTTTCATTATTTTAATCTGGCAAATGCAAAACAATGCAAAATAATTCCTAATTATACAACAAGTAATCTACTTACATATAATATATAGGTAGTTATAGGTGTAGATTTTTAAATTTGATCTGATTTAGGAGTAGAAGAATAAAATGATGGGTTCGCTAATGTGAGCCTCTGAAATATTAAATAAAAAAAAAGTAAATAAATAATAATGAATTAAAATTTATTAAATAATATTAAAAAGTAAAATTTTAAGATTTTTGTGTTATAAGAACTATACAAAACTACCGCCTACAATATTTATTGATAACGTTCCGGATGTACGCAGTATTGGCTCACGGTGTTTGAAGGTTTTGCAGTCTTGTGATGAGCTTAAGGTTGTATTAAATTGATGACAGGATCCCAAGCTGGTGGTAACTGCCAACCATCCTCTCTATTGAAATTAGGATGTTTTTTTTTAAATTTTAATAGCCTCACGAAGCATTCTTGGAATGTATCTGTTTTCTTTTGCAAGGACTTGAGGATTATCAAAACGCATATAGTGGTTGGGTTTGTCTAAGGCATGTTCACAGACTGCAGACTTGGTTGAGCATCTATTCTTCATGTCAGCAATATGTTCTTTAATTCGGGTACCAATGCTTCTCTTTGTTTGCCCAATGTATGATAAACCGCGAAAACATCAGAAACCTTTATAGGTAAGTAGTTATTTTTTTAACATTTAGCCACTAAAATTATACTAGTTGATATTTCTATTTGGACTAAGTAAAAAGCGAAATTATGAATTATGATAAATCTGATAGATAAACAGAAATACATTCTACCTATTTTAAAACTGAAGATCAAAAAAGAATAATATTGACAGCTCCGCTAATGTGGGAAGTTACACGCCCACAAATTCAAAACCCAAAAAAACAGGTAAAAAAATGTTGATACCTGTATAAATAATTTAAGAAAGCATTTCAACAAGCAACAAAAATGAAAAAAAAGTAGAATGTACCAGCTGCGTCTCTTGATCTAAGGAATCATGTCAATAGGCAATGCGGCTAGCAACCCATCAGTATTTTGATTCCGTTTTCCATATTAACGCCAACTAACGCGCTAAACGTGTTCTTAAAGTTATATATATGGCTTTAACTTTGTTCTATGTTGTACTTCAACAAGCAGATCTGGCTAGTTTATTCTTGCGACTTTGTCCGCGAATATAATAGCCTCTGTACTATACTAATGTATAATTCTAAAGTTTCGTCAAGATGTGTTCAGTACTTTTTGCTTGAAGAAGTAACAAATACACATTTTTGCAAACCCGGAACCCATTGTGCGCGAGTCCGACACGCACAGCTGACTTTTTATTTTATATTGTTAAATACCATCATCATCAGCATCAGGTCTTTTTAGTCTCCATTACAGGAGCATGTCCCTCTCTATACCACCGGAGCCATACTTGGCCAGAGCAGACAGAGGATTTGGCCTGCACACTCCTTGCTGGCCAGACGGATTGGAGAGGTCTCATTGATGTTTATGAGCTTTCTTTAGCTTGTATTTCCTAAGTCGCCTCTTGCGACATTCATGGGAAGACTTGGAGTGGTCCTATTTTACTCTGCCGGAAACCACACGGCTGTTTAATACCATAAGGTAGTACTTGTGGGTGATACGGAACCCTTAGTGTATGTGAATCCGATTCCAACATCATCATCATCATCAGGTCCTTTTTAGTCTCCACTACAGGAGCACGACCCTCTCTGTACTACTAGGGCCATACTTGGCCAGAGCAGCCAGAGGACTTGGCCTACACTCTCCACGCTGGCCAGACGGGTTGGAGAGGTGTCTTAGATGTTTATAAGCTTTGTTTAGCTTGTATTTTCTAAGTCGCCTTCTACGACATCCACGGGAAGACTTGGAGTGGTCCTATTCTACTCTGCCGGATACCACAAGGCCGATTCCAACTCTTGACTTTTATTATTTTGTTTGTGAAAAAAGCGCTTTGATCCAAAAAATACAAAGAAAAAATGCCGAACGCAAGTTCTACTCGCGCGCGAGTTCTACTAGTTATAGATTATGTATTTATTCCGGTTTATCAACTCAAATACTGCAAAGTATTTGTGTAATGGGGTACGTGCACATTTTTTTTGTTGTTGTGGAAAGTTATGTGTGTTCAGAGTATTTTTACAGACTGCAGACTTGGTTATGAATCTGTTCTTCATGTCAGTAAAATTGTAAGCGGTAATAGTTTTACATAATTCTTATAACATAGACAAATATCAACTTTACGTAAGGTGTAATAATGATGTCATACATACATAGTATCGCATATGTTTCCCTTGCGGTGTAGACAGTGCCTAGGTTTTTAAGACCTTATGGACATTTAGCATGTTTGAGGGCGTGTAGATGGAAAACACGATATATCCGTTAAGGGTTTTAATTTGAATTAAACACAAATTAATTTCAGTCACAAATAATGGGTCAAATAATGAAGCAAGTCAAAATATAAAATAAAATAAATACAAGATATATACCAATAACCTGTCACTAAATGTTTCCGGTGCAAAGGTGCCCAAAACAATAGCCGTATTAACAAATACGGCTGGTGTTTTGGGTAAAGAATGGCCACTATCCAATGCGGTCATTAGATAGCTATGGCCATCCTTTGCACCAGAAAAGCCTTCCAGCATTATCACGTAAAATTATTATCCGTAATCATACTTTACAGATAAAAAATAATATATTTTTATTCAATCACTTACAATGGTCACAATATATGGCTGGAGTCTTCATTTAAGTATAAAATATACTTGTGATTGGAGTTTCTACTCTTCCTAAGTTACAGACAACCAATGTTTTTTTATAGCATTACAATGCACGGAATATTATCAAAGAAATGTTCAAAAATATACAATACTAGCTTTCACCCGCGGCTCCGCTCGCGTCAATGTCGAACCCTCGGGAATAGTACTTTTTCCCAGGATAAAAGGTAGCCTATGTCCTTCTCCGCACTCCAGAGAACTTGTATGCAAAATTTCATGATGATCGGCTCAGTAGTTACGGCGTGAAAGCGTAACAAACAAACAATCAAACAATTTCACTTTGGCATTTATAATATTAGTAAGGATACTTGTGATTGGAGTTTCTACTCTTCCTAAGTTAAAGACAACCAATTTTTTTATAGCATTACAATGCAAGGTGTAATTTTAAAGAAATGTTCAAAAAATATACAATAAACACTACATTAGCCGTTTAACACATTCAAACGACCAATTGAGATAACAAACAGATCAATTTGTGCCACCATTGTATGGTAAGCACGAGGAAATTGAGACAGGACGCTTTCCGGTGCTTAATTGTCAAGCTTAAAGCTCACGTGGTGGTCATTCAGTGATATTGTTCTTTTTTATGATATAGGACGGCAAAGGAAGTTTTAGTTGTGGTAGAGCCACGCTACCGGCAAAATTCTAGTCCGGGGAAATACCACACTCACACAGAAAATGGACGTTTGAGTAGAAGCTTTACCGCTTCTATGCTTCGTTCGGTGAGTGAGAGAGCCGGTGGCCCATCCTTCCCCCATTTCCTCCCCCCATGTCCTTTCTCCAACTCCTTGAAAGGCCGGCAACGCTCCTGTTACACCCTGGTGTTGCAGTTGTACATGGGCAGCGCTGGTCGTTTACTATCAGGTGACTCGCTTGCTCGTTTGCCGTCCTATAACATAAAAAAAAGGAACAAGCAAGGCACTTGATGGTAAGTGATCACCGCTGTCCATGGACAACTGCAACACCAGGGTGTGACAGGAGTGTTGCTGGACTTTCAAGGAGATAGGGGAAGAGGAAATGGGGTAAAATGGAGCTTCGGCTCTCTCACTCATCGAATAAACTATTTTAACCTTCGAAAAAAGGCGGGTTGTTATAGTTTGAGGCCTATGTCAGTCTGTGTTTCATTTGCTAAACTGGTGGATGATGAATACGATTTTCTTAATTTGAGTAAGATTTTACAGGATAGGTTTAATTTATCTTATTTAGCATACTTTGTTTAGTTGTTTCCAGTTTGGTTAGGACATTGCAGGCTTGAATCACCTGATTGTCTAATAATAAAGATGATTCCGTGCTTCGGAAGGCACGTTAAGCCGGTGGTCCCGGCTGTCATCTGGTAGTCGTTAAAGGAACCACGTCAGAGGCCGATAGGCGGTTCCGAAGAACCCTGACACCAGGGTGTGCATGGTCGATTGACCGTGGCACCTACTCGAAATGATGATGATGATCTTATTTAGGTCAGCCAACGGTTATACGTGTAGACTAAAAACTCAAATAAATGAACAGCACAATATTGATAGAAGTGCAACCAACTACGCTATCCACAGCTTACTAAGTGAGAATTACGTGTGTTCCTGAACTTCGAGTGTTCTCTATAATATAGGAATAGTTTGTTTTAACAATTATAATAAAAATTAAAGAATAATAATAATTTAACAATGTTACCGTCACCCTCTGTTTAGCTGCTCCCCGGCTCCACAAAGGCTTAAAAGTCATCATAGTTTCACTGCCAAGGTAGTTGCTTTGGACAGTAACATCCATACGGCACGGATGAAGCTATGGGAGAGTGACCACACTACAGCAAATTTTACCACCCTACAAGAGCGTCTACCTGGCCACAATTTGCCTTGGCCCATCTGGAAGTCACTCAATAGTCTGCGAACGCAGGTGGGTGCGAACGATGCAAAGACAATCTGGCCAAGTGGGGAATGATAGATACTTCGCAAAACGTTTGGGAGTGTGGACACTCTCCCCAAACTATGGCGCACCTCCTCTCTTGTCCAAAGTGCCCGAACACCTGCACTCTGGACGATCTCCTTACAGCATCTAAGGAAGGAATAGAAGTGGCCCATTATTGGGCTGCAAAAATATAGGAACTAAAATACCATCGACTCGAAAAGAAGAAAAACAATGTTAAAAGCGAAAACAATGGTTTCACATGTTATGTTAGCTAAATTATGTTAACTAAAGTTAAAAACAACGGTTTTTAATTAAAATTACATTTACTACAACAACTAGTAGTATAATTAATATACAATTAAAATTAAGTTTTAGTTAGCAAATTAAACTTCCCACAATGATATCATCATCATCCTTTCTGCCGTAAGACGTCTTCTTCTGGACCAAGCCTCTTCCATTAAAATAAAATAGTGAATATAAAATCGTTTATAACAAGACATTCAATAATTTCGACTAGTATTTTTGGAACCCGACAACATGCATGAACTTGATCGACTTCAAAATAACTGTTTACGCTTCATTTTTGGGCTACGCAAGTACGACCATGTGTCGGCTTGTCGCAATCAACTCAAATGGTTACCCATTCGCCAACGTCGCAAGTTGCATATTCTCACAACTTTATTCTCCATCCTTTTCGACCCGAAAACTCCATCGTACTTGAAGTCCAACTTTACTTTTCTGGGTGACACCCATGTCAGAGAACTTCGCTCTTCAAGCAATCTCCTTCTACATACGCCTCGTCATCGGAGTGGGTTTTTCGAACATTCTTTTACAGTACAGGCCGTGCAGCTTTGGAACTTCCTCTCAGTCAGTATTCGCAAGGCACGCAGTCGTCTGACTTCTAAAAACGCAGTACGCGCTTATTATCTTAATGACATAACGAAGAGTATTTGAAAAGTATTTATGTAAATAGTATTTATATATATATGTATCAATATTTGGTATTTATGTATTTTGGTATGTAAGTTTATTATGATTTTGTTTAACTATATATAGCTTTTGTTTTGCACTTACTTCTACATTTTGTTCTTGGCATCACCTGTTGGTTGACTGGTAGATAAAGCCTACGGCTTTAAGTCCGCCAATTACTTGTTTGTAATGAAGTTTTTAAATAAATAAAATAAATGCATAACTTCCTTCTGACGCGGTCGGCTAAAATCCAGTAGCGGCCACACAACTCATCGGGAGCCGATTTTAAATTAATCCTTTATTGACGGCTGACAGGTGCTTCGTCATTCCGGACCGACCTTCATTTCGGCTACCGAGCCGCCAAGTGAATTTTAAGCCGAAGTGTTTCTTCCATGCTGTTCTGCGAGTAAAGGAGAAACATTGAATTTGCCAAATGTATTTTTTTTAGGTACAGATCATTAAAGATAGAAAAAATGTGTATTGAATAAAGTTATTTAAAATAGGCACAGAGAAGCTACCGCCACTCTTCCACTAAAGCGCTTATAAACAAAGTCAGAATCTTAGGAAAGCTCAAGCTCAGCTTCGCGTAGCTCAGCCACTTTGTGTTGATCAGCTAAAACAAAGAGTAAAATAGATGCAAGATCGAGCTGTATGATGTGATGACTCACTAATTACGATCGACGCCTGCCGCGTCTCACAGCCATTAACATCAATTTAATCTTGTTAATTTAATCCACCAGCCCACGCGCAAGGAAGTCGATAATCAGCATTTACAGTATCGCTATCAGAATTAGGATGTTTTAAATTTCATCGTTTTTGATGGTCATTCTAAGTCTTCGAGTACAATTTAGAAGATTGACAGATCAGGTTCTTCCGGTCTGGTATTCTTCTTAATTGGTATTAGTGAAGTGCCGGAGTTAAATTCTCTGTTCTCATGAATTCCTTCTCACGGAAATTTTATTGAAATATCAATAATTCTTGAGAATTTCTCAATAATTTCCGAACTTGAGAGAAAGAAGAAATTCTCGGGAAAAAATCCAGACCAGTTCTCACCGTTCTTGAAAGTTTCGACAGCACAACACTAATTGGTATCATCTTTGATGAAACAAGGAATCTTTGGAAGAGACCTATTCAGCACCTTTAATCATCTTTATTATCAGACCTGATAGCCTGATAATAAAAATGATTCTGTGCTTCGGTCCCGGCTGCCATCTGGTAGTAATTAAAGAAACCACGTCAAGGGCCGAGAGGCGGTTTCGAAGAACTCTGACACCAGGGTGTGCATGGTCGATTGATCGGGTCGCCTACTCGAAATGATGATTCTGAGTCTTCGAGTAAGTACAATTTTGTAGATTGACATATCAGGTTATTCCGGTCTGGTATTCTTCTTAACTGATATCATCTTTTATCTTTCCACGATGAATAATACAAACAAGAGATGCACTGAAACTATATATAGCGGGCGTTACGTGTTTATACTACACTTAACAAATATCCTCTTCTAGCTAACTAACATTTTTTTTTTTTTTTTAGATCAAAATATTTATTTATTTTAATTAATTAACTCAAACTCAAAGGTACCCATAACACTAGCTGCGTTTCCCCTTTGGATAGCTATGGATATCCTTTGAACCAGGTACCACCCAGAGCGGTAGTCATACCCACGGTCCCTTAAGCGACGTCCGATCTCCCAAATAAAGTCCTTGGCTTCCGGGCACCACGGGCCGGCTGTCTCAACAGCAACCGGCACGAATTCATAGTTGGAGGACAGCACTGAATATTTTGTCATTTTGTGAGCCGCCGCTGCTTTAGCAGCAGCCCCCGGCAGCCGTGAAGTGTTTGCGAGATAAGTAGCCGCAAAGGTGCTTACACAAGTTGCTAACTAACTAAACTAACATCATAATTTAGTTGTGGTATACCTACGCTACCAGTACTTTAAAGGACAAGGGCCTCTCCCAGAGATTCTTTGAAATCCTTCTAAACTCTCTATCTACTTAAAACTTTCATCTGTCACTATCACTATCTTTCTGTATTCATCATTAGCATATCTTAATATATATAAATCTCGTGTCACAATGTTTGTCCTCAATGGACTCCTAAACCACTTAACCGATTATAATAAAATTCGCACACCATGTGCAGTTCGATCCAATTCGAGAGATAGGATAGTTTTTAACTTATGGCGAAACGAAGTTCGCCGGGGCAGCTAGTATATTTATATATATTTAATAGTTTAGTTTATATATGAATTATATAATTAAGTATATATTTATTTAAAATATGTATATTACTATTATACTTATTTAATCAGTTTACCTTTTGCGCCGCACAACTTTCCCCGTTTTATCCTTATGGTTGACTGGGAGAGAATGCTCATAGCATTAAGTCCGCTAATTGTAACAATTTTACTTGGGTACAATAAAGTTTTAATAAATAAATAAATAAATTCTTCTATGGGAGGATATTGCGATACTATCCACGTTTATATTCGGGTTGGCGAGCGAGTCAGTTTTGTGCTACCAACGCTGCTGCCCATCGGAAATTATTACTAACTTATATTGGGTATTACTAACTTGGATCATTGGAGGAAGAGCAAGTAGCAGCTCGGGTAGCCAGGCGCGCGTACCCGATGCCATACCTGCAACCACCGGACAGGCAGTTGAAGATGACGTAGGTATCAACACTAATATTGAAGTCATCATCATCATCATCAGGTCCCTTTTAGTCTCCACTGCAGGAGCACGACCCTCTCTGTACTAATAGGGCCATACTTGGCCAGAGCAGCCAGAGGACTTGGCCTACACTCTCCACGCTGGCCAGACGGGTTGGAGAGGTCACTTAGATGTTTATAAGCTTTGTTTAGCTTGAATTTCCTAAGTCGCCTTCTACGACATCCACGGGAAGACTTGGAGTGGTCCTATTCTACTCTGCCGGATACCACACGGCTAAATATTGAAGTAGATTTGTGTAAATTTAACTTTTACTTAATAACAAACCAGTTGGACAAAAACACCTCCACTTCTTCCTGCCCCATTCTTTCTGACGAAAAGTTCAGATCTTTTGAATCGGCATCAACATTTCAACTCACTTTCATTATAAGCCTAATATTATCGTCAGTAATTAAGAATTTCTATAGAACGAAACCACGGCTATAAAACACCTTTCATCCTTCTAACCTAAAATTAATTTGATCCCAAATTAATCTAGCGCATCAACAAGTATATTAGGTACTACAAAAGGCACGATTTGTCATCACGTTCAAGTATTTATATGAAGGATGGAATTAATATAATAACAAAAAGCTATTGTGAGAGTTGAGATCGACGCAGGCGCATGTGATGGTGACGAATTGTGAGTTTCAATTCAAACAAATAATTCACTCTGTATGGTCGAGAGTGTAGTATAGAGTAAATTTTGAGATTAAACTTGAAAAAAAACATTAATTGGTGCTAAATATGTCCTAGAACCTTGCTATTACTTTTCAATTACTTACCACGAAAAAGTAAATCTTCGTAGCAGAAATTTGCACTGTTTTTCTAACAATTGAAAAACTACGTTCTGCTGTAGGCATCAAAGATGTGTTTCAAAATGTTGAGTATTTCTTGATCTAAAATTACAGGATAACACCATATTCACATACCGGTGGCCAAAAAGGAAAGAAAAAGAGGAAAGTAGATTGTAGAAAGTAGATGATCACGAAGCACCGACAGGTGCAGTATTTAGACTTTAACCTACCCGTTGGTTGTACTACCGCCGACATACCACAGTATTTTCCTTAGTTTAACCTTAGTTTAAGTAAACTAAGGTCGTAAGAAAATACTGTATATCGGCTGTTTGTAACCGATAAATCTGACGAAAGCATTTATTTGTCCAGTACTATATTTCATGCCATCTTGAACTGCTTGGGTGGTATTTTAATAACTTCACTCCCTTCCCAAATCCAACAAATTTCTATCCATCCCCACTTCAAAAACAGAAGAAACCGAAGAAACCAAAGTAACTGCGCTTGCTGTTAGTTTAGGTAAAGCAACCCACTATTTCAATCTCAAATTCAGCTATTCACTACAGCAAGAGTCTTATAAAAACTCTGAAAGGATTAGAAAGGTCGACAGATTAAGTTAATACCCAAAGACAATCTCAAAACTAAGACTTACGTTTTGACTTAGTTTGACTGAGTTTCATCTGAAACTCAAGCATATACTACAGTAAGAGAGTAATAAGAAATCTCTTAAAGGATTAGAGCTGGCGACAGATTTAGTATCCACAATAAGGTGAGCCTACCATTGATTTATGACCATGAAGCCTCGCTTCCAGTCGTTGACTCTATCGACAATGAATACTGACTCATCGGAATATTAGCCTTTGAAATTTAATATTAGCACGTTTTTGAAATGTCGCTAAGGTGATTTGACGTAATTTTTATTAGACCACATTTTTATAATTGAATTTAAAAAAGGTGAGAAAGAAATTAATGGCGTTAACAGAAATGATGAGCCCAAATAAGGAACAGGATAGAAGATAAAGTTTTCAATTTAGTTTCTGTTTATTAATAGCTATATGTGTATATCAATATTTTTATTCACTTATAGCGTACTAGCTTTCGTCCGCGGCTCCGCCCGCGTAAAGGTCGATCCCTCGGGAATAGTACTTTTTCCCGGGATGAAAGGTAGCTTATGTCCTTCTCCGTATTCCAGAGAACTTGTATGCAAAATTTCATGATGATCGGTTCAGTAGTTACGGCGTGAAAGCGTAACAAACAAACAAATAAACAAACAAACAAACTCACTTTCGCATTTATAATATTAGTAAGGATAAGGAAGTAAGGATGATAATATTCGGGTGGACAATGAAGATATGAAATGGGAATCCATCTTTTCTTATCAAAAATATTCCCTATAACCTTTATGGTCAGGGATGTCACCCTCAACTGCTGTTCCGGTGGTACGGCATCTGATACGCGCGCCCGGTCTCCCGAGCTGATGCTTGTTTTTCCCTATTCATCCGAGTAAGTAGTATCCCAAATACCTTTCATTCCCTTCCCAAATCCAGCTAATTGCTATCCTTCCCCAGCTTAAAAATACTTGCGATGGGCAGCACCGTCGGAAGTACAAGAAGCTAAAAACTGCGCTCGCCAACCCGCCTGCCAAGTGGTGAGTATGGTAATATCCTCCCATGGAATGTGGAATCCTTGAGAGAGGCCCTTGTTTAGCAGTGGAGTTTTTGTGGCTGTAATGATGATGATGATGATGATTAAGGTTTTCACCTTACCTTTACCTTTTCACCCTACCTTTACACCTTAACTTTACCTTAATAGAGGCACTATCGGCCTAAGCGTTCGGCTTGGGACGCATCTATCTCTCTTCCACCCTTACTACTAAAATGAAATCATCATCTGTAAACCGACTTTACGGACAACAATATTTTACCTCTTAAATAAATAATAAATAAATACCGCGTGATTTTTTACCTATGAACTAAATTGAAATCCTGGAATTAGAATCCCTAACTAAATACAGAAATGTAAGAAAAAAAGGTAAAACACGAAAAAAAAATTTTGACTTCCCATAGAAATTCGCCCAGCTGATTGGCAATTTTGTATGGGAGGTCCAATTTTATTTCTCGTTTTTTACCTTTTTTTCTTACAGTTCTGTATCCAATTAGGGATTCCGATTCCAGGATTTCAATATAGTTCATAGGTACAAAATCACGCTGTATATAAGGACTAATCACACAGTAAGTTCGAGATTTGTGTTATGGGATACTAACTCAACGATACTATATTTAACAATAAATACAGTTATAGATATACATCCAAGACCAAGGCCAATCTGAAAAAAATCTTATTAATATACATAATTCTTTGTCATATTCACCTGACCGGGAATCCAACACGGGCATCCTCGTGTCGCAGGTATTAAGCACTGCACCACGAAGCTCGCCAAATATTTTGCCAGAGAAAAATGGATAACTTGAAAGAAAAAGAAAGAAAGAAAAACTTTATTCGGCATAAAAAACAATAACAACAATAAATGAAAAATACTTAAGAACAATACCTACAGTGCCGTGTGGTATCCGGCAGAGTAGAATAGGACCACTCCAAGTCTTCCCATGGATGTCGTAGAAGGCGACTTAGGAAATACAAGCTAAACAAAGCTTATAAACATCTAAGAGACCTCTCCAACCCGTCTGGCCAGCATGGAGAGTGTAGGCCAAGTCCTCTGGCTGCTCTGGCCAAGTATGGCCCTAGTAGTACAGAGAGGGTCGTGCTCCTGTAGTGGAGACTAAAAAGGACCTGATGATGATGATGATGATGAATACCTACAAAAGTTAATCGCCGATAAGGCAGCCAGCTTTATGCTTATGGCGGTGAACCACAGCGCTGATTTTCAGTTGGTACCAAGGAGGACGTAGATAGCTTAACTATACATATATGAGATTATAACAAGCATAACTTTTTAAAATATATTTTTAACTACTCATTTTCCACACCATTTATATCTACGAAAAATTGAATTATAAGTACGAACAAAACAGCAACAATGAAATTGTCAATTTTCGTGAAATCATAATTGCAAAGTACTTGACGTTATTAAAATTGAAAATATGTGATGAAAAAATTTCGCCACAGGTAGAATTAGAACCCACAAACCTTCGACATTAGCCCGTCGATGCTCTCAACCACAGAGCTGCCGTAGATTCAAATCACCGCGGCGAATTTGTTCATCGCATATTATAGGTACGCGCATTCGAAGCATGCGTAATCTCCATTTTTTTCATCACATTATTTCGATTTTAATATTAAACCGAGCATTGTAATGCTATTAATATAATTATTTGACATTAGTTAGTATCGGCACAAAATATCAGGGAAATTAAAAATTGTTGACAGCAATGCCATCCATTTGCCGCGATAATGTAATTTCTTTTGTTTACGAATATAAAAGAAATAAAAGTAAATAAGGTAAATAATAAAAATAAAAGTAGAATAAATGGGTATCTCTTGAATAGGCATGTAACATCCTCGTCTTCATCGTCACTTACCGTCAGGTGAGATGGGAGACAAATGTCTACTTCAATTATTAGTAAAAAAAAAAGAAATGTGGCGACAGAGGAGACTTGGTGGGTAGGTGGGCAAAATCAGCCTCAGTTTTATAATTTCAATGCAAACAAGGCACGATAAATAACCCAGGTTTCCCATAGGTGGGGGCATTAGTGGATCTTATTGTCAACCTCACAATGCTGCCTGAATCAAAGCGTATAGTTGCAGTTAAAAATATTGCACGCCGGATGATGTATAATATCGGATGGGGGTAGGGCTGGCACTTATAAATAAAAATATACACGTACAAATCACACAGATCGAGTTAGCCTCAAAGTAAGTTCGAGAATTATGTTACGGGATACTGCCGCTCCGCTGTGGACAACCTTATCACGGTTGGTTTCTTTTTTTTTTGCGCCACTGTTAGCACCGTACTACAGCACAATTTTTGCGGGCTTGATTTCCGCTCAGTGTAACGCAACAGAGTTTATTTTTGCACGTTCTTATTCTTTTATAAGGAGTACGATAAATCAAGCTAGCCAATCATCTGTGTCCCGTAGTTTCTTTATTGCAAGTAATCGATTTTTGATAGTGAAATAACGTCGAAATCACGCACGTGGGTTGATGAACTTTGGTCAATATGTATGAAAAAAAATATTGTCCGTGAAATCGGTTTAAGGACGATAATTATACGCGACAATAGTGGAAGAGAGATAGATGCGTCACAAGCCGAACGCTTATGTTAGATGCGTCACAAGCCAAACGCTTAGGTCGATTGTGCCTCTCCTACACTTGTTCCACGCTCTCGCTTGCATGCAGAACGTGACACTTATTTGTGCGTGCAGCCGGTGTGCATCGATTTACAAGACGTTATCAAGTCAAAAAAATACCTTCATTCTGGGTTGGTCAGTTTTTCATGGCTTACGCACACCATATATCTTTTTACCTATTAAGGCGCTGTATCCCTTAACCGTTTGTAGCGGACATCGCGCAATATTTTATATATTTTTGTCATACCTATCGTCAGTCTGAGTTCAAATCCGTGTCTGCCATTTTCGTGCTAATTTTCACTTTTAATTTAATAATTCATTAATTATAACCAAATATTGTAATTTTTGTAGGTATCATTCTTGCTCATTTAGTTATACTTTTTATAGACGTATAAAAGTTGGTAGTTGTCGCTAAAAATATCAAGAAATTCGCGACGAAAATTTTTCTGGATATAGCTTTTTTGATATTTTATTCAGTTAGGTTTTAAATATTTTTTTGAACATATTTTGATGTATCCATTTATTTTGATCTTTGAACTGTACTTCATATTTTTTTCATGCTAGTATTCTTTGAAAAATAAGGCTAACTGCGCGACGAAAAAATACACGTTTTACGGTATCCTTGTGATGCACAGCGCCTTAAGTACTAGGAAAAATACAAATCTAATTAAACCACACACTTAAAAATTGGTTAAGCCAGCAAGCTACGGATAACAAAGGAACATACACATTACCATATACACATTAGCCTTTGTAGTCAGATGGGTAAAAACAACGTCAAATAGAAAATTATTGAAACTAAATTAACAACTTTGGTGCATATGTTACGATAAATGTTGCCAAATAAACTTTTTTCTTTCTTTCTTTTTTAATTTTCATAAACGCTTACCCGTACGCTCCTCACGTAATATACTCCTGTTTTATCATCCGCATTTATAGAAAAATTATACTCTTAATACATTTATTCACCGTTCCACCTCCTCTAAAATAAAGAATTTGTAAACATTGACATTTTCATGAATCAATTAACAGTTTAAAACGAAAGGTAACAACCCAATTATCTAACAAACCTGGCTGAGATATATATATGTATATATTTTTTTCATATATATTTTAATAGTATTAAAACTTACGCGAGAAAAATTCATTATAAAAAAACGTGAGTGAAACCGTGTTTTTATAGATATATATTTTACTTTATCATAAACATTTTAAAGTACTAACACTATAGGCATAGTTAGTGATTCTGCCATGTTTCGAACCACTTCGCATTTGTTTTATTTTGTAAAAACTTTTTGGCACTATTTTTAGAAAATAAGTTTAATAGTATATTTTTGTTAAATTGACTGTTTGTTGCCATAAAATAAAATAAATAAATAAAAAAAACAACATTTAAGAGACAACCCTATGCCGCAGCGTAGGCGAGAACACGGCGCGAAGCTTCGCGCTCTGAATGCAGCGGGAGTGCGATATTCTTGTATGTCTCTTATAAGCACACACATATACACAGATGTGTGCTTATGTGTTTCATTCAACTGATGTCTATACCTTGCCGTTTTATTACAGCTTGCCGGGGCAAAGACTATGTGATACTAACATATAAATTCGTTACTGCGTCATACGAAGATTTTATTTCGGTATCTTTTGGTTCTTCCATGCTGGTATGGAAGAAAAGAAAAAAACGTAGAATGAACCAGCTGCTTCTCTTCCCGCGCAGATCGTAAAAGGCGATTGAGGGAATGGGCGAAAATCTGAGGAATCATATTAGTAGGCGCGGCTAGCAACCCATCACTATTTTGATTCCGTTTTCCACCTAACGGCCACCAACATGCTAAGGGCGACTTTTAGGTCTTAAAGACCTGGGATCTGTCTACCCCACAAGGGAAATAGACGTGATACTATGTATGTATCGTTTGGAGAAATGAAAAACAGTGTATAGAAATTACTACAAAATAGCTGCTAATACAAAATTTTTAGGTACTTGAATAAACATACTCACGTCTTTATATCTTACGGGGTGGACAGAGAGGCCATAAGACCTAAAGGCCTCGGTTAGTGTGTTGGTCTCCGCGGGCCAGTGGTTAAGGCGTTTGCCTGTAGACCAGAAGGTTGTGGGTTCGATTCCCAAGGGAAGCATACTTTCTTTAGTTGTTTCCCTTGTGGTTAGGACATTGCAGGCTTAAATCACCTGATTGTCTGATAATAAAGATGATTCTGTGCTTCGGAAGGTACGTTAAGTCGTTGATCCTGTCAAAAACATATACAGGGTGATTTTTAATTAACTAGCACTATTTCAATGTTGACCATAATAAATAATAATAAATAAATAATAAATATATATGGAGAAATCACACAGATTGAGCTAGCACCAAGGTAAGTTCGAGACTTGTGTTATGGGATACTAACTCAACGATACTATATTTTATAACAAATACATATATAGATAAACATCCAAGACCCAGGTCAATCTGAGAAAGATCATTTTCCATCTTGACCTGGCCGGGGATCGAACCCGGGCACTCCGTGTCGCAGGCTGGCATGATAACCACTGCGCCACGGAGCTGTCATAATAGTCATAATAGAATATACATCCGCAAGAACAGCACAGTTGTTAACACGCCCGGGTTCGTTTCCCGACCGGGTCAAGATGCAAAACGATCTCTTTCGGATTGACCTGGGTCTTGGATGTCTGTCTGTCTGTATAAGTATCTATTATAAAATTTAGTATCGTTGAGTTAGTTAGCATCCTACGTACGACACAACATACTGGGGGAGGCTAGCTCAATTTGTCCCTATATATTAATATTTACTGATTTATTGGGGATATGGCATATGTAATGTAAACATGTTTCTCGTCTTATTGCCTTCTTTGAGTGAGTCTACCTACTGGCGTCTGCGTATTAAGTTGGGAGCACACTTTGTGTAGATAATCATTATGTCACGAACAGAATTAAACAAGGCTACGGCAGGCAGATATGGGAGTTTCGGTATGGATTTCATTAATAAATGAGCATAAATAGCTGCGCAGGTGATTTTTCATCTTCTTTATTATAATTTTAGTTAAGTTACGGCAAGGGCAATATCATGAAAAGGTATCGTAGTTTTAAGGTCAATTCTATTATCTACCTCTGTTTTTACATATATGTATAGATACTCGTATCTAGGACACTTTAGTTTAATAGCAAGCGTAAATTCACAATCCTAATTTTTTGTTGCTAGCCACCATAGCTCAATTTAAAAATTTCTTTTAACTTTAGACCGAGGTTAACGGTGTTGGTGTAACATTTAGTAATAAGCTCATTACCGTTATTTTTTATGTATTATATATTGTTATACTGTTTGTTAACCCGAAGTAAATAAATAAAAAAAAAAATAAAAAAAATGTTATTTATGAAAAAAAAAACAGACTTTCACACAGGTTATTAGCCGCATCGCCTATTGACATAATTCCGCAGATTTTAGCCCAATCCCTCGATCGGCTTTTACGATCTGTGCGGGAAGAGGAGCAGCTAGTACATTCTACGTTTTTTCTTTTCTCCCAGACCAACATGGAACATGGTTAGTCTATCTCTTCTGATTGTGTAACCCGGATGTCACGCTCAGCAGTTAGCGTGCCCGGGGTCCCCCTGTGACATGTTGGTCTGGCTGATGCCATCCCGTCATTTGAGACTTAGTAATAGGGACCCTATTACTAAGTCTCAAATGACGTGATGGCATTTTTAGCTTTAGCTACGGAACTCTAGGTCAAAAATGTGCAAAGAATAAAGAAGATCAATATACATACTATCACGTCTTTTTCCCTTGCAGGGTAGACAGAGTCCAGGTCCTTAACTCCGTAAGGTGGAAAACGGTATCAAAATAGTGATGGGTAAGCTGCATCGCTGATATGATATGATTCGGCAGATTTGTACCCATTCCCTCGATCGGCTTTTACGATTTGTGCGGGAAGAGAATCATCATCAAGTCTTTTTAGTCTCTACTGCAGAAGCATGACCCTCTCTGTACTACCGGAGCCATACTTGGCCAGAGCAGACAGAGGATTTGGCCTACACTCTCCTCGCTGGCCAGACGGGTTGGAGAGGTCTCATTGATAATTGTGAGCTTTGTTTAGCGTGTATTTCCTAAGTCGCCTCTTACGACCTCCATGGGAAGACTAGGAGTGGTCCTATTCTACTCTGCCGGAAACCAGACGGCTATGGGAAGAGAATAGCCTGGTACATTCTACGTTTTTCTTTTTTCCCAGACCATCACATAAAATAAGCATAAACATACTCTTTAAAAACAAACAGTATAATGAACATATGGACAATACTTTGTCTACTAATTTCATTGTGTGGTTCAATTCTTATGAATTAAAACCTGCTTTGATACATTCAGTAATACTTTTGTGTATTGTTTATTCTTTTGAAAATAAAGCGTTTGGTTGGTACCTACTAAGTGGTCTCGAATACAAGTCACTTCATTTTTAGTTTTATGTGTGAAGTAGACCTCGATTTTCAAATCTCAATGACTCGACTTTCGCCATTGTAGCTCGGCATTAACCAATGTGATGTGATGTTTAAATTTACATTATGAAGAAATCCGTAATAGAAAAAAATAGTTGAAAAAGAGCCACCACAAAAATTTACCAACTTTGTACACTAAACAACTAAATACGTTATATTAGAAGAGTAGAACTTAGCCACTCTTTTTTTAGAAAATCCTAACCATAATATAGTTTAAGAAATTTTAAGAAAAAATGATCATAGGTATTACGTACAGAGAACAAATTTCTGTTTCACAAACAAAAAGTTCCTTTTGTAGAAAAAGGAAAAAAGTTTTTTTGCTTATGAATATTAATTGAAAGTATAAAAAATGTGATTAATATTAATTGTAGAGCATAAGATGCGCTGACATGCCTTTAAAAATATAAAGAAAAGTAAAGGCCATTGCCAGAAGAGAACAACATTTTTTCTTTCGAAGTAAATATTGTCAAAAGTGAAAGTTTAAAATTGTATTTCTTTTTGAACGACATAATAAATGATAAAAGTGTTATTTAAATCACAAATCCAATCGACTTCGCGCCGAGAACTCATAGTACTAATGATTTTTAAAGCAACGCCTACAATTGTGAATCTACGTCTTTTGTCAGATTGAGGTTCGAGACCCATTGTCCAAAATGACACAAGTCCTGATTTATAACCTAAATTTATATAAACTATTAATATTTTAATTCGTGAATAGGTGTGGAGTGTTATTATTTTCACTTTGTGTTTGTATCTTTTGATTGTTCGATGCCTAATTAGTTTTTTTAGAATTTATTGAAAGTATAATTATATTATTAAAAAGGTATGCTTTCAAACTTATGAATGAATAGATTTTATGTAATAAATCTTCGTGTTGTTTGAATGGGTTTAGTTTGTTCGATTATAAAAACTGTTTAAGTGTAAGGTAGGTTATGTATGTGACATTTTGTTTCATCATCATCATCTAATGGTCCCGTTTAGATATTAAAGACCTAGGCTCTGTCTACCCCGCAAGGCAAAAGACGTAATAGTATGTATGTATTATCATCATTGAAGCCGTGACAGCCTCCGTGGTCCAGTGGTTAAGGCGTTTGCCTGTCGACCCGGGGGTCGTGGGTTCGATTCCCACCGGAAGCATACTTTGTTTAGTTGTTTCCAGTTTGGTTAGGACATTGCAGGCTTGAATCACCTGATTGTCTGATAATAAAGATGATTCCGTGCTTCGGAAGGCACATTAAGCCGGTGGTCCCGGCTGCCATCTGGTAGTCGTTAAAGGAACCACGTCAGAGGCCGAGAGGCGGTTCCGAATAACTCTGACACCAGGGTGTGCATGGTCGATTGACCGTGACACCTACTCGAAAATGAATGATTGAAGCCGTCAATCCACTGCTGGACAAAGACCTCTCCCAAAGATATTTCGTTCCATGGAAGGATATTGCCATACTCACCACGCTTGGCAGGCGGGTTGGTGAGCGCAGTTTCTTTTACTTCTTATGCTTCCGACGCTGCTGCCTATCGGATGCATTTTTAAGCTATGGAAGGATAGGAATATGTTGGATTTGGAAAGGAAATGAAGGTATTAGGATACTTTTTAACTTGACTTACTTGACTTAAGTTCCTATGGCCCCCAGGTGGGGCAGAGGGCTTCCACAGTATTTCGCCATTGTGATCTATCTTTGGCTATGCGTTTTACTTCGGGCCAGGTTAGCCCGACTGACTTCATCTCCGCCGCCACAGTGCGCCGCCAGGTCTGCTTGGGACGGCCCACCTTCCGCTTTCCCTGGGGGGTCCACTCCAGAGCCTGCCTCGGGATGTGTTTGGGCTCTCTTCTGAGCGTATGGCCTATCCATGTCTACTTGCGGCGCATGATCTGCTTGTTAATTGGCATTTCCCGGCACGCCTCCCACAGGCGTTCGTTGGAGATCTTTTCAGGCCAGAAAAAGGATACTTCTTACTCAAATGGATGGGGATACGCAAATAGCAGCTCGGGTGGCCGGGCGTGCGTACATGCAACTACCGGACAAGCAGTTCACGATGAAACCCCTCCTGAGCACATGACATCACAATTTTACCAAGTCTTGGTCATAGATATACGGATTATTTTAAAATGGGAATATAAAAAGCAAAGGTTCACTTGATACACACAAAAAAGAAACGCCTCATTCTAGGTGAGATATGATTTCGTCTATATTGATTCCATAATTCGAAATTATATTTAAAACAGAATCATATTATTTTCTTAATACTTACCTCTATATAAATCTTTTTTTATAAACTCGATCTGCGCGGGAAGAGGAGCATAGATATTGAGGGACTAGCAACATGAAAATGCCACTATTTTGTGCTTTTTTCTAATAGGGGGATAATTTTGAATATCCAAGGGACTAAAGAGGACAGTCACATGTTTTGTTTAAAATAATTAACTGTATTTAGGTATTACGATCTCCAACTTCGTTCAAAAGCAACTGGCCACTATTTTCCCTATTGTTTAGGTACAATTTCCAAATTCGAAATTCGAACGCCTATGGCGCGAACCGTCCAATAAGTCGTTGACACGAGGCTGGCGTGAGCGTGAACGGATGTCAAACGTATTTAACAATTAATGAAACGCAACCAAACTACAACGCTTGAAATGGAACGTCGATATTCCAAATTCAAGTCATTCAAATTTCAAACTTAAAACATTAATTTTAGAGTTGAAATTTACGTGGTTTGGGATGAGTGATGGAACGTTTCGTTTCACGCGAGATATTGATGATCAAAGTCATTCGTATGAACATTGGATCATCTGGTATAGGAGCCAATTAGTGTGTTAAGCGGCTATGATCTCGCAATTAATATTAATACTGCTGTTTAGTTCACAACGCGTATTATGTCGGTGCAGTTGGTAGACATGTCTGTTTGGGCAGAGTAATGTTCAGCGATTTATTCATTAGACGACATACCTATGCCTTGCTAGGAATACCTTTATTGAGACAAACACCTGTTCATGTCAGGTTTTCATTTCAAATGTACCTTTTTTTTTATTACATGTGGAAACTGCGTTATGCATACTGATCTGCTACGGGGATACAGAACAGTTATGCGGGACTCACACCCGCTAAAAACCACGTGATTGCTCTCTTCACGCCATATTACCGGAATGGTGGGCACGGTGGAGCTACCACCACCCTTCCACACAGTTACTTACCTTTATGCCTATGCCGTTAGTATAGGTATGGGTATTTATTTATTTTGGTACGTAAAATAGGTTACAATCATTACAGTATGAAAATAACAAGAAAAAATATAGTATAAACACTAGACTGTACAAAAAAACATGCGCACACATATAGAATACACAAATACAATACATACATACATTCATATATACATACATATCACACAAATAGAGCTAGCCCCTCAGTAAGTTGTGAACTTGTGTCGTAGGATACTAACCCAACGATACTATATTTTATAATAGATACTTATATAAATAAACATCCAAGACTCAGATCAATCTGAAAAAGATCGTTTTTCATCATGACTTGGCCGGGGATCGAACCCGGGCACTCTCGTGTCGCAGGTTGGCGTGTTAACCACTTCACCAGGGAGCTCGCTTATCGCTCGTGGAGATATTAAATACGTAACACAAACACATTAACAAACACGCAGATAAAGAGAAAAAACAAATGCTTACTAACAATTAACACAAAATAACATAAAAATTTATAATTATTACTACAAAAAAAAAACAGAAGACGAAGGAAAGAAGGAATCAGATAACTAAATAAAAATAGACACTAACGACATAGGCATTGTCGCGTATCTTATCTCTGTGTTTTTACGGAAAATACAAAACAAACAGACAGACAAACGTAGCACAGGTTTATCCGAAAAAAGTGTACTGATATTGAAACGAAATAAATTCATTAAAGATTCGCCCACTAGTTTCGATCTATTACAAGTATTGTGAACAAGTTTACATCGAATATTCCGAAGAGGGACAAATTATTCTTTTGCACGGAGATCAACTTCGCTAAAGGATATTTCATTAAAAACTTAAAATAAGTTGTATCTGTACTGTGTTGCAGGGAATTTGTGAACTGAGGCAAAGTTGTATCTTGTCTAGTTCAAAGTTTGCAGTCACTTCAACAGAAGATAATGCTTATCACAAAGCAATTTTTTTTACAGATTACTGTAAAACTATTTAATTTGAATATTGTTAAATAAGATTGTTTTAAAAAAATGCGCAAGTAATTGGTATAAAATATTGTGACAATTCAATATTTTATCCCTAAATATTTAAATGATAAAGTATATTGATTAAATGATGATATCTATCTTACGAATTCTCATATCTTAATGGTTTGAGAGAAAAATAAATACAACATTATGGCCGTGTATATTTTGACCACATAATAAAAAAAAAAGGTAGCTTTACATCTATTTATTTCGTGATAGTTGCATTTGCGTTACACCAATTCTATACAAAAAATTATAATTTAATTTATAATAATTATTTTCTCTGTATTTGGACCTAACAGATCTAATAGAATAACAGGACTAACTGCGAATTTAGATTTTTGATAATTTAAAAAAAAATATTAGGGAGTGACTTCTACACGTATAGTAAATCTGTCACTTTGACAGTAAGTCAATTTAAGTTTTAGTATAAAACATATCGGAATATTTACCGTGATTACTGTAGTTTGCGACTTTTCGATATTTCATGAAAGGAACGAGGAAGTAGGTATACTAGCAGATACTTCCTACTCGCAAATATAACTGACCCAAAATATCGAAAACTCGCAAACTACAGTAATCAATGTAACTAACTCGATATGTTTCATCCTAATGTTGATAACCAAGAAAGTTTAATAGGCTAAATCAGTTCTTTTTTATATATAAATATATTGGCATATATATATATTTTTTTTTAAAACAAAAAAACATGCATTAAAGGGTTAATGCCATATACCTACATAATGATACTAACATAGTTTATAAGTTTTTCTTGTACTAACAAAGATATGGATGTTTATCTGAAATAAATGTATTTTTTTATTTTTTTTATTTTATTTTATTTATTTATATATCACGCAAATGAACCTAGCCCCATAGTAAGTTGTGAACTTGTGTTGTAGAATACTAACTCAACGATACTATATTTTATAATAGATACTTAAATAGATGAACATCCAAGACCCAGGTCAATCTGAAAAATATAGTTTTTCATCTTAACCTGGCCGGGGATTTAACCCGGGAACACTCGTGTCGCAGGCTGGCGTGTTAACTACTGCGCCACGGAGCTCGCCAAATTTTAGATAATATTTTGAACTAGCCGTTTTAGATAACCTCCGATTTCTCGAAGTGACTGCAACACGTGTAGTAGTAAATGTGTCGCCTCGACAAAGTTAGATTGGCTGGCATCGGCGATCGTCAGACGCCCGTAAAATACTAGATGGATGTTGTACACAGTTTTCGAGATATTCAATTATATTTGACAAGTTTTCGTCTTCGAACAAAGGTTATTTTGAAGCAAGGGGCAAAATTGTTGCAGCTTTTTCTTAAGAAATATAAATTTTGTTTCATACTATGAGGACACTAGCAATGAAGACAGAAGGTATTATTAAGTATTTATCTGTGAGACTAAATCCTAATTGCCGTCGTAATTTAATATTTTAAGTAGTCCTTTTGTATTTCGAAATATGTAGGTATATTGGTGAAATAAATGTTTTTTTGTAGTTTTTTTTTTTGTGCCGACCAAGATAATTCATAATTTTCTAATGTTTTAGAGTACTATAAAATTAGAAAATAACATATCTCCAAGAGATATAACCTGTGGGGAAAGGGAAGTATTAAATAGTATTAACGAGTATATTTAGTTATCTTCAATGCTGGTTTGGGAAAAAAGAAAAAACGTAGAATGTACCAGCTGCTTCTCTGCTCGCGCAGATCGTAAAAGTCGATAGGGCGAATAGGCAAATCGGACGAATCATTTAGTAGGCGATGCGGCTAGCTTATACCTTGGAAGCACGGCAGATGCATCATTTGGGACGCTACTTGCGTTGGTACTGTCGCTATCAGTCACATGGGACGCACGATATATACAGCGGTGTAGCAGACACCGCTGTATATATCGTGCGTGCTGAGGATGCAGCGGATAGAAAGCGGATAGAGTACGTGGTATTAGAGCTCCAGTATTGTTTTGTCGCAGTGGAAACCATGGGCAGTTGGGGATCGGATGCTAAGGGTCTGATCAAGGAGATAGGTCGCCGCATAGGGGAAAAGACAGCAGACTCCCGCTCTGGCTCGTTTCTGGTGCAAAGGATAGCCATAGCTATCCAACGCGGTAACGCAGCTAGTGTTCTGGGCACCTTTGCACCGGAAACATCAGTGACGGGTTATAATGTATTGTATTTATTTTTGTATTTTAGTAGTTAGTTGATTCATTATTAGATAAGGTAATGTATTGTTAATGACTAAAATATGATTAAAATGAAAATGATATACATACTAATTGTTATAATTTTATATATATACATAAATATGTTAAAATTAGACAGGTTTCGGCTTAGTTTGGTGCCTCCAGTGCTCCCACAAGTTATATTAGTTAAGCTTCCTTTGTTATATGTATATTATGTAGTAACTTGTGGAGTAAAATAAAGAGATTTTGTATTTGTAACATGCTAAGCCTATTTGAAAGCGGATGAGTGACTTAGGCTGATATCTGAATGTGATTCCATGTATAATTTACAATCTAATACTCGTAGTTGTTGGTTTGTCGCAATACCAATCTCCTTAACTGCTATTATGTCCTCGCTATATCGCGTTTTATCTACTTTATTGTACTTTTTATTATATCTATTGCAATTGTCCTTGGAGTTATGACTTATCTTTTATTAAAAGCAATTTTTGTTTGCTAGATGTTCGCTCTGACTATTTAGAACATTGAAATTTCCAATACAAACATACTTATATAGTATCACGTCTTTTTCCCTTACGGGGTAGACAGAGCTCAGATTTTTAAGACCTTAGAGTCACGTTTAGCATGTTTTTGGGCGTCAGGTGAAAAATGGAATCAAAATAGTGATGGTTGCTAGCCGCATTGCCTATTGACATGATTCTGCAGATGTTAGCCTAATCCCTCGATCGGTTTTTACGATCTGCGCGGGAATAGAAGCAGCTGGCCTATTCTACGTTTTTTTTTCTCCCAAACCAGCATGGAAGGATTATAATCCTTTCTCTTATCGTAATCGTATACGATTACTAATAATACTAAGTAATCGTATGAGAAATTACTGGTATACTTGGCGTTTTCTTTCCCAGACTCGCATGTATGTCATCATCAGGTCCTGTTTAGTCTCCACTACAGGAGCACGACCCTCTCTGTACTACTAGGGCCATACTTGGCCAGAGCAGCCAGAGGACTTGGCCTACACTCTCCACGCTGGCCAGACGGGTTGGAGAGGTGTCTTAGATGTTTATAAGCTTTGTTTAGCTTGTAGGTATTTCCTAAGTCGCCTTCTACGACATCCACGGGAAGACTTGGAGTGGTCCTATTCTACTCTGCCGGATACCACACGGCTATATACCACGCATGTATGTATGTATGTGCAAATGCCAAAAACTAAAGCTCAATACGTCCTCCCATTAAATTTTATCTCGCCATATCTCAGACAAATACTGCGAGACAGGGACAGGATGACAAAGTTGCCGGGCGCGGGCGTCCTTGCTAAAAAGGCAAAAATACAAATTACTGGCACATCAATATCGTATCCGGGCAATAATCGTTTGCTGCTTAAATAACCTTTTATGGGCATGTTTGAGTTATAAGCAGAAAGCGGAATAACAAAAATATATTTTATACAGCAATGCGTTGGTTGGTATAGAATTAAAATTGAAAAAAATGTAATTGTAGAAGAATTTGCCACATGTAAGATTTGAATGGCGGATAGGTAAGGACTTCGAATCACCGCATTGGTGAACCAAAATCACGGTGGTGTTGTTAGTATCATACTCAGGGCGTAAACTAACTGACATGGGTTCTAAATTCTACCTGCAGCGCGTTATTTTTCATTACAAATCTTCAATTATGAAAATGTCGAGAAATTTAGTAATACTTGATAAAATATATGAAGAATGTTTAAATTTTAATTTGAAAGATATACTGCAAGGTGCGGGGGGCTTCGCCCCCGTATTCATGAGCGGATTGTTTACGGGGACTTTTGCTTCCGATATAATCTAAAAAAAACGAGGGAAATTGATAATTTTAAGAAATATCCCTTACTGAGTAAATCGTAAGCGTTGGAAGTAGGTTTACAGGAGGGATTCAGTGGCTAAGGTTTTTTCCGGGCCTTAACTTAAAGTAAACCAAGGAAACGGGTATGTTATTTAAATAAAAAATGTTTAAGAGGGTTATCGAGGTTTAAAGGGACAAAAAAGTTAAAGGTACTACTAAAAAAATATCAAAAAGGTAAGTGATAGAATTGTTTGTACAATTGTCATATATTATATTATGACGTAGCCGTGTGATTTCCGGCCGAGTAGAATAGGACGACTCCAAGTCTTTCCATGACTGTGGTAAGAGGCGACTTAGGAAATACAAGCTAAACAAAGCTCATAAACATCAATGAGACCTCTCCAACCCGTCTGGCCAGCGAGGAGAGTGTAGGCCAAATCCTCTGTCTGCTCAGGCTCAGGCTCTGTACAACCGGAGCCATACTTGCTCCGGTAGTACAGAGAGGGTCATGCTCCTGCTGTGGAGACTAAAAAGACCTGATGATGATAATGATATTATAACGGAAACGATTGATAGCCCATTCAGAAAATTACTTTACTTGTACGGAATAATCTCCACACGATTTCAACAAGCACTTGGCCGGTTTTTATTATAGCTCGCTATTATTCCCGCTTCCTCTCATCCCGTGCGCCAAAAATAAAAAACCGCGTCCACATTGAATTATAATTATTGCTGTTTTAATGTATGTCTTCTTCACTTTTAGTTTGGGTGATCGTATTTTAGCTTACAATCGGCGGCCTGCTGCGACGCCGCTCAAGGTTTGACATCAATACCATTGCTTTATCAAGGTGATTGCCGCCAGTTCACTGACTCTTTTTTGTTAGAATAGGCGTTTTATGTAATCCGAATATTTATTAATAGACTAGCTCCGTGGCGCAGCGGTCAACACGCCTGCCTGCGACACGGAGTGACCGGGTTCGATCCCCGGCCAGGTCAAGATGGAAAATGATTCAAAGATTCAAAGATTCAAAGATTCAAAGATTTATTCAGAAAATAGGCCTTTTCAGGCACTTTTTCACGTCAATTCACATTTAAAATTAAATAATACTTATTATATTATATTCAAATTATTAATTATTGTTTAAAAGCTACAAACTACTAGCGTTTCGGAACCGACCACTGCAGAGAAGAAGACGCCGAAAGAAACTCTTCAACAGTATTGGTCGCCTACTTGCCTGAAGGGCTTTGTATGATATTTAATATTTTTCTTTTCTTTTTTTTTATGTCATGTTATATACAAATTTTAATTTACATATTTTTGTGGAACACGTTATGTTAGTGATCGAGCGTGCAACAACAACAGATATGATAAAAGTCTCAAAGAGGCCGTGCAGACCTGTCCCCCCTGGCAGCACCCGTTCACGAGTTGACGCATGGATCAGCCATCGCTGAGCTCAACCATATTAGAGGGAACACGACGACCCGACACACAACGCCGCCACCAGTTTGAACATTTTAGTGAGCATGACTTACTCGATCTCAAGCACAAAACTCGAAAACTAATTGTCGACACTCGTTGACCGCAAACATATACATGTTTTACAATTGAGAGTTGATTTTAGACAATTATACAAAATAAAATAGCAGCAACAAAAAAAAGAAAACAATTATAAGTAAAATTAAAATAAAAGCGTTTAGAGAAGTCCTGCATATCACTCGAGGTCTCGACTCCAAGCATTCTTATCAACGAAATAATCATTAATGCCATAATAAGCTCTTTTCAATAATATATTTTTTGTAACGTTTTTAAACTTCGGAAATGGCAAAGTTGTAATATTGTCAGGAATTTTATTATACAAACGAATACTAAGCCCTAAGAATGTATTCATAGTTTTCTGTAGTCTAAAAGCTTTATTAATTAGTTTATTTTTGTTTCTAGTATTGTATGTATGAACATGACAATTCTTAACATATTTGTGAATATTTTGATGTACGTGCAGTATATTAGCAAGAATGTATTGTGACGCAACCGTTAAAATTCCAGTTTCCTTAAATAACTCTCTAAGAGAATCCCTAGCCCCTAGTTTATAAATTGATCGAATAGCACGCTTTTGCAGACCGAAAATGCTGTTGACGTTTGCACCATTTCCCCAAAGCAATATCCCGTAAGACATTATACTATGGAAATAGCTAAAGTAAACAAGACGTGCTGTTTCGACATCTGTCAGTTGTCTTATTCGCCAAACGGCGTATGCCGCGGAGCTTAGTCTACCAGCAAGAGCTGTAATATGTGGACCCCATTGTAACTTTGAGTCGAGAGTTATTCCAAGAAATTTTGTCGAGTCAACAAATTCTACCACTTCATCATTAACAACTATTTTTGTGGGCACATGCCTAACATTAGGGGTACAAAATTAGACACATTTAGTTTTTTTAGCATTTAGCAGGAGATTATTAGCTGTAAACCAATCTAATACCTGAGCGAGAGTGTCATTTACATCGTCAAAATTTGTCTTCTGTCTAGTCTCTTGAAAAACAAGTGATGTGTCATCAGCAAATAACACAGCTTTACAGGCACAGGCGTAGAATGGCAAATCATTAATATAAATGAGAAATAATAAGGGCCCCAAGATAGATCCCTGAGGAACTCCCATTTTGACAGACGTCCCACTTGATTTAACTCCATTAAAACTAACTTTTTGTATTCTATTTACCAAGTATGATTTAATTAGCCTCAAAGATTCATTGTTCACCCCATAATAACTTAATTTATTTAATAGCGTTTCATGGTCTACACAGTCGAATGCTTTAGTAAGATCACAAAAAACTCCTATTGCATTTTGCGACTTTTCCCATGCCTCTAGGATATGCGTGAGCAAAGCAACTCCTGCATCTGTGGTGGAACGACCTTTAGTGAAACCATATTGTTCACTATGGAAAAGTTTATTTTTATTAAAGAAAGAAAGTAACTGTTTGAATATTAACTTTTCAAAAATTTTACTTAAGACTGGTAGGATTGAAATTGGGCGATAATTATTAGGATCGTCTTTACTTCCCGCCTTATGCAGAGGTATAATCTTACTACATTTCATCAGATCGGGAAATGTTCCGGTATCTACACATTCATTAAATATTAACGCTAGATTTGGAGCTATATCGTCTATAATATTTTTTAGTAAGCAAACAGAAATATCCCATAGATCCCCAGTTTTTTTAACGTTTAATTCATTAAAAGTGTCGATAATTGTTTGGGGAGTCACATTTTCAAAAATTAAAGTATTGTTACATTCTGGTACATGATCACGTAATATTTTTTCAGATCTTTGAGATGATGACTGAAGCGAGGCAGTTGTTTTAACAGGAATATCAGAAAAGAAATCTTCAAAACATTGAGCAACTTCAGTATTTGTCTCAAACTTCTGATCTTTGACTTGTAATTTTAATGACTCATTATTGCGTTTTTTAGTTTTTCCCGTTTCCTGATTAATAATGTTCCAAGTCGTTTTTATTTTGTCAGATATTGGGGTAATGTAATTGGTAATTATAAGTACTAACAAAAGAAAATAATTAAAACAATGTACAAAAGAAGACAGATAAGTATCCGTACCCAAAAAAATTAAGCTGTTTGACAACTGTTGGATATGTCAAGTCCAGAGTAACAACCAGATATCAATAATGTATAAACTATTTATAAACTAATGGTTACCATATATGTACTTGTGTGCAATTAAGTAACATATCATATATCATCATCCACTGCTGGTCATAGGTCTCTCCCTAAGTAATAATAATATATAAATGTTACCTTATTTTATTTTCAGTACACTAATTTTACAAGGGAGGTAGTTTTCACTTTCCAATTGGTACAAGACAAGGTAACTAAAATGAATGAATGTACACACTGTATTAGGATAATTACTATGCTCTGCCTAATAATAAAATCCCGTGGCTATGACTGTTGGTTTTTCACTGCGTGTGTAGCACTAAATATGTAAATTGATGAAAAAAAAAAAATGAAATGTAACCAAATCAAGAAAGACTATTCTATGTGTGTATTTGTTGTTGGTTAATTCCTAGCTTGTAATAAAGGAATAAAAACAGTATACTCCCAGGTTTATGTGATGATGATCAGCAATTTTCGAATACAAATTCGAATCCTTTGTTTGGATGACAGTTGTATAATCCAATGTCGTTCGGCAGATTTTCCACAATTAAATTCACTAAATATCACTTCGATTATATTTATTTCTTAGTTACTATCGATAATAAGAAGATTTTTATTAAATTTATACAGTATTTATACGAAATAAACAGAAATTTTAATTAAATTGTAGGAACAGGTGATTTTGACATGTCACCGGGGCGCGTTCCGTTTCACGAAAAGGCCCAGGCCAATCTGATCTTTTTCAGATTGGCCTGGGTCTTGAATGTTTTACCTATATATGTATTTGTTATAAAATATAGTATCGTTGGGTTAGTATCCCATAACACAAGTCTTGAACTTACTTTGGGGCTAGCTCAATCTGTGTGATTTGTCCGTATATATTTATGAATATTTGTTTTTATGTTGATGTGAGCTAATGCTAGTTTTCTAGTTACTTAATGTGTGGCTTCTGGTGTTTAAGAATGAATATAAACAACTTAGGCATCTGCATCTTCTTCTATCGAGTCGTAAAATGGCTATATATACATTTTAAATAAGATTTGACCAATGCTTTGCTACCATTATTGCCCGTTCGTTTGCCTCATTCAGATCCCGCTTGGAGCAAGAAGCTGGACTTTCTGGGCACACCAAGAGGTGATGCATAGATTGAATAGCACCGCAGTCGCACTCACTGCTAATATTTGTCAATTACGGTGCGTTTTAATTCATAATCCTTCCATGCAGGTCTGGGAGATAAGAAAAAACGTAAAATGTACCAGCTGCATCTCTTCCCGCGCAGATCGTAAAAATCGATCGAGAGAATGAGCACATCTGACGAATCATATTAGTAGGCGGTGCGGCTAGCAACCCATCACTATTTTGATTCAGTTTTCCATCTAACGCCTACAAACGTGCTAAACGTGGCTTTTTGTGTCTTAGAGACCTGGGCTCTCTTCATCATCTTTACCCCGCAAGGGTAAAGATGTGATACTATGTAAGTATGTATGTATGTATGTTGATTCATAATTTATGTATATAAATGGGACTTAGCACGAACCTTATTATTATTTGTTTCCGTTGACGTTTCAATGAAGTTACATCCACCGTGGTCGCAACGAGACCGAAATGTTCTTGCTAAGTCCCGTTTATATACATAATTATGTGTTGAAATTTAAAAAAATAACGTTTTGATTTTCACTTCAAAAATACATTGCAGCTTTCGTATTAATGTCTTTTTCATTTATTAAAATCAAAATGCTTATTCAGAAAAAAGGGCTTTGCAGGCTTTTTTACGTTAAATTACATTCATCATCATTTCGAGTAGGTGTCACGGTCAATCGACCATGCACACCCTGGTGTCAGAGTTCTTCGGAACCGCCTCTCGGCCTCTGACGTGGTTCCTTTAACGACTACCAGATGGCAGCCGGGACCACCGGCTTAACGTGCCTTCCGAAGCACGGAATCATCGTTATTATCAGAAAATCAGGTGACTCAAGCCTGCAATGTCCTAACCAAACTGGAAACAACTAAATAAAGTATGCTTCCGGTGGGAATCGAACCCACGACCCCCGGGTCAACAGGCAAACGCCTTAACCACTGAACCACGGCGGCTGTTAAATTACATTAAAAATGATATTTTTAGTAGTTATTAATGTAAAATTGTTCTACTTGCAACTCACATCCGGGTATACTCAAAGCGGTCTTAATCATGTTTAAAATAAAACAAACCCAATATTCCTTAGCCAAAAAGCGTCAATCGGACCTCAAGACCACTTATTAACATATTTAACAGACGAGTAAGCAATAACCTTTTTTTTAACATCGAAACATTCATAAACATATGCATCGGAATCCACCGATTGCATCTTTCCGATCGATTGAACGGCTACTGGTGTTCCTATGGAAATTTGAGCTGTATTGCTTCATTATAGGAGGCAAAATGTTAAGAAACAAAATATTTAATGCCTCTATTTAGGGATCCGCATTGGATTGCTAGATGTATTTTAAACTAAGTCATGTAACTGTCGCATTTTTAGCATTAGTCAGAGAGTATTTTTCTATTTAAGTGTCAGAATCAGAATATTAACTAGCGTAAAATATGGTACTTCAAATGTTATTAGTTAGTAATAATAATAATAAATAAAGTAATAAATAAATAAATCACACAGATTGAGCTAGCCCCAAGGTAAGTTTGAGACTTGTGTTATGGGATACTAACTCAACGATACTATATTTTATAACAAATACATATATAGATAAACATCCAAGACGCAGGCCAATCTGAAAAAGATCATTTTCCATCTTGACCTGGCCTTGGATCGAACCCGGGCACTCCATGTCGCAGGCTGGCGTGTTAACCACCGCGCCACGGAGCTGTCCTTAAGGTTATATTATTACAGTTATTATTAGTTATTATTAGGTTAGATTATTACAGTTATATTATTACCAAGTCGGCCTGTAAATATTAAAATACAGCATCAATGCTAATAATAAGTCTGTAAGGGTAAATCATGGAGTAATTTATTTTATTTTCAGAGAGATCGTGTTTATAAGTACTATACATGATACTGAAACGAAATGTAGGGATTTTTTTTTCGTATATATGTTGTTATATTCCTCCATAACTCTTAAACGAATTAACGGAACTTTATGAAACTTGGTAGATAAACATTTGCTGCTTAATTTTTTTCTGCGGCTATCATAAGACGTGCCCCCCATACAAATGTACGATAATGGAGGCGCGGATATAAAATAATAAAAAAAAAAAAAAACTAACAACAAATTATTAGTATTAACAAAATTATATCGTTCTCAAAATACAAAAGTCATATTATCTATATACTATATTTTTGTTTCTGATTGAAGCTTATTGTCTGTCCTCTTTTTTTTTTTTTTTACATGTGGAAAAATGCGTTATGCATTCCGCTTGGCCGCGGGTACAGCCAAGTGGTTATGCGGGAGTCACACCCGCTAAAAAACCACATGATCTATCCGCTTCCGCTTATACAAGGAAGGTGGGAACGGTGGAGTTATCACCAATCTTCCACCATTATTGTCTGTCCCCTAATACATGACAGAAAAAAGGTTAGCGTGCCTTTTAAAAATGAGCCACGCCTGAGACTTTTCATCGTCATCATTACCTCAGCCACAAGATGTCTACTGCTGGACGGACATAGGCCTCCCTAAGAATTTCCAATATGACTGGTTGGAAGCGACCTGTATCCAGCGCCTTCCTGAGACCGTAGTCACTGTTAATGCAAACGTTCACTGAGCCACCTTCACGTTTAAAAGTTGAAGAAGCTTTCTTGGGCAGCCGTACATACATCCCAACGAAGCTCCGAAAGCGAGGCTGGAACAGTGGAAACGCAAGCTTCCGTCTTACTCCTTTGAACTACCACCAAATTCAAATTCAAATTCAAAACGTTTATTCAATATAGGCTTCTTTGAACACTTATTAATTGTCATATTTCACTTCTCAACAATTGTTGACGTCACAAATTTACTTATGGCTAAGTTTAATGCCGCTTCCAAAGCGGAGTGCAGAAGAAGCGGCAACAAACTGCACAGCGCATTTTCTCCAAGGACGACAACTCACAATATTTGAAAACCTTAGAAATTAGGTATGTAGACTGAGTATACATTGGTTTATTTAAATGTCATATTCGAATTGAATTTAAAGAATAATGTCCACCTGCAGATGATACCTGCAGGAAGCGATCCGTGGGCTGTTTGGAAATCTCTAAACAGACTCCAAGCTGGTTTAGGGAGATGCCAGGAAAACCGAATGAGGTGGGATTTCTCCAATTACGACATTTGCTACTTCGGCGCCATTCAATCTGTGGCTCCCTTTTCGTGTCCTAATTGTCTCTCCTGCACAATTAGGGATCTTAACCAGGCGAACAACAAGGATATCACAGTGGCTACATACTGTTAAAAACAATTTAAATATTATTTATACAAATATCATGATGACTTGAAAAGAAGAAGACTAAAGCAATTGGGCTCCCCCATTGAACTAAATTAGATCTGGTACGGATCCTTCTTACCATGAAACCGATTCACGCTTAACCCTATTAAAATTGCTCATAAGTATTGGTCCGTGTTTGATTCCAGTCAATCGAGTTACAGATTGATACGTCAATTTGACACGTTTTGGCGATGCGAGGTAACGAAACAACAGACGTTTGATTGGTTATCTTACAATCGCCTTTCTGCTTGAGTTGGTTCAAAAGGTATATTTGAACTGTTATTTCGATGGCCTTTATATAGATGACTAGCTTTCGCCCGCGGCTCCGCCCGCGTCAATGTCGATCCCTCGGGAATAGTACATTTTCCTGGGATAAAAGGTAGCCTATGTCCTTCTCCGTACTCTAGGGAACTTGTATGCAAAATTTCATGATGATCGGTTCAGTAGTTACGGCGTGAAAGCGTAACAAACAAACTCACTTTCGCATTTATAATATTATAGTATACTAGCTGACCCGGCAAACGTTGTTTTGCCATATAAATAATTAGATGTTGGCCGATTCTCATAGATACCGGATAAGCACAAAAAATTTCATCAAAATCGGTCAAGCCGTTTCGGAGGAGTATGGCAACGAAAACTGTGACACGAGAATTTTATATATTAGATAGTAAGGATAAGGATTATACAGCGTGTAAATTTATAATGAGGTTAGGGTGTGTCATCCCCAACTGTTTGTCCGGTGGTTGCAGTTATGGCATCAGGTACTCCCGAGCTGCTACTTGCTTTTCCCCCATTTTTCCGAGTGATTAGTATCCCAATAACTCCATTCCCTTCCCAGATCCAACAAATTCCTATCCTTACCCAGCTTAAATATGCGTCCGATGGGCAGCAGCGTCGGAAGCACAAAAAGCCAAAGAAACTGCGCTGGCTAACCCGCCTGCCAAGCGTGGTGATATGGAAATATCCTCCCGTAGACTGAGGAATCATTGGGAGGGGCCTCTGCCCAGCAGTGGACTTTGTACGGCTGAATACTACGGTATTCAGCCGTACAAAGTCCTATACGGTTTGCTAGCAGCATCGCCTACTTACATTATGCCTGAGATTTTTACCCATTTCCTCGATCACCTATTACGGAAAAGAAACAGCTAGTACATTCTAAATTTCTTCTTTCTCCCAGACCAGCAAAGGAGACCCTCCGTGGTCCAGTGCTTAAGGCGTTTGCCTGTTGACCCGGGGGTCGTGGGTTCGATTCCCACCGGAAGCATACTTTGTTTAGTTGTTTCCAGTTTGGTTAGGACATTGCAGGAGTGAATCACCTGATTGTCTGATAATAAAGATGATTCCGTGCTTCGGAAGGCACGTTAAGCCGTTCGTCCCGGCTGCCATCTGGTAGTCGGTAAAGGAATCACGTCAGAGGCCGAGAGGCGGTTCCGGAGAACTCTGACACCAGCGTGTGCATGGTTGATTGACCGTGACACCTATTCGAAATGATGATGTATATCATCATTTCAATAAAGTTTTTAAGATACATTCACCAAAAATGGTGACAAATAATGTCAATAAAATGTTTCTCAGCGTTTATCATCCTTATTTTTTTGTTATTTTTCCGATTCTTCGGCATACAATCAAAAGTTGGGCGTCTCAATCAAACTTTTTAACATTCGCTCCCCCATGTCGTTCTATTGCGTTTTATTACAACCTTTATTTATTACTAACTTTTTTCTGCGAATTCATCCGTGTGTATTATGGATGTGTATCTATATATGTATTTGTTATAAAATATAGTATCGTTGAGTTAGTATCCCATAACACAAGTCTCGAACTTACTTTGGGGCTAGCTCAATCTGTGTGATTTGTCCGTATATATTTATTTATTATTATTATTTATTTATAGACTATTACCCGCCCCGGCTTTGCACAGGTATTGTTTCATCATCACGTAACTAAACGCTTTCGTTTATTTTTAAACATATAATAAATAAATAAATATATACGGACACATCACACAGTTCTAGGAACTATTTCTTGGAAAATTTTCTCAGATTTTACCTATATCTCATGGGGATAATCTGATAATTTTTTGATTCCGTTTTCCACCTATGCCCACCACGTGGCTTTCAGGTCTCATAAACCTAGGTTCTGTCTAGCTCGCAAGGGAAAAAGACGTCGGTCTCACGTCAGATGCCGAGAGGCGGTCCCGGAGGACTCTGACACCAGGGTGTGCATGGTGGATTAGATTTTACGACCACTGCTAGAGACGAAGCAATATGCAACATTATTTTTAACCGACTTAAAAAAAGAGGATGTTATCAATTCGGTTGTATTTTCTTTTTAATTAAATGATCAAATGAACTTACCTGAAGTGAAGTTCGATCATAATTATCCTGTCCTCGTCGAAGAGATTCCATCATTTATGTACTAATTTTAAAGGTCTTTTTGTCGTTTAACGTCTTATAAATCGATAAATGCTGCTGCTGCGCGCATTAAAAAGTGTCATGTTCCGAGTGCAAGCAAGAGCGCGGAACAAGCAATAGATAGGCATGATCGGCCTAAGCTTAGTTCGGCTTGTAGAGCATCTATCTCTCTTCCAACTTTATCACGTAAAATTATCGTGCGAAAGCAGACTTTACCTACAGACAATCAATCCTTACTAATATTATAAATGCGAAAGTGAGTTTATTTGTTTGTTACGCTTTCACGCCGTAACTACTGAACCGATCATCATAAAATTTTGCATACAAGTTCTCTGGAGTACTGAGAAAGACAAAGGCTACCTTTTATCCCGGGAAAAAGTACTATTCCCGAGGGATCGACATAGACGCGGGCGGAGCCGCGGGCGAAAGCTAGTCAATTATAAACCGATTTGGAAAATCTTTTTTTCTTTGAATAGGATTGGTCCTATTTAAATTTTATCATAATAGGTTCAGTAATTTTATTCAGGTCGGTTATTTATATGAAACACTAGCTTTTGCTCGCGGCTCCGCCCGCGTTGATATCGATCCCTCGGGAATAGTACTTTTTCCCGGGATAAAAGGTAGCCTTTGTCTTTCTCAGTACTCCAGAGAACTTGTATGCAAAATTTTATGATGATCGGTTCAGTAGTTACGGCGTGAAAGCGTAACAAACAAATAAACTCACTTTCGCATTTATAATATTATAGTATACTAGCTGACCCGGCAAACGTTGTTTTGCCATATAAATAATTAGATGTTGGCCGATTCTCATAGATACCGGATAAGCACAAAAAATTTCATCAAAATCGGTCAAGCCGTTTCGGAGGAGTATGGCAACGAAAACTGTGACACGAGAATTTTATATATTAGATAGTAAGGATAAGGATTATACAGCGTGTAAATTTATAATGAGGTTAGGGTGTGTCATCCCCAACTGTTTGTCCGGTGGTTGCAGTTATGGCATCAGGTACTCCCGAGCTGCTACTTGCTTTTCCCCCATTTTTCCGAGTGATTAGTATCCCAATAACTCCATTCCCTTCCCAGATCCAACAAATTCCTATCCTTACCCAGCTTAAATATGCGTCCGATGGGCAGCAGCGTCGGAAGCACAAAAAGCCAAAGAAACTGCGCTGGCTAACCCGCCTGCCAAGCGTGGTGATATGGAAATATCCTCCCGTAGACTGAGGAATCATTGGGAGGGGCCTCTGCCCAGCAGTGGACTTTGTACGGCTGAATACTACGGTATTCAGCCGTACAAAGTCCTATACGGTTTGCTAGCAGCATCGCCTACTTACATTATGCCTGAGATTTTTACCCATTTCCTCGATCACCTATTACGGAAAAGAAACAGCTAGTACATTCTAAATTTCTTCTTTCTCCCAGACCAGCAAAGGAGACCCTCCGTGGTCCAGTGCTTAAGGCGTTTGCCTGTTGACCCGGGGGTCGTGGGTTCGATTCCCACCGGAAGCATACTTTGTTTAGTTGTTTCCAGTTTGGTTAGGACATTGCAGGAGTGAATCACCTGATTGTCTGATAATAAAGATTTGCATTGCAGGCTTGAAAATCTTTTTTTCTTTGAATAGGATTGGTCCTATTTAAATTTTATCATAATAGGTTCAGTAATTTTATTCAGGTCGGTTATTTATATGAAACACTAGCTTTTGCTCGCGGCTCCGCCCGCGTTGATATCGATCCCTCGGAAATAGTAGAATTTCCCGGAATCAAAGGTACCCTATGTCCTTCCCGGGTCTCAAACTACCTCCATACCAAATTTCATCCAAATTGGTTCAATAGTTGAAGCGTGAAAAGGTGACAGATAGAGTTACTTTCGCATTTATAAAATTAGTATGGATTATTTTAAACCAAGACTAAGGAAATTTATAAAAAGATCAAAATTATAGCTTTACCCTTGAACTTACATTGTGAGCTTCTGAGAAGTGAACGAACCGAGATATCAGCATCTCAATGTCTCCGTCACGTACAGCACGAACGAACAGACATACAAATATGTATGTATAGATCGTTTTATGGTTTGTGTGTGACAAAGGTCTTTGACCACCTATGGTATATAAGACTTTCTAGGTATTGTTGTTTTTCGTGTGTGTAAGTGGCCAACACTGGTATTTTTAAGCTGCTTATGGGCATCTGACATTGCTTAACGACCGTTAATGATGACAGCTGGGATCTACGACTTCACGTGAATGAAGGGTTCCGCACCATTATCTATAAAAACGGCAGAAAATCATATCTGTTGTATGGGAGGCCCGCCTTAAAAATATATTATATACTAGCTTTCGCCCGCGGCTCCGCCCGCGTAAAGGTCAATCCCTCGGGAATAATACTTTTTCCCGGGATGAAAGGTAGCCTATGTCCTTCTCCGTACTCCAGAGAACTTGTATGCAAAATTTCATAATGATCAGTTCAGTAGTTACGGCGTGAAAGCGTAACAAACAAACAAACTCACTTTCGCATTTATAATATTAGTAAGGATAAGGATTAATTTTATTTTCATTAAATTATTTATATTTAAAGTGTATATATAATTAAATATTCTGTGAATATTTTCAGCGTCTACCTGTTGCCGTCATCAATATAGAGCAAACGAAGCAGAAAAAGTCACGTTTGTTGTATGAGAGCCCACCTTAAATATAAATTTTATTCTGTTTTTAGGATTTGTTGTTATAGCGGCAACAGAAATACATCATCTGTAAAAATATCAACTGTCTAACTATCACGGTTCATGAGATACAGCATGGTGGCTGGCAGACGGACAGGCAGACAGACGGCCAGCGGAGCCTTATGAATAGGGTTCCGTTTTTACGCTTTGGGTACGGTACTCTAAAAAGAGGGCCGTATTGGAAATCTTTGGGAGAGGTTTATGTCCAGCAATGGACTTCTTGCGGCTGATATGATGATGAAAGAGGGTTGACAATAGGCAGGCGGCCGGTCGTAATAATAAGCCACAACTTTTTACAGCATGGAGTATAAAAGACTTACAAGCTGTCCTGACATCGTACTTAATGAGTAGGAAATGATGGGATTCTAACTCAGTCAAACTACATCACTACAAGCTATTACGAGCATTTACGTCTATCATAATAAACTAGCTACATTCAGCATATAATTTCTAGTAATCAATTCATAAAAGCGCAAAGGCTGGACAACTAATAGTGAACAAAGAAGCATAGACTAAGAATAAGGACCCTGGACGCACGACGGGACCACAGAGTATAGAACAAAGATATAAAGCTAATAAAGGCCCTTTGGTGATGTTGCCTATAAAGGTTGAGGGCACTCTGCCCTCACCTCAAACGCCCGGTGAAGTAGCGAAAGCTCACTTGGAGCTAGCTACATAGTCAGTTCAAAAAAAAAAAATATATATTATGGATGTGTATCCGGTGGAGGTGTGCGAGGTAGCTGAGCGGTGTGAGGATGCGTCACGAAGGCTAGTTCTAATCGTGGTAGAGCCACGCTACCGGGATTTCATTTTTGCTAGTAGCATGAATGGGCCGACTCTTTCGGGGAAGTACCGCACTCTCTCTCTTACTCTCACAGAAAATCGACGTTTGAGTATAAGCTTTACGGCTTCTATGCTTCGTTCGGCGATTGAGAGTGCCAGAGACCCAAATTACACCGTATCACTAACTACATTGAGTTGATACCTGAATACCTATGAGTGCGACTTCTGTACGTCATTATTAGTATATTCTGTGATATTGCGCAGATGAGGATGATCGCGGGTGAGGATGGGATGAGGAGTAGAAGAAGAAGACTCTCCTGTGAAACATCGAAATATGCCTAGAAGTATTAGTAGGTAGTTGGGTTTAAGTTTTATAAACTTTACTAGCTGTTGCTCGCGGCTCTGTCCGCGTTAGCGTCGATCCCTCGGTCACAATAGAATTTCCCGGAATGAAAGGCCTATGTCCTTCCTCAGAACTCAAACTACCTCTATCTCATCATCCAAATTGATTCAATGGCTGAAGCGTGATATGGAGACAGACAGATAGATAGACAGACAGAGTTACTTTCGCATTTATAATATTAGTATGAATTAGTCAGATGATTAAAAATATTTGACCTCTTAACGACCAAGCGGCCCGATCCTGCCACATAACAATAGATAGTCAATAGGCTAGTTTCCTGGGTCGTAATAATAACATAACAATTAGTCCGTCAGCTAGATAATCAAAAAATATTGGACACGTGTTTTTTCATTTATCAAATAAACAATAAATAATAAAGATAACGCGCGTCAAAGTTCAGGAGTGGGCTCGTGACTCGTGACGTAAAAGTTTGCTAAAATTGTAGCAAACTATGACGTCACACGGAACTTCAAAGGGCTATAACTTTATAATTTTTTGTATAATCGACAAAATAAAAAATACGTGTCCAATATTTTTTGAATATCTAACTGACGGACTAATTATATTTTTTTAGGAAACTAGCCTATTGTGTCTGCGTTTCTTGCGATTGATGAGTTTACGAATAAACAATTTTGGTATGTACACTTATGCTATACTAAGTTGTCCCATCCAGTTACTTTATATCAGGAACTACATTAACATGTAGCCTCTCTGAATCCAGCCGTGTGGGCGTCTTCCTAGAACAAGCAGGGTCGGGGGTAAATAATAACTTGTCACGAGAAACGCATCTATCGCTTGCTATGTTTCTATTTGGATATGAGACGTTCTGTTATTTGGGTCACGTTTGTTTCATTATATACCAATTTACTTTTCCATGCTGATCTGGAAGAAAAGAAAACGTAGAATGTGCCAGCTGCTTCTCTTTCCGCGCAGATCGTAAAAGTCGATCGAGGGATTACGCTAGAATCTGCGGAATCATGTCAATAGTCGATACGGCTAGCTACCCTGTTTAATTCCGTTTTCCCGCCCTTCAACGTGCTTAATGTGGCCATAAGATTTTATAGGCCTAGACTCTATCTACCCCGCAAGGGAAAAGGCTGTGTATGTACTATGTATACCAATTTAATACAGCGGAAATAACAAATTATTTTGACTTGTTTATATATTTAGGTCTAAGACATTTGAGTAAAAACTTTACCGCTTCTTTGCTTTGTTCGGTGAATGAGCAAGCCGGAAACCCATCCTTCCCCCATTTTCTCTCCCCGTCTTCTTCCCCCAAGTCCTTAAAAGGCCGGCAACGCTCCTGTTATACCCTGGTGTTGCCGTTGTCCGTCCGTGGGCAGCGCTGATCGCTTACAATCAGATGACTCACTTGCTTGTTTGCCTATAGGACGGCAAAAAAAAACCATAAAAAACGCTTCTGCCCAGGAAAACGAAAATTCTCCTCTATAAAAACCTTCTTAGGTCTCGCTCAGTACCCAGAATACCAAAGGGTACTAAGCAAAAAGAACGAGAGCAAATCATTGGTAATTGAAAAGAAAATCGAAAGACGCATTTTCGACGCAGTAGGTATTGGATGATGGGAAAAGGAGCTTTATGAGATCTTCAAAGAGCCAAACATTGTGAGCTCAATCAAGTCTTCGATGGGCCACTCACATTTTTAAGTGACGTTTGGTCTTCTTTTCCAGAGCAAATGGACTATAGAGTTCCCAAACGTCGTTTGAAGGGTAACCTGACTTGGGAACCTGATGAGGAAGACCTGTCAGGTCAAACGATGGCTGGATGGAGTACAACAAGACCTGAAAGTACTGGGAATCAGAAAATGGAAGGAAAAAGCTAGAAATAGAAACGGCGACCAGACCAAGACCCACGTGCGGCTGTTGTGATGATGAATTCAATCCAAAACTTCATGGGAATGCATTGCGAGTTTGAGATCAGAATATACAAGTTTTTTTGACATAAAATAAATGAAATTGAATTCATTAGCATACGTTTAAGGAGTGACTCAGACCACGAATCTGAACAACTTTTATTATGAGACCAACTTCGACATCGTGAAAAAAATATCTGTTATTCCATACAAAAGTGGAATATCTACTTGGCCAAAATCTATGGAGCAGCTGATTTAATGTTATGTTTTTTAACCTGTACTGTGTATGTTTATCAAATAAAGCAGTCATTCATTCATTCAAATATCACAGCATCTACCTTACCGGTTAACTCTACGCGTATGATAGAATCTAAAGGGGTTAACTCTAATTTGGAACGATGAAATTAAGACCTACTCGAAGGCAGATCCGCTATTCCTCATCATCATCATTTCGAGTAGGTGTCACGGTCAATCGGCAATGCACACCCTAGTGTCAGAGTTCTTCGGAACTGCCTCTCGGCCTCTGACGGGGTTCCTTTAACGACTACCAGATGGCAGCCGGGACCACCGGCTTAACGTGCCTTCCGAAGCACGGAATCATCTTTATTATCAGAAAATCAGGTGATTCAGTCCTGCAAAGTCCTAACCAGACTGGAAACAACTAAACAAAGTATGCTTCCGGTGGGACTCGAACCCACGACCCCCGGGTGAACAGTGAAACACCTTAACCACTGGACCACGGAGGCTGTCACGGAGACTGATCCGCTATTTTAAATAACTAACACAACACGGAAAATTTTCAGGCACAAAAATTGATAGTAAATGAATTACAAAAACCCATTCATTTCTATCTCACAGCTCATGTTGACATTAAAAACAATTGCGACAAACTCTCAATTTGTAACCCTGTCAAACCAAATGAATAAAAAAAAAACAGGCCCATTAACAGGCCAGCTAATGATTCATTAAAAAAATAAAGCCATAAAATTGAAAAAAAGCCCCGGGAAGGTCGTATAATCTATTAACACCCAAAAACGGTGGCTTGAGACCGATCGTATAGATTTTAAATTTATTTCCATTTAACGAAAGGTATTCGAGAACACAGATTCATTTAAAAAACACTGGCATGCGAGAATACACCCTTTTGTATTAAAAATAAGTGACCATTCTATTTTTAAAACTGAAATATTTATGTTTGTCGATGCGCGATACGTTAACAAACAAACATTTAACTTTTTCTGTTACAAGCGAGTTCACGCAAAGGAATTTGAATCATACAGCCATTGCTGAAGTGGCATTAATATTTTTTTAGGTGTTTTTGTGTTGCGGTCAGGACGGTCAGGTATTCCTTACGCGCGGAGGGTCCGTAATAAATAAATATCCACACACTTTGACAAATGAGTGAACACTACTTTTATGGAGGCGGCTTGTCTGAACCGTGGGGTGTACTAGTATAGGAGGTATCGCTTTACCGTCGTCCTCGTTTGTTGGAAATAAAGAAATAAAGTATTTTATTAAGTGTGTAATCGATTCGACGAGACTTGTTAGTTTTATCTATGCAAAATATGTAGCTGTATGTTAATTAATCAAATCCTGATTTATTGTTATAAGACTAGATATACATATATTTTCATGTTTAAATCGATTATTTGCACGACGACAGGTAAACATGTTTTTACTAATCGCACTGTTGACATAAAAAATAAAAATACATACATATTATCACGTCTTTATCCTTTAGACAGAGCATAAGGCCTTAAGACCGAAAGGCCACGTTTAGCGTGTTGGTGGGGGTAAAGGGGGAAAACGGAATGAAACTAGTGATAGGTTGAAATAATTATACATTATTATATAAGGTTTAAAGAATTTATTTTCTCAGAAGAATTACACTATTCACTTATCGAGAAAATACATAGGTAAACTTAAATTATATCTAATGAACGTACCTGTCTATGATCAATTTGTAGACTAAAATTACATCACACTCATTCGTGCAAATTTCATCATTACACTATATAACAGACGTCTTTAAATAAATACTTTTTTACAAAGTCAATGTTCTGTTTAATTAATATTGTAGTTATATTTCGTTTTTAATAAATGCAATATTAAAGGAAAAACAACAGTTTGCAACAGTACACAATATGCAGTAAAAATAATAATACATAATTTAATATTTAATTTTGAGTATTACTATCAAGAAATAATGAGCAAAACCATTACTTCTTCCAAATTAATTACTCTACATTACCTACTTACTTGTATGTGAACTGTCAATATTTTCTGTTTATTAAATTTTGATAAATGTTGGTAGAAATATTATTAGTCTGATAGGAATGGTAGGAACATAATAAATAAAGAGCGCAAACAAAAAAAAAAAAAACAAAAATTAAGCATTGCCTTGAAGTCATTTTCAATTACATTAATAAAAACAAATTAAACATTGAATTACAAACCAAAACTCAAAACTTACGATTGATATAAATATCACAAAATTTACTAAAAATAAACACCATTTTGACAAAAATAAAAAATGGTTGTCATTGTACATAGCCTTAAATATACGAGTACGTTCCTTTTTTTTCAATAAAAAGTGAACTCAAAACGTATCAGATTCGTTTAAACACCGCCAGAATTCATATTAGCCGATTAATAAATTCTCAGAAGTACGAATAAGACATAAATTTTAATAATATATACCATAATGTGTTTATCTGTCTGTTCGATCTCGGTCTTTGTTTTAAGATGGAGGTTGATGTCGTGCGATAGTTTATGTTTTTACGACTAGCTGATGTCCGCGGGTTTGTTTGTAATAAAACATTTTTTATTTAACTAAAAGATGGGTATTATAAAGGTAAATCGTAGTTTTTATGTAAATCGAGCCGGCTTCCAAACAGTTAGATGCATGTATAACTGTTTGTTTGTGGGTTCTAAAATTAAATATTCAAAAATTGAATTGTTCTTTGAGTATTTTCTTATGACATATGGCGGCAACCGAGCAAGTGGGTCACTTGATGGTAAGCCACTGCTACCCATAGACAACTGCAACACCTAGGGTGTGACAAGAGCGTTGTTAGTTTGGAAATAGATTTTGAACTATATTTATATGTTGACTTACTTTACTTATGGTTCTATGTCTCCGATCTGGGGCAGAAGGCAACTACAGAACTCTCCATGTCGTTTGGTCTTGAGCTTTGTGCTTCACTTCACTCCAGGTCTGTCCTATCTTGAGCTTTGCTTTACTCCAAGTCTTTCCGATCTTCTTTATTTCGTCTAGTACGGTACATCGCCAGGTATATTTGGGTTGTCCAATCTTCCTTTAGAAATTCCACTCCCTAGCTTGTTTCGGTAATATGATCAGGATTCCTTTGCAGAGTGTGGTCAATCCCGTTCCACTTGCGGCATTTGATCTGCTGGTCGATCGGGGTTTCGTGGTATAGCTCACGTAGCCGATGATTAGAGACGGTATTGGGCCAGTCAATACTGATTATTTGACGAAAGCAACGATTGACATAAACCTGGCTCTTAGAAGAGTTCCTTTGTTTCTTTACACGTTTTGCAGCCATATAGGAGCACTGACTTTACGTATATATGTAGTTGATATCATCATCATCAGGTCTTTTTAGTCTCCACTGCAGGAGCATGACCCTCTCTGTACTACCGGAGCCATACTTGGCTAGAGCAGATAGAGGATTTGGCCTACACTCCTCGCTGGCCAGACGGGTTGGAGAGGTCTCATTGATGTTTATGAGCTTTGTTTAGCTTGTATTTCCTAAGTCGCCTCTTGCGACATTCATGGGAAGACTTGGAGTGGTCCTATTTTACTCTGCCGGAAACCACACGGCTGTTTAATACCATAAGGTAGTACTTGTGGGTGATACGGAACCCTTAGTGTATGTGAATCCGATTCCAACATCATCATCATCATCAGGTCCTTTTTAGTCTCCACTACAGGAGCACGACCCTCTCTGTACTACTAGGGCCATACTTGGCCAGAGCAGCCAGAGGAATTGGCCTACACTCTCCACGCTGGCCAGACGGGTTGGAGAGGTGTCTTAGATGTTTATTATACATTAAGCAATTTAGTTCATTTGGAAAAAACTGATTCAGCCCGTCGATATGAACAAGTTTTCCTATGGGACCAAAGCTGAGAACTCAAAATGTTTACCAAATATTAGATTGATGCCTTCAGGAAGCGTTGCGCATCTTTACCTACTATAGGACAATCTCTCTTAGGGCAATCCTTTATTTGTGACAACGGCTTTACGTGTCTAGCGAAAGACGGAGGTGTTCAAGATTATTTTATGCCTTTTGTGTTTTCTATGAAAATTTGTACACCATCATAATCATCAACCATCATAATAATGACAGCGACACATGACATGACGAATGCAAATAAATCAAAGTGAGATGAAGATGAATCTTATTTACAAAATGGCTAAAAAAGTTTTTTTCGATTAGCGAGCAATCAAAATAATAATTCGCAGACCACCGCGTTTCGATTACTGAAACCTAATTAAAGTCTAGACACAGATGACGCCAGAGCCCAAGCCTTAGATAAATGTACTTAAAACTAACTCGTCTGTAGCTAATAACTGCTCCATGATAGACACCAGATGTCTACCAAACATTTAGTAAACTATGATATTTTTGTTTTGGCAAGTATACCTATACAGCCCGAACGGCCGGGTTGCTGAGGCGGATTTGAGGGAGGCGAAACGAAACTTTTAGTTTCGCTGACCTCCAGTTCTAGGAAAATGCGACGCTGTGAAAATTAAAATGAGTCGTGCGTGCACTTGCTTACCATCAGCGTCCAAAATACTGAAATCTCGGGGCCCTGTATTACTTTCTCAATTACTCTTACACCAATACCAAACGATCAGCTGCAAAAAAGGCGGTTACAATCTACTAAATACTGTAAACTATGATGTCTACAATTTTTAGACGTTGAAAGTGTTTAACTTCGTAGTGAAGTCTCTGGAGGAATACTAAAAATAGTAAGATTTGTATCATTTTTCATATGACACGACAGATACTTTTAATTGGGATTTAACGTTCTTTACTGACCATCAATCTGTATAATCTTATCATCTTGCTACAAAAAAACAAATTTTAAGCTTTCTCCAAAAACTGAGTAATTTTTACAACAAGCACAATTTTTTTTTTGAGACGCAGACTTGATACTTGTAAACGTGATCGGATAATATGTCTGTTTCTCGCAAAAAATGTGCATCTTATTTTTGGCTATAATTTTTAGCTTTTAAATAAGTCAAACATATGATGATGATATGAAATAGCTAGGTACTCAAATATATGTTGTTAAACATATTTTGTCAGATATGGTATGGAATAACATATTTCACTGAAGCCTTTACCAAAAAAGAATATTCTGTTTAGATTCTGTATAAAGCTTGAACTCTTTATCATATCTCCTCTGCTTTCTAGATTCGAGGGATTGCGGGCTAAACACTATAATTGTGCCTATCTGCCACTGGTGTTACTGGCGACATTGCTGTCTTTCTCACTCCTACAGCAAATAATACTTCTATCTCCCTCTATTGTAAAATTATCAGTTTTAGTCTCCAAAAGGTCGTATGGGTTAGTAATGACCAAGGCAAATTATGTTTATAGAAAAAGCAGTAAGGTTTAAATTTGTTTGTGATGAGCGTTGCAGTTGGTGGTGAAATAATGTTGTAATGTAATTCGATTGATAATGGTGCGAATACACCTGTGGCTGTATTTTTCTTTGTTAAAAACTAAGAATTATTTTTGAGAAAAATTTTAGTCTGTAAAGTATGTTTAACGACGATAATTTTACGTGATAATGGTGGAAGATAGATAGATGCGTCACAAGACGAGCGCTTAGGCGATCGTGCCTCGGTATCGCTTATTCCGCGCTCTTGCTTGCACACGGAACGTGATACATTTTCGTGCGAGCTGGCGTTTATCGATTTATAAGACGTTATCAAGACAAAAATATAATTTACTAGCTTTCGCCCGCGGCTCCGCCCGCGTCAATGTCGATCCCTCGGGAACAGTACTTTTTCCCGGGATAAAATGTACCCTATGTCCTTCTCCATACCCCAGATAACGTGTATGCAAAATTGCATGATGATCGGTTTAGTAGATACAGCGTGAAAGGGTAACAAACAAACAAATAAACTCATTTCGCATTTATAATACTTATTAGTTAGGATTATAATTAGACACCATGAAGTAAATTTTTGTATCGGACTGTGTATCTAGGTTTTATACTTGATCGAAAGTCTCGATATAATTTTTACATCCATGGCATTGACACTAGCCTTCTTATCAATCAATCAATCAATCAACGCGATCGTTTCAAAAGATAAATTAAAAAAAGTATAACAACTTTTTAATTTCCTTGTTGAGAATTCCTAATTAAATGATCTTATTAGTCCTAATTAAATGATCTTATTCAACAGCGCACACTGCATAGTATCGTAAGACTGATAGACATTAACAAAAGTTATAGAGCCGTTATATAAATAATGAAATGAAATGAAATAGAATTTTATTAAAATTTGGATATCATGTATCTCTTTCTGAACGTCATATTATTATTTTTAATATTTGCAAAATCGATAAGCTACTAGCGTTTCGAAACGACCACTGCTGAGAAGAATACGCCGAAAGAAACTCAGTCCAGTATTGGTCCCTACGTGCCTGAAGGGCTACACTTTCACATATTTATAAATATATACGGACAAATCACACAGATTGACCTAGCCCCAAGGTAAGTTCGAGACTTGTGTTAAGGGATACTCAACGATATTATATTTTATAACAAATACATATATAGATAAACATCCAAGACCCAGGCCAATCTGAAAAAGATCATTTTCCATCTTGACCTGGCCGGGGATCGAACCCGGGCACTCCGTGTCGCAGGCTGGCGTGTTAACCACTGCGCCACGGAGCTGTCATATGTCTTAGTATGAACACACCTTTACACGAAACCGATTCGATCAAAGACACCGCGTCGATTATCGTAATCACATTTGATTTTATTCGATATATTTTGTGTCAATAAACCTTCCAAGTGGATCCTTAAAAAAATAACTTTATGCAACGTAATTATATAGCTGTGTGGTATCCGGCAGAGTAGAATAGGACCACTCCAAGTCTTCCAGTGGATGTCGTAGACGGCGACTTAGGAAATACAAGCTAAACAAAGAGATATCTTCTTCTTATCTTAGATCATAAACATCTAAGAGACCTCTCCAACCCGTCTGGCCAGCGTGGAGAGTGTAGGCCAAGTCCTCTGGCTGCTCTGGCCAAGTATGGCCCTAGTAGTACAGAGAGGTGCTCCTGCTCGTGCTCCTGTAGTGGAGACCAAAAGGACCTGATGATGATGAATGAATTGTGTTATTATTAAATACATACTGGTTTGGGAGAAAAGAAAAAACATAGTACCAGCTGTTTCTCTTCCCGCGCTGATCGTAAAAGCAGATAGAGGGAAAAGGCGAAAATCTGAGGAATCATGTTAGTAGGCGACGCGGCTAGCAACTCATCACCATTTTAATTCCGTTTCTCCACCTTATGCCCATCAACATGCTAATTATGGCTTTGGTCTTGGATGTGTATCTATCTATATATGTATTTGTTATAAAATATAGTATCGTCGAGTTAGTATCCCATAACACAAGTCTCGAACTTACTTTGGGGCTAGCTCAATGTGTGTGATTTGTCCGTATTTATTTATTTATAACGGAACAAATGTGTACAGGTAAACATGGAAATGTTAAATCGTTTTGTTTCAATACAAAAAAAAAATATACCGTGTGATTTTGTACCTATAAACTATATTAAAATCCTTTAATCAGAATCCCTAATTGAATACAAGTTGTAAGGAAAAAAAGAGAAAAACAAAAAAAAATGACTTCCCATAGAACTTCGCCCAGCTGATCGGCAATTTTGTATGGGAGGCCCAATTTTATTTTTCGTTTTTACCTTTTTTTTTACCTTTTATTAGGGATTCTGATTCCAGGATTGTTATAAAGTTCATAGATACAAAATCACGTTGTAGGTAAAAATTTGTTAAATCTAATAACAAAAGGGTAAATGAAATAAGTTAATATGTATCTATTATAAAATATAGGTACTATCCTTAAGTTGTTTGTTTTATTTTTCGTGTGTTTAAATAACAGTGTTCAGTTGGTATCCCACAACACAAATTCACAACTTACTGTGGGGCTCAATCTGTGTGATATGCACCTGTAGGTATATTTATTTATTATACACAAAAACAAACAAATAAGCCTTAACCAAGCGCGTGCAAGAGAACACGGTGTACGGTAGCGGTGTCAATGACTCTGATCCCAGATAGATGGCGCTATGCGGCACAATTTTCAAATTAAAGAGTGCGGTGGCGCCTGCGCCGGCGATCCGTCTGTGTCCCTATTCTGTAACCGCATTAATTGCAAAATTATAATATTGTAATATGACCTTTTAATTAGTATTTAAAAATGGATTTGAGCGTAATTTTTCATTTTTTTTTCACAACATTAACGCCGCGAAAACTACAGGAGTTTTTTTAAGTGGTGTGTTATCGAGATTTTTACTACCCATTTTTATCTGTTTAAAAAAAGGTCTTATTTTATGTATTTGATAGATTTGCATCTAACATGCTCATCATCATCAGTAGATTATTTTTAAGCAGAAGTTACTAGAATCCAGATGGCTGGCAATGTATGGAAATTTTATCTACATCAACAAGGCAGAAAAACCAAGTCAATCAAAGATAATTGATTCGGTTTTTCTGCAAGGAAAAGCAAAATAAAAGAATCAGCAAGTATTTTAATTGAAAAATTAAAACATTGTTCAGTTTTGGCAAAAAATAATTGTCTGCAATAAAGCGGTCAGTTGTCTTTGCTTCTACACGTATATAATATTGTATAATTATAATGATAAAGTATATGATTGTTTGTATGTTTGCATGGAATAGGCTCCGAAACTAAAGGACCGATTTAAAAAAATGATTGCATCACTAGAATCCTAAATTATATCTGATCAATTTAGAATATAGATTAAATACCTATATTTACCCGTGCAAAGCCGGGGAGCACCGCTAGTGGTGTAATAAAGAAACACAAAACTGAGTACGCGAAGCCTGAAAACTTCACGTGATTAAAAAAATTACAGGCATTTTAAATTGACAACAACTAACGGAGTTCTTGATGGGAATTTCTACGGATTGCACGGTTTTTGTTTTGGATTGTTTTGCAAATTGTTTCTAGTGGACTTTATAATGTGAAGTCAATGTAATTTGATGTTATAAATGCCCATGTTTATGAAAAATGTGTGGAATAACTAAAATAAAGTGTCATGGTATGGCTGTAGTGAGATTTACTTAGCGGGTTGGTGTTTGCTCGCCTTACTGCATCGTACGATTGATCAAGCCAGTGGATTCGTGGCTAGATTTTTGTTTTTATGTTATAGGACGGCAAACGAGCAAGCGAGTCACCTGATGGTAAGCGATCAACGCTGCTCATGGACAACTACAACACCAGGGTGTAACAGGAGCGTTGCCGGCCTTTCAAGGATTTGGGGAAAGGACATAGGGGGAGGAAATGGGGGAAGGATGGGCCTCCGGGTCTCTCACTCACTGAACGAAGCATAGAAGCGGTAAAGCTTCTACTCAAACGTCGATTTTCTGTGAGAGTGTGGTACTTCCACGGACGAGCCGGCCCATTCATGCTACTAGCAAAAATGAATTTTGCCGGTAGCGTGGCTCTACCACGACTAGATACTGGCTAAAATAACCTTCATAATGAAGTTTGAGAACCAAATAGAAGAAGAGAAAAAAAAAGACAACAACTAACATAAGTTATTTGCTTTATCCTTCCAGAATAGTCTTCCGACGTGAAGATTGAACCTTTACGGCTCAACTGCATTATTAGAGGCGATTGCACAAGATATTGATTCTGATTGTTTTGTTTTTATTTTACGAATGAAATGTACTGTAATTGTTATTGACTTCTGAATAAATAGGATTGTGGTTGTTGCTAGTATAGAATAGGCTAGTTTCCTGGGTCAAAATAATAACATTACAATTAGTCCGTCAGTTAGATAATCAAAAAATAATGGACACGTATTTTTACTTTTGTCTATTAAACAATAAATGGAAATGTTATAGCGCGTCAAAGTTCACGAGTGGGGGCTTGTGACGTCAAAGTTTGTTAAAAAGTGTAGCAAACTATGACGTCACACGGAATTCCAAAGGGTTATATCTATATCATTTTCTATTCAATCGACAAAAGAAAAAACACGTATCCAATATTTTTGGAAATACTAACTGACGGACTAATTATATTTTTTTAGGAAACTAGCCTATTACTTTTGTAAATAGAATTAGTACTTTCCTCTATCAAAAACGACCATATTTTAGCATTTTCCTATTTATAAAATAATCATCATCATCTTCATCATATCAGCCACAAGAAGTCCACTGGACATAGGCCTCCCCCAAAATCGAAGTTTGAGTAAAAGCTTTACTGCTTCTATGCTACGTTAGGTGAGTGAGAGAGCCGGAGGCACATCTTTCCAACCCTCCCCCCCCCCCCTATTTCCTCCCTCCATGTCCTCCTCCAATTCCTTGAAAGGCAATGCTCCTGTTACACCCTGTTGTTGCAATTGTCCATGTGCAGCACTGGTCACTTATTATGACGTGACTCGCTTGCTCGTTTGCCGTCCTTTATCATAAAAAACCCTGCCAAGTGCGAGTCGGACTCACGCACGAATGGTTCCGTACCGTTGTCACAAAAACGGCAAAAACTCATGTTGTTGTATGGGAGCCCCTTAAATATTTTTTTATACTACTTTGTAGTACCTATTTGTTGTTATAGCGGCAACAGAAATACATCATCTGTGAAAGTTTTAACTGCCTATCATGGTTCATGAGATACAGCCTGGTGATAGACAGACAGAACCCTAAAAAGGTGTGAGTCTTATTTTCTTGAAAATACTGGAAAAATGTTTTTTTTCAAGTCACATTTTCACACGACGCGCATCTTGCATTTTTCGTTTGATTTATATGCCACCCGAAGTTAATTTATGCCAGTGAAATTATTATACTTTCCACCAATTCTGAATACTTTGAAACGGTAATTTATTCCACTGTCAACAATGTTTTGATGGATTAGGACCGGTATCCACCAAAAGAGATGTGGATTATGCGCTTGTAATTAAACCTACTTACTCATACTTAATACTATACCTATACAGTGAGTAGTAGCATAATCTCCGGTGTTCCGGTGATGGGGCAACTCATCCCGCTAAAATTAAAAACTTTTCCTATGGGACCGAAGCTGGGAACTCATTGTTTTTTTACTTTTTCATACTATTTTTTAGTATATTTTTGTCCATATGCGACGGTGACCACTTTCCATCAGGTGGCTCGTCTGCTCGTTGGCCGTCAAATATAAAAAAAAAAAAATATTTGCCGGGCCGGCCGAACACTTTTGTTTGGAAATGTAATTTTTTTTAGTTTCAAGCATTGGTCCCATAGGAAAAGTTGTTCATTTTTACGGACTGAGTCACCCCTTCATGGGAACGTCGGAGGTTATGTTTGAGTTCTTCGGAACCGCCTCTCGGCCTCTTACGTGGTTCCTTTGACGACTACCAGATGGCAGCCGGGACCAACGGCTTAACGTGCCTTCCGAAGCATAGAATCATTTTTATTATCAGACAATCGGGTGATTCAAACCTGCAATGTCCTAACTAAACTAGAAACAACTAAACAAAGTATGCTTCCCGTGGGAATCGAACCCAAAACAATCATAAAGCTGGGAACGCATGCTGTGGAAACGCATCGCCACTTTAACAGTTGGTCTATCTAGGTTCACATTGAAATAAGTATTAGAAAAAAAAAAAGCAGGTTATTAAAAATTAAAATAGTAAAATCGTACAAAAACTATTGTTAGAAATATATCTGTCTCTGGATAAGATAAGATAGATAAGATAAGATAATTTATTTGTGAAACATGTTACAGATTACATTACATATAAGTAGGTACATACATGTATTGTAGATGTTAGTTATATAGTTGGAAATGAACATGTTCGGCCACATGGCATACAAATATTACGTCAGTCCTTATAACAAGACATGCATATTGTAGAATTATAGCAACCGTCAACTAGAGAAAATAACGTCTTGATGCAAAAATAGTGGTAACAAATTTGATGGTCATACTTAATTTATTTAGGATGTCAAGTTAAGAATTGTATTAGTCAATTATTTAAACAGCTGTCCATTGAGTCAAATTTTTTATAATTAATTTATTTATTTGTACTTTTATAATTTAATTTTATTGTCATTAAAATATTCATTAAATTTATAAAAGCATTTATTAACTTATATTTTTTTAAGTTGATTTTTAAAACTGGAGATAGGCATTTCTTTTAAAGATAACGGCAGTTTGTTAAAAATCTCTGGTATCCAGTATTATGTAGCAATATTTAATTATAAGATTTTAAACTATACCTTAAACTAGAATTTAATTTACTTTACCATATAAACTACCTTTTATGTACTATCCCAATCACAAGTCAACCCGACGTACAACCAAAAAAAATCGATATAAAAGTCAGTATCGATTTCTTTAACTCCCACGTTTATTATCGATATAAATGACAATGCCCTAGGGACTATTGTGTGGAACTATTGTCATTTCGGGATCAAGATCCGTCCGAATACCGTATTATCCATACCTGTTATTTTGATCCGTTTTTTGTGGTACTTGATTTAGCTGCGTTTTTCTATTCACACTTTGGCAAAAGAATCTTTAAAAATAAATTGGGGAACTCTATGGTTCACTGGTCAACATACTCAAGGCACCTGCCTATTTTGTCAGTGTTGATCTAAGTTCCGATCCGACAGGAAAATTAAAATATTTTTGTGTTTTTTTAATGTGTAAAAATGAATTGTAATTTTTTTTTTTTAAATTTGAGTGTAAACTTCTTTAGCGGTGTTGTGCACTTTTTGGCATGTGTAAAAAATGTTTGCATTTTTTTTTTTAGTTTTGGTGATATTTATTTTTGTATGTATGTATGTGATGTGTATGTATGTCCAATAACTCTCGAATTGAAATAAAATTTGGGATTTATGTTGATACTACTAGTAGAATTTTCTAATTTGTTTGGGCCAAAAACCTTCACCCAAAAATGCCGAAAAATGTCACGTTCTCACTTTGTAAACAGTACCTAGTACTTAAACTAGTTTGACGGGTCTCTCAATTCAAAACTTTTATATTATATCCCAGTTATATTTCAAATTGGTTTTTGCCCCCGACTTCGTCCGCCTAGAAGTCAAAAATGGTTCTAATAGGAGTAGATTGGACCAAGGAAACACGTTGTTCCATACAAACTTTCCCCCTTTTTGCACCCCTTTAGGGGTAGAATATCGGTTCTTTAGATGCCTAAAGAACACACCATCAAAGTTTAGGCTGTTGGTTGAAACGTCAGTTAGTCCATCAAGCAGGACAAAGCATTTTATATGTAGACAAGCTTTCGCCCGCGGCTCCGCCCGCGTCAAATTGCCATCCCTCGGGAATAGTGCTTTTCCCGGGATAGAAGGAAGCCTATATCCTTCTCTTCCGAAAAATTCATGTAAGGCATGAAGTATTTTTTGAGATCCTTTTATTTTAATGTTGGCGGACTCCAATTACGCGGTGTAATAGTAGTTTCATTTTGTTGAAATGACAATTATTAACCTGAATTACGTACACACTCAAGCAATATACAGATAAAATTTAAAATTTGAAATTTGCATTCCATTTCGAACGTGTGAAATTAAAAAGTCATTGACGCGTGTTTGAGTTTCGAATATGCGTTGCCCTATTTGATATTCAAAAATCGAATTCCGAATGCTGTAATGACAAATTTTTAAAAATAAATAAATCTTCGAATGTAAAAGACATTCGATGATTTATTTATTTTTAAAAATTTATCTGGATTGCGTCAACCGCGGCGACTCGATTCGCTAATATCACCGAAGTTCGATTATTTCGAGCGGTTCACATTATTTTGACACAAATGACTAATCGTGTGCGTTCCGGATGTCGAAGATTCATGGCCCGTCTGGATTCCGATGTATAAATAACGTTATTGTGTCCGATCGGAGAAGGGCGTAAGTTCGATTAAATTTCCTTCGATATTATTAAGCCTTTTCACATTCAATTTTAAAACCTAGAGTACATATACATACCATCTTACGAGTATTTTAAATCTATCATCTTCCATATATACCATGCTGGTCTGGAAGAAAAGGAAAAACGTCGACTGTGCCAGCTGCTTTTCTTCCCGCGCAGATCGTAAAACCAATCGAGGGATTTGGCGAATATCTGCAGATTCATGTCAATAGGCGATGCGGCTAGCTACCCATCACTATATTGATTCCGTTTTCCATCTATACGCCCTCAAACATGCTAATTCTGGCCATAAGGTCTTATAGATGTAGGCTCTGTCTACACCGCACTATTATCCGACCAAAATATATCAACACTTATCACTTTGACGTTTGCTCAGCTGCCACTGTCAATTATTTATAGGCAATCAATGGTTTAAACCTGGTACTAAGGCTAGTCTTCATTTTATAATAGGACAGAATATCTTTATAATATTTTTATCACGGAGTAGATAAAAATAAAGGTCACGACATAAAAGTTTTATGGAGTTCAAAGGCGAATAAAAATTAAAACCGGCCAAGTTCGAGTCAGAATCGCACACTAAGGGTTCCGTACCACTAATCAATATTTAACTATAAAAATCTCAAGACTACGTTTTTTGAGTATAAGTTCCTCCCCACCCTTAATTTTTAATTTAATTTCACTTTTATTATTTTGTTGTTATTGCGGCAGGCTTAGTATTACTAAGCCTGCCGTTTTTATCCTTTGGATACGGATCCCTAACAAAGGATATCTTAGCTGTTTCTCTTCTTTTTGATCAATGAAACTAAAAAAACAACGGGTTGAACTCCGGGAGTATCGGCAGAGTGAAAACTCCGCGCGGTAGTAAGAGAGGGGAATAGTACTTTCTCTTCTACGCCGCGCCGGGGGTCTCAGGTCACGTGACCGTCTTACGAATTTTCGATCAGGTCACGTATCCTGACGCGAGTTTAACGTTTTTTACCCATCCCAAAAAGTGCACAACGCGCTAAAGACGCACTTAAAAAATTAAAATGAATGATGATGAACCTTCAGTCACCATTTGTTTTACTAAAGAAATGCGGTATTTTGTCTTAACTTTGCTATATCTTCATGTCTATGTTTTCAAGAAAGCCATGATTAAGTTTTCACTGGAAGCACTCACATAGTTCACAAGTTACACCAATTACGGAGCCACATCATCCATCAATTGATTTATGAGTCTTATTTATTGCGCTTGCATAGTATATTCATTGCTTCCGGCGAAGGAAATCTACACAGATAATCTAATAAGTAAGCAGGTTAAGAAATTGATAAAATAGCATCTTTTTGAGATTTGTACCCATATGCTCCATATGTAGAAAAATAAGAAAAATTACTAAAGCTACAGATGGCCTAAAACAGGCTATAGGACTTAAATGGAAGTGAGGTGGACATGTTGCGCGTCTTTAAGACGAGAGATGGAGGAAAGCGGCGACAATTTGGATGGGACCAGAAGGTAAGAGAAAGAAAGGGAGACCTTACGCCCGATGGGTAGACGACATCGTCAAAGCAGCCGGCCCAAACTGGCTTCAAACAGCCCAGTCCTGAGAGGACTGGCTGTACTTTGAGGAGGCCTTCACCTGTAAAGGGGTTCTTGCAGATGAAAATTAGGAAATAATTATTAAAAAATGTAAATAATGTTAAAAACTTTTTTCTTTACGCATATTTTTGTTAAACTTATCTAATTGCAAGAAATAAAAGGGTTTTTTTTTATTTTTTATTTATATACCCATATGCTCTTCCATGCAGGTCTGGGAGAAAAGAAAAAACGTAGAATGTACCACATCAAATGGATTGTAAAGAGGAAGAAGAACAAGAAAGGAATACATGGAGTGGTCTACTTCTAAGCCCAAACGCTGCTTTTAGTTAATCGCAAACATTTTTTCTATTGTAAGTAACTACAATTCTCATATTTGTTTTAAAATTATCATTGGTGATATTTTAGAAATATTGCGCATTGAAGTATTTGTGCAGTCATTTGATACCTTGAATTTCATTTAGATCATTCATCGATTCAGAATCATTACAGCATCTAACAAAAACTTATCAATGACCACAGGAAGCCATAAAAAAACATTTAAAATTCGACTCTAGCACGTTTATTCAAAAGTCAGTTCGATTACCAAAATATTTTTAAATCCATAAAGAATTTGATTAATAGTTTCGCCGGCCAGTAGCATCGATACTTTTTTTAAACGGATTCTTAGGGTTCAGTATCAGTATCATTTTTTTTATTAAAGTGAAATCTTCTTAAGCTTCTATCACTTCTTGGTACGGGTTATAAATGTGAAACTCGCGTCATGACACGTGACCTGATCGAAAATTCGTAAGATGGACACGTGACTCTCTTTATACCGCACGGAGTTTTTACTACTGCCGGCATTCCCGGAGTGCAACCCGTTGTTTTTTTTTATATAATACCTAATTGTTTAGTGACATATTTATGTTCCGTTGTTTTGGTAGTCAATTTATGTACCTAACTAGCTGTTGCCCGCGACTTCGTCCGCGGCAATTTCTGTTATTATGATTAATTAGGGTTTTCTTATTACAGATAAATTTTTCCTCCGTTTTCAAAACATTTTTTATTGATGCTTCGCTCCTATTGGTCGCAGCGTGATGTTTTATAGCCTAAATCCTTCCTCAATAAATGGACTATGGATAGTCCATTTAAATCAAATAAAAATAAAAAAATCTTTTTGTGTTGAAACACAAAAAGATTTTTCCAATTTAAACCAGTAGTTCTTGAGATTAGCGCGTTCAAACAAACAAACAAACAATCAAACAAATAAACAAACTCTTCAGCTTTATAATATTAGTATAGATTTGTATTTAAAATCAGTTGTTATATAAAAAATCAAAAGCTAAACCTGCTCCATTAAGAAAATGACTCGACTATTATAATTTCTTACGCACACTTCTTCTTTAACAAGACATGATGAGAACATGTTTTTTTATTGATTTCACAATAATTTTCCCATAAACTTTTACAAAGAGAGAAACACCTTATTTCTGACGTGATGTTATATCTATAATCTATGTATAATCGATGAACGCCACACGCACGGAAAAGTGTCACGTTTGGCGTGCAAGCGAGTGCGTGGAATAAGTGACAGAGAGGCACGATCGTCCTAAGCGTTCGGCTTGTGACGCATCTATCTCTCTTCGACCGTTATCACGTAAAATTATCGTCCGAAACGACTTTACAGACAACGAATATTTTTTTAGCGTAACAGAATGTAACTTATTTTATAATTAAATTATGCCAGTCATTTAATTCTTTCCGTAAAACCCAACGGAACCCATTGTGTACATCAGGCTCGCTCTTATCCATGTTTTTTCTCAAATGGCCGGCGATGGCCAGCTTTTGTGTCCGATTCATTTATCAAGCTGTTTCATTAATGTTCGATCGGATCGAAATTTTAATATCGATCGCTATTGTCCGATCGCTTCCGATTTTTATTTTCTTTTCTGCTTGGCTTCTTGCACTGCTACCTATTCAGAGCGAGTTTCATCGTAGTATTTATTGTTCTAAACCGATTTCCAAAAAGGAGGAGGTTGTCAATTCGGTTGTATCTTTTTTAATGTTTGTTACATAACTCCATAATTTTTATGTAAAAAATTACAGTTTTGTTAAAAAATGCATTTTGTTTTTAGTTTCCAGTTTTGATCCCATAGGAAAAGTTGTTCATATCGACGGGCTGTATCACCCCTTCAAGGGTCGGACAGGGTTTTCTTTACATATTGTATAATAGAGGAGATATCTCGCTCGACTCGGTTATAAAAAACTTAGGACTTGAATGGGAGAAATGGGTCTAATCAAAAATTAAAATTCAATTCTGAATAAAAATATTTTCTCAAATTTCTTCAGAAATACAAAAGTTAAGAGGTAGAACGAAAAAAAAAATAAAAAAAATGGTTATCAGTAATTTACGGACGATAATTTTACGTGATAACAATGGAAAAGAGATAGATGCGTCACAAGCCGACCGCTCAGACCGAGCGTGCCTCTCTATCGCTTGTTCTGCGCTTTCGCTTGCACACTTCCATGACACTTTCGTGCGAGCCAGTGTTCATCGATTTATAAGACGTTATATCGTCAAAACATTTGGACGAATGAGAACTTCCTATTATATTAGGACGCTTAAAAAAAAAAAAGGAATTAAAATATTTTTTTCTCTCAACATGTACATTTTGCTGCAGATATACGGAGGTTCTGTTTTAAGCAAATAAATGCTTGTGTTAGAGAAACTCGCTCTTCCATCCTATTCATTACGTAATAACATGATGAGGTAATACTTTGTATACAGTTCAATAAATTAAATCCAATATTATAGAAAAATTTTACTTCCATGCTGGTCTGGGAGAAAAGAAAAAACGTAGAATGTACCAGCTGCTTCTTTTCCCGCGCAGATCGTAAAAGCCGATCGAAGGAATGGGTAAAATCTGAGGAATCATGTTAATAGGCGATGCGGCTAGCAACCCATCACTATTTTGATTCCGTTTTCCACCTAATGCTAAACGTGGCCGTTTACGTTTAGGTCTTATAGACCTAGAGAGCCTAGGTCTACCCCGCAAGGGAAAAAGACGTGATACTATGTATGTATGTATATTATAGAAAGTCAAAGTCAAAGTCAAAGTCAAAGATTTTTATTCAAAATTGGATACATGTATCTCTTTTTGAACGTCATATTTTTATTTCTTATATATTTTTTTATATATGCAAAATTGAAATACTACTAGCGTTTCGGAACGACCACTGGTGAGAAGAATACGCCGAAAGAAACTCAATCCAGCCTTGGTCCCTACGTGCCTGAAGGGCTCTGAATACATTGTTAACATTAAATACAATTTTTCATACTATAGATTAATTTTAACATTTAATAATTGTTAACATTAAATAAATTTATATAAATTTCCACGCATTTTTATCAGTAATATAATCATCAATGCAGTAATAAGCCTTTTTTATTAACTGGTTTTTTACAATCGTTTTGAACTTAAGTAAAGGCAGACCTAATATTTCTGCAGGAATTTTATTATAGAAGCGTACTCCTAAACCCAAAAATGAATTCATAGTTTTCTGCAATCGCAATACTGGTGTAGCTAATTTATTTTTATTTCTCGTGTTTCGGTCATGGATATCACTATTTTTCTTATATAAATCAAGATTATAGCGCACAAACATAATATTCGCAAATATGTACTGAGAAGGTAAAGTTAAAATATTTATATCTTTAAACAATTCTCTAAGAGATTCTCTAGCACCAAGTTTATATATAGATCTAATAGCGCGTTTCTGCAGGACAAATATGGTGTTTACTTCTGCAGCGTTACCCCATAGTAAAATCGCATAAGACATAACACTATGAAAGTAACTGAAATATACCAAACGCGCAGTATCAACATCAGTCAGTTGTCTAATTCTCCTGACAGCATAAGCTGCAGAACTAAGTTTACCCGCTAACGTAGTAATATGGGCACCCCATTGAAGCCCGGCATCAAGAGTTATTCCAAGAAATGTTGTTTTATCAGTTAAATCTAGTGGTTCATTATCCATTACTATTTGTGTTGGATTTTTTGTAACATTTGGTAAGCAAAATTTAATACATTTCGTTTTCTTAGCGTTCAACAATAGATTATTCGCTGTGAACCAATCCAACACTTGAGCTAAAGTACTATTAACCACGTCAAAAGAATTAGTTTGTCTATCAATTTTGAAGACAAGAGAAGTGTCATCGGCAAATAGTACAGCCTTACATGTATTGACACAGTAAGGTAGGTCATTGATGTAAATGAGGAATAACAGAGGCCCTAGGATAGAGCCCTGGGGTACGCCCATCTTAACCGATGATCCGGAGGATTGTACCCTATCTAAACTAACTTTTTGAGTTCGGCCACTTAAATAAGATTCAAGTAAATCGCGAGATTTACCTTTTATTCCATAGTGCTCCAGCTTGGAGAGAAGGGTATTGTGGTCTACGCAATCAAAGGCTTTGGAAAGATCACAAAAAACACCAATAGCATTTTGTTTTCCCTCCCAAGCATCATATATGTATTTCAACAGAGCTACACCCGCGTCTGTAGTTGACCGACCCTTTGTAAATCCATACTGTTCACGATGGAAAAGGCTATTTATGTTAAAAAAAGCTAATAACTGATTAAAAATCATTTTTTCAAATATTTTACTAAGAGCTGGCAGAATAGAAATGGGACGGTAATTAGTGGGATCATTTTTATCACCAGATTTGTACAAAGGAATGACTTTACTTAACTTCATCAAGTCAGGAAATGTCCCAGTATCTACACACTTATTAAATATAGAAGCTAAATATGGTGCAATTACTTCAATGATGTTACTAATGACAGCTACAGAGAAATCCCACAAATCTCCAGTTTTCTTATTGTTCAAACTCTTAAATGTATCAATGATTATTTGAGGTGTTACATGTTGAAATATTAAATGATTGTTACATTCTGGTATACAGCTTGTTAATAGTTTTTTAGATTCCTCAGATGATGAACGTAAGGAGGCAGTAGTATTTACGGGAATGTTAGTAAAGAAATCTTCGAAATATTTTGCGACGTCTTCATTAGTACTGAGGATCTTATTATCTACTTTTAATTCTATTTTGTTGTCACGATTTTTGGTTTTCCCGGTTTCCATGTTAATAATTTTCCAAGTGGTCTTTATCTTATCATGAGAATCTAGAATAGCTTTTCTTGTATATAAAGATTTTGCGCACAGGCACGCCTTTTTAAAAACCTTAGAGTAAGTTCTAACATAATTAATAAATTCAGTATTTTTATTGTAAGCTTTCATAGCTAATAATTCGTATAACCTGTTTCTACTAACGTAAATACCAGTTGTAGCCCATTCACTAAATTTTTTACCGATACGTTTAGTACATTTTTTAATTTTGAATGTATTGTTGAATTCCGATTCAATAATACCAAACATTTTATTATATAGAGCATCCGGATCATCTCTAGTTTCTTCAATTAGGGGCATTTTTTCAGATATTTTTTTCTTAAATACATTTATTTTAGCTTTGGTTATAGATCTAAAGGTTACTTTTGGTAAGTCTACTTCTACATCATTTATAAGTTTTACAAACTGACCGTAGTGATCCGAGGTTAGATTTTTAGTTATATATTTGTCAACAGCAGTGCAATTGCAGAAAACATTATCTATGCACGTTGCAGAATCTTCAGTAACTCTAGTTGGTTCCAAAAACAAATTAACCAAATCAAATGATTTAAAGACATTTAAAAATCGAACACTTTCAGTTGTTGTAACTAACAAATCAACATTAAAGTCACCGCATACTATAATATTTTTGCGACAACAACATAATTTTCTCAAGACATCTTCAATAACTGATTCTAAAGTATTATAATCTGATCTTGGGGGTCTGTATACACATACTATAATATAATTCCCTAGTTCGATACATGACAGCTCAACATTACAATCTACCGAAAGACTAACAATATCCTTACGTTCTTTACATTTTACGTCACTTCGAGTTAGAATTAAGCTACCGCCTTTCTCTTTAGTCTCTCGGGTGTAAGAGCTTGTCAATAAATAATTTTCTACATTGAACTGTTGCTGGTGCGACTGCATAAAATGTTCAGTCACACAAACTACATGCAAATCTTTACTGTTTATAAACAACTCTAATTCTAACAATTTGCTAGTCAGGCCTTGGACATTCTGATGAAAAATATTTAATTCTTTAGCCTCGACTGTTGTCTTATTAATTAGTTTAAATCAGACTGAGGATTTTGTATTTTAGGTATATCATTAGTTGCAATACCTGTGTCAAATTTAAAATTATTTGCAGTTGTACTACATACAACAGAAGTTTGTAAATTAAAAGCTACTACTGTAGCTATTTGTCTTTTAAAATTAAAAGGAAGATACATAGTATCGTTAGTCAACTTAAATCTACTTATAAACTTATTTATATCTAAATAAAAAATAAAATCGCCATGACGATACGTCATGTTGTACATATGTACATTTAAATTGTGTATGTGCTCGTTTCTTTTCCTATCTAAAGATTCGGAATACGGAAAGGCACATATCATAAATTTACATTGTGTTCTTTCATTTATATTAATTAATTTGTCTATACTTTGTTTAATATTCCTTTTTGATACAGAGGAACTGTCACCACATAATATTAATATTGTACAGTTTTCATCAAGACTGTCACAAGTAATACTGTTTACCAGGTCTAAATAAGAAGCGCCGGGTGTACATGTGTTGTAGACAGAACAGTTATGGTTGAGGTGACTCAAAATTATGCTACTAAGACCTTGACCTAATTTATCAGAGTATATAAATAATTTGTTACAAAACCTTTTTTTATTAAAACTATTTTCTATCGTACCTATCCTTGTTTCTAAGTTACATTTACCAGTATCACATTCTCTAGACTCGGGAACAATGGCTATTACAGGTGACATTGTAATTGCCGTTTCAGGAGTACTATAGCACTGCTGTTTTTGTAAGAGAGCATCATACCGCTCTTTATTATAGTGAGCTTCAGCCACAAATTCTTTGGCCTCTAAAATATATTTACTTATATCTTTTTGGGACAATTCATACATTTTTGATAAATTATTTAAGGACTGTTGCAATTCCGAGACCTGTGACTGCAACTCATGAATCTCGGAAAAATACAAATATACCCAAAAGGTAACAGAAGAAACAGTCAAAGTAACACTTCAAATAGGCATTGATTTAACTTTAAGTTTAATCGTTCATCTATTATAAACAGGGCGTATTTTGGACGAATCTGGACCACAGAATACCTAATAGTACTTCAGAACTTACTCCTTTATTTAAGTCGGTTAAAAAATAACAGAAGGAACAGTCAAACTAACACTTCAAATTAAGCATTGATTTAACTTTAAGTTTAATCGTCCATCTATTATAAACAGGGCGTATTAATAAGTTGTGTCCGCTAGGAGGTCATCAATGTTGATGCCAGAGATTATCTATCAAAGAGACAGTATCGCGCCGATCTTCGGCGAGACTCCAGCTATATTATACAGGATGTTTCCGTTTATAACTTCTTCAATAAAATTCCATGATGGATGGCTGGGAATAGAAGAAAATTTGAAAGGAATCATGTAAGTAGGCGATGCGACTAGCAACCCATCACTATTCTAATTCCGTTAGGTCTTAAAGGCCGACCTCTGTTCACTCCGTAGGGGAAGAAGACGCGATAGTATGTATGTGTGTGAATAAGTGAGGCTTAGTAACAAGGTTTTATTGGCATTTTTTGGGTTTGGGGGGGGGGCCTTAAAATGCTGCCTTTGTTAAATAATTGTCACAGCAAACTCACAATGCTCCTAAAGCGCCATACACGTCAGGAGCGCATAGTGTGTTGGTTGTGGGCTCTCACTGTATAAAAAATGCAAATTAATAGATTATATTTTCTATTTTATAACCGAACCTGGTCACAAAATTTCACGAGAATCACTTGACAAGAGAAATGCGACTTGTGCAGGAGAACATCCGGACATACGAAAGCGGAGACCGACCAGATGAGAAACCGAGTCGCTTCCTGCTCGCTCAGGTAATAAAAATAAATTGAGTACCTGTTAGTAATCAACCTGTTTAAGTTACCTGCCAACCCCCGATCGCTAATACGATCTGACGGAGGTGAGACTAATCATTTTTATCTCGGGCGGAACACCCGTGATCGATCTGTACTATTCTGTATCGGACGCCATACTTATTGTATAGCTACTTCACATAGCCTAGTCTATAAGCAAGCCTTTTAACGCAGTTTAGATCAATCAATTCATCATTTATTGCTTCTTTAATGATCTTCTACAATATAAGTGTTTTATTAAAATTCAGGATCAATTAGGGCCCTGACGGGCTTTGCAAATTGGAACTACAAAAATTTTAAGTTTCAATATAATGTGTAGACATGCTTTAAGTATATGCAATATTTCATTACTATTTATTTGTAGGCGTATTAACTAAAAATTAGTCAGTTATTCTTTCAATCATTAATTTTTCTTAGAATTAAATTTAAATTGTAATTATTTAATAAATATTATTATAATTTACTTAATATTTGAAATAACAAAACGTATCACCCTGTATACAGTTAACCGCCGATCACCGATCTTCCAATACGATCTGACGGAGGTGAGACTAATCATTTTTATCTCGGCCGGAACACCCGTGATCGATCGACGCCGGACTCAAGTTTGTCAGTGTTACCGTAATTGGTGGCTGCCGGATTTCGATTCTATATTTAAATTTTGAACACTAAATGGTTATTCAAAATTTGTATTTAGAATTGAACTTGCTTTGTACTTATTGCCGTTATTATTTAGGGGCTTAGATCAGCGTAACTTATATTATTTTGCTCCCGAATCAAATTAAATTTAAAAAATTGGCTGTCTGTAAAGTTGGCTTACGGATGATAATTTTACGTGATAACGGAGATGCGTCACAAGCCGAACGCTTAGTCTTCCAAAAGTGGCCGATATTACTAATAAAGTAATACCAAAAATACTTAAAGTAATTTAACTACAGAAGAAGATTTAAATTTTTTTTTAATTGATCAAATGTCGATGTAAACGAATAGGTGGCGTGATGGGTGAAGATATAAGTATGGTCACATTACTGCTTTTTCTTCCTTGGAACCTAAGCTGTGTGACGTATTGGAGTCCAAGGTTTACTATTATGACAGAAGTCTTGATTTAGTTAGTTTTTCCTTCTGCTGCTCGTCATCTCGTCATCATCATCATCATTTCGAGTATGTGTCACGGTCAATCACCCATGCACACCCTGGTGTCAGACTTCTTCGGAACCGCCTCTCGGCCTCTGACGTGGTTCCTTTAACAACTACCAGATGGCAGCCGGGGTCACCGGCTTTACGTGCCTTCCGAAGCACGGAATCATCTTTATCATCAGACAATCAGGTGATTCAAGCCTGCAATGTCCTAACCAAACTGGAAACAACTAAACAAAGTATGCTTCCGGTGGGAATTGAACCCACGACCCCCGGGTCAACAGACAAGCGCCTTAATCACTGCTGGTCTGGGAGAAAAGCAAAAACGTAGAGTGGGTTGCTAACCGCATCGCCTACTCCCGCCTCACATGATTCGTCATATTTGCCTATTCCCTCGATCGGATTTTACGATCTGGGAGAAAAGCAGCTGGTACACTCTACGTTTTTTCTTTTAGCTTTTAGTTTTTACGACTAGCTCCGTGGCGCAGCGGTCAACACGCCAGCCTGCGACACGGAGTGACCGGGTTCGATCCCCGGCCAGGTCAAGATGGAAAATGATCTTTTTCAGATTGGCCTGGGTCTTGGATGTGTATCTATATATGTATTTGTTATCAAGTATAGTATCGTTGAGTTAGTATCCCATAACACAAGTCTCGAGCTTACTTTGGGGCTAGCTCAATCTGTGTGATTTTTCCGTATATACTTATTTATTTTCTCCCAGACCAGCAAGAATTTCATCACTTTATTTAATTTAACGAATTTTGAAACTGTGTCATAAAGTGACTCCTAATACACCGATTTTAACTCATAAAGCAATGTTACCCACTAGTGCTCTACAATAAAAATATAATTTACTTAATTGAGTTATTTTTTTAATTGATAAAACGTAACGTTAAATTAACAAAACGTCTCCCGTAAGTTTGACCCTTTTGTCAACTAAGGCCGCTCCAAACTTATCCTGCGGGATGAGTTGACAAAATAATTAATTATATTATTTTTTATTCGTCAACTGATCACACCGAAAAAAAAATATAATGTATTTTATTATATGAAAAGTTTTCTTCACGTATTTGTACACACGTGAAGAAAACTCTTTGGGAAAAAGAATAAATAATACAATAGCTTGGTTATACTGATATAGAAAGCTAAATTGCTAATGCAAGGAGAACTCAAATTTATTATTAATAACTTCATTATTGCTGGAATTTCGAAATACCATAAAAACCCCCAAAGACCGATTCAGTAATATGTCCGATTTGTTCCATCATTCATGTATCAGCACAGATTAATAACACGCATATTTTCCTGTCAATCCACAATACGGACGCATCGTGTCGATTCTAAGCGATTGCAACGGCTATTTTTCAATATTAGCCATACAACTAGGGTTACCACCTTTTGGTGCACGGGAAACCAGGAAATTTACATACATACATACATAGTATCACGTATTTTCCCTTACAGGGTAGACAGAGCTTAGGTCTATAAGACTTGAAGGCCACGTTTAGCATGTTGGTGGGCATTAGGTGGAAAACGGAATCAAAATAGTGATCGGTTGCTAGCCGCATCGCCTTTTAACTTGATTCCTCAGATTTTACCCATTCACTCGATCGGCTTTTACGATCTGCGCGGAAAGAGAAGCAGCTGGTACACTCTACGTTTTTGCTTTTCTCCCAGACCAGCTTTGAAGAGTGAAATTTAAGAAAATATAATAAATAAATAGATATGGACAAATCACTGGATTCAGCTAGCCCCAAGGTATTGTAGTTTGAAGCCATTTAAAATTTAACTTGCTTTGCAAGACACGTTAAGCCATTGATCCCGGCTGTCATCATTTGCTAGCAGTCGTTAAGCTATCTCAGATGCCTTTAGGCAGCTTAAAAATATGACACCAGTTTTGGCCACACGAAAAACAAACAAACGCCAATTAACGCCATTTTTGTCAGGCAAACATGTGACCGGGCAGAAAGTAAAATATAAATATCGTGTAAAACAAATTGTATTTTAGTAGCTTATATTGCCCATGTCTTCAAAGCAGTTTACGAAATAATAGAGAAACCTTGCTACCTATAAATAAGTTGACAAACAATTCTGTCCCAGAAACCTGTTGACAACCCTAAATACAGATCACGTGTATTTCTAAAAAATATTGAACTCTACGGTTTCAACAATACGAATGTTTTTTTTTAAGTCATCGACTTTAAAAGTAGTGTAATGTCTCAATAAGGTGTGGCCAGCGTCACAATCGATTCGTGTTGTAAAAAAAACAGTGATACGTTAGCTTTCAATCAAAATAATGACTTTATTTAAGATTGACGTTGAAATATCGCGGGCCCTATTGTGTTCAAATAAGTAGGAGGTGTAGTTTTAAACGCAGGGTATGCGAGGCTGTTGTGGGCACAGTTATAAATGTTGAACACTTTTGTAAAATTTTCGAACTTCAATTTTTATATTTATGTCATGCATTTTCTTATTTTATTAATTAACGTGGCCCTTGGCCCTTAGTGGCATGAGAATGATAAGTGCTTATGCACGTAAAGCAGCCCGGTTGTGATTCTCACTGGGATTGATGACCACATGTGGCATATAAATATATGCAGCTTGAAAAATCTGATATAAGTGTTGGCTACTTACACACTCAACTAGATTGTATATTAAAGAACAAATAGTTTCTTAAATATCACAAACCTAATTCTGATTATTAAATAAAAAAAAACCGGCCAAGTGCGAGTCGGACTCGCGCACGAAGAGTTCCGTACCGGTATCTATAAAAACGGCAAAGAAAATGATGTCTGTTGTATGAGGGCCCTTAAATATTAATTTTATTTTTATTTAATTATTTATTTTTAAAGTATATATATAACTTAATATTCTGTGAATATTTCAAGTGTCTACCTGTTGTCGTTACCAACAAAATAAATCTTTGTGTAGTTTATTTTTTATTATTTTGTAAATTACTACTTTTTGCAATAAGGCTACCTTTTGTTGATTATGTATTATAATATATAAACGATTTATTTATGTTCAATAAAGAGTATAGTATTATATTGTGTTCTACTATTTAAAGGTCTACTATAGACACATTTACCCTAGCAACCAAACCAGATGCCACTCTAAGCTGACAATACTGATCGACTCCAATAAAACATATTGAGTTATACGTCACATTATTTGTCTCAGACAATGGACCAGGTTCGATTCCCGAGATTGACACAGATGACCGGATTAGCTTGAAGCATGCCTAATGATGACATGTTTTATTTTTCTTCTGTGGTATGTACTAAAGTTTTCAAGGGAATAATCTTCAACTGCCTGTCCGGTGGTTGCAGATATGGTTTCGGGTACGCGCACCTGGCCTCTCGAGCTATGAATAGTGACGGGTTGCTAGCCGCATCGTCTATTGACATAATTTTTAAGATTTAATAACAACCTCCGTGGTCCAGTGTTTAAGGCGTTTGCCTGTTGACCCGGGGGTCGTGGGTTCGATTTCCACCGGAAGCATACTTTGTTTAGTTGTTTCCAGTTTGGTTAGGACATTGCAGGCTTGAATCACCTGATTGTCTGATAATAAAGATGATTCCGTGCTTCGGAAGGCACGTTAAGCCGGTGGTCCCGGCTGCCATCTGGTAGTCGTTAAAGGAACCACGTCAGAGGCCGAGAGGCGGTTCCAAAGAACTCTGACACCAGGGTGTGCATGGTCGATTGACCGTGACACCTACTCGAAATGATGATGATTTTTAAGATTTTCAACTTTTGGTTGGCTGGCTTCATTCTGCGCGGGAAGAGAAGCAGCTAGTTCATTTACGTTGTTCCCCCAAACCAGCAGGTAGGTATAGAACAAAATAAAAAACAAGTGAGATTTCTTGTTGACAATGAATAATATTTTAGATGACGAATAATTTTATTTTTATCGATTCAATAACTCGATGCCGAATATCGATTACTCGTGATGAGTAATGACTGTATCGGGTGCTTCTCAAAATTCAGGAAAAGATTTATGAGGCTGATGTTATCGATGATCTTTGTCACTTCTCGATTAAATTTATTCATATTAATTGATTTATTTGAAACAAACACAAACGTATCGTAACCAAATTGCAAACGTTCTTGCGAAAGGAAAAGTAAGGAGTGCCCAAAACCGGGAAATTTTACTGTCCCGTTTAAAAAATCGATATAAAAATATGTGTAAATATACATCATGTTATAGTAAACTCTGTTGACCTTCAAACCATCAAATTAGCGCGTCCCATGGGACCAATGATGGGGTTTTAAAATTTTTTTCGTCATTTTCATACAAAAGCGTTCAACCGGCCCGGCAATTTATATGAAAATGGCAAAATTTTTGCATTGTTATTATTGGAAAAGTTGTTAATTTTGACTAGCTGATTTAATTATTAGGTTTGTCAACAACTGTTACAATAATTCATGATGCATGCTACATCCTTACACATGATCTAATTGTACAGTCAATCATAGACAAACACTACGTGCATGAAGAAAAAGTGCTACAGTTGCTAAAATTTAAAATTAAAAAAAAAAATGATATAATAGTTTGAGGGATAACAGTGATTACCCTAACAGCCTGTATAGTGTTTCTTTCCATTTTTCTATTACTACATAATTTCCATTTTAGATAAAAATATCTATCGAAACCAAAAACTATTTAAAATACGTTATTTGTCACGCATCATATAAATGAACACTGTAGTTTAATAACTGAACCAGTGAATAAGTCACCAAAGCGCACTCAAACCTCATTAACACCAAAATGAAGCATCAGGATCATACAAATTATGACAGCCGCCCATGCAAACCCATAAACTTTGCTCTATTGCCTGTTGGACCAAATTAACTATATTACGGAATGGTAGATCATTGTGTGATTAACAAAAGACATCAGTAAATAGTTAATTAATTCCGATAAATCAATATTGCAACTACAATAAAGAATAATAAATATATACGGACAAATCACACAGATTGAGCTAGCCCCAAAGTAAGTTCGAGACTTGTGTTATGGGATACTAGCTCAACGATACTATATTCTATAACAAATACATATATAGATACACATCCAAGAGCCAGGCCAATCTAAAAAGATCATTTTCCATCTTGACCTGGCCGGGGATCGAACCCGGGCACCCCGTGTCGCAGGCTGGCGTGTTTACCGCTGCGCCACGGAGCTAACCTAAATGGCTCAAATGATTCGCATAGTTAAGGTAGTTTCAGATTTAATTTGTCGTGGATGGGTCTGGGTTTGGTGGGAGTCCAGGTAAGGTTCTAGTTACATACTTGTGGCAGAAAATAAAAATAATTTGACTATTATTCATCTTTGAAAACATTTAACAAAATAGTAACAATGTATTATACAAGAACAGCTGTTTAGGTATTTTTTTACAAGAATTTGAATGAATTTAACCTCTATCTTGCCTGATGGGAAGCAATGATGAGGATGGTATACGCAAACTCAAATAATGCCTATTCACTCTTGCCCTGAAAATCCCTAAGTCGAACGAGTCGATAAACAGCGACGCGGGGAGTGAATTCCATTTCGTCGCGGTTCGCATGATGAAAGAAGAGGCGACTCTAGAGGTGCGATAAGCAGCAATATCGACCACATATGTATGGAATCCCTGCCCACGCCGTGTCGTCCGAAGATAGAATAGTGCAGGGGAAATAAGATCGTGAAGTTCCTGTGCGCACTCACCGAAATGCAGCATGTAAAACACACACAGACTTGCTAGGTACTAATCGGCGTTGCCGTACGTAGCATATAAGACTTGACAACAATATCAATTCGGATTACATTAATCCATAAATCCCTGCCCATTTGACTTAAATTTGTATAATCAAAACTAGCCGCCTAGCATTTGTCCTAACCTAATGCTTTCAACATTTTGGAGTGACAGTTCTATACTGCTTTTATTTTATGTCTCCAGCCATTTAATTGTGCTCAAATCTCAATTTAAGGTGTATAATTAGAATTCTCCTTAAGAAAAGTGGTTGGACTGTAGCCAGCGCCCCTACTATTTTGCTTTGTTGTTCTTTGAGTCTCGCTTCTGCTGGAAGTCTACTGAATTTTAGCAATACAAAAATATAGATTAAAACATATTTTGATAACACTTATATTTTAACAAAAAATAGTGCGGCAGAATAAAATTTATATTCGTAATTATTGGATTGAACACTACTGAGATAGGACACCGCTTGGAATATACAAGATTTGTTGTGTATAGTATTGTTTCATGATTAGTAATAATTCATTATATACCTAAAATTAAACAAATAATACAAGATTCAGATAATTATAAGATTTACTTAAGTACTTGTTTTGTTAAGTGCAAAAATCTCAAGGAATAAAACCCCATGCATTGCTCCCAAACTCTCTTTTGAAAACGTTTGTGAACATATAAATAATACAATAAAATGGCTGAAAATATTTAGAATTGGTGTCAGTAATTCAAGTATTTTAATTTACACACTCAAAGTCTCGTATTTTAATTCTAAATATAACTCCATTTTTCGTCATATCTCACTATGATCTCACCCAGAACTCATTCTAAACTCACTTAATCCCAAACAATAGTAGTGTTTCAATTTACGCATTCGAAGTCCGTGTCATTTTCCCAGTTTACGACAATTTGAGCTTTGATCCGAACCACACAAGTCGCGTGATTAGCTTTTAGCTTTATTGTGATTCTAATTGAAGCTTAAATAGGTCAGAAAAGATGGGCATCGTTTCATTGTCTTTGTTTTCTCTTTTCATATACCATTATTATCTTAATTTCCGCTGTATGAAGTCCATTGCTGAACAAAGGCCTCTCCAGGAAGGATATTACCATGCTCACTACACTTTGCAGGCGGGTGTAGGTGCAATTTCTTTAGCTTCTTATGCTACGAATGGGCAGCAGCATCGGAAAAATTTTTAAGCTGCAAAAGTATAGGCATTTGTTGAATTTGGGAAGGGAATGAGGGTTTTGGGATACTAATTACTCGGATGAATGGGGAAAAGTAATACATTATTATATATATATATATATATATATATATATATATATATATATATATATATATATATATATATATATATATATATACAGCGTGTAAATGTACCCTCGACATTGACTTAAAGGGGTGACTCAGCCCAACAATATGAACAACTTATCCTATGGGACCAATGCTGGGAACTCAAAAAAAAATTCGTCATTTCCATACAAAAGAGTTCCGCCGCCCGGCCAGTTTGTATGGGAAGATCGAATTTTTTTTGAGTTCCCAGCATTGTTCCCATAGGAAAAGTTGTTCATATTAGTGGGCTGAGTCACCCCGTTAAGGGAATGTCGAGGATTGTCACGGTGTATATTTACAGGCCTGTGCCTAGTGCGGAAGTCATCGTAAACAAGTGTTGTTGCAATTGTTTTTGGCAAATAATGAATTTTGTATTTATTTGTATTTGTATCATCATCATCATCATCAGGTCCTTTTTAGTCTCCACTACAGGAGCACGACCCTCTCTGTACTACTTAACGAGAGCAGCCAGAGGACTTGGCTCTCCTCGCTGGCCAGACGGGTTGGAGAGGTCTCTTAGATGTTTATAAGCTTTGTTTAGCTTATATTTCCTAAGTCGCCTTCTACGTCATCCACGGGAAGATTTGGAGTGGTCCTATTCCACTCTGCCGGATACCACACGGCTATTTGTATACTTGCTTTTCCCCATTCATCCGAGTAGAGGCCTCGAGAGGCCAGACGCGCGTTATCTGCAACCACCGGCCTAGCAGTTGTGGATGACAGCCCTGATATCTATCCATACATTCTGATATTTAAGGGCCCGACCTACCTCACACTGCTTTGCATGATTGACTGTTATATCAATAATAATTAAATACTCAAGTTGAACTAAAGATGCAGCAAAGTGATGACTAAAATGACTCAAAAACACGATTGCGTTAAATTTTCTCGATAGAAAAAAATTGCAAAGTTGCCTCCAAATCACGTCTAATTTACTCGGTATATAACATTATTCACCAAATACATTAAAATTAACCTTGAAACTTTTGATTATTATTGCATTACAGATAAGGCAGCCATCATATGTTTTTCTTTTTCGAATAACCCTTGAATTTCCTAAAAAACAAAAATATCCAAAGTAGCCAACGCGTTTAGACCATCCGCGTTTGTATCGCCACGCCGCCTGGCATATGTCGGGCTTTAAGAGCGTAGCTGTTGAAAATGTCAACGTGATGGAAATGTGCAAAACTAATTTTCGGCAAATTGATGGAAGGTGAGGTTTGCTGTTCACAAAACATTGAACGATTCTACAATTCTTACATGAGAATTCTCAAAAAAAATCTTACTAATCACGACTTATATTCTCGTGCTGTCTTTGTCTTGCTAGGTAATTGTCAAGACAGTGGCAGAACGAGATCTGAGATTGATTTTAGCTAAGATACTCTTAAGATTACCACTCCAACCCGTCTGGTCAGCGTGGAGAGTGTAGGCGAAGTCCTCTGGCTGCTCTGGCCAGGTATAGCCCTAGTAGTACAGGGAGGGTCATGCTCCTGTAGTGGAGACTAAAAAGGGACCTGATGATGATGATGATGACTCTTAAGATCGTTTTGAATGAATACTCAGGTGAGAACAGTTCTATGATTAAATTGTTGGGGCTTCCTCGATTTTGCAGTGCGTCGGCCATGTTCGCGGACGCACATACAACCGATTTCTTTGCTATATTGCGTGGGCGGGTCGCGTCGTTTATGCGCAGAGTCCGGGAGAGCACCAACAGTATCTTGATGGTCATAAGGGAGAAGCCAGACTGCCGCATATGGAGGCAGTGGGGCAACCCATGTGGCGGTGTCAGGAGGCCCCAGTGGGCAGGGTGGCTATTACCTTAATTGAAAAAAACGTTTAATGCCATATACCTACCTAATGATACTAACATAGTTTATAAGTTTTTCTTGTACTAACAAAGATATGGATGTTTATCTGAAATAAATGTATTTTATTTTATTATTTATTTATTAACGCCCGAATGGGCGTTAATCGTAGAATTCTTCAATGAAACCTTGCTGATGAGTACTTATAAACTACCTTGCCGTCGCCAGCTTCTGAGACAAAAATAAAAAACAAACTACCAAAAATATTTTGGCATCGAACTCCCAATCTGTTTTCTATACATTTCATTGTCAAATGATGAAATATGGTCTCGAGTCAAAGGCCAATCTTCAATGGAGCAGCTTACCGGCGCAGCCGTCGAAAGGTTACCCTTAATTATGATTTATTGGTCGTGTACAGGCGAGTGTAGAAGCCTTAACAGGAAGTATTACATTCTTTAGGGCCTACTTATTGAATTATGGGATACGGTTAAGTGATATTGTTGATTATTGATTTATTAATAGATGACTCGGAATGTTCTATATCGAAAGCTTTTGTATTTTATAGGCAAAATTGTGAATGGGCGCTTGTGTTTTATGTAAATATTAGCTTTCGCCCGCGGCTCTGCCTGCGTCAATGTCGATCCCTCGGGAATAGTACTTTTTTCCCGGGATAAAAGGTAGCCTATGTTCTTCTCCGCACTCTAGAGAACTTGTATGCAAAATTTCATGATGATCGGTTCAGTAGTTACGGCGTGAAAGCGTAACAAACAAACAAACAAACTCACTTTCGCATTTATAATATTAGTAAGGATTAGCTTTCGCCCGCGGCTCTGCCTGCGTCAATTTCGGTCCCTCGGGAATACTACTTTTTGACCTATGATGAGAGACCTATGTCCTTCTCCGTACTCCAGAGAACGTGTATGCAAAATTTCATGATGATCGGTTTAGTAGTTACGGCGTGAAAGCGTAAGTGTCACGTTCCGTGTGCAAGCGAGAGCGCGATACAAGCGATAGGAAGACACGGTCGGCCTAAGCGTTCGGCTTGTGACGCATCTATTACTCTTCCACCGTTATTACGTAAAATTTTTGTTCGGAGAACCATTTATATACAACCAATTTTTTTTTGGTTTACTTAATGAGTTATTGGGGCAATTTTTTTTGTGTTTAATTATAATTGAAAAATGTTGAGTACAATTTATGTATTTTTTACACACAAGTTTTTTGAGAGTATGTAAATGTATATATTTTACTATAGTAAATAAAGTCTGTAAATTAGCTTTAACACAAGGTATACCTTTTAGGAATTTACTTATGAAGTTATAAGAACAATTATTTTCGTTGATAGTTGCTAAATTATAATTGGGATTTTTATAAGAAATATTTATTTAGAACAGATAATACAGTAAGAAATTTATGCAATAAAGCAAATGTTATGCAAATATTGTAAGAAGACGCATAAGTATTTACAAGCGTTAGTGATAATATATAATTCATAGATTTCTATAGATTCATATAATTCATAAAAGTCGAGAAGTTAGACTTAGTGGTTTATTGGTCGTGTACAGAGTGTAGAAGCTTTAACGAGAAGTATAGGTAACCTTTTTAGGAGTTGTGTCAAATGGATTCAGTGATTTTGACGGTCGTTCATCATCACACATAACCTGGGATGAAGATAGGAAAATTAAGAAGATTCCCCTACAATAAAAACTTTAATTTATTTTTTAATGAAGTACCATCTAAAGCTTTAATATCGTCAGGTAGTTTGTTACATATTACAATACTCATATCATGGGAGTTTCTTTCATACACCAATGACAAGTGGGTTTATGTAGACGGCTGAGAAGGGGAATAATAATAAAATTTTCTTACAATAAACACTTGTCACTCGAAAGGAATTTTAAGTTCTCAAAAACTTTAGTCGATATGTGTACGCAAACATATCAACAAGTCCACGTGGGCGTTTCTGTCGATTGCTTTCGATGTATGTCCCATTGAATTACGCCTTCTGACGTTAACTGCAAACAAACAAATATACATATGGGCCTGTGTGGGAGGCTTAAAGATCTTTGAGTTGAAATGCTTTTTATTAGATTGACGAATATTTACTTGCATATCATCATCATCATTTCAGTCATATTAAGTCCACTGCTGGACAAAGGCCTCTACCAAGGATTCATTATTCTATGGTCATGGTATTACAGCCTCCGTGGTCCAGTGGTTAAGGCGTTTGCCTGTTGACCCGGGGGTCGTGGGTTCGATTCCCACCGGAAGCATACTTTGTTTAGTTGCTTCCAGTTTGGTTAGGACATTGCAGGCTTGAATCACCTAATTGTCTGATAATAAAGATGATTCCGTGCTTCGGAAGGCACGTTAAGCCGGTGGTCCCGGCTGCCATCTGGTAGTCGTAAAAGGAACCACTTCAGAGGCCGAGAGGCGGTTCCGAAGAACTCTGACACCAGGGTGTGCATGGTCAATTGACCGTGACACCTATGATGATTTTTCTATGGTAGGATATTGCCATACTCATCACGCGTGGCAGGCGGATTGGCGAGCGCAGTTTCTTTGGCTTCTTGTGCCTTTTGGAAACTTCATGATGATCGGTTCAGTAGTTATGGAGTAAAAGCGTAACAAACAAACTCACTTTCGCATGTATAATATTAGTAAGGATAAGGATTTATACCAATTACAATGATAGTTTGAAAAACAAACTATATGTTGCACTCATTTATCTCTGTTAGAAACTTTTACAGTTTGGCGGAACTTCAAACAAGAACCTTGAAATATCTCATCTCTGTATCGTTCAAGTAAACACCTGTATATCATAACCCTCCATTTAAAGCAGTCGAGCAATAAGCAAGTACTTACAATTCCCAGTACCGCTTGTAAGGTAATACACAAAGCATTCTGTATCGCTGTGTCTTAATTTGTAAGACACGAACGCCTTAAATAATGCGAAAACAATGAACGATTCTGTAGTTTTACGAGTTTTGAAAGTGTTAGACACGGCATGTATAAAAATATTGTACTGTTTCTTGAAGATGCATATTGTTGAAATTATTGACATAATTATAATTTAAGACACATAATTATATGACACATTATATATTTTAAGACCTTTTGCCTATTATTGTACAACTTTTATATTTGGTGACCTCTGTGGCCTAGTGATTATCGTTCCAGGCTGTCATGGCGTAGGTCCTAGGTACGACCCCCGGTCAGGTCAAGATGGAAAATGATCTTGTTCAGATTGACCTGGGTCTTGGATGTTTATAGTTAAACATCAAATTCACTGAGTTAGTATCCCATGACATACGTCTCGAATTTTATCTTGGTGCTTGTTCATTCTGTCATGTGATTTGTCCGTACCTATATATTTATTTACTTATTAAAAACGATTTTTTTTTAATAAATAAAAACATTTTATTTTAATAAAACACAACACTTTAACATAAACTCCACATCTTAAACAATTTTTTATTGTTTTCAGTAGAACAAACTTTTAAATCCCAGCATGTCGTATAAAATATATGTTTTTGTTTTTTTATGGTATAGTACGGCAAACGTCAAGCGAGTCACCTGATGGTAAGCGACCACCGCTGCCCATGGACAACTGCAACACCAGGGTGTAACAGGAGCGTTGCCGGCCTTTCAAGGAAAAGACATGGGGGGAGGAAATGGGGGAAGGATGGGCCTCCGGCTGTCTCACTCACCGAACGAAGCATAGAAGCGGTAAAGCTCCTACTCAAACGTCGATTTTCTGTGAGAGTGTGTTACTTCCCCGGACGAGCCGGCCCATTCAGGGTGCGTATTGATTGATATAACAACTAATTATATATTTTCATTTCAATAAAGTTCAAAAGATATAACGTTAACTTGACATAATCATTACTGATTATATTCTTAAAAGCTATAATATTCATAAAATTTTTATTTCTAAAAGCATAAACCCATTAAATATAACGTTTATGAACACTAAATGTCACCTGTTATACAAATTGTGCAGTATACATGCCAAAATGTATACCTTTCAAAAAGTATACTATTTAAAATAAATATCAATTAAAATTTATATCAATTAAAATCTATTGAAATCAAAATGTATACCTATAAAAAAAAAAATATTTATTTTTCCTAGCCGATTGGTCCCACTGCTGGGCAAAGGTAAATTAAAAAAATATATTACTGAGAAAATATACCAGCTTTATATTAGTATAGGCCAAGTCTATTTTGCGAATTTAAATTATTTTAGTAATACCTACGAAATAATTCAAATTCGCGCAAGCTCATAAACTTCATATTTTTGTAAAAAATGCGGAGTAGGCAGCAAAAGGTGCATCATTCAAACAAATATGTAGGTAATAGATTTTATTAGTAAAGCAAACTGAAAGTAAAACAAAAAGTAATTAACCTCAATTTTACATTACTGGATTACAAAAAAAAAAAAACTATAACAAATAAAATAACTTATAACAATATTTTATTGTATCTAATTATTAGGACAAAGTATAAAAAAATTGTGATACATACAAAATGCGCGCGCATTTTGTATGTATCACAATTTTTTTCAAGTAGAAACATTAGTTTTACTATATATTATTTTATGTTAATATTAGGACAAAGTAGGAAATAAATAAAAAAAATGGTGATACATACAAAATGCGCGCGCATTTTGTATGTATCACCATTTTTTTAGTAGAAACATAAGTTTTACAATATTTTATTTTATGTAAATATTAGGACAACGTGAAAAATAAATAAAAAAAATGGTGATACATACAAAATGCGCGCGCATTTTGTATGTATTAATGTATCACCATTTTTTTAAAGTAGAAACATAAGTTTTACAATATTTTATTTTATGTAAATATTAGAACAAAGTAGGAAACAAATAAAAAAAAATTGCAATTTTTTTCAAGTATCAATCACAATTTTTTTAAAGTAGAAAGAAGTTTTTTACTATATTTTATTGTAAGTAAATATAAGGACAAAGTATAAAATAAATTAAAAACGCATTTTGTATGTATCACAATTTTTCTAAATATTTTTTTTAGTATATTTAGAAAAATATATAATTTTTCTAAATATATATTTAGTAATATTTATTTTAATTTTTAACTTATATTAGAGACTATAACCTCGAAGAAATTCACACTCGTAATATTGTTGTTTTATAAATATTTTTTTTGCGTTTACGAGATCGTCAGGTGGCTATTAATTTTCGGCTAGGTGTTCTATGAAAAGAAATAAGATAATTTATTAGACAGCTTCAAAAAAGGAGGAGGCGGAGAAAGTAGATTATCAATTCGACTGTATGTTTTTTTTTTTTTTTATGTATGTTTGTTATACGATATCTTCACCAATTGTGAACCGATTTTGATATTTCTTTTTTATATAAATGATAAAGAACTTTGAAGATATGGAAGAAACTGCTAAAAATAATTAAAGTTATGTATTTAGAATCTTCTACCAATTAATTCGTATAACCAATGATTATTATCCGTACTAATATGTATATATAAAGTTTATTATACATAACAACTAATCGATTTTTTAAAGTTTATAATAATAATACGGTATAATAAAGGTTTGATATGTTGAATGATTGTTATAATTAAAGATTTTAGATTTTTTAAACTTATTTCTTTCGATTTTTATCTTACTTGATAATTATACTGATCAAAATTATATGTTTCGTTGTTATTTATCTTAAAACATATATATTTTGTGTTTATATGTTATATTACTTACCCGCCCATTCATGCTACTAGCAGAAATAAATTTTGCCGGTAGCGTGGCTCTACCACAACTAAAATCAAGAGTTATACTTAACTTCTGTAATATTTGTAAGTCTTCAATACCACGCAGCGGTGACTTTGTTGAACATAAAAATCTAAAATCATAAAGCACTTGCAGTATCGGATCGGGTTGCAATTGCCGCCTGAATCCTTAATGCTTTACTCTTGACAATTCACTCAAATAAAAACCTTATTACAATAACCTTAGGACTAAATTTTCAATGTATATACACAGATTAAAATATCAACTTGAGTCTGAGCTTTATGAAGAGCATGGTAAGTGTGAATTTGCTTTTTTGAAATCGATAGATTGCCAACTTAATTTTGCTGCGTGATTTGTTTATTGTTTTGAACGTGTCTATTTATTATGTGTTTATTATTATTTTTTCTGTGCTTCAGAAGACACGTAAAGCCGTTGGTCCTGGATGCCATCTGGTAGTCGTTAAAGGAACCACGTCAGGGTCCGAGAGGCGGTTCCGAGGATCTCTGACACCAGGGTGTGCATGGTCGATTCGATTAACCGTGTCACCTACATGAAATGATGATATGTGTTTTTTCATATTTATTTTATCCTTCTCGGGTCATCCTATCACTTTCTTGGAAGAATATGATTTGTGATGCATTCCCTTTATTGGCTTTATAACTGAGAAGAAAGCAATTTACTATTATTTATATTTAGCTTTGTAAAAAACAATGACGGGCGTACATTTTCAAAATAAATTACAATAAGTTAATTGCATACGAGTATAATCAGTACTTTGTACAAGTTTTTATATAAGCTGTTTAGGCCCCTCTGGTAGGCAAAAGCCTCCCCTTTCTTATTCCAATTTGCTCTGTCCCTTACATGTATGTACAAAGTAAGAAATAAAAATTGCAAAACCACCTTTCAAATGAAAAATCACTTAAGATCTATGAAGCTACAGACAGACAAACACATAGCGGTCATATTTATAACATTCCAGTATTTGCCTCGGGTGTTGAAAAGAAACAACGAAAAGAAAAAAGTTTTACGTTGAATTTATAGACATTTCAGCAAAGCGTTTTCAAAACGATTAAAAATATGAGAATCTGTAACTTCTATATCTAACAGTTATTTTATTCATATATTAATTTTTAACACTTTATTGCACACATAAAGAACATTAATAAAAAACAAAAAGCATAAAAAGATATACAAAAGGCGGCCTTAACGCAGTAGCAATCTCTTCCAGGCAACCTTAGGGTAGTTGGAAAAAAGACATCAACAAACAGGCAAGGTGCAAGATGTGGAGGAGCAAGTTTAGAAAAAAAAGAAATATATAAATAAAATAAATACATACATACACATATATAATATATCTGTACACGAAATGTGCGAAACCGACACCTGATTTATATTATTTGGAACATCTTACAATAGCAACACGTAAAAAAATTATGCAATGTGCCTATTCTATGCCAGAAAAAAAAATATATGCTGCGAATTGAGAACTCCTTTTTTAGTAGTCGGCTAAGATTCCATCATGATGACTAATTCACCTTACCCTTTGCATAATTAATAACGTGCAAAAAATCTCACATTATAAATAAGGTTTGTTTGTTTGCACATTATAAAGACGCAAACGGACTTATATTATTCGCGCGCAATATTTTGTCCATAAGAAAGATGCCGCGGTAGATAACAAGGCTTGTTTACATTTAGCCGAAAGAAAGAAAGAAAGATATTTTATTTGCGTTTGAATAGGGTGTACAAAGTTGGAAAACGATTATAATAGCTCCTATTCAGCCATTGTCAACAGCATGCAAATATAACTTGATGAATTTAAGTATATTGTATGCAGAATAGTTAATACATTTATAAATAAGTTCTATCATTTCATCTATTATTACCATTGTCATATATCCATTCTTAATTATTATTAAACACATAATTTCCTTGAATGTCACAAAATAATATAATAAAAATAACTATAGTTAAAAATTTTAAAAGTCCTGGACTGACTAGACGCTATGTTCATTAAGCCACTCATACAAACGCTTTTAAACAACTTAAATGTCAAATCTTTTATGTTTTGAGGAACTTTATTGAAAATAGATACGCACATGCAGTAACAGTTTCTTTTAAACCGCTCGCTTTTCGGTACCGTATCCAAAACCAACCTATCACCATTTCTTGTGCTTCTAGGAAAGACATCCTTCGCCTTATTAAACAAGTTTTGATTAAGTTTAACAAATTTGGCAGCTTCAAAGATATATAAGCAGGCGAGAGGAAGGCCGTGAAGTGATTAAAATAGAGGCCTACATGAGATATCAGGCGCAACACCACATATAGCTTTTATGCACTTTTTTTGAGCAAGGAAAGCTTTTTTTATGTCTTATGACGAAGAGTTCGATAGCCTAGTAGTAATCAAAAGTAATCGGGAGACGGAGGAATGTTACATTGCGGTTGGGTGGGGGTCAAAAGTGGAAAATATCTTCGTATTTAGGAAAGAATTAGCGTTTGTTTGGGTGGAACTTTTATAATTATTTTACTTATTTATTTTATTTAACAGTTTATGTACACAGAAAAATATACAGGATAAATACAAGGGGAAATTAAATTCATTAGCAAACGTTTATGGAGTGACTCAGACCACGAATCTGAACAACTTTCAATCATTTCGGGACCAACTTCGACATTCGAAATTATTTGCTCATACAAAAGTGGAATATCTACTTGGGCAAAATCTATGCAAGAGCTGTTTTTTTTTGCAATTTCGGAGTTGGTTCCATCATCATCATCATCATCAGGTCTTTTTAATCTCCACTGCAGGAGCATAACCCTCTCTGTACTACCGGAGCCATACTTGGCCAGAGCAGACAGAGCATTTGGCCTACACGCTTTTTGGTTCCATAATGAATATTAATTAATAATTTAAATATTATTAAATTAGATCCTTTAAAATGTGATTGGACGTGATAAAATGCCTTTTAAGCCTTATTTTCTAAATAAACACGTTGACGTTGACTTCGTAGTATGGAATATGCTTATTTCAAAAACATTTCATACACGGGCAATAAAAAAATATTTTACATCATTTTTGGTTTGTTTTACCAATGAAAACAAATATTGTTTTCAACTAACGTTATATTTTATTAGCGCACGATATTTTCTTAACAAAGATGCCGCGGTTGATAACTGCGACAGGTTTGCGAGGAGTTTTTCTTTTTACTAGGAATCAGTGATGTGCCGAAGAGAAATTCTTTGTTCTCACAGATAATTTCTCTTGGTTTGTGGGAAATTTCCAATAGTCCTTAACAATTTTGCAGTAATTCTTGCTCTCATGGGCAAGAATTATTGCAAAATTGACTTCTCTTCCCGCGAGAAGGAAGATTTAATTTTCGTGAATTATTTCCACTTGTTCTCATAGGTCACCATTTCGTGTAGGTTACACGCTCAATCGACCATGCACATCCTGGTGTCAGAGTAAGTAGCAATTACTTAGTAGTTAAAATTACTTAGTAATTCAATTAATTAATTAATTAGTAGTAGACTAATCCAACATTTAGTAAAAAAAAAATCTAGTAAAAATGTGGCGTAATTGAACATTTGATTTATTTCAGACAAAATAATTGTTAATTAAATAAAAAATAGATTAAGGCTTTTTTTTAGTTAGAATATAGTTAGTTTTATTTATAAGTAGTTTTTAAGTTAGTTTATATTATTCGTAAATGTTAGATTAAAAAGCAAATATATTAAATTTTGTAGTTTGAGATAATTGTTTATATTGGAAATATGTGATGAAAAAATATAGTATATTTAAAAAAAGGAATACAGAACTGATTTAAAGGAAACTGTAAAGTACGTTGCGCATGAAAATTAAGATATAAATATCTTCACATCTAATAATTTTCATGCGCGAGCGCAAACACGATGTATATCTAAAATATGAGTGCTGGTACAACCTGTTCGCATGTTAAGTTTATGGCCATTGACATTCATACAAATAGACGAAATGAACTTCATAAAGTTCTTGAGACACCAAGTGTCTAGATGACCAGATGGCGAGCACCAAGTCGCAGTGGTTAATATCCCAGGCTGCGACACGAGGGTGCCCGGGTCGATCCTCGGTCAGGTTATGATCGAAAATGATCTCTTCAGAAGGGCCTGGGTCTTGGATGTTTATCTATATATGTATTTGTTATAAAATATAGTATCGTTGAGTACGTGTTCCATTACACAAGTCTCGAACTTACTTTGGGGCTAGCTCAATCTGTGTGATTTGTCCGTATATGTTTATTTAGATGGAAGTGCAGTCTCAATGTGGTAGTGATAAATAGATCATGTTGCACCTAGTTTTGTGTCCTTCATGCCTAGTTGCACTAAGGATGACCTCTCCGCAACCGAGAGTGGTGTCAAAGTTGTGATGGAGAGACTAAAGCCATCGACACGAAAAGAAGAAGAAGTACTATTACCATCACATGCATAGTATCACCTCTTTTGCCTTACGGGGTAGACAGAGCCTAGGTCTATAAGACCTTATGGCCGCATTTAGCATGTTGGAGAGCGTGTAAATAGAAAACGGAATCAAATAGTGATGGGTTGCTAGATACCTATTGCTATAATTCTGGAGATCTTAGCCCAATCCCTCGATCGGCTTTTACTCTCTGCGCGGGAAGAGAAGCAGCTGGCACACTCTCAATAAAAAGATAGATAGATAGCCGTGTGGTATCCGGCAGAGTAGAATAGGACCACTCCAAGTCTTCCCGTGGATGTCGTAGAAGGCGACTCCTAAGTCGCCTTCTACGACATCCACGGGAGCTAATCTTTGGGAATAAGCTTTGTTTAGCTTGTATTTCCTAAAATACAAGCTAAACAAAGCTTATAATAAACATCTAAGATACCTCTCCAACCCGTCTGGCCAGCGTGGAGAGTGTAGGCCAAGTCCTCTGGCTGCTCTGGCCAAGTATGGCCCTAGTAGTACAGGGAGGGTCGTGCTCCTGTAGTGGAGACTAAAAAGGACCTGATGATGATGATGGCACACTCTTCGTTTTATCTTTTCTCCCAGACCAGCGTGGAAGATATAACCACAAACTAATATTAAAACGCCGCACCGCACCATCTTGTGTTTTCTATTTACTAAGTTAGCTATGTTCAGTTCCCATATACGGATAGAGCAGTATTGCAAGGGATCTCATTCTCAGATTATGTTCAGTTTCCAAACACGTCGAAAAGTACTGTTTGTGCTTAAGAAAACCAGGAAATGAACGATAGACATCAATAACGACATCATCATCATCTCGAGTAGGTGCCACAGTACATCGACCATGCTCACCCTGGTGTCAGAGTTCTTCGGAACCGCCTCTCGGCCTCTAACGTGGTTCCTTTAACGACTACCGGTTGGTAGCCGGGACCAACGGCTTAACGAGCCTTCCGAAGCACGGAATCATCTTTATTATCAGACAATCAGGTAATTCAAGCCTACAATGTCCTAACCAAACTGGAAGCAACTAAACAAAGTATGCTTCCCGTGGGAATCGAACCCGCGACCCCCCGGGTCTACAGGCAAAAGCCTTAACCACTGGACCACGGAGGCAATTAGAGGATATAGACGGGCTGAGTCACCCCTTTCAGGAATAAATATAAATATATACGGACAAATCACACAGATTGAGCTAGCCCCAAAGTAAGTTCGAGACTTGTGTTATGGGATACTAACTCAACGATACTATATTTTATAACAAATACATATATAGATACACATCCAAGACCCAGGCCAATCTGAAAAAGATCATTTTCCAGGAATGTTGTGGGTAAATTTATATCGCTGTAAACCTACCTAGCAATGGATGCCATTACATTCGGTCTTCTTCTTCCTCGCCTTTTCTCTATTTGGGGTCGGCTCTATATGTCGACTCTCTCCATAATTTTCTATCCTTTACCATATCAATATTTACCCCCATTCCCTCATATCCCCTCTGACACATTCGATCCACGTCTTTCTTGGCTTCCCTCGTCCTCTATGTCCTTCTACTTCTAAATGGGACATTCTTTTTGCCAGATGTTCGGCATCAAATCCCACATCACATCCAAGACCCAGGCTAATCTGAAAAAGATCATTTTCCAGGAATATTGTGGGTAAATTTATATCGCTGTAAACCTACCCAGCAATGGATGCCATTGCATTCGGTCTTCTTCTTCTTCCTCGCCTTTTCCCTATTTGGGGTCGGCTCTGTATGTCGACTCTCTCCATAATTTTCTATCCTTAACCATATCAATATTTACCCCTCATTCCCTCATATCTCCTCTGACACATTCGATCCACGTCTTTCTTGGCTTCCCTCGTCCTCTATGTCCTTCTACTTCTAAATGGGACATTCTTTTTGCCAGATGTTCGGCATCAAATCCCACATCACATCCAAGACCCAGGCTAATCTAAAAAAGATCATTTTCCAGGAATATTGTGGGTAAATTTATATCGCTGTAAACCTACCTAGCAATAGATGCCATTGCATTCGGTCTTCTTCTTCTTCCTCGCCTTTTCCCTATTTGGGGTCGGCTCTGTATGTCGACTCTCTCCATAATTTTCTATCCTTAACCATATCAATATTTACCCCTCATTCCCTCATATCCCCTCTGACACATTCGATCCACGTCTTTCTTGGCTTCCCTCGTCCTCTATGTCCTTCTACTTCTAAATGGGACATTCTTTTTGCCAGATGTTCGGCATCAAATCCCACATCACATCCAAGACCCAGGCCAATCTGAAAAAGATCATTTTCCAGGAATGTTGTGGGTAAATTTATATCGCTGTAAACCTACCTAGCAATAGATGCCATTGCATTCGGTCTTCTTCTTCTTCCTCGCCTTTTCCCTATTTGGGGTCGGCTCTGTATGTCGACTCTCTCCATAATTTTCTATCCTTAACCATATCAATATTTACCCCTCATTCCCTCATATCCCCTCTGACACATTCGATCCACGTCTTTCTTGGCTTCCCTCGTCCTCTACGTCCTTCTACTTCTAAATGCGACATTCTTTTTGCCAGATGTTCGGCATCTCTCCTTTCTACATGTCCATACCATGTAAGACTTCTACATGTCCATACCATGTAAGACTTCTACATGTCCATACCATGTAAGACTTCTACATGTCCATACCATGTAAGACTTCTACATGTCCATACCATGTAAGACTTCTACATGTCCATACCATGTAAGACTTCTACATGTCCATACCATGTAAGACTTCTACATGTCCATACCATGTAAGACTTCTACATGTCCATACCATGTAAGACTTCTACATGTCCATACCATGTAAGACTTCTACATGTCCATACCATGTAAGACTTCTACATGTCCATACCATGTAAGACTTCTACATGTCCACACCATTTCATTCGGTCTTATGCTTTTCTTATTTATATCCTTCCTGCAATTTTGACCAGCCGACCTATTTAGTAACTCAGCGACCAACGTTGTGATAGTTACTTCAAAATACATTGCGGGTTTCCTATGATTGACTATTTTTATTAAAGATATATAAAACGCAATGTATTTTGAAGTGACTATTAAAATGTTGTACACTGAGTTAGCAAATAGGCCGGCTGATCGTTGGTCCATCTAGTGAGTGGTTTACCCACAAGTCGGCGACCAGTTCTGGTCTCCATTCCAGTACATCTTTGTGCACTTTTTGGGATGGGAAAAACATGTTATACTCCCGTCAGGATACGTGACCTGATCGATAATTCGTAAGACGGACCTGAGACCAGCAGCGCGGCGTAGGAGAAGTAATATCTCCTCCCTTTCTACCGCAAGGAGTTTTTTCTTCTGCCGCAATCCCGGAGAGCAACCCATTGTTTTTTCCCCATTATCTGTGGTGCGATATACCGCGTGATTTTGAATCAATCAATCAATCAATTATTTATTTGTATAAAATAGGGTATGATACAGATGGAGTATTACAAAAAATGTCTGCCTATTTAGACACACTAGATGATAGCCTGGATTTGGAGAGGGAACGTAGGGCATTGGCAATACGGGGAAATATGATAAGAAAAAGGTTTTCTAGATGTACAGCCGAAGTGAAGGTAACCTTATTTAAATCATACTGTCAGAAGTTTTATACAAGTGGTCTTTGGTTCAACTTTACTCAAAAATCATATAATACATTACGAATTTTATATAATAATATATTTAGGTCCTTGTTTGGGCTTCCCCGTTTCTGTAGTGCTTCAGGCATGTTTGCTGATGCAAGGGTGGAAGACTTTTATGCTCTTATGAGAAAAAAGTCTGCATCGTTATTACACAGAATCCGGGGAAGCCAAAACAGCATTATGAAAATGATAGCAGGAAGGTTCGATAATTCTCTCTTTGCCTCATTCACGGCTTTACATGTGAAGGCTGCAGGCAACTGAAGACATAGTTATTATGTGTATTTAGTGAATTATTGATTGTATTTTAGTTAAAATTGGCTAAATATTCTAATTGTTGTACATCTCTTTTGTTTCACTCTTTTATATGGACAAATGATAGTCTGAAATAAAGATATTTTATTTTATTTATTTATTTTATTTAACTGTTGAAAACAGTATACAAATATGTCATTAAAATAAATATAATTTATAATTGACAAATTCAAAATTATTTACTTTTAGGATACACATGCATTACATTAAACATTTCCTCATGTCAACAAATCCGTAGTCATTTTTAAACATTTCATACAAGTCATAAAAAAAACAAAATTACACACAAATATAATAAATCAATTTATATGTTCTGGTCCAGGAATTCTTTCAATGAATAAAATAAATTATTCAGCAACCAGTTATGAAGCTCCCTTTTAAATCAATGTAATGGAAGCTCTTTTATTGTATGTGATAGTTTATTATAAATTGTGACGCACATGGAATAACAGTTCTTTTTGAATTTTTCCTGTTTTGGAACTACATCGAATCTTTGAACTATACCGAAAGCCTGAAATCAGAATCCCCGAATGGAATTCAGAATTGCCAGCAAAAAGGGTAAAAAATTAAAAAAATCTATTTGACCTTCCATGGAAATAGAAATTCGCCAAGCTTATCGGCGACTTTGTATGGGAAGCGTAATTTTTATTACGATTTTCACCTTTTTTTCTTGCAATTCTGTATTCCATTAGGGATTCTAATTCAGTATAGTTTAGAGGTTCAAAACCACGCGGTATACTAGGGCCCGCCCATCGCTACTTTCTTTGAGAACTTTTACAGCATGGAAATTATAAAAGACACATGCTGTGTCGACCCTACATAAAGTGTGATAAGAAAAGTAACAAGATATGGCCATGTTGACATGATATTATTTAGGACTATTTGTTGCCGGCGGCTCCGCCCATGTTTATGTTCATCCCACGGGAACAGTACTTTTTTCTGGGTTGAATAGTAGTCTAAATGCCAACCCACGTAGTACCAATAGTTATAGGATCAACCGGAGCAATAGCCAAAAACCTACACAGCTACTGCAACTTGCTTGATTCAAAAATAAATATACATATACTACAGAAACAGGCAGCTATACATACTTCCATAATTATATCTAAAGTTTTGGGAAACACTATTTTCGTAGAGAGGAATCCTGATTCTCCTTCTCCTTGAGGGTCTCGAGGCGGGAGATAGGGCGTTAAAAATACCGACATTAAAAGTCGAGATGAAAGAAATTTCAACAACTCATAATATAATATACGGACAAATCACACAGATTGAGCTAGCACGAATGTAAGTTCGAGACTTGTGTTATGGGATACTAACTCAACGATACTATATTTTATAACAAATACATATATAACAGATACACATCCAAGACCCAGGCCAATCTGAAAACGATCATTTTCCATCTTGTCCTGGCCAGGGATCGAACCCGGGCACTCTCGTGTCGCAGGCTGGCGTATTGACCGCTGCGCCACGGAGCTAGCCAAATAGTGCAAAATTTTATCAAAATTCGTTCAGCAGTTTTGGCGTGATTGAGTAACAAACGCCCATACTTTAAAGGTTATACCAAAATATTTCGTTTATAATATTATTAAGGATGAAAACCATTACTGTTACGAGGTCTCGCTTAAAATGTATTGACCTCAAATAAATAATATAATATACAATATCGTATTTTGTTATTATTTTATATCAAATAGGCTGGAAGTTAAATTCAAACGAGGTGCGCACTGTAAGTGGTATGTTCATACTTAGTGGGACAGTGTTTTCTTGTTATCCATTTTCAGTAAACAAAGTTCCTGCTGGTCTGCCCTCTGTGTCCTGCGCCAAGGAAAGCCTAAATGGAGCTAAATCTCAACAATATAAAAAAAAAAATTCAAAAGACCAAGAAGTAGCCAAACACTACATAGATCGTATCAATGACACGATAAGAAGAATTAAACAAATAGTTGAAATGTATAATTAAGTATAATAATTAAAATATACAGATTGAGTTAGTCCAAAAGTAAGTTCGAGACTTGTGTTATGGGACACTTATATAACGATAGGTACTATATTTTTTAATAAATGCATATAAACATAAACATCCAAGACTCAGGTCAATCTGAAAACAGATAATTTCCAAGATGGAAATAATCTATTTTCCTGACCTGACCGGGGTTCGACCCCGGAACTTCTGGTTAGAAAGCCAACTTTTTTCTAACCAGAGGTTCCGGGTATACATAAGTAAGGAGTAAAGGTATGTTTCAAAAGTACGAAATACAAACCCAAACCCTTATATATATTGGCCCATCCTTCCCCCTCCCTTCCCCATTTCCTTCCCCAACTCCTTGAAAGGCCGACAACGCACCTGTCACACCCTGGTGTTGCAGTTGTCCATGGGCAGCGGTGATCACTTACCATCAGGTGACTCACTTGCTCGTTTGCCGTCCTCGTGTGGAACTCGGGGTCCACCTTCCGGCTTTTTTCTTATCCACTTCACACGGTTGATAATGTCATCAAATAACAGCAATGATATTGCCACATGGCATATATGAATTCGTAGCCATGCGTTTAGTTGTAATCGATTCACGAAGATTTAAAATACTATAACTTTAGGCGAGCTCCGTGGCGCAGTGGTTAACACGCCAGCCTGCGATACGAGGGCCTTCCCCGGGTTCTATCCCCGGTCAGGTCAAGATGGAAAATGATCTTTTTCAAATAGGCTTGGGTCTTGAAAGTTTATCTATATATGTATTTGTTATAAAATATAGTATCGTTGAGTTAGTATCCCATAACACAAGTCTCGAACTTACTTTGGGGCTAGCTCAATCTGTGTGATTTGTCCGTATATATTTATTTATTTATTTATAACAAAAAAAGAGTAACTTATTAAGTGTAATGCTCACGCGGCTACTGTAGATGTGAACAGGGACCCCGAGTCAACTTCTCAAAACCCATAACTTGTATATTTATGTCTCACTTACCCGACTCCCGCGAGATAGGATTACCGACTGCTTTATAGCGTATTCGATTCCTACGAGCCATCGGTTGCTCGCACCTGTTTTAATCGTATTATCTTTAGTTTATCTTTTTTAAAATTAATAATAGATTTTGGTATTGAATTTTGTTATGACAAGCTCGTGTTAAGATTAATTCAGTGCAGCGTTTTTTTTTCTTACTATATTTACTCAATCTACCATGTTGGTCTTGAAGGCACGAAGTTCTGGTAGCAGTTCCTCCCACAGAACATATTGAATACAAAAATGAAGTAAAACATCACACGTTCAGGAGGCCGAGCGGCCGCAAACCAGAATACCAGTAAATCATACATATGAAAATAAACATCGAAAACAAAGCACAAGCGAAAAATGTGGGTGAAATCAGATCGGCAACATCATCATCTTCATTTCAGCCATAAGAAGTCACCTGCTAGACAAAGGGCTCTCCAATAATTCTTCGTTCCATGGGAGAATATTGCCATAGTCCACGCTTGACAGATGGGTTGGCAACCGAAGTTTTTTTGGTTTCTTGTGCTTACGAAGCTGCTGCCCATCAGAATTATTTTTGAGTTGGAGAAGGATATGATTTTGTTGGTTCTAGGAAGGAAATGAAGGTATTGGGACACCACTCACTGAAAATAATGGAGGAAAAGCTAGTAGCATCTCTTGAGGACGGAAGCGCGTATCCGATGCCATACCTACAATCACCAGCCAAGCAGTTGAGGAGACAACCTTGACAAGATTGACAGGCATTTGAAGCAAATTATTTCACAGCATAAACAGTTTAAGTGGAACCTGCTACAGGTATTTTCTGGCCTTTTTACTTTGAGACAATTTAATTTGCGTGCTTCCGCCACCAGTTAGTTCATGCAAACTATTGCTGGCCAGCGCCCACCCACTACGAATGACGTCAGTCGTTGCTTGTCATTCGAACGATCAACATCTAGGTTTCACTGCCTGCAGATGCCTCCTGTAGAGGCGAAACACGTGTCGCGAGCACGACGGGCGACATTGCTGCAGCCTCAACGGATGCAGCAGTATCGACCAAGGTTGCATGCATCAACTATTGGTGGCGGGCATGAAGGGACTAACAGTAGTGGGTGGGCGCTGGCCAGCAATAGTTTGCATGAACTAACTGGTGGCGGAAGCACGCAAAGTAAATTGTCTCAAAGTAAATGTAGCTTTGACTTCCGCAAAGTAACACCTGAATCTATTAACTATATTTTCTGGCCGTAACATACAGAGCCGAGGTCTTTAAGACTTGAAGATTAGCATACTGCGCGCGACCATTAGGTGGAAAACGAAATCGAAATAGTGATGGGTTGCTAGCTGAATCGCTTATTAACTCATCATCATCATTTCGAGTAGGTGTCACGGTCAATCGACCATGCACACCCTGGTCACAGAGTTCTTCGGAACCGCCTCTCGGTCTCTGACGTGGTTCCTTTAACGACTACCAGATAGCAGCCGGGACCACCGGCTTAACGTGCCTTCCGAAGCAGGGGATCATCTTTATTATCAGACAATCAGGTGATTCAAGCCTGCAATGTCCTAACCAGACTGGAAACAACTAAACAAAGTATGCTTCCGGTGGGAATTGAACCCACGACCCCCGGGTCAACAGGCAAACGCCTTCAGCACTGGACCACGGAGGCTGTCAGCTGTTATTAACATGATTCCTTAGACTTTTTGACTATCTTCAGGACAAATCACGTAGATTGAGCTAGCCCCAAAGTAAGTTCAAGACTTGTGTTATGGGATACTAACTCAACGATACTATATTTTATAACAAATACATATATAGATACAGATCCAAGACCCAGGCCAATCTGAAAAAGATCATTTTCCATCTTGACCTAGCCGGGGATCGAACCCGGTCACTCCGTGTCGCAGGCAGACGTGTTGACCGCAGCGCCACGGAGCTAGTCAAAAGTTAAATATCCACTTTTAAAATAAATAATTAAAATAAAACAAATATTAAAATAAAACAAATATTTAAGGAGACTTCCATACAACAGACATGTTATTTTTGCCGTTTTTATAGATAACTAGTTTTCGCCCGCGGCTGCGCCCGCGTCAATGTCGATCACTCGGGAATAGTACTTTTTCCCGGAATAAAAGGTAGCCTATGTCCTTCTCCGTACTCCAGAGAACTTGTATGCAAAATTTCATGATTATCGGTTCAGTAGTTATGGCGTGAAAGCGTAACAAACAAACAAACAAACAAATAAACAAACAAACAAACTTACTTTCGCATTTATAATATTAGTAAGGATGGTGCGGAACCCTTCGTGCGCGAGTCGACTTGGCCGGTTTTTATATCACTTTCTCAAGAACCATAAGCTACTGGTCTGTCATCGGCCATAACCATCATAAAACAAAAGACGCGGCTAAAAAAAAAATCGAAACCACGCGTCAAGTTATAACATCACCTTGTAAACTGTACCCGTCGACAATATCATTCGTGACTAACAATTTTACTTAAAAACCAAATTTTTATATTCACTGTAACTAAGCAATCTAATTATCGAATTTCAGCTTTATATCCTAAGCCATAATGTACGTTTTAGATTGAGCATTACATCGAAGTTGTAGTAAATAAAATTTTGTGGTATAACCAGATAAAGATCAGTCACGTCAAAGACTGGTGAGATGGCAGATAAGTATGTATATTCTGATTTTTGGAAAAGCCGCTTCTTACCATAATTGGGCCACAATTTTATCTTTTCAAAGAACTTATGGTCATTTACGGGCAGTAGCCGACGCTGTGAGCCGTTCCACTGAGTTATGGCTCCGTGACCATATACACACACTTCGACTGTAATCTTAATGGCTGTTTCTGAAAATCAAAATAATAACTACTTTATTATTGTCAGTTGCATAAAAATGTGATGTGAAATGTGACAAATTCTTGCACATTATGCAAGAATTTGTTATCATGTACATACGGCTGCAGAGAAAAATCTATGCAATCAGTACGTGGATATAGGAGGAGTCTGATGGCCGAGTGGTAGAGCATTATTCAAGCGTTTATCTGTTGCCGCTATCAATATCCAGCAAAAACAAACAAAAAAATCACGTTTGTTGTATGGGAGCTATCTATGAAAATTTCAACTTCTAACTATCACGGTTCATGAGATACAGCTTGGTGACAGACATACAGACGGACAGCGGAGCGATATTAATCGGGTCCCGTTTTTATTCTTTGGCTACGGAACCCTACAAATAGTGATATTCATGACCGAAACACGAGAAAGAAAAATAAATTAGCTACTTCAGTTTTGCGATTGCAGAAAACTATGGATTCATTTATAGGTCTAGGAGTACGCTTTTTATAATAAAATTCCAGCAGAAATATTAGGTCTGCCTATACTTAAGTATAAAACGACTGTAAAAAATCAGTTAGTAAAAAAGGCGTATTACTGCATTGATAATTATATAATTGATAAAAATGCTAGGCAATTAATATAAATTTATTACATGTAAACAATGTAATCAGAGCCCTTCAGAGACATAGGAACCAAGTCTGGATTGTTTCTTTCGGCGTATTCATCTCACCAGTGGTCGTTCCGAAACGCATAGTAGTATTTCGAATTTGCATATATTAAAAAATATAAGAAATAAAAATATGATGTTCAAAAAGAGTTCCTGAATAATTTTTAATAAAAAAATTGTATTTTGACGTTTGAATTTATTTTTGCCTACTCGCCTGAAGGGCTTTTTAATTTCATGACAATTTTTCTTTTACCTTCTTTTTTTTTCTTCATTTCAAGTAATATTTATAATTTTATTATACACATGAATTTTTGAAACACGTTATGTTAGCGATCGAGTGTGCAATGATAATTAACATTATACATAGTAGTCTCAAAGAGGCTAAGCAGCAGACCAGTCCTCCTCTCCTTCCCGTCAATACACAACTATAGAAAGAGGTGAGCTTATATCGTTTTTACGGTATCAGCTGATGCGATGTCCATAAAGAGATCCAAACCTACGATTTTAAATAAAATTTTGTCTAAAATAAAGCAATCCAAAGCCACAGAATAAAACAAGCATCAATACTCAAAAATTCTTTCCTCAAAGAACAGGAAAAATATACCAATTAAACATTGTTTTACTAAAAAATTCAAGAGCTGAAATTTTTTCGATCAAAGGCAGAATTTATAAAATATTTATAAAACAAACGTAAAAATGATAACCCCTCGCATACTTCGAGTGGTTTTTTTCTTGGGGCGAATTCGCAACCCTTTCTGTTTAGAAACGAAATGAAGAAACAAAAAGTAGTTTTTTTTTTGTTGAAACTCTCGCAATTTAGACGGAGGGCTTGATGGATTTTTAGGCTTAAGATTGCCAAAGAGTATTGGTATTAGTATTTGTTTTTTTTTTTTTTTCACCGAACAACAATAGAACTTTATTTGCTAAATTTATTTTATTGCAATAATAGAAAAACTTAAACACTAAAAGTTAATCTAAAAACTTATTACAAAATAAAACTAACACTAACTAAACTAAATCAAAATATCTAAAAAAATTGGGGAATCTGACATTGTCCCGAGAATACAAGCAGCGTTTCCTTTATTATTATTTTTTGGTATTAATACTTTTTTATATAATTATATAACGACATTCGAGAAATGAAGTTCCCTGATGGTGTGATCACCGTTGCTCTTGGACAACTGCAACACCAGAGTGATATGAGCGTTGCCGGCCTTGTTAGAAAATATTAACTAGTTTTTTGAAGGTACCAATGTTTTTTAAGTATTATATTTTGCATTTACAATGCTATTTTTATATACTCTTATTAAATTAAAGAAATAAAATATGGTTAAAAATTTCTTTTTCAAGCGGGCGGGATTGAACCAGCCACCTTATGAGTACGACTTAAATTTTTTTCACTATATTTTATTTCTTAATTTAATAAGAGGTACCAATGTTGTATCGATTTGGAACTATCACTATCACCGTAGCTGAACGTGAAAGGTAGTTTCTATAAAACGTTTATGTTTGGCTGCCATTTATGATAAATATAATTTTTTTACTTATATCTTGAAGTTTTTTTTTAGCCTGTCATTTTCCACTGCTTGGCAAATGCCTTCCTTTTCTGTTTTCACACTTCCAGATTTGGGGCTACTTGCAGCCAACCAGTTAAAAAGCCTTCTATATCGTCAATGTATGTATGTATATAAACCTGTCATATGCATATCCATGGTGGTCTGGGAGAAAAGAAAAAAACGTGCTAACTGCTTCTCTTCCCGCGCAAACTGTAGAAGTCGGTCAAGAAAATGAGCGAAAATATAAAGAATCATGACAATAGGCGATGCGGTTAGCAACCCATCATTATTTTGTTTCCGTCTTCCACCGGTCGTCTTGGTCTTATGTCTTTAGCCTCTGTCTACCCCGTAAAGGATAAAGACGTGATAATATGTATGTATGTATTTGCATATGAAATCGCTGAGATTTTTTTTATAAATTTGTTTACTGTCACTGTCTCCCGACCTAAAACAGACGCTCGGACTGTCATGTGTTAATTGTTTGTTCTTCATTATATTCGCCTTCAATTGCCCTTTTGTTTCGGCCATTCTTTTCACATTCAGCATTATTTTGAGGGCTTTCTTCCACTAAACGATTCCGTTCATTTTTAGGGTTCCGTGTCAGTTATATGACATTATCAAAAACAGTTGGACAATATGAAATGAAATTTGGATATTATGTATATCTTTTTGAACGTCATATTATTATTTTAAATATTTGCAAAATCGATAAACTACTAGTGTTTCGGAACGACCACAGCTGAGAAGAATACGCCGCAAGAAACTCAGTCCAGTATTATGAAAATATTATAAAGCAACGAAGAAAAACTGAGACTTTGCCAGATTTTTCACACCTTTCATATATTTTAGTAAGTGATGTCATCATCATCATTTCGAGTAGGTGACACGGTCAATCGACCATGCACATCCTGGCGTCAGAGTTCTTCGGAACCTCCTCTCAGCCTCTGACGTGGTTTCTTTAACGACTACCAGATGGCAGCCGGGACCAACGGCTTAACGTGCCTTCCGAAGTACGGAATCATCTTTATTATCAGACAATCAGGTGATTCAAGCCTACAATGTCCTAACCAAACTGCAAACAACTAAACAATGTATGCTTCCCGTAAGAATCCAACCCACGACCCCCGGGTTTACAAGTAAACGCCTTAACCACTGGACCACGAACTGAACTTGACACGAACTGAACTTGACCAGTGGTGGCAGCCCAATTGGGCTGCCACCACCGGTCAAGTTGTTGAGGATGACATCCCAACTGCCTTCGTGGTCCAGTGGTTACGGCGTTTGCTTGTAAACCCCCGGGTCGTGGGTTGGATTCCCACGGGAAGCATACATTGTTTAGTTGTTTGCAGTTTGGTTAGGACATCCCAACCTACTACTTGATTTTCCCTCATTCATCCGAGTAAGAAGTATCCCAATACCTTCATTCCCTTTCCATATGCAATTAGTTTGGAAGCATTTTAAGCTGGAAAGGCTATCCTTCCCAGCTTAAAATGCTTGCAGCTAAAATGAAGCATTTATAAGCTTGAAAATGAAGCATTTATAAGCAAGGGCAGTATTGGCAGAAGTACAAAAAGCCAAAAAAATTACACCCACATTTATTATTATACCACATATATTATTATACCCACCACGATTAGCAGGCGTGGGTGAGTATAGAAATATCCTCCTTTGGAACAAAGAATTCTTGGGAGAGACCTTTGTCTAGCAGTAAACTTCTTGCGGCTGAAATGATGATGATGATGATGATCATAGCCGTGTGGTTTCCGGCCGAGTAGAATAGGACCACTCCTAGTCTTCTCATGGAGGTCTTTAAAGGCGACTTAAGAAATACAAGCTAAACAAAGCTCATAAATATCAATGAGACCTCTCCAACCCGTCTGGCCAGCGAGGAGAGTGTAGGCCAAATCCCTTTATCTGCTCTGGCTAAGTATGGTTCCGGTAGTACTGGCTACATACTGGGCTAAATTGTTGTAGTTAAAATACATTATGACTAGAAAAGAAGAAGAAGTACTGAGAGGGTCATGCTCCTGCTGTGGAGACTAAAAAGGCCAGATGATGATGATGACCATATACCTAATAACATTGATCAAGAAAACGTCAACTTAGAACCCACACAAGATGAGATATTAGGATCATTATGAAAAATGCTTTTGTATCCTAATCCTAACTAATATTATAAATGAGAAAGTGAGTTTGTTTGTTTGTTTGTTACACTTTCACGCCGTAACTACTGAACAGATCATCATGAAATTTTGCACACAAGTTCTCTGGAGTACCGAGAAGGACATAGGCTACTATTCCCGAGGGATCGACATTGACGCGGGCGGAGCCGCGGGCGAAAGCTAGTCTTTGTAATAAATAAACTTATGGTCTTTGCAACTTGTTTGTCAAATGATCATATTTTTTAACTCTTAAATACAGTCTTGATTCGTTGCTAGACCTACGTAGTTAATTTGTTGTTGTTACTCTCGAAGTACGCATTATTACGGAACCACTGGACAAGAGCCGACTCTGTCTTAGCCGCTTTATTCAACGTTTTCAATGGAAACCAAACTGTTCTTCCTGCGTCATCATTAACTTGCTGAATTTTTGTTTTTTTTCCCTTTATTTTCGCTTGACGTCCGTCATTCTTTTGGCGCGAAATTATTATTGAAAGGTTTGTCGTCGAAAAATACTGTTAATTAGTGGTGGAAATATTGGGGTGAATTGCTATGAATGAAGCTTTTGTTGGAAAACAAGTAACGGAGAAAATTTTCAAGAAAAGCTTCTGGGTTATTAAAAATAAGTTAATTGTTTAAATATTATGAAATCTACTCTTGGAGAAAAATCATGCTATGTAGGTAGGTACCTACTATTGAAGTCGGTAAATAACCTTTTTTTATCTGTCTCTATTAAGTTTTAACTATGTCATACTTTATCAAAATATACTGTTTCTGTGATGTAGTGAAACTAGATAATAATCATTATCATCAGGTTTTTTTAGTCTCCACTGCAGGAGCATGACCGTCTCTGTACTCCTAGAGCCATACTTAGCCTGAGCAGCCAGAGGACTTGGCCTACACTCTCCACGCTGGCCAAGCGGGTTGGAGGTCTCATCGGTCTCATAGATGTTTATAAGCTTTGTTTAGCTTGTATTTCCTAAGTCGCCTTCTAAGACATCCACGGGAAGACTTGGAGTGGTCCTATTCTACTCTGCCGTATACCACACGGCGTAGTAGTGATGGTATGCATGTATGTACAGAGTGAAATTGAATTCATTAGCAAACGTTTAAGGAGTGACTCAGACCACGAATCTAAACAACTTTCATTATGGGACCAACTTCGACATCGTGAAAAAATTATCTGATCTTTCTACAAAAGTGCAATATTTACTTGCCAAAATCTATGAAACAGCTGATTTTTTTTTGCTATTTCGGAGTTGGTCCCATAACGAAAGTTGTTCAGATTCGTGGTCTGAGTCACTTCTTACACGATTGCTCAATTACACCCTGTATTTTTCAACACCTGATCTTCAAATAACTTTGTCGTCGTAAAAGTCTATTCCCTTGTGTTACACGATAATAAATAAATATATACGGACAAATCACACAGATTGAGCTACCCCCAAAGTAAGTTCGAGACTTGTGTTATGGGATACTAACTCAACGATACTATATTTTATAACAAATACATATATAGATACACATCCAAGACCCAGGCCAATCAGAAAAAGATAATTTTCCATCTTGACCTGGCCGGGGATCGAACCCGGTCACTCCGTGCCGCAGGCTGGCGTGTTGACCACTGCGCCACGGAGCTAGTCAAAATATAAATTTAAGCTAAAAGTTAAGCTTTGCCTTTTAAGAATTTGACATTAACAGCATTCGCTAGCCCCAAAAAAAAATTATTGTAAAAAAACCGATCAACGGGGAAGCGATTTCGTGGCATTACCGCCCGCTAAGTTCGTCCCACGGGACCGTATTCGGCATTTGGAAAAATTGCGAAAAACAACGGGCGCCCGTACTAATCTAAATTAGTATGGTTAGCAAAAAAGATTTAAAAAAATTGTTTAATATTAATATATTTTAAGTCAAATTTATTTGACGATTATACATAACATATTTTGACGTGATAAAGTCACAGATAACTTGAGTGATGACTTAGATTTAGAAAGAGAACGAAGGTCACTGGCAGATGCACAGCGGATGTGTAGGTAACGTTATTCCGTGCATATTGTCAATCTTTCTATACATGCAGCCTATGGGTTAGCTATACGGCACGAGCTGTCGGCAACCTAAGAGTTCAGTACAATAATGCTTTCAGGATGCTGCTGGGACTGCCTCGGTTCTGTAGCGCATCAGGGATGTTCGCGGATGCAAGAGTCAGTGATTTCTTTGCAATTATACGCAAAAGGACTGCTTCCCTGATGCGCAGGGTCCGAGATAGTCTTAATAGTGTCATGGGCATTATTGCTAAGAAGTTTGAAGGACCAGTGTGGAAGCATTGGATTTCAACTCATGGGTCCTCACATGTTCACATAGATAAGTAAGTTATATAATTAATTAAATAAGTTTATTTGACGAACATATATGTGAATTATAATAATTAAATGAGAGAATGACTGACATACCTGTAACAAGTATTCGTAATTTGGACTATAAAAAAAAAAGTATTCTAGTGTCACGTTCCGTGTGCAAGCGAGAGCGCGGAACAAGCGATAGAGAGGCAAGATCGGCCTAAGCGTTTGACTTCTGACGTATCTATCTCTCTTCCACCGTTATCATGTAAAATAATCATTCGTAAACCACCTTTAAACTGAAAACCAAATTTTTAATGAGCCCAACCCTAATTTAATAAGACTTAATATTATATTTTTAAAAGATTTGATGTAAATGCTTATGAATTTATAAATTTTTCAGTAAGATAAGGCTTATATCAAGGCACGTCTGACTCTAAAACGTGTAAGGCGATCGCTAGTTCATTTTTAACCGACTTCAAAAAAGAAGGAGGTTATCATTTTGGTTATATTTTTTATTGTTTGTTACCTTTATGAACCGAGTTGAAAAACATTATTTTAAATTTATGTTTTATTTAATTACTAGCTTTCGCCCGCGGCTCCGCCCGCGTCAATGTCGATCCCTCGAGAATAGTACTTTTTCCCGGGATAAAAAGTAGCCTTTGTCCTTCTCCGCACTCCAGAGTACTTGTATGCAAAATTTCATGATGATCGGTTCAGTAGTTACGGCGTGAAAGCGTAACAAACAAACTAACAAACAAACAAACAAATAAACAAACAAACAAACAAACAAACAAACTCACTTTCGCATTTATAATATTAGTAAGGATTACAGTTGGTCTAATTCAAATTTCATCAAAATCGGTTAAGTAGTTTGATTGTAGTTTGTTTTATTTTATTATAGTTTTCTTGGTATATATGCTTGTATATTCAAACTGCGTATGTGTTCACTGTAAAATGTATAATGTAACAACGTAGCAGTATTGTAATACTGTCTACAGAAACTTTTAAAAAATATTTTCATTTTTGCTGTCGCTACTTCTTGTAATCGGAACCGATATTGTACATTTTAGTAATTAGTATTACCGTAAGGAGGCCATTAAGATTACGACATTTTTAATGTTTAGAAAAAAACTCTTTAGCTTAAGCCTATTTTTGTTTGATTTCTAAAAATAAGTACCCTCTTAAATTTATTTTCATAACGCACAAAATAAGGCAATACAAAAGTCAAACGACACGATTTACCTGTTATATTCTTGATATAAATTGAACATATATTTTTTTGTAAAATTATATTTTTGTAACAATCTTTTATCATAAACGATTCACAGTGTAAAGTGCTTTTGAAGACAAATCAAATGAACCCAAATACGATTGGTGTACCTTGTTTAGTTTAAGAGTTCCTATGGTCGCCTTCCGACTCCATCATCCATCATTGTATTGTCATCCGATTGACACATGCATGGGAAGAGAATGAAGGTATTGAGATAATAATAATAATAAATATAATAAATAAAATAAATATAAATAAATAATAAATAAATAAATATATACGGACGAATCACACAGATTGAACTAGCCCCAAAGTAAGTTCGAGACTTGTGTTATGGGATACTAACTCAACGATACTATATTTTATAACAAATACATATATAGATACACATCCAAGACCCAGACCAATCTGAAAAAGATCATTTTCCATCTTGACCTGGCCGGGGATCGAACCCGGTCACATCGAAGTATATAAATATATACTTCTATATTACTCACAAGGATGAATGGGGAAAAGCAAGTCACCGCGTACGTACGTACGTACATCCTTAAAATCCTATTCTAATTAAAAAGCCACACGGCAGGGTAAGACTATCATTGACGGCTTGTACTTCAATTTTTCAGTCAATTTGAAAATATTTTTTTATAGTCTCTGTATTTTTGTCGCACTGCTGGGAAAAAAGTTTCCCCCTTACTTCTCCACTCGTCTCTATTCACTGCTACCTTTTGCTATTTTGGCAAGAATTTTACTACATCGTCCCGCCATCTCGTTTTGGGTCTACCTGTACTTCGGCGGCCATTGGGTAGCCAAAAGGATATTATTTTAGCCCATCTCTCTGGCAGCATGCGGCAGACATGTCCCGCCCAATTCCATTTCATTGAAAAGAAAAATATCATATTTATTCATGCTGTCCTTCCATGCTGGTCTGCGAGTAAAGAAAAAACGTAGAATGTGCCAGCTGCTTCTCTTCCTACGCAGATCGTATAAGCCTATCGAGGGATTTGGCTAATATCTGTGGAATTATGTCAATAGGCGATGCGGCTAGCAACCCATCACTATTTGATTCCGTTTTGTATCGACACGCCCTCCAACATGGTAAATATGGCCATAAGATCTTATACACGTAGGCTATGTCTACCCCGCAAAGGAAAAAGACGTGATACTATGTTATGTGTTATATTTACTCATGGTATGGTCATGCTATTGTCAATTTAACTGCTAGCACAGACAAAGTAGAGACAAAAACAAATTTAATTAACAAACTGCAGAACTGTCCTCTAATGAGTTCAATCAAACAGCTTGAACCCTGGACTCTGAGCTCGAGGGCTCTCCAATGCTCTCATCCACCAAAGGGTTGTTACTGTTCTCAAATTTTACGACTGTTGATTTGTACGATTTTCCAATTGGTACTTTAAGGACGCTATTACGTGTTTAGATTGCTATGATAAAGAAAGCGAAGACGATTTGTTTTTTTTTTGTCGAATATGCCGACAACTACATGTCAAACAAACATGTCGGCTAATAGCTAGCTTTGTACGTGAATCCTTATTTCTTACTATTATAAATGCGAAAGTGAGTTCGTTTGTTTGTTACGCTTTCACGCTATAACTACTGAACCGATCATCATGAAATTTTGCATACAATTTCTCGGTAGTAAGGAGAAGGACATAGGCTACCTTTTATCCCGGAAAAAAGTACTATTCCCTAGGGATCGACGGGCGAAAGCTAGTAATCCATAATTTGAATATTAATAATTATTTCTTTTGACGTGGCTCCACGTACAAAAAAGTGTCACACTCCGTGTGCAAACGAGAGCGCGGAGCAAGCGACAGAGAGGCACAATAGGCCTAAGCGTTCGGCTTATGACGCGACCGTCTCTCTGCCACCATTATCACGTAAAATAATTGTCCGTAAACTACTAATTTTGCACAGAAAGTCCACTGCTGGACATAGGCCTCCCCCAAGGATTTCTATGGTGCACCTTGCGGACTTAGGTCGGTGGGTAACCGGCGCTGCGTTTGCTGGTACGTAGTAGTCATTTCGAAAACCTTTCTGGCTTTCAGCCTTCAATACTGCGTGCTATGTAAAATCATAATTTTAATGTATGTAATCAGGATATCCTATACATAGTTGGCCCCAGCAATTCCAGTGCTATTTAAATCAGACAAAAAATAAGCTGCTTTCTACGAATTTTACAGGGAAAACTAGAGCCATTAGACCCACCGACAAAAACGTGTATAACGTATAACTTAAATTCTTATCAAATCAAGGTGATGGAAAGGCGCTAAAGGAAATTGGATTCCTATTCACAATACGTAATAAAGTACCATCGTCCGATCGTGCCAAAGGTTTGTTTTCCACTCGTCATTTCCGAGACAGAAAGCTCTCCTCGGCACTCGAACTTGACTTGATTGAGTTCCTGTGTTTGTCACTCCTGATCGAGAGGGACAATTGAGATTTGTTGATACAGAATCATTCGTGCCGGTAGACAGAATCAAATTCTAACTAATAAGTATTATAAACTAGCTTTCGCCCGCGGCTCCGCCCGCGTTAATGTAGATCCCTCGGGAATAGTACTTTTTCCAGGGATAAAAGGTAGCCTATGTTCTTCTCCGCACTCCATAGAACTTGTATACAAAATTTCATGATGATCGGTTCAGTAGTTACGGCGTGAAAGCGTAACAAACAAACAAACAAACAAATAAACAAACAAACAAACTCACTTTCGCATTTATAATATAATAATAAAAAATAAATAATAAATAATATAATATATCATATAATATATAATATAATATAAGTAAGGATAATAAGTAAGGATAAGTAAGGATAAGTAAGGATAAGTAAGGATAAGTAAGGATAAGTAAGGATGCAAATGTGAGTTTGTTTGTTTGTTTATTATATTATGGCTAGCTCCGTAGCGCAGCGGTCAACACGCCAGCCTGCAACACGTCGAGAGTGCCCGGGTTCGATCCCCGGAAAGGTCAAGATGGAATGATCTTTTTCAGATTGGCCTGGGTCTTGGATGTGTATCTATATATGTATTTGTTATAAAATATAGTATCTTTGAGTTAGGCTAGCTCAATCTGTGTGATTTGTCCGTATATATTTATTTATTATTATGCTTTCACGTTGAAACTACAGAACCGATCATCATGAAATTTTGTATGCACATCACCTGGGGTACGGAGAAGGATATAATCTACATTTTATAATGGAAAAAGTACTATTCCCGAAGGATCGACATTGGCGCGGGTGGAGCCGCGGGCGAAAGCTAGTCTTATTAAGATCTAATACATATCAGGTCATAGTAAGTATAGATAATTGATGATAAGTGTTATTATTTCGACGCTTACGTCTAACTGTATATGTAACCTATATGGGACTATGTAAGTAGTCAAATTAAAAGCCTTATAGAAGGAATTACACATTACATTAGGACACACTAATTTAGGCCTATCCTTGCACAAGATTGCCCCCTTGTTGAATTTGAAACAGATGCATTAGAAATTTAAAAACAATATATATATATATATATATATATATATATATATACAGCGTGATTTTGAACCCCCTAGCTATATTGAAATCTGGGAATCAGAATCCCTAATGGAATACAGAATTGCAAGAAAAAAAGGTAAAAATCGAAGAAAAAAAATTGACTTTCCATAGAAATTCGTTCAGCTGATCGGCGACTTTGTATGGGAAACCCTAATTTTGTTTTCGATTTTAAATTTTTTTTCTTGCAGTTCTATATTTCATTAGGGATTCTGATTCTGAGATTTCAATAAAGCTAGGAGGTTCAAAATCACGTTGTATATGTTATGATATCTAAAAACATTTTTCTTCAAAAACTTTGTAATTTGTATTCTCACATGACAATATTTATATTTACATCCCAGAGGTCGCCCCCTTTCTTATTTTTTTTATAAAAGTATAAATATGAAAATATTAAGATTTCATCTTTTTTCCTAATCGCCTAATGGTTCTGCGCAGGCTTATGGTTTGGGCAGTAGCGACGTTTTTCGTTCGCCTTACTGATTGAAGTCGAATACATAATAACAAACACACCTAACTGCTTCCGTGGTCCAGTGGTTAAGGCGTTTGCCTGTAGACCCGGGGGTCGTGAGTTCGATTCCCACGGGAAGCATACTTTGTTTAGTTGTTTCTAGTTTGGTTAGGACATTGCAGGCTTGATTCACCTGATTGTCTGATAATAAAGATGATTCCGTGCTTCGGAAGGCACGTTAAGCCGTTAGTACCGGCGGACGTCTGGTAGTCATTAAAGGAACCACGTCAGAGGTCGAGAGGCGGTTCCGAAGAACTCTGACACCAGGGTGAGCATGGTCGATTGACAGTGACACCTATACGAAATGACGATGGTGAATAAATAACAAACACATACATTTTCATTCAAAATGTATTTCTATAAAGCTATAAACAACACCAGCGCCAATTCCAATACTTTCTTCCGACATTATTATCGGCAATAATTGAAATCAGTACCATTAAAACTCACGTTTACGAACATATAACAAACAAAACCCAATCAGGGCCAATTTGGGGTCGTTCTGTGGGTCATTTCAATCGGCATCGCTGCCAAAATCAATTAACCATGTGTAATCACCAAATTTTCGGTTTTGGGATTTGCGATAATGAACCCTAAGGTTAAGGGTTAAGGCTTTTGGCGAAAGTTTGGGTTTAAATTTGTAAATCGTAATCGTAGGATGCAACGGAGATACAATTAGGATACGTGAAGGTAAATGACAGGATTTGATTTTGTCATCATTATTATTTCGTGTAGGTGTCACGGTCAATCATGTACACCCTGGTGTCAGAGTTCTTCAGGACCATCTCTCGGCCTTTGACGTGGTTCCTTTAACGACCAGATGGCAGCCAGGACTAACGGCTTACCGTGCCTTCTGAAGCACGGAATCGTTATTATCAGACATTCAGGTGATTCAAGCCTAACCAAACTGGAAACAGCGAAACAAAGTATGCTTCCCGTGGGAATCGAACCCACGACCCCCGGGTCTACAGGCAAACGCCTTAACCACGGAGCCAGTTAGTTGATATTGTAATATCTTTCATATAAAGAAACCGACTTCAATCAAACTACTGAACCAATTGCGATGAAATTTAAATGGACCAAGTTAAAAGCACACGCTTTCAAAAAATATTTTTCAAAATTGGTTCAGAAATTATAGAGTTCTGAGGTAACAAACATTAAAAAAAACATACAACCGAATTGTTTTGTAAGTCGGTTAAAAATGTTTCTGACTAAGCAAACCTCTAACTTTGCAATCTTTAAATGCTAAAACAACGGTTTCACTCACGTATCTTCAGTCGTCATCGCCGAGAAGTTTCAGTCTATACAGAAGGCCATATTCAGGGCGATCAAAAGTCTGCCGTACGTGAGGACCTTCACACTCGCCCTGCAGAACTAAAAATGTAACCATGACTTGTCCTCTTGTTAAATTAAAAAAAAATCATGATATTATTTTTTCCTTCTATTTGCTCCACTCATTTTCTCTCAATCTCCTCAACACCGACAACTGAAGGTTTAATCTCTAAATATGATCAAAAGTTGCACCTTCAGTAAATCCACTTTGTACAGTTTGATGTGAATAAAAATACACAAAAATGTTAATTCGGAAAGGAATTAAAAAACAAATAAGTAATTAATGAAATTAAAAACGTTATAGTCTTCTTCCTATATTAAATGTTATCGCCCAATTGAATATCAAAATATATGTGGAATGGGCTTGAAGGAAAATCCAGAGATTCACTTGAATAAAATATATTATTAACACATTTTAAAATCATTACAATAAAAACTAAGCTAAGACTAGCTTCGTTGCTGATGACGAGCGACCGTAGATTAAAAAAAAAAACTTGCTGCTCATAATATCGACTTCACTTCTAAAAGAAAACGGCATTAAAAACAAATACTTATTCTCTTAATTCTTGCAAATCTTTTAACACATCTTACATATATTTTTGACCAATTAAGCACAGTCCTTTAGTCAACTCCATACACATTTATTCTCAATGTCTGGATTACCAGAAATTGCTACCGGAGTGAAATACCAAGTTACCGTGATTACGTACCTCTTTTTTCTTAGTTTTCGATATGAAAAAAAAACAAACGTCGGATAAGTTATGCAGCGGTGGTCATCGTCGGCTTCTTCAAAAGGGTTACTGGCGAGACTTTCTGTCTCTGTCTTGCGTGAATTTAACCTTATGTGAGAAAGGGATGGTGACATGATGTTGTAGATAAAAAATGCCCTTTGAGTCAGTATGGAGCGACGCCGCTGCTGCGTTATCAAATGTGCGAATGTGCAGTTTGCAATGCGTTTAGAAATGGTAAAAAGTTAATGGTTCCTGTGTGAGTAAGCTATATTTCATCGGGTTGAAGGCCCCCGTGAATAGTGGTTAGCACGCTATATCGATAACCGAGAGACTGTGGTTCGGTTATGGGATGATAATTGTAAACATGTCGAAGATACGGACTAATACGTGAGCCAACCGTTCCATTCCATGGTGGTCTGGGAGAAAATAAAAACATAGAATTTGCCAGCTGCTTCTCTTCCCGCGCAGACCGTAGAAGCCAGTCAAGATAATAGCCGAAAATCGAAAGAAGCCTCCGTGGTCTAAGGCGTTTGCCTGTTGACCCGGAGGTCGTGGGTTCAATTCCCACCGGAAGCATACTTTGTTTAGTTGTTTCGAGTTTGGTTAGGACATTGCAGGCTTGAATCACCTGATTGTCTGATAATAAAGATGATTCCGTGCTTCGGAAGGCACGTTAAGCCGGTGGTCCCGGCTGCCATCTGGTAGTCGCTAAAGGAACCACGTCAGAGGCCGAGAGGCGGTTCCGAAGAACTCTGACATCAGGGTGTGCATGGTCGATTGACCGTGACACCTACTCGAAATGATGATGATGACAATAGGCGATGCGGCTAGCACATCTCTATTGATAGATAGATATAGATTCTGTTTTCCATCTTTACGCTAACACGTTAAACGACCGAAAGGCCAATCTTATGACTGTAGCACAGACAATATAACCTGTCTGTGGACTGTAGGCTCTGTCTACCCCGTAAGATATAAAGTCGTGATAATATGTATGTATATAGCAAACCGTTGTTTTAGAGTTTAATTATGATTTGTACTTAATTTTTGTAGGTTCACGGTTCTGCAAACCTACTCGCAATTTTTTTACTAAGTACTACGATGTAGGTATAACGTATTTTTTATGATAATGGATGGCAAACGAGCAAGTAAGTCACTTAATGGTAAGTGATCATTGCTGCCTATGGACAACTGAAACACCGGGGTGTGGCAGGAGCGTTACCGGTCTTTCAAGGAGTTAGGGGTAGGACATGGGGGAAGGATGGGCCTCCGGCTCTCTCAATCACCGAACAACGCATAGAAGCGGTAAAGCTTCTACTCAAACGTTGACTTTCTTTGAGAGTGTGATACTTCCCCGGACGAGCCGAGCTATGCTACTAGCAAAAATTTCCGAACAATTCGAACAACAGGGTGTACATGGTCGATTGACCGTGTCACCTACACGAAATGATGATGATGATGATGACCCACGTAAAGCAACTCTAAGTGCGGTCATCATCGCGCTCAGGTGATAGTCGCAGTATCATCTTTATTGACTAAACGACAGAGCCATAAATCTAAGTAGGCATGTTGTATTGTATTGAATCTACTAGCTTTTGCCCGCGGCTCCGCCCGCGTCAATGTCGATCCTTCGGGAACAGAACTTTTTCCCGGGATAAAATGTACCCTATGTCCTCTGTACCCAAGATAACGTGCATACAAAATTTCATGATGATCGGTTCAGTAGTTACAAAGTGAAAGCGTAACAAACAAACAAACAATCAAACAAACAAACTCACTTTCGCATTTATAATATTAGTTTAGGATGTTAAATAATAAATAAATAAATATATACGGACAAATCACACAGATTGAGCTAGCCCCAAAGTAAGTTCGAGACTTGTGTTATGGGATACGAACTCAACGATACTATATTTTGTAACAAATACATATATAGATACACATCCAAGACCCAGGCCAATCTGAAAAAGATCATTTTCCATCTTGACCTGGCCGGGGATCGAACCCGGTCACTCCGTGTCGCAGGCAGGCGTGTTGACCGCTGCGCCACGGAGCTAGTCAATGTTGCTAAATTACTTAAAAACTTCGTGTAATTTTTGCTAATTTTCATACAGATTGTATGAAAATTAGCAAAAATTACACGAACGAACAAGTATTAACCCAGCGGAGCGCGCATCAATGACAAAGTAAAGCATTCCTCGACTTAGCCCTTTGAACATAAAAAGGTTTTACAGGAAAAGTTTTAATCAGGGTCCATCTGGATTACCCAGCGTTCTCGACTGATACTCGCTAGGTGCGAAAAAGTTTCATTATTAATCTGCAAGTTTATATTTCTTTAGTAGACTTCTTTTAACTGACATCAATCATCACTAATACTAGCCGTGTGGTATCCGTCAGAGTAGAATAGGACCACTCCAAGTCTTCCCGTTGATGTCGTAGGAGGCTACTTAGGAAATACAAGCTAAACAAAGCTGTGCGTAGTGCTGTGTGTAGGGTAGGCTAAGTCGTCTGGCTGCTCTGGCCAATTATGGCCCTAGTAGTACAGAGAGGGTCGTGCTCCTGTAGTGGAGACTAAAAAGGACCTGATGATGATGATAAATCATCACTAATCATCAATACTAATAATAAATCAGTAAGGGTTGGTCAGGGAGTAAGTTACTTTGTTTTCAGAGATATTGTGTCTATAAGGTACTGAAAGTAAATTGACGACTTTTGGATTTTTTTGTATATACTCGTACGTATGTAAGTTAAAGAGCAATAGGTTTAGCTGGTTTGGACACGTTATGTGGAGGGAAGAGAATCATATGACTAAGAGGGTTTTAGGTATGCAAATTGAGGGACGTCGAAATGGGGAAGACCAAAAAAACGCTGGATTGAGTGCGTCAAACAGGATATGGATAGGAAGGGCGTAACAGAGGGTTTGACGAGCGACAGAGCAAATTGGAAGAGATTGACGTGCTGTGCCGACTCCACATAATAGTGGGAAGAAGGATAAAGAGGAAGATATATGTATGTAAGTTCCTCCATAACTCTTTAAAGAATTAACGGGTATTTATAAAACTTGGTAGACAAACATTTATATGTACAGGAGAGACGATAGGCTACTTAATTTTTTCTTAGTATAGAAATCGCAATGTACGAAAAGGAGTCGCGGTCACAAATAGTAAAATAATAAACATATTACAAGTCACGCAGATTGAGCTAGCCCCAAAGTAATTTCGCCACTTGTGTTTTGGGATACTAACTGAATGATAGTATATTTTATAACAAGTACATATATATCGTCTTATCTCATCATCTTATCATCAGGTCATTTTAGTCTCCACTGTAGGAGCATGACCCTCTCTGTACTACCCGAGCCATACGTGGCCAGAGCACACAGAGGATTTGGCCTACACTCTCCTCGCTGGCCAGACGGGTTGGAGAGGTCTCGTTGATGTTTATAAGCTTTATTTAGCTTGTATTTCCTAAGTCGCCTCTTACGGTATCCATGGGAAGACTTGGAGTGGTCCTATTCTACTCTGCCGGAAACCACACGGCAAATATCATATAAATTATACCGCGTTTTAATAAGTAAATCTTATCAAGATAATTGTAATTCATATAGAATACTAGATATTTGACACTGATAAGCGATAAGTTGAAAGCTTAAAACAAGTATCTTTTTGAGATACTTACTTGTTTTCTAATAGAAATAAAGTTCATCGTTAATGTTGAAAAGCACATTATATAAATATAAATATGTACGGACAAATCACACAGATTGAGCTAGCCCCAAAGTAAGTTCGAGACTTGTGTTATGGGATACTAACTCAACGATACTATATTTTATAACAAATACATATAAATACATATATAGATAAACAACCAAGACCCAGGCCAATCTGAAAAAGATCATTTTCCATCTTGACCTGGCCGGGGATCGAACCCGGGCACTCCGTGTCGCAGGCTGGCGTGTTAACCACTGCGCCACGGAGCTGTCAAACATTATGAATTAAAGTTATGGTTTAATTTTGAAGATATATCATTAACTATGAAAGAATTCGTTTGTGATAGTAATAAGATAGTACGATTAAGTATTGTGAAGGATTTAAAAAATCTGAATTTAATGTAATATCTATGTAAAATATATACCTAAATAATAAAAAGGTGTTACATGCTTTTAGCGTAGAATTATATTTAAAAAAATATGTTGCCTGTGATGTGTCTTCATCGTTTTCTAAGTCCTTTCCTATCCTTCCTAATATTATAAATGCGGAAGTGAGTTTGTTTGTTTGTTTATTTGTTTGTTTGTTTGTTACGCTTTCACGCCGTAACTACTGAACCGATCATCATGAAATTTTGCATACAAGTTCTTTGGAGTGCGGAGAAGTTTTATCCCGGGAAGACCTTTCATCCCGGGAAAAAGTACTATTCCCGAGGGATCGACATTGACGCGGGCGGAGCTGTGGGCGAAAGCTAGTATAAATAATAATATAATATAATAAATAAATATATACGGACAAATCACACAGATTGAGCTAGCCCCAAAGTAAGTTCGAGACTTGTGTTATGGGATACTAACTCAACGATACTATATTTTATAACAAATACATATATAGATACACATCCAAGACCCAGGCCAATCTGAAAAAGATCATTTTCCATCTTGACCTGGCCGGGGATCGAACCCGGTCACTCCGTGTCGCAGGCAGGCGTGTTGACCGCTGCGCCACGGAGCTATTCTATAATTAAGTCATTTCGCATAAGTTATAGCAATAAAACTCGTAATAATATTAAATTATTACGAGTTTTATTGTCAAGAACAAAAGTAGGGGCCAGCGCTCGGCGACATCGAGTTTAAAAATGAAAGCATAAATCTCGATCTTCGGCCCTAATTAATTCCTAGGGGTTCGTTAGGGGTTGAATTATTCGAAAAAGTTACACTCTTTCATTATCTTCGCTCACCTGTTTTCTAGATAACGCTAGTATTTACACTTCGTTTGTTACTGAATGGATTGGCAAAGATAGTCAAAAATAATATTTACTTATATCATTGAAACTATCGTAAGATACAGACATTATGTACTAAAAACGGGTCACTCACGTGTTATTTCGTCGGGATTGCCGACTATAGTTTCGGACTCGTCAGGAGCCCATTTTCAAGGTGAGTCCGAAACTATAGTCAGCAATCCCGACGAAATAGCACGTGAGTGACCCGTTTTTAGTACATAAAATATTTAGTTCATCATTACAGCCACAAAAAGGCCACTGCTGGACATGGGCCTCTCCCAAGGATCCTTCGTTCCATGAGAGGATGTTGCCACACTCACCACGCTTGGCAGGCGTTAGCGACTGCAGTTTCTTTGGCTTCTTGTGCTTCCGATGCTACTGCCTATCGCAAACCTTTTCTGGTCGTGAGTTGGCCCGTGATGCCTCAGAAGGTGACGGCTGAAAATCAGTGCTGAATTAGGGTATCCCTAGTCCAGCATAACGCTGAGCCGTCACTTTTTGTAACACTGTTGGCACAGATGTTTTATCCAATTTCTTTGTGTATTTTCTTGTGTTGTGTGTTGATATGTTGGAATAAAAATTATACTATTCTAAGCTGGGGAAGGATTGGGATTTGTCGTGTCGTTATTAGTTGCTTCCAGTTTGGTTATGACATTGCAGGCTTGAATCACCTGATTGTCTGATAATAAAGATGATTCCGTGCTTCAGAAGGCACGTTAAGCCGTTGGTCCCGGCTGCTATCTGGTAGTCGTTAAAGGAACCACGTCAGAGGCCGAGAGGCGGTTCCGAAGAACTCTGACACCAGTGTGTGCATGGTCGATTGATCGTGACACCTACTCGACATGATGATGATGACTGGTCGTTTTTCGGCAAAACCGTGCCAAACAACAACTGCCTAAAAAAGCATTATACACTTTTGAAAAAGGTACTCTACTTGCAAACATGCCACAGGAACATGTGTCCAAAACACCGCCATTGACATTTTTTTGACACAAACCGAAATCTCCTTTGATCTTCGAGATCAATGACAGTTAATCCGAATTGACAGTTTTTGTCAATGTTTTTGTACTTTCCACTCGGATAAAGTCAAAAAACTTAATCCAGCAGTGGGAACCACTCAAACACACAATTCATGATATTTTTTACAACTTTTAATATAAAATCATCTGTACAATTGACAGATTTAACTTGACACCTCGCAAAGTACAATTATTTATAAACTCGTCCCTATTCCTTTTAAATAAGAACGAAAACTATTTGGAATTGATTTTGCTAACCGAAAATATAAAACTGTCAAGATCGAAGTGTTTAAACCAAATACAAATTCAAAATTGGACTTTAAGTCGCAGAGATAAGGATTAAAATGTGTTGAGGGTAACAAAGAGTATTATTACGAATAAGAAAAGAGTAATAGACATTGACAAAGCAGGAATCGATGAGTTGCTGTGGAATTGATTTCAATCAGACGGCCGGTAGGTGGCAACTGTATTACGATTGTTAAGGTCACTTAAAGATTGCTCTACTTGGTATGGAAATTTTTAAATACCTAATTAATCTTCAATTTTATCAAAAAAATATTTTTAGAATTCAAAATCAGAATTGTACATAAATACAACTTTTGTTTAATACATTCTTTTTATTCACATTTACTTTAGCAGTTTACTTTAGCATATTTCCGAAATGCTATGAAAAAAATAAAACTTATTATGTCTAACCTTTAAAATGAATAGCTGATCCGGCAAACGTTGTTAAGCCATATAATTTTTTTTTTATATTTTATTTTTCTATTTGTTGTTTTGGCAGGCAGGCGTATTATATTTTTCGTTTAAAAAAACTTCTTATTTTATTAATTTTGTTTAGACACTAAAGAATATAATATTAAAATGTACAATAATAATTATGAATATCAGCGAAGGTCAAATATGCCAATTGCTATGCGCACGTAATAGGTACGCTAATAATACCTAATCAATAATTTATGCTATATCAGTACTAACAAATACCATCAATTTAAGGCTATGCTATTTATTGTAGGTACTAAATTATTTACCTACTATTTTTTTAAGTAGAGCAACTTTCATTCCAAAAATAGCAAATCAATTTGTTTGCTTGATCAATATTTTTGATTAATATTGACACGTATTACATTAACAATTTACCGTTCAGTATTTTTAATATAGAAATAAGCATAGTGTATAAACTTAACTGAAAATAACAAGGCTTGATAAAAACTTAAATTTTCGTTAAATATCGTGTATAATACACGATATTTAACGAAAATTTAAGTTTTTACTTACATTTGAGGAGGTCAGGAACAAAAGGCGTCATTTACACTTTTACAGAAACAAAGAAAAATATAATAAGGGTATTATATTATGTATTTTAGGGACAGTAACAGTTTAAAAAGCCAATTTATATGTATTAAGTTATATAAAAATATATTGATAAATATTTAGTAGAATTATTTTCAAATGTCACCTTGTGATCCTATGTAAAGTAAATGTCACTATTTAATTCAATATGTTGATAAAATGTCACCTTTTGTAAGGTTTCTTAAACTTCTCAAAGGTCACCATTTATCGATTTACAAATCGATATAATTATTTTTATACAAAATGTATCGTATTTGAATAAAATTGGACGATATTGGACTATCCACAATTTTTTTTTTGACAAATTTCAGATTGATCTGCCCCATCAGTTGGTTGTAAACTTATGTCATATGATACAAACTAAACCAAAAAGCCGCAATGTATTTTGAAGTGACTATCAAAACGTTGTACACTGAGTTAGCAAATAGGTCAAAAGAAATGGGATTATTTCGACTCGAAAAGAATGAAATATACTTTTTTTCGGCAAACGAGCAAGCGAGTCACCTGATGGTAAGCGATCACCGCTGCCACACCAGGGTGTGTCAGGAGCGTTGCCGGTCTTTCAAGGAGTTGGGGGAGGACATGGGGGGGAGGAAATGGGGGAAGGATAAGCCTCCGGCTCTCTCACTCACCGAACGAAGCGTAGAAACAGTAAAGCTTCTACTCAAACGTCGATTTTCTGTGAGAGTGTGGTACTTCCCCGGAAGAGGCGGCTTATTCATGCTACATCAAAAATTAATTTTGCCGGTAGCGTGTCACCACAACTAAATAGATAAACACCAAAGACCCAGGCCAATCTGAAAGATCGTTTTCCATCTTTAGGTACCTGGCTGTCTGGGGTTCTCCAACTGGGGTTAGATCAGTCCCACCGACCTTGCAACTCATAAGCACTTGCTTGGCCGCTCCGCCAATTTTATAATAATATTTTTGAAGTGAAAACTTCTGGGCGTTTTTCACTTTTGGGGATAGGTAAAAATTTTTAAACTGGCGTCAAAACACGTGACCAGATCAAAAATTCATAAGACGGACACGTGAGAAGGAGGAAGGACCAGAGACCGCCGGCACGTAATATCCATATCCAGGAAGTAATATCCACCTCTCTCGTAGTCGTTAAAGGAACCACATTAGAGAGGCTGTTCCGGGTTGTATGCTGTGTTAGTTGGCTGTTAGACCCTCCCGGAGTGCAGACCTTGTACTTTTTTAGCCTCTTATACCTTTTAAGCGAATATCGGTGATACATATACAGCTGTTTATCCTCATTTTAAAAGCATTTAATCGTTTTTATCCTTTCAAAGTTTAAACGGTAGCGAACCAAAAACAACCGGATCGCAAAAATGCGCCCGATTTACCGATAAAGCCGAAATAAATTGCAACCGCGAGCTTTAATTAGAATGAGTTCATTTGAACTCCGTTAACGCGCGTTATGTCGCGTTACGGCCCGTTATGTTGCGTTAATGTTAAATACCGCTGTTATCAGTAATCTGATTGGGAGAATTGGATAGTAAGATTTAAAACCGACAGAGTTTATGATTCGACTAAAAAACGAAATTTTTTAAATAATTATTTCGCTTTTGGGGGCCATGTTATTTGGGTTCTGTACTCAAAGGCAGGACCCTATTACGAAGCCATCGCTGCCCGCACCCTGTCCGTTCGTCTGTCTATCACAGGACTAACTATGGACCAGACCGACTTAAAATTTTCACAAAACGTGTATATGTCACCGGAAAATAACATGAATCGTAAGTTGATAAATTTTCGAGGTAGTTAATCAACTTTCGGAAAATCATAAACGGTAGTAAAATTATTTTTTTAAATTACAACGTACTAATTAAAGAAGGTTAAAATGTAAAATACTTAAAAGAACAGTAATAATTGAAAAAAATAAAAACTCAAACTAAACCTTACTATAAAAAAAAAGTTAAAACTATAAAGAGAAAGCAAACCTTACAGTGAAACCAAATAACCTAAAATTTATTATTGAAAGAAATATTATATAAAATTATTTAATTACTTTGTTAAAATTTATTATTTAACGCAATAAATTTTAGCTAATCAAGCTAATCAACCTACGTTACCTGACAATAATTTTATAATTAACGATTTCGCCACCACCCCATACTTTTATAAAACTTTTTGTGATATAAAAATAACTATTTCTGTGGCCTTTTCGTTGTCAAATATTGTATAGTGATACAGCACTTAGTATGTGCAATCCCACTCGCATGAAGCCTGTTTTTATTGAAACCCCACAGAGGTTATGAATTGAGATTAAAAAATCGGTTGTCTGTAAAATCAGTTTACGGACGATAATTTTTACGTGATAACGGAAGAGAGATAGATGCGTCACAAGCCGAACGCTTAAGCCGATCGTGATTTATTGCTAAACTATAATTTAAACTTCATTAAGTGACCTCATTCGTATTATTGATGTGCGATATACACACATACGTATGTCCTCACCATTTTTAGGGTTCCATACCCAAAGGGTAAAAACGGGACCCTATTAATATCGCTCCGGTGTCCGTCTGTCTGTTCGTCAGTCACCAGGCTGTATCTTATCTATTGTTTTCAGTTTGGTTAGGACATTGCAGGCTTGAATCTCCTGATTGTCTGATAATAAAGATGATTCCGTGCTTCGGAAGGCACGTTAAGCCGTTGGTCCCGGCTGCCATTTGGTAGTCGTTAAAGGAACCACGTCAGGCGCCGAGAGGCGGTTCCGAAGAACTCTGACACCAGGGTGTGCATGGTCGATTGACCGTGACACCTACTCGAAATGATGATGATGACCAGGCTGTATCTCATGAACCGTGATAGTTGGACAGTTGAAATTTTCACAGATGATGTATTTCTGTTGCCGCTATAACAACAAATACTGAAAAATACAATACACTAAATATTTAAGGGGGCTCCCATACAACAAACGTGATTTTTTTTTCTTCGTTTTGCTCGATATTGATAACGGCAACAGGTAGACGCTTGAAATATTCACAGAATGTTAAGTTATATATTTACTTTAAAAGTAAATAGTTAAATAAGAATAAAATTAATATTACAAAGGGGTTTTCATAGATAACGGTACGTACTTGGCCGGTTTTTAAAGGGTAAAAAGGACGAAAATAAATTGAAGGCATATCACATCGATAATTCTTTAATTAAATGTGACATTAACAGCAATTGCGGTGAGGAAACTGAAATGAGGAATGCCAGGAATGGATTGAAGCCTGACATTTGAGGATATCCTATCGGTGGTCTGTAAGAAAGAGTCGTATGGACATGCCACTTGAGAATTAAGATCATATTGGTGATAGCCATATTGTGGTGAGAGCATCAGCCAATCTAGGTTAGGTGGGGTTTCTATAGCAACAACCTGTGCAGCTGCAGCTGTTTATCGCTGTTCAGACGATAAACCATCTAATGAACTGCCCCAGCTGTCCTACTTCCCGTACTGTAGAGGACTTGATTAAGGCAAATGATCGTGCCGAAGTGGCCAAATATTGGTCGGACATAATGTCACGTCTTTTTCTCTTGCGGGGTAGACAGAGCCCAGGTCCATAGGACCTTATGACCACATTTAGCATATTGGTTGGCATTAGTTGGAAAACGGAATCATAATAATGATGGATTGCTAGCCGTATCGCCTAATGAAAAGATTCCTCTGATTTTCACCTATTCCTTTGATTGGCTTTCAGGTGGGCCGTATGCCTGTTTGCCTACTAAGTAGTATAAAAAAAAAAAAGAATCTGCACTGGAAGAGAAGCAGCTGGCACATCTACGTTTTTTCTTTTCTCCCAGACCAGCATGGAAGACCAGTATAACTTTATATAACACTTATCATATGAAGTTATACCAATATTTGGCCTAAATCCACAATTCCACAAGTGGCTAACACTGGTGTCAGAGGTTTTAAGTGTTGGCCACTTACACACACGAAAAACAAACAAAACAATAGTACAAAAAACATATTTAATTGGGATATTTTGTTATTAAATACTGTTTATGGAACGGAACCCTGACTGTTCAAATATTACTTTTATATATTTTAATAATTTTTAGGATTTATTTTAATTAATATTAAGGTATATCCATACTATCCTCTTTATTTGCGCATGTTAAGATCTTTAAAAGCAGGTGATCGGTCAGTCCATGTAAGTACAGAAAAAACTATAAGTATAATTTGTTGATGTAGGCACGCGACGCCTTCAATCCAATCGCATTGTTGTAGACACGGCTTACTAAGGTTCAGAGGCGGCATTTTTTTTTTGCTTTTTTGTCCTTTAGTATTTTGTCTATTGCTAACAACAACAACCACCCCCCCCCCCCCCCCCCCCCCCCCGATTGGTTCCCATCTTGTCGCGATGGGGGGGCTCAGTAGCCGCGGATTTGCCACCCGCGGTGAAGCCAAGAGGAACCGGGCGGAAGGCGCTCCAGGAGGGTTTCCAGGTCACCCACCTCGGAGTTGCCTTATGGAGAGGAAGACAACCTCTATAAAAAAATTCAGGAGGGGCCGCTCTCTCTGAGTGGCCTGGCTGTGGGTGAGGGGGGTGGAATCTCCCCACACTCATAGTCGTGGTGTGGGTCGCGGGGGGGGAGGAGTGTTCGGTGGTATGCGACGCCGGCTCTCCCTGTCCTCCGCGACCAAGCGCGGCCGTGGCGCTTGGCACGGCGTCGGTGGGGCCGCAGGGGAAGAGATTGTTCAGTGATATGGGGCGCCGTTCTCCCGTCCTCTGCGGCCGACAACTGGTGGGCCGCGGGGGGGAGGAGTGTTCGATGGTATGAGACGACGGCTCTCCTTGTCCTCCGCGACCAAGCGCGGCCGTGGCGCTTGGCACGGCGTCGGTGGGGAGGGGGATGTTCGGTGATATGGGGCGCCGTTCTCCCTGTCCTCTGCGGCTGACAACTGGTGGGTCGCGGGGGGGAGGAGTGTTCGGTGGTATGGAACGCCGGCTCTCCTTGTCGTCCGCGACCAAGCGCGGCCGTGGCGTTTGGCACGGCGTCGGTGGGGCCACAGGGGGGGGGGGGATGTTCGGTGATATGGGGCGCCGTTCTCCCTGTCCTCTGCGGCCGATTACTGATGGGCTGGACATTGAAGCGGGCGGAGCCGCGGGCGAAAGCTAGTAAAATATATTGTTGGTTGAAAACCATTAAAGATATGTAGTATATTGGATTTATAACTCTATATGTCAACTATCAATTCGAGGGTCCAATTAACAGTTAATGAGTCCAGACAAAAACCTATTGGCAATGGTTCGCTTCCCGGATACGACCTCTACCATAATTAATATGGATCGCGAATTTTTTGACCACTTAGTCAAGTAGACACTGTAACCAATAACAATATCATAAAACACTGGGAATTTACTTTATAAACTTTTGATGTCTACCTTTTCATTATGTTGTCTATAAACGAAGGTCAGATGTGTCATCCTCAACTCATCATCATGTCGTGTGAGTGTCACGGTCAATCGACCATGCACACCCTGGTGTCAGACTTCTTCGGAACCGCCTCTAGGCCTCTGACGTGGTTCCTTTATCTACTACTAGATGGAAGTCGGAACCAACGACTTAACGTGCCTTCCGAAGCACGGAATCATCTTCATTATCAGACAATCAAGTCATTTTGACTAGCTCCGTGGCGCAGCGGTCAACACGCCAGCCTGCGACACGGAGTGACCGGGTTCGATCCCCGGCTAGGTCAAGATGGAAAATGATCTTTTTCAGATTGGCCTGGGTCTTGGATGTGTATCTATATATGTATTTGTTATAAAAATATAGTATCGTTGAGTTAGTATCCCATAACACAAGTCTCGAACTTAATTTGGGGCTAGCTCAATCTGTGTGATTTGTCCGTATATATATATTTATATTTATATTCAAGCCTGCAATGTCCTAACCAAACTGGAAATAACGAAACAAAGTATGTTTCCCGTGGGAATCGAACCCACGACCCCGGGTCTACAGGCAAATGCCTTAACCACTAAATCACGGAGGCAGTCAATTAAGATAAAATCCTCAACTGATTGGCAGGTAGTTGCAAGTATGGCATACGAGCTGCTACTCCCGAGCTGCTACTTGCTCTCCCCCATTCATACGAGTGAGTTGTATCCCAATAGCTTCATTTCTTTCCCAAGTCCACCAAATTTTTATCCTTTCCCAGCTTTAAAATGCTGGGCAGCAGCGTCAGAAGCACAAAAAGCCAAAGAAACTGCTCTCACCAACCCACCTGCCAAGCGTTGTGAGTATGGCAATATCCTCCCAAGGAACAAAGAATCCTTGGGAGAGGCTTCCAGCAGTGGACTTACTTCTGCAATGATGATGATGATGATGAATGGTCAAACATCAGTAATAAATAACCGTAGGCTCATAGAAAAAAACAATTTTAACACCAATAATATATAAATATATAGGGACATATCACACTAATTGAGCTAGCCTCAGAGTAAGTTGTGAACTTGTGTCGTACCTAGGATACTAACTTAACGATACTATATTTTATAATAGACAAATATCCAAGACCCAGGTCAATCTGAAAAAGATCGTCTTCCATCATGACCTGACCGAGGATCGAACCCGGGCACCCTCGCGTCGCAGGCTGGCGTGTTAACTGCGCCACGGAGCTCGCCCGTGCACCATTTATAAGATAGTCAAATCAAATATTCTGTTGATGAAATTATATCAAAAGCATTTGAAAATCCGCAAACATCCTTGAAAAATATAGTCAATAGTTTCGCTCATACGTTCCATCAGAATGTAAAACAAAACAAATCTACATGTTCTAAACAGTTGTTGAATGAAAAAACGTACAAAAATCCAGCAATTTGCAGTATGCGTTTTCAACCAATAAATGAAGGCTCGATAGAAAAAAATATCAATTCGTTAAATACAAAAAATCAGCTGGTATTGATAATATTAGAGCCATTGATGTGAAACGCCTCATTGGAAAAATTAAAAAAGTGATTTGTAAACTGATAAACAGTAGTGTTGCCACTGGTAAATACCCGGGTCTTCTTAAAACTGGAATTATTCGGCCGATCCATAAAAATGGGTGTAGAACGGAGTATGAGAATTTCAGACCAATAGCTATACTGTCAATTATTGACAAAATTGCTGAAAAGATTATCAGTAAACAAATGTATACCTTTTATGAGGAAAACCAAATCTTAAATGAACAGCAGTATGGTTTTAGGCCTAACAAAAGTGCCCCGCAGCTTCTATCGCTGTTTACGGATAACATATACAAACACTTAGACAGTAAAAAACACGTAGTTGTAGTTTTTATTGACTATAGCAAGGCGTTTGACACCCTGAAACACGATGTACTCATACAAAGCCTGCATGATACGGGAATAAGAGGTCAGTTGCTCGAATGGTGCAAGGATTATTTAAGGGACAGAAAATATGTAGTCAAAGTAGGGGATGAAGTTAGTGACACTATACACGCAACCGAGGGCACTGCACAATGTTCAGTCTTGGGCCCACTACACTTCCTTGTATATGTCAATAGTCTTAGTAAAGTTATTAAAAACACTGAGATCTATCAATTTGCTGACGATACCTGTTTACTCTCAGAAGGGAATAGCGTACAAGAAGCTATGAAAAAAATTCAAGAAGATTTTAATAATCTGTCCAAATGGTCTCACGACAATGGCCTTGTGATTAATCAAAATAAAACTAAGCTAATGTACATAAGCACGAGTCAGAACCTTCATTATTCGTATAATAATGACTAAGTATGATTTCCTGTTTCTATATTATATTACTGCGGCAACTAGCGATGTACGGTAAATCTCGAATGAGATTATGCTACATTGTTTAGATTTATGATATTTTTTGTATTCTTTTGAAATAAATAAATAAATAAATAAATAATAATCCCCCTAATTATAGCTATTGGTCCAGCATATTCACTCTATTAAGTAGGTTGTCAATGAATACTATTTAACCCAGTTTTACTACGCTGTTTAAAAACCAAGTTATTCAAGGAGCTTTAAACATTTCCCCATGATTCCACCTGTTCATTCATTGATGTTCATTGGGCATAGATATACATATGCATACCTACTAATAAGAAATAAGGTCCATACTTCCTTACTATCCTTATCCTTACTAATATTATTAATGCGAAAGTGAGTTTGTTTGTTTGTTACGCTTTCACGCCCTAACTACTGAACCGATCATTATGAAATTTTGCATACAAGTTCTCTGGAGTAAGGAGAAGGACATAGGCTAGTTTTTATCCCAGGAAAAAGTACTGTTCCCGAGGGATCGACATTGACGCGGGCGGAGCCGCGGGCGAAAACTAGTCCTTACTAATATTATAAATGCGGAAGTGAGTTTGTTTGTTTGTTTATTTGTTTGTTTGTTACGCTTTCACGCCCTAACTACTGAACCGATCATTATGAAATTTTGCATACAAGTTCTCTGGAGTAAGGAGAAGGACATAGGCTAGTTTTTATCCCAGGAAAAAGTACTGTTTCCGAGGGATCGACATTGACGCGGGCGGAGCCGCGGGCGAAAACTAGTCCTTATCCTTACTAATATTATAAATGCGGAAGTGAGTTTGTTTGTTTGTTTATTTGTTTGTTTGTTACGCTTTCACGCCGTAACTACTGAACCGATCATCATGAAATTTTACATACAAGTTCTCTGAAGTACGGAGAAGGACATAGGCCTTTTATCCCGGGAAAAGTACTAATCCCGAGGGATCGACATTGACGCGGGCGGAGCCGCGGGCGAAAGCTAGTATATTATAAATGCGAAAGTAACTTTATCTGTTACCTTTTCACGCTTCAACCATTGAACCAATTTGGATGAAATTTGGTATGAAGGTAGTTTGAGGCCCGGGGAAGGACATAGGGTACCTTTCATTTCGGGAAATTCTACTGTTCCTGAGGGATCGACACTAACGCGGGCGGAGCCGCGGGCAATAGCTAATTAAATAAATATATATACCTATATACTATCACGTCTTTTTTCATTATGAGGTAGACAGAGCCTAGGTCTACATATAAGACTATATAAATATATATGAACAAATCCCACAGATTGAGCTAGCCGTACAATAAGTTGTGAAAGCTTACACAAAACTAGAATAGTACATACATACATATCACGTCTTTTTCCCTTGCGGGGTAGACAGGGCCTAAGTGTAGAAGGCCTTATGGCCACATTTTGCATGTTGGAGGGCGTGTAGATAGAAAACTGAAACAAATAGTAACGGGTTGCTAGCCGCATCGTCTATTCACATGATTCCGCAGATTTTAGCCCAATCCTTTGATCGGCTTTTGCGATCTGAGAGGGAAAAGAAGCAGCTGGCACATTCTACGTTTTTTCTTAACTCCCAGACCAGCATGGAAGAGAACAAAACTAGAATTTTAATCATCATCATCATTTCGAGTAGGTGTCACGGTCAATCGACCATGCACACCCTGGTGTCAGAGTTCTTCGGAACCGCCTCTCGGCCTCTGACGTGGTTCCTTTAACGACTACCAGATGGCAGCCGGGACCACCGGCTTAACGTGCCTTCCGAAGCACGAAATCATCTTTATTATCAGACAATCAGGTGATTCAAGCCTTGAATGTCCTAACCAAACTGGAAACAACTAAACAAAGTATGCTTCCGGTGGGAATCGAACCCACGACCCCCGGGTCAACAGGCAAACACCTTAACCACTGGACCACGGAGGCTGTTAAGAACTAGAATTTTAATTAAAAGCATACTTAAACCTAACTTGATAAGTTACTCTTAAGCTCGATTCAAACCAATACCTGTTCCATAGCAGTTCCATACCTGTTCCTGTATGATAAATACTCGTTTACGATATAAGTTATACGCCTGTCGACTTTAATGAACGGTAGTAATTATGTACTTATAATACGATTGGCAGGGACATTGTTTAGTTGAAGTCCTACTTATAAATTACTGGGCATGGCATTTGCATGTAAATGTAATAAGATTATATTTGTAAAAATTAAATATCGATAAAATTATCAAATAATGATTATTAACATTTCAACGGAAAGAACAGCACTGATGGACGTAAACGTAACGCTAAACAAAGCTCATAAACATCAATTAGACCTCTCCAACCCGTCTGGCCAGCGAGGAGAGTGTAGGCCAAATCCTCTGTCTGCTCTGGCCAAGTATGTCTCCGGTAGTACAGAGTCATACTCCTGCAGACTAAAAAAACCTGATGATGATGATGATGGACGTATACCTCTCTCAACATTTTTTGTTCCATAGAAGGATATTCACCATGCTGATCATAGCGTCTAGTAACTGACAGCCACAGATTTATATTACCATTATTAGTTACCTACCTATTATTATTAATTATTGGAGTGTATTTGATGACACAAAAGGTGACGGCTGAAAATCAGTGCTGGCCACATAACACGGAGCCATCACCTATTGTAGTATACGTTCATTAGTTGTATTCTTTTATGTTGTATTTGTATTTTCTTCAATAAATATTTTTTATTTCATTTCATTTCACCATGCTCGGCGGGATGGTAAGCGCTGTTTCATTGGGTTTTGATGCTTCTGTAGGTACACATAATTGTACACAATGCATTTTTAGCCAGTGACGCTCGTCGCCCGATCACGCCAGTCGAAACTCGCCTACCTAACGAGGCAGTCTAATTATATCGAGCCATGTCCGTAGTGAACTAACTGTATTCTGTGTGTTTATGTCAATAAAATTAGTGAACGTACATAGTGGTTTTATGTTGGAACTATCTCCCCAATAGGAAGAACCTACACTTCTTACGTTGCTATCCATCGGAAGCACTGTAAGCTGGGGAAGGATAGGAATTAGTTGGGGTTGGGAAAAGACTGAAGGTTTAGGGAACTGGGTTAAATGAGGGAAAAGCAAGTAGCCGCTCGGGAGGCTGCATGCGAATTCGAATGAAACTTTTTTCATTGTATAGCTAACAAGCTTAAGCAACATATAATAATAATAAAGCCTTTATTAACAATCAATCAATATGACATTTGCATTACATACATTTCCATTTAGTAACTTCGAACAATTTATTATAATTATATTTGTATTAATATTATAATTTCCTATTAAACTAAATTATCAACATTCAATTATCGATTATTAGACACTGGCAATTAAACTAGTGTTTCTGATTGTCTTGCTTTTCAGCATAGGCCTCCCCTAAAAACTTCCATAATTCTCTGTCTTTCAGACAGAGAATTAAGCAACATATAGGGTATAATTTATTTTGAAAACTGTAACACCTGATGCAGAACTATAACGGTCCAGCTAAACTATATTATATAAAAATGACGCCTTAACAAAAGTTGTTTAGCCTGATGAGCATTTTCTGCGGAGTCATAAAGTCCACGCGAACGAAGTTGCGGGCATCAACTAGTTTTTTTTATGTTATAGGGTGGCAAATGAGCAGCGAGTCACCTGATGGTAAGCGATCAGCGCTGCCTATGGACAACTGCAATACCAAGGTAACAGGAGCGTTGCCGGCCTATAAAGGAGTTGGGGGAAGGACACGGGAGGAGGAAATGAGGGAAGGACGGGCCTCCGGCTCTCTCACTCACCAGACGAAGCATAGAAGCGGTAAAGCTTATACTCAAACGTCGATTTTCTGTGAGAGTGTGGTACTTCCCCGGACGAGCCGGCCCATTCATGCTACTAGCAAAAAATAATTTTGTCGCTAGCGTGGCTCTACCACAACTAAAATTAATATAACATAGTATAATATAACATGGGAAGCATTTAATTTTCTTTAGAGCACTTGCTTATTCTTTGCATTTTTTGGGGTATTCCCACATTAACAGTAGTTCCTATTGCGGCCATTGCCCTTTTCACTTGATATACACTTTCCGAAACGCGTCGTTTCCAAAGGCCGGATCAATTTTTCTTTTAACCATTTACTGCGCTTCTTATCCAAGAATACGTGTAATAAAATAAAAATATTATGAGTTCAATAAGCAAATCGATTTATGCATATATAATGCAATTATTTCGCAGAATTAATTTATATTAATTATTTTTTATTAAAATAATTTATTGTGATCGTGTTTTTCGTTTTATAGATTGTTAAATTTATTTCTATTATACTGTCGAGGCATGGGAATGTTTTTTGTTTTGCATTTGTGTTTTTAAAACCTATTTAGTATTTTTTATTAGATACTAGCTTTCGCCCGCGGCTCCGCCCGCGTCAATGTCGATCCCTCGGGAATAGTACTTTTTTTCCGGGATAAAAGGTAGCCTTTGTCCTTCTCCGTACTCCAGAGTACTTGTATGCAAAATTTCATGAAGATCGGTTCAGTAGTTACGGCGTGAAAGCGTAACAAACAAACAAACAAATAAACAAACAAACTCACTTTCGCATTTATAATATTAGTAAGGATAAGGATCATCTATTAAAATTTCTTTAGCGGCGTTGTCCACTTTTTGGGATAGGTAAAAAGCTTTTAACTTGCATCAGGACACGTGACCTGAGACCGCCGGCGCCGCGTAAGAAAGGAAGTAATATCCCATCTCTTTCTACCGCGCGGAGTTTTGACTTTTGCCAGCACTCACGGAGTCATCATCATCATCAGGTCTTTTTAGTCTCCACTGCAGGAGCATGATCCTCTCTGTACTACCGGAGCCATATTTGGCCAGAGCAGACAGAGGAGTTGGCTTACACTGTCCTCGCTGGCCAGACGGGTTGGAGAGGTCTCATTGATGTTTATGAGCTTTGTTTAGCTTGTATTTCCTAAGTCGCCTCTTACGACATCCATGGGAAGACTTGGGGTGGTCCTATTCTACTCTGCCGGAAACCACACGGCTATCGGAGTGCCGTTGTTTTTAGTTTTTTACGTCAATCGAGCAAGCGTTGCACCACTTTTGACTAGCTCCGTGGCGCAGCGGTCAACACGCCAGCCTGCGACACGGAGTGACCGGGTTCGATCCCCGGCCAGGTCAAGATGGAAAATGATCTTTTTCAGATTGGCCTGGGTCTTGGATGTTTATCTATATATGTATTTGTTATAAAATATAGTATCGTTGAGATAGTATCCCATAACACAAGTCTCGAACTTACTTTGGGGCTAGCTCAATCTGTGTGATTTGTCCGTATATATTTATTTACTTGCAACTAATGGTAAGTGGTCATCGCTGCACATAGACAACTGCAACACACGGGGGATAGATAGATTATTCTCGAAGAAACTTCCTTTCCCAAGTAAACTTATATGGATGAGGCAACTATTCCCCTATGTAGAATAGATGCCGCTAGTAGTTTGTAGTTTCTGTCTGTCTGTCCGTCTATCCGTCCGTCGGTCTCTGTCTATCTGTCTGTCTGTCACCAGGCTGTATCTCATGAACCGTGATAGACAGTTGAAATTTTCACAAATGATGTATTTCTGTTGCCACTATAACAACAAATACAAAAAATAGAATAAAATAAATATTTAAGGGGGCTCCCATACAACAAACATAATTTTTTCTTGTTTTTGCTCGATATTGATAACGGCAACAGGTAGACGCTTGAAATATTCACAGAATATTTTATTATATATTCACTTTAAAAATAAAATTAATATTAAAGGGGCTCCCATACAACAGACATGATTTTTTTTGGCGTTTTTTGTAGATAACGGTACGGAACCCTTCGTTCGCGAATCCAACTCGCACTTGGCCGGTTTTCTGATACCTTTTGATTTTTTGATTAGAGCAACATTTGACATTGACCTCTAAACAAGCAAAGTTGAGTCTGCGTAGGCGTATCAACTTTATAGTTTACAATATTACCTACACACTCATATGTCATTCGGAAACACGATATAATCGATACTGAACGAATTAACATAATCGCATGATAACCTACACCTGCATGACTGGACAAAGATCAGGCAAGGAGTGCAGAAGTGCAATGTCAAAGATTTTTATTCTAAATTGGATACAATGTATCCAATTCAAATATGACGTTCAACCAAAGATACATGTCATGTATCTCTGTTTGAACGTCATAGCTATTTGAATTTGTTATATTTTGTTTAATTTATGTGAAATACTATTAGCGTTTCGGAACGACCACTGGTGAGAAGAATACGCTGAAAGAAACTCAATCCAGACTTGGCCACTGGTGCCATTGTGATGTTGATATACTCTTCTTTAATGGCGACCACGTGCCGGCAAGCGCTGCGTTGGACACCCACCGATCTACCGAGCTACGCTACCGGCAAAATTCATTTATGCTAGTAGCATTAACGGGCCGGCTCGTCCGGGGTCGTACCGCACTCTCACAGAAAATCGACGTTTGAGTAGAAGTTTACCGCTTCTATGCTTCGTTCGGTGAGTGAGAGAGCCGGAGGCCCATTCTTCCCCCATTTCCCCCCCATGTCCTTCCCCCAACTCCTTTAAAGGTCGGCAACGCTGTTACACCTTGGTGTTGCAGTTGTCCATGGGCAGCGCTGGTCGCTTACCATCAGGTGACTCGCGTGCTCTTTTGCCTTCCTATATCATAAAAAAAATATGATCTAAGCGACACCGAGTATACTACGCTCCATTTCCCGTTGACAGACCTAACTGAAACTTAAGAATCCAATATTTTAAATACCACTTAATCTTTGCCCGTTATCAATGATCATTGGCCATTAAAGCTGTCACATAATAAATCCAAAAGGCTCTTACAATCAGTCACATTGGTTCCTCGTGTATTTATTGCCTTAGTCTAATTAAAATTCAATGCTACGGACCATGTTGTGGTACCAACACGGTGCAAAGTTATTTCGGAATCCCTATCAAATCTGTCGACGTCTTGGGATGAAGATGAAGAAGAATAATTTAAAACTTTGCATAAATGGGTTGGAGAGGTCTCATTGATGTTTATGAACTTTGTTGATGATGATGATGATACAATCATTCATATAAAAAACCGAATTGAAGCAACCTACTGAACCGATTTTGATGAAATGCAAGTGGGACCTATCTGGATGCACATCCTATCAAATAAAAATATTTTTTCAATCCGTTAATTCATGACCGAAATAACAAACAAAATTGAGATTTGCCGAATTGATAACCTCCGCCTTTTTTTAAGTAGGTTAATAATTTTGTATATATTGTGGATTCTTTTTTATAATTATCTATATATAGCTATATAGTATCATATAATAAGTTTAGGCTGTTTTTTTTAAACGTAATTATTTTACCTTCACCATCCATCAAAATTACCAGCTAAGTACACTTTTAAGTCGAATAAAATTATAAAATAAAAAGTTCAGTAAAATTATTAAATGGTAAATTTAAACAGTAGTTATAAATAAATAATCTTACTATATAAATAACATAAAACTACCGCACACAGCAGGTGCACGCTCATTTACATTAGATTTATAATTTAATCGATATCACGATCGATTTAATAAATCGATGGTCAATTCGAACGGTCAATCGCTCGATTATCGAGTTTCTACAAGACTAGGTACGTTAAGTGTAAAATTATGGTATACTGGCTTTCGCCCACGGCTCCGCCCGCGTCAATGTCGATCCCTCGGGAATAGTACTTTTTCCTGGGATAAAAGGTTAAAAGGGATAAAAGCCTATGTCCTTCTCCGTACTCCAGAGAACTTGTATGCAAAATTTCATAATGATGGATTCAGTAGTTACGGCGTAAAAGCGTAACAAACAAACAAACAAACTCACTTTCGCATTTATAATATTAGTTAGGATTAGGATAAGGATAAGGATATCTCGTAATTTCCATACTGGTTTGGTTATCTTCCCGTGCGGGCCGTAAAGGCCGGTCGAGGAAATATTATAAACGAACATCGAAGGAATCACATCGACATTCATTTCCAAAATTGAGAAATAAAGATGATTCAGAGAGACTAATAAAGTAATGACTGAAAGAAATCATGATAATCTAAATAATTAAGCTATTTTGTGAGTAAGCGAGTCACCTGATGGTAAGCGATCAGCGCTGCCCATGGACAACTGCAACACCAAGGTGTAACAGCGTTGCCGGCCTTTGAAGAAGTTGGGGGAAGGACATGGGAGGAGAAAGTGGGGGAAGGACGGGCCTCCGGCTCTCTCACTCACCAAACGAAGTATCGAAGCGGTAAAGCTTCTCCGGCTCTCTCAAAAAACGTCGATTTTCTGTGAGAGTATGGTACTTCCCCGGCTTGACCACATTAAATTCATTAATACTAATCATTATAATTTGTAAATTAATCCACGTCGATGTTAATCGATCACATAAATCTACATTTAAAGAAGAATCGATCGAATACCTGAAATACCGAATAATTAATTCATGTTTTAATCAGATGTTTTGGTTTCTAGCTACTCCGGTTAGATGACGAGAGTCTATAATATAAAACTGGCCGAGTGCGAGTCGCAATTGCACACGAAGGGTTCCGTAACGCCAAGCAATAGATCTTCACCAGACTGATCGTCTCATACATAACCATGTACATTAGTGTCACACATGCTTAATATTTATTTATTTTTCGGAAATTTATTTCCGAAAAATAAACTTGATTTGTCTCCTATCTCACCTGATGGTAAGTGACGATGAAGACGAGGATGTTACATGCCTATCCAAGAGATACCCATTTATTCTACTTTTGAATGTCCCGGGACTGTACTTGTTTGGGAATATAGACGCAGGCAGTTTATTCCACACCTTAGCTACTCGAACCAAAAAGGAACTGTCAAAGCGTTTAGGTTAGGTTATTTTATTTTTAGTTAGTTTTAATATTAATTAATTACTAATAAATAGTTACAAAAATTAATTGCCTGTAAATTCAGATAACGGATGATACTTTTACGTGATAAATAAATAACAGTGTAGGAGAGAAAGATGCGTCACAAGCCGAACGCATATTCCGATCGTGCCTCTCTATCGCTTGTTCCGCGCTCTTACGTACACTTAGAACGTGACACTTTTTCGTGCGTGCAGCCGGTGTTCATCGATTTATAAGACGATATCTCGTCATAAAAAAGGTCAGCACTTGACACTTTGACGTTTTCTCTGTTATCAATGTCAATATGTTATGGTCGGCCAAACGATAAAACTAAGTAGTATTTAGCCCGCATTATATAATGAGAGTGGTCAGTGTGGTATCCGGCAGAGTAGAATAGGACCACTCCAAGTCTTCCCGTGGATGTCGTAGAAGGCGACTTAGGAAATACAAGCTAAACAAAGCTTATAAACATCTAAGACACCTCTCCAACCCGTCTGGCCAGCGTGGAGAGTGTAGGCCAAGTCCTCTGGCTGCTCTGGCCAAGTATGGCCCTAGTAGTACAGAGAGGGTCGTGCTCCTGTAGTGGAGACTAAAAAGGACCTGATGATGATGATGATGATATAATAAGACAAATACAAATACACATATGCATTACATTTAAATCAAAATAAGAAATAAAACATTCAACTTGTATGCATTTAACAACCGCATAATCAAACACAACACAATAATATCGTAGCTACGGCCATCGCTTACACCCACTTAACCTCACTTATCGATAAATATCCAATCGAATAAAAGAGAGCTATAACTCAAAATTCTTTGATACAAAGCCTGTCGCATATTTATCAGGTGGACTATACCACAGACTTAAAAAGAATAGACACGGATTGTTAATAACATGATTAAAAATTTTTCATTTAAACATATTTATAATTACGACTTAATTATGAAGAATTTCTATTGCGTAGTTATTAACTGGTAATTAACTAAAGCTTGTTAATATTAATTTGTCAAATTTGTTGTTTAAATAAATATAAAGCGAAATGCAAATGAAAAATATTCGGGAACTTTAGTTTAAAGGCAGTTTAAATTTTTTTTAATAAAACTGATATATTCAATTATTTATGTCAAATTTGAAAAAAAAAATTATAATCTCGCTCCCTTATAAGATTTTACCTCTTAAAATCATCGCCAAGAAGAGTATTTAATGAATATTATTGGTAAAAATAATAAGAATGGTTACTTTCTATTCTAATCAATAGTTTAATAACTATCAATTTAAAAATGTACATAATTAAAATCCATCCTCTTAAAGCAATAGCCGTGCGGTATCCGGCAGAGTAGAATAGGACCACTCCAAGTCTTCCCGTGGATGTCGTAGAAGGCGACTTAGGAAATACAAGCTAAACAAAGCTTATAAACATCTAAGAGACCTCTCCAACCCGTCTGGCCGGCGTGGAGAGTGTAGGCCAAGTCCTCTGGCTGCTATGGCCAAGTATGGCTCTAGTAGTACAAAGAGGGTCGTGCTCCTGTAGTGGAGACTAAAAAGGACCTGATGATGAAAGCAAAAATATGTGTAAGAGTCATTTGCCAAAAACGGAGTGGTAAATTTTCGATTGACATTCGTTTTTCTGTATATATGTTTGTTGTAACTAGTGCCGGAGAGAATTCTCTGTTCCCATGAATTCCTTCTCAGGGAAATTTGCGAAAATTTTCCCGGACTAGAGAGAAAGAAAAAGAAATTTTCAGGAAAAAATTCCGACTCATTATCACCGTTCTCGAACATTTAAAGATTTACGACACCATACACAATTAGTACACTACACTACACACTGCTACTTTACACTTCTAAATAATTATAAGATTAAACGAACTTACCTAAGTGAAGTTCTATCTTAATTATACGAAGCTGCTCGTCCGAGATAAATACACCCATATCCCTCCCATCAATACTGAGGTATTAACCCAGTCATAGGGTTGTTCATGTATGGACATGAAGTATTGGGATATACCACTTCAGGTCCATTTATTACTACTATACAAACATAACTTCCAACGATATGACAAGTTGACAGGTACGAGTCAAACGACAGACGTCTGTGGTCTTTTGTTTTTTTGTTTCAGCTATAAAAGACGAGTGAATTGGCACAGTACGTGAGACGTACTACACGTTATATGTATTTATCGAAAGACGAGCAGCTAGTATAATTCACAAATATGCAAGTTGCCTCGCCACGATTATTAGTTAATTATGGTCGTTGACAATAAACTTACTGAAATCAGATTGTATTACAAATACAAGAGGTTACAAGAGCGTTTTCTTGATTGATTTGAGACAATTAGGGTTTTTTATGATATAGGATAGCCGTGTGGTATCCGGCAGAGTAGAATAGGACCACTCCAAGTCTTCCCGTGGATGTCGTAGAAGGCGACTTAGGAAATACAAGCTAAACGAAGCTTATAAACATCTAAGAGACCTCTTCGACCCGTCTGGCCAGCGTGGAGAGTATAGGCCAAGTCCTCTGGCTGCTCTGGCCAAGTATGGCCCTAGTAGGGTCGTGCTCCTGTAGTGGAGACTAAAAAAGACCTGATGATGATAATGATGATATAGGACGGCAAACAAATCACCTGATGGTAAGCCGTCAGCGCTGCTGCGCATGGACAACTGCAACACCAGGGTGTAACAGAAGTGTTGCCGGCCTTTAAAGGAGTTGGGGGAAGGACGGGCCTCCGGCTCTTCACTCACCAAGCGAAGCATAGAAGCGGTAAAGCTTCTACTCAAACGTAGATTTTCTGTGATCGTATGGTACTTCCCCGGATTTGGCCCTTTCATGCTACTAGCAATAATAACTTTTGTCGGTAGCGTGGCTCTACCACAACTAAAAGGTACTTAGTGTAAAAGCCAAATCTACGTTTTCTAAGTCTATGGCGCGTGTTACAGGATTGATTCAATTATTGTTATTTAAAATGGTCTGTACAATGCATGAATGGATGTAATGTTATTTGTTAGTGACTCTTAACTTATTCTACGCTGATGTTACTAAAGGCATGTTAGTATGGAGATGGAATTTTATTATTTACGTTATAATAATATTTCTTCCATGCTGGTCTGAGACAAAAGAAAAAACGTTGAACGTGCAGCTGCTTCTCTTCCCGCGCAGATCTTAAAAGCCGATCGAGGGAATGGGCGAAAATGTGAGAAATCATGTCAATAGGCGATGCGGCTAACAACCCATCACTATTCACTATTTTGATTCCATTTTCCACCTACACATGCTTCCAACATGCTAAATGTGGCCATAAAGTCTTACAGACGTGGGCTCTGTCTACCCCACAAGGGAAAAAGACGTGATACTGTGTATGTATGTATAATATTTTATATTAACATGATTTTGATTTTATTAGGTAGTTTCATAATATTGACAGCTCTCTGCCACATGAGAAGCAGGTTCGATTCCCGATTTTATTGGTTTGAATGACGTATCTTCTTCTTCTTATTCGTATCACTTTTGGCAGAGTGGTCGTGGTGAACAAGTTATTTGATTCTGGGGGGTAGGTTTAGCTCGCCGTACGATGTCCCGCCATCTCTCCCGGGTGCGTATTGATTGATATAATAACAAATTATATATTTTCATTTCAATAAAGTTCAACAGATATAATGTTAACTTGATATAATCATTACTGATTATATTCTTAAAAACTATAACATTCATAAAATTTTCAATTCAAAAAGCATAAACCCATTTTTTATAACGTTTATGAATACTAAATATCACCTGTTATACAACTTGTGCGGTATACCTGCCAAAATGTATACCATTCAAAGAGTATAGTATTTAAAATAAATATGAATCAAAATCTATAAAATGTATACGTATTAAAAATATATAACAGAGAAAATATACCAGCTAATTAGTATAGACCCATGTCTATTTTGCGAATTTGAATTATTTTAGTAATACTTACGAAATAAGTCAAATTCACGCAAGCTCATATACTTCATTTTCTTGTAAAAAATTCGGAGTAGCCAGCAAAAGGTGCATCATTCAAACAGATTATCGAATAACTAATAATAGCTAATCGATTTCATCAGTAAAGCAAACGGAAAGTAATACAAGAAGTCATTAACTTCATGGGATTACAAAAAACTATAACAAACAAAAGAACTTATTACAATATTTTATTGCATGTAAATATTAGGACAAAGAATGAAGTAAATAAAAAAAATATCTTTTATAATATTTTATTGTATGTAAATAATAGAACAAAGTTAAAAATAAATAAAAAAAATTGTGATACATACAAAATTATTTTAAAATAGAAATATAATTTTAACTTTGTCCTAATGCGCGCGCATTTTGTATGTATCACATTTTTTTTAAATAGAGATATAAATTTTACAATATTTAATTGTATGTAAATATTAGGACAAAGTATAAAATAAATAAAAAAATTGTGATACATACAAAATGCGCGCGCGTAAATATTAGGACAAAGAATGAAGTAAATAAAAAAAATATCTTTTATAATATTTTATTGTATGTAAATAATAGAACAAAGTTAAAAATAAATAAAAAAAATTGTGATACATACAAAATTATTTTAAAATAGAAATATAATTTTAACTTTGTCCTAATGCGCGCGCATTTTGTATGTATCACATTTTTTTTAAATAGAGATATAAATTTTACAATATTTAATTGTATGTAAATATTAGGACAAAGTATAAAATAAATAAAAAAATTGTGATACATACAAAATGCGCGCGCATTTTGTATGTATCACAATTTTTTTTTAAAGTAGAAAATAACTTTTACAATATTTTATTGTATGTAAATAATAGAACAAAGTTAGAAATAAATAAAAAAAATGTGACACATACAAAATGCGCGCGCATTTTGTATGTATCACAATTTTTCTTAGTATTTTTTTAGTATACCTAATTTTCTTATTTATTTATTTTCTAACAAAAATATTTAAAAAAATATAGCACGCAACATCCTGGATACCGTCAATTTAAAAAAATACAATAAGTTTTTATTTCACTCCACAAGTTATAACAATTAATTTAGTACACTAAATACATAAATGAACTTATACTTAGAACTTGTGGGAGCACTGGAGACACCAAACTAAGCCGAAGCCTGTATCTTGGGTCACCAGGTCTCCGTCACATACAAATGAGTGTAATAACATAAGTGTAGATGTTTCATTTTGTAACTTACTTTATAACATACCTTTAATTTAGAATTAATATTGAGTACAAAAAATTAGAATTTATATTGTGTTTTTTTCTTCTACCCAGCCAAATGGGGCAAGCGACATCACCAAACATTTGTTCTCTGTGCTACAAGACGTCATTATTTAAGGGTGACTCTTTGACAATTTACCCGCATGTCTCGTACATGAAGGCTGCTGTAGCAGTTTCTGACCCTTTATATTTTTATTATATACATTTTTCTATATTAACAAAATCCATCTCCATACTATTCACTCCCTTGGCGGTCTAGGCGGGCCGATCTAGCCCAGCGATCGCTACTGTGGGCGGTGTACGCTCGCCATAAAGGTGCAATCATATCTGTAATTCGATCCACGTATGTACTTACCCAGTAGTATTTTCAAAATAAAATACTGAATAAATTACTACTGCTGCTCTGAACAAATTAATACTAACACTTACTAGTAACTAACTTTAAATTATTATGATTTTTTTTAATATTTACCTACGTATGTACCTTACCACGCATGTATGAACTGTTGACACCGGCGTAGATATCTATATCTAGTCTGTTTGATAATTTTTTTTTTTTATGATACAGGACGGCATACGAGCTAGCGGGTCACCTGATGCATGGACAAATGCAACAGCCGGGGTAACACAAGAACAGCCTTTATTTACAAAAAAAACTCTGAACCCTTTGTTTAACCGACTTCAAAAAAAGGAGGAGGTTACTCTTTGATAGATAGTTATAGTCATACTTTGATAGATACGAGGTAATAAAGAAGTTTACAAACATTAAGTAAGGGTAATTAATAAATAAATAAATATATAGGGACATATCACACATTTTCAGCTAGCCCCACATTAAGTTGTGTATTTGTGTGGTAGGGTACTAACTTAACGATACTACATTTTGTAATAGATACTTATAAAGATAAATATCAAGACCCAGGCTAATCTGGAAAATATAGTTTTCCATCATGACCTGGCCGGGGATCGAACCCGGGCACTCCGTATCGCAGGCTGGCGTGTTAACCACTGCGCCACAGAGCTGTCAAATGTCAAAAAATATTCATTTCCATTTTAAACAAAAAGAATACGAAGAAATGGGATATATGTTTTCAAAAAGCTGTTATTTCGTTTAAAAAGTTAAGCTAAAAAAAGGAGTCAGTATTTGTGTAGGCACCCTAACATGTACCTTAAGTCCTTTAATCATTGGAATTAATATAATGAACACTGTATGTCTAGTTGTTCTACCTTGCTCTGTAACAAAATAAGTTTATAAATTTATAAATTTAGTTATGTGAACCTGCTATTAATTGACAGCTCCGTGGCGCATTGGTTAACACGCCAGCCTGCGACACGAGGGTGCCCGGGTTCGATCCCCGGCCAGGTCAAGATGGAAAATGATCTTTTTCAGATTGGCCTGGGTCTTGGATGTGTATCTATATATGTATTTGTTATAAAATATAGTATCGTTGAGTAAGTATCCCATAACACAAGTCTCAAACTTACTTTGGGGTACTCAATCTGTGTGATTTGTCCGTATATATTTATTTATCATTTATTTTATAAAAAATTTACGCTTTCATTAGTGCTGCCAAATTTGGTCAAATTGTTCACTTTGTGTGTTTTTCGTGTGTGTAAATGGCTAACACTGGTGTCAGATTTTTCAAGCTGTCCAAAGGCATCTGACAAAGCTTCACGACTACTATCAATGCTGAGAGCATCATGCCTTTCAAAGCAGGGAGGAGCTCGAGATGTTTTTATGCCACTTGTAGATATGGGACCCCGAATGGGTTTGTGAAAAATAAAATTTTTGTTTCAATTCTAAGTATGGGAATCCCCCAAAATTTATCGTTTTTTTTTTCTATTTTTGTATGAAAATCTTAATACGGTTTACAAAATACATCTACTTACCAAGTTTCGACAGTATAGCTCTGATAGAGTCGGAAAAAAGTGGCTGTGACGTACGGACGGACAGACAGACCCGACGAATCCATAAGGCTTACGTTTTATGCCATTTGGCTACGAAACCTTAAAAATTTCAAGTCTCTATTACGATTCAGTAGATACAGCTTTGTAACAGACGGACAGACATCAAAGGCTTAATTATAGGGTTCCTATATGCACCTTTTGAGTCATCATCATCAGGTTTTTTTAGCCTCCACTGCAGGAGCATGACCCTCTCTGTACTACCGGAGCCATACTTGGACAGAGCAGACAGAGGATTTGGCCTACACTCTCCTCGCTGGCCAGACGGGTTGGAGAGGTCTTATTGATGTTTATGAGCTTTGTTAAGCTTGTATTTCCTAAGTCGCCTCTTATGACCTCCATGGGAAGTCTAGGTGTTCTATTCTACTCTGCCGGAAACCACACGGCTTACCTCTTAAGGAACCCTAAAAAGTGCTATAACTACACATTTTTAAAGGATTACTTTCCAGTATAGAGTAGAAGAAAACATAAAAGCTAATTTCAAAGCCCACAACCAAAAAAAAGATGGCGTCGATAGATTGCAACTGTACCCCAAGATTAATAGCCAATAGCGAACACGCGGACGAACAAACGCGACATGCATTGTAGTGGTAATAATTTTACCATTTTCTGTTACACCTACGTTGTTTTGGTGGCTTATTCTGGATACCTTACGAACGAGTATCTGTATTTTGCATTCACAATAATAAATAAATATATACGGACAAATTACACAGATTGACCTAGGCAGATCCATAGTAGGTTCGAGACTTGTGTTATGGGATACTAACTCAACGATACTATATTTTATAACAAATCATATATAGATAAACATCCAAGACTCAGGCTAATCTAGAAAAGATCATTTTCCATCTTGACCTGACCGGAGATCGAACCCGGGCACTTTCGTGTCGCAGGCTGGCGTGTTAACCACTGCGCCACGGAGCTCGCCAAACAATGCTATTTTGATATACTCTTATTAAATAAAAAAAAAATATATGGTGAAAAAATTTCAAGCGGGCGGGATTTGAACCTGCGACCTCAAGTCTATGTACGTCTTTATTTGTTGTCTTTATTTTATAAGAGAGTATCCATATTTATTATTATTATCCTTACTAATATTATAAATGCGAAAGTGAGTTTGTTTGTTTCTTTGTTACGCTTTCACGCCGTAACTACTGAACCGATCATCATGAAATTTTGCAAACAAGTTCTCTGAAGTACAGAGAAGGACATAGGCTACCTTTTAACCCGGGAAAAAGTACTATTCCCGAGGGATCGACATTGACGCGGGCGGAGCCGTGGGCGAAAGCTAGTTAATATTATAAATGCTAAAATGAGTTTCTTTGTTACGCTTTCATGCCATAATTACTGAACCGATCGTCATGACATTTTGCATGCCCGTTGTCTGCGGTATGGAGAAGGACATAGTGTATATTTTGTCTCAGGAAAAAGTACAGTTCCTGAGGGATCGACATTGACGCGGGCGGAACCGCGGGCGAAAGGTAGTTTGAAAATAATTATCAAAATTATGCTTTCAAACTAGCTTGGGAGAATAGTAACAACATGGAATGTATCAGATGCTTCTCTTCCCGCGCAGATCGTAAAAATCGATCGAGGGAACGGGCGATAATCTGTGAAATTTTAGTAGGCGATGCGGCTAGCAACTCATCACTATTTGGATATTGTTCCCATCTATACGCCCACCATCATGATTAACATGGCCTTTACGTCTTATGGCCCTAGGCCTTGCATATCCCGGAAACGATAGATTCTCGTATTGTGGTAGAGATTTAGGGTCAAAAGAACTTGCAAAGAAGACATCCATTCTAATCAGTTGCATTGAAGGTCATAGTACCCACGACAACAATTTGAGAAAGAAAGATGGAAAGAAAGAAATAAAAAAAAATTGTTGTCTGTAAAGTCGGTTTACGGACGATAATTTTACGTGATAACGGTGGAAGACAGATAGATGCGTCACAAGCCGAACGCTTAGGCCGATCGTGCCTCTCTATCGCTTATTCCGCGCTTTCGCTTGCACATAGAACGGGACACGTCATGTGTCCCGTTCATCGATTTATAAGACATTATCACGTCCAAAAGAAAGGATCTAGTTTTTTTGGTAGTAATTTTCAGCTGAGCATAGTACGAAGCCTTGGTTCCATAATATAGTTCTTATTTTAGCTATTTGACGAATCTTTCAAATAAAAAAACAAACTACTGAATCGATTTTTATAACATTTTAATGGGACGAATTCGAAAGTATACCGTTCCAAATAAAAATAAAACTATCATTGCAAAATACCACCTTAATTTTCGATTCTGTTAAAAATATGACTTAGCGAATCGCCGCGATGATGAGCGAACGTGTGATATCTTTAGACTACAGAGTAATTAGTATATATATCATCATCAGGTCTTTTTAGTCTTCACTGCAGGAGCATGACCCTCTCTGAACTACCGGATATACCATACTTGGCCAGAGTATACAGAGGATTTGGCCTACACTCTCCTCGCTGGTCAGACGGGTTGGAGAGGCCTCATTGTGTCATGTGTCATGTTTATGAGCTTTGTTTAGCTTGTATTTCCTAAGTCACCTCTTACGACCTCCATGGAAAGACTAGGAGTGGTCCTATTGAAAATTACCTTGAGGGCGAACGTGTGATTATCTTTAGTATTACTGATTAATTAGTACAAACCTGTTACAATTATGATTAGATACAGAGAAAGGCCATAAATACGGTAGTACCAAGAATCGTCACGTAATAACTGTTCCGTTTTACGGTATTTTAATTAATACACTGTGCTTTATAGCGACAATTTGTCTATTAGTCGTACAAGAAGTGTTTTTACTGCTCTCAGGAAACATTGACTTTGGGATCTAAAGATGTGTATCAAATCTTTCTCCACCAAAGTGTGGTATAAATTCGGATATTAATTCGTCTTTACCAATGAAATTGTCGTTTTCTTCCGCTTAACATTTTGTTCCGTATAACTATTATATTCAGTTAAACGCATTTTTTTTATTTAAACTTGAAAGTGAACTAAATTATTAACATCAATACTAATTATAAATCTGTAAGGGTTGGTCATGGATTAAGTTACTTTGTTTTCAGAGATATCGTGTTTATAAGCTCTATTACATGACACTGAAACTAAATTGAGGATTTTTAGATTTTTTTCTGTATAATAATATATACGGACAAATCACACAGATTGAGCTAGCCCCAAAGTAAGTTCGAGACTTGTGTTATGGGATACTAACTCAACGATACTATATTTTATAACAAAAACATATATATATACACATCCAAGACCCAGGCCAATTTGAAAAAGATCATTTTCCATCTTAACCTGGCCGGGGCTCGAACCCGGTCACTCCGTGTCGCAGGCAGGCGTGTTGACCGCTGCGCCACGGAGCTAGTCTTATGTATCTTTGTATAATGTATGTATGTGCTTCCATAACTCTTAAACGAATTAACTGAATGTTACGAAACTTAATAGATATACATTCAAGCGTACAGGACAAAGGATGTGCTACTAATTTTTTCTCCTGTGATGTCGTGGCCCCCATACAAACATAACATAAAATGTACGAGAACGAAGTCGCGGACACTGCTAGTTCTGCATAAACTAACTAGGATGGCGCAGCAACCCAATGTGGGTTTTGACCTCTGATAATATTTTTATCCATTCCGATCTGTCTTGCACCACCTGCTAACAGTTTTTTACTTCTAGATCATGCAGGTCTTTATTGACTTGATCCATCCACAATATCTGAGCCACCTAATTCCAGAATACGGTCTCTTCACGGCACAAGCGTCTTCCACCCTTTCCAGGTGGCCCAAGTTTAGTTAAACTTATCAAACCTGAAATAATACTAAAAATGTGCATATAAAAAAAAAATTACTCGAATTTATCTACAGAAAACTACGATTTCATAGACTAGGACATAAAGACCCAATTTAATGATTATTTCTACAAAAACTCTACTTTTTTTTACCCAAAAGCTTCAGAATTCAAATGATGTGCATTTAAATTCGGTCAAAAGCATACTTTCTTACGCCGAAAGTATTATTTTTTAGGGTTCAACCAGTATCGTTGTCCGTTCCAATTATACTAGGTTTGCGGATGAACCGAATGCCATTTTATTAATCTATCAAAAGACTCTCTAACTACCAAAGTCTAAACCGAAACAAGGCCTATGCAGGCAAATCAAATTACAAAATTATGTGATATCCTGTGAAAAAAAAAATTTATTAACTTCGGAACCGACAACTGCAGAGTAGAAAACGTCAAAAGAAACTCTTTTTAACAGTCATCATCATCAGGTCCTTTTTAGTCTCCACTACAGGAGCACGACCCTCTCTGTACTACTAGGGCTATACTTGGCCAGAGCAGCCAGAGGACTTGGCCTACACTCTCCACGCTGGCCAGACGGGTTGGAGAGGTGTCTTAAATGTTTATGAGCTTTGTTTAGCTTGTATTTCCTAAGTCGCCTTCTACGACATCCACGGGAGGACTTGGAGTGGTCCTATTCTACTCTGCCGGATACCACACGGCTAACTTGTTAACAGTATTGGTCGCCTACTCGCCTAAAGAGCTACTACTAAGTTGACGCGTTATCTCGTGCGATTGTATGAGTAAGAAAATTTGAACGAAAAAGCAAATAAATAAATATATACGGACAAATCACACAGATTGAGCTAGCCCCAAAGTAAGTTCGAGACTTGTGTTATGGGATACTAACTCAACGATAATAAAGAATGTTCTTTCTAAAATCTCAAGAATAATATTCTCATATTCCATCCAGAATAGTGACGTGACACGTCGCAGTATCGACTTGAGGGATTGGCTTAGTCGAGCGCACTAAATCAAATAGTCGATAAAAAGGTAAATGTTGGCCGATTGCACCAACACTTGTGCATGAATTTATGTGGCCCTGATAAATTAAGCGACACACGCCGTGAGTTATGGCCTTTAGATCAGACTCGTGCGAATCGAGTATTGTTTACAAGAAACAGTGTAGTGTGAAATTAACTAGTAGATTTATTTCACTATTTTTAATATAAATAAATATATACGGACAAATCACACAGATTGAGCTAGCCCCAAAGTAAGATCGAGACTTGTGTTATGGGAAGTACTAACTCAACGATACTATATTTTATAACTAATACATATATAAATAAACATCCAAGACGCAGGCCAATCTGAAAAAGATCATTTTCCATCTTGACCTGGCCGGGGATCGAACCCGGTCACTCCGTGTCGCAGGCTGGCGTGTTGACCGCTGCGCCACGGAGCTAGACAACTAGAAACAGTGTAATGTGAAATTATCTAGTAGATGTATTTCACTATTTTTAGTAAGGGTGGTAGAAGTGTTTGGCCGTGTGGTTTCCGGCAGAGTAGAATAGGACCACTCCTCGTCTTCCCATGGAGGACGTAAGAGGCGACTTAGGAAATACAAGCTAAACAAAGCTCATTATCATCAATGAGACCTCTCCAACCCGTCTGGCCAGCGAAGAGTGTGTAGGCCAAATCCTCTGTCTGCTCTAACCAAGTATGGCTCCGGTAGTACAGAGAGGGTCATGCTCCTGCAGTGGAGACTAAGAAGACCTGATGATGATGATGAAGTGTTTAAGAGGCCTTTGACACTTGGTTGGCTGTCTCGCTCGTATAATCAAACATTTTTAGAAATTATTAAATAATGTGTCTCTTTTTACAAAAGCGTTTCATTATTATCCTAGTATTTTAGACATGTTTTTGTATGGTGTAGACATGACTACATCGTTAATCAGTTAATCAAAGATTTAAAAGTTTTGATCAACTAATTTACGATGTAGTCAATGTCTAATCAATATAAAAATATGTCTAAAATATCCACGATATCTAGGATAATAATGAAACATTTTTGTTTTAACGAGATAACTTTTTTTAATAATCATTAAAAAAATTTAATAGTGCGAGCGAGAGAGCCGACCAAGTATTAATATGAAATAACGTGAACGTAGGTCATGTTCTTCATCTTGAGACTTGAAAACGAGGCAGTGGTAGAGCCACGCATCCGGTAAAAAATCTTCCAACTACGCTAAAAAAGTACTGGCCATAACGAAAATTAGGCGGGAATGTAAACAACAAATTTTCACTACTTAATTGTAATTTATCTTCAGTTTTATTTTTCACGTACCTACTTTTATTGTAGTAGTTGAAACAAAAGCAGATTATGCACAACTCGTGCTTTTTAGAGCCCTCGCTGGCGCTGGCCTCGGGCTCCAAATAAGCACTCGGTGCAATAATAAATTACTTTCTGCTTGGTGCAACAATCTACTATTGCTAGTTGCATGAATGGGCCGACTCGTCCGGGGTCCACACTCGCACAGAAATTCGACGTTTGAGTAGAAGCTTTACCGCTTCTATGCTTTAATCGGTGAGGGAGAGAGCTGGAAATTTAGACACACTTAAAATTGCTTACAACCCCCTACATTTTAGAGAAAAAACATCCTCCTTACCTCCACCGTTTCTGCAGGTAGTACACCTCATCTATCAGGTTTCTTTGAACCAATCCGACGTGAGTTATAGTCGTAAGATTGGTTCGTGCGAAACCTTGTTTGTTTACTAAAATATAAACTCGAGTTTTGGTTGACGATTATATTGAGTTCAAATAAGTCTCTAACCCTTTGATGGTTGCGTTTATTTGTTTTTCGTTTGTTTAAGTGGCCAACACTAGTGCCAGATTTTTCAAGCTGCCTTAAGGCAGCTTACCTTAACGACTTTACCTTAACGACTTGCATACTTTGTTTAGTTGTTACCAGTTTGGTTAGGACATTGCAGGCTTGAATCACCTGATTTTCTGATAATATGGATGATTACGTGCTTCGGAAGGCACGTTAAGCCGTTGGCCCCGCGGTCATCTGGTAGTCGTTAAAGGAACCACGTCAGAGTCCAAGAGTGTGTGCATGGTCGATTGACTGTGACACCTACACGAAATTATGATGATGATCAGGTGACTCGTTTGCCGTTCTATATGAAAAATTTACGAGCATGTCAAGAGCGAGTCGTCTTAGTCATCCATATTCATATTACTCATGCAATCAGTCGGTGTCTCGCAGACGAACTTCCTCCATCAATTCATATCATCACATTCACGATTTTGGAGGTTATCTAGGTACACTGCTCGGCAAAATAAGTACTTTTTTACAACAATACAAATTATTTAATGTAATCATTTTTAGACTAGCTCCGTGGCGCAGCGGTCAACACGCCTGCCTGCGACACGGAGTGACCGAGTTCGATCCCCGGCCAGGTCAAGATGGAAAATGATCTTTTTCAGATTGGCCTGGGTCTTGGATGTTTATCTATATGTGTATATGTTATAAAATATAGTATCGTTGAGTTAGTATCCCATAACACAAGTCTTGAACTTACTTTGAGGCTCACTCAATCTGTGTGATTTGTCCGTATATATTTATATATATAAAAAAATATATATATTCTCTCAGAACTCCGCGCCTAGTCCATATTATTCCTAAGTCCAAGCATACACAGAGTCCTTGACAACTTAAAGTAAAATTAATTAAAAGTAGTGTAAAAAAGAGAAAATAATATAATTTATATGTCATTATTGTCTCATTATACATCTTTATAAAGCCCCTATTGTAAAAATAAAAAACAACGGGTTGCTCTCCGGGAGTTCCGGCAGAAGTAAAAACTCTGCCCGTTAGAAAGAGAGGGTGATGAACATTCTAACTGTTTATGAATCTTCTTGTCCCTTATTAATAAACTATAAACTAATTAATTAAATAAAAATTTCGTTTACTATGTCTTTGTAATTTTGCCTGCAGTGATGTACATATAGCGAATGCCAGTGCACTATAAAATCGATTCATTCATTCATTTCGAGTAGGTGTCACGGTCAATCGACCATGCACACCCTGGTGTCAGAGTTCTTCGGAACCGCCTCTCGGCCTCTGACGTGGTTCCTTTAACGACTACCAGATGGCAGCCGGGACCACCGGCTTAACGTGCCTTCCGAAGCACGGAATCATCTTTATTATCAGACAATCAGGTGATTCAAGCCTGCAATGTCCTAACCAAACTGGAAACAACTAAACAAAGTATGCTTCCGGTGGGAATCGAACCCACGACCCCCGGGTCAACAGGCAAACGCCTTAACCACTGAACCACGGAGCTGTTGTTGTAAAATCGATTGGGAACAATGAAATCATCCTGTCTAAAACATATTTTTAAGTTTTCTTCTCATATTTCCCCATAATTGCCTGCCCGTGTACAAATAAGTAGCTAATACCAGTGCACTATAAAATTAATTGGAAACAAATAGATCGCATATCTAAAACCTTATTTTGCCGTAGTTTTCTTCTCTATCCCCATAATTTTGAACAGATAAATAGCGAATACCAGCGCACTATAAAATCGAATGGGAACAATGAAATCATCCTATCTAAAACATATTTTTAAATATTCTTCTCATATTTCCCCATAATTTTTCCTGCAAAAGTACAGATAACTATAAAATTAATTGGGAACAAACAAATCATCCTGTCTAAAACATATTTTTAACAGTTTTCTTCTCTATTTCCCCATAACTTTGCCTGCCAGTGTACAGATAAGTAGCGAATACCAGTGTACTATAAAATTTATTGGGAACAATGAAATCACCCTGTCTAAAACCATATTTTTCTACAAATTTCTTCTCATATTTCCCAATAATTTTGCCTGCCAGTGTACAGATAAGTAGCGAATACCAGTGTACTATAAAATTAATTGGGAACAAACAAATCATCCTGTCTAAAACATATTTTTAACAGTTTTCTTCTCTATTTCCCCATAACTTTGCCTGCCAGTGTACAGATAAGTAGTGAATACCAATGGTCTATAAAAATGATTGGGAACAATAACTAGATCATCCAGTCTAAAACATATTTTCCGCATTTTTTTTCTATTTTGTCCCATAATTTTATCTTCAAATGTACAGATAACTATAAAATTGATTGAAAACAGGTAGATCATCCTGTCTAAAACATATTTTTAACAGTTTTCTTCTCTATTTCCCCATAATTTTGCCTGCCAGTATACAGATAAGTAGCGAATACCAGTGCACTATAAAATTGATTGGGAACAACCAGATCATCCTGTCCGACACCTACGCCGTCTGATGCTCACTTGCTAAGACAATATCAGTTTTTTTATTGCGTAATATATGGCGCCTCGCATTACTCGTGAATTTGATGGAATCAGCTTGAATCGAGGAGCGGGCCCAGTGGGTGTGAACATAATTAGCGCTTACACATGTAAAGCAACCCTGGGCGCAGATCCCACTGGGATGGGTGACTGCAAGTGGCATAAAAATATCTCGAGCTCCTCCGTGCGTTTGGATGGCTTTTATGATCTGCGCGGGAAGAGAAGCAGCTGGCACATTCTAGGATTTTTCTTTTCTCCCAGGGAAGCATGGAAAATCATAAATCACAAAACTGGACATCTAAAAACAAAACAATACTGAAAAAATTATAATAACTCGTGGTACTTTGTACATTTCTTAAATATTTCTTTTTTCATATCAGCAATAGGTATGTAACATCTTCGTCTTCATCTCCACCATCAGGTGAGACGAGAGACAAATGCCTATTTCAATAATTAGTAAAATAGCCAAGAAAAAAAAAGTTAAAATAAAACATTTTTTCTTATGATCAAATGTACGTCTATACAATGAATTAAATATACAAATTTAACTATCTACAACTAAAAAGTAGATATTAACCACAAAACTAGCTACCGTTCACTACAACCAAAAGAACCTGACCAAAAAAACAAACGAACAGAAACATCTTGACACAATAAATTCTGTACTATCAGGCATAATTTAATCGGTCCTCTTGATTTGGCCTCATAAATAACGCATTTTTACATTTAAAGGTACAAAACAAAACTTTTAATATTTCGTATCGGGTATAAATCACTCTAAAGTGGCATATTCTTCTTTGGTGGTAAGCAATCCATTCGCTATTCTACTCAAAAACTACCCTTATTACGTTTACTTTAAACTTCATATTTCCGTGTGTTTTTGGACAAGGATGTTCAATATCCTTAACGATCAAAAATAGACTTTGTGATCATTTTTATAAGGTAGAATTTGGTAAGTTTTTTGGATAAGATTTCTCATATAAATCAATGCTTTCTGTATTTCCTGATGTTCGATGCCATATCGATATGGCGAGGTGTTTGGGCGACCGCATCCGTCACGGGTTTTAAATTGGTAGAATGTGTTTTAGGCCGTTGTGTTTTTTGATTTAAATAGTATTATTGGTGCCAACTGGGATTTTATCATTTCGTCATTGCAGCCTAAGAGGTCCACTGCTGGACAAAGGCACGTAGGCACGTAGGCACGTAGGGACCAATACTGGATTGAGTTTCTTTCGGCGTATTCTTCTCAGCAGTGGTCGTTTCGAAACGCTAGTAGCTTATCGATTTTGCAAATATTAAAAATAATAATATGACGTTTAGAAAGAGATACATGATATCCAAATTTGAATAAAATTCTATTTCATTGCATTTCTATTTCATATTGCCATACTACGCTTGGCAAGCTCTCTGTTTCTTTCGAAACTTTGTATCTTTCCCGTAAAATACATGTTTTTTCGAAAATAACACATTTGACGTTCGTCTAAAAAATACAATCATACTTGTTTAATTACAGCCCAGACCCGGGGGTCGTGGGTTCGATTCCCACCGGAAGCATACTTTGTTTAGTTGTTTCCAGTTTGGTTAGGACATTGCAGGCTTGAATCACCTAATTGCCTGATAATAAAGATGATTCCGTGCTTCGGAAGGCACGTTAAGCCGGTGGTCCCGGCTGCCATCTGGTAGTCGTTAAAGGAACCACGTCAGAGGCCGAGAGGCGGTTCCGAACTCTGACACCAGGGTGTGCATGGTCGATAGACCGTGACACCTACACGAAATGATGAATAGATATTCCACTAAAACTGAAGGGGGAGGGGGTGTTGTGATACAACTAAAAGGCTCGGACTTTGCTCTCGCTTTGGAGCCCGGCTCGCTCGCTCGCTTCGGCCTCGCGGACCCAAGTGTTCAGCAGTTAGGCCTAAGGCCTCACTGCAGCACACTTGGGGTGGTGGTGAGGGGCTCGGGTTAACTCCACGATGGCTCGGGTCTCGGGCTTCTGGTGCTGATCAGAGCATCCTCTACATGACGACACCAAAATCACAACCCTATACAGGGGATTAGGCGGAGTTAATACATCCGACAACAGCCGACAATATACTGATTTATCCTTATTCTTACTAATATTATAAACGCGAAAGTGAGTTTGTTTGTATGTTACGCTTTCACGCTGTAACTACTGAACCGATCATCATGAAATTATGCATACAAGTTCTCTGGAGTACGGAGAAGGACATAGTCTAACTTTTATTCCAGGAAAAAAGTACTATTCCCGCAGGATCGACATTGACGCCGGCGGAGCCGCGGGCGAAAGCTAGTTACTTAGAAAACAAACACTATATACTCCTCTCAAGACTAACACTAGGTACCTTCACAAAAATAGTACTTTTTACGCACATAGTGGGCCTTTAAACTTTCGAATCACGTGTTTCTTAAATATTTCCATCGACATATTCTTTTGTGCTGATGCTCTTTTGTTCGAAAAAATGACGATGAAAATGATGAAAAACGAAAAACTTCCTCAGTTGTAAAATTACTTGCCATTGGTGTTTAGAACACGCCTCGTTTTACACCACGCCCATAAAACCATACAGTTTCAGACTTGTTTCTTGATAATTCCTCAAGTACAGCCTACCACAAATGAAGTTTGACACCGTCACTTCAAAATAGACTATGATCACTACATAGCATAAAACTAAGTCGCTTCCCGCTGTCTGTCCATATGTATACTTAGATCTTTAAAACTATACAACGGATTTTAATGCGCATTTTAGGGTTCCGTAGCCAAATGGCAAAACACGGAACCCTTATAGATTCGTCGTGTCTGTCTGTCCGAAACTATAAGAACTATACTGTTGAAACTTGGTAAGTAGAAGTATTCCGTAAACCGCATTAAGGGCCCGTACTACCTCACACTGCTTTGCATGATTGACTGTTATATCAATAATAATTAAATACTCAAGTTGAAATAAAAATGCAGCAAAGTTCAGGACTAACTCTGGTAACTATATGACTCAAAAACAAGATTGCGTTAAATTTTCTCGATAGAAAAAAATTACAAAGTTGCCTCCAAATTACGTCTAATTTACTTGGTATATAGCATTATTCACCAAATACATTAAAATTTACCTTGAAACTTTTGATTATTATTGCATTACAGATAAGGCAGCCATCATATGTTTTTCTTTTTCGAATAAACTTTGAATATTCCTAAAAAACGAAAATATCCAAAGTAGCCAACGCGTTTAGACCATCCGCGTTTGTATCGCCAAAATTTATTGTAAAACAATAAATTTTGGGGGTTCCCCATACTTAGAATTGAAACTCATTTTTTTTATCATACCCGTGTGGGGTATCTGTGGGTAGATCTTCAATAATGATATTAAGGTTTTTAATATATATTTTTCTAATCTGAATAGTTTATGCGAGAGACACTTCCAAAGTTGTAAAATCCAAAGTAGTAAAGTTGTAACAACCTCCGTGGTCCAGTGGTTAAGGCTTTTGCCTGTTGACCCGGGGGTCGTGGGTTCGATTCCCACCGGAAGCATACTTTGTTTAGTTGTTTCCAGTTTGGTTAGGACATTGCAGGCGTGAATCACCTGATTGTCTGATAATAAAGATGATTCCGTGCTTCGGAAGGCACGTTAAGCCGGTGGTCCCGGCTGCCATCTGGTAGTCGTTAAAGGAACCACGTTAGAGGCCGAGAGGCCCTAAAAACGCGACACCAGGGTGTGCAAGGTCAATTGACCGTGACACCTACTCGAAATGATGATGAGTTGTAAAATGTGTGTCCAGCCTGACTTTGAGTCCATTTCTCCTTCATTGTATAAGTTTCGACAATCAAAGTCCTTAAACAAACGCATAAGGCTTCATTCGCGTTTTATGTAATTTTCCATGAGCGTCACACTTTCAGAATTTTAAAAGAATAACATATCTTTATGTTTGGTGAAAGGAACAAAAGTTAAATTAAAATAAAGTGGGCGTATCAAAACACAAACGATTCTAAAGAACAAAAGCATGAAATATTGTTTTGGTAATTGTAAAGGGTTTCTTTTTAAAAAACATGTTTGTTTGCATTGACGACGTACAAGAATACCTTCAATTTCAGTAGCCGAATGTTTTTTCCTTTCATTGCACAGTAATTGTGCAAATAACAAGAAAATAATATTTTGTAAATAAATAAATAAATATATACGGACAAATCACACAGATTGAGCTAGCCCCAAGGTAAGTTCGAGACTTGTGTTATGGGATACTAACTCAACGATACTATATTTTATAACAAATACATATATAGATAAACATCCAAGAGTAGTAGTAAATAGTATCCTTACTTTTAATATTATAAATGCGAAAGTGAGTTTGTTTGCTTGTTACGCTTTCACGCCGTAACTACTGAACCGATCATCAATAAATTTTGTATACAAGTTCTCTGGAGTACGGCGAAGGACATAGGGTACCTTTTATCTCGGAAAAACGTATTATTCCCAAAGGAAAGACATTGACGCAGGCAGAGCCGTGGGCGAAAGCTAGTTAATATTATAAATGCGAAAGTGAGTTTGTTGCAACGTCTTATAGCACAGAGAAACAACACAACTTGGCCGAGTTTTTTATCCTGTATTGTCCTACTACTGGGCGAAAGTGACAAGAGAAGAGACAAGTGGAGGAAAATGGGAGAGCCCATATCCCTCCACTTGTCACTGACATCACAGTCTCCGGCTCCTGCCTTCTCCATTTCACACTGTGTGAAGGAAATGTCAAACCACTCCTATTTCCTGCCAAAGTTAGTTATTGTGTGCGTTGCATTTCACACAGTGACACCGACGAGAGCCTAGCTCTTATATATTAGAGAGAATGTCATAAAGTATGTTTGATAGAAATAAAAATGGTAGTAAAAGATCCAAACAATCTAAATTGGAAGGGCCATCGACACTCGCATCCTCATTACGTGTCTAATGCGTGTTGGTTATTAATTAAAAATAATTACTATTACGACCATTTCAATGACTCTGGTGTTACAGCTATTAACACTTTAGTGAAGGGACACTACTGAAGTTGTCGATGAGTCGATGACATCGATAAATCATTGCAATAAAATTTATCCCTCTCTCCCTTTCTCTTATCTGCGTCGTAGCCCAAGATCCACTATTAAGACAGCATTTATCATCATCAATCAGTCAATTCTAATATTCAATATGTAAAGGTTGGTCATGGAGTAAGTTGTTTTCAGATATTGTGTTTATAAGCTCTATACATGATACTGTAACTAAATTGACAATTTGTAAATTATATTTGTATGTATGTGTGTATAATATGTTCCTCCATAATTACTACTACAAGAAATTAACTGAATTTAATGAAACTTGGTACATAAGCATTTAGACTTCCAGGACACAGGATAGGCTACTTAATTTTTTTTTTAATTTAGACATCGTAATGTACGCAAGCGAAGTCGCGGTCACAGCTAGTACTGTAATATAATCTGCACTGCAGGCTGCCTACCTAACGCTAACCGCCTACTAATATGATCCTTAGATTTTCACCCATACCCTCGATTAGTTTTAACGATCTGCGCAAAAAGAAAAGCAGCTGGTACATTTAACGTTTTTCTTTTCTCTCAGACCAGCATGGAAGAGAAGTTAAAAGTATTACAATATCGATACAAATTAATTACAATGTACATTGCTCGCTGTCACTACATGTCTAATAAAATCATTTATCAAAACCACAAATATTGCTTTCAAAAAATATCGATTTAAATAATAAATTATCGATATAACAGCGGAATATCGATGACGCCCCATCACTACACGTCTAATTAAAGCATCGGGCGTGCACCGAATGTATGTTTAATCAAGCCAGTAGCCGCTCGCTTTATGCGCGCGCGCATACACAGATAAAAAGTGTCAAAGAACATAAATGAACTTTCGTTTGGTGTTTGTTTTGATCCAACAACTTAATATTACACCATATCAAGTTTACAAAACCGTTTGATGTTTTGTTAAAATTTATTTTTTCTAAAGTTATACATTTTTATATAGTAGACATATTATCACACATACTGTCTTAGCCCCACGTAGTAGTATCACACGACACAAATTTACAAGTGTAAGTTACAAATTTGTGTCGTGGGATACTACTGCAACTTACAGTTGTAAATTTGTGCCGTGGGATACTACTGCAACTTACAGTTGTATTTAGTGTCGTGGGATACAACTGCAACTCACAGTTGTAAATTTGTGTCGCGGGATACTAGCTTAACGATCTTATATTCTACTAGCTGTGCCAGCGACTCCGTTCGCGTCCCCGTCATAATCATAACTGGAGAAAAAATTTAAGTAGCCTATCCTGTGTCCTGTACATTTAAATGTTTATCTGTCAAGTTTCATAAAATTCTGTTAATTCGTTTATGAGTTATGGAGTAACATACATACATACATACAGGAAAAAAACCTAAACATTTGGGAAGGGAATGAAAGGAATTGGGATACTACTAGACTAGCTCCGTGGCGCAGCGGTCAACATGCCAGCCTGCGACACGGAGTGACCGGGTTCGATCCCCGGCCAGGTCAAGATGGAAAACGATCTTTTTCAGATTGGCCTGGGTCTTGGATGTGTATCTATATAAGTATTTGTTATCAAATATAGTATCGTTGAGTTAGTATCCCATAACACAAGTCTCGAACTTACTTTGGGGCTAGCTCAATCTGTGTGATTTGTCCGTATATATTTATTTATTTATTTATTTACTACTCACTCGCATGAATGGGGGAGAATAGGAATTTGTTGGATTTGGGAAGGGATTGAAGGATATTGGGATAATAGTCACTCAGATGAATGGGGGAAAAGCAAGTAGCAGCTCGGGAAGCTGGGCGGCGTACCCGATACCTGTAACCATCGGACAGACAGTTGAGGATGACATCTATGAACCTTGAGATGACTATCATCATCATCATCATCATCATCAGGTCTTTTTAGTCTCCACTACCGGAGCCATTCTTGGCCACAGCAGAGATGGCTATAACTATACTCAATACCAATACTCAATTTCCACTATCTATACTTCTATACTAATATTATAAAGCTGAAGAGTTTGTTTGTTTGTTTGAACGCGCTAATCTCAGGAACTACTGGTTCAAATTGGAAAATTATTTTTGTGTTGGATAGTCCATTTATTGGGGAAGGCTTTAGGCTATAAAACATCACGCTGCGACCAATAGGAGCATCAATAAAAAATATTCATCTAACTAATAAAAAAAAAACTAATTAATCATAATGACAAAAATTGCCGCGGACGAAGTCGCGGGCAACAGCTAGTTCATTGATATTACAATGAATACTAGCAAAGACTTGAGTATTATTTTAAAAAATAACAGTAATTTATGCCCCATGCAGCGCTGGCTCATAAAATTGACAAGGCTATAACAGTTCTGTGCCCTTAACGTTATAATCTTAGTGCTTAGTGACTAATACACATGAAGTTAGTAACTAAGTGCTTAGTTTATTCAGACAGCTCATAAAATTAACAGCGCTCTAGCAGTGCTCTTGACACTATAATCTAAGTTCTGAGTAACATTTTACACGGTACGTATTTAGAATGGAGTTATAAATTTCATGTGCTCTTATCGTTAGAGAAATTTAGGGGTATTGCTTAGGATTATTATTAATATAAAAAAAGTTAAACATTAAATAAAGTTATTAAAAAATATAATTATTAAGAAGTACACAACGATATTACATCATAAAATCAAAGATTACACTGAGTCGACTATGACTAAATGATTGATTGTTTTTAGATACTACTACTTGGATGAGTTCTTTTCTCGTGTCTCTTCCTTTTTTGGCAGTTGTAGTAACGAAACGCTAGTAATTTTTTGTTTTGGCAATTTTTTTATATTAGCTATATAAGCCCCACTGCTACCTCTCTCCAAGTTTTATCAAAACCAGTCAAGTCGTCTGTCCATCTTGTTTTTGGTTTTCCTCTTGAGCCTTTCCCGTCAATAGGTACCCATGAGGTTATTCAATAAGCCCATTATTCCGGCACCATTCGGCAAATATGACCCAGCAGATTTGCAATTATCAAAGAAATACTAAAAAGTTAGAATAAATATGGAAATTTCAGAACGATATAAGCATAGGTACTTATTCTAATTTTTATAAAACATCTTAAGTTTTTATACGAGAATTTTGAGTTTGAAAAGCATTATTTCATAAAGTTATATTTTTATAACTAAACAAACGCTAACATTTTATTGAATTTGGAATTTAGTTACTATACTCGTGTGAACAGGCCAATAATCATAGATGTTATTTAATCGCAAGACTAGTGACAATAATAGCGTGTCTGAAATATTAGCGAGCGGAGAAATGACTTTGTATGTTATTGTATTTCGGAATGGCGTTGTATGATCTGTGTTAATGACCATACATTTGTTTTGTCGTCGATATCGCTAACGTTTTGCTTCATGCCTTAGAGTTTTATTTACACAATTTTATTTATAGACTACAATGATTCTGATTACGATTTTAACGTCGGGAGAGGTATCTCGGTGGCTGACTGTACCTACTAAGTCGCGAAAAAATCCGAAGAACGGTGCTTCAAAGAAACTCTGTTACGAAGCAAGCCGTAGTAGGAGCCCTTTTTTTTAAATATTCTCCATCAGTGTCAAGTGTCATGAGGAAAGAAAGCTAAGCCATCGGTTACCAAAAACGGCTTTAAGTTAACAAACCCAAAAACCGCTATCCAAATAAATTAGACCCAACAACTTCATAAAATTTTACAACAATCGAATAACAATAAACCGATCGATATCTATAAATAAGTAAAAAAAAACCTAACAAAGTCATCGTAACGATTCCCCATACATCCTACCGGCCATAAACGGTGAAATAAATTCGATTTTATGGCCAAAAAGCGGTTTTTACCGATATTTATCGGCAACTTCGGCCTTCGTCGGGCTGTTCACGGGACGATTTTAAACTGCTTGGGTACCTGCGCTCTGTAGTAAGTTTTAATGGAACTTATATGCCTATTTGTTGAACATTTATTTGTTAAACATGTGTCAAACTAACATCTGTATATTTCTTTATTATTGTGTATGTCATTATCGTCTTACAACCACAACTATCATTCTTCTCTGTACTAATAATATGCTATTCTTTATGAATTTAAACTTTTGAATTTATTCCAACTGCAAGATTCCATTCTGTGCTCGTCTTAAAGTTTCCAATGGTATATTTTTTATACCCTATGTCCCTCCCCGGGCCTTAGACTATCTTCATAACAAATTTTATTGAAATCGCTTCAGTGGTCGGAGCATGCAGAGGTAACAGACGACTACATTCGCATTTAAAAGAATAGTATGAAAATATTAATTTACAGCCCAACAATTTTTATTATGTAGTAGTTAATACGCCAGCCTGCGACACGAGGGCCCGGCTTCGATCCCCGGTCAGGTCATGATGGAAAACGATATTTTTCAGATTGACCTGGGTCTTGGATGTTTATCTATACAGCGTGTTGCCGGGCCGGGCGAATATTTTTGTATGAAAATGTCAATTTTTTTGGGTTCCCAGCATTGATCCCATATGAAAAGTTGTTCATATTGACGGGCTGAGTCACCCCTTTACGGTAACGTCAGTGGCATTGAATAAAAAAAATGACGTTGGTTTTGTTACACGCTGTATAAGTATCTATTATAAAATATATCGAGTATCGTTGAGTTAGTATCCTACGACACAAGTTCACAACTTACTGTGGGGCTAACGCAATTTGTGTGATAATTCTCCCCTATTATATTTATTTATTTATTTTATTAAAAAAGTAAATAGGTTCGCGTATATCGTCTCATCTTATCGTGAATGCCCCGCTTTAAGTCATTGTCTTTTTACCTGTACTATTTAGTTTATTGATATTACTGATGTAAATAAACGCTTGTAGTATATTAGGGAATGAATCGATATAAATTTGCTTGAAAATTACTTTTTAAATTGTGATGTTGTTATTAACTTTTGATATCCATAAAAATAGTCAGAATCGATTTGATGATAGTCGATTTACTTTTTTAATCTGTGGGAGGCCGATGTTGACATGGATTCTGTAATAGATGTGTTCATTCATTCATTTCGTGTAGGTGACACGGTCAATCGACCATGCTCACCCTGGTGTCAGAGTTCATCGAAAACGCCTTTCGGCCTTTAACGACTACCAGATGGCAGCCGGGATCAACGGCTTAACGTGCCTTCCGAGGCACGGAATCATCTTCATTATCAAACAATCAGGTGTTTCAAGCCTGCAATGTCCTAACCAAACTGGAAACAACTAAACAAAATATGCTTCCCGTGGGAATCGAACCCACGACCCCCGTCAACAGGCAAACGCCTTAACCACTGGACCACGGAGGCAGATATGGTATAGGACGGCAAACAAACAAGCTAGTAACCTGATGGTAAGCGGAAATCAGAGCTGCCTATGGACAACTGCAACATATTTTGCATACCCTGGGTGCTTGGGTGTCAGCCGGATTTATGCAGCGGAGTCATTGAAAATTGGACCTCTCGGATTCGTGCTACCATTCGAAGCCGCGGTGGACATTTGAACGATAAATATATAAATATATACGGAGAAATCACACAGATTGAGCTAGCCCCAAAGTAAGTTCGAGACTTGTGTTATGGGATACTAACTCAACGATACTATATTTTATAACAAATACATATACACGGTGAAATTTTGATCGTTCTGGACCCCTAAAGGGATTGTTCAGCCTGTTGATATAAACTACTTTTCCTATTGGACTTATGCTGGCAACTCAAAAATTGTTTTGACGTTCCCATACAAATTGACCGGGCGGCCGATTTTTTTTGTATGGAACTGCCCATTTTTTTTGAGTTCCCAGCATTCGTCCCATATTACATATCGTTGAGCTGAATCACCCCTTTAAGGGTTCAGAACGATCAAAATTTCAGGCCAATCTAAAAAAGATCATTTTCCATCTTGACCTGACCGGGGATCGAACCCTCTTGTCGCAGGCGTGTTAACCACTGCGCAACGGAGCTGTCCATGTTATATTCCACTCATAACGGCTTATAAGGGCCTTTCAAAGAAAAAAATATCGTTAATATCTCATACACATCGTCATTTATTCATACATAGTATCACGTATATTTCCCTTGCGGTGTAGACAGAGCCTAGGTCTATAAGACCTGAAGGCCACATTTAGCATTTTGATTAGCATGAGGTGGAAAACGGAATCAAAATAGTGATGGGTTGCTAGCCGCATCGCCTATTATCATGATCCCTCAGATTTTACCCGTTCCCTCTATCGGCTTTTACGATCTGCGCGGGAAGAGAAGCAGCTGTCACATTCTACGTTTTTTTATTTTCTCTCAGACCAGTATGGAAGAAGATTTATTCAATTTTAACATAGACCCGTAATTGTTGAAAGATCCTTTATAAGTGACATTGTAAATGATTAATCAACTAAGTACATATTTAACTAGCTGTTGCCCGCGTCTTCGTCCGCGGCAATTTCTGTTATTATCCTTATCCTTACTAATATTATAAATGCGAAAGTGAGTTTGTTTGTTTGTTACGCTTTCACGCCGTAACAACTGAACCGATCATCATGAAATGTTTGCATACAAGTTCTCTGGAGTGCGGAGAAGGACATAGGCTACCTTTTACCCCGGGAAAAAGTACTATTCCCGAGGGATCGACATTGACGCGGGCGGAGCCGCGGGCGAAAGCTAGTAGACATATACTTTTACAGACATTTTTTTAATTCATTTAAAGAGGAATAATTCTTTAATACATATTTTTTGGGTAACTTGAACCGTCGCATCGCACGCGTCGGATGTCCTCAACTATGAATAATTTTCCCCCGTTTTCAAAATATTTTTTATTGATGCTTCGCTCCTATTGGTCGCAGCGTGATGTTTTATAGCCTAAAGCCTTTCTCAATAACTGGACTATCCAACACAAAAAGAATTTTCTAATTTGAACCAGTAGTTCCTGAGATTAGCGCGTTCAAACAAACAAACTCTTTAGCTTTATAATATTATAAGTATAGACTGAAAATATTTTTCATCCCTTAGTGACGTAGTCGTTATTTTTCGTGTAAGTGGCCAACACTGGTGTTTGATTTTTCAACCTAAAGCAAGAAACTAACAAACAGATGCAGTGCGGCGCCATCATGCGGCGCGCGACGCATAGACCAAACACTGCAAAAATCGACTTTATGCTACATACTATTAAGGTTAATAATCTGTTGTTTTGACTCTGCGCCGCTTGTAGCGCGCCTCCGCCGCACTGCATCTGTCAGTTTCTTGCTTAAAGGCATCTGATATCGCTTAGCATGTGAATCTATTCAAGATGTTTACCAAACCAACAGCTTTGTGTTAAATCAATATATAACCAAAACAAAGCTTTATAATTATACTTTATTTATATGCAGCCATCGATTTGCATCTAAACTAAGAAACGGCAGACTTAGGGTGCGTCCAGACGTAAGATTTATTGAAAGGGTTGCTTTACGATCTTAACTACCATGTGTAATAGCCCTTATCTTAGCATCGAGTGATAATTGCAAAGTTAATTTATTATTTTAATTATTTTAACCTCTTTTAAAGAAAAAGAGTTATGTTTAAGACATTTTAGAAAAAAATGAGCCGTGTGGTATCCGGCAGAGTAGAATAGGACCACTCCAAGTCTTCCCGTGGATGTCGTAGAAGGCGACTTAGGAAATACAAGCTAAACAAAAAATTTTTAGTTTTTATTTATTTTATATTTAAGGTTTTTTTTTAGTATGAATATAGTTAGGTTTATTTATAAGTAGTTTTTAAATTAGTTTATATAAAAAAATAATATAATTAGAATATCAAATGGAATATATATTTATAAATAAATAAATTTTGTCACATAAAAAAAAAGAAGAATAAGATAGCTAAACAAAGGTTATAAACATCTGTGAGCCCTCTCCAACCCGTCTGGCCAGCGTGGAGAGTGTAGAGCAAGTCCTCTGACTGCTCTGGTCAAATATGGCTCTAGTAGTACAGAGAGGTCGAGCTGCTGTAGTGGAGACTAAAAAAAAAATACCTGATAATGGATGATAGAAAAAAATCTAATTTTTATTTTTTATCTTAAAGGTATTGTGATTTTACCAATGGACCAATGCTGGGAACTCAAAATAAAATTCTACATACCCATACAAACTGGCCGGGCAGAAGAACTCTTTTGTATGAAAACAGCGAATTTTTTTTGAGTTCCCAACATTGGTCCCATAGAAAAAGTTGTTTATATTGATGGTCTGAGTCACCCCTTTAATGGAACGACGAGGGTATATTTACACGCTGTCCTCCTTACCTTATCCCATTATCTGAGGTCGGCGCAGTATGTCTTGTCCTTCCACAACTCCCGGTTCCCCGTCATGCCCATATACACTCCCACCGCCCTCATGTCCTGCCGTACGCATTCCATCCATTCCTTTTTTGGTCTTCCCCTTCCTCAGTATCCACTTACCTCCATCTCTAGCGCTTTCCTTGTAATAGATCTTCTCGCCTCATCACATGACCATACCAAGCTAATTTACTTCTTATTTTTTCGTTTACCTGCGCCTGCGCTACTTTCAAACTTCCTCTTACATAATTTCTGGTGTATTTACAGGCTGTATCCTTATCCTTATCCTTACTAATATTATAAATGCGAAAGTGAGTTTGTTTGTTTGTTTGTTACGCTTTCACGCCGTAACTACTGAACCGATCATCATGAAATTTTGCATACAAGTTCTCTGGAGTACGGAGAAGGACATAGGCTACCTTTTATCCCGGGAAAAAGTACTATTCCCGAGGGATCGACATTGACGCGGGCGGAGCCGCGGGCGAAAGCTAGTAGCAAATGAATCTAGGTAAATTCAAGAGTGTGTCAAAAGTCAAAGTCAAAGATTTTTATTCAAAATTGGATACATGTATCTGTTTTTGAACGTCATATTTTTATTTCTTATATATTTTTAATATAGGTATGCAAAATTGAAATACTACTAGCGTTTCGGAACGACCACTGGTAAGAAGAATACGCCGAAAGAAACTCAATCCAGACTTGGTCCCTACGTGCCTGAAGGGCTATCCTAGCACGGTAAAACTCATTACAAACTTACTAGAATCCAGTCCGCATAATTCTTTTTGAAACACATTTAATATGCAAATGTTAATCAAGTAAACCGCACAACATTACAGCCATTTTAATTATTTACAACCCAATAAAAACGACATAAGCGACATATCTCGAATTTTAATGTCTCCCAATCGAATAATTTTAATTTAAAAGTGTAAACTTTTTTCCGATAAAATTGTAAGACGAACGAATTTATGGAATTGAAAACTGTCTTATAATTTTTTTCGATCGATTGCGGTGTCACATGTTGATTTTTTTATTACTTTTGGGTCATTTCCGTCCATTTAAAATAATATAAGGCTCAGTGGCAAAGTGTACACAGATAATAATACCTGGGTATGGGGAGTGTCCACGATTGAGGATATATTATTATGGAAAGATTTCCGTATAGGCAAAGGTGTCATTCCCAAGTTGGGAATGACACCTTTGCCTATACGGAAAATGCCACTTCCCAACTGCCTGTTCGATGGTTGCAGGTACCTATGGCACCTGAACGCGCACCCGGCCTCCCCAACTGCAACTTGCTTTTCCCCGATTCATCGGAGTGAGTAGTTTAATACCTTCATTCGCTTCCCAAATCCATCAAATTCTTAACCTTCCTTAGCTTCAATCAATCAAATATTTATTGCTCTCCATAAAACATATCTTAAATACAATTCAATTGTATTTAAGATATGGGTGGGGAGTAACATTATGTTGTCCAGTGTAACATTACGGGCCTAGTATAGGCACCGCAATATGAGATGTCTAGGGGGCTAATTTTTACGTTAATATTTCCATAACAATTTTAATTGCATTATTATTACTTAATTGTAAATTTTATTTTTAATATTATTCAACTAATATCTGTTCTTATGAATATTTAATACTCTAATATTAATTTCATAATTATTTATTTTTTATATTAATATCTATTTACATATTTCGGCTTAAAGTTTGTCCTTTATACTGCTTTCGATGGGCAGCAGAATCGGAAGCACAAGAAGCCAAAGAAACTGCGCTCGCCGACTCGTCTCGCAAGCATGGCGAGTGTAATCATTCTACGGAAATAAAATCATATTGGAGAGGCCTTACTCCAGTAGTGGACTTCACAATGCACATCCATTACGTAGTTGGACAATCTGAAAAAGCAAAAGATAAATAAAAAGTTTTATTTTTTTTAAACTTTTTTAAAGACAGACAGTGAGGACAGATTATTTTTAGGGTTCCATACGTCAAAAGACAAAAACGGAACACTTCTTCTTATTTTCGTGTCGATGGCCCAAGGGATTAGATTTTGTCTCTCCAGTATGTGGCGACTCTGACACCACTCTTGGATGCAGTGTACATATCATCTTTGGTGCAGCTGGATGGAACCTTTATAGGGTCACTTTGTTGTCTGACTGCCTATCTGTCAAGACCCTTTTTCTCAGGAACGCGTAGAGGTATCAAGCGGAAATTCATATCAAATACTTAGGTCTATTGTCTCTTGTAGCTGTGAAAAAATCAAAATTATATGCCAACGCCATCAAAAGATACAGCCGATTATGCTGCAAATTTTCTACAAGGTACTTCCTGTGAACTCAGAACCTTGAAATTTGATACGAAGCAACGTCTTATAGCACAGATAAAGGGAAAATTGCGAAAAGCATCAATTAGTTACCTATATCATGTAATACACGACTAGCTCCGTGGCGCAGCGGTCAACACGCCTGCCTGCGACACGGAGTGACCGGGTTCGATCCCCGGCCAGGTCAAGATGGAAAATGATCTTTTTCAGATTGGCCTGGGGCTTGGATGTGTATCTATATATGTATTTGTTATAAAATATAGTATCGTTGAGTTAGTATCCCATAACACAAGTCTTGAACTTACTTTGGGGCTAGCTCAATCTGTGTGATTTGTCCATATATATTTAATTTAATTAATTTATTAATTTAATAAATATATTTTTTTAATTTTAATCTTATTGTATATAATGGTACGGAACCCTTTGTTTGCGAGTCCGAATCGCACTTGGCCGGTTTTTCAAACATAAAATTCGATGACAAAAAACTATCTCAATGTTATTTAAGCTCAAAACCCTAAGAATTACTACGCATTACAGGAGAAAGCGTTGCGTAGCATCATTTAAAATCAACGAAAACTTAGACGCCACAACAGTAAGCTAAGAACCCATTAAGCACTTAATATCGAGCCCATAAATTCTCCCCACACGGTTTCAATTCAAAAAGGCTGATCTGCAAATTCCAAAAAGTAATTATATAACCCTTTTGGCACTAAATTTGTACCGTGGCGCAATTAATGGGAATAATGGGAATAACAGAACGGGAGCTAGGATATGTCCTGTTTTATTGCTCTCCTAATTGACGGTCGGGTCGAATCTATTAATATTTGGACATTTAAATAGTTACTGTTTACTGTTGTGTGAGAAAATAGTACAGTTATTCGATGAACGACGGCACGATAAAGTGGCATGTTCCATGTGAAAGCAAGTACGCGGAACAAACGATAGAGAGGCACGATCCGCCTAAGCGTTCGGCTGGTGACGCATCTATCTCTCTTCCACCGTCGGTCCAACGACATCAAGCCAGTACTTCTTAGGTTTTCTCAGTCTGCAGGGGCTCGGCGTAAGCAGGTTCCCTCAATATACTCCTGTTATTCATCAAAAAGAATTGCTCGTTTAAAGGTATAAGATATAAAGGCATTTTAGCACACGGAGACTAGCTCCGTGGCACAGCGGTCAACACGCCAGCCCACGGAGTGACCGGGTTCGATCCCCGGCCAGGTCAAGATGGAAAATGATCTTTTTCAGATTGGCCTGGGTCTTGGATGTGTATCTATATATGTATTTGTTATAAAATATAGTATCGTTGAGTTAGTATCCCATAACACAAGTCTCGAACTTACTTTGGGGCCGTATATATTTATTTATAACTAACTAAAAAAAACATCCTAAAACATCATTTTAACGGAATTATGTTGGTTTGTGTCCAAAAATACATTTACCGTTATGGTAAAATTAAAACCTTCGTTTTGAAAGTCGATCGAAACAACGATAAAACATCGATCGGAGATCAGAACCACGAAATAGAATCAGATGAACACATAAAAACTGACAATTAACATATCCTAAGGCAGCGTTTCTCAAAGTGGGGTTACCCACGGCAGCTTCTTAGTTTACCTACTTTTCAACATCAGGTCTTTTTTAGTCTTTACTACAGGAGCAGGACCCTCTCTATACTACTAGGGCCATACTTGGCCAGAGCAGTCAGAGGACTTGGCCTACACTGTCCACGCTAGCCAGACGCTTTGTTTAGCTTGTATTTCCTAAGTCGCCTTCTACGACATCCACGGGAAGACTTGGACTGGTCCTATTCTACTCTGCCGGAAACCACACGGCTATACCTACTTTTACCATTTTGAAATTAAATGAAACGAAATAAATATTTACTGTAAAAACACAAATAAAAAAACTAATTTACAACTAATAAAATTGTGTGCTACTATAGGTGACGGCTCAGTGATCGTTCAATCTTCGATTAAAACAGTTGTGTCACTTAGTGAAGTGAGACAGTGTAAAAGTGCAAACGCATCACAACAACACCGCCGTCACGAACAGCCGGGCCGCGATGACCTAGATCGGTAAGTCATTGCGTTCGGAATGTTTACGTACGACGAATAATTGTTAAGGCGACGTTCTTAACAGCACTAACAATGAATACGCCATCCAAAACGATTCAGCTCAAAACTGAAACTGAACACCATCTTTATGACCTATACAAACAAGAGAGACAAGAACGGCTTAACCAACAGAGCCTCATTGAAGATTTGAAGAAGCAAATATCTATTCTTCAACAACAACTACAATGCACCATTGAGACAAAAGAAACAGCCCCAGCGGCTCCTAATATAGAAAAACCGACGCCACCGCATGCAGAGTACGGTACGGATGAGGAAGAACTTGCCAAGGAGACTGAGTGGATCAGAACGAAGTCAAGAAAGAAAAGAAAATTGAACTCATCACCCCAACTCCCGTCTCAGGAAAAAGAAAACCCTAAGTTAGATAAGGTAAAAAAAGTTCCCCCTCCACCTCCCATTGTAGTGGATGGAGTGAATGACTATCAAAACTTCTACGACTTTTTGTCACAGGACCAGTCTGCCAGTACATTCAGGGTTAAAATGCTGAATGGTGACAGCGTAAAGATAAATGCTACTAACGAGGAAGCATATAGATCATTAACCAAGCTTTTAACGGGGAATAATTGTCTGTGGCATTCCTACGAAAATAAGCAAGAGAGGCCCATCAGAGTAATGGCAAAAAAACTTCCGTCAACATGTAAGCCTGAGAGAATAGTTGAAGACCTCAAATCCAAGGGTCTTCAAATAGAAAGCGCTGTTAATAAATTAAGTTGGAAAAGTAAGGAGCCATTGAATATGTTCATGCTCACCTTTAACAACAAAGAAGAAATAGGCAAAGTTTACGAAATAAAATCGATTCTAGGGTGTATGGTTGATATACAACCGCTAAAATCTTCTAAACTCATCCCCCAATGCAAGAGATGTCAAGCCTATGGACATACACACATGTACTGTGCCAAAGAGCCGAGGTGTGTCAAATGTACGGGAAGGCACCTAACAAAGGACTGCAGAAAACCTGTCACTGAAAAACCAAAGTGTGTGCATTGCGGTGAAGCACATCCAGCTAACTACAGAGGCTGCATGGTCGCTAAAGAAATGCAGAAAATAAGGAATAAAGCAGTTAATAACCCGATTAACAGTTCTGAAAAAAAAGACGCATTACCTCGGCGTAGACCTAGTATTAAGCTCTCACCAACTGTAAGTGGAGCCGTCACCTATGCCCAGACGGCTGCCAAAAATTCAATATGTTCCCAACGCAAACAAACTACTCAAAATGAGAATAAGTTAGATGAAATTCTTAAGCTCATGACATCATTTGATGAGCGCCTGAAAATTATTGAAAAAACCACCAAGGCGGTTACTACTTATAATAAAAAATGATGGAAAAACTAAAGATAATGGCATGGAACTGTAATGGATTGCTTAAACACAAGAACGAGTTGCAAGTAATCCTAGACATGGAAAACATTGACATGTGCCTGGTGTCAGAAACACACTTCACAAAACAATGTCATATTAAATTTAAAGGCTACAAAGTTTATCATGCTCTCCATCCAGCGAACAAAGGGCGGGGCGGCAGTGCGGTAATAATCAAAGAAAATATTCAACACCAAGAATATGTTAAACATGAAATTCCTCAGGTGCAATGTACAGCAGTTCAATTGCATACCAGCAAGTACCGGCTAAGTGTTGCTGCAATATATTGTCCGCCCCGGCATAAATTACGCAAAGATGCGTACCTGAACATCTTACAATCCCTTGGCGACAGATTCATATTAGGAGGGGACTTCAATGCAAAAAATACATATTGGGGCTCCCGACTAACGAACAAGAAAGGAAGAGAACTTATGTATGCCATTGCAGAAATCAAATGTGATGTTGCATCTACTAGATCCCCTACATATTGGCCAACGGACCCACTTAAGATTCCTGATCTCATAGACTTTTTTATATACAAAAATATATCGTCAAATTATATGAGTACTGACCAAAGCTATGACATAAGCTCGGATCATTCAGCTATATACTTAGAAGTAAATGAAAAGGTTAAAAATAGGGATACTAAATTAAGCTTAGTTAATAAATACACGGACTGGACTAGTTTTAAAATAGAATTAGATAGAAAAATAGATCTTAGAGTTCCTTTAAAAACTCACGATCAATTAAATACAGACCTAGAAAAATTTGTTTCTCTAATACAACAAACTGCTTGGAATAATACTCTTGTCATTAAAAAGAGAACTGCTAAAAATACGTATCCATTGGCAATTAGAGAAACTATTACCAAGAAACGAAGGCAAAGAAAAGTATGGCACCAAACAAGATCTCCGGAGGACAAAAAAATACTAAATAATCTCACCAAAAAGCTCAAAAAAGTAATACAAAACTACATCGACGAAAGCACAAACACATATCTTGAAAAGCTGACTAATGACCGCAGCACGGACTATTCTCTCTGGAAGGCAACAAAACGCATGAAGCAACCGATGAACCAAATACCGCCCCTAAAAATCGGGCCTAAAAGGTGGGCAATAACAAATGCACAGAAGGTAGAACAGTTTGCAGAACACTTAGAAAATATTTTTAAACCCAATGAAAACGAATTAAGTGATATTGATATGATGAATGACCTAACAGCTGTTGTCAACAATGATGAAGATAATGACGACTATTATGATGAGCAAATAAAGCTAGTAACACCGCGGGAAGTTCTTCGAGTAATAAAACAACATATTAATCCAAAAAAATCTCCCGGTTTTGACCTCATATCGGGTGAAATATTACACAACCTTCCACGAAAAGCTGTAGTAAAGCTAACAAATCTCATTAATGCTGCACTGAGACTAAAATACGTGCCAGACCTGTGGAAAGTAGCTGAAGTTATAATGATAGCAAAACCGGGGAAACCTCCGAATGATACTGCTTCGTACAGACCTATTTCGCTGTTACCTGTCATATCCAAATTGTTTGAAAAACTGCTTCTAAAAAGATTAAAACCTATAATAGAGGCCAAAAATCTGATTCCAGGGCATCAGTTTGGTTTTAGAGAAAAGCACTCAACAGTAGACCAAGTACATAGAATAACAAATATAATTGAAAGATCATATGAAGAGAAAAAAGTTTGTACTACGATATTCCTAGATGTAGCACAAGCTTTTGATAAGGTATGGCACGATGGACTCATTAGCAAACTAAAAAGAATGCTTCCTAAAAATTACACAGACATTTTAACGTCATACATATCGGATAGAGTTTTTAGAGTTCGACAAGAAGATGCATATTCAGAAATTAAAGAAATAAAAGCGGGCATACCTCAAGGAAGCGTATTAGGTCCGGTCCTGTACCTACTATACACTTGTGACATTCCTGAGCTAGAGAATAACACTATTGCGACCTTTGCTGATGACACGGCCATAATGGCTGTCGGAAATACACACGAGGAGGCTGCAGAAAAGGTTCAAATAGCTGTAAATAAACTTAACAACTGGACAAAGATATGGCGAATTAAGCTAAATGAGTCAAAATCTATTCATGTAAACTTTACAAACAAACGTGATAGATATTGTCCTATATATATAAATGATAAGCAAATACCATATGAAGACACAGCAAAATACCTAGGTATGACACTTGACGCGAAGCTCCGCTGGAAAGCCCACGTCAAAAAGAAAAGACAGGAGTTGGAAATAAAATTCCAAAAAATGTACTGGCTACTAGGAAGACACTCTACCTTACCAGTACATAACAAATTACTTTTATATAAAAAAGTCCTTATGCCAGTGTGGACTTACGGCATACAGCTGTGGGGCTGTACCAAACAGAGCAATGTAGATATTATTCAACGTTTCCAAAACAAAGTGCTGAGGGCTATTGTAAATGCGCCCTGGTACATAAGAAACGACGACCTGCATCGGTACCTTAATATACAGTTCGTTGATAAAATAATCAAAAAATACGCTGAAGCACATGAGCATAGATTGCTTCATCATGTGAACGTTGAGGCGATCCAGCTCCTCGACAACACGGACATAGTGCGAAGACTTAAAAGGACTAAACCATTTGAATTAGTGTAGTGATAAGTAATAACAAAGTAGTGCAGTGTAAGTGCGAATAAAGACACATGAACAAAGTGCCTTCCCCTTAATAGAGACAGTAAGAAAAGTGCCGATGGACACATTCTTATTCTATACTTTATAAACTAGGTCAATGTAAAATTACTTATTAGCCAACGTTTAGGCTAGATTGTAATAATATTCGCGTATTTAAATACAAATACCGGAGAAAAAAAAAAAAAAAAAAAAAGTATTACGCTGAACCCATTAGTGACCAGCACTGATTGACAGTCGTCAATCTTTGCTTTAAATATTAAGAAATTTTACATGTAACTCGATCATAGATATGATAGAGTGGCTTCTTGCAGGTTGACGAAGAAAGCGAGGCCGCCTATAAACAAGGTGGACTAATGATTTGACTGCATATTTTAAAGACTAGCGAGCTATGGACCTAATAGAAACCAATGGCGTACAAGATAGGAGGCCTGTGGAACAGAATAGGCTAATAAATAAAACTCAAGTATCACATGTTTGACCGAACATCTTACATTATCCCGCTTAAATTATATGTAAGCATCAATGATTTTTGGACTGTTTAAAAAGTCACCAGGTGTATTTTATATACATGGTGAATTTTTATCGTTTTGGACCCTTAAAGGGGTGACTCAGACCATCAAAATAAACAACGTTTCCTATGGGAACAATGCTGGTAACTCAAAAAAAAATTCGACGTTCCAGGGCCGATCCGACAGGGCGGCGAGACTCTTTTGTATGGAAATGACGAAATTTTTTTTGAGTTCCCAGCATTGTTCCCATAGACAAAGTTGCTCATATTGATGGTCTGAGTCATTTAAAGGTCCAAAACGCTCAAAATTTCACCATGTATAGGTACCTAATTTAAATTAATTTGGTATTACGAATGATGTGTACATACCTGTAATTGAAAGTGTTTATAAGTATGCTTTTGGTGTATTCTTCAGGTATTTCGCAATTCAATCTGTCTCTGTCTATAATTTAACAGCTGTGTTCTTGTCGGTGGAAGTGCTCTCCTATTTTTCTGCTAGGTTCTCAGCCATCCACTTGACTCCTGTATTTAACACAATTTGTGCCTGTGAATTGAAGTTTGATTGATAAAAATTTTTTTTTTTTTTTTTTATAACATAAGCAAGCAAGCTATCACCATTTTGATTCCGTTTTTTTACCTTTACGCCAACAATACGCTAAACTTGGCCTTTAGATCTTATGAGCTAAGGCTTCGTCTCTATCTACCTCGTAATAAAGACGTGATTATCATGTTCGTGTATATTTTCTTCCTATAGTATCAATTGATAGGTCCGATAAATGTTTTGAATTCTGAAAGAGATCCATGCCGCAAACAGTTTAAGAAACACTGTCTTGAGACAAGTAGCTATAAGTTAACAAATTTAGTGGGTCATTACAGCCTTCTGGGTATTGGTCGATGGTATCGGCGTCTAAGAAATTTCGATGTTAATTAGGAACAAAATACTATGGGTTTTAAGAGTAGTCCTTAAAAGTTCTAAATGTTAATCTATTGTATCGTCGAATATTTGAATTCGATATACATACTTACATATATAGTATCACGTCTTTCTCCCTTGCGGGGTAGGCAGAGCTCAGGGCTTTTTACGATCCAAAAGTCACGCTTAGCATATTGGTGGGCATCAGGTGGAAAACGGAATCAAAATAGTGATGGGTTGCTAGCCGCATCGTTACTTGATTACCAGCTTATGGACGTACTAACTTTAACCGGGCGTAAATTAATCCTCGACATAGCCGATAGGGCGATTCAACCCATAAATCTGAAAACTTTTTCTATGGGGTGCATGGATAACAAAAAAAAAATCCATACAAGTGTTTTGTATGGATTTTTTTTTCCAGCCAGGTCAATTAGCATGGAAAGGTAAATTTTGTTTAGTTCTCAGGTTTGGTCTTTGGACTCCAAAGAACAGCATTGGTAGGCAATGTTCCAAACTCAGCCAAGATTTCAATCGATCATGAAACTCTTTCTCTGAAATGTCGGATAATGTTTTAAAAAATAATCCATCAACCAAGACTCCGTCTACCCCGTTACAAAGTAGTATAAACAGAGACACCAAAAAACACCATTGACAGGCAATGTTTCTAAACCGAACCGAGATTTCAATTCAACTTGATCATGAAACTTGTTTCTCTGAAATGTCGCATAATGTTTCTAAAAATATTCTATCATCCAAGACTCTGTCTCCCACTCATAAATTAGCATAAACGGAGACACCAAAAAACAGTATAAACAGGCAATGTTTCCACATCCAGCCAAGATTTCAAACCCACTTTGATTACGAAACTTTTTTTCAAATGAAGCAATAATGTTCCCAAAAATATTCTATCATATAAGACCCTGAATACCCCGTTCCAAACTAGTATAAACAGAGACACCAAAGAAAAGTATTTATCGGCAATCTTGCCAAACCCCTTCGCACAATAAAGCAAAAACAGAGCGCCATTATCAACAACAAAATACGTTGTATTACCATAAGGACTTTTGCACGAGAACTTTGCGTCTGTTTCCACAATAATTTACCACTTCTTGACTGTTAATAGCCGATAGGATTTTCTGTCCTCTAGTGGGGGGGATTCGGAAGTCATTAGGGGTATAATTTTCGAGTAATAAACACCCCGCGATAAATATCAACCCCTTTGGGTTGGCCGGGGGTTTAAGAATGTATTGTCTTATTGCTACTGCGTTGGGTGGGATGTAGGTACATGTTAGTATTTAAGTGTAGTTTTATGGGATTTTCAACAACATATTCGTTTTTTTATTGGTTATTGGTTAAATTGCTGACGTGATGAACGAAAGAGATCGACACAATTATATAAAAAAAATATGAAAGAATGATATTTGTAATCGTGGTGGAAATCTGTCCGATATCATTTTTCATTTATAATAGCCAAACCTTATACTTTTTCCAATATAATAATAATTTGAATCATTGTCACCTATATTGTTATAATTTGATTTATAAACGAAATTCTCGTTGATAAACCCTTTATATCGAATTAATGCAAATAAACATTCTTTCTTCCTTCATCATCATCAGATCTTTTTAGTCTCCACTACAGGAGCACAACCCTATCTGTACTACTAGAGCCATACTTGGCCAGAGTAGCCAGAGGATTTGGCCTACACTCTCCACGCTAGCCAGATGGAGAGGTCTCACAGATATTTATAAGCTTTGTTTAACTTGTATTTCCTAAGCCGCCTTCTACGACATTCACGGGAAAACTTGGAGTTGTCCTATTCTACTCTGCCGGATACCACACGGCACTCTTTACCACACTTTCTTTCTAATTACCATAACAGCAAATAAGATAGAGTGCAAGAAAGAGTTTGGTTAAACTTAGAAGAGAGGTCGCATCATCATTATCATTTCGAGTAGGAGTCACGGTCAATCGACCATGCACACCCTGGTGTCAGAGTTCTTCGGAACCGCCTCTCGGCCTCTGACGTGGTTCCCTTTAACGACAACCACATGGCAGCCGGGACCAACGGCTAAACGTGGCTTCCGAAGCACAGAATCATCTTTATTATCAGACAATCAGGTGATTCAACCCTGCAATGTCCTAACTAAACTGTACTATAAGACCTTGCTTCGTACCAAATTTCAAGATTCTGAGCTCACGGGAGTACCCTGTAGAAAATTTGCAGCATAAACGGTTGTATCTTTTGATTGCGTTGGCATAGAATTTTGATTTATTTCACAGCTCCAAGGGACAGTAGACTTGAGTATTTGATATGAATTTCAGCTTGATAGCTCTACGCGTTCTTGATAAAAACGGTCTTGACGGACAGGCAAATAAAGTCAAATAAAATCAGATGTTAAACCACAAGACCTCATCCAACTCCTATTATTAAACAGTAGTCCAAGTATTATTTATATGTGAATTACGGGTTACTCACGTACGAAGTCAGCTACAGGCCGACATGTTGACACGTAAAGACAGTGTTGGAAAGCAACGGGTATAAGTGGAGACAGAGTCTCAGAATTAGTACCAATGGGAGCGTACATTCGACATCAGCTGAGAGAGCGCTATTGTACTTACCGTTTGTTAAGGGAGTGACGGACAAAATTGGTCAATTCTTACGTCGGAAATTTGACATCAAGACCATATTCAGACCCCTTACAAAAATCAGGCAGCTTGTACGTTCCCCAAAGGACAGAGATCCACTTAATGTGCCTGGTGTGTATGAAGTCCCTTGCGACTGTGGAAAGAGCTATGTGGGAGAGACAGGACGAAATGTGTCAACAAGGCTGCATGAGCATATACGGAGTCTGAAGAAATTGGACAGCACCGGGTCAGCCATCGCCGAGCACGCGATAGAGTCGGATGTTACACATTACATCCGCTTTGACAAAGCTAAAGTCTTAGCGAGAGAGAAAAGCTTTGTCCCTCGTAAAATACGAGAAGCTATAGAGATTAGTAAACGCCCGAATTTCAATCGCGATGGAGGTTGGAGCTTACCCGTCACCTGGAAACCATTGCTTCAGAAAACGGACAGTAGAAGCCATGTTCAGCCAGCAGAACTTGACACAGTGAGCTCTTTTCACGTACGCGCAATGTCAGCCACTGATGATGATGATGAAGACGCAAATGGGGATCCCAGAAAAGCTACGGGAATCATCAATGCAGAACATCAGCAACCCCCATCAACCCCAGCACTGTCACAGAGAGCTCAGCGAGCCGCGGACCGCGCTGCCCGCGCCGCCCACGCATGCCGCGTCGCTCGTCACTAGTGTCAGTGCGAATCGGGACGACTCCGTGCGCGCGTCTCGGTTCACATTCGCCCTGAGGAAGACCTCCGGATGAGGTTGAAACATGTCGGCCTGTAGCTGACTTCGTACGTGAGTAACCCGTAATTCACATATAAATAATGTTATTATCTCGCGTTAGTTTTAATCAAAAAAAAAAAGTAGTCCAAGTAACCAACTATCTACCAAATTTCTACCATTGAAACATAACCTCAATCCTTCCAAAAACTCAAAAAAAACTGTCACACACACATAAATCACCGTCAATGACCATCAAAACCGATTACGAGAGCCATAACACCTCATATTAATGTGTGTTTATCTGTTTTTATATTCCGTCACAACTCCGTTCCGAGAAACTACGTGCATCGGTTCCTTACCGATTTTTATCGAAATCGAAACGTGTTTTTTCGGTTTTTTATTAAAAAGTAGTGTTTCGGGGAAAGATTAAATTTTATGACTCTATTTCGATGTCTGTGATCGAGATAGTTTGGTCGTATTTGACATTCTGTCACGAACGATCGAATGATTGTCGATTGGTTTGAAAATGAACAACAATTAGGTACTTACTATTCGATGATTATTTCTTTGGTTTATTCAACATTAGTTTATTTGTTTATTACAATTCGTCAGAGATATAGGCGACGACGCTTTCAAACTTCTGGCATTAATTTGATATATTAATATCTAGCTCCGTGGCGCAGCGGTCAACGCGCCTGCCTGCGACACGGAGTGACCGGGTTCAATCGCGGCCAGGTCAAGATGGAAGAATGATCTTTTTCAGATTGGCCTGGGTCTTGGATGTTTATCTATACCTATATGTATTTGATATAAAATATAGTATCGTTGAGTTAGTATCCCATAACACAAGTCTCGAACTTACTTTGGGGCTAGCTCAATCTGTGTGATTTGTCCGTATATATTTATTTATTATTTATTATTTATATCTATAATAATAATGCCAAGCGTGTATTTTGCTTTTATTTTGTGTATATTTGACGAACGAGCAAATGAGCAACCTGATGGAAAGTGGTCACCGTCGACACTGTTGACATCTGCAACACAGGTCTCGTAGGAAAAGTTGTTCATACTGACGGGCTAAATCATCCCTTTATGGGTCCAAAACGAATGAAAGTTTTATTCTGAGGAACTGCCCCCAGGGCACGAGCTTACATGGTCTGCGTGGAAGTGCTTAAATCGCCTCCGTACTGAGGACGATGCAGGTATGACTGGCACCCTACATTGGTTTGGAGGAGCGCAGTGTCAGTGTGGTCATGAATATCAAACCATGTCATCTTCTCTCGTGCCCTTCATGTCCCACTACCTGCACAAAAGCTGACCTCTGTAGAGCTTCAGAGAAAGCTGGCGTCCTACTCATTTATTCATTTCGTGTAGGTGATACGGTCAATCGACCATGCACACCCTGGTGTCAGAGTTCTTCGGGACTGCTTCTCGGCTTCTGACGTGGTTCCTTTAACGACTACCAAATGGCAGGCGAGGCCAACGGCTTAACGTGCCTATTGGAGTCCTATTGGAAGAACAAAATATAGTTTTGAGCCAGCGACACGAAAAGAAGAAGAAAGTTTTATTTATAGCTTGTGATCTTGTGAAATCATTTCTCACACTCAAAATGACCAGTTGACCAATTTCACAGTAAGCGGCCATACGACACTCGTGATGTGCTGTATCCATATCGTAGCGTTATCAGCGGCGGCATCTCTGAAGTTACGTGTGAAGTGTTGTCAGGTGGCGATGTTGTAAAATGAATATTATACCAAATACTTCACTCACGTTAACTGCGGTACGAGAACGCTTCTATAATAAAATTCCCGCAGAAATATTAGGTCTGCCTATACTTAAGTTTAAAGCGACTGTAAAAAACCAGTTAGTAAAAAGGCATATTATTGTATTGCTGATTATATAATTGATTAAAAATGCTTGGCAATTAATATAAATTTATTTGATAATATAAGACATGTAAACAATGTAATCGGAGCCCTTCAGGCACATAGGGACCAAGTCTGAATTGAGTTTATTTCGGCGTATTCTTCTCACCAGTGGTCGTTGCGAAACGCTAGTAGTATTTCGATTTTGCATAAATTAAACAGAATATAACAAATACAAATATGACGTTCAAAAAGAGATACATGTATCCAATTTTGAATAAAAATCTTTGACTTTGACTTTGACTTTAGAACTAATCGTTTCAAGATTCAAATTTTATTGCAAGCCACAAGTTATGAAAGATATTAAAAGACAATAAGAGTGTATAGTACAAGTGACACCCTGCAAGGGAACAGCAAACATGGGGGGCAACTAGATGCCATTTTACTTACAAAAATTATTATGTACATATATTTATTGACCGAGCGAGCGAAGCGTCTCAGTTTCGACAGGCCGAAAATTCTTTTGTCCATCTGTCTGTCTGTCTGTCTATCTGTTCTCGCCTACAGGTCGCATTTCTCAACCGATTCTCATGAAATTTTGTGAGCAGGTTCGGTAATTATATAGAATTTTATAGTCGAGCCAGTTTTTCGATTTTTTAAAAAAATTTTGAATTATGGGGGTCCAAAACTTAAAAAAAAACTCATAGCACAGCTATTTAAAAAAAAATCTAAAATGTCATTAGAATTTTTTGTTATTCTTATTACGACGCAACTTTTTTGTCTGAACAACTTTTTTATATGATTAACTTGAACGTGTTTATAGTCGGCAATTTGCCCAAAAGATGTCTGAAATCTATTTTTTGTATATTTTTTTTTATTAGTGCATTCAGTATGATGTCGTAAATACAGACCTATGGTTTGATGGATTGACCCATGGTATGACAAGGTATGAAAATGGTGCCTAGTAACTGTGACGTCGTAACTGAAGGTAATCATCCTTTAGTCAATTAGCATAACAGCAACAGATATATATTAGAGCACTGGAGGGCAAATGTGGATGTTGGTTGTAAGGGCTCGAGAGGTCTACTGTTCTCACAGAACCACTAGTTTTTAAAATTACACATTATATACGTTATATGAGTTTCATAATATCCATACTTAATAAAATGGAAAGTGTATACTTTTCGTAAAAATAATCTGATTTTTACGGTAACATTTTTTGATTAGATTTTTTTTTTATTAGGAAGCAGTTTACTTCTTACGGCTGAAATGATGATGGTGAAATTCGACAGAGGCGGTAGTGCCTCAGTGCTTTTCTTACTTTTGCTGATAAAAGGAGGAAGGGGTAAAATATGGTTGATATCTTACTTACGTAATACTAAAACAGCCCCAGATTTCTTCATTTTGTTAATAGATTCAGGTGTTACTTTGCGGAAGTCAAAGCTACATTTACTTTGAGACAAATTACTTTGCGTGCTTCCGCCACCAGTTGTGGCGGAAGCACGCAAAGTAATTTGTCTCAAAGTAAATATTCTTCATTTTGATTATAGCTTTTGACAATAACTTCCCATCCAAAGTACATAAGCTATTAGCGAGCTAGGTTGCTGCTATAGCTACAGCAAGACAAACGCAATCACGGTCGACAGTCGCGATAGTATCGCGGCGAGATTACGTGAATTACGATTACCGTAATGAAATAGAATTTTAATGTAAAGTTACACTGGAAACGACAACAGCGATTACTTACAAAACTACTCATTATTAGTTGCTATCAGGGGTGTCATCCTCAGCTGCCTGTCCGGTAATTTTAGGTGTGGCATCAGGTACAGGCGCATGGCCTCCCGACCTGCTACTTGCTTTTCCCCCATTCATCCAAGTGAGTAGTATCTCAATACCTTCTTTCTTTTCCCAGATTCAACAAATGCATATCCTTCCCCAGCTTAAAAATGCTTTCGGTGTGCAGCAGCGTTGGAAGCACAAGAAGCCAAACAAACTGCACTCGTCAACCCGCCTGTTAAACGCGGTGATGATGATATGGCAATAACTTCCATTGGAACGAAGAATCCTTGGAGGCCCTTGTCCAGCAGTGCACGGTTTGTGACTGTAATGATGAATGATGATGACGATTAGTTGCTTTCATCGTTGTCTCGATCACTATGACAACATGAACTGAAAATAATGTATAATATAAATTAAGTGATGTTATCAAAAATTAACAAAACTTTTTAGATGTGTAGGCAACCAATGCTGTTTTGGTAACGACGAAAACGTGCCTGCTAAGGCATTTTTAGTATCTTAATTTTACTTATTTTAACCTACATATACATACATAGAAATCATGTCTGTTTCCCTTGCAGGGTAGACAAAGCCTAGGTCTATAAGAACTTATGGCCACATTTAGAATGTTGGAGTGCGTGTAGATGGAAAAATTAATCAAAATAGTGATGGGTTGCTAGCTACATCGTCTATTGACAAGACTCCGTAGATATTCACCCATTTTAACCCTTGCTTTTTCTTTTAGCTTATGTATGTAACCTTGAACACACCTCAACAGACAATATAATAAAAATCAACTACACAAAAACTCCAAAAATCTAAGTAGACCGGACCAGCTCACTGTCGCTTCTTGACCACATTTAACTGCTCAAAATCATTACATTAAACTGTCAGATGACGATTTATCAATTACTATTATAATGATAATTTTAAATAGCTGTTTTTCGACATTACTCCCAAATCTACCAATATCCCTGGGGTTTGAGATAAACAAGTCAAGTATTTTTTTAAGAACATAAAACATAGGCAGTACAGTTTATCATCAGTACTTGAGCATATCTAGTTATTGTATGTCTTCGTACTGTCAGCTCGAAATAATTACGGAAGCCTTCTATTACAGACGACGATTAGACAACAGATAGTCGTGCTCCTCTGAACACATTCTTTAATAAAAATAATACCAGCCAAGGGTGAGTCGAACTCTCAGTCATGGCACTTTCGATAGCAGTTTTTTATAAAAAGCCGCAACATTATTTTGAAAAATACAGAACCCTTAAAAGACCATCTAAAGAAAATCTCTAGCATTGAACTCTTGCGTAACCAGTTCCCATCATCATCGTCATCTGCTGTCTTTGCTTTCGCCATCTGTCTCGGTCCTGTGCTGATCTCATCCAGGAGAGACCTGCGATTTTGATTATATTATCAACCCACCACATCGGAGTGCGACGCTTCTTTCCCCGGTTCTAGGCCACCACTCGGTTAAGTTTTTGCTCCATCTGCCATCACTCCGTCTGGCCAGGTGTCCTGCCCAGTTCCATACCTCTAACAAATTTAGTTCCTCCATCCGAGAAGCTATTTCTAGGGTGCCAGCATCCTTTGGCCACATGGAAGTGCCTTGATTGCCTCCGCACTTGGATAGGTCGGTGCCGACACAACCTGGCTAAATGGGCCTTTATCCAGCGAAGTGCAGTGTCAGTATGATCACGACGACCGAACCATGTTGCACCTCCTTTCGTGCCCTTAGTGCCCCACCAGCTGCACTTAAGATAATCTATACTGTGCATCCGAGACTGGTGGCAGAGTTACCACATACAGGAGAGACAAAATTTTACCCTTGAGCCATCGATATGAAAAGAAGAAGCTTTTTTGTACTTACTTTATCATTGTCAGTCGAATAATTAGTGCTGTTTAAGAACCATATTATTTGCAATATTCGATTGTATTTATATTGTAAATATTTTTATATTGTCTCTTTCACTATAACTATCTCCAATGGCATTTGAAGTTTAATGCTAATTTATTTACTTCTATCTTATTCATCATCATCAACCTCGCCTTTTCGCTATTTGGAGTCGGCTTTGCTTGTCAACTTCCTCCATTTCTTTCTATCATTAATGATATTAACATTAACAGTCTGTCATATCCTGTCTAATACACTCCTTCCGTGTTTCCTCTTCCTCTGTAGCCATCTACTTCTTACTCTTACTATTTTGAGTCAAATGAAAAAATGTATAGCAGGTATATTGTTTAAATAAAAGTCAAAAGATTTTGTACAGAACCCTAATAATATTAAACAATGTTTGTGCAACCCTGCGGAGACATCTTACTGACTAACAAAAAGTGTCTCTATCACTTCAAAATAAAGTTCATTAAAACTTTTCAAAACACTGTTATAATTATTTCAAAACAATTCCGATGTAGCTCTGTTATTTCAGATTGAACGTATTATGGCGGTAATTATAATTAAAGATAATCTCCCTTGATTGTGAGAAGGAGACAATATTTTATTATCTGTAGTGACTTGTGTAACTATTACGTCATACAGGTAGGTACTTATGGTTGAAAAACCTTTCCGACTATTAGTGTATGTATTTCGTTATGTATTTTAAGGCGCTGTATCCCTTCACTGTTTGTAGCGGACATCGCGAGATATTTTATATACTTGTGTCATACATGTCATCAGTCTCAGTTCAAACCCGTGTCTGCCATTTCAGTGTTAATTTTCACTTTTAATATAATATTTCAATAATTATAACTAAATGTTGGATTCTTTTTAGGTATCCATCTTGCTCATTTAGTTATACTTTTTATAGACGTTGAAAGTTGGTAGTTGTCGCTGAAAAAATCTAGTAATTCGCGACGAAACTTGTTCTGGATATAGTTTTTTTGCGATTTTATTTAGGTAGGTTTTACATATTTTTTTGAAAATATTTTGATGTAACCATTTATTTTGATCTTTGAACTGTACTTCATATTTTTCATGCTAGTATTCCATGAAAAATAAGGCTTACTGCGCGACGAAAAAATAGTTGTTTTACGGTATTCTTCTGATGCACAGCGCCTTAACGCCGGCTAAAAGCTGCACCTACGTCACAGCGAGAGCGCGGAACACTCGATAGAGAGGCACAATCGTCATAAGCATACGGCTTGTGCCGCATCTATCTCTGTTTCATCGTTATCACGTAAAATTATCGTCCGTGAACCCACTTTACAGACAACCATTTTATTACTACTAAGCACTTCTATCTAGCTTTGTATTTTTTTATTTATTTTTTATTTTTTAGGGTTCTGTACCTCAAAAGGTAAAAAGAAACCCTTATAGGATCACTCGCTTGTCTGTCTGTCTGTCAGTCTGTCAAGACCCTTTTTCTCAGGAACGCGTGGAGGTATCAAGCTGAAATTCATACCAAATACTCAGGTCTACTGTCCCTTAGAGCTGTGAAAAAATCAAACTTCTAAGCCAACGCAGTCAAAAGATTTAGCCGTTAATGCCGCTAATTTTCGTGTTTTTTCGATATTTGCAAGGGAATCAAAACCTACAGGGTACTTCTGGTGAACTCGGAATCTTGAAATTTGTTATGAAGCAACGTCTTATAGCACAGATAAAGGAAAAATTGCGAATAGCATATTTTTTTTTACAATTTAATATAATAAAAATATTTTTAATAATATTCGAATCTCGCAATCTTTAATTAGCTCGTTCTCTGTAACTAAAGGGGCCAAATCGTAGTCATGGTATCTAAAGTGCCTTCTTACCTAACGGAGGAGGAGGACTTTGTTTGCTTGTTCTTCTATTCCACTCTAACAGTACTTAAATCTTTTAATGTTAGATTTTTTACTTTTTTATTTCCCTGTATACACCCATCCCTAGAATTTGATTACCTACGGAACGATCCACGACAATTCCTTCTCTCACTACTAGATGGCGTTACCAGTCACACGCAATCACGCATGCGCGCCATGCGGCGTCTCGTCATGCGTCACTTACGTCGCAACCGAACACAGACGGAGGGTAGATACAAATCTAAACAGCCTCATATCGATGTTGTACTATGTGTGATGAAGACAAAATGTAGATGAATATAAATATATATATAAATAAATAAATATATATACGGACAAATCACACAGATTGAGCTAGCCCCAAAGTAAGTTCGAGACTTGTGTTATGGGATACTAACTCAATGATACTATATTTTATAACAAATACATATATAGATACACATCCAAGACCCAGGCCAATCTGAAAAAGATCATTTTTCCATCTTGACCTGGCCGGGGATCGAACCCGGTCACTCCGTGTCGCAGGCACGCATGTTGACCGCTGCGCCACGGAGCTAGTCAAAATGAAGAATGTCGACAGCTGATGAAAATATTACTTTAATATGTATGAGGATTAGAACACTTTGATAAAATGTTTTATTACTTATACACACGAGTAATTTGACTATACTGTTCTGAAAATTGCAGTAAAGTCATTGCTAGATGATGGTAGTCAAAAGACTTTAATTAGCTCGTTCTCTGTAACAAATGAATAACTGGTACTCGTAGAAACAACAAACGAAATAAGAAACAGAGAAAATGCAATCTTAATGTAGAAACTGAAAATGTACTTTCGCATTTATTAGTTTAAATTTTAATACTTTCACTTTTACACTAATGAATATTTCAGCATGAAATTTAACAGGCGCAATGTCAGGTTCAGATGTCGAATCAAGGTACTGGTTTATCCAGCCAGATGTTACTGTTCTGTAATAAGGTCGATAGTGTTTACCACTTTCGCCGCTAGATGGCATCGCTAGGAACACACTACAAAATCATGCGTTCATACGTACGCGTCACGCGGCGTCAAGTCACGCATCACTTACGTCGCAACCGAACACGGCACAGACAGAGGGTAGATACAGATCTAAACAGCTTCATATTGAGGTTTCGTTCGAGTAGTGACGTTAAAAATGTAATAGATATGTAGGGGTCTGTTTAAAAGTAGACCATTATGGGGCTAACATGGTGATAGGAATAGTTGACACAATGTTTTTCTTCCTTAGCCTATATTGTCCTTAGCCGTGGTGTTTTGTTTTGTTGTTAACCGTGTAGTTTCCAGAGTAGAATAGGACCACTCCTAGTCTTCCCATGGAGATCGTAAGAGGCGACTTAGGAAATACAAGCTAAACAAAGCTCATAAACATCAATGAGACCTCTCCAACCCATCTGGCCAGCGAGGACAGTGTAGGCCAAATCCTCTGTCTGCTCTGGCCACGTATCGTAAATCCGGTAGTACAGAGAGGCTCCTGCAGTGGAGACTAAAAAGACCTAATGATGATGATGAAATATTGTCCCATTGCTGGGCAAAGGCTGCCCCTCTAATCCGCCACTCTTCTTTATTACCTGCGATTGATCTTAAATTTTTAGAGAAACCGCCCTAGGTATATCTTGTTCTTGGGCGGCCTTTTTCGAAGCCAGCCGACAGGTACCCATTGTAGCTACCTTTGCATACTTAACTGATTCAAAGTGCTAGTACTTATTTAATGCTTGAGTGCACCATACGCACATGTCGCGCCCAGTACCATTTCAGAATGACGACTCATCATTTCAGACATTAAATGTCCAAAGCTGGATAAAGACCACACAGAGGATATTCCCATATCCACCATGCTTGGAAGCATTTTAAAGCTGAGAAAGAAATTGAAGAAGATTGCCGATACACTTGAAATATTTTTTAATTACAGAAAAGATTGGAATTTAGTGTATTTGGAAATGTAATTATAAAATAATATTGGGATATTTCTCATTCGGATGAATGGATGAATAAGTTTACTTTCAGACAATTTACTTTGCGCGCTTTTATTGTTGATCGTTCGAATGACAAGCAACGAACGATAAACATCTAGGTTTCACTGCCTGAAGATGCCTCGTGTAGAGGCGAAACACGTGTCGCGAGCACGACGGGCGACATTGCTGCAGCCTCAACGGATGCAGCAGTATCGACCAGGGTTGCATGCATCAACTATTGGCGGCATGAAGGGACTAACAGTAGTTGGTGGGCGCTGGCCAGCAATAGTTTGCATGAACTAACTGGTGGCGGAAGCACGCAAAGTAAATTGTCTCAAAGTAAATGTAGCTTTGACTTCCGCAAAGGAACTCCTGAATCTATTAAATATGGATGAATAAGGTCAGGTGTGTCATCCTTATCTGCCTGTCCAGTGGTTGCAGGTCTGGAATCCGGTACCCCAAGCTGCTACTTGCTTTACCCATTCATTGGAGCAAGTATTATCCCAATACCTTCATTCCCTTCCCAAATCCAACTTATTCCTATCTTTTCCCAGCTCAAAAAAGCTTCCAATTGGCAGCAGCATCGGAAGGACAAGAAGCCAAAGGAACTGCGCTCGCCCACCAGCCTGCCAAGCGTAGTAAGTATGGCAATATCCTCCCATGGAACGAAGAACCCTTGGGCTTCGTCCAGCAGTGGACTTTCAAGGCTGTAATGATGATCATCATCATCATTTCGAGTAGGTGTCACGGTCAATCGACCATGCACACCCTGGTGTCAGAGTTCTTCGGAACCGCCTCTCGGCCTCTTACGTGGTTCCTTTAACGACTACCAAATGGCAGCTGGGACCACCGGCTTAACGTGCCTTCCGAAGCACGGAATCATCTTTATTATCAGACAATCAGGTGATTCAAGCCTGCAATATCCTAACCAAACTGGAAACAACTAAACAAAGTATGCTTCCGGTGGGAATCGAACCCATGACCCCCGGGTCAACAGGCAAACGCCTTAACCACGGAGGCTGTTAATGATGATGATTACCTTAAATAGTTCATAGATCTCATATGCCCCATAACATGTCTTTTTCCATATCCATGCGTAATATTTTAAGCAACAATTGCCGTAAGAAATCACCAGGGTGGCAAGGCTATGGGCACGCAATCATCGTCGACCATTGTCAAAGTACAATTGGTTGCTTAACGCGGGTGACAGTGCCTATTGTTTGTGTTTATGAAATTTCAAAATTCGTTTGTTATAAAGTTGCCTAGAACACGTATGCATAGAAAATATAAATTATATGTGTAATATTGTCATATGGATATTATTCACGCCAAAATGCGCTCTTCTTAAATATTTTACTTTTTAATTGTTTTGATTCAGAGAATATCTATTTATAAATGTCAGATGGGGAAAAGCCTCACTTCTCTGCCCCCGAGCCGGCCGCCACGCTATGTGATTTTTCTGTCCGCATCCTTTATTCACAAATATGTGTTAAAATATAGATATTCCGCAATAAATATCGTTGTGAATGCAGTGTGACTTGACTAGTACTAAGACATAATTTGACAAATGACTGAATAACTAAAATTTACACAAACTAAATGCCATCCTGGTCGATGTTCGGTAAGTAACTTATTATCTCATTTTTTCCTAATTTCGCACGTGATTAGGATACCGGTCACTATAAAATATTTAAGTGCCTGGCCTGATCAGATATTTTTCATATCCTTTTTTGACGTGGTAACGTTTTATAAATCGATGAATGCCGGCTGCACGCAAGAGAAAGTGTCACGTTCCGTGTGCAAGTGTGAGAGAGGCACGAACAAAATACAAACAAAAAAATACAAAAAATCTTTGTTGAGGTAACTTGGTTCGAACTTTCTTTTAAGCAAATATATGCACGCAAATAGAAAGCATATATACGATCGGCCTAAGCGTTCGGCTTGTGACGCATCTATCGTTATCCAACCACTGTAAAAACTTTGCCAGTTTATTGAAAATATAAACCACAGAGGTAAACCTTACATCATATCAAAATAGGATATGGATGTCATAAGGTCAGGGATATCAACCTCATATTATAAAAGTCAAAGATTTTTATTCAAAATTGGATACATGTATCTCTTTTTGAACGTAAATATTTTTATTTCTTATATATTTTTTAATATATGCAAAATTGAAATACTACTAGCGTTTCGGAACGACCACCGGTGAGCAGAATACGCCGAAAAAAACTCAATCCAGACTTGGTCTATACGTGCCTGAAGGGCTCTGAATACATTGTTAACATTAAACACAATTTTTCATACTATAGATTAAATTGTTAACATTAAATAAATTTATATAAATTTCCACGCATTTTTATCAGTTATATAATCATCAATGCAGTAATAAGCCTTTCTTATTAACTGGTTTTTTACAATCGTTTTGAACTTAAGTAAAGGCAGTTATGCCGATGGTTTCAGGTATGGCTTCGGGTATGCGCGTCCGGTCTCCCGAGCTGCTATTTGCTTTCCCTCTATTCATCCGAGTGAGTATCCCAACACCCTTATTCCTTTCCCAAATCCAACAAATTCCTATACCTATCCAACTTAAAAATGCTTTCGATGGGCAGCAGCGTAAGAAGCACAAGAAGCCAAAGAAACTGCGCTCGCCAACCCGCCTGCCAAGCGTGGCGAGTATGGCAATATCCTCCCACGGAACGAAGAATCCTTGGGAGAGGCGTTTGTCCAGTAGTAGACTTTGTTTTGGCTGAAACGATGACGAAGAAAAATTATGATGATACCATCGGGGTGTCTACGTTGAGCGAGCTGAAGCGAGGTCCATAGAGTGAAGTGTAAATAATATCTTGAACTCCTCCGTGCTTCAAAAAGCACGTTAAGACGTTTGCCTGATTAATGAAAACTATGGATTCATTTCTGGGTCTAGGAGTTCCTGCAGAAATATTAGGTCTGCCTATTAAGTTTAAAGCGACTGTAAAATACCAATTAGTAAAAAAGGCATATTATTGCATTGCTGATTATGTATTTGATAAAAATGCTTGGCAATTAATATAAATTTATTTGATGATATAATACATGTAAACAATGTAATCGGAGCCCTTCAGGCACATAGGGACCAAGTCTGGATTGAGTTTCTTTCGGCGTATTCTTCTCACCAGTGGTCGTTGCGAAACGCTAGTAGTATTTCGATTTTGCATAAATTAAACAAATATAACAAATACAAATATGACGTTCAAAAAGAGATACATGTATCCAATTTTGAATAAAAATCTTTGACTTTGACTTTAACTTTAATCAGCTTGAAAAATCTGCCAGCCTATTTGGTAAGTGTATAACGTTTTGATGGTCACTTCAAAATACATTACGATTTTTACACGGTGAAATTTTGATCGTTTTGGACCCTTAAAGGTCCATTAGGGACCCTTAGGGGTGCCCCCTTTAAGGGTCCAAAAGTCTGAGATCAATTGATGGATGTCAATAATTTTGATGGTCTGAGCCACTACTCAGACCATCAATATAAACTAAAAAAAAATTTCGTCATTTCCATACTAGCTCCGTTTTTTGACTAGCTCCGTGGCGCAGCGGTCAACACGCCAGCCTGCGACACGGAGTGACCGGGTTCGATCCCCGGCCAGGTCAAGATGGTAAATGATGTTTTTTTCAGATTGGCCTGGGTCTTGGATGTTTATCTATATATGTATTTGTTATAAAATATAGTATCGTTGAGTTAGTATCCCATAACACAAGTCTCGAACTTACTTTGGGGCTAGCTCAATCTGTGTGATTTGTCCGTATATATGTATATGTATATACAAAAGAGTCCCGCCGCCCGGCCAGTTTGTATGGGAATGTCGATTTGTTTTTTGAGTTCCCAGCATTGGTCCCATAGGAAAAGTTGTTCATTTTGATAGTCTGAGTCACCCACTTAAGGGTCTAAAACGATAAAAATTCACCATGTATATCTTAAATAAAAATAGTCAATTATGAAAGCACAATGTATTTTGAAGTATCAAAATTTAACACTTGAGCGAAAGGCAGGCAGGTCACACCAGTGTTGGCCACCTACATTAAGGGCCCGTACTACCTCACACTGCTTTGCATGATTGACTGTTATATCAATAATAATTAAATACTCATGTTGAAATAAAAATGCAGCAAAGTTCAGGACTAACTCTGGTAACTATATGACTCAAAAACACGATTGCGTTAAATTTTCTCGATAGAAAAAATTGCAATGTTGCCTCCAAATCACGTCTAATTTACTCGGTATATAGTATTATTCACCAAATACATTATAATTAACCTTGAAACTTTTGATTATCATTGCATTACAGATAAGGCAGCCATCATATGTTTTTCTTTTTCGAATAACCCTTGAATATTCCTAAAAAACGAAAATATCCAAAGTAGCCAACGCGTTTAGACCATCCGCGTTTGTATCGCCATGCCGCCTGGCATATGGCGGGCTCTTAACGGAAAACAAAACCAAACCAATGTTTCGTCAAAGCCTCAAATTGATTGTATGGCGGACCATCATCTCGTCGCCACCTATAATCAATTCGTACAAAGCGCTACACTGAATATGGTCTGTGAACCGAGACCAACAATACATTTGTAGGCAAAGACTAAACACGTAGAAGGTACAGTCAGGGACAGATACCTGACCAGGCCCTATCTGCCTATATCTAGAATTTTCTCTGAAACTAAAAATAATATTAACATGAAAATTAATATTTAGAAATATTTTATCAATATCTTTCTGAAATACATTTTCATGTTAATATTATTTTCAGTTTTAGAGAAAATTCAAGATATAGGTAGGTGTTAAGTCAGATATCTCGGTACATCACTGTATATCCGATTTTATTTGAGTTCTTCCATGCTCGTCTAAAAAACGTAGTGTGTACCAGTTGCTTCTCTTTCCGAGCAAATTGTAAAAGCCGATCGAGGGAATGGGTAAATCTGACGAATCATATCAGTAGGCGATGCGGCTAGCAACCCATTACTACTAAATAAAGATTTATTTGATTTATTACTGGCTTTCCCGCGGCAATGTAGATCCCTCGGGAATAGTACTTTTTCCCGGGATGAAAGGTAGCCTATGTCTTTTTCCGTACTCCAGAGAACTTGTATGCAAAATTTCATAATGATCGGTTCAGTAGTTACGGCGTGAAAGCGTAACAAACAAACAATATACAAACAAACTCACTTTCGCATTTATAATATTAGTTAGAATTATCACGTCAAAAAAATAGGTAGTAGGTATCTCCTTTATCCAATCTCACTCTTCTGTACGAATATTCTTAGGGGCCAAACGAATTCAATAGTGGTGGTTAGAAATGCTCCGCTGGACACCGATAATTGTGTGATTGACGTCCGATGTACGAGAGTTTCTGATATATAGGTGAAATAACATACATGCGGAGAATCACGGTTCAGAATGACTCGTTTTAGGTTTGAATACGTAAGATTATTCGATCACAACTTTAAAAATACTTAACTAGATAAATCATTGGTTCTCCAAAACCTACTATTCACGATATTGACTCATCAATCGCCGGAAACGCAGACACAATTGATTATCTCCGTGGCGCAGTGGTTAACACGCCAGCCTGCGACTCGGAGAGCCCGGGTTCGATCCCGGCCAGGTCAAGATGGAAAATAATCTTTTTCAGATTGGCCTGGGTCTTGGATGTTTATCTATATATGTATTTGTTATAAAATATAGTATCGTTGAGTTAGTATCCCATAACACAAGTCTCGAACTTACCTTGGGGCTAGCTCAATCTGTGTGATTTGTCCGTATATATTTATATTTATTTATTTATTTTATTTATCTATTGTTATTTTTCCCGATTGGGTCGCTTGGTAGTTGACCGGTAGGGAAAAACTAAATTATTGGAAACGTTATCAATATTTTTAATATATGTACATTCAATTAGAAGAATCCTTATCCTTACTAATCATTACATAGTATAAAAAAAAATCGCTTCCCGCTGTCTGTCCGCCCCTATGTATGCTTAAATCTTTGAAACTAAGCAACGGATTGTGATGCGGTTTTTTTAAATAGATAGAGTGATTCAAGAGGATGGTTTGTATGTACATTATACCCGTGCGAAGCCGGTCCGGGTCGCTAGTAATATTATAAATGCGAAAATGAGTTTGTTTGTTTGTTGCTTGTTACATTTTCACATGACGTAACTACTGAACCGATCATCATGAAATTTTCCATACAAGTTCTCTGGAGTACGAAGAAGGACATGGGCTACCTTTTATCCCGGGAAAAGAACTGTTCCCGTAGGATCGACATTGACGGGGGCGGAGCCGCGGGCGAAAGCTTGTTGAATATAATAATGTAATGTAATCAATTGCTACTTTGATTCCTTTTTCCATCTACACATCCACCGTCATGTTAAACGTGGCTTTTAAGGTCTAATAGACCTAGGCCCTGTCTACCCCGCAGGGGAAAACGACGTGATAGTATGTATTTATGTAATTAGAAGGATGGTGAGGAAAGGGACGAGCTAGCGATAGTTTTGAGACAAGTAAAGAAACAGACTAACGTTAACTTACGCGGAGTTGGATTCGCTTAAAATAGGAAAGAATGGAGGTCATTTGTTACTCCACAGATAAGAGCCTAGCTCTTTAAGGCGAGGCCTCAAATGTTTGGTACCTTCGCTCGGCAAAGGACTTATCAAGTGCGCGCAAGGGATAGCGCTTGGCGGTTTAGCCCGTGAATGATGAGATAGGAGATAGTCTCGAGTCGCTCAAAGAAAAAAACGTAAGCGCCAAATTCGTTATTTCTATTTTATATAAAATCAGACCGGTTAATTGTATTTTCATATTTACATTTTGATGAATTACTAATAACCTATCTTTTAGTCTAAAAATCATTAATTCATTCGTCGCATTTGAGCTACAATAACAAAAACTCTGCGAACGAAGACCATTTTTCAAAAAATATTTCTATCGAGAAAATTTTATCAAAACGTGTTTTCATCTTCAATTTTTGGAGATGAAATAGTCAAAAATCATATTACTTAGATTTGAAACTCCTCATTTAAGTATTTTGCGAGATAAAAAAGGTTCAGAACGACCTTATTTACAGTGGTATCACCTTAATTACAAGAAGAAGAAGGAGATAAAATGCCGAGTTGCATAGGATAAAAATATTTTGATTTGTTTAGTATGCATGATTGATTTTTTAATAATTATGTAATTATATTAATAATTTGTCACTGAAACAAAATTTTAGTACAGGGATCGACACTACCATGTTCTGTTTAGGGTTCCGTACTCAAAGGGTAAAAAAGGGACCCTGTTAGTATGGCTCCACTGTCCGTTTGTCTGTCTGTCTGTCACCATGCTGTATCTCGTGAACATAGCTATACAGTTGAAATTTTTAACGATATTTCTGTTGCCGCTATAACAACATAGATATGATATTGGATGGGATAAAATAAATATTTTTGGATGGGATAAAATATTTATTTTATCCCATCCAAAAAAAGTAAAACCCAAAAAAGCTTATAAGTGTCTCGATAATAGTACGGAACCATTCTTGCGCGAGTACAACTCGCACTTGGCTGTTTTTTTTATTATTTTGTTAATTCTTTAATTTTTTGGTCGTATAAGATCTTTACCAATGGAATAACCGTCACTTACACCGTTTATAATTTGAGATACAGTTTGATATTAAAAAATTGTTACCTATCAGACTAATAATAAGTAAAAGGGGTACATAGTAAGGTACAACTTTTTATTTAACACATCGATTTTTACATTATGATATAATACATACGGATGTTTTTTTTTTATTGTTCATGAGGTAGTTATAGAGTTCGTAATTCCATTACGTTTTTTACCTGGAGGTAAATAACCATGGAGGTTTCCATTCTGGAAAGGTTGGTACAATACCTTCTCACAATTATTGATGAAAAAGTTGGTTTAAAAATTCACTATGCTATTTGTTTCATCAAAGATCAATGTGTTTCTAATAAGGTAAATTCAAATGTAAAAATTTTGGTTTTTGGTTAATATCTGGATCCTAAGGACAAGATTTATGACCAGTAATTATTTATATACATAAATGGGACTTAGCACGAACCTTATTATCATTTGTTTCGGTTGACGTTTCAATAAACCAAGATGTAACTCCAATTGATGTAATAAGATGTAATGAAACAGATGGTTGTAACGAGAGTCTCGTTGCGATCACATATGGATTACTCCATTGAAACGTCAATGGATACAAATAATAAAAAGGTTCGTGCTAAGTCCCGTTTATGTAGATAATAATGTGTTTAACTAAACGCTTTGGTAGTTCCTTTTTGGTTCGAGTAGCTAAGGTGTGGAATGAACTGCCTGCGTCTATATTCCCAGTCAAGTACAGTCCCGGGAAATTCAAAAGTAGAATAAATGGGTATCTCTTGGATAGGCATGTAACATCCTCGTCTTCATAGTCACTTACCATCAGGTGAGATGGGAGACAAATGCCTCATCCAACATGTATTTAAAAAAAAGTGTTTACTGCGCGACAGTTTTAAAAAGAATATGTGGCCAGTTCCTAAGCTACATATTTTTTTGCCAGTTTATTACTTGTTTTTTGATAGTTCATTACACTACTGTGTAACAGTCATCCATTTCGTTTAATAGCGAAGCCATTGTATCGCAAAATACAAACGACAGGAAGGCAGACTTCTAATTTGACGTTTGACATGACTCCCAGTCAGTATTATCTTCGAAGACATTGTGATATTGTCGCTTTTACCGAAGAATTAGTACACTTTTAAAAAGCTAATGTAGTTAGCATTATTTGGTTATACTATCATCATTTCCGTCAGTCGACATCTTCAAGCCGTGTGGTTTCCGACAGAGTAGAATAGGACCAGTCCAAATCTTCCCATGAATGTCGTAAGAGGCGACTTAGGAAATATTTATAGTTTATGAGCTTTGTTTAGACAAAGCTCATAAACATCAATGAGACTTCTCCAACCCGTCTGGCCAGCGAGGAGAGAGTATGGCTCCGGTAGTATAGAGAGGGTCATGCTCCTGCAGTGGAGTCTAAAAAGACCTGATGATGATGATCATCATTATTTCAGCTGTAAAAAGTCTACTACTAACTGCCTCCGTGGTCAAGTGGTTAAGGCGTTTGCCTGTCGACCTGGGGGTCGTGGGTTTGATTCCCACGGCAAGCATATGTTTAGTTATTTCCAGTTTAGTTAGGACATTGCAGGCTTGAATCACCTGATTTTCTAAGAATTAAGATGATTTCGTGCTTCGGAAGGCACGTTAAGCCGTAACGTTGGTACGGGCTGCTATCTGGTAGTCGCTAAAGGAACCACGACAGAAGCCGAGAGACGGCCCTGACACCAGGGTGTGCATGGTCGATGACCGTGACACCTACTCGAAATCTTTGTTCCATGGGAGGATATTGCCGTACTCACAACGCTTGGTAGACAGGTTAGAGGGCTTCTTGTGCTTTCGACGCTACTGCCCATCGGCGTGTTTTTCTTAACATACAGGACGTTAGGGTATTAAGATCCCGCCATATGCCAGACGGCGTGGCGGTACAAACGCGGATGGTCTAAACGCGTTGGCTACTTTGGATATTTTCGTTTTTAGGAATATTCAAGGGTTATTCGAAAAAGAAAAACATATGATGGCTTCCTTATCTGTAATGCAATAATAATCAAAAGTTTCAAGGTTTATTTTAATGTATTTGGTGAATAATGCTGTATACCGAGTAAATTAGACGTGATTTGGAGGCAACTTTGCAATTTTTTCTATCGAGAAAATTTAACGCAATCGTGTTTTTGAGTCAGATAGTTACCAGAGTTAGTCCTGAACTTTGCTGCATTTTTATTTCAACTTGAGTATTTAATTATTATTGATATAACAGTCAATCATGCACAGCAGTGTGAGGTAGTACGGGCCCTTAACCGTTTGCATTACTCTTTCTGATCATGTAAACCGACCGTTTCTTCATTCAGTGCCTACATAGTAGAGTCAGAGATATCATCCTCAACTGCATGCCCAGTAGTTGCAGGTATATAGGCTAGTTTCCTAAAAAAATATAATTAGTCCGTCAGTTAGATATTCAAAAAATATTGGAAACGTATTTTTTCTTTTGTCGATTATACAAAAAATTATAAAGATAAAGATATAGGGATAATAATATAGTTTGCTACAATTTTTAGCAAACTTTGACGTCACGAGCCCCCACTCCTGAACTTTGACGCGCTTTATCTTTATTATTTATTGTTTATTTGACAAAAGAAAAAATACGTGTCCAATATTTTTTGATTATCTAACTGACGGAATAATTGTTATGTTATTATTACGACCCAGGAAACTAGCCTATTATCGGGTACGCGCGCCCGGCTTTCAGAGCTGCTACTAGCTTTTTCTCCAGTCATCCCAGTTTCCCAAGCTGCCACTTGCATACTCATTCGAGTGACTGGTATCCCAATATCTACATTCCTTTCCCAAATCCAACAAACTCCTATCCTTCGCCAACTTAAAAATTCTCTCCGATGGGCAGCAACGTCGAAGTACTTTTTGTGGTTCCGATTTTGCTGCCTAAAGCCAAATAAGCTGTGGTTAGTATCGTGTGTAATTTAAGTGCGAAAGACGAAGGTGCGAAGTGTTGAGGCTCGAAAGAACGCAACTGCGAAGAGCTGAGAGGTATTAAATGTATCCTCCTGAATCGGAAAGTAGTTACTTGCGTGCATGCTGTCACCAAAATATTTCTTCCAATCAGCGTTTATCTTTTACTTAGTGAACAATCTAGAACCTATTTTTAAAATTTTAAAAATATTGCATGGCTTCCTACATATTAGTTGATTTCAAATTCATTGTAAAATGAGTTGAATCAAATACCTCACTTGTAAAAGTCGGGTAGTTGAGTTAGGTGACGTAAGCCTTAATACGTAAAGGGGAATGGGATATGGTGGAGAATTTCGGCGCCGAGGTTAGAACAGGCGGTGGCTCAGTTGGAAGAGCGTAAGTCGTACAAAGACTTAAGGTCGCAGGTTCAAATCCCGCCCGCTTGGTATTTTTTTGACCACATTTTATTTTTTAATTTAATTCGAATCTAGAACCTAGTTGTAGAACCGTCTCGGTCTCAGGCTAAGGAGTTGATGAGCAAAATCCACAAAGTACCCTCAGTAATAAGGATTTGAACGGTCCCACGGTCCAACCACAAGGCTACACAGTTTACCGCTATTACCGACAAATTGAGTTGCAACTATGATTGAATTAACGCAACGTGAGACGTGTCGGACGCTTAATGAGACGAATAGTCTAAGACAGACATACAGGATAATAATACAGATACTAAGCTCACTACAAAATCCTCCGTTACTTGCATGAACGTGGGCGGGCATGGCATCATTTAGAAGTACTTTAAAATACGGTATTACGACATAATGTGTACTAAATAGGTGCCTACACAATTAACATTTATGGTTCTCTTATACATATGTGGTTATTATACCTATCATCATCATCATCATCATTTCGAGTAGGTGTCACGGTCAATCGACCATGCACACCCTGGTGTCAGAGTTCTTCGGAACCGCCTCTCGGCCTCTGACGTGGTTCCTTTAACGACTACCAGATGGCAGCCGAGACCACCGGCTTAACATGCCTTCCGAAGCACGGAATGATCTTTCCTATAAATAATCAGGTGATTCAAGCCTGCAATGTCCTAACCAAACTGGAAACAACTAAACAAAGTATGCTTCCGGTGGGAATCAAACCCACGACCCCCGGGTCAACAGGCAATTGCCTTAACCACTGGACCACGGAGGCTGTTATATACCTATACTAAAATTATACAGTGTATTGAATGATACACAATCTCTTAAATAAAATAAAAAACTTCTTTAACCAAACTACTGAGCTGATATTGATGAAATTTAAATGGGAAATGGAAACGAAAGTACAGGGTATACTTCCAAGGAAAAAAGAAATTTTCAGATCGGTTCATAAAGACAGAGCAATGAGTAGTCATTCAATTACGTTTGTATCTAGGCAATAGAAGTTTTATTTACATAAAGGCTAACTTCGTTCACTGTCGTGAATGTGTTAATAACATCATTAATAATATTTTCGCGGCTCCACTCACATTAATGTCGAAAGGAAGCCTTTGTGTAAATCCAGCTTATTGCCATCTGTATGCAAAATTTCATCAAAATCTCTTAAGCCTTAAGCCGTTGTAACAAACATCCATACATACTCACAAACTTTCGCATTTATAATATTCTATTATTATAATTATACGTCTACGTAAAAATAGTATAAACGTCTGCACGGACGTCCGCGATTTCGTATAACGTCAGATCTATTGGATTGTAGGTAGTATATTTAATAGCCTATAGTTTATAGACATCCATCATCATTTCGAGTAGGTGTCACGGTCAATCGACCATGCACACCCTTGTGTCAGAGTTCTTCGGAACCGCCTCTCGGCCTATGATGTGGTTCCTTTAACGACTAACAGATGGCAGCCGGGACCAACGGCTTAGCGTGCCTTCCAAGGCACGGAATCATCTTTATTATCAGACAATCAGGTGATTCAAGCCTGCAATGTCCTAATCAAACTAGAAATAACTAAACAAAGTATGCTTCCCGTGGGAATCGAACCCACGACCCCCGGGTCTATAGGCAAACGCCTTAACCACTGTACCACGGAGGCAGTTTATAGAGATGTGAAAAATACTTCTCTCAAGGTCAGATACCTACTACATGATCTCCTGAACATTATATTTACTCCAACAGTTTTTTATATAAAAAATTGTTTGCCTATAAAGTTAATCTACAAACGATAATTTTATGGAATAACTGAGGAAGAGAGATAGATGCATCACAAGCCGACCGCTTAGACCAATCGTGCTTCTCTATTGCGTTCCACGCTGAGGCTTTCACACGGAATGTGACAATTTTTCGGGCGTGCAGCCGTGTTCATTGATTTATAAGACGTTATCACGTAAAAAATCTAGCTCATCATAGTATCACGTCTTTTTCCCTTGCGGAGTAGACAGAGCCTAGCTCTATAAGACCTGAAGGCCACGTTTATCATGTTGGTGGGCATTAGGAAAACAGAATCAAAGTAGTGATGGGTTCCCCAGATTTTACCCATTCCCTCGATTGGATTTTATAATCTGCGCGGGAAGAGAAGCAGCTGGTACATTCTACGTTTTTCCTTTTCTCCCAGACCAGCATGGAAGAGAAGAGAAAAGTATTACATTATCAATACAAATTGAATGAGTATTACATTAAAAATCTAGCTCGCCAGGGAAATTGTATAAATCTTTCGCTCTGCGCGTAATCTCCTCTGCTGTCTTGGATGCACGGTCGTCTTGAATACGTTCAGGAAATAATTATATATTTTCATCCGCCATAGCCTTACCTTAGTAAACACTGGAGAAATATAGAATTTTTAGTACAACATTCAAACCAAAATGTTGTAATTATGAAATTATCTCAACTTAAATTGAATTGCAAATTAATCTTCCGTACTGGTCTGGAAGAAAAGAAAAGACGTAGAATGTACCAGCTGCTTGTCTTCCCGCGCAGATCGTAAATTCGATCGAGGGAACGGGCAATATTTCAAGGAATCGTTAATAGGCGATGCAGCTAGCAACCCATCACTATTTTGATTCCGTTTACCACCTAATGCCCACCAACATGCTAAACGTGACCTTCGGGTCTTAAAGACCTAGGCTCTGTCTACCCCGCAAGGGAAAAAGATGTGATACTATGTATGTATAATTTTAGCTGCTAATGAAAAAAGAGGGATACTAAAACAAAGCATTAGACTGATCTAGTTGGAAGAGAAAGCTTACCAAGGAAAGGGTTAGTAGTTAAAAAACAAAAAATGTCATACTACGTGCGACTAGTTACATTTATTCATCATCATCATCATCATCATCAGGGCTTTTTTAGTCTCCACTACAGGAGCACGACCCTCTCTGTACTACCAGAGCCATACTTGGCCAGAGCAGTCTAAGGACTTAGCCTACACTCTCCACGCTGGCCAGACGGGTTGGAGAGACCTCATAGATGTTTATAAGCTTTGTTTAGCTTGTATTTCCTAAGTCGCCTTCTACGACATCCACGGGAAGACTTGGAGTGGTCCTATTCTACTCTGCCGGATACCACACGGCTTACATTTACTTTTTGTGTGTATAAATCGTAAATTTGGGGCAACTTTCAGATGTGCGATTAAGAAAAAAAATTGCATACTTATGTAAATTATTGACTAGCTCCGTGGCGCAGCGGTCAACACGCCAGCCTGCGACACGGAGTGACCGGGTTCGATCCCCGGCCAGGGCAAGATGGAAAATGATCTTTTTCAGATTGGCCTGGGTCTTGGATGTGTATCTATATATGTATTTGTTATAAAATATAGTATCGTTGAGTTAGTATCCCATAACACAAGTCTCGAACTTACTTTGGGGCTAGCTCAATCTGTGTGATTTGTCCGTATATATTTATATTTATTATATTTATTAAATCATCATCATTTCAGCCGCTAGAAGTCCACTGCTGGACAAAGGCTTTTCCCAAGGATTCTTCGTTCCATGGGAGGATATTGCCATACTCACCACGCTTAGCAAGCGAGTTGAAGAGCGCAGTTTCTTTCCCCTCTTGTGTTTCCAACGTTGTTGCCATTCAGAAGTATTTTTAAGCTAGGGAAGGAGAGTCGGCAACGCATCAGCAGCTCCTCTGGTGTTTCAGATGTCCTTGGGCGACGGTGACCACTTTCCATCAGGTGGCTCGTCTGCTCGTTTGCCGTCGGATATACATAAAAAAAAAATAAGAATTCATTTGACCTGATAAGGGAATCAAGTATTTGGATATTTCTCACTCGGAAACATGGATCATCATATCATCATCATATCAGCCGCAAGAAGTCCACTGCTGGACATAGGCCTCCCCCAAGGATTTCCAATACGACCGGTTGGGAGCGGCCTGCATCCAGCGTCTTCCTGCGACCTTAGTCAGGTCCGGTGTGGAAACATGGATGAAAAGCAAGTAATAGGATAGGCATGTAACATCCTCGTCTTCATTGTCACTTACAATCAGGTGAGATGGGAGACAAATGCCTAATACAAAATTTAGTAAAAAAAAAAAAATAACTCGGGGGCCAGGTGCGTGGACCGACTGACACCCCTGATCTCATATGTAAATCATATAATACTGCAATATTACGAAGTCTGAAAGCCAACCTGATGGAGGGACAAAGCGGACATGTGAATGCCCATATATTGTATAGTGTTCAAGAATATTTTAACTTAAAATAACGTCATATAGATTTTTTTTGCAATAAATGTTATGGTTTATATGGAAATATACTAAGTAAGACATTAATACAATTTACACGTACTAAAAGGGTTGAATACTTTACCATTTTAATAATATTGATATCTTTATGTATTTCTTGTATTCATGCATATTTGATTGAGATAGTATTTGGGCTCATATGATGCTAAGCACTATGCAGTCTGAATTCTTTTTGGCTCCAAAAAGATTGTCTTTGCAAAACAAAAAATTATTTGTTTTAAATTAAATTACCTAACACATTTTTAGCCGTTTGGTTTCAGGTAGAGTAGAATAGGACCACTCCTAGTCTTTCCATGGAGGTCGTAAGGGGTGACTTAGGAAATACAAGCTAAACAAAGCTCATAAACATCAATGAGACCTCTTCAACCCGTCTAGCCAGCGAGGAGAGTGTATGCCAAATCCTCTGTCTGCTTTGGCCAAGTATGGCTCCGGTAGTACATGCTCCTGCAGTGGAGACTAAAAAGACCTGATGAAGATGGTGAACACAGTTTTATCGCGGTACATTATTTTTACACCTAACGTTTCGAAAACTTAGCCAGTTTCATGGTCATTTTGAAAATGTCAACCTAGTCTACCTGCGACCATAAAAACTGCAAAGTTTTCGAAACGTTAGGTGTAAAAATATTTTAATAATCATGATAAAACCGTATTAGTTTATTTAATTTAAATATGTAACAATTGTTTAAATATTAGAAAACCTTATTAATGTTATTCTATGAATGACGTAGGCCTCATAAGAAAGCTCAAGGAGCTTTGAAGAGGGCTATGCTCGGTGGTTCTCTGCGATCGAATCAGAAACGAGGAGATTCGTAAGAGAACCAAGGCTTTGAAGCTTAGCTCTTTGAAGTGGTAGTGGGCGGGGCTCATAGCGCGTAGAACCGATGGCCGATGGGGCAGAAGGGTTCTCGAATAGCGATCACGTACCGGCAAGCGCAGCGTCGGACACCGGACCTGACTAAGGTCGCAGGAAGACGCTGGATGCAAGCCGCTTCCAACCGGTAGTATTGGAGACCCTTGGGGCCTATGTCCAGCAGTGAACTTCTTGCGACTGATAATAAATAAATAATAAATATATACGGACAAATCACATAGAAGATGATGAATCATTTATACAAGTGGACATTTTATCAGTGTCTAGCATATAATAATATGTTACATAACTACATTAGAGTCATAGACTCAACCAACTTGTTTAGTTTGAGTCACGGATCTTAACGATGTGCGAAGATCTTTATAACCCTAAAGAGACAATTTTAGACCATATAAACTGGGTCTATGACTCATCTGGGCCATCTTTCACAACTTTCGCCTTAAACACTTAAGAATTTGAGCTGAAAATGCCGTGGCAAATGAACATTTTGAATAATCGTAACTTTTCTAAATTATACTTTACATAATGGTTTCTGATGTTTTTGCGATTGTTACACATTTAAATAAAATCACTTTAATACGGTATTATCGCGTATATTACATAATTTTTACACCTAACGTTTCGAAAACTTTACAGTTTTCATGGTCGCAGGTAGACTAAATTGACATTTGTCTTTGTGTTTTATGAACTATACAAAACTATGGCCTACAATATCTTGACTGCAAGACCTTCAGACACCGTGAGTCAATACTGCGTACATCCGGAACGTTATCTATAAATATTGTAGGCGGTAGTTTTGTATAGTTCTTATAACACAAAGACAAATGTCTCAACTTAGTCTACCTGCGACCATGAAAACTGTAAAGTTTTCGAAACGTTAGGTGTAAAAATAATGTAATATACGCGATAATATCGTATTAAAGTGATTTTATTTAAATTATAATTTACAGTTTTGATTTTTAAGTTCAAATTTATTTGGACTTATAAGCTTTATTTTAAGTAAATATTAGTTTTTGCAGTAAATCAGTAAATTATCAAGCTAATTATGTTATTAACATACCATGTAAAGTTGTAAACACCTATTAATGTTGAATTTTGTCGCGATTGTGTGATATTTATTGATTTTCTTGCGTGAAATTGTATTATTATGTAAATTTAGGTTTAATAATTTACGTTTTTAATCTAAACTTGTTTCAAGGCCTGATTAGGTCTTTGCTGGAAGTTTTAAATTATATTGATGCTATTATATTGTTTCAGAAAATTATTTAAAAGTTTATTGATCTTTTTTTTTCTATTTGGCCATCAAACATCATTCAGAAGCTTATTTTAGCCAGTTATTCATCGTGTTATTCTTGTGTATCAACGAAATAATGGTGTAATTCATTTCGTTGATTCTACTGAGCCCTTGGCGACAATTCCCACGAATCCTCTGGTTTGATCATATACGATGCAGTGAGGCGAGCGACCACCAGCTCGCCATGTAAATCTCACTACAGCTGCACCTGACACTTATTTTAGTTATTTCACATATTGTTCATAAACATGGACATCTATAACACCAAATTACACCGGTTTCACATTATTAGCTCCACTAAAAACAATCCAAAACAAAAACCGTGGTGCAGTCCGTCGAAATTCCCGCCAAGAGCTTTATTGATACTAGTTAGCAAACGAGCAAGCCAGTCACCTGATGGAAAGCGATCAGCGCTGCCCATGGACAACACCACTGTGGGTGTGACAGGAGCGATGCCGGCCTCAAGAAAGGACATTGGGGAAAGGACATGGGATGGATGGGATGGAGGAAATTGGGGAGGGGGGAAAGGTTGGGTCTCCGGCTCTCTCACTCACTGAACGAAGCATAGAAGTGGTGAAGTTTCTACTTAGACGTCGATTTTCTGTGAGAGTGTAGTACTTCCACAGACGAGCCGGCATATTCATGAATTAATTTTGCGTGTGATAATATCAAGATACAACACTGTGACAGAAGGACGGACAGACATTGAAAGCTTAGTAATAGTGTCCCGTTTTCACCCTTTAGGTACGGAACCTCTAAATTGATCTACTTCTTCCTAAGCAAGTTCGTATAACAAACATATTTTTTTAATTTCCCTTGAACTTCTTATCGTTATCTTTAATCTAACAACGAATTTTCATACGAAAGTTATCACCTATTAACCAATTCACAATTACTGTCTAAAAACTTTACATCTTCAACTATATCTTCTATTACTTTAGAAATAAGGTTTATCTTATTAGACATATCAGTTTTTGGGTATTCTTGTGGTCAGTTTTGACACATAATGACCATTTATTAAATGACGACATTAGTACGAGTTTAGAGATCATTTATTACTACTTCCTGGCTTCTCACGGCGATTACATTGATGCGTAAAGCGTCTACTACACAACAGCGATCACTCTCATATAAAAAATAGGAAATATCTCGAGGGAGATCGAGGAATTGGGCGGAAACTGAGAAATTATATTAGTAGGCGATGAGGCTATCATCATCACTACGAGTAGGTGTCACGGTCAATCGACCATGCACACCCTGGCGTCAGAGTTCTTCGGAACCGCCTCTCGGCCTCTGACGCGGTTCCTTTAACGACTACCAGATGGCAGCCGCGACCAACGGCTTAACGTGCCTTCCGAAGCACTGAATCATCTTTTTTATCAGACAATCAGGTGATTCAAGCCTGCAATGTCCTAACCAAACTAAAAGCAACTAAACAAAGTATGCTTCCCGTGGGAATCGAACCCACGACTCCCGGGTCTACAGTCAAATGCCTCCGTGGAGGCAGAACGGCTATCAACCCATCCCTATTTTGATTCTTTTCGCCACCTACACGGCCGCCAACATGCGCTACGTAGCTTTTAGATCTTATAGACCTAGGCTCTGTCTATCCTGCAAAGGAATGAGACATAGTATGTATGTAAGTTCTCGGTTACATCCTTAGTTCTGATGCTGAGGCACCAGAGTTAAGGATGTAACCGAGAACTTGAGCTCAGGTCTGTCAGCACAAATAAATGAAATTATCATGTCCAGGTTTTTCATCTTCACTTTGTAAGGCTTTCGGCATCCTTGGTTATCATATAGGCAATTTGTCTTTGTAAAGCAAAAAAATATGTGAAAAATGTATCTTACATGTTTGGGTTTTATAGGTCATTTTAACAGCCTCCGTGGTCCAGTGGTTAAGGCGTTTGCCTGTTGTCCCGGGGGTCGTGGGTTCGATTCCCACCGGAAGCATATTTTGTTTAGTTGTTTCCAGTTTGGTTAGGACATTGCAGGCTTGAATCACCTGATAGTCTGATAATAAAGATGATTCCGTGCTTCGGAAGGCACGTTAAGCCGGTGATCCTGGCTGCCATCTGGTAGTCGTTAAAGGAACCACGTCAGAGGCCGAGAGGCGGTTCCGAAGAACTCTGACACCAGGGTGTGCATGGTCGATTGACCGTGACAACTACTCGAAATGATGATGATAGGTCATTGTGGGTGGAATATCATACTAAACTTAGTATGATACTCCTGACCCCAAAGCCAAAGCAGTTGCTTAGCTGGTGGTTGCAGTTATGGCATCGGGTAAGCCCAGTCTTCCGAGCTGCTACTTGATTTTCTCCCATTGTAAATGGGACACCAAATGGGATCTCAAAAAAAATACATTTTCTTTCAATGTACCGAACACTTTTCTATGAAAATGTCGATTTCATATTTTGATTGCTAAAGTAGGGAAATTCATAATTTAATTTTAAATACATACGACATATTAAAACATTTATTCTTTTTTATCTGCTAATATATCACTGATGTGTGATAGAGCCCTAATGGTCATATACCATCTCTTTATAGGGTCACGAGCGTGTAAATTGAGTCATCAATAGGCGTTTGGCCTTTGTTCTAATTAATTTCTAACGGTGGCTAAATGTCACTATGAGCGAGTATTAATGTGGTCTATAGTCTTAATTGTTCACTGGTCTGAATCATATATTTGTGACGAATACAGCTACGCAGATCTGTAGTCGTTTCGTACCATAAGCGAACTGAATTCGTACTACATACGAATCGCATTTGTTCTTGAATTTGTTCACCGCGGAGGTTGCAGTGGTGCGAATGGCTCTTGGTATCTTTTAGAATGGGTCGCTTCGTACCACGTATTGTCTAGGGAATGTTTTACAATAAATAAATATATAGCTAAACATCCAAGACCCAGGTCAATAAAAGATCATTTTCCATCTTGACCTGACATGGAATCGAACCATCGGTCCCTGCGATTCAAAAGCACTTGCGGTACCACTGCGCCACAGAGGTCAATGTAAACAAATAATTAAATATTTGCTTTTTATATTACTTATTAGTGTAGAAGTTATTGTTATTGTTATTGCGGTGGCAATGCACTGGTCGAAACATATTTAATTAAACGCAAAGGCCATTTTACGACTCGATAGAACAAGAAGTGTAGAAGTTACACAATTTGTAAAGAAATCTCTGTTATATACATACATCATGTCTGTCAATATAATATACTCACGCCATTTTTGTCTTGCAAAAGCCCTTGTTACTCCAATCCGGATGTTGTCATACAAGAAACATATTCACTTGCCACTGCACGGTCGGTCACCCTAAACAATGCTCCACACCTGGTTGCGTCCGTAAATGGCGATCGTTGGGAATCAATCAAACCCCCACTTGTAATGAGCCGTGACCAGTTTTGGTTAGTTTAACATCATTGTGAGGTAACAGAGCGAGGATGTATTCTTTTTAGGGTGAATATTTAAATTTAGATTGCATACCTAACCATATGGAGCGAAGTGCTGAGCGACAAAGAAGAAAGAGGAACGTCGTATTAATGTGGCGACAACTCCGTGGCGCAGTGGTTAACACGCCAGCCTGCGACACGGAGTGCCCGGGTTCGATCCCCGGCCAGGTCACGATGGAAAATGATCTTTTTCAGATTGGCCTGGGTCTTGGATGTTTATCTATACATGTATTTGTTATAAAATATAGTATCGTTGAGTTAGTATCCCATAACACAAGTCTCGAACTTACCTTGGGGCTAGCTCAATCTGTGTGATTTGTCCGTATATATTTATATTTATGTGGCGAAAATGCGTATGCTTAGGTGGATGTGTGGAATTACAAGGACTGATGAGATTCGGAACCAGTACATAACAGCCTAAAAGTCGCACCTGTAGTTGACACATTAAAAAGCCAACGTCTAACATGGTATGGACATGTAGAAAGGAGAGATGCCAAACATCTAACAAAAAGAATATCCCATTTAGAAGTAGGCGGAAAGACGTGGATTGTATGTGTCAGAGGGGATATGGGGGTAAATATTGATATGGTTAAGAATAGAAAATTATGGAGACAGTCGACATACAGAGCTGAACCCAAATAGGGAAAAGGCGAGGAAGAAGAAGAAGTAAGAGAAGCGGTGTCACCATGGTCGCTTCCTACACTACTGGGTCTAGGGTAGCACCTTACTGTATTGTACTGTACTGTTCTGTAATGTGTAACTGTAGGTCGCACATAGACCTAAGTTACATAAAACTTAATAATAGTATATCAGAATAACATTGTGAATGCAAAAAATCCATATAAAAATAAAATAAATCTATACTAATATTATAAAGCTGAAGAGTTTGTTTGTTTGGACGCGCTAATCTTAGAAACTACTGGTTCAAATTGTTTTTTTTTTGTGTTGGATAGTACATTATTGAGGAAGGTTTTAGGCTATAAAACATCATGCTGTTCAATAAGAGAGAAGCATCAATAAAAAATGTTTTGAAAATGGGGGAAAATTATTCATCTATACTAATAAAAAAATAAAACATAATAACAGAAATAGCCACGGACGAAGTCGCGGGCAACAGCTAGTATAGTCATAAAATTAAAAAGGCCTTCATCGAATAGACGACCAATATTGTAGAAATCAGTTTTTTTTCGGCGTTTTCTTCTTTGCAGTGGTCGGTTCCGAAACGCTAGTAGTCTGTAGTATTTGAACATTAATAATTATTATAAATGTAAATGACTAAATTAGATGAAATGTGTTATGACGTAAAAAAGTGTATAAAAGTCTATTTTTTGCAAGAAACGTTATGACTTTTGACTTTATAATTTTCTAGCTGCTCTGTATAAAAATTTTACAGAATTTTAACTAGACGAGGAAGAGGAATTAAGTAGGTACATTTTGGGTTCAAATAGTGATTGTCGGAAATCAATCTAACCAACTCCTGTGTGTGTGCCATGACTTTCATTGTTTGGTAACAGAGCGAAGATGTTTATAAAGGGTGAATATTAAATTTTGAATTTACAACTATTTATAAATTCTACCAATGTTCGACTTATTTTCACGGAATAATGTATTGATATAATAATGTATTAATATTTTAAAAGGAAGTGGTGGGAGGTGGCACAGAATAGAGAGACATGGAAACTTATGGGGGAGACCTTTGCCCAGCAGTGGGACAGCATAGGTTAAAAAATGTATTGATGTGGTATGTCTGAAATACTTGGTACGTAAAATATATAAAATAGTGGCTTTAGGAGCTAAATAAATAGTTAGCTAAATAAAATAGACGTGATTAGACTCGCGACTCCCGAGTCTAATCACGTCTAACTCACCATCATCATCATCAGGTCTTTTTTAGTCTCCACTACAGGAGCACGACCCTCTCTGTACTACTAGAGCCAGAGCAGTCAGAGGAACTCAGTCAGTAACTCACCATAGTCGTATAATAATAAATAAAATAAAATATTTTTATTGACATGTTTTTCTTACACTACAACTAAGTAATTGTACAATGCTAAGCAAAGAGAATAAAATTCTCCTTGGTCTTAAGCGCCAGAAACCCCAATGGCTTACTAACAGAAGAATGCCGTAAAACATCTACTTTTTGTCGCGCAGTTGACCTTACTTTTCATGGAATACTAGCATGAAAAAAATATGAAGTACAGTTCAATAATCAAAATAAATGATTACATCAAAATATTTCCAAAGCAATATTTTTAAACCTAGCAAAATTAAACTAAATGAGCAAGATGGATACTTAAAACCAATATTTGGTTATAATTTATGAATTTTTAAATTAAAAGCGAAAATTAACATGGAAATGGCAGACACGGGTTTGAAATTAGACTGGTGAAAGACCAACCGGTATCGCCACTTTCAACTTTATTTCATTACGAGTATATAATATATCACGCGATGTCCGCTACAAACGGATAAGGGATACAGCGCCTTAAGCAATAAAAAATAAATATATCATAGAAACACGGTTTTACTTACGTTCGTTTACGTTTTGCAATCGGCGATTGAATAATCGTGTGGATTCCGGAAGAGTAGAATAGGACCACTCCAAGTCTTCCCATGGATGTCGTTAGAGGCGACTTAGGAAATACAAGCTAAACAAAGCTGATAAACAATAATGAGACCTCTCCAACCCGTCTGGCCAGCGAGGAGAGTGTAGGCCATATCCTCTGTCTGCTCTGGCCAACTATGACTCCGATAGTACCGAGAGGGTGATGCTCCTGCAGTGGAGACTAAAAAGACCTGATGACGATGATGATGAGACGTAAAAAAAGACCATCATCAGGGTGAATGTCAGGGGTGGCGACACGGCTATTTCACTTCACTTAAAGCACGAAGCGAAGCAATTCTATTTTATAATTCTTGAGAGAGTACGTCGTGAACTTTCATTTGATGACGGATCTCAGTGTTGGGATGAAATTTATAACAGAACTAGCTTTTGCCCGCGGCTCCGCCTGCGTCTATGTCGATCCCTCGGGAACAGTAGAATTAAAGGTACCTTATATCCTTCCCCGGCCCTCAAACTACCTCCACACCTAATTCCATCCAAATTTGTTTAATGGTTGAAGCGTGAAAAGGTGACAGAAATCAAGGCTTTGCGTGAATAATGTAACTGAGATATTTATCTTTAAAGGATTTGCAGAAGTAATTACAAATGTTACTAATTACAATTATATGCCGTTTCTCAATCGTCGAAGTGACAATGCGCACAATAATACGGAGCTGTAATCAGCATTAGCGATAGCATCGCTTCCTGTTTAGACACGGCTAAGTCCATTGTTGTGGCTAGGAAGCGATACACGCAGCTCTCAATTGGAACGAACTCCTAAAACTCGAACTATTCTTACCTTTGATTCACTTGGAATCAAAGAAAGAAACATCATAGTGAGCGAGAACCAAATAATTATATTCTCTTGTTCTTCCGATCATGTCTTCTCTTCTTCTTCTTCCTCGCCTTTTCCCTATTTGGGGTCAGTTCTGGTCAAAGATTTAAAGTTTTCTTTAGAAAATATGCCTATTAAGGTATTCTTTCACGTCAATTCACATTTTAAATATGTATGTATGTTGACTCTCAACGGCATTAATGTCTGCATGGATGTTGTTATTGTTCGTGAAAGTGGCCAACACTGGTGTCAGATTTTTCAAATGCCTATCAGCACTTGACATTGTTTCACAACTGCCTCAACGACTCAATGATGACAGCCTGGACCAAGGGCTTAACGTGCCTTCGGAAGCATGGAGGAGCTCGAGATATTTTTATGCCACTTGCGGTTAACCATCCCAGTGGGGACCACGTCCGGGGTTGCATAACATACGTAAGCGCTAATAATGCTCAGACCCACTAGAACTACATGGATGATCTTCATGCGGTGAGTAGAGTTTTTGTTAAATTTTAAGATACATGCTCAGTACTAAACGTCTCACTCTGTGGAAGTAACAAACGTGGTTTTTAACCACCAGACAGATTTAGGAAGCATTTGGCATCACTCTCTTCAAAAATAGTTTTTGAAGCAAGCGATTTTTCTGACAAAAATAGAATTTGTACGAATACAAATTCGCGTTAACTAGTTTAGAAAATTACATATCTACATTTTAAAAAAATCAAGAAATGTCTCAAGTTGTGTTACCTCGTACCTACGTTCTTGTATCTTATCAATATCTATGTATATTCTGGCTGGTACCCGTAGTAGGGGCTGTTAATCAAGATTTCTTAATGCTTTATTTATTTATGAGCCCGGGCTGCCGAGCCTTCCAGACGGTCGCAGCCGGATGCTAGCAATCCCACATGCTAGATGGATCTATTTCAGCGTATTATGTTATTCAGGTGCAACTATAGTGATTTGTATGCTTTGGTAGTTAAGCTGTATAGCTTAGCTAGATATTTTCTTGACAATGTTGATGACGTATTAGCTAATGAATGTATTGTTTCTCGTGTGTTTAAGTAGCTCAGAATGCTGGGCTACGAAGATGAATGAATTAATGAAAAAATAATTATTCAAGTGACCATGACTCATATTGTTAGTATACTTATAACTGGTAGTAGGTAATATATTAAAACTTACGCGGGATATCATTTTAATATATCACAATTTTAGTCGGAAAATCTAGGCTGAAATGCCGACAGTTTCAGTCTAGTCAGTTTCACTCAATCAGCGCTATGATCAGCTGACGGCCGCGCCGGGACGTCCTTGACACTCGCCCTGAGGATGGCCTACTGACTAGGCTGAAACTGTCGGCATTTTTCCGACTAAAAATACATGAGTACCGTTTATAGTATATGTTAGTAAGTATAGTAGAAAAACACTAAATTATTTATTGAGCAGACCATCCCCCCGGCTATAGTGCAGCAATGGTTTACGTAAACGCAATCCAATCTGCCTGCGATCATGCGCAGGATGCTGTTGTTGTTCTCCCGCACCCTGCACACCAAAGATGCAGTAGGAAAATAGACTCAGATATATCAGTTTATTTAACACACACAGAATTCACAACAGTTTCGTCAATATTACAGCTAAAAAATAGACTTCATTCTACCTAAATGAGAATGTTAAGGTGGATGTGCGGAGTGACGTGGATGGATAGGATCAGAAATGTTTATGTAAGAGGAAGTTTAAAAGTAGCGCCAGTAAACTAAAAACTAAGTAGTGGTAGATTAACTGATGGTCATGTAATGAGGCGAGAAGATCATCATATTACAAGGAAAGCGCTAGAGATGGAGGTAAGTGGATACCGGGGTAAGTGAAGACCAAAAATGGGATGGATGAAATGCGTAAGACAGGACATGAGGGCGGTGGGAGTGGATATAGACATGACGGAGAACAGGGAGTTGTGGAAGAAAAAGACATACTTCGCCGACCACACATAATGGGATAATGTAAGGAGGTATATATTAGCCGTGTGGTATCCGGCAGAGTAGAATAGGACCGCTCCAAGTCTTCCCGTGGATGTCGTAGAAGGCGACTTAGGAAATACAAGCCAAACAAAGCTTATAAACATCTAAGAGACCTCTCCAACCCGTCTGGCCAGCGTGGAGAGTGTAGGCCAAGTCCTCTGGCTGCTCTGGCCAAGTATGGCCTTAGTAGTACAGAGAGGGTCGTGCTCCTGTAGTGGAGACTAAAAAGGATCTGATGATGATGAAGGAGGATGATGATGTGTATAGGCGGCGAACACTGGTGTCAGTTTTTCATATAATTTGCTAATAATTCGTCCACCCAGAGGGCGATCCGAGGATTTGAGGAGCTCGGTGGTCCAGTGGTTGTAAGCATTAATAGCGCTTACGCATGTTAATGAAAGGCCAACAACGCATCTGTCTCACCCTGGTGTTGCAGTTGTCCATGGGCAGCGCTGATCGCTTACCATCAGGTGACCCGCTTGCTCTTTTACCGTCTTATATCATAAAAAAAATGTATCTAAGCTGATGGGATCTTCCAAAGCTGTGTATTGTCGATGTAATGACAGTAATGGCGTAATTGTCTCGTTGGAGCGTGCTTTCCTGCCTATACACAGCCTATCTGAAGTTTATATCTGTCCCATTGCTGGCACACTTGGTTGAGCTGGCTAATAGTTGTAGGAGAACTACAGCCGATAAAAATATACTTGTTTTGAAACACATGGATAACGCCTTCCAAGCTGGTCTGGGAGAGATAAATCTCTAAAATAAGCGTGTCCATTTTTTAGAGTTCCGTACCCAAAGGGTAAAAACGGGACCCTATTAATATTGCTCCGCTGTCCGTCTGTCACCAGGCTATATCTCATGAACCGTGATAGCTAGAGAGCTAAAATTTTCACAGATTATGTATTTCTGTTGACGCTATAACAACAAATACTAAAAATCAGAATTAAATAAATATTTAGTGGGGCTCCCATACAACAAACGGGAGTTTTTTTGCTCGTTTTTGCTCGATATTGATAACGGCAACCGGTAGACGCCTGAAATATTTACAGAATATTTAGTTATATATTCACTTTAAAAATAAATAATTAATTTAAAATAAAACAAATATTTAAGGGCTTGAAATTAGAGGGCTTCCATTCAATAGACATGATTTTATACCATTTTTATAGACAACTAGCTTTCGCCCGCGGCTCCGCCCGCGTCAATGTCGATCCCTCGGGAATAGTACTTTTCCCCGGGATAAAAGGTAGCCTATGTCCTTCTCTGTACTCCAGAGAACTTGTATGCAAAATTGCATGATGATCGGTTCAGTAGTTACGGCGTGAATGCGTAACAAACAAATAAACAATCAAACAAACTCACTTTCGCATTTATAATATTAGTAAGGATAGTACGGAACCCTTCGTGCGCGAGTCCGACTCTCACATGGCCTACTTTTTTTAGCTTATGGGTGCCAATCCATAAACTTACTGGATTGAGTTTCAAAAAGCGGTACATGTATCCTATTTTTAATAAAAAGTATTCATTTTCATTTAATTTAAACTGATCTTATACATTAAACAATAATATTTGCAAACTTTACTAAATTTTAATTTTCGTCTACACTTCCATACATTTTATACACCTTGCAGGATTTTACATGTATTACCAGCGTACAGACCAAGCCCTCTAACTCTATATATCTTGAATTTTCTCCTAAACTACAAGTAATTTAAACATGAAAATGTATATTAAAAAAGACTTCATTATAACTTTCTGTATATACATTTTCATGTTATTATTATTTATAGTTCAAGAGAAAATTTCAGATATAGATAGAGAATTCAAAGATTTATTCAGTAAATAGGCCTTTTCGGGCACTTGTTCACGTCAATTCACATTTAAAATAATACTTATTAAATTAGATTCAAATTATTTATTATTGTGCAAAAGCTAAGCTAACCAGCGTTTCGGAACCGACCACTGCAGAGAAGAAGACGCCGAAAGAAACTCTTTTTAACAGTATTGGTCGCCTACTCGACTGAAGGGCTTTGTATGATTTTTTATATTTTTATCTTTTTATTTTTACATAATGTTGTGGAACACGTTACGTTAGCGATCAAGCGTGAAACAACAAATAAGATAAAAGATAGAAGTCTCAAAGAGGTCGAGCAGACCTGTTCCCCCCCCCCCCCCCGGCAGCACCCGTTCACGAGTTGACGCATGGATCAGCCATAGCTAAGCTCAACCATATTAGAGGGAACCCAACGAGGGTCTGGTCTGGTGTCTCTGTCCTTGATTTTACACAAATTTTGATTTGTAAGTTCACATCACGTCTTCGACCACCCTAACAGCCTTAATAATAAGTAATTTCGTTCTTTTGTTTGTCACGATCCGTGTGTGTCTGTCTAATTGCATCTACCTGCGTGTAAGGTTATCATCATAAAGTATTTTAATAACAAACCTCACTGCCTTCTTTAATTTATCTATTATTTTCTTTATCATACGATCGAATAACCCAGCAGTCTACGTGTTTTTAATTATTGTTATTATGTATTATAAAGAAATCTTTCCAGCAAAGATTTTTTAACTAATTAAATTTCAATTTTCAAAGATTTTTTTAACTAATTAATTTTTTTTATAATACATAATAACAATAATTAAAATCACGAGTGACTCAGACCAGACTATTTCTACGAACATTGCAACAATACATACATATCAACTCTCCGGCTCCGAATAGCCGGAGGAATCCCACTACCCGACCCCGTCGCACTCGACACCGGACCAGAGTGCGTAGAGTAGGATAAGCTCCGATTACTGGTGACCGCCCGGCGGTCCCGGGTGACTTGCACCCAGGATAGGCCCTTCTGGCAACGTAGCTTTCGGCCCATAAGGCAAAAGATGAGAGTTGCTGCTCTCCAAAGGCTTTTGCCATTGATTCTCAGATTGGCCCTTCAGGCTAGCATGCACGCATACGCGGCCCATCAGGCAATATGAGAGTTTGCTGTCTCTCCAAGCCTTGCGCACACAGGCTACGCCCAAAGCCGAGGTCCGTCCCTCCTGAGGGCCCTTTGGTGATGTTGCCTATAAAGGTTGGGGGCATTCTGCCCTCGCCTCAAACGCCCGGTGAAGTAGCGAAAGCTCACTTGGAGCTAGCTACATAGTCATTTCAAAAAAAAAAAAATACATATCAATCATTAGATAGAAAATCCTTACTCATTTTTCCAATAAATATTTTGGAGTAAAAATTCATAAGTTTATCAAGTATTCTCAAGCCAACCGAAGACGCTATAAATTTTGCATTATGACCGAATCGCTATCAACACCCATGGAATATCCTGATGCCTTATACTTCCCCGATTGTATCACAAAGAGGCAGGAAACCAAAGACCACATATCTAAATAGACTCGATAAATGTGAGTAGTTTTATCGAATTTTCTCTCCGTATTCTACATGACGCGCTGAGACTCTTTCCGCAACCTAGTCTCCACACTATGTATCAACAATTAATAATAAATAATAATAATAAATATATACGGATAAATCACACAGATTGAGCTAGCCCCAAAGTAAGTTCGAGACTTGTGTTATGGGATACTAACTCAACGATACTATATTATATAACAAATACATATATAGATATACATCCAAGACCCAGGCCAATCTGAAAAAGATCATTTTCCATCTTGACCTGGCCGGGGATCGAACCCGGTCACTCCGTGTCGCAGGCTGGCGTGTTGACCGCTGCGCCACGGAGCTAGTCAAATTAAGTAGTTACTTAGTTAAAAGGAATTAAATCTAAATTAATTTTTTTTTTTTGTTTTTAGGTACATAGGTATGTATAGTGTCTATTTAACCGTAATAATGTATATATCTCACGTTAGTTTTAATCAAAAAAACATACTAATATTATACATGTGAATTGTCTGTCTGTTACCACTTTACGCATCAACTATTAAACTAATTGTATTTGGAAATAGTTTGCGGCCCGAGGCCTTCCTTACAAACGACGCTAACGCGGGCGGAACCGCGGGCAAAAATAATATTCTATAATTTTCCGTCCGATCTAGTCTCTGACGCACAAAAGTTTCTATGGCGCGTCGTGTGCGTTACTGCATTAATCGCATTAACTGCCTCCGTGGTCCAGTGGTTAAGGCGTTTGCCTGTAGACCCGGGGGTCGTGGGTTCGATTCCCACTGGAAGCATACTTTGTTTAGTTTTTCCAGTTTGGTTAGGAGATTGCAGGCTTGAATCACCTGATTGTCTGTTATTAAAGATTCCGTGCTTCGGAAGGCACGTTAAACCGTTGGTCCCGGCTGCCATCTGGTAGTCGTTAAAGGAACCACGTCAGACGCCGAGAGGCGGTTCCGAAGAACTCTGACACCAGGGTGTGCATGGACGATTGACTGTGTGACCTACACGAAATGATGATTGCATAGACTCTATTTTCAAAAACTAAAAAGTGCGTCACGCATAATCTGTGGTTTGTGTTGGGCCTTACCCAGTACGAAGTACTCGTAAGAGTAAATACCTTATCTATATCGATGTTTGTCTATGCAGGAAACAAATTTCAATGGCGCTGGCGACGCGACAGAGAACGTCACTACGGCTGCAGCGGACTGGAACGCCCTCTGTCGAAGCATGGGTTGTAAGGACGTCTATTTTAAGAATGTTTTGTTCAAATCTTATAAATATCAAATTCTAAATCAAGTTTGTACAGTTTTACGTCATTTTTAAGTAGAATATAAGTGAGATTTTAACGTTCTTATTTACAACTAGCCCACTTCGGCTTCGCACGGTTAGATATGTATTTAATGGAATAGCCTATGTTCATTAGGGATAATGTAGGATTCTAATAGTGAAAGAATTTTTCAAATTGGTCCGTATATATATATTATATATCATACTTTCGGAGCCTATTCAGAGTTTAGATTAAGCCGTGTGGTATCCGGAGCCTTGTGGTATCCGGCAGAGTACAATAGGACCACTCCAAGTCTTCCTGTGGATGTCGTAGAAGGCGACTTAGGAAATACAAGCTAAACAAAGCTTATAAACATCTAAGAGACCTCTCCAACCCGTCTGGCCAGGCTGCGTGTAGGGTGTAGGCCAAGTCCTCTGGCTGCTCTGGCCAAGTATGGCCCTAGTAGTAAAGAGAGGGTCGTGCTCCTGTAGTGGAGACTAAAAAGGACCTGATGATGATGATGATGATGATGATCTCATCTTTCCTCTATATAATAAAATAGCATATTTCAATACACATCGGAGTCTCATAGTCGTGAACTTCGCTCTAGCCAAACGCTTCGCCTCCATATTTCTTTGTATCGTTCTGATTTTATGTCAAATTATTTTACTCTCCAAGTTTCACGACTTTGGAATGCCCTGCCTTCGGGCAGGGCATTCCAAAGTGTGTTCCAAAGTGTCTTCGGACACCAAATTATCATGCATAGGTTCCTATTTAAGAAAAAGGTTCACGCTCTCCTTTCGGTAAATTCCATGTAGCAGAATTAGAAACTTACTTTCTGGTTTATATAATACTAGCTTTCGCCCGCGGCTCCGCCCGCGTCAATGTCGATCCCTCGGGGGGAAATAGTACTGTTACTTTTTCCCGGGATAAAATGTACCCTATGTCCTTCTCCGTACCCCAGATAACGTGTATGCAAAATTTCATGATGATCGGTTCAGTAGTTACAACGTGAAAGCGTAACAAACAAACAAACAAACTCACTTTCGCATTTATAATATTAATAATATTATATTAGTAAGGATAGATGTATACATTATTTTCTTCCAAACCAGCATGGAAGAAATCAGGCCTTAAAATATTTACGCTTTATTTAAATGGACCTTGTATACAGGTGAAATTGGATTCATTAGCAAACGTTTAAAAAGTGACTCAGACCACGAATCTGAACAACTTTCATTATGAGACCAATCCCGAAATTGCAAAAAAAATCAGCTGTTCCATAGATTTAGGCCAAGTAGATATTCCACTTTTGTATGAAACAGCAGAATTTTTTTCACGATGTCGAAGTTGGTTCCATAATGAAAGTTGTTCAGATTCGTGGTCTGAGTCACAACTTATACGTTTGCTAATGAATTCAATCCTTATCCTTACTAATATTATAAATGCGAAAGTGAGTTTGTTTATTTGTTTGTTTGTTACGCTTTCACGCCGTAACTACTGAACCGATCGTCATGAAATTTTGCATACAAGTTCTCTGAAGAACGGAGAAGGACATAGGCTACCTTTTATCCCGGGAAAAAGTACTATTCCCGAGTGATCGACATTGACGAGGGCAGAGCCGCGGGCGAAAGCTAGTTTCATATAATTTTCAAATAACGTATAATTATGTTGTATGTAATTCCATTCAGCGTTAGATACATCAACTTACTAAAACAAATACTTCCCACTAGCCAATTCACTGGATAGGTACATCTAATAAAACTAGGAGAACAAACAATGTAAAGGAATCCAACTTTATTTTCCAATCAATTTACCTAATGCCAACCTTATGTTAATGACGTTAAGGGTTATAAATAAATTTTGGGGATGCAAAATTAAGTTTGCACAGTAGCCAGGACATGTTAATCGTGGTACGACAGAGTGATGTGTGAATAAGCTGGTCGCGGACGAACGACTAAATGAATAAGAATCTTATTTGCGATTTTCAAACTCTATTTACATTGATAGTCTTTGAATAAAACACAAATGTAGGTAAAATGATATATTTTTTTATATTTATTTATTCACCACTTACATCTATCATCCAAATATGCTCTTTTTAGTCTTCCTTTCCCTCTTCTTGCCTCAATTTCCCTCTATAATATTTTTCATAAATTGATCGTGTCGTATAAGGTGACCAAACATCCTTCCTCTTCTCATTCATTCATGAGATAAAGGAAAAAGCTGGAGTTGTGTCATATGGAGAGGTGAAGAGAATGACTGAGAACCGAGAGACATAGAGAGTACTCCACCGACCAGAATACAGTTCTTAAATTATAGATAGATAGATATATCTATAATTACAGGTAATATTCTAATACGACAGAGAAATCACATTAGTTATTAATAAACATATAACTAAATATGCCACCCTTGTGAATTCGTTCAAAGAACAACAGATAAGGTCTAACTCGTGTGAAATGAGATTAAGAGGCTGTATAGTATTCTAAGTCTAATAATTATATTTAATACTTGTTACCGTTATTAAAACTCCGTCATTTATGAAACGATTTCAAAAATATTTATATTTTTTATTATTTTTATTTGAAAGGATATGCATCCAGACTTGTCCCATTTAAATTTCATCAAAATCAGTTCAGTAGTTTGAAGTCGGTTTTTTTTTTATTTAACTTTTTAGTCTTTTTGGGCAATCTCTCCCATCATTTTCCACGCCAGTCAATGTCTTCTCTAGCCAATGCCTGTTTTTTTACATGAAAAATTATTTCTCACAGAAAATAGACGTCTGAGTGGAAGCTTTACCGCCTGAGTGAGAGAGCCGGAGGCTCATTCTCCCCCCTCCCCATTTCCTTCCCCCAACTCCTTGAAAGGCCGACAACGCACCTGTTACACCCTGGTGTTGCAGTTGTCCATGGGCAGCGGTGATCACTTACCATCAGGTGACCCGCTTGCTTGTTTGCCGTCCTATACAGACTTTAGACAGCCTCCGTGGTCCAGTGGTTAAGGCCTTTGTCTGTTGACCGGGTCGTGGGTTCGATTCCCACCGGAAGCATACTTTGTTTAGTTGTTTCCAGTTTGGTTAGGACATTGCAGGCTTGAATCACCTGATTGTCTGATAATAAAGATGATTCCGTGCTTCGGAAGGCAAGTTAAGCCGGTGGTCCCGGCTGCCATCCGGTAGTAGTTAAAGGAACCACGTCACTGGCTGAGAGGTGGTTCCGAAGAACTCTGACACCAGGGTGTGCATGGTCGATTGACCGTGACACCTACTCGAAATGATGATGATGATGACTACTATACATAAAAAAAGAAAAGCCTCAGACAAGTCTAGAGTGTGTAAGCGGCCTTACAAGTGATCCTAATTAAACGCGGATAAGCGTAGCTGGTCGCCGAATGATTTAGAGTCGCACAAAAACTGGAATTATTACTGTTTCCCAGTAGCGACGTAGACTGATGTAAGGAATATTTGGACTGTTTCTGGAAACGCATGACTACTTACATCAGTATGTGAGGTCCGACCTATCCTATTACTATCACACTTATGGCTCTTTTTTTGTCACGCGTATCGCTCGCTTCGATATACATTTCATGTCGTCATCCACTTGACTAGCTCCGTGGCGCAGCGGTCAACACGCCAGCCTGCGACACGGAGTGCCCGGGTTCGATCCCTGTCCAGGTCAAGATGGAAAATGATCTTTTTCAGATTGGCCTGGGTCTTTGATGTTTATCTATATATGTATTTGTTATAAAATATAGTATCGTTGAGTTAGTATCCCATAACACAAGTCTCGAACTTACCTTGGGGCTAGCTCAATCTGTGTGATTGGTCCGTATATATTTATTATTTATTTATTTATTTATAAAAAAGTGAATAGTGCATATGTGTACCACATTATATAAAATATAATTATACAACGAAGTTAATAACTTTAAATACTTCGTGGAAACTATACAATGAAGGTAATGTTCGAAAGTGCGTGCGCAGTCTCACTATTGTGTGTTTATCTGTTCCGAATATCTTCGCAATGCGTCTGATAGCTGAGGTGAAACCTGGTTAGAGAATTGGAAAAATACCTAGTAGTAGTAGAAATACGCTACCGACGACCATCATCGTCATCATCAGGTCATTTTTAGTCTCCACTACAGGAGCACCACCCTCTCTGTACTACTAGAGCCATACTTGGCCAGAGCAGCCAGAGGACTTGGCCTACACTCTCCACGCTGGGCAGACGGGTTGGAGAGGTCTCACAGATGCTTATAAGCTTTGTTTAGCTTGTATTTCCTAAGTCGCCTTCTACGACATCCACGGGAAGACTTGGAGTGGTCCTATTCTACTCTGCCGGATACCATACGGCTATTTCTTATATTTTGTTTAATTTATGCAAAATCGAAATACTACTAGCGTAATAATGTTAATTGACGTAAAGAGGGATTAAGAATTTTGATATCACTGACTCGTTACCGTTGAAGTTGGTTCAAATACTTAGAGACCCAGATGATTCGAATCGCAGATAGTTCGAACAATATAATCGCGGTTGTTGCCCACTCGGGTTACTTTCTATGCGTTATCTCTAATCTCCATCACGCAGAATGTAAAGTGCCGGTAATTAACATATACGTAATGGGCCTTTTCTTTGTTAAAGAATTAGTTGTTAGAAGTTGTTATAGATGGAGAAACAAGTATTATGATAATGACATACGATTATATTGTTAAAAAATTAACATGTTTTATATTGATCGTTATTTTTAAGCTAAACAAAGCTCAAAAACATCAAAGAGACCTATCCAATCCGTCTGGCCAGCGAGGAGAGTGTAGGCCAAATCCTCTGCCTATGTATATAGTATGGTATATCCGGTAGTACCTGATGATGATGATGATGATGATGATGATGATGATGATGGGTGTCATCCTCAATTGCTTGGCCGGTGATTGCAGGTTATGCGCGCCTCCCGCTGCTACTTGCTTTTCCCCCATTCATCCCAGTGGGAATAATATCTCAATATCTTTTTTCTTTCCCAAATCCAAGAAATTCCTATCTTTCCCCAGCTTAAGTATGCTTCCGATGGGCACAAGAAGCCAATGTAACTGCGCTTGCCAATCCCTATCCTTCCCCAGCTTAATAATACTTCCGATGGGCACAAGAAGCCAATGAAACTGCGCTTGCCAATCCCTATCCTTCCCCAGCTTAAGAAAGTTTCCGATGAGCATAAGAAGCCAATAAAATTGCGCTTGCCAATCCCTAGTCTTCCCCAGCTTAAGAATGCTTCCGATGGGCACAAGAAGCTAATAAAACTGCACCTGCCAATCCCTATCCTTCTCCAGCTTAAGAATGCTTCCGATGGACACAAGAAGCCAATAAAACTGCGCTTGCCAATACCTATTCTTTCCCAGCTTAAGAATGCTTCCGATAGGCATAAAAGCCAAGGAAACTGCGTTTGCCAATCCCTATCCTTCCCCAGCTTAATAATACTTCCGATGGGCACAAGAAGCCAATGAAACTGCGCTTGCCAATCCCTATCCTTCCCCAGCTTAATAATACTTCCGATGGGCACAAGAAGCCAATGAAACTGCGCTTGCCAATCCCTATCCTTCCCCAGCTTAATAATACTTCCGATGGGCACAAGAAGCCAATGAAACTGCGCTTGCCAATCCCTATCCTTCCCCAGCTTAAGAAAGTTTCCGATGAGCATAAGAAGCCAATAAAATTGCGCTTGCCAATCCCTAGTCTTCCCCAGCTTAAGAATGCTTCCGATGGGCACAAGAAGCTAATAAAACTGCACCTGCCAATCCCTATCCTTCTCCAGCTTAAGAATGCTTCCGATGGACACAAGAAGCCAATAAAACTGCGCTTGCCAATACCTATTCTTTCCCAGCTTAAGAATGCTTCCGATAGGCATAAAAGCCAAGGAAACTGCGTTTGCCAATCCCTATCCTTCCCCAGCTTAATAATACTTCCGATGGGCACAAGAAGCCAATGAAACTGCGCTTGCCAATCCCTATCCTTCCCCAGCTTAATAATACTTCCGATGGGCACAAGAAGCCAATGAAACTGCGCTTGCCAATCCCTATCCTTCCCCAGCTTAATAATACTTCCGATGGGCACAAGAAGCCAATGAAACTGCGCTTGCCAATCCCTATCCTTCCCCAGCTTAAGAAAGTTTCCGATGAGCATAAGAAGCCAATAAAATTGCGCTTGCCAATCCCTAGTCTTCTCCAGCTTAAGAATGCTTCCGATGGACACAAGAAGCCAATAAAACTGCGCTTGCCAATACCTATTCTTTCCCAGCTTAAGAATGCTTCCGATAGGCATAAAAGCCAAGGAAACTGCGTTTGCCAATCCGCTTGCAAAGCGTGGTGAGTATGGCGATATCCTCCGAAGGAACAAAGAATTGTAGCGATATCCACCGGTGAAACAAAAAAACAGCAGTGGACTATATACGGCTGAAGTATTGATAATGATAAAATACGAAGAATAAAATTATTATTAGACCCTGTCAGCCCGATAAAGGATAAAGATGTGTAAGTTAATGTTCATTAAGTCAAGTGCAATTACAGATATTTTCAACGCCTCCACAGAAGAGCAGACAACATAGAGGACGTAGAACAATGTACGGAAACGCACGCGTGACCGAGCTGTGGTGAAAAAATATAGAGATCAGAGAATTGTCACTTCATAATGTATAATTTGGAGCTTGCTGAAAGGCAAAAGAGCAATTTAGTGCTTATGTATGTAGAAGCGTTCTCTATTTCATGTGGCAAGGCGCGGCTTGAAGCGCTAGCCGAAAAGAGATCGCTAGCCAAATTTTAGCAGTATATGTAACGTACGGTTTATTTAAAAGAAACCATTGTCAGGTTTTACAAGTCACAAAGACTGCGATGAGCAGTCAATCTAGGAAGATTGGATGATCTACCAGAGCTCCAAAAATATGTATAAATGGGTCTCACAACAGAAAAGACCCCGAGGAAGGCCTTGAAAGCAGTAAAGATTGTCTGAAGGACCTGGAAAGATTAGGCAAGAAAACATCTTGGAGACGGGATGCCGACAAAGCGACACAGAAGAAGATCGTATAGGAGGCCCATAATCAGTTGCAGCACTCATGAAGTAAAAGAACTAAAACACAGATTTCAATAAGTTTCTATAAAGACATTTTGACGAAAAATTTTGGATGAAACATTTTGGCGGAGATGCCGCAATAGTGCATTCTTATGAGTTTAGGACTTTTAACACCAACGGGTGGTAAGAGCAACTGCAGACAAACTAACAAAGTAGTTGACAAGCGCAGCATCATTGGCAGACAGGATATCAGAAAAAAAGTCAATAAATTAGATTTAAATCCACAATTTTCACTGTCTTGTTTTTTTGTAGTGTTTTTTTTTAGTTCTTTTTAGATTTTCCTAACGAAATAAATTTTTTGTTTTCTTGGTCCTCCCCTCATTGTATTCACAGTGTAAGGTCTTCTTCGAAATCGTGTTAATTTCTCTTAACATCTACTTTTTCCATCAACAACACTATGATGTTATCCTTTTACTCTCTAAATATTTTACAGCTCTAGTCTATGGCCAGTGGTGATCTTGAATCCCTATCTACTGAATATCTATGGCACAATTAAAGGTTACTGATTTTCCAAGATCTAATTCCGTTGCCTGGAGCACACCTTTTGTTTTACGTAATTTATCAATCTAGATATCAGTCTCAGTTTGTATTCTATTACGCTGGTTTGCAGGAACATATCTCGCTATTTACATTTTCTGTATACATTTAAAGAAAACCAAGTCTAATCCTTGAAGGGTCGATTCAGCCCGTCGATACTAACAACTTTTTCTATAGGATCAAAGATGGGAACTCAAAAAAAAAAAACATTTTTAAACAAAAATATTCGGCCACCTGGCAATTTCTATGGGAACATAAAAAAAAATTGAGTTCCCAGCGTTGGTCCCATAGGAAAAGTTGTTCATATTGACGGGCTGAATGACCCCTTTAAGGATCGGACAGTGTTTTTTTACATATTTTTTAACTATTTACTGAATGTTGAAGTAGGCATTTGTTTCCCATCTCACCCTCACCTAATTTATTTATTTAACTTTATTACAGTATTTAAAAAGGCGGACTTAACGCCAGGGGCTTTATCTACCAGTCAACCCACAGTTGGTGCAAATAAAAGAAGTTTGAAATGGATTATATATTAAAGTATATATAATTAAATATATATAACCTAATGGTGAGTGACGATGAAGAAGTATACATATTGTATAACGTGTAACAATAATGAAACGAATCGACCACTACCTTCTTCCGGTGGAGGATCACATCGTGAAAGAATCTGTACACTAGTGGATTGTTCACTAGTGTGCAGCAAACCACCACTTTACTTCCTGCATTATTTGTCATTGCGTACGTTTTTTTCCACACAATGACACCAAGAAGAACCCTCTTATATGTCAAGGAGAGAGACTAAAGGGGGGTTAATTATGGTTAATACTTTGGAACCACGATCAATCCATGATATTAAATATTTGCCCACGGGACCTACATCAAACAAGATGAAGCTTTACCGCTTCAATGCTTCGTTCGGTGAGTGAGAGAGCCGGAGGCCCATCTTTCCCCCTTCCCGTTTCCTCCCGCATATCGTCCTCCCAACTCCTTGGAAGGCTAACAACGCTCCTGTCACACCTGGTGTTACAGTTGTTCATGGTGATCACTTACCATCAGGTGACCCGCTTGCTCGTTTGCCATAAAAAAACATAAGATTGTAAATATACAAATTATCGGTCACATTTACAAGATGGCAAATTATTTCCCGCTATAGGGGTGACTGGAAACAAAAAGGGAAGTTTAATATTATAGGAGACTATTAAAAAAAATTACAAGATGAGTCAAGCTGTAACACTTGACATAATTTTTACCACTGACCGCCTGCGAGTCACCAACCTTCCTTGGGAAACTCCAGAACCGCACAACTATGAAAATAATGTACACGTATATCCGTGACTAGATTCAAACCTGGTGTTTTGAGCAAGCGCGGTAACCACCGCGCCACGGCGCAATACTGCTATTAGCGTTCGTGGAACGCTAATAGTCTAATAGCAGTATTTAGAATAAGCATTTGATCACATCAAATGCAAATTGTAAATATTGCCATTGGCGCTGCTCGCTTGCTTTCTCAGGTCGTATTAAAATAACGTTTACTCTAAACTTATAAATCTCAGCTGCCGGCACTCGAGACGGATGGCGTGCAACTATGTGACATTTGTGTCCACTGGACACACTTGACAATGGATGGACAGAGCATTTAGCTCATTCATAGGAAATTTCCAAGCCACTTTATTTATGAATGTACAAATATATTTTTGATACGATATAGAAATATGGTGTAATAGATGGCGTGCAATTATGTGACATTTGTGTCCACTGGACACACTTGACAATGGATGGACAGGGCATTTAGCTCATTCATAGGAAATTTCCAACCTACTTTATTTATGAATATACAAATACTAAGACAAATATATTTTTGATACATATTTGATGATTTTTTTTTCCACAAGAAACTTTATTTAACTCTATGTAAACCATACAATTTAAAAATAAAACTAATAAGCGTACCTACCTTGATGATAGATGTACCTATCCAACGGATTGGCTAGTGGGAAGTATTTATTTTAGTAAGTTGAGTTTCCTAATGCTGATTGGAATTACATACAACATAATTATATGCAAGGTCCATTTAAATTAAGCCCAAATATTTTAAGGGCTGGGTCTCATAGGCCAAAGAAATGCTTTAGAAGCAAATTTTAACAAATCGACGCGCTAGTTCTTTTTTTCGATAAATTATTTGTCGACTTCAGTCACTTAGTATCCTTAGTAGATATCAGTAAAAAATTGTTCGCCAAGAAAGTATTTCTTTTTTGTACACAGGTGTTTTTTCGTCTGTTTTTCCTAATTGTCAGGTCTAGATATTTTATAAACTAGTGTGTGAGTTGTTTTTTTTATTTTTTTATTTTGCTTTTTAAGCTTGTTTCTAGCTTATGGAAGCTCTTTAAAATATTTGCGCTTAAATTAAATTAACCTTATATAGAAATAACACGAGAGTCCGCGGTTTGACCGTGCAGTTTTCTTATGTCCAAAGTTGCAGAGACAAATGAAGCATAGTTTTTAAAAGCTATAGGTATTGTGGTAAATTTAGATTTTTTGGATGTTTGCACAAACATATCGACGATGTACTCTTAATCATCTTGACTTTGGAGTCACGAATGACGCAGGTACCCGAGACGAATTGGCCGCTCCTATGCGCCCACTGGACACACTTAACAATGGATGAACAAGAAATTTAGCGCACAAGGAAAATTAGTAATTATTGCACTCTATTGGGACAGGGAGGTTATGATAAATATATTCTTTTGACACGATAAAGAAAAACCATGAGAGTCCGAAGATCAGCTGTGCATTTTTGTTATAACAGAAGTTGCAGAGGAACGGAGCATACTTTTTTTTTTATCTTAAATCAATCCGCTGATAGGTTACGAAATACATACTATACTATAAACAAGACAATCACTATTTTCTTATCTATCTATACAGGGGGTATATGAGAACATGGATAATGACAGGAACAAATGGAGGGAGTTGACACGCAGAGCCAACCTTAAAAAGAGAAAAAGCCAGGAAGATGATGATGATGATGAATAATGAAATATTAGGGCCATACTTGGCCAGAGCAGCCAGAGGACTTGGCCTACACTCTCCACGCTGGCCAAACGGGTTGAAGAGGTCTCCTAGTAGTACAGAAAAGGTCGTGCTTCTGTAGTGGAGACTAAAAAGGATCTGATGATGATGATGAATCAAATATTAGACTTTGAGTACCCCGTAACAGATAAAGACGTAAATATTCTATTCATCTGCTGCAATCTTAAACTTATAAATCTCAGCTGCCGGCAGCCATAATGGATGGCCAGCAACTATGTGACATTTGCGTCCAGTACCTAATGGTCAAACTTGACAATGGATGGACAGGGTATTTAGCCCTCGATATATCCAGGATACCACCACTCTCATGACCAAAAAGATGACTTTACTACTAATAGTTGATTTACATAAAACTCGTTTATTAATTAATTAATAAAATAATAATAATAAATATATACGGATGGATTCCCGGGTTCGATACCCGGACAGGTCAAGATGGAAAACGATATTTTTTCAGATTGACCTGGGTCTTAGATGTGTATCTATATATGTATTTGTTATAAAATATAGTATCGTTGAGTTAGTATCCCATAACACAAGTCTCGAACTTACTTTGGGGCTAGCTCAATCTGTGTAATTTGTCCGTATATATATATTTATTTATATAATAGACAAATGTCTACCTACGTACAAAGATTTCCAAACGTTAGGTGTAAAATAATGTAATAAAAATGTATTAAATATTTTAATTCTAATGTGCAATATTCGCGAAAACATTATCAAACACCAGTGTTGGTCACTTATAGACACGAAAAACAAACAAACAACTTACGCATTTATAATATTAGTTAATATTTGAATAAGTGTACAAAGTTGTGAAAAACAAAACATTAAACAATAATTTACATATTAAATTAAAATATGATGTCGTGATACAAAGTATTAGATCAAAGATCGCTACATAGTCACTGGTGCTAAGTGCCAAAGATCCCAGAGTTATAGCTATTTAGAAATAGCAATAACCCGATCCCAATTGACACGGCGACACGATTCTGCGTTATTATCGTGCAATTACTCTCACATCGGCTTGTTCTGCGAACTGATTCGTATTTAGTTTGTGATTTGTGATGTTACGCTTGAGATGGACGGATTTTGATCAATTTTATCGATTAATACACAGTTTTGCTGAGTTTATTCATAGTACCTGCAATTCTTTCATAGTAGTTGCAATTCTATCATAACTGCACTACATATCCAGCACAAAGCGGAACTTTTCTGCTCTAGAGCAGTAAAAATGTATGGAAATCCTTTATTGCACTGTTTAGTTATTTTTGCATGAACATTGCAAATAAAAATGAGTGGTGAAGTTGTTCAAATATAAATATTACCTTAAAAAATTGTCATAACAAAATAAAATACATATTTACTTAGGAACAATGTATTTTTAGATCAAAAATTACTGTCATAGTTACTGGTTATAGGTGCCAAAGATCCCAGAGTTATAGCTATTTAGAAATAGCAATAACCCGATCCCAATTGACACGGCGACACGATTCTGCGTTATTAGCGTGCAATTACTCTCACATCGGCTTGTTCTGCGAACTGATTCGTATTTAGTTTGTGATTTGTGATGTTACGCTTGAGATGGACGGATTTTGATCAATTTTATTTTTTTATTTATTTATTGGTGCACAAACAGTTTACAACTAATACAATTTTAAATATACTATGATTAATTTATAGGTACAATTTCAGGTTGTAGAACCAAACAAATAGTGCACACAGCATGCTTAAAAATATTGTTCAACAAGAAAATGTTACATTGAGATAAATAGTAAAATAAAAATAAATATAATAAGATAAAATATGACGCACCAGATAATGATTTAAGCATATATATAAATAGAATAAATATATAGATAAATCTGTAAATCTATAATCTGCAGAAATACATATACATACAAATAATAATACAAATAATTTATTTAACTTTCTATGCATATCTAGGAAATTAATTTATAAATTTTGTACTTAAAACTATTCAAGGATAGGCTATAAATGTCAGGTACTTGTTCCGAATCATAGTTTTGGTATAAAAGATTGTATTCTCGGCATATTCTGAGTATTGGGTTGTGGAAGGATACATTATTACTACACGAGCTTATGGAGAAGGGAATAATGTTGCGGACAGATCGAGTAGGGACTTTAAAATTAATGCTAGTTAATAAGTTGGTGACTAATTGACCATGTATTATCTTGTATAGATAAGAGAAATTTTGCATCATACGCCTCTGTTCTAAGCTTGAAATTTTGAAGAAAATCAATCGTTCTTCATAGCTACATAGTTGTCTTTTCAAACCGTAGCGTCTAGAAAGCGATCGCAGAAAGCGACGTTGAATTGACTCAAGAAGATCTATAGAAACTGCATATTGAGGTGACCAAATAATTGAAACGTATTCTAACCTGCTCAGTATTAAAGTCCGGAAAAGTTGGATTAGGCTTTCAGGACTTTTAAAATCTCGTGTAATACGGATGATGAAACCCAGGAGTTATTTACACTTACCGGCGATCATGGCATAATGCTTATTAAAACTGAGATTGCTATCAAAAACTACCCCTAAATCCTTAATTTCAGTTTTACGAGCGAGGATGACACCATTTATTGCATACTCGAAAGTGATTGGGCTTTTTTTGCGAGTAAATGTGATCACTGAACACTTGTGAGTAGCAAGACTCATTTTATTATTGATGCACCAGGTGGCCAATTCATCGAGGTCTCTCTGTAAAGTAATGCAATCTCTTACAGTGTTAATAGTCGAAAAAAGTTTTAGGTCATCGGCGAACAGCAATGAACAACTGTGGAATCTAGGGACCAGATCATTAATATAAATGACAAAAAATAGAGGCCCTAGGTGCGAACCTTGCGGCACGCCTGAAGGGACGAGAACAGGCTCCGAACAGTGCCCCTTGAGTGATACCAGTTGGCTGCGATGTTCCATATACGAACAAATCCATCTATAAAGGTTGCCGTGTATTCCTAACGCCTGTAATTTTCCAAGAAGAATAGAGTGATTGACCCTGTCAAAGGCTTTTTGGAAGTCAGTATGGACAGAGTCGACTTGACCTTGCCCATTGAATGCCCTACAGATGAAATCTGTATATTCCATCAAGTTACTCGCCGTTGATTTCCCTCGCACAAATCCATGTTGTGCCTGATTGATATGTGGTTGTACATGAGAGTAAATGTGATCATATACCAGTGATTCGAATATTTTCGGAAAAGCTGACAAAATACTAATTGGTCTATAATTAGTACAGTCGGAAGGGTCACCAGATTTATATATGGGAACAATGTGTGCCCGTCTCCATATACTCGGAAATACCCCAAAGGTAAGTGACTTACTGAATAATATATGCAACGGAGTCAACAAAGCGTCAGCACAATTTTTTATAAAAATAGGTGGAATACCATCAGGTCCAGCACCTTTGTTGACATCCAGATCCATAAGCTTCTTTTTAATGTCCTCCTGGAATAGACACACCTGTGTTAAGGAGTATGAAGAATAATCCACATCATTGACAACATTAGTCGAACTATCGCCACTGGATACATAAACTGATGAGAAGTATTCAGAAAAAAGTTCAGAGATAGCTGCACCACCTGACGCTGATTTATTTCCGTAGTTCATAGTGTCAGGTACGGAATTATTCGACTTTTTACTATTTACAAACGAAAAAAATAATTTGGTACTATTCGAAAGTGAATCCTCTATACTGTTTACAAATTTATCATAGCACGACTTGATCAGTTTTTTAGATCTTTTTCGTCATAATTGAAATTCGTCATAGTCTCTTGGGTTTTTATATTTTTTGTATTTTGTGTGTACCTTATTTTTCTCCTCTATACAAGCTTTCAAAGACTCAGAATACCAGATGGGAAACTCTCGTTGGCACACACGTCTCCTAGGAGCATTATCTTTTATTATTTTATTTAGTATGTCATAAAAGCATTGTATGTCTAAGTTAATATCATCGTTATTGAGAATTTCATACCAATCAATATGTAATAAAGTGCTGGAGCACTTGGCATAGTCACACTTACGAAAATTAGGGACTGTTTTAGTCTTAGGTTTTATTTGCTCAGCATTAAATTGTTTTTTAATATCGATATCAATAGCTGGATGATGCCGGTCAAGCGTAGACAATGGGCAGCTTTCAGTTAATGACAAGGTGCCAATATCCGATATTACCAAGTCCAGCATTCTGTCGTTAGAGTTGTTTTATCGATAAATACACAGTTTTGCCGAATTTATTTATAGTACCGATTAATCAAATAATCTTTTCTTCCCTACGCTGCAATTTTATCATAACTGCACTACATATCCAGCACAAAGCGGAACTTTTCTGCTCTAGAGCAGTAAAAATGTATGGAAATCCTTTACTGCACTGTTTAGTTATTTTATGCATAAACATTGCAGATAAAAATGAATGGTGAAGTTTTTCAAATAAAAACATTACCTTAAAACTTGTCATAACAAAATAAAATACCTATTTACTTAGAAACAATATATTTTGGGATTTAAAAATCATTATATATAGTACTAGCTTCCGCCCGCGGCTCCGCCCGCGTCAATATCGATCCTTCGGAATAGTACTTTTTCTCAGGATAAAAGGTAGCCTATGTCCTTCTCCGTACTCCAGAGAACTTGTATGCATAATTTCATGATGATCGGTTCAGTAGTTACGGCGTGAAAGCGTAACAAACAAACAAAGAAACAAACAAATAAACAAACAAACAAACTCACTTTCGCATTTATAATATTAGTAAGGATAAGGAAGTAAGGATAAGGATACTGGTGCTAGGTGCCAAAGATTAAAAAAAAAAAAAGTTATAGCTATTTAGAAATAGCAATAACCCGATCCCAATTGACACGGCGACACGATTCTGCGTTACTAACGTGATATTACTCTCACATCGAGATGTTCTGTGAACTACTTCGTATTTGGTCTGTGTGTGATCTGTAGCTTCTGGCCGGACTAGGATGGTTTATGATTAAATTTATGACTATTAACTATATATAGCCGTGTGGTTTCAGGCAGAGCAGAATAGGACCACTCCAAGTCTTCCTATGGATGTCGTAAGAGGCGACTTATGAAATACAAGGTAAACAAAGCTCATAAACATCAATGAGACCCTTTCCTACACTTCTGGCCAGCGAGGAGAGTGTAGGCCAAATCCTCTGTCTGCTTTGGCTAACTATGGCTCTGGTTGTACAAAGAGGGTCATCATGCTCCTGCAGTGGAGACTAAAAAGACCTGATGATGATGATGACTATTAGACGATTTGTTAGCAGAATAAACCCAAATTAATTAAACAAATGTCCATTCAATGATCTTTTATATTGAAATATGAAGCTCGTTTTGACATTGTACTCCGACGTCAGGACTCAAGCCTGGCCAGGAGAGATTTTACGAATATTTTTTAGGGACAAAATAGCCTGAATAATAGCAAAAATGGATCCCAATTGACACGCGTAATTAATTTCATACTAATTCGTATTTAGTCTGTGATTTGTAATGGGAATGAGGAAGACTGATTTTGTTAAATTTAATCGATATTTTATTATTATTGACAAGAAGTGTTTCCGACATCCGCCTGGCCAGGACAGATATTGATATTTTTCTTGTGTAGGTATATATTTTTCTAATATGTAATAGAATAACTAAGCAATATTATTACGCGATAACTTAGAGATTGCCCTATTTTTTAAAGTATAGTAGAGTCAAGATATGAAAGTTTTTGCTGTAGTCACCTCGATTCATGAGTTGATTGAAAACTAAAAATTCATAAAACACATTTTTAGTTCCATAACATTGCAGGCTTGAATCACCTGATTGATAATGAAGATGATTCCGTGCTTCGGAAGGCACGTTAAGCCATTGTTCCCGGCTGCAATCTGGTAGTCGTTAAAGGAACCACGTCGTAGGCCGAGAGGGTCTTCCGAAGAACTCTGACACCAGGGCGAGCATGGTCGATTGACCGTGACACCTACACGAAATGAATGATGAGTTACATAACATACATACATAGTATCACGTCTTTTTCCCTTGCGGGGTAAACAGAGCCTAGGTCTATAAGACATGAAGGCCACGTTTAGCATGTTGGTGGGCATTAGGTGGAAAACGGAATCAAAATAGTTATAGGTTGCTAGCCGCATTCGCCTATTAACTTGATTCCTCAGATTTTACCCATTCCCTCGATCGGCTTTTACGATCTGCGCGGGAAGAGAAGCAGCTGGTATATTCTACGTTTTTTATTTTCTCCCAGACCAGCGTGGAAGAGACCACGAAAGTTAGTACCATAAAACCCAAAGGTTAGACGTGCTACCGACTCTGAATCGGCCCCATCGAAGATAGTACCATAAGACGTCGAAAATTCTGATATATAATAAATAAATATATACGGACAAATCACACAGATTGAGCTTGCCCCAAAGTAAGTTCGAGACTTGTGTTATGGGACACTAACTCAACGATACTATATTTTATAACAAATACATATATATAAACATCCAAGACCCAGGCCAATCTGAAAAAGATCATTTTCCATCTTGACCTGACCGGGGATCGAACCCGAGCACTCTCGTGTCGCAGGCTGGCGTGTTAACCACTGCGCCACGGAGCTCGCCAAAATATCAGTAGCTTGCACCCGAGTGCGTCCCTGCATGCGCTGGTTCATGAAAGCATTCCTGCGACGCGCGTTCATTTTCATAGATTTATTGACGGACGCGACTTACGACCAGTGGTATTTAAACTATACCAAAATCTTCGCAGAAAATCAAAACCAAAACGTTTATTCTGAAAATAGGCCTTTGCAGGCACTTTTTCACGTCAAATCACATTTTAAAGAATCAAATCAAAATCAAAACGTTTATTCTGAAAATAGGCCTTTGCAGGCACTTTTTCACGTCAAATCACATTTTAAAGAATCAAATCAAAATCAAAACGTTTATTCTGAAAATAGGCCTTTGCAGGCACTTTTTCACGTCAAATCACATTTTAAAGAATCAAATCAAATCAAAACGTTTATTCTGAAAATAGGCCTTTGCAGGCACTTTTTCACGTCAAATCACATTTTAAAGAATCAAATCAAAATCAAAACGTTTATTCTGAAAATAGGCCTTTGCAGGCACTTTTTCACGTCAAATCACATTTTAAAGAATCAAATCAAAATCAAAACGTTTATTCTGAAAATAGGCCTTTGCAGGCACTTTTTCATGTCAAATCACATTTTTAAAGAATCAAATCAAAATCTAAACGTTTATTCAGAAAATAGGCCTTTGCAGGCAACTTTTTCACGTCAAAGCACATTTTAAAGAATCTAATTTAGTCATGTTAATGTGCAGAAGCTACAGACTACTAGCGTTTCGGAACCGACCACTGCAAAGAAGAAACGCCAAAAAAACTCTTTTCAACAGTATTATTGGTCGCCCACTCGCCTGAAGGGCTTTTTAATTTTATCATCTATCTTTATTATTTATCATCTATCTTTTTTTTTCATTTCTAATAATGATTACAATGTTTATTATATACATAATTATTTCTAGAACATATTATAGGATCAAATTTAATCATATTTTGAATATTATAATGTGCAAAAGCTACGTACTACTAGACTTATTTTTATTGAGTCGACTATTGATTTACTAATGACCGATGGCACTTCATCATTGTTCTGATTTGTGTCATGACAAAAATTTGAGAGCAATACAAAAATCGTTAGTTCTATCTAACTTAATTATTTCTAGAAAAGCAAGGAGGATTTTGCATCAGCACCTCCTCTAGTGTTGCAGATGTCCATGGGCGACGGTGACCACTTTCCATCAGGTGGCTTGTCTGCTCGTTTGCCGTCAATTATACATAAAAAAAGGAAGAACTAAAGAACAAAAAAGGAAAAATGTCTAAAAACAATAACAATATTATGTTCATTGGGACATTTAACTGCCTCCGTGGTCCAGTGGTTAAGACGTTTGCCTGTAGACCCGGGGGTCGTGAGTTCGATTACCACGGGAAGCATACTTTGTTTAGTTGTTTCCAGTTTGGTACGGACATTGCAGGCTTGAATCACTTGATTGTCAGTTAATAAAGATGATTCCGTGTTTCGGAAGGCACGTTAAGCCGGTGGTCCCGGCTGCCATCTGGTAGTCGTTAAAGGAACCACGTCAGAGGCCGAGAGGCGTTCCGAAGAACTCTAACACCAGGGTGTGCATGGTCGGTTGACCGTGTCACCTAACGAAATGATGATGATTGGGACATATAGTTAGTCATCGAACGGCAGAACTGAAGAACATAGATAGACAGAAATCAGGTGATTTCTACAATATTGATTTCCGTTACCGTGGATTCTGTTCCGCATAACTGCAGTGGGTGTCCAATATGTCCTATGTGGTTGAAACTCAACGGTAATGCTAGTTTGGTACAAAAAAAATGGTTGTCTGTGAAATTCGTTTTCGAACGATAATTTTACGTGTATCTAACAGTGGAAGAGAGATAGATACGTCACAAGCCGAACGCTTAGGCCGATAGTGCCTCTCTATTGCTTGTTACACGCTCTCGCTTGTTACACGCTCTCGCTTGCATACGGAACGTGAGCGTGACCCTTTTTTTAGCGTGCAGCCTGCGTTCATCGACTTATAAGACGATATCATATCAGAAATCCACAGCCTTTACGAGTAGGTGCGTATATTAGCAAATGCTAATTCTGTTCATTGGAATACAAATACAAATAATCTTTTTTGTGGATTACAGGTAAATAAAAAGTTCTTACAATAGTGTTAGTGCAGCCGTGTCCTGCCCAAATTAGGACATACAATAATATAAGTTAATCTATTTGAAATTATAATATAAACATTGTAAATTAACATTTAAATAATCATTAATAGCTTTGACAGTTCCTTTTTGGTTCGAGTAGCTAAGGTGTGGAATGAATTGCCTGCGTTTATATTCCCAGACAAGTACAATCCCGGGACATTCAAAAGTAGAATAAATGGGTAAGTATCTTTTGAATAGGCATGTAACATCCTCGTCTCCATCGTCACTTACCAGCAGGTGAGATGGGAGACAAATGACTACTTCAATAATTATTAAAAAAAAGGTTTTTTTAGTCAAAAATAATTTCAATTGTCGTTTAAAAGTCGTCACATTTAAATCCTTAACTCATCAATCGCGAGAAACGCAGACACAATTGATTATCTATTGTTATGTTTCCCGATTGGGACGCTCGGTAGTTGACCGGTAAACTGTCAAGTAACTTATTATAAATAATAGGTGCCGTAGTATGACCGCCAGTTACTAATTTATATTTATATTGTGGTCGAATATGTTCTACTCTCGTTCTTGTGTCACTAGTATATAGTATTAGGAAATATAATGTTTGGGAAGCACAGCAAAATGCCAATTGAGATGGCGAAACCGAACCGCGATATTTGCGGGCGGCACCTGCGCGCGCACAAATCATGACCGCGATGAGACATCGAACCCAACCACGATTTATTGGCGCGCCTCTGATATTGAGAGTTTGAAAATAACTGGATTTACTAATGTCATTGAAGGTGAATTTGTATTTAGAAATCAAATATTCGATGTTTGAATTTCGTGGAGCTAAATATCTAAGTATCACAATTCTTTTTTTTTTTCTTTTTGAATAGGCTTAGGTGTCTTGACCTTAGACTTACCCAGAGGGTAAAGACAAGATCTACGATGGAACGAGCTTGCCTAGAAGATGCCTGTTCTTACTCTTCCGACGCTGGTCCCCATAAGGAGTATTTTAAAGCTGGGAAAGGATAGGAATTGGATGGATCTGGGAGGAGAATGAAGGTATTGGAAAACTAATCGGATTAATTTTGGTGAATAAATGAATATGAATGGGGAAAAAGCAAGTAGCTGGGGAGGCCGGGGACGCAAACCTGCAACAACCAGACTAGCAGTTGAAGATGACACACTTGACCGTTCATCATCATCAGGTCTTTTTAGTCTCCACTGCAGGAGCATGACCCTCTCTGTACTACCAGAGCCATACTTGGCCAGAGCAGACAGAGGATTTGGCCTACACTCTACTCGCTGGCCAGACGGGTTGTAGAGGTCGCATTGATGAGCTTTGCTTAGAGTCGCCTCTTAAGACCTCCATGGGAAGACTAGGAGTGGTCCTATTCTACTCTGCCGGAAACCACACGGTTATCTCCCGGGAACCACACGACTGACTGTTCAATGAAATAAAAATATGAAATAAATTCTTCTTAGTCGGTCACTCTTGACAGAGTGGTCGTGGTTGTGTAGATGGCCCTGGTGCGGGATCTTGTATACTGCCCGTCCCTTGGGCGAGGGCTGCTGCTTTTGCAATGTCTCTCCACCTCTACCTGTTGGTAGCATTTCTAGCACATTGGACTATGGAAGAATGGGTCGCTGTTTTTATTATGTTTGTCCAACGAGTTGGAGATTTGCCTCTGCCTTGCCCTTTCCTTATATCAGGCCCTGGATCACAAGTCTCTCCATCGACGACTCATTTCTACTAATGTGTCCAAAGAACTTAAGTATTCGTAGCTGAACAATCGACGAAAGTCTTTCTTTTATATTAAGTTCCTTGAAGATTGAAATATTTGTGCGAAAAGCGGTCCATGGAATCTTTAGTAACCGTCTCCAGCACCACATCTCTAGAGCGTCGATTTATCTGCGATCTTGTAGTTTAAGTGACCAGGTTTCGGCGCCGTATAATAGAATTGGAAAGACTAGGCATTTCATGAGGCGAACCTTCTTTTTTTCGGTTATCCTTTTGTCCCTCCAAATCTTGCCCAGTCTTTCTACGGCAGATCTAGTGATAGCGCATCGGCGTTTGATCTCGTCTCCACAACCTCCTTTATTGGATATAGTGAAACCAAGATAGATGTAACTTGGTACAACCTGGCAGTTTGCTACCGTTACCAATTCCGGTCGGTTATCCTTTGCTCGGTCCAATGAAATAAATGCAAAAATGAAATAAATGGCGTAGTTCAAAATAACAGCAGAGGCACACAAATATAGAAATATCAATAGTGTCGCAATCCAACTCATCTATATTGATGTTAATGATGCTTTTTGGCAGCTCTCCGCGCTACAAAGTTGATGCGCCATTGATTCGCTTATTAATATCAGGCAAGATATCATACTTACGTATAGACATATCCGATATATTTGAATCTTGAATCAAATCCACATCATGCCACGATATTGTCGGTACCTATAACTATACACATGGTATCTATACACATTAATATTTTTTAAAGTCGAACATACATGTGTGTAGCTTAAGTAGGTACTAATTTCACATTTGTTCGAGTTTAAAATTAGAACGGAGGAAAATTGCATTGCATTATTGCTTTGCTTAGTCGTCGATGTGTGCATGAGCTTGTGACCATAGAGTAGGAATTTTTACCTCTATGGTCGTGACACGTTTGCATGCATTTTAATTGCGTCACTGTTACGTTCGTTAGGGGCCGATCCTGATTTCTTTTGGACCCAGGTATATATCAACTATCGGCACTTTTTATTATTACGTAAATTATGATGGGTCTTCTTAAACAATTGTAGTTGTAATTTGTTTTATCAAAAGCAGACTTGATCGAGTGCGCTAAGCACGGAAAGTTTGCCAAGAGTGTGTTATTATTTTTTATTTTTTCGTTAAATCACTATATCTACCCGAGCGAAGCCGGGGCGGGCTGCTAGTGTATTATATTATTTTAAAAAAATATATTAATTGCCAAGCATTTTTATCAATTATATAATCAGCAACGCAAGAAAAGGATTAATGAGCGGTGTATCTAAAGAAACACAAGAAAAAGAAAAACGAGAAAAATATTGTCGCGCAATTAAGCATGAAACATATGATATATTGAAAAACAAATATTTAATTTAATGATCTCCGTGTTGGCAGCTCTCTGCGCTACAAAGTAGATGCGCCATTGATTCACGTATTAATACGCTGCCAGCTTATTTTATAAGCTGATCGATATTTTTAGTGACAAGATTCTGGAATCTTTTTCAAGAATGTTGGCGTAACCCTTGAATACAACTCTTTCGGCGTATCAAATTAAAAAAAAATAATTATGATGTTTGCCGAATCATTTTTAAGGAGCCCTTGGCAGGAATTTCGGGGGACTGCACGGCTTTTGCTTTAGTTTGTTTTTCCAAATTGCTTCTATTATTGTAATTAGGTACTATAAATACCCATGTTTATGAACAAAGTGTGGAATAACTAAAATAAAGTGTTATGGTGCGGCTGTACTGAGATTTACTTAGCGGGCTGGTGTTTGCTCTCCTCGTTGCGTCGTTTAAGATCAAGCCAGTAGAGCCAGTGGACTCGTGGGAATTGTCGCCAGGGGCTCCGTCGAGATATAGAAACCTATATATTAAAAAGATCAGCGAAATTAATTTCACCATCATTTCGCTGATACACAAGCAAGAATGACTCAAAAAATAACTAAACACTGGCTAAAATAAGCTTCTGAATGAAGTTTGAGGGCCAAACAGAAGAAAAGGAAAAAAACATTTAAAGAACATTCCATATTTAAATGTCTGCAAACAGGATTATCTTATCTCTATGTTTGCAAACTTTTAAATATTAATTTGAAAAGCGAACACAAATACCAATGGTTGTGCAACTCACCCGGTGTCATAACATCTAATAATTGATACACAGATATTAATTGAATTTAATGATGTACGTCTTGGCAGCCGCCATCTTATTTTATGAGCAGATCGACATTTTTGGCGACAGGTGTCGGTGCGTGATATGACTGGTATTAATATACGGAATCATTATTTTAGCGGTACAATGTTGCAAAGCTATTTCATTGCTCACGAATCTCTCTCATCCGAGGAACTTTATAGCCCACGCGTGGACATGTTAAGCAACCAATGTTTTAGTCGTGGTAGAGCCAAGCTACCTCCCCATGTCCTTTGCCAAACTCCTTGAAGCCAGCAATGCTCCTGTTACACCCTGGGGTTGCATTCCATGGGATCGCTTACCATCAGGTGACGCGCTTGCGTCGTAGACCATAATAATAAACACAAAAAGTGCCGGATTGGTGACCGCGAGTAACCAAATATATCGAGAGACTAACAGGTTGCGCTCTGCCAACTGAGCTACCACCTAGACCTGGTTCAAGCCCCGCCCGCATGAAATAATTTCACCATAGTTTATTTCTTAATTTAATAACAGTAAATCAAAATAGCATTGTGAATGCAAAATAAAATACTTATAAAAATATCTTATAGTGATTGTGACCGCAAAAGCAAGTACATATTTCAAAACAATTTTAGTAAACGTTACGTTCAAACCAGCACTAATCAGCCATTGTTTCGGAAGCCATTAAATTCTTATACGAAATCAAAACAAAACGTGAATACTCGAAATTCGAAGGCGTAAATAAATATAACTGTTCCGTACACCTAGTAAATGTCATTTTAATTCGTTCTTCTCCATACACCGTGACGTCATTACAACAACGAGGAACTTCCACAAATTTCCTTTGCCATTAAAAAAAATAAGCATAAACTCTGTCATAAACAGTTTAAAGATGAATATTGAATGAGAAATGTGTTTGGGAATGTAAAATCTTATTTCAAAATTCGAAGACACTGGCAGTTAATAAAACAAAAGTTTGCATTATTACAAAAGAATAAAGACTAAAGTCTGGTGGCAAAATATATTGAATGCAAAACAAGTGACTATTGCACTCGACAAAAATAAATTGAACTTTATGGTTTTCACTATAAGGTTGGCAATAATGTCGAAGATGTAGACTAAAAATGGTGATCATAGAAATCGCTCGATTGTGGTGAATAGGTGACAATACGTTTTTTGTCTGATATTTTATATGTAAACAGCGAGCATTCATTTCGGGTAGCTTATGGTGACACCGATGTGCTGTAATGTGTTTTTAAATGATTTCTGATTTCCCTACACGTTTATCTATATCGACTTTTAAGTATTTGTTAGAGGTGTTTATGAGATTCTATTCTTGTACTTTGTAGGTGAATACAAGTTTGACAGATCTAGGTTATGATATTAATGCTCTGGCTAAAGCAGTTATTAACGTAACATATATCTATCTTAACATATAACGTATAAAACAGCTATCTTAGAACATTATGTGTACGGTACACACCGAAGCGAAGGCAGACTCAAAATGTCACATCTAGTACAGGAAAAGAAGTTCCAAAATATAACATTATAAAATCCTTGTCATTTCTTGCTTGTTTTTCGTGTAAGTGGCCAACACTGGTGTCAGATTCTTCAAGCTGCCTAGTAGCAGCCGGGACCAACGGCTTAACGTGTCTCCCATTTCTGGGCGATCTTTTCCCTTCTTAGCTCGTATACTGCAGCTGCCTCTTTTATCCGGAGGTCAAGGGGTAGTATTCCTGCTACGAGGGCCGAATTCAGTTATACCATTCGTTATGCATTGCAAGTATCTGCGCTGCCTCGTTGTACCAGCGAAAGTATTTTAATGGCTCCAACAAGGTTATAATCACAAGGATAGGATAAAAAATGACACATATAATATCCAGTACAAGGAAAAAAAAACGAGAATTGTATTTGATGTCACCAAAAGTAACATAACGTACAGAATTCCGAAATTCATCCCTCAAGAATATACATGGTAAATGTTTTATCATTTTGGACCCTTAAAGGGGTGACTCAGACCATCAGAATGAACAACTTTTCCTATGGGAACAATGCTGGGAACTCAAAAAAAAATACGACATTCTCATACAAAATCCGGGCGGCGCAACTTTTTTGTATAGAAATCACAATTTTTTTTTGAGTTCTCAGCATTGGTCTCATAGAAAAAGTTGATGATATTGATGGTTTGAGCCACTCCTATAAGGGTCCAAAACAATCAAAATTTCAGCATGTATATCTATCGGGCTAGTTGTTACTAAAAATTGTATAAAAAACATAATCTCACTACAAATATCTATCTACGGGTACAGCGGCCGTTAAGGAGCAATCTACTTAATGGAATTTCAATTTCAGTGCGACATAACAAATCCAACTACGATGCAATATCCGGACGGACGATATATATATAAAAATGTGGGGTTGTACGTCTGTTTATCTGTTTGATTTACATATTTATTCCTTGGAGATAGACAAAACTAGCTCCGTGGCGCAGCGGTCAACACGCCAGCCTGCGACACGGAGTGACCGGGTTCGATCCCCGGCCAGGTCAAGATGGAAAATGATCTTTTTCAGATTGACCTGGATCTTGGATGTTTATCTATATATGTATTTGTTATAAAATATAGTATCGTTGAGTTAGTATCCCATAACACAAGTCTCGAACTTACTTTGGGGCTAACTCAATCTGTGTGATCTGTCCGTATATATATAAAAAAAAAAAGTTCTATGTTTTAAAGCTTTTCTTAAGTTTCACCTGTCCCGGTGTTTGTCTGTAGTCAAATCTTGCGAGTTAAGTTTATTCCACTTCCCCGTTACCGATTGAGCTAAAATTTTGTATGCATGTGTAAAATGAATGACAATACAATATTATGGAATTGCTGCGCTGGTCTGATGATGGAGTCAGAAGGTGGCTATAACTCTTAAACTATACAAGGTACACCAACCGTCTTTGAGCTCACTTGATTTGTCTTGGAAAGCACTTATAAATAAATAATAATAATAAATAAATATCCTATAGGGACAAATCACACAGATTGAGCTAGCCCCAAGGTAAGTTCGAGACTTGTGTTATGGGATACTAACTCAACGATACTATATTTTATAATAAATACATATATAGATACACATCCAAGACCCAGGCCAATCTGAAAAAGATCATTTTCCATCTTGACCTGGCCGGGGATCGAACCCGGGCACTCTCGTGTCGCAGGCTGGCGTGTTGACCGCTACGCCACGGAGCTGTCTAGCACTTTACAGTGTGGATTCGCATATGATAAAAGCTTGTCACAACAATGTAATTTTTGCAATAAAACTTATTTTTAAAATAGAAACAATTGTTGGTCGTTGAAAAACTTTTCAAAATATAACTTAGTCATTAATCAAAAACCGCTACCTTTAGACTTTACTATCTTTAGTGGTAATTATGCCAGGCTGACACACATGAGGTCCCAGATTCAATTCCCGATCAGTTCAAAATGGGAAATGATCTTTTTCAGATAAACCTGGGTCTTGTATGTTTATCTATTTAAGTATTTCTATAAAATATAGTATCGAGTATAAGTATCCCATAACACAAGTCTCAAAATTAATTTTGGGGTAGCCCAATCTGTTTGATTTGTCCGTATATTTATCATCAATAGTAATAATAATCAATACTAATAATAAATCTGTAAGGGTTGGTCATGGAGTAAGTTACTTTATTTTCAGAGATATCGTGTTTATAAGCTGATACTGAAACTAAATTGACGATTTTTAGATATTTTTTCTGTATATGTGTATGTATGTTCCTCTTTTAACTGAATTTTATGAAACTTGGATAAACATTGAGACGTACAGGACACACATAAGACGTGGCTCCCATACAAATGTACGCGAACGGAGTCGCAGGCACACCTAGAAAGTTAATAAAATGCTGCGCCCACTAGGTTTCGATCTTGACACTCATCATCATCATTTCGAGTAGGTGTCACGGTCAATCGACTATGCACACCCCGGTGTCAGAGTTCTTCAGAACCGCCTTTCGGCCTCTGACGTGGTTCCTTTAACGACTATCAGATGGAAGCCGGGACCACCGGCTTAACGTGCCTTCCGAAACACGGAATCATCTTTATTATCAGACAATCAGGTGATTCAAGCCTGCAATGTCCTAACCAAACTGGAAACAACTAAACAAAGTATGCTTCCGGTGGGAATCGAAACCACGACCCCCGGGTCAACAGGCAAACGCCTTAACCACTGGACCACGGAGGCTGTTATACTCATCGAACACAAGAAAAACATTCTAACCGAAAAACAACATCTATTTCAAAACCTTTATAAACTAAACCCAAGCAACGCCGACATAAAACACTAGTGTTTAATATCGGAACAGCACCCGGTAAAAAGAAAAATCTATACCGAGGCGACAGGGTGGGGGCGCCCCCACCGATCTATCCGGGAAGTACATCTTGAGCTGACTCGTTTTTCAACTAGCTGGAATAGTTTTATGTAACGTAGTACGCTTTTTGTCGCTAGTATTTTGTAGCTAGTATTTACTGATACTACGTGATATTTTTAAAGATAAGGAAGTGGACTTAATAGGAAGTACAGTTGTATTTGGAATAGTGACACAATGGTCATATGAAGCGTTCTTAAAAATTTTCGCGCTTTAGGCACATAATTATGTATATGAACGGGACTTAGCACGAACCTTTAAGTAGAAAAGTTCGAGCTTAGTAAAAGCTCTACTAAAACTTACCTACTAAATCGTTTTTAACCGCGTCTACGCCTAAATTTTAGTCTTGTTATTAATTTTTATTTATTTATACGTCTTATGTCCCTAGTTAGGTATATAAATCCCTGGATTACGATTTTTATAAGTCCCTGATAAAATAGTTTTAATAAAAATATAAGTATTAAGAATTAAGAATATTTTTTTCTGGCTTACAATAAATGAAAAGCGCCACAATGAAGTTCAGAACAGGATCACGTCTTTACTTTTTACATGGGAGACACAGCCTATCTAGTATTATAGGTGTGAAAGGAAGTTTGTTTTAACATATGACTAGCTCCGTGGCGCAGCGGTCAACATGCCAGCCTGCGACACGGAGTGACCGGGTTCGATCCCCGGCCAGGTCAAGATGGAAAACGATCTTTTTCAAATTGGCCTGGGTCTTGGATGTCTATCTATATATGTATTTGTTATCAAATATAGTATCGTTGAGTTAGTATCCCATAACACAAGTCTCGAACTTACTTTGGGGCTAGCTCAATCTGTGTGATTTGTCCGTAAAAAAAAAAAAAAAAAAAAAAAAAATTTGTTTATTTATAACACTTTCACCTCTTAACTACTAAATCGTAAAAATTTGTATTTTTATCCGGGAAAATGTACCTTCTGTTTCCGAGAAATCTAAACTAATGGGGAATCGAGGGTGCAAGCTGGTAAATTAAATAAAGAAATAAAATACCTATTAAGTAGGTACCTACTTTATTTTTGTGCCAAAAGTTATTAGCCTAAAGAATTGACAAAGCAACAGATATTGGCACGACCTTTTCCAATATGGGGCAGGGCCGGGTGCCCAATAACTTTTTTTTGTGATACAGGACGGCAAACGAGCAAGCGAGACACCTGATGGTAAGTGATCACCGCTGCCCATGGACAACTGCAACACCAGGGTGCGACAGGTGCGTTGTCGGCTTTTCAAGGAGTTGGGGGAAGGAAATCGGGAGGGGGAGGGGGAAGGATGGGCCTCCGGCTCTCTCACTCACCGGACGAAGCATAGAAGCGGTAAAGCTTCTACTCAGACGTGTATTTTCTGTGAGAGTGTGGTACTTCCCCGGACGAGCCGGCCCATTCATACTACTAGCAATTCATTTTGCCGGTAGCGTGGCTCTATCACGACTTAAAACGAACCTGTGACAAGGTTCGTTCACTTTAGCCCCATCACTAGCTATAGATAGATACCTACGTACGAGACTTATAATGACGGCACTTAGATATAGACGTTTCTTTAACTAGAAAATCCGAGTAACGAGACACACCCATAGATTTCTAAGTAAAATACGATTGGAAGGGTAAAATGTATTTGTCAAATAACTACTGGTCCAACCCGGCTTCGCGTAGCTTTTGATACAGTATGATACCACATGTAAAAAAAAAATGGTATAGGTCTATACCATTTTTTTTTTACATGTGGAAAATGCGTTATGCATACTGATCTGCTACGGGGGTACAGAACAGTTATGCGGGACTCGCACCCGCTAAAAACCACATGATTGCTCTTTACACGCCATGTTACCGGAATGGTGGGCACGGTGGAGCTGCCACCACTCTTCCACCAGGTACCTACACATTACTCAATGGGCATATTTTCTAAAAAAATACTTTTCAATATAATTAGTCCGTCTGGTAGATTTTTGAAAAATATCGGATACGTATTTTTTCTTTTGTCAATCAAACAAAAAATTATAAAGATATAGCCCGTTTATGTTACGCGTGACGTCACTGTTCGGTACACTTTTTACCGGCCTGTTGCGTCATGAGCCCCATTCCTGAACTTTGATGAGCTTTATCTTTATCCCCTTTTGTTAGATAGAAAAAAAAATATACGTGTCTAATATTTTTTGATAATCTATAGGCGGACTAATTTTTAAAATGGTATTTTATAGGAAACAAGCCTATTCTTACATTTTTCCTGGAGAAATACATGATATTAAGCAAGTTTCACTACATAACAATTGTGTTAGAGACTGAAGCTTCAACTGTTGTTTTAGATACCACAAAAGACTGTCCAAGATAAACAAAAACGCATCAATCAATAAAAATCCACAAAATTACAAAACGAACGCGGAAAATGGAAAAACGCATCGTAAACGCTCATACATAGGTTCAGTGCATTTACCAACCCCGAGCCTGACCGTATATATCCGTAAACGCAGAAAAAAAGGCGAAGAAAATCTACGTGACGTAAAAACGCGGCCGATAGCCAATGGCATATCGAACCTTCGACGCTAACTGACCAATTCAAATCGACCTCTCTAACCTTTCAAACGTAGAGCACTGAAATCTCCATCGCGGATCAACTTATATTGGATGTGAAGTATTGAGAACCAACGGCGAGCTCTGATTGGTTGATCGGTTCCGCGCGATTGGACAGCACCGCGCACACTCGAACCGATACTCGTTTACCACGTTCGACGTTTCCCATGTGGATGTGTGCGCTGAAACGCCTTCGTATCGATAGGTATTACGGTATTGACGGTTAACGGTATTGGCTTGATTTGTGACGCCTCCAGCGAGCGTTCTAAATTTAAATGATCGGTTCTGATTGGTAATCGATCCGGATTTTAAATCGATTCGAATTTATTTCTTTTAAAACAAAGGAATCAACGTATATGCAACTTACGCAAGCATACCTATTACTACAAAACGCTTCAAATTCACCTTTGCAAAGTTTATTAAATAGGTATGGGTTTTAACTTGCATGTAAGTATTGGTAGGTACCTAAGTAATTTCAATTAAAGCAGTAGCGCTGTTTTTAAGTACCTATCTAATCTGTCCATCTTCATAAAAATCTTTGTGCATCTGTCACCAAGAACCAAAATTAGCTCGGCGAGTTCTAAATTTAAATCATACTCCAAAGAATTGGAATCCATACCTTTTTAAACAAAGGATCTAATTGGTATGCGGTATACGCACACGTTTTAATTTTTCAAGCAAAAGAATCTATTACTATACAGCCACATGAAATACTTATTTGCATAAATACGTTCCAAACTCGAAAACATTCGCTAAAATTAATGACTCATTTCATTAGCAGTGAAAACAAAAAGGCTGTATAAGAAGAGAGGTTCATCACGGAAAGTATTAATGGAAAAAGCACAATCCCGTTCACTGTTCACCAGTAATATTTAACGAACTCTAGATAACGCAAATATATGCGCTTTTCCGTGTACTTATTTAAAATGGAAAAATATTTTTCCTACGCCGTGCGCCGGACGCGGAGATGGTGGTAAATGCGTTTTCTGTATTCAAGGAAAGGGTTTTGGATATTGAAAATGTTTATAAGCGTTTTGTTCGTTTGTAATGAATCATCTAGGCTATATATAACAACTTACCCCAGAGAACATACATCGATATACTTACTTTTTAGGGGTCCGTACCTCAAAAGGAAAAAACGGAACCCTTATAGGATCACATAGTTGTCCGTCTGTCTGTCTGTCAAAACCTTTTTCTCTTTGGAGCTGTGAAAAAATCAAACTTCTAAGCCAATGCAATCAAAAGATACAGGTAGTTATGCCGCATATTTTAGTGTTTTTTTCGACATTCGCAAGGGAATCAAAACCTACAGGGTACTTCCCATGAACTCAGAATCTTGAAATTTGGTACGAAGCAACGGCCTATAGCACAGATAAAGGAAAAATTGCGAAAAGCATTAATTTTGAGTTAAATCATATAATAAAAATATTTTCATCCTGCACTCTCACTCACCGAACGAAGCATAGAAGCGATAAAGCTTCTACTCAAACCTCGATTATCTGTGGGAGTGTGGTACTTTCATGCTATTAGCAACAATTTATTTTGCCTGTAGCGTGTCTTTACCACAACTGAAGATAAGTAATTTAATTAATGAAGGTAATATTTAGATCTCTTATTATATAAATATAATCCTCATTATAAAAACTCAGCATCCTCGCTCTGTAATCAGCAGTATCGTCCTCTAGATATTCGCCATTCGGTCGAGGCATCGCTCGCACTCCGCTCGCTAAAGACAGTTATACACTGAAGGCCTGTTAATTAAATCACTTCGAAATATACATTGAATAAGAAAACTATGGAAGCAGTATTGCGCATAAAAACTAACACCACGCAAAGTAGCTCAAAGCGGGATAGGGAAGCTAGATTTTTTCGCGAACTAGTCTGCCGCGCGCTCCGTGACGGAAGGACACATCGATGGGGCATTTAACAATATTGTTTGAACATCGGTAAAATTTTAAGGAATTAAGAAAAATATACTTCTTGTGTAGTAAAGTGGTGCAGGAAACGCAAGGAAAGACGAAAAAATGCTGGAGTAACTTATCATTGGTAGGTAGGGCAGCTTGCGGCGAGCTGCTATCCTATTTACCTCCGCTATGTTGACACCATAGCGTTAATTAGATATGTTGACACCGGCCTGTGACCTTGACACGGCCAATCGCAAACTAGCTTCATCTATGAGTGTTTAAGATTTTTGTTGTGATTTGAGTTATGTTTCTTTGCGTAAATTGGACTGATATTGAATCGATAATTGTATGAGAGTTACGCTTCCTATTTTTTTCTAATTCAATGGATATATATAGATTGATCAGTTGATCGGCGACTTTGTATCGGAAGCTTACATTTATTTTTCGATTTTTATCGTTTTTCTTGCAATTCTGTATTCCATTAGGGATTCTGATTTCAGGATTTTAGTATACCTAGTTCAGAGACACAGATATGTTTTAAAAATGCTTCGTGAGGCTATTGTAATGAAATCTTACGAAGATCATCATCGGGGCGAGTGTTCACGATAGTGTCACTTCCCTTAAAGCACCAAAGTTCGAGAGAAGCTGTCTTCGTAACATAACGAAACTTCATTGAATCCGACGAATAATGAATAAAATGTGAGTAAAAGTGTTATTCTTTAATGACTTGACTGGTTTTGAATATTCTCTCGTAAGTCCCACTGTGCCTCTTGCCTACAGTACATATCTGGTACATGACGCCCGCAGTCGGAATATGCTCGATATACTGCACGTCGGCTCCACTCGATCCCAGTGAAACATTGCGAAGCTAGTGCTGCGATTTTATCGATAAATATTTGTACGAATGGAATCACTATTCGGCTTTACTTTTTATCTTAAGCATTATTTATTTTATGTCATCATCATCATCAGGTCCTTTTTTAGTCTCCACTACAGGAGCACGACCCTCTCTATACTACTAGAGCCACACTTGGCCAGAGCAGCCAGAGGACTTGGCCTACACTCTCCACGCTGGCCAGACGGGTTGGAGAGCTCTCTTAGATGTGTATAAGCTTTGTTTAGCTTGTATTTCCTAAGTCGCCTTCTACGACATCCACGGGAAGACTTGGAGTGGTCCTATTCTACTCTGCCGGATACCACACGGCTATTATTTTATGTAACTGATCAGATTTATCTAATAGGTACTTCCAAATCCCTACATAAAACTATAAATGCTAAAGTAACTCTGTCTGTCTATCTATTACGCTTCAACCACTGAACTGGCTATCAATGTAGTGTGAAATGAAGTTAATTTGAGGCTCGGAGAAGGACATATGGTGTCTTAATTCCCGAAAAAAGTTCCTGTTTTACGCGTCTATATTACTATAAACATATACATCACATATTTTTCCTTGCAGGGTAGACCAAGCCCAGGTCTATAATATGTAAATATATTGTGATCTATTCACGCAGATGAGCTAGCCCTACAGCATTGTACGGTGATAGACTATGTCTCTGTGAATCTGACTTGCATTTGACCAGTTTTAATTCGTAAAACAAGGCTTCACAAACAAAATACATTCCTAATACAAATAAATTAATTAATTATCAAATTATATAAAAATCGTGATAATTAGAAATATCGATAGAATAAGCCCCATCACTACTCAAACTTTCAATATAATATTTCGCATTTATAATAGTGATGTGCAAAAATTTCACCAGATGACTCTTATTCCAGCCCAAGTTTATAAAGTTTCGATGTAGCCTGCTCTCTGTAGTATTTCTATAGGTACTCTTTTAATTCCCAATTCGGGATTCTATCTAAGTTGTGTATACAATTTTGTGTGTTCATCAGACTTACGCTTCAAGATTACTAATAAGATGTCCAATACGGCTCTTTTTTTCAATCGACTTCAAAAAAGAAGGAGGCAGTCGTTTCGACTTCGGACTTTTTATATAAAATTGATTGGTGAAAGTAAAATTGATTTATATAGAATGATGACAGGCTAACCAGCATCGCTACTTTCAACCTTATTTCAATACGAACATATAATATATCGCGCGATGACCGCTACAAGCGAATACAGCGCTTTAAGTCCACGACACGATATAAAAAAAAAAAACAAATCTATTCAACATAAAACGGAATGAAATGAATATAGTTTTAAAACTATCATCGAGTTTTCGAGGTACGGACTCAGCAAATTACTTTTTATGAACTCTATATGGAAGGGCAAACGCAACTTCGATTTTTATACTACTGCTCTGGTAATATGTTTAATGTTTCTTATTTAAAGGCTATGTATGTTTGTATGTTCGGTCAGGGGTGTTATCCTCTCAAGACGTCTACCCGTTAGGGCCAGTTAGGCTGGCCGAGGTCCGCTCCGATCCCTCTCATTTCAGATTTTTTTAAATAAGCTACTAAAGCATTTCTTTGACCTTAGAGACCCAGCCCTTAAAATTTTTGCTCTTAATTTAATGGAACTTAAATACCATTCATTTTCTTCTTCTTTATCCTGCCCTTTTCCCATTATTTGGGGTCGGGTCTCCTCACTCTTCTGCGCCAGGTTAATTTATTCTGGATAGTCTTTTCAGGCAAATGGGCTTCTTTGAGGTCTCTTTGCATTTTAGACAACAAGGTTAATGGCGGGCGGCCTCTACCTTTCTTCTTCTCAGGCAGATCCAGTGCAATCTGTACCACATGGTCTTTATTTCTTCTTTTAACATGTCCGTACCATCTGAGGCGGTTTTCAGTAAGTTTGTGTGTAAATACCATTCGTTTTCATTAAAAAAATATTTTCAAAACTAACATCGAGTTACTGAGGTACGGACTGTGCAAACACACCCATTTTATGAACTCCATAAAGAACGGAACTTGCAACACTTTGATTTTATTTAAAAACAAGGTGAAAATAACTTGCAGTTAGCGCGGATATTGAAAAATTTTAAATTCCGCCATTATATGGTTTCGCCAAAGTAAATGTTATGAATGGGGCTAGCTGGCATCTAGTTTTTGTTTGGGAAAATGCTAAATTTTGGGCGCCAAAATATTTTTTATTTCATTTAAACATCTTAATTGACCAGTAAAGGTACAGAGGGTGGAATCACTTCGTGTAGTTTTGAATACTTGTCACAATCAACAACAAATCCTTATCCTTACTAATAATTATAAATGCGAAAGTGAGTTTGTTTGTTTACCTTTCACGCCGTAACTACTGAACCGATCATCATGAAATTTTGCATACAAGTTCTCTGGAGTACGTTGAAGGACAAGGCTACCTTTTATGCCGGGAAAAAGTACTGTTCCCGAGGGATCGACATGGACGCGAGCGAAAACGAGGACGAAAGCTAGCTTTCTTCCTCGTTTTCGCTCGCGTACCGATACCTACTGGTACTTAAATAAATTGATTTAGGCGTTACATTGCGAAAGCTAAAGTTACCCCTTTGGATTTTAACAATTTTACGGGGTAGACAAATCCTTCATCACCTTCTACTATTTCTACAAGCAAAACAATACTTTTCCCCCAGAAGTAATTTGCATTTTACACGTCCGCGGGTCAGACAGAGCCCTAATCGTCTTCTATCTGCGGTATGAAGGAGGAAGCTGACACATTCGACGTTTTTGCTCCCAGATGATAAAAAAGACAATATTTTTACAAGTGTTTTATGTTGCATTCATTAGATTGAATTGTGCGGTAGCTCAGATGGCAGAGCAATAGGTCATAGGTCGCCGGTTCAAGTCCCGCCCGCATGAAATTTTTACACCATATTTTATTTCTTAATTTATTGAGAAAAAAAAACAAGTTTATTCATACAAAGAGTACCAGGACTCCAACCTCTCCAACCCGTCTGGCCAGCGTGGAGAGTGTAGGCCAAGTCCTCTGGCTACTCTGGCCAAGTATGGCCCTAGTAGTACAGAGAGGGTCGTGCTCCTGTAGTGGAGACTAAAAAAGGACCTGATGATGATGATGATGACTCCATGAATAGATAGGAGATACCTTAAAGCAAGAAACTAACAGATGCGGTGCGGCGGAGGCGCGCCACAGAAGGCGAAAAGTCAAAACAACAGAATATTAACTTAAAGAGTATGTAGCATAAAGTCGATTTTTGTAGTGCGCCCGGCGCCATCATGCGGCGCGAAGCAAAAGAGACGCGCGCTGCATGAGTGCGCCGGGCGCACTACAAAAATCGACTTTATGCTTACATACTATTAAGGTTAATATTTTGTTGTTTTGACTCTGCGCCGCTTGTGGCGCGCCTCCGCCGCACTGCAACTGTTAGTTTCTTGCTTAACACCTTTCAGAAGACAAGAAAATCTACTAAGTAACCCCCTTTGAGCTTCCGCGAGTACATTGCATTTTAACAAGTTTCGAATACTTTATGCATAGACATTACAGCCTTATGGAGAAATTTTCATCCTTGTAGGGTCGTACGGAATAGGGATGTTCGATCCAGGAGGGTTTATTCTTTTGGTCTTTCGATCTTCAGTTCTGTTTACCCTTGAAAATGTGATACTTGGATTTTAATCCGATATGTCATCATCATCATCATTTTAATCATTTGGCTAGCTCCGTGGCGCAGCGGTCGACACGCCAGCCTGCGACACGAGAGTGCCCGGGTTCGATCCCCGGCCAGGTCAAGATGGAAAATAATCTTTTTCAGATTGGCCTGGGTCTTGGATGTGTCTATATATGTATTTGTTATAAAATATAGTATCGTTGAGTTAGTATTCCATAACACAAGTCTCGAACTTACTTTGTGGCTAGCTTAATCTGTATGATATGTCCGTATAAGTATATTTATTTATTAGAAGTCTAATACTGCACAAAGGCATCTCCCAAGATTTCTTCGTTCCAAGTGCGGATTTTGCCATACTCACCACGCTTAGCTGGTGGGTTGGCCAGCGCAGATTACTTTGCTTCTAGATTCTCTTTCCAAATCCAACAATTTTCTATTGTTCTCCAGCTTAAAAATGCTTCGCCATGGTTCGCCTTTCTTCGCCACACCAAGGGTGGTGAGTGTGGCAATATCCTCCCATGGAACGAAGAACGTCGGGAGAGGCCTTTGTCCAGCAGTAGACTTCTTATAGCACAAAATAATAATTATGATGATGACATAATTCCTCAGACATCTACAACATGTGGAGTTCTGTTTTAATTTTCATTTTTTTTATATACATGGTGAAACTTTGATCGTTCTGGACCCTTAAAGGGATGATTCAGCCCGTCGATATAAACAACTTTTCCTATGGGACCAATGCTGGGAACACAAATTTTTTTTTGACTTTCCCATACAAATAGACCGGGCAGCCGAAATTTTTATATGGGTTCCCGGCATTGGTCCTATAGGAAAATTTGTTCATATTGACGGTCTTAATCACCCCTTTAAGGGTCCAGAACGACCAACATTTCACCGTGTATAGGACGGCAAACGAGCTAGCGAGTCACCTGATGGTAAGCGATCAGCGCTGCCCATGGACAACTGCAACACCAAGGTGTAACAGGAGCGTTGCCGGTCTTTCAAGGAGTTGGGAGAAGGACATGGGGGGAGAAAATGGGGGAAGGATGGGCCTCCGTCTCTTTTACTCATCGAACGAAGCATTGAAATGGTAAAGGTTTTACTCAAACATGATCACTCACTCATTTTAATCAAAAATGAATTCTGCCGATAGCGTGGCTCTACCACACTAAAATTACACCCCTAAGAACGCGACTATTAATATATTTTGGTCTTGCAAACTTTGGCTCATATCCTGCCAGAGATAAAAAACTAAATACTTACTTACTAAATTTCCATCACTATGCAAAATTGCATACATTTTCCCCGTAATTTCCTTTGTGCATTCCCCAGGTGCAAGCCCTATTCACCGGTAGCCAATAGCAGCGTCCAATTTAAATATAGAACGCCCGAAGCGAACTCTTGAATATACGTATCTGCCGAATTTTTACGAACAGACATCTGTGCTCGAAAGTGAGGATTTATTTCACTGTTATAGTTTCCTACTAAGTCAGATGTTCTCAAACTCTTTTATTTTTCTTAAAAGCGTGTGGCTTCTTTGGTTCTTTGGACCACAGTTTTGCTTTCCAGGTTCTTGATTGCTGTGAAACTATTGACATAAGTTTACACTTATAATTATATAAAATTATTTGGTAAAGATTTTACTGGCCGGCTCCTCAAATCAACCGTCTTTAGGTATGCTTTTGTTCTTCAGTCGCTCGGTCACTAAATCTGTAGAAAGGGATGGAGTGATTAATAAGTATAAAATATCATCAACGTAGGGGATTTCCTTGATTGCCTTGTCAAGTGTGATGCGTCGATGAGCCCGGGTTCGCTATTGTGACATCTTCCTGGCTGACACCAACCCTCTTGGGGTAGCTCCAAAACCGCGGCGTAAACCTGTTAAAATAAAGTAAAAATATTTGCTCTCTCCGGGAATCGAACCCGATGCATCTCGTGTAAAAGGCTGGTGAGCTAACCACTGAGTCACATAGGGCGTCCCACACATACTTAGCATATTTTTTATCTTATGTCGATATTTCAGTAAGTGCGATGCCAAAAAGAATCTATCATGGCACATATCAATTTTTATAGATGTATATCTATATATTTGCGTTTCATTCATTACGCATGGAGGAGGAGGGGTTAACCATTGAGTGTCGTGTCGTAAACCCCTCCGGATAAGACGTAAACCCCTCTGGATAAGACGTGAACCCCTCTGGATAAGACGTGAACCCCTCTGGATAAGACGTGAACCCCTCTGGATAAGACGTGAACCCCTCTGGATAAGACGTGAACCCCTCTGGATACGACGTGAACCCCATGCAGGTCATCATAGTCCCCTGGATGTAGAAAAGAGCATTTTGAGAATCACTGTCCTTGAGAATATGTAATAGAAATGCTATCATGTGAGCTATAGTGTTTTAATTCAATCGAAAATCGCTCTTAGCGTTTTAAGTTACGGTTGTTTTTCGATTGGATGCCTTTGTTTAAGGTACTAGGTTAATAGCATTTGTTTCCGCCATCTTGATTTATTTTGAAGTACTTTTAGTCTTTCGCTTTTACAAAGTAATAAATTGATTGTCCTGTGTACCTTCAGAAATTGTTTTAGGATTTTAAGTCAACTTTTCTCTTTGCAGCATGTTCAGGATGCATCCTCAGCTAAGATATCCCGAGGCCCGAAGACCGCTATTAAGTCAGCGGGTTAGTTTATACTACATAGCGGCCCGTCCCGGCTTCGCACGGGAAGATATAGGTATCTAAATAGCCTATGTTCATCAGGTTCTCTCATCATTTTTTTCTGTATGTATGTCTATATGTATGTACCTCCATAACTCTTAAAATAATTAACTGAATTTTATGAAACTTTGTAGATAAACATTTAGACACAGGATAGGCTACTTAATTTTGTTCTCCAGTTATGATAAGATGTGCCCCCAATACAAATATAACATCAAATGTACGCGAACGAAGTCGCGGGCACTGCTAGTTATCAATAATCTTTCATGTAAAAAAAAACTGACTTAAATCAAACTACTGCACCGATTTTGATAAAAATCAATTTATAAGCATATTCACCCTTTCAAGCAAAAATAGATTTTCCATATCAGTTCCAAAATGACCAGATATGATATAACAAACATTAAAAAAACATAATACCGCCTCCTTTTTAAAGTCGGTTAAAACTTAAGTGCTACTTTAAAATTAAAATGGAGGTACCAAGACGAAATGCAATATCAAGATGCAATTCCATCATCAAGCTTCTAGGAAACTACGTCAATAGTGTCGAAATTCTAAAATGTATGCAACAATACTGCACATTGCACCAATACACCTGGGGGGTAAGTGGGTCCGTCGCCCGGGGGGCGGTCCACCCCCACCGAGGGGGGCAGCGCTACGTGTGAAGCGATTTTTTCTAAATTATATTTTATGTCTCCGTATATACGAGATTTTCTATGCAACGTGGAGTTTTGTAAGGATGAACTTTTGAAGATACTGAAATCAAAGATTTGGTTTGGGGAACTTGAGTTTTGGAAGATTTTAAAGTTAAATTTGAACTAGCGTGAATGTTAAAGTAATGTTTGAAGTTTAAGAGAATTTTACATACATAGTATCACGTCTTTTTAACTTGCGGGGTAGACAGAGACTAGGTCTATACAGCGTGTAAATTAACCCTCGACGTTCCCGTAACGGGGTGATTCTGCCCATCAATATGAACAACTTTTCCTATGGGAACAATGATGGGAACTCAAAAAAAATTCGACATTCCCATACAAACTGGCCGGGCGGCAGAACTCTTTTGTATGGAAATGCCGATTTTTTTTGAGTTCGTCCCGCATCAATGTCGATCCCTCGGGAATAGTACGTTTTCCCGGGATAAAAGGTAGCCTATGTCCTTCTCCGTACTCCAGAGAACTTATATACACAATTTCATGATATCGGTTCAGTAGTTACGGCGTGAAAGCGTAACAAACAAACTCACTTTCGCATTTATAATATTAGTAAGGATAAGGATTTAGCATATTAGAGGGCGTGTAGACGGAAAACGGATTCAAAATATTGATGGGTTGCTAGCCGCATCGCCTATTGACATGATTCCGCAGACTTTCGCCCATTCCCTCGATCGGCTTTTACGATCTGCGAAGAGAAGCAGCTGGCACATTCTACTTATTTTCTTTTCTCCCAGACCAGCATGGAAGAGAACTGGTGTTATTAAGTCCTATAATGGGACAAATCACACAGATTGAGCTAGCCCCCACAGTAAGTTCTGGACTTGTGACGTGGGATACTAACTCAACGATACTATATTTTATAATAAATACTTACATTGATAAATATCCAAGACCCAAGCCAATCTAAAAACGATCGTTCTTCATCTTGACCTGACCGGGGACCGAACTCAAGACTGCAGTTCAAATGCACTTGCTACCACTGAGCCACAGAAATCATCTACTGATATTCATATAACCTATCCTATTGGGTTATTCCGTAGGTGGTGCATGGTCGATTGACCGTGTCACCTTCTCGAAATGAATGAATGAATTCCGTATTCATCCCACGTTATTTATGTAACTCCTGTATCAACCAGAGCTATAGCCTCATTTAAAACTTACTTCCAGGAAAGAAAAAGTGTTGATAGCACACTAGTTCTACACTACTAGATCCCATCACTGTTTTGATTCCCTTTTCCATCTACACGCCCTCCAATATGCAAAATATGGCTATAAGGTCTAAGAGTCTAGGCTCTGTCAATTCCTCAAGGAAAAAGACCTGATACTATGTATATATGTAAATAGGTACTATTTTAAGCGACTTATAAAACGTACTATAAGAAGAAATATTTAAATTTTTAAATCTTTGTTATTACTTCTCCGTGGCGCAGTGGTTAACACGCCAGCTTGCGACACGAGGGTGCCCGGGTTCGATCCCCGGTCAGGTCAAGATGGAAAATGATCTTTTTAGATTGGCCTGGGTCTTGGATGTTTATCTATATATGTGTTTGTTATAAAATATAGTATCGTTGAGTTAGTATCCCATAACACAAGTCTCGAACTTACTATGGGGCTAGCTCAATCTGTGTGATTCGTCCGTATATATTTATTTATTATTACTTCTAAGGATTTCTGTGTGTGTAAGTGGCCAACATTAGTGTCGGATTATTTATGCTGCCTAAAGGCATCTGCCATAGTTTAACGACTGCTAAAAGTTATGCCTTCCATAGCACAGAGCAGCTCAATTTTTATGCCACTTGCGGTCACCTATCGCAGTGTGGACCGCGCCCACACTGGATTCAACTGCCCCGAGGTTTGTCTGTAATTAAATTTTGCAAGGTAACTTCAGGCGAGCTCCATGGCGCAGCGGTCAACACGCCAGCCTGCGACACGAAGTGACCGGGTTCGATCCCCGCCAGGTCAATATGAAAATGATCATTTTCAGATTGGCCTGGGTCTTGGATGTGTATTTATATATGTATTTGTTATAAAATATAGTATCGTTGAGTTAATATCCCATAACACAAGTCTCGAACTTACTTTGGGGCTAGCTCAATCTGTGTGATTTGTCCGTATATATTTATCTATTTTATATTTATAACTTTGATCACTTCCCGGTTACCGATTGAGCTGAAATCTTGCATGCATGTGTAAATGGGATGACAATACAATATCTATTATGGAATTTATATTATAACAAACGATTTCAATCACGTATCGTTCGTGTCGCCGACAATCGAGCACTGCCGAGGGACTGACGTGTCGCGACGTCCTTGACACTCGTCCTGAAGATGGCCATCTGAATTGGCTGAAACTTGTCGGCGATACCGACTAACGATACGTGAGTGAAACCGGTTGTTATAATATAAATTACTAGTTTTCGCCCGCGGCTCCGCCCGCGTCAATGTTGTTTGCTCGGGAATAGTACTTTTTCTCGGGATAAAAAGCCTATGTCCTTCTCGGTACTCCAGAGAACTTGTATGCAAAATTTCATGAAGATCGGTTCAGTATTTACGGCGTGAAAGCGTAACAAACAAACAAACAATCTCACTTTCGCATTTATAATATTAGTTAGGATGTCTCGCGTAACTTTTAATATTATTATTATGGAATTGTTGCGCTGGTCCTATGATGGAGTCAGAAGTGGCAGGAATTAACTTAATAACTAGCTTATAAAACAATGTACACCAATTGTATTTCGGCTCATTTGATTTATCTTGGAAAAGATTTTACAATGTGGATTCGTTTATAATAAAAGCTTGTCACAAAAATGTAATTTGTGCAATCAAATTTGTTTTGAGTCGTGTGGTTTCCGGCAGAGTAGAATAGGACCACTCCAAGTCTTCCCGTGGTGTCGACTTAGGAAATACAAGCTAAACAAAGCTTATAATCTACTAGCTTTCGCCCGCGTCAATGTCGATCCCTCGGACATAGTACTTTTTCCCGGGATAAAAGGTAGCCTATGTTCTTCTCCGTACTCCAGAGAACTTGTATGCAAAATTTCATGATGATCGGTTCAGTAGTTACGGCGTGATAGCGTAACAAACAAACAAATAAACAAACTCACTTTCGCATTTATAATATTAGTAAGGATGAAACCTCTCCAACCCGTCTGGCCAGTGTGGAGAGTGTAGGCCAAGTCCTCTGACTGCTCTGGCCAAGTATGGCTCTAGTAGTACAGAGAGGGTCGTGCTCCTGTAGTGGAGACTAAAAAGACCTGATGATGATGAAATTTATTTCCCAAAGCAGACATCCGTCAATTTACATGCGAAAACAATAAGAGGATCAATAAAGTATGTCTCCAAAAACATGGTACGATTCACATACGGAACTTGAAAACCGCAGCTTCACTTAAAGCGAATTAATTACAGCCATTCGGTATTCCATGAACATCGGAAACACACACAAACATAGCACAAACCTCTAAATCGACCACATAAAATTCATGTATAAAAATGTCAATATAACCCACACAACTACACCTTCACGAAAAATACAAAACACGAACGCACATTAATACAAAACGCACACAGCAACCTTTCGCTGGAGAAATATATACGATACCTAAGTGTAATCTTTCAGAGACGCACACAAGCGAAGCTGTCGTGTATTTCATTACGAACACTTGGAGGATTTTTTCCGGTGTGTGTGTGCTCTTAGGGGGGCCGCATACATTTTCAGGAAGGCCCCGTCACGAGCGTCTTTCAGCGAACTGCACACATCGGTAGGTATCGGCGAGACGAAGAAGCAAAGAGTGGATACAGAGTTGTGTAAAGTTCAGATACTTCTGTCATTTATTTTAAAGTGAGGCATTGGATACCTGTGAAAACCCATTGTGTTATTAATTTCCCAGAGATCCTCATGGCAATACAGAATGCCATGGTGGGTCTTGAAAGGAGTCACGCTGCCGACAAAAGTATTTTTTGCTAGTACCATGAATGGGCCGGCTCGTCCGAGGAAGCACAGTCTCATAGAAAATCGACGTTTGAGTAGAAGCTTTACCGGTTTTTTGCTTAGTTTGGTAAGTGAGAGAGCCGGAGGCCCGTACTTCTCCCATTTCCTCCCTCATGTCCTTCCCCCAACTCCTTCAAAGGTCGGCAACGCTCCTGTTGTACCCTGGTGTTGCAGTTGTCCATGGGCAGCGCTGATCGCTTACCATCAGGTGACTCGCTTGCTCGTTTGCCGAGTTATATAATAAAAAAAGGTAAAAGTTAATGGAACTCGAAACAGAAGACGAGCTAAGAAAAGGTGGATGGATTCCGTCAAAGATAGTATGGACAAGAAAAGAGTGACAAACTGTCTACCTACATGAAAAAGTAGGATATATCTTCTTCTTAAATTAAATAAGTCATCTTAAAAATATCCTAATCACAGATATCTTGGTAACTCGTCGTAATATTATTGATATATAAATAGCTTTCTTACAAATACAACATATACGCATACTTAATTATACATATATATATTTGCGAAAACGAAATGAAATAAGTATCTTGTCAACGTACATTTTTGGAAAAAGAATATTTAGATAAAAAGCGATTTACTACGAATGACAATTAATCAAAAAAGTTTGTATATTGTTAGTACTTTTCACAATTTCTGAACTGATCATGATATTCTTCATGCATGTTGTAACTAGTTCTAAAAGAACAAAGTTCTCAAAGAACTATCGTTCAGATAAAGTGCTGTTCCAAAAGATTGTACATTAATTTATTTTAATGACCTTTTCCTTCGTACAAAACATCAGATTGGGATAGACAATAATCGTATTTGAACCATGGAGCATTTAACCTTTTTGCACGCCAGCACTTGTTTAATATACATAACTTCATCCCCGATGCCAGGCTAGTACAAATTGTAATAACTTTAGTTTTCAATGGCGCCTTAGTCACGCAATCGTTTTGCAGGTCAATGGCGCTCAATAGGTTAAATTACCACGTCAAATACTGTATTGTATGACCAAAATAGTTTACTTTGAAAAGAGATAAGATAAGTGATAAACAAGTGAAGTCATCCGATGGCGAGCTCCGTGGCGCAGTGGTTAACACGCCAGCGTGCGACACGAGGGCCCTAGGTTCGATCCCCGAAAAATGATCTTTTTCAGATTGGCCTGGGTCTTGGATGTTTATCTAAATATGTATTTGTTATAAAATATAGTATCGTTGAGGTAGTTCCCATAACACAAGTCTTGAATTAACTTTGGGGCTAGCTCAATCTGTGTGATTTGTCCGTATATATTTATTTATCCTATAACGTAAAATAAAATAACCGAATTCCTTTCAAACATCAACGCAGCCTCTGTATATTCCTTCTCCTAAAATGCTCTATGCAATCGAGCGCCCAGATCACGAGGGTGGGGGGTGGTGGGGATGTACGTGTGTGTTCGGAAAAATGCCTTATGATCCCGGCTCCCGGCTTAAGTTTTTTCTGCTGGCAACACTGTTAGCCTTTAGATAGTTTTTAATGTCCAACCTGAGCGTGTGATTTTGTGTTATAAGGTTTTATGTTTAATACTATATTGCGCCCGTGACTTTTTATATAACTAATAAGGTAGGCTTTGCTTGCTGATAGCTTTCAAACGGTAAAAAGGTGAGAGAGCCGTGTGGTTTCCAGCAGAGTAGAATAGGACCACTCCTAGTCTTCCCATGGAGGTCGTAAGAGGCGACTTAGGAAATATAAGCTAAACAAAGCTCATAAACATCAATAAAACCTCTCCAACCAGTCTGGCCAGGGAGGAGAGTGTAGGCCAAATCCTCTGTCTGCTCTGGCCAAGTATGGCTCCGGTAGTACAAAGCCCTCTATGTACTACTGGAGTCATACTTGGCCAGAGCAGACCCTTCATGCTCCTGCAGTAGAGACTAAAAACACCTGATGATGATGATGACTATATTGTGCCCGTAACTTTTGATATAATTAACTAGCTAACAACAATTTCTGTTATTTTTTTATTAGTATAGATGAATAAATTTCCCCCGGTTTAAAACATTTTTTATTGATGCTTCGCTCCTATTGGTCGCAGAGTGATGTTTTATAGCCTAAAGACTTCCGCAATAAATGGACTATCCAACACAAAGGATTTTTCAATTTGAACCAGTGGTTCCTGAGATTAGCGCGTTCAAACAAACAAACTCTTCAGTTTTATAATATTTGTATAGATAATGTACCCTGTGCTTCCTGATAAAGAGTTTTAAAAATTATTCGTTTTCTTACATTTATTTTATAAAAGGTTTTTCAACGCTGGTCTAAGAAAAAAGAAAAAAAACTTAGTGTGTACAAGCTGCTTCTCTTCCCGCGTAGATCGAATAGTAATTAGTAGGCGATAAAAGCCGATCGAGGGAATGGGCAAATCTGACGAATCATATTAGTAGGCGAGCCGCATCGCCTACTAATATGATTCGTCAGATCGAATAATTTTTAAAACTCTTTATCAGGAAGCACAGGGTACATTATATTTACAAATATTATAAAACTGAAGAGTTTGTTTGTTTGAACGCGCTAATCTCAGGAACCCATCACAAGTTTGATTAAATTTTCCATCTAACGCCTACCAATATGCTAACCTTTAACATCTAACGTCCTCGCGGGGCTCTGTCTACCCCGCGAGGACGGAGACGTGATACTATGAATGTCTAAATATATACAACTCAAAGGTGACTGACTGACTAAAATAGTAATCTTTCAACGCACAGCCCAAACCACTGGACGGATCGGGCTGAAATTTGGCATGCAGGTAGATGTTATGACGTAGGCATCCGCTAAGAAAGGATTTTGATTAATTCTTCCCCCAAAGGGATAAAATAGGAGATGAAAGTTTGTATGAAACTATACTTCTTAACGCGAGCGAAGCCGCAGGCAAAAGCGAGTATCTTATAAAAGCATTACATATATATTTTCTCTTTATAATATTTGTTCAAATATTCATTGATACTTAGTTAGCCCTACGTTGGTCTAATTAGCATGCACCAGCTGCTTTTCTTACCGCGGTTCTCATAAAATCCAGGAGATGAGGGAAAATCTGAGGAATCATGACCATAAGCGCTGCGGCTAGCAACCCGTCCTTTTGGATTCTGGTTATAAACAAATAATGTAATAAAGTGACACTTTGAATTAATGAATGAACACTTTATTGTACATATTTAGCAATTAACAAAATATAAATTAATCTCAGTACAATGGGCGGTCTTATTGCTAAGAGCAATCTCTACCAGACAACCGATGGATGGAGAGAATTAAAAAACGATAACGGAACGGGGTGTACATTTCAACTCATAATAAACATAAATATATAATTTATACATAATATAATACTTAAATAAAAAAAAATATATACTAATCCTTATCCTTGCTAATAATATAAAAGCGAAAGTGAGTTTGTTTGTTTGTTACGCTTTCACGCCGTAACTTATGAACCGATCATCATGAAATTTTGCAAACAAGTTCTCTAGATTATGGAGAAGGACACAGGCTACCTTTTATTCCGGGAATGTACTATTCCCGAGGGATCGACATTGACGCTGGCGGAGCCGTGGGCGAAAGCTAGTTGACTACTAATGTAAGACTTAAAGATATGTAAACGAAGCATAATTTCATTCTGTCCCCATAATTTCATGATTATCCTCTCAATATCGCGTAGGCTGACAGATACGTCATCAGGAATTGTAAAAAATTGGATCGTTTGTATGCTAATGTGTCCAAAACATGAATATTTAGGCGCACTCCATCCAACGTGACACCTCGGCTCATTTGCTCTATACTTTTCTACGACGGAATAAGCAATCAGTTTTCATTCATTTGTTTTTTTACTTCGATACAGGTCAAAGGAACAAGATTAGACAAAACATTGAGACAAACTACACTAACACTATACAATATCTATACTAATATTATAAAGCTGAAGAGTTTGTTTGTTTGAACGCGCTAATCTCAGGAACTACTGGTTCAAATTGGAAAATTATTTTTGTGTTGGATAGTCCATTTATTGAGGAAGGCTTTAGACTATAAAACATCATGCTGCGACCAATAGGAGCGAAGCATCAATATAAAATGTTTTGAAAACGGGGGAAAATTATTCATGTATACTAATAAATAAAACTAACTAGTCATAATAACAGAAATTGCCGCGGACGAAGTCGCAACAGCTAGTCAGTTTATATGACTGCGAAAGCTTAAGTTATGAAATAGTAAAGAATCCTTGAAGAATCCCTGTCCGATCCTTGAAGGAGTGATTCAGCCTGTCGATATGAACAACTTTTTCCATGGATTCAAAGCTTCACGACTGCCACTAGTGCTGACACCCGGGAACAACAGCTTAACGTGTCTTCCAAAACACGGAGGTATCTGAGATATTTTTATGCCCGTTGCGGTCACACATCCAAGTGGGGACTACGCCCGGAGTCGCTTAACATGCGTAAGCGCTAAATGCATTAACGGGCGCTAAATGCATAAACACACTACACTAACAATGTCCCTATTACGATAGGGTCATTGTTAGTGTAGTGTGTGACGGTAGTTGGAGAAAAAGCAACATGCCGGTGGATGAAGATACCACCGCGCCGACGGAGCATTGACACCGCTGCATCAGTCATCCAGTGACCACGGCCGGTGCAACCTGGTCGAAACGTCTGGAGAAAAACGGTATGTTCGCGCTAATTCCCGTTATTGCATTTAGTAAATATGCAGCGCGAAAGTTTAAAAGTATTTATGCGTAAGCGCTAATTATGATCACGCCCACTAGGCCATCGGACTCCTCAATATGATTTACATAGACAGATAGATAAATTATTTTCTGCCATAACACATACATAAAATAAACTAGCCGGTAGCGTGGCTCTACCGTGCCTTAAAATTACTCAAGGTTATTATTATTTAAATCTATAGTTTCGTTATGTAATTGCGGAAAAAATAAAATTAAAATGGCTCGATTTATTTATTAAATACTAGAAATTTCCCATGACTTCATTTGCGTGGGTTTCGGTTTCATCGCGTAATCTATACGGCGTCGACCCCGAGTCCAGGACTATCTCAAGTGAGGAGAAAGATCTAATAAAACAAACACACAAAACTTTCGTCTTTATATTATTAGTCTATATCATGGTCTACATAGTCTAGATAAAATTTGTTTTTTTTTAGAGGATTTTTATTTTTTATATAAATTATTTTCTGCCATAACACATACAAAAAAATAAACAGAAATAAGAAAAAACTGTGTATACAACTTTATTGTAGTTTTGTGTAGTGGACTTTACTAAACTAAAGGCGACTGTACACGTTAATATAGATCGGTAGCAGGCTGCAATATTAATGTAGCTGTCATTTGAAGCTGGACAGTGAGATAGATTGCATTTAAGCGTTGGAATTTAAGAGTTTTGATTACCTCTAACGGGTTAGACACGAACTAGAGTTGCAAAAGATATTAGAAAACGTAGGGAACACTCCTGACTGCCCCAGGTATTTTACAAATTGGTGTGTGGGTATGTATAGACATGCGCTATAGTTATAGTCTACATTTTAACTCATCATCAGGTCTTTTTAGTCTAAACTGCAGGAGCATGACCCTCTCTGTACTACCGAAGCCATACTTGGCCAGAGCAGATAGAGGATTTGGCCTACACTCTCCTCGCTGGCCAGACGGGTTGGAGAGGTCTCATTGTTGTTTATGAGCTTTGTTTAGCTTGTATTTCCTAAGTCGCCTTTTACGACGTCCATGAGAAGACTTGGAGTGGTCCTATTCTACTCTGCCGAAAACCACACGGCTAGTTAAGTTATACACGCTGTATATTAACATTAAAAAAAATAGTCAATGCATACCTGTAATCGAAATAAAGGTGGATGTACACGTTAATATAGATCGGTAGCAGGCTGCAGCATTAATTCAGCTGTAATTTGAAGCTGGACGGTGAGACAGATTGCATTACTTTGAGCTCTGGAAATTTGGAATTTTTATTATTTTTAATAGGAGTATACGAGAACTAAAATGGCAGGAGCCATAGGCCACGCTTTGGAAGATAAACTCACAGATTGCTATTCCATCACTTATTTAGTAGAGTCCTTTAGGTACACTCATATTTTGACCTACTACTAAGAGTTGCGCGATTTGGTGGAGTCCTTCTTTTCTAGCTCTTTTTGTCCCATAGCTGGGCAAAAGCCTCTTTCCTTCCACTTTTCTCGTTTCTTCGTAGTATCCACATCTGACCACCTTGTTTTTGGTCTTCCTCTTTTTCTTTACCATCGGATGGGACCTAGTCAGTGAGAATGTGAGCCCACCTTTCTAGACTTATACCCCAGACGCGACTCGCCCAATTCAATTTTTTACCCATCCCAAAATGTGCACAACGCCTAATGTTTTCATATTAAAAACTTAAATATTTTCATACATATTACTGGACTAGCCGAACAGTTCTGTATGAAAGCTGAGTTACCCCTTTGGGGTTGAATGTATCTTTAGTTTAACACTGAAAAGGATTATTTTATCTTTACTCTAGACCTAGGCTGTATTAATGAAAAAACAAATTCTTATTGCTTAATTCGTCGTAGAAAAGTGTGGAGCAAATGAGCCGAGGTGTCACGTTGAATGGAGCGTACCTAAATATTCATGTTTCGGACACATTAGCATACAAACGATCCAATTTTTTACAAGTCCTGATGACGTATCTGTCAGCCTACGCGATATTGAGAGGATTATAAGGCGTTAAGTCTCCTTAGTACCTATTTTTGTAAAGTTGTTATATATTCTTTATTTTCATTTATATTTTCTTCCATGCTGGTCTGGAAAAAAGAAAAAAAAACTGGCCAAGTGCGAGTCGGACTCGCGCATGAAGGTTTATCTACCGTTATTTATAAAAACAGCACAAAAAACCATGTCTGTTGTATGGGAGCCCCCTTAAATAGTTAATTTATTCGATTTTTTTGTATTTATTGTTATAGCGGCCACAGAAATACGTCTTCTGAGAAAATTTCAACTGTCTATCACGGTTCATGAGATACAGCCTGGTGACAGACGGACAGACAGACAGACAAACAGACGGACAGTGGAGCGAAAACAATAGGGTCCCGTTTCTACCCTTTAGGTACGGAACCCTAAAAACGTAGAGGGTACCAGCTGGTTCCCTTCCTGCGCAGATCGTTAAAGCCGATCGAAGGAATGGGCAAATCTGACGAATCATATTAGTAGGCGATGCTGCTAGCAACAAATCACTACTTTGATTCAATTTTCCACATTACACCCAACAACGTGCTAAACGTGGCTTTTGAGTCTTAAAGACCTGTGCTCTGTCTCCCTCGTAAGAAAAATAAGACGTAATACAATAAAGAGTATTTTATTAATTAATTCATTCATCATTTTATCTGATACTTTGTTTACTATTTAAATAAACAGCACCCTAAAGATGTTTACGGGACTACGCTGGCAAACATTCATCATCATCATCATCAGTTCTTTTTAGTCTCCACTGCAGGAGCATGACCCTCTATATACTACCGGAGCCATACTTGGCCAGAGCAGATAGAGGAATTGACCTACACTCTCCTCGCTGGCCAGACGGGTTAGAGAGGTCTAATTGATGTTTATGAGCTTTGTGTAGCTTCTATTTCCTAAGTCGCCTCTTACGACATCCACGGGAAGACTTGGAGTGATCCTATTCTATTTTGCCAAACACCACACAGCTAAGGCAAAGATTATTTTCCTAGATATACCTTGAAAATAAAGTCAAAGCCATTTTCTTTAAGATTTAAGGAGGACAGTAAACGAGTGATCGAGTCACCTGACGGTAAGTGATCACCGTTGTCCATGGACAACTACAACACCAGGGTGTGACAGGTTGCCAGCCCGGAATTGCGGGGCGGACATGAGGAATGGGAAAGGATGGGCCTCCGCCTCTCTCACTCACCGAACGAAGTATAGAAGCGGTAAAACTTCTATTCAAACGTCGAATTTCTGTGAGAGTGTGGTACTTTCCCGGACGAGCCGGCCCAAGCACAATACTAGCAAAAATGAATTTTGCTGGTAGCGTGGCTCTACCGTGCCTTAAAATTACTCAAGGTAAGCAGTATCGACCAGGGTTGCATGCATCAACTATTGGTGGCGGGTATGAAGGGACTAACAGTAGTGGGTGGACGCTGGCCAGCAATAGTTTGCATGAACTAACTGGTGGCGGAAGCACGCAAAGTAAATTGTCTCAAAGTAAAAATAATTACTCAAAGTATTATTATTTAATTCTATAGTTTCGTTATCTAATCGCGGAAAAAATAAAATTAAAATGGCTCGTTTTATTTATTAAATACTAGAAATTTCCCATGACTTCGTTTGCGTGGGTTTCGGTTTTATCACGTAATCTATACGCCGTCGACTCCGGGTCCAGAACTATCTCAAGTGAGGAGAAAGATCAATTAGAAAGATCTATACAAACACACAAATCTTTCGTCTTTATATTATTAGTCTATATCATGGGCTACATAGTCTAGATATTATATTTTTTAGAGGATTTTTAATTTTTGATTACAAAATCTCTACAAAAAAGAAACTATTTTACAAGATCTTATTTGAGGACTTGTAATATTTTCTAATGATTTCGCGATTGTTACTCATTTAAATTAAATCACTTACTTTACCGCATTACATAACAGCCTCCGTGGTCCAGTGGTTAAGGCGTTTGCCTGTTGACCCGGGGGTCGTGGGTTCGATTCCCACCCGAAGCATACTTTGTTTAGTTGTTTCCAGTTTGGTTAGGACATTGCAGGCTTGAATCACCTGATTGTCTGATAATAAAGATGATTCCGTGCTTCGGAAGGCACGTTAAGCCGGTGATCCCGGCTGCCATCTGGCAGTCGTAAAAGGAACCATGTCAGAGGCCGAGAAGCGGTTCCGAAGAACTCTGACACCAGGGAGTGCATGGTCGATTGACCGTTACACCTACTCGAAATGATGATGATCGTATTACATTATTATTACAACTAACGTTTCGAAAACTTTACAGTTTTCATGGTTGCAGGTAAACTAAGTTGACATTTGTCTCTATTTGTGTTAGTTAATAGACTCAGGTGTTACTTTGCGGAAGTCAAAGCTACATTTACTTTGAGACAATTTACTTTGCGTGCTTCCGCCACCAGTTAGTTCATGCAAACTATTGCTGGCCAGCGCCCACCCACTACTGTTAGTCCCTTCATACCCGCCACCAATAGTTGATGCATGCAACCCTGGTCGATACTGCTGCATCCGTTGAGGCTGCAGCAATGTCGGCCGTCTGTTCGCGACACGTGTTTCGCCTCTACACGAGGCATCTTCAGGCAGTGAACCCTAGATGTTGATCCTTCGAATGATCCTTCGAAGTCATTCGTTGCTTGTCATTCGAAGGATCAACATCTAGGGTTCACTGCCTGAAGATGCCTCGTGTAGAGGCGAAACACGTGTCGCGAGCACGACGGCCGACATTGCTGCAGCCTCAACGGATGCAGCAGTATCGACCAGGGTTGCATGCATCAACTATTGGTGGCGGGTATGAAGGGACTAACAGTAGTGGGTGGGCGCTGGCCAGCAATAGTTTGCATGAACTAACTGGTGGCGGAAGCACGCAAAGTAAATTGTCTCAAAGTAAATCTATTTGTGTTATAAAAGTATTCTATTAAAACTATTCGTCCATTGAAAAGTTACATTTGGTGTTGCATTTGTCACGGGACGCACTTTTTTAAGATATGAAGGAGATAGCGTAAAAATATATTTTTGCAAGTTTGTGGGGCTTTTTTTTGTTTTTTAAATAAATATATTCGGACAAATCACACAGATTGAGCTAGCCCCAAGGTAAGTTCGAGACTTGTGTTATGGGATACTAACTCAACAATACTATATTTTGTATCAAATACATATATAGATAAACATCCAAGACCCAGGCTAATCTGAAAAAGATCCTTTTCCATCTTGACCTGGCCGGGGATCGAACCTGGGCACTCCGTGTCGCAGGCTGGCGTGTTAACCACTGCGCCACGGAGCTGTCGTTTGCAACCTTTGTCCTGCGTCCACCATCTTAGAAAAAGGGGTTCAAATGGTTTTAACGGTTTATCTGCCAAACTAATCTTAACAATCTAATAAAAATTGCGTCCTAAGACAAACGCAGGCAAAGCAAAAAAAAAAAAAATTCAATTGTGTAAGGGTCGGTCATGGAGTAAGTTACTTTGTTTTCAGAGATATCGTGTTTATAAGCTCTATACATAATACTGAAACTAAATTGAGGATATTTAGAGATTTTTCTGTATGTATATATCATCATCATTATCATCAGGTCCTTTTTAGTCTCCACTACAGGAGCACGACCCTCTCTGTACTACTAGGGCCACACTTGGCCAGAGCAGCCAGAGGACTTGGCCTACACTCTCCACGCTGGCCAGACGGGTTGGAGAGGTCTCTTAGATGTTTATAAGCTTTGTTTAGCTTGTATTTACGACATCCACGGAAAGACTTGGAGTGGTCCTATTCTACTCTGCCGGATACCACACGGCTAATATGCATGCTAGTATGTATATATGTTCCTCCATAACTCTTAAAAAATTAACTGAATTTTATTAAACTTGGTAGATATACATTTAGGCATATATGACACAAGATATGTTACTTATTTTTTTCTCCTGTCATGATAAAACGTGGCCCCCATACAAACATAACATAAAATGTAAGCGAACGAAGTCGCAGGCATTGCTAGTGGACTATAATAATATACTAAACTGCTGCCTGTAATATTTATTCGTTCCAGATGTAGTATGGATGACTAGCTCCGTGGCGCAGCGGTCACACGTCAGCCTGCGACACGGAGTGACCGGGTTCGATCCCCGGCCAGGACAAGATGGAAAATTATCTTTTTCAGATTGGCCTGGGTCTTGGATGTGTATCTATATATGTATTTGTTATAAAATATAGTCTCGTTGCGTTAGTATCCCATAACACAAGTCTCGAACTTACTTTGGGGCTAGCTCAATCTGTGTGATTTGTCCGTATATATTTATATTTATTTATTTTATAGATGTAGAAGATTACGACTAGTAATTTGAAACTCAATTTCTTCAAGTTCCCAACAAACTCAAACTCTAACACAACACATTATCCGAAGTCGGGTAAAAGAGGAATCTCAATTATCGTCGTGTGAACGAGTGCGGATCGAGACGTGGGGGGAGGGGGGTGACCCATTTTCCCGGCTCGTACGAGGATACGGAAAAATCTTTGATGTTTATGGATTTTGTCATATGGGAGTATTGGAGTTCGAATACTGAAGGCAACGTCTTTATTTCGTGTTGGTTATTTTTTTTTAACTTTAGTACATCTTTTGGTTTCTTACGTAGAAAACTACCATTTTTTTTGTGTAACTATGTTGTACAAGAACCTTCTTGTAATGAAGTAATAACTTCTTGTACAAAAGGATTCCTAAATAAGGTCCTAGTTTGTAAAAATACGAAAAAAAAGGTGATGTTTCGACATATGTATTGGTGTATAGGATATTGACGAAAACGTCTTTGTTTCATGCTATTGGCTATCTTTAATACACCGTATTATTTCCAACGTATAAAATAATATATTTTTATCTTGGTTTGGATGTCCTCATTCATTCATTTCGAGTAGGTGTCACGGTCAATCGACCATGCACACCCTGGTGTCAGAGTTCTTCGGGACCGCCTCTCGGCCTCTGACGTGATTCCTTTAACGACGACTACTAGATGGCAGCCGGGACCACCGGCTTAACGTGCCTTCCGAAGCACGGAATCATCTTTATTATCAGACAATCAGGTGATTCACGCCTGCAATGTCCTAACCAAACTGGAAACAACTAAACAAAGTACCTATGCTTCCCGTGAGAATCGAACCCACGATCCCCGGGTCAACAGGCAAATGCCTTAACCACTGGACCACGGAGGATGTCCTAATAAAGCATAACAGCTTTTAGTACAAAACCATGTCTAAGTGAGGTATTTAAATTTAATAACAAATTAAAATATGAATTTTTAAATGCAACATCAGTATTATCCGGGCGCCAAACTCTAGCCAGATATTTTTATCCTTTAGAAAATTATTAATTTTGTAAACAACAATGGATTGCAATCCGGGAGTGGCGGCAGAAGTGAAAACTCTGCACAGTAAGAGAGGGGATATTACTGCCTCTCCTACGCCACGCCGGCGGTCTCAGGTCACGTGGCCATCTTACGAATTCTCGATCAGGTCACGTGTCCTGACGTGTGTTTAAATTTTTTTCATCATCATCATCATCATCAGTTCCTTTTTAGTCTCCACTACAGGAGCACGACCCTCTCTGTACTACTAGGGCCATACTTGACCAGAGCAGCCAGAGGACTTGGCCTACACCTAAAAATTTTTACTCATCCCAAAAAGTGCACAATGGCGCTAAAGAAGTTATTATGGAATTGTTGCGCTGGTCTGATGATGGAGTCGGAAGGTGGCTATAGGAACTATTAAGCTAAACAAGGTACACCAATCGTCTTTGGGCTCAATTGGTTTGTCTTGGGAAGCACATTGCAGTGTGGATTCGTCTATAATAAAAGCTAGTCACATAAATGTATTTTTTGCAGAAAATACTTGTTTTATACTATGTAAAGATAAGCATTTGGAAAATTGGTAGACATGTAAAGAAGGTCATAATCATTTCGTGTAGGTTACGCGGTCAATCGACCATGTACTCCCTGGTGTCAAAGTTCTTCGGAACCGCCTCGCGGCCCCTGACGTGGTTCCTTTAACGACTACCAGATGGCAGCCGGGACCAAAGGCTTAAAGTGCCTTCCGAAGCACGGAATCATCTTTATTATCAGACAATCAGGTGATTCAAGACTGCAATGTCCTAACCAAACTGGAACCAACTAAGCAAAGTATGCTTTCTGTGGAAATCAGGCAAACGCTTTACCCACTGGACCACGGAGGCAGTTAATTAATAAAAATAAAGGTACCAACTAATATATAGGTACAATAACTGCACAATACTGAAAATATTACATATATTACCCGCAGTAAGAGTCGAGTTAATAACCTCTTTTTGAGCGTCGTTTGAAAATCCTTTACTTGTGGTAGAGCCACGCTTCCGGCAAAATTCATTTTTGCTAGTAGTATGAATGGGCCGGATCGTCCGGGGAAGTACCACACTCTCACAGAAAATCGACGTCTGTGTAGGAGCTTTACCGCTTCTATGCTTCGTTCGGTGAGTGAGAGCCGGAGGCCCATCCTTCCCCCATTTCCTCACCCCATGTCCTTTCTCCAACTCCTTGAAAGGCCGGCAATGCTCCTGAAACCCCCCTGGTGTTGCAGTTGTCCATGGGCAGCGCTGGTCGCTTACCATCAGGTGACTCGCTTGCTCGTTTGCCGCCCGAAGACATAAAAAAAAAAACCCATCGGCCTTGTTATCCTACCTTTATTATATTTCATTACATACATATGTATGACAGACAATATGACAATTGAAACGTGTGTTGCAAGCGAACAATGCATTTATTGTGCAATAATTGTGCAACCTTAACGAAACCTTACTTCAGTTGATCTTTGCGTGGAGATGGAAGGCTCTGATCAAGAAAATTGTCCTATTCTTATTCGTTCAAGGTTTGCGTCCATTTTTTTTTAATTGCGATAATGTTGCTGCATTTCCTTTGATATTTGTGTTGTTTTTCGTGTGTGTAAGTGGCTAACACTGATGTCAGATTTTAGCTGCTTAAAGGAATTGACATAGCTTGACGACTGCTTTCAATAAAGACAGCTTGGAACAACGGCTTATCGTGCGTTCCAAAGCACGAGCCTTTGAAGCCTACCTATAAAAGGCTGATGCCTGTGACAGTTGTTAAGGTATCTGTTTATTGAATACACAAAAGATTGATAAAACAAGACTGCTATGCATAAAATACAATTTAACAAGCTTTTTCGCGCGGATCCGCTCACGTGAATCTCTCTTCGAACTGAACTACGGTAGGTCGTACATAGACCTAGGTCGCTGGTTCAAAAAAGCTGGGCTAAAATTTGCGGAATCATGTCAATAGACGATGCGGCTAGCCATCACTATTTTGATTACCTTTTCCATCTACACGCCCTCCAACATGCTAAATGTGACCATAAGGTCTTATAGACCTAGGCTCTGTCTACACCGCAAACGAAATAGACGTGATATTCTTTCACGCACGCACACACAAACGCGCGCGCAGAAACACACACACACACACACACACACACACACACACACAAGCTGAAATTTAATTTTACATAAGTAGTAAGACTTATTAGATTTAATAAGATTTAATTTAATAAGATTTAATTAGATTTTGTTATGATTGTTTACTGGTAGGTATTAATATTTAGCGTAGCTGGCACAAGTATTTTTAAAGTTAAAAGAAGGCTCCAACTACTATCTATTGTAGGTACTATGCTACTTACCGAAATAAACATTTTAGATTTTGATTTTTTTATATTAATATATGTCTGTATGTTTATATTCTCACTACTTTCAACGTAAAGAGGATATACTTTGACACATCATTGAAGTGGATGACACATATATTATTAGTGTGAATTAACGAACGTGCTAAGCAAAGAGAATCGCTGAGACGCGTTGTTCTTACATTTGACATATTTTAGAGAAATCCTTCCGCTTGCCGTAATGAGTGTCATATTCGGACGGAGCGTCAGCAAATACGGATCTAGGGAACAATATCGCCAGTCGCTACATTAGTTTTAGTTATGGTAGAGCCACGCTACCGGCTAAATTCAATTTTGCTAGTAGCATGAATGGGCCGGCTTTTCCGGGGAAGTACCACACTCTCACAGAAAATCGACGTTTGAGTACGAGCTTTACCGCTTTGTTTGGTGAGTGAGAGAGCCGGTGGCTCATCCCCATGTCCTTTCCCCAACTCCTTGAAAGGCCGGCAATGCTCCTGTTACACCCTGGTGTTGCAGTTGTCCATGGGCAGCGCTGGTCGCTTACCATCAGGTGACTCGCTTGCTCGTTTGCCACCCTATAACCTAAAAAAAAAAAACTCCGGTCGCTGCATTGAACGCATTATTATCATCATCAGGTCTTTTTAGTCTCCACTGCAGGAGCATGACTCTCTGTACCACCGGAGCCATACTTGGCCAGAGCAGACAGAGGATTTGGCCTACACTCTTCTCGCTAGCCAGACGGGTCTCATTGATGTTTATGAGCTTTGTTTAGCTTGTATTTCCTAAGTCGCCTCTTAAGACCTCCATGGGAAGACTAGAAGTGGTCCTATTCTACTCTGCCGGAAACCACACGGCGAGCCCGTTCCATCGAAGACGCACAGTATCGATCGTGCACTAAATGTATTGTAGCCTGTATCGAAGGTATATAGTATCGATGATAAATTGTATCGACAGTATACCAAATCGATCGTATTCAGTATCGACGGTGCACTGTGTATCCATCAAGGTATAAAAATACACTTTGACGACGATACAAAGCCATCAAATGAGTAGGCGACCAATACTATTAAAAAGAGTATATTTCGGCGTCTTCTTCTCTGCAGTGGTCGGTTCCGAAACGCTAGTAGTTTGTAGCTTTTGAACAATTAATAATTTGAATTCAATTTGAAAATAAGTGTTATTTAAAATGTAAAATGACGTGAAAAATTCCCTGAAAAGTTTTTTCTAAATAAATCTTTGAATCTATATACTAGTCCTTTAGATGCTTTGAAATTTAGTACCTATTAAAAAATCTAATTCGATTTTATTCGATTTGAATTTAGAATGTTCTTTTTTTAAAGGAGTTGCAGTTTCTATGTAACCAGTACGCGCACGATACAGCGCCGAGTAGCGACGTGTAAAATCTGCATTTCTTTGAGATGCACTTGTCCTCTCTCCCCCCGCTAGAGAGGGCTCCACTCCTCTTTGAGCCGGCTAGGTTTTGTTAGGAGTGCTCGCCCAGCTCGTGTTTTGTTCGTGAATCATAAAACACGCGTCTGCTTAGAACTCCTATTGTTTTGAATGTGTGGAATAAAATCTGAGAATTGGAGATTTGTTGACAACGCTCTGGAAATTGTCGCATTTTAGTATTGTTTTTTTTTTTTTAATTTTGTCTTTTTTAGTTAATTGGCCTGAATTGTGGCTTGCTCACCTACTTTTGGTAGATGTAGCGTAGATTCTGTTTGGAAATGTTTGCTTAAAAGTTTAATTTGTTTAAAGGTTTTAAGCAAACATAAGTACATACATACATAGTCATCATCATCATTATTACAGCCATAAACAAAAAGTCCACTGCTGGTCATGGGCCTCTCCCAACATACATAGTATCACGTCTTTATCCCTTTCGGGGTAGACAGAGCCTATGGCCATAAGACCAAAAGGCCACGTTAAGCATGTTGATGGGCTTAAAGATGGATATGTATATTATTTGTAGCTATACAGGTAATTTTAAATTTCATGACATTAGTTTAATGATAAAATCAGAGTCCCTTATCTCAGCGTCAACTCGTGAACGGGTGCTGCTAGGGACAGGTCTGCTCGGCCTCTTTGAGACTACTGTGTATAATGTAAAATATTGTCATTGTACACTCGATCGCTAACATATTATGTTCCAAAAATAATAATGTATATAATAAAAATTGTAATAATTATTATAAATGAAAAAAAAAGAAATGATAACTGAAGAAATTAGATGATAAATGATAAAGATAGATGAGAAAGATAATAGTATATGTACATTTGTTTTTGACTACCTCCGTGGCGCAGCGGTCAACACGCCTGCCTGCGACACGGAGTGACCGGGTTCGATCCCCGGCCAGGTCAAGATGGAAAATGATCTTTTTCAGATTGGTCGGGGTCTTGGATGTTTATCTGTAATTATGTATTTGTTATAAAATATAGTATCGTTGAGTTAGTATCCCATAACACAAGTCTCGAACTTACTTTGGGGCTAGCTCAATCTGTGTGATTTGTCCGTATATATTTATACATACTAGCTTTCAGCTAATGACATTAAGGCAGCTTGGGAAAACTAATCCGGGATGAAAAGCTGTCTATCCAGGAAAAATCTTGATCATCGATTAATAATCTAGGTGTAAAAACGAACACACAAACTTACTTTTGCATTTATAATATTAGTTAAGGTACAGTTTTTGAACGAAAATAAAGCATTTCCTGTGCGACACAGTGGTAGATATAAGTACATAATATCGCTCGGAGACACTGCAGGGTGCACTCGAACAATTTACAGCCTTTACGCTATTTTCAATTAAAACCCTAATGGCTCACGGTCCACCGATGCGGCGACTGTCTAATTGTAGATACACATAGAGATGATAATACCGCTTGGTACAACTGTTATTTTTTATGCGATGAACGAATATAAAGAAAGTGTATACAAAATAAGACATGTTGCAAGGTGATGCGAACAAATAACGGGCTTCACGCTATTTTCAATTAAAACTCTAATGGCTCATAGTCCACGAATACGATGCCTGTCTAGTTGTAGATACACATAGAGGTGATAACACTACTATATACAACTACCTATTTAATGCTATGAATTAATTTAAAGACTATTTCTTTACAGTGAACTATATCCCAAACCTAATCCTAACTATTATTTTAAATGCAAAAGTGAGTTTGTTTCGCTTTCACGTTGTAACTACTAAACCTATCATCAAGAAAAAGTTGTACTGTTCCCGAGGGATCGACATTGACGCGGGCGGAGCCACGGGCGAAAGATAGTGAACTATAAAGTGCACAAAATATGACATGCTGCAAGGTGACGCGAACGATTTACAGGCTTTACGCTAATTTCAATTTAAACCCGAATGGCTCACGGTCCATCGATGCGGCGGCTGTCTAATTGTAGATATACATAGAGATCATAATACTACCACATACGGTAATAAATTACTATCTTTCGATGCGGCAATAATCTCATAGTTTTACATAGATATGCAGGTACAGTCACACTTCTTCCTCTGTATGAGACAAAGGTTTTCTTATTGCAGTGCCTTGACTAGTCCTTGTACCACGACCCCCGGTCTACAGGCAAACGCCTTAACGACTGGACCACGGATGCAGTTTGGCAGGAAAATTATGGTAATATCATCTCTTTGTCTTTTATCCAACTTCCTCTAAAAAAGATCTGTAAAATCGGCCAAAAACAATATAATTATATCGGTCCACATTGAGAAAAGAATGTTTACCTTGTTGTAGTGGTATATCATCTCAGTCGACATTACATTAAAAAATACTGATTGTAAGTGAGCACTGCTAAAGCCATAGATTAAAAAAAAGTTTCTCTGGCTAAACAATAATAATAAGATAATAATAAATCATTTATTTCGACCATTGAGATCATAAAATACAAGGATCAAATTTTACAATTCACAATTAATTAATTAAACTAAAGCAATGAGAACATCACTCAATGTCGAAACCAAAAATGTAAAAAATTTGAGTGGTAATACCATCTCTGTGTCTGCCGCTCGACCCCCTCTGAAAAAGTTCCATGAAATCGCTCCACATTACGTTCAAAAGTTGCCAATCGTGATCATTGCGAACTTCTGTTAATTGCCCAATATTGAAAACTCTTCTGCCTTTCTTAACAACGGTATGCCTTCCAAGGAAGATGACGTTAACTCAATAAGTAATAATCATTTTCTATCTACCTTCGTAATAACGGCCTCCGTGGTCCAGTGGTTAAGGCGTTTGCCTGTAGACCCGGGGGTCGTGGGTTGATTCCCACGAAAAGCATTCTTTGTTTAGTTGCTTACAGTTTGGTCAGGACATTGCAGGCTTGAATCACCGGATTGTCTTATAATAAAGATGATTCCGAGCTTCGGAAGGCACGTCTCGGCTGCCATCTGGTAGGCATTAAAGGAACCACGTCAGGGGCCGAGAGGCGGTTCCGAAGAACTCTGACACCAGGGTGTGCTTGGTCGATTGACCCTGTCACCGAAATGATGATGATTTATAATTAATAATTATATATCTTTTTAATTCCATAAAATATTGAAGCTGGGTCATTGAAATCTTAAATATTTTATGTATAAAGGTATAAGTTATTATTTTTGAGTGTAACAATAATATAATTCGAAAATCATCCTAATTTACACTTGTATGTTAATTAGTTTCACCTTAAATTTATCATCAATCCTAACTAATCGACCGAGCGAGCGAAGCGAGCGAGGTCTTCAATTCAAGTTGGGGCGAAAAGACATTTTTTGTATGTATGTAATTTTTTTTTTTTTTTTGATTTTGTATGTTTGTTCCACGATAACTTTAGAACCAATGCTCCAATTAAGATGAAATTTAGAATGTATATAGGGCATATTAAGTTCGTTGGGCATCAAAATCGGTTCAGTAGTTTACGAGATATTTAATAAAGATAAATGTTAAAGAATTTCGAGAAATGAAAATTGAAAATGACGTTTTGGCTGAATATGTTACAAGATGGCGCGGAAATAAATTTTTATTTTGAAGGTTACCACAGCCGCCGCTAGGTGGCGGTATTTTGTTGATGCCTGCTTTGTCCATGCTTTGTGTATTAAATTTAAATTTATTAACAAAACATGAACAATTATAAACTAGAACGATACTTTCTCCTCTATACTTATCGAATGGTTGGCTCTGTCGCAGTACGGTAGTTACCCGATCGAAAAGATTAGACTTCGAGCCGCGCAAAAAAATTAGATTTTTCAATGATTGCAAATGATTGCAAACTGGCATTTTATATTTCTATTCCCTGAATTGTAAGTCGCAGGCCTATTGACATTTTCAAACACTCAAAAACGCCTGTGGAATATTTGGTACGAAAATTATTTTTATAAAATGTCCAATGTTGTGATTACTTTAATAACCATAGTCTTTCAGATATAAGTAATAAGTAATAAGTTTATTTCCCTTAATGGTGCGCAAATGTTAATGTGTTTATATGACGAAACTGACGAAATTTATTTGTCCCTTAGTGAAATTATATTTATTTTTCTGTGAGGACCTACTCAAATTTTGCTCGATAGTACAACGCAGCTCTTCAGCTACACGTTGCACTATCGAGAGCTAAACGCTCTACAAATGTTGTATTGAAACCCGGTTTTGATTTTGTCATATTAATTAGAAGAAATTCTACTCGTACATTTAGGGATTGGAAGGGAAAAACTATTTCAACTATTCGTGCAACAGTAATAAAAAAGGGGTAACATTGTATGGTACTCGTAGTTTATTTGTTTGGATAGAAATTAATGTTAACTAATAACTAATGTAAAATAAGTGAGTGCTTTTAAAGTCATCTAAACAATAGCACTATGACAACATGCTTATCAAAATCAGTATAATAGTGGCTAGCTCACGAAATTATCAGGAAAATTAAATAATCGCGAGGTCCACGTTCGCAGCGAACTACTAGTATTATAAACGCGAAAGTTTGTGATTATGTTTAGATATTTGCTACTCTTTCACGCTACAACGGCTTAACAAACTTTAAAGAAATTTTGCAAATAGATAGGTTATTGCATGGATTAACACATAGGCTACCTTTTATCCTGGAAAAAAGTACTGTCCCGCGGGACGAGATTAACGGGAGCGGAGCCGCGGGCGTTAGCTAGTTCGTTAATAAACTGATACTTACCGATTTTTGGAAAAAGGAAAATGTATTTTCCATTAAATTTATTTATCAATCAGATTACATGATTCAGTATAACTATGTTTTTTTTATGGTATACTAGCTTTCGCCCGCGGCTCCGCCCGCGTCAATGTCGATCCCTCGGGAATAGTACTTTTTCCCGGCATAAAAGGTAGCCTATGTCCTTCTCCGAACTCCAGAGAACTTGTATGCAAAATTTCATGATGATCGGTTCAGTAGTTACGGCGTGAAAGCGTAACAAACAAATAAACAAACTCACTTTCGCATTTATAATATTAGTAAGGATGTAGGACGGCAGACGAGCAAGCAAGTCACCTGATGGTAAGTGATCACCGCTGCCCATGGAGAACTGCAACACCAGGGTGTAACAGGAGCGTTGGCGGTCTTTCAAGGAGTTGGGGGCAGGACATGGGGGAGGAAATGGAGGATGGAAGGGCCTCCGGTTCTCTCACTCACCGAACGAAGCATAGAAGCGGTAAAGCTTCTACTCAAATGATTTTCTGTGAGAGTGCGGTTCTTCCCCGGACGAGCCCTCATTCATGCTACTAGCGAAAATGAATTATGCCGGTAGCGTGGCTCTACCACAACTCTCACACAACATTTTGCTGAGCGCAAGATCATCCTTTTTGTCACATCATCATCATCAGGTCTTTTAGTCTCCACTAAAACTTCGACAGCCTCCGTGGTCCAGTGGTTAAGGCGTTTGCCTGTTGACCCGGGGGTCGTGGGTGCGATTCCCACCGGAAGCATACTTTGTTTAGTTGTTTCCAGTTTGGTTAGGACATTGCAGGCTTGAATCACCTGATTGTCTAATAATAAAGATGATTCCGTGCTTCGGAAGGCACGTTAAGCCGGTGGTCCCGGCCGCCATCTGGTAGTCGTTAAAGGAACGTCAGAGGCCGAAAGGCGGTTCCGAAAAACTCTGACACCAGGGTGTGCATGGTCGATTGACCGTGACACCTACTCGAAATGATGATGATGATGAGTCTCCACTGCAGGAACATGACCCTCTCTGTACTACAGGAGAAATAGTTGGCCGGACCAGACAGGGGATTTGGCCTACACTCTCCTCGCTGGCCAGACAGGTTGAAGAGGTCTCATTGATGTTTATGAGCTTTGTTTTGCTTGTATTTCCTTACTTACGACACCCATGGAAAGACTATGAGTGGTCCTACTCTACTCTGCCGGAAACCACACGGCTAGTCTCAATATAGGTAATTTTTGTCACAGCACCGAACTTACTAACGTAATTTCCCGATGGTTTTATCAGCCCCTTTTTAATCTACATATCCTCAAAATACCACCGCTTGTCCCTCAAGTTCAGGTCAATCGCAATGTCGTATCGCCCACCGATCAGGGTTCGATTCCCGCCCGGTAATTAGATTGTTAGTCACATGCGATATTTAACGTGTCAGATAGGTTGCGCTAGTAGTTTTGATACTTGTTTTGTTTTTTTTTTCCTTCTTGAAATAACAATGATTGATGTACTAATATTATATTATTCAATATTATATAATTTTATCGAATGTATGATATACCATATAGTACATCATATAACCAAGTTTGTTACCTACGAACTGTCGTCGCTTTTGTATCCTTTTTTTTTGTTCAAATTACTAATCCTGGGTTAGATTCTAAACCAAAGTGAAATTTCAAAGTAAATAAAAACATATACGTGTACCACTAAACACGCTGGCTACTTTTGATTAATATCGTCTTTGACACTCAATTAGGATTTAATTTAACACGACATAAGTTGCTACAATAAATAACTTTACTTAATACTTACACTTATACAAATTATTTATTTTGCCTTCAATGTGGTATACTAATTATTTAATTATGTATGAACTTACAATTTACAAGTCTTGTATGTATTCCTTGCGGAATAAACAGAGTCTAGGACCGTAGGACAAACAAAGAAAACAAAAACTTCATTACAATCCCTTTACACAATTGAAAGAAAAATGATTCTTACGTCGCGGCGTCAGCGGTCGTAAGAGTCTTTCAAAGATGTCTTCAAGTATCAAGATACCTTACACCCAATATCGATACATTTCGACGGCGATAAGAAAGTCAGTTAAGAATTTAATATACATAATTTGTTAACGTACACGGCGCCATTGTGGTAGCCATCGATTGGACAAGTTTATGGCGTATTTACATACACACAAACAGACTGCGGCTTGTTGCGTGAAGGTTTTATTATAGTTTTGTAATGATATACTTTTATGTCTAAAAAGCTCTGTCAGCTGCTATTCTAAGCTTCGAAAAAGGGATTTAAAGTTGTCACAATAATGATTGATCGTCGCTGTAATCAGATACCGAAATATCTACCCTTTAACTATATCTTGATTTTTCTCTTAAACTAAAAATGAAAATATTTATTCAGAAAAGTTTTGATGAAGTCTTTCTGAATATACTTTTTCATGTTAATATTATCTATATTTTAAGATACAATCCAAGATATAGGTAGAGGGCGTAGGCAAATATCTTGGTATCCAAATTTTTTTTAGAAAAGATTATTGGTGGAATTCTGAGAAATCCATTAAACAAATTCTGTAAAGTCGACTTAGAAAGAATAATTTTACGTGACAACGATGGAATAGAGATAGATGCGTCACCCAAACGCTTAGGCCAATCGTGCCTCTCTATCACTTATTCCGCGCTCTCGCATGCATGTGGAACGGGACACGTTTTCGTGCGTCGGCTACACGCACGTATGCACGAACCGCGTTCATCGATTTATAAAACCTTACAGACCTTACAGAGCCTAAGGCCATAAGAACCAAACCCCACGTTCAGTTGATAGGCCTATAGATGGAAATCATCATCATCGGGTCTTTTTAGTCTCCACTGCAGGAGCATGACCCTCTCTGTACTACCGGAGCCATACTTGGCCAGAGCAGACAGAGGATTTGGCCTACACTCTCCTCGCTGGCCAGATGGGTTGGAGAGGTCTCATTGATGTTTATGAGCTTTGTTTAGCTTGTATTTCCTAAGTCGCCTCTTACGACATCCATGGGAAGAGTTGGAGTGGTCCTATTCTACTCTGCCGGAAACCACACGGCGAATAGATGGAAAACGACCTCGCTATTCTCTAATTAAAAACGAGGACCTAACTGTAAGGTCGCAGGTTCAAACCCCGCCCGCGTAGAAATTTTTACCATATTTTATAGAATACTAGCTTTCGCCCGCGACTCCGCCCGCGTCAATGTCGATCCCTCGGGAATAGTACTTTTTCCCGGAATAAAAGGTAGCCTATGTCCTTCTCCGCACTTCAGAGAACTTGAATGCAAAATTTCATGATGATCGGTTCAGTAGTTACTGCGTCAAAGCGTAACAAACAAATAAACAAACAAACAAACTCACTTTCGCATTTATAATATTAAAGTAAGGATCATTGTTAATGCAGAAATATACCTACCATATTGTTGCACGAAAAAGGTTGTTGTGTTTCTATCCTTTAGCTGGTTACTACCAGCTAAAGGATAGAAACACAACACTGTCTAGTAAGACACACGAAGAGACAAAGTGTTCCTATTTTTTTTACTAAGTATTGAAGTAGACATTTGTCTCCCACTTCACCTGATGGTAAGTGACGATGAAGACGAGGATGTTACATGCCTATCCAAGAGATACCCATTTATTCTACTTTTGAATGTCCCGGGACTGTACTTGTCTGGGAATATAGACGCAGGCAGTTCATTCCACATCTTAGCTACTCGAACCAAAAAGGAACTGTCAAAGCGTTTAATTCGACTCTTTGGTATTCCAACGATAAAAGGGTGAAATTTCTGTCTGCGTCTCATAGTCCGATGAAGGAATGGTGAGGGTTCTACTAGCTCAAAGAGCGCTTTTGCACACTCTCCAAAATGGATCCTATAAAAATCCGATAGGCAAGCGGCCTTACGGCGATGCTCCAGGGATTGCAATTTATGATTCGAGACCACGTCGTTGTATGCCTGATTTATTTATTTATTTATTAGTATACTAAACAGATCACATTCATGTTTATTTCAGGTTAATACATTGTACGGTCACCTGCAAAAGTCCATATAGAAGTTGCGTAAAAATTCGTGTGTACCTACGGATACTATTCAAAATAAACGGCAATTTCGACCTTATTTTGGTACTATAAGGTTCATGATATTGTTAAATATATATGCCTTCCTAGTCAGTGCAATCAATTTTCACCTTAAGTTTATGTATGGACTTTTGCAGGTGACCGTACCTATACTTTAATTTTAAGACCTGCATTTACTGTATTTTTGGCAAATAAATGAATATGAGTATGGCAATATCGTTCCATGAAACGAAGCATCCTTCGGAGAGGAGCCTTCGTCTAGCAGCGGACCTTCTTACGGCTGCACTGTTTTTTTTTGGGTTTTTGGCGGGAATTTCGGCGGACTGCATGGTTTTTGTTTAGGATTGTTTCGCAAATTGCTTCTAGTGGACTTTATTATATAAAATCGGTGTAATGTAAATCGGTGTAAAATAAATGCCCATGTTTATGAACAATGTGTGGAATAACTAAAATAAAGTGTCATGGTGCGGCTGTAGTGAGATTTACATAGTGGGCTGGTGGTCGCTCGCCTTACTTCGTCATCTATGATCAAACCAGTTGAATTAACGAAATGAATAACACCATCATTTTATTGATAACACGTAGAAAAATATGAAAGGCTAAAAGGCGGAGAATGCCAAATGCCGTAAAACAAATATGAAAATAAAACAGAATAAATCCCTTTGCTGCGCTATTGTTGCACGAAAAAGGTTAGTGCTTTTATCCTTTAGCTGGGTACGAAAGAAATACGAAGACGCGAACTGTTACTTTAATAGGTCAAAACCACACGGCTTAATCTAAAACTGCTTGCCCCTTGTCTAAGCTACTCTTATCAATATATTAAAATCTAAAACTGAACCTCGAACATGTCATGTCTAATTAAAACCGAAATTCGGACCCCAACACACTAATTAACAGACAAACCGAGTTATTGACCTTTCTTATTGTTACTCCGAAACTAAAATCACACAAGAATCGACTCTAAACCAATACTTATAGAACCTATTCATTGATCAAAGGAAAATTTATCCTTGATCACAAAACACAAGCTAAAATCAACCATAAAGTTATTGTAATAAAGTACAAAATTGTTTGTGGTTATGGTTGACTGATGGTCTTCAGGCTTGGCTAGTCACCTGGTCACCAATACAAATGTAATTAGAGTCTTCATGTGGTCTGAGGAGGAAGTCCTGAGGACACGGACCCTGAACAGCTGATAAGGAATATTGATGGGTCACCTAATTATGATGTCCTTTAGGGAATGTCAATTTGAGGTTAAAATTTTTTTCAGGTTCACATTTATTATAAATAACTTTTGTAACTTAAATAATGATCACTCGTATCCAAATACAATAAGTATCATATCATCATCATCATATCAACTGTAGGAAGTCCACTGCTGGACATAGGCCTCCCCCAAGGATTTCCAATACGACCGGTTGGAAGCGGCCTGTATCCAGCGTCTTCCTGCAATCTTAGTCAGGTCGTCTGACTATCTGGTTGGTGGGTGACCGACGCTGTGCTTATTGGTGTGTCGTGGCTGCTCTTCTGCCTCATCGGTGCTATGTGTCCCGCCCACTGCCACTTCAAAGAGCTAATCCACTGAGTTATGTTATTGATCTTTGTTTTTCTACGAATCTCCTGGTTTCTGTAAACACATTGATTATAGACTTTCGTCTTTAGGCACAATATTGTGTACATATCTACATAATTATTAATCACGTCTTCATCACTTACGGCTAAGACAGTATCTTAGCAAACAGTCTAGCGGCATTCAGCATGTGGATACAGATAGAAAAAAAATCAGCAATAGTAATTCATATGAAATTCAATAAGAGATTGAAGATGACTTTTTTATATTCTTTTTATTTCTTTATGCTGCATTATATAAGACTATTAATAATATAAATATTTTTAAGTGACGATTAACTTCTCGTTTATTTCTTCCTAAATAAAGGAGCAATTATCCCCAGGAAAGATAGGTACCAATCAGATAGGGTGTTACAAAAACAAGAAATCATTATAAAAATATGGTCAGTCAATAATGTTGATTAACGTTCCAAAAGTTCGTTAACTAGGAGGCATAAGTTAAATCATGAAAAATGAATAAGGAACTTGATACCAATAGTTTGGAGTTTGAGTATGTTAAATTTTATCGAAAAATTCAGAAAGTACCTTATTGACCCCTCATAGATTAGATCTTGGAGCATCTGCCGAACTGGTCATTATGCATAATAGTGCCAGTTCGACAGGCAGAGGGCTGATCAAATAATTAATAATGTAAAAAAAGCTATTGTTTAGGTCATTACAGTTTTTCTCTCGTGATAATCATTCAGGTCAATGGAAAATTGTTTTAAAATTAAGTAATGAGCTAGCCTATACAGCGTGATTTTGAACCCCCTAGCTATATTGAAATCTGGGAATCAGAATCCCTAATGGAATACAGAATTGCAAGAAAAAAAGGTAAAAAATAAAAAATAAATATAACCTTTCATAGAAATTCGTCCAGCTGATCGGCGACTTTGTATGGGAAACCTAATTTTCTTTTTCAATATAGCTAACTATAAAGGGGGTTCAAAATCATGTTGTATTTTTAAGTTCGAGAAACCTAAGACGGCCTCCATACACTATTCCGCTTGCTTCTCGTGTTTGTAAGTGTCCAACAGAGGTGTAAAAAGTTTCAAGTTGTCCTCAGGCATCGAACACAGCTTCTGATGATAACAGCCGGAACCAAAGGCTTAAACATGCTTTTCAACGCACAGAGAAACTTGTGTTATGTTATGCCACTTGTTACTCATTCCTGTGGTGGACACAGTGGTGGTGGCACCACGCCCGAAGTTGAATTATTTATCAAAGTGGAGGAATGATGATGATTTCTTCTTTTCGTGTCGATAGCTCAAGGGATAATTGATGAATGATGATGATGATGTGTCATTTTATATCATTATCATCATTCCAGATATTCATTTTATATCATTATCATCATTCGTGATAGAAGTCCACTACTGGACAAAGGCCTCTTCCAATTATTATTCGTTCCATGGGAGGATATTGCCATATTCATTGGCTAGCTCCGTGGCGCAGCGGTCAATACGCCAGCCTGCGACACGAGAGTGCCCGGGTTCTATCCCCGGCCAAGTCAAAATGGAAAATGATCTTTTTCAGATTGGCTTGGGTCTTGGATGTTTATATATATAAGTATTTGTTATAAAATATAGTATCGTTAAGTTAGTATCCCATAACACAAGTCTCGAACTTCTTTGGGGCTAGCTCAATCTGTGTGATTTGTCCGTATATATTTATTATTACTATTTATTATCATCACGCTTGGCAGGTAGGTTGGCGAGCGCAGTTTCTTGGCTTCTTGTGCTTCCGACACTGCTGCCCATCAGAAGCATTTTCAAGCTGACGAAAGAGAAAAAGCAAGTAGCAGGTCGGGAGGACGGGCGCACATATCCGATGCCGTAGCTGCAACCACTGGATAGGCAGTTGAGGATGACCACATCACATGAACACAGTGAATTAAGATCTCAATAGGTAAGCAGAGGTGGGATAGGAATATAAATGGGCTGTATTCTTATAAGTGCGTGAAAGTACCGCGGCCAACCCTTACTAACAGTGACAACCCTTTTTGAATAAGTATACTTGATACCTTGAATCAAAGAGCCTAGATCCATGTAATTTTCCTCGATATTTTTACACCGACTTATACAACTTATATATACAGCGTGTCACTTAACCAACGACATTTCCGTGAAGGGGTAACTCAACCCGTCAAAATGAACAACTTTTCCTATGGGACCAATGCTGGGAACTCAAAAAAAATACATTTTCATACAGAAGTGTTTGGCCAGCCCGGCAATTAGTAGTACAATGTCATAAAAATTTGAGTCCCCAGCCAATGCTGATAACTCTATTTGTTTAATTTGGACGCCTTCACGGTAATTTCATAAGTTACACGCTGTATATGTGACATGAAGAAAAAAACTGAGTTCCCAGGCAAAGCTGGCAACAATTTTTTTTCCTTTAAAACCAATGTCCCATCGGAAAAGTTGTTCATTTTGACGGGCCCGTACACCTTCACAGGAATATCGTTAGTTAAGTTACATGCTGTATATGTGATATACATAAGTAGACCTTATTAACCTACACTCCTTTTTATGGACAGTATTAAATTAGTATTTTTACAACATTACATTTAACGCTTCCAAGTGATAACATGATTATCTATAGCTCACCTTTTGCCTTATCATTTTGTCACTTAGCTACAAGTTGATTACACTTACACTATGTACTAGACATTAAGGCTTTTTACACATTAAAAATGAACATTATAGCTCATCTATTGAAAGAAAATTGATGAGAACGAGCAAAACTTTTTCTTTAATGGGTTCCGTCATACAAAAGTAGAAATTAAGTGACACTTTATTTTTAGGATATGTTCAAATTATGAACTGAGCTACTTCCAAAAAATATAGAGACTATAAAAAGGATACACCTCCCTATTCTATAGACCTCTATATGTATGTACAAAATAAACTAGCTAATCGAATTTCAATTGGAACACAAAATTTTGCTAAATAAAATTTCATGTTTCTGTTACATCCTGTATAATGGCTCCAATTTCGTATTGGAATTACGAGTTTATAAGAATTACAGTCGATACAAAACACAAAAACTGCTTGAATATTATTATGAGGGTTTTTAGCATTCACAGTGCTACTCTGACTTAGGTACTAAAAATCGACGTACGACCAGTACTTTAACAAAAAAGTTACCGTGTTTTAATCTTACACATCATATACGTATATCCAAATCTTATTTCTTTATTTAATAAGATTATTAGAGAATAGACAGCTTTCCAACTTTACCAACACGCTATACGTGGCCTTTCGGTCCTATGACTTTAGGCTCTGTCTATTCCGTAAGGGATAAAGACGTGATAATATGTATGTATATGTAGGCAGCTTAAAACCTTTTTAAAAATGTTGTACGGCTTCCTACATATTAATTGATTTTCAATTTCATTGCAACATAAGTTTAATGAAATACTCGTAGCTGACATGTAATAGTGAGGTGGTGACGTGGTGTCGTAAGTCTTAATGCGTATAAGAAAAATAGGAATTCAACGTGAACGATTGGAGAGAATATGTCCGGTCATTTTGGAAATCATTGGGACAGGCCTATGTCCAGCAGTAGACTTCTTGCGGCTGATACGATGATGATGATGTGTAGGATCGAAGCACTGTAGCTTAATTGGTGAAGCACTGGTCGTACAAAGACCAAGTCGCCGGTTCGAATCCTGCCGACGTGGACATTTTTCACCATATATTATTTCTTTGTTTACCTAATAAGAATATTACTGATTGAAGCTTTACTAGTTCTGGGACCAATGGCTTAGCGTGTTATTAAAAGCATAGAAGCTCAAGATATATATAGGTTTAACTTGTATACACTAAGGGCACACCAATTAAGTTTGAACCAAGTAATTTCTGATTATGCTCTTCCACACAGAACTGGGTAGGTATTGGGTACGTTCGTACCAAGAAATTTCTAATTACGCTTGTCACTAGGTACTTCACGCAAAACTGCGTACTAGGTGGATTTGATGAAACTACTTACAGAAGATAAAATTAAATTAGCAGATAAACTATAAACTACGCGGACAAAGTTGCGAAGGAAAGCCTGTCGATATTTTTTTCTGTGCAAACAGCCGTACATAGAACGTTTTTAAAAATAAGGATTTTACATAAATAGACAAAACAGTGCCAAAAATTCTTCATCATCATCATCATCAGGTCTTTTTAGAGCTATACTTGGCCAGAGCAGCCAGAGGCTTTGGCCTACACTCTCAGATGACGATGATCAGATACGTCTCTCAGATGTTTATAAGCTTTGTTTAGCTTGTATTTCCTAAATCGCCTTCTACGACATCCACGGGAAGACTTGGAGTGAGACACACGGCGGCCAAAAATGATTATTAAAGGTTAAATAGGTACGCTCCGTACGCTATAATTGTGTTGATACGTTATAAAAGTAGCCTTAATGTATCTCTATAGAGGTAAAAACTATTCTATAATACTAGTGACATTTATATTGTATCATAAATTCATAATTGTAACTTAATTTAATTTATTTAATCTGATATTGTAATTTATTCTACTAATCTTGATATTGTTTCTGGCTTTATAAATTGACAAATGTGTGTTTTTTACTTTGCTAGTTTTAATATTTATCTTGTAAGCATTTTGGATGTAACATCTGTTCGCTTGTGAGATGTAATGTTTAAATAAATAAAAAAAAATACATTTTAAAAATATATAGCACTAAGTATAATATAATGTTCCACAGGGCCATCAAGAACTCCAACTTCGGAACCCTAAGATATTTCTATCCATTACTCCAGCAAAAAGACGTTATTCCTTAATACCGTCGATACAATCAATAGATCTTAACTGACGTTAATGACCGACACCACATGTCATTGCAAACAAAAGCCGTACATGAGAAACTAATTACAATATTTTTAGACACACTAACACCCTTATTCCTATTAAAATAAGTTTGAAAATCCATCAAAAATAAGACGCATTTTTAGGCGTGATCGTGTGAAAGAGATAGGTTCATGTTAACCCTACAAGAGTGAGTAGAGGTCAATAAGACCAGATCGGAAGCAGATTGGTACGCGCCACTGCGCACTGGCCGAATATGTTTTTTTTTACTAATTAAAAATGCAGGGTTTTGATAAATGGTGTAGTGGTAACGTTTTGAGGTTATGCGCCGGCGCTTCTGTCGATTCGTTTGTCTTTTGGTTTTAATTAATCTAATTTGGGGGAATCGAATTCGGTTTGGTTTTTGTATCTTTTGTTTGAATTGTAGATGAAACTAAAGCTATATGAAACGAATAATACAATATTTATATATTTCATTATTTTATTTTTAAGAAAACAAACATATTATGTAAATTATCTCTATAAATCTATACTGCAGTAACTGCAACTCTCAAACTGCAGTTCAAAATAAGATTAAATGTTAACAGGAAAACACAGTTTAAAATGTACATACCTATTTTTAAAAAATATTTTATAAAAATTGATATCATCATTACAAGATATTTCTTATTTTATAATAACAATAATTAATTGTATATTAAACAGACTATTCTGTTTCATTCTGGACTGGCTCGCTTTATCGTAGATCTTGTCTTTACCTTCTGGGTTAGGCCAAGGTCAAGAGTAAGCCCATTTATTAAATTAAAAAACAAAAAAAAAAGACAGCTGTTCCTACTTTCACCATACGTTTAAGTTAAGCAAAAAATAACCACATAGCAAATTGTTTTATCACTCCTTCCTATTTCTTTTCTATTGCACTTACCATATTATGCTTAAGTAACTTTGACAAATGGACAAAAAACCTTAACATTGCTCCAGATTTTTCACTCTCAATGACATGACAAAATCCCACACAGATTCGCGCCGGTTGTCCCAAGCAACCCGATACGACCCACCTTTTGCATCTGTCAACGCGTATTGAGTTAACCCTCAAACGCATCTTGCACGCGCTTGATCAACAATGCCATTTGCATACGCCATTTAAAGGTTAAAGAAATTTACATACCATTACCATTGATTCTTCAAATATAACTCTTATTGCAATGGGATTGAATCGGTAATAGTTTAACAGTAACATAGATCACGATGTTCAATTTTAAAAATCCATTTTAAATTTGGAATTTGTGTTTTAAAATAATACTGATAAAGTTGAAGATTTATTTTTTTCTGGCATGGGAAAGAGATAACCCTTAAATGGGTTATGATAATTTTGGCAAAGCGAATTTTACTATCATTTTTCAATAGCTCATTATAGAGCTCTGCCGCTGTTCTGTAAGTGGTATAGTTTAGAAATTTTCATATTCCGAATACGTTTTGTGTACTGTCAAAAGATTTTATGGCTTTCATTTGAATTTGCATGGCTTTTGAGAGCTTATTTGCATGATTGTGATTTATTTGGTTTGATTTTGGCGAGATCTGTTTGGATTTATGGTTTTTAATGCACTTTCTGAATTGGGTCATTATTGGTTGCATAATGACGGTTGTAGAGTGTACGAATGACCTTTAGAGGTTTAAAATACCCGGAAATAGGTTTAATAGAAAATGTAATCGTCAATTGTGCATATCATGCTTATAGAATGTTACTGATTTTAGCAATTAATACAAACAACTTTCACTGAGACCAACCCAAAATTGGAAATAGGAAGGTAATAAATTTTATAAAACTATATATTTTATTTAGCTTATTTGATATTGAGTGTAAATGTTGTGTTATTGATGTTTACATAAATACTAGATTTTGTGAGTGATGAAATTTAATGTTGTATGTAAATACTGTTGGTGTACCTAATAAATAAATAAAATGTCTTTATTACGAACTAGCTTTCGCCCGCGGCTCCGCCCGCGTCAATGTCGATCACTCGGGAATAGTACTTTTTCCCGGGATAAAAGGTAGCCTATGTCCTTCTCCGCACTCCAGAGAACTTGTATGCAAAATTTCATGATGATCGGTTCAGTAGTTACGGCGTGAAAGCGTAACAAACAAACAAACTCACTTTCGCATTTATAATATTAGTAAGGATAATTTTATGTAAATAAAGAACATTATAATATCTGATTATTCTTGATGAGGTAGATGGTAATGTCTACCCTATCAAGAATGATCAGATATTTATATAACATACCTAAAAGCTGCGTTTATTGATGGGAAGATGGGAAAAGGACTAAAAAAGAGCTTTTCTTTCCTCCATTTCTTTGATTGGGTAATCTGAGCGTGTAGATTAGCAGCTGGCTTCAGTTTAGACTGAAAATCCAGTTCACATCAGGGCTTGTTACCGGTACCAAATTTCCATTATAAGTACCGGTAAGTACCGGTATTACTATTCTGTTAAAATTTTAACGTTAATATAGGGTACCGGTAATCTAGTATTTAACGGTAATAATATTGTTAACAGTTAACGGTAATTTTACCGCTACTTGTTACCGGTACCAAATTCACATTATAAGTACCGGTAAGTACCGGTACCTCTATTCTGTCAAATTTTAACGGTATTAAAATTGCGTTAATTTTACCGGTACCTACGCATTGTTGCCGTCCGCCGCATGGGACTCGCTCCACTGTAAAAGTGCCGCCCCACTGTCGGCCCCCGCCTCACGCCGCACATGCACAACACGGCAATGACACACATTAACAAAATGAAAATTCCCGATACGAGTACCGGTACTGTTTACCAATATTTAGTACAGGTACTTCTGTTATTAAACTTACTGATACCAATTCAATTACCGGTACCGTCGTTTTATTGAGGTACCGGTACCAATCCAATTACCGGTACCGTTGTATTATAGAGGTACCGGTACTTGATTTTTACCGTTACCAAATGTACCGGTACCAATCCAATTACCGGTACTGTCGTTTCATAGAGGTACCGGTAATGAATTTTACCGGTATTCCAACCCCTGGTTCACATTATTATTTCCCTACAATAAAAAGTAGCTACTTAGATCAAGTAACAATACTATAATAGTCCAAACTACATTTGTCATCCAGTTACACGGGTTAAATCATGGTTAAATGTAGATTAATGATGTATACTCGATGGCAAGATGACAACCGACTCGATTTCAAATCGATATCATCAATATCGATTACACGCTACGATTGCCGGAGATTCGCAAAATTAATAATAATAGGGCCCACCATCTTGCTAAGAATTTCGGATTCTGAGGCCCATTGACACTTACCGGTACATTCACACCTTTTTTTATGATATAGGGCGGCAGACGAGCAAGCGATCAGCGCTGCCCATGGACAACTGCAATACCAAGGTGTAACAGAAGCGTTGCCGGCCTTTGAAGGAGTTGAGAGTAGGAAATGGGGAGGAGGAAAAAGGACTTTCCGGCTCTCTCACTCACCAAACGAAGCATAGAAGCGGTAAAGCTTCTACTCAAACGTCGACTTTCTGTGAGAGTGTGGTACTTCCCCGGACGAGCCGGCCCATTCTACTAGCAAAACTTACTTTTGTCGGTAGCCTGGCTCTACCACAGCTAAAACCTATAAGTAGACATAATAATTACAGATACTTTGAACCGCTCTAGGTCTCGCTCAGGTCGCTCTAATTTTCTCTCATTCTCAGAATATTTCGTAATAAACAAAGTCTAATTTTTTTTATTTTTTATCAATACAAACAGTATTTATTCCAAAGTCATAATATACAATGTAAAATAAACATATGTTAGAATTAAAATACTAACATAAAAACAAAAAGAAACACATTTTATAGGCCGCCCTTTAGCGTCTCTGGTGCAAAGGTGCCCAAAATACTAGCTGCATTGCCACGCTGGATGGCTCTGGCCATCCTTTGCACCAGGAACGAGCCAGAGCGAGAGTCCCCTGTCTTATACAGTTTAATTAAAAAACTGGTTGTCTGTAAAGTAGGTTTACGGACGATTACTTTACGTGATAATAGTGAAAGAGAGATAGATGCGTCACAAGCCGAACGCTTAGGCATATCGTGCCTCTCTATCGCTTGTCCCGCGCTCTCGCTTGCACACGGAACGTGACACTTTTTGTGCGTGCAGCCGGCGTTCATCGATTTATAAGACGTTATAATGTCAAAAAGAATTATGCAACAAATTGAGGATAGATACATTTTTAGTCAATCTTTTCAATGCCAGTCGGTAAAAAAATACTTATATATCTTCTAAATACACCAATACGTTAAAATTACTCAAAAAGAGAAACTCCATAAGCAAAAACTTAAAAATACTATCTTAAAAACCACTTCCGGTTGATCCAAGATCGCACCCGGAAGTCTTATTGTCTCAAACCTTACAAGTCTTACGACACATACAATACTTTCCCTATAATCACCAAAACCTAAATAATGGTTGTTCGACGTCTTTCAGGGTCTTCGACGCGTGTCGTTGGGTAATGAACCGGGACCCACACCTGCCGGCAATCTCTACTACTGGGACGGTGGGTGCCGGCTAAATTTTATGGAAAGAGTTTCTTTACTTTTTTCGCCGCCGACCGCCTTTGTTTAAGACTTGATAGGAGTCATCTTTATGGATCCCATCCTAGTAGTGTCATTTACATAGTGCCTCTAAATTCGCGACAAAACCATATCACGAGATGGCACTGGACGTTTCTAAAACGCGCAAACAAATTTTCAATGATCCAGTACATAAACACAACCTCCAACGCAACATAGTCAACGCCCGGTGAAGTAGCATAAGCTCACTTGGAACTTGTTACTTTTTTTATTTGACTATGAAGTTAGATAGTCAATTAAAAAAAAAGCAACCTGGGTGAAGCCGAATAGCTCTCTGGCTACACCTTGCCCAACGGGAAGATACCTATTCCCTTTGTGGCAGACGAACATATCACCTCGCTCCGGCTTCACGTAAAATATTATGTTGGAATACCCAATTACATGATTTTAGTTGAAACTAGTGAAGTATATTACGTATTTTAATATGAATAAATGCTATTTATTTTATCTCACAGACCTATTTCGTTGAAATATCAATAAACATAAATATAAGGAGGACTACGAGCATAAAAGCAGTGCTGGAGCCTCGATTAACGTCAGCAACCTTGAGGAAGAGGATGGCCATCTACTAAATTCTAATATTGAGAAAGACATTTTCAACCTCGGAGCAACATTTCCCAAAAACTGAAGCTCTTTAAATCCACTAAGTGTGCAGTACCCATGATAAGAGGCAAGTAAGCCCCGTTCAATAGTATCCTTTCCTTCCTTTTCCTTACGTCCTTTTCGTCATTTTCCTTTTCGTTACTCCCGTTCCAGAAGTCATGAGCATAGACAGTTATTGTACAAAAATGTACTTCTGCACAATATGACCTGACCCAAAAAACATAAGGCTCGATGAAGAAACAAAAAGTTTTCTGTTAAATACTGATTACAAGTTAGTCCATCTCCACCCTTTACCAGCTGGTAAAATGGAGCAAAGTCGGCGGTTGATAATTGCCGCATAATTTCTCTTTGTATCGATCGATATTACGCCGATAGGTTTTTTTTTAATTCTTTTTTGTCCGTTAGAAAGTAATGGAAGCAATAAGTTTTATGCTAATCGTAATTATACTAAGTGATCCGTGTTAACTGAGCAATTGCTAGAATTTCGCATTTGTTTCTTGGTTAGTCTTTTTTAAAGGTATTTTCTTATAATACGTTACTAATATTATAAACGCAAGTTTCTGGGTATGTATGGATGTATCGGTGTTTGTTACTTAATCACGCCAAAATGGCTGGACGGATTTTGACGAAGTTTTGATAGACATCCCGGAAAAAAGTATTGTTCCCGAGGAATTAACATTAACGTGAGCGGAGCCGCTTGTTACATCTTGTTTTTCATATTACTAACTCAAAAAAGGGATATTGTATAAGGTGCCAGGAATGGAAAATATTAAAATAAATATATTACAAAAGGTGAAATGAAAATATACCTAATCAATACGTAATAATCCTCTTATAGGCCAAACTTTAGCTGCTACAAAATGACTCACGTCGACTTTGACCGATTTATGGCGGTTATAGTAAGAATACAGTATACATACCTACATATTTTCAGGTCTTTATTCCTTACACACAACAGACAAAGCCTAAGGCCACATTTAGCGTGTTGATGGACGTATCGATAGAAACCGGATTCAAAATAGTAAGATGTAGCCGTATCGCCCATGACAAGAATGACTATGGAAATACCTATGTAACAATCCTAAAAGCGGGACATAAGATGGCAGTAGAATAATTAGAAATTTCTGGATACAATCAAAAGTCATAGCAGATCGTGTTGTTACTTTTACCTTATCTGTAAAAAAAAGTAGATAATTGCGTTTTATACGATAATGATCCACTACATTTACAATAGTGAAAGTCTTTTTCATTTCCCATAAACACCCTACAAACTACAAAAGGAAGCATTCAATAGGATGTTCAAAAAAGGAACAAACGAACGCACTTGAATTCAAATTTCAAAATCGGAACGTTAAAAAAGCCACCCATCAATTAGAGTAACTCAATACGGTGTCACATTAAAATGACGAGTCGCACTAATGGATTTCCAAATTTGAATTTCAAATCGAATGGATCGGTTCGAGTATTGGTACTGGCTGGCTGGAACTACGTATTGGTATTTTTGTCACGTTATTTTTGTGTCAATTTAATATTTTACGAGGCTTGTTGTGTTTTATTATACAGCATGTTACAGATTTGTAATTGTATTTGTAATGAGTAATTTGTTCCTTATATGATTTTTTATTCAAATCATATGAGGAATTAGAGGACACAATAGTGTTCTCTTATCTTCTTTGGTAATATTATAACTGAAAGAAAAAAATAGTCTTAGCTCTGGTTGAGTTATAATATACATAATGTTAATATTTAGTCTGGCATTAGTGAGATTAATTTTTGACTTTTTGCTTTAATATTTTTAAATAACTTTATCGGCTTTCAAAAAGTTTAACGGGGTTTTAAAGTGGTATACATTGATCGGAAAAATAAACTTGTTTCCCTTTTTAGAGTGCCCAAAATATGAGTTATTATTTTTAGAATTCGCATATGTATGTAAGGATCTTTATTTTACCGTAACTTCTAGATGCCTCAACGAATTTGAAAGTATTGGATATCTTTAGAATCCTTACATTCCGAGTGTCATAAGTTATACCTAAACTTACTGACAGAGCAGTCTTATTTTCATTTTTTTTTTTTTTTTTTTTTTTAAATCTGAAGATAACAAGAACTCTGTAATACAGAAAATCTCATTAATGAACGATCAATAACACCTGTCTGTAATTACATGTAATCAAACGATTACGTGGTAATATCTGTAATAGCCGCGCAAAAACTACCGCCGTCACGCGCCGCAAACACGGCGGCTCAATTGGAAATAGAGTCTCTGAGCTGAGTCTGACTGACTACTGACAAGCTCTACTCTATCGCATATTTCTAACGTCTACTCATATAAGCCTGTTCTCGGTTGCATTCTCCTATTTTTATACTAAGTATTGAAGACGCCATTTGTCTCCCATCTCACCTGATGGTAAGTAACGATAAAGACGAGGATGTTACATGCCTAACCAAGAGATACCCTTTACTTTTGAATGTCCCGGACTGTACTTGTCTGGGAATATAGACGCAGGCAATTCATTCCACACCTTAGCTACTCGAATCAAAAAGGAACTGTTAGAGCGTTTAGTTCGACTCTGGTATTCTAACGATTAAAGGCTGAAATTTCTGTCTGCGTCTCGTAGTCCGATGAAGGAATGGTGAGGGTTCTACTAGCTCAAAGAGCGCTTTCGCACACTCTCCAAAATGGGATCCTATAAAAAACCGATAGGCAAGCTACTTTACGACGATGCTTCAGGGATTGCAATTTCCTATTTGAGACTACGTCGTTGTTTATAAGCCTACGGGCTGCTTTCTAGAGACAGACATTACTATTTAGATACCACCATAGTTACTAGGTACTCAAGCTGACAATGAGTTGGCAAAAGTATTTTACGACTGGTTGCTTGACACTAAGAAGGATTCGGGTATATTGTTGCATAATAGAGCTTTGTCCTTTTGAGGGCTATTGTGGTGCAGTGGATAACACTAATTGTAAAAATAATGTCACTAATTTATTTAATGTTATATCAAATGTAATTAAAAATGTTTTTACAATTGGAAAATGCATGTGTGTAAGAAATAAGTATAATAAGAAGTAGTAGATAATTAAAAAGAAAAAAAAAATTGCATACTGTTTTCAACAGTTGAATAGGCTTGCTCTATTATTTATGTATCATCTGTTATTGACCCTATTTCAGCAAATAAACGATTTGTATTTGTATTTGTAACATGCCAGTCTGATACTCGAAGAGCTTTAAGTTCGATATCTGTGCGCGATTTCGGAACTACCCAAGGAGGCAATTTAGTTGGCAACCTCGACAAAATAGCACGTGAGTTTGGTGGAAGAGCGTGGCCAATACATTGTATGTACAGTCAGGTGTAGATAAATGTGACCCTGCTACAATTTTAAATCTGTTGTTAAAGGGTCAGTTTTATCTGCCCCCGACTGTATATGGATCTTCTTTCCTTGCGTCGATCATTAGAGCCGATCGAGGAAATGAGCGCAAAACCTAAGGAATCATGTTAAAAGCTGATGCAGTTAGCAACCTATCATTGTTTTGATTCCATATTCTGTATCAACCTCTACAGTCACGTTAAGCAAAGTAGTTACGTTAAGCAAACTATGTAGACAGAGCCTAGGGACATAAGTGTCCCTAGGCTCTGTTAGTGTTGAATAATAAGCTTAAAAAATATCGTCAGAAATATCTTTATCACATGACTCTACCTACCTCGTAAAGAACAAAGATGTATTTCATAAATACTAATGTGAAAACAACCAAACAGAGATTTGAGCACACACCATTTAAGTGACGGACAAGGATGGGGTTGCACTACAAGATAAGCGTAAAACACATCATTTGTCAATGTGCTAATGTTCCAAAGGGTTTGCTAGGATTTGGGACATCCCTTACATGTGTGATCATGTGGTGTAACGAGATTTTGTCAGATTGCATATTGATTACAGATTTAGTATTACTTTGTTACACCCTGTAGATAAATCCATACTGTTCTGGTGAATCTTTTTCATACTGGTCTGAGAGCAAAAAGAAAAAACGTAGTGTGCCAGTTGCTTAAAAAGCTGATCGAGAGATTAGGGTAAAATCTGCGGAATTATGTCACGAGACGATGCGGCTAGCAGTCCATCACTATTTTGATTCCTTTTCCATCTACACGCTCTCCAACATGCTAAATATGGCCATAAGGTCTTAATAGATCTAGATTCTGTCTACCCCACAAGGGAAAAAAGACATAATACTGTTAAATACTCAGCGCCCGAGACAAAAGTATTCAAAGGGTTAATTTTTATCTTGACCTTGGGTACGGTTTTTGAAAGAGGTAACTTATGATGACCTCTGTGGCCTAGTGGCCGTCATGACAAGCTGTGCGGGCCACCCGGCTGAGCACTGGAGATCCTGGGTTCATCCCCGGTCCGGTCAAGTTGAAATAAGATATTTTTCAGATTGACCTGGGACTTGGATGTTTATCTATATTTGTATTTGTTGTAAATTACTATCGTTGAGTAAGTATAGTCTTTTTAGTCTCCACTGCAGGAGCATGACCCTCTGTATACTACCGGAGCCATACTTGGCCAGAGCAGACAGAGGATTTGGCCTACACTCTCCTCGCTGGCCAGACGGGTTGGAGAGGTCTCATTGATGTTCATGAGCTTTGTTTAGCTTGTATTTCCTAAGTCGCATCTTACGATCTTCATGGGAAGACTTGGAATGGTCCTATTCTACTCTGCCAGAAACCACACGGCTAATCCTCAATTAATATGTATGAAATCACACATATTATAAAATATTCGCCTATTCAAAAATAGCACTGCTTATGGTCTTAATAGATCTAGGTTCTGTGTACCCCACAAGGGAAAAAGACGTGATACTGTTAAATACTCAGCGCCTGAGACAAAAGTATATAGTAGTACAGAGAGGGTCGTGCTCCAGTAGTGGAGACTAAAAAGGACCGACTAATAGAACCCAACCTGGTGGCTCAGAACTCAGAAGCGAAAACGTTACGCATCAATGCACTACCAATAAATTAAATTTACACTTTGTAAGTAGATAACTCTGTTCATCCAATTCTAACTTCCTCAAGGTGACACAGAAACTGTGGGGCAGTTTTTATGCTCCTTTCGATTTATAGATATCGACCACATTTTAATGACAAACAAATGCACAAGGTGCATGTTTTTATAGATTCGCTTTCAAAAAGGGAAAGTTGTCGCGTTTGGCACCCCTGGCTGTTCTTTTTCTTTGTTTGTTACATTGGTAAATATTTTAATGTAGGTAGGACAGTTTTTGTTGTTAATATACACAGAGATGATATATATTCTAGTTCATTCGATGATTTAGATTCTAGTCCATTCAATCAGAGATATATCTTAGTAGAGCAAAGTAATTGTATTATATAATCCGAAGAACCTGTGAGCGTAAGCATTATAAGCAACCCCGGGCGCGGTCTCAACTAGGATGGGTGTGCTTCAAACGGCTTGTTATGCCGTTAGTCCCGGCTCTTATCATCGATGGCAGTCGTTAAGCTGAGACAGCCTTTAGACAGCTTTAAATCTGACACTTGCGTTGGCCACTTACACACACGAAAAACAGAAAAAACACAAGCAAACAAATAAAGTCACCTTTGTGTTCAAACTTAACATGAAAAAAATATAAATATGAATAAAAAATTGACAAAAAAGATGTAGTGTAGAGTCTTGAGCAAAACAAATATATATTTCGCTTTTCTGTAACACATTGTATAAATTACAGGGCTAATTAATTGTCCTACAAGACAGATTTAAAAACATTTTTAACGAAATACGATCTTTAAATCTAGATAATTGATCTCAAAAAATAACTAACCACCCCGCGAAAAATCTCCATTGCCAAACGAACACAACACCGCCCCGTCAAAAATAATTTATTATCTATCAAAAAATAATTGTTATAATTACTTATGCAACGTTGAACCCACTATCTCCCCTCTAGTACACTTTTTTATTATTCAAATCGACTAATGACAGTACCATTGTCAAAGGGTTTGGCTCTCCGACAAGAGACTCCTTTGGGTTATTAATAATATTCAAAAAAGGAACTATTAGCTGGATTCAAAAATCGAACGTATTTGGATCAAACTCATTGTTTAAATATTTGAATGGTATTCCATTTTTAAAATGTGATCCATCTTTTATGGTTATGTCAAAATTCCATTGCTATTTTGCATATGAAGAGACTCCTATCGCCTTTTGTCCGCTTGTTTGGTTTGTTGTTTTTTTTATATTCACTGACACAGACGGCGGTTTGTAATGCCAGTGTCACTAGATATTTCACGGTCACATTTCACGCGTATTTTATAATAGTCATGCCAGAATCAATTTATTCGAATTATCTTAATTTTCCAAATTGTTCGGTGCGTTATTATATTAAATTTGTTATTCTATAAAATTATTATTATTTTCTAAAATTGTATCAGGGTCAACAGTAATGGTTGAATCACTTCAGAATTAATCCCTATTTATAAATTTCAGCGGACTTATCGCAAATTTTTGACAAATACAGTGCACAACGTTTTGATGATCACTTCAAAATACATTGCGGCTTTCGTATCACTCAACTGGTTGTCCAAACTACCAATTTTTAAAATTGTTTAATTTGATACGTATCTCAAATTTAGTCATTTGAATTTGACATTATTTATACTTGACAAGACTATTTGTTTCACTCATTACTTTTCACCATAACTCTTCCTAACAATACCCTTCAGAATACCATTTAAAAGGCAAAAATCAGGATACTTTATAAGGCAGTGTGCACACCCCCGCCCACGACACGAAGACACAATATAAACATAATTACAGAAGAATAACTGAACGACAGCCGTGTGGTTTCCGGCAGAGTAGAATAGGACCACTCACTCTCCTCGCTGGCCAGATGAGTCTCATTGATGTTTATGAGCTTTGTTTAGGTTGTATTTCCTAAGTCGCCTCTTACGACCTCCATGGAAAGAGTAGTCTAAACAAAGCTCATAAACATCAATGAGACCCGCCTGGCCAGCGAGGAGAGTGTACGCCAAATCCTCTGTCTGCTCTGGCCAACTACGGCTCTGAGGTTCATGCTCCTGCAGTGGAGACTAAAAAGACCTGATGATGATGATGAACTGAACGAGGCGCCGGATGACCGAGTGGCCGTAAGCATTAGCGCTTACGCATTAACATGCTTTAATGTAACTTAAATTTATGTTGAGTATTTTCCTATTATGATGTGCCCGATGGCCAAGTGGTTGTGAGCATTTACAGCGCTTACGCAAGTCAAGCAACCCCGGGCGCAATCCACACAAGGATGGGTGATCGCTAGTGGCTTAAAAATATCTGAAGCCACTTCATGCTTCGAAAGGCACGTTAAGCTGTTGGACCTGGCAGTCGTTTAGCTATGTCAGATGTCTTATAAAGCTTGAAAAATCTGACATTGTTGGCCACTTACACACATAAAAAAGAAAAGAAAAAAAACTTACGGATGCAATTCACTTAAACCTGTCATAGTATTTTTTAGGCATTATTTGTATTTGGAAGTGAAATAGAGAGACGCCACTTTTTTAAATCTATGTTTAATATTATGTATATTTAATTTATTCATTCATGTTGCCTAGAGTCAGTTTTTATTCTGTTTGGAAATTGGTGAACTGGAAATAAGAATATTTATTTAATTCAAAAGATCTGAAAATTGTATGAAACATCTGAATTGATCTGAATGTTACATTTATTTTTTATTATTATTAGTGTAGTTTTTGTGCCATCTTTGACTCAGACGTACCATTTGGACCATATACTGCCAAAAAATTTTTGAGTATTTTAAATTTTTCTATTCATATCGTTTTGGCTAGGTCCTGGTTTCTATTTTTAGGGACCTCATCATTTTCGTGGGCCGTAATTGTGTGACCACAAAAAATATATACACGTGTTGTGAATGTCGCATCTATTCTTCTATAATTTACACCAAGAGTCTCGTTATCAACAATGCACCATATATTACTTCGTTTCCGGCGAGAAATCACATATTGCATCTCTCTTTCTAACACACGTCGAGACATATATCTGTCTCTTTCGGCAATCATTCTGACACATCAAGATCATTACCAGGCGATACAGTGATTTGTATTTTTTAGGGTTCACAATGAGGTCCAACGGGACCCTATTACTAATACTCTACTGACATCAATCTGTCTGTCAATACTGTATCTCGTCAATAATGGAAAAAAATATGTCGTCCTTAAATAATAGAAAGGCAAGTGGACCACACTAAACGCATCACACTAAGCACTAAGCTTTTATCCTGGGTATAATAATGGACATGAACACATACCGTCACCTGCATATCCTTAAGGTGAAAATCGATTGCACTGATTAGAGAGGCATATATTTTTAGCAATATCATGAACTTATGCCACATATACTTCGATCAAATATAATGATAGATACACGATTCGCGCTCGAAAAGTGGCACCGGCAAAACAGCGCACCAATGGAGTTTCGGAGCTGTTTTGTCCACAGTTTCAATAAACTTCGCTAGCACTCACACGTCTCGCGATGACGAAGGTACAGTGAAAAGAATCTAAACTACGCATAAAAAGTAAAAAAAAAGATGGAGTTATACTTTCAGTATGTACCGTTTTTGTCGTTGTTTGTAAGTATGTGAGATTTTTTAACTCGGGGACATTGTTAAGGCTTCATTTTGTGAAAGACTGTGAAACTACCATTATATTTTGATCGAAGCAAATATATAAGGTTGAAATTTCTGTTTTTTTTTAAATAGTATCTCTAGACTTTTTACGCAAATTTTATATGGACTTTTGCAGACGACTGTACATTTTCACAACACACCCATATTTGCACACAAATACCTGTGCATATGAAATAAACTATTGGACGTACAGAGAACTGGGAGCTCGAAGCTTCTCGCTTAGCATTCTAGTGTGTCAGTTAATATAATTTAAAAAAAAAATAGGCTACTTATATTTTTCTTTAAAAAATTGTTGGTATGGAACCATTCGTGTATGTGACCAACTCGCACTTAACCAAGTTATTTTTATCTCAAAATCGCTTTTGTGTTTTCGATTCGCTAAGAATGTTTGGTAACATTGGGCCTTTATGTGTTAATTACGTAACATTGGACAAGAGTTAGATAAATTGTTTTAATTTAAATACAATAAAATTAGGATACCATCAGAATTAGGCCAAGCAATTCCAGGTGGAATAGCTTGTAAGTTGTGGTAGAGCCACGCTACCGGCAAAATTCATTTTTGCTAGTAGCATGAATGGGCTGGCTCGTCCATGGACAAACTCTCACAGAAAATCGACGTTTGAGTAGAAGCTTTACCGCTTCTATGCTTCTTTCGGTGAGTGACAGAGCCGGAGGCTCATCCTCCCCCCTCCCCACCCATTTCCTCTCCTCATGTCCAACTCCAACTTCTTGAAAGGCCGGCAACGCTCCTGTCACACCCTGGTGTTGCAGTTGTTCATGGGCAGCGGTGATCACTTACCATCAGGTGACTCAGTTGCTCGTCTGCCATTCTATATCATAAAGCTCAATGTCCTGAGCTTTGTAGCTTTTTTCTAAGACCATGCTTTCAATACTTTCATTCTAGTCATGAAACAGGCTCAAAAGTCGTCACAGTTTTGTAAAACGCGTCGAATTCATTGACACTAGTATTGACCATCTCGAAACTCTCTTAGGAAAAAGATTTGCCCGTCACCACCTAATTTAATACCACCTTTTGAGGAGCTTCCCTCCGGCCACCAGCTACCATGGCTCACCTGGAAGAGGTTGAATAGACTCAGAACACAGGTAGGCCGGTCGAAAGAAAACCTGGTGAAATGGGGCTTTTCCGTCGATACTAATGGTCAGATATGCCAATGTAGAGACATTCAAAAAATGAGCCACTTGTTATCTTGCTCTAAATGCCCCAGCACCTGCACAATGGGTGACCTGATGGCTGCTAATGCAAGCGCCATTCAGGTGGCTAAGTATTGGCAGGGTATAATTTAATTTACGATTTTACGTAATGAAGAAGTCATGAAATAAAAGTTTAGGATATGCTTACTGCACTACCTGAAAAGATTTTAAAGGGCGATAGAGGAAATGAATCCATCATCAATACTCAAGCGTTGAGTAATGAGGGATTGCTAGCCGTCACTCCGATTCATATTTCTTACAATAGGTTTTTCTCACAGCGATAAATTTGTGTATGGTATGGTTTAGCGCATCAGTCGGTATGTTTGTGTTTGTTCTTACGCAGATATCTTTATATTGAGCCATTGTTTATTTGCTTTGCTATTTTCTTTTTGGTTAGATACATGTTTATATTGTTTTAAAATTTACTAAATATTGTTATTATGGAGGCAGGTTGTGTACCGTTATCACTTATATCATACCTGTCACTGTCACTGATTGTATGAATGACAGATGACAGTGGGGTTGCCCGGTATAAGTTACCTTTGAACCAGTGTTGGTATTTATTTTTTATTTTATAACTCAATATTATTTTATTTATTTTTTCTTATCATTTTTCATTTATTTGTTGTTCCATGTTCACTCACTTAGATGTGTACCTACTAGTATATTATCTATATATCATATTTGTTACTTATTTTTACAATTATTTTAAAGGGCGTATGCACTCTGTACGAGTCCGAGATAGCACCGTATATGGTCCCAACGGAAGACCAGTGCTGGACTTAAACATCCAGCAAATGCTGAGTTGGGTCCATGTTTGGAGAACCTTATTGTTTTTACTCCAATTTATCTATAATATTTAGACATTAAGTAGACTGATAATGTATAGTATTTTTGATTTTTGGTGTCTTTGTATATAGTATAAGTGGTTTCTCCAAATAAAGAAAATCTTTATTTTTATATTTCAACCTATACGCCTTGCATCTAGCACTAGCACTTAGTTTTTTGGCCTCGATATGCGGTCGATCGCAGATATATTTGACAAATGATCTCTCTCTGCTTGATATGTAGGTAGAATAGGACCACTGCAAGTCTTTTTATGGATGTCGTAAGAGGCGACTTAGGAAATACAAGCTAAACAAAGCTCATAAACATCAATGAAACCTCTCCAACCTGGCCAGTCTGGCTAGCGAGGAGAGTGTAGGCCAAATCCTCTTTCTGTTCTGGCTAAGTATGGCTCCGGTAGTACAGAGGGTCATGCTCCTGCAGTGGAGACTAAGAAGACCTGAAGATGATGAACTTAGTCTAATAGTGACAATGTTGCTTTTTCTTTACTCTGCGAACTATATCAAAGGAATTTGACACCTTTTCCGCTAGATATACGCCACGTCACACGCCCCGCGTCTCCGTAAACGAAAGTAAGTAGCTCGATTTCTTAGAGATTTAGCACACCACACCTATCCGTAAACGAGTCATTATACCATCGGCTTAATCTATCCCGTTCTTGTTTTTCGTGTGTGTAAGTGGCCAACACTGGTGTCATTTTTCAAGCTGTCTAAAGGCACCTTACATTGCTTCACGACTGCCATCAATGCTGGCAGCCGGGACCAACAGCTTAACGTGCCTTCCGAAGCACGGAGGAGACCGAGATATTTTATGCTAGTTGCGGTCACCCATCCAAGTGGGGACTGCGCCCGGTGTTGCTTAACATGCGTAAGCGTTAATTATGCTAACGTCCACTATGCCATTGGGCTACTTAAATCTATACCGTTAGGGATAAAGACGTAACATTGTATACTTATATAAGAATTGCTTCCATGCTTGTTTGGGACAAAAGAAAAAACGTAGAATGTGCCAGCTGCTTCTCTTCCCGCGCAGGCCGTAGAAGCCGGTCAAGGGAATGCGCGAAAATCTAAAGGATCATGACAATAGACGATGCGGCTAGCAACCCATCACTATTTTGATTCCGTTTTCGACCTTTACGCCCACCAACACGCTAAGCGTGGCCTTTCGGTCTTATGACCTTAGGCTCTGTCTACACCGTAAGGGATAAAGACGTGATAATATATGTATTTAAGGATTGTACATTCAATAGCCGATAATAGCCTCACCTCATCCGAAATGTTGACTGTTGCATTATTGACAAAAAACGCACAGAATTAACCACCCTCATATTTTTTGTATGATCACTTCCTCCGGCACAGATGTCACCCTTTCTCATTCAAATCGTCTTTATTATATTTAGATCAAGCGTTTTTTGGAGGTAAGGCTGAGGCTTTAGAGATAGAGAATTTACTGGGACCAAGCACTCATGCTAGAGCAATCTTCTTCAGATAGATTCATGTCCGTGTTTCTGCCCTCCCTCCATGAAATATACGCTTTTCCGCCCTCTAGGACCTCTGGGCTTAACTCACAGGTATTTGATTGCGGTTGAATGTGTACTGTATATTTTAACCTGTTAGATACAAGCGCAAAGTGAACCGTAAGATGGTACATATTATTTTTTCTTCATAGATTTGTCTAATAGATTTACTTGACAACAGTCTTTGTTAAATGCTAAAACAACCGTGTCACTTACGTAGTTTTAGTCGGTAGCGCCGACAAGTTTCAGCCTATACAGAAGGCCATATTAAGGGTAAGCGTGAAGATTGTCACGGCCCGGCCGACCTTCGATCACTTTCGAAAAATACTAGAGTAAAGCCGTTGTTTTGGCATCAATTATGTAATATCGCGTAACATTTAACCCACTTATTTATAAAAAAATCTTATTAAACTTATTTTAGTTAAAACATGTTATGTCTCATTCTTTCAATGTCAAGCGTTGGAGAGAGAGGACAAAACATATTTTAACTAAAATAGATTTATAAAGCGTTTTGAATAACGGGGTAATAATATCGATAGCAGTCTTAGTAAGTATACCGCCGTTAGTTTTGCATACTTTAAACGTTTTCCTACTTCATAGACTAGACTTAATTGCAATAAGCTATCAATTTGGGTACTAAATATTCTTGACAAGATTAAAAAACTTAAATCTTTCTTTAGATTTGTTACAAAAAACATTTTTAACACTTATCAAAACTTCTTATATTTTCTTAATTACTTGATCATCTGCAAGTATCGACTGATCGCTGTCAACAAAGCCTCAGCCGTACCTCCATTCGGTAGCCAAGTGTAGATTGGAGTCGTTTGTGTATTGTTACGTGTGAGGTGTCGTCATCTGATGATGAGAAAAAACCGGCTTTTGACTTGTTAGACTCTCAAATCTCTGGTTATGGATTCTTTCATTACATTATAAATCTTTTGGACAAGACAACTACTGACATAATAATAATAAATCTTTATTTTCGAGCAACTAGACTCATACATATTTTGTTAGTAAACAGGGAACTTAAAACCTAGTGTACTACATCTATTTGGCAGTCACCACATGCAGACCACAACAGTGGTTGATGTATGGACAGTCTAGCCGGGTCGCTATCAATGCCAAGATGCTGTTGGAGCTGCCCCGAATGCGCCGCACCAGGCTGGCGCTCCGCTTGCGCATGGTCGCGTAGAAGCAGTCAATCCGCGCCGCCGCAAACATGCCTGACGCGCTACAAAATCGAGGCAGCCGCAACAACACCCGGAACGCATTATTATATTGGATGCGAAAAGCGTCGTAAGATTTTTTTGTATAATTAACCCACAGGTTACTTGTATAAAACGCTGTACAGAATGCTCTAATATAGGTAGTTTCATTATTTCGCTCATCTAAGTAGGTAGTTTCTACCTGAGTATTTTTCTGAGGTATATACAACGTGATATTGAACCTTCTAGCTATATTAAAATCTTGAAATCATAATCCTGAATGGAAAAATATATATTTTATTTATATATTTCAATTTTTCATAAAATTGCTCCTCCACATCTTTGCACCTTGCTTGTTTGTTGATGTCCTTTTTACTACTACCCTAAGGTTGCCTGAAAGGGAACGCTTTTGCGATAAGGCCGCCTTTTGTATATCTTTTTATGTTTTTTATTAATTTTCTTTATCTGTGCAATAAAGTATTGAATAAAATAAATAATAAAATAAAAAAGAATTGCAAGAAAAAAGCTGATTGAACAAAAATAGGTTTCCCATACAAAGTCGCCGATCAGCTGGATGAATTTCTATGGAAAGTCAAATTTTTTTTTCGTTATTTTCCTTTTTTTCTTGCAATTCTGTATTCCATTAGGGATTATAATTCCCAGATTTCAATATAGCTAGGTTCAAAATCACGCTGGATACAGTTACTTTTGAACCTCGAAGCGCCTTTGGGGTTTCTTTTTTAATTGGCTACATAGTTAAGTGCCACCATACCCAAAAAACAAAGAATGTAACAAGTCTTGTAAGAGTATTGTGACGTACAATGCAATAAATGCATGCGTTTGTTGCATAGAGACACAGTGCCCGCATCATCAAATTTTAATTGTTGCATATAGCAGGCGTTGCTATAGGGTTAAGAACATTTAGAAATACTCCGATATATATTTTTTTTGTAATAACTGTGACAGTAAAAAATTTACAGTCATTTTTAAAAGAATTGGATCAAATTGTGATTGTTGCGTGATAAAGACGTTAATGCAGAATACTAAACATTTAGAAATGACTTGTTTATAGGTAAGTATTTGTAATTTTTTTTAAACATTCTGTGTTTAAGAGAAAAATAATAATAATTATAATGTACAATTTTAATTGTTTAATATAGAAAATATATTTTTATTTAATTGTCAATGATTTGCTCTTAGTGTCGATACTTTAGTGGTTTTTCTTTTTTATATACCTAAATAGTTTGAAATATGTTGGAAGAGATACGATTTGTATCTAAAGTACGCTCTTTTTCATTTTATTAATCAAAATAAAAATGTAAACAATTTCGTTATAAAAGAATTTTATTTAAGTGATTAATTATTTTATTGGTAGGCCGATCTGACAAACTATGTACATATCTAAGACCTATACGAAATATTTCCCTATTTTGTAGGTACACATGAGTAACATTAACGATATCATTACATATGCGCAGCTCTTTTTATGAAAATAATTAAATAATCACTGCCCATGTCTACCACATACTCAACTCTACACAAAACTCATTTCGAAAAAAATGTTTCTGGGGCACTTTTTCAAGAATATAATTGTAATTGATTAATTAAAGATGGCCGATGGGATTGAAACAATGAGGTCGATGTCCTACGGCATGGGGGCGTGTTATTATGATTATTGATAATGACTACCATAGATTTGATCATGATTAGCATTAAAAAGAAGTGGCGTCAACACGGCAGGATACAAAATGTTATTGTAAACACAGCTTAAACTACCACATCAAGAAGTCAAAATGAACAACTTTTCCTATGAAAACAATGCCAGAAACTAAAAAATCGAGATTTTTATACATTAGCGTTCGGCTGACCCGGCCACAAGTATAAAAATGTCGATTTTTTTTGAGTTCTCTACATTGGTCCCGTAGGAAAAGTTGTTCATTTTGACGGGATAATTTGATACTGTGAGGGACAACGGTGTTTACCCTAACATGTTGTATAATGGGTGATGCACAAAAAAAATTATATATATACTAATAATGTCTTCATCACTTACGGGGCAGGCAGAGGCTTAGGCCAGAAAAATATAATGTTTACGTTTAGCGTGTAGTTGGAAAATAAAATCAAAATAAATAAATATATATGGACAAATCACACAGATTGAGCTAGTCCCAAGGTAAGTTCGAGACTTGTGTTATGGGATACTAACTCAACGATACTATATTTTATAACAAATACATATATAGATACACATCCAAGACCCAGGCCAATCTGAAATTATCATTTTCCATCTTGACTTGGCCGGGGATCGAACCCGGGCACTCCGTGTCGCAGGCTGGCGTGTTAACCACTGCGCCACGGAGCTGTCAAAGAATAGTGACAAGTTATTAGCCGTTTCGCTTTTTGAGATGATTTTCATTCAAATATTACAATATCATCATTCAAGCCGTAAATGTCCACTGCTGGACAAGGGCCTTTACCAAGGACTCTTCGTCCTACGGGAGGATATTGCCTTACCACGCTTGGCACTGCTGGACACATGTCCCATGAAGACCATGCCTCTCCCAAGGATTATTTTTTTCATGGGAGGATATTGCCATACTCACCACGCTTGGCAGGCAAGTTGGCGAGCGCAGTTTTGTCTGCTGACCAACGGAAGCATTTTTAAGCTGGGGAAGGATAGGAATTTGTTTGATTTCGGAAGCAAATAGAGGTAGCTGAAACCCACAATGTACACCTACTGCGCTATCAAACGCCACAGTATTGCACTCCAATCTTCATCTCAGAAAACATTAAGAAATGACATCGTATCAAAAAAATCTGTCAATCTTCTCAAAACCTTTCACAGATACACAATACAAAAGATCAGCCTATTGTACAAATGTACAATTTCGGTAATGCCTGCGGCTTGCGTAAATATCGGCCGACAATTTTTTTCAGTGACAAAACACGCAAATATCGCCCTTAAGGTGTAGAGAGTACGGTTGAGGGGAGGTGAAGGGTTAGTGGTGTAGGGTTAGTAGAAATATTCAACCCTTACGAGAAGGCGATGTGCATTTCGATAATAGGCGACAGAGTAATGTGGGGTACAGAGATTGCAGTTTTACGTATAACTAGCTTTTGCCAGCGCGTCCGCCCGCGTTATTGGAACAGAAGATTTTTCCGGGATTAAACTGAACCTATGTAAGGACATAAAGGAAAGCCCCAGTAATCAAACTACGTCTATATCAAAATTTCCCCGCAAATGGTTTACTAGTTAAAGAATGATGATGTAACAGAGAGAGTTCTTTCGCATTTATAATATTCACTAGCTTTCGCCCGCGGCTCCGCCCGCGTCAATGTCGATCCCTCGGGAATAGTACTTTTTCCCGGGATAAAAGGTATCGTATGTCCTTCTCCGTACTCTAGAGAACTTGTATGCAAAATTTCATGATGATCGGTTCAGTAGTTACGGCGTGAAAGCGTAACAAACAAACAAACAAATAAACAAACAAACTCACTTTCGCATTTATAATATTATAGTAAGGATAAGGATTATGGAGGTATGGAGTTATTCTTCTGAACGTGCTGATGAGAATAGCGAAATTCATATTAAAAATTAATTAAATTAGTTTTTATTTACTCAGAAAGATAAAAAAAACTTTCCACCGACCCATTTGGATGATACAACCTGTATAGGCACTTTCGAACAAAACTCCTCACAGAGCAAACAATGTCAATGTTGCTCGCGAGGGCACGAGCAACATTCCTTGCTCTGTGGTAATCCTAAACGGCATTTTAGATCATAAGGGTCTGAGCATTCATAATGCTATACTATCTTAGTCTTATTAAATAAAGAACTCAAACCTTAATGAATATAAGAGGAATGGATGTGGTGCAGATTTTAGTCGTATAGAATAGGCTAGTTTCCTAAAAAAATATAATTAGTCCGTCAGTTAGATATTCAAAAAATATTGGGCACGTATTTTTTCTTTTGTTGGTTAAACAAAAAGTGATAAAGATATAGCCCTTTGAAGTTCCGTGTGACGTCATAGTTTGCTACATTTTTTAGCAAACTTTGACGTCACGAGCCCCCACTCCTGAACTTCGACGCGCTACAACTTTATTATTTATTTGACAAAAGAAAAAATACGTGTCCAATATTTTTTGATTATCTAACTGACCGACTAATTGTTATGTTATTATTACGACCCAGGAAACTAACCTATTACGCGGTAGCTCAATTGGCAGAGCGTAGGTTGTACATAGACCTAAGGTTCAAACATGCGTGTTTATTGTTTATTTTTACATCGCTTTTTTTCTTTGTTTAATAACACTTCTTCTTCTTCTCCAGTCAAAATGATTATTCTTCACTAGTCTTGACCAGAATTTGGCCACATCCACGGCACGATCGTTCGCCTCAACCAGATCCTCCACGGTGCAAGAAGTGGGGCAGCTAGGGCAATCCATCAGATGTCTGGACAGCACCGCAACCACATAAATTGTTCTTGGAGAAACCCCACCTAACTCGGGTATCCTGGCATCTTCCAACACCAGCTCGAAGTCTATTTAGCGACTTCCAAACTGTCCAAGGAAGTTCCCCACCCGGTGGAAGTTTCTCTGCAGGAGGAACGATGTTTGCTTTTGGAGGGAACATGGTTCGCCATGTTTCCAACTTCACTATAGGGATTTAGCATTTTGTATGCAAATAATAATATTGATGCCATAACCTACAAAGGGTGGAAGTTTTACTGAAAGCACCAAGACATGCGGTCTCTGTATCGAACGTTGCTCTGTGCAGGCATCGACGCGATCAAAGATTCAAGATGGTAGCCGCCAAATTATTGAACATAGCTGTACCATAAAAATACAATATGAACAACTCAGTACATACACAATAAATATTTTATAGAAGCGTGCTCGAAGATCTTCCATGCTGAAGTCATCATCATTTCGAGTAGGTGACACGGTCAATCGACCATGCACACCCTGGTGTCAGAGTTCTTCAGAACCGCCTCTCGGCCTCTGACGTGGTTCCTTTAACGACTACCAGATGGCAGCCGGGACCACGTGTGAGAGAGCTGGAGGCCCGAGGTTTAGCATGATGGTGTAAAACGGAATCAAAATAGTGATGAGTTAACCGCATCGCTAATTAATATGATTCCTTAGATTTTACCCACTCCCTCGATCGGCTTTTACGATCTGCGCAGGAAGAGAAGCTGGTACATTCTACGTTTTTTCTTTTCTCCCAGACCGGCATGGCAGAGATTAAAAAATTACCGCGTTAATTACCACCACATATACATATTACCTTGCAATCAAAGAATACTCAAGTAACAATATCATAATCTACATACTTAAAAGTAAGACAAGAAACAAACAATACTCAAACCGCAAACAAATACCAATAGAATAAAATAGGAAACCAAACAAAGAACCGCTATGGCAAGGCGATCGTGATCCAGAAAGTCCTTACAAAATCGAACCCCGTATCCTCTCGCTAACCGCAGGGTTCGAACCGAGGACCATTCAACTTCACCCGGTGTGACGTTCACAATGAACAGACGGACATACATGTGTCGCCCACTACTGTAACATTTGAATTTGAATATAAAACTGTGGTGCGAGTTGTAAGCGATTGCGTTAGAAATATGTAGCTCAGAATTTAATTTCTGTAACGAAGTCAACATTCTGGACAAATGAAACAAGGTGAAACAAAAATATATGTTTTATAAAACAGTAACATTACAGGGTTATTTTTAATTAACTGGCAGTGTTTTGGTGTTGGAATCGGAAATTCCTAATCGAATATAGACCTGCAGAAAAAAAGGGAAAAATTATGAAAAATAATTGAGTCTCCCATATTAAACCCTCCCATATTTACCCAAATTCACCGATTAGCTGGTAAAATTATTATAGAAAGCCTAAGTTTTTTTTTTATACAAATTACCTTTTTTTTCTTGCTGATTTATATTCTATTAAGGATTCTGATTCCAACATTGAAATGTTACCAGGTAATTAAAAATCAAGTATACTTAGAGATTATTACTTCTAAGGCAAATTAAAACCCCTTGAAAAAGTGAAATCACTTTTTGAGCTACGTCAATTTAACCAACTTTTTCTACGAGAACAATACGAAGAATGGGACGATGGAGTTAATTCGGAGAAACTAAAATAAAATTCGATGATTTCATATAAATTACCCGCCAGGCTGAACACTTTTAAATGAGATTTTTTTCGAGTTCCCAGCTATTTGCCCACAGAAAAAGTCCTTCATATTGAATGTAAAACACCCGTTATAATTAAAAAGGTAATGAGTCAATACCATATTTTTTGCGTATTTATTTATTTAATAACTTTATTGAGCCTTAAAAGCTACAATAGGTAGACTTAATGCTAAAAGCATTCTCACGCAGTCAACCTTTGGGAAAAATATAAAACAGAACAAAATTAATAGATCGTGTCAGTAATTGGAAAGATATATAAGGATAGATAGAGCAAAGTTTTACAATAAGCATAAATTGATATATAAACATACATACATTAATTAAAATACATCAATATAATTATATATATGTAATATACATAATACATACAAAATGTTTAGACAATTGATGAATCTGCTAGTTATCCATTATAGACAAGACTTCCCAAGTTTCACTCGTGTCTATGAAAATCGCTTCCGCTCATAACTTACAGCATACATAGCGATCAAAGCGCCGAAACCGGCAAGAAATTCAGTCAATCATTAATTATTTATAACCCTACATGTCTTCATCACTACTGTATGTTAATATATCTTGATGATAATCTGTTTCTATGACATTTATGACAGTTTTATATGATATATAGTATGTGTATGACTTCCGAAAATATACATGGTGATATTTTTATCGTTTTGGACCCTCAAAGGGCTGACTCAGACCATCAAAATGAACAACTTTTCCTATGGGAACAATGCTGAGAACTTAAAAAAGAAATTCGACATTCCCATACAAACTGGCCGGGCGGCGGGACTCTTTTGTATGGAAATGACCAATTTTTTTTTTAGTTCCCAGCGTTGGTCTCATAGAATAAGTTGTTCATATTGATGGTCTGAGTCACCCCTCTAAAGGTCCAAAACGATTTCACCATGTATGTATAGTAGACAAGTCGACAGGATGTTATTTTTACCGATATTCGAGTATTTTCCTGCGTGGGGGTATTAATAAATGAACGTGAGGGGGTCCAGTCTAATCTTAATTCTAACCCGATCTTACGCTGAGGAGTAGGGGGGTGGATCTCGGCAATAATATAAATATAATACGGGGCAGGCAGAGGCTGAGGCCAGAAAAATATAATGTTTACGTTTAGCGTGTAGTTGGAAAATAAAATCAAAATAAATAAATATATATGGACAAATCACACAGATTGAGCTAGCCCCAAAGTAAGTTCGAGACTTGTGTTATGGGATACTAACTCAACGATACTATATTTTATAACAAATACATATATAGATAAACATCCAAGACCCAGGCCAATCTGAAAAAGATCATTTTGCATCTTGACCTGGCCGGGGATCGAACCCGGTCACTCCGTGTCGCAGGCTGGCGTGTTGACCGCTGTGCCACGGAGCTAGTCAAATAATCACTTTTTTGTTAGTTTTCGAAATAAAATTCCAATCTTCGCGTTCATGTCAATTCCAACAACCACACAGGAGTCTTTGTAGACTGAATCTGAATTTATATAATTTTATAAAGATTATTTACATATAAATTTTATTAACATAGTATAAAACAAAGTCGCTTCCCGCTGGTTGTCCCTATGTATGCTTAGATCTTTAAAACTACGCAACGGATTTTTAGCCTATAGACTGTCATACAGATATGAAATACGTACCTATATGATACATTAAGATATTTCTGTATCATCATAACAGCCGCAGCAGTCCACTGTTGGACATATCCCTCACCCACAGATTTCCTGTGCAAGCGCTTGGAAGCGACATGCAATCAATTTGAGAATGAAGTCATTTTAGACTTTATTTTCTGTATAAAAATCACAAAAACAGTTTATTTGTATGTAAATATGCGATACTTAGAAAATTGTCTGTATGTCTGGTACATACCAACGCCATAATTGCAAAAAAACAAATTGGCTTCCAACCGACATCAAGAAGATGCACAGACTATGAAAAACGTGGCGCTATATCTATACATACAAATTGCATGTACTTACGTATTCAAGCATAACGAAAACAATTGGAATAAATTCTTTAAAGAATATCTATTTATTACCAGTTTTTATGTAGTTTCACCTGACCCGATGTTTCTCAATGGCTGTTATCAAACGTTGCAAGTAAAATTTGATCCACTTCCCGGTTACCGAATGATGCTGAATTTTTCCATACATGTTTTTTTTTATAGATAGATCATTTATTTCTTAGAATATGGTAATACAATGGTGTTAAAAAGCACAAAAGGTGCAACATACTCTGCCTATTAGGCGTAAAAATATTAAGATTTTACAATTAAACATTGATGAGTAGATTTGAGTTACATTTTCAATAACTTCTGCTCATTTAGTCAAAATAAGTCGTATGATTTTCAAAATTAGAATAAGATGTCAAAAATTATATTACAATATATAAATCATTTAATCATTTCTCTTGACTAACTCCGTGGCGCAGTGGTCAACACGCCAGACTGTGACACGGAGTGACCGGGTTCGATCCCCGGCCAGGTCAAGATGGAAAATGATCTTTTTCAGATTGGCCTGGGTCTTGGATGTTTATCTATATATGTATTGGTTATAAAATAAAGTATCGTTGAGTTAGTATCCCATAACACAAGTCTCGAACTTACTTTGGGGCTAGCTCAATCTGTGTGATTTGTCCGTATATATTTATTTATTTATTTCATGTGTAAATCGGATGACAATACAACGTTATGGAATCGTTGCGCTGGTTTGATGATGGAGTCGGAAGGTGGCCATAGGAATTTATAAACTAAACAAGGTACACCAATCGTGTTAAGCTCATTTGATTTGTCTTGGAAAGCAATTTACGGTGTGGATTTGTTAATAATAAAACCTTGTCACAAAAATGTCATTTTTGCAAATATAATTATTCCCTTTCCAAATCCAATGGGCAGCAACGTCGAAAGCACAAGAAGCCAAAGAAACTGCGCTCGCCGACGAGGTAGGTGTATGAGTATGAGGAGATCATAATAATAATGAGTCCGAATCGGGACGACTTCGTGTCCGCGCATCTCTGTTCATATTCGCCCTGATTCAATGCTACAGAATTCCAGAATCTGCTGTTTCAAACGGAAAGTCGGAGCTAGGCTCTTATAAAAGAAACCTTAATACCTATCCACGAAACCTCCCACAACCAAGACTAACGAATTCCATTCAAAGAAACCCTTTCATACTAATTAATTCGAGAAAATTCCAATTTTTTTCATAACGGAACGCAACAAATCATTTGTGAAAATTTAATAATAAATTAATAATTAACCGGCCGGCGCGACGGCGAGAATCAAACGGCATTTGCATAAGAAGGGATTTTTGTACCCGCCCCACTTTTTTGTTTAATTTTTTCGTAACATTCGCTTTTCGATTTGTGTGGCGATAGATAAGTGTGGATATGCTAGGTAACAAATTAGTCGTTTTTTTGTAAAGACTGGAAGCCGGTGGACAGTATAAGAGACGAACGTCTAAACATAGAGACATTCTGTAAAGGGCCACTGCAATTTTTACTTTACTGCAAGAGTTATTGAAGGAAAGAACAGACGAAATAAGTATAATCGGGTTCTGCAATAAATTTATGAAAGCGTTACAGTAGTTTTTTTTTTTTTTTTTTTTTACATAAAATTTAACGAAGTTCTTTTAAAAATATTGTTTTTACGTATAACATAATAATCAATGAGATTTCAAAGCAGTTATTTTTGGAACTTTAACGTGAAGAAGAATATCGATAATATTACACTGTCTTACTATCGACAGCATTGGTATTTTAAGAAATCTGTTTCAGAAAATCCCTCACCCAAAGGTTCGAATATTATCCCAAATATAATATCTGAAAAAAAATAAGAGCCATCGCGGGTCAGTTGGTAGATCTGACATATTGAAATTATTTTGTAAATACATACATACTACTACATACATACATACTATCATTTAGCAAGGCAAGCCGTAGCGACACGTCGGTCCAACCCGCCGCTATAGATGTTTCACATCACTATCGATCCTATACACGTAAGATATTATTATATAGTTTATATTATAGTTATTTCTAATGCATCTACGTAACTATCTGTTAATATTAAAAGACACCAACAGAACATAACATACATACATACATATTATCACGTCTTTATCCCTTACGGGGTAGACAGAGCATATAGCCGTAAGACCCCAATGGCCACTTTTAGCGTGTTAGTAGGTGAATAGGTGGAAAACGGAATCTAAATAGTCATGGGTTGAAGAAGAAAATCCTTACTTAATATTATAAATGCGAAAGTGAGTTTGTTTGTTTGTTTGTTACGCTTTCACGCCGTAACTACTGAACCGATCATCATGAAATTTTGCATACAAGTTCTCTGGAGTACGGAGAAGGACATAGGCTACCTTTTATCCTGGGAAAAAGTACTATTCCCGAGGGATCGACATTAACGCGGGCGGAGCCGCGGGCGAAAGCTAGTAATTAATAAAATGCGAAAGTTAGTTTGTTTGTTAAGCTTCCACGCCGTAACTACTGAACCGATCATCATGAAATTTTGCATACAAGTTCTCTAAAGTACCGAGAAGGACATAGGCTACTATTCCCGAGGAATCGACATAGACGCGGGCGGAGCCGCGGGCGAAAGCTAGTAATTAATATATCGGCATGTCCACACTACTTCAACTTAACCCTTCCGTCGCGATCGAAGGGTTCGGAAACGCCAGATGTTTTTAATATCGAACACTGTTTGCACGAGTTTGTTTTTTTTTGTTTTTTTTAACGTCTTACGGATTCTTATCTTCGGACGGTTGGTGTGGGTGAGAAAGGATCGCATTGTCTCATTTTTGTATTGTCTGATTTGACATTTTATAAAGAGTTTGAATATTAAAGATGAATGAATAAATACTGACTATTTTAAGGCTTCGGTCCAACAATGATCCAATAGATCTGCCAGATTCTTTACAAGTTTTAGTAAAAAATTGTTTACATGGGTATTTCACTTTTTAAATTACGATTGCATGATTGTGTTTAGAGCACAGACATGAAAAATATGTCTTTACAGACTCAACACAAAAGATTATTTTCATATAAACTAAAAATTCATTTACAATAAATAAAAATTATTTCAAAAATTTGGAAAAAGTTGTGAACCCTACTCTTAACATAGGAAAGGGATTCTCTTATCATCGGTAAGTAAAATATGATATGGTACTAAGAAAAGAAGCGGCGAAGTGAGAGTCGGTCTCGCCCATGAGGAACCCTTCATGGGCGAGACCCCCGCTTGGCCGCGTAGCAGCAAGTTACATAATATAAAAAATCTTGTAGTTCGTTGAAACTATGACGTATAAAAAAAAACTACTTACTAGATCTCTTTCAAACCAATTTTCCGTGGAAGTTTGCATGGTAATGTACATCATACATTTTTTAGTTTTATCATTTTCTTATTTTAGAAGTTACAGGGGGGGACACATTTTACCACTTTGGAAGTGTCTCTCGCGCAAACCATTCAATTGAGAAAAAAAATATATTAGAAACCTCAATATGATTTTTGAAGACCTATGTAAAGATACCCCAATCGTATGGGACTGATGAAAAAAAATTTGAGTTTCAGTTCTAAGTGTGGGGAACCCCCAAAATATTTATTTTTCTATTTTTGTATGAAAATCTTAATGCGGTTCACAGATTACATCTACTTACCAAGTTTCAACAGTATATTTCTCATAGTTTCGGCAAAAAGTGGCTGTGACATACGGACGGACAGACGAACATGACGAATCCATAAGGGTTCCGTTTTTTCACATTCGGCTCGGAACCCTAAAAAGATGAGTTTTTCCTTACTTATTGTTCTTATAATAGCAATTCCAAAGCTCAAAAAGACAGCAATACGCTCTTACAGTATAGGGAAAATAGGAAATACAAGCTAAACGAAGCTCAAACATCAATGAGACCTCTCCAACCCGCCTGCCAGCGAGGAGAGTGTAGGCCAAATCCCCTGTCTGCTCTGGCCAAGTATGGCTACGGTAGTACAGATAGGCTCCTGCAGTAAAGATTAAAAAATAAAAAAATAATAAGTAAAAATAAAATGATTTTTATTCAGATAACTTTGATCCATTTCATTTCATTGATCCAAAAAGACCTGATGATGATGATGATGAAGAAAGGGAGAAGTCAAAAGCTTGATTATATTATCCGTAAACATAGAAACGTGATTATATCAATAAACCTAAAACGCAATCCAGCTTTCTAGAGTTTAAATAAACTTCAACCCTAAAATTACGGTCTAGTAACCATTAAAATCTTAATAGTGACAAAATAATTGTTCTAAGTCGATCGTGCGAAAGTTATTATTGCTCGGATGAGCTGTGTCTGGTACAAAATACAAGCGAGAAGCGGGAAGTCGCACTCTGCAAAGGTATTCAAAGAAATATCAACTCAATGTAGTTAGCGATACGGTGTAATTTAGCTCACGTCAGAACGCTGCGCCTTTTAGTTTAGATATCTACAGCAAGCCAATTTTATACTTATGGCTCTGAACAAACGATTCATAATTCGTTGAAGTCAGTGAACATACATATGACCAAACGCGCGTCATTGCGTCATTAATACCGGATTTATTCAGTTTTCACCTTCGATGGGATCGCCTCGTAGGTTTCGATACCGACACAGGGAGTACAGGCCTCTCATTATCATCGTCGTCATCTCAGCCGCAAGATGTCCACTGCTGGACATAGGCCTCCTCCAAGAATTTCCAAAATGACCGGTTGGAAAAGGCCTGCGTCTAGCTTTTTCCTGTCGCCTTAGCCTGGTTGGTGGGTGTCCGACGCTGCCCTTGCCGGAACGTGGTCGCCTTTATATAAAAATAAACATATGCGAACAAATCACACAGATTGAGGTATCCCCAAAGTAAGTTCGAGACTTGTATTATGGGATACTAACTCAAACTTGCGAGAATCTTTTTGCACTACTGGCCATCGGTTATGTGCCCCACTCACTTTCACTTCAAAGAATTAATCCACTGATCAACGTATTTAACAAAAACTATTTTTATTGTTCAACAAATGCTAAGCTTCTTACCTATAAACGTAAATTCTTAGAGATTGTATTTTTCTATAGGTTTCTATTGGCATTTTTTATATATCTAATAGCATACTGATATAACGTTATGTTGTGACGTCATGTCTCACTACTCCTCGCCTCCCAGGCTCCTTCCCCTCGGCCCATTTATTATTGAAGGCTAGATGTCATGCATAAGTCGCTGTCGCTTATAAATTAAATCTCATCTCTTGTAATTTCCACAGGCTTCTGTTGGCAAATTTTATATCAGAACAGCATGTTGATGTCTTGTTATACAGGAAAGGTGCTGCGATTAAAACCGCTGTCGCTTATGAATAAGACCACATCCGTTGTAATAGCTACAGGCTTCTGTTGGCAAATTTTATATTAGAATAGCAACTGTCATTGAGCAAGCGAGATTAATGCACTTTTCTATGTTGCAACCACAAAATAAGCAGAGTAAAGAAACCGCCTCTTTCAAAGTAGTCACTTGATCGATGTGTACCTAAATGATGAAAATGTACAGAGAGAGAATCGATGGCAAGCGATGGATGATCAGGATTCATCCTCAACTGTCTGTCCGCTGGTAGGATGGTCAGGTGATCATTCGTCATAGCAGGTATGGCATCGGATACGCACACCCGACCTCCCGATCTGCTACTTGCTTTCCCCCCATTAATCTGAGTGAGTAGTTTCCCTACACCTTCATTCCGTTCCCAAGTCTTGCAATTTCCCATCCTTGTGGGTTGTGGAATGGACTCCCGAGATTTTCCCTGTGTGCTATGACTAGCTCCGTGGCGCAGTGGTCAACACGCCAGACTGTGACACGGAGTGACCGGGTTCGATCCCCGGCCAGGTCAAGATGGAAAATGATCTTTTTCAGATTGGCCTGGGTCTTGGATGTTTATCTATATATGTATTTGTTATAAAATATAGTATCGTTGAGTTAGTATCCCATAACACAAGTCTCGAACTTACTTTGGGGCTAGCTCAATCTGTGTGATATGTCCGTATATATTTATATTTATTTATTTACTTGTAGTTCTTCAAGGCGTGTAACAGGTTTTTTATGAGTCGGCAACGCATCAGCGCCTCCTCTGGTGTTGCAGATGTCCATGGGCGACGGTGACTACTTTCCAACAGGAGGCTCATCTGCTCGTTTGCCGTCAAATATAAATAATTAAAAAAACCTTCTCCAGCTTAAAAATGCAAAATGCAGCAGCGTAGGAAGCATAAGAAGCCAAATAAACTGCGCTCGCCAACCCGCCTGCCAAGCGTGATATAGCAGTATCCTCCCATGAAACGAAAAATCATTAGTAGAGGCTATTCCCAGCAGTGGACTTTTGTGGCTTAAATTATGATGATGATGATGACCAGCTGACACATTGTCACCCAAAAGCAACTTACCAGCTATTTGCTAACTTAGAGTACACTGTCTTGATAGGGACTTCAAAATACATTACGTTTTATATATCTTAAATAAAAATAGTCAATCATACGAAAACCGCAATGTATTATAGGTCTAGGGGGGACAGGTCTGCTCGGCCTCTTTGAGACTACTGTGTATAATGTAAAATATTATCATTGCACACTCGATCGCTAACATAATATGTTCCAAAAAATAATAATGTACCTATATAATAAAAATTGTAATCATAAAATGAAAAAAAAAATTATAAATGAAGAAATTAGATGATAAATGATAAAGATAGATGATAAAATAAAAAAGCCCTTCAGGCGAGTAGGCGATCAATACTGTTGAAAAGAGTTTCTTTTGGCGTTTCTTCTCTGCAGTGGTCGAATCCGAAACGCTAGTAGTCTGTAGCTTTTGCACATTAAGTAATAATATAAATATGACTAAATTAGATCCTTTAAAATGTGTTTTGACGTGAAAAGTGCCTGCAAAAGCCTATTTTCTGAATAAACGTTTTGATTTTGATTTTGATTATAAAGTGACCGACGCCTCAGTGCTGCTGCCACTAACAGAAAACACTTATTGAGAACCTCCTTTTTTGAAGTCGGTAGAATATACTAAACCTGTCCTTAAAAGCGTGTTATTTGTATATTTGATTTTTTTTTTTTTCATTTTTCAAGTTAAAGGCCTCTGCCTCAGCTTTAGAACTGTCCTCAAGGATGACAGTCGGGACCAACGGCTTAACATGCCTGCAGAAGCACAGAGGAGCTCGAGATATTTTATGGTATTTACAGTCACCCATCCCAGTGGGGCCCGCGCCCGGGGTCGCTTAACAGACGTTAGCGCTAATAAAGCTCAGTCCCACTGGAACATTGGAACTCCTCTTTTATATTTCTATACTAATTGTATTTTGTATACCTCAATCTCAGGAAGTAGATCGGACACGCCATTTTGTTTTCGGTTGCTCAAAATCAGTAATTATGAGATGCGAGTAATTGCAAATTGCATAATGTCTTTTGTTTTAGACTGTTGGATCAGTGTCTATTTGTTATGTATTATTAGGAAAGTGCATCGCTTAAATACTCTATTTAGTGTGAGAGGATATTATGGATCTTCTGGCCTGAGAAGATCTCAAATGAATGATTAATTAAGATTATAACGGCTGTAAAAAAATCATTTACTAAAAAAAGTTTATTATTGTATACTTACAAGATTATTATTTGATAAAAATACTTGGAAATAATTTAAATGTATATTGTAATGTAAGTAATTTAATTTAATTATTTAAGTTTGCAAATACAAGGGTCTAGGCTCCGAATATGATTTTGTCTCATTCGTTGTCGAGACCCTTCGTCCGTGGGGTCCTAGCGCTATAAGGCTTTTTAAGGAAATTGCAAAAAGGTTAGTCGACATCACAGGAGACCGAAGAGCTGGCAGCTACCTCGGACAAAGAAATAATCTAGCTATTCAAAGGAAGAATGCTGCCAGTATCTTCGGACCCCTGACTAAAGGGACTCCTTTTAATCATATATTTTAATTATTATATATTTTTAGGTTTTTAAATTTTAGGTAATTTTTCTAGCATATTTAATTATTGTAAAATATATTGTTATATCCGAGCCCTTCAGGCGCATAGAGACCAAGACTGGACTGAGTTTCTTTCCGCGTATTCTTCTCAGCCGTGGTCATTCCGAAACGCTAGTAGTTTTTCGATTTCGCAAACATAAAAGAAGAAAATAAATAACAGAAACATATGACGTTTAAATAGCGATACATGTATCATATTTTAAATAAAAATTAATCATATTAATTTTTATATATACATTTTGATCAATTACGGCAGCTCTGTAGGGAACGCCACTCCTAGCCTTCTCATGGAGGTCGTAAGAGGCGACTTAGGAAAGACAAGCTAAACAAAGCTTATAAACATCAATGAGACCTCTCCAACCCGTCTGGCCAGCGAGTGTAGGCTCCTAGAGAGGGTGATGCTACTGCAGTGGAGACTTAAAAGACCTGAAGATGAAGATGATGATGACACAGTAAGCATAGGTAATTTAAGCATAAGCGCACAATAACTTTGACGCTTCCACCATTTATTAGATACCATTTACTGTTAAACACATAAACAGTGCTTCTGTGAGAACAGTAGACCTCGCGAGCCCTTACAACCACGAAATAACCGATTTTTTATCGTTTCCTTGGCTTAGCAAAGCCATTCAAGAGTTTTGAAACCAACCTACCAATGCTAGAGAGACCCATACTTTACCCATAAGCACCACCGTAGTGTATTACCCCTACTTACCCACTACTTACATTTGCAAGCTTTTTTAACCATTTTAGACCAATACAGGGCACTAAAAAAAATTCGACATTTCCATACAAGTCTTCGTCAGCGGTCAAGTTAATGGGAATTGCAAAAAAAATTAAAATCCCAACATTGGTCCCATAGGAAAAGTTGTTCATATCGACGGGCTGAATCACTCCTTCAAGGGTTGGACAGGGTTTTCTGAACATATTGTATACAACTTATGATATACAACTAATGGGCGAATTGCCGACTATAAACACGTTCAAGTTTATCATATAAAAAAGTTGTTCAGACATAAGTTGCGTTTTCATAAGAATAACAAAAAAGACTAAAGTTATATTTTTTGAAATCGCTGAGATATGAGATTTTTAATTTTCGAACCCCCATATTTCCGCCATTATTAACAATTTCGAAAAACTGGTTAAAATAAAACTATATAGTTACTGAACCTGCTCACCAAATTTCATGAGAATCGGTTAAGTAATGCGGCCTGTAGGCGAGAACAGACAGACAGACGGACAAAAGAATTTTCGGCCAGTCTAAAACTGAGACTCTTCGCTCGCTCGGTCAATAAAGCGAAAAAGTGACAATCTCCTTGACATACTTACCTATGTCAAGGAGATTGTCACTTACCTAGTAGGTATCATCCAGTCACTCTACAAATGTCCTGAAATTGTTAGAAATCAAAACAAAATTTAAGTACCCACTTTTTTTAGGTACTTACATAATGTCAGTCATAGATAACTTTTTAGGCGCGTTGGCATTATCGAGATGCAAAAAAAAAACCATTGCACTCCCGACACTGTTACCGTTACCGTAACCGACACCTCTGTATATAAGTACCTAAGATAACCGAATGATCAAGTTTTCATTTCTTCGGCACAGTGGAGTGTCCCACTGCTTGGCGACGTCCTCCCCTTTTTGTCTCTAGTCATCCGTGTCGCGGGCAATAGATTGCCAACCCCTAATTTATGCAGACTTAATAAAGTTTAGATTACGTATCTTTAGTTAAGGAAAAGCGGAGTCGCCTAACACAGACTATAAGTATATAAAAGTCTTAAAGGACCTCCTTTCAGGAGAACAGGATAAGGAACCTTCCTGCCACTATTACCTACTTAAGAACAAAAATGTTAAAGAAATATTTTATTTTTATTCAAATACTTTAGAAAGCTAAATATTATAAAAAAATATACCTACCTAATTTTAGAAGGAAAAATATTTTAAAAGCGTCCAGTAATTTTAATTTTTACTAGACCAAGGACCTACTTTCGAGTTTTGCTACTCTCTGTACAAAATCTCATAAAATGACCCCGAACTCAAACTTAGAAACGAACCTTATCTTTTCTAATTACTATAAAAGCCGAACCCCGTGAGTTTTCCTCGGGAAAATGGCGGGGAAATGTGAAAACCGACGCCTAGCGCCATCTATCGGCGAGCGGTGCGAAACTTAATTTTTCGCAAGGACTGTAAGAATTGGATTTAAGTATAAGCTATTTCTTTTTTTCTTTTGGATTTATGAAAAATAGTTTTTATGTATTTATTTTGTTTTAGTACATGGTTATGTTTGTTATTGTACCCATGAAAAAACGGTCTTATTTTTTTGATAATTCAGACATTTTTCTGAAGTTATATTCCGATTTTATAAATACTTATTGTATGTGGCTAGGTACATTGCAAATACCTCATAGTAAATGTAAGTAAGGCACTATAGTACCAACCTACTACACAAATGGGCACGTCTACTTTATATTTAACTTTTGCATATTTAATTAAAACCGATAATAAAATAACATTTAGGTCCTTAATTTAACTAATTTAAAAATTGATAATTGCATTAAGTATTTTAAAATTCTTTCAGAAACTTTTAAAACTCGCCATGAAATTTTTCTAACTCGGAAACATACAATGATTACCTATTGTTTTCGAATTAAAAGAATATGAGGTCACAAAAAACATTATCTAGAATAGGGTACATAACCCCATAATTGACGCTATCCAGAAGTTGACACAGACGAACCCAGTAACCGAATTTCGTTGGCGGGAAACAAAAACTGACCTACATTTTCGCCCTACCGAGTTCAGCCACCCCTGTTGAGGAGACGATCACCCTACGTCTTGCCCTTTACTATTGTACTGCGCTTTTGATTATCTTAAGGAATCTATTCCATTTCTACCTTTGGAAAATGCATTTTTTTATAAATATGCTCTTTGAAGATTTTTTAAGTGCTGTTCATTTATAGGATTAGTTAATTTTGTTGCTTTCTATTGAATGTATTTAGCTCTATTTATGAACAAGAATAGGATGTCAAAAAATTGTTGAGTTTTTTTTTGTTTTGATAAGTGCAGAAGTGCATTCAGAAGCGTGTTTGTTGTGAACAGTACAGGTGTTTGTGTAAACGTAAACAAATACATGCCAACAATGCACTGGCCGGTCCAAGAAGCGCCGATCGCGCCGCAAAAAAAGCGCATCCTATTATCGACTACAACAAAAGGACTTGTGCAGTGATACCTAAGTACACATCTCGATTCATCGTCTCGACTCGATCCGAACCGATCCTATTGGCGCGCCCCACTGTCGCCGAGAGAGAAAAGGATAGACTGCGTAGTTTTTTTCACGTGTGAAGAGGAGGGAAACGGTCATCTTAGCTACCGAGTAGCGTCCCACTGGGCGGGGCCGCGCCAAGGAGTGAGACTCAGATGCGCGTCGAGTTGGTGGGGTTTCGTCCGAAGGATCGCACTGCAGTCGTGTGTCGCGGCTTCGACGCGCGCTCGTGACCACGCCGCGCTCCGGCAAGGATCACCTTACGTAATAATTACTAATCGCATCGGAACCGCTCATCCGATAATCGATTGTGAATAGTGAACTCTCGATGATTGTGCGCTAATTTTTATTATCATCCCTATTTATCAATCGATCAATGTGAACTTGTTTTGTGTACTTTGTGTCATGTTTTTGTTTTGTTTTCGCACGGACTCGATTATTTTTGGGCGTAGCTGACTGTGTACGATATTATTATTTTGTAACGTTTATGTTACTTTGAGACGTTGTGAGTGAATCGAACGACAATTTCGGCGACTTTATGAGGTTTTTGTGATATATTCTGACTTGAAAGTGTAATGTGGACACATATAAAAAAATATTAGTGACATTATACAGCCGTTCTCTGAAAACAAACGTGAGTAATTTTGTTCAGTTTGTTTTTTGTGTTGTAGGATTTTTACGGAAAGTGTGACTTTTTTATGAAAACATTGATGTAGTTTTTCCACTTGGAATAATATTTTATTTAATTCTAATACAGATCTTATTGGAAGTGTAACAAGATTAAACTAGTTAAAGATATATCAAAATCTTATAAGATTTTAAATAAACATGAATGTACTCGGAAGCTTTTTACAACTATTGATAATCCCACTTGTGATATAAATTCTCATGTAAATGCGACATTATAACAACTTAGGTATAGTATTTTTCATGAATTTACTTTCAAAATTGATATAATTAATAAATATTAAAATTGAAATAATGATTTACAATATAAATCAAGTTTAATAAAATGTTTAACTATGGAAAATAATAATGCACATCTCATAAGACGATAGTTTCGAAGAAATCATTTTCATGTTTATTACATCTGATTCCATTTGGATAGAATATTTTAAGTATAAAATTTTATAAGCTGGACATGCATTCATTAAAAATAAAAAACAAATTGAAAATCGAATGATTTTAAAAATGGAATAATTTTTAAAATGGAATGCAATCTTCCGATTAATTACCGCAACCGACTGAGAAGTTGCGGCGGAATCTTGTGCGGCCACGATTGATTTGCTCCGTTCGAGCGTTCCGTCCATGTGATAGATCAGTGCCAATTAGAGGAACGCTTACCCTAATCCCGACCTGCATTTTTGAAATACCAAGAATTATTCGTGAGAGCACAAATTGTATGTAAAATATTACAGTAAATTTGATGTATTTTTAGTTTCGTGAGTTACAGTCTACACAATTAATTACGATATGAATTTTAAGATTGGTGTTATGCAGTCAAGTAAAACTAAAAAACAAAATTATTTCACTCGATGGTTGCATAGTCACAAATTACGTTTATACGCAATGTAAAATTAATTAAATATTTATATTGAATTATTGCTTCAAGATTTGATAAAAATATATTTTTTATTTAGTATTAGAATTAATTTTATAATCGTCATCAAATAGGTAACTATGACGGTAAAAGTTTCTGTACTTATAAAAAGTATTTCTATGAATAAATTTTGAATAAATTTCTATTTAATTCGTAGTGTTATAATTATTGAAAAAGAAAAATTGTATGATATATAAATTGTATTTGATTCTCAGATAAGTATTCATTTTGCAAGTTGCAAAATAACGAAAATAACGTAAGAAATTAATAACTTTACATTTTTGCATTTGATTTGCATAAAAGAGTATTCAACGGTAATTGAAAAAATAATATTTACTTAGTATTTATGAATTCGGATTAGCTTCACATGATATTTCAATTTGAAATTTTACAATCTTGATTGCATGTTAATAACAATAAATATGTTATTTATAGTGGTTCATTTTTATTACACATCGACAAATAAAATAAATTAGAAATAAAAATTGAACTATAAATTAGGATTTATATAAAACTTGGAAATTAATATAAATCCTCATTGGGACAAGTCTACTATCAATACGATCTTTTTATTATTAATATTTTAACGTAAATAATAAAGGGATTCTTCTGTGCAACGAATACCTGATTATTAACAAAGTTTTTATATTTTTTCAAGGCGATAGATAACGGGTAAGTATTATTTCATTCTAAAAATAGGTAATATCTGGAGGGTTGCGGTGAATAAAATTATTATTATCCGCGATGTCTCCCCCGGAATTAGGAAGTTCCGCAGCCACCGTACAGATGGCGCTAGGAGAGGTTCTTGACCTTTAATGAGTTTGCAACTAAACATTTTACTAATTAGTAACTTCCTCAAGACGAGTAATGTTTTAGGAGAACTAGTGATTTTTGCTTTGTTTTTTTTTAGAGGTAAAGTTTATTTTACCGAAATGCAAATTGTATTCAATGTCTATTAGGTCTTATTAGGTACCTAAGACCTTTTTTGTAAATTCTATTAAGCGAAATTCGATAACAATTGAAAATAGATAGATTAGAAATTATTATTAAAAATATTTCATGTGTATCTATGCAGTTATTTGTTTTTCGTATTATTGATTATCTCTGTTCGTTCAAGAATAAAACTGTCCTCAGTTTTTTTAAGCTGCCTAAAAGCATATGACGTAGTTATAGTTCCAGTATAATACTTTTGAAATCTGAAACACTATGTTAACAAAAAAAATAAAGTAAGAACCAAATAAAAATATATGTAATCGTATTCATCACCAGCAAATAAACTCTACGATGTCTTTTTTAGATAGAATAAAACAATAAGTATAGTTTAAATAATTATAATAAGAATAAGTATGATTACTTAGTATTGTGTAAGTGTCGAATATCAGCACAGTTACCCTACTAATTAAAAAAAGGTGATTGAATGATATCGATTAGTCGACTTATCACTAAATGTGAGACATCACAAAATATGCTATTGTGTGCAAAATGTAGTAAAAACGACAGTTTTGTTTGTGAGACTGTTATACCTACGTTAACTATTGTGTTACAATGTCTATATCTCTTTTTTAACATTGATAGTTCACATTGGGTACACGGGATACCTAATTTATTTTAATATTGAAATAATGTATTGTAATTTAAATATAGTACGTTTGTTAAGACAGGTCACAGTGATAAGCTGTAAACAATAAGATCTTTTGTACCCTGTGATTCACAATAAATAAATTTGCTTTGACTTATTAAGTACCCAGTTATCAGGTTTATGTATTAAACTAATGTCAATAAAAAATATTTAATAATCACATAGTAATAGGAACTAAGTAATTTTTTGCTGAACGCAACAATATTGCCTTTCATATAAGAAATTTTCGAAATAAATCGATCGAATATCCAGTCATTGTTTAAGTAGGTATATACTATTTCATTTCTAGAGATTTAATTGATTTTGTAATTAACAGCGAAAAACGAATACCTTATTCACTGGTGTATCTTTTCCTAAATAATAAAAAGAGGCAAGTAAAAAAAATTATCTTTATAAACTCCAAATAAATTTATTTTAAATTATTAAAATAAAAAGTAACACAGTTTTTAAACTTCATAATTATTTTACTTTTTCTTTGCAATCTTCTGTGTAAAAAAATATCAGGTGTTCATTTTTAATTCCTTGTATGAATAGACGTATCTACCTTAATAATTTAGTTTTTATTCTGTAGTAGTTCTTTAGCAATAGTAGTTTTTTTTCTTTCCTGAAAGTATTCCATCTCTCTTCTTACAAACAAATGCATATATTTTTGTATAACTTTTATTAGAATATATTTTTAAAGCACCGTACGGCATATTTATTTAACTTACTAATCTCTTAAGAGCCCGACATATGCCAGGCGGCGTGGCGATACAAACGCGGATGGTCTAAACGCGTTGGCTACTTTGGATATTTTCGTTTTTTAGGAATATTCAAGGGTTATTCGAAAAAGAAAAACATATGATGGCTGCCTTATCTGTAATGCAATAATAATCAAAAGTTTCAAGGTTAATTTTAATGTATTTGGTGAAAAATACTATATACCGAGTAAATTAGACGTGATTTGGAGGCAACTTTGCAATTTTTTTCTATTGAGAAAATTTAACGCAATCGTGTTTTTGAGTCATATAGTTACCAGAGTTACTCCTGAACTTTGCTGCATTTTTATTTCAACTTGAGTATTTAATTATTATTGATATAACAGTCAATCATGCAAAGCAGTGTGAGGTAGTACGGACCCTTAACACTTTTCTGGTCATCCATCCTGTAGACGTAAATTATTGTTATTAATATTGTATCTGTCAGCGTTAGTGAATAAGTGAATTAAAAATATACTTACAACAATAAAATTGAGTTGAAGCTTAGTACTTTTTGTTTTAATGAGTCTTAACATTTTCAAATATTTCGTTAGTCTAGGATCGATTCCCGTCTCGACAAACAATAATCCGGAACATAATGACGGCACATGTTATAGTAATAACGATTATAACTGAATATTTAATTGATTTTACACATTGTAACGTCTGGTGTGGGGGATCAAATCCCGCGACATATTTCTTTTAACTCTCTTATATCGTTACATTGATAGAGTAGCTTTAAAACTACTAACTCTGTTTATAAATAACTAGTTATCGCCCGCGGCTCCGCCCGCTTCAATGTCGATCCCTCGGGAATAGTAGTTTTTCCCGGAATAAAAGGTCTATGTCAGAGAACTTGTATGCAAAATTTAATGATGATCGGTTCAATAGTTACGGCGTGAAAGCGTAACAAACTAACATTCGCATTTATAATATTAGTAAGGATGTAGCATAAACCTTTTTTTAAAGAGTTAGTACATTTTATAAAAGTCCATTATAACGGGAAGTAAGTAATGCGGAACTATTATAATATATAAAAAAAAACCGTATCAATCGGTTTTTTTTTCTCAGCCTATTGGTGTTGTGTCCCACTGCTGGGCAAAGGCCTCCCCCTGGGTTCTCCACTCATCCCTATCCTTCGCTACTTCTGGCATCCATTTTGAAATTTATCGAGGTCGTCCCTCCATCTCCTTCTTGGTCTGCCTCTGCACGGCAGCTGTCCGGTACCCAGAAAGTGGCAAGTTTTGCCTACCTTTCAGGCCGCATGCGACAAACATGTCCTGCCCAGCCCCATTTCAACTTGGCAGTTCTGGCACCTACATTCGCAATTCGTGTCAGGGAGCGCAGCTCGGTGTTCCTTACTTTGTCTATAAGTCGCAAGCCTAGCACGCTGCGCTCCATTGCTCGTTGGCAAACCTTGAGTCTGGACTTTTGGGTTTCAATAAAAGACCATATCTATGCACCATAGGTTAAGAGGGGCAGAATACACATGTCAAGGAGCTTCCGTTTGAGAGATAGAGGGAGACTACTCTTCATCAACTCCTTCATGGTTGAAATGATCGGTCTCGTTCAAGACCTGACCTGGGATAGAACTCATAACCCTACGATTCAAAGACACTGTGGTGCCACTGAGCCACAGTGTGTCAAACGTCAACTCTATCCTAAAATCATCATCATTTGGAGTAGGTGTCACGCTCAATCGACCATGCACATCCTGGTGTCAGAGTTCTTCGAACCGCCTCTCGGCCTCTGACGTGGTTCCTTTAACGGCTACTACATGCCGTGCCCGATGTTCGTGCCTTCCGAAGCACGGAATCATCTTTATTATCAGACAGTCAGGTGATTCAAGCCTGCAATGTCCTAACCAAACTGAAAACAACTAAACAAAGTATGCTTCCCGTGGGATTCGAACCCACGACCGCCAGGTCTACACACGTGCAAACGCCTTAACCACTGGACCACGGAGGCAGTCGTAGAATAACTTATAGTAATAATATTACAAATTATAACACCACTAGCTTTCGCCCACGGCTCCGCCCGCGTCAATGTCGATCCCTCGGGAATAGTACTTTTTCCCGGGATAAAAGGTAGCCTTTGTCCTTCTCCGTACTCCAGAGAACTTGTATGCAAAATTTCATAATAATCGGTTCTGTAGTTACGGCGTGAAAGCGTAACAAACAAATAAACAAACAAACTCACTCTCGTATTTATAATATTAGTAAGGATTATACATACATACGAGTACAGTCGACTTTGAGCTTTATTAAACAACAACTTTATACTTTTAATATTATTTAAAACATTAGACCATAGTTTGAGTTCAGTCAACAATTTTTATCACCCATTCATTATAACATCAGCAAAACAATAAGCGTAGGTACCGTCTGCAGATTAATCGTGGGACGCAACGGATCAGGGTGCTCCCATTGAGATTGCCATGACATCAGTGATAGAGAGTGTCCCAAAAATATTAAAAGAAAGAAGTCTCCGTCTAGATTCCGTTTTGTTTCTTTTTTTTCACACTACAGTAACTGTTTTAAAGGGCCTAAGAGCTATTGTGGTCTATGGTGCTTAGCATCATTATCAGTTCGTTGTTATAAGACTGGCGAGGTCTACAGCTCATAGAATCACTTTTCTGATAGGTTTTGGTTCGATCCCCGGCCAGACTAGCTCCGTGGCGCAGCGGTCAACACGCCTGCCTGCGACACGGAGTGACCGGGTTCGATCCCCGGCCAGGTCAAGATGGAAAATGATCTTTTTCAGATTGGCCTGGGTCTTGGATGTTTATCTATATATGTATTTGTTATAAAATATAGTATCGTTGAGTTAGTATCCCATAACACAAGTCTCGAACTTACTTTGGGGCTAGCTCAATCTGTGTGATTTGTCCGTATATATTTATTTATTTTATTTATTTATTTTAATTAGTTAAAAATATAGTAACTGACAACGTTAGTAAAAACAAAACGTCCCTACAATTTTAAACGACCACGTATTTATATATTTCTTTACTCATTATTTATTTAGGCGAACTCCGTGGCGCAGTGGTTAACGCCAGCCTGAGACACGAATGCCCGGGTTCGATCCCCGGTCAGATCAAGATGGAAAATGATCTTTTTCAGGTTGGCCTGGGTCTTGGTTGTTTATCTATATATGTATTTGTTATAAAATATAGTATCATTGAGTTAGTATCCCACTGTGTAATTTGTCCGTATATATTTATTTATTTTCTCATCTCCCAATAGTAGGTAACACATATCCAATATTTTTTTTTTTTTTTTTGTGAAGTGTTCTGAAGTCTGTGTTTTATAATAATTTTCAATTAATTCGGCAATATAGTGAATGTTCAGATAGATGGAATAAATTGCCAATTAAATATTTTTTTTTACAAAGCAGATTTTCAAAGCAAAACAGTTTTTTTTATTAAATTATTTATTTTCTATACTGTTGCATCATCCTGTATACAAAATAAATGACCAATAGTGTTCTAATCTCCAATGTAAGCGGAGACCGGACGTCGGTTCAATAAAATTGTCATGAGAACTCGCCGGCAGATTTGCAGGTGTAACTTTACACTGTTTATGTATTACTAGCTTTCGCCTGTGGCTCCGCCCGCGTCAATGTAGATCCCTCGGGAATAGTACTTTTTCCGGGATAAAAGGTAGCCCATGTCCTTCTCTGTACTCCAGAGAACTTGTATACAAAATTTCATGATGATCGGTTCAGTAGTTACGGCGTGAAAGCGTAACAAACAAACAAACAAACTCACTTTCGCATTTATAATATTAGTAAGGATAAGGATAGTATCACGTCTTTTTCCGTTACGGGGTAGACAGAGCCTAGGTCTATAAGACCTTATGGCCACATTTAGCATTTTTTTTAGCATTTTGAAAAACGGAATCAAAATAGTAATGGGTTGCTAGCCGCATCGCCTATTGACATGATTCCGCAGATTTTCGCCCATTCCTTCGATCGGCTTTTACGATCTGCACGGGAAGAGAAGCAGCTGGCACATTCTACGTTTTTTTCATTTCTCCCAGACCAGCATGGAAGTACTTTATGTACTGTTGAGTATTATTAGCGCTTACGCATGGTAAACAACCCCGGGCGTAGTCCCCACTGGGATGGGTTACCGCAAGTGCCATAAAAATATCTCGAGCTCCTCGGTGGAACGCACATTAAGCTGTTAAGTTATGTCAGATGCCTTTAGACAGTTTGAAAATTTGACACCAATGTTGGCGTTTCGTAAACTTTACAGTTTTCATGATCGCAAGTAGACTAAGTTAACATTTTTCTACCTAAATATACTAATATTATAAAGCTGAAGAGTTTGTTTGTTTGTTTGAACGCGCTAATCTCAGGAACTACTGATTGAAATTGGAAAATTCTTTTTGTGTTGGATAGTCCATTTATTGCGGAAGGCTTTAGGCTATAAAACATCACGCTGCGACCAATAGGAGCGATGCATCAATAAAAAATGATTTGAAATCGGGGAAAAAATATTCATCTATACTAATTAATCATACAGAAATTGCCGCGGACGAAGTCGCGGGCAGCAGCTAGTTAATAATATAAATGTTATAAGAACTATGCAAAACTGCCGCCTACAATATTTATTGATAACGTTACGAAAGTACGCAATATTGGCACACGATATCAGAAGATCTGGCATTCTTGTGCTGGACTTGACATTCTATTAAACAGATGACGGAATCCCAAGCTGGTGGCAACTGCCAACTATCAATTCCACCCCTGCAGACTTTCTACCTCCTTCTGAAGAACTGCCCCCTCGACACGAGCTTTCATGGTCTACGTGGGCGTGCTTAAATCGTCTCCGTACTGAGGTAGGAGGATGCAGGTATGATTTGGCACGCTGGTTCACATTGGTTTAGCGGAAGCGCAGTGTCAGTGTGGTCATGAATATCAAAACATGTCACATCTCCTCTCGTGCCCTTCATGTCCCACAAAAGCTTTCCTTCGTAGAGCTTCAGAGAGAGCTATCAGGGTGGCGTCCTATTGGAAGGACAAAATAGTTTTGAGCCAGCGACACGAAAAGACGAAGAAGACTGCCCCATATCGTCTCTATTGAAATTAGGATGTTTTTAAATTTCAATAGCCACACGAAGTATTCTTGGAATGTAGCTGTTTTCTTTTGCAACGACTCTACCTTTTTCTACTTGTTTTTTTTTTCCTTTTTAATGCTTTATAATTTGAAAACGGATCACTCACGTGCTATTTTGTCGGGATTGCCGACTATAGTTTCGGACTCGTCAGGAGTCCATTTTCAAGGCGAGTTCGGGATGCGCGACGCCGAAGAATCCCGGGCCCGTACTGCCGGCCAGAGCCGCGCGCTGCGCTTGAGCAGAGCTCGATAGTCGGCAATACCGACAAAATAGCACGTGAGTGATCCATTTTCGAAATATAATGTATTTATCTCACGCTAGTTATAATGATATTAACTTTTTAATGCTTTTGAAGGGTCAGGGTCGGAAGCACAAGAAGTTTAAGACGCAAAAGCAACTGCGCTCGCCAACCCGCCTGCCAAGCGTGGTGAGTATGGCAATATCCTCCCATGAAAGAATCCTTGGGAGAGGCCTTCGTCCAGCTATGAACTTCTTACGACCAAAATGATAATGATGACACTAATAACTCCATCAGAAACCGATCATTACACAAACAGTGAATTCTCAGTACTCATAACGCGGGGATTAAAAAAAACTATTAAAAAAAACAATATCCATTGATCGCAGGCGGGAAACACATGTGCGATGAAAGAAAGAGATAGCGCTATGAGTAAGACAGAGGGGGGATCCTGCTTTTCTTTTTTTTCAGTCATTGATGGCTCCGATTTTGCCACATGGTCGCTTTGACGTAAAATCGACTGATTGTGAATATTGTTTGTTTGTTTGGTTCAGTTTTCGCACTTCAGTGTTAGTTTTGGGTTTGGGTTTTGTGAATGGGGTTATTGGGTATTGGTAAAATAAACAAAGAGCATTTGATGGCATGCCGCTTAACAGTGTTTATTGCATGTAAAGCAGTTTTCTTGGAAGTATTATGTGTATACATATAAATAAACATTACTTAAAAAAACCACGTCAGAGGCCGAGAGGTGGTCCCGAAAAACTCTGACACCAGGGTGTGCATGGTCGATTGACCGTGTCACCTGCTCGAAATGAATGAATGAATGAATTAACATTACTTTATTATTGACATTCATTTTCGTTGAGTTAGTATCCCATAACACAAGTCTCGGACTTACTTTGAGGCTAGCTCAATCTGTGTGATTTGTCCGTATATATTTATTTATTTATTTGTGACAAGCTTTTATTATAAACGACAAGGTTGCGTCCAGTCTCTATTACTACGGCAGCGTCCATGCCATAATATGATTTGGCAAACTTTTAAAGCCAACCGCCTGTTGACGATTGAGTAAGTTATCTAAATATCTATATGCAAGATAGTAACTTGAGTTACTGGTACAGACAAACCTACAAACTCTAGATTTAAATAAATCAGATAGGTCCATTCAAAAGACATCAAAAATTCTCTTTAATAAAAATAAACGTAAGCAAATTAAATAATTACATTTCCATAGGTTACATAACTATTGTCGCAGGCGCACGAGATCACCAACACGTTTTCAATAAGTCAATAGCAATCAGTTCTTAGTAAAAATTTGAAATATAAACAAAAATTGGCCTCCTATTACACTTATCGGTTTGGAGAACGTTGTAGAACAAAACGTTTCTCACGGGTGAGTGTATGCGAATATAGGCCTTATGGAGATCGTTGTTAGAGCGTAGTGTTGTTTGAGTTGTTGGGGAGAGGCTCGTGTGGTACAAAGTATAAGCGGTTAGCGTGTTTGTTTATTTATACCAACAATTTTATAAAAATTGTCCAATTTAAAATTCTTTTCGTTTTACTAAGTAATGTAAAAAACGGACAGTGATGCAAAGCTTTGAAGGTTTAAACTTAGCAGAAACTATGACTTATTTTATGTAAAATAAAACAAAAACATTTTGTAAGTAATTTGAAGAAGAAAAGTGATTTATTTTTTGATAATAATAAATTACTTATAGTTTGGTGTATCGATAATTTATTTTTTATAATCTTTTATATCAAAATAAATCTACTAAAGTACTGAATCGATTTAAATCAATTTTAAATGGAACCAATCTGAAAGCATGCTCTGTCAAATATTTTTTGAAATTATTTTTAAAAGACGGAGTTATGAGGGAACAAGCGTTTAAACAGCGCTGTGGTTTACCGCCATATCGCGATAAGCATAAAGCTGAGCTGGCTGCCTTTTCGGCAATTAACTTTTGTATTAGTATTTCTTAAGTTTTTCTCATTTTCTTATTGTTAATATTGTGTTTTATTGCCGAATAGTTTTTCTTTCTTTCTTTCTAAAAAACAAATATGATAACCTTCTGCTATTTTTGAAGTCAGTTAATTCGAAACAATTGCCCGTTATCAACTACTTTTTAAAACTTCTAAAGTATGTACAGTTCTGACACTTCCATACCGTCCCCACAAGTGGCAGCAAATCGCTTCCTCCTCTATTTCACACCGCCATCACATGATGTCAATACACGAAGTAAACAATTGGCTCATATCGGCTGCCTCAATAAGTGTACAGTTACACATACAGACATGAATGGCGACCATCACGTGGATGGTAACTCTAGATGCCCTTAACGTAATTAACACACGTGATGCGCATGAGAAATTGATTCATACAATTTATGATGATTATTAATTATACAAGCTAGCAAAGAAACTACAAGTATGTCAAAATGCTATGGAAAGAAAGAAATATGATAGGGAAGGGATTCTGCGACAAAATAAGAATAGATTCTTAATTTTACGCTGACTTTAGGAAGAAAGAAAGAAAAATTGTTTATTCGGTATATAACAAAAATAATAATTATATAAACAGCCTCCGTGGTCCAGTGGTTAAGCCGTTTGCCTGTTGACCCGGGGGTCGTGGGTTCGATTCCCACCGGAAGCATACTTTGTTTAGTTGTTTCCAGTTTGGTTAGGACATTGCAGGCTTAAATCACCTGATTGTCTGATAATAAAGATGATTCCTTGCTTTTCCACCCTTTCATCCGATTTCGTGCTTCGGAAGGCACGTTGAGCCGGTGGTCCAGGCTGCCATCTGGTAGTCGTTAAAGGAACCACGTCAGAGGCCGAGAGACGGTTCCGAAGAACTCTGACACCAGGGTGTGCATGGTCGATTGACCGTGAGACCTACTCGAAATGATGATGATGATAATTATATAAAATTGTACAAGTGGACATATTTGTGTCTACATCAAAAAGGCCTGTTATTGTGAGCACCACAACGCTGGTCTATGGAAATAGACACCATTATAAAAAACAAAATGAACATCACACACAGACCAGAGCCGAAAGTTTTTGAACCTAAAAAAAATTATAGTAGGATGAAACCCAATGCAAAAGGAAGGGCCCGGGATCGATCCCCGGTCAGGTCATAATAGAAAATCTTTTTCAGATTGACCTAAGCCTTGGATGTTTATCTATATATGTATGTCACTATAAAACAAAGTCGCTTCCCACTGTCTGTATCTATGTATGCTTAGATCTTTACAACTTCGTAACGGATTTTGATGTCTTTTTTTTTAATAGAGAGTGATTCAAGAGTATGGTTTATATGTATAATTTATCGCACCCGTGTGAAGCCGGGGTGGATCGCTAGTTTTTTGTTTTTATAAAATATAGTATCGTTGAGTTAAAATCCATAACACAAGGCAAACTTAGTTTTTCACACACAATTTTTTTGTACATATATAAAATACATATACATTGCATTGAAATAAAAGCTAGTAATAAATACAGAGCAATATGCCAATGGAGCCGATCGTCTTGATGCGTTGCCAGCATCTAAATGTCATAGCAGATCATACTCGACTATATTAGAGCTGGACGATTTATCTTCTACCTCTTCAGCTGTGTATTGAAAGACATTCAAACATACACATTCATTCAATGTTATTACTTTTGTTTTTAGTCTGTGTGTGGTGTAATCATCATCATCATTTCGTGTGGGTGACACGGGCCATTGATTATGCACACCCTGGTGTCAGAGTTCTTCGGAACCGCCTCTCGGCTACTGACGTGGTTCCTTTAATGCCTACCAGAAGGCAGCCGGGACCAACGGCCTAATGTGCCTTCCGAAGCACGAAATCAACTTTATTATCAGACAATCAGGTGGTTCACGCCTGCATTGCCCTAATCAAATTGGAAACAACTAAACAAAGTATGCTTCCCGTGGCAATCAGACCCAGGACTCCCGGGTCTACAGGCAAACGCCCTAACCACTGGACCACGGAGGCAGTAGTTACAAATACTGGTGTTAGATTTTTAAGCTGCCTCTTGGCATCATCATATCAGCCGCAAGAAGTCCACTGCTGGACATAGGCCTCCCACAGGATTTCCAGAATGACTGGTTGTAAGCGGCCTGCATCCAGTGTTTCCCTGCGACCCTGATCAGGTCGTCCGACCTCCTGGTCGGTGGGTGTCCGACGCAGCACTTGCCGAGAACGCTAAGATGATATTTTTGATAGGCCAACTCTCAAAATAGATCCATAAATTGTCCCATCAAATAGTGATATAATATGATCTATAAATCGTTCAAACATCGCAATAGTCTGTCCCGATATAGATACTGTCTCATCCATCATTACTGCGTCACCTGCTGTGTGTCATATGTATGAAGAACTCTGTGGCCTAGTGGTCTATGCCAGGCTGCCACATCCGAGTTCCCGGGTTCGATCGCCGGTCAGGTCAATTCACGCTTACTCAATGATTACTCTTTATTTTCAAAGCAAATCTATGATTGCGAAGACTTTACGCCAAAACTACTGCACAGATTTTGATGTAATTTTACTAAATTAAAGTTTTTTACTTCGGAATAGCAAATAATATAGGGAATAAAAAAATTGCAAGAAAAAGCTGTTTCTGAAAAAGGCCTTAAATCACTTACTAAGAAAAATAACTTATATTCTTCATTCAAAATTAACTCGTTCGCTGACACTGAACCAGACACAAAAGTAATAACAATAGAATTACATCTATAGGCGGGCTATGTCAGCGAAAGTGTTAAACATGACGCCTCGCAGTCGCATTATAAACTTAAAGTTATAAATAAGTAATCCACATTTTCAAACAATATAAAACACTGAAACGTCTTCATAAAACTTTAAACGTTACCCGACAACATAAAAAAGAATGGAGTACCACGGGAGCGTATGGAACACATTCGACTATCAATAAGTCATCCCGATCGGCGTCCCGACAGCCGTTCGCTACCGAAATACTGTCCCGAGCGGGAGGAGGGTGACAATATTTCATGGTAGTAATAGGACAGAAGTTTTAATAAATTAAAAGTACAAAACTTTTAAAAAACAAGAATTACGAATTCTCAAAACAGTACTCTTAATCAATTATGAAATAAAATATGGTGAAAAAATTCTGCCATCCGAGCGCGCATGAATCAGTACCGCCCGCATGAAATTTTTTCACCATATTTTATTCAAAATAGCATTTTGAATGCAAAATACTTATAAAAATATGACTAGCTCTGTGGCGCAGCGGTCAACACGCCTGCCTGCGACACGGAGTGACCGGGTTCGATCCCCGGCCAGGTCAAGATGGAAAATAATCTTTTTCAGATTGGCTTGGGTCTTGGATGTGTATCTATATATGTATTTGTTATAAAAATATAGTATCGTTGAGTTAGTATCCCATAACACAAGTCTCGAACTTACTTTGGGGCTAGCTCAATCTGTGTGATTTGTCCGTATATATTTATTTATTAATATCTCAAAATAAATCCTAACTAATCACGACTCAAATGCTGTCTTTGTCTTGCTAGGTAATTGTCTAGACAGTGACAGAGTGAGATATGAGATAGATTTTAGTTAAGATACTCTTAGGTTTTGCGTATTCTGGCGTTTGTGTTTAGAGTTGTTTTCACCGAGCCCTTTAATTTGATATCCATATTGTCGGAGAGCATGAAAAATAGCTAGTCCCCATCTTGGGTGTTCCGCCATGTTGGATTTAGAATGACGTCACACAGCTAGCCATGCATTTATAAATAAATAAACATATCACACAAATTGAGCTAGCCACTTATGTTGAGTTGCATGATTCCACACGAACAAACATAGTTACATACATACATTGCAAGTTAAAAAAAAAGCTTGTTAAAACATTCGGATTTTCTTGACTTTGAATCAGAGGGTCCTGAGTTCGATCCCCGATCATTACAAAATGGAAAACATTATTTTTTTCAGATTAACCTAGGTCTTGGATGTTCATCCTATATATGTTTCTTTTATAAAATTTGCTGTTAATTGGTATTCAAATTAAAATAGAAGCAATATAGCAAGACTTTTCTATACTTGTCACTTTCTGTATCCCACTATTTGGAAAAAGGCTCATGTGTATTTTCCTATAAATGTTACAATTCGTAATTTTATCCAGTTCTAAATAAATGCAAAGCGCAAAGTTGAATATTTGGGCTTGAATATTTACATGACCGATATTAGATGCTGCAACTTATAATGATGGGCCAAGTCGAAGGAAAACGCGTTGAAAGACGCAAAAAATCGTGGCTGAGGAACATAAGACGTGGAACGGAATAACGAAAGTTGAGATGTTATTCCGTTTGGCAATGGATAGAGAGGAGTTTGGGAAGCTGTCGGCAAACATCCAGTAATGGAGAGGGATTAAAAGAAGAAGAAGAAGCAAATGCCTTAAAATATCCTGACATTCTTGACTTTGATAACAAAACTGAGAAGACAAGTAAAAAAACTATCGAACTAAAAATAAATATATACGGACAAATCACACAAATTGAGCTAGCCCCAAAGTAAGTTCGAGACTTGTGTTATGGGATACTAACTCAACGATACTATATTTTATAACAAATACATATATAGATACACATCCAAGACCCAGGCCAATCTGAAAAAGATCATTTTCCATCTTGACCTGGCCGGGGATCGAACCCGGTCACTCCGAGTCGCAGGCTGGCGTGTTGACCGCTGCGCCACGGAGCTAGTCATGATATATAGAAATAATGCTAAATGCAGTAAACTTGGTGAAGCAACTTATCAAAAATATAAATACAATGGTTAAAACTTACGGGCAAATAAGTAAACTTCGCGGCGAAGTAATAAAAAGGCTTAGTATTTAGATGTCCTGCCATTAAGTAGACGCGTTAACACCTCGCAAAATACAGTGTTGCCCTCTATAAATACTAATAAATACTAGTTTTCGCATTAATGGGATTATTATTCGAATACAGTAGGCAGAGTTGTGGTGCCTATCATGCAGGGTACGTAGTTCACGGGCGCTGCTCTTAGGGGGCGGTGGATGTCGAGGTTTTGGTCATATATGGCAATATCTAGAGGTAAGTCGTCCCGCCATCTCCATTTTGGTCTGCCTTGTGTGGGTAAAAAAAAACTTCTAAGGTCTTTTCTTACTATAATTAATTTATTCAAAAACAATGTAACAATGTTTTTTTAAGATCTTTTCTAAAAATAAGTACAACATTACAAATAAAACTAAAACAAAATTATTATAAATAACTAACAACTAAAAAACTTTTTAAGAGCACCACATTAAGGCAACGTGACCAAAATGCTGGCATTTCCCTGTTGCACAGTTGCCTTCTTAAGACGAGGCCTCAAATGTTTGGTACCTTCGCTCGGCAAAGGACTGATCAAGTGCGCGCAAGGGATAGCGCTTGGCGGTTTAGCCCGTGAATGATGAGATAGGAGATAGTCTCGAGTCGCTCAAAGAAAAAACGTAAGCGCCAAATTCGTTATTTCTATTTTATATAAAATCAGACCGGTTAATTGTATTTTCATATTTACATTTTGATGAATTACTAATAACCTATCTTTTAGTCTAAAAATCATTATTTCATTCGTCGCATTTGAGCTACAATAACAAAAACTCTGCGAACGAAGATCATTTTTCAAAATTAATTTCTATCGAGAAAATTTTATCAAAACGTGTTTTCATCTTAAATTTTTGGAGATGAAATAGTCAAAAATCATATTACTTAGATTTGAAACTCCTAATTTAAGTATTTTGCGAGATAAATAAGGTTCAGAACGACCTTATTTACAGTGGTATCACCTTAATAATGTTAAAGGAAGGCATAGCATTGTGACCTTAAAAGAATTAAGGAATATCTCCGATTTTCAAGGATCTTAAGCACTTATAATGCCAGATTTCCAAGCCATTACTCTCAAGACGCACATATATAAGGGAGTGGCAAGCTGTTCATTGCACCCGGGCTCTATATTGGCTAGGCCCATCACCGATTATTCGAGTCCAGCAGGTGTGAAAGGTGTAATAATTGTAATAATTGATTATAACACTGACAGTGAAGGAAATAAGTTAAAAGGCGGCTGCGAATAGGCAATCCATTATTTTTTGCGCAAAAATAATACAAATTATGGATTAAAGTGCATGACATATCAATCTTGTGGCGATCTGCGTAATTGATGTGGAATAATCATATTATAGAACGATTAGTTATAATTTTATTACTGAGAAATGTTCAGGCTATAATGACAATTTAGATACCAAAGGAAATAAAAATAAATATTATGTATGTTATGTCATGGACAATGTAATTATAATTGAAAATGTTATCATATAAATATTAATACTTGTTTATTCATATATTACCTGTCAATTTATTTATTTAAAATTAAATCAAACTGAATTATAATTTCTTTAAACATCATGTAAAAGCAGTTTTTTTTATTATGCTTAAATATTACTTAGCAAAAATAATTAGGTGAGTACATAACTAAAAAACTAGATTAATACGAGTACTTCATGCTGTCCAAAATAATTTATAATTAGATATTGTTATATTATAAACCTATATCAATTCAAAACCAACCTTACTGGCATGCCTTAAAGTTGAATTTGGAAAGCTGGACATCGTCAGCATTCGGAATTCAAAATTTAAATCTAAACGAAAAATATGTATTTGTGTAATCAAAGCTAAATTTGTTTAAATATCTATCGAGTCACACACAGACACTAAATACTTAAATTATTGAAAAATCTTAATCCTTTTTTAGAAAGCAGTCAAAATAAGTATATGATTTTCGCGGTCATATCCAGTAGTATTATTTATTACACCACCCATCCTCAGTTTGTGAAAATGACAGCTGCAATGTTGCCGAAATATCAGAACTCAAATTCAATCGGTCTAAATCCTTACTAATATTATAAATGCGAAAGTGAGTTTGTTTGTTTGTTTATTTGTTTGTTGTTTGTTTGTTTGTTTGTTACGCTTTCACGCCGTAACTACTGAACCGATCATCATGAAATTTTGCAGACAAGTTCTCTGGAGTACGGAGAAGGACATAGGCTACCTTTTATCCCGGGAAAAAGTACTATTCCCGAGGGATCGACATTGACGCGGGCGGAGCCGCGGGCGAAAGCTAGTAGTCAATAACATTCTACACCGTAAACAAAACAATTCAATTTTAAATTCATGGACCCCCTAAATATGCAACTGATGGCAACCCTACACGAGGGGACCAAAATGTCATACTTAGTTATACCCTACAGGAATTTGAAGGAGATATTCCGTGTCGTATGTCTCCGATATGTTTAAGTGAATTACTGATATTTCTTCTGTTAGGAAGTTGTAATGAAAATATTTGTTGACTTTTTTTAAAATAAATATTAAGTAGGCATTTGTCTCCCATATCACCTGATGGTAAGTGACGATGAAGACGAGGATGTTACGTGCCTATCCAAGAGATACCCATTTATTCTACTTTTGAATGTCCCGGGACTGAACTTGTCTGGGAATATAGACGCAGGCAGTTCATTCCACACCGCATCTTGCTATCTGCTGCTTTTTACCAATTATTATATCAATTTTTTTCCGTAATAAGGTAATATTCTGCTTCTCTTCCCGCGCAGATCGTAATAGCCGATTAAGGAATGGGCGGAAATCTGAAGAATCATATTAGTAGGCGATGCGGCTAGCGACTCATCACTATTTTGATTTCGTATTCCACCTAATTTCTACCAACATGCTAAACGTTGCTTAGAGGTCTTATAGACCTGGGCTCTGTCTACCCCGCAAACGAAAAGACGTGATAAATATGTTATGTATGTAAAAATAGTCTTCTTCCTTTCGATTGTAAATTCTATTAGTAAACTGATTGCGAGATTTCAATATTATGTAGAAGTTTAAAAAAAAATGCCTGGAAACTGTTGTCTATCAGTTTTCACTATTTACATAGTCAATCGTACGATAGTCTCTTGAACGTAGAGCTCAATGTATGTATGTATGTATGACCAAATCATCATCATTTCGAGTAGGTGTCACGGTCAATCGACTATGCACACCCTGTGTGCAAAGTCTAATTTTTCCCCGTTTTTAAAACATTTTTTTTTAATGCTTCGCTCCTATTGGTCCTAGCGTGATGTTTGATAGCCTAAAGCCTTCCTCAATAAATGGACTATCCAACACAAAAATAATTTTCCAATTTGAGCTAGTAGTTCCTGAGATTAGCGCGTTCAAACAAACAAACAAACAATCAAACAAACTCTTCAGCTTTATAATATTATAGTATAGATATATCAGATAACCTATTTAGCAAGTAAGTATAATGTTTAATAATTAGTCAATCCCTAAGTCTTCTGACTTTTTTACAAAGTAATTATGTCGTCTAACACTTCGCGTCACAAGTAGCATATAAATTACATATTATAACTCCCTAGGGTGTCCCATGGCGGGTGATATAAATAAAAACTATCAATGTGTTTTTTATTCTCTTTTTACTAACATGACGATATATGTATAGATTGTAAGAGATTTTTTATTAGAATATGTATGTGTTTTTCTGTCATGTTTTTTTCAAGGTTTGGTCGCCTTTACGTTACAAATTTGTGTTAAGCAATCACAATACGTAATTCAATCCTCTATATAAGTAGACATTGCAGGGTTCCATACCCAAACGGTAAAAATGGGACCCTATCATTCAGCCTCCACTGTCCGTCTGTCCGTCCTCTATCACAGGGCTGTATCTATCTATTAAACCGAAGTAGGTACAAACGTGAATTATTTGTATATCAATTGCTAACAAATTTAATCAATTAATGCGGGTGCATACACAGAAAACGTCCAGACTTGCGTCCTTTCACATGTAGTACGTGCGTAAGGACAATAGCGGCTAGCAATCCGTCACTATTTCGATTCTGTATTCCATCTTTATGCACACCAACACACTAATCGTGGCTTTTAGGACTTAGAATCCCAGGCTCTGTCTACACCGTTAGAGATAAAGACGTGCGCTCCTAATATCAGAGAGATTATATCTCGATGAAGCTAATAACTACTGCTTATCTACTTCTACACGAGTGTAAGTTTCTTGAAGTCTATCGATCATAATGACAGCTCCGTGGCGCAGTGGTTAACACGCCAGCCTGCAACACGGAGTGCCCCGGTTCGATCCCCGGCCAGGTCAAGATGGAAAATGATCTTTTTCAGATTGACCTGGGTCTTGGATGTGTATCTATATATGTATTTGTTATAAAATATAGTATCGTTGAGTTAGTATCCCATAACACAAGTCTCGAACTTACCTTGGGGCTAGCTCAATCTGTGTGATTTGGTCCGTATATATTTATTTATTATTTATTATACATAACATATAATAAAATTAACGAGCGATCGAGTACATTTCACCGACTCACTAACAATATAACGGTTTACAGAAGGATCACCTCTGATGCATGCTTTGTTTACTTATCATCATCTTCAGTTTACTATTGTTTTTACATAAACAGCGTGTATATTATCCGTTGACATTCCCTAGAAGGGGTGACTCAGCCTATAAAAATGGACAACTTTTCCTATGGGACCAATGTTAGGGACTCAAAAAATCGACATTTCTATACAAAAGTTTGGCCGGCCCGGCAATTTGTGTGAAAATTACGATTCAATTTATTTATACGCTGTTTTATAGCAAATTTATTTGGCGTATGTATAATATACACTCTAATTCTCCTATATATAATTACTGTCCTGATTTACTTAAAATGTATGTTTATAATTATTAGACACAAGAAAATCCTAAATTTAAAAAAAATAAGTTTTTAAGTTACTTTTGTATGTGTGAGTGATGGATGACTATAATTATTAAATAAAAAATAATTGACTTAACTTGATTTTAACCATTGTCAATTTCAACAATAGTTAATATTACTCCAGATATTGTAGCAAAACTTCCTCCATAATGTAGAACAAGTCAATACAAATAAAATAAAATATCTTATGAAATGTAAAACACTTTAAGATGAAAAAAATGAGAATGCAATTTATATGAAATACAATTTAAATAAATATATACGGACAAATCACACAGATTGAGCTAGACCCAAAGTAAGTTCGAGACTTGTGTTATGGGATACTAACTCAACGATACTAAATATTATCCGACGAAAATAAGTTGACTCTTTCATGTTTTCACAACTGTCATTGTCACTTTGTTCAAAGCGGCCAATTGCTTTAAACCATGTACTTACGTTAGTCCGCATTTTATAATAAGATGGATAGGTACCGACTACCGGCTCTATTAAGCAGTATATTATATTTAAAATAAATAAATAAATATAAACGGACAAATCACACAGATTGAGATAGCCCTAAGGTAAGTTCGAGACTTGTGTTATTGGATACTAACTTAACGATACTATATTTTATAACAAATACATATATAGATAAACATCAAAGACCCAGGCAAATCTGGAAAAGATCATTTTCCATCTTGACCTGGCCGGGGATCGAACCCGGGCACTTTCGTGTCGCAGGCTGGCGTGTTGACCGCTGCGCCACGGAGCTAGCCGAAATTGGTTCAATGGTTGAAGCGTGAAAAGATAACAGACAGAGTTACTTTGGCATATATAATATTCATTAATATAGTATGGATAGTATAGATATGGATTATATTTAGGTATATTTTCCTCTAATCTTAATTAATTTAAATTTGACAGCCGACAAATGCCAGACAATATAACTTTTCCATTCAAACCAGAATATAACCGACTTAAAAAACAAGGACTAAAAGTACTATTATCCGACGAAAATAAGTTGACTCTTTCATGTTTTCACACCTGTCATTGTCACTTTGTTCAAAGCGGCCAATTGCTTTAAACCATGTACTTACGTTAGTCCGTGTTTTATAATAAGATGGATAGATACCGACTACCGGCTCTATTAAACAGTATATTATATTTAAAAAAATGAGTACGTCCGCGTGAAAACCAACATCACGCTGAGGGCTGTCAAGCTGGAGTCGCACCATAATGTGAACTTCGCGTCGTTTGTGGTGCGAGTCCCGACGGAGAAGATGGCAACCTTCATGGAGACGAACTTCTAGCCAAAAGGTGTAATACTTCGCCGTTTTCGAGGCCGGATACCCGACACCCCGATGACGCGCAGCACCCAGCAGACTCAATGTGTGCAAAAGATTTAAGTTTTTATATTTTTATATTATATAAAAATATAAAAATGGCCAAAATGGGCCATAATTGTTTATTTTATGTAAACCTTTATTTTGTTGCCTGAAATAAATAAATAAATAAAAAGACCAAACAAACATCTCTCGTTCACAAAATAGTTGTATCACCAGATCTACGTTTGACAGTAAATAATTGACCTACATTTTACGTCTGAATCCAAAAAGCAAAAATGACAGGAAAAGAATAACAATAATTTACGTCCAGCCGTAATACCTTCACTAACGAAAACATCTTTTATCGACGACAAAATTATTTCACAAGATGTCGAGACTACCGCACCTGCCGTGCGATAAATAAAACATAACGGACACACGACGTCCGCTAATCAATCCTATCGATAAATCGAATCGAAGTATCGTGATAACTTCACGTTAAAAACAACCCACTCGATCACTAAAATTGAAATTGACAATTTACTTAAGCCAATAAAGGTCTTATCTATCCCCGAATGGAGCGCCAATAAAAAACGATTAATCGCTCGATATAAAAATCGATAAACTCACTTAACAAAAGCACTCGACGAACGGAAAATGGCAAACAAAAATCCATCAATCAAAGAATGGCAATGAAATAATCGAATTTTCGAACGTCCGCGTCGAGCGCAGTTCAAAGAGCACAAACGAGGAACCGCAACAGATTTTGAAAATCGAAACGACAAAAAAGACAATCGGAATATGACTAATATCTGGTACAAAGTTCCGTGTCGATAACGAGTCTATGGCAACAAAAGGAGGAAGAAATGCACGAGGGAAGGAATTCAAAAACGGAATACTTCAAACGATATTCGAATGCTCGCGGTTCAGATTCCAATTTTGAAATTTGAATTAGTCTTTCTTTTTCTTCGTTCAATTACTTTTCTGACTAGTCCATGGCATCGGTAAGGTTTTGTTCGATCAAAATTCAAGACGAAAAAAATTGTCTATGACTCCGTCTATTCGAAGTTGCATGGGTATAAATAATTGGGTTAGAGTGTAAGTAGTAAAAAGGCATGCCGAACTAAAAGGCATCGATTGAAAGGGAACTAGCAAACTTTTCTGTCACGAACCTCTTTTTCGATGCACGATAGATTTTACTGCTGTTCGGTATCGGCTTTTGTTTCGCGACAATACAAACTTTGCGTGTTCGAAAATCGAATACGTCACGAAAATATGCTTTCCTCACTTAGAATAAGACATACATGAAATTTTTATGTCTGAAAAGTTTATATTTGCAATGGATTATTCCTTCGGTGTGTTTAAAAATTTTACGCGTGTGAGGGCAATCTTACAGTTTCGTTATATTTACGACTATGATAAAAATGTTTGCGGCTCGGGTCGGTTATTGTCGAGCACCTGTCAGCTTTTTCTCTTTAACTTTATGACTGAAATGTTTATCGATAAATCTCGTGTAAATAAATCAACGAATCCACCTAATCCTACGTTATTCGGAACGGAACCCGTTCGGTAAGACCGACTATAAAATGATTTCAGTTTATTTCTTTGTTCGCCTGACATTCAACAAAACAACTGCATATAATTCACTCGACTGTCCTTAGAAATAATTTCAATTACGAGCTTTCTCGATAGACAGGGCACGACACAAACCACTTAACGACACGAGAAATTTACAATTCTAATTCTCAAGTAATTTCAACGATTTATATTTTATATTGTAAGACACATTCGTATTGCCGAAAAATAAAGTTGTTAAGACCGTTAATAGAGCGACCAAGCACGCGACCGCTTCCGCATGATCACTATCGATACGATAACAAACTTAATAATACCGATTGACAAACGCGGGATCGGAAGAAAACCATCTTTATTCCCTTAGAAATTAAAGCCAAAGTCTTTCAAAACGAAACCGAATTAGCGGTAAATTAATTACGCTTGTAACCCTGAGACGTTCGATTTTTGAACTATTTCTTTAAAACAAAAGTGGTTTTGTTTTATCGAATCAATGTGAAAATGCGGAAGTGCGGCAAAGGTAACTTTCATTTAACAGGCAACTATAATTATGGCAAGAGAAACTACTCATAAACAGCCATATATTTTTTTATAGAAAATAATATTTAATATAAAATAACGAACAAAGAAATGACATTTTATACATGTTAACGTTCTGTTAACTAACTTCAAACAAATATATCGTTATTCAAGCGACTACCGCGTTAATAAGACCGCGCTTATCTATCGCATCTGGCCACCCCCTACTAATGAATATTAACTAATATCAAACTGTGAAGTGGGAATAATTTGTTGTCCGTGTTTTTGTTGGAATGAGTCATTGAGTTGCAAGAAGGTTGTAGTTTTCGTGACTTGAATCACTATGATCGGTTGACGTTGAAATTTTACGTCTGTTTTGTTTTTATTTTTTGTTGTCTAATCGGAATTGATTATAACTAATTCGACTAAAAGTTCAATACCCTCTTTATGTAAATGAAATGTTTTAACCGCATTGTCCAGACTTCTGATCACTTCGCTTTCGTTTTGAGTATATCGAAAATAGAATTCTGGAAAAGAGAATACTACAATAAGTAAAATTATATCATTGTTATCATCGTTGTGCTGTTGATAACTTCACAATGATAATGACAGCGCAACCGTGGATAAAATTACTAAAAACGAAAATAAATATGATGCTTCATGATGCATCGTAAAGGATGCTTTTGAGAATTCACTTGGACAGGAGAAAGGTGGCGCACCAGGTGATACCCATGTACATACTTATTTGTAATTGCGTATTAATTTTGATTAGTAACCTCACTAGTCTTATTCAGAAAGATTACTTAGTGTAACACAAACTATAAAAACTTTCTCTATTATAAACTATGGTGCAATAGAGCTTCCTTTAAACTTTACAACAATAATAAACTATGAAATCTACGCTCGTAAATGTCAAAGAAACCCAAAAATCCGGGTCAACAATGACCATATCGATATCAGAATCGATACAAGGTTCGTGCCCCCCGCAATCCTGTTTGCATATCGGCGCACGGAACAGCCGCACTTATCATGTTTATTGATTGACACGCCAGTAATTCACGGGTTCACCCCACCGGCCGCCACCTTCGATGGACAGGCCAAGGTATAGACGACAGCGGTAGATTAATCGAACACTACATCACTAGTTCTGGTAGTTTGAAATCGAATTATAAAAAAAATATGAAATACCTAGAATCGAACTTCCCATTTAAGAATTTTCAAAATTAGAACACCATATTAGTAATAAGAACAACTAAATTACAAATAAAAAATAATGCTTCTAATAGAACACTAACTAGTTTTTTTTTTATTATTAAATCAACTTTAAAAAAATTCCACCCGGTGTTTTAAGAGTTTGGATTTAAGTATAATAAATTGTATATTCCTAATGAATATGCAACTTTAACCTATTTGAAATTTTGAAACTATTAGTAATGACGATAAGAGACGTTTAGGTAGAAAAGACAAGGAAAACGTTTACCCATGAGTGTTGTTATTTCACTGATCAATGTAGTATCTGGAAAATTCACTGTAATTAAGAATATAAAAATTACGAACGCCATTTCTTCCAACTTAGAGCACATGCCTAAAATTTACAAGTCGCGGTTACAGCTCTTTGTTTAGGTGGCGATAAGTTAGTTTTTAACTGTTTCGCATGTACTCCGTTGGTTTATTGCTTTAGCCGTATATCTTCAATCGAACGGATTTACTGTGTGTTTTGTATGATTATTCAGTTAAACATGGTTTTGAAAGATTTCTTGGTTTCGATTTGTGATAAAATATTTTGCTTAATATTTTTCTTCATGCCTCGTTGAAATTGCTATCGTATACGGTTTTAAGCTAGAAAATTACCACTGTCATCTATTTTATAGACCTATTTAGATCGGCGAGTCCATACTACATAGTAGTTGTGTGTGTATGTTGTTCATCTATCTGACCTTCTATGCCTTCAACTTCTAAGACGTGTTATTTTCGTATCTGTCAGAAGTAGAAGCAAAATTTAAAATATATGTCCGTATTTAAACCCCCAAAAATTGCCAAAGATTAGACTGACCTATTCTGCTAACGATAAAACGCCTTGATAAAAATGTAATAAAAGTACTTTACGAGTGGGCGGAGCGAAAACCAATTAATATTCCAGTTTGTATGTGACGACAAGTAATTATTGTATGGAATTAGGATTAAAGGAAATTAACACACGGATGGATTTTAGTTTCGTCAAAAAATAATCAGTCAATCAAATTCTCTTCTTCTTCTTTTTCCTCACCTTATCCCACTTTAAGTGGGGTCGGGACAGCATGTGAGTATTTTTCATTTCGCTCTATCTTGAGAAATTTCTTTTGTTACCATCTTTTGACCCATATCCTCCTTCACACACTCATCTGCCAATTCTCTATTTATTTAAAACAAAATTAGGTTTATAGACCTCAGTCAAACTTTAGCCAAAGCTAATGCACCTCTAACTATACATAGAATCCATCCACTAACAATTACCCAGTGTTAATAATTCAAATAACTGTATGAAAACACACAATACACAAAATCTTATTTTTTTTTATTAGTTTATGAAACTGTTATATGATAGAAAAATTCTTAAAAAAAACTACGTGTAGCTTTGGTGTTGATGAATGTTTACAGTTTATCTGCACGTAACCCATAAATCACTTACAAAACTTAAAGAAAAATGTTCAGCGGCAAACTTCCACCTGTCAATTTCCTCCGCTATCGAGCATCGGAACCGAACATAACCAAATTAGTTTCGACACGAAACGAACCGATTGTCTGCCTCACAATAGAACCGATGCAAACTCCCCTTCATAGTCTTTTTCTTTTTCAGAGGGCGAAGAAACACTAAGGAAAAACGGCACGCGACGAAAAGAACAATCGAACTGGCTGCTAAGAAATCGAATTTAGAAAATTCCATCGAATTTGGAAACTTGATGTTCAAAATTCGAATTTGAATTGAGAATGTGGCGCGTTCCGCGCGTGGTGCGTAAGAGCGGGTGATATTGACATGTGCGGGTGAGTGCGGCCGAATGCACCCGACGGGCGCGGCTAGTCTGCCCGCCGCACCCGAGGCGGAGGTGCAAGCTATGCACTCGATGGACTGGCTCTTCAAGAAAGAAAGGATATATCTACTTGCGCAGTTCTGGCAACAGGTAAAAACCTATTTTCATCGTCATCATTCAGATCTTCGTCTTCTTTGTCTACGGACAGAACCATTATAGTCTCGTTATCGATATTCGATACCTAATTAATTACTTTTTCTTTTAATTCCCGATAGACTAACAGCAAACTCCAAACTAATTGCCAACTCTTTCCACTTGGACACACAAACACACACAGTATCGTCGACTTTTCTTGAGTCCGGTAAGTAGCAATTCGAACGAGAAATATATAAGTTTTCGTTTAATTTTCTTATAAAAAATGATAATTCAAATATATCATGTGTAGTTTGATAAACAAAACTTGCACATTTATTAAATTTTGCTAGGTGTTGTATGACTTTGTTTATTAATCTATTATTACTCCCGTCACATGCCAAGTCGCATCGATATGGCCAGCTGTTTGGCGAGATATACTTCCATACAATCGACTTAACGACACCTGTTCATAACCTATATATAAATTGCTCTTAGGATCACATTTAAACTGGAATTTTACTCTGTACACATCACTACAGCAAATGGGAAGAAATTACGCAGATTCAGCTAAACACAACATTTCTATAAGGATTTCTTACGCAACTTTTTTAATACATAGAATACATAAAGATGAACATTAATTAAGATCGATCTAGCTAGACATCATTATCAGAACCATATGGCTCAAAATCAGGACACTAACAGTACCACATAGATCATCAATATATATGACAATACACATGCGATATGGTATCGACATTAGATAAAAACAGGACAAAATATCAATTCTATACCTGACTTATTCTATCAACGTCATCGTATCAACCATAGACTTTAAAAAAGAGGATATCAATCATTGCAAAGCAGAGATTCCCAAAATTTTGTGCAAATATAAAAATCTATTGTTTAAGGAATATATTAGAAATTTAGTACCATTTGACATAACCGTGGAAGTCCTTTTGTTCAAAACCCTCATAACCAATGACAATAAAGATAACATTTGCAATAGAGGGACAAAATCAATTAATAGTTTAGCATTACATGTGCAATTAACCTCTGCGGTCGGGATCAGGCCTCGATTAGTCGAATTGATTGTACAATCGCAATTATTTAACGATCGTTCGGTATGATAATACTTAGGTAGAGTTGGGACGTTATCGGTAAAAGTGATTTTATCGACCATCTCTAAATCTGATCAACTCAAATCGCTGTTTCCAAACAATTGACAGATTCATTAGCCTAAGCGACTGTGGTATTAAACATAAAGTACATAATATAAAAAAAATGGAGTGCGAGAATTTTTATTTACTTGCTTGCATCTTTGTTGATTTGATGTTATTATTGGGTGTTCAGTTACAAAATTTACGTTCAAATTTTCAATAAACACTGCACTCACACAGTTTTTCATTACAATTGTAAAACAGTTAGCCGTCAGATGTGTAACACGAATGTTGTGACGTGGCGGCATAAGAACTAGCAGCTTAACATTTACCGGCATACAAATCGATTACAGCCAATTGATTTTCAAATCAATAATCTATATTTGTGACTGAATTCGGTGAAGGCTTTGAAGCCTTTGAATGTCAAGTTCATAACTTTCAGCGAAGTAACAAACTTCTTTTATATTTTTTTTTTGTTATGATAATATAACAGGGTTAGGACTTTCTTCTTTTTTTCAGAAATAGCTTAACACATTTCAGTTCTAGAATATCTATATAGTATTCATTGTAGTACTTTAATCTCTACTTAGAATAATGTTCGGAAGTTGAATTTAATTAAGCAAGAACATTTAATGCAGTTTATTATAAAAAGTAAAATATAACAGGGCGTCCTAAATAAAACTAAAGAAATATACTTATAAGTAAATATCAGGCTGACAGTTAAGTTTTTATAGGAAAGATAATAAATTTGACTTACTCAAGTTTTTGAATAAGTCAAATTTAAATATTTTATATTTAGTTTTGACTTTGTTGAATGTTACTGTACGCTGCCGACAAAGTCAAAACGGGTAGAAGCGAAAAGATTAATTAAAAGTAAAACAAGCGTATTTCTAATAGTTTATTTTGTAATATTCAAATGATAATACACCTTGATCTATTGACAGCTGTTATAAAGAGAAAAGGAAGTCAATTTGCCTGCGTGATACTACATAATGATTCGATCTTTGACTCCGTTCACCTACGATAAGTCAATTACACACAGACGTGAGTGACATCGATTGTATCGAGTATCGAGCTGAGATGGTACGTGGACGCGCTATTAAATAGACTACGTACTATTTGAAGATATATTTAAAAATCTTGATCGCTTTCGGTGCACGCTACCTATAGATAATGTTGATTATATGATAATGTTGATGAGACAAGATAATGTCCTTATAGATGCAATATGGAGAGACTATGACATGTGTGGGGCGTCTATGGGATCATATGTGGGAACTCAAAAATGTTTGACACTCCCATACAACTTGCCCGGACGACTGAACACAAGTTCCTATCATTGGTCTTGTGGGAAAAGTTATATATTGACGGGTTAAGTTGCCCCTTAATCTATCAAGACCTGTATTTAAAAAATATCCAAGAGAACCATAAGCATTCTGAACTGTGTATTCTTAAACATGTCAATAATTATTAATCATTAACTTAATATCAGCTCCGTGTGTTCATGGCTCAACAATTCCTAATGACACACACGTAGTTGTCAATATGGCGGCGACACGATTCGGATTTTGTTTTAAATCGCAAATTACCATGTAGGTACATAATGTACCTACTTCAAAAAATAACCTTGGAGTGTCGTACGTCTTTGTTTGTGTTTTTATTTGTGACTTTGTAAAGTAACGAGTCAAAGATTTTCCAGTCTTTTGTAACGTAGATATGATTAATAGCTTGTTCAGTAAGGTTAAATACGAAACTTTTCAAAATAAAAGTATGTACGTAAAATGGACAGCTTTGTTGTACCATTTATTAACCCAAATTCCATGTTGATTTTATTATTGATTGATATTGATTCCAGAGCTGACAATTCCATGTTGTCGTATCGATAAAATTTATTGAAATCACTACAAAATTTAATTATGGAATGAAATTAAAAATAGAGAAAAAAGTGGGTTTTCTAAAATTCTTAAAAATTAAAATAAGAATAACTTACTATAAAGTGTTCCGTATGCGTGTCTGCCAGTTTAAGAATGAAAAAAGAAAAAACGAGAAGACAATTTTAAATTCAAATACAATTGCAAAGCACTAGCATCGGATCGGATAGAAGACGACAAATTATGAACAATGGTCATATTATTGTTCAAAATAAATATTCATTTGAAACCGATGGCCAGATACACACATAATACATCCAGATAGTATTGTTGCAACATTGATTATAGAATATTTACATTGAAATTTACATTCGCCGTGTCTTGAATTCTATCGATTAGGTTCGGTTTAATGTTTCCTCATTTGCATAGAGCCGGGGACACATGTTTGTTTTTAGTTCCGCGCTGTTATGGTACAATCCATGTTTCAATACTATCCATCATCATCATCAGGTCTTTTTAGTCTCCACTGCAGGAGCATAACCCTCTCTGTACTACCGGAGCCATACTTGGCCAGAGCAGACAGAGGATTTGGCCTACACTCTCCTCGCTGACCAGACGGGCTGGAGAGGTCTCATTGATGTTTACGAGCTTTGTTTAGCTTGTATTTCCTAAGTTGCCTGATACGACATCCATGAACTTGTATTCTACAGGAATGTTTTTACAACTATATTTACTTAAGGAATAATACTCCCGTTATTTTAAATGCCTGCGTCTCATATTAACTTACTTAAATCTATCCAATTTCACGTTTCAATCTAAAACCCAGGTTTGCTCGTTGCGTACGGCAGTAAATGTGTAATAACCTTCAGAGTGGACATAAAATGGACCGAAGTTAAGGGCCGCCGTAGACGGCCCGGTAGCTGAGGTAGAGTCGATCTTCTTCAGATTCTTAAGAGATGACTATATAGCCGCGCGACCTTGGCGATTGATGTATTATCGGCTTTGTGTTTTACCTGCATGCAACGGGGGCTTTGTATTCGAAATCCTTGGGAGAGGCTTATGTCCAGCAGTGGACTTCGGATGATATGATTATGATGATGAACGGGGGCGCTACGCGAGTGAAATGAGACTAAGATTGTATGGATGAGTCTCCAGGGCAACCTTAGGCTTTACAAAACATTTTTATTTATGTTTAAAGTATATTACTTCTCTGGACAACCTTCAGACCATCAAAATAATAATCCTTATCCTAACTGATACTATAAATTCGAAAGTGAGTTTGTTTGTTTGTGTCGTCTTCACGCCCTGTCTACTAAACTGATCGTCATAAAATTTTGCACACCCGTTGTCTGGGGTACGGAGGACCAGTGACGTGCACAGACATTTATCATAGGGTAGACATAATTATAAAACTTACCTTACAAACATACCACCTATATACCTTACCTTACTATACGGCTAGTTATCTACAATTCGTTTAATATTATGATAGTCTTTCGATCTTCGACCGCAAAAGTATTCAAAACAAGCGAAAGATAAGAGATATGATTACAACCTGCGAGCCACGTACACGTATCATACGGTTTAAGATTAAACTTTAGAATAACTAACCATAACTAACCGGTTACCTATTTGATTTGTTCAAAACGTGTTCACAAAACAGTTTAATATTTCGATTTCGGCATGCAAACACTAAGCGACACAACATTCACATGAAAATATTTTTGTCACAAATTAAATTTAGCTGATAAAGCATTTAATTTTTAAATAAAACTTTCCTCTTGGATTGTTTGTAAACACGTTAATCAATGATATGATATTGTTTATGACATTGACATAAGTATGAAAAAATCTATAATGACATTGACAGGTGACGATGCATTAACATCGCGCGCGGCAGCCAATAGAAACCTCGCAGACAGTGTCTCAAATTCACACACACAGCGCCAATTTGCTTTGCATGTGTGAGCCGATGAAAGATGTTTACTTGTACTACTACAAAAGCGATTTCCTATCGGTGTATAATAATTTTCTATGTGTGCGTGAAAAGTCAGACCTTTGAAATTTTGTCTTACGGACCGCGGCCGCAGCGCGGTACTTGAACAAAATCGACTATAAAGTATTTGCTAGCAGAATTTTGCAGGCGCACCGAATATAATTACTTTTTGTAAGAAAAAAAATTGTATTTATTTGGCGACTGCAGGGTAGACAGTGTCTAACAGTCTATATGGACTGCACGTCACTGCGGAGGACATAGGGTACATTTTATCCCAGTAAAAAGTACTGTTCCCGAGGGATCGACATTGACGCAGGCGGAGCTCAGGTGAAAGCTAGTCAATAATAAAATGTAGTCTTAAGTTATGCTTTTAACAGGACATAAGCTGTCAATAAACTTATTGTCTTGTGCATCCCAAACTACTATTCACGTACCATTTGGTACCATTTGATAACTTATCAGTCCTAAACAAGCAACCTCAAATATTTCATATTGACGATTTTTTAAGACCGGGAAGACTCAGTAATCTAAATGTCTTTCGATTTTGCAAACCTTTAATTTAAACTTTTTGTGAATGAAAAAATGCTTTATTTACACTTTTTACATTAGTAAGTCATTTATCACCAAACAAATATTGTCAAATATTTATCTTTATATCTATACTAGCTTTCGCCCGCGGCTCCTCCCGCGTCAATGTCGATCCCTCGGGAATAGTACTTTTCCCGGGATAAAAGGTAGCCTATGTCCTTCTCCGCACTACAGAGAACTTGTATGCAAAATTTCATGATGATCGGTTCAGTAGTTACGGCGTGAAAGCGTAACAAACAAACAAACAAATAAACAAACAAACAAACTCACTTTCGCATTTATAATATTAGTAAGGATCATTATATTAATTATAAGTAGATGCCTACTTAAAAAGGCATCTGCATACCCATATGTATATCCTTAATATGAAAATAAAACTGGTGCCGTTTATATGCCGTACAGTTTGTTGCTTGCCTAAGTAAATTACAGGTCTATCCTCTAAGTAATCAATCGGTGTTCTTGAGACATAAACTATAATAAATACACACAAACATACAATCTTTTGCCATCAACTGATCGTCATAAATGTACCATTGGCCATCGACCATTAGCCACCCATCCAGGGACGCATTTAAAATTTTATTTAAAGCCAGTCCTTTAACTAACAATTAAGATCTATAAAACTGGAGTTTATTGTTTTTAATGATATTTCGTATCGATTTATTAAATATCGATGATTGCATTTAGCAGCTTTGTTTCATAAACTGGTAAGATTCAAATCCTTATCCTTACTAATATTATAAATGCGAAAGTGATTTTGTTTGTTTGTTCGCTTTCACGCCGTAACTACTGAACCGATCATCATGAAATTTCGCATACAAGATCTCTGGAGTACGGAGAAGGACATAGGCTACCTTTTATCCCGGGAAAAAGGAGTATTCCCGAGAGATCGACATTGACGCGGGCGGAGCCGCGTGCGAAAGCTAGTCTATTATAAAATATAGAATCGCTGAGTAGTATCCTACAACACAAGTTCACAACTTACTGTGGGGCTAGCTCAATATGTGTGATATGTCACTATATATTTATTTATTTATTTAAATTTTTCTAAAAACTGAATATTGTAATATATATATTTAATAGTTAATGCGTTAGTAATTGAATTCAAAATCAACGACTTTGTAAGCACCGCGTGAATGTTTGTTTTCTACCAATATCTAAATTGTTTAATTTACAACAGACTTTCACCACACTAGCAGATATTACATCAAAATTATTTAGAAACTCAGTCTGAAAACATCTCAACAACCATTTCAATTATACGAATAGAAATAACGAAAAAAAAATTACAAATCTATATTTCGTCTTCAAATCTGTCTTGAGACAAACTAATGCACGAGCTTAAACGGTCCTAGAAAGGAATTAAAATTTAAAAATTGAATTTGGAACGCCGCATGTTGGACGTTAATTAGGGCTGGCAACGTCACCGCAAACATTCGAATTTCGAGACGTAATTAATCGACTCGGATTGGTCGATCGTATCGGATTGGATCGTAAAAAGAGCGCATTTCCCTACGAGTCCGCGAGGAATGCCATCGGTTCCCACAGCCTTGATGTCCAGAAGAATGTGTCCCTTTAGAGCAAAAAATGGCGCGGCTTTCCCATGCCTGTGTCAAACCTGGGCCGGAGATAGTAACATAGGCGAAATATCCTAAATGGCACACCAGTTTTTCCAAATGTATCGACTTTTTCAAAATCTGCGTAAGAAACACCGTGCAAAAAGTCCAGCACTTAGCCGAAAAGCGGAATTCGCCGCGGGCCAAAAGCAAAAAACTTAACCTGTATTTAAAAATCGATTGCAACCAAAAAATTGTCACTGACAAATGATTCGAACGCCTTGCGGTTGGAAATTACGAATTCAAATCTTCGAATTTCGAACAAAAACCGCCATTAACCGTCGGTTGTTACCTTTTTTCGGCTGTCGATGATTTCGGGGCTAATCGTGTTTTTTGCCGATATTCGAGGTTAATCGATTCATCGGCCTCGCTAATTCGATTTGCGCCCCTCCCCCTACTACTATCGGTGGGCGGGATCTATCGATCCGTTAGTTCCATTATCGGCTAAGTTCCTAATCGATCAATATGTTAATATGAAAAACAATAATCATCAGTTGAATTTAGTATCTTATATGTTAGCAATAAAGTCGAAATTTGCTTAAACCAAGACCAAAAGCATCATTCCGTTAACATAATCATTAAAAAATATAAGTAAAAGTATTCCCAGTGCCAAAACAGAGCAGGCCGCCGAGCAATAAACGAATGAGTTCCACGACTCGATAATTTAATAAAAAAATAAAGAATCGATTGCGGTTGATGGCCCGGCATCACGAATCATCTGTACAGTCAAATCATCAGTGCGCTGATGGTTTTTTAATGATATTTTTCACAATCGGCTCGATCATTGATGGTTATTAGGTATAGGCGAGTGCCTCGAGACATGAACATAGGGACTTGAGCGTAATCCCCTGTTTTACACGCCAAATTCATCTTTAATTCAAGTCATTATAGTTCATTTCAACTAATCTGAGGTATGATGTCATGTGTGGAGCTTGTGGGAACTGTCTGCAAGTTTTTTTAAATAAAAGACGATCGGTAGTAATCGACTTGATAAATGTCAGATAGAAAAGTTAAGTCAAGTAATAAAAGTAATTGAACGTCTAAGACTAAAGAAAAATTAAAATTTTAACAATACATGCGGAACCACAGCTGTAGGAAATAAAGAAAGAACACGTTGTAAGTTTGGTCATTAGGGCAGACATTAAAGTCATAGGCCATAATCGGGCGTTTAAAGACGTTCGGCCGCGACTAATGTGGAGTAGGCTTTTGATACGTTCAGGGATGTTCTCGGTAAGTGGCAGTAAACGGCCAGTAATCGCTTCTTAGAGTTTCGCGCGGTTAGTATTCTTAATTTAAATATTGACATTTGGAATCTTTTTCGCTTTCGGCTCTTTTTTACGGCCAGTTGTTCCAGAACATTAAATTGTTTTTACTGTGTTTCGTGTATTTAGTACTCAACAGATCTTTATGGTCGATCATTTTCTATTCGAATAAATAGAGAACGCCAAGAAATCGATATAACCATATCTATTTGTTTATTTATGTGAATATGTATGCTATTGCATTTCTTTTTATTAAATTTAGTATCATTTTTTGACAAAATCTAATAATTCTTTAAAATTCAATCGCTTTCCACCTCTTTTACTATTTCCCTTGTGGATTATGACATTCTCATTTCCATAATCCTGCAGCTAACATGGGTTAGTTAATTGACGTGTTCTACTAATAGCTAGGGATTTTGATTAGCACATTGACGGCTCTTTTGGCGTAGTGGCAACATTCTTGACTCTGCAGCACACCATCGTGGGTTGCATTCCCGACTTCGATGGATTCGTCTAAATCTCGACTACTTTATATTAGATTGTAAATGGCACGTATTGAATTTACAAACTCAACATTCATTTCAGAATTAAAGCCACTTCATTGATTTCTGACTCCTATATATTCTAACTGATTGTACTTACTTCATTTTGCATTGTGCATAAAACTAACATTACTAAAATCTTTAGCAATTTATACTCACTAGTATTTTTTTTTCATTGAATTATATTCTTAAGCTATGTATTATTCTAAACTATGACTAGCTCCGTGGCGTAGCGCTCAACACGCCAGCCTGCGACACGGAGTGACCGGGTTCGATCCCCGGCCAGGTCAAAATGGAAAATGATGTTTTTCAGATTGGCCTAGGTCTTGGATGTGTATCTATGTATGTATTTGTTATAAAATATAGTATCGTTGAGTTAGTATCCCATAACACAAGTCTCGAACTTACTTTGGGGCTAGCTCAATCTGTGTGATTTGTCCGTATATATTTATTTATTTATATTTAAACTGAACATTAATCAAGATAAACCAAGTAGTTTTTTGTACAGGAGTAAAAAAATCGTTATATTCATACACCTACTTATACCTTTCCCCACAAACTTTCTCGTTCATAATATTAGAATCATCTTATCGGCACATTCACGCTTATTAATTACTGAACCTACATCAATAGCATTAAAGAAATATCTATTAACCGGCCATAAGTTTAAAACATGTCCACCAAGTAATACTTTAATTTAATTCTCATTTCTTTTATAATCGTTAATGAACGCCATAGACAATCATCTTTTTCAAACCCATTAACCGGGAAAAGTACATCAGACGACACGCGATGTATCGATACATCGGTAATTATGATTAATCGATACTCCGAGATGTTCAATTATATCGTAATGGCGCACCACTACCGATCGTACCATTAAAATCGTTCCGGTAAATGACTTCCATTCTATTCGATTATTAGACTCATTCATGTTTCATTTATTAATTTAGATTCAACATGACAACACAATTTCGGTCAAAAACGTCTTGGGTCTAGTTTTAAATTTGCAAAATTTTGTGACATTTTTCGATTTGGAAAGAAAACATTTTTTTTTTTTCATATTTGTTTTACGGCATTTGGCTTTCTGTGCCTTTTAGCCCTTCATATTTTCTACGTGTTATCAACGAAATGGTGGTGTAATTCATTTCGGTGATTCAATGGAGCCCCTGGCGACAATTCCCACGAATCCACTGGTTTGATCATAGACGCAGTAGCAGTAAGGCGAGCGACCACCAGCCCGCTATGTAAATCTCACTACAGCCGCACCATGACACTTCATTTTAGTTATTCCACACATTGTTCATAAACATGGACATTTATAACACCAAATTACACCGATTTTACATTATAAAGTCCACTAGAAGCAATTTGCAAAACAATCCAAAACAAAAACCGTGCAGTCCGTCGAAATTCCTGCCAAGAACTCCGAAAGAAAATATTTACTTAGCTATTTTTTTTTTTCAGAAATTTCGCTCTTTGCCACGAAATCATATACAGTAATGAAAACTAATCAATGTTTGTAGGCTAGATTTGAAATATCTGCGTGCAGTTTAATTAATATAACATATAAATAATCAGTTTAATTTTAATCGATGCTATTCATATATGTAGCCCAAATATAAGGCATCAAAACTTTGATACTAACAATATCAATTAACTTACGCAAATATTAATTATTATTCATTAACACATTGTTAATACATTTTAATTGTTTTCTTAACACTAGAGGACACGCGCGCTCTACTATAGTAGAACAGGGTCAAACTTTTGAGTCGTGTCATCTCATTTTTTTATATATACCCTCCCGCTCCTAGATAAGCCTCGACTACTAAACTGCGGTTCAGTTTAGTATGCCGCATGTATAAAAAGAGGCCGCACGTTGATATAATTTCGCGACAAAATCCTTATTCTACCTGAGTAGTACGCGCGACCACTTGTGTAATTAATATACAAAGTAAGTTACTTATAGTTTGTTGTTTTTCTTTTGTATTTTATAACATTTTTATTTATGTATTATATTTTATGATGTACTTTGTTTTTATTTAGCACCAAACGTTATAATTATGGCCTCAGAATGGGAAAGTCGTGTATCAAAGGCTGCAATCACACTAAGTATGGTGTTGACGTTGTGGATAAAATGTGCAAACAATAAAGTGTTCTGCGAAACTCCAGAAGATGGCCAAACCTCTCCGGTTGAGATGAATGGCACTGGAAAACCTTCCTCGAGAGTTGAAATTACAAATAAAAATACTTTCAGGGGTAACAGTCGAGATACCAGTCAATCAAAGATGGACAGAGTAGGTAAATGCAACCTCTGCTCAAGGGCTCGAAATAGGTCTACGAAAAAATAGTGTAAAGGTTGTGGTAGGTGGATATGTCCTGAACATCAAGTTATATTGTGCATTGAATGTAACGAAAACGGTGATTAAATTTAAAAAAAAAACTAAAAAAATATGTGTTTTGATTTGTAACTTGCCAAATATGTAACTTTTTATGTGATCTCTTAAAATTTTTCCTAAATAAGTAAATTTAACAATGGAAACAAAAATGTTATAACTTTCATTTTCTAAAATAAATATTCTTTAGTAAAAATGCTTATTTTTATTAAAAATTGCCATATTATTGAAAATATTTCAATTTTAAAGTGTTCTACTATAGTAGAGCACGCGAGCATACTTGCAAAAAAATGGGGCGCGTGCACTCTAGTGTTAAACGTTTTTAAAGGTTAATTGTTTCTATAAATTCTTATTTACCTATTGCAAAGTTATTAAAATATGATACATATGCACTAATATATGAATAATAAAAATAGTTATAATTTAAAGCTAAAGGTGGCGTTCGTTAATATCGTTGTTAAAATTTTAACTATGTAGCATATTAAGTTCGTTAACTTGTTATTTACCATACTTCAACGGTTTGAAATTAAACCAATATAACAGCTATAATTTGAAATAGAATAACAGTCGGAAAAGGAATAATTTTAAATAGTTTTCTTTAAAAAAATTAATTATTTAAAAAAAGAGAATTTATTTTAAAAATGAAGAGTAAATCAAATTTCGAGTGTAACAACTATGTTATTGTCATTATTCATTTACAAGACTTATTTTGCACGGTAGATTAACCGCCAAGTTTCGTAAAATAAAACAATACTTAAATTATTTTGTAGACGACTTATCAAATGTTCTGCTCCATAGTTCGGATTTTTCACACAAAATTTTAACTTCTTCATTAAAACAATATAGCACACAGTAACTGTGATCTAAATTACAAACATGCTCATACATAATCGTATCGAATTTGGCAAGATCGAGTGCTCATACAGATGACTGCCAGATGCTAAAGTTAGAATGTATTATCTAAACATCTGCATTTATTGGTCTATACTTATAAAATCGTTTGTCCTGGCCGATTATCAAGACTTTGACAAACCTTCTATGTCTGGAAAACATTTTGATTTCAAATAAAAAAATCTGTTTTAAATTACTGTGCTTCTATTTTAACGTCTTTTTACAACTGAATTTGCGTACACAGTTTTAAATGTGTTATTTACGAAAACATTCCATAAAAAGGTTTTAAAAACACAATAATGAAATACTTGGTAGTCAGAAAATTATTTTTTAATGCTAAAAAAATAAAATATAAAGATTATAATCTTAATGGATGTCAATAATCTGAGAATACACTTTAGTATCGTTGTTTACAATCAGACAAGTGGATAATCGGTTTATGTTCATGTTTATCTATGGTTAGATGTATCTAGAATTTATTTTTACCACTCAGCGGCGCCACGATATACTGGAAGAAAGACATTATACCTGTTTTAAAGGCTTTTTATTTATTGAAAATTCATTTTCTAGGCTAACCTTCAGCTCAATCTTGGAAATTAATAAAGACAGTAAGTCAATTATTTCTTTTTTTTTGAAGTGAATACTTCTTTGGCAGCGTTGTGCACTTTTTGGGATTGGTAAAAAATGTTTAACCCGCGTCAGGACACGTGACCTAACAGAAAATCCGTAAGACGGACACTTGACCTGAGACCGCTGGCGCGGCGTACAAGGAGGAAGTAATATCTGCCTCTTTGCAACCCGTTGTTTTTTTTTTACAGGCTAATATTATATCGTCGAAATTCCTTAATTTTAATTTCTTAGATATTTTCTATGGGTTAAGCAGGTTTATTACAAAATTGTCTTTATCTCAGAAGTCATGTTCTGTTTTGTCGACATTTACCGATTCATCAAGCAAGTCTTTATTGAGAAACGCTCAAATTATCACGTTAACAATAGGCAAATCTTGGGGTTTCTCAACGACTCATCGACTTACAAAATCGACGTAACATACAAACATTATTGCAGAATCCAACGAAAACTTCATATTTACTTAAGTTTAGCCGAAGTGGCGTTTAGTATTTCCATACCAGTGTTTGTAGAATAATCGATGCGCGAATCTATACTGTATTGCATAGACTTTACAATTGTAAATCGTTTAGTATTTCGCAGAAGTAAAATGTCATTCAACATGTTGCTTGACTGATTGCTATCGAACTGCGAAATACAATGTATGGTTTGCAGAAACATGAGCAATTATCTAACTCTACAAATAATATGACTTTGTATGACTGCAAGAGTTAATGGAATTGCCATATGGTAAGTTTTTTGTGTGGGTGACCAACAATGGTATCAGTTTGTTCAAGCTGCCTATGGGCATCTAACGACTGATCAATGCTGGTCCCGCCAGCATAACATGCCTTCCGAAGCACGGAGGAGCTTGAAAATGTTGTATGCCACTTATGGTCAGCCACCCAGGGTCACCCACCCAGTGGGGACCGTGTCTTAACATGGGTAAGTACTAATTAAGAGCATCTCTAATTTATGACAAAATGCTTTTAGTTATAATGCAATACACTACACATATTGACATTTTTATATGATTTTATATATTAGACTAGCTGTTGCCCGCGACTTCGTCCGCGGCAATTTCTGTTATTATGATTAATTAGTATAGATGAATATTTTTTCCCCGATTTCGAAACATTTTTAATTGATGCTTCGCTCCTATTGGTAGCAGCGTGATGTTTTATAGCCTAAAGCCTTCCTCAATAAATGGACTATCCAACACAAAAATAATTTATCAATTTGAACCAGTAGTTCCTGAGAATCGCGCATTCAAACAAACAAACATACAAACAATCAAACTCTTCAGCTTTATAATATTAGTATAGATTAAATTACTTAATATATGCTTCACCAAAATACTCGCATGCAAAAAGATTCGCATAATGTATATATGAAACAAATCAAGATGTACTCGTACAATGTACATAATAACTTGTTAGATAAGAATTTATTTAACATAAAAAAAATAATATAAAATATTGAATCTAATGTAAACAATGTGATCAGAGCCCTTCAGGCACGTAGAGATAAAGTGTGGATTGAGTTTCTTTCAGCGTATTCTTCTCACCAGTGGTCGTTCAGAAACGCTAGTAGTATTTAGATTTTGCATATATTAAAAAATATAAATATGACGTTCAAAAAGATTTTTCTTTTTGAATGTCATATTTTTATTTCTTATATTTTTAATATAGCAATAAAAATATGATGTTCAAAAAGAGATACATCTTTTTGAACGTCAGATTTGTATTTCATAACTTTTTAATATATGCAAAATCGTATAAATAAAAATATGACGTTCAAAAATAGATATACATCTTTTTGAATCGAAATACCACTAGCGTTTCGGAACGACCACTGGTGAGATTTTGAATAAAAAATTTGTTCTCTTTGTATTCAATTTTGAATAAAAATCTTTAACTTTTGACTTAGATAAGTTAATTCCGCTTGTTTCTGCCGACGGTACCTGCCAAGTAAAACCGTCCATTGTTCGCATTGATACGCATCACGCGGAATTTCCCGCGCTCACTATTCATAACGCTGACCCGTGTTTCAGATGCTTAGAATTGCTGCCGATTTTTCTGATGGCTTTATTTTCTGACATATTGTTAAACAAAACAACGTGATTTTTCTGATTGCTTTATTTTCTGACATATTGTTCTTTATCATAACTTATATTTAAAAAATACATGTAGTCATAATAAATAAGTACCAAGATACAAAACGGAAGCAGTGTCCACCACAATAGAGCTTTCTCACATCTCACCCCCGCTCCAGAAGGTTCGTAACATAGGTAGGTGCTTAATACAATAATAATAAAAAGCCGATCGAGGGATTGGGCTAAAATCTGGGTAATCATGTCAATCAAGACCTCTCCAACCCGTCTGGCCAGCGTGGAGAGTGTAGGCCAAGTCCTCTGGCTGCTCTGGCCAAGTATGGCCCTAGTAGTACAGAGAGGGTCGTGCTCCTGTAGTGGAGACTAAAAAGGACCTGATGATGATGATGATGATGATGTCAATAGGCGAGGTGGCTAGAAACCAATCACTATTTTAAATTCACTATATTCAATTCCATTTTCCATCTACACGCCCTCCAACATGCTAAATGTGGCCTTAAGTTTTACAGACCTAGACCTGTCTACGCCACAGAGAAGGGGGACGTGATACTATGTAATAATAAAAACGCAAATGCAACTAATCGTAAACATCTTATTTACTACTAATCTATGTTTTTATTTTAGTAAATATAATTTGCCTTGTTTTTAGGGTTCCGTACCCAAATGGTAAAAACGGGACCCTATTAATTTAGCTCCGCTTTCTGGCTGTCTGTCTGTCTGTCACCCACCACGCTGTGTCTCATGAACCGTGATAGCTAAAGAATTGATTTTACACAAATTATGAATTTCTGTTGCCGCTATAACTACAAATATTAAAAAAACAGAATAAAATAAATATTTCAGGGGCCATACAACTAAACTTTTTCATTGCTTGTTTTTGATAAGGGCAACAAGTAGACGCTTTAAATATCCACACAATATATAGTTATATATTCACTTTAAAAATAAATAATTAAATTAAAATAAAACAAATATTTAAGGGGACTCCCATACAACAGACATGATTTTTTGTGCGTTTTTATAAATAATGGTATGGAACCCTTCGGTCGCCAGTCTGACTCGCACTTGGCCGGTTTTTATACATAGGATAGACGTTAGCATGACACATTTGTAATAAAAATTGATACCAATTATCATAACTAATTCCCACTAATCTCAATGTTAATTGAAGTCTTATACAGACGTTAATAACATGTCAGTTATAAATAAAATCATATATGTAATATAATAATCCATGAGATTTAATATCGTAAGCTTAAACGATCGCATTATTATGATTTTATCTCGTTGCTGATAGTATTAACACATATTAGTTAACAACAGGAAAAAAAGTAAATACTATTTAAGAGAAATGATGATAAATTGCTATCACGTTTCAAAGATTACGAATCCTATTCTATACTGCGGTTGAGGAAAATAACAAAAACAATCAAAGATATTTATAAAGAAAACAACGGATTTCATAACTTGGCGCCATTTTTCAACTGCCATTGACGTGTCCCGGCAGCCGCTCGAAAATCAAAAACATTCAAAATTAGAACGCGTTCGAATTCGAACTCTTTCACAAGACGCGGGATTCGAAAACAGCGATTAGTTCGTGGTGAGTTCGACTTTTAAAAATATGTCGCTCTTTCAGATTTAAATTTAAATATAAACGGAATGCGTTCCATTCGACTGACACCAGGGACGTAAGTATGTCTTTCAGGAAAAATCGATATAAAATCAATATTAACCTCACTACCAAGGAAATATTTCAAAACAAAATTGTATGTAAACTAATAAGGAAATATTTCATGTGTTAAAAAAAAATGGCTCTATTTGATACATATTAAAATCGAATATTAGTAAGAAAATGCATTTTTTCTCGAACCTAAAGTAAGTTATTCTTATTTATAAATATAATTACTTCCTTTAAATAAATATAGTTTTTTCAAGGTACCTAGAAATACATTTTTCTCGACTACACAACGTCGCATCAGTCGGAATGAGTATATTTCACTAAAACAAATGTGTATCGATATTTTCCACGGAAACTATCGATCACTCTGCCTCCCTATTCCCACTTCACGATGTCAGTTAATGATCGTTACGAAACTAGATTGGGAATAGAAAATTTATAGACGCTTTTAACTGTTTACGAAGAATCGAAGAGCCATAAACCCAAAGGTATATATTTTGCAAGTGCATAGACAACTTTCGACATGAGGGGAAAGAATCATTGAACTTGGTCCTTGGTGTTTACGATCTTGAAAAAAGAACATTCTATAAAACCAGTAACTTTACATTTGAATATGTTCATGATTTAGGAAGTGTTCTATTAGAACCAGGAATCAATGTTTCATTTTTATTAATTATTATTTACTACCTTTTTCTGGGTTGCTTTTCCATCTAAGTACCAATTTTTCTACAGGACATTATACTACTTAGGACTACAAGACTTTGATATATCTTCATCGTCACTTACCATCAGGTGAGATGGGAGACAAATGCCTACTTCAACATTTAGTAAAAATAAATATATATCGAAAAACAATAGTTAGTTAAAGTAAGTCTAGGTATTATCTTCATGTTGTTACAAAGAGAAATGATCAATAAATAAATAGACACCTATTTACAAAATTTCTATTACCTGAACGTTTCAAAGTCACCGATTATAAATGTCAGAAGGACAAATCTAGGGATCAAGCTTGTCAAATATATCGAAAAGCGGACTTAGAACGTCACTGTCTAACCGCCTTCAAAGGAAAGCTGTGCACTAGCTCTCATCCGCGGATCCACTCCTATTTTAATTAGAAGAAACTCTTGCAAAATCCATTTAACATATTTTAATTTTATGAAAAACAAAATAATGCTTGTAATTTAACTACGCAATAAGAAATACTTTCTTCAACATTAAATTAAATAAATTGGAATTACGGATATAAAAACTTATAAGCCAGCCGTATATCTTTTAACATTCCTATTGCCCACGATCTTTCGATATATCGTCAACTATTCTTAGTAACAAAAAATGTTTCACGTTTCACTCATTTTGACAATCAAAAGACAATATTATGCTGCGATGTTTTAAAAAAATATGCAGCATCCAACTAAGTATTTCGTAACTTTAAAACGAAATGGGTTGTGTGCTGTCTAAACTTTATGTCAATTTTATTTTTATAAATGAGTATACTCATTATGGGTCGGCGAAAACATGAAAATAAGTGCATTGTGTTATGTTTCATTGACACTCACCTACTTGGCAGGCGGCCGCGAACCATCACACCTAATGATACTCTACAAACGCGACTGAATAATTTAAACTTTTTTTAATAACGAATGATGCTGGCTCTAAATAAAACAAGTGAAAGAGAAATAAAGAAAAGAACGATCTAAATTTAAAATCATAGTCGCGATCCCCCTCGGTTCGATGGAGTTCGATTTTCGAACGTTCGGAAATAGCGCGCGACAGCTGAGAACGACATCGGACTGTTTTTTATTACCTCCTTCGTGTTTATGAGCACTTTATGAGTTTTTATAGATTTTTATTTTTTTATCTAATGAAAGTCACGCTGATCGGATACAGCTCTCTATTTACGGTTCGACCTGTTCGCACGTTATATTTACCGGCTTTACGGCTGGCCCTTTTCCGTAATTTATAACGCAGAATTTTCCGATAAGTATTTTCCGTAGCCAATTATATTTAATGCTAATACTGCTAATAAACGCTGTTATTGCAAAACATCATCAACGACCAGCGAGGCAATAAACATTTTAGAATATCGACAGAACCTAAGATAATTAAAATTCAATAATTATACAGTCACAACATTCCGCATTTATAATTGAATTTACCCGAACATGACTTTGAAATTGGTCCGATTAAAATAAAATCTCTTTGATTAGTTCATTCAATTTTCAATCAATAAATGAGCAATATCCTTTACCCCAAACGAGGTCACTTATCAAATGAATCTATAATCGAAATTCGAATCTCATTCAGCTTATTCGAATTACCGATTGAGACCGTACTTTAGAACTCATTCAAAATCGATTGAATGGGAGAAAAAACTATTTGTAAAGACGCTTCTATTTGAATTAAGAACGGAAATCAACCGTCTCGACCATTTGTTCAAAGTGTGAAAGGATCGATTCGAAATTTAAAAGGGGTTATTTTTTTAATTCCTCCTTGTTTATGGACATGTTACTTATTCCTTTTTTGTATGTATAGACTTTTGTTTTGCATGCTGACATTGAGTCTCATGCATCGTACGTCATTCGATAAGAACTTGAGTAATAAAATCGTATCGAACGCACAGTTTATCTCACGATTATCACGGGTGGAGATGTTTTTTAACGTAAACCAATAAAATATAATTTTATTGTTTTCTATACACTTAATGAAGTCAAATTAGACATTTTCGGCTTCCCATCGGTGAGTCGTAAAATGGCGATAAAACGTTTGGTATTGATCACGGTCAAGTAAACTATTTTATGTTGTTTTTATTGTTATTTATAGAGGAATAAAATCGTTTTATTAATGTCATCGGTTCATAAGGGCCGCGGTCGGCTAGGCGACCATCGTGTCATGATAATTAAAGATTTAAGTTTAAGTTCCCTTTAAGACGATCAGGTGGGTAGAAATTGTCTTAGCATATAGTTCGATTTTAACGGTTAATTGTAATAACAGTTATTCATATTTGGAATATTAAACGAGATATTAAGTTGGAGCCAATGGGAATGAAGATTTTAATTAATATCTTCATGTTTGAAATCTTTATGATTGTTTCACAAATATTTTTTGGTTGAATGGATATCTCGTTAGAAGCCATAATGCCTTCTTATTATGTACGCTCGTTTAACACGTACATTTTTAATGAATTCATCAATATAATAATCATACATTTAATAGCTGTTATTGCCAATATTATTGATTTATTGATGAAAAACTTGCTTTCACGAGCTTTTTGTTATTTTGACTTATTTAAATACTGATATTGGGCTTCTTTTTACCTTTTTACCTAGTCTTATCTCTTTCGTACCATGATACATCACCATAACATCAAAACACACTATCACAACCAATTGAAAGTTTATATTAGTTATAAAATAATTGAAGAACCGTAAAGTAAAATGAATATTACGCATCAAACTTCAATTTTACGGCAATACCCGCATCGTTGCACTAGATTTAATAATCCTTTATTTAAATGGAACCATGTCACCCCAATCACACTAAATCAATAATAAATTATACAATAATTTGTCTTTATTTCCTCAGGTAAATTGAGAAGCAAAGGAGCAATTAACATTGTGTAAGTACTGGCTGTTTTAAAACACCTAACAAAACAAAATAGGTTTGAACTGGCCATCAAATAAAAATAAAAACGACCGGAGACAATTTTTCAACTTTAGAACTCTCCGGATGAATTTTGAATTTGGAACAAACGAGATCGAACAAATGCCCCCAAGTTGGCGTGTGCTTGCCGCGCGAAAATTAATTATTAATTTGTTTCCATTGCCGTTGCCCGCGTCTCGAGCGGGAGACGTGTGCTGGTATTGTCTATACTTTTTTATTTTCACCAATTTATTTTTTTAACGCTCCAATGGTGGCCAGGTAATTTGTATCAATTGCATTTTCGCTAACACATTCGTGTTTTTCGTTTATGTACGTTAGAGAACTCATTGCTATTACTGTTTTATTTTTAGAAGTTTTGTAGTAATTTTGAATGTGCGTAAGTAGATTTTTTACAGAATAATCTTTTATAAAAAAAACTACAACTATTTACTACTAACTACTGAACCAACTTTGCTGAAATTTATATTGGACCAATCTAAAAACATATCCCTTGAAATAACAAAATTTTTTATTTTTTTATTTCAACGGATACATTTTTACAACTTAATTTAGAATCTCCTCCTTATTTTAAATCAGTAAAAAAAATAAGCTCTAAATTCAAAAGCTTATTGAAGATGCATCATTTCAATAATACTTACATATGTAAGTAATTCTTAGTAATATATATTATTTATATATAAAAATGACACACTAAATATGTAAGTCTTTTCAATGCATTTTAGAAGTTTAATTGGCAACACTGAAGTGCCAATCCAATAGACTAAAAAATGTCAAAGTTTGTCAAAAAAGCGGATGCGACAAAGTCCCGAATCCCGTTCACTCAATTTAGCCACTCCCGTCGGAATTGTAAAACATCAAAGAATGGGATAATAGTGGAGGGAAACCAACACTTTTTATCGAGTCAGTGTGTGATCTACCCCACAGGGAGCTAGTGATATTTTAGGAAAAAACGACAATATTCCTCATTCGAACCAGTTTTATAGGCATTGATATTTTATAGCTTGTTCCATACATACATAGTATCACGTCTTTTTCGCTTTTGGAGTAGACAGAGACCTTATGTTTCTTTAGTTTCTTCTCTGCAGTGGTCGGTTCCGAAACGCTAGTAGTCTGTAGCTTTTGCACATTGAGTAATAATATAAATATGACTAAATTAGATCCTTTAAAATGAGATTTGACGTGAAAAAGTGCCTGCAAAGGCCTATTTTCTGAATAAACGTTTTGATTTTTGTTTTGTTTTTTAAGGGGTGGAAAACTGAATCAAAATAGTGATGGGTGGCATCCGCATCGCCTATTGACATGATTTCGCAGATTTTCGCCCACTCCTTCGATCGGCTTTTACGATCTGCGCGGGAAGAGATGCAGCTGGCACATTCTACGTTTTTCCTTTTCTCCCAGACTAGCATGGAAGGGTTTCCATACATGATTATTTATATATGGTTAAGCTGATTATATTTCAGTGACCGCGTTTTAGAGTAGAGAGTTTATGTGTACGCGAAACACGTTTGGATTTTTTTCTTAAATACCATGTTGTGCAGCGATTTTGTGCAACAAATTGAAAGATATTTATATGAAGACATCGGTACTCGAACAAATTTCGGCCGGTAACCGATCTAACCTAATAATATTCTGATATCTATAGTTGTGACAGATTTCGAACACCCTATGAATAGGGATGGGCTATTGTAAAATTGATTAGCGTCGACACATCGACAGTCGATATCGGGCCACCCCTGCCACTTCACACGTGCACTCCGGATGAGGGTTAGCGAGAAAAAACCCGCTAATACTCGATACAAGGCTTTTCAATATTTGAATTGATTTGAGACCACCTAGATATAAAAAATATTTACTTTGAATGAATTTGTACAATTTTTCAAATAGTTTAAACTTATTTGATAAATATCTTACAGTAAAGTATTCACAACATGCTTCGTCAAAAAGTTACAGAAATGCATCCGCAACATACTTCGTCGAGAATTACATAAGTTTATCCACAACAAGCTTCGTCCAAAAATGTCAATCAATAAGTCCACCCCGCATCGTACCCGGCCCAAAAGTTCCTATAATGCTGGCTGCATTACCTCGTTGAATCGCTATGAATCCTTTGGACTAAATACGATGCGGAGCCGGACGGTACGGATTAAAATAGTTGGTTAGTATTATACGCACGCTTGTTGGTAAGTATCATTATCACTTATTAGAGTCATCTACTGTAATTATTGTTTTGGTCCTTCGCGAACAACAACATAAGGTCTTAAATCACAAGCTCTGTAATCTTTGCAAATAGGCACTCACCTTTAGAAAAGAAATAAATAAAAAAAACATATTATTTAATAAAAACACAATTACTATTAATTAATGTAAAAATAATTAATGAACGTCTAGAATCGAATATAAGCAATTAAAATTTCATAGACAAGATGAAACACTAAATAAAATAATCCGTACTAATTAAGATATTTCATAATTACTTTTCATAATTTTTATGAATTTACATTTTGACGAAAACTGGTAGAGATAGTTTATTATATCAGTGAGATATAAAATGTGGGAATTCAAATAAAAGCACTAATGGGCCATTTTTTTATCGCACAAGTCGAAAATTTACATTCTATGCGAGCCGAAACGCGTATCACCAAACAAGGCATAAAACGATACGGTTTTTATTATTTTAAACTCTGGAATTATAAACATTACTGCCAATTTTCGTTTGTAACTTTGCCCTTTAAATAAAGAGACAATGTGTATCACATTTACATTACACACACGACAATTTTTTTACCGAAAGATGTAAGCGTATCTTTTGCGGTATTTTTACGCAAATTATAAAATTATTCGACCGTTAATGACACCAGGTACAAAATTACGGTTTTTTCGTAATTGCTAACATACCTGTTACAAAGCATTCAGTTTGGTACAACGAAAGTGTTATTTTTTACAACTGAAATAAAACGCACAATATTTTTTCCAGTCTGTTATAACAATAAAACGTTTCATTGGTAAAACTAGGGAATGCGTTATTTTTCACAATAAAAACGTAACGTGCTTTCGTTAAGTTTTGCAAACTTAATCGTCTCTAATTAAACATCCTGCTCAGTGACATTTTGGGATCTTCATTCATGTATCGACTATCGATAAAAGAATACTCCACCCCCACACCAGTTTCCATAATAATTTGATTATAATTTCATCTTATACTTTTCTAGATCTCAAACTTTGGTTGTAGAAAATCTCGAAGAAAAATAACGGACAACGAAAGACAAAAGAAGGGCAATCGAAGTTTCGAACCGCACCGATTTGTCGACAACATCTTAAGCCGATGTTTACAAGTTCAAAAGAAAACCCGGGCCCCTCGGAGGGTCCCGCACAGGTAAAGAGGTGCTTAAGGTATTTTTTCGCAAACAGATCACGTTCGATGTCTCCGCCTTGAGTGAGACATCTTTGTTTCCGCGCCCCTGCCAAACGATTTACGCGCGCAAAAATTTTATTGAACGTGCCTTATTGATTCCCGCAGGGATGTGTTCCAAATTTAAAAGAGGCTGTTTTATGATTATATTCAATTTTCTTTTTTTTAACGAATGGTCAGTTTTTAATCATGTTGTACTTTTTCTTTTTCTTTTAAATTGAAGAGGATAATTTTGTTGCCTACTTACTTAATTCACGAACTAAATTTACTGCGTTGATTTTTTTCAATTCAGATATAGCAGGGTAACCCTTCTATATTATAATCGGGGCAGCAAATACCACATTTAACAAGACTGTGTGGTTATTGACAAATGGATAGAGTTGTTCATACTAGCATCTAAAGCGACTAAACCGCGAAATCAATTCTATGTGTTCATCGGCGAAATGGATTTCACCGATTTTGCATGCTTGAATAATAAACAAGTGTCATAGACAAGCACTTAAATTTTGAAGAAAGAAACTCACATTAACTGCATAGATATACTTCAATATTTATTCATGTAAAACGTATTATCATCAATACCACATCTGCCACCCACATTGCAATCGCCATTGAACTTTTTTATTTGCAATCCTGCAGCAATATGGGTTTATACTTATTTTTACGACTGTTGTTTTACGCTAAAATAAAAAGGTTACAATAAAATTGAGCTCCAAACATTTATTATTGAACTTCTAATCAGTCTTCAAAGAGACACGATGACCACAGATAAAGGTAAGCTACAGTTGATGGCCATACATAACAACCTCCGTGGTCCAGTGGTTAAGGCGTTTGCCTATTGACCCAGGGGTCGTGGGTTCGATTCCCACCGGAAGCATACTTTTATAAACATTCAAGACCCAGGTCAATCTGAAAAAGATCGTTTTCCTACATGACCTGACCGGGGATCGAACCCGGGCACACTTGTGTCGCAGGCTGCCGTGTTAACCACTGCGGCACAGAGCTCGCCATTTGTTTTATGGTGCTAAATATTAGTCATATTTCTTAGTCAAACTTTCAGACTAAATGAAAAAATTGTAATCGCCTTATGCAGAAGGTTAAAAATCATCTTGTCTGCGCATGCACAAACACCGTGATCTCGCAATCGCTGCATTCGATTGTGGACGTCAATTGTCCGCCTATTATCAGATAATGCCGATAAATCAGCTCTGATTGAATAATCAATCGTTACCCAATTGAACTCGATTCAGCTCAGCTCGACTCATGTTAATATGTTGTTTTTATTCGCAATCTTCTTCGTTTCGAGTAGGTGATACGGTCATCAACCGTGCAAACCCTTGTGTCAGAGTTCTTCGGAACCGCCTCTCGGCCTCTGACGTGGTTCCTTTAACGACTACCAGATGGATGCCGCGACCTCTGAAGCACGGAATCATCTTTATTATTAGACAATCAGGTTAAGCCTGCAATGTCCTAACCAAACTGGAAACAACTAAACAAAGAATGCTTGACCCCTGGGTCTACAGACAAACGGCTTAACCACTGGACTACGGAGGCAGTTAGCATATGCGCAATCCTCAGTGCGACTTTTCAGCTCATTCGGACCCCGAGGTCAGCTATGATAACAGCATATTTAAGCTGTAAGTGACAGCCTCCCCTGTTGACCCGGGGGTCGTGGGTTCGATTCCCACCAGAAGCATACTTTGTTTAGTTGTTTCCAGTCTGGTTAGGACATTGCAGGCTTAAATCACCTTGTCTGATAATAAAGATGATTCCGTGCTTCGGAAGGCACGTTAAGCCGGTGGTCCCGGCTGCCATCTGGTAGTCGTTAAAGGAACCACGTCAGAGGCCGAGAGGCGGTTCCAAAGAACTCTTACACCAGGGTGTGCATGATCGATTGACCGTGACACCTACTCGAAATGATGATGATGATGAGCTGTAATATCTTCTTGGCTATTCTATTTAAGTATTCAAATCGATTCTCTACAGAATGGATTACGTAGGTACTGTTGTACGAAAAATCCTGTTCGTCCACCTCCTCCTTTCTACCAATATCCTTTTTTACCAATATTCTCAGTTTCTTGTAACGCCGCTTTTTTCTGCACGTTGACTGCCACATGAAATGAAAGAGCGCAACAGCGCCAAAGCGTCGCAAAGTGGAACTACATCACGATGCGCCCAGGCATATTATGATACGTCATATAAGGATTGTAAGTCCTTACACTGATGATAAATGATATTAATAAGGGTTGTTTCGGGGGTGATGATATAATCAACCGAATTGTAAAATTTATATATCGCACTGAATTAAATCTATTAAATGATACATAAGTCGGTGAAACTGTCGCATACGCTAATTGTAATTTCGGTTGCTACATACAATGGTTTAGGGTTCCATGCAAATGTACGGTGTTCCGTACACGCCAAGAGTCCCAGACATATCTCGAAGCGGCCAAGTAACTGAATGGGAAATAGGCTGGTTTCGTAGATCTGTCCAACTTTACACTGGGCACATCATGTAATAATAAGTCAAATCAAAATATGGCGGCACATAGCGATCTGGCCAGGCTATCGCAATCGGCCTGTGACAGATATACTGTGAAGAAATTGAGACGAAAATGCAACGACCCGTAGGTGTTCGATCTCCAAATTATATAGTTTCCCGAATCTCTTGGCTAGGAATCAAGAATCCGCTGAACTGAAAATATTGGATGTCGAAGATTAAAACGAATGTTGTTTACGTAATAAAATATCTTACACTCTCCATTCTTTACTTTTTAAATATCACGAGCCCAAAGATGAGCAGCACACCTGATGATGATAATATATTATTGTTCCCTACTGGACGTATTTGGTCCAGTGACGTATAATGTTAAATCAGTATAACAGTAGTTGAATTACATGTGATTGTTTGTTCTAAAGTTTCAAACCAAAACACAACTATGTACGTAGGTACATAAAAGTAATTGGCAGCAGAAATAAGTGAGAATGAAGTACAAAGTAAATGGACCATATATAACGAAATATCCGATTATAATCTTTTAATTAGAATCTTTTTCTCAAGTCGTAAAGCCATAACGAGTCCAATACTAGCTCTTAAAATCGATCGTTTAACAAAATAGAGTCACCTACCGATGCGATCCTAAAATTTTACGACCAATAAAAACTTGACTTATTCGGGAACCGGCACTCGCCACGTATTGAACCAAAAATTCGAACATTAAAATACGATATTACGAGCGATAGATCTAATTTATGATAGTTTAAAACTAAACGATAGATATTAAAAGCAGAAAAAATATGATGAAAACACGCTCGTAAAATTTACCGTGGACATCTTGTGCGATATTAAAAAGTACCATAAACAAGGAGACGGGAAACGCGCGGGAACAAATCAAACCGGTCGCGAATTTTAAAAAGAGAACTTCGAATTTGAAATTCCTGCCAAGGACACGCGGTCTCGGAGACAATGTGCGCGATGCGCAGCGTTTTAATTGTCAAAATTACGCTCGAGCGGCTTTTGAAGAAGCCGCCAGCCGGCGACACCGGCTCCTTCGGATTCCGAACAGCATTCGATTTTCAATCGAATTTATTTCTGTACTGAGTCAAGAGTATTCATCTCGCTTTATAGATTAAAGCTGCCATGGACAGTGCGATTGTTTTTTTCTGCTCATGATAAACAAAGTCGCAAGTATACATGTTGTGTAGAGTTGGTATTATAACTGTTTTTTTTTATTTCCTTAACTCTACATTCTTTGTATTAGTAGGTACTAGTACTTATTCTGTGGTATTAGTGTTTCTAAGTGGAAAGTTCATCCTCATTTGATCACATGGCAGTGATTATGATTTGGGGAAAGTTTCTACGGCAGAAGCGTTGCCAGCCTTTCAAGGAGTTGGGGGAGGATGTGGGGGAGGGAGGATGGGCTTCCAGCTCTCTTATTTAGAAGCATAGAAACGATAAAGCTTCTACTCAGACGTCGATTTTCTGTGAGAGTGTGGTACTTCCCTGGACGAGCCGGCCCATTCATGCTACTATCAAAAATTTGCTGGTAGCGAGCCTCTACCACGACTAAAATCAAAAAGTATAAAAATCTGAATATAATTTACACACTTCTTTACACGTATTGACATTGACGGAGTTGTACAGAGAGACCGCTCGCTCCCCTCGTTGCAATAAAAACTGCAGCACGCACTGCGCGGCCCTGACCTCGCTCAGGGCTGCCACGCTTAGCATGCAACATGTGTGTGTGTTTATCAAGTATTTTGTATTGTCTTTAGATTTGTGGTTGTATATTTGCTGACTCAACTTCACGTGCCCTCGTGATTCCTGTTGCCACCTTAAACATAGCATTTGGTTCTATATAATTTTAAAGGCAGCCGTAATGTATGCTTACTTGCCATACATTTCCAAATTTTTACAAATTTTATGTATCGTTACGTCGTTGTCGCCATTAGTAATTATTATATCATTAAAACTTTTGTAAGATAAAGACATTATGTCACTAGGTCACTTACGTGGTATTTCGTCGGGGTTGTAGACTACAGTTTCGAATGCTCAACCGCACCTCTCGCACTCGCCTTAAAAATGGGCTCCTGATGAGTCCAAAACTATAGACGGCAATCCGGACAAAAGACTTTGGAGTGACCCGTTTTTATACATAACTAGTCGGAAGCTAGTAGAACTAGAGAAACCTGTAAATGAATAAGTAAAATGGCCCATTTAACATTCTTTAATTAAATCTAACCGTAAAATAAACGAGTTTTTTTGTTTTAAGTAGTTGTCATAGATAGATATGTGATAGTTAGATAAGGATTCTGAAGATCTATTTGAAAACTGGTGATTGCCACCCCTAGCTCGGAAGCCGAAGGAAGTGGGGGCATTTGATCGATCATCTCGATCTCCGTTACAATCGACTAACAACACTTCTACGTGTCATATTGCGCAATATCCCGTCTACATTGCCAGAAATCAAACATTACCTACATCATTATCTTAGATACGAAAATACCACAGAAACAAAATTTCTAAAATACGTTTTCTTGCACACAGGGAGGCGCTAGATATATTTAAAAAAAAAAGTTACCATTTAACGTCAACGGAAACAAATAATAAAAAGGTTCGTGTTAAGTCCCGTTTATATACATAATTAAGTTACCATTTGATTTGATCACCTAGTAAGTTAATGTCTAAGTCTGCTAAAGGAATGCTGATAAGGGAATTTAAAAAAAGTGTGATATAAGATTTAATAGATAGCAGCAACTCTCAGTTACTCATTTCCATTGTTGATGAAGGTTCACGCTCAAGTACAAGTTGCATTGGTCATCAGGTAATTTCACATAAATCTTATTTACATGCCTTTAAGGACTTAAAAAAATAACATGATGTCTTTGTCTTAAATTCCAAATTTAAAAATGCAATAGTCTTTAACCTCTACAAATTTTGTAATGCAATTATAAATGACTTTGTGATGATTAGAGACACGAAACTATTGAAAAAACAATCCTATTGTCTTTTAATAAAGATCACATTTGTTTGTATAAGTTAGCAATAAAAAAGGTAAATCTTAAAGCATGTACAATCGCGCACACTGGCCACTTTTTGCCCGAATGCCGATTATTCTACGTGACGTTCCCACAGCTCGGTAGACCCGCGCCGACTCGATCGCTTCTCGGCTCAAATTCTTTATTCGAATTAGCGAATCACCTGTCTAATTACGAGCTCCTCGATTTTGAATTTGGAATCCGATTTCTTTACGAACACTCTAAATTTAAAATGCTTTCCTAATTATTATAGTGCTAAATTAACTAAAAATTTATAACCTGACCGTCTCTCCATGGATTGATTATTGCAAAGTGTGATAAGATAATAGGTAGGTACTTACTTATTTAAAAAAATCTATGAAGCAATTTTTTGTGAACTTATCGGGAAAGAAAAGAAATAAAAATAATATTAACATGAAAATTAATATTAAGAAAGTCTTCATTAAAATCTTTCTGAATATATATTTTCATTTTAACCCTTTCAGAACTCGCCAAATATTACTTTTATTTTATAAGAAAATTCTAGATTAAAGATAAAGGGCCTGGTCAAATGTCTCGGCAGCTGACTGTGTTGTACAGTAATGCCAACAAAAAAAATTAAAACAACCTGTTCCAAATTTGATTACCGAAACCAAACATTTTGTCGACTTCCAAATTCAAATGTTTTCCTTGTTAATTCGCGACCCTCGTGAAAAAACGGTGTAACCCGAAATCGCGATATTTTAAGAAACAAACATTAACATAACAAAAGTGACGGAGCGGAGCGTTTGTGGTGAATTGACAATCTGACAAATTTACAACCGATCGCCGAGCAAAACACACAAAAGTGCCCTTTTCGAATGCAAATTTGTCTGAGGGATTCTTTTCCGAATTTTTTCTCCGGCGCGAAACTTCCGCCTATTTTCCCGCTCAACGCACATCCGGTAGGGGGCGCCGCTTCCGCTATCGGTGCCGTTCGGAAATCGGATGAGCCCCGCCGACAAAGATACGTCTATTCTCAACCCCATGCCCCATTGATTCCCTCTAAAGTGGTCATATTTTCTATTTCATATTTTTTATTATTCGTTTTGAATAATTTCCTTTTTATATCATTGTAACGTTGCCATTTTTATTTAGTTTCGCTATTTTTACTGCAAATGCTATATTTTATGCGGTTGGTTGTAAGTCGTTATTTTGTGAATGAATGAGCAATTTAGGTTTTATAAACTATGTAGCCATCTTGAATGTATTTTTTATTGCGTTTTGGACATACATTTTTCAATTATAATAATACAAAACAAGCGCTGACGTCAATTGGTAAATATTTACGGACAACTATCTGTGCCCGAGACTCCGTTCGCGTACATTATGTTTGTTAAGTAAAACGTTTAAGTAGCCTATGCTGGGTCTTGTACGTCTAAACGATTATGTACCAAATTTCATAAAATTCAGTTAATTCGTTTAAGAGTTATAGGGAACATATATATAGAAAAAATCTAAAAATCGTCAATTTAGTTTCAGTATCATGTATATAGTTTATAAACACGATATCTTTGAAAACAAAGTAAATTACTCCATTGCCAACCCTTATATATTTATTATTAGTATCGATTGTTTTTTTTTTTATTTATTTATTTATGTACACAGAAATAAAAGTTAATTCAATATGTAATATCTAGAGAATTAGTACAAGGGTACTACTTATTCCTAAAGAAACATTCCTAAACATTCTTTGTCAAGAAAATATGTAGGCTTATTATTATGCACTACTACCAGTGCGAAGGCGGGGCGGGTCGCTAGTGAGATATATTCTAAACAAGAGTTAAGCATGGTTTAACTTCTGGTCCACAATCCACAATACGGCCGCGGTGAGGGACGGAACCCGCCCTGATGTCCGATCGACTGCGGTCGGGTAATAGCTGTTTGATCGGAGTTCAGTTACCGTCGTTTGCGAACCAAAGTCGTAATTATTTGATGGACAATTTCGCTAATCTGTGGCTTCCTGTTTGGAAAAAATGATTCGAAATAAACTGTATTTTTAATTTGAATTTATGGAATATTACAGGCTCAAGGTTGAATTTACTTATTTTGAAGAAATGTAGTGTTTTAGAAGCAAATGAAAGAATTCAGGACGTATATACCCTCAATATATACTCTATTTCTTTTTCTTTATATTTTATTTTGTATATTAATCGATTTTAATAATGCTTTAACAGAAAGATACGGAGTAATATATTTTTTGATATTTTTGCTTTAAAATTATAACCGTATGTGTATGTTATCCCTCAAACCATCAAATGAGACCGTCAAAATGAACAACTTTTCCTATGGAACCAATGGTACTCAAAAAAATTCAACGTTTTCATATAAATTGCCAGGTTAGCCAAACGATTTGTATGGAAATGTCGAAAAAAAAATTTGTATCCAGCATTGGTCCCATAGTAAAAGTTGTTCATTTTGACGGGCTGATTTGATAGATAGAAGGACAAAGATTTTATCCTTACATCATCCTTACCATACTATACTATACTATACTATATATACTTATACTATACTATCCTTACTAATATTATAAATGCGAAAGTGAGTTTGTTTGTTTGTTTGTTACGCTTTCACGTTGTAACTACTAAACCGATTTTCATGAAATTTTGCATACAAGTACTCTGGAGTACGGAGAAGGACATAGGCTACCTTTTGTCCCGGGAAAAAGTACTATTCCCGAGGGATCGACATTGACGCGGGCGGAGCCGCGGGCGAAAGCTAGTACTATATATACTTACTACTAGCTTTCGCCCGCGGCTCCGCCCGCGTTAATGTCGATCCCTCGGGAATAGTACTTTTTCCCGGGATAAAAGGTAGCCTATGTCCTTCTCCGTACTCCAGAGAACTTGTATGCAAAATTTCATGATGATCGGTTCAGTAGTTACGGTGTGAAAGCGTAACAAACAAACAAACTCACTTTCGCATTTATAATATTAATTAGTTAGGATAACATTATAATGCGAAAGTGAGTTTGTTTGTTTGTTTTTTTGTTTGTTTGTTTGTTTGTTTGTTTGTTTGTTTGTTACGCTTTCACGCCGTAACTACTGAACCGATCAACATGAAATTTTGCATATAAGTTCTCTGGAGTACAGAGAAGGACATAGGCTACCTTTTATCCCGGGAAAAAGTACTATTCCCGAGGGATCGACATTGACGCGGGCGGAGCCGCGGGCGAAAGCTAGTGTATTATATTTTTCTATAAGGTTATTTTAATAATGTCTCACAAAAAAATTATCTCACCCAACTTAAAGAGACCGATATATCGGCCGAAAATAAATCGCCGATAGCCGGGCAGATGCGGCCTGTAACTGTCGCCGGTTTGATTCCCGGCACCTGTTGTTTTCAAACTCTTCGATTACGCCCATTAGCGCCGATATTTAATACTATTGAGTTGATGATAGAAAAAACATAGGAAAATTTTGCATATGTAACTGTAACAGTTGGTGGAAAGCAAATATAGGAAGTGCCGTGTGGTATCCGGCAGAGTAGAATAGGGCCACTCCAAGTCTTTCTGTGGATGTCGTAGAAGGCGACTTAGGAAATACAAGCTAAACAAAGCTCATAAGCATCAATGAGACCCCTAACCTGTCTGGCCAGCGAGGAGAGTGTAGGCCAAACCTCTGTCTCCTCTGGCCAAGTATGGCTCCGGTAGTACAGAGAGGGTCATGCTCCTGCAGTGGAGACTAAAAAAACCTGATGATGATGAACTCTCCTTTTGTTGAACCCCGACAAAAATATTTATTTATTTATCCTTAACCTTACTTTAATATTACAAATGCGAAAGTGAGTTTGATACGCCTTTACTAAAGTTGCAGGTGTACTGAACCGATCATCATGAATTTACACGTTATCTGGGGTACGGAGAAGGACATAGGGTACATTTTATCCCGTGAAAAAATACTGTTCCCAAGGGATCGACATTGACGCGGGCGGAGCCGCGGGTGAAGCTAGTAATTTATATGTACAGTTAGTTATAATATAGGAATTAGTTTGACGCACAGTTAGCAATATTAGATTTCAATTGACCACTTATTGACGTAAAAAGCAACACAGACTTGAGCCCAAAAATATCTAAGTAAGTAGTATTTAAATAATATATGCCATTTGCGGCCACAGTCCAGACTCCACCGTCCAGACTTACACAAACTTTTCGAAAACCATCAATACGAAAACAAACAAACAATTATAACAAATTATCGACTATGACTAACTAAAATAATAAATTAAACAAGCCAAAATCGACTCTATTGTCTAAAGAAAACAATTTCGTTTGCCAGTTTACAGTCAAAACGGTATATCTGACAATGTAATACTTTTGGTCAACCGCACTTAATAAATACTTCATAGTATCGGTTTGGGACCGGCCGCCCTTCGATCTTCGCCCTGAGGGACGGGGTGGGTTCACATGAATTTAGATTATTGAGAGATTAAAGATAATATTAACGAAGGATACTGACACCTGTCCAGTAACGAATTTTTAATATGTTAATTTAGTAACGAACTTTTACTAATTTGGGTGTGGTAATTGATTATTTTTTGTATCTGTGATTAATATTTGGTAACTTTTAAGGCAATTATACTACGCAATGAAAGTCACTGGTTTATGTTTAGTCATGGGGCATTCAGAAATATTTGTTTAATCAGAAATAGTGAAAAAGCGGGTAGCTCAGTCTTTTTTTTCAGAAAATTTACTTTATTAAACTTTTTCTGTTTTTTTTATTTGACTTTGTATTCTTAAACCAACGTCGAAAGCGATCGAGGGAATGGGCGAAAATCTGAGCAGTCATGTTAGTAGGCGATGCAGCTAGCAACCATCACTATTTGAATTTTGATTCCCACTTACGCGCCCATGCTAAACGTGGCTTCTAGGTCTTATAGGCCTAAGCTCTGTCTACCCCGCAATAAAAAAAGACGTGATAGTATGTAAGTAGTAACGTAGAAATTTGAATGCTTTTAGATAACCCTATAAATATCATGAAAACTATTAATATTTTTTTTTGCTTTTAAATAAATAACAAATTAAATATAGAAATGAACATCGCCATGTAACCCCACGGTCAGGGCGGGGTCACTTTGAATAATAGACAAGAAAAAGGGTTCCGTCGGCGAGAAAAGTCCGGTCAGAGCCGCCGAAAACTGGTTTGATCTAGTACAGGACCATTATACTTTGACCCCTCGTTGCGAGTTAACATAATTTGCTTTCATACAAATTATTTTGCTTGTGGCACGTGCAAAATGAATTCACACTTTCTGCTTTGTGTGCGAGGTGGGTAGTATATCCACAATTCTTTTTTTTATTTACCAGTACATTTTTTTTTACTAACCAATATTGTTCCACTGCTTGGCAAAGTTCTCCTCCATTTTCTTTCACTTGTCTCTGTCTAATGCAGTTTCAGAACTGCGAATTTCTTTTTATGATTTAAATGACCTCCCATGCTGGTCTGGGGGAAAAGAAAAAACATAGAATGTACCTGCTGCTTTTCTTCCCGCGCTAAGAAACATTAGGAATCATGTCAATAGGCGATACGGCTAGCAACCCAACACTATTTTTCGTCTTCCACCTATTCGCCCTCTAATAGGTACGCTTAATGTAGCCCTTGGGTCTTAGGGTCCTAGGCTCTGTCGACCCCGTCAGGGATAAAGACGTTATGAATGTATGTATGTATGTTGAGTACTTTTTGGCAAATCAACACTTCAAACCAGAACATACAACTGTCTCAAAAAATTTGCAACATTGAGAATCTCCGAGAAATACATAGCAATAACGGAAAAATATATTTTTATTATAGATTATAATCTGCGAGAACAGTCGTTTAGATACAACAATAATATATGTAAATCATAACAATATCCATAATATTATTATAAATACAAAAACTCTCGCCACTTTTTCACGATTCAAACACTGATCACATTAAGCTGAAATTTACTAGTATGTAGGTATGGAGATAGTTTAATTATGGTACCCCTTTATTTGGAAACAGTCCCCACAGGCACCAATCCGGTGTCTGCAAGTGGCATAAAAAAATCACGAGCTCAGTGCTTCGGAATGCACGTTTAGCCGTTGGACCCGACTGTCATCATTAACCCTTTGACCGCGAACGACGAATAAATCCGCCATACATTTTCTATAAAAATGTTTGTCGGCGGATTTATGCGACGTTCGCGGTCAAAGGGTTAATGGCAGTCATTAAGCTATGTCAAATGCCTTTAGACAGCTTGAAAATCTGACACCAGTCACCAGACACACACGAAAATCAAAACAACACAAACAAAATTACAGTTATCGATTACAGCAAGCCATTCAATTCTGTCACATGACAACCTATGTACACTTATTTATTAGCTTTACCTGTACTATGTTTGTTTGTTTGTTTGCTTCTTTGAACTATATTTTGATACTCTTCAAACGGTCAGGTTTAATTAAAATTGTATACACTTATCAAGAACCGATGTCAATACAATAATTTAAATGCGTGTTTTTAAGTTTTTTTAAACTATTTCTTCATCTTCCTGTAACACCCTGTGAACGATACATTGAAAGGGCCAACTTCAAAAGGTCTTCAAAAACTGGTGGTTAGTTAAGAAGTATCCCGGTTCCCGGTCAAGAGGTGTTCTATCGGGATAATCCTGGGATTACCGATGTATCCTGTCACGGGCCATCGCCTTAATTACGGTCAATAGTTTAATCGGCGATTTAAGTATTATGATCGATCTGGTGGTCCCGTTTCCCATTTTATGGTTAACGTGTCGTGTAGCCGTGTGGTATCCGGCAGAGTAGAATAGGACCACTTCAAGTCTTCCCGTGGATGTCGTAGAAGGCGACTTAGGAAATACAAGCTAAACAAAGCTTATAAACATCTAAGAGACCTCTCCAACCCGTCTGGCCAGCGTGGAGAGTGTAGGCCAAGTCCTCTGGCTGCTCTGGCCAAGTATGGCTCTAGTAGTACAGAGAGGGTCGTGCTCCTGTAGTGGAGACTAAAAAGGACCTGATGATGTGTCGTATATTCCATTTTATACCTCTATGTTTTAAACACTGCTATAGAGTTTCTTATATTTCGCTTCATCTAAATGTTAGATGAAGCAAAAGAGGTTTGTAAGGATCGCAGCAATCGGCAAGTTTTGAAAAAAAAAAAAAATTAGTCCGCCTGGTACATTATTGAAAAACATTGGACACGTATATTTTCTTTTGTTAATGAAAAAAAAAATTTAAGAATATAGCACGCGAAAGTACCGCGTGGCGTCACTGGCCGGTACACTTTTTACCGGCCTGTTGCGTCATGAGCATCTTCTGTTTGATCGAAAAAAGAAAAATTTCGATAATCTTTAAGACGGACTAATTATTTTAGATGGTATTTTTTTATGAAATAAGCCGTTTGGAGATCCATGATTCACATTGATAAAACACGCGGAAAAGTCCAGTATTTTATGCACTATAATAAAAATGCAAAAAAAAAGTCATGAAATAACATAAATATCTACTTTGAGACGCTTATGTACTGTGCTGTGATCTAGCAGGTAAGTTCATAAGACCATTAAAACCTATTATTAATTTAATTACCTCTTGAAACTTTTACTGTGCTTTTACTATACAAGCAATGGTTATAAAATTGCCAATAATTAATATTAATTCTCTGTAAATTAAGGGCATACCGAACGTGTAGCGATGCCAATCAAAATTTAAAATAATATCGAGATGGTAATTACAATTTTGTCTTCTAAAACAGTAAAAATATAGAAGGAAAACATAGAAGGGTATGGTACAAGTCAGTACCATAGTGCTCTTCTATGGTCTGGGAGAAAAGAAAAAACATAGAATGTGCCAGCTGCTTCTCTTCTCGCGCAGATCGTGAAAGCCGATCAAGGGATTGTCATGTCATTAGGCGATGCCGCCCCTTCACTATTTTGATTCCGTCGTCCATCTACACGCCCAACATGCTAATCGTGGCCTTTCGGTCTTATGACTTTAGGCTCTGTCTCTCTGTACCCCGTAAGGGAAAAAGATATGTATGTACCTCTATGTATGTCTTTCGTCTTTATCTACCGTATTGGTAAAATCCGTCCCTTTTTCTAGAAATTTAGATATTTTAATCTGGTAACCCTACCTTGGGATCACGTGAGAAGAAACTGTAATTCATGGCCTGCGATCATTCAATTTCCGATTCAATGAATTTCTTATAGTAAAGTAATAACTTTATATAATTAGGTAATATTACTGGAAAAGTATAATAAATAATTGCAATTAGATATGATTAACTATGATATAATAGAGTTATACCTTCCTTTAGAAGGTTATACTGGGCATTTTTAATTTATTAATTTATATTTATGGTTGTAAATAAAAATATAATGATAGTCAAAAACACTCAACAAACTCAGCCTAAATAAATCAATTGTTGTATTTGTTTTTCGTGTGTAAATAGGCCAACACTGGCCAACTCTGGCAGAGAAGAATAGGACCACTCTAAGTCTTCCCGTGGATGTCGTAGAAGGCGACTTAGGAAATAAACTAAACAAAGCTTATAAACATCTGTGAGACCTCTCCAACCCGTCTGGCCAGCGTGGAGAGTGTAGGCAAAGTCCTCTGACTGCTCTGGCCAAGTATGGCTCTAGTAGTACAGAGAGGGTCGTGCTCCTGTAGTGGAAACTAAAAAGACCTGATGAAGCATACATAGGGACAGACAGACAGTGGGAAGCAACTTTGTTTTATACTATATAGTGATTATAGAAACATCTGATACCGATACCCAGTAGTTAATAAACTGCTTATAATAAAGCAAACATCAAAACATCATCGAATTAATCCCTGTAACGAATCGAGTATTGATCTCGACCATCGATCCATACGAAAGATTCATTGCCACTGCTACAAGTAACAAACACTGCAATTTCAACTTTATTACTATAGCTATAGAGTTGAAAATGGTCTGTTTTAAAGGAACACGTGCAATCTGTCTGTGAAAGGTTATATCACAGACCTAAAAACTAATAGAGAAGACAAGAGCATCTGCTATGAAATATCAGTGGCGGTGCTATGTTATCAAGATGATAGTGACATCTTTTGACAGATAAAATATTATAATCATAATGTTAAATTATATTATAACTTATAATACGAATTCATAAGTTTATTCTTATTTTCACATTAATCTAATTGTATGATATCTACACTAATATATAATAGTAATTAGTAAGAGGAATTAATTGTTTGTTTGCATTGAATAGGCTCTGAAACTACTGGACCGATTTGAAAAATTCTTTCACCATTGCAATCCTACAATGTCCCTGATAAACATAGGCTGTAGAATAAATACCTACATGTATGTAAATAAATAAGTAACCACATTAAACATTATGAAAAAAATATATCATCGATTTCTTTTTAAAAAACTTATCCATTCCTTTAAACACTTTTCTTTTCTGAATTAACGTTTACCAATGAAATACAAGATTAATAAAAAAATGGCTGACTGTAAATTCGGTTTACGGACGATATTTTTACGTGATAACGGTGGAAGAGAGATAGATGCGTCACAAACCGAACGCTTAGGCTGATCTTGCCTCCTTCTTTGTTCCGCGCTCTCGCTTGCACACGGAACGTCACTTTCCGTCTCTCATCGATTTATAAGACGGTAAAAAAAATAAGCAGGGAGCTCTATTTGTATATATATCTGTGGTGTGAGGATATTGCTTATTAATGTTATGTCTGAATCCGAATCGCCAATAAAGATGATTGAGCAAATGCTCGATACCATTCTAGTTTATTGAGTACCTCACGTGTTTATCATTCAATGGATAATGTCGCTTCCGGCTTTAAAACTTAAAATCCAATAAAAACACGATGTGATTGTAACGGGTCTTCCAATACTTTCAAACTTTGACAGTTGATAGCGGCCATATTTTTGAAGCTACAGCTGTCAAACTAGCTGTCATTTATGCAGTCTGTTTTGCCAAATCACTATAGACGGATATAGCCTTCAACAACACGTGCAAATGGTAAAATAGTTTATGCAAAGTGGAAGCCAGAGGACTATTGGCAGTGAGATGGTTAAATGTGTATCCACTGGTTCAGTAAGCAAGCAACCATCACCCCTACGTAAACAAAAAGCTAGCTAAAAAATGGCCTTTTACAAAGTACACAGTATATTTTTACTGTGTACCTGTAAGGGGCCTGTCACCTAAAATTAATTAGAACTCCGAATTCTTCAGATCACTTTATATGACAGCTTCATCCATTCATTTCGTGTAGGTGTCACGGTCAATCAACCATGTACACCCTGGTGTCAGAGATCTTCGGAACCGCCTCTCGGCCTCTGACGTGGTTCCTTTGACGACTACCAGATAGCAGCCGGGACCAACGGCTTAACGTGCCTTCCGAAGCACGGAATCATCTTTATTATCAGACAATCACGTGATTCAAGCCTGCAATGTCCTAACCAATCTGGAAACAACTAAACAAAGTATGCTTCCCGTGGGAATCGGCCCACAACCCCCGGGTCTGCAGGCAAACGCCTTAACCACTGGACCACAGAGGCAGTAATATGACAGCTAAGAACTTTCTTTACATTATTTTTCTAGAAAAACCCAGACCTCTATGAAGTATTAAAGTCATGATTTTCACTTACAGTATCAAACTTAATATTAGTCAATAAAACTGACACATGACAGCTGAACTTTGAAACATTTGTTGGCCAATAGTGGGAACTGTCGCAGGAGGATAATTTTAATCCCCCAATGTTTATAACCTCCATAAAATACGTAATAAAACATATTCTCATACAAACAAACCTCATTAATACCCGGTAACTAATTACAGACTGGATTTATCCTTACAATCATAACATAAATATCCCGACGGACCAAAAAAATCAAACAAAACCAGCGATTGAGACGCCACATGTATCATATTTATGTTTCGGAAAGTTATTCCTAGTAGATTCAAAATAACACATTACGGCTTACACAAATATTCACTGAAAATATGATAACATAATAAACGTCTCGGAAAATTATGTCTTTGAGTTACTGCGCTTTGCCTATCGACTGTGCTTCGAAATTTATACTTAAAGGATTTGGAGTAAATTCTATTTTTAATTTAATTTTTTTTTCTTTGTTGCCAGACTTGCTTAGAGCGTTGGAAGAAATTGGCATAAACAATTATTTTTTGACATATATGTACTAAAAATGCATGAAATAATAGTGAATCGATTTTGCATTCTGTCTGCTATTGTAGGTACATACGATACATAGGTATATACGATTCTTTTTAAAGGCTTTCTGTGAGTAACATACCCTCGAGGAAAGTCAGAGTTAACTGCTAGTGAATAAGATTTAAGTGTCTACGAACAAAATAAAATGCTTACGATGCAAGTTTCTTTGCTCTGCAACATAATTTTGGTAGAGTCGAGTCTATAGGAAGATTGATTATTTCTAATACGCTCTACTAGGAATATAGAATGTAGTAGTTATTAAATTTAGTGTTACAAGCTGATAAATCTTAGCATTGACATGACTATCAATTTCGAAACCTGTGTGCAACATACAAATCAATCAATACATAAGATTCATCAACAGCTCGCGGTACTAGGCGCGCATAGCCAGCGAGGCGTGCTAAAACAAAGCGTAGAACATTTTATTAGCGTTATTTGATAAGAAAAAATGCGCAGACATTCAACAAAGACCGACCCAGTCATCTCACGACTTGCGCCGGTGAAAGAGATGCGCATACGGGAAAAACACGAGAAAGAAAGGGACGCAAACATCTCCGATAACACGTCAATACATTCCTTTCCCCAGCCACATACGAAAAGCGTATTTTTCACGTGCGCATTAGAGTCGAGTTTCCGTTGCAGCGGCTAATGGAAAACCGATATCACATCAATATGTTTTACGACGTCGCCCTGCGATTGGAATAGGGTCTTAAAGCTTCGGTAATAAAGTTTAATATTGGCCTGAGTATGTTTTTAAGAAGGCGTTCTCGATATCTTGTAAGATAGTGAGGGCGTTTGGAACCGATCGAAGGTCGATATCGTTATTGGAAAAACACCTCTATTCGATAAGGGAGAAGGTTTGCGTCACAAGGCGTTCCCAGACCGAGACACGCCCATGTCTTATGTGGAAAAATAAGGAGTGACTTTTTACTGAGTTTCCTTCGATCCTGATAAAGCGATAACGACTTATTATTGGTTGATACTTTTCTCGTATCTTCTTGGATTCCTTTGAAGCTTAATAAGATACAAGATCCACCCTCTAGGATAGTTAGTAGACATATCTTGTTAATTTGTCTATCGTTATTCGCGATGTTTGACGTAAATGCTGCTCCCTGAGCTACCTGAGCATTAATTAGTTGTTCTCATTAACCTACGTGTGCTAATTCTAAACACTGTTTTGTTTACAGGTACGTTAACAAGAACAGAAGATGTGGTGTCTTTTTGAGGTAATTTTATTTTTCCTTTTTCAATTCAAATAACAAACAAAGCACTAACCTATCACACGGCGTTCCGTTAATTCGTATTGAATTACACCGTTCTAAATTCAAATAAATCCATAGACAAATAAATCAATGCAATTCCAGTTGGAAATTAAAACAATGAAAAAATAAACGATCGGAAGGCAAATGAAGTGAAAGAGCTCGATTAACGATTTTGAAAAAGGAACGACCGTTCATTATGCGTTCGGATTTTAAAACAATACGGCTATTCAGCCAGTGCCCGTTTGAATACGGAATGTGACGGACAGTTCCGCGCATTCGGCTTTTAACAGTTTATTTCGGACAGCAATTTCGGCTACCTGTGCCGATTTCATTACTTTTTAAAAACGGATTGACACGGATCGTCGTCAGTGTCCATCAATATGACATTTTGTAAAACTCTAAACACAAAAGGTCGTATACAAACCATCAACCCGTCACATCTTAGCACGAGTCATTCATTTTATGAGTACGATGGGTTAAAAGTAAACAGTCCCCATCATAATATTGACTAGCTCCGTGGCGCAGCGGTCAACACGCCTGCCTGCGACACGGAGTGACCGGGTTCGATCCCCGGCCAGGTCAAGATGGAAAATGATCTTTTTCAGATTGGCTTGGTCTTGGATGTTTATCTATATATGTATTTGTTATAAAATATAGTATCGTTGAGTTAGTATCCCATAACACAAGTCTCGAACTTACTTTGGGGCTAGCTCAATCTGTGTGATTTGTCCGTATATATTTATTTATATTTATTATTATTTATATAACAAAAGCAAAAAAAAAATTACCTTCTTTGATAGTATACAATTAGGTTTCTTAACCTCGGTAAGAATCCTTCTGTCTTTTGTTTCTTAATTACAATGGGTAAAGATATGTGTAGTAACAAACCAAATAACAAATCGACAAACAACGCTATCTTTGAACAACAACTCTTTGACATTAACAACAAGTTGAAAACTATAAAACTAAATACCGTGTAATATTCGATACCCATCCAACCTACAGAAACATCCCAACGCTTACCTTACTAGAGCGTAGATAATGTAATGTTACGTATGGCTATCAAGCTCCACGTCATCAATATGACATTTTGTAAATCGCCCTACACAATCGAGCGGATGAAACAAAAAGTTCGATATCAAAGAAGTCTGTATTTCTGTCGATTCTCATTTGTTCGGCCTCGCCTACGATCCGATAGGCCCCGCCACAAAGAGCAATTTAAGCCGTACAGTGATTGATTCTACCGATACATCACTAAAGGCGTTTTTCTATGAAAAATTGCTATAATCGACTTAAAAACTCATTAGGCCGAAGACAAAGAATCTTCCGACCGCCATTCGTCTAATTTGAGTTTCTCGATCGAGACGAATTTCAGTTGTGATTACGCCTCCCTTTTTTGTGTTATTAAATGCCATCAAGGAATTTTAATTTCAGTACCCTTGTGATAGTTAATGTCATGGTATCAAGGCTTGATACATTTTTTTTATAATGCTCTAATTTTGCCTCCCTGAGTGAGATAATGCAATGCAACTTTTACTTCAATATCAGTTCTTTCACTTCTTGTAACTCTAAGATAGAAATATGATCTCTTTCGTCATCAATATTATAATGAATGAGTCAATAGTAGTTGTGTTCTGTGGCTCTACTCTCGGCGTGTAGCACGAACACGCGCGCACATGTCCTACGTCACCGACGTCACATTCATTAGTGTTGACAGCACAGGAAACGGTAATAAAGACTGTACGCCGCATACAGAAATCATAAACAAAAATTATTAAATGATTAAAAAAGAACTTCCAAATTTGAATACGGCTGTACAATTAAAACGCATACACTTCTTTGACAAGCGAGGGGAACGTTTCTATACCTAAAAAAAACTATCACAATGCCCCCGATATTTCAAAAATAGAACAGTAGAAAAAAAAGTTTGTCGCCGTCACCATTCAAATTAAACGACAAGATAATTTTTGAATATGGATCGTGTATTTGAATAAGTGTTGCATTAAATATTCTTTTGTGATAATTTCGAATTCGGAACGCCCACGCCCGGCTATTGTCTTGCAAGTTATTGGCTCATTAGGCGACATGTCGCTTTGTCTCGAACGATTTGAATTTTTGATTTTCGAATCGAACAGAATTGATTTGTGATTGTGATTCGAACAGCGAATTGAATTTACAATGTGTAATTTATTACAAAACTTTGTCACGACAGTTCGTATGCATGCACGATAATAACAACATCGTTATTTCAATTCTGTCGACAAAAATATCTAGAAACACAATCTCCAGTCGAATTGTACGATATGACTTCCGTGTTACTCACGAGTTATCTCAAATCAAAACGCGATTCGAGCGAACAAAGGAGCGAAATGATATATTTGAACAATAAGAAAGCGAGAGTCGCCCACGTGTACGGTACGGACAGATGTGCTCACAAATTACGTATGCTAATGTGGCTTGTAATCCTTCCGTCGGACCTCCCTGCGCCGCGTCACCTTGTCTCGGCATAATCGATCGATTATAAATGCGAGGTTCTCGATTGTAAGTTTGAGATGTCGCGTCACTAGTTTTGTCTTTGATTTGAATATCGAACTCCGAAGTTCATTGGCATCAATCATTGTTCTCAGAAATTATAGTATCTAAGTATTAAAACTTACCTATGCGAGATAAATTCATTATAGAAACACGGTTTTGCTCACATTTATTCAGTCGGAATTGCTGACTAATTTCAGTCTCTTACGAAGACCATCATCAGGGTGAGTGTTAGGAGTAGCGACACGGCGGTTCCCTCAAAGCACTGACGTAACAGACCGAATCTAGTCGGCGATTTCGACTAAACATGAATATGAATAAACGTGAATGTAAATTAATCGTGTTTTCATAATTAACAGAATCAAATTTCACCAATTTAATTTACTTTTATAAAAGCTGTGTCGATTTGCCGACAGTAGACATTTATAACGCCTGCCTTCAGGTGCGTCATTATCTTGTTCATCTAGTACGAAAAAATTATAAGATTCACGACCCGTTATCGAAAAAATTTACTTATCCAAATATCTTACTAAGCATACATTTCCATCTGCATTTACACGAATGAAATGTGATTTATTTGCTCCATGATATCATTTCCAAAGCCGAACCCCGATATGAAAAGTAACGCGGGCCCAAAAACGAATCGGGCGACATTAAGGTAATCATACTTTATGAGTTTCCCGCCAAAATAGACGCACAATACCGCTGACACGTCCCCATGTAAAAAGTTAAATTGGTGTTACAGTGGCTTGTTATTGGCGTCTGTAATATTACGCATTATCACGATTCTATTTTAAAATGTAGCATTTTATTGTAAAAGCGTCGGCGAACGCGTAAACCGAGGGAGAAACAACCTATAATTAAATTTATTATTCATAATCTCATTGTCTTGGACGGAAACAACGTCCTTGATTTTATCTATTTCATCTTTATTGGCATTACAACTGGCCGTTAATTTCTCCATTACCTTAATTTAACATAAAAATAATAAAGGCAGTCGTGTGTGTCTCGCCTTAGCGCGAATGCATTTGCATAGAACGGCCTATTATATGCTATTATCGTAAATTTCCGTTCAATATAATAACAGCGTGTCCCGTCACAAAATTTTATCAATAGAAACGTTGCGATATTTCGTTTGAAATTAGAATCAGTACCGTTTCCGCTTCCGTTCGATATTCGAATTGCGCGTTCGAATTAAGAACATGCTCTAAATATTGTATGAATGATAACTACAGATGTCAATAGGCGACGACAATATACACACATTCTAATTTTGATTTAATAAAGGAAATTATTGTTTTGCTGCTTGGTTTTAAATGATAAAATAAATTTTTTATTGGTTATATTTTTTATAAGATTAAACCATTCAAAGGAGCTATGGGAAAGCATTTAAAGAGCCAATTTTTCATGGAATATCGTTCCAAAACACCTGAACCGAATAATTTCTGAATATTTTTCCGAAGCGTTCGGAAATAAGACAGCGGAGGCAGGCAATAACCATTAAAAGCTTGCGGAGGGCCGTTCAGAAAGTTTTCTTTTCAATAACGCGTCTAATATTCAAATTAAGGCACTAAGGCGGCGAGTCCCGGCGATATATCATCGAAGCTAATCAGATTTCGCCTTGCTACGTGCATTTCGTAAATGTTTTCTGGATTAAATAGGGTATACAACGATTTACTACTTTCCTTCCGGTTTTATGGCGTTTTTCCAAGGAATTTCAAGTTTCTTGAGCACTTTAGCACGAAGCGCTCTTTTGACACTTTCTTATTAGACTCTAGAAAGGAAAATATGGATATTAATAATAGTTTATTTTTTCTTATGCATATTGTTTTTGTATGTGTAAGCTGTCTAATGGCATCTATACACATTAACGACTGCCTATAATGGGACAACAACCAAGTCTAATTAATTTTTATACAGTTGATCTGTAGAGTCAAATATCACAATGAGAGAGGAGAGAGCCTTACCTAGCAATATTTTTAAATCTCTTATTAGAATTTAAATATTTACAAATAACATTTTTTCTAACTAGAATCAGGACTTAGAAACAGAGCTGTGCATTCTAAAAATATAATACTAACATCAATAAATAAATCCATAAATCCTGGCTGTTATAAAAGCGACACAACTAAAATTAACCTTCCACAAAATATCTTTTTAAATTTCAAAAATGGAACGCCATTCAAAATTTACGAACACAATATCAAGCAATTCCGATGCGTTAAGTCCCGAAGGCTGCGTTCTCAATACACTTGAGCGCCATAAAAAATAATTTAAATTGCTCTTACAGTGCGCTATCGCGAGCATTTGCATACTAAAGTAATGCAGAAATCTATGCCGGGACGCACGGGGCGAGGGTCCATTGAAGCACGATTTTAAAGGGCCGTAGATTGGGTGTAAAAAGTCAAGCAACTTTTTTTTTTGCTTTTTTTTTACCTTACACAAAATTAATTAAACCTTTTTTTAATGGTGGTTACAGTCCATGATAATTATACATAGTACAAGTGACAAGTGAACCACTATCTCCATTGGACATTACTTATAGCGAAATACAAAAAGATTTCAGTAGTTAGGACAAAAGAAAATATCCAACTTCAAAATTTAGGGTTCTTCAGCCAAAACATTGTATAATTCAATATTTAAGACGAAAAATAAGAATTTCCAGAAAACTAATAAGACTATTAAACTTGCTTCCTATAAGATTGGTCTTCTATTGTAATTTTGATTTATTAGAGGAACAAAAATAGACCCAAATATATCACTTAAATGTTCAGGCACTAAATATTTAACATTATAAAAGAGCTATGATTCCATAGACAGATTCAAAAATAGACTCGTCAAAATTTATTTTTTAGAATTGATTGTTCTAAGACATCGTTTAGAAATGAGAGCTGTAAAAAATTCATATACAGACACAAGCTTTACTAGGTAAACACTTTGGTGCTTAAATCAATGTGATAAGGTCTTAAATGGAATTCAATTGTGTACTTATCAATGCACGTGACTGTACAGGAACAATGGAAACCCACCGCGACATTAGAGGCGCGGGGCAAAGAAATTTTATGTGTTATTTTTTCTTGTTTTGAAATATGCGCGCCGTTCCAATATTTATAGCCTCCATAGAGGTTACATTTCGGAAAGTAATGAGGTTTGGTTCGGAAAGGGCAATCTAATGCGTAGATTGAGCCGTTAAGCTCATCAGTTCCTTCCCTCTTCTAAGAAACGTCGATCATGCGTTTTCTTGAGTGAATATGTATGGAATTTTTCATACATTATTCTCTTGTGGTGAGAATGAGAAATGAGAATTTAAAGTATGCATGATACAAAGAAATGATCTTCGTGGCTAAAAGTCGACGGAAAAGACACCAACTTTTTTTTAAAACTTATTTCTGAAAACATAGTAAAACCTATCTAAGAGGGTTTTATCTATTATTTTTGTCTGTCTGTGAAAGTATCCCGAATAAATCTTATAGTACCTGATGATTTCTGATCATTTCCGGTAAATAAATCACCAATTAAATACCAACTGAGAAAAGATTTATAAAACCTATATCGTTATAATAAAAGTATCTATCATTCCTCATTTGAGTCATACGGATACCACTACCACTTTTTATATGTAAACTAAAATTATCTGCTAAGAAAGAAAAACACTTATCAATATAATGATTAAATTTCTTGGAGTTCATCAGCATCACCATGATCATCAAGTCTTTTTATTCTCCACTGCAGGAGCATGCCCGTCTCCGTACTACCTTCGTTAGCAACTAGAAAATAACATTGTTAAAATCGTAGACATCTCATTATTTTTGCAAGATCTGGAAAACATTATAATTTCTAGAGCCATGTTTTCCCAAAAGTAATTAAACCTAACTGTTTTGATCCAACTTTCTATGTTCCCATAGCCGAATCATATCACAAAACCAAACGGAGCGTAAATATACGTATATACATTTATGCGTTCAAATATAATAGTCACGGAAGATAAAACATAAAATTCGGTAGATGCCCAATCTGATAATGAGTATGAGTTATAAAACGTTATAATTTATTTATATTAATTAAACATCGCGTTAAGTGTACCGAAACAGGTTCAATGTACTTTTTCGTCCAATACTGCCGATGGTTTTGAAAAAAAATTGAGTGAGAGTTTTTAATCTGTTTGGTTCCGTAGGCGTACAGCGTGTGGAACAAAAACAAATTATTAATGGAATAGAATAGTGGTTCTAATTGTGATAAATCTCTAATAAACTAGCTATATCTATTTCATACTCACTGCTATTCTGCAAGTCCACTTGTCACGAAGTGCGGCGATTGTTGTTGAGATATTTAATTCTATCCAAAAGTAAGATAAGATGCTATATCTATAATTCATGTAACTGTTTAATGCAAAATAAAGAAACAAAGGTTGCAAAAAATACTATAATGAAATGTACGACTAGCAAAAAAAATTAACAAACGATTAGACGCAACATTATTATACAAGCTCAGTCAGCAACAAGAAAACTGTAATCACCTTATTATCAAGTTACGGTACCCTAATAATAATTCGGACAGCAAGTTGAATTATTGTTTACGGCTCACAATTACTTTAGATAATTCTAAATTCAAATTGCACTAATCTGTACAATGATCGCTGGCATTCATTGGCCAAAACAATATATATTTTCTCATAAAAAGTAGCCCAAAAGCCTGCGAGCGAAATTGAACCATACGTTCGTACCAATACGATTCAAATCGGTTAGGCTCTTTCTTTATCGAGATAATTAATTAAAAATGTATATTCACTAAAACAGTTCGTTTCCAAATTCTTTCGGAGTCAACGCATCGTATTGTGTGAGATTGTGCTTAAATGCTATTGTTATTTTATTATTATTACAGCGTAATTTTTGAAAAGTTTTATTGTAATTTTTATATTGGATCGCATTAAAATGATAATTTTTATACGCGGTTAGATAACGGTGATAGTGCGCAATCGTTTTATGTCTGTTTTTATTTTCAATTAGTTTTGACTTTCTAACGCGACTGTACTCTTTGCGTTCGCTAATTAATGAGTACCTTTTTTGACAGCTGTCATTGAATTGAACGAACTATATTTTTGGATAAAAAAATACCTAATATTCTCAACTAAATAAACAATGTTTTCAGTGGTGAACATTCATGCAAGTACTAATCTTAATATATATAAATCTCGTGTCACAATGTTTGTCCTCAATGGACTCCTAAACCACTTAACCGATTATAATAAAATTCGCACACCATGTGCAGTTCGATCCAACTTGAGAGATAGGATAGTTTTTAACTTATGGCGAAACGAAGTTCGCCGGGGCAGCTAGTATTTCTCTAAATATGCCATGATTTCCTAGAGATAAAAAAATAACCTTTCATTTAATTCACACTTTATCAATTCATTAGTACAAAGTACCTATTCAAAAAATATGGTAGGATTACCTATTTACAAAATCAGTATCAAACTTGCAATAAAAAACAAATGTGCCCTCTATCTTATTTCGAACTCTGTTATTATCATTCGAATAAAGAAATTCACTCGAGTCTTGAATCAGTATTCTTTTTCATTCATGTTCTATTTTTGAATATCTTATTTTTTCGTTGATACGTACTAATACATTTTTAATAGTTTTGCAGACTCGAAAACCTGCCAGCATTTTTGTACGACTCCGGCTAAATTCTATCCAGTATTTTTTCAAGTGTTTTTATATTGCGGGATTTTCGAAAAAAAAATGGCGGCAAGACCGAATATTTGGGTCTAGTTAAATATGATTATTTGCTGCTCGCTAAATATTGTCCAAAGTCAGTGGCTAATAGGGCTTTGCGACTCAGTGCTGCTATTTGAAGACTTTAGAAAACCTTAATTTAATAAAGCTCTTTTGTGTTGGTTCCCAAAGTCTATCTACAAATGTTGTAACATGTAACATCACCTATGTGTTGATGAATCATTGTTTAATTTGCTTTATTTCGCGCCGGAAATCGCTAACTACGAGTATCCTGTCTCTCCGCTGGCAAATATTTTTATCTATACACAGAAATACCTATTGAATGTGTTAATACCTTGTTCTGCATGGACATTTTGTTTCTATAGTTAGTACCTACCTATATATTTTAACATGGCAAAAGGCGATTGAATTAGCTTTGAAATAGATATGTAATTGACTAAATAAAATAATTTGAACAATATCCTTATCCTTACTAATATTATAAATGCGAAAGTGAGTTTGTTTGTTTGTTACGCTTTCACGCCGTAACTACTGAACCGATCATCATGAAATTTTGCAAAAGGAAAAAGTTACTATTCCCGAGGGATCGACATTGACGCGGGCGAAGCCCCGGGCGAAAGCTAGTATTTAATAAATTTTGTGTACTCAGCTTTGGAAAGAAAATTCGTTTATTATTTTTTCGAGCAAATAAAATATACATCGCAGAATATTGCCATATTGCCCCTTACTACATAAAGGGTTAGTTTTATTTCTCTTTAAATCTTATTACCTATACGACGCACTGGCTCTACAGGTCACACGAGTGCATGAACTTAATTATTATTTAAGAAATTGGTGACAAATTTACATATCCAACAAAACATCCTGCCTAAATCCAGTTCCAAAACGAGAAATTCAATCAAGCGTAAAAATAATAAATCAGATAGATCAAGACCCTGCACTTTCTCACAAGACCAACATTTAATATGCAAATAATTGATCGTCTATCGACTGTCACCCCTACAGATAAAAAATATAGAGCAATAAAAAAACCAGTTTTTTATTTTTTAAACATCGAACGCACATAAATTGTGACCCCAATATTGTTCTATGATTTATACCCCTATCGATTTGCATATGGTAATACACGATAAATACTTTTAATAATTATTACTGAACCAGTTTAAGTACTTAGTATGCGAATAAATAATTATTTTAGTCTGTCCGATTTCTCACGACGGGATTGATTTCTAATAATTATTATGTACCCTTACTATAATTTTTGTATCTATTTCGCTGTAGAAATACAGGAATTTTAATTACAATTTGTAAATAACCATTAAATTCAATTTAAAAATTAAAAATATCTACACTGAACCTAGAAGGACTGTGCAAAATAAATCTAATTGAAATGAAATTTTGTGAAAAAAGATAACTAAAAAATCAAAACATATATTGTAAAAATCTAAACCATAATGCTTTTCTACCATTTTAGACCATATTTATGCAAAGATAAATCTCTCTAATGTATTTATAGCAAAATTTATTAACAATTCAATACACGCAGAATCTTTCATAACTCTGATTACGTCAACGACAAAGAAATCAAAAATGTCTAACTGATATTAATGCGTGCACATGCATTATAAAGAACCCATTTCCGAACAATGATAATGCCCATCTGTGCCCGGGTTGCGGCATCTGAACCCCTAATCCTATCTTAAAAAGTTCTCAAAGGTTATTAAACCTGTTTTACCGATTGATCGTCGATTTCAGATTTTGACAATGGCGGATCGCATCGGAGATTTGCATACGTTTTCTTCCGATGCAAATGACCCGATTTTTGAGTCGTATGGGAACGTTTGGGAGCGCATATGCTAATGGGCGATAAGCGATGAGATGCTAGAGTTTTATCTGTGCTAGTCAGTTGCCCGCGCGCTTCCGATGTGACAGCGTCACGGGCGCGCCCGTTTTCACTGTTTACAAACTTCGAAATTCAAATGCGATATTCACTCGGATTGTTTTATAAAAAATCCAACTAGCCAGTAAAATTAAACGCAAAGAGTTTTTACTTAAAAAATCGATTTAACTAATTTATTTATTCAATTTTAATAATCTTTGAATATTATTATTTTTAAATTTTATGTTCAAAGATTTTTAATTGAATATATGAATTAATTTTTCGATTTTTTTTTCAGGTTTTGTTTACAAATGTGTGTGGTTACGGACTAGCAGATACAAACAGTGCACATGAATGAACAATTCAGTGATAAATTAATACAACTCTATATTGAAATTATGAAAATCCGGAGTTACTATCATGAGGTAAGTTATAAACGTTAAATAAATACTAATTAATATAGAATTAACTGGATAATTAACATCATGCATTTGATAGATTATCTACTTAGTTATATTTATATTAGCCTGATATGAATAAAAAAATATTGGTTTTTATATACCTAACACTAAGAGGAATAAAAATTTATAAAATATTGTTACAAAAAATACGATTTTAATAACAATTTACTTATTATGAGTGATATTGACGAAATAATATATTTTTAATACTGTGTATTATTTATATATAATTATGTTCAAAATTTACAAATTAAACGTTACTTTAAACATAAATCTTCTAAAACATAGGTACCGATAACTGAATAGGATATTTAGACGGAGTTTACTTTTAACCCGTTCCCAAACTTTAGCCACTTCTAATGAAAAGAGAATCTATAATGGAGTAGAACATATAGAGTTAAGAAAAATATAGCAAATAACATGTGTAATTTAACATAAAATAGTTCTTGTACAAAACAACACAAACTTGTACAATAAAGGGTTAATTGAAAATATTTACTTTTGTTTTTCCATTATGAGAAATTGAATACAATTTCTATTTAAAATTAAAGTTATGCTTTCCATTGTACTAATCAAAAGGTGTACTTTATGAACATTTTGTACGATTTCTTCAAAATTCGGAACTCCCATTATGTACATTCTTTCAAATGTTTGCGTGAAGAAAACCATACAAATGCATCTATATTATTTTAATCCTGATTCCAACTTTTGTTTAATTTTCTTAAGAATGTTTTAAAATTTTGTTGCCATAACTCTTTTAAATGAAAATATAAATCAATACCGTATACATAAGTTACATTATTTGTAAGTGAATATTTAAGGAAAAATATGCTAAAAGAAAAAGTTTAATTGTTTCGTATTTTTCTCCATACACATTCAGTACGTTCATAATATTTTTTATATACCACTAATATAAGTTGAGATTGAATTGAATTTATAGATTTAAACAAATTATTTTTAACTTTGGTATAGGTAACTTTCCTAGGCAAAATAAAAATAATAATAAAAAAATTTAAACCTAGCATTTCTAGTACCTTTGTAAGTCTGTGGCATCCCCACATCACCGTAATTAAGAGAGGCACGAATTAGCGACACGAAAGACGAATGTTTTTCTTTTGTCGCATGCGGGCACGTGCGGTCGTGTCTACGTGAGACTGATTTTGTAAAAAAAGTAATTTTGTCACTATTTATGTTTTAAAGGACACATGTTTTTTCAAATGTTTGTATTAAAATTTGTTGAAATTACTAAGAGTTTGGCTTTAAATTGTCATTTATGAACTAAGTAGGTATTTGTCAAATATCCTTTTTGGATTTTTTTTTCTTAAATAGACTTATTGTGCAAAACGATTTACAGGACTTTTATCTTATTTTGCATGAAACTATATTTAATTGTTATAATTTTTCTTAAATCCTATAATTTACAAAATTGATCAGAAATCTTTTTTGGAAATAAAGAAGGCATTAAACATGGATGCCATATTCATGATGGCATTTATAAATTAGCACTTATATTGCTTAGTTTATTTGATTTCAACTATTTTGATTTTTGTTTGCAAAATTATTTTAATATAATTATTAAGATTATCCAACTTCTGTTATATCACAATACAATAAAAGAAAAACCTGACGAATCATATTAGGCGATGCGGCTAGCAACCCATCACTATATTGATTCCGGTTCCACCTAACGCCATCAACGTGCTAAACGTGGCTTTTAGGCTTTAAAGACCTGGTCTCCGTCTACCCCGCAACGGTAAAAGACGTGATACCATGTACGTATAAATCAAGAAAAAAAATCGTGTCGTGATCTGTAAACACTGGGGCCGCATTAAAATTGATCAACACATAACGACGTTATCCACATAATACCGACCCTACTCAGTGGTCACTTCGACAGAGGCGAACCTTTCCAAATTTCCCTCCCTCCCTAATTTTCAACCCACTTTTTACGCCAATGTTTTTCTATAGGCCCCACGTATAAGTACGAGTATACGAATAAGTAAATGGTGGGGATATCTAAACATCTCCCTTATCGCGGGCCCGTTTTTACGAAAGGATTAATACATGACATGGAACCTTTTAGGACATTTTCTTCGGGTGACTTGGCGAATTTTAGTTTTAAAGGATCAGGGTGATTTACTGGCTATACGAAGGTACAACCCTTGTTTTATGTTGGGCGGACTATTAAAATTGTCAGCTATTTTTTAATTTCATCAGTACAGGCAGAAGGAAAACTTCACAGATTATGCAACAGTAAGGACCGGCATAACAAAAAAATGGTTTATTTGTAAAATCGTTTACGGATAATAATTTTACGTGATAACGATAGATGCGTCATAGATACAACTACTGCTGCATTGCAGATGCCGTAACGTGACATTTTTAATGCGTGCAGCTGGTGTTGATTTTCTTATAAATCATGTCAATATCTCTTAATTATTGGACATGGTTCTTCATCATCATCATATCTGCCGCAAGAAGTCCACTGCTGGACATAGGCCTCCCCAAGGATTTCTAATACGACCGGTTGGAAGCGGTCTGCATCCAGCGTCGTATGTATGGACATGGTTAACGACAGATAAATATATACATACATATTATCACGTATTTATCCTTTAAGGGGTAGACAGAGCCTAAAGTCATAAGACCGGAAGGCCACGTTTAGCGTGTTGGTGGGCGTAAATGTGGAAAACGGAATCAAAATAGTGATGGGTTGCTAGCCGCATCGCCTACGACAGATAAATTGCCAAAAAATACAGCAAAAGTAAAACATTTCCAACCTCTTTGTACACGAAAGCGGTATAAATGCGACAGTCCCAAGCCAAATCGTCTTTTATCTTGAAAAAAAATCGTTAAATATTTTTTAGCAAAACCAATTAAATCCCGAACGGTTACTTGAGTTTTACACTTTTTCCACTCATATTAATTCCTTCATATTGACGTGCAGGCCTGAGGGTAGGGTGTGAAGGGTGACCGAGGGGGGCAGGGGGAGATAACGCGGGAGACATAGACCGTAGAAGCTTGCTAATTCATCATAAGTTAAAGGGTTTTTATGTTCGGCCCTGCGATACGCTTTGTACGGCTTGGAAAAAGGTTGGCGATGTCTGCCCCGATATTGAGGGAAATCGCCACTCAAAGGGTTATTAATTAACTTTAAAATCCCGTGTGTTTAAAGATTTTAGGTATTGTAGGTTAAGCGCGTTTTTTAGTCGATTTACGTTTTCATTTTTTTTAATAATTTTGAAGATTTTCGCTTCTATGAGATTATTCGATCTGTTTTTTTTTTAAATAAGGCTTGGCACCTAGTGTTTTCTTTATAAGAATGAGATTTGTAAGATCTATGTAATTTGATGTTTGTTCCACAATTTCGCATCAACAAAACGTTGAATGTGAGAGAACCCGAGAGTATGTAGGCTAAATCCTTTGTCTGCTCTGGCCAAGTATGGCTTCGGTAGTAGGTACAGAGAGGGTCATGCTCCTGCAGTGGAGACTAAAACGACCTGATGATGATGAGATAATCGGTGAAAATCTTAAAAATACATAACAATAGGCGATGCGGCTAGCAACCCATCACTATTTAGATTAGTTTTCCACATATACACGCACATACATGCTAAAAGTGGCCTTAAGGTATTATGACCCTAGGCTCTGTCTAAGCCGTAAGGGACATAACGTGATAATATGTATGTTAAATCCCTCAACATAAACCAAGATCGGGGGATGCACGAATTCAAAGGCTGGTAGGAAAAAATATATACATTCGAACATAGAACCTTCTCCTTTTTTGAAGTCGGTTGAAAAATCATAAACGACTAGTCGCAACGCAAACCTCCTTTTTCGAAAGTCGGTTAATGAGTCCTGTCGCATTAGACAAAGACACGAATGGAAACAATGTATGAATTGGAGTAATTAATTGATTAAAAAGGGATCGGGGGCCGGGGGAGGTTCGTTAGAAGTTTTTCTCGGGTCGAAGGAGGATTTTAAAATGGGTCCAAATTGGTTTAACTGGGATGTGTGCTTAACTTTCACGTTCAATGATCACATGTGTAGAGGGGTCTTAATCAACTTAACAGTTGAAGATGATTGAAGTACTTCGGTGATGAAGATATGTTTGATTTCTGTAAATGCTCAAAATTAATAAGAAATACTAGCTCCGTGGCGCAGCGGTCAACACGCCAGCCTGCGACACGACAGTGCCCGGGTTCGATCCCCGGCCAGGTCAAGATGGAAAATGACCTTTTTCAGATTGGCCTGGGCCTTGGATGTGTATCTTTATATGTATTTGTTATAAAATTTAGTATCGTTGAGTTAGTATCCCATAACACAAGTCTCGAACTTACTTTGGGGCTAGCTCAATCTGTATGATTTGTCCGTATATATTTATTTATTTATATCGTATTTGTTAACTTTTATGAACTATGTAGGCTTCCGGAATATAATGAGAACGATTGCAATGCTTTTTAATAAATAAAATTTTGTATTTTTTTTGTAGCCTGTAGATTTTGTGTCCCACTGCTGGCAAAGGCTTACTAGTTGTATAATATCTTATACTAGCTTTTGCCAGCAACTTCTTGAAGAAGAAAATTGTACCAAGGAACCACGTTGCCCATATAAACCTTACCCCCTTTTACCCCCTTCGGGTCGAATTTCGGAAGATCCTTTCTTATTAAATGCCTGCGTCATACAAAGAACACACCTCCAAGTTTCTGTCTCTACGACATGCGACAGCGGTTTAGGCTGAACGTTCCGTCAGTCAGTCAGCCATTCAGGACGAATCGTTTTATATATTATATATATAGATATCCGTGATAGAATAATACATGCTGGTCTGGGAGAAAAGAAAAAACGTAGAATGTGCCAGCAGCTTTCTTCCCGCGCAGACCGTAGAAGCCGGTCAAGGGAATGGGCGAAAATCGAAAGAATCATGACAATAGGTGATGCGGCTAGCAACCCATCACTATTTTGATTCCGTTTTCCACTTACGCCCACCAACATGCTAAACATGGCCTTTCGGTCTTATAACTGTAGACTCTGCTTACCCCGTAAGGGATAAAGACGTGATAATATTTATGTATGTATGTAATAATACAGCCACAAAACTCCATACAATAATACATTTAAAGCCCGTAGTGATGGGAAACTCTTAAATCGTTTAAAAGTTCGCAACTCCGTATCGATGCTCGGAACCTCCTCGATTAATTGAATTTCGTTAAAATCCCAACTTCACTTTTAATCCGATCGATCCCCGTTAATTCTGGGACCCCTGCCCTTTTACTCGTAAACAAAATAATGATATTAAAGTATATTGATCTAGTTATCTTATATTTGTCTTTGAGCGATTAATTTATGGAATAAGCCGAGTGACAGGGCGGAAAAGAGCCGCTGAAATTTGGATATTCAATCGGATAAGACTGAAATCTACAGAATATACTTAGTAAAAGATTTCCGATCATGTTTATGCTATGTAAACATGCCTAGTTTTATATATATATTATATGTTAAGTACTTAGTTAAACGATGATCGAATGTTCGGAAAAAACAGGTTTGGTTTATGTAACATTGTAATTAGTCATATAAACCTATGTAATTTTTTAAGTTATTTTAATAAATAAATATAAAGATTTAAGATATTCTATCAAAAAACGGAGATCGCTTACTCTAAGATACTCTTCATGTCATGGCATAAAGCGATTTTTATTTGAAGAGTGTTGCGAATAATAAATTTTCTTATTTTTTCTTATTTCTGGATTTTATCATATTTTTAGATCGTTGTGCAAAAGGAAAGTGTATGCGATGTCTCAATATTCTTATAAATAACTTTCAGACGTAATAATGTCAAATCTTAACTTATAATATTAAGAGAACTCGAGTTATGTGTAGTTGAATTTGACAATCGAATGAGAATTGAGATGTCTTCATAACGCGGCACTTTGCCAAACAGTTTCTACCGAAGTCTAACAGTAAATTTAATGCTATAACTACATGTGAGTAGGTCGTATTGTAAGTCATTTTCGTTTAAAATTATTAATATACCTAATCGCCAATAAAGTATTTTTTAGCTCTTACGTATATAGATATTTTATCTAAATATCAGAAATACTACACTTTTGGAGTTTTTTACAAGATCCAAGACTTAACTGCCAGTGTCGCCTTTTAAACAATTCCACTATTTAAACACAGCTTGGCGAGAATAAGAAATTGACTACCTACAATCGCATACATAATTAACCTCTTTTTAGAATTGCCGTGCCAGCGAACAAGAATCCGATTCCAATTAGAATCGAATCGGAGCTAAATGAGGTGCGAATCGATGACAACCCGCCTTTCATCCTCCGCAACTAGTGATGTGCTAAATTAACTCGTACCTTTTTAGACTGTGCTCTTTGATTTCTTGCTCTCGTCGGAAGTAATCGTGTATTAAGCTATTAGAGTAATTAGATTCGGGGTATTAGAAGCGACAAATGTTTGATCAGAAACTATTAAATTTCACATTAATAAATGGAATTCGAGATTATGAAGAATCTAATTCTTCTAGCGTTGCGTGCGCGCTTATAAGACACATAGTGGTCATATACTTCTTATAACTTATCCTTATCCTAATGATGAACTTGTTTTTCATGCAACACACTATATACACATAACAAAGGATTAAGAAATAAGGAAAACTAAAAACTCTTTGTTATATTCCCAAAAAGAAATTAAAACAAAATGGCTGCATCAAAAAAGTAAACAGTTCTCAACTTATCAATTAACTACACCCGATAATAACCAATCACCAGTGATTATAAATTAATGTTATCAACTAAAAGTCGGCAACGGCAAATATTTCCGCAAAGACAGCGGAGTTGCAAACTTGGTGGAACTTGACGCAACTCGATGAGCTACAAATAGGCATCGGAATTAAGTTTCTGCCGGTTTTCTCTTCGCCTTTTAATTATTTCGTCCCTCCATCAGGTGGTCCCCGATCAGCCCCTTTCAGTCCTACCGCTTTTGATTTTGTTCAACTGATAGACTCTTAAACTTATATAATTACGTTTGCAGTTGACTCGTCACTCAGTTCAATAAAGTTGCCAATTGGTTATAGAAACATCGTATCCGGTATTCATTTGAAACTTCTCAAACCATCGCATAACTTTATTGCGACAGTCAACCCAAAATATTTGTTTTTCTCATTCAAAATGGGACGCTTACATCATCAAATATAATCCAAAGACGACAATAGCCAATAAAAATAATCTCAAAATATAACTTTTCTCAAACTTTCCCTCACTATTTCCCAACTTTTTAATAACCTATCAACACCAGCAATTCTATACACGTAACGACAAATCGCTGAAAGAATTCGAAACAAAGATGGCACGGTTCCAACAGGAGTCGGCCGGCCGATGATTCACTCAGTGTTTCGACACTTACCGATCAATCGAATCATTGCACTCGAATCAACGAATCAATCAATTGAGGTGAGCCGCATCACTAATGTTGACAGCGAATGAGCGTATCAATAAATCTTTATGTCCACACTGTTCGATGTTTAAAATCTGATTTGATTTTATGGCTTCGAATTTCGTATTGGTTTTAATTTTTATTTTATTATTGTGGCCAGATTTGACAAATAGTTGCTTAGGTTTAAAAGTACTCTTTATTAAAATTGACATTCAAAAATATCTCCATTATTTTATTTTAATGGAATTTTTTTCTAGTTTTTGTATTGACAGATATTAATGCATTAAACGGAACACAGTTACATGGCATCGTTTTATAATTATTGTTTATATTTATCAGCGATTAATATCTCCAAATATGTTATAATTCATTACATTTATAACAATATTTTATCACTATTACCTATTTCATTTACAGTCAATAGTTTTTTCTTTTCTTTTATCTAAAATTCATAATTTTAGATATACGAAAGATACTAAAGTCGACACCAGATATGTCAAAGCAAAGATGGAATAATAAAATATACATTTGCAATAATAAAATTCTCTGATTTGCCCCTCGTCTGATTCAACTGTCACCTACAATTCACATGTCAGGATCTCAGACGCTACTCCTTTCTATATCTAATAACATCCACGCGACACGATTCGGTCTGTCTGTTAAGATAAAAGCGAAACCTCCCCTATGTCAAAGATTAATTGTCCCGAGACAGTTCAATAGAAGTCTATAATAATTTATTGTATGCCTAATTATATCCTGCTCTCTGTTCTTTAATTAATTACAAATATTGATTGGCGGACAGATGTCGAGATGGACCTATGTTTTTTTTTTAAATAAATTAGGTCAACGTAACTAACTTCAGAGTTATTTGAGCGCGGTACTAAGACAATATCTTCAAAAAAAAAAAGAAAAATACCGGTTAATTTGGCATTACTTTGAATTTTTTTTATTAGAAGATGGCCAAAAAGTTTGGCTTGATGGTGTAAAGGATCCGTGCCAATGGGGTCTCTATCTATTGATTCTGAAGACCGTGAGAAGTGGAAAAGAAAAAGCCAGAAAGTGAATCCCGGACACCGAAACACTTTGGCTGCCGCGGCTACCGGTAAAACGCTCAGATGAGAGAGACAGAAAGCATCGCACGAATTCTAATTTTAAAATTAAAATAATAATTACGAAAAGAAAACACTGGCATTGAATAAAAAAAAGTTGTTTTCTTTTTTGTTCAATTCTCGTTCGCTACCTACAACGCCTCTTTTGCATCACCTCCTCTATATGCAACATTAAGTGTTACATGGAGATAAAAGGCGCCTGTAATATCGTCAATAAAGCCTTTATTGAACAAAAAGGCTTATTGAACGGCATCGGCAGTGTAAGGAGGGTGGAAGGGTAATTAAATGTGACGTTTAGCAGCGATTTATTGGGGGTTTGACATGTCTCACTTCAAGTGGGAAGATCGAAATGTATTCTTGACACATGAAAACATAGGTTTAATGTTAGTTTTCGGTAATTTTATTTGATACATCTCACCTGTTTAATATATTGTTATTTTGTTTACGAATTTAAATTATACTCGTATTTATATTTCACTAGCTTTCGCCCGCGGCTCCGCCCGCGTCAATGTCGATCCCTCGGGAATAGTACGTTTTCCCGGGATAAAAGGTAGCCTATGTCCTTCTCCGTACTCCAGAGAACTTATATGCAAAATTGTAACAAACAAACAAATAAACAAACAAACAAACTCACTTTCGCATTTATAATATTAGTAAGGATAAGGATAAGGATTAGTTTAGTTACTATTACATTTTATACAAAATCAAACATACAACGCAGACTATATTTTTAAAATTTTGAAAAGGTATTTAATTTCGTCGCCTTAACCTAACTTTGTTGTACTTTTTGATTTTTTTTTCAAAACGGTCTCAAATATTATCTCAGCCATGACGAGCGGAATCAAATTTTCCCATATTAAACTTATAAATATAAGAATAAAGAATAGTTACATGTTCTGTTAAGAATCTTATCCACGACGCATCTCTTTGACTAATTACGTTCGACCGATACTTTCTACTCGCCCATTTGCGTACGGTTGATGTTGAGTCGACCTTATAATAAGCATTAGATATTTAAAGCAATTCATTTGATGTTTATCTGTTCACACGCATTGTTCTAGCACAGTTAGATGGCTGATATACTTTAGAGGACAATGTTGCTGGTAAATTGTGGAAACTGGCCGATAGTCAGCCATTATTGTTGGTTAAGTATGTGTTAGAACTGGGACACCTGTTATGGCTGCGATCTTATGAAGGTGTAAAGGGCGGATCGACATGATAACTCTACCTGAAAATATGATAAAAAAATTCCGCTTTCAAATATATCATCTTAATTATATAAAAGTAGCTGACGGGACAATTTGTAAAATTTTGTTAAAGAGTGGATAAAATGAATATGTGAGATACCTAATGGTCAGGTCATCCCCATTTACATACATTATAAATACCAATGGAGCTGCCAAATGACAATACCCAGTGTTTCACTGCTTCTCTTATCCCATATAATGTTCCAGAGGAGCTCGATGGTCCAGTGCGTTTGAGCGTTATTACGTAATGTAAGTTAAGCAACCCCGGGCGCGGTCCCCGCTGGGATGGGTGACCGCATAAAAAATATTTCCAGCTCCTCCGTGCTTCAGAAGGCACTTCAAGGTCCCGGCTATCGTCATTGATACTATGTCAGATGCTTTAAGGCAGCTTGAAATATCTGACAACAATGTCGGCCACTTAGATCCACGAAAAAACAAAAACCCCACATAATATACATAATAAAATCATAGCTGCAGAAAACTTAAGTATAGTCTCCCCCTGGCAAATATTTTATTAAATAACAATCCGCCCAACCACTCCAGAAACCAAACATAGCCAATTAATATATTACCCAAAGCTTAAAATAAACAGGTAAAACTGAGACCAAGTTCGGGAGTCGGGACGTAACAAACGAATGAATGTCCCGCAACGGCGCAACTTGCGATCCTACCTTTGCCTATTCGATTCTAAAACTTTCCTGTCCAGAGCTTTCATAGATCAACAAGTGTAGAGGGCCATTATACTTAATTTTATGTTTAATAATAAATACGAATCACACAGATTGAGCTAACCCCAAAGTAAGTTCGAGACTTGTGTTATGGGATACTGACTCAACGATACTATATTTTATAATAAATACATATATAGATAAACATCCAAGACCCAGGCCAAACTGAAAAAGATCATTTTCCATCTTGACCTGTCCGGGAATTGGACCCGGGCACCCTCGTGTCGCAGGCTGGCGTTTTAACCACTGCGCCACGGAGCTCGCCATTTTAGTCTAAACCTAATGAAGTCCAGTGGTGCAAATGATTATAATTAATCACTACATAGTATAAAACAAAGTCGCTTTCCTCTGTCTGTCTGTCTGTAAGCTTAGATCTTTAAAACTACGCAACGGATTTTGATGTGGTTTTTAATAGATAGAGTGATTCAAGAGGAAGGTTTATATGTATAATCTATACATATAATAAAACAGTAAAAATATTTTGTCTGTACATTTAGAATTTTTGACTGAAATGGATAGAGGGACACTTAAAAAGAATAATAGAAAGCAAAAAAATTTTTTTCGAATTTCTTGTCTGTCTGTCTGTCTGTCTGTCTGTCTGTCTGTCTGTCTGTCTGTCTGTCTGTATGTATGATCACGATTATCTCCGAAAATACTGAACCGATTTACTTCAAACTTTCACCAATTGGTTTGTTTTAACCCAGCAAAACATTTAAAGTTTGTTTCATCAAAATCGGTTCATTAAAAAAAAAGTTATCGTCATTTGAATGTACTTAAGGCATTAGTTTGCATACACGGTGAATTTTTTATCGTTTCGGACCCTTAAAGGGGTGACTCAGACCAACAAAATGAACAACTTTTCCTATGGGAACAATGGTGGGAACTCAAAATAAAATACGACATTCCCATACAACCTGGCCGGGCGGCGGGATTTTTTTGTATGGAAATGAGGAAATTTTTTTTGAGTCCCCGGCATTGGTCCCATAGAAAAAGTTGTTCATATTGATGACCTGAGTCACCCCTTAAAGGGTCCAAACTGTTCCTGAGGGATGGACACTAACGGCGGCGGCGTAGCCGCGGGCAAACGGCAAACCAACCGAAACTGCTGCGCCTAGAAATTTGAAATTTGGTACAGGGGTTCTTTTAAAGATGTGAGTGAGCGCTAAGAAAGTATTTTTAAGAAATTTAACTTCTTAAGGGGTAAAATTTATATGGAATTTTCTCATTTCTGGACTAATAAGTATGAAAGTAGGTATATAAGTTCTAGATTAAAATTAAAAAAGATGTGTGTAGGTAGATGAAATTTGCTAAATTCCCCCTTTAAGGGGTAAAATGAGGGTGGATGGGTGGTATAAACTTTGTATGGAAATTTTCTCATTTCTGGACTTAGACGTATAAAAATAAGTATATAAGTTCTAGGTTACAATTAAAAATTTCTGTGTAGGTAAAATGGACGATATTTTTCCCTGTAGGGGTAAAATAGCGGGGTAAAGATTGTATAGGAATTTACTCATTTCTAGACTTAGAAGTATGAAAATAGGTAAATAAATTTACGATTACAATTGAAAAAGATCTGTATAGGTTAACTGGAAAAAAACCCCCAGAAGGGGGATAAAGTTTGTTTGGAAATTTTCTCATTTCTGGACTATGAAGTATGAAAATAAATAGGTATGTAAGTTCTCGATTACAATTAAAAAAGATATATGTGGATGAAATGGACTGAATTCACTCCTAAAGGGGTAAAATGGGATGGTAAAGGTTTTATGGAAATTTTCTCATTTCTGGACTGGTATAAATAATATCCATACTTCTATACTAATAGTAATATTATAAATGCGAAAGTAATTCTATCTGTCGTTTTTTTACGCTAAATTTGGTATGGAGGTGTGAGGCCCGGGGAAGGACATAGGGTATGTTTGATTCCGGGAAATTCTACTGTTCCCGAGGGATCGACACTAACGCGGGCGGAGCCGCGGGCAACAGCTAGTTTATAATAATAATGATAAAGCCTCTATATTCCATAATAAGTTGTACATGCTTGCATTTTACAGAACATTAAAATAAAGGTATCAATTGAAATAAATTAAAATGTAAAATAAATTAAAATATAAATTAAATAATTTACTTGCTTATAAATTGCTTTGTCATATAACTTCTGTCAACAACAATGATTGCTTCATAGAGGCCTTCAATTTTAGGCACTTAATCATGTTAATGCGCTACCTTCTCTAAATCTATAGTTCAGGTGCGAACACCAATTTTGTTTTATTGACTATGGAGTTGACTAACTCAATATTTGTTTATGATTGCAAGCACATGTGGCGCGGTTCCGTCAGGTTATGGGCTTAGTTTTTGATTAGAGGCAGTATGCGAATTGTTTCGGGTCTATGGCTTCCGGCTTAGTATAGGACCACTCTGTGTCGTAAAAAATCAGCTAAGTGGCAACCTGCAAACAGGACACGGACACTTGGACAAGCAGTTCAGGGTAACATGCCTTAACTTATTCCTGACGATACGTGGTGACTTCAAGCGGACCCCGGGCTCTGAAGCACTCCAGCTGAGGATGAGGAAAGGGGATACAGGAGAGAAATATTGATGGGAATTTAAAAACTATGGGAGAAAATAAAACCTTACGAATTGTGCCACGATTGAAAGCCTGTCTCATAGGCTCTGTCTACCCTGTAAGATACAAAGACGTGATCCGTATCTTCCAATAAAACAAGCTAACCAAACACTTCCATTAAATAAGGAAGGCACAACAAAACGTGTACATAAAACAAACCAATTATCAGAATTGGGCGTCAGTGTTCGAACACGCTCGAATTAACGCGAGCGAATGTGGAGGCGATGGTGCTGCCACACTGGAGCTGGAATGTATATTTTTATCATGGAAGATGAAGAGAAGGCAAAGGTATCGTACCAGGACATCAAACGGACGGCTGACGATAGGCAGGCGTGGAAATGACTCCACCAATAAGAACAAAATTCTTATAAAATATGGATAGACTTTTTCATACTAAAATAAATACATACGTTTTTGAGCAGTTCTAAAACTTGAATATTGTAGTATTTTTTTATGAACGGACTGTTCGAAAACGAACGCTTTTTTGATATAAGATTCGCTCATATACCGAATGAGCGATTTTCAAAAAAGTCACGTGTTCCAAAAAGGACCCCAAAAAGAAGATCAATATATAAAGTACTAGCTTTCGCCCGCGGCTCCGCCCGCGTCAATGTCGATCCCTCGGGAATAGTACTTTTTCCCGGGATAAAAGGTAGCATATGTCCTTCTCCGCACTCCAGAGAACTTGTATGCAAAATTTCATGATGATCGGTTCAGTAGTTACGGCGTGAAAGCGTAACAAACAAACAAACTCACTTTCGCATTTATAATATTAGTAAGGATTAGTAAGGATAAGGATATTTGAAAGAAACTTTAGGCTATAATGTTATGTAATAATAAGTAATAGCTTCGACGATCACTTTTCAGTCATCTAAGATTACGATACACATTTTTTTGAGTTATCACTTCGCCGCTTCTTTCAACAACATGTAAGTAATTATAATAAGTATTTTGCTAAAAAATACTTCTTATATTAATGTTATTTCAAATAATAATAAGCAATTATTTTAAATAAGAATAAGATTCAAAGAACACACTCAAAGAAACTAGAAAACGAATAACAACATATTTTTTTATTTATTTTGGTAAATAAAATCTACAACCATATCTGAATATTATAGACATCATTTCCTGACTTTCCACGTCTCCAGGGTGTTAACTATACAATATATTTCCTAATGTTGACAAAAAATAAATACACAACATAAAAATATACGTATTTTTCAAAACATTTAAACACCAGTGTGGCAACACCATCGGAATCGCCAATCGGATTATCGTTCTACATGTATAAAAGACGAAAATTCCCGCGATCTTACCCCTTTTTCCCCACCCCCGGCGGGGCCTAATGGCACCCCCACCTCGGATTCATTAGTAAATTAGAAGCGGATGAGTCAAAGTTACGAAAATTCAATATCTAATAATAATTAGCTTTAGCTGTTCTCTACGTGTCTATCGACTCCATTGAGAAGTTTTGCAAATGTACTTATGCATTCAGTTCTTTTGCGTTTTTATACTTAGAAGTACTTAATTTAAATCTTTCATTTATTAACACAACCCCGTGACGTGATCTTTTGGGAAACAAAAAGTGTAAATATCTATTTCATATGCAATCAATTAATTCGTATTTTTTTTTTTTACTAAATATTGGATTAGGCATTTGTCTCCTATCTCACCTGATGGTAAGTGACGATGAAGACGAGGATGTTACATGCCTATCCAAGAGAGAACAAAACCACTTTTGTGATTAAAGGATAAAACGCAACATGTCTCCGATGAACTTCTTCTTGTACAGATAGCTAAAGCTAACCGAGGCAATTAAAAAAAAATTGATAAGGTGTCAATAGACTAAGAGCTTGCGACCAACTACTTCGACTGATTTTTAATATTTAAAAATCCATAGCGGTGCGTTAGACCGACTATTAGCGCGGCGACGCGTCGCTACAGCATGCGTCGCCACGCTATATGGTAGTATTTATATCTGTACTAGTTTGTATGTACAAAAAGAATCATAAAAAAAAAGAAAAAATCATAAGAAAATTATAATTACCAGCCATCCCGTGACGGCTCTCATTTTTTTTCTCATATTTCCTCTCTCATCTCATAAAATATAGTATTTTGTCTCATTAGTAGTCGCTCTGTCTACCCCGCAATCGTATATTTGTATTGTTAAACAAATTTCTGTTCCCTTCTATCAGAAATGTTCTGTACCTGTCAATCGGAGTTTTCCCAATTAATACAATTGAATTATCTAGTCCCGATCGGGTTTGTGGGTTTGTTTGTCCACCTGTAGTTTTATGTTTGAAGTTTTTGTTTGTTCCGTACATACTAATTATTTTAGGAATCAAGTTGGAGTATAAGGTGTGGTGATCAATGTGTATAGTTATTTGAAAAACTATCAGGACGCCGCGCTGAGGGGCCCCCGCAGGACAATATTAAGTCGCGGCATACCACCCTGTTCCTATAACTATCTCGTTCTTTGAAAATTCCATACGTCTAAGAAATTTATTTCTTATAAAAAAAATAACATTCCAAAAACATTCAATTTCAGTCCAAAATTGTTATATACGAAAAATCTGGTTTATTTCTAGTCACTAAAACATTTTTCATCGCGACACTTTTAATCAATATATCTCGTCAGCTGTGTTCTGAAATGTAGATGGGCGTATATAAGACGTACTTTAGGGGGCTTGAAGAGAACGAATATAACTATGAATGGTAAAGTAATTAAAATTAAATTATATCTTAAAGATAGGCTCATAACAGCGTTATTTTCTGGAAAATAATGCACATAATTAATTAGGTACATACTTATATGTAGGCATAAGTAAAGGAACGGTTTTCTTTCCATTTCAAATATTAGTTATCAGTCTAATAGTTTACGTTTACATAAAATCACTACATAGTATTAAAAAGTCGCTTCCCGCTGTCTGTCTGTCCCTATGTATGCTTAGATCTACGATCTTTTAAAACTACGCGATGAATTTTGATGCTTTTTTTTTTAATAGATAGAGTGATTTAAGATGAAGCTTTATATTTACATTGGACCCGCGGGGAACCGGGGTCGCTAGTATTTTATAATTTCTATTCTGAATTCCGAAAAATACGTGCATTTTCTTAACTTACCCCCTTAAAATAAAACCATAGCTACGCCAACGATACTGAATAAAAATAAAAAAGCGGTAATGCGAAGCTGGAGGCAAATTAATACTGACATTGAAAGATTAAGAGCTCCCAGACTATCGAGCACAGGTCTCCGACAAAATGTAATTTGATTGTGTTTTTCTTGCGATTATCCCCCGTCTAATTTGCTTTTTATTGATCGGCCATCCGTGTTTGCAATTAAGTTCAAAATCAGTGTTAATTTGGTAGCCGAAAATATTCAGTTCAGTCTATAGATCCACGCTTCCGGCAACATTCATTTATGCTAGTAGCATGAATGGGCCAGCTCGTCCGGGGAAGTACCACACTCTCACAGAAAATCGACGTTTGAGTAGAAGTTTACCGCTTCTATGCTTCGTTCGGTGAGTCAGAGAGCCGAAGGCTCATCCTTCCCCCATTTCCTTGAAAGGCTAGGAACGCTCCTGTCACACCCTAGTGTTACAGTTGTCCATGGGCAGCGCTGTTCGCTTAGCAGGTGACTCGCTTGCTCGTTTTTCGATCAGGTCATGTGTCCTGAGTTCCTGACGCAAGTTTAACTTTTTTTACCCATCCCAAAAAGTGCACAACGCCGCTAGAGAAATTTTCACTTCAATATAACAAATGCATATATAGACACCCAAGATCAAGGTCAATCTAATAAAGATCATGGAGATCGAACCTGGGCCGGTGTGACCACCTGCCATGATGACCACTAGGCCACGGTAATGAAAACCACAACAATGAAAGAACCAACATAGATATCTTCAAAAACGAAATAAGTGATTTTAGTTTATCTTTTACGTAAAACGATCAATTCTTGTCTGGATTTCTTGTGTATGACTCAATGTATGACTACATACGAATCGCTGCCAATTTTCCGAGGAGACAAGCGGACGTACGGTTTTATTATATTATATTACTAGCAGTTGTTATGATTTATTAGTATAGATGAATAATTTTTCCCCGATTTCAAATCATTTTTAATTGATGCTTCGCTCCTATTAGTCGCAGCGCTATGTTTTATAGCCTAAAGCCTTCCTCAATAAATGGACTATCCAACACAAAAAGAATTTGCCAATTTGAACCAGTAGTTCCAGAGATTAGCGCGTTCAAACAAACAAACAAACTCTTCAGCTTTATAATATTAGTTAGTACCTATAGATAGTAGATCGCCGAACGGAAGAAGAAAAAGTGTTATTAATATTATATCATTGTAAGTGGTGTAAAGGAGCTCGTAGGTCTAGTGGTCGTGAGCATAATTAGCGCTTACGCATGTCAAGCAACCCCGGGCGCAGTCCCCACTTGGATGGGTGACCGCAAGTGGCATAAAATATATCGAGCTCCTCCGTGCTTCGGAAGGCACGTTAAGCCGTAAAAACTGCTTAGTACAATACTATCGTGCTTATATTTTTTTTTTTTATCACAATCACTTTTTTTTATTATATAGTACATAGATACATAGTATCACGATATGTATGTATGATACTTAAGTACTTCATTAACATCATCAGGTCTTTTTAGTCTCCACAGCAGAAGCATGAACCTCTCTGTACTTAAGTACTTATGTAAAAAATATTAATAAAGTACAAAATAAATCACCAGACAAAAGCGGATGAAAAACATAAAAAAAAACTGTGCTTATTGACAGGGCAACCCCCGACAAAACAAAACGTGGCCCAAGGAGACCCGTCCCTTATCATATTTATTTTATTTCAATTCCCCACAAATTTAATCCTTTTCCATTAATTAGTGGTCGGGCATAATGCCCACCCTTAGGATGCGTTAATTTTTCTTCGGGGTAGCGTTACGCCTAAATCATAAATGGAAAAAGGGTCGCTCGATATTTTAGATGTCTGGGTATGTTGTGTATTTTGCATTTGTTTTTGAAGGGCTTTAAGCGGCTAACAGCAAAGCTAAATAATTAATAAATAAATATATAGGTTGGCCGTGTGGTATCCGGCAGAGTAGAATAGGACCACTCCAAGTCTTCCCGTGGATGTCGTAGAAGGCGACTTAGGAAATACAAGCTAAATTAAGCTTATAAACATCTAAGACACCTCTCCAACCCGTCTGGCCAGCGTGGAGAGTGTAGGCCAAGTCCTCTGGCTGCTCTGGCTGCTCTGGCCAAGTATGGCCCTAGTAGTACAGAGAGGGTCGTGGTCCTATAGTGGAGACCAAAAAGGACCTGATGATGATGCTGATGTAATAACGGGTGGCGCAAAAGTAAAGACCCTATTTGGTTCAGCTATAACATTTTTTCTAAATTAGAAAACTAGATTTAGGTTTTTTTAAATGTATATTTGTGCCATTAAATTTCGTACCATTAGGATTTAAAGATGATGTCTTTTAAATGGTGACCTCCAGAGTTGATACACATTTGAGCCCTATTTATGACATTTTGCATAACTTGCCGTAACACTTCCTGCGATATGTTCGTTATTTCTTGACGAATGTTTTCTTTTAGAGCTGCGAGAGTCTGTGGCTTGTTCACATACACCCGAGATTTCAAAAAACCCCAAAGAAAGAAGTCTGGACTGGTCAGATCGGGCAATCGGTGCCGGACGGTGGTGAAATCGTCGACGAAATTCACGTTGTGTTCTTATCACTGATGAATTATTCCGTAAGAACATTGACACAATTATTCCACGTTCTTGGGGAGTAAAACGGTCCATGTTTATTTTCAGTGTATTTTACATTTGTTCACTACACAATTTTCAAAAACAGAATGACAGAAAATGTCATATAAAAAAAATAAAAGTATTTTCTTTAGTGCCAGTACTTTTGCGCCACCCAGTATATAGGGCCATACACAAATTGAGCTAGCCCCACAGTAAGTTGTGAACTCGTAAGATACTAACTCATGAATACATAGATAATGATATAGATACACATCCAAGCCCAGGTCAATAAATAAAAAAACAAAAAAAAATATCGTCTTCCATCTTGACCTGACCAGAGATCGACCCCAGAAACCCTCGTGTCGCAGGCTGGCGTCCTATTAGGGTTTCGTTCCTTTTGAGGTACGAAATTCTAAAAAAAAAAAACAAAACTGCGTTATATCTAGTGTAACTGTTTTACTTTGTAGTACAATTTTACCGTCCAAACTTGTGTATTTTGCATTTGTTTTTGAAGGACTTAAGCGGCTAACAGCAAAACTAAATAATAAATATAAAATACTAGCTGCCCCGGCGAACTTCGTTTCGCCATAAGTTAAAAACTATCCTATCTCTCAAGTTGGATCGAACTGCACATGGTGTGCTAATTTTATTATAATCGGTTAAGTGGTTTAGGAGTCCATTGAGGACAAACATTGTGACACGAGATTTATATATATTAAGATATAGGGACATACACAAATTGAGCTTGCCCCACAGTAAGTTGTTAACTCGTAAGATTCTAACTCAAAAATACTTAGATAATGATATAGATAAACATCCAAGACCCAGGTCAATCTGAAAAAGATCGTTTTACATCATTACCTGACTAGAGATCGACCCCAGAAACCCTCGTGTCGCAGGCTGGCGTCCTATTAGGGTTTCGTTCCGTTTGAGGTACGAAACCAAAAAAAAACAAAAACTACGTTATTTCTAGTGTAACTATTTTACTTTGTAGTACAATTTTACCGTCCAAACTGTACTTAATACCATACTTAGGAAACGTTAAGAATCATTGAATCATTAGCTTACCGCTACATAATTGCCCCGTGAGAGCACAATCGCCAAATTTAACTAAATCTATTGCACCAACTAGTCCAAGATGGCTCCGATAGATACCACTCATTGTTGGAGAGCTTACTGAACGAATCAACTAATGTTTTAATTGCTACCTGATTTCGTGTATCTTTTGAAATATCTTCAACGCGTATGGATTTCCTTTTGTGTTAAGCAATAGTTGTAAATTTATCTAGACAGTAGACTTAGAAGTAATACAACAGCGTTAGTCTTTAATTATCCTAATCCAGGCTGGATTGAGTTTCTTTCGGCGTATTCTTCTCACCAGTGGTCGTTCCGAAACGCTAGTAGTATTTCAATTTTGCATATATAAAAAATATATATGAAATAAAAATATGACGTTCAAAAAGAGATACATGTATCCAATTTTGAATAAAAATCTTTGACTTTTGACTTTTGACTTTTTTTCCTAACTAATATTTGTGTGAAAATTGTGGAATAGACCCCTCCCGGGGTTTTCTCTGTGTGCTATGACTCGATGTCCTTCAAAAGGCGTGTTTACAGGTATCTTAAGAGTCGGCAACGCATCCGCACCTCCTCTGGTGTTGCAGATGTCCATGGGCGACGGTGACCACTTTCCATCATCGTTTGCTCGCTTGCCGTCAAATATACATATAAAAAATATATAAATGCGAAAGTGAATTTGTTTGTTACGCTTTCACGTTGTAACTTTTGAACTGATCATCATGAAATTTTGCATACACGTTATCTAGGGTATGGAGAAGGACATAGGGTTCATTTTATTCCGGGAAAAGTACTGTTCCCGAGTAATCGACGCGGGCGGAGCCGCGGCGGAAAGCTAGTTTCTTCATAGAGAAATAATTATTTTTTTAAAGATAGACTCCATAAAATCTTCCATGCTGGCCTGGGAGAACAGTAGAAACATGGAATCTACCACCTGCTTCTCTTTCGGTGCAAATTGTAACATCCGATTGAGGGAATGGGAGAAAATCTGGGAATCATGTTAGTAAGCGATGCGGCTAGCAGCCAATCACTATTTTGATTCTGTTTTCCACCTAACGCCCACCAATATGCTAAACACGGCTTTTAGGTCTTAAAGATTTGGGCTCTGTCTACCCCACAAAGGAAAAAAGACGTGATACTTTGTATGTAAACATAGGCTATTTAGTTTTGGGGCTTTTCCTCCATCTACAGTATAAACGATAGTTTCGAAATACTTACTATATTCCTACACTTCTAGTTTTGGATTTTTTAACTACTTATTACATAATAATATAATCAAATAATATATAATTTAGAACTAGTTATGTCACGCTTATGTTAGTATTCTTTCAAAACATTAGACTCACTTATCTCTACAGACACAGCATCACGTCTCTCTCTCTTACGGGGTAGACAAGGCAATGCTATCGATTAGCAAGAGGGTTTAAATATAAAAAACTTTGACTTACTTATAGTCCTCTGTCCCCTATCTGGGGCAGAGGGCGTCCACAAAGACTCTCCATCTCGATCTGTCCTGAGCTATGCGTTTAACTTCACTCCAGGTCTTTCCGGTTTTTTTAATTTCGTCGAGAACGGTACGTCGCCAGGTCTGTTTAGGTCGGCCTAAAAAACTTTAGAAGAGAAAAATTGTTCGCGAACATATAAAAATATACATATGGTTTTTTGTTTATAGTCTCCAAACTTGTTGTTCATTTCATTGTTTTGTCCTATTATTAATCAAAGTCACTACAGATGTTTATCTACTTATCTAGCACAATTTTTGGACTTTCTATTGACATTGTGCGCTTTTCTCACATTATAAAGGCAATATTCTCAAAACTGTGTCTCAACTATTACCATCGTAATTATAAAGAGATTTCGGGCAATATAACCAAACTTCGGCTATATTATACAACAACCAAGTTTTATTCGCCGGTGGTGAAATTTGGTACTAAAATTTCCTCATACTTTACTTTGATAATTCCGTACGCTAGTAGCGACATTTTTAATCTGTCCAACGGTAGTAATTTGTGGGTCCGCAATGTTTCAAATAATTTTTATGTTCCTGTTCACACAATTTACGTGACGCTTTGGTGATTTCTGTTTAATTGAATGGGCCACGTGATTTTAATGAACACTCCACTTTCTAGTTGTAAACATATAATTATTCGGTCATACTTTTTAATATTTAAATTAAAACGGTTTCATACACGGTTTTGTTTTAGCATGATATGATTTATGTATCTCAACGCTTTTATAATGTGAAATAGGCGAGGTATCCTTAGCTCATGTATTTAAAAACTAAATATAGTTAGTTTTATTCATAAGTAGTTAAATTTTAAGATTATTTGTTTGGAGATAATAAATATAACATAAACCATTAAAAAAAATAAAGAAAATATGAAAAACTAAATAGCGTTTACTTAATTCCTTACATGAAACGATGTTTCATCAGTTATTTAGCAATTTGATACTGTAAACTTTAATAGATAAAATAATAATTCAAATTACAATACAATCTCTTTATGATATTAATTTTATTATCTTTTATAAAAACGACAATATTAACATAGTTTTTAATGAAAAATATCTACACTTCATTCTATAGCATTTACGCTTTTCTTAATTCATCATCACTGAAAAATTACAAATTAAAATATATTTTTTTGCAAAGATAATAAATAACAATGATTGGCATGTAAAATTGTGCTAATAATTTAAAAAGGCAATTAAGTAAGTAATACATTAAATATTCTTATCACATTAATCAATATTATTATTGTTAATTATATTATGTATTTTAACTTATATATTATATATAATATAATTTTTGTGGAATATAATGTCTGTTTTATAAATATAAATATAAAAAAAAGAGTTCAGTTCCAAATGTATGATTGTCTGTGCTTGTCTATAACCGGCGATTCCTCGATCCATTCATTGAATCGGCTCCAACTACTTAATATCTATTAGAAAAGCCGTAGGTGGTAACAAGGGTAAAGATTTGTCATCTTCACGTTACGTAATACGTGATTTGTGCCATAGACTCAATTGAGCGTGATTGATCGCTGTCTTTATTGTCTATGACTCATCAAATGAGGTACAATTTAAACTGGACCTATTTTACAGAACTACAAGGTTTTGGTGGGTGTGTTTTGACAAATCAAAGATATTTTGAGAATAAGGGAACTAGCGAGAATTGAAAAAAAAAAGCACTGAAATAATTGAATCGACATCCTTCTTGGCTATTCTGTAATTTATTTAAAATGTAATTTATTCTAGACAAAGAATGTCATAGAGGAACAGAATATCCCTACCATATACTTATTTAAAGATGTATTGTTCAAGGTTTGTTCGGTGTATAATAACAATGAAGGATCTTATCTTGATAAAGCTACCTACTTTATAAGTACTTTTTAGCGGATATTTTTTTTTAATAATGCAATCGAGCAGACGAGCCATCTGATGCTGATGGAAAGTCGTCACTGACGCCCATGGAGATCTGCAACAAGCTGATGCTGACTCTTAAGATACCTTTAAACACGCCTTTTGAAGGACCCCAAGTCATATCACGTGGGGAATACTCGGGATGGAACCCGAATAATAATGACATTATAATGAAAAGAAATAATTAAATGATTTTATCAATATAATATCCCAAAAAACGTCAATCAAACAATTCGAAGAGACAATCAGATTCGCGCCAATACTCTAACAGAATTCGAAATTGCCAAAGTTATGGCTACCGGAATTTATTAAATAAAACAATTGATTGATTAATTCCAATCCAACGAAAGCACAGAAATTAATACTGAATTGAAGGCTGCCATCGGAGCATTGTTCAAAACACCTCCATTGTCTTGAACTAATCGAATTCGATTTGTTTGCGCTTTGGTTCCCGTTTCGTTAAATTGTTTTGCGGCTACTTTATATATTTGGGGATATTGGTTGACAATAAATAAATATATGGGGGCATATCACACAAATTGAGCTAGCCCTACCTAGTAAGTGAACTTATCGTAGGATACTAACTCAACGATACTATATTTGAAAATATATACTTATATAGATAAACATCCAGAGTACAGACAAATCACACAGATTGAGCTGGCCTCAAAATAAGTTTGAGACTTGCGTTATGTGAAACTAACTCAACGGTCCTATATTTAACTTATATAAAATCCAAGACCCAAGTCAATCGGAAAAAGATCGTTTTTCATCTTGACCTGGCCGGGAATCGCACCCGGAAACCCTCGTGTCGCAAGCTGGCGTGTTAACCACTGCGTTACAGAGCTCGCCAACCAATCTTTTCATTATCTGAACGCGTTCCTGCGTCGTCAGCAATAGTTCAGTAAAGGTCAAGGTCCGCTATGATAGCTGTATGGTAATTGTCATTTTACTAATACTAATCTTCCATGCAGGTCTCGGAGAAAAGAAAAAATGTAGAATGTACCAACTACTTCTCTTTCCGCGCAGATCATAAAAGTTGATTGAGGGAATGCGCGAAAATCAGATCATCATCATTTCGAGTAGGTGACACGATCAATCGGCAATGCGGCTAACAACTTATCACGTATATAGCGTTAAGTCCACCTTTTGTACCATTTTCTTTGGTAAATAAAGTTTAAATAAATAAATATATAAGACCATTTTCCACCTAACGCCCACTCATATGCTAAGCGTTGTTCTCCCGAATCGATACGACATTAGAATCTTCAAAAAACGAGTTTTTTTTTTTTAATGCCGACAACATCACACTCCGTATGTCGCAATTGTCTATGGGCAGCGCTGTTCACTTACCATCAGGTGACCCGCTAGCCCGTATAGAGTCATAAAAATAAAGAGCTCTGTCTACCCCGCATGGGAAAAGGACGTGATAGTATGTATATTTAATTAATGCAAACGACCATGATTGTAAACCGGAAGCATCGATTTGCAGGCGTCCGAACAATATTTCATTAACTGTTGTAATCTAATTATCAGTTCCCATAGTTTTTTTTTGTTCTTGCGGTTATTGATGTATGAAAAACTCTTTGTGTTGCTTCCTGCGCTATTCAGCTCATTCAGGAGAGCTGGTATCGGTGGATCTCGTCGGCGGATGTGGTAGCGCCTCAATTGCTGGCAAAATGCGTATTGATGGCCTAGGAAGCGTATGTGAAACAGGGATCATTTGATGACATTGAGAGATTGGTCTCAAATTGGTGTTTAATTAAATCCGTTAAATGGTGATTAAGTTCCACCAGTCTCAATATCGTCTATGGATTATTTAAGATGATTTAAACACTCCAGTCTTCCGTTGGAAGTCGTAAGAGGCGACTTAGGAAGTACAAGCTAAACAAAGCTCATAAATATCAATGAAACCTCTCCAACCCGTCTGGCCAGCGAGGAGAGTGTATGTAGGCTAAATCTTCTGTCTACTCTAGCCAAGTATGGCTCCGGTAGTACAGAGAGGGTCAGGCTCCTGCAGTGGAGACTAAAAAGACCTGATGATGATAATGATGAAACACTCGTGGCTTTTATAAAACCACGAGCCACATAGGCCCACTGCGCCAATAGAGCTGTTAGTGGTTCCACGTATAAGGTGGTCCATAGTACTGACGTCAGTAAAGCCTCCTCTGCATTGAGGGACCGATGAAGAAGAAAAGCACTAAAATTTTAAGATTAAAACAGCATACTAAAGACATATCGAATAGATGAGGGGTACTTCCTACGAATTCACTAATGAGTCATTAGTTTAAAGAAAGCAAAAAACATCTCGGTAGCGGTGCGGGCACGCGGAACGATATGGCTGGTGGGTAGATAACATCGGACAGATTGCGTACGAAGGGGCTTTTACATACGCTTGCTGAATTTTGGTTATTAGAAAGTAGCTATTGATAGCACCGGCGTAAATAATGATGAATAAATATTTAGACTGTTATTAAGTGAAGGCAGATACTCCATGATGTAAGTGAGATCAAATTTTGCGGCCTTATGGGACCTCTAAATTAGACCTAGTATAATTTTGTCAGTAAAATATTGATCGAAAAATTAAAAGAAATATATCTTCTAATTAGTTATACGTTTATCATTCCTAACATCAATATAAACTCTATGTCTGGACACTTTTTTATATCAATTTCAAAATTTTGATTAATTTCTATTGATATCTTTTAATTATCATTAACACACGAAACATCTTCCTTATCGAATCAACCATTCTTCCAACAATGTAATTCTCCCATCACGCACAGTCGTACGCACAATTTCGCGATGAAATCGCTGATATTCGGATTAATAGTGAAGATTTTTTTGTAATTATTGTCTTATCTATCGATGCCTTTGTCCGATCTCGTGTAAGATACGTCTAACATGCGCTAGATTTATTTGTTGCAGTATCTGAAGATCTTAATGATGTGAGCTTAAGTTCAATGGACAATGAGAAAGGTTTACGCAGTGTGCTTTAATTTGCAACTTATTTCCTTTTCTCATTATCGCTCATCTATTCACTGGTCAAATAGAGTTGATGCATCTCTTCTTGATGTATAACATGATGAACAGATACTTATAGTAAAGGAATTATTATATTTTTAGTAGAATACTCATAAACGTACATAATGGAATATAAAATAGTGTTCAAATTATGGTTTTGTTATCATTTCTTTATAAGTTTTGTCCACCGTCACTATGTTTTCATTTTTGACTACCTATAAAACGTTTATTAACTATTTTTGTATTTTACTTTTTCTTACATCTGAAAGAAAAGAAAAGCTGTCGCCTATTGGTAGATGGGACATCGTAATTATTTTACCTACATGCCATCAGGTCTATCTCGCAGCTATATTTGTTTCACAAAAAAATGCCTCATAAGAATTGTGCTAGTCAAAATTCAAAGTGATGTATTTCTCTAATGATTCATTAACTATCTTTTTCTACCAATAAAGATAATTTCCTATGGATTGCAATAAGACGATGAACATGTATCCAATGAGCCATTGACGTGTATTTGAGTGAGGCTGTCACGCACAGGGTTCTCAGTACTGATTAGTTCTGTGAATCATGATTACCGCTTCCTTTTTTATTTTATCTCGTTTGGATCTCAAAGAACTTCCTTGATTGGTATATTATTTAATAAAAATCTAATCTTTTGTCTTCTCATGTTACTTATACTAGTCAATACTTTTTACAAGATTTACCAAACTAAACTATTCCTCCATTACCAAATAATCTAAGCATTCCATAGCGTAAGAATATCCTTAAACAATTGTTTATATAGCTTTAACTAGCTTAATCTTTTTCATAGAGAAGATACCACTCGCTTATGGAGTGTTTTGGAGTGGAGGCGATTTGACGACAACTGTGGCTCGGTATCGCCTTTGAATCACAGGGTCCCGGGTTCGAGACCCGGTTAGGTCAAGATGGAAACGATATTCTTAAGATTAACTTGGGTCTTGCTGAATTAGTATCCCACAACACAAGTTGACAACTTACATTAGGTTTACCTCAATGTATGTGATACCGTTCTTAAGGGTCCATACTACCTCACACTGCTTTGCATGATTGACTGTTATATCAATAATAATTAAATACTCAAGTTGAAATAAAAATGCAGCAAAGTTCAGGACTAACTCTGGTAACTATATGACTCAAAAACACGATTGCGTAAAATTTTCTCGATAGAAAAAAATTGCAAAGTTGCCTCCAAATCACGTCTAATTTACTCGGTATATAGCATTATTCACCAAATACATTAAAATTAACCTTGAAACTTTTGATTATTATTGCATTACAGATAAGGCAGCCATCATATGTTTTGCTATTTCGAATAACCCTTGAATATTCCTAAAAAACGAAAATATCCAAAGTAGCCAACGCGTTTAGACCATCCGCATTTGTATCGCCACGCATATATCTAACAATATTTCGATATATCTAATAAAATTCCCTTTCTTTGTCCACAGAGAGCCACACTGGCTGAAAAAGAAGTAACAACCCTCAAAGAACAACTCGCGACCACAAGTCCTACTCCTCTTCAAGCGAACGTGCCTCCCAAGACCAATGGCTCCCACATAGACAGCCGGGACCAGGCCACGGAGACCCGCATTCCTGATCTGTTCAGTCCGGACATTAAGGAAGAGAAGAGACTGGAGATTGATGAGGAAGTAGACAAGATGGAGATGGCTGCGACGGGGCGGGGCAGTGATAGCACCAGAAGCAGTCCTGTACAGGGGAACAGCTTGGAGAATGAGCTTGCTGCTAAGGAGAAAGAGGTAGGTACTGGTGTTTTAGAAGTTAACAAAATTGGCTAAAAACCTAAAACTAGATAAGGGGCAAATTTGACAAGAACATAACCAAAATTTCCAAGAAATCAAGAAATAGCATACTTCTTGCTTTAAGAATACAAAAAAATCGGTAGATCGACTACTGAGATTTGCGTGGTAGGAGAATGTTTTTCTTGATTATCACAGTCACAGAAATCGAGAAATTTGATTAACGTTACTATTATAATAAATTCCATTAAAATAACATCTAAATCACATAAAAGCTATTCAAAGATTTATTCAGAAAATAGGCCCTTGCAGGCACTTTTTCATGTCAATTCACATTTTAAATAATACTTATTAAATTATATTAAAATTAATAATTATTGTTCAAAAGCTACAAACTACTAGCGTTTCGGAACCGACCACTGCAGAGAACAAGACGCCGAAAGAAACTCTTTTCAACAGTATTGTACTCTATGTGTACCATAGATATAGTACACATACCATAGATATAGTACACATAGAGGTAAAGACCATGTCCTAACTTATTTTCGAGCTTCGATAAAAAATCGAGTAAGAAATCGTATCACGAATGATCTTCAATAGGAAACTTCCTAACCCGTCTTCCGTCGCCAATCAACCAATACTCTACAGATGTAAAAATAACTGATCCAGTGAGGTCACCAGCAAAGGATGCAGCCTTGTGCTCCGTATCGAATGTAACGTACTATCAATAAATCAATTACTTGCGCGTATCGTTCAATTGGATTTGACAGTTGTAGGGAGGGGAGATATCGATAGATGCTTTCTCGAAACATAGTGACACGGTTAACAAGAATTATGAGTTTTCTAGTCTACCTTAATTTAAAAGGTGTAGGATTGGGTATTTAAGAACGTATATGCATAGTTGCTAAGGTGTAAATAATTTTTCTTTTTAGTTGTAAAATCTTAGCCCTCATATGTCTCCCGCATAACATCTCAGAGAGAGGGGGTGCCTGAAAATCAGCGCTACCTAAGACGCCTGTCTCTGGCAGCACAAGCTGAGGCATTCCTTTGCCAACATTAAATTAGGTACTTAAGCTGTTAAATATGTTTATTAGCAATTTTATAAATTGAAAATGATATGTACCTGGCATGTGTATGGCAATAAATGGCTTATTAATTATTACTATATATTTTTATTATGGGAATAAACATTTATTTTAAAAAAGGAATGATATAATAAACAGATTATTTTTTTGCTACATTACTAATGACTTCTAATTAGGTCGACTCCTTAATAAATTTTCTTCACTATCAAAAAACGTTGAGTACACTAGTACGATAGTCTGGTTTTAATGTATAAATTTAAAGAGCTAAACCAACAAATTATATATTCACTTCTTATCTACCTAAATTTATTGATATTTCATGTAAAACTGCATTGTTGATAATCGTTATTACAAGTTATCGACAAATGATCGGCGAGCACATCACTAGTGCGGGGGAACAGGATACATTCAATGGAATGATTGATCGGCATCAAACCAACGGTAATCCTTGCACTAAATAAATACGACTTCGCCTACAAATATGTGGACAATAATAACTGTAATAGCTGCATGATGGTGGACATTCATCATTGGGTTAAAGAGTTAAGGAATGATCACTGAGAACGTACTTGGTATTTTTTTTTCTTCTAAACATTTTTTTTTGTGATATATGGCGGCAAACGAGCAAGCGGGTCACCTAATGGATAGCGATCACCGCTGCCCATAGACAAGAGCATCACTTTGGGTGTAAAAAGAGCGTTGCAGGCCTTTTAAGAAAACATAGACTATTAATAAAATTTGTCTTCGGATCTCTTACCGGCCCGCCCCGGCTTCTTACGGGTACATATATAGGTATTTAATTCTATAGCCTATGTTCATCAAGGATAATGCAGGATTCTAATCGTGGAAGAATTTTTCAAATCGGCCCAGTAGTTCCGGAGCCTTTTTAATGCAAACAAACAATCAAATATTTCTTTATAATATTAGTGGAGATAAGTAAAATCAGGGCTCTATCTACTCCGCAACAAAAAAAACGGGAAAGTATGTTAGTAAATATTATTATATTTCGTATACAACAAATAATTAATTGCGAGTCGGACTCGTGCATTAAGAGTTCCGTACATTATATATAGCGTGATTTTGAACCCCCTAGCTATATTGAAATCTTGGAATCAGAATCCCTAATGGAATACAGAATTCCAAGAAAAAAAGGTAAAAACCGAAAAAAAAATATTGGCTTTCCATAGAAATTTGTCCAGCTGATCGGCGACTTTGTATGGGAAACCCAATTTTTTTTTTTTTTTCCGCTTTTTTTCTTGCAGTTCTATATTTCATTAGGGATTCTGATTCTCAGATTTCAATAAAGCTAGGGGATTCAAAAACACGTTGTATAATAAGTTTGAAAATATTAAAAAAGGAGTTCTTGGCGGGAATTTCGGCGGAGAGCACGGCTTGTGTTTTGGATTGTTTTGTAAATTGTTTCTAGTGGACTTTATAATGTGAAATCGGTGTAATTTGGTGTTATAAATGCCCATGTTTTTGAACAATGTGTGGAATAACTGAAATAAACTGTCACAGTGCGGCTGTCGTGAGATTTACTTAGCGGGCTGGTGGACCGCCTCGCCTCGTTGCGTCTGTGATCAAGCCAGTGGATTAGTGGGAATTGTCGCCAGGGGCTCCGTAGAATCAATGAAATTAACTACACCATCGTTTCATTGATAACAAGACTTAGAAAATCGCGGGAAAACTCATTTTTTTTTTTTTTTTTTTTTTTTTTTTTTTTTTTTTTTTTTTTTTTTTTGAAAGGACTATGTAGCTAGCTCCAAGTGAGCTTTCGCTACTTCACCGGGCGTTTGAGGTGAGGGCAGAGTGCCCTCAACCTGTATAGACAACATCACCAAAGGGCCCCCAGGAGGGACGGACCTCGGCTTTGGGCGTTGCCTGTGTGCGCAAGGCTTGGAGAGACAGCAAACTCTCGTATTGCCTGATGGGCCGCGTATGCGTGCATGCAAGCCTGAAGGGCCAATCTGAGAAACAATGGCAAAAGCCTTTAGAGAGCAGCAACTCTCATCTTTTGCCTTATGGGCCGAAAGCTACGTTGCCAGAAGGGCCTATCCTGGGTGCAAGTCACCCGGGACCGCCGGGCGGTCACCAGTAATCGGAGCTAATCCTACTCTACGCACTCTATTCCGGTGGCGAGTGCGACGGGGTCGGATAGTGGGATTCCTCTGGCTGTTCGGAGCCGAAGAGGGGTCGGGGCGGGCTTGTGCGATGTCAATAGGATCATCGGGATCGTCTAGTACGTTCCTAGGACGTCTACGACGTAAGGTCGTATCGTGTAAGTTGGGGGAGTAGTTAGCAGCTTGCACTACTAACGGGTTGGGGTGGCGTGCGGCTTTCTCAAAGTAACGCTTGGAGGCGTTTTTGAGATAGCCGCGAATGGATGGGAGATCTAGGTCACGGTGTAAGTCTGTCATGCGCAAGTACCGGTGGTGACTCGTATTCGTGGCACGGGTGACGAAACGGTTCTGCAATCGTTGCAGCCGATCGATGTGGGAGGGCGCGATATGGGAGAAGACTACGCCGGCGTAGGTCATGATAGGGCGGACGCAAAGCTTATAGAGTGTCAACTTATTTCTAAGTGACATCTTAGCATTGCCTATCATGGGGTGGAGACGGCCTAATACGAAGGCGGCGTGGTTGCGGACTTTGGTGATGTGGGGGCCGAAGGTCATCGCGCTATCGAGTACGACTCCAAGGTATTTAGCCTTGCCTGCCCACTGAATGGGCTTTCCGTACAACGATACTGATCCTAACGAGGGGAGTTCTGATCCGGACATGGTGATTTTTCGACGTGTCACAGCTTGGTTATCCTTTGAGAAAAACACAGCTGTGCTTTTCTCCGGATTAACTTCGATGCGCCACCTCTTGAACCACCCGCCGAGAGCGTCCACGGCGGACTGAAGACGATTCACGATGACCGTTTTAAGGTGATGGGACGTGTAGAGGGCCGTATCGTCGGCGAATAGTGCCACTTCTACATCTGGGGTCTTTGGGATATCGCTTGTGTACAGCGAATAAAGGAGGGGCGAGAGAACAGCGCCTTGCGGGACGCCGGCTCTAATGGGACGGGGCCTCGAGAGGCATCCCTCTACTCTGTACCGAAAAGACCGATTCGACAAAAAGTCTCGTATGATGTGCACGAGACTATCCGGCAGGCCCAAGTTGGTCAACTTGGATATCAAGCCCGAATGCCAGACTTTGTCGAAGGCTTTCGCTACATCGAAGAAGAGTGCTCCCGTAGGACGTCCCCAATTTCTCAACTTGAGAATATGCTCCGTGAGGCGGTGCAGTTGGTGGTGACACGCGTGTTTGGCCCGGAATCCAAACTGTTCGTCGGGGATGAGACTTTTGGACTCTACGTAGTCCTTGAGTCTTTTGAGGATGATCCGTTCGTAGATCTTGCCTATACAGTTCAAAAGACTGATAGGCCGGTAGGAGGAGGGGTTCTTCAGGTCTTTGCCTGGTTTAGGGATCCCGATCACGATTGCTTCTTTCCAGGCGGCTGGAAAAGTGCAATTTGCAAGACAAGCATTGAAGATGCTTACGAGCAGGATGAGGAGGGTCTGTGGGAGGCATTTGAGCACTCCGTTCGAGAGTCCGTCAGCGCCGGGCGCTTTCCGGGGTTTGAGATCGCGGATGATTGACTTCACTTCGTCAAGTGTCGTCGGGGCAAGGGGGGTATTCGGTGGGATCGTCTTAGAAGCCACGAAGCGTTCTACGTGCGATTCCACCTCGCGAAGGTGATCGGGGTCTACTGGCTCACGACTAGGGGAGCATTGGCTCTCCAGGCTGTCTGCTAGGCATTCAGCTTTTTCATCATCATCGAAGGCGATGGAGCCGTCTGGACGTGTGAGGGGGGGAGTGGCCGCAACCGTGTCGGTCTTGAGGCTTCTGGCTAGTCGCCAGTATGCCTGGTGGGAGGGCGTCATCTCGGCAAGGAGATCGCCCCAGCGTTCGTTCCTAATTTCCGCGATGCGTTCCTTGACTCGCCGTTGCAAGAAACGAAGGTGGGCACGGGCCTCTTCGGTGGGATAATTGTCATGTAAGCGTGAAGCGCGATTCTTCTCTGTCAACAGCTGCCGCATATCCTCGGGGAGCTCCATTCTGTGGGTGGGATCCACAGAAGGGACTTCCCGAGAGCATTCCTTGTAGGAAGCTTGCAGGTGGCTGGTGAGAGAGGAGATTGCGCTGTCAGTGTCGTCAGTCGTGGTGATTATGTCAGGGATTGCATCCAAGTGCGGTGTTGGCTGGTTGATAACTTTTCCAAGTTTCTTCCAGTCAGTCACCGTCCTTGTATGCACTATACGTCCGTTGTCTGTCGGTCCTAGTTGTAACACTACAGGTCGGTGGTCGGAGGAGATGTCAGGGTGGACCTCTACTGAACACACCTGAAGGGTGATGTTCTTAAGGAGGGCAATGTCAAGAACGCTGGGGTTTTGTCCCTCTTGAGTGGGGTAACGCGTGGGAGCTAACGTGGCCACAACGTCGAAATCTAGTTCGTCATGGAGACTCTCTAGGATTAGTCCGTTGGGCGAGTTCGTGACAGAGTGCCAGCGAACTGACTTGCTGTTAAAATCTCCAGCCAAAATGGTAGAGTTTGACAGCGAGAAGAGGGATTCGAGGTCGCTACGGAGCAACGTCTTTTTGCAGGGGAGGTAAATCGAGGCGATGTTGATAGGCGCATGACCGGTCATGGCTATCCGGAGGAGGGAGCACTCGATATTTGTAAGAGCTGGGGGGTCCAGCTGGGTGCAGTGAAGTGACCTTTTGTAGTAGATTACTGTTCCGCCCTTTTGGGTGCGTAATCTGTCATTACGGATGATGTTGTAATTCGCAATCCTAGGATTGCGATGGTGGGGCTTCAAAAAGGTCTCTTGTGCAAGGAAAATGTCCACCTGATGTGTTGTAAGAAACTCCTGGATGAGGGGTTTCACATCGGTGAATTTGCCGTTCGCGTTGTAGTACGCGATAGTGAGGGAGCGGGGTTTGATTCTCTTATTGAGACTACCCATATTAACGCGAGGGGAAGTAACGCGCGAGGAAGGGCGCGTTTTCTAATCTTTCCATTAGGAAACGGTGTTGGAATACGATTTCCAAGATCGCGTAAGCGTCGCCGTTTGTCTCGAGAATGGCGTGACCCATTTCGAGGATCTCGGCGCGGTCCTCACGTGTTTCTCGCGCAATGTCGAGAACCACTCCGAAGGCCAGTGTCCTGGTCCCGGCTAGCCGGAGGAGCGCTGTGGCGCATCAGAGGTGGGGGCCTGCTGGGGGGAGCGCGGTTCCCCGTTGGAACCTTTGGGGCTTCTGAGCGAGACACCGGCTGTCTCTGCTTCAGAGGGGGGAAGGCAGCTTGGCTGCTCATAAGGGGTTGGGGGGCGGTGGGCGCCGGCGCCTGGGGGGCACGATTTGTGCGTGTTTGGGGGGCAGCATTTTGCGAGGATTTTGAGCCCCAGGCGTTCCTGCTCGCTTTGGGGGCTTTTGAGCACCCCCGCCAGTTGGCGGGGTGGCCTTCCTGCCCGCAAAGTACGCAGGCCGCCTGAGTCTCGTTCTCCGCACTGCGGACTCTTTCACAGTCCGCTGTGCCGTGATCCCCCAAACACTTCACGCATCTGGGATGGGCATGACAGTTACGGGCCGAGTGCCCGTAACATTGGCAGCGGTGGCATTGACCGATAATGCCACGCTTGTGGGGGGGCTCGACTTTAAACGAGGTTAGCCCAGCGCACGACGAGATTTGGAAAATCCCCTTACCTTCCGGTGTGTTGTCTAAGACAACTAGCACCATTGGGTACGGGGTTTTCTTTTTCCCGTACATGCGGTGGACCTCGTTTACGGGGAGTGACTGAGAGACAAGGGTCTCTTTTACATATTCGACCGAAGTCGAGACGGGGATGCCCTTAATGACCGCCCTGAGTTTGCGGTCCTCAGGTAGGCCGAATGAGTGCCAAGGGATTTGGCGCTCGTTAAGGAGGCGGGTGAGGGAGCGGTAGTCCTCCATGGACTTGACATTTATGTCGATATTACCGTCGCGGTTGGTGGACGCGCGCGTGTATTGCACCTTTTGTGCATTTAGCGAGCGGGAAAGCGGTTCCCACTGCTTAGGGTCGCGTAGGACCACCATCGGAGGTGGTCGGGGCTTCCTTCCGGTGGAAGATGGGGCGGGCTGGGAGGGAGTCTTCGCGACGGATGAGCCGTTCGCGGTTTTAAGTGCCTTAGGGGCAGGCTCTTTCTCGGAGCCCTTCGCCTTACGCTGGCGCTTTGCTCCGGTGACGACGGTGTAATCGTCGTCGTCGGAGCATCGCGACTGCTCTGGCTCGGGGTCCTGTCCAGAGGGGGGCGTCTGCTGGGAGGCTGTCTCCGTCTCCATATCTTCGGACCCGAGGACAGTCTCTAAGGTTGCAGATGGGTATCGCGGTTCGAAGGGCTGAGCGGCGGTCTCAGCCGGGTCATCGGGATAATAGTAATCGGTCTCATCCACGGGGAGGCCGTCGTATCTATTTCCGGGGAGGGCGGTCGCGGTCGCGGTCGGAGAGGGGGAACCCGGGGCAGAAAATACCACGGGGGATCTGGGACGCGTCACGTCTGAAGACCCATCGGTGATGAGATCCTCGCGAGCGATGCCGCGGGCGATACGAGCACGGTACTTGCGCTTGTATGCGTTATAATCCTTCCTAAGAGAAGGATTGTTGATTACGAACTCTTTGAGGAGTTCGTAATCGGAGGGGATGGCAGCCATTACGAAGGCCGCATGGAGGGTTCGCGTTGGGGTAAAAACGTGGCCCTAATGAACCTAACGTCTCTGAGGGGTGAACTCAGAGCCCTAACGCCCTATCCTCTGTTGGGTGGCGCAGAGGGAACCCTACCGCCCTACTTACAAACTACAACGGAACCTGCCTACTAACCGCTGCCAACCTTGATAGTGCAAGCGGGACGAACCTAGGTCTTAACTACCTAACCGATACTCTGGCTTGACTAGGAGATCCCCCAAGGCCAAGTGCTCCAGAGCCCGTCCTGTAGTTGCCGTTACCCTGAAGGGGTAAAGGCTAGCGCCAGGGTCAGCACTACGTAAACTACGAGTGACCCGTATTGGCGTAGAACACCGCAACACGATCACTCGAAGCACGGCCTCGGCTAAAAGCGAGGACTACTCCACCAACGCACAGTGTGTGAAGGTGGGCAAAGAAGGTAGTTGATCGGCAGAAACACTTACGGTCAGTACTTGCCCTGAAAAGGACAGACCGATCCGCGTGTACGCCACGAAGCGCGTTCAAGAAAAGAACACGCGCGTTCTAACGAACACGTGCGTTCTTAAAAAGAACACGTGTGGCGTCGAAGCGTAGACAGGAACCTCGCCGCCCACAGGGTCCAAGTGGTCGACGAGCTGCAGCTGGAACACGAATCGGAGTTAATGGGCTCGATCCCAGGATACGCCTGGCCGAGCAATCGCACTGAGCGTTGGAGCCTGCGATTTCCGCACAGAGCCGACGGGGACAATCACCACGTGGCGATTAAATCACTTTGTGGCCAGAGTCTCCGACAACAATGGGCCGAAACAACAAAACACAAACGGACAGTAGTTCCAATAAATACAGCCTCACAGAGAGAGCGTGCCGCGACAACACGTCTGCTCAGTTCGACTGCACAAACCGGAATGAAACTCATTTATACTTGATACTGGCTAAATACGTAACGCGTGAAAGCCATAAAAAAATAAAAAAAATATTAAAAATATTTTTATTATATGACGTAACTAAAAATAGTATCATTAACCAAATTACCTAATATACAGCATTCACGCGAATTGAATACGGAAAAAAGGAAAACTTCAGTGCTTCGGCCTCTCAAATTTGGGGATTCAATAGCTAATGATCTCGGCTGAATGGGTGCATTCACAAGATGTACTCTCGTTCTTTGAATGCACTTTTGATGTGCACTGCGCCACTTCAAATACGGTTTTTTTAACTTCTCTTTGTGTAATAGTTTCTGTTCAGTGTTTTTCTTTATTTGCATTTGTATTTTTACCCTGAATTTCACCGAAATTAATGAAAAATCGCAACTTCAAATAATTATTACCGTCTGAACTCTTGCTTTCATATATTAATATAAAACTTTATCACAGAAAAATCACGCAGATTCAGCTAGACAAAAAAGTAAGTTCGACACAAGTTGTTATAAGAAACTAACTTAGCGATCCTATAATTCCAAACAAATATAAAATCCAAGACCCAGGTCAATCTGAAAGAGATCATTTTCCGTCTTGACCTGAGCGGGATTCGAACCCGAAAATGTAGTCTATCATTAATAATGATATCACTTAAGAAAGAGTACTTTTTTTTTTTTTTTACTAAAAATTTAATTAGGCATTTGTCTCCCATCTCACCTGATGAACTTACTTTTAAGCTAAAAAGAAAACTTATACGCCTTAAAGTACTCTTTCTTGACTTTTAAAAAAGGAATATATAATAGACTCTGTTACGAAATAGAATGGACGTAAAAGAAAACAACATGACCTTTAAAGAAATTTAACATTAAATATATATAAAATCTGTCTAGTTTCCGAATCAGGTTGATATGTTAAAGTGAGATTGTTAGTTCTCTTTACGTCACACCTAATCTCTTTTTGCACAGTCTAACGGAATATTTTTTACGACAAATGACGTAATGTCTCTAAGAATCCTTACTCGTTTTCGTTCAATGTCGACATCGGTTTGACACAACACTAATTGAAACGTGAGAGACATGCTGATTTCTTGCCAAAGCTAATTAGGATAAGCTGATAGCTTTAACTGTTTCCAATAAAAATTTAGTTTCCAGATATTTGCAACTAAGGATCGAGCAAAATCCATCAGCAAAAGTAAACTATTATGTTTAACGATACGTCAGTATTAAAAAAAGAAATTATGTCTGTAAAGTAGGTTAATGGACGAACATTTTACGTGATAACGGTGGAAGGGAGATAGATGCGTCACAAGCTAAACGCTCTCTGTCGGTTGTTTCGCACTCTCGCTTGCACGCGGAACGTGACACTTTTTCATGTACCAGCTGTTTTTATTCCCGCATAGAGTTTGAAATTCGTTGGACAAATGCCAATGAATACACAATGTGGCTAGCAACTCATCACTATTAAGATTCCTCTTTTCCACCTACACGCCCTTCATCACACTAACCGTTGACTTTGCATCTGTCTACCCCGTCACGGATAAAGACGTTATTTCCGTGTATATTACTATTGTAGAAATAAAAAGATGAAACTAAGTATGAACGCGCCTTTATCTCTAATTTTAGTGACGCGCGTGTATCGATCAATCAATATTATCGATATTTCAATTGGTCGAACCGGGCATGATGTAGCATTCGAGCAATTCAGTGGTTTATTGTCGTAACTAGGAGCCCACGCGAATATCCTGAGTGATTTAGAGTTGACCTATACACTGAGTATTTATTCAGAGTATTCGTGTGGTTGACTATATTATGTAGAATTTAAAGGTTAGACTTAGGCTTGTACGTAAGAATTCCTTTGCCCTTTAGTCATTTTTGAGCTAGAAAACATGATACAAGCTGTATCTCGTAAAGATGAAGTAACTTTAATGTAGGAATCTGCTAAATCGACAACAGGCTGGAAAATGGTTCGAGAATCAAAGATGGTTGACTTCTTGTAAGTCTAAAGTGGAAGGATGGGTCTCCGGCTCTCACTCACCGAACGAAGCATAGAAGAGGTAAAGTTTCTACTCAAACGTCGATTTTCTGTGAGAGTGTGGTACTTCCCCGGAAGAGCCGGCCCATTCATGCTACTGACAAAAATAAATTTTGCCGGTAGCGTGACTCTACTACGAAAATAAGAACATAAGTACAGTCGATAATATAACTAAGTATATTTTACCAACTTTATTACAGGCCGTTATTTTACAAAAAAAAAATACAGAATGGGTCTTGCAATAAAACTTCAGAAAATTGTTTCAGTATTGTTTTGTTCTGTATTGTTTTCACCGTACATTATAAACAAAGCATTCTATATTTAAGCTAACAACAATCATTCGATAAAAATAACGGAATTTTCCACAACCACCGCACCGTTTACAATCGGCATCAAACGAAAACTTTAGAAAACCATACAAATTACCCTTTTTGACGGACAAAAAAGGGGAAAAGTTGACAAAGGACCCGATTGTCGAGAGCGATCGCGACCATAGACAACGGAACTCCATAGTGATTTTTTATTGATGTTTTTAAGAAAAATATTTGGTCTATGGGACTTTATTACCCCAATTCAAACTTCCCGCCTTTTCCTTCTTTATATTTTAATTAAGTTAGCGAAAAGGGTACGACTGAATGTTATTTCTTTTTGATGACATTCGATGAATGATTTCCGAAACAACTTTTCTGATTAGGCCTTGCCAGAATGGTCCTGATTGGATCTCGGTTTCCATTTAACTTTTAAAGAGTTAGTTTTTTCTCAATCTAATTTCGCGGAGTTTCTTTTATGTCAATCTTTTTAAATTGCAATTGAGATTTAATTTCTTTTTCCCTTTTCTCGAATAACTCTTTCAGATACGTCGCAATGCGTACATGCGCAAATGGGTATAAGAGGAATGGGAGAAATGGCTTGTAGTGATGATGTTAGTAGCATCGAAGTGCGGTAGCTTAATTTTAATTAAAGACTAAGTCGCTGGTCTCTCTTTTCATCTTTATTTAATAAGAGTATGTCAGAAGAGAATAACATTGTGGATTCTTAAAACTCGTATAAAAATACTGTTACTATGGCCAAGTTCTTGTACATCACTTATTTTCAATTAAAAATACAAATAAAAATATCTTTTTAGTCTCAACTGCAGGAGCATGACCCTCTCTGTACTACCGAAGCCATACTTGGCCAGAGCATACAGAGGATTTGGCCTACACTCTCGTTATTGTAGTAATCAAATATTAATAACCTATACGTAAGTATCCATCGACTTTATAAATACTGAGACTGGCTTCTAAAGAAAATAGAAAGCATTTCACGCGTATCCTACATCATAGATTTGTTTTACAAAGGTTTCATAATCCTATGAACCTCCAACATTCTAGATAGGCTTTCATAGTCAGACAGGACAACAGATTTTATGAATATTCTGTTTACTTTTAAAGTAATACCACGTCAAAACAAACATTAAATATTTTGACACCTTACTTAAACATTCAAAGTTAAACATCACAATAGAACACGGTACACGTTATAAAAACGCGCATAAAAATCCCAAACATAGTAACTATCGAAACAGGAGCAGGTATTTAATTTTCAAAGCAATAATATCTAACGTAAATCATAAACACCTTCTTTTTAGGTAATAAAAACGTTTCATCTCGCTACTAGATGGCGCTGGTCTAAACTGTAAATTCTTTAATGTCACTCGGGCTGAGACATGAAAGAGTGACGGTGCTATTTTTGTTCATACCAAAACGAAAACACTCGAAATTAGTTTATGACGTCTGTCTGTCGTTCGATTTATTTTAATTTTGTTATTTTTGGTGAACACATTTCTCTTATTAACGCTGGACTCGTAAAGGGACGCGTTCGACAGTGAATTATCTTTGAACAGTTTCAAAGAGAGGTTATATTGATAGAGCGGACATTGAAACTTAAATCTTACACTACTTCGCCGCGAACTTAGACTTCGCAACTATTGAATTACCCGACTACACCAAATCCGGTGGGCGAAGTGTTATGATTTTAGCCGCTATGTGTGTTCGTTTGTTTGTTCTCTTAAAGAACTCAACGTAATTTGACATAACCAATATTTATTGCTAGTAATTGCTTAATTTATGACAATAGCGGAACCCGAACTTGCTATGACGCATCATAGCTTGAGTCGCAACCGGGGAAAAAGCTCGGATGAAGAAAAATAATTGCTTCATTCTTGTGTTTTGTATGTTCTTATGTCATAATAATACAAGAACATTGCCTGTAGTCTAAAAATTACTTATACTTTTTTTACCAAAATATCGAGTTTGTACCTAATGTCAAGGCTATGACTACGATGGCGCGGATTGACATATAATTTTATAGCACTCATTATGAAATTGTAAGACTTGTAAAACAACTTTAAAATATATGTATTTTGAGACAGTTTAAGATTACTAATATTTCGTATTGAAATATAATATAAATATAAATATAAATAAATATATACGGACAAATCACATAGATTGAGCTAGCCCCAAAGTAAGTTCGAGACTTGTGTTATGGGATACTAACTCAACGATACTATATTTTATAACAAATAAATATATAGATACACATCCAAGACCCAGGCCAATCTGAAAAAGATCATTTTCCATCTTGACCTGGCCGGGGATCGAACCCGGTCACTCCGTGTCGCAGGCTGGGATGTTGACCGCTGCGCCACGGAGCTAGTCAACATTGTTGGCTTAAGATATTTTAGAATAATGTCCGCTCTATTCACACTTAAGTCTCTGGACGGACTTGACTAATGACGCCGCACGCAATATGAACTATTTTAAACTATATTGACATTTATCGATGGTTTATTACTATCGGATACAGTAACGGAGTTGGGGACGAATATATTGCACGCTAGGATTAGTTTCGACCGAAGTTTACCGATTTCAACCGGTCGTATTGGAGGCCTATGTCCAGCAGTGGACTTCTTGTAGCTTAGATGATGATGATGTTTAGACCAATTCTTCCGCAGATATACAACGTTAGCTTGTATATCATCAAGTCTTTCAAAATATATTTATTTAGCGTTTTAGCGATTTGGCGAGCTCCGTGGCGCAGTGGTTAACACGCCAGCCTGCGACACGAGTGCCCCGGGTTCGATTCGAGGTCAAGATGAAAAATGACCTTTTTCAGATTGGCCTGGGTTTTGGATGTTTATGTATATATGTATTTGTTATAAAATATAGTATAGTTGAGTTAGTATCCCATAACACAAGTCTCGAAGTTACTTTGGGGCTAGCTCAATCTGTGTGATATGTCCCCATTATTTATTATTGATCATTTCGACTGCCTTTTTCATCTTTAAACGTTTTTCAGCTCAAACTTAAACCAACTGAGAAGACAAGGAGAAAAATGTTATTGTGATTGAAAGTTACCCCGAATCAGTTACACAGGTCATCAGCAACGTCACTAACCTTTCGAGCTCTGATTTCTAGCAGTCAATCAAAGAGAAAGCAAATCAGAAATGTCGACAAGAGAAGCAATCAGATGCCCCATCAAACATAACCTATCATCTTGTCAGAAATCGGCACGCACGATAATTTAATAACAAAAAAAGCTAGATAGAAAAAAGGGACAAAACTAAACTCTAAGTACACAGCAGTAAGGCAAGCGTGAGCTGTCGTAATTACAGTCGAAACACGCGAGACATGAAAGCAAATGTCAAACTCACATATTTATTTCCAAGTATTGAATGTGGAGGCCCGGTTCTCGGAAGATCCGAAGTAAACATCACTACGTCGATGATGAAAGAGATCTGCTTCTTTGTACTCGATGCTGATTGGTCCAATTTTAGACCAGAAAAAACGTAATTGTGGGTACCGTGACAACGGATCGTGATGTTGTGATGTTGCGTCAATAATGGCCTATTCAACATCTGAGATGTCGATTCGAAACGCCGGTGTTCTAACGCAGTCAATTTTTTCACCCTGCCTAAAGCATAGATTAATAGCAATAGTTTTAGATAATCTTTCATATAAATAAACCGACTTAAATCAAACTATTGAACTGATTGTGAAGCAAGACTTGAAGGCCTACGCCAGCGGTCGTCACACTTTACTAGCCAAGGGCCATACATGACAATGTGAGTACCATACCGGGCCGCAGATATGTAAAGGCGATCAAGAGCCTTTGCACACTTATCCATGCTAGTCCATACTAATCTGATAAATGCGAAAGTGCGTCTGTCTGTCTGTGTGTTAGGTACCGGCAGTGCCGGTGTATCAGCGCGGGCGGCGAGCGAAGAGCGGGGGTCAACGCAAGACTATCGTAATGTCAGTTCGTCACTCGTTAGTAACCGTCGCCGGATTCTAACACAAAGATTTTGTTAATGATTATGACAAAATTTTGTTTATGATTATGGTAATGTAGGTAGCTGTAGTTGTAGTAGGTAGTTGACTATTAATGCAATTTATTTTGCCGCGGGCCGCGCAATTAACGCCCAAGGGCCGCAATTTGACGACCACTGGCTTACGCTGTAAAACAAAAAATAAATTTTTAAATCGGTTCATATCATAGATAACGGAGTTTTGAGGTAACAGACATTAAAAACAATACAATTGATATCCTCCTTTTTTAAGTCGGTTAAAACAGCAGATTTCGTCAACAGCTTAAATATGCTTGCTTATAGCACTTAATTTGTATGATTTCTTATCGTGTATGCTAAGGGCTCAATTTCGAACGTCTGAGTAAGCTCAACAATATCTTATGATAATCTCTTCGTCTTCTTTTCGTGTCGATGGTACTTTAGTTACTATGTTTTTGCAGCCCAATAATTGGCCACTTCTATGCCTTCCTTAGATGCTGTAAGGAGATCGCCCAGAGTGCAGGTGTTCGGGCACCTTGGACATAGGCCTCTCCCAAAGATTTCCAAAATGCCCGGTTGGAAACAGCTTACGTCCTACATTTCCCTGAATGAAACATACTGTAATACAAACCCAAAAGTTCAAAGTTCGTCATTCAAGTCGATACATTTTATAACTTGACCACATAACATTAACATCGACATATCTAATGAAATATCCAATGTTTCCTTAATCTCATAATTAACTGTAACGACGAATTCGCCCCGGTTTATTTATACACAGCCGCGTCGATATTCAGAAGCGCTTGATAGATTCATAGCAGCGAACATCAAAGACGCTACATTAATCATAACTCACATCAATCGCCGGTGAAACAGTTCTGTTTTTATTGTAAATCAGTATTAAAAAGACAACGTAAGCATATGAATCAAGCGGCCGCCTCAAGACGTCACCGCGCGCGATAAATTTGTGAAATGTAAATAAAAATAAAAAAAATCGACCCGATTAGACCACCCTGCGGCACACCTGTTGATCTACTAGCGTAGAGATAACATCGATGCGGTTTTGAAGAAGCTGTATATCAATTTAGGTGATGCGTGGAGAAAAATCAGATCACTACTTCAAACGAATGTTCTCCAGTGCAAATTATCCGAGGAATTCTTTTTTAAATATTAAGTATGACTAATAAAAGTTCTTCCTACGAAGTGTAGGTACATTGCCGTCTGGCTTTTTTAACGATCACCAACAGTTACATATTTAATGTTCGATGTTTATCAACATTTCTTTCTTATGCAGGTTTTAGTGGGGTTATAAATTATTTATCTTCAAAGACTTGCTTATTTTCAAACTTTTGTTTCTTCAGTCGTTGTTTCTGACGTCATTGGATTATTAAGCAAACTACGCGTTCTTTTATCGTATATTTGATGTATGAGCTAACATTGATAACAATTTCGACAGTTGCAATGTCTATAAATGTATTCTTATGTTTCTTTTTTATTTACAGACTAACAATTGTGTTAGAATTCTCAAGGTCTCTAAAAAGATCTTAATTTGCATTGTTAAGCGATGAAAGAATGTTTCTTGTAACCTAAGCGTTCTGGGTTTGAAGTCGATCACTATTTGCTTCCGCTGAAGGAAGTCATCGCTAGCTAGTGGATATGGTAAATATGAAAATTGAGAATGGGAACCACTTTAGTTTTTTCCCCCAAAGTAGTCCTTGTGTCTGTTTTTCCCTACACAGTCACATCGACAAGAGATAAAGCCTTCTACGTAGCTTGAGCTTGAGAAATGGTCATCAATCCAAGTGTAGCCCACGCCCAGGGTTGCTTACCATTCGTAACAGAGTTCGATAAAGAATCTAATGAGATCACGTCTGCACCTGACTCATCGCCACTCATTAGTTACATAATGACTCACTGAAATCGCGGTAAGTGTGACACACTTCTGAAAAACATCTGATATTTTCGGTGATATGTCTTTTATAACAGTAGTAAGGTCATTTGTTGGAAATCCATCCGATTTCAAAGCGATTTGATGTTTTAGGGTTCCGTACTCAACAGGTCATGATGGAACCATATTACTGTTGACTGTCTGTCAGTATTCCGTCTCTTCATCACCGTCTGTTAAAGGGCTGTATATCTTTAATTTAAAACCGTGTATTAATTATAGAGACTTGTTTTTTTCATCGAATATAGTAAAAAAATTAAATTCCACACGGGTAGGATTTATTCATTTGTCACCATATCTTATTTTTTTATTTAAAAACGTATTACGGAATAGTATTGTGAATGCAAAAAAATAATAAAAAATGATTTTGTCCATCTATGGCTTGTCTTGTCTTTTTTCTTTTAAGACAATTTTCAGTATATTATATAAAGACATAATTACGCTAAATCAGAATAAATAAAGGTATATAATGAAAAAAAAATGGTAACGGTGGACGAGAGATAGATGCGTCACAAGCCTAGATAAAACGCTTAAGCCGATCTTGCCAGTCTCGCTTGTTCCGCGCCCTCGCATGCACGTGGAACGTGACACTATTTTGTGCGTGCAGCCGGCGTTCATCAGTTTATAAGACTTTATCACGTCAAAAAATAAAGTAAATTAAAAATGCATTTACTGTTATATTATATTCGGGAACCTATATAACCTAATGAAGATGTAAAACACAACCGCATTTATTTCATTCGAAACTTCGTTCTTTCTTCGTTTCACTTTAATAATACACATCTGCTTCGACTATATTTCTGGCACTCCTTGTCATATTGGAAGAAACGCACAGATATTGTTACAAACCAAATTGAATCTTATTTGAAAAACGTGTCCCCGCCATGTTGAACGTTTAATAAAACTTTTAATGGAATCCTTAATGTGTTGTAGCGATATATTCTTTCCGAGAGAGTTTCATTTTCTTCAATAAAAGTACATATTTGTTTTTAATTTATTACCATTGAGTTAAAGTACAAGAGCAAACGCTTGAAATCACAATGGGTATGCTGTTGTTCAATTGAGCAGGTATATGTATTCTTATATTAACTTATTTACCTTAAAGTTCGTTTCTGAGCGAACGCTTATCTTAAGAAAAACAATTGTTACAAATCACAGCCATCGGGACTTATTTATTTATTTATTTATTTATTTATTTATTTATTTATTTATTTATTTATTTATTTATTTATTTATTTATTTACTTCTTACAGCTATCATTACAGGATTATGCGCATTGATTGTCAAGATACCTGGATACATACATACCACGTCTTTTATTCTTTACTGAGTAGACAGAGCCTGTAAAAGAGGTGGAAAACAGAATCTAAATTTAAACGATTCCTTAGATTTTCTATGCAGGCATTTTACGATTTACGCGAAAGAGAAGCAGCTGGTGCATTTATGTTTTTTTTTCTCTCAGACCAGCATGGAAAAGTGATAGACATACACTCGTATATGTCTATGCAAAATCTACATTATCTTAATAATCGTTTCAATTGTAATAGTCCACTGCTGGATATGTCCACCAATTCAAAAAATAATTCAAAACGTTTATTCAGTATAGGCAATACTGAATAAAAGTTTTGAATTATTTTTATATAATATCAAAGAGACCTCTCCAACCGTCTGGCCAGCGAGGAGAGTGTATGCCAAATCCTCTGTCTGCTCTGGCCAAGTATGGCTCCGGTAGTACAGAGAGGGTCATACTCCTGCAGTGGAGACTAAAAATACCTGATGATGATGATTCAGTATAGATTTCTTACAACACTTATTAATTGTCATATTTCACTTCTCAACCAGCTTCTTAGGCGGTTAGAAGAGGCCTTCTTCTAAGGATTTTAAGTTCTGTGCGCAGCAGCGCAGTTTCTTTGGCTCCTTGGCTCCTTGTGTTCCCGACGCTGCAGCCTATCTGATGCATTCTTCTGCCGGAAAAGGATAGGCTTTTGTCTGGAAAGGAAATGGGGGTACAACCAAGGGCGTCGCCTAGGGGGGGCAGGGAGGGGCAGCTGCCTCCCCCTAGAGATTCTAAATAAGTTGCCAAATATAATGCAACCAAAGTCCTAAGTCTTTGAGTTGATTTGCTTGAAGTTCAAGCCTTGAACAATCATTTCCGTACGGCGAAACTCGAATGAATTCACCAATTCCACTCCTAATATTCCGTACGCTCAACTACGCTCTGCCTGCTCTACTCTATCGTTGAAGCGGGAGAGGGGGAGTGTGAATGAGAAAAGTATGAATTGTAGTAGGTAAAGTCAACTTGCCCCCCCCTGCGCCATCGGCTGGCGACGCCCTTGGGTACAACTCACTCAGGTGAATTAGGGGAAAAAGCAATTAGCAGCTCGGGAGGCCAGGCGTGTGTACCTGATGCCATACCAGCAACCAAAGACCAAGCAGCTGAATATAACACTCCTGACCATACATATAACGATGCTTACTAAAATGTAGTTAATATTTTTTTTTTCTGTTATTTTTTTTTTTTATTTATTTTATTTTTTTTATATATTCGGACAAATCACACAGATTGAGCTAGCCCCAAAGTAAGTTCGAGACTTGTGTTATGGGATACTAACTCAACGATACTATATTTTATAACAAATACATATATAGATACACATCCAAGACCCAATCTGAAAAAGATCATTTTGCATCTTGACCTGGCCGGGGATCGAACCCGGTCACTCCGTGTCGCGCTAGTCAAAATATTAAACCTAAGTTTAGTAATGATTCATTCTAGAACAATAGGATTACTCTGTACATATGTAATTGTATGCTCAACAAGCTGGTGTTTGCTCGGGGAACATTCAGCGTAGAATATTGTGAAATGATGGACAAAGCGAGTGCAATTAAACTGAGTGTATTTAGATATTTCTATAAATATACACGCCATTGAACCTTGGATAAGGATTAATCCAAACACAGATAGCAATATTTATAAACAAGATAAAATGAATAAATTGCAAAATTATTTTGATCATTACTAACATCACTTTTTTGATTCCGTTTTTCATCTACACCCCTGATGAAATTCAAGCTACAGCTTAGAACTATGTTCTAACTGTAGCTTGAATTTCATAATACGATGGTTTAAGCTGTTAACAAACATCTATCAAAAAAATAAAAGAACTTAATTTCTAGGGACGTTTCTTAAGTGAAATAATTATATCCCTAACCAGCATAGTTAATATAAGCTTGTTTTTAGATGTACCTTGTAACATGGAGACGATCAATAAACTTATGTTTTATGTATGCCTCTGTAATGACGTCGAACTCCGTTCATCAATATTAATTTGCAATTACAATACCTAAGATTAGTTTCCGATGCCGCACGTCATTATTATTTGATTCGATGTCATATTCACGTATTATGTTATTATAATAAGTGTTTGTTATATTATTAATATTTACTTGTTAGGTAAATATCATGCCTGATCCTGATCATGACGACCTCTGTGGCTCTGTGGTATCGCAGGGACCCTGGTTCGGTCCCCGGCCAGGTCAAAATGGAAAACGATCTTTTTCATGTTGGCCTGGGTTTTGAATGTTCATCTATATAAGTGTCTAATATAAAGTATCTTTGAGTTAATTTTGTACGACACAAGTTAGCAACTTATTGTAGGGCAAGCTGATTGCTGATTTTTTATATTTATTTACGATGATAATGATTTAAAACAAAATAATGGTAAACGTTCTACCAACAAACCTCTAGTTGATAGAACTGATTTCATTATTGATGTTCAAAAATTCAAAATTCAAAAACGTTTATTTAATATAGGTCATTTAGACACTTATTAATTGTCATATATTTTTAACTGAGAATTGTTGACGTCAGTAATTTACTTATGGCTAAGTTTAATGCCGCTTCCAAAGCGGAGTGCAGAAGAAGCGGCAACAAACTGCACAGCGCATTTTCTCCAATCAACGTCAACTTACAATTTTAGTTTTTATCTTAAAAACTAGGTGATGAAATTTGTGATGAAAATTGTGATGAATTTAAAGTAAACAATGTAGCTATTCCGAAACGTTTGGTTATTTTAGTAACTGACTCGGTATTTTAGTTGATCAATCAACTATGAGTCACTTAAAGGAAACAGCATAACATGTAATACATTGTAAGAACACAAATGACAAAGAAGCTATTTCCAATGACAAATTTATCAGATATGGAGACTAAAGTTTGACTGTATATAATAAAATATATTTATTTTTCTCCAAAAACATGAATGATTAAACAAATTTCAAACACTAGAGATAAAATAGGTACATTAACAAAAAGTGATGTATGTAGGGATCTAATGCCCGTGTTAGGTTTCCAGAAAACCTGTGTCGTAACACAGGTTTTCTGAACGTATGACCCGTAGGTCATCAGAACTCCATCTGCATACTTACTGGACCGGAAATACGACGATTCTTACAAAAAATTGTGTGTTTTACACAAAATTACTATCTTAAAAAATACAAGATGTAGAGGACAACAAAAGATCTAAATTTAGAGAACTGGTGCCCATGCTTGGTTTCCGAGGAATCTGTATTTCGGGTCAACAGGATTCACCATCTACATTTTTTTTATGCTATCGACAAATTTATTATAAAACTATTAAAGTAAACAAGATAATATTTATGAAATCTTATTAACAAAAAATAATACTAACTTACTGATGAGTAGATATAACTTATTCAACTGTAGATCATTATTTAAAGTTTTCGGAATACTATTGGAACATACATCGCTCTTGTCACACCCTGGTGTTGCAGTAGTCTATGGGCAGCGGTGATCGCTTACCATCAGGTGACCCGCTTGCTCGTTTGCCGTCCTATATCAAAAAATACTATTGGATGCTTTATTTAACTCATCATCATCATTTCGAGTAGGTGTCACGGTCAATCGACCATGCACACCCTGGTGTCAGAGTTCTTCGGAACCGCCTCTCGGCCTCTGACGTGGTTCCTTTAACGACTACCAGATGGCAGCCGGGACCACCGGCTTGACGTGCCTTCCGAAGCACGGAATCATCTTTACTATCAGACAATCAGGTGATTCAAGCCTGCAATGTCCTAACCAAACTGGAAACAACTAAACAAAGTATGCTTCCGGTGGGAATCGAACCCACGACCCCCGGGTCAACAGGCAAACGCCTAAACCACTGGGCCACGGAGGCTGTATATTTAACTAAAATTTGCGCTCGTATTCATTACAAAATATTGATTTTAAAAAACAAATTAATTTTCCACGAATTCGTTTCATCCGTTGATATAAACAAACACACGTGTGCTACCCGCAGTTGCGACTACAGGTGGTGCTTGAAATCATTAATTTCAATAGTTCAGGATTACAACTCTTATTAGAACACTTGAGAGTCCCCTTCTTCCGAAACAATACTGTAAGAAACAATTTCCAATACATATTGTTAAAGGAATTGGTACCTTTCGGGAGTACCTCAGGGTTCATTTTGGATTTGACTGGAGCGTTCTACACAACTATCAACCTGGGCCCTAAGTCTCTCATACTTATTTTCGCAGTACCCGTCATAGATTGTCGTTATTATTACAGATTTATGTAATAATAAATCATCAGTCTCAAATATATTCAAAATCTCTATAAAACTATTTTGACATTTTATTTTTGAACTTTTTTCATTCGACGGCTTTTGTAATGAAATTAATAGCAAATCTATTCAAATCTCCGGGCTTCGGAAGGCACGTTAAGCCGTTGATCCCGGCTGCCATCTGGTAGTCGTTAAAGGAACAAAGTCAGAGGCCGAAGAACTCTGACACCAGGGTGTGCATGGTCGATAGACCGTGACACCTATTCGAAATAAATATGATGATTCATATTTAGATATTATGTACATCTTTTTGAACGTCAAATTATTTTTTATATTGAAAACTCGTCCCTACGTACTTAAAGGGCTACGTTTCCTGTCTTTTCTACGTAACATTATCCTAACACGATTCATTATCATTTTAGTTTAGCAGTTTATGACCCTCTATCTATACTGTAATATTATAAAACTGAACAGTTTGTTTGTTTGTTTGAACGCGCTCATCTCAGGAACTACTGGTTCAAATTGGAAAATTCTTTTTGTGTTGGATAGTCCATTTATTGAGGAAGGCTTTGGGCTATAAAACATCACGCTGCGACCAATAGGAGCGAAGTATCAATTAAAATGTTTTGAAAACGGGGCAAAATTATTCATCTATACTAAGAAAAAAACTAATTGATCATAATAACAGAAATTGCCGCGGACGAAGTCGCGGGCAACAGCTAGTAGTAGATAAATAGGTTAAATTTTTATATTTATAAATAATCTTTCAGCACGAGAATAGTTATAGTCTTGTTCTATTAAATGGTGACATATGAAGGCTAAGGGCCCTGTACCGCGCAGCACGTGTGTTGAATATGTCAATTCATTATAACTTCGTGTGGAATAGAAGATGATTTGTGACATATTATCGGGAATAGAGCCCTATCTGTTTGTACATGCTGCCATTAAGGCGGTATTGTGTGATGGTTCCCAGTAATCGAGAATTTCGTCAGCCACATAATAGCCCCCACTATTAGTTCGGTTTTGATAATTTTGGGATATTGACGCTTTGTTTTATTCAATTGGTGTGTTCTAATTTTAAATATGAAGTATCCTTACTATTATAAATGAGAAAGTGAGTTCGTTTGTTTGTTTGTTACGCTTTCACGCCGTAACTACTGAACCGATGGTCATGAAATTTTGCATACAAGTTCTCTGGAGTACGGAGATGGACAAAGGCTACCTTTTATCCCAAGAAAAAAGAACTATTCCCAAGGGATCGACATTGACGCGGGCGGAGCCGCGGGCGAAAGCTAGTAATGTAATAAAAGTTATAATTTTTGTACAAACCATAATAACAAATATAAACCAAATATAATTCGACATTCGTAATACAAGACCCAGGAGAATCTGAAAATGATCTATTTCCATCTTGACATGGCCGGGATCTTATCCGGGGCCTTCGGTGTGGCAGCCTGTCATACTGTCCACTATGCCCCAGAGGTCGTCAAAATAAATAAATAAATATAAAAAAAGTAAGTAAGTTGTGAACTTTAAAATGAAATCATATAAATTTTAATGCAAATGAAATTTCTAAAACCGGATCTTCATTGTAGCCTGCATCCGCTCCTTGAAAATGCAATTACAAACGTCTGAACCACTCTCTCATTGTCTTTATTGAAATTAATGCAAAAATCAATCAATTTACTCCCTAGGGCGCACATTTTTCTTCGCACCCTCCTTTTTTATGATTATTAATATTCTCATATAAAAATACGGACGCTAAACAATAGGTGTTGTTAATTTAGTCGTTAAGGATTCATGGGGTGGGGGTGGGTGGTGTTAGCGTCGGTTAGGTGATTGCTACAGTCTGATCGTTTTGTTTAGAAAATATACTTAAAAAATAATGAAACTCCAAATCGAGATACTTTAGAAAAACACCTTAATATTAAATTTTGATAAAAATTTGAAAAGCTTTTTGGGTTTATTCCATGCTTTATAGAATGAAGTTTATAAGTTTTTTTTTTTTATGATAATTAATTAAACTGAACAAGTACTGCTTATATTTTCATACTAGCTGTTTACCCTCGAATTCGTTCGTGTAAATTATCGCATAAGTTACTACGCTAATAATGAAGCGTTATATACGTGAAATATTTATTTTAAATCGATATCAATTGTTTTTAATTTTTTAAATCAAAAGCAATCTTTTTGTGTTGTATAGTCCATTTATTAAAGAAGGCTTTAGGTTATAAAACATCACGCTGCGGCCAATAGGAGCGAAGCATCGATAATTTTTTTTATGAAAACGGGGATAAAATAAATATCTATACTAATTAATCATAATAACAGAAATTGCCGCGGACGAAGTCGCGGGCAACAGCTAGTACGACATAAAATAAATCACCAATACTCACAATACACAGCTGGACAAAAAACTGATCATTTTAATACTTCAATGACAAAGAGTGACCACGTGTTGTGGGGTCACAACCGGTTTAACCAGTTCTCAATAAAACACCATTCATCGAATTTTACAATCGCCCGCGAATTCTATACTCACTATCGACAGTACAAAATCGACTTTATCTGCTTATAAATACAGTTCAAATTAATTTTGTATTGTCAACCAATTCGTAACTAACCATTCAATTGATGAAATCAACTTTATTGTATACACAATAAGGTTTTAAATTAGTTTTAGGAATAGTATTGACCATTGAGCAGACCTGGTCTCGTGTCCAGCTGCTTTTAATCGAAGATCTATTGATGTTATGCTTTTTATTTTTAATGGCTTATTGGTAGTTTTTGTTGTCATTGAATTTCATGCGACATCTGGATTAGGGAATATTTTACTTTTTTTTTTTACTAAATGTTAGATAAGGCAATAATTAATTTTAGTTGCGTATCAAATTTTACAGGGATTTTATCACCTGCAGTGTTCCCTATAGTGGAATCTATAATTAAAATTGACATACATACGTACACACATAGTATCACGTCTTTTTCCCTAGCGGGGTAGACATAGCCCAGGTCTATAAGACATAAAAGCCACGTTTAGCATGTTGGTGGGCGTTAGGTGGAAAACGGAATCAAAATAGTGATGGGTTGCTAGCCGCATCACCTATTGACATGATTCCTCACTTTGATTTCCTCTAGAATTTTCTTGGTAAAATTCCTCTACCCTATGTCTTACTCCGTACCCCAGATAACGTGCATGCAAAATTTCATGATGATCGGTTCAGTAGTAAAGGCGTGAGCGTAACGAACAAACTCACTTTCGCATTTATAATATTAGTTAGGATTTACATCTTAAAGTTTGATATTTATCGAAATTATCACCTTAAATGTAAATGTTTTGTATGAATAAATAAATAAAAAGCTTCAGTTATTTATTTATCTTTTAAAACAAGTCAGTTTTTAAAAGTAATAAAAATTGAGCCGATATTTCTGCCGTCCATTACAAATTAAACTTCGCAAAATTAAATCGTAAATTATGGCGTCGTCATTGTTGCCAGAATTTAGATAGCCAATCAAAAATATTAAAAATTACAACTCATTCAGGGTTCGCGACGAAAAGAAATATATTTCAATTTAATTGAATATTTTCGCAGTTCGCGCCCCGCATGGACAATGGCGTCAAAAGAAATGTCTTGCATAAATTATTTCTTTTTTCTCCACTTCATTGTTTTTGAGCTATCGTTAATATTAATTTTTTGACACGGCTACAAGCGGTCGCTTTTTAATATTCCCGTATTTTTGCTCTTTGTTATTGAAATAGCTGTTTTGATCAGATACTTGTGCGGATGCATATTCATGGTCTGAATTTAAACAATGTTGTCATTGATTTTAGTTTAAAAATACATCGTCTTAAATGAATTGTAGTTTTTCTTTATTATAAATATATAATATATATAAATATATACGGACAAATCACACAGATCGAGCTAGCCCCAAAGTAAGTTCGAGACTTGTGTTATGGGATACTAACTCAACGATACAATATTTTATAACAAATACATATATAGATACACATCCAAGACCCAGGCCAATCTGAAAAAGATCATTTTCCATATTAAATAGTTGATATTTTTCAGATTGGCCTGGGTCAAATGTTTATCTATATATGTATTTGTTATAAAATATAGTATTAGCGCTGAGTTAGTATCCCATAACACAAGTCTCGAACTTATCTTAGGGCTAGCTCAATCTGTATGATTTGTCTGTATTTATTTATTTATTTTATTGTAGAAGAAACTACTGTGGGTTTGATGTGTGCGGACTGTATCAATAAGAAGGCGCTGTGTTGAATACTGGTACCCAATACTATAATATAATATTTTTGTGAATTCCTAATAATGGATGTATTAGGAATTCACAAAAATATAAAAGAGCTCTTATTTATTAAATTACTAGAGACCCGGACCCCGGCTTCGCTCGGGTGCAATGTACATATAAACCTTCCTCTTGAATCACACTATCCATAAAAAAAAACCGTATCAAAATCCGTTGCGTAGTTTTAAAGATCTAAGCATACATAGGGACGGACAGACAGCGACTTTGTTTTATACTATGTAATGACAACAATAGGTGTTTTATGATGCAACACTGACACGTGTTAGCAAAAACTGAATAGATAAAACAACAATCGATATTTTTATCGATATGCGGAATCGAGTCAACGGCCTCCCTGTTATCGCGGGTCAGGACAGTTCCTGCTGTAATTTGGCAAGCGATAAACTCTTTATGTGACCAGTGTTTGTCAAAGTTGACGCGACAAGTGTGAACGCTTATTTTTTTTATTTGTTGTAATAGCTGCAACAGATAAACACATTCTGTGTAACTTTCAAGTTTCTACCTATCACGGGTCAATAGATACAGCTCAGTGGCGGACGGACGGAAACGGTTTTTTATATATATAGGGTCAATCACTCAGAGTATTTTTATAGGTGTTTTATTTTGCATTCACAATGCTTTTGATATACTCTTAATAAATTAAAAAATAAAATATGGTTTTATGGTATACCATTTAGATGTTTTGTATTTTTTCTCAGCAGTGGTCGTTCCGAAACGCTAGTAGCTTATCGATTTTGCAAATATTCAAAATAATAATATGACGTTCAAAAAGAGATACATGATATCCAAATTTAAATAAAATTCTATTTCATTTCATTTTATTTTATTCTTTTTGCTGCACTAAAGTATCATTCATTCATTCAAGTTTTTACACTATGAATAAAAAAATAACTTTAAGAACCGCAGGCTAGCAAATCGATAATTTTTACATAATTGTATTTTTGCACACAGATAGTGGTTATACCGAGTCTATCTTTGTCACCGGATGCTTGTGATTGTGATTTTGGTTGTTCGTGAATACGGTGATTAGAATATCGAATGTTGCTGAGGTTTGTGTATTTTAATTTGAAAAAAACAAAAAAAAAAACATAATATTTTTTTTTTTCATCTTTATGAGTGATGTAAATATCTCAAAAATAATTATGTTTAAGCTTTACTATAAATAACAAGTATTAAAAAAACTTGCTTTCACCCGCGACTCTTTAATGTTTACCCCTCGTAAACAGTACGTTTTCCCGGGATAAAATGTATACTATATTCTTCTCCGTACCTCAGACAACGGGTATGCAAAATATCTTGACGATAGGTTCAGTAGATAGGGCGTGAATGCGTAGCAAACAAACTCATTTATAATATTAGTTAGGATTAGTATACTTTTTCAATCGTAAATTTTACTATTTTTTTTTCTTTTTTTTTGTGTATTCTAAAAGTATGTCCTATTTTTCTCTCTTACTTACAATTCCATAAAAACATATCTGCGAACCATATTAAAAAATAATTTATTGTAAAAAATATGCTATAAAAGAAAAAAAAACTGTTTTAGGTTATTCAATATATTTCATTAATTGTAACATATGAAAAAAAAATTCATTCAATCAATAAAAGTAGAAATCGATAGCCAATTTTCAATTTAACGGGCAAGTCCCTTATCACCTCAAGTTTAAGTTTTAAACCTAAATGATAATACAAGTTCGATATATCAAACCAAATGGCTTACAAGATAGTTAAGCGGCAACATCCATCAATGGCTGTTTCGGCCATCCATCCTATCTCGGGCTAATTTCGAATGTCATAAATTGTAGCATTAATTCAACGACAATGCATTAGGAGACAGTATCCTTCGGGAACTATTCCGATAGATTGGTTAGCATCCTCGTAATTAACGAAATACAATACAAACGAAAATCACCCTTAGCAACTCTAATTTAACTACATTTAGCGTCTTAATTTCTCTGTATTTACTTTGAATTGTGATGTTTTGGAATGGAAATGGGAGGGGGAGGAATTCAATCGAATGTCAATCTTATTAATTGATAGTTTAGGTTTATTTTTGGGGTGTTGCTAGAGATAAGACATTACGTAAATTGTTTAATGTCTTCTAAGAGGATAGCATTGATGTTTTGTTTCGTATTGTATTCGTTGCAGGGAAATTGAATACAAATACTGTTCTATTATTAGTCGTTTTCGCCTGATTGGACAGAATTAGCTTGCAAATGAGTTTTTTCAAAGACAATATAATAGACGTACTTATATGTACACTATTCTTGTCATACTATGATTTAGTCAGGTATTACCTATATTTATTGCGTTGAAACTTAATATATTTTACCGATTTCTCAACTAGGTTTTAACATTATGCATCATACTATGTATATCATTCGTATTTGTTACTAATTGCTATCAATATTCGTGCCCATTCTTTCAAGCAAATAGGTTTATGTATACCGGCTGCTAAAGGACACTAAATTGTAAAAAAAATGGTTATTATACGGTTTTTTTATTTCGCGTAAGTTTTAATCAAAAAATAAGCAGACAGCTGAGCAAAATCCTAACTAATATTATAAATGCGAAAGTGAGTTTGTTTGTATGTGTGTTTGTTACGCTTTCACGCCTTTAAATGAACCGATCACCATATAATTTTGCATACACGTTATCTGGGGTACGGAGAAGGACGTACGGTACATTTTATACCGGGAAAAACTACTGTTCCCGAGGGATCGACATTGACGCAGGCGGAGCCGCGAGCGAAAGCTAGTAATTACATATTTTAGTTTTAACAAACCTGTAACAAACAAGTGTATGACACATGTACCTAAATAAGAGGTACTACCGAGGACCTTCTCGAATAGCATAAGTACACTAAATATATATTAAGTATATCATACAAAAATCAGGCTTACAATCCATCCTTACTCGGTTCAGTTAACGTCAAAGTCGTAGCGTAGATAATAGGTTCGATTCCGCGGGAAGCAATCTTGGTAATTCGCAGATTTTTTTACAATCGTCCGCGTACAATGGCGGTCTATCATGCATGCTATTTTGTGGAGTATTGTCATATTTTGTGGTGGAATGACTACGCCATTTTATATTAAGTATGAGGAAAATTTCTTATGTTTTGCTAAATATTTTTCAGATGTACATTGCTTTTTCCGTATTTAAACAAAACATTACGTTATATACATTACATTACGTACTATCACGTCATTTTTCCTTTGCGGGGTAGATAGAGTCCAGGTATTTAAGACCTAAAAGCCATAAACACATAAACGACACATTATATCTTTAAACTTTTTTAATAGTTGAAACTAATATTATTTTGATATGTAAAACTTAAATTACTTCTTAGTTAGGTATATTATAAATGTAAATGGAAGGATTCCTAATTCACGGAAAAACTTTAGAAAAGCGCATAGGCTGTAAATTACGTGTACAAAGTCGCAGGAAAACGGTAGTAAAACATGAATTACTTGTTTACTTAATACAGCATAAAATAGAGCTGTTATCAAAGGCTACAATATATCTTATCAGATACTTATCAGCCCTAAAGGACCCTTAAGTAAGCCCACACTCCCCTGCAATAAATTGAGAGAGGATTCCTTTAAATACCCTTCGATTATTTATTTAAGACTTTTGGCACCTGACGCCTTTGCCTAAAATATAATTCCTTGTTTTAAGAAGTCTTAGATGATTAATTACTTAATGACTTTGTAATAAAGTTGGAAATCGAACGGTGAATACGCAGAAAGAATTGAAAAAAGAAATCAAACAAGTCTTCTTATTTTAAATACATTTGAATTTTCATTGTGCGATTTAAATACGATCAAATTTGATACATATTTAATACTCTTAAAATGTTTTGTTTTAATTTAAATATCTTTTAATTCTTGATAAATTAGACAAAAATGGTAAGAGATATATATAGATATAGATATTTAGAGTATCCAAAAAATATTGCTTCTTTCTGGGTAACCCTACGTTACTAATATAGGTTGTTTGTTACAGAAAGTATCGTCTTGTTCTGTTTTCAGTTCTAACCCAAAAAATCATCAATTTATAAATGTTTATGGGTAAAATACGTCTTGATAATTAAGAAGTGTGCGTAAGCATTGATGATTGTCGAGTTATTTGCTTAAAATGGAGTCGAGATGTTTTGAATGTGATTGTCTTATATTGGAACAAAGGTTAAGCATATGCTAGCATATAAACATAAGCAACAAGAATAAGCATGTACGTAAACAGACTAAACGAATCTCTACTTGCTGCGATCCTAACAAAACCTCTTTAATAATAATTCGGCAAACCGATACACAGTTAAACACAAACGAGCTTCTTGTACCAATGCTGAGACGAATGTTGCGGAAAATGGACCCCCTGCACCCCCCACCCCAGTCTGTAGGGACGTCTGATTTACGACACGCGGAAGGGGGTGGCTTTTTTTGTTCTTGCTGGTTATTAATTTTAATTTGGATATAGTTTTAAATGCAATGGGTTTTAGCGTAGTATAAAAGCGGACATTTTTGCAATGAGTTTTATCCACATCACTCTTCTGATTATACTCGTATTCGTAATATCAAACCTATAAGAAGGACCTGCCGGCCCATTTGCTAACTTAGTGTACAACGTTTTGATAGAAACTTCAAAATACATTACGTGTTATATATCTTAAATAAAAATTGTCAAACATACAAAAGCCGCAATGTATTTTAAAGTGACTTTAAAAAACCTTGTACACTGAGTTAGTAAATAGGCCTGGTGACCCAAGTACAGGCTTCGCAGGTGTCTCTAGAGTCCTCATAAGATTCGTATTTAAAAATTGTGAACATTGTTTATTTTTATCCTATTGCACAACTTGAGGAGTTAAATGAATAATTTGTATTGATGATATTAATTTAAAAAGGTTATATTGTATGTGTATAGAATAAGTTTAATTAAATTTAAATCCATACTGTTGGTCTGTGAAGTACCTATTCAAATAGAATATTGAATCAAAAAAAGATGGTTGAAGTTTGTATTGATTCATAATACTCGTATCCAGTTTCAATACACGTTGCAACGACGTATTCTAACCTGATGACGTCCCTGAGATCTCGAACATACATATGCCAGGGACGTAATTGGGCCATGAAAATATAAAAAAAATGTTTGGAATATTGTCAATGACAACCCTGTGTCTGCCTCTTTCCGATCGTCAGTGCGCCCTCATCCCTACAATAATACAATTAATTCCCCACGCTGCGACTTATAAATTTCTTAAAGGCAACCCTTTTACGGACCTTTCACATTGAACTAATCAATCGCTGCTAATTAAGACAGATAAAAATATGTCTTATAATTGTACAAAGGATTTTTGTATCCATGTTTAAAAAATGCGTCTTTGGTATTAAAAAAAAGTTTATTTCAACTTGCCCTTGCTTAATATATTTTAAATATTAATCCTCTTGATAAGCCTCCTTTGGGCGTACGTCCGTCCATCTGTCACGGTCACGGAGCTGTATCTATTGAACCGCAATACAAATTAAAAACTTTCACACGTATATATCTATTGCCGTTATAACAACAAATATGTACGGAACCTTTCGTGTCCAGACTCTCACTTGGCCGGTTTATTTTTACATGTGAAGTGTGTAAGCTCCATTTGTCGGTACTGGTGTCGGAGGAGGCGCTAGTAGGTGATTGCTTGCATCCGAAGATTGTGTTGTTTTCAAACGACAGTGCGTAGGATCGTCTAACACACCGCCGAATTTGTAAACGCATTGTTACTTTAATATCTTGCTCATCATCATCATCATTTCGAGTAGGTGTCACGGTCAATCGACCATGCACACCCTGGTGTCAGAGTTCTTCGGAACCGCCTCTCGGCCTTTAACGACCACCAGATGGCAGCCGGGACCACCGGCTTAACGTGCCTTCCGAAGCACGTCTTCATCATCTTTATTATCAGACAATCAGGTGATTCAAGCCTGCAATGTCCTAACCTAACTGGAAACAACTAAACAAAGTATGCTTCCGGTGGGAATCGAACCCACGGCCCCCGGGTCAACAGGCAAACGCCTTAACCACTGGACCACGGCGGCTGTTAAATATCTTGCTTAATAATTATGATACTAATCAAAACAACCAATTTTGTAGTGAAATATCACTCGGTATGACCATTATTTTTACGAACAAACTTTTATTCATTTTCATGTCTATGCATTTTTTAAATAACATTCACAATGAAAATAAAGAAAATACAGTCATAATTTAAAAATAATGTAATTATACACTAAGTGTACAAATCCATTACTTTATTATTTTGAATTTCATTGAGAATACAAGACATAAATACATAGTATCACATCTTTTTCCCTTGCGGGGTAGACTGACCCCAGGTCTTTATTTCCATATTCCCTTATGCCACATTTAGCATGTTGGAGGGTGTGTAGGTAGCAAACGGAATCAAATAGTGGGTTGCTAGCCGCATCGCCTATTGACATGATTCCGCAGATTTTAGCACAATCCCTCGATTGGCTTTTACGATCTGCGCGGGAAAAGATGCAGCTGGCACTTTCTACGTTTTTTCTTTACTGCCAGACCAGCATGGAAGAGATTTAGAATACAAAACTTACCTCACTTCTTATTTTTCAAATGCCCTTGAAAAATTAATGAAAATTGACTGTCATGGTCACAGGGACGCCAGATAAATCATTAAGGTCATCATTATCTCTAATTTTATTATTTCCGATAAAAACGAATGAAGAGTACAATAACACGATATTGTACTTACTATGTACCAAAACTAATGGAGTTACAAAATAAAACGTTTATATTTTATCTTAATTATCAAGAATATTTCTAGCTTATATTATCAAGAAAATCAGAAATATTTTAAAAAGACACTAAGATTAATAGTATCATCATATTTTTATGTTATCTTAGTGCATAAAAACCTACAATTTGTTATTTTATTTCAAACGATAATTTCCTCTCCGATTTTACATTTAAATTTCGAATTTGATTACGTGGTCAAGCCACAAATTCGAAATTTAAATGTAAAACCAAAACACTTTTTTATCAATTCCATATTCAAAAATTTATAACAATAATTTGTCATAGAGCTCTTGTTACACAGAATTGGGTCTTTTAACATCGGCTATCGAATGATTCGGCTACAAATTGCGCTTCCCTTCCCCCGTTTCCAAATGGTCGGCTTTCTTGCGTTCCCTTGTTACATTTAAATATGGTGGCTTGCGTGCACGGTTTATTTGGTACATTCCTCGGTTTTTTGTAAGATAATAGACTTATTGGTACGATAAGGAATGTATTTTGTGTTCTGAGAACGTATTTAATCGTGACTTATGTTAGCAGTATCAAGTGCCTATTGATATAAAAAAAAATTGAACTTTCCTTCCATGCTGGTCCTCCTTCCGCGCAAATCGTAAAAGCCGATCGAGGGACTGGGCGAAAATCTGGGGAATCATATTAGTAAGCGATGCGGCTAGCAACCCATCACTATTTTGATTCCGTATTACACCTTATGCCCACCAATATGCTTAACGTGGCCTATAGGTCTTAAAGACCTGAGCTCTATCTACCCTTCAAGAGAAAAAGAGTGATGTATATATGAGTATGAGTATAAGTATAAGTATGTAATATTGAACTTATAATAAATATTTAAAGTGTAACATTATTTTTCAATTTCTCTATTCTTTTTGTTTCAGGTAAGCTGAGGAGACACATATACGTCTTCAAATAAGTACTTAGTGAAGTTGAATGTTATCCGAATATAAAGGAGATTAGTTCAGTCAGTGACAGCAAGAGACAAAGACAATCGATGCATTAAACCCACTTAGCACAGCACAATCAAACAAATGGTCGAAATTTGTCAATACCATCGAATTGTTTTAAATACTGGCCATTAATAGTGGTAATCTCGAACCGTCAAACGATTACTCGAATCGCGTGACGATTAAAAGCGTCCATTTTTAAAAAGCAGGCTCTTTATCGACTGTCAGTTGTTTGCCGATAAGTACCGTAGCAATACTGGCTGGTAATCCTTTAGCTGTCATCCACTTAATAGTCGCCCACGAACGAAGGCAGGAATGATTCCAAAATTAAAAATAAATTCGAGTTCGATTTATCAAAATTTGAAAATTGTTTGTGGAATCGAATGGCGTCATCACCATCACAGATCACAGTAAAAAAGTAAGATAACGATCAACACATTTTTAATCACAGTTATGATATTTTCAAAATTATTTCGACAATCGCTCAAAAATACAGTTTCTTCCGCCTCCATTAACTCAAGCATCCGATCAAAAGTTTCCAAACCATAAACTGTCAATAAAAGAAAACGTAAAACCCTCATCTGCATATTCCCGCCATTAAAACAAAAACGAATAATTATTTGCTATGCTATACGAGACAAAATTAATAACCCGTTGCCGGTTGTAGCATTTTTACGTAGTCGCGCCAAGACATATCGATTTCGCATTATTTTGCGTTGTCATTAATAATTTTAATTAATTAATGTGTGGGGTGTTTGTATAGGTGCCCATTGTGGAACACGGGGATGATTTATGCGTGTCTTTAGACACATCTCGGAACGGCTCATTGATTTTTGATGACTGTTAGAATTTGCGCGAGACAAAACATTTAATGTTACATATACGTACATACAGAAACACATTCATGTATTTATCCTCTTGAATATCTCCTTTGTAAAGTATAAAAAGTCTTAATCTCTTACAAGCTTATTAAAAAAAAACACTTCTTTGCTTATTAATATAAACAGTGTCATTCGGGATGATGGAACGACACATCCAAATCTGTAGAGGCATTTAGAAATTGAGATGCATTTAGAAGGTGATAAGAAGGAAACTTAGACCCTGGAAGCATCATATAGTCGTGTAAAAAGGTTGCCGTAAGGTATTCTAAAAAATACAAAATGACCTACACACAAACCACTAAAGGTAATAAAATAAAATTATCACAAAGAAATAATTCATACGTTTTTCAATAATTAGATTAGCATATATTATACAATTCACCGTAATAATTATTCATACATTGTAACGATCAATAATGATTTGAATACAGCCAGCTTAACTTCTATAAGTCGAGAACGTAGCAAAAACAAGGGTATTTTTTACCACATCACAGAAACGGGTGCTACCCACACAGTTGATTAATTACACACATTTATTAGTAAAATTCTCTGATTCTAAAGGGGTAGGAGAAGGGTTAGTTATGTCATTAATATTTATTTCGCATACATAAGTTATTTCGTGTAATTTCGTTAGATTGATCGTCGCAGAGTCATGATTTTAATAAGAATTTCTTAATAACTATGTATACATCGTTCAATTTACTTACTTCGCTTCAATTTTCTTCGAGTCATTAAGAAATCTTGAAAAACTTATTCTCTAATTCAATTTCGGTATGTTTATCGTAAATGAAGACTTTTTAAAAGAGCCATTTAAAAAATTTAAAATTAGATAGATTACGATGGCGGCGACAAAAAGGCAATTAATAGTGTCAGAGATGATAATCTTATCGCGACTTTTTTAAACTATTATTATTTATTATAATTACTATTATATTAATTGATTATTTTATATAAATATAATTTCACACTTGACTAGCATCAACGCTACCAGTGAGTAAACTATAGTTTTTATAATGTCACTGAAATATTCATGATTACTATATTTTTTTCTAGTTTAATCTGTAGTCAAGATGTGAACTATGGAACTTTTCATACTGTAGTATTATTAAGTATTCTGTAACTGTAGTTTCACATATCCGTAATACCAGTAGCATACATACATAGTATCACGTCCTTTTTTCTTTACGGGGTAGACAGAGCCTAGGTATATACGATTTTATGGCCACATTTAGCATGTGGGAGAGTGTGTAGATGGAAAACAGAATCAAAATAGTGATGTGTTGCTAGCCGCATCGCCTAATAACATAATTCCGCAGATTTCGCCCAGTAGCATCATTTTTAATTTGTTTCAATTTTAAATCATATGTATTGTCTGACTTATAAATTTACTGTAGAAGTTTAATACAAAAACTGATTATTATACCCAAAAAACGTTTAATCGAATCCGCACCCTTCCTAAACTGCAACGAAAAACTCAATACCACCATAAATATAAAGCTGAAGATAAAGATCATTAATTGCAAAAGCAAAGCGAGAAACGCGAAAATTTGAGTGTAGAACAGTCGGTTCATGTCAAAAAGCAGGTTTGGTCACGCGAAGAGCGGGAACGTTTCAGCAACGGGCACTGTGTTAAAACTGCTGTTATTTAGGCTTTCGGTACACGGGGAGAGTAAACGGAAGAGTAGGTACTAAGTTTTATAGAGCATTTGTGGTATATTCAAAATTGGAATAAGTATAAAAGCCAGGTTATTTATCTACTTGTCTTTTCCCTGAAACCAACAGGCACAGTGACAGCAAATATTATAAGAATAGACCCCTTATCCAAAAACTCCCGAATCAAAATCTAATCTGTTTCTCTGAGTTTGCAACGCAATCTCTCTAGATTTTAGAAAAAGGAATACATTGTGACGTAACAAAACCTACACTAATCTGTCGGACTAATAGCCAAAGCTACGGGAGATGCCTTTAAATAGCTTGAAAATCACAAACACTCGCTATAATGAGAACATCACTGGACTCGTGTGAACAGGCTTTACTCCTAACACGGTGTTGCCGTGTCGTTGCTTAAAAAGTTTAAATGTTATCATGGCGCCGCTAAATAATCTTTCGCATGCCCACAGATAATAAAACTGCATTATCAGTTTGGTGCAAGTTTGGAATCGGATCGCCGATATTTTGGATGGTTAAGGATTTAAAACGATTTGGGGAACACTGTTTAGGCACTGGAATTTAAACCCTATAATACACAGTATGTAAATTTTGAATCAGTGATAGAATAATAATATTTATTGGTATTTTACTTTTACTTTTACCAAATCTCACGACTTCGTACACGTACGCACCCTAAGTACATATCGCAAAAAATGCTGACATATTTCAGAAAAAAAAGTATCTTAGAGGTATGCGTAAATGTCAGATATAAAAAGGTATACCTGTGTGCCAATATTCATCCAAATTATCAATGTTTTTTCACTACTACATCCAAACACAAAATCATTCTTACTTTTACGTAATTTTGATCATCTTCTTACATTACTACACCTCTTAGTAGTCTAGGACTATTAAAAATCGATAAAGTGCGAGTTAGACTCACACACGGAGGGATACTTCATTTTTTTTTAAGTTCTTGCTAAAAATTTTAGGCCCGGATTTATTTACTTTATTTATAACATAAGACCTTCCTTCGTGCCAACTTTCATGATTCTAGGTCTACAGGAAGTACCCTAGGTTTTGATTCTGAGTTAATTGGAAAAAGTACAACATAATCGGCCATATCTTATGATCATATTAACCTAAATTAGAAGATTGATTCTTTCAGTTCCAAAAAATCGTAGATTGCAATAAGTAATACTAATTTCAATTTAACGCGTCCGTGTGTTTTTGAGTAAAATGATCTTGACAAACAAAAAACCGAGTGATTCTATAAGGATTCCGTATTACCTTTTAAGATACGGAACCCTAAAAGTCAATGGCAGAGCCTTATACAGAATCATGAGACATGAACCATCATCGTCATTATTTTTTAGAACTTCATTATTATTACTTATCGGTGGAGTATTTTTCTTCTTTCTCGATCCTCCGCTATCTCCTTAACCTTTCTATACGACACCACTTTGGCCTTCGCTTTTATTTCATTTATGATCCTCCTCGGCCTTCCCTTATAAAATCTATAATTCCTACGCATTTTTGAACATCAAGGCTTACAGACATACAGACAGACTATATACATCAGATGGTATCACAGTCACCCTTGCAATATTTTAATCTACCCCTTTCGGTACATCTCACCCTTGGCGACTTGATCAATCGATTGGGTTTGTCCACCCCTATTATTTACTCATTATTCTTATGTGTATATACCAACCCCTCTGTAACGTAAGTTAAGTAACTTTCAATGCATGATGGGTGGTCGTTGCAATTATCCTCTAAATACATTCTACACAAAATAATTAGTTACATATTTTTTTTTATCTTTGCATCCAAATATCATAAGATTTACAATTTTCCAAGATGGCGGAATTAAAGATCGGAATCGTGAAACATAAATAGCCACAGGTGGCTAGCACACCTCATATTTGTAATAATCCTTAGGTTTATGTTGTATGATTGACTTTAACAATCTACGTGGAAAGAGAAGCAGCTGGCTGGCATTTTATAGATTTTCAATTTGGCTGGCAGATTAGCTGTACTTAATGTTGTTTATTTTTCGTATGTTTAACTGTTTAACACTGGTGTCAGATTCTTAACCTAAAAAAGCTTAATTTTTAAGTGACCTGAACAGATATATAAAATATGTACATGTATCAAATAACCAATCAATCCGAATCGATACAGCACACATACAAGTGACCCTTAATCTACCCCCTCGACCCTCTAAGGCGGAGTGTACACTATAGGGTACAATCGTGATTTTTGAACCCCTTCTCTCGATGTCCCGGGAGATCACACCCTTACACAACTTCGACATTAAACTTGAATAATATATAACAATTATAATTACGCCCGTGGGTACATATCTTTTTTGTATATAATTAAAATATATATAAAAATAGCAGTCGTTTACGTAGTAAACTAATTTGTTCTAATTTTTAAAGCAAATTGGAATTATCCCAACAAATTAAAAATGTATTCAGGTAAGTCATTAATGAGCATTAAAAATTAAGACTGATATTAAATCCACTTATAACTTCTTAATCTTAGAGTTCGTAGTATGTAATTAAATAAGTTACGTCATTCTATTTATATAAAGGAGTACAGCAGGTCATCCGTCTCAAGCTTTGTCAAAAATCAACAAAATTTATCAGCAACATGCTTGGTTAGTAATTATTTTATATCTTCTTTCAAATCCGATAAAAAATATTAGTTCCTATTCCTGTTTGTTATATTTGGCTATGTTTCTTTATTTCTTAAAATACTTTTATGTTGTGTTAAGTTATAATTAGTAATAATTAATATCACAACACAAATAGTTTATATTTATTTATATTCACCATTACCATTCGACAAAAGTAAAAAGGCATGTTCATTAAAGATAACGTAAAAACAGCCATTTTCTTCAAAATGCAAAACCAAAACATCAGCCAAAAGGGACATTATCTAAACATAACAAACCCCGATCATAAAAACCTTGCACGCCATGCCTCAAACGATCGAACAGTCGTATCGTCCGTCTGTAACCCTTTCGTATAGAGAAATTAACCCTTTCGATACAAGGTGAACAACCCGGGTGAAAAAGACCCTTCTTTGGACGCGGCGTAAGGTGGAAGTGAAGGCGGACGATGGTGTCAAAAGTTATTTATTGAACTTCACATGCACGGACCAAATCGTCCATGTAGAAAAATATCATATCATAAATGCGTACAATTAAAATAAAATTAAACAGGCATATGGAATTTTGGTATTAAAAATGAGTTTGTAAATTACCGTAATATAGTATGCGTAATATTAATATAAAAAGCACAATATTAAAACATGATAATATTACAAAGTAACTTTTTTCTAAACTTCATTGATCATATGCGAAAATTGAAATTTAATTTTTCATCTACCAATATACATTAGGGTAAAATTAAGGGTTTTTTTTATTCATGTTAGAATATTTATAATATTTTACTGTAGTTTTTTCTACAACGCTTCTGCTTATGTCTTAAAAATACATCCGGCCTTCATCCGCGGGACAACACGACATGTAACGAATATTCATATCTACATTTTTACCGATGAAATAAAAAGCGGCCGTTTAGATAAATCTGGCTCAACCCCAGAAGGGACTTTTATTAAAAGTTTTAATTAAGTGTGTTATTAGTACCTATGTAGTTATGAAGTAAAAAAATCTTGTATTGAATACGACAAATAAAAACTATTACATACCGACCAAAATATCAAGATTTTAATGTCTTGTACAATAATAAATTTACTCATTCGCGCCAAGACGCAAAAAGTTTGACATTGACAGTTTTAATGACGAGTGACATTTCTGAGACGGTAGCGCCATCTACTCCACGATTCGCTTCACGTCAAAAATAGACGTTGTGCACAATTTTGTCGTTAATCATATCATGACAGGCGTATGATGTCGTGAATCAAATCCAACATGTCCGCCGTCTCAAGGTGTAAAAATAATCGTGTCATATTCACTGCTATTCGAATGACACTGTTCGGAAATATCTCGAGCTCGATTTCAACTATCAATTTACAAGACCTTTTTACAAATAATAATCCTTGATTTACAACGTCATCAACATAGATTCTAGAAATAAAGAAAGTAGTAATTCCTTAAATTCTCACTCAATACGGGACCAAATTAGATCTAGCTTTCTCCTACTATTTAGGCACTTAATTTTTTCTGTCTTACATTAATACTATGTTTGTATTATTCTAATATTATTGTAGGGAAAATATTTTTCTTTATTCATCTAAAACAATTCATATTTTATTAACACATCCCAAAATCCTTAATAAATAAAGAAACCTTACAAATTCAACTGCCAGTAATTTTCTAAGAGAAATTAATTAATACAACATATCAGGACAGTAATAAGGATTTCAATAATCAAATCCCAGAAAATCTCAAATTTCGTACAGATTCATGGAACAAATGGAAATAATCAGAATCAGAGGCATCATTAAATATCTGCGTATGATAGCTAACATAACGGAAAGTAAATTAATTCAGGAGTTGGCAAACAAAAAATAAATTGTTCGCTCCCAAAACAATAAGACTGGAGTTTTATGAAAGGAAGCCTCATGTCGAGGAATATCGCCCCCATTAATTATTCTGAACCATCAAGCAATCGTGAAAATCAGGATTCGTAATAAACGTGGTCTGAAAAGCGAATGTGTGTCAAATTACTGGAAGCCAAAGCGACAAACAACGCGAAAATTGTCTATTCCTCCAACATTTTTAAAATTTTCCAGCCAGTAATTCGAAAATCAAATTTTTAAATTCTGTAGCCACGGAACGGAATGTGCAAAACAAAAGTTTGTACCGCAAAATTAATAATTTCTCCCCACCTCCTCGTTACAGAACGATATACTTTTGAATCCGAACCGATGCGTTTGATATTTTAAATATCATTGTGTACGGGTGTATTGAACCTTACGCACACTGACGAATCAACCTCATGCATATTTATAAACTTAATGTGTATATTATTTAATGTCTGAGTGTGTGCGTTCGGGAGGGTTCTTAATAACAGATATTCAATCAAATCAACCCCTTTTCCTGCTATCTTTTGGCCGATGCATCTCCCTCCGATGGTTCATACTACACTTACTCTATGAGTGATGAAAGTGCTAAATATTTGTCATTAATATAATATGAGATATTGCTGTTACCATGTTCGTGTTAAGTAAAACCATTATTATTACTGAAAACAATTTAGGTTATAATAATTTTGTAAGAATGGAGGAGGTGACTGGTAGTTTTTCATACGTTATAGGTGTTCCCGTAATTGTAAATTAGAAGTTGTAGACGCCATAACTTTTTTACAACCAAACGTATAATTTGAATGGGAACTCCCTATCATTATTATTTCTAAGGATTATTGTCGATCTAAGATTGTCGGTGCCGATCTATTGTGCAGCTAATTTGCATACGAATGTAACCCTTTGTTCGCCAGCTATTACGCTCCAGCGAAAAAATGCGACAAACTAACTAATCATGCACGTTTTTGCGATAATATTTTACGAGCACCGTTAGCCTTGGCTGTATAGATTTCGATACCCTTGTTTCATAAAAAGAATTTCAATCTGGCTAATAGGTATTCGATTCTCTTGCTTTAAAAAATGTTTGGTCTATAAATTTGAATAAAATTTTTCTTGTCAGAGTCAAAAGTCAATATAACACCTATATTCGAAACAAACACTGTAATATTTGCATCTCCGTTTACCAGAAGCCGTGGAATGTATTATCCGAGTGTCCATCTGTTTATATTTCTCTCAACAAACATACGTAGCTGGCCACACAGAGAAATTAAAATTAAAACCACCATATTATGACCACTCATCAATATTGAACACGCAAAACAAAGGTGCGGCCAGACCGAAAAAAGAATGAAACATATATAATGCATCAGTGAATCGTAGAATTTAAACAGTATCGCGTATGAAACGGGTAAGTGTATAAATCTTGTGGCGGTGGTGTGCGGCTGTCTGGCCAGGGCCTAGCCCAACATGTAAATGTATAGATATTTAAAATATTCCCTTTGATTCCAACGATAATTTCGTTCTGAACCGTCTAGATATTGCAGCGTCAACATAAACACTTGAATATTTCCACTCTTTGAAAGTTTTGCTCTATGGCTTGTTGGTTCCTCTTTGAATAGTGGCGTTCGAAATTCAAAAGTGAGTTGGATGCTCGAACGTCAAATTTGGAATTAGAATGAAAGGCAATTCGGAAATCATATTGTAGACAACATCGGCATTGCGATTGACAATACGCGACACGGCGAAACAGCGCAGTCGGGAAACTTTTTCGCGGAACGAGTTCGGGCAAAGTTCGCTTTGTTCCCCGCAATCATACGATATTTTGTAAGGATGCGACCGTCGCTCGTCCTTTTGCGAACCGTACCCGATTTCCAAACCTCTGATTCCAACTTTTAAGCATCTCGTTCCGCCATCGAATATTGCATTTCCGTGTATGTTTAATTTGATATTTGTTCAGAACTAGTTTATAGTCGGTATCAGTATATCATTCCCAGAATATTCACTTCAAACGCGGATTCCTATAAATGTTTTTGGAGGCACGAAGCTGTAACGATTGGGCCAATAACACTCAGATTCTAGTTATTTCTATTGTATACAATAGCACCCCACATAGTCACCCTCCGAGAAAAAAATAATAAATTATTTTAGTTAGTATGCAAATAAGCGCGGCCCGATATTTTAAGTTACACCCCATTGGTATCGTGCTGTTTTTTTTTCAAATATCTGTTCTCTATGGTTCGGAAGAATGTTTGTTTTTGCGAAACTTTTAAAAAGATGATTTAGCTACAAATTTGAATTTGGAATTAGGGATGTTCTTGAATCTCGATTGTGCTTGTTTTTGCATCTTGTTTTTTCGACCCTCCGCGTTTAATCTAGATCTGAGAATACACGTCTGTGTGAGATAGGGCAATGATATTTAATTCGAAGGGTAGAATATCTAATCGATTTTAATTTTATGCGCGCATCCCGTCTCGGTTGGCGTTATTTGTTTTTTATGTAAATATTCCCGATCTCTTATTCAGTCGAGTGGCATCCATTTTGCGGCGTTTTTCCTGTTCCGAAGTTTTGTTATTTGTAAATTTTACAATGAGTTTAAGCGTTCGTGTGGTTGATATGTCAATATTGCTTCAGACTTCGAATTTGAATTAATTATTTTTATCACATTGATTCATCCTTTCTATGTTTGAGATAATTTCAAGCAAGTTGAGTACTCACCTTGTGAAAAGTTTGCCGAAAACGTTACCCCGTGGCTGTGGAGCGGATGTGCTAAGAATTGCACTTGCGGTTTATATTCCCTGTATAGAAATTCATTCGCTTATGATGGGTTAGCTATTAAAACTCTATTTTTTATTGTAAACAATAATTAAGATATTTTAGATTATCAAATGTTGTAAGATAGAGTCTTTAATAAACCTACCTAACACCGAATTTTAATTAGAAGGCGTCTATCACCCCGATATTTGACGGCACCGATATACGTGCTACAACAGGGTACCCACAAAATTAATATAGCCGAGAGCTACGTCAAAAATCATTATATTTTATGAGCGGACGAAATAAATGACGCTTATACGGTTCTGGTGGAAAGTTTATATTCAAATTTCACTCAGTCCGTCGGTCCGGCATCTCCAAGGATCAATTTACATATTTTCACAGGTTTCGACGATTACATTTAATGTTAGATATGTATGCGGAACTGTGGACATTGCTTTCGAACGAAACAACTTGGATGAATTTGAAAAATAGCTCGTCCTGGCTGTAAGGACTTTGGTTGCTTTGCTTAATTGTTTAAAAAAATTAATGTTACTAAACGAGAATTATGCCTTGCATTTTTTAAAATGAGATTTGAATATAGAACTGTCTGGATTATTCGTGTTTTAATTCTTAAAAAATAACGCTCAGCTTTAGCAACAGTGTTCCCGCCTCTGGAATGAAGTTACGTTCCACACCGAATTCTGAATAATTTTCTTCAAACATACGTCTCCCGTATTTTCAAATTACACGTGTGTTCAACAATGAAAATTCCAATTATTTCTCTCAAAACGACAAACTAAATAATGAAGGGCGTTAACAAAGCAAAACTCGACAATATATGAACATTATTTGGATACAATCCACAAATTAATTCTAAAGAAGGCGAATATCAAAAATAAAGTAACAAAAGCGGAATTTGTGTTCAATTAAAATTAAGACGAGTGAAATAATGATGTGGGTTTGTTTGGTCGTGGGGTGAGGTGTGCCATACGTGAGGTTTGGCACCAATTAATGATATATTAATGGAATTAAATTACTTTACTACTTTTCTATAGACTCTAATTTTAACAGACAGATTACCAAATAAATGGTGTTAAAAAAGAGCACTAAATATAATCTTCGGAAATCGAATTCAAACTTTTACACAATGGCAATTTAGGCACCTTCATAACTTTAAATTCAAACTAACTATTCAAAACCATTTCGTAAAATCAATTCCCAAATGCGAATTGAGAGCATTAATATTACAAAATTTGATTATCCCATAAAAGATTCGTCCCATAAAACTCATAGTTGCTATAGTGTACCGCTGTTCGAATTAGGAACCCTTTTGATCGTCTACTTGCCCCCCTTCCCACCCTCCCGCCGCCTGCCATTCATTTTCATAATAAAATCGTAACAAACGGCACAGGTAACAAAATATGGAGAGAGATCCGAAATTTATGTGAACGCAACACCACGATTTATGTCGAAACTTAAGATCGTAGATAGAACCCTATAGATGAAGAGGGAAAAATCTCAACAATAGTCAGATAAGGCTGTGATTGCGTCGCACTAAACACCTTTGTAATAGAACGTGACATGTCTTTTAATACATAATTATGTCTTCTGAGAAAAACTTAACTTTCAACTTAAGAGTTATCAATGACATTCGTTTAAAAACTTTTGATTTGTCTTTAACATTATAATACAATACTGTTCTAAAATCAAACATCTATCATTTGCAGCCTAATCCACACTTCGCAACAGTTTGGAAGGCCCAATCAATCTGTCTGTATGAGATACAGCCTCTAAAATCTAACTATTGTTCGGGAATAGGGAAATTTCCATTTGGATTTATTCATTTGTCTAACTATTGTCGGGCGGGCTCCCAATATCGTATTTATTCATAATTGTCTTCGCAAATATAGTCTATTCATTTTAGCGTGGATTTTATATCAGCCGTTTCGTCATAGACATTATTTTCGAACTGTCAAAGACTCAAGGAAATGTCTGAGTGGTTTATTGAAAAGATTAGTAGCAATATACCTAATCCGTGAATATAATCGAAGGAACGCGAAGGAAATCACGTTCCGTTTCTCATAAACCGAAAATCCGCCATTGTGGCAATAAATTTAACGGCGAACGCCGATAAGAATCTTGCAGACGCAATTTTCATAGATATAGCTCAATTAACAATTGGTTTCAATCGTGAAGACGTTCTGGATATAATAAAGTACCCCCATGCCGGGGGTGGCTCGAGGCAATCTTATTTCTGTTTGTAATATTGCGGTGTCAATTTCGCATATTGAAGTGTGAGCTTGAATATGGAGTACACAATTGTCTATAGATTGGAGAAGTTTCGTTTCTATTTGTAGATTCTGAATTGAAATCTTTGTCTTTGATCTGTCTCATGGTATTAAGCTCAGTTACTACGCGCTTCCTAAAAAAGATTGATTTCTAACAAAACATAACAAAAAGACCGAATAATCAAACACAATAGCATTTGAAAATCCACAAATGTTACACAAAACGATACTAAAATGCACCCTCAGAAATCAAATCAAACATTCAATAAACATACTCAAACATGTGAATAAAAAATACGCAAACAAACGTCGCTATAAAAAAAAATCGATCGGCCATTGTGTGAAGAAGAATTAGGTACAATAGCCGATTGTGGTTCCGTCAACGAGTTCCATATTGAAAAAACCGTCACCCCACGGAACCAAAGGCATTAATATCAATCTATCAATAATCCTCAAGGCCGAGGCGTGAGCAATTGATCAATAAGCGATAATAAAAAACCCTATTTTTTTCTCCCCTCGATTACGACTTATCGACTATACCCGATCGGTTCCACGCACTATGTTTTGATTGCGTTCTAAATTTCAAAATAGAGTTGTCTATTGTGTCCCTTTTTAATTCTCTATGGTTTGTTTTGATTTTATTTAATTTATTCCAATTCCAATTCGATAAATCAATTGAAAGATATCGATAGGGATTGTTGAATTTTATTTGAATGTAATTTGTAAGTGGCAAATCAAATTATGAATGATATGACTTTTTAATCATTACTAAGAAAGTATGTACTATTTGGAAAAATAAAGGTGGTAAAGGGAAATTACAATACAGGGTATTAATAATCTACAAATAATAATTGATAAATTTTAATGATTTGAGATAATCAGCGGACAGCAGAAAAAGTACAAAGTCATTTTCAGTATAAAGTTTGTTTTGATATTAATAGCTGAACCCTTAGCGTAACCTCGACCTCCTTTATAATATTTGACTGGGCCTATTGTTTTTGAACCTCAGCTAGGAATAGCTGTCCGTACCATTACATTTATCAACAGGTAGTTAGGTTCCCCCGTAGTTTACGCACCTATCAATGGGCTGTGTTCGTTCGTACTTAATCGTTGTATGTGCATGTTAGTTTTGCTAAATGGTCTTTTCTCTTGTGATCTTCATTTCTGAGTAAGTTACTTTTCCCTGGTAAAGTTGCATGGTGTGTGTGACCTAATAAGTAGGACGGGAGTATCTTGCAAAAATACTTTAGATTTCGAAAATCAAAATTAAGTAGCACCAAAAAGTTGAGTTCATAAGTAACAAGGGATACTAGTTTGTAGCTTTTGAACAATAATTTAATAAGTATTATTTAAAATATGAATTGACATGACAAAGTGGCTAAAAAGGCCGATGTTCTGAAAAATCTTTGAATAGTCTCCTTAATATATCCCAGATTTTTGATAACATTTGTACTTTTTGGATAGACTGAGATTTTTGAAAGTACGAGTATAAAGTGGATGCTGACCTCGGAGAAAAGAAAAAACGTATTATGTGCCAGCTGCTACTCTTCCCGCGCAGATTGTAAAAGCCGATCGAGGAATTGGGCTAAAATTGCGGAATCATGTCAAGAGGCGATGCGGCTAACAACCCATCACTATATTAATTCCGTTTTCCATGTAAACGCCCTCCAACATGCTAAATGTGGCCATAAGGTCTTGTAGTCCTTATCTCTATCTACTCCGCAAGGGAAAAAAGACGTGATACTATGTATGTATGTATAAAGTAACTTGACTGAATTCACAAAGGCGATCACATATGAATTATGTTATAGTGTAAGAAATACGGATGGCTAGGTGGTAACATACTGTAAACTAGTGTATACAGGTCAATGAAATAATTAACTACCTACTCTATTACATTGGGTAATACTGTAAAAATAGAGTAAGTGAATGAATAAATAAATAAAAAGTGGGTAAGTGATGCTCATCACAGACACGTCTGAATAATTAAGTTAAACGTACAACAAATTATTTCTGTAGCTTTTTGCAGACAGTCTTCATAACCTATGCTCTTTACCGAGCCAGACTAAGAAGTCGCGAAGTAAATATTAAACAGTACACTCGTAGAAAACATGACGAAATACAAATCAAATATTAATTGCGATCACATCACACACGAATAAGAGACACATTAAAAAATCGATACCAAACCGAGGTCGTACAATTAAGACTCGGAGCATCCCTCAAACGTCACGGCCCTTACACATCGCGAAACACACCCACTGGCCTTAAAACAAACAAAATAAAGGCGATAATGCTTTAAAAAACATGTTGTCGACCGCAAAGACGTAAAGAACGCGGCAAAAATAAGGGGAGGTTGGGCTATTTAGGCAATATGCAAAAGTTGGGGTGGTCGAGGGGGGTTGGACCCTCCGGGGGGCCGTGATTAGGCCGTGTGTGACGATGCGCATCTTCTGCCCGTATTACCCTTTCGTTTTCCTTCCGATAGCGGCCTTTGTACGGCTGCCTTTAGTTATCTGCTAGTAAAGATCACACGCCGCCGATTCTTGACGTCTGAACATTTTTCTCGATGAGGACTATTGATTGCGACTTTCATGTTCGAGTTTGATGTTTTCCGCTTTGTACTTCAAAGATTAGAGGGATGATTAGTAGGCTGGTTTATTTGAATGCGGTTTTTTCGATATCCTCATCAAAGGTATGATGACAGCTTTTATGCTGCACAAAGTTGGTCTACTTTTCGTATTTACTGGTTTGTATTGCAGACTATTGATCAATAAAAAATAATTAAAAAAATTAAGAAGCACGCTTTTCATCAAATTATTGCATTCGTCCTTGATAAGTCTACAATTTTTTTTATTAAATTGGACCATTTGAAGTGGGTCAAAATCGAGTTCAAAGAAGTCGGTTACAAAAAACATACATGTGAAGCTAAGAAAAAGCGTGTACTATAAGCTGTAAGATGACCTTTGGGTCTGCTTAAAATGTCTGACACTAGTATTGCCACTAACACGAAAAGAAATGTATTTCAGATCATAATATTTGAGTAAGTTATTGTAATAGGTAAATTTCACAAAAGTTTAAATATCTCCAAAAATAAATCACAGTTAAAATATTTGGATTTCAAATATGCAAAACTTAATCAAACACAGACGCGTGGAAGTTTTAAACAGCGATCTTCGGATTCATAAGTTTCAATAGAGAGTTGGGAACCGACACAATCTAAACGCAATCCCCATTAGCGAAATCGACTACATTCGGGGGGTGAACTCGTTAACACACTTTCCAAGTTTCCATCGAAAACTACCCCGTTTTGACTACCAAATACGTTCGAGGACAAACTAATAAACGTGTTTAATATTCTACCAAATCTTCGAACCACCCCTATTTCAATACGGCTTAAGTAATATCGAATTCGGGAATCACATTTCGACGTACAGGCTGTAAAAGCAGTTACGCCGTTCCGTTGTACGCTCCGCCCGTCTGTATCTGACGTTATGGACAATTCTGAGAGTGATTTCCCTTGAAACCAATGTAGCATATAAATACCATTATTTTGAAACAATTCGCGCTTCGCCCCCGTAGCGTTGTTTTCAAAACTTCCCGAAGATTCATGAATATTCTTGGCGTATTCTTATAATCTTTGGTGTATTGTTTGTTTGCGAGTTCATGTATTGGTGTAATGTTCTTTGAGTACGATGATATTCATGTAAGAAATAAGATACTCTACTACTATTATGAGGTACTACTTGGATGACATAGACTGCCCTTTTACTGTGGCTAGCTATACATCAAAATCATTTCCTATCCTCATATCTCGCGAAACGTCTTTTGGTCATCTATTCCGTAAGACATAAAGATAGTGTTACTTTATCTAAAATATGTCGTGTCTTACTGGAATAAAAACATACTGATAGCACAGATTAATTATATAGCCTACATGTCTGCCTACTAACATATAGTACTTACAACCGTAAAAGTATTTTTGTTTTGTCACTATTTATTTTAAAACAAAATAATACAAACCAAAGAATCCGAACCGTCAACAACACACATCCCAAGCCGTCAATTCATCAGCTCTAATGAAATCAGACAACGCAATTGTAGATTCAATTAGTCTTCGCCATTCTTATCTTCGGAGACGATTTCACGAGCGAATTAATCCCAAAACACACGATTCTATCTCCCCCCTACCTCCCCACTTACATCGATGTCATTGTATTTGTCGTAATTAAGTACATATGGATGGAACGAGATAGCGAGTTTAAAATGGTGACGTTTACTTATTGAAATTTGGAATTCGGAATTCGAATGTGTGTGAAGATTTACAAGATGGCGTCTTGTTTTTGGTTAGGGATATCTAAACAATGGAATGTGTTTAAACGTTGCCTATTGAGAATCTGAGATGACAGTGACTTAAATTACTTATTTAATTTAGATGCGTATTAGTTTTATCTAACTTTTCTTTAATTGCTTTCTTTTGACACAAAAATAAATGTTCTTCTATTTTTTATTGATAGGTTCTATGATTTCGGGCTTTACTTATTCGTAGATAAAAATGTATTTTTTCAAATTCTGAATCAGTTTCTTTTTTATTTTTAAATCCAGTAGTATATTTCACTCATTATCGCTATAAAGAAAATATAATTTACTTAACGTTTAGTGCATACGATCTTTGCTTGAGTATCATATTTGCACTATCGTAAACATACACGCTGCAGTCATCATATACAACTTAGCACCTTCATGTGTTAACCCACAACACAAACCAATTAGTACATAACATCTCATAAAAACTCGCCTTAAAAGGTATTTAAGCCATATTTCATACAAATCAAGCCAAGCAAAACAGGACTGGAGCGACATACCGACTTCTCGGAATAAGTATAATCTCACCTACTATTTTTGTATATTTACGCACTATTAACGCATATGTGGCTAATTATCGCAAAATAGTCCAAAGTCGGTGCTCTTTGCAGAAAACCTGTCTATAATTTCTGTGTGAATCATAGAGTATATTTCGCAGAAGCGGCAGAGATGTCTATCTCGGTTAAATGTCACATAGATAATGATGATAATAAAATGCCGACTTTTGATTTGATCTTAAATGTATTTCACACTTGTACAAGACAGAACTTTACCTAAAATGAATCAATGTCAATTTTTTTTTTTTATTTCTAATTTATTTAAAGAATCATTTATATAAATAAGTACATATTGTCTTCGAAGAACTGACAGCTAGAGAGAAATCAGACCCCTTCTCAGTAGTGAGACTCGACATACATTTCTATGAAAATTTTTCATCGTCGGAATAATCTGATACATTTTCTATGAAACATTTACTATGTATGTCGGATTTATCCGACGTTTGCGGTCAAAGGGTTAATACAATGAATTAAGCTTTTCTTAATAATATTTGAGAGCTTTGTAGCTCTTGTCAATGACGGCGCCAAATTTCTTAATAAGCAATATAATTTTTAAGGACCTTGCTCATCCGACCTTAGCTAAAGAAATATATAAGTTTTCATAACATTAACAAAAGATTTTATTTGGACTATATGCCACAATAACAACTTATAACACTTAGTCTTTGCATTCATCTCTATCTTGTTAAATTATAATAATTACATTAATGGCCACGTTTCATTGCACGCGCCTCTCTCCAGTAAAAGGAATTATTTCTAGAAATCGCTAACCCACTTTAAAGATGTCGTAATTAATGACAATTTTATTTATAATTACGCGCAGCAGAATTCCCGCAAAAAACGTTCAAAGAAACATAGAAATAACTCTATGATATTAACAGGATCATATCTGCGACATACTAGCCACTATATAACTTTTTAATCTGCACATTCTTAATTCAATTTATTTTTCAACATACTGGCTGGTAATAAAACATAGAACTCTATGGTACATTAGTGTTGTGCATAGCAATCAATTTTAAATCGAGCGACAATCGACTAAGACTTTGACGAGATATAATCAGTACACTGGCGTGCAATTACGCGCACATTATTGCCGACAATGGTAATGATCATCAGTGTACGTCCTTCGAATACAATAGCGAGTAGCGTAGGTGACGAGCGATCTGTTACGAGAAACTATAATAGGGCTTGTACTTCCTCTATTGTGATTTGATCACGTGAACTAAACAGATACAGTTTAGCTTTGTCTCCTGCGGGGTAAACAGAGTTCTGCACGCTTCAGACCTCTTACGTCTAACTATTCCTCCTCACCGCACCAATTTTCTTGCCAATCCTTTTGCTGCTACGGCTGTACGACTTTGCACTCTGCAGTAGTATTGTGTGATTATTTGATATTTATTACTATTCATAGAGAGATAAAACTAGTAGATCAAAATTAAGTCTTGTTTTTTTTTCTAAAAATCTGTTGATGACTGTATTCATTGATGTTGATTGACTGATTGTATGCGAATAAATTAAAAAAATGTTTAATGACCCAGATACTATGTTTAGCAATATGATAAGTTCATTAATGGAAACTGAAATCTAAAATCACTACAGGTTGTCAAAAAACCTGATAGGAGTAACAACTGGCACTTTCTACTTTTTTTCTTTGCTAAATAAAAAGTAAAGAAGACTTAAATAATATGACGTAGATACAAATTGTCTCCATCATTCTTTATTTAAATTCTTGTCAGCAAAGGACAATGCTTAGCTTATTCAAGTTTAAACTTTAAAGTGAATTAAAGAAATACAAGCACATAGTTAAATAAACTTTGTTTTAATTGCAAAAGGAGTGTTTTATTTGAAAGACGTTCATAGAAGCGAATATCGTTTTCCATTCTCTTTATCTTGTCATATTATTTGCTTACGAAGCTTGCATAGGGGCCCCCACAGACGTATGTTTGCTAGAAAAGACAATCTTTAATCATGTTTAAATTCAAACTGTGTGAAACTGGGATTAATAAAGTAAAAAAAAAAACACTATTCTTGAACAAAAAATCTTAATCTTAATTCATGAAAGTTTTCACCGAATGTTAGTAATATAAAAGTTATGATATTTGGATTCTTGTCTGAGAATCACGCAAAAAGTTTGAAGTTATGGCACTCAAGAAACCCATATTAAGATGTAACACATATGATATGATACGTTCAAAATTATGAATGCGGACAGAATCACAGGCAACTACATTATTTCTAAAAAAAATTACATCTCTAAAAGTTTTTTAACTACATAAGGTCAACAAGTAGCTACTTAAAACACTAATATTTTTAACAAAATGACACCATTGTCTGCAGCCTCTTCCAGGCCCACATATCTGCACTCTTCCCCTCCTTCAATTTTATTTGCTCAACTCCTTAATGCTTTATTTCGTTTGTACGCTTAGTCTAATTAGAAAACTCGACGGCTAATGACTAATATCGAATTTTGTCGCTTTTTACGTACGCGCCCCGTGTGACACGGCATTAACATTTTCGATAGCAATATCTTGAAAGCAAAAATGTCCCATGTACTTTAACCCACTTCAAGTTATTTTATGATTGTCATCTTTATTTTCCTTATTTTTCTAATTATTGTAAAAATTTTGTTAAACTATATCACTTTTTCAGTGTTTTTTACGATTGCCCAAAATAGTATTGTATTGTTTTTAGAGTTCATGTAAACAACTTTTTTGGAGGCTCACTAATATTACATTAAAATATTTCAATAAGTCGTAAATCGCTATCTGTCTATTCTTAGTAGTCCGTTGTCGACGTTGGCGCTAAGTTTAAACTTGACATATACAATCAATAGTGATGTGCTGAGAATCGGTTTACATATTCACCAGTAAATCAGCCCCAAACAGAAAATAACAATGTCTGCGTAATACGAAAACGGCATTATCCTTTCCATGCAATTCCAAACTGTCCTATTTCGGAATGGGAGTGACTGGGAACAGGGTTAACTCGGAACTTATTCAGACCCCGTCCACGGCTTCATATCGTAATTCCGTCAATCTCCGGCGCGTTTCCGCGGATCATCGCGGAATATCCGCTGAATATTCTGCAGTTCTGCTAATCGCGAATTTGAACTTTTTTAAACTATCTTCGTAAATGTGTTTGCTGTTTTCTCAAAAGATTCACATTTTAATCAATAAGGTACGATTGTAAAAGCGTATTTTTTCATGTTTTAACTACTTTCCAACAGTAGTAAATAAATAAATAAATATATATAGAATAATTTCTTCAACTCTTACTAGTCAAAAAAGTAATTCTATGGGTTTCTTTTCACGCATTAAATGAACTGAAACACTGAAAGCGAAACTCGGAAAATTCCACCCTTATAGTTTTAAGATGAAATTCAAAAATACCGTTGACATAAGTTATGGTTGAGAATAGTTTTAAGATTGACAGTACCGCCATTATGTACAATATTTATATTTGATCTCCATTTCCAGCCTATATTTCGAAATAAATCACTCGAATCAAAACCTTAGTAAAATCAAAAGGTCATAACGTTTAACCTGCCGAAAAAAAGTTGACATCAAAAAGTCATAGAAGCGATTCACGATTCATACTCTGCAATTGCTTTTTTTGTCATCGATTCTCTTTGACGAGTTGTCGAAGTTGCCAAATTGTTTACGCATTTTTGCCGGCTCAAAATGAGGCGAAATATTCTAGACTTTTCAAAGCATTCCCCTTTGTTGCTTGTCAAATAAAAATCTGTAAGTGGGCTTTGTCATTGGAGTTTTTATTTCGGCTTTTTCTGTGAGATTGTTGAACGTTCTGCTGATTCTGTGAATTTGAGAATCAGCTCTATTTAATATCTATTATTTTTTTGATTCTAGATAATTATGAAATATGGCTTCTCTGGCCATCTATCGTTTTACAAATGTAAAACTAATATCAATTTCATAAGAGTTCTTAACAAAGTTCTTGTTGTTTTTTCAGTACACAAAGTACCTACCGTATCACGTCTCCTATCCTTGCGCGGTAGATAAAACCAAAGGTAGCTAGACCAATAGCTGTGATTGATGATAGGTCAAAAAATGGAAATCAAGAATCGGTAATAGCATCAGCAGCAAACTTTTAATTCATAAGTTTAATTTTTTTTACTCGTACATTCACTTTTTCTTCTTTCTTCACCTTATCCCAGTTTTTCATGTGGGTTCGGCACAGTATGCCAGTTCTCTCCATTTTGTTCTGTCACCTACCATAACCTTTGTCACTCCTTTCTTGTCCATGCAGTCCTTGACACAATCCATCCATCTTTTCTTAGGTCATCCTCTGTTCCGCGTTCCATTTTATTTCAAATCCAATGCCAATGCAATGTCAAATGTGCAATGCAAAAACCGTAAATGCAATGGATAACGCTGGCATTATCTAAGTATGTGTTCTTTTTATTTCCAACGCTACTAGAAATATACAAAAAGAATCATAAAATTCTACTAGCTTAAAAAGGCAAAGCATCGAAGCGAAATTAAAATAATCTAAATTGCATTTTGGGTGCAAGCGCACAATCAGCTGTTCGCTTAATAACGCCCGATACAGAAAACTAATTTGCTCGGCCTCGCTGCGACTTTTAATGTACAGTTCGTGTTCATTTACAGGTTAAATGGGTATCTGTAGAACGTCTAGGTTAGAAATAAAATATATGGTCTTACAAATGAGGTGAAACACTTACAATATACCTATGACATTGAACAACTTACCATTAAGAATACTTATAAAAACTCAGTCATGTTTCCTCTTTGCTGGACAAAAATTCATTTCTGTTCTCTCGAGAAGCCCTATAGTCCAGTGGTCGTGAGCATTTAAAACGCTTACGCATGTAAAGCATCCCTGAGCGCAGTCTCCACTGTGATGGATGAGCGCAAGTGGCATACAAATTTCTTGAGCTCCTCCGTGCTTCGGTAAGCACGTTAACCCGTTGGTCCTGGCTGACAGTCGTTAAGCTATGTCAGATGCCATTAGGCAGCTTGAAAAATCTTACACCAGTGTTGGCTACTTACACGACAAGACAAGTCACTATTCTTTACTTTTTAACACAAACTGCTTTTATTATTTTCCTGTTGTAGATTTTTTCATATAAAATAAAACGCAGCGCTGAAAATGCACACCCATATCATTAACTCAAATGTATTCGTTACAAAAACCTTCAACAACTCTATAACAAATCATAGACAATGCACAGACGCTAGACAAAAATATTACCAAGCGATAGCTTTTAATTGCGCCGGAATATTTTATTTAGCACGAATTGCACTTTTTCCCGCCGTTTTTCGCTTTTTTCGCCGGCCCACCGCATCGCGCGCCGTTACTCAAAATAATCTAGCATAGATATCTACGTGATATACGGCCTGGAGTAACGTGAAAGAATTTTGTACCACGGCCATTTTTCCTTAATCCCCAATGACGTCTTTAAAGTAATTGGTTGTTATTTTCGTGGCGTGTTGCACCATGACTGCACCAAACTGTGGTGAATTTTAATTTGACGGTACACAATACACATACTCGTTGGTATTTGGACGTTTACAAAGAAGCAGAACCGATTTTTTCAGCCTTTCCATTGGCACTGACTATGTCTTCGGTTTTCCTGGTTGAGTGATTCAGTTTTTGGCGCGCTTTTTGCAGTTTGATTAAACGTTCCATAGACAATTTGATCAGTAGTGTGGTACGATCATCGATTTAACATTATTTAATCTATGTAGATATTCGTTTGTTTTTTTTTTTTTGAAAGGACTATGTAGCTAGCTCCAAGTGAGCTTTCGCTACTTCACCGGGCGTTTGAGGCGAGGGCAGAGTGCCCTCGACCTTTATAGACAACATCACCAAAGGGCCCCCAGGAGGGACGGACCTCGGCTTTGGGCGTTGCCTGTGTGCGCAGGGCTTGGAGAGACAGCAAACTCTCATATTGCCTGATGGGCCGCGTATACGCGCATGCAAGCCTGAGGGGCCAATCTGAGAATCAATGGCAAAAGCCTTTGGAGAGCAGCAACTCTCATCTTTTGCCTTATGGGTATGTTATTCGCTTGTCTAAAACCTGAGCCTTTAATATAACACTGCTTGTTAGATAAACAGTATTAACATATAAATGCAATACACGAAAAGTTAGTAACGAAACAACCCAAACAAAAGCAATTCACAAGCCATTGATCAAATAATTCGAAACCCAAACGTAGTTTTAACCCAACCCAACTGTCACTGTACTGTTTGAAATCAGAACTATCGGCACACCTCCATAATACGAAGTTATAACCGCAACAAGCCGAACTTAGTTTTCCATTCGGATTTTATAACTACAAGCGATAGACAGGCAATAAATGAGCTCCCGGAACTTATAATTGCTTCATTTCGTAGTCGGAACTAAAACTACGCCGTGTATGGCCCTAACTCGTCCTGAATTGATGATTAACACCACCGATAAATGTGTACCACGCCTTATTAACTTAAACTTTTTATGGACGCGGAAAATTTGAGGAAAATTTGAGACATTATCGCTTTTGACGTTAATATTCAATGGAACAAACATTAAAGAGAATCATTAGTGACAAGGATGATCAATCACTGTTGTAAATACTCGCTTTAAAACATGTAAAAAATTATTTAATCATGGTTGTCTGCGAGTATTTACAACTAATTAAAACGTTAAATCTATTTTTGATCAAAACGATCGCTCTACGATGTTTATTCGAACGCAAAAGTGCATAGACAAGTTTCCCGCCAGTTTTTGCCACATGTCAACGTCAACTCAAAACGTATTTGCTGATGTCAAAACTAAAATGTCCAATTTGAACCTTACTCCCTCTATTTAACACAAATGTTCGTCTAGACATATTTTCTTTTGTAAACGTTAATTTTTATGATTTGCATGTCGGACGGTCGATGCGGACACCTTGATTGACTGGTGATAGTCAGTCAAACTCATATTTTGTAAAAGCATTCGCTTTTAACGTGAATATTTATGAATTGCCGCGATTGTCGCTACAACTCGTTAAAACGGCCAATGAAGTTGCCATTTCCATTTCGATAGACAGGAAAGCCGCCATAATGCTCGCGGTAAAACGAAAAACGGATAGTAGAAATCTCTTTTTCGAAACTGCACAGAACTCGTGTCTGACTGTTCAATCATTCACGTCATTTATCATTTTTAGGGCGAAATGAAACGGCGCGTCAAGCTAGGCAGACTCGCGATAGATCCTAAAAGGAAAACTTGGAGTTTCAGCGCGTAGAAGCTTTCCAAACGTCTTTTTGTTTCGGCCGGTTGGTATTGCTCGGCGGCATTTCGTCGTTCCATTCAGAGATGGGTCCCCGTTGTGAGTTTCTCGCTTTCCGTTGGCCGCTTAAAATTCGCCGGTTAATAACGGCTTCCCGCCAATTCTGCGACCTCATGTTTGACCAGTTTGACAGATCGCCGACATGGCCTCCTCTTTCTGCCAAAATGGCGTATTATGCCTTTTTTGTCCACTCACTTGTCTTTCATCACTTCTTTTGTGATTGAGTCCTGTACGAATTTGTGACGATGCATTGTCAGAGAGCGAATTGGTTCGCTTTTGTTGCTTTATTAGTTGGGAAATTTTACTTCGACAGTGACGTGTATTTGTTCCATTGTGTTTTTGAATTCATTTTAACGTAGGAAAATAGAATTGCTCTCTTAAGTTGGTAACGCTGTTTTGTCTATGCTCAAAGAAAAGCAAAGGAGTAATAAACGCGTGTGCCAACAAAAATGGCTAAGTATTTTAATGAAGGTCCGGACACAAGTATGTTTGAATACAAAACAATGCATGTATTCCATTGACAATACTAGATATAATATACAATTATTTGATGCACTTGTTGGGTAATTTAATAACAGTTCGATATTAGGTGTATAAATTGTATAATTAGATCTTGTGGCAAACAGGCTCAATATTTTCGGTTCCTTTTCTCATCTTCAAATCAAAACAACGCTACGTGATATCAAAATGAAAATCACGTTCTTCCATACGAGTAGGTATTTAACAGCAGTAATTTAAAAATGTCTTTCTTACGGCATTCTATTTTTAAAAAATGCCAATGAATTTTATTCGGTTTTATTAGCAACTTGCCAGTACGCGATATTCGTTTGTTCGTCGCATCATCAATCATTAACCTCGTACGAATCCAATTTTCCGCTCAACCATTAGTCAATTTGATGTGAACTGACATTAGACAACTCCGTGTCAATGAACAACTAATGTGCCTTGACTATATTTAGTAGCGTGACATTTTTGTTCGATCGTTATAAACATAAAATTATAGGAAAACACACGGCTAAATATTTATAAAATATATGCATTTATTACTATTGTATCGATTGAAGAGAGTTTCTGTTCCAATATTGGTATTAGATATGCTGCTTCTTGAAGGAATTAATAAAACTATACCTAGATCTATAGAATCGATTAGACTTAATAAGCAATAGCCGCAAGACTAAAACCAAAAATTTTAAATTTATAAAAGTACCTAGCATTAAAAAAAATAGGAATATTTGATAAAAAAAGAGATGAAGGCATTTTATTAAATGGAAATATCATATTATCCTACATTGAATAAATAAATAATACTGCTAATCGCAGTCTTATAGCATATCTCCCACTGTCCTACATGCTCTACAGACCTAGGAACATCACAGAACGGACACAAATCCTGTAAAAAAGGAAGAGCTGAGGTTATTGCGGACTTGACCCCTCGGCGGAAAGATTGGCCAGATATTGATGCTCGCTCATGTATGTCTTGATGCTATGCTTTTTATGTTTTTCGAGCGTATCTTTAGGTTATGACTTTTGATTGAGATTTACCAAAAAGTTTTGACTATTCAGTAACCAATGAGCATTTAGATAGATAAATAAATGGTTTATTTGTAGCTGAAGTCAAACATATACACAGGAAAAATACAAAATAACATAACATGAAGAAGAAAAACATCACATGCAGAAAAGACGCACCTTTGTATCTGTGATGTAGCAATCCAAAAACTCTGATTTTCAGCTACGGCCTGTCAAATCAAGTTGATATTACTAGTTGATAATCTATCTATATTATCCATGTTGTATTGTCATTAAAACTTTTTAACGAAAATATAGCATTTTTACAAATAAACAGGTATTATTTTAGTTTTGTTTTGATAGTTTTAGTAACATTATTTATGAATGATTAAGATATAGATGGGACTAAAACTAAACTGGAAGACAACCACTCATCCTCATGGGAATGGAACACAGAAAGATTGGATAGAACCCAAGAATTATGTAAAATGGTACCGCCCACGAAAACTACTAAAACTATGCGCTACAGCTCCACCGACACCATCGAAACCGGAGACGACGATTTATAGCTAAAAACAACAATTTATGGCGAAGAACAAGAATTTACAATGCGAAACATTCCGCGCTTCGGAAAGAATGTAAATGTATGGAAAAATATTATCTGCGTCCAATGGAAACTCCGTTTTGACGGGAACATGAATAAGTAGGCTTTCCTGGTTAGAAGACAATAATTTCTCTGATAACGTCTTTTTATTTCTTTCGAGCAGGAAATATGGATGCTATTTATACTCTAGTAGATAGAAAGTAGGATTCCTAATCATAAGAAACTCGGGTATTCTAAACCTGATGAAGTTTTTACCATATCTGCGAATGTCGATGCTGATATTTCCAAAAATCTCATGACACGATGTATCATCATCATCATCATCAACCTACACTCGTCTTCTGGACATTCTGGACATTAGGTCTCTTCCATTGGCAAACGTAGTGTAGGACGCCCTTGGGCTAAATGGAGCGACGGTATACGGAAGGTTGAACGAAATTCGTCGATACAGCTAGTTCTATTATACAATATTAGGAGATGTGATAAATTGAGATGTAAGTTGTGAACTTATCACTTATGGGTAACTTTTTATTATTGACACAATTCAAACAATACACTAGCCTCCAAGCAACTTATTGACAAAAACTTCTAACTGAAGATTAACAACGATTTTGTTCCTACTTGTTTACAGCGGACTGTTGTCGGCTACAGCACTGTTTGCCAAATCTCATCTGTTTAAACCTCCATTACCAAATGATCCTTTAAATAAGAGGGACCTATAATCACCGTGTCACGGGGTAAGGGCCCAGAAAGGCCCCAAAAGGCCCCAAAAAGGTGCAATTAAACTAAAAATGCGGGCGGACTTCAATAAAAAGCCTGAACTGTGACGGTTGGCGGTCGGAACATAATTGTACATAGTAATGATTGTAGGTAATTGTTGAGGGTTACCCTTTAACCCTTCAGAAGGAACTGCCCTTGGACACCGCAAGGGATGAGCGGGCAGCGGAAAGTTTTAGGATTCACGAGGGGAATCTAGGGAGATTTTTGTCTAAATCACCGAAAATATCACTCAATATTTTTTTCACATAACTTTTATTGTGTAAATAGGTACTAAAAATTACTTTCTATCATCAGATGGGTCATATTATTCCAGAACGTATTTCTTGTCAGCGATGGTTCTATGCCTTTATAAAAATAAATTATAAACAATTAAAAATATAATTTGATACAGTTGATCAAACTATGAACATCTAGAGCATTTTCCATTTTCTTTTCTTTTTCAATTTATTATAATTTACAAGTAAAAAAATAAGAAAATTTACATGCAAAGAAAATAAGATGTTTCTTATTTTTATTTCTAGCAAAGGCGTTCTTATCATTGCACTAATAGTTTCTGACTTAAGCCTTAACTTTAATATTCTAAAAGATAAGTAATCGATAATGCCATACAAAGTAATTGCATCGCATCATTAAAATGCCTCACACACGAAGCGAAGCGCTATGCGTTCTGCCTCGTATACTTTTAGTGCGCGCCGTAAAATCGCTTTTTAGGGTTTCGGCCCAAAATGGCAAAAAACCCCTAGGCAATCACGCGTGCTGGAAATACCAGTCGCGCTCTGAAGCGTAGACAAAGCAAAATGAAGCAATTATCATTAACGTACAGTTATCGATTCCAAAAAATTGCCTATATTGCTCGCTATAGTTTCCGTGCGTAAAATAAATCTTGTTCATTGTCTTTGCTACGGGTTATTATGACACTTCAACGAAATACATCATTGACTGCAAGCTTATGTATAAATCTGAAAAGATATATCTAAAGTACTACGTGTTTCTCGCAAAGATCCAAAGAGTTTTAGTAATCGAAAAGAACAAGTAGGCACTTGTTTCCGACAGATATTAGTGTGTCTGATACTAGTGTGTCAACTTTCAAGCCATCTAACTAAAAAAGCAGCTTGCCTAAAGTGCATTATTTTTTTTTATTTACACTTGTAATTCATCGTGATGAATGGTTCTACTTATAGTTAAAAAGCAAAAATAACAATATTTATGTATTGTACAGAACCATTGACAAGTTAGCCTAACTCGCTCTTCATTTATTTAATGTCGATTTGCGTCTTAACGCCACAATGTTTGTTTTCCGAACCGGTAGTTTTTCCAAACTTAAAGTTATGGCCTTAATCATGATATACCATATGGTGTAGCTATAATTGGCAAAGAAATATAGTGATTCTCGCCGATCGTAAACATTTAGATCGTTTTTACTATAATTCTCACCAGAATAGTTAATTGTGAGAGATTCGAATGTACAGTAAGTTGCCAACACTGTATTCGTTTTTTTTAAGCTTAATGCGTGTATATCACGCGAAAACAAATGAAACACTTGAAAAGTATCGACGTACTATGAAGATATATCTGTAAGATGTGTTTTGTTCTCGACACCACCTGATACTCAAAAGCATCTTAACTAACAACCTTCTTAAATCTCCATCTGTCGCTGTTTAGACAATTACATAGGAAGACGAAAAGAGCACCAATTGCTTATGAATACTTAGTTCAGATTCTTTTCAGTTCTCGGAGCTAAACCCATGGCTTAAAGTCCGTCAATCAATGATTGTAAACTAGTTCTTAAAGAAACAAATATAAATAGAAAAGTATGGCTAACGTCTTTATTAAATCGTTGGAAAATGCTCTTTACGAATCGCTTTTTTTTATATTCCTTACAATAGTTATATATTTAACGAAGTAGAGATAATTTTGCATTATACTCTCTGGATGCATTTTTAGAATATTCAAAAAAAACTTACGAGTAGGTATGATTTTTCGAACAAATTAATCTTAATTAAAGAAATGTCACATGCGGCACGAGAGGTTGTTGAATTGTGGATGATTTGACGAAGAGGGCATTTTCCGCTACCTCTTATACTTTAGGCCATCTTGCTAATAGCGGTCAGCAAATGAAGACAATAATTACGCGCGGCGTTGCCTCCCGAATTTGTCTCCTAATACTTTTTACTGCGTCGAATTAGACGTGTTTACACGGCTTTACACATCTATTACATTTGGCTGAGCGCTAAATAATGTTTTGGAGACTAGCGCCCCGCCCTAGTTTCGCCGTGTTTAACCAATTTCCAAAAGGAGTAGGTTATTAATTCTCTGAGATAGTTTTGCTTGAAAGGGCTTTAAACCCTTCTCAATATAAAAATAGTGTTATTCGTTAATTATTTAAGAAAGAAAATAATCTTTATTGCACCATTATCATAAGAGAAAAAAAACAATATGATAACAACTAAAAATAAATAATAATAATAATAGGTACAAAGGCGGACTTATCGCTATGCAATTTCTTCCAGTCAACCTTTACCTTAGGGTAGGATCAACATACAAGAAATCTAATCAGACCGGCGCAGTAATAATACTTAATATATTATTACTGCATTTATATAATAATATTTAATATGTTTTTATTAAGTAGAGATTCGTGTAAAGGCCAATTTACACAGGGTCTGTGACTGACCGAGTCCGAATTCGAGATAAGTCAGTGCTGACTCGAAAAATCCCCAATGTAAATCGATTTGAAGTCAGTACGTCGCTAATGAAATCAGCTATTGTAAATTCGCATACGAATATTTTGAAGTCAGTCACACTGGCGAATTGACTAACTAGTGCACTGACCCTGTGTAGATTAGCCTTAACAAGTAATGAAATTGACTATAACTTTCGCAGACACTGTATAACTTAGGTACACGATAATTTTGTGGATGCTTAGTTGACAATTAGGTTTGTATTTTATTTTTTTATTTGTTTAAACTTTATTGCACAAAAAAAAGTACATACAGGTGGACTTAATGCCGTATGGCAATCTCTGCCAGTCAAACCTTGAGACCAATCCGAGATAAATAACGGGTGGTGCGATGAAGTATTGATAGATAGTTAAAATAAATATGTAAATATTTATATAAATAAAAAATATTTCAGCCATTAAAACAATTTTTAAAGCTATTACATATCTACAAGAGTTCTTGGCGGGAATATCAGCAGATTGCACGGTTTTTGTTTAGAAAATGTTAGAAAGAGAGTTTATTATGAGAAATTGTGTTGCAATGACATGACATGTTTATGAACAATGAGTGGAATAACTAAAATAAACTGTCTTAGTGCGGCTGTAGTTAGATTTTCTAAGCGGGAGTTGGATGACCGCCTTGCTGTGGCGTATATGATCAAACCAGTGGATTCGTGGCACTTGTCACCAGGGGCTCAGTAAAATTATAAAAAATAATTACATCACCATTTCGTTGATAAACAAAGACTAAGAAAAAGCGTGAAAAACTTCAACTTTGCTTATTGCTAAATATGTCACGTGTAAAAGCCAAAAAAAATCTAATATAATATGACAGAATATGTCAAATCATACTCAAGGCTTAGCTGTATTTGAGAAGGCATTATGAGAGCCATCAGTGTCAAGGTAAAATCTACCTTAAATTATATACAATAAACACTTTTTTATTATCAGCTGATCAGTAACGTTAACAATTGAAAATAATCTCTATTACATGAAGATAAAGTATAAATTTCGTTGATCGGTGTGAAGTCTTCAAAATCAATGACGATCAATCATTAGTAATGACGTGTTTAAAAACTAACAATAAGTAATCGTCCATTATTCTTTTGTATCTAAATACGACATAAGAAGTCGTTCAAGGTGGAAATTAGAGGTCAAAAACAGCGATGTGTCTTTTTTTATAATTTAGATGATTTCTTCACGAATATATGACATAAACCGCACTATTCCAGAATCATCATCATCAGGTATTTTTAGTCTCCACTGCAAAAGCATGACCCTCTCTGTACTACCGGAGCCATACCTGGCCTACACTCTCCTCGCTAGCCAGACGGGTTGGAGAGGTCTCATTTATGTTTATGAGCTTCGTTTAGCTTGTATTTCCTAAGCCTCTTACGACCTCCATGGGAAGACTGGGAGTGGTCCTATTCTACTCTGCCGGAAACCACACGGCTTTTAGCTAACGCTAAGATTATAAAAGGTAAATTTAGTCCCGATATAAAGCAATCGAACCCACCCAAATTTACCAAAAAACGCCTTTTTACTCACCTGAAAAACCCCAAACTAAATGTATTACAATTTTACGACACCAATCATAATGTTAATAATCTTCGTAAAACTTACAATACCTAACCTTATCAAAAAATATGATTTTATATCTATAACCTTAATTACTGGTTTATGAGATTGTCGGAAAATCCAACCGAACACCAATTATGATGATAAAGAACGAAAAACAGGTTGTGTGCTTAAAGATGATTAGTTTACATATGTAATATACTGATAAAAGTAATGATTTTACATGTTAATTAATTACTTTTATCAGTATTTACTTGTATTTTATCAGTGTGTAACACCACTGCAGATGTATTTTCTATACTATGTACATAACTATGAAATAATAAGCCTACATTTTAAGCGGGTGCCGCGCGAACTAAAAACGTCGCTACTGCGCAAGCCAAGGCTGCGTATTAGGCGATTAGGAAAAAAGATAAAGTCTTGATATTTTCATATTTATATGTTTATAAAAAATAAGAAAGGGGGCGACCTCCTTTTACCCTTGCGAGGTAGACAGAGCCTAGGTTTATAAAACCCGAAGGCCGCATTTAGCATGTTGGTGGGCATTAGGTGGAAAACGGAATCAAAATAGTGATGGGTTGCTAGCCGCGTCGCCATTACCATGATTCCTGGGAATTTTGTCCGTTCCCTCGATCGTCTGTTACGATCTGCGCGGAAAGAGAAGCAGCAGGTACATTCAATTTTTCTTTTCTCCTAGACCAGCATTGAAGTAACGTTATATATTCATAATTATGGACAAAGCCATACACAAATACTTAATAACTCGTAACGATCCACATGCAGCGTCTCAAGTCGACATTGGAGCGTCTGCGCGTGATTTCCGGAGATTCTGATCTTCACGGCTGAGCGCGCGCCCAACAATTGATACCCACCGAAGGCCAATCACATGTAGTGGGCCGTCATTACCAACTACCTTCTTATACACGGATCTACACTCATCATTACCTTTGTCATTGATTTATATCTATTTGTCCGGTAATTAGAGCTGAAAATTAATGGAAAATAGCTTATTTACTAGAAGTTTCTTCTACTTAGATTAAGTCTAAAATACTTCATCTAATAAAAGACAATTACGTGTTCAATTACATCGTAATTTCAACCGTTAGAAGGCCACTGCTGGACAAAGTCTCTCCCAAAGATTTTTTGTTCCATGGGAAGAATTGCCATACTCACCACGCTTACACGCGTAGCCGTGTGGTTTCCGGCAGAGTAGAATAGGACCACTCCAAGTCTTCCTATGGATGTCGTAAGAGGCTTAGGAAATACAAGCTAAACAAAGCTCATAAACATCAACGAGATCTTCCAACCCGTCTGGCCAGCGAGGAAAATGTAGGCCAAATCCTCTGTCTGCTCCGGCCAAGTATGGCTCCGGTAGTACAGAGAGTGTCATGCTCCTGCAGTGGAGACTATAAAGACCTGATGATGATGATGACTCACGACGCTTGGCAGACGGATAGGCGAGAGCAGCTTCTTTGGCTTCTTGTGCTTCCGAGGCTGCTGCCCATCGGAAGTATTTAGGATGGATAGAAATTTCTTGGATATGGGAAGGGAATTAAGGTATTGGGATACTACTCACTCGGTTGAATGGGGGAAAAGCAAGTAGCAGTTCGGGAGGCCGGGCACGCGTACTTGATGACTTACCTGCAACCACCGGAGAGGCAGTTCAGGATGATACCCCTGGCCAAATAATTAAACCATATTCTCTATCTTTCCAGATCGCCCAACTAGTGGAAGAGGTCCGTCGGCTGCAAGCTTCCCTGAACGCGCTTCAAGAAGCTCACTCCCAGAAGCTCCAACGTTTGGAAGAGCGGCTGGATGAGAAGAAGCAGCACATAGCTCGGCTGGAAGCGAGACTGGACACCCAGCGTGACTATGACGACATCAAACGAGAAATAAGGTGAGTATGGTCACAGGATGCTTTGAATGGGCTACACACGATTCAAATTGTCATTAAACAGAGCAGGATGAAACTATACGGCAGAGCGAGAAAACCTTCATCATCATCATATAACAACCTTCGTGGTCCAGTGGTTAAGGCGTTTGCCTGTTGACCCGGGGGTCGTGGGTTCGATTCCCACCGGAAGCATACTTTGTTTAGTTGCTTCCAGTTTGGTTAGGACATTGCAGGCTTGAATCACCTGATTGTCTGATAATAAAGATGATTCCGTGCTTCAGAAGGCACGTTAAGCCGGTGGTCCCGGCTGCCATCTGGTACTCGTTAAAGGAACCACGTCAGCGGCCGAGAGGCGGTTCCGAAGAACTCTGACACCAGGGTGTGCATGGTTGATTGACCGTGACACCTCCTCGAAATGATGATGATGTTCATCATCATCATTTCAGCCGCAAGACGTTCAAGGGCAAAGACCTCTCCCAAGGATGTTCGTTTTATGGGATGATATTGCCATACTCACCTCGCTTGGCAGGCTTGTTAGCGAGCGCAGTGTCTTTGGCTTCTTATTCTTCCGACGCTGCTGCCCAAGCTGAAGAAGGACAGACATTTGTTAGCTTTAGGAAGGGAATGAAGATATTGGGATACTTCTCACACTGATGAATGGGGGAAAAGCAAGTAGCAGTTCGGGTAGTAGCGGTCCGGGCGCTCGTACCCGACCATACCTGCAGCCACCGGACAGGCAGTTGAGGATAACCTGAGAAAAACTTACAAATTCTCTTTTAAGTAACTGTCCTGCCGGCCTATTTGCTAACTCAGTGTACAACGTTTTAATAGTCATTTCAAATTATATTGCGTTTTATATATCTTTAATAAAAATAGTCAATCATAGGAAACCCGCAATGTATTTTGAAGTGATTATCAAAACGTTGGTCACTGAGTTAGCAAATCGGCCGGCTGATCTATTGATTTGACAAATTGAATCGTGTGTAGGACGTTTCAGACAGGATTCCAGATCAGAGATATTAATTATGTACTTTACCATTTTTTTAATATGGGTAAGAATCTGTTTGTGAAAAGTCGTTAAATTACTTACAATATTTACCCCTTGCCAAATGGTGATGGCTTTAGGTATCTGGATTAAATTAGGAATATAATTATAGTTCAGTTAGTGTATAACGAGCTCTGTGGTCATTATGCCCGGCTACTGGATGTCCCGGGTTTGATCCCCGGTCACGTCAAGATGGAATGTTTTTTTTTTCAGATTAGCCCACGGAAATTCTTCGTGGATTAGCCTGGGTCTTGGACGTATATCTATATATGTATTTATTATAAACTATAGTATGATTGAGTTAGTATCCCATAACTCAAGTCTCGAACTTAGGAACTAGCTCAATCTATGTGATTTGTCCATATATATTAATATAAAAAAATAAAAATATATCCGTCCATACAAAATTTCACATCATAAAAAAACTTATTCTATGATTAATTAATGACACATTTGATCATACTTCATAGAACAAAATGAACACTTACCTTCAACATCAAGTGTTTTCAACACTTTTTTACAGGTACAACTTACTAACACGTACGTATAAGTCTATGAGTATATTTAGCCTCCTTACCATTACTCTCGATTCTAGTTAAGGGCTCGTACTACCTCACACTGCTTTGCATGATTGTCTGTTCACAGTAATAATGAAATACTCACTAACTATCTCACTCAAAAACACGATTGCGTTAAATTTTCTCGATAGAAAAAAATTGCAAAGTTGCCTCCAAATCTAAAAACGAAAATATCCAAAGTAGCCAACGCGTTTAGACCATTCGCGTTTGTACCGCCACGCCGCCTGGCCTATGGCGGGCCCTTAAGTTTACAAATAAAGCCCACCACTGACGTCAGTACTTCCAAAGGGCTGACGTCTCAATCCCAACAATCACTGGAAGTGGTTACAAAAAAAAGAGTAATTAACAGTTCTTGTGAAACAGCTGACAAAACACGTTCAAAGGAGCCGGAGCTTTTTGGCGTTTTTATTACGGCGCTAGCTTTGACGGGGACTTTAATGGGCTTTAAGCTTTTAAATCAATAATCACTAGAAACGAAGCTAACGAACATTATTCTTTAAGTAAGTTTTGCAGGCAGATATAGTGGATCGAATGCAAAAGTTAAATTATTAATACAATAAATTAAAAAAATAAAATATTAATACAATAATTTAAAATTATTAATACAATAATTTAAAATTATTAATACAATAATTTAAAATGTTAAATTATCCTTTCCTTACTTACTAATATTATAAATGCGAAAGTGAGTTTGTTTGTTTGTTTGTTTATTTGTTTGTTTGTTTGTTACGCTTTCACGCCGTAACTACTGAACCGATCATCATGAAATTTTGCATACAAGTTCTCTGGAGTACAGAGAAGCACATAGGCCTTTTATCCCGGGAAAAAGTACTATTCCCGAGGGATCGACATTAACGCGGGCGGAGCCGCGGGCGAAAGCTAGTTAATACAATAATTTATATTAATAATTTAACTCGCTCCTTTTTAGATGGTAATCACTTACTATGAATGTAATTATGTTTGGAAATACCTACTTTAAGAGCCCATTTACTTTAAGAACTACTTTGAGCTAGAAAATGATATTCTTAACAATAAAAGTAATTTGAACTAACGTGAGATATAGACATTATTAAAATATGTCATCATCATCATCAGGTCCTTTTTAGTCTCTACTATAGGAGCACGTCCCTCTTAGTACTACTAGAGCCAAACTTGGCCAGAGCAGCCAGAGAACTTGGCCTACACTCTCCACGCTGGCCAGACGGGTTGGAGAGGGTTAAAATATGTAACGACAGATTACTCACGTACTAGGTCAGCTACTGGCCGACACATATTTCGATCTCATCCGGAAATCGCAGGTTTTCCCTGTGATCTATGACTTGGTATCCTTCAAAAGGCGTGTTTACAGGTATCTTAAGAGTCGGCAACGCATCAGCAGCTCCTCTGGTGTTGCAGATGTCCATGGGCGACGGTGACCACTTTCCGTCAGGCACGTCTGCTCGTTTGCCGTCAAATATACAATTTAAAGTGTCTGGAGTTTTGTTTATAGCTAAACAAAACTCCAGACATTTCCCCAGCAGTGGGCCCAGACTATGATTCACGATATGAACACAAGGCGCCACCTTATCAGTCAAAGGTAGGGTCGGCAAACAGAGCTGATTACAAAAGTATCAACATTGTCTCATCTGATTACTTGGTTTGTTCGTGGGGAAATGGCGTCGCTTATTTATACTGTGTTGGACTGTTATTTACAAATTAGATATATTTTTTTTTTTGAGTCTTCGTCCTCTTGAAGCTGTAGGGATGCATCCCGGAACACAAGCAGATGAGAAAGTATCATCAGTCATCCATCATCAATATAAATACTAATAATAAATCTGTTAGGGTTGGTCATGGAGTAAGTTACATTGTATTCAGAGATATCGTGTTTATAAGCTCTATACATAATCCTGAAACTAAATTGACGACTTTTAGATTTCTTCTACATGTATGTGTGTGACTCTTTAACGAATTAACTGAATTTTACGATAATACATAAACATTTAAATGTACATGACACAGGACAGGCTAGGTACTTAAATTCTTTTGTTTTTGTTTAGTTCTGAAATGTACGCGAACGGAGTCACGGGCACAGCAAGTCCCAAATAAATACATTAAATATATAACGACCAATCACAAGATATTTTGCCAGTAGCGTGGCAGCGGTAGAGCCAAGCTACCTTCAAAATACATTTTTGCTAGTGGCATGAATGGGCCGGCTCGTCCGGGGAGTACCACACTCTCACAGAAAATCGACGTTTGAGTAGAAGCTTTACCGCTTCTATGCTTCGTTCGGTGAGTGAGAGAGCCGGAGGCCCATCCTACTTATCGAATCGCAAAGAGAAGCAACAGGTACATTCCACGTTTTTTATTTTCCTCCAGACCATTACAGAAGATTTTTAAAATTAAATTAATAAAAAAAGTATGTTATCGAGAAACGTCTAGACGAACTAAGATGCACTTCCCCTGTATCCTTCAAGCCTGAATTCAAGGCTCAGATTTCCCAACAAGTAATCTCAGGTCAACGGCCGCTTATCAGCTTATCAAGTTTATTAACACGTGCTGCTTTCGTGAAGCTTTTGTAATGTTTATATGTTGTCTGTTACATTAAGTAAAGGTATGTTAATAGTTGCTGACTCTCGCTTTAGAAGATGTTCTATGCTATTTTTTTTAAATATCTATGAATAAAGCTAGGCCCTCCCCCCCTCTCTCCTTGTTACTGTGACGTAATATATGAAAAGACCTTATTCGAAATTCAAAAATGAAAAATTACGAACACAAAAATAAGGTGAAGATAAGATTAAAAAAATATGTTTGTGTCAATTAACAACCTCCACACACGGAAATCGATAGCATTTAGTGCGATAAAAGATTATTTATATTTCCCAGCGACAGGAAACAAAAAAAAATGTCGGGGGCAATCCTCCAATAGTCCAAACACGGGCTGGGTGCTAAATTCCTTATCTAAACGTTTAGCGACTACTCGCGACCGCCTTCGATACCAACCTACGAGAAAAAGAAAAAAAATGTGGGAACGTTTATGTATTTACTTTTGATGCACTGACTATTTGGCTGTTGAGATTTGATACCGTCAGCTTGACGAAATTTTTTGTTAGTGATATCGAAGGTATATAGCCGAAATTTTTAAAGATAGTTAACTTTTTGCTTTTCTATGCATAATTTTTCACGGGAAGGAGTTACTCAGCCCGTTGATATGATTTTTTTTCCTATGGGACTAATGCTAGGAATTAAAATAAATTAATGCTTCCAACCGGTCATATTGGTAATCCTTGGGGGAGGTCTATGTCCAGCAGTGGACTTCTTGCGGCTGTGATGATGATGATAAAAATAAATGGACATGTCCAAACAAAAATGTTCGGACGCGCGGTCAATTTTTAAATTCCCAGCATTGGTCCCATAGGAAAAGTTGTTCATAACGACGGGCGAATCATCCCTTTAAGCATCGGATAGGGTTTTCTTTACATTATCCTAACTAGTATTATAAATGCGAAAGTGAATTTGTTTGTTTGTTTATTTGTTTGTTTGTTATGCTTTCACGCCTTAACTACTGAACCGATGATCATGAAATTTTGCATAAAAGTTCTCTCAGTACAGAGAAGGACATAGGCTACCTTTTATCCCGGGAAAAAGTACTGCTCCCGAGGGATCGACATTGACGCGGGCGGAGCCGCGGGCGAAAGCTAGTTGTTTATAAATCCTTTTTATTTTAAAGTATGCAGAGCTTAGCATAACTTAACTACAGATTTTAGTAAGAGGTTTTTTATAAGTTTTTATCCGACTCCAAAAAAAGGAAAAGGCTACAATACTACTATAAAGGCTGGTTGTATGGTTTTTTTAAATATTTGTTACTTCATAACATCCTCATATATGAACCGATTTGAAAAAATTAATTATTTATAAGATTAGCTTTCAGATTGCTCCCATTAAAGTTTTATCGAAATCGGATTAGTAATTTGTTTGAAGTGAAAGATTATTCAGTAGCTTTTCTGGGACAAAGAGTCTATAAAGTTAAGCAACATTGGTTTTCTTGTGATTGAGATACCCTTTATCAGGGAAGTTGACTGATCTCTTCCTGCCTTGCCGATGGCGTGAGAATATCGATGTTGCAACTCATACACAAATAAACTTACGTCTTTCTCCTATGATGGTTAGGCAGAGTCTTAAATCCGTAAGGATTAGTAGCAAGTCGTCATAAACGCAACTCGTCATGCTGGCGCAACTCGACATTTTAGCAAGTTGTCATTTTCGCAAGTTGTCATTTTCGCATCGGGTCATTTTCGCTACTCGTCATTCTCGCAACTCGTAGTACTCGCAACTTGTTACTCAAAAGCCAAATTAAATCCTAAATAAATGCGAAAGAGATTGTTTGTTTGACTTCACCTATTCACTAACCCAACCGCCATGAAATTTTGCATACCCGTTGTCTGTGGACGGAGACAGTATAGTGTACATTTTATCCCTAGGAAAAGTACTGTTCCTGAGGGACCGACATTGACGCGGGTGAAGCCGCGGGCCGCGGAAAATCATTTTAGCCATAAGCAGTCCACTGCTGGACATAGGCCTCTCCCAACGATTTTTTCATTCCATGGAAGAATTTTGCCATCACCACGCTTGGCAGGCGAGTTTGTGAGCGCAGTTTCTTTGGCTTATAGTAGTTTCTCTCTGCTGTCCATCGTGAGCATTTCTAAGCTGGTTAAGGATAGGAATTTATTGGATTAGGGTACAGGAGGAAGGTATTGGGATACTACTCGTGTAACGTTGCAGCATGCCAATTTCAATGTCGATCCCTGGATAAAATGTACCCAATGTCCTTCTCCGTACCCCAAATAACATGTTTGCCAAATTTCAAGATGATCGGTTCAGTAGGTACAACGTGAAAGCGTAACAAACAAGCTCACTTTCGCATTTATAATATTAGTTAGGATGCCATGATGTTAAACTTCAGAGTTTCAATCAAACAGTAAACCTTTGACTTAACCAGCTGCGTACTTACCTAAACTATAAATACCAACTGGACATAACTGTCGCGCCATGCGTGTTATTTTTTCAAAATGGCGCCGGTGCGTTTGATCTCCTCAAAGGAAGATCTAAGGCGCCGTCACGGGGAAACGTTGTATACTTTTGATCGATCGATCGCCGGATATAAGTAATTATATAAATATGTAGGTTAATTTGTGATGTGTAATCTCTGTTACTCTTTATTTTGGGCAACTAAAATCAAAATGCATCAGATATAACAGTATCACAATTTAAATGTTATTTGTAAACTGTACAAATGGAGCGTAGAGTAGAGAGTAAGTAATCACATGGATTGCCCTTGCCGGGAATTGAACCCGGTGTTGTCAGCTGGCATGTTAACCACTGCGCTTTTTACCTTCAGACAACGTCAGTCTTCGTGAGGTTTCAATTTTCCGACGCGTCTGAAAAAACTTTATATAAATTGGTAACAAAAAGTACTTGAAGTTGCTGTATGTTTTTTTCGGCAGCCGACATTTACTTTTCTAACACAATAGTCTTAGAACAGTCCAAATAGTACTAATATTCCGAAATAAGACGTTCTGAATAGGATAAGCTGATCTCAAAATCCCCATCAAAAGGGGCCGATCATGGGAATCGACAACTGTTCGCGTGCCCGCCATAATTGAAATACGAGGTTTTTTCTATTGTTCCGTTTATATTTCTATTTTCCTATCGGCTGACGTGTAAGCCGATAATATTTCTTGGCCATCTCCTATTTACGTCGTTATTGGGGTTTAACGTGATTTTGAATCGTAGCAACTGGAAAACTATTCATGTTTTGTTTGCGTTTTCGATAAATGTTTTGTAACTTTTGTAGTTTTATAGGGTAGATAGAGCTTTCTTTCGGGTTTGCTGCTTTGTTGGCTTTTTTATTTTAAACAACAAAGATTCCTTCCCCCAACTTCTTGAAAGGCCGGCAACGCTCCTGTCACACCCTGGTGTTGCAGTTGTCCATGGGCAGCAGTGATCGCTTACCATCAGGTGACCGGCTTGCTCGTTTGCCGTCCTATATTATAAAAAAACAAAGAGTTTCATACAAAGTTTTCGTCCATTTCATCTCTTAAAGTAAATATAAAATATCCGTAACGTTTTAAAAACAAATTATACAAACTTCGCATTGATAGTATCTTCAAATCTATGGTTCGAAGGATCTATCTATGGGTCGTCTATACGCACGATATAATCTCTGGTATAACCAAACTTATAGGCGTCCCTGTAATACATTAAACTCCGATATAAACAGAGGCACCTGCGAGTTTATTGCTTATTTATTCCGCTCCTCAGGGCCGGATTAAGTAATAGCAGTCGAAGATTAAAGCTTAATAGCGGGATAGATTGATTTCTAGACGATATCGAACCGCGCCTAATTCCGCCTCTGTGCGATTAATGTTTGAATTTCGAATCGAAATGTTCCGTATTTAAAATTTTATAACGAAAATGTACTAAATCGAAATATAGCGCGCCAAAATTATTGTGGCGATGGCAGAAATTGGAAAGATATTTTATTTCACGAATATTTAAAAAATATATCCAAAGGATCTTAGTGTATTATTATGTCATAGCTTTTTCTTATTATTATTCAACAGTTTTATCCAAATTCCTTGTCTACATGCCAACTCTATCACCTGCCTGTAGAGTCTTTACTTAACGAGTCTCTACATTGCCAGATGAGAATCTTAATCTACTTACAAACGAAAACATAAAACTGCATAAGATTAGAATAAATTCCAAATTATAATATTATTATTATCATTTGGAATTTATTACCAATGTTGAAATACAAACAGAGCTTTTCTAAACGATTCATATCATTATCAACGTGCACGAAGGTGGTTTAACTTTCCAACTTAATGTTGACATGTTAAGTCAAAATTAAAAAAGGTAAATAAAGAATCAAGTTTATCTCGCGTTTAATTAGCTTTTAAACACACAAGATTTACATATTTCTCTGGGAACAAACAACACTCGCTATATTATATGGCTGGAGAACTATGTTTGCCTCCTATATATCAATACGAGGGCCTATCATGGACACCTGTCCCCATTTGCTTAGGCGTGTTTGTCTTACATTTAACGAAAGTTTAGCCTCACACTGTCACACACAAATTATCAACTAATTTACGCTCCCCGACGTTTTTTGATGCCATAAAAGAACTCTGGTCCTAAGCTTTTTACAATCTGTTGACATAATGCTGCTTTCGTCGTACAAACGTTTGAATAAGACCAAAAATTCCGAAAACTAGGAGACATGTCAATACTGGCCGTTTTTAAAACATGACAGTGAACAATTTAAAAAAAGAATTAAAACATGCAGCCAATAACATGTGTCGGCTTGTACTTTAGACTTTGGAATTCTGTATTTAAATGTTTGTTCAAGTAACTTTGAAAGGCGTGTGACCAATAGATTTGAGCTTCGAAAACTGGTATGCGTGGGTGTTCTTCTCGGTATTCGAACTTTGAATGAGCTGTCAATACTTGAATATGACCAATGATGTGTGTCGGCGTTCGAAATTTGAACGTCCGTCACGCGGTGCGTGAATGGTTCGAAAGGCGTGTATCGTATTGACCAATCGATTGGTCACTCGTCCGTCGCTGGGCGGAGCCGCGTTATCGCCGGCCGATGATTTGACTGATAATGTTCGATTGTTACGTCAACGCTCGGTTTGATATTCGAATTCCATCAAAAGACCTGTACCAACAGCCGTAAAGTTTAAAAATACGTTCCGAACTCTTTGATTCTAATTTTGAAACATAATCTGTGCCACGTTTTGATTAATGAAGAGCATTCTATGACTGGGGGTGCAAATTTCACCCTTTAACAGATTTCAAAGACATATTTCTAGTTAAGGCTAGGGGAATCCGGGATGTTTCGATATTGATTAATAAATTACGAATTCCTGTTGAGTTGCTTGAAGTCCGCAGATAAAAGAGACTTTATTAATCAATAAATTTTATTGTGGAATAACAAACGGGGTGGATTACGGGCATCAAAAGATTTTGGATGATTTAATCCAATAAAATTACTTCTGTAGTCATGGATAAGCAAGAAATAATTCTTTAGAAGCATTTATGGATAGAAACATAGTGAATTGTCGTTGTTTCGGTATATCAGTATTATTTATTTGCAATTAGATTTCGCCCGCGTCAATGTCGATCCCTCGGGAACAGTACTTTTCCCGGGATAAAATGTAATGTCCTTCTCCGTACCCCAGATAACGTGTATGCAAATTTTCATGATGATCAGTTCAGTAGTTACAACATGTACAAACAAACAAACTCACTTTCGCATTTATAGTTATTAGTTAGGATGAATAATTTTTGTAGACTCACTGATACGTCAACCTATAGTATATTTAATAAACTTTCCCGAAACTGTGTCATGTTTAAAGTTTATCTCACGAATTATGTGTTTTTTCTCTTCTACCCACTTTAACTCAAATTTTAACAACCACGTCACTTAGCATCTTCTAAACTCCCTATAAAGTTTTAACTTCTAACCCACTTTGCGATATATTCGGAAATATTTTATAAAAGTTAACTAATAAGCTGGTGTGGGGTGGAGTTTGGTGCATAAAATATTCAGTGTGTTATACTGCCTTAACTGAAGGCTTTTGGGCAAGACAAAGATGCTTTTAAGCTTCCACTGGAACAGGAAATACGTGGAGTAGCAAGTGCGGCTAAGACAATGTTTTTAAATTATTTAAGCTTAATTTTCAATATAGATAGTATTTTTTAAATAAAAAGCATTATGCAGAATATTAAGGAACTAGATTTATTGATAAAAACAAAACAATCTTACACAAGCAACATCACTCGCTAAAGGAAATCAAATAGCTATAGGATTTTATATAATGTTAGATTTAGGTATGTAAAACAACATTTAGTACTGGTTGGTAAAAAATCAGAGACAAGAAAAAGGAAATTACAAAACGCAAATCTCAATAACTGGCCGAATAGAATAAACAACCGCGAAACAAAAATAAAAATCGAACACAAACAAAGTTGCTCTCTAGTCCTTCGATCGCGCGCAATAAAAAAGTTTGAAGCGTCTCCACACGCGCCTCTATGCGAGCTGTTAAAACTAAGCTATGATAGCCTCACCCACTTCCCGCCCAGTAAACATAACTATGTCGCAGGCATAGCTAGTACGTCGTAAAGCAAAAGTTGAGCTCGCTGATTAGACAATGTACTGCGAATAATGTTTTCTACGCTTTTATAGACATCGCATTAAGAACCGAAGAACCTCTTCGTTTTGAATCGGTTTACTAAATATATTGGGACGCTTTTATTATACCTAATAAATAATATTATCGTAAAATAGGAATTAATTCTCATGAAAACAGGTGAATGAATAGTCTTTTAAAATATCTATAATATAATAATCTATACTTTAATATTATAAAGCTGAAGAGTTTGTTTGTTTGTTTGTTTGAACGCGCTAATCTCAGGAACTACTGGTTCAAATTGGAAAAATATTTTTGTGTTGGATAGTCCATTTATTGAGGAAGGCTTTAGGCTATAAAACATCACGCTGCAACCAATAGGAGCGAAGCATCAATAAAAAATGTTTTGAAAACGGGGGAAAATTATTCATCTATACTAATTAATCATAAGAACAGAAATTGCCGCGGACGAAGTCGCGGGCAACAGCTAGTAATAAATATATACGGACCAATCACACAAATTTAGCTAGCCCCAAAGTCAGTTCGAAATTTGTGTTATGGGATACTAACTCAACGATACTATATTTTATAACAAATACATATATAGATAAACATCCAAGACTCAGGCCAATCTAAAAAAGATCATTAAATCTATCTTGACCCGACCGGGTATCAAACCCGGGCACCCTCGTGTCGCAGGCTGGCGTGTATAACTGCACGGGGCGCCACGGAGATCGCCAATATGATAAATAACTGCAATACTACTTATTTGTAAATCACCGCCATTAAATACTTAACTATAAAAAAAAATTGGTAAGCTTAACATAAAACCTGAACAAGGCAAACAGATAATATATTCTTGAAACATTTCTTAATTTAAAAAACGTTAGAAGATAGGAACATTCGTTCGTTACGTCTAACATGCGTCTTTCGAACATAAGTTCTTATTTTGAACTTGTTTAGAACCATCGTTCTAAATATAAATAGTTTAGAAACTGAAACTGCAGATTTCAACAACAAATAGCCGAAGATTTCAGGTGCTTTCACTAAAATTACGCGGAAATCGAGACAACTTTGTCCTCACCTGTTAAGTATTGCCTGGAGACCAACACAACTCATGCAAAATGCTTCTAGTTAACAATATCGTGCCGGCTACCCGACCAATTTCGAAACGACGCACTTGGAGCACAGGTGTGCCAGTACTACAGCTCCCTGATTTGGCAGTATTGTCCCGATCACGGATTTAATTGACGATATATTAAATTGTAATTAAGATGCAACCCTATTGTTAGAGGTGTGAAAATCTTTCGATCGCTAAGTCCTGCGACTAGTCGAGCGACTAGTTACATATTTCAGCAAAGATAATGCTGTTCAGTGTTAGTTTGTAGATTGGTTGGTAGATTCGTCTGGTTTTGTTGCCAAATAGTTTAATTAGGGCTGATCGTTAGTCGCTATTGTGTCGCAATGAATCAATACGGTAGTTACAATACATATTCATGCGACGAGGTGTTAATTAACAGTTTACTATTTACGTCTGTTAAAGGCGGCTCGATTACTTTGAATAATTAATGAAGTTTTTACTGGGAAACTCTTTATAGAAACAAAGGGGAATTAATATTAGGTTATAATATTCTTATATCAACTAGATACTAAACACTCTGAAACAAAAAATACTCTACCTATAAAGAGAAGAAAATTGAAATTGGAAACGTTACTTTATTTACTTAATGATAATAGTTTCAAAATATTTTAAAAAAGAACGTTTCATTTATATAAAACTGGCTTCTTTATTCCATAGACAAATTCCGATATCCTTCATTCTATATTTTGTTTTTATTGCGCATTTTTTTCTTAAATCCAGCCAGTATTTTTATCTTTAAAATCGCTAATTTTACTGTTAATTTTAGTCAATAAAATGACGGGATCTTACGTAAAGCAGACCTTCGAGTCATTATTAGTGCAGGGCTTATCTCGTAACAGCACGGACCCGCTCAAAGGGTTCAGTCTCAATAAATTTATGAAAGGAATATTGCCAATAAGGGTGGATATCCTATTAATTAAAATACTTAATTAATTCACCTGGAATGGTTTTAATCAATTCACTTGCCCCCAATTTATTAAGGTATGACCCGTTGATTATGTCTTTCTTAGGGGTTTATGATGGTCCATCGACCGATTGGGGTATTATCTGATCGATGGACGTAATTTGGGGTAAAAATGGAAAATTAGAAGAAGAAGGTGTGATTTTTATATAGGAATTGTTAGGATATTTAATTGATAAAAACATTGCGTATTATAAAAGTGTGTTCAAAACTATGAAAGTGTTCAAAATTTGTAAATTAAGTAATACTCGTATATTGCTTGATTATTATGTAAAAGGGTTACTCTCAGGAAACTTTGATGTGATATACGATAAGTTAGTCTTAACTTAATAAAACTTTTGGGCTGATGATCAAATTCTAATATGAAACAGTACTTTTGGCTTTGGCTTTCTGTATTGTTTGATATTTCCCTAGAACATGAAATCTTAATGTGACTTTTCACACATTTTTATTTGACCAACTTACAAGATACAACATAACACTAACTTATGATTTTCCTTGTTCCAGCATGCTTAGGTCACTAGACCTGGGTTCCGGCGAGCGATCCCTGGAGCGTAAACCCGAACCTCTTCGCTCTCCCCCCGCGCCTCCCCAGGAGAGGAGATCAGCGGAAAGAGAGCAAAGTGCCGAGCGACGGGACGCAGGTATGACGTGGTTGATGTTGCTTGAACAGCTTAGAAACAAAAAGAATATTATTATATTTAAACTTAACATCTCACCCGTCACATAATGGAAGGATAGAAAGATTTCACATTATGATGGCCAGTAGTTCAACTTTAAGAAAGTAACTACGTTTTCAATTATTCTAAAACTTAAAATTCTGTTTGCAATTTGCGTGAAAAAACTACATATTCTTAAATAATAAGTTTTTATCGTTATAACTTAACTCTGGAATACATATCTAAAGCTGATCAAGTGATAGCAAACTGAACCATAGAACAGTTCCGCTGATCCGCCGTTGTGATGTGATGTCCGTAGCTAGTACGTGTTCGCTTTCTGTCCGCGGAGTACGAGGATCCAGTCCCCACCTCAGCCATGCCGCTCACGGACGCGCGTAATCGTTCCAACCTTTAGGCCTTAGAATTCGGCGCATGCAGACTTAAGAGAAGCCGCGAATTACTTATGCGGACGTCGTTGCGACGCTTACGGGCGTGCGTGAACCACACCCCCTTCCCCGATCCTCTGACCCTCGTGTTCCCGCGTAACCGTGCTCTCACTACAGGTCCTGAAGAGTGGCCGAGTACACCGCCCCCTCTCAACAACAACACGACGCATCACAACAACAACGGGCCGACGCCGCTGCCGCTGCCACCGCCGAGCCCCTTCCGCTTCGAGGAGCACCGCCCTTACCGCTTCGCCGAAGACATGGGACCGTTGCCGCCTGGCGCTCTAGTCGGACGACTCGGAGATTCTCTCATCCCCAAAGGAGACCCCATGGAAGCGAGGCTCCAAGAAATGCTGAGATATAATATGGACAAATATGCGAATACGAATTTAGACACGCTCCATATAAGCCGAAGAGTACGGGAATTGCTCTCAGTCCACAACATCGGACAAAGACTGTTCGCAAAATACGTCCTTGGACTGTCGCAAGGGACGGTCTCAGAGCTGTTGTCGAAGCCGAAGCCTTGGGACAAGCTGACGGAGAAGGGCCGCGACTCGTACAGGAAAATGCACGCGTGGGCCTGCGACGAAGCCGCCGTGATGCTCCTCAAGTCGCTCATTCCTAAAAAAGGTACACACAGTTGTTTGTTTGTCTCTAACCAGAACATTTAGTCCGAAACATTCGTTTAATTAAAAAACAAAGTTGTTTGTCGACTGGTTAGGAATAGACAACAACAAATTTTTCACTTACCTCCTTTTTATTGCAAAACAAACTATTTTAAAATTAGCGCCCAATTTTTAAAATTAGAATGTTTTCAAAATTAGTTCTTATTCCAAATTGTGAGTTGCTTGTTATTGCTATCACGACATGGCAATGGCTCGGTGCAGATCAATCAATTCCGCCCCTTTAGCTCAATCTTCCGAACGGTTTGGCGCTACCCGTTATCAGCGGTCGTCTACCTGACAATAGGGCTCATCAATCACGCGAAGAATGCTGAGATATTAGAGATGTTTACTTCGGGGCCATTAAACGTTATAAACACAACTTGTTTTAACACTTAAATGCTTTGCTCGGTCATTGAGTGAGTACGCTTGTAGATACCTAATTTGTTTTTTATTGTTATTTTTGTTTTTCCTTTCCTCTCCTTGTTTCCGAATCCCGCACTTATCCAAGTTCCTGTCGAAAGGAATGTGTTTTCCTATGTCCAACACAAGGGGGGCAGTGGGGAGCGCGGCGCGAAGTCGTGGGGACATGGTCAAGTGCGCTCCTCCGTTTCCAAATTTATTGTTTCAATACGTTTTATTTTATTTTGTACCACCTAAATTTATCTACGAAATCGACAGTTTTCTACAGTGCATCGTGTGTGATAAGTATCATCACTTGTATATGTTTTCTCACTAGTTTTACAAATGTACATAGAGACACCGAGTGCTTAAAAACTCTAATTTGTACCGACAATTCCGTACTAATTTATCAGGCCCGCAATGAGAAACAAACAAACGGAACAATGGAGAGTAAGCGGACACGCACCTAGCGACGGCCCACACAATGCTTGCTGTGACGTCATTAAAAATGCAATTTGGGAACTAGATGTTAGAGTTTCCATTTCCATTGCTGTTTCACTATACCTATTATTACGTTAGCTAGTAGTTGCTAATTTTGATGGAAAAGTTTTCATCAATTATAATTGTAAATCATGTAGTATCACCTAGTGATCTGCCAATAAAAGATGATCATTAATAACCGTCATTTTGTTTATAGAATATTTTTACAAATAGACAATATAAATCAGAAGAGGATAATTATCTTTACAATAGGTACAAGTTAACACGTCTATCTGCTCTGGCCAAGTAGTACAGAAAGGGTCATGCTCCTGCAGTGAAGACTAAAAAGACCTGATGATGATGATGATGAACACGTTAGTAGTTCACTAGACAGAATAAAAAAGATTTGTTTCTAGCATGTGCTACACTGACTACCTATTTCCATGAACCATAACGCAGAGACCGTACACGTAATGCATCCACAGAATTCGGAAGAATTAAAAAGCGCGCTCTCGTTGTAAAGCGGTGTACTACACGATAATGACAATGCAGACAAAGTATAAATCTACGAGACAATGGCAGCTCGTATTAGCCTTTGTCCCATCGATAGGGATGAGCTCAAATAGATTGAATTTCAGATAATACGAAAGGGTTCGGTTTTTCTTATTCTGTTGTTTCGGTGGCGATTAGAGTTTTGAATTTGCTTTTCGGTGCATATGAATTATGGGCTATTGTGGATGAGGTGTATTTCAGCATTAATAGGAGTTTATTGTCAATATTTTGGTTTGACAAATGCCTTAATCGCATACAAATAGACTATTAAGTTGAAATCTAAAGAAGATATAATTTTCTAATTAATGAAGATATCGACATAATGTGCAGACCCCACATAGAAATAAATGGGATAACGCGTAGATGAAGAAAAGACACATTTATAAATTTACTATCGTTCATTATTAAAAATATTAGTTTATTTATCTTCTAAGTTAGAACGAAAAACGACACTTCCTATTTATGTTCAACACTATCTTCAAATATGACACGAAGTTACATATTGTCCAGTATTCAATATCGAATGAAAAAGAAACAGGTGGCTTTGATACCTCGTCCACAGATAATTTAAATATCGAATCAAGAAACAAAATAAATAAGAACTATTATAATAGGTATATATAAATCACCTTTAATATAAACCATGCATATTTTGTGATTTCAAATATCGAATAGGAGAAAAAAAAAGAAGAAACTAGTATCACGAATCGATGCAGCCACGGCCACGGCAGCGTTCCACATCCGTCACAAATGACTTCTGTAATGATTGCCAGTTACAACCGATAATCAAACGTCCACGGCCGTGGGAATGTATGGCGCTTTGTAAACGAGTAATGATGTCACTAATCGATATTTTGCAATAGAGAAAATAACTCTATGTTTTTATTCAACGTGATTTTTTTGATTCGTTGGCAAGCAATTAGTTTGGACTTTGAACGCTCCGATCTTTGAGCAATTTCATTAAAATTCAATGGATAGCTGCGTTGTAGACATAAAGTTAAGTTTCGTATCTAAAGTGGCAATTATTTTTAAACTTTTTACTATTCGTAACACTAGATATACGATGTGATGAGATCCAATGATCATAAAAAGTTAAGTCACATGAAAAATTACCGACTTAATCGTTTAAGTCTCATTTCTGAGATAAGAAATACAAAAAGTAGTTAATTAATGGAGTCAGACATTTTCGACATGCTAACACTATAAATTCACATATTAATCGTTCTGCTAAAAACATTATCAGCTAACGTATCTTTACATTTTTCTTAACTCTTTCAGAGAATACTCGCGCTAAAGTCACGCGAACAGAGATGTAAAAAGTTCTTGCTAAAATAAACATTTTTATAGAAAACACGAAAATGTAACAACACCTAGCAAGGTGCTATGCTGACGATAGCCAAACTCCGAATAAAAAATATACCAGTGACAGCTCATGGCATATATCCATCAGTTCGTTCACGACGTCGGAACACGCACAATGCTATGATCCGCTTTTTGCACAGTGGACCCAATTACAGCATGCAACCGAGGAATTGTCATGTTTTTGAATTTAGAATTATTTCATTCTATTCGTTTATGGTGTAACGAACTGGCCGCTATTACTTTTTGTTCTATTTTCAAACATCATAGATTTTAACTGGGCTGTATAAGAACTCCCATAACACAGAAAATTGTGAATTACTAGTCTTTGTCGTTACATTGCATTGCACGCGAGCTTGACAGTTACTATGACAGTAGCTCAAGTATGTCCTAAGCTCAACTCCCATACAATACCAACGTGTCATTTAACCATGTTGTTATGGCATCGTACATTTCCACGATTTCCCAGTTCCCACGATATATATACATAATGCATGCAGTCCTGTCCGTTCGTTGCGAAACGATTGTTATGGCGTTCGACGTTCACACGTCACGCTTAAGGAGACTCGCAAATGACAAGTCCAGTTCGCCGTAGACTTGTACACAATCAAACAAAATTACGCGCGAAAATGCCCAGGACATGGCAGTATAATTCAATGACCTTTAAAAAGAAAGTTTAAAACTAAAAGTCATTCGAATTTCAAAGTGTCTTAGGAATTCTCGTAAAATAAAAATGGCCGTCAAATCATTAATGTGAGAACAAAAGTAGTGTCGGTAAATGCAAAACGTATTCTAACTCGCAATTTGTGTGCGCGAAAAGAATTTAAATAAGGACGCTTGTTTGTTTTCTATTCAAGCGATGTGTTCAGTAAATGACCGGTAAATAACCAACACCAACCAGTGGTTTGATTTGAAATAAGTAGACCTAAAATAATGGTAACACTGAAATATTTTTCCAATGATGCCAAGTATAAGAAAAAACTACCGAACGCATTCGGTAATACACCCGATTAAATTATAAATGGAAAGTCTAGAAAGGCAGAAAACAAATTTATAGAGTTAATAATTTAATCGATTTCACGTAACTTATCGCTATTCTTACCCGTTATTAATCACCCATTAATCAATCATGAATAGGAATTACTTTTTTAATATCAATTACAGTCTTACGGTTATCAGTCTCCTTCAGCTGACAACTTTTAGACGGACATGGCGGCTAGGCGTATAATAGCATTAAAACATTTTTAAAAGCTATCAGAACCACGATCGGATACTATTTTCAACTCTACTTCTTACATTTTTAAAGAACATTTTTTCATTTTAAAGTTCTAGTGTGAAACATTAGTGAATCTGTGGTTCTAATGTACTGTGACTACATTATATGTATATCACAATATTTAGTAATATCCTAAAGTAAAGTCTTCTGGTTCCGTTTGTTTAACGAGGCTTCGTATTTAAAACGGGCGTAGTACCTACAACGTAATGAACTGTAATAACTAATAAGCCAGCTTTAATTAAAAACGAACAAATCATGATTTATATTTGAATCAACAGATCGTGACTAAACACAATAAAATTAAAGATGAACATACGTACATCAAGTAGAAAAGTACTCGTTTTTGCGACCTAAGCGTCGGTGTAAGTTAACCGCATATTATTTATTCACTTAATCCTTCAGTCCAATTAACTGCAGTTACGGCGGTTGTAATTATTGCTCTTATTACTGCAGCACGGTTCAGTGACGAAATGTCTAAACAAAATGCTCTGTGCGCTTGAAATATCGATACTCTTCAATATTCAACCTTATTACTCGAATTCAGAACTCGAAAACGATTCGCCAACTCGTTTTTGTTCTGAATACGTTGAAGCTCGAATCGATTCAACGTTTCGTTCTAAAATTTAAATTATTTCGAACACAGTTTGGAAAACAGAATTACTTTTAAAAACAAACTGGCCATTCGGTATACGAAAACTTCAGCGTTTGAAATAGGAACATGGAACGAATTATCCGAAAATGTGTTTAACTCGTACGCGGCAATATTTGGCCAAAGTTCGCCTCTCAAAGCGGTTGAAGCGTAGCGTGAAAATCTATTTTCAATGGCCACTATCGGACGGCGCAGGACACCCAAAGGCTTTATGCCCGAAGTTAAGCGTCCTCGATGCTCCTTTACTCTAAACTCCCCTTGTAGTGCTCTTAGTTTAATGCTAAGCAAATTTTAATATTCAATTGTGCTTTTCAGCGCTCGGATTTGTTATTAGAATGCATTTTGCTGCTAATTTTCGTTTATCCTGTTCACGTAGACATTTGCATATGTAACTTCTGCAGATCCTTGTTGCATGTCATTTCTACTGACGTTTTATTAGTGTGAGTAAAGTTTATGTGAAACATAATGTGATATGTTTCAAAATGTTAAGAAACGTTAAACGAGTCATTAAAATAGTTTGGAAGACAACTTATTTACGATAGACTTCACACGCTTGATGTATTCGAGCAAGCAATAAGTTATCAATGGCGAGGCACGAGCACAAACTCCAGGGGACTGTCACAAGCGTTTTAAATGAAGTTCAGAAGTGTATTAACCGCGCACTAATACACTCGGACGATGGACATCGAACGCAAATGGAGGAAAGTTAGCGTCTTGGACGTTCAACTTCCGAATTGATTTGAATTTCGAATAGACGTGGAATGTTTTCAAATACGGAAATTCTATTTTATTTTTTCAATCTCTCTTCCTATTAGCTTATTTTTTTCATAATATTAATAATTACGTTGATTTTATTACATGCATTTTGTGAAATTTGCAAAAAGACAACCATAGCTTCGATTGTGAAACACTTGTATTATAATTTTCGGATACAAATAACTTCGCACAACCGCAACTGATCGGCTAATTATCTTTTCAACACCTCATTTGATATCTCCATCCCAAAATATAATCCCAAAAGTGCCAAACCTTCATTAGGGTACTTTCAGCACATGGAACAAGCGGGTCAATATCCCATAAATCATAAAGTTTGAACAAACACGAAAATCTGGCGAACGACCGATAATCACGTAATAATTACTGATACACGCCCGCCGGCGTCGAACGGGTGAAGTTACTTTATCTAAAGTTTTGTGGTGCGGACATTTTCATTGATAAATTTGGAATTGTGACGCTCTAGTAATGATATAATTTGATATTGTATTACTATGTTAACTTGTTTCAAGTTAGCACTTAGTGTTATTGCATTACAGTTACGCCATTTTGGATAGGCTATGGCCAATGAGGATTCAAATTTAAAAAAAAAACTATTTTTTTTTAATTTTGTATATTAGAACGGCCGTACCGTTCTATTTTTAAATGGCGTATAGTTTTCCTGAAAAAGTAAGCGAAATATTCATACCTCTTAGGAAGACTAAACAAACAATTTATTATATTGACACAAGTATAATGACTAGGACTAACTGCTTCAGACAAGAAGTCGGTCTTAAGTACGAAAGGATGATGTATTTTGTAGTTCGTGAATAATATATTTTACAGCAGCATAGAGTGGCGCCATCTGGCGTCGACTTGACTCTACTAAACCAAGACTGAAAACAAACTCCAGTTTACTTAAATAAAATATTGTATACCAATTTACTCGTCCAATAACCCCAAACGCAGAATTTATGAAAATGACTAAGCACAGCCAGACGTTTAATTTACGATGTAATTATTACAAAGTATTATTACAAGGGACATTTTCCACAAAAAATCAGCCGAGACGGCCACTTAGAAAGCACCTTTGAAAAACTAAATGGGCCTTTAAGAGCATTTAGGTTGAAATAACTCTGCAAAGGCGAAGTGAAAAAGTTTGGTATGCGAGCAACAATGTACACGTAACGCCATCTGTTGTCGAGTAGCGCAAAACTCTAGTAGGGTCAAGAAAATAATTCGCCAGGAATGCCAGTCCTCCCGCGGCGGCTTTGAAGCCTTCCGACGAAGCAATCAGACCTCTTTACTGGCATATTTATCTTTATAATACCATGTCTCATTATATACTTTATGATTTTGTACCTAAACGAGTGTCTGAGATAATGCTTTAGTAATTGTCACGGCTGAACGCGTAAACGACTGACGGGCGCGACTAAACGCCGTCGTTTGCTTGTCTCACTATTTTCCTTGGCGTTTATTGACAAACATAATCCAGCGGCAATATAACAGATACTATATTCTCATCATCCTTCCCGATTGAAATCTACCACAACTTCCCGAATGAGAAAAAGAAACCACGAAGTTGTTCTAAAATCAAGCTGAATCTTCAATTCAATTTTGAAAATAGAATATGAAACATTTAAATAATATTCTATTTTTGTAATAAGATTCTGGTGGCTAATATTCTTCCTTCAATGACGTTTATTTCTGTAATCTTAAATAGTGAGGTGCTAATTACTTAAAAAGGATAATGGCGGAATTAATAACGTCAAAGTGACGAAAATTTCCCTGGCTTGGTTAGCGAAAATTTGGCCTTTAATAATAAGGTCAGTACATTTCGCGCAATGCAAAGCGTCCAAAAATAAAACAATTAATTAATTTGCGTAGTTCTGCAATGTGTGGATACGCTTAGCGATCCTACTTTATTATTAGATACTTTGTGTTTTCAATGGCTAGGGCTTGCATGTGTATGTTAACAGTTTATCGTTATTGCTATTAACATCTCTAAGTATGTTATTATGTTGCCTATATTTAGCTAGAACGATTATTAAGGTCGTTCCATTTATTAAAACTCATTATACGAGTGTAATCATTTTCTTTGACAAATTGACGTGTTGTTTCGTATTAAGGTTATTTTAATTGTAGGTATGATATAGAAACATTAATATGCGTCCAACATGTTAAACTATTTATCAAGAATGTTGAAATAAAATAGAATTAATATTCGAAACCAGACATCTATAAGTGCTTGGCATTATTTAGTGAACAACTCCTAAAAGAGCTAATTTCAAATTAAACTATAACTGACTAAATTATCGTAGCTGCCAAAACAAGGAGAAATCTTACGTCAGTCAATTTGTTTTTTTTTAGATGTAGTTTTTACAAAAGAACCTAATTGTCTAGAATTTAGGTAGCCCTGAACGCATCGCATCAACGGATGCGTCCCCATTATATTTAGATGTATGCAAGAAATTTATTGTAGCAGCAACGTTACAACCGCGCTGATCGCAATAATTTAGAGTTATTTTAAACGTTAATTGTTAAGTGCTATTAACGGTTTCCATGCGAATGAGTCGGGGAAAAGTTTTATTGGTCATTGTAATATGTATATTTTTAATTATAACCGATATAGATTATACTAAGCTGACAAAAAACATAAATAATGATCGCGCTATTTCTTTAGAAAAGCGCGTTTTTTTTCTACAGACTTTACTAATTGAGTATTTAAGCGTTTAAAAAAAACGAGAAGCCTTTCTTATTATTGCCTTATTTTGGCTTTTCTGGATTCCGATTTAATGTTTGACAAACCCTGCATGACAAAATAAAAATGTGTCTGCACAATAAATATAAGTACTTAAATTAATAGTCTTTGTTCTACATATGGTTTAGTTCTCATAAAGTTAAAGGAAGGTGAACACGTGAAGGCCGAAGTACCAAAAAACAAATGTCTACATTTCTGTATATCAGTTATAAACAAACGACCAAAAAATACAATAAAGAAGGGCATTCTCGTTACGGTGACGGCCGAGGCAAAGGTAATTATTTTAATAATGCCGCGTCCGCACTGCTCGGCAATAAACAAGTGTCATCGCCCACGCGAATTCACTCCTTCGATTTTCGCGTAAAACTGCCTAAACTGACAATGTGCGGCCACGAGCCAAAACGAAAAAGAGCTGAAGGGTTCAGTTGATACTTTAAAAGATACCTAGACATGTTTCTCGATTCAATTTAATAAAATCGATAATAGCACAACACTATAAGTCTCTTAACTATTCATCTATGAAAGTTGAATCTTCCAAAAATACACCCTATCAAGTTTTAAATATCGATTGTTACCTAAACTTAAAATTGTAGTAATACTCTGTTCTAAAGTTAAATGAAAATAAATTTCGAAAATCCCATGTTTTAAAATGATTACATATCCCATATTTTAGAATAAGAACGAACACAAAAAAAAACTAAAACGACTTATTTGTTATTGACGAGTTTATAATAACGCCCATTTCTTGACAACTCAGTGTAATTTGCTTTAGAAACTACCAGATATTTAGTTGGTTGAATTATAAAGATATAGGTAGGTTAGATACCATTTCGCGCGCATTCTTGCCGGCGCCATTTTCTTTCTCAATCTGTTTAATAGGATATTAAACGCATCCTGACATATTATTCGCTGTAATTAACGAGGTGCGTTTCCTTAGCGAAACCGACATATATATCACAGATCTGTCTCACAAGATGGGTTGTTCGACCTGTCAGTTCGGACACGATTTGTGGACGACCATTTTACATCTTTGCTCCCCGTCTTGCATAATTAGTAAGGATTAATGCGTAGCTATGAAAGACTCTTGTTCGCTGTGAATTAGGATTTGGTATCCGCGTAAACCACGTGTGATTTATAAACACGGTTACATTTTTAATTGGAAAACATACCGGGAGTGATCATGATCGGGATTTTATATCGTTTGTACACAATAGTGTAGTCATTTGTACTTAATTGAAGTATTCATTAGCGTGTCGCAGCCACTTAGCACTAAACAACCAGTAAACGCGTTTAACGATGGCGTGTGCTTTTCTCAATTTGTAGCCTCCATTTTGAAAGCCATACGTAACCACTAATTGAGCATCTTTGATCTTAAATTTGACAATTATTTTGAAATAAATATTATTAAACGTCCCATGACTCTCGAGGACACACAAAACTAATAAAGTCAACAAACTATGAATCTTACGAAAATGCAATAAAATTAATCATATACTTAATACTAAAATAATTATAAATCTTTTGAATCATAACCTAAGTCAGTAGGTGAAGCAAGAACCATACAAAGGAATATTATTGCTAACTCTTGAACTTGCAATAATAGAGACTATATGTATTGTTTTTAATTTTATGCGAACAGTAGCATAGACCGGGCGTGTGTTCAGCCAAAGCTCGCGTGCTTTAGCGTAATCAATCGCCAGCACAATCAATAAAGCCGGCACAAATCAATGCTTTAGCACGCCTTGCCGATGAAAAATCGTAGCTTTGACACGGTAGCGTAACTGCTCGTTATTTTTTTTATTATACGCATGCGAGTCCTTTGATCCAACCAGCAACATTGAAATTTTATGGTTTATAACCAATAATTTACCTGTTATTTAAAGTTACTTCACTATTCATACTTTACATCTATATGCGATTGGTTTAAGGACTGCGTAATAATCAGACCCAAAAGAAATAAATTTGGTATAAATAATAGTTAAGAAGTACTGGCAGAAACAATGTAAAATTAAAAAAAAATATTGTGTAAAATTCTGACTCCTACGCGCAATCCCCAAAATCAATTACCTTCACATGGTAGATAAAAGCTTCGCCAGACGATCAGGTGAGACTAACTGCGTTACAGACGCGAGGCGTAGCTAACGGAATTCGATTATTTCGTTAAAAAACTTTGCTATGCTATCGTTAAAAGTTATTCGGATAAGCTCCCGTGGGCCGATACGGGGAGCGACACTAGTGACGCAACCATCCTTCAACGATGTTTTAAAAAAATATTGCAATGTTACCGCGGTCTTATGCTTCCATCACTAATTGTCTAGATACTATTGTTAAAGTCATTTAGTGCGAAAATTGATGTTTATAAAATAAACAGACAAATGAAAAGCCATGTATGTTTTGCCGTAGGTTTTGCCAGTGATCGTTATACATAACAAACTCATTCCAGTTTTAAATTACATTCGTTCGGCCAAATCATCGACTGATTTGCATTTCATAGACAAAAATGGCGTTGCTGCACTACGATATGGCGGTCTCTGCGGAGCTCGCAAAATTGATTATTGAATCTAGTTACCAACTAGCGACTCTGCCGACGAGTGCTCTTAACGTTTTTACCTTTACGCTGGGGATTTTTGACAGAGAGACTTTAGTCACTAGGAATCGCTTGTTTGGACTATTTTTAAACTGGTTGTTACATTGATCAATGTTTGAAATTTAAATCTAGACATTTTAAACTAGGCGCTTTTAGAAGGAGTAGGTACCTACCGCAAATCATGACATTTTTATATCGTGTGGATAAATAATATCGTATATTAAAAGTGTAAATTTATTCAAAGCAAATTTAGAGTCTTTTAAGACAGAACCACAGTTTATCACATTAAAATCACAGCTTAGAAAAAAAATGGAATTTAAAAAAAGTGTAATTGTCTCTGGAAGTAATTTGAAAATAGAAATAGCTGAAATAATTAGGTACACCACATCATGCGTTCAAAAACGAGTTATTGCCTCCGAGTAGGTAAATTGTCACAAAGATTACATCACAGAAGTGAAAGGCGGCCGAAACAATGGTAATACTTCTCTATGACGTTTTATATGGGTTCACAAAGGGACAGCCACGAATCAAAGCAATTTTACGTAATACTTACGTAGCCTTCATTAAACTTTAGGTAATGGTGGGTCCTATTATAGCTACTCAGCTGTCAAAAATGTCTACCTATTTAAAAGTAGTTTGTTTTACATATTTTATACGACTCTATTGTTATAGGTATTTAGAAAACATTTTCTTCTTTCTAAGCATTGTATTATTAATCTTTGTTAGGAAGTCTTAAAACTCATCAACAATATTCTTTACTTTAAAATCCGTGGACATTTTAAACAAAAACCATAGACAATTCAGTTACATCCGGCAGTAGCTTTATCTTAGATACACTCCATTACGCGGCTGCCGTTCAAGAGTGTAATATAGTCTATGGCACCGTGTCATCAGCGTGACCGGCGATCGGCGATCGCCACACGCGATCCCATCGCCTTCCGCACGCAATGTCGAAACAATCGAACAAAAGAAAGCACTTTTTTGTCCCAAACAAACCTATAACGAAGGCCTTTTACAACCACAAGCCACTGAGTAAAAAAACGATCGACACAATCAACCTCAATAAATAAATGCAGTTCTCATTTAATTCTTAATTACTTATTACCGTCTTTAAAGAAATATTGGAAAATGTTATCGCTGCCCATTTGAAATTATAATTAGGTCGAAGCTCAAATTTCGCCGTGTCGAGGCCTTCCATGCATGCGAGGCGGCTTAAAATTATATTTTTATTAAAATGTGTTAACAATGAGAAAATATAGGTGATAATTAATACGAGACGCGCTCCAAGGCGGCCTCATTTGTGCATTTCATTGTTACACGTCGGCACCTAATTTTAGCTCCGATGCCAGTTTATGCAACTATTTCTTTGGCGCAACATTAACAATTCAAATGCGGTTTTTTTCCTCGAGCAACACTTTCGAGCGGCGCTGACGTCCGCCGCGGAGGACGGCTCCCATGCAAATGAACATCGATCTACACAATGACGTATGGAGCGCGCACTTCTCACCCCTTTCTTTCGACTACCCACGCCGCCACCTTGATTTACAATCCCGGATACACATTCCCCGTTCCAATTCTACATACTAGCTACAGCGCGGCGCTGGCGAATGGTAATTTTTTTACTATGTCACAATGACACGATAATTTAGGGCACCACCCCCTTTACTTTCCAAAGCCTTTGAATATTCATACGGCAATAGCAATCAATAACAGCTACAAAGAAATAGTTTTCGCGTGCACGCACGCGATATAATGTCGCATAAACAAATAATTTTCTTTTTTATATTATCCCTAGATTATACTACTCGAATTTACAATTTCGAACCCCCTATTATAATCAAACTGTGTCCGATAAATACAAGAGTTCCGTGACCGGACGACATTAATTGGCCAAGCGGTTTTTTCAAACTATCCATCAAAAATGCACATCGTAATGGCTGTAATAAAAAGTGATCATATCGCTTTAACAGTCAACAACAGTTGAGATAAGAAAGTGAGTCAGCGAAGGCCCTTCTCGATGTAAAGATTGTAACGACAAATATGAGGACAAACAATTTAGGACACCATTTGGTCCGCCATGTTGATGACTTTGACGTTTGTCACAAAATGGCGCGCGTTGCGTCACTGTCAGCGAGCAACCGGGATTTTTGGTTTTGACAACATTTCGAGCACGTAGCGGTAATTGGCAGCGCGTAACACACGGAATAACAAAACATCTGCAAGATCAAAGGCAGTAATAGGCGTGTGTTGAAATTTATTGACGTTTGTATGTCGAAGAACGAATTTGGAATAAACTAAATAATCGGTTATGAGTGTACGACGGCAGGACAGACACACGCGGCACATGCTAATGTCTTGTCTAGCAGCAAAGGGCCCGCGTAGACGGGCGATCTATCAATTCGATAAGGATCTCCCGAAGCCGCTATGTCTTTTGTTTCAGATTTTCCTTATAGGTGTCTGATTGCCCAAAGTTGCAATTCAATATGGCTGTCACTTCACTTGATTACGTTACAAACTAAAAACATGACATTTTATACTATCTTTACCTAAGTATATTTTCATGAAAGTTAAATTTTACATCTTGAACCAAAAATATTTAAATAATCGCAGCATTATAGAAACCCTTATAACTAAAGCATTTTGTAATTCAATCGACACTACAAAGCTATCAACATTTTTATTACTACTAACACCTGCTCTTGACACCAAACGCACAATTTATACAAAAGATTGTTTTAAATTTTTTCCATATTAAAAAAGTAGCATTAATAAAACGCTGTTGACAGTTAATAATAATATTTATCAGGTCAGTTTAAGAAATTCACGAAAGTTCGGACACGTATAAAATCGACATAAAATTAAAATGGCCGAAACAAAGTGGCAATTTAAGAAGTCATTAAAAAGTAAACAAAGTTATTATGCCACCAAATCACGTATGTGGACTTATTGTCTGCTATTATTATGGGCTTGAACTTGAGAATGTTATGATCTTGCGATATAATCAAAAGGCGGCCATTTTTTTAAATTTTGATCACGTCCTTTTAGTCATAAGTCGTTATGTCTGTGAATGGCGGTTTCACAAAAAATACGAATGGTACATAAAGTATGCAGAAGGACATTGTTTGCATGTCGCACCGACTTTGAACTGGAACGTGGGAATAAGTGGTCATTCGTTCTTCTTATGTAAGGCCTACTTAGTGAAAGTTACGATTTTCATTTTCTTTTTCTTTACTAACGTGTACAGCCTCCTTTATAAACAGTCGATGGTATTTAGATGGGGATACAACTGGCCGCAAAGAACTCGACAATCTATTTTGAAATTTAAAATAAATCTTTCTTCGATAATATAACTGCCTGCTAATAAAAACGTACTGGAAATTGTTTAAAAGAAAATTAATTGAATAATAAAATGTCAGACAATTCGAAATTCGAAAAACAAGTCATACGGCCATTTTGCTTTTTACAGTCAATTAATCAAGGTTTAACTTTGGCTGTTCCTCGAATCTAAAATAAGCGACGATCGCGAATACTTGCGAGGAAATTAGCGAACATATTGTCGGTTTTAAAATAACATTAAGGGGGCGTTAAAGCTGTTGTGGATCCTTATAAAATTGTAAATGTTGCTTTTCTCGGCGCAATAAACCGACCGCATCAATGAGATATCTGTTTTCAAAATGAGATATATTTTTTCGAAGAAATCTTACGCTTCTTAAAACACAAATTTAATTTAATGACTGACTGACACGGCTCTCATTGTTTTTAAGATAACATGACACAATGAGGACATCACCTGTCGAGCTGTTTGTATTCTTAATATTCAAATTTCCTTGAAATCGTTGATAGCAAATCATGTGATAACGATTATTGGCTTATAATGTTTGCTATTATGTCACTGATACGAGTTCGAAGACACGCATGGCTTTGTTGGAAGGAGGGCAGAATGTTTTATAGCTATTGGTCATCATATTGATCAAAATATAGACTTATAATACTAAAATATAAATGGATTGCGCTACAGACGTTGATTTACTAGAGAGATAAATTACACACTAAATGAAAAACTTTTAGGGAAATGGAAACCGGAAATGGATCTTCTTTTTATTTTTGTCGGTTAGATATTTGAAATCTGTAGTGACTTGCTTTACTTGGTGACGGGGTTTGTAATAAGTTTTATCAAAGACTTGAACATTTTCTGTGAATTAAGTACCTACTTAAACGTCCTATTTTGAGCAACCAAAGCGATGTGTAAACCACTTCTTTGATATTATAATGGCGTCAGGCCGCCGCCTAAGCGCATATTCGAGTATTATAACCGCATTTATCCCTAACACTCCTAATTACCGGTCTTAATTAAACTAATGTCGTGCATATATCAGCATCTAAATAGCGTTCATTGTGAGACCAAAGACAATATGTTGACAGGATGAATGACCACAAGATGGCCGCCGGTTTTCGCGCGTAACTTTACTTGTTTATGGTTGCGCGCGAGGCGTTTTAGGATTACGGGCTTAGGCGATGAGTGGGTCCATTCAGCGATTATATTATAATGCTATTCATTGCAGTGTAGCAGTTTAATGACGCGCCTAATTTCAATTGTGCCAAATATAACCGCTTTATTTATTAGTTGGCAAGCGCGAACGCATGATTCGCCCGTACGTGTGACCATTTTACTGCAATTAAACCAGCGTTTAAATACTGTTACGAAATTATAGAACGTTTGAAACGTTTATAGTTTTGGATAGGAGGGTATTATTGTGATTATGGTAGATTAAAGAATGAGAATAGTGGACATAATAAGTCCCACGATGAACATGGTTTTGTAAAAATTTGGTCTTATCGCCGCACTTATCCAACTTTGGATGGAATATGGCTTTAGAGTCAAATGTCTTTTAGGTAATGGCAAAAACGAATTCTTGATGCAACCATAAATAAACACCCATGGTTTACCCTATGATTGTAGCCACCAGCACTAGATCGATAGGACTTAAAAACTTTAATATAAAGAGGACAGTGGGATATTTTTTTTTTATTTGAAATTGTCTAAGCCCTTGAAAAAGTCTCTAATATCTGCCTCAGCATTTTAGGAATATTTCTGAACTCATTTCATTTCCAGCCAGCTGTATTTTTATTGAAGGTTCTATTTGACATAAAATAATAATAACACTCAAAGCTTGTTTGATGCTGACTGGTCGAATTTTATTCTTATTAATTAAAAATGAAGTCGCAAAATTTGATGACTCCTTTTTAATTTGTAATCATAAGGATGATTTCTTTTAAAACGAAAATAGGAGATTCTTAATTCGTCGGAAGCTTTTTGTTGTTCTCCGATTACACCAATACGTCTGGACCGATTTAATAATTTCTTTTTACTTGAAGGGGATAGTTTCCAATTGATATCTTGTACATTTTGTCAAAATTGGTTTAGTAATTTGGCTGAAATCAGATATTATATATCTGATAGATTATCAATTATAAGTTACTTATGCCTTATTTCCTGCTTATTTCAAATTATATTTTTACTACCTATATTTATTGTCGTTGTTTCACATTGGGTTACCATACTTTTTGTGTATTTTAATTAGTCGAATGACAAAATGCATACCATAAATAGCATAAACTTAATACGCGTAAACTTCATAACGCATAAACTTTTCATCTAGGTATCCCATTTTGGTAACAAACAACAATCAAATTTAACCCCACATTTCTTTGTCCACAGTAGGGACCAAAGACGGCACACTGGGCCCAGGATTCGGGAGGCCTGAAGGCGAGGGCGACGACCGCCTCGCTCACATCCTGAACGAGGCTTCGCACCTCATGAAGCCGTCGCAGCCGAACAATGATGACTCGAGGAGCAACGAGGATTCGAGCTCGCCGAGAACGCAGTGTCCTTCTCCGTACTCGAAGGTAGGTTTTTTTATTAATTTACTAACTAGGCCTGCGCAGCTTCGCTCGCGTGCTTATTTCTGCAGAAACCTTACATTTTTCCGGGATAATTTTTTTATAAGATCAATTATTGGTATATAAGTTACATTTCAAAATTTTAAGTAAATGAGATCAGTACACATACAAACATACACAAAGGAAGGACACCGTGTCAGACAACGTCTTCCGAAAAACAATTGAAAAACTGTTGTGTTAAATTCCGGCGTTCAAAGTGTTAAGGAGAAAGCAAGCATACTTCCTAACAATATTTTATTTCCGTTTCCAGGACTCGAGCCAGAACAGAAGACTGAAGAAATACGAGAATGACGACATTCCCCAGGAGAAGGTGGTCCGCATCTACCAGGAGGAGCTCGCGAAGATCATGACGCGGCGAGTGGAGGACATGCGCCACAGTCGGGACGGATTCCCTGGGTAAGAATACTCCTTAACCTAAAAGTATAGTCCTAAGCGTTGATATGTATACATATCGGTTCTTAAATCAATGTGACAAGGTCTAAAATGGAATACAATTGTGTATATACGAGTATCAATACTTCTTTTTGTATGCAATGTGGCTTGCATACAAAATAATAAGGGTTTACGTTCTCCAGATGGCGGCACGGTGACGTTAGGTATTTTTGACAGCAGCAGCCAAAATCCACCAATCAATCATGTTTAATCATTATTTTTATGATTGGTAGGATTTTGAAACTGCTATCAAAAACACCTACCATCTGGGGGATGATTCTGAATTAATGAAAAACCCTCATTGAACAATTGCCAGTAAAAATCACAAACTTAGTGCTCTGCCATGAAACGGAGGCAATGGCAATCTAGTCCGAGACGATTCCAATAAAGACCAGCATCACTTGATTGGTTGTTTTTGATTTTCATGTGTGTGAGTGGCCAACACTGGTGTCAGATTTAACAAGTTGCCTAAAGGCATCTGATATAGCTCAACGACTGCCATCAATGATGACAGCTGGGACCAACAGCATAACGTGTATTTCGAAGCACGGAGGAGCTCGAGATATTTATACCATTTCCGGTCACCCATTCCAGTGGGGACCACGCCCGGGGTTGCCTATCATCATGCGTAAGCGCTAGTAATATTTACGTCCACTGTGCCATTGGCCTCCTCTTGATTGGTATAGGCTGGTATATATAACTAACAGCCTTTAGAAAAAAATATGCTACTTGTTTGGTACCTTAGGATCGATTCCATATGATTGCATTTAGAATTAAGTGTTATTCAATAAATTTATAATTTACATGAGGACAGCAAATCTAGAACTAAAATGTAGCATGTTCCCCCCTTTTTTCAGCAGCGGCATGCCACCTCACATGGAGCGGCCACCCGAAGACATTCGAATGGCTCTGGAAGCTTACCACCGGGAACTGGCCAAGATCCAGCCAGGCGGCAACATTCCCAACCTGCACAGCCTCCCGGCAATGCCGCCGTTCCCCAACCTCCTTGCTCTGCAGCAGCAGGCTATGCAGCAAGCACAAAACCAACACATGAACGGCTCTGGCGCCGTCCAGGATCTCTCTTTGCCTAAAGACAAAAACGCCAAAATGAATGGAATGACTGATAGTGATAAGGATAGGCCAATAGACGCCGAAGAGGCTATAAGGCATGCAGGGAGTGCGTTTTCGTTAGTCAGACCGAAGTTAGAACCTGGACAGCAATCGACTGGTTCCTCTGCGTCGAGTCCGCTCGGCAACGCGATTCTTCCGCCAGCGATAACACCCAACGATGACTTCAGCAGTTCCGCGGCGGCCAGTCCCTTACAAAGAATGGCATCTATCACGAACAGCTTGATTTCTCAGCCAACGAATCCGACACATCACGCGCCGCCTCAGCGCTCAATGAAGGCAGTGCTTCCTCCAATCACGCAGCAACAATTTGATCTCTTTAATAATTTAAATACGGAGGATATCGTGAGAAGAGTGAAGGAGGCGTTGAGTCAATACTCCATCAGTCAGAGATTGTTCGGCGAGTCTGTTTTGGGACTGTCGCAAGGATCGGTGAGCGATTTGCTAGCGCGGCCGAAGCCGTGGCACATGCTGACGCAGAAGGGCCGGGAGCCATTCATCAGGATGAAGATGTTCCTCGAAGATGACAACGCTGTGCACAAGCTGGTCGCGTCGCAGTACAAGATCGCGCCTGAGAAGCTCATGAGGACCGGAAACTACAGCGGAGCACCTCGTAAGTAATTTACATTTCAAACTTATTTTGGATTCACTGTCAAACCATTTATTAGATTGATGCATTACCAGAAATACTCTTAGTCCAATACCTGATTTGTGAAGTACCACGATCATTTGAAAATTATAATTTAGACTTTCAATTCAGTCATATATTTTTGCATGACAGTGATGGATCATTGGTCGCTTTCGTCTTCCAAACAGTAAGTACCATGCGAATAATTCACATAACTAACAAAACATTCTCTTTGCCCACAGCCTGTCCGCCGAACATGAACAAGCCCATGCCCCCCACGCAGAAGATGCTGTCGGACGCGAGCTCGCTGCTGAGCAAGATGCAGCACGAGCAGCTGCTGCCCGGCCACCTGGGCCACCTGGGCCAGCCCGCGCCGCTGCTGCTCACGCCGCCCGGCTTCCCGCCGCACCACGCCGTCACGCTGCCGCCGCAGCACCTGGACAACAACACCAAGGAGCGCAAGCCCCCCCCCCCGCCGCCGCTGCACCCGCAGCCCCCCCTGCGCAGCCTGCCCCAGCACATGGCGCCCAGCGTGTACGAGATGGCCGCGCTCACGCAAGACCTCGACACGCAAACGATCACGACAAAGATCAAGGAGGCGCTCCTCGCGAACAACATTGGCCAGAAAATCTTCGGCGAAGCTGTACTCGGTTTATCACAGGGATCCGTCAGCGAGTTGCTATCGAAGCCCAAGCCCTGGCATATGCTCAGCATCAAAGGCCGGGAGCCGTTTATCAGAATGCAGCTATGGTTGAGCGACGCCCACAATATTGATCGTCTCCAAGCGCTTAAAAACGAGAGGCGCGAAGCCAACAAACGGCGAAGATCGAGCGGACCGGGCCAGGATAACTCCTCTGATACGTCATCGAATGACACGTCAGAGTTCTACCACTCGAGCTCACCGGGGCCCACCACGGGGGTCCCGTCGGCGAAGAAACAACGAGTATTGTTCTCTGAAGAGCAGAAAGAGGCGTTGAGACTTGCGTTTGCGTTGGACCCTTACCCGAACATGCCGACGATAGAATTTCTAGCTGGAGAACTCGGTTTATCAACGAGGACGATCACGAATTGGTTCCACAACCATCGCATGCGACTAAAGCAACAAGCTCCTCACGGTCTTCCTGCGGAACCCCCAGCTAGAGATCAGTCTACGGCACCTTTCGAACCAGTCCAGTTCAGATTACTATTGAACCAGAGGCTCCTTGAGCTGCAGAAGGAAAGGATGGGACTCGCAGGAGTTCCTTTGCCGTACCCTCCATACTTCGCGGCGAATACGAATCTCGCTGCGTTGATAGGACGAGGTTTAGTCCCTCCCGATGAGCAAGTGAAGGACCAGAGTGGAGGCCTAGACCTTTCGATGCCTTTGAAACGCGAGCCCGACGGCGACGACTTCGAGGATGACGATGTCGAGAGCAACCTCGGGTCTGAAGACTCGCTGGACGACGGGGAATCTAAGACTGAGCCCAAAGCGGCCTCGACTCCGGCCGGCCGGTCCAGCCGGCGGAAACCCGCCGCGCCGCAGTGGGTCAACCCGGACTGGCAGGACGAGAAGCCCAGAAACCCCGACGAGGTTATCATTAACGGAGTCTGTGTCATGAGGAGTGACGATTACAGGCGGGAGTCGGAGGAAACCGTGAGAGTGGAGCCGGCGCCCGTGGCGCGGGACGGCTCCCCGGCCGCGACCCCCCCTCCGCGCACGCCGCACACGCCGCTCACGCCACACACGCCGCATACGCCACACACGCCGCACACGCCGCGAACGTCCCACACGCCCGAAGACGTTCTTCCGGAAGACAAAATAAAGACGGAAAACGACGACGACCGGTGGGAGTACTAAGTGAAAGACAATTATTTATTTTAGGCCCAGACGTGGTGTAGTTCAGTGCAAATACTATGTGTAGCTAGACGTGTTTGTTAATTCGATTGTAAGGCCAAAGACTTTGTACATAGACCGTAGCTTCGTGATATGCCAGGCATACGTCCGTTCGGACGAGAAAACCTTACGATACAAAAATATGCATTTTGCTTTAATTTTTTTATTTTAGTGGTCGATTCGTACCCTGATTGGTACAAATATTGAGTATTTTTTAGTTACGGCTTTTTATTCGATTGTAAATAAATATACCAAAAATGCGTCGCGTCGCGAGCGCCGACTGTACATACTTAGGGTAGACTATACTGTAAGTATCTGTTGCCGATAACTTAGTGATAGAAGTTCATTTATTGTTAATGAAAGTTTAAAGTGCAATCATATGTAAATTTAAGCTATGACAAACTGACCCCAGTTAAAAAGTATTATTATGTTATACGGACCGGAGAGGTTTAAAATATTATAATCGGGTTATAAGTTTACAATTAAATTATGAATGTTTATTTTATACTATTGTATGTTTTCTATAACTATTTTATACGTGTCGGGGTACCTAGCTCAAGTTTGTGATGTTGCTGTCTCAATTTTCCAACGTTTTATTGAATTCCGTTATCTCTTTAGATTTTTTTACATTTTTAGACAACGTACAAATTTTGCAACAAATGGAACGTACGATTAAGCAAATCATGTATTGCTTGTGGTTATAGTTTTATTTTATTTTAGCAATAAATTTGCTTTTAATCTATTTTTTGTTTTTTTTTTCTTATTTATTTATATATCTTTTATTTCCTTTTTAGGAGATATTAAATAAAGAGTGTACATTCAAAGGAACCATACTCCTTGCATCTGTATATAGATATAAACAGTTATTAAAATAATGTAAATAAGTAAGGGAAATGCCACAGTTTAGTACTATTTCATAGGAAATTAAGTAGATAAATAGAAAACCCAGTACATAATTCTTAAAAGGGTAAAAAACATGATTAATCAAAATTATCGTCATTCTAAAATGTATCGGAAATATAACGAAATTATCTTATAGATTTTAGACCCCAATTTTGGAATTCAACGACAGATAACGTTTTTAAATTTTCGTGACATGGATCTTTCTATATTACAGTTTTAGAGATACCAACTTCATACATATCGATGTCAAATATAAACGTAAGGTAGTGGTAAGCATAGAGTATAATAGTTCAATAAAATTTAGGCTGTTTGACAGTTATGACATTTGCGTTTACAAACTTGAAGAAAAAAAATAACTTTTTTTTAATTTGATTTAAAAACATTAGAGTTAATTTACTTTTGAAAGAATATGTATGTATATGGATATATTATATATTGTTGTTTTGTGTAGGTGCCTCGGATATTTAAATTAATAAGCCAACATGGTTCACACCAAAATTTCTTACCGATCTTTTCAGTATTTAAAGACTGGTTGACACAATGTCAAATCAACCAGTTTTTTAAATAATTCTGATATTAAATAACAAACTAATAAACAACAAACAAATACGTGTATCTTATTAAAAAATAAAGAAGTCGAAATGAACACCTAAGGTAATAAGTCGAGCGATTGTTTCATAAAAAAGTCATATGTCGTCTAACGGTCGTGTGAAGGGTGACGAGCTTGAGGCAGCAAGAAAAGACACAAGTTTGACCACCAACTTATTATTCACTAAATCGTGTACTAATCGCGTACAATAGCATGGAGCCGTGCGATGTGGCCCACGTATGGGATTGGACTGACAATGGTGGGGACGATAGGCGTCCGCTATGATGCTTTCATACTTCAAAACTGACATTGACAAATAGATTATGCAGTTATTTTAAACTAATACATAATACACTTTTAATTTGAGCCATCGCTAACACTCCCCTCCATAGTGCTGACGCAGCACTCATCACTTAAGAGAATAGGTGCGACGCGAGCCGCCGACCGCCGTAACGTTCCTGCCGCCGTGCGTACTTCAACCAACCTAGTGCGACCGTCCTTACCTGGGAAAACACGAGTAACTAGACCCTTCGACCAAGCATTCCGCGGAGAGTTAGGGTCAACCACAAGGACAAGGCTGCCTACCTGCAGAGATTTCTGTTCATCGCGCCATTTCGCTCTAGGTATGAGATCAGGCAAAATTTCCTTCACCCATCTCTGCCAATACATGTCGGTTAGTCTCTGCGCAGTGCGCCAGTGCTTGCGCAGATATAAATCTGAGTCATCAAATTCTCCTATGACTGGCAGATTTGACGAGGTACCTAGAAGAAAGTGATTTGGTGTTAGGGACTCAATTTCTCCGGGCTCAACCGAGACGTGCATTAAGGGACGGCTGTTTACGATGTTTTCAACCTCAGCTAACAACGTGTTCAAAACCTCGTCTCGGGGTGCCCGCTCAGTCAAGATGACCTTTAAAGAAGTTTTGACACTGCGAATGAGCCTTTCCCAGGCACCCGCCCAGTGAGGGCTAGCGGGGGGAATGAAACTCCATTCCATAGCATTGTTCACGCCTTCTGTTTTCAATTTTTCCATGTCCAGTAGTTGCATAGACCTCCGCAATTCCGTGTCAGCGCCTCTGAGGTTTGTCCCGTTATCAGAATAAAGGCGGCGTGGCCAGCCGCGCCTTGCTGCCATTCTTCTGAGGGCCATTATTAAGGAATCCGACGTGAGAGAAGGAACCACTTCTATATGAATTGCGCGCACTGTCAAGCAGGTAAATAATACGCCATACCTTTTTTCCCTTCGCCTACAAACGGTAACCTCCATTGGTCCAAACAAATCTAATCCACAATGGGAGAACGGTCGCTGATGGTGAGCAATGCGAGCCTTCGGCAAATCACCCATCCGAGGGATTTGTGGCTTGCTTTTGCGAATTCTGCACAGCATGCACCTGGAAACGACAGACTTAACAGTAGGTCTAAGTCTCAACAACCAAAAACGCTGTCTTAGCTCATTCACCACGGTCTCTTGGTTACCGTGGGCTGCCTTTATATGATAGTGCCGTACGATAAGCCTGGCAATATGATGTCGGCCATCCAATATGACAGGCCTCTTCATTTCCAGGCCCACGCCAGTCGCCGCATCAATGCGACCACCAGCCCTAAGCAATCCGTGTTCATCCAAATACGGTGACAAAGAATGCAGCCTGCTAGTTCGATTTATTGGCTTTCCGCTATTTATCGCAGAAATTTCGTCGACAAATGACTCGCCCTGCGCGCATCTTATTAAGAGCCGCTCCGCTTTCTCCATAGTGTCACAATCAACGGACTCTCTACGATGATTTTTGCAGTTAGCTATAAACTTAAGAACCGTAGCCGTAGCCCGCAACAAACGTAGCCAGGATGAAAAGTGTAGCGGATCAGGCACAGATAAATCAGCAGGCACCTGTCGAACGACTGCAACGCACTCTGATGTCCCCTCCATATCAGGGTTCGGCTGAATTATGTCTGACGGCCACTCGGTCTCATCGTAGTATAAAAAACGGGGACCCGTAAACCATTCTTCTTTTATTGGCCCATCCAAATTATCTCGCGTGGCTAAATCAGCAATGTTTAATTTTGTGGGAATATATCTCCAGTCTTCTACTCGGGTTAACTCATCGATCTCTCCCAAGCGGTTCGCCTCAAACGCCTTGTACGTGCGCGTGTTGTTGCGAATCCAATGAAGAGCGGTTGTGGAATCGCACCAAAAATACCTACGCGCGGGAGTAAGACGATGTTCCTTTTCAATAGTACTAGCCAACCTTGCAGCTAGCAAGCACGCCTGCAGTTCGGCCCTAGGCATTGTATAGGCTTTCACAGGCATGACCTTGCACTTACTGGCGATAAAACTAACGTGGATATCGTTATTATTTTCCCAGCGCCAAAATGAACAAGTACACATTGCCTGCATACTAGCGTCACAAAACATATGTAACTGTAAGTTGCTATAACCCGATGTAATCGGCGTCGTAGCACTGATTGCGTTCGTAGCATCCGCTACGAAATCGTAGGCGAGCGTAGCATTCTGCGTAGCCGTTCGATTAGCCGCTAGTGCAGCGCTGCTGGGAACGGGGAGGGGCGACACAGGCGTAGTGGACGGCAAGTCACCGCGTGGGTCCGAGGTTCTGTGCACTCGCTCCACTTTAGACTCATTTTGTATGCCACTCGCTGACCTTGCTGATTTGGCAGATTTGTAGCACCTAGGAATGCGTATATCACTAATTACCTTAAGAAGATCAATCCACTTACGCCACTTATTAAAAATACCATCGGGAATCTGCTGATCCCAACCAATATTTAGCCGCCAAGTATCCTGCAGCATGAGCCTTCCTTGAATGGTGAAAGGTGATAGAAAACCTAAGACGTCAAACACTGACATAATTACCTTGAGCATAATGCGTTTTGACGGCCTCTCATCACCATTAAGAATACCTTCTGGAATGCGCTTTAACGACATATCAAAGCCTAAAGTATCGTCCGCGGGATACCACTTCATACCTAAAGTTCTCTCACTTTCAAACTGCTGGCCGACTTTGAACTTTACAGCAGCACTGCCAAGGGATTCCTTTGGCAGGCTATTGAGAACTGCAACGCTATTGCTGGTCCAGTTTCGTATTTCAAAGCCGCCGCTTTTGTGGATAGCACTGACGTGACTTACCATGTCCACAGCCGCCTCCTCATCGTCTATGCTGTCGATGTAATCATCACAGTAGTGCGATTTACAAACCGCGTCTATGGCAGCTGCTGGATACTGTGAGGATAACCGCAGAGCATTTTTATTTTTTATGAACTGGGCTATAAACGGCGAACAATTGGCCCCAAATATTAGTGACGTCATTACGTACGTTTTCATGTCCTCAGTAGGACTGTTTCTCCATAAGAATCGAAGTGTATCCTGGTCTTCTTCATGAATTTTGATCCTCAAAAACATATCCCTTATATCGCCTGTTACTGCTATTTTGTTTTCCCTAAAGCGCAGTAATATACCAAATAGCGACGATAGTAGGTCTGGCCCCGTTAGTAAATAGTCATTAAGTGAGTAACCATTTACTTTACAAGCGGAATCAAATACCAGGCGAAGCTTCTCCTTGTAGGGGTTGTCTACGCCAAAGTGTGGCAAGTACCACGTCCTCGGCGTGGTTTCCGGTACTGAAAGCTCCTTTGCGTAATCATTGTCTAACAAATGCTTTACTCGTTCCCTGTACCTATTAGCAAATCCAACATTCTTACCCATTTTCCTCTCAATGCCTTCCATCCGGGTACGCGCGCTGGGATAGGAGTCCGGCAGACGGCAGCCCTCGTCCCTCCACGGCAGGCGCACGTGCCAGCGGCCCTGCACCAGCGCGGCGGACGCCTCCAGCAGCGCGGTGGCACGCGCCTCGTCAGCGTTCGGACGCGGTCTACACGACACTCCTAACGTATCAACAATCACAGAACGCCGAACTTCCTCGTGGATTTCCCGTAAGATATCTTCGGCATTGCCATCAATAAACAAGTTAGCTTCGACATCAGGCGGACGGGCGCCTCGCGGTACGCACATTCTACCTTGAACACACCAGCCTAGGGGGGTAAGTGCAGCGGAGGGCTCATTAAAATTACCTAATTTTATTTGAGAAGGTAACAATAAATGATGATTGTCCTGCCCGATCAATATTTCGGGTTTAACATCTGATTTACATAGGTAATCATTAATATCTTTTAAGTGGGAATAATTTACACAATTCAAAACAGATAAAGTTTGCAATGGTAAGTTCAAATTGTCTACACAACGCATGTTTATATTGTATTCCTTATTGTCCAAACCTGCAATGTTTACGTTTACGATAGTGGAGTCACATACCATCTCGCCGTTATCGAACGCGCCACGCACTCGCAGCGTGCAGTGGCGGCCACCGAGGCCCGCGCGCGCGGCCAGTGATTTTGACAATAAACTTACGGACGAACCATCGTCAAGCATTGCTGTACTATTTATGATACCGTTAGGTCCATGTACACGCACTGAAACCACCTTTAACAACACTCGATCACTTGAGTTTATAAATGTTAATGTTTCTTGAGCACTCGTCACGTCGGGGTTGCACTTCAACTGTCCGTTCGTCGTAGCGATCGCATTACCCGGTGCAGGTGTACTAAGCGCGGGAGCCGGCGCGGGCGTTGTTAGTGTCCTTGTTACATAATGCAGTAAGCTGTGATGCGCCTGGCCGCAGCCGTCCTTGTCACACGCAGGGGCTGCGCACGAGTTTCTCTCATGTTTACACAGCAAACATTTAAAGCACAAGCCACTATTTTTTATGTATTGCCATCTGGTTTTTCGCAGTGATTTTTTGAATTGTTTACAGTCTGGTAATTTATGCACAGCCTTTTTGCAGAATTGGCACTTGGCTTCTCCACCTTCGGCTTGAACTAAAACTGTATGAGATCGCGTGGCAGTATAGTCACCAGGCTTATTTTTGTGGGGATCCTGTCGCGCTGTAGTAAACAAGGTGTTTGCTGTCGTTGAGATCTTTACCGCTTCATCGTTTAAGAAATCCGATAGGATGAGTAATCTCGCTTTCTGTCCTTCTTTAATAAGGCTGTAACTGTAGTCCGACCATTTAGAAATCAGTACAGTAGGTAGCTTACTCAATATTATCGAAACTATGTTTACGCCCTGCAAGTATTCTTCACGACCGACTGCCTTCACTGCTTCAACAAAATTCTGTATTTTTACTGCAAAGGTAACGATATCTCTGTGGTATTCAATTTGTAACGGTTGAAGTTTCTTTATATCTTGAAGGATACGAGAAATGATGCTGTCTGGGTTTCCAAAACGTAGCTCCAACGTCGACATAACTTTATCAGGGGACGTGGCGCTGATGAACAAAGCGGAGACAGCATCCTTAGCAACTCCTCGGAGGCACTTACGCAGCCTCCACAGGTTTTCCTTGTCAGAGAATTTGCATATTTCTGTAGACTCCACATACGCCTGCTTAAATTGAAGCCACTCTAACTGATCACCAGCAAATTCTGGTAGATCCTTCGGCGTGCTGATGCGGCTGAGTAAGCTGGCGTTTGGTACATTGTTAGCACTGGCGGTGGAGAGATCTTTGAGTGCACCAGCCAATAGTTGAACCGTGCTGTTGAGCGTCTCGACGGTGCCGTCGGGTGCGGGATGCGCCGGGACGGCGGTGGCAGCAACGAAGCGGTGCTGCACAGGGGTTGACGCTGGCTCAGCGGGACGTAGCTTGCCCGTGGGGATGCCATACTTGGGGGCTCGCTGCTCTTCTGGTGGTTCAATGTGGTTGATTTGTTGATCTACCCAGTCCGCTACTTGGCTTCGAGAAAGTTCATCATCCCTTCCGACTTGTGAACTGTATGCATCTGGGTCTTCCTCGTCGCTGAGTGCCGCCAGGTTCGCTTCCAGGGTTTTATCTATAAGGTCCATCTTAATAAGAGCTTTCTGTTTAGCTGCTTCTAAAACCAATTGTTTCCGTTTTGCTTCTTTAGAGGCCGATGACCTTTGTGAGCCCTTGCTCCCGGAAGCTTTTGAAATGCAGGATACAGTGGGTTTTCTAACGAAAGTGTGGGCATTCTGCGCCACGGGCTCCGATTTTATGCTACCGACATTGCCATTTTTCTCACAGGCGGCAGCGGAACGCAAAATGGCGGATGCCATTTTTTCCGTTTCATCTTGCTGTCGCTTCGTCGCGCGCGGTGTATGGAACATGATCCGGCTTCGAAGACCACTTTGTAAAGGGTGACGAGCTTGAGGCAGCAAGAAAAGACACAAGTTTGACCACCAACTTATTATTCACTAAATCGTGTACTAATCGCGTACAATAGCATGGAGCCGTGCGATGTGGCCCACGTATGGGATTGGACTGACAATGGTGGGGACGATAGGCGTCCGCTATGATGCTTTCATACTTCAAAACTGACATTGACAAATAGATTATGCAGTTATTTTAAACTAATACATAATACACTTTTAATTTGAGCCATCGCTAACAGGTCGGTTTTTTTTAAATACGAGTACACCTCCTTATCTAGCTACCATGATCGTTTTGTCACTTCCTTAAAGGTTCCAAACACCTATCACATCATTAGAGTTTTCTGCCTCACAAAACCATCCAAATATTGCTCGTTTACAGTTTAAGATATAAGCGTAAACCCCTATTCTGTCAACATGAGCCGTCTCCACTAACAGTAAATAGGACATTAGCATGCGCAAAGCTACTCGATTGGACGTGTTACATCAATAAGTGTCGAGCTAAACTTTATGGCTTCCTCTTCCGTCGATCGCAGCCAATTTTGTCCAAATTTAATAGCTAAGGATCCAATTGACACGATATTTTGAATAATAAAAAGGTTTTTGTTAACTGATTGTAGTGGGGATAGTGGAAAAATACTAGTTGTGTTTGTGCTAGGACTTATAAAAACTATGACAAACATTGCGAATGTCGAACCTTATTACATCATAATCGAACTGTGGAAATAACATATAGTAAGCGTTTACTTCCTCAGTACTTTGTGATGTCCTAGTATTTCTATAGTTGGATACCCTAATTAAGAGCGAGATAGAATACTGAGGATGTTTTGTCTTTCTCTGCCAATTATTACTCCGAGAGCTCAGCCCTTCGACAATATAGAACGTCCTTGGAAAAAAAGCACTATAATGCAGTGACACTCTCCGCAAGACACGCGACTATTTCTAAACTCCTCTAGTTTGAGTTACAATAAAATAATGATATTCATATTGATTGATAGTCTAATAACTCTAAAATAACGCCGTTAATTGCTAATACTTCTATGGTTTAATAATGGTAAAAAAAAATTAAATAAAAAAAAACATCTCAAACTATCTTGGAGATTTGAAAGGCACATTCAGGTGCAAAAGCAGGTGATTTTATGAAGTATTGGATTTTGTTACCACCTCTGGCCAGATTTGAAGGGTTCAGGCACAAAAGTAGTATTTAAAAATGTGTAAGTAGTAAAAACATAGGTTTTAATAATCATCCTAGTATTATTCATGAATATCAATCTTAAAATCTAGAGTATGAAATAGGAAATTATTGGTGGGCATAAACATTGATGAAATAAATGTAATTTTGATCCACTTATATCCTGGTTTTTACGAACAAAAATATTTAGTTCCTAAAAACAATGAATCTAATATTAGAACAGAATTTAATTCTAAAATTATCCCACTTACGATTCAAACAATTTGAGCCACTACTTATTATTTATTCCGATCAGGGAGCTATAAATAATAGTATCACTAAAGCATGGTGTGAGAATCCTAGCAGGACGCGGGAATTATTAATTACTTAGTTGTTATTAAATGATTATACGTACCTACATAAGTAATTTGATTTATAATAATTGCCAAATTTTCGTAACAGGAATTGCCTTTTTAAATTCGGAATCTAATAGAAAGTTCCAATTATGAATTACCCACATTTATTATGTATGTATTTTTTTTATATTTGATACAACTATATCGACGGTTTAGACCTAGTTTAGACCGACTGTCGGCGTGAAGGTTGCCACGCTATATGATAGTATATAGGTATGTACAAGATAATTTCAATGTTATACATCTGCCAGCTGTCCCGCAACGGGTCACATTTTTTATGCTTCTTTCTAAATATCCGAGGCTCCTATTATCCTATCCGCCATTTTGTTTCGTTGACGGCAGCGGTAGGGATGTAAATAAGGGTGTAGCCATAGACAACTACGGTACGTTATCTCAATATAATGAATAGTATTAAATATTATAGCGATAATTATTATTGTTCATATCATATTAATAACGACGCTGAAACATTGTCTTCTTTCCGAACAATTTCTAAAGTTATTAAATTAAAAATAAAGAAATTGCTAATCAATGTTTGTTTTACTACCTACCTACTTTATTATAAAAAGGTGTACTCATACAAACGATACCCACGTCAATAACTTCAAAGTTAAAACACGTGAAAATAAGTAGAAAGTCACAAAACATTTAAATAAAATCACTTTAATACGATATTATCGCGTATATTACATTATTTTTACACCTAACGTTTCGAAAACTTTATAGATTTCATGGTCCCAGACTAAGTTGACATTTGTCTTTGTGTTATAAGAACTATACAAAACTACCGCCTACAATATTTATTGATAATGTAATATACGCGATAATACCGTATTAGTGATTTTATTTAAATGTGTAACAATCGCTAAAACACGAGAAACCATTAAGGCCCAAAATGTTTCTGTAAGTACACAACGGACACGAAACAAAATAGTATATATGACCATCATCATCACATCAGCCGCAAGAAGTCCACTGCTGGACATATGCCTCCCCCAAGGATTTCGAATATGACCGGTTGGAAGTGGCCTGCATCCATCGTCTTCCTGCGACCTTATGCATTCGACCATCTGGTCGGTGGGTGTCCGATGGTGCGCTTGCCCCTACGCGGTCACCATTCGAGCAGTGTCCTTTGTTCAATGAATCTCCTCGTTTCTGATTCGATCTCGCAGAGAAACACCGAGCATAGCCCTCTCCATAGCTCTTTGAGCTTTCCTATCAGGTCCATAGTAAGGGACCATGTTACGGGGGTCCAGTGATGACTTACGGGTGTAAGTCATCACTGGTATCACACATTCATTATAGACTTTCGTCTTTAAGCACTGAGATATTTTGGACGAGAAGACATTGCGGCGCTTCCCGAACGCTGCTCAGCCGAGTCGGATTCCTCGAAAAACCATAAGAACACTCATTACCTTAATTTTACACAGACAGGACAGTTAAAAATATCTCTCTCTCTTTCTCTCTCTGCCGCATTATGAAAAACTGTTGGTATGTATAAGGAATAAAACTTAACACAGATAAATACTACTTACAATCTATATAATTCATCCAGGAATAAAATCACCTGGTGCACCCTAAGGCAGATTGTCAAAATGAACAACTTGTCCTATGGGATGAATGTTGGGAACTCAAAAAATAATGATCATTTTCATTAACTTTTATATAGTGACTTTTTTTTCCCATCTTGGGTGCCATAGGAATAGTTGTTCATATTGAGCTAAGTCTTCCCTTTGAGGGATCTCGAGGGCAAATTTACAACGTTTATACATATATAACACCTAGGCCTATACCTACCCTGTAGAGGGATGTAGAAGGCTGTCGATGATAATGATGATAAATAAAAACTCTCCGTAAACTGCCACATAGGTATTTTGCCATATGTTTCTACCTTTTAATAATTCACTATGTGCTACGTCCATAACCGAAGACAAATAGAATGAGATTTTGACAGGACGCGCCGCTGCACGCCCCGCACAACGCGCTGTCGCTACATAAGGATTCTTGAAGGGGTAATTCAGCCCGACGAAATGAACAACGTTTCCTATGAGAACTCAAAAAAAATAGACTTTTTCAAACAAAAATATTCCTCCGCCCGGTCATTTTGTATGGGAAGGTATAAAAATTCTTTCGGAGCTAAAGGACTAAATGTCGAGTTCCCAGCATTGGTCCCATAGGAAAAGTTGCTCATACCGAGGGTCCGAATCACATCTTCAAGGATCGGACACGGTTTCCTTTACATATTGTACGAGTATATTAAAACACTGGATCTCTGACCAATCGACCATGTAAAGATCAATATAAGTAGGTTCAGTGAAGAAAGTTAATGTTTAAACCGAAGAACTACCAGTAAGAGTTTCAGAAAAGCTTCTGCCTGTAACAAACAGAAAAATAACTGAAAAAATTGGTTTAATTCCCCATACCAACTACGGCCCTATTACCCAGTGATGCACTACTGAGCCGCTAAGCGACACCCTATTTCATGGCGCCGTCCTGCTGGCCTATTTGCTTACTTAGGATACAACGCATTGATTGTAACTTTAAAATACATTTTAGGTGTATATCTTAAATAAAAATAATCAATCATACGAAAGCCGCAATGTATTTTGAAGTGACTATCAAAACGTCGTAGACTAAGTTAGCAAATGGGCCGGCAGAGCCCTATTTCTCACATTTTCAAGCTAAGCGACGTAAGCACCTACTTAACAGATCATCATGAAATTTTACATAAGAATACGTAGGTAGTACTAATAGTTAAGCTTAAGATAAGCGTGCCTTATCAAATAAAATAAAAAAAACAAGGCTGCTAGAGGTAATCAATTAAAACACCATTCAGAAACAAAAGAAGACATGTTAAAACGAACAAACAAATATTTGAATAAATTAATCCACCTCTTCAATGACAGGTCCGTCGCCACCTTTCTTCCCCGTAGTAGACCCAGAAGTATGCAGTTTACTCATCACCGGGGAACATAGTCCACTCAGCTCTCTATACTTCTGTTCCAACTCATCTTTTTCTGCAGAGATGTTAGTTTCCAACCATTTTAGCACCTCATCGCATTTACGACGCAATTTAGCAGACTCAGTTGGATTAACCTTTTCCTTACATCCATCTAACGCTTGTTTGACGCTAAAGGTGTATGATTCAAGCTTATTCCGAGCTGCTATTTTGTCTTTCTGCCTATTATCTTCATCTTTAAATTTCTCAGCATCAGATAACATTCGATCAATCTCGGCTTTTGACAGTCTACCTTTGTCATTCTTTATGATTATATTCTTACTTTTTCCAGTGTTGGTTTCTTTAGCAGAAACATTTAGGATTCCATTTGCATCAAGATCAAACGTCACGTCTATTTGAGGGACTCCACGAGGAGCTGGAGGTATACCAGTTAAATCAAAAGTTCCTAGTAGATTATTGTCTCTAGTCATAGCCCTTTCACCTTCGTAGACTTGAATGGTGACTGCTGACTGGTTATCAGAGTAAGTGGTAAAGGTTTGGGAGTGCTTGCACGGTATCTTTGCATTGCGATCAACTATGTTTGTCATTACCCCTCCAGCTGTTTCTATTCCTAGCGACAATGGAGTAACATCAACTAAGAGGACGTCTTGGATCCTGGAATCGCGATTTCCACTAAGTATCGCCGCTTGTACAGCAGCGCCATAAGCAACTGCTTCATCGGGATTTATAGATAAATTCAGTTTTTTGCCATTAAAGAAGTTTTGCAGCAAATTCTGTATGAATGGAATACGAGTTGACCCACCGACCAATACAATATCATGTATGGAAGATTTGTCGAACTTAGCATCTTTCAGGGCTTTCTCTACAGGCCCAAGAGTTACTCTAAAAAGATCAGAATTGAGCTCTTCAAACCTAGCCCTTGAAAGACGCGAAAAGAAGTCTGTTCCTTCATACAACGCATCAATTTCGATGGAAGCCTCAGTGCTTGCAGACAGAGTACGTTTGGCTCGTTCGGCAGCTGTTCGAAGACGACGCAGTGACTTCGGATTGTTCCGTAAATCTTTTTTGTGCTTCCTTTTAAATTCATCAGCAAGATAATTCACAACTCTGTGATCAAAGTCTTCACCGCCTAGATGGGTGTCTCCTGCTGTGGCTTTTACTTCGAAAAGGGAACCTTCATCAATAGTGAGGATTGAAACATCAAATGTACCTCCACCAAGATCGAAAATCAATACGTTTCTTTCTCCTTTTAGATCTTTGTCGAGTCCATAAGCCAAAGCAGCTGCAGTAGGCTCATTGATAATACGTAATACATTCAATCCAGCGATAGCTCCAGCGTCTTTGGTCGCTTGTCTTTGTGAGTCATTGAAATATGCTGGAACTGTAATCACGGCGTCTTTAACTGATCCGCCCAGATAACTTTCTGCGATGTTCTTCATTTTCGTCAAGACCATGCTGCTTATTTCCTCTGGAGCAAATCGCTTCTTCTTGCCCTTGTATTCTACTTCTATTTTAGGTTTCCCATCTTCATTTATGACCTTGAAAGGCCAGTGTTTGAGGTCTTGTTGTATTTTAGGGTCATCGTACTTCCTTCCAATCAAGCGTTTGGCGTCAAAGATAGTGTTACGTGGGTTCATAGCCACTTGGTTCTTCGCCGCGTCTCCTATGAGACGTTCGGTATCAGTAAACGCGACGTACGATGGAGTAGTGCGATTACCCATTTCATTGGCGATGATGTCCACATTTCCATGCTGCCAAACGCCTACACAAGAATACGTCGTACCCAAATCTATACCAACTGCAGGCATGTTTTAGTTCAATCAACAAACACAGTTAAAAAATATAGCAAATGAAACACAACTCTCAAAATCTATTCACAATAACGACTGTCAAACTTCAATTGTTGATATGTTGTCTTGTCCTGAGCTCTTGTCAATCATCCTTTAAAAAAACATGAACTGCCAGTCCAATAGCCGTATTTTGGAATTGTATTAAATATCCCGTTGGTAAACTTATGGAACATTATCTAAACGCAAATTGCACTCATATAAATCTATCTAACCGTACAGTAAACTAATTGGTTGTCTGTAAAGTCGGTTTACGGTCTATAATTTTACGTGATAACAATGGAAGAGAGATAGATGCGTCACAAGCCGAACGCTTAGGCCGTTCGTCCCTCTATATCGCTTGTTCCGCGCTCTCAGTGACATTTTTTCATGCGTGCAGCAAAATAAGTGATGAAACTTAAGCAAATATGACGACGGCACCCAACCTATAAATATCTTTGCCAGTACTGAAACAGAAGAAAAAAATATCACTGCCAAAATTATGCTAAGGCTAAAAGGCGTTAAAAGCCAAATGCCGTAAAATAATTCACAAAAAAAAAAAAAATATGCTAAGATTTCTTGGCGGGAATTTCGCCGGACTGCACGGTTTTTGTTTTGAATTGTTTTGCAAATTGCTTCTAGTGGACTTTATAATGTGAAATCGGTGTAATTTGGTGTTATAAATGCCCATGTTTATAAACAATGTGTGGAATAACTAAAATAAAGTGTCATGGTGCGGCTGTAGTGAGATTTACATAGCGGGGTGGTGGTCGCTCGCCTTACTGCTACTGCGTCTGTGATCAAACCAATGGATTCGTGGGAATTGTCGCCAGGGGCTCCATTGAATCAACGAAATGAATTACACCACCTTTCGTTGATAACACGTAGAAAAATATGAAGAGTTAAAAGGCATAAAAAGCCAAATGCCGTAAAACAAATATGAAAAAAAATATATGCTAAACGTCAAAAAACGAACTGTCTGGTCTGTCAGTGTCAAAAATTCAAAACAAAAAATCTAAACAGTGTGCTGCTGCAGCGTGTGCTGCAGCGGGTCGATATTATTTTATTGCGTAGATTTAAACCAATGTACTTGAAATACATTATTTGGAAGATACTTAATAATTAACGAACGTACTTTTAGGATTTAATCGTTACGTACCAAGTGCAAGTTTAAACTTAGTGATACATAACCTCTTTGGAGGAGTTCTATAGTTCAATTTGTTTATCCAGAAATTGAGTAAAGAAATTATCTAAAATGCGTTATGCACAACTCGTCGTGGGACCGGCAGGAAGTGGCAAGGTATAAAAAAATATCTTATAATTTCCACCAGGGTCGTAGTACTAAGATAGCTCACGGGTAAATTTTAGTATCAGCATAATCAGTCTATGAAAACAATTGTGTCATGGGAAAGAATCACCTATGACACTACCGGTTGTGCCAGCACCAACAAATAGAAAATTATGTCAACTCACACATCAAATTTAAGTAAATTTTCAACATTTTATGAAATGCTTAACAGAAAAGTTTAGATTAGAGTCGCAAGCATCCTATTTGTAATACTATAGGTGTCTTCCTATACCAGTAGTAAAAAAGTGAAGGGTCTACCATACCTAGAGATTGGATTTACCTAAAGGTCATTTTTGGCTCACATATTAAGGCAGCGGCTCTTACGACCTCTCACGAACCTTTTTATTATTTGTTTCCATTGACGTTTCAATGGAGTTACATCCATCGTGGTCGCAATGAGACTAGAGATAGAAACATCAACGAAAACAATAAAAAGGTTCGTGCAAAGTCCCGTTTACATACTAAGTTACTATATCATATCGCTTTTGAGCTACAAGAATAGTACATTACTGCAGAGGCCGGGAAGTAAGGGATTGCCGGACGAGTAGAGTTTTCAAGAGCGCAAGCGAGGCCTTGGCAATAAATACGAGTCCGGCAAGCCGATTCCTGGCAAAGGCATGTATTGTGCTTTTCTCAATAAATGCGAGGAAATAATGAAAGACGTACTACTGGGAATAAATTAGTTTAATATAAAAAAAACGATAATAGTATGTACATTTTTATTTTCATATTTGTTTTAAAAAAAAAAAAAAAAAAAAAAAAAAAAAAAATCTTTATTTCAAGCCAGTAGTTTTACAATACAAATTTCTGGGACCCACCTAGTAAGCTTTGAAAAAGCCTGTGGCAGGGGGACCCGCTCTTCCAAACACTTAGTATTAACATAGGCCTAGATTACAAATATATTTTATAACTTTAAATATATTCTTATTTCTATTGACATGAGTGTATGTTGTGTTGTGTGATAAGTGAAGATGTGTAGATGCGTGAGTGGGTGTGTACGTGTGTGTGTGTGCGTGTGTGTGAGGGTGTGCATGTGAGTGTGAGAGAGTGTGTTTGTGAGGATTTATGTATTGTGTGTGTGTGTGGTAATCATTACTCATTCCTGGTGGTAAGTGAGAAATTATAATAAATAAGAAATAGGTTATGTAGTTCTCAACCCTACGATAGAATCTTGGGATCAGAGACCACAAACAGACTACACATAAAATTATGAACTGTCGTTAGTTATTTGTGGCCTCCATTGAGTATATTATCTTATATATTAGGTCACTTTATTTTGGTTAATAATGAGTTTTTCTGTCTCATCATAGTCTAAAGGTAACAGCCATTCAGTTATTAAGGTCTTACATTTATATTTTCTGAGTTTATGAATATCTAGTTGTTCATTTAAATTATTATATATATATGCCGATATTATATAGTATTGTCTTTTAGCAAACTCTGTATTGCTTTGATGAATAGAAGCGACCTTGGGCCTCCTCCTAGCAGTTGTTGTTTGGGGTTGTAGGGTATTGTTTTGTGTAATCTCAAGGCTGCTGACAAAATGAATAATTTCCTAACTGAAAGAAGTTTACAGAGTTCATAAAGTTCCTTAGTAGGATATCTTAGCTTTTTGAAAAACATTATTTTTAACAAGTATCTCTGGCCCCTTTCCACCTCTAGAAATTTAGTTTTTGTAGCTCCACCCCAAGCAGAAATGGAGTAAGTAATTATGGACTGTGCCAAGGCGGTGTAGATTTGTTTTAGTAATTTTTGTGAAGCTACGTGTCTGAGTAATTTGAACATCCAAATAAGCTTTCTAACCCTTTTATTGACGTGCTCAATGTGTGGGTGCCAGCATAGTCGCTGGTCAAGTATGACCCCAAGGTATTTGATGGATTCCACCCTCTCCAGTGTAGAACAGTTACAGTAGGCAAAGTTCTCTCCATCACACATATGAGCTTTAAGATTATAATTTGGAGTAGGTTGTGTCTTTTTAGTTATATAATGGCATATGTACTTTGTCTTTGCGGTGTTCAGCGAGAGCAAATTGGATCTTAACCAAAGTGAGACTCTATCGAGCCCCCTATTGGCTTTGTTAAAAACCTCATCCCATGTGGAACCCTCAAATACAATGGCAGTATCATCAGCATACGAAATGATACTTCCACCCTCCAATTCCAGGTTAGTAAGGTCATTAATATACACAAGGAACAGGGTTGGGCCCAGCACACTTCCCTGCGGTACTCCATGTGTGATTTCCTTGTCTTCGCTTACGCAGTCTCCTATGCGAACTCTCTGTCTTCGCCCATATAAGTATTCGCCAAAGAGTTTTAAGGGAATGCCTCTTATTCCGATTTTTTCTAGTTTTTTTAATAGAGTGGGGAGAAAAACAGTATCAAATGCCTTACTGAGGTCCAAGAACACTGTAGCGCACTTTATCCCATTGTCTAGTAGCTTAGTAATTTTAGTTGTTAACGTTATTATAGCATCTTCAGTAGATCTTCCTTGTCTAAAGCCGTATTGTGCATTCGATAAGATATTGAGATTGTTGAGGTAATTTAGTAGACGAATATTTATCAGTTTTTCAATAATTTTAGAAAACACCGTCAAAACAGAAATGGGCCTGTAGTTGTTAGGATCTGTTTTCTCTCCACTCTTGTACACAGGTGTAACTAAGGCTAGCTTTAGAGGGTCAGGAAATTTTCCCTGTTGAAAACAGAGATTCACAAAATGACTAATTACGGGGGCAATAATCTCTTTTATCTGTATAATAAATCGAGTGGGCAGGTTATCAGCACCAGGGGCGCTGTCAGGTTTAAGAGTGGAAATGATGTCGAGTACCTCTTGCGGGTCAGTATCCATCAAAACAAATGATGTTAACGGAGGGCTGTTTTCAACTCTATGTTGGTCTAGATTGGTTGGTTCTGAGACAGGTGCAATCTTTTTTGCCAGATTTTGTCCTACATTAGCAAAATGCTCATTAACAGAGTTAACCGAGGTATTCTGCGTTGTACCTAATTTTAATAGCTCAATGTTAGTTGATTTAGTACTTTTAAAGTTTGTAATTTTATTAACTGACTTCCAGAGCGCCTTAGGGTTTTTGTTTGATTTCTCTAAATCATTTCTTTGATATTTACGCTTTAGTTTCTTTATTAGGTTGTTACAAAAATTTCGGTATCTTTTGTAGGTGATTTTAAGTGTTTCATTATGCGGGTCGGACCTAAGTTTTAACTGCATATCGTTTCTGTTATTAATACATCTAATGATGCCAGGCGTAATCCATGGCCTTATGGGTTGTTTCCTACCAGAGACACGTCTAGTAGTTTTACTTTGATTAAGCGCGTCGTTCAGCTCTGCACTGAGTTTATTAATAACAAATTCGGGATCATCGCTCATCAGCAAACACATGAAGTTTTTATTTTTAGTGATAGAGAGCGCTTGTTCATAGTTAATAGTCTCGATTTGTCTGTTATTGGTAATTTTCTTTTCCAAATTTTCAAGGCTTAAAAATACGGTATCATGGTCAGTAATCGTGGTATTTATAACAGCTATGCGTGCCGATGTGTTGTTAGGTTGTATTTTTAACATGAAATGGTCTAAACAACCGAGGAGCCTTGTTGGTAAGGTATGTCCTGGTAGCAACCCATGTGAAGCTGTTATATTTAGATAATTTTCCCTATTTCTACGTTCATTTATTGTTTCTTTTTCTCTGGATAATAGGTTGATGTTAATGTCGCCAGTAACTATTATATTTTTAGACGCTCCGATAGAATACAAGTGTTGGCTAAGAGAATCAAGAAAGTTTTTTGCATTATGGTTAGAAGGTGAGCGATAAATAGCTAGGATAATAGTATCTAAGATTTTAATTTGTAAACAAGTAGCTTGTACTAATTTAATCTCCTCCACCTCAGCATCTATTTCTTTTCTCACGTAAACCACAACTCCGTCATTTTGATTCATATTATTTGTGGTAGTGGAAGAAGTATAGTTTTGTAACGAAGGTGTAGGTTTACAAGGGTTAATTCTGCATTCTGTGAATGCCAAGATATCCGGGCTGAAGTTAAGTTGATTTAATAGTATCTGAAAATCGTCAAGGTTATTATATATGGTTCTGATGTTTTGTGTTATAATAGTCAAGTCACCTGCAGTTAGATCAATGTTCCGAGCAAGATGCTTAATATCACATCGAATAGAAGAAGCAGTTTCAATCTCATCAACTTCGTTTAGGGTGTAAAGTGTACTATCCATAGTTTATTTTTTTTTTTTTTTTTTTTTTTTTTTTTTTTTTTTTTTTTTAGGTATATGTGTATATAGATAAGAATATACTCGTTTGTACTTAAATATACAGAGTATCACTACCACCAGTATGTGTAGTATGTGTGTAGTGTGTGTGGAGTGTAATTTGTTTGTATGTGTATATGAGAGTGTGTGAGTGTGTGGTTTGTTTACATATCTCAGATATATTATTAAGTTAAAAATAGAGCAACAGTAATGCTTTAGTATTTTAACGCCAAAAGAAATATAATAGATTACAGTGTCTACTAAGTGCATAAGCATGACATTGCCACATGAAAGATCAATCAAGTATGTTATAAAGTTAATGAAAGAATAGCCAAAATTTTGCACTAATATTATACTAAAATGCTTATGATTAGTTATGTATATCAGTCCAAATAGGTACATAAAAATAACATAACCATATGAAAAACTTTTTACGGCATTTTTTGTCCTACGCCTTTTAGACCTTCATATTTTTCAACGTTTTATCAAAAAAATGATGGTATAATTCATTTTGTTGATTCAACGGAGCTCCTGGTGTCATTTTTCACGAATCCTCTGGTTTGATCATAGACGACGCAGTAACGCGAGCGACCGTCAGCCCGCTATGTAAATCTCTAAATCCGCACCACAGCTGCACCATCACACATTGTTCATAAACATAGCCATTTATAACACCAAATTACACCGATTTTACATTATCACTAGAAGCAATCTGCAAAACAACAACCTTGCAGTCCGCCGAAAATAAATAATAGTACAGTCAGCCAAGGAGATATCTGACCCCCTACAACAGCGCCATTTTTCGCAAACTAAAGAACCATCCGTGGTTTAAACCCAAAGATAAAAATATACAAGTGTAATATCCTTTGCGACTAGTGCCATCTATTGAATTGTGAATGAACAAATAAGGTTAATAAGCAGAAATCTGATACCCTTGATGACTAATGCCATCTATTCGATTTTTGATAAATAAAACAAGCCCTAGCATACGATACGCTTATTTCAAAGATACTTCAATAGTTAGATGTGGCGCAAGTGGTAGGCACATCGGTTTAATAGTTAGTGTGTTTATGAGGAAACAGGTTCAAATCCTCCAAAGCTTTTTATTTTTTACAAATATCACCAACTTCGTATTGTGATGTTGGTGTAATTTTGGTTGTTTTAACATAATGTTACCGAGCTAATACTGTTAATAAAAAGCATTTTAAATTTTCAATTACTTTATTACATCAAAAAAATTTAACAGTGAAATAAATACCTGCCTACTTAATTCAAACTATGATTAATCTTCTGTAGAGAGAACCAACATGTTACTTAATAAGTAACAATTTACATCTCTCAACTTTTTTTTAATCATAGTATTATATTTTTTTAAATGTGTAGGGTCAAATAGTGCTATGTGAATAACTTTGCTTCGATAATAGTATAAGAATGAATATGTAAACCTATGGCATTAAATGAATTTTAATATGGGAGAGGGTGACCCCCATTTTGAAGCTTTTGTTCAAGTCTATTTGTCATTTCACTTACCATGTTAGATCAGATCATATATCACTTATGCGCATATTTATTAATTTAGTATAACCTCTTTGTCTAAATTGATTTAAGTTCAAACTTTACTCGTGTCTCGTGTCTCAGTTAAGCACTATTTGACCCTACAATCTGGGATTTTAATTGGTCACTCAATAACAGTTAGATCACAGAACAATTGTCTTAAATAAAATATATTCTACACTGCACACTGTTGGAATCACCACATCTCATAAAATTTCCAAGTATTTTTCTTTATTCATCCGGCCGCCGAATTCTACCAGCTCCCCTGGGCCCATTGAAGACATCTGTCCCCAATAACCTGCAAAACAATAATACGATCAGTTACCTAATAATCTACACTGCGTAATACACGAGGTATTAAATATTATTATTATTTTACTTAACTATTTAATGAATATTTTTACCTAATGTTATCCTGCCACTGTTCTCAAAGGCAAATTATTTTGATGGCTATACGCTGGCCATGTCTTCTCCGCAATATTTTTCTGCCATCATCATCAGACTTAAAACTTTTTTCATCAGAATAAAATACGATCTCGTTCTTGTTAAATGTTTCCTCACTGTTTCAATTGCAGTTGATCGAGTCTTCTTAAATCTCCGAATCCACAAACGGACGGTGTTTCTCTGTAAGAGATATATTTATCTTAGACATTTATCACAAACCCTATGTTTTACGGAACAAAAAATAGTGTGACAATTAAGTAAGTATATTAAATACTTATAATTTCTACTTACCGCGATACCTAACTCTCTAGATATAGATACTTTAAATACTGTGGTTGTCTTCACAATACAATATTAAGTTTCACAAAATCTGCTATATGAGATGAAACGGGATGCCTAATAACTGGTGGGGTTTTGGATCACTACACAGTAATCGCAGTATCTTGAATGTAATTGTGACGCGAGTGAACAATATTTTTGATTAGTTGGTATCAGGTATAAATAAATCTGATAGATTACCCTCAATTTATTTGTTAAAGCAATGCGTTGCAGTTGGTGACAATGATGTCATAGCAGTAGAAATAGATAGCCAATTTCGCCCGAGATGTCATATCGTCGGTTGGCGTATTGAGATGAGCGCTAGCTTTTCAAATCGTAGGTCCATGGTTCGAATCGAACTTTACGTAGGATTGTTTTTGATTCTTTCTTGTTCTTACCATTGATGATTACTTGAATTATTAGCTGAGCTTATTAGAAATAAAAAAATTGCAACTGAGCAGGTTATCAGAAACAAGTTTATACTAGCAGTTGTCTGTCTACTTGCCAAAAATCACGGTAGGTGGCGCTTCACAGCAAAGTGTGAATTTACGTTTTAAAAGTCAGGGGGTCAGGTATCTGCTTGGCCGACTGTACATTCCCGCTTTATTTTCTTTTTTAATTGCAATTGTCATTTAGTGCTAAGGAAACATATCCCATACATCCCAGTCATATTTAATCCCTAAAAATGTAATACCGTAAAAATCTACGTTCCCGCGTTTTTTCTTTTTATTAATGGCATATTTTTGTTTGATTATACCAACATTTTAATAAAATTATTTTCATATTCATATACTTATATGCTCGATGAGTGCAATTTTTTTTAATGTGGTAGCCATGGCTGTATGACAAGTTACATAGATTAATTAAAAAAAAATAGCAGCGGCCAGGAATGAATTTTAATACTTACTTTCCTGGCCTAGGCCGGTAAAGTAATGGACGAGCCAAGAATTACAAACTTCGTGGCTTCATTTTACTCCAATAATACCTACATTTCCGAGCATGTTTGAGAAAATTAATATTTTTCCATTCTTTACATATATTTGCTTGTACAGTTCCGTGGCGCAGTGGTCAACACGCCAGCCTGTGACACGAGCGAGGGTGCCCGGGTTCGATCCCTGGTCAGGTCAAGATAAAAAATGATCTTTTTCAGATTGGCCTGGGTCTTGGATGTGTATCTATATATGCATTTGTTATAAAATATAGTATCGTTGAGTTAGTATCACATAACACAAGTCTCAAAATTACATTGGGGCTAACTCAATCTGTGTTTTGTCCTTATAAATTTATTTATTTTTACCTCTCCAACCCGACTGGCCAGCTTGGAGAGTGTAGGCCAAGTCCTCTGGCTGCTCTGGCCAAGTATAGCTCTAGTAGTACAGAGAGCTCCTGTAGTGGAGACTAAAAAGACCTGATGATGATGATGATTTATTTATTTACAGTCCACCTACTGCTCAACAATAGTGAAGCATGCTGTTGACTCCAAGCGTATTGTGGAGGTGGTTAATCTGGACCCGGCAGCAGAGCACTTTGATTATGAGCCTCTGGTCGACATCCGGGAGCTGATCCATTTGGATGATGCTATGGAGGACGAAGAGCTGCAGTTTGGGCCTAATGGAGGCCTAATTTTCTGTATAGAGTAAGTTCTATTTTCTTCATGTCAAACATTGTTTAGGTCTTGATTTTATCATTGGATCTGTGGGCCAAACCCTGGGTTCCAAAGCATCTCAGGAGAAGATGTAACTGGCCACGAAGTAACTGGCAACATGCTTAGATGACAAAGAAATCAATTTATCACAAAGTATATCTATTCTTCTATACTAATATTATAAAGCTGAAGAGTTTGTTTGTTTGAACGCACTAATCTCAGGAACTACTGGTTCAAATTGGAAAATTCTTTTAGTGTTGGATAGTCCATTTATTTAGGAAGGCTTTAGGCTATAAAACATCACGCTGCGACCAATAGGAGCGAAGCATCAATAAAAAAAAATTAAAACGGGGAAACATTAGATAGATAGATAATCAAAGCAAGGCTAACATAAAAAAAAATTGTGTTGGCAAAAAGCTATCCAAAAAAATATGAGGGTAGATAGGATGTGGCAGTAAATAATGGTAGTAGTTAGGTTGTTATAGAGTTGGTAGTCGTGGAGTGCAGGAGCGGAAGATCACCAAACAATCACACTTAGTTGAAAGAATATCTATACTAATATTATAAAGCTGAAGAGTTTGTTTGTTTTAACGCGCTAATCTCAGGAACTACTGGTTCAAATTTGAAAAAATCTTTTTGTGTTGGATAGTCCATTTATTTAGGAAGGCTTTAGGCTATAAAAAAGCATGCTGCGACCAATAGGAGCGAAGCATCAATAAAAAATGTTTCGAAAACAGGGTAAAATTATTCATCTATCTATACTAATAAAAAAACTAATTAATCATAATAACAGAAATTGCCGTGGACGAAGCTAGTTGTATAATAAAGTTACAAGGTTGATGTTGGCTATTCCTTTCTGTGTTACTCCTAGTAAGTTTAAATGCACACTAAGTACTTCAATTAATTATAATGAAATATAAGTAAAACGCGCGAGCCGTGACATGCGCGGCGTAAGCAAAAATATGTACAGTGAGAAGAATATACCACATTAGCGCGAAAGGTTGTGATTTGGCCAAAACGTATTTAAACAACCATTTTCCGATTATAGAAACACTGTTTTAGATAACGTCTTATAAATCGACTAGCTTTTGCCCGCGGCTTCGCTCGCGTTAAGTTTCATACAAACTTTCATCCCCTATTTTATCTCCTTTGGGGGTAGAATTGATCAAAATCCTTTCTTAGCGGATGCCTACGTCATAACATCTACCTGCATGCCAAAATTCAGCCCGATCCGTCCAGTGGTTTGGGCTGTGCGTTTATAGATCACTATGTCAGTCAGTCACCTTTGAGTTATATATATTTAGATAGATGAACGCCGGCTGCACGCACGAAAAAGGGTCACGTTCCGTGTGCAAGCGAGAGCGCGGAACAAGCGATAGAGAGGCACGATATGCCTAAGCGTTCGGCTTGTGACGCATCTATCTCTCTTCAGACAACCAAGTTTTTCTTTTCAGAACACTGTTAGAAAACTGTGACTGGCTAGAAGAGCAACTAGGCGATGTGGACGATGACTACATCCTCTTCGATTGCCCGGGACAGATTGAGCTGTACACACACCTGCCAGTGATGAGGAAGCTTGTGGACACGCTGCAGAGGTGGAACTTCAGAATATGTGTGGTGTTCATGGTGGACTCCCAGTTTATGGTCGACGGGGCTAAGTTTCTCTCAGGTAACTAATAAATAAATAAATAAATATGTACGGACAAATCACACAGATTGAGCTAGCCCCAAAGTAAGTTCGAGACTTGTGTTATGGGATACTAACTCAACGATACTATATTTTATAACAAATACATATATAGATACACATCCAAGACCCAGGCCAATCTGAAAAAGATCATTTTCCATCTTGACCTGGCCGGGATTGAACCCGGTCACTCCGTGTCGCAGGCTGGCGTGTTGACCGCTGCGCCACGGAGCTAGTCAATAACAAGTTAATTCAAACCCATGTCTTAAACCTTCCTACATTCTATGCTGTTGGGTCGGAAACATTGGCTAGCATGGGTATTACCCCAGAGGTGGGGGAAGGGTGTAATTCACCCTGAACACCCCGTGACTTTGAAGACGGTTCCCTGGGTGGTGGCCATGTTAATGGTTGCATAGGACATTTAGCATAAAACAACTTTAGTTTTCAACCCGTTACATCATGATATCAGAGCAGAGTGATGAAGAGATAATTCATTATTGGGTTGGGGACCATGACCTGTGATGTTGTATCTTTGTGAAAAAAAAAAAACAAATTCTGACAAGCAGTCAATATAAATAAATATTAATAGACCTCACGCAACACTAGCGCTCCTAGGGAACGCACACGCGAGTATATTAGGCAGACCCCGCTTTTTTTTAGTTCCGTACATAAAGGGTATAAACAGGACCCTATTACCCCCACTGTCCGTCTGTTTGTCACACATCATGAATAGTAGTTGGCAGAATTGAAATTTTCAAAGAATGTGTATATCTATCGCTGCTATAACAATAAAAACAAAGTTACTATAAGAACGTGTTTTTGAGCGGTATATGAAGATATTTATTGTATTGTGGTACTTGGTGGTGGGTGGTACCCGTCATACGCGATGCCGACTCGCACTTTGCCGATTTATTTACTTTTATAATGTTGGCACCAAGATAGTTGACACAGGGATAATAATAATAATAATAATAATAAATCTTTATTTCTTCTCTCACACAGAATAAGACATGAAGTAGAGTGTAGGTACAATAATCATTTATACTTCTATGTGAGAGACTGGCATCCGTACTAGGAGAACCTGTATGACAGATTACCAGCCTCTCCAACACTGGACTAGGTGTCGGTCAGTACCTCCTAATTTAACTTATGTAATATACTTATCACAACAGTAATAAAATAAAAATATATAGTTTAAAATAAGAGTAACTATAGAAGCACATATCTATATCCACGAGATTGCGACACACATTCTTGTTTTGTAAGTACTTTAGGTAGGGATAACTATTAAGTTTTCGGTGTTGTCATAATCAAGCGTTTTTAACCAGGTAGAAGTAATTCTTTTGCAATTAGATTTTGTAAGTGGATAAATAGATAGAATTTTATTAATTTTATTATATAAATATTTACCTAAGAAACCAAAGAATTCAAAGAATTCCAAAGAAGGGATCTTCATTTTGTATTTACTACAAGAGCCATTTTTTTAAATCATTCATTTACTTATATTTATTTGACTTGCTCCGTGGCGCAGCGGTCAACACGCCAGCCTGTGACACGAGAGTGCCCGGGTTCGATCCCCGTCCAGGTCAAGATGGAAAATGATCTTTTTCAGATTGGCCTGGGTCTTGGATATACATCCAAGACCCAGGCCAATCTGAAAAAGATATATAGATACTATATATGTATTTGTTATAAAATATAGTATCGTTGAGTTAGTATCCCATAACACAAGTCTCGAACTTACTTTGGGGCTAGCTCAATCTGTGTGATTTGTCCGTACATATTTATTTATTTATAAGTTTTACTTTCAGGCACAATGGCAGCCCTCAGCGTGATGGTGAATCTGGAGCTACCACACGTCAACATCCTCACTAAGATGGACCTGCTCAGTAAATCCGCTAGGAGTCAGCTGGACAAGTAAGGGCGCTTCATGGCGACCTCTGTGTTATTATTAGGAATTTGAATGAATTAACTCCTCCGTGGTCCAGTGGTTAAGGCGTTTGCCTGTAGACCCTAGACCCTATTCAAGCTTTGCAATGTCCTAACCAAAATGGAAACAACTAAACAAATTATGCTTCCCGTAGGAATCGAACCCACGACCCCCGGGCCTACAGGCGCCTTAACCACTGGACCACGGAGGACCACCATACTTAGTATTTTTGGATAAAAAATAATATTTATTACTTTATTAATATTAAATTTCCAGTTACCTAGATCCAGACCCTCACATCCTGCTCGCAGACATGAGGAACGCGCACTCCAAATGGCACGAAAAATACGCGAAACTCACCGCAGCCATCGGAGAGGTCATAGAGAACTTCAGTCTAGTGAGGTTCTACCCGCTCAACATAAAAGACGAGGAGAGCATAGACAATATTCTCATCACCATAGACAATATTATTCAATATGGCGAGGACGCGGATGTGAAGATAAGAGATTTCGAAGACGAAGACCCGGATGATGGTGATGATGATAAGAATTATGATTAAAGGTTTATATTTGTATTTTTTTTTATTTCGTAACATTTTTCGGTTGCGGCTCCCCTCACGTTAATGTCGATGACTCGGGAACCCAGTGGCGTAACTACAAGGGCGCAGTGCTGGAAAAATGCCACGGGCCCCCAGTCCTAAGGGGCTAGGAGTAGAAGAGCGGGGGGATAATGCTAAGCAAGCAAGTAACTGCTTATTGAACAAAAAGACTCACGGGCCCCATTGTAAGTTTGCCATACCACGGACCTCAGGTGGTATTGTTACGCCACTGCGGGAACCATACTTATGTATATATAATATAGATACATATTATATAGTATATATATATACTTGAGACATACCTGGATGGTATGGAGAAGGACGTAATAAATAATAATAATAAATATATACGGACAAATCACACAGATTGAGCTAGCCCCAAGTAAGTTCGAGACTTGTGTTATGGGATACTAACTCAACGATACTATATTTTATAACAAATACATATATAGATAAACATCCAAGACCCAGGCCAATCTGAAAAAGATCATTTTCCATCTTGACCTGGCAGGGGATCGAACCCGGTCACTCCGTGTCGCAGGCTGGCGTGTTGACCGCTGCGCCACGGAGCTAGTCGTAGGGACGTCCTTCTCCATACCCAAAACAACGTTTAAGCATAATCTCATGATGATCGGTTCAATAGTCAAGACGTGAAAGCGTACTCTTTCGCGTTTACAATATTAGAATGTGTTTCCGCGTCAACGTAGATAACAGAGCCTAAAGTGACAAGCTGCTTCAGGGAATAAGCAATGGGTTAGCCACTTAAGCTAGGGCAATGGCTTAGCCACCCAGCAGAGGCGGCTTTACCTATAGTGCCGGGTGTGCGGCGCACACGGGCGCGGGGTCTAAGGGGGCGTCGAGCGCCCTCTAATACGCCACCTCCAAAGATGTGTCGCTCGCGGCACCGGCGCTCTCAAACACCCTGCGCCCGTGTTTCGGCCGATGCCGGGCGCGCGGTAACAAAGCAAGGCGCGCCACCACAAGCTGTGTCTGTACCTACTCTACACAATAACTTTTGTTTCAACCTGAAATCAGCCTTAAAACAGATGATTAAAAATTATATTGGCGTAGTGTCGCGTCGCTACCAAAGGCGTGTGCGCACCTGTTTTGATTCGTTTGAAAACACGCCGAATTGTGGAAATTATAACTAAGTATTCCATTTTGAACCCGTTGCTACTAGAGGGCGCCAGGGTACTGGTTGCACACGAACGACACAAGGGCTAGAGCCGCCTCTGCCACCCAGGCTAGAATGAAAGCTAAAAAAAAATCCACCTGCTTCAGGAAATAAGCCTAAATTTGGGCAATACGTTAGCCACACAGACAATATAACCTATTGTCTGTGGTTAGCCACCTGTCGATACTTCCAGTTCAAGATTTTCATGCCCAGAATTCAAAATTCAAAACGTTTATTTAATAAAGGTTTCTTTGAACACTTATTGTCATATTTCACTTCTCAACAATTGTTGACGTCAAAAATTTACATAAATAGTACCTAAATTTTTGACGTCAACACGCGTATATCAACGTATAAGCTTAATTTAATGTACAGTCGCCTGCAAAGAACTCTGATTCCCTCTCAGTAGTAGTGACACTATACTGAGAGGTGGTCAGATTTCTATGCCGGCGACTGTACATGGCCTTTGCATTACGCACCTTCGAAATATAATTTACTGTTACTACTACACGTCTGTGGAACGCATTAGCTTTAGATGCTACTTTTCTTGAAACTTATATAAATTTTACTTATTTGAACCCCGCGATACATATTTTAGAGGGTATAAGTCAAAAGGAAACGAACGGCTCTTCTTAAAAATACTTTTATTCAAACGTAAACTCATTGCTGTATATTTCAACTAATTAAATATAACGCTTACATGCAGCGAACTTAATAATACATGATAATAGTTGAATTATTAAGTACAATACAGTATAGTCAGTACATGACGAAAGTTTGTGATTATATCTCTAGATGAGTTAATTTTGTGAGTTGCTATAATTAAATTAAATGTACAAACTGACAAGAATTGTGGCAATCACCAATATAATAATCGAATGCAGATATTTTGCAAGACACTACTCGAACAATATAGCCCATACGACTCGAGCTTCAGAGGCGAAAATTGAATTTCTAAAGGGCTATATGAGTAGTAGTCGGAACCCGAGGAGCTAATTTAATTCAGTTCAGAGTGACGCCGGTGGGACGCGTCAAGATACAAAACGATCTTTTTCAAATTGACCTGGAACTTGGATGGGTTTATCTATATAAGTATCCTAATCCTACTGATATTATAAAGGCGAAAGTGAGATTGTTTGTTTGTGACGCCTTAACGCCCTATCTGCTGAAACGATCGTCATGAAATTGTACATACCCGTTGTCTGGGGACGAAGGACATCGGGTACTTTTTATCCGGGGAAAAAGTACTGTTACCGAAGGATTGACATTGACGCGGGCGGAGCCGGTTGAAAGCTAGTCTACTAGAAAATAAAGTATCATTGAGTTAGTATCCCGCGACACGAGGTTACAACTAACTGTGGGGCTAGCTCAATCTGTGTGATTTGTCTGGGGGAAAGCATGGGATGGAATCGGAAGCGAGGCGTCTTTTCAAAACAAGCTATTATAACCTTTGTGTCTAGTGGTATAGGGTAACTCACTCGCACGCTTCTCACCGAAAATCGACGAAGCCTTACCCCTTCTATGCTTCGTTCAGTGAGTGAGAGAGCCGGAGGCCCATTCTTTTCCCCCTGCCCCCATGTCCCCCATTTTTCCCTACTCCCAATGTCCTCCCCCAACTCCTTAAAAGGCCCGTAATGCTCCTGTCACACTCTGGTGTTGCAGTTATCCATGAGCAGCGTTGATCGCTTACCATCAGGTGACTCGCTTGCTCGTTTACCGCCATATAAAATAAAAAGAAAAAAAAAATAGACGCCCGTGAGCGCGCGACGGCTCCATCAGACGCCCTGTGTAGCGCGGCCCATACAAGAATTCTACCTGCGAATATGATAATTGTAAACTTTCGACGAGTTACGTGTAAAAATAATATAATAAACGCGATAAATTTAAATGTGTAACAACCGCGAAAACTTTATGTATATCTTATTTTTCCGAATTCAACTTGAAGAGGTTCTGCGGCTGTGAGGACAAGTAAAAAATCCACTTCGATAAAGGCATATGTATTTTGATACATTTCATATACGCTAAGAGGAAATAAGCCTCCTTTCATTCACAAATCTAATGACATGGGTATAATTAATTACTAGCAACAAACATACGCAATACATTTTATTGATTACACTACAACGTGTCAAGTTACATTCTTATGCTAATGAAAATGTTCACATATAATATTTAGTAACCAGCACTAATTATTCAGAAAATATTGATATTATTTGGCAGTGAAATGACCAACTTTTCTAAACACAAAGGGCCAACATACTGCCCGAGCAGAGCCATCGGTCAACATACATGAACCGCTCTAGCAGTCATAGTCAACAGATTGCAGAACGCTATAGTAACAGCCACCTGCTGCTGATAGCCGTGTGGTTTCCGGCAGAGTAGAAAAGGACCACTCCAAGTCTTCCCATGAGGACGTAAGAGGCGACTCAGGAAATACAAGCTAATCAAAGCTCATAAACATCAATAAGACCTCTCCAACCCGTCTCGCCAGTGAGGAGAGTGTAGGCCAAATCCTTTGTCTGCTCTGGCCAAGTATGGCTACACATAGTACAATGAGGGTCATGCTCCTGCAGTGGAGACTAAAAAGACCTGATGATAATGATGGTAACTGCTGGAGCAATTGCAACTGCTCGAGCGGTTTCGTATCGTAGTAGACTGTAGTTCACTATGCAGTCGCAGCTTAAAGCAGTTCATCCTGACTGCTTCAAGCAACCCTAAGGCCTAAACGCAGACGAATGAAGAAGACCGCGGCGCGCTCTTATTATTATTGGAATAAGGTTGCACTTTGTACACGTATATCCGCTAAGCGACATGAAATATTACGTGGACAAAGTTTGCACTTTGTCCACGTAATATTAAGGTTGCCCTTATCCTAATACTATTAAGAGCGCGCCGCAGATTTTTTGTCCGCCACTCTTCGTCGTCTACGCGACTCTCGCCGCTACCGCTTAACTTCCAAGTGTACCTCAAGGCCTCCTTTATGTAGAGGCGACACGTCGCGCGGTGCGTTCTGTCATAAAAACGAAGTATGGGGCGGTTTACGGCGGCTTTTTTTATAAATACTCATTTGATTGCATGACGTACGCCGCGGAAGACGCAGCAGTGCACGATTCGATTACGGGGGAGTGCGGGGTGAAGACATTGATACAACATGACATTATACAATCAACCAAAAATCGACTTATACCAATAATAATAGAATTTTTTTTCCTTACGCTGCGTACGGTACTTGCCGCAGACTCCGCGGCGACAAACGCCACGCCACGCACGACGCGTCGCGTCTCCGAAACGAAAGAATGTAGCTTCGTTTATTTGAAATTGAGCATGCGAAAACGCGCAACGTCGCGATCGCCGCAATGGACGCGTTTGACTCTCCGCACACGGGAACGCTCCCCGCGCCGCCGTAATCTAAATCTATCTAGCGGCAGAGCGACTGCACAGCGCGACCAAATCTAACAACCATGCAAACCGCGACACCCGCACTAACTACATAATAAACGCCCAGCGTATGTCGCACTCTACATACGTGACACATGTTTTAACGCAGTCTACCAACGCATGAACACCATAAATCGTCGTTGCATAATTTAGAGAAAACATCACCTATTAAACTATGACCATTAAGATTTACAAATTAAAGGACTGAGTTTATTATGAAAACCAGATGTATATTTGCATTTTTTTATTCTTATTGATATTTAAGCCATGCAAAAGCTTCCTTTGTAAGGTTATGTTATGTTTCAGATCATTTATCTAATTGGTAAGTTATTTCACAATAGTTTTGATAAATGTGGTTATACTAGATAATGATGATGAAGATGATGTCCTCCCAGACGTATCCGTCGACGGCGACACCCTTAGCTCGCCTTCGTCTTCTATTCCTTATACTAGATAAGACAAACATATTGTCACACCTGTTTCTGATAGGGGTAGGCAGAGACTATGGATCCCCACTTGCTACAATCCTGACAAATATCTCTAGCTTCGTCTACACTCATTACTTACAAGTCACAAGATAATAGGTATTATATTATTATTTTTAAAGGCAAATTTCATATTGAGAAGATAATTTTATAAAAGATATAGTTACTCATACTTCAAATATTTTTAACAATACTATTTCATATCATAAACAGTGTTAACTTGATAATACAATACATAATATAAACATAATTTAGCTACATAATTCAAACATGGATCTACAACTATTTGAAGATAGTCTAGTAAAAGGAGAATTCTAAACCTTTAGGGTTTAAAATCCCTTTTGAATGGTTTTTAGAAAAACTACAACTTGCTTTTCGTGTGTAAGTGGCCAACACGATGTCACATTTTTCAAGCTGCCTAAAGGCATCTGACACAGCTTAACAACTGCCATCATGTGATGACAACCGGACCAATGGCTTAATGTGCCTTGTGAAGCATGGAAGAGCTCGAGAAAATTTTGTGCTACTTGTGGTCCACCCCAATAATATTGAACATTTAATAATTAATTCCATCTAAGCAAGTTCTGATCATACTCACTAGTTTCATCGGCAAATAGAGTTAGTGAGATTTTTTTCTTAGTATTTCCATTGAATTCATAATATCAATGGAACTACTAAGAAAGAAATTGTCACTTGTTCATGGAACTATTTGCTGATGATAATTTAATTTAATAGATTTTATCTGTAACTTTCTTACCACTCTTATATGTGCACACATTACAAGTGGAATACAACCTAGTTTTAAATCCTTTGATTTGTATGTTCTGTATTTTTTATTGGTTGTAATCTGTTATGTGTGATTATAATAAATAAATAAAAATGATGAGAATGATCTGCGAGTTCCAAGTTCCATTCTCTGCTGTGCTGCATTAGAGCCTAGCCCCCATAGAATTGCATGCGCGACAACGTTTATCGAGTATCGCCATCTTGTTTTTCGTAATATCAAAGAGCGAGATGTGCTTTCTGCAAAGCTGTTCTTTATGGGTTCATTTAAATGAATATTGTAAAATAGTTTTAGTATCGTTGGCTGCCTATCACCAATTTTTCGAGTACTATGTTGTTTAAATGCCATGCCACTATTTTTACACCATATTGGCTTTTGGTGAACACTGGTGTCACATTTTTTCTAGTAGCAATAAAACAGCTGATGATCGTTAAACACTCACTGGGGTATCATATTATATGGCAATTTTGTGGTTGAACACAAAGGGTCATTACAAAGACATACAGAGTGTAAATTTATCTTCGATATTCCCTTCAATAGATGACTGAACCCATCAATATGATGTTTTCCTATGGGAACTTAAAATAATAATTTAACATTTCCATAGAAGTCTATAGCTGGCAGTATGGGAATGTCGAAATATTTTTTTAAGCCTCTTACGGGTAAGTTTCATCTTTTAAGAAAATGTCGAAAGTTCATATACACGCCTTGTACAGCTAAACTGTGCCTTCTTGCATTTCTGTTGTTAATCTTCTTCATAACTCTTCTCGCTTGCATCGTCAGCTGCAATGCTTCAAAACGTAACGCGCACTTTAATTAACACTTTGACAGACACTAAACGAGGATCACTAGTAGAATTATTGCTATAACGGCTATAGCCGGTTAACTCTGTCACTGACACTAATCACTATCATCACTGTCCGTACGTGCAACCATGCAGTGTCCAGTTAAGTCTGTCACTGTCACATCTTCTCGAGTCGTTGGTAAACCGTAAAATCGTAAATTAATAATCCTGCCAATACTTAGCCACCTGAATGGCGCTTCCATTAGCAGCCATCAGGTCGCTCATTGTGTAGGTGCACTGTCACTCACTAATCACTATGGTCGCTGTCCGTATGTGCAACCGTGCAGTGTCCAATTATGTCTGTCACTGTCACTAATCACTATGGTCGCTGTCCGTATGTGCAACCGTGCAGTGTCCAATTATGTCTGTCACTGTCACTAATCACTATGGTCACTGTCCGTATGTGCAACCGTGCAGTGTCCAGTTAATTCTATCACTGTCACTAATCACTATGGTCGCTGTCGGTGTCGGGGGCCGTTGCCCCGTGCTGCTACATGGCGGGGTCGGAGTCCCCGGGCGGTGCGCTGACGCTGAACACGTACATGGCGCAGCCGAACTGCAGCAGCGCGCCGTGGGCGAGCAGCGCGGAGCCTTCCCACGCCGCGGCGCCGGGGCATACGCAGCCGCACGCCCCGGCCGAAGCCACGCCGTTGGCTCTGCAAACCATTTCATATTATTGAATAGGCTACTTTTGTTGTAGTGTTAGTATGAACCAAACGCAGCTTTTTAACTTATGTCACTGTCATGTTTGACAGTCACTTGCTTGTCATTTTTTGTTTGTGGCGTTGTTGTGTATCTTTATTATTTATTGTTTATTTGACAAAAGAAAAAATACGTGTCCAATATTTTTTGATTATCTAACTGACGGACTAATTGTTATGTTATTATTACGACCCAGGAAACTAGCCTTACGTAACGCGAAAAACAATATAACACTAGCATATAGACTGTCAGATGATGTCATCTTCAACTGCCTGTCCGGTGGTTGCAAGAATGGCATCGAGTATGCACCTGGCACCTCTCGTCATTATCGCACGTCAAAATAATTGCCTAGGGGACAATTGGGGAAAATAATATTTTGAACTAGCACTCATCATCATCATTTCGAGTAGGTGTCACGATCAATCGACCATGCACACCCTGGTGTCAGAGTTATCGGAACCGCCTCTCGGCCTCTGACGTGGTTCCTTTAACGACTACCAGATAGCAGCCGGGACCACCGGGTTAACGTGCCTTCCGAAGCACAAAATCATCTTTATTATCCGACAATCAGGTCATTCAAGCCCGCAATGTCCTAACCAAAATGGAAACAACTAAACAAAGTATGCTTCCGGTGGGAATCGAACCCACGAACCCCGAGTCAACAGGCAAACGCCTTAACCACTGGACCATGGAGGCTGTTGAACTAGCACTTATCCAATGCCATATCTGCAACCACCGGCCAAGCGGTTGATGACATTTGACTTCCTTGTAAATGGTATTTGGAATTATGTAACTTACTATCCCAGTATCCCAGAAATGGAAAGTAGTGTGGGCAGAAATGGGCAGCTAGGTGATTCGACGACATAAAACAGATTGCTGGTAACAACTGGATTGCGAAGGCTAGGGAAAGTGACGAATGGCATGGATAAAAGGAGGCTTATACCAAGCAGAGGGTGGTGGAAAACTGGCGGTGATGATGATGAACTTACTTGAGCGGGGGAGGAGCCCTGGTCCGCACGATGTCCCGGACGGCCTCGGCCCGGGCCTCGGCGTCGGTGGGCTCGGCCGGGAGCCCCCTCTCGTCCGCCCTCTCAGCGCGGGGCAGGGACTCCCGCGACTCGAAGGTCGCGTCACAGGCGTACAGGACTCCGTTGACGCGGGAACCCCATTCCGAGTAATTGATCAGCTCGAAGTGGCGGGTCACCTGACAAACTTATTTTATTACAATCTTATAAAAATACGATTTATTACGTCCGCTACATGATCATAACATATGTATATGGTAATATTATCCTAGTATGTCGTTAAAGGGTAGTTTTCACTTAATAAATTAAGAAATAAAATATGGCGAAAGAATTTCATGCGGGCGGGACTTGAACCGGCAACCTAGGTCTATGTACGACCTATGCTCTGCTATCTGAGCTACCGCACAATTCAAACTCGGCGCCGAAATTCTCCACCATATCCCATTTCTGGCGAATCGCGGTGCGCACATGTTGGATAAAATATTGTATAATTAAGATAAAGTATGAATGCACTACTAATTGTTGAGATTATGGAACGCAGCGGATGAAAGAAAGGGAATGATGTGTGCGAGAGAGATAGAAGAGTTATGGCGATTCTCTGTGCTCACGACGAACGTTGATAAAGTTGAATATTTTCTTATAATTTAATAAACCGTTTTAAAAGTGAATTCCAATTGTTTATTTTGCCACACAATCCCACATACATGTCTAGCTAGATTTTCGCCTATTCCCCCGATCGGCTTTTACGATCTGCACGGGAAGAAATGCAGCTGGTGCACTCTACGTTTTTTCTGTTTTTATCTCCCAAACCAGTGTGAAAGAGAGGACCAAGTTTGTTAAATACAGTATTTAGTTTAATTCAAATGTTAAGAAACAAATGCGTATCGACATACTTTCATTTTGTTTTTATAATATCATATTGCCATAATTGATTTTAATCATGTTATATCTTAATATCAGTGTGACAATTATGTTGATTGTACATTCTTAGTTTTTATTTTACTTTTGCATGCCGGAAACAGCTGGGGGTAAATGCACTTATGCGAAATAAATGAATTGAATAAAAAAATATTGACCTCATCCATGAATATAACGGCGTGGTGTCTGGACAGGGCGCGACAGTTGGGCTTGTACAGCCGCACGTCGCAGCCACTGTCCGTGCCCACGGTCAGGGACGACAGCCGCATGGGGATGGGCTGACCCAGACCGTCCCCCAAACCGCTCCTGTGGAAAATCTACATTATAGATATGACCTAGAATTCTTTTTATAAGGTTTTCTTGCATTTATATTGTCTTATTAAATTAAGAGCTGGTCAGAGGTGTGTTCCTCACCTCGTACCACTAGATATGAGAAGAAATGTAGCCGACTTGGTTTTATTTGCAAAAATTGTCAATAATGTAGTGGATGCCCGGACTTGCTTGCTAAGATAGGTTTCTTAGCTCCGTATAGAATATTGCGAAATAACTCTCTGTTTTTTACCCCTTCAGTTAACTCCTACTACAAACAAAATTCATTTCTTTGGAGGACAGGCAATAGCTACAACCAGGTTTCGTCTGAGGTTGATGTCGACATATTTTGTACCAGTATACCTAGACTGAGACGCCTTCTTACTAATTTCTTTTTCCCAAGCGATGTAGTTGACGATGATCAATGTTAGCAATTTGAAAGAAATAAATTTAGATGCTGCTGTTAGTAGTTAGTTTTTCTTCTTTATTTCTAGGTTTGTAAGTTAATTATTATAATAGAACTATGCTTCTTACTTACAAGTAATCCTACAATTTATTCTATGTTTAATATCAATTTAGGACTGAAATTGTGGATGTTTTAAAGTGTAAGTTTTAGCTTCTCATGAGCAGATTGATTAGAGATCATAATCTTTTTTTTATATACAATGTTTTCTATCAGTGAGGACCTGTTTATATGTAGTTTCCTATGTAAATTAGAATAGCTGTTGGTCTTCCCAATAAAATAAAATAAAATAAAATAAAATAAAATAAAATAAAATAAAATAAAAACTGTTGAGGGTATCGGGTACGTGCGTCCGGCCTCCCGAACTGCTACTTTCCCCCATTCATACAAGAGAGTAGTATCCCAATACCAGTGACGTGCACAGACATTTATCATAGGGTAGACATAATTATAAAACTTACCTTACAAACATACCACCTATATACCTTACCTTACTATACGGCTAGTTATCTACAACTCGTTTAATATTATGATAGTCTTTCGATCTTCGACCGCAAAAGTATTCAAAACAAGCGAAAGATAAGAGATATGATTACAACCTGCGAGCCACGTACACGTCAGGTTTAAGATTAAACGTGGATTAAACTTTAGAATAACTAACTATAACTAACCGGTTAGGTACTTGATTTGTTCTTTTGCGTGTTCACAAAACACTTTATATTTTGATTTCGGCATGCAAACACTAAGCGACACAACTTTCACATGAAAATATTTTTGTCACAAATGAAATTTAACTGATAAAGCATTTAATTTTTAAATAAAACTTTAATCTTGGATTGTTAGTAAACACGTTAATCAATGACATTTACATAAGTATGAATAATATCTATAATGACATTGACAGGTGACGTTGACATTAATATCGCGCGCGGCAGCCAATAGAAACCTCGGAGACAGTGTCTCAAATTCACACACACAGCGCCAATTTGCTTTGCATGTGTGAGCCGATGAAAGATGTTTACTTGTACTACTACAAAAGCGATTTCCTATCGGTGTATAATAATTTTCTATGTGTGCGTGAAAAGTCAGACCTTTGAAATTTTGTCTTACGCGGCTTACGCGCACAGATACTGCTTGGCGCGGGCACGCGCGGACCGCGACCGCAGCACCGTACTTGATCAAAATCGACTATAAAGTATTTGCTAGCAGAATTTTGCAGGCGCACCGAATATAATTATTTTTTTGTAAGAAAAAAAATTGTATTTATTTAGCGACTGCAGGGTAGACATTGTCTAATAGTCTATATGGACTGCACGTCACTGCCCAATACCATTATTCCCTTCAAATCCAACAAAATCCTGTACTTCCCAGCTTCAAAATGCTTTCAATGGGCACCAGCGTCGGAAACAGAAGAATATAAATATATAGATATATAGAAACTGTGCTCGCCAGCCCGTCTGCCAAGCGTGGTGAGTATAGCAATATCCTCCCATGGAACGAAAAATCCTTGGGAAAGACCTTTGTCCAGCAGTGGACTACTAACGGCTGGAATTATGATGAAATTAAGAACTAAGATATGGTTAGAAAATGCCACGCGGGCAGGTTACTTAAAAGCGCATTTTTTTCACTATATTTTCTTAATTTAATAAGATTATATATGAATAGCATTGTGAATGCAAAAAAGAACATAAAAATATTGTATAGTTTCCTACATATTACTTGATTTTCAACGTCATTGTCTCTTCTCGTTGTAATTAATAAGCTAGGCTCTCGTCTGTGGAGTAACCAATGACCTCCATTCTTCCCTATTTAACTCATCAAACGCGAGAAACGCAGACACAATTGATTATCTATTGTTATGTTGGGGAGTTAATTATCTTTTTACTTCCGACTTTAATCCGTTTCTTTACTTGTCCCATCAAACTATCCCTAGCTCGTTCCTTTCCTCTCCATCCTTCTTCTTTCCCTTCCAATATTGTTTTAAAAATTTATCATGTCAGGAGATGACCCAACATTTTTCCTCTTCTAGTAGTGTGCATTAATTTTCGTTTTCTCCTACCAATTCCAACACCTTCTCGTTCGTTCATTTTTACATCCAGCTGATTAATTACGTTCCATTCTTCTCCAACACCACATTTCAAATGCTTATCCCTTTCTATCCGTTTGCAGCGGAGTGTACCTTCCAAAAAATATCTGCGGACTATACATATCACGTGTTTATGTCGTTTTTGTTTGTAGTCAAATATTGTTAGTTGTACGGAATCTGGTTGTGTGCGATTTCGACTCGCAGATTACTCCTTTTTATTATAAACTAGCTTTCGCCCGCGGCTCCGCCCGCGTCAATGTCGATCCCTCGGGAATAGTACTTTTTCCCGGGATAAAAGGTAGCCTATGTCCTTCTCCGCACTCCAGAGAACTTCTGTGCAAAATTTCATGATGATCGGTTCAGTAGTTACGGCGTGAAAGCGTAACAGACAAACAAACAAACTCACTTTCGCATTTTTAATATTAGTAAGGATAAGGATGTCGCTTAGGAAGTAAGTAATAAAAATGACAGGCGTGTACCTGGCGGGGCGCAGGACTTCGCACAGCGTGGCCTTGGCGGGCACGTGCGGGGGGGGCGCGGGGCTCGCCGCGACAAGAGGGGGGGACGCGGGCAGGGGGGGGCCGCCCCACACTGCGAACATAACATCTTTTAACACAATAATAACAATTTAACAAGTTCAACATAGTATTAAACAAGTATAACAATTGATTCGAGACAAAACGCACTAGTGGTTTTAAGAAGCGATTACACAATAGGCTAGTTTCCTGGGTCAAAATAATAACATTACAATAAGTCCGTAATTTAGATAATCAAAAAATATTGGTTACGTATTTTTTCTTTTGTCAATTAAACAAAAAATTATAAAGATATAGCGCTTCAAAGTTCATGAGTGGGGGCTCGTGACGTCAAAGTTTGCTAAAAAGAGTAGCAAACTATGACGTCACATGGAATTTCAAAGGGCTATTACTTTACAGTTGTTTGTTAAATCGAAAAAAGGAAAAATACGTATCCAAAGTTTTTTTATTATCTAACTGGCGGACTAATTATATTTTTTTAGGAAACTAGCCTATTCAGTTACGGTTCTACAGTGTTACCTCCAAATTCTTAAAGGATTCTACTGACATTTTTATATCTTATGCTGTCTTTGCCTTGCTAAGTAAATACCTAAACAGTGACAGAATGATATATAAGAGCCGATGTTTTTGAGAATTCAAACGGATGGACAGTCAGGGACAGAGATATCTGACCAGGCCCTCTACCTATTGAATTTTCTCTTAAACTATAAATAATATTAACATGAAAATTTATATTAAGAAAAACTTCATTATCATAATGTTCCTGTATATACTATGTCCCATTCCAAAAAAATTTAATTGTAAACAATGCTTTGACAACTTATAGGCAATCTGTGCAACTGACAGGTACTTTTCGCGGAAAATTTAAAAAAGAAGTCAGTGTTGCCAGTCATTTTTCCATAAAAGTAACGCAAGTTCTCACATTTTTTTTGTATATTTAGCAAGAAACTTCAACTTCAACCCCATTCAAACAAAAAAAGAATGATTAAAATCGTTTCATAAATGACGGAGTTCTGAGGTACGAACAAAAATTTAAAAAAGACAACCGAATTGATAACTTCCTTTTTTTAGACGGTTGAAAACTATCAAAAACATAATTTCAAGTACCGTACCTACATTAGAAAACAAAATCAATTTTTACCTAGAATTATTCCCATCTTCAAATATCTTTATCAATATGCATCAAATTGGTCTATCGAATTAACAAAGAAACAATGAAAAATACTATACTATAATATACAAATAAACACGGTACAAATTAACAAGTTAATAAATATTTCATGAAACTCGTTACTCCTTTTGGCAAATCGGTTACAATAAGTTACAATATTTATGTCGGAGGAAATGACACTGGCAAAATAATTTCATTTATTTGTTCATGCAGTCAGGTTGACACTGTCATTTATACAGAAAAAGAGTACAAATTATAACCTCGTAATAAACGCCATAATCGAAAATAACGATTTCAGTAAAAGTTTATAGGTAAAATCTAGTGACATTCATTTAAAAAGGCGTAAATCATTACAAAGCATCGTTTTAAAGTGTTAGTGTTCGAAAGTATTGTGTGATTGAAGAAATATCTGCCAACAACCGTGTCGAGAAGGTTTGTTTACCTTTAATTTTTTTTGCGTGGGACATATATTATACATTTGTATGTTATTATTATTTATAGTTTAAAAGAAAATTCAAGATATAGGTAGAGGGCAGGTATCCCTTTCCCTGACTGTATGAAATACAAGATTACTTGTGATACAGCAAATGCGATGCCCATGAGATGACAGACACCTATTATTTGATTAAAGCTTCTCGAAACCAAATATCTATAGTTATTTCTTCTTCAGTTGTTTAGGGACCAGTGGACCCAATCAATCTTATTATAAAACTAGCTAACCTTAATACAGTCAGCGACAGAGATACCTTGCCTAGTTTAAACCATTATATGTCCAAAACAAATTGACAATGTCAGTTGACCAAACGTCAAAGAGATAAGTTTCGACTTATTTTGGTTGGATAAATGATCAAACCAAAGTGACATTCGATCATCATTGTCCTATCCTCGTCGAAGAGATTTATTTTACTTGCCCTGCTCCTACTACAGTTAGTAAAATAAATCTCTGAAGACGAGGATCAGGATAATGGTTTAAACCAGGTACTAAAGTTAGTCTTCGTTTTATAATAAGACTGTATATCGTCAATCTGTCTTCAGTTACAGCAATTTTATGTTGCCTTCAATCCAATCTAAACTAATATTATAAAGCTGAAGAGTTTGTTTGTTTGTTTGAACGCGCTAAACTCAGGAACAACTAGTTAAAATAGGAAAATCCTTTTTGAGTTGGATAGTCAATTTACTGAGGAAAGCTTTAGGCTATAAAACATCACGCTGCGACCAATAGGAGCGAAGCATCAATAAAAAGTGCTTTGAAAACTGGGGAAAATTATTCATCTATACTAAAACAGAAATTGTCGTGGACGAAGTCGCGGGCAACAGCTAGTTCAAAAATAAACTTTACACACGTCAACTCTTCAACTTGAGAAAGCATGGTTACAATACACTCATGGTTTCTGTTCTAGAAGAAAACACTTGTAATGCTCGGCGCTCAGTGCTAGCAGTGGATGCTGCGGAGGTCGGCGCTCAGTGCTAGCAGTGGATGCTGCGGAGGTCGGCGCTCAGTGCTAGCAGTGGATGCTGCGGAGGTCGGCGCTCAGTGCTAGCAGTGGATGCTGCGGAGGTCGGCGCTCAGTGCTAGCAGTGGATGCTGCGATGCTCGGCGCTCAGTGGTAGGACACGACTCACCCTTGGCGGCGATGCGCTCCCTCTCGGCGCGGGACAGCAGTTCGCTGGGCAGCGCCACGTGGCGGAAGCCGTGCTTGGCCAGCCTGGCGCGGTCGATGCTGCGGTGCACGGCTAGAGCTGCCGCCCCGCCCAGAGCTCCCAGCCGCCACGGCCCGTAGCACCGCTCGCCCACCAGCACCTATATATCACACACACCCATTGAATTAGAAAAACTATGGAATCAGCATTGCGCTCAAAAAATGACGCCACGCAAAGTAGATCAAAGCGGGCGGGGCTTAAAAAGTAATCTGTTCGCGAACTAGTCTACCACGCGATCCGTTACAAAAGAACGCGTCGACAAAATCATTTAACGACATATTTTTTGTGAATATCGGCGAAATCTTAACGAATTAAGATAATAATGACTTCTTGTGTAGTAAAGTGGTGCAGGAAACACAAGAAAAGACGGAAAAAAGACACTGGAGTAACTTATCATAGCGAGCGAGGCGAGCTGCTGTTGCGAGCGATGTTAACCTACCTCCGCTATGTTGACACCATAGCGTACATTAGATATGTTGGCACCGCCCCTTGACCTTGACGCGGCCAATCGCAAACTATCTTCGTCTATGAGTTCGTATAAGAGTTACGCTTCCATAGTTTTTCTAATTCAATGCACACACCCCTATACATGAGGCCCAATACACGACAGAATATTCGTGATTCCGTGACGCACTTTTTACCCTGTGAAAATAGATATGCAGTGGAAAACAGTCAAGAATTCTAGTGGGAGCCCTGACTGGACATTTTGAAAATAAAAGTCACCTCTTTAAACTGAAAATTGTCGAAAGCTTACTATGTGGGGCATGTGAGGAATCGGAGGAGACAATAAGGCACATTGTTCTTCGTGACTCGTTTGCTGGTAAGCGTTTGGACCTCTTAGGATCAGCTTATGGATGCAGAGCATGTGAGGAATCGGAGGAGACAATGAGACACATTTTGTCTTTGTGACTCGTTGGCTGGTAAACGTTTGGACCTCTTAGGATCAGTGTATCCTGAGCTACAGACATTACGCACTGGGCGATGTTCTGAAGCTCATGCAGTCTTTCTTTGGAATACACAGTGTGGCTGAGTAAGGCATGGGATAAGTACAAAATAACCCAAAGGTTAGAAGTGCTACCGATTCTGAATCGGCCCCATCGAAGATAAGATAAGATAAGATCATATGCAGTAACACACACGTCGCGCCATGGACTTTTGTGTGCCGCAGACTCGATCGGACAAAAAGTGTGTCGTCTGAGTTGGGTCTAAGTAAACGATGCAAACCAACAGTGTCAATTCATTAGGAAACATCTACTGAGGTTAAATAATGCTCAAACCTCTTAGAATAATATGTTCCAGAGGTTTCTCAAACTGTTTTATTTATTTTCTTTAGTAATAAGGTTTTTTAGAGTGAAAATCACAAATATGACCTCTTTTTACAACCCAAGATGGAGGACGTGACATGAAAAATCGACATGGGTGTCATTTTCTAGGTCAGATCTTAAAAAGACATCTGTTTTAAATTCCAAGATGGCGGACGCTTCTTTTCTTGAAAATCGACATGGGTCTCTATTTCTAAGGTTTTTAGGGTGAAGATGCCAAATATCACGTCATTTTTTTAATCAAAGATTGCGGCCGTGACATTTCTTGAAATCTCCATGGATTTCTTTCTTCAGACAGCCTAGTCTGCCGTATCAGCTCGTGTTCTATTCCAAGGCCAAACTTACCTGCTGCAACTTCTGCCAACCCAGTACCTTCACTCAAACGAACAACTTCTTCAAGCTGCTCATCGCTGCTAAGAGACTTTCCACACCCCATCACCAAACCTCAGTTAATAGCCTTGCTCTATGTCGTTCGAAGCTGAACAAGAGACTTATCTTTCTTCATGGATACAGCATCTCCTAACCTGAGAATAACATTGGTAACAACCTATCTGCCCTATAAGCTCTGGTTCGGTTTCCAGTAAAAGTGTCCTTGCTGCAGTCATTGCAAAGTCAGAAACGTCACCAGCCCCTCATCTAGCTTTTTCAATTGCTCATCTGCAGCAGCTAGAAGTCTCCTCCAGCTTTTATAAAGATCTCTACTGACGTCAGGCATGAAGCTTTCAGTTGTGGTAGAGCCATGCTTTTTCAAATAATTTTTTTTGCTTGTAGCATGAATGGGCCGACTCGTCCGGGGAAGTACCACACTCTCACAGAAAATCGACGTTTGAGTACCAGCTTTACCGCTTCTATGCTTCGTTCGGTGAGTGAGAGAGCCAGAGGCTTTCCCCCATGTCCTTTTCCCAACACCTTGAAAGGCCGGTAACATTCCTGTTACACCCTGATGTTGAAGTTGTCTATGGGCAGCGGTGATCGCTTACCATCAGGTGACTCGCTTGCTCGTTTGCCATACATAAAAGAAGCTAAGCTACTAATTACCTGCTGCAATCTTTGCCAAGCCAGGAGTTTCACCAGTCGCTCATCCAGCTTCTTCAGCTGCTCATCGACCGCCGCCAGCAGAGTCTCCGCGTCCCCCCCAGCCCTCAGAGACAGCTTTTCCCTGTGTCGCGCGGAGGGAGACTTGCGCTTTTTGACGGCGGCGGTGAAGTACTCGAAGTCGGAGTCGGACAACTCACTCGAGTCGTCAGTATGCTTTTCATCCTGGAATTACAATGTCCCTGACAATCATACGAAATGTAGTAATGATGTGAGCTGCGAAATATCTTCATTAAAGTAATGTCCTGCTGTGTCTAGCGCTGTCGAGAGAAAAAAACAAATAACCGACTCCAGACACCCACTCTACGGAGCCCGACCTCCAACCAGCCGACTAAAGAGCCGCAATAGTTTTATTCCAAAGACGGAACCTCGTGACAACTCCGTGGCGCAGCGGTCAACACGCCAGCCTGCGACACGGAGTGCCCGGGTTCGATCCCCGGCCAGGTCAAGATGGAAAATGATCTTTTTCAGATTGGCCTGGGTCTTGGATGTTTATCTATATATGTATTTGTTATAAAATATTGTATCGTTGTGTTGGTATCCCATAACACAAGTCTCGAACTTACCTTGGGGCTAGCTTAATCTGTGTGATTTGTCTGTATATATTTATATTTATTTATTTATCTTGTAGACCACCAAAATCCTCCCGGCCTGTGTGGCGAAACCTAAATGCACCCCCTGCAGACTTTATACCTCCTTCTGAGGAACTGCCCCCTGGGCACGAGCTTGCATGCCCTACGTGGAAGTATACGATGCAGGTATGATTTGGCACGCTGGGGTTACATTGGTTTAGCGGAAGCGCAGTGTCAGTGTGGTCATGAATATCAAAACATGTCACATCTCCTCTCGTGCCCTTCATGTCCCACCCTGCACAAAAGCTGACCTTTGTAAAGCTTCAGAGAGAGCTATCAGGGTGGCGTCTTATTGGAAGGACAAAATATAGTTTAAGCCAGCGACGCGAAAAGAAGAAGATTAGAGTAATAAAATAGGAAACTGTGAAATTAAGCAATGGCTCCAGGCCATTCTGATAAATATCATATTCCATTTTGACCTGTCTGGGGTTCAAATATGGGATCGACCGGGTGTGGCAGACTGGCATGATGACCACTAGGCCACAGACCTTGTGTAAAGTTAAGTCTATGGATAATAAAATGTCTTTGCTTTCTTTTATATTTATATTTTTTCTGCCCAAAACCAGCCTCACTAATGTAAGTTCGAGACTTGTGTTATGGGATACTAACTCAACGATACTATATTATACTAGCTGACCCGGCAAACGTTGTTTTGCCATATAAATAATTAGATGTTGGCCGATTCTCATAGATACCGGATAGCACAAAAAATTTCATCAAAATCGGTCAAGCCGTTTCGGAGGAGTATGGCAACGAAAACTGTGACACGAGAATTTTATATATTAGATAACAAATACATATATACCTAGATAAACATCCAAGACCCAGGCCATTCTGAAAAAGATCATTTTCCATCTTGACCTGGCCGGGGATCGAACCCGGGCACCCTCGTGTAGCAGGCTGTCGTGTTAACCAGTGCGCCATGGAGCTGTCATTTAGCCATTCATATTGTTTCAACGCGAGTTATCTACGAAATGATGGATTTTCTTTCATGTCGATTGTATTTCGTTTTCTATTTTATCTGCATAATAATGAGCCAGACTAATGACGTTATGCCTAACACTTATTCTTATCTAAACTGGCGACCCTGCCTTAAGAGCCCGCCATAGGCCAGGCGGTGTGGCGGTACAAACGCGGATGGTCTAAACGCGTTGGCTACTTTGGATATTTTGGTTTTTTAGGAATATTCAAGGGTTATTCGAAAAAGAAAAATACATGATGGCTGCCTTATCTGTAATGCAATACTAATCAAAAGTTTCAAGGTTAATTTTAATGTATTTGGTGAATAATGCTGTATACCGAGTAAATTAGACGTGATTTGGAGGCAAGTTTGCATTTTTTTTCTATCGAGAAAATTTTACGCAATCGTTTTTTTGAGTCATATAGTTACCAGAGTTAGTTCTGAACTTTGCTGCATTTTTATTTCAACTAGAGTATTTAATTATTATTGATATAACAGTCAATCATGCAGTGTGAGGTAGTACGGACCCTTAATGCACCAGTGTACTGTCGTCTTACCTTCGGAGCTGAAATAGCGTTCAGATCATCATTGGCATCTTCATCAGTGACCCCTTTCAGTGCCACGGTTGACTGGTGCCCGCAAGTCCCTCCGTAGTATTGCGGGCAGGAGAGATTCATGCAGATCTGGTGTTTGGGAGCGTCGTCGTCTTCCTCCTCGGTGGCTTCGTATTCGGGGTCCATCTTCAGTCTTTTCAGCACTGGAACCAAAGAATATTTTAATTACGTGAGCAGGATATATGCTATTTAAACCCCCTCTGCACCTCTTGTCCCTCCAAGCTTATGTAAACAATGGTATCAATACATTTTCAGAAAATATCTTTTTTTATGATATAGGACGGCAAGCGAGTCACCTGCTGGTAAGTAATCACCGCTGCCCATGGACAACTGCAACCAGGTGTGATAGGAGCGATTCCGGCCTCTCAAGGTGTTAAGGGAGGAAATGAAGGGGGAGGATGGGCCTCCGGCTCTCTCACTCACCGAACGAGGCATAGAAGCGGTAAAGCTTCTACTCAAACGTCGATTTCCGACCCTGCGACTCAGTGCTGTCATCTGGTGGTAAGCATTTCGGGAAATCCTTATTGTTTCCCGTAGTAGGTGAGCCCAAGAGGGGATTTCAAGATTTTGACACTCGAGCTCGTCAGATTAAGGCCGTGAGCAGACGACACACTTTTTGTCCGATCGTGTCTACGGTACACAAAGTCTCTATGAAACGTCGTGTCCGTTACTGCATATGGTTGCATAGGTTCTATTTTCACAGACTAAAAAAAAATGCGTCACGGATAGTCTGTTGTCTGCGTTAGGCCTATAACACTTTTAATTTAAGCAACCAATGCAAAAAAAACCGGCCAAGTACGATTATCTATAAAAACGAGCAAAAAAAATAACGTTTGTTGTATAGGAGTCCCCTTAAATATTTATTTTATTCAGTTTTTCAGTATTTGTTGTTATGGCAGCAACAGAAACACATAATCTGTAAAAATTTCAACTCTCTAGCTATCACGGTTCATGAGATACAGCCTGGTGATAGACGGACTGGCAGACAGACAAACGGACAGCGGAGCGATATTAATAGGGTCCCGTTTTTACCCTTTGGGTATGGAACCCTAAAAATGTAGTCATTTAAAGTGTATTTTACCTGTACAATGTGAAAGAATAAATGAATTGAATTGAACCCTGGCTCCTCTAGGGTGTGGGTGAGGGTCGTGCTCCTGTAGTGAAGACTAAAAATGACCTGATGATGATGGCTCCTCTCTTCTCTCTCCCTCTCATGGCTCTAATTTACCACCAGTGATTATTTTAGTCAAAACTCACCATTAGCACACCGCACATGCTCCCGGCGGGAAGGCATGAGAGGCGGAGGGTTCTGGTAGTGATACTTAACCATCTCCGGTACGCACACTCGCTCCCGTTCCTCCACTGGGATCTTCTCCCTGTTAGAATCAGAATCAGAATATTTATTTGCGTAAAATATGGTACATAATGTGGTGTTGAACTAAATAAATACAGGTCTTCATGGATTAGGAAACATATATAATCTTTATGGTTTTAAATACAGTCGCGAAGCTCCCAGAATGGGATAGTCATCGTAAATCAGTTGACCGCGAGTGTTCTTTGTGAGAGATACTAATACGAGTGATTTGTGTGCGATTGATAAGTGATAATTTCTACGACCACAGCAACGGAACAGGAAAAAAGTCTAAACTTCAAAGATTTTTATTCAAAACTAGCTTTTGCCCGCGACTTCGTCCGCGGCAATTTCTGTTATTATGATTAATTAGTTTTTTTATTAGTATAGATGAATAATTTTCCTTCGTTTTCAAAACATTTTTTATTGATGCTGCTTCGGTCCTATTGGTCGCAGCGTGATGTATTATAGCCTAAAGCCTTTCTCAATAAATGGACTATCCAACACAACAAAAAAATCCAATTTGAACCAGTAGTTCCTGAGATTAGCGCGTTCAAACAAACAAACTCTTCAGCTTTATTATATAACTAGCTGTTGCGCGACTTCGTCTGCGGCAATTCTGTTATTATGATTAGTAAAGATGTATATTTTTTCCCCGTTTTCAAAACATTTTTTATTAATGCTTCGGTCCTATTGGTCGCAGCGTGATGTTTTATAGCCTAATGCCTTCCTCAATAAATGGACTATCCAACACAAAAAGAATTTTCCAATTTGAACCAGTAGTTCCTGAGATTAGCTCGTTCAAACTAACAAATAAAATAAAAAAAAATTATTATTATTTACAAAATCAATTATTTATCTATCTATCAAACAAACAAACTCTTCAGCTTTATAATATTAAGTATAGATAATATAATAATCTATACTAATATTATAAAGCTGAAGAGTTTGGTTGTTTGTTTGTTTGAACGCGCTAATCTCAGGTACTACTGGTTCAAATTGGAAAACTCTTTTTGTGTTGGATAGTCCATTTATTGAGGAAGGCTTTAGGCTATAAAACATCACGTTGCGACCAATAGGAGCGAAGCATCAATAAAAAATGTTTTGAAAACGGGGAAAAATTAGTCATCTACGAGTATACTAATTAATCATAATAACAGAAATTGCCGCGGACGAAGTCGCGGGCAACAGCTAGTAAATAATAAAGCTGAAGAGTTTGTTTGTTATTAATATAATATAATTAGGTATAATACATTTATATTATTAATATATTAATTATATTATATATTATTATGGATATAGATTAGGACAAGTGCTTTTATTCGGAGTAACAATTATGTTATTATATGTCATAATCTGTTTTGTGTGTCAATAAATAAATAAAACCACTCGCCTGAAGCAGGGCGCCCTGTTCCTTGCGCGCCGGATGAAGTCCAGTTTGATGGCATGCTGGTCCACGGGCCCCGAGAACTTCTCCCACAGAGCCACCCGCTCGGAGGCCGAGATGGAGTTCACCAGCTTCCAGTCCTATGGAACAATATAATACATTCATACTATCACGTCTTTTTAGGATTCCGTACCCAAAGGGTAAATACGGGACCCTATTCATTTCGCTCCGCTGTCCGTCTGTCTGTCTGTCTGTCAGTCTGTCACCAGGCTCTATCTTAAGCAAGAAACTAACAGACGCCATCATGGGGCGCGACGCAGAGACGCGCGCCGCATGAGTGCGCCGGGCGCACTACAAAAATCGAGTTTATGCTACATACTATTAAGGTTAATATCCTTTTCTTTTGACTTTGCGCCGCTTGTGGCGCGCCTCCGCCGCACTGCATCTGTTAGTTTCTTGCTTTATGAACCGTGATAGTTAGACAGTTGACATTTTCACAGATGATGTATATCTGTTGCCGCTATAACAACAAATACTAAAAAATAGAATAAAATAAATATTTAAGGGGGCTCCCATACAACAAACGTGATTTTTTTGTTTGTTTTTTCTCGATATTAATAACGGCAACAGGTAGACGCTTGAAAAATTCACAGAATATTAAGTTATATATTTACTTTAAAAATAAATAATTGCATAAAAATAAAATTAATATTAAAGGGGGCTCCCATACAACAAACGTGATTCTTTTGCCGTTTTTATAGATAACGGTACAGAACTCTTCGTGCGCGAGTCCGACTCGCACTTGGCCGGTTTTTTCTGCACTTACGATATACTGCTCCACGTGATTTGGACACATCCAACGGCCGGTCGGCAACGCAGTCAATGGCGGGTCCAGGCAGTCCTGTATCAAAAGTGGAAACAGGTATCAGGAATAGCCTAAGATGATGTGCGTGCCAATGGTCTCTCAACGAAAGATACTGAGGGCCGAGGGAAGTGGAAAAGACAAAGCTAGAGAACGGAGCCTGGGTTCCAAAGCAATTTAGCTGAGTATGCAACTGGGAACACACTTAGGGGGAGCAGCACGCTAGATTGCTAGCTTACACTGAAACAGATATATACACAATTTTTCATATGAAAATCCGACTTCAATCACACTTTCAGTAGTTTGATTGAAGTCTGTTTATTTATATTGTGACTAGATTTCGCCCGCGGCGTCGTCGGCGTCAATGTCGATCCCTCGAGAATAGTACTTTTTCCCGAGATAAAAGCACTCCAGAGAACTTGAATGCAAAATTTCATGATGATCGGTTCAGTAATTACGGCGTGAAAGCGTAACAAACAAACTCACTTTCGCATTTATAATATTAGTAAGGATAAGGATAAGGATTTTGCAAAGTTTTCGTCATCATCACTTTCAACCCCTCGTCTCCCATGCCATAAGGAAATAATCCTAGACCCCTAGGCCCAGCGGACACCAGCGGCGACGCGGTGAACATGTCGAGAATACTTCAATTTAAAATAAACCTTAACTACTACGACATGCGGTTGAAAACGTCTGCTCTCGTGGCAGCTTGACGACACACCGCGCGCTTGAACTTTGGCATGCCGTTTTCAACGACATGTCATAGTAGTTAAGGTTTATTTTAAATTGATTTATTCTCAGTATCTTTGCCACGCCTACGCTGGTGTGCGCTAAGCCCTAAAAGACGATTAATCGGCCCATCAATCACGTAGACATTGACAATCGCGATTGATCGTCTCGTTAGGCCTTAATCTTTGGAAAATCCAAAGTTCATACCAAATCTGAAATTCAACGCATGCACTAATGTAAAAAAATACCTGGTGGAACAGAAGCGGGCAGTAATCGCACTGCAACAATGGAGCAGCTTTGCAAGTACCCTCGCACACGTAGCAAGACTTGGCTGGCAATGGCACACAGCCCCAAGCATCCACTGTCACTAAAGATGAGCTGCCGTTCTTGCTGCCCTCTGAAATAAATATTACACTCTTATTAAAATAAGAAATAATCTAGCCGTGTGGTTTCCGGCAGAGTAGAATAGGACCACTCCTAGTCTTCCCATGGAGGTCGTAAGAGGTGACTTAGGAAATACAAGCTAATCAAAGCTTATAAACATCAATGAGACCTCTCCAACCTGCCTGGGCAGCGAGGAGAGTGTCGGCCAAATCCTCTGTCTGCTCTGGCCAAGTATGGCTCCGGTAGTACAGAGAGGGTCATGCTCCTGTAGTGGAGACTAAAGAGACCTGATGATGATGATGATGAACTAAGAAATAAAACGGTGAAAAAAATTGCACGCGGCCGGGGTTTGAACCTGTGACCGTAGATCTCTGTACCACCTATGCTCTAGTATTTCATCTACCGCACTTCAAACCTCGGCGTCGAAAATCCATATCGACACACGCAGACGGGTTTCGTTTGCTTCTTATGCTTCCGACGCTGATACCCATCGGAAGCATTTTTAGCTGAGGATGGATAGGAATTTATGAGGGGAGTCAAAGCTAAACTAGCAAGAAGCTGCTGAAGCTGAACTCAAACTCTCATAGGCCATTGTATGAATTTGCCACCTTTAACCCCAAATGGTATAGTTACGCCTGCTTCTCGGATTAGTGGGGGGAAAGCACGAAGCACCTCGGGTGGCCGGGAGCGCGTACTCGATGTCAGACTTGCAACCAGGCCAAGAATTCGAGGATAACACCCATGAACTAATCCATAACCTTATCCTTTCCTTACTAATATTATAAATGCGAAAGTGAGTTTGTTTGTTTGTTTATCTGTTTGTTACGCTTTCACGCCGTAACTACTGGACCGATCATCATGAAATTTTGCATACAAGTTCTCTGGAGTGCGGAGAAGGACATAGGCTACCTTTTATCCCGGGAAAAGGTACTATTCCCGAGGGATCGACATTGACGCGGGCGGAGCCGCGGGCGAAAGCTAGTCTGAAACTATAATTATTACAATACAAATATTATACATTTGATATGTATAATGTTTATCCTTACTAATATTATAAATGCGAAAGTGAGTTTGTTTGTTTGTTTGTTACGCTTTCACGCCGTAACTACTGGACCGATCATCATGAAATTTTGCATACAAGTTCTCTGGAGTGCGGAGAAGGACATAGGCTACCTTTTATCCCGGGAAAAGGTACTATTCCCGAGGGATCGACATTGTCGCGGGCGGAGCCGCGGGCGAAAGCTAGTCTAAAACTATAATTATTACAATACAAATATTATACATTTGATATGTATAATGTTTATCCTTACTAATATTATAAATGCGTAAGTGAGTTTGTTTGTTTGTTACGCTTTCACGCCGTAACTACTGAACCGATCATCATGAAATTTTGCACACAAGTTCTCTGGACACATGCCGACAAGCTAGGGAAACCTTGCCTGTCCTAAACAGCAAGCTCTCAAAATGCATGCTGGCGCTACCAAGGGTAAAATTACGACTCCTTATAGGAGTAATTACCGGGCATTGCTCGTTAAACAAACACCTTTTTGTTATAGGAATCACTAACAGTCCCCTTTGCAGAGGCTGCCTACAAGCTGAAGAAACTGCGAAGCACCTCCTACTGGAGTGCCCAAGCATAGCATCTACTAGAGAGGAGTTCCTGGGACACCCGGGGACCATGAGCGAGGCCTGCAGCACACCCTCTGCAGTCCTACGTTTCCTCGACGAGCTGAGATGGCTCGAGTAAAACAACAAAAAAAAAAATGAGGGAGAGAGCAGTCTCCCCAAGGCAGAAGACTGGGAGAATAGACGTCTTCAGCTTACACACAATGGGCCCAAATGAGAGGCCTAAGTGTGGAAAAATGCCCACGGAACCAGGTGAACCAGGTCTCTGGAGTACAGAGTAGGACATAGGCTACCTTTTATCCCGGGAATAAGTACTATTCCCGAGGGATCGACATTAACGCGGGCGGAGCCGCGGGCGAAAGCTAGTATGACATAAATACCAATAAAATAACAAAATGTGCAATTTAAATTACATGCGCTGTCAAAACCTACCTTTCTCGGTCCCTGGAAACAGAACTTTAAACTTCATGTCATCAGGCAGGTCAAATTGCCTTGGGTTCATGATCCTGGCGGCCCGCACCAGGACTTCCATTGAAGAAAGCTCCTTCTCTGGCTCCTTGGCCTCCTCTGCCGCCTCTTCATCACCATCCTTGCTGCGTTTAGAGTTGGCACGGTTGTTGCGGAGGGACCTGAATTTAAAACTGTTTTCTATTCCATATTTTAATATAAACGAAAATTCGACCCTTCATACAAAATGAGCATCAACTTTCTATGGAAAGTAATACCTATTTTCGTATTTCCTGTTTGGTCTGCTGGGGAAAGTTTTTCAATATCATGGGCTCCACAGAAATATATCAAGATAGAACGGCCAAGTGGCTCACGCGTTTCTCAATCTTGCACGATCGTGCAGGATTCCTTAAACGTTCATCAGTCAGCGCGCACGTCCCGATATGTACACGTTTGTGTGCCAATGATGATGAATATACATTGCTACAAAATGCACGATAACCAAGCACGTTTCGTAGTGCACGCCGGTCAAGCGCGCGCTGTTGAAACGCGCTGGTTAACGGCGCCGGTCGTTGGCGTCACTCTGAAATCAACCTTAGGGTGCAACTTGCCTAGTCTTCTTTTCCACATCAGACTTGCTGTCAACAGGGGACTGTGCTCTACTGCTGCGGGAACTCGGGGCCTTTTCGTCAGAAGCGCGGCACTCGCGACATAGCCACAGTCCTGCTGGGATGTCATTCTCGTCGAGTGGTGGGTCACTGAAAATATAGCATTGTCTTTATTTCCCTAGTCCCTCAATGTGTGAAAAGGCCCTTAATTATGAGAATTGCCTATTAGTGCTGAGTCAAAGTGAAGAATGCATCCCTCAATGTAAGATTAGAATCAAAATGCACTTTGTCACTTCAATTCTAATAATCTCTTATCTAAGAGAATGAGTCCCTCAATTGAATGGACTAAGTGAACTTTGGATTGCACTAGCATAAGTTGTGTGGCATTCAGGATTCTTGATTAGCTTGTCTCAGTGGTTAACACGCCAGCCTGCGATGCTAGGGTTCCTGGGTTCAATCCCCATGTTGGAAAACCATCTTTTTCAGATTGACCTGGGTCTTGGATGGTTATCTATACATAATTTTACTTTCAGCGGCTTATAATAACCAGCAAACTGCTCGTTTTGCCGACGGCCGTATTCGCGTCGCGTACAAACTTGAGTACTTTTGAAAAAAATAATATATGAGTGATTTATTATGCCCTTATATTTCGCAATTGTGATTTTAGCATTGAAATAGTTTAGAAGGAATACTTACACATAACTTTGATTTTATATAATTCACTTACTAGCATCCAAGATGGAAACTTGCAGGGCAGCGATCACAACAGATCAGATCGCCCCCCTCGCCGCATGCGTCACAAGAGTCGTGATTATGACCTTTACCAGGCCTCTTATAGTATGGATGCTGAGGTTTCTTTGGTTTTTGAGCATTCAAATCCTCATCTGGGGGCTTTATCAATGCCCGAATTAGCTGAAAGAAATAAAAAACATCAGACTAAGGCTCTCGAATGAGCAAAAGCTGTTTCATAAGCAGTATCAAGCTTGAATAAAATGGCGCCATAGTAAACCAAAGCCGAAGACATACGCTATCTGAAACTCATCATAACCACTTACTGGCATAAGCCCACCCGATGTATCCAAGTCATAGCTCACGTTAGACATCCTGAAAGCCTCACAATATCTCAAAAGAGAACTTTTTGGCTTAAAATAGACTGATAGAACACTTTTTCAACAAACGAATACAGTCCAATCGGACCGACCAGAAACGATGATTTTCACGTCTCCAAAAAGGTTTAAAGGCACATTTTTAATACAGCTAATACATTTTATAAATTGTTGTTGCTATTGATATCAATATACATTAAAATTATAAGAACTTGTGGAAAATATTAAAAGTTTTATTCTGACAGAAACAGAGACACCGATATTTTGGAAAATGGCCGCCGCGCCGAGCGTGAATTTGACAGTAGTGATGTACCTACGTAAATTAAATCGATATAAATTTTGATAATTCTTTTTTGTTTTTTTTTTTTATAGCCGTTTGGGTCCCACTGCTGGGCAAAGGCCTCCCCTCGTTGTTTCGTTGATAATTCTTTAAGCAGCTTTATTATAAAAAAAATATATCTTTGACTGCAGTCATACGACCTCATTTATGAGGTTAACCAAACTATTTCAAATACGAACACTATTGTTCTTAACTATATGTGCTTTGACGTTTCGGTTTGAAATAATCTAGGATAAAAATCCTACAGAGCGTCAAAAAAAACACTAAACAAATAACAATTAAAAAAAATATATACGGACAAATCATACAGCTTAAGCTAGCTTAAGCTTTGGAGCTAGCTCCAAAGTAAGTTCTAGACTTGTGTTATAGGATGAGTTAGTATGTTTATGTTTTTGTTACAATACTATATTTTATAACAGAAACATATACAGTTATACACTCAAAACCCAGGTCACACAAGCTTCCCGGGGGAGCCTTTAACCCCTATGGGAACGCGTCCCCAAGGCGGTGGATAGGGGAGTTCTCGCCTAGTTATGCGTAAGTAGAACCAGGAGGGTAGGAGCGAAATAAAATAGCTCCCGCGGACCAAAAGGCCGCAGAAGGACACTGCGATATAAAACCCCTGCTGCGGGCTTCTTTGACATCTTCGGAGCAGAGGCCGCGGCAGTGCTGTGAGTCTGGGCTGGGGCCCACAGAAAAGATGGCGGCGGAAGAACCCTTCGGAGCCAACGGCGGCGCTCACACTCTATAGCGGGTGATAGTCTTGGCGTCAGGTGGCAACCGGCCGTAAAAACAAAGCCAATCATCATAACTCCAAATCATGAAAGGTACAGAAAAAATTCGACGAGGAAGACCCCGAATTACATGGATGTCCATAGTAAATAAGAACCTCAAAGAAGCCCAAGTCAACAAAGAGATGACCCAGGACCGAGCTTCCTGGAGACACATGATACGGAGGGCCGACCCCAAATAAAAATGGGAAATGGCCAGGCAAAGAAGAAGACTCAAAACCTAGGTCAATCTGAAAAAGATCATTTCCTATCTTGAACTGAACGGACATCGAACCCAGGACCTACGCTGTTTCAGCCTGGCATGTTGACCACTAGGCCACTGAGATTGCCTCTACAACAGACAACAAAATACTGCCACAAACCATTGAAAACTCCATAAACAATAAAATATCACGAGGGTATATCTTGGATAGGCATGTAACATCCTCGTCTTCAACGTCACTTACCGTCACGTGAGATGGGAGACAAATGCCTAATCCAAAATTTAGAAGAAAAAAAAACAGTTTCGTAAAACCACCCACCAACATAACAATCAACAATTCCAAAATGCATCAAAATCTGTGTGTGATACCAAAACCCTAAACTGCTCAAAAGACAATTATCAAATACAAGAACTACGAGCAAAAAACTAACCACCAACAACCAAATAATAACTATAACCTCTAAGAACCTCTATAACTATCGAAAGTTATCTTTCCGACCAAGGATCCTAAAATGGATATTGTAGCGAAGGGCTTTAGAAGGCGTTTTCTATATCCAAACGCTCATAATCAACAAAAACTTTTATTTGCGCGCGTTACTTACACCCCTGTGTTACGCATGATTTACAAGTAGGTACTTAAACTATAAATAATGGAGAATCCAATAAAAACACTTGGACAGCAATTAAGGTAAGTTACTCTTGGTTTAACGCGACGCGAGAAGCAAAGCTTTCTCTAGAGCTTGCTGGGAACAGAGCGAAGGTATCTTGGCTGACTGGTGACTGACTGGTTTCTGACTGACTGGCTAACTTTTTTTTTTAAATTACTAGTAGCTAACTCCAAGTGAGCTTTCGCTACTTCACTGGGTGTTTGAGGCGAGGGCAGAGTGCCCTCAACCTTTAAGACAACATTGCCAACGGACCCCCAGCTCTTTGTTTAAATATGCAACGTGACCGGATGTGGGCGTTACCTATATTGCTGTCTCAGAAAAAGGCACTTCCAGTTATCGAAAACCAAATTTAGGGTTCTTCATTACATGAAAACAGTTACTAATTGGTTTGGAAGGAATGTATATTGAATTGCGATGAAAAACAGACACAATCTGTATTAGTTAAGTATTTTATACCTCGCGATAACATAGAAAAATATTAAGAAAGTCGTTGGGAAACTTCATTGAGGTCATTGAGCATGGCACTCAGATCTTCCAGCGACTCCGCCGTTATAACAATGTCATCAGCAAATCGAAGGTGAGTGATATACTCGCCGTTAATATGAATGCCAAGTCCTTTCCATTTCAGCAGCTTGAAGGCATCCTTCAGAGCAGCGGTGAATAGTTTTGGAGATATCACATCTCACACCTCTCTGTAGTCGAATATCCTGTACTCGGACTGACATTGTGGCGTTGCTGTATAAGCACTTTAATACCGATGATATACCGATGATCGATGCATCATCGCTGGAGAGACCGAAGTAGGGCCCATGTTTCGATCAAATCAAAAGCCTTAATTTTTTTTTTTTTAAACACAATGATTATCGAACATCTTTAAGAAAGAGATGTGAGAAAGTAAAAAACAATATGATAATGCTGCTAGGATAATGTGGCATTCTCCCGTTTTTGTTCAGTTTAATCTACACAACTCGTTTGAACAAAAAAGAGAATCAAAAACATTGATTTCGATTAAGTTTGGCCATCACTCAGGGTATTTTTGCTGGTACTGCCAGTATTTATTTCTACCATAAAACCGTCAAAAAAGTTTTTTTTTATGGCTTTTACGCGTGACGTATTTTGCCAGTATCAAGTTAAGTTGAAGTTGTCCACGCTTTTTCTTGTTTTATTTATATAATAGCGAATGATGGTGTTTTGTGGTGGTGAATGAATTAGCAAATAGGCCGGCAGGACTGTGTGACTGACCTATATAAGGTCCATTTATTTTAAGGGCTGATACTGGAACCAGTGGCCACACCATATATAAAAAAATATATATATATATTTATATACTTTTATTTTCGATTTATTTTAAATAAGGTACAGTATAATTATACTAAAATAATACTAATTAACTTATAATAATTAATTATTTATATTTATATATATTTCTTTAATGAAAACCGATGATAGATCAGCTGTTTTGTCTGTTGACGTCCAGGGGTACTATTTTTGAAAGTATGACACTCGTCTTCACTCGTATAGCACTTCGTGGTGAGCCACGGAGTGCTATTTTTGAATTATCCATTCCATAGCAGGTAAAAGTAAAAAGTTGTTCGCCAAGAAAGTGTATTTTTGTACACAGGGCGTTTATTGCGTGTGTTTTTTTTTTTAAATGTTTAAGACATCTCAAAACATAGCATGTCCATTTTTTTTAATTTGCGTGCAATTATCGTGTTCGTGACCCTGGCCCCAGCATTGTTAGATCTACCGGCTGCCACGGCTGCCACTATGTGTGACAATGATGACGATGACGCTATAATGCATAGTGTCAGTCTTATCCACCTGGTACTAGCATATAACTTTAAACATATACATATTTTTTAATATAAGCAGCATAGATCTTATAATGATCTGAGTAATTAGTCCCTATTTATATTTAATTCTACAGAATATAGCTATTTTTGAAATTTCACCATTCGTAAACGAACGAGCGATGTTTCCATACAAAAATACGTCAAATACGAGTGTCATATTTTCAAAAATAGTGCCAGCTTATTTCCAAACTTTCGCATTTAATTTTCATACAAAACTTCAATCAAACTGATAAAGATCTTCGTGTATGTATGCTATATCTTCTTTACATTTTATTCGTTTATCGGCAAAAAAAAGATTGCGAAAGAGAAGTTCCCAAACACAAACAATTTCTAATAGATCTAGGACAACATCGTTAAAACGGCAGCTCTGTCCGATTATTGAAAAACAAAATCGGATGTGTATTCCCACTCACCCTAGCTTTGAAAAGTATCTACTGTTGCTTGCTAGTCGCGCGTTTCGCAACTTCTTTAATACGTCACGTTAATATTATTAAATTCATTCTACGGTACCAGCCAACCCTGGTTGTTAACTAAGAAAACATTGATTTTTACATTTCTGATAGGCATAAATATTACTCCGCATGTATGAAGCGCCATCCTTAACTATGGGTGACTAGAGGTGACTGGGTGAACCCCCCACCAACCGGGCTATTTACTAACTCAGTGACCAACGTTTTGATAGTCACTTCAAAATACATTGCGGGTTTCCTATGATTGACTATTTTTATTAAAGATACACAAAACGTAATGTTCTTTGAAATGACTATCAAAACGTTGTACACTGAGTTAGCAAATAGGCCGGCTGGCCACCCACCACTAACTGAACTGTCTTAGGTCAACTGACTGACAGAGATATGCTAATGCATGTATAATCTGTGAAATGGTAGTAAACTTTTATAAAATATGGCAACTAAGTGACTAACGGAAGTTGCCATTTCTATGACGTCATGGGCGGAGTTTAGTTGAAGATCGAATTTGGATTCGGTTGGCGGGCGCGGCCATCTTGGTGAATTAGTGACCTGGCGATTCGGTTTTAGTTAGTGAAAAATCATTTGTCATCCACAATGTCGGAAAGGGAAGATAATGTGTATAAAGCAAAGCTAGCCGAGCAGGCTGAGCGCTATGATGGTGAGTGTATATTTTTGCTATAACATTGCTATTAGGGTAAAAAATCTATCCTATTTTTGCCGACAGTTGAAAGACGATTTGGTGTTAGTCTGGAATAAATCTAGACCGAAATGTGTGGTTAGGTTACGAGTCACGAGCGCGTTTAGGGTACTAAAGTGGCCTATGGCATTCATTTCTCGCTATTTTATTGGGAATGTTACAAATCAATGGCATTCGTTAGGCTTGGTCAGCGATCGATGCGTCATCCGCCGGTGGGATGCCCTTTACGTTTTTTGCGCTGATAAAAGCTAAAAAGCAACGTGCAATCCCTTGTAATAGTCCAATAATGTCGTAATATTTCATTTTTCAGTCTAGAAATAGTACCGTTGAGTGCATGTCGGGTGCTAATTGTCATAGAAATCGAATCGAAAATTCGTTCCCTATTTTCACGTCCCTGGGAAATGGGCCTGCGATCGATGTCACCGACTCCACTGATGCATGTCGCTGTGAGGAGAAGGCATTCGATAACGGCCTGCAGAATGTTCCAGGCTGGTTATGAAGCTGAGTAGCCCGGCGACGCCTGTGCGTTTCACCTATTGTTCACAATTTAGATGTTCTCAACGTACCTGTGAAAAATTCTTGTTATCTTAACATCTTTGAGATAATGCGCTCATTGTGACGGCTATCAGTATCTAGGCGTATGCACTCTTTAGGTATCCTTCACATTGAGCTGACGTAAAGTTCATCGACCTCGTAATTATAGAATTAGAGAAATTATCACTGAACTTGGTTGAAGTCACCCTGCCCTGCCCTTGACACAAATCATCAATGAAAAATCAATTATGAGTCATTCTTTTGCTCCCTGTTACTCAAGTCGTAAAAATGATCACAATTATAGGGGTGTTTCATGTAACAGGCATGCACCTGCTTTCTGCCATGTGTTTTTATTACTTTGTAACAGACCTGTGCTGGAATGCAGTACATTTTAGTTAAGTGTAGTAGATTTCTCTGACTATTGACCTAGAAAAAATGGAATTTACTAAGATCTAGAATCTAGACCTAATTATGTGGCTTAACATTGCTTGACCTGGTTAAATAAATTTTGATTTATTTATAGTTTCAATTCAAGTTAGATGCTTATTCATACCTATTTATTTATGTAATTCATAAACAAGATAATTAGTCATAAATAAGTAAGCTATTTATAAAATTACATAATACTAAAGTTAGTAATATGGCTTACTTTCCCTACCTAGGTGCCGACTTGAAAGCAGTCATTACTTTTTATTTTAATAGTATTATCTTTTTAGGAATTAATTTGTGAATGGAAATCAAATTTAGCTGTTGAGTATAGATAAATAGGAAAATAGTTGACACCAAGAATCTGATCTCATTTTGGCATTAAAATGAATACTTTTAAATTACTGGTTTTTAAACCAGCCTCAAACAACAAGATTGATAGTGAAAGTATGATTTCTGTATGAAAATCTTTATATATTTTTTCATATTCAATGAGATTTATGTTTTTATACAACATTTCATTGTCAATATATCGCACAATCTAACGTTGTTATGAGTCCATTGGAGCAAGTCTTTGGCTGTTGTTTATTTCATTGTAAGAGCTCAATGGCCCAGTTATCATCTTTGATACACCTGGTTCACCTGGTTCCGTGGGCATTTTTCCACACTTAGGCCTCTCATTTGGGCCCATTGTGTGTAAGCTGAAGACGTCTATTCTCCCAGTCTTCTGCCTTGGGGAGACTGCTCTCTCCCTCATTTTTTTTTTTGTTGTTTTACTCGAGCCATCTCAGCTCGTCGAGGAAACGTAGGACTGCAGAGGGTGTGCTGCAGGCCTCGCTCATGGTCCCCGGGTGTCCCAGGAACTCCTCTCTAGTAGATGCTATGCTTGGGCACTCCAGTAGGAGGTGCTTCGCAGTTTCTTCAGCTTGTAGGCAGCCTCTGCAAAGGGGACTGTTAGTGATTCCTATAACAAAAAGGTGTTTGTTTAACGAGCAATGCCCGGTAATTACTCCTATAAGGAGTCGTAATTTTACCCTTGGTAGCGCCAGCATGCGTTTTGAGAGCTTGCTGTTTAGGACAGGCAAGGTTTCCCTAGCTTGTCGGCATGTGTCCAGGGTTGACCAGATTCTTTGATGTTCGGCCTTACCTCGGTTACTGATCCATGAACGTACCTGCGCGAATGGTATGGGTACCATTGGTAGTGGGCCGAATGGAATCATATTCGACCCCCTCCTTGCAAGTTCGTCCGCTGCATCGTTCCCGAGTGAGTTACTGTGGCCTTTTATCCACTGTAAGGTAACTGTGTTATACTTACAGAGTTCGTTCAATGCGATGTGGCATTCGAGGATGAGCGCAGAGTCAATCAAAGGGTTTCTTAGAGCATGGAGTACTGCTGCGCTGTCTGATAGGATGCGAATGTTTAGTTGCGTTACCTTCATCCTGTTGATAAGTGCAGCGGCATGAGTAATGGCTACGCATTCTGCTTGGAAGATGGAGTTATCCCTACCCAGAGCCGTTGCATAGTTTATGTTGAGGTCATGAGAGAAGACTCCTGCTCCTACTCCTTTACTTGTTTTGGAGCCGTCGGTGTAAACTCTCATTTCTCTGATGCCTGAGCTGTCAGATTTTCCCTCATGTAACTGAATCTTGTATTTCTTGTCGAAGACAAATTGTTTCTTAATTCTGTCATTTATAGCTCCCATCATTAGGGATGATTCCATCGCTCTTGCCAGAATTTGTGTGTGGGGTGCCTCAGAGTTACTTTTCCAAGTACCCATTGTCTTTAGTCTTATGGATGCAATCTCCGCTTCTTGTTGTATGTGTAAGTGGAGTGGTTTGATGTCGAGTATCGCTTCCAGGGCTGCTGTAGGTGTAGTGCTCATGCCTCCACCAATGGCCATACAGGCTGTGCGTTGGAAGCGCTGTAGTTTGTCTTGTACTGTTTTTAAAGTGGTTCTTTTCCACCAGACAATTGCTCCATATGTGAGCGCTGGTCTTATAACCATCGTATAAAGCCATTTCATTATTTTTGGTGTGAGACCCCAGTTTTTGCCTACCATCTTACGGCAGTGCCATAATGATATGCAGGATTTCTTTATTTTGTTTTCTAGATGACTATTCCAGCTTAGTTTGCTGTCTATGATGACTCCCAGGTATTTAACCTCTGGTGACAGTTTTAGTGTGGTGCCAAATAGTTTTGGTGGGGTATAGTTACCTAGTTGTCGTTTTTTTGTGAACATTACCAATTCGGTTTTATTGGCGTTTACTGTTAATTCGTTTTTTCTACACCATACTTCTACAATCTTTAGTGCACCTCTGGTGAGGTTGCAGGCTGTATCTGCAGTTTTCCCTGGGATAAGTATCGCCAGGTCATCTGCGTAGCCGATTGTGAAGAAGTTGTTGTTGTTTAGGGTTGTTAGAAGTTCATCTACAACCAGACTCCACAGGATTGGTGATAGAACACCCCCTTGCGGGCAACCTCTTGTAGCTATTACTTTTGTTGTGTCCTGTATTGTTAGTTGTATTTTCCTTTGTTTCAGCATATTACGGATCCAGTCTGTAATGGTGTCCGGAGTGCCGTGTCTAGATAGGGCTTCGCATATGCTGTTGAAATTTGTCTTGTCGAAGGCTCCTTCGATATCTATGAAGGTTCCTAAGCAAAGATCCTTGTTATGTATCGATTTTTCCGCTATGCTTACTACTTCATGTAGTGCTGACTCGGTTGACTTTCCCACACTGTAGGCATGTTGCCTCGGGTGGATGGGGTTTTTTGCGATGATTTTATCTCTAATAAATCTATCGCATAGTCTCTCCTGGGTTTTCAGCAGGAATGAAGATAGACTTATTGGTCTGAAGGATTTGGCGTCAGTGTAGTCCGTTTTTCCTGGTTTGGGAATGAAGACTACTTTAACTTCTCGCCATTGTTCAGGTATGTATCTATGCGCTAAGCAGGCTGTTATCAGGTTTGTTAGGTGTTGGAGTAGAGTGTCTTCACCCCATTTAAGTAGGCCTGGGAAGATTCCGTCCGGGCCAGGAGCTTTGAATGGTTGGAAGCTATTGATTGCCCATTTAACTCTGTCTTCTGTTATTACTGCTTTCGCTGTTTGCCAGTCTATTTCACTTGTAGGTCGTCTTACTGTTTCACCTGGGCTGTTTGTTTCTGATGTGATTTCTATGCAGCCTGGGAAATGCGTGTTCAGTAAGATCTCGTTAATTTCTGCCTCTGTTGCAGTGTAAGTCCCGTCTTGTTTTTTAAGAGTTCCAATAGTTTTTTGGCTGTTGTCCCCGCTTAGTACTTTTCTAATTCTTGAGGCTTCGGCGGTAGATTGTATGTTTGAACAGTATTTACACCAGGACCTTCGTTTAAAGGATCTTATTCTTCTTTTATAATTTGCCCTGGCCCTGTTGTAGTTGTCCCAATCGTAGTCACTTCTGGTGTTCATTGCTCTATTAAAGAGTCTGCCAACTTGACCCTTTCTACGTGCTAGTTCAGGGCCCCATATACCTTTGTCATTTTTTTTGCCGCAGGTAGGGGCACTTAAGGGGCATGAATGATGGAAGCTCTCTATTAAGGCGTTTGATATTGTTTTTGCATACTTTTCGACTTCTGTGCAGTTATTTAGGTCTGTTATATCCCGCGCAGTCCCGAGACTCTCCTCTAGGCTCTTTTTGTAAGCTTGCCTGTCTGTTTTTCTGGGGTTCCTGCGTGGAGTAGGTATAGCAATTTCATGGTCGATTACGTACCTGATCCATCTGTGATCGGAGCCCGAGTAGTCATCGGATACCTGCCACTGATGGATGAGTTCTGCGACTCCGCTAGTTGCCAGTGTTAGGTCTATGATTGTCTGGCTACGCCTTGTTACAAAAGTGGGTTTGTTACCTCTGTTTATGATGTTAAGGTCGGTCTGGAACAGGTAGTTTACTAGCTCAATACCTCTGTCATTTGATTCTGCCATACCCCACAGAGGATGGTGGGCGTTGGCATCGACCGAGATGATAAGTTCAAGGTTATTAAGTGCACAGTGGCTTACCAGTTCCATCATTGTTTCTGTAGGAATCGCCATGTCCGAAGGAAGGTACACGGAGGCGATCACTGTATCTGTTATTAATTTGTTTTTATTTTTGTTCCCGGAGATTTTCACGGCTACTTGGTCTCTGGAAAACAAATGTGTTAGTGGCATTGCTGCGAAATTGGGGGGTAAGTAGATACAGCTTCTCGGGTGAGCCGAGGTTTGGTCGTATATGAGCTTACCTCCTAGGTTGTTTAGGCCGCTTATCTTGTTTGTTTTGTTGATCCACGGCTCCTGGATCAACGCTATTTTGTTTTTGACCTTCAGCTCGCTCCACAGGTTAGCCGTTGCGGTCTGGCTGTGCTGAAGGTTGATCTGGATGACATTAGTCATCCAGATCTGACCCCGTGTCGACAAGGGAGTCATTGGAGCGGTCCTCCTCGCTCTCTTCACTCCCCCCTCGGTCTCTGCCAGCTAGTTGTGACGCCACTGTAGCAGCTACGCTAGTGGACGTCTTGCCTGGCGTAGGTGTAGGGCTGGTCGCTCTTGATGCAGAGGGTTTCGGGGGGTTGATTTTTACGCCTGACGGTCCAGCCACTTGCTCGTCAGGGGTTGTTCTTGTGGTCTCTATGTGGACCGCGTTATCCTTACCTTTTGGTTCGGCTTTGTTGGTCTGGTCCGAGACGGTGTCCTCTGTCTCTGCCAGTTGTTTTTGAGTCTCAGGATCGGGCTCCTTTTCCGTTTCCGTTTGCAGGCGCTTTAGGTACACCGATCCGAGACTGAATGAAAGGCAGCGTCCTTGGTCGATAATCATCGGCAGGATGTCGTCGGGAACACCTACCGTGACATACGTACCAGCGTCCTGTTTCGAGGCGGTGTAAAGACTCCACCTGTCGACCCCTGCCCAGGGATTCATACGGTGCAGCATGGTGTGTAGCTGCTCCATCGTTCCGTTTCGGGCAGGCAGAAATATGCCGCATTTTGTCTTCTTCACCAAGTCATTCTGAAGAATGACTTGCAGCGGCGTTTTTGAAGCCGTGGTGGTAATTTTTGCCACCGCGTTCTCGAGCCATGCTCTTGTTTCCTCATCCCTGCATAGGAGTTTAAGCACGCCATCTACGATGACGGGCTTACCCCCGAATGCCGGGATGACGGTGTTGTTGGGGTCAAGAACGTGGTCCATCAGCATGTCTTCCACCTCGGCCTGTATCTGTTCCAGGTCCTTCTGGAGTAGGTCCGAACCGTCTTCCGTGGTGATGGCCACGTGGAGGTCGGTGATGATGGCTCCAGCGTATGTTGTGCCGGGTCGTCGTTTTGACGAGTCCAGCTTGACGCGTTTGGGTTCACCTCTCGGTGAGACTGTGTCGTCCAAGCGCGTTCTTTTGGAGCGTTGTCCGGCAGAAGACTGCGGGATATTTGGCGGCGGCTTATTAAGCGGCGGCCTGTCATTCGGCTGATGCCGTTGTTTTTTGCCCGAGGCAGGTCGGCGATCCTGGTACCCAGTATTCGTCCTCTCTGCCCTACGGGTGTAGTTCGGACCGCTCGGCACGGCCTTTCCTCGCTCTTCCTCGGACATCCTTCGTCTGGCAGGTCCCCTTTCGGTTTCCTGACCAGATTTCGGAGCTTCGGAGTTGCTCGGTCCAGCGGTGGAGGGGTCGGAAAGATGTTGTTGTTCGCGGGCATATCTTTCACTCGTCCTTGAACTTCCCTGTTCCAGGTCGGCTCTTGGTTGAGGTCTGATAGCCGGCTGTTGTAGGCGCCTCACAAAGTCGCGGTATCTCTCGTCGCGACGACGCGAATGCATCGGGAGATGATGTTGTTGCCCCTTGCGGGGTTGATCAACATATTTTTGATTCTGGTTATCCCGGGCCCTATCGGACATCTGGGCACCTGCCAGATGTGTAGGTTGCAGTCGGGATCGGTTTTTACCCTTTCCTTTCCGCTTCCATGACACCTCCTGCCAGGTATCCAGGAGGATGGCGGAGCTGCTATTGCTCGGCCTTTCCTCGCGGGATGTTTTTTCCCCTGTTCGGGGTTGAAAATGCTCGGCACCCTGGTTTTCAGAGGCGGAGTCTTTGTTATGGGGGTTTTTCTGCTGTTTAGGATCCATGCAGTGTTGTTTTTTTTTTACACATGCATTTCTTTGATACACATGCATACTTATTTTCATCCAGTGAATCAATAATCTTCCTTTTTTTATTTTCTACAGTGCTACCTCTGCCTCTTCTACAAGTTTCTTCCATGTATCATACATACCCATAACACAAGTCTCGAACTTACTTTGGGGCTAGCTCAATCTGTGTGATTTGTCTGTATATATTTATTTATTTATTTGGCTTCTTTCCTCCAGTTCTGTATTACACATTTTGGATTTCCCCTGGCTACTAGCTACGATGGCTCAACTGGAAGAGTGAATAGACTCAGTCGAAACAAAACCTGGTAAAATCGGGTTTTTTGGTTGATGCTGTCAGGCTGACTTCAAATTCCCCAGCTCCTGCACAACGGATGATCTGATGGCTTTTAGCCTCTCATATGTGGGGCCTCCATCTCTGTAGTGCCCGTAGTATGGTTTTTTAAAAGTGATGATTTTTCATTTAAAACTAAATTTCTATTATTTCAATAACTGGATTGTAATGTAAAGAATATTACTAACGCCATTCAGGTAGCTAAATATTGGCAGGACAATTTAATATTGTATTCTCAACGGTTTGCTCCTGACTTGTAAAGAAGAAGTTATACGAAAACACTAACAAAGAAACGCTGGAACTTAAGTTATTGAGAAAATATCTATGGATGGACACATTGGGTCCACATAGAGTATATGACACAGACGCACAGAGTATATGATGAGCCTGACATATATGCTAGTATTCATGAACAGAGATGTTGCAGGGTCCACATAGAGAAGATAGTTTTAACAGCTTTTGATTATTTTCCAGTAGCTTGCATATTTCAATCTTTGACTTGTAGAAATAGTTTTTTTTTATTGATATCTCTATTTGACAAATCTATATCATCCTAAGCTAGATCATGAACTAATTATTCAGTGAGTATGGTAAGGGGTTGGTTACGATGCAAATTGTGTTGTATCATAACATTGTATACCTCTCTTAAGGATTGATCTATCAACCTCCTAATACTTTCCTCTGTTCCAGCTTTGTCCTCCCTTAGTCAGCTCTCGTTGACCTCTGAATAACACAGAAGTAATCTATATTGAATCACTTCCCCGGTCAATGCCCAATTAGGCTACATAATGATTCATGTTCCTTCTCATCAGAGCTTTTACCACCTCATGCCAAATCATGTTATAATATGATTTGTCAAAAGTTATGGAAGTCCGGGCTGCCTGCCAACCTCCTTGAGTATAATGGAATCTCTTTCCACCGACAGTTTTCCCTGACACATATAATTTGGGTCACAGGTTTTTAATGTGCTCCACCATAGACCACATCTTCACTTAACATCAGGTGAGAATGTGGTCAATCGCTGAATCATGGACCCCATACAATAGACTTGACAACATTAATACTTAAACCTATCAAAACTGCTTACATCATAGATATTGAAGTCCCCAATACTTACCTAATAGTAAATACACCGAACTTAAGGAAGCAATAACTAGAATTTGGGAATTAGAAAAGTATTTATAAGACTACTACAGCTTTCATTCCAAAATACCTCTTTCACTCTCTCAAAATAAAAGATTTACCAGAAAATACACATATAACAATGTAAAAAGCTGCAATACTTACTCAACAACTGTTGTATTGTCAGGAAATTTTTACAGGACGACCAGCCATCCTCTTATTTGTGCAGATGCTAATACTTACTTGGCGTAAAACCCGTAGTATTGGTCAAACACTGAAATTTCTATTACGAGATAAAAAAATAACGTAAATAATAATAATGTTTCATGTGTTGTTAACACAATCTCGTCTTTGCAGAAATGGTGGAGGCTATGAAGAACGTCGCCTCCCGCAACGTCTCCGACAACGAGCTGACGGTGGAGGAGCGCAACCTGCTCTCCGTGGCCTACAAGAACGTCATAGGCGCGCGCCGGGCCTCCTGGCGGATCATATCATCTATAGAACAGAAGGAAGAAACAAAAGTACGTACCTGCCTTGTATATTCACGGCGTAGGTTTAGTAAGATTTACGTTCGTCGCCCATTGGTTGACTCTTTTTATTATGGGTAGGGTTGCCAGGTCGTCAAACTAAAAACCCGGACAGACCCGCCAGTTTGTTCGGACATTTGGGTACAAAAGCCAGACAGACCTATCAATTTGGCTGGACATTTGGGTACAAAAGCCGGGCGGACTTTTCGCCATTTTGATTGGACATTTGGGTACAAAAGCCGGACAGACCTGCAAGTTTGTTTGGACATTTGTGTAAAAATGCCAGAACCTTAAGTTTTTAGTGACTGGGGATGGGTGCAAATCGAAAAACATGCTGTGACTTTGACGCTGAGGCGGTCGACATGGTTTCACCCTAGAGACCCCGCTGTATGATATTTTTAACTGGCAAAGCTACAAAAAAAAAAAACCGGGTAAGCCGGACTCCACGCCAATAAAAAGCTATGTCCAAGTTTAATCCGGACGCCTGGCAACCCTACTCGCGGGTGTGATATCTCGGCGCCCATATACTAGAGCGACCTTCGCGCTCCTATATCTTTCGCTCTACCCTAAAACCGGTTTTGGATGGGAACTTGCATTTCTAACTAGTGCAATAGCCACCAAATTCGGCTAGACGTACTTGATGGATACGCCGCCATTCTGTCCTTATTGCACCCTTATTAGGTACTAACCAAATGTTTCTATGTGAGGGCGGCGCAGTGTTACAACCTTTTTGTATTTTTACGGCTTAGTACAACGACAGTCGCGTTGAATCACCAGCAGATCATATCATCCATAGAACACAAGGAAGAAATAAAAGTGCGTACCGATTATTATTTCTCATTTGCGGAGCTCGGCAGCCCAGCGGGCAGAGGGTAGACAGCTTAAGCCGACTTTGTTACCTCTTTTATCGATGAGTGGTGAGAGTTTGCATCGCCTATGGTTCTTAAACTCGAGTTTTATTGCTCTTTGTAGTAAAATAATGTGATTGGACTAGGATTGGACCAATTGAAACGGTTACCGAAGGGTGCTAGAACAGAACATATCTGTTCTAGCACCCTTCGGTAACCGTCAAATCATTATTCGCGTTGCCCCAAAAAGAAGATAAAGAAAAATTTGTGTCATATTTATTAGGTCAGCACAAACGCCGTTAGGAGACCTCCGCTCCGGCGCTCAATACGTTGGGGGTCAGTTTTTCAAGCCACCGGGACAAGGCCGCCGGGGGGTGAAATAGTCAGGGTCGGCGCCGGACTCGTTATTCACGGTCGAATCTCTTAAACACGGTATTATTCGTATGGTATTACTTGTTGTATTGGGATGTTTACGTGGAGATGAAATAATAACATAAGGCGCTTTGACAATTACGCACGTCCGACTGCCGGGATATCTACCAGAGTACGCCCAGAGGGCACATATCACATCTTTATTTCTTACACACTCACACGTGTTTTCTCCCGCGGCTTCGCTCTTGTAAATGTGGATTTCACGGGAAAACAGTAAGTTATTCTGGGACAAAAAGTAACCTATGTCATTCCGCGGGCCCAAACTACCTCCATATCAAGGTTCAGTGGTTAAGCTAGAAGAGGAAACAGACAGTTACTTTCATATTATAATGTTAGTGTAGTATTGTGTTAAGGAGAGTATGGTCAAGAAAGAAGTGACAAAAGCTATGGTAGGTGACAGAACAAAATGGAGAGAACTGACGACCCCTCATGAAAAAGTGGGATAAGGTCTTCGGATATGGTAAAGGAAGAAGGAGAACTGTAATATGGAAGTTTGGATTGTACACGCAAAGCTTTGGGTCAGGAATTCCTGACCCAAAGCTTTGCGTGTACAGTCCAAACTTGTAAGCCTCTCAAAAAGCCAGTTTGAGGTGGAAGGCAAGACTAGTATAATGTAGTCAGCGAGAGTGAAACCTCTTTCCTTCACTAATTTTCTTTTTAGGCTCTTACTGTTTTTGTGGAAGGTTTTTTTGTTTATATAATCTGCCACGTACACTCTCACACATACTTAAGTATGGTAAACACACATATTTCTGACATTTAAAACACAAAAGCTGGCATATTAATTACAAATTAAAAATTGTTGTACGAGTAAGCGGTAGATCGCGTATCTTAAAATATTTTCTTTGTCGTTGTAAAAATCAATATTTCTCTTGCTTAAAGATGTTACAGTAGATTAATGTATTCTCGAGATTTTTCAACGGTTGAATATATGCCGAAGAGACGTCTGGTCTCAAACTTGCGGAGTGAAAGCGTGTGAAATGTATTACTTTACCTAATCTAAACGTCTCGAGAACTGGAGCACTACTTATACATAATGGACGCGTTAATCTGACGATAAAGTAGTCTGTGTCGTTTACCACCTGCTCTTCTGGAAGACTGGTTCCCGACCGAGACAATGGAGAGTTATGATTTTAGAGCACGCTCTGCAGTCTAATTTACTAGATGCATTTTAACGTTCGATTTTACACCAGGTTCGTCTAATAGAGTGTGATATGTCAAAATTTGTTTTAATATTTCTTCACGTAACGATTTGTCTAGTGTTAAGTTGTTGGTGATTTTGATACGTCAGTATCTAGAAAATGATAGCTCTGCTCGGCGTGCGGTGTGTGATGATGTGATGAGATGACTGTTATTTGGTACTATATTATACAATTATACTTTTTAAATAGTATGAACATTTCATGGGGCGACAGAGCTCACCAAGGGGCCTCGGGGGCGAAGCCCTCGACACAAAAAACTTGGCCTCTAGGTTAGGTTTGCTACCTTGTGACCAAAACAGAGCGAGCGAGCGTCCCCAACTTAGGCGAACCTCCAAATTCTAACCTTAAATAATGCCATTTATAAGTCCTATTTTCTATGAAAAAAATAATTTCGTCTCCACACTTTAAAAATTATGAAGAAGAGTAAAACGAGCTCTATTAGATCCAATCAACAGGAATTACAAATTCATGCTAAGTTATTGCGAAGCTCACCGGAAGTTTGCATTGTAGCGGGCTAAGTAGCCCTTTAAATTGTTTGTACTAATTAAATAGTAATAGTGTATAATAAGAACAAAACCGAAAGATTTCCTGGGAGACGAAGATCGCTGCAACTAATAGAACCGTCATGTAAATCCATGTAATAGTAACTTGTACTGCGTAGTAAGTCTAAAATTAGTCTATCACAAATAATACGTAGCGAAATCGAGTCGTTCACACACGTACGTCACTCGCGAAACCTGCGTTGTTTGCGTATGACGCGGTGATAATTTTATACGTACTTAACATTGTTCACTGCTGATAATGTGCATAGTATCACTTATTCATAATATATTATCGGCTGGTAACTGGAGGAGTCATACCGAAATTGCCTTGGAATGTTTGCCTTAAAACGTACTACTACTCTCCTCCTGGAGAGGCAGTCATGCGTGGAACGTCAACTTGACATTCATGAATTCTGTTAATCATTTGGTACTTACATAACTAATGGACTTAAAAAAAATATTATGAAAGATTCATCATCACCATCATTTCGTGTAGGTGACACGGTCAATCGATCATGCACACCCTGGTGTCAGAGTTCTCCGGAACCGCCTCTCTGCCTCTGTCGTGGTTCCTATAACGACTACCAGATGGCAGCCGGGACCGGGACCAACGGCTTTACGATTTAAAAGATTGTCTTTGTCGCCATGTAACTTATGTTTTGTGTAATAATTTACATGACAGGTTTGGTCAGTTTTCGAATCGGGTGTATTTTTTATCATGAGCTCCTCTGGCCTTTGGATGATTTGGAACGCACATTAACCCGGTCTCTCCGGTATATGTTTTGCTATTGGCAGATTCTCAATTCGAAATGGAATATCATGGTGTTCGTCATAAGCCGAAATTTACTTGTGCAGTAGTGGTACGGTTGGTTGATACGAAATTTAATAAACGTAAAGCTTAAAATATAAAGTTGAGAAATAAAAACGGCTAGGTTTCTTGGGCCACGTCCAGTGTCCCTACACTGTTCCGTACTTGCAGGATTTCATAAGTTGGTCGACTTATTAGTATTGTGGGGACTTAGCTGCTATTTTCTTTTTAACTTCATTATAATGTTACTACATTAGAATGAAGTTAAGGGGTAATTAGTAATCCTTATCGTAACTCAGCAACAACCTAATATGTTACAAAGGAATCCCTGAATTAAGAAATGGTGTTCTGAAACCGGTAATATTTTTGAAAGACCTGTCCGAGATCCCTCAGCAAGGGGATGACGAGAAAAAATATTTTACAACTTTGACGACGTGATTAATATATACCTACTTATGCCAATGCCAAATTACAGCTATTACAATGAGCCTCTGAGATAAACCGCCGACGAACAGACTGACATGCCGAGACTAATAAAGGCTCCTTGTTTACTACGGAACCCCTAAAATAAACAAATATATAGGGATATATCTCACAAATTGAGCTAGCCCCACAGTAAGTTGTGAACTTGTGTCGTAGGATACTAACTCAACGACACTATTCTGTAATAGATACTTATAAAAAGAGCGTTTTCCATCTTGACTTGGCCGGGGATCGAACCAGGAACCCTCGTGTCGCAGGCTGGCGTGTTAACCACTGCCACGGTGCTCGCAAAAGGAAACGCATAGGCCTACAAAGCGAGATATAAATGGATCAACCCCGATCGCGTCTTAATAGGGTGACCCGGTTTGTGTCGTGGGGGCTCGGAACAATAGTTTGACAGGTTCCATTCGCGGTGGAACAAATATTTGTGTGCGAGAGTATTTGTTCCGTATAGTGGCGTACCTGTACTGTCCCAGGACCGCGGTTAATTCGTTATCTATGATGGGGGTCGGCTTTATAATGGAAAAATATTGAAGTTTCACTGTAATGGAACACTAAGTAAAATACGTAGCGCTCCCGTTGTCCAAGAGTGCCATGAACTGAAAATTCCGAAGTTTTAATCCCGTCTTCTTGTAAATGGTAAAAGTTCGTAGGCCAATTGATTTATATGTATTTTAAGTCAAAATTAAATTTAACTTTTTATCAGCTACCCTACCGGTGAAAGAGTATGTCCGGTAACCTGAACATTTAGCTGCGTATTCTCGTGTATAAAGATATTACCGTCATAAGATAAAGGTCAGATGCCATCCATAGATAGTTTTAAAATTCTGACACTATTATATGTATAGTAAGATTTATACACTCGATAATATAAAAGGATTGTATTATTCCTAATGGGTTACTGTTGTATGTTTTTTGATGAATTATGTAGTAAGTGTTAACATATTAGGCTCCACCTGTACCAGGCCCCCTCGCTCTTGCCCGCCTTTCCATCTTGTTACGTTACTTTATACACTTGAGCTCTCACAGTGGAACCGCACACTTCTGTTTGTCCTCGATTGATTTAATTTGTGCTTAGATGGATAGTGTTGCTCTTAGTCTTTGTCGGGGGTTTCTAGATTCTATTTGCCGTTAGAACGTATTAACGTGGGATTTTATATTTGTACAGTATTTTTAAAAGACACTCTATTTTCTGTATATGTAAGCATCTAGCTGATGAGACTGTTAATTTTACTTTTAATTTGATACGTAAAGTTTGGTTAAAATTAGTTGGGAATGTCGGTTTCAGGAGAATTAATCATTTCAAAAAATATTTGTTTTATATGTTTATTGCAACACATTAACACGAAACACAATATAAAACTAAAACAAAAGAAAATACGCAAAGTAAACAACATTTAAAAATTCTAAATATGTGACGTCACTACTCTGTGGTGTTCTCAAAGATCCGTTTACACCGAGACGACTAAATGTTACTTTGTAACCTTTCTATCTTAGAGACATTCGGTTAACGATATAGGAAGATATTGATATTGGAAGGCAAAGAAGATAAAAAGAAAAACACAATTAAAAAAATTCAAAAGTACTTTAAGCTTATTCAAATATTTGGTGATCAAGTATTGTACTCTGTTATGTCTTAGTCTTAGGTATCATACTCGTAAGACTAAAGATTGATTGACGAAGAGGCAGACAACGGACCTTCGTATACATATATCGTTGCGTTGTCACATTTAGCCATTTTTTTTAAATAATTAACCTTTTATCATAAGAAAGTCGTTTGAGGTCGAGGCCTGTCCAAACCGTCTTCGATGTCCGTTATAGGTTTTTCTACTTTTCGAAGACACAATTCGTCATTTGGGTGTGGTCATGGCTATGTCACAAGTTCAGGAGAATCCTAAAGCTGACGTAATTTCTCTAACATTGTACGCTCACGTAAAGTGCTGTTTGATAAATGACGCTCTCGCATTATTACCTTAGCGAGTCGCGTGCACGGCTTTAATTTATTTGAAAATCAATGTTGCACACTGTTTGTCATACATTGTGGAGTGCCGTTGGATCGATATGTCACAACTGAATTTGTTCTCTTCGCTCTTAAGGGTCCATACTACCTCACACTGCTTTGCAAGATTGACTGTTATATCAATAATAATTAATACTCAAGTTGAAATAAAAATGCAGCAAAGTTCAGGACTAACTCTGGTAACTATATGACTCAAAAACACGATTGCGTTAAATTTTCTCGATAGAAAAAAATTGCAAAGTTGCCTCCAAATCACGTCTAATTTACTCGGTATATAGCATTATTCACCAAATACATTGAAATTAACCTTGAAACTTTTGATTATTATTGCATTACAGATAAGGCAGCCATCATATGTTTTGCTTTTTCGAATAACCCTTGAATATTCCTAAAAAACGAAAATATTCAAAGTAGCCAACGCGTTTAGACCATCCGCATTTGTATGGCCACGCCGCCTGGCATATGTCGGGCTCTTAAGCTGTTACATCCGCATCGTCAACGTAATTCGCTACATCGTATCTTCAGTACACTAGTATTAACATCCAGCTTACAATACTTATGTTAGATTAATAATGATACATATTATCATACAACAAAAAACATTTTGGTGAATTTTTTGCGTGGTTCTATAGAATAGGTTTTACCTTGAACAAATTCTTGAAGAACTTAGTTTTGAGGTTTTTTGTCAATGCTATTCTAGTTAAATTGCGACTTTGTTTTCGACCTAGATAAACATTTGCATCTCCTAAAGACTTATCACTAACATCTCGTTTAAAAGCATACTGAAAAAAGAAGTTTGGGGACGAGCAGACATGACTAGTATGAAATATTCTGTTCTATTAACGGACTCCTTAGCTTTGAGGCATTACTTTGTGGGTGCAACCGTGAACAATAGATACATTACCAAATATACACATTTTAATTTTCGATATATATTTCTGACTCGCGCATACCGACTCGTACAAAAGTATTTGCCGGAGTAATTCGCCGTGAAATAGAGAGAGGGCACAATCAATGAGTCACCCAGTATTATCTCATTAGTGGGCCAATTTGGGCTATGGCGGCACAAAAAGGCAATCAAAAACTTTTTATTGTACTTGTCGCGTGCCCACTCCGATGAAATGTGGCCATTTGGGTTAGAAAAGTAAAGTTGTTGACCTTTCCTTATGTGGTTAAGAATTTTTCTCTCCTTCAGAATTCAGTAGTTATGTGTTTATTTCGATACGAGGGTCCAAAAATGCTATAAACTTGTTACATATGACGTAACTAGTTTGATTGAAGAATTCTTTCGATCACAGAATTTACAGATTTTGCAATTGAGATATTAATTTTTACAAAGTATTCACTTACAAAGTCAGAGCCTGAGGAAAACATCCGGATAAGTGTCGCCAGTTGCTGACTTTGTTCGTTAGTAACCTTTACAAAGTATTCACTTACAAAGTCAGAGCCTGAGGAAAACATCCGGATAAGTGTCGCCAGTTGCTGACTTTGTTCGTTAGTAACCTTTACAAAGTATTCACTTACAAAGTCAGAGCCTGAGGAAAACATCCGGATAAGTGTCGCCAGTTGCTGACTTTGTTCGTTAGTAACCCGTACAAAGTATGAACATACAAATAATGTTGTGTTAAATTTCTTCGTTAGTTCCGTTCAGGATTTTCAGTAATTTCTTAATAATACGTCATATCGTGCTATCGTTTCGAGTCAGCAAAAATGCAACAAAACTATGTACTGTGCTGCTCGCGTGCTCAGTTCAATGAAGAATTGCCATTTACTGTGAAAATACAAATGTATAGATATAATAGTGACGGCTCCGTGGCGCAGTGGTCAACACGCCAGCCTGCGACACGAGGGTGCCCGGGTTCGATCCCCGGCCAGGTCAAGATGGAAAATGATCTTTTTCAGATTGGCCTGGGTCTTTCAGATTGGATGTTTATCTATATATGTATTTGTTATAAAATATAGTATCGTTGAGCTAGTATCATAACACAAGTCTCGAATTCACCTTGGGGCTAGCTCAATGTGTGTGATTTGTCCGTATATATTTATATATTTATTTAATAGTATTTTTATTAATATTTAAAGTATTGTTAATTTTCTACCTATATGGTAGAGTTCTAACTTTTGTTTCGTTTGTGTGAATGTAGGTCCCTCGGGAACAATACCTATTCCGGTTGAAGCGTAACCAACAGACAAGAGTTACACATTATTCAGTCAGTTATTTATAGCGTTAACATGTACAAAAAATAAATGTAAATAAATAAATATATAGGGACAAATCACACAGATTGAGCTAGCCCCAAGGTAAGTTCGAGACTTGTGTTATGGGATACTAATTCAACGATACTATATTTTATAATAAATACATATATAGATAAACATCCAAGACCCAGGCCAATCTGAAAAAGATCATTTTCCATCTTGACCTGGCCGGGGATCGAACCCGGGCACTCCGTGTCGCAGGCTGGCGTGTTGACCGCTGCGCCACGGAGCTGTCGATGTCTGTCAAATGTCATAGAAGTTAAACCTTTGAGTATGTTGGTAGTGTTACACTACCAACATCTATGCAGCAGATTTTTGTATGATTGTTTGCACGAATATAGAAAAAGCCCGCAGATGTTCATCATCATCATCATCATCATCAGGTCTTTTTAGTCTCCACTGCAGGAGCATGACTTTCTCTGTACTACCGGAGCCATACTTGGCCAGAGCAGACAGGATTTGGCCTACACTCTCCTCGCTGGCCAGACGGGTTGGAGAGGTTTCATTTATGTTTATGAGCTTTGTTTAGCTTGTATTTCCTAAGAAATACAGATGTTCAAGTGGGTATTCATTGTTTATCATATCTGTAAAAGTCTACTTTCAAACTAAGATACTCTACAAAGTTATGAATTAACCAGTATCCACGTACTCCAGTAGATATGCCAATTACAAGCACGCCTACTATCCACAGCTCAAGAGATCCCAATTACATGATTATCAATTTAGCCGATTACACACGTTCGTCGCATATTGCGATACTGGCTGCCTTATGCGGTCCGAGCTATCGTAGATGCATCATTGTGATACAGTGATGACTGGCCGATGTTTAATTTGATTAGCTGGGGAGCATGCAAAGGTCTTTATTTTATGATATCCTCTTCCATAACTATGACACAATAATGTATAGCCTAGGAATTATGACTGACCATTTTTTTTGGCTGAGAATTATAATTTAATTTAAATGTTCGTAGTACATTAAATAAATAACTTTGAACTCAACTTCGGCAATTGAGTTGAATAAGATTCGACCATATGAAATTATGCTTGTTGAGGAAAATCTCTGTTCGGAAAGGTGGCTCGCGACATGTTTTTACTAGTCTTGGTGAAGGTTCGTCTGAATATCCTGTTTCAGTTGGTCTTTTACACTTGCGAGCCCCGAAATTGACACGTTGAGTGAAGCACCGTACGTTATATTTCACAGAATTGATTGAATTACTTTTATATAGAGTATTACATGACGTGTATGAAACACTAACGTAATATCATTTGTTCAGTCATATTGACGCACCGATGGGACCTGGCTCGTAAAATTCAAAGTAATTTGCATGTCTCAAGGTCATGTTAGTGCGGTGAACGGACGAGCGCGGCATCCTAATATTACTTAGTAACGGTAGTGATAGTAACGGCAGTACGACTACTCTAGACTGAGACTTAGCAGTTAGGAAGACAGCCAAAAGCGTAGGTCCGAAAAACGGAGGCTGTATTGTACCGCTTTGAAGGGGGTCTTTAATAGATCTCCGTCCTCAATCAAAAATCAAAATATATCTTTTCCATTTTTTTTTTCAATCTCATGAAAAGTCAATGAAGTCATGTTTTGAATATTTTCAAAGCTCGGCAAAGCTTATTAATAGTAACAATACATCTATAGAGGAGAAAAGTCAAATAGCTTTGTCGTCAATTCAGTATAGGTCTACGAGATTTTGCACTCTTATGTGGCCTTAGGAAATACAAGCTAAACAAAGCTTATAAACATCTAAGACACCTCTCCAACCCGTCTGGCCAGCGTGGAGAGTGTAGGCCAAGTCCTCTGGCTGCTCTGGCCAAGTATGGCCCTAGTAGTACAGAGAGGGTCGTGCTCCTGTAGTGGAGACTAAAAAGGACCTGATGATGATGATGTGGCCTAAGGCCTTCAACCACATAGAAATAAAACAGGTCGTCACAGCGAGCCGGTTTGGAGTATGCCGAGCAAGACTCCGCAAAATACGAGATATTCGGCGTATGCGATCACCCCCCACTGGGTACACGATTGATACGTAGTCATGCGGGAGATTAAAACTCGAAAGATACATTTTTAGATCGATTTTTAAACCGAGTTCCTCGCAAACAAAAATACTACAACCGTTTGATACGAACAACTACACATGAGAATGAATGCTGAAATTGGAAAAGTATATTTTGGCCGGAATATTTTGACTTAAAGTGTACGATGGCTGGTTTAAAATGCCTGTGTTCAAAAGGTTTTCTGAAGTCTTTAATTGACATTTATGTCTGTAATTGACTTATGACTATTAAGACAGTATTATTAACGTATTTATTGATTGATTGTCTGATAATGTTTAACCAATTCATGTGAATGAAAACAGAGTAACGCATCTCAAAATGTATGCTTTGTTTGCTCAATTTACTGGAAGTGAAACGAGGTCAAAAGAGTTTTGTTTGCGATTTCATTTTATAGTCTATCAATGCGAATTTAAAGGACAAGGGCAAGAGCAGTTCATATAACCGGGCGCTTCACTTCTCACTTCCGAAGATAAAGCCACAAAGATGCATTGTTTAGTATTGACTCAATATAGGTTAGGATTAGTTTACCTAGGTGACGTGAAGGAAAATAAAAATAATTTGAAAAACCTCATATAGGTGTTCGATAAAGCTCAAAAAAGGAAATTTACCGTACGCAACACAACACACGTATCGGAGTCAACAAAGTAAAATATAACATTCACACTTGCTAACTTGCTAATTACCGCGTTCGTTACCGGAATTAAGCACTAATTGTTCCGCCTTGATTGACATGGAGGTCGCCACGACGGTCAGTGCAAACATTCCGAATTCGGATGCACTGGCGAAGGCTCCGCGCATTGAGGCACTCAAACAAAGAATGTAGCTCCTAATTTCGAGACTTTATGACCAGTGTTAAAGATAATGTCTTGTTGACTCTTGGCGAAAGTGCCGGGTTTCAATCTATAAATTGTGAAACCCATTACAAAAGCTTTATTCCACCTGGTAAATTATTTAAACATTAAGAATTGCTTTGAGGTATGAAAAGTTCAAAATACGATGGAAAGTGCAATTTTGGTAGGAAAGGAAGGAATTTCATTATAAAATAATAAATAAATAAATACATATATACGGACAAATCACACAGATTGAGCTAGCCCCAATATAAAAGTTCTTAGAAATACTGATAGGCACGAGACTACTGCATTTGAGAATTTCTGTTCGTGAGTTCTTGCTATTTCACGTGGTGTAAGTAGCGTTTTTCACGGTGCTTTTCAACGATAGCGCAGTGTACTTGTGCTATTTCTAAGAAATCTATTCAGAAGAGTCGACACTGTGGAACGTACTTGAAAATGTGGCTCGTTGCTTTATATAAAAAAGCCGCCAAGTGCGAGTCGGACTCGCACATTAAGGGTTCCGTAGCTGCAAGTAACATTATATAAAAGTTCTTGTTATATTTGAGTTGATTCAATAAAAGGTAATTGATTTATGATGTATTAAAAAAAAACTACTGACTAGATCTCGTTCAAACCAATTTTCATGTACTAAATGTACACATACATTACATTAATATATGTACACATACATTACACACATACATACAGCGGTCAACATGCCTGCCTGCGACGCGGAGTGACTGGGTTCGATCCCCGGCCAGGTCAAGATGGAAAATGATCTTTTTCAGATTGGCCTGGGTCTTGGATGTGTATCTATATATGTATTTGTTATAAAATATAGTATCGTTGAGTTAGTATCCCATAACACAAGTCTCGAACTTACTTCGGGGCTAGCTCAATCTGTGTGATTTGTCCGTATTTATTTATATTTATACATTACATTAATGTACATCATACATTTTTTATTTTAGTCATTCTCTTATTTTAGAAGTTACAATACATACTTACACATTTTACCACTTTGGAAGTGTCTCTCGCGCATATTATTCAGTTTAGAAAAAAAAATATAAGAAACCTCAATATCATTTTTGAAGACCTATCATAGATAACTCACATGTATGGGTATAATAAAAAAAATGAGTTTCAGTTCTAAGTATGGGGTAACCCCAAAACTTGTTTTTTTTTGTGTGAAAATCTTAATGCGGTTCACAGAATACATCTGCTTACCAAGTTTCAACAGTATAGTTCTTATAGTTTCGGAAAAAAGTGTGGCTATGACATACGGACGGACAGACACACATGACGAATCCATAAGTGTTTTGTCATTTGGTTACGGAACCTTAAAAACACCGCAACTTTGAATGACGTATACATGAGTAAACACCAATGGCAGTATAATTTTCCTGTAGATGTTTTTCAGTGCTTCAGAGGGAAAAATCAATATCATTTGACCTCACGCCGATCCGTTCACTGCGCGTAACATGCACCAGTAACTCCAAACCGAGGATCCACTCTGAATCTACTAAAGTATCAAATTCACCGTAATTCGTCTACCCATGACGATTTAGCCAACTGAAAACGGTGTATCGAATACAAAAAGCACACTTTCACAAAGAATTCAGTGGCCGTTCAGAAACGCGACACCTCTGGGTGCGGTCGGAGTCAACGACCGCTGATGAGTGAAAGCATCATCTAGCCATTGTCTTCCTGTCCAGGACTTGGGACGACAGGCGCGCGCTCGTTTACAAAAGATTTATAACATGTTAAAGTCATTTGTTCGTATATATATATATATATATTTAACCTAGTTTGTCCCACTGCTGGGCAAAGGTCTTCCCCATTTCCTTCCAAACATCCCAGTTTTGTGCCACTACAGACCATTTCTTTTCATGGCTCGTGATATGATCACACCAGCGCTTTCGTGGCCTATCTTTTTTTCTGTATCCATCTTCCGGAGTCCATTTCGTGACTATAGTAGCCATCGGTCTAGAGTCTAGATGCATATATTTATTTAATATATTTGTATAGATCGTAAGTTATGTTATGACTTATGATTGAAAATAGCTTGTGTCGTGCGTTTAAATATGTTTGAGAATAAATATTTTGAGAATTACGGGACCAATCGAAGTTTTGATCGTCGTAAAGCATAATTGAAACCATTACGACTAGCCAATAGTCTTACTGTGTTTATTGTATGGCATTGGCATCTGGCATCAAGGATGTTACAGATATGGTATTTTGATAGTTAAAGATAATATACACGATATTTCAAGTACGACGCATTTTTAATCTAAAATTGCGCTCGTATGCTATGCACGTAAACGTGGGCGACTGGATTAAACGACGAGCCTGTTGCGCCAAATGCCGGTTACATAATAGCGCATTACGGCATTTCAAGCACTTGTTTTTCCGTAGCATATCCGAAAAACGTAGTGGAAACAGCAGTACCTAAAGCAAACTTTCGCCAAATTAATGAATTGTTACTTTTTGCTATAAAACTGAAAAACCGTAGAAAATTATCGGTCTGAAAAACTGAAACACCTAGAAGTCTTACTTTTAAACCACTCGTACGACTTTCAGAACTCTAGTACTCGATGACCTCACTGTTGAATTCTATTCACACATGGCATCTGTTTTGGTATCTAAATATTTCACTCGCACGCTATTTTGCTTTTAAAATAATGCTAATGAATAATATGAATCCGCAGTAAAAGTCTGGAATAGTAATAAATATTGATAAAAAACTGTCAAATGCGAGTCGCACTTGCACATTATGGGTTCCGTGCCATTAACAATTAAGTTTAAAACTATATTTTTTTTTATTGTATGATGTATCTAAAAATTTACGCTTTTCGCAATTTTTTTCTTTATCTGTGCTATAAGACTGAGTAGATTATGATTCTCTTGCGATTGTCGTAAATTTGCGGCATAACATAAACGACTGTGCAATCGAAGCGTATGTCGGTACTACTGGATGAACTTTTCGGTATTAACAACATTTTCGGTAGTAAATTTGAAGGGTTACGGATTTAAAAAAAAAGACATTTGAAGAATTACATGAAGCACTTGTTCCGCGCAGCAGTTCGAACGGTTCAGGGGTGATATTTCCGAATTTCTATATAAAAATCGCTCGCTCAAAAATAGTAGGTACCCCAGATATCGACCAGATTGCCGAATAGTAAATCCATGGCCAGGGACACAAGGACGTCCGGCGCACGCAGACACGCGATGCGTCATCTTGACACGTTGCCACAGATTAGAAAGTGCATTCGCAGACGGTTTACAATCGTTTGAAAGTCGCTATATATTAATGCGACACGTCCGTATATCGGTGATTTGCCACTTGATTTATTTATGATAAAGCCATTTTATTGGTGTTTTACTACGCAGTCTCCATTTACTGATCGTTCTTGAAAATATAGAGATCAGCCGGCCTATTTGCTAACTCAGTGTACAACATTTTGATAGTCACTTCAAAAGACATTGCGCCTTTCGTATGATGACTGTTTCCATTTAAAATATATAAAAAGTAATGTATTTTGAAGTGACTATCAAAACGTTGTACACTAAGTTAGCAAATAGGCCAGCAGGTTTCATCTTTGATGATTAAAGACGCAGGTACAGGAGGTAGTACCAGTCCCGGGACATTCAAAAGTAGAATAAATGGGTATCTCTGGGATAGGCATGTAACATCCTCGTCTTCATCGTCACTTACCATCAGGTGAGATGGGAGACAAATGCATAATCCAACATTTAGTAAAGAAAAGGTAGACAGTGTCAAAATGGCGTAATACACAAAGGAAGGATTAACAGTCGAAATTCTATACGCTAGATATTTGATTAAACTACTTTCTATATTGTTGTTCGGTCCGTTTTTATAGAATAGGAACGGAGTTAGCGCTCGATCTACATGAATTGCATATTGAAAATCTTACACCATAAAATATTAAAATGACAACAGCAATATCTTCAACAGGTTAAAGGGTCAAACTAATTTATATGACCAGATAAAGACCCTCTTGCCTGAAGCAGTTAAAATAACGAGTGCTTGTTATTTATTTTCAATATGAAATCCACTGTCGCCTTCGGTTCGTCGCTCGATGCCGATACAGACAAGGAAAAGCTCGTACAGGGTCAGCCGAGTGAGGTGTCATATTTGCATTAAAAAGTGCGCAGTCGATGCGAACACGAAACATGAAAGGCAAGTTTTAGGCATAGGCGTGGCTCATTAACACTGCGTTAGCGTACTTGATATATTTATTAATGGTCTAGCTCAAGTAGCGAAAGTTTTAGCAAAAAAATGTGGCACTACATAGCCTAAGGCATGACATTACTTGGCTGATTTTGTTATGACAATCTTATTGGAAAAGCTTAAACATCAAATGTAATCAACATATAGTAATGACACACACTCCGAGTTCCGCCGCATTATAGCTAAGGACGAGCTGGGAAAAACGATCGAATAAAAAAATAGGGATTAGTAAATAATTTGTTAGTAATTATAGGTTATATCACACAAATTGAGCTAGCTCCACAGTAAGTTGTGAACTTGTGTCGTAGGATACTAACTCAACGATACTATATTTTATAATAGAAACTTATATAGATAAACATCCAAGACCCAGGTCAGTCTGAAAAAGATCGTTTACCATCTTGATCTTTTGATTGACTAGCTCCGTGGCGCAGCGGTCAACACGCCAGCCTGCGACACGGAGTGACCGGGTTCGATCCCTGGCCAGGTCAAGATGGAAATTTTTTTTTTTCAGATTGGCCTGGGTCTTGGATGTGTATCTATTTATGTTTTTGTTATAAAATATAGTATCGTTGAGTTAGTATTCCATAACACAAGTCTCGAACTTACTTTGGGGCTAGCTCAATCTGTGTGATTTGTCCGTATATATTTATTTATTATTTATTTATTTTATCTGACCGGGGATCGAACCCGGACACCCTCGTGTCGTAGACAGGCATGTTGACCACTGCGCCACGGAGCTCGCGTGACAAAACTGTTGCTGCCCACGGCGGTTCTGTGCAATATTATGAATTGAGCTAATCTGCCCGGTAACAACATTTAACAGTATGAATTAGCTCATAATAAAAAAATGTTATAAAACAGATGATTCAAAGAGCTTATTCTAGAAATGTCTGTGATTAGATTACACAGTTCGCTGCTTAATAGCTTGATCTCAATGTAAGTTTGAGTCATGTATGAGATGAGTCACGGCGTATCCTTGCAAGTTGCGAGCGTAATATCTCTGAGAGGGGAAGTTTCGTAATAACTACTAGACGCGGGCCATACCGACGCCTCAGATAAGGCCATATTCACGTTGTCTTTTTAACTAGTCCTTTTAAATCACTGTTCAGATACGGTCATTATCAAATCTGCTCAACAAATTAATAACAATGCAATGTCATTTGACTTGCATAGGTAGGTATGAGATATTATTAGCTCAATCGATTGAGGACTGTTGCAATTTTGACTCCAACGAACATTCATTGTATATATAAAACCTTGTAAAAATCATTAAACACATTAAATTAAAAAAAAAGGTAAGCATTGATGAACAACTAAAACTCAATATTTCCTTTACCTTATTCCACTTTTTATGTGGGGTCGACACAGTATGTTTCATACTAAGATAAAGTTTTGGCATATTTTTATAACTGGCCTAGCTAGCGACAACCTTCCTTGGGAATGCTATTGTTATTTGCGATTTTTATGACCGGCCGCCGGCAGACATCAACCCTCTTTGGGAATGCAGTCGTTGCACTGGATGTTAGTGGAGATATATAATAAACTACCTAAAGACATTATTTAGGTAGTTTATTATATATCTCCTAATATGCAAATGTTCGCGATTTAATTCCTTACCATTTTTGTCTACCATTTTCTACATCTTTGTAAAGGTCGAAAAACTGAAGTAAAATAAAACTTATTTTATAAATACATCAAAAGGCGAAGTTTAAATATTTGCCCACTTCATTGGATTTTTCGAGCAGTGTCTTCATATTGCCTAGTCTGGCAATATAAAGGCGCGTAAGAAGCGCTTATATCATCTGCGGGGATATTGATCGCGCTCCCGTACACGTAATGCCCGCTGACAAATGTTGCGTCACGGGACTGCCACGTCACTGAATTAATGCTGCAAAGTAACTAAATGGAGACTTAACGAGTATTTTGAATAGAAACATTTTAATATACCTTCGAAACCTAACATTTAATATGGGTAGCTTTGTTAGGTTCACTTGGTTATAATTGTAAAAAAATTAAACATTAAAAGAATATTATGCCTCACATCCAAATCTGTTAAGGTATTCAGAATTTGATTTACCTCCGAAAATTTACTGATGCAAGGTGTAAAAAACGCATAAAGGATTAATAATCATTATTTTGTGGTAAAATCATCGACGGACGGTACAAGAGACCAATCATCGACAAACAAATGGAATTATCAATGTGAAATAATCCGAAAAGTATTCGCCAATGTAATTAGAACGAAAGACGTTCGGTATGTTATTGCGCGTCGGAAACGCGTATCGGATCTACCTGGATTGGCACCGTTCGATATTTATATTGCGCCCGACCTTCCGAGTATGCCTCAAATTTGCATATTAAACATGCGCCGCTTGTTTCGGCTTTTGTTATTTTTAATTAAAGTTTTTAGCTAAATTGTTTTTGTATTTATTCTCGATGGTCTAAATAGTAAACTAGACAATACCCTAATATAGATAAAACATATGGGACAGACTGTTGTCCAAACAGAACAAAAAAAGTCGTGTCGTTTAGGATTATCGATCAAACAAATTGCGAGGCATAGATGAGATACGAGGTCATATTGTAGACGTTGCACTGAAAGAACACAGTTCTTAAATAGAATGTAGTTTTCGTAGATCATTCTGGATTATATATTAGCGTCAAGCATCTTATGTATCATCCATCTTACGGCTTTGTATTGATGCCAAACTCATTGAAATTGTAGAATTTTATTTTAATGTTTTTGTTAATTTATAATTGTTTATTGATCGTCTTTGGGTCAAACGATAACATAACATGAAGGTGATTTTTATATCGTGAATCTCCAAACATTTTCCTTAATTGCATATAATCTTAATTTTCCTGATTCTTTACCGTTCAACCTCTTCTTTAAAGGGACTGGGCAAGCTTTGACCGAGAGACCGAAGACCGAAACTCACTTCTCTAATTTAGGGCCTAAAATTAAAAGAAGAGAAAAAAACGCTAAATTTTCACATCCCGCTCACTAAACTTAACTCTAGCTGTACTCGACCGAGCAAGAGAATGTATGAAACAGGGCAGAATATTTTAATTTCTTATTTCCACCATCGTAAGATTGTCCGGCGGTGATAAAAGAGATTAAATACTTTATCTTTATGGCCCGTAAGATTATACGAACAGAAATAAAAAATACAACTACGCTCTCCACATGTTTACCCCATAAGTTTGTTAAAAGGTTGTTAAAATTGTAAAACGCGACATCCGTTCGTCACATGGCACATTTATTCCTAATCCATATGTACTCAATAAAGAGCACATATATTTGAATTTCTATCGACATTACGTACGAACAGATAGCGCTTTCTTATTACTATAAAATCAATGTTCGCTCCACCCGAGCTCTTTCCTGCCATCTCACGAAATATACGCCTACCAATAGACCACGGGATCTGATTTCTCCCCAAATCTCGCCAGAGGTATGTAGCACTAAGTTGACCGTGTTATGTTTCAGGGTGCCGAGGACAAACTGAACATGATCCGAGCGTACCGCAGTCAAGTGGAGAAGGAGCTCCGCGACATCTGTTCCGACATACTGAGCGTGCTCGACAAACACCTCATACCGAGCTCGCAGACGGGCGAGTCCAAAGTGTTCTACTACAAAATGAAGGTACCACAACTAAACTAACAATACAAACAGTTACATTCGGATATTTTTCAAATTGGAAATCATCATTATTCTTACAGCCGCAGAAAGTCCACTACTGGACAAGGGTCTATCCTAAAGAAATTTTCGTCCATGGGGCGATATTGCCATACTCACCACGCTTGGCAGGCGAGTTGGCGAGCGCAGTTTCTTTGGCTTCTTGTGCTTCTAACGCTGCTGCACATCGGAAGCATTTTTAAGCCAGGGAAAGATAGGAATTTGTTGGATCTGAGAATGGAATGAAGGTATTGAGACACTACTCACTTGGATGAATGGGGGAAAAGCAAGTAGCAGCTCGGTAGGCCGGGCGCGCGTACCCGATGCCATAACTGCAACCACCGGATACCGGATAGGATTAGATTATAATTATGTTAAACTTATTTCAAACACAATGTATATTGTTATTGAATAAATTAACTATGAACCGGACAGGCAGTTGAGGGTGACACCCCGGACGTGAAGGAAACAATTTTTTTAATAGTTTATTATATATTTTGTCTCTAACACGCTAAACGTGGACTTTGGTTCTTATGGCCTGAAAGGGATACAGCCGTGATATGTACGTCTTACGATTTGACAATACTATATTCAGGTCAGGAGTCCTGCATTATACACAATACTAGAATTATAAACAAAAACCTCAACGAATTTTTCTCTTTTTTTGAAAAAGTTGTATTGCATATAAGGTGTATGTCATTATTGATAGCAGTCGTCAAGCTATGTCACATGCCCTTTGGCAGCTTGAAAAATCTGACACCAGTGTTGGCCACTTACACATAAGAAAATCAAACAAGTGGTTCACGCGAACAAGGACGCATACAAGAGCTAGTACGTACAAAAAAAGTCGGTTGTTTTTAGGTGGAACTTTCTCGCATTTAATGACGGTTATAAATGTTAGGTGTTGATAAAATTTACTCATAAACGGTAATGAAAGTTTAGTATTAAGGGTTAACTGACCTTTAATAATGTGTTTTGCCCCAGCCCTTTTAATCACTACTACACTGAGCGGTGTGGAGTCGTGTACGGTTAAGTGAGTGATCAAATCAGCAGGCATTACTCATATCTCTATCGTGAACATCAATGCTTAATTTGATCAATACAGTTTACGGTCGTGACTAATTTAACAGATTTTTAAAAAGTTAGTTATGTTTTCGATTAATACATACTGCGTGAATATATTAAAATACTACCTATATACCCATGAACTATATTAAAATCCTGGAATCAGTATCCCTAATTGAATACAGAATTGTAAGATATTCCCATAGAAATTCGCCCAGCTGATCGGCAGTTTCGTATGGGAGGTCAAATTTCATTTTTCGTTTTTCTGTATTCAATTAGGGATTCTGCTTTCAGGATTTGAATATAGTTCATAGGTACAAAATCACGATGTATATATCTATTTTATGAATTTGAATCTAATTTGTTTGATTATTTGTTCATTAATGTATTCTTCATACTTGAAGAGTTTACTCTGGCATTTGTGTAGGTTGAGTGTTTCGAAGTCTGATATTTCGTAAGAAGCATCGAAGTGAGTCCATATTTTGGCTGTCTAAACTTCCGTCAATGTACGTCTCTTAAACTAAAAGTAATATTAACATGAAAATTTATATTCAGGAAGTCTTAATTAAAATCTTTCTAAATATATATTTTCATGTTAATATTATTTTTAGTTAAGGAGAAAATTCAAGATATAGGTAGATGGCAGGGTCAGGTATCTCCTTGGCTGACTGTACTAACTATCATCGCATTGGCGTAGTTCTCAAAATGAATGAAAAAACAATCAAGTTTAAATTTCCTAGCTATTAACTTTCAATTCTTTCCTTCCCACATTTTTTACGTATGAGCAGCTCCCACCCTGTTTGCTGAAGCCCTCGGTAACAGCGAGTCGATTTCGGCAAAGGTCAAACGTCGGGGCGATAGTTTGTCTATGATTGGCGACCTGCGGGTCGGAACGAAAGTCAACTGTTTATTGGCTTTTTATTTGCATAACAAGGGCTTCGTTGTACCCAAGAAAAACACGTATAAATATTTTTTATAGAGATTCTTGTAATTCGTTATTTAGTTAGAAAGAAAAACACCTAAAGTTATTTTAGTGAGTTCGCTTTCTCTCGTTAATACGCAAGCAATAGGCTAGTTTCCTAGGTCGTAATAATAACATAACAATTAGGCCGTCAGCTAGATAATCAAAAAATATTGGACACGTATCTTTTCTTTTGTCAAATAAATAATAAAGATAAAGCGCGTCAAAGTTCAGGAGTGGGGGCTCGTGACGTCAAAGTTTGCTAAAAATTGTAGCAAACTATGACGTCACACGGAACTTCAAAGGGCTATTATCTTTATAATTTTTTGTTTAATCGACAAAAGAAAAAATACGTGTCCAATATTTTTTGAATATCTAACTGACGGACTAATTATATTTTTTTAGCCTATTCTTCGAAAGTACAATATTATAAAAATAAGCATAAAACGAAACGAAACGCAGCTTAAGGGACTAAAAGAAACAGATGAGATGGCAATTTTTATTTTGATTCCAATTTTAAAGTAAAAAATACTTTAATCTACACTGGCTAGTTTCGTGGCCCAGCGGTCAACACGCCAGGCTGCGCGACACGAGAGTGCCCGGGTTCGATCCCCGGTCAGGTCAAGATGGAAAATGATCTTTTTAGATTGGCCTGATCTTGGATGTGTATCTATATATGTATTTGTTATAAAATATAGTATCCTTGAGTTAGTATCCCATAACAAAAGTCTCGAACTTACTTTGGGGCTAGCTCAATCTGTGTGATTTGTCTGTATATATTTATTATTATTATTACACATCTAAAACAGTTCAAAGCCATTAACTCTTGCTGGCTGAAATACTCATCAGTTGTTAACGGTCCGACAGTTCGTCAAAGGTTGTTATTTGCGTTGGACTATCTATTAATAAAGCCGGGTGGTATCCGGCAGAGTAGAATAGGACCATTCCAAGTCTTCCCGTGGATGTCGTAGAAGGCGACTGAGAAAATACAAGTTAAACAAAACTTATAAACATCTAGGCCTCTCCAACCCGTCTGGCCAGCGTGGAGAGTGTAGGCCAAGTCCTCTGGCTGCTCGGGCCAAGTATGGCCCTAGTAGTACAGAGAGGGTCGTGCTCCTGTAGTGGAGACTAAAAAGGACCTTATGATGATGATGATGATCTATTAATGAATGTATGTGTGTTGCAGGGCGACTACCACCGATACCTGGCGGAGTTCGCGACCGGCAACGACCGCAAGGAGGCGGCCGAGAACTCGCTGGTCGCGTACAAGGCCGCCTCTGACATCGCCATGACGGAGCTGCCGCCCACGCACCCCATCCGCCTCGGCCTGGCGCTCAACTTCTCAGTGAGTAGCTCGTTTACCCCGTCCGCGGACACTACATACTACATACTACAACTGCATCATGCATTCCAACCGAAACTGTCTCTGTGGTCCAGTGGTTAAGGCGTTTGCCTGTAGACCCGGGGGTCGTGGGTTCGATTCCCACCGAAAGCATACTTTGTTTAGTTGTTTCCAGTTTGGCTAGGACATTGCAGGCGTGAATCACCTGATTGTCTGATAATAAAGATGATTCCGTGCTTCGGAAGGCACGTTAAGCCGTTGGTCCCGGCTGCCATCTGGTAGTCGTTAAAGGAACCACTTCAGAGGCCGAGAGGCGGTTCCGAAGAACTCTGACGCCAGGGTGTGCAAGGTCGATTGACCGTGACACCTACTCGAAATGATGATGACACTACCGTCTACTCTACCGTACTCTACGCGGCTACCGGAAGCTTTATGGCGACATTAAGAAACATACAATATATCTGGGTTCGATTCCCACTGGATAGCATACTTTGTTGTTTCCAGTTTGGTTAGGACATTGCAGGCTTGAATCACCTGATTGTCTAATAATAAAGATGATTCCGTGTTTCGGAAGGCACGTTAAGCCATCACGGCTGCCATCTGGTAGTCGTTAAAGGAACCACGTCAGAGGCGGTAACGAAGAACTCTGACACCAGGGTGGGCATGGTCGGTTGACCGTGCGTCACCTAATCAAAATAAAAAAAAAATCCAACCTTATAAATATAAAACCAAGAACAAATATAAATAAACTTGCTCCATATGACGTCAATAGGCGATATACAAACTGGTGTTCTTTTTGAGTTTATACTGGCTAATTTTGGCATCTTCAAATTTTAAGTATATGATAGTATATCACAATGTTAATTTTGCATGCTATAAATGTAGCTGAATTAGCAGTTCAACGGTTTTTAAACACCTGTATTGTTTTACCTTATTCATGAGCAAATAAACGCATTCATTCATTCATCAATTATTCAATCGCCGTAAGACAGCCATCTCGCGATCCCACATTTTGCTAAGCATATATTTATCTACAGAATAAACCACTAGTGTGCAGCATGTCTTCAAAATGCTTCTTTCAGTTCTAGAACGTTCATACTTAACTTTGCTTAACTTTTACCAAAAGTCTAACGAAGCGAAAAGATCGTATTTTTTGTTATGCGTCGTCGATCGGTGCCCTTGCCCATGCAGGGAGCACGTTTGCAGCGACGCGAGAGTATGTCGCGGAACCAGCTAGCAGCGGCTCATGCCGTGCGCTTTCCTAGATACCGTGCTACAAACACTCATCATTTCTAGTTTCTAAGTGACTAGCTCCGTGGCGCAGCGGTCAACACGCCAGCCTGCGACACGGAGTGACCGGGTTCGATCCCCAGCCAGGTCAAGATGGAAAATTATCTTTTTCAGATTGGCCTGGGTCTTGAATGTGTATCTATATATGTATTTGTTATGAAATATTGTATCGTTGAGTTAGTATCCCATAACACAAGTCTCGAACTTACTTCGGGGCTAGCTCAATCTGTGTGATTTGTCCGTATATATTTATTTATTTATTAGTTTCATTTCGCTTTAACTGCTTTCGGGGATTTTAAAACTTTAATCGGCACACTAGTGGTATATTCAATTGTGTATAATCGGACATGCACTTCGAGACATTTTGCTGTGGTAGAGCCACGCTACCGGCAAAATTCATTTTTGCTAGTAGCATGCATGGGCCGGCTCGTCCGGGGAAGTACCACACTCTCACAGGAAATCGACGTTTGAGTAGAAGCTTTACCGCTTCTATGCTTCGTTCGGTGAGTGAGAGAGCCGGAGGCCCATCCTTCCCTACTACCAATGTCCTTCCTCCAACTCCTTGAAAGGCCGGCAATGCTCCTGTCACACTCTGGTTGCAGTTGTCCATGGGCAGCGTTGATCGCTTACCATCAGGTGACTCGCTCGCTCGTTTGCCGCCCTATAACATCTAGATGGGGAGTGCGATACTGATATAGTATTTTGGGATGAGTTAACATTATCATTAGAAACTGACATTCGCCAAAAGATTCGATGTTATAGGTTTTATAGCATAACTCTTATCTCAAAAGGAGTATATGCAAGAAAAGGAAGAATCCTAGAAAGAATTGATAAGTAAGGCCTACCCATTTGCGAAATCTTATTCAAATAATTCTAACGTAATTGAATAACAAACACCAAAACCGCGCAGGTTTTTCATCAAATATTTTTTCAAGATCAATTTTGATTCTCTAAACAACAAATCTCGCCCAGCCTTGAAAGCTCACAACTTGAGAATCCACTGGCTCGGTGACGTTGGATTGCGTAGAGATTGTCGTTATCAACTATCTTATCGGCGCAAACATAACAGCATAGTGACCTGACAATTAGTTGTGTGTGTTATGTCAGATAAACAATGAAACAACTGTTAGTTTAACTTTTCTCTCTTCGTGTGTTAGAAGAGATTAAACTTACGACAGACCAATCACTTATTTGCCAGTGTGCAAAGTTACTTCATGGGGTTTTCCCTCAGAGTCCGGTCAGCTTTAACAATCAAGTTTATTCACAATCACCAGTTATTTGAATGCAGGGAAGGGTGCCGACTGGTGTCCAGCCTAGAATTCAGTCTTTCTAAGATGTAGTATGAGTTGACTAAGAGGACAAAAGCGCTTATAGCTTGTGCAAAAGCTTACCCTGTTGCCCCTCTACCCCACTTATGGTGGATTTACCTGGCTGGGGCTCTAATCATTTGTTATATTTTCATATGGGTTAACTGGAGTTCTGAAGGACTACAACTGGAGTTGTAACTGGGAACATATCAGATGAAAGAGAGAGGCTATTGAAGACTTTGTCTAGAAGTTATACTTTATTTACTAAGTGTACCTTTTACCAGTGATTTTAATTATCTTAATTAGAAATGTTTGTTATATCTCAATATAATACTACTCGTCTGATTATCAATTTTACGCCCGGGAGGCAATTTAAATTGCACTTTTAAAAAAGAAGAGCCCTTCTTAAATGTACCCTGGGCTTCAACGTATCACAGCAACAATTCGTCGGTACAAAATGTTGTAGAGTACGATCTGCGCACTCTGAATGCGGAACGTTAACGCCTGAATTTTTAAAAGGAGGACTAAATACCTTCAAATCTCGCGCTTTCACTGTCTAGAATTTAGACAATTACCTAGCAAGACACAGACAACAAGAGAATTACGAAAGACAAGTAACAATTTGAGTATTCGGGTATAAATAAAGAGTAGAATCATGGCAGTGGAAGCAGAGATCACCCAAGAACGAAACTATTACACAACTTTGACTAATTGTCAGTGTCTAAGCGCTAATCACCTGTGTATCGGTTTGGTCAGCCGTGACTCAGGGCAAACACTGAGCTCAGATAAGGGTTTTTACGTCGCCGCGCATCACTGGTCTGCCGCGACCTCGACGCGATTAGCTCATTGTAATACAACATTTTGACACTCAACTGTCGCAACCACTATTGAGATATCAGGGAAACATCAGGGGTTTTTATGGTTTGCAACCAAAAAATCCTATTCATCCATCCGTTTTTCTGGTCCCTGATCATGACGGCTCTTAGTATTTTTAGATTGTATATCTCCATTATCTGGATCTATTTATATACATACGAATTTGGTACTTCTCATCTCGGCCTTTGTTTACAATATTTTTATAATTAAATGAATGGTATTTATGGAATCAACATGTTCTATGTAAATAATATTGTATTGTCATTATATTTTTTATGGACTAGATTCCCATAATTTGTTCCTTTAAATATATGGACAGTTTGTCGAAAGTGGCACCTATCGGATACTATTCTCAACGGTTGTTTCTCCCTGTTGCGGCACAAATGGGTCAGTCCCAAAACACAAGCAAAAAGAAGAAATTGTCGATTGTAGGTTGGTTACCTCATAACTCGTCATATAGGTACTACAAACCCTTATTCCATCTGATTGTTTTTGTCTTACCTAGTATTTTGAGATATTCATAACTAAGGAAATGGCTCTTCATACTAACTCATAATAGTGAGTCATTTAGAGAACAAGCGTTTACTAATTATAAAACTATTAGTTGTATTTCCACGAAAACATATTGATAAAATTATGTTATGTATTAGGAGTTTCAAAGCTTGTCTTAATGACACTGGCCATAAAACTAAGGACTCCTCAAGTTTTATTGGATTTCTTGTTTTCAATTAAACCCACCAGTATGCCAGAAGTAATGTTTCGCCCGCCATAGTTTTTCTTAGGAACTTAAGATTGTTACTGGCTGCACACTTCCAAGTTATGTTATGGGAACTCAAATAAATGTGTACTTGAACCAGTCATTAAAGTACAATGCTATTGCTGTCGGGCTAAAGTTATGTCACAGAATTAATATAAGTACTAACGTACAGAACGGAAACTCCCTGCGTCCCCCGCAACAAGGCATCGCCGCACCTCTCCCCCGTAAATGGAGTGCGATGCGTTGCTTTGAAACAGGGTTAGGTTTTGTTGCTCGTCAAATGCGAATATTACGTTACCGACACGCTTTACAATGAAATACTGTGCTGTGAATCTCTGTCTATCTGCCTCTTGTATTTATCCTTTTTTTTATTGATTTTTATCACATTTGCCGTAAAGTTTAGCGCCAAACAAGCAATTTATTATATTACAGGACATTATCTAGTGCTTTTAATTGTAAATGAATCAATAGGTAACTAATAAACCAGTGGTGAAGAGAAGATAAAATAGATAACCTCTTATTTGTGAAGTGCTAGTTACTTGTTGATGTGTACGTACACCTAAAATATAATAATCTTATACGTCATGGTGTTCTGATTGTGCCAGTTGCATTGTGTGCGAGATCTACGAATACATTTTTGTTTGTTAGCAAGTTTATTTACATATTAATGAGATGTATTGTTAGATAAGTCAATACATACCTACATAAATAAATTAAGATCATCATAAATCTTTCAGAATTGAGAGACATACTCGAAAATTTGTCGAACTTTAGGTGGCATCATGAATAGGTATATTTAGTTTCATTCTTCGGTGTCAACCTTGGTTCTGTAACTCACACATTAGCGTGTGCACGGATGTAACATTTTGTTTGTAGTAGTACTAGGTATTTATGTCGTCCCGTTTGTATGAAGTGCCATACCTGTGTATACTAACACTGAACTAATACACAAAAAGTGCGACAACCTGCATATCTAACTGGTGTCTACTGAATTTCAGGTATTCTACTACGAAATCCTGAACAGTCCAGACCGCGCGTGCCGGCTGGCCAAGGCCGCGTTCGACGACGCGATCGCGGAGCTCGACACCCTGTCCGAGGAGAGCTACAAGGACTCCACGCTCATCATGCAGCTGCTCAGGGACAACCTGACGCTGTGGACCTCCGACATGCAGGGCGACGGCGAGTCGGGTATGTGTAGCACTTTACGGCATCATGCAATGCTCAGATCAACCTGACGCTGTGAGTCTGGTATGTAAAAGATAATTCTAAATTATAATCTACAATGAGGACAAAAAGCCTTCGAATTCAAGGTGCACCATCAAGTTGAAGGTGTAGTCTTAATATTTCCTAGTAAACAACGATATTTTCTAAAATTGATCCACTAGATTTCTGTATGAATCATGTTGACTGCTCCTCATGAAGCCGTATGAAAAGTTCTCTTTGTATCGTTGGAGAGACTGACTTTAAAATTGATTTGTTTGTAATTTCAGGTGAAGCCGAACAGAAAGAGCAAGCACAAGACGTCGAAGACCAGGACGTGTCGTAATACTTTTTAACATTCTATTTAAATATAAAAAAAATAACTATAGTATGATATAAGAGCCAGCCCCCTCAATGACAACCGGTCACGCGGGTAGCCGCGGCAGCAAATTGTCAGTTCCGGTCAGCAAGACACTTCTGTTATGTATCGTGTCAAATTATCTATGAGTAATATACATTTTAAATATGTACTTCTTTTGATATATTTGTTTTCAATTACGAAAAAATAATGTTTAAGAAAAGTACTTTGGTATTGCATTTTAACTGTATGTTCTTAAGGATGTATTCCGAAGCTCGCCCGATGATCTCTGAAGTCTCGCTTCGCTATCTCCAGCTCTTCTAAGGTGGGAATTGTAAATTTTCTAAGTATTTTATACCGTGTGTAAAATTAATGTATTTAACTCTGTTGAGACTACAGCACCATAGCGGATGTTTGATCAAATGTAATGTTGATTTGAGTATACGTGGTAGTGGCTGTCCCTGCCCGGGCGCCCCGGGCTCAGCACAAAGTCGCCGGTCCGCGGACTCGGCGAGTCTTCCGCGCCTCGCTGCATTTGTATACATTTGATCATTGATTGATATATTTTAACGATAACGTTACTTATTAGGGTGGTATAAAGTAGTTACTTGCAATATTTAGCTAAGTGATAGTGGCGTCACCCTGTTGGTCTTTATGTATCTATCGTATTGAGCGTACATCTTGTATTTATTGCGAAAATTAATACGTTTGTGTAAATTGTGACTACTGTGTAGTACCGTTTGAACAAATGATTTGCTATCGGGCCGGGAGATCTCGGCTGCCATCTTGCGCCGCTTGTTCGTATTACAACGTTTGGAGTATTCACATTTGAATTGCTTTAATTACTTACGAGTATTGTGATAGAGATTTTGTATATTTTAATTTATTTTTTTTTAATTTCGCATGTTTCGGAAACGCTACTTCTCTTACGATTTTTACAGGACAAACGGTAGATCTAAAGTTGTGCTAGGTTAGGTAAGCACTTGCGTTATTTATTGGAGGTCTGGGCTATGCCTCCCGAACATTCCATCGACCCTGACGTGTGTCTGCTCGTAAGCTAGTGGCATAGCTTTGTGGATCAAGTGCGTGCCCAGTAAGATATTAGCGTTATTTTATTTGAATTTGTAATATTGCATATATTTTGTTAATTTATCCACAAAAATACTGATGCAATTAGCCTTAGTGTTATGCAATATTGATTTATGTCCTACCAACTACATGGAAATTTATTGTAAATGACAGTGTAAATCTAATAATAAACATTCAAAAAGTCCACATTTTTGTTTCATTGCATATTTGTTTGTTAGGTACTTGAAACTAGCATGGGGAGGGAGGGATCTAGTTTTATTTTGAGTGTGATTGGCGAAAATGTAGGTATGCTTCAAAAGGTATCAAAGTGGGGTGTGGCAAATTCGAAGATACCGATATGTATACCAGGGCTTATGTACGGTACCAAATAGGCTAGTTTCCTAAAAAAGTATAATTAATCTGTCAGTTAGATATTCAAAAAATATTGGACACGTATTTTTTCCTTTGTCGATTAAACAAAATATGATAAAGATATAGCCCTTTGAAGTTCCGTGTGACGTCATAGTTTACTACAATTTTTAGCAAACTGACGTCATGAGCCCCCTCCTGAACTTTGACGCGCTTTATCTTTATTATTTATTGTTTATTTGACAAAAGAAAATACGTGTCCAATATTTTTTGATTACCTAACTGCCGGACTAATTGTTATGTTAAACTAGCCTATTCTTATAATTACCGGTTTTGCCATTGTTATAATTTTAATATAATTTTGGTATCGGGAAAAAACATTGTTGAAAATTAACGTTAATTATACCGGTACCTACGCGTTGTTACCGACATGTTCGGCTCTCATTTAGCTCTGCACAGCACAACACCACTGCTGCAACGCTGCGCAAGTGCTATCACTATCACTGCTTTCCGTGGTTGTAAGTAGCCAACACTTGTTAGGTTTTTTTAGGGTATCTAAAGGTATCCGATAGCTTAACGACTGCCATCAACGATGACAAAAAATGAAAACAATAATTCGCAATTCTCTACTGTACCGGTAGGTACCAAAGTACCGGTAAAATGTTATCAAATATTCTCGTTAGGTACCACGCATAACGATAGGTAGGTGCCTCAGTTCATCGATACAAATCTAATTACCGGTACTGCAGTACATAAAAGGTATCGATACTGGATTTTACCGTTATTCCTAACGCTTTTCCGTTGTATACTATCGATAGTATGAATTTAAATATTCATAATAGGCAGCTAGAAAAAATGACCACATTTTTCCAGCTGCCTAAAGGCATCTGACGTGGCCATCAATAAATGATAAAAATCCCTGATTCTCTACTAGGTACCGAATTTAGGTAAAATTGTATCAGATATTCGTTACCACGTTACCTTATCAAATGAATCGGTATTATCCACTTACCGGTACTGTAGTTTCATAGACATACCGGTACTGGCTTTTACCGGTATTCCAACCCCTGGATCTGAGGCAGGGTTTGTAGATCGTAGATAATTATTTGTAATGTTAAACTGACGTAGGATCTTATAATGAAACAAAGCTGTACATATAAAACTTTATTGCACAGGGATATCCAATACTTAACATGGAATAACAATTTGAAATTAATCGAAATGTAACATAATGAAAAGATTGGATTAAATATCACGCGGCTAGACCAAACATAGGTCAGGTGAGAGAAACATAGAGTGGTACCGTGAAGTTTACATTTTACATCCAAGTAGGTAAACAAGCTTAGCTTACGGCCCCAGCACGAATATTTCCTGCGTTGCCAAACTTGAAGAGCAAAAAATTTTACTGTAACGTACTTGGTGGTACCACTAATTAACAGTAACGAATAACAAACAATTTAGAATTTCAACATAACTTTGGCATAGAGTATAGAAGAGGAAATCGATGGCACGATACTTCCATGGTTATAACGTAAAAATATACATACATGCTAATAATAATAATGATGTTAATACATCTCCCTGCCTGTTCGCACCTTATCCACACTTATAATGTTATTATAAATAGATGCTTCAAAGCTGTGTGGTTAAACTCCGTCTGCTTAGGTAATGTCGCTTAGCTGGAAAAGTTAAGCTTCAATGTGAATGCGTGTACGCCGCAATCGGTGCTTACTTTAGCACGTGCAGTATCATCATTTTGCGACATTATCTAGTCGGACAAACTATACAATAATATCAGCAACATATCACCTAACATTACATTATGCACTAATACTTATTACAGATTTCTCACTAGAATTTACCAAGCAGACGACATTGTGCCCTAAGCTGTGAAAGTTGAGCCGTAGCTACGGCTCGCAACACCGATCGTTATCAAAGTAACAGGGGCTGCTTATCAATATTCCTAATACGTTTATATTTCCGATAAGTAAATATCGACAAATGCCGTTAAAACAAAATCAACAAGAAGCCAAGAAAATGGGGAGCTGCTTTTTAAAGGATTTGTGTATGTATAAACTCAAGCGTGATAAAAGCACTGCTTTTTTAAATGAACCGCATTACGAAACAGTGTTATACCATTACAATCCTTCAACAAGAAACTTACAAAATACCGGTATATTTATCGATACGTATAAGTATCGATAATTCAGGATAACGATACTGAAATACCGATATAACAGTCCCTGTTAACCGTTATAACTTATTGGAATAACATAAATTAACTACATCTGCGCAATGCAGCTTATAAGAATATATTACCGATGCCGGGGATATTTCGCGCCGCTGCCCAGTGACCGAACCATAAATCCACTAAAAATATTGTTGCGTCCGTCGGCGCGCAGTATCCCAGACATCCACTATGACTATGTTACATACAAAATAGATCAATGAGTAAATATAGCACGTTACGATTATATTACATCACATCAGTCTCGATACGAACCAAGGCGTGCGATCGGCGGCGTTTGTTCATTAATAGTTACCTTTATTTAGATATAAGCGACAGTATTACAGATATACCTACATCATGAAGGATTTGCCTACAGGGCAAAGAAAGTTGGATAAGCGATTATTTTAAATGCAAATGGTACTGCCAAATTGCAGTTTGTACCTTTCGGTCTCGTGGGCGGAGATTTAGATAGATAGACGAGAGACTCGATGGTCAGTTGGGCACCATTATCATGTCATCAAAGCCTTTTTACCACTATACCTAACTAATGGCAATACAGTTATTTTGTCGCCACAATATGACAGTATCGTTACCTAGACCTTACCTCTTGGTGATATCATCTCATGGAAAATAAACAATGGTTTGATCCTATGGTGTACATTTGTACAATACAGTTAGGAAACGACATTTTATTTGTTTAATAAAAAAATCTATCTAATCAAATTCCTGTAAAAACGAACTTTTTTTATCGTGTCGACTCGGGCGAATTATATTTGTGTTGACTAGAATTGCCACTGACACAGCGTTATCAGTGGCATTGTATAGGTCCTCGCGTGTGCGGGTGGTAGGACACGCAGGACAAGACAACAGGTGTGCCATGGTCTGAGGAGTAGCAGCACAGGACAAAAACCGTTACAACCTGTATCTACTGCGGCGGAGTATGTATGTAATATAATACTTTATTTTCTACAGTATGTTAAAAAATAATTGAAAATAGTTTATATTTCAAAATTGATTTTCTCGAGAATCATTAGATGGTTTTAAATTATTTTTCCACGGTATTACGCATAAATCTATACACATTTATAGCTACAATATATTGACATCGTACCTACTATGTTATGTACCTATATGGAAAAGTAAATATCGCTTATATCTAAATAAATTAAAGCAGTAAATAAGTGATTCAAACCACACATAATCTTGAGACATATTTAGCTAAAAGATACATATAAAATCTAAAATACACTAATTTCAGAACATGATCCTATTTATTCCACAAAACGACTGTGAAACGTTTTATCACCCCCCTCCGATAGACAAAATATAATTCTAGAATACTTGAGACTAATAAAGACAAAAATATGATTATATTGAATAGAGAAAATAATAAATAATTGATTTTAGAAATTATTAAATTGCGTCGTGAACGCAGCCATCGCACTGGTACTCCCATCCGTACTAAAAATACAGTTGGGGGCAAATAAACATACCTCCTACAATTTAATATCTCTTTCTAGAGGGGTCACTTTTATCTGCCGCCGACTGTACATGAACGTCTAATTACTAAAAAGGCACTTGTTTCGTAATTTTGTGGAGCCTTGAGCCCTTTTAGAATTTAGACATTCAGTTCCTACCCTATCCCAACAGCCCCGCGCCCTGTAAATTCGTATAACCAAGCAGGAGTCAATATCCTGCAAAACATAGCTCAAATCCTATTTAAATAGTTTTCCTCTGCTTTTCCACTAGAGATGCTAGTAATATGAAAAAATCGTTCATTAGACTTTACACTGCTCGTGATAGACTTTTAAAGCTGTCTCAAGGCATCTGACTTATGTGACTGCCATATAGCGATAATAGGGGAGGAACCACAAAACATGCCTTTCCAAGCTTTAGATATAGACATGTGGGCACACCAATCTAACTGCAGCTCACGCTTAACATATGTGTGCAATACCAGCCACTTCCTGAGCTACCATTATCTTTTATTGAAGATATATTGTCTACGGTGGTTATCTGTCATACATGCAACATGTTGTATAATAAATAACCCAACAAGAGTAAATACATCTCGAGTGGAAACGCGCCTCACTAAAATTAATGACAATAACTTATATATGATTAAATAATCTACACATTACAAGGGAATGCATAGCCACAAATTCAACAAAAGCTCCGAATTAAACCTCTAATAACACAATTATCTACACTTCCGCCGGTTCTATCTGTCTGTAAGTTAATGTATCCCTTACGTACGGGGTGGACTGAGCCAAGGGACTCCGAGGCAATCCCGATAGTGAAAATATGAATAATTTACATTTAATAATATTTTGTGACATTTGACAATATAAAGCTCAAGTTAGAGCGAACATTAACTGTATTACTGACTAATAATACCAATATCTTCATTATTGTTAGACGTGCCTGTCACTGCAGTTACGGTGTCGCGATATTTTGTCGCGCGTATATATCGCACGACAAAGTATCGTCATCCCACTATTTATTACTTCGACCGAAGTAATAAATAGTGGGTCGATCGAAGATTTATAATCTTCTTTATTTATAGATTATAGAGTATTATAATAGATAAATAATCGATAAACGCGGGTGTCATGTTGCAGTGGCTGAGCAGTTGTATATCGCCAATTGAGCAAGTAACTCCAATGCTAAATGGATCTACAATACTACCACTTAAGTCACATCGGCTATATTTGGCGGCGCAGAATACCACAACCTACCGCCGAGTCAAACCGAATAAAAATATAAGTGAAATAACGAACTTAAACATAAGATTTGAATTCCTAAAACAACAGGACTCGCGCTGTCTCGCTCGTAATACTTGTATGTCGCGGCGCCGCCGGAACTCCAGACTTGGCGCGTACGCCTCAGCCAATAGCAGACGTTTATCTACTCGCCATGCAAAAAATTGATTCCTGCGCAGGTACACCGGTGTAACTTATAGTAGTAGTAATGTGCCGACTTATGCAAATATTTAACGCTGTAGAAATACATGAGGCTGATGTTTCAATTCCCAAATATACGAATTCATACCACCCGTAGCATAGGATCCGCGACGCCGTTTATATCGCTATAAGATATTCTCATCTCGCTCTTTGATATTACGGAGAACAAGATGGCGATTGTCGATAAACGTTGTTGCGCCTGCCATGCCACGGGACAGGAACGTGTTACGTAATGTTTATTTTATATATATTTTTCTGTTACTTTTCAATAGATTACGGCAAGTCTTTCAATAGATCTCTCTCAGTGACTTTTGCAACTTTTGGAATCAATAAATTGTACAGTTTGCCACGGATAGACGTTAGATAAACACACGTGACCGAAGCCTAGAGCAAAAGCTTGCTTGCTTCTCGTGTGTGTAAGTGGCCAACACTGCTGTCTTAAGGCATCTGACACTGCCATCAATGATGACAACCGGAACCAAAGGTCCAACGTGTCTTCTGAAACACGAATGAGCTCGAGATATTTTTACCCCACCCCAATGGGGACCGCGCCCTGGGTTGCTTAACATTCGTTAGCGCTAATAATGCACAGACCCACTGGACCATCAGGCTCCTGATCTTCGAGCAAAAGCTATTTTAGAATATAGAAAAGGGGAGATGTAATGTATTCATACTTAATAGTTTAGCAATGAAGTTTGAATACATTACCAAGTATTCATTCATCAAGCTGAGTGATAAAAAATTGCCTATTATGCATATATAATATATATAATAGCATTCGAAGATTAATTAACCTTTTCGACAGTTGAAAAATCAGCCTCCTACGAACCAACAGACAGAGTACCTACACCTGTTTACATGATGCTGCACATCTTCTTGAGATCGCTCTCGTCGGGGTCCAGTGCGTCCGGGTCTCGGTGAGGCGTCCGGTCGGACACGTCCGGCAAATACGATTCGCAGTCCAGGCCTGGGAGGAAAATTACTCGTAAATCTATTTGATAACGTTCTCCTTAGAAATCTGCACACATTTTTCGTTGTGGTAAAGAAAGAGCTTTCAAAAATATAAAAATAATACCTTGATCAATATCAAATCCAAATCAAAAACTCTTAGATATAATGGTCACAAAGTCACAATATTTTAGGCCAGTGCGGGGTCTATGGCGCCCGGCGTCCCAGCTGATACAAATTCTTATTGCATCACACCTCTTTCGTAGAACAGCAGATATGTCGACGTGGAGAATACAGCCGGCTCGGGTTCGGACCCGGGGTCCCGGGCGGTGCTAACTCTATTACAACATACCTTGTCTCTCGTAGAACAGCAGACAGGCCGAGGCAGTGTCTGTCTCGGTCCCGGGGTCCCGGCAGGTGCTAAATCTATTACAACAGACCTTGTCTCTCGTAGAACAGCAGACAGGCCGAGGCGGAGTGTTTCGGCCCCGGGGTCCCGGCAGGTGCTATACTCTATTACAACATACCTTGTCTCTCTTAGAACAGCAAACAGGCCGAGGCGGAGTCTGTCTCGGACCCGGGGTCCCGGCTGGTGCTAACCCTGTTACAACATACCTTGTCTCTCGTAGAACAGCAAGTAGGCCGAGGCAGGGTCTATGTTGGGCACGGGCTCGGCCTCCGGGCGCGCGGGGTCCCGGGCGGTGGCGAGCTCGCGGCAAGAACTGTCGTTGTAACACAACCAGGCGCCCGCGGGGTTCCGCGCGTAGGCCACGTAGTGCCCGCCGCTCATCTGCCCGCTGTGCGACTGTGGGGGGGGGGACGGGACATATCAACCACTATAATGAAGGTTTTCTTTTAAAAAATCCTATGCTAGTCTCGAAGAGAACAAAATAGAATATACCAGCTGCTTCTTTTCTCGCGCAGAGCGTAAAAGCCAGTCAAGAGATTGGGCCAAAATCTATAGAATCGTGTTGTGGCGATGTGAATAATCCATCACTATTTTGATCCCGCTTTCCACCTTTACGCTAACTAACACGCTTAACGTAGCCTGGGATATGCAGCGTATAACATAACCAACGAAGTTCCCGTGTAGGGGCGACTGAGCCCGTCAAAATGAACAACTTTTCCTATCCCTAGGTCCCTAGGACCAAAGCTGGGACCTAAAAAAAAATACATTTTCATACAAAAGTATTCGGTCGGCCCGACAATTAGTATGAAAATGTCAAAAAAAAATTGAGATCCCAGCATTGGTCCCATAGGAAAAATTGACCATTTTGACGGACTGAGCGAGATCGTCGTTGGTCATATTACACGTTGTATATATTTCAACTTCCCGCGACTTCGTCCGCGGCAATTTCTGTTATTTTGATTAATTCGTTTTTTTATTAGTATAGATGAATAATTTTCCCCCGTTTTCTAAACATTTTTGATTGATGCTTCGCTCCTGTTGGTCGCAGCGTGATGTTTTATAGCCCTAAGCCTTCCTCAATAAATGGACTATCCAACAAAAAAAATATTTTTTCAATTTGAACCAGTAGTTCCTGAGATTAGCGCGTTCAAACAAACAAACAAACTCTTCAGCTTTATAATATTAGTATAGATAAAAAAGGATTATATTGCATGGCGCGCCTTAAATAATGCTATAAACAACGCACAACATCACGAAACCTATGCGTGTCGGGTCGCCATTCGGACGTCAACGGACGTGAGCACGCGCCAATATGTTGCTTGACAAGGAGTACTTTAAAATCTTAATTCATTGACGTCAATTTTGAAATCCAATATGACGGGCACAACAATCATCATTTCGAGTAGGTGTCACAGTCAATCGACACCACTCCAATCACACCCTGGTGTCAGAGTTCTTCGGAACCGCTTTTCGGCCTCTGACGTGGTTCCTTCAACGACTACCAGATGGCAGCCGGGACCACCGGCTGAACATGCCTTCCGAAGCACGGAATCATCTTCATTATCAGACAATCAGGTGATTCAAGCCTGCAATGTCCTAAACAAACTGGAAACAACAAAGTATGCTTCCGGTGGGAATCGAACCCACGACCCCCGGGTCAACAGGCAAACGCCTTTACCACTGGAGCACGGAGGCTGGCACAACAATGAAAAATCGACATAGGTGTCGTTTTCTAGGTTTATTGGGGTGTAGATCACGAAAATAACATCATTTTGGTAATCCAAGATGGCGGACGCCAATTTTTTTTTTAAAGTATTCATTAAAAGAAACAACATAGGCGCCGTTTCCTGGTTTTTTTTTTAAAATTTAGATTTTGAAAATGACGTTAGTTTTGGAACCCAAGATATGAAACATCAATAAAGGTCTAAAAATTCTAGGCTATTCGGGGTGTAAATTACAAAAATTTTATGAAACATCAGTTTAGGAATCCAAGATGGCGGACGCAAATTTTCATAAAAATCGACATGGGTATCGTTTTCTAGGTTTTTTGAGATTAAGATCTCAAAAATGACGTGCGTTTTAGTATCTAAGATGGCGGACGCAAATTTTTGATAAAATAAATCAACATGTGTGTCGCTTTCTAGGTTTTTTGGAATTTAGATACGTCCGTTTTCGAATCCAAGATGGCGGACGCTGATACCATTTGAAGTCTGCCCGTTTGTTGTACTCACCACAACAGCATAGAGCCTGTACTTGAGGTCAAAGGGGTCCTGGTCTTTGAGCAGGTGGTGCTGGTGGTAGTCCACCAGGTTGTCGTCGGTGACGGGCGTGGTGGCCAGGCTCGTGGACTCCAGTCTCTCCCGCGCGCGCACTTCCATGGACTCACGTTTCCGCCTCTCCATCTGACAACATTTTTGTAACCATCGAAAGAAGAAAAAAGTACAGAGGTCAACGGAAAAAGATCTTTTTCAGATTGGCCTGGGTGTTGGATGTTTATCTATATATGTATTAGTTATAAAATAAAGCATCGTTGAGTTAGTATCCCATAACACAAGTCTCGAACTTAGGCGCCAAACAGACGAGCAGCACTTTGTTGTCGACCAGTCAACTGCAAGCTGTCGACAGATGGAACTGCAACTTTCGATAAAGCCAACTGCAGCTGTCGACATAGCACGCTACAGCTGTCGACCGCTGCAGCCCATTAACGACTGCAAAAATGCTGCTGCTAAACAGTGCCGACAGCAACACTTTGCTGTCGACCAGTCAACTGCAAGCTGTCGACAGCTGCCGTTGGCTTTTCGACAGCTGCAGTTGTATCTTTTAACTTGCAGTTGACTGGTCGACAGCAAACTGCTGCTCGTGTGTTTGTTGGCTTACTTTGGGGCTAGCTCAATCTGTGTGATTTGTCCGTATATATTTATTATTTATTACCTTCGGTCTGACTTTCTTCGCCTCTGGAACCTCTTTGACAACTTCGTCGTCACTCTCGCTCTCCGAAATATGGTCGTTGAGTTCTAGAAACAGCGACTCTCGCCGCTTGAATATGTTGTTGATCTCCATGTGCCTCAGAATGGTCTCCTGTGGGAGAGTAGTTCATGAGCCTACTGCAAACATCCTACGACTCTTTTTAAATAACCTATGTTTTCCACTGCTGGGCGAAAACACTCTAATCTCTCTCTACTTGCCTCTGTCTAATGTTAACCTCAACCAGTCTTATTGAAAAGCATCTAAATCCTCCAGCGCTTTCTCAGCTTACCTCGGCGACGACGACCATCTTCATCTACGACTTATGACTGTCGATGTATGAGTTTGTTCAAGGTGATAAGGTCGACTTTTGCTTGTGGGGATTATTTTAAAGTAAATAGACGTGTGATCTCAATGCTTGTTTATTTGCGACTAATTTCACACCTTCAATGTTCTTAGGACTGTATTCACACATAGCTAGGTATACTCTCTCATACAACTCGCGGTTCTAAACTGGACATTCCGCCCACCAAGAACCCTAGTTCTTTATAACAATCTCAAAGAAAATAAATTTCTAGTGTAAACAAACACTTAGTAACCTATTAACACTCAAAAGCAATTATCTCACTTAACTATAAAAGAAAATTATTATAGCAAAAAAATGTAAACAAGAAACTGAAAATAAATTCTCAGCAAATTAACAAAGACGTGGACGACTTAAGTACCTAAATTAGAATAGCCGCCCACCGTGACATATTAGACTCGAAGACACAAACTAAAACAAACTTATAGCATAAATCTCAGTAAACTCTTACATCTACTCAACAATATAACTTACTCTCTTAAGAATAAAAATATACTAAGTTATATAAATCTACTCATGCTCAGAAAAACTTATGCTCGAAACAATAATTTTAATAGAATTTCTTAACAAATAATTTTAATCAAGACTTTAGATTCACTTTGTTATGACACAAAGTTTACTCACTGGACGCTTAAAAATGCCTGATTTACATTTAACAGAAACAACTCGTGTAATCTTATCAGGACCAGGATATTTTTCGACAATCCTACCTAAAATCCATTTAGCAGGAGGAATATTGTCTTCCTTTAATAACACAATATCTCCTATCTCAAATTCAGTACAATTTTTGTTCCACTTATATCTTTGTTTAAGGTTAACCAAATATTCTTTGTACCACCTATTCCAGAAGTCAGATACAATTTTTTGCGTTAAGCGCCATCTGTCCAAACCAACTACATTATACTTAGTATAATCCTCATCTGCGATATTTAACAATGGCTCGCCTACCAAGAAGTGGCCTGGTGTCAGGGGTAAAGGATCGTTTGGATCGTCGCTTAGTAAACTAATAGGACGCGAATTTAAACACGCTTCCACTTGCGCTAGAACCGTCGCCATCTCCTCATATGTAAGAGTGCTATTACCAACAACTTTTCGCAGATGGCCTTTAGTGCTACGCACGCATGCCTCCCACAGACCTCCGAAATTAGGGCTATGGGGTGGCTGGAAATGCCAAGTCGTCCTTTCCAGCGTAAGCTGAGCCGCTATCTCCTCAGGTAATTGTGACTTAGCACTGTGAAACATCTCTCTAATCTCTCTCTCCGCACCTACAAAATTAGTGCCATTGTCACTGTACAGATCTTGACAATGACCTCTGCGAGCAGTGAAACGTCTGAACGCTGCAATGAATCCCTTTGAGGTCAAGTCCGACACTGCCTCTAAGTGGACTGCTCGGGTTACCATACACACGAACACACAGATGTATCCCTTATATGATTTTGCTCCTCGACCAGGTGAAAATCTTAACTGTATAGGACCGCAAAAATCCAATCCAGTGGATTTGAATGGTTTACTCGGTTTCAATCTCGCCTCTGGCAATAAGCCCATCAATGGAATACTCTTTCTGGTCGAGTACCTTGCACAAATGACACACTCCCTGTAAACCTTCTTGACTCGTTCCTTACTGCTTAAAATCCAGTACTTTGCTCTCAGAAAATTAAGCATGATTTGTGGACCGCCATGCTTCGTTTGATAATGGGCATCGACAATTAACAGCTTGGTAAAATGATTTTTACCAGGCATAATTATTGGATGTCGCGTATCATAACATGCGTCCGATTGAGTTATACGTCCAGATACTCTTAAGACCCCTCTTTCGTCCAAAAAAGGGCAAAGAGTACGGAGTTTACTCTTTTTAGCTACACAACCTACAGCCTTTAACTGTTTTATCTCCTTTTGAAACTCAAACTCCTGTACTTGTCTTATGCATACTAATAATGCCATATTCATTTCCTCGACAGTTACATATTTTGAAAAGTTAACTCTATAATTTTTCGGAACTTTTAAATTCAATACTCTTCTGCAATATGACATTACTCTCAACAATCTCGTCAAAGATGAAAATTTTAACCAAATGAACTCATTTTCATCAGGACCCGAAAAAACAGTAAAAGCCTGTACTCTCTCCTCTTTATGTGTATCTACTACTCTCGTCTCAATATTTATGTGACTATTTGCAAGCCACTCTGGCCCTCTTAGCCACAGTGGGTGATCTATCAACTCTTTAGGCGACACACCTCGCGAAGCACAGTCCGCGGGATTTGACTCTGTAGGTACGTGACTCCACTGCTCAAACTCCATAATATTTAGAATGGTGGAAACTCTATTACTCACAAAAGTAGTCCAACGTGATGAACCACCTTTGAGCCACGCCAAGACGACTGTGGAGTCCGTCCAACCGCGTAAATCCTCTCTAGGTATGTCCATTACCTGTGAAACCTCCAGTATTAGCTTTGCTGCTAGAGCTGCCGCTGACAATTCAAGTCTCGGGATCGATATCTCTTTCTGAACTGGCGCAACTTTGGTTTTGGCCGTCACAAGGTGCACGTGTACTATATTTGACTCGTCTATTACTCGTGCATACACTGCCGCCGCAAAAGCTGCCCTCGACGCATCTGAGAATACGTGCAGTTCAGTCTTGGAGCCTCGTGTGACATTCAACCATCTCGGTAATGTAAATTGTTTTAAATCAATTAGGCTTCTCCTATAAGCTAGCCACTGATTTAGCAACTCCTCTGTCAAACAATCGTCCCACTGCAAACCTGACTGCCACAAGCGTTGAATGAACATTTTAGCAACAACTACTACTGGTGCGATCCAACCTAACGGGTCGTATAATTTTGCAACATCAGAGAGGACTTGCCTCTTAGTGACGGGATTCTTGAAATCAGGTAAATTTAACACATATTCAAAGTTATCAGTTTCCCTGCACCAACTCACTCCAAGAATTTTAATTGATTTATTTAATTTAATAGGATCTGATCTCTCCTCCTCATTTAAACCTCTCATTTTCTCTAACAAACTCTCACAATTACTGTTCCATTTTTGAAGTTCAAACCCACCTGACTTCAATAACTCCGTCATCTCCTCGTAAATGCTTAAAGCTGAAGCTTCATCCTCTGCTCCGCTGATTAGATCGTCCATAAAATAGTCCTCTTTGGTTACCCTCGCCGCTAATGAGTACCTTTGTTGCTCCAACTCTGCAAGTCTTTGTAAAGACTTGACGGCCAAGTATGGCGCACAAGCTGTCCCGAATGTCAGTCTCAAAAGTTTGTAGTCTCGTATAGGCTCTGATCCGTCAGAAGTAAATCTCCACACGACTCTCTGAAATTCAGTGTCCTCCTCAGCCACGCGAACCATCCTATACATTTTAACTATGTCCGCGACGATACATATCTTGTGTTTTCTCCATCTCATTAAAATGTGCCGAAGATCCTGCTGCAATTTCGGTCCGACCAGTAAGTCATCATTTAGTGACACATTGTTTGTGCCCTTGCTCGACGCATCAAAAACTACACGAACCTTCGTAGTCTCCTTATCCTCTCTAACCACTGCATGGTGTGGTAGATAAACGGCATTGTAATTCTCTCGCTCACTCTCAGTAATTAGTCTCATGTGATTCAAACTCAAATACTCACTTATCACTTTGTTGTACTCATCTCTCAGTGTAGGATTTTTATTTAATTTTCTCTCTAAGAACTCTAATCTCTTAACGCATATATCTCTCGAGTTGCCATATTGGCACTGAGGATCCTCCGATGAAAATGGTAATCTCACTACTAGCCTTCCATGACCATCCCTAACAGTAGTCTCATCATAATACTTCTCACATAATTTCTCCTCTCTTGTCATATCCTTTTGCAACATATTAGGCTCATCCTCCATCTCCCAAAATCTTTTAAGCAACTCATCTTCTCTTATTTGTATATGCATGCTTTTTACCTTTACCTTCTCCTGTTGCTCCTGCTCTCGTGATGCTCTTCCTGACAAAATCCATCCAAAAATGGTATTCTGCGCAATTAAACTTCTTTCAGGATTTTTCATTACGCCCTCCAACAATATTTCTCCATAAACGTCAGCTCCTAGAAGAATATCAATTTTACCTGGTGTGGTGTATGAGGGATCAGCTAAAGGCAAGTCTCCAATATCCGCCCACTCAGGCACACTAATTTTGCAGGCTGGAAGTAAAGAAGTTAGAGAATGTAACACATATGCATTTACAAATATAGTACTCTTAGGATTATGACAAGATTCAACGCGTAGTGAAACCGCGTATTTTATGCTCATACGACCATCTCCTAGTCCAGACACCCAACCACTTACTGGTTTGCGTTTAAGACCTAGTAATTGTACAGTGGCCTCAGAGACAAAGGAAGCCTGGGACCCTTGGTCCAGTAAACTACGTATAATTTGTTTACAACCAAATTTATTAACTACCTTAATTTTAGCGGTCGCTAGCAGCACGCTGTCAGGTTGAAGCCCTTTGGAAAATGCTACAGTAATTGGCGGGTCACCTCGTGATATACCAGTTGACGTCGCCTGCGCCACAGTCTCGCTCGCCGGTGCCGCTGCCACCTCCTGGCTAGTACCTCGATCCTCTTTCTCAAAATGCAACATCGTATGATGTCGTCTCCCGCATTTTCTGCAACTCGATTGTCGACACTTAATTGCTGTATGTGTGGGCGACAGGCAATTAAAACATAGTCGACTATTTTGCACGAAGTCTTGTCTGTCTCGCGGAGTCATCAGCTCGAATTGTTTGCAGTGATAAACGAAATGATTTTCACGACACTTGGCACACTCGATATCTTTGTCCTTCGGTTTGTTTGCAATTGATGTATGAAACGATTTAGCCTTCGCTACAGTTTTGACTGGCGGTGATGGGCGTGTCAAAGTAGTATCAATCATCTCCAATGCTCTGAATCGAGACTCCAAATACTCACGAAGTTGGTCCCAGGTAGGTAATTCATCGCCGATCATGTTCAGATGCTGTTCCCACAACTTCACCGAATCAGAGTCCAATTTGGAAACCACTAAAAACACAACTATTGCATCCCATGTACTCGTAGAAATACCCATATTCTCTAAAGACTTCAAACATGTCGATGTGTTGTCCACTAACTGCTTAATGGCTTGGGCCGACTCAGTATTAATTTTCTTCGGTGCAAACAAACTCCTCAAAACAGCATTACAATTGTATCTCTTATTATTATAACGCCGAACTAATTGTTTCCATGCCTCCTCATAATTAGCGTCGGTGGTTGAAAAGTTACGTAACAACTCGAGTGCTTCTCCAGAAAGATTTCCCTTTAAATAATGAAGCTTTTGTACAGGCGTAACACTCTTATTATTATGTATCAGGGATAAAAACATATCATAAAAGGATTGCCACTCTTGGTACTTTCCGGAAAAAATTGGCAAACTCAGACGTGGTAGTTTAATAACATTTTGACTATCACCAGCCGCCGCGGAGCCGGGCGCTGAGGGTACAAGTGTTTGCAACGTGTCTCGCAGCAACGTTTTGTATTGCACGTACAACTCCTCGAAAATCTCATAAACACCTTCCTTAAAATATGCTTCACTTCTTTCCATAGATGCTGATATGACCGCCTTATGTCCTTGTTTAAACTCCTTATATTGCTCATCTAACATTTCTAATTTCGTTTCTACATAAGGCCGTTTAAGTCTTTCTTTAGGTGTTTTCTTAAAGTTTTTCTCTGTCCTCCGCAAGTTGTTTAATGACTCCTCTTGAATAGCTACAAGTTTCTCCATAGTGTAGCTTACGTAATAACTCGCTCACTCGATAATCCTCACAAGCAACGTAGGTCACTTAGGTACCCTAAGATAATGTCCGTAGTAACTCACAGAATACTATACGAAATCACACAATACGTATAAAGTTTTGTTGCTCAACTCACTCACTCAAAGTTTAGTTCTCAAAATCTCGTACAGAAGTTCCGTAAATCACATAAAACAACAAAGTTTTAACACTCGCACTCAATGTCATAAACAACTCATCATTAAGTTATTGCAAAAAATGCACTACGCCGGCCGGTTCCTTATCTCTCCGCAGGTAGCTACCGATCCTTTTGTTCTCGCGGTCGGGTCGCCTGGCTCAATTATCCGGTTCGTTATGGACCAAATGTTCAAGGTGATAAGGTCGACTTTTGCTTGTGGGGATTATTTTAAAGTAAATAGACGTGTGATCTCAATGCTTGTTTATTTGCGACTAATTTCACACCTTCAATGTTCTTAGGACTGTATTCACACATAGCTAGGTATACTCTCTCATACAACTCGCGGTTCTAAACTGGACAAGTTTTATTCCTAAATTAACGGTCAAGTTACTTAGTATATAAATTTTCTGCTTCTAATAAAGTTACATCAAAAAGCGGCCTTGAAAAGTTTTTATTAATAAATTTAGATTCTATATTGTCCGAAAGTGACGTACCACTTTCTGACAATATAGAATATAAATTTATTGAACTTTGATGGATGGTGGAAGTAACGAAAGAAGTTTCTCAAAGTAATGTTTTTTTGAAAAAAGCCTTAAAAATTATCATCATCAGGCATGACTTCATTCAAAAACGCTGTTCATTACACCATAACACAACAACGCGAAGGATATGGAATATAAAAAAAATATTTTACTACAAAAAAATGGCCAAGTGGCTACTAAGTACTCCGCACGTACCTGTGGCACCGAAGCGAGGTAGTCCGTGGGATCGAAGTCCGTGAACGGGAAGTTGACCACCTTCTGGGACTTGATCCATTTGTTGTTCACGTATTGGAATCGTTTAAGGTGAATTATCTGAAATGGAGATGTATGTTTTATAAAAAGGATCTTCCTTGTGAATACAAAAAATACAGAATTAAGAAGTTTATTTTCGTAAATGTAATCACATTAAATATTATGATTGAATTTTATTCTAAATGATACTAATCGATGAAATTGTTACTTGGCTAGGGTTCGGGATTTGGGTCGAATATCCAACACGCAAAGCATTCGTGGTCTCGGTTCATTGCTTGGTCGTAGAAATTATCACTCGAACGCAAATAATATTTGACTACATAAACTCGTGGTCAACTGATTGTCGAACGCCTCGTCCGTTTCTGCGCGCGTCCAGGCACTCGGAGCTGGTGAAGGCAGCACACAGACATGTAGTTACCAGCACGGGCGGCAGCCGCCAGATCTGCAGCTTCTTGGTGGCGGGCTGCGCGCTGCGGCAGCGCGCGCAGGCGTAGCGCGCGTCCAGGCGCTCGGAGCTGGTGAAGGCAGCACACAGACATGTAGTTACCAGCACGGGCGGCAGCCGCCAGATCTGCAGCTTCTTGGTGGCGGGCTGCGCGCTGCGGCAGCGCGCGCAGGCGTAGCGCGCGTCCAGGCGCTCGGAGCTGGTGAAGGCAGCACACAGACATGTAGTTACCAGCACGGGCGGCAGCCGCCAGATCTGCAGCTTCTTGGTGGCGGGCTGCGCGCTGCGGCAGCGCGCGCAGGCGTAGCGCGCGTCCAGGCGCTCGGAGCTGGTGAAGGCAGCACACAGACATGTAGTTACCAGCACGGGCGGCAGCCGCCAGATCTGCAGCTTCTTGGTGGCGGGCTGCGCGCTGCGGCAGCGCGCGCAGGCGTAGCGCGCGTCCAGGCGCTCGGAGCTGGTGAAGGCAGCACACAGACATGTAGTTACCAGCACGGGCGGCAGCCGCCAGATCTGCAGCTTCTTGGTGGCGGGCTGCGCGCTGCGGCAGCGCGCGCAGGCGTAGCGCGCGTCCAGGCGCTCGGAGCTGGTGAAGGCAGCACACAGACATGTAGTTACCAGCACGGGCGGCAGCCGCCAGATCTGCAGCTTCTTGGTGGCGGGCTGCGCGCTGCGGCAGCGCGCGCAGGCGTAGCGCGCGTCCAGGCGCTCGGAGCTGGTGAAGGCAGCACACAGACATGTAGTTACCAGCACGGGCGGCAGCCGCCAGATCTGCAGCTTCTTGGTGGCGGGCTGCGCGCTGCGGCAGCGCGCGCAGGCGTAGCGCGCGTCCAGGCGCTCGGAGCTGGTGAAGGCAGCACACAGACATGTAGTTACCAGCACGGGCGGCAGCCGCCAGATCTGCAGCTTCTTGGTGGCGGGCTGCGCGCTGCGGCAGCGCGCGCAGGCGTAGCGCGCGTCCAGGCGCTCGGAGCTGGTGAAGGCAGCACACAGACATGTAGTTACCAGCACGGGCGGCAGCCGCCAGATCTGCAGCTTCTTGGTGGCGGGCTGCGCGCTGCGGCAGCGCGCGCAGGCGTAGCGCGCGTCCAGGCGCTCGGAGCTGGTGAAGGCAGCACACAGACATGTAGTTACCAGCACGGGCGGCAGCCGCCAGATCTGCAGCTTCTTGGTGGCGGGCTGCGCGCTGCGGCAGCGCGCGCAGGCGTAGCGCGCGTCCAGGCGCTCGGAGCTGGTGAAGGCGCGCAGGCAGTGCGCCAGGTCCACGGGCCGCCGCGCCTCCGCCAGGCACGCCGCCACCGACGAGTGCGCGCGCCACGCCTGCGGATCCACCACGTTTCAGAGACAATCCCAAATTAACCCCGATCCACAAACAGGGGGATTGCTGCGACATTAAGAATTTGAGGCATATCTCTAATTGTCAGCAATTGCGAAATTATTTGAATCTTTAGTACAGGTAAGAATCTTGACGCATGTTTAATCAATTCTTTTTCTTAAGATTCTTAAGAGAAAGGTCAACCACGTCAAATCTTATGAATTATGTAACTAATATATTCAATTCATTTGATGAAAAGTTAAGGTAGATGCCATCTATACAGACTTCTCAAAGGCATTTGACGTGGTAAACCATTTCCTGCTTGTAAAAAAACAGGGACATTCTGGAATTTGTGGATCTTCGTTTTAATGGTGTGGGTCATATCTTCTCAACAGGTCGCAATTGGTGGTCATAAGAGGATTCAAGTCAGAGGCTAAACAGTTATCATTGGGCGTACCGCAGGGCTCGCATATCGGGCCTTTGTTTTTCCTTATATTTGTGAATGATTTGGGTAAAATTATATCATCAAAATATCAAACGTTCAATTATATCATCAAAATAAAAACCGTGGGTCAGGGTCAAATAATTCATTATTTGCAAGATATTTCAATAACACTCCTTAAACCATTAGTCGCAGAGGTAGTTTAGATATATGGCCAACCCATTGCAATTTAGAATCTATTGTGATTCCTTTAAAACGTAGTATTGTCCATTAAAGCTATTTTTGCTTATCTATCAGTATGTCATTACAACTTCGTCTCACGTTGCGATTGGAAGAAAATCAATATGAAATTACAGACAAAGTAGTATTCGCCGTACTAGTGGTCCATTTTGAATATGGCAATTAGCAAATTGCCCATGACACATCAGAGATGTGACCCGTACGGTACAACTTGTTTCCTAATTATATTAGACAAGTCATTGACATAGACTATAACAAGTAAAGGTCCTAAGATTGACCCTTGCGGTACGCCGATTTTGATATAAAAACCCTCTGATTTAACTCCATTCATATCGACAGTCTGCAGCCATCCCATGGTCAAACCAAAACACCCCCCCCCCCCCTTCTTTCACCCTAGTACCATTAGGTACTATTAAGTCGCATAAACAAATATTAGTGATTTTTCATGTCAAGACTGTGTAACTGATGTGACAGTAAATGTCAGGGCTCCTTCAATGATGGAAAGCCGAGGTGGTCAAGAGAGAATAACTCATGACAGCGAGGGAGAGCCGGAGCCGTAACTTATAGTAAGTAAACACGACAACCCCTTTTTGTTCCGACAAATATATGTTACGTAGGCCTACCTTTTCCCTGGTAGACTGGTACCGCAGATGCAGCGCGGTTGGATCCCAGTCTATAGCGAGCAGTACTTTCCGCCAGCTGCCACGCATCGCGCTCAAGTCTAGGTACTTCAGTTCGCCATTTTCCGTGTGCTCCTAAAGACAAAAGATACACTCAATGTTAATTTCTTTGGACTTTCCACAATAACTACAAGTTGATTATTAGACAAGGTTTATAAAAGAAAAGACAAATTAATCTGGACTTTCATACATCAAGCCTTATATCTCTGAAGTTTATATCATCAAGACTAAAACAAAATCCGCACTGTTGTCGTAATTTTATTACTACATAACTATTTTATTGTACAGACTTTTCAATACCAGCATAATGTGTCAGACTCACTAACGAAGGGTAACCAAAAATAAAAACGCCTAAAACACGATTTCGTTAGGGCCGGTTAGTTCTTCAATTTGTTTTTATTATTTGTTGCTATAGCTGCAATTGAAATACACATTTTGTGAAAATTTCAAGACTACTTATCACGGTTCAATAGATACAGGAGTGTTCGCACAGATGTGTCCGTGACTTCTTGTCACGGATAGTCTAATCGGAGTCATAAGTATTAGTCGGAGTCTTAAAAATTATGAAATAAGTGTAACGTAATTTTCTTCTTAATTCACATTAACGGTGGCATTTTAGTTTGTAAGGGGTGTGCCCATTAATTACGCGAGGCGATTTTGCCCCCATTCTACAGGAGCGGGGGCTTCCCCATGGTGAGATCTCGTAAGATTTTAATCGAACCCCTCCTTCCCCTCTAAATCTCACGTGAGAACTTTCTGTGCAAGTCCCCCTCTCTCCTTAGCATGAGATCGGGTGAGATTAGGCTCGATCACCCCCCCCCCCCCCCCCCCCCCAAACCCTTCACGCAATGGGCGCTGCCCGCCGCTGGCGCAATTAGTATGGATAATTATGACTCCACTTTTGACGCTAGACTGGAATGCTAGGAATGCTACAATGTTTTAAAAGAGCAAGTTACCTCATCGTACGCCGCTAGCCTGCTGCTGGCCTGTCTCTGCAGTTTGACCCTCGCGGCCGGCGACTCGCACGCCGCGTCGATGGGGGAGTCGGGCCTGGCTTCTTCCGCGCGAACTATACTAGGCCTTTTTCGAACCCGGGGTGCAGTACCTAATAGTAAACATTTTTTACATTTTATCATTTGTCCATTAGGAGCTTTTCAAGTACTACGTAAGCCAAATATAATTAATTTTCCCCCCTCCCCCCTTGTCAGCAAAAGTAAGACAAGTTCTTCTCTCTCCTTCATTCTCATGCAGCCTTACAAGCGTCCCGGAAGTCTTGGGCAAAAAAAGTCGTGCCTTGCGTGCCTTGCCAGCCGTCCTTCCACGCCAGCATCACCAGCCTAGCTATCCCCGTCGCATCGCAAGCTCCATCTCCGGCCCCCAATCACAAGGGAAATAGGGTTATGGAGTAAATTATCAGACGGGCGTATACGACCATGCCCTTGTTAACTTTATTCCAATATACACGGTGAAACTTTGATCGTTCTGGACCCTTAAAGGGATGATTCAGCCCGTTGATAGAAACAACTTTTCCTATGGGACCAATGCTAGGAACTCAAAATTTTTTTGCGTTCCCATACAAATTGACCGGGCGGCCGAAACTTTTGTATGGAAATGCCCAATTTTTTTTGAGTTTCCAGTATTGGTCCCATAGGAAAAGTTGTTTATATCAACGGGCTAACGTGTCAATGTGCTGTTGCCGGAGAAACCCCACCTAACATGTTTTTTTCGGCAACTCACTACATCAGTCCGGAGTCTTTTCAGCGACTTCCAGACTGCCCAGGGAAGATTGCTCACCGTGCCTGCAGTGTGTCGCTCACCGTGCCTGCAGTGTGAGTCACCGTGCGTATAGTGTTTGACTCACCGTGCCTGCAGTGTTTCACTCACCGTGCCTGCAGTGTTTCACTCACCGTGCCTGCAGTAGTTCACTCACCGTGCCTGCAGTGTGTGAGTCACCGTGCCTACAGTGTGACACACCGTGCCTGCAGTTTGACTCACTGTGCCTGCAGTATTTCACTCACCGTGCCTGCAGTGTGTGAGTCACCGTGCCTGCAGTGTTTCACTCACCGTGCCTGCAGTGTGACTAACAGTACCTGTAGTGTCAGTCACCGTACGTGCAGTGTTTGACTCACTGTGCCTGCAGTGTTTCACTCACCGTGCCTGCAGTGTGTGAGTCACCGTGCCTGCAGTGTGAGTCACCGTGCCTGCAGTGTCACTCACCGTGTCTGACGAGCGGCGCGGTGTCGGCGGGCAGTGCGCAGCCGCGACACAGCGCGGGCCAGCCGCACGCGCCGCACCACGCGCCGCCGCCCGCCGCGCTCACCAGCCGCAGCGTGAACGGGAACTCGTAGCCCAGGCTGTCGTCGCTGCGGGGTGACCATTTGTTACCACGGACAATTCAAACATTCGATTCATATTTTAGTATATGGGTGACCGCGTTTGGCGAAGTTCCCCGAGGACGAGATCTAGTTACATCGATTTTTCACCCCGACACACACAAATTTCATCGTAATCATTGGAGTCATTGCTGAGCTCCTAACATACCAGCGTGATTTTGAACCTACTAGCTATATTGAAATCTGGGAATCAAGATCCCTAATGGAATACAGAATTGCAGAAAAAAAGGTAAATAAAGAAAAAAGACATTTGACATTGACACTTTTAACCTTCCATAGAGATTCGTTGAGCTGATCGGCGACTATTTATGAGAAATCTATTTTTTTTTTGCAATCAGCTTTTTTTTCTTGCAATTCTGTATTCCATTAAGGATTCCGAGATTCCAATATAGCTAGGAGGTCCAAAATCACGTTGTATATTTGAAGTTATTATTATGGTGACAATTCGTGTTGTATGAGATATTGTAGATATTGGAAGTTGTAATAGGTTCTTTATTAGTAGTGAACTTGTTTTACATGTCCAAGACTGTGTGACTGAAGTGACAATAAATGATTGACTCCTTCTCTGATGGTAAGCCAAGGTGGGCTAGAGAGAATAAATAGTTAAAGCTGTATTCTCATAGGAGCCAGAGGCGGGGCCGTACCTTACCATCTGAGACAATCCCTTTTTCCGACATATTTATATAGATATATGAGACCTCGACCGTCCTGGTCTTTTTGTAAAAATAACAGTAATACATCGTTCTTGATAAACGACTCAATTTCACATTTAAATAATTATCAAACATTAACCGAAACACAAAGAATCACCGCTGATGCTACAATAAATCAATTAAAAAATATTCCAACTGAAATTAAACCCTTAGGAAAGACACATCTAGCTGAACATCATATTGATACAGGAGATCATGCTCCTATTCGTCAACGCTGTTATCGATTATCACCTAAAAAACAACAAGCATTAAAAAAAGAAGTTGACGAGATGCTATAGCTAGATGGTATCGAACCTTGCGAAAGCCCATTGCTTAACCCTGTAATTATAACACCAAAAAAAGATGGCACTTGGCGATTTTGTATTGATAGTCGTAAATTAAATGATATAACTAAAAATATGCATACAAATTACCTGTAATATCAGATATACTTGATAATTTAAAAGATTCTAAATATTTATCTTCCATTGACATTGCCAAAGCATTTTAGGAAATTCCTTTAAGAAAAGAAGACCGCCCTAAATCAGCTTTTTACGTCCCAATTAAAGGAATGTTTCAATTTAAAATTATGCCGTTCGGTTTAATTAACGCCCCACGTTGGGCGCCAATGTGAGACCTTAACAGTCCCGGCGCTCTAGTCGAGTTCCCACATATAATGACGTAGGGAGAACAGAAGACTCGACACACAACATGTATATACACACAACATATATATACAGGAATTGTTCGTTTAATCGTTTAGGACACATTGCATCTAAATTATACTTTCTGTACATAATTATGTAGAGATCCGTGTGAATTTTTTATTTTAAAATACTTTCCCGGACAGTCCTGCCCGCCTGTACGAATAGTCTGTGTACATGAATTAAATGATACAGACATTACAGAAAAAAGAGACATCAATGATAAGAAACTTCGTTGTTGTCACAATAGTCTCGTACATTTTTTGAGTTCCTTCTCCATCATCCACAAAAATATAATTCTGAAATATTTATGTAATAATATTATCAAGTATATCATATTAATATGTATCAAGTATGAAAACTCACCAATCTGTCGCGTGGTTGGATTGATCATGAGACGGCGGTCTAACGCTCAGCAATCTCGCGACCTATAGAAATTAAAAACAAAGTATATAACATATATGATTTTTACGATGAACAAAACTTAATACATAAAACATCAATGTTACCTGTGTCCATACTAGGGCGTACAGATCCCGCCCACTCATGCCTTCCCGCAGCGGCACTAACAGCGGCACTCCAAACAGAGCCGGCTTACATCGCTGCGACGGCAGGAAATAGGCGTCCGCTCGACATTGTTTTCTGCAATTGTATGCTTCAATATAGCCTTTATTCCACATGTATTTTGACTAGCTCCGTGGCGCAGCGGTCAACACGCCTGCCTGCGACACGGAGTGACCGGGTTCGATCTCCGGCCAGGTCAAGATGGAAAATGACCTTTTTCAGATTGGCCTGGGACTTGGATGTATATCTATATACATATATATTTTATAACAAATACATATTTGTTATAAAATATAGTATCGTTGAGTTAGTATCCCATAACACAAGTCTCGAACTTACTTTGGGGCTAGCTCAATCTGTGTGATTTGTCCGTATATATTTATTTATTTATTATTATTATTTATTTAGGTTTCCTATCTTGTAGGAGAACCCTGTTTGAGGGAATGGGTTTATTCTCGCTTCAAAGCGCTTAGACACTGTCTACCCAGCAGTTTTCATATATTACTTTATTGCATTCCATATATTATTTCTGGCTTTTCCTAAGCAATGAGATACTCAGCGCGCGTTTAATCGAAAATCTTTAAATTGTTATGCACAGATAAGGATTTGACATGACTTTCATAGACAACACACATGCAAAGTAAACATGAATGTATGCGTGAAATTTCTGATTCAGGCTGTTGACACATTCCTTAACGTTATCTGTTTTTCGGCCAATAGACAAGCGTTATTTCTAGGGTTGATCAACAAATTTACTGAATTTTATGAAACTTAGTTGATTAACATTAAGTAGCCTATCCTGTATCCTAGCTCAATTCGTTTAGGACCTATAAAAATAAGTAGCCTATCTTGTTACCTATTTTTTTTCTATGTTTAGTTGAGAAATCGTAATGTACGCGAATGGCCACGGGGTCAGCTAGTAAACAAATAAAACTGTTGGCTAAAAAAGGTACCAATAGTATATATTTTTTTTTAATTCAGCCAATTTACATAAAACAGTTAGCCTTATACAAGTGAATCAGAAAGGTTGCATTTCTTCGCTAGCTTAGAATATAGCTCACCTATGAACTGCCACTAAATACTGAATTTTCCCATTAACAGCTGGTCCGCTCTCCTCATTCATCCTGCACATATTAGAGGGCGAGGACCCGAACTTGACCTTCATCCGCGGACTGGGCGGCTTGACGTTGAGAGACTTGACGCTGAGGGTGGGAGAATTGCTGACGGTCCTCCGCAGGTCTTTGGGCAGCGTGTGGCTCTTGTCGGGCTGGTCGCAGTACTGTGCGTACAACGCGGTCGGCGGGCTCTGAGACATAACAATTTCCGATCTCGACCGCTGAAATCGATGACCGATTAATATGTAGTTGCGAACTACGCTACTGGACACGGCACGAGTGTAACATTCCCACTGAAAAGGGACTTTAATTCAATGTCATAAAGTGTAAAATCAAATTATATAGTCTGTTGTTTCGATTTTAACAGTAATACGGACACAGGTAGGATTCGAACCCACGTCCTTTAGGTTTACGCCCTAAGTGTGCTACCATTACACCACCGTGACTTCGAATCACCGCGTCGAATTCTCTCATCACATATTACCCCGTAGGGTATACGCATTTCAAGCATGCGTACTTCTTACATATTTTAAATTTTAATAATATACCGAGAATTGTAATGCTGTTTTAAAAACAATATAAGTAAGTTATACGGACTGTATAATTTAATTATTGCTTTGAAAAAAATATTCTATATCTAAAATTATGGTGTCCCATTAGGTAATTATTGAATTGAAGACACATAAACTGCTCATTATTATCGAAAGATAAATCAAAAGAAAGAAGTATTTGATACACCACAAAACACACACACAAGTGAAAGATAAGATAATGATTGAGATAAACAGTACATGACAAACAAATTTAAAGTATCAAAATCAAATAACATGAAATAAAAAATTTACTTTAAGAGTATTGTAATCATCCTTGTATTATTGATTATACTATAAGAAAATAAATAAAAAATCCTCACAACTTTAAAACTAGGCAATACTTCCTCATTCCTCTGCTACTGTCATCTGCAGCTAGGTTTGGCTAGGCTTTAGTTAATTACTATATTTAACTCGTTTTTATTTCAGTTAGTCAAATTCGCGATACCGAAGGCGACTTTCTGTTGGTACAACAAAGTATACAGGGTTATTTGAATAACATTAATAACCGCGCATGACTAGATTGCTAACATCATAAGTAACAAGTGTCTGAAGTGGCAGTTGGCGGGGCACATAGCGCGAAGAACCGATGGCCGATGGGGCAGAAAGGTACTCGAATGGCGACCACGTATCGGCAAGCTCAGCGTTGGACACCCACCGACCAGGTAATCCGACAACCTGTCCAAGGTCGCAGGAAGACGCTGGATGCAGGCCGCTTCCAACCGGTCATATTGGAAATCCTTGGGGAGGCCTATGTCCAGCAGTGGACTTTTTGCGGCTGAGCTGATGATAATGATGATAAACAACATGTTTGTTCTACGACTTTTAATAATTTGTTAGAATTAACTGTCATACAAAAATATTTTTTTTTTTTTGAAATTACTATTTAGCTAGCTCCAAGTGAGCTTTCGCTACTTCACCGGGCGTTTGAAGCGAGGGCAGAGTGCCCTCAACCTTTATAGGCAACATCACCAAAGGGCCCCCAGGAGGGACGGACCTCGGCTTTGGGCGTTGCCTGTGTGCGCAAGGCTTGGAGAGACAGCAAACTCTCATTTTGCCTGATGGGCCGCGTATGCGTGCATGCAAGCCTGAAGGGCCAATCTGAGAATCAATGGCAAAAGCCTTTGGAGAGCAGCAACTCTCATCTTTTGCCTTATGGGCCGAAAGCTACATTGCCAGAAGGGCCTATCCTGGGTAAAATAAATATAAATTAAATTTTCCGGTACAATGTTTACAACTCAACGCGCATCGCAAAGAAAGATAAAGTACGAGCGTCGGATCGTTCTTTCGTTTACGTATCTATATCGATCCTCCGGTTTCTCTAACATATATATATATTTACTAAATACATTAACGGGAATTAGCGTGAAAATACCGTTTTTCTCCAGACGTTTCGACCAGGTTGCACCAGCCGTGGTCACTGGATGACCACGATCCATGAGTCATCCAGTGACCACGGCCGGTGCAACCTGGTCGAAACATCTGTAGAAAAGTTTTCATACTGTAAATATGTTGTACATGTTGAATGCTGGGAGGGAATTACATTCGTTCGCAATTCGCATAATGAAAGAAAAAGGAGGAGGCGAATCTAGATATTGTGTGATCTTGTCTCCTACTTTCCGTAGTGTTTCTGTACCTATAGCAAATGAGCTTGAACTCCTCGGCATGAAATTGTCTTCTGACCTTAACTTCGGCACTTCCATCGAAACCAAAGCTCAAACAGCGGCCAAAAAGCTAGCCATCCTGAACAAGGTTAGGCGATACTTCACTCCAGGACAGCTCCTTACACTTTATACGGCGCAAGTCCGGTCATGCATGGAGTATTGCAGCCACCTTTGAGATGGCTCAGCCAAATATCAACTTGCCGCATTGGATTTGGTGGACCGCAGGGCCAGGAAATTAATAGGCGACCAAAGACTCATAAAAAATAAACTGCAAAGTCTTAGCCATAGACGCAAAGTCGCCAGCCTATGTGTCTTTTACAGCATATTCTTCGGAGAGTGTGCTCAAGAACTGCACGAACTCATACCACCTTCTCCTTTTTTCTATCAGGCGCACCGCTGGGTACCATCCTTACCTGGTTAAAATTCCTAACATTCGTACCAAGCGCTTTTCCTCTTCTTTTATTATGCGCACAGCTAAGGATTGGAATTCATTGCCTGCGTCTGTATTTCCGAGCGCATATAACCTGAATCTTTTTAAAGTTAGAGTGAATAGGCTTCTTCTGGGTGAACTCGCTCGATCCTAGACCATATCTTTGCCTTTGGCCTAGATTATGGTCAAGAGTAAACTCATTTAAAATAAAAAAAAAAAAAAAAAATATTGTACCAACAGAATATCGCTCTAAAGAGTACAGTGGGTGAGAAACATTATACACAAACATATAACATAGAGACATCAATATTAAACATACAATTTTGTTCGGCACGTAGAAGTCAGTAGCTACTTAGCATGGCGACGGCACTGAATACTTAGTCGATGTATACGATGTGTGATCTAACTATTGTACGAAGAAATTAATACAATGTAAACTCCATGTAACGTCACTCGATATAACGACAAACTCCCTAAAGCGTCGCAATCACTCGACTGGTTGGTTTAGCTTGTTTTCCACAAAATGACATACTCTTTATAGCGTTACATCCACTCTCAATAACGACAATAACACGTAATTATTAAGTTATAAACAGAAATCATTTAAGTTGCTAAAAATAAGTAAAACTGTAATTGTGTACGTTATGTTAAATTAACTGTCGACATCATACGTACCGAAGATCCAAAGAAATTCGATCTTTTAGTTACAAATTAGGATTGCCTTATACGCGAAGATCTATCTAATTCTATATAATGATCAAGGTAGCTCACAAGTTTTCACACTGTAAATATGATGTGTAAGAGAAAAATCACTGTGTATTGTCGCAAAAGTTTAATACGTGCAATAGTCGAAGTCTCCTAATCTTGGCTAATCTCAATAACGTCATAAAAATCGCAGTCCCTTCAATGTCGTTATATAGAGTACACATTGTATATGAAGGGTGTAAACAAAATATAGATACAGCACTATGGCCATGTCGGTATTGTTCAGTGTTAATAAGTATTGACTTGTATACAACGTTAGAAGAGTTATCATGCCAAATGGGAGTCAATGTTCCACTTTAAAGCCGGCTTTCTTCTAACTATTTGTGTATGTAAATCATATGAAAAATATTTAGTTGCAAAAAATTATTCGTAAGTAAATTGGCATCTAGTTTCCCCCATGTTTGCTGTGTCCTTGCAAGACGTCACTTGTTAACGTTTATCTTAACATAACAACTTCGAACTTGTGACTTGCAATAAAAATCTGAATCTGAAAGTCAGCCATATTAGCTGACGTAGTCGACGCCGTTGTGTACATACGATCATACATATTGATTGAAATGCATAGCGTGACCATAGGTCAATCAGTGTGTGGTCAACTTAACTCCGGAATAAACCTTCTTAGAAATACAAATTAGTTTCTACGACTGACGTGCCGCACTTTGAGCAGGATAGACATATACACGTAAAAGAGAAACCCTTACAACTTTCACTTTTACTATATGTCTGTCCTGCTCGGAGTGCGGCACCGCAGTGGTAGAAACCAAGGCATAAGGGCAGACCCGAACGTTCGTTTCATACAAGTCGTTTTTATGGCACAATCAAATGTTGGTCTGTTTTTATTGAATTCTTATACTCAGTTTACGTTTATTTATAAATATAGTATCGTTGTTATTATTCCACAAAACAAGTTCACATTGTGGGTCTTGTATAATCTGTGTAGTTTGGCCCTATGTATTTATTTATTTTACGATACTGACAACGCTGTAGAATTGCATTGACTCCATTTCGGCTCGCCCCATTTCCGTTTAACGTTGTATATTTCTCAGTGACTAGCTTAAACATCAAAGTACTTTATCTAGCCAATCAAAGCTAAATACCTTGTACACCGGCTCTGGACAAGACGCACGCAACATAGTTTATACATATGTACATCAATCAGAATGTTTTGGAGTGTCACTTGAACAATAAAATAAAATGGACGGTAGTCCCTTTAATCGGAGTGGGTTGACACCCCGCAGCCCGCCGCCCACCCCCGCCGCACGCGCTCCCGTGTCCCTGGAGGAAGGACAGCCAGAGATCGTGTCTACGGCCGAGATCCAGTCCTGGATGACCTCTATCGAACAGTGCCTTCAAGAGGTTTGCGCTATCTCTGCCGAAGGAAAGCTGAACTCGGACCAAAAATTAAAAATCAGCAATCTCTGCCGAAAGGTTGGTCATGGCACATCTCAGATGGCAGTACAATACCAGTCCTTGAAGCAAAAGGCCATACAATCTCATATTACTATTCAAGCCCTTAAAGAAAAACACGATCTGTCGCAGCGCCTTCAAGACCTGAAAACGAGCATTGAAACAAAACCCGCTTCAGGAGTGTCCTCTTTTAGTGACATGGTAAAAAAGGGAGCTAACAATTTCATTCAGCCCCCTAAAGTGAGTGCCGTAGCGATCTACCCAACGGACAAGCAGAAAAGTAGTGAGGAGACTAAGAATTTAGTACAAAAAATTATAAGCCCTGTCCAGATGCAACTACATGTACGAGGATTGAGGAAAACCAAAAATGGAGGAGTCATTATCAGCACCGAGAACAAGGCCGACGTTGAAAAACTGAAGCAGTCGACGCAACTTAAGACCTCTGGGCTCACTGTGGATGAGCCGCATAAACGTAAGCCCAGAATTGTGATAATTGGAGTTCCATCGTCAATGCCGGAAACGGAAGTATTTTCCTGCATTTATAAACAAAATTTAGCCGACAAGTTACCCGGCTCAACTTTGGAAAGTTTCTTGGCATCTATAAAGTTAAGCCATAAATCTGGGAAAAAGAATACCGAGTCCTGTAATTTCGTGATCGAAATTCCTGCGCACATACGAAGGGCTCTTATCACTAATGAAAGGGTGTTTGTGAACTGGTCTTCTTGTCCAGTGAGAGACTTCACTCTGGTGACCAGGTGCTTCAAGTGCCAGCAATATGGTCATGCGGCTAGAACATGCCGGGAGACGGTCAACACCTGCGGACACTGCGGTGTGGTAGGCCATGCCATGGAGGAATGCACGAAGAAAGGAGATCCCCCAAAATGCGCGACGTGCCTTCACTATAAGAAACCAAGCGACCATAAAACAGGTGACCATACTTGTCCTGCTAAATTGATGGCCGAGAAAAGGTACATGAATTCTATTGATTATGACGGCGCCTAAGTGCGCCACTTATTAGATTATTTTAGGACTCTTTTAGTTTCTGTTTATTTTAAGTATTGATAAGGTAATTTCTGATTTAGACAATTTCTGTTTTAGAATCGAAAACTTGTGATGTAGAATGTTGCAAACAATATCTTTCCTCATTTACTAACCCATTAACCTTTATAACGCAAAATATTCAAAGTATTTATAAGAACTTTGACAATTTCAACGTTCTTTTACATAGGCTCGACTTTGCCTGTGACATAATCGTGTTAACTGAATGTTTTTTACAAAATCGTAGTAATCTACCCCTCATGCAAGGTTTCAATATTTTTAGAACTTCAGATAATTTAAATAAAAACGGCGGGATAGTAGTTTATACTAAAAATTCATTGAATGTCACGGTAGAAGAACCAATTATATTGGATTGTAATCGGCTACTCATAAAAATCGGTACAGATATTGCGATTTTAGCCATTTACCGTTCTCCGTCTCATACAAACACCAATATATTTTCCATGTCATTAAACGAAACACTGCAAAAATTATCCTCCTTCAAACATATAGTAATTATAGGAGACATTAACATTAATATTCGCCCGGAGAATAACGATTCAGATGCTTTGGAGTACCTAAACATATGTGCTTTCCACGGCTTACTCCCTGCACATACGTTTATCACGCGACCTAAAAGCGGTACTTGTTTAGACCATATCATGGTCAAAACTAACTTTCATTCACTAACATTAGTACCTAACTCAAGCATAACCGATCATAGGGCTGCCCTACTAACATTAAATCGTAAATTGCCGAACATTTGTCAAACGCTAATTAAGACAAAATTAGATTACAAAAGACTCGAAGATTACTTATGCAACATAAATTTTGACCTAGTTTATAATACCGCTGATGTGAATACTTGTTTGTCGTACTTAATACAAACTGTTCAGCAAGCTATAATAAGTAGCACAACAAAAACATATTTGAGTAATAAATATCGAAACATAAAGCCATGGATAACACCAGGGCTCATTCGTTGTATGAGACATAGGGATAAATTACACAAACTAGCAAACAATAATCCGGAAGATCTTGTATTACAGTTATCCTATAAACGATATCGTAATTTTTGTAATAAACTTCTTAGGAAAGTTAAGTGTATTTACGAAAAAAACGAACTATTAAAAGCCGGTGGCAACAATAGGCAAATATGGCAGACTATAAAACAAGTCACATATACTACAAAAAAACATGAGTCATCTTCGAGTTTGTTACACGTGCACGCGTCACAGCTGACCTCTGCAAACATTGCAAATTCTTACTTTGTAAGTATAGGTAAAAAATTAGCAGAAAAAGTAAAAAGACAGTCACCTACATTGCCTTCAAGCCCAACACCCTGCTGCTCTCTCAATTCATTTGTGTTGCTAGACACGGATGAAGCCGAGGTGGAAGCGATTATTTCAAACTTGAGGGATAGCTGTGCCGCTGGATGGGATGACATATCTAATCATATACTTAAATATTTAAAACACATCCTAGTCCGCCCATTAACGCATATTTTTAAGAAATGCCTATCGGAGGGAATTTTTCCTAACTGTTTAAAAAAAGCCGTCGTAGTTCCTATTTATAAATCTGGTGACAAAGAGCAGGTTTCAAACTACAGACCTATTTCATTATTGCCCTCGATATCAAAGATTTTAGAGAAAATTATAAACGACAGGCTTGTTACTTATTTGGAAAAGTACAATTTACTATCGGAAAGGCAGTTTGGTTTTAGGTCTAAGTTATCAACAGCGGATGCTGTTCATAGTCTAACCGACTATTTAGTAAAGGAACTCGATAGTGGCAGACAAACAATAGGAATATTCCTTGACCTTGCAAAAGCCTTCGACACTATTTCCATTCCCATTCTATTGCACAAGCTTGAAAACATAGGCATAAGAGGAAATGAGCTTAAACTCTTCGCAAACTATTTAGATGAACGCAGCCAATGCGTCAAAATAGGCAATATTTATAGTTCTGACCTAAAAAATAGTTGTTTTGGAGTTCCCCAGGGAAGTATCTTAGGCCCGACCTTGTTTTTAATTTACATCAATGACCTGTGTAATTTAAATATAGAAGGAGGGAAAATAATTTCGTACGCCGATGATACAGCTCTTCTGTTCTCCGCTAACTCGGTTGAAGAAGTCTTTAAATATGCGCAACAAGGTTTTAATGCCGTAAATTATTGGCTTCAGCAACATCTTCTTACTTTAAACATAGCCAAGACTAATTTCATTCAGTTTTCCATGCGTCATTTGCACTCATCACATTCTCATATAAAAATATATGCACATCACTGTACAAACCCTACAACTAACACGTGTCATTGCCCTGAAATTTCTATCATGGACAAAACAAAATATTTGGGTATTGTTATAGACAATACTCTTTCTTTCAAGCATCATATTCAAATTTTAAATGGCAGAATTCGTAAGTTAATATTTGTTTTCAAAAAATTACGCTCTATCGCGGACTCAAAAATAATCAAGCAAGTTTATTTTGCTTTATGTCAGTCACTATTAACTTACTGTATTACGTCATGGGGTGGCATTGCTAAAACTTCACTACTAACTATTGAGAGAGCACAGCGAGCCATTCTTAAGGTTTCTACACATCGCCCTTTCCTTTTCCCCACAGACCTTTTATATAAATCCTGTAAGGTACTAACAGTTAGGCAACTGTTTATAGTAAGCACAATCCTTAAACAGCACGCTGCACTGCCTTTCAGCACTCAATTTACTAACAAAAGACGGAAAGATATCGTTTGCTCAAATGAATTATATCAAACAAAACACGCCTTCTCCTCACGATTTTTTCTATTCCTTGGTCCACTCCTCTACAAAAGACTTAATAAAAAACTAGGCTTTTATACTTTTACTTATAGCGCAACTAAAAAAATACTTCAACAAGCCCTATTAAATATGTCCTATGAAGAAACGGAGGAATTGCTAATAGTTTTAAAATAATATTATAGTTATAATATTATGGTTAATTTTATTGTCTCATTATGTATAATTTAATTCTAAGTGTAATTGTTTATGGAGTTTCTAGCACTAATTAGTCTTATAACGCCTGAAATACAGGATGATTTTCATCCTAGCTCAGGCACCCTTAGTTCATATGTCCCTTAATGTATTTATAATGTATTGTAAAATGTGTTTCTATTATTTGAATAAAGAATTTATTATTATTATTATTATATAACCACGTTAGTACAACACCGCTGTAAGTTCTATTTAGTAGGACTGTACACAATATACCAAAATTAATAACCAACCATTGTTATTATGCGTGTTAGTTTTCAACAACCTTTTATTTTAATTGGAATAGATGAAATATTATTTTTATTTGCATATAACAACATTTAAAGGACAGAAATATGTCCTTATATCGGTCTTTATAGCATCAAAGGTTACTATGTTTTTTTTTGTAATTTTGCAAAAGGAGTTGTTGCAAAGATATATGGGATTTCGGCTAGGCCATGCACACCTGCCTGCAATTAGTATTTTCATATAGAAATTAATGTATAAACACCAAATCATAGACATTCAAACATTTTACGTGGTACGTTCGAAACGAAAATGCCGTGATTGAGGTGAGAATTTCGACAAAATGCTCGGAATCGATTAAATCAACAGAGTTGACATTCAGTTACATTAGAAACGCCAAAACATCCACGAGTGGCAGATGGCGGCAAATCGTTTTTTCTATCAGCTTGACATAGAATTTATCAATGTTAACTAGGATATGTCTAATTAACTTTATGCCTACTACCACTATGATTAGACATAACGGGACTTAGTCCCTCTACGCATTAGATACACCGATTAGAAAGGCATACATCAAGTATGTATTCTGTATTTATTGTTCGGTTAAAAACCTTTGTACCTCCATAAATATTTAAATACGCTTTAAATCGTACAGAATGAGTTTTCGTTTGCAAATAGTGTTGAATGAGTGTGGTATGGGGGTATGAGTGGGGTGTGAGTGGAGTATGAGTGGAGTAGGAGTGAGCGTGTAGCTAACCTTGAAGCAGAAGAGTGCGGGCATGCAGAGTGAGGAAGTATTGGCGGCGCGCGGCACACTCACCTCCGCCCACGCGGCGTCGGCCGCCCAGCCTGCAACCATGGGACAAGTTAAAACAACCGGCCAAGTGCGAGTCGGACTCGTGCACGAATGGTTCCGTACCGTTATCTATGAAAACGCCAAAAAATCATGTCTGTTGTATGGGAGCCCCCTTTAATATTAATTTTCTTCTATTTTTTAGTATTTGTTGTTATAGCGGCAACAGAAATACATCATCTGTAAAAATTTTAACTGTCTCGCTTTCACGGTTTATGAGATACAACCTGGTGGGTGACAGACGGACAGATGGACAGCGCAGCGATATTGACTTTGACTTTGAACCTAACAAGATACCTCTAACCCTAAAAAGATGGGCCTCCAGCACCGAACGAAACATAGAAGCGGTAAAGCTTCTACTCAGACGTCGATTTTCTGTGAGGGTGTGGTACTTCCCCGACGAGCCGGCCTATTCATGCTACTAGCAAAATAAAAATGCCGGTAGCGTGGCTCTACCATAACTCAAACAAAAATTGGTTAATAAAACACATTACATCAACGAAATGTCTTCATCATCATTTCGAGTAGGTGTCACGGTCAATCGACCATGCACACCCTGGTGTCAGAGTTCTTCGGAACCGCCTCTCGGCCTCTGACGTGGTTCCTTTAACGACTACCAGATGGCAGCCGGGACCACTGGCTTAACGTGCCTTCCGAAGCACGAAATGTCTTGACCATTCTGCACTTGATGTTCTTAGGTCTCGGTTTCTTTAAATGCCTGACACTTCTACAAGAAACATTCTATCAGCAAATGAGCTGACCATTCTGGACGTGTTGTTTGTAGGTCTCGGTTTCTTTAAATGCCTGACACTTACAATGACCACCTGTCAACTAAAAGAGTTTACCATTCTGCACGTGTTGTTTGTAGGTCTCGGTTTCTACAAGTGCCTGACACAAGTAACACCTGTCAACCAAATGAGTTTACCATTCTGCACGTGTTGGTCCTCGGGCTGGTCTGGCGTGTGGTCGTGGTCTGGCACATCGTGGTGCGGCGTCTCGTAGGCGTAGAGCTCGGCGGCGCTGGCCGCGGAGATCTTCGCGCTGTCCTCCAGCGTGCGTCCGATGGTCGCACCCGATAGCTCCACTAGCAGCATTCTGAGACACAAATGTGTTTTGTGATTCGTAAATGATTATTTATCTTCCCTGCGACCAAGCCACTACATATGTAGATGACATGATGATAGACATTAATGTTACAGTTATAAGAAAATATACAGTGGTTCGTGCTAAGTACTATTTATATACTATAGTACTTTGTTTACACACTTTTTATTAGCTTCAGCTGTATGTTTGCTTGTTTGTAACTTTTGTTTGTATCCGACTTCTTTGAACTAGATTTTGACGCACTTTAAACAGTCAGATTTAATTAAAATTTTGTTGACTTACTGAACTTGTTCGTAACTTGCTACGCTATAACAAGATTTCATTGGGAACATATTACTTTCAATAGGTTTATTTGAATCATCATCATCATCAGGTTTTTTTAGCCTCCACTGTAGGAGCATGACCCTCTGCCGGGAGTGCTGTTTTTGAAATGACGCCGTTCGTAAACGAGCGATTTTTCCATACAAAAATCGCTTGAAGACGCGTGTCACACTTTCAAAAATAGTACACCGAAAACCTCACGACTCTTACTAGGCTATTATTTGTGTAATAGTTTTTTTTTTTTTTCTAAATGAGACAAAAAGATAGTAGAGTTACGTACGAGTGCGCGGGCAGGCCGCAGAGGTCGCTGAGCCTCGCCTTGAGGTCACGGTAGCAGCCCTCCGAGCTCACGCGTACGCCGTACTTCACCGGCACCGACCCGTCCAGGAGCACCACTGCCACACAACACATTTATACTTTTAAAGCTTTCCTTTACTTCACCTGTCTCGATGTTTGTCTGTAATGGGTATGGGTATCTCTTGGATAGGCATGTAACATCCTCGTCTTCATCGTCACTTACCATCAGGTGAGATGGGAGACAAATGCCTAATTCAATCTTTAGTAAAAAAAAAAAAAAACAAATCTTGCGAGATAAATTCCCTAACATCGCCACAACAAGGACATAATAATAATAAATAAATATATACGGACAAATCACACAGATTGAGCTAGCCCCAAGGTAAGTTCGAGACTTGTGTTATGGGATACTAACTCAACGATACTATATTTTATAACAAATACATATATAGATAAACATCCAAGACCCAGGCCAATCTGAAAAAGATCATTTTCCATCTTGACCTGGCCGGGGATCGAACCCGGTCACTCCGTGTCGCAGGCTGGCGTGTTGACCGCTGCGCCACGGAGCTAGTCTATGAAAAGCGGCCAGATAGAACGTTATTGGAGCCACGCCTAAAATGATGTGATCATAGAGTAAAGACGATTGTATAAATTCACCTCTGACTTCGCATCTCACATAAGACTCCATAGGCAGGGGCAAGCTCAGCATGTTGAACGCGTCGAATCGCACCGACTCGTGTCCGCACGTGTCACATCGCACCTTGGACTTCAGCTGGCCGTAGAACAACTCCGTCATGATAGACTGGTTGCAGGCGGTGTGTTGTTCCCAGGCCTCCGCTGCTACGATCTGTGAATTTAAAATAATTAATAAAAACCACCCTTAATTCTATTTCATCATCATCATCATCATCGGTTTTTTTTTCCTCTACTGCAGAGCATACTTGGCCAGAGTAGATAAAGGATTTGGCCTACACTCTCCTCGCTGGCCAGACGGGTTGGAGGTCTCATTGATGTTTATGAGCTTTGTTTAGCTTGTATTTCCTAAATCGTACCTCTTAGGACATCCATGGGAAGACTTGGAGTGGTTCTAGTCTACTCTGCCGGAAACCACATGGCTAATTTTATTTGTTTACTCCATAATCAAATAAATTAAGAAGAAATTGGTTGTCTGTAAAGTCGGTTCACGGACGATAATTTTACGTAACGGTGGAAGAGAGATAGATGCGTCACAAGCCTGTTCGGCTTACGCTGATCGTGCGTCTCTGTCGCTTGTTCCGCGCTCTCGCATGCACGCTTTCACGCCGTAACTACAGAACCGACTATCATGAAATTTTGCATACAGGTTCTCTGGAGTACGGAGAAGGACATAAGATACCTTTTTTCCCGGGAAAACTTAAGTACTATTCTTGAGGGATCGACATTGACGCGGGCGAAAGCTAGTTTTTACATAAATTAGCAGCTCGATTACGTGGTGCGGTTGTGGTACGTGTGAAACAAGCCTTAGGCATCGCCCACTAGACCACGTCATGGCGTCATACGTGACGTCATGAGAGCATTCTAAAGTGATTGTTTTCGTTGTTTAGAAGTTGTAGTGAAAAAGCAGCAGTGATCTGGTCGGCCGGCCCCTGGAGTCCCGCCGGTTGAGGTCCTCGTGTAGCGTCCAGCAGCTGCACTCTATACAGCAGTGACACAGTAGCAGCAGTACCTGGTCGGGCCGGCCGCCGGAGTCCCGCTGGCCGCTGGCACCGCCGCGGGCGCGGTTGAGGTCCTCGTGCAGGCCGTCGAGCAGCCAGGCCAGCAGCTGCACTCTATACAGCAGTGACACAGTAGCAGCAGTACCTGGTCGGGCCGGCCGCCGGAGTCCCGCTGGCCGCTGGCACCGCCGCGGGCGCGGTTGAGGTCCTCGTGCAGGCCGTCGAGCAGCCAGGCCAGCAGCTGCACTCTATACAGCAGTGACACAGTAGCAGCAGTACCTGGTCGGGCCGGCCGCCGGAGTCCCGCTGGCCGCTGGCACCGCCGCGGGCGCGGTTGAGGTCCTCGTGCAGGCCGTCGAGCAGCCAGGCCAGCAGCTGCACTCTATACAGCAGTGACACAGTAGCAGCAGTACCTGGTCGGGCCGGCCGCCGGAGTCCCGCTGGCCGCTGGCACCGCCGCGGGCGCGGTTGAGGTCCTCGTGCAGGCCGTCGAGCAGCCAGGCCAGCAGCTGCACTCTATACAGCAGTGACACAGTAGCAGCAGTACCTGGTCGGGCCGGCCGCCGGAGTCCCGCTGGCCGCTGGCACCGCCGCGGGCGCGGTTGAGGTCCTCGTGCAGGCCGTCGAGCAGCCAGGCCAGCAGCTGCACTCTATACAGCAGTGACACAGTAGCAGCAGTACCTGGTCGGGCCGGCCGCCGGAGTCCCGAGGGCCGCTGGCACCGCCGCGGGCGCGGTTGAGGTCCTCGTGCAGGCCGTCGAGCAGCCAGGCCAGCAGCTGCACTCTATACAGCAGTGACACAGTAGCAGCAGTACCTGGTCGGGCCGGCCGCCGGAGTCCCGCTGGCCGCTGGCACCGCCGCGGGCGCGGTTGAGGTCCTCGTGCAGGCCGTCGAGCAGCCAGGCCAGCAGCTGCACTCTATACAGCAGTGACACAGTAGCAGCAGTACCTGGTCGGGCCGGCCGCCGGAGTCCCGCTGGCCGCTGGCACCGCCGCGGGCGCGGTTGAGGTCCTCGTGCAGGCCGTCGAGCAGCCAGGCCAGCAGCTGCACTCTATACAGCAGTGACACAGTAGCAGCAGTACCTGGTCGGGCCGGCCGCCGGAGTCCCGCTGGCCGCTGGCACCGCCGCGGGCGCGGTTGAGGTCCTCGTGCAGGCCGTCGAGCAGCCAGGCCAGCAGCTGCACTCTATACAGCAGTGACACAGTAGCAGCAGTACCTGGTCGGGCCGGCCGCCGGAGTCCCGCTGGCCGCTGGCACCGCCGCGGGCGCGGTTGAGGTCCTCGTGCAGGCCGTCGAGCAGCCAGGCCAGCAGCTGCACTCTATACAGCAGTGACACAGTAGCAGCAGTACCTGGTCGGGCCGGCCGCCGGAGTCCCGCTGGCCGCTGGCACCGCCGCGGGCGCGGTTGAGGTCCTCGTGCAGGCCGTCGAGCAGCCAGGCCAGCAGCTGCACTCTATACAGCAGTGACACAGTAGCAGCAGTACCTGGTCGGGCCGGCCGCCGGAGTCCCGCTGGCCGCTGGCACCGCCGCGGGCGCGGTTGAGGTCCTCGTGCAGGCCGTCGAGCAGCCAGGCCAGCAGCTGCACTCTATACAGCAGTGACACAGTAGCAGCAGTACCTGGTCGGGCCGGCCGCCGGAGTCCCGCTGGCCGCTGGCACCGCCGCGGGCGCGGTTGAGGTCCTCGTGCAGGCCGTCGAGCAGCCAGGCCAGCAGCTGCACTCTATACAGCAGTGACACAGTAGCAGCAGTACCTGGTCGGGCCGGCCGCCGGAGTCCCGCTGGCCGCTGGCACCGCCGCGGGCGCGGTTGAGGTCCTCGTGCAGGCCGTCGAGCAGCCAGGCCAGCAGCTGCACTCTATACAGCAGTGACACAGTAGCAGCAGTACCTGGTCGGGCCGGCCGCCGGAGTCCCGCTGGCCGCTGGCACCGCCGCGGGCGCGGTTGAGGTCCTCGTGCAGGCCGTCGAGCAGCCAGGCCAGCAGCTGCACTCTATACAGCAGTGACACAGTAGCAGCAGTACCTGGTCGGGCCGGCCGCCGGAGTCCCGCTGGCCGCTGGCACCGCCGCGGGCGCGGTTGAGGTCCTCGTGCAGGCCGTCGAGCAGCCAGGCCAGCAGCTGCACTCTATACAGCAGTGACACAGTAGCAGCAGTACCTGGTCGGGCCGGCCGCCGGAGTCCCGCTGGCCGCTGGCACCGCCGCGGGCGCGGTTGAGGTCCTCGTGCAGGCCGTCGAGCAGCCAGGCCAGCAGCTGCACTCTATACAGCAGTGACACAGTAGCAGCAGTACCTGGTCGGGCCGGCCGCCGGAGTCCCGCTGGCCGCTGGCACCGCCGCGGGCGCGGTTGAGGTCCTCGTGCAGGCCGTCGAGCAGCCAGGCCAGCAGCTGCACTCTATACAGCAGTGACACAGTAGCAGCAGTACCTGGTCGGGCCGGCCGCCGGAGTCCCGCTGGCCGCTGGCACCGCCGCGGGCGCGGTTGAGGTCCTCGTGCAGGCCGTCGAGCAGCCAGGCCAGCAGCTGCACTCTATACAGCAGTGACACAGTAGCAGCAGTACCTGGTCGGGCCGGCCGCCGGAGTCCCGCTGGCCGCTGGCACCGCCGCGGGCGCGGTTGAGGTCCTCGTGCAGGCCGTCGAGCAGCCAGGCCAGCAGCTGCACTCTATACAGCAGTGACACAGTAGCAGCAGTACCTGGTCGGGCCGGCCGCCGGAGTCCCGCTGGCCGCTGGCACCGCCGCGGGCGCGGTTGAGGTCCTCGTGCAGGCCGTCGAGCAGCCAGGCCAGCAGCTGCACTCTATACAGCAGTGACACAGTAGCAGCAGTACCTGGTCGGGCCGGCCGCCGGAGTCCCGCTGGCCGCTGGCACCGCCGCGGGCGCGGTTGAGGTCCTCGTGCAGGCCGTCGAGCAGCCAGGCCAGCAGCTGCACTCTATACAGCAGTGACACAGTAGCAGCAGTACCTGGTCGGGCCGGCCGCCGGAGTCCCGCTGGCCGCTGGCACCGCCGCGGGCGCGGTTGAGGTCCTCGTGCAGGCCGTCGAGCAGCCAGGCCAGCAGCTGCACTCTATACAGCAGTGACACAGTAGCAGCAGTACCTGGTCGGGCCGGCCGCCGGAGTCCCGCTGGCCGCTGGCACCGCCGCGGGCGCGGTTGAGGTCCTCGTGCAGGCCGTCGAGCAGCCAGGCCAGCAGCTGCACTCTATACAGCAGTGACACAGTAGCAGCAGTACCTGGTCGGGCCGGCCGCCGGAGTCCCGCTGGCCGCTGGCACCGCCGCGGGCGCGGTTGAGGTCCTCGTGCAGGCCGTCGAGCAGCCAGGCCAGCAGCTGCACTCTATACAGCAGTGACACAGTAGCAGCAGTACCTGGTCGGGCCGGCCGCCGGAGTCCCGCTGGCCGCTGGCACCGCCGCGGGCGCGGTTGAGGTCCTCGTGCAGGCCGTCGAGCAGCCAGGCCAGCAGCTGCACTCTATACAGCAGTGACACAGTAGCAGCAGTACCTGGTCGGGCCGGCCGCCGGAGTCCCGCTGGCCGCTGGCACCGCCGCGGGCGCGGTTGAGGTCCTCGTGCAGGCCGTCGAGCAGCCAGGCCAGCAGCTGCACTCTATACAGCAGTGACACAGTAGCAGCAGTACCTGGTCGGGCCGGCCGCCGGAGTCCCGCTGGCCGCTGGCACCGCCGCGGGCGCGGTTGAGGTCCTCGTGCAGGCCGTCGAGCAGCCAGGCCAGCAGCTGCACTCTATACAGCAGTGACACAGTAGCAGCAGTACCTGGTCGGGCCGGCCGCCGGAGTCCCGCTGGCCGCTGGCACCGCCGCGGGCGCGGTTGAGGTCCTCGTGCAGGCCGTCGAGCAGCCAGGCCAGCAGCTGCACTCTATACAGCAGTGACACAGTAGCAGCAGTACCTGGTCGGGCCGGCCGCCGGAGTCCCGCTGGCCGCTGGCACCGCCGCGGGCGCGGTTGAGGTCCTCGTGCAGGCCGTCGAGCAGCCAGGCCAGCAGCTGCACTCTATACAGCAGTGACACAGTAGCAGCAGTACCTGGTCGGGCCGGCCGCCGGAGTCCCGAGGGCCGCTGGCACCGCCGCGGGCGCGGTTGAGGTCCTCGTGCAGGCCGTCGAGCAGCCAGGCCAGCAGCTGCACTCTATACAGCAGTGACACAGTAGCAGCAGTACCTGGTCGGGCCGGCCGCCGGAGTCCCGCTGGCCGCTGGCACCGCCGCGGGCGCGGTTGAGGTCCTCGTGCAGGCCGTCGAGCAGCCAGGCCAGCAGCTGCACTCTATACAGCAGTGACACAGTAGCAGCAGTACCTGGTCGGGCCGGCCGCCGGAGTCCCGCTGGCCGCTGGCACCGCCGCGGGCGCGGTTGAGGTCCTCGTGCAGGCCGTCGAGCAGCCAGGCCAGCAGCTGCACTCTATACAGCAGTGACACAGTAGCAGCAGTACCTGGTCGGGCCGGCCGCCGGAGTCCCGCTGGCCGCTGGCACCGCCGCGGGCGCGGTTGAGGTCCTCGTGCAGGCCGTCGAGCAGCCAGGCCAGCAGCTGCACTCTATACAGCAGTGACACAGTAGCAGCAGTACCTGGTCGGGCCGGCCGCCGGAGTCCCGCTGGCCGCTGGCACCGCCGCGGGCGCGGTTGAGGTCCTCGTGCAGGCCGTCGAGCAGCCAGGCCAGCAGCTGCACTCTATACAGCAGTGACACAGTAGCAGCAGTACCTGGTCGGGCCGGCCGCCGGAGTCCCGCTGGCCGCTGGCACCGCCGCGGGCGCGGTTGAGGTCCTCGTGCAGGCCGTCGAGCAGCCAGGCCAGCAGCTGCACTCTATACAGCAGTGACACAGTAGCAGCAGTACCTGGTCGGGCCGGCCGCCGGAGTCCCGCTGGCCGCTGGCACCGCCGCGGGCGCGGTTGAGGTCCTCGTGCAGGCCGTCGAGCAGCCAGGCCAGCAGCTGCACTCTATACAGCAGTGACACAGTAGCAGCAGTACCTGGTCGGGCCGGCCGCCGGAGTCCCGCTGGCCGCTGGCACCGCCGCGGGCGCGGTTGAGGTCCTCGTGCAGGCCGTCGAGCAGCCAGGCCAGCAGCTGCACTCTATACAGCAGTGACACAGTAGCAGCAGTACCTGGTCGGGCCGGCCGCCGGAGTCCCGCTGGCCGCTGGCACCGCCGCGGGCGCGGTTGAGGTCCTCGTGCAGGCCGTCGAGCAGCCAGGCCAGCAGCTGCACTCTATACAGCAGTGACACAGTAGCAGCAGTACCTGGTCGGGCCGGCCGCCGGAGTCCCGCTGGCCGCTGGCACCGCCGCGGGCGCGGTTGAGGTCCTCGTGCAGGCCGTCGAGCAGCCAGGCCAGCAGCTGCACTCTATACAGCAGTGACACAGTAGCAGCAGTACCTGGTCGGGCCGGCCGCCGGAGTCCCGAGGGCCGCTGGCACCGCCGCGGGCGCGGTTGAGGTCCTCGTGCAGGCCGTCGAGCAGCCAGGCCAGCAGCTGCACTCTATACAGCAGTGACACAGTAGCAGCAGTACCTGGTCGGGCCGGCCGCCGGAGTCCCGAGGGCCGCTGGCACCGCCGCGGGCGCGGTTGAGGTCCTCGTGCAGGCCGTCGAGCAGCCAGGCCAGCAGCTGCACTCTATACAGCAGTGACACAGTAGCAGCAGTACCTGGTCGGGCCGGCCGCCGGAGTCCCGCTGGCCGCTGGCACCGCCGCGGGCGCGGTTGAGGTCCTCGTGCAGGCCGTCGAGCAGCCAGGCCAGCAGCTGCACTCTATACAGCAGTGACACAGTAGCAGCAGTACCTGGTCGGGCCGGCCGCCGGAGTCCCGCTGGCCGCTGGCACCGCCGCGGGCGCGGTTGAGGTCCTCGTGCAGGCCGTCGAGCAGCCAGGCCAGCAGCTGCACTCTATACAGCAGTGACACAGTAGCAGCAGTACCTGGTCGGGCCGGCCGCCGGAGTCCCGCTGGCCGCTGGCACCGCCGCGGGCGCGGTTGAGGTCCTCGTGCAGGCCGTCGAGCAGCCAGGCCAGCAGCTGCACTCTATACAGCAGTGACACAGTAGCAGCAGTACCTGGTCGGGTCGGCCGCCGGAGTCCCGCTGGCCGCTGGCACCGCCGCGGGCGCGGTTGAGGTCCTCGTGCAGGCCGTCGAGCAGCCAGGCCAGCAGCTGCACTCTATACAGCAGTGACACAGTAGCAGCAGTACCTGGTCGGGCCGGCCGCCGGAGTCCCGCTGGCCGCTGGCACCGCCGCGGGCGCGGTTGAGGTCCTCGTGCAGGCCGTCGAGCAGCCAGGCCAGCAGCTGCACTCTATACAGCAGTGACACAGTAGCAGCAGTACCTGGTCGGGCCGGCCGCCGGAGTCCCGCTGGCCGCTGGCACCGCCGCGGGCGCGGTTGAGGTCCTCGTGCAGGCCGTCGAGCAGCCAGGCCAGCAGCTGCACTCTATACAGCAGTGACACAGTAGCAGCAGTACCTGGTCGGGCCGGCCGCCGGAGTCCCGCTGGCCGCTGGCACCGCCGCGGGCGCGGTTGAGGTCCTCGTGCAGGCCGTCGAGCAGCCAGGCCAGCAGCTGCACTCTATACAGCAGTGACACAGTAGCAGCAGTACCTGGTCGGGCCGGCCGCCGGAGTCCCGCTGGCCGCTGGCACCGCCGCGGGCGCGGTTGAGGTCCTCGTGCAGGCCGTCGAGCAGCCAGGCCAGCAGCTGCACTCTATACAGCAGTGACACAGTAGCAGCAGTACCTGGTCGGGCCGGCCGCCGGAGTCCCGCTGGCCGCTGGCACCGCCGCGGGCGCGGTTGAGGTCCTCGTGCAGGCCGTCGAGCAGCCAGGCCAGCAGCTGCACTCTATACAGCAGTGACACAGTAGCAGCAGTACCTGGTCGGGCCGGCCGCCGGAGTCCCGCTGGCCGCTGGCACCGCCGCGGGCGCGGTTGAGGTCCTCGTGCAGGCCGTCGAGCAGCCAGGCCAGCAGCTCCTGCGCGTCGTGCTGTCCGCCGCCCGCCAGCCCGCGCGCGTGCCGCGACACGCACCAGCGCACGCGCAGCGGCGCCACCGACCGCGCCGAGCACGACCACACCTAAGGCGATATGTTTGTGACTGCCGGTCAACCAACTGCAGCACCAGGTGCGGCAGGAGCGTTGCCGGCATTTCAAGGAATTGAGAGAAGGGAAGGGGAGAGCATGGGAACGGAGCAAAGAAGCGATTGAGCTTCTACTCAAACGATTTTCTGTGAGTGTATGGAACTACCCCGGACGAGCCGGGCCATTCATGCTACAATGAAGTTTATCGGTCTCGTAGTTTTACCAAAACTAAAATGTATTAACCATAACAACAATATAAGATCAACGTCACGTGGAAAGTAGTTTATTTCTCTCGAAGTAACGAAGAAAAGATCCGTCACACCCAGTTATCAAACTGAGTGATGATTTCTCGATGACAATCCAGCAGTACCTCGACCGACGCTCGACAGTAACTTGGCTTATATCTCAATTTGTTATTTGAGTCTAATTATAATATAAAAACAACTGACACGTGACCTACATGATCTCTACGACGGGCTACCCAAATGTGCGAGATAAGCTCAAATATGAGAGATCATCAACAATTTGCGAAATACACGCCAGCAAACTATGTATGAAAATATTACACGAATATGTTCCGGAATGTAACGATACTTTAATTTTTGAACAAGTGTGTACAGTCTCACTGTACATATTTTTGCTTACGCCGCGCATGCCGCGGCTCACGCGATTTACTTATATTTCATTTTAATTAATTTAAGTACGTAGAGAACTGTGTTTGGTGATCTTCCGCTCCTGCACTCCACGACTACCAGCTCTATAACAACTCAACTACTACCACTACTTCCTGCCACACCCTACAATGTGACTCCCCAAACAATTATCGACACTTTTAATGAATTAAACGTTAAAACAACTGGGGATTTATGGGATATTTTCGTTTCCTTAATGAAAAATATTATAGACGATATAACTCCAAATCTAGCGTTAATATTTATTGAATGTATAGATAGCGGAACATTTCCCGATCTGATGAAATATAGTAAGATTATACCTTTGCATAAGGCGGCAAGTAAAGACGATCCTAATAATTATCGTCCAATTTCAATCCTACCGGTTTTAAGTAAAATATTTTGAAAAGTTAATATTCATACAGTTGCTTTCTATCTTTAATATATATAAACTTTTCATAGTGAACAATATGATTTCACTAAAGGTCGTTCCACCACAGATGCAGGAGTTGCTTTGCTGACGCATATCCTAAGGCATGGGAGAAGTCGCAAAACGCAATAGGAGTTTTTTGTGATTTCACTAAAGCCTTATATGTGTAGACCATGAAACCCTATTAAAAACGCTATTATTAGGGGTAAAAAATGAATTTTTGAGGCAAACTTAATCATATTTGGTAAATAGAATACAAAAAGTTAGTTTTAATAAAGTTAAATCAATTGAGACGTCTGTCAAAATGGGAGTTCCTCAGGGATCTATCTTGGGGCCCTTGTTATTTCTCATTTATAATAATGATTTGCCATTCTACGCCTGTGCCTGTAAAGCTGTATTATTTGCTGATGACACATCATCAGTAAATAACACATCGTTGTTAATGATGAAGTGGTAGAATTTGCTGACTCAACTTTTCTAGGAATAACTCTCGACTCAAAGTTACAATGGGGTCAACATATTACAGCTCTTGCTGGTAGACTAAGCTTCGCGGCATATGCCGGCAACTGACAGATGTCGAAACAGCACGTCTTGTTTACTTAAGCTATTTCCAACTAATGGAAATGGTGCAAACATCAACAGCATTTTCGTTCTGCAAATTGTGTTATTCGATCAATTTGTAACTTGGGGCTGGGATTCTCTTAGAGAGTTATTCAAAGAAATTGGAATTTTAACGGTTGCGTCACAATACCGAGTGTTTTGGGCTTTTGAGTTCGAGAAAGTCATTGTCAAAATGTTCAAACTGGTGGCGGCGTCGTGTGTAGGATCGTCGAGTTCCCTCTAATATGGTTGAGCTCAGCGATGGCTGATTCATGCGTCAACTCGATATCTTAGTGAATTAAATGTGACTTACCTCTTTGCACAGCTCGCCGTATCGCAGCGCGAGAGCCCCCTTGGTGCCGAGCGGGTTCACTGTGTTTACCTCGTACAAGTGCATGCCGGAATTGAAGTATCGCCGCAGCGGACTAGTGTTCCACACCTGATAACCAATACGGTAAAATTATTATGCTACGTAATGGTTCTTCCTGGTCAATGATTATCTTATACCTTTAAACGAGCAATTCTTGTATATTTATTTACATCTATAAATGTATTTATTTCTATGATCTCGGAAACTGCTCTAACGATTTCGCTGAAATTTGGTATATGGGGGTTTTCGGGGTAAACAATCGATCTAGATTAGTCTTATGTTTGGGAAAACGCGTGTTTTCGAGTTTTCATGCGTTTTTGTTTCCATGCAGAATATGGTCGCTTATGTAGTCCTGCCGGCCACTGTCCGTCTGGTCCAGCAGGTTAAGACGCGGACGGCAAGAAAATGATATGGGTTCGAATCCCGCTCGGTGACTTACTTTTTTTTATATGTTCAAGTTTATATATTTTTTTATTTTTTTTAGACGAGTTTAAAAATAAATTGTTAATGTTTGAGATAACAATATAAATTTCTCATAAATATAGATTATCACATACACACCACCATATTAAAATAAATAGTGGTGACCAGGTACTGAAATATTAGAGATACATTCGTTATATTATCTAGAATATCACATCCCATGAAGCGAAGAAACCTTGGGAACGGTCTTGGTCCAAGAACGGACTTCTTACAGCAGAAATTATGAAGCCGTAACAAATTACGTGTGACCTTCATTATCTGAAAACTTGGGAGTTCGGTGAGCTTAAATAAAAATTCTGCCAATAAAATACTGGCGAATGAAAAACTTGTTTTCTCAAACATGCTCGGAAATGTAGGCATTATTGTAGTAAAAAGAAGCCACGAAGTTTGTAATTCTTGGCTGATGCATTAGTTTACCGGCCTAGGCCAGGAAAGTAAGTATGGAAATTCATTCCTGGCCGTTGCTCAAAACTTTTTAATTAATCTATGTAACTTGTACAATGTAACTTGTCATACAGCCAATGGCTACCACATTATAAAAAATGCACTCATCAAGCATATATATATATGAATAATGAAAATAATTTTATTAAAATGGTATAAAATCACATAAAAATATGCCAATAATAAAAAGAAAATACGCGGGAACGCAGATTTTTACGGTATTACATTTTGGGTAAAATATGACTGGGCTGTATGGGCTATGTTTCCTTAGCTTAATGACAATTGAAAATTAAAAAAGAAAATAGAGCGGGAATGTACTATTAGAGTTTTGTTTGACGGACTGCAAGATTGTTGTTTTGGATTGTTTTGCAGATTGCTTCTATTGGACTTAATGTGTGACTAATGCTTATGTTTATGAACAATGTGTGGAATAATTACAATGAAGTGTCATGGTGCGGCTGTGCTGCAAATTTAGAGATTTACATAGCGGGCTGGTGGTCGCTCGCGTTACTGCATCGTCTATGATCAAACCAGAGGATTCGTGGGAATTGTCGCCCGGAGCTCCATCGAATAAACGAAATGAATTACACCATCATTTCTTTGATAAAACGTTGAAAAATATGAAGGGCTAAAAGGCGTAGAACGCCAAATGCCGTAAATAAATATAAAAATGAAAATGTACATACTATTATCGTTTTTTTATATTATAATCATTTATTTTCAGTATATGTCTTTCATTATTTCCTCGCATATATTGAGAAAAGCACAATACCTGCCTCGCCGGGAATCGGCTTGCCGGACTCGTATTTATTGCCAAGGCCTCGCTGACGCTCGGCCTTGAAAACTCTACTCGTCCGGCAATCCCTTACTTCCCGGCCTCTGTAGTAACGTACTATTATCAATGAAAAATAAAATCATGAAGTATCTGACTCCTATGGTCAGGGGTGTCATCCTCGACTGTCAGGTAAGGCACCGGGTACGCGCGCCCGGCCGCCCGAGCTGTTACTTGCTTTTCCCCCATTTTTCCGAGTAAGTATTGTACCTTAGTCTCGTACCTTTATTATCTTCCCAAATACAACAAATTTCTATCATTCCCCAGCTTAAAAATGCTTGTGATAGGCACTAGCGTCATGAGCACAAGAAGCCAGAGAAACTGGGCTCGCCAACCCGCCTACCAAGCGTGGTGAATATGGCTGTTTACGCATTCACACACTTCGTGACCGCGGGGTAAAGGAGAGACGTAGGGCGGGGGAGTATTCAGCTACTGGTTTCGCCCGCACCACTGTATATCTGCTGATGGACGCTGTATATCTGCTATTTGTCTGTTGTAACCAAATTTTATTATAGTATTTCAGTAAGCAAGTCATTATCTTTTATTTACGTTCAATCTCTAACAATGGCAATATTTTCCCATGGAACGAAAACTCCCTTGGGAGTGTCCTTGTCCAGCACTGTACTTTTGCGGCTGTAATAAATAAATAATAAATACATATATACGGACAAATCACACAGATTGAGCTAGCCCTAAAGTAAGTTCGAGACTTATGCCATGGGATACTAACTCAACGATACTATATTTTATAACAAATACATATATAGATACACATCCAAGACCCAGGCCAATTTGAAAATGATCATTTCCCATCTTGACCTGGCCGGGGATCGAACCCGGTCACTCCGTGTAGCAGGCTGGCGTGTTGACCGCTGCGCCACGGAGCTAATCAGATGTAATGAGAGGAAAACTCCCTTGGGAGAGTCCTTGTCCAGCAGTGTAGTTTAGCGGCTGTACTGATGATGATGATGATGATGATGATGATGATGATGATGATGATGATGATGATGAGTGACTCACGGCCTGCAGCGCGGCGTTCATGAAGCAGGTGTTGCCGAGATTGTGTAGGCCGGTGGCGCCGGGCATGTCGGGCGCCGCCAGCGTCTCCCGCCGCTCCGTGGCGCGAGACCCGCCGCTCAGGCTGCAACAAGTGCTCTCCTAAATCATCCTCATCCTAATATCGCTTATACAAATATATTTATCTATATATTCATATTCATATTTATTTATTCATCGCACACATGTAATACATAATATAAAGATGATGCAAAGCACCGATAATATGTCATTTACATGTACCCTGTCAGGGTGTCGCGATATAAATTTACAACACATTATTAAATAAAATATTAATTGGAATGTCAAAATGTTTAAAAGTCAAAGCATTTTTTTTTTTTTCATTTGCAAAATTAAAAAACATTACGCATCAAAATTTATATTTAAAGGAGTTAAATCCTTCGTGGTCGCAACCAGTCTCGTTGCGACCACGATGGATGTAACTCCATTGAAACGTCAACGGAAACAAATAATAAAAAGGTTCGTGCTAAGTCCCGTTTATATACATAATTATGTGTTTAAAGCGCGAAAGTTTAAAAAAGAAAACAAAAATATTTATTGATAAGTACACCATAGCCGTGTGGTTTCCGGCAGAGTAGAATAGGACCACTCCTAGCCTTTCCATGGAGGTCGTAAGAGGCGATTTAGGCAATACAAGCTAAACAAAGCTCATAAACATCAATGAGACCTCTCCAACTCATCTGGCCTGCGAGGAGAGTGTAGGCCTCTGTCTGCTCTGGCCAGGTATGGCTCCGGTAGTACTGAGAGGATCATGCTCCTGCAGTGGAGACTAAAAAGAGACCTGATGATGATGATGATGATGACACCATATACATGGTACTTATGAACTAAAACTTAGGATACAGTGCTCGAGGAGTAGAAGGAACGAATCGTAAGATACTCAAATACCGTTTGGTGAACGTTAACTTAAATTACACATTTTTATTTACGACATTATTATTGTTGACGTCAATAACTTACTTAGAGCTAAGTTTACGCCGCTTCCAAGGCGGAGTGCAGAAGAAGCGGCAACAAACTGCACAGCGCATTTTCTCCAAATGACATCAACTTACAATCTACGACATACTTAGAACTTGAGGTTACATTGTCAAATTCAAATTCAAAACGTTTATCCTATTATAAGTGTATATTAATAAGTGTTCAAAGAAACCTTTATTAAAAAGGTTTCTTTGAACACTTATTAATTGTCATATTTCACTTCTCGACAATTGTCATGTCATAAAATAAAATTAAATTATACTAATATTATAGAGCTGAAGAGTTTTTTTTTTTTGAACACGCTAATCTCAGAAACTATTGGTTCAAATTAAAAATTATTTTTGTGTTGGATAGTCCAATTATTGAGGAAGGCTACAAAACATCACGCTGCGACCAATAAGAGTGAAGCATCAGTAAAAAATGTTTTGAAAACGGGGGAAAATTATTATATATAACGGGGGAAATAGTATAGATGTATACAGAATCATAATAACAGAAATTGCCGCGGACAAAGTTGCGGGCAACAGCTAGTTTATAATATGATGGTGGACCGCCCGCACCCCAAGCTTTTTTTGATGCATGCTGTGTCCGCCTTTTATCACAATCAATTCAGATGAGTCGATAGTTAGACGTCGTCGCGGTAGGACGTTAATAGCCAGCATTATTTTGAACAATTTGCAAAAACTAATTCGACAAACATTCTGTTATATTCGAACCTGCTCATTGGAAGAGGCCTTTATCCAGCAGTGGACTTCCTACGGCTGAAATGATGATAACTACCTTAGTGCACCAATCTCTTCAGGCCATGTGAGGTCGGCATTGCGGACTTCAAGCAGGAGTCTGCTGTTTCCATCCAACTTCAGCGACTGTAGAGTTGGTCTTTCATCATCCAGTAGAATGGCATTGTTGCCGAGTAGCCACAGTCGCATGTCCTCTCGAGCGAGACCAAGAGCCGCACAGAGAAACTCGCACACCTACAAATATATGATAAATAAAATAAATAAATAAATATATACGGACAAATCACACAGATTGAGCTAGCCCCAAAGTAAGTTCGAGACTTGTGTTATGGGATACTAACTCAACGATACTATATTTTATAACAAATACATATATAGATTAACATCCAAGACCCAAGCCAATCTGAAAAAGATCATTTTCCATCTTGACCTGGCCGGGGATCGCACCCGGGCACTCTCGTGTCGCAGGCTGGCGTGTTGACCGCTGCGCCACGGAGCTAGCCAAACCAAAATGATGGGTAATGATAGTTTTATAGTGTACACGTGTATTGGAAGCCCGATGACGCAGTGGTCGTAAGCATATAAAGCGCTTAAGCATGTTAAGCAACTCTCGGCACAGTACCCTCTGTGATGGGTGACTGTAAGTAAAATATCTCGAGCACCTTCGTGCTTCAGAAAGCACGCTAAGCCGATGGTCCCAGCTGTTATTTTAGCAGTCGTTAAGCTATGTCAGATGCCTATAGGCAGCTTGAAAAATCTGACACCAGTGCCAACACTGAAAAACCATATTGTGCAGAGTTAGGTATATTTAATACACTACCCTGTTGCGTTCTTCCTTGTCCTCTTAATGTTTGGTTGACTGGAAGAAATCCCTTATTGGGATAAGTCCGCCTTTGTACATTTCTAGTTTTAAGAATTGCCTTTTATTGTATTTTTTTTTGTGTTATGTGCAATAAAGAGTTACAAACAAACAAAGAAAAAAGTGTATTGGGATTACGTAGTATTTTCGGTTGTACTAAGTAGTCCCAATAGAGGTCTATGACTCTGCATTCTGAAGTATGGAAGGTAGTCGTAAAGGTAGCATTCGAATCTCGGCGGTCGCGACTCGGCAGCCGCGACAAACTGCCGCGACCGACTGCCGCAGTAGTAGCCGCTGCCACGACCTTTCGGATGGCAGCGACCGCAGCCCGAGCCACGACTGCCACGTGCAGTAGTCAAAGAGTCAGTGTGAATAGTTGTGCGTTCAGTCGTGTTTTCTGTATCATAACTATGTCTGATAAGTTATAGACAGAAACGAGAACTCTTAAGCGATTTATAGAGGACGAAGAAGAGGATGATGAAATAATTTTGTATTTTTTTTTTAATTTAGTCGTGAATTGTAATGTGGTGGGTTTTAGCTCTTCATTCAACTAAAAACTCGTTATTTTCATTAGTAAATGGTGCCAGTTTGACTATCGTAATGAGCGAGCGGCGCTGCCGGAGGCAGTAGCCTCCGGAGCAGCCACAGTCGGGCGCATCGAAACGCGTCACATACAAATCCCTACAAAGCGGTGCGGCACTGCCAGGGTCGCGACCGCCGAGTCGCGGCTGCCGGGTCGCGGCTGCCGGAATCCGAATGCTACCTAAGGAGCACCATATCGGTATGTGGAAAATTGTCCGTCGAAAGACATTAAATAGTGGTGGCACCAGTTTTGCAAAGAGGAAAAGAGTGCAATAACGGCGTCGCAAAACATTGCAAATTGATTACTGCGCGCGCGCTTCGGCAGCACTGGCCAGCGGGGTGCGTCTAACACGAAACGCAACAACTATCTAGTGTAATTGTAAACGGGCGCGTGTGGCCGGCGCGGGCCAAACGCGTGAGTGTGAAACGAGCGTAAAAGTTTTCGTATAGTACCTGTCTGACGGAGGCCAGGCGCGAGAAGGCGGCGGTGTAAGCGAGCTGCGTGTCGGGCGGCGCGGGCGCCAGCGGCACCGCGCTGTACAGAGACACGCCCCCGCCCACGCCCGCGCCCGCGCCCACGCCCACGCCCGGGCTCGCTCCTGGCAATTACACACACGCATTGAATTACAAAACCTATGGAAGCAGCATTGCGCTCAAGAACTGACACCACGCAAAGTAGATCAAAGCGGGCGGGGCTTAAAAAGTATATCTTTCCGCGAACTAGTCTGCCACGCGCTCCGTGACGGAAGGACGCGTCGATAAAAGCATTTAACCACATATTTTTTGTGAACATCGGCGAAATCTTAACGAATTAAGAAAAAGTTACTTCTTGTGTAGGAAAGTTGTGCAAGAAACGCAAGGAAAGACGGAAAAGTGACACTGAAGTAACTTATCATTAGTGAGTAAAATATTTTTTGCGAGCTGCAAGCCTGCCTACCTCCGCTATGTTGACACCATAGCATTCCCACACCGCCCCATACTTTGTAAAAAGGCCTATTATAGTACTAAAGATTTCCTGAATGACAATAATATTGGGCTTGAGCCTGGCGCAGACACCTCGTAGTTTTGTATATATGACTATCTTGGACGAATTAACCACTGGACGCGAAATCAAAGAAAAATGTATGAAAACTTGTTCAACCAATACTGGGGGGACGGGAGGTAATGACAGCATAGAACCGAAGAAATATGAAACATACTTACCTCTTGCGACATGCGTCTATATCTAAAATTTTTAATTTATTCGTGTTATGTCAGATGTCATAGACAGTGTTGTTACAAAGTCGACAGTCGACAAATTGAATGAATGATTGGTTTAAAGCATCGCAAAAATATGTAACGGGCTATGCTAATTTTTTTATAAATATGCTCAGCTCAGTTACCTATGCTGTTTATTGAAAGAAATAATGTTTTTTAGGTACACAAAACCACTATTATGATTTTTAAGGTATCTTGCCCTACAGCGGGCATTTTACGTAATAAGGCGCTTGTTTCAAATCTAAATCAAATTTTAATTTGAAAAATAATACGAATTTGGCAAGGACACATTTAATGATAATAATCACTGTCATTTTCGTATTTCAACCACCTACTCTTAGGATTCCGGCCTTCAAAATGTATCTCCTTTTGAATCACACACACAATCTACAGAACACTAGGTTTCAAGTTGAAAATAATATTACATATTTAGGACTAGTAGAAGCGCTAGTGGTTCAGGTGTCTTAGAATTCGAACCATAACGAATTAAACCGAACGGTCCCGGGTTCAAACCGCGCCCGGCCTGAACTGTATCTCTGAGTTTGTAATAAAATCTGAGTCACGTACCATTTTCATCGACCGATACCTGCTTCTGATGAAGGAAAACATCGTAAACACAAGTGGATTTTTTGCTAGTACCCATGTGAAATGAAGAAGGCAAACCATTCAATTATTTCCTGGTCGAAATAGTCACTGTGTCAAATTCTTTACATACAATGACACCTTCAAGGGCCTAGCTCTTAAATATTAGAGAGAATGTGTACATAAAAGCTTTATTTGGAATACAAAAATTCGTTCATTAAAGGGTTAAACTGTTTTTCAGAATATAAATATTTGTTTATTTCAGGTTTGTTTATTTACGCTACAAATTTGATCGTTTTTAGTAGGTATCCATGTTTTATCTCTTTGGACAGCTGCAACCCACTTCCTTTTTCTTGATGGATCAGTAGGAAATCTGAAATTTACGAGTTTTATTATGTTACTCGAATAAGAAGTAGGTTTTCCATGGAGTTAAAAACTAAAAATTAAGTTACAGAGCACATACTGATAACCGTTTTAAAATGAATATTTACTATAAACTATGGTAGAAAACTCTCTTTGTGCAAATAGTATTATGTGAACAGAACTTATAATAAAACTAACGGATATTAACGTTTTGGGTGTTTCTCGATTACTTTCTCGAGATTCGTGTGATCGACGTCCCTAACTATGTATCTTACATATTAGCTGACTCCGGACTATAGGAAAAACAATCGGATGGTGATTAAGTGTATTTGAACATACATTTATTTTTTTCAGGGCCTTTTGATCAGATATGAATTTGCAGGCTCTATCTCCACTGTTATGGATAAATACATGAACCTTCATGTGTATTTATTTGCCCTTAGAGAACTAGTACCTGGGCGACCGTGCTTCGTTCGGTTATTACTATTTGTTGTAATATGGTGGTGGTTAGGTGAATCTATATTTATGATAAATATATATTGTTATCTCAAACATTAACAATAAAATTAAAAAATTATAAATAAAATATAAAAAAAGTAAGTCACACGCGGGATTAGAAGCCGTAACTCGTTTCTTGCCGTCCGCGTCTTAAACCGCTGGACCAGACTGACAGAGGCCAGTAAGACGAAATTATCGATCATAATCTGCGTGAAAAGAAAACACATGGAAACTGGAAAACTGGAAACAATTTTCCAAACATAAGACTAATCAAAATCGATTGTTTACATCCGAAAACCCCCATATGCCAAATTTCAGCGAAATCGTTAGAGCCGTTTCCGAGATTATAGAAATAAATTTATATAAATATATAAGAATTGCTCGTTTAAAGGTATAAGATATAAAGGCATTTTAGCACACGGAGACTAGCTCCGTGGCACAGCGGTCAATACGCCTGCCTGCGACACGGAGTGACCGGGTTCGATCCCCGGCCAGGTCAAGATGGAAAATGATCTTTTTCAGATTGGCCTGGGTCTTGAATGTGTATCTATATGTATTTGTTATAAAATATAGTATCGTTGAGTTAGAATCCCATAACACAAGTCTCGAACTTACTTTGGGGCTAGCTCAATCTGTGTGATTTGTCCGTATTTAAATTTATTTATATTTATTTCCAAACAGTAAAGCCGTAGAGGTAAATTACTTAGTTTATGAGAAAAACATACAAAAGCCACTTTTTAATATCGTGAAGCTAGGTCTTGTCTACTCCGTAAATAATAAAGAAGTGATTCTGTCACTTTGCTTACTGAAACTAACAACCAACAAATACAATTACAAATTACAAGAAAAGGGAAATAGATACTAATTGTATTATAAAAGTTTTCAACCCTGGTTTGTGTAAATCTTAATAGGAATTGGTTATTTACGGATATTTATACATTTTGAGTATTTATTTAAATTGGCTATTTATCCGCCGCCCGTAATACGATTGTCATTCCTATCGATATCATTCATCGACACGTTCATCGATATATGCAAGCTCTAAATGAAAGGAATGAACTGAAGAATTAGTGAACGAATGTAACAATGACAGAATTAATCCGACTCGTAAGAGTATGACAACATTCTGGTTGACTTGCATTATGAACCAAGGATTTTTTAAATGGACGTATTATTCGGTTTGATGATTACGCATTTAATTAAATTTACAAGAAAATACTAAGAAATATTGGTCAAAATGTGCTTACTGGTGAAAAGAAATGTGGTTCGTGCGATTACTGTAATTTTTACACAGCAATACCGCACACTTCACCCTTTTTTACGCGATGTTTTGCCTTGAGTCTCTGAAGTCACACTGACGTAGCGTGTTGTTTAACAAAGAACTATTTCATGGTACCCAGCTAGAGGGGTAAGGAGTCAGATGTCATAATTTCGCGTCCAGTGGTTAATTCGTCCAAGATGACTATATATTTGGTACATTCGGTACAAAATATTTTTAAAGATGACATTTATATAATTTCAATATTTTGACATATTTTTTTATATTCATATATTATTTTCTTAAACATCATTTTTTATAATTAAATTTACAATGACTATAATAAGGACAATGTATACTCAGCCCACAAATCTAGTTTTTAAGATAAACTAAAATTGTAAGTTGACGTCGATTGGAGAAAATGCGCTGTGCAGTTTGTTGCCGCTTCTTCTGCACTCCGCTTTGGAAGCGGCATTAAACTTAGCCATAAGTAAATTACTGACGTCAACAATTCTCAGTTGAAAATATATGACAATTAATAAGTGTCCAAATGACCTATGTTAAATAAATGTTTTTGAATTTTGAATTTTTTTTTAATTTTGATTTGTGATTTAAGTTTGTTTGCATAAATGAGACTGATATTGAATCGTTAGTTGTACGAGAGTTACGCTAGTAGTTTTTCTAATTCAATGCACACACGTCACTGCCATTTATCTTTTTTTCTATTGGGCCCTCAAACTTCATTCACAAGCTTATATTAACCAGTGTCTAATTAATAGTTAATCTTCGAGTTATTCTTGTGTATTAACGAAATTATGGTGTCATTTATTTCCCTAATTCGACGGAGCCCTTGGCGACAATTCCCACGAACCCACTGGATGATCATATACGACGCAGTAAGGCGAGCAAACACCAGCCTGCTAAGTAAATCTCACTACAGCCGCACCATGACACTTATTATTTTAGTTATTCCACACATTGTTCATAAACCTGGGCATATATAATACCAAATTACACCGACTTTACATTATAAAAACCACTAAAACAATTTGCAAAACAAAACCGTGCAGTCCGTCGAAATTCCCGCCATAAACTCCACTGCCATTCATACTCACATATTTTTTTTTACCTAGTGTTGAAGTAGGCATTTTTCGTCTCCCATCTAACCTGATGGTAAGTGACGATGAAGATGAGGATGTTACATGCCTATCCAAGAGATACCCATTTATTCTACTTTTGAATTTCCCGGAACTGTACTTGTCTGGGAATATAGACGCAGGCAGTTCATTCTACACCTTAGCTACTCGAACCAAAAAGGAACTGTCAAAGCGTTTAGTTCGACTCCAAATCGAAATACCAAATATTTATCAAAATATTTAGAAGTCTAAGCTGAGCTTTGCATTTGTGTGAGTCATCACCTAAAGTAGAGTCAGACTAAAAGTTTAATTTTTTTTTTTATTATTTTATAGTTATTTTATAATTCCAACATAAAAAATTATAACCATTCTTCTACTCCGGACATTGCATCATCATCATTTTCTTTTATTTTTACATGTGATCTTCGGAGATTTAAATTTGCTTCAGACTTCCAAAAGACGTTTACGTTCCAACAAAACTCGCTTGACAGTGGACAACGGAATTCTAGTCTATGTGCTACCATCTATATAGTAAGTGTTTTCATAAAACGTCCTTGGTGGCTACCAATGTCACCGGAGTGACACTGGACATGTCTTTATCGTTCAAGGCTTATAAATAACTATTTAAATTTTACAAACACAAAAATAAAATAAAAGAATAAAACACGTTACGATGCTACCAGTACATGTGTCAGTACGCGGCGGAACCGCGTATCAGGCCGATTGCCAAAAAGCAGTATAAACCGGTTTATGACATGCAAGGCACGTTCCTCGCCTTAGGCCGACATCACACCTACACTATCTGTGTACACTCACACAAATGCAAAGCTCAGCTTACGCCTTTTGATCTGTACTACTTATAAATCAGTAATTCTAATCCAGATATAAATAGAAAGACTACAGTCTCTTAAAATCTCTACTTACTTTGTGTATTAGATATGTGTCGGTATATCTTCAGATGCAGCGGGTATAATTCTAACTCCACGTCAGAGTTAGGTGGACGAATCACCTGTAAAAATAATCGATTATAGAAATATTTTTGTAAAATCTTCCATGCTGGTCTGGGAGAAAAGAAAAAATTTCGAATGTAACAGCTTCTCTTCCCGAGCAGATCGTAAAACCAATCAAGGGATAGGGCGAAAATCTGTGAAGTCATGTTTAATTTAATTACGTTTTCTGCCTTGTGCCCACCAACATGCCAAACGTTGAACCTATGTTTTAGAATTAAACATTGATTTGATAATAGAAGTAACCTATTTAAGTAAAACTTCCAAATCAAGTTAGCTGCTGCAAGGCAGGTGACCATCTCATTCCTTCGTTTCCGTGTCGAAGGCGCAAGGGATTAAATTTTATCTCTCCAGTATGTGGCGACTCTGACACCACTCTCGGATGCACAGTATAGATCATCCTTGGTGCAGCTGGGGAGGCACAAAGGGCAAGAAAGGAGGTGCGACATGGTCACACTGGCACTACACTTCCGCCTGTTGGATAAAGCCCCATTTAGCCAGGTTGTGTCGGCATCGACCTACCCCCGTGCGGAGGCAATTCCACCCTTTACCAGATTCAGACCTGTCGTTATGCAACTTCAGTTCTGAAAGCTTTTCATCATCATCATTGCAGCCGCAAAAAGTCCACTGGTGTACGAGGTCATCTCTTAAGGTTACTTCGTTCCATGTGAGGATATTGCCATATTCACCACGCTTGGCAGGCGGGTTGGCGAGCGCAGTTTCTTTGGCTTCTTGTGCTTCCGACGCTGTCGCCCATCACAAGCATTTTTAAGCTGGGGAAGGATAGGAATTTGCTGGATTTGAGAAGGGAATGATAGGTATTGGGATACTATTCACTCGGATGAATGAAGGAAAAGCAAGTGGCAGCTCGGGAGGCCGGGCGCGCGTACCCGGTGCCATACCTGCAACTACCGGACTGGCAGTCGAGGATGACACCCCTGACCATCATCATCACCAGGTCCTTTTTAGTCTCCACTACAAGAGCACGACCCTCTCTGTACTACTAGAGCCATACTTGGCCAGAGCAGCCAGAGGACTTGGCCTACACTCTCCACGCTGGCCAGACGGGTTGGAGAGGTGTCTTAGATGTTTATAAGCTTTGTTTAGCTTGTATTTCCTAAGTCGCCTCCTACGACATCCACGGGAAGACTTGGAGTGGTCCTATTCTACTCTGCCGGATACCACACGGCTATTCATCATCATCATCATCAGGTCCTTTTTAGTCTCCACTACAAGAGCACGACCCTCTCTGTACTACTAGAGCCATACTTGGCCAGAGCAGCCAGAGGACTTGGCCTACACTCTCCACGCTGGCCAGACGGGTTGGAGAGGTGTCTTAGATGTTTATAAGCTTTGTTTAACTTGTATTTCCTAAGTCGCCTCCTACGACATCCACGGGAAGACTTGGAGTGGTCCTATTCTACTCTGCCGGATACCACACGGCTATTCATCATCATCATCATCAGGTCCTTTTTAGTCTCCACTACAAGAGCACGACCCTCTCTGTACTACAAGAGCCATACTTGGCCAGAGCAGCCAGAGGTCTTGGCCTACACTCTCCATGCTGGCTAGACATGAAAGCTTTTAAAAAGTGGTTTGAAAGCATACCTGTCTGGGCAGCGGGTCCGGTCCCCCGTACCAGTTGGCGACCGCCCGCCACAGCGCGTCCGGCAGCAGCTCGAAGTCCAGGCTCTGGGACAGGGGCACGTCGCGCCGGAGGTGACCGCCTTCTCCGGTCAATGTGCGGACCTGACACATGACACACATTTCCGATAAAGGCTTGGCTTATTAAACCCAAACTCATAATCAGTTCGTGTAGGTGACGCGGTCAATCGACCATGCACACCCTGATGTCAGAGTTCTTCGGAACCACCTCTCGGCCTCTGACGTGGTTCCTTTAACGACTACCAGATGGCAGCCGGGACCACCGGCTTAACGTGCCTTCCGAAGCACGGAATCATCTTTATTATCAGCCAATCAGGTGATTCAAGCCTGCAATGCCCTAACTAAATTGGAAACAACTAAACAAAGTATGCTTCCCGTGGGAATCGAGATCTACAGGCAAACACCTTAACCACTGGACCGCAGAGGCAGGACATGAAGTACAATGTAGTCATAGATTTAAAAAAAAAAGATAATAATATAAAAAGTATCATACGAAGCAAAGACAAGTAGGCGACCAATACTGTTGAAAATAGTTTCTTTAGGCATCTTCTTTTCTGCAGTGGTCGGTTCCGAAACGCTGGTACTTTGTAGCTTTGGAAAAATAAATAATAATTTGAGTATAATTTAATAAGTATTATTTAAAATGTGGATTGACGTAAAAAAAGTGTTAGAAAATTGATGATTAAAATATATGACTACATTGTTCTTCATGTCCAGCAAAACCATTGAGCTATTATCCAAACGCACTTTGAGAGTGTCAGTGGCCAGCAGGCGTTTATTGTGGACGGGCCCCGGGTGTCCGCTGTGGCGGTGCGCGGCGCTGCTCACGCCGCTGCTGCTGGCCGACCCCACGGACGCTGTGTCGCGCCACAGCAGAGACCCCATGGACTCTGTCACCGACACCGCTGCAACAAGTATATCATTTAAGTTAAGACGAGGCCTCAAATGTTTGGTACCATCGCTCGGCAAAGGCGTACGCAAGTGCGCGCAAGGGATAGCGCTTGGCGGTTTAGCCCGTGAATGATGAGATAGGAGATAGTCTCGAGTAGCTCAAAGAAAAAAACGTAAGCGCCAAATTCGTTATTTCTATTTTATATAAAATCAGACCGGTTAATTGTATTTTCATATTTACATTTTGATGAATTTCTAATAACCTATCTTTTAGTCTAAAAATCATTATTTCATTCGTCGCATTTGAGCTACAATAACAAATACTCTGCGAACGAAGACCATTTTTCAAAAAATATTTCTATCGAGAAAATTTTATATAATAAAAATATTTCTATCCAAAACGCAAAGCATACGTAGTCCTGGTCCGTTGCTGAGGTCGTAGAAATTATCACTTGTATTAGTATCGTTCACAAAGAACACTCGCGGTCAACTGATTAACGATCGCCACGTCCGCTCCCTTATATGACTTATGGGTCTCTAGAAAGTTCCATATACTTCCGGTCCCGACAGCCGATAGCCAAAACTTTATTACTTTTATTTATTTATTTCATAACTAAGTCTATCTTAACAGTTAACCACCAATACGATAAAACATTCCAGAATACGGAAAAATTCTAGACTTTTCTATTCTGAGAGCTTCGCGACAATATATACGAGGTACTAGTACGAGGAACGTTGTCATAGCGGGAGGTGGCGGTCCCGGGTGACTTGCACCCAGGATAGGCCCTTCTGGCAACGTAGCTTTCGGCCCATAAGGCAAAAGATGAGAGTTGCTGCTCTCTAAAGGCTTTTGCTATTGTTTCTCAGATTGGCCCTTCAGGCTTGCATGGGACCGCTTCCTGATGTGATCACCTTTCGATAGGGTCACCTCCCGATGTGTCCGTTCCTGATATTACCACCTCCCGCTATTTTTTTTTTTGAAATGACTATGTAGCTAGCTCCAAGTGAGCTTTCGCTACTTCACCGGGCGTTTGAGGCGAGGGCAGAGTGCCCTCAACCTTTATAAACAACATCACCAAAGGGCCCCCAGGAGGGACGAACCTCGGCTTTGGGCGTTGCCTGTGTGCAAGGCTTAAAGATACAGCAAACTCTCATATTGCCTGATGGGCCGCGTATGCGTATGTTAGATAATATAGGTATCAGTTGTTAATTATCACTAATTTATAAAATATAAATTTATAGTGACATGATATATTAATGATATAGTTAATTATTACTTATTTATAAAATCTATACTAATATTATAAAGCTGAAGAGTTTGTTTGATTGATTGTTTGTTTGAACGCGCTAATCTCAGGAAGTACTGGTTCAAATTGTAAAATTCTTTTTGTGTTGGATAGTCCATTTATTGAGGAAGGCTTTAGGCTATAAAACATCACGCTGCGACCAATAGGAGCGAAGCATCAATAAAAATGTTTTTAAATCGGGGAAAAATTATTCATCTATACTAATTAATCATAATAACAGAAAGTTGCTGCGGACGAAGTCGCGGGCAACAGCTAGTAAAAATATATAGTGATATGATTAATGAACAACGTCATTAATCAAGTCACCTAGTGACATTGTTGAACAACGTATTTATACTTTACAAATTAGTGATAATTAACAACTGATACCTATACAGGGTTATAGTTAACTAACGCAAAACCCACTAGAGACGACTTGGTACATCGTGACTAACAACGTTTGTTATATGACTTTTACCTAAACGCAATACATGGTAAGATTTTACATACCATTAGCTTTTAAGTGCATTTCTATCCAACGTTAAGTCTATGCTGCCGGCCGCGTGCCACGTGAGCGTAAGTACCTACTATTATTACCTCGTAGCGTTGAGTGCCATAGAGTTAAGACGGGTAGAATTGCAAAATTGCATTTTATTTTTTTTGTATGAAAAAAGCAAACATCGAATTACACAAAGTCATATAGCAAACGTAGTTAATCTTGATGTACCTAAGTAGTATTTAGGAGGTTACGCGTTAGATACCACTTACCCTGTATTATCTAACACGTGCATGCAAGTGCAAGCCTGAAGGGCCAATCTGAGAAGGCCACCAACGTATATCCTTGCTAAATAACAACATGAGGAAATCTTCATAGCGCGTTTCATGAATCAGGACTCACCAGTAGAATTGCTGGTGAAACTCTCGTCGCAGACGATGGCCTCGTCTAACCGTGGCTGACTTCTACAGCAGCCCTCCGAGCCGGCTGCGGTGTAGGCCAGCCAGTTCCCCCACCACTCGGCCCCGACCAGGTACCAGAACTGGCCGACCGAGTACCCGCGTTGGACTTCGCGTCGGAGCCATCCCAGAACTGAAACAAGAATCATTTGTTAAATAAATATAAATATATACGGACAAATCACACAGATTGAGCTAGCCCCAAAGTAAGTTCGAGACTTGTTATGGGATACCAACTCAACGATACTATATTTTATAACAAATACATATATAGATACACATCCATGACCCAGGCCAATTTGAAAAAGATCATTTTCCATCTTGACCTGGCCGGGGATCGAACCCGGGCACTCTCGTGTCGCAGGCTGGCGTCTTGACAGCTGCGCTACGGAGCTAGCCAAAGCTAACTGTTAATTTTTAGCACTGCTTTAGTAATGACAATGTAAGCTCAAGTCCACACATTTAGTTCTAAGTATGTCGTAGATTGTAAGTTGATGTCATTTGTAGAAAATGCGCTGTGCAGTTTGTTGCCGCTTCTTCTGCACTCCGCTTTGGAAACGGCGTAAACTTAGCTCTAAGAAAGTTATTGACGTCAACAATTATAATGTTGTAAATAATAATGTGTAATTTAACCAAATGGTATTTAAAATATCTTAAGATGAATAAAATATTTGACTTTGAATGCCTTAAAATTAATAATCAATCAAGGTCAGTGGTGTCATCCTCAGCTTCCTGTCGGGTGGTTGCAGGTAAGCCATCGGGTACGCGCGCACGGTTTCCCGAGCTACTTGCTTTTCCCCCGTTCATCCAAGTATACCCAATACCTTCATTCCATTCCCAAGTCCAACAAATTCATATCCTTCCCCAGCTTAAAATACTTCCGATGGGCAACAGTATCGGAAGCACCAAAAGTCAGAGAAACTGTGCTCGCCAACCCGCCTGCCAAGCGTGGAGAGTATGGCAATATCCTCCCATGGAACGAAAGTGTAAAGTAGGTTGTTGTAAACTAATACAGATAATCTTGTTGATCAACTCTCTATGCAAAAAGACTGTTATGTACAGTTTGTTCTTAAATGGATGAACCGATTTTGATGCGGCTTTTTTATTTGTAAGCAGGTTACCCAGCGATGGTTTTTAAACATATTTTATCAAAATTGGTACAGCCGTTTTCAAGAACGTTTTACTTAACATATTTAACTTGATATAACTTGTTGCCTGTAATAAGTTATCGTGTACTAGCCGAATAGATTGTTATTTGTGTAATTTAAATATTACTATTATAATGGAAACAATACTCCATTGAACATGTTTATAAGTTTGTATTTCTAAAATAAATATCAGATACTTGTCACTAGACATCCTTACAGCATCCATTCTCAAACATGTAATTATTATCTCAGCGTGTGACGTAACGTAGGTGCTCATTTGCAATCACATGAACATCAACACAAAATAACGACAGTACGGAAATGACGTTTCGCAATTTTTTATCGACACCAGTGTATGTCCCTCAAATCAAAAAACTATGGCGGTAAGCCGTAACCAATTCAAAGTTTATTTCAACTAACTCGCGGTTATCATGACCAAAATAAAATTTCAAATTGTGTGATATATACTTTTACTACTAGCGAGTTTTTAAAATGTTTTTTTGCATTTACAATTTATTTCATAACTAACAAAGATTCAAAGATTTATTCAGAAAATAGGCCTTTTCAGGCACTTTTTCACGTCAATTCACATTTAAAATTAAATAATACTTATTATATTATATTCAAATTATTAATTATTGTTTAAAAGCTACAAACTACTAGCGTTTCGGAACCGACCACTGCAGAGAAGAAAAACTAATTTCGTCGAACAACGACTTATTCAAAAACAAAACGAGTTATTCGCTTCTTCTTCTTCTATAGAGTCGTAAATTGGCTTTTCGTACACAATAAATATGTTTCGACCAGTGCATTGCTACCATGATTTCCCGTTCGTTTGCCTCATTCAGATCTTGTTGAGAACAAGAAATTGGACTTTCTGGGCACACCAAGAGGTGACCCATAGATTGGATAGCATCACAATCGCACTCACTATTGTTGGAGAAACCCCACTTAACTCTATTTTCGTGGCATCTACCAACACCAGCCCTCCCGTCCTGAACTAGTACGTGTATACAAACGACGCTTTATACCGAACGGCACCACGCCGTAAACAACATGGTAACATGCCGTTGACCGGAACGATGCGGTTATCATTCAATGACACAGCACAGAGATGTAGCTGGGCCCATAAGACGAGAGACCATGCTCTGTTCTGTACTCTTGTTATTTTGCGCCAAAACATTGAGCGCTGAGCGTGGAATTAACACAAAGCGCAAATCAAACATGTTTAATTTAGTACACCTTGTCCATACTGGAGAAAATGCAATAGTGTTTACAACTGTGTTGAACATTATGTAGACCAGCGGTCTTCAAACTTTTTAGTAGCCCCCTTTGGGAAGCAAAAAATTAATCGGAAAAGGTCTTGAGACGGGGCAGGGGTGGGGGGGGGGGATGCATATCAAAACAATCTGATCGATCAAAGTGGGTTAAAATCGAATTCAAAGAAGTCGGTTACAAACAAATAAACTTACAAGTGAAGAAAAGACTCACCGATATCCCTCTCCCGGTGGCGGCATTGAGGGCGGAGACCCAGCACGATGTGACACACTTCGAATACCAACTCCAAGAATGGCGTCACCAAGGCATCGGCGCTCTCCACGCTCCATATAAGAAAATCTTCAAGAGCCAAGGCGGTATCGGTTGCGATAACACCCTGATTTTGCGGAGTTTCCTGTCGGAAAAAGGGTCGTTGGTTAAAACGTGAATACGCTAAATAGTTTGGAGCAATTAGCACATGTGTCATCTAGGTATCCACCAGCTGTGACACATGCCGTATCATAACTGGTCGTCTGAAACCTACACCAGTGGGAATGCTGTATCCCCTGTCTGGTATTACTCCTCCAGATTTTTTATGATATAGGACGGCAAACGAGCAAGCGGGTCACCTGATGGTAAGTGATCACCGCTGCCCATGAACAACTGCAACACCAGGGTGTGACAGGTGCGTTGTCGACCTTTCAAGGAGTTTGGGGAAGGAAATGGGGAGGGGGGAAGGATTAGTTGATTTTCAAATTCATTGTAAAATAAGTAGACAAATACCTCACTTCTAAAAGTCAGGTAGTTGTATAAGGTGACGCAAGCCTGAATACGTATAAGTGGAATGGGTTATACCATACGGTGGAGATTTTCGACGCCGAGGTTTGAAACGCGGTGGTTCACTTGGCAGAACATAGGTCGTACATAGACTTGAGGTCAATGGTTTAAACCCCGCCCGTTGATGTTTTTAACAATATTTTATTTCTTAATTTAGGATACAAACCTGTTTAATAACCACCATCTCTTCTTGTTCAGACCCGGGTCCAAGTTGAAACACAGGCTTTCCATCCCTGCTCACAGATATCAACTTCTCTCGCAGATTCAATAGAATCACTTCAGGATCGAACCCCTTCTCCCCATCAGAATCTCCATCAGGGGTTGAAGCCCGGGAACCCTGGATTTTGAGGGACTCGTTGGCGACAGTGCACAGGATGCCAACCATGTCGATGAGCTCCTTCTTGTTGAGGACCCCATCTCGGTCTTGATCGAAGATCTTGAAGCAGACTGCAAAGGAAAAATAGATTTTGTGAGATTTTGGTAATAAAGTAAAAACTGCTTTAGTGGCGTTGTCCACTTTTTGTGATGGGTAAAAAATGATGAATCGCGTCAGGACACGTGACCTGATAGAAAATTCGTAAGACGGACACGTGACCTGATACCGCCGCAAAGACGAGTTTTCACTTCTGCCGGCACTCGCGGAGTGCAACCCGTTGTTTTTTTATTTCACATCATTTTTGACTCCCGACGCAAAAAGACACAAACACGTCAAACTTATTAGACCTAGTAAGATGTTTGACGTATTTGTCTCTCTGCGGAACTGTAGCTATCACCAGGTCCTTTTCAGTCTCCACTACAGGAGCACGACCCTCTCTGTACTACTAGAGCCAAACTTGGCCAGAGCAGCCAGAGGACTTGGCCTACACTCTCCACGCTGGCCAGACGGGTGGGAGAGGTCTCTCAGATAAGCTTTGTTTAGCTTGTATTTCCTAAGTCGCCTTCTACGACATCCACGGGAAGACTTGGAGTGGTCCTATTCTACTCTGCCGGATACCACACGGCTAAACTAACTGTAGCTAAACTCTATATAACTGTTTTCGCATTCAAGTAGGTATCCCCTCCCAAACACGTTTGTTTGTTTGTTTGTGATATCTTTATTGTACATAGAAAGAAGCTATAAACATACAGTTAAGAAAGATCAATCTACAAGGGCGGACTTCAAGATGGGATCTCTTCCAGTCAACCGGCGAATAAATTAGAGGAAATTAACTCAAATATGGGGCAGAAGCGTGTACAATTTATAAGGATAAATCTAGCCATAAATAATAACCTACGTCTAACAACAAAATGCATTTACATATAAATATAAATTTTTACTTTAAAAGGTAATTAAATTGAGAGTGTTCTTATCATGGTCTTAAAATGGTATAAACGTTAAATCTGTTAAATGAGAAAAATAAAAATGTACGAACTAAAGTAGTTAGTATTAATGCCTCCGTGAACAAATTCCACAATGCCATAATCAGTCGCGTCGCGAATTATTTGCAGAGTAAACATATAGATAATTGTGAAACGGTCTAAAAATAAATATGTAGTGTCACCGGATACAACCTATTTCTGAGAATATATCTACTTCAGATCGCTTTTTAAGCCTTTGGAGCCGGATGTCATCATAAATTGCAGTTGTTTAAACATTTCAACTTTCTTTTAGCTGTTGGAATAATGCAACATAAGTGTGGCCACTTGCACACAACCCAATCGTGATATAAATATATAGGGACATATCACACAATTGAGCTATCCCCACAGTAAGTTGTGAACATGTGTCGTGGTATACTAAACGATACTATATTTTATAATATATACTTATATATATAAACATCCAAGACCCAGGTCAATCTGAAAAAGATCGTTTTCCATTATGACCTGACCGGGGATCGAACCCGGGCACCCCGTGTCGCAGGCTGGCGTGTTGACAATTTTTAGTTAATATGCATAGTTTTTAAGTTGATAAATATATACAATTAGCTTTCGCCTGCGGCTCCGCCCGCGTCAATGTCAATCCCTCGGGAATAGTACTTTTTCCGCACTCCAGAGAACTTGTATGCAAAATTTCTTGAGGATCGGTTCAGTAGTTACGGCGTGAAAGCGTAACAAACAAACAAACAAACAAACAAATAAATAAACAAACAAACTCACTTTCGCATTTATAATATTAGTAAGGATAAGGAAGTAAGGATGTGTAACTACATTTCTACTCTGCCGGAAACCTCGCGGCTAAATAGCCGTATGGTTTCCGGCAGAGTAGAATAGGACCACTCCTAGTCTTCCCATGGAGGTCGTAAGAGGCGACTTAGAAAATACAAGCTAAACAAAGCTCATAATCATAAATGAGACCGTCTGGCCAGCGAGGACAGTGTAGGCCAAACCCTCTGTCTGTTCCGGCTAAGTATATCCGCGGTAGTACAGAGAGGGTCATGCTCCTGCAGTGGAGACTAAAAAGACCTGATGATGATGATGATGATGTAGCTACATTATGGGTCTTAACGTATAAAATTAGCGTTTTCTAAAGAGAATCTCGAGTTCAACTAAAGTGAAATTTTGCATGTATTTACGGATAACAGTAAGCTTGATATACGCATTATAAAATTTACAAAAAGTTTAAAAAGAAAATAGAAAAAACAACATTTTTGATCAAAACGGGCAATATCTGAAACGAGTTCTTTTTATGAGCAATTTTCAATAATTTTTCATTTTACTCAATTTTGGATTAGGCATTTGTTTCCCATCTCACCTGATGGTAAGTGACGATGAAGACGAGGATGTTCATGCCTATCCAAGAGATACCCATTTATTACCCATATACCTAAATTGCAAGTCCACTTTCAAGTTTAGATAAAAAAAAATTGTTTAACTGAAAATCATAGTCAATAGGAAAATAATGGAAGGCAAAAAAAACGCCAATTTCAGAAAGGCCCATTAAAATGACAACTATTTGTTGGCAAATGCATCCGACTCGCATACAGCATTTATATTGATTTTAATTTATATATCGATTCTAAACAGACCAAAACAAAATAAACAAAAACGCAAGCTGAAACAGTAGAACTAACAATTTCAACATTCTTCTCAGCAGTGGTCATTCCGAAACGCTAGTAGTTTTTCGATTTTACAAACATAAAAGAAAGAAAAATAAACATCAGAAACATATGACGTTCAAAAAGCGATACATGTATCCTACTTTGAATAAAAATTATTCATTTTCATTTTCATTTTCAACAACAATCCAATAAACAGAAACCATTGCCTTGCAATTGCAAGATTACGGTTCCTATTACATTTTTTCTGGGTCAAGAACGAACCGCATTAACTCCGATATGGCACGCGTCCTTCGGACCGTGATATCACGAAAACAATTTATTATGCATAGAATCTGGGTGAGTCTGCATAGTTAGATTGTTTTCGTTTATGTCATGCCGGTATGGGAAAAACAGATATAAGGAAAACCACAGAATTTTAGCAAATACCTGGTCGAATAGACTCGACCTCGTCAACGAAATATGAATTAACGTTGAAGTATAGAAGTTTCATACAAACTTTCATCCCCTATTTTATCCCCTTGGGGGTAAAATTGATCAAAATCCTTTCTTAGCGGATGCCTACGTCATAACATCTACCTGCATGCCAAATTTCAGCCCGATCCGTCCAGTGGTTTGGGCTGAGCGTTGATAGATCACTATAGTTAATAGATTCAGGTGTTACTTTGCGGAAGTCAAAGCTACATTTACTTTGAGACAATTTACTTTGCGTGCTTCCGCCACCAGTTAGTTCATGCATACCCGCCACCAATAGTTGATGCATCAACTATTTGGCGGGTATGAAGGGACTAACAGTAGTGGGTGGGCGCTGGCCAGCAATAGTTTGCATGAACTAACTGGTGGCGGAAGCACGCAAAGTAAATTGTCTCAAAGTAAATATAGATCACTATGTCAGTCAGTCAGTCACCTTAGAGTTATATATATTTACCGATTAACCGATGTCAAATCATGTGGTTGTGTATTCAAGTATGTGCTATTCAGCATTTTAAGCAGCATCGTAAGCACGGTGAGTATGGCAATATCCTCCCATGGAACAAAGAATCCTTGTGAGAGGCCTTTGTCCATTCGCACAAACTGCATCCATAATAAAAACTTTGTCAAATCATACATACAACAATATGAATTGCTAATATTAAGCTGTCATATAATCTTCAAATAAAAAAAACAACTTCAACCAAACTACTCAACCGATTGTGATGAAATTTAAATGATTTCAATTAGAAAGCATACCCTTTCTGGATTGAGTTTCTTTCGGCGTATTCTTCTCACCAGTGGTCGTTCCGAAACGCTAGTAGTATTTCAATTTTGCATATATAAAAAAATATATAAGAAATAAAAATATGACGTTCAAAAAGAGATACATGTATCCAATTTTGAATAAAAATCTTTGACTTTTGACTTTGACTTTGACTTTTTCAAACAAATAATTTTTAACATCCGTCATTTATATGACGGAGTTCTGAGGCGACAAACATAAAAAAATTGTTGTCTGTACACGTACAGTGAGTTAGACGATAATTTTACATGATAACGGTGTAAGAGAGATAGATGCGTCACAAGCTGAACGCTTAGGCGGATCGTGCCTCTCTATCGCTTGTTTCGTGCTCTTGCTTGCACACGGAACGTGACACATTTTCGTGCGTGCAGCCGGCGTTCATCGTTCGTGCGTTCGTTCGTCGATTCGATTTATTATTAACAAGCTTTCGCCCGCGGCTCCGCCCGCGTCAATGTCGATCCCTCGGGAATAGTACTTTTTCCCGGGATAAAAGGTAGCCTATGTCCTTCTCCGTACTCCAGAGTACTTGTATGCAAAATTTCATCATGATCGGTTCAGTAGTTATGGTGTGAAAGCGTAACAAACAAACAAACAAACAAACGTACAAACTCACTTTTCGCATTTATAATAGTAGTTAGGATGCGAAAGTGAGTTTGTTTGTTACGCTTTCACGTTGTAACTACTGAACCGATCATCATGAAATTTTGCATACAAGTTGTCTGGTGTAAGTAGAAAGACATAGGGCACATTTTATCCCGGTACTGTTCCCGAAGGATCGACATTGACGCGGGCGGAGTCGCGGGCGACAGCTAGTCGATTTATAAGACGTTATCACGTCAAAAAATACAACCGGATGGATAACTTCCCCTTTTTTTAAGTCGGTTAAAAAGCGGACCCGGGCTCCAAATCTACACATTTAAAGATGCAACCGGAAAAACGATCAAGGCGATGGTCCTATTTAAAGCCAGAACACACCACACGTGAACAACTAAAAAGTAACATTAATTTGACGGACGATGAGCTAACGATAGCTTATCTCACAACAGGCAATAAATTCCACCATTGGTGTACTACTTCGATCAAATATAATAGTAGATACACAGTCTCATACAAAATGAAGCCTAAATAATGTCCCCGAGCCAAAACATCATGCATACTTACAAACAACAACAAAAACTATACATAGTTAAAGTATGACACTCTATCTTTCTTTTTCAGTTTTGACGCGTAGTTTTTGCATCTTTTCACTGACTCTCGTCATCGCAAGACGTGTGAGTGCTAGCGCGGATTATTAACACTGTGTACATAACAGCTCCGAAATTCGATTGTACGTTGTTTTGCCGATGCCACTTTTTGAGCGCGAATCGTGTATCTACCATTATATTTGATCGAAGGTGTACAACATTGCTATTGCATGAGTGGCGCGTTTATATTTGCTAATTAGTTACTTCGTTCACTTCTAAAACACCTCCTTCTCTTCAGTGGACGGTTAAGAAACGCTATTAATTTGTAGCTTTTGAACAATCCTTATCCTTATCCTTACTATCCTTATCCTTACTAATATTATAAATGCGAAAGTGTGTTTGTTTGTTTGTTACGCTTTCACGCCGTAACTACTGAACCGATCATCATGAAATTTTGCATACAATACAAGTTCTATGGAGTACGGAGAAGAATATAGGCTACCTTTTATCCCGGGAAAAAGTACTATTCCCGAGGGATCGACATTGACGCGGGCGGAGCCGCGGGCAAAAGCTAGTAATTAATAATTTAAATATAATTGAGTATTATTTCAAATGTGAATTTTTTGAGGTGAAAAAGTGCCTGAAATAGCCAATTCTGAATAAATATTTGAATCTTGAATCCTCCAATTCCCCACAGAGTTAGTCAAATGGATGAAACAACAAGCTTTTCAGCGGGCCGGGAAGGGCCCTCTCAAGGCTGAACGAGTCGATTCTTTTCCCATACAAATGTCGGGGGGGGGGGCTGTACTCCATTGTTTGACATTGTACATCCAAAGTTTAACATGATGTCGTTTTGTCTCATTATTAATTTTGTCTGTACGGTAACAGATTAGTAAAATAAAAAGCCATTAAGAAGTTATGAGCCAACAAACTTTAGCTTTTCTGACTAATTTTAACACAACTTTGGGCGTAAATCCTTACTAATATCCATAACCTTACTATATAATATTATAAATGCGAAAGTGAGTTTGTTTGTTTGTTTGTTTGTTACGATTTCACGCCGTAACTACTGAACCGATCATCATGAAATTTTGTATACAAGTTCTCTGGTGTACGGAGAAGGACATAGGCTACCTTTTATCCCGGGAAAAAGTACTGTTCCCGAGGGATCGACATTGACGCGGGCGGAGCCGCGGGCGAAAGCTAGTAAGTAATAAAAGAAGTATAATATTTCGAAAACAAAGACCGTACCGACAAAGTTCAATTTTTGAAGATTTTAATAAACTTTATTTATAATTGATTTATGCAGTAGTTTTTTCATAAAACCCCATTTTCCAAAGGACGTTTTGCAATTATTCACGCGCCCGATAGTGTTTGTGTGCGTGCGACTCGGCGTATGCGTGTAGATATAGCGTCTAACTGCTCATCCATATTTCTGTGTGCTCATCACTGATACTATCTCTGTCGGACACAATGCTAGGTGAAGCAACGTGCTTTTTGGCCGCGCCCGCCAGTGAGTTCGAGCTCGCGACTTGTTCGTCCTTAAGACGAGGACTCAAATGTTTGGTACCTTCGCTCGGCAAAGGACTGATCAAGTGCGCGAGTCAAGTAGTGGCCGATAGTTTTGTTTAAAAAAAAACAAACTTTTCCGAGGTAAAATCGGCAGAGATTCGGCTCTGGTTTATTCAAGTATAATATTCAACAATTGAAACCTTAAAACTAACTTATATACTAATTTAATGTCGATCAGCAATGACGTTTATGAAAGTTGCGTAATTGCTGATCTGTTTCCTATTTTCTTGTCAACTAATCTTATTTGGCATGGTTTACCATCCTTAACTCCTCCCCCCTTAAGAGAGAAATCATCTGGAGATGGTTTTGCTATTTCCGGATGATTTCGTTTAACGAAGTTATAAAACAATTTAATGCCAGTAATGATTCCCGTTATGATTAAAGTAACTATTAAACTTAAAGTCCATACACTTATATCTGTAGTTACGGTTATTTTACTAGGATCACTTTCACTTTCACTATTGTATTTAGCACTATTGAGTAAGCTCTTGATGTCTGTGAAGTCTATGTTCCGTAAATCCGCTTGCTTATCATCCTTCTTGATCTCACGATGGCTTTCAGGAATCTGGACAGCTCTCATCTTTAGGATTGTAGGTGATGATGTTTTAGTTGTAAATGATTTGATTACTTCTTCTCCTATTCGAGTGGTACAGTTTCGACTCGGTGTTATTATGTAGGATCCTTTCAGGAAATGTCTTTGAACTTCTACTCCACATGTCTCTGTCATTGGTACGTCGACTTTGGAATACAGCAACCAAGTTTCTTCAGCTACTCTCTGTATCTTTGTCTCTTCTAGTAGAATTGGTTTTTTGTAGCATGCTGCGTATTGTTCTTTCATAAGCATTATCTGTTCGATGCAAGTTGTAGCCGAAAAGGGTACGATGCTGTTTTCTTTGCAGAGGAATTTGCTGTCTTCAATTTCTTCGCAGGAGGTACCAACAGGTAGGTATTTCAATCCATTCACTATAAGGTATGGGTATTTGGGAATAATTGCGTATGTTTTTAGGTTAATGGGATCTTGGACAGGTATGGGAATAACTTTGTAATATATATATGTGTCTGTATCTATCAAGGGTACTTCTAATATAAACACTATTCTATAATTATCTAAGTATGATTTTAAAACTATACTTCTTTCTATTTTCACCAAGTTATCTCTACTAACTGGGTAGATTAAGCGCTGATGTTTTTCTACTTCTGTGAGAATGTTCACTAGTTCAGTTGAGTTGATTATTGAAGAATGTAATGTGTGTATTTTGCTAAAAGCTATTGCTGTTTCTAACTCTTGTATAATATTGTAAATAGTTCGAAAGTTATTAAGAAGCTGATACAGGGTGTTCATTTGGCTTATAATTTTATTTGTTCTAGATTCTAGCGTTTCTAATTGCGAAGTTTTATAATTTAAGTGCATAAGGTTGTAGTTCATATCATCGGAAATATTAACTAATTTATCAAAAGTTTTCTGCATTAATGATACTTTTCTCTCCATTGAATGTTCTCTGTTTTTAAGATTATTTATTTCTGAATTATATCTTATAGCGTCTTCATTATCTAGATTACCAGATATAGTCTTTATGAGTGAACCTAAAGGGTTTAACAGACCTCTTCTTACTCGTCTGTTTGGTATTAATTGTTCTAATCTATCATTAGTTAATTCCATAAAAGATTCTATTTGTATTTCTAGACCGGCAAATTCATCGCGTATAGAAGTATCTGAATTGATTATATCTTTAAGCCTAAAATATTCCTTACTATTATTACTTAAATGATAAGCTATACTATCTAATTCTATAATCTTAATAATAGTCCAGTGACTACTCTGAATCACTGCTGTCCCCATCCGAATCGGTGCAATTCCTGGGTTGTTGCTGAGATTTTGTAGGCTTAGACTGCTTGTTCTTCCTGCTAGTGCCGCTAGTCCCACAAGTATTCCGACTGCTAACCACCACCTGCGGAGGTCGTTTAACATTCTTAATTGCTACCTTAGTTTTACGTTTCTTTAAATCTACTGGTACTATATTCCTAACTATTTCTCCTGAAACTTTAGCTTTTTCGTATCTTGGCAATTCTTTCGCTTTTCTGGTCCTAGTAGTTTTCATGTAAATATCATCCCCTTCTTTTATTTCTGGTACTTCTTCTCCCCCTTTCTTTGCCCTAACTTGTATCTTATCGGCTTGTAATTTTTCAGCTATGTATTCGTATAGAACTTTTAATCTTTTTCTATGATCTTGTATGAGTTTTTGCAGAAAGTTTTTATCTCTATCGATATCAAATACGTTTCCTGCATCGGTGTTTCCAAATACTATTTCAAATGGTGTAAAATTTGTTGCACTATGTATAGTGTTATTGTATGCCATTATTGAATACGTCATAACAGATGCTGCGTCGAGGTCATTCTTCTCATATTTCGCCAACCTATAGATTTCTATAATGGTTGAGTGAAATCTCTCGACAACACCCATTGAACTAGGGTTATTCGGGGTCCCTATATGCATCTCAACTTTATAAAGTTCTAATAATTCTTTGATTAATTTGTTGTTAAATTCAGTACCAGGATCACTATTAATTTTCTTTGGGCAACCATACATACTAAAGTACCTTATCAAAGCTTGTACAACTTCTGGAGTACTTCTATTTGATATATAAAAAGCTTGTCCTAGCTTACTGAATGCATCTACAATAGTTAAATAGTAGTTATTTTCAATGTACAATAAATCCATGAAAACTTCCTCAAAGGGTCTAAATTGTGTTTGAGTAAGTTGTATGCAAGGTTTGATAGGTTTTCTTTCGTACTTCATCTTTCTGCATGGTTCACATCCATTGATCATGGCTGAGACCGTTTCTTGCATATTTGGCCACCAATAATCCCTACGAAGCCTAGTTAGTGTCTCTCTGATGCCTCGATGACACGTTTTGCCCTCATGATATTTCATAACTGTATCCCTTTGATCATATTCGTCCGTTACATTAACTACCCTTTCTGTACATTCTATTAAGTTTTGTGAACCCTTTTTATATAATTCCGTTACTACTTTACTAAATGATTTTCTAAAAGTTGGAGATTCAAAATATATAAAATATTTATGTTTGAAATCAACGTATTCTTTTAAAAATTTCTTAACTAAGTGTTCGTTATTTAAAGATGGCATGTGGACCTCTAATATTCTTTGTTTATTGTTGGAGATATCTTTAACACAAATGTCGTTTTTAAACCAAGTGTGGACCAGTATTTGTTTTGGCTTTGTGTCCACAGCTTCATTTAAAATTGGGATTCCCTCGTGCTCTCTGTTTGAAATGGAATGGGCTGTAGCTCCATCATCTGACTCTGAGATTTCTACCAGTTCTGGTGAAGAGTCTTGTTGAGCTAATTTCATTGTGCCTGTTGATGATTCGGAATCTGACAACTCTATTACTTCGATACTATCTTCATCTTCTACTGGTGTATTCTTAGCATCGTTTCCTAACATTTCTATTGCTACATTTCTAACGAATTCATCTAACTCATCTACCCTATTCTTATCCACATTAACTATCATAGATTCATCATCATTATCTAAAGTATTTATTCTAATTAATTTACTAACCTCTCCCTTTGACTTAACAATGATAGATTTATTATTTTCATCTATGTTATTGATTTTAATTCTTGACAGTGCATCTGCATTTGTATTTTGTGCCCCTTTTTTGTAATATATTTCAAAATCAAATTCTTCTAACCTTAGGCGCCATCTTGTTAGTTTACTATTTGGTTCGTTAAGCGAATATAACCATGCGAGAGGGCGGTGGTCTGTATAAATATAAAATTTGTTACCCCACAAATATGGTCTGAAGTGCTTGACCGCCCAAATGACTGCGAGTAACTCTTTCTCGATAGTGCTGTATCTTGTCTCTGTATCGCTTAATGTGCGGCTAGCATAGGCTATTGGTTTATCGGACCCAATAGTCCCTTGCGATAAGACAGCACCGATCGCATGATTTGACGCATCTGTCGTTAATATAAAAGGTTTTTTGAAATCGGGGAATTGTAATAATGGAGCATTAGTTAAGATTTTCTTACAATTTTCAAAACAATTAATAAATTCTTCATTTAAAACTATCTTTTTACCTTTCTTTAAACATGTTGTAAATGGTTTAGTAATTTTCGCAAAATCTTTAATAAACTTTCGGTAATATCCTAGTAGACCCAAAAAGCTTTTTATTTCCGTTGTTGTTTTAGGGACGGGATATTTTAATATAGCCTCAATTTTATCATTGTTGGGCTTAAGGCCCTCACTAGTTATGGTATGTCCGAGATAAAGTACTTCCTTTCGAAGGAACTGAGATTTGTCTAGCTGTACTTTTAGATTTGTCTCGCGGAACCTATTAAAGACTGCTTTTAGTTTGTCTGCATGTTCTTGGAGGCTTTTTGAAAATATTATGACGTCATCAAGGTAGACCAGGCAATGTATACCTTGAAGACCTCTCAAGACATTGTCCATGGCTCGTTGGAATGTGGCTGGAGCTGTCTTGAGACCAAAAGGGAGGCGATTAAAATGATAGTGTCCTCCTCCAAACGGAATGCTGAAAGCAGTTTTCTCTTTGTCTTCTTTTTCTACTTCTAATTGGTGGTACCCGCTAGCTAAATCGAGTGTTGTAAAGTACATGCTGTTACCCAGCATGTCAAAAAGATCGTTGATATTTGGTAAAGGGTACTTATCATCGATTGTAATATCGTTTAAACGCCTATAGTCTATCACCATGCGCCATTTTTGTTTCCCTGAATTGTCTAGTTTCTTGGGGACTAGATGAACTGGTGCACTCCAAGGAGAAAAGGATTTTTCAATAATTTTATCTTTTAGCAATTTCTCTACTTGATTTTTTATTTCTAATGCCTGTGCTGGAGGTAATCTACGGGCTTTTATATGGATTGGATCTTCGTTTTTTGTTCTTATTCTATGTTTTACCTCATTTGAAAAAGATAATGGAATATCTTCACAATAAAAGATATCTTTGTACTCTCTACATATGCTACCTATTACTTGTTTTTCTTCTTCATTCATGTGTTCTAAGTTTAATTTATTTAAGTTGTCAGTTAAAAGTTTATTTATCATTTCGTTGTCATCCATATTCACGTTATTTACTGTAATCGTATTTTTACTATAGGGTGTAACACTAAAAGGTGCTGTTACTACTAAACTCATTTTTTCGGGCCTAATATTCTGTATAATTGTAGTAGCAAATCCGTTACTACATTTAACTAATGCTGTAGGCATCCTAACACCCTCAGTAAATTGTTTATATTCTAGAATAGCCTCGCCTTGTAGTAAATTTACGGGGAGTTTTACCCTTAATTCGCTACGAGGGGGTAGTTCGTATTTTTCTTTCATAGGTGGTGTATAAATTATAGGTATACACGTATTTTTTGTATATAGTAATTGATTTTTCATGTCTATTTTAGCGTCTAATTGTTTAAGTAGATCGCTTCCAATCAATCCATCGTATCGTTCGTCAACACTGTATACATAAAACTTATGCATCTCAGTACATTTAAATATTTTTGGGAGTGGTATGTTAACTATTTCCCCATGTGTACTGCTGGCATGAGTACTAACTACTTCGAAACGCTCAGGCTTTTTAAACATGAAAAAACATCTATTCGCTAGTTCTGGGCTAACGAATGATCGGGTACTTCCCGTATCTAACATAAAAACAGAATTTAATTCTGGTATTAAAATGTGTGGTAAGTTTAATTTATCACAATTTAATACTATTTGTTCAAGTGTGTAGGCCCCCTTATGTAAAAATTTTCAACTACGTTATCACTTGAAGTACTCTGCATAGGTTGCATGTTGCAATCCAAATTATCATTATAATTATCATTATTTTCCGTGTAATTAACACGTCTTGAACTGGCGGTACGCATTGTGACGTCGGTATTGCAACCCGAGACGCCCGGCAACGGCGAGTCATATGAGCCGCGCTGTCCGCTGTAGCTATGTTGTTGAGTAGATATGTTATGCCTATGATTATTAAAATTATTTTGTGAATTAAATGATTGTTGGTTTTGGAATCTATTATTAGCATTGAAATTTCTCATTTGAAATGAGTTATTAGGTGAATTGAAGTTGGAGCTGTATCTGAATTTGGGTTGAAATGAGTTATGGGAAGGTCCTTGTTCGGAAAAGTTACGCATTATGGGGTTATTAAAATTATTCGACCCCGATGGACCTTGTTCATTTGAATTATTTATTTGCGGATTATTATTTAGGTTATTTGTTGTAGGTGTCCGTGTAATAAACCGATTTTGGAAATTAAAACCTGTATTTTGGGAAATGTTACGTTTCTGGAAGCTGTTGTTTGGTCTAATATGTGCATTTTTTTGGTTATATACAGTTTGGAAGTTTTGTTCTTCCAAAACAACTCTAAGGGCTGCTTCCAGGGTCGTTACATTTCTCATGCGGATTAATCTGACAAGATATTGAGGAAGATTATACAGGAAAACATTCAATGAGGTATGTGTATAAATATTTTGTTTCGTGATTCTAAGGCCAACGTCATCTATTGTCTCGTTAACTTTCGCAATTAAAATGCTACGCATATGCTGTACCCTGTGACAAAAGTCTTGATAGCTTTCGCCCCTTTGTATTTTCATGGATTCTAACTCGAGAACCAGACAGTCTTCTGTCCTAGGGTCCCCAAAATGTTCCTGGAGCAAAGCCTTTAGTTCGTCCCAAGAAGTAATATGCTCCCTTTCTCCAAAAAGGGTTGCCGCTTCTCCTTTTAGTCTACTGGTAATGGCGTGAAATAGGTATTCATTTTGTACCTCATTACCTTGGAATTGTCTTATGATATATTCGCTTTTTTGAATGAAAAACGGCAATAATCTAGCGTCTCCCTCGAATACGGGGATAAGTTTAATCATCCCAGCTGGAAGAGTAACCACTCTGTCTATTTCGTTTGATCTTTCCATTTTTATCAATCGAAAAAGAGAAAAATAAAAAATAAAGTAAAATATAATAGGTATACTAACTAATTTCGTGAGACTTAAATCACTTTAAACTATATGGCGTAGCGAGTTTAATAAGGCGTTGTTTAATCCCTACTAAGACACGACACACACATAGATATCACCAGGACATAAAGGAAAACGACAAGGATAGTGAAAAAGATCTACTCACATTCCCGTAGTACTCCGCGATCCTTCTGTGACGATGTGGAATATACACTCAGCACGTCTCCGCAGTTCTTGCACAACTTGACGAAATTTGTAAGTTCGGTACCCCGTTGAACCGTCAACACGATAGTTGAGGCCCGTAGTCGCGCAAAAGTCTATTCGCGAACGCACAGTAACCCAACGACAGGGTAGAAGCCGGCTGCGCCAGTCAAGTAGTGGCCGATAGTTTTGTTTAAAAAAAAACAAACTTTTCCGAGGTAAAATCGGCAGAGATTCGGCTCTGGTTTATTCAAGTATAATATTCAACAATTGAAACCTTAAAACTAACTTATATACTAATTTAATGTCGATCAGCAATGACGTTTATGAAAGTTGCGTAATTGCTGATCTGTTTCCTATTTTCTTGTCAACTAATCTTATTTGGCATGGTTTACCATCCTTAACTCGCGCAAGGGATAGCGCTTGGCGGTTTAGCCCGTGAATGATGAGATAGGAGATAGTCTCGAGTCGCTCAAAGAAAAAAACGTAAGCGCCAAATTCGTTATTTCTATTTTATATAAAATCAGACCGGTTAATTGTATTTTCATATTTACATTTTGATGAATTACTAATAGCCTATCTTTTAGTATAAAAATCATTATTTCATTCGTCGCATTTGAGCTACAATAACAAAAACTCTGCGAACGAAGACCATTTTTCAAAAAATATTTTTATCGAGAAAATTTTATCAAAACGTGTTTTCATCTTCAATTTTTGGAGATGAAATAGTCAAAAATCATATTACTTAGATTTGAAACTTCTCATTTAAGTATTTTGCGAGATAAATAAGGTTCAGAACGACCTTATTTACAGTGGTATCCCCTTAAGATAAGAAGAGCAAAACTAGCGCCACGCGTCATTTTATTCTTTTACACCTAAATCAGATCTAGTTACGAAAATATAAATCCACACCGGTAGTATCTATATGACTTGTAGTTTTTTCGTATTAAAAACAACAGACAAGTGACGTCACTTATTTAGCATTTTGTATGCTTGTACTTTGTTCGGCAGCTATGTTAAATATTGCGTTAAATATATGGCAATGGCTTCTAACAAAAATTGGTATAAATAAAAGATATCTCATGGAAATATTAGTTATTTTTTTAATTTCCATACTTTTGTAATGGATTCTTCCATTAAATTTTTATGGAATTTAATGTATCGATATTAAATTGAAATAGTCCTTAACAGTCTTTATAAGCTAGGTGCATACAAATAGAAAAAAATCAAAATCAACTCTTCATGCATGTCCCTCATTCTATTTCCCATTCACACTATGAACGCAATGTATTGTATATGTACTGTTGGTGTACCTTTCCCTAATAAATAAATAAATAAACATCGCATCAGCTCGCTCAACGCGGAGGGACGCCAATGGTGTGCTTAAAAGTGTGATATGTCGTGACCTGTTCACAGATAATCAATAAATCGAGGATGAATAACAGCAGGAACAATTAAAAACCGAGCCATGTTTCAGCCCTGTTATTCGATGACGTGATTTGTCCATGGAGAGTGAAATGTTTTTGAGTTTAAATATAGGTCCGAGGCAGCTGACATATTTTGTTCAATCAACTCAGCTTTTGAGTTTTTCTTTGACTCAACTGCTCAACAAACTGAAACAACCCGAACAACATCATTATGTTTCCATGCCCAAACCGTTAAGTGCATTCAGTTTCGAGATTTTATTCCTGCAACTGCAAACGTTAGGGGACGAGAAATATATGGAGTAGAAAGCGCGCGTAGTATTTTATCTTACAGTATTATAACATAGGGTAGGGTAGGTGCTTCCAAGTAAGCACAGTATGCGATATAAATAATATCAGGTCCCAAACATTTCACCAATCCCGGCTTTAACAGGGTGGGCCTGACTGAGACTCAAGATAGAGAGAGAGGGAGAACACAACAAGAACTGCATTTTAATTTACTAAACCAATCCATACTGGTATAATATAATTATATTTTAAATATAAATATAACTTATGGCCAGGAGTAAGTGTGGAAGTCAGGATCCAAATAACGACGGAAAAATTATGTGCGAAGAAATTGCAAATGGAATTAGAAATGTAGTTTCAAAAAAAGGGTAAAGAGAAATGAGGTGGATAGTAACTTGCCACATGAAGGAGACATGCAGCAACGTTACACTACTCCAAGTCACGTCCAAATATCCTCAATAGAAGCTGCAGCACACATGGTATTATCAGTCCGATTAAATAAATAGCTCAATAAAATAATCCCAATTTCCCCGCAACACTTTGATAACCCCTTTTATTTCAGTTGTAATCCGATAATAACAACACTTGGCTGATTATAGGATTAACTTTCTGTAGAGGTGATGACATTCACGATGTTGTAATAACTCCAATTTGTTCTTATATTATCAGATAACACGCTAATAAAACGTTAGGATGTGTTGTAGTATCTGTTTTTCTTATATGACGATTTCATTCAGCCATTAATCATAGAATTATCTATTGATTAATACACAACAAGAAAAATACTTATCTACAATTCTACACTAATATTATAAAAGAATGATTTGATTGTATGTTGGTTTACATTGAAAAGACTCCGAAACTATCGGACCGATTTGAAAAATTCTTCCACCTTTTGAATCCTACATCATTCCTGTCCTGATCAACATAGGCTATAGAATTAATACCTATATCTACTCGCTAGTGTATAAATAGATATTGGACATACTACATTTGAGAAACATTGGTCGGTAATGGTCTTACGAGATTAGACACAGAAGCTTGGAGTCAAAGGACAGCATTGCCCAGCAGTGGGGCAAGGGAAAGCTACATGCTGTTTTCTTTATAACTTCTAAAGTCCTGATTCTGTAACAGATTATCCCACACCTTGTTTGTGACAAAAGTAACCTTGGAATCTATTAATAAATTACGTATATTGACGATATATTGATTGTTCTCGATCTCGATACGTGACAGATAACGTAAAGACGCGGCGTAGAAAGTGCATGGATATATTATCTGTTATCTTTATGTGAAAATCGGTCAAGTGCACGATTGTGAAATTAATATTCCGCGATATGAGCTCGTGTGTAAAGTGCACTATACCTTCTTAAGCTCATGAAGGTAATTCATCAATCTATTATAACTACTACCTACTACCGCGGTATCGGCTTAGCAGAGTAAGTGATTCGTTCATGGGGTGGTATACGTTTTTATAACAAGTTAACAAAAACAATCCTAGATATGCCTGATATAAAATTCAAAGGTTATGTAAAACAGTTACTTTGTGACAAGTCTTACTAAGTACTGAAGATTTCCTTAATGACAATAATATTTGGCTTGAGCTTGGCGCGGATACCTCGTAGTTTTGTATATACCTATATACGGTTGTTACGGTTGCGGGTTTCGCCTCAATAAGAGCCCCAGTGTGCCACGCTGAATTATTTTCGCCATAACGTGCGTCGCTTCGGCGTCATTCGCCATTACGTATGGGAGCCGCCGCACCTACATGTAGTTTTATACCTAAAGTGCAGAGTGCGCCAGGTCTGCCAACACTAGTATCTAATCCATGGAGCCTACATTTGACTCATCATCAGCAGGTCCTTTTTAGTTTCCACTACAGGAGCACGCACGACCCTCTCTGCACCACTAAAGCGATACTTGGCCAGAGCAGCCAGAGGACCCGGCCCACACTCACCACGCTGGCCAGACGGGTTGGAGAGGTCTCACAGATGTTTATTAAGCTTTGTTTAGCTTGTATTTCCTAAGTCGCCTTACGACATCCACGGGAAGACTTGGAGTGGTCCTATTCTACTATGCCGGATACCACACGGCTAGCTACATTTGACTAAATCGATTTAATACCATCTGATTAGTTTGACGAGTGTTACTTAATAGCCCCGGACTTACAGTGTCTATGTTGTGACTTCGTTGTTGGCTAGGAAACCTTCAAACCTTTTTTTTTCTTTAACTGGCAGCAAAAATCTTAGATGGGCCAGCTGCTTCTGCGTAGACTACGAATTTTACCCCTAAATAATCTTTCAAATGAACGACAAAATCAATCTGAAAATATATCCTTTCAAATCGGTTGAAGAATGACGGAGTTATGAGAAAACAAAAATTAACACAACTGAATTGAGAATCCCTCTTTTGAATTTTATTAAATAGAGATAAACTAGCCCGCTTTTTCGTTTCTACCTATCGAGTTCTATCATCTTAGAGAGGTGACGTCACGCCGTTTAATAGTTTAACTAAGAATCTTCGCACTTACTTACCGTGCATACTACATTTCAAGTAAAACCCATTATTACAGAAACGTACTGTGTCAATACTTAATATGTTTTGACGGAAAACGAGCAAGCGGGTCACCTGATGGTAAGCGATCACCGCTGCCCATAGAAAACTGCCAACTGAGTAAAACCGCAGACGGACAGACATGGCGAAACTATAAGGGTTCCTTGTTTACTACGGAACCCTAAAAATACGTATTCAATATTTTTTGATTATCTAACTGACGGACAATTATATTTATTTTAGGAAACTAGCCTAATTCCTATCATATCATTCATAGGTACGCTATATTTTATTTTAAAAATTAGGGTTCCGTACCAAAATTGCATTATTATAACCAAAGGTATTAAAAATTTGCCTACAAAGGTCATTATTGAAGCGCTACATAAACTATTGATATCTCCGTCATAAAGCGTGTTTCCGGTTACATCTTCATCTGAGATATTTCAGAAACCTGGGTCCGGGGACCGGGGGTCGGAAATAAAATAATCAAATAGAATTTTATTCAAATTTGGATATAATGTTTGTCTTTTTAATCGTCATAATATTATTTTTGTAATATTAGCAAGATCGATAAGCTACTAGCGTTTCGGAACGACCACTGCTGAGAAGAATACGCCGAAAGAAACTCAGTCCAGTATTGGTCCCTAGTCCCTACGTGCCTGAATGGCTACGCTTTCACATATTTATAACAAATTGAATTATTTTACATTAATTACTGATATATATTGATTTATGATTTATTGAATGTATTACTTCCATGTTTTATCTGTTAGATAAGTCATTAATACAATAGTAGGCATTTTAAAGTAATTGATTTTTAACCCTCGGCTAAAGGGCTCCGATAGACTGTCTAGTAAATCAAGTAGAGGTAGACTTACCAAAGATAACGTATAGACCTATAACCAAAGGCAAAATCAAGGTATTCAAGGAAAATATATCAGAAAAAATGCCCCTAATCGAAGAAACGAGAGATGATCCGGATGCCCTTTACAATAAAATGTTTAATGTCATAGAAACTGAATTCAATAATGCCTTCCAAGTTAAAACTTGTACCAGACGTAATCGTAAAAAATTTAGTGAATGGGCTACTACAGGTATCTACATCAGTAGAAATAGGATATACGAATTACTGGCTATGAAGGCATATAACCAGGATCCTGAATTTATTAACTATTGTCGCGAAGCTCCCAGAACAGAATAGTCTAGAACTTTTCCGAACATCGTCTGTCGCGCTCATACATCTTCCATCCTGCTCACACATATGTATTCTATCCCGCTCATACACATACTCGAATATTCTGGAATGTTTTAGTTATCGGCCGTCGGGACCGGAAGTATATGGAACTTTCTAGAGACCCATTAGTCAGTATATAAGGGAGCGAACGTGGCGATCGTTAATCAGTTGACCGCGAGTGTTCTTAGTGAGCGATACTAATACGAGTGATTTGTGTGCGACTGATAAGTGATAATTTCTGCGACCACAGCAACGGACCAGGACTACGAGTGCTTTGCGTTTTGGATATTCGACGTGTTGGAAGACCAGTCAGTGTTGGGATTCCGTAGTGAATAAATTCCCTCTGAAGAGTTTGGTATTTTACTCCAAATCCTGAACCCTAACCACGTAACATTTGGTGTCAGAAGTGTGGGATTTGGAAATGCCAGTGTTGCCGAGGGACGAAGAAGATAAGGAAGGCGTCAGGACCCGGGCACAACGTGCAATGGAAGCTACCGCAGCAGCCGCCCAAAACATCGCAGCCGAGCAACTGCCGCCCGTAGCCCCAGGGGTCGCAGCCGCCCAAGACATGGCAGCCGCCCAGGACATGGTAGCCGCCCAGGACATGGCAGCCACCCAAGACATGGCAGCCGCCCAAGACAGGGCAGCCGCCCAGGACATGGTAGCCGCCCAGGACATGGCAGCCACCCAAGACATGGCAGCCGCCCAAGACAGGGCAGCCGCCCAGGACATGGTAGCCGCCCAGGACATGGCAGCCACCCAAGACATGGCAGCCGCCCAAGACAGGACAGCCGCCCAAAACGTCGCAACCACCGAAGCCGTCACAGCCGCCCAAGAAGTTACGGCCTCCCAAGAGATTGCCGCCGCCCAACAGATGCCAGCCGCCCATCATCAAGCCACGTTCTAGCCCCTCTCACCAGGTTCCCACTCAAGCATCTTTTGATTTTGGTAGCTTGATGCAAATGTTGCAGTGCATAAATGAGAACCAGAGTAAACTGCAACGCATCAATGTGGAACTTAATGGAGAAATACAAAATATGCGGGAAGAGCAGAAGGAGGAACAAAAGCGCACGAGGGATGAGCTGCATCACATGAGTGAGGACCAACGAAGTGTATTAGCAGCTATCAGCAAAGTCAGCAACGTGGTGGACCAGATCCGTAAGGATGTGGATTTAGTAGAGAACCGAGTGACGGATTTGGAGACTTTGGTGGATAATCGCGTGACAGGTCTGGAAACAAACTTCTCCGGACTAGAGAAGAAAGTGATGCGCCTGGAGACAGTAGGCGTGAAAGTCACGTCGAGCGACGCTGTTGCTTATGCACCTGGACCCAAGGTGAAAGTGCCATCTTACGACGGAACTACTTCCTGGGCCGCGTATAAACAGCAGTTTCAAACTGTTGCCGCAGCAAATGGATGGACTAATGAACAGAGCCTGACAGCCCTCACCGTTGCACTGAAGGGCTCCGCTTTGACAGTATTAGAAGCACTACCTAACTCAGGTAGTGACTTCAAGGACTTGTTGGAGGCTCTTGAAGCAAGGTACGGAGAACGCCACTTAGAGCACGTATTCCGAGCCCAGCTTCGCGACAGAGTCCAGCGCTCAGGCGAGGGGTTACAACAGTGGGCACTAGAGATCGAGAGGCTCGTAAGGAAAGCGTTTCCCTCAGAAGACCCCCGGATGGTGGAGAAAAATCTACTGCAAGCCTTCGTGGATGGAATTAAGAATTCAGAGGTAAGGGCTACAGTAAAGCTCCAACATCACACCTCGCTTAAAGATGCCCTTGCACACGCTCTTGAAGTGGAAGCAGTAAGACAAGATGTGCAAGTTCATAAATTGAGAGAAATTAACGAGATGAGCAAGGTAGTCAAGGCGGTTAAGGCCCCTTCAAAGAAGGATAATGGAACTGGACCTATGTGCTGGAATTGTGGTGAAAGAGGCCATTTACAGCTAAATTGCCGCAAAAAGAAACAGATAAAGGAAGAGCTCAGGGAACAGCTTAAAGAAGAGATCAAGAAAGAGATAAAGGAAGACCTAAGCAATCAGTTTATGATCTCTCCTTCAAAGAAGCAGGGAAACGAGTAACAGCCAGGACTAAGGGGCGGGTACTGGCTGGCTCAGAAGAAGCCCCAGCAATAATCATCTCACAGGCAAGCAATGAAAATTGTCTGGCAATATGTGGTTCAGTGGATGGGAAAAACTGCAGGATGACAGTAGATACAGGTGCATCTAGGACTATAGTTAAGCCACATCTAGTGAAAGCGGCAAGAGGACGCAAGAACATCAACTGTCGGCTTCTTTCTGCTTCTGGCCAGCCAATACCTGTCCTAGGAGAAATGGCAGTTACGATGTACGTGGGAGAGACACCCTATACTCACAATGTCATCGTAGCTGAAATCATTGATGACTGCATACTGGGCCTGGATTTTATGAAGAAATATAATTGTGGAATTGATATCACGAATGGTGTTTTCAAGTGTGGTAATGAAGAAATCTTCATTCTTGGAGCTTCCACTGGAAAAGTAACCTGCCTTAACAAAATTGTTATTCCTCGACGAACACAGGCTCAAATAATGGTGAGACTGCCCACGACGGCTAAGAAAACGGAGGCAAAGAGATGTGTTTTGATTGAGGACACATTACACAAACCAACTGCGAGAAGACTCCTAACAGCAAGAACCTTAGTGCGTGGAAGCGATACTGCAGTGGTTAGAGTGGTTAACCTAGACTTCCATGAGGTTAGCCTCAATGAAGGAGATACTGTGGGAAAATGCGAAGAAGTTGTGTGGATGAGAAAGTGTCAATCAAAGCTGAGCTCAGTGTCACCTAACATCGCGAATAACTCTACAATTATTGATCTTCTGAAAGACAGCAAAAATTATCTGACTTTTAAGCAATACTCGGATGCAAAGAAGTCACTGCTGCGTTTTGCTGATGTCTTCTCTTCGAAAGAAGAAGATCTTGGAAGAACTTCATTAGTTCAGCACAGGATTGACACTGAAAGCGAAAGACCTATTCGTCAGCGAGCAAGACGAATACCGATTGCCAAGGAGAAAGAAGTTGAAGAAATGTTGGAGGGCATGAAGAAAAGTAAAGTTATAGAACCATCTGCAAGTCCTTGGTGTTCTCCTGTGGTTCTAGTTAAGAAGAAAGATGGCAGTACACGGTTTTGTGTAGATTATCGACGACTAAACCAGATCACTAAGAAGGACAGTTATCCGTTGCCCCGAATTGATGACACCCTGGATACTCTAAGTGGAATGCGATGGTTCTCTACTTTGGACCTTAAATCTGGCTACTGGCAGGCAGAAATACACCCACAGGATAAAGAAAAGACCGCATTCTCAACTGGCAAAGGTTTATGGCAGTTCAATGTTATGCCCTTCGGATTATGCAACGCGCCGGCTACTTTTGAGCGACTTATGGAGTGTGTACTAGCTGGATTAGTAGGAGATGCCTGCTTAGTATATTTGGATGATGTCATCATCATGGGCAGAGACTTTGATGATCATTTGCGGAATCTAGAGAAAGTCCTAAGGAAGATACGGGGAGCAAACTTAAAACTGAACTCAAAGAAATGTCATCTATTCAGGAACAAAGTAAACTACCTCGGTCACGTAATTAGCAGTGAGGGTGTACAAACCGATCCTGATAAAGTTGAAGCAGTGCAAAAGTGGCCTACCCCGAAGGACAAGACAGAGGTGCGAGCCTTCATGGGACTGTGCTCATACTACAGGAGATTTGTCAAAGGATTCTCAGAGGTTGCTAAACCTTTACATCGCTTGACAGAAGACAAACGACCTTTCTTCTGGGACGAGACTTGCGAGAATTCTTTCCAAAAATTGAAGGAAAGTTTATGTAAAACTCCAATTTTGGGATATCCACAGACTGATGGTCAATTTATCGTTGATACAGATGCAAGTAACACAGCTATTGGTGGAGTATTATCTCAGAAACAAGGTGACGCAGAAGTTGTAATAGCTTACTTCAGTAAATCTTTGTCAAGGCCTGAGAGGAACTACTGCGTTACACGAAAAGAACGCTTGGCTGTGGTTAAAACGCTGCAACATTTCAACAAGTATCTCATCGGCAGAAAGTTTAAACTGAGAACTGATCATGCTGCTTTGAAGTGGTTGCTTCAGTTTAAAAACCCGGAAGGTCAAGTTGCTCGTTGGATTGAACAACTCCAAGAGTTCGACTTTGTTACTGAACATCGCAGTGGAAAGTCACATGGAAATGCTGACGCGCTTTCAAGAAGGCCTTGCTCAGAAGATTGTAAACACTGTGTCAAACAGGAGTCTAAAGAAATCGCTGTGAAATTAACAAGGACAAGTCCGCCGGGACCATGGGATGACGCGATCTTCAGAGAAGCTCAGGAGGATGATGAAGACATACGGCTTATTATTGCATGGAAGGAACGCGGAGCAGAAAAACCTAAATGGGTAGAAGTTGCACCTACAAGCCCAATCACCAAAGCTTACTGGGCTCAATGGGACAGTTTTGTCTTGGAGGACGGAATACTTTACCGTAAATGGGAAAAACCAAACGGCAAAGAGTTTCACCTACAAGTAGTTGTTCCAAGAGCTAAAATAAAAGACGTTCTACGTGAAGTCCACGATGGGGTGTCCGGCGGACATCTTGGCGTCAAGAGAACATTAACAAAGATACGAGAAAGGTTCTACTGGCTCAACTGTCGAGAAGACGTGGAGGATTGGTGTCGCAAATGTACCATATGCGCTGCTGTAAAAGGGCCATCGACAAGAAATCGCGGTAACCTCAAGCTCTACAACGTTGGTGCACCCTGGGAACGCATTGCAGTTGATGTGGCAGGACCATTTCCTGAGTCGGGAAATAAATACTTCATGGTGGTAATGGATTACTTCACCAAGTGGCCTGAAGTATTTGCCATACCAAACCAGGAAGCTACAACAGTAGCCTCCAAATTAGTTGAGGAAGTGATATGCCGGTTCGGTGTGCCCTTGGAAATCCACTCCGATCAAGGACGGAACTTCGAATCACAACTATTTCAAGAAATCTGTAAGATTTTAGGAATGCACAAAACAAGAACCACGCCTTATCATCCTCAGTCAGATGGCATGGTGGAACGCTTTAACCAGACGCTGGAGAGGCATTTGGCGAAACTGTTTGATAACCATCAAAGAGACTGGGACAAGTACATACCGCTATTTCTCCTCGCTTACCGGACTTCAGAACACGAAAGCACAAGGGTGACCCCAGCTTTTATAAATTTTGGTAGAGAACTTCGGTTACCGGTAGATTTGCTAACGGGAAGACCACCAGAAGCTTCTCACACTGTGACAGATTATGTCTCGGATCTCCGGGAAAGAATGCGAGATGTATATGACTTAGTTCGGGAAAACGGGCTGCAAGCAAGTGAGAACATGAAAACTAGATACGACCGAAGAGCAAATACGAGTGGCTATGAAGAAGGTGCTTTAGTGTGGCTTCACAACCCAATACGCCGCAAAGGAAAATCTCCAAAGCTGCAGACGAAATGGGAAGGGCCATATAAGGTGATCACCCGCATGAACGATGTGACATATCGCATTTAACGACAACCAAGAGGAACATTCAAAGTGGTGCATGTGGACCGTTTAGCACGTTATCATGGCAGCAACAGTGACGCTCGGGACGAGCGTCTCTAAGAAGGGGGCAGTGTCGCGAAGCTCCCAGAACAGAATAGTCTAGAACTTTTCCGAACATCGTCTGTCGCGCTCATACATCTTCCATCCTGCTCACACATATGTATTCTATCCCGCTCATACACATACTCGAATATTCTGGAATGTTTTAGTTATCGGCCGTCGGGACCGGAAGTATATGGAACTTTCTAGAGACCCATTAGTCAGTATATAAGGGAGCGAACGTGGCGATCGTTAATCAGTTGACCGCGAGTGTTCTTAGTGAGCGATACTAATACGAGTGATTTGTGTGCGACTGATAAGTGATAATTTCTGCGACCACAGCAACGGACCAGGACTACGAGTGCTTTGCGTTTTGGATATTCGACGTGTTGGAAGACCAGTCAGTGTTGGGATTCCGTAGTGAATAAATTCCCTCTGAAGAGTTTGGTATTTTACTCCAAATCCTGAACCCTAACCACGTAACACTATGTTAGAAATTATTCAAAAGTTTTTAAAAAGGTATGTATGCATGCCAAATCATTATATACTAGAAATACTATCTTAAATTCTCAAGATAAAATAAAGACAACATGGAAAATTATTAACACAGAAACTGGTAAGAATAAACAGCGTGACAATAAAGTAGAATTAAAAATAAATAATAATGTTCTCAGCAGTAAGGCAGACGTTGCCCAATATTTTGAGGACTTTTTCACTAACATTCCCATAAACACCACTGCCTCCTTATGTTCATCGACAGATGAATCTAAAAAATTATTAACAAGTTGTATACCCGAATGTAAAAATAATTTAATATTTCAACATGTGACTCCGCTCACAATCATTGATACATTTAAAAGCTTAAATAATAAAAAAACTGGAGATTTGTGGGACATCTCGGTATCCGTCATAAGTAATATCATTAATGTAATAGCACCTTACTTAGCTTCTATTTTTAATAAATGTTTAGATACCGGTACTTTTCCAGCCTTGATGAAGCTGAGTAAAGTTATACCATTATATAAATCAGGGGATAAAAGTAATCCCGCAAAATAACGGCCTATTTCCATTCTACCAGTTCTCAGTAAAATATTTGAAAAATTGATTTTCAATCAATTATTGTCTTTTTTTAATAAAAATGATCATTTTCATAGTGAACAGTATGGATTTACTAAGGGTCGGTCAACAACTGACGCGGGTGTAGCTCTTTTAAAACATATCTATGAAGCTTGGGAGGGAAAACAGAATGCTATTGGTGCTTTTTGTGATCTTTCTAAAGCATTTGACTGCGTAGATCACAATACCCTTATATCCAAGCTGAAACACTATGGAATCAAAGGTAAATCTCTCGACTTAATCAAATCGTACTTGAGTAGCCGAATTCAAAAAGTTAGTTTAGATGGGGTTCAATCTTCCGGATCATGTATTAGGATGGGTGTACCTCAGGGCTCTATCCTAGGGCCTCTTCGGTTCCTTATATACATTAATGATTTACCGTACTATATTAACACATGCAAGGCTGTACTATTTGCCGATGATACATCTCTCATCTTCCGAGTAGATAGGAATACTGACTCTTCTGACGAGGTTAATAGTACATTAGCTCAAGTGTTGGACTGGTTTACTGCGAACAATCTTTTGTTGAACGCTAGTAAAACTAAATGTATTAAATTTTGCTTACCAAATGTTGCAAAAGTTTCAACAAGTATAGTCGTCAATAATGAAACAGTAGGATTGGTAGACAAAGCAACTTTTCTTGGAATAACTGTTGATGCTGGGCTTCAATGGGGTGCCCATATTGAAAAATTGGCAGGGAAACTTAGCTCTGCGGCTTACGCGGTTAGGAGGATAAGACAACTAACTGATGTTGATACTGCGCATTTGGTATATTTTAGTTACTTTCATAGTCTTATGTCGTATGGAATATTACTATGGGGAAACGCTGCAGATGTAAATACCATATTTGTTCTACAGAAACGCGCTATTAGATCAATATATAAATTAGGCGCCAGAGAATCTCTTAGAGAGTTATTCAAAAATATTAATATTCTGACACTCCCTTCACAGTATATCTTTTCTAATATTATGTTTGTGCGCCATAACATTCATTTATATAAAAAAAACTGTGATATACATAGCAGAAACACTAGAAATAAAAATAAATTATTTACACCAGCATTGCGATTGCAGAAAACTATGGATTCTTTTTTGGGTCTTGGAGTACGCTTCTATAATAGAATTCCCGCAGAAATATTAGGTCTGCCATTAATTCAATTTAAAACGGCTGTAAAAAATCATTTACTTAAAAGGGCTTATTATTGTATAAAAGATTATTTATACGATAAAAATGCTTGGTAATAATTTAAATGTATATTTTAATGTAGTTAAATTTAATTTTTGTAAAATATATTGTTATATTCGAGCCTTTCAGGCACATAGAGACCAAGACTGGACTGAGTTTCTTTCGGCGTATTCTTCTCAGCAGTGGTCATTCCGAAACGCTAGTAGTTTTTCGATTTTACAAACATAAAAGAAAGAAAAATAAACAACAGAAACATATGACGTTCAAAAAGCGATACATGTATCCTACTTTGAATAAAAATTATTCATTTTCATTTTCATTTTCATTTGTCAAAACCTAAAACCCACGCGGACGAAATCACGGAAAGAGCGAGTATGTAATACGATAATGCGCGCGGTATGACTAAATTACCAAGTACTGTGAAAAATACAATTTACCGCTCGCCAAATAATTTCTACGTTTCCCGTCTGATAAGAGTAATTGGCGCAACAGGCGTTAAATGTGCTCCATTTTTAGAACCTCGATAACTGTATTAACCAATCGATGGAGAGTTATGCAATGATGATTTTTATTTATTTACTATCTTTCGCCCGCGGCTCCGCCCGCGTCAATGTCGATCCCTCGGGAACAGTTCTTTTTCCCGGGATAGGTAGCCTATGTCCTTCTCTGTACTCCAGAGAAATTGTATTCAAAATTTCATGATGATCGGTTCAGTTGTTACGGCGTGAAAGCGTATCAAACAAAGAAACAAACTCACTTTCGCATTTGTTATATTAGTGAGGATTAGGTTATCAACAGATTACATGACAAAAGCTTACAATTGACATTTGACGTTGTGTACTAGCATTTTTGAGACACTTGGCAGCAGTATTGAGACTACAGGGTCAATAACTTGTTACTGGACAGTTTTTTTTCTAGCCATTTATGTCCTGGGCAAAAGCCTTCCCTTCATTTCTCCAAGTCCCTATTCCTAGCTTTTTACTTCTAATTCTCAAATACAAGGTGGTCGGATGAATTACAAATACTGTAATTCATCCGACCACCTTGGTCTGGGTCTTCCTCTATTTCTTTTTATGTCGAGGTAGCGAAATGGGCCCATCTGCATCTTAAAACTTTTGCAACTCCTCTTTGCATATGCTAGTTATGTCGTCCTCGATGGGCAAGCGGCGTCGAAATAATTGAACAAACGTCGAAATTAACGAACAAATAATAATCGAATAACATAAAATTCACATGATAATCCCGGTTCTCATCCAATACCAGGAAGAAACCGCTTATAGTTGCTTTAGGCAAAGGTATTACTGATAGATAGTTAGAGATAGAAATTAAACCTCCGAATTTAATATGTTAGCCTAGTACTCACATTTAAATTTGACAGCTCCGTGGCGCAGTGGTTAACACGCCAGCCTGCGACACGGAGTGCCCGGGTTCGATCCCCGGCCAGGTCAAGATGGAAAATGATCTTTTTCAGATTGGCCTGGGTCGTGGATGTTTATCTATATATGTATTTGTTATAAAATGTAGTATCGTTGGCTAGCTCAATCTGTGTGATTTGTCCGTATATATTTATTTATTTATTTTTATTAAAATCTTTCCATCGGATCTAAACAGGCTGCGGTAAATTTATTTATTTATCAAACAAACACATAATCTTAAATTACTTAAAAGATGTACAAAAACCTTAAAAGATTTGTGCGCACATCCGATTTGACTTGACTCGCCAAAGCAAAGCTCCTTAAAGTCCACCTGGTCCTCCAGGTTCTGATAAAAGGCGATGAAGAACCCGAATACGGCTGTTCTGGGTAAAGTTGGTGACAGCAATAGCCCAAAGCTCTTTGCAAAGTAACACTCCTTATTCAATATGCTAGCTGGGAACTCTTGATACATTTCAACCTCTCTGTACTCCGTTCACGGCAGGCCACGTAGTCATCTCAGTTCTTATCGAAAGGCAAGAAGACCCCCGAATACAACTGCTCTGTCTAGGCAATGGTGGTAGAAACGATAGCCCAAGACTGTTGCTAATGAACACTCCCTAAATAAACATGCTAGCCTGGTACTTACATTTTAATCTCTCCGTCCTGGGTCCTCGACAGGCTGCGCTGAGGCCACAGCACAACTCCTTAAAGTCCACATGGTCATCCCGGTTCTCGTCAAATGCCAGGAAGAACCCGGATACAGCTGCTCTGGGCAAAGGTGGTGACAGCAGCGGGCCAAGACTTTCAGCATCGAGTTGCCCGGTCGGGGCGCTGTTGCGGAGTGACCAGAAGAACTTTTCCAATTCTATTATGTCCTGTGAAAATATTTTGCCTCATTAATTCTCACAATGCAGTTTCAGATTGTGAGGGAAATGGGAAAGCAGTGTGACAATATAGGTCGATAGTTAGGGAATTGTTAGTAACAGATTGATATTCTTTGCACTTAAAAATGTGAATTAAGAGGTCTGTTTTTAGATTCTAATTAAAGAGGTCTCTTGATCAAACAAACAAAAAAATTAAGGCTGCATTTAAAAAATATTGTATGTGACGCAAGTGTTGTACTTGAATGTGTAGAACTTGAATGTGTGTTAAATCAGAAGGAATAATTGTCTGATTGTATCTATGTAACATACGGAAGATCTTCAACCAAAACTTTGCACATTTTCTAAGGGCCGAAAACCATAGGATATGTTGTAAATGTGACTTTTACTTCAATCTGCTGTAAAAGCGTATTTTTTTGTTAAGGAAAATTAGTTCTTTTTCGTGCGTAAAAATGCATAAAAAAACAACTTTGGCGGCCTCCTTGGCACAGTGGTTACTGCGCCCAGCCAATTCAGAGAACCTGGATTTAGAACTCGTGGCGTGGGCATGTCCCGCTACTGGACAGAAACCTCCCCTCTTTGTTTCCGCATATCTCTGTTTTACGCTAAACTCAACCAATTTCCATCGGCCGCTTGACATTCAGTTGGTAGTGCTTTGTGCCCATCTATCGGCATCCAAGATCCCGAGCCAATGACTTCATATACCTGAGGGGCAACATCAATGACAAGGGATCTTGTATGTATCTAACAAAACAGTATTGGCGTCAGGCCGTAAGAACGTTCGCCAACTCATATGACAACATGATGCTGTCATGATAGCGGATCCCAGGTACCGGCACATATAGCTAAACATAAACGGGAAAAGGCAATCCTTAGACGTAATTACGCTTAGGTGAGGAGGAATACAATATTATAAAGAACACCCCACCCACTTTATCACATAGTATCATGTCTTTTTCCCTTGCGGGGTAGACAGAGCCTAGGTCTATAAGACCTGAAGTCCACCTTTAGCATGTTGGTTGGCATTCGGTGGAAAACAATCACAATAGTAATGTAATAGTAATGGGTTGCTAGCCTTATCGCCTATTAACGCGATTCCACAGATTAAACCCATTTCCTCGATCGGCTTTTACGGTCTCCGCGGGAAGAGAAGCAGCTGGGACATTCTATGTTTCTTCTTTTCTCCCAGACAAACAGGAAGTATCGATACATAACAGCTGATGCTTATAACTGGCAAAAGCTAACGCCCGGTGAAGTAGCGAAAGCTCACTTGGAGCTAGCTACATAGTCCTCCCAAAATAAAAAAAGCTGGCAAAAGGCAATCCTTCGACGTAAATACGCTTAGGTGAGGAGGAATACAATATTATAAAGAACGCTCCACCCACTTTATCACATAGTATTACGTCTTTTTCTCTTGCGGGGTAGACAGAGCCTTGATCTATAAGACCTGAAAGCCACGTTTAGCATGTTCCATGGAAAACAGAATCACAATAGTAATGGGTTGCTAGCCGCATCGCCTATTAACGCCACAGATTAAACTCTTTCCCTCGATCGGCTTTTACAGTCTGCGCGGGAAGAGAAGCAGCTGGGACATTCTACGTTTCTTCTTTTCTCCCAGACCAGCAGGAAGTATCAATACATAACAGCTGATGCTTATAACAAAGGCAAACGCCCGGTGAAGTAGCGAAAGCTCACTTGGAGTTAGCTACAAAAAAAAATTTGGCCTTCGGCGTAAATACGCTTAGGTGAGGAGGAATACAATATTATAAAGAACACCCCACCCACTTCATCACGTGTAAAGAAAACAAGGCATTCGTAAAATAAAGAACTTGAAGTCACGTGTCGCACGAGCACGAGCACACAATGCAGACATCATTAGATAACATTTAACAAACAGTAACGTTTCCGAGCGTTCATCGCTTCAGTCATAATAGAAGGTTATTTCATACATACATACATATTATCACGCCTGTTTCCCATGGCGTAGGGTAGGCAGAGACTATGGATCTCCACTTGCTACGATCCTGACATATATCTCTAGCTTTTTCTACACTCATTACTCTCCTCATACATGCTCTACGGTTTCGGGTACTTCGAACAGCTCCTTTTTTAAGAACGTCTTTTTCAGCCTTTGTAAAATCATTACCACTCCGTCCACACCATCATTTTTGTCAAAAAAATGATTAACTTGTTTGTAAAGTCGGCTTACGGACAATGAAATGAAATAAAAAATATTTTTTGTAGAAACACAAACAAAAAGAATACAAGAGAGATGAGAGACAAATACCTACTTCAATAATTTGTAAGATAAAAACTGAAGTTTAGTGGTGGCCTGGCGGCGGCAAGTGACGCGCATTTAAGGAAGTGTATACTACCTACTTATTCGTAGTATACACCTATGAAAAGACAAAAGACAGCAACACCGGTCGCGTCGCGACGTGTCATCAACTCATCACTAATCACATATTATAAAACAAAGTCGCTTCCCGCTGTCTGTCTGTCCCTATCTATGCTTAGATTTCGATGCGGCTTTTTAAATAGATACAGTGATTCATATCAAGAGAAAAGTTTATATGTACATTGTGAACGTGTGAAGCGGGGTCCGGGCCGCTAGTTTCATACAAAATGCGCGGTACTTGCCATTGCTGCCGAACTTTAAAGTTAGTATACTATTAAAATTGAAAATATGTGATGAAAAAGAACTCGGCCCGAGTAGGATTCGAACCTAAGGGACGTGGTTCGAATCCTACCTGTCGCCGAGTTCTTTTTCATCACACATTTTCAATTTTAATAATATACCGAGCATTGTAATTCTATTCAATATAGGTACATCAGTAATTAATGTTAAATAATTCAATTTGTTATAAATATGTGAAAGCGTAGCCCTTCAGGCACGTAGGGACCAATACTGGACTGAGTTTCTTTCGGCGTTTTCTTCTCAGCAGTGGTCGTTCCGAAACGCTAGTAGCTTATCGATTCTGCGAATATTAAAAATAATAATATGACGTTCAAAAAGAGATACATGATATCCAAATTTGAATAAAATTCTATTTAATTTCTATTTAAAAAAAATTTAAAGTATACCTTTAGGAATAAAACTTTCCAATGAGTATCTGAAGATCCGAACGAGATAAGGAATCTCGGTATCGCGCTAAGTGTGCCACGTTACGACATTGATAATACTATAATAACTATTATAAACACGTTCAAGACAATAACAATGCAACTGGTTATCAATGTTATTTATAAACTGTCTGTGTCAATATTTCTTTAATGGGGTAAAGTAAAAGTAAAACTCTTCCATGCTGGACTGGGAGAAAAGAAAAAACGTAGAATGTGCCAGCTGCTTCTCTTCCCGCGCAGATTGGGCTACAATCTGCGGAATTATGTCAATAGGCGATGCGGCTAGCAACCCATCACTATTTGATTCCGTTTTCCATCAACACGCCCTGCAACATCCTAAATGTGGGTCTTATAGACCTAGGCTCTGTATACCCCGCAAGGGAAAAAGACGTGATACTATGTATGTTAGTAATAGTTGGGTTTTGAGCAGAAAAGTCTATATGGATAGGATTGGGAAGTCAAACGCGTAAGTATGTTTTCTGTAATTTTTTGACAATCGCAATAGTTTCCACAAGGAATATTTTAGTTTCTTTTCTCTATGTGGTAAAACAAACAACTTACATATGTTATGAAGACAGATATTTTTTTAGGGTTCCGTTGCTCAAAAGGAAAAGGCGGAACCCTTATAGGATCACTTTATTGTCCGTCTGTCTGTCAAGTCCCTTTTTCTCAGGAACGCGTGATGGTATCAAGCTGAAATTCATATACTCAGGTCTCTTCAAATACTCGGGTCTAATGTCTCTTAGAGCTGTGAAAAAATCAAAATTCTAACGTAATCAAAAGATACAGCTGTTAATGCCGCAAATTTTCGACATTCGCAAGGGTTTCTACAGGGTACTTCACGTGAACTCAGAATCTTGAAATTTGGTATGAAGCAACGTCTTTTGTAACAGATGGTTCTGATTGCGGGAATGATTCAAGTCCCGCCCGCATGAAATTTTTTCATCATATTTTCTTAATTTATCTATACTAATATTATAAAGCTGAAGAGTTTGTTTGTTTGAACGCGCTAATCTCAGCAACTACTGGTTCAAATTGGAAAAATCTTTTTGTGTTGAATAGTCCATTTATTGGGGAAGGCTTTAGTCTATAAAACATCACGCTGCGACCAATACGAGCGCAGCATCAATAAAAATTTTTGAAAACGGGGAAAAATATTAATCTGATACTTATAAAAAAACTAATTAATCATAATAACAGAAATTGCCGCGGACGAAGTTGCGGGGAACAGCTAGTTAAGAAGACATAGCTTGTTTATTGGTGGAAATGACACAAATGTCATTAAGGTTTTCATAGCGAAAAAAAAACATCGTTCCATATGCCCATTATGAGTTATGCAGGTCTCACTTAAAAATAATTGAAGATATTACCTGCACCATGTCTTTATATACAAGAAATTCGTATGTTTGTTAAGAAAAACCCACAAATTTTTAAACATTCTCAGGATTTGTACCCAAGATGTGTTAGAAACAATACGAGACTTGACATGAATTTCTGTTTTTGAATAACAACATAATGTTATCCAAAAACAGAAATTCATTCGTGTAAAAATTATTATGCAATGGGTATAACTATTTACAATAAACTGTCGGAGGATATAAAACTACTTCCATTCAATAAATTTAAAAAACCGGCCAAGTGCCGTTATCTATAAAAACGGCAAAAAAATCATGTCTGTTGTATGGGAGCCCTTAGTACTTGTTGTTATAGCGGCAACAGAAATACATCATCCGTGAAAATTTCAACTGTCTAGCTATGACGGTTCATGAGATACAGCCTGGTGACAGACAGACAGACGGACAGCGGAGCGAAATTAATAGGGTCCCGTTTTTACCCTATGGGTACGGAACCCTAAAAAACTGCAGAAATGGTTACAGGAACATTAATTTTATTTGATTAATGATTACCTAGCAGTGGAGTAAAACTTGATGCTGTTGCTGTACAATTAAACTGACATTATTCACGTCATTAGAGTTAAAATTGTTGTTATTGACCTATAGTATAGTAAAACGAATTATTAATCCATACTAATATTATAAATGCAAAAGTAACTCTCGTCTGTCTGTCTGTCCTCTTTTCACGCTTCTACCATTGAACCAAATTGGATGAATTTTGGTATGGAGGTAGTTTGAGGCCCGGGGAAGGATATAGGGTACCTTTCATTCCGGGAAATTCTACTGTTCCCGCGGGATCGACACTAATGCGGGCGGAGTCGCGGACGGAGCCGCGGGCATAAGGCATCAGTCTGGTTTATGATTGTTTGTTTGTTTGTTTGTTTGAACGCGCTATTCTCAGGAACTACTGGTTCAAATTGGTAAATTATTTTTGTGTTGGATACTCCATTTATCGAGGAAGGCTTTAGGCTATAAAACATCACGCTGCGACCAATAGAAGCGAAGCATCATTAAAAAATGTTTAGAAATCGGGGAAAAATTATTCATCGTTAATAAATAATCATAATAATAGAAATTGCCGCGGACGAAGTCGCGGGCAACAGCTAGTGTCAAATATACAGCGTGATTTTGAACCCCCTCGCTATATTGAAATCTGGGAATCAGATTCCCTAATGGAATACAGAATTGTAAGAAAAAAAGGTAAAAAACGAAAAAAATAATTTTACCTTTCATAGAAATTCGTCCAGCTGATCGGCGACTTTGTATGAGAAACCTAATTTTCTTTTTCGTTTTTACCTTTTTTTCTTGCAATTCTGTGTTCCATTAGGGATTCTGATTCCCAGATTTCAATATAGCTAGGGGGTTCAAAATCACGTTGTAGTCAGTAATGTATTACCGTTTTGGAAACAGTATGCAAATATTTAATATTAAATTTACCTAGGCCATATTATATTAAACATCATCATGCATTATATAAAATTAATTTATGTCAATATATGTCAAACTAGCTGTTACCCGCGGCTCCGCCCGCGTTAATTTCGACCCCTCAGGAACAGTAGAATTTCCCGGAATGAAAGTCCTATGAATGACCTATGTCCTTCCCCTGGCCTCAAAATACCTCCATACCAAATTTCATCCAAATCAGTTCAATAGTTGAAGCTTAAAAAATCGACAGACAGAGTTATTTTCGCATTTATAATATTAGTATATATGTAGTAGTAATTAGTATTAGTATGGAAGTATGGATATTATTTATACTTCTAAGTCCAGAAATATGAAAATTTCCATAAAAACTTTACCCTCCCATTTTGCCATTTAAGGGGGAATTTTGTCCATTTAACAGGTCTTTTTTAATTGTAATCAAGAACTTATATACCTATTTTTATACTTCTAAGTGTAGAAATGAGAAAATTTCCGTACAAACTTTACCCCCCTATTTCATTCGTTCAGGGGAGAATTTTGTCTAGTTCACCTACACAGATGCTTTTTTTAATTTTAATCGAGAACTTATATACCTACTTTCAGACTTCTAAGTCCAGAAATGAGAAAATTTCCATATGAAGTTTATACCACCCACTCTACCCTATTTTTTACCCCTTAATTTTGCAAATTTCATCTAAACCCATCTTTTTAATTTTAATCGATAACTTATATACCTACTTTCATACTTATAAGTCCAGAAATGAACAAATTCCATATAAATTTTACCCCTACAGAAGTTAAATTTCAAAAATCCTTTCTTAGCGCTCACTCACATCATTAAAAGAACCCCTGTACCAAAATTCAAGTTTCTAGGCGCAGCAGTTTCGGTTGCGTTGATATATAAGTCAGGTTTGCCGTTTGCCCGCGGCTACGCAACCGCCGATAGTGTCCATCCCTCAGGAACAGTAGAATTTCCCGGAATAAAAGGTACCCTATGTCCTTGTCCTATGTACCCGGGTCTCAAACTACCTCCATACCAAATTTCATTATTATTTTTCAATGTATATATATATTTGCTATATATTTGCAGGCAAACTCATGCTTTGAGTTCATTCAAATGACGATAACTTTTTTTTTAATGAACCGATTTTGATGAAACAAACTTTAAATGTTATGCTGGGTTAAAACAAAGCAATTGGTGAAAGTTTGAAGTAAATCGGTTCAGTATTTCCGGAGATAATCGTGATCATACATACAGACAGACAGACAGACAGACAGACAAATAGACAGACAGACAAAAAATTCAAAAAAATTTTTCGCTTTCTATTATTCTTTTTAAGTGTCCCTCTATCCATTTCAGTCAAAAATTCTAAATGTACAGACAAAATATTTTTACTTTTTTATTATATGTATAGATATAGATAAATGCCTATCTGTTGTAATAACTATTATCTATATTTCGCGTTACATTGGCCGTTTTGGACTTGGAATAGGCTAGTTTCCTAAAAAAATATAATTAGTCCGTCAGTTAGATATTCAAAAAATATTGGACACGTATTTTTTCTTTTGTCGATTAAACAAAAAATGATAAAGATATAGCCCTTTGAAGTTCCGTGTGACGTCATAGCGTGCTACAATTTTTCGCAAACTTTGACGTCACGAGCCCCTACTCCTGAACTTTGACGCGCTTTATCTTTATTATTTATTGTTTATTTGACAAAAGAAAAAATACGTGTCCAATATTTTTTGATTATCTAACTGACGGACAAATTGTTATGTTATTATTACGACCCAGGAAACTAGCCTTATGGATGAAGCGTGAAAAGGTGACAGACAGACCGAGTTAAGCCCCAATTTAACCATCCTGAATTCAGTCACTGACGAGAGGGACGCCGCTATACGTTAGACACGATACGAGATATCTCCAATCGTATCGCACGTATTGCGACGTCCCTCGCGTCATTGACTGAATTCAGGATGGTATAATACTCCCATACCTTTCGCATTTATTAGTATGGAAGTATGGATAGTACTACTATGTGATACGAACGAGACCTGAAACATTACATATTTTTTACGTTCACATAAAAATAAAATTGAATGACGCATGAACCAATGTGCGTAGGTAAACCGCATCTTAACAATGCAACGTCATTGTAAATGTTTGTGAGGCCTTAACCCCCTTATGCCGCTGAACGTTAGACACGATAACAGATATCTCCAATGGTATCGCACGTATAGCGGCGTCCCTCTCAGCGGATCCGATATTCAGGATGGTATTATACCCCCTTTAGGGACAAAACACACAATCGTAATACTTTTAGCACGGCTTCTAGCATCGGATAATTGAATATGTTTTCTTTTTGGTCATGTATTGATTTTTTTCTTGTTATTTGAAAGGAAACATGTTACAACTTGAAATGTAAATTTTTCACTAGTTCAAGTTACGGCATGTTCACGGCCGCTCTTTGTTGTTTTTTAGGGACCCTATTAATATCGCTTTGCTGTCCGTCTGTCTGTCTGTCTGCTGTAATACAACAGACATGACTTTTTGCTGCTTTTAAGAAAACATACTCGAATATCACCTATTTTTAACCCTCTCCCCGCCTCGTCAGCAAAAGTAAGAAAAGCTTAATTTTTTTCGCGATACGGCTAGGGCTTCATACTTATAAAGTAGCATCTCTGTTTTAGACCTTAGGTTTGCTCCACCCTCCTAATCTCCTATGTTTACTCTAGGTCGTACAACCACCAACAATGAATAATCACCAGTAAGAGTAGCTCGTATGTCTTAGACCATAGGATAGTTCCACCCTACACAATACTGTTGAAATGAGTTTCTTTCGGCGTCTTCTTCTCTGCAGTGGTCGGTTCCGAAACGCTAGTAGTTTGTAGCTTTTGAACAATAATTAATAATTTTAATATAATATAATAAGTATTATTTAAAATGTGAATTGACGTGAAAAAGTGCCTGAAAAGGGCTATTTTCTGAATAAATCTTTGAATCTTTGAATCCTCCTATCTCCTAAGTTTACTTTAGGTCGTACAACAATAAATAATCACCAGTAAAAGTGGCTCGTCTGGTTAAGACCTTAGGTTTGTTCCACCTTCAAAGTTCCTCTAGGTCGTACACCAAATGAATAAGCGGAAACTTCTTTGACAAGTATAGGTATTGTTTTGTTGGAGTCAGGGGCATTTTTAGCGTCATTGTCACTGATTGGGATTTTGTTGCGGTGCTGTGGTGCCGTGAGGTTTCCAGCTTAAAGGTGGGATCACCACTATTTACTTTGTATGTGGTACGAGGCTATGACGGAAATAATACTCTAACATCTCACGCAAGAGTAATAAAGTATGAGTTAGGCAGGCGGCAATAATCCTTTACAGCTTTATACTTGATAAAAAGGCTTTATAAACGAACATTAACCAGTGTTGGCTACTTACACGATACGAAAAGCAAGCGAGCAACTAACATTCCGTGCTGATAGCGGAATTTGGGTTCCGAAGAAACACAACTGAGGATGCAGCCTGGAACACGTTCGGAAAGTGTGCGTTACCCCAGCAAAAAAGTACTGAATATCAAAACGTAATATTGCTAGATAATTAGTAAGTAACGTCGTGTAAATGTAGTTGAAAGTTTTAAATTTGTACGTCCATTAATTTTTGAGATATTAATTAAAATCAGATTCTGCTGGGATGACATTTCAAACGTTACGCCAGCAAAAAATTTTCTCGGATCCGAATGAAAGTTAATACAATAATTAGTAGTTGATGTGCTGTAAATGTACTTGTATAAATAGAATTTGTACGTCTCCAGACTTTTGCGATATTCAAATTTTTGCTGGGGTAACGTTTGGTCGATTGCTGGATCTCATAATCGGCACGACGTGGGAGTTTGATTTTTTTTACTTACACTGTTATGAATTTGTAGGTCATGTCTGTATAAACAGAATTTATAAAAATGTTACCATTGAAGGATTAAAAATAAAAATATGAAATCAGGTATTTTAACTCCTGTACTTTAAATATAGGACCTACAAACTAATTGTTGACGTTAGTTTGTACCTTATGACTGCCTACAATGCCCAGGTAAGTATCAATATGAAATCTAAAGTATTAAATTAGTTATGAGAAAAAGAACCATATCTAGGTCGCCAGGAATTTCGACAGCCGATTTGACCAGTTTTTCCATTAGTTCGGAAGTCGACAGCTATCAAACTATTTGTAAGGGTAAGTTAACTATAAGTTTGCAAAATATCAGCTTAATACACGCAGTAGTTTAAGAAATATAATTAAATATCTAACCGTAGGTGAAATACCATAGTAAGCCGACCATTTTCGGGAGTACAGCAAAAAGCGACGCTACAGTATATATTGCTAACCATCCTAAATCAGCAGTAGTATTCACGTAAAATAGTACAGTCGTGTACATCGTTAAATTCAAGTGTTTTTTTTAACTTCGAAGTGAAGCATTCAGAATTTTATATTGTCTATCATAGATTGTCTCGAGGTAAAGTTGTTCCTACAAAAGTAGTCTATGAAAGGCGGAAATAAAGTATAAAGCAGAGCTGTGCCCATGGGCTCACTGGGCCCATGTAGGTGTCAAACAAACTCACCATGTAGGTATTGGGTCATTTTAATTTCTTCACTATACTCACTCAAGTTATCACACCCACCACATATAGGTATACGATAAAGCTCATATTTCACTTCTCAGAACACAGAATAAAATTATAGATCTGTACATTTATATTACTTTGACAGGGATCTCAAGTTCTAACTAGTTAGTGGCCATGACAAGAATGAGTCACTGACCAGCATTTAGCAACGCTGATAAGGAGGGAGAGTGCATTCATGGGTTTGATACTTTCTTTACAATATTAGTAAACGCCCTCTGTATATTTAAGTGGTAAACTCATTCTTTTCTTTCCGTTTGATACTTAAAATCGCCAATTATGAATGAGACATAGTATGAAATACTAGCATATTATTTACCACTAACTAAATGTCCTAATTTAAAATAAATAATGAGTTAAAAATTGCTGTATATTTACAGAGTTATGAGTGGAGTAAACTTAGTGTTTAGTTCAGAAACTGATATTTAGATGGCGCTGCTGCAGAGCGGTCTGCGATACTCCTGCGGGATCGACCAAATGTCTAGAGTGAATACTACGACAGTTGATCTTTTTTGTGTTGACGTCTCGTCTCGTCTCGGTCGCGCACATAATACAATGATTTACACCAAGTGTATACAGCGTCAAATTAAAAAAAAATCTTTTTGGTTTTGTTATCCAATAATGAGATTTGTAATTTACAGTTTGCAAATGAAATAACTATTAATTTATATTATACCTAAACTTACATAACAAATAATAAACAAGACGGGAATCCGGAAGCCTTCAAAAAGTAAAAGATTTTTCTTACTCTTCTAAATAGGTATTTTGTAAACGCCTAGCGTACCTATTACTCAAAAGAAATAAATATGGTGATAATATATATTATATATCTGTACCTACCTATGTATAGAACCAAGGCATACCAAGAATATTTGCCTGTGCATTAAAAACTCATCCTCATGTTTGCATACGTACACAAACTGTATTCTACACTCTCGTATGAAGAAATAAAGATTATATTTATAAACTAGCTTTCGCCCGCGTCAATGTCAATCCCTCGGTAATAGTACTTTTTCCCGGGATAAAAGGTAGCCTATGTCCTTCTCCGTACTCCAAAGAACTTGTATGCAAAATTTCATAATGATCGGTTCAGTAGTTACGGCGTGCAAGCGTAACAAACAAACAAACTCACTTTCGCATTTATAATATTAGTAAGGATGCCAACACTTTAGTGTACGAATGTACCGCAAAAATAAATGAATATACGACCAAATTCAGTAATACAACTAAATATACGGTACCGTCGCCTTTTACTATACTCCCAAAAATGGTCGGTTTATCATGGTATTTCACCTACAGTTGGATATTTAATGATATTTCCTAAACTACTGCGTGTATTGAGCTGATTTTTTGTAAACTAATAGTTAACTTACTCTTACAAATAGTTTGATAGCTGTCGACTTTCGAACTAATAGAAAAACTGGTCAAATCGGCTGTCGAAATTCCTGGCGACCTAGATATGGTTCTTTTTCTCATAACTAATTTAATACTTAAGATTTCATATTGATACTTACCTGGGCATTGTAGGCAGTCATAAGGTACAAACTAACGTCAACAATTAGTTTGTAGGTCCTATATTTAAAGTACAGGAGTTAAAATACCTGATTTCATATTTTTATTTTTAATCCTTCAATGGTAACATTTTTATAAATTCTGTTTATACAGACATGACCTACAAATTCATAACAGTGTAAGTAAAAAAAAATCAAACTCCCACGTCGTGCCGATTATGAGATCCAGCAATCGACCAAATGTTACCCCAGCAAAAATTTGAATATCGCAAAAGTCTGGAGACGTACAAATTCTATTTATACAAGTACATTTACAGCACATCAACTACTAATTATTGTATTAACTTTCATTCGGATCCGAGAAAATTTTTTGCTGGCGTAACGTTTGAAATGTCATCCCAGCAGAATCTGATTTTAATTAATATCTCAAAAATTAATGGACGTACAAATTTAAAACTTTCAACTACATTTACACGAGGTGACCTACTAATTATCTAGCAATATTACGTTTTGATATTCAGTACTTTTTTGCTGGGGTAACGCACACCGTTCGGAAAAGAGAAACCGCATCCGATTTATCGTATAGACCCTGTGACGTTGAGCGATATATATAAACAAACAGATCGTCAAATACGATTTATTTATTATAGAACTAGCTTTTGCCTGCGACTCCGCCCGCGTCAATGTCGATCCCTCGGGATTAGTACTTTTGCCCGGGATAAAAGGTAGCCTATGTCTTTCTCCGTACTCCAGAGAACTTGTATGCAAAATTTCATGATGATCGGTTCAGTAGTTACGGCGTGAAAGCGTAACAAACAAACAAACAAATAAACAAACAAACTCACTTTCGCATTTATAATATTAGTAAGGATAAGGATAGAACTAGCTTTCGCCCGCGACTCCGCCCGCGTTAATGTCGATCCCTCGGAATAGTACTTTTTCCCGGGATAAAAGATAGCCTATGTTCTTCTTCGTACTCCAGAGAACTCGTATGCAAAATTTCATGATGATCGGTTCAGTAGTTACGGCGTGAAAGCGTAACAAACAAACAAACTCACTTTCGCATTTATAATATTAAGTAAGGATGATTACAAAGGTCACAGGTAGGTATCTCAGGGGGTGAGGTCTCCTGGTCGGTTGGCAAGAGAAATGCCACTCGCTCGCCAGCAGCCCAGACGAACGAGGATTAGTCTTTTTTTTTAATGTAGCTAGTTCCAAGTGAGCTTTCGCTACTTCACCGGGCGCTTGAGGTGAGGGCAGGCAGAGTGCCCTCAACCTTTATATATAACATCACCAAAGGGCCCCCAGGAGGGACGGACCTCGGCTATAGGCGTTGCCTGTGTGCGCAAGGCTTGGAGAGACAGCAAAATCTCATATTGCCTGATGGGCCGCGTATACGTGCATGCAAGCCTGAAGGGCCAATCTGAGTAACGATGGCAAAAGCCTTTGGAGAGCAGCAACTCTCATCTTTTACCTTAACTCTTTACTCGGAAAGAGGCCTGGTCGCCTGCGGTTAAACCGACTTAAAAAAAGGGCGGTTCAATATATTTTCTTTAACGCCAATAATGAACCGATTTGAATAATTGTTATTTTTATTTGAAAGGGTATGCTATCTAATTGATCACATTTACACTTCATCATAATCGGTTCAGTAGTTGAAGACGGTTTTTTTAAGTAAAAGATTAAGTTATGAAATAACAAGGCGCGATGAGTCAAGTGTAAAGTCGAAGTCAAAAGTCAAATATTATTCATTCATCGTAACGTAAGATAGGAATTTTAAACTAGCTGTTGCCAGCGACTTCGTCCGCTGCAATTTCTTTTATTATAGACATATACTGTCGCGGACATTTTTTTCGTTCGTTTAAAAAGGAATAATTCTTTAATACTCATTTTTTGGGTAGCGTAAACCATTTACGCATCGCACGCGTCAGATTTCCTCAACTGTGAATAATTCTCCCCCGTTTTCAAAACATTTTTTATTGATGCTTCGCTCCTATTGGTCGCAGCATGATGTTTTAGCCTAAAGCCTTCCTCAATAAATGGACTATCCAACACAAAAAGAATTTTCCAATTTGAATCACTAGTTCCTGAGATTAGCGCGTTCAAACAAACAAACTCTTTAGTTTCATAATATTAGTATAGATATCACAAATACAGCGTAATACTGATGAGTCTTTTGTAATACTGATGGCAACGGCTTTATTTTAATTTATTATTTTTTTGTCTAACACTGTCCTTTCATGTTTGTGTTGTGCCATCGTGTGTTTCAATAAATATTTTTCACTAGCTTTCGCGGCTCAATGTCGATCCCTCGGGAATAGTACTTTTTCCCGGGATAAAAGGTAGCCTATGTCCTTCTCCGTACCCCAGAGAACTTGTATGCAAAATTTCATGATGATCGGTTACGGCGTGAAAGCGTAACAAACAAACAAACAAACAAACAAACTGACTTTAGCATTTATAATATTAGTAAGGATAAGGATATGGATTTCTGTCAAGTCCTCTTGTCACGTAGTAGATAAGCAGATAGATGTTTTAGTATAGACAATCAAGGTAGTATTTCTGGTACGTGGTCGCACGTCTGGTCGCAAGGGTCTGTCACCCCAATTTGTCGGAGGAGTCTGCGTATGAGGGCGTCGTCATCACCCAAGCTTACGCACCTACGTCAATAAACTAGCAATACGTCGCAATTTCATTTCATCTTCATTTCGGAGAAGTTGGAATTTGAACAAGATAGCGAATAATGTGACATACATCCCCTAACCAATGCGGGTCATTGGCCGCGTTTATCACGATTGTGTCATAGATAACGCCACAAAAGATGAACAATGGCAAGGTTTCGTTTTCGTTGTTCGTGTAAGTGGCCAACACTGTTGTCCGAATTTTCAAGCGCTATGACTTCCAAAGCACTGTTTATCCATAATACTTATCTTATCTTACTAATATTATAAATGCGAAAATGAGTTTGTTTGTTTGTTTGTTCGTTTATTTGTTTGTTTGTTACGCTTTCACGCCGTAACTACTGAACTGATTATCATGAAATTTTGCATACAAGTGCTCTGGAGTACGGAGAAGGACATAGGCTACCTTTTATCCCGGGAAAAACTATTCCTGATGGATCGACATTGACGCGGGCGGAGCCGCAGGCGAAAGCTAGTAGTAGATAAAGCTAGTTGTGGTAGAGCCAAGCTACCGACAAAAGTAATTTTTGTTAGTAGCATGAATGAGCCGGTTCGTCCGGGGAAGTACCAAACTCTCACAGAAAATCGACGTTTGAGTAGAAGCTGTACCGCTTCTATGCTTCGTTTGGTGAGTGAGAGAGCCGGAGGCCCGTCTTCCCGCAACTCCTTCAACGGCCGGCAACGCTCCTGTCACACCCTGGTGTTGCAGTTGTCCATGGGCAGCGCTGATCGCTTACCATCAGGACTCGCTTGCTCGTTTGCCGCCCTATATCATAAAAAAAGATCTATTGTTCAACATCCTACCAACTCTACTGCGTAACGCGCATACGTACATTTCCTAATAAATTACAGAAAAACAGATAATTGAAAAGAAAAAGTAAAGTCATGTGTGTTTTCCTTTCACTATCAGTGATAACAACACTTGTGGATTGTAGGTATCAGTCGTCGAGAATCGACTAGAAAATTGTGAATAGGCCTTCGGCTACTATTATGGAATAGTAGGTATTTAAGTGTAGGGTATAGTGCGTTCTATTCAACATTCTACAAGTAAGAGGTACTACTGCACTTCATTCCCACTTCAACTGTGTGATCTCTACCTACTACGTCTTCAACCTTCTTTCTACGGTAAAATACGGTCCAACAGTGTGATGCCCAGATAGATAAACGCTCACACTAGGGTCACTGCTGGTAATAGGTGCTTCTACGCTTGCAAAGGTGCGCTCGGCAGTAAACTCCTCTCTACAAATTCCAAAATGACCATCTACAAACTATCATCCGACCTGTTGTGACGTATGCATGTGAGACCTGGTCGCTCACCCAAAAAGACGAAAAAAGATTAGCACTTTTCGAAAGAAAGGTTCTCCGCAAAATCTTTGGTCCAGTACGAGAGAGCGATCTATCGTACCGTCAGCGAATGAATCATGAACTTGAAGACTTGATCCATCAAGAAACGATTGTGCGGTACTGCAAGTCGCAACGGTTAAGATGGGCAGGGCACCTAGAAAGGATGGATGACTGCAGAGCAGCTAAACGAATAACAAATTGGATGCCACAGCAAAAAACACCCCGAGAATGGCCCAGGAAGCGCTGGAGAGATGAAGTCGAAGAAGATCTTAGGAAGATGGGAAAGTACACAGCATGGAGAAGACAGGCCAGAGACAAATCGAAATGGAGACAAATCGTTGTGGAGGCCAAGATCCACAAAGGGTTGTAGCGCCGAAGAAAGTAAGTAAGTGTGATGCCCAGCTTGGCGCGCTCCATAGCCCTTTGTGCGACTTTAATTGGGTGCAAGACACATTGGTTGTATACCTTGGCCCGAGATTTAAAGACACCGTCAAGTTTTCCACAAGCAGCCTACCCCAGGCGACGCCTCTCGATCTCACTCTTCTGCCAATCGGCCTTTAAGAATGAACAATAAGCTGAAGAGAGGGACGTCGCAATACGTGCGATACGATTGGAGATATCTCGTATCGTGTCTAATGTATAGCGGCGTCCTCCTCGTCAGTGACTGAATTCAGGATGGTTTAATCACAGTTTAATAGTCGCTATTGACGTAATCGTTTTTGTTTCAAGACAATTCCTTCAAACTGATAATAAATAAACAAATATATACGGACAAATCACACAATTTGAGCTAGCTTCAAAGTAATTTCGAGTCTTGTGTTATGACTCAACGATACAATATTTTATAACAAATACATGTATAGATAAACTTTCAAGGCCCAGGCCAATCTGAAAAAGATCATTTTCCATTTTGACCTGACCGGGGATCGAACCCGGGCACTGTCGTGTCGCAGGCTGTCATGTTAACCACTGCGCCACGGAGCTGTGATAAAAATAGATACCTACAGGGTGCTACAGATAGGCACTCAATACATATGTGCGTTTTAGCCATATTTCGCTCTACGGCTTTAGCAATGCTGCGAACCAATGTGTGTGAGTTGAAATTAAGTGTTCTCCTAATCTGTTACGAAACAGATTTCTCGAGTTTCTAAGTTTTTATGCCTAGGGTTTTACCACAAGACATATTTAAATGAAACGCCGCCGCTCCGATGACTTTTTCCTCAAACTACGCGGCATATGTCTCGCATCCGATTACCACTTATGTCTTGCGCATTGACATTGCCGAGAGATCTTCTTATGACAGTTGTTCATTAGTTTGTTTTTAGATGACTGCTTGAACAAGCAATAAATTTATTAAGCCTTCAATCAGATAATAAACAAAAATTGACTACATATTTTATGCTTTGTCGCAATAAGAAAAAAAACCTAGGTATAGCACTAGCTTTTGCCGGCTGCCCGCGTTAGTGTCGATCCCTCGGGAACAGTAGAATTCCCCGGAATGAAAGGTACCCTGTGTCCTTCCCCGGGCCTCAAACTACCTCCATACCAAATTTAATCCGAATTGGTTCAATGGTTGAAGCGTGAAAAGAAGACAGACAGAGTTACTTACGCATTTATAATATTAGTATAGTATGAATAGTATGGATTTCAATGCTTGGTATATTATTAAATTTAATCAACTTTCTATTCATCAGATATAAATGAAGTAGAGTACCACACTACTTAATAGGGGTAGTATTGAAGACATATGTATGCTTGGAATGTGGATGCTATACGGTAATATTTGATGAGAGAATTTGATACGGTGGTATGAAGACACAATGGTGTAATTGGTAACTAAAAGTAGGGCGTAACATAAACTTATCCCTTAAGTTTATGTGTGTATTACGCACGTGTTTCAAATCCTACCTGTGGTGAGTTCTTTTTCTTCACATATTTTAAATTTTAATTTTTTTTTTTTTTTTTACTAAATATTGAATTAGGCATTTGTCTCCCATCACACCTGATGGTAAGTGACGATGAAGACGAGGATGTTACATGCCTATCCAAGAGATACCCATTTATTCTACTTTTGAATGTCCCGGGACTGTACTTGTTTGGGAATATAGACGCAGGCAGTTCATTCCACACCTTAGCTACTCGAACCAAAAAGGAACTGTCAAAGCGTTTAGTTCGACTCTTTGGTATTCAAAACAAACCTTATAAGTATAATAGTGCATAAAAGTTAAGGAGTTGGGGCCCGATACCTCACGCTTTTATTCAAAACCATGCGTCATTTCAAGTCAATTTGCTTTTTATTTGTTTATATTTAAAAAAAAAATTGACTCATTGGAATTGCTATTAACTGAAAAAATAATTCTCTATTCTCTTTTTTCTTTACTTTCTAAAGCAAATAAGTATATAATTATTATATGCTCTAAAGATATTGCATATCATTGCCAGTGTTATCAAATTTCTGCATGATAAACAGTATCTGGTGTCTCAATCTGTTGCTTATCTATCAAAATTGTTGAGTAAATTAGTTCAAACATGTATGTGTTGCTGATAGTTTTGTGTTACAATCTAAAATTTGAGATGTCATCTAAGATTTCCTAGAGAAGCAAATTCCTTTTTGAATGCAAAACAAATACATTTTTTTATTTTATTTCATAGTTATTATATTAGTATTAGATTATTTAATATCTTTAAAAAAAAAAAGATATAACTAGTATTTTGATGCAGATTGGGAATCTTAGGAAGAAGAAATAGTCTACCATAAAGTACTAGACAAGTAGATTTTTTTGTTGTTAATGTTAAAAATGAATAGTGAAGGAAATAAATATTAAGACTTAATGTTAGTATAACATTTTATCTTAAATTTTCCTGTGAACACACTACACTTTGAAAGCAATACAAAAGATTTTTAAAGTATTATATTGAAATAATAAGCAGTGTTTGTCATTTAACATATTATCATAAACATTTAAAATTTAGTTAAATCAGATATGGTATTGTTACACTCCTTAATATTAATAAACCACTCAAGTTTAAAACAATAGTGTAGGTATAGACATAAACTTCAATCACATTTAAAAGTACAGTTTTAAGTGAAAAGTGATGTAGTCTTTGCATTGCATATGATTTTTTTTTACTAGCGCAATACTGCATAATTAATTAAGCATATTATTATGTGAAACTGAGTGACTGTTTTATTGTGTAAGACAAGATATTTGACATACCAATAAAAAATTTAATTACATATAATATCACTTGGAATAATGAAGGGAAGGCCTTTGCCCTGCAGTGGGGCAGTATACATTAGAAATAGAATAATATCACTTACCCTCTCCTCCAAATGGGTCACGCCCGCCAAGCTCTGATAGAATGTTGGCGTCTCCAACTCCTGGGTCACATGTCCTCGGTCAGCCAGCAGCCACTTTGACAGCACTGTGGCATCCTTATGTATCAACAGCCATGACCGAAACTGCTCAAAGGTCACTTTTTCACCAGAACCAAACAATCCCAAAAGAATCTCTGCACTTCTCTGGGCTCCTGTGACCGGCAATGAGGTGTTCTCGAGGTGCAGAGCCCGCGCGAAGTCCCTCTTGTATATGTACGTCCCATTATCACTCTGATTGTTTACATACAGCGTCCACAAAAACCTACAAAGCAATAATAATATTGGACTGTGTTCTAATATGAGCTGTAAATTACGTATGTGTTACGATTCTTACTTGATTTTTTCTTCAAGGCTGCCCTTTGTGAGGACTACGATGCCGCGCAACAAGTCCCTGAAGCCAATTCCCCGCTTAGTGCCTCCACAGGCTTGGTAGAGCCAATCCGCCACCTCATAAGGCACCCCATCGCATAACACTTCATGGACGAACGCGTCCAAGCTCAAGGCCGTGCCGTTCGCACCAGCACATCTCTTGAACGCCTCGCGAATACGTCTCAACTCACTATCAGACACTGCAAATAAAACGACACAATAAGCTGATACTCATCATAATCTAACAACGCACTTTAACTTTTAGCAGACTCGCGTACCTCGTTTCTCTGCTTCTTCATATGATATAAAACAAGGTTTTGAGTCTTTTGCACCCATATTCACATTAACGTAGCAATCATAACATTTTTAAAGATTAATAAACACAAAGAAACAAAAATTACTACACAGCTGACAGCTCACGTCGTATTATCATCTGTCAGCCATGTTGAAGTTTATTTTTTATAATTTTGATTTCGTTCGGTTTCACATACATACCTTATTTTTATAATTATGGCTTTCACGCGTGACGTATTTAGCAAGTAGCGACTTAAGTTTTGTATGTAAGGGTCAACTGACACCGAGATGAGACGCGGCGCGAACTTCTCAAAAAGTGATATTCATATAATGTAACTTTATTTACTGAACAATAAGATACACATTTCATAGGGAGAATAAGAGAACGCTCCGTGGCGTCCCGCTACACCGCGAGGCGTCACGTGGCTACGCGCTGCGCAACGCAATACCATCGACTGAGTCATGCATCTTTGCGTCGTGTACTTTTCAAAATATTAACGATACAAAATATAACTCTATTTACTAAACAAAAAAGGTACACATTTAATTGGGAGAATTAGAAAAAGTCCCGCGTACTCGTGGTACGTCGCGCTGCGCCGTGAGGTGCCCCGCGGCTAGAGATATGAAGAACTCGAGTCTTTGAGTCTTAATTCGATAGACTCGGCTCAATTTTACAAGACTCGGTGTACTAACAAAACTCAGAGCCTTGAGTCGAGCCGAGCTCCAGTCCTTTCTCGAAAACTCGAGCACCAAAATAGAACTCGTATTTCAAAAAGAGCTCGAGTCTTAAAAAGAAGCTCACGTCTCAAAAAGAACTCGAGTCTTAAAAAGAGCTCGAGTGTATCGAGTCTTGAGCGTATCAAGGTTGATATATTTACAAATACATAGTTCATTTGGCAACATGCTAAATGTGGCCTTTAGGCATAGCATTATTAGGATTTGTGTACCTCAAGAGGGATAAAAACGTGACACTATTTACTATGTGGGCACTTATCCATTTTTATTGCTTGTTATTTTACGAGTATTTAAAGCTAAGAATACTAGACTTTACAAAAATAACTAAATTACTATTATATCTCACAAGAGTTACATATATTATTCCCTGTTTATTTATAAAGGAACTCCAAATGGAAAAGAACTTGAGCGCGAGTCGTCGCGTAAAACGACTCGAGCGCAAATCAAGACCTGAGCGCCATGTTGCGCTCGAGTCTTTATGTAGACTTAAGTGCTCTAGCCTGGGGGTCTTGTTGTAACAAGTCGAGCTTTGCAATTTGTCAGCCGAGCCTACAATTTAGGACTCAAAAGACTCGAGTTCTTTACATCTTTACCGCGGCTGCATGCTGCGTAGCGCGAAACTACAGGCCGCTTCAAGCAGCGTCGCGCGCGTCTCTGTGTAAACTGACCTTTAATTAACGAAATGGTTTCGTGAGAATTGTCGCCAGGGGCTCCGTGGAATCAACGAAATGAAGTACACCAACTTCATTTCGTTGATTCCACGGAGCCCCTGGCGACAATTCTCACGAAACCACTGGCAGCTGGCTTGATCTCCGACGATGCATGACCTCAGGTGGACAATCACCAGCCCGCTAAGTAAATCTTACTACAGCCGCACCATTTTATTTTAGTTATTCGACAAAATTTTCATAAACATAGGTATTTATAACACCAAATTACACTGATTTCACATTATAAAGTCCACTACAAACTTTCTTTGTTTGTTACGCTTTCACACCGTAACTACTGAACCGATCATCATGAAATTTTGCATACAAGTTCTCTGGAGTACGGACAAGGACATAGGCTACCTTTATTCCCGGGAAAAAGTACTATTCCCGAGGGACCGACGTTGACGCGGGCGGAGCCACGGGCGAAAGCTAGTTTAGTTATATATCTACTTTAAAAATAAATATTTAAATTAAAATAAAACAAATATTTAAGGGGTCCTATCCCATACAATAGACATGATTTTTTTTTATAGATACGGAACCCTCTGTGCGCGAGTCGGACTCGCACTTGGGCAGTTTTTTTTTTTCTTTTTCTTTATAACATAACACTAACTAAAACATACAGTGGTGAGTTATACTAATGGCAAACTAGGCGCGTGCCTAGCCAAAATAATATCCTTTTGATGATGATGAGGGGCAGCGGAAGCGGCAAGCGGCAAATCTGTAGATCCGCGTCTGGGTACATAGCGTTCTTGTCACCATCATTACTTTTTCATAACTTAGCTCTGATAACCACTTAATCTCCAATGCCATTTCAAACTAGGCTGAATAATAAAATCGACCAACGTAATTTCCTTATTTACATTTTATGTACGAATATCCGAACGAAAAAATCAGCTGCGCTTTGCGTCATTTCCGTTTCGTTCAATAAGAATTAATTATTAAATGTATATAATATTATATAGATAGTTACAGTAATAATAATAAATGAAATAATAATAATTCAGTCATCAATTAAGCATTATAGTAGCAATCTATCGTAATAATCTTTTAAATATCGTTTTGATCAAAAACAAATCACCTGTCATACTCTGACCTGTCATCATATTCGTGCTATTATTACCTGGAAAATTTGAAGAAACATCTACTTGTCTCTTTCATCTCTGTTTGATTCGCATAAATCTTGTAGCGCTGTCTCATTTTTCATGCCAAATCAATCGCGTATTATGAAAATTTGAATGATTTGTGTACGAAATTTTTCCCGTCTTGTTGTTTATTATTTTTATTGTGAGAGTTATTTCCAAATCAATTCACTGTCATTGACCTTTTTTTGCGTTGGAAATTGCAAACGTGATTCATTAAATACAATATGTCGCAAGATTGTAAACTTTTGTAAATGTATATCGTGCTGTGTTTAGGTTTTTGTTATAGGTTCTAAGTTTTGTTTTGTAAATTAAATGTCTGTGTCTTTGTGCGTTTTGCGAGTTGAGATCGACGAAGAACTACCTGAAATGGGGGACAATTCAGCCGAAACAGGTGTGTAAACTTTAGTTTTAGTATTGAATTTTAGTTGTATTGATTGTAATGTTTACAAAGTCCAGAACAAAACATAAATACCACTTTTTCCAAATCATAGCTTACAAGTCTTTGTTTCCCAATGTTTTCTAATCAGTTCACAGACTTAGATAAAACAGTTTTAGATAAAAAAAATATGTTTTCTTGAAAATACTAGGTACTACAATGTTCTGTCTAAGAGGTATTGTGTCATTTTTGGCCAATGGTCCGAACAATCAAAAGAGTTTTGCCCAGAATGATGCAACCTTTACAGCCGCATCCATGGCTTTCGCCAAATCCTCTCTCGTACAAGATGTGGGACATCCGGGGCATGATAACAGATGTGCCATGGATTGCACAGCGCCACAGCTACATATCATCAGCAGAAAAGCCCTTCATTAGATTTCTGGGAAATAAATTATTCTGCTTGGGTTTTTCTGTGATGTGATGACCTTAATGGGTAACACTTAAGTTTAGAAATGATTTTTGATACAATCCCCAACCTAATCAAGTTCTTAGAAAAAAAAAAGTTTGGTTAAAGGTATAACCAAATTTACATGTAGAAAAAAAGATGTGACTTAAATAAAAAAAAAAAATATAATTTTGTATTTTAACATTTTTTTAAATTAACTTATACTTCCCACTGCTGGGCAGAAATAAGCTTTCATGCCTCTATTCTCTGTGCTACTTCAACCTCCTTTCGAAGTATTTGATGTCATCACACTAATGCTTCCGAGGTCTGCCCTTAGATTCTTTAACCTATCAACAAGCAAACGGGCCAATCAGGCAGAATCTTTTTTTTCTTTTTTTTTTTTTATTAACCTATGCTGTCCCACTGCTGGGCAAAGGTCTCCCCCATTTCCTTCCAAACATCCCTACTTTGTGCCACTTCTGACCATTTCTTTTCATGGCTTGTGATATCATCACACCAACGCTTTCGAGGCCTACCTCTTTTTCTGTATCCATCTTCCGGAGTCCATTTTGTAACTATAGTAGCCCATCGGTCTGGATGCATTCGGCAAACGTGACCCGCCCAATCCCATTTGAGCTTGGCGGCTTTGTACCCCACATTAACAATGCCAGTTTTAGAGCGAAGCACAGTATTTGGCACTCTATCTAGCCTGGTGACACCCAGGATGCTTCGCTCCATCGCTCTCTGGCAAATCTTGAGCTTGGACTTCTGATCCTCAGTCAATGACCAACTTTGAGCACCGTAAGTCAAGATGGGCAAGATACACATATCGATGAGTCTGCGCTTCAGTGACAGTGGAAGGTCTCCCTTCATGAGTTTTCATGGACCAGTAGCTCCTCCACGCGTTGTCTATGCGGCGTTTTATTTCTTTTTCTTGCCTGTTGCTGAAGGAGACTATCTGGCCCAGGTATATGTACTCATCGACGTAGTGAATTTCTTGCCCCTCAACCTCGACCTTACGTTTCGTGCTGTTGGTCATTACTTGTGTTTTAGACCAATTCATCGAAAGTCCAACTTCGAGACTTGCCTTGCTAAGATCTTCTAGCATTTCCTGCAATTCTGTTGATGTGGAAGCGAAAAGGACAATATCATCCGCGAATCGCAGATTTGTAAGTCTTTTCGTGCCGATTCGTATGCCGTTCGTTTCCCACAAAGCCACGATCTTCCTAAATATTTCCTCAAGGGTACTCGTGAATAGTCTGGGAGAGAGCGGGTCACCCTGCTTTACGCCTTTTTCTAACTTGAATGGAGTTCCCGCTGACTGTATTTTAATATTCTTTTTTATGTCGTCCCGTATACTCTTTTTAACTAACTTGTCTATTGTCCTATATTCTAAACTTCCTATTGGTTTTTCTAATCTCTTGTCAATGAGTTTCAATGTTTCACTTGATAATTTTTTCTGTTTCCGATTTTGTTTCTTTATTTTGTAGTAACAAAATAAAGAAACAAAATCGATTTTGATTCTATAAGATATAGTTTAATTCTATAAAATATAATAAAGGTAAAAATTTTACTTAATTTATTCTATCAGAATAATCCTTTAATCAGGCACTTCTCTGAATCGCATTTACTATATTCTGTATTGCAGTGCGATGCGCGCTCTGTGACACACGCGCCTCGGTACAACACTGCATACGAATTTTTAATTCGCGTTTCGCGCGGCTTTAGCCGCTGCTCGAACTAGCCACTATGACTTCTAAGCAAGTCATAGTCAACGAGTTGCTGGCATTTATCGATCATGCCAAGGATACGATGGATGAGGTCAGCATCATGCAGATCTGCAAATCAAGTTTCACCGTGGAGGAGATTTGCAGCGCCAAGGTGCTGCTCTACGATGTGCTCGGCAGGACCGCACAGATGCCATCTCGCAGGAGAGATGAGAAAGGCGAAAGAAGTCTCCAGGATATCATCACCTTGATGAAGGAGACCGACCCTGACGACATGCCAGCGCTATGCGCTGCCAACCTGTCAAGACTTCCACCAGTCTCTTTTGACCATGTGGACGTTACCAGGCTTCTCAAGGACATCACGGCCCTGAAGACCAGCCTGGCACAGATGCAGTTTAGGTTAGAAGCCTCGGAAAATACCATCACCGAGCTGCGTACCGAGTTATTATCATTAAAAAGTAGTAAATCGGTATGTAGGTCACCCGTGGCTACTAACGTCAACACTCGTCGCGGAGCGCAAAATGCATCCATCGGCAGTTTTGAGTCGGCGAAATTTGAGAACTCACCGCCAGCTGTCGACATCGTTCAAGATGCCCCGCGCCCCGCCCCCCGCTCTTCCCTCCGCGAGGAGCCGACGTCACTGCCGAGCACGTCAACCCCGACACGTGCCTACGCAGTCGTAGCCGCCGCCCCGGCTGCTGCGTCACAGCGACCCGTCACAAAGGGGAAGAAACAGGCAAGCTCTCGCATGCCTGTTGAATCGGGTTCTCGAAGGGACCAGTGCGACAAGGAGGGCTTCGTTAAAGTAGAGCGGAGAAAAAAGAAGCCCACCAGCCGTAACCACCACGGAAATGCACCGCACGAACCGACCCTGCTGTTGCGTCCCGAAGTGAAGACGACGCAGCTGTATGTGTCCCGCTTGCATTGGTCTACGAGGGTAGAGGACGTCATAGACTACGTGCTGAAGAAGTCCAAATTCACATTGAGGGTCGAACAGTTGGCTTCTCGCCATAAAGTGAGCTTTAACTCATTTGTGGTGAGAGTGCCGACCCACCATCTAGAGACCTTCATGAAGGAGGACTTCTGGCCGCAGAGAGTCGTTTATCGGAAGTTCCGAGGAAGGCTGCCTGCTGATATCCCGCGCCTCACGTCGCCGACTCTACGTGAAAACTAGTTTTTTAAGATATATTTTCGTATGTATGTTAGTCTGTAAGGTATATATATTTATGGGCCTATGTAATGTTTTACTCGTTGCCTGAAATAAACGATTATTATTATTATTATATTGTTATATTGATTATCTACATCGCTCACTTCATTAGGATCTAGTAATTGAAAACTATTTGTTAATTCTATTTTAAATTGGTCGTGGTTATTAATAAGGGTATCGAAATCAAGTTTTTTAATTTTGTTTTGAAAACTGTTGCTCTGTGAATTTTAAAGTCGAATCTTAATTTTGCTCGTACTGGCCTGTGATTAGAACTGAATTCAATTTTGTTAATTACACTAACATCTTTGACTATATGCCTGTCGCTCGTGATAACAAAGTCTATTTCATTTTTAATTTGGGGGTTGGGTGATACCCATGTCCAGCGTCTTTGAGGTGGTTTTTTAAAGAAACTTTAGCGTGGTGGGTTACTCACGGCGTACGGGATGTGAAGTGATGCAAATGAAAGCGTCCAGGTATAGCAACTCACAATATATTATTCGCACACAACAAGCACAGTAACACCAATTGAACAGTTTAAAGAAGGACACAAGAGCAGAGTACTTAAAGAAGGAAGGATGAAAATATGAGGAGACAAAAGAACAATTAAGTAAATGAAATGCGTAAGCGCAGCGCAAAAGCAGAGCGGGCGAGTACTGCAGCGACGGACATGCGATGCGCGCAAAGATAGTTTTTAGACTGTCTCGGCGACCGAGCGGCAGTGTGACCATCTCAAAAATGGCGAATCTGCCACACACGGACCTAAAAATCTGCCAAAATCTGCCACACTCGACGTTAAAAAATGCCACAAATATGCCAACATGAAAATAAAAAAAAACGTATTTTCATAATTTTTTTAATCAACATTATAACTACGTTAAACGTACAAAAAAACAATACACCTAATCAACATTGGCTTCAAAATTTTCTTCTTCATTTTCTTTGTACATGGATTTTAACGACATATTTTTTAACATTTCCTTGCTTGGTTTAAAGGAGACGCAGTCTCCGTGTTCCTTTATTCCCTCTTTTGTAGTAATTATTGCCGAGACATGTTTATTTAAAAACCTGTTTCTTATTTTTGTTTTATTAAGATTGACTTGAGAAAATATCCTTTCGCACGACGCATTTGACATCGGCAAACATAAGAGAGCTTTTGCAAAGTTTGCAATATTTGGATATTTTGTTGCCCTATTTGCGTCTCTGATTTTTCCAACCGCTCCCCAAAACTTGTCCACGCACAAAATTGTACCGGCGCTACTTCCACTTCCGCCCGCTTCTAACAAATCGCTTACACTTTTGTCAAACTTCATCTGTCGGAGTTCGTCATCAACTTTTTGAATTTTATCTCCGTCTACAATGTTGGGAAATGACTTCGCAACGCTTAAAATTGACGTAAATTCTTTGTGTACGACATGTTGTGGATCCAAAAACAGTAAATCTTTGAAAATGTTAGTAAGTGGCAGACGTGTTTTCAATTGACTACATAGTTCAGTTAAAAATGATTGTATTCGTTGAAGGAACGTCTGGATTTCAGGTTTCAGACTCACGTCTGTGGATAAGCGATCGATTTCAGTACTCACGTTAACACCCAAATACATATCTTTTAGAGGCAAAAAGTTTACGGTAGATTTTGGATCGGTTGCAAGTGGGTCTGCGGTTTTTAAATAATTTCCCTTGATATAACAACTCAATAGGCACACGTACACTTCAGGAATGTCTTTGAATGCTGTGTGGACTGTTGTATAATCTCCTTGAAATATAATGTTTAGTTTGTTGACTGAGTGCAATATATAATCCAATGCATAAAAATAAAGTTTGTATATCTTGTCATTCAAACTGTTAAAGAAGAACTCTGATGAAATATTTCTGTCTTCGAAAAACTGCGACTGAAAAAGAAGTTTTAGGGCATCCCATTGCTCCAAAATTCTTTTTATGCAAGCGTGCAAGCAAAGCCAACGAATTTCATAATGTCTTAATATTTTATGCTTTTCAGTACCAATAAAATCTTGATATTCAACAAACTCCCTTTGTCTTTTACTGCTATTGGCAAAATATCCGTAAACCTCTTGTATCATTTGGTTAATAGCTCGTAGTATGGTGTTTTTACTAGCGTGAGATACAAACAATTCAGTGGAATGACATACACACTTAATGAACATGCAGTGGGGATTGACGTGCCTTATTTTTGCAATGATACCACCATGTTCTCCAAACATAACGTTAGTAGTGTCAGCCCCAAAACCAATAGCATCTTTAATATTAAGGTTAGAATTAGTTAAAGACGTGGATAATGCATCAAACAATGATTGGGCATCAGCCCCGTTCAAGTCAACCAAGGTCAAAAATTTTGTTTTTACCTGCAGATCTTTTTCTGAATAATATTTGGTTACAACTACAAGCGTTGATGTCGTTGTAACGTCTGTGGTCTCATCTATAACCAACGAAAACATCGGTGTACGTGTTTTAATATTTTCACAGAATTTTAGATCAGCAAGCATCTCTGCTTCTAAATTTGGTTTTAGAACATTATACGTTACCGCTGCCGCTTTAGTTCTCTTGCAAGAAAATTGCTTGGCGATTTCAGAATCATGGAAGCTTTTTGAGACGACTTCGCTCAAATGATCCATTAAACGGAATGGCAAATTGTGTTCCACTAACATGGCACAAAAATGAAGTTCGGCTTTTTTTACTGCCTCTTCTAATGGAGATGTTTTGAAAAACTGTTGCACTTAAAACAAATTTAATGTAATTAGTCACAAATCCCTAACAAAATACGTGGATAAAATATCTATTACTTACAGCATAATATTTATAACAACTAAATGTAAAATACTTACCGAAGATTGGCCACTAAAGCCGATTATGTTTTTTTTGTGTTTCTGGGATGAAACATGTTCCTTTAAAAAAGATAACCTAGTAACTAATTTGCAGTTACAGGCTTTACAAAATGCAACGTCCTGGTCATCCTTAGCTCGACTGATCCAGGACGAGAGCAAAGGATCTTGCTCCCATTCCGGTCGATAGGACCGCTCGTATTTTCTTTTCATTATGTATTTGCTTTTCAAATTTAGAACTGCACTTCACATACACGCTAAGCGCCGTAAGAGAATGAAATGAAGTAAAAACAAAGATGATTAAAAACTCAATCATGAAAGGTTATAAGAATATGAACCCTATGACTTATAACTTACAGCCCACAATCAAATGACAATACCTATGTATGAACAGATCAAACGGGGAATCCCCGTGTAATCTGCCCCCTTACTCTCTAACTTTGACAGCTATGGTGTACAACGATTTTGATAGTCACTTCAATATCACATGCGGGTTTTGTTTGCCTCATCTTTTTATTGGCCATGTGAAAACTGCAATGGATATTAAAGTGACCATCAAAATCGTTGTACACCATAGCTGTCAAAGTTAGAGAGTAAGGGGGCTGGGCTGGGTATCAAACAAAGGCATAGGTTGCCAGATTGTGAAATAATTTTCTACTAAATATTTTTACATTTACCTTATTTAAGTTTTTTATTACTTATTTATAATGTAATTTAAAATTAGCATGATTTTTAAAACCTTTGAAATCTGCCAAAATCTGCCACATTTGTAAATCGTCAGCATAATATGCCACAGCTTAAATTTTGGATCCAAATCTGCCAAAATGGCAGAAATCTGCCACAAATGGTCACACTGCCGAGCGGCAGCGAATATCACCGACCGGTCGTTCGTCAAGGACAGCGGCAGGCGTTGCTACGCACGAAATCAATCATAGTAAATCGTGTTCGCTTGTCCGCCTCAACGTACAAATTTACTATAACAAATAATAATAAATTGTTATAATTTATTATTATTTATTATACAAAACTATGTTTAATTATTATTTATGCTATACGTTTATATAATACTATATTTATTTAATCATTTTATCTAAAGCAACATTTATGTATACTTATGTGAAACTACATCTAATGCTATATGTTATATATGTAAATATTATTTCTACAACTATATATTTAAACAAATATTGTTATTGCCTATTTACTAATAATATATACTTTCCTATTATATAGTTATCTATACAATACTATATATGTATTACGTTCAAGTATACTATTTGGCACTAACTATAAGTAAACATATTGTACCAACATTTTATATGAAGTTTACGAAAGTTTACTACTACTAACATTTAACAATTAACTATTTATACTAAGTTAAAACAAAACACAAATTAATAAGTGGAGGCACGCCACAAAACTATTAGCAATTTTCATATTTTGTCCAAAAGCAAACTGTATTAGTCGATCACCACGGTTATTACTTACCCCTAATCCGTATTTACCCACAATTTCACTGTTTCTATTTCCAATTCTGATACCAGTCTTAGCGTTAAAGTCCATGTTCCTCGATTTTCATCACATGCTTTATTGAGCAGATCATAAAACTCTTCTAGCTCATCGTCAGAGTGTCCAGTAGTTGGAGCATAAGCTTGGATAACGGTTAAATTTTTGGTCGGTGTAATTTGAAATTTAAGTGATGCGACTCTCTCTGAATACCCAATGAATTCTTTTATATTATTCTTCCATTTTTTAGACACCAAGAAACCTACCCCGTGATATCCCTTGGTCTCTCCTAAATGAAAGAATATATTTTCGTGCCGCTCAATAGTTTGTTCTCCTAATCTTTTCACCTTGGCAAGTCCTACGATATCCCAATTAAGATCGTTTAGGGCATCGACAAGTTTTTCTTCGCTTGATAATGTGACGACCTTATATGTTATAATATTAAGCACATCGGAGTCCGTGATAACTTTTGCTCTGGTCGTTTGACAGTTGGTTTTCGCCATCCGGAGATTTTTCGCACCCCTGACTCTAGTGCCATCCCTGCGTCTGTCACCGCTTGAATGGCAGTGAGAGTCGCCGGGCAATTGGGGCCGTGTTATCGTTGTTCTATCCATGAAATGAGGGGGGCTGGACCATACTCCGCCGCGCTGGTCCAGTGCGTGTTGGCGGGAATTCGTGTTTCGCCAGAACCTCGTCTGTTGTCTAGCAGGGTGCACCACGAGCAGGTGAGGTTGGCTTGGGTTCCTGATGGCAAGATGGAGGGCGGAACCCCTTACACCCCATCAAGGCAGCATCACAATAGAAAATACATTGTCTGCATTTATCACGATTCATGAGTAAAATTGTAATTTCTGTCTTTTAGATTGATGAAGTGGCACAAATTAGGGATGTTTGGAAGAAACTGGGGGAGACCTTTGCCCAGCAGTGGGACAGTACAGGTTAATAAAAAAAAAAAAAAAATTGATGAAATATAAAAAAACCAAATAACATGAATTTGAATGATCTACAATGCCTTAAAAGTGTTAATAATATTTGTAGTATACAGTGTAATCTCACTAATCGGGCACTATTAAAAACCTAAGGGTGCCGAATTGTTAGAATGTTTCGAATACTGGATTATAGTGAATCTCCATTTTATTATTCAAATCTAGTGTCTTATGTTTGCCTTTATGTAACATTTTTAACTATTATCACTTGAGAAAAACAAATACATAAGCACGGACACATGCTAAGTTTTTAAGTTAGACTGCTAGTCGACGACGCAGCGACCAAAGCGCACAGGTATAGAGGGGTGACGGAGGCGTGCGCGGAGGGTGCCGGATAAATGGACATACCGATCTATCGAAGTGCCAAATTAGTGATATTATACTGTAATCACATTTATACATTGCTGCATTTTAATATTTTACACATTCTCCTGTTTAGAGGCAGCAAAGGAGCAAAAGAAAAAGGACCGAGGGGCCCGTGAGACCAAAACCATCACAGTGGAGACATACGCAAGTGTCCTCACTGGTCCAAATGTCACCGGAATACTCCCAACTAGTTCCCGCCGGTCCCCTCCAGAGGGCAGCAGCATTTCAGAAGATGATGATACTATCAGCTTCTTCTGTGGCAATCCACTTGTCGAGGTCACCAAGGGGGTGCTGCACTTGTATAAAGAAAAGTATGTCCTTTTTTAATCAGTATTCATTTCAAGGTATAATTTATAGTGAGCTTGGAGTAAGTTCGACAACCTCTGTGGCCTAGTGGTCATCAAGCCAGGCTGACTGAAGGTCCTGGGTTTGTCCCAGATTCAGGTCAAGATGGAATATGATCTTTTGTCTGTATATTATATCTTTTGTTATAAAATATAGGATCGTCAACTTAGTATCCCATAACACAATTTTCGTACTTACTTTGGAGCTAGATCAATAAGTGTGATTTGTACGTATAATATTTATAATATCTATATTTAGTGAGAATAAGGCTAGTTGAGCTACTGATAATTACTAAAAATCTTACAGACAAAACAAAATGGGTTTTCTGTTCTTCATAGGACTTCTGCAGGTAGTCCTACCTACTTATCCTCAAAAACAAGACCGGAGACATATCGGATCCTGCGAATTACAGGCCTATATCTCTTGCCACTATAGTATCTAAAGTACTGGACAGTCTGCTTGATAAAGAGCTGGATAAATACCTGCAGCTACATGATGCGCAGTTTGGCTTCAAAGCTGGACTGTCTACCGAAAGCGCAATTTTTACTCTCAAACAGACTGCCCAGTATTATACGGCAAGGGACACTCCAGTTTACGCCTGTTTTCTTGATCTCTCTAGGGCATTTGATCTTGTAGTGTATGATTTACTTTGGGAGAAGATGGAGAAAGCGGGTATGCCCTTGGAACTCGTACAAGTATTTAGCCACTGGTACAGGCACCAAGAGAACATAGTGCGATGGGGTGAATCACTCTCTGAACCGTATAGGTTGGAGTGCGGGGTGAGGCAAGGGGGGTTGACCTCACCAAAGCTCTTTAACCTGTACGTAAATGACCTCATTGTTGAACTCAGCAGAAAACCAGTCGGATGCTACATTGATGGTAAAAGTGTAAATAACCTTAGTTATGCTGACGATATGGTGCTGCTGGGTCCAACAGCGGGGTCCATCAGGGATTTACTCGTAACCTGTGAGGATTACGCTGCCACGCACGGTCTTGTGTATAACACAAAAAAAAGTGAGTATCTGGTTTTTAAGGCCCACAGTAAGGAAGTGCATTATGATGCGAAGCTCATGCTCAATGGTATCCCACTAAAAAGAGTATCGCATTTTAAATATCTAGGGCATTATGTTTCTGAGGACCTTAGGGACCAGATGGACATTGAGCGAGAGCGTAGGGCGTTGGCGGCAAGATGCAATATGTTGGCACACAGGTTCGCAAAGTGTAGCAAGGAAGCAAAATTAATTTTGTTTAAAGCTTATTGCCAAACATTTTACACGGCTGCCCTGTGGACCAACTATACGCAGACTGCTTTCGACCGGCTAAGAGTTCAATATAATAACGGGTTCAGAATGTTGATGGGGCTTCCGCGTTACTGTAGTGCATCTGGCATGTTCGCACTTGCGCGGACTGATGACTTTTATGCCATGATTAGAAAAAAGACAAATTCATTTCTAACCAGAACGCGTGGTAGCACTAACAGCATTCTGAAAACCTTTATTAATAAAATGGACTCGCCAATGTTAGCACACTTCATAAGTGTTCTTGTTAGACAGGGGTAGATAGCTGACGGTCACCTCTGGCCAACTCAATTATTAATTCAAGAAATGTTACTAACGTAGTTTTTAAGATAAATTGTTACTAACAAATGGGCCTCGTTGTTGCCAAAATAAAAATATTTATTATTATATTATTATTTATTTATCACATATTCTGATATACTATTTATACTTTTAATTACCAGTGAGCTGAAGGAGGCAGCAGAAGAGGCAAAGACTCTATGTCTTCTAGCAGTTCCTGGGGCTCTTGGGGCGTCAGATTTACTTGCATTCGCTGCTGCCTGCCAACAAGACATTGCTCATGTACGGGTGCTCAGAGATGGCTCTCCTGACCACTACATGGCTCTTCTCACGTAAGTATCCCTCTCGTTTTACTTCACTATGAAAAACTTGACTGGCTGTAAACCTATGCCGCAATCAATGTGATGAGTATGAAACATCACATGGTTTAAGCGGGTGTCGCGCGAACGAAAAACGTCGCGACTGCGCAAGCCATTAGGCTGCGCAGAACCATTACGCGTTGATGTAAAAAGATAAAAAGTCTTAATATTTTCATATTTATACTTTTATAAAAAAAATAAGAAAGGGGGCGACCTCCGAGATGTAAATATAAATATTGTCATGTGAGAATTATTGCTTTAGACGTAACATGTACAAACTTTTTAAAGGAAAATGTTTTTAGATATTATAACATATAGGTTTAAATCATTTTTAAATTTCATATGTATCTGTTTCAAATTCCAACAAGGGGGTAATCTTGTTCAAGTATCGACCTAAATAGGCTAGTTTCCTGGGTCATAATAATAACATAACAATTAGTCCGTCAGTTAGATAATCAAAAAATATTGGACACGTATTTTTTCTTTTGTCAAATAAACAATAAATAATAAAGATAAAGCGCGTTAAAGTTTAGGAGTGGGGGCTCGTGACGTCAAAGTTTGCTAAAAATTGTAGCAAACTATGACGTCACACGGAACTTCAAAGGGCTATATCTTTATCATTTTTTGTTTAATCGATAAAAGGAAAAATACGTGTCCAATATTTTTTGAATTACTAACTGACGGACTAATTATAATTTTTTAGGAAACTAGCCTTTTATACAAATACTTTTGATGTATTTAATTAATTCAGCGCATAGTACTAGTAATTTGAAAACACATAAATTTTCACAATTTCGTGCAGTGCCGTCTTAAGTGCAAAGATTTAAGCTCCTATTAAACCATCCTGAATTTAGGATCCGATGAGAGGGACGCCACTATACGTTAGAAACGATGCGAGATATCTCCAATCGTACCGCACGTATAGCGGCGTCCCTCTCATCGGATCCGATCACCCTGTACCCAGGTTCCGCTCGTGCGCGGCGGCGCGCGAGTTCTACGCGGTGTTCGACGGCGTGCCCTATAGTAGTCTGGAGCCTAACGCGGTGTGCCACATGGCGTGGGTCTCGCGCGTGGAGTGGGCCCGCGACGGCTCCCCGCCCGTCTCGCACACGGAGCTGCCCACGTGCCCCGTGTGTCTTGGTATGCATTTTTTTTAAATATATCACACAGATTGAGCTAGCCCCAAAGTAAGTTCGAGACTTGTGTTATGGGTACTAACTCAACGATACTATATTTTATAACAAATACATATATAGATACACATCCAAGACCCATGCCAATCTGAAAAAGATCATTTTGCTTCTTGACTTGACCGGGGTTCACTAGTGGCGCAGCGATCAACACGCCAGCCTGCGACACGGGGTGCCCGGGTTCGATCCCCGGCCAGGTCAAGATGGAAAATGATCTTTTTCAGATTGGCCTGGGTCTTGGATGTGTATCTATATATGTATTTGTTATAAAATATAGTATCGTTGAGTTAGTATCCCATAACACAAGTCTCGAACTTACTTTGGGGTTAGCTCAATCTGTGTGATTTGTCCGTATATATTTATTTATTATTTCCACGACCCACTGCTGGGTATAAGCTTCCTTTTGTCTGCGCCATTCTTCCCTATCTACCCTTCATTAACAGCCTCCGTGGTCCAGTGGTTCAGGCGTTTGCCTGTTGTGGGTCGTGGGTTCGATTCCCACCGGAAGCATACTTTGATTAGTTGTTTCCAGTTTGGTTAGGATATTGCAGGCTTGAATCACCTGATTGTCTGATAATAGAAATGATTCCGTGCTTCGGAAGGCACGTTAAGCCGGTGGTCCCGGCTGCCATCTGGTAGTCGTTAAAGGAACCACGTCAGAAACCGAGAGGCGATACCGAAGAACTCTGACACCAGGGTGTGCATGGTCGATTGACCGTGACATCTACACGAAATGATGATGATTACCCTTTGCAATACCAGCAATCTGCTTTACGTCGTCGACCCACTTAACTGCCGGACGCCCAACACTAGGTTTCCCATTTCTGGGATACCACTCAGTGACAGCCTTATTCCACCTACGTTCCTAGAAGGAACGATGGTATTGTGAGTATGTATGGATGGATGTGCGTTCTCAATCACGCCAAAATGGCTGAACGGATTTTGACGAAATTTTGCACACAGATAGGTCCCGATAAAAGGTACAGTTCCCGTGGGATCGACATTAACGTGAGCAGCTAGTCACCTATGATGCCCTGTACTTTCGACCGTAGCTTTCGATCAAGTATGAAAAAACAAGAACGAAATGCATTGCGTATTTCGTATCTTGTCAAAAATCCTTTATGCGCCCAATATGTAGACATTTAAGTGCTTATTTTCGGTTTAAATTTGAATTTTGAATTCCGAAAGCTGACGACGGTCAGTTTTCGAAATTCGCTACATGTCCAGTGTGTTGTGCATACTTATCCCCTCATACTCCTACTCTGTACTTTAAATTTCGAAAACAAAACCAACCATATTTGTCAACGTCGTTCTCTCGGGAATAGTCTGTTTTTTCTGGGATGAAAGGTACCCTATGTCTTCCCTCGGTCCTCAAATTACAAAACGGGGTTCTAAGTTATTTGTTTCTTTCTATGTCTATATCATCATCATCATCATCAGGTCCTTTTTAATCTCCACTACAGGAGCACGACCCTCTTTGTACTACTAGGGCCATACTTGGCAAGAGCAGCTTGGCCTACACTCTCCACGCTGGCCAGACGGGTCGGAGAGGTGACTTAGATGTTTATAAGCTTCGTTTAGCTTGTATTTCCTAAGTCGCCTTCTACGACATCCACGGGAAGTCTCGGAGTGGTCTTATTCTACTCTGCCGGATACCACACGGCAACTTTCTAACGTATAGCGGCGTCCCTCCCATCGGATCCTAAATTCTGGATGGTTTCATAGACACTTAACGGGTATTTGTCATTTTTGCAGTTAAGACTGCACAAAATTGTGAAAATTGTCGTGTTTTCAAATCACTGTACTATGCGCTGAATTAATTAAATACATCAAAAGTGTCTATATATTTTTGTTTAATTGTAAGTTAGAAATGCTATAAGGTTTTAATTTTAATTGTAATTTATTTGCGGGCGCGTGCAGAGCGCATGGACGAGAGCGTGGCGGGCGTGCTGAGCGTGCAGTGCGCGCACGCGTTCCACGCGGCGTGTCTGGTGCGCTGGCGCGGCGCGCGCTGCCCCGTGTGCCGCTGCGCGCAGACGCCCGAGCCCCGCGCCGAGGCCCGCTGTGCGCAGTGCCACCGACTGGAAGGTAACTCTCCACACGTTCCAGCGGCCTGTTGGTGCGCTGGCGCGGGGCCCGCTGCCCCGTGTGCCTGCTCTCTGAGTGCATTTTTTTATAATGCGGTACCCATTGGCTGTATTACTAGTTACATAGTACAAGTTACATAGATTAATTAAAAAGTTTTGAGCGGCGGCCAGGAATGAATTTTCATACTTACTTTCCTGGCCTAGGCCGGTAAAGTATTGCATCAGCCAAGAATTACAAACTTCGTGGCTTCATTTTACTACAATAATGCCTACATTTCCGAGCATGTCTGTGAAAAATCACTTTATTTTTCAAGTTATTTTCAGCGAGCCCGTTATTTGATATGCGTATTGTCGAAGTGCAAAAAAGCTAGTCCGTCATCTTGTGTGTTTCGCCATGTTGGATTTTGAATGACGTCACACAGCTTATAATGCATTGTCATCCAAACTAAACTAGTATACACAATTTCAGCTAAATCGGAAGACATTTGCTACAAAATTGAGTTGCAAGATTCCACCCGAACAAACATAATAATAATTGCACCATAACAAATATAAACAAAAGTACTTAATGCAAATACAGTTGTACAAGAGGCGGCCTTATCGCTAGCGCAATCTCTTACAGGCAACCTTATTGTTGGAAAAGAGCTAAGACTGAAAAAGAACGGGTGGCGCAACTATATAAATAAAAATAATAGTATCTATAAATTAAACAGTAGTTGAAAATAAATAAATAGACTACATAAAATACATATCTATATAATTAATAGATTCAGGTGTTACTTTGCGGAAGTCAAAGCTACATTTACTTTGAGACAATTTACTTTGCGTGCTTCCGCCACCAGTTAGTTCATGCAAACTATTGCTGGCCAGCGCCCACCCACTACTGTTAGTCCCTTCATACCCGCCACCAATAGTTATTGCATGCAACCCTGGTCGATACTGCTGCATCCGTTGAGGCTGCAGCAATGTCGGCCGTCGTGCTCGCGACACGTGTTTCGCCTCTACACGAGGCATCTTCAGGCAGTGAAACCCAGATGTTGATCGTTCGAATGACAAGCAACGAATGACAAAAATTACTTTTTTTTTTTTTTTTTTTTTTGAAAGGACTATGTAGCTAGCTCCAAGTGAGCTTTCGCTACTTCACCGGGCGTTTGAGGTGAGGGCAGAGTGCCCTCAACCTGTATAGACAACATCACCAAAGGGCCCCCAGGAGGGACGGACCTCGGCTTTGGGCGTTGCCTGTGTGCGCAAGGCTTGGAGAGACAGCAAACTCTCATATTGCCTGATGGGCCGCGTATGCGTGCATGCAAGCCTGAAGGGCCAATCTGAGAAACAATGGCAAAAGCCTTTAGAGAGCAGCAACTCTCATCTTTTGCCGTATGGGCCGAAAGCTACGTTGCCAGAAGGGCCTATCCTGGGTGCAAGTCACCCGGGACCGCCGGGCGGTCACCAATAATCGGAGCTAATCCTACTCTACGCACTCTATTCCGGTGGCGAGTGCGACGGGGTCGGATAGTGGGATTCCTCTGGCTATTCGGAGCCGAAGAGGGGTCGGGGCGGGAGAACAAAAATTACGCCGTATTGCCGCCTTTTATACTATCTGGGAGGGAGGAGGGGATTTATCGTTATGTTGGTTTTGTATTGAAAATATATTTAATAATAGGGAATTATTCAAATCTATTTGTTTATTTATCAAAGTAATATTTGATCTTTTATGTTTATGTATTTCTAATTGCTCCCATATACTCATTTTTATTCCCTTCTCCGCTGTATGTAATATTTTGTATGTGTGATTATTAATTATTTTCCAATAGATGTTCTGCAAAATGTGATCGATCGGGGTGATTATTTTTAAACGCGTTGATATGTTCGTTATAACGAATTTTAAAATTACGTCCTGTTTGTCCAATATAAACTTGTTGACAATCATCGCAAGTTAATTTATATATACCGGATTTTTTATCTGATTGAATTTTGTCTTTAGTATTACAAAGTGATTTTAATGTTTTGTTTGTTTTGAGAGCGATATGAATATTGTTTTTTCTAAATATCAAACAAACAAAAACAAACAAAACATGAATTTTCAATATATCGTAAACCAACACACACCGATACAACAATCCCCGCGTCATCTAACCTAACAATCAGATAAAAAATCCGGTATATATAAATTAACTTGCGATGATTGTCAACAAGTTTATATTGGACAAACAGGACGTAATTTTAAAATTCGTTATAACGAACATATCAACGCGTTTAAAAATAATCACCCCGATCGATCACATTTTGCAGAACATCTAGGGTAAGTCCGGAGTAGATGGCCATAGTTTTTTTAAGGCGATGTTATAAATAAAATATACGTATTTTAGCATTTATCTTTATTTCTAATTAAACTTTAAACATTTTACTTTAAGGAAAATAACAAAACATAAACATTTTTGTACGAGATCAATCCTAGAATCATATTTTTTTTAAAATCAAGATTGGCCATCTCTCCCCTAGTGTCCGGGTATGATGGCCATAGGAATAAAGGAAAGATGGCCAGCACTTAATTCTACATGTGGCTCGGTTTTTGGAATGAATTTTTAATTATTTTGCATCTTTGACTCTTTCTTTTTCACCTGAACACATCTAGAACATCATCGAATCATCATATCATCGAATTCAGTACAATTTTCGTGTACCCAAAGCTGGCAAATAATGTAATCTTCTATCAGGCGAGTCTCATAATAATTTTCTCCGCCACCACGACAGTTGTCCTTTTTATTCTTCATTTCTTCATCTGATAAACACACAATACTAGTTTTTCTTCATCACTACTTTTAGATATCTGTCTAATAGCTTTTCTCTTTCTAACAGTACGTTTCAATTTATTTATTTATTTTTCTTGAGTCTGGTTTGGCCGAATCTGCTCTCTCTCTCTCTTTTACTTTATTTAGAATCTATTTTTGTTCTTTAACTTGTTTAAATCCTTCAGCATTTTTTTATTTCTATTTTTTTATATGTTCTTGAGACGTCAGTAGCATGCCAACTTGCTTGGCTGCGGCGCGAACAGATAAGCCATATTTTTTTACAGCACTTATAGCTGCTTTTAATGCATCATCATTCCAGTTCCCCCGCAAAGCATTGCTTTTCTCTTGTATTTGTTAGGCATGTAAAAGAATACAAAAAAATGTTTTTTTATTGCAAGATTCTCAAGTTAAAAACATTCAGTTTAAAATAGCCATATGGCCATCTTAGACTAGCTGGCTATGGCCATCTGTCCTAATTTTATGGGAGAAATGATCACCAAAAAAATTAAAAAAAATTAAAACACCATGTGCGTTATTTTAACGTTATAACAAAGCATCACTAACAAACTAATAAGAAAAGTCTGAAATAGCTTGTTTTCTCAAGACAAAGCCCGGTCACAACATGAAACAAGTACACACCAAAAAATTTTGCAATAGTCTTAAATATTTATAAGGATTTTACTTACTTTTCTCTTTTTTTCGACAAATATTTGTTCGTACACCATTACCTGCCGTCAACACTGAGCGAACTAAGTAAAAAGTGGCCCCATCTAGGGAATATTTTTAGAAATAAATCGATTGGCCATCTCTACCGTATGGCCAACTCCCCCGGAATTACCCTATTGGAAAATAATCACACATTATTAAATAATCACACATACAAAATATTACATACAGCGGAGAAGGGAATAAAAATGAGTATATGGGAGCAATTAGAAATAAATAAACATAAAAGATCAAATATTACTTTGATAAATAAACAAATAGATTTGAATAATTCCCCATTATTAAATATATTTTCAATACAAAACCAACATAACGATAAATCCCCTCCCCCCCTCCCAGATAGTATAAAAGGCGGCAATACGGCGTAATTTTTGTCGAAGTAGTGAAGTAGCGAAAGCTCACTTGGAGCTAGCTACATAGTCATTCCAAAAAAAAAAAAAAAAAGTAATTTTTGTCATTCGTTGCTTGTCATTCGAACGATCAACATCTAGGTTTCACTGCCTGAAGATGCCTCGTGTAGAGGCGTAACACGTGTCGCGAGCACGACGGCCGACATTGCTGCAGCCTCAACGGATGCAGCAGTATCGACCAGGGTTGCATGCATCAACTATTGGTGGCGGGTATGAAGGGACTAACAGTAGTGGGTGGGCGCTGGCCAGCAATAGTTTGCATGAACTAACTGGTGGCGGAAGCACGCTAAGTAAATTGTCTCAAAGTAAATATATCTATATAATACATAATAAATACACAATTAACTAACTAAATGAGAGGTAGGACTAATATATACAATGATAGACGAGACAACGTAAGATGAAGGAGTTTTTAAATCAAAATTTTGGTAATCACTTACAACGAGAGAAAATGGGATTTGGTTTGTGATTTGAAGCTGGCTTAACTTTGAGCACGTCGAATAGAGAGCGGCAAGGCATTCCATAGACGGATAGCTTGTACAGTAAAGGACGTAGAATAAAAGTCTGAAGAATGGGAAGGTATTAAGAGATGCAGAGCTTGATTATCACGTAAAGAATGATTTTGCGGACTACGAAAAATAAAACGATTCTTTAGGTACCTGGGGTATGCGGGTTTAAACAAAATTGAATAAAGGAGGGATAAAGTATGCCAATCACGGTGACGACGAATCGGGAGCCACTTGAGTTGCGTTCGAAAGTAGGAGACATGGTCATATTTGCGTAGTCCAAATATGAACCGAATGCAAAAGTTCTGAAGACGCTCAAGCTTGTTCAGTTGCTCCTCTGTTATATTGAGATAACAAGCATCTGCATAATCTAGAAGTGGGAACAATAGTGACTGCACAAGAGTAATTTTAGTTTCAATGGGAAGAAATTTATTCATCCTTTTGAGAGAACCCGAAGCAGCAAACATCTTCCTGCTTACCTCGGAGATTTGTTTAGTCCAGGAGAGAGTACCATCCATGAATACGCCGAGGTTTTTAACATTATCTATAATAACATAGTTACATTACATACATACATTGCGATAAAACCGTATGAAATGATTTAATTTCAATATTTTTCTTTTTAGAGCCTAGTTTCAAACATTTCAAGCTGGCTCATGTCATCTGTTATAAATACTAGCTTAATTCTAGCAATATTTTCACAGATGAAGATGGAGACGAGCCCCGGGAGAACCAGAACCTTAGCGGCGTAGCGGAAGGCTTGCCCGACGGCGTGGAGTCGGGCTCGCTGTGGATATGCCTCATTTGCGGACACGTGGGCTGTGGCAGGTAACTCAGTAGTGTGTGTGTAATATGTAGGAAAACTCACTTGGTTATTTTTATTTATGCAAGATGTCCACTTCAGTAAATGCAATATTCACGGAGAATAGTCTCCCCCTCCCCTACCCTTTTCCTCCCCCCAACTCCTTGAAAGGCCGACAACGCACCTGTCACACCCTGGTGTTGCAGTTTTCCAGCGGGCAGCGGTGATCACTTACCATCAGGAGACCCGCTTGCTCGTTGGCCGTCTTATTTATATCATAAAAAAGAATAATCTACGAACGACCTTCGATCAAGTATAATTGGTTGTCTGTAGTAACGGTGGAAGAGAGATAGATGCGTCTCTAGCCTAACGCTAAGGTTTATTGTTCGCGCCTATCTATCGTTCGCGTATGATTAAGGATCCTCCGGAGACACCTGAAAGCTGCCGAAGCCCGCGCGGCCCGCGGACCTTTACTTGCCCTCTAACCGCCGGCGTGTGCACATTTATTTCTACATATATACTAAAGCTGTAGTCATCGTTATACCATATTTCCTTAAAATTGCTATTAAATAACCAGCAGTTCAAGTATTACAGTCCATTTGATTTATCACCACACGAAGGATCCCCAACATGGTCCTTCGAGCCGGGAGTTAAAGCGAAATTACTTATGCAGCGACTATGGATAGATAAATGTTCATGGGATGATACAGTGTCTATCGGAATTCAAAATTCATGGATCGATTTTATTCAGAAATTACCTTTTTTGAATGAGATTCAGATTCCTAGATGGGTCACGTGTGATTCACGCACAGAAGTACAACTCCACATCTTCTCCGTGTCTCCGGAGGATCCCTAATCGTACGCGAACGATAGATAGGCGCGAACATTTATCGTAAATCTATATCGCTTGCTCCGCGGTCCCGTTTGCTCACGAAATGTGACAGTTCTTCGTGCGTGCAGCCGGCGTTCATGGAAAGACGTTATCACGTCAAAAGAACTAGAAACACAGTCACACAAAAATGACACTTCATGCCATCCACAAACGATGAACGATGTTATAAACATACATCTATGTAAAACCGACCTTACTTGCATGACATAAAGTCGAATATCGCAAGCAGTATTCAGAATTCACAATACATATTTACAACGGAAAATATCCTTATCCTTACTAATATTATAAATGCGAAAGTGAGTTTGTTTGTTTGTTTGTTACGCTTTCACGCCGTAACTACTGAACCGATCATCATGAAATTTTGCATACCAGTTCTCTCCAGCTCTCTCGAAAGCTAGTATTCTGATATTTATGGGTGCACTAGCTTTCGCCCGCGGCTCCGCCCGCGTTAATGTCGATCCCTATGTCGGGAATAGTACTTTTTCCTGGGATAAAAGGTAGCCTATGTCCTTCTCCGTACTCCAGAGAACTTGTATGCAAAATTTCATGATGATCGGTTCAGTAGTTACGGTGTGAAAGCGTACAAACAAACACGCTTTCGCATTTATAATATTAGTAAGGATAAGGAAGTAAGGATTATTAGGTTAGATCGGTTCCATTCCATTTAAATATCTTTCAAGTTTTGCTCCAAAATGCCTTATAAACACATTTTTATAACAGTTATTTGTGTGTGGTACGTGATGCCATGATTTTAATGAGGACGTTTTATTATTGCGGATTGTGTGTCTAGTTTTTAATACTTTATCGAAGCACCAAACAGGCCCTATAAAGTCGGAAAAATATTGCACCTTGCCATAGACAAAATTCAATTAGCTGATTTATCGACCAATCAACATAAATGGTAATTCAAAAGTGTGATTCCAATGTTCTTTGTAATTAATTGTTTTAGATACGAAAACGGCCACGCAGCGAAGCACTTCCTAGCGTCAAACCACACATACGCCTTACAACTCGGCTCCAACCGCGTTTGGGACTATGCAGGTAAAACATAATCACACATAATGCTTTTTATATTTATTTTATTTTTTTATGTGACGAATCTTCCAGAATGAAATGTTCTATTACTTTCACTTAAGTGATCAGGATAAACATTGTATATCCCGATCACTTATCTTCCATCCTGCTCACACATATGTATTCTATCCCGCTTTCATACAGTTTCGAATATTCTAGAATGTGATTGTCGGAACAGGAGAGATAAGAAACTTTCTAGAAAACTAGAACATGGCATATAAAGTCCGTTTCTTTCGGGGTGAACGACATATAGCGTGTGGTGTCCGGCAGAGTAGAATAGGACCACTCTTAGTCTTCCCATGGAGGTCGTAAGAGGCGACTTAGGAAATACAAGTTAAACAAAGCTCATAAACATCAATGAATGAGACCTCTCCAACCCGTCTGGCCAGCGAGGAGAGTGTAGGTCAAATCCTCTGTCTGCTCTGGCCAAGTATGGCTCCGGTAGTACAGAGTGGGTCATGCTCCTGCAGTGGAGACTAAAAAGACCTGATGATGATGATGACATATAGCGACCTTAGGAATACGGACGTGACGGGACTATAGGAAGTATTTTAATACAATATACAACCACGTACACCAGAACACGTATTCCTAACACAGCGACCTTCCCCCACTATTAGTTATGTTTAATATTTAAGTTAGTGTAATCTGAAATAAATTATTACCATTTCTTTACCGGTTTTGATGGTTTTTTTACGTAGACGACATATCGCCATACGAGAATCAGTTGACCGTGAGATTTCGTTATGTTAACTTCAAGCGATACTAAAACGAGCACGTCTTGATCATCATTACAGCCACAGAAAGTCCACTACTGGACATGGGCCTCTCCCAAGGATTCCTTGTCCATGGGAGAATATTGCCATACTCACCACACTTGGTGGCGGGTTGGCGAGCGCAGTTTCTTTGGCTTCTTGAGCTTCCAATGCTGCTGTCCATCGGAAGTATTGTTAAGCTGGGTGGGGATATGAATTTGTTGAATCTGGGAGAAAATGAAGGTATTGGGATATAACTGACTCGGATGAATGGGGTAGCAACAAGTAGCAGTTCAGGAGGCCGGGCGCACGTATCATCATGTCTTTTTTTTTTTAGTCTCCACTTCAGGAGCACGACCCTCTCTGTACTACTAGAGCCATACTTGGCCAGAGCAGTCAAAGGACTTGGCCTACACTCTCCACGCTGGCCAGACGGGGAGAGGTCTCACAGATGTTTAAAAGCTTTGTTTAACTTGTATTTCCTAAGTCGCCTTCTACGACATCCACGGGAAGACTTGGAGTGGTCCTATTCTACTCTGCCGGATACCACACGGCTTTGGGCGCACGTATACGATGTCATATTTGAAAACACCGGACGGGCAGTTGAGTTGATCATGACACCCTTGACTAGTGTTGCCAGGCCCGATTTGTTTTAAATCGGTACTTGAGATCAATAAAATCGGGATTTTGGGTTGCAGATCGGGATAGTAAACAAAAAACAAGGGGGTTTTAAGTTTGGGTTTAATTTATTGCGTTTTAAACTACTAGTGCATTACGCTCTGTCGTTCATGCGAAGCGCTAGTTATGTGATGTGACGCTGATGTGTACCATTTTGAATCTAACATAGTGATGTAATGAGTAAAAAATACGGAGCGTAAATGTTTATTTATTTATGAAAATCTTTTTTAATTTTTTGATTAATCGGGACATTTAGCGTCCCGATCAGGTACAAATCGGGACGCGTCCCCAGACCCCTGAAAATCGGGACGTCCCGCGCAATTCGGGACACCTGGCAACACTACGGGTATAGTTATGATAGTACTTAATCGTTTCCCTTCCAGGAGACAACTTCGTGCACCGGCTGGTGCAGAACAAGGCGGACGGCAAGCTGGTGGCGGCCGAGGGCGCGGCCGCCGAGCCCTGCGGCGACAAGTTGGACGCCGCGCAGCTCGAGTTCACCTACATGCTCACCGCGCAGCTCGACAGCCAGCGGGCCTTCTACGAGGACAGGATCGCCAGGTATGTCTCACCGGCTAGCTATCATCAAGCTAAAAAACAGACAGAGCACCAAATCAGCCATTGCGGAACACCTGAAGCTGGCGCTAACCACTGGATTGAATTCCACCGCACACAGGTTCTCTGCAGATCGCCATTATTATTCAAGGATGGTACGCGAGGCAACTGAAATTAAAAAAACACCCAAACAATTTCAACAGAGAGGATGGCCTTAAGTTGTCACCAGCGTGGAATCCAGTGGTTACAAAAACACAACTAATATTTGATAGCCAGTCGGATAAAAATCAAGCATCGGTTGCTATACGTAATAGGGACATTGTTAGTGTAGTGTGTGACGGTAAGTGGAGAAAAAGCAACATGCCGGTGGATGAAGATACCACCGCGCCGACGGAGCATTGACACCGCTGCATCAGTCATCCCGTGACCACGGCCGGTGCAACCAGGTCGAAACGTCAAGAGAAAACGGTATGTTCGTGCTAATTCCCGTTAATGCATTTAGTATAATCAAGCTGCTGGCGCCGAGCCTGCGGCGACAGGATCGCTAGGTATGTCTCCCCGGCTAGCTATCATCGTCATCATTTCGAGTAGGTGACACTGACAGGGTCAATCGACCATGCACACCCTGGTGTCAGAGTTCTTCGGAACCACTAGGCTAGGCTAGCTATAATCAAGCTTCTTATTCTTTTCGAGTCGTAATGTCTTTTCAACGTTTAACGTCAAACCACAGATAATTAAGAAAAACGGTTTTATTTACAAAGCACCAATTTTAGTCGGAAAATGCCGATATGAGGATGGCATGACTCATTAGGCTGAGAGTTGAGACTGTCGGTATTTTCCGACTAAAATACGTGAGTGTAACCCCTTTTTTTTATTACAAAAATGATATCTCGCGTAATTTTTAATAATAATAAGAACAATAATGTTCGTGCTCGAAAGAGTTTGGTTGACATCATAAGAGATGCCGTACTTATACATCAGAATCCCCATACAAGAAACGAGGTTTATATAGTTCAATATTGTTCGGTAGTACGGAAAGTTACGGAATCCATATTTCTGCTAATTTGGCCAGTTTTTGACGTGAATAGATGAACGTCGGCTGCACGCACAAAAAAGTGTCAGGTCCCGTGTGCAAGCGAGAGCGCAGAACAAGCGATAGAGACGCAAGATCGTCCTAAGCGTTCGGCTTGTGACGCATCTATCTCTCTTCCACCATTATCACGTAAAATTATCGTCCGTAAACCGATTTTACAGACAACTAATTTTTAAACAGTATCGAAAGCAAGTACACAAGTGAAGTGGCAGATCTGAGCGCACGCGCATCAAGCGCAGAAGTTGAAAATGCGCGGCTCAGGAGTCAGGTGGCTGAGCTCGGGAAAGAGAACAAACAGCTGGAGAAGAAAATGGCGCAGCTTACCACTAAGTAAGACTTCTTTTTGTATGCCCAACATTCGTGTTTGTTTTAATTTGCCTCAAGATATAACTATTATTTTGGAGTTGTGGTTGGTTCTGTTTTTTTTTTCTTTTATTTGGCCACCAAACTTGATTCAGAAGCTTATTTTAGCCAGTGTCTAGTTATTCTTTATTCTTGTGTATCAACGAAATGATGGTGTAATTCATTTCGCTGATTCTATGGAGCCCTTGGTGACAACTTCCACGAATCCACTGCTTTGATCATAAACACCAGCCGTCGTATACGAAGTATTTCGGGAGTGGGTGGTAAACAAACGAAAAATGTGTCACATCGAGTTTGTTTATATTTATTACATATTGTTTTTGGTTCATTACGCCGCGATTATCGTCACCGCGCCGCGTCCGCCTGGCGCCGCATTTAACAAATTTTTTTTATAGTAATAAGAGTTCTGCTTTTGCTTCCGGTTCTGTTTTTGCTTCCGCTAAAATACAATTTTGACATCTGCTTCCGTTTCCGCTTCCGTAAAGACACTTTTGTTGCATCACTACATTGAATTTGAATAAAATATGGAAGTGTAACTCTCATACAGAAACTAACGATTTAATATCAGTCCCATTTACGCAAACAAACTTAACTCAAATCACAACGAAAAACTTACGCACTCATAGACGAAGCTAGTTTGCGATTGGCCGCGTCAAGGTCACGGGGCGGTATCAACATATCTAATGAACGTTATGGTGTCAACATAGCGGAGGCTGGTAGACTAGCAGCTCGCCTCGCTCGCTATGATAAGTTACTCCAGTGGCACTTTTCCATCTTTCCTTGCGTTTCCTGCACCACTTTACTACACAAGAAGTAATTTTTTTTTCTTTATGCGTAACGATTTCGTCGGTGTTCACAATAATGTTTCGTTAAATGCTTTTATCGACGCGTCCTTCCGTCACGGAGCGCGCGGCAGACTAGTTTGCGAAAAAATATACTTTTTAAGCCCCGCCCGCATTGAGCTACTTTACGTGGTGTCAGTTTTTGAGTGCAATGCTGCTTCTATATATTTTAATTGAATGTTATAACCATTTATGACACGCTTTCCCGTGGCCAGGTTGTCGGCTCTGCAAGGCTCGCTGTCGGAGGAGCGCGGTCTGGCGGCGGCTCTGGCGGGCAACCAGGCCGAGTGGCAGGCTCGGGCCAAGGCCAGGGAGGACGCCTTCACTAGAGAGGTCAGTCTAACACACTCCTTACCAGAGTTCCGTACCCAAAGGGTAAAAACGGGACCCTATATCGCTCCACTGTCCGTCTGTTACCAGGTTGTATCTCATGAACCGTGATAGTTAGACAGTTGAAATTTTCACAGATGATGTATTTCCGTTGTCGCTATAACAATAAATACTAAAAAGTAGAATAAAATAAATATTTAATGGGACTCCCATACAACAAACGTGATTTTTTAGCAAATTCGCAACCATTAAAATAAGTAAACAACGGGGTTAGTCAAGTACGAAGTCAGCTAATAGCCGATATGTTTCGACCTCATCTGGAAGTATTCCTCAGGGCGTATGTAGATAGTGACGCGCGTCCAGTGCGGTACTGGACATCAGACGTGCGTCTCGATATACATTCGCCCTGAGGAAGACCTCCGGATGAGGTCGAAACATGTCGGCCAGTAGCTGACTTCGTACGTGAGTAACCCGTTGTTACATATTTTACTAATGTCTCTATCTCAAGTTAGTTTCAATCAAATTAGCAACGTTACAACGTTTTGATTGGCACTTAAAAATACATTGCAGCTTTCGTATGATTGACTATTATTATTTGACATATAAAATGTAATGTATTTTGAAGTAACTATCAAAACGTTGTACACAGATTAACAAATAGGTCGATTGTACGGCCAGCCTGCCGAGGCTACTGACTGTCTTTGTTCCAGGTGGCGGAGCTAAAAGAACAACTCCGCGATGTGATGTTCTTCGTAGAAGCGCGGGGGCAGCTGGAGCAGCAGGCGGCCGCCGGGGGAGCTTCCCAAGCCGAGCTGGCCTCGGCCGACGTCTCCGTGGCGCCTCCCCCCAAACCCAGGAGGAAGAGGCGGTAGATCAGCATCATTATCATCTCAGCCCCTTCCGCCCACTGCTGAGCATAGGCCTGTTCGCTTCCGCCATCCGTCTCGGCCTAGAACCGGGGAAAGAAGCGTCGGACGTCCTCCGAAGATGCGTTGATGATATAGTCAAAATCGCGGGTCGCTCCTGGATGAGATCAGCACAGGACCGAGGCGGTAGATGATAAGTTCTATAAAATAAAAACAGGGAAAGAAAACCAGATGTGAAGTGTTCTCAGCCCGCCGCATACATCTCTTAAGCGCAGTTCGCACACGTAAGCTCGTAAGCAGGATATCAGCCATTTTTAACCCCTCCCCCCGCTTAACAGCAAAAGTAAGCGATAACTGTTCCCCCTCCACTCAAGCTTACATAAACATTGTTCAGTTCATCAGTTGTCTTTGGTACCTTTTATAGGTACAATTTTAATAAATCAATTTATCAAATCATAATCTATCTACGTGCGTACAACTTGATTAAAATATCAATGGTTTAAAAAATATAAGTCAGTAAACCTCGGTATTTCAGCACCATTTTAACCCAACTTTGGAGGTAAATAAATACTTTTATGAACATGAAGTTTCCAATATTATTCACTTGCGTACGTTGTTTGTCCTGTGACATTCAAAAGTAGAATAACTTATTTATTCTATATCTCTTGAATAGACATGTAACATCCTCTTCTCCATCGTCACTTACCATCAGGTGAGATGGATTACAAATGCCTACTTCAATAATTAGTAAAAAAAAAGTTTGGTTACTCATGTTCAGATAACATAACTTTCCGTACCTTTATTGAATATTAAAAAAAAAAACCTTTTATCCTAAAAGACGAAAGGCGCGTTGAATAAAGGTTCTCACTTTGGCCGACATTTTATAATAACTCAGTGCGGATTATTTATGTAAATAATAAGCAGTGTTCGGAACGCGTGGAGTATAATTTTAATTTATAAATATATTTTTTTTATATATCGTATCTGGACGTGTTAACATAATTTTAATTGAATAGAGTAATAAATCATTAGATTACATTATACAGTCGCATGTAAATATGTATACACAATGGTTCTTAAGACAATGCGATAAGGTCTAAAATGGAATACAATCTACGAAAAGCCACAGCGTAGGTGCTATTCGCGGTGTTACTATCCGCTTTCTTGAAATTTATCCCTTCAAGCGCGAGAAACACAGACACAATGGAATTTCTATTGTTATGCGTCCTCATTGGACCGCTTGGTGGTTGAGAGGTCAAAATGTTCCACGTGTTCCGATCACTGATAATAAGATCGTTTTGAGAACTCGGTTTAAAAAAAATATCTGTTTTGAATTTAGTCATGTAAGAAAACGGTATGGTGTTGTAAATCTCGGCATAGTTTTGTTTCTAATGCTGAAATTGCTGTGATAATGTCATGTAGATATAAGAAAAGTTGGCTGGGCATCGTCCGTTATCATTTAAGTTGTCCAGTCCTACATAGCGAACCTATGACTAACAAACAAATAGACACGAGTAACATACATAAAAAAAAACCGCCGAATTGAGAACCTCCTCCTTTTTTTGAAGTCGGTTGAAAAGGCCTCTGAGACGCAGTGGTTCGATAAGCCTTGGTTTTTAACATTGCGGTGCCGCCGCCGTACTTCGTCCGCGTAGGACAGCTAATACGTAAAAGAGAACGTTGTTAGGGTTTCTCTTTTACGTATATAGGTCTGTCCTGCTCGAACGGAGTTCGGCGTGCGGCATCGCAATGGTAAAAACCAAGGCATTAGGAGTGGCGACACGACAGTCAGGCAGCTCTCAAGGCACTATTTCAGACTGAATAATCGTGATTCTGTATATAAAGGGACTTAGTGCTTCCTTATTTATTATTTGTCTCGTTGCGACCACGATGGATGTAACTCCATTGAAACGTAAACGGAAAGAAATCTATACAAATATTACAAAGCTGAAGAGTTTGTTTGTTTAAACGCGCTAATCTTAGGAACTACAGGTTCAAATTGGAAAATTCTGTTTGTGTTGGATAGTCCATTTATTGAGGAAGGCTTTAGGCTATAAAACATCACGCTGCGACCAATAGGAGCCAAGCATCAATAAAAAATTATTTGAAAACGGGGGAAAATTATTCATCTATTAAAAAAAGTAATTAATCATAATAACAGAAAGTGGCGCGAACGAAGTCGCGGGCAACAGCTAGTATGTAATAAAAATGTTCGTGCTATGTCCCGTTTATATACATAATTAAGTGTTTAAACCGCGAAAGTTGAGTGATGACGACTTTCATGATAACGGCTTACGACGGTATATAAAGCGAGACTGAATGAGTATCTGTCTTCTCTTTCTTACATAGACCTAATGATGTACGAATAAAAAAGAGGCAAATAGTAATTCAGCCTCATTATTATAAATAAATATATTGTTTTGATATTGATTGTTTGTAACTTATTGTATTGGCTACTCCAGAACATTAAAATGATACTAGGTCTTGATTTCGTTTTTTTATTTAATATTAATCCTACTAACCTTGGGCAAGGCATACATAACAGAGGCATACATAATGCTTTAAAATAAGCAATTTTCTGTCATCATCATTTCGAGTAGGTGTCACGGTCAATCGACCATGCACACCCTGGTGTCAGAGTTCTTCGGAACCGCCTATCGGCCTCTGACGTGGTTCCTTTAACGACTACCAAATGGCAGCCGGGACCGAAGGCTTAACGTGTCTTCCGAAGCATGGAATCATATTTATTATCAGACAATCAGGTGATTCAAGCCTGCAATGTCCTAAACAAACTGGAAACAACTAAACAAAGTATGCTTCCCGTGGGAATCGAACCTACGACCCCCGGGTCTTTAGGCAAATGCCTTAACCACTGGACCACGGAGGTAGTGATATGATTCACTCACATACGTACATCATATCACATACGTGATATGATAACGTCTTATAAATCGATCAACACCGGCAGCATACCGGCAAATGAACTGCTGCTGCTGCCGCTGCAGCTGAAGGCCGTATTGTGTCATATGTGTGGAGGCTGTATGTGACACTTTTGACAGTTGTCTGAACTGGTACTCTCGGTGCTGCCGCCTGGGTAGCGACATTTCAGAAAACCCTGAATATGGCAAATAGTAGAGGTAGGTATTCAGTAGTGAAATAAATTTTACAACAATAGAAACTAAGCAGTGTCAAAAAAAAACAGTCCATGTACACTTCCAAATTTTGGGGAAAATATTCCCTAACCTGGCAACTCATAAGACTTGGCAGTGAACGTCATAATTTTTTGACAGATTGACAATGACATTAACATTGTCATGTGATGCAGCATGGGAATATTGCTTATATATACTGCATTTGGATCTTCTTTCAAAAATTCATAAAAAATCGAATTTTTGATAAAAAAAAAATCTGAATGTATTTACATTCAAGTTACTTTTGATTGCGTAAATAAAAACAATCACTTCCGGTCTGTAGTATGTTGTCAATTGAGGATGACACCCCTGCCCTGACCAAAAATTTGCCGTGTTGTATGTACGCGCCGCACTCCGAACCAAAACTAGAGCGATTTCATATTGCCTTGAAACCGATCACCAAACATTTTAGGATTAGATATGTATGACCGCTGTTTTGGTTAGGGGTTACTCTTGAAGCAACTCTTTAAAAGTACATATGGTATGAAACTTAAGAGCCCGACATATGCCAGGCGGCGTGGCGATACAAACGCGGATGGTCTAAACGCGTTGGCTACTTTGGATATTTTCGTTTTTTAGGAATATTCAAGGGTTATTCGAAAAAGAAAAACATATGATGGCTGCCTTATCTGTAATGCAATAATAATCAAATGTTTCAAGGTTAATTTTAATGTATTTGGTGAATAATACTATATACCGAGTAAATTAGACGTGATTTGGAGGCAACTTTGCAATTTTTTTCTATCGAGTAAATTTAACGCAATCGTGTTTTTGAGTCATATAGTTACCAGAGTTAGTCCTGAACTTTGCTGCATTTTTATTTCAACTTGAGTATTTAATTATTATTGATATAACAGTCAATCATGCAAAGCAGTGTGAGGTAGTACGGACCCTTAAGCGATCTATTATTTGAATAATATTTGGTCAAAGAATATGTACTGGCAAATGGCAAACACAGCCCAGACGATCATTAGGGCCTTTGATTTAAACCCGTGATTTAAACGTTGACAATCACGATTGATCGTCTTAGTCCTTCTAAAAAAAAGTTTAGGCATCATGGCGTCTAGTGGATGTCAGTGTCAAAGTCATTCACGACAAAGCAAGCAAGCAAAAGTTGGTTTTTCTGAAAGAATGAGCATCTCATGAGTTTTTTTTATTTATGTCGTCCAAGCTAGAAATGCTGGTTGATATTCGGTAGTGTTAAGAATAACGTGATAATTTGTAATTAAATAGGTGTAGGCAATAAACGTACAAATTTAGTAGTCAGTAATCCATTGCAATATTATTGATCAAACATTCTTCAAATAGGTCACGTAAGTAACCTCGATAAATTGCCGACTTCGTGCTTGCAACATGATTTTATGACAGCTTTTACATTCAAATTGCAAATTTATTGATTCACCCTCAATAACAAATATTGATTTTCATAAAAAAAAGCAGTGGTAAGTTATGATTCATAGATCATGTTGCAAGTGAAATTTACGAGTTCTCTTTACAGACTCAGCATTGGACTGGCCGTGGCTGAGTGCAGGAGTGCCCTGTCGTGTCTCGCAACAGTTTGTTAAAGACTAGACTCTGTATCACTATTGTCAGAGCCTCTAGCCTTTGGCAATCCTGTTTCTTTCCTCGTGGGTACATTGCGCGTCTAATTTACGGTGTAACGCCAAACGAAAGTCTACAGCGAGCGATGGATAAAATCCAACTGTTGTAAAGCATTGGAATTTTAGTGCTATCGCTATTTGTGGACATTCTTTCTTCGGCTTTTTGGGTTTAGTTTTGTTGTGGCCCTCCGAGGTAAATACCTTCAAGTGATTCAGACTCCTTTATTTTTTAGCGGAAGAAGTATTTTATCAATTTCCTATATTTTAATTGTTCATTGTTATTCTGTTATTCAGATTTTAATTATCAATTTTTATATTTAAATTCTTAGTTGATTTAATAGAAATTATAGGGAGGCTGGTTATCAGGTCGCATTCTAGTTATGTGCCATATGATGTTAAGGCCCTTAGCATGTGTTACTATTATTTTGCTTTGTAACATTTTTAATACAACAATTCAGCTTCAATGAGTGAAGGTATTAAAAAATTGTAATTCTGCTGATTTGTTTACATTATCTTGCTACTTTGTATTCTGACTCACCCACATCACAAATACCATAAAAAATCTGAAATTTCCGCCAATAACTTCCTCACTAATTTCCATCTAAATCGAATATTTTTTACACTCATGCATCATTATACTACATGGCCTAAACTCTATATTGTATTATGCACAAGTTAAAAAAAAAATATAGTCAATGGTTTCAAAATTGGTAACCGTTTTACGATATGTATCTTATGGAGAATAAAAAGCAATGGGAATCTATTCCATTAATTCTTTCTAGTCAAAAATAATTACAGTATTTCTTTAATTATTTTTGACAGGCTCTTATTATCTATCTCATAATAAGAGCCAAGCTCTTAATATCAGATAGATAGTGTCTCAAGAAGAAGCTGAATGCTTATTGCTCTAAATATAGAGGAACAAGGTTCTTTTTCAAGCATTGATGATGTTAGATGTTATATCAGCTGTCTTATAGTCAGGGGTCAACATATTTAAATTTTGTTTTGGAAAACAACAAACATTTGTGGATAGTCAGCTTTCAGGTAGCAATCAGTAGTTGATCTATAACCAAGATTCGATTTCATCGCATGATGCATTGGTACAGTTTATGGTACTATAATGCCTCGTGCTATGGATGTGACAGCACACCAATACTCACTCATGAGACCGAAAGATGATTGGCGTCAGCCATAGCGCAATTCCACATGAGTTATCTGTGATAAATATAATCCATTTTATAATGAAACACAGACAAGCTAGTAGTTACTTTGGCGACATACGTACACGGACTGCTCGAGCGGTTTAGCATGCCATGATAACTGCTGGAGCTGCGGCAACTACTCAAAGGGTTTCGTATCGACTTTATTGACTACCGGAGCAGTGCATCAAGCAGTCCGTGTATGTCGGCCCTTAAACCGGCTGCTCAGCAAGGAAGAAGGCAGAGCGAGAAGTGTTAATTAGTTACTTTTTGGTAGGATAATAGTTTAAACCAGGTAATAAAGTTTGTCTTTGTTTCATAAGATGTATTGAGCTATTTAGCTTGTTTTAATCAAATCATTTTTACACAAACATTCATAATGTAATCTTATAGACATATCTTAAGAATTACTAACAAATGGTAAAGCTGGGTCACAGTCTTTTTTAAATGGTTTAGGTTGGTTGTTAGATTTGTATATATTGTGGCGTGTTTGCAACTAATTGCTCTCAAACAGCATTACTACTAAAACGGCAACAGCCATGGGATGGGCTGACTTTTTATTTTCAAGTATAGTTTTAAGTTGTTTTAAATTATTGATGTACTATATAGTGTTCATTTTGTGTATTTATAAATTATTTTGTCTTCTGATCTAGGGTGAGCGCACATTAGGCCAGGCCAAGGCACCGCAACCATATGCTAAGCAAAGTGCAAGATATGTTCCTTTTACCGTTTGGTTGCTGCAAGAACTGCAGCAACCAAACGGTAAAAGGAACATACGGCTAAATATGCTGGCCCGGCCGTATTTTGTTGGCTGATTGGTTTTCAATGCCAAATAGTTAGAGACGGGTAGGACGATAATATTAACAAGGCCCTATATGGACTTGACTAGTTGTACAGTCAGCCAAGGAGATATCTGACCCCGCCATCTACCTATATCTTGAATTTTCTCCTTAATTAAAAATAATATTAATATGAAAATATATATTCAGAAAGATTTTAATTTAGACTTCCTGAATATACATTTTCATGTTAATATTATTTATAGTTTATGAGAAAATTAAATAATAAAACGCAGGTTTTGTACTCATTTATTTATTTTGTTCTATCATGGCCTAGCTGATCGTTTTCCATCATGGCCTAGCCGGCTCCCGGGACCCTGCGATTCAAATGCATTTGCGGTGTCACACAAAGGTCATTCAATATTTTTTTATTTTTTTTTACTGGGTACTTTAATTATGGGTCCGCGAATTCTGTTCCGCTCAGACCTACCCGTCTCTGACGCATGATGATGAGTTACTGGTTTATAATAAGCGCGCTCACCCATCCCCGCAATCGTTTAATCAACAACCTTTTTTAGGGTAATTAGGTAATATAATGAGCGACGACACAGAATTACCCCCAGCAAAGCGGCCGCGCCTCGAGGAGGGAGAGATTGAGGATATCAAAGAGGAGACTGAACCGGAGTTCCCGGAGGAAAAGTATAACAACTATGTGACCGAGGAGGAACTGGAAAAGTTGAGGGAGTTTAAGGTTCTGGATGAAGTCAGGTCGAACGACGAGGACAGCAATGATGGAGACTCCGATAGCTCTTCTGGTAATTTTACTTCCTCTTCTCTCTTTAGGCCAGTGCTGCTTAACCTTTTTTAGTCCGCGTACCCCTAGATAATAAAGCACAATTTTAAGTACCCCCCGTAATAAGGATACATTTATTTTAATAGGGTTAAAGCATTTTTATAAAAAATAATTCGTAGTATTCTTATTTTTTAGGTTTGTTTTTACTTAGTTTTGAAAATAATGGTTGTAGCTGGCATTTATTTACTAATTCAAATGTTCATAGATAAAACATATTCACGGAACCCCAGGGTTCCGCAGACCACAGGTTAAGAAACACTGTTTTAGGCTAAGGCGGGTTTAAGGTAGTTCTTATCTCGCATAGCCTAGTCTAGCAAAGTGCAGGATTTCGTTTCTGTAGCGTAATAGTTAACACGGCAATCTGCGTCACGTTCCCTAGGTTCGATTTCCGGCGCGGGCTACGTGTACTTCATTTTCACAGGCCGTAAAATCTACGCCAAATCGCCTGCTCTTCGACACACCCACGGAGGCTTAGTAAGGTCCGTTTCTATCTTTTACCCACGGAACCCTCAATTTACTAAATTTATAATACTAACGGGTGTGACAAGTGACGTCACTTTCAGGTAAATCGGAGGAGCTCCCCGAAGAAGAGATAGAGAAGATGTTGGAAGAAGATCTGCCGGAGAAGTTCAAGGCAGCGCCCAAACCCAAGGACAAGGCCTTTGTCACGAGATCCAAGATCGTACTTGAAGGTAGATAATCTTCCTCTTTGTCTGTAGCTTTTGAACAATCCTAACTAATATTATAAATGCGAAAGTGAGTTTGTTTATTTGTTTGTTTGTTTGTTTGTTACGCTTTCACGCCGTAACTACTGAACCGATCATCATGAAATTTTGCATACAAGTTCTCTGGAGTATGGAGAAGGACATAGGCTACTGTACTATTCCTGAGGGATCGACATTGACGCGGGCGGAGCCGCGGGCGAAAGCTAGTAATTAATAATTCAAATATAAGTTTCATTTTTCCGAATGTGAATTGACGTGAAAATCACCTTTTTAACCGACTTCAGAAAAAGGAAGAGGATATCAATTCGGTTGTAATTTTTTATATGAACCGATTTGATTTTCAATTGGTCTCATTTAGGTCTTTATTTTATCTCACTAAGTGTGAGTCGGTTAGTCTCACCCTTTTGCGCTTTCCTGTACCGTACCGTAACATCGCGCGTAATCACACTCAGTCACAGTCGAGCCTAGGGCAGAGCGAGTAGATAGGTTGCTCTAGGTGCCAGTGTGATTGGGGGCGTAAGGCATATAGCTCGATTTATTTGTAGAGTGGTTGCTCTCTCTTGTTATCGTTATAGATGTAGTCGTTGCAAGGTTAGATTGACTCTTTAATAAAGAGCACCGAAAGACTATTTGGCGACTTTCGGGCTCTCAAACAGCACACTTGAGCACCCTTAGTTCTTTGGGAGCGTTCAGCTGTGCTGTTCGAGAGCGCTCAGCAGTGTTGTTTGGGAGCGCTCAGCTGTGCAGTTTGGAAGCGCCCACCTGCTCTGTATGGGAGCTCGCAGTACAAGCGCCACGCACATATAAGATTGAGAGACTTATTCCGATTCCAGAAAAAGGCATCAACCACTTCGAAGTCCTGCCCCTTGACTGGATGATGGTTCGTCACTACAGCGGCATGCCCGTGTACATGCACAGGGGTACGCGTGTGTGCACCCTGTCTAAGCCCTACTGCCTAGGCAAAGGCAATACAAGGGTGAGTCATTGTGTTTATGACTTAAGCTAGTGTCATATTTTTCAAGCTGCCTGCATTACGATTATCATACAATATTCAGTCATGATAATACCCCTAAAAACGGCTTAAACGCGGCTTACCGGTGACGTGATTGTGAGTATATCAATTTTGTTTGTCCTAAACCAAAGGTTGAGTAAGCAGAAACTGCTTACTCAACCTTTGGTTTAGGACATTTGAAAATTGTACATGCCGATTAGGATAGGGAGCTGCTCATAGTCATTCACTAGGAGCTCGCTATGCCAACAATTTTCATTCACTACGACATTTTATAAATAATATTTGACCTAATATTGATCCCTGAGGTACGCCTACACGTATAGTTTAGTGGTTAACAAAAACTCGATGAAAATATTCTACAGGAGTTAAATACCTGTCATGTAATTGCAGTCAAATATTCTTGATTACCTACAGCACAAAATCATCGGGCATCACATAATCAAACCTAGTAAAAGGAAGCGATTTCTTCGACGTAATTTTAACCAATTTAAAAAAATCTAAATTCTATTTATTACAGAGACACGACATTCCAATCAGCGCGATCCCCTGCTTAGCATACAGAACAGCATTAAAAGAAGAAGCGAAGCAAAAAGAAATAGACAAAAAGATTGAAGAACAAATCAAAAATGGGACATGGAAGAACAACATTAGACAAAATGACAAAGCTAAGAAGACGGCTGCAACCAGTCCTGATAAAGAAAATCAAGGAAATCCGGATAGTAGTGAGAACAGCGGAAAAGCTGACAGTCCTGACAAAGAAACTAGTGGTAAATGTCCTTTTAAACATAAAAAGAGTACGTCCTTTACTGGAGAATCTTCAAAACAAAGTAATCAACATCAAAATGATACTGAACACGATCAGGTTAACGGAGATGTTTATAACCACAATGTCAATGGGGATTTGCACAATGATGTTCAAAATGAAAATGTAATGAATGGCGATGTCCATAACCACGTTAACGGGAATCTTAGTAACGATCAAAACGAAAACGAAAATCAAGATGAAACACCGATTGAAGTAACAAATAATGAACACAATGAAGTTTTAAATAATGGTAATGGTGAAAACATGCCGACTGAGGTCATCGAAGATGAGATACCTTTGAACAGACAGCCGGTGGTGCTGCCCGGCGGGATCGTGATGCCGCCGCCGCGCGTGGAGACGGTCAACACGAGCTGGAAGACGCAGCAGCTGTCGCACGAGCAGGTCAACGAGTACTGCAGCAAGCTGTTCAAGTTCAAGACTGTTAACATCATGCATTTCAAGTGAGTTGTTTTTTACCGCTATGTGTGCTGTGTTTGTGTCGAGGTTACATAAGATTAGATCTTCTATAAGGTTTGTGAACATGAATTTTGTAGCCCTGAGTATACTGTGCTTTGAGATGTACCGCGCATTACATGCAGCTTTTTGGGCACATTCCTCTGGGGGAAACTTGGGTAACCGTGGTAACACACGGAAAAGAAACAAGATGCAACATGTTTGAGATATCTATAAAGGAGATCTCAATACATGCATTAAGTCAAGTTTGGCGGGTTCGACTTGCGAAGGCCCCTGATATAGAGGAACTGCATTTTTCATAGATGATTTTGGAATTTGACAAAAGGAAGGCGAGTTAGGGGTATGGAGGCAAAGCCTCCTGCCAGGAAGTAGATTAAAATTTTGTTAGGATACTTTGGTAAACTCAACAGAAGGGAGTCAATAAGAGAAGTGCGGGGGCCTAGCCCCCCGCCACATAGGAGTCAAAGTGAATTATTTTTAGCGTCTGTGGGACATAGGCTATTTACATAAAGAAAGGGAAGTTGGGGGTTTTTAATGATTCATCATCATTTCGAGTAGGGGTCACGGTCAATCGACCATGTGTCAGAGTTTTTCTGAACCGCCTCTCGGCCTCTGACGTGGTTCCTTTAACGACTACCAGATGGCAGCCGGGACCACCGGCTTAATGTGCCTTCCGAAGCACGGAATCATCTTTATTATCAGACAATCAGGTGATTCACGCCTGCAATGTCCTAAGCAAACTGGAAACAACTAAACAAAATATGCTTCCGGTGGGAATCGAACCCACGACCTCCGGGTCAACAGGCAAACGCCTTAACCACTGGACCATGGAGGCTGTTAATGATTGAAATAACACTAGTTGTTGGTGTCGTGTCCAGGCGCTGGGCCGACCGGCGCAAGTTCACGAAGGCACGCAAGGCGCTGCAGTACCCCGCGCTGCCCGAGGGCACCAAACTCATCACCATCCCCGCGCACTCCGCCAACGGACAGGACAACGGTAATGACCGGGATACGCTGGCTAATATCATAATTTATTCGGTTCAGATCTCACGCTGAAAAAAAGCAATTGGCTGTTTTATGAGGCAAATTCTAAAGACAATAATTAAGCTCTTTTTATTCCCATTTGTCGCTATTTTATAAACCAAATAAGTTATTTAAACAGGCCTTGACATATTAATGGAAAGTTAAACTATTTGTTTGTCTATCTGTCTCGTCAAGATCAAGTAAAATTAATATGGATGTTTCGGGCAGATATTTGATGCAATATTTAACACTTTTAAGTGCCCGACTAGATGGTCAAGGGATCCGCTATGTCCGCGAGCATATTTACTTGGGCCAGCTAGTTTCCTTTAGCAATAGGCAGGAAAATAAATAAGTCACGGTATAGACAATGCTTGGAGGAGCTACGGTTCATAAAAGAGCTTATGATGGATGATATTCTATCTGACTTACGAGTTCATATCAACGAATTATCAGACAAAGCCAAGAGGCAAAGCTTTAGGCAAGAGAGAAGTTAGCACAGCTTTGTTTTTGTTACAAAAGCCATTGTCTTTTGTTAGGTACTCAATCATATTGTAAATCTAAAATGTTATGCTTCATAACTATGATAACTAGCAACCCATATTTTTTGTAGTTGTTAGTAGTTTGTGTATGTATAATTGTACCATTACTTATAACGCAGCTGTTTGTTGTTCCAAATAAATAACATGAAATAAAAAAGAAAGCGGCCAATTACGTAAAAAAACAAGTCACTTATACTATTTAGTCGGGATAGCCGACTATAGTTTCGGACTTGTTAGGTGCCTATTGTCGTCGAGTATGGGACGCACGGCGGAGGGTGAGAGAGTGCATGTTTTTAATCGTTAAATCTTTAGCGCACGTTAGTTTCAATGATATAATATCCGACCAATACTTTTGAAAAGTGTTTCTTTTGGCAGACGGTATTAGTCGGTTCTGAAACTTAAGTACTTTCGGGAATATTAAATATTTTAAAATGTGAATTGAAGTGAAAATGCATCGGGGGTGGTCTGTTTTCTGCCTACATGATTAAATATTTCGAATCTTTAACTATAAAGATAAAGACCTACATGGCGACCCTCATCACACACTAACGTATGTGTATTGCCTTCAAAATTTATATTTTATCACTAAATATATTCATTGTGGGATCTGGACCATGAAATTAAAATTAGCACCTTTTTTACAGATGGCGAGCGCAGTTTTATTTTTATTTTATATTATTTTTTGTTTTAATAGAGTAATAAAGAGATCATCATCATTTCGAGCTGGTGTGCCATGCACACTCTGTCGTCAGAGTTCTTCGGAAAGCTGGGACCAACGGCTTAACGTGTCTTCCGAAGCGCGGAATCATCTTTATTATCAGACAATCAGGTGATTCAAGCCTGCAATGTCCTAACTAAACTGGAAGCAACTAAACAAAGTATGCTTCCCGTGGGTCTACAGGCAAACGCCTTAACCACTGGACCACGGAGGCAGTTAATATAAAGAGATGCAATGAATTGATGTGGCAATTTCTCCCAAGGCAAGGCGGGCAAGCGCGATTGCGTGATGAACATGAACGGGCGCAGCTACCTGTCGGTGTTCCACGAGTACGTGCGGCGCGCGCTGCAGAAGCAGCCCGTGTATGAGTTCAAGCAGCTCGGTAAGTGGCCCCCCCCGGGGACCCGCTAGATACGCCCTCTTTTTCAGTGCTCAGCTGTTGGAGATGGCGGTTCGCGGTACATCGTGATCGGTGACTGGTTTCTGTATGATGCTTTATCGGTCTAATAGTTTTTGAAGTGAAAATTTCTTTAGCGGCGTTGTGTACTTTTTGGGATGGGTAAAAGATGTTAAACTCGTGTCAGGACACGTGACCTGATATTTCGTAAGACGGACACGTGACCTGAGAACGCCGCGAAACCGAGTATTCACTTCTGCCGGTACTCCCGGAGTGCCCATTGTTTTATTTTCGCTTAGTGCGACGGAACAAACGACGGAACAAAGAACACGTAGGTCTTACCCACGTGTTCTTTGTTCCGTTGAAGCCTTTGATCAAATATATGGTAGATACACAATTCGCGCTCGAAATGTGCTGTGAGTTTCGGAGTTGTTTCGTCCACAGTTTCAATAAACCACGCTAGCACTCACACGTCTCACGATGTACAGTGAAAAGATGCAAAAACTATGCATCAAAAGAAAAAAAAAAAGATGGAGTTATACTTTCAGTATGAACCGGTTTTGTCGTTGTTTGTATTGTAAGTATGCATGATGTTTTGACTCGGGGCCATTATTAAGGCTACATTTTGTATGATACTGTGTATCTACCATTATATTTGATCGAAATTTGAAGCATTGATTAAACTCTATCTTATAACTTAACTGAGAACATCTTATCTTACATACATGCTAATCCAAATACATAAATAAATATGTATAAATACATATTTTTTTCATTTTACTAATTAATACATCATCCTTTTCATCGTAATTTGATTGCACGATCATAGAATTACACTGACTGGCTTGCTGCTGTATAGATAAAATTTCTAAACCTTGTATCACACAGTAGACGTGCTCGCCGCGCCGCCGCCGCATGATTTTATTGGCATAAAAACGGCGAGACATTATGTCTATCTATCTATAATTTAAGAACTGTGTTCTTGTCGGTGGAGTACTCTCCATGTCTCTCGGTTCTCAGCCATTATGTACCGATTTTATATTGATTTCAGAGACTGAGCCCTGTTAGTATATAAAATAATATTTATCCATTATAATCATAAATTATGTCATTGCTAATTATCACAAATTTTTAAACGGTTCGTAGAATATTCGTATATTTGTTAGCAAAAAAATGTAATCGGTCAGGTCAAATAGCTAGTTGGGTAGCAACTTATAGTCAGCAAAACTTATTTTCTGCCTTCAGTCGTTTCGGGAGGTCATCAAAAAATAAATAACCTGAACCTAACTTCTTCAATTGTAAAATCCCAATTGTAAAATCTGGCTGCCCAAATAATTATTTACTCTACGAATAAGACGTATTCGTAGTCATCAACATCATCATCATCTCAGCCGTCTTCCGCCCACCTTCTGAGCACAGGCCTCTCTTCGTTATTCGTAGTATTAACTCATTTACGACCAAAATGTCAGATAACGTGGTTATGGATAAAAGGGCAGACCTTTGTACGTTAGCTGTTTAGACTTTTCACTACTAGTGTGCTAATGAAAGATCCAGACAGACCTATTACTGTACGTGCACCTAGTACAGTACAGCTTTGTAAAACGCAAAAAATGCATTTAAGCTCAAGAAACATTAAAGATTGTTTCTCATTTTCGCAGAAAACGCGTCGACCCCGTACCAAGCAACAGTGTACATCGGAGGCATGCAATACGGCGTGGGGCAGGGCTCCAGCAAGCGCCAGGCCAAGTCTGCGGCCGCCAGGGCCTCGATACACATCCTCATCCCTGAGATGAAGGATGAGCTGGATGCTGACGTCCCGCCGAAAGACGCTAAAGCTAGTGAACACGCGTCTGATCCAGACTTTTCGGTGAGACTCTTTGAATGTCATAGTACCCTGGTACTTAAAACATGGAGAGTATTCAAGTTTTCTGAAGTGATGGTTGTTAAAGCTCTTTTAGGGACTTTATAACCGCTAAACAGTCTTCTAGCCGGGATTACTCGGTGCTTCTCCTAAGACTTCATAGTTTCCTGGTACATTACGTGCTAATGGTGAGTTTCTTATGTTTATAGTATAGAAACTTCTCTAGATAGGCGAGACAAGTCAAGTCTCAGATCAATACACATCATCATCTTAGAAGTGTTTAAAGAGTTGGATGCTGATGCCTTGTCGAAGATGCCAAAGCTAGTGAACAGACGTCTGATCCTGACTCTTCAGTAAGTTCTTTAGATTTCTCAGTTCCCTAGTAAATAACGTGCATCAAACGAGTTGCTTGCTATCAGCATAAAACTGGTGTAGAAATCCTGGCATCCTAACTATATTTTGAGTAGTGACAAGCATACGCATCGCATTCACCTTTGATGGACGAGTTGGATATTAAAGCCAGTGAACAGGCGTTTGATCCCGAATTTCTGGTGATGCTCTCTAGGAATCTTGGTTCCCTGGTACTTCAGGGAATTTCTCGATTATGATAGCTATTATATCTGAGAGAAGCATCATGACTAAAGCTAACTAAGAACTATAGTTTTTACCTGACTGACCTACCCAAAAGGAGGGTAATATTTTTCACGCGTATGCATGTATGGACGAAGGCCTACTACTAGTGGATTGCAATAGGCTGATTGATAGATTTTTTGCATGTATGTAAGTATGTCTGTAAAATATGTTCCAATGTCGTCTTCGGTAGCCTAAACGGCTTGACCGATTTTGAAGTGTGAGGTATCATTAGATTCAAATTCTTCCCAGAAATGTAATTATGTGGCGTTAGCAAAAATCTATACGGCAGACGTGAACTGTGAAAGAGGCAGTCGAGATATATATATTTTTAAAATAATCCACTTGTCACACGAAAAGCTGATATTATGTTGGTGAAACGACGTTTGGTTGTATGGGTGACGTGTCGTGTGTGCGCAGTTCTTCGACTGCGTGGGCATCGAGGACCCGCGCATCACGGAGTTCTGCGCCGCCACCTGCGAGCCGTCCCCACACGCCATCCTGCGCACCTGTCTGCTAAGGAACTTCGGCGCCGGCGACCGACACATCGCCACCGAGGTACCCCACTACCAATCTATATATTTATTTATTTGACAAAAAGAGTGCATCGCTATATTTCGATCAAAATAGCATATAAATATTTAGATAACCACATAAATAATAGAAATCCGCCGTGTGGTTTCCGGCAGAGTAGAATAGCACCACTCCAAGTCTTCCCATGGAGGTTTTAAGTAAGAAAATACAAACAAAACTCATAAACATCAATGAGACCTCTCCAACCCGTCTGGCCAGCGAGGAGAGTGTAGGCCAAATCCTCTTTCTGCTCTGGCCAAGTATAACTCAGGTAGTATAGAGAGGGTCATGCTCCTGCAGTGGAGCCTAAAAAGACCTGATGATGATGATGATAATAGAAAATGATATTGCAAATTATGAAATTCACATACAAATTGATTTTAATGTGCAGCTCATTTAAATTATAAATAAACAATTTGGATCAATAAATTAATGTTAAATTTTAATAAATAACGTCAAAAGAAAAAAAAATCGTCAAAATTTACAATCGGTCATTTATAAAATCATTTACAGATTAATAACATTTAGAAATTAAGAAGTCAAATAGTCGTTCTAAACAGATTTATATTCAAGTCTTTTAAATCATTTAGCAATTTATTGTATACTTTAGTGGCTATACCTAAAACATTTTTTTTCGGACTAAAGTAAATCTAAAATTTTGAGTAACTAAACTTTGTAGCTCATCTGAGCGTGTCCCCGGATGCATGCTCAGCTAAGAAGCTTCGGAGCTCTAAACCGAATTTCCATCTTTTAATTTGCCACCTTTTTACACTTTGCACTGTCTTCCGCATCCTTGGGTTTTTGCTTTAGGACGGCAAACGAGCAAGCGAGTCACTTGATGGTAAGTGATCAACACTGCCCATGAACAACTGCAACACCAGGGTGTATCAGGAGCGTTGCCGGTCTTTAAAGGAGTTGGGGGAAGGACACGGGGGGAGGAAATGAGGGAAGGACGGGCCTGGTTGTGTGACTATTGACACGCATCATCATCATTACAGCCATAAAAAGACTACTGCTGGAGAAGAGTCTCTCCCAAGGCTTCCTCGTTCCATGGGACGATATTGCCATACTCACCACGCTTGGCAGGCGGGTTGGTGAGCGCAGTTGTTTCGGTCTATCGTGCTTCCGATGCTGCTGCCCATCGGAAGCATGAGGAAGGTGAGGAATTTGTTGGATTTGTGAAAGGGAATGAAAGGTAATGGGATACTACTCACTCGGGTGGTGCTCAATGGGGGAAAAGCAAGTTGTAGCTCGGGAGGCATGGAATGCAATACCTGCAACCACCGGACAAGCGGTTGAGGATGACACCCCTAACCATTAACACGCATATACCTTGCAACACTAATGTATATTTTAAATAGAGAACGTGGCAGGGTCGCCATATGGGACAACATGTCGAAACAATGTTTGGCTGTTTGAGTACAATGTTATTTTTTTACAGATGAAGAAGCTAGAGTTCCAGAATATAGAATTGACTATGAAAGTTGGAAAACATACGGCTACAGTTGTTTGCAAAAACAAGAAGATGGCGAAACAGCGCGCTTCGCAGGCAATATTACAGGTATATATACTATCATGTCCCTTGCGGGGTAGACAGAGCCTAAGGCTATAAGAGCCGCATCGCCTATGGACATGATTTCAAAATTATCTATGCATCTCCCATTGGATTTAATTCCCAAAGGATTTAATATTTTTGAATTGTGAAAACAAATATTGTTCCAAAATTTTCCGTGACCAGTCAGATTTTAAAAAAGAAAAACTCACGGACTGGGAATTTTTATGCTCGAATTATTCGCAAGTTGAAGATGCTTTATCAGGCATATTTTTTTGTAAAGGAGGAAAAAATCTGAAAATATATTTTTTTGCGGTTCATCGTGTTTTTACCTACATTTCAACTTACCTATTTCCAAAAACTTTTGATAGACTTTCAGCTTGATAAGAAAAATTGTACCACACTTTGGTTAGGGCAATATATTCGTATCCCTCTTTCCACTCAAGATTAAAAAGAAAGCGGTCTTTGATAAATTATTATGTTAGTCTCTTGCGCCACAATCGACTACTTATATTTAACATATTTTTTTCTGTGAAAATGTACGAAACATTTCGTATTTGAGCACGATTCGCACTTCTTCGGTTAATTTGTTTTATTTTAATGACCTTTATTATTTCTAGGCTTTACATCCACATGTTCGATCCTGGGGTTCCTTACTCCGCCTTTACGGGTCCCGCTCAGTAAAAAGCTGCAAAGAGAAGAAACTAGAAGAACAACAAATCACTCTTCTCCAAGACAAGGCACGCCACAACGAACCCAATTATGCGGTATGTTCATTTTATATATGGCTAGCTCAATGGCGCACCGGTCAAGCCTGCGACACGAGAGTGCCCGGGTTCGAGCCCCGGCCAGGTCAAGATGGAAAATGATCTTTTTCAGATTGGCCTGGGTCTTGGATGTGTATCTATATATGTATTTGTTATACATATATAGATATACATCAACACAAGTCTCGAACTTACTTTGGGGCTAGATCAATCTGTGTGATTTGTCCGTATATATTTATGTTTATTTATGTATTATTTAAATAAATAAATTTATCTTCAGGTGCTAGAGAAACTCCGTCACGAAATGAGAAAGCTCCGCGAGCGGGACGAGGCCGTGGTGGCCATCGGCACGCTGGTGCTGAAGGACGACCTGCCGTCGCACTCGGGCTCCAACCTCAACAACGTGGAGCTGTGACCCCGGCCCCTCAAACTGGAGCACGACCCCCAGTAAGGGCGCATTGAATTACTAAAATATATGGAAGCGGAACTCTCATACAACTAACCATTCAATACCAGTTCCAACGCAAACAAACTTAACTCAAATCACAACGAAAAACTTACGCACTCATAGACGAAGCTAGTTTGCGATTGGCCGCGTCAAGGTCACGGGGCGGTGTCAACATATCTAATGAACGCTATGGTGTCAACATAGCGGAGTAGGTAGGCTGGCAGCTCGCCCCGCTCGCTATGATAAGTTACTCCAGTGTTACTTTTCCGACTTTCCTTGCGTTTAAGCACCACTTTACTACACAAGTCATGTCTTTTTTATTACTTAAGATTTCGCCAATGCTTACAAAAATATATCGTTAAATGCTTTTATCGACGCGTCCTTCCGTCACGGAGCACGCGGCAGACTAGTACGTCTAAATCTACTTTTTAAGCCCCGCCCGCTTTGATATACTTTGCGTGGTGTCAGTTTTTGAGCGCAATGCTGCTTCCATAGTTTTTCTAATTCAATGGCTGGGCGCCAGGCGAACTGTCAATAGCGGACGTTGACCCGTATATATTGCGTGTATTTCTACGCTCAACATATATTTGGAGAGGCGATTCAGTCAATATGAATATCTTTATGGGTATGGGACCAATGTGACGTCTTGAGAAAAACTATTTCTTATACGAAACTGCCAAGACTATTAACGAGTAGACAGGCCGTTGCCCTCTCAATGATATGTCGACCGTATATTTACGCTGTATGTATTGTAACTCGAACAAAACTGAGAGTACTTTGAAGATAGGTTCATTTCATGATACTGAGTAGTTTTTACATAAACCAAGCGAAGTAAAGAAAATCTGTATGAAAATCGATTAACAATCTGATTCGAGTTCTTAAGCATGACATTTGTATTTACTAATTTTAATTTATTATAAAGCTGAAGAGTTTGTTTGTTTGTTTGAACGCGCTAATCTCAGGAACTACTGGAAAATTCTTTTTGTGTTGGATAGTCCATTTATTGAGGAAGGCTTTAGGGTATAACACATCACGCTGCGACCAATAGGAGGCGAAGCATCAATAAAAATGTTTTGGAAACGGGGGAAATTTATTAGTCTATTGTATACTAATTAATATATATAAATAATAACAGAAATTGCCGCTGACGAAGTCGCGGGCGACAGCTAGTATATAATAAGTTTGTAGCAAAAATAACTACCACAAGTTTCGTGCGTTGAACCTTAATCCTTAAAGTATTAGTTAATTTTGTTTTAAAAATATATATCGGACGCGTATGAGTGTAGTTCCGTCCAGCGCTCGCGATATGGCGGCATCAATAAGCCGCCGATAAACTTAATCAGTCTTATTATAAAACGAGGACTAACTTTAGTACCTGGTTTAAACCATTATTCGCCCAAATCAAATTGACAATGACAGTTGACCAAACGTCAAAGTAATAAGTGTCGACTTATTTTGGTCGGATAATGGTTTAAACCAGGTACTAAAGTTAGTCCTCGATTTATAATAAGACTGTATCCGTCTTATTATAAAACGAGGATTAACTTTAGTACGTTTAAACCATTATCCAGCTAAAATAAGCCGACACTTATCACTTTGACGTTTACTCAACTCATCATCTGCCTCACCTTATTCCATTACCAGGGGTCGGCGCAATATGTCTTTTCTTTTCAAATATTTATATTCTGCGTCATTCCATCATCCACCCCCAGCCCCTTCATATCTTTCTTTACGGAATCCTCTATCTCTGTTTGGATCTGCCTTTTGATGAGATGGGTATAAAGGAAGAGACAGAAAATGACAGTTGACGTTTAGTCACCTGTCATTTTCAATTTGTTTTGGTCGGATAATGGTTTAAACCAGGAACTAAACCCGTAGGCATCGCTAAAAACCTTTATACGACGCTTACTCAACCTTTTTGTGATATAAACCTAAGTTATAGGACCAAAATGTTACTTGGGCGGTAATGTTATAAACGTAGTATTTTTAACAAACATTAATAAAATAAAATACATTCGTATTACATTAAGATATACGGTTTTTGTTAATAAATTTGTACTACGACCCTCGAAGCTTCAATGGGGTCATTTTGTAATAAGACGGAATATGTCGCTGTGAGTCGCGCTATCATTCTTTCTTTCTTTCTTAGACATGTCTAAGACTGTCACTCATGAGTCCCAGTCACTCATGAGTGACTGGGACGTTTCTATAAAGCTGCTTCAATTGTACGCGAGTGATAAAGATAGACATAAAGGTCAATGTCCGCTATTTATTACCTAATAGGCGTCTAGTATAGTAATATAGTATAGCGCGTTCTGCGTTAATATTAATTACACTTTTAAGCTGGGCGACAGAGGTCGTGAATTTTGTATGAAAAGGCAGGTCGCGCTGTCATTACATACAAAATGTGCGATACTTACCGCTGTCGCAGAATTTTATAGTCAACCTTAAGACTACAGCATGTTATATTAGTATATTAGTAAAAATCGTTCATACAAGTCCCATAACATTATAATCAACAGATGCGATATCACGTTTATATTTGCTAGTAGCATGAATGGACCGGCTCGTAAGGGAAGTGCCACACTCGCACAGAAAATCGACGTTTGAGTAGAAGCTTCTATGCTTTGTTCGGTGAGTGAGAGAGCCGGAGGCCCATCCTCCTCCCTCAACTCCTTGAGAGGCCGGTAAAGCGCCTGTTCACCTATTTATAAGACACTAGCTTTCGCCCGCGGCTCCGCCTGCGTCAATGTCGATCCCTTGGGAATAGTACTTTTTCCCGGGATAAAAGGTAGCCTATGTCCTTCTCCGTACTAGAGAGAACTTGTAAGCAAAATTTCATGATGATCGGTTCAGTAGTTACGGCGTGAAAGCGTAACAAACAAACAAACAAACAAATAAACAAACAAACAAACTCACTTTTGCATTTATAATATTAGTAAGGTTTATAATATTAGTAAGGATAACGTCTTATAAATCGGTGAACGCCGAAAAATATGTAAGGGATTTGTATGAATGTCGTAAACAGGGGAGTCAGTAATATTTAGTATCATATTCAATATCTATATGCTTTAGTCAAATAAATTCAAGTCTTCGAAAATAAGCAATCGCCAATATTAGTCTTATCGTGATATTGAAACACAATTTTCTGTGTTAAATATTTTTTAGAGTGTATTTTTAAATTACGAGTCACGAATGTGTAATTAATCAATAAGGCATATACAGGCTGACTGTTAACACATTTGACATATTGATATAAGGTACTCGGTAATCGATTCTCTTTCCAAATATGTAAAAAAAGTGTTTAAAATTTATTTGATAGTAAACTTGCATGAAATGTGGATTAAAAAAAAATATTTCTGCTTACGTAAGCGTTACCCTAAATAAGGTTGTTAAGCACACTTTTAATTTGATTTTTTTCACAAACCGTGTTTCTCTATCGGTTGTCCCGCGCTCGTACACAGAATGTGACACTTTTTCATGCGTGCAGCCAGCCTTCATCGATTTATAAGACGTTATAACGCCAAATATCAATAAAATACAGAGAAAAAAATAAAGAAATGAATGTCCTATGACTCGAAAAATTGTGGTCACCGCACCGTATAAAATAGATAGGTGCGAGTGTCCACACATTATTTTTACTGGATAAATTTATAGCACCTATTTTTACATATTTGAAAAGCGAATCGAATACTCAGTACCCTTTATCAATACGTCAAGTGTCTTACTAGTCACCTTGTATATATATGTACCTATATGTTCGTCTTAAGTACGCGATTTATTAAAACGTAATTTTGTTTATCAACGGGATTTAGCACGAATTATTATAGTGTATACCCATTTGTACCTGGTAAAATAAATAAGGAATACGTGGTAAATCCTGTCAATAAATAAGCAAAAAAATAAAATAAAATAATGTTGTAGAAAATATCATTCTTGTACATAGTTTTCTCGCCATACATAAAAAACTCGGTTAGCCTTTCTAAGGTATCGAATGAATAAATTTCTGGTTATGTTGTTAAAACTAAATAATTCAAAAGTTGAATGCGTGTACCTATAATATGTAATGAACAAATTCGCCGCGGTGATTTGAAGCTACGGCAGCTCAGTGGTTGAGAGCATCGACGGGCTAGATGTCGAAGGTTGTAGATTCAAATCCTACCTGTGGCAAATTTTTTTCATCACATATTTTCGATTTTAATATTAAACCGAGCATTGTAATGCTATTAATATAATTAATTCAAAAGTTGTTATAATGAGGGTTCATGAGATACTCATCATTAGATGAATGTATACTTTTTAATTTACAACAACACCAGCTGTCAAACTATTTTCATACGGCTGATGTATTGTAATGCGCGTCTGTCGGCTATCGTTACAATTTCGTAACGTAACGTAACAAATTGTATTTTATGCTTTATATTTAGCTTTAAAAAGGCGTATGAAAAAAGAAACCAGACTTAGCTTAGCCAACTCATTCGCTTCGCGCGTAGAGTGACATCGTGGTACGACAAAAACTTCGATCATTACACTGCTTTGCATGATTGTCTGTAATATCAATAATAACGAAATACTCAGTTCGAAATAAAAATGCAGCAAAGTTCAGGACTAACTCTGGTAACTATCTGACTCAAAAACAAGATTGCGTTAAATTTTCTCGATATTAAAAAATTGCAATGTTGCCTCGAAATCACGTCTAATTTACTCGGTCTACAGCATTATTCACCAAATACATTAAAATTAACCTTGAAACTTTTGATTATAAAAAGAAAAATACATGATGGCTGCCTTATCTGTAGATAAGGCAGCCATCATGTATTTTTCTTTTTCGAATAACCTTTGAATATTCTTAAAAAACGAAAATATCCAAAGAAGCCAATGCGTTTAGACCATCCGCGTTTGTACCGCCACGCCGCCTGGCATATGGCGGGCCTTTAATCGCTTATATGCGGGAGCGCAGGTCTGCGCAAAAGTGCATTGTTTAACTGTTGTGTCTGGTATTGCCGCATACAAGAGGTTAATGGAAAAATGTGCTTATTGGACATTAAATTTCAGTGTTGCCATCTAGTTATCTTGACACGCGGAGCATATTTACTACTTGTAATGATAAATCACGAGAGTGAAAAACATAGGTAGAAAAACACGCGGTATTGGTATCATCCATACTAATATTATAAATGCAAAAGTGAGTTTGTTTGTTTGTTACGCTTTCACGGCGTAACTACTGAAATTTTGCATACAAGTTCTCTGAAGTATAAAGAAGGATATAGGCTACCTTTTATCCCGGGAAAAAGTACTATTCTCGAGGGATCGACATTGACGCGGGCGGAGCCGAGGGCGAAACCTAGTTTACTCTATAAATTTCCCTTCAAGTTTAAGTAAATATACTCTGATAATTTCGATCACAGGTTAGAAAACTCGCATTATAACAAGTTTTTACCTTTACACAAACACTGCAAGTGTCTAAAATCATTATGATTTGTATGCATTGAACAGACTTAGTATTATTTAGTGACACGGTAAACATGTGCTGTAAACAATTCAGAATACTTAGTAATTTTACGTCAACGCAAAAGAGGCGACCGCATCTGTTTGGATTGCAAGGAATCATCCGAGTAAGCTCGGTCCATACCATAGAATGATTTCGTATTATGTGTGTATTTTACATCCTTTAAACAAAACCACGCTGTATACACGGTGAAATTTTGATCGTTCTGGACCCTTAAAGGGATGATTCAGCCCGTCTATATAAACAACTTTTCCTATAGGACCAATGCTAGGAACTCAAAAATTTTTTTGACGTTCCCCTACAAATTGACCGATCGGCCGACTTTTTTGTATGAAACTGCCCATTGTTTTTTGAGTTCCCAGCATTGGTCCCATAGGAAAAGTTGTTCATATCGACGGGCTGAATCACCCCTTTAAGGGTCCAGAACAATCAAAATTTCACCGTGTGTAAATAACATACGTGCTTTAACCTCGGACCATAACATTTTAACCTCTAATTCATAAACCTTAATTAATTACAGCAAAAGAATATAAACATTTAGTTTATTGTTTTATTTGCATGGGAGGTCTAAATTTCTTCTGTTTTGTATTAAAAATTTTGATTCCGAGGTTAAGATATTGGCAGCAGTTTTAGAATCAGCCTGTATAGCCTTTGGCATGTCGTAGGAAGATTCGTTGCATCCATGCGGCTGGCCTCATGCTTATATATAAGATTATACATGCTCATAAAATAGCTTATATTCGTCAAATTATAAGTGTACTTGTCATTAGAATGTTTTAATGTGATAATATTATGATGCCCATAAAAAATCTGCGGTAGGTGTAACATTTATTTTAAGAAGTAGTTTAGCTCATAAAGTTATAGTGTAAACTCTGTGTAACGAAATTGAAGGGACGGATCTTATTACGTTATAAAGAGTTGCCGTTAAACGGAGATTATAGGATACCAACAATAAACTTAGATTTTTTTATCATTTATTCATTCATAGCAAAACACTTATTGCGTTGAACATTTTTCAATTATAAACATTCACTGAAGGGCTCGTACTACCTCACACTGCTTTGCATGATTGTCTGTAATATCAATAATAATGAAATACTCAAGTTGAAATAAAAATGCAGCAGAGTTCAGGCCTAACTCTGGTAACTATCTGACTAAAAAACACGATTGCGTTAAATTTTCTCGATAGACAAAAGTTGCCCCCAAATCACGTCTAATTTACTCGGTATACAGCAGTATACACCAAATACATTAAATTTAACCTTGAAATTACATTACATTAAGAAATTTGAAAAATTACATTACAGATAAGGCAGCCATCATGTTTTTTTTCGAATAACCCTTGGATATTCTTTAAATACGAAAATATCCAAAGTAGCCAACGCGTTTAGACTATCCGCGTTTGTACCGCCACTATGGCGGGCCCTTAATTAGGTACATTTAAATATTTAGACAAACAAAAAAAAAATTAATACGTTTATACTTATTTACAGTGCAGTGAGTTAACACATGCTAGACAATTACTATAAACGGGAGCGCATTGTTTCACATAACTTTTTAAGTCCCATAATCGGAACTCCAAAAATATTTCTCATATCATTTTACATCATAATGTACACTCTTCATAAAATTATCGAATAAAATCGGTAGCAAAAATAGGAATAAGATTTTTATGTGATGTTATGGACCCACAATAAACACCATTTCTATGAATTGTGCGTATGAAATATTTAGTGTATTGTGTTTATAGGTCTGTGAAATTAATGTTTCATGGTATAAGTGTTTTATGCTTTTGCTATCAAGTGTTTTTATGTTATATAAATTCTTTCAATATATGGGAAACAATGTTAGCAAACCTTAGCAATATCTACGGCTTAAAGATTTTTAATTATAAGTTCGCTATGTAGAGTTTACAGTGTACGAGTATTTAAAATTAACGCTACAATTGGTGAAAGCCGACGGAAATATATTTAAGAAGTAGTTTAGTTAGTTAGAATAATTCATTAAAGTGACCTATGAAAAGAAAAAAAATACACTTAGGGAGTACTTTAGATTATACAGTCAATAAAAAATGAAATTTAAGGAGTAGTGTAGATTTTAAATTTTAAAATAATTTTTCTATACTTTTTTAACTATATGCTTTCAAATATGCAATTTTCTGTTCGCTTTTACTTGTTTGGTGTCCCACTGAGACCGATATTGTCGGCCACAAAACGTCACGCAAGGGAGTCCCCAGCCTTTGAGTTAAGGAGGGCAGAAGCCAAGGAAGTAACAGGGGTACAGCCTTCTCGTTGAAAGCTAAGAACATTGAATTATAATTTTTTTTTTAAATATTAGTAAAGAGTACATTTATAATATTTTTTATAAAAATCTACATCTATCATCTACAAGCAATTCAACATGTACGCGATTTGTCTGCTTAATTTCCGTGGCAGTTAATTGTACTAACTGCTGTGGGAAGTGAAGGGTGGCAACCCCACAAACTTGGACTTAACTGTACACGAACTCCCTTCACATCCAAAAAATTTAAATGCGTCCTTTGAAAACGCACGCTAAGCCCAAAAAAATAACATTTAAATGAACTAAATATGAAGGATACATAGTAATTAATAAACCTTGGCGCCATCTATGTACCATTGTTGAAACTAATCGTACTATAAAGGAGTTTGTCCACCTGATTCCGGTAACGATCGATGACGAAGCCTGCTAGGCGGTCGCGCAACTCACTGGTGGCTTATTAAAATTCTTCTAAATTATGTGATGCCCAAGTGTTTTGAGTTGTTACTTCTCAAAACTGATACGTAATTACTTAAATATTGTGGCCAAGTTCGGAACGTTACCCAGTGTTTGTTTTCTACCATCAGTGTGGGGAGAGACTGTTTGAATGGACACACTTGTGTCTTGTTGGAAGGAAATATATACAACATTTGATTGAATATGCAGCGGGTGCATAGCGCTTAGAACCGATGGTCGATGGAGCAGAAGGTTCTCGAATGGCGACCACGTACCGGCAAGCGCTCACCGACCGAAGACGTTGGATGCAGGCCGCTTCCAACCGGTCGTTAGGAAATCCTTGGCCTATGTCCAGTAGTAGACTTTTTGTGGGTGAGATGATTATGATGATGCAGCGTGGCTCGGGGAGAGGTTTTATAGCTTAAGATCGATGGCGTAAATATCATTCTCATCCGGGCTTCACGGTTGCATCCTCGGCTTTGAGTCCGGGGTCCGTATGTATGCCTTATAGTGGTGGCGTTTTGTGGTCGGGATTACGGTGAAGAATTTGCTGTGGGATTTAGATTTTGATTGCTGTGTATAATTTTGAGTCGTTGTTCAATTATATATATACCTGTATATCTATAGCTGTAATAAGTATACAAAGACAGGGATTTATTAATGTCACTAAATAACTTCCGATAACTTACACATATAGAAATACGAAAAAAATAGGTCTTCCCTCAAAATTCGGTCAGTTGATATTTATATTTTTTTGTATTTCTGTATAGGTTTATTCCAATGGCAAAGTTGATCAAAAATCATTGTTAGATCACTCTTTGTAAACGTTAATTCTGTTGAAATCAATAAATTATAACAGAATTGTAAGTGTTTTATTCGATATCAAAATATTTTTCGATTTGATTGTTAATTATAGAATTAATAAACGTATCAAAATGATGAAGTTTTTATTATATTATAAATGTATGAGACTGTGTTATGGCACCTTTTTTCGTAGTAGCGAAATTTAAAATGTATGTGGTAGATATGAAATTAATATAGTCAATATGTGCATTTTATACTAGTCATATAATATTGCATGAAATTTTAGCATCGGCGATCAGCTCCATGCGAATAAATCTAGTGCCGTAAGGCTGAATCCTAATTGAACGCAAATATGCGACCATCGTCAAAATCTAGGACCAGTCTCAGGCTCAAACGGCAATTAGGACATAGTTAAATTAATGCTTATTTTAAGGATCGCGTATTCGCGTGCAATTAGGACAACGCTTTAGACCGCTAGTCCAAAAAAATATTTATACAAGAGGCTGAAAAAACCAATGCTTTGCAAAAGAATATAGCCTGTGTCACTTGGGATGGTGTAAGGATTCTTGCGATACTCCAAACGTCCAATTTAGGTATTCAGAAGTTATGGTGGAATAAAGAAACTCACTTCATACTACAAAAAATTGTCAAAAAATAATGTAGAATTAAATGTGTTATTATTTTGTTTTAAAAAGCTTGTAAAAAACTCAGTTTCTGGTCGCCCATGCTAAAATGACTTTTTGTACGATACTATAATCCACAGAAATATATCAAGATAGAACGGGGATGACAAAGAAACGCGTGAGTCATTTTTTGCATAAGCCGCGCCCCCAATTCGACATTACTAGCGAAATAGTAATATGACATGCACAGAAATAAATTGCATTATTTCGATAAACAGTTGTTACAGTTAAAAACCGCAGAATAAAGCATGTGTTTATGTCGGGACGTGCGCGCTGACTGATGAACGTTTAGCGAATCTTGCACGATCGTGCAAGATTGAGACACGCGAGTACCACCCACTTGGCCCTTCTATCTTGATTTATTTCTGTGCTATAACACCAGTCAAAATCTCCAGATTAAATGATAAGCAATGTAATGGAAGTAGGATTAGAATAAAGTAGGTTTACTGACATATAGGGTGATTTCTAAAACATTAGTAATCTCGCAGGGCTAGATAGCTTTCCATCAAATCTTGGGGCCTCACACTAACGAGTTGAAAGCGGGGCGAGTGCGCAGCGAGTTCGCCGCGAGTTGGCAACGTGTGCGCGGCGAACACGCCGCGGGAGCGCAGCGAGCTCGCGGCATTGATTGTACAAAACGCGGATCGCACGACGCGAACTGGCTGCGCACCCGCGGCGTCTTCGCAGCGAGTTCGCTGCGTACTCGCCCCGCTTTCAACTCGCTCGCAACTCGCTAGTGTGATAAGGCCCTTACACATTATCAAAAGACCTAGAACAAACGTTGTTGATTATAAATAAATAAATATATACGGACAAATCACACAGATTGAACTAGCCCCAAAGTAAGTTCGTGACTTGTGTTATGGGATACTAACACAAGTGAAATTAATTTCTCTTAGTTATCACGAACTTATATTTTGTGAGAAATACATATATAGATAAACATCCAAGACCCAGGCCAATCTAAAAAGATCATTTTCCAACTTGACCTGACCGCGGATCGAACCCGGGCACCCTCGAGTCGCAGGCTGGCGTGTCAACCACTGCGCCACGGAGCAGGGCTTGTTACCTGTACCAAATTCACATTATAAGTACCGGTATTACTATTATCGGTAATCTAGTAATTTAACGATAATACTAGCCGCACATGCACAACATTAACAAAATGATAATTCCAGATACTCGGAGCGGTACTAAGTATGTACCGGTACTGTTTACCAAATTTTACAAATACTTCTGTTATTAACGTTATTAAACTTATTGATACCAATCCAAAACCGTCGTTTTATTGAGGTACCGGTACCAATCCAATTACCGGTACCGTCGTATTATAGAGGTACCGGTACTTGATTTTTAACGTTATTTCAACCCCTGATTACCGTTACCAAATGTACCGGTACCAATTCAATTACCGGTACTGTCGTGTCATAAAGGTGCCGGTAATGAGTTTTACACCTGCCACGGAGAATTACGATGTTAGCAAACTAGTCTTGCGAGGTTTTTAGTGCTTTACAAATAACCGTCTAGTATTTACTGTTTGGGCCACAGCTAATGATACTTAAGTTTAAGTAGCTAATAACGTAAAAAAAGAGGACAAGAGTAATTCAAACAATAATTATGTGCTTGTATGAAATCGGTTTATTGACGTAGACCGTCTTAGTATACGACGCGGATTACTGTTGGTAGAGATTGTTTAACCTTAAACTGAACGCCCTCCAGTGTATTTACGGTCACGTAGGTTAGAACCCCGTAGTTGCCTCGAAAAGTTGCCCCGGGGTATAGTTGCCCCGATAGCATTTGAATTTAGAAACTTGCGATCAAGTTTTGGGGAATAGATGCCTCGTTTTTTTGGCGGGGCATCTATCAACATTACATACACCGTGAACCATTGAACTATATTAAAATCCTGGAATTAGAACCCGAAATGGAATACAGAAATGCAAGAAAAAAGGTAAAAAACTAAAAGAAATTACCTTCATAGAAATTCGTCCCGTTGATCGACGACTCTATGGGACTTCGATTTTCTGTTTTTTTTTTCCAATTTTTTCATAAGGGATTCTGATTCCAGGATTTCAATATAGTTCAGAGGTTGAAAATAACGCGGTATATGGATTAGGTAAATATCTTCTATGATTATATTATGATACATGCCACAAATAAAATAGAGGCCCACAAAATTTGCTACTTAATGTTTTAGCAATATTAAAGCTATTGTGGTATAACTGTCATATATTTGTAGATAAAAAAAGCAATAGCTAGTTCTAAAAACAATCCTAACTAATATTATAAATGCGAAAGTGAGTTTGTTTGTTTGTTTGTTACGCTTTCACGGCGTAACTACTAAACCGACCATCATGAAATTTTGCATACAAGTTCTCTGGAGTATGGAGAAGGACAAGGACAAGGCTACCTTTTATCCCGGGAAAAAGTACTATTCCCGAGGGATCGACATTGACGCGGGCGGAGCCGCGGGCGAAAGCTAGTAAAAGATATAAAATTCTGGCTCAATTAGTTGACATTTTAGTTTGTCGACTAATCCGAATCGGCTCACACATCAAGCAAAACTATACAATAAATATTATTCTCTCACACATTGAAATAACGATAATCGGTGGAGGGGCGTTAAAGTTTTTAATATGACAATCTCTCGTTGGTTTTAACGATTGGCCGACTATATTACCTTACTAATTGGCCGATTATATTGCCAATGGCAGCTTAGAAAACGTCAAAGTAATAAGTGCTGACACATTTTTGTCGGTAGTGTGGTTTAAATCAGGTCAATAATGACGTTAGTGATTGTTTATAATAAGACGATACGGTTTTAAATAAGGATTAACTTATTTTTGTCCATAATAATAATATAATTTAAATCCGGTATAGGTATCGGCACGTAACTGGTTACTAGACCCAATCTGCGCATGTACATACTAGTACGTACGTATGTACACGCGGGTGCACACGACGATGCTTTTCATTAATTCCCGTTTTCCTCCGCAAACCGCACCTCCAATGACACCTATTTGCTTTTGCGCAGGGTTTAGTTCCGTGATTACTATAACGATTTAAATTATGATGCGACCAAAATAAGTCAACAGCGTTTTCTGAGCTATCATATTCAATTCGCGAAAGCGGCTAATTGTTTAAACCAGGTACAACTTAATGCTGCGTTTTATAATAAGATCGTCTTTTATATATACGCATATCCGCAGCAAATACGAAGTGATTGATTCATAAGTATTAAGTTTTACTTGAATAATTAGGATAAGAATAAGAAATGGATCGCAGTTAACTGGTATATGCACCTACTAATGTAATAAAGACAATGACTACCGTTAGTAAAACCGTTTGTTTTGTATTGAGTGATATTATCGCGCTATGTTTTTAATAATATATTTATATATTTAAATAATAAGGACGAGCGATAAATGCAATCATACCTCTTATAAAAAATACTATGGTCGTAAATGTGGCTTATGTGTTGCATATACTAACGAGATTTATTGACATTGTAGTATATAATGTTTGAATCACGATGTAGTTTAAATACTTGAATAATGGTTAATGAAACGCAATAATACATATAATGTTGTTAGTTCATCTCTGTTATTAGTGTTAGCGTAACATATGGCGTGGAAATTCTGTGCTATATATTATATTTTATTAAAATATATAGCAACTGAATGATAGACTTTAGTGTATGTATTGTCTGTTCGTAATGTTAAGGTGATATAACTAAAAATTACTGTCTCTGTCTGCAATTGCCTGCAACTGCAACTAAAAAATTAGCTTAGCGAATGTTTTTATTAAGATTTTGTATTTTACGATGTATTTTATATTTCTCGTATTTTACGATGTTCACTAAGTAATTTGAAAATAATGACTATGCCTTCCGAAACACTGCTGTCCGATGATTGATATGTAAACATATCAAATATTTTACGATGTCTCATTTGTTGACGGGGAAAGGGTAAAAAATCTGATTGAAGATTATGAATGTTCCATATTACTTCGTCAGTCATCATCATTTCGTGTAGGTGTCACGTGCAATCGACCATGCACACTCTGGTGTCAGAGTTCTTCGGAACAGCCTCTCGGCCTCTGCCGTGGTTCCTTTAACGACTACCAGATGGCAGCCGGGACCAACGGCTTAACGTACTTTCCGAAGCACAAAATCATCTTTATTATCGGACCAATCAGGCGCAATGTCTTAACCAAACTGGAAACAACTAAACAAAGTATGCTTCCCGTGGGAATCGAACCTACGACCCCTGCCTACAGGCAGCAGGAATTAGTAGTAGACAATAGACATGCAAAGGGCTTTTAATATATATAAAAATGTGTATACATCGCCATATGTTATGCTAGTTATCGTGATAGCTGTTAATCTCTGTTTAAAAACAATGTACTTCCTTGTATGTACATAAAAGCGGCTTATTGTTCTGCAAAACAGTATCCCAACTACCTACTTCAAAAATATACAGAAGTGTCGTTCCAAGAACAAAGAACAAATATTTGCATAAACTGTATAAACTGCGCCGCTATACTTATGTTTATTCATAACATGCTTAAAAAAATGTCGAAATAAATGTGTTTTTATACAATCTTATTATATTAAGCCATTATCCGGCTAAAATAAGTCGACACTTTTTACTTTGACGTTTGGTCAACTGTCATTGTTAATTTGTTTTGGATGGATAATGGTTTAAACCTGGTACTAACGTTAGTCCTCGTTTTATAATAAGACTGATTGTGTTCTAGAACTAGAATATTTAATCTTTGTCATGAAAATCTTATTTGTATGTTTTGAAAATTTAATGTGCTAATAGATTTTGACTTTCTTCAATTACCTTTTTTACTTTTTAACTTCAATTACTTGCCAAGTTAAACGTATGATATTTGCACACCCTAAAAGCATTTGCTCTAATAATAATTGTAAGATCTTTATGTATTTGTTGTATTCATGCAAATTAACGATGGATTGCTGGTTATTAAAAAGTACTAATATTGTTCATAGCTAGCTTTAGAATAGGAATATTTGCATTCAATCTTCGTAAACCAATGAAATCTTAAAAACTGAACATTTAAAAATGTGATATATTCTCTTTAACATGAAAGGGAGCTGTTAATAAGTGTTAGTATAATCATTATATTATCTTTTGCCAACAGGTTAGTTTTGATTTAGGAATTTCATTAAACTCTTAACTAAACAGAACATTTAAGATTGTAATTTTTTTTAAATTAAAAAAAAAATGAGATAAAAATGTGAGTAAATCTGAAATAATCACTAGTAATTGAATTCAAAATGAATGATTTTAGGCTCCAGGGCGAACAGTAAAAGGAATCAATATCGATTTAAATTTACATCGTTTGGTTTGCATACCAAACACTGTGTGGTTGAGGGTTTATTCAAACTTAAGTCGAAGCATTACAAATCCCCAAGGATTGAACTTTGTTCAAGTAGGTACTACGTTTTGAAGGTAGATACGAATTCACACGTTTTATTACTCAGAGCTCAGTAGTTTCTTCCTTATTACTGTGAGCCACAGCACAACAAATACGTTACATGTGTTAACACGCGTGATTTCTATAAAAACAAAAATCAATTTTGGAGAGACTATCAAAACGTTGAACATTAAGTTAGCAACAGGCCGGCTATGATCACGTTCATATTATAAAAAATAAAGTTGCTATTGCCCTATATATATAAGCGAGTCATAATTTTGTAATATTTTATAGATAGTAATTCAAATATTTGTTCCTCAGATTAAACTAACTTGGAATGTGTAGACTAATTAGCGTTTTCAATATAAATGTAATAAATGGTTTTATCATATTCATGATGTGAAATAAAAGTTGTAAAGTATCAAACGTTTTTTATTTATTAATAAATAACTGCAAACCGTTTAAAGTACAATATTTTCGTTACTCAGGAGCAGTACAACAGCATTATATCGTATGTAAGGTAAATACGGTCGACTGCAAAAGTCCCTTATTGAACTGATTACGAAGGCAATAATAATAATACATAGGCATAAATAAATATTTTGCAATATTATGAACCTTATGCCACTAATATAAGACTTAGCTGTTATTTTAAATATTTAGCTACACACGGCTTTTAAAAAAAATAAATATAAATGGACTTTTTGCATGTGACCGTACTTATCTTATGAGGCGTATAGATCTCCATATGAAATACGAGTATTTGAAATATTTGCCCGGTGTACTGCATCTCTTTGTGCCGTAGCTAATACAGGCGGCTAGTAAATCATGCCTTTTCCACGATATTGAACAACTTCCAATTAAACGACATTATTTATACTAATAAGCATTCAGTAGAGATGCATACACAGCAAGTATGTCGAGAAATTTAATTAAAAAAAAATCAAGTGATATGCCAGTCTGCATAGGCTCTCTACTGATTTAACTTAGTCTTAAAGTACTATCGATATCACTGTTATTTTAAGGCCATGATGGCGCACAGGGTTATTTTATACTATTAATAGATTTTTATATGATATTTTTTATTGATTTTAAACAAGTTAGTGTTTCATCTTTGCCATCTCAGTCAGATAGTCAACACTGTGTTTTACAAATACATGACAATTTTATTAAATAAACGTTGTAATAGTGTTCATTTTTACAAAATTGTTGAATAATAATACTAACTATCCCTCAAATAAATAGTGTTCATAAGTTTTAAAGTGAAACGTATCTGCAAATACGAAATAACATCGACAAATTGTGCATTGTATAAAACCAATAAAAATTCGTGCGGGTATCAACGTATCGTCACCACGCAGCGGACGGCAGAGCATCCGCACGGTTACGCAGTCCGCGCAGGAGTGATTATCGCGTGCAGCGCTAGCGCAACGCGCCCGTGAGTAGCAGTGACGTGCGCTTCATAGAGTATCAACGCAGAAGGTTCATTCGCTTACTTTGTCTCTGGGAGGAAATTTACAATTGCATTACAGAACTTTTGGTGTATTGTCAAAATGAAGTGTGCTGGTTGTATGAAGTCTGGTAAAGATGCAAACACGGTTAAATGTACATCTACTTCTTGTGAAAAGAGTTTCTGCTCCTTGTGCATAAATATATCCGGCCTCACAGCGGAACGAAAAAAGGTATGGAAATGCCCCGAATGTTGTGCCTTAAACAAAAAGGGAGGTGATAATAGTCTTACTCCTATCCGAACTGGCAGTGAAAATGTTACCACTCGAAAGAAGACAGATTCAACTGGCAACGAATTAAATCAGCTAACTGAACAGCTTCGCATCCTCACTCAGGAATTCTCTTCTGTGAAGTCAAATTTGGAGGATCTCACACGCTCAGTGACATATAACAATGAAAGGTTGGATGAAATTATGTCCAAAATTGTCGCTACTGATGAGAGGATAAAATATCTGGAGAAACGGGATACAGAAGTAGACGCGCTGAAGGCGACAGTTACTAGTCTTCAGAAAGAACTAAATACACAAGAACAATTTAACCTCAGAAACGAAATAGAAATAGTTGGTGTTGATGAAAATAAAAATGAAAATCTTCACCACTTTGTTCTCGTGGCGGCCAGGAAAGTGGGAGTGGAACTGGAAGAAAGTGATATTGATTGGGTTTCACGAGTGGGACCAAGGCGGCCCCCTGTTACTACAGCGCTTCCCGAGGACAGACTGATTGCACCACGTCCAGTTGTTGTGAGGCTTCTCCGTCGCTCCAAACGCGACCAATTTTTGAAGGCCACAAAATCTCGCAAAAATATAACTAGCGCTGATTTGGAAGTCTCGGGCAACCCGAAAAGAGTTTTCTTTAACGAACGGCTCACAAAGGAAAATAGAGTATTATTTCGAGAAACACGGATCAGAGCCAAACAACAGGGATATGCATACTGCTGGTGCAGCCAAGGTACTATTTACATCAGGCAGCGGGAGGGACAGGGAGCCACCCGCATCTCTTCTGACCGGGACCTGGATCGTGTTCTACCAACTTATTTTTCCGCGGCTGCCGAAGCCCCGTAGCCTACTTTCAATTATTGTTCGACGTTTTTCTAACAAATTAGAATACATAAATCATTTTTATAGATTCCGGAACTTCATATACTTTTTCAATCATACTGAGACTCGTTTTTCCTGTTTTTTGATATTGTGCAAGGTTGTCATTACATACTTTCTTATATATTTTTGCTCGTTATTACGTAGAGTAATTTCTTCTGTAATTTTACAAATTTGGCTCTGTATTTGTCTGTTTTGTGAAGCGGGTCTGCATGTGCTCATCTTACTCATACCGATAGTTTTAAGAGTCATGGAATATTTTTCCTTAGCAAGTTATCAAATTATGTCAATAACAACACGCAAACAGAAATCCATTATTTTGCAAACAATATCTAGGTATAATTCGTATTTGGAAATAAATATGATTAAAAGGCCTGGTTGATGAAGAAATATTGAGAGGATTAGATTCGATAAAAATTAACTGTGAACTATTTTTTGACGAAGTATATTGTAGGGGATCATTTAAACCCACTCATGATTTTAAACTTTTATGTTTTAATGTTAGAGGGATTGGTAAGAACTCTGATGCATTCCATGTAGCACTACAACGTCTTGATGTAGTCTTCGATGTCTTGATACTAACCGAATGTCAACTTACAAATGCAACATTAATTCCTAACATGTCTGGGTATAATCATTACAGAACGGAAAAATACCATAATAAAAATAGTGGGGTCGTAGTTTACATTAGGGACATATGGGGTGCGTCGGTATGTGAACCGTCCATACTAGAATGTGATTCTTTGAGCATTCATATTCCAAACGTTATTGATATTCTTGCCATTTATCGCTCCCCGTCTTTTCGACAATTATACAACTTCTTATCTTCTCTCGAAAGTTACATCGGAGAAACGAATATTCCTTTTTTGATTGCAGGTGATATTAATGTTAACATAATAGACATCTTTAGTACACCAAAAAGTATGGAATACATGTGTTTCATGGCTGAGCATGGACTTCTACCAGCAATCACAAAACCAACTAGGGATCGCCGTTGTATTGATCATATATACGTAAAAAATACGGGAGACTTTGAAAGTGTTATAGGTATCGTATGGAAATGTGACATAACTGACCACTCTATAGCAATGATCGGTATGAACCTACATAAACAAAAACCCGTCAAACAAAGTCGTTTCATAGTAAAACGTGATTATGAAGCCATAAGACAGGAACTCGAGGAAATAGACTGGTCTTGTGTAACTGATCAAACAGATGTAGATATTGCTAACGATGTGTTTATGAAACTTCTTTCAGAAATATTCCAAAAACATTCAAAAGAAGTTAAAATTAGCAGAGGCAGATATAATCTTAAACCATGGATAACGCCTGGGCTCATGCGTTGCATGAGACATCGTGACCGTCTACACTTACGAGCAAAATGTGACCCAGACAATATTATTTTAAAAATCACATATAAACGCTATCATAATTTCTTTGTAGACTTATTAAGAAAGGTTAAAGCTGAATACGAAAAGAAAAAGATTACGGAAAATAAAAAAAACCCTAAAGGATTGTGGCGTACTATTAAGGACATATGCAGTCTAACGCACTCAAACAAAGAGCCCACAGGATTGCTAAAACAACCGGGTTGTCCAAATATTCAGCAATCTTTGAATCGAGTTAATGCACATTTCTCATCGATAGGCCAAAAATTGGCAAACAATATTCTTTCGAATACAAACAAAACGGAAGTAGAACTTGCTGCTAATATTAAATTACGAAACTCTCCAGTAAATTCTTTTTTCTTAAGCCCGACAGATTGTGAAGAAGTTGATCGCATTATAATGAGCCTACAAAATGATAAGGCTCCCGGTATCGATGGTTTTGGCAATTATTTGGTTAAATACGTGAAGAAAGAAATTCTGTGCCCCCTTGTTCATATATTCAACTTAAGTCTTCAAGGCGGCATTTTTCCGAATGCCTGGAAAATTGCTTGTGTATCTCCTATTTACAAAAGTGGAGCAAAGGAGTTATTGGACAACTACAGACCTATATCGCTTTTAATAACTTTTTCAAAATTATTAGAAAAGCTAGTCAATAAACGTTTACTTAGTTTTATAGAGTCACAAAATTTATTATCTGCCACGCAATTTGGATTCCGAAAGGGTAAAAACACTGAAGATGCCGTTACATTATTAACAACCAATGTAGCATCACATATAGATAAAGATCGAAAGTGCATAGGGATGTTTTTGGATTTAACTAAGGCCTTCGATACCGTTTCCGTTCATATATTACTTAAAAAACTAGATTTAATGGGAATCCGTGGCACCACATTGGCGTGGTTTGAAAGTTATTTGAAGGATCGGAGGCAGTGTGTCAGAATTGGCCATATCACTAGTAGCATAATGCCGATCAACTATGGAGTGCCGCAAGGCAGTATACTTGGACCAACCTTGTTTTTATTATACGTCAATGATATTTTTGACATTAATATCCCAAATTCCGACATATTGTGTTATGCAGATGATACAGCACTTATATTTCATGGATCAACATGGTCTGAAGTTCGTACTACTGCCGAGAATGGAATGGCACTAGTATCTCAATGGCTCCAAAGTAACTTGTTAACCTTAAACACTAAAAAAACAATGTATATGTGCTTTCATAAAACTGCTGCATCGGCACCCAGAAAAGCAGACGTAAAAATACGAATGCATAACTCATCATGTAGTACGCAAATATGTCAGTGTGATACACTTACTCACACAAAAGTGGTTAATTACTTAGGTGTCCAAATTGATGAGAAACTATCATATAAAAATCAGATCGAAGTCCTTTCGGCTAGGATAAGGAAGGTGGTTAGTGTGATGCGGAAATTAAGCCATGTTGCGAGCGTTGAGACTTTAAAGACGATATACTACGCGCTCTGTCAATCTATAATTGTATATTGCATCTCATGTTGGGGAAGTGCTGCTAAAACCTTCCTTATTCGAGCAGAAAGAGCTCAACGTGCAGTTCTAAAGATGATGCTTCGCAAACCATACAGATACTCGACATCAACTCTTTACAAGGAGGCTGGGGTCCTTACTGTGCGGCAGCTTTACATATTAAAAACTTCGGTACAAATGCACAAAGCAGTTTTGTCATCAAGTTATTATGAAAACTTAGTAGCTCGAAGAGTTTTTCGTGTTCCCACTCCTGTGGTTAACACTACTTTTGCACAAAGATTAGGAACTTTTATTAAAATACATATTTATAACAAAGTAGCGAAATTGTGTGACATTAAGTGTAAAACTGCATCTCAGGCTCGTATAATTATTTGTAAATGGTTAGCAACATTGACTTATGAAGAAACTGAGAAAATAGTGGAGATTTGTGTTTAAATTATTTATGTAATATTTGGAATCTTTATGTTACCTTCTATTATTGTTACCAAAATAAGCTCTGACTGAGAATTCTAGTGTTAATGTCTTTATATGTAATTTTTTCTGGCTTCCTCGATACAGGCTTGCCTAGTGAGGAAACCATTGGATAAGCTTCTTGTAAATAAAATTAATTCTGCAATATATGTTCGAATATAAATAGTATTAAGTCGTCCTGTACTATGTGACTATGTTGCAGTTAATAAAAATATTTTATTTTTTATTTTTTTATTTTATGTTTGAGCCTGTAGTTAATGTTTGAGATAACAATATATATTTCTCATAAATATATATTATCACCTAAACATCACCATATTACAATGAAAAGTAATAACCAAGCGAAGCTCGAGACTTATGCGTGAACGTTCATTCTGACATTAGTAGGACGGCTGGTCACCTAGCCCTCAGAACAATAATGTACTGAGACCTAACCGAAGTGTCTTTTTCTACATGGAATTAATAAAATATTTTAAGGTCAACAGTTGCTGCCTATTTGCTTCCTTCAAACTCATTAAACGGGGATTTGAAGTATGACGGCAAAAAAAATATTTATTCCATCTCCAGCTCCTGAAAAACGTGGAAGAACAATAACGCTTGGATCTGTCATAAATTGGCGCATTCGTTATTGCTCAGTTAGTGCTAATTTTGTCAGAAACTAGAGGTTAAATTTGCACCACAGACAAGGGCTTGTTACTGGTACCAAATTCCCATTATAAGTATCGGTATTACTATTCTGTTAACATTTTAACGGTAATATGGGGTACCGGTAATCTGGTAATTTAACGGTAATAATATTGTTAACAGTTAACGGTAAATTTACCGCTACTTGTTACCGGTACCAAATTCACATTATAAGTGCCGGTACTTCTGTTACAATTTTAACGGTAATCATATAGAAAAATAACGATAACTATATTGTTAAAAATTACGTTAGTTTTACCGGTACCTACGTGTTGTTGCTGTCCCGCATTAGACTCGCTCGACTAAAAGTGCCGCCCCATTGTCGGCCCCCGCCTCACGCCGCACATGCACAACACAGCAACGATACACATTAACAAAATGATAATTTTGTTAATGGTATAGCTACCGGTACTAAGTACCGGTACTGTTTACCGGTATTTAGTACCCAAATTTTACAGATACTTCTGTTATTAACGTTATTAAACTTATTGATACCAATTCAATTACCGGTACTGTAGTTTTATAGAGGTACCGGTACCAATCCAATTACCTGTACCGTTGTATTATAGAGGTACCGGTACTTGATTTTTACCGTTACCAAATGTACCGGTACCAATCCAATTACTGGTACTGTCGTTTCATAGAGGTACCGGGAATGAATTTAACCGGTATTCCAACCCCTGCTACAGACCCACCGTACTTAATATTATACAGTCTATAGCAGTAATGTCGATTGTAGCTATTTGAACAAGGCAAGTCGAGCACTTACAATACAATAGTAAAAATAAAGACTCAATTACACTGACATAAGAAAATTTAACAATATCTTCTTTAGGTTTAGGTTACCTATTGAAATCTGTGAAACAGATGAGGTGGATTTTTCTTTCATTTTTGAATGGCACATATAAATAGAGATTCGTTCTCTGTAAACGGTAACAAAGATAAGGTCAGTGTAAATGAAGCCAATTTTCTAGTGGTTGTACAAAATAATTCGGCTTTTAAATAACTGCGGAGACTGTTGGTCGTTTTGAAAATCTACAGGCAAGTTTATATGATGCTTATGATACGAATCTAGTGACAGTGAAAGACAAGTGTAAAGAAAAAAGCCGATTTATTTTATCAACCAATAAAAAACAAAGTATGATTAGCATCAGAAACTGTTCTTCTATATGAAATAATCTAGGTTTTATAGGTGTCTTTAAAATGTAATTATTGTTTATTAACTATGAATGAACAACGAGTATTTAAATCTTACGCGAGATCTATTAGTTACTTAAAATAATATCTGAAATATACATGGTTTATGTACTAACTAATCATTGAAATTAAAATCACATAGTCGAAAATGCTGAACATTAAAAACCTTTTTTTTAAAGGCCATTACTGGCCAGCGTTTGGTATTTACCATAGAGATAATATAATCCTGTATTTACCTACTTATTTATTTGTGTCAACAACCTGTTTGATTATGTGTTGAAAACTCAAATTGATCGAATTGTAAGTATGTCTTACTCATTCATTCAGAGTTCAGTGCCGTAACTAGCCTTTATGTGTCCCGTGCCAAATTTTACTACTGTGCCCATGATTACACCCTGTTCCTGAGCTCCGCAGGCACCGCCCTAGTTCAGTACAGTCTCTTAAACTAAAAATAATATTAAAATGAAAATATATATCCAGAAAGATTTTAATAAAGACTTTCTGAATATACATTTTATGTAAATACTATTTTTAATTTAAGAGAAAATTCAAGATATACATAAAGGGCTGGGTCATGTGTCTTGGTGGCTGATCTATCACAGTTTTATTATTAGAATTATTCTGATGCTAAGCACACGCTAAAACTAAGCTACAATATAAAAGAGTATTAAGTAGGAAAATACAACTAATAAATACTAATTTGTACAACGGAGACGCGTCGCGCCCGATTATGATAAACATTGCACATTGAAATTGTTAGTAGATTGGAGTTTGCTAGATTCACAGACAATATTATTGTCTGGGGCTAGATTTCATCTAACTATCAATACTGTAACAGGTACAATTAGTAGATAAGTATGTGTGGTTTTTATATTAACAGTGGACACATATTGGAGTAGCCTGATCAATTACTTTTTTTACGATATCTGGGAAGTGATTTTTTTGTACCCATAAAAATTAACCGTAATTTTGATATAACCAAGTGGTTTTATCAAAATAACGGTTAATTTGTTTAGGAAAGTATTGGATACAATGAGGTTTTTGCATAAATATGTGAAGCAACATATAGTCCGAATTTTCCATATTCAGAAGGGACTCATAAGTACCTCGCCGATTACAAAGACATCTAAGGGGTCACCTCCACAGGCGAGTGTATCGCGGCGATATTCTCGCCGTGCCATCAAATTTTTTTTTTTTAATCAAAATCAACACTGCGTTTTCATCGCGGCGATAATAACGATGTAAATAGGCGTAAACCTACGTCGCGTACTACGATTACTCGCCCGTGGAGGTGACGCCTAACAGAAACTGTGACGCATTTTCTCAAGGCGATTTTATCGTCTCATGTGTTCGGCTACTTATAGATAATTTTCACACAAACACAAAAAATCACAGATGGTTAGAATTGATTTAGAACCTGTTTATAAGTTATTCGAGAGCAAGTACAGTATAAATAGAAGGTAACTTCAACACTTATTCTAGCATGGGTAAGTGGGGCTCACGCCCACCTCTGCCACGGCAGGTACCGGGACTCGCTGGCCTGCAGCATGTTGGACACTCCGCCGTGGCTGCCCAGCGGGTACGGCGCCTGTACACAGAAACAGCTCTCAGTAGTATGGGGGAAGTGACGAAGTAAAAGCAGATAAAGAATCTTATTAAGAGGAAACACTGCGCTCGAGAGAATTGAAAAATAGGTAACTGTAAAATCTATTCTTGGCAAGCCGCCTCCCCCGCAGAGTGCGATAGAGACAACTAAAGCTTGTAGGTACCGAAAATACCTTTGAAAAGTACACAAAATTAACGCTTCGTAGTCCCCTATATTCTTCTCCAAAACTTAACCGATTCATTTTTTTTATTTTTATTTTATTTTGGCACAAACAGTCATATTATAGAATAATTAAATAAAAAATAGCAGTTTTACATAAATAGACATTATTTATATTAAATATAGGCTGTGTTTCTATGTTTTCTTTTTCTAATATAGGTAATTGCATCAAATTTTTTTTTTGATGTTTGAACCCAATAAGGGAACCAAACAAGGAAAATTTTACCAATTTTTCGGGTTTTTGAAGGTTCATAGGTATCTCTTTAAACAATTTATTAATAAAAAAATAAAACAGGAACATGATTATCTATCCATAGATTTTTTTGGTAAAAAATCATTGCTCTACTGGAGTACCAGTAGAGCAGCAGAGACAAGCGTAGTCCCCTGATTCCTCGCCGGATTACTATCGAATCGGATTACGAGGAATCGGAGGACTACGCTTGTATGGAAATACATACTTATATGTCTCCTATTTCCTCTTAAATTAAGAAATAAAGGGTTTAAATTTTTTTTTTTCCATATTTTATTTTTTAAGAGCATATCAAAATAACATTGTGAATGCAAAATAAAACACTTCCAAAAATAAATCTGATAAATAGTTCATATTATTTTGGTAAAAGCGAAGGACTGTGATAATGATATTTCCCAAAGCAACGAACCTCTACCTATCCATAGAAACGAATGATTTTCATCCATAGAAAAAATGTGTGTGCGCGTCGCTGGTACCAGTAGGTACTTAAACTTACGTGAGTGGACCCCAACCAGCGCTGCTTGATGAAGTCGGAGACTCGCTCGCCAATCATGATGGCGGGCGCGTTGGTATTGCCCGAGGTGACGGCTGGCATTATGCTGGCATCGGCCACGCGAAGCCTGTCGATTCCTTGCACCTGTGAGGAAAGAAGATTTTACAGAAGTATCCAGTTAGTCTACCAGTAAACAAAAAATTGGAAAATGCTCGCTGCTTTTCGTTACACATACCTAGATTGGACAAAAGTTGATAAAAAGGATCCACATAAAAATTGGGTTTAAAAAAAATGGGAACTCTTTGGCCTTGTCTTCCTAGTAAGAGACAAAAACGTAGTAAGTCATTTTCCATTAGAAATATTCATCAGATTAGGTAGCTACTTTGATATGGTAATGGTAACTGCAGTTAGCCAACCATTGCTCTCGGTCTGGATAATTAACAACAACAGGAAGCACTAATAAAAAAAAAATTACAGTTAACCACCGCCATATTGATGTTTTTGCATAACGTAGGTAACATGATCTCAAGCATGGTCTATGAAACTTCTGGGAAAAGTACTAATCTAACGTGACCTCACACTTCAAAATTGGTCACGCCGTTTATCCTACAGGAGGTAACAAAGGAACCGACATAGTCCAGCTGGTTTTGGGTAAGTCGTATAAAAAAACCGTTTCTCAGCGATGGGACACCCAAATAGGCCAAGAAAAGGGTTGCTTACCTGCAACAAGTTATCTACAACGGCCGTGGGGTCCCCCCGGGGCCCCATCTTGCACGAGCCGGCCTGGTGGTTCTCGGGCGCGGTCTGCATGCGTACCGCGCACTCCCAGTACGCGTCGCAGCCGAACTTGATCTTCTCGCAGCCGGTGACCGGCGTCTTGTCCAGCTTCACGCCGTATCTCTTCAAGGCCTTGGTCTCGGAGAGCTTGATGGCGAATTTGATGCCTTCGATGAGGGTTTTCACGTCGTCTGGGTGTGTTAGGTAGCTGGAAGTTATTTTCAATGTTCACTTAAGTAAATGCTAATATTTGATATTTCTGCTACGCTGGCTGGGACACTGCTTTACAGAAGACCTTTACAAGGGTAACTAGGAATTTACAACTAAGCAAAGCGCAGAAATTGAAACTTGTAGATAAACTTAGTGTAGATAGATACCACGGTTAATAGCGAAGCTTTTCAATAAGAAGGAAAATTGTTGGCAATTTTAACCCAGATAAAATCCTTAGGTATATGCACTGCATGAGCGCGCAGAAACCAAGAGCAATCTCATTACACCCTATTCTTTACATGCATGCTGTTTTGGGTAATCCTGACTTGCTTTGTGGCAAGAACATTCACAAGCTGGCATGGCATGGCATGATATAGTCGGGAATATTGGCTCTCATAAACTTGTGACTAGAAAGTCACAAGTGGCATAAAAATATATCAAGCTTGGCTAGATGGAGAGGATGGAGAATCTCGATAGCCATTTGTCCCAGTCCTCATCATTAAATAGCGGCCTTTAAGCTGTCATATGCCTTTGGGCAGCTTGAACACGACATTTAAAGGTACAGTCCCGGGACATTCAAAAGTAGAATAAATGGGTATCTCTTGGATAGGCGTGTAACATCCTCGTCTTCATCGTCACTTACCATCAGGTAGACAAATGCCTAATACAACATTTAGTAAAAAAAAAAAATCCAAAAAACAAGCAGGTATACTCACTTAGCATAAATGTTGGGGTACTGCGTAGGGTCAGCGCTGGCAATTTCCAGTCGTCCTCTGCTCTTGGGGTGTAGCACTGTGGGTATGATCTGTATGGTCCTGGAGCCGTTATCCAGCCGCTCTCCAACCATGCCAGTCTTAGCGCAGTCGGCCAGGAAACCTCCGAAGAAAAGTTGGATGTCGGGGTTGTCGTCCGCTGGGTTCGAGTATTTGGTGTTGATGAAGGCAGTCACTTCGGAGATACCTGGAAAGGAGATGTTTTATTTTGAAAGTGTGGTACAATGTTCATCAGGTACCTACTCAAAAACTTTTTAAAACATAACATCATGCAGAAACTTCATAAAGTACAGATTTCCTTTTATTTTTTGTTCCAATTAAGTATACCAATTTCTAAGTTAAGATACTTCATGGATGATTATTGAATAGTCTCCTTATAAAATAGATCCTGGTCATTTGAGGGCCATACCACACCCATACTCCGCTGTAGAATGTCAGAGCATTTTGCAACGTGACCCGATCAGGGATCGAATCGGAAACTTGTGAACCTCAAGTTTTCGGCATTGGTTTCACTCACAAAATTCAAAACGTTTATTCAATATAGGTTTCTTTGAACACTTATTAATTGATATATTTCACTTTTCAATAATTGTTGACGTCAGAAAATTACTTTAATGCCGCTTCCAAAGCGGAGTGCAGAAGAAGCGGCAACAAACTGAACAGCGCATTTTCTCCAAAAGACGGTCCCGTTTTTTGGAGAAAATGCGCTGTGCAGTGTGTATACACACACACACAGGGGTTGTCGATATAAAAGACCCTAAAGAGTACGTACCTGTACCGGACATGAGTCCGTCTCTGAAAAGCAGATATTCCATGGCCGTGGCCCAGTTGAGGGCTGCTGTGTTGTTATCATTGACTTGGAAGTTGAGGAAGTGGGCAACGTGATTGTGAAGGTTTTTGCCCACTGCTGGGAGATTGTGGACTAGTTTGACGCCGGCACGGGCCAGAACGTCGGGGTCACCGATGCCGCTGAGCTGGAGGACTTGGGGCGAAGCTACTGCGCCAGCGCTGAAATTTTTAAAATAGTGGGTTCATGTAACGTGCCTTATAAAATTGTAATGCTATCATCGTGATGAGGTATGAAGTGACACAAACTTAGGAATACAAAAATTTAGATTTATATTCATCTACACATGCCTTCCACTTAAATGTGGCCTCTGATTTTTGAAACATCCTACTCCGTGATAACTCGCCAACCCACCTGACAAGCGTGGTGAGTATGGCAATATCCTGTCATGGAACGAAGAATACTTGGATGAGGCTGATGTGCAGCAGTGAACTTTTATGGCTCTAATGATGATGATGACTCCAAATATATTTCTTTATCTATTGTATATTTGCATCATGAACACACTTTTCCAAGCCGACGGACAGAGCTGGGTGGTTGCATGTTGCTTACTTACCTTACTACAATTTCATTGTTAGCAAAGATCGTCTCAGTTCCACCGAAGCTGTTTCTGACTTCCACCGCGTAGGCCTGCCTAGTTGTCTGATTGATAAGGACTCTGAAAAGAAAAAAAACATGTACTTATATGCAATGGAAAAGTATATTAATTCTTGTATTATAATGCCTTAAAAATTACTAGCAAAAAGTATATTGAATTCTTGAATTAATGCCTTAAAAATTACTGGCGAAAAGTATATTGAATTCTTGTATTATAATGCCTTAATAATTACTGGCGAAAAATATATTGAATTCTTGTATTAATGCCTTAAAAATTACTGGCGAAAAGTATATTGAATTCTTGTATTATAATGCCTTAAAAATTATTGGCGAAAAGTATATTGAATTCTTGTATTATAATGCCTAAAAAATTACTGGCGAAAAGTATATAGAATTCTTGTATTAATGCCTTAAAAATTACTGGCGAAAAGTATATTGAATTTTTGTATTATAATGCCTTAAAAATTACTGGCGAAAAGTATATTAATTCTTGTATTATAATGCCTTAAAAATTACTGGCGAAAATTATATTGAATTCTTGTATTATAATGCCTTAAAAATTATTGGCGAAAAGTATATTGAATTCTTGTATTATAATGCCTAAAAAATTACTGGCGAAAAGTATATTGAATTCTTGTATTATAATGCCTTAAAAATTACTGGCGAAAAGTATATTGAATTCTTGTATTATAATGCCTTAAATTTTACTGGCGAAAAGTATATTGAATTCTTGTATTATTTTGCCTTAAAAATTACTGGCGAAAAGTATATTGAATTCTTGTATTAATGCCTTAAAAATTACTGGCGAAAAGTATATTGAATTCTTGTATTATAATGCCTTAAAAATTACTGGCGAAAAGTATATTGACTTCTTGTATTATAATGCCTTAAAAATTACTGGCGAAAAGTATATTGAATTCTTGTATTATAATGCCTTAATAATTACTGGCGAAAAATATATTGAATTCTTGTATTAATGCCTTAAAAATTACTGGCGAAAAGTATATTGAATTATTGTATTATAATGCCTCAAAAATTACTGGCGAAAAGTATATTGAATTCTTGTATTAATGCCTTAAAAATTACTGGCGAAAAGTATATTGAATTCTTGTATTATAATGCCTTAAAAATTACTGGCGAAAAGTATATTGAATTCTTGTATTATAATGCCTTAAAAATTACTGGCGAAAAGTATATTGAATTCTTGTATTATAATGCCTTAAAAATTACTGGCGAAAAGTATATTGAATTCTTGTATTATAATGCCTTAAAAAGCTGATGTAAAAGACTATTATCTAGATACTTGAGCTTCATCAAAAAATTGGTTGTCTGTAAAGTCGGTTTACGGACTGTTAGGACGAGCCACTCAACCGAGGTTTTAAAAAAAAGAAAAGACTTAGTAACGTTTGGAACCGGCGACCACCTCGGACCGATGCTTAGAGTAGACTGGCGAGATCGTGAAGCGAGCTCGCCTTCGAGGGTAAAAATGCTGACTTAGACAAAGTTAGGAGTAATAGGGTTGTCAGTCTTTTAACTAACATCCTAGGGATGTAACACCTCCCCCCATAAGACTAAACTTTGGGGTTGATACTCAAAGTTTATGGATTTTACAAATGTGTGCGGATTTTGGGGGGTGAAGCTTTTTTGATTTCGGGGTCTGATCGTGTAGGGTTTGTCTGTGAGTCATCTGGTTGGTCTAGGGGTTGAGAAATAGTCGTAGGCAGTTCTATGCGGTCAGGGATGGTCACAGATCTTTTTAATTTAAAGTAAAGTTTATAAATCACAACACATAATAGCGATATGATACAAAATATAAATAATACAGAATAGTGTGCCCCGTATTTAATTATATGAGGTTCCTGAATGATATCGTTTAATTCTCTAATAATTTTACTATTATTAAATTTTGAAAAGTCTAATTCTTTTAAGTCCAAACTTTTTAAATTTACTGTAGGTACATTTCCTAATATTTTATTAAATTTAGACAGGTTGCAACAGGGGTCACTTATAAGCTTAAAATCTAGGTTCACTACGGGTAAACTTATATTTAATACATTGTAATTGGGTAAAAGTTTGGTGCCTTTGCAATATGCCTTACAGTTTACGGGCAGATTGACCATACCGGTACCTATTATGTTTACATCTGTGGTTTCGGCATTTTCACAGTCTATGGATAGTTTACTCAGATAGGTTTGTATATATAGCCAGTTATTGTTTCGGAGGGGCTTCCAGATTTCTAGATTTCCACGTATAATTTCCGTTTTACACTGCACTGGGAGGTTGGATATCACTTTCGACAATAGTTCACTTTCACAGCTGGGGTTTATATTTGAGGAGAACACCGTTGTTATTTCACAAATATAGTTCTGGGGATCGACGTTTTTACACTTGTCCATCGACTCTAAATTACTGTAGTGGGATTTATCCTTAGTGATAGCGATGTATTCACTGCCGGGGATGATCATACTGAATGAGTCTGGTCTGGTCTCATTATGCGGTACAGGTAAAGGTACATTATGATAAAGGTAAAATTCTCGTGGGCTCACTAGGGGAATTTTTAATACAAATATAATTCTATTATCTATACAATAGCTAATTAATCTGGAAGTGCTTATAATACTATGAATTGAGTTTAAATTTAGACTTACAACTAGTTCTAGATCATTGGGTAGGTGCCTGTAATTATCGGCAAGCTCTTGGTATAATTGTTGTGGTGTTATAATTGAAGGATGTATGGTGTTAAGAGCACTAAACAATACTGCGTTAATTATGTCTTCTAATTGAAAAGATAGGCAGAGCAAAGATGATTCTAAATTGTTCATAACTGTATTTAATTGTGAAATAGTTGATAATTTATTCAAGATAATTGATTCATTTTTTAAATTTTCCGCAAGCTTGTCGATGGCCATATTTAAATTGTCATTATTAAATTTTAATTTATATAAGGTTTCATTATACGCAGATAATGTTGACCTTGTCACTAATATATGTTCTTTCATTAATGAGGCTATTCTTTTCTGGTCCTCCTGAACATGATTAATAGCATCATTATAATATACAGCATCATTCTCGTCTAAAGTACCAAATATGTGTTTCATCACAGTCCCAACACCACCTATCCACGCTTCACGTTTGACTCTATTATCAGTCATATGAGCTATAGATAGATAGTCTTTGGCTATTTCTTTAAAACGGTTAGTTAGAGGTTCAAGCATATTGTGACATTCCAGATTGTCTATGATTTCTGTTTGTTTACAAAGGTACCTAACTGTTCCTATTATAGAATTTATGTTTTCAATATGCGGTTTTATGTGGGAGACATCCAAGGGTGTCACTACGCTAAGATGTCTGTTAATTATTTTAGTTTTTCCTATATAATCGAAATAAACGCCAGCGCCGGATGACATTGGCTTGATGAAATCTGATACTGCCAATCTTGCCGTCATACTGAAAACATACATAAACCATGATAATGGCAAAACTTAAAATATAATACTACCTTACAAGCTACTTATATATTAGGGAAATAAAACATGTCATATAGAGACACGTATAATGCATACAAATTAGAGAGAGATATTGATATTGACTTATGGGGAACTAGGAAATACGCCTGCTAGCTTAATTTCATCGAAATGGTGTTTCACATGGCGTCGATTAATTAATAAAGTAAGGGTGTTGTTCCCGTGGATGGCAACAACCTTATAGGGACCTTTCCAAATGGGTGAGAGGGCCTTCCTCAGCCTCAAATGATTTTTTAAGTACACGTAATCGCCTACTTTGTATTGGATGGAACGAGTTCTTGTATCATAGTATGATTTAGACCTTTCTTTAGATTGTTGAATATTTTCGACTGCTTTTTCCCAGGATAGTTTAAGGCGGTGTTGGAGCATTCTAATATAGTCAGGGTAAGTGGTTAGATCTTGTGAGTATAATGAATCGGGGATAAATGCTTTATGTCCAAACATAAGCTCATATGGTGAGAATTTTGTTGTGCAATGCACAGCGGTGTTATATGCTAGAATGGCTGTATAAACATATCTGGGCCAATCATCTTGATTTTCATTTACGTAGGATTTAAGGTATTCTTTGAGAGTAGAATGACTTCTTTCTAAGGCACCTTGTGTTTGTGGATGATAGGGAGCAGACCAAAGTTGCTTTATTTTGAGGAAATTGCAGGTCTTTTTGAAGAGGTCTGACGTGAAATTTGTACCTTGATCAGTAAGTATGGTTTTAGGAATTCCGAAGAGGGAGATAAAGTGTACTAGGCAGTCTGTTGTCTCTTCTGCAGTAGTGCTACGCAGAGGGTAGGCTGCAGAGAATTTAGTGAGGTCATCTTGAATTGTCATGATATACTTAAGCTTAGCAGTGCCAGATTCGGGGAGTGGACCAACTATATCTAGGGCAACTCTTTGGAATGGACTAGTAGATGTAGTAGTAATTTGCATTGGAGCCCGGTTGGTTCTGCGAAGAGCTTTGTTTTCTTGGCATAGAGAACAGTTCTTAATGTAATTTTCTATGTCAGATTTCATTCCTTTCCAATAATATTTCTCTTGGATTCTGGACAGCATCCTATTAACTCCTAGGTGCCCAGCGATTGGAATATTGTGATTATCTTTAAGGATTTTCTTTATTTCACTGAGTGAAGGAAATGCAATTTTATCATGGTATACATTTATAGTTATATCTGTGCTATGGAATATGTACATTAAAATGTTATATATTTTAGTAAAAGAATGCTGTTCGAAAGGATTTTTGAAATTGGAGATAGCGATTTCTTTTATATTGCTATCAGATGACAGTAAGTGTTTTTTTATAGTCTTTAGTGTCTTAAAGATTTCAGTATATGTGCAATCTTCGAAGTGATGAACCTTTGTGAAGATGAGGTAATTGTTTTTGTTACCTGAAGGTACCTTTTCAAAAGAATATAATTGTTTTTCGCTGTAAATAGTATCTTTAGGGTTAGTAAGCCCTTCTAGGGTTTCTAAGACATATGGATTGGATTCATCTAGATCTATAGAAGTAGGTATAATGATTGTTTTACATGAGGTCTTCATCAGAGATTGATTATGTTCTATTATTTTGGTGTTAAATTGCTTATTTTTATTATTTATTTCTTTAAGGAATTTAGAATAATCTTCATTGATTGGAGTATCATCGTGTACTAGGTTAGGTGTATGTGGAGATGACAGAGGTACAGGGTCACTTTCGGGCCTAGGATCTTCTCCATTGGGATTAGGCGGAGATGTGTGTTGTGGTAAGTCCCTTCTATTTTCAGGATTCAGGAGTTCTTGATTGGATGATCGTGAAGGTAGGGTTTCTTCTGTTTCAGGTGCCGAACCTTCCAGGTTAGTAGTTTTTTGATTTTTAGGGGTTGTATTGTCTTGAGCAGTAGTACTAAGGCCATCAGAGTTAGCAGGTTCACAAGGATTAGCGTTAGATGTAGTAGTGGGTCTATCTACATTAATATCTTCTCTTTCAGAAGGAAATGGGAAATCTTCGTCTCCTAGTAAGTCAAGACAAGGTAATTCGCTGTTATCGAGATTAAGTGGCGTAGGAGATTGTATTCCTAGATCTTCTAGGGTTAGAGGGCTGAAAGGAGGTGATGAGTGTGATTCATTTTCTTCGTTTCTAAGTATATCTTCTGAAAGGTTATTAGGATTTAGGTTCTGAGAATTATTAGGTAATATTGGATTTACAGGATAGCGGGAGAGTGCGTCAGCTGCTGAGTTGAGTTTTCCTTTTCTATAAATTACTTCATAATCGTACTCTTCGAGTTTGAGACGCCAACGTTGCATCTTGCTACTTGGGTCTTTATGATTGAAAAGCCATTTAAGAGGTCGATGGTCTGTTATAATTTGGAACCTACGGCCATATAAATAGGGGCGGAAGGTTTTGCAGCCAAAAACAATAGCTAATAATTCCTTTTCTGTGGTGCTATAGTTGCACTCACTCTTATTTAATGTACGTGAGGCGTATGCTATGGGCCTATCCTTTCCGACCGGGCCTTGAGATAAAATAGCGCTGACAGCGTGATTAGAAGCGTCAAATGAGAGGACGAAGGGTTTTGAAAAGTCAGGGTAACACAGTACAGGGGCTGAGGTAAGTTTTTGTTTTAAGTAATCAAAAGCGACTTGTTGTTGGTTCTGCCAACAGAAGGTAGTGTCTTTCTTCAAGAGAGATGTAAGTGGCTTAGCAATCTTTGAGAAATCGGGAATGAAACGGCGATAGTAGGATACCAGCCCAAGAAATGATTTAATATCTCTGGGGGATTTAGGAGTAGGGAATTCAGTGACTGATTTAATCTTATCTGGGTTAGGTTTGACACCATCAGCGGATATTATGTGGCCAAGATAAGCTACTTCTCGTCTTAGGAATTCGCACTTATCCGGCTGCAATTTAAGGTTGAAGTCTCGCAATCTTTGGAATACAGAGGCTAGATTTTGAATTTGAGATGGCAAATCGAATGAGTATATGACTATATCGTCAAGATAAACGAAACAACGGATGCCTTGTAAGCCTGACAGGGCTGTGTTCATCAGCCGCTGGAAGGTAGAAGGTGCGTTTTTCAATCCAAAAGGCATTCTGGAAAATTGAAAATGACCTTGAGGGACATTAAAAGCTGTTTTTTCAGCGTCATTGACTTGTATCTGATGAAAACCGGAAGCTAGATCCAATGTCGAAAAGTATTTACTATTGCCTAGTTGATCTAGAATTTCAGTTATCTGAGGAATAGGGTAAGTATCTCCGATAGTGACGTCATTTAATTTGCGGTAGTCAATGACTACACGCCATTTTTGTTGACCTGAGGCATCTAGTTTTTTTGGTACTACCCATATGGGTGAGGACCAAGGAGACATAGAAGGTTCAATTATGCCTTGGTCGAGCATTTGTGTGATTTGCTTATCTACTTCTTTTTTGTGAATTTCGGGAAACCTATATGTTTTTGTGTGAATGGGTTCATTGGATTCCGTTTTTATGTCGTGTCTTATAGCGTTAGTACAAGTTAGTCTCTCATCTGGAAGGTGAAAAATATCAGAATAATCGGCACAAACTTGTAAGAGGGCCTCAGTTTCTTCACTGTTCAAATGATCTGTTCTTAATAATTCTAAGACACGTTGTGTCCTAGTAACAGAGTCCCTTTTCTCGAGGTAGTTGTTAGTATAATTTATAGTAGTTGTTTCAGTATTGTCCTGATGAAGTATTTCTGTAGAGGTAAGTTTTAGATTAAGATTTGCTCTTAGATTAATTGGAGTTTCAGAGATATTAGCCACGGTTAAATTAATTCTTTTGTTTTCTTTAACACGGACAACACAATTAGCTATGAGAAGATGTTCGGATGGGCTTTGATCCAGGATAATTCCTTCCTTGAGGTTAGGATTTGATACGGTGCATTCGATAACTCTTTCAGTGCGAGCTGGAATTACGTAGAATGGGTCAGAGAAAAATAATTTAAAATTAGCTGTGCCTAGTTTTAGAAGTTCTTGTTGAAAGTTGATTCGACCTTGAAATTTATTGAGAAGGTCGTTACCAATAATTCCATCATATGGCAAGTCTACATTACCTACAACGTGAAATTCGTGTGTTATATATTTTTTATTGATATCATCTAAAAACAATTTCAAATCAAAGGAACCCAGAGTTGGTACGGCGTCCTTGGTAGAGTCAAACCCTTTAAGTTTCAGGATTTCGTTACGTAATGGCATTTTGGGTTTTACTGATGAATCTTTGAGAAGGCTTATTGAAGCACCGGTATCTATTAGAAGAGTGAGAGGTAAGTCTGAAGCTCTGGAATTAATTATAATATGTGGTAATGACCGCTTAGACGGGTCAAATGATATTTCATAAACATTTGTTTCAGAGTTAGTTGTGGGTTTTGCAGATATCGCGGATACAGTGGATTTAGTAGATAAATCATGTAATGAGGTAGGTATAGCTGATGTAGTGGATGATATAGTGGGCGCGATGCGTTTAGTACATGACGATGTAGGTATAGATACAGTGGAGAATTTAGTGGGCACAACGCGTGTGGCGCGTGTTGAGTCGGATATAGTGGATACAGTGGGTGCGCCACGTATGGTGCGTGGTGAGGCAGATACAGCGGATACAGCGAGAGATTTAGTAGGAACAGTGTGTGACGAACTGGATACAGTGGGGAATTCGGCGGACACAGCGCGCACGGCGCGTGATGGGCCGGATACAGCGGATGCAGCGAGAGATACAGTGGGCGCACCACGTATGATACGTGATGAGGCGGATACAGCGGAAGCTTCAGTGGGCACGACGCGGTCGGCGCGTGTTAAATTGGATACAGTGGATACAGCGTGAGATTCGGTGGACACAGCACGTTTAGCGTGTGATAAATTGGATACAGTGGATGCGGTGCGTGATGAGTTAGATATAATGTGAGATTCAGAGGGCGCGGAGTGTACGGCGCGTAATGAGGTGGTGTCTTTATAGTTAGGAGGGCGTCCCGTGCGACACCTGAACGGGACGTGGTTTAGTTTAAATCTTCTGGATTACTATTTGCTTCTTCAGAGCACTCTTCTCCTTCTTCAAGAGTGAAATTAATCCTCCTCATTTGGTTATCATTATTTAAAGGAGGTCTGGAATTAAACTGGTTCCTAATCTTATTATTATACTCTCGTTTACGGCAGTTTTCGATAGAATGGCCTGGAAATTTGCAGTATCTGCAGATCACTGAAGGCTGTTGAGGTTTTAAAGGAACCAAAGATTTAGAAGTAGACGGGTTTGAATTAGACGGATTCGAAGCAGAGGGGTTAGAAGAAAATAATGATTGAGTTCGGCGGGGTTTGTTATCTGCTACATTTCTCCTATAGAGAGTCTGTTGAATTCTCTCTTCAGAGACAGCAAAACTTATTGCCTCGCTTAGATTTTTAGGAGACCTGCATCTGACAATATTAGATATTCTAGGTTGCAACCCCATTAGGAAGTGGTGAAGGGCCAATTCCTCCATAGCGGCGGTTCGACCTGGGAGTTCTTTGATTTTCGTATTATTGAGAGAAATTTCGATCAGAAGTTGAGATAGGTAGGTTTCTATACGTAGTGCATACTGGCTCACGTTTTCGTTGCTATTTTGTTTACTTTCCTGTAGCTCCGATAAGACATGGGAATAATGTTTCCTTTCGGAAAACTGTGTCTTCAAAAAATCTTTTAATTGTTCCCAATTATTAAAATCTTTGATCGAGCAAGCGACTTCCGGCTTCCCTTGAAGCTGACATAAAATATATTTAAATAGTATAGGCTTCTGCGTATTACTCGCTAGTTCGTATGCATTATTACAATTAACGATAAATGAATTCAGTGTCTCCCTATTGCCGTCATAGGGTTTGATAAATTTTAATAAAATGTTAAGCTCTAAACTAGGAGCTGGTGTTGAGCTTAGGGTCTTTTTACCCTTTCTACCCTTTTCTGCGGGGCTAATAGGCCTCTCTTCTTCAGTGTCTGAAGGGAGATCGACACCCATTGGCACTGAGAGCGTGTCTTTTGATGATTTAGCATCTAACATGTTGCTTATAGAATATAATGTTATAATAAAATAAACTAAATTAATTGCTATTACACGTGTTAACTTTTATGCCCAACGAGATTAAGTTAAAATACAATACACATTAACACTGATTCGGTAATCACGTACAGTTCTAGTTAAAGTTTGATAAGAATTAGAACAATAGACCAGACTCACAGTAACAATGTTGCACAGGCGACGGCATTCATGGTGTCGACGGCGTCAGGAAGCGGGAATCGAAATCCCGGGCGATAAGGCGTTTCAGTGAAGTCGAATTAGCACTCACTGAATACGGTTGGAGAATAATGAATTTAGTAGAAGTATTTTACACTGGGTGCGTGGAATGTACGAGAGTAAAGAGATTTATGTGCAATTTGAAAGTACACTCTTCGAGGCACTGAGTTGAACTTTACCGGTATAGGGTTGCGGCACAAAGTTTGTATTATTATGTTTTGAAGCACTCGTTTCTTTTTTACACTGTTTCACTTTCACTGGTACGGGTTGATGCACAGTTTATTTTTGAGGTACAGTCTTACAAAAGGATGTAGTAGATATAGTAGAGATAGAACTGGAATCAGTGGGAACGGAGACGTACCGAGGATACTTTTTGGTATCCCTTATAGCTGCCACCAATGTTAGGACGAGCCACTCAACCGAGGTTTTAAAAAAAAGAAAAGACTTAGTAACGTTTGGAACCGGCGACCACCTCGGACCGATGCTTAGAGTAGACTGGCGAGATCGTGAAGCGAGCTCGCCTTCGAGGGTAAAAATGCTGACTTAGACAAAGTTAGGAGTAATAGGGTTGTCAGTCTTTTAACTAACATCCTAGGGATGTAACAGGACGATAATTTTATGTGATAATGGTGGAAGAGGGATAGATGCGTCACAAGCTGAACGCTCGCTTAGGCCGATTGTCTCTCTCTATCGATTGTTCCGCGCTTTCGCTTGCACTCCTTTAACTACCACCGTGGTCCAGTGGTTAAGGCGTTTGCCTGTAGACCCGGGGGTCGTGGGTTCGATTCCCACGGGAAGCATACTTCGTTTAGTTGTTTCCAGTTTGGTTAGGACATTGCAGGCTTAAATCACCTGATTGTCTGATAATTACGATGATTCCGTGCTTCCGAAGGCACGTTAAGCCGTTGGTCTTGGCTGCCATCTGGTAGTCGTTAAAGGAACCACGTCAGAGGCCGAGAGGCGGTTCCGAACAACTCTGACACCAGGGTGTGCATGGTCAATTGACCGTGACACCTACTCGAAATGATGAAATGATGATGCTTGCACTCGAAACGTGACACTTTTTCGTGAGTGCAGTCGGTGTTTATCGATTTATAAGACGTTATAAAAAAATGAAATGGCAGTTTTGCTACGAGTATACCTGGTGACTGTAGCGTTCAGCATAATGTGCAGGTTGGGCCTGTTCTTGGCTGGACGAAGGAAGGCGCGTGCGACTGAGAGACGGGAGCCGTTGCGGTTGGTTGTCTGTGCGATCATAAAGCCGGTGTGGTGCTGGCCGTTCAGGTCGTGGGATTGGTAGCCTGGAATGTGGAACAAATACATTTAATTATTTGGCGGTATTTATCTATTTACGTTTACAATCAGAATCGGAATCAGAATCAGAAATCATTTATTGTTAAATGATTTCTGATTATACGAGCCCACAATCAAAGATTGTTACAAAAAGATAAAGTTAAATAAAGGTAGCATTGTCTGGCAGTTCACTTTTAGGACATTGTGAGAGTGAAATGACGGGATGCTAGTGCTACTTTGTGTTTAATTTGATTCTATATCGATATATGCAGAGTAGAATAGGACCACTCCAAGTCTTCCCGTGGATGTCGTAAGAAGCGACTTAGGAAATACAAGCTAAAGAAAGAAAGCTCATAAACATCAATGAGTCCTCTCCAACCCGTCTGGCCAGCGAGGAGAGTGTAGGCCAAATCCTCTGGTTGTTCTGGCCAAGTATGGCTCCGGTAGTACAGGGAGGGTCATGCTCCTGCAGTGGAGACTAAAAGGACATACATATAATGTAATAAGGATACATTCTGTAACTTTTTGACGAAGCATGTTGTGGATACTTTATTGTAATATACCTAGTCTGTGTTAGATTTGTGGTGAGAAACTTTATGAATTTACTCTAATAAAATTATATTAGGATACATATTATTTATTTATCTAAACCTACATCAAACTACATAATTTATATATCACTATATGATATGCTGCAACTAGAAATCTACAGCTGAGATAATGTATGTCCCTCGGAATATAAGAAGACGTGTCACCGTGTCAGAGAATATTGATTTATTTTTACTTATAAAAATATGTTCTTCCCCCGTCAATGATCTGTAATTTACAGCCTTTTTAGGGCCCTGTGCCTTCCAGTTATACTTTTAGGATTAATTATGTTTCTGGAATATAATATTGGATAAAAGAAAGTAAGAATAATTTTGGAAATCTTGTTCTGTGTCTATCACAAACGGAAAAACTTAAGTACAAATTCTATCCAACAAATCGGATAAGAAAGTTAGTTTAGTTAAATAAGTTACTTTATATTGGCATAAAATCAGAGGGTTCTAATCTCAAAATCGGCGTACCGCAAGGGTCAATTGTAGGTCCTTTTCTTTTTCTAGTATATGTCAATGATTTGCCTTACATGGTTGAGAAACAAGCTGGTATGGTGCTGTTTGCCGATGACACATCTCTGATATTCAAAATGGACCGCCATAGTGATGATACTAGTGCGGCGAATAGTACCTTGTCTGCAATTTCAAATTGGTTTTTAGCCAATAATCTTATATTAAATGCCAAAAAGACCCAATGTGTTAGGTTTACTCTTCCCAATGTGAGGCTAACATCTGTTGACATACTGATAGATACGCAAAAATTAGATTTTGTGGATAATACTACATTTTTAGGAATTACAATAGATTCAAAATTACAATGGGGCGCCCATATATCTAAAACTATCTAATAGACTTAGCTCTGCAGCTTACGCTATTAGAAGGATCAGACAGTTGACAGACGTGGCAACTGCTAGGCTTGTATACTTTGCATATTTTCATAGTTTAATGGCTTATGGCATACTTCTGTGGGGAAAAGCAGCCGATATAAATACTATATTTATATTACAAAAGTGAGCGATCCGTGCTATTTACGGCTTGGGTCCGAGAGAATCTCTCAGAGAATTGTTCAAAGAAATAAATATCATGACATTAGCTTCCCAGTATATATTTGATAATATAATGCACGTAAGGAAAAATATTTCGCTTTTCAAAAAAATAAGTTACTTTACAGATAGGCCATTACGTAATAAAAACAAATTATTTCTCCCGCGGTATAGGCTTAGCAGGGTTAGTGATTCGTTTTTAGGTAACTGTATACGCTATTATAATAAGTTGCCAGAATCAGTCCTTGATATGCCTGACAGACAATTCAAAGCGTATGTTAAACAGGTACTATGTAAAATGGCTTATTACAGGACTGATGATTTTTTAAACGATAAAAATATCTGGCCAAAGCTCGGTGCCGGACTCTCGTCATGATACTAATATAAAAATGACATGAATTGGTACAAATTGTACGTATTGTGTTTTGACTTTTGACATTTAATCAAAAATTTAATTTCTTGTTTCGTTACTATTCATTCATACTACAAATTGAAATTTATTTTACGACATGACAATGTAAGCTCAAGTCCACACATTTAGTTCTAAGTATGTCGTAGATTGTAAGTTGATGTCATTTGGAGAAAATGCGCTGTGCAGTTTGTTGCCGCTTCTTCTGCACTCCGCCTTGGAAGCGGCGTAAACTTAGCTTTAAGTAACTTATTGACGTCAACAATATTAATGTTGTAAATAATAATGTGTAATTTAACGTTCACCAAATGATATTTAAAATATCTTACGATGAATAAAATGTTTTGACTTTGACTTTGACTTTGACATTGTGAATCTTACCCAGTTCTTCTCCGGCCTTCACAATACTAGAACTCAAAGGTGGATGGTACGGGAACTGAGACACTGTCAGTGGTCCTCCAGTCGCATGGTATCCCTGGTCCATTTCGTTTAGTTGCTTATTGTCTTCTGATTTTAAGAAGTATGGGAGTACGTCGTCATACGACCAGCCTTCGTTGCCAGCAGCTGCCCAGCTGTCGTAGTCCGCACGAGAACCTCGGATATACATCATGCCGTTCATCACCGATGTGCCACCAAGAACCTAGATTACAGAAAAGGCATTGTACAGATTACTGCGTCAAGTCTCATTCAATGAAATGCAGGTTAAAGAAATAAAAACCATAAAGATAAATTTTAAGGTTTCGCGGTCACAATCATCACATATTATTTTCACTCCGGGACTAACTGCGACTTTCTTCTAGAGACAAATCTCAAAAACAAGAGCATCAAACAGGACAACACTGGTAAGACTTAAGTTTGTAGTCATCTTTATGTTCATCATAATTTCGCGAAGGCGACACAGTCGATCGACCATGCCATGCACACAATGGTGACAGACTTCTTCGAAACTACCTCTCGGCCCTCTGACGTGTTTCCTTTTACGACTAGGTACCAGATGGAAGACGCGACCAAATATTTTTGTTTAAAAATGTTTACGTAGCTGTTGAGATGTGTTACAAAGAAGATGTCTGTAGCTTGGGAAGACATATAAACAAGTAAAGACTTAGGCAATATTACTTGGAGTATTTGCGTTGACTTAATAACGGTGGTGGTCTGCTTAAATCACCAGAAATTACATATACGTCGGTTGGATGGATGCAACTATCTTAAAATAAAAATAAATGTTGTTTTTTCTCACCTTTCCTCTAGGCCAATAGCATTTCCTGTCAGTTTCTCCGAGACACGCAGCAGGCTCTGGTTGGGTGGTGTACCCCCAGTCGATGCTGGACCCTATGAAGTTCAGGAACATGGACGGCACTTGCGTACCCGTTGGCTCGTCGAAACCTAGAAATGTACGAGTATGAAGTTATTCCATTATTTGTGCTTAGATAACAAGTACCTAATTCCTTCCACAGATAACTTAATCATCTCAAGAACAATGTATCTCCATAAGGTATAGGGATCTTACCTACATATAAATTTGGCGAACTCCGCGGCGCAGTGGTCAACATGCCTGCCTGCAATACGAGGGTGCCCGGGTTCGAATTCCGGTCTGGTCATGATGGAAAACGATATTTTTTATTGACCTGGGTTTTGGATGTTTATCTATATAAGTATCTATTACAAAATATAGTATCGTTGCGTTAGTATCCTACGACATAAGTTCACAACTTACTGTGGGGCTAGCTCAATTTGTGTGATATGTCCCCATATATTTATTTAATTATTTATTAAACTAGCTTTCGCCCACGGTTCCGCCCGCGTCAATGTCGATCCATCGGGAATAGTACTTTTTCCCGGGATAAAAGGTAGCCTATGTCCTTCTCCGTACTCCAGAGAACTTGTATGCAAAATTTCATGATAATCGGTTCAGTAGTTACGGCGTGAAAGCGTAACAAACAAATAAACAAACAAACTCACTTTCGCATTTATAATATGAGTAAGGATAAATAAGAGACGCCAACTTTTTGACCTTGAAACGGCTCGGGTGTTCTCCCTCTTTCATATTCATAAGTGTGCAAATGGGTCAAATATGTTGGATTCACATATTTCTATGTATAATCTTGGTATTCCTCTGGAATGGGTTATTATCATCATCATTTCATCAAGTCACGGTTAATCGACCATGCACACCCTGGTGTCAGAGTTCTTCGGAACCGCCTCTCGACGTGGTTCCTTTAACGACTACCAGATTATGGAATGGGTTATGAAATCTGTATTTACTGGAATGTTGAGCGCGCAGCCTTCAAGATTACATAGGGACATTTGACCTTACTGCACCATATGCCTTTAAAATCTGGTAAAGGCGTTATCGTTACCGGGTATAGTCTACCCGATAACGATAATGCCATTACCAGATTTTTACGTCAGGAATCATAAAGTTTGAATTGTTAATCTATTTTCAGACCTCCCTTCTATTAGTTTTAAGAACATTCAGTCAAACATCTCGTCGGACAACAAAATGTTGCATTAGTTGTTCTATTACCTGCTTCCAATAGCAAGACCCTCCATTCGGGCACTTCAGATAACCGGGCAGCCACTACCGATCCCGCTGATCCTCCGCCAACCACAATGAAGTCGTACACTGAGTCCATATGCCGTCGGTACTGGAATCAGAAATAGATTTTACGGAAACTATTTTCCACTGAAATTGCCTAATCTTGTGCTTTTGGTCTAGATATGTATAATCGTATGCACAATAGCGTTTTGAGAATATTGATGATACTTGTGAGTTGTGAGTGAAATGGTCAGTCTTATTTAATTAAGAAATACAATATGGAAAAAAAAATTTCAAGCGGGCGGGATTTGAACCTGCGACTTTCAGTCTATGTACGACTTAAATTGCTAAGGTAAGGACTTAAGGTCGCAGGTTCAAATCCCTGCCGCTTGAAATTTTTTCACCATATTTTATTTCTTAATTTAATAAGGGTATATCAAAATAGCATTGTGAATGCAAAATATAAACTTAAAAATATTGAAATGGTCAGCCTGGTGGACCCAACGGATGAACGATCTGTGCGGCCATATAAATCGACCCACCAGTGACGTGGTGGGATAGGCGAGGTGAAATAAGTGGCCGCAGCACTGAGGCGTCTGTATTGCGTAAGTTGCTATTGGGTAATAAAGTATTGCTGCTTGTCAGTGTGGCTTCTCCCCTCTGACTATGACATGTCCTAGGTGCCCAACCACCTGTTCCTTGGAAAACTTATATTCCGCCTTCGAGAGAGGTATAGGAGTGGCCCAATAAAATTTGACATAAATTCAGTCCATCAATACGCTAAGAAGAAGAAATATTATCCAAGACAGCAACTTATCGAACCTTATGATTCTGTGATGTTTCTGGTGATAAGATTTCAGGAAACCTTCATTAGCCATGGCTTCCATGGTGGTCTGGGAGAAAAGAAAAAAACGTAGATGTGCCAGCAGCTTCTGTTTCCGAGCAGATCGTAAAAGCTGATCGACGGAATGGACGAAATTCTGCGGAATCACTTCAATAGGCGATGTGGCTAGCAACCCATCACTATCTTGATTCAGTTTTCCATCTACACGCCCTCCAACATGCTAAATGTGGCCGTCAAGTTTTATAGACCTAGGCTCTGTCTACCCCTGCAAGGGAAAAAGACGTGATACTATGTATGTATGTGTTCATTAGCCAGATATTGTAAGCCACAAGGTAATGACCATCTTTGATAATGTGGAAGTGTGACGTCTGCGATGCTATGGATGTGAGTCACGTGATTTCAAAAATAAGAGTTTTCAGGTAGGTTTCAGTAGTCATGGACATATCAACCACGAGAAAGTACCAACAGTGTAAACGGTCTTTCATCTTATGCTTGGACTTGCAAAGATCCCGTAGTTCTTGATGGTTCTTTTGGACAATTATGACCCACGGGGTCTTATAGAACTAAAACAATCTCATCGCTGTTTTGAGTTTAATGGTTTTACATTGTTTTGTTGTTTTCCGTGTGCGTAAATGGCCAACACTGGTGTCAAATTTTTCAGGCTACCCAAAGGCAGACATGGCTTAACGACTGCCATAAAAGATGACAACAGCCGGGACTATCGTTTTAACGTGCCTTCCAAAGCACGGAGGATCTCGAGATATTTTTATGCCACTTACGGTCACCCAACACAACAGGGACTGCGCCCAGGGTTGTTTAATAAGCGTAAGCGATTTCAATGCTCCGACTAGTATTGTGCCGTGCTCAAAATTTAGCTCCAAAACTCATCTCTAGATGGCAGCAGTGGACCTGCTGCCGTCTAACCATCCTGCTGCCATCTAAGTATTCTATCATCATCATCATCAGGTATTTTAGTCTCCACTGCAGGAGCATGACCCTCTCTGTACTTCTTCTATCGAGTCGTAAAATGGCTATATATATATTTTAAATAAGTTTTGACCAGTGTTTCGCTACCATTTCTTTACTACCGGAGCCATACTTGGCCAGAGCAGACAGGCGATTTGGCCTACACTCTCCTCGCTGGCCAGACGGGTTGGAAAGGTCTCATTTATGTTTATGAGCTTTGTTTAGCTTGTATTTCCTCAGTCGCCTCTTACGACCTCCATGGGAAGACTAGGAGTATTCTACAAAATGTATCTGTTCTTCCAAGAACTGATGCTAAGCATGCGTTTTTGCCGCCATCACGGTGGAACGCATTGCAATGATTATCATTTCCTGAGCGTGGCGTGTCTATGGCTTGATTAATATCATTAGTCAGGATATGAGCGGGTTCCCAGCATTGTTGTTTTTGCCGTTGCTTATCATTTCATAGTTTTCTTTGCCTATCTCGTACGTAGATATGGTAGATAGTCTGATACAAAGCATGCAAATTCGTTTTGTCTGTTTGGAAATTATATAATTGTTTTGTTTTTACCCCCAACGGGAAAAGGGGGGTGTTATAAGTTTAACCGCTATGTGTATGTGTCGTCCGTGACACCTTAGCTCTTAGCGCGGCGTTAGCCTAAGCAAAACTTTGTTAAGATGTTTATATTGTAATATGTTACCACCTAAGAAATTTAGTAAAGATTTATTTACCCGAAAAAACGGAATCCTATAAGGATCACTCGGTTGTCCGTCTGTCTGTGTATCTGTCAAGATTTTTTTTTGCATTATTTACTATTTTTACATGCTTGATACTAAGTGGTGTCATCTCCAACTGCAACTCCGGTGGTTACAGACATGACATTGGTGCTTTTCTTCCATTCATCTAAGTGAGTTATAAGTACACCTATATCATCCTTCCGTACCAAAATTCAACAAATTCCTATCCTTATTCAGCTTAAAAATGCTTCCGATGGGCGGCACCGTCGGAAGCACAATAAACGAAGGAAACTGCGTTCGCCAACCCGCCTGCCGAGCGTGGTGAGTATGGCAATATCCTCCCTTAGAACGAAGAAAGAATGCTTGGGAAAGGCCTTTCAAGTTTACTTTAGTTAGCTACAATTTTGAATAAATAAGTTTAACTCCGTTGATAAACTATTTTACGGGTTTTGACTGCAACGGAAAATTTACTCTTTCTGTATGATGCAATTTTCTTCACGAATTTGCATGGTATAAAGACATTACAATAGTCCCCTTTGGACGACAGCCCTTTAGAAATCGTTTCGTGATGATGTCGTGAGTCGTGACACGATTGCGACACGACACGCACTTAACATAACGGATGCAAATCGTTGCACCGAGAGGAAATGGCTTTGATTCCGAATCTCTCACGAGTTTATAATGTTTATACCAGAGTGCAGTCACGGCAATGATCTAACGTAACCTTAACTACTTATTCCGACTTTTTTGAGTGTGGCTTACAATTATTCATCATCATCGTCATCAGGTCTTTTTAGGCTCCACTGCAGGAGCATGACCCTCTCTGTACTACCGGAGCCATACTTGGCCAGAGCAGACAGAGGATTTGGCCTACACTCTCCTCGCTGGCCAGACGGGTTGGAGAGGTCTCACAGATATTTATAAGCTTTGTTTAGCTTGTATTTCCTAAGTCGCCTTCTACGACATCCACGGGAAGACTTGGAGTGGTCCTATTCTACTCTGTCGAAAACCACACGGCTAGCGAAAACCACACGGCTACAATAATTGCTAATGACTAATTACACAGCAGTATGCTCGACTATGCTTGAGGTTTTTGAGGTTTGACAAGAGCGTAATAGCACTACAACTACTGGAGTTCAATTTCCCTGCAGGCATTTGGTAGCAAACAATGCTTATGTATATTCAAGTTTTTTACTCGTGGTAGAGCCGTGGCAAACTTAATATTTGCTAGTAGCATGAATGGGCTGGCTCGACCGGGGAAATACCACAATCACAGAAAATTGACGATTGAGCACAAGCTTTACCACTTCTATGCTTCGTTCGGTGAGTGAGAGAGCCGAAGGCCCGTCCTCCCCTTTCTCCCTATTCCCATGTCCTCCTGAAAGGCCAGCAACGCTTCTGCGCTTGAAAGGCCAGCAACGCCCTGGTGTTGCAGTTGTCCATGGGCAGGGTTGATCGCTTATCATCAGGTGATGCTGGCTTGTTTGCCAACCTATAACATAAAAAAACTCACGCTACCGACAGAAATCATTTCTGCTAGTAGCAAAAATGGGCTGGCTCGTCCGGGGAAATACCACACTCTCACAGAAAATCTAGTAGTTTGGGTAGAAGTTTTATCGCTTCTAAGCTTTGTTTGAGTGAAAGACGGAGGACCACTCTTCTCATGCTCTCTCATTTCCTCGTCCCAACTCCTTGAAAAGCCACACTACTTGTTACCTGTGCTATTCTGGGAGACAAGGCTTCTCCAAATCTCGCTGGCTCCTTAAAAACACCTCCATTAAACTCACGAACAGCGCTCCTGGCGGTCAGCTGTGTCTTAACATCATAGTTACCTGAGCTCTCCCACACGGGTCCTCCAAGTCACACTGGCTCCTCAGGAACACCTCCAACAGCCCCATGAACAGCATAAAGGCGCCGCCTCCGCACGTGGCGGCCAGGGTGGGCCCCGGCTGCGACATGGGACAGTCGCACGTCAGCGCCATCTGCAAATAATAATTATTAAAATTTTAACCTATATTCAGTTATGTAGTAGGTATATAAATATCATCATCATCATTTCGTGTAGATGTCACGGTCAATCGACCATGCACACCCTGGTGTCAGAGTTCTTTGGAACCGCCTCTCGACCTCTGACGTGGTTCCTTTAACGACTACCAGATGGCAGACTACCAACGGCTTAACGTGCTTTTCGAAGCACGGAATCATCTTTATTATCAGACAATCAGGTGATTCAAGCCTGCAATGTTCTAACCAAACTGGAAGCAACTAAACAAAGTATGCTTCCCGTGGGAATCGAACCGACGACACCCGGTTCTACAGGCAAACGCCTTAACCACTGGACCACGGAGGCAGTTAAAGGTATATTATTATATAAATATATATTCGTTTATGTAGAGGTATATAATTTACTGTGCCGCTCTGATATGATTCCTACCCTAAGTTAAATATATATAAGTCCGCCTTTGTTATTTTCTTTTTAGTTGTTTGTTTGTTTGTTTTTATGGTGCAATTAAGAGTATTTTCTTTCTTTCTCCTTTCTTTTTTTTCCCACACCTAAACGATGAAAATTGTTTGTAGTAGGTTTAGGTGACGAAAATCGATCACAGTGGAATAGCCAGGTAATTTTAAATTAAATTGCTATGTATCATGTATTCTGGCTACGATGTTTAGTGCAATTCACTGATTATTTAATGTTAATATGACAATGAAATCTTGAAAACGCTGGCGCCCCACTTAGAAGTGCATGTAAGTTGGAAATTTTAAAAATATAATAATATACTTCCCTCGGGTATTACCTATCTTATAACCCTGTTTAAGGTGTATGCAGCAGGTATATGTATAATACATTTTTTGTTATATTATTTTTTTAACTTTCGCGCTTTAAACAAGACATATACATAATTATGTCTCAATGCGACACGATGGATGTAACTCCATTGAAACGTCAACGGAAACAAATAATAAAAAGGTTCTTCTAAGTCCCGTTTATATACATAATTATGAATTTTTTGTTATGCCTAAATTCATGCACTTTCATAAATATCCATTTACATATCCAGGTACCTAATAGAGAAATTTACTCCGAAGTTAATTTATTACATCACGCCATATCTTCATACCCAAGATACAATCTGTCAAGTCAAGGCCCTCGCAACACCGCCCAGGGCGGAGTAAGTGGTTTGTAACTGATACTACTAGTGGTTTCGAAGGGCAGATCTTATCTGGTGTCTATGGTCACCATGGTTGTATTACACTACTGATAGTTAATTAGATAGAGACGCCTACATTGATTATTTTGAAACCAAATTTGGAAGGCACCGAGTTTGAACCCCACAAAGTCTGAGTAATAAACGTCAGAGTTTGTAGTCAAAGTCAAAGTCAAAGATTTTTATTCAAAATTGGATACATGTATCTCTTTTTGAACGTCATATTTTTATTTCATATATATTTTTTTATATATGCAAAATTGTAATACTACTAGCGTTTCGGAACGACCACTGGTGAGAAGAATACGCCGAAAGAAACTCAATCCAGCCTTGGTCCCTACGTGCCTGAAGGGCTCTGAATACATTGTTAACATTAAATACAATTTTTCATACTATAGATTAATTTTAACATTTAATAATTGTTAACATTAAATAAATTTATATAAATTTCCACGCATTTTTATCAGTAATATAATCATCAATGCAGTAATAAGCCTTTTTTATTAACTGGTTTTTTACAATCGTTTTGAACTTAAGTAAATGCAGACCTAATATTTCTGCAGGAATTTTATTATAGAAGCGTACTCCTAAACCCAAAAATGAAATCATAGTTTTCTGCAATCGCAATACTGGTGTAGCTAATTTATTTTTATTTCTCGTGTTTCGGTCATGGATATCACTATTTTTCTTATATAAATCAAGATTATAGCGCACAAACATAATATTCGCAAATATGTACTGAGAAGGTAAAGTTAAAATATTTATATCTTTAAACAATTCTCTAAGAGATTCTCTAGCACCAAGTTTATATATAGATCTAATAGCGCGTTTCTGCAGGACAAATATGGTGTTTACTGCTGCAGCGTTACCCCATAGTAAAATCGCATAAGACATAACACTATGAAAGTAACTGAAATATACCAAACGCGCAGTATCAACATCAGTCAGTTGTCTAATTCTCCTGACAGCATAAGCTGCAGAACTAAGTTTACCCGCTAACGTAGTAATATTATAGTAATATTACCCCATTGAAGCCCGGCATCAAGAGTTATTCCAAGAAATGTTGTTTTATCTGTTAAATCTAGTGGTTCATTATCCATTACTATTTGTGTTGGAATTTTTGTAACATTTGGTAAGCAAAATTTAATACATTTCGTTTTCTTAGCGTTCAACAATAGATTGTTCGCTGTGAACCAATCCAACACTTGAGAAGTAGAAAAAATAAAGTAGATACTGAGGATGAATTATTCGATAGTGCTTGATGAAGATGAACAAACGATGGCAAACGCAGGGCCTGATTAACCTTAGGCTAATTAGGCTGCAGTATGACGGTGCGTTAACAGCATGCAAAATAAACGATTTCAGCCTCCCCCATCCTCGCGGTCTAGGCTGCAGCCACACCGTGTAGATTAAAGGACAACGTTAGTTTAGCTTGTAGATCGATCTGAGACATTTATAGGTTGTATGAACCATGTTAAAATTTTCACACTAGTAAACAAAGTATAGTTTTGACTCTGTTTACTAGTGTAAAAAATGTAACATGTTCTACTTTTTAGACCGCCCATACCCGTAACACACCTGGCGGGGGCGCGTCCGCTAACGTCCGCGACCGCGATCAGTCGCTGGGCAAACGAATTGAGCATAAGTTTTAAAAATAGATATTATAATCTTTTATTACGATCGATTCATACTGTAAAGTCCAAGCCAAGACAAATCAAATGAGCTCAAACACGATGGGTTTATTTTATTTAGTTTAGAAGTGCCTATGGCACGGCAAAGTGGTTTCACTTGTTTCTACCTGTTACGGTTCAATAGATAGAGAAAAGCCCTGAGACAGATGGATGGACTCGGAGGTGTTTTTTCATTCGGAACGGAGCCCTAAAAATTAGTAAATACTTCGTATAGTAAAAACAAATAAGTGATATAACATAAAATCAGTTCATCAGGTTTATTTGGTAAGGTTAAATACCCCTCACATTTTAAGCTTATGGCATCTGTGTAGAAGTGTAGAGTTAAGCAAAACGTGACTTAAGCTAACAATAGACTAAGAATAACCAGACATTAGATACAAAAAGCGATGCCTTTGGCCTACTTCGAAACGTGCAATTTAAGCTGCAACAATAGCTACGTACAATGCACCATGTGACGGATCAGATTAATCGGGTTTAGGATTCTCTTAAAAATATAAAGCGTATAATTCATAATATATAATGGCCACACGATATGATGATAAGCGTATTCTTTTTCCGCTTCTTCTGCACTCCGCCTTGGTAGCAGCGTAAACTTAGCTCTAAGTAAGTTATTGACGTCAACAATAATAATGTTGTAAATAATAATGTGTAATTTAACGTTCACCAAATGGTATTTAAAATATCTTACGATGTATAAAATATTTGAGTATTGACTATATTTGTTTAAAAAATAATAAAACATTGTCTCTAACTGAAATATGTAAAGAAAACCCTGTTTTGTGTGAAGGGGTGATTCAGCCCGTCCATATGAACAACTTTTCCTATGGGACCAATGCTGGGAACTCAAAATTTTTGGCGTTCCTATACAAATTGACTGGGCGGCCGAACATTTTTGTTTGAAAATGTCCATTTTTTACTTCCCAGCTTTGATCCCATAAGAAAAGTTGTTCATTTTGACGGAATAACCCTTTAAAAAGGACAGGGATTTCTTAACATATTTTAGTTAGAGACAATTATTTATTATTTTTTAAACAAAGAATAGGACTGGGCTTTTTTACATGTTGTTTATGGATTTTGAAGAGCAACTACAAAAAGGCAACAAGAAAAAAGAAGTGTCACTCCGGATGTGCCGACGTGCCGACAGAAGTCAATAATACCTGTGTTTTTTTATTGGTACGGTTACTTATATAGGGCCGTGTGGTTTCCGGCAGAGTAGAATAGGACACCTAGTCTTCCATGGAGGTCGTAAGAGGCGATTTAGGAAATACAAGCTAAACAAAGCTTATAAACATCAGTGAGACCTTTCCAACCCGTCTGGCCAGCGAGGAGAGTGTAGGCCAAATCCTCTGTCTGCTCTGGCCAAGTATGGCTCCGGTAGTACAGAGAGGGTCATGCTCTTGCAGTGGCGACTAAAAAGACCTGATGCTGATTTATAAGAAATGTGTCGATTACGGTAACGGTTACAGTGTCGCGAGGGCAACGTTTTTTCCCATCTCAAAAAATGCCAAACGCTCCTTAAGAAGTTGTGACTTCAAAAAAACGAGCGAGCCTTATACAGTTATTTCGCATATGATACTGACATCGGTCATATAGACTACTTTTCAAAATAAATTTATAAATTAACGGAACTACGGAACCCTGAGAATCTGGTGGTGTTTGCATTTTATTTGTGTAGAGCCACACAATGGCCGCAAGGTCAAAGTGATAACGACGTGTGATTAGTGATGTGCCGGAGAGAAATTCTCTGTTCTCATGAATTCCTTCTCACGGAATTTTGCAGGAAATTTCCAATAATTCTCGAGAATTTCTCATAAATTCCCGCAGTCGAGAGAAAGAAGAAGAAATTCTCGGTAAAACTTCCCGATCCATTCCCATCGTTCTTGAAGATTTCGAGCTCGGCACAACACTAGGTGTGATCGTTAGCGTTTAATTAAATGGAGCTATAAGGACACCGACTATTGATGCAACAAAAATAATATTTTGTTAACACTTTTTCACTTCGGATAAAATAATCGATTTTTGAACAAAAAAAAGAGACTTCAATCAAACTGCTGAACAGATATTTTTATAAGAGTTTGACTTTGCATTCACAATGCTTTTTTGATAAACTTAATAAATTAAGAAATAAAATATGGTGAAAAATTTTCATGCAGGCGAGACTCGAACCGGCGACATATGTCTATGTACGAATTGTTTTTCAAACGTTAGATATTTTCTTAAAAACAAGAGCCTTATTTTTTTCTCGTAGCCAATTATGCCAGTCCCAGTCATAAACTCTCAGCTACTTAGCCTTCTCTAAATTATTTAATAGGTCCTAATCTCGTGGGACTCTATCACTAATTATAATTGGATTTTAATGACAGGCTTGCCTTTATCTAGCAGGAGGTGGCCATTAAAGTGTTAAATCACTATGCTTGTATTGGCTAATTGTATGTTATTATGTGCTTATTACTGTAGCTAGTTATTTTTAATTAACATACTCGTTATAATGTTGGACACTTAAATTGTACATAGTAATGGACAAAATCCTGTATTATATTCATCATCATCATCAGGTCCTTTTTAGTCTCCACTACAGGAGCACGACCCTCTCTGTACTACTAGGGCCATACTTGGCCAGAGCAGCCAGAGGACTTGGCCTACACTCTCCACGCTGGCCAGACGGGTTGGAGAGGTGTCTTAGATGTTTATAAGCTTTGTTTAGCTTGTATTTCCTAAGTCGCCTTCTACGACATCCACGGGAAGACTTGGAGTGGTCCTATTCTACTCTGCCGGATACCACACGGCAAATTATGTATTATATTATCTTTGAGAAATATGTATATCCCACCGATATACTTAAATATAATATAACGCCAAGAAGAGTACATATTGCTTGCACTGTAAAAAAGTTATCAGATCTTATGAAGAGCCAAGCTCTTAACTCTACTCGCCCTAAATTCACTAACCTCATCATAACACTCTCTAACTCTCATCATAGCGTTTTGCGTGGAGCCTAGTCTTAACCGATTCAATGCGGCGTCCATTTGCGGCGTCAAAGCTTCTGGCTGTAGCGTCTTCTATCTCTGATGAAACGCCTTCGTGCCATCTGCATTGAATCGGCTAAGTTCTCTACAAACCTTACAAGTTAGTCAAAATGTGTGTCCCTGATAGGAAGGGTCGGTGCGCATTTATCCTACCTAACTAATATTATAAATGCGAAAGTGAGTTTGTTTGTTACGCTACTGAACCGATCGTCATGAAATTTTGCATACACGTTATCTGGGGTACGGAGAAAGACATAGGGTAATTTTTATCTCGGGAAAAAGTACTGTTCCCGAGGGATCGACATTGACGCGGGCGGAGCCGCGGGCGAAAGCTAGTAATGGATAAAGGTTTTTTGAAGTGAAAAATTCTTTAGCGGCTTTATGCACTTTTTGGGATGGGTAAAAAATTTAAACTCGCGTCAGGACACGTGACGTGATCGAAAAGTCGTAAGACGGACACGTGACCTGAGACCGCCGCAAAGGCGAGTTTTCACATCTGCCGGTACTCCCGGAGTGCAACCCATTGTTTTTAGGGTTCCGTACCCAAAGGGTAAAAACGGGACCCTATTAATATCGCTCTGTCTGTCTGTCTGTCCGTCTGTCACCAGGCTTTATCTCATGAACCGTAATAGTTAGTTGAAATTTTCACAGATGATGTATTTTTGTTGCCGCTATAACAACAAATACAAAAAAATTGAATAAAATAAGTATTTAAGGGGGCTCCCAAACAACCAACGTGATTTTTTTAATAACGGCAACAGGTAGACGCTTGAAATATTCACAGAATATTTAGTTATATATTCACTAAAGAAATAAATAGTTAAATAAAAATTAAATTAATATTAAAGGGGGCTCCCATACAACAAACATGATTTTTTTGCCATTTTTATAGACAACGGTACGGAACCCTTCGTGCGCGAGTCCGATTCGCACTTGGCCGGTTTTTTTTTATTAATTATATATTTTAATAGAACGGCATAAAGCGGACATGGGTGGCCGCCACTACGACATTAAAATATATGATATTTATCTAATTTGTTCAAGATCTAATTTCGGTGTTTCATTAATGCAACTCTACTGAAAGTTGCAGAAATGTTGTGGACACCTAACATGTTGTTTATTACTGGAATAGACTCAACTTGAACTTGTTTCGTAAAGTTTAGTAAATAAACTGATCCGTGTGTCGACATTATTATATCGTTACAGAAACCCCAAGCTTACAAATTCAAAGTGGCGTATTTTATGTTGTTTTCCCCGGGTCAGATACATTTGTCGCCCTATATTTTGATGAAAAATAATAAAGTATATAGTGGGGATAAGTTAAAGTGATTTAATTTTTTTTTTCGTTTCCCTACTAAAAATAGTACTTAGGTAGGATATGAATGACACCAATAAATATTTCTGGCCGTAGTTTTGGATAGGTAGCATTTTTTTTAATACCAGGTGTTTTTCAATAGAAATTCTCAAAAATATATTTATAACTATTAAAATGAATATCAAAACACATTATTTATCTTGTTAAGCCCCAAATTATTTAATTCGAATTAATTTTGTAGTTTACTTTTAAAGTTTGATTGACATATTTCAATGACAAAGTACATATCATCAGAGTCATAAAATAAGTTGATGTATTATTTAAACTTACACGAGACATTAATTTATATTAAACAAAACGGTTTCACTTACGTATTTTTAGTCGGAAAATGTCGCCAGTTTAAGCCTAGTAAGCCTACTGACTAGGCTAAAACTTTCGGTATTTTCCCTTCCGTTCCGTTTCTGTAAATGTATTTTTAGAATTACTCAAAATCGTTACTCGACTCAACCCCCACCTGCATTCTGCCCCGGGCAATGCCCTTCTATGTAGATACGCCACAAGAATACGTTACCCGTCGATTTCAATCGATCGCAAAAAACGTCCGCTTCTCCATACTGGTTTTACGCACGTCGGTCTATTGATAATTACGATTACTTTCATATAAATAGAGACATGTATGTCATAGCAATTATTTCATCATGTAAGTACATACGACCTTTCGCCTCGGGCTCGGGTGATCGGCAACATTCTATAGGTACTATTAAACGAGTCAATTATGAATCATATTATGTACACTTATAATATACACTTGAAAAAATAAATTTTGGCTATAATATAAACATTTATTTTCAGAGACTGAAAAAAGTTTATCCTTTACAATTAAAATGTCTATTTTTTGTTGTTGCATAGCTCAAACCCTTTCATATAAATAAATATTTAATTATAGTCATCATCATCATCATTTCGAGTAGGTGTCACGGTCAATTGACCATGCACACCCTGGTGTCAGAGTTCTTCGGAACCGCCTCTCGGCCTCTGACGTGGTTCCTTTAACGACTACCAGATGGCAGCCGGGACCACCGGCTTAACGTGCCTTCCGAAGCACGGAATCATCTTTATTATCAGACAATCAGGTGATTCACGCCTGCAATGTCCTAACCAAACTGCAAACAACTAAACAAAGTATGCTTCCGGTGGGAATCGAACCCACGACCCCCCGGGTCAACAGGCAAATGCCTTAACCACTGGACCTCGGAGGCTGTAATTATAGTGATAGTATACTGAGTAACAGCCTCCGTGGTCCAGTGGTTAAGGCGTTTGCCTGTTGACCCGGGGGTCGTGGGTTCGATTCCCACCGGAAGCATACTTTGTTTAGTTGTTTCCAGTTTGGTTAGGACATTGCAGGCTTGAATCACCTGATTGTCTGATAATAAAGATGATTCCGTGCTTCGGAAGGCACGTTAAGCCGGTGGTCCCGGCTGCCATCTGGCAGTCGTTAAAGGAACCACGTCAGAGGCCGAGAGGCGGTTCCGAAGAACTCTGACACCAGGGTGTGCATGGTCGATTGACCGTGACACCTACTCGAAATGATGATGATGATTATAGTGATGTTTTAGTTGTGTCTAACCACGAGACAAACGAAAGCGCATATAATTTAATTTGTAAGGAAAATATGGTATCTATAAAACGTGATTTTATTTCTTACACCATCTTACACCGATTTTTGACGTCCGTTATGAGTTATGTATGACGTGATGGTGGACGTCGAAAAACGGTGCGTATAACAGAGTTACAACTCTTATCTCTATGGTTACAACTTCTTTTTTACTTATGTAGATCTGTTTTAGTTGGACGGCCGACGGTGAGGGCAACCAACTTTTCAGGAAATCTAGAGTTTATGATGAAATATGTAAATGGAATATGAAAATATAAAAAGACATGACAAGATATAAGTAGACGGCCTGCTGGCCTATTTTCTAAATCAGTGTACATCGTTTTAATAGTCATTTCAAAGTACATTGCGTTTTATATATCTTTAATAAAAATAGTCAAACAGGAAATCCGCGATGTATTTTGAAATGACTATCAAAACGTTGGTCACTGAGATAGCAAATAGGCCGGCTGGTCAGGTATCTCTGTCACTTACTGTACGTATGTATATAAGTATGTATTTATATATGTATCAGCCTCGGCCTGCGGCTCCGCTCGCATCAACGACCATCTCACGTGACTAGTACTTTTTTCAAGATGACGTGACTATGTCCTTCTCTGTACTCCGGCATTTAGGGCATTCGCCTTTTTATTTTATACTGATACTAGCTTTCGCCCGCGGCTCCGCCCGCGTCAATGTTGATCCCTCGGGAATAGTACTTTTTCCCGGGATAAAAGGTAGCCTATGTCCTTCTCCGTACTCCAGAGAACTTGTATGCAAAATTTCATGCTGATCGGTTCAGTAGATACGGCGTGAAAGCGTAACAAACAAACAAATAAACAAACAAACAAACTCACTTTCGCATTTATACTATTAAGTAAGGATAAGGATACTGTTAATCCCGGGCTCCGTAGCACCACATCTGACCATGTATCCGAGAACGTGTTCAGTTGACCAGGAAGACTTGCAAACTTCAAACTTAAATGTACCAGCTGCTTCTTTTCCCGCGCTGATCGTAAAAGCCGATCGAGGGAATGGGCGAAAATCTGAGGAATCATGTCAATAGCCAATCAACCAACATACTAATCGTGTATACGTGTTATAGATCTGGGCTCTGTCTACCCTGGAAGTGGAAAAGACGGGATAATGTATGCACATTCTGTTCCAACAATTTTTTTTGAACAAACTTGTTTATGATTTTAGCTATTTATTTCTGTGACGTTATTAGTGTTTTTCAAGCAAAATGTATAAATAAATAAATATATAGGGGCAAATTATTTACGACATCATCATCATTTCGTGTAGGTGTCACGGTCAACCATGCACACCCTGGTGTCAGAGTTCTTCGGAACCGCCTCTCGGCCTCTGACGTGGTTCCTTTAACGACTACCAGATGGCAGCCGGGACCACCGGCTTAACATGCCTTCCGAAGCACGGAATCATCTTTATTATCAGACAATCAGGTGATTCAAGCCTGCAATGTCCTAACCAAACTGGAAACAACTAAACAAAGTATGCTTCCGGTGGGAATCGAACCCACGACCCCCGGGTCAACAGGCAAACGCCTTAACCACTGGACCACGGAGGCTGTTACTTAAGATTGAGCGAACCATTGTTAAATAAGAAGTGTGCGTAAGAATTGATGATTGTCGAATTATTTGCTAAATCAAAAATTGGATGTCTGTACAGTCGGTTTACGGACGATAATTTTACGAGATAACGGTGAAACAGAGATAGATGCGTCACAAGCTGAACGCTTAGGCCGGTCGTCCCTCTCTATCGCTTGTTCCGCGCTCTCGCTTGCACACTTGAACGTGACACTTTTTCGTGCGTGCATCCGGCGTTCATCGATTTATAATCCGGTCAAAAAGGAGTCGAGAACTTTTGATTGTGATTATTTTGTGTTGGAACAAAGTTTATGTAGTTTAGAGTAATTACTGAAGTGTGCTATTGACGCCTTAAATTAATATCAGATTTAAGACAACATATACTGCACAAAATTAGTAGAAAGTGGTTCTCTATCGACTCCGTAACATAAAAAGCCAGTTAGAGATAAGCTATAAATAATTACACACATTAAACCTAATAGTAAATTGCTGTAATACGAGTAGATCTTAGTTGGTAAAAGGGAAGATAGATGCTCTATAAAAGTAGTGCTGGAGGAAGATGTTAGGAATATCGTGGACAGATTTCCGCACCAATCTGTCCATACTCCAGGAGCTCGGCATCACGCAGCGTCTGTCGACCGTAGTACAGTCGCGCGTACTACAGTACTTCGGACTCGTCTCTAGGCGGGGTAACGACTCCATAGGGCGGTTGGTTATACAGGGAAAGGTGGAGGGAACTAGACCGCGCGGCAGATCACCTATGCGCTGGACTGACCAAGTGAAATCTGTAGTAGGAAATTGTGTTTCTGATTGCGTCAGACAGTCTGCCAACAGGGAGAGATGGAGGGAAATCGTGCGAAAAGCTGTGTTCGCCTCTAACACCGACGTCGACGCTTCAACGTTACCACAACCGCTCTGACAAGAGCGAAACGACAAAGAAGAAGAAGATCTTATTTATGACAATTTCAAGTGTCTATCTCTTACAGTTCCAAAGATACGGTCCTGTGGATGACGGAAGGACATATAAACAGACAACCGAAGCCCGTTGGCACTATTTATGTACGGATCTAAAGGCACCTATTAGATTTAAGATGTAATTCATTTGGTCTGTAGATCGAGATTCAGTTATTAGATAAACATTTACACATTGAACCCGCGTAGAAAGTGGTTCAATATTAATTTCGCAACACATAGTTTTATTTGATATGTGCATGTAATTGGGTTTTGCAAACCGAGTGGGTTTGGCGATCTGATGCGAACCAGTTCCACCTAAACGGTTAGTTACAGTTATATTTGCAATTTGTTTGGACGAATATGGTCTTGTGTAAGTTGTTATTAGTAATTATCGTTTAGTTTAGTTACCCTGCATACATCAGTTTACTCATAATTTACCGCGTGATTTTGTACCTATTAACTATATTTATTATAATTATATATCTTACTAGCTTTCGCCCGCGGCTCCGCCCGCGTCAATGTCGATCCCTCGGGAATAGTACTTTTTCCCGGGATAGAAGGTAGCCTATGTCCTTCTCCGCACTCCAGAGAACTTGTATGCAAAATTTCATGATGATCGGTTCAGTAGTTACGGCGTGAAAGCGTAACAAACAAACAAACAAACAAACAAACAAACAAACAAACAAACAAACAAACAAACAAACAAACAAACAAACAAACAAACAAACAAACAAACAAACAAACAAACAAACAAACAAACAAATAAACAAACAAACAAACAAACTCACTTTCGCATTTATAATATTAGTAAGGATATGTTTGCAGGCAAACTTATGCCTTGAGTTCATTCAAATGACGATAACTTTTTTTTTAATGAACTGATTTTGATGAAACAAACTTTAAATGTTAAACTGAGTTAAAACAAAGCAATTGGTGAAAGTTTGAAGTAAATCGGTTCAGTATTTTCGGAGATAATCGTGATCATACATACAGACAGACAGACAGACAGACAGACAGACAGACAGACAGACAAGAAATTCCAAAAAAATTTTTTTGCTTTCTATTATTCTTTTTAAGTGTCCCTCTATCCATTTCAGTCAAAAATTCGAAATGTACAGACAAAATATTTTTACTGTTTTATTATATGTATAGATTAACTAATCTGTAATAGACTATGGTGAGCAATAAACGTTTATTATTATTATTATTGGAAACAACGAGGGGAGGCCTTTGCCCAGCAGTGGGACACAAACGGTAAAGAAAAAAAAAAAAAAAAAATTATTATATCAGAATCCCTAATTCAATACAGAATTGTAGGAAAGAAAGGTAAAAAACCGGCCAAGGGCTAGCTGAAATAATTTGAAACATAAAGTGATGTAGGTATATAAAAGCTAGTTACTTTTTTACTCTTAACATATTTGTATACCATGTGGAATCTGGATGGCTGCCGAAAACGTGGCAGACCTAAAAGGAGATGGCGCGATGACTTGAATGCATTTAATTTCAAATTGCTCGCGATACGGATGACTGGAGACAAAAAGGGGAGGACTTAGCCCAGTAGTGGGACACGCAAATAGGCTATCAAAAAATCTTATTTGTGATTACAACTAAATACAGAACACAGGTGCTTTTTTATTAGGTCAATGCATCTAATTTTGTGAGTAACAACTCGTTTCAATATATACCAAAAGCTTCGACTGAAAAAACTAAAATAAACTGTGCCTAAAGCATCAAGAGGTCAGTCGCGCGGCATTTGTGAATTGTTGCAAACAATAGCCTTTTAGAGTACCTACTTTAGATAGTACGAGTCCGCGACTGCATATCGCAATATTCTCAGCCTGACCTCCGAACCACGACCCCCGCCGGCTCACTTTGACCGCGCTTCATTTATTAGAATTATTGCTAAATAGCCTGTCTTATCGTCTTTTTTAGTTTAACTTTGAATGAAACAAAACTGAATGCATGCTACTTCCATTCTTTCGTATATATAATATGTTTATTTTATGATAAAAGTTAATATTTATAACGCCGTGTGGTATCCGGCAGGCCGTGTGGTATACGGCAGAGTAGAATAAGACCACTCCAAGTCTTCCCTTGCATGTCGTAGAAGGCGACTTAGGAAATACAAGCTAAACAAAGCTTATAAACATCTAAGAGACCTCTCCAACCCGTCTGGCCAGCGTGGAGAGTGTAGGCCAAGTCCTTTGGCTGCTCTGGCCAAGTATGGCCCTAGTAGTACAGAGAGGATCGTGTTTCCGTAGTGGAGACTAAAAAGGACCTGATGATGATGATGATCATGAATGATGATGATTTATAACTTAATCATTAGATGATATATAATTATGTTATTATTTTACTTTACTTTATTTGCACCAGCGTCACTTTACTATGTAAAGTAGATAATGTCATCCGTCAATTGTGCTTTATTTTGTAACTGTGCAATTAATTATATAATATTAGTAATCGTAACATAATATAAACTATCTAAATTGAGGGCAATGATTTTGTAGATTTGAATATATACAATGCGTTGAACTCTTGTTCAACGCGTTGTATATATTCATATAAAAGATTATATGGGAATAAATAATAATTTATTTTATTAGGAATACCTCTGTCTCATTCTCTCTCAAAAATCTAGAGTAGTTATAAAAAAGTTCAATACATAATGCCTGTAAGAAGAAATCCTTTTCATTTTACTAGAAAATAAATATTTTTAATTAATCAAAAAGTACAATAATGTTCCGATGATATATAATGAAAAACCTGGGTGTCTCATCGAAATGAATAGTAGAGAGAGTTTTTAACTATCTCCAAATATAGTGGGATAAGGAGTGGAAGAAGAGAGGAGATAGAGAAAAACGGTCGAAAGGACCATGACACTAATTTTTGACAAAATAAAAACAGCGTTTACAGATTTTTTAAAAACTGCCCGACTTAGAAATTGAATTTTGTCAGTTTAAAAAATCAAAAAAGAAAGCCAAAATTTCAAGCTTGATAGAGGAGATTGTATGGGATTATTCTTTCTTAGAAACTTTGTATCCAAAATTAGAAGATAAAATGTTATTCTTAATAATAAAAAAATGTGCTGTTAACAATGTAATTTTTACTATACTCGTATTGCATTGTTTTTAACCTATCAGTGGCCGAAATTGCCAAAGTTACAGGCGGCCGATTGATTATAATTTTGTTAAAAAATATAATGATAAGGATACAATATTTAGCTTTATATTTTTTTTTTCAAATAAAAAATTCTACTTTTCGTTTTAAGCCATCAGCTGCATTCACTAATAACGGGACATTTAGAGTCCCGATCAAATGCAAATCGGGACACCCGGCAATACTAATCTTAATAGGCTAGCTCCGTGGCGCAGCGGTCAACACGCCAGCCTGCGACACGGGAGTGCCCGGGTTCGATCCCCGGCCAGGTCAAGATGGAAAATGATCTTTTTCAAATTGGCCTGGGTCTTGGATGTGTATCTATATATGTATTTGTTATAAAATATAGTATCGTTGAGTTAGTATCCCATAACACAAGTCTCGAACTTACTTTGGGGCTAGCTCAATCTGTTTTGTCCGTATATATTTATTTAATCATTTAATAAACTTGCGCATACACGACACACGTAAGAAGATAAATTGAGCAATAAACTGTTGGAAACACAACGCGAGCGGATTTCCGACGATTACGCTTATTTACACTTATTTAACTGATTACTACACGACATGCGCCCATTTGTACCTATCAGGGCACTTATTACTTATAGTCTTCGATTAAATATAATGGTAGATACATGATAGACACTCGAAAAGTGGCACCGGCAAAACAGCGCCCCAATCGGGTTTAGGAGCTGTTTTGTCCACAGTTTCTATAAACCGCGCTAGCACTCACACGTCTCGCGATGACGAAGGTCAGTGAAAAGATGCAAAAACTACGCGTCAAAAGTGAAAAAGAAAGATGGAATGTCATACTTTCAGTTTGTACCGTTTTTGTTGTTGTTTGTAAGTATGCATGATGTTTTGGCTCGGGGACATTATTTAGGCTTCATTTTGTATGAGACTGTGTATCGTGATTGCGGCGATCTCAAGGGGGGTTATAGTAGTTAGTGCAGGTATTTGGGTCAAAATGTTCATTTCAAATGTTTATTTATTATACTTGTTCTGTCTATTTTATTTATTATTGTATGCGTTTAATCGATGTCTTTATTTTTGTGTACACTTGTTTTGTTTAATTTAGTTTTATATATTGTTTATGTGCGTGTCGTATAGTGCGTGTTTCAGTTCGCGATGCCTCAGAAGGTGACGGCTGAAAATCAGTGCTGGATTAGGGTATCCCTAGTCCAGCGTAACGCTGAGCCGTCACCTTTTGTAACACTGATGGCACCGAACTTTTATGTTTTGTACTTTTTAATAATTTTATTTTATATCGTTTTGTGTGTGTGTCTAAGTGTTATAATAAATGTTATTCTATTCTATTCTATTCTTCTATCTACCATTATATTTGATCGAAGCTTATAGTACTTGCATTATAAAACTAGCTTTTGCTCGCGTCAACGTCGTTCCCTCGGGAACAGTACTTATTTTCTGGGATGAAAGATATCCTATATCGTTCTCCGTACTCCAGAGAACTTGTATGCCATGATGATCGGTTCAGTAGTTACGGCGTGTAAGCGTAACAAACAAACTCACTTTCGCATTTATAATATTAGCAAGGAAAGTATGATGGTATTTTAGTAACCTCTTAAAACAAATGGATAATGACAGTTAGTCATCATACTTTCCTTACTAATATTAAAATACAATAGAATCATAAGCAATACAAGCCGATACAGTGCATTGATTATGATTCTAGAAACTATAAGAAAAACTTATTCTTTTATAACTGCCCTGGTCCAGTGGTTAAGGCGTTTGCCTGTAAACCCAGGGGTCGTGGGTTCGATTCCCATGGGAAGAATACTTTGCCATCAGAGCATTTATTACATTACGGTATCTCATTTTTTAACTGACAGCACCGGTGTATGTATTGTTTATGACTGTAGAAACTATAAAAGAAACTTATTCTTTTATAACTGCCTCCGTGGTCCAGTGGTTAAGGTGTTTGCCTGTAGACCCAGGGGTCGTGGGTTTGATTCCCACGGGAAGCATACTTTGTTTAGTTGTTTCCAGTTTGGTTAGGACATTGCAGGGTTGAATCACCTGATTGTTTAATGTAGTTTACACATGTTTATGCAAATAAATACTCTTTATCTTTAGCGCTGAAAGACTACAATCAATTGATGGTAATGGGTCATAGTTAACTATGACCCATTACCATCACATGTTTATGCAAATAAATACTCTTTATCTTTAGCGCTGAAAGACTACAATCAATTGATGGTAATGGGTCATAGTTAAGGGCTAGGTCGATAAATTTGATCAATGTTTATTGAATGTAATGTTACCTTCAAAGGGCTACTCACCCAAAAAACAGATGTAGGCTAATGATCAACAAATATATCCCAATAACGGATGTAATCTAACTTATATGGTTTGTAGTAAGCTTTTTTATCGACCGGTTTTCGAAACTTGCGTGTATGCCTCAGCCCTTTACTAATTGAACAAGTGGGTAATAGATTTTTATGAGAAAATGTAAGAGCGTGTATTATGGCTAATCGATTTTATGATTCGCTACCTATCTATAGCCGGTTTTGACACGAAGGAAATCATATTTTTTATTTGTTCTTGTAATATTTATTTCGGTTATTAATTGAATATTACGTAAATAAATCCATTATTTTTCTATTTAGTTCCTTTACTGCCCCGTGTGAGGTCGGATGACCTGCCCAAGGCCACAGGAGGACGCTGGCCGCTGGACTAGATGTGGGCCGCTTCCGACCGGTCGTATTTTAAATCCCAGCAGTTTACTTCATACAGCTAATATCATCTCAGCCGCAAGAAGTCCACTGCTGGACATACTCGTCCCCCATGGATTTCCAATACGACTGGTTGGAAGCGGCCTGCATCCAGCGTCTTCCTGCGACTTTAGTCAGGTCGTCCGGCCACCTGGTCGGTGGGTGTCCAACGCTGCGCTTGCGGGTACGCAGTCGCCATTCGAGCACCTTTCTGCCCCATCGGCCATCGGTTCTTCGTGCTATTTGCCCCATGCAGCTAATATGATGATGAATATTACCCCGTACTACATATTTATTTTGAACTCCCTCGCTATATTTAAATCTCGGAATCAGGATTAGGAACTAATAGAAAACGAAATCGTCACAACAGACGTAGAAGTACTATAAAAAATCGATTTCCTCATAAAACAATTGTGTGTTTCCATTACCTTCTCCATTTCACACACTAGTGATTAATCCTGTATTGTGCTCGTTTCCCTCACGATGTTTTCTTTTATCGGATTAGAATAGACTCAGAGGTACAGTCGGCCCGGGCGGGATTTAGACCTTACGCTTTTGGGTGACATTATCTTTATTCTAAAAAAAATATTATTAAATTTTGCCATGAAATAACCACTGTACCTACTAATTTATTAACGATTTTTTTAATGTAAGCTTTTTAGTGTAAATATTACATAACATTAGCACTATAAGCCGTGTGGTATCCGGCAGAGTAGAATAGGACCACTCCAAGTCTTCCCGTGGATGTCGTAGAAGGCGACTTAGGCAATACAAGCTAAACAAAGCTTATAAACATCTAAGACACCTCTCCAACCCGTCTGGCCAGCGTGGAGAGTGTAGGCCAAGTCCTCTGGCTGCTCTGGCCAAGTATGGCTCCGGTAGTACAGAGAGGGTCGTGCTCCTGTAGTGGAGACTAAAAAGGACCTGAAGATGATGATGATGATTAGCACTATTGTCCCACTCAGCTAAGATTTACTTATTGTAACAAAAAATTGTATTTCACCAATTACAACAACCCACACAAAACATTAATTCATCGCATAAAATAAAATAAAAGTGTAAGTGAATTTCGCAAGTATAATAAAATTTAAATTGACACGTTCACTGTTCGTTTCGAAACGGCACACTTCACCCCACGGAGCAGATATAGAGTGGAGACGGCGTAAGCTACTGTGCACTGTGATTCCAACTAGGTCCTGACGTCATCACGTTAACATCGAGAGTAGGCGTGGCCTATTAGTCTGCTGTTGTAGCTGTCAATGTTCGTACGTGGTTCGTTCTGTGCACACAGTGAGATTTTCGGACTTTTCTTGTTTTTTACGAAGAAAATCATGAAGTGTTGTATTATATCATGTAAAAACTACTCCGATAAACGTTCAGATGCTATGGAAGGAATCACATTTCATTTGTAAGTATTTTAATTCGTAATTTACTTAAATAATTCTAGAAGAATCTTTTGGCGACGTTCCGTGCTACTCATCGTTAGATGGCACCACTTTGCGTAATGGGACGTAAGAACTATAAAAATATATTAAAGCTAATTATCGTAATAACTAATATCCATAAGTACTGAAATTTGTTCTAAATTTATACCTAAAGACTTTTACCTTGACAAAAGATTTTGTTTATGTAGTTTCATAATTCTCTTTTAGTAGCAGTAGGTGTTAGGGACATCTAGTGACGGATAGATAAACTAAAAAGAAAGATCAACATCGAACTTATTAAGTAGTTGGGCTATTCGCCGCTAGATGGATATAAAGGAGGGAGTGAGACACAGAGCAAGTAGAGTGAGACAGATAATACTCCCCTCACCCCCTGTAAGTGCCACGCATTGTTTCATAGAAAATATTCCTTAGGGCAACTCCTCTCTATATCTGCTCCGTGCTTCACCCCCGTTCGAGTTAAATAATTACTTAATTTCTTACACACATGTACCGGTTTGACACCCGTGCAATGCGCAGGTGCGGTTGGTGCCGGGGACGAGAGGCAGCGGGGAGCGCAGCGAGAGCAGCATTCAGTTCATTTAATACAAAAGCTGCGTTTGGAAGAAATGACATGTCCAGGTTTGTCTTTAAAAGTCTAATATTGACAAAGCTGTTAAATAATAATAAATGTTATTCAGCTATGCTCATGGTTTTTCAGAAATATCAAAATCGTGTTACAATGGCTATATAGGTAAGTGTTATAGTAACAACGACCAAAATTTGGCCAACGCGGCAAGATTATTTGCCTTAATTGCTGGAAACAAAATCGCAAGATAGCATGGTATATGGCGGCATGGCGAGCTCCGTGGCGCAGTGGTTAACACGCCAGCCTGCGATACAAGGGTTTCCGGGTTCGATCGCCGGTCAGGTCATTTTGAAAAATGATCTTTTTCAGCTTCACCTAGGTCTTGGATGTTTATATATAAAAGTATCTATTATAAAATATAGTGTTGTTAAGTACTACGACACAAGTTCACAACTTACTGTAGGACTGTGGGATTTGTGTGATTTGTCCTTATATATTTATATATTTGCTTTGTATTCAGTTTTAAATTTTTTTACTTACACTACTACCTAAACAGACCATACGTAAATTCTCAAAAGTCCAGACTGGCTCTTACCGGGGTCTGGTTGTGGTGGCTATGTTAAATACACCTTGCTACATAAAAACGAGACTTTGAATGATACTATAAAATTGTAATTCTTCTTCTTATATGAGCTGTAGTGAGTTTACAACTTGCACCACCGACTAAATAGACTTATAGAATAGTTCACTCAGAGTTCGCAACAAAACTTTGATTTGCATGAGACTGGCCTGCTCCGGGGTCGGCTCGTGGTTGCCACGCACGACGTACTATTACAGATATCATGTCGCTTATGTAACGCTGGTCTGATCTCGTGGGCGGTACAGCACAGCGGCCGTGTGGTTTCCGGCAGAGTAGAATAGGACCACTCCTAGCCTTTTCATGGAGGTAGTAAGAGGCGACTTAGGAAATACAAGCTAAACAAAGCTTATAAAAAACAATGAGACCTCTCCAATCTGGCCTGCGAGGAGAGTGTAGGCCAAATCCTCTGTCTGCTCTGGCTACGTATGGTATATCCGGTAGTACAGGAGGGTCATGCTCCTGCAGTGGAGACTAAAAAGACCTGATGATAATGATGATGATGGTGACTATGTATTTATGTGCTATTGTATGTGTAATACTTGTCACATATGTATGTGATGTTCTACGTATAGCACACAGTTAACGGGACATTTTTCAAAGGAAACAGGTTTTCAAAAGGCATTTGTCAGAATAATAACGAACATACACATTTTTTACTTCAATTTCTATTACTAGAGTTTTTTTGAGCTGTAGACCTCACGAGTCTCATCTCATCACAACGAACTCACAATGGTCCTAAGCACCAAGCCTCAATTAGCGCTTAAGTCATTTTTGCCAATTCCATCATTTTGAAAAATTTCTAAGAAACAGTTTGTGGAGCCAGTTTCTTTAGCTTAGGTTGCTGCTGAAGAATTCGTTGGATTTAGGAAGGGAATTAAGGTATTGGGATACTACTCGCTTAGGAAAAAGCAAGTAGCAGCTCGGGAAGGCCGGGTGCGCTATAAAAATCTGATAACACTAAAATGCAGACGATGAAATTCAAGAAGTTGTTGGAATTTCGTTGAATATCTTTCTGTTTCATACGATCCGTTTCACTTTTCCCCTTTATGGTTTGAGGTAAAAATGTAATACAAAATATAGACGTTCATCTTTACTTAAAATCTTCGTCTAACGGCCCATAATAACAACATATAGCTGTGCTGTAATGTAATACATTTTCTCAAGATATGAGGAGACAAGAACTGTTACATGATTTTAATTGGGGTGGTATAATTGAGCCTAATATTGCGTGCTATTGTTAGGTAGTTTTGTAAGTTGTGTAAAGTGCAATTTATATGTTTTACATTGTTTGACTTAGCTGTATCTTTGTAGATAGCTATTTTATTCGGCGTTGATAGTAGTAGCCGTGTGGCAGAGTAGAATAGGACCACTCCTAGTATTCCCATGGAGGTCGTAAGAGGCAACTTAGGAAATACAAGCTAAACAAAGCTCATAAACATCAATGAGACCTCTCCAACCCGTCTGGTCAGCGAGGAAAGTGTAGGCCAAATCCTCTGTCTGCTCTGGCCAAGTATAGTATATCCGGTAGTACAGAGAGGCTTATGCTCTTGCAGTGGAGTCTAAAAAGACCTGATGATGATGATGATGACGGCGTTGATAGATCCAAAGGCCACGTTTAGCGTGTTTGTGCGCGTGTAAGTGGAAAACGGAATCAAAATAGGGATTTGTTTCTAGCCGTATCACCTATTGATACGATTCCTTAGGTTTTCGCGCATTTCGTTGACCTGCTTTTATGGCACCAGCCGCTTCTCTTCCCGCGCAGGAAGATTTCTACGTTTTTACGTTAGGTTCATTCTACGTTTTTCTTCTCTTTCAGACCAGCATGGAATTATTTACATTTACTGAATAGCTGTATTTATTTACACCTATTAAATTTTGCCACTCAACTACCAATAAGTAATCATTTCAGTAGAACGCTACTTCGATAGATCTATTGTTAACAACGATTAAGTCGTCTCAAGTGATGTGCCCTCACGATAAGTACGTAAGTCATAGTTTGTGAGAAAAAATTACACTGTCGTTGTTTCGATCATTCCCCACCTGGCCAGATTAGATATCTTTTCAGCGACCCGCTTTGGTCGCGTGACTCACTAAATTAGTGATTTACGAGATTGTTTCCAAAATGCCTTATTTTTTAATCTTTCTCTGAGTATGATTGCAACGAGCGAATTAAATTGCTTGTTTAGGTTCAAATTGGTATCTCATGACTTTGAAGACGAGTGGTGTGATATTTTTAAGTGTTTATATTTTGCATTTACAATGCTATTTTTTGATATATGTCGTACGTAGACTTAAGGTCGCAGGTTCAAATCTCGCACGCTTGAAAAAAAAATTTTTTTCACCAATTTTTTTCCTGATTAATAAGAGTACAAGTGGTAAAAAAAAAGTCAAAGATTTTTATTCAAAATTGGATACATGTATCTCTTTTTGAACGTCATATTTTTATTTCTTATATCATTTTTAATATATGCAAAATTGAAATACTACTAGCGTTTCGGAACGACCACTGGTGAGAAGAATACGCCGAAAGAAACTCAATCCAGACTTGGTCCCTACGTGCCTGAAGGGCTCTGAATACATTGTTAACATTAAACACAATTTTTCATACTAGAGATTAAATTGTTAACATTAAATAAATTTATATAAATTTCCACGCATTTTTATCAGTTCTATAATCATCAATGCAGTAATAAGCCTTTTTTATTAACTGGTTTATTACAATCGTTTTGAACTTAAGTAAAGGCAGACCTAATATTTCTGCAGGAATTTTATTATAGAAGCGTACTCCTAGACCCAGAAATGAATCCATAGTTTTCTGCAATCGCAATACTGGTGTAGCTAATTTATTTTTATTTCTCGTGTTTCGGTCATGGATATCACTATTTTTCTTATATAAATCAAGATTATAGCGCACAAACATAATATTCGCAAATATGTACTGAGAAGGTAAAGTTAAAATATGTATATCTTTAAACAATTCTCTAAGAGATTCTCTAGCACCAAGTTTATATATAGATCTAATAGCGCGTTTTTGCAGGACAAATATAGTGTTTACTTCTGCAGCGTTACCCCATAGTAAAATCGCATAAGACATAACACTATGAAAGTAACTAAAATATACCAAACGCGCAGTATCAACATCAGTCAGTTGTCTAATTCTCCTGACTGGTTTGAATTGGAGTCGTATACATCTTTTTGTTAAAGTACCATTTCAGAAATAGCCCTCTAGTTCAGTGACTTCCAAGGCACTGTGGCATCAGGTGAGATGGGAGACAAATACCTAATCCTACATTTAGTTTAAAAAAAGACATCTGGGAATAACGAGTTCTACTACCGTGACTTCTCGGAACGATATACAACATGTAAAGAAAACCCTATCCGATCCTTGAAGGGGTGAATGAGCCCGTCGATATGAACAACTCTTCTTATGGGACCAAAGCTGAGAACTCAAAAAAATGGACATTTCCAAACAAAAAGATTCGGTAGCATTGTCAGTTTGTATGCGAACGTTATAAAAAATTTGAGGTCCCAGCATTGGTCCCATATGAAAAGTTGACGGGCTTAATCACCCCTTCAAGGATCGCACAGGATGTTCTCTACATATTGTATAGACTAAGAATTATTCGGTTAAACGTTAGATATTAAAGTTACAACAATACTATATTTGGATCTGCTATGATATCATAAAAATTGTTTTATATATTTTATTTGCAAAGAACAATGAAAGGTTATCACAAAATATATGAAATTAAAACTAAAATAATATGTAGTTTTAAATACTCACACATGCAAAAATAAGGCTTATTCTATTCCTCAGTTTCAAAATAAGAAATTGAGAAATAGAATAAGCCTTATTTTTACATGTGTGAGTATTTAAAACTAATGGGGTATTTTTCTATTTGTTTGATGTCAGGTATGAAATATAAAGGCAGTCCCTAACGAACAATAAAATATTATCAAAAGTCATTACCACAGTTGCCAAACCTCGTATACAAGCAGGCACAATGGCGTTCTCACCAGCGATAACATTGCGGAGTCAAGGCATCTCAAATTAGTTTATAATGGCCAGCCGCTTGGAACTGTGAAACGCAGTAACGTTACGGGTGATACTAGAAGAGGTAGAGGTCAAGCAACGAATTGCAGAAAGTACAGGCATCCTAATCCTAACTAAGTATTATTTACTAGCTGTTGCCCGCGACTTCGTCCGCGGCAATTTCTGTTATTACCTATGAATAATTAGTATAGATGAATAATTTTCCCCCGTTTTCAAAACATTTTTTATTAATACTTCGCTCCTATTGCAGCGTGATGTTTTATAGCCTAAAGCCTTCCTCAATAAATGGACTATCCAACACAAAAAGAATTTTCCAATTTGAACCAGTAGTTCCAGAGATTAGCGCGTTCAAACAAACAAACAAACAAACTCTTCAGCTTTATAATATTAGTATAGATATATTAATTAATTATTATAGTCATGGTAGAGCCACACTACCAGCAAAATGAATTGCTAGTAGCATGAATGGGCCGGCTCGTCTGGGGAAGTACCACACTCTCACGGAAAATCGACGTTTGAGTAGAAGCTTTACCGGTACTATGCTTCGTTCGGTGAGTGAGAGAGCCGGAGGCCCATCCTTACCCCTCCCCTCCCCATTTCCCCAACTCCACGAAAGGCCGACCGACAACGCACCTGTCACTTTTCGCAATTTTTCCCTTATCTGTGTTATAAGGCGTTGCTTTGTACCAAATTTCAAGATTCTGCGTTCATGGGGAGTACCCTGTAGGTTTTGATTCCCTTACGAATGTCAAAAAAACGCGAAAATTTGTGGCATAACTAACTGTATCTTTTGATTGCGTTGGCTTAGAAGTTTGATTTTTTTCACAGGTCTAAGGGACAGTAGACTTGAGTATTTGATATGAATTTCAGCTTGATACCTCTACACGTTCCTGAGAAAAAGAGTCTTGACAGAGAGACAGACGGACAGCCAAGTGATCCTATAAGGGTTTTGTTTTTTCCTTTTGAGATACGGAACCCTAAAAACAATTAATTTTGTAGTTTCCTATAAATAGAGACTACACCCGACAAAATCCTAAATCGCAATAATTATAACTAATGACATAACCGTCATAATCATAACATGCATAACATATGACACAAATGATGTCAGAGTAACAGTCAAACTCCCTGGCTATTCGGTCGTATTACGTATCGTACGTAACTCACTTCCGAAAGCCATCAACGGTATTTAAAGGCAGTTAACGTCTATTACAAATCATTTTTAACCGACTGAAAAACCTTTCATCATCATCATCTTTTTAGTCTCCACTGCAGGAGCATGACCCTCTCTGTACTACCGAAGCCATACTTGACCAGAGCTGACAGAGGATTTGGCCTACACTCTCCTCGCTGGTCAGACGGGTTGGAGATGTCTCATTGATGTTTATGAGCTTTGTTTAGCTTGTATTTCCTAAGCCTCTTACAACATCCACGGGGCGACTTGGGTCCTATTCTACTCTGCTGGAAACCACACGGTAAGCAAAGGGTACCTTTGGAGAGCAGCAACTCTCATATTTTGCCTGATGGGCCGAAAGCTGAGCTGCTAGCCTTCTAGCAACCAACCTATCAGGTAGGCCTATCAGGCAGAAGATGCGAGCTGCTATTTTTTTCGAGCTGCTAGTTTGATGAAGTCGGTTTTTACGGTTCCGTACCTCAAAAGGAAAAAACGGAACCCTTATAGGATCATTTTGTTGTCCGTCTGTCTGTCAGGATCCTTTTTCTCAGGAACGCGTAGAGGTATCAAACTGAAATTCATATGTGAAAAAATCAAACTTCTAAGCCAACGTAATCAAAAGATACGCAAATTTTCGACATTAGCAAGGGAATCAAAACCTACAGGGTACTTCCCGTGAACTCAGAATCTTGAAAGTTTGTATGAAGCAACGTCTTATAGCACAGAAAAATTGCATAGAGCATACATTTTTAGTTATATTATATAATAAAAATATTTTAAACTTATTATAGACATTTATTATCTAATAATAAGCGAGTCCGACTCGCACTTGGTCGGATTTTTGTATGAACGATTATTTTATTGCCTATCCTGGGCGCAAGTCACCCGGAAACAGCCACCATTCATCTGAGGTTAATTAGCAGGTCAAGGGTATACTATCGTATGGTACAGAAAATTATCATGATCGTATCATTTGCCTGTCAAAACGAAAATTGTGCCTGACATGACCTGACACATATCACGTCAGTCTCGCGTTGCGTCAGTTTGACCCTCGCATGACCCTGTGATCACCGCTTCAGGCAGCTCGCAATTTCAATATAAACCAGCCAAGTGCGAGTCGGACTCGCGCACGAAGGGTTCCGTACCGTTATCTATAAAAACGGCAAAGAAATCATGTCTGTTGTATGGGAGCCCCCTCAAATATTAATTTTATTTAAATTTATTACTTTTGTAAAGTGAATATGTAAGTAACTGTAAATTTTTAAAGCGTCTACTTGTTGCCGTTATTTAGCAAAAACGAGCAAAAGAATCACGATTTTTGTAACCCTTAAATATTAATTTTATTCTGTTTTTAGTATTTGTTATTATAGCGGTAACAGAAATACTTCTGTGAAAATTTAAACTGTCTAACTATCACGGTTCATGAGATACGGCCTGGTGACAGACGGGCAGACAGACAGACAGCGGAGCCATATTAATAGGGTCCCGTTTTTACCCTTTGGGCACGGAACCCTAAAATACACTTGATAATACAATACCAATAAACTCATCAGAGTTTATTAGTATAAAGATTTGGTTTGTATTTCCAAAACTAGTAACTAACCCTCATAAGTTTTCTGACTTACAATACATATATTTATTTATTAACAAGCAGTGCAATTATTATTATTATTATAGCCGTGTGGTATCCAACAGAGTAGAATAGGACCACTCCAAGTCTTCCCGTGGATGTCGTAGAAGGCGACTTAGGAAATAAAAGCTAAACAAAGCTTATAAACATCTAAGAGACCTCTCCAACCCGTCTGGCCAGCGTGGAGAGTGTAGGCCAAGTCCTCTGGCTGCTCTACCCTAGAAGTACAGAAAGGGTCGTGCTTCTGTTGTGGAGACTAAAAAGGACCTGATGATGATGATGATGAGTGCAATTATTTAGTAACAAGCAATAACAATGTCACCTGGTCATAGCCATTCAGTTTCATCAATTTAGTTTCAGCATCAAAACAGATCTTCATCATCATCATCTTCAGGTCCTTTTTTAGTCTCCACTACAGGAGCACGACCCTCTCTGTACTACTAGGGCCATACTTGGCCAGAGCAGCCAGAGGACTTGGCCTACACTCAGAATAATATAAACAGAACTTATAAACACGATATCTTTGAAAACAGAGTAACTTACTCCATGACCGACCCTTACAGATTTATTATAGGTAATTCATTATAGCCGTAAGAATATGGCGAGGAATAGGGTTTGGCTTCGGGTACGCCTGGCCTCTCTAGCTGCTACTTGCTTTCCCCCCACATTTATCCGAGTGAGTAGTATCACGATATCCTTATTTTCCTACCCAGATCCAACAAATTCATATCTTCTGCAGTTTAAAAATGCTTCTGTGGGGCAATAGCGTGGGAAGCACAAGAAGCCAAAGAAATTGCGCTCGCCAACCCACCTGCTAAGCGTTGTGAGTATGTCAATATCTTCCCATGGAACGAATTATCCATGGGAGAGGCAAGAGAGGCCCCTATCCAGCAATTGATATTTACTTGTTCCTTCTTTTCTTCCTCTTCTGTGTCTGTTTGGTTGTAATCATTATTAATTTTTATGTAATTTTGTGTTGATTATTAGTAGCATTTGTTTTTTGTTAGTTTTTTCTCTTTGGCTGCGTGTTTGTTAATGTGTTTGTGTTACCTATCACATATCATCTATTTGTGTGCGTATGTTTTGGGGTACAGTCTAGTGACTATACGATATTTTTTCTTGTAATTTTAATACTGTAACGACTGTAACCTGTTTTACGTACTAAATAAATAAATTAATTGACTTCTTAAGGCTGCAATGATGACATTTTTATTGGGCCCCAATGCTCAATTGAATTTCTAAATTACAAGAAAATCTATTCATGCCAAATATCTATTAATAACATTTCGTAGCCGACATCTTTGAAAATCATTGGTTGAGTTTCGACAGGGTTGTCATTGGTAATTAAAGCATTCAGTAATTAAGAAGTCATGTGTTGCAAGCGGACGTTGACTAATGAATATATCGAGAAAAAGTGTATACGTTTGTGTGTCACGCGGTACTTTATCCCTTACGGAATATGAAGAGAGCTACCGACTCGTAATACAAAGTAAGCTAACTTACTCTATAAGAATTTGCTTTTAAATATAAAAAATAAAAATAGTCCTGCCAATAAAGTATGCCCCATGCTGCCAAATTTCTAAGATGGTGCTAAAGATAGTTACGCATACATGTAGACGTGCATCAAGGGAATATGACACGCATTTTTCGGTCCTGTTAGAAAAATGGTCATGTATTCTGGAGTGTCTAATTTAGGTGCGAAAGACGAAGATGCGAAGTGCTGAGGTGCAAGCGAACTCAGGCGCGAATGAACTGAGGTGCGAAGAGCTAAGGCGCGAATGAACCCAGGTGCGAATGAACTGGGGACGGATGTTCTCTGCTCTCTCTTTCTTCTGAGCGTGTACATGCTTGCTTGAGTGCGTCGGCGTCCAGAATCCGGTTCTGGCTTGTTCTTCTCCAGGTAGCACGGTCTTTGGTATCCTTGGTGGTGAGACCATTGGCACGTATATCCTCCTTAACAACATCAGGATTTCTTGGATTTCCCATTTTTGTCCGGGCCCGATGAAGGCGGCAAAGCCGGACATTTGTTCCCTATGTCTAAGACTATATATGCATGTACTTGTAGGTAATTAAGTAAAATAAGTTTGCAAATGTACTGTGCAGCACCCATAGCATGGTACTAGCATGGTAGCCGCGACGCCGTTTATATGTCGTAGGCCGATCGTTTTTGGGCCGATCGCGATAAGCCTGGCCAGATCGCTATGTGCCGCCATATTTGGCAAATTATTTCATGATGTGCCCAGTGTAAAGTCGGGTAGATCGACGAAATCAGCCTATTTGTCGATTTTCCCCTTCAGTTACTTGGCCGCATCGAAATATGTCTGGGCTTATCATGATATGCCTGGGCGCATCGTGATGTAGTTCCACTTTACGACTCTTTGGCGCTGTTGCGCTCTTCATTTCATGTGGCAGTCAACGTGCAGAAAAGAAGCGGCGTTACAAGCCTGAAAATATTGGTAATAAATGTGATAATAGTGAGTTGTTGGATGAAAATGGTGATCAACATTTTTCGTCCACCAATACATAATCCATTCTGTAGAGAATCGATTTGGCCAAGGATCGGCCTACGACATATATAAACTACTAGCTTTCGCCCACGGCTCCGCCCGCGTCAATGTCGATCCCTCGGGAATAGTACTTTTTCCCGGGATAAAAGGTAGCCTATGTCCTTCTCCGCACTCCAGATAAATTGTATGCAAAATTTCATGATGATCGGTTCAGTAGTTATGGCGTGAAAGCGTAACGAACAAACAAACAAACTCACTTTCGCATTTATAATATTAGTAAGGATTCACATCTCGCTCTTTGATATAACGGAAAACAACAAAATGATTAAAAATTTGTCCCTAATGAAGTTCACGTAGCTTAAGGATAATGCCGACTTCTTGATTTTTGATATGCAGAGTTCTACTCTACATACAAAATCTTTGAATCAGTTCCCTTCTCTCTCAAGAGCAAGTGAGAGGCGTCAGGAAGGCATCCTCTTAATGTCAAGGAGGTAGCGCCGACGGTAACGGCGTATCGGCACAATCATATTTGTAGGATTATTTTATAATTATTTACAAACCATAAAGTCCTCAGATTTTTGATACCATTTTTTGGGGCATCATTTTATGACGTAGGTAATTGAGACGAACTAAAAGATATTAACGCGTTATTGTCTTTTAAAAAAGTGTTAACAAAGGTTGACCTTCGAAGGCGATACCACTGTAAATAAGGTCGTTTTGAACCTTATTTATCTCGCAAAATACTTAAATTAGGAGTTTCAAATCTAAGTAATATGATTTTTGACTATTTCATCTCCAAAAATTGAAGATGGAAACACGTTTTGATAAAATTTTCTCGATAGAAATATTTTTTGAAAAATGGTCTTCGTTTGTAGAGTTTTTGTTATTGTAGCTCAAATGCGACGAATGAAATAATGATTTTTAGACTAAAAGATAGGTTATTAGTAATTCATCAAAATTTAAATATGAAAATACAATTAACCGGTCTGATTTTATATAAAATAGAAATAACGAATTTGGCGCTTACGTTTTTTTCTTTGAGCGACTCGAGACTATCTCCTATCTCATCGTTCACGGGCTAAACCGCCAAGCGCTATCCCTTGCGCGCACTTGATCAGTCCTTTGCCGAGCGAAGGTACCAAACATTTGAGTCCTCGTCTTAACACTGTTTGGTGATTCCGCCGGTAGACGTAAATTTTTATTATTATGTCTTTTAGTAGAAACTACAAAATAAAATAAAAAAACTCAATCACCAACACATACAGACGTATGTGTTGGTGATTCGCCGCGTCAAGGTCACGGGGCGGCGTCAACACATCTATGAACGTTATGGTGTCAACATAGCGGAGGTAGGTAGATACTGCTCGCGACAGCAGCTCGCCTCGCTCGCTACGATAAGTTACTCCAGTGTGACTTTTCCGTTTTCCCTTGCGTTTCCTGCATCACTCTACTATAAGAAAAAAATACAAGAAGTATTTTTTTCTTAATTTGTTAAAATTTCGCCAATGTTCACAAAAAATATGTCGTACCTAAAATCTTTTATCGACGCGTCCTTCCGTCACGGACTCACGGAGCGCGTGGCAGACAAGTTCGCGAAAAGATATACTTTGTAAGCCCCGCCCGCTTTGATCTACTTTGCATGGTGTCAGTTTTTGAACGCAATGCTGCTTCCATAGTTTTTCTAATTCAATGGTTAAATAAATAATAATAAATAAATATATACGGACAAATCACCCAGATTGAGCTAGCCCCAAAGTAAGTATAAGACATGTGTTATGGGATACTAACTCAACAATACTATATTTTATAACAAATACATATATAGATGAACATCCAAAATCCAGGCCAATCTGAAAAAGATCATTTTCCATCTTAACCTGACCGGGGATCGAACCCGGGCCTGGGCACCCCGTGTCGCAGGCTGGCGTGTTAACCACTGCGCTTCGGAGCTCGCCGGTTATTATGGAAAAAACGAATAAACTGTAAAACACGCGCTCACAATCGTTGACACACAACACGTTTGGTATGAACGATGCCTAAGTCATGAACGTATGAATGATATCCACAGGTATTAATTATACTGCCTTACAGCTAGCTTACGGCCATTTGGTTTCGACAGGTTGATTCGTAACGTCGCTTAGTTCAAAGGGCTATTATTGCTTCAGGAAGTGTATAGTGTGTAACCTGTGCTTTTAAGCTATTAACATGTCGTCGTGTTGATTTTTACAAGCTTAGTTTAATACGTCCACTTACATAATAAATGTATCCTTTTAGTTCTATGGCCCTAGGGTCTGTCAGTATCGTTGCGAGCACGATGGATGTAACTCAATTGAAACGTCAATGGAAACAAAGAATCAAAAGGTTCGGGTAAGTCCCGTTTATATATGGTGTTTTGATAGTTCTTGGTACTTAAAGGGGTTGTTCAGCCCGTCGATATGAACAACTTTTCCTATGGGACCAATGCTGGGAACTCAAAAAATGAGCATTTCCATACAAAAATTTTTTTCTACTATTATTTATCATGATAATCTTTTTCAACGAGACGTCTGGAACTTCATTCAGTGCCGCCAGACAGCATGACTAATGCATGAATTTGACCCTCTTATCTCGACAACGATCACACACGTCGATTAGTATGAGTAAGGGTTGCTATACACATAAGCGGGCCGGCATTAATTTATTATTACTGTTTTACTTATTTTCTGTATTATTATTCTTTCTATGTTCTATGTTACTATTGAGCAACATTTGTAAAATTTTGAACAAAAACAGAGCAACATTTTTACTATAAAATGGCAACATTTGAGAACTTTCAAAGATATCACTTTCTGTTTATTTAGATAAAATGCTCAGAAATAACTAGATAAAATGTTCGGGAATCAATCACAAACCACTCGGCTGTCGCACATACTGACGCAGCCTGGCAACAGCCGATCAAGGTTGGCTTTTAGCAATAATATTTAGTACCGCAGGTACCTATTACCCTAACAAGTGAAGTAATTCTTAATAAAATAAGAAATAAAATATGGTGAAAAAATTTCATGCGGGCGGGACTTGAACCGGCAACCTAGGTTTATGTACGACCTATGCTCTGCCATCTGAGCTACCGCACAATTCAATCTTTATATCATAATTTATATCTTAATTTATTAAGAGTATATCAAAATAGCATTGTGTATGCAAAATAAAACACTTACAAAAAATTGCTTCGGGTCGGCTTTGTTGACCAACAAATACTGCTTAACCCATAATGCCGGCCAGATTATGTGTCTAGCAACCCTAACACAGTTGTCGCAAGCCCGACTCTACATCCGACTTCCGTAAAATATTCACTAAACAAAATGTACATAGATGAAATTGTCTAAGCTTTATTTTAGGAAAAGATTTGATTGTTTTTATGTTTGTTTTGAAATTTTATTCTTCTACTATCTGTTTTACCGCGACTTTTGCCTCATTAGTGTAGTTTTTGAGTATTTCCATCACAAACAAACGCCCAAAAATATATATTTTTTTCATCTATAATTTGGTTTTTCGTGTAGTAAAGTGGCTAAAGGCTAATTACGAACTTTACGACTGCCATCAATGATAACATCCGAGACCAACGGCATAACGTGCCTTCTAAAGCACGGAGAGGCTCAAGATATTTTTATGACACTTGTGTTCACCCATCCCAGTAGGGACCGCGCCCAGGGTTGCTTAACATATGTAAGCGCCAGTAATGCTCAGACCCACTGGACCATCGTGCTCCTCAATTATATTATAAGTATAGATGTGTTTATTATGTTGTACTCGATTTCAATAATAATAATTAATGTGTCTTAATATTGAATTAAAAAAACTATGGAAGCAGCAGCTCAAAGCGGGCGGGGCTTAAAAAGTATATTTTTTCGCGAACTAGTCTGCCACGCGCTCCGTGACGGAAAGACGCGTCGATAAAAGCATTTAACGACATATTTTTTGTGAACATCGGCGAAATTTTTAACGAATTAAGAAAAAAATACTGCTTGTGTAGTAAAGTGGTGCAGGAAATGCAAGAAAAAACGGAAAAGTGACACTGGAGTAACTTATCATAGCGGGCTGATGTCGCGAGCGGTGTCTACTTACCTACGCTATGTTGACACCATAGCGTTCATTAGATATGTGGACACCACCCCGTGACCTTGACGCGGCCAATCGCTAACTATCTTGGTCTATGAGTGCGTAAGTTTTTCGTTGTGATTTGAGTTGTTTTCGTAAATGGGATTGATATTGAATCGTTAGTTGTATGAGAGTTACGCTTTCATAGTTTTTCTAATTCAATGGTCTTTACCTATGAAATAGGCGTTATTTTCCGCTTATCATGTTGTTCATACCCGTGTGGTATCCGGCAGAGTAGAATAGGACCACTCCAAGTCTTCCCGTGGATGTCGTAGAAGGCGACTTAGGAAATACAAGCTAAACAAAGCTTATAAACATCTAAGACACCTCTCCAACCCGTCTGGCCAGCGTGGAGAGTGTAGGCCAAGTCCTCTGGCTGCTCTAGCCAAGTATGGCCCTAGTAGTACAGAGGGGGTCGTGCTCCTGTAGTGGAGACTAAAAAGGACCTGATAATGATGATTTTGTTCATAATGACTATGATTTGCAGTTAAATTAAAATATATAAATCAATCTTACTGTTGTTCGTAAATACATGTAAAATTTCACTTCAGTTAAAAAGTAAAAAATCATTTATTTTCTCCAACAATCGTACACGAGAAATACAGTACATATGTACTTAGTTCCATTTATCAAACCTGAAATGAAACCAAAGCAAGAGTATAAAAAGTTCAATATACTCGAAATTCTCTATAGAAAACGCCTCTGATTTGAGCCAGTTTGTCAACCCAAACGCGTGACACTATCATCATCACCAATCACATCTTAATGAACTCAGCAATGATAGGAATCATTTTTATCATTAAATATGAATTTAAACCTGCCAATTTCTATATCTGTCATTTTCACTAGTGTCGTAACTCATAACTGTCGCTATCGGTATTGTCTAGTGACGTAACGCATATTGATGATGTTTTTAATTTTAGAAAGTATTGTATTGAAATGACGGGGCGGGGCTGAAGACAATGGGGGGTACGCCATGGCAATGTAAGTGTGTGTTTGATGAATATATCGTGAATATTTAACGAGAATATTAGCATAAATATACACTGTCGTCAGGAATATAAACCATTGTTAGTTTATCTAATGGATCGACAATAGCAGAAAAATATTTTACATAGGTCTAGAATAGGCGTAGGCTATCTTGTATTATTTTTGCTAGAACATATGGATATTGTCAGATTACGTGTTTCAGTTATTCTTGAATAACTGGAACTACCTGCCGGTAACAAAGAGCCAACCACGCACGAGGATACACTGATTGATTTGTTTAGACTTTTTGTCTGCACTTTTTTTTTTTATGTTTTATGTATGGCAAACGAGCAAGCGAGTAAGCACTTACCTGATGATAAGCGATCAACGCTGCCCACGGACAACTGCAACACTAGAGTTGACAGGAGCATTGCCGGCCTTTCAAGGAGTTGGGGGAGGACATTGGGAGTAGGGAAAAATGGGGGACATGGGGGAAGGGGGAGAAGGATGGGCCTCCGGCTCTCTCACTCACCGAACGAAGCATAGAAGCGGTAAAGCTTCTCGTCATGCTCCTGCAGTGGAGACTAAGAAAGACCTGATGATGATGATGATGGCTCTCCCCACCGATGAAATATAAAATATTTATATATATATGGGTTATATTTTTTTCTTCCTACCTCCTAATCTTTAAAGCCCCACGACACTCGAGTAAATACAAATTTAGTTTATCATCCAGGGCTCACTTACCATAAGAATACAATTTTGTAATATTTGTTAATGGTTAATAGTAATGTTTTGATTATCAAAGTACTAATACATCTAAGGCTTAATTTATACAGACGCGGAATTGAGGGGAACTTTAAGAAATTCACAGGGCACAATTGCCTCTATGTACATACTTATAAAGTTCAAATTCCATTCAACAAAAAATGTTCGCTGGAAGTCGCGCGATTACGAGCTTCTGTTTATTTCTTCATACAAATTTGAACTTTATTGCAATACTCATAGGCCTCTATGAGAATTTTTTGTTTCCCTCGATTCCGCGACTATATAAATTGAGCCTAATACGAGTGGCTTATCAATTAACCAAGCCGTTAAAAACCGTGTGTTGCCCGTGGTACTACCGATTGCCCTATCAGTACTACGGGCATGAAAATTGTCGCGTGGTGGTGATCTCTGAGTGATCGAGTGGTTAATTGACCCAGCCAGCAATCGCAAAGCGCAAACTAAGCTCTCCATTTTAGCTTGGGTAAGAGTTCTCCCCAAGTTCAGACAGCAATTCTGTCTATCTGTCCCACTATTCGGCTATTTTCTTCAACAAGTCGCATTTGTCAGGTTGATAGTAACATTTTTCAACTCACGCCAAAAGTTTTTAATAGTATTTCAATGTCAACATTAATGTTAACAATATTTCAACACAACAATACATTATTTTTCATTATTCATTGTGGCGGAAATTATCATAAAGTGAGTTTGTTATGATAAGACTCTCGGGGTCTGATCTCTTGTTATATTTACTTTTGACTTCATATTGTGAAAAGTTTAAGCATTCGAGCCGACAATGTAATCGGCAAACGGTCAGATGAAAGGGAAATTATTAAAACCTTTTAACCCTGTAGGTTTTAGCCCTCAAAGAAGATCTGTGATGAAAAGAGAGTACTTTATCCTATAACAAAACTATATATAATTTTAAAATAAATTAAAACTATACTAATTTCTATCATATATAAGATCACTATTTTGATTCCGTATCCATCAACATGCTGAACGTGGCCTATCCGTTTTATGGCCTTAGGCTCTGTTTACTTGTATGTAACAAATCAAAAGTAAATAACTTTTAAAAGCAAGCTTTTATTTATATCACTTTATGTTTCGAGTTATTTTCAGCGATCCCTTTAATTTGACATCCATATTGTCGAAGTGCATCAAAAATAGCTACTCAGCCATGTTGGATTTATAATGACGTCACACAGCTAACCATGCATTGTCATCCAAACTAAAATAGTATACACAATTTTAGTCTCAATTAGTGGAAGATATCTGCTTCAAAATTGAGTTGCGAGATTCCACCCAAACAATCATAATTACCCTACATTGCAAGTTATATTAAAGCTTGTAAATTATAAATTATTACACTATTTTTTTATACTTTTTAAGCTGATACATCTGTTAACATTAGTTGAGTTTAGTTTTTAACATTATTATATTTTTATAATTACAAACTTGTTGCTTACACATTATCACGCCGTACACGGATATTTAGGATAATGACAAGTGCTTTCATTTGGAGTAATAATTATATGTCATAATCTGTTTTGTGTGTCAATAAATAAATAAATTGGACTCTTACCTCATCCATTTTAGATTCACAACGGAGAATTAAGAACGGATGAAAGAACTATGAAACAACTGCACCAAGCACTAGTTGGTACACTACTAAACTTTTCAAGACTTCTGCAGTACACTCAGCAGAATATTTTGAACGTAAATAATTGAATCTTTCCAATACTAATAGAGTTAATGGATTCATGAATATTGTCGTGATATTAGCATTGTCAGCTTTTATTTTGGTTATTATACTCCGACCTTGGTTTACGTAGCGCAGACGTGATAAGTACTGTGGGACGCACATCACGAATGACATGAGATTTTAAAAGAGACGTTATCACAACGTAATTGGTTGCAGTAGCGTCGAGTTGTCACCTTTGATTCGGAGATAGCTGTGTATGACTGCATACGTTCGGTACGGTGAGAGGTTTTCAAGACCAACACTGCTAATTGTAATGTTTAGATTTAAGTGTTCAAAATAATGATACACCGAAAAATCTTTATAAGCGAATGTATAAGGATTTTTATATTGATCGAAGCGATAATCATACAAGTACGACATTGGTATATAAAGGTAGTGATATATTATGAATTTGAAGTGGCAGTGGACGGGGCACATAATAAAAGAACAAAATCAAAACGTTTATTCAGAAAATAGTCCTTGGCAGGTACTTTTTCACGTCAAATCACATTTTCAAGGATCTAATTTAGTCATATTAATATAATTAATGAATGTGCAAAAGCTACAGACTACTAGCGTTTCGGAACCGACCACTGCAGAGAAGAAACGCCAAAAGAAACTCTTTTCAACAGTATTGGTCAGTATTAGTGGTAACATAGCGCGTAGAACCGATGGCCGATGGGGCAGAAGCGTTCTCGAATGGCGACCACGTACTGGCAAGCGCAGCGTCGGTCATCCACCGACCAGATGGTCGGATGATCTGACTAAGGTAGCAGGAAGACGCTGGATGCAGGCTGCTTCCAACCGGTCGTATTGGAAATCCTTGGGGGAGGCCCATGTCCAGCAGAGGACTTCTTGCGGCGACACTCACAAAATACCTACCTCAGAAAAGAGCCGGCTATGCACGAAACCAAATCCGCAAACAGATCAGGCTCGATCAGATATGTTATAGATCAAAGGAAATTGGACCTTAAATACATAAGATACGTTTCATATTTTAATGAAGTGGTGGCTACTGCCGACGGCCGCCGGTAGCTGACTCTGTTTTGCTTATTTGATTCAAATATGGAATATGAAAGATGTCATTACAGCTAATGTTAGTTTGGCAGTTTTAGCTATAGTTACCCACCCTAGTGACATAGGCTTGATTGTTACCTACTACCGCCAACGGCCACCGGCACCGGTAGCCGACTCTGTTTAGCTTATTCGGTTAAAATTTGGAATTAAAAAGCTTTTTATTATTTTTATTTTTATGATAATAGGACGGCAAATAAGCAAGCGAGTCACCTGATGGTAAGTGATCACCGCTGCCCGTGGACAACTGCAACACCAAGCTTTTCAGGGAGTTGGGGGAAGAAAATGCGGAGGAGAGAGGGAAGGACGGGCATCCGGCTCTCTCTTTAACGAAGCATAAACGCGGTAAAGCTTCTGCTCAGATGTTATTACAGCTAATGAAAATTTAGCAGTTTTACCTATAGTTACCCACCCAGTGACACATGTTAGATAACTAATACAATTAGCTTTTTCAAGTTAAACTTCCCGCAGCGCCAGAAACCCACTTAGTTTTTTCCTAAAGCCCCGCTGCACGCGCTTTTTGTCCATCGTGCGAACGCGGCCTTTCGCAACACTGTGATCATCGCAGATAAAAGAGAAGGCTATACAATTAAAGCCAAGTGCAAAAAGGACAGATAGACAATTAGATTACTGATAGATGAAAGGTTTTGTCTGGTTGCGTAGGTTTCCATTAAGATTTTCCGCGATTTGAGAGCTATTTGCAATTTTGATATTTACTGCGTGATATAATTGTAAAGTTATAATTGGATTGTTTTATTTAACTTTAAGTCTACCAAGGCAATAAATCCAACGTTGTCACTTAAGAAACACTTAGAAGGCCGAGATAGAAAGGAGAATTCGTCTAGGATGGGCCGCTTTCGGGAAATTCGACGACGTCTTCAGAGGAAAACTCCCTACATGCCTAATACGGCGAGTGTTTGAGCAATTTGTCCTCCCGGTAATGACCTACGGCTGTGAAACCTGAACCCTCATACATGAAATAGTCCATAAACTCTCTGTGGTACAACGAGCTATATGCGTAATACTGCAATAAGAAGAAGGACGAAAGTTGCCGATATAGCCAAAAGAGTAGCCGCACTACAGTGGAGATGGGCAGGTTCCATAAGCCGTAGAGAGGATGGAAGATGGAGCTACAAAATAATAGACTGGAGACCATGGCTGGGCCACAAAATTTCTTTTTTTTATGATATAGGACGGCAAACGAGCAAGCGAGTCACCTGATGGTAAGCGATTAGCGCTGCCCATGGACAACTGCAACACCAGGGTCTAACAGGAGTGATGGCGACCTTTCAAGAATTTGGGGAAGGACACGGTGGAGGAAATTGAGGGAAGGATGGGCCTTCGGCTCTCTTACTCACCGAACGAAGCATGCGGTAAAGCTTCTATTCAAAGGTCAATTTTCTGTGAGAATGTGGTACTTCCCCGGAGAAGCTGGCCAGTTCATGCTACTAGCAAAAATGAATATTGCCCGTAGCGTGGCTCTACTACGACTAAATAAAGTAAGATTGATAATTGGGTTTTAACATTTTCTTGATTTCTCTCATGGAAATTACAAAATTTCTCCGCTATTATTATCAAATCAAGTTTAGTCCAATAACAAATTCTATTTTCATAATAACGTAATGCAAGATAATTTTGCGAAAATCTAAAAACTCGCAACAATAGCTAGAATTTGTTTTGACATTGTTGGGTAATGACTAAATGAAGAGCAAATATTACATTGTATTACGCCGTTGTGAATCTTTAATAACTTTTAATTAGTGACACACAATGCTTGGAAACAAATAAAGTTAATTTCTTGGGAATCAGACCTGTAGGATTCAGGTCATATTAAGAATTAATTGTAGGTACTCTTAGTATTTCAACGATATAAACAAAAGTTGGGTGTTGTGAGTGCTCCGCCACTTTATTATTAAAACATATAGAGAAAGATAATGGCCCTGTGCGAGTCAGACTCATGCGTGACGGGTTCCTTACCATGATCTATAAAAACAGCAAAAACATCATATATTCATTTCGTTAATATTAATGTGATAAAGGTAATTTAATATTCAGTTAATATTTCAGGCGTCTAACTGTTGCCGTTATAAATATCAAGCAAATAAATATGTTGTTTGCAAGACCAGAGGCTTCGTTGTCAATTACAGACGAAGAATACGTTGATAGCATATCGATTCCTCACTACTTATTTTAAAGATTAGCGTCTTTAATAGCAGATGGCATTTTCGACGTTTTGTCTCTATATCTAGCAGCTGAAGTTCACCGTATGGGAATATTTCAAAGTATTCTAATTTTGATAAAACACGTTGGATCTCTTTGCAGTTTATCCAGAAATGTTGTGCGATGTTGACGTGACGCAACCGTTCCGCGACGATTCCGCCGCCTGCCGGAACAAAGGTTGTCTTTACTGTCATTGTTATCAAAGATTTACTATCGTTGTTTCTAAACCAAGTACCTTAAATCTCCGTAGTTCTGCAATAGCCTTTGAGGCATGGTTTCGTAGACGAAAGTAAAATTATTGAATGTTATTAAATGCACGTATAATAAGACTGTAAATTCATAGTATGTATTGGTGTCAAAACTGTCAGAATAGAATAGAATAGAATAATCTTTATTTACTTATATATGCGTAGATAAGATGTTATTTTTTTTTATTTTTTTTTATAATGTAAGTAGTGTAGTGTCAATGTAATATGATATAATGATAAATAAAATAGATGAAATGAAATTAAAATTGTGTATCAGGTCTTTTTAGTTTCCAGTTCTCCACTGCAGGAGCATGCTCCTGCGACCCTCTCTGTACTACCGGAGCCATACTTGGCCAGAGCAGACGGAGGATTTGGCCTACACTCTTCTTGCTGGCCAGACGGGTTGGAAAGGTCTCATTGATGATAATATACGGCTATATATATGGCTAAAATAATGATTATATTTTCAACTGCCAAAGCTTACTGCTAGAAATAAAGCTACCAAAATATACCATTTGAAGAAGCTAATCTCGTAATATTAGGTTAAAACACGTTGGATGTCTAGCCTAGAGAAATAAACCAAGGAATAGTTTAGTCTCATCAGAGCGGTATTGCATAAGCTCATTATGCAGATCAGTCGCGATACGTGAGTCATTATGATAAAGATGCTAATGCGCAGTCTCGGCCGGAATGACCGGAATTCAAGTCTATCCCTTGTGTAGTACAGTGGACCCCGGGTTCCAAAGAATTTTAACTAATGGAGTAACTACTCCGTGGCGCAGCGGTCAACACGCCAGCCTGCGACACGGAGTGACCGGGTTCGATCCGCGGCCAGGTCAAGATGGAAAATGATCTTTTTCAAATTGGCCTGGGTCTTGGATGTGTATCTATATATGTATTTGTTATCAAATATAGTATCGTTGAGTTAGTATCCCATAACACAAGTCTCGAGCTTACTTTGGGGCTAGCTCAATCTGTGTTATTTGTCCGTATATATTTATTATTTATATTTATATTTATTTATCCAAAACACTGATCTACAAAACATAAACAGGTTTAAACTAAAGAAACATTTTTTTTCTTTGCACCCTAAGAAATAAAATGTTTCTACAGTATAAATGTATTTGTAGAATTTTGTAAAACAATAAATAATTAATTCAAAAATAATAATTGACGTAAACTATTTATTATTATTAAGATTTGGCGCCACTTGAATGACGACTATAAAATAATGGAATATTTGTAATTGTGAGCCTCAGTTTAGGCAAAATAACAAAATGTAAGACCTGTTGGCAAATAAACCATTCTCATTCTCTCATTCTCAAAAGACATAGTCAGAGAGGCAACACAGCCAAAGCGCACGTTAGAAAGATGTGAGTTTAAGATAAAAAGAAAATGAAATATAAACAGTGAAAGTGTCGAATGCTTCTCCGACGTTAATCGTCAAATACACACTAGGAGTTGAGGCGAGATAGACATTATTCAAGGATTATAAAATTTATTCAAAAAATAGGCCATTTCAGGCACTTTTTCACGTCAATTCACATTTAGAATAATATTTATTTCATTATGAGGTATACAAAATTCAAGTGGCTGCAAGACCAAAACCTACAGATGAGCGACATGTTGCTAGCCTATCGACTCCTTAGTATTTTAAGGATTAGCGTCTTTAATAGCAGATGTCATTTTCGACGTTTTATCTCTATATCTAGCAGCTGAAGTTCACCGTATGGAAATATTTCGAAGTATTCTTGTTTCTCGCCTGTTAACTTAGTCTACCTGAGAACATCTAAACTGTAAAGTTTTCGAAACCTAGGTATAATAATCCTGATCCTAACTAGTATTATAAATGCGAAAGTGAATTAGTTTATTTATTTGTTACGCTTTCACGCCGTAGCTACTGAACCGATCATCATGAAATTTTGCATACAAGTCTTCTGGAGTACGGAGAAGGAAATAGGCTATCTTTTATCCCGGGAAAAAGTACTGTTCTCGTGGGATCGACATTGATGATGGCGGAGCCGCGGGCGAAAGCTCGTCATGTAATAATAGCGATAAAACTGATGTGATTTGATTTAAATACTTCAAGGATAACCCTAATCTCATCAGAGCGGTATTGCACAAGGTCGTTATGTAGATCAGACGTGATGCGCAAGTCATTATGATAATAATGCTAATGCGCAGTCGCCGGTGGACTGACCGAAATTAACGGCTTTATCTCTTACGAAGTAGATAAGAGGTAACACCAAAGGCTCATTTTAAGAAGATAGTAAGGAAGAAAATACTTATAATAGTACCATTGCAGATTACAGACGAAACAATATGATTTTTTTTACGCGATCAAGGCCATAGCGCGTGCTATGTCACCACTAGTGCGCCCTAGCGCCAACACCGAATTGGATTATTTTTTTGACAACTGGTCAGTTATTACTAAGGCATTATTTATATATTGTGAAAATCTTAATGATCAGTGGAACAACAAGTACAAGTAGCCGTGTGGTATCCAACAGAGTAGAATAGGACCACTCCAAGTCTTCCCGTGGATGTCGTAGAAGGCGACTTAGGAAATACAAGCTAAACAAAGCTTATAAACATCTAAGAGACCTCTCCAACCCGTCTGGCCAGCGTGGAGAGTGTAGGCCAAGTCCTCTGGCTGCTCTGGCCAAGTATGGCCCTAGTAGTACAGAGAGGGTCGTGCTCCTGTAGTGGAGACTAAAAAGGACCTGATGATGATGATGATGATGATGACAACAAGTAAAACCGTTTTGACGATATTGACGATTGTAAATAATAACATCACAAAAAACTTGACATTTTTATATATACAATCAATTATGCATTATTTATTTTTAATTTGTTTTTCTTTCATTCTTTTATTTTTATATCTTTACAATTTGTATTTTAAATAATTTAGTATTGTATTAATTTAACATTATTTAATTACCTGCGTGATAAATGTAATAGATTTAAGCCGTTTTTATCACAATAAACTAACTGACAAACTAAACTAAGAAAACAACTAAAAAAAATAGGTCAAAGCCGAACTTATCGCCCTTTTTTTTAAGACTAAGTATCATGTAGCTAGCTCCCTTTTGCTCTTCACCGGGCATTTACAACTTATCGCCGTATGTTGCCCGTGGTACTTATACCTACCAGTAGTATAACGGGCTAATAATTTCCCGTGGTACTACCGTAGTACCACGAGCAAGACAATGTAACCGTGGTACAACTGCAATCACGTTTGCTTCCTTGGACCTCATGGAGTGTCTTAATCGCCTCTGCACTGAGGTAGGTCGATGCCGACACAACCTGGGTAAATGGATCTTTATCCAACAGGCGGAAGTGCAGTGTTAGTGTGATCACAATGACCAGACCATGCGGCACCTCTTTTCTGGCCTTTTGTGCCCTACCAGCTGCACCAAGGAATCTATACACTGCATCCGAGAGTGGTGTCAGAGTCGCCACATACGAAAAGATGAAGGAGAATCACGTTTGTTTGCTATAACATTCCTCTAGTCAATCTCAAATACAAAGATGTTAGTTATACTTAGTTGGAAAAAAATAGCAATAGGTTGTTCGTATCTCATCCACTCCTAGAACAATCCTTTTTGACAGCACAGCACACAAATAATTAGTTTACTTATCTTACGTTTCGGTTGTATGAGAGCCCCCTTTTAATATATTTTATTTTATTACATTGCCACGTTGGATGGCAATGCTTATTCTTGTCCTAAAAAATTGTCACCCGACACCTCAATCAGCTTTCGGCTTAATGACTTAAATCCTTATTCTTACTAATATTATAAATGCGAAAGTGAGTTTGTTTGTTTATTTGTTTGTTACGCTTTCACGCCGTAACTACTAAACCGATCATCATGAAATTTTGCATACAAGTTCTCTAGAGAACGGAGAAGGACATAGGTTACCTTTTATCCCGAGAAAAAGTACTATTCCCGAGGGATCGACATTGTCGCGGGCGGAGCCGCGGGCGAAAGCTAGTAGTTTATGAGCCGACGGGTCCCACGGACCATGGTGAAAAAATTTCAAGCAGGCGGGATTTGGACCTGCGACCTTAAGGTCGCAGGTCAAAATCAAAAAAAGTGCACGACTAACTCGTACATAGACTTAAGTCTATGTACGAGTTAGTCGTGCACTTCTTTCACCATATTTAATTTCTCAATTGAATAAGAGTATATCAAAATAGCATTGTAAATGCAAAAATATAACACTAAAAAAAAAAAAAATATAGATTTCGTCAAATTTTAATGAGTTCCCCCCCTGATTGTTTCCAGTGGAAAAGTGCCCAAGACGCTTGCTGCATTGCCTCGCTGGATCGCAATAGCTAGCCTTTGCACCAGAAAAGAACAAGTGCGGGGGACAGCATTTAGTCAGTTCGGTTGTAATGTATGTAATAGTATTGAGTTGGTTTCGTAAATTGCTTGTTTATGTTATTTGTTTTTATTTGTGTCTGTTCTCTTTGATTTGTCAAATAAATATAATCTTATCTAATAACTTTTTAGACTAGCTCCGTGGTGCAGCGGTCAACACGCCAGCCTGCGACACGGAGTGACCGGGTTCGATCCCCGGCCAGGTCAAGATGGAAAATGATCTTATTCAGATTGGCCTGGGTTTTGGATGTGTATCTATATATGTATTTATTATAAAATATAGTATCGTTGAGTTAGTATCCCATAACACAAGTCTCGAAGTTACTTTGGGGCTAGCTCAATCTGTGTGATTTGTCCGTATATATTTATTTATTCACTTTTATGGTTCATCCGTTACAAACTTTTTCTTACCAACATGGAAGATCAGCCTAGAGCAAGTTCTTTAATCTCATCAGAGCGGTATTGCGTAAGGTCATTATGCAGATCGGACGCGATGCGTGAGTCATTATGATAATGATGCTAATTCTCAACTACAGTCGCCGCGGAATGACCGAAATTCGATTTATTTTTCAGATACTGTTTTTTTTTATGTATATCCGACGGCAAACGAGCAGACGAGCCACCTGATGGAAAGTGGTCACCGTCGCCCATGGACATCTGCAACACCTCTAGTGTTGCTGATGCGTTGCCGACTTAAGGCGATATCACTGTAAATAAGGTCGTTCTGAACCTTATTTATCTCGCAAAATACTTAAATTAGGAGTTTCAAATGTAAGTAATATGATTTTTGACTATTTCATCTCCAAAAGTGTAAGATGAAAACACGTTTTGATAAAATTTTCTCGATAGAAATATTTTTTGAAAAATTGTCTTCGTTCGCAGAGTTTTTGTTATTGTAGCTCAAATGCGACGAAAGAAATGATTTTTAGACTAAAAGATAGGTTATTAGTAATTCATCAAAATGTAAATATCAAAATACAATTAACCGGTCTGATTTTATATAAAATAGAAATAACGAATTTGGCGCCTACGTTTTTTTCTTTGAGCGACTCGAGACTATCTCCTATCTCATCATTCACGGGCTAAACCGCCAAGCGCTATACCTTGCGCGCACTTGATCAGTCTGCGTACGCCTTTGCCGAGCGATGCTACCAAACATTTGAGGCCTCGTCTTAAGATACCTGTAACACGCCTTTTGAAGGACCTCAAGTCATAGCACACAGGGAAAACCTCGGGAGGGAGTCCATTCACAAAATACTGTAGGGAACGCTTTACTTTTATGCGATCGTTAGAACATGGCAAAGTTATAAGAAAGTTATTGATAAATGTGGTCGCCGGCTGCACACACGATAAAGTGTCACGTTTTGGGTGCAAGCGAGAGCACGGAACAAGCGATAGAAAGGCACGATCGAGCGTTCGGCTTGTGACGAATCTATCGGAATCGTTTGGCTTTAGACGCATCTTTTTTTTTTTAATAAATAAATATATACGGACAAATCACACAGATTGAGCTAGCCCCAAAGTAAGTTCGAGACTTGTGTTATGGGATACTAATTCAACGATACTATATTTTATAACAAATACATATATAGATACACATCCAAGACCCAGGACAATCTGAAAAAGATCATTTTCCATCTTGACCTGGCTGGGGATCGAACCCGGTCACTCCGTGTCGCAGGCTGGCGTGTTGACCGCTGCGCCACGGAGCTAGTCGTTCTATCTATCTCTTTTCCACCGTTATCACATAAAATAGTCATCCGTAAACCGAAGTCGGTATACGATATAGACAGCCAATTTTTTACACATTTAAAATCGTGTCTCTCAGGACCGACCAAGGTGAGATTTGACACATGTATAGATTTACATAACTTAAACAGGCGCGTATAACTTAAGTAAATAATAAACATGTTTTGTAATTGGGGGTTTCAGATCCATAATTATTTATTTGAAAACTTATACCATATTATACATGTCATACTAAAGGATTTGTTGCGAGGATCTCAAATATATTTCATCATTATTCTTAGATAACAGTTTTACAGGTAAAACAAAATAGACAAAATTTTGACCAAAAGGGAAGCCTCTTCTAGTTGTTTTTTTGGCAAATATAAATATACTAGCTTTCGCCTGCGGCTCTACCTGCGTCAATGTCGATCCCTCGGGAACAGTACTTTTTCCCGGGATTAAATGTATCCTATGTCCTTCTCCGTACCCCAGATAACGTGTATGCAAAATTTCGTGAGGATCGGTTCAGTAGTTACAACGTGAAAGCGTAATAAATAAACAAACAAACAAAATTATAATATTAGACTAGCTTTCGCCCGCGGCTCCGCCCGCGTTAATGTCGATCCCTCGGGAACAGTACTTTTTCCCGGAATAAAATGTACCCTATCTCCTTCTCCGTACCCCAGATAACGTGTACGCAAAATTTCATGATGATCGGTTCAGTAGTTACGGCGTGAAAGCGTAACAAACAAACAAACAAACTCACTTTCGCATTTATAATATTAGTTAGGATTAGGATAAGTAAGGATAATTCGATGTTTTGATATTTTATCATTAAATTGCGATACCTGTATATGTAACAGTCCTTTGCATCATTAATTTAATGTTCCGATCACCTTCACAAACCATTTTATTTTACAAAAATTCAAATTGCTAGATTTCTATAATAATAATATTCAAAGAAAATGCAAATTTAGTGAAATTACAAGAGCTGCATTATAAATTTTCGAAAGCAACATTTCCTTTCTGTGATCCGTTGTGTAAAGCCAATGTGAGGCTATGCGGAAGTACCTACAAAAACAAGCTTAATTCAGAAACATTTCTATTCTTAGAAACCGTCAGAGAAGTATAATTCTGCAATTTTGCGCAACGACACATGTTCGACACAATGCGAATAACCACATCATTTGTCGTTACCACCGAATACGGGTGACAATCGGTCTACTATTGAGCGAAGCAAAGTTCAAATTGGGCGAGTAACTTAAAGAAAGTGTTTAGTGAACCTCGATCAAACGTAGGTATAGTACGGGTTGTAGTCTTTTGAATTATTTGTAAACTATTCTACAGTAAAATTGATAATTTATTAAAAAAAGTATGAAAATTTCTAAATTAAATTTTTGCTCTTATAATTAATGGCCATCGGCCGATGACCGAGTGGTCGTGAGCATAATTAGCACTTAAGCATGTTAAACCCCGGGCGCAGTACTCACTGGGACGGGTGACTGCTAGTGGCATAAAAATATCTCAAGCGATATTTTTATGCTGCCTTCACCCATCCCAGTGAGGACTGCGAGCTCCGTGGCGCAGTGGTTAACACGCTAGCCTGCGACCAAGAATTCCCGGGTCGAACTCTCGTATCGCAGACAGGCCGGGATCAAGACGGCAAAACGATCTTTTTTTTGAATAAAAAAAAAAAAACAAAATCATAATATATAGTATCGTTGAGTCTAGCATCTACGACATAAGTTCACAACTTACTGTGGGGCTAGCTCGGTTTGTGTGATATGTCCCTATATATATTTATTATTTATAAATATAAATAAATATATACGGACTAATCACACAGATTGAGCTAGCCCCAAAGTAAGTTCAAGACTTGTGTTATGGGATACTAACTCAACGATACTATATTTTATAACAAATACATATATAAATAAACATCCAAGACCCAGGCCAATCTGAAAAAGATCATTTTCCATCTTGACCTGGCCGGGGATCGAACCCGGTCACTCCGTGTCGCTGGCTGGCGTGTTGACCGTTGCGCCACGGAGCTAGACTTATAACACTCTCACAATGTGAAGCTTGTTTCATATCAGCAATCGTTTTCCGCCGTAGTGACAACCAAATGGTTTCTGGTTAGCTTGACTGACACGTACTTACACGAAATTCCTAAGCTTACGTGTGAATGCGTCGTATAAATCTAAAGCCTATCTAAGATATAACTAACTTTTTGGTTTCACTCAACGGTACTTCATACCTTTGAGTGAACTTTTCTTTACTTTCCCGTCCCCGATTATCTTGCCCGTGGCTCCGTTCGCGTTATTGTCGTTCTCTCGGGTACAGTTTTCGGGGATGAAACGAGCCTCTGTCCTTCTCCGTATCCCAGACGACGTGTATACAAAATTATTATTATTTGCCATTAATATTTCATAAATGTTAATAGTTATTCTGCTATTCGAGGTGATAACTGATAACAAAACGAACAAATCAAAAGTTTATACAAATCAGTTCACCCGTTCTAAAGTTAGATATGTTCTAACAAACCCGACTATGTTTTATTAAGATATAAATCTTGGTAGCGGGAGCTTGTCCCCCCCTATTCAATTCATATTCTACTTGTGGAGTGCTTGTTGTTTGTTTTACTTATTGATCCTGAAATTAATATTTCTTTCTTATTGTGTATGAGATAATTATTTGTAAAACTTAACATGATCATTCTGTTTTAATCTTAAGGATTGGCAACTCGCACACACGAAAAACAACAAAAACAAAAACACAATAAACAACAATATCCTAAGGATGTCACACAAGAAAATAACAGGGCAATAGCATACTCCAAAAGAGTCGACGCTTTTGCTTGGATACCGAACTTCTAAAAGCCATATTAAAACCCATAACATTATTATTAAATTCCAATTTCATCCTCATTTTTAACAACAAGAGACCATGCAACGTTCTCATTTAACACAAATGGTATCATTCAGCGTCAAATCTCACCGCGTCATAATTTGCACATCATTGTAACTGCATTACATGGCGTTACAACACGCGGTTGCACCCATTGTTAGCAAAAATGTGGGACTGACAGACACGCGAGCCGAGAAATATGGGGCAGAGATAAGGTTTTCTCAGAAATATTTATATTTCTGAGAAAACTTTTCGCCTGCGGCTCCGCCCGCGTCGTTCCCTCGGGAATGGTACTTTTCCCGGGATAAAAGGTACAGTATGTGCTTCTCCGTACTCCAGAAAACTTGTATGCAAAATTTCATGATGATCGGTTCAGTAGTTACGGCGTGAAAGCGTAGCAAACAAACAAACTTTTGCATTCATAATATTAGTGAGGATAATGGTACAATTGAAGTTGAAAAGAAATGAAATCGAGACATGTTAGTCAAAATGTGGGACGGAATGACACGATGACACGCATGATAAATATGTAGCGGAGACAATGTTTTCTGATTAAGATTTAAGTCTCTTACTAAGACTCTGGTGTGGCAGCCTGGCATGATAACTACGATAAGGCCACAGAGATTATCAAATTCAAAGTCGTTTAGAATAAAGTACTATTACCGAACAATCAACATTAATGTTACAGGCTAAAGCTTGTTTCCTTCAAAAGACATCAACGAGCTCACTTTAAGATGACAATTCGTTCAATACAATTTATATGTGAAAACATTGCTAAGTAACAAAAGCAAAGAAAAGCAATTAGAAAATTTCAACGCTTCAACTTCCAGATTGGGTATTCTAAATTTACATATTGCATACACTATTTTAAAATATTGCCTTTTTGTTCCCAAATTCACCTATATGCTTCGCGCAAGCCCAATTTGGAAACATTTGGAACTAATAAAAAAACTAGATGACTGCCTACATTCGACCTTAGAAAATATTTTAAACCTACGTTTTAATGAAAATTCCTGGACACAGCTAACCTTACCAATTAAAAACGGTGGCATCGGTATAAGAAAAATTTCTAGTGTTGCTCTCCCCGCTTTCCTTTCCTCTGTTCACAGCGTTACTGGCTTATGTAAAAAAATTCTTAACGATGATGACCTCGTCATTGACCTGTTAGCAGAGGCAAAGGAAACCTGGTCAGCTCTCTGCCCCGAAGACAGTATCCCGGTGGAAACACATCAGCAAAGACTCTGGGATGCTCCTTTGGTTCAGAGAGCAGCAGCTGATTTGGCTCAAAATTATATAAATGATGATATTAACCGCGCTCGGCTCCAAGCTGTATCCTCGAAGGAGTCCAGCCAATGCCTTCACGCCATCCCCTCTTACACCATCGGAACACTGCTGGACAACAACAGCTTCCGCACCGCTATTGGACTCCGTCTGGGAGCCCCCGTGTGCGCGCCGCACCGCTGCCCGTGTGGCGCCGATGTTGATCAGTTTGGGCTCCACGGTCTATATTGTCACCTCAGCGCAGGCAGAATCCCACGCCATGGTTCTCTGAATGACATCATCAGAAGGGCCCTTGCCACCATCAACGTGCCCTGTACCCTCGAACCACGTGGTGTGGCACGTGATGATGGTAGGAGACCTGATGGTATGTCGTTGATCCCTTGGGAACGTGGTAGAGCTTTGGTGTGGGATGCTACATGCGTCGACACACTAGCGCCCTCTCACCTCAGGGGATCAGTCATGAGAGCCGGGTCTGCTGCCGAAGGCGCTGAGGTTGCCAAACGGCGCAAGTATGCAACCTTAGCTGAGGATTATATATTTGTGCCGTTTGGCGTAGAGACGTTAGGACCTTGGGGACCCAGCGCGAGGGGTTTCTTAAAAGAGATTGCCCCTCGGCTCATGTCGGCTGCCGGTGATAAGAGGGCTGGCTGCTTTTTCGCCCAACGGATTAGCATAGCTATCCAACGGGGGAATGCAGCCAGCGTTCTTGCCACCATGCCACACGGGCAAGATCTCGAAGAAATTTCTTTGTAGTGCTACTTTTTTTTTTTTTTTGTTTTCTCTCTTCATGTTTATTTTGTATATAATTAGGTTTAATTACTGTCATTTTAATAATAAAACATTTAAGTTACCATTCATGTCAATACAAAAACAAAAAAAAAAAAAAAGTAACAAAGAAAATATTAATTTAAAACAACTTTGAATATTAACCTATAGAAAAACTCCCAGAAAATAGTTTTTTCAGAATTTGCAAGGTGTTAACATAGTATAGTGCCGTCTCTTAATAAATTAAGAAATAACATATAGTGAAAAAAATCACACAGGCAGGGTTTGAAGCAGTGACCTTCGGTCGTAGACCTTAGATATATCAGAATATCTTTTAGCCTTATGTTGTGTCCCACTGGTGGGAAAAGGCCTTCCCTACCTTTCTCCACTGATCCTTATATAACGCAGCCTGGTGCCATTTTCCATCCTGCCATCTCGTCCGTGGTCTACTCGCCTATGTCCATCACGTACCCTCAGGTTGAACTTCTGCGCACAGCAATCTGATCGCATTTAGCACACATGTCGTCACTTGAGTTTGGATTTCAAAAGACTTGACACCTACATCGACAACCCTGTCGGCCTATTTGCTAACTCAGTGTACAACGTTTCGATAGTCATTTCAAAGTACATTACGTTTTGTATATCTTTAATAAAAATAGTCAATCATAGGAAACCCGCAATGTATTTTGAAGTGACTATCAAAACGTTGGTCACTGAGTTAGCAAATAGGCCGGCTGGTCTTGGACCGTACCGCAGTGTTCCTCACCCTGTCTATTCGAGTATAGAACAATTACACTCCACTCCGCTTTGGAAGCGGCATTAAACTTGGCCATAAGTAAATTTTTGACGTCAACAATTATTGAGAAGTGAAATATGACAATTAATAAGTGTTCAAAGAAACCTATATTGAAACGTTTTGAATTGAATTTAATTGAATTTTATTGCGAAAATGAACGAATAGATAGATAGATAGATGCAGTGTGGATACACTGTAAAGTGTTTTGCAAGACAAATCAAATGAGCCCAAACACGATTGAGACTCCAGAGTTCTTATGGCCAAGTATGGCTCCGATAATACAGAGAAGGTCATACTTTTGCAGTGGAGACTAAAAAGACCTGATGATGATGTATGGTCTCTAGTAAGCATCGTTAAGAGGAAATCGTAGGCGTATTTCCATACAACCGTAGTGCCCTGATTCCTCGCCGGATAGTAACAGTAGAGCAATGATTTTTTACAAAAAACAAACTATCGGTATATTAGCATGTTCCTATGTTTATATAAGAAAAAGAAGAAACACAGCCATAGTTTATTTTAAATTTTTAATGAATCATCATCATTATCATCAAAATTTAAGAGCAACGCTCTTGTCGGTGGAGTTCCCTCCATCTTGGTCTATTCTCTGCCAGTGTTTTCACATCCTGGTACGAAACCCTTTCCACTTTTTCCTTTATCTGTTTAAAATAGCTGTGCCTGGGCTTTCCTCTCCCTCTCCTTCCCTCTATTTCGCCTTCTATAATAGTTTTCATAAACTGATCGTGTCGCAACAAGTGTCCTATCATATTACCTTTTCGATTTTCTATCGCAGTTAAAATAGATTTAATGAATAAAGAAATTAAATCGGTTAAGTTGTGGAGAAATTAGGGGAATACGAAGCATTAATCTTGTGTAATTTTCATAGGTATTTTCGGTTCAAGCTGCAGTTGTCTCTATCGCACTCTGCGGGGGTTGTTTGGGCACGCAGCGCGACAGCAACAGATTTTACAAATATCTATTTTTCAATTCTCGAGCGCAGTGGTTTTGCGTAAGCTGTGACAGCAGATAGCTCGTCTTTACGGCCTGAGACAGACAATGCCGCTATTGTTCTGAGGAGTACTAAACTGGGTCTAGGCGCATCTTATACAAGCATACTTGGGTACAGGTTGAATTTTTATTCACCTGCTATTTCCAATAGCAAGTTTAGTCAAGAGAAGCTCGATGGTCCAGCTTGCGCATTATTAGTGTTTACGCATGTACAGCAACTCTTGGTCATGGGTGACCACAAGTTGCAAAATCTTTTGACTAGCTCCGTGGCGCAGCGGTCAACACGCCTGCCTGCGACACGGAGTGACCGGGTTCAATCCCCGGCCAGGTCAAGATGGAAAATGATCTTTTTCAGATTGGCCTGGGTCTTGGATGTGTATCTTTATATGTATTTGTTATAAAATATAGTATCGTTGAGTTAGTATCCCATAACACAAGTCTCGAACTTACTTTGGGGCTAGCTCAATCTGTGTGATTTGTCCGTATATATTTATTTATTTTATTTAATCTTTTCGCGAGCTCTTCTGTACCTACTTCGGAATGTAGGTCAAGCCGTTAGTCCAGGCTGTCGTCACTAGATGGTGGTCGTGAAGCTACGACAGATGCGTTTAGGAAGTTTGAAAATTTTTTCACTAGTGTTGGCCACCTACACTGCATGATTCTGAAGTCATTTGGATTTTTCAAATTAGCAAGGGTTACTTGTTCGGTAAGGGAAGGTGATAATCATTCTATTAAAATGATTATCAATCTATCTATCTATCTATAATCATTTTAATATATATTCTAATCATTAAATATAATTATTTTAATATAAATGGTTACTTGTTCGGTAAGGGAAGGTGATAATCATTCTATTAAAATGATTATCATCTTAAATTGATAATTAATTAATAATTAATTAATGGTAGTCGTTAAAGGAACCACATCAGAGGCCGAAGAATTCTGACACCAGGGTGTGTATGGTCGATTGACCGTGATACCTACTCGAAATGATGATGAATGTTAAATTAACAACTAATGAACTAATAATCTATATACATATAATAAAACAGTAAAAATATTTTGTCTGTACATTTAAAATTTTTTACTGAAATGGATAGAGGGACACTTAAAAAGAATAATAGAAAGCAAAAAAATTTTTTCGAATTTCTTTCCTGTCTGTCTGTCTGTCTGTCTGTCTGTCTGTCTGTATGTATGATCACGATTATCTCCGAAAATACTGAACCGATTTACTTCAAACTTTCACCAACTGCTTTGTTTTAACTCAGCAAAACATTTAAAGTTTGTTTCATCAAAATCGGTTCATTAAAAAAAAAGTTATCGTCATTTAAATGAACTCAAGGCATGAGTTTGCCTGCAAACATATAGCAAAAACAAAAATAAAATAAAATAATAAGTGACATAAGAAAATTAAAATCCAAAGTCAATTCATCATCATTATACCCACGGAGATTATACCTATCCAAACTATCCAAAGTAATCCATACAAAAAAAAGGAGAAGCTGACTGACTGACTGACATATCAACGCAGGGCCTAAACTATAAGGGTTAGAAACTTGAAATTTTGCACAGGGGTTCATTTTATAACGTAGGGGAGCACTAAGAAAGGATTTTTAGAAATTCATCTTCTAAGGGGGTAAAACGAGTTGCAAAGTTAGTATGAAACTTTGTCGTTTTTGATGTTATTCGAATGAAATTCAGCATGAAGGCTCTTTACTGAAAGGTATGAAACACAAGTAAAATATTTTACACAAAAATCATCCCTTTAGTTGGTAAAATAGGGGTGCAAAGTAAGCATGAAACTTTGTCATTTTTGAAGTTAGTCGAATAAAATTCAGCATGAAGGTTCTTTACTGAAAGGCATGAAACACGAGTAAAATATTTTTCTCAAAAATCATCGATGCAAAGTTAGTATGAAACTTTCCGTTTTTGAAGTTATTCAATTGACATTCAATATTAAGGTGTTTTATTGAAAGTCATGAACTAATGTATTCCGGGAATACTATAATAAATAATTGTATGGAAATTTTCTCATTTCTGGACATAGAAGTATATAAGTATATATGTTTACATATACAATAGGTGGGATAAAATTTGTATGGATTTTTTTTATTTACTTAGAAATATGACAATAAGAAGTTCTCCATTACAATAAAAAAATATCTGTGAAGGTGAAATGGGTAAAGATCCCCTCCTTAAGGGCTAAAGATCTATGCAGGTGAAATGTATTAAATTCCCCCTTGAGGGGAAAAAGCAGAGGGGGAGAGGTTTGTATGGATTTTTTATCATTTCTACTGTTCCCAAGGGAACGACATTAACGCGGGCGGAGCCGCGGGTAACAGCTAGTGAATCATATGAGTCTACTTTTCGTGTCGATTCTCCAATAACTTAAATTAATAATAATTTTTGTCCCTCCAGTATGTGGCGACTCTTATACCACACTCCGTCGCTTAGTATTGTGCAGCTGGTTGGGCACATTGGGCACCCGAGAAGGTGCAGCATAGTCTGATCGAGTTGATTACACTGACACCGAGCCTCGGTTTGATCAATATAACCCCACCTCGCTAAGTTATGCCTACAGCGACCCACCCCAGTTCGAAGGCGGTTGTGACACTTCCACGTGGGCTATGGAGTTTGGTGACCCAGTGGTAGCTCCTCCGATGGAGGAATAAAGTCTGACGGTGGCTCAAAGTAAAAAAACAACCAGTACCCATGGGTACTATAGTAAAAGGTCCTTTTCAAGGCCACAACAACAACAACAAAAACAAGCATCATAGGAGTATCTCAAAATTAAACTTGCTTATTGCAAATAATGTCCCGCAGGTCATTGACCTGTGGTTATGTGCCCAGAAGACTGGCATTGCCACGTTGAAACTCAATTGTAATTATTTTATTTTCTGAAAAGTACTGCAGTTATGTACCGAACGTGTTGTAAAAAATACCACCATAGTGTGTTAGTGATTAACACGTTTTAGATTTTAAACAGTTCAAATACATTTGACGCAGTTCAATGACCTTTATTCAGCCATAGCATTCAAGTTCTAAAGCTCATAATATGTCTTCCGAATGTACACATTTCACATCATAAATGTGGGAATTTCCTCATTGATTGCATTAATAGTTACGACATTAATGCATTCCTTAGTTAATGATTAATAAACTTAATCGTCAATGGAATAACATTGTTTGGATATTTATATGTTGTACCCGATTACATGTCAGACCTACTAACACAAGTTCGAAGTTGTCTATACGTCGATAGATATATTGAAAATATTACTATGGATTTAAGGGTAATGTTAAATTAAAGAATTTCATTTGGACTGCAAACATACTGACATATGTAACAAATTTCTGGCTATGCTGTCTCAACCGGCAACAGCAGAAGGGGCAAACCCACGATATGACGACTATGATATGTATATGTGCAAGGTACGCTCATAACCAAGGATGCCGAAGACCGTGCGAAGTGGAAAATATACATTCAGACAAAAAAAAGATCGAATGCGGAAGAAAGATGAATAAAAGTGTGAAAAATCCCAAAGTAAACAGGCACGAAAACTGAAATGTGTGAAATGGTCCATTATTACTGCAAAAAATAGTAATTGTGCGAGTTTTTGCACACAATTACACTGACAAGAGCCTAGCTCTTAAATATTGGATGGACACAGTAGATCAGTTTCTTTCGGGGCATATTCCTCACACAAGTGATGTTGCGAAACGCTAGTTTAGTTTTGATTTTGCATATATTAAAAATATTAGAAACAATAATATGACATTCAGTAACAGATTCATGTATTCAATATATATTAAATTCCCCCTTGAGTTTCCCCCTTAAATATATATATATATATTAATAAATCAATTGCTGTTAGTCTGTCTCTCTAAAACTCGAGAGCGGCTGGGCCGATTTAGCTGATTTTCGTTTTGAAATACGTATTTGTCGTAGTCCAGGGAAAGTTTTAAGGCTGAGAATTTACGACAGAAAAAGTGATAGTGAAGTTCGCCGGGACTGGGGCTTTGACTTGGGAAATTGAGGGTTTATTTTCATAATAACGAACTGTAGCTGCAACTATGGCCGGGCTAGACCTTTCTCATTCGCGAAACATAAAAACTTAACTGCATTTGTGCTTAATTGACTGTGAACCACTTTACAAACACCCAATATAGCGTACCTGCGTAGCTTAGTAAACCAATTATAACTCACGAATAGATAGCAAAAAGCTGATTGATTTTATAAATATCACATTCGGTGTGCAGTACTTACCTTAGATAAAGTGTACAAGTTTTTTTCAAAGAAAAATAAACAGACGACTGCCATGCAATAAAATGACCTGTCACTCGGGGTATGTGCCAGTTTAGGCCTTCAGAAGTGATGATCAAGATCGGATATTAGAATATCTCTAGTGCATACATACTTAGTAATTTTTTTTATGTACGAGCAGACGATCCACCTGATGGAAAGTGGTCACCGTCGCTCATGGACATCTGCAACACCAGAGGAGGTGCTGATCAGGGCTTGTTACCGGTACCAAATTCCCATTATAAGTGCCGGTAAGTACCGGTATTACTATTCTGTTAAAATTTTAACGGTAGTATGGGGTACCGGTAATCTAGTATTTAACGGTAATAATATTGATAACAGTTAACGGTAATTTTACCGGTACCAAATTCACATTATAAGTACCGGTAAGTACCGGTACTTCTATTCTGTTAAATTTTAACGGTAATCATCTAGAAAAATAACGGTAATAATAGTGTTAAAAATTCCGTTAAATTTACCGGTACCTACGCATTGATGCCGTCCCCGCATGGGACTCGCTCGACTGGAAAAGTTCCGTCCCATTGTCGGCCCCCGCCTCACGCACGCCGCACATACACAAAACGACAACGACACACATTAACAAAATGATAATTCCCGATACTGTTTACCGGTATTTAGTACAGATACTTCTGTTATTACCGTTATTAAACTTATTGATACCAATTCAATTACCGGTACCATCGTTTTATTGAGGTACCGGTACCAATCCAATTACCGGTACCGTTGTATTATAGAGGTACCGGTACTTGATTTTTACCGTTACCAAATGTACCGGTACCAATCTAATTACCGGTACTGTCGTTTCATAGAGGTACCGGTAGTGAATTTTACCGGTATTCCAACCCCTGGTGCTGATGCGTTGCCGACTCTAAAAAAAAGGTGGTTCTCAGGGAAAGTTAAGGATTGCCGTAGTTATGACAGTTACATAGGCAAAGGTAAGGAACGATGGCTCGCAATGAATGACCAGAGAAGTGCGCTGCTGCCACGGGGGACGGAAGGGCCCCCGATCCTATACAATGATCAGCCGCCGTGTTGACCTAAATTTGATTTTCGGCTCACATATTTTGACAGCGGCTTCGATTGCACACTATTACAACCTAATAAGGGCGTTTTAGCTTCGTCAAATAGGCTGGTTTCCTAAAAAAATATAATTAGTCCGTCAGTTAGATATTAAAAAAATATTGAACACGTATTTTTTCTTTTGTCGCTTAAATAAAAAATGATAAAGATATAGCCCTTTGAAGTTTCGTGTGATGTCATAGTTTGCTACAATTTTTAGCAAACTTTGACGTCACGAACCCCCAACTCCTGAACTAAGACGCGCTTTATCTTTATTATTTATTTTTTATTTGACAAAAGAAAAAATACGTGTTCAATATTTTTTGATTATCTAACTGACGGACTAATTGTTATGTTATTATTACAACCCAGGAAACTAGCCTATTTCACTGATAGTAAAACCAGCTAAAACCAACCCCATTACATTGGAGCAGGGCATAGTAAGTGTATGGAGTGAGATGTATTCACTCCTTACAATTAAATTTGTTAATCATAAAACAGGATTTTTTTTCAATAAAGAAGTGCTCTCCATATTTGCCAACTTCTGAACTTTAGTAAACTAGTAGTTCGCTGCGAACGTGGACCTCGCGATTATTTAATTTTCCTGATAATTTCGTGAGCTAGCCACTATTTTACTGATTTTGATAAGCATGTTGTCATAGTGCTATTGCTTAGATGACTTCAAAAGCACTCGTTTTGTTTTACTCACCACGACTTATTTTTAATTAACATACAATGAACACGATGTCCTTACTTTCTTGTACTAATAGTTAACATTCATTTCTATCCAAACAAATAAACAACCAAATGTTAAACCCCTTTTTTATTACTGTTGCAAGAATAGTTGATGAAATAGTTTTTCCCTTGCAATCCCTAAATGTACGAGTAGAATTTCATCTAATTAATATGACAAAATCAAAACCGGCTTTTAATACAAGATCTGTGATGCGTTTAGTTCTCGATAGTGCAACGTGTAGCTGAAGAGCTGCGGTGCACTGTCAAGCAATATTTTATAATTTCACTAAGGGACAAATAAATGTAACAGTTTCGTCATATCTGGTCATATCTGAAAGACTATGGTTATTAACGGAATCACAACATTGGACATTTTATAAAAATAATTTTCGTACCATATTCCACAGGCGTTTTTGAGTGTTTGAAAATGTCAATAGGCCTGCGACTTCAAGGAATAGAAATATAAAATGCCAGGTATCCGGGTGACTGAGCTTCGGTCGGCATGATAATGATGATTAAGGTTCTAAAAACGAGACATATGTGTTTTGCTTCCTAAAATGGTTTTGATGTGTACCCGTCAATGTTTAATTTTTTTAGCCCCGATAGATATTTTCTTCGCTTGAGCTTAATACTTATAAGTTTTAGGTTTTCATATGTATCAATTTGTTTTGTCCGGACAACCCCCCAGCTCATTTTTCATTTGGCTTTTGTTTTTGTTTCTCTCGCAGAGTGCTGCACTCCCATACTCTTCTTTCTATGCTTCGGCTTTACCTTCCAAATATGGTTTTCGTACGTTTGGATTCTACATCTGTACTTATCTTTCGCCCACCGAACCCCATTTCTTTGTCTTTATTGTGTCTGTTTTGCGGAATTACATGTTTCTTCTTACACTACTTTTTTCATTAATTTTTATTGTTTCGTATAGGGTAAAAACGGGACCCTATTAATATCGCTCCACTGTCCGTCTGTCTGTTTGTCTGTCTCTCCGTCCGTATCACACCAGGATGTATATCATGAACCGTGATAGTTAGACAGCTGAAATTTTCACAGACGATATATTTCTGTTGCCGCTATAACAGAAATAAATAAATAAATACGGACAAATCACACAGATTGAGCTAGCCCCAAAGTAAGTTCAAGACTTGTGTTATGGGATACTTACTCAACAATACTATATTTTATAACAAATACATATATAGATACACATCCAAGACCCAGGCCAATCTGAAAAAGATCATTTTCCATCTTGACCTGGCCGGGGATCGAACCCGGTCACTCCGAGTCGCAGGCAGGCGTGTTGACCGCTGCGCTACGGAGCTAGTCAAAAAAGAAAATACTAAAAAATAGAATAACATAAATATTTAAGGAGGTTCCTATACAAACGTGATGTTTATGCTTGTTTTTGCACTATATTGATAACGGTAACAGGTAGACGATTGAAATATTCATAGAATATGTAGTTATATATACATACCCTAAAAATAAATAATTAAATAAAAAAAATAATAATATTAAAGTGGGGCTCCCATGCATCAGACATGATTTTTTTGCCGTTTTTATAGATAACGGTACGGAAACCTTCGTGCGCGAGTCCAACTTGCACTTGGCCGGTTTTTTTTATCAGGTTTTATAGTGAAAGAAACTGTAAAATGTTGTAAACGGGATGTTCATCATTAAATAGCTCGTCATCTTCAAATCAGATCAGTGATTTTTTATAATTATCTTCCTCTACCATAAAGTGAAGTACAATGCGAAATTGCAGTTAAATTGGTTGTAAATAACTGCTTTAATTTTTGGTTGCAGGCTTAAACCCGAACAAACATATACACACTTAAAATTAAAGATAAATAAAAACTTATTAAAATATCCCTGCGCATTTTTGGACCACTGTCTCCATCTGTTGCAGAAATTTGGAACTAACAAGAAATTTAAATGGAAATTTTCATGGACTGGTATTTTTCTGTTCTAAAGGAACAAAATATTTTAAATTAAAAATAAGAAAGTAACTTGGTATTTAACTTGGAACAGACAGCGAAAGAAATATTTGCAATCATTGAAAAATCAAATTTTCTTGCGCGGCTCGAAGTCTAATCTTTTCGATCGGGTAACTACGGTACTGCGACTGAGCCAACCATTCGATAAGTATAGAGGAGAAAGTACCGTTCTAGTTTATAATTGTTCATGTTTTGTTAGTAAATTTAAATTTAATACACAGAGCATGGATAAAGCAAGCGTCAACGAAATACCGCCACCTAGCGGCGGCTGTGGTTACCTTCAAAATTAAAATTTATTTCAGCGCCATCTCGTTACATATTTAGCCTAAACGTCAATTTCAATTTTCATTTCTCGAAATTCTTTAACATTTATTAAAATATCTCGTAAACGGCTGAGCCGATTTTGATGCCCAACGAACTTGAAAATTGTATTTATAAGACCTATATACATTGTAAATTTCATCTTAATTGGAGCATTAGTTCTAAAGTTATCGTGGAACAAACATACATACATACATACATACATACATACATACATACATACAAAAAATGTCTTTTCGCCCCAACTTGAATTGAAGACCTCGCTCGCTTCGCTCGCTCGGTCAAATATGCACTGGAATATCCAATCTCTGGTTATGATACATTAAATAACTCACATATACTAATAGCTCTGTGAAGATCAAAGATTTTTCAAGCTGCTTAAAGGCATCTGACATAGCCGGGACCAACGGATTAACATGGCTTCCGAAGCACGGCGGAGTGTCGAGATATTTTCATGCCACTTGCGGGCGCACCTATCCCAGTGAGGTCCAAGCCAGGGGTTGCTTAACCTGCGGAAGCGCTAATAAAGCTCAGACCAACTAGACATTGGGCTCCTCCCCCGTTGTTAGATATTTGTTTTTGTTTTAATAATGTTTATACCTTGTTTTAGCTTTTATCAAAAGATTTTTTTAAGTGTCTATATTATGATTTCACAATGATTTTTTGATATACTTTTATTAAAAAAAGAAATAATATTTGGTGAAAAAAATTTAAGCGGGCGGGATTTGAACCTAACTAGCTTTCACCTGCGGTGTCGCCCGCGTCCATGTCGATCCCTCTGGAGTAGTAAATTTTTTGGGATAAAAGGTAGCCTATGTCCTTCTCCGTACTCCAGACAACTTGTATGCAAAATTTCATGATGATCGGTTCAGTAGTTACTGCGTGAAAGCGTAACAAATAAATAAACAAACTCACTTTCGCATTTATAATATTGCTAGCTTTCGCCCGCGGCTCCGCCCGCGTCAATGTCGATCCCTCGGGAATAGTACTTTTTCCCGGGATAAAAGGTAGCCTATGTCCTTCTCCGTACTCCAGAGAACTTGTATGCAAAATTTTTATGATAATCGGTTCACTAGTTACGGCGTGAAAGCGTAACAAACAAACAAACAAACAAACAAACAAACAAACAAACAAACAAACAAACAAACAAACAAACAAACAAACAAACAAACAAACAAACGAACAAACAAACAAATAAACAAACAAACTCACTTTCGCATTTATAATATTAGTAAGGATAAGGATTAGTAAGGAAGTAAGGATTTAATAAGAGTTTTATCAAAAGAGTCTGTTAAGCATGTTGTTAAGTTGTATCTGCTGCCGACTGTATAAGTAATGGTTATTCCGGATCGAGCGGAACTGATCGTAGGAACAAAGCAATGCGAGCTATTGAAAGTAAAATGCATTGTCGAGGCCACGCGATCCACCATAACACGATCCCGGGACACAATAGTATTTACAAGTAAGTTGTGTAATTTTTACTAGCTCCGTGGCGCAGCGGTCTACACACCAGCCTGCGACACGGAGTGACCGGGTTCGATCCCCGGTCAGGTCAAGATGGAAAATGATTTTTCTCAAATTGGCCTGGGTCTTGGATGTGTATCTATATATGTATTTGTTATCAAATATAGTATCGATGAGTTAGTATCCTATGCCACAAATCTCGAGCTTACTTTGGGGCTAGCTCAATCTGTGTGATTTGTCCGTATATATTTATTTATTTGCAGAACATACATTAAGGAATCACGATTTTACTCGCGTTTTATTCGTCGGATTCGCCGACTAGGTTCGGTTTACTTACTTTTTTACTAAATGTTGAAGTAGGCATTTGTCTCCGATCTCACCTGATGGTAAGTGATGATGAAGACGCGGATGTTACATGCCTATCCAAGAGATAAGTACCTATTTATTCAACTTTTGAATGTCGTATAGAATAATTACTACATAGATATTGTCGTCTTTATCCCTAATGTGGTAGACAGAGCCTAGGCCATAAGATTCAAAGGCCAGGTTTAGCTTGTTGGGGTACAGGTGGAAACCGAAATAGTGATGGGTTGCTAGCCTACTATTCCCAAGGCATCGCCTATGCACATGAATCCTTAGATATTCGCCCATTCTCTCGGACGGTTCCTATGATCTACGTGGAAATAGAAGCAGGTACGGAGGTAGAGAACTTTTAAGCCAGTGAATTTAAAAAAAATTGTCCAGAGATCCTTCTAAACTATATTTACCTTTATCGCGTACGGCAATGTATCAAAAAATTTGTAATGTTATGGTAGTTAAATTATTTAATAAAATACCAAAATCCATTCGTGAACTGACATATAACAATTTTAAAAGACAATTAAATAAATGGCTCCTGGACAAATGTTTGTACTCAATAAAATATTTTTTTAAATGACAGACAATAACTAATAATAAGACATTGGAACAAATAATTGTAAATTTAATTGAGTTAGCAATTTTAATTTGATTAACTTTTCGACTATGTATTTCTATGTTCTTAAATTTGCATGCTATTACATTACAAGATAGCAAAATAGGCTTTTCTCTTCTTCTTTTTGTAAAGAACATCTCATATTGTTTTGTGCAAATAAATTATTTTTGAATTTTGAGAGGCCCAGTGAAGGACATAGGGTACTTATCATCTTGGTAAAGGGCACCCTTCCCGAAAGATCTTCATTTACGCGAACGGAGCCGCGGGCGAAAGCTAGTTAGTAGGAAATACTTTTTAGGGTTCCGTACCCAAAGGGTAAAAACGGGACCCTATTAATATCGCTCCGCTGTCCGTCTGTCTGTGTCTGTCGGTCTGTCCATCTGTAATACAACCTACAACCTAGTGTATCATACGAACCATGATAGTTAGACAGCTGATTTTTTCACAGATGATGTATTTTTGTTGCCGCTATAACAACAAATACTAAAAAATAAAATAAAATAAATATTTAAGGAGCCATACAACAAACGTGATTTTTTTGCTTGTTTTTGCTCGATATTGATGACGGCAACAGGTAAACGCTTGAATCATTATTGACAGAATAAATTTGAAATTGAGAATTTGACACTTGGGTCTCCAAAAATGTCAGAGCGTCACGTGGTTTTTTTCCTCGTACAGCAAGATTGTGGAATGGACTCCCTCCCGAGGTTTTCCCTGTGTGCTATGACTTGAGGTCCTTCAAAAGGCGTGTTTACAGGTATCTTAAGAGTCGGCAACGCATCAGCAGCTCCCCTGGTGTTGCAGATGTCCATGGGCGACGGTGACCACTTTCCATCAGGTGGCTCGTCTGCTCGTTTGCCGTCGGATATACATAAAAAAAATAAATAATGAAATTTATATTAAAGGGGAGCCCATACAACAGACGTGATTTTTTTGCCGTTTTTATAGATAACGGTACGGAACAAATTGAAGGTGCTAATACTTTTTTATAAGCTGAGGCCACGCGGTAAACTATGGTTGATTCCAAGGTACATAAGGTTTAATATTAAAGTGAATAGCAAGCTTCCTGAATAAAATTGTGGAAATACTAGTTCTGAGCAAGTTTGAGCAGGACAGAGCTTTTGAAAGCTTATGATTAATTAGTGTTACTTTTGTTTAAATTAAGAGTAAACTGTAAATGGATTGCCGAGGCCATGTGATAGACGACAGACGTTTCTAGGTGATAAGAATTGTAATATTTTTTTAGGTACAAGCAAAAAAATATTTGAGTTTGTTAGAAAGCAAAGAAAGTTTGAGATAAATAAAACTCAAAGTACATTATTGGGGCCACAAAGTTATCCACGGATGATTCCGTGGAGAGAAGAGAGAGGAGAATTATCAAAAAAGTCCTTGTTTGGGCAAAATTTTAAAGCTTGACAGTTAGGAAGCTTTCAAGATCTTTAGAAATACTAAACACTAAAGCCATTGATTTGACCATGCTATGGGCCACTTGATAAGTAGTAATAAATATATAGGGACACATCACATAGATTGAACTAGCCCCACAGTAAATTGTGAACTTGTGTCGTGTGATATTTACTAATCGGCTCTATATTTTATAATAGACTAGCTAGATTTATAACAGCCTCCGTGGTCCAGTGGTTAAGGCGTTTGCTTGTTGTCCCGGGGTCGTGGGTTCGATTCCCACCTGAAGCATACTTTGTTTAGTTGTTTCCAGTTTGGTTAGGACATTGCAGGCTTGAATCACCTGATTGTCTGATAATAAAGATGATTCCGTGCTTCGGAAGGCACGTTAAGCCGGTGGTCCCTGCTGCCATCTGGTAATCGTTAAAGGAACCAAGTCAGAGGGTGTGCATGGTCGATTGACCGTGACACCTACTCGAAATGATGAATAGACTAGCTTTCGCCCGCGGCTCCGCCCGCGTCAATGTCGTACCCTCGGGAACGGTACTTTTTCCCGGGATAAAAGGTAGCCTATGTCCTTCTCTTTGCTCCAGAGAACTTCTATGCAATTTAATGATGATCGGTTCAGAAGTTACGGCGTAAAAGCGTAACAAACAAAAAAACAAGCTCACTTTCGCATTTGTAATATTAGGAAGGATACAGGGATTGACCTGAGTGAAATTGACCCCAGGTAATGTTATGAAACTCGAAATAATATGATAGATTTATAGGGAGAAAAACGGTAAGTAACATCCTAACTAATATTATAAATGCGAAAGTGAGTTTGTTTGATTGTTTGTTTGTTTGTTACGCTTTCACGCCGTAACTACTGAACCGAGCATCATGAAATTTTGCATACAAGTTCTCTGGAGTACAGAGAAGGACATAGGCTACCTTTTATTCCGGGAAAAAGTACTATTCCCGGGGGATCGACGTTGACGCGGGCGAAGCCGCGGGCGAAAGCTAGTTTTAAATAATTAGATTTTCCTTTTTATAAATTACCTATATTGCCTAGGCTAGATGTGTAGAAAATATAGTTGTCACTTTATTGAAGTTTTAAGATATGACGTAAAAAAATAAACATAAATTGTTGAAATTAATATTGCGAAGAGTAGAAGTTGGTGGAAGTTAAAGCTCGCGATAATTCTAATAATACTCGTAGCTCAAATTGAGCTTTTATGTAATATAAGCTAGATAATCTTGAAGGACAATAGTCTCTCAAATGATTGTCTTTTATGTTTTCATTTTTAATTTAATATCGTTGCTCCTAAAAAGTTTGTTTTAATAATGATGAAAATCATCTGATGTTATTAAAATGTTAAAGAGTATATAAACGATATTTTGATTTTAATTATTTTTATTTGTTAATGATTTTGATTTCAGTTTATAATGTAATTTAATTATAAGATTTAATTTTAACTATGACTGTGTGTGTATATTAATTTTAACTATGTTGCGATATAAATTACTAGCTTTCGCCCGCAGCTTCGCTCGCGTCAGCGTCATTTCCTCGGAAACATCACTTTTTTACGTACGTTCCCTTCTCCATACTCCAGAGAACTTGTATGCAAAATTTAATGATGATTGGTTCAGTAGTTACGGCGTAAAAGCGTACCATACAAACTAACTTTCGCATTTATAATATTAACAAGCATAAGGATGTTCATTGGGGGTTGGGGGTAGGTCACAGTGATGCCCTATAATATTTGTAAACTGTGTTTCATAGTAAAGATATTTGATTGATTCATCATCAGGTCCTTTTTAGTTTTGTTTAGCTTCTATTACCTAAGTCGCCTTCCACGACATCCACGGGAAGACTTGGAGTTGTTGTCCTATTCTACTCTGCCGGATACCACACGGCTATGCCGTTTGTATGATTGATTGATCTGAATGTTTTCCCAGTTGCAACCTCAGCTGTAGTGCGACGGAGCCCGGGGTCTCCAATTATGACATCGTTCGTGCTGAGCTGAGATTTGACAAAGTTTTTAAGGCCGGCCGATTGTCTAACTACAACCCTCCTTGGGTAGATTTAGAATTGCTTGTATATGTATGATTGGATGAACGTATAACGTTTACTTTTTACTGCGATTAGTTATAGGCTTCTTTTATTGTAATATAATTGTATATTTTGTATATATATACATATAAATGTAAAATAGTTTTTTATTAACCCGTATTGTTCTGCTGGTGGGCAAATAAGTAATCGTACAATAATAAATATTTATAAATTAATTACGGATTATAAAGAAAGCCGCAGAAGTCGCTAAGCGGCGCAAATATGCCCCTAAATGCAGACTACTAATAATAATAGTCTCTACACCAAGCGGCACAAATGTGCCGCTTGGTGTAGAGACATTAGGACCATGGGGTCCTGGTGCGAGAGCTTTCTTGGAAAGAGATTGCTCCTCGCCTGATCTCCGCCGCACGTGACAAGAGGGCTAACTGCTTTTCCGCACAAAGGATAAGCGTCGCTGTCCAGCGTGGGAATGCAGCCAGCATTCTTGCCAACATGCCATAGGGCAAGAATTTTTGGATTTTCAAGTTCAGTTTTATTTTAGTATGTAATTTTATGGAAGCTTAGCTTATTAGTTTTATTTTTAGTTTGTATGGTTTACTTATAATTAAATAACAATTATTAAAAATATATACAAACAAAAATGTACCTACGTACGAATCTATATAATTATAATTATTACGAATAATGTAAAATTTCATAGTACACTATTTATTTTTATATAAAATTCGTAAGTACCATTAGTAAAAACCAATAACATACCTTCTTACTCCAAATTACAGAAACACTCACAAAACAATTTAAAAATTCAAAAACGAACTCTGGAAACTCGCGTAGAGGGCGCTGTGGGCGCGTGTGTCGGCCGCGCGTCGCTAATATAAACTGCGCCTGCGACTTTTGCCCGCCAAACGACGGACCTGCGAATTCGGGGTCAAATGTTGTAAGGCTGTTAGGCTGAGCTTCCAGCAAAGATGTGCTGTGCACTGGATCGGCTAAGATGCGTTGCGATGCGAGGCTGTGAAACTGTGTTTCCACATAATCTATATCTATACTAATATTATAAAGCTGAAGAGTTTGTTTGAATGCGCTAATCTCGGAACTACTGGTTCAAATTGGAAAATCTTTTTGTGTTGGATAGGCCATTTATTGAGGAAGATTTTAGGCTATAAAACATTATGCTGCGACCGATAGGAGCGAAGCATCAATGAAAAATGTATTCAAAACGGGGGAAAATTATTCACATCCTTACTAATATTATAAATGCGAAAGTGAGTTTGTTTGTTTGTTACGCTTTCACGCCGTAACTACTGATCCGATCAACATGAAATTTTGCATACAAGTTCTCTAGAGTGCGGAGAAGGACATAGGCTACCTTTTATTACGGGAAAAAGTACTGTTCCCGAGGGATCGACATTGACGCGGGCGGAGCCGCGGGTGAAAGTTAGTATACTAATAAAAAGCAAATTAATCGTAATAACAGAAATTGCCGCGGATATCATGATATCTATGGTTTCCACTAAAGCAAAGCGGCACGAAAAGAAAACCTATGGAGAAGCTGTGATACGAGGATTGTTGTTTCATGTTTTCAGGTGCCAACATTGGTATGGGTATTATCTTTGAAGGCATGTGACATAGCACATGCTCAACGAAGACCATCTTATGATACTGCTTTCTCACGTTAAAGTTTAATGTATTCTGAAGCACGGAGAAGCTCGATATTTTGGCCACTTATGGTCACCATCTAGTACCATAAATGTAAATACTTCCAGATATTTAAAAGTTTATGAATATAGGAGTCATAAAGCAATATTACTATGCTTAATCACATAACATTGTCATTGTCAATCTGTCAAATAATGATGACGTTGACAACCAAGACTAATGAGTTAGCAGGTTGAGATATATTTTTCCCGAAATTCGAAAAGAATACATTCAGTCACTTACGAGAGGGTCGCTACAGTACAGTACGAATGGAAATATCTCTAATTATATTTCCATTCGTGTCTAACGTACTGCGGCGTCACTAGCCAGTAATTGAATTAAAAGACTAATTAGGCTTTTATCCATGTGTAGCTGGGATCTCTTCAAAGTGACATTGCCTGACAATGTCCCAGTGTAAGAAGTCCCATGTGTATGAACGGTTTTGTCAGGTGTTTATAGCTTCAACAGACTCTGTCTACTCCCGTAAGGGACAAAGGTACTTTTCACTAGCCATCTAAGTAAGGCTAGGAAAATAAAGCAATATATGGGTATATCTATACTAAAATATTGTTACGACACAGCACCATGCGGTTACCGAAGCGGTCGTGTCAATGGCGACTGCATAGCGTCAAGCGCCGCAGTACGATAAAATGCGTAGTTTATATTAGGCCAGTAGTAGAGGGACGTTTGCTGCCACAAACGTTATCATCATCATCATCAGATCTTTTTAGTCTCCACTGCAGGAGCATGACCCTCTCTGAACTACCGCATATACCATACTTGGCAGCCAGAGCAGACAGAGGATTTGGCCTACACTCTCCTCGCAGGCCAGACGGGTTGGAGAGGTCTCATTGATGTTTATGAGCTTTGTTTAGCTTGTATTTCCTAAGTCGCCTCGTACGACTTCCATGGGAAGACTAGGGGTGGTCCTATTCTACTCTGCCGGAAACCACACAACTAACCGGAAACCACACGTCTAACAACAATACATATTTCAATGTTTTGACCGCACAGACATGTCTAGTGGCACTAATTGCGTTGAATAAACACATAGTGACAAAAATGACACTAGGCCTTTTAGCTCGTTCACCCATCGCTCGCTTCCTCGCTCAGCTTTGGTGGAATGCAGCCTAATGGTAGCTTTATCTTCAGATGCATTTTTTCACAGATCGTTAAGGTCGCAGGCATGCTTCAGAGCATTTTTTTAACGTCAATGAGAATGGATTTTTTCTGTGTTAAAAATTAATCTTTGGAGGTTTTATTAATTTAAAAGATCCTGGATGTGAATCGAGTGTAAAGTGGTTGAGAGGCAGTTTTGGGTGTTACTTAGAGTTAGTAGGTTTTGATAGAGTAATCGAAAATTTATAAAACTTTGAAATCACTTCGTCGGTTTCGAAAACTGAAATATGAAATCTTTATTATGAAAGTATTTGAAATTAAAGTTGAATTAGAAACATTTATTATGAAACTTTTATTTAGAAGTATTTATTTGGAAATTTGATTTAGAATTTAATAAAATATTACTTATAATGCTTTTGATTGCTGGCTGCTTATATTGCGAGCTGATTTATAGAAAAAGTGTCTCTTACAGTTGACAAAGCACTTATAAAGAGTTAAAACAATTATCTATGTAAAAAAATGGCATTATGTTTCAATGCGGTTTTTACTGTCAAAGCTGATTTGATAAATTATTTCTTTGTGGAGTTTGTAGACTCAACAACTATGCCCTTCTCTTTTTGAATGTTAAACCAATTCGTGTAGGAACTATCTCATACATTTAACTAACCCAATACAAAATCAAGTTTAATAGTCAAAAAGCAGGTGTGTCTATATGTGTAACCGTCTAACATGACCTTTAAAATATTGTGTAAAAACTAACTCGATCTACATTTATACGGTACATGCAAAATCTCGAGTAATCTATCTGTTGGGCAACACCGCATTAATATTTGTTTAACGCCGCAACAGATTATAAATAGAAATCTATGAATCAGATAAACGGCGAAAAATTGGAGTACACTCCCAAGTTTGAAGTGCCATTAAAATTTGATATTATTGCTTTTTTAAATGACTTTAAAAAAAATAAGGTTATCAAATCAGTTATATTTTTTAAAATGTTTGTTACTTCAGAATTGCGTCATTTATGAACCGATTTTAAAAATTATTGTTATTTTATCATAATCGGCTTAGTAGTTTGATTGAAGTCGGTTTTTTTATATGAAAGATTAGGTACTAATACTTTAAAGTTCCGAAGGAACGAGGGGAAGGGTGGGCCTCCAGGTCCCTCACTCACCGAACAAAATATAGAAGCGGTAAAGCTTCTACTCAAACGTCGATTTTCTGTGAGAGTTTGATACTTCCCAGGACGAGCCGGCATATTCATACTACTCCTCCTTCAGTCGTCTGTTCACTGTTGAGCGTCGTGATGTACCCGACCTAACTTTCCAAGAATCTCCCTCCGTTTGATGTGATCTTTTGCTTGGTCCAGTGCCTTGGAGATCTTCGTGTTCAGGTGTTCTTTTATCTGGTCACACCATAGCTCCTAGATCTTTTATGCCGGTAGCGTGGTTCCACCACAACTTATCAACCATAACAACATCAAGTATAAGTACTTCTTCTGTCAGGCTCGGCAAAGGCGGCATAGCCAGGCATTAGTTCCCCATGTAATTTGCTGGTTTTCGTAACACGTGACCTTACAGCGTACGCGGCTTTTTTATCACGACCTTATTACGACGGTCGATGTGCACAACCATACGAAGTTTTTGAATCGAGAAAGTACATCATTCTATAATTTTTTCTATAAATTTTACTCATGATGACATTTGACTAATGAGACAGTTTCCTTTTTTAGGGTTCCGTACACAAAGAGTAAAAACGGGACCCTATTAATATGGCTCCGCTGTCCGTCTGTCTGTCACCATAATATATCTGAACCGTGATTGTTAGCGAGTTGAAATTTTCACACATTATGTATGTTTGTTGCCGCTATCATACAACAAACGGGATTTTTTTGCTCGATATTGATAACGGCAACAGGTAGACGCTTGAATATTATTCGTTTTAAAAATAAATAATTAAATTAAAATAAAATAATATTTAAGAGTGGCTTCCATACAACAGACATTATTTTTTTTCGGTTTTTATAGATAATGGTATGGGAACCCCGTCATCATCATTTCGAAAAGGTATCACGGTCAATCGACCATGCACACCCTGGTGTCAGAGTTATTCGGAACCACCTCTCGGCCTCTGACGTGGCTAAGTCGTTGTCATGATAAGCAGATATACCAGATACTTTGAAACAGCTTCATATCTCTTACTCCAGTGGTTTAAGGCCTCTGATACAGGAAAAATAAGAATATCCAAAACTAGAACCATTCAATAGAATATCTGCCGAGGTCGGGGATGTCGTCCTTAACTGCTCAGCCGGTACGCGTGCCCGGCCTTCTGAGCTGCTACTTGTTTTTCCCGCATTCATCCGAGCGCGTTGCGTATAGTAGGTAAACCTTCATTCCCTTCCCATCATCATCATCATCATCATGAACCTATACTAGTCCACTGCTGGACATAGGTCTCTCCCATGGCACGCCACTGAGCTCGGTCTTGAGCTTTTCTTTTCCAATCACTGCCAGCAACCTTCCGTATATCGTCGCTCCATCTAGCCCACGGGCGTCCTACACTACGTTTGCCAAGAGTAAGAATGTCACCTTTTTTTTTTTTTGTTTTTCAAAAAAGGTGACATTCCCTTCCCACATTTAATAAATTCCTATCCTTCGCTAGCTTAAAAATGCTTCCGATGGGCAGCAACGGGGCAGCCCAAGAAGCCAAAGAAACTGTCGCCAAGCGTGGTGAGTATGGCTATATCCTTCCATGTAGAAAGATATTCCATGGAGGGAAAGATACGAAAGATACCCAAATACCACCACTGACGACCCAGGATAGAAAATCTCGGATCAGGCGACGCCATATTAGAACAGCCGACCCCAAAGTAAAAATCAATTTTTAACTTTAAAAATACTGCTATTGCGATGTCTATATACATAGGGCGCACTGTAAGTTTCCGGAACTGGCCACTTACATAAACAATATTTAAACATTTATTGCAACATTTGAAAATAGAACTCTTTGGCTGTAGAATGCAGTTTGTTTCATTTGACTGTCTTTTGTTTTTACCTTGTGGCGCCATTTAAAAAATTGTGTGTCTGCATCAACATGGATTTAACTCGGGAAAATTATTGTAGTATGATTTTCTACGATTTTAAGTGTAATTTGACAGCTCAACAGAGCATCGCTCGGCTTGAAACAGCTTTAGGCAATGAAGCACCATGCAAGACAACTGTTTATAGCTGGTTTGCAGAATTCAAGCGTGGTCGTATCAATCTCAGTGACGAATCTCGCGATGGTCGGCCGTCCACCGCTGTGACCAACAAAAACATCGATGCTGTGCGCCGTATGATTGAAACAGACAGGCATGTGACCTACCATGAAATTCGCGCATCCTTAGAAATAGGCATGAGTCAAATACAATTAATCCTACACAAACATTTGGGTGTGAGAAAGCTGTGCTCGCGGTGGATCCCACACAACTTGACCGAGGCTCAAAAAACGGACCGAGTCACTTGGTGCAGTGCCATGCTTACCAGATTCAACGAAGGTGCGTCAAATTTGGTGTGGGACATAGTAACAGGTGACGAAACATGGATTTATTGCTACGATCCCAAAACAAAGCAGCAATCGAGCGTATGGGTCTTTCAAGATGAGCCGAAACCAACCAAAGTGGCGCGCGTGAAAAGTGCATCTAAGCGGATGATTGCTTCTTTTTTTAATAAAACTGGACACGTGGCTACTGTTGCTTTAGAGAATCGTCGTACAGTGAATAGTGACTGGTACACGACCATTTGTTTGCCGGAAGTTATTGACGAACTCCGTAAAAATAACCGTAAACGCCGTATCATCCTGCACCACGACAATGCTAGTTCTCACACGGCCAGACAGACAAACGACTTTTTGAAGGCGAAAAATTTAGAACTCATGAGTCATCCTGCATACAGTCCCGACCTGGCACCTTGTGACTTTTTTCTGTTCCCAAAAATTAAGAACCAATTACGCGGTCAACGATTTTCATCACCAGAAGAGGCTGTCGAGGAGTATCAAAAACACGTTTCAGAGGTCACCACAGAGGAGTGGCACAAAAGTTATCAAAACTGGTTTCATCGAATGAAAAAGTGCATAGACGCCAAGGGAGATTATTTTGAAAAACAATAAATTAATTTTGTACCTTTAATAGTATTTTTTCATATTCATTCCGGAAACTTATAGTGCGCCCCACGTATATTAGGGATATGTATGTTTGTAGCTAAATATCCACATCTGTTTCAACGTAAAGGTGACATAGAAAACAGCAGAAGTAGACACAAACACAAATTAGTAATTCCAAAACCGAAACTACAAGTATATTCAAGAAATTCGTATTATCAGAATATTCAATTATCTTCCTAATAGGTACGTTCCATAAATTAAATATGAACGCTTCAAAAAAGAACTGTTTTTATTGTTGTTATAGAAGCGTTATTATAAAGTACAAGATTACATTAATGATAAAATATGAATGAAATTGACATTATAAATAATTAATATTGGAATAATTAAGTGTTAGTTATTTATTAATACGAGTGACCTTATAAATGTAAACATGTATGATTATTGATAATTCGGTTTTAATTTTATATGTAATTCAAAAAATTCTTATACGTACACTAAAAGAAATTTATAAAATTATATATTGTTCCTACGCCAGTAATGGCAGAATATGCTGTGCATAATTGGATTGTAACCATGTTCAGAGGAATAAATAATTCTTGATTCTTCTTGATTCAAGTAAATGGGATCAGGCTAGGCGAAAAAACAAGAAGAAGAAGAAGAGAAACTTATCATGGGAGACGCCTATATTCAGCAGTGGACTTCTCGTGGCTGAAATGATGATGACATCTGTCAGGTCATGGAAGTAGAAATGATTTCTGTCAGGTTGACTTGGTCTCGGATGTTTGTATATATAAGTATCTATTATAAGATATAGTACTATAGGGTTTTGTTGGGTTGTTGTTAGTATCCCACGACACAAGTTCGCAACTGCGGGGTCAGCTCAATCTGTGTGATTTGTCCCTATATATTTTTTTTATTTTTATTAGTAGATTGAGTGGTGCAGGCAGTAGGTACCTTCTCATTGATTATATCACGCTCTCCGGCTTCAAGGCGAAGGTTCGGCTAAAAGCATGAAAAGGTCGTTATGCAACTGGTTTTGTTTACTGTTTTTGTCGCCTTACGCGCTTCCGAGCCGAGGTGCAGTTTTTGTAGTGAAAAAATATCAGCGGCTTAGACAGAACCTTGAATTGACCGAAGGGCAATTTCTTCTAACTTTATTTGTTCTTCACTCTTAATCAGCAAGTTAAAAACTGATATAAGATATAAATAAAGAAATAGTATTCTTTTTTCTATTACGCAAAGAAGAGGGGTTTTATAAGTTAAACCATTGTTCATGTACTGTATGTGCCTCAGTGTCTGTCTGTTTGTGTCACCATAGCGTTTGAACGGCTGAATCGATTTGAATGCGGTTTTCTTGTGATGGTCTTAGGCGCTTGATTTTTTGCAGTTATTGGCGGGCTGCAGTAAGTGATGCGCCAGAGAGAAAATATCTGTTCCCATGAATTCCTTCACACGGAAAATTGCGGAAAATATCCCATATTTCTCGAGAATTTCTTAAAAACTTCCGCACTTCAGACAAAGAAAAAGAAATTCTCGGGAAAAATTACCGACCGTTTCTCATCGTTCTCGAAAATTTCGAGAATTTCGGCTCCACACTAGCTGCAGCTGTTGATATGTCGAATTCTACTACCGAACAGTACCTATAGTAGGTAACAATTTGCTCTATCGGCAGTTTGCAGTTGACTGGTCAACAGCAAAATGCTGTTCTTCTGTTAAGCGCCTTAGATATGTTTTTCCCAATAATATAACAAACGTTTTCACTCACGTATTGTTAGTCGGTATTGCCGACAAGTTTCAGACAACTCACACTGACTCAGTGCTCGAGGGACTGCCGTGTCGCGACGTTCTTGACACTCGTCCTGAAGAATGCCGTCTGAATTGGCTGAAACTTGTCGGCGATACCGACTAACAATAAGTAAGCGTAGTAATTATGTCTCGCGTAACTTTTAATCTTTAAATATGGTTATTAAATAACTAAGCAGAATGAGAAATGTTAAAAGTAGCTTTTTATAGCGGCCGTACGTACTGTAATAAGAACAAGAGGATCCCGATGGTCAAGTGGTCGAGAGCATTAATAGCGCTTACGTTAGTTAAGCATTCTCTACCAGTCCCCACTGTGATGGGTGACCACAAGTGCAAACAAATCTCGAGCTCTTTAAGCTCGTTTAGCCGTCACCATGAATGGCAGTCGTTAAGCTTCAGATGCCCTTATGCAGCTTGCAAAATATGACACCAGTGTTGGCCACTTACACACACGAAAAACAAACAATAAAAAAAATAAAGGGATTCCGGGTGTGCCGACAGAAGTCAAAACTTGGATATTTGGTTACTTATAGTGTGTAACATAACCAACGACGTTCTGGTGAAGGGGTGACTCAACTCCTCAAAATGAACAACTTTTCCTATGGGACAAATGCTAGGAACTCGAAAAAAAATTGACATCTTCATACAAAAGTGATCAGCTGGCCCGGAAATTATTAAGAAAATGTAAAAAAAATATACAGAGAGGTCGGTTACGGACGGTAACAGTAACAGCGGCGCTAATTAAATTGCTTTTCCATTTAAAAAAAACCGGCCAAGTGCGAGTCGGACTCGCGCACGAAGGGTTCCGTACCGTTATCTATATAAACGGCAAAAGTCATGTCTGTTTTATGGGAGGGAATTTTATTTTTATTTAATTATTTATTTTTAAAGTGAATATTTAATTAAATATTCTGTTTATAATTCAATCGTCTACCTGTTGCCGTTATCAATATCGAGCAAAAATAAGCAAAAAAATCACGTTTGTTGTATGGGAGCCCCCTTAAATAATTATTTTATTCTATTTTTTAATATTTGTTGTTATAGTAGCAACAGAAATACATCATCTGTGAAAATTTTAACTGTGTAACTATCACGGGTCATGAGATACAGCCTGGTGACAGACGGACAGACAGACAGACGGACAGCGGAGCGAAATTAATAGGGTCCCGTTCTTACCCTTTGGGTATGGGAACCCTAAAAATGGCTAACGCACCTCAAGACATTTTTCACTTCAAAAATATTCAAGTACAATGAACTCGGAATGAGTTGTCAACGCGACTAAAATAAAACGTCATTACATAAAAACGCACACACCGGAAAATTGCGCGCCTTACGACAGAATCGTTTGTCGGCCGTTTCTCCGCAAATTGTATCAATTTACTACAATTAAGGCGAATAATGCGATTTAGTTATTTGAATTAAGTAACGGTGTTAGCGGCTAAGCCTGCCAGATTTTTCAAGATGTCTAAAGGCAAGCTCTTATGAAATTAAAATGAAAGTTGCTCCTTAGCTCCTCAGGCTCCTTAATAAATCAATACTACCTAATATTATAAAGCTGAAGTGTTTGTTTGAACACGCTAATCTCAGAAACTACTGATTCAAATTGGAAAATTCTGTTTGTGTTGGATAGTCCATTTATTGAGGAAGGCTTTAGCTAGCTTAGGCTATAAAATATCACGCTGCGATCAATAGGAGCGAAGCATCAATAAAAATGTTTTGAAAACGGGGAAATATTATTCATCTATACTAATTAATCCGCGAACCGAAACCGCGGGCAACAGCTAGTTAAGAAATAAGTATCACGTTTTTTTCCCTTGCGGGATAGACAAAGCCTAGGTCTATAAGACCTAAAGGCCACGTTTAGCATGTTGATGGGCATTAGGTTTAAAAACGGAATCAAAATAGGTGATGGGTTCTCTTCCATGTTGGTCTGGGAGAAAAGAAAAAATGTACTCAGAATGTACCAGCTGCATTTCTTCCCGCGCAGATCGTAAAAGCCTGTCGAGGGAATGGGTAAAATCTGAGGAATGATATTAATAGGCGATGCGGCTAGCAACCCATCACTATTTTGATTTCTTTTTTCACCTAATGCCCATCAACATGGTAAACGTGGCCTTCAGGTCTTATAGACCTAGGCTCTGTCTACTCCGCAAGGGAAACAGACGTGATACTATGTATGTATGTTATAAGTATTAGGTACAAGCACACTTATAGGAACGAATACAGTGATTTAAAAAAGGATCCAAATTATTATTATTTGTAATGGTTATCTCAGGCCCGGTGTGATGCAATCATGGGAAGGGAAGTGGATAGGCCCTGACAAGGACCATTAATTGACAAGGCAGCTCCGTGGCGCAGTGGTTAACACGCCAGCCTGCGACACGAGGGTGCCCGGGTCCGGGCCAGGTCAAGATGGAAAATGATCTTTTTCAGATTGGCCTGGGTCTTGGATGTTTATCTATATATGTATTTGTTAAAAATATAGTATCGTTGAGTTAGTATCCCATAACACAAGTCTCGAACTTACTTTGGGGCTAGCTCAATATAAGTGACTTGTCCGTATATATTTATTTATTTATTGCATGGGCCTTGGAAAGGACCGCTGAGTAGGCCCCACAGACAATATAAGTAGGTCCCGACAACGACCGTTAGGTGTGTACTGAGTTCCGCTTTGTCTTCGTTGTTTCCTGCATATCACGGGACGGGAAGCAATTGTGTAAAGTTCAGGGCGAGAGTTCGTGTGGATTCAGGATTCCCACGAAGGCAAATAAAATAGCTCCCCAAATTATTTCTCATCACTTTCATCCTTATCCTTACTAATATTATAAATGCGAAAGTGAGTTTGTTTGTTACGCTTTCACGTTGTAACTATTGTACCGATCATAATGAAATTTTGCACACACGTTATCTGGGGTACGGAGAAGGACATAGGGTACATTTTATCCCGGGAAAAAGTACTGTTCCCGAGGGATCGACATTGACGCGGGCGGAGCCGCGGGCGAAAGCTAGTCTTAATAATATTCCGATATTTATCCCTCCATCCAATATGGGTACTGTGATATCATCATCATCATCATCATCAGGTCTTTTTGGTCTCCACTGCAGGAGCATGACCCTCTCTGTACTACCGGAGCCATACTTGGCCAGAGCAGACAAAGGATTTGGCCTTCACTCTCCTCACTGGCCAGACGGGTTGGAGAGGTCTCATTGATGTTTATGAGCGTTGTTTAGCTTGTATTTCCTAAGTCGCCTCTTACGACATCCATGACAAGATTTGGAGTGGTCTTATTCTATTCTGCCGGAAACCACACGGCTTCTTATATATGTGCATATACATATACATTACTGTGATATATGTGCGGGTAAACCGCAGTCAAATACTTGTTAACCTACAATCCATTCAATTATCTAACTGGGCTACAAAAAAAGGACTTAACACACCCAGTACTTTCTACATCTGATCATTACAGCACCTTCTTGGAAAACCTGACCGGTTCACCACAGACTAAATCAGCTCCTTGCCAACTTAGTATTGTAGCCGATAAAGTGCATTTCAGACTCTATTGCATTGGAATAAGGTTGGTGTGGGTGAGGATGGAGTGTGTTGAGATAAGTGCAACTGTATTTATCTGGGCATGCGCGGTATAGCCGAACTGAATTAGATTTGGTATGGTCAGCAAATTTAATATGTTGTTCATATTAATATATATAATATTACGTTTTTTCCCCTTGCGTTTTTTCCCCCTTGGTAAGAGCCCACATCTCCGCCCGCCATAGGCCAGGCGGGGCGTGGCGGTACGAACACGGATGGTCTAAACGCGTTGGCTGCTTTGGATATTATAGAAAAATACATGATGGCTATCTTATCTGTAATGCAATTATAATCAAAAGTTTCAAGGTTAATTTTAATGTATTTGGTGAATAATGCTGTATACCGAGTAAATTAGACGTGATTTGGAGGCAACTTTGCAATATTTTTCTATCGCATGTTGGTGGGTGTTAAGTGGAAAACGGAATTAAAATAGTGATGTATTGCTGGCCGCATCACCTACTTATCTACATTTTTTTTTTATTCACAGTTAAGTCAGAAAAGTACTGTTCCAATTTACGTACTTTAAAACTGGCGCAAGAAAGGTATCTGGTTAAAAACAAATGGATCTTCCACACAAAATTACCGAATGTTGATCGAGTTTCTATGAGTAGTCATTATTTTTTATTTTCCTGCGATTATTATGTTATCTTAGTAGCAAATTCAATTTAAAAGTCATACATTGAATCTGGAAATAACGTAATGAGTTCCAAATTATTTAATAATTATAATTTACATTAGTTAACATAGCATCAACGGTAACCTAAGAATGAAGCAGCTAGGATGAAGAACAGTTCGAATATGAATATTTTTTTTATTCATCTTCGAACTCTATTAAATTAGGGTTAAACAACATTTTAAGTTGTTTAGCCTTTGTTTTGAAGTTTTTACTTACCAATATGCATGATTTTAATCGTATGGCGGTCTATTGAATAGGCGAATATAGTAATCTTATGAGTCAACATTCAGTTTAATTAGCCAGCTAGCTGCGTCTTGCTTGAGTAAGATTTTAGATGTCCTCTATGAGTCGGGTAATGTATTGGACATCGCTGTATTATATGCTCTATGATTTGGACTTCTTCACTACAATTGCATAGATCCGAATCGCGCCAACCCCATTTGTACCGGAAGAAGTTACAGCGGCCATTGCCGCTGTAACTTCTTCCGGTATAAATGGGGTGTACGGTACATCCGGTACAATGACCTACCGGCCTATTTGTTAACTTAGTGTACAACGTTTTGATAGACACTTCAATACATTACGTTTTATATATCTTAAATAAAAATTCTGAATTATAAGAAAGCCGCAATGTATTTCGAAGTGACTATCAAAACGTTCACTAAGTTAGAAAATAGACCGGCTGATCTCAGCCTGTTTAATATTACGTACACTTGTAATTTTGCCATCCACCTAGTCAGACTCTAGTCTCTCCACCCTCCTTGCACCTTATCCCGGAGTCTCTTTCACACATCGACACCAACTGGAAATATATATTTTTATATAGACCTTTCCTTACTTGTTTTGCAGACGGTACCTTCACACGTCCCACACATGTCTCGTATCGCCGTGTGACGCAACGCAACGCAACGCATGGAAAGTTGCCTTATCACACGCAGTGATATGATAATCTAGGGCTCGTTATTACGAATAGAGTCTAGATTTATCTCCTAGGGGGATAGTATGCAAGCCTGTCACAGGCAGACATACATATGGCTATGTAAGTTATAGGTTGCAGTTTGACTTATAGCGGTTACGGTATTGGACTGATGTTGAGATTATACAGGGTGACTTGTAAATCACGTAATTTTTTTAATTTTTTTTTTATTTATTTAAACAGGTACACCAACAGCATACATATAAAACATTTGCTTAGTCTAATTTTAATAAAAATCTAATAGGCTGATATGCATGCCAATTACAGGTATACACAAAAAAAAAAAAATTAAATACATATTTTGTAGGCAAGCAATACTTGAGCCAATAGATATATTATTTATATATATATATTATTATCTACCAGAGGTGAAATTAATTAAAAAAAAAACAAAGACCACACAAAGAACTGAATTTATAATGGAATTTAACAATTTTATAACAAAAAATAAACGTAATCCACGAAAATAGCTATTGCGAAAACACGATCTTGGCTGAGGTGTTCACCGGTCGGATGCCGAGAGAGAAGAGAGCGCTCCGCTGCGCCACCGCCACCGTGCCGTCGTGATGGCCCCACCACCGTTGCGTAGTCGCACCCCCGCTGGGCGCCGGCGCGTCATAGAGACGGCATGATGTTGCCATCCCTTTTTATTTTTGTGACGCACTGCTACTGTCTTCTAACACGGCCGTCCCTGACTCTGCGACGTCCTCGTCAGCACCTTCGTCATCATCTCCAACTGAAATGATGAAACGACACTTGTATAAGTACCACATACGTCTGTATTTTAAACAGCAGATCTCGCAACCACTCAATTTGTAACAGAGACCCTCATATGCGCGCTTAAGGATCTCTGATACAATTTTTCTATCATAACACTTCCAAAAGCAAAATAATTAAAATTGAAAACAAATTTAGCCACAAGCATACTCGCACATAACATCACTTCTATTATTGAGCTCATAAAAACACATGACATGAGCTTATGGCTACATGCATGTCTGCCGCGACCAAGTCGCACACCTTAGCATAGGTATCAGTGACATACGTCACCCACACGTCATTCGTGTTCGGCAAAGGAATTGCATACCGTAGCATGGGTGTCTGCCGGTGGAAACCACCACACATATCGTGTCTGCCGCGACAAAGTCGCACACCTTAGCATAGGTATCAGTGACATACGTCACCCACACGTCATTCGTGTTCGGCAATGGAATTGCATACCGTAGCATGGGTGTCTGCCGGTGGAAACCACCACACATATCGTGTCTGCCGCGACAAAGTCGCACACCTTAGCATAGGTATCAGTGACATACGTCACCCACACGTCATTCGTGTTCGGCAATGGAATTGCATACCGTAGCATGGGTGTCTGCCGGTGGAAACCACCACACATATCGTGTCTGCCGCGACAAAGTCGCACACCTTAGCATAGGTATCAGTGACATACGTCACCCACACGTCATACGTGTTCCGCGATAGGATCGCATACCGTAGCATGGGTGTCTGCCGTGACTGCGCTACGCGCCTTACGTCACAAGTTTTCCATACACTCACTTGCAGGAAAACCAACAACCGTAAAATAACATAATACACCTTAGCTTAGGTATCAGTGACATAGTCACCCACACACGTACGTGTGACCGCGACAAAGTCGCATACCATGGCATGGGTGTCTGCCGTGACTGCGGTGCACGCCTTATGTCACAAATAACAAATAAACATGAAACAATGGGCCCATTAATTAAATCAACACATAACTCACGTGAGAAGAAAGCCGCGCAGGTCTCAGGCGTCCATTCGCCATGCCAGGGTTTCATAAACTCTGCAGCCGCCTGGGTGTGTTTCCCTCTGGAATCAGCTAGTAACTCTAGTTCATAGCGATTATAAGGCAAGACCTTCGTGACCTTATAGGGTCCACGCATACAAGAATCAAGTTTTCCAGCCGCTTGTGCCCTCTTAATCACAAATGCGAAGTCGCCTAATTTGAATACTCGTGGCGATTTTCTATCCCGATTGACATATTCATCTTGCCGTTGCTGATTTGCGGATAATAATTCGGTAACCCTTTGTCGATGCATGGCTACCATAGCCTCACGATTCCCAGTGGAGTCGTCCTGTGCCACGTCTCTTATGAGAGCCCGGACAACAGGTGTAGTCCCGTTTATACCAGTCAATACTTGCAAAGGAGATATTTGAGTAGTTTTTTGCTTTGTCATATTTAATATCAACTGAATTCGCCAGAGTGTATCAGACCATTGCAAACCCTTACTACTTTCGATTCGCAACATATTCAGGACTGTGCGACAATAACGCTCCACTTGTCCGTTTTCCCCATGCATCTCCGGTGTAATAAAGTGGATACTACACCCTAATTCAGCAACGTAGTCTTGGAACACAGCGTTATCGAAAATACGACCACGGTCGCACACTATAAGATTCGGTGTACCGAACAAAGATATGCAACTGTTAAAAATTGGTCGAAAGTCGTCCTTGGTTTGTCCTTGCATTGCATATAGCAATGAAAATTTCGAGAATGAGTCAATGACAATCATGATATACTTGAAACCATGAGACTCGGGCAGCGGTCCAAGCACATCCAAATGGATTGTGGCAAAAGGAGTATTTGGTTTCTCCCAAGATGAAATTGGTTGATGGGATGCTCTGGGCTGTTTCTTTTGAGACAAGCATACTATGCAGTGTAAAATGTATTTTCTGACAAATTGTCTTAACCCAGGAAACCAGAAATGACGAAGTATAAGATCCTCCGTTTTTTCTGTGCCAATGTGATCATGGTTGTCATGAAAGACACGAAGGAGACTGAGTCTGTGACCTTTAGGTATGTAACAGAGTAACCTAGACTCATCACCAGTAGGAGAGTACTTATAGTACAAAAGATCGTTCCGAAAAACGTATCGACTTCCATCGAGAAGACCGTCTTTTAGTTTTTCAATTAGGGTCTGAGTCTCCTCGTCGGCAGATTGTGCAATCTGCGCCCAATTTTTCGGAGAGCGAATGTGATTTACCGGCACAGGATTTCGGCTAAAGAAATCCGCATGAGACATGAGAGCGCCCTTACGATACTGAATCGTAAAACGGAAATCTTGCATGTATATCCACCAACGGGCTACCCTCGGCACTAGATCTTTTTTATGTTCAGTAAGTTTTAACGAATTGCAATCCGTGACTATTGTGAATTCTATTCCCAGGAGGTAATGCCTAAAGTGCCTCAGGGCATTAACTACGGCCAGAGTCTCTAACTCGTAGCTATGGTAACGTGCCTCTGCCCCTTGTGTAGTTTTACTAAAGTAACCAACGACGGTTTTGCGACGATTCTCGTGAATTTGCAGCAGTACTGCACCATATCCTATCGTGCTTGCGTCAGTATGAAGCTCGCACGGTAGATCGGGATTGAAAATAGTTAAAACAGGCTCATTTGTAAGACAATGGATAATATAATCACGAGCTTCGTCTTGTTCTTTACCCCATTCAAATGGCTCAGTATTTCGTGTCAATTTAGAGATACATCTCGTCTTTGATGCATATCCCGCAATATATCTACGAAAATACCCCGCTAAACCCAGAAATTGGCGCACCTGTCTAACATTGGTAGGTTTCGGAGCGTTAACGAGGGCGTCAATTTTATGTGGGCTTGGCCGTACCTGACCACGACTAATGATTCTACCCAAGTACTCTATTTCGGTTGATAAAAAGACACACTTTTTCAAATTGACAGAAAAACCAGCCGCAGTTAAGGTGCTCATGACTTGGCGCAATGTCTCCATCCCTTCCTCTACAGTTTGGCTTAAAATCAATACATCGTCGATATACGTAAGGACTTTACCGCTTTCAATAAAGGACTTCAACGTTTTTGTTATGATTCTTTGATAGACGACTGGAGCATTCGCCAAGCCATAAGGCATTTTTAAATATTCATACTGCGCTTCCGGGGTAACGAAAGCAGTAAGCTTTACAGACTCGGGGTCAATCAAAATTTGGTGGAAGCCGGTCGCCATATCCAGGCTACTAAACCAGCAACTGGAACCTAATCTGTCAATGTGGTCGTCAATTAGGGGTAATGGGAAACGGTCCTTGACTGTAATGGCGTTAAGCGCTCTATAATCTACGCACATCCTATCAGAGCCGTCTTTTTTCTTTACGAGTATTATCGGACTAGCATACTCAGAATCAGATTCACGGATTATGCCTTTAGCCAAGAGATCATTAACAATAGCTCTGACCCGAAGTTTTTCGTCAAGTGAGAGTTTATACGGTCTATAATGGATTGGGGTAGGGCTATTAAGTTTAATATGTAAACTACCCGTTTTCACCGTGGAGGTTGCGGTACCAATAATAAAAGAATCAGAAAATTCACTGAGAAGTGCAATTAACTTCTTACGTTCTTCACCCCATAATTGCGTATTGATTGTATCTTCGTTAACCGAAACGTGAGAAACAGAAAAATCACACTTGTCCCTAATTAATTTTTGAACTCCGCCTTTACGTATGTACGTAATGCCTTTGCGGTTTAAAACATCCGTACCTATCAAAACGGGTGCATTTATACAATCAGGAGAAACAACATGTAAATCTACTTCCAATGATAATTCAGGAAATTCTATCACAAGAGTCACATAAAACCGTGATTCCACTTCTTGGCTTCCTATGCCGCGCAATACCCGGTGTGATGGTACCATATTACAGTTAAGATACTTAACTAACGATTCCGACACTAAAGAAATACTAGAACCGCTATCCACTAACACATCTATTGGTATGCCTTGCAAAACAGCCGGCATGACATCACTATTACTTGAAACCGAAACAAATTGTTGGCAGAAGTTAACACTGTTCCGTTTACTTACACTATTCGATGCTTCAGACCGCTGTTTTGCAAAACATGTAGACTCCGTATGACCTAACTTTTTACAATATGTGCAGGTCTGCTTATCGTTACGGCTTGTAGAATTTTTAGTTTCAGAACCGGCGGGTAGTTCGTAACGTGAACGTTTTGGACACTGGGCACGTTTATGACTAGTGGAACCACATATAAAACACTTGTCGCTTGGTGTGACAACGGCACTACGCTTACGCGAATCACTTTGACCTACATATGATGATGAACGGACAGGATGACGGAATGTACGACTATTGGATTTACTATAGACAGACAAAAATTCAACTATGCTTTGTGGATTGAGTTTGGCGTTCGAGGCGACAGCTTTTATTTGCGGGTCGGCGATGCCCCGCACAATTATAGCTATTTTTAGATCATCTGAAAGCCCCGTAACAATGTTTAAGCGCAACAATGAGCGGCGGGCATACTCTGCATAGGTCGCGAACTGGTTCGAGTCTGTACGCATAACCTCGAACAATATATTTGCCACATCAATATTTTTAGGACAAAGGGCTTTAAAATCACGTTTAAAGTTCGTCCACGAGCGATCGTTCGTAACCCAATCGTTGAGCCACGTACGAGCACTACCTTTTAGACACGTTCCAATCCGCGACAAGCACTCATTGTCATCCCATCTATTTAACTTCCTTGCACGGTCCACCTCAGAACACCAAACATCAAAGTCATGCACATCAGGATCAAAATTAGAAATATAAAAATGGGTAGATCTTACTTGTACAAAGGAAGACAACGCGTCCACAATCCTGTCCGTTACGTCATCCGTCGCTCGATCACCCCGCGATGTCGAGGGCCTCGATTGCTCCGACGCTGCAACCCCGCAACCGCCATCCGATGCCGCGTCTGGTGCAGCCTCCGAATCCATCCGCACCTCCACCAGCGACGCAGGATCGGGCAGCGGCAGGAAGGCTGCTGCAGTTCCTGCCTGTGGCGACCTAACCGGTGGAACACATATTCTGTCCTCGATCGCATTCAAACGGCTAAGAATCGCGTCTAACACTTCGTTACTTTTGTCCTTCCGGGACCTACTTTTCTTTTTATCACGTTCAGCCATTTTAAACACCGTACAGGATAAGCAAAGCGGCTCAAAAAGCGTTAAATTCGAATCCCACTTCTGATATTATCTACCAGAGGTGAAATTAATTAAAAAAAAAACAAAGACCACACAAAGAACTGAATTTATAATGGAATTTAACAATTTTATAACAAAAAATAAACGTAATCCACGAAAATAGCTATTGCGAAAACACGATCTTGGCTGAGGTGTTCACCGGTCGGATGCCGAGAGAGAAGAGAGCGCTCCGCTGCGCCACCGCCACCGTGCCGTCGTGATGGCCCCACCACCGTTGCGTAGTCGCACCCCCGCTGGGCGCCGGCGCGTCATAGAGACGGCATGATGTTGCCATCCCTTTTTATTTTTGTGACGCACTGCTACTGTCTTCTAACAATATATATATATTGGAAATTTTAAATACACAAACTACCAAAGTAACGATATATTGGTCGTCTAAGATATTGAAAGGAGGTCGTGTGGTTTCCGGCAGAGTAGATTAGAGCCACGCCAAGTCTTCCAATGGAATGGAGGTCGTAAGAGGCGACTAAGGAAATACAAGCTTAACAAAGCTTATAAACATCAATGAGACCTCTCCAACCCGTCTGGTCAGCGAGGAGAGTGTAGGCCAAATCGTCTGTCTGCTCTGGCCAAGTATGGCTCCGGTAGTACAGAGAGGGTCATGCTCCTGCAGTGGAGACTTAAAAGACCTGATGATGATAATTGAAAGGGGTCATTCAGTACTCGATTCTCGTTACAAATATGTAAAAAATAGGGGCTTAAGGTGATACCACTGTAAATAAGGTCGTTCTGAACCTTATTTATCTCGCAAAATACTTAAATTAGGAGTTTCAAATCAAAGTAATATGATTTTTGACTATTTCATCTCCAAAAATTGAAGATGAAAACACGTTTTGATAAAAATTCCTCGATAGAAATATTTTTTGAAAAATGGTCTTCGTTCGCAGAGTTTTTGTTATTGTAGCTCAAATGCGACGATTGAAATAATGATTTTTAGACTAAAAGATAGGTTATTAGTAATTCATCAAAATGTAAATATGAAAATACAATTAACCGGTCTGATTTTATATAAAATAGAAATAACGAATTTGGCGCTTACGTTTTTTTCTTTGAGCGACTCGAAACTATCTCCTATCTCATCATTCACGGGCTAAACCGCCAAGCGCTATCCCTTGCGCGCACTTGATCAGTCCTTTGCCGAGCGAAGGTACCAAACATTTGAGGCCTCGCCTTAAAAGTTGACTAAACTATCCAATAAAAACAGGAAGTGTGTACAGGCTTAGTCAATTAAACCGCGCGTACCTGTTGATGTGGCCGCGGGCGGTCTAGCTGGATGCGCGTAGCGAGCGCGCGGATTCCAAACATTCCGAGAATCTGCGGACTAATTTAATTTAATTTTATTTATCCATAAATCACATACAGGTTTTATAATATCATTATCGCCAAACTGTAAAACAGTTTGTTGGCAATTAAAAGTGTTTTTCAATTAATAAGTATTTTGTTGGTTTTTTATTTTTTGGCGTTACGTATTATCATTACATTATTTATATGTCCTTGGGTATGGCACGTGATTTACCAGTCAGCCTGTATATAATCTTGCTAAAAGCTATTAGGTAGGAACTTTTAACTTATATCGGTTTGTTTAGTTCGGTTATTGGTCCTATAAATTTGGGTGGGTAACTTTTCGTTGCGGCTCCGTGAATATCGATCCCTCGGGCAGAGTATTTTTCCGATATAAATGTACCTTATGTCCTTCTCCGTACCTCAGATAACAAGTATGCAAAAATACATGACGATCGGTTCAGTAGATAGGGCGTGCGTGCGTGAATGCGTCACAAACAAACAAACAAACTCTCTTTCGCATTTATAACTAGCTGTTACCCGCGGTACCGCCCGCGTTAATGTCGATCCCTCGGGAACAGATTTCCCGGAATGAAAGGTAACGTGAAAAGACGACAGACAGACAGACAGAGTTACTTTTGCATTTTTAATATTAGTATGGATATGGAAGTATAAATATTAGATGGATATGGATTTGTTAAGATAATTTTGTCATTAACTGCCAATTTCTCTGCTGTGTATATGTTCCCGGTTGCTACATAAGTACATTAAGTACTAGGAAGTGCTTATTGGTGGGAACTTATTGAATCCCTCTCTTCCGAAATCCGAGTAGCATTTCGTGGAAATGAAACCTGATATTTGATCTTATTCCGTTCAATTACGCCTAAAGGTTGCATCTCTCACAACTGCACTTATCACTGTCTGCTCACCCTGACATTTGATGAGTTTCACATTGGTCGAGCTACTCGGCCGAGTTGGATTAACTCATATAAACAGGGCGACGTATAGCTATCAAAAACATAAAACAGAAAAAGAAATTAGAATGGCCTAGTAAGTGGGGCGGGCTCGCTAGAATTGTGATCAAATGCTCATACTTCTCCTAAAACACCGTAATCCGTTATTTAGTGATTTACAAACTTTCTTGCTGTAAGTACTGTGAAACGAGGCGAGTGCGGCGACAAAATTATCGAAAAATGCCGTCTTCTGCTGTTATTACTTGCATGGAGTCAGTTTCACACTACACTTGCAATGTGTTTGTGAACATATAACTCCGTGAACTGCCTCCGTGGTCCAGAGGTGTTTGCCTGTAGAACCGGAGGTCGTGGGTTCGATTCCCGCGTTAATGGAACCACGTCAGAGGCCGAGAGACGGTCCCGAAGAACTCTGACACCAGGATGTGCATGGTCGATTAACCGTGTAACCTACTCGAAATAACGATGATGATCTACGGTGGTGAGATGGCACGTAATCATAGATCAATCTGACTTATGCACCATCAGTGAACTCGCCCAATGTGAACGAAGCTTAACATTTGCCGTGCTAGAAAAGATTAATGGTTTCGTCAATATAGAGCAGATTATTAAGCATTTCACTTGGCGGTAACCTCATTATGAATCATAAAGTTTGCGGTCTGACTAAGGCGGTGCAATTAGATTTAGTTGTACTAATAAGCATTTAGAATAGAATTCACTTGATCACCTTCGATAATAAGTTTTTTTTTTATTTTTGTTATAAAGCAGCTAGGTGACAAAGAACTAAAAAATTACATATATATCATCACGTATGTGATTTCCGGATAAGTAAATAAATAAAAAATCATGCCAGGAGGTGTCATTCTTAATTGCCTGCCCGGCAGTTGTAGATATGGCTACGTGTACGCGCGCCAGGCTCCCCGAGCTGCTGCTCACTTATCCCCAAGTCATCCGAGTGAGTAGTATCCTAAATACCTCTTTTCCGTTCCCAAATCCACTAAACCCCTGTCCTTCCCAAGTTTAAAATACTTCGATGGGCAGCAGCGTCGGAATCAAAATAAGCCAAAGTAACTGTGCTCGCCAACCAGGCGGGTTGGCGAGCGCAGTTACTTTAGCTAATTTGAAGTTGTAGACCTGACCTATATGTCTACCTGGGATAATTGATCCAGGCAGGCAGTTCCAGCTTCAAGGATGAGGTCTTTCGGCGAATCAGACTCGGCTGGGCAGCGTTCGGGAAGCTTCGCACTGTCTTTTCGTCCAAAATACCTCAGACCTTCTCATGGATGTTTATTTATATGTGTATCTGTTATAAAATATAGTATCCTTGAGTTAGTATCTCATGACACAAGTTCACAACTAACTATATGGGGCAAGCTCAATCTGTGTAATTTTGTCCCTAGATATATATTTTTTTTTATTTTTTTTTTGTGTATATCCGACGGCCAACGAACTCGATATATTTATCTGGCGTAGTTTGTCAATTTTCACCTACATAGCTAGAATCCTAGGTTATGCCTAGGATTCTGGCGGAAAGTTCAAAAAACAGTAAAAAGCTCAGAAAAGCCCCGTTCATCAGGGTTCGTCGATTCGGATAAAGGTCGGCGACAAATGTCAAAAATCAGTGTTGCATTTGTATACGATTGCATACGGCTAGCGGCAGGGCTGCATAATTGTACAAGTATTTCTGTTCAATAATTAGTTTTAAATTATAATATAAAACCAAAATGAAACGCGTTTCAGATAAATGAGGAAATATTACAAAAGTTATCGTCATTAGATCACGAGCAGACCTAGTCTCGACTGGAGCCCCATTTGTTTGTTTCGGCCCGATGTAGATTGTTGGTATCGGCCCGGTTCTCACGCGCCTCACTTTCGGTTTCATTCGAGTTCAACTCACGATCACTAGTGATGTTCTCGTATTGATATTTTAGTTAATATCGATGTATTGAACAAGACATTGGCAAACCACTCCAATAATCCTGCTTAAAACACATGGGGTGTGCAAAATTTTTCAAAAAATTACATCGATCGACTGAGTCTAGCTATTAAATTTAGATAGCCGTGTAGTTTCCAGCAGAGTAGAATAAGACCACTCCTACTCTTTCCATAGAGGTCGTAAGAGGTGACTTAGTAAATATAAGCTAAACAAAGCTCAAACATCAATTAAACATCTCCATCTCGTCTGGTTAGCAAGGAGAGTGTAGGCCAATAGGCCAAATCCTCTGTCTGCTCTGGCCAAGTATGGCTCCGGTAGCACAGAGAGGGTCATGCTCCTGCAGTGGAGACTAAAAAGACCTGATGATGAGACGATAAAAATATACATATAATCCGGTTCTTACGCGTCTTCCTTTCATTTCTATTCGCGATCGTAAATAGTGACACTCTTCTCGACTATGTTATCGATATCTTTCCTGTCAACATTAATTTATCAATTTATATCTACGACAACATTCATAAGTTTTCGATTGTCTTCGTACCATTTCCTTTTTTATAATAAAGAAGATATTATAAAAAAGAGATGAAAGTGCGACGGATATTATGACGGTTCATGTATGTAAAAACTGAATAGGTTATAAGTAACAATAAAGTATACATCAATATATTTGTACGTGAAAGTGGGAGTAGCATAGTTATAAAGACTGCTTATAAGGACAAATGTATTGAAATCTTGTGTAAAATATTTTTATTTAGGCTCTGATCGTCTATTACGACATGTTGGTTAATATAGGTATTATTAGCAACCCGACACGCGAGTGCTTAAAAAAAACAATTATACACAACCGAAATTACTTTTAATTTTAAAAACAAGTACATAACATCAAAAATATCAATTGGCATTAATTTGCCATAAATACAAATTTAAAACAAAAGAGAAAAGGCAAATCGATACAGCATAGATTTTACTATAGTTGTTGCTCTGACGAAAATTGTGTCTCAACTGCAGTGTTGCCAGGGCCCTTGAGTAGTAAGTTACGTTTCGTTTCCTGAAATGTTACATTTTTGCAGCAAAAGTTACATTATTGTATTTTTTTTTTTAATTTACATGTTTTTGCGGTCGGAGTATAACCCACCACACAGCGCTATCCTATAAAGTGGTTACATAATGCTTTGAGGCATCTAATCGGTCGAGTATATCGCGCATTACCGGCGGTGACCTTTGTTTATAATAATAGAGATAGAGACCACCTACCCTGTACCAACCTGCCCCGTCCCATTATTATAGTCTGCGTCATATAGTCTGTCTTTACCTAAACAAAAAAAAATAATCTAAGATCTAGATCTTCACGATGTCAAATAGACATTGATTATACCTTACTGGGTAATTATTACTATGGCTGGAGTGCCGAAATGACGTATTAACAAGACTATTTAGATGATATGATAATATGGGGCGCTTTCAATTCAGAGCCATCTCTAAGACGCGCCAGTTTTAGGTGCGTTCAAATTAAATGCTTTGAGTTAAATCTCGTTGTTCTCAAAAGTTACGAAAATTGCCTTAAATATAAATATTACTTACATGTTACGCGAGGAGGTCAAAAGTTACGAAAAATGTAACCTTCTGGCAACGCTGCTCAACTGACGCGTGCAGTGGCTTATATAGACACGCTCCCACCACTCTCGTTACCGCACGAGCTTCTCTGCTAACACGGCCTCTCCTGACTTCCCGTCGTCCTCGACAGGTTCATAAACTTCGAACTGCTGAGGGTCGGCATCATACCCAACTCATCATAGGTATCATCATCATTTTGTTCTGTAAACAAACCCGATATTAAGTGTTGTCACAGTACAACATTCACATTATCATGCAAGTCTTTACGTAAAAACACGCAAGTTCTCTCATTTTCCGTATAAAAAAGTGACAGGGAATGGGTCGACCCGAGATAAGACACATGCAAGAACCATGCAACACTGTTGGCATAGGCTTTCAGCGTACCACACAGTGACTTGTCGGCATAGGCCCACGAGTTTGCATACCGCACAAGATTTTCCACCGTAGGCATAGGCACCCAGTTAGCATACCTCCCGGCGACTTGTCGGCATAAGCCCACGAGTTTGCATACCGCACAAGATTTTCCACCGTAGGCATAGGCACCCAGTTAGCATACCTCCCGGCGACTTGTCGGCATAGGCTCACGAGTTTGCGTACCGCACAAGATTTTCCACCGTAGGCATAGGCACCCAGTTAGCATACCTCACGGCGACTCGTTGGCATAGGCACAAAGTTAGCATACCACCCGAGCTTTCATACTGTAGGCATAGGCACCAAGTGTGCATACCTCCCAGTAGCTGGCAGTATTTCGGCATACTGCACAGACTTCAGCACTCACTCCCAAAGAAAGAAGCGCATGTCTCAGGTGTCCATTCACCTCTCCAAGGCACCACATGGCACAGCAGTGCTCGTTCGCTTCCGGTTCGTGCCAGCCATAAGCCATCATCGGACATGACCCTTACAACTCAGTAAGGTCACATCCCGTGATCTAACTTCCTGCTGACTGCACATACTTCACGATTAACACCATCTCACTCTCCTTACATGTAAAAAAAATAAAAAAATCTTTATGTGTAAGAAGCCTGCGTATTTTTATTTACCATCGCATGCCAGGAGCCAAAGGCAACTGGATTTTACTTCAACCGTTTGGCCGTCCTTTGTCCAGCAATTTTTCTTTATAGTCAGCTTCGTAAATGGAGGCAGGTGTCACAAATAACTTGCCCAGTCCAGGCACTGGCTTAAACTTACTTTATGGCCTTCGAAATATAAGAGGCTACCTAAATCTGTACCTTTTGTTCGCTCGGTTGTACCTGACCACAAAATACGCTGTACTTGGTGCGACCCAAATACTCATGTTGAGTAGTATTGCGGCCACTGGCAACACCGGACGTTGCGGTCCCGTACGGGGCCATGAATATATGTCACTACATAGAAGGACTTTTGGGACCTAGCCATCGACACGGCATGACACCATTTTATCTTTCATATTTTTGTGAATTCATAATACATCTGATATCCAACACAGCGCCTTCCATTGATACAATCTGCACCCAGCAAACTATCTATATTCCATCTGCTTATACAGCATAAAATAAACATTATGACTGAACAGCCTGGATCAATCTAAATCAGAAGCAACTTCCGAAGAATCATCCTACCCAATGGTAATCATGGACAAGCAAGACAGTCTAAATCCACTAGAACTTCACCGTCACCAGACTTTGGCGATTGATGGAGAGTTTAACGTGTTCGAACCTTTATGCCCTATCTGGGATAGACCCACCGCAAGTGCGACGGTACGTAATCTATGGGGTGGAAGTATACAAACAGACACAAGACAAAGGACACCTGCTCTACGGACAGATTCCACCCCCATCGCGCCTTAAGAGCCGAAACAGTTTTATGAGGCAGCCCAAAATAGATACCAAAGAAGCCCCAAAACCAGGCTCATAGAGTTGGGATGAAATGTACCCACCATGTCCGTCTGATATTTCACCTGTCGAGAAGCTTCCACCCGGAAGAGATCTTCCCTGGACAGTCTGGAAGTCCCGTAACCGACTCCGGATTGGTGTAGGGAGATGTCAACAAAACAGAGTTACGTAGGGTTTCTCTACCAACAATTTGTGTTACTGCGATGCCAATCAGTCCATGTCTAACCTTCTGTCATGCCCCAACTGCCCCACTAGTTGCACGGTACAGGACCTTAATGAGGCCAACAATAAAGCGATCAGCGTAGCCAAACACTGGTCGAAGGAATTATGACCAATTGGAGCCATTTACACTCGGAAAAGAAGAGTGGATCTCTGTTGCCAGATTTTTGACAATGGAAAACAATATTTGCCCGAATTCAATTTCAATAAATCAATGAATATGCACTCGTACCATTTGTTTTAACTAATAAAGTAATCTTCATCATCATTAGTGTAGGTGACTCTGTCAATCAACCATGTACACCAAGGCTCTGGCGGTTCTTTGGAATCGCCTCTCGACTACTGATATGGTTACTTTTAACGACTACCAGATTGCCGGAACTAACGGCTTAACGTGCCTTTTGAAGCACGGAATCATCTTTATTATCAAACAATCAGGTGATTTAAGCCTGCATTGTCCTAATCAAACTGGAAATAACTAAACAAAGTATGCTTCCCGTGAGAATTGAACCACGACCCCTGGATCTACAGGCAAACGCCCTAACCACTAGACGACAGAGGCAGTTACAACTAATAAGGTAAACCAGCCACAAGCATGGCCAAAAACTGGTAAGGAAAAATGAAATGACTAGAAAACAAATAAAACTGTGCTCGCAGACACAGATTCCGACTCGTGACTATTCGTTGCATGAAGATCTTTGATGATCTTACACAACCTTTCAAAATCTCCGAACAACAAACTAAACGGCATATAACAGACATGTGTACTGCTATTCAATTTTATTAACATGTTACCGGTATTGACCAGGGCCAGAAATAAAAGATTTTGAAAAATCGTTCATCAAATTCGGAATCTCTTAAATCATCGCCTACTAAAGGAGTGTAATGCACCATACGAGGCTTGCAGGAAAGATACTGATAGTGACGCGTACGTATACAAGTAACACCCTCTCTGTTCTACACATTGGTTCTAATAGCAATGGCAGCACTCATGAGCTTAAGGGACACCGCACTCAAGTCCACTTACAGAGTATCCTCAATAAATTCTATTAGCAATGTTATGAAAAATAGGTGGACTCGATTGTCCTAGTTCCAATACTCAAATACCAAATGTAGGCTTGCGCGAACATGTTAATAAGAAAGAGGAAATAGTTGGTCGATTTGGATATAAATGAGAGAATTCGACCAAATCATTAAGCATTACTAACTGAAGCATGGTTTTGGGAGTCAGAATAACAATAGCTGAAATCTACTCATCACTTAGACGTCCTAACGATACGATCTGTGAATATAATTAACATATGTCAGGTATTTATCGAAACTGTTGCTCGATAACGTCGTACAGAATGTTCGCAATATCCTGTTTTTTAGGGCACAGAGATTATTGCTTAAAATTGACCAAACTATGATGGTTTCTAACTAGTTCATTTAACCAGGTCCGGGCATAAATACTTAGCACGGTTTACTGCGCCGCACCATGTTTTCGTATCGGCGATGCTTCGATCACCATTTGAAATAAAGTAAGTTTGGTTGGATCTCACCGCAGTATTTTGCTGTCCATGACAGCACTCACATAGCGCGCTGCCAACGACAAGGCTCAGCCACTGACTCACGACGCTCAGCCGCTGAATTGCGACGCTCAGCCGCCGAATCTCGTCGCTCAGCCGCAGGTTCAGATACACGCGTCAGGCGGCTCCGCAATGAAGATGGCTTTCAATGACGTCACATGACCTAGTATTTGATGAATTGTTTCGGGTAGTATTTGTTAGTATTTATTGTTTCGGTTTCTAAAGTATTTGAAATGGCTATGAAAATCCGTTTGCTACAGTTTTGCTCTAAATACAACCTCATCAGAAATGAACAATTTGGTTTCCAAAGTGGAAAATCCACTTCTCTCGCTATATATCATCTTGTTCGGGCCGTGATGAATAATATCAATAGTAAAATACCAACTACCGTCGTATTTTTTGATATGAAGAGTGCATTTGACTTTGTGTCCCATGAAGTACTGCTCAAAAAATTATATAATTTTGGAATTAGAGGATTGGCATATGAATGGATGAAAACTTACCTCATTGACAGAAAACAAGCAGTTGAAATAAAGAATGTAGATAAACATGACAATATAGTTACATATAGATCAGAATTTAGAGTCAATCCATGTGGAGTTCCTCAAGGAAGTGTTTTGGGGCCATTTTTATTCATACTATATATTAATGACCTCCCGGAAGTAATTACACATAAATGTATAATGTTTGCTGATGACATTTCTGTAATAATACCTTGTTCTAATACAGACATTTTGAATTATGAATCGGACATAAACACAACTATTATATCTATAATTAATTGGCTTAAATATAATAATTTAACTGTTAATATTAATAAGACGAAATATATACAATTTGGTTCTTGCAGGCAAAATAAATTTCAATTAAGTATTAATTATAATGACGACAATATTGATGAAGTAACCTCGACAAAATTCCTAGGTGTCACTGTTGACGAAAATTTGAATTGGAAGGAGCATATTAAGCATTTATGTGACAAATTGAATAAATATGTGTTCGTCTTAAGAAGGCTGCGAAATACATCTGCAATGACGACTTTGTTAGCAGCGTATTACGGTTACGTTGCATCAAATCTTAATTATGGACTAATTATCTGGGGTAACTCTGTAGATGCGAAGAAACTGTTTGTTGTACAAAAAAAATGTGTACGTGCCATGTGTGGTAAAGCACCACAAACGCCATGTAGACCTTTGTTTAAAAGTTTGGGTATTTTGCCTCTGCCATGCCTGTACATCCTAGAAATTTCCTGTTTTGTTAAATTTAACATTCACCTTTTCAGTAAGGCAACAGAAGGAAATTCTAGAAGTAGAAGAGACCCTCACAGACTTGTGCATATTAACAATCCAAAATTGACTCTTTACTTAAGACAGTGCAATTTTATGTGTGTAAAAATTTATAATAATATTCCAATTGACATTAAATCATTACCGAACAATTTATTTAAACGTAGACTTACAAAATGGCTAAAAGATAAAAATTATTATTCAGTCCAGGAATTATTTAATTAATTTTTTTTTTTTATATTATGTAAAATTTAAATTATATTTAAATATTTTTGACATATTGACATTTTGTATATTTAATTGTGTAAATTATTTTAATATATTTGCATGCCTGAATTGGTAAAATATGTGCGCTACTAATAAGTATACTAACACCTTTTATACCATATTTTATGCAAATAAAGATTCTGATTCTGATTCTTAGTACATTAAGAGGAGAATTACGTTGATTATAACGAGTACGATGAATCCTTGACCAGGAATCACGATTTTTTGATCGTAGGTCGCGGCTACAAGAGCGAGAAACTACTTCTAGAACAGTGATAGCGATATCTAGAACGACTTTTAAATGCACGCTTATTCGGCATCTTTTTCTTTTATCACCAGGGCAAATAAACGTTAGGCAAAACCGAGATTTAGTGATCAAGTACAAAGTTAATTACTTAAACAAAACTTAAAATTATTCCAGGAAAAATAAAAAAATAGTGTACCAGCTCATTAAAATAACGTTCACTTTTTAAATAATCAAATTGGAACGTACTCACCAAAATCAACAGCTTAGGAATGGTATACCACCCTTACCACTAAGCTTACCACTATAATCACTGTAAAACAGACACAAACACAAAAACCGTTACTTTGTGAATTTGCACACCACAACTATAACTATGTCGAATTGCCTTTTTTTTTTAACAAAATTAAAGCAAAGCGGAAATGGACGTGTGAAAGGGATAAGAATCCCAATTCTGATATTAGCAACCCGACACGCGAGTGCTTAAAAAAAACAATTATACACAACCGAAATTATTAAAAACAAGCACAAAAATATCAATTGGCATTAATTTGCCATAAATACAAATTTAAAACAAAAGAGAAAAGGCAAATCGATACAGCATAGATTTTACTATAGTTGTTGCTCTGACGAGAATTGTGTCTCAACTGTTTTTTTTTTTTTTTTTTTTTGAAAGGACTATATAGCTAGCTCCAAGTGAGCTTTCGCTACTTCACCGGGTGTTTTGTGTCTCAACTGACGCGTGCAGTGGCTTATATAGACACGCTCCCACCACTCTCGTTACCCCGCACGAGCTTCTCTGCTAACAGTATAATATAAAAATCTATTCTCTCGAACTGATTAATTTTTCGTGTGTGGAAGATGTTTGTTTGTTTTTCGTGTGTGGAAGTGGCCAACACTGGTGTGAGCTGTTTTAAGACATCTGACAAAGCTTAACGATTACTATTAAAGATGAAAACCGGAACCAACGGTTTAACATGCCCTATGAAGTACGAAATACTATAATTGTCCCGGCTTAGTAAACAATATCGATAGATATTCAGGTCGCATCACTATCGATTTCATTGACTCACGAATTTGTGTCTTGCTTGGTTTACAAACTGTACTACTTACTACGATTGAAAGTAAGAGTTTTACAATGAGTCACTATCTTCTAGAATAACTATTAGGTACTTTACAGTTTTAGTAGACTATCGATTCTCGAGTGTATAGTATTTAGGCGCATCACTTTCGATTTCATTGACTCACGAATTTGTCTTTCTCGGTTCACAAAATGTACTACTTACTACGATTGAAAGTAAGAGTTTTATAATGACTCACTTGGCTAGTCTAGCTGACCAACAGAAATGAGAGAACTCATTAAATTGAGTATGAGAGAACTTTTATTGCTGTCGATACCTGAGGTCAGTCAACCTACCTATAAAAAAACCGGCCAAGAGCGAGTCGATCCCGCGCACCGGTCATGTCTTATGTATGCTTAAATATTTTTAAATTTATTTATTTGTTTTTAAAGTGAATATATAACTAAATATTCTGTGAATATTCCAAGCGTCTACCTGTAGCCGTTATCATATCAATACCGAGCAAAAATAAATCACGTTTGTTGTATGGGAGCCCCCCTTAAATATTTATTTCATCCTATTTTTAATAAGTATTTGTTGTTATAGCGGCAATGGAAATGTATCACCTGTGAAAAATTCAACTGTCTATCACGGTTCATGAGATACAGCCTGGTGACAGACAGACGGACAGCGAAGCCATATGAATAGGGTCCCGTTTTTACTCTTTGGGTACGGAACCTAAAAATTGTTTATACGTATACAGACAAGTAAATTAAAAAATAATCGCATTAATGGCACACTAGTGTAATTATAAATGTCATGTGAGTTAGCCGTCGTAAAATACACACATTTTAGTTTAGCATCCACTTCTTATCATGTTATTCACTGTCCAATCTAGAAATAGAAATGAAACGTAATTATATAAGTTGACAATATGGTTTATCAAACTTATAGATAATTTCAACACTTGTCTTCAAGTTTCCGTAGTGTAGCGGTTATCACGTGTGCTTCACACGCACAAGGTCCCCGGTTCGATCCCGGGCGGAAACAGTGATTTTTATTTTAAAACTTTTTTATTCTGACCTTTTATTTTATTTTAACTTCTTTTTTTATTTTAAAGCCGTTTTGGTTTAGAAATGCTGTTTATTTTTTATTATTTTATCTGCGTTACGAACGCCTGCTTGAAATATTACACACAAAATATTAAGTACACTATTGCTTGTCAATACCTAAAGGAAGTATCTATGTTCAGAAACCGCTTTTTGTAAAAATATTTACTATAAATATACACTATAATATACACAATATTATAATATATTATACAATAATACAGATTCAACAATCGTTGTAAGAAATAAAACAAAACAAACGTCTTCTAGTGAAATATTCATATGAAGTTTGAATTACCTACTCCTGTGGTTGTCATCATTTTAAAACTATGTTCTTATCGGTTGAGTATTTCCCATCTTTCTCGATCCTCCTATATATAATAAATTTATTTCATTTCATTTCAAGAAGATAGCTTCTTGAAATGAAATGAAATAAATTTATTTGCAGGCAAACACGGTAAAAATTTTAAGACCAAGAGTATTGAACAAGCGTGTTGCGCCAACAATTGGCATGCAAATGTTCAAAATTCGGCTTTTATTTAATAAAATGTAGAAATTGTTAGTCAATAATAATAAACAATGTACCTATGTCCGCACGGTTAAAAAAATTAAAACTGAATTAGAGAAAAAAAGTCAATGAAAATAAAATTTAAGCATACTTAATAATTAAGAAAAAGAAAAAAAAACATATTTATCTGAGAGCGCTACATGTCAAAACTTAAAACTCAAAAATCACTCAATGGTGTAGAAACAATTGGTGATCAACAATTTGTGGTCGGGGTCCGGGAGTCGACCTGGGGCCCGAACCCGTATAGATCGTTTGATAAACTCACGCGGATTAAGTCGCGAGAAACAGCTTATAACGGCCCTAGTCACTACCCATAGTTACCGTCTACCCTGTAGGGGATAAAGACGTGATTAGCACGTAAGTGTATCTTAAAACATATGAAGAGTTAATTTTTCCTTTATGGGATATTTCATTTAGTTACAGTATATTTGTACAGAAAAACATTTTGCCTGTAAAGTCGGTTTACGGACGATGAGTCGGTTTACGTTGGTACAGTGAATGATGCGTCACAAGCCGTGTACGGTGCAGGCAAGGTGTTAGGCCCAACACCGTACATGCAGAGATGTGCTGATGGGTGGCAGGTGATGTTGCGGAGATACAAGACGACGTCACTTGTAATCTGTTTTATTGCTTCTTGATCATAATAAGTTACATCATGATGGTTGGGTGTGACGGGTCTTTTCTCGCTGGCTGGCCGATAGTATCTCGAAAATGCAAAACCGCTGACACGCGTCCTACATTTTGACTAGCTCCGTGGCGCAGCGGTTAACACGCCTGCCTGCGACACGGAGTGACCGGGTTCGATCCCCGGCCAGATCAAGATGGAAAATGATCTTTTTCAGATTGGCCTGGGTCTTGGATGTTTATCTATATATGTATTTGTTATAAAATATAGTATCGTTGAGTTAGTATCCCATAACACAAATCTCGAACTTACTTTGGGGCTAGCTCAATCTGTGTGATTTGTCCGTATATATTTATTGACCGAGCGAGCGAAGCGTCTCAGTTTCCACTGGCCCAAAATTCTTTTGTCCGTCTGTCTGTCTGTCTGTCTGTCTGTTCTCGCCTACAGGTCGCATTTCTCAACCGATTCTCATGAAATTTTGTGAGCAGGTTCGGTAATTATATAGAATTTTTTTGTCGTGCCAGTTTTTCGAAATTTTAAAAAATGGCGGATATATGGGGGTCCGAAACTTAAAAAAACTCATAGCACAGCTATTTGAAAAAAAAAAAACAAAAATGTTATTAGACTTTTTTGTTATTCTCATTAAGACGCAACTTTTTTGTCTGAACAAATTTTTTTATACTATAAACTTGAACGTGTTTATAGTCGGCAATTTGCCCAAAAGTTGTCTGAAATCGATTTTCTGTATATTTATGAAAGAAGTTGAAGTACGTGAAATGGAGAGAGAGTGAAATTGAACAACTTTCCCTAAGGAACAAAAATCAAAATATGAAAATAATTTTTGGCTTAAAGCATGATACTGCGTATTAGGTACTTTTATAATTGAAAACACTGATTAAACTTAGAATCCTGAAATAAAAATTAAAAATAAATAAAAAAAGATTCACATACTATCTTGTCACTTAACCCGGGGCTTATAGATGCCGGCCACTTCTTAACCTAAAGTTCGCATGTTTGTCTGCCATAATAGTTGAAAATTAGCATCCTATTAAAATCCCATTAATATAATATATATATACGGACAAATCACACAGATTGAGCTAGCCCCAAAGTAAGTTCGAGACTTGTATTATGAGATACTAACTCAACGATACTATATTTTATAACAAATACATATATAGATACACATCCAAGACCCAGGCCAATCTGAAAAAGATCATTTTCCATTTTGACCTGGCCGGGGATCGAACCCGGTCACTCCATGTCACAGGCTGGCTTGTTGACCGCTGCGCCACGGAGCTAGTCAAAGAGCCATTGGTAACTATGAAACCGGGTACTTAAACTTTGCCTCCTATTAACCCATGCCAAGTTCGCTATTCCGTTATTTTCGATCTTGAAGACGATCACTCCAACTCAGTTAATGTGTAAAAAAAATCATACTAAACATGGTGCTCAAGGGCCGTGTTTCCATACAAGCCCTGATTCCTCGCCGGATAGTACCAATAGAGTAATGATTTTTTACTAAAAAAATCTGTATGTTAAAATTTTGTGTGTGTTGCGAATTTCCGTTGTGTTCAAACATCAAGAAAACAAATTTGGGCAATTATATAAGAATAAGAAACGCATAACACAACCATAGCTTATTTTAAATTTTTAATGTAAAAAGAAATTAAATCGGTTAAGTTTTGGAAAAGAAATCAGACTGCGAAGCGTTAATTTTGTGAAAATTTTATAAGTATTTTCCGGCCGAGCTGCAGTTATCTCTATCGCACTCTGCGGGGTTTGTTTGGGCACGCGGCGCGACAGCAATAGATATTATAAATATCTATTTTTCAATTCTCTCGAGCTTAGTGTTGCCTCTTAAAAAAGGGTCTGGTCGGGTCTTCTGGTAAAGGGAATGTAGGTTTAAATTTCAGTTTCCTCTAGTACCTAATTAAGAGCAGCGGGGATTGGGAAATAGTAACTGAAGGAAATCATCCTTTAGTCAATTAGCATATCAGTAACAGATATATTTTAGAGCACTGGAGGACAAATGTGGATGTTGGTTGTAAGGGCTCGCGAGGTCTACTGTTCTCGCAGAACCACTAGTTTATATTTATTTACATGTATGTATATGGCCGAGCGCTTAGACCGATCGTGCCTCTCTATCGCTTGTTCCGCGCTCTCGCTTGCACGCGGAACGTGACAGATTTTCATGCGTGCAGCTCGCGTTCATCGAATTATAAGACTTTATTCACATTATAGTTATCACATCACAATGAGTAAGAAGTCGCGTAGAAAATCGTTTTACTCATAAGTACATAATAAATACGGAAAATACTCCGAGGCGAGTTGACAGAACAATCAATTAGCCAGATGCTGAGACAACAGACGGGAGAATTATAAATAATACTTCCGCCTCTATAGTTGTGTAATTGAAAAAATGTTTTATGCAGTTGTGTTAAGAGGGCACGAATGCGAAACTTGTCAATGAACATTCGTCTAGATGTCTATATCTATAACGACTACATGCCTATTTATATCTATTTATTTATTATATATAAAACTTCAACATATTTTCTTAAAACTCTTAAACCTGAAAACACGATTAATAACAAAAGCCTCGATACTTTTATTTTGCAAACATAACCCCTTTATTTGATGTTTGTGGTCAGAACGGCGAAACCCTAAGGTCTTTAGCAATGATTTTTAGTTTCCTAGCTGAGCAATAACTAGTTCTTAAATCTGGTAAAGTTTTTTTACTCATTAACCTCGTACTTTTATTTTAAATAACAATTATGTGATTTGGCGCTTACGCCCGTTAATTCTAGGACACCCGCTTGTGCCTACCCACTATCTTCTCATTTTTTACGCGTTACGGTCATTAGATCTATCCTGCTTTCGCGCGGGGCGCGGGGTGTGAAATGGCTTCAGCCGGGTCGCATTGGTGCGCTCTTAAGGCGCTGTGCATCAGAAGAATACCGTAAAACGTCGATTTTTTGGTCGCGCAGTTTGCCTTATCTTTCATGGAATACTAACATGAAACATGAAAAAAAATGTGAAGTACAGTTCAAAGATCATAATACAGCCATACAACAAACGTGATTATTTTGCTCGATATTGATAACGGCAAAAGGTAGACGCTTGAAATATTTACAGAATATTTGGTTATATAATTTAAAAATAAATAATTTAACTAAAATAAAACAAATATTTAAGGGGGCTTCCATTTAACAGACATGACTTTTGCCGATTTTATAGATAACTAGCTTTCGCCCACCCGCGTCAATGTCGTTCCCTCGGGAACAGTACTTTTTCCGGGATAAAAAGTAGCCTATGTCCTTCTCCGTACTCCACAGAACTTGTATGCAAAATTTCATGATGATCGGTTCAGTAGTTACGGCGTGAAAGCGTAACAAACAAACAAATTAACAAACAAACAAATAAACTCACTTTCGCATTTATAATATTAGTAAGGATAAGGATGATACGGAACCCTTCAAAACCCTTGCCCTCCCGTCTAACTCGTACTTGGCCGGTTTTTTCTTTTCTCCCAGACCATCACGGATCAGCATATTTTTAAACAAACTATAACAATAATACTTATATTTAAAAAATAAACAATTCTAACTAATATAATAAATGCGAAAGTGAATTTATTTGTATGTTACGCTTTCACGCTGTAACTACTGAACCGATTATCATGAAATTTTGCATACAAGTTCTCTGGATTACGGAGAAGGACATAGGCTACCTTTTATCCCGGGAAAAAATACTGTTCCCGAGGGATCGACATTGACGCGGGCGGAACCGCGAGCGAAAGCTAGTTATATATAATATAATAAATTCCTCAAAATGAATGGTCGGTGAGATTTCCCTATAGGTTAAGTGGCCTTGACAGACGTTTATTGTAATAATCTAAAATGGCTACCATTGAATATAAGTAGTTACTGCCATTGTAATATCGAGGTTAGGCATTATGAGCGATGTGTACTTAATGTGCGGTTACTAACATTTATGTCGGATTAATCCTTCCTAACTAATATTATAAATGCAAAAGTGAGTTTGTTTGTTTGTTACGCTTTCACGCCGTAACTATTGAACCGATCATTATGAAATTTTGCATACAAGTTCTCTGGAGTACGGTGAAGGACATAGGATACCTTTTATCCCGGTAAAAAAGTACTATTCCTTAGATATCGACATTCACGCGGGCGGGGCCGCGGGCGAAAGCTAGTATCTGAATAATTCTTCCGAGCGGCTACTTGATTTTTCCTATACATGCGAGTGAGTAGTATCCTAATACATTAATTCGCTTTCTAGCTCCAACAAATTCCTATCCTTCCCCCGCTTAAAAATGATGATGATGATGACACATTAATGTGTCAGTTAACTATCAGGGTCACCACCGCAGTATAAATAAATAAATATATATGGACAAGTCACACAGATTGAGCTAGCCCCACGAAAAGTTCGAGACTTGTGTTATGGGATACTAACTCAACATCATCATCATCATCAGGTCCTTTTGAGTCTCCACTACAAGAGCACGACCCTCTCTGTACTACTAGAGCCATACTTGGCCATAGCAGCCAAAGGACTTGGCCTACACTCTCCACGCTGGCCAGACGGGTTGGAGAGGTCTCACAGATGTTTATAAGCTTTGTTTAGCTTGTATTTCCTAAGTCGCCTTCTACGACATCCACGGGAAGACTTGGAGTGGTCCTATTTTACTCTGCCGGATACCACACGGCTAACTCTACGATACTATATTTTATGACAAATACATATATAGATTAACATCCAAGACCCAGGCCAATCTGAAAAGATAATTTTCCATCTTGATCTAGTTCCAAGATATTCCTATTCTTCCCCAGCTTAAAAATGCTTCCGATGGGCAGCAGCGTCGGAAGCACAAGAAGCCTAAGATACTGCGTTCGCCAACCCGCTTGCCAAGCGTGGTGAGTAATATCCTCCCATGGAACGAAGTATCCTTGGTACAGGCCTTTGTCCAGCAGTGGACTTTTTGCGGCTGTAATGATGACACATTAATGTGTCAGTTAACTATCAGGGTCACCACTGCAGTATGAATTCAAGTACTATCGTCAGCATAGAAGGAGACGCCATCACTTTTAAATATATCATCATCATCATCATCAGGTCCTTTTTAGTCTCCACTACAGGAGCACGACCCTCTCTGTACTACTAGGGCCATACTTGGCCAGAGCAGCCAGAGGACTTGGCCTACACTCTCCACGCTGGCCAGACGGGTTGGAGAGGTGTCTTAGATGTTTATAAGCTTCGTTTAGCTTGTATTTCCTAAGTCGCCTTCTACGACATCCACGGGAAGACTTGGAGTGGTCCTATTCTACTCTGCCGGATACCACACGGCTAAATATATAAATATATGATGATAAATATGAGATGATCATATATTTAAATATATGATCATCATCATTTCGAGTAGGTGTCACGGTCAATCGACCATGCACACCCTGGTGTCAGAGTTCTTCGGAACCACCTCTTGGCCACTGACGTGGTTCCTTTAACGACTACCAGATGGTAGCCGGGACCACCGGCTTAACGTGCCTTCCGAAGCACGGAATCATCTTTATTATCAGACAATTAGGTGGTTCAAGCCTGCAATGTCCTAACCAAACTGGTAACAACTAAACGTAGTTGCGTAGTTTTGAAGATCTAAGCATACATAGGGACAGACAGCGGGAAGCGACTTTGTTTTATACTAAGTAGTGATACAAAAAGTGATAAAAATATATCCAGGTAAATTTCCGTGTGGCGCCTGCGTCGCAGTTTTCAGTAAACAATGCGTCATGAGCCCCACTCACGAAGTTTGACGCGCTTTATTTGTATTATTTATTTTTTAATTGACTAAAGTCCAATATATGCAGCGCACATAGGCTGTTACATGTTTATGTACATTTCATGTAAAAAGTTTTTTGAGCGTATATTTAATTGTGCTGTAATATGCTCTGCTATCTGAGCCACCGCACATTTCAATCTCGGCGCCGAAATTCTCCACTATTCCCCTCACCATATTTTGTTTCTTAATTTATCAAAATAGCATTGTTAATGCAAAATAAAATATCACTTATAAAATATGGTATATGTGTGTTTAAGTTTGTCCAAATAAAGATCTATTCTATGCTATTCAATATTTTTGCCAGTCTCGTTTTAATACTATTTTGACCTATTACCTTTAGCTAAGAATTGGCTAGCTAAATCTATTTTTAATGATAAAAATCTTATCTAGCTCTGTCTTACCGATTGGAGGGTACGTCTTAGAAATACATTAAATACTTTAAAATTTTCGCGCTGTATATTTACTACTTTCATCAACGGGAATAAGCGCGAACATAACGGTATGTTCGCGCTAATTCCCGATAATGCATGTTAGATTTTTTTTTATATAGGTCTTACCAATCAGTCGTAAGATCTATAATACCCCATTTTTTTTCTTATGGTATTTAATCATAATTTTTTATGATTTCGCGTGTTAATAATTACTATTTATAATTATCATTGATTCATCATTGTAGAGGGTTATTCAAGGATAAATAAGAAGAAAAATAATCTTATTTGATTGATTGATTTTGTATTGTGTGTGTTTTAGGATTCCGTAACCTAAGGGAAAAAACGGGTCTTTATTATTAAGTCACAAGTCTGTACCTTCTTAACCGTAATAGAGACACTTGCATTCTTTACCAGTATTATTATTTGGTGCTATGACAGCATTTAATAAAAAATAAAATATATCATATAAAATATATAAATATATACGGACAAATCACACAGATTGAGCTAGCCCCAAAGTAAGTTCGAGACTTGTGTTATGGGATACTAGCTCAACGATACTATATTATATAACAAATACATATATAGATACACATCCAAGACCCAGGCCAATCTGAAAAAGATCATTTTCCATCTTGACCTGGCCGGGGATCGAACCCGGTCACCCCGTGTCGCAGGCTGGCGTGTTGACCGCTGCGCCACGGAGCTAGTCAAATAAATATCTTTGTTCTATATTATCTATTATACGTAATTATATCTATATACAATAAACCCGTTTTCTTGGCGTCTTTCTAGATTCTGTCAAAAGTGTGGGTAATTAATTATCCACACATAATCACACACATAATTTTTACTTATCTGTGAATTTTTAGGTATTTCATCTTCTATCTTTATACCTATTTATTATCTTTATATAATGGGAAGGCAAAGAGCTCTAGCCCATACAGCCGACTTTAATTTATTTTCAGTCACTTGTATCTTAAAAAAATCACAGATAATGAAGAGCAATATTGGTTATGCAAAAGTTGATTGAAGAACAATATTGTCTATGCAAAAGAAGATGTTTTCGCAATTATTACATATTTAAATCCTCTCCCAAGGATACTCGTTCCGTGGAGGATATTGCCATACTCACGAGTTCACCACACTTGGCTTGCCCGCCTGGGTTGGCGAGGTTATAATCACTTAATACCTGTAGTTTAATCGCAATTGTTACATTATTATTTCACCGAACGTTTCAAAAACTTTACAGATTTCGTGTGCGTAGCTATCTACGTTGACTATTAGTATATACTAAGTTGACATTTGTCTTTTAACCTCACAAGAGAAGGCGTATAGAATGGAAGGGGTGTCATAAGTGTACATACACACCTCTTCCACAGTGTGGTTAATATACGGTTGTACGGAACCAAAAGTGTGTTTGTGAATCTGCCTTCATCATCTACACTGACACCGAAAAAGTAATAACTGAAAAACTTGACATATCAATGCATTTTCAGGGTTCCGTACTTGAAATGCAAAAAGGAACCCTTATTTAACTTTATAATCGAATGATAAAATCATACATGACGACTTAGGAGACGGCAAATACGGGCGGAGAGTTAGATCGGCTCTCCACCATACCGGTTGACCGTGGGGAGTCCCTCAGCTCTAGCTGAGCTGAAGGACTCCCTATATTATCACTCGGTTCTCTGTCTGTTCGTCTGTCCGGCACATTGGTCCTAATCTACTGGACCGATTAAGTTGAAATTTGGCACACTCATTGATGTCTGTAAGGCAAACAATACGTTGAGTAAATAAATGAATATTGAGTCTAAGGGTCCTTTTGAGGGAATGAAGTTATGTAATTAAATAAAAACTTGCAGATTGTACCAACCATGCGACATATTAAATCAAATACAATGTGGTTTAAATCAGAAAATTATATTCATATTACGGAACTCTTTCCACGCAAGTTGGAATCGCACGTGACCAGTTTTTACCGAGAAACCTGACCCCGTCCTCTACTTATATCTTAAATGTGCTCTTAACCTAAAAATAATATTGACATGAAAATGTATATTCAGAAAGTCTTCATTAAAATCTTTTTAAACATATACCTATATATTTTCATTTTAGTATTGTTTATAGTTTATGGGAAAATTCAAGATATTGTTCTAACAATGGCCCTCTAGGCCCTCTAGGGCCTGGTCAGGTATCTCGGTATATTAATTACTAACTTTCGCCCGCGGCTCCGCCCGCGTCAATGACGATCCCTCGGGAATAGTTAATTCCCGGGATAAAAGGTAGCCTATGTCCTTCTCCGCACTCCAGAGAACTTGTATGCAAAATTTCATGATGATCGGTTCAGTAGTTACGGCGTGAAAGCGTAACAAACAAACAAACAAACTCACTTTTGCATTTATAAATTAGTAAGGTAAGGAGTAAGGATAAGGAAGTAAGGATGATCTTTTAAACCTCAAAAACGGTCAAGTGCGAGTCGGAGTCGCGCACGAAGGGCTCCGTACTATCTATAATACTTAAGTTAATAATTATTAAAAATATTTTTATTAAATGAGTTACTAAAAATTTATATTTCTCGCAATTTTTCCTTTATTTGTGCTATATGACATTGCTTTGAACCAAATTTTAAGATTTTGAGTTCACGGGAAGTACCCTGTAGGTTTTGATTTCCTTGCGAATGTCGAAAATTATTACAAAATATTTTTAGTATATAATGTAACAAAAAATTTATTTTTGTAATTTTTCCTTTATCTGTGATATAAAAACGTTGCTTCGTACCAAATTTCAAGATTCTGAGTCTTTTTTTTATGTTATAGGGCGGCAAACGAGCAAGGAGTCATCTGATGGTAAGCGACCAGCGCTGCCCATGAACAACTGCAACACCAAGGTGTAACAGGAACGTTGCCGGCCTTTCAAGGAGTTGGGGAAAGGACATGGGGGGAGGAAATGGAGGAAGGATGGGCCTCCGGCTCTCTCACTCACCGAACGAAGCATAGAAGCGGTAAAGCTCCTACTCAAACGTCAATTTTCTGTGAGAGTGTGGTACTTCCCCGGACGAGCCGGCCCATTCATGCTACTAGCAAAAATGAATTTAGCCGGTAGCGTGGCTCTACCACAACTAAAGCGTTGAGTTCAAGGAGAGTACCCTGTATGTCAAAAAAACACGAAAATTTCCGGCATAACTAGCTGTTATGCCGGAAATTTTCGATAAAAAAAGATACAGCTGTATCTTTTAATTGCGTTGGCTTAGAAGTTACATTTTTCACAGCTCCAGGGGACAGTAGACTTGACTATTTGATATGAATTTCAGCTTGATACCTCTACGCGTTACTGAGATAAAGGGTCTTGATAGACAAACATACAGATAGACGGACGACCAAGTGATTCAATAAGGGTTCCTTTTAACCTTTTGAGGTATGGAACCCTAAAAAAATATAATTTATTCGACGAAGTGTTCTGAATCGTGTCGCGTGCGCTTGCGACGCCGACTCAGTGCAGTTCTGTGCGCGGTGTTACCTGGACGTATCGGTGGACAACTGAGTGTATAAGTGTTTGTCCGACGAAATAGGCCTCAATTAGGTGAGTCGACATCTTGTGAAACTTTAAAATAGATACGTATGGAGGTTTGGTGTCTGGAAGGCTAAAAATGATATATCAAAGAAAATTGCGTCTGGTAGCCGGTTGAAAGAGCTATGTTATAACATTTTACAGCCAGCTTAGTTTAAAAACTGGCCATTTGCGAGTTGGACTCGCGCACGAAGGGTTCCTTACCATTATCTATAAAAACGGCAAAAAAATCATGTCTGTTGTATGGGAACCCCCTTAAATATTTATTTTACATTTTTTTTTTTCAATTTGAATATATTACTAAATATTCTGTGAATATTTTAAGCCTGTTGCCGTTATCAATATCGAGCAAAAACGATAATTATATAAATATTTATTTTAGTTTTTAGTAGGTATTTGTTGTTGTAGCGGCACAGAAATACATCATTTGTGAAAATTTCAACTGTCTAACTATCACGGAACCCTAACTAGACGAGCTTGACGGCCTAGTGGGCGCCCGCATTTTTTTTTGTTTATTTCTTTTTTTTTTCGGAAGGACTATGTAGCTAGCTCCGCGGACTTTTTTGTTGATGGCCTCTATAAAACTGTAGTACATCACTTTGCTCTATTGTCAATAGTTTCCGCAGCGTACGCGATAGAAGGATTTTTCTTGTTATTTTTTTCACACCTTGGGTTACATTATCGAAGTTTTCATACGGATCCCTAACTTTTTTTATAAATATTCTATAGCCTATGTTCATCAGGGATAATTTAGGAGTCTAATGGTGAAAGAATTATTCAAATCGACCTAGTACTTTCGAAGCCTATTCAATTCAAACAAACAAACAAACAAACAATCAAAACTCTTCTCTTTATAATATTAGTGTAGATTTTATTTAAAACTGAGGGAATAGAACCGAGATACAGAATACAGAAAGAGATATATAATAGAGCTAGTGGCCCTAAAAGAAGAGTACCTACTACTAGTAATGACTAAAAAGCTAAATTATTTTATGATATAAATTCTACATAAGTATAAATAATGTCAATATTCGCAATCTTGATCTTTATCTAAAGCTATTATAAGGTTTTGCATAAAGACTTGTGTTTGATACAAGACGTAATAGATAATCCGCATGCCGTTCCTTAACTATTTTGCGATGCCCCTACAGGGTTCATATTGTACCTACAATTTTAAAAGCGACTGTAGTAATTTAAAGTGTAGTTTTACCTGTACAATGTGAATGAGCAATAAATAAATTGAAATTGAGAGTACGGATATCCAATACCCATTGACAATAATCTTTACTATCTTGCTTTAACGTCTTAGTCTAGTAGAGATAAAGGTCGCATTTACCCCCTTATTTAAAGACATGATCTCCACTGTAACGTCGCGGATTTTTTATTGCTAAGCTAAACATATTATTTATTCATTTAAAAAATAGAAAAAATAAATAAAGATACAAGAAAAAATAAAATATAGTACAAAGCCCTTCAGGCGAGAAGACGACCAATACTGCTGAAAAGTTTCTTCCGGCGATTTTCTTCTCTGCTGTGATCAGTTCCGAAACGCTAGTAGTTTCTAGATTTTGAACAATAATTAATAATTTGAATATATCTCGTTATATAAGTATCACTTAAAATGTGAAATGACGTGAAAAAGTGTCCGAAATTGCCTATTTTCTGAATAAATTTAAACTGTCTAACTATCGGAATAGGTACATAGAATGTATCTCCCCAAATTGTAATTAACACATACGTATGTTAATAACAAATTGGGGTTATTGACAACTCGGTCATAGGGATATGTTACTTAAATGTCAATAAACAAACAGTTTTGCATACAATAATCAATGATATGTTATTTAAATACAATCTGATTATTATTTTTGTGTATGACGTCATTGTGTAGTTTTTGACCGGGTTTTCCGATGTATGTATGTTTTAGCTGAATACTCAAAACTTGTTTAAATAGCACATCTTTTTTATCAGTTAATCAGTGTTCAAGTGTATGACTTGAGCATTAATTAACTGTTAATAAGAGATTTAATAGGCAACCTTTGATTCTTATTTATTTATTTAGGTACACCAAAAGTGATTACTAAGATGTACATCTTTTGCTCCGTGGCGCAGCGGTCAACACGCCAGCCTGCGACACGAGAGTGCCCGGGTTCGATCCCCGGTCAGGTCAAGATGGAAAATGATCTTTTTCAGATTGGCCTGGGTCTTGGATGTGTATCTATATATGTTTTTGTTATAAAATATAGTATCGTTGAGTTAGTATCGCATAACACAAGTCTCGAACTTAGTTTGGGGATAGCTCAATCTGTGTGATTTGTCCGTATATATTTATTTATACGCTGTATAAACAAATTTTCTTACGGATGCAATGATTGCATATCGATATTCAAATATAAATAGTCGTGGTAGAGCCACGCTACCGGCAAAATGAATTGCTAGTAGCATGAATGCGCCGGCTCGTCCAGGGTAGTACCACTCTCACAGAAAATCGACGTCTGAGTAGCTTTACCGCTTCTATGCTTCGTTCGGTGAGTGAGAGAGCCGGAGGCCCATCCGTCCCCCTTTCCTCCCCCATGTGTCCCCAAACTGCTTGAAAGGCCGACAACGCACCTGTCACACCCTGGTGTTGCAGTTGTCTATAGGCCGGTGGTCACTTACCATCAGGTGACACGATTGCTCGTTTGCCGTCCTATGAAAAAAAAAAGTCAGGTCGACTGAAACTTGTATAAAAATGTTTTTATTTATTTGCGAATGCACACTAGACTATGACTAGCTCCGTGGCGCAGTGGTCAACACGCCAGACTGCGACACGGAGTGACCGGGTTCGATCCCCGGCCAGGTCAAGATGGAAAATGATCTTTTTCAGATTGGCCTGGGTCTTGGATGTTTATCTATATATGTATTTGTTATAAAATATATATCTTTGAGTTAGTATCCCATAACACAAGTCTCGAACTTACTTTGGGGCTAGCTCAATCTGTGTGATTTGTCCGTATATAAAAAAAAGTATATAAAAAACTAGGCTAAATGCTTATATGCTTACTGGGCTATCGAGCCACGCCACGACGTAGGGGATAAAAACCGGCCAAGTGCGAGTCGGACACCCACACGAAGAATTCCGTACCATTATTTATAAAAACGCCTAAAAATCATGTCGGTTGTATGGGAGCACCCTTTAAATAACAATTTTATTTTAATTTAACTGTGTTTTTTTAAAGTCAATGTATAAATAAATATTCTGTGAATATTTCGAACGTCTACCTTTTGTCATTGTCAATAGCGAGCAAAAACGAGCAAAAAAATCACGTCTGTTGTATGGGAGCCACCTTAAATATTTATTTTATTCTGAATTTTAGCACTTGTTTTTATAGCGGCAATAGAAATACATCATCTGTTAAAAATTTAAACTGTCAAACCATCACGGTTCATGAGATACAACCTGGTGACAGATGTGCAGACAGACAGACAAACAGACGGACAGCGGAGCCATATTAATAGGGTACCGTTTTTAACCTTTGGGGATGGAATCCTAAAAACGTAATTACCACACAGTATTAATAGCATAAAATTATTACTTATTTGGTTTAAGTCAACCTCTCTTACGATTTAATCTTTCATGTCCTACTTTTCAAAATATCATCGCCATAATTATTAAAAACCCAACACAGAATGCCATGCCCAAATATGTAAGGAAACAGGTAACTGCACTGGTACAGTGGGACATCTAGAGTTACGAGATATCACTTTCTGTACTTCTCCGTGCTTCGGAAGGAACGGTAAGCCTACATTTTGGTCAAGAGTAAACCCATTTAATATAAAAAAAAGCCGTTGGTCCCGGCTGTCATTATTGATTGCAGTCGATAATTTGTTAGATGTCCTTATGTTGAATGAATGAATGAATGAAATATACTTTATTGCACCAAAAGGATACTTATAAAATAATTAGTTATATAAACAAATGAAGTACAAGAGGCGGCCTTATCGCTTAAAGCAATCTCTTCCAGACAACCCTTGAAGAGATGGAGACAGTGTAATGAAACATAGACAGGTGGCGCAGGGACAAAAATAGATAAGATAGAAGAATAAGTTTATTACTTATATACATATTTATACATATATATAAATCACATAGGTACACATATATAAATAAATATATACATATAATAACATATACATACATACAAAATCGATATAATATAATATTTCATACACTTTATTCCAGAGATATCGAAAAACAAGGCAAATAGAAAGCTACAGTAGTGACAAATAATAAGATTTTATTAAAGAGTTAAAAGTTGTTGTTGTGATGTTTCTCTACTGTAGGCATTTCATAACTGACGCGGGATAACCGGGGTAAGTTTTCCTTTTCTCCCAGACCTATATGAAAACTTCTTATAATAAAATTAATAAAATATAAAAAATCCTTTATTCTCCAAAATCATTATTAATGAATATCACTGACACAGATTACACTAGCAAGTTTTTTTTTTCTCTTTTGGAAGTCGTCTCTGCGGCATAGGCCTCCCCCTGTTTCCTCCACTCTTCTCTGTTTCTCGCCTGCCTCATCCAGTCAGGTCCACATCTCTTATGAAAAATGTCTATCCAGCGCATTCTTGGTCTTCCTTGCTTTCTTTTCCCATCTCTAGGTGTCCATTCCGTAACTCTCTTTGTCCGCCTATCGTTCTCTAACCTGCAAACATGACCGGCCCATTTCCATTTAAGACTCCGTATTCTGTCTACTATATCTATAATTTTAGTTTTGCTTCTTATCGACTCGTTCGTTTGTCTATCAGTGAGACAAGGGGACCCAAAACTTAGAGTCGTATTATTAAGTCCAGTCCAGTCCAGTAATTTTCTTATTATTTTGTCTACGAACAGTCTTTAGAATAAAGTATATTACAATTCTTGAGCTCTTCCGTGCTTCGGAAGGCAGGTTGAGCCGTTGGTCCCGACTGTCGTCATTGATGGCAGCCGTTAAGCTATATCAGATGCCTTTAGGTAGCTTGAAAAATCTGACACCAGTGTTGGCCACTTACACACACGAAAAACAAACAAGTACATTACGTTTGATGTGTTGCTTACTGCAGTTTCTGCACGTCATTGGTTGATCTTCATATAACCGTTTCTTGACCGTATTCTTTTTGCGTTGAAACTTGTTTTCCTCTTCGTAAGATAAACATATTTCACACTGGTAGAGTTGACTAAGCGAATAAAGACAATATAAATGTTATGGAAAAGTTATTTCAGTTGTTTCTGGTAAAGCACAATAAGCTCCTTTGGCTCTGTGTAGGGATGTCACATCCTTGTGCATTCTTTATCGCTTAAACCATGGGGAATGCTCTAAGGAATTGTTCGAACTACTACCTATTTTTCCCTATCGTACCACCTGACATAAATTAAAATTTCATCTCTACCACCTGGATAACTGGCAGTCAACCACCGTACGTTTTAACAGAAACTTCCTGCCAAGTACGACTGAACTGTGGCATGAACTGCCTGCGGCGATATTCCCGAATCGAAATGGCATTGGAACCTTCAAAAAACGAGTCTTTGTTTTCTTAAAAGGCCGGCAACGCTCTTGTCACTCCTCAGGGTTGCAGTAGTATAGACTACTGCAACACCTGGGCAGCGGTGATCGCTTACCATCAGGTCACCCGCTTGCTCGTTTGCCGCCCTATGTCATAAAAAAAATGGTTGCAGTTACTACGTCAGCTGTTCATCATCACTCATCATTTAAGCTGTAAAAAATCCATTTTTGGACAAAGGCTTCACCCAATTATTTGTTTTTACTTGGGGGAATATTTCTATACTCACCACGCTTCGCGAAGGTTGGCGCAGTTTCTCTAGTAGTTTCTTATGCTTTCGACGCTGCTGATCGGAGGGATTTTTATGCTGGCGATGGAATTTGTTGGATTTGGGAAGGGCATAAAGATAATGGGATACAATTGACTTGGATGAATGGAGGTACAGCAAAAAGCAGCTCGGAACGCCGGGCGTGTATACCCGATGCCATACCTTTAACTGTAACCACCCGACAGGCAGTTAAGGGAGACCCCCTTGACCTCAGACATCAGGTCTTATGGTATCCATATTATTACGAGAACACACTCGAGAGAAATAAGATGGCTCGACCATTGTAAAGCATGGGTACTTAGCGTTTAAGCTTATAACTGTTTCTTTGGACTGGTTTACTGACGATGATACCAATCAGTTTTGACCTTACAAGACAATGTGTAACCTCTATACTAATATAGTGTTAATTCTACCTGCTGAACAATTATCCTTATAACGTGCTATACTTAAGATTTTTCGTAATGGCAGGTCAAACGGTTCATTATCATTTTTACCCCCGTAGCACAGCAAACGCTTGTAGACCCGGGGGTCATGGGTTCGATTCCCACGGGAAGCATACTTTGTTTAGTTGTTTCCAGTTTGGTTAGAACATTGCAGGCTTTGGCCGTGTGGTATCCGGCAGAGTAGAATAGGACCACTCCAAGTTTTCCCGTGGATGTCGTAGAAGGCGACTTAGGAAATACAAGCTAAACAAAGCTTATAACATCTGTGAGACCTCTCCAACTCGTCTGGCCAGCGTGGAGAGTGTAGGCCAAGTCCTCTGGCTGCTCTGGCCAAGTATGGCTCTAGTAGTACAGAAAGGGTCGTGCTCCTGTAGTGGAGACTAAAAAGACCTGATGATGATGATTGTAGGCTTGAATCACCTTATTGTCTGATAAGAAAGATGATTCCGTGCTTCGGAAGGCACGTTAAATCGTTGATCCCGGCTGCCATCTGGTAGTCGTTAAAGGAACCACGTCAGAGGCCGAGAGGCGGTTCAGAAGAACTCTGACACCAGGGTGTGCATGGTCGATTGACCGTGTCACCTACTCGAAAAGAATGAATACTATACCAATGTGAATACCTTCTGAGCGTTTATTCTTATAACGTGCTAACTGTTTCTCCGGACTGGTCAAACTGGTCATTATGAACTTCACTTGCGACAAATAACAGCCCTTTGTGACGTAAGCGCAATAACGACTAGGTACACAGAACATTGTATTGTAGTGGCACCAAGGTTTTTAAGGCGTATACAATTATAGAATGTTGACGGAAAAGTCATATGGAGAGGTGAAGAGAATGGCTGAGAACCGAGAGTCATGGAGAGTACTCCACCGACAAGAACACAGTTCTTAAATTATAGATAGAAAGACGGAAAATCACCTAATCAATGGCATTAGTCGTTGATATAACACAATTATACTGCCCTAAGCGCAAAAGCGGTATCTCAAAAAAAAACGAAAAGTTGATTTTTATGCCATCGGATAGGTCAAAGCAATACGCTATCTATCCGATGGCATAAAAATCAACTTCTCGATTTTTCAGATACCGCTTTTGCACTTAGTACGGCCGGTATAGGTAAATCTATAGGTGAAATAAGTACATAATTCTCCTTTTAGGCTTTGCCGTAGTCGGCTAAAATCATCAAAAAACAGCTGATTTGTTGTTTTCAAAGCAAGAAAATAACTAGTTTCCTTGTAAATGGGTACTTATAAAACGTTATTTAAGTATTCAGTTGTGTCCGCTGTCCACAAACTAAACAAAAATGACAGAGTATACCTTATTATCAAGAGTTGCCTTGGCTTTGATTTACACAATACTAGCTTATGCCGGCGACTTTGGTCAAATTACCTGTATACTTATAATTATATTATGTTCTTTTCTTTCCGTCAGAGCCTGGCAGTGATAATTAACTACTCCAGCGTTTTACGGCTATTCCCTTGAACACTTCAAGGATTCGCTTACAATCTGCGTGGAAATGCAGGAGTTGGCACTCTCTATGTTTTTAATATTCACGTTTTATAGTTATAAAATTAAAAATATAAATATATATGAAAAGGATGCAATTTTAAAAATGAAAAGAGGTTATGTGTTTCTTGGTAATTAAGTTTTTTATTCTCTAATGAAAAAATACTTAACTATATTTAACCTTGTTAATCAGTACGAAGTAAATTTATTTAATAGTAAAGGTAATATCAAAAGATTAAAAGACCCTATTATATAATATTTAATACCATATACCTACAACTGCCTCCGTGGTCCAGTGGTTAAGGCGTTTGCCTGTAGACCCGGGGGTCGTGGGTTCGATTCCTTTTTATTTTTTTACAATATCTTCATTTTCTTAGTTCATATGTTCTTTAGCAAATATTTTCTTGTATTTTATATTATCTCTATTATTATATCTTTCTATTCTCTTTTGTTTCACTCTTTAATATGGACAAATGATAGTCTGGAATAAAGATATTTTATTTTTATTTTTATTTTATTTATTTTATTTTATTATAATTCTCGAGGCTTAATTTATATTATAAATATGCAAATTACGAGTTATTCACGTACCAAGTCAGCTATAGGACGGCATGAATGTTTTTTCCTTTAGATATAATATATTTCATCTTTTCTAAATAACAAAATTTCACTTCCGGCATAGTCCCTTTTTCCAGCAGTGGGATTCTTACGCCTGAAATAATAATGATCCGGTACTGAATCTGCTGTAAAAATTAGCTGGTGTTACAAAACTCACCAGGTATAGCGGCCAAAATCATTAGTAGTACTGAACTGATCATGAAATTTAGCATACACGTTATCTAGGGTACGGAGAAGGACATCCGGTACATTTTAAGGTTCCCGGGAAAAAGTACTGTTCCCGAAGGATCGACATTGACGCGGGCGGAGCCACGGGCGCAAGCTAGTTTACAATAAATATGACATCATAACTAATATTATAAATGCGAAAGTTAGTTTGTTTATTTGTTTGTTTGTTTGTTTGTTTGTTTGTTTGTTTATTTGTTTGTTACGCTTTCACGCCGTAACTACTAAACCGATCATCATGAAATTTTGCATACAAGTTTTCTGGAGTGCGGTGAAGGACATAGGCTACCTTTTATTCCGGGAAAAAGTACTATTGCCGAGGGATCGACATTGACGCGGGCGGAGCCGTGGGCGAAAGCTAGTTTACAATAAATATGACATTATTAAATAGAAATATGAGTAATAAAGCGTGCATGGCATAGATTATCGCGTGATACGAATGCTAAGTATGCCGCTCAAACGCCTGAGTGAGTAACACACCTCGCTGGAATCTCACGGATGGGAACCTTGTGCCTGCGTGTGTAGTGCAGATGTTTCTGCAATTCTTCAATGTCATAATAAATATTAAATAATTAGTCAATAAAAAAATAAAAAAAAATGTTACATTTACAAATATATTACGAGTGTATTTTTATAATTTGTCATTTAAATTTTTCCCAACTAAGTCGTGGTAGAGCCACGCTTCCGGCAGAATAATTTGCTAGTAGCATGAATGAGCCGGCTCGTCCGGGGAAGTACCATAAAGCCTTGCGCACACAGGCAACGCCCAAAGCCGAGGTCCGTCCCTCCTGGGGGCCCTTTGGTGATGTTGTCTATAAAGGTGAGAGTGCCCTCGACTCTGCCCTCGCCTCAAACGCCCGGTGAAGTAGCGAAAGCACACTTGGAGCTAGCTACATAGACATTTAAAAAAAAAAAATGAGCCGGCTCGTCCGGCGAAGTACCATGCTCTCTCACAGAAAATCGACGTCTGAGTAGAAGTTTTACCGCTTCTATGCTTCGTTCGGTGAGTGAGAGAGCCGGAGGCCCATCCTTCCCCCTCCCCTCCCCATTTCCATAGATTTTGGCGAAGTAGATATTCCACTTTTGTATGATAGAGCAGATTTTTCTTTTCACGATGTCGAATTTGGTCGCATAATGAAAGTTGTTCAGATTAGTGGTCTGAGTCACTCCTTGAACGTATGCTAATGAATTAAATTACAGCCTGTGAGCGCGTTGACGACAAAAAAAAAATAGGTAAATCGCTTTATATTTACTTTGTTTCTTCTGAATCCTTTAGGCGCCACTTATTTTCTTTGTTTTCTGTCACCCAATGGTAGCCTGTAAGAGATTGCTTCAGCGATAAGGCCGCCAATTGTAAATATTTTTGTTTACTTTTTATATATTTGTATACATTCTTGGTGCAGTAAAGTGTTTTTACTTATTTACTTACTTGTTTTTACTTTTTTTTTTTACAAAATTTTGGATTGGGCATTTGTCTCCCATCTCACCTGATGGTAAGTGACGATGAAGACGAGGATGTTACATGCCTATCCAAGAGATACCCATTTATTCTACTTTTGAATGTCCCGGGACTGTATTTGTCTGGGAATATAGACGCAGGCAGTTCATTCCACACCTTAGCTACTCGAACCAAAAAGGAACTGTCAAAGCGTTTAGTTCGACTCTTTGGTATTCCAACGATTAAAGGGTGAAATTTCTGTCTGCGCCTCGTAGTCCGATCTCGATCCATCTGCCTGCTCTAGCCAAGTATGGCTCCGGTAGATACAGAGAGGGTCATGCTCAGCGCAGTGGAGACTAAAAAGACCTGATGATGATGATGAAAGTAATTGTATAATCTTTTATGGATTACTAACTACTTTATCAAGCTAGATATATGTATTCGTGAGCCAGAATGTCTAGCCAAGACAAGATCGACAGGTATTATACCGTGAAACCACGAATAAGTCGTGAAGGCGATCTTACACTACACACGCAGCTCATTCGTGAGATGCCAGCGAGATGGTATTTACTCATGCGTGCATGAACGGCATACTTTGCTTTATAAAGCGTTTATTTATTCGAATCCAAACGTAAGTACATACCTTCTCAATGAGGGCTATCGAGTGTGAAATTTCCGCTATAGATGCTAGTGTAGCGTGAGATATCCAAAATTATATTTAATGGGAAATGATATTAAAATACTCTTCTATGCTGGTCTGGGAGAAAAGAAAAATCCTAGAATGTGCTAGCTGCTTCTCTTTCGCAGGCCGTATAAGCCGGTCAAGGGAATGGGCGAAAATCTAAAGAATCATGACAATAGGCGATGTGGCTAGCCACTCACTATTTTGATTCCGTTTCCCACCTTTAGGCCCATCAACATGCTAAACATGGCCTTTTGGTTTTATGACCTTAGGCTCTGTCTACCCCGTAAGGGATGAAGACGTAATAATATGTATGTATGTATATTTAATGGGTTTAGTACTTGGAAAACCAAGATTAAGACGTAAACATGTATTTTTCCAGATATGAGACCCAGCTATACACCTTAAATACTAAATTTCATCGAAATTGTTAAAAATATTTCTTTGATTATTGTTTATATTTACCTAAACTTATACAAGAATCGTCTATTTAAACTTTTAAAGTGATTACGTTAAGCAGTTTATGTAAAATAAAATAAAGGATTGTAATTAAAAGCCTTTTCTCAACAGTGGGCGCGTTGGCGCCACTGTTGAGAAAAGGCAAATTGTAGTTGCCAGAAAAATGTAGCCCTCATTGCATGCGTCCAAAAATGTTTCATGTTGGTCTGGGTGAAAAGGAAACACAAATAATGTACCCACTACTTATCACGTCTCGCAGATTCTAAAAGTCGATGCCAGATCTAAGGGGCCATGCCCCGGGTTAAATGGGCAGGTTAAAGGGCTTTTTGTATTGGCAAAGTATATAAGAAGTATATAGTTTAAAGGAAGGGTTGAAGGTGAGGGGGCGGCGAACTACCTAAAATAGGGGCGGCGGAGGAAGTCACGCTGTGGGTGTGCAGGTCAGCATGGTTCGATTTGCTTGTCACGTCACATTGCCTCAGGGGCGTCATTCAGGGTTTTGCCCCGGGTACAAAAATTTTATCATTCTGGGCTTCCACAAGACGATTTAGCTACCAATCCGTCACTATTTTGATTCCCTTGTCAACGTAAGCTATGACTGGCGTCTTTTTTACCTTACGGGGTAGTCAGTACCACGTGGTAAGTACGTGGACCTGCATATGCTGATACAGACGAATATACAGGTCTATTTACATTACGCATGGATGACCCTATCTCATTCCTCAGATACCTTCCTAACGCAAACTCTTGAGTATTTCAAAACCGCGGACTAATACCTAAAAAATCGAAGTAGAAGCCCGCGCCGGGAATCGAACCCGGTACCCCTCATGTCGCAGCTTGGCGTGTTAACCACTGCTTCACGTAGACAGATGCATTTGGGCATGACATGAATCTGCAATTTGTAGGGGCAACGATGCGAATCATATTTTGATATGTAATGTATGTCGAAAATATAATAATGTTATATTAGGTATAATAATGTTAATATGTAGGTAGTATCGTTGTAGGAAATCTCGTATTCGAGTGCGATTATAGACAACATTGAAATTCTAAAAAAATTTTGTTATATATTTTGTAACAATTATACATAGGTATATACTATCACGTCTTTTTCCCTTGCGGGAAGACAAAGCCTAGGTATAAAACTCAAAAGCCATGTTTAGCATGTTGGTGGAAAACGGAATCAGAATAGAGATGGGTTGATAGATAGATATCAACTTTATTAGCATCAAAAAGACACACATACAAACATGATATATACAAACAACACAGTTATAAACATTAAGAAAAACACAAAAATAGCCTAATCTTGTTAGCGTGTGTGCCGCAACGATACCAAAAGGTTGTAGCTCAGCGATACGTTTGCTCGCAGAACAAACCACTGATTTTCAGCTACCACCTGAGATCCACAGGGACTCGTGCAACTGTACCATCTGTGTTCTTAAGGAATATTAAAATACTGTCATTGTTCACAAGTTTGTTGATTATTCGGATCGGAATTACTAGTTTATTGGCAATTAAATTAGAATATAATAATAATAATTTAAATATAATAATGAAAATTAACTATAATATAACACAAATTGAAATTGAATGTATTCTAAATTGGCATTTATGTAATAATTAAATTATTTAGAAATGCAAAGATTTATTATAGTACCTACCTATATAATTAAGTAACTGCAGGAACCACCTCACGAACCACGAACCACGAACCACGAACCACCACCAGGGCAACTTTGCACACCGGTTGCTTGCCGGATCGTCTTTTTACATGATTAGCAGAACGATAATCGAAACGAAACGATAAATCAGAAGCTTCTTTAAACAATACTCCCTATTTCTTAAATGTGCGATAATATGCTAACACTCTAAATAGCGTTTGATGTTTTTGCTTTAATTGGTCATTATAATAACAGTAGAATAAACTACAATAATTAATCTACTTGTATGAAGTGCTTTTCTGCTTTAACAGAATACATTTTAAAATTACAGATTAAGAATGCCGCGAATCCAGCCAATGACGATCGAGAAGGAGTATGAAAAGAACCCGGACATCTCTCCGGAGGACATGGCCAAGCTGAGGGCCTGGCTGAAGACGCAGCCGCATCTCCCAGAGCAACATCTGACAGGTAAGGTACACTACAACAGATGATTATGATAGAGACTGGAGATCTCTCAGGAGGAAGTTGCCAAGCTGAGTGCCTGGCTGAAGACGCAGCCGAATCATCATCATATCGTATGGTATGGTCAGCAAGAATCCCATGAATATTTTAAACTTGACTCCTTCGTTTCACTCTAGATACAAAGTAATACATACATAGTATCACGTCTTTTTCCCTTACGGGGTAGACAGAGCCTAGGTCTATAAGATCTTATGGCCACATTTAGCATGTTGGAGGGCGTGTAGATGGAAAACAGATTCAAAATAGTGATGGGATCCTAGCCGCATCGCCAATTTTCATGATTCCGCAGATTTACTTATTTTAGTACTGTAGCTCAGGTGTTGGATTGGATTGGTTTACAGCGAACAATCTGTTATTAAACGCTAAGAAAACGAAATGTATTGAATTTTGCTTACGAAATGTTAAAAAAATTCCTACACGAATAATAATGGACAATGAACCACTAGATTTGACAGATAAAACAACATTTCTTGGAATAACTCTTGATGCCGGGCTTCAATGGGGTGCCCATGTTACTACGTTAGCGGGTAAACTTAGTTCTGCAGCTTACGCTGTTAGAAGAATTAGACAACTGACTGATGTTGATACTGCGCGTTTAGTATATTTCAGTTACTTTCAAAGTGTTATGTCTTACGGGATTTTATTATGGGGTAACGCTGCAGAAGTAAACACCATATTTGTATTGCAGAAACGCGCTATCAGATCTATATATATGTTACGGTAAACTTGATTAATTGTAAATTATTAATAATTTTATAATATTATTAATAATAACCTCGTGTTTTGTTAAATGTGAATAAACAATTGAAATTACCTACTTTTGCTAGTTATTATTAATAATTCACTACACACATTGGTCAAAGTTATAAAATAAAATAAAAACCCAGTTTTTAGTCCGGCAGGTATTTATTTATAACTAGCTGTTGCCCGCGACTTCATCCGCGGCAGTTTCTGTTATTATGATTAATTAGTTTTTTTATAAGTATGAAATGAATAATTTTCCCCCGTTTTCAAAACATTTTTTATTGATGCTTCGCTCCTATTGGTCGCAGCGTAATGTTTTATACCCTAAAGCCTTCCTCGGTAAATGGACTATCCAACACAAAAATAATTTTCCAATTTGAACCAGTAGTTCCTGAGATAAGCGCGTTCAAACAAACAAAGTCTTCAGCTTTATAATATTAGTATAAGTATATAGATATGATATGACACACAGTGCTTGTCTCAGATCACACAAACAAGGGTAGGTCTTGTACTTGTGGGTCGTTTATTGGATTTTTGGGGTCCTGATCACGATAATTAACGATAATTACCTCAGTTATGTAATCTTATATGGCGGGCACGACTTTTCATGATAAACCAACATGAGTGTCGTTTTCTAGGTTTAAGGGGTGTAAATCTCGAAAATGACGTCAGTTAGGTAATCTAAGATGGCGGATGCGACTATTCATTATAAATCGACATGAGTGTCAATTTATTGGTTTTTTCGGTGTAGATCTGGAATATTACATCAGTTTTAGAATCCAAGAAGGCAAATCTTTGCGTGGCCTCGCACATCCCGCACGCCGCCCCGCCACTCCTGCCCGCACCTCTGTTGCCCAATCGAGAAAAAAATCACCAGTGTACGTTTATTTTTATCGGTAGTTATTACATTTATCGGTACTAAGGTTACATTATTAATAATCACCGACAAATGTGAATAATTTCTCAGTTTTACCTCTACATTCGTACCGTAATTATTTATAATGATAGACAATTATTAATAATGTTTGATTTATCACTCTAACCGTAACATATATATATGTTACGGTAAATTTGATTAATTGAAAATTATTAATAATTTTATAACATTATTAATAATAACCTCGTGTTTTGTTAAATGTGAATAAACTATTGAAATTAATTACTTTTGGTAGTTATTATTAATAATTCACTACACTCATTGGTAAAAGTTATAAAATAAATAAAAAAAACAAAGTTTTTAGTCCAGCAGGTATTTATTTATAATATGATATGACAAACAGTGCTTGTCTCAGATCACACAAACAAGGGTAGGTCTTGTACCTGTTTTAAAGAAACTGACAACAAAAATCACCTTTTAATCTGAACTCTAAATAAAAAAAGTTAAAAGAGTGAGAGAACAGCCTCTTGGCAGCGATAAAGAGTCGCCACTCCAGCTGGAAATACCAATGTATGATATGTCTTTGAACCGGTCTAGGCTGGAGCAGAAACTATTGCATTATGAAAGAGAAATTTGTGGGTTAAGGATTAAAATGTGGCTGGATTTGCGCGAGGTTATTGCCAAGGATCGGACACCTGCTATTATTATAAAACGGCAGAATTATAGACTCGTCATCACCATCAAGAAGGCCTCATGTGATCAAAGTATTAAAAAGGCCTCTGGATGATTCATAGTTATAAATTATTTTGCCCTACCAACATGGGAATGGAAATTGATGTTATTTTTGGAGTCCAAGATGGCGAACGTGAATTTTCATGAAAAATCAGCAAGGGCGTCATTTTTTGGGTTTTTTGGCGTCTAGATCACGATAATTACCTCAGTTATGTAATCCAAGATGGAGGGCGCGACTTTTCGTGATAAACCAACATGAGTGTCATTTTCTAGGTTCAAGAGGGTGTAGATCTCGTAAATGATGTCAGTTTTAGAATCCAAGATGTCAGACGCGTGGTATCCGGCAGAGTAGAATAGGACCACTCCAAGTCTTCCCGTGGATGTCGTAGAAGGCGACTTAGGAAATACAAGCTAAACAAAGCTTATAAACATCTAAGAGACCTCTCCAACCCGTCTGTTCAGCGTAGAGAGTGTAGGCCAAGTCCTCTGACTGCTCTGGCCAAGTATGGCCCTAGTAGTACAGAGAGGATCGTGCTCCTGTAGTGGAGACTAAAAAGGACCTGATGATGATGTCAGACGCGACTTTTCATAAAAATGCAGCAAAGGGAGTCGTTCCATGACGATTTTTGAGGCGTAGATCTCGAAAATGACGTCAGTTATGTAACCTAAGATGGCGGATGCGACTTTTCATTATAAATCGACATGAGTGTCAATTTATACCTTTTTTATTCGGTATAGATCCGGAATATTACATCAGTTTTAGAATCCAAGAAGGCAAATCTTCGCGTGGCCTCTTGCACATCTCGCACGCCCAATCGAGAAAAAATTCGCCAGTGTAAGTTTATTTTTATCGGTAGTTATTACATTTATCGGTACTAAGGTCACATTATTAATAATCACCGACAAATGTGATTAATTTCTCACTTTTACCTCTACATTCGGTAATTATTAATAATGATAGAGAATTATTAATAATTTTTGATTAATCACTCTAACCGTAACATATATAACCTTGGTGCTAGAGAATCTCTTAGAGAATTGTTTAAAGATATAAATATTTTAACATTACCTTCTCAGTATATATTTGCGAATATTATGTTTGTGCGCCATAATCTTGTATATATATCTAATCATTTATATAAGAAAAATAGTGATATTCATGATCGAAACACGAGAAATAACAATAAATTAGCTACACCAGTTTTGCGATTGCAGAAAACTATGAATTAATTTCTGGGTCTAGGAGTACGCTTTTATAATAAAATTCCTGCAGAAATATTAGGTCTGCCATACTTAAGTTTAAAGCGACTGTAAAAAACCAGTTTGTAAAAAAGGCATATTATTGCATTGCTGATTATATAATTGATAAAAATACTTGGCAATTAATATAAATTTATTTAATAATATAATACATGTAAACAATGCAATCGGAGCCCTTCAGGCACATAGGGACCAAGTCTGGATTGAGTTTCTTTCGGCGTATTCTTCTCACCATTGGTCGTTACAAAACGCTAGTAGTATTTAGATTTTGCATAAATTAAACAAAATATAACAAATACAAATATGACGTTCAAAAAGAGATACATGTATCCAATTTTGAATAAAAGTCTTTGACTTTGATTTTAGCACAATTCCTCGAACGGCTTTTACGATCTGTGCGGGAAAAAAAGCAGCTGGCACATTCTACGTTTTTTCTTTTCTCCCAGACTACGTAGTATTATATTGTCTTTGCCCAGACCAGCATGGAAGAGTAAACAAAGTAATGTCCTCAATTATAAAGTGTTATATTAGTCCTTTGCGTCACATCACAATCTACTACTGTTTGCGGGAAATTCAGCAATACCTTAATTTATTAAGTTATCTTAAGGTCCCGGAACTGTCCCGCTGTTCCCAACCAAAGCAAGGCAGTGCCATCAGCAAAGATGTCCCGGGTGTCATGATCTAACGCGCAGAGTCAGGCACATTGTCATCGCGAGCTATTGGGCTATTAGGTGACTCGGCGGGAGTGGTGCTATTTTTGGGTTTAGACGTATAACGGTGATTGTTTAGTGAGAGTAGAATTGAAACCTTCATTTAACATTTAACAATGACTGCCGTATTGCAGATCAAAGTAAAAAGAAAGAAATCGCGAGCCTCTAGGGGCGGGCAGCTGAACCCTCCCCCCTTCCCCCCATCTATCGATGGTTTCGCTGCGTATCCGCATGTGTATGTAACCGCATCACTTCGTGTTCGTAAGCGTAGTTACGCAGTCTCCGTTATGGACTCTTACACTCTAGCAGCTTAACCGCTAACTAGCCGGCACAGAACAAAACAGATAATAACTATTCTCTCGGGAAAAAATAATAATGTGTCGTGTTAGCCGGCTAATAGCAACTGGACAGCAATCACGAACAATTACGATCCTCATTAAGTATCTGTTAAGTCGACGGCGTAACCTTCAAGTGATAATTATGCAGGTCTATTTCAATAATAGCCGCAAAGTGTTGATGATCGAGGAAATAAATTCCATAAAAAACGCAATGCGAGTACTAAGAGATATTGTAGGGTTCCGTCCATGCGGTTGAGTTGAGCGAAGTATGAAAATTAAGGAAACTGGCAGTGACTGAAACTATAGCTCTCTGTGTGCACATACAGAAATTTATCATCGAATATGTATATCGATGAGCTCCGTAGCGCAGTGGTTAACATGCCAGCCTGCGACACAGGATGCCCAGGTTCGATCCCCGGTCAGGTCAGGATGGAAAATGATCTTTTTCAGATATGCCTGGGCCAAGACCCAGTTGTTTATATTATATGTATTTGTTATAAAATATCTCGAACTCACTTTGGGGATAGCTCAATCTGTGTGATTTGACCGTATTTATTATTTATTTTTTTATACAAATTCTTTAGGGGATGATTATCGAAGAACTTTACTCAAATATATTTAGCCGTGTGGTTTCCGGCAGAGTAGAATAGGACCACTCCTAGTCTTCCCGTGGAGGTCGTGTGACTTAGGAAATACAAGCTAGCCAGCGTAGTAGTCTGGCCAGCGAGAAGAGTGTAGGCCAAATCCTCTGTCTGCTCTGGCCAAGTATAGCTCCGGTAGTACAGAGAGGGTCATGCTCCTGCAGTGGAGACTAAAAAGACCTGATGATGATGAAAATAGCAGGAAAGATAGCAAAAATGGCAGTTATGATACCTCTTTGGCAGCTATATGTTACCATAAACAGGCAGACTCACTGGTGGACATAACTTCAAGCCCGATCACAATCATCATCAGATCAGCCGCAAGAACTGGACTGCTGGACACCTCTACCAAAGATTTCCAAAAAGACCGGTTGGAAGTGGCCTGCATCCAGCGTTTCCCTGCGACCTTGGTCAGATCGTCCGACCACCTGATAGGTGGGTGTCCGACGCTGCGAGCTTGTCTGTACGTGGTGACCATTCGAGAAACTTTTTCCCCATCGGCCATCGGTTCTTCACGCTATATGCCCCGCCCACTGCCACTTCAAAGAGCAAATCGCTGAGCCTCGCGGTGACTTTCATCGGGGATGTATGTGATATTAATATTGTCCTTAATATTTTCCAGACATGGACCTGATGATCACGTTTCACTGCTGCGAAAAGAGCCAAGAAGTTTCCAAGCAGGTGCTCGACCTTCACTTCACCTTGAAGACGCTCTTTACAACTTTCTTCAAGGACAGAAGCTTGGACAGCCGCGTTCAGTTCTGCCTTGATAATATGTAAGTGTACTATTCCCAGGTGTCCATCATGGATTTTTTTCCTTAATAATTTAATTATTAAAATCGATTCATAAATTCTGAGGTAACAAACATTTAAAAAAAGTAAACAGAATTGATAGCCTCCTCATTATTTTTGAAGTCGGTTAAAAAGACATAAAGGATAAAAACACAAATTTAGAAAGCCTCACACTAGTGCTGTGAGAGACTAACTCAACGATATTATATTTTATAATAGATATATTTAACCATGCAAGATACAGATTCAGATCAATCAGAAAAAATGTAATAGATCATTTTTCATCTTGATTTGACCAGGGTTCGAACCCTGGACCCTGCGATTCAAGAGCATTAGGGCCACTGAGCCACGAAGGTCTACGAACTTGCTGAGACTTTTTTTTATGACATAGGGTGGCAAACGAGCAATAGGATCACCTGATGTTAAGGGATCACCGCTGCCCATAGACTACTGCAACACCTGGGGTGTGACAGGAGCGGCCTTTTAAGAAAACATAGACTCGTTTTTCGAAGGTTCCAATGTCGTATCGTTTCGGGAATACCGCCGCTGGCAGTTCATTTCACAGTTCGGTCGTACGTGGCAGGAAGTTTCTGTTGGTTTCAGTGGTTGATAGCCAGTTATCCAGGTGGTAGGAATGTTTTTTTTTTATTTAGGTATATTTTTTGTCTCCTGATATGTATTCTTTGTATGAAGACTGCGATTCAAAGGTACTTGCGTTACCACGAAGTTATAGAGATCATCACAGAGCAATGTACCTCTTTTATTTGGTACTACCTATTATTCGCGGAAGCACGCACAGATGGCTTCGCGGCAATAGTACGTAAACGTTGTGCGTCGCTTCTAAATCGAATACGGCCAAGCCCCAACAGCATTCTTAAGGTATTATCCGATAGGTGGGACTTCCCCCTTCTCAATAGGTGGATAGAGCTCCATAATTGTTGTGTTTTACTAACACTAGTATATAAAAAAAATAGTATTCTTCATTACTAACACTCTATGGACCCTGTCCGAAATAAAAATTTATTATTATATTATAAAATTTACTATTCAAATTCTTTATGTGTTCACATCAGCCATTAATAGATGGCTCTAGTAGTTATTTAAAACGCACCATGAAAGTTTTTGAAATATAAAGGGATCATGTAACCCTAGGTCATTAGGTAAGCCTTCTCAAATTGGCTCTTCAGGCAATGCATGCACTAAATCGCGAGCCATCAGGTAATATTAGAGTTTGCTGTCTCTCCAAGCCTTGCGCACACAGGCAACGCTCAAAGCCGAGGTCCGTCCGTCCCTCCTGGGGGCACTTTGATGATGTTGTCTACGTAGGCTGAGAGCACTCTGCCTTCGCCTCAAACGCCCGGTGAAGTACCAAAAGCTCAGTGGAGCTACACAAACCTTTCCAAAAAAAAAGCAATCCAAAAAGAAGTATTTATTTTTTTCTGATCGGGGGTTAAAATACGTCAGATCTTTGCCCAGGTCTTCCATGCTGGTCTGGAAGAAAAGAAAAAACGTAGAATGTACCAGCTGCTTCTCTTCCCCCGTGGATCGTAAAAGTCGATCGAGGGAATGGGTAAAATCTGAGGTATTATGTTAATAGACGATGCGGCTAGCATCCCATCACTATTTTTGATTCTGTTTACCACCTAATGCCCACCAACATGCTATACGACGCCTTCAGGTCTTGCGGGGTAGACAGAGCCTTGGTCTAGGCTCTGTCTATCCCGCAAGGGAAAAGACGTAATACTATGTATGTTTACCTAGATGGGGGTGTAAACAATTAACAAAATTGTGACTAGCTCCGTGGCACAGCGGTCAACATGCCAGCCTGCGACACGGAGTGACCGGGTTCGATCCCCGGCCAGGTCAAGATGGAAAATGATCTTTTTCAGATTGGCCTGGGTCTTGGATGTGTATCTATATATGTATTTGTTATATAATATAGTATCGTTGAATTAGTATCCCATAACACAAGCCTCGAACTTACTTTGGGGCTAGCTCAATCTGTGTGATTTGTCCGTATATATTATTATATATATAAAATGATAATATAATCTAAAACCGCCGTGTTTCAGATTATTTGCACCTCTTGCGACGCCGACGCGCGAGGGGTATCGCGTGGTGTACCTCCGGGTGTTGGACCCCGACCCTCGCTGCTTCAACTTCAACGATTGTGTCCGGACCTTCATGATGATGTTCGAGCTGTGGCAGTTAGAGGAAGGCACCTGGCCAGGGTATGTGTGTTCATTGTTTCGTGCAAGTCTCGGTGCGTGGTTTCGATTCCTAGCGCGCTTGTTTTTTTTCTTTTATTTTTGGCTTTCACGCGTTACGTATTTAGCCAGTATCAAGTATAAATGAGTTATCCCGAGCATTTTCTAAGTCTTGTTAGCAATGAAACGATGGTGTAGTTCATTTCATTGATTCTACGGAGCCCCTGGCGACAATTCCCACGAATCCACTGGCTTGATCACAGACGACGCAACGAGACAAGGCGGTCCACCAGCCCGCTAAGTAAATCTCACTACACCCGCACTGTGACAGTTTATTTCAGTTATTCCACACATTGTTCATAAACATGGGCATTTATAACACCAAATTACACCGATTTCACATTATAAAGTCCACTAGAAACAATTTACAAAACAATCCAAAACACAAGCCGTGCTCTGCGTCAAAATTCCCGCCAAGAACTCCCGCGCGCTTGTTTTACATTTTTGTTGGTGGAGACCATTCTATATTTAAATAATACTAGCTGCCCCGGCGAACTTCGTTTCGCCATAAGTTAAAAACTATCCTATCTCTCAAGTTGGATCGAACTGCACATGGTGTGCGAATTTTATTATAATCGGTTAAGTGGTTTAGGAGTCCATTGAGGACAAACATTGTGACACGAGATTTATATATATTAAGATGAGTATTTTATTTACTTATTTAACATTTTTGTAATGTCTTAGATTCGTCATGTTGATCGACATGGACCAGACGGTGGTCGGCCACATCGCGAAGCTGGAGGTCATGTCGATCCGGCAGGTGCTGTATTTCCTACAGGTAAGAAATTATGTACGGAATGCACAAGGATTTTTATTGAAAATGGACGGTAACCATAGGGAAAATTTTGAAGCATTAGACAATGAGGGGCTTTTTTTCTCCTTTCATGGCAAGTAAATGTTCCACCAACCTGCAACTATCCCTCACAATGAATGTCTTTCTGCTTGAGCGCATGGCGGCGCCGAAGTTATATAAATCTAAATAGAAATAAATATATATGGACATTGACACAAATTGAGCTAGCGCCACAGTAAGTTGTGAACTTGTGTCGTCGGATACCAACTCAACGATACTAAAGGCAATAATTATACCTGACTAGCTTTCGCCTGCGGCTCCACCCGCGTCAATGTCGATCCCTCGGGAATAGTACTTTTTCCCGGGATAAAAGGTAACCTATGTCCTTCTCCGTACTCCAGAGAACTTGTATGCAAAATTTCATGATGATTGGTTCAGTAGTTACGGCGTGAAAGCGTAACAAACAAACAAACAAAGAAACTCACTTTCGCATTTATAATATTAGTAAGGATAAGGATTATAAGATAAATAAATATACACGGTGAAATTTTGATCGTTCTGGCCCCTTAAAGGGGTGATTCAGCCCATCGATATGAACAACTTTTCCTATGAGACCAATGCTGGAAACTCGAAAAAAATGGGCAGTTCCATACAAAAAAATTCGGCAACCCGGTCAATTTATATGGGAACGTCAAAAAAAATTTTAAGGTCCCAGCATTGGTCCCATAGGAAAAGTTGTTTATATCAACGGGCTGAATCATCCCTTTAAGGGTCCAGAACTATCAAAATTTCACCGTGTATATGTAGTTTCTTTTTCTAGCTCTCATATAATTTCAAGTCATATCTAGCTGTATAATAAATAATAAATAAATAAATATATACGAACAAATCACACAGATAGAGCTAGCCCCAAGGTAAGTTCGAGACTTGTGTTATGTGATACTTACTCAACGATACTATATTTTATAACAAATACATATATAGATAAACATCCAAGACCCAGGCCAATTTGAAAAAGATCATTTTCCATCTTGACCTGGCCGGGGATCGAACCCGGGCACTCCGTGTCGCAGGCTGGCGTGTTAACCACTGCGCCACGGAGCTGTATGAACTTGTAAAGAGTTGTTGCCTAGCCCTAATGCACCATTTTATATAATATAATGTATAATTACGGTGACAATTTATTAAGTGTGTCTTATAAAAATAAATAAATATTCTTTCATTTCCAGAACTGCATGTTAATAAAACTTAAAGGCGTCCACTTCCTTAACGCGCCGTCATTCATGGACAAGCTGATGATGTTGCTGAAGCCGTTCCTCAGTAAGACGCTGATGGATCTAATCAACATCCACCAGGTCGGGTCCGACACGTTGGAGAAGTTTGTTCCTAAGAAGATACTGCCCAAAGACGACGGAGGGGAATATATAACACGCGCAGCTATAAGAGGTATTAAATACTTTTATTATGAAGAGATGGTGATGAACAGGCCACATGATGCGGTGTAAGTCGGAGAAATGGAGCCAACAAGTGACTCTCTGGTATCCGAGAGATGCGAGTAGACAACGGGGACGTCCTATCAAAAAGATGGGATGATGATTTCCGCTTAGCCTTAGGTCCGTATTGAACCAGAGTAGCGACAGATAGAGTGCAGTGGAAACAGTTGGAGGAGGCCTATGTCAAAAGACACACCGAACTGAGGGACATTTTATGACCAAACATATTAGAAATAAACCAAATTACAATGTCAGTTCTGGAAATAAAAGGCTATTATTATTATTATTTCTTTTTCTACATTTTTCTCCTCATATGAGGGTAATTATAGGCTACTACCGCGGGCCAAAGCCAAGCGATAGTAGCAGGAAAATAATTTAAATAGAGAAGGATGCTGAAACGCTGGATGAAGATAGGAATTTCCGGGTGATGCAGCAAGTGTTAAGCACGGTAGCTGTTTGTAGGAGATAAAGTATGTAAGTTGGCATGTTTAAGGTGTTGAGGCTCTGTAGTAATGAGTAGTCGTTCCGAAACGCTAGTAGTATTTCAATTTTGCATAAATTAAAAAATATATAAGAAATAAAAATATGACGTTCAAAAAGAGATACATGTATCCAAATTTGAATAAAATCTTTGACTTTTTTTTTTTTTAATGATTTGGGTATTATTCCTGTTGATGAAAGAACAATAGGTACTATATTTACTGTTTGGGCTCTCTATTGGGTTTTCAGCTCTTGATATTTTGCGAGCTTTTCTGATGTTGTTTTTTGAATGTTGTGTGAATTAGGGATGGCTATGTCAATGAGATATACTATTCCGGTTTCTTTATTATATACTGTTATATCTGGTCTATTGTAATAAACTGTTTTATCGGTTAATAGAGTTCTGTCCCAATAGAGTTTGTATTGCTGATTTTCCAGAACTGTATCCGGTTTATATTTATAATATGGAACCATTTCTGTAATAAAGTTGTATCGGTGAGCTAGCTATTGATGAATGATGGCAGCAACTTGGTCATGGCGGTGTTTGTAGTCGGTTTGGGCAAGTGCTGAACATGCTCCTGTGATGTGCTGTATGGTCTCGGATGCGCTATTACAGTGTCTACAGAGATCAGTGGGTTGGTTGTGGTCTTTTATTATATATTTTACGTAATTCCGGGTAGCTATGACTTCGTCTTGTATGGCAAGCATAAAGCCCTCGGTTTCGGGGAACAGTTCACCTTTTTTGAGCCATTCGTTCGACTTATCCTTGTCGACGTGGGGTTGGCTCAAGTAGTGTCTAACATACATATCAATAAATATACAAGAATTGCTCGTTTAAAGGTAAAAGATAGGATAATCAGGTGTCGGGAACGAGGACGCCCAACGCCCAAGAAGGAGATGGGCTTGACGTCACACAGTAAAATTGGAAAATTATCGCCAAGGATGGCATGTGGCGGATTGAAGAGGAGGCCTTTGCCCAAGAATGGGACACTATGGGCTAAGAAAAAAAAACGAGACTATTTTATGGACTAACTCAACGATACTATATTTTCATAACAGCCTCCTTGTTCCAGTGGTTAAGGCGTTTGCCTGTTGACCCGGGGGTCGTGTTTTTAGTTATTTCCAGTTTGATTATGACATTGCAGGCTTGAATCATCTGATTGTCTGATAATAAAAATGATTCCGTGCTTCGAAGGCACGTTAAGCCGGTGGTCCCGGCTGCCATCTGGTAGTCGTTAAAGGAACCACGTAAAAGGTAGAGAGGCGGTTCCGAAGAACTTTGACACCAGGGTGTGCATGGTCGATTGACCGTGACACCTACTCGAAATGATGATGATGATAACGAATACATAAGCTTATAGATAAACATCCAACAGATGTGTGTGACATACGTACAAGGACATCACAACCCGTCTCATCGAGGCAACGGGTGACCCTCGTGCTGGCAGCTATTTTGCTCAGCGTATAAGTATCGCTATTCAGCGGTGAAACGCTGCCAGTATTCTTGGAACGCTGCCTCGATGTGATGGGTTGGAAGAAGTATTTTATTTGTAATTAGCTTTCGCCCGCGGCTCCGCCCGCGTCAATGTCGATCCTGCGGGAATAGTAGAGGAAAGTAACCAAATATGGAATACCGGTTTGTTTTATGGGCATAAAAAAAACAAATATTTGAAATCAACACCTTTTACTAGTAATTTTATCTTATAATATATTTGCGTTTCACAAAGTAACAACCAGTTGTCATACTTATTGATTTTAAGTATAATATTTTTTCAAAAACAAAATTAACATAAAGGTATCTAATCATGGAATAGGTACCCCAAATATGGAATAGTATATAAACTCAGGCATAAACCTATAAAAAAAGTAACGTAAATTAAAAAATCAACATAAGACAATCAAAACTTAATGTAACTATAATACTGGCATTAGGAACTTTCATAAAATAGAAAAAAGAACTTGAATTATTTGCAGAAGTCACAAATCCAGGTGTCCATATTCATAGTCCATATTTGGCATTTTTAAATAATTGAACATAAATTAAATATTTTTGAAATGAGTAAACTAAGATAACATGTTGCTTCTAATACTTTCACAAAAACACTTAATTAATGTAGAGAAACAATAACAAACACACCATTCACAATAAGTAACGAAAAATACATTTTTTATTACGTACCCGTAAAAGTTTTCTGACGGCGACAAAACAAAACATCTCCACCGTGGCCAAAGCGCTCGCACAACTAACTTGTCAAGTCCGGTGCGCGTGGTTAGAGGTAGAAAGAGATGGACAATCAGTACTTATCGCATTTAGGATTCTTTGTTTACGAGTAATGCCGGTATTCCAAATTAGGGATACTATTCCATATTTGGTTACTTTCCTCTACTTTTTCCCGGGATAAAAGGTAGCCTATGTCCTTCTCTGTACTCCAGAAAACTTGTATGCAAAATTACATGATGATTGGTTCGGTAGTTACGACGTGAAAGCGTAACAAACAAACAAACAAACTCGCTTTCGCATTTATAATATTAGTAAGGAAGTAAGGATAAGGATAAGGATAGTAAGGATAAGGATTGTGTTTCTTGCTTAAATTAAAATAAAAGTTTTGTAATTGATTTATTGGAAATAAAGAATTTATGTTACTTATAAAAATGTTAATAAGAGGGAACATGTAGGTATTTACCACAAAAAATCACGAAGTCGAGAATTGCAAGGGCTGAATGAACTTGACTAATTAAAAAAAGTAGCAAACAACTATTGATCCAACTTTATTTGTGTTGTTTTTGTTTCAGATGAATTAATAGAACGAATCAAGCACAATCAGGAGTACTTCGTGGAGGAGAGCAAGAAGCGAGTGGACGAGAAGAAGCGGCCGGGCAAGGCCGCCACCATCGAGGACCTCTTCGGCATACAGGGCAGCTTTAAGAAGCTGGATATTGATTGACAGGGAATACACGTTTTCTAGCATTCGGGCGTTTTATTACTTAATATATTTCCGTCCCTTTCCTCCCTCCGTGTCCTTCCCCCAGCTCCTTTAAAGGCCGGCAACCCTCCTGTTACACCTTGGTGTTGCAGTTGTCCATGGGCAGCGCTGATCGCTTACCATCAGGTGCCTCGCTTGCTCGTTTGCCATCCTATAACATAAATATTGGCTAGCTCCGTGGCGCAGCGGTCAACACACCAGCCTGCGACACGGAGTGCCCGGGTTCGATCCCCGGCCAGGTCAAGATGGAAAATGATCTTTTTCAGATTGGCCTGGGTCTTGGATGTTTATCTATATATATATTTGTTATAAAATATAGTATCGTTGAGTTAGTATCCCATAACACAAGTCTCGAACTTACTTTGGGGCTAGCTCAATCTGTGTGATTTGTCCGTATATATTTATTTAATTTAAAAAAAAACCTTATGGTAATACACAAACATAATATAGCACACAAAAACACATCGCACCTGTTCGTTTTTTAGCATATGTATATCATCGAACAGTGATTCACATACTGAAAATCGACACGGTAGGCAAATAACCTCACAATATTGTTGGATCTATTTCCGTTCTCCCTCATTTCCTCCCCCCGTGTCCTTCCCCCAACTCCTTTAAAGGCCGGCAACGCTCCTGTCACACCCTGGTGTTGCAGTTGTCAATGGGCAGCGGTGATCACTTACCATCAGGTGACTCGCTTGCTCGTTTGCCGTCCTATAACATAAAAAAAAGTCTCTCTGATAAAGAAATTTGTGTACAAAGTTTTGGATATACTATAGTATTTGAGTAAAAAATCCATAATCTTTCTAAAGGGAAGAAGGAAGAAATAGGAAATTGTTTATATTTAATAGATATACACAAGTTTTCATGCAACAACAACCACTAACAACTTTTAACTCTAAGAACCACTAAGAAACTTCTAAAGGAACCAAACTTTGTCATTTTCTTTAATTAATATTGGTTTAAAATAAACACTTAAAAAAATAAGAGCACGGAGGAAAACATGTATGATATCTTTCATATTTAAAACCGATTCCAATCGAACTACTGAACCGATTTGATGAAATTTAAATGGGATCAAATAGAAAGCATATACCCAAACATTTTTTTAAAAATCGTTTCATAAATCAGCGGTTTCATCCTCAACTGCTTTGCCGCTGGTTGCTGGTGGTGGTGGCATCCGGTACGCGCGCCAAGTCTCCCGAATTGCTTATATTATCACGACGAACTCACAATAGGCCTAAGCGCCAGAGACCACAATTTATGCCTATTACTTCATTAAAAATATCGAAAATCTGTATCTACGAATAAATTATATATTCTTTACGGGTATTGGTTGAGAAATGTAACCTATAGAGGGAATAACCGGATAGCGGGATATACGAACGATTTCCTGCCCAAAATATTAAATTGTCTACTGCTCGAGTCCCTAATAGAAATCCAGATGTCCTCTAGGTTCGTTTCACAGTCAAAACGCCTATTTTTTTCATATTTGTTTAACGGCATTTGGTTTTCTATGCCTTTTACCCCTTTACATTTTTCTACGTGTTATCAACGGAATGGTGGTTGTTGCGACTTTCTGGAAGGATTACTGCATTCTCCGATCAACCCCAGAATCACAGCGAGGAAAAACAGTAAGCACTAACCTGGATCCAAGGTGGACAGGAGTTGGTGAAGGAATCGCCTACGACGGGGCCTCGTGCCGGCCGGCTAGCGATCTTCTTGCTTGAACCGTATTCCTTTTCACTGCCTACACTAGTGGTACACCATCACATATACGCGATGAAGATTTAGGGTTGTTTTGGCCAGTAAAAGTCCTTAGAAGTCGTTATTTTTGGAAATTATATCAGCGCACACGGCGCGCTCAACAAGACTCGATCGCCATATTTTTTCGACTAGTCTTTCGGCCAATCACAGGCCGTCTCGGCGAAAAGGAAGTAGATATGTAGGGGGGAACGGAAGCAGAACACAAATAGGTAATTTTATTTGGGTTTTTAAAGTTAATGCTTACACATTTTCCCCCACCTGAAATCCACAAGGGTTTCACAGAGAATGCAAATCGAAAGATATAAAACAAAAGCAATAGCTACGCACTATTGCAAGAATATCTAGAAATATTATTTTCGAAAGATAAAGTAATAAATAAGTTTTAACTAGCCTAAGGATAGTGTGTATTTATGTTTTAGTAATTTATGAAAAAATATCTTAATTAATTGGTAAGGGACAAACCTTTACTACCGGCCTACGAAAGGTCTTTCCGTTAGCAGTTCGGAAAGTAACTACTCTGATTACTTGATCCGAACCAGCATGCACTTGCACAATACGTGCCAACTTCCAGAACATCGGCGGAAGATTAGGTTCGTTAACTATGACTAAGTCATTTATTTTAATATTTGGTTCATGTACGAACCATTTGTTCTTTTGTTGTAATGTATGAAGATAACCACGCTGCCATACGCGCCAAAAGCTCTGGGTAATTTTCTTAAGCATGACCCAACGAGAGCGCGAACACGAAATAAAACATCTAACACACTTCGACAGCACGGTACGTATCAGAAGTCTTAATCCAATTATCCAAAACTGGCGTTGAATAAGAGATTGTAAGGTTCTAGGTCCACAATGCAAATATTTTATATGAAAGTGTTCTATTATAATTTTAGATATTGGACATTGTTTAGGTAACAAAAAAGGGTGTAACGCAGATGGTGACAGATTAGCCTCATCGATGCGTCCCCCCACCCGCACGATCCCATCATCGTCCAGGAAAGGTGAAAGTTTTTGAATGGATTTTACACATGGTTCATTATCTCGCACTCGACTGACTTCGGAAGACATATAATGATACTGACTCAATTTAACTAACACTTTGGTTGACTTCTCGAGTTCAGTACTACTGAGAAATGAAAGAATTCGATTTTGCCTTGTAACCCTCGAATTTGAAATAAATCGAATACACCATGCTAAAATTCTTAGAATTTTTGTAAAAGAGGAATGTCTGGCAATTAAGTCCAGAAGTGGGTTTCTCACCTCAATCACGTGAAGACTTTTAGTTTCTAGTGGTTTGAGCTCGGGTAAGTCTTCTTTTGGAAGTAGAACCCGTTTGTTAGGCCATTGACTAGGCAAATCCTGTAGCCAAGAAGGACCTTTCCACCACAGAGGATGGTCTATTAGCTCTGGACAGGACACTCCGCGACTACAACAGTCGGCCGGGTTATCCTTAGACGAAAAATGATACCAATGATCGGTACTAATCAAATCAGTTGCTTGAATGACACGATTGGCTACATACATTTTTAATAAATGAGGGGCGGTATTAAGCCATGACAAGGTAGTGCTGCTGTCTGAATAAGCTCGAATAGAATTAATAGTTATATGGTCTTTAAGCAAATTATACATGTGCGATAGAACTTTTGCCAGAAGCACCGCTGCGCTTAGCTCGAGTCTATTTACCGTGGTAGGTTTTAAAGGAGCTACTCTAGATTTTCCAATCAGTAAACTAGTCGCAGTAGAAATTCTGGGCTCATTAGTAACCACACAAATATACACACAACAACCATAGCCTTTCAGAGAACCATCACAGAAACCTACCAAGTGTACTTCCATCGGATTGGAAGGTATAACTAACCGCGGAAAAGAATTTTTTTGTAAATCAGACAAATTGGCCGCTATTAAATGCCATTGTTTAGTTAAATGTTTTGGAATAGTCTCATCCCACGATAAATTTAACCGCCATATTTCTTGCAACAGCGATTTTGCTGCAAAGACTACTGGGCATATCCAACCGAGTGGATCGAAAATGCGGGCTACTAAAGAGAGTATGGATCTTTTAGTAAATTTGACTTCGAACGAGTCTGAAAAGGCATATGAAAAAGAATCATTAATGGGATTCCATCGTATCCCTAATATTTTGACAAACTCATTTCCCGATTCATCGAAGGATTTGGAACTTTGACAAAATTCAGGAGGAACATCCTTAAGAAGACGAGGAGCGTTAGTAGTCCATTTCTCGGGTCTTATCAATATTTTCCGATACATACGACGGATGTCGGCAGTAAAAACTATTTTGTAAAGTCTAAATTTTGTCACTAAATCGACAATATCTACTTGCAGCTTAGGATCCACATGAACAATATTATTGAGTGACAGATTATTCGAGGTCCAACTACTGGCATCGAAGACTACTCGTAAACGTGTCGTTGTACTATCGGGTCTTATTACACAATGGTGAGGAATAATATAACGGTCAGTAGACAAAGATTCAGCAGGCTGCATATGTCCCAGATCTTCGTACTGCTGCATAAATTCCTTATACTCCGTTTTCAACTCAGTCTGGCTGGCAAGACGCTTTTCCAAGTTGAGAAAACGGTTAAGAGCCTGATGATATGATTCTCCTAAGGCTGGAGTATCATCTTTAAGCATAATTGGTACAACATAACGACCTTCGGAGGTACGATATGTGCCATTTTTATATTTTTGTTCACATATTTCATCCTCAGGACCGGAAATTTTACATTTCGACTGTTCTTCGGATTCCCAAAACCGTTGAACGATCTCATCGAGCGCGCAAGAAGACGCGATGAGTGACGTAACGGGTGTGGCTGGAGTTTGAGCCACCACGTTTTGAAGAAACTGACCACTTATCACCCAGCCGAATACACTAGACAGTGCACATGGAAAACCAGGACCTGGGCTATAACGTGAACCAGTATATATCTGGTCAAAACAGTCTACTCCTAACAACAGATCAATCGGACCCGATTTATCAAAATCTTGGTCGGCGAGATCCAGATGTTTAAACTTTTCCTTGACAACCGACGGTAACGAAGTTGAAGGAATCATTGAAGTGATTTTAGGCAAAACCACTAATGGTATATTGAATTGGGGCGAGTCATTTGACCTAGGCACAATAGAGCCAAAAGTATAACCTTTAATATTACAAACATAATTTTGACCGAGACCGGTTACATTTAAATTACACTTTTTTATATGTAAACCTAACTGTCGCACACAGCTACTTGTAATGAAAGAGTCCATTGAGCCACTATCTATGATTACACGAGCATACTGCAATGAACCATCCACTCTTCTTAACCGAACCACTGCTGAACCAATAATTTTGGTACTCATAGGTGGTGACTTTGACATGTTTGGCTGAGTTGTACAAGTTAGGGAAGTGCTCATATTGGAATTCTCAGAAGCCTTTAGGTCAATGGTATTAGATAATAAACTTTTATGTTCTTCATGTAATAATGTGTTATGTTTTGAGTTACAAATAAACACATGGACTTAGACTTGCAGTCTGCACTAGTGTGACCGGGCCTTAAGCAGTTTTGACATAATTGTAACTCTTTAACTAATTGTTGTCGCTGTCCTATATTCATAGAATGTACTTTACCACAGCGATACATTGAATGATTTTCATGACAATACGCACAGACAGCCTGATTAGGTTTATTATTATTTGAGTTCGAAGAAGTAATTAAGGAAGAATTTGATTGCCGAGAAAAATTATCTTTCTTTGTATTATTGTGGTTTTGTTTATTTGTAGAATTGAATGACTGTAAATTACTAGGTTGACTAACCTCTAATACCTTTATATAATTCTGTAAATAAACAATCAAATTATTAAATTTAGGAATTTCTTCGGTATTTTGTAATTCAAACCTTTTCCTAGTCTCTGTATCAAGAGGCCGAGATGCTATGTAAAATAAAAGAAATTCACTTAAAACATCAATATTTAACCCGCGCAAGGCACTAACATATTCATAAAGTGTGTTGGTTAATTGTGATAAGTTTGATAATGATGGCCGTTGGATCGGATTTAATTTTATTATTTTTTCTAAATAAGCGGTAGCTAAAATACGTTTATTATCATACCTGTCTAGCAACGCTGCATAAACAACAGAATAATTAGATGATGTTATAGGGACACCCTTAGCTAGTGTCAGGGCATACCCAGACAGACATGACAACAAATAGTAAAATTTCTCTGTGTCCGACAACGAAACATCATTATGCACAAGCGACGTATAACTGTCTTTAAACATCTGCCAGTTCTCTATATTACCATCAAACTTAGCTATTTGCAATTTAGGTAGTTTCACTTGCGAGCTGGAATGCGCATGACCTTGACACAGTTCCGAGCGCGAACTCGCACTGGCGCTTGCGTCGTGAGAATCGGCAAACTCAATGACGAAATAGTATAACTCGTCAAATGACAACAATTCAGAATTATCGATAACAAATTGAGGATTTAGTTTAAGTTGCAACTGGTTTACACGATCGTTGCATTCCAAGAAATTATCACGAATTTTATCGATTCTTTTATACCTAGCTCGAAAGGATGCTAATTTAGTTTTATTTTCTTTCGTAATTTTTGCTAAGTCATAAAGTATTTGCATATTTTTAAACTCATATTCACGTTTTTTAATGGTGGACATTAATTCTCCTTCCGCCATGTTTTAGTAGGCACTAATTGTGAAAAGTACGAGTAATGTAGGTAAGTAGCAAAAGTTTAAATGGAAACTGAGTAATGGAACAGATATTCACAAAACACGTAGGTTTTAAAACTACGGACTATTACTTATAATCATAAATACACACCTCACTGCTATTAATTGACCCTAGGTAAGTACATAGGCTATCCAAAATAGTTCGAAAGCCTGAGTAACAAGATAGTACCTTATGGCATACAAATCGAACGATTAAGGGATTATTACAAGGGAATTAACGAGATAAGAAGTATGTACTCGTAAGCAATAGGTATTTACTATGGTATGGCACAGGTATGGAATTCCCTGTTTGATCCGAGATTGTTAGACAAATAGACAAATGCTAGGTGGGTAAGTACCTAGTTAATTTGAATCTATAAAAAGTCTATTTATGAATAAATTAGTTATCCATATTTGGAAATAACTTTAATTGAAAATATTGAAATTAAGTGGGTAAATTTTAAATAAATACGTGAGGAATGTCCTCACAGGAGGCACCATAAATTAATGTTGCGACTTTCTGGAAGGATTACTGCATTCTCCGATCAACCCCAGAATTACAGCGAGGAAAAACAGTAAGCACTAACCTGGATCCAAGGTGGACAGGAGTTGGTGAAGGAATCGCCTACGACGGGGCCTCGTGCCGGCCGGCTAGCGATCTTCTTGCTTGAACCGTATTCCTTTTCACTGCCTACACTAGTGGTACACCATCACATATACGCGATGAAGATTTAGGGTTGTTTTGGCCAGTAAAAGTCCTTAGAAGTCGTTATTTTTGGAAATTATATCAGCGCACACGGCGCGCTCAACAAGACTCGATCGCCATATTTTTTCGACTAGTCTTTCGGCCAATCACAGGCCGTCTCGGCGAAAAGGAAGTAGATATGTAGGGGGAAACGGAAGCAGAACACAGATAGGTAATTTTATTTGGGTTTTTAAAGTTAATGCTTACACAGTGGTGTAATTCATTTCATTGATTCAATTGAGCTCCTGGCGACAATTCCCACGAATCCACTGGTTTGATCATAAACGCCGCAGTAAGGCGATCGACCACAAGCCTGCTATGTAAATCTCACTACAGTCGCAATATGCCACTTTATTTTAGTTAGTTATTCCACACATTGTTCATTAACATGGGCATTTATAACACCAAATTACACCGATTCTACATTATAAAGTCCACCAGAAGTAATTTGCAAAACAATCCAAAACAAAAACCGTGCGGTCCGCCGAAATTCCCGCCAAGAACTCGTCAAAACGCTTGAAAGTATGAATATTTTTTCATTGCACATTGTACCCCTCCTCCAGAGCGTTTTAATTAACGAATTAAGTTGCGATCTTTGCGAAAAACTGTGTACCTGTCATCTATAAACTTGCTACTCGATATACAAATTTGTTTCACACATACATGTCATAACAATCATTAAAATGGTAAATAATACGCATAATATAAATAAATAATAAAAGTAACCACAAAATATATGAAATAAAATTAAGAGGCTATACTAAAATAATAATAAATCTATAAGGGTTGGTCATGAAGTAAGTTACTTTGTTTTCAGAGATATCGTATTTATAAGCTCTATTCAAGATACTGAAATTAAAATGAAGATATTTAGATTTTTTCTGTATGTATTATTTAATTAAACGAATTGACCGAATTTTATGAAACTTGGTAGATAAACATTTAGAAGTACAGGACACAGCAGGATACGCTACTTGACTTTTTTCTCCAGTTATGATAAGACGTAGCCCCCATATAAACATAACATAAAATGTACGCGAACGGAGTCGCGGGCACTGCTAGTTCTTAAGGGCCTGTACTACCTCACACTGCTTTGCATGATTGACTGTTATATAAATAATAATTAAATACTCAAGTTGAAATAAAAATGCAGCAAAGTTCAGGACTAACTCTGGTAACTATATGACTCAAAAACACGATTGCGTTAAATTTTCTAGATAGAAAAAAATTGCAAAGTTGCCTCCAAATCACGTCTAATTTACTCGGTATATAGCATTATACACCAAATACATTAATATTAACCTTAAAACTTTTGATTATTATTGCATTACAGATAAGGCAGCCATCATATGTTTTTCTTTTTCGAATAACCCTTGAATATTCCTAAAAAACGAAAATATCCAAAGTAGCCAACGCGTTTAGACCATTCGCGTTTGTATCGCCACGCCGCCTGGCATATGGCGGGCTCTTAATATAAGTTTAGCCCCCAAGTCATAGCACACAGGGAAAACCTCGGGGTTCCAAAATCCTCAACAAACCACGTGACGCTCTGACATTTTTGGAGACCCAAGTGTCAAGGATGTGGGGATGGACTTTACTCCTGTGGCGAGCGGTGCGGTGGTAGAAAGTTGACGGTGGCATCTATTCAAAAAGTTCTTCAGAACACTCTTACACTCTATAGTATAGACGGTAAAATACACACAGAGCCATCGTTTCTCCGGAGACTGAGGGTCTGAAATCGTCTGTGAATTCGGGATCGTTGATTATATGAATTGGATGGCGTTGGATCGAAACAAGAGGAAGGAATTGGTATTGAAGTACACCAGACCAGATATTTTTCAATAAAAATATATAATTTGATACACAGATGTTTTATGACTAGCTCCGTGGCGCAGCGGTCATCACGCCAGCCTGCGACACGACAGTGACCGGGTTCGATCCCCGGCCAGGTCAAGATGGAAAATGATCTTTTTCAGATTGGCCTGGGTCTTGGATGTTAATCTATATATGTATTTGTTATAAAATATAGTATCGTTGAGTTTGTTTCCCATAACACAAGTCTTGAACTTACTTTAGGGCTAGCTCAATCGGTGTGATTTGTCCGTATATATTTATTTAAATTTAAATTTTTACAAGAAAACCTAACGATAGGTTCGTTACGTTTTTATACCCACACCCACGCTCCGCGCCAAAGTTGTTTTTGTGTCTGTCTTACTTTTTCCCTAACTACTTTATAGTGTTCCGTACCCAAAGGGTAAAAACGGGACCCGATTAATATGGCTCTACTGTCCGCCTGTCTGTCTGTCCGTCTGTCACCAGGCTGTATCTCATGAACCTTTATAGTTAGACAGTTGAAATCACAGATGATATATTTCTGTCCATAGTGTTTTAGTGTTATAGCGGCAACAGATATACATCATCTGTGAAAATTTCAACTGTCTAACTATCACGGTTCACGAGATACAGCCTGGTGACAGACGGACAGCGGAGCGATATTAATAGAGTCCCGTTTTTATCCTTTGGGTACGGAACCCTAAAAAATATGTTTGTTTGAAAGGGTTCATTTAAAATTCACCAATATCGATCTAGTAGTTTCGTCGGCTTTTCAGCTAGTCGGTTTTATCATGTGAAATATTATTTAGGGCACAAGTCCATTTTGTCAGTTATCGAAACAATCGTTAAACAACGCCATTCTTGACAGTTGGCAACCCTATTGGTTATTAGCTTTAAATTTTCCCTGCGTTCTGTGTATCCTGTGAAGTGAATATAAATCATAGAGATAAAATAATAAATATTGAGGGACATTATCACACAAATTGAGCTACCCCCACAGTAAGTTGTGAACTTGTGTCGAAGGATACTAACTCAACGATAGTATATTCTACTAGCTTTCGCCCGCGGCTCCGCCCGCGTCTATGTCAATCCCTCGGGAATAGTACTTTTTCCCGGGATAAAAGGTAGCCTATGTCCTTCTCCGCACTCCAGAGAACTTGTATGCAAAATTTCATGATGATCGGTTCAGTAGTTACGGCGTGAAAGCGTAACAAACAAACAAACAAAATCACTTTCGCATTTATAATATTAACTAGCTTTGGCCCGCGGCTCCGCCCGCGTCAATGTCGATCCCTCGGGAATAGTACTTTTTCCCGGGATAAAAGGTAGCCTATGTCCTTCTCCGTACTCCAGAGAACTTGTATGCAAAATTTCATGATGATCAGTTCAGTAGTTACGGCGTGAAAGCGTAAGAAACAAACAAACTCACTTTCGCATTTATAATATTAATAGTAAGGAGTAAGGAAAACAAATACATACCTATATAGATAAACATCTAAGACCTAGGTCAATCTGAGAAATGTCGCAGACTGGCGTGTTAACCACTGCGTCACGGACCTCGCCGCTGTAAAGAGACGTATTGCATTATTTATATAAAACCTTGTAATTACTATATGATGAGGTGATCATTAAACGACTAAAATATATAATATTACGACGATTATGAGTGACCTCTATGGCCATTTACAATTTCTAGGGTAATTTTTAGAATTTGCACTGTTATGAAAATGTTTATCATTTAAAATAAATAGCTCAACGGAAGGCCATTGTGGTGACAATTTCTGCCTTCCTGTAGCTGTTGTATATAACATGGTGTGGGGTTTGTATCGTACAGTTGAGAGGTGAGACAAGATGAAGCTGCTTGGCGTTATTTTGGCCGTACTGGCCATCGTTTTTGCTGTTGTGGTAAGTTAACTAGGATTGGCATACAAATAAATTTATATGTTAAGAGCCCGCCATATGCCAGGCGGCGTGGCGGTACAAACGCGGATGGTCTAAACGCGTTGGCTTCTTTGGATATTTTCGTTTTAGGAATATTCAAGGGTTATTCGAAAAAGAAAAACATATGATGGCTGCCTTATCTGTAATGCAATAATAATCAAAAGTTTCAAGGTTAATTTTAATGAATTTGGTGAATAAATACCGAGTAAATTAGACGTGATTTGGAGGAAACTTTGCAATTTTTTTCTATCGAGAAAATTTAACGCAATCGTGTTTTTGAGTCAGATAGTTACCAGAGTTAGTCCTGAACTTTGCTGCATTTTTATTTCAACTTGAGTATGTAATTATTACTGATATTACAGTCAATCATGCAAAGCAGTGTGAGGTAGTACGGGCCCTTAACGCGTTCACTGACACTGAAGCAGACACAAAAGAAATAACAATTGAATTACGTCTACAGGTGGGCAGTGTCAGCGAAAGTGTTAAGCAATCTGACCTGCACGGTTACTTGATAACTTTTGATGGTTGCAGTGTCAACGTCATGGTAAACATCAATACGGTTTATACAGGGTGAAATTGAATTCATTATCAAACGGTTAAGACGATACTGCACGAAATTGTGAAAATTTACGTGTTTTTAAATCACTAGTATACTATGCGCTGAATTAATTAAATACATCATAAGTATTTGTTTAATTTAGATCACTCCTTGAACAAGATCGCCCCTTTGTTGGAATTTGAAACAGATACATATGAAATTTAAAAATGACATATTATATGGTATGATATAAGGGTACTTTTGTGGGAGAATTAATTCTGTGTAAATATACAATCCATAACAACCGAGCTCAATGGCTGCCGGTTAGGCTATAGATGAACCGAGTAAAAACTTAGCTGATGACCATAGGACTAGGTGGAAAACAGAAGGGCAGGTGTTGCCCAGCAGTGGGAAATAGTTGATTGTGATGCAACGGCCCAACATAATACATTTTGGTAAGGGGAATATTTTGAATCCCTCGCTTCAAAAATCTACGCTCGGGATTGTGTTGGTGAAGCAAGGGATTCAAAGTATGTTGCCCGAAGTAAAAATATTATGTTAATCCCGATAAGGATATTGATTTAACAGCCTCCGTGGTCAAGTGGTTAAGGCGTTTGCCTGTTGACCCGGGGGTCGTGGGTTCGATTCCCACCGGAAGCATACTTTGTTTAGTTGTTTCCAGTTTGGTTAGGACATTGCAGGCTTGAATCACCTGATTGTCTGATAATAAAGATGATTCCGTGCTTCGGAAGGCACGTTAAGCCGGTGGTCCCGGCTGCCATCTGGTAGTCGTTAAAGGAACCACGTCAGAGGCCGAGAGGCGGTTCCGAAGAACTCTGACACCAGGGTGTGCATGGTCGATTGACCGTGACACCTACTCGAAATGATGATGAGTCCCGATAAAACCAATTCTGCTTTTCATCTCCCTTTTGTGATAAGCAATATATTTGTGTTTACATTCCAATGGGATAAAAACAAGTAATTGTGAATTAAAAGAATATTTCAGTCCCTCGGGAATAAAAACGTATTTTAGACCCTGTTTACCGGCAATCGTTCTTTGTTTTATGAATAGATGAGATGACAGAGGACTGGCTACTTCTTTTCTCAACGAATTAGCATAGCTGTTCAGAGAGGAAACGCAGCCAGCTTTCTTGGCACCATGCACCATCATAATTTTTTAGATTAGGTGATATTTTTAGGTTTAGTTTGTAGTTATTTGCAATTGTATGTATTTTTTTTCTTACTATTAAATTTCTACTACTGACTAGAGAAAGAATACGTATCCAATATTTTTTTTATTATCTAGCCGACGGACTAATAATATATTTTTTAGAAAATTAGCATACCGTTGTAAAAGCAGAATACTAAATCTTAAGACGAGGCCTGAAATGTTTGGTACCATCGCTCGGCAAAGGATTGATCAAGTGCGCGCAAGGGATAGCGCTTGGCGGTTTAGCCCGTGAATGATGAGATAGGAGATAGTCTCGAGTCGCTCAAATAAAAAAACGTAAGCGCCAAATTCGTTATTTCTATTTTATATAAAATCAGACCGGTTAATTGTATTTTCATATTTACATTTTGATGAATTACTAATAACCTATCTTTTAGTCTAAAAATCATTATTTCATTCGTCGCATTTGAGCTACAATAACAAAAACTCTGCGAACGAAGACCATTTTTCAAAAAATATTTCTATCGAGAAAATTTTATCAAAACGTGTTTTCATCTTCAATTTTTGGAGATGAAATAGTCAAAAATCATATTACTTAGATTTGAAACTCCTAATTTAAGTATTTTGCGAGATAAATAAGGTTCAGAACGACCTAATTTACAGTGGTATCGCCTTAAACAAAAAACGGGAAAAAAGTGAAAAATGTATAAATTTACAGAGTGGCATGCACGTGGGTGGCCAGCCTGCAGGACTGCAGAATGGTCCTCCAGGGCCTGCGGGCTGCGGCGGCGGCGGCCCCGGTGGCCCTGGGGGCGGACGTCCCCCCCCACCCCCTAGCAGTAAGTACCTGTCAATTTATGTTACTCCATAGCAAACTTTTTCGGGTTCCTGTATTTAAAACTAATCCTGGAGGCTATATTATTTTGTTAGCGTGGTATACATATATATTGAAAACCAAACGCAACTAGGTGGATGTCGGTTGTAAAAGCTATTCCAAGGAGTAGGAAGGTCCAACCTATCCTGGCTCAAATGGATATGTCAGTATACCCATCAGGACCCTGCGCATAATTAAATAGACCTTTATATATTTACATTCATAACATTTAGTACCTCACGATTAAGTATAGAAAAATAATAGTACCTCAATGGTTATAGAGAAAACTTGAAATATTGTCCAGCAGGACACTTCCCAGTTTGCAGGTCTTCAGACCAATAGTATATGTGGCCGTAAAGAGGTGTATTGGTACCTTACAAATACTTATTTTATTTTTGTACATATTAATCATTTAAGAGAAATGCGCTTACTTTTATTTATTTATTTATTTAAGGAATAACAGTTACATAATATGGCTAGTGTGTATTTGTATTAACAATGCTGCAACCAACCGCGTTATTCACAGGTTATGTGAGTACATATTATACAATAATTTACAACTAGAGGGTATAAATGAGATATACGGAAAACAATTATAAAAGTAGAATTGGGTAGCAAATACTTAGTGCGAATAGATAAGTATATAACATAAAATTGTAAATTGCAACAATCAGACGTAGAGATAATATTCAAGTAGGCAACAAAAAAGGTAAATATGTATGAAATATAATGAATAATATAGATAAATAAAATAAAAATAATATATATAATTTTGAGACCAATTTAATAATCACAGCACGCTCCGAGAGTACTGATAAAAGAAGGCATATCTGTGTATGGAGCATGCAAATATGTCAATACTTTAAAATTTTTTGTTGTAAGACTCAACCATACGGTAAATAGGGGAACGAAGACCAGAGTTAGTGTGGCATGTTTTCAGTGCGAATAGTGGACAAGAGCGCAATTGACGCCGCACAGATGTTCTCGGGACGATATAATGCAACTTTTCGACTAGATGAGTACAATCGATCTTGTTGTTAGTTATTTTATAAAGTAATACTGCTTCCAGGTAGGTGCGTCTAGACTCAAGTGTTAAAAGTTTTTATTCGTTTCTTGTATCTGCTTACAAATCTTTAAGCATGCCAGCAGGACCTTTTTTTGTTTTAGGTCTTTCAGTCCAGGTTATCATATTTTTTAGTAGCAGTCAATGGTACTCTTCGAATATCTTTTTTAGTTTAATCAAATATTTAGTACTTTAGCAGAAAAATAGTTCAAAGTTTCGTATTATTACTAGTATCAGAATATTCATTTGACTTGCCAAAATGATATTGTAGGCAATGGGTAGATGTTAAAAATGTACCCGCCGTAGTGTCAAGATAGTTCTTTTTCATTTTAATTGACTCATTTTACCACTTTGAAAGTGTCTCCCGCGCAAACTATTCAGTTTAGAAAAAAATATATTAGAAACCAATATGTGTGCTCAAGTAACAGGAGTCACTTGTGACGCTCAAATGCCCCTTAAGCTTAAGGGAAGGATATATAAAGCTATTATAAGACAGTAGGTATTTATATCTACTTAAGACCGGTAATTCTTTATGGTTCGGAGTGTTGGCCCACCAAAATAGGGCATGAAAGAAGACTGCATGTTGCGGAAATGAGAATGTTACGATGGATGTGTGGAGTGACGCGAAAGGATAAAATAAGGAATGAGTATGTAAGAGGAAGTATGAAAGTGGCACCTGTAACAGAAAAATTAAAGAGCAATCGGTTGAGCTGCTTTGGACACGATATGCGGAGGGAAGAGAATCATGTGACTAAGAGGGTTTTAGGTATGCAAATTGAGGGACGTCGAAGTAGGGGAAGACCGAAAAACGCTGGATTGAGTGCGTCAAACAGGATATGGATAGGAAAGGCGTAACTAACAGAGGGTTTGACGAGCGACAGAGCAAAATGGAAGAGATTGACGTGCTGAGCGGACCCCACATAATAGTGGGAGAAGGTTAAAGAGGAAGAAAATGTGTGCTATGGATAGGTCTTCAAAAATATCATTTTTTATATTTTTGAAGACCTATCCATAGCACACATCTATGTTTTTAGGGTTCCGTTTGATTACGGAACCCTAAAAACTAGATTGTAGTAGTTTGGTAAGATCATAATTTATTTTTATTTCGTAATTACAGACAGCTCCAGATAGATCTACCCGACATGAGACACCTGACCTGACGACCTGCTTTTGCGCATAATAGAATAAAGTATGTTAATCAAAAATGTTGTGTATTTTTTATGTCCTCTAAGTTGATAAATAAATAAATATATACGGACAAATCACACAGATTGAGCTAGCCCCAAAGTAAGTTCGAGACTTGTGTTATGGGATACTAACTTATTTTAAACTATATTTTATAACAAATACATATATAAATATACATCCAAGACATACATCCATCATCATCAATTTCAGCCCGCATCAGCCCACTGCTGGGCGAAGGTTCATTATAAACCAATTAAAAGTTGGTACTGCAAAACTTGGTGACTGAGCAATCTCTCCCATGCTGGTCTGGGAGAAAAGAAAAAACGTAGAACGTACCGCCGTAAAAGCCGGTTGAGGGAATGGGCGTAAATAAGGAATCATGTTAATAGGCGATGCGGCTAGCAACCCATCACTATATTGATTACGATTTCCACCAACATGCTAAACGTGGCTTTCAAGTCTTAAAAAGACCTGGGCTCTGTCTACCCCACAAGGAAAAAGACGTGATAGTATGTATGTATGAGCAATCAGCATTGAATAGTTCTTGTATGATTATATAATTTTATCCGCGTACGTAACTAAGGTTGAACTTGTTGCTGTACAAATGCCGCAGATAACATATGCTTCATTGGCGCTTTTTAAGCTTTTACCCATGTTAAGCAACCCTATGCGTGTCAACTGGGATGAGACCACAAGTGGCATAAAAACATCTTGAGCTCCTCCGTTGAAAACCACGTTAAGCCGTCGCGGCTGTCATCATTATGGCATTAGTTAAGCTATGTCAGATGCATTAAAGCAGCTTGTAAAATACTCATACGAGTATATACACGCCAAATACGAATAACAAAAAGGAGTTGTATGATTGTATTAGAGTTCATGTACAGGATGAAATTAAATTCATTAGCAAATATTTAAGGAGGGACTCAGACCACGAATCTGAACAACTTTCATTATGGGATCAACTTCGACATCGTGAAAAAATTTGCTGCTCTTTTATACAAAAGTGGAATATCTACTTGGGCAAAATCTCAACTCTCTCAAATCAATTTCGGAGTTGGTCCCGTAATGAAAGTTGTTCAGATTCATTGTCTGAGTCACTCCTTATTTTGCTAATGAATCCAGTTTCACCCGTCCAGGCCAGGCGGGGATGCAACATGAGACCTTTGGCTTGTGAGTTATGCTCTTAGACCACTGGTCTACTAGCGCTCCATCGAAGTCATCATCATTACAGCCGCACCTGAAAAAGCCCACTGCTGGACAAGGACCTCTCCCAAGGATTCTTCGTTCCATGTGAGGCACGCTTGGCAGGCGGGTTGGCGAGCGCAGTTTCTTTGGCTTTTTGTGCTTCCGACGCTGGTGCCCGTCGCAAGCATTTTTAAGCTGGGGAATTTAAGGAATTTGTTAGGTTTGGGAAAGGGCTGAAAGGTATTGGGATACCACTCACTCGGATGAATGAGGGTTAAGCAAGTAGCAAGCAGCTTGGTAAGGCCGGATGCACGTGCCGGATGAATTGGCTTTCCTGGGTCGTAATAATTACATAGCAATTAGTCCGTCAGTGCAATAATCAAAAAATATTGGACACGTATTTTTTCTTTTGTTAAATAAACAATAAATAATAAAGATAAAGCGCGTCAAAGTTCAGGAGTGGGGGCTCGTGACGTCAAAGTTTGCTAAAATTGTAGCAAACTATGACGTCACACCGAACTTCAAAGGGCTATCTATATCTTTATCATTTTTTGTTTAATCGACAAAAGAAAAAATACGTGTCCAATATTTTTTGAATATCTAACTGACGGACTAATTATATTTTTTTAGGAAACTAGCCTATTGCGATATTATTTACATTGAAAATACTAGTTACAAAAATTATATCAAATATTTATTCACATAGATTTTTAATTTTTATACAAATGTACAAAACTTAACGGAAATAACTCTAGGCACTTAAAAATAAATTTTACATGGCGTTTTAGAGTTGGCGTCTTGGTAACTTTGGAAATTTGTATACTATTTACCATTTAATACTTACATATATTGTAACACATATACATATTTTAAGTACCTAATCAGAACAATAATTTATTTATAGGTAATAATGTCTAACATCATGATTTTTTACATGACTGCCAAAAGGAGAAATATTTTTCATGTAAGTATGTATGTATGTGAATTTCTATAATCCATCATAACTTCTAAATGCTTCAATGGATTTAGACTTTTGGAATATCGCTTCCTTCGCGCTCTCGCTCGCTTCGGTCGCACGAAAAAGTGTCACGCTCCGTTTACAGAACGTGACACTTTTTCGTGCGACCATCGATTTGTAAGACGTAACTTTTTTGACATGATACAATCACATTATATGTACAGTACGTTGGTTAATATCCATTCCAAGATTAAATATTCATAATGCAATTAATATTAAATCTTGGAAAAAATCTTATTTTCCTATTAGACGAAAAATTCGTATTTTGCTTAATGTTTTAAAGCAAAATTTCATTAATACATTTTGTAGGTATTTTTTTTCTGCTGATCGGGAAACTTGTATAAAAGATCCAGAATTATTTTGTCTCCTTTTTTTGCAATCCTGCATCTAGGTTTCTGACGAGGTTCAGATTTAGCTTGAATATGTATACAAAATATAAAAAAATAGCTCTGTTAGATCGTACCACTAGAGCTGCGCTGAGTGAGGCTAGGAGTCCTATTACTTTCGGCAGGTTAAAAAATCTGACATCAGTATTTGTCACTTTCATATACGAAAAACAAACAAGTAAGGCTAGGAAACTGGATAGTGGATGATTTCCTCGCCTACCGCTCAGCTTGCTCACACATCACTGGTGAAGAAGTTGTCCTAATGCCGTTTCAGATATGAAGTACTGTGTGTGATATTTTGGTCTAGGTCAGGCACCGCTAGTGCCCTAACTCCTGTAGATTCTTATCTTCCTCTTCCTGTTGTAACGCCTCTCTCTCAGCAGCTATCCTCGCATGTTGCTCAGCAATTACTCTGAAGAGCTGGGCGTGCTTCGCAGCGGCTAGAGCGACGGCTTCCGATTGGCGAGGGGATGACGCATCTGAAATCACAGTCAATGATCAAAAGGAGGAAGGAGATTAAGGTCAAAAATGGAAATTTTATCCGTTCATACAATAGAGTTGTAACTTTGACATCAAAACCCCTAAACAGAAATAGCATAAGTCAAAGTGCTAGAGTTTACAATATTATTCCCAGACTATTTTAATTTTTTTTCTTTTTCTTAATAACTTTCAAAAATGCATCGAAGTTCTTCGAAAATTCTACCTTATAAGAGACAATAAAGTTAGTTGAAAAATGTCTTGGAAATGATTTTTCCCTTTATCCTTATCTGTTCCTTATCTCTTACTTCCTTATTTGTTTGTTTGTTTGTTACGCTTTCACGCCGTAACTACTAAACCGATTATCATAAAATTTTGCATACAAGTTTTCTGGAGTACGGAGAAGGACATAGGCCACCTTTTATCCCGGGAAAAAGTACTATTCCCGAGGGATCGACATTGACGCGGGCGGAGCCGCGGGCGAAAGCTAGTATATAATAATTAAAAAAAAAATTATGGTGTCAAAACCTGTTAGCTAGATCCAGAATAACGGAAGCTAGTTTTGCAACTTTATACAAACAAAATACGAAAAATCTTGTTCCCTGACCTAATATTACCACACATGGCGATATCATTGAGTAGCATTGAGTAGAGGTACTGGAATCACTCAGTACAGAAACTAGAGATTCAAATAACTTACCAAGAGGATGAGGATGAGGATTTTGCGCATGCTCTTCAGCGATTTTAGCGTACAGCTGGAAGTGCTTGTCTTTGGCCCTCGCTACAGACTCGGAGTCAGCAGGGTGCTCTGGAGGCTGTTCGCTCAGGATCGGGTGGAATCCTTCCTTGTCTGCCACGTAGTCTACCGTGCGGACCTTGTGACGAGGGTCTACGTATGAGAAGGTGCCTGAAACGGGAGAATATTTATTTGTTAGATTAAGTTATCTAGACCTTTACAAATTAATCCTCTGGGCAACTGAATCACTTAACTATAGACAATATTTTTAAAATAGAAAATGATATGTTTGCTTTTCCTGAGTGTAAGTGGCCGACACTGGTGTCTGACTTTTCAAGCTGCCAAAAGGCATCTGACATAGCTTAACGACTGCCATCAATAATGACAACCGGGACCAGCGGCTTAACATGCTTTTCGAAGCAAGGAAGAGCGCGAGATATTGTTATGCCACTTGCGGTCACTCATCCCAGTGGAGACTGCGCCCAGGGCTTAACTTGCGAAAGCGCTTATTATACTCACGCCCACTAGGCCACCGGGCTCCTCAATGAGACGTGCAATAAACCTACATTTTTTTTTTTTACTAAATATTGAATTAGGCATTTGTCTCCCATCTCACCTGATGGTAAGTGACGATGAAGATTTTAAGTTGATACGAGTATTTCTTCAATCTCTATGGTCTTGAAATAGCTACCTAGCGCCAGCTCCAGCAGCCAAGCCAGCGCTGCAGGAAATTGGAACCCATCTTACCACCAACACCATCACTGACTTCCGTATACTGTCTATCAACATATCCTGAGAATTGTTCAGCCGTGTAAAAGAATATGTAAGGCTTTGGTGGGAGGGGCTGGTGATGATGAAATTCTGGGACAGAGCAGGTAGGATTCATTGCAGCTGGAGTGGACCAGGCAAGTAAAGAGACAGAAAAGCAATATTCTGAACTCTGATCTGGTAGATTTTTTTCTTCATCGTGTCGTTTTCAAATGGGATTTGTCATAGCATTTGATATATATAATATATGATCATCATCATTTCGAGTAGGTGTATGATCATCATCATTTCAAGTAGGTGTCACGGTCAATCGACCATGCACACCCTGGTGTCAGAGTTCTTCGGAATCGCCTCTCGGCCTCTGACGTGGTTCCTTTAACGACTACCAGATGGCAGCCGGGGCCACCGGCTTAACGTGCCTTCCGAAGCACGGAATCATCTTTATTATCAGAAAATCAGGTGATTCAAGCCTGCAATGTCCTAACCAAACTGGAAATAACTAAACAAAGTATGTAAGTTGATGATAATATATGATGATAATGACCAAGTTGGCCTCTGAAGTCAAGGGTTTCATTATCATTACGTGGAAGGGATAGAAATAGCAATATTCTCTGCTACAGCAACTCCACTCGCATCACTAACTTCCAATTGCTGTATATCACCATCGACTGGCAACCAGTCATGTATGAGATCATATAAAGGTTTAAGTGGAAGGGGTTTCGTAGAAGTAGTAAACAGAGACGCGTGACGAAACACTACAATGTCTATTATCCGAAAATATATTCTATTTTTATATCCCCGTATACGGGCACTATCAATATCTTCCCTGAACAGATGTTAAGCCTCAGGTCATCAGATGTGATATTTCTTATAATCTTGTAAAAGCTACTAGCTAACATCAACTTCAGTGTAGCTAGCAGCCAACAGCAATTTGGCCGTCAGAGGCCAAGAGGCGGTTCCGAAGAATTCTGACACCAGGGTGTGCATGGTCGATTGACCGTGACTCCTACTCGAAATGATGATGAACAGCAATTATCAAGAAAATTGGAAAGGAATTCATCTTACCTCTAACAACTCCACTGCCATCGCTGACCTCTGTATGCTGTCTATCAGCGTGTCCCGGGAACCGTCCAGCCGTGTAGGAGAACACGTAAGGCTTTGGTGGAGGGGGTTCGGTGGTGGTGGAGTGCTGGGACGCGAGGAGGTGGGACACGTCGCAGCTGACGAGCACCAGGCTTGTAGCCACGATGAGCAGCGTGGGGCACAGCATCTGGAACATTTGAACGGACTAGTGAACCTTTGTTCTTAAATACTTCCTTAGCATGTCATTCTATTAAATATATTTACGGTCCTTTTGGTAGTAGTCCTTTTTTTAGGAAGCGTACCCTTCCTTAAAAACTTCCGTTGCCAAAGAATTACATGGCAACTGTAATAAAATCACATGAAGGTCCTATTTTATACTATACATGGTGAAATTTTGATCGTTTTGGACCCTTAAAGGGGTGACTCAGACCATCAATATGAACAACTTTTTTTATGGGACCAATGTATACAATGTATACACGGAAAACCATGCAAAAAACCATGTATACACGGTGAAATTTTGATCGTTCTGGACCCTTAAACGAATGATTCAGCCCTTTGATATAAACAACTTTTCCTATGGGACCAATACTGGGAGCTCAAAAAAAATTTTGACGTTCCCATACAAATTGACCGGGCGGTAGAAATTTTTTATATGGAACTGCTTATTTTTTTTTTTTGAGTTCCCAGCATTGGTCCCATAGGACAAGTTGTTCTTATTGATGGGCTAAATGACCCCTTTAAGAGTCCAGAACGCTCAAAATTTCACCGTGTATACTGTGTATCGGCCTCGACGCACATACCGTGAACAGATTACGGACATTCTTGCCAAAGGGCAAGTTAGGAGTACCCGAAACCGACGAGCATGCATGAAGAGTGATGGATGTAGACGAAGCGAGAGAGATTTGTTAGAATCGTAGCAAGTAGAGGTCCCTAGTCTCTGCCTACCCCCATGGGAAACAGGCGTGATAGTATGTATGTATGTATACTATGTATTCATTTTTCAACCTTTCATTTTAGTTTCACCTTTCCCGATGTTTGTCTGTAATCAAATCTTGCGAGTTTTTGATCCACTTCCTGGTTACCGATTGAGCTTAAATTTTGCATGCATGTGTAAATAGGATGATATTACAATATTGTGGAATCGTTGTGTTGGTCTGATGATGGAGTCGGAAGGTGGCCATAGGAAATCTTAAACTAAACAAGGTACACCAACCGTGTTCGGGGTAATTTGATTTGTCTTGGAAAACACTTTACAGTGTGGATACGTTTATAATAAAAGCTTGACAAAACAAATGACTAGCTCCGTGGCGCAGCGGTCAACACGCCAGCCTGCGACACGGAGTGACCGGGTTCGATCCCCAGCCAGGTCAAGATGGAAAATGATCTTTTTCAGATTGGCCTGGGTTTTGTATGTATTTGTTAAAAAATATAGTATCGTTGAGTTAGTATCCCATAACACAAGTCTCGAACTTACTTTGGAGCTAGCTCAATCTGTGTGATTTGTCCGTATATAATTATTTAATTTTTAAAAAAAAATTTTGCAAAAAAACTTGTTTTAAGGATGAATTTGTGATATCGACGACGTGTGATATACAAAAATAAATTACGGCCAGGCAATTTCCTTGTGGAACATACTCTACAAAAATTTAAGACAGCTCAAACAAATTCTTAAACAACTTTCTTTTAAGGTTCTCCTACCATCTTTTGAAAATCTAAAAAAGACTCACGCTACTCGTATTGCCAGAAATTTCGCACAACAAAAGAAGTGCAGCACGTCCGCTCGTCTGAGGATCGGAGTTAGAACTTGTTTAGCGACCTTTGTAGCCGTGTGGTATCCGGCAGAGTAGAATAGGACCACTCCAAGTCTTCCCGTGGATGTCGTAGAAGGCGACTTAGGAAATACAAGCTAAACAAAGCTTATAAACATCTAAGAGACCTCTCCAACCCGTCTGGCCAGCGTGAAGAGTGTAGGCTAAGTCCTTTGGCTGCTCTGGCCAAGTATGGCCCTAGTAGTACAGAGAGGGTCGTGCTCCTGTAGTGGAGACTAAAAAGGACCTGATGATGATAGCGACCTTTTAGGTGTATTGCGTCACGATCGTGAGGTATCCGTTTGGGTCGGGCCAGTAAACTGGAAGCTCAAGTAACGACGAAAAAGAAAAACAAAATTTATCCTTATAATTTGTACATGCTTCTGCCCCATAATTGAGTAAATTTCCTCTAACTTATTCGCCGGTTGACTGGAAGAGATCCCATCTTGGGATAAGTCCGCCCTTGTAGATTGATCTTTCTTAACTGTTTTTATTATAGCTTCTTTCTATGTACAATAGAGATATCACAAACAAAACAAATATACATCTCAGCTACCTTATAATATGAAAAAAAAAACATAATAATTAAGAGGTCAGAGCCTGGCTGCCAAAGCTATTTAAAAAAATCGTGTTCTGATATAAACAGCATAAAAACCAACAGAGGTACACATAATACGAATAATATTGCAAATTTGTTCACCAAAAATACATGACCTTAATCAATTATGCCTTTTTGTTTTTAAGTATTTATCATTTTTGTTTGTGACCAGTGTTTATAGTTTTGTGACGTTAGTTTCGCCGTGTCTGTTTGTCTGTCCGGCCGTGGTTTTACTCAGACACTATAAGTACTAGAAAGCTGTAATATATATTTATCATCATCATTATAAGGTCCTGCTTAGTCTCCACTGCGGGAGCATGACCCTCTTTGTACTACTAGAGCCATACTTGGCCAGAGCAGACAGAGGACTTGGCCTACACTCATTAATATATATATTAATCATGCCGAAAAAGAGGTAAAATAAAATCTTAAAAAAAGTTTTTTTAAGGGATAGTTCCCATGCAGGTAAAGTAGGAGTAAATGTTTATAAGCTTATATATTTAATATTATATTATAGATATAAGATTATAAGATTATAAGATTGAATCTTGCGGTAGCTCAGATGGCAAAGCGTAGGTCGTGCATAGACCTAGGTCGCTGGTTCAAGTCCCTCCCGCATGAAATTTTTTCACCACATTTTATTTCTTAGTTTTATTAATAGTATATAAAAATAACATTGTAAATGCAAAATAATTTGATTAGTGACAAATCTAAACTTAGGTGCCAGATAAATATTTCCCAATAAAATAGTGATGTAGTTTATGCCACCTTGAGCTTTACTACAAAACTATAACCCTCAACTCTGCTGGCTCCACGGATGGTGTACGGTACATCGCAGATAACATCAGTATTTAAATGAAATCGTGCGGTGGTGCCGCAACATGATAACTAACGCTCGGTCATCGAGGATTATTTATTGCTTGTTAGTTTGTGGCTTGCTGATGCGGATGTTATTACAATCTTATTTAAACATATTATCATGCATATTTATCCTTTACGGGGTAGACAGGACACTATCTGACGCCATCGCACTCGCCACCGGAATAGAGTGTGTAGAGTAGAGTAGGATTAGCTCCGATTACTGGTGACGGCCCGGGTGGCGATCCCGGGTGACTTGCACCCAGAATAGGCCCTTCTGGCAACGTAGCTTTCGACCCATAAGACAAAATATGAGAGTTGCTGCTCTCCAAAGGCTTTTGCCATAGATACTCAGATGTACATGCACGTATACGCGGCCCATCAGGCAATATGGGAGTTTGCTATCTCTCCAAGCTTTGCGCACACAGGCAACGCCCAAAGCCGAGGCCCGTCCCTCCTGGGAGCCCTTTGGTGATGTTGTGGCTGAGGGCACTCTGCCCAGTGAAGTAGCAAAAGCTCACTTGGAGCTAGCTACATAGACAATTTAAAAAAAAGGAGACAGGGCCTCAGAGGCGGTATCTACAGATTTATCGCCCATAGGCAGTTATATTTTTGCTGCTTCGCATCGCCTGATTGTTGGCCCTATGTTAAAATTTGTATAAAGGGACGGTAAACATCATTTCACCCAAAACAATTTATTGGACTGATGATAACCTTAATGACAAACATATCTGGCTTGAGACTGGCATGGTAGCCTCTAAACGCATCTGTATTTTAATGTCATAATTTGGTTCATTTTGAACGTATTTTCTTTTTTTTATTGACATTCTTTCAATACAATTTGACATTGTATTCAATTTGAAATATGACATGACAATGTAACCTCAGTCCACATATAAATATATGTAGTTTTATGTAATATACTATAAATTATACGTTGACGTCTGTAGAAAATGCGCTGTGCAGTTTGTTGCCGTTTCTTCTGCACTCCGCTTTGGAAGCGGCTCTAAACTTAGCTTTAAGTAAATTAACGTCAACAATATTTTGTTGTAAAATAAATGTTAACGTTCACCAAATGATATGTTAAGTATCTTATGATGAATAAATTATATTTGACTTTGACTTTAACCAGTGGTTGTTCCGAAACGCAAGTTGTATTTCGATTTTGCATATATTAAACATAATATATAGCACCATACAAGCCTGAAGAGCCAATCTAAAAAACAATGGCAAAAGCCTTCGTTCCACAACTTTAGCGTATGAAGAAGAAAGGTACTTTCAAAACGTACTGTACGCAACCATTTAGGATCCAAGGTGTGGGGATGAACTTCCTGTGAATGGCTTGAGGCGCGATGGTAGAAGGTGGCAGTAGGCATCATATAAAAAAAAAATCAAAAATCAAAACGTTTCTTCAGAAAATAGGCATTTGCAGGCATTTTTTAGGATCTAATTTAGTCATATTCATATTATTAATTAATGTGCAAAAGCTACAGACTACTAGCCTTTTTTACTAGTCTACTACTACATCATGTCAAACAATTCCTCGGAGCACAGTCCATTGTCCAAGCGATAAAACACACAGAGAGAAGCAAAATCTCTGTTAGTAATGAGAGAAAAAAATGTTCAAAATAAACTTAATTATTATTATGACATTGCAAAATTCAGATGCACTACCATTGTCCTGCGCCAACAAGCTCATCAGGTACAAATGTAGAAGTGTTATGTAGGTTCTTGTAATTGCTACCATCAGATGGGACCGTGTGACTATTCTAGACATTTCCAGCTATCTGGCCAATCTGTACACGAAATCGGCATCAAATGAGAGAGATGTTACCGCTGCGCTCACGACTTCTTTCACAATCACTTTATTTGTACATCTGTCTGTTGTTGCTCTGTCTTAATTAAGTTTACTTTGTAAAATGTCTTCCTGAATTTATTCCATGTATTATAATACTAGTTTATTATCAAAGTCATTATTAGAAAAGTATAGTGAGCGAAGTATCGTCTTTTAATAATCCTCGTAATTCGATAATTAGCAGAGATTAGGTGATTTGTACTAACATCATCCGCTCTTATACACATTATGTAATAGATTAAACTGTTTTACCATCTCAGACCCATTCTACGTTCACAACTACGTACATATTTTATTTTATTTCCAAAACAAATCAATACGCATCTGCCAATATTGTTAATAGATTCAGGTGTTACTTTGCGGAAGTCAAAGCTACATTTACTTTGAGACAATTTACTTTACGTGCTTCCGCCACCAGTTAGTTCATGCAAACTATTGCTGGCCAGCGCCCACCCACTACTGTTAGTCCCTTCATACCCGCCACCAATAGTTGATGCATGCAACCCTGGTCGATACTGCTGCATCCGTTGAGGCTGCAGCAATGTCGGCCGTCGTGCTCGCGACACGTGTTTCGCCTCTACACGAGGCATCTTTTTCATTCGTTGCTTGTCATTCGAACGATCAACATCTAGGTTTCACTGCCTGAAGATGCCTCGTGTAGAGGCGAAACACGTGTCGCGAGCACGACGGCCGACATTGCTGCAGCCTCAACGGATGCAGCAGTATCGACCAGGGTTGCATGCATCAACTATTGGTGGCGGGTATGAAGGGACTAACAGTAGTGGGTGAGCTCTGGCCAGCAATAGTTTGCATGAACTAACTGGTGGCGGAAGCACGCAAAGTAAATTGTCTCAAAGTAAATCTGCCAATATTGCATCAACTATTGGTGGCGGGTATGAAGGGACTAACAGTAGTGGGTGGGCGCTGGCCAGCAATAGTTTGCATGAACTAACTGGTGGCGGAAGCACGCAAAGTAAATTGTCTCTAAGTAAATCTGCCAATATTTTTATTAAGTTTGTTTTGTGCCACTTCAGACCATTTCTTTTCATGGCTCGTGATATCATCACACCAACGTTTTCGAGGCCTACTTCTTGGCACAAAATATGGATGTTTGGAAGGAAATGGGAGAGACTTTTGCCCAGCAGTAGGACAGTATTATATAGGTTAATGAAAAAGAAGTTTGTTTTGGAAATAAAAGCAAATTATTTGTTTCAAGTATCTTTTTTTGCTTGAATAATCTACGCTAAAACAAAGTATGTTTACCGTTTTTACGTTAAAAACAAGTGAGTCTAGCCAAGATACTTGTAGTTCAAATAGAACACCTGATTTTACAATGTCAAATACATTGATAATCTGATAGGTAATGGTTTCTGATGTTTTCGCGATTCTTACACATTTAAATAAATAATGTAATATACGCGATAATACCGTATTAAAGTGATTTTATTTAAATCTGATAGGTGTTAAATGGTTGTACTATCCACTAGCTGAGACGCAATTTTTTTAAATCTATGCACTAGCTCATTTTTCAATACGGTTACAAAATTGACATGTAAATAATCTTTCTTTTTCTTTTCATCATTGTCGTGTGCCTGAATTCAGCCGTTTTACATTTTCACCTGTTCCCAGACCTTTGTGAGAGCCTGTCCACGTAACCTTGACCTCCGTCATGACTGGCTACTGTCACTTTCGTTCTCAAGCATAGTACTCGTTACTAACAGTTCTGTAACAGAGGTTACAGAAGTTATAATATATTTATATTTTAAAGAACCAATCAATTTATTCCAATCTTATTATTTATTTATTTTTTTACTAAGTATTGAAGTAGGCATTTGTCTCCCATCTCACCTGATGGCAAGTGAAGATGACGACGAGGATGTTACATGTCTATCCAAGAGATACCTATTTATTCTACTTTTGAATGTCCTGGGACTGTACTTGTTTGGAAATATAGAAGCAGGCACTTCATTCCACACCTTAGCTAGTCGAACCAAAAAGGAATTGTCGAAGCGTTTAGTTCGACTCTTTGGTATTTCAACGACAAAAGAGTGAAATTTTTGTCTGCGACTCGTAGTACGGTGGAGGAATGGTGAGGGTTCTACTAGCTCAGAGAGCACTTTCGCACACTCTCCAAATTGGATCCTATAAATAACCGATTGGCAAGCGACTTTACGGCGATTAATATCAAATTTTAACAACTAAACAGCATAAAGAGACAAACCATGACTTATATAAAATTATAAACTAAACTGAAATTATGATTGATTAAACCGTCGGTGTCTTTCTTCCTTTACTGAATTTACAAATTAAAATGCCTTTTCATCTGTTTCTCACACCTTCGTGAGAACCTGTCCATCTGTTCTTGACCTGCTACTATTACCTCGTCCATAAACTCAGTAATTACTCGTAACTAACGGGTGTTTTTTTTTTGTAAGACGTGTATGTAACTATTACAAATATTTGTCATTGAACGCTTTTTGTAAAAACTGCTTCCTTGCCCAGTGGTTAAGGCGTTTGCCTGTAGATGGTCGTGGGTCGATTCCCACGGGAAGCATACTTTGTTTAGTTGCTTCCAGTTTGGTTAGGACATTGCAGGCTTGATTCACCTGATTGTCTGATAATAAAGATGATTCCGTGCTTCGGTAGGCATGTTAAGCCGTTGGTCCCGGCTGCCATTTGGTAGTCGTTAAAGGAACCACGTCAGAGGCCGAGAGGCGGTTCCGAAGAACTCTGACACCAGGGTGTGCAGTGCATGGTCGATTAACCGTGACACCTACTCAAAATGATGATGATGAACTTTCGTACTTTTAATACATAGCTCCTTGGTTTAAATTACATTGTTCCTAAAATTTTCAGAGCTTCGTGAGACCTTGTCCTCTTGACCTTGAACTCTATTATGACCTGCTACTATTGCTTCATCCATAGACTCAGTAATTACTTGTAACTAAAGGGGGCTATGAAGTTATATAAAAAAAAATAAAAAAATGTGTTTAACTAAGTTCTTGTCATTGAAGCGACTTCCATCATTTAAATACATAGTCCTTTGATATGAATACTGTTATTTCAATATCCCCGAAACTTTCAGACCTTCGTGAGAACTCGCCCACCTGACCTTGGCCTCAGCCGTGACCGGCTACTATCACTTTCCGTTCCCAAGCACATTACTCATTCGCTATCACCGACATACGTTTTTTATTGGTTTTGTGTATAACGTGATAAATATATTTTGGTGTTTGCTCGCAACTTTATCCCCGTGTATTAAGTAACTGTCGCATTCTGATCCAACCTAATCTCAACCCTAACTGATAACTACTCAAACAAGAAAATGTGCTGGTATATTTTTTTTTTAGAATATTGATTACGTTTGACCTCTATCTTGCCTGATGGGAAGCAACGATGAGGTCTAGGGTGGTACACGCAAACTCAAATACGCCTATTCACTCTTGCCTTGAAAATCTCTAAATTGAACGAGTCGGGAAACAGCGACGCGGGGAGGGAATTCCAATCCTTTGCGGTTCGCATATTGAAGGAGGAGGCGAATCTAGAAGTACGATGAGCAGGAATATCGACCACATACGGATGAAATCCTTGCCCACGCCGTGTCTTCCGAAGGTGGAATGGTGCGGAGGGAATTTGATCGTGCAGTTCTTGTTCACTCACCGAAATGCAGCCTGTAAAACACACACAGACTTGCTACTAATCGGCGATGTCTGAAGCTCTGAAGCCGTACTGCCGTAAGCAACTCATCATCAATATTTCTTGGTTTGTTTTTTTAAAAAAATGTCATAAACATTTGAAGATACTGAGATGTTTTATTAAAATGATATTTTTCAAACAGATACACGACTCTGCTCGGAGGTAGGAAACAAATCTACAAAAAATCGAGTTATTCCGGTCTGATCCCCAAAATCTGATACCCTAGTGGATCCGTTTTATTTTTATTAATTTCTATTCCGTTCTGATCCACCGTGCAGGGGATCAGTATAAATATTGAAATATTGTATTCCGGTCGGATCCCCAAGCATATTTTTAGTACAGTCACTAACAAATATTTGAACTTACGAAATATAGAAATAGGATGCAATAAAAAAAAAATTACATTGCATCTTAAGAGCCATTAAGAAAGTATAGCGTTGCAAAATACAAAAATTCTATTTAAAATATAAAATATTTGAAGTGTTTTTTAGTTTTTTTTTTATTTAGATTTTTTTTTCGTTAAGATATTTTTTCTTATTTATTTTTCTAGTATAAATCTTTAGTTGTCGATCTTAGGATATATATTTCCCTTTTTACTTACTATTTTATTTTATGTTGCCTAGAAACTAAGATACAAATTTATGATTATCTGTGATGATTGTAAGTAATAAAACTGATAAATGACTATTGCTTATAGTAAGTTTTTATTTGATATATATTTAGTTAAGAACTATGATTACTGTGATAATTGTCTAAAGAATGTTTTTTTGTTAAGTATTTGATTTTTCGCTGGTTAATTATTACTATTTTATTTTATGTTGCCTAGAAACTAAGATACAAATTTATGATTATCTGTGATGATTGTAAGTAATAAAACTGATAATTTTATCATCGACAACTTTTTTTTTTCTTGAGTGTACTAATCAGGTAGGGGATCAGACCGGACTAATCAATTTTATAGTGGATCAGACCGGACAAAAGTAATAATAATAAGGAAAAGTGGATCCGTTTGGTGGATCAGACTCAAAAATCTTATTAAGTTAAGATTGTATATAATAAGAATAGCATTGTGAATGGAAAATAAAACACTTATAAATATAAATAAATAAATATACATCTAGGGACATATCACACAAATTGAGCTAGCCCCACAGTAAGTCGTGAACTTGTGTCGTAGGATACTAATTCAAGGATACTATATTTTATAATAGATACTTATATAGATAAACATCCAAGAACCAGGTCAATCTGAAAAAGATCGTTTTCCATCATGATCTGACCGGGGATCGAACCCGGGCACCCTCGTGTCACAGGCTGGCGTGTTGATCACTGCGCCACGGCGCTCGCCGCTAAACAGTAAGGATGATATAATTGTTATGTGTTTTACAAACGCGTTCGCGTAGTTTAACCTGTTTTAATCAAACTACATAAACTAGTATAGTCATGCATGCTACAAAAATGCACGTTGATCTCTTACTGGGAAGATTATGGCTTATGGCCTTGATTAGTTGGTTTTCGATAAATAAATATACTTATATGGACAAATCACACAGATTGAGCTAGCCCCAAAGTTCGAGACTCATATTATGGGTATACACGATACTCGCTCGATACACGATCCAAGGCCCAGCCGGCCTATTTGCTAACTTAGTGGACAGCGTTTTGATAGTCACTTCAAAATACATTGCGTTTTATAAATCTTAAATAAAAATAGTCAATCATGCAAAAGCCGCAATGTATTTTGAAGTGACTTTCAAAACATACACTGAGTTAGTAAATAGGCCGACAGGTCAATCTGAAAAAGATAATTTCCCATCTTGACCTGACCATCATCATTTCGAGTAGGTGTCACGGTCACGGTCAATCGACCATGCACACCCTGGTGTCAGAGTTCTTCGGAACCGCCTCTCGGCCTCTGACGTGGTTCCTTTAAACGACTACCAGATGGCAGCCGGGACCACCGGCTTAACGTGCCTTCCGAAGCACGTAATCATCTTTATTATCACACAATCAGGTGATTCAAGCCTGCAATGTCCTAACTAAACTGGAAACAACTAAACAAAGTATGCTTCCGGTGGGAATCGAACCCACGACCACTGGGTCAAAGGCAAACGCCTTAACCACTGGACCATAGAGGTTGTTACCTGCTGTGACCAGGGATTGAACCCGGGAACTCATGCAGCACATGATGATCACGAGGCTACAGAGCTAGTCCATTCAGGAATTCTATTCTTTCATTTGGGTTTCGTGCGCTACTCGGGGCGGGAATACTCCATACTCCTTTTATGCAACGGTCACACCTACACGGACTTTAAGTATGACTGTATGAGTGTGGGTTTGCCATTGAAGTTAGAATACAATGCGAGACATCTTCGCTAGTGGGAGGCATGAATGGTGATGTAGGAATCATCACGTAATTATTTATGTACTATTTATTTTTTTATTTAACTTTATACACAACACAGTGTGAAGGCGGACTTTAAGCCAAAGGCTTTTTCTGCCAGTCAATCAACTGGGTGATGCGGAGAATTGTCGGGGTAGTACCAGTTTATAATTCATAAAAATAAATAACACAAACTAGGATCATAAACTACATACATATTACGAACAATCTGACAGGCATTGTAGAAAATGAGCTTTCACTCTATTTTTAAATTACAAAAAACTATTCGATCATGTTGCATAGATACATACATATTATCGCGTCTTTATCCCTTACGGGGTAGATAGAGCCTAAGGCCATAACATTCTTGATATTTTTCTTCAATAGATTCAGCGCAAGGCCAAATTTCTAGCCTGGTTGGTACCTCTGGTACAATGTACAAGCTTATATATGTTCCGGTAACTGCTTACATCAGATATGATCATGTGACAAGACCGTGTGACAATTTTAAATATTTTTCTTCAATAAGATCGAGGGCAAATGTCTGGCCTGGTACCTCTGGTACAATGTACAAGCGTATACATCATGTAACATAACCAACGACGTTCCCGTGAAGGTGTGACTCAGCCCATCAAAATGAACAACTTTTCCTATGGGACCAATGCTGGGAACTCAAACTTTTTTTGACATTTTCATATTAATTGCCGGGCCGCGGCCAGAAGAACACTTTTGTATGCAAATGAATTTGTTTTTTATGAGTTCCCAGAATTCGTCAAGCAAAACACTATCTTTGCTCTGGTCAAATTGAAATATCATTTCATCATAAGATACTTTACATATCATTTGGTGAACGTTAACATTTATTTTACAACAAAATATTGTTGACGTTAATAATTTACTTACAGCTAAGTTTAGCAGCTTCCAAAGCGAAGTGCAGAAGAAGTATATGTTGTTTCATCGCTTTGTGAGATATGAAGACATTATTTTTCTGGCTTCAAAACAATCATTGTTTTTTGGAGATCTCCAGATCATATTTAAATGGCTTCAAAGTTCCATAAGCTCTTAATTTAATAAAGATTTTAAAAGATTCGCCCTGTGCATTTCAATCTACCGAAGTCGTTCCAAATCGAATAAAACCTTAGATTAAAGAAATCCTTACTAATATTATAAATGCGAAAGTGAGTTTGTTTGTTTATTTGTTTGTTTGTTACGCTTTCACGCCGTAACTACTAAAACGATCATCATGAAATTTTGCATACAAGTTTTCTGGAGTTCCGAGAAGGACATAGGCTACTGTTCCCGAGGGATCGACTTTGACGCGGGCGGAGCCGCGGGCGAAAGCTAGTAAATAATAAATACAAAAAGACTAAAATTGAGCTAGCCTCACATTTGTTGTGAATTTATCATCATCATAATCATCATCAGGTCCTTTTTAGTCTCCACTACAGGAGCACGACTCTCTCTGTACTACTAGGGCCATACTTGGCCAGAGCAGCCAGAGGACTTGGCCTACACTCTCCACGCTGGCCAGACGGGTTGGAGAGGTGTCATTGATGTTTATAAGCTTTGTTTAGCTTGTATTTCCTAAGTCGCCTTCTACGACATCCACGGGAAGACTTGGAGTGGTCCTATTCTACTCTGCCGGATACCACACGGCAAGTGAATTTATATCTTGGGATTTTTATTAATTTGCTTTATAAATAAGCTTAAAAACTACTGCAAATTTAAAAGATGAATCTGCGTGTTGTAATCCATATCCTTACAAATATTATAAAGCGAAAGTGAGTTTGTTTGTTACGTTTTTACGCCGTAAATACTGAACCGATCATCATGAAATTTTGCATACAAGTTCTTTGGAGTACGGAGAAGGACATAGGCTACCTTTTATCCCGGGAAAAAATTCCTATTCCCGAGGGATCGACATTGACGCGGGCGGAGCCACGGGCGAAAGCTAGTTAACTATAATATTAAGTAAACCATCCAGAATCCTGATGTCGGAAAGCTTAACGAATACAAAGACATACTCGTATCGCCTTCAAATTAAATGTCAATGTATCTCAGCAAGTCATGATGTTATCGACCTGTAATAGATTAGACATTCAAACGCAAAAATGTCCTTATCGGAGTTCCGGGTCCTAACAATAGTTGCAAAACGTCGGCCTCCGCCTTGCTCACTGGTTGGGTAACTACGCAAGCGTTGTTGGTTTGTGGGGGAAGGTAGGTACGTTGTAGTCTTATCAATACTTGATACGCTGCAGTGTAATATCCCGTGGCATGTTTTGATTGATGCCTGGACCTTAATATTATGTATCTTATATAACTTTTAAAATAGGTAGTACTTTTCTACTCTTGCAGACTTTAAAAATTTACATACGTTTTCTATGGTAAACCTGAATCCAAAATATTACTGTCTCCATTCAAAAAAACCTATGAAGGACTAGGAAGCGTAACTCTAATGCAACTAACGATTCAACATCAGTCCCATTTACGCAAACAAACTTAACTCAAATCACAACAAAAAACTTACGCACTCATAGACGAAGCAAGTTTGCGAATTTTGCGATTGACCGCGTCAAGGTTACGTGGCGGTGTCAACGTAATATCTAATGAACGCTATGGTGTCAACATAGCGGTGATAGGTAGGCAACAGTTTGCCGCGCTCGCTATGATAAGTTAATCCAGGGTCACATTTCCGTCTTTCCTTGCGTTTCCTGCACCACTTTACTACACGAGAAGTATTTTTTTAATTTTAGTTTTATTTAATTAATATGTCGTTAAATGATTTTATCGACGCGTCCTTCCGTCACGTAGCACTTGGCAGACTAGTTCGCGAAAAAATATACTTTTTAAGCCTGGCCTGCTTTGATCTACTTTGCGTGGTGTCAGTTTCTGAGCGCAATGCTGCTTCCATAGTTTATCTAATTCAGTGACTGTCTCACAACATTTTATCCATTTGTTTGTGCTATGTAAGTCCTCCTCGTAATAACTGCTGGATGGATTTAGATAAATATTTACAAAGTTGTAGCTTATACAGTAGAATATAACATAGAATACAAATTACGCGGACAAATACACGAAAAAAGCTAGTCAATGCTGTATAGTTTATTACTTACTAGCAACCCGGACCCCAGCTTCGTACGGGTGCAATGTACAAATAAACCTTCATCTTGAATCACTCTATCTATAAAAAAAGCCACATCAAAAGCCGTTGATGAGTATGCACTTTTGCATATTTCAATATGTCCCCTAGGTGAATTAACACGTTGACGGACACTGAATGAGACACAATATAAGTTTTATTATAATGTATGCTATAACAGATCTAACTATGCTAGCAGCCCATAAAACTATTTGTTACTCTGTGAATAACGTTGTGGGCTACGTTATTGATAACTCTGTAGTATGTTTAATTGTACTATTACTTATAACGTAGCTGTTTGTTGTTCTAAATTAATAAAATGAAAATAAAAAAATAAAAAAAAGATCATTGTCTAGGAAAGAGTTAACCTCTTTCCCTAGAGCTTTAAAATAACTTAGCACGACTTTAGATATTCGGAAAAGTAAAAGCATTTTGATTTTATAATTGATTTTTTTAAGGCTATATGTATATTATTGTAAACAATATCTAAATTTGACTCATTTCCCATCTTGTTACAAGATTGTCATCATCATTTCGTGTAGGTGACACGGTCTATCGACCACCCTGGTGTCAGAGTTCTTCGGAACCACCTCTCGGCCTCTGACGTTGTTGTTACAAGTCGTAGATATAAAAGGCGGGACCCCCACCACATCCTACGATGTGGTCATCGCTATCCGCACATTCCTCGTCAAGCCTCGGTGAGCTGTGAGTGACAGCCATGATTATTATTAACTACTTCCTCATTTTGTAACCATTATCGGTGGTCGGAGCGAGAATTCTTTATCAAAGGAAATATTGGTTAGTACTGTTTAGGACGATGGTAGTTTTGGCAAGGTGTTATCATCTTTCAGCACATTCGACAGCTCCGTGGCGCAGTGGTTAACACGCCAGCCTGCGACACGGAGTGCCCGGTTTCGATCCCCGGCCAGGCCAAGATGGAAAATGATCTTTTTCAGATTGGCCTGGGTCTTGGATGTTTATCTATATATGTATTTGTTATAAAATATAGTATCGTTGAGTTAGTATCCCATAACACAAGTCTCGAACTTACCTTAGGGCTAGCTCAATCTGTGTGATTTGTCCGTATTTATTTATTTATTTTTATTATCTTTGACATTTCCACGACGTTCATACAAACTAGAGTTACTCTACAATTATACACAGAGGGCGGTACGTGCAACTTTTATCATCATCATCATCAGGTCCTTTTTAGTCTCCACTACAGGAGCTCGACCCTCACTGTACTACTAGAGCCATACTTGGCCAGAGCAGTCAGAGGACTTGGCCTACACTCTCCACGCTGGCCAGGCTGGTTAAGAGGTCACATTTATCACATTTAAGGCAATACCACTGTAAATAAGGTCGTTCTGAACCTTATTTATCTCGCAAAATACTTAAATTAGGAGTTTCAAATCTAAGTAATATGATTTTTGACTATTTCATCTCCAAAAGTGTAAGATGAAAACATGTTTTGATAAAATTTTCTCGATACAAATATTTTTTGAAAAATGGTCTTCGTTCGCAGAGTTTTTGTTATTGTAGCTCAAATGCGACGAATGAAATAATGATTTTTAGACTAAAAGATTAACCGGTCTGATTTTATATAAAATAGAAATAACGAATTTGGCGCTTACGTTTTTTTCTTTGAGCGACTCGAGACTATCTCCTATCTCATCATTCACGGGCTAAACCGCCAAGCGCTATCCCTTGCGCGCACTTGATCAGTCTGCGTACGCCTTTGCCGAGCGATGGTACCAAACATTTGAGGCCTCGTCTTAACATAAATAAATATATACGGACAAATTACACAGATTGAGCTAGCCTCAATATACTAACTCAATGATACTATATTTTATTTAAAGAAATACATATACAAGGTCCATTTTAATTAAGCATAAATATTTTAAGGGCTGGCTCCCATAGGTCAAAGAAATGCTTTAGTAGCTTTTAAGAAATTGACAAGCTAGTTTTCTTTTGTATTAAAATCGATAAATTGTCTGTTTTGATCGTCGAGGTCAGTGACCTAGTGTCCGTAGTAGATAATAGTAAAAATTTGTTGGCCAAGAAAGTGTTTATTTGTACACAAGGTGATTTTTTCATTTTTTATTTTAAATGTTCAGGTCCAGTTATCTCAAAAACTAGCGTGCCTATTTTTTTCATTTTGCTTCTAAAGTATTTTTCTAGCTTATGGAAGTCAGCCTTTAAAATATTTGCGCTTATATAGATAAGCATCCAATGCCGAGGCCAATCTGAAAAAATCATTTTCCATCTTGACCTGACCGAGATCGAACCCGGGACCCTGCGATACAAAGGCACTCGCGTTACTTACCACTGAGCCATTACAATAAATAAAAAACAATAAATGGGTTTAAACTGTTACGTAATAACAGCAAGGCTTTGACAGATATACTAGCAGCCAGTAGCGGTCAAGGCCGTCGCAAATTTCACTAAAACTGGCGCCGTCTCGCGGCCGTCAACACCGACTATGGATATGATACGAGTGTAGGCTTTCTAAAGAGAAGTCCTTATTTAATCAAGGATTTAACTGTCACAAGTCACAACAGTACGCAGAATAAGCACTTAGTTCTTTAAGGGTTCGTACGACCTCACACTGCTTTGCATGATTGTCTGTAATATCAATAATAATGAAACTCACGTTGAAATAAAAATGCAGCAAAGTTCAGGACTAACTCTGGTAACTATCTTACTCAAAATAACGATTGCGTAAAATTTTCTTTATAGAAATAAATTGCTAAGTTGCCTCCAAATCACGTCTAATTTACTCGGTATACAGCGGTATTCACCAAATACATTAAAATTAACCTTGGAACGTTTGATTATAATTGCATTACAGATAAGGCAGCCATCATGTATTTTTTTTCGAATAACCCTTGAATATTCTTTCAAAACGATAATATCCAAAGTAGCCACCCTTAACAGAACCAAATAAAAATGTAGTTTTATTTTTGCTCGACATTGATAACAACAATCTGTTGCCGCTTGAAATATTTACATAATATTAAGTTCTATTATTTCCTTTCAAAATAAATAATTGAATTAAAATAAATATTTAAGGGGGGCTCCTATAAAACAGACATGACGTTTTTGTAAATAATGGTACGGAACCCCTCGTGCGCGAGCCCGACTCGCACTTGGCTGGTTTTATTTTGATACAATAATTCAGAATCTATTAACCTTATTGCAAGACACTGTCCTATTTACTATGAATCACCCAATAAAATCCTTACTAATATTATAAATGCGAAAGTGAGTTTGTTTGTTTGTTTGTTACGCTTTCACGCCGTAACTACTTAACCGATCATTATGAAATTTTGCATACAAGTTCTCTGCAGTACGGAGAAGGACATAGGCTACCTTTTATCCCGAGAAAAAGTACTATTCCCGAGGTATCGACATTGACGCGGGCGGAGCCACGGGCGAAAGCTAGTAGAATATACATGGTGAAATTTTGATCGTTTTGGACCCTTAAAGGGGTGACTCAGACCATCAATATGAACAACTTTTTCTATGGGACCGATGCTGGGAACTCAAAAAAAATTTCGTCATTTCCATACAAAAGAGTCCCGCCGCCCGGCCAGTTATATGGGAATTTCGATTTTTTTTTGAGTTCCCTACATTGTTCACATGGGAAAAGTTGTTCATTTTGATGGTCTGAGTCACCCCTTTAAGGGTCCAAAACGATAAAAATTTCACCGTGTATATTCCTTTAAAATGTAAAATTTGCTTCTAAGGAAAGACATCAACGAATCGATATTTGTATTAAAGAATACAAATATCGATTCGTTGATGTCTTTCCTTAGAAGCAAATTTTACATTTTAAAAGAATATACACGACGAAATCAAAGGATTTCGTCCAAAATCTAACTTAATACAAGCAAAGGCCAAACGAATGCAATTTAGTATTAGAAAACATTTACTTGTTACCTTTGGCCACAAATTATGAGGGAGGGGGTGTCTGAGGGAAGGGGGTTGACGGGTTTGATGGATGTATGTAGGAGGTGGTCTTGGGGGGCGAGAGAACTAATTCAAAAACAAGACAACAGTGTAATACGATTTGCTACAACTAGCACTGGTTGGGGCGCCCGTAGAAATCTAACCCAGGGTGCCGATAGTGCTCAAGCCGGCACTGATACAGATACAAGCTCAAAGTCTATGGTATATCGTACGAACATGATTTGCCTACGCGGGGTTGGGCAACAGCGCCCAATAAGTAGGCTAGCGTTGGATCAAAGCCAACCTGTTTGGTTCCTGCTTGCTTTGCTTTCAATTATACTCAACAAACACTTGAATTAGTATCGACTGCGTACGAATTCTTATGACTCTCCTTTGTAAATTACTTATTCTTTTATTTAGTACTCGTGCTTACTGTGACCCCAAAGCACAGACTATGTAGCCTGGTTTGGGGCCTCTGTCATTTGTATTAAGGTTGTATTTTAGTGCTTAATCAAAAGACAATTGTATTAAGTGCCAAAAATAATTGAATGAAATGTAAACGGGACAAATTCGAAAGCAAACCAACAAATCGTTTTTTAAAATCGGTTCGATAATGACGGAGTTCTGAGAAGCATCATCATCATTTCGAGTAGGTGTCACGGTCAATCGACCATGCACACCCTGACCTGAGAAAAAAAATACAACCGAATTGATAACCTTATTATTTTATTATTTTTCTTTTTTTTTTAAGTCGGTTAAAGATACTAAATATGTGATTTCACTACTCTGTACTGTTCTAATATACCTATTTACACCGAGACGCAAAGAGTGTGACTTGTCACTGACAAGGTATTTTTACCAATATACCTACCTATTTTTGAGTGCTTTTTCTATAACACAAAAAAAATTGCTCAAGTTCCCCATTTTTAGTATAGTTGCCCTGCCTGTGTCTAGAGTTATATAACCAATTAAATCCGTTACCTCGTTTTAGGTAAAACGCGTACAGTATACCATAGAACCTCCTCCTTTTTTTAAGTCGATTAAAAATTAAATTCAGTCAGACTAAGTAGATTAATATATATTGCAAAATATTGTGACTTTCTGCAATTGATAGCATAAACTAATTATTATTTTATTACTCTAATTTTATTAGCCCAGTCAATATCGACATCAATTATTGCAAACGTGAATGTAACGGCGATTTTTAGGGTTCCGTACTCAACGAGTAAAAACGGGTCCTATTAATATCGCTCCGCTGTCCGTCTGAGATTTGAACCTGCGACCTTAATTCGTACATAGACTAAAGGTCGCAGGTTCAAATCCCGCCCGCTTGAAAATTTTTAACCATATTTTATTCCTTCTTTTCATGGCTCGTGATATCATCACACCAGCCGGCCTATTTGCTAACTCAGTGTACAACGTATTGATAGTCACTTCAAAATACATTGCGTTTTATGTATCTTAGATAAAAATAGTCAATCATACGAAAGCCGCAATGTATTTTGAAGTGACTATCAAAACGTTGTACACTGAGTTAGCAAATAGGCCGGCAGCGCTTTCGAGGCCTAGCTCTTTTTCTGTATCCATCTTCCACAGAAGTGGCACAAAATAGGGATGTTTAGAAGGAAATGGGGGAGACCTTTGCCCAGCAGCGAGACAATATAATATATAGGTTATAAAAATATTTCTTAATTTAATAAGAGTACATATTGGTTAGTAAAAAAAATATAAGTACAGTAATACCCTCGTAAAAGCCAATTGTTGAGAACAACATAAAAATATCGTCCTACCAGGACCGATGTAATATTAAAAAGTTTGTGTGTTGTCTTTGACATGGTGTTGCCGTCTCGCTTTGGCTTTGAGCATATCTCTTCCTCTTCTTTGCCAACCTTCGACTAAGACGCACGCGTCCACTATTGTGAGTATTTTTATTAGTTCTATTTAAATTTAAGTATATTGTGAACATTGCTGCACAGTCGTGCAATAAACGGTGTGACGGAAGCGAGGCATTTTATTTCCAACTCCTGGCGGGCACCCTACATCGGCGCCTACGAAACAGTCCGCTAGGTAACCTCGTGGAAGAACCTAAGATTTCCACACCAATCAAGGTCAAACTATCGCTCCTGATCTGCGGTCTGCTGTCCACACACTATCGATGTGTCAAAAATCTGATTTGTAACACTTGGTAATAGAAGTTACACTACACCGTCAAATTACATTGTCAATTGCATCATAGCGTTGCTCTTTTGCAAATGTGCTAGTTAAATGGGTCGTTTTGAAATTAATAATGCGACGTTGTTTTTGTCAGTTTGTTTCCTGTAGCGGAACGAAATAACTCAAAACTAAGGATAAATAAAACCGGCTAAGTGGGAGTCGGATGCGGCGGAGGAAGAAAAATGAAAATGAAAAAATGAAAAAAAAAATCGTACCTTTATTTTCCGTACCATCGAAAAAATTCAGCTATAAAAGGCCACAAATACGAGTACAACATTTCTTACTATGCTAGTTGTTTTTCGTGTGTGTGAGTGGCCAACTCTGCGTCAGATTTTTCAAGCTGCCTACAGGCATCTGAAATAGCAAGGGCCCATACTACCTCACACTGCTTTGCATGATTGACTGTTATATCAATAATAAATAAATACTCAAGTTGAAATAAAAATGCAGCAAAGTTCAGGACTAACTCTGGTAACTATATGACTCAAAAACACGATTGCGTTAAATTTTCACGATAGAAAAAAATTGCAAAGTTGCCTCCAAATCACGTCTAATTTACTCGGTTTATATCATTATTCACCAAATACATTAAAATTAACCTTGAAACTTTTGATTATTATGGCATTACAGATAAGGCAGCCATCATATGTTTTTCTTTTTCGAATAACCCTTGAATATTCCTAAAAAACGAAAATATCCAAAGTAGCCAACGCGTTTAGACCATCCGCGTTTGTATCGCCACGCCACCTGGCATATGTCGGGTTCTTAACGACTGTCGGTAATTATGACAGCCGGGACCAACGGCTTGACGTGCCTTCTGAAGCACGGAGGAGCTCAAGATATTTTTATGCCACTTGCGGTCACCTATCACAATGGGTACTGTACCTAGGGTTACTTTACATGCGTAAGCGTTATTAATGTTCATGACCACTGGGCCATCGATCTCCTCAGTTCTTACTAGACCCTAATTTATAGTTCGCATTTATCCTATTTCATACATAAAAAAAAGTATGGCTATCTCCACAAGAGAGGTTCTCTTGTGGAGTTAGCGATACTTTTTTTCATCTTTTTTTCATTCTTAATCATCTGTGGTTTGTACGTCTCCGTAATAAATTAGCAGCAGAGTTCTTGGCGGGAATTTCGGCGGACTGCGCGGTTTTGGATCGGATTGCAAATTGCTTCTAGTGGTTTTATAATTTTATTTTTTATTTTTTTATTTTATTTATTATCACAAAATCCACAGCTCTTATAAATTTTAAAATAGTTTCTTAGCTTTAACACTGACAGCCAATTACGGATTTACATTTTTTAGGTATTACATTGAGTGAAATAAAGACGCATTAATAAAACAGTTTTGACATATAAGGAACATTGCGCATAGAGACTAAATTACAAATTATGTGGTACATAAACTATGTACTTTCAATTATGTGCATTGCATTTTTCCTGAGCGTATATTTTTTTAAGTGAAAGAGATCGATATCAGAGAATTTAGTGTTATAAGTTCGATGTAATCTAGTTATTATAGCATTCATGGCATATTTAGTTTTCGCAAATCGAGTATGAAAGAGAGAGGTATGACGAGTTCGAGTAGAAGGAGTAAGGAACCTTATGACCTTATTTGTCAATTCAATGCTGTCTATGTTACCATTACACACACCATACAAAAATAAAATATCCAGCAGGACTCGACGGTTCTCAAGAGTTAGTATGTGGTGATGTTTACAGGACTCATTATAGTCAGAGGCAGTATGTTGGGTCAGGTAGTTCAGACGTTTTATGAATTTTCTTTGTACATATTCAATGGCCTCAGAGTTCGTTATATATTGAGGGTTCCAAATACTACTACAGTATTCAAGAGTACTACGGACATATGTATAGTACAGAATTTTGAAACAGTTGACATCTGTAAACGGACGACTAACACGAGTTATAAAGCCTAGGTTCCTATATGCTTTTAATGCTATATTAGAAATGTGCTGTGAGAAGGTTAGTTTGGAGTCCAAGAGCACACCTAGATCCATAACTGAGTCAGCCGTGTTGATTTTGACTCCGTTTATATTATAATCAACAATGATTTTCTTTGTTTTACGAGTAAAACGAATATGCTGACATTTATTAACATTGACAGTAATATTATTAAGGGCAAAATACTCCGCGAGGCGGTTCAAATCTTCTTGCAATTGCATTGCATCTGTTAGGTTTTTTATGGGCAAATAAATTTTAGTATCATCTGCATACATTACAAATTTCGCATGAATAACATGAATGCCAATATCATACAAATAAAGTACGTAAAATAAGGGCCCTAAAATCGATCCCTGAGGAACTCCGGAGGGTACGTCTACAAAATCTGATCTATGCCCCCCAAGAACAACCGCCTGACTACGATTACGAAGATAGGATTCAATCCATCTAAGTAGATCACCACATATACCGACTTCCGCCAGCTTGCGAATAAGTATGTAATGATCGACGCGATCGAAAGCTTTTTCGAAATCCGTATATATTACGTCAACCTGACCGCCCTTGTCCATATTATTAAGTATATCATCAGTGAAAATTGCCAAATTAGTGTTAGTGGAACGTCCCTTTACAAAACCATGCTGCTGTTGCGGGATAACAAGCTTGATGGCATTATAAATACGATCATGTGCAATGGTTTCAATCATTTTAGCTAAAACGTTCAAAATAGAAATTTGTCGATAGTTTTCTATAAGTGTTTTTAAGCCTTTTTTGTGGACTGGTACAATGTGAGCGGTTTTCCACACCTTTGGAAAATAACCTTCATGAAAACTACGATTAAATATATAAGATAGTGGAGCTGCTAGAAATTTGGCAGTTTTAACAAAGAATACAGGAGGTATTTTGTCACTACCAGCTCCTTTATTGCAATTTAAGGATTGTAATAATTTTAGGCATTCATCCTCGCTAGTTACTATTGAATTAATTAAAATTTGATGTTGAATTAAATCAGTAGATGTGTAATAGTTGTTACTAACATTACTAAAGTTTTTATGAAAAAAATTATTGAAAGCAGCACATATCTCATTTTCATCACTTAACGGGGAGTTATCATATGTCATGTTCTTAGGGTAATTGGCCTGACTTTTCTTTTTAGATTTTACATAAGCCCAAAATTTTTTAGGATCATTTTTTATTGCACTTTCAGATCTTTTTATATAAGAATCGTGACATTTCTGTTGTAAAGCCTTCTGCCTGGAACGTAGTACAGAGAAAGATAGGTAATCTAATTCATTTTTGAAACGTTTCCATTTTTTATGAGCTTTATCTTTTTCCTTGATTACATTGATTAATGCTCGAGTGTACCATTTAGGGTAGTCAAATTTATTCGAGGTCCAAAAATGAGGAACATACTTATCAATTACAGCATATAAGGTTCTATAAAAAATGTCTACAGTTTGCTCCAAGTCCGATGAGCCAAATAAATCAAGCCAATCTATTCTAGATAATTCCTCATTAATGTCATCATAATTGCATTTATGATATCGATATACCAGGCGAGGAAAGGGTTTGATGGGTGGGGATAAAATGTCAGATGTGTTAATTAATAAGGAGGGATGAAGAGGATCTTCAGGTACCAACGAAGTGTCAGAAAGGGCCACTTCCAAATTGAAGTTAGCAAAAATTAAATCTAATGTATTATCTTTAGAGTGTGTAAAATAATTATATTGTTTAAAATTGTTAAAATATAAGGAATTTATCAATTCGATTCCTGCGTTCTGTACCTCAACTGTTTCTTTATGTACATGTATAGGCTTACCTGTTTTCCACTCAATACAAGGAAGATTGAAATCTCCAGCTATAAGAAAATAATCATCGGGATGCGCGCTAACAATATTTGACAGAACCTGCAAAAATTTATTAATTCGATCCGGTCTCAGGCGATCAGGCGGGATGTAAACAACGGCAATATGAAGGTCCCGTGCAGTGGGCGAAGACAAAGCACGACGAGGTATGGTTAACCACATGCACTCGACGCCGTCTTGCTCCCACTCAGGCCGGGAGATGGCCTGCAGTCGCGACGCACACAGCACCATCACCCCGCCTCCAAGTGTGCTTCGGTCGCACCGCAACACATCAAATCTATGATTACATAATTCAGTGTCTAGTATGCCATCGTATAACCATGTCTCCGTTAAAATTATTATGTCAAAGTCGCAAAGTAATACATTATTATACAAAACATTTGTTTTTGTACGGAGCCCGCGAGTATTTTGGTAAAATAATTCTAACTGTTTATCAAGGCCCGGATTGACATTACTTGATAACTATCTGTATTACTTTTTATGGCCCCATAACAAATAAAATAAAAGCTTAGGATTTTAAGAATCTCTAAGAATAAAGGTAACTTAGTATGAAATGAATAAAGTTGCAAGTACAAGGTATAATAAGTCATATTAATATAATTTATATATATTGCGATGAGAAACGTTATGGTATTGCGTTGAATATTATGTAACTTTGCATGGTATGCGATGGTGCATCGAACTGATTGCCGGCACCTTGCTAGTACGATTATCTCAATAAAAATAAGGTTGTTACGATTAATGAAACAGTATGATATCGATCTCTGATACGCGTGCATTATTTTATTGCACCTAATTTTACACAAAAAGCAATGCATAGATTTTTTGTAGTTTAACAGAATATTAATTAAAAAGTGACATAAAATCTCATAAATGGATACTTTAAGTTTTAGTGAAATGTTAAATAACAGTAGTCGAATAATAAGATTAAAATAATATGATTGTTGGTTGCTCAGGAAATGCAAAATATTTTTTATGACTAATGAGAGATGTTTGTGTATAGTGAACAGTGTGAACATACAAGGATATATTAAATTCGAGGTAACCACAAAAATATACATTTTTCCAGATGATAGGCGATAACTCATGTAATTTTGTTTAGGTCCGCGTTGCACAATATAGGCATTGGCGGTGAGGTATCTGATTTTCTTACAAAGATAGTACAGTTTTTTGTCCAGACATATTTATAGTTACATTCTTTAGCCTTAACTTTACACGACTTTAGTAACGATTTGTTTTCTTTAGTCAAATGTTCATTAACATATATAATGTTATTTTGATTGGCATCACCACCAATGCCTAAATCACGAGGCTTAATCCCGCGGTATTTACGGGCCGCCGCCACTATGCTATCTTTCGTAGACCGATGCTTGAGCCTAGCGACGACGGTGCGTCCGCTGCTACCACTGGCTGGTCGCCGAGGTTGAACGCGGTGGGCAAACTCAATTTCAGACACATCAAATGGCACTCCTATGTGTTCTGCAATCTTGACAACCAGTTCCTCTGTGCTTTCGTCCTTACTTTCAGGCAGCCCCACTATTTCCACGTTTTGTAATCTAGACCACTGCTGTTGCCGTAACAGCTCGCTTTCAACCATCTTGAGACGATTTTCATTATCAGCCAAGTCGCGACGAAGTAACGCATTTTCATCTTTTAAGGCCTTTGTTTCTGCAGCCTGGCTACTTACAGTTTTTAATAATTGCTCGTAACGATCGCTCATAAACGACATCGATGTCTGTAGGCTTGTTACTTGCTCACAGAGTGGCTTGATTTCGGGAGCAAGTGCATTTTTTATCATGATAGGCATTTCTTGTCTTATTAGTTTTAGCATAACCTCAATCGAGGACTCACTGGGTAACACACTACTATTGCCTCTTTGATCTTGCGGCAGTGTCCTTGTTTTCCTCGTTGTAATATTGGACGACTCGGCGTCCAGGGAAGACGCACCAATGGAGTCCTGTTGCTCCTTCAGGGGAGTGTTACTATTGTCACCCTTAGGTTGTTTAGCAATGCAAGCTGGGCAAACCCAACGTGTCTGTTTCTTAAAGTTCGATTGAGTCAGACCAACACAGAGATAATGATAAGGTTTAGCGCATGCATTACGGGTACAGATAATTTTTTCTCCAGAGCTGACGGTATTATCACAACCGGCGCACAGAGCCATTTCTGCGTTGTTACCTCTAGTCTCGCTCGATGATTGGTTGGGTGGCCACGGCAACGTCCCGATAGGCACCGACAGTAGCCGAGTAAGCAATGTTCGGTCACACAAATGAGATGAGTGTATACAGCGCCTTGTTTCACTACAGGTGTTCTAAGTGGACACGTCCGCTCACTACCGCGACGCGCGATAATGAAACATCATGGTGCGGCTGTAGTAAAACTTGGGCTTGTTTTTGTCAGCCTGGCTGCGTTGTCTATGATCAAACCAGTGGTATTGTAGAAATAATCGCAAGGGGCATCGAATCTACGAAATCAATTAATGAAATCCTAACTATCCTAACTAATATTATAAATGCGAAAGTGAGTTTGTTTGTTTGTTTATTTGTTTGTTTGTTTGTTTGTTTGTTTGTTACGCTTTCACGTTGTAACTACTGAACCGATCATCATGAAATTTTGCATACATGTTATCTGGGATGCAGAGAAGGACATAAGGTACATTTTATCCCGGGAAAACATACTGTTCCCGAGGGACCAATATTAACGCGGGCGGAGCCGCGGGCGAAAGCTAGTATTTAATAAATAACAAAATTTCGTTTATAAACAAGACTAAGATAAAGCGTGGGAAATTTCAATTAACATGTAAAAGCCATTAAAAATTTGTAGCACGTATGACAGAATAGAAAAAAGCGCTAAAAGAAACACGTAACATATAATTTTTGACATTAATTTGTTTTAAGCGGCAACTTATACATGGCACATTCATTCGTTTGGACCCTTAAATTCATGATTCAGCCCGTCGATATCAAATGAACAACTTTAGCTATGGGACCAATGCTGGGAACTCAAAAAAAATCACAGTTCCATACAAAAATGTTCCGTCGCCCGGTCAATCCTGATATAGGAAACCGTTCGTTGTTTTGAGAATATGAGATGAAAAATATCTTTAATTTAGCTGTTGCCCGCGACTTCGTCCGCGGCAATTTCCGTTATTATGATTAATTATTATACATGAATAATTTTCCCCCGTTTTCAAAACATTTTTTATTGATGCTTCGCTCCTATTGGTCGCAGCGTGATGTTTTATAGCCTAAAGCCTTCCTCAGTAAATGGACTACCCAACACAAAAAGAATCTTCCAATTTGAACCAGTAGTTCCTGAGATTAGCGCGTTCAAACAAACAACAAACAAACTCTTCAGCTTTATAATATTGGTATAGTATAGACTAGCTTTAGCCCGCGGCTCCGCCCGCGTCAGTGTCGATCCCTCGGGAACAGTTCTTTTTCCCGGGATAAAAGGTAGCCTATGTCCTTCTCCGTACCCCAGATAACGTGTATGCAAAATTTCATGATGATCGGTTCAGTAGTTACAACGTGAAAGCGTAACAAACAAACAAACAAACTCACTTTCGCATTTATAATATTAGTTAGGATATTAGTTAGGACTAGCTGTTGCCCGCGGCTCCGCCCGCGTCAATGTCGTTCCCTTGGGAACAGTAGAAATTATAAAAACTCCATACAAACCCCTGCCGCTTTGCTTTTTCCCCGTAAGGGGGAATTTAATATATTTCACCTGCATAGGTCTTTAGCCCTTAAGGAGGGGATTTTGCCCATTTCACCTACACAGATATTTTTTTATTGTAATAAAGAACTTCTTATTGTCATATTTCTAAGTAAATAAAAAAAATCCATACAAACTTTACCCCACCTATTCTACCCTTTCAAGGGGAAATTTTAACTACACAGATCTTTTTAATTTCAACGTAAACATATATACTTATTTTTATACTTCTATGTCCAGAAATGAGAAAATTTCCATACAACCCCTTTGATTTTCCAAAAATCCTTTCTTAGTGCTCATTTACATCATAAAAAGAATCCCTGTGCCAAATTTCAGTTTCTGCGCACAGTAGTTTCGGCTGTGCGTTGATATATAAGTCAGGTTTGCCTTTGGCCCGCAGATCCACCCGCATAAGTGTCGATTTCTCAGGAACAGTAGAATTATTAGTTGAACCCGGAATACATTAGTTCATGACTTTCAATGAAACACCTTAATATTGAATTTCAATTGAATAACTTCAAAAACGGAAAGTTTCATACTAACTTTGCATCCCCGTTATATACCCTTAAGGGATGATTTTTGAGAATAATATTTTACTCGTGTTTCATGCCTTTTAGTAAAGAACCTTCATGCTGAATTTCATTCGACTAACTTCAAAAATGGCAAAGTTTCATGCTTACTTTGCACCCCTATTTTACCCCCTTAAGGGATGATTTTTGAGTAAAATATTTTACTCGTGTTTCATACCTTTCAGTAAAGAACCTTCATGCTGAATTTCATTCGAATTACTTCAAAAACAACAAAGTATCATACTAACTTTGCAACCCGTTTTTCCCCCTAAGGAGATGAATTTCCAAAAATCCTTTCTTAGTGCTTCCCTACGTTATAAAGGGAAACCCTGTGCAAAATTTCAAGTTCCTAACCCTTATAGTTTAGGCCCTGCGTTGATATGTCAGTCAGTCAGTCAGCTTCTCCTTTTTTTTAGTATGGATTACTATGGATAGTATGGATAGGTATAATGCTGTCGTATAATGATGATGAATTGACTTTGGATTTTAATTTTCTTATGTCACTTATTATTTTATTTTATTTTTGCTATATGTTTGCAGGCAAACTCATGCCTTGAGTTCATTCAAATGACGATAACTTTTTTTTTAATGAACCGATTTTGATGAAACAAACTTTAAATGTTAAACTGAGTTAAAACAAAGCAATTGGTGAAAGTTTGAAGTAAATCGGTTCAGTATTTTCGGAGATAATCGTGATCATACATACAGACAGACAGACAGACAGACAAGAAATTCCAAAAAAAATTTTTTGCTTTCTATTATTCTTTTTAAGTGTCCCTCTATCCATTTCAGTCAAAAATTCGAAATGTACAGACAAAATATTTTTACTGTTTTATTATATGTATAGATGTTTTATTATATGTATAGATAACATTGGAACCAAGGAACCATGTTGAATACTCGTCTATGTAGCTGAAACACGTAAACCAATAAAAATGATAGCGCGGGCATTCCTGTTGATAAGAGAGGAATAAGGAGTGTGAACAAAAAACAAGAAATGCAAAATCCATACTAATATTATAAATGCGAAAGTGAGTTTGTTTGTTTGTTACGCTTTCACGCCGTAACCGGTTCACTAACCGATCATCATGAAATTTTGCATATACGTTTTCTGGAGTACAGAGAAAGACATAGGCTATCTTTCATCCCAGAAAAAATAATGTTACCAAAGCAGGCAAAAACTAACCGACAAATAAGGAAAAGAAAGATTTTCATTTAAAACTTATTTCGGCCTACTAAAAGTAAGGCCTGGAAACGACCTCCATTTAAGGCACCTACTTAACAAATTCTTAACACGCTCAGTCTGACTTTTTTTACCTTATAAGTTCCAGACTTGAATGTCAATCGAAAACATAGAAACAAAACTTTATGACTCCTTGAGACTCACAAAAGACGTTGATTTGTTTTGTTACCACATTCCATTTGGTGTTTTGCATAATTTGTATTAAGTAATATTAACATAAAATTCTAGATTTTTCGTTTAAATTTATTCTATTGTATCACTGACAAAGATGTGGATAAACAACAGAATAGGCAATCATCCTACGATGAAAATATACATCAAACTGTTGTTAGCTTATCCTAACTAATATTATAAATGCGAAAGTGAGTTTGTTTGTTACGCTTTCACGCCGTAACTATTGAACCGATCTTCATGAAATTTTGCATACAAGTACTCTGGAGTACCGAGAACGACATAGGGTACATTTTATCCCGGGAAAAAGTACTATTCCCTAGGGATCGACATTGACGTGGGCGGAGCCGCGGGCGAAAGCTAGTTATTAAACATTTTTTAAAGCAATTTAACCAACAATTTATTGATTTTTATAAGAAATCATAAATAAAATAATAATATTTTTACGATTTACCATGTGATTGAAAACGCACGGAATTGGCTGGAGCAAAAGTGGCGTCACCTGCTTGTAAACAGTAATATCAGTCGAAGTTTAGTTTGACAGCTCCAACAGGGATTTACAAGCAGGTGACGTCATGACAACACGTGACGGTCTGTAGCGTTTTGGCGGCTTTATTATTTACTAGCTTTCGCCCGCGGAGCCGCGTCAATGTCCATCCCTCGGGAACAGTACTTTATCCCGGGATAAAATGTACCCTATGTCCTTCTCCGTACCCCAGATAACGTGTATGCAAAATTTCATGATCATCGGTTTAATAGTTACAACGTGAAAGCGTAACAAACAAACTCACTTTCGCATTTATAATATTAGTTAGGATTAGGATTAAAATTTTAAACTTTAAATTGCATGGAAAGAAACAAATTTACTAGACAGTCCAGATTGCAAATGTATTAATTATGCTATTATGAAATAATATAGATTTACGAACTATATAAAGACATATTTTTTAAAAACTTGGAATATACCCTATTGTAGCGTGCAGAAAACACTTCGTTTTGGCCGAAGGATAAAAAATCCACGTAAGGATAAAATGCTCACGTAAGCTCATTAAAAGTGCTTACGCATGATAAGCAACCCTGTGCGCAGCCGCCACTTAGATGGGTGACTGCAAGTGGCATAAAAATATCACTTTTACTCAATTAAGCACTTGGCCCCGGCTGCAATCATTGATGGCAGTCGTTAAGCTATGTCAGATGCCTTTAGGCAGTTGGATAAATCCGACACTGGTGTGTTTGGCACTTACACACACAGAATACAAATAACAGGGATATTTTTTTTACATACATATTATCTTGTCTTTATCCCTAACGGAATAGACAGAGCTTAAGGCCATAAGACCCAAAGACAACGTTTAGCGTGTTGGTGGGCGAATAGATGGAAAACAGAATCCTAATAGGGATGGGTTTTGATTTTGAATTGATAAGTTCTTATTTTTTAAGTCGGTTATTAAGAGAGTCTTACGTACCTTTCACCTACCCATAAACAAAATATAAACATACTCATAGTTTTAAAGCACATAAACCATTTTTTGTAATCGAGTAAAGAAGATGTTACTCGCGGCGCCCCAGCGTCCGTCGTCCTTGGTTCAGATGTTAAAAGTAAAGGTCCTAGGTTCAATCAAATGTAAAGGTTACTTTTGCTTGCGTCATCTAATAATTTACATCCTCTATCTTCCTTAACGCCTATTACAAATACGCTTTAGTTAAGTCAAATCTACATAGATACTCGTACAATAATATCGTCTATGACAATAACACTAAATTTTCATGAGAAAAATAAATATAAACAAATATACATCATGTATGGCCAAGTATGGCCCTAGTTGTACAGAGAGGGTCGTGCTCCTGTAGTGGAGACTAAAAAGGACCTGATGATGATGATGATACATCGTGTAACATAACCAACGACATTCCCGTGAAGGGGTGACTCAGCCCATTAAAATGAAAAACTTTTCCTATGGGACCAATGCTGGGAACTCAAAAGGAAAAACATTTTCATACTAATTGCCTGGCCGGCCGAAATAAATATAAATATAAATATATACGGACAAATCACACAGATTGAGCTAGCCCCAAAGTAAGTTCGAGACTTGTGTTATGGGATACTAACTCGACGATACTATATTTTATAACAAATACATATATAGATACACATCCAAGACCCAGGCCAATCTGAAAAAGATCATTTTCCATCTTGACCTGGCCGGGGATCAAACCCGGTCACTCCGTGTCGCAGGCTGGCGTGTTGACCGCTGCGCCACGGAGCTAGTCACGGAGCTAGTCACGGAGCTAGGCCGAACACTTTTGTATGAAAAAGTATTTTTTTAAAGTGGGCCCATAGGAATACTTCATTTTGACGGGCTAAGTCACCCCTTCACGGGAACGTCGTTGGTTATGTAACACGCTGTATATGAACAAATCACTAATTATTAATAGCTAGCCAACTGAAAAACGATTCCATCTTGAGCTGTCCTGGGTGGGACACGGGACCTCTGGTGTGGTGGCTGACATGATGACCACTAAGCCACAAAGCTCGTCTAAAAGCGTCAGGGATATATATACATACATAGTATCACGTCTTTTTCCCTTGGGGGATAGACAGAGCCTAAGGTCTATAAGACCTTTTGGCCACATTTAGCATATTGGACGGCGTGTAAATAAAAAACGGAATCAAATAGTGATGGGTTGCTAGCCGCATCGCCTAATGACATGATTCCGCAGATTTTAGCCCAATCCCTCGATCGACTTTACTTAAGGATATAAAGAAACAAAATCGTGGCAAGTTATTAAATTAGGTCCTATTAACTGGCAATTGTCTAATATCGCTCATTCCCCTGATCAGCGTTAGTTTGTTTAGCTTTTGAGTGCCGAGATAAGCTAATTAGTAATCATTTTTTGATAAATGGAAAGTATTTTCATATATTATCTGCTCGACCGTCCTACCGATAGTATTAAGTAGCTGATGCAGCGAATTTCGCACCGTCTCTTTTTTGGGTAGTCGGGAAAAAGTAGCTTATGTTTATCCACGGTATCAGCTACCTCAATACAAAATTTCTTTAAAATCTGCTCAGCCTTTCTTGTCAATATATATATTTAAGAAAGGCTAAGCAGATTTATATATAGATTATATATTTCTTGTAAAATAAATGGTGATACAAACCCGACTTTGTTTTATTTAGATTATTAGGTAAAACCGAAATAAATATGAACAGTGTGACCCACTCCGGAAATATTAAATTTGTGCAATCTCTCAAGGCGTGTTTTTATTTTTTTTTTATAAATATGTAAAAATTTAAGTTCACTGTTATTACAATTGTATCCAATCATAAAATATTATAAATGAGAAATTTTGTTAGGATCCTAACTTGTTCATGCAAAAACTTCAGAAAGAAAGTTGATGATACAATTTAATAGCTGAGACATGACAATAGGACTACGCTATTTATTACGAGGACGAAGTCACGGGAAAAAACTAAAATAATCTGCTAAATTCTGACTTAAATCCTTCAAAATAACAATTCGTAAACAACAAAACAATTTGTAGTACCAACTGACTGTTATAAACTCAGTACAGTAATCAGCTGATACTTTATGGGAAGCTAATAGTGATGACTGCATTCAGGTATTAACATGGTTTCTCGTCGTTATAAAACAACGTGTTTTTGTTGTCGTTATCTAACGCTATTAACATTTTCTATCACGTGTTACGATTTGCTGCATATTTCAAATTCTTTTACACTAAAGAGAATATTTCCACATATTTTTAAGAAATCAAAACAAAGGTCCTTTAAATGTATGTATATGTGTCGCACTAAAAACACAACACATTCGTTGTGGTAATTGGTATATATATGTACGTTACCTGAAACAGCTAGGTCACAAAACAACACAACACTCACAGTGCAAAGTGGGCCTGTCCGCCTGTCTCGAGGAACGCGCGGTACTGAGCGACTCACAGTGAAGGTGAATCCTCAGAGGTGAACGGGTTGAGCCGTTGAACGTTGTACGGTGGGTCACACTGCAGGCGTCACTACGGGTGCTATGTCATGTGGGCCCAACGCCTATTGCGTACGATTTTTGTCAGGCTCATCACAAATATGGCGCCACAGGTTTATTCACATCACAACTATGCATTCGCCATATTATGAGAAAGTAAAATTAGTATTGACGAAAAATAACTTATTTAAGATTTAAAAAAATATTTTCGTCTTATATAAATAAATAAATATATACGGACAAATCACACAGATTGAGCTAGCCCCAAAATAAGTTCGAGACTTGTGTCATGCATGGGATACTAACTCAACGATACTATATTTTGTCACAAATACATATATAGAAATACATCCAAAACCCAGGCCAATCTGAAAAAGATCATTTTCCATCTTGACCTGACCAGGGATCGGACCCGGGCACTCTCGTGTTGCAGACTGGCGTGTTAACCACTGCGCCACGGAGCTCGCCACATCAAAACAATATTTTTAAATTTTCATTGGTTTTAAAAACTTTAGGCTAACGCCATCTAGTGACGGGTGGTAAAGTCTGTAACTATTGTACTTCAGCGCCCTCGCCGCCGCCCATAGTGGCAGTTAGAGGAACTAACTGCCACGACCTGCCGGCATGCTTGCCAGGTACTTTGTACGTGCTTTTAACAGGCCTTAAGTTGGGCCAATATGTTTGTGTCAGATTGGATTATTATTTATTTATTTATATTTATTATACCAACCACATAATAAGTAGTAGTACTTACAAACAGAACTCGCGCTCTATAAAGGTATTCAAAGAAATATAAACTCAATGTACTTAGCAATCTGCGTCAGAACGCAGCACCTTTTTGTTTAGATGCCGACAGAATCCATTGCAAGAGAATTTTATTCTTAAAGCTCTGAACAAACATGCATAAATACATACATACATATATACATACATAGTATCACGTCTTTTTCCATTACCTTAGACAGAGCCTAAGGTCATAAGACCGAAAGGCCACGTTTAGCGTGTGGGTAGGCGTAAAGGTGAAAAACGGAATCAAAATAGTGATGGGTTGCTAGCAAAATTGCCTATTGTAATGATTCTTAAAATTCTCGCCCATTCACTTGACCGGCTTCTACGGTCTGCGTGGGATGAGAAGCCGCTAGCAAATTCTAAGTTTTTTCTTTACTTCCAGACCAGCATGGCAGGAAAAGATGCATTTGGCTAAAATGAGAATGCTGAGGTGCATGTGTGGAGTACTGTTACAAGGATGGGCAAGATCCGGCACGACTATCAAAGAGTACATATTACCAATATACTACTGTGGCAGTATACTCTTTGATATCTTGCCCTTGACTTGATACCTTTATTTTAATGAATAATTTGAGTGCGTTTGACCTCTATCTTGCCTGGTGGGAAGCAACGATGAGGTCTAGGGTGGTACACGCAAACTCAAATAATGCCTATTCACTCTTGCCTTGAAAATCCCTAAATTTTACGAGTCGGGAAACAATGACGCGGGGAGGGAATTCCATTCCTTCGCGGTTCGCACAATGAAGGAGGAGGCGAATCTAGAGGTATGATGAACAGGAATATCGACCACGTACGGGTGGAATCCCTGCCCACGCCGTGTCGTCCGAAGATGGAATGGTGCAGGGGGAATTAGATCGTGCAGTTCCTGTGCGCACTCACCGAAATGCAGCCTGTAAAAAACACACAGACTTGCTGCTAATCGGCGGTGTCTTAGGCTCTGAAGCCGTTCCGCTGTAAGCAACTCATCGTCAACGAGTCTTCTGGTACATCTATCGATACCCTGACAGGCAAATATAACGATCACTGCTATTGCCTGCGCTTTGAGCCAGGCTGTTGCATCATTCGATTTTAGGCTTTTGCTAGGTTCTGTACTAATAAATAAATATATACGGACAAATCACGCAGATTGAGCTAGCCCCAAAGTAAGTTCGAGACTTGTGTTATGGGATACTAACTCAACGATACTATATTTTATAACAAATACATATATAGTTAAACATCCAAGACCCAGGTCAATCTGAAAAAGATCATTTTCCACGTTGACCTGGCTGGGGATCGAACCCGGGCACTCTCGTGTCGCAGGCTGGCGTGTTGACCACTGCGCCACGGAGCTAGCCATAGTACTAGGGTGCCAACCCTGTTACTAAGGTCGCTGTTTGTCTGCCCATCCGTCCGTATGTCTGTCACAAGCCTGTATCTATTGAACCTTAAATCAATAGTGAATACATAGGCACTTGACGTCACAAAATGTATCTAAAGCCGCTATTAAAGGGTCCCATTCAAGGAAATGTTATGTAAGCGATTTATCTTGATTCTGTCGACGGTGCTGCAAAATTACTTAGTCGTCAAAACACAGATAATTTGTAAAAAATTTACGACTCGCACTGGCCAGTTTTATTAAGTTGTAGCACAAATTATTTGCCATGTATATAGTGACAGGTGTTTCTCCAGCAATAGTAAGTGCGACCGTGCAACGCTGCTTGCAGCCGCTTGCGACCGATTTGACAATAGTCATACTCATATCATAATCGCACAAAGTTAAATATTATCAGAAAAATATAAGTCAGATTTTAGTTATTTAACTATTTCTTGTTATCTTTTAATAAACTCTGTTTATTTCAATTACATATCGTGAATTGGACACATTTTGTTTTCTTATCTTCTTGTTATAAATATGATTATAAGTAATTATGAAGTCTTAAATATAAACATTCTTTGTGTTTTAATATAGGGGTAAGTGTATCTTAATTACTATCAAAATATAAAACATGCCAAGGAATATCAACTGCATAGGTACAGTAAGTAAAGTAAAAATATTTTAAACTAGCTTCCCGCGACTTTGTCGGCGTATATTACAAGGTGAAATTGGATTCATTAGCATACGTTTAAGGTGTGACTCAGACCGCGAATCTGAACAACTTTCATTATGGGACCAACTCCGAAATTAAAAAAAAAAATCTGCTGTTCCATAGATTTTGACCACGTACCCACCACGTACGTTCTCTTCCCGCATAGATCGTAAAAACCGATCGAGGGAATGGACAAAATCGGAGAAATCATGTTAATAGGCGATGCGGCTAGCAACCCATCACTATTTCGATTCCTTTTTCCACCTAATGCCCACCAACATGCTAAACGTGGCCTTCAGGTCTTATAAACCTAAATTTTGCCGGTAGCTAAAACCTTGGGGTAGACAGAACCCCAAGGTTTTCGCTACCGGCGAAATTCATTTTTGCTAGTAGCATGAATAGGCCGGCTCGTCCGGGGAAGTACCACACTCTCACAGGAAATCGACGTTTGAGTAGGAGCTTTACCGCTTCTATGCTTCGTTCGGAGTGAGAGACTTCCCCCATTTCCTCACCCTATGTCCTTTCCCCAACTCCTTGAAAGGCCGGCAACGCTCCTGTTACACCCTGGTGTTGCAGTTGTCCATGGGCAGCGCTGGTCTCTTACCATCAGGTGACTCGCTTGCTCGTTTGCCGCAAGATATACCTAATAAAAAAAAGTTATACTATGTATATACGTATGCATTATAGCCTATGTTACTCGGTGATAACGTAGCTTATGATAGGTGAAAGAATTTTTAAAATCGGTTATGTAGTTTTTGAATTTATTAATTACTAACTAACGCACAAACAATCAAATATTTCAGGCCGTAATTCGTAATTATTTTACTACTAGGATACGTTTTTATTATACACATAGGTCAGGGTTGTTGTCCTAAACTGCTTGTCCAGTGGTTGCAAGGCAAGTATGGCATCGAGCTGCTACTTGCTTTTCCCCCATTCTTCCGAGTGAGAGACAGAGAGAGAGAGGAATAGCATCCTAATAATTTCCTTCCGTTCCCAAATTCAAAAAATCATATCCTTTCCCGGCTTAAAAATGCGTTAAATAGGCAGCAGCGTCAGAAGCACAAGAAGCCAAAGAAACTGCGCTCGCCAACCCGCCTGCCAAGCGTGGCAATATTCCAAGTATGGCAATATTCCTGGAAGAGGCGTATGTCCAAAAGTGGACTTTTTACGGTTGAAATGATGATGAATGACGTAAACCTTTATGATATTAAGACACATTTTTTATTTACGTTGATTTTATTGGTGTAAGTGAATGTTACCCATAAATTTTGTTGAAATGGAAGGACTAGGTTTAAGTAAATTACTAATTAAATTGTTTTAATGGATATTTAAAATATTCTTAACTAGCTTTTGCCCGCTTCTCCGTCCGCGTTAAATCTCGGGAATATAACTTTTTCCGCGATAAAAGTAGCCTATGTCCTTCTCCGTACTCCAAAGAGCTTGTATGCAAAATTTCATGATGATCGGTTCAGTAGTTATGGCGTGAAAGCGTAACAAACAAACAAACAAACTCACTTTCGCATAGTAAGGATGCTGTAAAAATATCTTGAAAAAAAAAGTTAATATTGTAAAATATTTTGGTACTGTTTTTATCCTATGGCATTCTTTTACAGTGGTTCATAAAGTCTCATATGGTCAATAACTGGAAAAGTTTAAAAAAAAGTGATATACATCGTAATTTTGAATCTATGAGCTACAAAATGAAAAAAAGAAATAAAAATTAATATGTCACGAATGGAAAAACAAGGGGGAGGCCTTTGCCCAGCAGTGGGACAGAACAACTACAGGCTAGGGAAAAAAAAAAGTCATAGAAATTCGCTCAGCTGACCTGTTATTTTGTATTGGAGGTCGATTTTTTCGTTTTTAACCTTTTTTTATTCCAATTCTATATTCAATTACTGATGCTGAGTCCGAGACTTCGATATAGCTCAGATGTTTAAAATCAGCCCGTATGCTTGTCCGACTGTACCATGCGAATTTTGAAGGTTATTAAACAGACTTATTAAGATAATTATAAATAAGATAAAGAAATAATAATTTAACTGCATCGAACGTAAAGTCGCATTCAACGTGTGTGACCCCCCAGTAGTTGCAGTGCAGTAGACTCCTAATTATAAGAAGAAACTTACTCCACGAACATGGAATATCCGTAAGCTTTTCTTTTTTATATAACAAGTAAAATTACAAGCTTTTTATTAGCCTAATCTGTCCCGGTGTCTATGATAAATAAATAAATATATACGGACTAATCACACAGATTGAGCGAGCCCCAAAGTAAGTTCGAGACTTGTGTTATGGGATACTAACTCAACGATACTATATTTTATAACAAATACATATATAGATAAACGTCCAAGACCCAGGCCAATCTGAAAAATATCATTTTCCATCTTGACCTGACCGGGGATCGAACTCGGGCACCCCGTGTCGCAGGCTGGCGTGTTAACCACCGCGCCACGGAGCTTGCCAAATTGTTATGTGTGAGCAAATTTTGCATATTTAAATAAAATCACTTTAATACGGTATTTATTTACGGTATTATATTTTTACACCTAACGTTTCGAAAACTTTAGTTTTCATGGTCGCAGGTAGACCTAAGTTGACATTTGTCTTTGTGTTATAAAAACTATACAAAACTACCGCCTACAATATTTCTGATAACGTTCCGGATGTACGCAGTATAGCCAAATTTAATTTTGCATGTTAAAGGCCGGTTCCGGTAAGATTTCCTTCTCTCTTTCGTTTTCCTTTCATTTCGTTAACCTTATTATCCCGTAGTAAAAAAAATACTACAGGATAATAAGGAGATGTGAGCTGATTTCATGCTTATGGGCCCGTACTACCTCACACTGCTTTTCATGATTGACTGTTATATCAATAATAATTAAATACTCAAGTTGAAATAAAAATGCAGCAAAGTTCAGGACTAACTCTGGTAACTATATGACTCAAAAACACGATTGCGTTAAATTTTCTCGATAGCAAAAAATTGCAAAGTTGCCTCCAAATCACGTCTAATTTACTCGGTATATAGCATTATTCACCAAATACATTAAAATTAACCTTGAAACTTTTGATTATTATTGCATTACAGATAAGGCAGCCATCATATGTTTTTCTTTTTCGAATAACCCTTGAATATTCCTAAAAAACGAAAATATCCAAAGTAGCCAACGCGTTTAGACCATCCGCGTTTGTACCGCCACGCCGCCGCCTGGCATATGGAGTGCAAAAAAGGTTAACTTTAAAATGCAACTTCTCCTAAACCACAAGTTCGAAAAATTTGAAAAAATATATATATTTTGTATTAACTCACTTACAATATTTTCAACGTATATCTTTTTTATATGTGTATTACTTTTGTTGTAAACAAATAAAGAAAACGTTATATTTTTCAGATATCAATGCTATCTCCTGCTAAACTGCTGAGAGCTTTTAAAATATTTTTACACTAAAACAATTGTCTCAACATGTACTATAACATCAACGTAGCATATGTAAATCAAGCAAAATGTTATTATATTAAAACAGTCTTTTTCGAGATTCCGCAAGTTATAGGTTCGGAGGGTGTCTGCGCGGGCGCGCACGGCAGTCGCAAGGCAGTACTCGGACGGGAGGGTTGTGTCGCTCGTTGCTCTGCACTTGTTGTCGATCGATTATGCGAGTGTATATGCGGTAGAGCACGTACTTACAATAAGTCTTATCTGTGTGCGGCTTGCGCCGTCAAAGATTAGATACAGTGCAGAGGTTTTCAGTCGATTGAGTTGAGATAAGTGCGCAATAGATGCTTTCGTGATTATGAACTATTTTTGTTGGATCTAATTAATTTGTGCGCATGGACGTTATGACTATTAATTTTAGTTTTTTTTTATATTAAACTTAAAAATATGTATACAAAATTAAAATATCTCATATTAAATCTCTACCAAGTGGGATTTATATATTTAGACTAGCTCCGTGGCGCAGCGGTCAATACGCCTGCCTGCGACATGGAGTGACCAGGTTCGATCCCCGGCCAGGTCAAGATGGAAAATGATCTTTTTCAGATTGGCCTGGGTCTTGGATGTTTATCTATATATGTATTTGTTATAAAATATAGTATCGTTGAGTTAGTATCCCATAACACAAGTCTTGAACTTACTTTGGGGCTAGCTCAATCTGTGTGATTTGTCCGTATATATTTATTTATTATTTATTTATTTATAGACATATCCATAATAAGAAGTCACGAAATCCTGCAAAGTTGCACTACCTATTCCGTTTCCCTTCGTGCGCGAGCCCGACTCGCACTTGGACGGTTTTTAGGGTTCCATACCTCAAAAGAAAAAACGAAACCCTTATGGGATCACTCGGTTGTCCATCTGTCTGTCTGTCTATCTATCTGTCAAGACTCTTTTTCTCAAGAACGCGTAGAGGTATCAAGCAAATACTCAGGTCTGCTGTCCCTTATGTCAGGCGATGCTGCTAGCAACCCATCACTATTTGATTCCGTTTTCTATCTACACGCCCTCCAATTTGCAAAATGTGGCCATAATGTCTTATAGACCTAGGCTCTATCTATCCCGCAAGGGAAAAAGACGTGATACTATCTGTGCCTTGGAGCTGTGAAAAAATCAAACTTCTTAGCCAACGCAATCAAAAGATACAGCTGGTTATGGCGCAAATTTACGTGTTTTTTCGACATTTGAAGGGAATCATAATCTACAGGGTACTTCCCAGGATCGCAGAATCTTGAAGTTTTGTACGAAGCAACATCTTATAGCACAGATAAAGGAAAAATTGCGAAAAGCATAATTTTTTAGTAAGATCATATAATCATAAAAATATTTTAATAATTTTTCGACACTCGCAAGGGAATCAACACCTACAGGGTACTTCCCGTGAACTCAGAATCTTGAAATTTAGTACGAAGCAACGTCTTATAATATAACACAGACAAAGGAAAAATTGCGAAAAGCATAAATTTTCTAGTTACATCGTGTATATCAATGTACGGAAGCCTTACTGCCTTACTACGCGAGTCCGACTCGCACTAGGCCGGTTTTTTTATTTATATAGATTGTATAAGATCATAATTGTTTTTTCATACCGATTTTTAGCAACAGCAGTGGATAGTTTTGGCTACGATTTGGCTATTATAAACCGAATTTCAACCAACTTCATATAATTCATTTAAACTATCTAAACCGATTTTGATGCAACTTCCTTAACAATAAAAATATATGGTCTCAATTTGATCAATGGTTCCCATTGGTGATTCAAAAATTAACCTTGTATTTGTTTGGAACCAATCCAGTTCGAAAAATTCTACAAACATACAAATTGTTAACCGCCATTCATTTTTACTTACTAGATAACCTTTTTCATCATCATCATCATCAGGTCCTTTTTAGTCTCCACTACAGGAGCACGACCCTCTCTGTACTACTAGGGCCATACTTGGCCAGAGCAGCCAGAGGACTTGGCCTACACTCTCCACGCTGGCCAGACGGGTTGGAGAGGGATAACCTTTTTAGACGTCAGTAAAAAAATAACAGCAAGAATAGTTCCCATGTGATGTTTGCTTTATAATTTTTGCAGTTTTTGTTAAACAATATGTTATTGAGAGCATTCCCTAAATGAAATACCTATTTCTTTATTTTCACGTCTGTCTATGTCGCTGCATATTCTTTGAACGCCCGACGTGACGGCGCGGCGGCGACGTACGTACGATCATTATGGTGCGGGGATGCGGGGCTTAGAACACTTTGCTCCGCCCATATGCACAAGGTCATCGGCGACTCCAAGCCCCTTAAGGCAGAAGTTGGCTTATAGGAAGTTCAAAGCTACTTGTTTGGTTTAGTACTTCCTTTAGCCTTATCGAGTATCGGCTCATTTTATTTGTCTTGGAAAGCACATGAGTGTCAAAGACTAAAAAAACCGGCCAAGTGCGAGTCGGACTCGCGCACGAAGGGTTCCGTACCGTTATCTATAAAAACGCCAAAAAATCATGTCTGTTGTATGGGAGCCATTAATACAACGTGATTTTGAACCTCCTAGCTTTATTGAAATCTCAGAATCAGAATCCCTAATGAAATATAGAACTGCAAGAAAAAATGCAGAAAATCGAAAAAAAAATTAGTGTTTCCCATACAAAGTCGCCGATCAGATGGACAAATTTCTATGGAACGTCAATTTTTTTTACGGTTTTTACCTTTTTTTCTTGCAATTCTGTATTCCATTAGGGATTCTCATTCCCAGATTTCAATATAGCTAGGGGGTTCAAAATCACGCTGTATTAATTTTATTTTTATTTAATTATTTATTTTTAAATCTATCTGTTCTATCTGTTGCCGTTATTAATATTGAGTAAAAACAAGCAAAAAAGCATGTTTGATGTATAGATGCCCCATTAAATATTTAATTTATTCTATTTTTTTGTATTTGTTGTTATAGCGGCAACAGAAATACATCATCTGTGAAAATTTCAACTGTCTTACTATCACGGTTCATGAGATACAGCCTGGTGACAGACGGACAGACAGATAGACGGACAGCGGAGCGAAATGAATAGGGTCCCGTTTTTACCCTTTGGGTACGGAACCCTAATAACTAAGGGTTCCGTAGCAACGTACAATAACTAATGACGACAGCCACATTCATTGTATGGGTACCCTGATCTATAAAACTACGCACTGATACAGAAGAACAAAAAATAAGTAATAATAATAATAATCAAAACTGGCTACGATTTGGTGACCTCTTTGGAGAAACCGAGGGTTTTGCTTGTGCAATTGCAGACGAAGTCATGATGACGAACAACTATCGGAGATATATCCTGAAGGACGGTACGGTCGACATTTGTCGAGCATGCCGCCGTCCTGGCGAATCACTCAGGCATATTATCTCCGGTTGTTCTCATCTGGCTAACGGAGAGTACTTGCACAGACATAACCTTGTAGCCAGAATTATCCACCAGCAACTTGCTCTTCGTTATGAGCTTGTGGATTCCGAAGTGCCGTACTATAAGTACACACCAATGCCGGTTCTCGAAAATGGTCGTGCCACGCTCTATTGGGATCGATCTGTTATCACGGATAGGACTATTGTTGCCAATAAGCCTGACATCGTGCTGACAGATCGATCGACGCGCCAGGCAATGCTCATCGATATCACCATCCCGCATGACGAGAACCTTGTGAAGGCCGAGAAGGATAAACTTACTAAGTACCTAGACTTGGCCCACGAGGTGACCGCTATGTGGGATGTGGATTCGACGATCATTGTCCCGATAGTCGTTTCAGCGAACGGTCTTATAGCGAAGAGCCTCGATCAACACCTCAAGAGGCTCTCGCTAGATGGCTGGATCAAGGGTCAGATACAGAAGGCAGTACTCCTGGACACTGCGCGCATCGTTAGGAGGTTTCTCTCTCTGTAGCCTTAACTGTCGGTAGCTTGAGCCCTGCCCCGCTGCTGGCAGCCCTCTAGGATTAGGTTTTTATAAAGGTTGTATTTTTTGTATGATATTTTTTTATATTTTACTTTTTATATAAGTTTTATAAAAACCTAGACCTAAGAAATTAAATAAATAAAGAGAATAATAATCATATATTTTCCAAGTAACACAGACTCATATTGTTAGTAGTGCTTATAACATAGTTTATGTTAGTACAAATAATCCTTACTAATATTATAAATGCGAAAGTGAGTTTGTTTGTTTGTTTGTTTATTTGTTTGTTTGTTTGTTACGCTTTCACGCCGTAACTACTGAACCGATCATCATGAAATTTTGCATACAAGTACTCTGGAGTGCGGAAAAGGACATAGGCTACCTTTTATCCCGGGAAAAAGGACTATTCCCGAGGGATCGACATTGACGCGGGCGGAGCCGCGGGCGAAACCTAGTTGACATATAATTTAATTTAAAGAGGCCATTCCTGCGCCACTCCCCCCGAAATGGCACATGAATGGTTGACATATAGGCAGTCTAGTCTACCAGCGATCATATTCAGGATGCTGTTACCGCTCGCCTGCACCCTGCGCACCAGGGACGCACACCGTTTACGCATTGATTAGTAGTAATAGGTACAATACAAATGACATACACACAATGAAACATTTTCCATACGACATTCATGTGAGGTTAATTAACTTTCTTGCACTATTGTTCTTGATCATCATCATTTCGTGTAGGTGACACGGTCAATGACCATGCACACCCTGGTGTCAGAGTTCTTCGGAACCGCCTCTCGGCCTCTGACGTGGTTCCTTTAACGACTACCAGATGGCAGCCGGGACCAACGGCGTAACGTGCCTTCCGAAGCACGGAATCATCTTTATTATCAGACAATCAGGTGATTCAAGCCTGCAATGTCCTAACCAAACTGGAAGCAACTAAACAAAGTATGCTTCCCGTGGGAATCGAACCCACGACCCCCGGGTCTACAGGCAAACGCCTTAACCACTAAACCACGGAGGCAGATAAAAGATGATGATGATGATGACTCTCTTAAGTAGGATTTGTCGGTCTCACTTATTATCTCCTCAAATTCTGTGCCCACTTTTGCTACATTTGTCTAGAGAGATATCTGTAAGATATCTTCATATTACCCAAGACCATAATTGGAATTAGTCTTTTTGACATATCTTCCATACTTTTTCAGACATTTGTTGCTACTTGGGCTACCTTACAAGGGTTACGTTATATGTATGTATACAGTTGCACTTAAAGAGCATAATCTGCAGTATACGAGTATTATTATTCCATGCACAGACATCCAGTGCTTAATATGGAAAGTCCATGCAATTTATGCTCGGCCTCTTGTCAGAATTACTTTAACACGCGACGCGACAAGTGTCGCGCGTTTTGTATGAAACGACGGCGCGACCGGTCGCCGCATTTCCACAGAGCTTACATACAGCTTTATGTTCAAGCCTAGTTCAATCTGATTCTATTTCTCTAAATCGTGACCACGTTTTAGAGTAAATTGAAATTGTATATAATATGATATCAGAAAAAAAAAAGATAAAATATTATACAAAGCCCTTCAGGCAAGTAGGCGACCAATACTGTTGAAAAGAGTTTCTCTCGGCGTCTTCTTCTCTGCAGTGGTCGGTTCCGAAACGCTAGTAGTTTGTAACTTTTGAACAATAATTAATAATTTGGCATAAATTTAATAAGTATTGTTCAAAATGTGAATTGACTCGAAAAAGTGCCTGAAAAGGCCTATTTTCTGAATAAATCTTTGAGTAGGGAGTTTCTATGCATACGCGTATCACGTTTGTATTTTTTATTAAATGCCATGTTGTGTAGCGATTATGCGCAAAATTGAAGCTCAGTTATGAGTCTGTAGCATTATGACATCGCCTACCATAAGTAAGTGTCATAATATTGTGTTTATAAGGCATTTTGGACCAGAAACTCGAAAGATATTTAACTGGACACATTGGTACCTAATCGAACTAATTTCGGCCGGAAACAGATCTAATCTAGATAATAATATTCTGATATCTAAGGTATCCGTGATGGTAGTTCATATAATATGCGCTACGCTTGTCGCTGACGCCGCGTTCTAAAGTTGACCTTTATACGCCTTGTATGTCGGCAGATCAGTTACATACAACCATTTATGTTTGACATTCCGTTCGTCTCAGACGTTTGTCAATATTATTTTTATATTATACGCGGTTATGTGAAGTGATTGATCGAGGCAGTGTTTTTATAGGAGCTATTTAGGAATAATACTTGATTGAAGTTAGTATTTTTTTTTATTATATGTATTAATGTTTTTTTTTATGTTGCGGTAAACGTGAATCGGTGCTCGCCCCAATGCATTGCATTATGTGGTCATCGTCAAAAATCATCACTTTATTAGTCGACTATCAAAAAAGGAGTGTACTGTGTTCATGTATCTTTGAAAATCATTTTGTGAGTTCACTAGCAGGGCCAGCCTTATATATTTAATCTATAGCCTATGTTTATCAGGGATTATGTAGGACCGGTCCAGTAGAGTCGGAGCCTAATCAATGCAAACAAAGAAACAATCAAATCTTTCCCCTTTATTATATTAGTGTAGAAGTGTAGATCATCCTGAAAACCCCTGGCCGATTTTTAGGATTCCGTTCCCAATGGGTGCAAACGGGATGCTATTACTGAGACTCCGCTGTCCGTCTGTCACAGGACCGTTAGTACTTATATTAATTCTGTGACAGGACTGTATCTATGGAACCGTAATAGGTAATGTATTTTGATGTATAAAATTTTTCCGTATTAAATTTTCACTGAATGTTTTTTTGCCTTTATAGCTACAAATAATAAATAAAAATAAAAAAGGGCCCTCTATACAAACAAAGAGATTTAATGGCATATTTTTTTCTTGTTAAATATTGTTTGGTGGTGCAGAACCTTGCATGTGCAAATATTACTTACTACCGGATTTATTTTTATAGTTTCATAATTTTCCGAAAATTATACAATATGTAAAAAATCCTGTCCGATCCTTGAAAGGGTAATTCATCCTGTCGATTTAAACAACTTTTCCTATGGGATCAATACTGGGAACTCAAAATTAAAATGGAATTTCCAAACAAAAATGTTCGGCCGCCCGATTAATTTGTATGGAAACGTCAATTTTTTTATATAGTCTAAGATCCGGCTGCATAATTAGTACGTTCATCATGTGGATAATCAAACATATTTTTTACATATCTACATGACTAGGAGAATACACTTTTAACAAGGTGCGAATCAAAAAGCGTCCGCAATCTTTTAATTGCGCTGGCTTAGAAGTTTGATTTTTTCACAGCTTCAAGGGACAGTAGAACTAAGTATTTGATATAAATTTCAGCTTGATATGAAATGAAATAGAATTTTATTCAGATTTGGATATCATGTATCTGTTTTTGAAAGTCATTTTATTATTTTTAATATTTGCAAAATCGATAAACTACTAGCGTTTCGGATATCTTTACGCGTTCTTGGTTGACAGACGGACAACCAAGTGATCCTATAAGGGTTCGGTTTTTTCCTTTTGAGGTACGGAACCCTAAAAAGTATATTTTACACGTGCAAACTTTAATACAGTCATACGAAATATTTTATTAAACCGGTTACAACATGGCAACCCGTTTTCCTAGTTGTCGGAAGAACCGCAAAAGCGTATATCTCAGAAACTAGGTCAAAATTATACGTGTTAATATTCAACTGACTTCAAAAAAGAAAGAAGTTCTCTTTTTAGGATTCCATACACAAGGCTAAAAACGGGACCGTATTAATATGGCTACGCTGCCCGTATGTTTGTCCGTCCGTCTGTCACCAGGCTTTATCTCATGAACCATGGTAGTTAGACAGTTGAAATTTTCACAGATGATGTATTTCTGTTGCCGCTATTACAACAAGTACTAAAAATCATAATAAAATAAATATTTAAGGGTTTTTTTTTTTTTTTTTTTACAAAATATTGAATTAGGCATTTGTCTCCCATCTCACCTGATGGTAAGTGACGATGAAGACGAGGATGTTACATGCCTATCCAAGAGATACCCATTTATTCTACTTTTGAATGTCCCGGGACTGTACTTGTTTGGGAATATAGACGCAGGCAGTTCATTCCACACCTTAGCTACTCGAACCAAAAAGGAACAGGGTGCTCTCATACAACAAATTTGATCTTTTTTGCTTGTTTTAGCTCGTTATTGATAACGGCATCAGATAGACGCTTGAAATTGTTACAAAATATTTAGTTATTTACTTTAAAACTATATATTACATTAAAATTTAAATAATATATAAGGAGGGGTTCCCACAGACCGGATTTTTTTGCTGTTTTTATAGATAATGGTATGGAACCCTTCATGCGCGATTCCGACTCGCACTTGGCCGGTTTATTTATTTATGTTAGGTGGGTATAAGAGAAAGCTTCAACAACCAATTTGACTCAAGATATTCACACGAAAGTAAAAAAAACAGTAAATGGGGGTTTTCCATACATAGAACTGAAAGTCAAAAATTTGAGGATTCTAATATTTTTTTCTAAATCGAATAGTCACTTCCAAGGTGGTAAAATCTGAAACAACGGGTTGCACACCACGAGAGCCGTGCCGGCAAAAATGAAAACTCCGCGCGGTAGAAAGAGAGGGGGATATTACTTCCTCTCCTACGCCGCGTCGGCGGTCTTGGGTCACGTGTCCGTCCTACGAATTTTCTATCTATCAGTTCCTATCCGCCCAGTGTCCTGACGCGAGTTTAAAATTTTTTCATCATCATTATCATAGTCAGGTCCTCTTTAGTCTCCACTACAGGAGCACGACCCTCTCTGTACTACTAGGGCCATACTTGGCCAGAGCAGCCAAAGGACTTGGCCTACACTCTCCACGCTGGCCAGACGGGTTGGAGAGGTCTCTTAGATGTTTATAAGCTTTGTTTAGCTTGTATTTCCAAAGTCGCCTTCTACGACATCCACGGAAAGACTTGGAGTGGTCCTATTCTACTCTGCCGGATACCACACGGCTAGTTAACATTTTTTAGCCATCCCAAAAGTTGCACAACGTAGCTAAAGAACTTTTGGCTTCAATAAATTTTTTGTAAAAAAAACAACACGTCCCCTGTCTACAGATACATTTGAAAATCAAATTTGATTTTCAAATGCATCTGAATTTGAAAGGAAAATGCATAATAGACCGGAAATCAAATTGTAAAGTTCATGGCCATATGCAGTGCCAGTAAGACAAGCACAACTGGTTTTATGTGTTATCTGTCTGAGAATTTACATGTCAATATACATAAATTATTATTATATATTAATATACATAATTTAAAATTAATAAGTAATCCTTTATGCAGTCTAGGTGTTACGGACAACTGCGCATATGGACAGTTTTACAGAGCTTAGTAGTATAAAGTTATGATTGATAACACGTAAATAAATAAATAAAGGCGCCGCCCGATACTTATTAGGCACTAGCTGTTGCCCGCGACTTCGTCCGCGGCAATTTCTGTTATTATGATTAATTCGTTTTTTAATAGATGAATAATTTTCCCCCGTTTTCAAAATATTTTTTATTGAAGCTTCGCTTCTATTGGTCGCAGCGAGATGTTTTATAGCCTAAAGCCTTCCTCAATAAATGGACTATAAAACACAAAAATAATTTTCCAATTTGAACCGTTCCTGAGATTAGCGCGTTCAAACAAACCACCAAACTCTTTTGCTTTATAATATTAGTATAGAAGTATACATAAATAGGTGTAATGATGTAGTTATAATTGAATATAATGTTAAAATAGGTCATGTTAGGTAGACTTGCAAACCTAAATAAAGACGGATAAATATTGTACGGGGTGTGTTTCATTGAAGTCCCATGTCAGTCGATGAAATGCTGGGGTAATTAATTTAGAGCTCCATGGTATGGTTGGGGCTTACCCCGCAAGGGAAAAGACGTGATAGTATTTATAATCAGTTTAGAAAAATAGACAAAAAGAACTTTAAGATGTGTGAGGAAACACGATCAACTATATAGCATGTTTATTTTTTTCTTTCCACCCAAGAAAAATATAATAGAAGTATAAAAAAAATTGTTGTTTTCAGAACAATGTCTTTCCTGGTGAAGCCGGGACCGTTCCCGCTGGAGGAGGAGTACAAAAAGGACACGGGCATCAAGCCAGCCGACATCGCCGAGCTGAGAGCTTGGCTCAACACGCAGCCTCACCTGCCCGCAGAACATATTACTGGTGAGCGACCCATTTAGGGTTCACTGGAGAGGACAAGAGGGCAGCAAGCCAGGCGTCATCGCTAGCTAAGAGCTTGGCTCAACACGCAGCCTCACCTGCCCGCAGAACATATTACTGGTGAGCTACCCATTTAGGGTTCACTGGAGAAAACAAGAAGGTATCAAGCCAGGCGTCATCGCTAGCTGAGAGCTTGGCTCAACACGCAGCCTCACCTGCCCGCAGAACATATTACTGGTGAGCTACCCATTTAGGGTTCACTGGAGAAAACAAGAAGGTATCAAGCCAGGCGTCATCGCTAGCTCAGGACGTGGCTCAACACGCAGCCTCACCTGCCCGTAGAACATATCACTGGTGAGCTACTCATTTAGGGTTCACTGGAGAAAACAAGAAGGCATCAACCCAGGCGTTATCGCTAGCTCGGGACGTGGCTCAACTCGCAGCCTCACCTGCCCACCGAACATATCACTGGTCAGCTACTTTTTATAAACTATGTCATTCGAAATAAAGAAAGGATTCTACAAACGATCCTGAATCTGTTTACCAAATACTGTTCAGACATACATACATACATACATACAATATGAACTCTGACAATATACCAAAGAGGAAAGATTTTATTGTTTGTTTGCATTGAATAAGCGCCGAAACTATTGAACCGATTGGAGAAAAAAATTCACCATTAGAATCCTACATAACCTACATAATCTCTGATGGTTATAGGCTATAGAATAAATACCTATATCTACCAGTGCCAAGCCGGGGCGGGCCGCTAGTTGGGTAATAAAATTCTTCAGACTTGATAACATACAAAAACAATCATCATCATCTCAGCCGGAAGAAGTCCACTGCTGGACATTGGCCTCCCCCAACTATTTCCAATATGAACGGTTGGAAGCGGCCTGCATCCAGCGTCTTCCTGCGACCTTGGTTTGGTCGTCCGAGCACCTGGTCAGTGGGTATCCAACGCTGCGCTTGCCGGTACGTGATCACCATTCGAGCACCTTTCTGCCCCATCGACCGTCGGTTCTACCCGCTGCCACTTGAAACAGCTAATCCGCTGAGATATGTCGGTGACCTTTGTTGATCTCGCAGAGAAACACCGAGCATAGCCTTCTCCATAGCTCTTTGAGTGACCTTGAGCTTTCTTCTGAGGCCCATAGGAGGACCACGTTTCGGACCTGTAAGTATCATCATCATTTCGAGAGCTTGTTACACCTAAAGAAGTCTTACGAGAAATAAAACAAATCAACTTAAGAAAATCACCTGGCTTTGATTTGATATCTGGAGAACTGCTACATAATCTCCCGCGAAAAGCCTTAGTAAAGCTGACTACAACCATTAACGCTGCGTTGAGATTAAAATACGTTCCAGATTTATGGAAAATTGCAGAGGTGATCATGATAGCAAAACCAGGTAAAACGCCATCTGAGGCTGCTTCATATAGACCAATTTCGCTATTGCCTGTTATGTCAAAGTTATTCGAAAAAATATTACTCAAAAGATTGAAACCTATTATTGAAGCCAAAAACCTCATTCCAGCTCATCAGTTTGGCTTCAGAGAAAAGCATTCAACTATAGATCAAGTACATAGGATTACTAACATAATTGAAAAGGCTCTCGAAAATAAAGAAGTATGTTCTACTGTATTTTTAGATGTTGCTCAAGCCTTCGATAAGGTGTGGCACGAAGGGCTCATCGTAAAACTTAAAAAATTGTTACCTAAAGAGTATGTAGATATTCTCACATCTTATATAACGAATAGAGCCTTCAGAGTACGCCAAGAGGATGCATACTCTGAACTTAAGGAAATAAATGCTGGAGTGCCTCAGGGAAGTGTATTGGGTCCGGTCCTGTACCTACTATACACCTGCGATATTCCTAATTTAGAGATTTCGTCTATAGCGACCTTTGCTGACGATACCGCTATAATGGCTGTTGGAAGCACATACGCAGAAGCAGCTGAAAAAGTCCAAGTAGCTGTTAATAATGTCGTTACGTGGACAAAGCGATGGAAAATCAAACTTAATGAATCAAAATCGGTTCATCTAAACTTTACTAATAAACACGACAATTATTACCCCGTATATATAAATGAAAAGCGAATTCCATATGTAAATACAGCTAAATACTTAGGTATGACTTTAGACGCGAGGCTTCGCTGGAAAGCCCACGTTAAAAAGAAAAGAGAAGAGCTTGAAATTAAATTTCAAAAATTATACTGGTTGCTTGGGAGAAATTCCCTCTTATCCATAAACAACAAATTAGTTATCTATAAGCAAGTCCTCATGCCAGTATGGACTTATGGAATACAGCTGTGGGGCTGTACCAAAAAGACTAACATTGAAGTGATTCAACGATTTCAAAACAAAGTACTGAGGGCTATTGTAAATGTTCCCTGGTACGTAAGAAACGATGACCTGCACCGGGACCTCAATATACAGTTCGTCGATACAGTCGTTAAAAAATATGCCGAAGCTCACGAGTATAGATTGCTTCACCATGTGAACGTCGAGGCTATCCAGCTCCTTGACAACACGGACCTAGTACGACGTCTTAAAAGAACTAAACCTTTTGAATTAGTGTAGTGTAGTGCAAAACAACAAAATAAAAGTGTAGTGATAGTGCTAACAAAGACACACGAACAAAGTGCCTTCCCCTTAATAGAGACAGTAAGAAAAGTGCCGATGGACACATTCTTCTAAAATAATTTATACAACTAGGTCAATGTAATATTACTTATTAGCCTGACTTAAGGCTAGATTGTAATGATATTAGCGTATTTAAATGTAACTCATTAGGTACGTTAAGAAAAAAAAAAAAAAAAAAAAAAAAAAAATCATTTCGAGTAGGTGTCACGGTCAATCGACTATGCACACCCTGGTGTCAGAGTTCTTCGGAACCGCCTCTCGGCCTCTAACGTGGTTCCTTTAACGACTACCAGATGGCAGCCGGGACCACCGGCTTAACGTGCCTTCCGAAGCACGGAATCATCTTTATTATCAGACAATCAGGTGATTCAAGCCTGCAATGTCCTAACCAAACTGGAAACAACTAAACAAAGTATGTTTCCGGTGGGAATCGAACCCACGACCCCCGGGTCAACAGGCAAACGCCTTAACCACTGGACCACGGAGGTTGTTGGACCCGTAAGTATGCAAAAACAATATTCAGAACATCACACAAATTGAACGTATCGCATTTCTATAAAACACAAAAACACAATGTGGTTGACAACTATTAAAACGCATTAGTCAGGTAAGAAATGAAAAAATCTAATTAGTCCTATTATTCTACAGCTTCCTACTGTATTCATTGTAATAACATAGTAGATGTTGTTTGCACATCTTCATCTTCCTGATATAAAATAATGATAGCACAAAACAGTGACTCGTGATTTTTGCTGGTTTTGTATCAGCTCTTTGTTGGTACTACGACTAGATTTCCATGACATAGCACACGGCGTGATGTGCTCTTCCATTTCGTGAAAAAGCACAGTTACATAAACGAATGGCCAAATATATTTTGAAAACGGGTCAGTCACGTGCTCTTTTGTCGGGATTGCCGACTATCTATAGTTTCGGACTCGTCAGGAGTCCTTTTTAAAGCTTCCCGAACTCGCCTTGAAAATGGACTCCTGACGAGTCCGAAACTATAGTCGGCAATCCCGACAAAATAACACGTGAGTAACCAGTTTTAAAATATAATGTATTTATCTCACGTTAGTTTTAATGATATGAATGGCCAAAAAATTAAAAAGCATTATAGTTGAAACGAGTGGGCGAAGGAAATGGGCCAAATCTAAGGAATCATGGCAATAGGCATGAAACAACCTAGCATCAATATTTTGCCCGCGGCTCCGCCCGTGTGCATGTAGATCCAACCGGAGCAATAGTTGTTTCCGGGATTAAAATATTTTATATCCTTACTCGGGCTTCCAACTAACTACATACAAAAAAAAATCTAAATCGGTTATGTGGTTGAAGCCTGAAGGAAGGTCAAAGACGCGAAAACAGAGCTGCTTTCGCATTTATGATTTAAGTATGTTCATATATTCTTACTCCGTGGGATATGTCAGGATCTCGAAAACGGCACCAACGATTTTAATGCAGTTTGGTATCGAGAAAGTTTTGGGGGAAAAATTGAGCTTCTTCTTCTTCTTTTCGAGTCATAATGTCTTTTAACTACAACAATTTTGCCTAGTACGTCGCGACACGGCCCTCCTCGAACACTGAGGTTCGCCGCCCGCGCTATTGCCTCTCCGCGCGAAGCGTTCGCTGTTTGTCCTTTCTGTATTTTATGTCATCACACGCCATGAACCTACGAGTATTTTCTAGCGTACAACGTTTTGTAGTCACTTCAAAATACATTACGTTTTATAGTGGTTTTATGTATCTTAAACTAGCGGTTGCCCGCGACTTCGTCCGCGGCAATTTCTATTATTATGATTTATTCGTATAGATGAATAATTTTTCCCCGATTTCAAAACATTTTTTATTAATGCTTCGCGCCTATTGGTCGCAGCGTGATGTTTTATAGCCTAAAACCTTCCTTAATAAATGGACTATCCAACACAAAAATAATTTTCCAATTTGAAGCAGTAGTTCCTGAGATTAGCGCGTTCAAACAAACAAACAATCAAACAAACAAACAAATTCTTCAGCTGAAGAATTTATAAAGCTTTATAATATTAGTATAGATTTAATAATCACTTCAAAATACATTGCGGCCTTTGTATGATTGACAATTTTAATCATACAAAGGCCACAATGTATTTTCAAGTGATTATCAAAACGTTGTACACTAAAGCAAATAGGCCGGCAGATCCGCAATAGAATCACAGAGGAAAAATACTACGCACAAATAGAGTAATTGCTAGTTGCATGACCCATTATCTATGGCTGGTCTCTAAGCTATATGGCATTAACGATGGCCACTGGTACTATGATAACGTGATTAGATACGACAGCAACGACGTCGAGGTCAACGATACGTTGGCTAGATAAACTTGTGGACGATTTGCGGAACTTACTATATCAGGATTACTATCCCTTCATCATACAAAGTATGCTTCCCGTGGGAATCGGACCCAGAACCTCCGGGTCTACAGGCAAACGCTTTAACCGGATCACGGAAGCAGTTAAGTTATGATGATGATGATTAATTCGTATAAGAAGTATGGAAAAAACATACATACATACAGAAAAAAAATATAAAATTGCCAATTTAGTTTCAGTATCTGTATGACTAGCTCCGTGGCGCAGCGGTCAAGACGCCAGCCTGCGACACGGAGAGACCGGGTTTGATCCCCGGCCAAGTCAAGATGGAAAATGATCTTTTTCAGATTGGCCTGGGGCTTGGATGTGTATCTATATATGTATTTGTTATAAAATATAGTATCGTTGAGTTAGTATCCCATAACACAAGTCTCGAACTTACTTTGGGGCTAGCTCAATTTGTGTGATTTGTTCGTATATATTTATATTTATAGTATCATATAAGGAGCTTATAAACACAATATCTCTGAAAACAAAGTAACTTACTCCATGACCGACCCTTACAGATTTATTATTAGTATTGGCGTGACGATATATTTAACAGCTTCTGCCCACGGCTACGCCCGCATCAATGTCGATCCTTCGGGAACAGTAGATTTTTCCGGGATAAGAGTTACCCTGTCCTTCCTCGGGCCTCAAACTACCTCCATTTCATTTATGCTGTCTCCGTATATAGTTAAAGCATGAAGTGATAACTGACAGAGTTATATCACTCTTAGTATGGATGGTATGACCCATCCATCAGTGAATGGGTCTAATCATCCATACTAATTATTCAATTATTAAGTATTATTATCATTGATTATACAAGTTATTTATGCTGCTGGTTATTGAATTTTAAATGAAACCAGCCGAACTTTGGCCTCGTCTAAATAAATATATAGGGACAAATCACACAGATTGAGCTAGCCCCAAGGTAAGTTCGAGACTTGTGTTATGGGATACTAACTCAACGATACTATATTTTATAATAAATACAAATATAGATAAACAACATCCAAGACCCAGGCCAATCTGAAAAAGATCATTTTCCATCTTGACCTGGCCGGGGATCGAACCCGGGCACTCCGTGTCGCAGGCTGGCGTGTTGACCGCTGCGCCACGGAGCTGTCAAAACTCACATGTTTGGGTGAATACAGTGACATGCGCGTAGCACAAGGCAGTATACCTAGTTCTTCGTCTCGCTGCCGTATTACGTATAGTTTTATTGCTTAGCCACTTTGCACTCTATTTCAATCTTTATAGGATACGCAATGGTCGCGTTGCGAACGATACGAAACATCAAATCGCAATAGTCTCATTGCATTCTAGCTTGTATTTACATTGCGGGTAAGGTCAAATTCGCGTTTACCATTTCGAGGATTGATCTTGCGTAGAGGACTGCGTTGAAACGAAACGTAACAACGGTTCTAATTCACGGAAAACTAAACGTTTTCTTAAAACCGGCCAAGTCCAAGTCGGACTCGCGCACGAAGGTTCCGTACCGTTATCTATAAGAATGGCAAAAAAATCATGTATGTTGTATGAGATGTTCCTTTAATATTAATTTTATTTTATTATTAATTTTTAAACTGAATATATAAAATAAATATCCTATGAATATTTCAAGCGTTTACCTGTTTCCCTTATCAATATTGAGCAAAACAAGCAAAAAAAATCACGTTTGATGTATGGGAGCCCCATTAAATATTTATTTTATTCTACTTTTTAGTATTTGTTGTTATAGCGGCAACAAAAACTCACGTTTTATGAATCACATCATCTTTGAAAATGTCAACTGTCTTACTATCACGGTTCATAAGATATAGCCTGGTGACAAACGGACGGACGGACGGACAGACAGACGGACAGCGGAGCGATATTAATAGGGTCCCGTTTTTACCCTTTGGGTACGGAACCCTACAACGGTTCGTCTTTGGAACGACCACCTCTAGTCAAACTTCAAGACCCTTTTTTTCGTCTAGTCACTACTAGTATTTGACTAGCTCCGTGGCGCAGCGGTCAACACGCCTGCCTGCGACACGGAGTGACCGGATTCGATCCCCGGCCAGGTCAAGATGGAAAATGATATTTTTCAGATTGGCCTGGGTCTTGGATGTGTTTCTATATATGTATTTGTTATAAAATATAGTATCGTTGAGTTAGTATCCCATAACACAAATCTCGAACTTACTTTGGGGCTAGCTCAATCTGTGTGATTTGTCCGTATATATTTATTTTTTATTTTATTTTATTTTATTAAATTTTTTAGTATTTGTTGTTATAGCGGCAACAAAAACTCACGTTTTATGAATCACATCATCTTTGAAAATGTCAACTGTCTTACTATCACGGTTCATAAGATATAGCCTGGTGACAAACGGACGGACGGACGGACGGACGGACGGACGGACGGACGGACGGACGGACAGTGCTACGATATTAATAGGGTCCCGTTTTTACCCTTTGGGTACGGAACCCTACAACGGTTCGTCTTTGGAACGACCACCTCTAGTCAAACTTCAAGACCCTTTTTTTCGTGTAGTCACTACTAGTATTTGACTAGCTCCGTGGAGCAGCGGTCAACACGCCAGCCTGCGACACGGAGTGACCGGGTTCGATCCCCGGCCAGGTCAAGATGGAAAATGATCTTTTTCAGATTGGCCTGGGTCTTGGATGTTTATCTATATATGTATTTGTTATAAAATATAGTATCGTTGAGTTAGTATCCCATAACACAAGTCTCTAACTTACTTTGGGGCTAGCTCAATCTGTGTGATTTGTCCGTATATATTTATTATTTATTTATTAGTATACAGCCTGGTCTGACGCGTATGTCACAATATTCACCCAAACACTTAAGTTAGACTAGGCCATAGGTTCGGCTGATTTAATTTAAAACTCAACAACCAGCAGCATAAATACTCGTTTGTATAATCGATGATAATAATACTTAATAATTGAATCACGTTTTTATAATAATCTGCGTAATAACTGACCTCAGACCCAGTCAAGACCCGAGCGTAGGACAGCTAGATTGTGTTTAACCAGCAATAATTACTGTAATGGCAGACTTAAGTAAGATGACTGTTGACTATTTTGATGTTGTGACGTTTTATAAATCGATGAATACTTGCTGCATGCACGAAAAATGTCACGTTCCGTCATTATTACTATCATCGTCATCCTCGTCCTCATCTACTATCACGCATCTGTCTGTCTTCCACCATTATCAGGCAAAATTCAATCAAAAATCATCCGTTAACCGACTTTACAGACAGCCAAATGTTTTTTGGTTCGGGATGAAAATGCCTTCATATTCCACTCTGGTGCGGGTATAGCAGATTTGTTATTTGGTGTAGCCATTAAAACACCCCGGTGTTCCTCATAATCGCTATAATTCCGGCACTGCAGGTACAGTCAGCAACAAAAATACCTTTCCAGGCCCTGTATCTATATCTTGAATTTTCTCTTAAACTATAAAAAATATAAACGTGAAAATTTATATTAAGAAAGGCTTCATTAAAATCTTTGTGTATATAATTTTTTATGTTATTATTATTTATAGTTTAAGAGAAAATTCAAGATATAGATACAGGGCCTGGCAAGGTATTTCTGTTGCTGACTGTACGACAGGGGACGCTAGGGCCCGTCACTAGTCTACGGTAAGATGACTGGACTTTAATCGAGAATAATTTTTGGCACCACATAAAACGACTATTATTCTTCCATACTGGTCTGGGAGAAAAGAAAAAACGTAGAATGTGCCAGGTGCTTTTCTTCCCGTGCATTCCGTAAAAGCCGGTCAAGGGAATGGGCAAAAATCGAAAGAATCATGACAATAGGCGACGCGGCTGCTAGCCGCATCGCCCATCACTACTTTGATTCCGTTTTCCACCTTTACGTCCACCAACACGCTAAACGTTGCCTTTCGGTCTTATGACCTTGGGCTCTGTCTACCCCGTAAGGGATAAAGACGTGATAATATGTATGTATGTATAAAATGACAGCTTTTGGCGGAGCAAACAATTAATCATATACGTTTTAGCTCTAAAAGTCCACTGCTAGACAAAGTCTCTCCCAAGGATTCTTTGTACAGTGTTGTCTTTGTGATAACCTCCTATGGAAGGAGGATATTGCCATACTCACCACGCTTGGCAGGCGGGTTGGCGAGCGCAGTTTCATTGGCTTCTTTTACTGCCGATGCTGCTGCCCATCGGAAGCCTTTTTAAGCTGGGAAAGAATAGGAATATGTTGGATTTGGGAAGGGAAGGAAAGTATTGGGATACTTCTCACTTGGATGAATGGGGGAAAGCAAGCAGCAGCTTGGGAAGCCGGGTGCGCGTGTCCGATGCCATATCTACAACTACCGGACAGGTAGTTGAGGATGACACCCCTGCTAGCAAACAATTACAGAATATAAAACAAGATTCGTGTATATACATAAAGGTGTTAATTTCGTATTGTTTGCTAATAAAATAACGTTTTTGACATTACCTACACACTGTATTTTGATTAGGACACACCTTATTGTTGTTGTATAGTAAATTGAAAACAGCGTGTAACGCTTGGACGAATAAACCACGTGTAACGTCATAAATAGTCGGTGTCAAATCGTTGTGGTCTACCTATATTTGTACTATTCTGTGAGTAGTGATGTGCCGCTGGGAATATTGGAAATTTACACATTGTAAATTTACGGGAATATCCACAATGTTTCCGTAAACTTTCTCAAAGTTTCCATTCTTTTTAATAATATAATTTAATCCTTTAAACTGCATATTTTGTTTTTTTTTTTTTTTTTTTGAAATGACTGTATAGCTAGCTCCAAGTGAGCTTTCGCTACTTCACCGGGCGTTTGAGGCGAGGGCAGAGTGCCCTCAACCTTTATAGACAACATCACCAAAGGGCCCCCAGGAGGGACGGACCTCGGCTTTGGGCGTTGCCTGTGTGCGCAAGGCTTGGAGAGACAGCAAACTCTCGTATTGCCTGATGGGCCGCGTATGCGTGCATGCAAGCCTGAAGGGCCAATCTGAGAAACAATGGCAAAAGCCTTTAGAGAGCAGCAACTCTCATCTTTTGCCTTATGGGCCGAAAGCTACGTTGCCAGAAGGGCCTATCCTGGGTGCAAGTCACCCGGGACCGCCGGGCGGTCACCAGTAATCGGAGCTAATCCTACTCTACGCACTCTATTTCGGTGGCGAGTGCGACGGGGTCGGATAGTGGGATTCCTCTGGCTATTCGGAGCCGAAGAGGGGTCGGGGCGGGCTTGTGCGATGTCAATAGGATCATCGGGATCGTCAAGTACGTTCCTAGGACGTCTACGACGTAAGGTCGTATCGTGTAAGTTGGGGGAGTAGTTAGCAGCTTGCACTACTAACGGGTTGGGGTGGCGTGCGGCTTTCTCAAAGTAACGCTTGGAGGCGTTTTTGAGATAGCCGCGAATGGATGGGAGATCTAGGTCACGGTGTAAGTCTGTCATGCGCAAGTACCGGTGGTGACTCGTATTCGTGGCACGGGTGACGAAGCGGTTCTGCAATCGTTGCAGCCGATCGATGTGGGAGGGCGCGATATGGGAGAAGACTACGCCGGCGTAGGTCATGATAGGGCGGACGCAAAGCTTATAGAGTGTCAACTTATTTCTAAGTGACATCTTAGCATTGCCTATCATGGGGTGGAGACGGCCTAATACGAAGGCGGCATGGTTGCGGAGGCGGCATGGTTGCGGTAAACTGCATATGCATATATCTATATATTTATTTACTTGCGTGCAACAATGAAAGCGAAGAGTAAAGTTTTTGACCAGTTTTTAACACACACAAATTAAACAGACCAAATATTCTTGTTCGTTCTGTAAAACCGTTTCACCATCATAAAACCCGTTTACAAATATAAAAATGTAAAGAAATTTGTTTTGCACATAGAAAAAAAAATCTTTAACTTTGTTACAGCAATATTCCCCAAAATTCCCAACTTCGGGAAAGTTTTCGGTAACTTACACGAGAATGTTCCCAAAGTTTCCAATATTCCCGGGAACGGCACATCGCTACAGGTGAGTATAGTTCTTACTTTGTGCTGGTATTGGAAAATACCAGGATTAATCTAGTTGGGTGGGGTTTCTGAAACAACAAACTGTGTGGCTGCAGCGCTGTCCAGACGATGGCCCATCTGATACATTGCCTATTTAGCTACCCCACTTCTTGTACCATGGATATTCTGGTTGAGGCTAACGATCGTGCCGTGGATGCGGCCAGGTTCTGGCAAGACTAGTGTAAATAATACCCATTTTGACTCGAGAACAAGATGATGAACTTCTAACGAGGCACCTTAAATACAAAATTACTAAACATCCTTCCAAAACAATACCCGTAGGGGGTTGGCAAACGGCCAACCGTGAAAACTATTAAGTATAAATCTGGCATGATATCTGCAGAGTATTTTAGGCTCCAAGGCCCTACAGCAACAAACATAAATTTATTGAACAGTACCTAATTTGATCAATTTATATTCACATCGTTTACTGCACATTTACCTAACTTACGTAAGTATTACAACTTTGGCTAAAAGCCAACCTCTTCGCCAGTCATTCCATCCGACATCAATTTTTCAGACTGTTCATCTATCCATGCATTTATCTATGCATTTTTTCTCCTAAGTCTCAGTAAAAAAAGTTTTCTCCTAAGTCTCATGTTTTGTCTTGTTTTATGTCATTTTGTTAGTATATTTTGCTAGTCAAGTCATAGAGCAAAAGAGCAAAATAGGTCTGAAAGTCTGGAGTGAGTCTGAAAGGAGTCTGGACTCTGGAATGCCCCAACATCCCCACCTCTTGTACCAAAAGGCTGGTACTAAAATTTGTGAAGCGGGGCGTTCAGTCTACAAGAAGTCTAGTCACACATATGTCAGGACACCATCTCGTACCCTATGATAGTCCATGGGAGGTGTCAGTCTATAGTCCGGGTCTGTAGTGGGTCGTCACCATTGTCGATATTGTCAGTTATTCCTTCTGTGAGTCAGAGGCTGTTGTCTGTCACTATCGAACTTATCGACACCCTCCAGTGATAGACAGTCACATCAGACCATCGAGGCGGGTGACGAAAGGCTCGGAGCACCAGGGATCACGCTGGTTGAACACTTGAGCGTTCACCGACCGTCACTCTGTGAATGCCACAGTCACGTCGTTCATCATTTGTTCCACCAGTCGTCCGTCTAATTTTCTATCTGCGTCATATCTCAAGTCAATCTTTAAGAGCCCGCCATATTAATTTTTTTCTATCGAGAAAATTTAACGATCGTGTTTTTGATTCATATAGTTACCAGAGTTAGTCCTGAACTTTGCTGCATTTTTATTTCAACTTAAGTATTTAATTATCTATATATAAATATAATAAAACAGTAAAAATATTTTGTCTGTACATTTCGAATTTTTGACTGAAATGGATAGAGGGACACTTAAAAAGAATAATAGAAAGAAAAAATTTTTTTTCGAATTTCTTTTGTCTGTCTGTCTGTCTGTATGTATGATCACGATTATCTCCGAAAATACTGAACCGATTTACTTCAAACTTTCACCAATTGCTTTGTTTTAACTCAGCAAAACATTTAAAGTTTGTTTCATCAAAGTCGGTTCATTAAAAAAAAAGTTATCGTCATTTGAATGAACTCAAGGCATGAGTTTGCCTGCAAACATATAGCAAAAATAAAATAAAATAATAAGTGACATAAGAAAATTAAAATCCAAAGTCAATTCATCATCATTATACGACAGCATTATACCTATCCATACTATCCATAGTAATCCATACTAAAAAAAGAAGAAGCTGACTGACTGACTGACATATCAACGCAGGGCCTAAACTATAAGGGTTAGGAACTTGAAATTTTGCACAGGGGTTCCTTTTATAACGTGGGGGAGCACTAAGAAAGATTTTTTGGAACTTCATCTCCTAAGTGGGTAAAATAGGGATGCAAAGTAAGCATGAAACTTTGCCATTTTTGAAGTTAGTCGAATGAAATTCAGCATGAAGGTTCTTTACTGAAAGGCATAAAACACGAGTAAAATATTTTTCTCAAAAATTATCCCTTAAGGGGGTATAACGGGGATGCAAAGTTAGTATGAAACTTTCCGTTTTGGAAGTTATTCAATTGAAATTCAATATTAAGGTGTTTTATTGAAAGTCATGAACTAATGTATTCCGGGTAATTCTACTGTTCCTGAGAAATCGACACATAGGCGGGCGGAGCCGCGGGCCACGTTTGTTTACGGGGTTTACGTTTGTTTGGACATTTTCACATTTCTGAACGTTCTAGATTACAATTAAAAAGATGTATGTACGTAAAACCGATAAAATTTTTGCCTAAAGGGATAAAATAGGGGAGTAAAGTTAGTATAGTTTTTTTTCATTTCTAGACTTAGAAGTATGAAAATAAGTATATACGTTCTAGATTACAATTAAAAAAGATCTGTGTATGTGAAATGTACAAAATTCCCCCCTTAAGGGATAAAGGAGAGGGGGATTGTATGGAAATTTTCTCATTTCTGGACATAGAAGTATAAAAATAAGTATATATGTTTACATTACAATTAAAAATATCTGTGTAGTTAAAATGGACGAAATTTCCCCTTGAAGAGGTAAAATAGGCGGGGTAAAGTTTGTATGGGTTTTTTTTATTTACTTAGAAATATCACAGTAAGAAGTTCTCCATTACAATAAAAAAATATCTGTGTAGGTGAAATGGGCAAAATCCCCTCCTTAAGGGCTAAAGATCTATGCAGGTGAAATGTATTAAATTCCCCCTTAAGGGGAAAAAGCAGAGGGGGAGGGGTTTGTATGGAATTTTTATCATTTCTACTGTTCCCAAGGGAACGACATTAACGCGGGCGGAGCCGCGGGCAACAGCTAGTTATTGATATAACAGTCAATCATGCCAAGCAGTGTGAGGTAGTACGGGCCCTTAAGATAGTCGGTCTAGTCATACCTACGTCTGTATGACTCGTCTAGTGCACGATAGGTCAATATCTATTGTCTTGTCTGTCATGTACTTGTCAGAATATTTATTTGAAAAAACAATTGAATTTACAAAAATTTCACACAATTTTCAAAATTGCATTCACTCGTCTTTAGCTCCGAAGTCTTTCCACGGTGACAGCTGGCTATAGCCTCGGTCGTGCAACTGTTTGTGCTGACCTACTCGGTCTGTCGAATTCTTCCTCGATCGTGTCGGTCACTGTAGCTTGAACAGTCACCTCGCTCTTGCCGATCAAGTCCTCTTCTCCCCCTCACATGTCAGAGCGAGCGGGCGGAAATGTCGATGAAGTCGCTAACGGTAGGCATCCGCCCTCGCATATGTCTGAGCGAGTGGGCAGCGACGGCGACGATGAATGAAAAGATATGAAATGAAATGAAATGAAATTATTTATTTCAGACTGTACATTTATGACAATATAAGTCCATAGTGTGTTAGTAAGACACTTATCCTATGTTAGTAAAACTTAAAGTAAGGGTTACTTTTTTGGACATTTGTGGATGACCAATACTTGATAATTGGACTATCCACTCTGTCTGACACCACCTTCAGGAGTGTGTTGGAACTGCTCCTTACCCGTGCCCATAATGATGCAACTCTTTTTCGAAGCACTGCCTGAAAGCTGTCAGTGCTATGGTTAAAGTAACTTTTTTTTAGAATAGTATAGAAACTAGCTATGTATAGTAATATATTTTATTAGCTCATTCTTATTCTAACTAGGCAAATTTAAAGGTTTTTCTTACTTACATAACGTTTTATTCTAAAACTGGCAAAACTTCTGTTTACTGTCGTACAAGTGACAAACCATTAGCAGTCGTTTTGTTACGTCAGTCAGCTTTTTTCGGTGTGTGTATGTGTGTGTGTAAGTACTATTACTTATTAGCTTTCGTCCACGGCTCCGCCCGCGTTAATGTCGATCTCTCGGGAATAGTACAGACAAGTACAGTCCGGGGACATTCAAAAGTAGAATAAGGTAGAAGCTTTACCGTTTCTATGCCTCGTTCGGTAAGTGCTCCATCCTCTCCCCAACTCCATGAAAGGTCGGCAACGCTCCTGTCACACCCTGGTGTTGCAGTTATCCATGGGCAGCGGTGATCACTTACCATCAGGTGACTCGCTCGCTCTTTTTCCGTTCTATATCTATACATATAATAAAACAGTAAAAATATTTTGTCTGTACATTTAGAATTTTTGACTGAAATGGATAGAGGGACACTTAAAAAGAATAATAGAAAGCAAAAAATGTTTTTTCGAATTTCTTTTCTGTCTGTCTGTCTGTATGTATGATCACGCATATCTCCGAATATACTGAACCGATTTACTTCAAACTTTCACCAATTGCTTTGTTTTAACTCAGCAAAACATCTAAAGTTTGTTTCATCAAAATCGGTTCATTAAAAAAAAAGTTATCGTCATTTGAATGAACTCAAGGCATTAGTTTTATCTGCAAATATACACGGTGAATTTTTTATCGTTTTGGACCCTTAAAGGGGTGACTCAGACCATCAAAATGAACAACTTTTCCTATGGGAACAATGCTAGGAACTCAAAAAAAAAATCGACATTCCCATACAAACTGGCCGGGCGGCGGGACTCATTTTTATGGAAATGACGAATTTTTTTGAGTTCTCAGCATTGGTCCCATAGAAAGAGTTGTTCGTATTGATGACCTGAGTCACCCCTTTAAGGGTCCAAACTGTTCCTGAGGGATGGACACTAAGGGTGGCGGCGTAGCCGCGGGCAAACGGCAAACCAACCGAAACTGTTGCGCCTAGAAACTTGAAATTTGGTACAGGGGTTCTTTTAATGATGTGAGTGAGCGCTAAGAAAGGATATTAAGAAATTAACTTCAAAAGGGGTAAAATTTATATGGAATTTTCTCATTTCTGGACTTAGAAGTATGAAAGTAGGTATATAAGTTCTCGATTAAAATTAAAAAAGATGTGTGTAGGTAGATGAAATTTGCAAAATTCCCTCCTTAAGGCGTCAAATGGGGGTGGGTGGGTGGTATAAACTTTGTATGGAAATTTTCTCATTTTTGGACTTAGACGTATGAAAATAAGTATATAAGTTCTAGGTTACAATTAAAAATATCTGTGTAGGTAAAATGGACGATATTTTATCCTAAAGGGGTAAAATAGCGGGGTAAAGATTGTATAGGAATTTACTTATTTCTAGACTTAGAAGTATGAAAATAGGTAAATAAATTCACGATTACAATTGAAAAAGATCTGTGTAGGTCAACTGGAAAAAAATCTCCCAGAAGGGAGTTTGTTTGGAAATTTTCTCATTTCTGGACTATGAAGTATGAAAATAAATAGGTATGTAAGTTCTCGATTACAATTAAAAAACATATATGTGGGTGAAATGGACAAAATTCACTCCTAAAGGGGTAAAATGGGAGGGTAATGGAAATTTTCTCATTTCTGGACTTAGAAGTATAAATAATATCCATACTTTCATACTAATACTAACATTATAAATGCGAAAGTAACTCTGTCTGTCGTTTTTTTACGCTTCAACCATTGAACTGATTTGGATGAAATTTGGTATGGAGGTGTGAGGCCCGAGGAAGGACATAGGGTATGTTTGATTCCGGGAAATTCTACTGTTCCCGAGGGATCGACACTAACGCGGGCGGAGCCGCGGGCAACAGCTAGTTATACATATATTATCACGTCTTTTTCCCTTACGGGGTAGACAGAGCCTAAGGCCGTAAGACCAAAAGGCCACGTTTAGCGTGTTGGTGGGCTTAAACATGGAAAACGTAATCAAAATAATGATGGGTTGCTAGCCGCGTCGCCTTTGACATTATTCTTTAGATTTTCGCCCATTCCCTTAACTGGCTTCTACGGTCTGTGCGGGAAACGCAGTGTTCAAATGATTCATGTAGACAAAAGAAATCACTATTTATAACATCTGCCCGTGGCGTAGCATGTCGCCCGCAACGCCGGTTATAATATCTCGCTATAAAGTAAACACATCCCGTCTTATTATAAAACGAGGACTAACTTTAGTACCTGGTTTAAACCATTATTCGACCAAAACAAATGGACAATGACAATTGACCAAACGTCAAAATGACAAGTGTCGACTTATTTTGGTCGGATATTGGTTTAAACCAGGTACTAAAGTTAGTCCTCGTTTTATAATAAGACGAATTGTGTTTTAGATTTTACGGTAAATTTTCATGTTTTTCTTCTAGATCTGGACCTCATACTGGCATTTCACTGCAGCAACCGTAGCTCGGCCGTGGCCAAGCAGGTCCTGGACCTAAACCTCACGTTAAAGACCCTGTTCGTCAACTTCTTCAAAGACCGGTACTTGGACAAGGAGACGATCAGGAGCTTGGAGCTTTGGTAAGCTTCGATCATATACTTACTTATCATACGTACTTATCACGTCATATTCAATACGGGTATATAGAGCCTGAGACCATAAAATCCAAAAGCCAATTTAGCTGCAACACGAACCACAGCTTAATCTATAACGGGGAACACGCTAGGATAGGAAAAGAAGTCTATCACCATGAGATCTAACAAGGCAACGTTTATAAGGTGCAGATAAAATAAGGTCCATCCATTTTCCGAGCTGCTACTAGCTCTTCTTCCATTCATCCAAGTGAGTAGTATCGCAATACCTTCATTCCCTTCCCAAATCCAACATATTCCTCACCTTCCCCAGCTTAAACCTTCCCCATGCTTGCAATGGGCAGCGGCATCGAAAGCACAAGCCAAATAAACTGGGCTCGTCAGTCTGCCTGCCATACGTAGTGAGTATGGTAATATCCTCCCGGGACGATAAATCTTCGGGAGAGGCCTTTGTCCAGCAATGGACTTTCTAACGCTGAATTGACGAATGATGATGGTGTGTCAGTTGTTGCTGTTTCTCAAATATTAAACAATGACAGTGCCTATCTGACCCTACGATTCCGTGCACCCATCTGTTGTATTTCATATCAGAAAACTCTAAATTTCATAAGTATTTCCGAAAACCTTCATTGCAAACTCGGATCATTTTCATCAATCACCAATCGCATCTTCCACAATTACATTCTTATGCCTTTCAGCAAAGCCAAAGATGGTGGACCTTAAGATAAGAAAACGTTAAAAGAAGTAGTAGAAGTGTAAACTTTGGGATAGTGACCGGTAGTTTACCTACTTACGAGTATAATCCCCAGGTTTACGTTACGTCTCTATCGATTATTACGATCGGAGAGGAAGAAGCAGCTGGCTCATTATGTTTTATTATTTACTGCCAAGCCACCTTTTGAAGACGATTTTCAAATAATTTTTCAATTCCATTTTATTTCCAGTTTGTTCACGCCACTGAACGTTCGAACAGTGAAGAACCAAACAGTATACTATGCCCGCCTGCTGGACTATGAGCCCAAAAACCTAAACTTCGCCAACGAGGTCAAGTGAGTACCCTTAACGTATTCTCGCGTTCTCGGTTGCAACCTCACCTGGGCCTAGGAACTCAAGACTCGCTATTGAGATAGCATGGCAACATGGTGGCAGCATAGCAACATGACAGCATGGCAGGATGGCAGAAAAGCAACATGATTATAATGCCTACTATCGGAGGCCTTTTAAAAGACTTTAATACGGCAACACCAAGATAGTTCAAGGTGTAAAACTATTCATTTATGTGTTTACAATTCAGTCTGTTGATGTCAGTCTGCCTGACATCCAACCCCCTTGGGTATGGTTTTAGCAAGTATACGTGTTTACCCTTTAGCTGTATAATATCTAGAAGACAAGACATTTATCTGGGTTCCTAACTGAATATAAAAAACGCCATGTGCGCATCTTAACTCCAGACTGATGGCAGCCGTTGGTCCTGGCTGCCATCTGGTAGTCGTTAAAGGAACCACGTCAGTGGCCGAGAGGCGGTTTCGAAGAACTCTGACACCAGGGTGTACATGGTCGATTTACCGTGACACCTACACGAAATGATGATGATGATCTCCAGACTAACTAACCGCAATAATATCCCCAAAATATTCTTATTTTCTTTCTAAAGATCATTCATAACCAAGTAACTTGTTTTATCTTCATCCAGAGCATTCCTGCTGACGGTAGACTTCTGGCAGTACAAGGAAGGCACCTGGCCGGGACTGGTGATTGTCATCGACCTAGACCGCATGGTCTTCGGGCACCTGGCGAAGCTGGACCTGCAGACCATGCAGCAGTTCCTGTACTTTTTGCAGGTCAGTTGACTAAACACTCTGTAGACTGAAGCAGTACAGAAAGGTACCTGGCTGGGACTAGTCATTGTCATCGACCTGGACAGCATAGTCTTCGGGCACCTGGCTAAGCAGCAGTTCCTATTCTTTTTGCAGGTCAAACACTCTGTAGACTGAAGCTGTACAGGAAGGCACCTGGCCGGGACTGGCAACCGTCATCGACCTCGAACACATGGCCTTCGAACACTTATTGAGGCTGGATCTGCAGACTATGCAGCAGTTCCTGAAGTTTTTGCACGTCGATCGGTTGTTCACACTGACAGATATATGTCCCCTCTCTCTTATTTGAACATTTTGATGAGAACACTTTTGATGAGTTTCATCAAGAACGCTTCGTTTGTAAGAAAATAAAAATCGGTCACGGGTGAGTCCGATTCGCATACACTAGGATTTGATACCACCGTACAGTGTACGAATCTTGTATGGTATATTCATCAAATAAGGTAATAATTACGCATGAAACCGGTTCCATGCGACCTCTCTTAGGAGGTGAACCAAACACTTCATTGTATTATGTCAGTAATAAATTAGTAGCACCTTGGATAAAAAGATTAATTGATATAAATACCTATACAGTCTATCCTTTATTTTTAATTCCATTATTTTGTATTAAAAACGACAATACATATACACATTCTTTGAAATTTTTAATCGTCTACCTATGACGATTCAAAAGATACAGCCCTGTGGCAACAGGACGGATGAACAAATGGACAACGGAGGCTTAATAATAAGGAATCGTGGGCACCTAATGGGTACAAACAAGCCCAAAAAATGCCAAATACCAAAATGATTTTTGGGCTTTTTATACATAACAAATTCAACTATCGGCTTATCTAACATTCGCCAATCTTTTTGTATAATATGTTTAATACCTACATTGACATTGACAGCCTCCGTGGTCCAGTGGTTAAGGCGTTTGCCTGTTGACCCGGGGGTCGTGGGTTCGATTCCCACCGGAAGCATACTTTGTTTAGTTGTTTCCAGTCTGGTTAGGACATTGCAGGCTTGAATCACCTGATTGTCTGATAATAAAGATGATTCCGTGCTTCGGAAGGCACGTTAAGCCGGTGGTCCCGGCTGCCATCTGGTAGTCGTTAAAGGAACCACGTCAGAGGCCGAGAGGCGGTTCCGAAGAACTCTGACACCAGGGTGTGCATGGTCGATTGACCGTGACACCTACTCGAAATGATGATGAATACCTACATTTTGTTTCTCTGCTTTCACCCCTAATTCCTTTCTACGCTTACCCATTATATTCATACTATATTATATAATACCTACTGAACCGATTTTGATCAAACTTCGTAACTGTAATTTGGTCCAACTTAAAATATACGACAGTTTTATCTTATAGCGAAACGAAGTTCACCGTGATAGCTAGTATTTTTATAAATATCTTGTGGTACCTATACCTGTATGCTATACAACGTGATTTTTCATTTTCGTTTTTAACCTTTTCAATTCTTATAAATTCTGTATTCCATTAGGGATTCTGATGCCCAGATTTTAATAAAGCTAAAAGGGGTTCAAAATCACGCTGTATGTATATTTTCCTCTATGATTACAGGAAGGATTACTCGCAAAGCTAGACGGGCTGCACTTTATCAATGCGCCGTCATTCATGGACAAGCTGATGATGCTGATGAAGCCATTCTTCAAGAAGGAACTTTTGGACGTGCTGGTTATCCACCAGATCGGCGCCAGGACGCTGGAGGAATACGTGCCGATGTCAGCGCTGCCGAAGGATGCCGGCGGTGATTGGAAAACTTTTGAACAGTGCAAAGGTAGGGTAGTATACCTATCACATTTTAGCTGTGGTAGAGCCACGCTACCGACAAAAGTGAGCTCGGCGCAGTGGTTAACACGCCAGCCCGCGACACGAGGGCCCCGGGTTCGATCCCCGGTCAGGTCAACATGAAAAATTATCTTTTTCAGATTGGCCTGGGTCTTGGATGTTTATCAATATATGTATTTATTATAAAATATAGTATCGTTGAGTTAGTATCCCATAACACAAGTCTCGAATTTACTTTGGGGCTAGCTCAATCTGGTAGCGTCGGAAGCACAAGAAGCCAATAAAACTGCGCTTACCAACCAAGCGTGGTAATGGTAAGTATGGCTCCTCCCATAAAATAAAAAATCCTTCGAAAAGGTCTTTGTCCAGCAGTGGACTTCTTATAACTGTAATGATGATGATGATGATAATGAAACGTGAGTAAAACCGTGTTTTATAATGAATCCTAGTCGGGTCGGGTTTTAGTACCTACTCGGGTGCGAGCTCCGTGGCGCAGTGGACAAAACACCAAGCCTGCGACACGAGGGTGCCCGGGTTCGATCCCAGGTCAGGTCATGATGGAAAAGGATCTTTTTCAGATAGACCTTATTATACAAATATTATGTAGATGACGTTAAATAAATTCAGATTTTAGACATTAAATAATTAAAAATTCTGAGAAGACCATTTAAGAGGCTTTTGAGCAGAATTTTCGCCACTCATTAGTTTCTTTATTTACTCCAATATCAGATCAAATTAAAAAAAATAAATGTTTAGTTCGTTAATCAAATATTTTTAGTGTTTTAGTATTACTTTTAGTATTAAAACAAACGGTTTCACTCACATATACGTTAGTCGTTATCGCCGTATAGAAAGAGTTTGTTGATCTGATTTTAGGAGTAGAAGAAAAAAATTATGGCTGGCGCTTATTCCGCTTTTATAAGCCTCTTAATAAAAACTCATAACTGTTACTTTCGTCTTTATTTCATTCTCTGAAAATTTACTTAATATACCCAATCCTTTTCAGATGACATGATCGCGATATTGAAGGAAAACGAGGAATTCTTCAAAACTGAAAACAAGAAGCGTGTCACAGAAGCCAAGAGGCCCGGCAAGCCAAAGACCATCACCGACATATTCGGAGGTGTAGAAGGCTCGTTCAAGAAGCTGGATATTGATTAGTGTTATACATAACCTTATATACATGTTAAGGTAGACTTTGAAGTACAGCGACTTTTTTCTTCTTCTAAATAAGGAGCTAGACTCTTGTCTGTGGGAAAACCAATGATTTCTATTCTTCCCTGAGCCAATCTTCAAACTCATGCCTTACAAACCCGTAGTAACCTGAAATGTCACCGGTCTCCGAGACCGGTGTCGAACGACACCGGCCGCTGTCACTAAACTTCAAAATCTATTCAAAGAGTATCTATTACCACACCGGCTACCACCGGATCGTCACCTGACCCAATGGAGACGCAATTTTTTTTTTAATCTATGCAATTGTCTCATGTAAGTTTTGATAACACAGTTAAACACCATCTCTCTAAGGGTTTGTTAAGTTTGGACAATCAATGAGCGGCTGACTATTTTGTGATTGCGTTACGTACCCTTTAATTAAATTTGAGTCCTTCCACCAGTTAGTTCATGCAAACTATTGTTAGCCATCATCATCATTTCGAGTAGGTGTCACGTTCAATCGATCATGCACACCCTGGTGTCAGAGTTCTTCGGAACCGCCTCTCGGCCTCTGACTCGAACTTGGCCGGTTTTTTTATTCTGTTCAAACGTGAATTAATACGTGGTGATTGCAGACATGTTACAAAGATACTAGCTATTTTAATATGCGTCCAGAGTTCTTGGATCGCGACCTTGATTCGAATCGTAGGTACAGTACGTACAAAAGAACATATCTGGTCTGGACCCAGCTTAATGGTAGCCTGATTAGATCCAATAGCACAAGTAAACTGTTTTAGTACTCAAGGCGCTCAGTGGGGTTATTTGCGTAATCATTATTGAAGCGTAGGCTAAGTCATCAAACATCAGGTCCTTTTTAGTCTCCACTACAGGAGCACGACCCTCTCTGTACTACTAGGGCCATACTTGGCCAGAGCAGCCAGAGGACTTGGCCTACACTCTCCACGCTGGCCAGACGGGTTGGAGAGGTGTCTTAGATGTTTATAAGCTTTGTTTAGCTTGTATTTCCTAAGTCGTCTTCTACGACATCCACGGGAAGACTTGGAGTAGTCCTATTCTACTCTGCCGGATACCACACGGCTAGTCAAACATTTGAACAAAAGTAACCACGTCAGAGGCCGAGAGGCGGTTTCTAAGAACTCTGACACCAGGGTGTGCATGGTCGATTGACCGTGACACCTATTCGAAATGATGATAACATGATTTTTTACTGGCCAGGGTGTTTGTCTTTGGGGCTTAACCCCTAAAGAACATTAATTGCCTTGAAGGACTTTGCCATGGTGCACGAGTTCATGTATGAAAAGGAATAATTTATTTAGTACTCCAGTAACATATGTAACAAATCTGAGACTCATATTGCCATGTAGATATTTGTATTGTTTTGTAAAAATAACATTATATTTATTTTAAAGAAGATTTAAACAAAAAACAGTGTTAAACAAAATTATTTTTCATAGGTGTATTTTTATGGTTTGTTATGTAAATAAGCAAATAAATTGTTTTTGGCTACACGGACTTTTTTTCGTGCATTTCTACTATTTTATCTAGAACTGGACACTTGGACACTTAACTGGACACAGTTTCTAGGTACATTAGATGTACCTAGAAACTGTATCCAGTTAAGGCGTTTGCCTGTTGATGGGGGTTGTGGGTTCGATTCCTACGGGAAGCATACTTTGTGTAGTTGTTTCCAGTTTGGTTAGGACATTGCAATGTCCTAACCAAACTGGAAACAACTACACAAAGTATGCTTCCCGTAGGAATCGAATCGATTCAAGCCTGCAGGCTTGAATCACCTGATTGTCTGATAATAAAGATGTTGTTTGATGTTGATGATTCCGTGTTTCAGAAGGCACGTTAAGCCGTTAAATTTCATCAAAGTCGGTTCAGTAGTTTGATTAATTTTGTTTTTCTTTTAATATGGAAGATTGTTCTTTCTTCTACCTTATCCTTATCCCACTATTTATGTGGGGTCGACACAGCATATAAGCTTTTTCCATTTCGTTCTTTCTCCAGTCAACTCGTCCGTCACTCCCTTTCTACTCATATCCTCCTTTACACATTCCATCCAACGTTTCTTTGGTGTCCCATAAGTATATACAACGTGATTATGAACTCCTAGCTATAATGAAATCTGGGAATTAGAATCCCTAATGGAACACAGAACGCCAAGAAAAAAGGTAAAAAACGAAAAAGAAAATTAGGTTTTCTGTACAAAGTCGCCGATCAGCTGGACGAATTTCTATGAAAGGTTAAATTTATTTTTCATTTTTTTCTTACAATTCTGTATTCCATCATGGATTTTGATTCCCAGATTTCAATAAAGCTAGGGGGTTCAAAATCACGCTGTTATCCCGTTTGTATTCGTATTATATATTATCACATGATGCAGTGTTTGGGGTTGCACTGCACAACTCTCTTTGATACAGAATTGAACAGAAATTTCTTGTGATTAGGACCTTCTATTATTATCACATTGTATTTACAAAATACACTTTAACGTCGTGTTTCACGACATAAATAAAGCGTCTTTTGTAAAGATAATAGGTACTTAACTATGACAACGATAACGAGTGAGCCGAAAACTACGGCGTGATTTTTTATTTATATTTTTGTAAATATCAATCAATAAATTTATTTGTCAAATATAGGTACATTGATACAGATGACAGAAAAAAGAGTAGGTCGCTATGTTTTACTATAAATAGCTTACAAATATTAAGATAACCACATAACTAATAATAAGAAAATGATAGGTATTGCAAATTATAAAATTGATTTTAATATAAAGCTCATTTAAATTATACGTAGACGATTTGGATCAACAAGTGAATGTTAAATTTTAATAAATAATGTCGATAGAAATAAATAGGTCCTAATTTACAATCTGTAATTTAAAAAAAAAATATTTACAGAATAATAACATATAGAAATTAAAAAGTCAAAGAGTCGTTTTTTAACAGATTTATATTCAAGTATTTTAAATCATTTCGCAATTTATTGTATACTTTAGTGGCCATACCTAAAACATTTTTCCGGACTAAAGTTAATCTTAAATTTTGATTACGTAAAGCATGTCTGTGTAGCATTCGTGTTGGATTCCGTTTGACTTCTGATAGCTTTGCAAATAACACCGAATTTATTTTTACAAACAGAGCCGTTTCAAATATATACAGAGAAGGATATGTCAGTATTTTCAGCTGTTTGAACAAAGGCTTGCAACTTTCTATTATGTTTAGGCCACACATAGCACGTATACAGCGTTTCTGTGCTTTGAATATTAAATTATCTGAAGTCCCAAAATCTAATATGAAGCACGTTAGAATTTAAATAAATATGCAATACATTACAGTAATCAGTAGAAATATGATTATATGCAATTTAATATTTGCATATGCATTTGCATATACATCCTATATTCATTGATTATTGAATGTTTTACCTAAAATAGTTTTTGACTACCAAATAGATCACCGTTTGAGTAGTTTATAAGTATCTACCTACTTGACATCAAACTGTTTATACAGTCACTATATCAGAGTTAAGTCAGCCACCTAGATAGTAACAGCCACAGAGTATAAAAGCAACTCGGTGAATTAACACAGTATTATTAGATGACAGATTCATTCTCGGCGTATTGTAGGGCTGTGTGCGAGTGCCTGTCAGTGAGCTATTCAGTGCCAAGCAAACAACACGCGTTTAATTATAATGGGCTTCGCAGGCAAGGTCGTCCTAATAACCGGCGGAAGCTCAGGCATCGGAGCAACGACAGCTATTTCATTCAGTAAAAAAGGTGCCAGTGTTGTTATCGTTGGCAGAAACGAGATCAAATTGAAGAGAGTAGCTGCGGAATGCGCGAATAACGGCAAAGCACCACTAGTGATTATAGCGGACGTGAGCAAAGAAGTAAATATCAAACGCATTGTCGATGAAACTGTAAATAAGTTCGGAAAACTGGACGTGCTTGTCAATAATGCAGGAATAGCAGTCACTGGGACCATCCTGGACGGGAATATTGTAAACGCGTATGATAAAATAATGAGTGTCAATGTCAGATCAGTAATACAACTCACGACCCAAGCTGCTCCGCATCTGATCAGAACTAAAGGTAATATCGTGAACATCTCCAGTATAGCTGGGAAGAAAGTACGAGCACCTGATTACATGGCCTATAATGTGAGTAAAGCAGCTTTGGATATTTTCACTCGAGGGTCAGCGTTAGAATTATCAGCTTTGGGCGTCAGAGTGAACTCGGTCAGTCCGGGACCGGTGAATACCGACTTCTTCGAAAACTGTGCGTTGCCGACGACTGCAGAAATTCTCGCTGAAGTATTGCCCCTGAAAAGGGCTTCGGATCCTGAAGAAATCGCCGATTTAGTCCTATATTTGGCAAGTGACAAAGCAAAAGGAATTACTGGGTCAGATTTCGTATGTGACAATGGAGGTCTTTTGAAGATGTGAACTAATATGTATTTTCGTACTCATTCCAGTTTGTTAAAAAGATATTTTCGTTCTTTTAATTAAATAAAAAATAAAGTCAAGGAATGTTACTATTTTTATTGAAATATCCGTTTTCTTCGTGTGTGTAAGTGACCAATACTAGTGTCAGATTCCTCAAGCTGCCTAAAGGCATCTGACTTTGCTTACGACTGTTAACAATTACGACAGATTGGGCTTTTACGCACACTGGGTCATTAAGTTCCCTCGAGAAATATCCATAACACGTTTAAGTTGCAGAAAAAATTTAGCAGTATATTGTCCACCACGTTATCTTATCTCAATCTTAGTGGTATGCATATAGATTGTGATAGTGAGTACGTCTTACATACACGTACTCACTTGGGCAATAGCTAAGTTAGACCAATGTAGTTAGCAATCTGGGTAGTTTAAGACCTAGATAATAATAATCTTTCAAATGAAATAAACGCGATTTTGATAAAAGTAAAATTTTTATTCAGAACTAGTCACCCGCCCTGGCTTTGCATGGGTGCAATGTAGTGTATTAAAAAAAGTGTAATCAATGTTTAAATATGGGGCAGTAAATTATAGACATAAACCTTCCTCTTGAATCACTCTATCTTTGGCTGAAAACTGCATTAAAATCCAGTGAGTAGTTTCTAAAAGAGAGAAAAAGATGTAAGCGAACAGAAAGCGAAAGCGACTTCATTTTATACTATGTAGGTACCTTAAGAAGATTTTATTATCCTTAAAAATATATGTTCCCAATCGGTGCATAAATTATGGATTTATTCAGATTAAGAACTTCTTTCTTTTTGAAGTAAGTAGGTGGAAGATATAGACCCACCGAGTTTTTATGACGCTACCCACATTAGCCAGGATAATAATATTGCTTGCTACTGATTCTATGGAAATCTAAACATCACTACATCGTATAAAACAAATGATAATGATATTTATGTCATTGTACATAGCACCCGTGCGATACCGGGGTCCGGGTCGTTAGTATGTTATGAATGGGCGTCTGTTATCAGTATTTCTCATAAAACACCCACCTACATCATACACGGTAAAATTTTGATCGTTCTGGACCCTTATGTGATTCAGCCCAACGATATGAACAACTTTTCCTATGGGACCAATGCTGGGAACAAAGTTGGTAGTTCCATACAAAAAATTCGGCCTCCCGGTTAATTTGTATGGAAACGTCAAAAAAAATTTTTGAGTTCCCAGCATTGATCCCATATGAAAAGTTGTTTATATAGGCGGGAAGATTATATATTATTGTATTATAACTGTTAGTTCTCCTTAATAAATAAATAAAATAAATATCGGGTCCAAAACGATTAAAATTTCACCATGTAAATTGCAATAGGTATGTATATAAATAGGTATGTATAGAAATATAAATAGGTAAGTATAAGTATGAGTAAGCTTTTTACAAATATGACACAAGAACTCTGCTCTTCTGGATTAAATTGGATACCTTACAGTACTGTTCTAGTAAATAAAGAAATAAATATATACGGACAAATCACACAGATTGAGCTAGCCCCAAAGTAAGTTCGAGATTTGTGTTATGGTATACTAACTCAACGATACTATATTTTACTAGCTGACCCGGCAAACGTTGTTTTGCCATATAAATAATGTCTAAAAAATTAAAAAAAATTTAGGGGTGGACTACCCCTTACATTTAGGGGGATGAAAAATAGATGTTGGCCGATTCTCATAGATACCGGATAAGCACAAAAAATTTCATCAAAATCGGTCAAGCCGTTTCGGAGGAGTATGGCAACGAAAACTGTGACACGAGAATTTTATATATTAGATAACAAATACATATATAGATAAACATCCAAGACCCAGGCCAATCTGAAAAAGAAAATTTTCCATTTGATCTGAGGGTCGTGCTCCTGTAGTGGAGACTAAAAAGACCTGATGATGATGATGATCTGACCGGGGATCGAACCCGGGCAGGCTGGCGTGTTAACCACTGCGCCACGGAACTCGGCAGTAGGTTTGTTCTTCTTTTTACTATTTAAAACTAGCTTTCGCCCGCCGCTCCGCCCGCGTCAATGTCGATCCCTCGGGAACAGTACTTTTTCCCGGGATAAAATGTACCCTATGTCCTTCTCCGTACCCCAGATAACGTATATGCAAAATTTCATGATGATCGGTTCAGTAGTTATAACGTGCAAGCGAAACAAACAAACTCACTCTCGCATTTATAATATTAGTTAAGATTATGGCATGTTCAACCTAATTTATATGGCATAAGGTTCATGATATTGCTAAATATATATGCCTATGTATATTGCCTTCGTAAGCACATTGTCAGTCAATTTTTAACTTTAGGCATTGAATGGAATTACATATATACACAATATCCACCAAGGACACTTTAGTGTCCACAGTCACATACAAAATGCTGATCTGAAAGCATACAAAACCGACATCACCAGACTATTCAAAGCACCTATGTACATCTCACATAAACATTAATATAAAAAAACGACTTTATGAAATTTGAATATACCTTATTTTTTTTAAAAGGATATACCGTTAATTGGTCCAATTTAAAAGTATATCCTTTTAAACAAAAAAAAAAGTTTTTAATAGACGGATATTACTGAGAAAAAAAAACATATCTACAACCGAATTGATAACCCCCTCCTTTTTCTGAAGCCGGTTATAAACAAATAGGTTATTGAACTACTAGCTCGCGTTAATGTCGATCCCTCGGGAACAGAACTATTTACCGGGAAAGGTATCCTAACTCTTACCTACATATGTGCTTTCCCATCCTATGGCCACCATACCAAATTTCATCTAAATCGGCTCAGTAGTTGAAGCGTGACGAGGTAACATACATACAGAGTTACTTTCGCATTTATAATAAAAGTATGGATTTGATCTGATATATATAAATAGTTCCAGTCTAATGACTAGAATATACTAATGTATTTTCTGTGATATATAAAATACAGTTGTCAACATATTACTTCCGATAACGATAATTAACTACTATCATAATATATTTATCAACCCGTCCCCGCCATGTTTTCCAACCCGTCTGGCCAGCGAGGAGAGTGTTGGCCAAATCCTCTGTCTGCTCTGGCCAAGTATGGCTCCGGTAGTACAGCTCCTGCAGTGGAGACTTAAAAGACCTGATTATGATGATAATATATTTATCTACATTATAATTATCTAGAGTGCAGAGCTTCTTATTATCATTTCATCTATTACCTACCTACACTTTACATTAATATAAATATCTACACCATTTTTACTAGTTTTTCCGTTATATTTACTGCAGGGAATTTATCATAAAACTAGCTATTACGTCTATATAGATAGGCCGTATCATTATCAAATTACACGATACAAAGATCAGTGTCCTCGCGGCCTTCACACCTAACGCCCGTGCTCGCGGAATAAACATGAGTTTCACCGATAAAGTGGTGTTAGTGACCGGAGCCAGTTCGGGCATAGGAGCAGCCACGGCTCGACTGTTCGCCAAAGAAGGCGCCCATGTCGCCATAGTTGGCAGAAAGCAAGACAAACTCAAGAAAGTTGAAGAAGACTGCGATAAACTCGGACCAAAATCTTTAGTCATCATCGCAGACGTATCTAACGATGAAGACGCAAAGCGAATCGTTCAAAGTACCATTGATAAGTTTGGAAGATTAGATGTCTTAGTAAATAACGCTGGGATGGCCGGCTTCGGGACTATTTTGGGAGGCAACGTCATGAAAACATACGATGCTATTACTAATACTAACGTCCGAGCTGTTGTTCATATAACCTCATTAGCATCGCCTTATTTAGTCGAAAGCAAAGGCAGTGTTGTGAACATTTCTGCTGTCGGTGGTTCTTATGCTCCTCAGCCCCCGTTTTTAGCTTACACAATGTCTAAAGCTGCATTAAACCATTTCACTAAAGGAGCCGCTTTGGAACTGGCATCAGCTGGCGTGCGAGTAAACGCTATCAGTCCAGGGCCAGTCAACACGGATATTCTGGAAAATGCCGGCTATCCGTCATCGTGGAATAAATTTGCAGAGAAAACGGCGCTTGGCAGATTCTCGGAGCCAGAAGAAATAGCGGATTTGGTGTTGTATTTGGCGAGTGAGAGAGCTAAAGGCATTACTGGATCCAACATTGTGTCTGATAATGGGTGGTTGTTGAAAGCTTAAGTTTGTTAATAATAAATGAGAGTGATTTTTATATTTGTACTACATTATCTTTATGCCTTTTTGTACAATTAGGTATTAACAATATTGTTACACTACTTAGTTACACTAAAATATACCTACGTTGTCTTGTAAGTTTAGAAATTCTGGTTAAATTATAATATTTATTGTGTGTGTTGCGTGCAGCCACTGTTAACACCGGTCGGTAGCGATGTGATGCGGCACGAGGCCGTGGCTGTACGTCACAGTACTTACACTCAAGGGCATCTTTAGTACTATTTTTGAAATGACGCCGTTCGTAAACGAGCGATTTTTTCATACAAAATCGCTTGAAAACGATTGCACACTTTCAAAAATAGTACCCCTAGCCCAGCCATCGACACAGCGCACGACACCATTTTGTCTTTTATATTTTTGTGAATTCCTAATTCATCTGATATTCAATACAGCGCCTTCTTATTGATACAGTCCGCACACACCAAACCTTTATTTATAGAAGCAGCTACTGTGCTGCTTCTATAGATGATTAGTAGTAGGCATATAGACTAATTGGTACATTATAAAGATACAGACATATGTCTACTATACAATATATCTACTTTACCGGCTAACTATATCTTGAATTTTCTGTTAATATCAAAAATAATATTAAAATATATTCAAAAAGATTTTAATTAACTTTCTGAATATATACATTTTTGTTTATATACTTCTTTGTACATTTAAACTAAAACTAATATTAACATGATAATATTAGTTTTAGTTTAAAAGAAATTATGCCAGGGATTGCCAGTCCGGTGATTGCACGTTTGGCATCGGGTACGCGCGCCCGGCCTCCCCGAGCTGCCACTTTCTTATCCCCGATCCTTCCGAGCAAGTAGCATCCCAAATACCTTTTCCCGTTCCCTCAGCCCAATATATGGGCAGCAGCGTCGGAACCGATATAAGCCAAATAAACTGCGCTCACCAACCCGTTTGCCAAGCGTGGTGAGTATGGCAAAACGCCCCCCCCCCCCCCCCCCATGAGCATCAATAATACACCAAGGCCCCCAGTCCCCGGCGGCTCCGCTGTTCTGTTAAGAACACGCAAGGCAAGCCGAAATAATTCTAGTTATAAAATAAGTCGGCAATGAATCCAGTGCTCTGTTTTGCTATTTATTAAAAGAAGGCGTCTTCCGTCCGCATGACTGTACTTATAATAAAAAATAAAGTCGCTTCCAGAAGTCTGTCTGTCCATATGTATGCTTAGATCTTTAAAACTACGCAACGGATTTTGATGCGGTTTTTTTATTACATAGAGATTCAAGAGGAAGGTTTATATGTACCTGGTGGGTTTAGTTTCAATAAGATTTCGCCCCAATGTACCACGCTGAAAATATTTTCGCCACAACGTGCGACGCTTCGGCGTCATTCGACACTAAGTAGAGGACCACGCTGAAAATATTTTCGCCACAACGTGCGACGCTTCGGCGTCATTCGACACTAAGTAGAGGACTCATTGCCGCGGGTATATGTACGAAGCCGAGTTCCGGGTTGACATCGTCATCATCATCGTCATTTCGTGTAGGTGACACGGTCAATCGACCATGCACACCCTGGTGTCATAGTTCTTCGGAACCACCGCTCGGCCTATGAAGTGATTCCTTTAACGACTACCAGATGGCAGCCGGGTGGGACCAACGGCTTAACGTGCCTTCCGAAGCACGGAATCATCGTTATTATCAGACAAACAGGTGATTCAAGCCTGCAATGTCCTAACCAAACTGAAAACAACTAAACAAAGAATGCTTCCCGAAGGAATCGAACCCATGACCCCCGGGTCTACAGCCAAATGAAATAATAAATAGATGTCACCCTGTTCAATAACTTTCTATAGGTTTTTTTTATGATAAAGGACGGCAAACGAGCAAGCGAGGCACCTGATGGTAAGCGATCAGCGCTGCCCATGGACAACTGCGACACCAGGGTGTAGCAGGAGCGTTGCCGGCCTTTGAAGGAGATCGGGATAGGTTAATCAATTTTTAAAATGGAATCAATTGATCAGTTTGAAACATATCGGGATATTTACCGTAATCACTGTAGCTAGATAAGATAAAGAAATGAACTGTAGGTAGCCAATCAGGCACAGAATAAGTACTAGTACTTACGTAGGTACTTCAGACGAGTAGGTAGTTCAGTTAAAAAAATGTTTCTTTCGGCGTTTTTATTTTTGCAGTGGTCGGTTCCGAAATAGCTTTTACACATTACCTAATCCACATCCATAGTACTTTCATACTTATATTATAAATGCGAAAGTAACTCTGTCTTATCTGTATGTCTGTCTTCTTTTCACGCTTCAACCAATGAACCAATTTAGCTAGCTCCGTGGCGCAGTGGTTAACACGCCAGCCTGCGACACGGGGTGCCCGGTTTCGATCCCCGGCCAGGTCAAGATGGAAAATGATCTTTTTCAGATTGGCCTGGGTCTTGGATGTTTATCTATATATGTATTTGTTATAAAATATAGTATCGTTGAGTTAGTGTCCTATAACACAAGTCTCGAACTTACTTTGGGACTAGCTCAATCTGTGTGATTTGTACGTATATATTTATTTATTTAATTTGGTATGGATGTAGTATGAGGCCCGGAGAAGGATATAGGGTACGTTTAATTCCGGGAAATTCTACTGTTCCGGAGGATCGACACTAATGCGGGCGGAGCCTCGGGAAAAGCTAGTAATTATTAATAAAAGAAATATTTCTCAGAAAATAACATCATTTTAAATGTAATTAATTCGACGTGAAAAATTGCCTTCAAATGCCTATTTTCTGAAAAAAACGTTTTTATTTTGATTTTGAAAACATGATTACGAAACACTGAATAATTTTTGTTAAAGATAGATAAATCTATCTACCCTTTTCCCCGTTGGTTTCGGGCTACTAATCAAACTGGAAACAACTAAACAACGTATGCTTCCCGTGGGAATCGAACCCAGTGGTTAAGACGTTTGCCTGTAAACACGGGGGTCGTCCCCGTGTTTACAGGCAAACGTCTTAACCACTGGACTACGGAGGTAGTTGGCTTGATCGGATAACAAACATCCATATAAATGCGAAATTTTGTGAGTATATATGGTTCTGGTAACACGCCAGCCTGGGACACGAGGGTGCCCTGGTTCGATCCCCGGTTAGGTCAAGATGGAAAATGATCTTTTTCAGATTGGCCTGGGTCTTGGATGTTTATCTATATAAGTACCTATCTATTATAAAATATAGTATCGTCGAGTTAGTATCCTACGACACAAGTTCACAAATTACTGTGGGGTTAGCTCGGTTTGTGTGATATGTCCTTATATATTTATTTATTTATTCATACTCAAAAAAATTCGCGTTTATAATATAAATATCCTTACTAATATTATAAACGCGATTTTTTTTGAGGATGGATAAATAAATGAACTGTCTAACTATCAGTATCGGATAGTAAGGATAAGGATGGTTAGGATAATAATTACTCATACTATTTGTTCTATAATCTTTTATAAAATAAAAAAAAGACTGACTTCAATCAATCTACAGGTATCTTAAGAGGCGGCAACGCATCAGCAGCTCCTCTGGTGTTGCAGATGTCCATGGGCGACGGTGACCACTTTCCATCAGGTGGCTCGTCTGCTCGTTTGCCGTCGGCAAAGACAATATAATATAATAATTTTTGAAACCGGTCATATATAAGTGACGGAGTCAAATATAAAAAAAAAAACAACTGCATTGATAATCTCCTTTTTTTTGAAATCGGATAAAATTGCACTATATTTTACACATTTTCACGGCAGTTTCGGCGCGACTGAAGATTGGACGAATTTTATGACGAAACCTGTGGCCGAAACCGAGACTGTCGTCGTATTTTTCTGCCGAAACTTGTCGAAACGCGTGGCCGTTAGTTAAGCCTGGTGTTTATTAACTGATAACCTTTGGTTATTTCCTCTCCCGATAACATATTTGACTTATGACATGATACACTCAGCAACATTAAATTTAGTCTAGAAAACAAACAGACTTAAATACATATACAATATATAGTCAGAGGAAAGAGGCCTGGAGGCCATGTTTGGCGAACTGCTGAATTCAAATTCAAAACGTTTATTAAATAAAGCTCATTTGGACACTTATTGAATTATCATATATTTTTAACTAAGAATTGTTGACGTCAGTAATTTACTTATAGCTAAGTTTAATGCCGCTTCCAAAGCGGAGTGCAGAAGAAGCGGCAACAAACTGCACAGCGCATTTTCTTCAATCGACGTCAACTTAGTTTATCTTAAAAACTAGGTATGTGGACTCAGTATACATTGTCCTTATTAAAGTAATTATAAATTGAATTTCAAAAATGATGTTTTTAAAAAAAATATTGAAATAAAAGAAATATCAAAATATTGAAATGTTATAAATAAAAAATAAAAAACCATTTATTTACATACCCATTGTACAGTGTCATCATGTGTTCCACTTACGCTATAGCCACATGGCTATGCAGCTCACTGGGAACAAGATCTGAGTCTAGGAGGACCAGGGATGATGGTCAGGGGTGTCGTACTCAGCTATGGTCAGGGGTGTCATTCTCAGCTATGGTCAGGGGTGTCATCCTCAGCTGCCTCTCCGGTAGTCGCAGGTATGGCATCGGGTACACGCGGCTGGCCTCCGCCGGTGCTACTTCCTCTTCCTTTATTTATCCGAATTAGTAGTATCGCCTTCCTTCATTTCCTTCCAAAATCCAAATTATTCCTATCCTTTCCCAGCTTTAAAAAGCTTCTGATGGGCAGAAGCGTCAAAAGCACAAGAAGTCAAAGAATTCAACCCCAGGTGGGTTGAAGAGCGTGCCCCAAGCGTGGTAAATATGGCAATAATCCCCTGGAACAAGGGATCTTTGGGAGAGACTTTCGTCCAGCAGTGGACTTTTTACGGCTAAAATGATGATGAATGAATGACTGAAAGGTGTCGAACAATTTAACCACTGATTTTTATTTAAAAACATTATTTCCAGGCTCAAAGCACCGCAAAAAGTCAACGTAAGTCAAAATTAAATACAAGTTATTGAATCTACAGTAAAACCTCGGAATTCCAGTGACATAAAAGATATTCATTCCTATGATAGTGAAGATGTTTCCGAATTTTCTTAGACATACATTTTATAGTTGTATATTTAAAGCAAACATCCACAGTGCGGCCTGTTTCCAGAGTAAGGTTACTGGTTGAATACGATCCCATCAGCGAGCGTAGGCACTCTCTTAGAGGGGAATTCATTTAGTTCGTCGGTAAGCGTTCGTCTAGGGGCCAGGAACAAATGAACCTCATCACTGTCGTGCGAGAGAGATGGCGATACCCTGGACAACCAAGGCCTGGCTTGCCGCCTCAGCGCAAGTAATTTTTCGCATCATGCTGCCCTAAATAATATCATGTCTAGTGTGCCAGAAGTGCTTGAGCCCGCGGGTATCACCCGAGCCCCATTCCTTGGAAAAACGAGCTGTCGCTTATATCCAGCGCCACGTGCGTGGATACTGTGGCCCCATCTCAATTACGAGCATCTGCCTGAAGGGTGGGCGCCGCAGCTGCGGCGGCGGAGGCCATTAAGAGGCGCAAAATGCAGCCCTAGGCAAGCGTTATTTATTTGTGCCCTTCACCGTGGTAGGGCCTTGGGGTGCGGAGATCCGGCAGATCTTCAAGGAGAGCTACGCACGCTTAGACGACATTTCCGGTGACCCTTTGGCCAAAGATTCTGTTTGGCTGTCCAGTGAGGAAATTCCGCCAGCCTATTGAGCACCCTGCCCGCTGACCGAAGCGATTTGAATTTCATTTACCATTTAGTCTAAATTTAAATTTATAGTTACAAAAACATCTTAAATTTTGCGTGACTGTACCATATGAGAAGATGTTTTCCTAATCAGCTATGATAATTATCTTACGTTGATGAACAAGTAACAAGTCTTCAGTTGCCCGTCTGTAATAGAAGCCTATAGACCACTCTGTAAAATGAGTTTCAAGAACAAAGTTGTGCTCGTCACTGGTGCTAGCTCGGGAATAGGAGCTGCAACTGCCGTTCTCTTCGCCAAGGAAGGTGCTGACGTGGTCATTACAGCTAGAAACGAAGCCAAATTGAAGAAAGTTGAACAAAACTGCGCGAAAGTTGGCAACAAACCTTTAGTAATCAAAGCTGACGTAGCCAACGACGAGGATGTGCATAAAATAATTCAGAACACCATCGCGAAATACGGTAAACTTGATATTCTTGTTAACAATGCCGGTATTGTGAGAATGGGAACGATTTTAGATGGTAAAGTGCCGGAAATATACGACGAAATCATGAATACCAATGTCCGTGCCGTGGTCCTACTCACATCTTTAGCTGCACCGTATTTGGTCAAAACTAAAGGAAATATTGTGAACGTATCCAGTATTTCTGGATTTACCATTAACAATGCAGCAATGGGAGCATACTGCACATCTAAAGCGGCTTTAAGCCATTTTTCCCGAGCTACCGCTTTGGAAATGGCGCCTCTAGGAGTCAGGGTGAACATCGTCAGTCCAGGGCCCGTTTACACCGATATACTGGAAAACGCTGGTATCAAGAATGGGTTAGAAGAGACAGGGACTGCAACGGCCTTGAACAACCGGGTGTCTGAACCTGAAGAGATAGCCGATGTAATCGCGTTCCTGGCCAGTGAGAAAGCTAAAGGTATAACTGGCTCTAATTATGTATCTGATAATGGTATGCTATTAATTAAGTGAGTGTCTAGGTGAAACTATGATCTGTTGTTATTTTTTGTTTAAAAATATGTAATTAAATCGTGACTGTATTATAACAATGCCTTTCATTCAGTAAATATATCGACCATGTAGTTGTGGCTTGGCAAAAAAGTTTTGGAGATGCAAATTGCAAATTTCAAAATAAATGACATAGCCTAGTATGATTGTAATTTGCACAGTTATGTACAAAAGAAAATAATGTAGTTTTATATATAGTTTCATGACTCCATCTAAAGCTAATCAAATCAAAATTATGATTTACGTAACCAAAATTTGAGCCAATTGCCAGGAAATGGTTTAAAGCTTTCACTCATTGTGATGGAGCGTAGGTACTAGTCAGTTTAGCTCTTTTGAAACTCAAATATTTTTAGCCGACGTAAATACCAAAATCTTATTTAGCACGTTGATCCATTATTTTAAGTTATTAGCGTTGAAATGTTGAAATCTTTAGAAAAATAAAATTTCTTTAGGAATTGAAGTGAAGGTGTAATACATTTTAGATATTTCATGCTTCTATTAAGTGTTTATCAGAAATATTCAAAGATCAGATCTTCAAATGCCTACATTTGAATTTTATTTCCTCTTCTAGTATACGCCGCTACTGCGCAAGCCATTAGGCTGCGCAGAACCATTAGGCAATTAGGGAAAAAGATGAAAAGTCTTAATATTTTCATATTTATATTTTTATAAAAAAAATAAGGAAGGGGGCGACCTCCGAGATGTAATTATAAGTATTGTCATGTGATAATTATTGTTTTAGATGTAAAAAATACAAAGTTATCGAAGAAAAATGTTTTTAAATATCAGAACATATATATCATTTTTTAATTTCATATGTGTCTGTTTCAAATTCCAACAAGAGGGCGATCTTGAACAAGGGTCGACCCGAATTAAACAAATACTTTTGATGTATTTAATTAATTCAGCACTAGTTATTCGAAAACACGTAAATTTTTACAATTTCGTGCAGTACCCTCTTAATTAAATTATGCTCCAGCTGCTTATTCATATAAGTTACGCAATAATGAAATTATTAAACAACGCTTTCTTACACGTATTTAGCCGGCATCGCCGACTAGTTCAAGGTGAGTGCGAAGGTGGTCACGACCCAGCCGACCCTCGGTCATCATCAGGTCCTTTTTTAGTCTCCACTACAGGAGCACGACCCTCTCTGTACTACTAGAGCCATACTTGGCCAGAGCAGACAGAGGACTTGGCCTACACTCTCCACGCTGGCCAGACGGGTTGGAGAGGTGTCTTAGATGTTTATAAGCTTTTTTTAGCTTGTATTTCCTAAGTCGCCTTCTACGACATCCACGGGAAGACTTGGAGTGGTCCTATTCTACTCTGCCGGATACCACACGGCACGACCCTCGGTCACTGGGAATGAAACTTGTCGGCGATACCGACAAAAAATATGAAAGATTTTATTATAGTTATGTAATAGTTATTTTGAGATCAACGAATGGTTGTGTTATCATAAGCATTATCATAAGCACGACATATGCCCTTTGATCTTAGTGCAATAGATAATTAATCACCATTGATAAAAAAATGCGTTTGAGCACTCCATGGTTTGAACAATAATTAATAATTTAAATACAGGTAATTAAATTTTGATTTGATTTATGAGCCAGTTGCCATTCGCAGCTGCCTGACCGGTGGTTGCAGGTAATGGCTACGGGTACGCGCGCCCGGCTCCCCGAGCTGCTGCTTACTCATCCCTGATTCATCCGAGTGAGCATTACCCCAAATACCTTTATCCCGTTTTTCCAAATTCAACAAATTCCTTCCCGTCCCTCGCTTGAGAACGTCTTCGATGGGCAGCAGCGTCGAAAGCGATATAAGCCGAATAAACTGCGCTCACCAACCCGCCTGCCAAGCGTGGTGAGTATGGTAAAACCCCCTAATGATAGACAATATACTAAGGCCCCCAGTCACCGGCGGCCCCGCTATTCCTGGCTCCGGTAGCGGTCACGGTAACGGCGGGGCAGGGGGTGCTAAGAATCTCCGGAAGAGATCCGGCTACCACCCCCAACGAAGACTGGCCCTGGTGACACACAACATTCGCGCTATGAGGCTAGACGAGAAGGTCGAGGAAGTGGAAGAGGAAATGAGTATAGGTTACAATGGGACATAGTGGGGTTGTCTGAAGTCCGAAGAGAGGGAGAGGACACGACAACCCTAAAGTCTGGTAACCTACTCTATCACCAGAGGGTGACTTTAAAAAATCACAGCATGGTGTCGGGTTTCTCGTCCACAAGTCCCTCATTAACAACGTCGTAACTATCGAGAGTGTTTTCAGTAGGGTAATATTCCTAATACTCAGAGTATCCAAAAGATACTTGTTGAAGGTAATTCAGGTATACATGCCGACTGGGGAACGCTCAAATGAAGAGGTGGAAGTGGTGTATAAGGACATTAGTAGGGCCATTCACGCTTCCCAAACCTATTTTACGGTTGTTATGGGGGATTTCAACGCAATACTTGGCAAGCGGAACGACGGAGAGGCCAGAGTGGGACAATTTGGATATGGAAAGCGGAACGAAAGGGGCCATAGGCTGGCCGATTTCTTTGAGGAGGAGGGACTCTACGCGATGAACTCCTTCTTCAAGAAACCGCCTCACAGAAAATGGACCTGGATGGGTCCTAGCAGAAAGGACCAGGCCCCTGTCAAAAACGAGATAGACTTCATCTTGTCGACGAGGAGAGAGATATTCAACGATGTCTCTGTGATTAACAGGATTAAAATCGGAAGTGATCACCGAATCGAGAGAGGCATCGTAAATATCAATATCAGATGAGAGAGGACTCGCTTGATGAAGTCTACGCTCCGACCATCACCGACCCATATCCAACCAAAATGTCGACAGTTTCCAACTGGAACTCTCAGTTTATCGAAATCGAATCGAAATCTCTCAAATCGTGACGTGTTGACCGTTGCGCCACGGAGCTAGTCAGTTTTCATAACTATAAATTTAAACTTAGACGAAATGGAATTCGAATAGCTTCGGTCGTGTGCGTTACCCCAGCAAAAAAGTACTGAATATCTAAACGTAATATTACTAGATAATCAGTGCGTAACGTCATGTAAATGTGTGTGAAAGTTTGAAGTTTGTGCGTTCATTAATTTTTGAGATATTATATAAAATCTGATTCTGCCAGGATGACATTTCAAACGTTACGCCAGCAAAAAAATTTATCGGATCCGATTGAAAGTTAATACAATAATTAGTAGTTGATGTGAACATAAAAAAAGTTAAAATAGCTTGAATTCAATGATGTACACGACTGTACTATTTTACGTTAATACAACTGCTAATTTAGGATGGTTAGCAATATATACGGCAGCGTCGCTTTTTGCTATACTCCCGAAAATGGTCGGCTTATCATGGTATTTCACATACGGTTGAATATTTAAGGATATTTCTTAAACTACTGCGTGGACTGAGCCGATTTTTTGCGAACCTACCCTTACTTAGTAGTTAACCTACCCTTACAAATAGTGCGATAACTATCAACTTCCGAACTAATAGAAAAACTGATCAAATCGGCTGTCGAAATTCCTGGCGACCGAGTTATGGTACTTTTTTTCATAACTTATTTAATACTTAATATTAAGATATCATTTTGATACTTACCTAGGCATTGTAGGCAATTATAAGGTACAAACTAACGTCAACAATTAGTCTCTAGGTCGCATATTTAAAGTACTGGAATCAAAATACCTGATTTCATATTTTCATTTTTAATCCTTGAATGGTAACATTTTTAGAAATTCTGTTTTCACAGACATGACCTACAAATTCATAACAGAGTGTGTTAAAAAAATCAAACTCCTACGCCGTGCCGATTCTGAGATCTAGCAATCGGCCAAACGTTACCCCAGCAAAAATTTGAATATCACAAAAGTCTGAAGACGCACAAATTCTATTTATACAGCTACATTTACTACACATCAACTACTAGTTATTGTATTAACTTTCACTCGGATCCGAGAATTTTTTTTGCTGGCGTAACGTTTGCAATGTCATCCTGGCAGAATCAGATTTTAATTGATATCTCAAAAATTAATAAACGCACAAATTTCAAACTTTCACACACATTTACATGACGTTACGCACTGATTATCTAGTAATATTACGTTTTGATATTCAGTACTTTTTTGCTCGGGTAACGCACACGACCGAAGCTATTCGAATTCCATTTCGTCTAAGTTTAAATTTATAGTTATGAAAACTGACTAGCTCCGTGGCGCAACGGTCAACACGCCAGCCTGCGACACGGAGTGACCGGGTTCGATCCCCGGCCAGGTCAAGATGGAAAATGATCTTTCTCAGATTGGCCTGGGTCTTGGATGTGTATCTATATATGTATTTGTTATAAAATATAGTATCGTTGAGTTAGTATCCCATAACACAAGTCTCGAACTTTGGGGCTAGCTCAATCTGTGTGATTTGTCCGTATATATTTATTTATTTAACTTTAATATTAATCTTTAATTGGTAACATTTTGCCGCGATTGTACCATATGATAAGATATTTTCCTAATCAGCTGTGATAATTAGCTTACGTTAATGAACAAGTAACAAGTGTCCTTCAGTCGCCCGTCTGTACTAGAAACCTATAGACCACTCTGTAAAATGAGTTTCAAGAACAAAGTTGTGCTCGTCACTGGTGCTAGCTCGGGAATAGGAGCTGCAACTGCCGTCCTCTTTGCCAAAGAAGGTGCTGACGTGGTCATTACAGCTAGAAACGAAGCCAAATTGAAAAAAGTTGAACAAGACTGCGCGAAAGTTGGCAACAAACCTTTGGTGATCAAAGCCGACGTAGCGAACGACGAGGATGGGCATAGAATAATTCAGAATACCATCGCGAAATACGGTAAACTTGATATTCTTGTTAACAATGCCGGTATTGTGAGAATGGGATTGATTTTAGATGGTAAAGTGCCGGAAATATACGACGAAATCATGAAGACCAATGTCCGTGCCGTAGTCCTACTCACATCTTTAGCTGCACCGTATTTGGTCAAAACTAAAGGAAATATTGTGAACGTATCCAGTATTTCTGGAATTACCGTTAACAATGCAGCAATGGGAGCATACTGCACATCTAAAGCGGCTTTAAGCCATTTTTCCCGAGCTACCGCTTTGGAAATGGCGCCTCTAGGAGTCAGGGTGAACATCGTCAGTCCAGGGCCAGTCTACACCGATATACTTGACAATGCTGGAATCAAGAATGGGTTTGAAGAGACAGGGAGTGCAACGGCCTTGAACAACAGGGTGTCTGAACCTGAAGAGATAGCCGATGTAATCGCGTTTCTGGCCAGTGATAAAGCGAAAGGTATTACTGGCTCTAATTATGTATCTGATAATGGTATGCTATTGATTAAGTGAGTATATGAGTGAAAATATGATTTGTTGTTATCTTTTTTTTAATATGTAATTAAATCGTGACTATAAAAATGCCTTTCATTTTGTAAATATCGACTATATACATGTACTCGCTTGGCAAAAATGTATTTGGAGATGCAAATTGCAAATTTCGAAATAAACGAAGCCTACACACGATTGCAACATGGATATTTCATTTGTAAATGCCCATGTTGTTCACAGACTTAATTTTGAAAAAAAAAAACACAGTCAAAGAATTTCCTGACGGTACTCCTTTAAAATAAAGTACTTCTGGATAAAATAAAAATTTAAAGAAATCTGACATTTATTTTGACCCCTAAAGTCTAAAATAAAATGGTAAAGTTTATTTTAACAATTTCACATTTTATTAATACCCCGGTAGAAAAGAGTTAAAAGATCTAAGCGAACAAACAGTGGAAGCAATTTCATTTATATAATACCATATAATGGTAATGTTGTAAAAGTATTTGACGTATAATAATAAACCCGCAGGGCAGCTTGTGGCAAGCTGTTGGGGAGTAGCGACCCCACAGACCTGAGTTGTCCCAAGGGAGGCCCTTTTCCTCGCCTCCGATTTACCGATCAGAGTGGAAACCGAAAGGTAACAGGACCCCTACCTTGCCTTTACCGGCCGGCGAGAGTGGAGTCGCGAGAGCTATATGTTTCTAAGGGTGGATGTGAAACGTAAGTGGCGACTGGGCATGCGTGATGAGACCCTCTAAGGATGCAAGTGACTATACGTTTAAAGTCCAGTGACACCTCTCCACCCTTTAGCCGCTCAACTAATGTTGCCTCTTTGCTGCACATTTTTTACATCGTGCAGCCATTTCTGGAGCCCATTGGCTGAGTTGGCGAGTCACCACCTGCCTATTTTATCCGTGTGTGTCAACATTGGTCAGGCAGGTGCCATAGCCCAGGTACAAACTATTATTCATTCATAATTTTATACCAATAGCCCAAAGAGTAGTGATCCTTTATGTCAATAGGTTTACACCATCTGAGGATTGTCTGTGAGCACATTTCTATGGTCATCATCACTTCGAGTAGGTGTCACGGTCAATCGACCATGCACACCCTGGTGTCAGAGTTCTTCGGAATTTCTATGGTGTGTTTACGGTTTACAGTCATGACCTGGATAGTGTCCCACCCCATTTTACAGCAAACGTCTCACAAGGCCCTTACATACTAACAATTTTGTGAGACTTGTTTCTTGAATAAATAATATTTCATTCATTCATTCATGCTGGATGCCACAGTACGCGAGACACCGGTGACGAGGAGTTGAGCAGCTCGTCACTAAAGATACTACAGCCGTGAGCTTCTAACGGTTACAAACTTATCCAAATAAACTTAACTATCAACTTCAATCTAATATCTATAAAAAAACAACTTTATGTATACTACTTAATGACTAACTACAAACTATTTATAATCTAAAACAACGGAACTAAATTAAAACTACATAAGGTATCTGATATTCGTTTCGCCTGTGAGATTTCGTCCGCAATGATGAGAATGAGCAACGCAGTACCGACACCTACGTACCTTACAACAGGAGGAATCCCGATACAACTTAACACAACATTAAAAACCCTTAATCTTTTACCCAACACTTACATGCTCTTAAAGAAAGCAGTCATACTGAACAGAACACAATACCGTCTAGTTAGAAGGTTCTTTCAAACAGATTCTACAAGCACTCCCGCAAGCACACTGCCTGTCATGAATCGCTTCCAACCACATCTTTCATCAACACGTTAGTACTATTACTTATTCTGTAATAACAGCCTCCGTGGTCCAGTGGTTAAGGCGTTTGCCTGTTGACCCGGGGGTCGTGGGTTCGATTCCCACCGGAAGCATACTTTGTTTAGTTGTTTCCAGTTTGGTTAGAACATTGCAGGCTTGAATCACCTGATTGTCTGATAATAAAGATGATTCCGTGCTTCGGAAGGCACGTTAAGCCGGTGGTCCCGGCTGCCACCCGGTAGTCGTTAAAGGAACCACGTCAGAGGCCGAGAGGCGGTACCGAAGAACTCTGACACCAGGGTGTGCATGGTCGATTGACCGTGACACCTACTCGAAATGATGATGATGATGAATAAAACTATCCACAAATAGGCATTAATTCTCAAACTCTCGAACCGGAATTGAACGCCTGCAATAGCTAATATAGGTAAATAATGCTCTGTAATTCACTTGGCTTCGGTCCGTGAATCTTAGCGGATTAACCGGTTGAAAACCCAGAAAACTCAAAGTAGATAAAGATAAAGATTTTCTTTATTTGGAGAAACCACCTACAGACTACTATATACAAAAACACCAAAAATCAAAAATACTATACAATAACAGTACTTAATGTCAAAATATTATGGATAAATTGGAGTAAAAACAATAAGGTTCTCCAAACATGGACCCAACTCAGCATTTGCTGGATGTTTAAGTCCAGCACTGGTCTTCCGTTGGGACCATATACGGTATCTCGGACGCTCGTACAGAGTGCAAACGCCCTTTAAAATAATAGTAAAAAAAAGAAACAAATATGATATATAGATAATATACTAGTAGGTACACGTCTAAGTGAGTGAACATGGAAGAACAAATAAATAAAATATGATAATAAGAAAAAAAAAAAATTTAGTTATAAAATAAAAAATTAATACCAACACTGGTTGAAAAGTAAATATATAATATATGTCACAGGGCAGCTTATTGGCGAGCCGTTGGTGAGTAACGAAACCACGTACCCAAGCAAGGTGCTTTAGAGAGTCGGTCAGAGCCCTCGCCCTCGACGTGTCTATTCATTCGGTCGGGGTGGTAACATAAGAGGGCTCTCGGCTCTGGCTTGCCTTAGCTGTCCAGAGAGAAGTCGTGAGAGCTGCTGCTCCAGGGGTGGAAGTTAAAGGGCACGACGTCGCGACGCGAGTAACTTCGGAAAAGTGCAGCACACCAGCACACTTCTACCCCTGAGTCGCCCGCACCGGTGTTGCCCCTTTTGCGGCAATAATTATCAGCTATTGTTTTTTTTTTTTGTTTTTTTTTTCAGCTAGTTTTATTATCAGTAGTTTAATTATCAGCTAGTTTGAGGGGCCCATCTACTGGGCGGCAAGCCACCACCTGCAAATTGTAGTCAGTTATCATGATTATGGCAGTTCAACCCCATAACACACTAATTTCTCTTTAAAATACAATAGTTCTTGCTCCGGCCAAGACCTGTTCAAAGACGTATCATCACTGGAATTTTCACGACCGGATTCTGGCTGGAGTCCAACATTACATCAACTTTTCCAAAGGGCTCCTACGTGTTGGATCGATATCCCCATACAAGCCTCCCAAAGGACCGGGGTAAACGGTTACTTAAAAAGAGATACAAATAATAATAAAACAGAGACAATTCAACACATTCTACTGAATCGGTAAATCAATAAGTAAATCGGTAAATCAAAAAATAAGATTTACTTTGACAGGGCTATTCTGACTGACAGAACCACACCCTACAATAGGCTAAATATCACTGTGGTAGATCATCATCATCATTTCGAGTAGGTGGCACGGTCAATTGACCATGCACACCCTGGTGTCAGAGTTCTTCGGAACCGCCTTTCGGCCTCTGACGTGATTCCTTTAACGACTACCAGATGGCAGCCGGGACCACCGGCTTAACGTGCCTTCCGAAGCACGGAATCATATTTATTATCAGACAATCAGGTGATTCAAGCCTGCAATGTCCTAACCAAACTGGAAACAACTAAACAAAGTATGCTTCCGGTGGGAATCGAACCCACGACCCCCGGATCAACAGGCAAACGCTTTAACTACTGGACCACGGAGGCTGTGGTAGAGAAAATTAACCGAACTGCTATAATAAAGCTCAAGTCCGACCCCACATGAAGTACTGATTTCATATCTGGTCTGGTGCTTCACAATACCAATCCCTTCTCTTGATTCCATCAAACGCCGGGCAATTCGTATTATCGACAATCCCACACTCACACACGATTTAGACACACTTAGTCTACGGAGAGACGTTGGCTCTCTGTGTGTATTTTACCGTCTGTACTATGGGGAGTGTTCTGAAGAACTTTTGGATTGGTGGCACCGTCATATTTCTACCACCGCACCGCTCGCCACAGGAGTAAAGTCCATCCCCACATCCTTGACACCTGGGTCTCCAAAAATGTCAGAGCGTCACGTGGTTTTTTTTCCTTGTACAGCAGGATTGTGGAACGGACTCCCTCCCGAGGTATTCCCTATGTGCTTGGGGTCCTTCAAAAGGCGTGTTTACAGGTTTCTTAAGAGTCGGCAACGCATCAGCACCTCCTCTGCTGTTGCAGATGTCCATAGGCGACGGTGACTACTTTCCATCAGGTGGCTCGTCTGCTCGTTTGCCGTCAATTATACATAAAAAAAGCAATCCCCAATACTCACAATTCCCAATCAACAATTTCTGAGAAAATTAGTAAATACGTCGATCTAAAAGACGAAATAACCCTCGGACGTATGGAGTATTGTTAAAATCCTTGCACTCTCCCGAGTGACATAGGATTTATTTATTTTGGCAGAGCAGTCGTTCTTTTATTTTTGGCGAGCAGCTCGTGGCGCAATGTTTAACACACAGGTTCCCGGGTTCGGTTCGGTCCCCGGCCAGGATCTTGGATGTTTATCTATGAAAGCTTTTAGCTCGGTAATTAATGGTATAATTTAAGGTTTACTGCCCTGGGCTTATTAGATGTTCTAATAAAATTAAGGTGATTTTATATATATACAAAAAATATATAGGTATATCTATTATAAAATGTTGAGTTAAAATCCTACGACACCCAACTAACAGTGGGGCTAGCTCAATTTGTGTGTTATGCCTAATACTTAATTAGACAAAAGTTATTAAAATAAATCTTGTTCTTATGTGCATAAAGGTATTTATATGCAGAAAAATTTAGTTGTACTTCAAATTGCTGAAATTATTTAATCAGCAGATGGGTTCAATACTGTCTATGATGTAAGCCTCATGAATAAATAAGTGAATTATATGCAAGTGCCGTAAAGTAGGTTAACAATGGGCGATGGGCAAATGTGTTCTATGGATACGTGCTATGGGCCAACGCGAGTGGTGTAGCTATGTGCAGAGGAGAGTAACTACAGTATGCTCGCGTTTGTAGATACATAGCATAGCTCGAGCTGCGCATCTTCCTCGCACAGCTACATAGGTAGCTTAGTATTGGTGGAAACGGTCACATATTTCCGTAGCGTAGATTTCACATCTTCGCAAGTTCGCAGCATAGCTGCATACATAGCATATCTCTGGTGGAAAAGCACCCTTAGCCTTTACCTACAGTAGGTACATTGTACAAACAGGATTATTATTATTATATATTAACAAAAATACCGATAAAATGCATGTGTTTGTTAAAAATAAAGTAATCTTTATTTGGTTTCACAAAAAATTATGTATTGGAAAGTCAACTGAAAGAATTGTCCATTTTATTTGGAAAATAATTTGGGTCCACACCATAGTTGCCCCAAGACCTTCAGACCTTGAAATCCGGCATTAATGTAAATGTTGGCATTAGTTTACTATTTTATATCGTTACATTCTTGCACTGAAATTTTGAAGCGTGTATTTTTTATTTAGGATTCCATTTGTCGTGAAGTATATGCTTTCATAATTTAACTTAAGGATGGAATTCGGAACTCTTATATTGTCTGGTTTATATTATGTAACATATGATTGAAGGTGTAATTTTCTCGGAATTAAATATAATAAACCTCTTAATAACTTGTTACTCTTTTTTACCCGGGTCTACCTTTTAGATATTTCATGCTTTAATTGGGTATTTATCAGAAATATCAAAATTTGACCAGATCTTCAAATTCCTAAATTTTAATTTTATTTCCTTTTCTAATATATCCTTATCCTTACTAATATTATAAATGCGAAAGTGAGTTTGTTTGTTTGTTTGTTTGTTTGTTACGCTTTCACGCCGTAACTATTGAACCGATCATCATGAAATTTTGCATACAAGTTCTCTGGAGAGCGGAGAAGGACATAGGCTACCTTTTATCCCGGGAAAAAGCACTATTCCCAAGGGATCGACATTGACGCGGGCAGAGCCGCGGGCGAAAGCTAGTTAGGCTTATAAAATAATAACCCTTAATCCATTATGCTCCAGCTGCTTATTCATATAAGCTATGCAATATTTAAATTCTTTAACAACGGTTTCATACACGTATTTAGTCGGCATCAACGACTAGTTCAAGGTGAGTGCGAAGGAGGTCACGACCCAGCCTCGATCACTGGGAATGATATGAAAGAGATTTTATTATAGTTAAGCAATAGTTATTTTGAGATCAACGAATAGTTGTATTATCATAAGAATGAGTAATTATCAGACGACATATGCCCTTTGATCTTACTGAAACAGATAATTGATCACCATTAATAAAAAATGCGTTTGATCACTCCGTGGTTTGAACAATAATTAATAATTTAATTATAGGTTAGATAGATAGTTAGATAGTCATAGAAGTACGAAATTTTTTTTTTAAATCTATGTAGATAGTGGACTAAAGTTTATGTCCACCATAGATATAAAAAAAAAAATACTTTTATGATGTCCACTATCTATCACCGGCTTACCGCTCGCTCTCTCTCTCTCTCTCTCTCTCTCTCTCTCTCTCTCTCTCTCTCTTTAGCCTTTTTCATGCATGGGTGTAGGCCTCCTCCAGTTTATGCCATATTTGTCGGTCTTGGGCTGTGTAAGCATTAACTTTAAAAACCCAAATAAAATTACCTATCTGTGGTCCTGCTTCCGTTCCCCCCTATATCTACTCCCTTTTCGCCCAGACGGCCTGTGATTGGCCGAAAATACGAGTCGAAAAAATATGGCGGCCGAGTCTTGTTGAGCGCGTCCCTTGCGCTAATATAATTTCCAAAAATAACGACCCTAAGGGCTTCGCTGGCCGAAAACAACCCTAAATCCTTATCGCGCGTGTGTGATGGTGTACCACCAGTGTAGGCAGTAAGAAAATAATAAAGTTCAAGCAAGAAGATCGCTAGCCGGCCGGCACGAGGCCCCGTCGAAGGCGATTCCTTCACCAACTCCTGTTCAACATTGAATCCAGGTTAGTGTTTACTGAATTTTCCCTTGCTGTGATTCTGGGGTTGATCGGAGAATGCAGTGACCCTTCCAGAAAGTCGCAACATGGGCAATTTCGATCCACTTCACTCCTGCTGTTTTCTTAATTTCGTCTGCCCAGCGCATTTGAGGTCTCCATTCCACCAGAGCTTTGCACCACGGCCACGAACCATGGCGATCAATAATGTTATAAAATTAGTTAGGTATTGCAGTAATATTATACTAATTTTTTGTAAAAAGTTTGCTGCAAGTGTATTTAACTGATGTATTTTTGTAAATAGCCCCAACTGGGTATGTTTTACGCATGTATGGCTAGAACAGTATAAAAATATATTATTTTGAATTGAAACAAAATGTTTTGTTTCTGTTAAGTCACTTTTAAACTATTTATCTAATATAGCAATAACGCATAACTCTAATAGTTATCTTTTATGTGTTAAATTCTAGGTTTTGTGCGTGGTTCCGATTTAAAATTTCATAAGATCGGTTTATTAATGAGGACTTGAAGACATAACATTCAAACCTTCGAATTTTTAAATTGTAACAAATAATTAAATCTTTCCTGTTTATAATATTAGTATAGTTAGTATAGATAAGTTATATTTAGATATAAATGTCACTAACAGATGATTAATAATATAAATATAAAATTATTTTTGGATGTTTGTTCTGCTTTAGCCCAACGGTCGACAAAAATGAATAAAACACATAGCATACTTACTATAATGTATAAAACTATGAGCGACTCTGTATTTTATTGTACCCAACATTAAAGAGTCGCTCATAATTGTTTAGATTATTTATTATATAATGTAGGTAACTAACATTAACTAAAATATAAATAAAAAAAGCTTCTTATTTTTATTTCTCTTTTATTTCTATTGTTTAGGAGTCAAATAATTTAATTGGCACTACTTTGCTTTGTTCTCTTTTATTTTAATAGTTTTTTTTAATGTTACATATAATTTTGATAGAAAAATAATGCCTGTACGAACATAAAAAGCAAGAGAGTTAAAAGTATTTTTAATGGTTTTTGCTTTAAAATATATCCTGCTTTCTTATCTGTTCGTGTTCACTTCATTGTGGTTTTACGATGATATTTTTATAGTTGGTTGAGTGTTATATTTTAATGACTTTATTTATTGCCACATTTAAAACAAATAATATTCATTATATTATTATTTGCCTATAATTAATGGTATATTGATCGCTCTGGTCTCAAAATTTTCAACAATAAATATCTCAAAAACCATTTGTTAAAAAAGAGGGCCAATAAGAAAAAAGTAATTCTCACACGGTTTTCGGTCTAAATCAATATATAAAACTTATTTACTACTGGTAAATAAAAAAGCACCAGAGCGATCAACAGAATAACGTTTTTTTGGAGAAGTAGCCAAATGAGGAGATCCGTAGAAGAACTAAAGTCATCGACATAGCTCAGCGGATTAACTCTCTGAAGTGACAGTGGGCGAGGCACATAGCGCGTAGAAACGATGGCAGATGAGGCCAAAAAGTTTCTCGAATGGCGACCACGTACCGGCAAGCGCAGCGTCCAACACCCACCTACCAGGTGGCCTAATCAAGGTCGCAAGAAAACGCTGGATGCAAGCGGTCCAACTGGTCTTTTGGAAATCTTTGGGAGAGGCCTATATCCAGCAGTGGACATCTTGCGGCTGATATGATGATGATGATGCATTTTGGCCAGTGTGAGTTTGGCTGTCCAGCGAGAAAATGCCTATTTGGCACCCTGCCCGCTGACCGAAGCTATTTGAATTCCATTTTGTCTTAGTTTAAATTTATAGTTATGAAAAACATGAAAACTTTAATCTTAATCATATATTGGTCAAATTTTTGCGCGACTGTACCATAAGAAAATATATTTTCCTTATCAGCTGTGATGTGATACTTAGCCTACGTTGATGAACAAGTAACAAGTGTTCTTCAGTCGCCCGTCTGTACTAGAAGCCTATAGAACTCTCTGTAAAATGAGTTTCAAGAACAAAGTTGTGCTAGTCACTGGTGCTAGCTCGGGAATAGGAGCTGCAACTGCCGTTCACTTTGCCAAGGAAGGTGCTGACGTGGTCATTACAGCTAGAAACGAAGCCAAATTGAAGAAAGTTGAACAAGACTGCGTGAAAGTTGGCAACAAACCTTTGGTGATCAAAGCCGACGTAGCCAACGACGAGGATGTGCATAGAATAATTCAGAACACCATCGCGAAAAACGGTAAACTTGATATTCTTGTTAACAATGCCGGCATTGTAAGAATGGGAACGATTTTAGATGGTAAAGTGCCGGAAATATACGACGAAATCATGAAGACCAATGTCCGTGCCGTGGTTCTACTCACGTCTTTAGCTGCACCGTATTTGGTCAAAACTAAAGGGAATATTGTGAATGTATCGAGTATTGGTGATATTAACATAAGCACTCCAGAATTAGGAGCGTACTGCACATCTAAAGCGGCTTTGAGTCACTTTTCCCGAGCTACCGCTTTGGAAATGGCGCCTCTAGGAGTCAGGGTGAACATCGTCAGTCCAGGGCCTGTTTACACCGATATACTTGACAATGCTGGTATCAAGATTGGGTTTGACGAGATCGGAGCTATAACGGCCTTGAACAACAGAGTGTCTGACCCTGACGAGATAGCCGATGTAATCGCGTTCCTGGCCAGTGAAAAAGCTAAAGGTATAACTGGCTCTAATTATGTAGCTGATAATGGTATGCTATTGATTAAGTGAGTATCTGGGTAAAATTGAGATTTTTTGTTTAAAATAAAGTAATTTAATTTTAGATGCCACTCTCAAAAATGCGTTGGTAAAAATTCTAAATTTAAACCTTGAGGACCGCGCTTGGATTCAAGCCTCTTTGCCGATTAGATCAGGTGGCATCGGAGTGAGAAAAATTTCTAGTGTTGCTCTTCCAGCCTTTCTTTCGTCCGTGCATAGTGTATCACATATGTGTACAAGAAATTTAAAATCACCTTTAGTTGAGATACACTGTGCATCGGATGCAATCGAGGCCTGGAAGACTCTCTGTCCCAATGACAGCATCCATGTGGCACCAAACCGTCAAAAACTTTGGGATGCTTCTTTGATAAAGAGAGATCATAATTTCTGATTCAAATTCTATCAGTGACACTGTCCGCGCAAGGCTTCTTGCTGTATCAGAATATGAATCCGGTCATTGGCTACACGCCCTTCCTTCGGCCAACCTCGGAACACTTCTCGACAATGGCAGCTTTCGAATCGCCGTAGGTCTCAGGCTGGGAGCTGCCATTGTCGAACGACATCAATGCCCGTGTGGCAGCGCCGTCGACAGAAACGGACTCCATGGACTACACTGTCAGCGCAGCGCAGGCAGGTTCTCCCGGCACGGCTACCTCAACGACATATTTAAAAGGGCGCTTGCCACCGCCGAAATTCCAAGCCTTTTGGAGCCAGCAGGTATAACGCGCGACGATGGCAAGCGCCCAGACGGCTTGACCTTGGTCCCCTGGGAGCGGAGAAGGGCTCTCGTGTGGGACGCAACATGCGTCGACACGGTGGCCCCTTCTCGCCTCGGGGGAACTGTCCTGAGGGCTGGAGCTGCGGCGGAGGCTGCAGAGGACGTCAAGCGGCGCAAATATGCTTCTCTTATTGATGAGTACATATTTGTTTCGCTTGGTGTCGAAACATTAGGTCCATGGGGTCCTAGCACAAAGAAATTATTTAAGGGGTTAGCACCCAGGCTTGTCGACGCCGCTGGTGACAAGAGGGCTGGCTCTTTCCTCGCGCAAAGAATTGCGATTGCTATTCAGCGGGGGAATGCAGCTAGTGTTCTTGGCACTATGCCACACGGGCAACACCTTAGTTTAGATTTTTAGATTTAAATTCCTTTATTTATAAGTTTTTTTTTTTTTTTTGTATAGTTAGGGTTATTGATAAGTAGTTTAATTTAAGATTATTGTATATTTGTTTGGAGATTTCTTCATCGTAATTATATTATAAATATGCATTTCAATCTCTAAATATCGATCATGTAGCTTGGCAAAAATGTTTTGAAGATGCAATGTACAATTACTTTTTTTGACATTCGGATTCAAACGAAGAAGCGGGTCATCTGATGGTGAGCGAACACCGGTGCACATAGACAACTGCAACAACTGAGGTGTAACAATAGTGTTGCCGGCCTTTTAAAAAACATAGACTCGTTTTTTGAAGGTTCCAATGTCGTATCGACCCGGGAAAACCGCCGCAGGCAGGCAGGAAATTTTGCGGCAGGTATCAGGTTGAACAATTCATCAGAGCATTCCCCATGATATATGCAATAAAAAATGCACAAGGATGCGACATCCAATATTCCATATACGGCCTAACCTGTGCCTTGTACAGTTGAAGGCGATGCACCGATGTGAAATATCGCCTCGCACTGCCGACGACACCCAGTTTCTTAGATGACAATTTGGCCTTGTCTTCCAGATGACCGTGAAATTGCACTACGCTTCAAAATTTCGACACGTAAAATTCCTATCTTCGGCTGAGTACCAAGTGCCTTGAATAAAGGAGTTGCGACAAAAGGACTTCTTTTTAGCGGTAAACGCACAAAATTGTGTTTTTTTTTTGTTAAAATTGGACCCAATCTGAAGCCTGGTCATTGGACCAGGCCCTGGGAAGCTTCATAGGAAGCTTCCTCGAACACAAGTTTTGTTCGACACTCGGAAATACGAGCCCGAGAAATACTTGTTTGGCCATTGTAAATACTGTCCACCGTGCTATCATCCGCATAGCAATGAATGCCGCTAGATTGCAGCATATCATTGATATGCATAAGGATAAGCGGAGACAGAACACAGCCCTACGGGATACCAGCGTACACGGGCTTATAGTCTGAGTATGAACCGTCAACAACAGCTTTGATGCTGCATCCTTGGAAAATGATCTTTTTCAGATTGGCCTGGGTCTTGGATGTTTATCTATATATGTATTCGTTATAAAAATATAGTATCGTTGAGTTAGTATCCCATAACACAAGTCTCGAACTTACCTTGGGGCTAGCTCAATCTGTGTGATTTGTCCCTATATATTTATATTTATATATTTATATCCTGTGAAGAAACTGGCAACCCATTGGCACAATTTCTCGGGCAAACCAAAGGAAGGAAACTTCCATAAAAGAGCATTGTGCCAGACCCGATCGAAGGCTTTCGCCATGTCCAAGCTAGCCGCTAAGACCGCCCCTTACTCTCGACCGCTTTCGCCCATTTATGAGACAGATATACCATCCATGCCATGATGAAATCCGTACTGGCGATCGCTTATGAGCTGGTGCTTCTCGAGATACATCAGGAGCTGGCGGTTTATAATGGACTCCATTATTTTGGAGAGCAAGGAGGTTATGGCAATAGGCTTGTAGTTTCCAGGATCAGAGAAATCCCCTTTTTTGGGTATTGGGTGACTAGTCTTCCATGATGACGAGAAGACGCCAGTAGCGTAGGAGTATCGAAAAAGACGCGTCAAGACCGGAGCCAACCCAGGAGCGCATTTATTGAGCACAATGGCAGGAATCCCATCAGGCCTATTAGACTTGATGATATGAACATCTACAAGGGAGTAAATGGACTCAATAAATGGACTATCCAACACAAAAAGAATTTTCTAATTTGATTCAGTTCCTGAGATTAGCCCGTTCAAATAAACAAACAAACTCTTCAGCTTTATAATATTAGTATAGATATAGATATGTGACTAGCTCCGTGGCGCAGCGGTCAACACGCCAGCCTGCGACACGTGAGTGCCCAGGTTCGATCCCCGGCCATGTCAAGATGGAAAATGATCTTTTTCAGATTGGCCTGGGTCTTGGATGTGTATCTATATATGTATTTGTTATAAAATATAGTATCGTTGAGTTAGTATCCCATAACACAAGTCTCGAACTTACTTTGGGGCTAGCTCAATCTGTGTGATTTGTCCGTATATATTTATTTATTTATTTATATTTTAGCAAAACTCTTATAATTTGATCTGTGAAGGTGGTCTTTCAATACTATAACCTTTATTGCACAAATTGAAGTAATTTACACAGGTGTATTCTTAGAAATAACAAATTGTGTAAAAGGTGGCCTTATCGCAATGCACTTCAGACAACCCTAGCTAGCATAAAAAAAACAACGTTGAAAGGCAAAATATCGAGTGCGGGTTAAAAAATAAACAAAATAAATGACATCGCGTCCCCACCTACATAACGCAAATAAACATAAAACTTACACAAACGGTTGAATATTACATAATTTACATTATTGAATTATTTAAAGAGATAGAACCTTCAATTAAATTAAAAATTGCTAGGAATTTTCGTTGTTTTCAAACATCAAGAAATTTGGGCAATTGTATAATAAACGAAAGCATAGAAACACAGCGGTACCCTTTTTTTTTTTTTGCTATTAATATGTTGGTCTCGTAATGAATGTTGTTCAGATTCGTGGTCGAGTCACTCCATAAACGTGTGCTAATGAATTCAATTTCACTTGTATAATAAATTATTTAAAAGGATCACTCACACCACACGCACATCGCAGGCCCCCCAAAAAGTTAAACTGTCTGTCTGTCTGTCTGTATGTATGATCACGATTATCTCCGAAAATACTGAACCGATTTACTTCAAGCTTTCACCAATTGCTTTGTTTTAACCCAGCAAAACATTTCAAGTTGTTTCATCAAAATCGGTTCATTAAAAAAAAGTTATCGTCATTTGAATGAACTCAAGGCATGAGATTGCCTGCAAATATATAGCATAAAAAAAAATTATAAAATTTGGTATGGAGGTAGTTTGAGACCCGGGTACATAGGACAAGGACATAGGGTAACTTTTATTCCGGGAAATTCTACTGTTCCTGAGGGATGGACGCTATCGGCGGCGGCGTAACCGCAGGCAAACGCCAAACCTGACTTATATATCAACGCAACCGAAACTGCTGCGCCTAGAAACTTGGGTACAGGGGTTCTTTTTATGATGTGAGTGAGCGCTAAGAAAGGATTGTTAGAAATTTTACTTGTAAAGGGGTAAAATTTATATGGATTTTCTCATTTCTGGACTTCGAAGTAGGAAAGTAGGTATATAAGTTCTCGATAAAAATTAAGAAACATCTGTGTAGGTGAACTAGACAAAATTCTCCCCTGAACGAGTGAAATAGGGGTAAAGTTTGTACGGAAATTTTCTATAAGTTCTTGATTCCAAATAAAAAATATATTTGTAGATGAAATTTGCAAAGTAAGGGTTAAAATGGGGTTGGTGGGTGGTATAAACTTTGTTTGGAAATTCTTGTTCGTGCATAAAGGTATTTAAAAGCGGAAAAATTTTGATGTCCCTCAAATTGCTGAAATTATTTAATCAGCAGATGGGTTCAATACTGTCTATGATGTAAGCCTCATGAACAAATGAGTGAATTATATGCAAGTGCAACTTCCGGAGATAAGTAATCGGAATAATAGCTTACTATCATAAAGTAGGTCAACAATTCGACGATGGACACATACTTATCAAATGCCTACAGCGCTGCGAAACAGGTTTACAAAGCAACAACGATACAAGGTTGAATATTGTAACAGCTGCAACCTTTAATCAACTTCAGTTTAATTCTGGTGACCGACCGATATAGTGCACTAGATGCAAGTACATATTTACTTTACGAAACATAAAGTAAAAGAGGGCATTTCTTCACATTTGCAAACAATTCAGTAGCTTTACCTTAACGGACTAGGTCGTTAACTCGCTACTGCACATAAATTAAATATTATAATTGGAAAATTGAGCGAAAGAAATTTAAATTAACTATTAATCAATAAATATTTGTATTTGCTAATTCCATTTAAAAAGAAATGCTGTAATCGGACTCGATTATTATGTGAATTCATCGGCAACGATAGACACGTTTACTGCTGAAGAGAAACACCTATAATAAATACATCTAATCAAAATGAGTTTTGTGAACAAAGTGGTGATAGTGACGGGCGCCGGGTCTGGCATCGGAGCGGCGACAGCAGAGCTGTTTGCGAAGGAAGGTGCCACTGTTGTTGCTGTGGACTTGGTGAAAGATGCTTTGGATGTAATTGCGAAAAATTGCAACGAACATACGAACCTCAACGGTGAGGCAACACGTAATGGTAACGCAAACGACAAAGGCAATGGGTCTGTTGTTGGAAAAACAATAGCGATAACAGCTGATGTAGCAAAAGATGAAGACGCTACCCGCATTATAGAAGAAACAATAGACACATTTGGCAAGATTGATGTACTTGTGAATTGCGCGGGAATCTATCGCTATGGCACCATCATTGACGGCTCGCTTCTAAAGACATACGACGATGTCCTAAACGTCAACCTTCGTTCTGTCATCCAACTAACTACTCTCGCTGCTCCCCATCTAATGAAAACTAAAGGGAATGTAGTTAACATATCTAGTATAAAAGCAATGGCTATTAGTACATCATACGCTTATGATATTTCCAAAGTTGGCATAGAGCATTTCACGAGGCGTGCAGCGTTAGAGTTGGGACCTTCTGGAGTTCGCGTGAATGCTGTGCGTCCTGGACCTGTGAGAACAAATATTGTTAAGAATTCTGGATCGGACTTCGATATCGAAGGCTGGACGGCCATGACGGTTTTGGACAGATTGTCGGCGCCAGAAGAAATAGCGGAGCATATTTTGTTTCTGGCCAAAGCGAAGGGAGTCACTGGCTCCATTTTCACTCACGACAATGGAACACTTGTTAAGTATTGTGCTTCCTAATTGATAGACGAGCAGGGCCGGACTAAGGGGAGGGCAACCGGTGCTACATCTCCGGGGCCTTAACAAAAGAAGGGACATCACAATAGACTTCAGTCTTGTAAAAACCTTTTCCTTTGATATTTTTTTCGCAGTTAACCTTTACCTACAGTAGGTACTTTGTACAAACATGATTATAATTATAAAAATTTGACAGAAATACAGATTAAATTTATATGTTTGTTAAGAAATAAAAGAATCTATATATTTGGTTTCACAATAAATTATGTATTGGAAAATTCGACTAAAAAAAATGTCCATTTTATTTGGAAAATAATTTGTGACCATGGGGACCCCACTTTTTGTTGCCCCGGGCCCTCCAGACCTCTAAATCCGGCATTGCGGGCGATAGATGTAAACGTTGGCATTAGTTTAGTATTTTATATCGTTATATTCTTGCACTGAAATTTTGAAGCGTGTATTTTTGATTTAAGATTCCATTTGTCGTGAAGTATACGCTTTCATAAATTAATATTAAGTATGGAATTCGGTACACTTATATTGTCTGGTTTATATTATATAACACATTATGATAATTATATTATGTAATTTTTTGAGAATTAAATGTATCAAACCTTTTACTCTTTTTTACCCGGGTCACTTACCTTGGGCGTAGTTCCTGGGATGGGTGATCAGCAAGGAGCAGAAAAATCTCGAGTTCCTCCGTACTTGAGAAGGTCTGCTTAGTCGAACTACAGAAAGCGCCTGAAATACAGAATGATTATCATTCTAGCCCAGGCACCCTTAATATGTAAAATGTGTTTCCATTAATTATTAAAATAAAGATTTATGTATTTAATTAATACAAGCTAAACAAAGCTTTTAAACATCTCTGAGACCTCTCCAACCCGTCTGGCCAGCGTGGAGAGTGTAGGCCAAGTCCTCTGGCTGCTCTGGCCAAGTATGGCTCTATTAGTACAGAGAGGGTCGTGCTCCTGTATTGGAGACTAAAAAGGACCTGATGATGAAGATTTATTTAATTAGCTGTTAGTCGCGGACCAGCTATAATAGTCAGACGATAGTCGTTCAGCTATACTAGACGCCTCTGGGCGGGTGGAACTCTGACATCAGTGTTGACACACACGAAAACCCCCCCGACATGACCCGGTATTCATTTGACCCAGAAGCCAGAAACTACAGCGCGCAAATTGACCCTCGTCGTTCCCCAGCCCATCAATATGAACAACTTTTCCTATGGGAGCAATGGAACTCAAAAAAAATTTCGACATTGCCATACAAACTGGCCGAGCCGCAGAACTCTTTTGTATGGAAATGCCGGTTCTTTTTTTGAGTTTAAATAAAATCACTTTATTACGGTATTATCGCGTATATTACGTTAGGGGTAAAAATTATGTAATACGCAATAATACTATTAAAGTAATTTTATTTAAATGTAACAATCGCAGAAACATCAGAAACCATTCTTTTAAAATCGCAGCATTGATCCCATTGGAAAAGTTGTTGTCTGAGTCACCCCTATAAGGGTACCTTTAAGGGTAGTAGCCCTTACACGCTGTGTATATAATTTTAGTCGTCACATCTCTTTTTAATTTGGGTTCAAATACAGCATAAAAATGCCGATAGAGTAGTGACGTGGTCGAAGCAATGATGAAATCTAGCCACGGTCAATGTTACACGCAGTCAACATATGACATTTAAAAAGTGAGCGGCCAAGATCTCGATCTTCTTCTTGTTTAGTCTTGTTTAGTAGTTCACGTTTTATAAGGCTGCTCAATATAGATCCCAAGAAATCCCCAAACCCAGGCTCCTACTTTGGAAAAGAAAGTGCCTACCCACTCCATCCGATGTTGTCCGATATTCACTTTATAAACTTAATATAACATACATAATTAAATCAAATCATTTAGATATTTAAATTATTTAAAAAGAATTACACAATAATATCAAGTCAATAAAATACGCCGTCAACACCATTAATAAAAAAATCATCTAAGTATGTTATAATGAGCCTGGACGGACGAACGGACATGAGGAAACTATAAGGGTTCTTTGACTAGGGACTACGGAACCCTAAAAATGTCGTGTTCGATCTTGGACCCTGTCATCATCATTTCGATTAGGTGTCACGGTCAATCGACCATGCACACCCTGGTGTCAGTTCTTCGGAACCGCCTCTCGACCTCTGACGTGGTTCCTTTAACGACTACCAGATGGGCCCTAATCCTAACCAAACTGGAAACAACTAAAACAAAGTATGCTTCCCGTGGAAATCGAACCCACAACACACTAATTAATTCATATGTAGTTCCGACGCGACCGAAGATTTGATTTATGGCGAAACCAAAACTGTCGCCATATCTCGGTTAATCTGCCGAAACTTGCCGAAATCGAAACTTCGGTGGGTCTTTAAACGAATCGTTGTAGGTACTTAATAGATAAATAATGCAACGGATTCAGAGCTGCGGTGTGTGGCCGTAAGTTAAGTTAGCCTGGTCTTTATGAGCCGATAACCTTTGATTATTTACTCTCCCGATAACGTTTCACTTTTAACATGATACAGTCAGCTGCATTTAACAAGTTTCTAAAAACAAACATACAAAAATACATGGATAGCTCACAGGCTTTGAATGGACTATACAGTTATGGAATGAAACTTGTAGGATTTTCACTATTCTATTCTATTTCTAGCCTATACTATCCCACTGCAGGGCAAAGGCCTCCCTTTCATCATTCCAACTATTTCGAGGTCTACTATTTCTATTAGGGATTTTCACTACTAGAAATTTATTAACATGTGCTTTTGTTACTGTGCCGAACTGGCTGATAAGATGACAACGTTTCCCATATTTCTCATGAATAATTCAATGTCTGTATCACTATGCCAATCTGGCTGACAATCTAATCACAATATTTAATTATATTCACACTATCACTTTTACTCTGCCGATTCAATTTTTTTTTCTTTTCTTCTATTTGGCCCTCAAACTTCATTCAAAAGCTTATTTTAGCCAGTGTCTAGTTATTTTTCGAGTTATTCTTGCGAACGAAATGATGGTATAATTCATTTCGCTGATTCGACGGAGCCCCTGGCGACAATTCCTACGAATCCGCTGGCTTGATCATAAACGACGCAATGAAGCGAGCAAATACCAGCCCGCTAAGCAAATCTCACTACAGTCGCATCATGACACTTTATTTTAGTTATTCTAAAGTCAAAGTCAAATATCATTTATTCACATAGAGATAATGTTTATTCATCATAAGATACTTTACATATCATTTGGTGAACGTTAACATTTATTTTACAAAAAAATATTGTTGAAGTTAATTTACTTAAAGCTAAGTTTAGAGCCGCTTCAAAATCCACACATTGTTCATAAACATGGGCATCTATGACACCAAATTACACTGACTTCACATTATAAACTCCACCAGAAACGATTTGCAAAACAATCTAAAACAAAAACCATGCACCCGACGAAATTCCCGCCAAGAACTCCGAGGTTTTTTTTTAAATTTATTTATGTCTTTCACGCGTTACGTGTTTAGCCAGTATCAAGTTTATATTGTGGCGTTTAGCGTTCCAGAAGGGTAGTGGGTTCGGAAATAATAATTTATACAAGATTAGGTATACTGGGTTTATTCCGGTTTCCCGCACTCCAAACAACAATCTTGTTTATAAAATAGCTGAAGGCAAATAGACTGGCCTTAAAGTTGGCTTGGCTTCGGCGGTGGGCTAAGTAGTAGCTTAGGCGGGTTGGCTAAGAAGACGTCGCTCCACGGGAACACGTGGTAGGGCGTGCCGCTGTAGTAGGCGTCTGGAACCTTCTCCAGCAAGGTGTAGGGTGTACAAGAACCCCAGCGGGTTCAAATATCACCGTCGTGTTTACAAAGTCGTGCTCACTTTCACTGTTAGGTATAGTACAGTGCACTATATAAGTACTTAGGTATAAAAGAACGTGCTAGTCTATTAAAAACAGCGAGCATTGCAAAATTAGGTACTCGTATCATAATATGACCTCAACGGTAGTGAATCCTCGCTGCGAATGCCTGGCCGATGCAGTCGCGCTCACCCGAACCGGTTTTGAGGCGTTAGGGACCCGCGACGACGCTGCATACAAAAGGCTCGATACATAAAACCCTTGTTGCCAATGTTGTGATTTGAGATTTTTAAAAGGTACCGTACAGTAAAAAAATACGAATTAGGGTTATTAATTATTTTAGTTAATTAGGTACCTACTTATATTATTTTAGATAAGTTTTTAAGCTTTATTCCTTTTAATTAAGTTTATTAAATGAGATTATATATGTATTTTTTTTTAAAACATGTTATTTATTTTTAAAGTAACGCACTACGTTACAGTACCCCGCTGCAAAGCGAAGGTTTTTGCTACTAGAACAAAAACCGACTAGCAAAACTATCCAACGAACAAAACTTCATTCCTTCCCTCCTTTTAAAATCCTTTCAACTTCCATTCATTCAAATCTTTCTTACAGAGTATATATTGCCAATTCATTTATTAATATTACTCAGAACACAGAGTATTTTATAAGAAATCAAATACTCATTCGTTAGATATTTAGATGGCAAAATAAGCAAGGTACTAATCTTTATAATTGACTAATTTAATATCTTTGATGTGCCAAAAACCTAGAGAATTGCCGCTCATATCGGCAAGCTCATACACCAAAGGAGATTTCTTTCCAATGACCTTGCACTTTACAAATTTAGGTGCTAGTTTTTTGTTGAAATATTTACTTTTATCGCTTAGATAAAAAGTTCTTTTCCATACTGTATCTCCGACATTGAACTCAGAAGTTCTTCTGCGCAAATTATAGTGAGTGCGATTTCTAGCGTGTGCTTGAAGCAAAGCTAGTTGTACTTTATCAAAGACACCAGAGAGAACACCTAGATTTCCAGCATAACGATCACGAGGTTGGTAGATAATCTCATCATCAAATTCTGCATCAGCATACAGAGAACCACAAGTTATCAACTCGCGACCGTGAACTAAAAATGCGGGCGAGTAACCCGTAACCTCATTTATAGAATTATTCATGGCAAATTGTACTTTAGGTACAAGTTGATCCCAGATACGTTGATCGTTACTGATAAACGTAGAAATAGCCGTTATTATGGTCTTATTATAGCGCTCAACTGTATTAACATGGGGACTGTATTTGGGAGTAAAATGTAAGTTAGGTACTTTATATTTCGAAAGCATTTGCTTCAAGGTAGCGCTAACAAATTGTTTACCGTTGTCCATTATTACGGTAGACGGTATTCCATGGACCAACAAAACATTTTCCTCCAAAATCCTAGTTATAGCTTCTGCTGTGGCACGTCTTATTGGAAATAGTAAGCAGTACTTACTAAAGCAACAGGTGACCACAAGAATATAACAGTTTTGTTTTCTTGTTGGCGGTAGAGGTCCAACAAGATCAATACTGATCATTTGAAAGGGACGATTGCAAATTTTAGGATCTCCCATTTCACCTAGAGGAGCGTGGGTTTGATGCTTGAAAGAGATACAGGTATCGCATGACGTTACTGCTTTTACGACATCACCATATATACCCGGCCAATAATAATTTAAAGCAAGACGCCTGTAAGTTTTCATAACACCAAAGTGACCAGCGGTGGGACTAGCATGGTTTCTCAGAATAATATCCTGCCTAGCCTCAGATGGTATTACTTCTTTCCATTGAAAGTCTTGATGAAGAGAGCATTTTGATTTCATAAAACGATACAAACGTTTGTTTTTCACCATGAAATTTGGAAATGAAGTAGGACTGTTCTGACAACCATTGTAGATGTTACGATACCAGTCATCGATAGTGGAGTTAGGATCATAAAGAGTAGTATCGATAGATGAAATAGGGCAAGCACGAGACAAAGCATCAGGAATGACATTGTCAGATCCCCGACGATGTTTAATTTCAAAATTAAAAGCAGAGAGTCGTACACCCCAACGAGCGAGTCGACCCGTGGGATTATTTAGATTGAGAAACCATTTGAGAGCAGAATGATCAGTACAAACCGTGAATTTATTTCCATTATCTACGTAACACCTCCAGTGCTCCAAAGCAAGTAACACAGCTAAAGCTTCACGTTCTGTGATGCTGTAGTTCCTTTCTTGAGCTGACAACGCTTTACTCATATAAGCTATAGGATGCTCAACACCATTAATAGTCTGCGTGAGCATAGCTCCAACACCGAAATCGCTTGCATCAGTGTGCACTTCAAAAGGTTTGTCAAAATCAGGGCAGGTCAATATAGGGGCAGAAATTAAACATTCTTTTAATTTAACAAAAGACTCTTCGGCTTCCTTGGTCCAGACGAACCCACCAAACTTCTTAGTGGTCGTAGTTAGTTTATTCAAAGGACCGGCAATAGTACTGAAGTTTGGTACAAAACGTCGGTACCAGGACGCAGTGCCTAAAAATCTCTTGACATCTTTCTTAGTTGCAGGAGTAGGAAAATTAAGGATTGCATCTACTTTAGATGGATCGACCTGGAGTCCTTTAGAGTTCACAATATACCCAAGATATTTGATTTCACTTCTGAAGAAAGAAGATTTTTCAAGGTTTATAGTGAGATTAGCCATTTTGAGTTTCTGCTGAACCTTAAGAAGCATGCTAATATGACTTTCAAAATCCGGAGTGGCAATTACGACGTCATCAACAAATGCAAAAACAGAGTTCTCGAATTCAGGGCCATAGAAAAGACTGTCAACAAGACGCTGCTGAGTAGCGGGAGCGTTAGTGTGAACGAAGGCCATGGTAACGAACCTGTAAGTACCACGAGTAGGAAGATAGAAAGAGGTTTTGTCACGATCCTCCTCTGCTATAGATATTTGCCAAAACGCCTTAGATAAATCGATGGTAGAAAGGTATTTAGCATTTTTAAGATTGTCTAATATTGCAGATATGTAAGGCAATTTGTAAGCATCTTTTTTAGTAACAGAATTGAGTCTTCTGCTGTCAAGACAAAAACGAGGTGAACCATCCTTTTTACGAATAACTAAAACTGGGGAAGACCACGGGCTTTCACATTGTTCAACTACGCCTAATGCCAACATCTTTTCAAGTTCTGAACTCAAAATGCGAATTTTTTCAGGAGACATTCTATAATATCTCTGCCGAACAGGTGGAGAATTGCCAGTGTCAATATGGTGTGTAATTAAGGAAGTACGGCCAAGACCGTGTTTTTGAGTAGAAATTTCCTCAAACTGCTGAATAACATTGTCCGCTGCAGTACGCTGATGAGAAGTTAATTCATCATATGAATGAACCATCTTAGTGTTAGTGGATAAAGCTGAGATTTCATAATTAATATCATTAGAAAATGAAATACTTTTAGAAAATTTTGGGAAAATCTTGAACTTTGACCAAAAATCAAGCCCCAAAATCAAGGTTGACTGAACTGATGGTATGACATACAGTTTTAGTATATGAAACTGGTCTTCAAAAGAAACTGGTAGATTAATGAAACCACAAGCAGATAAAACTTGCCCCCCCAGCAGCAGTAAATTTGACCAATTTGTCACATTCTTGTAATGGAAAACCAGCATTTAGAAAATGCTGATGAAAGTTGTTGCCTATTATAGACACCACCGATCCCGAATCTAACAACCCAAATAGCCTGTCATCACGTACACTGATAGCAGCATACGGCCGTAAGTCATTAGGGGGTTTACTATTGATGATTGAAGCAATAGAATAACTAGAAAAATAATTTTTTATAGTGTTTAACCAATCATTCCAATCGTCTTTGTCGAATTTAGTATACTTATTGCTACAATCATCATAAATATCTAGTTTTTTGAAGAGTGACAATTAGGACAATCAGGATATTTAACGTTTTTCCTGACACTACCCTTCTGGAACGCTAAACGCCCCACGTTGGGCGCCACTGTGGCGTTTAGCGTTCCAGAAGGGTAGTGGGTTCGGAAATAATAATTTATACAAGATTAGGTATACTGGGTTTATTCCGGTTTCCCGCACTCCAAACAACAATCTTGTTTATAAAATAGCTGAAGGCAAATAGACTGGCCTTAAAGTTGGCTTGGCTTCGGCGGTGGGCTAAGTAGTAGCTTAGGCGGGTTGGCTAAGAAGACGTCGCTCCACGGGAACACGTGGTAGGGCGTGCCGCTGTAGTAGGCGTCTGGAACCTTCTCCAGCAAGGTGTAGGGTGTACAAGAACCCCAGCGGGTTCAAATATCACCGTCGTGTTTACAAAGTCGTGCTCACTTTCACTGTTAGGTATAGTACAGTGCACTATATAAGTACTTAGGTATAAAAGAACGTGCTAGTCTATTAAAAACAGCGAGCATTGCAAAATTAGGTACTCGTATCATAATATGACCTCAACGGTAGTGAATCCTCGCTGCGAATGCCTGGCCGATGCAGTCGCGCTCACCCGAACCGGTTTTGAGGCGTTAGGGACCCGCGACGACGCTGCATACAAAAGGCTCGATACATAAAACCCTTGTTGCCAATGTTGTGATTTGAGATTTTTAAAAGGTTCCGTACAGTAAAAAAATACGAATTAGGGTTATTTATTATTTTAGTTAATTAGGTACCTACTTATATTATTTTAGATAAGTTTTTAAGCTTTATTGCTTTTAATTAAGTTTATTAAATGAGATTATATATGTATTTTTTTTTAAAACATGTTATTTATTTTTAAAGTAACGCACTACGTTACAATATGAGTCCTCCCGCGCTTTTTCTAAGTCCTGTTAATCAATGAAATGACGGTGTTGTTCATTTCGTTGATTCTACGCAGCCCTTGGCGACAATTCCCACGAATCCACTGGCTTGATCACAGAGACGACGCAACGAGGCGAGCACCAGCAAGCTAAGTAAATCTCACTACAGCCGCACCATGACACTTTATTTTAGTTATTCCACACTTTGTTCATAAACATGGGTATTTATAACACCAAATTACACCGATTTCACATTATAAAGTCCACTAGAAACAATTTGCAAGACAATCCAAAACAAAAGCCATGTATTCCGCTGAAATTCCTGCCAAGAACTCTTTTGAAAGTTCAAATTCATTTTCTCAAAAACACAGCCTTACGTAATAAAATAGAAAAAATGCCGACGTGTGCTACTCTACGTGTAAAATGAGAAGTCCTGGTGAAACTTTGACCAAAGGAGGAGTTTCTACTCAATTGTGTTGCGTTAGTAGTATGTGCGAAATGAGGGACGCTGGTTTTCATAGAAATCACGCATAATATGATAACACTTCTAATGTGTTTGTTGTTTTGAGGTCCAATCCATTTTTTACTGCCATTCGTTCACGGCTCGAGGTCGGGTACGCCGGCATCGTTGCTGGCGTCCGTAACGCCAAAATTTAGGATCAATAAAGGGACATGCGGGCGCTGCAACGAGAGAAGGGATAAACCATTTGTTTACTTATACATAGTAGTGTGCCATCATGTGTTCCACTACGCTATGGCTTTGGCTCTGCTGCTCCCTGGGAACAATGATATATTAAGTAAGATCTGTGTCTAGGATTATATATATGGTTACCTTTGAAGTAAATGAAACCTTTAAAATTGGTGAAATTTTTGCGCGACTGTACAATATGGTTAGATATTTTCCTTATCAGCTGTAATAATTTTCTCTCGTTGATGAACAACTCACAAATTGTTCTTTATTCGATCGACTGTACTAGAAGACTATAGACCTCTGTGTAAAATGAGTTTCAAGAACAAAGTTGTACTCATCACTGGTGCTAGCTCGGGAATAGGAGCTGCAACTGCCGTTCTCTTCGCCAAGGAAGGTGCTGACGTGGTCATCACAGCCAGGAACGAAACCAAATTGAAGATAGTTGAACAAGACTGCGCGAAAGTTGGCAACAAACCTTTGGTGATCAAAGCTGACGTAGCCAAAGATGAGGATGTGCATAGAATAATTCAAAACACCATCGCGAAATACGGTAAACTTGATGTTCTTGTTAACAACGCCGGCATTGTGAGAGTAGGAAGGATTTTAGATGGTAAAGTGCCGGAAATATACGACGAAATCATGAAAACCAATGTCCGTGCTGTGGTCCTACTTACGTCTTTAGCTGCACCGTATTTGGTCAAAACTAAAGGGAATATAGTGAACGTATCAAGTATTTCTGGAATTACCATAAATATTCCAGAAATGGGAGCATATTGCACATCTAAAGCGGCTTTGACTCACTTTTCCCGAGCTACCGCTTTGGAAATGGCGCCCCTAGGAGTCAGGGTGAACATCGTTAGTCCAGGGCCCGTCTACACCGATATTCTTGACAATGCTGGTATCAAGAATGGGTTTGACGAGATCGGGGCTGTAACGGCCTTGAACAACAGGGTATCTGACCCTGAAGAGATAGCTGATGTAATCGCGTTCCTGGCCAGTGAGAAAGCTAAAGGTATAACTGGCTCTAATTATGTATCTGATAATGGTATGCTATTGATTAAGTGAGTATCTGGTTAAAACTATGATTTTTTGTTTAAATTAATGGTAAAATGTTAATAATTAAATCGTGATTACATTATAAATATGCCTTTCATTCTCTAAATATCGACCATGTAGCTTGGCAAAAATGTTTTTGGATATGCCAATTGCAAATTTTGAAATAAATGATACGTCTAGAGAGTAGAGTCACGCTACCGGCAAAATTCATTTTTGCTAGTAGCATGCATGGGCCGGGTCGTCCGGGGAAGTACCACACTCTCACAGAAAATCGACGTTTGAGTAGAAGCTTTATCGCTTCTATGCTTTGTTTGGTAAGTGAGAGAGCCGGAGGCCTATCCCTCTCCCCCTTCCCCGTGTCCCCCATTTTTCCCTACTCCCAATGTCCTCCCCCCAACTGCTTGAAAGGCCAGCAAGCAATGCTTCTGTTACACTCTGGTGTTGCAGTTGCCCATGGGCAGCATTGATCGCTTACCATCAGATGACTCGCTTGCTCGTTTGCCGCCCAATAACATAAAAAAAAAAAAAAACTGCGAAATAGTCGCCAAGTATGATTATAATTTGCAAAATAAGGTACAAAACAATGAAAAATAGTATTGTGGATAATAAGTTTTTTTAACTTACAAAATAATAAACGAGTTATTGTGACAAGTATTTTAATACTAGCTTTCGCCCGCGGCTCCGCCCGCATTAATGTCGATCCCTCGGGAATAGTACTTTTTCCCGGGATAAAAGGTAGCCTATGTCCTTCTCCGTACTTCAGAGAACTTGTATGCAAAATTTCATGATAATCGGTTCAGTAGTTACGGCGTGAAAGCGTAACAAACAAACTCACTTTCGCATTTATAATATTAGTAAGGATGAGCAGTTTCATGACTTTATCTAAAGGTAATGAAATAAAAAAAATATGTACCTATACTTAATATCCATTATTTGAGCCAAAGGCCAGGAAAAGGTGTTTAGCTTTCACACATTGTGATGGAGTTTTAGGATCGCATACGAGCTAGAGAGTTAACTGATCGGAAGCAATCAATGCTGCCTATCAGTTCACTCTCTTGTTCGTAAGTGCAACAACAGGGTGTGACAGGAGCGTTGCCGTTGAGGGGAGGACATTGGGGGTAGAATATAGGGGGATGTGCCTCCAGCTCTCTCACTCACCGAACGAAACATAGAAGCGGAAAAGTTTCTACTCAAACTTCGATTTTGTGTGAGAGTGTGGTAATAGCATATAATATAAAATATACATAACCATCTTTAATTATGAGGCCATTTTTAACCTTTTTTTATGGTTTAGGACGGCAAACGAGCAAGTGAGTCACCTGATAGTAAGCGACCAGCGCTGCCCATGGACAACTGCAACACCAGGGTGTAACAGGAGCGTTGCCGGCCTTTCAAGGAGTTGGGGAAAGGACATGGGGGGAGGAAATGAGGGAAGGATGGGCATCCGGCTCTCTCACTCACCGAACGAAGCATAGAAGCGGTAAAGCTTCTACTCAAACGTCGATTTTCTATGAGAGTGTGGTACTTCCCAGACGAGCCGGCCCATTCATTCTACTCTACGAATTTATTACTTATTCGTATAGATGCTACTAGCAAAAATGAATTTTGTCGGTAGCGTGGCTCTACCACAACTAATATTTTTTTCTGTATGTAGTAAGTAGTTTACGTACGACTTTTATTGAAAGTTGTTATCCTGTAAAGAGTTAGTATAAATAATGACAATGCATTCAGGTGTATGTGTATGCGAATGTTTCAAGTAATAGGTAGTAAGACTTGTCTAATAAGTTTTATCGATTTAACAAATGGCAAGAGTGGCAATACTCGTAGTTCAGTCAACAACCGTCGTTTACATTCCACCCAAGGATAGCGGACGGCCGCTGTGCGATCGTTCAGGGGTACATTTTTGAAATTGTGACACTCGTCATCGAGCGATTTTTGTATGGAAAAATCGCTCGTTTACGAACGGCGTCATTTCAAATCGGCGGCTCCAGCGGCGCCGCATCCTTAAAAACCGTACCTTAAGTAAAAAAAAATTGCCGCAAGCTGGTAACACTGATCTGTTCGAAAAAAAATTTTCAAATCAAAACTTCGCTCGCTTTAATCCATCCATGTAAACATGCGTAAAAGTAAAATTGAAATTTGAGTTATGAGAATCTTCTTCAATTTCGATTTTGTTGTGAAAGTAAAAACGAATAAGGTATTTAGGATATTCTCACTCTATTCTGTAATTCACGTAACCTAAGTTTTGTACTTCGAATTGAAATAAAAATTTTAATGACACTGTGACGAAGTTTGGTAACGTACGTTACCTACTAACTAAGCCTTCTAATCTGTTTTCAGGTGCTAAAACTCCAGATAAAGTACTACTTTACCTCACTTTTGTTTTGATTTCGACTGCGATTGATCTTTAGTTGTAAAAGGTAAAAGGCAAGTCAATAAAATAACCCGAATTATCTAACAAAACTTGCTTGTTTCCACAACTTCTGCGGCCAGCCTGCGACACTAGAGTGCCCGGGTTCAATCCCCGGCCAGGTCAAAATAGAAAATGATCTTTTTCAGATTGGCCTGGATCTTGGATGTGTATCTATATATGTATTTGTTATAAAATATAGTATCGTTGAGTTAGTATTCCATAACACAAGTCTCGAACTTACTTTGGGGCTAGCTCAATCTGTGTGATTTCTCCATATATATTTATTTATTAGTTATCTGAATACAAAGGATTTTTATTTTATTTTTAATACTATCTTGATAAAACTACAAATTACATGGAAGAATTTGCAGAAAATCTATTAACTTTATTTTTTTTGACCATATAATATTTGTGTTTCAGGAGGAATCAATGGAAATGCACAATGTCTCTATTAGCACTGCCAACTAAAGTCTTGACACTCATCATCAGAAAATTGGACACTGAATCTGTTTATAATCTGTATCGGACATGCAAGTATTTTCGAGATCTCATTCATACACCGGATGTCGTCAAGAGATGCCAGTTTTCTCTTAACACATTAGCCACAATCAAATCGTTTAATTTAACCTTTTTTAGAGCCATTTCAGGACATCTGATAGCATTGAATTTATCCAGTGTCCAGGATCTAAATAAATTTTCACTGATAACAGTTTTGAAAATGCAAAAAAATTTAACAGATCTAGATGTAACTTTCACCGCAATAACTATGCCTGATTATCTTGAATGTGTTAAGTTGACTCCAGGATTGAAAAGTTTGGCTATCAACTTCACTTTTGGAGAAAACTACAAGATCAACAAGGATTTGTTATTAGATTATCAGCAGGCTTTTGCGGGGTTGAAAAATGTCCATTTTGTGGGATCATCAAGTCACTTAGTTGATAGAAAATTAGCTGTAAGCATTCTCCAGAAAGCTGATCTTTTTAATTTAAAGTTGACAGTTTGTTATCTTCGTGCCATTAAGAATAAGAATCTGGAATTCGATGATTGTGACGACACAGTAAGTTTGAAGTCATCACAGTTACAAGTTTATTTCATACAAGAAGTTTTTGATAGTCCGCTATCTACACCAGGTATTTTTGAATTAATTGATTTAAATAAGTATGAAATAGTATTGATCCAGACATGTTTTAAGACTGTGTTTGCTACGGAACTTCTGCAAGAATTCATCTATAAACATTTTAAAGTTGATGTGGATAGTTTGAATGAAGCACAAGGAATGGTGGGCCAAGTGGTTTTATTGTTTTGGGATAAAGAACAAACTAAGTTTGATGGTGAATTTTACTCAAAACTGTTGGTTATCTTGCAAGAGTATTTAGTTTACAAATTTGAGTTCACTGACCACACTGAAACACCAGTCCCAGAGATGTATAAGTGGTACCACGTAAAGCAATTTGCTCCTGGATATGCACATGATTCATATGGGGAAGTAATGGCTAAAAGAGCACGGTTGGCAACTAAAACATTTTCTATTAATTATGAAAACGCATTTAAAAACAAAAAAGATAGTTTTAAGCTTAAAATAACTTTTATGCCGATTTCCAGACCATTATCCTTACACAATTGTGGCTTTTTGTCAAAAATAAGCCACTTAATTCTTAATAAGGACTGTCAGTTATCAGCAGCATTCTATAACAATATATTTACATACTCTGTTTCTTTAGTTACTTTAGAAATAACTAGAGAGAGAGGTATAGTCGCTACTCCTTTAGTACACTTGGCAAAAAGTAAAAGTTTAAAAAACATTTTATTGCATGTAAGAGGAACAAATATGGCACCTATATATACCAACTTGAGTCGGTGTAAGACGTTAGAAAATATTAAATTAGTTAACACAACTTTAAAAAGGTTGGAAGAGGTGGAATATTTGCCGGACCCAACGGAGTTGTTCACTCGATGTGACAGACTGTACAATATATGTCTTGAATCATTCTTTTTGGAGGAATCGGACAATGAAAAGCAGTTGCGTGATTATGAGGCTGTTCGATCGCGGCTCGGCAAGGATTGGTTGAATATAGACATCATACGTTTTGCTGACGCTAGATTCGGAGAACGTTACAACCCATACATCAGCGTTTTTGATGTGTATCGGCTGCAACCAATGTGACCTGTATGTCTGACATTTCCAGTACTTACATTACTTTTTTCTTTTGATCTCAAAACGATTGTCTGAAAGGTGTATTAATAAACACCTTAATTATTATACACCTGTTATTTAATAAGCTATCCTTCCGAATAATCAAAATAATTAAATAAAAAAATTCTCAACTCTCGTTTTCACCATCTAGACAAAGAGGGCTTCGCGTGTGAATTCTCCGCTAGGGGCGCTAGTGTAGCGTGAGGTATACCAATGACATTTGATAAGAATAATATCTGGGAAATCGAGACTTGACGGAACGGAACTTTCGTAGATATAAAACCCAGCTATATCGATTTTTTGCCCCCAAAACCATCTAAATTGTTGAGGCCCTTTCTTAAATTATTTTTTTATTCACACGTAAACAAGAATTGCTTGTGTTATTTATTATTTATTTTTAATTTCATTAAAAAAGTTTTAAGTAATAATGTTAAACGGTTTATTACAGTTTAGCCAAAGGCATTAAATATGATTGGAATGTAAACTTTGTTTCGACGCGTGTAATAAAAAGTTTTGTTCGGAACCTTACTCAACAGTGGCGCCAACTAGTGAGCAAAAGACGGTAGCCCTCAATAAGACAAAGACTAACAAGACAAAGACAGCACGAAGTTAAGAATATCTTTAGCTAAGATTCTTATGCGTATTCGGATTTCGAATTTAGGACTTGAGATCTTTACAGTCAGGAGCCTACTATGTAAACACATTGGTTCTTAAGTCAATGTGTTAAGGTGTAAAATACAATAAATGTTTGTGACTGTACAGGGTGATTTTGATTCGGGTTATATTTAAATATCTGAATAAAAAGCACTAAAGTACAAATAAGAAATTAAACCGTATTTTTTACACCTTATCATGGATATGCGAGGTCCTTAATTTTTTTGTCTGCCAGGGAGTAATCAACCTGTATATATGGTGAAATTTTTATCGTTATAAAATAACTTTTCCTATGGGAACAATGCTGGGTACTCAAAAAAAATCGATATTCCCATACAAACTGGCCGGGCGGCGGAACTCTTTTGTATGGAAATGACGAATTTTTTTTTAGTTCCCAGCATTGGTCCCATAGGAAAAGTTGTTCATATAGACGGGCTGAATTACCCCTTTGAGGGTCCAGAACGATCAAAATTTCACCGTGTATACCTATAAGTATAGTGGTGGTAAAACCTATTTTTTTTTAATCTATGTGTAAACCTATTTACTACTGTTCCTTCACATACTACTGTTCTAAATTTTGTTACTAGGCAAATGTATGATTCATGTGATTATTAAATATGTAATAATTGTAATATGTGTGATGTAACGAATGTGATTGATATACAAAAAATTGTATTGCTTTATTTCTTATGTATGTTAAAGTTTGTTAATTGTTTATTTTTTAATAATGTATGCGATGTTAAAGGCGGACAAATTAATATAAAAAAAAACTATAAGACTCACACACACTGGCACAGAGTCGAAGCGAAGCGAGCGATTTTTATATGCCACCAGTTTGGCATATATAAATAATTTTCTTCTGAGATTCAGACGCCGCAAAATTCGCGCGCAGACGTGCGCTTTCACGCGTAATTTTTTCCATCTCAGAAGAAAACGAGCATTATGAATATTATGATGTTGAGTTAAAGTTGAGATTGGCATTTAAAATCGCTCGCTTCGCTTTGCCTCTGCGCCAGTATGAGTGTTTTTTTTTTAATTATATAATGGCCTTAACATCGCACATTTTTATCAAAAATGTAGAATTCGTTTATTCATTGATTGTTTATCCTTAATATGACGAAGTTTATAAATTACATGTTTTTAGAAATTGTGAACAATAAACAAACTGCTTTTTGAAATTCGCTATACTTTGATGTTTTCTGGCTGGACACAGATATTAATTCTATATGGCGTGTTATAATTATTATAAACTTGTTTCTCTCATTATTTGTCCTAATTAAGTTTGTTTATATTGTTCACAAGTTTTTATAAAATGCACTTTATTAATTTTTTGGCATTCAGCCAATTTGTTATTAATTTTATATTGTTTGTGCAAATTGTGGTACACGCTGCTGTGAAAAATCTGTGATTAGTCCAACAGTAAATACAATGTATACATAGATATAGGTATATTACCTATATGTTGTTTTTCTTTCTATTATTCATCATCATCATCCGATCTTTTTAGTCTCCACTACAGAAGCATCACCGTGTCTGTGCTACTGGAGCCATATTTGGCCAGAGCAGACAGAGAATTTGGCCTACACTCTCCTCGCTGGCCAGAGGGTTGGAGAGGTCTCATTGATGTTTATGAGCTTTGTTTAGCTTGTATTTCCTAAGTCGCCTCTTATGACCTCCAAGGGAAGACTAGGAGTGGTCCTATTCTACTCTGCGGGAAACCACACGGCTTTCTATTATTACCAAAGACAATATAATACTAACTTTAAGACGCGTCAATCTGTTACAAAAAAATTGGTCCAAGTTAAGGCCTGTTAAAAGCACGTAAAAAGTACCTTTCAAGCATGCCTGCAGGTCGTGGTAATTAGTTCCACTAACTGCCACTATGGACGGCAGCGAGGGCGCTGCAGTGCAAAATTTACAGACTTTTCCACCTATCACTAGATTAGGCATTAGCCTAAACTTAGTTATTGTTCTGAGGCCTAAACTTAGTAATTTGCCTTCGGCAATGGGCATATACCAAAAGAGCGAACGTATGTAAAAAGACGATGCCGTTTGTAAAACGCGGTTTTTTTTTATTTATTTTAAGGCAACAAGCAGTCATTTAAACAAAAATATACTATTGAACTTATTTTTAAAAACAGACCAACAGTGGCAAAAAGTTTAAAAAAAAATAAAACAAATACAAAGTGGTTCGAAACATGACAGAATCACTAACTATACCTATAGTGTTAGTACTTTAAAATATGTATGATAAAGTAAAATATATTATGAAGAAAAAATATATATCTCAGCCTGGTTTGTTAGTTAATTGAGTTGTTAACTTTCGTTTTAAACTGTTAATCGATTCATGAAAAATGTCAATGTTTACAAATTCTTTATTATAAGAGGAGAGGAATCGTACAATATGCCTGCGACATCACGGAGTACATACAGAGTGGAGATGGCGTTAGCTACTGTGCACTGTGATTCCAACTAGGTCCTGACGTCATCACGTTAACATCGAGAGTAGGCGTGGCCTATTAGTCTGCTGTTGTAGCTGACAATGTTCGTACGTGGTTCGTTCTGTGCACACAGTGAGATTTTCGGACTTATCTTGTTTTTTACGAAGAAAATCATGAAGTTTTGAATTATATCATGTAAAAACTACTCAGATAAACGTTCAGATGCTATGGAAGGAATCACATTTCATTTGTAAGTATATTTATTCGTAATTTACTAAAATGATTCTAGAAAAATCTTTTGGCGACGTTCCGTGCTACTCATCGTTAGATGGCACCACTTTGCGTAATGGGACGTATGTACTATAAAAATATATTAAAGCTAATTATCGTAATAAATAATAACCATAAGTACTGAAATTTGTTCTAAATTTATACCTAAAGACTTTTACCTTGACAAAAAGATTATGTTTATGTTGTTTCATAATTCTCTTTTCAGCAATGCGCCACCTGTCGTCAACGTTGAATAATAGTGAACGTCAAGATGACGGGACTCCGCCCGGTTTTGCGAATATGATGTGATTAGGATGTAGTACCATATTAGTGCTATTTTATACTTACATAATAAAATTTTATTATGGAGACAGTTTTATTATGGAGGTTAGGCTCTCTCTACCCCGTAAGGGAAATAGACGTGATAATATGTATGTATGTTTTAACATTTTGGTTTTGCACTTAATTTTTAGGCAAAGGTAAATTAAAACAAATTCAATGTAGAATAACCTCCATAATAAAACTGTCAAACAAACGCCTAAGCAAATTGTAAGAGCAGTATAATGCTACTTGGCTTTGAAATTCACTTTTTCCTCAGGAGCTTATTCGTTTATTTATTTGTCAAACGTGTTACAATGTGTTAAATAATATAAAAGTAGGAATCAACATGCTTACCGTTAGGGTGTACAAATATTGAATCAGATGAGCTACTGTTAGTACCACATAAAATAAACAATAAATAATATTAAATTACAAAATAAGTCAATATATGTACAATAAGCACAAAAAGTATATAAATGGAGAGATAAAAAAAAACCACTAAATTTCATCATTAAAAAACGCACTAATATCATAGTAACACTTCTGGTTTAGGAATGATTTCAGTTTTTTCTTAAATAAATTTATATTTAATGTTTTATATTCCTTAGGGATTTTATTATAAATTTTCAAAACAGAGCTGTTTTTGATTGATGTAGACAAAGTCTATCGTCATTTCTTCTGTTTCTTGCACACACATCCGATATACGTTTGAATAAATGGGGATTATTTTGAACAAATACAGCTATCTCAAATATATACAGTGATGGCAGTGTTAGTATTTTATATTGTTTAAAATAAGATTGACAGCTATCAGTGCTTTGTAGACCAAACATAGAGCGGATACACCGTTTTTGCATTTTAAAAACCATTTTTTATCTGTAGAATTTCCCCATAAAAATCGTTGAAAATATTTTTTATTTTTACAATTGAAGTGTTTTTTAAGAACTGAATTGTGGTCCCGCCATTTTGATATTATAATAGCGAGACCACTTTCTTTGTTGAATATCTTGAAATCATTTGAGTGTACAATTTTATTATAGCACGTATGTAAGTATAAAATAGCACTAATATTAAACGAGCACTATTAATTATCACGAGTAAACTATGTACATATCATGCATCTGTGTACTTGTAATTTTCTTTTTGGCAAATAAACATTTTTCTATTTCTATTCTATTACTACGTACGTAATGGTACTACATCATATTCACAAAACCGGGCGGGGTCCCGTCATCTTGACGTTCACGAATAATAGCCAAAACATGGCAAAATGTCTAGGGTTGCCAACCACCTAGTTTTCGCTAGTTAATACTTTTTACTGTTTTATCAAAAGTCAGTATACAAAATACTGTTTTCTCAACCGCTGATAAAACTACGATTGGATTTTGAAATTTTATAAAAAGTTACATGGAAGAATAATGATGTTTCTGAGCACCCCGAGAGCATTTTTCATCAAAGAAACCTACTTTCAGTGAGTGCTCACCCCCACAATTCTTACATAGGTTTTTTTCCAAATCTACGAATACGCAGTACATTTTTTGACCTTTGGCCAAAAATTTCTCCAAAATGAAAAAGACATGGAAAAGACCTGCCAGTCTATTTGCTAACTTAGTGTACAACGTTTTGATGGTCACTTCAAAATACATTTTGATGGTCACATCAAATACATCTTATATAAAAAGTAACAATATAATACGAAAGCCGCAATGTATTTTGAAGTGTCTATCAAAACGTTGTACACCGAGTTAGCAAATAGACCGGCTGATCTGTACATCCCATTCCTTTTCTGATCCCGCTTGTTAGTTAAGTTAGTAGTAAATAAAACTTTTGTACATGTTGTATCATTTTTTGACATTCATACAAATCGAATATTGCACTTTGGCGTTACGTGATACTTTTTCAATTGATTGAGATTATGTCTGTTAATGTAGATTTTTCATGGTAAGAAAAAAAAATGGCTATTCTTAACCTTATTTACACTCCATGCTATGATTATTAAATCATAATACTTCAAGAAATATATGATCGAAGCAGAATACTGCCGTGCAGACCCTAAAATGCAGTAATAGGATTTTTAAGAGATTTTAGTTGAATACTGAACCTTATAGAGTACGTTATAAGGAGCATTGTGATTGAACCGATTTTTTAATACGATGATTTTTAAGACATAAAAATCAAGTTTAAGATTGCAGTAACTCAAAATCGCATGCCTGAATACACTATTAAACTAACTAACATACAGTAAGAGCATTTACGTATACGGGTCTCCATGACTTTACCAAGTTAAACGCAGTAAATATCGTTACTGCCTTTAATTTCTACCTAATTAAATATGATTGCATGTATATTAAAATGCAGTAATATTTTTTTGTATGATAAACATTATTACTGCATTCATGTTTATTATAATAATTACTAATTAAAGTGCAGCAAAGCACTTGAATACGGTATCTTATTTAGTATTTATAAAGGGGTTTCTGAAATTAAAACTAACTAACTTGCAGCATAATCAAAATACTGCTTTTTAGTTCTATTGTGCAATATTTTTGAACGCGAGTGTTTATGTTTAAAATGCAGTATATTTATTATTTACTGCAGTAAAGTAAATTAAATAGTAGACTAATCCAAATTTCCAAAATAGCTTAAAGATAATTTAAACGCAGTAATAATCACTATTACTGCATTTCAATTAGTAACGTAAGCAATAAGACTGTTTTTACTCTAAACTAAACCTTATTTACTGCGTCTTGTCGGCTCGGGATACGTCGCTCTTCCTCGCTCTAGCCACGGTAATGATATCTTTACCGTGCTCTAGCAGTCGCCTACCGAGACTACCGACCCTACCGTACGCAGTAGAAGGAAGTCGTCTGCGCTGGTGCGGAAAAACGTGATTTTTTGATCCTTAACAAAAAAGAAAAAAGTCTACGAATTTGAAGACTTTTGCGCTGCTGTTGGAACTGCAACTTTCGGAAAAATATTTGTCAAACACATAGAAATATCTGATTTCTTCCTTTTTAAATTGTATATTGCTCTACGGAAAAACTTAAAAATGAAGATGGCAATACCTAAAAATATAGTTAAATTAAAAGTTGACAGAGGCAACTACTGCATCTATTACAAAAAATATAGCGAATTGAATTGCCTAAAATAAAAATAAAATCCCAAACCTGATATTTAAACTACACCTTAGGGCTTCCACCATAAAACAAAATATTATAAGAACCTATTAAAGAATGGTCCTACCATTGATGCCGGAAAACAGGTTGGCATTGGCCTGGAAAAGTTTACCTTTTTCAGCTGAGGAAACCAATGGTTCATTGGTTATTGCAAATTTATTTCTATTGGTTAATGGAAATTATTTTTGATGAGGATAGCGAAAAATTATGATGATTCCTAAGAGGTGTTTTTCCCTCAGCAGATTTTGTTGTCTAAAACTCGTATTAAAACTTTAAAAAAAATGTAATTAACATTTTATGCGAAGTTCGTTTTCGTTTAGTTATTTTATTAAGTTTATGTTTTTGTTGTCTCTTTATAGTTTTTGATAATGATGATACCGAGTATAGAATACTCATATCATTGCCATATATTTTATTTGATTGTCTATCGTGTTTTTTTCATTTCATGTGCCGTTAAAAGATCTCATGTGTTTTGCTAAAAGCCCAAAGCTATTTGACTGATATAGTTGTAAGTTTATACATAAATATAGTTTTATTAAGTTATTATGTTCAAACAAAATACTATTTAATAATTTGATATACGAATAGTACATATTATTTTCAATTTATCAAATTGTTTTTTTATAAAGATTTATTTATGTAAAAAATTTATATTTCCTTACTACTAAAGGAAAGAAAGCGTTTTGCTGCAAATTAGTCTGCAAGGCTGCAAACGAATCAAAAATAGTCGCAGTATTAGGTTTTTTTGTCGCATTTTAATCTGCATAAGTTTACAATTTTGTATGCAGTAACAGTCATGATTTTGAAAAAAATCTATTTATTTAGAAACAAACAATTATTTTAAAATATTTTTTACGTCAGTTCAATCTTTGTGTTCAGTTATTCATCGTAGTAAAAAAACAACTTACCAAACATATGAAATAATATAAAAAATAAAGCATCAAAAAGATTTTCGCGCTTTTCTCGAAACCGCTTTTTTTCTCTTACTGCACTTTAGGTGCTGCAGGGCAGAATAGTATTTGATTTTTACTATTGGAAACAATATATCCCTATGTCCTTTATTATTAATGATGGAAAAATGTCATGCGATCGATGTAATTTCTTGATAAGATGAACGATCAACAAAAGATCAATCCACCAGTTTGTACATTTTTTTGACATGTGGTTCGAGCATGTGGGTCAAAAAAATATACAAACTTGTGGCGGCGTCGAAGGCAGGCTAGTACTACTACTAGCTCAAGTCACCTCTAGTATGGCTAAGTTTTGGGTGGCCCGTGCGTCAACTCGTATGCTGCCTGGATTTTAACTACTCTTTTACATGATATGGTCACTGACACTATGGTTTTTTTATGGAATTTGATTAATTATCTATGACAAAAAACAGAAAGGAAATAATTTACATAAAACATATTGATTCTTTGTTTTTGTGGCTGTGAAGATGTAGTCTCCAAATAAACGATTGCTTTGCACAGGTACAGAACTATACTATATACAACAATATTATGTTATTAAAAATATTTTTATAGAAATATTAATTTGTGGAAAATTTTAAATTTATATGTTTCTAACCATAGTTTTACCAGCAGTCGTGAAAACAGTGTTTTGCAAACTCTCTTATAATAGAACAGTAAAAAGCATTAACTAGCAAAAACAGTATTATACTGTTTTTAACAGTCTGGTTGGCAACCCTAATAACTCAGCTATCCGACAGTAGATGTCAGTAGGTGTTAGGGACATCTAGTGACGGATAGATAAACTAAAAAGAAAAATCAACATCGAACTTATTAAGTAGTTGGCCTATTCGCCGCTAGATGGATATAAAGGAGGGAGTGAGACAGAGCAAGTAGAGTGAGACAGATAATACTCCCCTCACCCCCTGTAAGTGCCACGCATTGTTTCATAGAAAATATTCCTTAGGGCAACTCCTCTTCGTATGTACTCCGTGTGCGACATCTACTTCGTGCCTGCGACAGACATACACGATGCAATATACTTATATTACATCTTATTGCTATTACAATTCATTAGGCGTTTTTATTAGATTGTAATAATCTATTACTAGATACCTTATCATTTTTAATCAATCAATCATTTTGGGTACTTTGTCCCGATGTGGTGCGTTGAAAGTTTTTTATTTGTACGTTATTTATATTTTTTTATTTTAATGTTGTTACTGAATAAAATATCATAAAGCTTAATCAATCAATTTATTTTATTCGTATTGGTACAACAAAAAATAGTTGATAATATTCTGAAATTAGTAATCACTATATTTTGCCTGCACTTAGACCTCAGACTTAGACGTATAAATATATATATATATATATATACTAGCTTTCGCCCGCGGCTCCGCCCGCGTCAATGTCGATCCCTCGGGAATAGTACTTTTTCACGGGATAAAGGTAGCCTATGTCCTTCTTCGCACTCTAGAGAAATAATATGCAAAATTTCATGATAATCGGTTCAGTAGTTACGACGTGAAAGCGTAACAAACAAACAAACTCACTTTCGCATTTATAATATTAGTTAGGATATATAATAAGCAAATTCAAAGGGAATGAAGCGAAAACCTTATAAAAAACTAAAAAAGGAGTTTACTCTTGTGTGGGCAGGGCAGTCTGTTTTTTTATTTTATTTTGAAAGCACGTTTAATTCATTTCAATTAGTAGGTATAGGTATATATTTATTAAGGGCCCATACTACCTCACACTGCTTTGCATGATTGACTGTTATATCAATAATAATTAAATACTCAAGTTGAAATAAAAATGCAGCAAAGTTCAGGACTAACTCTGGTAACTATATGACTCAAAAACACGATTGCGTTAAATTTTCTCGATAGAAAAAAATTGCAAACTTGCCTCCAAATCACGTCTAATTTACTCGGTATATAGCATTATTCACCAAATACATTAAAATTAACCTTGAAACTTTTGATTATTATTGCATTACAGATAAGGCAGCCATCATATGTTTTTCTTTTTCGAATAACCCTTGAATATTCCTAAAAAACGAAAAAATCCAAAGTAGCCAACGCGTTTATACCATCCGCGTTTGTATCGCCACGCCGCCTGGCATATGTCGGGCTCTTAATGTGCGAATAACGGTTTACTCACGTACGAAGTCTAGCTAAGCTATAGGTAGACATATAGGTATATTTAGCTACATTTCAACAGAGCCCCATTATCGCATACAAAGTCGGAGCCTGTGATGCCTCTCGCCCGGTCTCCAGCTAAGTGCAGAATGACGTCGGCAATCTCCTCGGGCTCCGAGGCTCTCTGCAGCGGCAACGGCGCAGCGAGGCTGTCCGCTGTTATGTGTAGGCCGGAGTTGTCGAAGAAATCCGTCTTTACTGGCCCTGGACTCACCCCATTCACCCTCACCCCATACTGACTCAACTCCAACGCCGCGCCACGCGTGAAGTGGTCTAATGCTGCCTTGCTGATATTGTAGGCTAAGTAATTTGGGACTCGGATTTTCTTCCCGGCGACGCTGGAGACGTTGATGACGTTCCCTTTGGATTCCTTGAGGTAGGGAGTGCAGAGGCTCGTGAGGTGGATGACTGAGCGGACGTTTACGCGCATTATGGTGTCGTACGCGTCTACCAGCTTCCCGTCTGACAACGAGCCCAGGGTTCCTATAAAAATTAGAATGTTTTGAATAAGGTATAGTATACTTTTTTCTCGCGTTCTTTCTCTCTCCAGGCTGTACTTCTTTGGAACTCGCTACCACTTATTATCTGGTGCGCAAAAACGCCAGTTTCAAATCCCAAGTAGGTAAAGTTACATCCATAGGTACTAATATTATAAATGCGAAAGTAACTGTCTTCTTTTCACGCTTCAACCATTGAACCAATTTGGGTGAAATTTGGTACGGAGGTAGTTTGAGGCCCGGGGAAGCACCTGTTTTTCATTTCGGGAAATTCTATCTACTATTTTTTTAAATTTATAATATCACCGCACAGCCGATACTACTATGCCTAGAAAATTGAAATTTTGGTACAGTCAGCCAAGGAGATATCTGACCCCCCTACAACAGCGCCATTTTTCGCAAACTAAAGAACCATCCGTGATTTAAACCCAAAGATAAAAATATACAAGTGTAATATCCTTTGCGACTAGTGCCATCTATTGAATTGTGAATGAACAAATAAGGTTAATATGCAGAAATCTGATACCCTTGACTAATGCCATCTATTCGATTTTTGATAAATAAAACAAGCCCTAGCATACGATACGCTTATTTCAAAGATATTTCAATAGTTAGATGTGGCGCAAGTGGTAGGCACTACGGTTTATTAATTAGTGTGTTTATGAGGGGAACAGGTTCAAATCCTTCAAAGCCTTTTATTTTTTACAAATATCACCAACTTCGTATTGTGATGTTGGTGTAATTTTGGTTGTTTTAATGTTACCAAGCTAATTACTGTTAATAAAAAGCATTTTAAATGTTTAGTTACTTTATTACATCAAAAAAAATTAACAGTGAAATAAATACCTGCCTACTTAATTCAAACTATGATTATATATATCTATATTATATATATATATTATATATATATTTATATATATATATATTATATATATCTTCTGTAGAGAGAACCAACATGTTACTTAATAAGTAACAATTTACATCTCTCAACTTTTTTTTAATCATAGTTTTATATTTTTTTAATAACTGTAATGTGTAGGGTCAAATAGTGCTATGTTAATAACTTTGCTTCGATAATAGTATAAGAATCAATATGTAAACCTATGGCATTAAATGGATTTTAATATGGGAGAGGGTGACCCCCATTTTGAAGCTCTTGTTCAAGTCTATTTGTCATTTCACTTACTTATTCACTTATTAATTTAGTATAACCTCTTTGTCTAAATTGATTTAAGTTCAAACTTCACTCGTGTCTCGTGTCCCAGTTAAGCACTATTTGACCCTACAATCTGGGATTTTAATTGGTCACTCAATAACAGTTAGATCACAGAACAATTGTCTTAAATAAAATATATTCTACATTGCACACTGTTGGAATCACCACATCTCATAAAATTTCCAAGTATTTCTTCTTTATTCATCCGGCCGCCGAATTCTACCAGCTCCCCTGGGCCCATTGAAGACATCTGTCCCCAATAACCTGCAAAACAATAATACGATCAGTTACCTAATAATCTACACTGCGTTATACACTAGGTATAAAATATTATTATTATTTTACTTAACTATTTAATGAATATTTTTACCTAATGTTATCCTGCCACTCAAAGGCAAATTATTTTGATGGCCATACGCTGGCCATGTCTTCTCCGCAATATTTTTCTGCCATCATCATTAGACTTAAAACTTTTTTCATCAGAATAAAAAACGATCACGTTCTTGTTGAATGTTTCCTCACTGTGTTATGTTACGCCAGTTGATCGAGTCTTCTTATACCTCCGAATCCACAAACGGACGGTGTTTCTCTGTAAGAGATATATTTATCTTAGACATTTATCACAAACCCTATGTTTTACGGAACAAAAAAATAGTGTGACAATTCTTCTTCTTCTTCTTCTTCTTCTTTTCGAGTCGTAATGTCTTTATAATTACAACAATTTTGCTCAGTATGTGGCCACGGCCACTGCCCTGTCGTTTGCCTCCTCTAGATCCTCTAGTGTGACAATTAAGTAAGTATATTAAATACTTATAATTTCTACTTACCGCGATACCTAACTCTCTAGATATAGATACTTTAAATACTGTGGTTGTCTTCACAATACAATATTAGCTTTCACAAAATCTGCTATATGAGATGAAACGGGATGCCTAATAACTAGTGGGGTTTTGGATCACTACACAGTAATCGTAGTATCTTGAATGTAATTGTGACGCGAGTGAACAATATTTTTTAAAAGTTGGTATCAGGTATAAATAAATCTGATAGATTACCCTCAATTTATTTGTTAAAGCAATGCGTTGCAGTTGGTGACAATGATGTCATAGCAGTAGAAATACATAGCCAATTTCGCCCTAGATGTCATATCGTCGGTTGGCGTATTGAGATGAGCGCTAGCTTCTCAAGTAGTAGGTCCATGGTTCGAATCGAACTTCACGTAGGATTGTTTTTGATTCTTTCTTGTTCTTACCATTGATGATTACTTGAATTATTAGCTGAGATTATTAGAAATACAAAATTTGCAACTGAGCAGGTTATCAGAAACAAGTTTATACTAGCAGTTGTCTGTCTAGTTGCCAAAAATCACGGTAGGTGGCGCTTCACAGCAAAGTGTGAATTTACGTTTTAAAAGTCAGGGGGTCAGGTATCTGCTTGGCCGACTGTACTCCCTGTACCAAATTTCATTTTATGATGTTAATAATTATGAAAGGATTTTTAAAAATTCTACCCTTAAAATAGGGTAGGTATAGTTTGTACGAAAATTTTCTTATATTTAGACTTAGAAGTATAAAAATACTAGCTGTTGCCAGCGACTTCGTCCGCGAAAGCTATCCTATCTTTCAAGTTGGATCGAACTGCACATGGTGTGCGAATTTTATTATAATCGGTTAAGTGGTTTAGGAGTCCATTGAGGACAAACATTGTGACACGAGATTTATATATATTAAGATGTATACAAGTTCTCGATTACAATTAAATAAGATCTGTGTCATCAGGATTATCTTGTCTCTATGATCTGTGTAGTGTGAACTCTGTAGTTTTAGGGCCGGGGAAGGACATAGGTTACCTTTCATATCGGGAAATTCTACTATTCCCGAGGGATCGATAATAACGAGGGTGGAGCCGTAAATAACAACTAGTTTTCTATATTTATATTTTTCCATTAAGGCAAAAACAGCAGAATCCCAGGTGGCTATAATTTTGACTTTCAACCGTTTATTTGTTAATTGTATGTTTATTTACACTACATATTTATTTAAGTCTGTTTATGCAGGTGGCAAGGTGATGTCATTTATTTTGTTTTCAACACGCTCTTGATATTTTTTCTTTTTGCTGGCTTCAGACAACCTTCTGAAGTGAATTGCAATAAGGTCGCCTTTTACACAATTTGTTATTTCTAAGAATACAACTTATGTCAAAATATGTTTGGTCACCGTATAAGGTGCAAGATGATCAATTTATGAAAAATATTATAGAGGGAAAAATTGAGACAAGGAGAGGAAAAGGAAGACCAAGAAGAGCATATTTGGATGAGATAAAGGAAAAGGCTGGAGTTGTGTCATATGGAGAGGTGAAAAGAATGGCTGAGAACCGAGAGACATGGAGAGTACTCCACCGACAAGAACACAGTTCTTAAATTATAGATAGATAGATAAGAATACACCTATGTAAACTGTTTATTTTTGTGCAATAAAGGTTATCTATTTATTGAAAGACCACCTTCACGGATCAAATTATAAGACTTTTGCTAAAATATAACACAAATATGATCATAAATTCGCAAAAAAAATGTCATATGTCAGTCTTTACTCCCATCTCATCCCAAGAATAAACGTTTTTTAATATTTATTATATGTTTTTTATTAAATTTACGGGTTGGAACTAATTATTATCTCAAGTTGTCAACTTACTGTGAAATGTAAGAGTAATTGAATACAGAATTGTAAGAAAAAAACGAAAAATAAAATTGGACTTCCCATACAAAATGGGGTTAAAAACTGACAAAAGCTCCCTTCAGATGTCGCTACTGTTGAGTGTTCTTTAAATTTGATAGCTAGCTGTCATTCTTCATAGAAATTGAATAAACAAAGACTTTATTTTGTGAATATATCTTTACTATGACTCTCTGTGCTGCTATTAATTGCAAAAATACGGGAATTCATATATTTCCTAAAGATCTGAAAAGAAGAAAAATGTGGGAGAAGGCCCTTAGACGAAAAAATTGGAAGGCTAGTAATTCGTCGAGGTTATGTTCTGTCCATTTTAAACCTGATGATTACCATGAAAGAAACTCTTATACAGGTGAGGAAAATCGTTTGTTATTAAGCACTCACGACACCCACAAATTGATTGCTTACCCTAATAAACATTTCAATGTTTTAAGTAATAATTTCCATAAATATAAATGATTTAAAATCCTATTAATTGTTATGTTTAATATGCTAATTCATGTTTCAGGTGATGAAAATTTGCACAAAGTATTAAGAAAATCTGCAGTGCCTTCTATATTTTCATTTACACAAGACAAAGTCACCAAACCATCAGCACAACAACGATCAGATAGATTGACAGAGCGAAGTCGCAAGAAACTCTGTTTTGGAACTTCTTCTGCTGATCCAACTCCTGGACCTAGTGGTTTTCAAACTTTACATAAATATGAATTTAGTGATGAACATTTATTAATAGAAAATGAAATAGAAATACATACTACCCCATCAGTCAAATTGCCTGTTGATAATCAACCTAGTACATCAGCAGAATCCAAGAGTACCCAAGTCAATTTTGAACATATATACGGGTCTATTAATAGATATAAAGACAAAGACAGTGTCATTGCTTTCTATACAGGTTTTGAAACATATGCAAAATTTCATTTTGTTTTTTCAACATTGAGTCCAATGGCTCACTTAATTAAGTATTATGGAAGTCATGTTGAAAATGTAAGTGTCGAAGATCAATTTTTTATGACCATGATGAAATTAAGACAAAATAAATGTAATTTCGAACTTGCACAGTTCTTTCAAATTAGTACAACTACAGTGTACAACATATTTATAACATGGATTAATTATATGGAACAGCTTTGGAGTCAATTGAATATTTGGCCTGAAAAACAATTAGTACTTTACTATATGCCAGATAGTTTCAAACAGTATGATAAGAATACACGAGTTATTATTGATGGTACAGAGATTAAGATCCAAAAACCTGGAAATCCTACATCCCAGCAAGCATCTTGGAGCAGCTACAAGCATAGTAATACATTGAAAATATTGGTTGGAGCTACACCTGGTGGTTTGTTATCCTATTGCTCGCCTGCATACGCTGGCTCAATTAGTGACAGACAAACAGTTGAAAGAAGTGATTTATTAAAAAAGTGTGAAGCCGGTGATACTATACTTGCTGATAGAGGGTACAATATTCAGGATATGTTTATTGGAAAAGATGTAACTTTGAACATCCCTACATTCTTAAAAGGAAAGGGTCAAATACCTGGTCTCAAATTACTAAAAGATAGAAAGTTGGCAAGTCAGCGAGTTCATATTGAACGATTGATAGGATTAACAAAGACGTACAAAATTTTGAAAGAAGAAATGCACCACAATTTTGTACCACTTGCATCCAAAATTTTTTTTGTATGTTTCATGTGCTGTAATTTTAGGGAAAAAATAATGAAGTAATAAGTAATGATTTTCTAAGTCTAACTTACTCTTACTTATACTATGTATATACTTATATTTTTTTTACAATTTACTAAGTCAAGAAATAAAACTATGTATAAAATTTAGTTGGGTTTTATTTTATTAAAGTGTCATAATTTTTATACAAATGTTTTTCTAAGAGTGCTGGATGGAAATATTCCTCATAAAAAGAAGTCAAATTATTAACCATTTCTGTTATGAATTCTTCATCTCTTTCCACATAAACAACTTTCATGTCTACAAATGTGTAAATAACTAAATTACAATATTTACTTTTCGTGCAAAAAAGTTGGCCCTGAATTTGAGTATAATAATTATGCTTCTTTTTTAATTTTAATTCACCATTGCACTCATACAAATAAGGTACAGTATTTGGGGTAATAAAACAGTGTCTGGAAACAAAAGGACATTTCACTTCCACGAGGGTTTCACAATGTAATTGTCCATCTGGTGAAGCTGCGAGGAATGGGTGTGTGATGGAGATACACAGACCACATCTATGAATTTTCGCACTCAAAAAAGCTTCATACTTCTGAATGGCAACAGGTTCATTAATTTTACCATGTGTTGTAGCTCGAGAAGTAAATCTCTTTGGTGCCATTATATGGTTGACCATTGCTTTTCTAGTACTATCCCTGCTATGACAGATTGCGTGGAAGTTGCTGGCAGTAATTCGCACACTTCGATGCATATGCCAGTCTTTAGATGCATCTTGAAATTTAGTTTTTTCTTTTATATTATCAATTTGAACTTGGTCCACATTTTTTAGCAACAGTTCTTCTAGCAACCTATCTTCTGCACTTTTTAGTAAATAATCATGATCAGTTGCTAAAGCATATGGATTAGCTGGTTCTATCAACTGTAGATATGGCATTTTGCTACCAGTACTAGCAGCAAATCCAATTGCAAGATTTTTTACATATTCTTCGTAACTTTCCATAATGTCTTCTTTTTTAAGTGGACAGTATAAAACATTTGATGATCTTTGTGTATCCGGTAGATTATGCGATTGCATAGGAGATTCATAAAATATTTTTTTTGGCTTTTTAAACATCATTATTTCTTCAGTGCAAACTTTATGCAATATAATTGTTTTTGTACGGACAAGATCTTCAATGCCATGCAGAACAGTAAATATATGCTTGCAATGTGCTTCTAACCCACTTCCAGCTGCACATTCACAGTGACTCTCCACGATTAAGCCACTGTCTTCCAACTTTAAGGTACAAATGTATAATAGTTTTTTCATCTGGGCTTTGCATTGTGCATGAAAATATGCATAGCTTCCTTCATAGGCAATACGAAGGGTTATCAAACACCTATTTTCATACAGAAGCTGTCCTTTAGGATGGAGAACTTGAAACCTAAAAAGCACAAATAATTAAGATTAATTTAAATTAAGGAATCAAGAAAAGTTAAATTAAGGACATGCAAACTTAGAGGTAGGAGATAATATTTCGGAAATATTCATTTGTTTCATTAATTCTATTACTAAAAGGAAGCTACACTATTCTCGAGTGACATAGGTTACTTCGATCTCGACATTTGGGGGGAATTTTGCAATCGCGAGAACTTATAAACATAAGCCAGTCAAAACATAAGTAAATGACAGTAAACAATACAAAAAATAACATGTTACCTTTCAGCAAACTCTTGAATGTGAGTTTTAGATATAGCTGGAAGTTTTGTGCTTGCATTAACGTCCCTGAATTTATCCATGGCAGGAATTGCAATGCATTCATCCTCAAGTTCCTCTTCAACTCCGATCAGGTTGTTCCTGTCGTATGCTTCCAGTCTAAAATAACATTACAGGGTTCTATGAAAAAAACAACACAACATAGCCATGAAATCTTTAAAATAGGTACAATTATTACCTTTCAATTAAAACTGCTTTTTTACCAGCAGTAGATGCATTCCGCATCCGTAGCTCGTCTTTTAACTTAGCTACACTCCAAGTTGAATACATTTTTATCACTTTAAACGCAAAATAAAAACCACACATCAACAACAAAGAAACAAAATGGACGATGTTAGGAACACTCAACAGTGGCGCCATCTGATATAAGCTTTGAGTTTTTAACCCCATTGCCGATCAGCTGCGAATTTCTATGGAAAGGCAAGATTAATTTTTCGTTTTTTACTTTTTTTCTTACATTTCTGTATTCAATTAGGGATTCGGATTCCAGGATTTTAATATAGTTCATGGGTTCAAAATCACGCTGTATAATACTAACTTATCCTTACTAAGTAATATTATAAATGCGAAAGTGAGTTTGTTTCTTTGTTTGTTACGCTTTCACGTTGTTACTACTGAACCGATCATCATAAAATTTTGCATGCGCGTTATATGGGGTACGGAGAAAAACATAGGGTACATTTTATCCCGGGAAAAAGTTACTGTTCCCGAGGGATCGACTTTGACGCGGGCGGAGCCGCGGGCGCAAGCTAGTATTTAAGCTCATAATTTGATGCCTGAAGGTGGTCTTTTTATTCAATATCTAACCTTTATTGAGCAAAAAGAAACAGTTTACTTAGGTGTTTTCTAAATATATATTTGATATATATTCCTCTTTCCTTCACTCACTTCTATTCAATTACGGATTCGGATGACACAGCTACATAGACAGACAATGTCTTTGATCTTAAGTCACGGAAACTTCATAAACCGAAATAAGGTTCCAGAGGGATTCAAGCGTATAAAGTTGTATGAAAGCTTGTAAAAGATAAATAGGCTCTGGTTTACTTTCGCGCCTCGACCACACTGGCGACTAGACACCCACACTTAGCCGCAAGTCGCAAGCGATTTTACGTGCGCACATGCTTAAGTGTATTATTCTTTTCCAGGGTCAAGACGGCCCTGGCTAGTAGGTATCTAATATTGCAAATTCAAAAACGTTTATTTAATATAGGTCATTTGGACACTTATTAATTGTCATATATTTTCAACTGAGAATTGTTGATGTCAGTAATTTACTTATGGCTAAGTTTAATGCCGCTTCCAAAGCGGAGTGCAGAAGAAGCGGCAACAAACTGCACAGCGCATTTTCTCCAATCGACGTCAACTTACAATTTTAGTTTATTTTAAAAACTAGGTATGTGGACTGAGTATACATTGTCCTTATTATATAGTCATTGCAAATTTAATTTAAAAAAAATGATGTTTAAGAATATAATATATTAATTAAAAAAAAAAATATGTCAATATATTGAAATTTCGTAAATGTCATCTTTAAAAATATTTTGTACCGAATGTAATAATAATATAGTCATATATACAAAACTACGAGGTGTCTGCGCCAAGCTCAAGCCCAATATTATTGTCATTCAGGAAATCTTTAGTACTATAATAGGCCTTTTTACAAAGTAACTGTTTTACATAACCTTTGAATTTTCTATCAGGCATATCTAGGATTGGTTTTGATAACTTGTTATAAAAACGTATACAGTTCCCCATGAACAAATAACTAACTCTGCTAAGCCGATACTGCGGTAGAAATAGTTTATGATCGTTACGAAAGGGTCTATCTCTTACATCACAATTTTTTTTAATGGCGAAATATTTTTCCTTACGTTCAATCTTACCTATTCCCGCATTGTTGACTAGAATATCCAGTTTCCCAAACCGCTCGATCGTATTTCTGACGATCCTTTCGACGTCTTCTTCGTTACCGATGTCGGCATTTATGACCAGCGGCGTCCGTCCGTTTCTCTCACATTCCTCTGTAACTTTCTTCAATTTAGTCTTATTTCGGCCCACTATAGCCACATTCGCACCTTCCTTCGTGAACTGAACAGCTGTAGACGCCCCAATCCCTGAGCTGGCGCCCGTAATAAGAACTACTTTGTTCGCAAAACTCATTTTTGGTTGACGTCCTACTCCTATGTCACACGCACTTTATTATGAAACAAAGTTGAATAGTTATCTAATTCAATAAGGTGATCGCCGAGGCGAAACAAGCGTGTATTTTATGATAAAGATACGTACTTACCGTAAATTATCTATTACATATCTAGTTCGAGAATTATGTAAGTTGTTAGAGTACTAACTCGTATCATGACGTCATCACAGATAAAATAATCACACAAAAATGGATTTTCATGTTACTCGTATCTACTTACTTACCGCTTACAGCTTTTAGGGACTGGAGTTAGGTTATAGTACTATTATACCTAGTACCTGGACAGGCTTGTTTCACTCCCCTTGTTGTCGATATCGAAAACATAAGGTACCTATAAATGATACAAATAGGCCTACCTAATTTCAAACACACATATCTTAATAAATATTCAAAGAAGGCAAACATAAAAGCCATGGTATTTTTAGTTGGTTTCTATATTTTAAGTAATTATGAAAACATATTCTAATCTTTTGAGGCCTAATAAACTTAAATTATTAATAAATATTGTTAATAGAGTATTCATTATAGAAAAATATGTATTTGACAGACTTTTATCAAGTGTTTACATGAGATTCTTGCATAAATTTCTATGTTATTAACTAAATATTTTACTTAAATTGCTAGTCACATTTGATTGATAGGCGTTCATTGAACAAGGTCACAAACAAAAGGAAAACTAAATAAGGCCTACCTATGTCATATTTCTTTTTTTTTATTTATTTATTTCAATAACAATTTTTACATTTTTATTGCGCCCAAGCTTTGTTAGTCGATAATCGGCCACAATGCGCTTCACTAACTGCCGCTCATTTCGTTTTGGTCTTGGATTAACATTAAGGTTGAGTCACAAATAACGCCTTTTATAAAACCTAGCCCTTATTTAGTACATCATCCTTATCCTTACTAATATTATAAATGCGAAAGTGAGTTTGTTTGTTTGTTACGCTTTCACGCCGTAACGACTGAACCGATCTTCATGAAATTTTGCATACAAGTACTCTGGAGTACGGAGAAGGACATAGGCTACCTTTTATCCCGGGAAAAAGTACTATTCCCGAGGGATCGACATATCGAGGGCGGAGCCGCGGGCGAAAGCTAGTAATATTATAAATGCCAAAGGGAGTTTGTTTGTTTGTTACGCTTTCACGCCGTAACTACTGAACCGATCATCATGAAATTTTGCATACAAGTTCTCTGTAGTACGGAGAAGGACATAGGCTTCCTTTTATCCCGGGAAATATACTATTCCCGAGGGATCGACATTGACGCGGGCGGAGCTGCGGGCGAAAGCTAGTACTTTATAAACCGACAATCTACTTCAATCATACTTTAAAAACAGCGGAGCCATATGAATAGGGTCCCGTTTTTACCCTTTGGGTACGGAACGCTAAAAAAGAGGATGGGATGCTTAAGGGAGGACATGGTGGACAAAAAAGGTGGATGGTGTGACGTTAGGGGGTTTATAAAAGAAACGCCCTAGTCAGCAACAATAAATATTTATTAAAATTTAAAATCAGGGTTGGTTCTATGCCCTATGCCGTGTCCTATAAGAGGTACCGCCCTTAGTCTCGAAGACAGACGCCGCGAAGGTGGAGGGTGGGGTCGTCCGATGTTGACGGGTCAGCACTCCGTAGCCGTCGTAGAAGAACTTCTCTTCTCTTCGACGCAGGTGGTTAATTTTCTTTAGAAGAAAACCAAGCCCAAGCTTTGGACCCGATCTACGGGTATAGATAACACTTTTACTTTAAACAGTTTGTTTTACTAATTGTAAAAAATAAAGGCAATGATTGCAGTTATTAGACTTTATGTATCTCAGATTAATAAAATGCGAAATTAGACACTGCGCTTAGAGGAGCGTACGTGTCTGCTGCGCGAGAGAAGTCGACGCTGTGCCCCCGCTCGGAATGCGGCCGCGCTAAGTAGCTACTTAGAACAAAGGGATCGGTGCATGAATGTCGCGGTAAGAATGAACAGCCAGTAATTTTGTATTGACCGGTTCTTGTTTGTCCGTTTGGTAACTTTAAGTGTATTAAGTAAGTTTATTATTTTAATAGGTTAATTTAGTGTTATTGAGTGATTGTTTGTAATGTTTTATTAAATAATTATTTAGGTTAAGGTTAATTTAATTAAGTTATTATTAATTTTAATAAAATATGTTTGGCAAATTTATAAGTTTTTAAGTAAATATAACATACGTTACAATACCCCCTCGGGTCCGTAAGGATTTTATTATTTTTATAGAATAAAATCCGCATGAGCTAGTCTTAACGCAGCGTATATATATTTTATAACATTTTTTTTTTTTATATTCATACTTCACCTCATTTTCATTCACATTCATTCTTTTCACATTCAAACGGCCGTAATAAACATTAAAATTGAGTACTATGGCGGTTACATTAATAAGTTAAGACAGTGATTTATCTGACTAACTTTAAAAAAAAAATATTTAAAGTATATCGCCGTTGTCTCATGCAACGATGTTTGTTAAAATAAGATGGGTATTGTAATGTTTATATTTTCTTTCTTTTTTTTGTATCACTATTTATTATCACAAGGTAATTAATTTTAAATCCTTGATATGCCAGGTACCGATGTCATTTCCAGACATATCCGCTAAGTTATAAACAAGAGGTGATTTTTTACCTACTATGCGACATTTTATATATTTTGGTGCTAATTTCTTACTAAAAAATTTGTCTTTGTCACTTTGAAAATACGCTCTTTTCATGACAATGTCACCAACATTAAATTCGGCAGGTTTGCGTCTTAAATTATAGTGACTTGTGTTTTTTGTGTGTGCTTGCCAAAGTTTAAATTGAACATTGTCGAATATTTTAGACATACAACCGAGGTTTTCAGCGTAAATGTCGCGTGGTAAAAATATTAATTCATTACCTACATCATTGTCAACATAATGTGATCCACAAGTGACTAACTCCCTACCGAAAACGAGGAACGAGGGTGTGTAACCGGTAGATTCGTTCACCGAGTTGTTGATGGCGAATTGTACAGAGGGTATTTTAGTATCCCAGGATCTATGATCATCATCAACAAAAGTTGACAAGCAAGTGATGATTGTCCTGTTATATCGCTCGACGGTATTAATTTGGGGAGTATATTTAGGCGTAAAAAAGATATTAGGGATTTTATACTTTTTGAAAAGACTATCAGTAAGATTACTGGTAAATTGTGTACCGTTATCAAGAAATACGGTTTGGGGTATACCGTGGACAAGGAAAACAGATTCTTCTAAAATTTTATTTATTATTTGCGAAGTGGCGTTTCTAATGGGGTAAATCAAACAAAATTTGGAAAAACAGCAGGTTATTACGAATATATATGAATTTTGCCTACGAGTTACTGGCAAGGGGCCCATCAGGTCGATAGAGATAACTTGGAATGGGCGTGAACATTGTTTTGGGCGTCCCATTTCACCCAACGTTGCATGATTTTGCATTTTGTAAGCTAGGCATTTATCACAAGAAGAGATAAATTTGACAACGTGTTCATGCATGCCTGGCCAAAAGTAACGCAATGCAAGACGTCTGTATGTTTTGAAGATACCTAGATGTCCAGCCGTAGGCTCGGAATGGTTCTCAAAAATAACCTGTTCACGCAATTCACTAGGAATAACCTCCTTCCAGGAAAATTCAGAATTTAGACAACATTTTTCTTTAGATAGGCGATATAAGGTATTGTTTTTAACGATAAAATTTTGAAAATTTTGGGGATTGTTAATGCAACCGTTATAAATATTTCTATACCATGAGTCAGAAGTAGTAACATAAGAGTTACTAGAGCTAATGGCACTTACTGGAATTGCTCTTGACAACGCGTCTGGAATAACATTATCGGAGCCACGACGATGTTTTATTTCAAAATCAAAAGAGGACAGGCGCACTCCCCAACGTGCCAGTCTACCTGTCGGATTAGTTATAGACAAAAACCATTTGAGCGCACTGTGGTCGGTGTATACTATGAAGCGCTTACCATTTTCCAAATAGCATCTCCAATGCTCAAGAGCAGTAATCACAGCCAAAGTCTCACGCTCAGTGATGCTGTAATTACGTTCTGAGTCGGACAATGATCTGCTCATGTAAGCTATTGGATGCTCTTTAGAATTAATAGTTTGCGTGAGCATAGCACCAACACCATAATTGCTAGCGTCCGTATGGACTTCAAAAGGAAGGTTGTAGTCCGGACAGGAGAGAACTGGTGCTGAAACAAGGCACTCTTTAAGTTTAAGAAAAGCAGCATCCGCCTCATCCGTCCATTTAAAAGGTGGAGCGTTCTTTTTATTTGACGTAAGCTTGTTTAGTGGCGCGGCTATGGTGCTGAAATTTGGCACAAAACGACGGTACCAAGTGGCTGTTCCGAGAAACCGTTTGACGTCCTTTTTAGTTGAAGGCGTAGGATATTGGAGGATAGCCTGTACCTTTTCAGGATCAGTTCTCAAACCGTCTTTGTCCACCACATAGCCTAAATACTTAAGACGCGCTCTGAAAAAATTACATTTCTCATGATTCACAGTCAGGTTAGCCTGTTTCAGTTTCTCCAAAACGCGAAGTAGTGTCGAAACGTGGCTTTCAAAATCACTACTTACGACAATGATGTCATCTAAGTATGCGAAGACTTTTTGGTCGAATTCTGCGAAGAGAATATCGACCAGGCGCTGCTGTGTAGCTGGAGCATTTGTCAGGCCAAAGGCGGTACGTTTGAATCTAAAAGTTCCTCGCCCTGAGACATAGAAAGCCGTCTTGTCGCGATCGTCTGGATGGATATTAATCTGCCAGAATGCTTTGGATAAATCGATACTGGATAGATAACGAGCATCGCGAAGATTATCCAATATTTCCGACACATATGGCAAATTATATGCATCTTTTTTCGTGACCGAGTTCAGCTTTCGACTATCTAGGCAGAAACGAGGTTCGCCATTTTTCTTCATCACGATTAATACAGGAGAGGACCAAGCGCTCTCACACGGTTCAACAACGTCCAAAGCCAACATTTCGTCAACTTGTTCGACGAGGATTCGTTGCTTCTCCGGTGACAAGCGGTAATAACGCTGTCGTACGGGTTGCGTATCCCCAGTATCAATACGGTGCGTAATCAGATGAGTATTCCCTAAGCCTTTGACCTTCGAAGAGATTTGCTCGAATTGACTAATTACGTTATCAGCTACAACTTTTTGAGAGGCATCTAAGGTTTCATAATTTTGTAAATGCGTTGTAGGGTCGTGAACAGAAGCTATATTATTATTAAAATTACACAAGCTAATAGAATTTAAATATTTAGGACAAATGTGAAATTTACGCCAGAAATCAATACCTAAAATCAGATTATTATTTATTTCAGGAACAACAAGAGCTTCGATAATGTGAAATTCATCCTCAAAGTGAATTGGAAGATTCATGGAACCAATACTCTTCAATTGTTGTCCTCCTGCTGCAATAATAAATGAAGGGCTAGAGTTCTTACAATTAAACTGAAGACCTTTATCCATAAGAATTTTATGGGCATTGTTACCTATGATTGTGATAGCTGCGCCAGAATCTAGTAAACCGGCAATAACTAAATCATTCAATTTAATAGAAGCGTAAGGCCTAGAATCATCAATTGGTTTATTACACAGAACTGTAGCGACTTTATAAATTTTAAAAAAGTTTGAAATTGTTTGTAACCAATTTTGCCAATCAGTTTTATCAAAATTGTTACTGCTGCAGTTCTGCATATTCAGTTTTTTGAATATGATTTGTTGCTATATTTATTTTTATTGCAATCGGGACATTCTGGAGTTTTAACGTCCTTCTTGCCGCAAACAAAGCAAAGTATATTAGTTTTATCAGCCGTACATTGACGTAAACCATGAGAATCTGTACGACATCTTGGGCAATAACGACGCTTAGAAGTCTGTAAAGCATGTACATATTTTTGATTGTTTCTATTTTGGTTCTGTAAATCAATATGTTCATTACGTTGATTATTATATGTGTTAGATTTATTATTATTATAGTTGTAATTTTGATTAAATTTAGGTTTAGATTTAGTGTAAGCAAACTCGGGTGCTAATGTATCTGAAGAAGGAGTCGGAGGTTCCCGGAATTGTGAAAGGCGTGCTTGTACTCTTTCAAAGTTAGTACAAAGACCTCGCAATTCGTCAATAGAGCGGATTTCAGGTGAAGAAGCTAGTATATTTGAGTAGCATGGGCGAATATTGTGCAAAATTATTTCTAATTTGCTATCTTCTGGGAGTGTTTTCGATAAGCGCGAAAACAGACCAGACATGATGGATAAATAAATGACAATGTTTTCTGTTTCACCCTGCGTTCTAGAACGAATCTCAGACAAAAGTCTGTAATCATAGTCAGACCTATCGAAATCGTTTTTTAATTGAACTAAGAGGCTGTCCCAATCCGAAATAAGTTCTCTATTACTGCGAAACCAGTGAAGGGCATCACCTGTGAAAATTTCGGTAGCATATGAAAGAAGTTTTTCACCAGAAATATTCCGTGCCTTTTTAAATTCGTTAGCTCTTTGGACAAAAGAACGGACGCAAGTTTTGCCATCATATTTTAATTTATTGATGTCCTGAGAAGAGCGATCACAAGTGACAGATATGTTCATAGGAGATGCAGAGACAGATGTATCGCTGGTACTCTGGCATAACAAAGGATCAATCAAATCTTTATCTTTAAGTAGGCTAATTTTGTGCGAATACAATTTGAATTGGTCAACACAAGAATCGTATATGGCTGAGTCAGTCTCACTACGAGATATCCTGTTCAGGCGATGATAAAGGTGATTTAATATGTTTTTAATCCTTAAAATGTTGTTACGACCAAGATCACCACTCTCAAGCGCTATTTTAATTTTAGTCAAAACATTTGACGCTCCTGTAAGGTCTTCGGTCGAGCTAAGAGGTGAATCTAAAATATCCTCCGATGGAAAAATTGGAGCTAGTTTTGCAATTTGTCTACGGAGCTCTTGGACGGTAGTTTCGGGTTTTGAACCTCTAATAGTGACTTCGTACTCTAATTCGCTCTTTTGAAGAGACAAAAATTTTATCGGAAAAGCCATGATTAGAAAAAAAATAAGTGTAATCGTAAACCAATAAATAAGTAAATGGTGAACTCAATTTGTGTAAATAAAACTTATCTCTGTTCTTTACAAAGAAAATTACTAAAAGAATAAACGTTTAGGGTTGCTATCATTGATGAAAGTTAAAAAAATAATAATCAACCGAAAATAAAAAAATAAAATAAAAAAACAACACAAACCAAAAATAAAATAAAAGGAAAATAAAGCACATAAAAATGCAACTAGTGTGTAACACAAACGAATAAAAAAAAACGGAACTAGTCACTTAACAAAATGTCTGCTGACATGAGTGACTGCAACTTAGTTTTAACAATTTTAAGTTATGATGGTGGTAACAACTTTAACTGTGGATAAATTAATAATAACAAATAATGAAGCAAAATAGTATCAAATTTTAAAAGAAAAAGGTACAACTAAAGATAATGTGCTTTGTGGTACACCTTAGTTGCTTGCAACCAAAAAGAAAAAATAAACGTTTCACAAAAACAGAAAAAGAAAAGAAAAGCTCACAAACATGCAACTACTGAAAGAAAATAGAACAAACGGCATAAGAGTAGAAGAAAGAAAGAAAGAAATAATCACGTTGAGCGCCAGTGTGACGTTAGGGGGTTTATAAAAGAAACGCCCTAGTCAGCAACAATAAATATTTATTAAAATTTAAAATCAGGGTTGGTTCTATGCCCTATGCCGTGTCCTATAAGAGGTACCGCCCTTAGTCTCGAAGACAGACGCCGCGAAGGTGGAGGGTGGGGTCGTCCGATGTTGACGGGTCAGCACTCCGTAGCCGTCGTAGAAGAACTTCTCTTCTCTTCGACGCAGGTGGTTAATTTTCTTTAGAAGAAAACCAAGCCCAAGCTTTGGACCCGATCTACGGGTATAGATAACACTTTTACTTTAAACAGTTTGTTTTACTAATTGTAAAAAATAAAGGCAATGATTGCAGTTATTAGACTTTATGTATCTCAGATTAATAAAATGCGAAATTAGACACTGCGCTTAGAGGAGCGTACGTGTCTGCTGCGCGAGAGAAGTCGACGCTGTGCCCCCGCTCGGAATGCGGCCGCGCTAAGTAGCTACTTAGAACAAAGGGATCGGTGCATGAATGTCGCGGTAAGAATGAACAGCCAGTAATTTTGTATTGACCGGTTCTTGTTTGTCCGTTTGGTAACTTTAAGTGTATTAAGTAAGTTTATTATTTTAATAGGTTAATTTAGTGTTATTGAGTGATTGTTTGTAATGTTTTATTAAATAATTATTTAGGTTAAGGTTAATTTAATTAAGTTATTATTAATTTTAATAAAATATGTTTGGCAAATTTATAAGTTTTTAAGTAAATATAACATACGTTACAATGGAATGAGAAGGTTGTAACAGTGGACATGGCCAGCAATAGCTTGAAGTGGAAGAAACTGACAGAGGCGGCTTTACCTATAGTGCCGGGTGTGCGGCGCACACGGGCGCCGGGTCTAAGGGGGCGCAGAGCGCCCTCTAATGCGACACCTCCAAAGACGCGTCGCTCGCGGCACCGGCGCTCTCAAACACCCTGCGCTCGTGTTACGGCCGATGCCGGACGCGCGGGAGCAAAGCAAGGCGCGCCACCACAAGCAGTGTCTTTACCTACTCTGCACAATAACTTTTGTTTCAACGTGTAATCAGCCTTAAAACAGATAATTTATATTATATTGGCGTGTGCCAGCACATGTTTTCATTCGTTTGAAAACACTCCGAATTGTGGAAAATATACCTAAGATGGCGCCAGGGTACTGGTTGCATACAGGCGCCACATGGGCTAAAGCCGCCTCTGGAAACTGACGTGCTCTACAGAAGTAAATAAGATATTTTTCGTAAATACTCATTTTATTTTCTCATAATATGGTGCGTAGTTGTCAAAATAAACCTATGGTGCCATATATTATGTAATGACGACAAACCAAAAATGAGCGAACCGATGATCTTTCTTCCAGACTCACATCAACATACTGCCGTTATCATTAACGAAATCAGAACCTGTAATGCCTTTAGCTTTATCGCTTGCTAGATACAGCACTAAATGAGCTATCTCTTCCGGCTCCGAGAGCCTCTTCATCAAAGTAGCCTGTGTGCAACGGTCCCAATTGGTTTCCTGTCCAGAATTCACCACAATATCTGTTCTGGTAGGACCAGGACTCACGCAGTTCACTCTTACTCCGTATTCGGCTAGCTCCAGCGCAGAAGAGCGGGTAAATTGGACTACACCAGCTTTTGACACGCAATACGCAGCTAAGGCGGGGGTAGGGATTTTATTGGCGGCTACACTGGCAATGTTGACGATATTCCCCTTAGTTTTAATAAGATGTGGCGCTGCCAACGAAGTTATATTCATCACAGCGCGTAGATTAACGCCTATCAGTTCGTCGTACGCTTTCATTAGGCTTCCATTCATAATGCTTCCGTGTCGGAGGATTCCTGCGCAGTTTACAAGAATATCGATCTTGCCAAACTTGTTCATTACCTCATCAATAATCCGGTGAGCGTCGTCATCTTCAGCAACGTTTGCGACGATGGAAGTCTTTTTATATCCGTTTTTAGCACATTTTTCGGCGATAATACGTAGTTTATCCTCATGTAGATCGACGAGCACGACTGTAGCGCCCTCTTTACCGAACATTTCGGCAGTTGCCGCTCCGATCCCTCCCGCTGCTCCTGTCACGATCACAACTTTACCCGCGAATCCCATTTAGAACGTCTCCAATCAATTTCACACACGTACACTTGACGCAAGCAAGACGCGACTAATCTTTTAACACTCATTTCATTGATAGGTCCACAAAAAACACTTGTGCATATATTTTACGAAGGAGTTTTACTTACCTAGGTAATATTTTTATCGATTTACAAAATGTCGAAACGTCTGGAGAAAAACGGTATGTTCGTGCTAATTCCCGTTAATGCATTTAATAAATATGCAGCGCGAAGGTATAATAGTATTTTTATCGATGGTTAACTAGACTAATATTATATTATACAGAGGATTTGTATGTATGTGAGTTTGTTTGTAGGGAGAAACTCAAAAACGACTACACCGACTTTAACCAATACAAAATTATAAAGCTACATTATTAGAGATTCTGCAGTGCTTCTGGCATGTTTGCGGAAATAAGAATGGATTGTTTCCATACTATGCCATATTATGCGCAAGCGCGCCACCTCCATGGTAGCCAGGGTAAGTGGCAGTGCCAACAGCATCCTAAGATTAAAAAGTACAAGATTGGACTGTCCATACATGTTAGCCGTGTGGTATCCGGCAGAGTAGAATAGGACCACTCCAAGTCTTCCCGTGGATGTCGTAGAAGGCGACTTAGGAAATACAAGCTAAACAAGGCTTATAAACATCTAAGACACCTTTCCAACCCGTCTGGCCAGCGTGGAGAGTGTAGGCCAAGTCCTCTGGCTGCTCTGGCCAAGTATGGCCCTAGTAGTACAGAGAGGGTCGTGCTCCTGTAGTGGAGACTAAAAAGGACCTGATGATGATGATGATGATGATTAGTTCTTAAGATAATTATACTAACAATATATGAGTCTGTGTAACTTGAAATAAAAATATATTATATTATTATTAGCGAGTAACAAAAGTCTATATTGTACTTTTGAAAAATAGGCCCAGCCCCCCTCCCAGATGCATGGATAGACTGTCTGTGTGATAAAATCCAAAAGCAAGCGGATGAATTCGCGGAATAGCTCGTGCGCAATAATAATGGCCGTATTGACACTTGGCGCAAACTGTATAACAAGGCCATTTCACTTCGAGCAGGAGCCCGATGGCACAACTAGTTGTGCATACATACCAGTTAGTCCATGAGGAGAACGGGCCCAATGGGCGCTAGCATTATTACCGCTTACGCATGTTAACAGCCTCCGTGGTCCAGTGGTTAAGGCGTTTGCCTGTTCCGGGGATCGTGGGTTCGATTTCCACCGGTAGCATACTTTGTTGTTTCCAGTTTGGTTAGGACATTGCAGACTTGAATCACCTGATTGTCTGATAATAAAGATGATTCCGTGCTTCGGAAGGCACGGTAAGCCGTTGGTCCCGGCTGCCATCTGGTAGTCGTTAAAGGAACCACGTCAGAGGCCGAGAGGCGGTTCCGAAGAACTCTGACACTAGGGTGTGCATGGTCGATTGACCGTGTCACCTACTCGAAATGAAGATGATGACGGGCGATGTTCCGCAATAAAATATCTCGAGCACCTCCATGCTTCGGAAGAGTATTTTAAGCCGTTGGTTCTGGTTGTCATATTTGGTGGCAGTCGTTAAGCTATGTCGGATGATTTTAGGCAGCTTGAAAATTTGACACCAGGTTGAAACTTACTCTGGCCTACATAGAAATTGCAAACGAAATCTGAAAATTTGGTTTTCTATTTAACTAAGTACTTAGGAACTATGAAATGAAATGAATATGAAAAAAAATTGTAGAAAGATCTTTTCATTTCAGAACTACTACTCAGCAAATCAATATGAACAACTTTTCTTATGGGACCAATGCTGGAAACTCAAAAAACCGGCCAAGAGCGAGTGGGACTCGCGCACGAAGGGTTCCATACCGTTATCTATGAAAACGGCAAAAAAAATCATGTCTTTTGTATGGGAGTCCCCCTTTAATATTAATTTTATTGTTATTTATTTTTTTATTTTTAAAGTGAATATATAACTAAATATTCTGTGAATATCTCAAGTGTCTACCCGTTGCCGTTATCAATAACGAGCAAAAACAAACAAAAAAAATCACGTTTGTTGTATGGGAGCCCCTTAAATATTTATTAAATTCTATGTTTTAGAATTTGTTGGTGTAGCGGCAACAGAAATAAATATCTGTGAAAAAAGTCAAAGTCAAAGATTTTTATTCAAAATTAAATACATGTATCTCTTTTTTAATGTCATATTTGTATTTGTTATATTTTAGCGAAACATCAATAAAAATGTTATGAAAACGGGAAAAATTATTCATCTATACTAATTAATCATAATTACAGAAATTGCCGCGGACGAAGTCGTGGGCACCAGCTAGTGGATGAATAATTAGGTACCTACCTACTATAAAGGATTAATCACGCCACTCACTAGGTGGGACACCAAACCTCAGAACAATAACTAAAGAAAAAAGAAAATACTAAACTAAAAACAATAAATACCCAAGTAACATTTTGGACCTATAATTTAGGTTTATATCACAAAAAGGTTGAGTAAACGTCGTATAAAGGTTTTTAGCGATACCTACGGGTTTTATAGAAGCGATTAGTAAAGCGTTTTTGCTCTGTAAACTATAGAGCCACATTATTGTATTACCTGTCGATGTAAAGCTTTACTTCACCATTTTATAGAGCCATTATAGACAGGTGTTATAAAAGCTTCAAATATAGCCAGTACAGAGCAATAATACTCTATAGTAGTGTTTGAATTCACCTTTATGTATCTTATTTGCTCTTTATGGGTTCCCTGATTACCGTTACATATATTGCGTTATAGCGGTGATGAATAACTAATAATACAAGCATTTAGCGACATCGTGGTTTCACAAATCACTGCAATAGTGCATGGTTTTTAGTAGTGTTAACGACGCCAAAATAGAGCATTTTTTGCTCTATAATCGATTTGAAGGACACTTCTACAGCAATTAAAAGTGTTTTAATTGTTTTTTAATCTCTTTTATAGTCTTATGGTGGCGGACGTGACTATTAATAGTTTATAGTGCCAAACCACTTCTATAATGGATTTGGATGTTCTTTTAAAACGCAATAGTGTACTAGCTGATATTTCACCACCTTTACAGAATAAATAAGGTACATAAAAGTAGGAAACTGCTACTTTTAAATGATAATTTTGACCTGTAATGGCGTTTGTATCTCCTTTACATTGAAAAGTACATTGTGCACTGTGCTAACATAAAAAGTTTATCATCATTATTATTCATCATAATAATATCTATTATGGATTTAAAATCGTGGAAAGATTATAAACGCAATGGAACGTACAGAAGAGAGGAGCAAAAACAATATCAGCAAATAACATCATTGTCCAAAAATGATACTAACAATCAAAGTGAAGTGCGGGCCAAATCAGTGCAATGTAGGTCCGTACAAAATTTTGTTTGTATGAATGAAGTAAATAATAAAGACCCCAGTGATATTAGTGCCGTCACCTTTTGTAATACTGATGGCACCGCCTTATAATTTCTTTATAATTTTGTTTTTGCCTTATACTGTCCTTTTTTTGTTTGTATTCTGTGTGCCATTGTGTATTACAATAAATGTTTTTTATTTCATATTTATTTTTCATTTCATTCCATAGTGATTGTAGTTCATAATCTTCAAGCTGTGATGTACTTATTTGAGAATAAAAACAAAATTTCGTGACAAAATAAAACAAATCGGCCAATTGATTACAATATAAGTCAACAAACTATTAAGAGCCTCATACATTTAATAAACAACAGACTCGGTAAAGATGAATCGGTATATAATGCACAGGCAAAACATTTTTTACGTAAAATAAAATGGGTTATTTCCCAAGGCCAATCCGCTAAAGCAGGCAGCATAAAATCGTCACGCCTTAAAATGTTTACAGTATTCATTAGTAAGTGCATTTTTCTTATATAAACACAGAAAAGAAAACAACATCACTCTAAAACCGAAATCAAAATTAAGAGTTTGCGTGATCCAACTAAAGTCTTATGGAACCCTAATTTTACTCAAGATGGCTCCAGAAGCTTTGTCATGAGTACTATAGTTGGCCGATAAGGACTACGGAGTTACTATTCGCGTTATAGTACAAAACTGAGGTACCTTTAATATTATATTAATATTTAATTATATTCAAAACTAAATAAACCGGAGGCGCGTTAAAAATACTAAATAAAAATAGTTCTATTATATCGGAAAAACTTTTGTCGCAAGTAAATTTTGCAGTATTGAACAAGTTATTCAATGTCAAAATAAGATAATATAAACTTATCACGCTACAATCATTAAAGGTTGAAATCCACACAGATTTTTATGCTTTAATATGAACTACCGAAAGTGTCTGCTCTGCCAATGCTGAAAGAAAAATATTTGTGATGTATAGGAATCACGGACTCTACTATAGAAAAAAATAGCACTATAATGGTAACACAAACGCTACTACTGTATAAAATAACACTATAGTAGCGTTACTGTACCCCTTATGTCAATAAATTGTCATATGAGTCACTATTATATCAACTTTATAGAGCTAAACTATCACCGCTAACACTACTACGGTTCTACTGTCACTTATTGGTGATATAACTGCGCCAAATCGGCTTTACTCGACCTTTTTTGGCCTTTTATAGTGCCAAAAGTAGTGTTTAAGATACGTTCTATGGACTGCTATAGAACAAGAAATTGTTACTTGGGTATTATTCTTCTGAGCACCAAACGCACCCGGGGATATGACTTTTTTTTTTTTATACGTACAAATCACACAGATTGAGCTAGCCCCAAAGTAAGTTCGAGACTTGTGTTATGGGATACTAACTCAACGATACTATATTTTATAACAAATACATATATAGATAAACATCCAAGACCCAGGCCAATCTGAAAAAGATCATTTTCCATCATGACCTGGCCGGGGATCAAACCCGGTCACTCCGTGACGCAGGCTGGCGTGTTGACCGCTGCGCCATAGAGCTAGTCAATTTACTCTTCCACCCTTCAAGCGTTGAATTGCTTTCAACGCCAAGAGGTAAGGGTCCTATGACCTCATCAGTGTCCACTCCGACCTTGGGGAAGGAAGGGCGAGGACCTTCCAAGGGAGCACTCGTGCCCGTGGGGTCGCTACTCCTCAATAGCTGGCCACAAGCTACATTGCGGGCCTATTGTATTGTAATGGTGATATGACTTATTATTATACACTTGCTGTTGCCCGCGACTTCGTCCGCGGCAATTTCTGTTATTATGCTTACTCGTAATTAGTTTTCTATTATTATAGATGAATAATTTCCCTGCTTTCAAAATATTTTGTATTGATGCTTCGCTCCTATTGATGATCCCACTAATTACCGTCCCATTTCTATTCTGCCAGCTCTTAGTAAAATATTTGAAAAAATGATTTTTAATCAGTTATTAGCTTTTTTTAACATAAATAGCCTTTTCCATCGTGAACAGTATGGATTTACAAAGGGTCGGTCAACTACAGACGCGGGTGTAGCTCTGTTGAAATACATATATGATGCTTGGGAGGGAAAACAAAATGCTATTGGTGTTTTTTGTGATCTTTCCAAAGCCTTTGATTGCGTAGACCACAATACCCTTCTCTCCAAGCTGGAGCACTATGGAATAAAAGGTAAATCTCGCGATTTACTTGAATCTTATTTAAGTGGCCGAACTCAAAAAGTTAGTTTAGATAGGGTACAATCCTCCGGATCATCGGTTAAGATGGGCGTACCCCAGGGCTCTATCCTAGGGCCTCTGTTATTCCTCATTTACATCAATGACCTACCTTACTGTGTCAATACATGTAAGGCTGTACTATTTGCCGATGACACTTCTCTTGTCTTCAAAATTGATAGACAAACTAATTCTTTTGACGTGGTTAATAGTACTTTAGCTCAAGTGTTGGATTGGTTCACAGCGAACAATCTATTGTTGAACGCTAAGAAAACGAAATGTATTAAATTTTGCTTACCAAATGTTACAAAAATTCCAACACAAATAGTAATGGATAATGAACCACTAGATTTAACTGATAAAACAACATTTCTTGGAATAACTCTTGATGCCGGGCTTCAATGGGGTGCCCATATTACTACGTTAGCGGGTAAACTTAGTTCTGCAGCTTATGCTGTCAGGAGAATTAGACAACTGACTGATGTTGATACTGCGCGTTTGGTATATTTCAGTTACTTTCATAGTGTTATGTCTTATGCGATTTTACTATGGGGTAACGCTGCAGAAGTAAACACCATATTTGTCCTGCAGAAACGCGCTATTAGATCTATATATAAACTTGGTGCTAGAGAATCTCTTAGAGAATTGTTTAAAGATATAAATATTTTAACTTTACCTTCTCAGTACATATTTGCGAATATTATGTTTGTGCGCTATAATCTTGATTTATATAAGAAAAATAGTGATGTCCATGACCGAAACACGAGAAATAAAAATAAATTAGCTACACCAGTATTGCGATTGCAGAAAACTATGAATTCATTTTTGGGTTTAGGAGTACGCTTCTATAATAAAATTCCTGCAGAAATATTAGGTCTGCCTTTACTTAAGTTCAAAACGATTGTAAAAAACCAGTTAATAAAAAAGGCTTATTACTGCATTGATGATTATATTACTGATAAAAATGCGTGGAAATTTATATAAATTTATTTAATGTTAACAATTATTAAATGTTAAAATTAATCTATAGTATGAAAAATTGTATTTAATGTTAACAATGTATTCAGAGCCCTTCAGGCACGTAGGGACCAAGGCTGGATTGAGTTTCTTTCGGCGTATTCTTCTCACCAGTGGTCGTTCCGAAACGCTAGTAGTATTTAAATTTTGCATATATAAAAAAATATATAAGAAATAAAAATATGACGTTCAAAAAGAGATACATGTATCCAATTTTGAATAAAAATCTTTGACTTTGACTTGACTTTGACTTTGACTATTGGACGCAGCGTGATGTTTTATAGCCTAAAGCCTTCCTCAATAAATGGACTATCCAACTCAATAACAATTTTCCAATTTCATCCAGTAGTTCCTGAGATTAGCGCGTTCAAACAAACAAACAAACAAACTCTTCAGCTTCATAATATTAGTATAGATATGGTTTATTTGTAAAACACTCTTTTTGCTAATTTGATTTTGTGTATTATCAATTATCATAATCTACGACCTTTGATAATTTGTTACATTTTACTTTCATACAAAAATAAATATTGATCTAATGCGTATCGCAAAGAAAGATACGTCGCGAGCGTCGCGTCGAATGTCTTGACGACCTTAAAACATGAAAAATCATTTTAATTTAGGAATTAATAAAGTTTTGTCAGAACTCGTCGGACAAACGTTCTTAACAAACATTATTGTTATTATAGTTGAACAAGTGATGTTAACCCTACGAGGTTATAAATATTTTACAAATAACCCTGTAGATTATGGATTATAAATAAATAAATATATACGGACAAATCACACAGATTAAGCTAGCCCCAAAGTAAGTTCCAGACTTAGGTATGTTATGGGATACTAACTCAACGATACTATATTTTATAACAAATACATATATAGATAAACATCCAAGACCCAGGCCAATCTGAAAAAGATCATTTACCATATAGACCTGGCCGGGGATCGAACCCGGGCACTCTCGTGTCGCAGACGCGGTTTGGCGTGTGGACTGCTGCGCCACGGAGCTAGCCAAAATAATTATGATAATATTCAGATTCCTAATCCTAACCATGTACTCCCGACCGGAATATATTGTCTTTGTCCTAACTAATATTTTAAATGCGAAAGTGAGTTTGTTTGTTACGCTTTCACGTTGTAACTACTGAACCGATCATCATGTAATTTTGCGTACACATTATCTGGGGTACGGAGAAGGACATAGGGTACATAATATCCCGGAAAAAAGTACTGTTCCCGAGGGATCGACATTGACGCGGGCGGAGCCGCGGACGAAAGCTAGTTTACCATAATATGAGAAAATAAAATCAGTTATCACGACAAATATCTTATTTCTTCTTCTTCTTTACCTTTCCACACTATTATATGTGGCCGGAACAGCATGTCAGTTTCTTCTACTTTAATCTATCGCTGGTCATTATCCACCCATTGTTACACCCTTCTCATCCATGTCACGTGGTCCAACGCCTATTGCCAAACACATGATATTGTCGCCATCTATGAACTGTTTTTCTGAACAAATTATATTGTATTCCGGTTTGCGTACGATTTTTGTCAAGCTCATCACATAGATGGCGCCACAGGTTTATTCACAACTATATATCCACCATATTATGAGAAAATAAAATCAGTAGAGAAATCTCTTATGAAAAATCAGATGAAAAATATATTTTTGCCATAAATTAAAACAATATCTTTCAGTTTTACTTGGTTTACCAAATCGGCTAACGCCATCTAGTGACGGGTGGTCCGTCTAACTATTAAGCCTGCCTGACGCCAACCATCCTTGAGTAAGGTGAATTTAAAGCAAGCACAAATATTTTAAAGGCTGACACCCATAAGCTAGAAAAATGCGTTAGAAGCAAAATAAAAAAATCGACACTAGTTCCTGATTTATCGACGTTAAAAAAAATATTTTGTATAAAAAGAAAAAACACTAGGGTATCGATTTTTTAAATTTGCTACTTCTTATCGTGTCGACTTGGGCGAATTAAATTTGTGTTGACCAGAACTCTGCCACTGACACAGCGTTATCAGTGGCATTGTATAGGTCCTGGCGTGTGCAGGTGGTATGACACGCAAGGCCAGACAACAGGTGTGCCATGGTCTGAGGAGTAGCACCACATGGATAGGAAATATCAGAGCCCTCCTATTCATGTTCTCCTTGCTTCGGCCAACTTGAGTCCGGAGTCTGTTCAAGGACTTCCATGTCGCCCAAGGTAGATCATCAGGCTCTGACAGCGGGATGATAGATGCTGTTGGATATCTCTTCTTCCAGATATTAGGCCTTGATTTGCTACTAAAGCATTTCTTTGACCTATGTGACCCAAACCCTTAAAATATTAGCTTAATTTAAATGGAGCTTAGGCAAGGCTGCATGGATCTGTAAAAAAATGACAATCAATCAAACAAAAACTATGTTTTAATTATGTATTTCAGTAATCGTAGCATCACAGATTTTTGACAACATACTGTAGCACATTTCGTACAGTACTTACTGGAGTATAAAAATAATCAGAAATATCTCTTAAAATACTTATAAAGACTAATAACTAGTTAAATTGAATCGGAGCGATAAATGCTACGACGGAAATTGGAGTATAATTTGAATAGGAGATACATTTCATATAAAGCTGTTCCCACACAGCAGTTATAAATGTTAATTATATTAATAGCATTACAATGCTCGGTTTAATATTAATATCAAAAATATGTGATGAAAAAATTTCGCCACAGGTAGGATTTGAACCTACAACCTTCGACATCTAGCCCGTCGATACGGCAGCTCAGTGGTTGAGAGCATCGACGGGCTAGATGTCGAAGGTTGTAGGTTCAAATCCTACCTGTGGCGAAATTATTTCATCACATATTTTCGATTTTAATAGTTATAAATGTTATTATAAAACAATGTTACCAACGATAACATTTTATAATATAGACCCCCCGTCTGTCTATCAAGACCCTTTTTCTCAGGAACGCGTGGAGGTATCACGCTGAAATTCATATCAAATACTCAGGTCTACTGTCGCTTGGAGCTGTGAAAAAACAAATTTCTAAGCCAACGCAATCAAAAGATACAGCTGTTTATGACGCAAATCTTCGACATTCGCCAAACCTACAGGGTACTTCCCGTGAACTCAGAATCTTAAATTTGGTATTAAGCAATGAAAGAAAAATTGCGAAACGCATAAATTTTTGTTACAACACATAATAAAAATATTTTTAATAAAAATAATTTTAAACTTATTATAGATTATGGTACGGAACCCTTCGTTCGCGAGTCCGACTCGCACGTGGCCGGTTTTTAAGTTTTAAATACTCCTAATTTGACCTTGTGAGTGTCAAAAAATTATTAAAGATATTTTTATTATACGATGTAACCCCTTATCTCTGCTATAAGACGTTGCTTCGTACCAAATTTCAAGATTCTGAGTTCATGGGTAGGTTTTGATTTCCTTGCTAATGTCGAAAAAACACGAAAATTTGCAACATAACACAGCTGTATCTTTTGATTGCGTTGGCTTAGAAGTTTAATTTTTTTACAGGTCTAAGGAAAAGTAGACTTGAGTATTTGACATGAAATTCAGCTTAATACCTCTACGCGTTCCTGAAAAAAAGGGCAGACCGACAGACAGACAGACGGACAACCAAGTGATCCTATAAGGATTCCGTTTTTTCCTTTTGAGGTAGGGAACCCTAAAAATGGGTTGTAAGTATGGCGACCGGGGAAAACCAGCGTTGTAGCTCATGCCGCAACATTATGCTGAGCGGAGACCATTTTAGACATCATAGATTTACTTAGCTTTGTTTTTTTTTCCTTTTATACAATGTGTTGTTTTAAATGCTGTAAGCTTATGATGCCTAAATAAAATTACTAATAAAAGCTTTCCATTTTTTCCATTCATTCTATAACATTATAGATTATCTAGAATGTTATCGTGTCACACAATGTTTTTTAATGTTATACAACTGCTGTGTAGGAGCACCTTTTGAATCGCGTGGCGGCAGCCAGTTACGTCCGCCTTGAGCCGACTTTGTTCTGTTTATCCATTCAAATATGACATCTAACCACTGTATTGAAAGGTCAATTTCCATTGTAGCATCGTAAACGCGCGCCGGCCCAACACTGACAGTTAAAATCTTAAATTAAAACAGTAATAGAGATAAATTTAATTCGTTGTTTTGAGGTATATAAAAATATCTTAAACAATAAAAATCTAATTGAAAAACAAATTACTTTTACACTTACGTTTAACGGAATATTAGTATTTTTGTTAGCAAAAAACGTAATCGGTCAGCTAAAATAGATAGTTGGGCAGCATCTTATGGGCACCTAACTTCTTTTCTGCCCTCAGTCGTTGCAGGTGGAAAGCCAAAGCTTATCTTAATGTTTTCTCTGCTGCCCCAATTGTATAATCTTACTGCCCAAATAATTATTTTGCGACCCGACTATTTACTTTCCTTATTATATTAGATCGGGAAAAAAGTATTTTCGCATGTTGCATGAAGATTTTATCCGTTCATACAAAAGAGCTGTAATTTTGACATGAAAATTCTCACATATAAAAGTCTTACACCAATATTGTATTAGTCTTACTGGGAGTGAGATATACATCAAAATTTATCCGTGGGCTATTTTGAATTCTTCCTTTTTAAAATTAAACTTAAAATATATCTAACACATTAGAGTTACACAGTAGTGATGTAACGAATATTCGCATTCGCATTCGCATTCGCGGATATTCGCATATTTTTGCATATTCGCATTCGCATTCGCATTCGCGAATTTACTGCGAATGTTTTTGCGAATATTTTTTTTTAAATTTTTTTTATACTTTTGTTTGATATAATAAAACAAAATCTATACATTAACTATGTTTTAATTCAAGAAAATTATTTGACCTCGTCATCACATAATCAGTCTTCTCTTTATCATTTGGTTGGTAACATTTATTTATTAACTTTGAGAAATTAACCTTAATTCTAAAATTATAATGTCTACAAAATTGTACACAAACAAAAACAATTCTTCTATGAATTTTTACCTTTTCTAAAAATAACAATCAACAAACATTATTTGTCAACAAAAAATAAACTATAATTATGAGAATCATAAGTAAACTCTTTAAGAAACAAAATAATTTCTTTTCTTTTATAGCTTTAAAATTAAATTGTCGCCATAAAATATAACCAATATATAAGTATTGTATTATGGTCTTCTAATAACAAAAATATTTTTTACAATTAAACTTTTCTGTCTTAAGATATATCTTTAATGTTTTATAATCAAACTAAAAGTAATTATATTCTTCTACAGTAGACCATAAATATAGCCTATAAGCGATAGTGAATTGGCGCCAAATTTAAACAAAATCTGAATATTCGCATTCGCATTCGCATTCGCGAATGTCGGTAGCAAATATTCGCATTCGCATTCGCATTCGCGAATGTCCAAAATTTGACATTCGTTACATCACTATTACACAGTACAGTTTTAAAACACATTAGAACATTGAAAAATAGTGAAAATATGTTTTTTTTTTTTTACCATTTTATATATATTTTTTTAATTGTACTTTGCTAATAGTGGCAAAACCAGCCAGATACATACACAATAACTTATGGTAAGTTATTACAAATGTATGCATACAAAATACGAAAAAACTTTTTTCACCGACCTTTGACCGAATAATATTAACATATGGGGAATTATTTACAGAGCCAGATTCAGGGGTGGGCAACCGCGGCAACAACCCCGGGCCCCCCACTATAAAGACTTCGGAAAAAAAAGTCTAATTCAGACTGGTAAGCATTAGTAAACAACTTTTCCTTTGATACTTTTCTCGCGTTTTACCTTTACCTATAGTCCATTTATTGACCATTTTATTTGGAAAATATATTGGGGCTAGGGAGCCTCCAGTCCTTTGTTGCCACGGGGCCGCCAAACCTCTAAATCCGTCTCTGATTCCTTACACATATGGCTTAAGTATATGATATGACACAAATTAAATACAAGAGTACTGTAACGAAAAAGTAATATTAAAATTATAAAAATATCAAGTCTAAATGTTTCAGTCTCGAATTTTTTACACAGCGTAAGATAAAACATTAAAGAAACAAACAGTGTATATAATTAAATTGGTTTAAAGCTAAAAACATCAAACACACCGATGTAAGGAGTGTAGCGATAGTCCGTGTCGGCATCAGAGTATGGAGACATGTCTATATTTAGCCCATGCTTACCTAGCTCGGCTCTAATGCTTTTATACTCTTCCAACTCCTCAGCTCTCTCATGCTCTCTCATATACGATTGGTAACAGAAATTATACAACCTGCCACATCGAGTGAACAACTCCGTTGGATCTGGCAACGGGTCTGCGGACTCATAACGACTACTGTAACTTGTGTTAACCAAATGAATATTTTCTAAAGTTCTACATTCGCTTAAATACTCATATATAAGCTCCAAATGTGACCCTCTAATATACAACAAAACATTTTTCAAACTTCTACTCCTTGATATGAATTTCAATGGACTAGCAACGATTCCTTTACGCCTTATTATTTCTAAAGTCACTAAAGAAGTACAGGATTCAAACAAATTTTTGAAAAAGGTTGGAGTTAACCGACCTCCGTGATGCAGAATCAAATGGTTCAACAATTTCAAAAACCTACACGGGTGTAACGAAACCGGCCTAGAAATTGGTAGAAAACAAACCTCTAATCTGAAATTATCTTTTTTTTCTATAAAAGCTTTATCATAATTTAAAGAAAACGACGTCCCAGACAGTCTATCGCGCAAACGAGCTCTCTTTATTAATGTCTCTTCATCAAAATCTATTACAGAATCAAATTCTTCTAATCCTGGCGTATACTGCTCGACCCAGTACCGCTTATAATTAGAAGGTACTGGTGATACTTCTGTGAACTCAAAACGAAATACCAAATATTCTCTTAAGATACGTAACAATTTCCCATAAAATTCAGAGTTAAATTGAGTGCGCTCTTTATGCCAAAACATTATGGCTGCCTCGCCTATCATTCCTCTAGAGTTGGCCAAACTATCGACTACTACCTCGAAATTCTTGCAAATAAACTTTTTTAGTAACGGTGTTGCAAAAACTGTCCTCGTAAAACATGTTTGAAACATTATAATCTCATAATTACTGAAGTCTATTAACGAGAATAGGCGAGATTCCTTCAAAGGGCTATCTAGAAGCTCTCTCATGTAATATATCTGCAACGTCGCCATATTCATCTGAACTGTATTTTCACAGAGATCCAAGTAGCCGCACACAATAGAATGATGCTTACATATTGTAAACTTAACATTACAAAGATCAGCCTTTTGAAGCATACAAACAGCCTGTATTCTATCAACCAAGTACGTCGCTCTTCCAACAAAATGTACATTTTTCAAACTTCCAAAGGCTTGTTGATATTGTAACAATGAATTTTCATCAATTCTATGATTCCCGACAAAGGTAAAGTTGACCGCTAAACTTTTTAATGTAGGTACAGCTTTTGTAATTACAAGACAATCGGGTATCGTTATTTTTGTAAAGCTTACATCTAAATCTATCAAGTTATTCAGCTTGCTTAAAATGGGTATTAATGATGATCTGTGTAAATCATTGATCCCGGATAAATTCAATATCCTTAAATGACTAGAGATGTCTTTAAACAAGGTTAGGTTGAAGTATCTGGCAGAAGCCAAAGTGCTCATGGAAAAGTGGCAGCTTGTGACCGTACCTGGAATGCGAATTAAGTCTCTGAAATATTTACACGACTTGTACAAGCTGTAGAGAGCTCTCACATCCAGCTTCCGCACTATGATGGTCAAAACTTCAGTTGGTAGCGTTAACAAAGACATTTTGGATATCTGTCCACAAGTCACAGTTCTGTAACAGAAAAACGAAACTAAAATTAGTTTTCTGATAAAAAGTATGTTTAAAGGGGGTTTACACCATCCCACATATTGGATCCAACACGTATAGCGGCGTCCCTCCTCTCCCATCAGATCCTAAATTCAGGATGGTTTTGTAGGTCACTAGTCTGTACACGGGGTGTCACTATGTCTGATCACTGATTAACTGATAAATGTCTACGCACTCCACTAGCTTGACCTACGTTAAGAAGTTCAGAAGGAAATTAAAGTCAAGTTCCAGGACGATGAGTATATTTCTATGTCCACAGTTACACACAGTCACAATCACAGTTATACAGAATTACGAAAGTCTCTATAGCAAATATGTATTAGGAGATACACAAGTTAAGTGAGGGACGGGCGAGTAGCGACTGGCGGCCGAAAGCACGCTAGCCCACCGCGATACGAAACGCTGACATAACAATATTAGCTTCAGTTCGCTCGCCGGACAACAATACCTCGAAGCGATTGCAACATATTATTGTACAATGAACATGTACCTAACTGAATCTGAATTTAGAATTTATGTTTCGAAATTATTTTTCTACTTTTACAATATTAACTTCTATTCGCAAATTTGAAAAGATTAAGTACATTTATACATATTGAAAACGTTTTAGACAAGACCAATTTTTTTGAAAAGACCAAAAAATGTTATACATTTCAACAATTGTTTTACTCATACATAGTATTTATTTGCAAAACCATCTATTTGTCAAACCATATAAGCTTTTACTTGTACCAATAACAAACGCCAATACACTATATTATTTCCAAAATATTGTTTTTATTTTGACTGCCTATTCACACGTATCATTAACTACATTCACACATAAGTATAAAATAAATGGATCAATACATATGAGAATACATAAGATTGTAGTGTGCGAAAATTATCTGTTATTCACTATCACAAATGACACAAAACATTACACCTCTAGTACACTGTCGGCTGAGTCACGGGTGTAGCCTGCGCCCTGACGTTCGGAATAGGTACACTCGTACTCTGGACTTCTTGTTGCAACCATTTTCTAACTTTTTTCGTACATCGCCGACGTAACATACAGATTGTTATAACGGCCATCAACACTGCCGTGATTACTACAATTATCGACAAATAATCTAACTTGGACTGTCTCGTAGTCCCAATAGTAGCTTGGGCCTGGGCGACCGCTACGTTTTCTTGTTTGCTCTGTCCCCAGCCCATCATCATCATCATCAGGTCCTTTTAGTCTCCACTGCAGGAGCATGACCCTCTCTGTACTACCGGAGCCATAGTAGGCCAGAGCAGACAGAGGATTTGGCCTACACTCTCCTCGCTGGCCAGACGGGTTGGAGAGGTTTCATTGATGTTATAAGCTTTGTTTAGCTTGTATTTCCTAGGCCGCCTCTTACGACATCCACGGGAAGACTTGGAGTGGTCCTATTCTACTCTGCCGGAAACCACACGGCTACCCCCATTATGACTTAATCCCCAGCCCATTATGACTTAATCTCAAACAAAACTGAGGTGAAATGACACATAGTTAAAATGCATCAGTATTTAATGAAATCAAAGTTCAACTAATCAGTTTTCGCACACTATTACAACACCAAAATATATCTTGACATCTACAAATTTCTGAAAAAGTATGTACTTATGCATGTATCTACTAACCTAATTGGTTACGATATATGCGTGCATAAACAACAAACACTTTACTCATGTCGCAATACTTAATTTGCTTACATTTTCACGATATAACTGAATAACATTTACGTATTGCTCACTTTTGGCATACATATACAAATAACATATACCAACTTAACCTACTGCGAGCACCTATTTTTCACGGGAATTTCTGCAGCTTGCGTGTCGTCGACTCTTCGTAAATAGAAAGTAACCTCTCCTTAAGGGCTTTAAATTTTTCCGTCGCAGGTGGGTCCATCAATAAGTCTGCAATCTGTCCAATGGCGTCTTTGGAAAGCTTGCCGTGGTTGATCCTCCCAAAATTGCGGTAGTCTCGCCGACACTGAGACTGTAGCCATATCCATCGAGGTGCCTGAGGGCTGCGTTGTGCCCGCCACAATAGGCGATCCGTCGGGAATCATTTTGCTTCTCACAGAAATAAAATTCCGGCTTACTGTTTTCCGCGTGACTGTACCCGTACGGTGTGTCCTCCTCCGATGGTGTGAGCCGCTACCCCTATATGCCCGCCTCTTGTCTATTAGGCGTCTTCTGTCGTGGTCACCACTTGTAGGTCACCACTTGTATGAGGAGGATACACAAGTTATGCGAGAGACGGGCGGGTCGCGACTGGCGGCCGAAAGCACGCTAGCCCACCGCGATACGAAACGCTGACATAACAATGTGTCCCTACAGTTTAATAGCCAAAAGAGTTTGTGTATAATTTAATAATAAACCACTTTTCTTTTCTTTTCGTATTATTATTTATTTAATTGAATTTATGATGTTAATTTTCATTTGTATTTAGTTTCAAATTATTTATTTTTAGGATCATGTTTATTTGAAATTTCAATTGTTTGATGCCAGTAATATGTTTGCGTTACTATAAAATATTTAACTTGAAGGCCTTGGCGATGCCGGAGAGGAGAAAAGGCAGAGGACGCCCTTTGGCTACATGGTGGACAACTGTATCCAAAGACATGGAACGGGCTCAGCTGAACACACGGACAACCCAGGATAGATTATCTTGGCACCTAAGGACGAGGAGAGCCGACCCCAAATAAAAGGGATAAGGCAAGGAAGAAGAAGACGATTTAAATATTTAACTCTTTGTGTACATATGTTAAGGATTGCGATCTGGACCTGTAATATATTGTATATTATTATTTTCTTGTTTTGGTTGCGATCGGTACTATGTGCCTTATTAAATAAATAAAATAGCACCTAAACCTTGTCTGCATGGTTTTTTTTCACCACATCTTTTTCTGTTGATAAGTCAAAGATAAACTAGCATTCTTTGTTTGTTTATCGTGTGTGTAAGTGGCCAACACTGGTGTCTGATTTTTCAAGCTGCCTAAAGGCATCTTCATACAGCTGAGACAAACCACTTATCGTACCTTCCGAAGCATGAAGGAGCTGAAGATATTTTTATGCCACTGCTTCCAAAGCCAATACATGCGCATGTGCGATATATATGCATGTTCTCTATTGCTCACAATAAAATAACAAATATGAATCATGGAAACATCTTGTTTTATTTTCCTACCTTTCCGTATATATTTATTTATTTACCTTTATCATGTATCCAGTTAAAACTAATACAAATCTTCATGGCTGGTAGCTAAAGTGAAACTGAATAACTCGCTCCACTACTCCAAGAGCCTGGAATGTGTAGAAAAGAAGATTAATAACAAAATAATAGGCTAGTTTCCTGGGTCGTAATAATAACATAACAATTAGTCCGTCAGTTAGTTATTCAAAAAATATTGGACACGTATTTTTTCTTTTGTCAAATAAACAATAAAGATAAAGCGCGTTAAAGTTCAGAAGTGGGGGCTCGTGACGTCAAAGTTTGCTAAAAATTGTTGCAAACTATGACGTCACACGGAATTTCAAAGGGCTATATCTTTATAATTTTTTGTTAAATAGACAAAAGAAAAAATACGTGTCCAATATTTTTTGAATATCTAACTGACGGACTAATTATTTTTTTTTAGGAAACTAGCCTCTTGTTATACCTTCAACGCTATCGAATTAACTGTGCACCCCGCTGGAATTGGATGTTACCGACGCCAAGTGCGCAGTTATCTGACCGGGACGTAAATACAGAGCCAACAAGTTCCTTTTTTTGTGAGTTTGCTCGAAGCAATTAACTTACATTTATTTATTCTCTTTGGCTTGGGGCAGGCTAGCTATGATTACTTTTGAAAGTACAAAAACAAAGTAAATTACATGAATGACAAAAGATCTTAATGGCTAAGAACAAAGTAATAGTTAATACCTATGTGATATCTTATTTCCTTGAGAACGAAAGCCTGTATTATCAGAAAAATCTTAAAATAATCTGAGAAAATTTCGCTGTTTCGCACCAAAATTTTGTTTTTTCAAAGTCACAGATTTAAAAGAGTGTGTAGGTATCTGTCAGTCTTTTTTTTTTCTTTTCTTAAATTTCATGTAAAAGCTTATTTTAGCCAGTATCTAGTTTTTTTTTATATATGAAATGGGTGGATTTACTCTTGACCATAATCTAGGCCGAAGCCAAATATAGTCTAAGATCGAGTGTGGATCGAGCTCACAGTGATATATTTAAAATGACGCCGTTCGTAAACGAGCGATTTTTCCATACAAAAAAAGACGAGTGTGGCACTCGTCTTCGAGCGATTTTTGTATGGATAAATCGCTCGTTTACGAACGGCGTAACTTCAAAAATAGCACTCCAGCAGGCCTATTTGCTAACTGCAGTTTGACAAGTTGTATGGTTCGACGGCCACTTCAACTATTACGGTTTGTATGTACATTCTTCTTCTTCTTCATCACCTTATCCTACTTTAAGTGGGGTTGGGACAGCATGTAAGTATTTTCCATTTCGCTCTATCTTGAGCAATTTTATTTCGTTACCATCTTTTTACCCATTATCCTCCTTCACACACTCAATCCATCTTTTCCTTGGCCTACTTACCTCTACTCTGATTCCCAATTATTTTCACATCCAACACCTTCCTAGTTATATGGCTCTCTTCTCTTCACAAACATGTCCATACAGAGTCCATACCATCCCAATCTACAGCTTCTTGTTTCCGTTATGGGGGCTACTTACATACGGTTTTACATATACATACGGTTTGTATGTATATGATAAATAAAAAAGTCAATCATACGAAAACCGCAATGCATTTTGAAGTGACGATCAAAACGTTAAAAACCGTAGCTGTCAAAATTCAGCTAATGAGCGCCTAATAAACTTAAAAACGAGAGGGACGCCGCAATACGTGAGACAGATATACAACTTGATTCCCAGATTTCAATATAGCTAGGGGATTCAAAATCACGCTGTATCTAATCGTGTCTCATGTATAGATAGAGGCGTCCCCCTCATCAGTGACTGAATTCCCTGAATTCAGCCGGCCTATTTGCTAACTCAGTGTACAACGTTTTCATAGTCATTTCAAAATACATTGCGGCTTTCGTATGATTGACTATTGTTATTTAAGGTATATATAACGTAATGTATTTTGAAGTGACTATCAAAACGTTAACAATTAGGCCGGCAGGATAGAATAATAGGCGCTATAGGCCTGCAGATGTCCGAGCGCCAAAGCTAAAGGATGCAACCGGGGAGAAGCCGCTCAGTTGCAGGATAAATAAATACAGATATTAACATCATAAAATTTGTATTCAGTAATTATTAATAATCATTAATCACAGATTTCTGTTTCACTTGACAATCATTTCTTAAATTATACCTTAACTTATAGATAATCAAATAACAAATTTTGTAATTTTTAAACAAAAGACGAAGCCGTTTGTTATAGTAATAGTAATGTCTAATAATAGTAAGCGATATTTTCTATTCTAAGTACACTAGTAGTAGGCGCTATGTGTTTTTAGAAATTATCAACTAACGATGTTCACAATCATACGGTAACAGATACATTTACGCTTATAACGTATTCGTAGCATTAACGTGAATCAACCTCGTTTAAAACAAATTTAACGCTTTCGAATCCGTTCCACCTACATGTAATTCATATTCTGAATTTTAGATGCATTTTCATATGTACTTAGAATAAACTTGTTTTTAGTAACTTATTATAATAAAAGAATAGGAACATTATTGATTAACTTTTAGCCAACATTCAAACATTTGTATAGATATAAGTAATAATAGGAACATTATAAAATAATCACATTGGTTTCAACGGAAACACATCAAATACACTTAAATACGGATTGTATTGATCTTCTACCTGGTCTCTGTACGGAAACATGGCTATGTGCAAGCCATCTATGCTAAGTTGAGACCGAACTCTGCTAAAATACTGCAACATCTCATCTCTATGGGCACCGTACATGTCATGCGACTGAAAACTAAAATTATACAACCCAGCACATCTACTGAACAATTCAGTCGGGTTTGGTAACGGGTCCACTGTATTTCTATACATAAAACTGTGACTAGTATTAACAAGATGAATATTTTCTAAAGTCTTACATTGACTTAATAAATTGAATATAGAAAACATATGAGATCCCTTAATATTTAAGAATATATTTTTAACTCGAGTCATTTTTAAGTATGTTAATGGGGAAGACACAATGCCTTTCTTTTTCATTATTTCTAATGTTACTAAACACTGTGAAGACTCAAACAACTTTTTGAAGAAAGTTGCAGTGTAGCGAATATCACCATCCAAAGTCAAATGTGTTAACTTTTTCAAAAAGTCACAACTGCGTAGTGTTACAGGCCTTAAGTTATCTAAAAACCTTATTCTTAAATGAATATTCTTTATTTTTTCAAATTCAACATCATAGTTTATTCTATATGATCTATATGAAAGTTTTCTTCTTTTTTCTTCAAAATCATAGCTAAAATCAGAATCGTAACTTGAATCTGGACTTGGGCAATCTTGTTCAACACAGTACCGCTTAAAATTTAACGGCATTGGTTTAAAAATATGTGAATAATCAAGGCTATATATCAAATTCTCTTTCAATATAAACAACAGTTTTGAGTAAAATGCATCATCAAAATTTGTGCGTTTCTTGTCCCATAACATAATTGTAGCCTGGCCAAGACCCATAAGAACTTGTAGATCTGACAAATCATTGACTACGATACTAAAATTTTTTTCGATGAATTCTACCAGAAATGGTGTTGAATACATTTCATACGCAATACACAGCTGGAACAACACAATCTCGTATTGCTCTAGATCCATTAATTTAAAAAAAAGCAATGAATCAAACGGTATTTCATTAACTTCTTCTAAGAAATATGCTTGACAGTGTAACATATTTATATTTTCCATAACGTCCCCATCTTCATCCTCATAGTCAGCATATGATATAAAATTGTTTCTACATAACGTAAACTTTAAAGTCAAAAGCTCAGCTTTTTGTAACATATATATCACAGGTTTTCTATTTAGTAAGTGGCATGAATTACCAACAAAATGAATGATTTTCAAACCCTCAAAAGCCTGTTGATATTCTAACATCAATTTCTTATCAATTTTGTAATTTTTATCAAAGGAAAAGTTGATGGCTAAACTTTTTAATGTCCGTATTAATTTAGTAATTTCAAGATAATCGGGCAAAGTTATTTGTGTGTAGCTTACATCTAAATCAATTAGATTTTGTAGCTTTTCTAAAGCTGGTAACAGGGAAGCCTTGTGTAAATCGGAAACACCAGATAAGTTTAAGATCTTCAGATATACTGCTATGTCATTGAAGAAGTCTATATCTAAGGACTTGACCGATGCTAGTTTGCTCACAGAAAACTGGCATTCTCTCACCACGGCCGGCATGCTGATGACGTCTCTTAAGTGTCTGCATGACTCATACAGATTAAATACTGATTGGGTATCCAGTTTCCTTATTATTATGGTTAATAGTTCAGCTGGCAATGTTAAAAGAGACATTTTGTCTCTAGATGTTATCTGTAAAAAAGCATATTGATTTATTTTAAATGTGAGTACCAAGTTTTTGCTATGCAACATTAAAGTTACAGTATTGTGTTTAGGACTAAGAAAATCACAATGTATAAAAATGTTCTGTCAGTTCAGTAGTTAAAGCATAAGGAGAAATGTCAAAAATGTCTTCTTAGAACGGCCAGACTGTTTGTATTAAAAATAGTACTTGTTATTTATTACCTATCTAATATTACTGTACGATGTTTCTTCAGAAAGCCACGAAGGCATGTATAGTGTAGAAGTCCAGTTATATTTTCGCTGGGTAAGTTTTTGAGATAAACTTATTATTATTATTATTTATATTATAGTAAATAGTATGTTTCATTAATAGGTACCTGTTGTATAGTCGTAACCAAGGATTATTTTTTCCACCCTTTCATTTATAGTAAATTATTCGTCAAGTGCCTGAAAGAAAATAAAACAACTGGCGTTGAATACAAGAAAAAGGTATTATGAAATCCACGTATATAATAATATAAATAACGGGCAATGTATACCTTTGTAAGAACCACGTATTTACGAAAAACAATGTAAAATATTTGTTTCCCATGGTACCTCTACAAACAAATTCTCCAAATGAAAACTTTTGATTGAAGTTTCTTTGAAAAGTTTGTTTGCTTTCTTTACTTTCGGTCGGCATGATTGCTTTGCTTTTTTTGTGTGTTTTCGGCTAACCCGAGACGATCAAGTCAATCGTAATTGGTAATGTCTGCGATGGGCGCTTAATCGTCTCGGCATCCAACCAAATAAGCTCTTGGCCCTATTTAGTTTGTGACTGTTGAGTAAGGGGTTCTGAAAAAGCTTTTTATTACATACAGGCGTGGAAACAAAGTTTACATTTCAATCATATTTATTGCATATATAAATTTACTTAAATCTACATAAACTGTATAACCTTAATCTTCTTTTCGGTAAGCAATTACTGTTTTACCTGCTTATTACTTTAAACAAACGCTTTACTTATACATGATAATGTAAAAAAGTAAAAGGGGTTTTGGGGGCGAAAAAAAAATGATAAAACTGGCTCTCATAATAGTCATAATATCTGAGAAAATACATTTTCCGTCTAAATCTTGGTTTTACAGGTATCTTCTATTATGTCATTTCAAGAAAAATCAAAAAATTGGCCAAAATCTCTGTCTGATCTGCCCAAGTATGGCTCCGGTAGTACAGAGAGGGTCATGCTCCTGCAGTGGAGACTAAAAAGACCTGCCGGCCTATTTGCTAACTCAGTGTACAACGTTTTGATAGTCATTTAATAAATAATAAATATATACGGACAAATCACACAGATTGAGCTAGCCCCAAAGTAAGTTCGAGACTTGTGTTATGGGATACTAACTCAACGATACTATATTTCATAACAAATACATATATAGATACACATCCAAGACCCAGGCCAATCTGAAAAAGATCATTTTCCATCTTGACCTGGCCGGGGATCGAACCCGGTCACTCCGTGTCGCAGGCAGGCGTGTTGACCGCTGCGCCACGAAGCTAGTCAAAGTACATTTCAAAGTACATTACGTTTTATGTATCTTTAATAAAAATAGTCAATCATAGGAAATCCGCAATGTATTTTGAAATGACTGTCAAAATGTTGGTCACTGAGTTAGCAAATAGGCTGGCTGATGATGATTATGTCATTTCGGGTACCTCACGGTACACTAACGCCTCTATTATATCACACAGCCCTGTATGAATGTGACACCACGTCACATTCATACAGGGCTAAGATTGTAACTAGCTTTTATCATCATATTAATTTTTAGGGCCCCGTACCCAAAGGGTAAAAACGGGACCACGGAACAGAACTCTATTCATATAGCTCCGCTGTCCGTCTGTTTGTCTGTTCATCTATCCGTCTGTCACCAAGCATGAACCGTGATAGGTAGTTAGAATGTTGAAATTTTCACAGGTGATGTATTTCTATTACTACTAGAACAACAATAATAAAATTCATATTTTACGGGGGCTCCCATACAATACAACTGATAATATGATATTTTTTAGATAATGGTACTGAACCATTAGTGCGCGAGTCTGACTCGCACTTGGCCGGTTTTATTTTTGTATGATTCACTTAAGAAAATATCCTGTCCTACATAGTAACTCTTTCGCAGTCCAATATATTTCGATAATCTAACTGACGGACTCTTTTTGATTCTATTAGGAAACTAAACTTTAGTAGTAGTTGCCATGTGCGAAAGTGATTTACAATTGGCTAATTATATATTTTTTCCGTAGTCAATCGGTAGTAGAAGTACCACAAGTGAGCAACAATGACACATGATCAAAATGGTTTGATAACAAACTTCTGAAGTTTTTTATTGTTTAAAATGATATAACCGGTTTAACGATTCAATTTAAGACATCACTAACACCAAATGCAAAATGAAGTGCATCACTAGTCCAACAATCTCTTTCGCTTGACGTTTCGTTCAAGTCGAACGTTTTCTTACGGCATAAACACGTTTCGTGTCTTTACGACTTAAAAGTAAGTAATTTAATGAAAATATTGCGTCGCAATTAATATCTAAGTGAGAATGCTTTGGTGTAAAAATTCATTTATAGAAAATATAGTATTTTAGTGCAAGATTTAGTTAGATACAAATGTGCGCGCCAGTCGCATCTACCTTTAAAATGGTACAATTTGACGTGTTTTAGCTGTTGTAAGGGTGTTATTTATAATAATTATCGTTTACCTATACTATTTCATCTATATTCAATCATAAGACGTATAATTTTTGTAAGTAATCATAGGTAACATTTGGGTAAACATGCTTGTTAGCGGTTCATGTCATGGCCCTTTTATTGCCAAAGTCGTCTGTTTTCTTAAAGGTTTTATCGTACTTATATATTATACATAAGTAACGTTTGTAGTAAACAGCATTTTATTATTTGTTACATAACCTCACTTTTAGGTTATATTGTTGGCTTATATCTTTCGCCTGTATTCGATTTTGGTTGTCCTGTAGTCCACGTGGGTAGCTGATTCCTGTTCTTGTCAAATGGCAGTAATGCTGTATTTTGACCTCATACTGTGCCATTTTTTAGTTTCCCACGACAAGTGGGTGGAATTAGCTTGATCGGTGTACCTATTTACTGTATTGTTTTTTGTTACTTCCACGAGACCAGCTTAGCGTGTAAGTCACAGCTTATAGACCTGTAAATGTTGGTATTTAGCAAATAAATGATTATTGTTATTTGTATCTCTGTAGAGTTCACGGGTGTTTTCCCGGTCATTTGAGAGGCTTGCGTGGACATATAGATCCAACACGTAGAGAAGAAGATGTAATGCTGGTCTCCAGCCAGAATCCGATCCTGGAGAATCCAATTATTATTATTATTAAAATTTGAGTCAAAACATATGCAATCTCCTATTTGTTAAAAATATAAGGGGACAAGAGAGTTACTGACTGAGTGTACTGAAGCCTTGAAAAAATTAATAGATTTAAAAAAAAAAAGAGTTACAGAGTAATATTATTTTAGTTTGAAGTTGTTGTGTCTGCACACTTTCTATTTGGTGTTACTAATAGAAGACAATCTTTATTGAATTTTTAGTACTTACAATGAACTGACAAGGAATATATGTATAATTCTAGAATGCGTTACGTGGCCGCGTATTTACTGGCTGTGCTGGGTGGGAAGACATCCCCGGCTGCCGCTGATGTAGAGAAGATCCTCAGCTCTGTGGGCATTGAAGCCGACTCGGAGAAACTTAAGAAGGTACACAACTTTATTTATATGTATTTATTTATAGCTTAATTCTAGGTTTATAAAAGTCATTATTATATATCGATACACTAGCAGCACTAGGTGCTGATGCGTGTATATCACTGCACTTGTTTTAAATGTTTGTCTAGTCTGTTTTTGAAAGCATTCACTGAGGGGGCACTAATCACTGTCTCTGGGAGTTTGTTCCAAGCGTCTACTACACGGTTAGCTAGGAAGTGATAACGAGGATTGCTTGCACTTAAGGATCGTGATAGATTTAACGAGTGTCCTCTCAGGTTTTCGTTCTGGTTCATAACATTGTAGCAACCAGTCGGTATTTAAAGGTTTCAATAAGATCTCCACTTTGTCTTCTCTCTTCTAAAGATGTTAAGCCAAGAATTTTGAGGCTTTCTTCATATTCCTTGTTGCTAATACTCGACACCATGTATAGTTTTTATTGTTGGTGTTTCCCTAGATTGTCTTTTCCGACATAAGCCTCCTCCAGGAATCTCGACTCTCCCTTGCCCTCCTTGGCCACGTCTTCCCTGCTCTTTTATCTCATCCTCCCATCTCCTAACTCCTATTAATATCTTTGTGTGATGTGTGTATCTGGATGGGATTTTTTTAAATTGATGAATGTATGTGATGATTTTGCAGGTTATCTCCGAGCTCGACGGCAAGAGTGTGGAGGAGCTGATCGCGTCGGGTCGCGAGAAGCTGTCGTCGATGCCCGCGGGCGGCGCCGCGCCGGCCGCCGCGGCCGCCGGCGGCGCGCCCGCGGCCGCTGCAGAGGAGAAGAAGGGTAACATAACTTCACTTATTTTAAAAAAAATTGCTAAAATATAAGATCCATTTTGCATCCGTAACTATTTTCGAACTTGGCTGATCCATGCGTCAACTCGTGAATGGGTGCTACTAGGGGGAACAGATATTAACATTTATCATTTCTTTTTTTCCATTTCAATTTTTATTAATATAAAGAGTTTCTTCACTGTAGTGGTCGGTTCCGAAATGCTAGTAGTCTGTTGTTTTTGCAATTATTAATTAATTTAAATATTACTAAATTAGATTCTTTAAAATGTGATTTGATGTGACAACAAAAAGTGCCTGCACAAGCCTTTTCCTGAATAAACATTTTGATTTTGTGAGGTGATATGCATTTAGTAGTGTCCAAGAAGAAATGCATGCATGCAAATTCACATACTATGACTATTGAATGTTCGTGTCAGATTTTTCAAGCTGCCGAAAGTATTGCCAATGACTGCATTTAGGGTTTTCTGAAAGGCTCACCAGTAATACACACTGTGTCGTAAGCTCTGATGACTCATTGGATATATTTGAGAAGCAACAACTGACACAACTTATACAATAGAATAATAAGAGATTCATGATGTTTTCTATTATTTTTTTTTAAGTTTAATATGCAGAAAACAGATTTTATCTACAGGAAATAGCCTATAATCTATGTATAAAATTGGCTTTATTTAAAATGGCCAGAAGAGCAAAATTAGATGGAATATGACAAAGTAACTAGACTCCAATAACAGAAAGATTTGGGGTCCTATTGTCTCTCCCATAGAACTCCACAAGGTTTTAAATCCCTTTTTGTCATGATTTTAAACAAAAATCACAAGAATACAGCACAACACTTTAAAAGAGAAATAATATTTAAAAAAAAAAAACTAATCACAATTTCAAATTCATAGCTATAGTTCCCTACCTTCTTTTCCCTTGCCATGTCTCTTAAAACAGAGTCCAAAATAACGTCTCTATAATTATTATTATGAGAAACTGCGCCTATCAATCTGCCTGACAAGCATGGTGAGTGGCAATTTCCTCCCATAGAATAAAGAATCCTTGGGAGAGGCGTTTGTCCAGCAGTGGACTTCTAACGGCTGGATTTAAATGATGATTTCAAATAATCACCATCTTTCGACTGACATGTCGTGATGCTAAACATTTGCTGTCTGATGATAACATTATATGATCAATATTTTAACATTCCCATAACATTTTACTGATGATGACAAAACTTTTGCAGAGGAGAAGGAGACCAAGAAGGAAGAGTCCGAATCAGAAGATGAAGACATGGGCTTCGGTCTCTTTGACTAAATACATTTATAAGGTAAGGACATTATTTACATACAAATTATCATGTATTTATCCCTTATGGGGTAGACAGAGCCTATGGTCATAGGACTGAAAGGCTAAGTTTAGCATGTTGGTGGGGAAGGTGAAAAACGGAATCAAAATAGTGATGGGTTGCTAGCCGCATTGCCTATGATTTCTCAGATTTTGGCCCATCCCCTTGACCGACTTTTATGGTCTGCGTGGGAAGAGAAGCAGCTGGCACGATCTACGTTTACTGAGTGTGCGTTTCGGCAGCGCTGAGCCGCGCGTTCGAACTGCGTGACTATGAAACGCAACTGCTATCTAGTGTAATTGCAAGCGCACGCGTGTGGACGGCGCTGTTCAAACGCGTCACTTTGAAATCAGCCTAATGACGACTACCAGTAGTAACGGCTTAGCTTGTTTTCTGAAGCTTTGGCTAAATGTAGTATCATTAAAGAAAATATTAAAGCATTAAAGGAAAACAAACCACAGTTAGGCGCACAATTAGTGCTTTCGCATGTGAAGCAACCCCGGGCGCAGTCCCCAATTGGATGGGTGACCGTAAGTGGCATAAAAATATCTCTAACTCTGTGCTTCGGATGGTACGGTAAGCCGTTGGTCCCAGCTGTCATCAGTGATGTCAGTCATGAAGCTATGTCAGCCTTTAGTCAGCTTGAAAAATCTGACACGTGTTGGTCACTTACACACACGAAAAACAAAACAAGCACACAGTATTGTTTCTTCACGATAGTAATATTATAAGCACATACTATTTCTCACTCTCACTAATTGTTTTTGTTGCAGTACACGCGGCGTACGCGGTCGTTATTCCAAATATGTAAGCGTAACTTGACGGCGAGTATGTTTCTATGAAATATATTTGCTAAAACTTATCATTTGTTTTATTAAAATACCTAAACAGAAATGTGGGTTCGCCACTTCCTGGTCCTAAAGGGCCGCTACACTGGTTTGGCATGGACTGGCGTCGGGACCGCGCCACCTCGAGCTAGAACGAGCCATCTCTCGCGGGCGTCTAGTCATCTTATATCCCTACACATAAAGGTTATGTAATAGCTTGTTTTTAAATGAGGAGTCGCTTCCGTCGATATTTATAATACGTGCCAATCTAGTGTTGTCAAACATTCTAGCAGTGACGTGACCTCATACGTAGTTCAGTTTAATAGTGTACGTCAGAACCATAGAGATAATATAATCCCAGAACCGCAGGTCAACAGTCGTATTTAACTGTGAAATTGTGCCTAAAAATTACTTATCAATTGCTTATATTTGCTTATCATATTGACAAAATTGCTTATTTAGTAAATTAAAAGAATTCAAACATTTAAGGTTGACGGTCCATTCTGATGTCAGAATGGCTGGACGATTGCTGTACAGTAGTAACTGTGGAATTATTCAAATTTTCATAGGCCAAAAATTGCTTATTTCACATTGTATATACCAAGGCCATGTGTATTCTTCCTATAGCGCTAGCCGTGATTTTAAAGCCCTGCGCCTGTTAAAAAGTTGAAAGCAAAGTGACGTTTGTTATGAATTGATAAGTTGCGATAAACCGGAAGTGATGGTTTTTATTTATGCAATCGAAAGAACCTTAAATGTAAATACTTACAGATTTTTTAAATATTTTTATCAAGTTTCCAATTTTTAAAGAACTTTGAAAAAATAAATGCCAAATGTAGTGTTTATATAAGCTATATTATATAAGCAATATTCCCATGCTTAAGCACGGGAATATTGTTTATATAATATATTACATGTGATTAACCACATGACAATGTCAATGTTATTATCAACCTGTCAAAAAATTTTGACGTTGACTGCCAAGTGAGTCACTAGGTTGGGGAATATTTCGCTTCTTTCGGTTCTTTCGCTTGCATAAATAAAAACTATCACTTCCGGTTTATCGCAAATTGACAATTCCTAACAAACGTCACTTTGCTTTCAACTTTTTAACAGGCGCAGGTCTTTAAAATCATGGCTAGCCCTATAGGAAGAATACACGACCTTGGTATATACATTGTGAAATAAGCAATTTTTGGCCTATGAAAATTTGAATAATTCCACATAGTTACTACTGTACAGCAATTGTCCAGCCATTCTGACATCAGAATGGACCGTCAACCTTAAATGTTTGAATTCTTTTAATTTACTAAATAAGCAATTCTGTCAATACGATAAGCAAATATAAGCAATTGATAAGTAATTTTTAGGCACAATTTCACAGTTAAATACGACTGTTGACCTGCGGTTCTGACGTACACGTTTAATATCTATATGTACAGAAACGTACGCTAAATTAAAATCAAGAAAAAAGGATGAACCGATTTTGATTGAATTGAACCAATTTTAAAGCTATCTGTTCATAAATGCTGGTGTGTAAAGGGCGTTTCACACTGCCATCGTGTAAGAGGCTAGCGCATCGTTTCATATCTTTTCATACTTTGGTTTGGTTGTTTGGTTCACACCAGGGGTTGGAATACCGGTAAAATCCAGTACCGGTACCTCTATGAAACTACAGTACCGTTGGATTGGTACCGTTAAATTGTGACGATTATTTGTCCTTTTATTATTACATTTACTTTGAGACAATTTACTTTGCGTGCTTCCGCCACCAGTTAGTTCATGCAAACTATTGCTGGCCAGCCTTTTATTATTACGTGGTACGGGTGGTACCGGTACTTGGTAGAATCGGGAATTACTGTTTTCATCATTGATTGATATCATCGTTGATGGCAGTCGTTAAGCTATGTCAGATGTCTTTAGGCAGCTTGAAAATTTGACGCCAGTGTTACACAAACTAACAGTGATAGCAAATGAGCAGCGTTGCCGTTTTTGTTGTGTAGCGCTAGATGAGGGCCGAAAATGTTTAAAAGTCGATTTTCATGTGGGACGGCAACAAGGCGTAGGTACCGGTAAAATAAACGTTTAATTATTAACAAATTATATCGATAAGTTGTGTGGTACTCCCCAGCATGACCATAAACGCTTTTCTAATAACGGTAAGATGTTAAAGGTAGCTTGTATTATGTACGATTTTGTACCCCTGTTTTAAAATTTTGTACCGTTTCGGTTTCCGAGATATTCAATGTCCTGCTGGAAAGCATACTGCCTAGCATGACCAAGTGTAACCGATTATGATTTTCAACTAATTAAAATGCATTAAGATAGCCATTAATTTGTACTATTTTATACGCCTATTCTTAAATGTCAATCCATTACCGTTCCAGAGAATTAAGTATGTCGTGCCAGGAAGCTTTCTTCCCAGCATGTCCTCACACAACCGTTAGTAATTTTGAGTAACTGAAACACTCACAATATAGCTTTGAATTTTTACTCTTTTGTACACCTATTTCGGAATTTCATTCACGTTTAGTTTTAGAGATACGTAGGTCATGCTGGAATGAACTCTCCCTGGCATGACCAAACAAAATCAATAATACTTTTTCCAAAATTTAAAGCTGTGTAATATAGCTTAGATTTTGTACTGTTTATCATCCCTATTTTGATATTTGTTACGCTTTCTCTTTAGGAGTTGTAATGCAGATGAATATTTGCACCTTGTAACGTAATACACGTTACTTGTATTAAAAAAATAAATATTAGTAATATCTAATATACAATATATATATTTACAATAATAACTTATTAAAAAAAGAATACTTGCTTAATTAAAATATAAACTAACTGATACTTGAATACTATCTACAAATTATAAAACTTAAATAAACTGAAACTTATTCTAATATAAACTAAAAACATAAACACCGCACTAAATTCATACTCCTGATATTTTTATAGCAGTCTTGAAACATCATGGTTATCTAATATGATGAATATGAAAAAAAATATTATTCTAAACTTTGTTACAGTTTCCCGAAGAATGAAAAAAATAGGATGGAGTGGATTCGAAGAATTTTTAAGCGTAATTGGACAGTAAAATGTCATAGTCGAATTTGTTCGAAACATTTTACTGCCGATTCATTCATTTCGAATGGAAATATTAAATGCAGGCGATTGAAAGAAAATGCTTTACCTACTTTATATTTACCAAATTATAATGCAAAGGTAATAAGATAATTTACGGTACCGTTTTATTATTTATATCAAAATATATAATTATGAAAATAATAATATATTAAATACATATATAAATTTATAAATATATATATAAATATAATTTATATATATATAAATATAATTTATATATATATAAATATAAATTTCACAGCTGATGTATTTCTGTTGCCGCTATAACAACAAATACTAAAAAATAGAATAAAATAAATATTAAAGGGGGGCTCCCATGCAACAGACATGATTTTTTTGCAGTTTTTACAGATAACGGTACGGAACCCTTCGTGCGCGAGTCCGACTCGCACTTGGCCGGTTTTTTATTATAAAGATAGGGCATTTCCTATACATTTCTAGCATCTGTAACAACACTTATTTTTCGGTGGCCAATGCTGCCGCTTCCGAAACAGTCGCCATTGTACACGTCCACTTCGACCAAGCGCGGGCCGGCAAATAGTCGTCCTAAATCGTAGCGTTGCGATTACACTATCCTAAATCGGAGACAATTTAGGAAACAGAGCGGTCGGGACCTCCGATCTCGACTAAATCGGATCCAATCTACTCTCAGCGATTACATATTCCAATTTCCTAATTAGGTTTCCTAAAAATTGGATAGTGTAATAAGCGCATTACGCAAATGGCATTGTATATGCATCTCTTTCTGATGCTTTAACAATGCCATAAGTAAAAACAGTGTAGAATATTGTATTTTGTTGTTATTTTAACACGGTTTCTATGCTTTAAGCGACTATTATACCATCCTGAATCTAGGATCCGGAATTTAGCATCCGATAAGGACAAGAAATTCAGTCGTCAGAGCTCCTGATTACACCGTCCAGAACGTGTCCTGAACGGAGACTGCGCGTCCTGACTCCTTTAGGACATACTCTTTCAAATCTGTGGTCCTGACAGAGGCATCCGTTGGCCATCCTGAATGCGTGACAGGGACGCCGCTATACGTGCGACGCGATTGGAGATATTATCGTTTCGTTTCTAACGTATAGCGGCGTCCCTCTCATGCGGCGATCCTGAATTCCGGATGGTTTCACTTTACGCTTCCGTTATGCTTCCGATAAGGACGTCGGAAGCCATTCTGTCCTGACAACGGATCGGCGATTAAACTGTCCGTTGACTATCCGTTGACTGAATTCCGGATCCTGAATTCTGGATGGTCTAATTGGCGCTTTAGTTATTGTTCTGAGGTAAGAACTTATCTCTATGGTAAGAACTAATAAGCCAAAAATATTTACGCTAAAATCGGATTGCTATTTTTGAAATGTTGCCGTTCGTAAACGAGCGATTTTTCCATACAAAAATCACTCAATAGGCTAACAGACGGCGGAAGTTGCTTTCCAATTTAAAAAAAAAACTGTCGTGATGTCAAACAGTTGTAATCAAAACGGAAAAATAAATTTTAATCTTCATTTTGAACTCAGAACAATAACTAAATTTTGAACAGCTCGAATAGCTACACGTGGTTTGTGCACGTGATTATATACTCCTTTAGGACATAAGCGCCAATTAGACCATCCAGAATTCAGGATCCGGAATTCAGTCAACGGATAGTCAACGGACAGTTTAATCGCCGATCCGTTGTCAGGACAGAATGGCTTCCGACGTCCTTATCGGAAGCATAACGGAAGCATAAAGTGAAACCATCCGGAATTCAGGATCGCCGCATGAGAGGGACGCCGCTATACGTTAGAAACGATACGATAATATCTCCAATCGCGTCGCACGTATAGCGGCGTCCCTCTTACGCATTCAGGATGGCCAACGGATGGCTCTCTCAGGACGCGCAGTCTCCGTTCAGGACACGTTCCAGACGGTGTAATCAGGAGCTCTGACGACTGAATTTCTTGTCCTTATCGGATGCTGAATTCCGGATCCTAGATTCAGGAAGGTTTAATAGGCGCTATACTCTTTCAAATCTGTGATATACTCTTTGAACAGCTAGGTATGTAGGTCTGTCTAGAACTGAGGTCTAGAAGTTTTAACGTATTTTTCAATGATTATTTAAAAGCTCTTTGCTTTGCAGTTCTGTATGAAAAATATCTTAAACTGGTTTTCTACAAACGAAACAGGTTGGTAAGGCATCGTTCATTTATTAAAACTATTTTCGAGATATATCTGTAGGTTCATACAGTAAAGTATCCATTTTTAGGATTTGAAGTTAATTTATCTTTATTATTGTAACATTAAGAGCTGTTTAGTTAGAAGTGTTATCCTCAACCGTTTATCCGATGGTAGCCGGTATTTTATCATTCACGCGCGCTCGTATGTCGACCTGCTACTAGTTTTCCCTCCGTTCATCCGAGTAAGTAGTATCCCAATACCTTTACTACCTTCCCAAATCCAACAAATTGCAATCCTTCCCCAGCTTAATGCTTCCGATGGGCAGCAGTGTCGGAAACTCAAGAAGCCAAAGAAACGCGCTCGTCAACCCACCTGCCAAGTGTGGAAGAGTAGAGGCAATATACTTCAATGGATCGAAGAATTCTTTGTCCAGCAGTGGACTTCTTACGGCTGAAATAAGTTTATGAGCTAGAGGTACACTCGACTAAAGATTTAAATGTTTCATCTTGACTTCTACTTGTTTATTTTAATAATTTTCTTTCTTTCTCCACTTTCTCCATCCATATCAATAGTTGAATTTATGGATTTATGGATGTAGTACCTACCTATCAAGGTTTAAGATGTAATCTAAGTCTTGGATGTTTATCTATATAATTATGTATTTGTTAAATATATAGTAGAATCCCATTTTTTCATCATCAGTTGAGTTAGTATCCCATAACACAAGTCTCGAACTTACTAAGCTAGCCCCAAGGCTAGCTCAATCTGTGTGATTTGTCTGTATATATTTATTTTATTTTTATTTAATTTCAGAATACAGGGATGTAGATACTTAAAGAGTAAGATATCTGATATGGTTCTTTTTCGTTACAGATGACATACTAAGAAGAGACTGAGGTTTCAAAATTTCACGATGTCTGTAGTAACTTTGCCAATTGAAGTTTTGACCATAATTATCCGAAATCTTGACACCAAATCAGTCTATAACCTGTATGAGTCTTGTGATTTCTTTAAAAATGTTCTTCGTATACCAGGTGTGGTGAGAAAATGTCGGTTTTCATTGAGCACTCTGGCAACTGTCAAGTCCTTCAATTTGGACTTCTTCAGAGATATCTCAGAGCATCTGAAGACAGTGGATCTGTCTGGCGTTCAGGACCTTAGCATTTCACCTCTCCTACTGGCCTTGGAGTATTTGAAAAATTTAGAAGACTTAGACGTAACCTACACTAACATAACAATGCAAGACTTTCTTGACATAATAAAAGTAAGACCGACATTGAAGAATTTGGCTATTAACTTCATGTTTGGCCACAGAAAGTTCAGATTCACAACTGATTTACTGTTAGAATATCAAGAAGCTTGCAAGGGGCTGGAAAATGTTCATTTCGTTGGCTCCAATCACAACTTGCTGTACGGGAAAGAAGCATTATTTATGCTGAATAAAGCTAATCTCCATACATATAGGATAACAATTTTTGGTGAGAATTGCGTTTACACTCGTAACAGTAGAAATCGAGCTGACTATAGGAAAGAATTGGAAGATTACGACAACTGGGAGGACATCACAGTGATGGGAAAGTTGACGTATTTGCATATTAATGCATATTTCAGACCGGGCATAGTAGGCGGTAATGTACTTAAAATACCTATTTTTAAGTTGCTAGATATGAACACATGGGAATCGATACAGCTCCAGAGATCTATCAAGACCTTTGTGCATGCATCACCATTAATGAAAAAATTCATTTGTGATAATTTTGCTATTAAAGTTGATGATTTGTCCGAGTTGTTTTCGGCAGTCGTTGGCGAAGTAAATGTAATGGTATGGAACAAGGAACGTTGTCAGTTTGATGGTAAATTTTATTCGAATTTGTTTAAGATCTTAAGAGAGCATTTGGTTTATAGTATAAATCCTTCTAATTTGGTACCGGTGCCTACAAAGTACAAGTGGTATCGCATAGAAGATGATCCAGGCACTGGGGAAAATTCACAGTCGAACTTTGAATTGAACTATGATAATGCTTTTATAGAAAAAGAAGATGTTAAATTGATGATTCGGTTTAAAGACAATTTAACTAGACCCATAAATATGAAGAATTGTGATCTTTTGAAAAGATTGACTTTCTTATCTCTGTTTGGAAATGTCAAATATACACCGGATTTTTTCAAAAACTTGTTTGAATGTGCAGATTCTTTGGTCACATTGGACATCTCAAATACAACGGGATCTTTCTCAGTACTAAAGATGTTTGAGTTTCTACCTAAATGTAAAAGTTTAAAAAACATATTACTTAAGTTCACTGAAATACATTACTTCCCTTTATTTGGATACTTAAGTGCCTGTAGGAATATAGAGAATATTCATTTAATAACAAATGAGGAATCCTACCATCCTTTGCCAGACCCAACAAATTTATTCACCAATTGTGTTAATTTGTATAATATTTATATACAAGGGGATATGCCAGGTAGGCAGAAAATGTTGGGAGTGTATGAAAAAGTGAGATCTCATTTGGGTAGAGATTATTTAAATATAGACATTGTCATGTCTGGGAGCCCAAATAATTGTGGCAGCCCATACTTCAGGGTATTCAACGTGTATAGAGATGGGCAAAGCACCGGGTTCCCGGTGCTTTGATAAAAACCCAATAAACACCCTTAAACACCCATAAACACCCAAAAAATCGGGTGTTTACTTTATTTGTCAAAAACGTTAGTAATATATGTAAAATATATTTTTATTAAATTGTAATGATCAATTCTACGTTGCTGTACGTTAAAATAATTTAAAGAAATGTTAGGTACGTACTTAATTAAATTATAGGAAATTTTAAAATGTTTACTAATAATAAAAACCAAGATGAAAATAATTAGTTCTGTGTTTTCATGTTGCAGTTGACCAACATGTTGATCTTATGCTTGCCGTAAATATTTTAAAGGCTTTGCGCCAAAGTAGAAAGAGACAGCATGCTGTGTCAGACCTTATGTTAGAACGCGTGCGGTAATGACTTAGTAGTGAGTCGGTGGACGTAATCAGGAGAATAAATAATTCTATTGAAATTTGAGTTTTTGATAGTTTTCTTTTTACACGACTTCAAAAAAAGGAGTGTATTGTTGTTTTTAAAGATTATGTTTGTATTAAAATATGTATAGGAGCATCTTATTCCACAATTACTTCAGAATGTGTCGAGGTATTATCTATCGTTATAATTCCTATACCATTTAACCTAAAAAAATATACCCTTTGTTGGCGCTCCACCCGAGCTACGACATTGGTAGTTACAGAAAAAACTTGTCATAAAAAATCGACATGAATGTCGTTTTCCAGGTTTCATGGGGTGTAGATCTCTAAAAGGACGTCAATTTTGGAATCCAAGATGGCGTACGCGACTTGTCTTAAAAAATCAACACTGGTGTCGTTTCCTAGGTTTTTGGGGTGAAAATCTCGAAAATGACGTCAGTTTTGGAATCCAAGATGGCGGACGCGAGTTTTGATGAAAAATCGACATGCGTGTTCTTATTTACGTTTTTTGGGTGTAGAATTGTAGATCTCAAAAATGATGTCAGTTTTGGAATCCAAGATGGCGGACGTGACTTGTCATGAAAAATTTGCATGGATGTTATTTCTTAGGCTTTTTGGGGTGCAGATCGTCGATTTTGGAATCTAAGATGACGGAGGCATGTTTTCATGAAGAATCCACATCGGTATCGTTTTCTACGTTTTTTAGGGTGTAGATGTCGAAAATGATGCCAGTTTTGGAATCTAGGATGGCGGACGCGGCTTGTCATGAAAAATCAACGCGTGTTGTTTTTTAGGTTTTTAGTGGTGTAGATCTATATTATAAAATCAGTTTTGGAATTCAAGATGACGACATTTTATGATAAATCATCATGGGTGTTGTTTCCTCGAAAATTACGTTATTTACACCCCAAAAAACCAAGGGATCAACACCCATGATGAATTACCATGCAAAGCCGCTTCTGCCATCTTGTATTACAAAACTGACATTATTTTCAAGATCTTCTTTCCAAGAAACATAGAAATCGTAACCCGTGTCGATTTTTTATGCCGTACGCCATCTTGGATTCTTAAACTGACAATCTTTTTGAGATCTACACCCCAAAAATTCTAGAAAACGACACCCATGTCGTTTTTTATGACAATAATAATAATAATTTCATTTATTCCTTAGAACATGGTAATACGATGACAATCACGATGTTACATGTTTATAGTGTACACATATTCTGCCATAGCTGGCGTAGGAAATCTATGAGTGAATTTTATTATAAATATTTTATTTAACGAGATAGATTATAAATACTGTTATTTTTATTACCATTGGATCGTCAGTCCAGTTATCTCAACATCACACAATGTCACATTTTCCATTAAATTCATTTAGTCTTTTCATTAATATTATAATAACACTTATCAAGAAGCCAGTTGAATAACATACATTTGAACTTATTATAAGGTGAGGCTTCTCTTATCTCCTGTGGCAACGCGTTGTACACTTTGATTGCCATACAAGGTGCATTATTACTAAGCATAAGCCTACGCTTTGGTACGAATAGTTTCGTAGGATTTCTACTATTATTTTTTCCGAGTACCGTGTCATTTAAAGGGAAAAGGTGTGGATGCTTTTTTTACAAATAGGCACAACTCGGATATATAGAGACAAGGAAGAGGAAGAATCTTAGATTTTTGAAACAAGGGTCTACAATGATCCCGATAGTCTGCTCCGTGGGGAGCTCTAATACACTTCTTTTGTATAAGAAACACGTTATTCATCTCTACAGAGTTTCCTCAAATAACCAGGCCGTACCGTACCAATTCGGGTCCGCCATCTTGGATTCCAAAACTGACGTCATTTTTGAGATCTACACCTCAAAATACCTAGCCAACGACACCCATGTCGATTTTTAATGACAAGTCGCGTCCGCCATCTTTAATTCCAAGACTGACATCATTTTCGAGATCTTCAAATTCCTTACCCAAAAGCTACCAACCAGTCAGTAAGAAAACATTCATACTGTCGAAAATCTTTTTTCATTTTTGAAGTCGGTTAAAAAGCAAGTATCAAATGAATCCTTCAAAACACGGTCAAAACAATAAGTAATTGTATTATCCAAAAAATGAATGTATTGTTCTTTGATCTGAATACGTCCACTTTCCTTGCCGTCCGTTCTCGAGAACACCTTGGCGCTGGCGCTTGCCTCTACCGCGTGCGCCTGCCTCTAAAGCCTGTCGCAGCCGCGCGACGCGCGTACTCCTTGCAGTAACTGTTATTACTCGCACTCGTATTGGAATCGTTCACTTCGAATACTCGCGGTCAACTGAATGACGATGACCCCTTCCGTACCCTTATAATAGTCTTGTCTCTAGAAAGTTCCATATAGTTTCGGTTCCGACTGCCAGAATATTCGATAGTGTGTATTCCCGCTAACCTAGAATACATATGTGTGAGCAAGATATAAGCTTTATGAGCGCGACAGACGGTGTTCGGATAAGTTCTAGACTATTCCATTCTGGGAGCTTCGCGACAATATTTAAATTATTGAGCCAGCTAACAGTCCAAAATACCCGTTTATTTTATCCTCTGGTCATGTCACCTCGCTCTATCGCAAAAAATATTTGATGAGGACATAAAACAAAAAGTTGAAAGAAGACCAATTGGACCTGAAGGGTTGGAACTGTAGCCCACTGTACCAGCTTAGTCAGGTCAAGAAGTAGCATAATTTTAGTAAAAAATCGTAAAAACCCAAAAATTTGGGTGCTTATTGGGTTTAAACCCAAAACACCCAAAACACCCGGTTTTTACCCAACTGGGTTTAAACCCGAGTGGGTGGATTGCCCATCTCTAAACGTGTATGAATTGCTACCTGTTAAGGCGAGGCCTCAAATGCTCGCTCGGCAAAGGACTGATCAAGTGCGCGCAAGGGATAGCGCTTGGTGGTTTAGCACGTGAATGATGAGATAGGAGATAGTCTCGAGTCGCTCAAAGAAAAAAACGTAAGCGCCAAATTCGTTATTTCTATTTTATATAAAATCAGACCGGTTAATTGTATTTTCATATTTACATTTTGATGAATTACTAATAACCTATCTTTTAGTCTAAAAATCATTATTTCATTTGTCGCATTTGAGCTACAATAACAAAAACTCTGCGAAGGAAGACCATTTTTCAAAAAATATTTCTATCGAAAAAATTTTATCAAAACGTGTTTTCATCTTTAATTTTTGGGGATGAAATAGTCAAAAATCATATCAGTCACGCCTGCCTGCGACACGGAGTGACCGGGTTCGATCCCCGGCCAGGTCAAGATGAAAAATGATCTTTTTCAGATTGGCCTGGGTCTTGGGATGTGTATATATGTATTTGTTATAAAATATAGTATCGTTGAGTTAGTATCCCATAACACAAGTCTCGAACTTACTTTGGGGATAGCTCAATCTGTGTGATTTGTCCGTATATATTATATTTATTTATTTATATATAATTTCGGCTGAAAACTGCTCTGGGATACTGTTCATACAGTGAGAATTTCATACATTCTTACAGAGCATTATATTTTGTATGACTGAACATACGAGAATGTCATTTTTGTAGTAGATATGTAAGCGTCATATTGTTAATTCATTCCTGTTTATTGTTAATTTGTTTTTATTGCGTGTTCGCTTTCATTTATACAGGGTGTTTTAACTCCCTAGAACGGGCGTAGCCAGGTTTAAGTATCGGGGGGTTCAAGAAAATAAAACGACTATAAGAAATAATAAAGATGTGGAAGATACTTATTATTTCGTTGATTGTTTAAATTCTTTCAGCATTATGTATAAATAAAATATCCTATAAAACACTTTTTAATCCTAAAATTATTCCTTTGGCTCATATTATTTTGGTATTTAAAATGATTCAATAGCATTAAAAAAAATTAAACCTTTTAAATACTTTTATTCCTAAAAACATGATTAAAAGTAACCGAAACTATAAAAAAAAATCATTTCGTATGAATACATGGAATAATTGTTGTGATCGGCAAACTACCTACACGGGCATCCACTTTTATTAAATAAATGATAACGAACACTATATTTTTATTATAAGTGATAAATGTGATACCTAATTATTATAATTCTCTTTTCTCATTAGTTCGACCATTATTTTGTTACATTGGGGGTTTCGCCCTAAGTTTGGTCTCAAGGAAACCTATGCTGAGTATTAGAGTTTATCCTAACCTACCCTCTGTGGCCAACTTTGCTTTGTTATGGCTCTATGGTCGAAAAAATAAGAAAAAGCATTCTCACTATTTCGACGGACGAACTAATGATCGAATTGAGTAGTGAGAACAAACTCTAATAATAAGTCTTCAGAAGCTTTAATAAAGGTTAATTTTGTAATACAATATTGTTTTATTACGATTACCACTACTTGAATCTTGAATGCCGTTTGATCAAACATCAATTGGTCGAAAACTTTTACTCGGTTGTCTACGAGACCTATATCTAAGTAGATGAAACTCTGGGATAACAAGTACCAGTGGCGTAGCTAGCGTGGGTGTCACCCTAGACACTGGGTTGGTTTGATTAATTTGAATTTAAATAATCAAACAAAAATTTGTCAACAACACTTCAGTGCTAGTGTTGCCTGTTTTTTTTTTAAATTATAATATTAGCAATAAAGGCAATGTTTAAGTAATACCGCGTAGTTTTGAACTTATGAACTATACTGAACTGGAATCTGAATCCCTAATGGAATACAGAATTGCAAAAAAGAAAGGTAAAAGTCGCAAATATAATTTGCTTTCCTTTCCCATACAAAGTCGCCGATCTTCTGGGCGAAATTCCTATGTAAGGTCTTTACCTTTAACAAAAAGGTTTTTTTTCGTCCTTTACCTTTTTTTCTTGCAATTCTGTATTCCATTAGGGATTCTCATACTAGGATTTCAGTAGATATAGTTCAGAGGTTTAAACCACGCGGTATGAAATTGAATTCATTAGCAAACTTTTAAGGAGTGAATGAGACCACGAATTTGAACAACTTTCACTATGGGACCGACTACGAAATTGCAAAAAGAAATCAGCTGTTCCATAGATTTTGGCCAAGTTATTCCACGTTTGTATGAAAAAGCAGAAAATTTTTTCCCGATGTCGAAGTTGGTCCCATAATGAAAGTTGTTCAGATTCGTGGTCTCAGTCACTCCTTAAACGTATGCTAATGAATTAAATTTGTATTATGTCCCGATAACTGTTCTGGTATATTCGTAGCACCGTTATTTCACTCCGACCAGCATGGAAACAAAGAAAACATGAGTAAATAATAAAGTCTTTATTTATGTTCACATCCTGAGTTCACATCATGCGCGGTGTCGCCGCTGTCATCTTTTACACCGACATATTCTTTGGGCGGCGCGCTTCATCCCCGCGAAATAATGTATCACTTGCTCCTGGAAACATAATGCCTTTTACAGGTGTGCGGTTGATTTTTTTACTAAATGTTGGATTAGGCATTTATCTCCCATCTCACCTGATGGTAAGTGACGATGAAGACGAGGACGTTACATGTTAAATTTATTGTTAGAAAACAAAATGTTAAATACATACATTCATAGTATCACGTCTTTTTCCTTTGCGGGGTAGACAGATCCTAGGTCTATAAGACCTTATGGCCAAGGGCAATGCCGGTTATTGGCGTCTTTTTTTTTTCGCGCGGCCACTGACCAAACCTTGCTTTTCTTGTAGACATAGATAGCATACTTAACAAAACTTATTATGACATATATACCTCTGAACTCAGTCCGAACTGAGTTATTTGAGTTTAAAATTCGTAAATAATCATGTATTTTATTTGGCAATTTTTATCATAATCGCGAGTTTAAATGAAAATATGCAATAAAACAATTATCTTTGAACATTTTTATTATTACTTTACCCCTTTGAGGCCGGCCCCCACCATCTGCACACCTTGTTTGAGTTTAGTTGTATTGGTGAGTCATCTTTCATTTTGCGAACAAAGCAGATAAAAGCCTAGTATACACAGATATATAGTATCCCTACCCTTCCCCCGCCTCCTCTCTGCCAACCCTGCGCACCACAGTGCAGGTATGTACTGCCCATTCTCTCTTTTCACAATATATCCAAAAATAAATTGCCAGTTAATTTTTAAGTGTGTTTATTTAATAATTCTTAACTCTTATAACTATTACAGTATATGGTATAACTCGCAACCAATTAAGATTTTATATTATTTTGTTGTTATAGTATGAATAGCGTAAAAGAGGTTAACAATAGATTCGTTTTACCTATAATAATATTTGTTTGATTTTAGTCATGACACAAAAACTACAGGTAAAAAACATATACTGGGTGGCGCAAAAGTACTGGCACTAAAGAAAATACTTTTATTTTTTTTATATGACATTTTCTGTCATTCTGTTTTTGAAAATTGTGTAGTGAACAAATGTAAAATACACTGAAAATAAACATGGACCGTTTTACTCCCCAAGAACGTGGAATAATTGTGTCAATGTTCTTACGGAATAATTCATCAGTGATAAGAACACAACGTGAATTTCGTCGACGATTTCACCACCGTCCGGCACCGATTGGTCGCACAATTCGACGCTTTGCCACACGCCTTGAAGCAACTGGCTCAACATTGGATAGACCTAAGTCTGGGAGACCAAGAACAGGCCGTTCAGCTGAAAATATCGATGCTGTGCGCGAAGATGTGGAAGAGTGTCCAGAAACATCAACGAGGCGACGTGCCACGCAATTGGGCATTTCCAGACGGACCCTGCAGCGTATTTTGGTGAAAGACTTAAAGATGTTCCCGTATAAAACTCAAATGACTCATCAGCTGCTGCCTGCTGACCACCGAGCTCGTCTAGATTACTGCCAGCGCGTCATAAACCTCAACCTTGAAGAGGATGATTTTCCTTCAAAATTGGTTATGAGTGACGAAGCGCATTTCCATCTCTCAGGGCATGTCAATAAGCAGAATACTCGGTTCTGGGGCACTGATAATCCGCGCATTATTCAAGAAACACCTCTACACCCACTAAAAGTTACTGTATGGTGTGGCATCTGTGTTGACAGAGTGATCGGACCCTACTTATTTTTTCGAAGACGCTGGAGGCAATGCGATAACTGTCACTGGAGAACGCTACAGAACCATGTTACGAGAGTTTTTGATACCCAGTTTGGACGAATTGGGGCTGGAGCACATCTGGTTTCAACAAGACGGCGCTACGGCACACACAGCGCGCGACACTATGGACTTAGTGAGGGACGCTTTTCCAGGCCGAGTTATCTCTCGTTTTGGCGATTTGCCTTGGCCTGCAAGATCACCCGATCTGACCAGTCCAGACTTCTTTCTTTGGGGTTTTTTGAAATCTCGGGTGTATGTGAACAAGCCACAGACTCTCGCAGCTCTAAAAGAAAACATTCGTCAAGAAATAACGAACATATCGCAGGAAGTGTTACGGCAAGTTATGCAAAATGTCATAAATAGGGCTCAAATGTGTATCAACTCTGGAGGTCACCATTTAAAAGACATCATCTTTAAATCCTAATGGTACGAAATTTAATGGCACAAATATACATTTAAAAAAACCTAAATCTAGTTTTCTAATTTAGAAAAAATGTTATAGCTGAACCAAATAGGGTCTTTACTTTTGCGCCACCCAGTATATATACATTGATCGAGTAAGTACTTTTATTTGTAAAACATCAGGTTTACCTACATAATAAGGTTATTGCAACAATAATATAGGTGTGGTGATATACAGCACAAAAGAAGATGTGAACAGGGAAATAAGCATCTCCCCCATGCTAAGTACTATAAAACTGACATGACGTGGGAACAGCAGCCAAGCGTTCGTTTGCCGATAATGCAACTGCAGTAATGGGCGCATATAGCTTGCCTGCCTCCCATACCACCTTCTATTAAAATATATGTATAATAAATTCGAGATTGATTATACCTTGATTGTATTCGCGCCCTTCGCAACCATGGATTTGTGACTGTAATATTATGTTCTTCGAGACTTTCTAAGTCCATATCTCTACATACTTCTATTCTCCGTAATAACTACGAGCTTGTTTGATTTGATAAGTTCCCAAGGCATAAATAATTAACTCGTCCATACTAATAACAGGAAAGTCATGGACTATGTGATTAAAATCCTTTGCTGTATTCGTCAGGAACACTGCTCTTCTTGCGTTTATATTTTTACTAATGATATAATCGCCTAGATAGTTCTCAGTTTCTGCGGTCGCTTCTATTGCTAATAATATTGCTTCAACCAATCTATGATCACTCAGAGGACGCCCGAAGGCATATAATACTGTAATATTTATAACTTCTTCCCAAAAAATCTATCAGGAATTGTTGGAAGCACTGCGCAGTCAAAGGGTAGGATCTTCTTGTACTGTTATTACTTCTACTTATACTTCGAAGACAAGCAATGCACTGTCTACGATCCATCTTTGTACACACGCACATACAATATTAGCAATCAGAGTCCGTAATACACAAGTCGATTTACTACACAGGGGGAATATCAGTAAGGTCCATATAACAAGCCAATCCACAAAGGTAAGATATCAATTTCGGAGTCAATTAAACAGGCCAAGTCGTCGTTTAATCACTCCTATATAAAAACTGGAATTACATACGCGTACGACACGAAGACAGAACGGTGAGTGAAATTGAATCATTCCAAACGCTTGCTTTCACGAAAAAAGAGACAATCAAATCTGAGATTGCACCTGTGAAAGCAGGAAGGTAATAGATACCTGCTGAGTGGCGCGTGGAGATGGCGGAAAGGAGGTGGGGGAAGGGATTAGCGCAAGGACACTAGCTACATGTGTACCCACGGATAGATCTGCTTTGTTCGCATAATGATCGATGACTCACTAGTACCACTAAACTCGCCGAACAACGTTTGCTGTTGGTGGGGAAGGCCGCAAATGGGTAAAGTGATAATAAAAAAGTCCAAAGATAATGTTTCATTGCATATTTCAATTAACCTGCCACTTTTTTGACGAAAATTGCCTTCTTAAATATATGATTTTTACTGATTTCAAACTCAAATAACTCAGCTCGGACTGAGTTTAGAGGTATATGTTTCATATTACGTTTTGTTTATTATGCTATTATCTATAATAAAAACAAGGTTTGGTCAGTGGCCGCACTAAAAAAAAAGACGCCACTTCTCATAGTCGAATCGGCATTGTTCTTTAGCATGTTGGAGGGCGTGTAGATGGAAAACAATATAGCGGCAACAGGTAGACACTTGAAATTACATAATATTTAGTTATTAAAGAGGGGCTTCCATATAACAGATATGATGTTTTTTGCCGTTTTTTATAGATAACGGTACGGAACCCTTCGTGCGCGTCCGACTCGCGCTTGGCTGGATTTTTATAAGCATCCTTACTAATATTATAAATACGAAAGTAAGTTTGTTTGTTTGTTACGCCGTAACTACTGAACCGATCATCATGAAATTTTGCATACAAGTTCTCTGGAGTACGGAGAAGGACATAGGCTACCTTTTATCCCGGGATAAAGTACTATTCCCGAGGGATCGACATTGACGCGGGCGGAGCCGCGGGCAAAAGCTAGTCTTAGATAAATCAAAAAGTGAATTAGGGAGCCAAAAATCGGGCAGAGGACGCAGGGCAGTGTGATTCGATTTGCACGCAGCAGAGTCGGTAATACCTGCATGAGGTTGAAGCACATGGCCACGAGGGCCATGCCCAGCATCAGGTACATGGAGCACACGATGAACGACGTCTCGATGCGCGGCGTGTACACCCTCTCGCCGGGGACGAAGTCGCCGAACCCAATACTGCGAACACAGACACCAGTCATTCATCATCATCATCATTGATGATGTGGTACTGTGGTCCCTTATCATTGACATAGGGCTCGCAGAAGAATTCTCTACTTCTCGCAGTCCTGGGCTGTGACTCATCATATCACAGCCGCAAAAAAGCCACTGCTGGACAATAGTACAGGATCCGGCTGCAAAATCAGTACGTTCATCATGTGGTTCATCAAACTAATTTTTTTACATATGGACATGAATAGGGGAATACACTTTTAACAAGGTGCCAATCAAAAAGTGCCCGCAAATACTTTTAATTAAAATAATGACATAAAATTAAGACTAATTCTTATACTACAGGGCCGGATCTTAGACTACAGGGGCCTCTCCCAAGGATTCTTCGTTCCATGGGAGGATATTGCCATACACACCACGCTTGGCAGGCGGGTTGGCGAGCGCAGTTTCTTGGGTTTCTCGTACTTCCGACTGCTGCCCATCGCAAGCATTAATCTGGATTGGAATTTTGTTGGATTTGGGAAGGGAATGAATGGTATTGGGGTACTGCTCATTCGGATGAATGGGGGAGAAGCAAGTAGCAGCTCGGAAGGCCGGGAGCGCGTCATCATCATCATCATCATCATCAGGTCCTTTTTTGTCTCCACTACAGAAGCACGACCCTCTCTGTACTACTAGGGCCAGAGCAGCCAGAGGACTACGGGAGCGCGTACCCGGTGCCATATCTGCAACCACTGGACAGGCAGTTAAGGATGACACCCTGACCTTCATTGAGACACCAATCATCATCATCATCATCAGGTCTTTTTAGTCTCCACTGCAGGAGCATACCCTCTCTGTACTTGGCCAGAGCAGGCAGAGGATTTGGCCTACACTCTCCTCGCGGGCCAGACGGGTTGGAGAGGTGATATCATTTTTTTTTTTTTAGTAAATAAATATATACAGACAAATCATTCTGTTATTAGGCATCAGTGTGTCAGTATGGTTGTCAAAAATAATCGGCTCATCGGACCTAACGATTTAGTCCTGTTATTTAGTGGTAAGATTTCAGAAAACCCATATTAGATTAATTTCTATCCACCATTGAATTAGAAAAACTTACGCACTCATAGACGAAGCTAGCTTGGCCGCGTCAAGGTCATGGGGTGGTGTCAAGATATCTAAAGAACGCTATGGTGTCAACATAGCGGAGGTAGGTAGGCACCGTTCGCGACAGCAGCTCGCCTCGCTCGCTTTGAAAATTTACTCCAGTGTTTTTTTCTTCACTTTTCCATTTTACCTGCACCACTTTACTACACAACAAGTATTTTTTTCTTAATGCGTTAAGATTTCGCCGATGTTCACAAAAAATATATCGTTAAATGCTTTTATCGACGCGTCCTTCCATCACGGGGCGCGTGGCAGACTAGTTCGCGAAAAGATATACTTTTTAAGCCCCGCCCGCTTTGATCTACTTTGCGTGGTGTCAGTTTTTGAGCGCAATGCTGCTTCCACAGTTTTTCTAATTCAATGCTATCCACTGAACTAAAACAGGGATACTCTAATTAAGAAATAAAATATGGTGAAAAAATGAATCAGCGTCTTTAGCTCTATAAGTACGACCTACTCTCTGCCAATTGAGTTACCGCATGTTCAAACCTCGGCGTCGACAATCTCCACCATATCCCATTCCCTTTAGAAGCATTAAGGCTTGCGTATTTGATTCAACTCATTTTACAATGAATTTTATTTCTTAATTTAATTAGAGTTATCAAACTAGCATTGTGAATGCAAAATAAACACTTATAAACTTTCTATATATTAGTTATTTTCAAATTCATTGTAAAATGAGTTTGCTGTTGTTTCTTACGATTTTGGCGACGATGGCTCTTATCGTCAGGTACATGATGGGGACAGGTATCTGCTCGTCCATTGGTTAAGTTAAACTAAGAATTTGAGTGCTAAAAATGTCCTTACCTACTGAGCGATATGAAACAAAAGTAGGCTCCATCGAGCTGGTCCCATTTCTCCCACAGTCCAAATATCATTGAGCCAAACATTATGTATCTGGAAAAAATACAGATATCAAACAAACTAAGCATGAGGATCCGAGATACCTGACCAGGCTCTTTGCTTATATCTTGAAATTTTCTTATAACCAAAAATTATTAAAATAAGATGAAAATATACATTCAGCAAGATTTTAATGAAGACTTTAGCTCGGACGAAGAATGACATATCTGCGAGGAGGACGTTGGCTGGGTGATGGCTGCTCATAACAAGGACTAATGTTTTGAGGGTGGCTGCGGCGTGTTCTTCGCTAGAAGTAAATTGTTCTTCGGGTGTGTTTAGAGCCTTTTGCTTTGGACACCGACGACGACTTATATATCTTTCAAGGAATAAATGATTTATTAAAAGATGATTTATCATTATGACGACAATCTTTTTTAAATACAAGTTCTTAATAGTTCTCAATATACTTAGTTATTTTTCTCTATCCTTACTTCATTATTATTACAAAGTCGCTTACCGCGGTCTGTCTGTCTCTATGTATGCTTAGATCTTTAAAACTATACAACGGATTTTGATGCGTTTTTTTAATAGATAGAGTGATTCACGAGGAAGGTTTATATGTACTTTGCACCCGTACGAAGCCGGGCTCCGGGTCGCTAGTAAAATTATAAACGCGAAAGTTTGTGAATATGTATGGATGTTTGTGACTCAATTATGCCAAAACAGCTGAATGGATTTTGACAATATTTTGTACACAGATAGGCTATTAAACGGGAACAGTACTTGGGATGAAAGGTAGCCTATGTATTAAACGTAGGCTACCTTTCATCCCGGAAAAGTACTGTCTCCGCGGGATCGACACTAACGTAAGCGGAGCCGGGCGACAGCTAGTAGTCCATATATTTCATTTTCTAAACCATCGAAGGATCCTCAACACCCATACTCACCCGACCATAATGAACACACACACACTGATGGGCACCGCGATGGTCTGAGCGTCGAAGGTGATGTAGCTGAACTCGCTGGTGGAGGGGCTCCCGTGCCTGAAGTGAAAGATAAAAACATTTTCAACAAAAGGAATTGCTTGCGTCAAAAGTGCTGGCGGAATTCCACGACATGCCTTACTAAACGACATAATTCGAAGAGCTTTAGCCACTGTCAATGTTTCATCAGTTTTGGAACCAAATGGAATCTTCCGCACCGATGGCATGCGACCAGATGGTCTTTCTTTAATCCCGTGGCGACAAGGCAAATGTCTAGTTTGGGATGCCACTTGTGTAGATACTTCAGCTCCATCCCACATACTAGCCAGTATTCCAGCCAAGGCAGAGCAGCTGCCTGTGCTGCTGAAGCTAGCAAAAAGCAAATATACGCGGGATTGACCGACAGCTTTATATTCTTGTCCTTTGCTGCAGAAACTTTAGGTCCCTGGGGCACTGAAGCCAAAAAATTCTATAAGGAATTGACAACGCGTCTCATCGAGGTAACTGGTGATCCAAGAACTGGCAGTTTTTTGCACAACGTATCGGGGAAATGCTGCCAGCATTTTGGGTACTTTGCCTCGATATGGTGCGTTGGAAGAAGTTTTTTATTTATACGTTATTTATATTTTTTTATATTTATGTTGTTTTTCATTATGTGAATAAATGAAGTATTTTGTTTAAGAATTGGTTGTCTCTAACTATAGTCGGCTTGCGGACGATCATTTTAAGTGATAACGATGGAAGAGGGCAGGCTTCATCGATAATTTAATACGTTATCACGTCATAAAAAGGAGTGCGGTCTAGGAAAACTTGTCTAGAACAAATTTTCTTACGCTTTTTCTTGAACTCCGAGTTATTCGGAATAAGATTCGCCAGCACCATAATCCTGTGCACGCTATAGAGGTAGGCAACGTGACACCCCGTCATCAAAGAATACAAGATGCCGTAGCGTGTGAAATAGATTTTTTGATTAAATCCATACTAATATTATAAATGCGAAAGTAACTCTGCCTGTCGTCTTTTCACGCTTCAACCGTTGAACCGATTTGGATAAAATTTGGTATGGAGATAGTGACATAGGCTACCTTTTATCCCGGAAAAAAGTACTTTTCCCGATGGATCGATATTGACGCGGGCGGAAATGCGGGCGTAAGTTAGTTATTAATATATTGATTACAGTAGACTATATGAATAAAACAAAAATACCTATAATATGGCTCCGACCAGCCTCTGAGTCTAGGGTCCACCCAGCCCCTAACCCTGGGATCTTCTGACCAGCCCCTAAGCCTGGGGTCCCGCGGGTCCATGGGGTACCGACACGGCTGCGGCATCGATACACTGCGCAGGTATTCTGGCCTTCTGGAAACAAAATGACATTCATAATATAATTTTACACAACTGCCCAAAAAAGGACTGTAATATTTTTAGAGTTCATGTATATATGTTTCTTTATGTCGCCATAAAGCTTCCGGTAGCCGCGTAGAGTACGGTAGAGTAGACGGTAGGGTCATCATCATTTCGAGTAGGTGTCACGGTCAATCGACCTTGCACACCCTGGCGTCAGAGTTCTACGGAACCGCCTCTCGGCCTCTGAAGTGGTTCCTTTAACGACTACCAGATGGCAGCCGGGACCAACGGCTTAACGTGCCTTCCGAAGCACGGAATCATCTTTATTATCAGACAATCAGGTGATTCACGCCTGCAATGTTCTAGCCAAACTGGAAACAACTAAACAAAGTATGCTTTCTTTAGGAGCTAGAGGGCGCTGTCGTCCTGTTAATGACGCCTCCGTGAAAAATAAATGTTTAATAAGTTTAATACAAAGTTTTTGACAAGAATTTATGTGGAGTACATGTATTGGACTGTGTACGATAAGTGTTAACGTTATTTACAAGTGAACTACTGTGTGAAGCAGCGAAAATAGTGATTTTAATTCTGATGAACTGTGACACTGTAGGCAATATGGCGGAAACATGATAAAACAGCATCTATAACAACATTGTGCTACGAACTTGTATAAACGCTGAAAATCTTGCATGCGATCGATTTTGAACCGTGTTTATTACAAAACTCAATTTTTCGCAAAAGTGTGCGTTGTTTAATAGCTATTTTTGGAGTATATCTCAAAATTACGCATCTTCCTACGTACTATTTTTCATACACTGCCATCTATCTTATAACCTAGGAATTTGTCCCTACATTTTTTGCATGTTGCCTTGGATTTAGGTGGTGTGTGCTGTCATTGATAATTCTGTAAGTTCAGTATTGTCTCAAAAGATGTCGCCACGAATACCCGATTATGGCCCGTGTGCTGCATGTTTACAAATAATAAAGACACGCTTGTTTCTAAAATGTTGCATGTGCACGAAACTCTATGATTTAAAATGTGTTAATATAAGTGAGAAGAGGTTCTACAATACAATGACTATTGAGCACAAAAGCAATTGGCAGTGTCAGGAGTGCAAAAAAGCGCCTAAAAAAAATTGCTCTAAGACAGACACACCGTTAAAGCCACAAGAACCGGCGTGCAAGGCTGCCAAATCAAGCAATTATCATTCCATTATTGCACCTTCCCCATCATCGTCACCGCCACCACCCACTGCCTGCTCTGATATCACTGGTCAGACAGTTATTACAAATGAACTGCTATACAACGAGCTGCGCCTCTTGCGTGAAGAAGTGAACGCCCAACGTTCTGAAATTCGTGAGCTTCGCAGCTTTATCACCACGGCCGTGGCGGGATGCAACCAAAAAATTGATGAGCTGTCGGACCGTGTAAGTGCTGTGGAATACCAGCGGCGGGACGACACCAACGAAATATCTGAGTTGAAGCAGACTATCGCCGATTTAAAGTCGGATATCAATGATCGCGAGCAAGAGTTTCTCCGCAATGATGTTGAGATTGCGGGAATCGCAGAAGATAAAAATGAACGTGGCCTCCATTTAATATTAGCTGTAAGTCAGAAACTGGGCGTCCGGTTGGAGGAGAAGGACATCGTGAGCGTCGAACGTGTCGGCCCTGTGAGAACGGCATCACATGATGGCATGGTCATTCCTCGCCCACGCCCCCTGGTGGTGCGATTGGGGCGTCGCGCACAGCGTGATGACCTTCTGGCTGCGGCTCGTGTACGACGTGATGTGACAAGTGATGGCTTGGGGCTGAACACGGAGCCCCGTCGCTTTTATATTAACGAAAGACTGACACCTACGAATCGGAATATATTTTTTAAAGCACGTGAAGCCGCAAATCGTTTTCAATGGAAATATATATGGACAAGCAACGGAAAAATTTTTGCTCGTAAGGAGCACGGCTCGCCACGGTTTCGGTTACGTTCTGAAGCAGATTTAGCAAATGTTTTTGGACTCTGATAAGGTTTGCTCGTAACACTATTTTCTACATTACCCTTCTTTATGGGTATATTATAAGCATAGACATTCTTACTTCTTTACATAATTTTTATAGTATAAAAAACTGTCTCTTGTTTTCGTATTCTTTGTATAACTCGTATTATAATTTTGTTGTAAGCGTTTTTATATATTACTTAGGTATTAACATTATTATTCAACCATGCATAGTGCAATTTCTCGCTGTGCCAGAAATGTTTCTAATGTTCATCTTTATTGTGTTTCAACTACATCGTATTTACAAAAATATTTTGTTATTTCAGAAGTATTTTAGAACTAGTTTTTACAAAGTGGTATTTTGCAAATTAAAAGCAAGCAATACGCATACGCAGGAGAAAATTTATTATTTTTACTCAGAAAACATACAACATTCAAAATATATATTTTGCGTAGATCAACGTAATATTAGCTTACTTCGACTTCTCATTTTGCACTGTAAGTTTAACCAAATTGTATTTTCTTTTGTTATTCAATATGTAAAAAACCGAAAATTATCCTTAGGGCTGCTAAATCGTGGTTCTCTTGGTGCGAAACACGAGGAATTTGTTGTCGCTATGGTTCAACACGATGTAGATATCATGGCTATTAATGAAACTTGGCTTAGAGAGGGGGAAGATGCCCGCGCACCAATGCCACCTGGGTACCAGTTGCGTTACATCCCTCGGCCTGCTTCATGCCGTCGCTCGCGTGGCGGTGGCGTGGGCTTTTATATAAGAAATGGAATTAATGCTAGACTTATTGGACACCCTCCCGCCACGCGTGTAGAACAAATGTGGCTAAGTCTCAATATAGAAGGCGTAAAGCTAGCCATAGGCACAGCATATCGACCACAATGGCTAAATATTGATATTTTTATTGATGCCCTTAGTGAAACAATTTCCTCATTGGGCAGTTTTGACTCTATTATTTTACTCGGGCATTTTAATGTTGATCTCTTAAAATCCGAAGATTATCTCACAAAAAAACTTGAAGATTTTCTAAAATATATAAATTTTTCTCAATTTGTCATTCAGCCAACTCACTTCACTACTCATAGCGAAACTTTGATTGATCTAGTCTGTTCAAATACGCACGTTTCTAACACGACTGTAACTTACATACCTGATCTTAGTCATCATGCATTTATATCCTGCAATCTCAATGTTAAAAAACAGAAACCCACACCAAATTGTATTATGTATAGGCCGCTTAAAGATATAAATTTGGGTGAATTCAATAAAGAGGTGGGGCATTTTCCTTGGGCTGATTTAGAAGCGGATAATGTTAATAACATGTTGGAGTCATTCAACAGCGTTATTTTATCTATTTTTGACAAATTTTGTCCTGTTAAGCGTATTCTTATCAAGGATCAAAGTTATCCATGGATAACTTACAATATAAAAGAAATGATAAAACTACGTGATAAAGCTTTTGTTAGATATAAAGAAACAAAATTAGAAATTCACAGAAAATATTATAAAGATTTAAAAAGTATTGTAGCTACCGCAATTCATAAAGAAAAAATAGCCTACTTTAATCATCACATCAATTCATTGCACAAAAATCCGCGCCTATTATGGAACAATATAAAAAAAATGTAGCGCAATTCAATAAAAATAATTTTGAATTACCCTCGCATTTAAACAATCCTAATGAAATAAATGGTCATTTCTTAAATACCCTTGGAAATAACGATCCAAATAATACCTTAGTACGTCAATTCAGCTCAAATCAATTTTGTTCTTCCAAGTTTAGACTCAAGCCTGTAACTGAAACAACCATTGGTAATATAATTAAATCAATTTCAACCAATGCAAAAGGTACTGACGATATCACACTAAATATGGTGTTACTCACTCTACCCCATACGTTAGCAGTTATTACAACCATAGTTAATAAATCCATAGAGACGGGAGTTTTTCCCGAATCATGGAAAACTGCCATTGTAAAATTGATTCCAAAAATCCAACATCCTGATAATTTTAAAGACTTACGCCCCATTAGTATCTTACCATTTATGTCAAAGATTGCTGAGAAAGCTGTCTGCATGCAGCTAACTCAATATTTAGAGGAAAATAATATCTTACCAGATAAGCAGTCGGGTTTTAGAAAGTGTCGAAGCACATCTACTGCGTTGATAGATGTCGTAGACGATATACTTGCGCGCCAAGACGTTGGTGAGGCTACATTATTGACCATGTTGGATTTTTCACGCGCCTTTGACACCATTAATCATTCAGTTTTATTATCCAAACTTAAATTTTATGGATTTGATGAGAACGCATTAGAATGGTTTGCTAGCTACCTAACCAAACGCAAACAATACGTTGAAACGAGTAATACTAATGGTTCAGTCACTGTTTCAACTGTCAAAGAAGTTGATAGAGGAGTCCCCCAGGGATCCATTTTGGGACCGGTACTTTTCATTCTATACACAGCTGATATCACAAATCAAATTAAAAACTGTCAGCATCATTTATTCGCTGACGACCTTCAGATATATTTATCTTTTAAACCTAAAGCAATAAACCAGATAGTTGATAAACTAAATACAGACTTAAATAGCATAGCTCAATGGTGTGATCAAAATAACCTTGTCTTAAACCCATCAAAATCTAAAGTTCTATTATTAGGATCAAAAAGGCAAATACAGGATGTTACTACTCGTGATCCACATGTGTACATTGGACGAGATCGATTAGAAATTGTCACACAGGTTCGAAACTTAGGTATATTAATGGATGGGAGGTTGCAGTTCGAGGAGCACATTTCACAAACAATGCGAAACTGTTTCTACCGACTCAGTGTTCTTTACCGTATTCGTGAGTGCCTAAGTGTTGATATGCGTATTAGGCTATGTGAAACCCTAGTCTTATCTAAGTTAAATTACGCCGATAACATATTCGGCCATTGTCTGTTGGCCCGTACGAAAAGAAATATACAGCGGATTCAAAATGCTTGTGCTAGATTTTGTTTTGCAATTCCTCGTCGTTCACATATTACACCCTTTCTTAATGAAAATAAACTATTAAATATGACAAATAGGCGAACACTACACTTTGCGTCATTGATTTTCAACGTAATGCATAATGGCCAGCCATCTTACTTGTTTAATAAATTAAAATTCACACAGGGCAAGATGAGAATCGCACCAGTATTATTAGTTCCCCAGCACAGTACAGCTGCGTTTCGTGGCAGCTTTCGTTATGCTGCCACGAAATGCTGGAATAACTTGCCACCCCCAATAAGAAATTTAAAATCTGTTTACTCATTTAGGCAAAATCTTAAGAAGTTTTTACTTAATGATCAAACTAGTACAAGCAGCTGAACTGTGCTATTTAAATTATCTAACAAATAAATATAGGTATAAATGTTATTTTGTTTAATTTTGTATACGTCATAATTATTAAATATTGTTCACGTGACGCAGTGTCACATCTCCCGTCCAACTGGCTTCCCTGAAAATCAGCGTCATGGCATACCTGCCATGACAACACAGCTGAGGGAAACCATTTTGGTGGTATAATTTGTTAAATTGTTTTATATTTTGATTTTGTAATTGTTTATACACCAAATAAACATTTTTCATTTCATTTTTTTTCTTTCGGTGGGCATCGAACCCACGACCACCGGGTCAACAGGCAAACGCCTTAACCACTGGACCACGGAGGTTGTTAACTAGGGTACTATGTGACGGTAGGGTAGATACTAATGAACTATATCACAAGTGAACAGCATCGGTAGAGTACTAAACATGTGTAAAGTAGAGTGAATCCAGCAACGAGGGCAAGTTACACATTATACTACTACAACTATAGTTGCTGCCGTAATTACTGTAGTTTTGCGAGTTTTCAATATTTCGATCCAGTTACATGATACATGTTAATTTCGTGATGGTAATAAATATGTACGGACAAATCACACAGATTGAGCTAGACCCAAAGTAAGTTCAAGACTTGTGTAATGGGATACTACTCAACCGTACTAAATTTTATAACAGATAACCATCCAAGGTATCAAACAGGTATAGATAAACATCCAAGACCCAGGTCAATCTGAATAGATCATTATCCATTTTGACCTGACCGTCCTGAACCCAGGACCTGCGAAGCCTGGCATGATGACCACTACGCTACATGGGTTGTCTACATGGACCATAAGCACGAAGGGAATATCGAAAACTCGCAAATATTTCATACTTTGTTGGTAAACCATGCAAGTTTAAAAGCTTCTATACCACTTTTCTTTCCCCACCACTTCTTCCACTCTACCATGTATACCTACGCTCAGTAGAAGAAAATTTGAGTATTAGTGGCAGCTGTGGCAAGGAGCGGAGAGGAGAGGATATAATCCGTCTTTTCGTTCCTCCTCGTTCTTCCCATGTCAATCGTTGGAGAGAGGGATAAGGACAGAACATATTTTAAGTTTATTAGGCGTTTGATATTTTCTTATGAAAAAGGGGGTAAAATATCTATTCAAATTTACGTGTGACATTTACGTTACTAAAAGAGTATAGTGCACTGTACCGCTTACTCTACGAGTGTACCGGAAGCTTAACTTAACAACAAAGACATTAGAAATGGCAAGAGGGCCTTAATGGAATGATAAAGATCGTTTTCCATCATGACCTGACCGGGGATCGAATCCGGTTAATCTCATGTTGCAGGCTGGCGTGTTAACCACTGCGCCACGGAGCGCGCCAAAGTAAGAAGTCCTAGTGAAACTTTGACGAAAGGAGGAGTTTCTACTCAATTGTGTTGTGTTAGTGCTTGAAATGAGGGGACTTTGTTTTCATAGAAATAACGCGTGATAGCCGTGTGGTTTCCGGCAGAGTAGAAAAGGACCACTTCTAGTCTTCACATGGAGGTCGTAAGAGGCGACTTAGGAAATACAAGCTAAACAAAGCTCATAAACATCAATGAGACCTCTCCAACCCGTCTGGCTAGCGAGGAGAGTGTAGGCCAAATCCTCTGTCTGCGTTGGCCAAATATGGCTCCGGTAGTACAGAGAGGGTCATGCTTCTGCAGTGGAGACTAAAAAGACATCAGGTGATGATGATGATGAACACGTGATAACCCTTCTAATATATTTGTAGTTATATGGGAGAAGGCCACATCTCACCGTGGATAATGCGGCGGCACAGGATAGTAAGGCGATATCCTGTACTCGGCTGGGACGTCAGAAGGCGAGCACGACGACCTCCATCCCTCAGGACGTTCTATGCTCTCCGCCTCGCTCATAGTGTTGTCTACCTGAAACCATACATAGTTCAGTTGTTGTTTACGTGTAAGTGGTCAACATTCATCATCATCATCATTATTAGGTCTTTTTAGTCTCCACTACAGGAGCTCGACCCTCTCTGTACTACTAGAGCCATACTGTGGTCAACATTGGTGTAACATAATGTTTTCTAATATTTTCGCTATTTTTACATATTTACATTAAATTTAAATTACACTTCCATGCTGGTCTAGAAGAAAAGAAATCCGGAGGTCGAAACATGTTGGCCAGTAGCTGACTTCGTACGTGAGTAACCCGTTGTTACATAATTTAATAATGTCTATATCTCGCGTTAGATTTAATAAAAAAAAAACGTAGAATGTACCAGCTGAATGGGTAAAATCTGAGGAATGTTATAGGCGATGCGGCTAGCAACCCATCACTATTTTGATTCCGTTTTCCACCTAATGACCACCAACATGCTAAACGAGGCCTTCAGGTCTTATAAACCTAGACTCTGTCTATCCCGCAAGGGAAAAGGACGTGATACTATGTATGTTAAATTAAATTAGTTAATTAGCTTGGGATCCCGACATCAGTTTAATAAAATCTCAAGCTTATCACAAGACCGCGCACCGCGCTACGGGCAAAATTAATTTTTGCTAGTAGCATGAATGGGCCGGCTCGTCCGGGGAAATACCATACTCTAACAGAAAATCGACGTTTGAGTAGAAGCTTTACCGCTTTTATGCTTCGTTCGGTGAGTGAGAGAGCCGAAGGCTCATCTTCTCCCCTTATTTCCTCCCCCCATGTTCTTCCCCAATGTCCTCCCCCACCTCATTGAAAGGCCGGCAACGCTCCGCTTACCCTTAGTGCTGCAGTTGTCCATGGCTTACAAATCAAATTAAATCTTATGGCTTACCATCAGGTGATTTGCTTAACCGTCCTATAGCAAGCAAAAAAAGAGAAATGGAAACGTTACCTGAGTCCTTAGCCTGGCGACTCTCCGCCGCGTGAACCCTGGACATCCCCGACACAGGCACACTAACGCGTACAGACATTTGCACCACTGTGCTAACAGCTCACCTGAAAAACATAGTTTTCAAACAAGTTCATACACTGATCTCCTCTTTAGTAGTTCTCATTCGATTTTAGGTCTGGCCTTTCATCCTCAACCGCTTGGTTGCAGGTATGGCATAGGGTACGTGCGCCTGGCCTCCCGAGCTATCACTTGCTGTTCCCCTATTCATCCGAATGAGCCTTACATGCCTTAATTCCTTTCCCAGCTTAAAGAAGCTTTCGATGGGCAGCAGCGTCAGAAGCACAAGAAGCCAAAGAAACTGCGCTCGCCAACCCTCATCGGCCATCGGTTCTATGTGCTATGTGCCTCGCCCACTGCCACTTTTATTCAAGAGGTAATCAGCTAAGCTCAGTGTAGTAGCCATTCGATAACCTTTCTGCCCCATTAGCCTTGGGTTCAACGCACTATGTGCCTCGCCGAGTGCCACTTCAAAAAACTAATCCGATATGTCTGTGACCTTTCTTCTTTTATGGATCTTCTAGTTTCTGACTCGATCTCTTTAAGGCGAGGCCTCAAATGTTTGGTACCTTCGCTCGGCAAAGGACTGATCAAGTGCGCGCAAGGGATAGCGCTTGGCGGTTTAGCTCGTGAATGATGAGATAGGAGATAGTCTCGAGTCGCTCAAAGAAAAAAACGTAAGCGCCAAATTTGTTATTTCTATTTTATATAAAATCAGACCGGTTAATTGTATTTTCATATTTACATTTTGATGAATTACTAATAACCTATCTTTTAGTCTAAAAATCATTATTTCATTCGTCGCATTTGAGCTACAATAACAAAAACTCTGCGAACGAAGACCATTTTTCAAAAAATATTTCTATCGAGAAAATTTTATCAAAACGTGTTTTCATCTTCAATTTTTGAAGATGAAATAGTCAAAAATCATATTACTTAGATTTGAAACTCCTAATTTAAGTATTTTGCGAGATAAATAAGGTTCAGAACGACCTTATTTACAGTGGTATCACCTTAAGCGACCTCAAGCTTTCTTGTGAGTCACTCTTTAAAAAAAAGCTATATATTTTTTTAAGCTTTTATACATTCTAACCAGTTCTGCTAACTAGCAGTGGACCTTTTGCCTTGCCATCTAATGATTTGGAACTAAGCTTCTAATGACATTTGGAACTAAGCTTTCCAGCCGGCCTATTTGCTAACTCAGTGTACAACGTTTTGATAGTCATTTCAAAGTTCATTACGTTTTGTATATCTTTAATAAAAATAGTCAATCATAGGAAACCCGCAATGTATTTTGAAGTTACTATCAAAACGTTGGTCACTGAGTTCTCCAGAATCGCATATATTCCTGAAGAATTAAAATATGTATAGTTAAACTGACCAACGTTGCTGAGGTAGAGCAGAAACAGCGGCATGCCCAGTAGCGTGTACAATATAGTGGTGATCTTCCCCCAGCTGGTGCGCGGGGAGAGGTGCCCGTAACCTGGAAATAAGAAAAACAAAATTATACTGAATTTCCCCGCGGCTCTACTCGAGTGGACGAGAATCCAAGTGAACGTTCATCCCGAAAACAGTGTTTTTTCTAGGATGAAAGATGCCATCTCCTCATGATCATCACCTTATCCGGACTTCAAGCTATCTTCATGACTTTCATCAAAATTAGTCCAGTGGTTGAAGCGTGAAGAAATAAATATATAAAGACAGATCACATAATGTAGACTAAGCTAGCCTCACTGTAAGTTGTGATCTTGATTTGACACAGGCATTGCAGCTGATGATATTCTTAAAATACATAATACTCAGTCTAATTTAAACTAAGTAATAAGACAACAGTCAAGGCGAAAGAATTTAATATTTTTCATCAGAATGTCCAAGGCCTGACTAGCAAATTGTTAGAATTAGAGTTATTTATTAACAGTAAAGATTTACATGTAGTTTGTGTGACTGAACATTTTATGCAGTCTCACCAGCAACAATTCAATGTAGAAAATTATTTATTGACAAGCTCGTATACCAGAGAGACTAAAGAAAAAGGCGGTAGCTTAATTCTAACTCGAAGTGACGTAAAATGTAAAGAACGTAAGGATATTGTTAGTCTTTCGGTAGATTGTAATGTTGAGCTGTCATGTATCGAACTAAGGAATTATATTATAGTATGTGTATACCTCTGGCTGCTCTGGCCAAGTATGGCTCTAGTAGTACAGAGAGGGTCGGGCTCCTTTAGTGGAGACTAAAAAGGACCTGATGATGATGATGATGATGTGTATACAGACCCCCGAGATCAGATTATAATACTTTAGAATCAGTTATTAAAGATGTCTTAAGAAAATTAAGTTGTTGTCGCAAAATTATTATAGTGTGCGGTGATTTTAATGTTGATTTGTTAGTTACAACAACTGAAAGTGTTCGATTTTTAAATGTCTTTAAATCATTTGATTTGGTTAATTTGTTTTTGGAGCCAACTAGAGTTACTGAAGATTCTGCAACGTGTATAGATAATGTTTTCTGCAATTGCACTGCTGTTGACAAATATATAACTAAAAATCTAACCTCAAATCACTTTGGTCAGTACGTAAAGCTTATAAATGATGTAGAAGTAGACTTACCAAAATTAACCTTTAGATCTATAACCAAAGCTAAAATAAATGTATTTAAGAAAAGAATATCTGAAAAAATTCCCCTAATTGAAGAAACTAGAGATGATCCGGATGCTCTATATACGTGTAATAAAATGTTTTGTGTTATTAAATCGGAATTCAACAATACATTCAAAATTAAAAAATTTACTTAACGTATCCGTAAAAAATTTAGTGAATGGGCTACAACTGGTATTTACGTTAGTAGAAACAGGTTATACGAATTACTAGCTATGAAAGCTTACAATAAAAATCCTGAATTTATCAATTATGTTAGAACTTATTCTAAGGTTTTTAAAAAGGCATGCTTGAGCGCAAAATCTTTATATACTAGAAAAGCTATTCTAGATTCTCATGATAAGATAAAGACCACTTGGAAAATTATTAACACGGAAACTGGAAAATCTAAAAATCGTGACAACAAAATAGAATTAAAAATTGATAATAAGATCCTCAGTAATAATGAAGACGTCGCAAAATATTTCGAAGATTACTTTACTAACATTCCCGTAAACACTACTGCCTCCTTACGTTCATCATCAGAGGAATCTAAGAAACTTGTATCAAGCTGTATACCGGTATGTAACAACTATTTAATATTTCAACATGTAACACCTCAAATAATCATTGAAACATTTAAGAGTTTGAACAATAAGAAAACCGGAGATTTGTGGGATATCTCTGTGTTTGTCATTAGTAACATTATTGAAGTAATCGCGCCGTATTTAGCTTCTATATTCAATAAGTGTGTAGACTATGGGACATTCCCTGACTTGATGAAGTTAAGTAAAGTAATTCCGTTGTACAAATCTGGCGATAAAAATGATCCCATTAATTACCGTCCCATTTCTATTCTGCCAGCGCTTAGTAAAATATTTGAAAAGATTATTTTTAATCAGTTATTAGCTTATTTCAACAATCATAGTCTTTTCCATCGTGAACAGTATGGTTTCACAAAGGGTCGGTCAACTACAGACGCGGGTGTAGCTCTGTTGAAATACATATATGATGCTTGGGAGGAAAAACAAAATGCTATTGGTATTTTTTGTGATCTTTCCAAAGCCTTTGATTGCGTAGACCACAATACCCTTCTCTCGAAGCTGGAGCACTATGGAATAAAAGAGAAATCTCGCGATTCAATTGAATCTTATTTAAGTGGGCGAACTCAAAAAGTTAGTTTAGATAGGGTTCAGTCCTCCGGATCATCGGTTAAGATGGGCGTACCCCAGGGCTCTATACTAGGGCCTCTGTTATTCCTAATTTACATCAATGACCTACCTTACTGTGTGAATACATGTAAGGCTGTACTATTTGCCGATGATACCTCTCTTGTCTTCAAAATTGATAGACAAACTGATTCTTTTGACGTGGTTAATAGTACTTTAGCTCAGGTGTTGGATTGGTTTACAGCGAACAATCTGTTATTAAATGCTAAGATAACGAAATGTATTAAATTTTGCTTACCAAATGTTAAAAAAATTCCTACACGTATAATAATGGATAATGAACCACTAGATTTAACAGATAAAACAACATTTCTTGGAATAACTCTTGATGCCGGGCTTCAATGGGGTGCCCATGTTACTACGTTAGCGGGTAAACTTAGTTCTGCAGCTTATGCTGTTAGGAGAATTAGACAACTGACCGATGTTGATACTGCGCGTTTAGTATATTTCAGTTACTTTCATAGTGTTATGTCTTACGGAATTTTACTATGGGGTAACGCTGCAGAAGTAAACACCATATTTGTACTGCAGAAACGCGCTATCAGATCTATATATAACCTTGGTGCTAGAGAATCTCTTAGAGAATTGTTTAAAGATATAAATATTTTAACATTACCTTCTCAGTATATATTTGCGAATATTATGTTTGTGCGCCATAATCTTGATTTATATAAGAAAAATAGTGATATTCATGATCGAAATACGAGAAATAAAAATAAATTAGCTACACCAGTTTTGCGATTGCAGAAAACTATGCATTCATTTCTGGGTCTAGGAGTACGCTTCTATAATAAAATTCCTGCAGAAATATTAGGTCTGCCTATACTTAAGTTTAAAGCGACTGTAAAATACCAATTAGTAAAAAAAGCATATTATTGCATTGCTGATTATATAATTGATAAAAATGCTTGGCAATTAATATAAATTTATTTGATGATTTAATATATGTAAACAATGTAATCGGAGCCCTTCAGGCACATAGGGATCAAGTCTGGACTGAGTTTCTTTCGGCGTATTCTTCTCACCAGTGGTCGTTGCGAAACGCTAGTAGTATTTCGATTTTGCATAAATTAAACAAATATAAGAAATAAAAATATGACGTTCAAAAAGAGATACATGTATCCAATTTTGAATAAAAATCTTTGACTTTTGACTTAAATAAATAAATATATACGGACAAATCACACAATTGAGCTAGCCCCAAATTAATTTCGAGACTTATGTTATGGGATACTAACTCAACGATACCATATTTTATATCAAATACATATATAGATAAACATCCAAGATCCAGGCCAATCTAAAAAAGATCATTTTCCTTCTTGATCTAAACGGGGATCGAACCGGGCACCCTCGTGTCGCAGGCTGGCGTGTTAACCACTGCGCCACGGAGCTGTCAAAATCTTGTGAAAAGATTTTGTGTGATACTATACGTGGGCGCACTATAAGTTTCCGGAATGAATATGAAAAAATACTATTAAAGGTACAAATTTAATTTATTGTTTTTCAAAATAATCTCCCTTGGCGTCTATGCACTTTTTCATTCGATGAAACCAGTTTTGAAAACTTTTGTGCCACTCCTCTGTGGTGACCTCTGAAACGTGTTTTTCATAATCCTCGACAGCCTCTTCTGGTGATGAAAATCGTTGACCGCGTAATTGGTTCTTAGTTTTTGGGAACAGAAAAAAGTCACAAGGTGCCAGGTCGGGACTGTATGCAGGATGACTCATGAGTTCTATATTTTTCGCCTTCAAAAAGTCGATTGTCTGTCTGGCCGTGTGAGAACTAGCATTGTCGTGGTGCAGGATGATACGGCGTTTACGGTTATTTTTACGGAGTTCGTCAATAACTTCCGGCAAACAAATGGTCGTGTACCAGTCACTATTCACTGTACGAAGATTATCTAAAGCAACAGTAGCCAAGTGTCCAGTTTTATTAAAAAAAGAAGCAATCATCCGCTTAGATGCACTTTTCACGCGCGCCACTTTGGTTGGTTTCGGCTCATCTTGAAAGACCCATACGCTCGATTGCTGCTTTGTTTTGGGATCGTAGCAATAAATCCATGTTTCGTCACCTGTTACTATGTCCCACACCAAATTTGACGCATCTTCGTTGAATCTGGTAAGTATGGCACTGCACCAAGTGACGCGGTCCGTTTTTTGAGCCTCGGTTAAGTTGTGTGGGATCCACCGCGAGCACAGCTTTCTCACATCCAAATGTTTGTGTAGGATGATTGTATTTGACTCATGCCTATTTCTAAGGATGCGCGAATTTCATGGTAGGTCACATGCCTGTCTGTTTCAATCATACGGCGCACAGCATCGATGTTTTTGTTGGTCACAGCGGTGGACGGCCGACCATCGCGAGATTCGTCACTGAGATTGATACGACCACGCTTGAATTCTGCAAACCAGCTAAAAACAGTTGTCTTGCATGGTGCTTCATTGCCAAAAGCTGTTTCAAGCCGAACGATGCTCTGTTGAGCTGTCAAATTACATTTAAAATCGTAGAAAATCATACTACGAAAATTTTCCCGAGTTAAATCCATGTTGATGCAGACACACAATTTTTAAATGGCGCCACAAGGTAAAAACAAAAGACAGTCAAATGAAACAAACTGCATTCTACAGCCAAAGAGTTCTATTTTCAAATGTTGCAATACATTTTTAAATATTGTTTATGTAAGTGGCCAGTTCCGGAAACTTACAGTGCGCCCTATGTATTATACGTATAACTTAACGATATTATATTTTATAATAGGTAAATAATAAGTACTTACTGAAAATAATCCAAACTGCTTAGAACAATACTGCCGACAATCCGACATGACTGTCATATAAATAACTAGCTGTTGCCCGCGACTTCGTATGCGGCAATTTCTTAAGATGAATAATTTTCCCCGTTTTCAAAACATTTTTTAATGGTGCTTCGCTCCTATTGGTCGCAGCGTGATGTTTTATAGCCTAAAGCCTTCCTCAATAAATGGACTATTCAACACAAAAATAATTTTCCAATTTGAATCAGTAGTTCCTAAGATTAGCGCGTTCAAACAAACAAACAAACTGTTCAGCTTTATAATATTAGTATAGATTTTAACACAATCACTCCTACAATTTTTTTAAGAGTCCGCCTTATGCCAGGTGGCGTGGCGATACAAACGCGTTGGTCTAAACGCGTTGGCTACTTTGGATATTTTCGTTTTTTAGGAATATTCAAGGGTTATTCGAAAAAGAAAAACATATGATGGCTGCCTTATCTGTAATGCAATAATAATCGAAAGTTTCAAGGTTAATTTTAATGTATTTGGTGAATAATACTATATACCGAGTAAATTAGACGTGATTTGGAGGCAACTTTGAAATTTTTTTCTATCGAGAAAATTTAACGCAATCGTGTTTTTGAGTCATATAGTTACCAGAGTTAGTCCTGAACTTTGCTGCATTTTTATTTCAACTTGAGTATTTAATTATTATTGATATAACAGTCAATCATGCAAAGCAGTGTGAGGTAGTATGGACCCTTAATATTTTTTTTTACTTTTCCAACATCTCCTACACGCTTCCTAACCGGATGTAAGAAATTGGATATTTATGTTTACCAACGAAGTGCCCATCCATATATTTAAGTTCCCAAACATTATCTTATACATCAGAAAAGCGCGTTGGGATTGGGACGATGGTAATTCAAATTTCCTTAACCTTTCCTACCCGGAAACTCATCGCGTAGTCCCAAAAATGTAAATATCTAATTTGACACTGACGTTGCGCCGGCTAATATGGGAACGACTTAAACACACTTGTGAAGTGCTTGGCGACGGTAGCAGAAATATGGAGATATAGGCGAGATTGTCTTACACAATGTAAAAAAAAAATGTTTATTTTCTTTTCTTCTATTTGGCCCTCAAACTTCATTTAGAAGCATATTTTAGTCAGTGTCTAGTTATTTTTCGAGTTATTCTTGCTTGTGTATCAATATTATTAAGTATAGCAATTTCTGTTATTATAATTAATTAATAATTTTCCCCCGTTTTCATAACATTTTTTATTGATGCTTCGCTCCTATTGGTCGCAGCGTGATTTTTTTATAGCCTTAAGCCTTCTACAATAAATGGACTATCCAACACAAAAAGAATTTTTTAATTTGAACCAGTAGTTCCTGAGATTAGCGCGTTCAAACAAACAAACAAACTCTTCAGCTTTATAATAATAGTATAGATTTAAGTTTTATCTCCTGTTTTCTGTAGCCTCAACGTAAGGTCCACAACGAGGCAATTTGGGCGATGCTAATAGCTAGAACAAGGGTCATGCATTTTAATAAGGCCCGGGCAAAAGGCGCCGTACCATTCAATCATGAGTACTTTACATTGAGGATGCCTCGTTGGGTGTTAATTTGCCAGCTTATTTTGTTTACTCAAACTACTAGGTATCTTTTCTACTAACTGGGTTCTGAGCTTGTTAGCTACCGCAACATAAAGTCTTCGTCACCATTTATATCGCGCAATAAACTATCGCCATTTGGTTCTGCGAGAACAGTACACCTCGCGAGCCCTTACAACCAACATCCACATTTGCCCTCCAGTGCTCTAAAATATATCTGTTACTGTTATGCTAATTTACTATGTACCTAAATGATGATTTCCTTCAGTTACTATTCCCCAAACCCCGCTGCTCCTAATTAGGTACCAGAAGAAACGGAAATTTAAACCTACATTCCTCTTACCAGAAGACCCGACCAGACCCTTTTTTAAGAGGAAACACTAAGCTCAATACTGGGCAAAGACCTTTTCCACCGATTGTTCTTTCCATGGGAGGTTGTTATTATACTCACTGCGTTTGGCAGGTGAGTTGGCGAGCGCAGTTTCTTTGGCTTCTTGTGCTTCCGACGCTGCTGCCCATCGGAAGCATTTTTAAGCTGGGGAAGATAGGAACTTTTTGGATTTGAGAAGGGAATAAACTAACACTAAGTGTAAAGTGTCTATGAAAGAAGAAGTTTGGTCAAAGTCACATGATAGCACGGAGAGGTTTCTTGCATCCTTCAGAGTCCCCATATAAGAACCGTGGTTTTTGTAGTTAAATAGTACGGAACACAAAATAATTTGAACACAAGTTAAATAGTAGTGTGTGTGACTTGCACTTGGCCGGTTTCATTTACGCTATAACTTGACACTCGTGAATTTTTACGTTGCTCATCTTAGTCATCGTAGATTTCCACCATACGACGTCGTATCGTGTTTATTTCATCATCATCATCATCATCAGGTCCTTTTTAGTCTCCACTACAGGAGCACGACCCTCTTTGTACTACTAGGGCCATACTTGGCTAGAGCAGCCAGAGGACTTGGCCTACACTCTCCACGCTGGCCAGACGGGTTGGAGAGGTGTCTTAGATGTTTATAAGCTTTGTTTAGCTTGTATTTCCTAAGCCTTCTACGACATCCACGGGAAGACTTGGAGTGGTCCTATTCTACTCTGCCGGATACCACACGGCTAACAGTGTTTATGTGTATGAGCCCAAACAGAGCAAAACACGACAGCGAAAATCGCTCACGCGGCTTTATCATAGGCATATCATGAAGCCGCGTGTACGGCAGCTGCGATTCCGTTTGTGGGTTGGTCTTGAGTAGCCAACCACCAACTGAGGCCTGAAGCTACGCTACGGGTGTTTCAACTTGCCTATAGTAGTGATGACAGTGAGTGAGTATAGAAACGCGCTGGAAAAGCTCCATTGTCGGGAGGAGCGGCCGCCGTCCCAGCCGCGCCGTACCGCCGTCACGATCGTGTGCTGATATTTGCGTAGTTCTAGGCTTATTCTGAAACAGATGAGACAAAGTTTGAAAGAATATTTTATGGGAAACTAGCTTTGGCCCGCGGCTCCACCCTCGTCAATGTCGATCCTTTTATCCCGGGAATAATATTTTTTCCCGGGATAAAATGTCCTTCTCCGTACTCCAGAGAATTTGTATGCAATATTTCATGATGATCGGTTCAGTACTTACGGCGTGAAAGCGTAACAAACAAACAAAAAAACAAACAAACAAACAAACAAACAAACAAACAAACAAACAAACAAACAAACAAACAAACAAACAAACAAATAAACAAACAAACAAACAAACTCACTTTCGCATTTATAATATTAGTAAGGAAGTAAGGATTATAAGTAAAGCCATAATTTTTTCATAATTACGCCTCGGGAACATGTTAAGGTTCTAATAAAGTAATAAGCTTTTATTAAATTCTTAGGGAGAAACCCCCATTATAACAAAGACAACATGGCCAATTAATTACATTATTTTTACACTTATAGATTTTAGTCTTTAGGTTCCAAGGTATTTTGGACTTGAAGAAACTGCGGAGCTTTCCGAACTTTGTCGAGCCAGCAAGTCAAATTTCTTTCCATTTTTTACGACCAAACAAAATAGAGAGGTTAAAACAATTATAGACTCTTGAAGGTACATTGAAAGGAACTGAGCGTCAAGGGGACGACAATCTGCAACAGGTAAAGGTTAATTTTGGAGGAGGAAAAATTACGGGGCTCCCTTGGAGACCGAGGGGTATTATCATTTCATGTTAGGTAGTTGGTTATGGCGTTGAAAAGAAACAACCACGAAACAAAAACAACATACCACATAAAATGTATGTTTTATAAAAGTTAACAAACTTAGATTAAAGTTATCATTGTTAACTTTTAAGTTTGACGGTAGCGGCAAGTGTTACGCAATTTGAATGAAATGACAGCTGCCTGTCATATCATACAAAATGCGCACTAACTAACATGAAAAAAATATTAAAATTAATATTTTTTATTCAAAATATGATACATGTATCGCTTTTTGAACGTCATATGTTTCTGTTGTTAATTATTTTTCTTTCTAGCGTTTCGGAATGACTACTGCTGGGCCTATATGCCAAAATAAACTCAGTCCAGTCTTGGTCTCTATGTGAAGTGTTGATACTGCTTGGCCTTCTGTCTTCAGGGACTTCAGGGAGTGGGGTAGGTGAGAGGTACATACCTGTCTTTTAAAGCAGTTTCGTTAAACAAGTTGAGCGTCAAAGTGACATTCTGCCACAGGTAATGTGCTGTGTTGTTCCTTTCTAACGCCATATGATTCACTCGCTCCATCTCGCTCGCACCCTCAATCGCTTGGAACATGAAGGCACCTGAAAATAATAGGTAAGTATCTATTACAATAAAAAAATGGTCTGTAAAGTCGGTTTAAGGACGATAAGTTTACGTGATAAATAATGGTGGAAGAGAGATAGCTGCGTCACAAGCCGAACTCGCGCTCTCGCTTTCGCGCTCTTGCTTGCACACCAAACGTGACACTTTTTCGTGCTTGGCGTTAATCTATTTATAAGCCGTTAACACGTCAAAAAAATAAAATACACGCACGCACAGGGAAAGCCTCGGGCGTAAGATTGTCATTTTAAAATATCATTATTCAACAATAATAGAATTAGGGTGAGCACGCTTCATTAGAGAAAGTGAATGGGTTGTCCGCTTCACTGCGCCGCTTTTACGCTCTTTGTGAATCGAAGGACGAGGTATTGCCACCCTAACAATCAGAGATAAAGCTTGGTGCGCATTTTTTTTCAAAGAAAAATCACTGCCCTGCCAAAAGAAATGATAGCCAAGGATACTAATGACACTCATACATCCACATCAGTTCAGCAGCGACAGTCTGTAATGTACGCTAAGTTATCTATAGATTTCGATCGGTAAGAGGGCGACATACACTTCTACAGGCTGTTTAACAATGAGCAGCTTTTTTTAGCGAAAAAAAAAGTATGTGTCACTTAAAGATCGCCAACATGTCACATAAATATTTATGTTACCACAACACAAACGTGTTGAGTAAATAAATAGATTTTTCAAACTTTTATATTCTAAACACAAAGAACGGTTGTCCGTATACAGGGTCTATTATACGTATTTATTCCCGCGGGATATTTTTTTATTCACAATTTAATATTTTCTTAGTCCCGTGGGAATGAAAGCACAACTATTGTTTTTCTCAGATGAAATGAGATGAGAGAGATGAGAAGCAGAATGCATCTTTCCGGACTAACATAGTACTTTTACTTCAGGCAACATACTCTGAATTACTCGCTTCACTCAGGAGTCTACTTTAGAATTCTTTACTACGCTCGGGATTATATGCTAGACCCCTTCGTTCCGCTCTGGATTGAAAATGTTACCCTCACCAAAAATTATGTTAAAGTCTCAATTTACTATTTCATCTCATCAATAAAAAACAAATAATGATACCCCCCTAAATACTTTTTTTATTCCCTAGTGCAAAAAAGATTTTTCATTCAAAATTAAATTTTTTTTAGTCCAAAAAGGTCGAATCATACTTTTATACAGATTAACTGGCCAGTAACATTAGTTAGCATTAGCGCGCGCGCTGAAGGTTTATCACGTTTATCAGGCAGGCATATTTTTTATAAAAAAGTAAAATCAAGCCTTACTCAGGAGTTTAGAATTCTATTCTAGATTCCTTCGTTCCCTCTCTGGATTCAAAATAATGCCCTTGCCGAAAAACTTTTATGTTATGGCCTTCCGTCACAATCTACTATTGATTTTGGGGGCACATTTTTGAACGGATCACAAATCAGACATAATATTGTTTTATTAACCAAAGTTTTAAATGATGAAACTTTACCTTGTAACACAGCTCATTACTAGGATTTTTTTTCATATTTGAGAAAATGAAGTTTTCAAGTTATTTATAGAAACATGAAAATATGACCATATCTACCTTATCTCTGAAGCCATTGATCCTATAATCTTGGTAAAATAGCAAAATTTTTACTTATAAATTACAGAAAAATCTATAAGATGTTTTGATTAAATTGTACCCCACACATGAAGAAAAATACATTAATCATACGGAACCTTCTAGAAGGGAGTTTACACGCATTTAACCGGCATTTTTTTTAAATCATTATTGGTATTAATTTAAAAAAATATATCGCTAACCCAATATTCAATACACAATATTCAATAAACCCGTAAAATGAAATACCAGAAATTCGGCTGAAAAATGGAATAAATTCGTCATCATTAGTGACAGCCGTCATGCTGGTACAAAGACGAAAATTAAAAATAATTGGACGGAGTTTTCAGCTGCTCGGATATATCATATTGCCTCGTAACAGGGCAGACTTTTATGATATTGCTTTCATATTTCTACTCTATGGTTCTTCATCAAGACTTCAGAGGCGAATTATTTTTGACACGGGGCTCTTTAACGGGTTTGGCTGAGAGACGTCATTTTTTTTAAACCCTCGAGATTTCCTTGAAGTGTCGTGCCAGTTTGTCAATATGACCAACTTTTCCCACGGGACCAGTCGTGGTAGAGCCACGCTACCGGCAAAATGAATTGCTAGTAGTTTATGAGGGACGGCTCTCATATCATCATCATCATCATCAGGTCTCTTTAGTCTCCACTACAGGAGCACGACCCTCTCTGTGCTACTAGAGCAGCCAGAGGACTTGGCCTACACTCTCCACGCTGGCCAGACGGGTTGGAGAGGTCTCATAGATGTTTATAAGCTTTTTTAGCTTGTATTACCTAAGTCGCCTTCTACAACATCCATGGGAAGACTTGGAGTGATCCTATTCTACTCTGCCGGATACCACATGGCTTTCATATATTTGTGCTTAATTGTCTAACCTCTCCAACCCGTCTGGCTAGCGATGAGAGTGTAGGAAAAATCCTCTGTCTGCTCTGGCTAAGTATGGCTCCGGTGGTACAGAGAGGATCATGCTCCTGCAGTGGAGACTAAAGACCTGATGATGATGATGATTCAAGAATACTTTAATTTAGACGAGATCTGTGCCACACCGGAGGTTCCGGGTTTGATCCTCGGTCAGGTCAAAATGGAAAGTCATATTTTTCAGATTGACTTGAGTCTTAGATGTTTATCTACATATGTATTTGTTATATAGTATCGTCGAGTTAGTATCCCATAACACAAGTATAGAACTTACCTTGGGGCTAGCTCATTTTGTGTGATTTGTCCGTATATATCTATACTAAAAATGTTTTCTATGTGTAAAATCAATACTAATAATAAATCTGTAAGGGTTAGGCATGGAGTAAGTTACTTTGTTTTCAGAGATATCGGTTTTATAAGCTCTACACATGAAACTTAAACGAACATGACGATTTTTACATATTTTTCTGTATGTATGTGTATATGTATCATCATGATCATCATCATCAGGTCTTTTTTAGTCTCCACTACAGGAGTACGACCCTCTCTGTACTACTAGAACCATTCTTGGCCAGAGCAGTCAGAGGACTTGGTATTTGTATATGTATGTTCTTACGAATTGACTGAATTTTATGAAACTTGGTAGCAGGATAGGCTATTTTTTTTCCAGTTATGATAAGATGTGGCTCCCATACAAATGTACGCGAACGAAGTCGCGGGCACAGCTAGTAAATACATAAACGAGATGAATGTTCGGAAATTTTCAATTAAAAACTTTTCTAGTAAAAAAAGTTTATCAAAGCGTTGAAATGTTTTGTACTTTCTTTTTGGAATTAGGCGCACAAACTTACGTAATTAATAAGCGAACTACCCAAGTTTGTAGCATTTATTATCAACTAGCTTCCGCCCGCGTCAATGTCGATCCCTCGGGTATAGTACTTTTTCCCGGGATAAAAGGTAGCCTATGTCCTTCTCCGCACTCCAGAGAACTTGTATGCAAAATTTCATGATGATCGGTTCAGTAGTTACGGCGTGAAAGCGTAACAAACAAACAAACAAACTCACTTTCGCATTTATTATATTAGTAAGGATTAGCTTTTGCCCGCGGCTCTGCCTGTGTTAATGGCGATCCCTCGGAAACAGAAGAATTTCCCGGAATGAAAGGTATTATGTCCTTCCCCGGGCCTCAAACTACCTCCATACCAAATTTTATCCAAATTTGTTCAATGGTTGAAGCGTGAAAAGCGGAAAGACAGACTGATGGACAGACAGAGTTACTTTCGCATTTATAATATTAGTCTGGATTTTTTGGGAGTTAGGGTACTCCAAGTCTTCACGTGGATGTCGTAGAAGGCGACTTAGGAAATATAAGCTAAACAAAGCTTATAAACATCTAAGAAACCTCTCCAACCCGTCTGGCCAGCGTGGAGAGTGTAGGCCAAGTCCTCTGGCTGCTCTGGCCAAGTATGGCTCTAGTAGTACAGAGAGGGTCGTGCTCCTGTAGTGGAGACTAAAAAGACCTGATGATGATGAGGGTACTGAAAAAAAATGGTTGTCTGTAAAGTCGGCTTTGGAAGATCATTTTACGTGATAACGGTGGAACAGAGATAATATATCAGACACAAGCCGAACGCTTCCGATAGATGCGTTACATGCCGAACGCTTAGGCCGATCGTGTCTCTATCGCTTGTAGTTTTATATATAAAAAAAAAAAACAAACAAACACAACAACCTTTCCTCTTTATAATAGGTATTTCATTTAGTCTCGATTAGTAGACCAGGGTTTAACCAGGGATGGAAGAAAGAAAACTGCATGTAACAGAGATGCGAATGTTAAGATGGATGTGTGGAGTGACAAGAATGGATAAAATACGGAATGAGTATATAAGGGGAAGTATGAAAGTCGCGCCAGTAATTGAAAAGCTCCATAGTCATAGACTAAGCTGGTATGGGCATGTGATGAGGAGAGAAGAAGGTCATATCGCAAGGAAGGCTTTGGAACTGACGGTGAATGGAACTCGAAACAGAGGACGACCTAAGAAAAGATGGATGGATTGTGTCAAGGAGAGTATGAACAAAAAAGGAGCGACAAAGGATATGGTAGGTGACAGATCAAAATGGAGGGAACTGACATACTGTGCCGACCCCACATAAAAAGTGGGAAAAGGTTAAGGAAGAAGAAGAAGTAGACCAGGGTTTCCTTACCTTTATTTCGCTGAGCCTCCCCGAACCGAAAAATATTTTTTGCCCTTATAAGTTGCAACAAAAATAAGAAACACATTTTTTTTATTAACTAATTATATTATTTATATGGATTTCAAATATTGACCGTTTGAATGGCAATTCGGAATAATTAATTTAATTTACTTTTACGATAATTACTTTTTTCGGAAATGTAAACGTACAGACAGACGCCTGCAGAGAAATCTAAATCATAAATCATTTATTCCTTGAAAGATAGCATGGTTACAAAGGATGCCGGAGCCCTGTGCTAAGTTAAAAACTTGTGATACAGGTGCTCCACACGTGTTACAGAGATAAGCTAACTTATAAACTTTAACATATTTAAATATAAGAGAGAAAAAAAAACATTAAATTATAAAAGTACTTATTAGTAAACACTTAAATGACAACATGTTACATTTTTAAGAGGTACATCTGTATTAAACTAGTATGACGTGTGTGTAAAAAAGAAAGAAAGAGATAAACAGTGTATGAGTGTAGTAAATTTTGGGAATAAATTAAAGCTAATCTCCTCTCATTAGTGTCAGATTGACGCTCCCCTGATATTTCTTTACGCCCCCTAGGAAGGAGACCTGGTCTAAGCCAGTAGCTTACTTCGTACACGAGTAGCCCATTGTTACATATTTTATTGTTTATATCTCACTAGTTTTAAATAAAAAAAACTTAAACTTATAAGAAAATATAAATCAGATTCAGCGAAAAGATTGGACCTAAACAAACAAACCCAAAAACATTAAAGCTTGTAAAAGTCAATCGGCACTCAGCGTCTGACTATAAATTCGTTTTATTTGTAAACGTTTCGAAATGATTACATTCCAACAAATCGTTCAACGAATTATGTTAGGATTACGGGCATTGGGTAAACAAATGATCATTCGCTGAAGATTGGCAGGTGAGAGGAAAACGGGAGCAGCGTCAGGACACGCATCTATTTGAGACTTAGGCTGTTTCAGAGTGATGGCGAGACGCACCGTTGACACGCGCGTTTCAACCGCGCGCGTTTGACCGGCACTGTGAAACGAGTTTTATAGTATCGCGCATTTCGTTGCAATGTACACAAAAGTAGAGTCAGACAAAAAATTTAAAAAATATTTTTTTTTATTTTATAATTCAAACATAAAAAAATACAATAATTCTTCTACCCCGGATTTAAATTTGCTTCCGACTTCCAAAAGACGTTTACGTTCCAACGAAACTCGCTTGACAGTGGACAACGGAATTCTCGTCTATGTGGCTACCAATTATGCTGACGTAGTGACACTTGACATGTCTTTATCGTTCAAGGCTTTTAAATAACTATTTAAATTGAACTTTACTTGGCTATTTAAAGGATTTCGTATTTTTCGTTTACTGTATTGGCAACCATTTCACTAATAGTAATAATCGAACACAAAAATAAAATAAAATAATTAAACACGTTACGATGCTACCAGTACAAGTGTCAGTATGCGGACGAACCGCGTATCAGGCCGATTGCCAAAAAGCAGTATAAACCGGTTTGTGACATGCAAGGGACGATCCTCGCCTTCGGCCAACATCACACCTATACTATCTGTGTACACTCAGACAAATGTAAAGCTCAGCTTACGCCTTTTGATCTATACAGCTGTATATAGTCGTCATCTTTGGGACAAATGTAATACATAACAGGATTAGCTGTTTATTTTCTATGGAAAAGAATGCAATAGCGGCGTCGTAAAATATTGCAAATTGATTATTGAGCGCGTGCTTCGGCAGCGCTGGCTGGCCGACGGCGCGCGTCTGAAGAACCGCGCGTTTGAACTGCGTGACTATGAAAAGCAACTAATATCTAGTATAAGCTACGGAGTGCACTTACCAGCGATGGTGTAGCCGACCACAAGCACGACGATGCCCACGTTGCTGAACAGAAATGCCAGCAGTTGCCGTAGGTAGCCCCGGACGCGGGACGCGAGGGGGCGCCTCCGTCGCGACATTGTCACGTCATCGCGACGTGACGTACCCGTCCGGTCGGCATCACGAACGTCTGGACGTTGATGACCTGACAATAAAGAGATAAAAGATAAATAAGAAGCGGATGATTCTTAGGCATTAATTTATTTAGGTAGTATTTATTTCTTTCTTAAATATATCTATGGGACCGTTCAAGTATTATGTAAGCACTATATCAGTTATTTTTAACCTCCTCTTCCCCCTTGTCAGCAAAAGTAAGAAAAGCTCTTTCCCCCCTCCCTCCAAGCCCACCAGTTGCACCAAAGAGGATCTGTACACTGCATCCGAGAGTGGTGTCAGAGTCGCCACATACTGGAGAGACAAAATCTAATTCCTTAAGCCATCGACACGAAAAGAAGAAGAAGCTTACGTAAACATGCTATAATTTTTACAAAATATGTTCATTTTGCAAAATGGTGCTATAAGCCTAGCCCTGACCCCCCACCCCCCATTCGCTGCTCACGTAATATTTGAATGACCCCTATTCTATAAAATTATCTATCCTAGACTATGCAGATACCTGCTACCTTAACCTTACTGAGGAGCAACTTTATAAACTTGAATGTCTCCTAAACCTTTTCATCAGATTTATTTACGGTCTTCGTAAATATGATCATGCATGTCTTACAATTTCGCAATTCATTTGAGTGGCTCCACGGAACAACAAAGACATTAGAAATGACAAGGGGGCACGCGCGCCGACAATGCGCTCGATCAGCTCACTTGAATCACCTGAGTAGTTTGTCCCGCGATCGTCAAAGGAACGAAAGTGAGATTTACGTAAAAAAAAACAAAAAATGCCGACGTGTGCTATTCCAACGTGTAAAGTGAGAAGTCCTAGTGAAACTTTGACCAAAGGAGGAGTCTCTACTCAATTGTGTTGCGTTAGTAGTATGTGCGAAATGAGGCGACGCTGATAGCACTTCTAATTTGTTTGTTGTTCTGTGAGTGAGTGTGAAAGTTTTTTTTTTTTTGATAGGACTATGAAGCAAGCTCCAAGTGAGCTTTCGCTACTTCACCGGGCGTTTGAGGCGAGGGCAGAGTGCCCTGTGCGCAAGGCTTGGAGAGACAGCAAACTCTCATATTGCCTGATGGGCCGCGTATGCGTGCATGCAAGTCTGAAGGGCCAATCTGAGAATCAATGGCATAAGCCTTTGGAGAGCAGCAACTCTCATCTTTTGCCTTATGGGCCGAAAGCTACGTTGCCAGAAGGGCCTATCCTGGGTGCAAGTCACCCGGGACCGCCGGGCGGTCACCAGTAATCGGAGCTAATCCTACTCTATGCACTCTGTTCCGGTGACGTTGCCGTAACTGGCATTTTCTTTTTATACTCCACTAACTTTCGCCCGCGGCTCCGCGTCAATGTCGATCCCTCGGGAATAGTACTTTTTCCCGGGATATAAAGTAGCTTATGTCCTTCTCGGTACTCCAGAGAACTTGTATGCAAAATTTCATGATGATCGGTTTAGCAGTTACGACGTGAAAGCGTAACAAACAAATAAACAAAATCACTTTCGCATTTATAATATTAGTTAGGATTATTTTTAATCCCACCTATCTATAATATCTTAAAGAACGATTTACACTTCACAGTGAACTTCAAAACCACACTCATCATCATCATCATATTATCCCCAAAAAGTCCACTGGACATAGGCCTCCCCTAAGGATTTCAAATACGACCGGTTGGAAGCGGCCTGCATCCAGCGTCTTCCTGCGACCTTAGTCAGGTCATCCGACCATCTGGTCGGTGGATATCCGACTCGTAGCGCTTACAATCTCCGTCTCAAGATTCCCATTCATTACACCGAATTGTATTCCCGATCCTTCACAGTCCATAAGTACTTTCTTTTATCCTGGACTTACCTAGATCAAAGACAATATAATATTTACGTAGATCCTATAGCCTAGATCCAGTTCTCGAGCTGGTACAAACTGCGGTGAACTGTTACCTACTAAACGACTTTATTCATTTGTCAAAATTGTTCGCGAAGAGCAATGGTGTGGTGACAACTTCAGTCACTAATCAGAATGATTAATTACTTAGGAGATATGTGTTTATAAATAAATAGACATGTTGACAGGTTTATTAGTAGCTCAATACTCGTAACAAAATATAAATTACTAGTGGCCCGTCCTGGCTTCGCACGGGTAGATATATGTATTTAATCTATAGCCTATGTTCATCAGTAAAATAATTTTTCAAATCGGTACATAAATTATGAAACTGTAGGACCAATTTGAAAAATTATTCGTAGCCTATTCAATGCAAATAAATAAACAATCAATTATTTCAAATTATCCTTATCCTTATCCTTACTTTACTAATATTATAAATGCGAAAGTGAGTTTGTTTGTTTGTTTGTTTGTTTGTTTGTTTATTTGTTTGTTTGTTTGTTTGTTACGCTTTCACGCCGTAACTACTGAACCGATTATCATGAAATTTTGCATACAAGTTCTCTGGAGTACGGAGAAGGACATAGGCTACTTTTTATCCCGGGAAAAAGTACTATTACCGAGGGATCGACATTGACGCGGGCGGAACCGCGGGCGAAAGCTAGTTATATATAAGTGCAGGTATGTTACATATATAAAATAAACTGTAAGTTGCTTGCTCACATAAAAAAATCAAACAAGTGCGAATCAAGGACGGAACCCTCGGGGTTTCGTCCAGTTTTTTTGGTCATTGCATTTCTCACTTAGGTTAGTACAAAAATAGGGAATTTAGACCTAAGAAACACAGTAATCGAAATGTAAACTGTTTAATTTACAAATACTGCTTAAAACAAAATAGGCCATATTTAAAACGGGGATAGGTACCAACGTTGATTTATGTATTTTATAACACATATGTTTGAAATTGAGTTTAAGAAAATACGTAATAATAATAGGTGATTTGCTTATATTATAAGTAATATAATATTTTAAAATAGCTGTCTCGGTTTCGAGCGCGACTCATGTATCTTCCTATACCCTAACCCTAATTGAATACAGAATTGTAAGAAAAAAAGGTAAAAAAACGAAAATATAAATTTAACATTTCATAGTAATTCCTCCAGCTGATCGGCGACTTTGTATGGGAAACCTAATTTGTTTGTTTGTTTTTTACCTTTTTTTTCTTGCAATTCTGTGTTCCATTAGGGATTCTGATTACCAGATTTCAATAAAGCTAGGGGGTTCAAAATCACGTTGTATTTGATTGAAGCTTTTTACACTTTATAGTTTTCAACGAAATGATGGTGTAATTCATTTCGTTGATTCGTCGGAGCTAGACGACGCAGTAAGGCGAGCGACCACCAGCCCGCTATGTAAATCTCACTACAGCCGCACCATGACACTATATTTCAGTTATTCCATACATTGTTCATAAACATGGGCATTTATAACATCAAATTACACCGATTTCACATTATAAAGTCCCGTAGAAGGAATTTGCAAAACCGAAATTCCCGCCTAGAACGCCTACTTCAAAGTTTACCTTTAATCTATACTAATATTATAAAGCTGAAGAGTTTGTTTGTTGTTTGTTTGAAAGCGCTTATCTCAGGAACTACTGGTTCAAATTGGAAAATTCTTTTTGTGTTGGATAGTACATTTATTGAGGAAGGCTTTAGGCTATTAAACATCACGCTGCGACCAATAGGAGCGAAGCATCAATAAAAAATGTTTTGAAAACGGGGAAAAATTATTCATCTATACTAATTAATCATAATAACATAAATTGCCGCGGACGAAGTCGCAGGCAACAGCTAGTATATTATAAAGCTGTAGAGTTTGTTTATTTGTTTGAACGCTCTAATCTCAGGAACTACAGGTTCAAATTGGAAAATTATTTATGTGTTGGATAGTCCATTTATTGAGGAAGGCTTTAGGCTATAAAACATCACGCTAGGACCAATTGAAGCGAAGCATCAATAAAAAATGTTTTGAAATCGGGGGAAAATTATTCATCTATACCAGGGATGTTGCGGATGCCGATTTTTTCACATCCGCGGATGTGAATGCGGATGCGGATTTTTGAAGGCTGACATCCGCGTATACGGATGCGGATGCGGATGTTTAAGATCTTTTATAGATATAATAGTATATAAATGAAGAAAACAATGATAATAATTTTTAACATTTTTATTAATGACTAGCCTTCGTCCGCAGTTCCCTCAGGAACAGTTATTTTTTCCGGGAGGAAAGGTAACCTATATCCTTCTCCGTACTCCAGAGAACATGTATGAAAAATTTTATGATTATCGGTTTAGTAGTTACGGCGTGAAGGCGTAACAAACAATAACAAACGAAAATCACTTTCGCATTTATAATAATATATAGTAATAGTAATAAAGAAGTAAAGATAAGGGCAAGGAAAATGAGTAATAAGTAATAATGCGTACATTTTTTATGTGTTTACTTACCTACTAATTTCATATTAGTAACCGAAGTTAAAAATAGAAGTATTATACTGAATACTAATTTTTATGTAAAAATGTAAAAATAATTTCATATATTACTTAGTGTAGGTGGTGACATTGTTAATTAACTTGTTAGATAATCTATCAATAACTGGATCCTCGCTGGAAAAATAAAAAATATTGTGATAAAACGATAAACTTTACCTACAGTAAAACCGGTGTAACATAATGGCATTTACCTGTCGATTTTTATTTAATACCTAAGCTGAGCTAAGACTATTATAAAGATTTCCCAATAAATAATTATTTACACACAATGTTCACTGTATCACAAAAACATTCAAAACTATATATACGATGAGTTCTTGTCACCAAATTTTTCGCTCCCGTTGGTCATTGTCACGTGCGAACGACACGCGCAATTCGTTTTTTTTTCGACTTTTTCTTTCTTGTCACAACTTGTATTACATCCGCATCCGCATGAAAATCCGCTTTTGATTATTGCGGATGCGGACGCGGATGCAGATGTCCAAATTTATGCGGAAGCTCCGCATTTGCGGATGCGGATGTGAATATTCGCAACATCCCTGATCTATACTAAGAAAAAACCTAATTAATCATAATAATAGAAATTGCCGCGGACGAAGTCGCGGGGAACAGCTTATATAAATTTCTCTAGTTAACGACAGTCTCACAGTGGTTATTATCAAACTTTCGTATGGTAAGCAAGATCTGCCGTCAAGCAGCATTTCGTGAAGTCATGTGGACTATTTATCAACCCAACAAGGGGTGTGAAACACACAATGTATTAATAGCAATTTCCGAACTGAAATTCTGATCGTTAATCAAAATATTTCAAAACCAAATAATCCCAGGTGCCGAGCGCACACTTTCGTCAAAAATATAACTTCACACAGATTGATCTAACCCACAGTAAGTTGTGTAAGTGTCGTGGGATACTAAAGCGCCTATTAAGGGCCCGCCATAGGCCAGGCGGCGTGGCGGTAAAAAATCTGGTCTAAACGCGTTGCCTACTTTGGATATTTTCGTTTTATAAGAATATTCAAGGGTTATTCGAAAAAGAAAAATACATGATGGCTGCCTTATCTGTAATGCAATTATAGTCAAAAGTTTCAAGGTTAATTTTAATGTATTCGGTGAATAATGTTGTATACCGAGTAAATTACACGTGATTTGGAGGCAACTTTGCTGCATCTTTATTTCAACTTGAGTATTTCATTATTATTGATATTACAGACAATCATGCAAAGCAGTGCGAGGTAGTACGGGCCCTTAAACTATCCTGAATATCGGATCCGATGAGAGGGACGCCGCTATAAGTGCGATACGATTGGAGATATCTCGTATCGTGTCTAACGTAAAGCGGCGTCCCTTACACCAGAACCGATTCAGGATGGTATAATACCCCCATAACTCAACAACGCTATATTTTATAATTTCTTCCATGCCGGTCTGGGAGAAAAGAAAAACATGTGGAATGTACTAGGTGCTTCTCTTTCCGTGCAGATCGTAACAGTCGATGGAAGGAATGGGCGCAAATCTAAGTAATAGAGTTCAAAGGTTTTTTCCCATTTCAAAAAATGCCGCACGCGACTAAGTAAGTAGTTTAGTTGTGGTAGAGCCACGCTACCGGTAAAATTCTATGTTCTCCCCCTTAATGCCGTCCCCTAACTCCTTGAAAGGCCGGCAGCGCTCCGGTGTTGCGGTTGTCCATGGGCAGTGTATCGCTTATCATCAGGTTATTCGCTTGCTCGTTTGTCGTCCTATAGAATAAAAAGAGTATTCAATAAAATTTTTGAAAGCGAAAAATCTTTAGCGTCGTTGTCCACTTTCTGGGATATGTAAAAAATGTTAAACTAGCGTCTGAACACGTGACCTGATCGAAAATTCGTAAGACTGACACCGCCGGGGCGCGGCGTAGGAGAGGAAGTAATATTCCACTCTTTTTCTACCGCGCGGAGTTTTTACTTCTGCTGGCACTCTCGAAGTGCAAACCTTTTGTTTTTTTAAATCTTTGTGTGTACGCTCACGTTTGACAAAAGTGCTACGAATTTTGCCTGTCCGGTGAGAATGGAAATTTCGTCTACACTGAAGCAAGCAACACGCGTGCGGCGCGGCGTGTGCTACGATTTTCTCATCTTGTTGATGATGGCAACCAGGGACTTAAAAACACCATACATTATAAAGTTACACATTCATATTGTTTACTACACATTAGATCTGTTACATAATTATTCCTGTAACACTTATAAATTGCAATCATCATCATCAGGTCTTTTTAGTCTCCACTGCAGGAACATGACCCTCTCTGTACTACCGGAGCCATACTTGGCCAGAGCAGACAGAGGATTAGGCCTACACTCTCCTCGCTGGCCAGACGGGTTGGAGAGGTCTCATCGATGTTTATGAGCATTGTTTAGCTTGTATTTCCTATTTAAATTGCAATATATTTTTTTATTACTTATGTGCTATTTATATCAAAACATAGCGATCTACTCTTTTTTTCTGTCATCTGTATCAATGTCCTATGTTTGACAAATAAATATATTGATTGATTGATTGACTTATTTGGGTGTTTCAAACCTGTTTTGCCCTTGACACTTATAAAAGTACCTAACAGATATAAAGTTTCTGTAACCAACCCGTTAGAAAACTGTTTTTACGTAGGTATTTCGTGCATTTTTCTAATAACAACTTAAGAACCGGTATTTTTGGAAACAGATTGAAAGTGTTACATTTTCTTGTTTTAATTTTGAAACAGAAATAAAAAACAGTGTTCAAAACACTCTGTCGGATACCGGTAAAGTCCTTACGGCAACAACAATACTAAATAGTACAGACAGCTTCGACTAATCGCAACGACAAATCGTCCGCGTGCGCTGCCCCAACGCGCCAGGTTAGACAAACATCGAGATCTCTCGGCCGAGTAAGCAGAGATTTAATATAAACCGTTTATATGTTCGGCCATTGTTAATTTAGATCGGGTTATGATTCATAAAACAAGGGTATTGGAATAGGCTTGTTTGTACAGCGGGAAACTATTTACATTGCACGAAAAATGGGCATCATGTTTGTCTGTATGTATGCAGTGGCGGCACAAGATTTGGGCAAGACAGGTTTTGTGATGTTTTGTAGGCTCGCTTCATTATGCGCGAAGCCCCTTTGGGCGCGAGGCTGTGGACAATGGTACACACCACCTACGTCTTACGCCGCCTCTGTCTGTATGTCGATGGTATTCAAATTATTTTAATTGTTCTTTTACTTTGAGATAATTTACTTTACCTGCTTCTGCCACCAGTTAGTTCATACTTCATGCTAACTATTGCTGGCCAGCGCCCACCTACTACTTTTAGTCCCTTCATGCCCGCCAATAGTTAATGACCACTGCTTTATTGTGTTGTCTTGATATGTTACATCTTGCTGGTTGGGTGTGACGGGTCCTTTCTCAATAGCTGTTCGATAGTATCGTGACAAAAATAATATTTTGATGCTAAATATAGTGTTAAAACAGCTGACACGCGACCCGCTTGTATGTAGCTGGGTGCTGCTGATTTGTGCGAGGTAAGCTCGTACACTTACCATAATACGTAGTGTTTATTTCCTGCTTGCCTTAACAAATCCTTTATTCGTAAAACAAACTCTCATCCGAAGCGAAGGGCCTACTTCAAACAACTCCACTCAGCTTACGTGACACGTGTCTCGACGAAATATAAATTACCGGCTTTTTCCGTGACTTCTTCCGCGTAAATTATACTGTAAGTGTGCTTTACTCATGTTTGTTTGTCGTGTGTGTAAGTGGCCAACACTGGTGTCATATTTTTCAAGCTGCCTAAAGGCATCTGAACTAGCTTGACGACGTAGAACGATGACAGCCGGGAGCAACAGCTTAACATGCCTTCCGCAGCACGGAGGTGCTCGAGATATTTTTATGCCACTTACGATCACTCATCCCAGGGACAGCGCCTGGGATTGCTAAACATGTGTAAGCGCTTATTATGCTCACGTCCACCAGGCCATCGGGCTCCTTTTCTGATGTATAATCTCCTCCTCATCTAAGCGTTTTCCTGGCATCATCAACTATGATTCGTCGGAGCTAAGGGTCCGCTATCATGACAGCAATGCTGATAAGGACGTATGATTCATCGTCGTCATCAAATCAAGAAGCATCAGCAAGAAGTTTACTGCTGGACATAGGCTACCTCCAAATTTCCAATGCGATCGGTTGGTGGCAGCTTGGATCCAGCGTCTTTCTGCGTCCTTGGTGAGGTCGTCCAATAATAGGTTCTAACGTTATTTAAAAAAAAAATATGTTATAGGATGGCAAACGAGCAAGCGGGTCACCTGATGGTAAGTGATCACCGCTGCCCATGGAGGAAGGAAATGGGGAGGGGAGGGGGAAGGATGGGCCTCCGGCTCTCTCACTCACCGAACTCAGACGTCAATTTTCTGTGAGAGTGTGGTACTTCCCCGGTCGAGCTGAAGCACTACCCATGTTCCGAACGAATCAAAGGCTTTCTTATAGTCTACGAACGCTAAGCATAGTCTCTCTCTCATCCGAGCGTGTTCCCGGTTGCATCCGCAGCTGGTGTGCTTTGGAGCCCGGGGCCGCTTCCGGCTCTTTCTTCTCCAACGCTAAGCGTAGTGGCCAGCTATAATCTTTGGTCTTCTGTAGAACATGTCATAGCATAAAAATGTGATCTATGGTACTATAGCCTTTTTGGAAACCGGTTTTTTTGGGAGGCAGAAAGACGTCGACTCTGTTCGTAAGACCATTCGTGATCACTCTAAAAAAAAAAGAATAGACGATAGGTCAGGAGCGTGATGGGTCTGTAATTCTTTTTTTAGGGACTGAACCACTCCTGTCCCACGTTTCTTTAACATGGCTATTGAACAAAGATCTCAAAACGTGTTGTGTGCGGGAAGTTTTTATGTATATTGAACCTCTTTGTACATATCAGACGTCACGATCTAATTTTCTGAGAACTCTTTTAGGTCGCCATTTTTTTTTTAAATCTATGGGTCGCCAACAATTTCATCAACATACATATATATCACGTCTTTTTTCTTTGCGGGGTAGACAGACAAGTCCTTAAGACTTATACGTTTTAAGCTACGTGTTTTCATTTACATTTTTCCACCTATCGCCCACCAACATGCTATGGTGGGCGATAGGTGGAAAAATGACACTTTTCGTTACCAGTTTGTGGACTAACCAGGTATTTTATTGCTGTGCCTATTCTCGGCTTTTCTTAGCACAACGAAATAAAATGTATGCTTGTACCCTCGGCCGCCACAGGTGGCTATAAAGCTATTTGCGACGCTAACGACCGCTGCACGGCGGTAAACCGCGGAGACTGTGACACGAGTATTTCAACACTCATTTTTAGGGTTCCGAACCCACAGGGTATATACGCCGTGTGGTTTCCGGCAGAGTATTTTTTCATTCATACCCTTGACCGGCTTCGACGGTCTGCGCGGGAAGAGAGGCAGCTGGCACATTCTACGTTTTTTATTTTCTCTCAGGCCAGCATGTAAAGTTGAGGATAGATAATTTCTGAATTGCAAGCATATTAGCTGTTATCACATGTAGAATAGCCGTGTGGTTTCCGGCAGAGTAGAATAGGACCACTCCTAGTCTTCCCATGGAGGTCGTAAGAGGACTTAGGAAATACAAGCTAAACAAAGCTCATAAACATCAGTGAGACCTCTCCAACCCGTCTGGCCAGCGAGGAGAGTGTAGGCCAAATTCTCTGTCTGCTCTGGCCAAGTATGGCTCCGGTTGCACAGAGAGGGTTATGCTCCTACAGTGGAGACTAAAAAGACCTGATGATTTTTTTTTATTTATTTACAAGAAACAAACAACATCAGTACAGAGCAAAACTCCAATTCGACACTTTGTGTAGGTATTCATTCTAATACATAAATTTCTCAGTTCTAATATATTACTAACTTATTTTTAATTATTTTCTATACATACCTCTGTGAATTTCCGCAGGCTGCACGAAAAAATATCTACCTCTAGATTTATTTTATTTAGTATGTCTAAAGCTCGTGTTAACGGAGAGTATTTCATTAAATTCGATTTCGCTGTAGGAATCTCGAATAGGGGCGGTAACCGGCGCCGCTCCACGTAGCGGTGCGATGATGATGATGATGATGACATGTGTTAGCGATTTATATGAAAACCCAGTATAAATAAACGTATTATGCGTATCTGAAGTATTATTTAAAATAGTAACACTTATAACTCAAAAACGGCAACAATGGCAACACTGGTTGTATCGAGTGTAATTATTGTTGATACCCACCACTCCATTTTATCGAGACGTCATGGAGTGGTGGGGACGATCGCTCTTGTATGGTTAGATCGACGACTCGGGCATTCTGTTTGGCGCAGCTGTAACGTTAAGTCGTAATTAATCTTTACTTGTTGAGAAGTATTGTTTAAATAGTTTTCCGTAATGTGTGAAGATTTTATATTTAAGGTAAGATGTATTTAACTAATTTTGATATTCTGTAAAATGGGTGATTTGAAAATAAAATATTTAATCATTAACGGAGTTTCCTTTCATATTAGAAGTGGTATCAGCGGAATAATTTTCTTTTTTTTCTCTTCTTTTTATACTTATTCCGTTAATCCCGCCCACAATCACAGTGTTTTATATTACTATATATTATATTAACCATTACATTTTAATAACGAAAGGCGACTCCTGGTAATGATATTACTATATTGCAACAGTTTTACATTTGATCTTGTCGTAGTAGTTTTCTGAGGTGAATTTTACGATTGCTTTATTGTTGGGTTCACGGTATATAGTTTATGGTATACAATTAGCTAGGGCACTCCCTCGGATTGTTACCGTATATGTGGATCATTATGCTGGAGCTACAATCTAGGAATAATCTTCAAACCGTTGCTATAGCATTTTTAAAAAAAGAACTATAAGTGACATTGTAATTTGCTAGGGCACCCTCTAGAATTGTTATGTGTGTACGACTTAATTAATTCATTGTCCAGGGCTACACTCTGGAATGTTTTATTTCATTCGGAAATTTTATAAAATACATACGAACCGTGAACCTTCTGTATAAGCATACATATCGTTAAGAATATTAACGCATACTGTTGAATAATGTAAAACTGTTTTTATAGTGAAATAATATTGAACATGCACTATAAATCTTATAGCCAATATCATGGCAGGCTATTTTAATAACATGTACAGTTTTGCAGGTGAGTAACCTATTACTGGTTACGGAATTATGCAGTATACTTATTTACCTTATTATCTCATTCTGTTGGACGTGTGAGTACATTACATTTAAAGTAAAAAGACATTTCAATGTGACAGTAGCTAACACCCACAAAACTGTTCGTAGGTCCTGCTTGTGTCTGACAGAGATCTTGTATCAATTTACTGATACTATTACATCACTACAGTTGATAACTGTTTAAACAAAAAAAAAAAAAATACTATTCTCTGAACTAAGAATAATATCACTTGATTACGACGTCAAATAAATTAACGTCATCATCTTAGACGTGCTTCCAAAACAATTTAAATAGAATGTTGACTAAATGTAATATAATAACAAATAGAATTGAATTTATTGGTGAATAAGATTTAAATTTACAACGCATTGGTCATCGTACTAAAACTGCTATAATTGAATTCTGGGTTCGAACCCCACCTGAGCAAATATATACATTAATAAATATCATAAATTCGTGCCATTATTCAATACTTTTATATCATACTAGCACTACATAAATAATTCATCATCATTTCGTGTATGTGTCACGGTCAAACGACCATGCACACCCTGTCGTCAGAGTTCTTCGGAACCCCCTCTCAGCGTCTGACGTGGTTCCTTTAACGACTGCCAGATGGCGGCCGAGACCAACGGCTTAATGTGCCTTCCGAAGCACGGAATCATCTTTATTATCGGATGATCAGGTGATTCAGGCCTATAATGTCCTAACCAAACTGGAAACTATACAAAGTATGCTTCCCGTGGGAATCGAGCCCTAGTACGGGTCAACAGGCAAACGCCTTTACCACTGTACTAGATAGATAACATATTTATTTTGTTCATTGTAACACACATAATAAAACAGAAAGCTACAATAAAACTAAATACTAAACATAATATATGTATGTGTGCCATAATATCACAAAAAGGCTACAGCTCAGCGAAATGTTACTCTAGTGAGCAACCACTGATTTTCAGCTGTCACCTTACAAGACGCGCACTAACAATTTCACAGAACAGGTTGTCTCACAAAGTGTAAAGTCAATGGGTATGGTGAAACACATAATAAATTAATCAACAAATGGCAAATAAAATACTAAAATACTTGTTATTAATTCTAATTATTATTTAAGGAAGAGGTCAGTTTAAGTTTTAGCTTTCCGGCAAGCAACGTGTTTTTGAATTAATGTCCGTTTTCTGAAGAGTAAGTAAATGTGATTTCAGTTGCTTTTTAAATGTAAATATCTTATTTAAATTTCTTAAATGAGCAGGAATATTATTCCAACACTACGTTGCCGCATAAATGCTACTGTCCTGTGTCTCTGTATAGAAAGTACAGGACGAGTGGCCCTCGGATGACGATGCGAAGTGAACTGCAATTTCATGTAAAGATAGTCAGGTTGTTTTAAAACCTCATTATGTCAATAAGTAAACTCGCGAGGTGCAACTGTCTACGAGCTTCCATATTGAGAAGAGAGGCTTTGTTTATGATAACGGAGGCAGTAAATAAATAATTAAAACCTACTTTCTTCAAAACACATCATCTCTTAATTAATCATTTATTTGTCTAAAATAGGGTATGATACCGATATTACAAAAAAAAAACTGCCTATTTAACTGTTGGGAACAGTATACAAATACTTCATTAAAATAAATATAACTAATTTATAACTGACAGTCATATTTATTTACTTTTGTGTTACACATGCATTTAATTGAACATTTCTTTATGTCAACATTAATATAAATTAAAATTACTTAATCTGTAATTTCGTATTAATTTGTAAACTTTTCATACAAGTACAAATAAAAACAAAATGAAACACTAATATAATAAATCAATAAAAAAATAGATTTATGTCTCACACACATTCACATATACATATATACACCTTCATCTCTTACGCTCATATGCATAAACACGAACATATCACACTCACTCATACACACTTACACACACATTTACACCACAATATATTTTATTTTTACTAAATTGTTATCTGAATATGAATTTGCTCCGCCTGCCGGCGTCTAAGTGTACTCCATCAGGAACAGCGATTATATGTTTAAGGTAACAACAGTAACCAGGCTACTACGATACAGGCACAGCCTAGCGTGGAAGCCACGAACGTAATGTCAAACTGTAATGTATTGAGTTAGTAAAGAAATTTATTATAATCATAAATAATGACAAAAAGATAACGTTACAAAACAATAACAATGATTGGAGACAGATTGACTGCCCTTACCTCCGACATTGCAGCGATAGACGTGTTGCCGTAATGCCTGAGGTGAGAAGGTATTAGAATAGGGTAATTTAATTATTGTAATTTAATTCAATTGTAATTTAGTAAATAATTTTAATTTAATTGACAATTTGAATTTAAAATGATTTTGTTTTTAAAAACATTATGGAATGCCATTTCTGAAATAAATGATTATTATTATTAATATTATTAATGACAATTTAACATTCAGATATGGAGACTAAATCTTCTGTTGGAGATGTGGTCAGCCGCTATAACGTGGAGGGTGCGCCTGCGAGCGTATGGCAGTCCCCACTGCAACGGCCCGATAAGAACGAGGGAGCGGATGGGAGTCTGATAAGTAACAGGCAAGTCCGTAAACGTTCTTTAATTAAATCATACGATGGAGCGGCAGGGAGCCTGGTTAATAACAGGCAAAGCCGCAAGCGTATACCTATCCGATCATACGAAAGGGCGGAATAGCCTGGTTAATGACAGGCAAAGCCGCAATCGTACGCCTACTCGATCGTACCTCCGCAAGTATCCAATAAGCAGATCAAGAAGCAGAGAGCCGATAATAGGGCTGACTAATCAGTCGCGAAAGCAGATCTCCAATAAATTAGAGATACTACATCAAGTTATATATAGCTATAGAAGACGAATGTATTAGCCGATCAAGACAATGTTTGCTTACAGGCGAATTTAAAAGCAGAGCTGACCCATTAATTGTTTGCATAAACATGTGTAAAATACATTAAATGGATATGTTATAAGAAGACCGACATGTTTACCATTACTGGTGTGCGAATTCATATAAGTTCAGAAGGCATGCAATTACCTAAATTTAAAAAATACAACAATTAAAATTTAAGGGAAAATAATGTTTTAGTATTTACATAGAATCCATGTCCAAAAAAATACAATACTACAAATTGTCAGATAATAATTTGTTAATACTTTAATAACATTTTTCAGATAACAATATTTTAAGCTTTTTCTTAATAAGTATCAAGTTTAACTCCTTACACTGTTTTGATATTCTATTAAAATCATTAGTAACATAACTAAGAATGGATTCTACTAAGCCATAATATGCTATTAATAGTTCATCATTATCTACTTTTCTCGAATGTATATAATAAGCATAACTTGAAGTACTAAGTCATTTGCAAAGATTTTCTATCTGTGGTTTCCAATTTAATCGCGAGTCAATTATTATGCAGAGAAAGCTATTTGCATCAACACTATTTGCTATGCTGCCATGATATTCCAATTAAGTATTCTAATAAGGTCTTTGGCTGAAATGCATTATATTTGTTTTATCAAGATTTACTTTAAGTTATTATTATCTAACCACGTAATTATTGATGCCAATGTTGAATTTATATTAAAATTGTACGAATTGATGTCAGTGGATTTAATAGTGACTGTGCTATCATTGGCAAATAATGTCATGCTATATTCTATATTATTGGGAAGGTCATTTATATCAATTATAAAAAAAGGGGACCTAAACACTCCCCTGTGGAATACCATAGCGTTCGTCAGACGTGTATCTTTTTTTCTGTTTAAGAGTAAACATCCAGTTAGGTTATTTCTGTGATTTGACGACGATCTGATAAATAAGATTTGATCAATTGTAATACATTACCTCGAATGCCATAGACTTCAAGCTTGTCTAATAGTATATCATGATGCTCATAATCAAATGCTTGCGTCATATCGCAGTAGACGGCACAAACAGGTTTTTTTCCACTTCAGTTAAAATATTTTTCAAAAACTTAATAAAAAAAAAATATGTATTAACTAAGATCAATTGGTCTAAAATGTTACATTAACTCTCTGTTGTTTTTGTTAAATGAAGGTTTTATAACAAGATACTTGCAGATCTTGTGGAAAGACGCCAGATTCTATACAAAGATTTATAATATGACTAAGATGACGGCATATATATATATAGTCATTTACTGCTTTAATTATTTAAGTTTAAATGCCATCGTTACCAACACTTTCAGTGTTGTTGTAACATATAAAACTATTTTATAATTCTTTAGTTATAGTAGATTACTTGTTGTCTTAACATCGTTGTAATAAGGAACGAAATGACCTTCCGCTTCAATATACTCGCGCGCAGGTGACGACTGTTCCGAGCCTAGCCGAGTTTTAACGATGTATTCCGAACCTCCGTCCGAATCGTCGTTCAGGACCTCCTAGCGCGACACTTCGCTGCGGGACTTGCTACGAGCTGCCGCGCTTAAAATTCTTATAATTTCATTCGGAACGCTTTGAGTCCCGTGTGGACGCGTTTCCTTGTACTCAATATACATAGTTCTCGTGTAGTGTTTATCCCGTTGATGGGAACACCGTACGGGTTCAACCCGTAACGATTGGCGACGGACTTGATTGCGTCTATTATCTGTTGGCGCTTGATCCTTTACGGGCCGCAGAGGAGGCCTGAGTCATCCACATCCCTGTTGGACATAAGCTGGGCTGCCGTCAACCGCCTGAGCTACCACGCGGTCGCATCCAAGGGGCGTGAGGTTTTTTCCTGAAGAACCGACCCAACTCTCAGCTTAATACCCAGAATCTAGGCTTCGGACCCACGTTTAACTTCTTGTACTTTTATACACCCATATTAAAATAATTGCTTTAAACTTAACTTAACCTAACCTTAACTTAATCTAAATCTTAATCTTAATTGTAGTACATATTAATAAATTGTATCTTTGATAAATAATTTGTATTCTTTTATTGTCCGCATAGGTTACCCTATAGATAGGTTAATTTATACGTGACAAGTTTGGCGCCCAATACGTGTTTATTTATAATCTGGGTCTCTTTTTTTTTTTTTTTTTTTTTCTTTTTAACTGAGAGTTGGTAAGGTGTTTTTTTTACTTTCTTGGTGTTGGTGTGTGCATGTCCTTGACTAAGCCAATCATTGTACTCAATTAGAAAATAAGGTTGATTGTCATTCTGTGCAACATTCACCCATTTTCTTCCATGCTGGTTTGGGAGATATAGAAAAACATAGAATATACCAGCTGCTTTTCCTTCCCGCGCAGACCGTAAAAGTCGGTCAAGGGATTGGGCGAATATCACATCTATAGGCGGTGCGGCTAGCAAACCATCACTGTTTTGCTTCCGTTTTCCACCTTTACGCCCACTGTCGCGCTTAGCGTGACCCTTGCATCTTCGTATTTTTTTTTATCTACCTTAACCTTTAAACTTATTGTAATTTTTTTTTTTACTTTAAAATATCTATATAGAAAATTTTACCGATATGTCTCGGCCGATTAAATTTTTACAATTAACAAAACCAGAGCTCATATACGATGTTGAGATAAGAGCAGAGGAACCAAAAGATAGGGTAGATGAACTAAGGCAACAAATAACTAAGTTGGCAATTAGATTCCCCTCTGAGGATATCCTTGATTCATGTTACGAATTTGATGAGGATATTACTGGTATAAAACACACCCTCGCCAAGGTAGCAATTAACATAGCTTGTCTAAAGCAGGATCCTCAACAACGTAACTTACTTGAACGTACTAATACTTATTTAAATCATATATATCATAGACTTAATAGGGTTATCTCGCCTGAATCCACGTCCGAAAAGCTTGCCTTGCTACAGGAGACCAAACAATTCTACAGTGATCAGTGGTCATCCTTTAATGAAATCTTATCCTTGTCCCCTAATACTAATGGGCAGTCTGCTTCTGTTAATTGCCCTAAACTTTCTACCTTAACGGAAGATTCAAATAATTTGTGTAGCAATAATGACGAAATCAAGCCGTGCCATATCAAGGTCACTTGCGATCGCGGCCTGAGCACAGATATTTCCAAGCTTAAATATGATGGTAAATCCTGCGTGCGAGCTTTTATTGCGCGTGTTAAGGAATTTCGTCAAGCCAAGGATATCTCCGATAGCAAAATGCTTTCTTTGGCTACGGAAATATTTACCGGTGATGCCCTTCACTGGTACCGCAGTGTAAAAGACGCTCTTCTCACTTGGGATAGTGTGTTAGACTTGCTTAAAGCAGATTTTGACATTGATGACTTTGACTACCGCATGCTAGAAGAAATCAGGCATCGTAGCCAGGGTCCGTCAGAGTCCATTACTATCTACTTAGCCATCATGCACGGGATGTTTAGCAGGCTAGATAGGAAACTTACTGAAGTGGAACAGCTTGAAATAATTTTGCACAATATACGGCCTTGTTATTCAAATGTCCTTGCCACTTGCCCAAACTTAAATTCCTTGGCTAGTTTGCGTACGTTGTGTAGGAATTATGAGAAAATCAAGGCGCGTTCAGATGATTTTAAGGAGCCGCCTTCTGCTTCTGCTAAAACACTTGCGCCAGAGTATTGTTACCAGCCTAAGAAGGAACCAGCTAAGGTTAGTTTTGCTAAAGCCGGTTCGGGACATTCTCATGCCCAGGTCAACGCGAACTACCCTCGGTACACTAATCCTAACCTCGGTAGGTCCTATAATGTGTCAGCTATCCATGAGGATAACAAGTACTGCAATCGTTGTCGTGTTAATACCCACACAATGAGGGAATGTACTGCTGAACGCACCATCTTCTGTTTTAAATGTGGGCTTAATGAATATCGGTTTCCAGATTGTCCCCAGTGTAATCCTTCTAAAATTAAAAAGGTAGATGAAGATACACTTCAAACTAAAGAGTCCAATCCAAAAAACTAGTAGGAGAAAATTGTTGCAAACCAAAATACATTAATCCTGATTGGAATAATTGGCTCTTAACCATAAAGCATTTTTTTAAGACCTATAAGGTTGCAACAATTTTCAATTTAAAACCTAATAATGATCCTAGACCTTATATAGCAATTAATATAAATACTACCCCCGAACTGAAGATGTATGGTTTGTTGGATTCTGGTTCAGCTATCACTATACTTGGTAAAGACACTTACCACCGTCTCGCCGCATATGGTTTACATTTGGTAAAGGATGATCAGATCACCGTTACCGCTGCTGGTGGGCAAAAGATTCAGTCCCTAGGGTACATATTCTTACCAGTCAGCTTTGAAAATAATAGCCATGTGTTGAAGGCTTTCGTAATACCTCAAATCGAAACCTCACTTATTCTCGGAATAGACTTCTGGAAGAAATTTCAAATCTGTCCTAAATTCTTAAATAACATTGATTACAAATCTGATCTTGAACCTTGCTTATCTGAGGTTTCTTTCACACCTAGTGAACCTCATTTACATTCTTACTGTAATTTAGATCATCGGCAAAAATTAGCTGCGGATGAGGTCATAAATCAATTTCATGATATATCTTTCGAAAAGAAAGGCCTGGGAAAAACTTCGCTTATTACCCATCGAATAGATACTGGAGATGCGCAGCCTATAAAACAAAGGTACTATCGCTTATCCCCCGAAAAAAGACGTATCATCACGGAGCAGGTCGATGAAATGCTATCATTGGGCGTTATTTCACCATGTGAAAGCCCTTGGTCTTCTCCGGTTCTGGTCGTGGGGAAGAAGGATGGTAAGCCTCGTTTCTGCCTTGATAGCCGAAAACTTAATTCGGTCACGAAGAAAGATGCTTACAGCCTTCCATATGTTAGCGAGATACTAGACAATTTAAAGAACGCCAGATTTCTATCAAGTATTGATCTTTCCAAAGCTTTTTGGCAAATACCAATCCATGAACCGGATAGAGAGAAGACCGCCTTCTATGTGCCAGGCCGTGGGAGTCTGATGTTCAATGTCACCGCCTTTGGTCTCACCAATGCTCCAGCCACTCAGCAAAGATTGGTAGATTCCCTTTTCATGCCTGATTTTGAACTAAAAGTCTTTTGTTACTTAGATGATGTCATTGTAATAAGCGAAACTTTTGAAGACCACGTTTCCATTCTTAGACGCGTCCTGGATAAATTAGGAAAGGCCAACCTCACAGTTAATTTTGAAAAATGTAAATTTTTCAGAAAATCACTAAAGTATCTAGGGTATGTTATTGATAGCCAAGGCTTACGCACTGATCCGGATAAGGTTAGGGCGATAGTAAACTACCCTGTACCAAACAATAGGAAGGAAGTTAAGCGCTTCTTGGGAACTGCTTCATGGTACAGAAGATTTATCCCAAATTTTAGTACTATAGCAGGCCCCCTTAATAAGCTAACCTCAACCAAGAGGGATTCTCCCCCTTTTGAATGGACAGCCGATGCTGCCAAAGCCTTTGAAACCTTGAAGAGTTGTCTCGTGCAAGCACCAGTCCTTGCTTGCCCTGACTTTAACCTTCCATTTGAGGTGCACACCGATGCCAGCAATTATGGAATCGGGGCTATGCTGTCTCAGGTCGTGAATGGAATCGAGCACCCAGTCGCTTTTATGAGTCGTTCACTGACTGGACCTGAAAAAAACTACAGCGTTACAGAAAGGGAGGCACTTGCAGTCTTAACAGCCCTTGAACATTGGCGGTGTTATCTTGAAAACGGACAACCTTTCACCGTTTACACCGACCATGCCGCGCTCAAATGGTTTCTTTCCTTGACAAACCCTACTGGTCGCCTGGCTCGATGGGGAGTGAGGCTCTCCGCTTTTGATTTAGTTATTAAACATAGAAAGGGCAAGGACAATATCATACCCGATAGTCTATCAAGATGTGCTCCGGTGTCAGCAATATCGTCTTTGCCTGACCCGCCGACTACTAACGACGATTGGTACCTCAATATTTTTAAAGGCTGCCTTAACTCGCCGGTGAGCTATCCAAACAATGTCATCGAGGGTAACAAGTTATTTAGACATATGAAAACTAAGAATCCACTTACCATCGAATTTAGTTGGAAAGAAGTTATCCCCGCGGAACAGCGTCGGGATATATTGTCCAAGTGCCACAGTGAACCAACAGCTGGTCACTTTGGTATTTTTAAAACCCATAAACGTCTAGGTCTCACTTATTATTGGCCTAAGATGTATCGCGACGTTGTCCAATTTGTCTCTAACTGCGAGGTCTGTCTTGCTCATAAGGATCCAACTCATGGAACCCTTGGAAAAATGGGAAGGCCCAAGGACTGTTGCAGACCCTGGCAGGTGGTCTCAATTGACCTAGTCGGACCCCTCCCTATTAGTAGGAAGCAACACAGTTATATCTTTGTAGTCACGTGTTGTTTCTCCAAATACTGCTTAATATTCCCTTTGCGTCGCGCAACGGCGGATGTTACTTCAAAAATTTTAGAAGATAATGTGTTTCTAATCCACGGGGTCCCTCAGACTCTTATTCTTGATAACGGCTGTCAGTTCGCCAGTCGCGAAATGGACGGATTATTCAAGAAGTACAAGATTCCTAATGTCCACTTCACTCCCAAATACACACCACAAATCAACACGGTTGAAAGATACAACAAGACCATAATCACATCATTGTCGACGTTTGTGAACGAAGACCAGAGAACATGGGACGTGAATCTTCCGAAAATACAGTTCGCCATTAACAACTCTATTAATGAAGTAACAGGCTATACACCCGCATTTCTTGTCTTTGGTAGGGAGTTAGTGACGTGCGGGTCTCATTACATTGAAAATGATAACCCTAATGAGCTAATATTCTCGCCTAGAGAACTTTATGCGGAGAACCTCGGCTGTCTGTCGAGCATTTTTGATCGTGTCCAAGCTACCTTATGGCGAAGCCACCAGAGAAATGCGGCACGATATAATACCAGACGCAAAGACTACGAATTTCAAGTTGGGGATATAGTTTGGAAACGTACCTATTTTCAAAGTGACAAAGCCGCCCATTTCTCTAAAAAACTTGCACCGAAATTTCAGAAATGTCGCATTAAAGCTAAACGTTCTCCATTGGTATACGTTGTTGAGGATCTGTCTGGACGCGATTTAGGAGCGTGGCATATTAAAGATTTTAAATTATCTAATAAAGCTTACGAATCTTGACTCTTTTACTCCCCGTGTAGGGACGGGTGTAAGAATACGTTTCCCTACCGCCGCCAGATAGCGTGAAGTAAGAGGCTTCTAACTGAGCAGCTGGTCATAAGTTTTTTTTTCTGATGGACCAGCTGTAGTTTTAGTATGTAGGTTAAGTATATATTTCCTTGTTAATTGAGCTCCAACCTAAAAGTCTTTAATAACTCTGTCCCTGGAAGGAGTATCTCATTTTATTACCTTGTTATATCCTTGGATAAATTTCGTCTGAGTCAGGTTCTAGACGGATTTTTCAGAGGAAAAATCCTTATCTAGGAGAGGGGGTATTGTAACATATAAAACTATTTTATAATTCTTTAGTTATAGTAGATTACTTGTTGTCTTAGCATCGTTGTAATAAGGAACGAAATGACCTTCCGCTTCAATATACTCGCGCGCAGGTGACGACTGTTCCGAGCCTAGCCGAGTTTTAACGATGAATTCCGAACCTCCGTCCGAATCGTCGTTCAGGGCCTCCTAGCGCGACACTTCGCTGCGGGACTTGCTACGAGCTGCCGCGCTTAAAATTCTTATAATTTCATTCGGAACGCTTTGAGTCCCGTGTGGACGCGTTTCCTTGTACTCAATATACATAGTTCTCGTGTAGTGTTTATCCCGTTGATGGGAACACCGTACGGGTTCAACCCGTAACGATTGGCGACGGACTTGATTGCGTCTATTATCTGTTGGCGCTTGATCCTTTACGGGCCGCAGAGGAGGCCTGAGTCATCCACATCCCTGTTGGACATAAGCTGAGCTGCCGTCAACCGCCTGAGCTACCACGCGGTCGCATCCAAGGGGCGTGAGGTTTTTTCCTGAAGAACCGACCCAACTCTCAGCTTAATACCCAGAATCTAGGCTTCGGACCCACGTTTAACTTCTTGTACTTTTATACATCCATATTAAAATAATTGCTTTAAACTTAACTTAACCTAACCTTAACTTAACTTAATCTAAATTTTAATCTTAATTCTAGTACATATTAATAAATTGTATCTTTGATAAATAATTTGTATTCTTTTATTGTCCGCGTAGGTTACCCTATAGATAGGTTAATTTATAAGTGACATTGTTTTATATTTTTTGTCATTATCACTTAAATATCTCATGGTATACTAGGGGGCATAAACATAGATCGTAAACTACGTGTAATATTTGAGCTAATATTTAATCCTTATTTCAGGAAGGGTTTAATTTCATATACAAAGTAGTCAATAAATGCATAAGCTATTTTGATTGGATCTGTTATGTAATCATTATCAATTTTAAGACGAGTTATCGGTTCGCTATGTAAATGTGTTATTATTTATCATTTGCCATGTTGTTTTAGATTTATTATTTGAAGTTATTGTTTTATAATTATTATGTCTTAATTTTAATCTTAATATTTAAAAAAAGTTTTGAATATCTATGATATTTAATTTTATTTGATTTAGATGGGTTTATTCTACATTTCCAAAGAAGTATTTTCTTCTCGCTACATTTTTTTTAAACCTTTTGATATCCATTTTATTTTATGATTAACTTTTATTACAAGTTCTTTTTGAGGGAAAAGAAATCGTAAAACATTTAAACAAATTTATAAAATTATTGAAAGCTATGTTAGGGTCAAAGAAAGAGGTTATCACGATCTAGAAAAAAATGTTATTGATATTATTAACACACAACTTAATCTCCAATACCAAACCAGAGACATAGAAGCCGTGAGAAGAGTTGGTAAAAAAGGGGAAAAAGCCAGACCTGTTGTTATAACATTTACCACAATGGGATTAAAAATAAACGTTCAGAAAAACAAAAAATGTTTGAAAGATACCCCGTACTACTTACAAGAAGATTTTCCCTTAGAAGTCTTAAACAGACGTAAAGAGCTACAAGCCCAACTAAAACTGGAAAGAGAAGCAGGAAAAACTGCCTTCATAAAATACGATAAGCTTATAATAATAGAAAATAATCAAGACAAAACACCGCGCAAACAGTCAAACAAAAACAAAAGAAATATGCCCGAGTCACCAGAGATTAATTCTGCGGGAAATTATAATGGAAAGCAACCACTAAAGAAAAATAAAACATCTACCGTTAGGGACTTTGTGGTACAAAAACCAAAACTCATGTATACTTCGGGTAACAATCCAAATTCAGAACCGAAACAGCCCCAGCAGGATATATAGCAACCACAGACGAGCCTCTCTCCAACACATACAGCTCCCAATACGAGTGGTCGCCGTGGGAGTCTCAGACCATCACCCTCTATCAGAAACCAACTGCTCATAGGAACACTAAATGTAAGATCTCTTGTGGCAGATGGAAGACAAAACGAACTGGAACATGCACTTCAAAACATAAAATGGGACATATTAGGACTCTCAGAAATTAAAAAAACTGACACTAAAATAATTGAATACCAAGAATATATTTTGATGTACAATGGCGAAAAAGCTGGCTCAAATGGTGTCGGATTTATGGTCAGAAAAAGTATGAAGCAATATATAAAAAATTTCTTTGTTGTCTCAGATAGAGTAGTAAGACTAGATTTAACTATAGAGAGCATAGAACTGACCTGCATTCAGGCTTATGCGCCTATAGCAAAGGCACCGGACGAAGAATTACGAGAATTTTACAACGACGTCAATAAATGCTTGCTACATACGCCCCAAAATACCTTAATTTTAGGCGACTTTAACTCCCAGATAGGACAACCCACCCCGGAGGACGGAAACATTATAGGAAAATGGGGATACGGGCACGAGAGAACAGACAGAGGGGAGATACTCGTACAATACTGCAAAGAGAAAAACTTTTATATAACTAACACTTTTTTACAAAAAAAACCAAAGCAAAGATGGACATGGATCTCACCAGACGGAGCAACCCGAAATGAAATAGACTTCATTCTAGTTAAAAATATAAAAGCAGTGACGAACTTTCAAGTAATGAATATTGCTTACTCTACGGACCATAGACTACTAAGATTGACATATAATGATTATATCAGATTTAAAAAAAATAGAAAAACCTTTGGACAACACTTATTGCAACCGGCCCCATTAAAACAAGACAAAATAAGAAAACATTTTATAGAAATACAGAAGAATTGTATAGTCAACAAAGAAAATATCCAACAGACATACTCAACTCTTATAAAGAATATTAAGGACTGTCTGAAACAGACACCAATGACAAATAAAAACACGGAAAACGATGAAATATTTACACCAGAAATAAACATACTTATACAAGAAAGAGAACAACTGAAAAATAAAAAACATCGAACTAAAGAAGAAAGATAAAAACTGACAAAACTATATAGAAGAATTAGAAAAGAAATATATAAAAACAAAATGCAACGGAAATATAAAATAATAGAAGAAGAAATAAAGAACAACAATTCAATTAAACGCTCAGAAAAACGATTGAATAAAGCTAGAGAATGGATCACTTCAATAAAAAATCAAGAGAGCAATGAAGTAATAAGTAACAGAAAAGATGTGCTGAAAATTGCATCATCATATTATAAAAATCTATACAAGAAATCTGACAATGACACATCACACGGAACTAGTCCCCAAGAAAATACAGAACCCGTTCAGCCTTTCCTGGAGAGCGAAATTAGAGATGGCATAAAATCGCTTAAAGTATCAAAATGCCCGGGTCGAGATGGAATCACAAACGATATTTTGAAAACAATTATGGAACCCTTAATCCCTATATTGACATCTTTGTTTAATAAAATAATTGACTCTTGTGAAATACCGGAAGAATGGGAACAAGCCGTTATCATATTGCTCTACAAAAAAGGAAGCCCCCTAGACATAGGCAACTATAGACCCATAAGCTTACTTCAAAGTATTTATAAACTATTTACTAGCATAATATTTAAAAGACTGAGAACGAAGCTGAACTTTAATCTCTCTAGAGAACAGGCGGGATTTAGACCGAATTTCAGCACAACAGACCACATCTTCACGCTTACACAAATAATAGAAAGATACAACGAATACAAAATGCCACTCTATGTAGCCTTCATAGATTACTCAAAGGCATTCGACTCTATCTCACATGAAGCATTGTGGAAGACTCTTACAGAACAAGGTATAGAAATAGGCTACATTAACATGTTAAAGGCAATCTACCGAAGAAGCAAGGCTGTTGTCAGGCTTGAACAGACAGGAGAACCCTTTTCTATAGAAAAAGGAGTACGTCAAGGAGATCCAGCCTCACCAGGTTTATTCACAGCACTGCTGAAACATATCTTTACTAGACTTAACTGGGACGAACTCGGTGTAAAAATAAATGGTGAATACCTAAACCATCTCAAATTTGCTGACGACATTGTGATATTTAGTGAAAAATTTGACGACCTACACCGTATGCTAAAAAGCCTTGATGAGCAAAGCAAAATATGTGGCCTAGAAATGAACGCAACTAAGACCTGTATAATGACGAATAGCGACGAAATACCTATGCTTATTCAATCTCAGGAAATTAAATATGTGTCAGAATATATCTATTTAGGACAAAGAATATCCTTCCGAGAAAATACGAAACTAGAAGTTGAGAGAAGAATTAGAATAGCTTGGAACAAATATTGGGCAATGAAACATATATTTAAATCAAAGCTGCCAATATCACTAAAAAAGAAGGCGATGGAAACAACAATCATTCCCACACTTTTATACGGTTGCCAGACATGGACTCTTACACGACAAACAATAAGAAAGCTACAAGTGTTCCAGAGAGCAACAGAGAGAAGTATGCTGGGACTTAGACTGAGAGACCATCAAAAAAGTATTGACATTCGAAAGAGGACCCAGCTCATAGATGCAGCCAAGCTCGCCTGTAAATTGAAATGGAGATGGGCGGGCCACATAGCCCGTACCGATGATAATCGTTGGAGCGAGTGCGTCCTGCACTGGTGGCCGCGTGATCGTCGTAGAGCGCGCGGAAAACCGCGCGCACGCTGGCGCGACGACATCATGGCCGTCGCCGGCCACACCTGGACGAGACTTGCGAGCGACAGATCCCGCTGGAGACTGATGGAGGAGGCCTTCACCCGATATTGGGTATCCAATTCGACGAACGACATGACGATAGATAAGTCTGAAACTTAATAGCTGTAAGTTCTATAATCTTATTTAATTGTGATATAATTTAATATTTACCTTTGACATTTTATTTTATTGTAATTTTATTTTTATGTTAACATTCCACAGTATTTAATTTATTATTAATTAATTTGACTTTAAATGAGCGAGTAAAATTGCATAATTTAGTAGGACATATGTAAATAGTATACAATGTTGTGGAGATAAAAAATGTTATAAATTTAGTTATATCTATGAATTGGAAATAAACGGCTTTATTATTATTATTATTATTATTATTATGTTAGGGTCCTCAGAGTCGTGAATTTCAGAAAACTAAGTTTTTTTTTTGAAACTCCATCACTCCATCAGAATTACTATTTGAGTTCAACATCAATAGTGGCCCTGAAAAAATGCCCTTAGTGAAGTAATAGATGCTACTATAGGGACACGCCATTAGATAATTTAGATCAGGTTCGTAAAGAAGCATGCAAACGCATTGCAGAACAAATAAACTAAAGATAAAACTAGATTTGACTTGAAGCGGTTCAAGGTGAGTTATAACTGCGGCAATCTGGTGAACCTAAAACGAGAAATAACATGTTATGGTAAATAAAATAAAAACTAGCTGTTAAATTTCAAGGCCTTTACCGGATCGCTAAAGTTTTACCTAATAACCGCTATTTAGTAGAGGATACGCCATTGACTCGCAAGCGTAGCCTACGCCGGTATGAAAATGTAGCGATAGATAATCTGAAACTTTGGCCTATATTTAATAGAGATATCGTTACATCAGAATCTGATGCCGATGACTGTTCAGATAATTAATTTTATGAGAATTTAAGATAATTGTAATTTGAATTCGTTAACATTTTAAGTGCATGGTAAATTCTATGTTTTATAAACTAGTACTCCTGTTATTATTAGTATGTCATGTGAATCAAAATACTGCGCTTGATCACGAAATTGAAACACCTATTAGTACCTTCATTAACCTATTGGGCGCCATTGACCTTTCTTTTTTCTTACTTTAGTTGCAAAACAGTCGCGTGACTGAGACGCCATTGACAACTAAAGTTATTACAATTTGTACTAGCCTGGCGTCAGGCGTGAAGTTACGTAAACAAGCGCTGGTGTGCAAAAGGTTATTGTTTATTCTATTACTTTAAAATATTTGTTCAAGATAGGCAGTGCTTAAGTGTGTAAAGCTTCATATAGTGGAGGGACCCGCTATTGCAGGATGGCCGAGCTGTTAGCGATTTATATGAAAACCCAGTATAAATAAACGTATTTTTGCGTATCTGAAGTATTATTTAAAATAGTAACACTTATATCTCAAAAACGGCAACAATGGCAACACTGGTTGTATCGAGTGTAATTATTGTTGATACCCACCACTCCATTTTATCGAGACGTCATGGAGTGGTGGGGACGATCGCTCTTGTATGGTTAGATCGACGACTCGGGCATTCTGTTTGGCGCAGCTGTAACGTTAATACGTAATTAATCTTTACTTGTTGAGAAGTATTGTTTTAAATAGTTTTCCGTAATGTGTGAAGATTTTATATTTAAGGTAAGATGTATTTAACTAATTTTGATATTCTGTAAAATGAGTGATTTGAAAATAAAATATTTAATCATTAACGGAGTTTCCTTTCACATGTAGAAATAGTAATAGCACGGTAATGATAAATGGCATCATGAACATGCCACGTAATTAATAATAGTACTTACAACCGTAGTATACAGAGAAATAGAATAAAAACAACGTAACGTAAACATGTGTAGTAATGGACGTGTGTTTATATTGGGCGATCTCTTTATCGATTGACTAAATTAATCTTTTTGCAAGTAGAATCTAATTCAAAAAATCTTACGTAATATTGTTTTTAAAAAGCATTACAATGCTCGGTATATTATTAAAATTGAAAATATGTGATGAAAACGAAGTCGGCCACAGGTAGGATTCAAACCCACGTCCTTTAGGTTAACGCCCTAAGTGTGATTCATTCATTTCGAGTAGGTGTCACGTTCAATCGACCATGCACACCCTGGTGTCAGAGTTCTTCGGAACCGCCTCTCGGCCGCTGACGTGGTTCCTTTAACGACTACCAGATGGCAGCCGGTACCACCGGCTTAACGTGCCTTCCGAAGCACGGAATCATCTTTATTATCAGACAATCAGGTGATTCAAGCCTGCAATGTCCTAACCAAACTGGAAACAACTAAACAAAGTATGCTTCCGGTGGGAATCGAACCCACGACTCCCGGGTCAACGGGCAAACGCCTTAACCACTGGACCACGGAGGCTGTATCCTTATACCTCTATACCACCGTGACTTCGAATCACCAGTTCGAATTCACTCATCACATATTACCCCGTAGGGTATACGCATTTCAAGCATGCGTACTTCTTCAATACTACCCACTATTCAGTAGTGTGGTATTCTACTTCATTCATATCCGATGCGGTGATTCGAAGTCACGGTGGTGTAATGGTATCACACTTAGGGCGTTAACCAAAAAGACTGAAACTGCTGGACTCATCGACCAAATTGTGTATTGAGATGAGAAAGTACAGTAGGGCGGACGTATTTCATACAAATAGCGCATTTTTTTCGGGGAGGATTATGTAGCTAGCTCCAAGTGAGCTTTCGCTGCTTCACCGGGAATTGGCCCTTCAGGCTTTGCATGCACGTATACGAGATCCATCAGGCAATATGAGAGTTTGCTGTCTCTCCAAGCCTTGCGCACACAGGCAACGCCCAAAGCCGAGGTCCGTCCCTCCTGAAGGCCCTTTGGTGATGTCTATATTGGCGCAAATGTCGCCATAATATAACATTACCTGGATTGACGACTTTGTTAGTTGACGTAGTACTTAGATTTTTTTTTTACTGAATATTGAATTAGGCATTTGTCTCCCATCTCACCTGATGGTAAGTGACGATGAAGGAACTGTCAAAGCGTTTAGTTCGACTTTTTGGTATTCCAACGATAAAAGGGTGAAATTTCTGTCTGCGCCTCCTAGTCCGATGGAGGAATGGTGAGGGTTCAACTAGCTCAAAGAGCGCTTTCGCACACTCTCCAAAATGGATCCTATAAAATACCGATAGGCATGCGACTTTACGGCGATGCTCCAGGGATTGCAATTTCCTATTTGAGACCACGTCGTTGTTTATTAGCCTGCGGGCTCTTCGGTCAACAGAGTCCAATGCTTCAAGCTGGTATTTCGCTGAGCCATCCCAAAGGTGACTTCAGTACTCCATGCAAGAGTGAACCTGGCCTGTATAGAGATTGAGCAGCCGTTCAGAGCTGAAGTACCGCCGAACCTTTGAGATGAAGCCCAACTTCTTTTGAAAATTTAAAATTGCAGACCAATCGGATCGAATTCACAAGAAAACCGCACCCATTCAAGCAATTTTGTCATAAGTGCTTATGGTCCTCTCACACATTGCAATAATCATAATCAGGGGAAAGGGGTTAATTTTAAGAAAGAGTATAAGCGGGACCATATTACTAAGCCTTCGTTGTCCGTCCGTCACAGGTCTGTGTCCCTTGAACCGTAAAATAGATGAAGTGTATTTTACTTTTATGTTTATTGTTCCTTACCTAAAGGGTATAAGCGAGACCTATTCCCAAGCCTTCGCTGTCCGTTCGTCCGTCTTCAACAAATCTGTAGCTCTTGAACCGTTATAGGTAGGTACTGACATGAAAATTAGAAAAATGGGTAATCCTATTTCCGCTTACAGAATAAATATATAGGAATGCAACGTGTTTTTAAGCGTTATTTGTACATACATACATATTTTATAACGTCTTTATTCTTTACGAGGTAGACAGAACCTAAGGTCATAAGACCGGAAGGCCACGTTTATTTAAACCAGTTGCGTAGTTTTAAAGATCTAAGCATACATAGGGACAGACAGACAGCGGAAAGCGACTTTGTTATACTCGCACTTTGTAGTGATATCCAAATATAGGTACTATTGGTATACAAAATGGGATCTAACTAAAAATAATCCACTTTTGGATCAATTCGAAGGAAGACGCATGCAAAAGCGTAACGAGAGAGTGATAGAATCATTACCCTGTCATCGTTACACAATAATAATGTATTATATGTCGTTAACATAAAAACAACGCGAACAGGAAATCACATATCATACAAATGGCCGCCAGATGTAAACGAGAGACATAATATATTAATCTGCGATAGATCAGCGCTGTTCACACATACAGCGTGGATATAGTATTACAAATTTTAATAAAAATAAAGTATTTTTAGTTATGTATTTATTTATACCTATACATAATGACGGCCAGGAATCGTGTCAATAATGATGCGTCATCACCATCATCATCAGGTCCTTTTCAGTCTCCACTACAGGAGCACGACCCTCTCTGTACTACTAGAGCCATACTTGGCCAGAGCAGCTAGAGGACTTGGCCTACACTCTCCACGCTGGCCAGACGGGTGGGAGAGGTCTCTCAGATAAGCTTTGTTTACCTTGTATTTCCTAAGTCGCCTTCTACGACATCCACGGGAAGACTTGGAGTGGTCCTATTCTACTCTGCCGGATACCACACGGCTAATATTAATTATGATGCGTGCGGGACACTAATCAATATTTATGTGTGTGTATGAGTATAATATAACGTGCTTTCGGAAGGCAAGGCACGTTAAGTCGTTGGTCCTAGCTGTTATCATTGATGGCAGTCGTAAAGCTATGTCAGATGTCTTAAGGCAGCTTGAAAAATCTGATACCAGTGTTGGCCATATACACACACGAAAAAAATGAGCATAGAAAGCTGTGTATGTAGACGTTGTAAGCGATTTTAAGGATAAATCCATAAATGAGAATAATTAACTCATCAATTTAAAACAACTTTTCTTTCATTCGGGGATATATAAACATCTCCATCTTATTCATCATCAGGGCCTTTTAGTCTCCACTGCAGGAGCATGACCCTCTCTGTACTACCGGAGCCATACTTGGCCAGGGCAGACAGAGGATTTGACCTACACTCTCCTCGCTGGCCAGACGGGTTGGACTGGTCTTATTGATGTTTATGAGCTTTGTTTAGTTTGTATTTCCTCCGCTTCGTACGAAATCCATGCAAAGACTAGGAGTGGTCCTATTCTACTCTGCCGGAAACCACACTGCTACATTTTATTATCTATATATTAATACCTTCAACCCCCAATGAACGAGCAATAACAGTGTTCAATTATTGGAATCCATTTTGCAACTTGCTCCTGTTCTAAAGGAGATGACCACGATTGCTATTAGACGTATGAGCCATGTCGTAAGTGCAACCATCACCACCCGCCGACGGCAGCCGTCGACGCATTGTCAGCTGCCGAAAACTGCCGTCAACGCGTCGGCAGCCGCCGACAGGTACCGACGGCTGCAGTGGTACATCTGTCGTCACGTCAACACAATGCCGATGCCGATCGTCTGTATGAGCTATAGGAAGTGCAATATACGATGCATTTGTTATATATACAGCGTGTAATATAACCAACGACTTTCTTATGAAGGGGTCAGCACATCAAACTGAACAACTTTTCCTATGGGACCAATGCTGGGAACTCAATTTTTTTTTAACATTTTCCTTCAGAATTATGTTACTATTGTTATAGAAGAGCGGTATCTCCAAACACAGGAACATTTTTACTTAAAAGGAGACCCCGAACACCAATATTGTTTATGTAATATGTGGTACTGAATAAAGATTTTATTATTATTATTACTACATGCCGGGGCATGTAGTAATAATAATAATAAAATCTTTATCATATCTTAATAATTTTCATACAAAAGTGTTTGGCCAGCGAGCTGGCCAAACACTTTTGTATGAAAATTATTTTTTTTTTCGAGTTCCCAGCATTGGTCCCATAGGATAAGTTGTTCATTTTGAGGGGCTGAGTCACCCCTTTATGGGAACGTCTTTGCTTATGTTACTGTATAGATAGTGGCATGTTTTTCTATAAGCATAAATAATTTAAAAAAACTTACATTTGGTTATCTATCACCAATAGATATTAAACCTAATATCCAATCGCACGAAAACACCACAACACTGGTAACATGATAAAATCACTACTGGTATTTTGTACTAGTTTAAGTCACAGCACTTCCGCACCGTTTTATACTCAGGGAGACGTATCAGGTGCGACGAGTTTTTAGTTATCTCAAGTGATACGGGAATGTAGTGATGTAAGGTAGAGAGACGACTAACGAGTAGAACGGGAGTAGCTTTATACGGAGCCAAAGATTAATTGATGCAGAAAGGCTAAAGAGTCGATCATAATTTCAGCCGCAAGACGTCCACTACCGGACATAGGCCTCTTCAGTCTGCGCTGGTTGAATTATCTACGCCCAAAATTTTTGCATTCCACATAAAATATATTTCGTAAATATTGCTTTTATTTGCTCATAATCATTATTATCTTATGCGAGTTACGCTCTTTTATTTGTGCCGACTCTGTATTTCAACTCGCATTCCCATATCTTCCTGCTATTAACCATATTTGCATTTCCCCTCCAGTCCCTCTAATACACTTATTACGTCTTTTGCCTTTTATTAAACTGCTCTTACATGAATGAATTATCAATTACTTTATTATTAAACCTATAGTTATAAGTTAGGTAATATTTTCGTCCGTCCTTTTTGTATTAGTCTTGTTCTTTGGTACTGTGTGTAATATTGACAGCGCGTGCGACCAACTGCCTAGATCCATGTAAACCATTATTTCAAAAGCAAAAAATCTCCATCTTCTTTGACTTTATATATTTGAGATGTGCCTGTTTGTTAAACAGCATCAGATCCTCTTTCCTTAAAATGACATGGTATTAAAGAGATGAAATAGCAGAAATCTGATGAAACTGCTTATACCAAAACAAAGATTAAAAATGTATAGCGATAATGTATTCTGCATGGCGATTAAATTGTATAATGCGCTGCCTGTAGAAATGAGAGAAATATGCCCTTTCAAATTCAAGTGCAACTTATTTTACTGGCTTTAATCAAATGTTTTTATGGAAATAACCAGTTATTTAAATGAATTTTTAAATAAGGCGGTAAAATTATTATTTTTTCTCATATAAAGGATGTATATTAATAAATAAAAAAAATTATTACTAATGACTTTAGAGGTGAACATAGCTTTAAGCTCAAATTCTGAAATTCTTACGCCAGTTGTGGCAGAATTATGTTGCACTACCTACCTACTTGTTAACATCTTGACTTTATGTAATCACTACATTCTAACGTATCATCATCATCATTTCGAGTAGGTGTCACGGTCAATCGACCATGCACACCCTGGTGTCAGAGTTCTTCGGAATCGCCTCTCGGCCCCTGACGTGGTTCCTTTAACGACTACCAGATGGCAGCCGGGATCACCGGCTTAACGTGCCTTCCGAAGCAAGGAATCATCTTTATTATCAGACAAACAGGTGATTCAAGCCTGCATTGTCCTAACCAAACTGGAAACAACTAAACAAAGTATGCTTCCGGTGGGAATCGAACTCACGACCCCCGGGTCAACAGGCAAACGCTTTAACCACTGGACCACGGAGGCTGTTATTGTTTATTTAAAGGAATAAACGAGTTTTTATTTTATGAGGGTCTTTATTTCGCGCGTGTATTTCTTCTCAGAGGCAAGTGGAGTTGGGCAGTATTGTCGGCCGTTCTGTGCTGGTTTTGTTCCTTGGCACTTTGTCTAATATTAGCACTGCGTGCGACCGACGGCGTCGGCTACGTATCAGTTTTGGTTTTTATTGTGCTTCGCGTGTATTTCGGGTTACGGCCGCATTCAGACGCGGTCGCGCTATATTGTTTGAATGTTTACGCGCACACATACTTACTTGCTTTTCGTCTGTGTAAGTGGCCAACACTGGAGTCAGATTTATCAATTTGCCTACAGGCATCTCACTTAACGTGTCCTTCGAAGCACCGAGGAATTCGAGATATTATGTCACTTTTGGTCACCCATCCTTGTGGGGACCTCGTTTGGGGTTGCTTACCATGCAAAAGCGGCATAATAGCTACCTCCGTGGTCTAGTGATTAAGGCGATTGCCTGTAGACCCGGAAGTCGTGGGCTCGATACCCGGGAAGTTGTTTAGTTGCTTCCAGTTTGGTTAGGACATTGCAGGCTTGAATCACCTGATTGTCTGATAATAAAGATGATTCCGTGCTTCGGAAGGCACGTTAAGCCTTTGGTCCCGACTGTCATCTGGTAGTCGTTAAAGGAACCACGTCAGAGGCCGAAAGGCGGTTCCGAAGAACTCTGACACCAGGCTATGCATGGTCGATAGACCGTGTCACCTAAATGATGATGATGATAAATGGGCCATTGAGTTTGCATATTGTTCAGGGAGAGTTGTACCCGAGGAAGCACACTGGAATAATCATGTAACATTATAAATTACTAACCTGCTGTCGTGCCTATATGATGTTTTTTTAGCAATAACTAAGAAAACAGGCATACGGCTCTATTTCTGTGGGCCTAACCAATGTAAAGCGGTTAACGTAGCCTATGGACAGCAACACCAGAGGTGTCTCTCGCGCGTTGCCGACTCTGAAGAAATCTTTTCTTGCCTTTTTTTTAAAAAGAACCCCAAATTGTAGTCTCTCGGGAAAACCATGGCAGAGACAATCGTTCCACAACTTAATCGTATACGTGGAAGAAGGTTTCTAAATATAACTGTCTATGATCTAAGGTGTGATATCGACAAGGATAAATTTCCTGTCGATGGCGTGAGATGCGATGATAGGAAGTGGCATACAGCCGTTTATGCCGTAAATTTTCGATATTCGCAAGGGAGCCTGTCACAATCCTGCTGTACGACGGGAAAACCACGTGACACTCTGACATTTTTGGAGATCCAAGTGTCAATGATGAGGGGATGGACTTTACTCCTGTGGCGGGCGGTGCGGTGGTAGAAAGGTGACGGTGCGTGGCACCAATTCAAAAAGTTCTTCAGAACATTCCCCATAGTATAGACGGTAAAATACACACAGAGAGCCAACGTCTCTCCGGAAACCGAGGGTATCTAAATCGTCTGTGAGTGTGGGATCGTCGATAATACGAATTGCCCGACGTTGGATGGAATCAAGAGGAAGGGAATCAAAGAGAATTTAGTAAAGAGATATCGATTACAAACAACACAATCAAATCTTTCCTCTTCGTAGGGGTATAATAAATTGTATTAAGTTTTAATACAGATTACTTCACAATGACATGAAATATAGAAATATAGAATAATCTACAGTCTAGCGCGGTAGTAAGAACGAGCGAGCCGAGCGGAGGCCGCGATGCCGGCCCACGTTTCCGAGTTGATCTGCGCGATGTACTGCGGTGGCACCTCGAACCAGTAGCTGTAGCCGGGCAGCTCCAACGTGTAAGACAACGGGACGCCGATGGACTTAAAGAAAAAAGATTGAGATTTATACTTTGAATTCTAAAGTAACACCTCAATCTATTAAAGATTGAGGTGTTACTTTGCGGAAGTCAAAGCTTCATTTACTTTGAGAGAATTTACTTTGCGTGCTTCATTAATCAATAGTTTGCTTAAACTAACTGGTAGCGAAAGCACGCGAAGTAAATGTGAGTTCTGTCGAGTTTTTTGGTTCCATGGTACCGCAAGTGCCTATGAGTCTAAGGCCTTGTTTCCGGAGAGCTATAGAATATTGTTCCGATAAGACGGAGCGTCTTATGGCGCGGGTACAGTACAGACCCACTGTACTCCTGACCACACCCCTGGTAGCATGGTGAGTATTTAAAAGTTAAACGGTACCACCGAGTGCAGTGACCCTAGTGATGTGATGACCTACAGTGGCGTGTGGCATATCTCAAACATATGGGGAAATATAGGGCTGGAGGCATTTGTTCCAGCAATTGCTTAAGACATGACGTTTGGTTATGAGATAAACACCGCGGGCAACGCAGTAAAAATTTGATGTTGACTTCTCTGCATCAACAGTACTGCAAGGGTCTATAACTTTTAGGGTTTGATAGTTAGGTTAAGACGAAAAAATATCTTTTTCAGATTTTTCAGACAGTACCAACATTGTCTGCCTCGTCACAGACATGAAAACTGCTATGAAGTCAGAAATTTCTCACGCAAGGTACTGAAGCTTATTAATTAGTTAAGGTTTCCAAGATGGCGGTCGTAGGACAAGGATTGTAACCCGACAAACTTGGATTTAACTTTACATTAAACCGCGTATCTAAAAAAATAAATTGCGTCCCAAATGAACTATTCGATGAACTATAACTTGTTCTTCATGTCGTGTCGCTGGCTCAAAACTATGTTTTGTCCTTCCAATAGGACGCCACCTATACACCTCTCTCTTTAAAGCGCCATAGAGGTCCACTTTTGTGCAGCTAGTGGGGCATGAAGTGCACGAGAGTAGATGTAACATAGTCTAATATTCATGACCACACTGACACTGCGCCTCCGCCAAATCAATGTAGCCCCAGCATGCCAAATCATGCCTGCATCGTCCTACACTTCCATGTTGACCATAGTAGCTCGTCCTCATGGTCGTTTCTCAGTAAAATTTATACTTACTTGAGCGTAGTCCTGGGCAGACCCGGATGTGCCGTACAGCAGCATGGCACTGTTGCCAACTCTGTAATAGACCGCTTGCGGCAGCTTCAAGGCGTCTATAGCGGCTCCCATAGTCGCTCCCACGTGGAAGATCTACCAAGAAAGAATGATGATGATGAGAGACGAAGAAGGCTTTTTTTGAGAAATAATAAAAAAAGCAGATAAGGATGAGTCAGATTCGCGAGGGATCATTCGTCGTGGGGGAACAAATCAGCTGGTACTTTCTTTGTGTTTACTTTTTCCCTGATCAGCTTGTAAGGAAGAGACAGAGGTTTTATTAAACCAAAAAAGACAAGAAGATCTTACCTGCATACCATTAGGCGGAAGGCTTCCGTCACCGAAGCCATACAGTATCCAGTTGCCATAACTGTGTATATTCATGTACAGTTGGATTCTATCCAGGTACTTAAATAAAATGTCCCGGACGTATCCAGTCTCCGGTTCGGAGAACGGCTCGGTCCCCGGATAGGTGTTAGAGCAAGGGTCGGAGGAAACTCCCACGGTGTTGAAGTTTACATCGAAGTTCCTGTTGGCGTCTACTCCGTAGCAAACTGTGCTGACATTAGCGTTGTACGAACGAGTTCGTCTCCAGAGGCGCTCCTAAAAGAAAAAAGCAATATTACTAAAAACGACTACCTTGCGATTCTTATCTGTTTAATTTCAGCGCATACCGTTATTCCTTTCAACTAGTATGAGCGAGGGCTCAAAAGTCCAATCTTCACGGAAATCATCAAGGTATTGAGGGCCATGGGGCTCCTCGCAATGCTTTTGCTGGTTTCGTCATGTGGAAAGACACACTCATGTCATGACTATTATAGGTAGGAATGTTAAAATTGTTTGCTTGCAAGTTTCACTAATATGTAATGTGTACATTTTTGTGCCTTTCGCAGTGGAAACGGGTTCCTGGTGCGTCGAGGGCAAACGTTTTGTCAGAGAGCTAGGACGACGCCTCCGAGACGATGATTGTGACCCCCGTTCTGGAGCGTATCTGTCTCAACACGTGGCACGTGGCACATTGGCCATCCAGCGTGGCAACGCGGCCGGCGTGATGGGCACTTTTGAGCCAGGCAGTCTCCGTGGCGGGCTATTCGATTAGCTTTATATTTTTTATTCTCTTGTTATTTTTTCTTTCTACGTAGTTTTTGTCAAGATATATCTTTATTTGTTTGTTGTTATTCAAGTATTTGTAAATAGAGGCAATCTCTCTATTTACACATTAGTGAAGTTTTTACTCTTATTATGTTTCTTTTATTAGACGAAGGTGGCATATGAAAGTGACCGTATTTATGTCAGATGGAATTACAACTGAAGCCTGGTGGGGTTTGGTTGGGAGTACGCTGAATCTTTTACTTATCGACGACCAATGATAATGGAACTCAAAGATACTTACATCAGTATGGGTGTACTCATAGCCATCGGGGTTGACGATAGGCAGTACGATCCAGTCGATGTCTTCCAGCAGGTCCCGGTCTTCGGCACGCAGATCTTCAACCAGCCGGTGCAGAGAGTATAGAGCCACGGGCGTGGTCACCCACTCCCGCGCATGGATGGTAGCGTCCAGGAAGTAGATCGGCTTGGAGGAGTCCATGAAGTTGCTCGTTGATATCTAAAAATGTAATACCGTATGAAAGTCTTCCGGGTTTCAAGAAACAAGTACTATGACTAGCTCCGTGGCGCAGCGGTCAACACGCCAGCCTGCGACACGGAGTGACCGGGTTCGATCCCCGGCCAGGGCAAGATGGAAAATGATCTTTTTCAGATTGGCCTGGGTCTTGGATATGTATCTATATATGTATTTGTTATAAAATATAGTATCGTTAAGTTAATATCTCATAACACAAGTCTCGAAATTACTTTGGGGCTAGCTCAATCTGTGTGATTTGTCCGTATATATTTATTTATTTATTATATTTTTCAAGCCGCCATCTGACATAGCTTTTGTTAAATGTATCTGACATAACGATTGCCATGTAAAAGAGGATGAAGAGGGCTTTATAAAAGTGGAGCGAAGAAAGATGAGGCCCCCTTCCCGAAACCAGTGTGGAACTGCCGTAACCGGTTCAAATCATCTGCTGCGCCCGCAATCCCTACTAACAAGTTGTATGTTTCCCGTCTCTTCCACTCCACTAAGGCAGAGGAAGTGATGGAGTATGTCCACGTAAAGACGCACATTACGCTGAGGGTCGTTAAGCTGGAGTCGCGCCACAATTTCAACTTCGCGTCGTTTGTGGTGCGGGTCCCGACAGAGAAGCTGGCGACCTTTATGGAGACGAACTTTTGGCCGAAGGGTGTTTTAAATCGCCGTTTTCGCGGCACGATACCCGACACGCACAACACGTCGCAGTCTTAGCGTGTGCTATAGTATAATTAAGTTTTTATATTATGTGTCTTTAAGATATTTATTATATGGGCCATATTTTGTAAAAAAAAATGTAGATGACTGAAATAAATGTTATTATTATAATAGTGTTGGCTGGGACCAATGGCTTAACGTACCTTCCGAAGCACGGAAGATATGCCATGCCACTCATGACAACCATTCTAAACTATTTAACCTACTATTGCTAACTATTATTTACTATTTAAATGAAGTATAAACAACCTTATGTATTGAAACGATATTCGTAAATAAAGATATTCTACTCTACGCCCGGCCACTCCCTTACGTACGTCTATGGGAGTTACTCTTTATATTTCTTTTAAAACTTTAAGGTATGCAGATCCATAGGATCCTAATGAGAGAAAAAAAGAAATTTTGTACAAAAGCTAGCCTTATGTCAGTCATTGTGCGGAATAAAATACACAAAAGAAGGTTACTTTTGCCAGAAAATGATAGAGTGGTTTGGCATTGCCTTCTCCATTTCACACACTAATGGACAATGCACAAGTGTACAGATTGGTTCACGATATTTTTCGTCATCCGAAGCAGGGGGGTCGATGATAATGACTATACTTAAAAGTCAGAGCCCCGGTCTATGAGACCTTAAAGCCACGTTCAGCGTGTTGTTGGCGTGTAGGTGGCAAAAAGAATCAAAATAGTGATGGGTTGCTAGGCTAGCCGCATCGCCTACTAACATGATTCCTCATTTTCCGCCCAAACATCTGCACGGGAAGAGCTGCAGCTGGTACATTTTACGTTTTTTCTTTTCTCTCAGACCAGGAAGAAAGAAGTCAGAGTTTAAAAAACCAGAGGTCCAGGACGAAGTCAGGTTGAGGTCGGATTTGGACCCGGGACTTTTCTGGGGCACAACCACTTCTAACTTACTTTGACATATTTGACTGCGCGGCCCTCGTAACTAGGCCCGGCGTTGACCAGCGTCACCAGCTCAGGGTACTGCGCTGCCAAACCCTCCAAATACTCATCTACCTGAAAAGCACCAAAGATTAGATATTTTTTTTGGCCGCGTCGTCGCCTTCCTGACGCCATTCCTCCTTGGGCATCTTCATAATCGCAGAAAAATACCTGAATGTAAGGTACAAGTTTATCCAGCGCTGGGCATCGAACCCAGTCTCATTTGTAGCAGATTATCATGTTAGCCACTTTCGTCTATCATATTAAAAATTATGAAATTTTTTCAAACTTTATAAATGTTATTTATAACATTTTAATCATAAAAAATACCGGCCCACCGACCAGGTGGTCGGACGACCTGACCAAGATCTCAGGAAAACGTTGGATGCTTCCAACCGGTCATTTTGGAAATATTTGGGAGAGGCCTATGTCCAGCGGTGGACTTCTTGCGGCTGATATAATGATGATGATAAAAAGTACGATATACTATTTTGTGTTAAAATCATAGCATTTATCGTAAACTAAAATCTTGCTTTTATTGTCTGTGTGTCACGTCATCACCAGGCTTCAATGCTTGGAGTAAACCATGGAACTCACCGCAGCGTATCGAGGGTAGTCCTCGAAGGGTACAATTCTGGAGTTTCTGCCGCTTCTCCAAGTCCCCAGTTGAGCGTCGTATTTTTCTAACATTCTGCAAGTTAATAAATTCATGGTTTTGAAATCACCCTGTATACACAATTTTACTTATGGGAAGAGAGTTAAAAAAATTGACATTTTTGCATGATCATTCACACACTCATGCACTTTCTGCATGTGTCTTCACGCTGGCACTAGGTCTACTAGTGCTGCTTTCTTGAGATTTACCTATATATAAAAAACGCCATGCCTTTAAAATTGTTTAAACTAACATGCTTGCTAAAGGGATCAAGCTCTAATGATGTCATACGAAAAGAAGTTTCACAAATACTCACTGGGCCACATCTGCTTGGTGAACGGTGTGGGAAATATTGTTCACGTCAAGGCTGGCCAGGAAAGCGCCGGCGTTTTCAGGAGACACCATGACGACGGCCTCCCTCTCACCCGGGAAGCCGTGCTGCCACACGTCCAACGCGAGGCTCCTCTCCAGCTCCTGAAGGACCGCATTCTGGGATTCTGTTTCTATCTGGACCCGGTGAACCGAGTACCTGAAAGATAGGTTAATTTCTTTTAACTACTTACGACTGTAACTTAAACTCTTAACTTCAGCTCTGAACGGCTGCTCAATCTTTATACAGTCCAGGTTCGCTCTTGCAGGGAGTACTGCAGTCATCTCTGGGATGGCTCAGCTAAATACCAGCTAGAAGCATCGGACTCGGTTGACCGAAGAGCCCGCAGGCTCATAAACAACGACGTGGTCTCAAATAGGAAATTGCAATCCCTGGAGCATCGCCGTAAAGTCGCTTGCCTATCGGTATTTTATAGGATCCATTTTGGAGAGTGTACGAAAGCGCTCTTTGAGCTAGTTGAACCCTCACCATTCCTCCATTGGACTACGAAGCGCAGACAGAAATTTCACCCTTTTATCGTTGGAATACCAAAGAGTCGAACTAAACGCTTTGACAGTTCCTTTTTGGTTCGAGTAGCTAAGGTGTGGAATGAACTGCCTGCGTCTATATTCCCAGACAAGTACAGTCCCGGGAAATTCAAAAGTAGAATAAATGGGTATCTCTTGGATAGGCATGTAACATCCTCGTATTCATCGTCACTTACCATCAGGTGATATGGGAGACAAATGCGTAATCCAACATTTAGTAAAAAAGAAAATAAGACTGTCTAAAGAAAATGTTATGATTTTCACCGTTGTATATTCCAAAACCAGTTGTGTTGTGACATTGAAATACTAGAGTAGTTTTAATTAATTAAACATGGCCATCTCTTCGCTTCCACCATCCGTCTCGGTCCTGGGGTTATCTCATCCAGGAGCGATCCGCGATTTGGCTGTATTATAAGCGAAGAGAGGCATATGCTCAGCAGTGGGCGGAAGACCGGCTGAGATGATGATGATGAAACATAATGGATAATGATGGATGAATAATATGGATAACCAGAATAATGGATGTGGGGAAGAATGCAGCCAAACTGAAATGGGATAAGGCGGGCCATGTTTGCAGAATGCACCCAGACAGGTGGGCAAAGTTAACCACGAAAACCACTAGCAACGAAAGCGAGGCCGTCCAAGAAAAAGATGGTCTGATGATTTGGCGGTTCATGATAAAAATTGGCGATCATTGACAACAGATGGGAGCAGTGGTAAACAATAGAATAAAAAAACATAATCAAGTAATTTAACGATTAATACAACTAATAGTCCTTATCCACAAGGTGTTTCGTCAAATAGTACAAAATTAATTAGCAATAACCTTCGTCAAAAATACTCAGTCTAAAAGACCGCCCGAAATCGTCCCTTGACCAAATTTTCCCAATAATTGAAGATTCAAATATTCAGAGACTTATTCAGAAAATGGGCCTTTTCAGGCACTTTTTCACGTCAATTCACATTTTAAATAATACGTATTAAATTATATTCAAATTCTTATTTATTGTTCAAAAGCTACAAACTACTAGCGTTTCGGAACCGACCACAAAGGTATTGCAGATAACAGAGATCCAAATTTATGCTGGCAGCCCTTCCCTATGAATCGCTATGAAAAATATAAAATACCTAGAGTAAATGTCGTGTTTCCCCGCAAGAGCAGCCCCAAGGCATGCGAGCACGGCCACCAAGTAAAAGGCGGCCATCTTGTCCAGTGATGCACGTTCGTACTGAATGATGCTCTTAAATTTATCAATACTAGATAAATTGTTTTATTGAGGATTAACTTGAATGTAAATGCCGATGTTGTAAACATTATCTGAACTAATAAAAACGAAGGTGAGTTTGTATGTTTGTTTATGTGATGTATGTGCGTGCATAGATCGCAATAAATAAATTGGGTAAGTTACAACAATGGTTTGTCCAGTAAGTCTGGAAATAAATAAAAGGCCTAACGTGAGCATTATTACCCTTTACTCATGGTAAGTAACCCTAGGCGCGGTCTCCACTAGGATGGATGATCGCAAGTGGCATAAAAATATATCAAGGTCCTCCGTGCTTCGGAAGGCACTCCGCCCATAAGGCAAAAGATGAGAGTTGCTGCTCTCCAAAGGCCATTGTTTCTCAGATTGGCCCTTCAGGCTTGCATGCTCGTATACGCGGCCCATCAGGCAATATGAGAGTTTGCTGTCTCTCCAAGCCTTGCGCACACAGGCAACGCCCAAAGCCGAGGTCCGTCCCTCCTGGGGACCCTTTGGTGATGTTGTTAAAGGTTGAGGGGACTCTACCCTCGCCTCAAACGTCTGGTGAAGTAGCGAAAGCTCACTTGGAGCTAGCTACATAGTCAGTTCAAAAAAAAAATCGGAAGGCACATTGAGCCGTCTGTCACTCACTGATGGCAGATACATGATATCCAAAGAGATACATGATATCCAAATTTGAATAAAAACATTCTATTTCAGTCGTTGAGTTTGTCTGATGTCTGATGCCTCAATGCAGCTTGAAAAATCTGACACCAGCGTTAGTCACTTATACAAACGAAAAATAGCAATCACTAGGTATAAATGGTGAAATTTTGCTCGTTTTGGACCCTTAAAGGGGTGACTCAGACCATCAATGTGAACAACCTTTTGTATGGGACAAATGCTGAGAACTCAAAAAAATTTCGTCATTTCTATACAAAAGAGTTCCACCGCCCAGCCAATTTGTATGGGAATGTCGAATTTTTTTTCGAGTTCCCAGCATTATTTCCACTCTCACCCCTTTAAGGGTCCAAAACGATAAAAGTTTCACCATGTATCCTTATTAATATTATAAATGCGAAAGTGAGTTTGTTTGTTTGTTTGTTACGCTTTCACGCCGTAACTACTAAACCGGTCATCATAAAATTTTGCATACAAGTTCTCTGGAGTACGGAGAAGGACATAGCCTACCTTTTATCCCGGGAAAAAGAGGGAGGGATCGACATTGACGCGGGCGGAGCCGCGGGCGAAAGCTAGTATAGTATAAAACAAAGTCACTTCCTGCTGTCTGTCCCTTTGTATGCTTAGATCTTTAAAACTACGCAACGACTTTTGATGCGGTTTTTTTAAATGGATACAGTGATTAAGAGGAAGGCTTATGTGTATAATTTATTGCACCCGTGCGAAGCCAGGGCGGGTCGCTAGTGTAATTATAAAAATATCTTTAAACTATCTTCAACATATTTTCGGCGTCGTGAGCCTTGGGATGTCAGCCGGCAGCCTAATAATCTCAAGTATCCCTGCGGCCAGAAGTCCTTCATAAAGGTGGCATAAAATGGTGGGTCACCAAACACGACAAAATTAAGTATATTCAAAAAAGTCTTAAAGATTGATCGTAAAAGTTAAGTAACCACTAAACTTATGACAAGGATAAATGGATTTTATATTTCTTAAACAATATTTTTAATATTTCATAGATTAATAATTTGTCTGGAAAGTTTAAAAAGAATTGCTTGAATATTTTTAAAGTAATTTGTTAGGTTGTAAAAATGAATCTAGAAGAAGAGAGCAGCGAGCTCCGTGGCGCAGTGGTTAACGCGCCAGCCTGCGACACCCGGGTTCGATCCCCGGTCAGGTCCATCTTGATAAAAAACCGATATCTATATAAGTATCTATTATAAAATATAGTATGGTTTAGATAGAATCTTACGGCACAAGTTCATAACTTACTGTGAGGCTAGCTCAATTTGTGTGATATGTCCTTACATATTTATTTTTCTAAAGAGGGATAGAGAAAGAAGAGATAAAAAATGTATCTATCATCATCATTTCGAGTAGGTGTCACGGTCAATCGACCATGCACACATGCACACCCTGGTGTCAGAGTTCTTCGAAACCGCCTCTCGGCCTCTGACGTGGTTCCTTTAACAGATGGCAGCCAGGACCACCGGCTTAATGTGCCTTCCGAAGCACGGAATTATCTTATTATCAGACAATCAGGTGATTCAAGCCTGCAATGTCCTAACCAAACTGGAAACAACTAAACAAAGTATGCTTCCGGTGGGAATCGAACCACGACCCGCGGGTCAACAGGCCTTAACCACTGGACCACGGAGGCTGTTATTATTTATCTATCTATACTTCTATACGTGGGGAACATCGAAAGTTTTGCCAATTTACATTGGAAAGTAATATATTACTGCTTGTCGAATTATTATCTTTTACATTTATTAAAACTTTTTCATTCATTTGTAATTCAGCGGGAACATTTTGTAACTTTTAAACGTAGATGTAAGATTTTGTGAATTTCGCTTATATTAATCCCTTTTCTCAGGGAGAGAAACATGAACGTGTTAGAAATGAAACCAATGAAAGAATAGGAATATCATTTATTTTATATTTCTCTATTCAAAACTTCTCTTATTATTTCTTTTAAATCAAAGCTAAATTTACCGGAGTTTCAAAACAACCACTGTTCAGGAAGAAACTCCAAGAAACCTAAACAGTGTCGGTTGCCTACTCGCCGTAAGGGCTTTTATTTGTACAATCACATTTTAATTATTACCTTTGAATACACAAGAAATTATTACAAAAGTTATTATGTACACACAAATTAGTCACTATTACACATCCAATAAATACCATCTAAGACCACAGTTATTACTACAACATAGTAACAGAAATATCAAAATATTCTATTATCGAAATGAATTAAAACAAAGACAAATAAAATACTTAACTCAACTGTTCTCAGTCGCTGCACCATCAAGACTGACTTACAATTGCGAATCACTGCTTATATAAGCTGTTTCACCCGCCATCTTGGGTGTTGTCGTCATCGTAAATCGATTCAGTAACCAACATTTAATTAATCAATTACAATAAGTTAAAAGTATTGCCACAAATGTTTTAAAGTAGTTAAGTATTAATTATGTTTACAAGAAATATTAGATATTCATAAATAAAATAGATTAAGTAAACCGGAAGTGATACCAGATTTAAAAGGTAACTGATCGAAATGATCAGTAAATATTATAATCTATCACGGCCATACTGACAATGCTTCGTTCCCCGAAGCATTAACAAAAAAAAAAAGAAACATTCAAATTGCTTTCTATACATTATGTTAATCTTGTACCAATTCATATAATGCAACTTTGTGTACATTTAATTTCAAAAAAACCAATTATTTTGACATCGCTCGGCCAGACTGACAATCTTATAAAAATATTTCAATTCCATTTGGCCAACTGACGTAACAAATCATCAGTAATAATTTTCGAAACAAAAATATAACCGGTATTTAGTTTTCACTATGACATCAATGCCTTATTTTAGATGTTGCTGAAAGTTATGATTAGAAAGGTACATTAATAAAAGCAAAGTTTCGAACAATTAAACAATCTAACCAAATCAATTATGCATTTTTTAAAGTAGGTAATCGATATGGTTAAGTTACGCTTACATCAACATCTTTCTATTACACTTTTAAAGGCTCGATAATATTTTCGTATTATGCAGTTATCAATTTATCCATTAATTTGACAAAATATCACATGCTTTGGAATATAATGATCACCTGATACCATTATATCATTATAATGTAACAAAGGCATTCCAACTGTACTTCGCTACCGAAGTACAAAATGCTTCTTATTTTAGGCGAACATATCTCAGTTGTTCAGTTCAATTATAATTCCAGCAGTTTATATTTTGTCATATTATTACACATCAGTTAAATTGATATTCAATCATATATAAAATTTATAAGTCAATTTACTATTTTCTCGCTTTCAATATATGGTGATCGCAATTATCTTGTACTCATATACTATGACAATATTAATATCTATTCTTCCACATTTAAGAATCAGTATAACAAATTATACACTCTGCTACAAGTAGGGAATCAGTAAGCATAATCGTCTAAACATACATCATCATCAGTAAACATTATGCTTTGTCTCATCTTTGACTGTAGGAGACCATTAACACAATCATCTTTTACAGTATTACAGTCTCATCTTTCATAGTAATCACAATCAGTAAACACAATCATCTATAAACTTTATTACTGCCTCACCTTTAACAGTAGGGGATCAGTAAGCACAATCATATTATATTTTAATCTATGCTACTGTCTCGCTTTTCACAGTAGCAGACTAGTAAGCCAAACCATCTTATACTCTTTGCTACCGTCTCACCTTTAACAGTAGGGGATCAGTAAGCACAATCATTTTTAAGCTATACTTCTGTCTTGCTTTTCACAGTAGCAGACTAGAAAGCTTAACCATGTTATACACTTCGCTACTGTCTCACCTTTTACATCAAGGAACCAGAAAGCAACTTCTTTAAACTTAGGTATCGCATTATTTAACATTATATGTCTGAACTTAATGTACTTCTTATACCATATGTACAAACTATGTAAACACAAGAGATGCAATAAATCGGTACCATCTTTACGATTTTTTTTTTTGTCAAGTAACCACCAATGTACGCCACTAACAGTCATTAAAGGACCTTACTTCAACATGTACCAATTTATATCATACTTGTCATAAGTCTCAATATTCTTAATATTCACACCATATTGTAACCGTCAGCTCAAACAATGGTTACTCTTATTATTATTACAAGTTGCTTAACCCTCTAGAAAAGACCTTCACATCATATAACAATGTGTCATCAATACAATATCAACAGAACTTTTACATTGGTAATCAAATATATCAAATATTGCAAATTTATTTGTTCCTTATATAAATATCAGACTTCACATTATCTCCACAGTTCTTATTAATAAACCCTTTAAGAATACTATAAAAAATCTCCACACGTCCTCCACATTAGCTTTATTAAGTAATAGTTACTCTTGAATGTTCCACAATATCCCGGGCCGGCCTGGTCAATTTATATTTAGTTATAAAATACAAGATTTCAATATGATATACAAAACAACTTCATCAAAACGCAGTATAACCATAATTTGATCTGCAAAAGGCTTTTTTTTATATTTTATACCAAATATTACTTAATTCAGATTTAAAATAATTTATAAGAGTTGATAAACTAGTTTTAATGTAAGCAGCTGTACACTGTACTCCAATGTATCTCCAAAATTATATTAAAATCTGATGAAGATAACAAAATAAGTATCTGTACCACGGTAGAATTAGTACAACAACAAATATCTTAGCTTAATAATTGACGGAAGACTAAAATGGACTAAACACTTTCATTTCATATGTGATAAGCTACGGGCCATTTTAGCAAAACCACTCCGTGTGATACCGGAATATTTGCTCACAATTGTTATCACCTAACTTCACTAAATACCTGACCTTTTTTTAGTTTATTACCCGGCAAGTAGCTGCCTCAAATACTACCTACATTTAATTCAATTAATATTACTTACATACTCGTAAAACTATTACGTTGGACATTCAAATTTAATAAAAGGTTTATTACACTATAGCAGATAAAATTCTGTAAAGATTTCTGTAAAGTTTGTTTAACTAAATAAATCTGTTTCCCTTGCGGGATAGACAGAGCCTACGTCCATAAGACTTTATAGCCACATTTAGCATGATATATGCTGAGATAATAATCATTGAAAAATGAAAAATATATTCCCTATCTTCGATTCTAAAGATGAAATACGACGCACTGCATTTTTGTTTTAAATCGGAACACAGCTGTATCTGTATCTGTATCAAAACCACTGCCAAAACAATAACCCACCTAAGTGGTAGTTATCACAATACCATTGTATAAAAAATAATTTTCCAATTCTAATCTTATATGTCAGAATAATATTTTAAAACTCATCAAATAAGCAACGTAGTGCTTATAAGAAAATTCTTCAATTTCTTGAAATTAAGAAACTTCAATTGTCTGCCGATTTATAACTAGATGTATTATATATATACATCAGACAAGTATAATTAAAACGGTACAAGCAATCGTTCTATATCAGCAAATATTGCAACTACTAATACTACCTTCAGTTTTTTTTTTTTTGCTCCAATATGAAGAACTTATTAATTGATTCTTATGATGTTCGATGTTTATAACAGCAAAAACTGTTTGCCTTATTCGAAAATATCTAGTACTCAAAGTAAGTGTAACTCAAGTATTACGGAAGACTTAGCGTTATAATTTGATGTGGCAAAACAAAATTTGTTACTTCTAGGTTCCTTCACTTCTTAAAGTAACGGAATAGCCTCGAAAGGCCTTACCTGCTTTTCTAGTAGTTCAAGTACGTACTAGTTTAAATCTGCCTTTTCCAATCTACGAAGAAGCTGCTGTTCGTAGTCTTGTTCTTTTATACTAGTCAGCGGCTACGATCTTCTCGTGAGCAGAGCAGGGCTGGACGGTGTTCATCACGATTCACATGAAAAACAAAAAATAAAATATTAATAATTGTACACGGAATCGTGTTAACCCACTTCTGATGTTAGAAATGAAACCAATGAAAGAATAGGAATATCATTTATTTTATATTTCTCTATTCAAAATTTCTCTTATTATTTCTTTTAAATCAAAGCTAAATTTACCGGAGTTTCAAAACAACCACTGTTCAGGAAGAAACTCCAAGAAACCTAAACAGTGTCGGTTGCCTACTCGCCGTAAGGGCTTTTATTTGTACAATCACATTTTAATTATTACCTTTGAATACACAAGAAATTATTACAAAAGTTATTATGTACACACAAATTAGTCACTATTACACATCCAATAAATACCATCTAAGACCACAGTTATTACTACAACATAGTAACAGAAATATCAAAATATTCTATTATCGAAATGAATTAAAACAAAGACAAATAAAATACTTAACTCAACTGTTCTCAGTCGCTGCACCATCAAGACTGACTTACAATTGCGAATCACTGCTTATATAAGCTGTTTCACCCGCCATCTTGGGTGTTGTCGTCATCGTAAATCGATTCAGTAACCAACATTTAATTAATCAATTACAATAAGTTAAAAGTATTGCCACAAATGTTTTAAAGTAGTTAAGTATTAATTATGTTTACAAGAAATATTAGATATTCATAAATAAAATAGATTAAGTAAACCGGAAGTGATACCAGATTTAAAAGGTAACTGATCGAAATGATCAGTAAATATTATAATCTATCACGGCCATACTGACAATGCTTCGTTCCCCGAAGCATTAACAAAAAAAAAAAGAAACATTCAAATTGCTTTCTATACATTATGTTAATCTTGTACCAATTCATATAATGCAACTTTGTGTACATTTAATTTCAAAAAAACCAATTATTTTGACATCGCTCGGCCAGACTGACAATCTTATAAAAATATTTCAATTCCATTTGGCCAACTGACGTAACAAATCATCAGTAATAATTTTCGAAACAAAAATATAACCGGTATTTAGTTTTCACTATGACATCAATGCCTTATTTTAGATGTTGCTGAAAGTTATGATTAGAAAGGTACATTAATAAAAGCAAAGTTTCGAACAATTAAACAATCTAACCAAATCAATTATGCATTTTTTAAAGTAGGTAATCGATATGGTTAAGTTACGCTTACATCAACATCTTTCTATTACACTTTTAAAGGCTCGATAATATTTTCGTATTATGCAGTTATCAATTTATCCATTAATTTGACAAAATATCACATGCTTTGGAATATAATGATCACCTGATACCATTATATCATTATAATGTAACAAAGGCATTCCAACTGTACTTCGCTACCGAAGTACAAAATGCTTCTTATTTTAGGCGAACATATCTCAGTTGTTCAGTTCAATTATAATTCCAGCAGTTTATATTTTGTCATATTATTACACATCAGTTAAATTGATATTCAATCATATATAAAATTTATAAGTCAATTTACTATTTTCTCGCTTTCAATATATGGTGATCGCAATTATCTTGTACTCATATACTATGACAATATTAATATCTATTCTTCCACATTTAAGAATCAGTATAACAAATTATACACTCTGCTACAAGTAGGGAATCAGTAAGCATAATCGTCTAAACATACATCATCATCAGTAAACATTATGCTTTGTCTCATCTTTGACTGTAGGAGACCATTAACACAATCATCTTTTACAGTATTACAGTCTCATCTTTCATAGTAATCACAATCAGTAAACACAATCATCTATAAACTTTATTACTGCCTCACCTTTAACAGTAGGGGATCAGTAAGCACAATCATATTATATTTTAATCTATGCTACTGTCTCGCTTTTCACAGTAGCAGACTAGTAAGCCAAACCATCTTATACTCTTTGCTACCGTCTCACCTTTAACAGTAGGGGATCAGTAAGCACAATCATTTTTAAGCTATACTTCTGTCTTGCTTTTCACAGTAGCAGACTAGAAAGCTTAACCATGTTATACACTTCGCTACTGTCTCACCTTTTACATCAAGGAACCAGAAAGCAACTTCTTTAAACTTAGGTATCGCATTATTTAACATTATATGTCTGAACTTAATGTACTTCTTATACCATATGTACAAACTATGTAAACACAAGAGATGCAATAAATCGGTACCATCTTTACGATTTTTTTTTTTGTCAAGTAACCACCAATGTACGCCACTAACAGTCATTAAAGGACCTTACTTCAACATGTACCAATTTATATCATACTTGTCATAAGTCTCAATATTCTTAATATTCACACCATATTGTAACCGTCAGCTCAAACAATGGTTACTCTTATTATTATTACAAGTTGCTTAACCCTCTAGAAAAGACCTTCACATCATATAACAATGTGTCATCAATACAATATCAACAGAACTTTTACATTGGTAATCAAATATATCAAATATTGCAAATTTATTTGTTCCTTATATAAATATCAGACTTCACATTATCTCCACAGTTCTTATTAATAAACCCTTTAAGAATACTATAAAAAATCTCCACACGTCCTCCACATTAGCTTTATTAAGTAATAGTTACTCTTGAATGTTCCACAATATCCCGGGCCGGCCTGGTCAATTTATATTTAGTTATAAAATACAAGATTTCAATATGATATACAAAACAACTTCATCAAAACGCAGTATAACCATAATTTGATCTGCAAAAGGCTTTTTTTTATATTTTATACCAAATATTACTTAATTCAGATTTAAAATAATTTATAAGAGTTGATAAACTAGTTTTAATGTAAGCAGCTGTACACTGTACTCCAATGTATCTCCAAAATTATATTAAAATCTGATGAAGATAACAAAATAAGTATCTGTACCACGGTAGAATTAGTACAACAACAAATATCTTAGCTTAATAATTGACGGAAGACTAAAATGGACTAAACACTTTCATTTCATATGTGATAAGCTACGGGCCATTTTAGCAAAACCACTCCGTGTGATACCGGAATATTTGCTCACAATTGTTATCACCTAACTTCACTAAATACCTGACCTTTTTTTAGTTTATTACCCGGCAAGTAGCTGCCTCAAATACTACCTACATTTAATTCAATTAATATTACTTACATACTCGTAAAACTATTACGTTGGACATTCAAATTTAATAAAAGGTTTATTACACTATAGCAGATAAAATTCTGTAAAGATTTCTGTAAAGTTTGTTTAACTAAATAAATCTGTTTCCCTTGCGGGATAGACAGAGCCTACGTCCATAAGACTTTATAGCCACATTTAGCATGATATATGCTGAGATAATAATCATTGAAAAATGAAAAATATATTCCCTATCTTCGATTCTAAAGATGAAATACGACGCACTGCATTTTTGTTTTAAATCGGAACACAGCTGTATCTGTATCTGTATCAAAACCACTGCCAAAACAATAACCCACCTAAGTGGTAGTTATCACAATACCATTGTATAAAAAATAATTTTCCAATTCTAATCTTATATGTCAGAATAATATTTTAAAACTCATCAAATAAGCAACGTAGTGCTTATAAGAAAATTCTTCAATTTCTTGAAATTAAGAAACTTCAATTGTCTGCCGATTTATAACTAGATGTATTATATATATACATCAGACAAGTATAATTAAAACGGTACAAGCAATCGTTCTATATCAGCAAATATTGCAACTACTAATACTACCTTCAGTTTTTTTTTTTTTGCTCCAATATGAAGAACTTATTAATTGATTCTTATGATGTTCGATGTTTATAACAGCAAAAACTGTTTGCCTTATTCGAAAATATCTAGTACTCAAAGTAAGTGTAACTCAAGTATTACGGAAGACTTAGCGTTATAATTTGATGTGGCAAAACAAAATTTGTTACTTCTAGGTTCCTTCACTTCTTAAAGTAACGGAATAGCCTCGAAAGGCCTTACCTGCTTTTCTAGTAGTTCAAGTACGTACTAGTTTAAATCTGCCTTTTCCAATCTACGAAGAAGCTGCTGTTCGTAGTCTTGTTCTTTTATACTAGTCAGCGGCTACGATCTTCTCGTGAGCAGAGCAGGGCTGGACGGTGTTCATCACGATTCACATGAAAAACAAAAAATAAAATATTAATAATTGTACACGGAATCGTGTTAACCCACTTCTGATGTTAGAAATGAAACCAATGAAAGAATAGGAATATCATTTATTTTATATTTCTCTATTCAAAACTTCTCTTATTATTTCTTTTAAATCAAAGCTAAATTTACCGGAGTTTCAAAACAACCACTGTTCAGGAAGAAACTCCAAGAAACCTAAACAGTGTCGGTTGCCTACTCGCCGTAAGGGCTTTTATTTGTACAATCACATTTTAATTATTACCTTTGAATACACAAGAAATTATTACAAAAGTTATTATGTACACACAAATTAGTCACTATTACACATCCAATAAATACCATCTAAGACCACAGTTATTACTACAACATAGTAACAGAAATATCAAAATATTCTATTATCGAAATGAATTAAAACAAAGACAAATAAAATACTTAACTCAACTGTTCTCAGTCGCTGCACCATCAAGACTGACTTACAATTGCGAATCACTGCTTATATAAGCTGTTTCACCCGCCATCTTGGGTGTTGTCGTCATCGTAAATCGATTCAGTAACCAACATTTAATTAATCAATTACAATAAGTTAAAAGTATTGCCACAAATGTTTTAAAGTAGTTAAGTATTAATTATGTTTACAAGAAATATTAGATATTCATAAATAAAATAGATTAAGTAAACCGGAAGTGATACCAGATTTAAAAGGTAACTGATCGAAATGATCAGTAAATATTATAATCTATCACGGCCATACTGACAATGCTTCGTTCCCCGAAGCATTAACAAAAAAAAAAGAAACATTCAAATTGCTTTCTATACATTATGTTAATCTTGTACCAATTCATATAATGCAACTTTGTGTACATTTAATTTCAAAAAAACCAATTATTTTGACATCGCTCGGCCAGACTGACAATCTTATAAAAATATTTCAATTCCATTTGGCCAACTGACGTAACAAATCATCAGTAATAATTTTCGAAACAAAAATATAACCGGTATTTAGTTTTCACTATGACATCAATGCCTTATTTTAGATGTTGCTGAAAGTTATGATTAGAAAGGTACATTAATAAAAGCAAAGTTTCGAACAATTAAACAATCTAACCAAATCAATTATGCATTTTTTAAAGTAGGTAATCGATATGGTTAAGTTACGCTTACATCAACATCTTTCTATTACACTTTTAAAGGCTCGATAATATTTTCGTATTATGCAGTTATCAATTTATCCATTAATTTGACAAAATATCACATGCTTTGGAATATAATGATCACCTGATACCATTATATCATTATAATGTAACAAAGGCATTCCAACTGTACTTCGCTACCGAAGTACAAAATGCTTCTTATTTTAGGCGAACATATCTCAGTTGTTCAGTTCAATTATAATTCCAGCAGTTTATATTTTGTCATATTATTACACATCAGTTAAATTGATATTCAATCATATATAAAATTTATAAGTCAATTTACTATTTTCTCGCTTTCAATATATGGTGATCGCAATTATCTTGTACTCATATACTATGACAATATTAATATCTATTCTTCCACATTTAAGAATCAGTATAACAAATTATACACTCTGCTACAAGTAGGGAATCAGTAAGCATAATCGTCTAAACATACATCATCATCAGTAAACATTATGCTTTGTCTCATCTTTGACTGTAGGAGACCATTAACACAATCATCTTTTACAGTATTACAGTCTCATCTTTCATAGTAATCACAATCAGTAAACACAATCATCTATAAACTTTATTACTGCCTCACCTTTAACAGTAGGGGATCAGTAAGCACAATCATATTATATTTTAATCTATGCTACTGTCTCGCTTTTCACAGTAGCAGACTAGTAAGCCAAACCATCTTATACTCTTTGCTACCGTCTCACCTTTAACAGTAGGGGATCAGTAAGCACAATCATTTTTAAGCTATACTTCTGTCTTGCTTTTCACAGTAGCAGACTAGAAAGCTTAACCATGTTATACACTTCGCTACTGTCTCACCTTTTACATCAAGGAACCAGAAAGCAACTTCTTTAAACTTAGGTATCGCATTATTTAACATTATATGTCTGAACTTAATGTACTTCTTATACCATATGTACAAACTATGTAAACACAAGAGATGCAATAAATCGGTACCATCTTTACGATTTTTTTTTTTGTCAAGTAACCACCAATGTACGCCACTAACAGTCATTAAAGGACCTTACTTCAACATGTACCAATTTATATCATACTTGTCATAAGTCTCAATATTCTTAATATTCACACCATATTGTAACCGTCAGCTCAAACAATGGTTACTCTTATTATTATTACAAGTTGCTTAACCCTCTAGAAAAGACCTTCACATCATATAACAATGTGTCATCAATACAATATCAACAGAACTTTTACATTGGTAATCAAATATATCAAATATTGCAAATTTATTTGTTCCTTATATAAATATCAGACTTCACATTATCTCCACAGATCTTATTAATAAACCCTTTAAGAATACTATAAAAAATCTCCACACGTCCTCCACATTAGCTTTATTAAGTAATAGTTACTCTTGAATGTTCCACAATATCCCGGGCCGGCCTGGTCAATTTATATTTAGTTATAAAATACAAGATTTCAATATGATATACAAAACAACTTCATCAAAACGCAGTATAACCATAATTTGATCTGCAAAAGGCTTTTTTTTATATTTTATACCAAATATTACTTAATTCAGATTTAAAATAATTTATAAGAGTTGATAAACTAGTTTTAATGTAAGCAGCTGTACACTGTACTCCAATGTATCTCCAAAATTATATTAAAATCTGATGAAGATAACAAAATAAGTATCTGTACCACGGTAGAATTAGTACAACAACAAATATCTTAGCTTAATAATTGACGGAAGACTAAAATGGACTAAACACTTTCATTTCATATGTGATAAGCTACGGGCCATTTTAGCAAAACCACTCCGTGTGATACCGGAATATTTGCTCACAATTGTTATCACCTAACTTCACTAAATACCTGACCTTTTTTTAGTTTATTACCCGGCAAGTAGCTGCCTCAAATACTACCTACATTTAATTCAATTAATATTACTTACATACTCGTAAAACTATTACGTTGGACATTCAAATTTAATAAAAGGTTTATTACACTATAGCAGATAAAATTCTGTAAAGATTTCTGTAAAGTTTGTTTAACTAAATAAATCTGTTTCCCTTGCGGGATAGACAGAGCCTACGTCCATAAGACTTTATAGCCACATTTAGCATGATATATGCTGAGATAATAATCATTGAAAAATGAAAAATATATTCCCTATCTTCGATTCTAAAGATGAAATACGACGCACTGCATTTTTGTTTTAAATCGGAACACAGCTGTATCTGTATCTGTATCAAAACCACTGCCAAAACAATAACCCACCTAAGTGGTAGTTATCACAATACCATTGTATAAAAAATAATTTTCCAATTCTAATCTTATATGTCAGAATAATATTTTAAAACTCATCAAATAAGCAACGTAGTGCTTATAAGAAAATTCTTCAATTTCTTGAAATTAAGAAACTTCAATTGTCTGCCGATTTATAACTAGATGTATTATATATATACATCAGACAAGTATAATTAAAACGGTACAAGCAATCGTTCTATATCAGCAAATATTGCAACTACTAATACTACCTTCAGTTTTTTTTTTTTTGCTCCAATATGAAGAACTTATTAATTGATTCTTATGATGTTCGATGTTTATAACAGCAAAAACTGTTTGCCTTATTCGAAAATATCTAGTACTCAAAGTAAGTGTAACTCAAGTATTACGGAAGACTTAGCGTTATAATTTGATGTGGCAAAACAAAATTTGTTACTTCTAGGTTCCTTCACTTCTTAAAGTAACGGAATAGCCTCGAAAGGCCTTACCTGCTTTTCTAGTAGTTCAAGTACGTACTAGTTTAAATCTGCCTTTTCCAATCTACGAAGAAGCTGCTGTTCGTAGTCTTGTTCTTTTATACTAGTCAGCGGCTACGATCTTCTCGTGAGCAGAGCAGGGCTGGACGGTGTTCATCACGATTCACATGAAAAACAAAAAATAAAATATTAATAATTGTACACGGAATCGTGTTAACCCACTTCTGATGTTAGAAATGAAACCAATGAAAGAATAGGAATATCATTTATTTTATATTTCTCTATTCAAAACTTCTCTTATTATTTCTTTTAAATCAAAGCTAAATTTACCGGAGTTTCAAAACAACCACTGTTCAGGAAGAAACTCCAAGAAACCTAAACAGTGTCGGTTGCCTACTCGCCGTAAGGGCTTTTATTTGTACAATCACATTTTAATTATTACCTTTGAATACACAAGAAATTATTACAAAAGTTATTATGTACACACAAATTAGTCACTATTACACATCCAATAAATACCATCTAAGACCACAGTTATTACTACAACATAGTAACAGAAATATCAAAATATTCTATTATCGAAATGAATTAAAACAAAGACAAATAAAATACTTAACTCAACTGTTCTCAGTCGCTGCACCATCAAGACTGACTTACAATTTTTTTTTTTTTTTTTTTTTTTTTTTGAAAGGACTATGTAGCTAGCTCCAAGTGAGCTTTCGCTACTTCACCGGGCGTTTGAGGTGAGGGCAGAGTGCCCTCAACCTGTATAGACAACATCACCAAAGGGCCCCCAGGAGGGACGGACCTCGGCTTTGGGCGTTGCCTGTGTGCGCAAGGCTTGGAGAGACAGCAAACTCTCATATTGCCTGATGGGCCGCGTATGCGTGCATGCAAGCCTGAAGGGCCAATCTGAGAAACAATGGCAAAAGCCTTTAGAGAGCAGCAACTCTCATCTTTTGCCGTATGGGCCGAAAGCTACGTTGCCAGAAGGGCCTATCCTGGGTGCAAGTCACCCGGGACCGCCGGGCGGTCACCAGTAATCGGAGCTAATCCTACTCTACGCACTCTATTCCGGTGGCGAGTGCGACGGGGTCGGATAGTGGGATTCCTCTGGCTATTCGGAGCCGAAGAGGGGTCGGGGCGGGCTTGTGCGATGTCAATAGGATCATCGGGATCGTCAAGTACGTTCCTAGGACGTCTACGACGTAAGGTCGTATCGTGTAAGTTGGGGGAGTAGTTAGCAGCTTGCACTACTAACGGGTTGGGGTGGCGTGCGGCTTTCTCAAAGTAACGCTTGGAGGCGTTTTTGAGATAGCCGCGAATGGATGGGAGGTCTAGGTCACGGTGTAAGTCTGTCATGCGCAAGTACCGTTGGTTACTCGTATTCGTGGCTCGGGTGACGAAGCGGTTCTGCAAGCGTTGCAGCCGATCGATGTGGGAGGGCGCGATATGGGAGAAGACTACGCCGGCGTAGGTCATGATAGGGCGGACGCAAAGCTTATAGAGTGTCAACTTATTTCTAAGTGACATCTTAGCATTGCCTATCATGGGGTGGAGACGGCCTAATACGAAGGCGGCGTGGTTGCGGACTTTGGTGATGTGGGGGCCGAAGGTCATCGCGCTATCGAGTACGACTCCAAGGTATTTAGCCTTGCCTGCCCACTGAATGGGCTTTCCGTACAACGATACTGATCCTAACGAGGGGAGTTCGGCTCCGGACATGGTGATTTTTCGACGTGACACAGCTTGGTTATCCTTTGAGAAAAACACAGCTGTGCTTTTCTCCGGATTAACTTCGATGCGCCACCTCTTGAACCACCCGCCGAGAGCGTCCACGGCGGACTGAAGACGATTCACGATGACCGTTTTAAGGTGATGGGACGTGTAGAGGGCCGTATCGTCGGCGAATAGTGCCACTTCTACATTTGGGGTCTTTGGGATATCGCTTGTGTACAGCGAATAAAGGAGGGGCGAGAGAACAGCGCCTTGCGGGACGCCGGCTCTAATGGGACGGGGCCTCGAGAGGCATCCCTCTACTCTGTACCGAAAACACCGATTCGACAAAAAGTCTCGTATGATGTGCACGAGACTATCCGGCAGGCCCAAGTTGGACAACTTGGATATCAAGCCCGAATGCCAGACTTTGTCGAAGGCTTTCGCTACATCGAAGAAGAGTGCTCCCGTAGGACGTCCCCAATTTCTCAACTTGAGAATATGCTCCGTGAGGCGGTGCAGTTGGTGGTGACACGCGTGTTTGGCCCGGAATCCAAACTGTTCATCGGGGATAAGACTTTTGGACTCTACGTAGTCCTTGAGTCTTTTAAGGATGATCCGTTCGTAGATCTTGCCTATGCAGTTCAAAAGACTGATAGGCCGGTAGGAGGAGGGGTTCTTCAGGTCTTTGCCTGGTTTGGGGATTCCGATCACGATTGCTTCTTTCCAGGCGGCTGGAAAAGTGCAATTTGCAAGACAAGCATTGAAGATGCTTACGAGCAGGAGGAGGAGGGTCTGTGGGAGGCATTTGAGCACTCCGTTCGAGAGTCCGTCAGCGCCGGGCGCTTTTCGGGGTTTGAGATCGCGGATGATTGACTTCACTTCGTCAAGTGTCGTCGGGGCTAGGGGGGTATTTGGTGGGATCGTCTTAGAAGCCACGAAGCGTTCTACGTTCGATTCCACCTCGCGAAGGTGATCGGGGTCTACTGGCTCACGACTAGGGGAGCATTGGCTCTCCAGGCTGTCTGCTAGGCATTCAGCTTTTTCGTCATCATCGAAGGCGATGGAGCCGTCTGGACGCGTGAGGGGGGGAGTGGCCGCAACCGTGTCGGTCTTGAGGTTTCTGGCTAGTCGCCAGTATGCCTGATGGGAGGGCGTCATCTCGGCAAGGAGATCGCCCCAGCGTTCGTTCCTAATTTCCGCGATGCGTTCCTTGACTCGCCGTTGCAAGAAACGAAGGTGGGCACGGGCCTCTGCGGTGGGATAATTGTCATGTAAGCGTGAAGCGCGATTCTTCTCTGTCAACAGCTGCCGCATATCCTCGGGGAGTTCCATTCTGTGGGTGGGATCCACAGAAGGGACTTCCCGAGAGCATTCCTTGTAGGAAGCTTGCAGGTGGCTGGTGAGAGAGGAGATTGCGCTGTCAGTGTCGTCAGTCGTGGTGATTATGTCAGGGATTGCATCCAGGTGCGGTGTTGGCTGGTTGATAACTTTTCCAAGTTTCTTCCAGTCAGTCACCGTCCTTGTATGCACTATACGTCCGTTGTCTGTCGGTCCTAGTTGTAACACTACAGGTCGGTGGTCGGAGGAGATGTCAGGGTGGACCTCTACTGAACACACCTGAAGGGTGATGTTCTTAAGGAGGGCAATGTCAAGAACGCTGGGGTTTTGTCCCTCTTGAGTGGGGTAACGCGTGGGAGCTAACGTGGCCACAACGTCGAAATCTAGTTCGTCATGGAGACTCTCTAGGATAAGACCGTTGGGCGAGTTCGTGACAGAGTGCCAGCGGACTGACTTGCTGTTAAAATCTCCAGCTAAAATGGTAGAATTTGACAGCGAGAAGAGGGATTCGAGGTCGCTACGGAGCAACGTCTTTTTACAGGGGAGGTAAATCGAGGCAATGTTGATAGGCGCATGACCGGTCATGGCTATCCGGAGGAGGGAGCACTCGATATTTGTAAGGGCTGGGGGGTCTAGCTGGGTGCAGTGAAGTGACCTTTTGTAGTAGATTACTGTGCCACCCTTTTGGGTGCGTAATCTGTCATTACGGATGATGTTGTAATTTGCAATCCGAGGATTGCGGTGGTGGGGCTTCAAAAAGGTCTCTTGTGCAAGGAAAATGTCCACCTGATGTGTTGTAAGAAACTCCTGGATGAGGGGTTTCACATCGGTGAATTTTCCGTTCGCGTTGTAGTACGCGATAGTGAGGGAGCGGGGTTTGATTCTCTTATTGAGACTACCCATATTAACGCGAGGGGAAGTAACGCGCGAGGAAGGGCGCGTTTTCTAATCTTTCCATTAGGAAACGGTGTTGGAATACGATTTCCAAGATCGCGTAAGCGTCGCCGTTTGTCTCGAGAATGGCGTGACCCATTTCGAGGATCTCGGCGCGGTCCTCACGTGTTTCTCGCGCAATGTCGAGAACCACTCCGAAGGCCAGAGTGTCCTGGTCCCGGCTAGCCGGAGGAGCGCTGTGGCGCATCAGAGGTGGGGGCCTGCTGGGGGGAGCGCGGTTCCCCGTTGGAACCTTTGGGGCTTCTGAGCGAGACACCGGCTGTCTCTGCTTCAGAGGAGGGAAGGCAGCTTGGCTGCTCATAAGGGGTTGGGGGGCGGTGGGCGCCGGCGCCTGGGGGGCACGATTTGTGCGTGTTTGGGGGGCAGCATTTTGCGAGGATTTTGAGCCCCAGGCGTTCCTGCTCGCTTTGGGGGCTTTTGAGCACCCCCGCCAGTTGGCGGGGTGGCCTTCCTGCCCGCAAAGTACGCAGGCCGCCTGAGTCTCGTTCTCCGCACTGCGGACTCTTTCACAGTCCGCTGTGCCGTGATCCCCCAAACACTTCACGCATCTGGGATGGGCATGACAGTTACGGGCCGAGTGCCCGTAACATTGGCAGCGGTGGCATTGACCGATAATGCCACGCTTGTGGGGGGGCTCGACTTTAAACGAGGTTAGCCCAGCGCACGACGAGATTTGGAAAATCCCCTTACCTTCCGGTGTGTTGTCTAAGACAACTAGCACCATTGGGTACGGGGTTTTCTTTTTCCCGTACATGCGGTGGACCTCGTTTACGGGGAGTGACTGAGAGACAAGGGTCTCTTTTACATATTCGACCGAAGTCGAGACGGGGATGCCCTTAATGACCGCCCTGAGTTTGCGGTCCTCAGGTAGGCCGAATGAGTGCCAAGGGATTTGGCGCTCGTTAAGGAGGCGGGTGAGGGAACGGTAGTCCTCCATGGACTTGACATTTATGTCGATATTACCGTCGCGGTTGGTGGACGCGCGCGTGTATTGCACCTTTTGTGCATTTAGCGAGCGGGAAAGCGGTTCCCACTGCTTAGGGTCGCGTAGGACCACCATCGGAGGTGGTCGGGGCTTCCTTCCGGTGGAAGATGGGGCGGGCTGGGAGGGAGTCTTCGCGACGGATGAGCCGTTCGCGGTTTTAAGTGCCTTAGGGGCAGGCTCTTTCTCGGAGCCCTTCGCCTTACGCTGGCGCTTTGCTCCGGTGACGACGGTGTAATCGTCGTCGTCGGAGCATTGCGGCTGCTCTGGCTCGGGGTCCTGTCCAGAGGGGGGCGTCTGCTGGGAGGCTGTCTCCGTCTCCATATCGTCGGACTCGAGGACAGTCTCTAACGTCGCAGCTGGGTATCGGGGTTCGAAGGGCTGAGCGGCGGTCTCAGCCGGGTCGTCGGTGTAATAATAGTCGGTCTCATCTACGGGGAGGCCGTCGTATCTATTACCGGGGAGGGCGGTCGCGGTCGCGGTCGGAGAGGGGGAACCCGGGGCAGAAAATACCACGGGGGAACGGGGACGCGTCACGTCTGTGGACCCATCGGTGATGAGATCCTCGCGAGAGATGCCGCGGGCGATACGAGCACGGTACTTGCGCTTGTATGCGTTATAATCCTTCCTAAGAGAAGGATTGTTGATTACGAACTCTTTGAGGAGTTCGTAATCGGAGGGGATGGCAGCCATTACGAAGGCCGCATGGAGGGTTCGCGTTGGGGTAAAAACGTGGCCCTAATGAACCTAACGTCTCTGAGGGGTGAACTCAGAGCCCTAACGCCCTATCCTCTGTTGGGTGGCGCAGAGGGAACCCTACCGCCCTACTTACAAACTACAACGGAACCTGCCTACTAACCGCTGCCAACCTTGATAGTGCAAGCGGGACGAACCTAGGTCTTAACTACCTAACCGATACTCTGGCTTGACTAGGAGATCCCCCAAGGCCAAGTGCTCCAGAGCCCGTCCTGTAGTTGCCGTTACCCTGAAGGGGTAAAGGCTAGCGCCAGGGTCAGCACTACGTAAACTACGAGTGACCCGTATTGGCGTAGAACACCGCAACACGATCACTCGAAGCACGGCCTCGGCTAAAAGCGAGGACTACTCCACCAACGCACAGTGTGTGAAGGTGGGCAAAGAAGGTAGTTGATCGGCAGAAACACTTACGGTCAGTACTTGCCCTGAAAAGGACAGACCGATCCGCGTGTACGCCACGAAGCGCGTTCAAGAAAAGAACACGCGCGTTCTAACGAACACGTGCGTTCTTAAAAAGAACACGTGTGGCGTCGAAGCGTAGACAGGAACCTCGCCGCCCACAGGGTCCAAGTGGTCGACGAGCTGCAGCTGGAACACAAGTCGGAATTAATGGGCTCGATCCCAGGATACGCCTGGCCGAGCAATCGCACTGAGCGTTGGAGCCTGCGATTTCCGCACAGAGCCGACGGGGACAATCACCACGTGGCGATTAAATCACTTTGTGGCCAGAGTCTCCGACAACAATGGGCCGAAACAACAAAACACAAACGGACAGTAGTTCCAATAAATACAGCCTCACAGAGAGAGCGTGCCGCGACAACACGTCTGCTCAGTTCGACTGCACAAACCGGAATGTGACTTACAATTGCGAATCACTGCTTATATAAGCTGTTTCACCCGCCATCTTGGGTGTTGTCGTCATCGTAAATCGATTCAGTAACCAACATTTAATTAATCAATTACAATAAGTTAAAAGTATTGCCACAAATGTTTTAAAGTAGTTAAGTATTAATTATGTTTACAAGAAATATTAGATATTCATAAATAAAATAGATTAAGTAAACCGGAAGTGATACCAGATTTAAAAGGTAACTGATCGAAATTATCAGTAAATATTATAATCTATCAAACGCGATTAAATTATAATTTTTAGGGTTCCGTACCCAAAGGGTAAAAACGGGACCCTATTAATGTCGCTCCGCTGTCCGTCTGTCTGTCTGTATGTCTGTATGTCTGTTCGTCTGTCACCAAGCTGTATCTCATGAACCGCGACAGTTAGACAGTTGAAATTTTCACAGATGATGTATTTCTGTTGCCGCTATAACAACAAATACTAAAAAATAGAATATAATAAATATTTTAGGGGGCTCCCATATAACAAACGTGATTTTTTTTGCTTGTTTTTGCTCGATATTGATAACGGCAACGGGTAGACGCTTGAAGTATTCACAGAATATTTAGTTGTATATTTAATAAATAAGAAAATATAAAAAAATAATATTAAAGGGGGGCTCCCATACGACAGACATGATTTTTTGCCCTTTCTATAGATAATGGTACGGAACGGAACCCTTCGTGCGCGAGTCCGACTCGCACTTGACCGGGTTTTTTTAAATATAAATTTAAACACGTCTAAAGCCTAGCTATCATGCATGGTTCATGCATGAGATACAGCCTGAACAGACAGACAGATAGGTGCCTAAAGGGTAAAAGCGGGACTGTTTTCTATAGCTCATAGTAAAGCTTTTACCCTTTAGGCATCGAACCCTATAAAAGGTATGTTTGCCGATTTTGCATTTACGAAATATGTCACGCTAAAATTTAGAAATGCAGTTATAATTTCGTCAGCTTTGGTGGATTGTCGGCCTTATCTAACGTAAAACTTATCAACTGTCGTAAATTTTAATTAATACAGTGATATCGATATGTAATCTACTGTATAGAGAATATTATCCGTGTATATAGTTAATATTTTGACAAGAACAGTATCAGGGTGTGCTTAGCACGAATTAGTAATTTCTGAGGCCTAATCCTTTGTCTGCTCTGCCAAGTATGGTATATCCGTTAGTACAGAGAGGGTCATGCTCCTGCAGTGGAGACTAAAATAAAAAGACCTGATGATGATAAATCTAATATCTTGCTCTTCTTCACCAGTGACTCCAAAACACCATTATAAAGTAAACACATTCAGGTTCCATAATTAATTATTCCCGTAACACTAAGTTTGCTTTTACATAACACTTATAAAAGTGTAACAGATAAAGTGTTTTCTGTAATCATCCTGTTAGAAAGCTGTTTTTACGTTTTTCTATGTACGTGTATACGCAGTTTGTATCCATATAGGCATTTCTCAGGCAAGTGTGCATGAGCTGTCGCATAGGTTTCTCTCTGATGCCAATGTAAACTATATTAAAAAGTATTAATAATAAAACTATTACTAAATTAGATCCTTTAAAATGTAATTTGATGTGAAAAACCTGTCTGCGAACGCCTATTTTTTGAATAAACATTTTGATTTTGATATTGGCTGTAACTGGTAATAGTTATTAACACTTATTTAAAAAAAAAAACAGATTAATATTGTTACATTTTCTTTATGTTTTATATTTAAAACAATGTTCAAAACACTTTATTCAGATACCGGTAAGGGTCCTGTTCTTCTTTGTTCTTCCTGTGACTAGCTCCGTGGCGCAGCGGTCAACACGCCAGCCTGCGACACGGAGTGACCGGGTTCGATCCCCGGCCAGGTCAAGATGAATAATGATCTTTTTCAGATTGGCCTGGGTCTTGGATGTGTATCTATATTTGTTATAAAATATAGTATCGTTGAGTTAGTATCCCATAACACAAGTCTCGAACTTACTTTGGGGCTTGCTCAATCCGTGTGATTTGTCCGTATATATTTATTTACATTTATTTATATTAATTTATTATTTATTCTTAACAATATGATTTAAAATATTGCTCCATGTGCCTAGTTCAGCGGTACTCGGTAGGCAACAGGCGGCCCTCGGTCCGGTGATATTATTTTTGTGACACTCCTCTTCAAGCGATTTTTGTATGGAACGGCGTCATTACAAAAAAGCACTCTGCCTACGGACGCTAGGTATGGTCAAGAAAAGGTCGAGTTTCGGACAGCAGAATTAACCCTTTGACCGCGAACGTCGTATAAACCCGACAAACATTTTCATAGAAAATGTATGTCGGATTTATCTGACGTTCGTGGTCAAAGGGTTAAAACAATAATAAACAACTAGCTATTAATTCCGTTTAACTAGACATATATTTCTGAAAGTTCTGAAAGAAAGGGAGGCCCATCCTTCCCCCTTCCGTCCCCATTTCCTTCCCCCAACTCCTTGAAAGGCCGGCAACGCACCTGTGACATTCTGTTGCAGTTGTCAATGGGCAGCGGTGATCACTTACCATCAGGTGACCTGCTTGCTCGTTTGCCGTCCTATAACATAAAAAAAGTAAAACATTTCACAAAATATAAAAATTTGTATAAGTTAAGTGAGGAAACTTAATTGGTTTAAATATTATTTATATATCTTTTACTTTGTTAAACTATAATAACTGTATGTTTCCCTAATATAAATAAATAAATACATTTTCTCCGCTGCCTATTTGCTGTTCCGATCTATATACCTATAAGATCCATTTAAATTAAGCGCAAATATTTTTATTATAGGTCAAAGAAATGCTTTTGCAACAAATTTTAAGAAATCGATATTAAAATCGATAAATCAGCTGCTTTGATTGTCGACGTCAATGACTTGGTATACATGTAGGTAATAGTAAAAATTTCGCCGCTAAGAAAGTGTTTTTTATTCAAAACTGGTCCAGTTTCCCTCTGCTCCTCGAGTACTGTATCCTAAGTTTTAGTTCATAAGTAACATTTATATGGTGTACTTATCTATAAATATTTTTGTAGTTGTATTGTATACTTGTTTCGGAGCCTCTTCAATTCAAACAAGCATACAATCAAATCCTTCCTCTTTATAATACAGCGTGATTTTGAACCCCCTAGCTATATTGAAATCTGGGAATCAGAATCCCTAATGGAATACAGAATTGCAAAAAAAAAGGTAAAAAAGAAAAAATAAATTTAACTTTTCATAGAAATTCGTCCAGCTGATCGGCGACTTTGTATGGGAAACCTAATTTTCTTTTTTTACCTTTTTTTCTTGCAATTCTGTGTTCCATTAGGGATTCTGATTCCCAGATTTCAATATAGCTTGGGGGTTCAAAATCACGTTGTATTAGTGTAGTGTAGAATATGACTTTGTTTTTTTTTTTATTTTGCAGTTTTAGTTTGATAAACTTTTTATTAATTTATGTGACTATTTTTTATGTAACAGCTTTTTAAGTCTAGCAACACTAAAATTTAGTTCAATTAACATCTTCCGTCACCACAGAGTATATTGTTTTATGATTAACATTAACCGCATATTTGAGGTACATATTACTTTTAAAGAAGGTTTCTGCTGTTCAGTTTTATTTTTATGTGTTTCTAGCATAACTAAACATTTATTTTACCAAAATTTTTGAAACTTGTAACCCTACAAGATAGCGCGTGCGGCTGCTCTGCTCACTTGTAGGAGGTCATGTTGCCGCTCTGTGCGCTACAGATGTCGTTTCACCTGTTGTTAGTTTCAGACTACAGTTCAGATCATATATTTTCCATCTCAATGCCTCAGATAGATGCGTAAGTTTCGCTACAGAGATATACAATTCAATATAGTGCTCTTTAAATTTTTAGATGATATAAAAATTTAATTCAACAAATATTTGTCGCGTGCGCCGGCGCACCTGAATGCATCGTTGCCGCTCCGTGTGCAAAAGACGTCACGTTACCTGTCTTTAACGGACGACGTAAGGCTCCCTACAGTTTCTCGATTTGTCTGAATTTTGTAACAACTTATGTAAGTTGTAATAAAATACCAGATGTAATCACCGTTGGTCCTCAAATCACCGGCCCGTCAAAATGAACAACTTTTCCCATCGGACCAATGCTGGAAACCAATAAAAAGATTTGACATTTTCATACATATTGCCGGGTCGGTCGGCTTTAGTGTGAAAATGTCGAGTTCTCAACTTCCCAGCAAAGTTGTTCATTTTGACGGGCCGATTTGACGGTTCGAAAGAGAACGGTGTTTACACTGGCATCCTGTATACTGCAACTATTAAATGGAGATTTTGTATTTTATTTTAAATATTCCTAAAAACGAGAATATATTCTTTATTTTTTAAATTTAATTGCATGCCTTCTGTACTCATATAAATTTGCACACCAGTGATGGTAAACATGTCGGTCTATTTGTAACATATCCATTTAATGTAATTTACACATGTTTATGCAAATAAATAATCTTTATCTTGTGTTTTTATTATTTGTGTGTATAATAAAAACAGCAACATGAGTGCATAATATATTTTTGGCACGCATCATGTGGTGATTGACACTAAATGATAATTCAAGAGATAGATACATTCTGAGTAGTGATGTGCCGCTGAGAATGTTCTCGCTGCTGGCAATATTGCCAGTGAGAATATTCTCAGGAAACAAGAACGCTGCCGGGAATACTCTCAACGTTCTCAACAAAATAAAATTAGTTTATATTTTATAGGTGATTTTTTAGCGTTTCTTTGCTTTATTATCTGGGCGCTGGGATTAGTTATAAACAAGGCATGAAATGTGTGTGTGAGATATTGGTATCCTGCTCACTCTTATCGTTGCAAACGCGCGCCGCGGTCTTGAGACACTGCCGCGCGTATTAATGTACTTATGAGTTTTAAAGGCTTAACACGTGGCATTAACACTGTTGTTTTCGAATTTTAAAAATGAGTAAAAGAAGCCCTGTTTACGATCATTTTACGCATATAGAAGAAAGCGACCGTATTAAATTTAACTGTAATTACTGTGGTGAATTGTATACTAATAAAAATCAAGATTTATTCGTCACCTCGTGGTGACGCAATATTGCTGAGAAAGTTCCCGAGAATATTCTCGAGAATATAGCAAGTATTCTCGAGAATATTCTCGGGAATATTGGGAACACTGGGAATATAGCATTTTTATTGCAAATAGAGTGTATTGTTTTATACACAATTATCTGTCGACTTTATTTGATACTATTTTACTTAAGAAAGGTTGGTTGTTTCCATTATATAAAAATGATTCTCAACCGTTCTCATTTAGGAGAACGTTGCCGGGAACGCTGCCGGCAATATTCTCAGGTGGGAGAACGTTCTCGGGAACGGCACATCACTAATTCTGAGTCATTATTAAAGAATTTCATGATAGCCTAATGACTAAGTCGCAACGAGTGCGGTCGACCTTAATCACTGTCAACGTAATGCTGACGCAACTATAACTATCTCGCTCCCTCCTAGCGCTCCATCTCACTCTACGTCATTGTGGCCTGCGCGTGCGCCAACCGTGTTTACATTTTTTATATCATTCTAGAAGCGAAACGTGATTGAATCTGTCAGTGCAGTGATTTTAATAAAAATGTTTATTTCTAACGATATGATTACTGTGTTTACCGTATCTGCGGTGAGTTTTTTTTTCGTTTTCATTATGTGAATAAGATACGCCGTCCATTTTTGCATGAGACTATTTAGCATAACTTGTTGTAGATCAGAAAATCGTTGGATTAATTTTTCTTTGTTTAACATTGATACAATGGTGCAATATTAATAAATGGTTAGTAGGTATGTTTGACAAATAGGGTCTAATGTGAGCATTGTCAGGAACCTATAAAAAAATACTTATAGCTACTTATATGATAAAAAAACGTTCGAATACCTTTATTAATGTCGTCAATTAATTATTGCCCTAATTTTCCACTACGATTATGTCCGCGTATATTATACCTACTTACATACGCCAGCCTGCGACACGAATGCCCCGGGTTAGATCCCCGGTCAGGTCAAGATGGAAAATGATCTTTTTCAGATTGGCCTGGGTCTTGGATGTTTATCTATATATGTATTTGTTATAAAATATGGTGTCGTTGAGTTAGTATCCATAACACAAGTCTCGAACTTACCTTGGGGCTAGCTCAATCTGTGTCATCATCATCATCATCAGGTCCTTTTTAGTCTCCACTACAGGAGCACGACCCTCTCTGTACTACTAGGGCCATACTTGGCCAGAGCAGCCAGAGGACTTGGCCTACACTCTCCACGATGGCCAGACGGGTTGGAGAGGTCTCTTAGATGTTTATAAGCTTTGTTTAGCTTGTATTTCCTATGTCGCCTTCTACGACATCCACGGGAAGACTTGGAGTGGTCCTATTCTACTCTGCCGGACACTCCAACTGTGTAATTTGTCCGTATATATTAATTAATTTATATTTATTTACTTACTTGTCGAGTTTTATTAAAATGTTTTTTACTGGGTGGATCATGCAAAAATGGGTGGATGGGTGTTAACAATCACCCTTTATACATCTTTATCGTTTTATGATACTAGCTACACATACATAATATCACATCTTTTCTCTTGCGGGGTAGACAGATCCCAGGTCTATAAGACCTGAAGGCCACGTTTATCAAGTTGGTGGGCATTAGGCGGAAAACGAAATCAAAATAGTGATGGGTTGCTAGCCGAATCGCCTATTAACATGATTCCTCAGATTTGTGTCCATACCCTAGATCGGCGTTTATTATCAGTATATTTTCTTAAATATAATATTTTCAAATAAGAATTATTGTTTTAGACGTAAAATCTACAAACTTGTCGAAGAAAAATGTTTTTAGATATCATAACATATAAGTACCGTTTTTTTTTAGATTTCATATGTATTTGTTTTAAATTCCAACAAAATAGTGATCTTGCGCAAGGATCGACCTAAACTATATAAATAATTTTTACGTATTTAATTAGTTCAGCGCATTGTACTAAGTGATTTGAAAATACGTCAAATTTAACAATTTCGTGTAGTACCTATAAAATAAAAAAATCTCTAGTTGGTTTTGTTATCACTCCGAATACCAGAATAACTTTTAAACGGAAGAAATATTACCGACAAAAAAATAATAGCGGAACGAAGTTCGTTGGGACAAGCAGTTCAAGGTGTAATAAATATCTTGAATAAAAAAAGACGGAAAGACAGACAGACAGACGGACAGCGGAGCGATATTAATAGCTCTGCTATGAATTTTAACATATAGGAAATACTTTATATATTTTACATATAGAAAATTTTAATGTATGTCGCCTATATAATGCCATTACAAAATATATGGGTACCACTGAACCTTAATAAATAGGTATAGTTAAAAAAACACGCCTTCAACGAACTAATAAACTTATCAAATTATTGAATTGTCATCGGTCCTTGATACGTCATAAAGTTTAAATTAAATCATTGAGTTAACAAATGAATAAGCAAAACATACAAGTGAAGTTTATAAAAAGCGTGTAAAAAATTGTGGGTTAGATAGGTAGTTATACTATATAACTAGTTGACAGAAAAATAAAGCGTATCAATGCAAAATAGGGAATTAATACGTATTAAGCGTTTTTTTAAAATGTTTCTTACTAGATGATTTTTAAATCTATATCCCTCATTGCCCACTCTTTCGTTTTACAATCCATGAAGTGTCATTCAAGTTCTAAAGGCAACAAAAGGAAATTATGACAAAGAACTTATTAGGAAGGCAGGTGGCAATCCAAAATCACTATGGAGTGCAATCAGAAACGTAACTAACTTATCTAAAGGCTTCATCTTCTGCCAACGAGTTACTGTGTTTTTAACCCACTCCCAAAAGCTCTCTTGACCATGTCAATTCCTTCTTTGTTAACGCTGGTAAAAATCTTGCTGAAAATATCAAGCAAAATAATCTTCGCTCTCACCCCCTCTATTTCAGCCTCCCCTTCTTTTAAAGGTGAAAATTTGACCAACCGCTCTTCCTATCAATCCTTTGTTCTTCTTCAAGCAACAAGTGAGGAGGTGGAAACATAACTCGAATGTGCTGTTGTATGGGACAAAATATCAACCTCGTTCATAAAAAGATACAAAGAATTGCTAATCCCCCTTATCACACATATTTGTAACATTTCAGTGTCCTCAGGCATTTTCCCCATTGCCTTCAAAAAAGCCTTGGTTCATCTTATTTTCAAAAGTGGTCATCGGAATCATCCCAACAACTATCGTCCTATATAATATTCTTTTTAAGGCATTCCTAGAAAAGTTCTGAATCTTATTCCATGCACAACTTCTTATTCCATATACAACCAGCATGGTTTTCGCACTGAAACAGCGCTTTTCATGAACTTACGGATTATGTGGTTTGCAACTTGGATGCTGGTAATAAATGCCTATCTATTTTTCTTGACCTTCCTAAGGCCTTTGATTCCGTTTCTATTAAAATCCTACTAAACAAGGTCTACCTTGTACCTAATACCGATGGCCTCTAGGCCATCGGCATAAAAGGTACCCAGTTTAAACTTTCTTACAGCAATATTAAGAACCGTAAACAATCTGTAATAATAAACAACCAATTAATTTCTGATCAGCCCATCCTCTACGGTGTACCTCAGCGTAGCATATTGAGACCTACCCTTTTCTTGATCTATATAAATTCTTTCTTCTAATAATACACCCAATTGTAAAATCATTTCCTACGCCGATGATACTGCACTTTTTTTTTGGCAAAATTGTGAGACCTCGCTTATAAATTCGCCCAACAAGGTCTAGTTAGTATCCAATACCACAAGTCTCGAACTTACTTTGGTGCTAGTTCAATCTGTGTGATTTGGCCGTGCATATTAATTTATTTATGTTCTCTCAGACCAGCATGGAAGCTATAAATATAAGTGGACGAGGACACGTGCAAACCCTAGTATGTAATACAATCTTCTCTGTTAGTACAAAGATAACGTCCGCTCGACCTCATTCATTTACAATGCAGTGTTTTGAAAACTACACTATTGTCGCCTCTTTACAACAATCTCATGAGTTATTTATTAACCAATGGCGCAAAAGGAGGGTGTTACCGGTTTCGTGTGTTATGGGCGCCATAACTTTTAAACGGCTGGAAATCTTTTTGCAGTTTTTGAAGTAAAAAATGTAGGCAAGTTTTGAGCTGCATTTTTTGAGATGGGAAATCAAAAATCATTGTACTCGCGGCACTTTTACCGTAACCAACACCTCTGTATAGAAAGTGTGACACAATGGAGTTATATATGCATAGGGGCCATGATCCGTCCATAATATTGATCAACTTCTTCCAATTGATCAACCAACAAATACGACAAAAAACTTTCAATACAAAGACGATTAGCTGCTTGCTCATTTTGTATGGGAGGGCGCTTTGTGTTTTTTAATTTTCGATGTATATCTGTTTGAAACTTTTGCGATACATACAAACACCGGTTTGGGAGTACCTTTACCCAACATTCGTGGTTAAAAATATAAATTAAAATCTGTTCATTTCAATTCCAGGTGCTCTCGTTCGTGTTGTCAGCGACGATATTGCTGATAGTGGCAGCGAAGCGGGGGTACATGAGGGTGGGCAAGGCCAGGACAGGCAAGGTGTTCCTGCTGCCGCAGCCTCCGCAGATGCCGGTACCCTCCGCTCCGCCTGCGGTGGAGATGACGCCCTTGACAACACATTCAGCATAATCTTACCCATACATAGTAAATAAGCAAGGTATTAAGAACAATGGAGTAAGTTTTAAGAAAATTTGAGAAGAAAGATAATGAGGTTTTTCTGTAATTTTTACCACCACCGGGCACTGAATTGTAAGGTACGATGAGCCACTGTTACTGGATAATATTTGACAAGCAGCAACAATTGACACATTGTTGTCCAATAACGGCTTACTGGACCCAACGCCTCAGACAATGAAGCATTGCCAACTTCAAACAAAATTGACCCAATTTAAGGCCTGTTAAAATCACGTACAAAGTACCTGGCAAGTATGCGGCCGGGCCGTGGTAGTTAGTTCCACTAACTGCCACTATGGGCGGCGAAGGCACTGCAGTGCAAAAGTCAGACTTCTCCACCCGCCACTAGATGTCGTTAGCCTTGACTTGTTATAACCAAGTAAAAATGAAAAATATTGTTTTAATATAAGCCAACAATATTATTTTTAGTCTCAAATAAGATATGTTTCATGAATACTAATTTTATTTTCCCATAATATGGTTGTTATATAGTTGTATAAACCTATGGCGCCATCTATGTAATGAGTATGAAACAAATCATACGCAATAGGCGTTGGGACCAGAGCTGCCCTTATTTCAGAAAACCCTCATTACTTTATAGGAGAGAATTCTCTGAATAGACTCCTTAAAAAAGTCATTAGACTAGGTTCTGGAAAATTCTACATACGTGTCGACACTATGAAAGTCATATCGTCATCAAGATAAGTGAAGAACCCTGTTCTGCATACGTCATAACTATGGAGGTGATAGTTAAATTAAAGAAGAACCACTCAACAAAAGTGTCTCACTCAACATTATAAAATGTGTAAGGTTTCAAACTGATCAGCTAGCAATCCATACAAAAAAATGTCTAGTTCAGTTAGAAAATATCCGAAGAAATCATCCAAAATTAGGGAAATACCCTACAAAAAGATTTTCTATTTTTAGCAAGAGTTTTTGCTGTGTAATATTGTAAAGTGATAGTTGTTAAGAATGTAATCTTGTCACTTAGTTAAAGTTATTTTTAAGTTGCATACATTCCACATGTTTTATAAAACTGCTGCATGAAAACTGCATTCAATTATTTTCACACACACAACTAATAGACCAGAGCCGATAATTTTTGAAACATACTTAAATTATAGTAACCGTTTTTTACCCTTAAAATCTCACCCCCTCCCCTTTCCCGACCTCAGATCGCCCGTAATTTATTTTTCCTTTAATTTTTTGTGTATTTTCTTCAATTTGTAATGGGTTTCATCCTACTATAATAAGTATATTTTTTATCATTTTCAAAGGCTTCGGCACTGGTCTATAAAAGTAACACGTAATTATTTATCATAGAAATAAATTAATGTTGTATATCGATTCTTGTATTTATATTTTAACAAAATAAGATGTCCAATGTCATTCTAATAGATTGTTATTGATGGATTTATAGAATTAATTAATGAATGAATCGGGCTTTTATACCTTTTAAGCCCTTGGGATGTATTTAAACGAGTCGAAATATAATTGATGCATTGGATATTGTATTAACATATTTTAAATTAAATACAGCGGCGCTGAACTGAAATACAGGCTGATTATCTTAACTCCCTGGCAATATTTTAATTTTTAATAGAATAAAAAATCGTCAGAAAAAAAGAATATAAAATAATTAAACAAAATAAATAAATATAAATTGGCCTCTAAGATCGAATGGTTTTTCTTCGCCGAGGGTTAAGAATTAGCCACTACATCAAAGGAAGAAAAAAAAAACAGCTTTTATCTCTCGAGACAAGTAACAAGACCGCTTACATCCAACTGTGTAAAGTCATTTTAACTTCGTGGTGGAATGAAGAATCAGTCAAATCATTTTTAAAACATTACTCTCTGTTTTTTGGACAGTCGTAAAAGTAAAAGTCACTTTCTTCTATTTTTCTTTGACACTGACCGAAAATTCATAATTGTTATACCACTCGGCACAAACAAAAAAAAAACAAGAATATTTTTAGTAATCTCCTTTTTTTCGTTCAATGGTAATCTCACAATTTTGAGAATCTTTATTTTAATAACTAGAAAAAAAGGCAACATTATATAAGCTTTTTTATTAATTTTTAAAACGCAAGTTCTATCTAACTAAAAAAAGAACTAGTATTTTCCCTAGGGAATTCCCATTGCGAGTGCGTCCGCGTAATTTGTAACAAGCTGTATTATTGTAAAATTTCATCAAAATATATCTCGAATTTATGCTTGAAGGCGAAGGTGACAAGAAAGTTCGGCCTCCACAGACATAAGCTATTTGTCCATGGTATTTGGTATGGTTAACAAAAATTTCCTAGATACATCATAAAGCTATGTCCAAATACATCAGGGAAGGATCATACCATACAGGGGGTTGTAAAAATGACTGAGCGTTTTTTCCTGTAATGTTTTTATATAATATCTAAATCCGTATATTTACCACTACATAGTATCTATAAAAAAAACTCTTTTCTTGTTGTCTATGAATGCTTAAATCTTTAGAACTACTCAACGGATTTTAATACGGTTCTTTTAATAGATAGAGTGATTCAAGAGGAAGGTTTTATATGTGCATTACACCCGTGCAAAGCCGGGGTCCGAGTCGCTAGTATTTTATAAATGTGATTGCGCGCTGGGTATATATTGGGCTCTTACGTGATCCTTTCTCTGGATTCACTCTACATGGCCAGACTTATAGAACTTCGTTTTAAAAATCTTCCAGAATTTCATATAAAATTTGTATGTATTGGCTTTTAATAGCTCTTTTCTTGATATGCAGATCGCACGTATCAAATAAGCGCTTCGACATACATTTCATGTTATGTTTCGAGCTTCCAATAACTTAACGAATTTTATGCGCAATGTACCTTAAAGCTTAAACGGGTTTACGAAATCTGCGTTACAAGAAAAGGGCCCTAAGATTGGAAGCATTTTGTAAACTTTAAAATGATGGGAAATTATTTACGTGCCATGAATACTTGTAGATTGTTATTTAAGTAATTTTTATTCCAATTAAACTAAGAAATGTACTTAAAAAGAATGTAATTTTGTATAAATAAAACAATATGTAATTAAACAATGAAGTTTGATTCACGAACTTTAAGTCTACACTTATCATTACCTTCCATGCTGGTCTGGGGTAAAAGAAAAATCGTAGTACTAATTATTTCAATTTATCCCGAAAGTTGACTGGTAGAGAATGCTATTAGCATTAAGTCCGCCTTTTATACCTTGTTTTTGGTAAATAAAGTTTAAATAAATACATAGAATGTACCAGCTTCTTGTCTTCCCGCGCCAATCGTAAAAGCCGATCTGGGGAATGGGCAATAATTTAAGGGATCATGATAATAGGCGATAGGGCTAGCAACCCATCACTATTTTTATTCCGTTATCGACCTATATGCCCATCAACTCGCTAAACGTGGCCTTTGGGTATTTTGGCCTTAGGCTCTATCTACCCCACATATGATCACGTCTTTATTCAACATTTTATCCACATATTTCAAGTCTCGAACTTACTTTGGGGCTAGCTCAATCTGTGTGATTTGTCCGTAATATTTATTATCCCTTATGGAGTAGACAGAGCCTAAGCTAGTAAGACCAAAATGCCACGTTTAGCGTGTTGGTGGGCATAAAGGTGAAAAACAGAATCAAAATAGTGATAGATTTTCGCCCATTTTCTTGACCGGCTTCTACGGTCTGCGCACGAAGAGAAGCAGCTGGCACATTCTACGTTTTTTCTTTTCTCCCAGACCAGCATGGAAGCACTATCTACCACGTCAAGGACAAAGACGTGCTAGTATGTATGTTTATTTTCATTCTTATTTTTGACGTGAAAACGTCTTATAAATCAAAATCAATCAACCCGGCTACATGCACGAAAAAATGACACGTTCCGGAGCAGCAGCAGCAGCAGTAGTATCTGTCACGCATCTATCACGTAAAATTATCGTCCTTAAACCGAGTTTACAGACAACCATTTTTTTTATAACACATTAGAAAGATCTCTAGAGCATTTCATTTAATTATTCTACGACCTCGTTATTCGAAATCAACTAGGAAATTTCAAGCGATGACGTCATTTCCTCCGTCCTTGAAGACGGGCGCTAACTCAATGATGCAGCCAATACAGACGCTGGGAATGAAATCTCTGGAACGGAAACTAGGGGGCAGGAATTCACTGAAGATGGCGATGGGACTGATGGCAAGTTATTTTATGTCCGACGCTGATTGAGGCCAATTTTATAACGACAGCCCAAAACAAAGTCTAATTTCTAGACTTATGTGTTACAACCACATAAATCTAGAATATGTAAGGCAGCCAACCATCCCGCATTCCGCGGGACTGTCCCGCATTCCGCTAGACTGTCCCGCAGTAACAATTGTAATTCGGCATTGCAAAACTTAAAATTAATTGTTCTGCATTTCGTCTAATGTGTCCCGCATCGTCCCACCGTGTTGAAATCCAGTCCCGAGCGGCCAGAGCTGCTGCCCCGCAAAATTTTCAAAAGTTTGCCGTCCATACGTGGTGAAATTTAATTCATTAGCATACGTTTAAGGAGTGACTCAAACCACGAATCTGAACAACTTTCATTATAGAACCAACTACTAAATTTGCAAAAAAAATCAGCTGTTCCATAGATTTTGACCAAGTAGATATTCCACTTTTGTATGAAAAAGCAGATAGTTTTTTCAGTTATGTTAATAAGTTGGTCCCATAGTGAAAGTTGTTCAGATTCGTGGTCTGAGTCACTCCTTAATGCTAATGAATTAAATTTCATCCTGTATATGCATGTGAGTTTATATATTCCATTCACCATTATTTTGAAATTCAATTCGGATACCCCTATATACAGCGTGTAACATATCGAACGACGTTTCTGTAAAGAGTCGACTCAGCCCGTCAAAATGTCTCTCAAACTCAAACTTAAAAAAAATTGACATTTTCATACAAAAGTGTTCGGTCAGCACGGCAATTACTATGAAGATGTTAAAAAAAATTGAGGTCCCAGCATTGGTCTCGTAGAAAAGGTGTTCATTCGGACGGGCTGAGTCAACCCTTCACGGAAACGTCACGAAATGATAATGAGCGGAAACCATATTCCGCTCATCATGATTTCGTTTAGGTGACACGGTTAATTGACATTGTACACCCTGGTGTCAGAGTTCTTCGGAACCCCCTCTCGGCCTCCGACGTGGTTCCTTTATCGACTACCAGATAGCTGCCGAGACTAACGGCTTAACTGGCCTTCCGAAGCACGGAATCATCTTTATTATCAGACAATCAGGTTATTCAAGCCTGCAATCTTTACAGGTCTTTTTAGTCTTCACTACAGGAGCACGACCCTCTCTGTACTACTAGAGCCATACTTGCCCAGAGCAGCCAGAGAACTTGGCCTACACTCTCCATGCTAGCCAGACGGGTTGGAGAGGTCTCTCAGATGTTTAAAGCTTTGTTTAGCTTGTATTTCCTAAGTCGCCTTCTACGACATTCACAGGAAGACTTGGAGTGGTCCTATTCTACTCTGCCGGATACCACACGGCGTTGCTGGATACCACAAGCCTGCAATGTCCTAACCAAACTGGAAACAACTAAACAAAGTATGCTTCCCGTGGGAATCGAACCCACGACCCGGGTCTACAGGCAAACGCCTTAGCCACTGGACCACAGAGGCAGTTTCCGCTCATTAAATGAAATGACGTGGCGCTTGTTTGTCTACTGTGTATGACTTGTATGCTATAACTTAAAGTGTTGATGGCTCAGTTAAGATAAAACATGATCAACCTCAAGTTTATAGCCAGCAAATCCCTTACAGTCACCATAGACAAACAACCAAATAGATGACAATTGAGATTGTAAGAGGCGACTTAGGAAATACAAGCTCATAAACATCAATGAGTCCTCTCCAACCCGTCTGGCCAGCGAGGAGAGTGTAGGTCAAATCCTCTGTCTGCTCTGGTCAAGTATAGCTTCGGTAATACAGAGAGGGTTATGCTTCTTCAGTGGAGACTAAAAAGACCTGATGATGATGATGTGGAATTTGTGAATACTCACGTCTATACATCAGTCTTCTTTGACGAGCCAGGTTGCTGCACTAGCCTTAGTTGTTAATTATACGTATTTTTGTAAAATATAGTATAGTTGAGTTAGTATCCCATAACACAAGTCTCGAATTTACTTTGGGGCTAGCTCAATCTGTGTGATTTATCCTTATATTTATATTATACATACATACATAGTATCACGTTTTTTTCGTTGCGGGATGGACAGAGCCTAGATCTATGAGACCATATGGCTACATTTAGCATGTTGGAGGGCATGTAGATAGAAGGTTTATATTATTTATAAAATATTTTTGTGTAAGTAGCCAACACTGGTGTTTAACAGCCTCCGTGGTCCAGTGGTTAAGGCGTTTGCCTGTTGACCCGGGGGTCGTGGGTTCGATTCCCATCGGAAGCATACTTTGTTTAGTTGTTTCCAGTTTGGTTAGGACATTGCAGGCTTGAATCACCTGATTGACTGATAATAAAGATGATTCCGTGCTTCGGAAGGCACGTTAAGCCGGTGGTCCCGGCTGCCATCTGGTAGTTGTTAAAGGAACTACGTCAGAGGCCGAGAGGCGGTTCCGAAGAACTCTGACACCAGGGTGCGGTCGATTGACCGTGACACCAACTCGATATGACGATGACTGGTGTTTTAAGCTGCCTTTAGCCATCAGATATAATGATTTTCATCAATGATAACAGCAGGGACTACCACCAACAGTTACTGTATTAGGGAATACGGAGTAGCTCGATCTATTTTGATGCCACTCGCGATCATATCCCATTAGGGGCCAGCACGGGGATGCTTTACAAGCGTAGATGCTACTAATGCTTACGGCCACTGGACCAACGAGCTCCTCAACATCCATTAAGAACCTTAAATAATGGGCTATCTATTTAACTATCAAGTCCTTGTTCGCCGCCATCTTTCAATTTCCCTAGAAGCAGCGCCGGAACTCGTTCAAGGTGGTTTCCGTCGTGGAATGAAATCAAAAGTGTCTTTTTTTCCCCGTTTCTTAGGAAACGCATTACGACGGGTTTTGCTTTGAGTTTTTATTATTATTTACATAAATTGTTGTCTTTATTAGCTATACATACATACTTAAATAGTATCACGTCTTCTGCCCTTGCGGGGTAGACAGAGCCCAGGTTTTTAAGACCTAAACTTAACTCACTTTTAACACTAGCAATAAATAAAAAATTATTTTAAGGGTATACGTCGATTATTTTTATTATATTTTATTTTCTCTTTATTTGTAAGTCGCTAAACCTTGTCTCAGCTTTGCTCACTTCTCTTTCTTTCATCTCTTGCAAATATGTGAGGTACTTGTACAAAATGATTATGGTTACCTACTTGTTACGCGTTATTTTGTTATCTACTAAATGTCACTAGTTTGTAATTATGATATCCGTTTCTTGTTACTATATCGCTACTATTAGTGGAGATTTGTTAATGACTTTATATTACTAAGTTTTTAGCTATTAAGTAATTGTAGTCGATAATCTTCCAAACAAATAAATAAAAATAAAATAAAAAAATAAACGCCACGTTTAGCATGTTGGTGGGCGTTCGGTGGAAAATGGAATCAAAATAGGGATGTGTTGCTAGCCGCATCGTCTATTTATATGATTCGTCAGATTTGCCCATGCTCTTGATCGGCTTTTAGGATCTGTGCGGGAAAAGATGGAGCTGGTACATTTCTCTCATGGAAGAATATCATTAGCTATACACAGGCATTAAATCGGTAGTATTATAGGTAGTATGCTATAACGACCTGAATAACAAAATACCGGAGCTCGACATCTTTCACGATAAATTAAATCATTTCAAAGGTAAATTGCTGAAACACTTCGGGAACAAGGAACAGAAATAAGAATATCTTTCCTATAAATAATATATAAATATTTTTCATTTCATTACATTTGTATAATGTCTAGTATGTACGTACATTACTTATTTAGTTTTTTTTTTCTGTCTCTTTATTTCTGTAATTTCTTACATTTGTATCACGGTAGCGAACTATGTACATTTTTATTGTAAATGCTGTGTACGCTAATAATTGGCACTTACTCATAAAACGATGCCTATATGTAACATTTGAGCTAAATGTACTATAAGTAATGCTGTAAGCGTGCCTTATTAAATAAATAAAATAAAAATAAAATAGTATCGACTTCTCTTCCCGGGAAGATCGTAAAATCTGAGATAAATGGCGATAAATCTAATAATCAAGGAAAAACCAATGGGCAAAACATCCCCATTTAATTCTCTAATTTTCATCCATACGTCCACCACCAGCAAAATGTGGCCGTTGTTAGAGTAGACAGGGCTTAGAGCCTTAAGACCGAGTCTGTTTACTACGTATGCGACGACACTAACATATTATAAGCAAAGTTAGTGAAAGCATGCGCATATTAAATATATAAATAAATATATACGGACAAATCACACAGATTGGGCTAGCCCCAAGGTAAGTTCGAGACTTGTATGAGAGAGTGGTATGGTATGGGATACTAACTAAACGATACTATATTCTATAACAAATACATATATAGATAAACATCCAAGACCCATGAAAATCTGAAAAAGATCATTTTCCATCTTGACCTGACCGGGGATCGAACCCGGGCACCCTCGTGTCACAGGCTGGAGTGTTAACCACTGCGCCAAGGAGCTGTCAATTCCTTCATATATTGAAGCATGTTTTGGTCGAAGGTATCATCTTCAACTGCCTGCCCAGTGGTTGCAGGTACCTGGTGGTGGCAGGCCATTCCCAAGGATTTTTTATTCGATAGGAGGATATTGCCATATTCACCACGCTTGGAGGCGGTTTGGTGAGCGCAGTTTCTAAGGCTTCTTGTGCTTCCGACCCTACTGCCAGCTGCGTTGCTAGGAATTTGTTGGATCTGGGAAAGGAATGAAGGTATTGGGATATCAGAATACTACTCACTCCAATGAATAAGGGAAAATGGACTCCTGACGAGTCCGAAACTATAGTCGGCAATCCCGACAACATAATAATAATAATAATATAATTCTTTATTGCACCAACAATTTAAGAACAGAATAAAAATAACAATTTTACCAAAAAATATGAGTAGGTACAAAGGCGGGCTTATCACTAAAGCGATTTCTTCCAGCCAACCTTTGGGTAGACAGAGACTTAAAAATGTTGGAAGGGTTGGCGCAGTATCTCAAATAGAAACATAAAAATAAATAAATATTTTATAAAACAGAAAAGATATTCACACAATCCAAAGCAAAAAAATATAATATATGAATGTCCCTTGAATGTCCATATAGGATGAAAATATATATATATTTTTATATATATATATATATATACTAAATGACAATGAAAGAAGGTAAGGCTAAATAAATAAACATTAATTGGAGGAAAGGTAATGTGCTGTCACAAGCTTCTTAAATTTCTTAGATGTTTGGGCCTTTCTGATGTCAAGTGGCAAAGCATTCCAAAGTGTCACCGCCCGAACAGAAAACGAATTTGAATAGAAACATGTTGAATGAGCAGGTATTGCAAGTCTAAGTAAAAGCGCACTGCGAACATTAGGATCCTCAACCTCACGAAGGAAATGGAAACGTTCTTTAAGGAGTAAAAGGGTTAAAGAGGATAGAATAAAGAAGAGAAATGATATGCAAATTACGGCGAAGTCTAATAGGGAGCCACTTGAGTTGTAAACGAAAACTAGTGATGTGATCAAATTTGCGAAGTCCAAATATGAATCTAATGCAGAAATTTTGAAGACGCTCAAGTTTGTTCAATTGCTCCTCAGTGAGGTCAAGATAGCAGGAGTCAGCGTAATCAAGGATAGGAAATAGGAGGGATTGTACCAGCGCAATTTTAGTCTTGATCGGTAAAAAGTTACGTAAACGTTTCATAGAGCCAGCCGCAGCAAAAATTTTCCTACTGACCTCAGTTATTTGAGGTGACCATGACAAGTTCCTATCGATCAGGATACCGAAATTTTTTACTTGATTGCTGAACTCAATATTTACGCCGTTGAATATAATAGAAGGAAGCGATTGCCAATCCACACGCGAAATATAATAACGACTCCCTATAACTATGGCATGCGTCTTGGAAGGGTTTACAACAATCCCATGAGACTTACTCTTTTTTTTTTTTTTTTTACTAAATATTGAATTAGGCATTTGTCTCCCATCTCACCTGATGGTAAGTGACGATGAAGACGAGGATGTTACATGCCTATCCAAGAGATATCCATTTATTCTACTTTTGAATGTCCCGGGACTGTACTTGTCTGGGAATATAGACGCAGGCAGTTCATTCCACACCTTAGCTACTCGAACCAAAAAGGAACTGTCAAAGCGTTTAGTTCGACTCTTTGGTATTCCAACGATAAAAGGGTGAAATCCTCCAGGCGAATATACGCGACAGGTCCTCATTTATAGCAGTAATGCCTGATCCAAGATTTTCCAAATCGACATGACAATAAACTTGAAGATCATCTGCATACAGGTGGTAGGGGGAGCGAAGTTGATGAGAAATTGAATTAATAAACAATGCGAACAACAAAGGAGAGAGCACGCCACTTGCACGCCACCTTGAGGTACCCCAGACGGTGTGTGACACCAAGACGAGGTTTTACTCGCTATACGAACACACTGGCGTCGGTAACATAGCACGTGAGTGACCCGTTTTCAAAATATAATGTACTAGCTTTCGCCCGCGGCTCCGCCCGCGTCATCGTCGGGAATAGTACTTTTCCCGGGATAAAAGGTAGCCTATGTCCTTCTCCGTACTTCGGAGAACTTGTATGCAAAATTTCATGATAATCGGTTCAGTAGATACGGCGTGAAAGCGTAACAAACAAACTCACTTTCGCATTTATAATATTAGTAAAGATTTATCTCACGTTAGTTTTAATGATATAGTGAGGTAAGTAGCAGCTCGGGAAGTCAGGTGCGCCTATCCGATGCTATACCTGCAACCACCGGACAGGCAGTTAAGAATGACACGCCGAAATATTACACTCCTTTTGTTGGGCAATCGAGTAAAGGTGCGGTGTTGATATTAAAGTTACTTTTTAGACCAAAGTTACTGCATTATATTAATGCAGGTGATTTACATTATCTCAGGAAACTCCGCAATATCAAACGAATTTCGAGAGTACAGAAGAATAACTCAATATTTACAGCATAATTAGGCTTATAGGCTTACTAGCTTTCGCCCGCGGCTCCGCCCGTGTCAATGTCGATCCCTCGAGAATAGTACTTTTTCCCGGGATGAAATGTAGCCTATGTCCTTCTCCGAACTCCAGAGAACTTGTATGCAAAATTTCATGATGATCGGTTCAGTAGTTACGGCGTGAAAGCGTAACAAACAAACAAAGTCACTTTCGCATTTATAATATTAGTAAGGATATAAAACCTTAAAGGATTATTAAAAAGATCTTTACCTCACAAAGAGTTTTTAAACAATCCTCATAATCTGGTGTTCCCAATTGTGTGTTTGGGTGAGGAATAAATAAACAATTTTTAATGCTATAGATTGAAACTTCCTGTGTATTTATATGAATGTGACTTGTGATGAAAGGATTCGGGTTCAAACCTCTCGCGACCCGACTTTGCCAATGTAAAAAAATAAACAATAAAAATACGGACTAATAACACAGATTATAAGTATCATTGGTAAGTTCGAGACTTGTGTTATGGGGTAATAACTCAACGATACTATATTTTATAACAAATACATATATAGATATTTGTACTTTTAAGAAAAATTATATAAGACATCTTCTGAACACCCAAATAATTAACCAACAGTAGTTCTGTGTTTCTATTAGTCACCCACTTTTTTATGTATTTAAGTATTTATTGTTATTTATAAATACTTTTCTTAGTCTTCGAAACTCTAAAAAATAGAACCGTAATATTGTGATATAAATATTTTAAGCTACAATTTGACCAGCAGCGTTTTGATTGATTTTTATGTTTTATTTTTTGCTCTTTAATTTTACGAACAGGTGTCACGGAAGACCAGTGGCGTGATACTCAGGTACATCACCCCGAATGCTGAGTGACCCCTTTTGGTGCCTTGTATTGTAAAATGTTAGAAAAAAGTATTGTCTGTTTTATTTGGTTCCAAATAAATTATTTTTCTTTATTTCTTTCTTTCAGTAAAAGATCAAAGACAGATGTTTATTTGAAAAATATTGTTGACCATCTTGGCCTGACCGGCTACGATCAAATATAATGGTAGATATACACGATACGCGGTCGAAAAGTGGCACCGGCAAAACAGCGCACTAATCGAGTTTGGGAGCTGTTTTGTCCAGTTTCAATAATCCGCGCTAGTACTACCACGTCTCGCGATGACGAAGGTACAGTGAAAAGATGCAAAAACTACCCATCAAAAGTGAAAAAGAAAGATGGAGTGTCATACTTTCAGTATGTACCGTTTTTGTGCTTGATGTTTTGGCTCGGGTACATTATTTAGGCTTCATTTTGTATGAGACTGTGTATCTACCATTATATTTGATTAAAGCTGACCGGGGTTAAACCCGGGACTTCTGGTGTGAAAGCTTTGTATGACGATCACTAGGCCACAGAGGTCGTCGTCAAAGAAAACCAAGACAAAAACTTTTAAAGAGCTTCTCTAGTACAAGAATTTCCCTGAGCCAGAATTCAAATCCAGAGCTTTTACAATTAGGTTTTTACCTTGATGTATATATTTTAGGTAGGTCGTTCTAAAGCACAACAAAAAAAATTATCCATCTACACAATTTGCTTTATGGGAGACAAATGCCTAATCCAACATTTAGTAAACAAAAAAGTGATTGTTTTGCACATTCTTTAATTTGTAGCTTGAACCGCAATGCAGGCAAAAACTAAGGTTGTTTGAAAAAGCTGAAAATCCAGGCATTCCCGTGATAGATCGCCGGTGACGCGATGGAAATTTCTGGAGATATTAAAACTGGGAGCTGAATCTTAAGGAATGTTCTCCATAATATTAAAATCACCGGACCGGAAATAAAGGTTACTTACATAGCTCAGCGGATTAGCTCTTTGAAGTGGCAGTGGGTGGGCACATAGCACATAGAACCGATAGCCAATGGGGCAGAAAGGTTTTCGAATGGCAACCACGTACGCAAGCACTAGTATCATAGCTATGGCGGTCCATATTGAACATCAGAGATGTGTCATCGGCAAACAGCACAATACCAGCTTATTTCTCAACCATGTAAGGCAAATCATTGACATATATTAGAAAAAGGAAATGACCTACGATTGACCCTTGTGGTACGCCGATTTTGAGACTAGAACCGTCTGATTTAATGACATTTATACCGATAGACGCCCCTACACGAGGCATCTTCTAGCAATATGTAACTTTGAATTCCGTAAGGTACAACGTACTCAAAATAAGAAATCTGAAATAACAGTTTATCATGTATCATAATGCCACTTTCGACATAGCAGCCATATTATATTTTTATTGACCGAGCGAGCGAAGCGAGCGAGGTCTTCAATTCAAGTTGGGGCGAAAAGACATTTTTTGTATGTATGTATGTATGTATGTATGTATGTATGTATGTATGTATGTATGTATGTATGTATGTATGTATGTATGTATGTATGTTTGTTCCACGATAACTTTAGAACCAATGCTCAAATTAAGATGAAATTTAAAATGTGTATAGGTCTTATAAATACAATTTTCAAGTTCGTTGGGCATCAAAATCGGTTCAGCGGTTTACGAGATATTTAAATAAATGTTAAAGAATTTCGAGAAATGAAAATTGAAAATGACGTTTAGGCTGAATATGTTACAAGATGGCGCTGAAATTTATTTAAATTCTACATCTTGAAGGTTACCACAGCCGCCGCTAGGTGGCGGTATGCCTGCTTTGTCCATACTTTGTGTATTTAATTTAATTTTAATTCACAAAACATGAACAATTATAAACTAGAACGGTACTTTCTGCTATATACTTATCAAATGGTTGGCTCAGTCGCTGTACGGTAGTTACCCGATCGAAAAGATTAGACTTCGAGCCGCGCAAGAAAATTTGATTTTTCTATGATTGCAAATATTTCTTTCGCTGTCTGTTCCAAGTTTAATTCCAAGTGACTTTCTTATTTTTAATTTACAACATTTCGTTCCTTTAGAACAGAAAAATACCAGTCCACGAAAATTTCCATAATAAATTCTTGTTAGTTCCAAATTTCTCCAACAGATGGAGACAGAGGTCCAAAAATGCGTAGGGATATTTTAATAAGTTATTATTTATATTTAATTTCAAGCATGTATATGTTTGTTCGGGTTTAAGCCTGCAACCAAAAATAAAAGCAGTAATTTACAACCAATTTAACTGCAATTTCGCATTGTACATAACTTTATGGTGGAGGAAGATAATTATAAAAAATCACTGATCTGATTTGAAGATGATGAGCTATTTAATGATGAACATCCCGTTTACAACATATTACAGTTTCAATCCTTTCACAATTAAAGCTGATAAAAAAACCGGTCAAGTGCAAGTCGGACTCGCCCACGAAGGTTTCCGTACCATTATCCATAAAAACGGCAAAAAAATCGTGTCTGATGCATGTGAGCCCCCTTTAATATTATTTTTATTTAATTATTTATTTTTAAAGGATATAAGGTATATTTCGAAATATTCTATGAATATTTCAATCGTCTACCTGTTGCCGTTATCAATATCGAGCAAAAACAAGCAAAAAGTCACGTTTGTTGTATGGGAGCCCCCTTAAATATTTATTTTATTCTATTTTGATGTATTTCCTGCTATAGCGGCAACAGAAATACATCATCTGTGAAAATTTCAGCTGTCTAACTATCACGGTTCATGAGATACAGCCTGGTGAGAGACGGACGGACAGACAGACAGACAGACGGACAGCGGAGCGATATTAATAGGGTCCCGTTTTTACCCTTTGGGTACGGAACCCTAAAAATGAATAAAAAAAGTAGTGTAAGAAGAAACTATTCCGCAACAGACACAATAAAGACAAAGAAATGGGATTCGGTGGGCGAAAGATAAATACAGACGTAGAATCCAGACGTACGAAAACCATATTTGGAAGGCAAAGCCGAAGCATAGAAAGTGGAGTATGGGAGTGCAGCACTATGCGAGGGAAACAAAGCCATATGAAAAAGGAGCTGGGGGGTTGTCCGGACAAAACAAGCCAGAAAATTGATACGTATGAAAACCAAAACTTTTAAAGTATAAAGCTCAAGCGAAGTAAACGGGGTAATATGTCTATAGGGGCTTAAAAAAATTAAACATTGACGGGTACACATCAAAACCACATAGGTTTATATTATAAAGCAAAACACATATGTCTCGTTTTTAGAACCTTAATCATCATTATCATGCCGACCGAAGCTCAGTTACCCGGATACGAAACTAATAAATGACCTGGCATTTTATATTTCTGTTCCCTGAATTTTAAGTCGCAGGCCTATTAACATTTTAAAACACTCAAAAACCCCTGTGGAATATTTGGTACGAAAATTATTTTTCTTAAATGTCTAATGTTGTGATTCCGTTAATAACCATAGTCATTCAGATATGACGAAACTGTTACATTTATTTGTCCCTTAGTGAAATTATATTTATTTTTCTGTGAGGTATAGTCAAATTTTGCTCGATAGTGCAACGCAGCTACACGTTGCACTATCAAAAGCTAAACGCCTCACAGATGTTGTATTGAAACGCGGTTTTGATTTTGTCATATTATTTAGATGAAACTCGTACATTTAGGGATTGCAAGGGAAAAACTATTTCAACTATTCGTGCAACAGTAATAAAAAAGGGGTCTAACATTGTATTTTAGTTTATTTGTTTGGATAGAAATTAATGTTAACTATTAGTACAAGAAAGTAAGGACATCGTGTTCATTGTATGTTAATTTGAAATAAGTCGTGGTGAGTAAAATAAAAAGAGTGCTTTGAAGTCATCTAAACTATTAATAGCACTATAACAACATGCTTATCAAAATCAGTATAATAGTGGCTAGCTCACGCAAATATCAGGAAAATTAAATAATCGCGAGGTCCACGTTTGCAGCGAACTACTAGTATACGCTAGAAGTGAAACTGTGTAACAATAGGTCTATATTAAAAACAAAAGGCACGAATAAAGTCGATAGACGGGGCAGATACAAGTAAACAAGTTGACCGATATAACACTACGTGACCTCACATGGGACGTCTATATGAGCGAGCACCTTCGAGCTATGTTGAGATACGATATTTAAATGAGAATATAACGTAGACTAAAAAGATTTTCTTTGACGGTAGATATAGTCGATGGAAAATGGAATCAAAGTGTTAGAATTGACTTATTAACACTATAGTTCTTATATGATTTGTCCGTATATATTTATTTATTATAATTTATTTATATCAAATCATATGCCAGAATACTATAATTTATTAATATTGTTTTAAATGATAATTAACAACAATGATTTTTGACATTGTAAATTATAATTGCCTTTAAGTGACCGTTAACAAACTGAAATGTAAACAACCCCACCACAACACGACTTGTATTTAAATGAACGTATTGTAATGGTGGGATTCATTCTTGAATTGACAGTTGAAGGAAAATAAACTACGACAATAAAGACTTTGAAGTTTTTTTTTTTATTGAGATTCCTAAGTAATATATGGTGATTCCAACAAAGTAATAATGGGCTGCTATCCACATTACTAACATGATTCCTCTGATGTACACCCGATCGGCATTTACGATCTGCACGGCAAGAGAAGTTTAGTTACTACGTTTTTCCTTTCCTTCCAGACAGAAAGAGAAAAAGAGTTGAGTAGATACTTAACTCTTCCATGCTAGTCTGGGAGAAAAGAACCAACGTAGAGTATTTCAGTAGCTTCTCTTCCCGGGCAGATTGCAAAAGGCATTCGAGCTGCCAGTAATATAAAAATATGCGACGCGACTAGCAGTTCAAACCACCAACATGCATGCTACATGCTTAGCATGGCCTTCAGGTCTTAGGCTCTGTCTACGTCGTACAAGATAAAGATGTGATACCTCCTCCTCGCGTCGTTATCCTTAACACTGAGGTTCGTGATTCCCTAGTTGTGGGGTGATCTTGTTCCGGACAATTGTTCGCCACTTGTTCCTCTCTTTGGCCGAATGAAGAGCATTGTGTAAATCGGTGTCCAGAGTTGTTCGGATCTGATTAGCCCACCTGATTGGACTACGTCCTTTTGGTCTCTTGCCGTCGACCTTTCCGGTAACCATGAGTTGTGCGAGGTTGTTCCCTTCTTTTCTGGTGATGTGACAAAGAACTCAAGCACTCTTTGCAGGCAGATAAAAGAGAGTCGAGTTCCAATATGTAGTTGCTGCAAAATAGACGCATTTGTGCGAAAGGCCGTCCATGGGATCTGAAGAATTTTCCTCCAGCACCACATCTCGCAAAGATGTGATAAGTATGTATATAAATAAATCAAGGCAAAAGTAGCACAATACTTCGCGAATATTTATCACATGCGTCGATCGGTATTGTCTCGCTAATAGAATATTCATTATGAACTTGCACGTTGCATACTGATAACAGTATTTACATGCACTTAAAGGAGCTCAAGATACATATCCCAATCCCCTAATGGCTGGTGACGGGCGTTGGCCGGCAATAGTTTGTATGCACTAACTAGTTTCGGAAGCACATTAAATTATTACATTCAAAGTGTAAATAATTAATTATTAAATAAATATTTACAAATCACACAGATTTTTCTAGCCCCAAGGTAAATTCGACTTGTGTTATGGAATACTAACTTAACAATCATCATCATCATCATTAGGTCTTTTTAGTCTTCACTGCAGCAGGATCCTCTCTACTACCGGAGCCATACTTGGCCAGAGCAGACAGAGGATTTGGCCTACACTCTCCTCGCTGGCCAGAAAGGTATGAGAGGTCTCATTGATGTTTAGCTTGTATTTCCTAAGTCGCCTCATGACCTCCACCTTATGACCTCCATTATATTATAGAGTAGAATAGGACCACTCCAAGACTTGGAGTGGTCCTATTCTACTCTGCCGGAAACCACACGGCTTAACAATACTATATTTTATAACAAATACACATATAGATCAGCATCCAAGACCCAGGCCAGTCTGAAAAACATTTTCCACCTTGACCTCACCGGGGATCAAACCCCGAGACCTCCGGTGTCGTCCCTGATAATCACTAGGCCATAGAGCTCGTCTTATTATTCTATGCACAGCAAGTTCATTTTATTATCGATATCAATCTATATCGATATCCTTAATAATCCCTCTTCCTACTATAGCAGCACTCAAACTTAATAGAATTAGTCGAATAATCGAATGTTCCGAGTCGAGAGGGTCGATTGTTTCGTACCGTTTATTGGCAGCTGTTTCAGAAATAGGGACCCCATTTTGGTAACGGCCTGATGCTTGACAACTTGGTAGTTGATTCTTATAGGTGGTCGCGGTTTTGCGAGTTTATCAACTGTTTGTTTATATATGTACCTTCATCATTTACGAGTTTTAACCGACTTTAGAAATAAAAGGTTTATTATTCGACTGTATGTTCCTTTTTAGGGGTCCGGGCCAAAAGATACCCTATTACTAAGCTTAAGATGTCCATTTGTCCGTGTCTCATAGGACTGCTAAAACATTGAATCCGTTTATAAATAACGAAGTTCTGAGGTAACAAACATAAAAATAATAATAATAACCAACATTACTTCTCCAAAATGCATCTACGTGCTGGATCTATATCCCCACGCAAGCCTCTCAAATAACCGGAGTAACACCCGTGAAATAAAAGGAGATACAAATAAAAACATAAATAATAAAAAAACATACAATTTTTCAAACAAACAGATTCAAACTGCAGGTTTGCCAGCGAGCAATGGAGCGTAGTATGTTGGGTATTAAACGAACAGATCGAGTCAGAAATACCGACCTACGCTCCATTACAAACGTGGTAGATGTTGGCAAAAAGTCAGGTAAGCTAAAGTGGGACTGGGCGGGTCACGTGTGCCTTATGCACCAGGACAGATGGGCCCATATAGCTATTTTATGGAATCCGACAGACGGAAAAAGAAAGAGAGGAAGACCCAGAACAAGGTGGTCGGATGAATTAAATTATTATGAAAAAAACTGGAAGAAGAAAGCAAGAAATAGAGATGCCTGGAGAAATGAAGGGGAGGCTTTTGCCCAGCAGTGGGACATACAAAGCTAAAAAAAAAACAATTTTTCAATGAAGAATTTACTTTGTGACAAATTTACAACAACCCAACCGAATTGATGATCTCCTCCTTTTTAAGTCAGTTCATACATCCATACATAGTCATCATCATCATCATCATCAGGTCCTTTTTAGTCTCCACTACAGGAGCACGACCCTCTCTGTACTACTAGGGCCATACTTGGCCAGAGCAGCCAGAGGACTTGGCCTACACTCTCCACGCTGGCCAGACGGGTTGGAGAGATCTCTCAGATGTTTATAAGCTTTGTTTAGCTTGTATTTCCTAAGTCGCCGTCTACGACATCCACGGGAAGACTTGGAGTGGTCCTATTCTACTCTGCCGGATACCACACGGCTAATTTAGCATATTGGTGGGCATTAGGTGAAAAACGGAATCAAAATAGTGATGGGTTGCTAGCCGCATCGCCTATTAACATGATTCCATGGAATTTTGCCCGTTCCCTCATTCGGCTTTTAGGATCTGCACGTGAAGAGAAGCAGCTGGTACATTCTACGTTTTTTATTTTCTCCCAGACCAGCATGGAATAGTTTAAGACAGTTAATAACTGAATAAAATTAATAATTATTGTGGGTCCCATACAAGATACGACTGGCCCCATACAAAACACTCTTACAGTCTGTTAACTCTTCATTCTTTAACTAAAAAAACCGATCGACATGTAATTTAAGGCCCGACGACATAAAGCACTTGTTACGAATTATAATTATTAGGGATGTAACGGAAGTGGTTTTATCGGAACCGGAACCGGAATCGGAATTCTTAAATTTGGTTTATCGGAATCGGAACCGAAATCGGAATCGAAGGCGAAGTCAGAGATATGTGTTAAGGGCAGAACTTTTTCAATAAAATAATTACACACATTATTCATTAGTCTTATTTTAATTATCCATTTAACGTCATTAAAAAAAAAAAACTTAATATGGTTTTATAGCGTTTATTACATTTTTGTTTTTACTACTTAACGATCCGAAAACATTTGAGTGTACTTGGTTGCGGGCAGGCACAACACAGCGATGAAACCGTGATATGCCTTACGATTAAAATTTATCGAAACCGAAATCTGAACCGAATGTGCAAAAACAACCGGAAGTTCCGACGTATCGGAATCGGAACCGAAGCTCCGTAGCATCCCTGATAATTATTATTTGTAGGCTACTTGTCCTAAAAAAAAAACAACGGGTTGAACTCCGGGAGTACCGGCAGAAGTGAAAACTCGCCCTCAGGTCACGTGTCCGTCTTACGAATTTTCGGTCAGATCACATATCCTGACGCTAGTGTAACGTAACCAACCCAAACTGCCATGCTGGCGTGAAGTCACAGCTCGCCCCACCCTGCCCGCCATACCGTCGTTGCGTTCAGCGCCACTTCTTGCTGAGCAGCCAACCGACCAACATAAGCGAAGCTTCATAGTGTGATGCATTGTGTTGATATTGTCCCTAGTGGATTAAAATGCGCATTGTTATGCGCCAGCTGCTTTGTTTTATTATAAAATCCTGATCGTCAGTGACCGCTCCATGTACCACGCGTTTCACTAGTTTAAATTTTTTACCCATTCCAAAAAGTGCACAACGCCTGTTTCGAAAGTTTTACTAATACTGCCCCTGAGGCAAAATGTCTTTAGTCGTGAGATAAGCCGTTCAGTACATATTTGACGTTTGCCTCCGCTTTAATCCTCAAGGGCATCAAAATAACAGAAAGGCAAACACGACATGTCATTGACAGTTTTGGAACAAGAAACTCAATTATTAAGTTACCTGATAGGCTTTGGGATCGATTTCCAAGCCGTGTGGTATCCGGCAGAGTAGAATAGGACCACTCCAAGTCTTCCCGTGGATGTCGTAGAAGGCGACTTAGGAAATAGAAGCTAAACAAAGCTTATAAACATCTAAGACACCTCTCCAACCCGTCTCGCCAGCGTGGAGAGTGTAGGCCAAGTCCTCTGGCTGCTCTGGCCAAGTATGGCCCTAGTAGTACAGAGAGGGTCGTGCTCCTGTAGTGGAGACTAAAAAGGACCTGATGATGATGATGATGATCGATTTCCAAGCGAAAAGGCAAATGCTTGAACTTGTATTTTCACAGAGACTCGCCTCCTGGCATGGAACGAAGAATCGTTGGGAGAAGCTTTTGTCCATCAGTGGACTTCTTACAGTCTGTCCCTGTGAGGCCTTTTACCCATTTCTCGGGAGCCATTTTACTACTGTGTGTGTGTATGGTCAGGTGTCATCCACAACTGCATGTCCGGTGGTTGCAGGTATGGCAGCGGGTATGCGCGCCCTGCCTGCCGAACTGGTACTTACTTTTTTCCCATTTATTCGAGTGAGTAGTATCCCATTGCCTTTATTCACAGATCCAACTAATTCCTATCATTTCTCAGCTTAAAAATGCTTCGGATGGGCAACAACGACGGAGGCGCAAGAAGCGGAAGAAACTGCGCTTGTCAACCCGCCTGCCAAGCGTGGCGAGTATGGCAATGCCCTCACATGGAGCAAAGAATCCTGAAATGATGATGACATGGTCATCACTCCAATGCTTGCTAGCCTGACACTGCGAGGCCGATCATCTTCAGGTATCCTTTGAGTTACTCTTGTACCCATTTCACGGGAGTCATTCTACTACTATGACCTGCCCCAGTGCCTTTGTAGTCCGCTTATTAGGCGGATTTTACCCCACATCAGCGATCTTCGAATTGGAACATTAAATACTCTTAACTTTCAAGGTTATTTCTCAGAATCTGCAAACCTGAGTATTCAATTTTATCCATGCGCTCCTGAAAAGAAATAATCTTTTAAAACCGACTACAATCAAGCTACTGAAATGATTGTGATGAAATTTAAATAGAGCCAATTTGAAAGTCCTTGAAACTTGGGTCTCCTAAAATGTCAGAGCTCCACGTGGTTTTTTCCCCCGTACAGCAGGATTGTGGAATGGACTCCCTTCCGAGGTTTTCCCAATGTGCTATGACTTGGGGTCCTTCAAAGGGCGTATTTACAGGTATCTTAAGAGACGGCAAGGCATCAGCACCTCCTCTGGTGTTGCAGATGTCCATGGACGACGGTGACCACTTTCCATCAGGTGGCTCGTCCGCTCGTTCGCCGTCAAATAGACATTAAGAAAAGAAAGAAATATTTTTTTGAATCGGTTTATAAATTACTAACGGCCCACCCAGGCTTCACGCGGGTAGATCTATAGCCTGTGTTCATCAGGGATAATGTAGGATTCTAATGCTGAAATATTTTTTTTAATTATATAGTTTCGGAGCCTATTCAATGCCAACAAAAAAAAACAAGCAATCAAAACTTTCCTCTTTATAATATTTGTGTAGAAGTGTAGATGAACATTAAAAAAAAAGAACAGAATTAAAAACCTCTTTTCTTTTTAAGTACGTCCGGATAGACACACGGACATCAAAAAAATCCTATATTTTAACTTTTGAGGTTTGGCACCCGAAAAACTTTTAATGATTCAGAGTTTCGAAAATACAATTTATTCTATCGTTTTTTTTGAAGGTAAAATGTAAAGAGTTGCCCAACCAGACTTTAATACAAATTTTCCCTTGGGTATTCCAATTTATTTTCTCTATCCTAAAATCTTAAGCAGGTAATACGAAGGTATTCTCTGAAGGAAATATGAAGGGTGTCAAAAGTCTGAAATTAAAATTAGGAAGGTCCCTTGTGAATGACTCTCCCTACAGGTTTTGTTTAAGCCGTGGGCGATACAGACCGGCGTTTTTAAACCGTTGTTACCCGACTACATAAGGCAAAAGTAGGGTAATGATTTTCACCACTATGATTGTATATAATACTAGCTGTCGCCCGCAGCTCCGCTCGCGTCAACGTCATTCCTTCGGGAACAGTACTTTTTTCAGGATGAAATTTTTACGGTACATAAAAACTTTTCTTTATTTGGACCCTGAGGTTGAATTGAAAATTGCAGTATATACATAACTAGCTGCTTTACCGCTACTTCATCCGCGTAAATTACAGTCTATGTCACCTGCTGATGCACATCATATGATGATGATAGCTTTCTCTAACTAGTAAAGCATTATTAAAATCGGTCCAGAACTTTTTGAATTTATCCATTACAAGAAACATACAAATATTAAGTCATTATATAATGGATAAGTCCGCCATTGTATGTTTACTTTTCGTTTATACTATGTACAAACACAACTTCCTCTTCATTATATATACCTTAAGAAGTTGAGAAAAAAAATGTTAAGTATTCAAAGAACGCGATAAACACACTGCTCGTGCAGTGTTGCCACTGGCCATTCATTGCGGTTCCTACACAAAAGATAAAATTGCCGTATTTCTATAAAAAAAAACGTAAAAAATACCATACCGGGTATTCATTTTATTTTACAAAACATATAAATAAAATCAAACACTCGAGTTACGAATCAAGGCACACACGACACTGGGTAAATAGCGTTTTAGAAGAAAACGTAGAAAAGTACGAATGAAATGTCTCGATTACAAATTGTCTGAGAACAAGCGAGGCAAAATGAATGAATTAGAAAATTACCAAAGACAATACAATATCATAAATTAACACTAAACGAGCGAGGCAACATTTTAGGGAATGCCCCAATACCAAAAACAATACCTACGGTTTATTTTTACGCAAAACTTTTATTTCAATTTTTTTTATTACCGTATCGTTTGCCGTATTTTAACGTACGGCATCGACCACTTTGCCGTATGCCGTACAATTTGTCTTAATGGAGCCTGATTGCCGTACGCCTGGCTAGTGTCATCATCGTAATTTATTACTACTTATATAAACTACTTTCCCGCGACTTCGTCCGCGTAAAACATAGCCTATGTTCAGCGCAGATAGTGTAGCTTTCCAACTGTAAAAGATTTTTTAATCCGTCTAGTAGTTTCTGAGCCTATTCGCGTCAAACAAACAAACAAATCTTTCCTCTTTATAATATTAGTATAGTAGATAAATATTGTACGTATTTAAATTTTGTCAGTTTTAATTGCAAGAGCGTAAAGCGCTCGGTAGAACATATAAGAAAGTTATGTCGGACATCAAGTATTATAGCTTTACAAGAAACGTGGCTGCTTCCCGAGGATATTAATTACTTGGCCACCATCGACGAAGAGTTTGGGTACGTTGGCACCTCGGCGGTGGATACCGGAGCCGGACTGCTGAGGGGTCGTCCTTACGGAGGTACAGCGTTGTTGTGGAGAAAGAGCGTGTTCCCCAATGTGTCGATAGTGCAAAGTGATAACACGAGGGTGTGTGCATTGAAAATAATATTAAAACAAAGTGCATTCATTGTGTGCTCGATTTATATGCCAACGGATAGTGCAGTGAACCTTGCGGATTTCACGGACTGCCTCGGTGCGGTGAGTGCTATTATTAATAATGACAATATTGAGGCTGTCTATGTGCTGGGTGACTATAACGCGCACCCACATGAACCCTTTTATAACGAGTTAAGTAGTTTTTGTAGTATGACTTAACGTGTGCTGATGTCGAGTTGTTAGGGTTATCATCAGACACTTATACTTATGTAAGTGAAGCGAATGGTTCGAGACGATGGTTGGATCATTGTGTTGTGACAAAGGCTGCCTTGCAGACTATAACTAGTGTTTATATTATGTATGACGTTCTGTGGTCTGACCACCTACCACTAATTATACAATGTAAACTGGATACTATTAAACCAAAAATTATGTGTGATTTCGACGAAGTAGGTCCTAATAAGGTACGATGGGGTGAAAGAAACCCTGATCAGTTGAAATTGTATAAAACATTATGTCATCAAAAGTTGAGAATAATTGATTTCCCAAGTGAATTAAGTTCTTGTAGTGATTTCAACTGTAGGCAGGTCGACCACAGATATATTATAGATAAAATGTATGACGAAATTGTAAGTGCGTTATCATGTGCGGCTTTAGAGAGTTACACGAATACATATAAGAGAAAACGCCCGGTTGTAGGTTGGAAGAGATATGTCAGTGAGGCTCACAGGGAGGCTAGGTGTAAGTTTGAGATGTGGCAACTTTGTGGGAAACCAAGGTCGGGTTATGTTTGGAATGAGATGAAAAATAGCCGGAATATCTTTAAATCTCGCTTAAAATGGTGTCAGAAAAACGCAGAGCAGATTAAATTAGACATACTTGCTAAACATCATGATAAGCACGATTTCCGTAAGTTTTGGAAGTCCACAGGTAAGCTAAACTTTAAGCCGGGCGTTCCTGCGAGCGTCAATGATATCAGTGATCCAAAGCAGATAGCAAATATGTTTAAGGAACACTTTTCTGTGAAATCTCCTTTGGACCCAACACGGTTACAGAGTGGTGGGGGCCAATGTACGAGTGAGCGCTGTGCTAGGTTTACCGCCAAAGAGGTCAGGAATGTCATAGTTTCGATGTCGCGTGGTAAATCTCCTGGCCATGATGGCCTTAGCATAGAACACCTTAAGTATGCGGGCCCCCATTTGTCGAGAGTCTTGGCCATGTTTTACACGCTGTGCGTTGGGCACTCGTATCTACCATCTGCAATGATGAAAACTGTGGTGGTGCCTATTGTGAAGTGCAAAACCGGCGACATTGGTGATAAGTGTAATTACAGGCCGATTTCTTTGGCTACTATCATAGCTAAGGTACTGGACGGTTAGCTTAATGCTCAACTAGATAAATACCTATCTATCCATGATAACCAATTTGGTTTTAAGTCGGGATAATCAACAGAAACTGCGATTCTGAGCCTTAAGCAAACCGTTAAGTATTATACTGATCGGAAAACACCAGTGTTCGCGGGGTTTCTGGACCTGTCAACGGCCTTTGACCTGGTGTCTTATAATATTCTGTGGCAAGAGTTAACCAGTACTTCAATGCCGACTGAACTTGTAAATCTGTTTAAGTACTGGTATGAAAACCAGGTTAATGTGGTTCGTTGGACAGGCACCTATTCCGATCCATATAGGATGGAGTGTGGGGTGAGGCAGGGGGGGCTGACTTCGCCCAAGCTCTTTAACCTATACATCAACGTTCTGGTTGAGGAACTCAGTAGCACCCATATAGGTTGTCATATTGACGGAGTCTGTCTTAATAACATAAGTTACGCTGATGACATGGTGCTGCTGAGTGCCTCTCCTTGTGGGTTATCGAAGCTGCTAGCTATATGTGAAGGTTTTGCCCAGAAGCGGGGACTAGTGTATAACGTGTCCAAATGTGAATGCATGGTCTTTCGGGCCGGCGGTAAGCGTGTGGATAATATGCCATCTATTAAGTTAAATAACATACCTTTGAGAAGAGTAGAACATTTTAAATATCTTGGACACATAGTTACCGCTGACCTAAAGGATGATGCGGACATAGAAAGGGAACGCCGGGCGTTGACTGTAAGGGCGAATATGATCGCACGCAGGTTTGCTCGTTGTTCGGAGGATGTCAAAATAACTCTCTTTAGGGCATTTTGTACGTCCTTCTACACGAGCAGCCTGTGGGTGGACTATACCCAGAAACGGTACAGCGCTTTGCGAGTCTCGTATAATAATGGCTTCAGGATGTTGTTGGGGCTGCCTCGATTCTGCAGTGCATCGGGGATGTTTGCCGAGTATCGCATGAATTGTTTTTACACAATAATGCGAAAACGGTGCACATCCTTGGTGCGCCGGGTTCGTGCCAGCCCTAGCACTGTCTTGAAGATATTTTCGAGTAGATTTGACTGTCAGTACATGAACCATGCTGCTATGGTTCATGCACTGACTGTAGGTTAATTTTATTAATTTAATTTATTGTAATTTTTAATATTTTCTGAAATGTTTGTAATGTATTATGATCCTAAGATGGTCGAAATAAATGAATTTATTATTATTATTATTATTATTAAAACAGGTCACAGTGAAACGAAGTTAAACATTGAGATATTTTGTAACCTGTGTTCCACAATAAACTGATTTTGATTTGATTTGTAATCTCAACCGCAAGCTGCAAAAAGTCCGCTACTGGACAAAGCCCTCCCCCAAAGATATTCCAACACGACCGGCTAGAAGCGGCCTGCATCTACACGCTCGTGTATTCTAACCTATTCTTAAATAAATGGCGACAGCGTTGAGTTAATTAAGCTATCCTTTATAACGCCCGCGGGCCTTCATTTCACGAATATCTTGAAGGTTTAGCAAAAAACCGGTCGGGTGCGAGTCGAACTAGCATGAAGATGGTTCCGTCCGTATTATTCATTATCAAGGTCCTTTTTAGTCTCCACTACAGGAGCACGACCCTCTCTGTACTACTAGAGCCATACTTGGCCAGAGCAGCCAGAGGACTTGGCCTACACTCTCCACGCTGGCCAGACGGGTTGGAGAGGTCTTTTAGATGTTTATAAGCTTTGTTTAGCTTGTATTTCCTAAGTCGCCTTCTACGACATCCACGGGAAGACTTAGAGTGATCCTATTCTACTCTGCCGGATACCACACGGCTCCGTCCGTATGATGAATGTATTTTTCTGTCTCACTCTTCGATCAAATATAACGGGTTGATACACGATTCGCGCTCGAAAAGTGACACCGGCAAATCAGCGCTCTAACAGCGGTCTAATCGAGTTTCGGAGCTGTTTTGTCAACAGTTTCAATAAACCGCGCTAGCACACACACGTCTCGCGATGACGAAGGTCAATGAAAAGATGCAAAAACTACGCGTCAAAAGTGAAAAATAAAGATGGAGTGTCATACTTTCAGTATACCGTTTGTGTTGTTGCTCGGGCCGACATTATTAAGGCTTTTTGTATGAAACTGTGTACCTACTATTATTTTTGATCAAAGGTCTCACTTTTTAAATCATTAAGTAAGTTGACGACATTCAGAAAGGATTAGACAAAAAAATAAACGGAGAAGAATTCGGTTTTGATGTTACCTGCAAACTGCATTCTGAAGAAAAACCGTATCAACTCCCAATCCAATGAGTTCGTAGACCAAACTTACTCAAGTACAGTCATTTTTTAGGGTTCTGTACCCAAAGGGTAAAAACGGGACCCTATTAATTTCGCTCCAATGTCCGTCTGTCTGTCTGTCTGTCCGTCTGTCACCAGGCTTTATCTCATGAACCGTGATAGCTAGACATTTAAAATGTTCACAGATGATGTATTTCTATTGCCGCTATAACAACAAATACTAAAAAATAGAATATTATAAATATTTAAGAGGGCTCCCATACAACAAACGTGAATTTTTTGCTTGTTTTTGCTCGATATTGATAACGGCAACAGGTAGACGCTTGAAATATTCGCAAAATATTGAGTAATATATTCACTTTAAAAATAAATAATTAAATAAAATTAATATTAAAGGGGGGCTCCCATACAACAGATATGATTTTTTGCCGTTTTTATATAACGGTACGGAACCCTTCGTGCGCGAGTCCGACTCGCATTGGCCGGTTTTTTAAATCGTGACTTATTAGTGAAGTTCGATCAAATATAAGCGGTTGATACCAGTACTAGCAGTTGATAGCAGGTATTAACATGTCATATACTTCAAAGCAGGTTATAAATAAATATATAGGAACATATCACACATTGTGCCAGCTGCTTCTCTTGCAGCGCACTTCCATGTTATCTGTGTTCGCTTCTAACCAATTAAAGCATTTATCATCAAAAATTTACAACAAAATAAATAAATGTGTTAGTATATAGTATCGTTGAGTTAGTATCCCATAACACAAGTCTCGAACTTACTTTGGGGCTAGCTCAATCTGTGTGATTTGTCCGTATTTATTTATTTATTTTATATACCCAAAACCATATTACGAGTACAAAAAATATTGACAGATTGGTTAAAGACCACCACTTATGACGATATAGAAAACCTATTGAAATGTACAAAATGAATAAAAAGATAACACATTTTATTTTATTTATATAGCATAATTATGGAATATTACTTTTAATGACTACATTTTAGGAATTGAAAATGACGGAGAAATAATTACAGATCCAAAATTAATTGCAAATGCTTTTAACAAACATTTTATAGAGAAAATTGAAAAATCATCAAATACATTAAATGACAAATTAAATTTACCTAATCAGCCCCAAACTATGTTTTTATTGCCCATATTGACAGAAGAAGTTGTTAAAATCATAAAAACACTAAAAAATACAAACAGTACAGGACATGATGATGTTTCTACAAAAGTTGTGAAGTTTGTATGCGAAGACATTGCGAAACATTTGTGTTATTTAATGAATATGTGCATTTCTACTGGCATATATCCAGATAAACTAAAAATAACGGTGGTAAAACCATTACACAAAAATAATAATAAAAAAGATATGTCCAACTATAGACAAATTGCTATAGGATCGATTTTTACAAAAATATTTGAAAAATATCTGCATGACTCTATTTATAATTACTTGACAAAATATGACATATTATGTGACGAACAAAAGGGATTTAGGAAAAATACTACAATTAATATGGCTATTTATAATTTATTTGACATTGTTATGAGAAATGTAGATAGTAAGAAACCTGTGTGTGCTTTGTATACTGATATGACGCAAGCCTTCGATTATGTCAGTCACAAAAGGTTATTAAATAAATTAAGTGTTTGTGGTATACGAGGAAATGTTTTAAATTTGTTAGAATCGTACCTACTAAATAGAATACAATATGTTGAAATAACTGGTGTCCATTCTATAACAAGACAAGAAGTAAAATATCAATCTGAACGAAAAATTAACAGGTTCGGTGTACCTCAAGGAAGTGTCTTGGGGCCACTATTATTTTTAATTTATATAAATGACTTGCCAAAACATATAAAACATAAAATGGTATTATTTGCTGACGATAGCACATCTATAATAAATTGTGACGATACGAATGAATACGAATGTGACATAAATAATGTTTAAAATGATATAATACAATGGTTAGACATAAATAATTTAAAAATTAATTTACACAAAACTAAAATAATGCAATTTTATCAAAGAAAATTACCTCCTAACTTAAATATAACTTCAAATGGTCATAAAATAGAAGAAGTACGGACAACTAAGTTTTTAGGACTATTACTTGACAGTAAATTAAAATGGATACCTCACGCTGAACAAGTATGTAAAAAACTTAGTAAAGCCGCCTATGCCTTGTTCAAAATATCAAAAAAAGTAAAATTAGAAGTAGTTTTAACGGCATACCACGGTTTAGTCACACCACATCTACGTTACGGTGTTATATTTTGGGGTAACTCGAAAGACAGTGACAGAGTTTTTAAGGCTCAAAAAAGGTGTCTAAGGTCAATGTGCAATTTGAAAAGTACTGATAGTTGTGTTCCGGTGTTCAAGTCCCTAAAATTATTGACATTAGTATGTATTTATATTCTTGAAATATGTATATATGTAAAATTAAATTCAAATTTATTTGTAAAATTGATTGACGCAAGGAAAAGGGTAGATCATATCAGACAGCAATATAAACATAAGTTGGTAACTGGTGGTTTTAAAACAGCAATGATGGACAAAAATGTAATTGGTATGGCTCCAATTATTTTTAATAAATTGCCAGATAGTATAAAAATTTTAGATTTTGTGACATTTAAAAATAAATTAAAATCAATTTTGACAAATAAATGCTACTATAATATTAATGATTACTTAAATGACAATTTAATTGAATAGAATTATATAGATTTGGACGAATATTTTATTAGGATAGTAGAGTATTTTTTCATTTTATTGATTTTGACATTGTTTTGAAGTTTTAGTTTGTATTTCCTTTTTATAATTGTACGTCTTATGTAGACAGGTTACAGTGACACACACATTATCTGTATCTATATTCTTTTTTTAACCTGTGTACCACAATAAAGATATTATTATTGAACATTATGTACGTGATTTTTATTGTAACATTTATTTTTAATTTGTTGTAATGCAATTTGTTTAACCTTATTTATAAAATAAAAAATAACGATTAGGTATGTATTTAATTAATGTAAGTATTAAAATATGTGAATTTAATTAATGGAATGTTAAGGAAGAGTGAAATCTCCTAATACAGGCAATGTTTGCTTAAAAGGAGATTTCAATAATTAGTTAATGTAATCTAAGCTTGTTACAGAAATAAAGATTTATTATTATTTAACACTCAACTATCTTTTATATTTGTTTAATGTAAAAGCAACATCTTCCATGGTGATTTGAGGGAAAAGAAAAAACACTAGCACGCTCCTCTTCCCACGCGGATTACAAAAGCCGATTACGGAAATGGGTAAAATCCAGGAATCATGAGAATAGGCGATGCTTGCAACCCATCACTATTTTAATTTTATTTTCCACCTAACACCCACCAATATGCTAAACATGGCCTTTAAGTATTTAGAATTGGGCTCTGTCTACCCCACAAAGGCAAAACAGGTGACAGTATGCATGTATAAGTAAATAGATATATAAATTTTGGAAGCAAAATGTATGGGCTGTTTCTAACGCATACGATGGGAAGAAGACAATTTTGTCACTCGTACGGAATCCCAAAAATCGTGTAAAGGATTGGACCTTTGAGTGAAGGGTTGGAAGGGCTTCCTGAATAAAAAGGTTTGTTGGAACAGTTGATTTGAATTCGGGAAGGTCCGGTCTAGAACCATTGCTGTCAAAGGGACAGGATTGGGAGCTTCGGTAGAAGTGGATACAACTTATGTAAGACAAAAATACTAAGCAACTTTTGACATGAAAATCCTTCTTTTTAGGATTCCCCATACCCAAAGGGTAAAAACGAGACCCTATTCATATGGCTCCGCTGTCCGTGCTGTCATCCGTCTGTATCTCATGAACCGTGATGGTTAGACAGTTGAAATTTTCACAGAAGATGTATTTCTGTTGCCGCTATAACAAAAAAATCTAAGAAAACCGGCCAAGTGCGAAATTATTTTTAAAGTGAATACTTAAATAATTTATTATTATGCTGTGAATATTTTAAGGTCATTAACTTGCCGTTATCAATATCGAGCAAAAAATTCAGGTTTTTGTATGCCCCTTAAATAATTATTTTATTCTAGTTTTTAGTATTTGTTGTTATAGCGGCAACAGAAATAAATAATCTGTGAAAATTTAATTTAACTCACTAGCTCTCACGTTCATGAGATACAGCCTGGTGACAGACGGACAGACGGACAAACAGACGGACGGACAGCGAAGCCATATTAATACGGTCCCGTTTTTACCCTTTGGGAAAGGAACTCTAAAAACAGAATAAAATAAATATTTAAGTCCCATATATTCCCTTTTAATTCCATACACTACATAACGGCAATAGGTAGACGCTTGAAATATTACTTAAAAATATACACTTTAAAAATAAATAATTAGATTAAAATAACATTAATATTTAAGTGCTTCCATAAAACATTCACAATATAGGTTTTTACTCTTGAAAATCTACAAGAAAAACCTATTAGAAATGTAGGAGTACAAGTAGAGCAAATCGGATATAGAGCTAAATTTATCCTATTGAATCTTCTCCAAGTTCTCCACATGAGTTCGACTCGCACTTGGTCAGTTTTGTAAGTTTATTTACTAATTTATCTGTCATTTCTATTCCCTGGCAGAGTAGACTTCCATAATGGTCACGTTAAATTTCATTAAACCGTTTTAGCAGTTTTTTTGAAATCAGTTTTTTATCGGAAAGATATTTTTTTTTAATGATACCTAATAATCGACCGCTTTGTCTTGATTTATAATTCAACTAGCTTTCGCCCGCGGCTCCGCCCGCGTCAATGTCGATCCCTCGGGAATAGTACTTTTTCCCGGGATAAAAGGTAGCCTATGTCCTTCTCCGTACTCCAGAGAACTTGTATGCAAAATTTCATGATGATCGGTTCAGTAGTTACGGCGAGAAAGCGTAACAAACAAACAAACAAACTCACTTTCGCATTTATAATATTAGTTAGGATAGGATTAGGATTAGGATTAGAATTACAGCAAATAAAATATTTTCACTTAAAACTTGATTAAAAGCGGTAACTAAACAGTAAACTTTTCTCGTAGTAGCTATGATAATGAGTTCCCGGAACCTGTGGCTATCATTAAAGGCTATCGTATGGCAGAGTTTGGAAACATTGCCACCTCTGATGTGGCTGCTACTGAAATTGCCCTAAATATACAAACAAAGTTGTGTTTTAATCCTGCAATAGGTCAGGTGAGTAGGGTTACCAAAATTTGTTGGATAAATATTTTTTTCTTTATTTTGTGTCAGTACACGGCAGTACAGTACACGTGTCGAGACCTTAAAGCCATGATAAGCATGTTGGCTGGCATTCGGTGTATATAATCGAAAATCTCTTAGTAGAATAGAATAGTGTTTATAAACATACTAGCTTTCGCCTGTGGCTCCGCCCGCTTCAATGTCGATCCCTCGGGAATAGTACTTTTTCCCGGAATAAAAGGTAGCCTATGTCCTTCTCCGTACTCCAGAGAACTTGTATGCAAAATTTCATGATGATTGGTTCAGTAGTTACGGCGTGTAACAAACAAACAAACAAACAAACAAACAAACTCACTTTCGCTTTTAGTAAGGAATAATATTAGTAAGGATAAGGATAAGGATTTGTATTACATACATTTCATATAATCTATTTACTAGATTACTAGGCAAAATTAATTTGAAACAACAAAACACAAACCTTATTTTAAACGTGATTACAACTTCTCGTTACTATTTTACTGCTTTGAACATAATCCTATGTTTTAAAATAACTTGTGAAGAGGCGTTATCAAATTTTTGGAAAATAGGTAACAATTATAAATAACTCGATAAATAAAGTAAGTTATATGAGGATAAATATAGAACAAAATACTACGATTTATTAATAAAGTGCACACATGGAAGGTTGGTTTCAATAAAACGTTTGGTTGCGTTTTAAACCTGCAATATGATGGATTTATTGGAATAACTATACATTTTGCCCATAATTCGATAGACATAGTCTTTGAGATAGCAGTAAAGAATTAAGCTTTTGGATTTTTTTTAAAATATTAGGACTGAACTAACTAATTCAACTGCACGGAAAACCATGTTTTATTTCGTATTTCACAGCACTGATCCAATAAGCTTGTTTCCTAAAAAAAACCATTTAAAATAATTAGTACGTCTTATAGATTATAACAAAGTATTAGATACGTTTTTTTTTCAATCAAACAAACGATGATAAAGATAAAGCGCATCAAAGTTCAGGCTCATGACGCAACAGGCCGGTAAAAAGTGTACCGGCTAGTGACGTCACGCGGAACTTTAACGAGCTATATCATTAGAAATTTTTGTTTGATTGAAAAAAAAAAAGTATGTATCTAATATTTTTCGATAATCTATAAGACGAACTAATTATTTTTATAGTAAGCAACCCTATTGCCTGGCAAAGTTGCCGCTATACATCATATACTTTCTCACGACATATATGGCAACCCTACGAAATGAGAAACCGCTAGTTCCCTAAATATTAGCTGGCACCGAGATCTCATAAATTATTCATGCAGCCTGTCTATTCGTTACTCTATGGCAGCCGCTGCGAACTAACAGAGCAGTGGCATAGCGCGGGGGAATATGCGGCTATGACCAGGATTTACATAACCGTAAGAAAAAAAGACGCCAAGATAAAAAAATGCACATTACAATTAATACACAAATTGAGGAGCTCGAATGCCCAGTGGTTGTGAGCATTAATAGTGCTTACGCATGCTAAGCAACAACGGGCGCAGTCCCCATTGGGATGGGTGGCAAGTGGTATCAAAATATCTTAAGGCGATACCACTGTAAATAAGGTCGTTCTGAACCTTATTTATCTCGCAAAATACTTAAATTAGGAGTTTCAAATCTAAGTAATATGATTTTTGACTACTTCATCTCCAAAAATTGAAGATGAAAACACGTTTCGATAAAATTTTCTCGATAGAAATATTTTTTGAAAAATGGTCTTCGTTCGCAGAGTTTTTGTTATTGTAGCTCAAATGCGACGTATGAAATAATGATTTTTAGACTAAAAGATAGGTTATTAGTAATTCATCAAAATGTAAATATGAAAATACAATTAACCGGTCTGATTTTATATAAAATAGAAATAACGAATTTGGCGCTTACGTTTTTTTCTTTGAGCGACTCGAGACTATCTCCTATCTCATCATTCACGGGCTAAACCGCCAAGCGCTATCCCTTGCGCGCACTTGATCAGTCCTTTGCCGAGCGAAGGTACCAAACATTTGAGTCCTCGTCTTAAGCTCGTCCGTGCTTCAGAAGGCACGTTAAGCTGTTGGTCCCGGCTGTCATCATTGATGGAAGTCGTTAAGCTATGTCAGATGCCTTTAGGCAGCTTGAAAAATGAAATTGGTGCTGGCCACTTACACAAAAAAACAGAAGTTGGTCATTGCACTGAACGATCAGAATTTAAATTTCGAGAAGTCAAATTCCATAGATTAAAAAAAAAATGCGTCTCACTTCTATATCAAATTCTATGTGTATTACGTATACAAACTATTTAGTATTAAAACGTAAATGGCAAAAGTTATAACAGAGGAGCGTTCAGTTTTAAATAATTCAATCTCTACACACTATGATAGCCAGGAAACAGGGAATAAAAGCAGTCGTAAAAACGGTTTTTATCCATCCATTTCTCTCTTCACTTTATACCATTGTTCACACAATGGAACTGCATATTTTATCACAACCACTATTCATTTTAATGTCATATTCGTTACCAAGTACTTTTATGCAAACTATCAGGTATCGCTGACATTTAAATTGTTTTCCGTGTGAGGTTCAGTTTATTGTTGAGTATTCAGTTGTGAGGGTGAAGCGATGACTAGTCTAGTAATAGTGTAACACTTTTATTTTCGAGTCAATATTTTCTTACCAAATTATTCCACAATGACAGTTGGTTGTGCGTCTCCAATGTCATACATTCGAGTACTACAACCTATATAGCATTTTGTCGCATCCACAGGGTATTTTTATTCAAGATTATCCTTAAAATATTTAAAAATATAAAATAATAAATTAGGTTATGTTATTGTTTGTTGTGGTAAACTGACATTTCGATTTGACAGCCGGTTTGAGAGACATTTATGCGTCAGTGAGACCATATAAAAAAAATACTATTAGAATCTACCAAACACATTTTTACCCGACTTCAAGGAAAGGGTTATGTTTTTATATATCTAAATGCCTCCTTTTGTGTGCTTGTGACTTGTCAGGTGAGGTGTTTAAATTAATTTATTTCAAAATATTATGTGGTTTCAAAATACAAAACGTTGTTCTTTAGGGTAATTTATTAAAACGGAAACTACTATAACCTACTAAATGCTTGACGAAAATGCTGCGAATCTACCAAAAAGTGGAAATCTACTGCAAGTGGTCACACTGTTGTGTTCAGTTTCACGTACTGGATTATTTGTTGACATTGGTTCTGACTTGACAGATAGGATTGTCAAATTGGTTTTGTAGTTTTTCAGGTTATTTCATTGTTGCTGAATAGTGGATGTGTTTACTTTTGGCTATTTGTCATATTGCGAGTCTTAAATATAAAAAGTTTAATTCATTTCTTTTACTTCGAATGCCGTGGATGTGTGTGAAATGGACTGCGCGTTGTGTATAACGAAACGCGAGGATAGCTTCTTTTTTTGGGTGCGCCGGCCGGGCTGCGTTGACGCATCGCATGCACAGATTTGAAAGAGTATGTCCTAATCGCATGTAGTTGGAGAATTGTGGAAAAGTAGTGGCTGATGGTGTTTGGTTGTAAGTTCCTTTTGGGGAGCGTCTGTCGTTCCACCGGGGCGTTGAGCACGTGGATGTGAAGAAGTGTGTTAAAGCTGTTAAGGCTTCTTGTGTGTGGCTGTGTGGATTTTGTTCGTGTCTTCGAGTAACCTATAAACCCCAAACCACCTCCGTAAAAGGTCTCAGCATGTTCGCCCTGAGATGCTTTTCTGGCGTGACCGCATGGTGGCATCGCCATCGTAAGCGTCCAACTCCGAAGCGTCTACCTCCCATACCCGGGAGGCGTTTGTATCTGATAGACATTCCGGGCTGGTTCGACGGCACGGGCTGGCAAGTCGGCCTCGGTACCTGAGCTTATTTAATTTTTTCTTTCTACTTTAATTTAAAAAAAAACTCGTAACAAGGAGCAGCCTTGCAGCATTAGCTGTTTTCCTTGTTGTACTACGGCCTGTGGGTTTTCCTACGTTCTTCTTATAGCACACTGCCGTTTTAATTAGCCAAATTGTTTGTAAGGCTAGTTAATAACTTTATTTAGTTTTATTTCAATTGAATTGATGGTGTTCAAGAAGCTGCCCTGTATTTACGACTGAATTTTGTGCATTTAGTTTTTTTAGTTACTCGGACCAGCCAAACGAACCAACAACCCTCCGCTTTATTTTTAATTTGTGCTTTATGCTAAATTTTAGTTTACGAAGCAAACTTAAACTGTTAGTGTTGTGATTGGAAGATCTCTAAATAAACATTGCTACGAGATACTTGTGTTTTTTTTCTTTTCTCCTCTGAGGTAGAGATACAAATTTTAAATTAATTACTTGGAGCCCGAACTGGGACTAAGGGTAAAATTTCTATTTATTACAATAGGTATATTAAATGTGATTTCCCGTGTGGTTTTTAACTTATTTTTATACGGATGTCGTGCAAGACCAATCTCTTGTAAGACATGAATTGTAATTTTATTTATTTTTATTTAAAAATCTTGAGCCTATGGATGACCTTGAGAAGAAAAACAGATAAAAAAGTAGGTAAAATGGGATACCCAAAAAAAAAAGATATAAAAGTACAAATTTAGTAAGGAAGGAAGACAGAGAACATGGTACAAAAAATATATCAAAAATTCGAATAAGTACACATGGACCTAAGAATAATATGGACCGGGCGTGAGGAACGTCAAAGTGAAGCAAACTTTGGTAACATGTGTGCAGTATAGGGTGACCATTGTCATCAAAAATTACCCAATAATAAGAATAAATAAATTGTGAGTGGTACTGATGCCTAGTAGCACTAATATTATTTATATTTTTTTTACAAAACGTAACATCTGAATCAGAGAAGTATTATGAATTTAGACATAATGATCCAGAAGGGCAACTGTGAATCAATCTCATCTTTGAGCGACCTTAGACGTTTTGGGGAACTTGATAAAAGGAATAAAAGAACGAAATTATAGATAACATTTTTATTTTACTGTGTTTTTAGTTAATAAATAACAATACATATAATTTTACTTACAGAAAAACAAACCCTCGAGGCCTTATATTGGTGGTAAATTTTAAAATTACTTTTTTTATAATTTTACAGATTTATAGATTCAGTAGTTCTATAGATTATTAGTGTCATCAATAAATCAACAATATCAAATTCAGAAATTGTTCAAAGTTAAAATCTTTTATTCTGACGTCGACAAATGAGAATAAAATACTTTCACATTTACATATAAGTATAAAATATAAACATTGAATATCTCTATCTATAAAAAAACGCATCAAAGTCGCATACATAGCATACATGCAAGTAAGCATACATAGGGACAGACAGACACAGCGGGAAGCGACTTTGTTTTATACTATGATCCCGAAATTGACGCCACTTTTGTGATCTACACGCCAAAATACCTCGAAAATATTATCCCTGTTTTGCATCCCATAGGTGTTGTTTGTGATGCAACCAAAAATAACTCAAAAGCGACACATAAGTCATATTTTCAAAAAATTGTGACATTCATCTTGAATCCCAACACAAAATTGACGTCAGTTTTACCCCGAAATACTCCGAAAACGTCACCCAAGTCGAATTTTCATAAATAATGGTGATGGCCATCTTGAAAACTGAAAATGATTTCATTTTAGTTGATATCCCATGAAATTCCAAAAACGCCACTAAAGTTGACTTTAAATGAAAAGTAATGTCAGCCATCTTGGATTCCAAAATCATCTCACTTCATACATTTATCGTCAACACAAACATCGATTTTCCAAATTTATTTCATAAATGATGGAGTAATGACGTAAAAATATGCAAAATGAAATACAACTGGAACTGCTCCTTTTTTTGAAGTCGAGTAAAAGTATTAATAAGAAACATGCCTTTTCTGGGCACGCGAACTTAATCAACCGGCGATATGCTCCTTTTGTCATATAAAAATTGCTATTTTTAAAATGTTCGGAACAAACAAATGAATAATTTGATGGTACCCATGATGCATCCTTTCTATTACTTCTAATAATATCGATATATTATTTTTTTACATAAGCATCACGAATGGGGAACCTTAAAAAATAAACAAAATAAAATTTTATATTATAAATAAAGAACAGGAATCTTGAAATCATATTCTGGCAACACCGACAGTCCGACTTAACGCTGCGCTGTCACCGGGTCATTGACTTTTGCGGCGCAAAGAAAATTACAAAATCATATTAATTTAATTTAAAAATGTAGTTGAAACGTGTGATTAGGTTACCAACTAATTCGTACATACGAGTAACTGTGGTGTTGTGTGTGTAAGTAGTATAATTAAACCAAGAAAATATGCGATTGAGTGAAATACTTACATAGTCTCGAAAACAACAAGAAGTTTGTACTTACCTATGATACGTGATACTGTCGGACTTTTTGTGTAGTTAACTATAATTTTTACACTCTTTTACCACACAGCTCGGCATTATTTTATGTTTTTATGCTTATTTTCAACGAGTTTCAAAAGGCACACCAACTTCGCGGTAAGTACAAGTTTGACATTTCGTGAGTTTGACATTTCGACCGGGGAAAACCTGCATCCATTTGGGTGCCGATGTGTGCGTGAGTTTCGTGTCACGACACGTCTGCATACATTGTGATTTGCTTCTCTGCCACATTCTCAAGGTCCTATCCTGATTATTCTTAGATCCATGTAAGTACATAACTTTTTCTGTTAATGACCAGTGTAAACAACAATAATATTTCTACGTGATATCATATACATATAGGTCGGGGGAAAAGTTTTTGTATTTTTTTTATACATTTGTAGAAAAATCTCTTCGGTTATTCTGTATATATCGGAATGATTATGATACCATTAGAAAGGCGACATTTTATCGAAGAATATAAAATGAAAAAAATAGTTTCATACTCTCGCGTCCTCGCATGTCGAAAACTGAACTGAAACGCAGAAAATATGGAGGTCTCCTTGGAAATTATGATTTTGTGCCCTTAGCCGTAGAGACATTGGGTCCATGGGGCCCAGAAGCAAAATCTTTTGTGACTGAGATTTTAATGCGTCTCCGCGAATTTACGGGTGATCCGAGTGCTGTCAGTTATTTTGCATAAATAATTTCTATCGCGGTGCAGAGGGGTAATGCTGCCAGCCTTTTGGTACCCTGCCTCGGCGAAGCCTTGGAGTCTCTTTTTTATTTGTAATTTTTATTGTGTTCAAATTTATTATTATGTTAAAGTTTAAGATGACTAAATAAAATTAATAAAAAAAGATTGTTTCATATTTCTTTTAAATGATGTTCCTGTCATGATTATTGCCATTCCAATGAAACTAACACAAAGTCGATGTTACAACTTTAAATTTAGATATATAGTCATAGCTTTTTTGAATAAACTGACAAAGTCTCCATACAAAGTACCAAAAGACTTGTCTCCCACCAAATATGTGGGCATAAATGCACCGGAGCGGCGTACAATTTCAGATATGGCAAACTGTACGCCGCTGGTTCTAGAGTCTAGAGATATTAGCCCGTGTCAGTACGCCGCTGGTTTCCGAGATATTAGACCTATAAATTATGCATGCGGCTCACTATCACGGGTAAAGTCTGTGGCAGCAGCTTGTGGGCGGGACGTGGCTGAGGTTTTCTTATGCCTGTATGAGAATATCGGAATCAAAGTTCCAAATAGAGGGCAAGAATAAAGTTTGCATGGAAATATTCTCATTTCTGGACTTAGAAATATAACAATCCACACAGAGTTACTTTCGCATTTATAATATTACGAGTAGTGTGAGTCTTTCATACTTATATTATAAATGCACAGCCTCCGTGGTCCAGTGGTTAAGGCGTTTGCCTGTTGACTCGGGGGTCGTGGGTTCGATTCCCACCGGAAGCATACTTTGTTTAGTTGTTTCCAGTTTGGTTAGGACATTGCAGGCTTGAATCACCTGATTGTCTGATAATAAAGATGATTCCGTGCTTCGGAAGGCACTTTAAGCCGGTGGTCCCGGCTGCCATCTGGTAGTCGTTAAAAGAACCACGTCAGAGGCCGAGAGGCGGTTCCGAAGAACTCTGACACCAGGGTGTGCATGGTCGATTGACCGTGACACCTACTCGAAATGATGATGATGATTATAAATGAGAAAGTATTCATACCAATATTAATTAGTATGAAAGACTTTCATAGTAATATTATAAATGCGAAATTAACTCTGCCTGTCTGTCGTCTTTTCACGTTTCAACCATTGAACCGATTTGGATGAAATTTGGGAAGGACGTAGGGTACTTTTCATTCCGGGAAATTCTACTGTTCCCGAGAGACCGATATTAACGCGGGCGGAGCCGCGGGTAACAGTTATTTTTTATAAATGAACAATAGAGTTAAAATAATGAATGAATGAATTAACTCTAAAAACTTAAAATGAGCTTACACTAAAAATAAAAACATAAACAAGCAGGTATAAGGCGGGCTTATCGCTTAAAGCGATTTCAGCTTTAAATTTTTTAGCCGTCTGAGCTTTACGGATGTCGAGTGGCAAAGCATTACAAAGTTGCGACGCCTGACCAGTAAATTAATTTAAAAAGAAATGGATCAAATGAACTAAAACTAAACTAACCAAAACACTAATAAGAGATCCTTTCAAAAAATAACTTGACTATAAATAGAACCCACCTATAGAAATGTCACGCAGATCATTTTTCCCTGTGGTGATGTGCCCAGAAGACTAGCAGCATTGTCACGTTGAAAGGCAATACTTATTATTTGTACGAGATGACTAAATTAACCAGCGCTCTGTCAATTTGACACTTCGACCAACCTTTTGCTCTTATAATTGAACAGTTTGTGAGCTGAAAACTGCCGATCCTCCTCAATTGCGCTCGCCAACCAGCCTACCAAGCGTGGTGAGTATGGCAATATCTTCCCATAGAACAAAGTATCTTTGGGAGATGCCTTGCCCAATAGTGGACTTTATATGGCTGTAATGATGACTAGTATATGTATAAATTTGTCCAACATAAGAAGTTGTTCATTTTGGCGTAATGAGTAGTCTTTTTAAAATTAAGGCAACCGTATATTTTTAAACCAGGTATGTCGATTACTTTTTATGTTTTTTTTTTTATATTAGACTATGAGTACCTCGTAAGGAAAATATTATATATAAATACATCCGTGTAATTACGTTGCCCATTGTGTGAATGATTTTGTTGTTGTTCTCCCAAATGAAACGGTCGTATGCGGGAATGCGTATTACGTAAATTACAGCATGCACTTCACATGCAGCGAATTGAATTAATTTAAATTGCTCGCATTACATGCGACAACGTGTCGGTTAAAACGCTTTATGTTGGAATTTGCCTTCGTTACGCACTTCAAAAACTTCTTTGGTCAAGCGAGCGAGAAGCGCGAGCGAAGCGTCTCTGTGGCAAAGAGTATTCTCAGTTTAGGCAAAAATCTTTGTATGTCCCGGGGTCCAGTTGTTCTACTCTACAGATCGCATTTTTATCAACAGGTACCCGTGAAATTTTGTGAGCTTCTTCTTCTTTTCGAGTCAAAATGGGTACTTATTTATGCCTTAATTTATACAGTTTTTGACCAGTAGGTGGCCACATTTTAGAAGCAGGTTCAATAATTACATAGATTATGCCACCCGAAACTATTAGCCCGGCCTATGAGGTTCAATAATAATATCCTTATCCTTACTAATATTATAAATGCGAAAGTGAGTTTGTTTGTTTATTTATTTGTTTTTTTGTTTGTTTGTTTGTTTGTTTGTTTATTTGTTTGTTTGTTTGTTTATTTGTTTGTATGTTACGCTTTCACGCCGTAACTACTGAACCGATCATCATGAAATTTTGCATACATGTTCTCTGGAGTGCGGAGAAGGACATCGGCTACCTTTTATCCCGGGAAAAAGTACTATTCCCCAGGGATCGACATTAACGCGTGCGGAGCCGTGGGCGAAAGCTAGTAGAATTATATTGACAATTCACTATTGGAACATTTAAAAAATGGGAGCACTTGACATAAAGGGCCTAAGTATCATTAGGGTCAGCTGGCCCTTAAGATAATTGTGAGTTATCTGTAATAAGACTTACAAGGCTTGCTCATAAAAACACTCATAACATTTTAAATTTAAATAAATTAAATATATACGGACAAATCACACGGATTGAGCTAGCCCCAAAGTAAGTTCGAGACTTGTGTTATGGGATATTAACTCAACGATACTATATTTTATAACAAATACATATATAGATAAACATCCAAGACCCACGCCAATGTGAAAAAGATCATTTTCCATCTTGACCTGGCCGGGGATCGAACCCGGTCACTCCGTGTCGCAGGCAGGCATGTTGACCGCTGTGCCATGGAGCTAGTCATTGGCAGGATAATTAACTATACGTACAAATTTCCATTTCACATTAAATTAACAAAGACGACGTCCGGGTCAAAGGATGAATTGAGGTCAAGGAAGCTCACCGGTGGGAAATTATTGTAAGGCCTTTGAGGTGAAAATAAATTATAAGTGACGAGGCAGCTTTTTTCATTGAATTTTTAGCAGTTGCGGTGAATGGGCTGTAGAATTTTTAACGGTGGAAGATTTTTTTAATGTGAAGCAATCAGTTACTTGAAAAACACTCATAAACTCGCAGGACTGAATAGCAGACATCATAAACAAAGTTTGTTTTACGACTTTTGATAATTTGTTAGATTTTAATTTCATACAAAATAAATATTAATTTACTTTTCAGGTTGAATGTTAACAACTCTACACGCATCGCAAAGAAAGATATCGCGCGCGAGCGTCGCGTCGTCCTTTCGTTCATGAATGTAACATAGACTTACAAATGTCACGACATCATTTTTATTTAATTTATAGAGTTACGTCAGAATTTATTTTAGTTTATAAAGTTCGTTTCACATTCGGTTAAACAGAACTTCGGTGAATTAAACAGAACTTCGGCATTCAGCCGAAGTTTGGTTCGAATGCCGAATGTTCGATACAAAAAGGTCAGCTTCTCTGTAAAATGTCCAAACATTAGATTTTTTTCTTCCACTCATTATGAGTAATTAAGTAATTAACTTCATTTAGTAAATATTGAATATTTATTACCTTATTCTTCGTTAGTCTACTAAAAACCACGTAAGATATTTATTTATTTGGTATGAACAATAAGAAATAAAGTTTGTATCGCACGCAAGGTCGCAACAGAAATAAAAATCAGAGGCTGGTGGTCAGCCTGGAGAAGAGCGGAGTCACCAGCGGGTTGTGTAGTCATCACATCATCATCAACCTATACTAGTCCACTGCTGGACATAGGTCTCTCCCATGGCACGCCACTGAGCTCGGTCTTGAGCTTTTCTTTTCCAATCACTGCCAGCAAGCAACCTTCCGTATATCGTCGCTCCATCTAGCCCACGGGCGTCCTACACTACGTTTGCCAAGATTTTTTTTTTTTTTTTTTTTTTTGTGTATTCAAGTCACCTTCGTTGTGTAGTCATCGTTGCATAAACACATTCACAACGTGATTCACCGAATGTTCGGCCGAAGTTCGTATTCGGTTCAAGTCACATTCGGCCCATGTCTAGTATCTAGTCCTGCGAGATTATTATAGTGTACAAGTAACCCTGTATGTTATCTTAAAATTACTGCCCAAAGAGGTAGTTTGATGCGTTCTTGGTTCATGCATGTACGTATACGAGTTCCTGAGTCCTGACTACCTAGTTAATACTAATGTGAAGTTATTTGTTTAACTTCAGTGCATTCACTTTATAAGCCATCGTAATATTTTGTATATACTTACGTTGTCTAGGGTATGGAATAAGACATAATAAATAAATTTATTGGACAAATCGCACAGATTGAGCTAGCCTCAAAGTAAGTTCGAGACTTGTGTTATGGGATACTAACTCATCGATACTATATTTTATAACAAAAACATATATAGATAAACATCCAAGACCCAGGCCAATCTGAAAAAGATCATTTTCCATCTTGACCTGACCGGGGATCGAACCCGGGCACCCTCGTGTCGCAAGCTGGCGTGTTAACCACTGCGCCATGGAGCTGTCAAAATTATGATATAATGAGGAGCCTGATGGCCTTGTGAGCTTAAAGATTATTAGCGGCAGCAGCCCTCAATATTATACTAGTAAAACTTGTAAGGAGAAAACACGATTAATATGTATGTATTTAGTAAAATCATTGTTTGAACAAGCCTTTACTGAAATATAGATCTCAGACACCTGCGTCCACTTATTAGACAATTAATTTTCTGCTCTCTAGACGTCTCAGAAATTGAGCCATCAATCCAGGATAAGTTTCCGGCAGCCTTCAATTTCCTTGCACCTGTGCTGGTAAATATTCGGAGGACTACTGTGTATATGTATAATAAATGGGTATCTCTTGGATAGGCATGTAACATCCTCGTCTTCATCGTCACTTACCATCAGGTGAGATGGGAGACAAATGCCTAATCCAATATTTAGTAAAAAAAATAAAACAATGTAAAATATTATTACAAACTCGATCGCTAACATAATATGTTCCAAAAATAATAATGTATATGATAAAAATTGTAATCATTATTAGAAATGAAAAAAGGAAGTGATAAATGATAAAGATAGATGATAAAATTAAAAAGCCCTTCAGTCGAGTAGGCGACCAATACTGTTGAAAAGAGTTTCTTTTAGCGTTTCTTCTCTGCAGTGGTCGGTTCCGAAACGCTAGTAGTCTGTAGCTTTTGCACATTAATTAATAATATAAATATGACTAATAAGATCTTTTAAAATGTGATTTGACGTGAAAAAGCCTGCAAAGGCCTATTTTCTGAATAAACGTTTTGATTTCGATTTTGACTAATGTTTAGATTACCCGACTGTGACGAAGCCAAAGGAGGGTTACGCATTTGGTTGCAATGTGTAGAAGTGGGTTTGTTTCATCGTATCTCTCAAACTATTAATAAAAATGAGAAATGACTATTTATGTTGTGTCTTGACCGTTTACTAGTAGGCTATATGACGTGACGATTTTTAAAGTTCAAAAAAAGTCATTAAAAAAGTTTTAGAAATATATTGGGTTAGTATAAAGATATTTTTACGTTATAAAATTATTTAACATATTTAAGTAACAAAGTTAAGAGCAGCGGGGATTGGGAAATAGTAACTGAAGGAAATCATCCTTTAGTCAATTAGCATAACAGTTACAGATATATTTTAGAGCACTGGAGGGCAAATGTGGATGTTGGTTGTAAGGGCTCGCGAGGTCTACTGTTCTTGCAGAACAACTAGTTAATAAATAGGGACCATCAGATTGAGCTAGCCTCTCAGTAAGTTGTGAACTTGAGTGGTGGGATACTAAAGCGCCTATTAGACTACGCGTTATTCAGCACACGCTATTCAGTCTGTCTTCGAGTCTAATTAGACCGCTCGCTATTACACTAGACTGAAAAACGCGGGCTTGCTCATTCGCACGCATCTTGCGTGACGCAAGACGTCGACGTTGGCGGTTGTAATGGCACCTGCAATTTCTAAGCCCAAAAAATTTGCCGTAGCAAGAAAACATGTTTCTTTTGTAATTCTTTATTCAAATAATCTTGATGATTATTTTTGTCATAAACATGGCATCTCATGGTACAACTCTAGCATGCAGTCATGCTTAATAATAATTTTCTACTGACTTAAAAAAAGGAAAGGTTAATATCAATTTGGTTGTATTTATTTCAATTTATGTTACCTCAGAACTCCGTCATTTTTAAACCAATTTTTAAAACTGTTATGTTTTCTTTTTTTTTAAAGAGTACCTACGCTTTTAATTTGGTCCCATTAAATTTCTTCATAATCGTTTCATATGAAATATTGTTTTTCTTTACTGCGCGCCATTATTGTAAAGGTAACGCAAACAAGACAAGACATACTTAATATAAATAAAATATACGTGGCGCACGCGCACGTCCGCTCCCTGTGGACGCGAGCGCAGACTGAATGGTCTTACACTTATTACACTACTCGATATTCAGACTCTAAGCCAGTTAGCCTCGCCGAGCCCGATCTTGCTGACTGAATTCAGAGTAAGACGGTCTAACTCTTATTACACTACGCTAGTTAGACTTAGTCTGACTGAATACCGTGTAGTGTAATAGACGCTTAAAGCGCCTATTAAATTGATGAGAGAGACGCCGCTATACGTGAGACACGATTGGGGATATTTCCATTCGTGTCTAACGTACTGCGGCGTCCCTCTCGTCACTGACTGAATTCAGGATAGTTTTTTATGACGTAGGGCGGCAAACGAGCAAGCGGGTCACCCGTTGGTAAGAGATCATCGCTGCCCATAGGCTACTGCTACACCTGGGGTGTGACACTTGTCACACCCCAGGCGTTGCCGGCCTTTTAAGAAAACATAGTTTAGTAACAATACTCGTATCTTCTTCTAAATATATACATGGTGAAATTTTTATCGTTGTGGACCCTTAAAGCGGTGACTCAGACCATCAATATGAACAACTTTTTCTATGGGACCAATGCTGGGAACTCAAAAAAAAATCGTCATTTCCATACAAAAGAGTTCCGCCGCCCGGGCAGTTTGTATGGGGACGGCGAATTTTTTTTTGAGTTCCCAGCATTCTTCCCATAGAAAAAGTTGTTAATTTTGATGGTCTGAGTCACCCCTTTAAGAGTCCAAAACGATAAAAATTTCACTATGTATATAACTCAAAGGTGACTGACTGACATAGTGATCTATCAACGCACAGCCCAAACCACTGGACGGATCGGGCTTAAATTTGGCATGCAGGTAGATGTTATGACGTAGGCATCCGCTAAGAAAGGATGTTGATCAATTCGACCGGGATAAAATAGGGGATGAAAGTTTGTATGAAACTATACTTCTTAACGCGAGCGAAGCCGCAAGCAAAAGCTAGTTTTATAATAAAATAGAATGTATTCTGTTATTTTGAAAAAATAAGCCAGGCCAATCTGTAAAAGATCGTTTTCCATAATGTCCTCTCTGGGGATCGAACCCAAAGCAGTTGTGGTGCCACTGTACTTCACTTGTTGTCAAAATACTCGCTTATATCTATACTAGCTGTTGCCCGCGAATTCGTCCGTGGCAATTTCTGTTATTTTGATTTATTAGTATAGATCTACGGTATAGATTAATATATTTTCCCCGATTTCAAAAATGTTTTTATTGATGCTTCGCTCCTATTGGTCGCAGCGTGATGTTTTATAGCCTAAAGCCTTCCTCAATAAATGGACTATCCAACACAAAAAGAATTTTCCAATTTGAACCAGTCGTTCCTGAGATTAGCGCGTACAAACAAACAAACAAACAATCAAACACACAAACTCTTCAGCTTTATAATATTAGTATAGATTATTACTAGCTTTCGCCCGCGGCTCCGCTCGCGTCAATGTTGATCCCTCGGGAACAGTACTTTTTCCCGCGATAAAATGTACCCTATGTCCTTCTCCGTACCCCAGATAACGTGTATGCAAAATTTCATGATGATCGGTTCAGTAGTTACAACGTGGAAGCGTAACAAACTCACTTTCGCATTTATAATATTAGTTAGGATAGGATTAGGATTAGCTATTTGCCGCGTTCTACTAGTTATGTTCCGGATGTGCCCGCAGCTGTGATGTGTGAAATCCAGGGCCCGCTGTTACGACAGCATTAATGAATGAATGATTGATTAAACCAATGAATCTACAATATCCATTAGTAAATTAGTTAACCGGTCGCACTGAAAAGTTGCCGGTAAGTTCACAACTTTGGCAGTTGGCGTCCCGGAGTTATCGGGATTCAATTGGCCGGAAGTAATTCGCCATTAAAGTTATTGGACTGGGTTTAATGTCCGTTTTGTTGTTTGTTTACATAGATAGACAGATGAGCTTGATAGCCCAGTGAGCGTAGACATATTAGGGCTTATGTATGTTAAGCGTGGTTGGGGACATAGGTATGTGAGATGAGTGGCTTCAAGTGGTCGTTAAACCGTTGAACCATTTCTAGTTATAATCATGAGCTAAGTTTATCTAAGCTATGTTAGATACCTCTAAGGGAAATAGAAAATGTGCAAAGAAAAGGGAAAAAGAATGATAGAATCAGACCAGTGGTGGTAACAATCTCAACTACTAGTTGTAGAATTGAGTTACTCAAAAAGAAAAAATCTTTAGCGGGCACCGATATCTACATTAGCGAAGATTTCCCTCCAGAAATACTACAGAAACGAAGAGAGCTTCAAGAGGAACTAAAGAGCATAAGAGAGTCTGGGAAAATAGCATACCTCAAATATGACAAAATAATTACTCTCAACGCCAATACTAACGAATCTCCGAGGAAAAGCTATCAAAATCCTAACAAAAGATTATTATCTCAGTCACCGGAGATTGTCGGGGCTACACCAGGTACAACCGCTGAAAAAAGGAATAAACAACCCCTAAAAAAGAATAAAACCAGAAATATAACCAGTTATATGAGGACTACACAAGCTCATATTCCCACTCCATCATCGTCATCTTCATCGGGCCCCACTAGATCTCCAAATTATAACAACACCAAAAACATATCAAAAAACTAAGTGCCCTCCCTCCACCTTCCCCAAGCCGGCCGGTCACCGTGGTGGAAGTAGACCGAAACCCCCCAACTAACCAAAAATACGGAAAAAATTATATAAATACTACGAAATCACAAAAAACGCTGTACGTGGCTAGTCTTAACGTGAATACTCTATTTTCGCACAGTAAACTTGCTGAATTAATGTACGCACTCAAAAACTTAAAATGGGATATCATAGGCCTGTGCGAAACCAGGAGATATGGCGAAAAGATAGAGGAATACGCTGACTTTATCCTATATCACACACCTGGAACTGTAGGAAGAAATGGTGTTGGATTCCTGATCAAAAAATACTTAAAAGAATGTATTCTAGGGTTTAAATCGATATCTGATAGAGTGGGCATTTTAGAAATACAAACATCCGACAAAAACACCTGGTCAATAATCCAAGTCTATGCCCCCACAGAAGAATATAAGGACATAGACATCGACGCTTTTTATCAGTCAGTAGAAATTGCTTTAAATTATATTAAATCAAAAAATATTATTGTCTCAGGAGATTTTAATGCAAGAGTAGGAAAAATGCAGAGAGGCGAGGACAAGATTTTTGGCAAATACGGCTTTGGCGAAAGGAGTAAACATGGACAATTAATGGTAGAGTTTGCATTGGAGAAAAACCTCACAATTATAAATAGTATATTCAAACAAAAGCCTCATAAGAAATGGACATGGAAATCTCCAGATGGGAAATTATTGACCGAAATAGACTACATTCTCACTAATAGACCTGCTCAAATACGAAATTTTGATATAATAAAGAAACTTAATTTTAAAACAGATCATAGAATGATTAGGAGCGAAGTGTACATTGATGTAAGAAAGTGCAGAAAACACATTAAACCTGCATCGAATTTAAGACAAATACCCGATATTACAGAGAACAACGCAAATTATTGGCAAACCCAATTAATAGAGTCTATTAATTGTTCTACAAAAGTACAAGATCAGTATAACGAGCTAGAATCTACATTAAAACTTTTTATGAAACAAATACCAAGTAAGAAAAAAACGGATAATAATGTTAGTCGGGAAATAGCAATCCTTTTCGAAGAAAGAAAATTACTGTACAAACAGAAAAGATCAAAAAAGAATAGATTAAAAATATCAGAACTAAGCAAAGTAATAAATAGGAAATTAACACAAGAAAAGAAAAGAAAGAGACAGGAAATATTAGAAAAACATATTAAAAACACAAGTGCTATACGCAGGGCCTACAAAGAACTGAAGGAAAAGTCAGATTGGGCAATAGAGTTGAGAGGCAAAAAAGGAAACCTCATCACAAATCGCCCAGACATGATTAAAGAGGCTACTAATTACTATAAAGAATTATACACTAGCGTTGATAATGATAGCTTGTATAATACAGGAAGCGTGGATAACTACTACTGCATTTCATACTGCGAGGACTCTATGGTACTTCCTGTACTCAAATCTGGAATAGAGAAAGCAATATGTTCCCAAAAGAATGAAAAATGTCCTGGAAGCGACAATATCACGAACGAGGTGCTTAAAGCTCTATGCGAACCACTGCAGTTGACATTACAAAAGCTATTTACATGCATAATAGAACAAGGGTTGACTCCACAACAATGGTCGAAATCGACTATAATACTTTTATATAAAAAAGGTGACCCCTCGAATCTTGGAAACTATAGACCAATAAGTATTATGACGAACATATATAAAATATTTTCAAAAATCTTATTATGCAGACTAACGAAGATTCTAGATGAACACCAACCTCGTGAGCAAGCTGGGTTTCGAAAAAACTTCTCTACAATGGATCATATTCAGGTGGTGACTCAAGTGATAGAAAAGTCACAAGAATATAATAAACCTCTATACCTATGTTTCATAGACTATAGCAAAGCCTTCGACTCCATAAAACATGAATGCATTTGGGAAGCTCTTCTTCAACAAGGTATAAACAAGCGTTATATAGACCTACTGCACGACATCTATTCCAAGTGCACCGCAAAAATAAAACTAGAGTTTGAAGGTACAGAATTTCCTATCAGTAAGGGAGTGAGACAAGGGGACCCAATATCCCCAAAACTATTCTCTTCGGTTTTAGAGATGGTATTTGGAAACCTTGATTGGCAAAACAAAGGGATAAAGGTAAATGGTGAATATCTCAGCCACTTACGTTTCGCTGATGATGTTGTTATATTTGCAGAAACGCCACAACTACTAGAAATAATGATAAATGACTTGGTAGTTGAAAGTAAATCAGTGGGTCTAATGCTAAATTCCACAAAAACAAAAATATTAACTAATGAGCAAAGACAAACAATAATGGTGGATGGTAAAGAAATAGAATACGTAGAAGAATATGATTACATGGGGCAATTAATCTCGTTTAAAGACACCACCGAGAATGAAATAAGTAGAAGAATAGCTATTTCCTGGAAAAAATATTGGAGTCTAAGGGAAATTATGAAAAATACGACCATAGACATTAAAATTAAAAGTAAGCTCTACGAAACTTCTATACTCCCATGTGTAACGTATGGATGCCAAACATGGGCTCTACGAAAAGAAGACGAAGACAGGCTGGCCGTGCATCAGAGGAAAATGGAAAGAAGCATGTTGAGCATAAGGTTAGCTGATAGACAAACGAACGAGTCGATACGTAGCAAAACAAAAATTACAGATATAATAGAAAGAATACGGAGTCTTAAATGGAAATGGGCCGGTCATGTTTGCAGGTTAGAGAACGATAGGTGGACAAAGAGAGTTACGGAATGGACACCTAGAGATGGGAAAAGAAAGCAAGGAAGACCAAGAATGCGCTGGAGAGACATTTTTCATAAGATATGTGGACCTGACTGGATGAGGCAGGCGAGAATCAGAGAAGAGTGGAGGAAACAGGGGGAGGCCTATGCCGCAGAGGCGACTTCAAAAAGAGGGAAAATAAAACTTGCTAGTGGAATCTGTGTCAATGGCATTCATCTATGATAATTTTGAAGAATAAAGGCTTTTTTATTTTTTTTTATTTTTATTTTATTTTATTTTATAGATTAATATATTTTCCCCGATTTCAAAAATGTTTTTATTGATGCTTCGCTCCTATTGGTCGCAGCGTGATGTTTTATAGCCTAAAGCCTTCCTCAATAAATGGACTATCCAACACAAAAAGAATTTTCCAATTTGAACCAGTCGTTTCTGAGATTAGCGCGTACAAACAAACAAACAAACAAACAAACACACAAACTCTTCAGCTTTATAATATTAGTATAGATTATTACTAGCTTTCGCCCGCGGCTCCGCTCGCGTCAATGTTGATCCCTCGGGAACAGTACTTTTTCCCGCGATAAAATGTACCCTATGTCCTTCTCCGTACCCCAGATAACGTGTATGCAAAATTTCATGATGATCGGTTCAGTAGTTACAACGTGGAAGCGTAACAAACTCACTTTCGCATTTATAATATTAGTTAGGATAGGATTAGGATTAGCTATTTGCCGCGTTCTACTAGTTATGTTCCGGATGTGCCCGCAGCTGTGATGTGTGGAATCCAGGGCCCGCTGTTACGACAGCATTAATGAATGAATGAATGATTAAACCAATGAATCTACAATATCCATTAGTAAATTAGTTAACCGGTCGCACTGAAAAGTTGCCGGTAAGTTCACAACTTTGGCAGTTGGCGTCCCGGAGTTATCGGGATTCAATTGGCCGGAAGTAATTCGCCATTAAAGTTATTGGACTGGGTTTAATGTCCGTTTTGTTGTTTGTTTACATAGATAGACAGATGAGCTTGATAGCCCAGTGAGCGTAGACATATTAAGGCTTATGTATGTTAAGCGTGGTTGGGGACATAGGTATGTGAGATGAGTGGCTTCAAGTGGTCGTTAAACCGTTGAACCATTTCTAGTTATAATCATGAGCTAAGTTTATCTAAGCTATGTTAGATACCTCTATTCAACGTAAGAAATCTGACCCCAGTATTGGCCACTCACACGATTAACAAACAAAGCAGTAAATTAGTCTAGAGATTGCACTGACAAGTTCTCAACTCCGGGACTTGGCGTCCCGGAGTTATGGGTATTCAATTGGACGGAAGTAATGCGCCATTATAATTAATGGATTGGATGTAATGTCCATTCTATTGTTGGTTTAAATATATCTATTTAAACCAACAATGAAATAGATAGATGAGCTTGATAGCCTTGTGAGCGTAGATATTATTAGGGCTTACATATGTTAACCGTGGTACACAGTGGGACGACTTCAAGTGGCATAGAAATATGGCTCATCTGCTCGCCTCATGTTAAGCCAATTCTAGCTTTAATCGTAAGTTAAGCTATGTTAGTTGCCTCTCACCAGCTTGATTAACCTGAGAGCAATGTTGGCCACTGACATGAACGGAGCCATATGAATAGGGTCCCGTTTTCACCCTTTGGCTACGGAACCCTAAAGCAAACAAAGCAGTAAATTAGTTTAGAGATTGCACTGCCAAATTGTCGGAAAGTTAAGAATTCCGGCAGTTAGCATTCCGGAATTATCGGGATTTAATTGTACAGAAGTAATTCGCCATTAAAGTTATTGGACTGGATGTAATGTCCAATATGTTGTTTGCTTAAATAGAAAGAGAGAGAGCAGCTTGGCTCTTACGTATGTTACACAATCCCAGAATGGTCCTCAGTGGTATGGTTGAAATGAAATGGCATAGAAATATCTTGACCTCCTCTGCTTGCCTCATGTTAGCTATTCTCACTTTTAATTATGAGTTAAACTACGGTAGATGCATCTAGCCAACTTGAAAAATCTGACACCAGTGTTGGTCACTGACACAAAGAACTAACAAAGTAGTAAATCAGTTTAGCGATCGTACTGATGTAGTTGGGAAGTTCACAATTCCGGCAGTTGGCGTCTCGGAGTTATCGGGATTCAATTGACAGCCTCCGTGGTCCAGTGGTTAAGGCGTTTGCCTGTCGACCCGGGGGTCGTGGGTTCGATTCCCACCGGAAGCATACTTTGTTTAGTTGTTTCCAGTTTGGTTAGGACATTGCAGGCTTGAATCACCTGCTTGTCTGATAATAAAGATGATTCTGTGCTTCGGAAGGCACGTTAAGCCGGTGGTCCCGGCTGCCATCTGGTAGTCGTTAAAGGAACCACGTCAGAGGCTGAGAGGCGGTTCCGAATAACTCTGACACCAGGGTGTGCATGGTCGATTGACCGTGACACCTACTCGAAATGAATGATTGGATGGAAACAAATTCCTATTAAAGTTATCGGTGTCCATTTTGTTGTTTTCTTTGAATATAGGTATTTGACACCCGAAAGTTTTGATCAAGTTTAGCTCGGGACGGTCTCTAGTAAAAAATGCTAATATTATTAAAGTGACAGGAGACATACGGTCGCCTGGTAATAAGTGCTCGAGGGACGGCCGTGTCGCGATATCCTAGACACTCACACTGACACACGAAACACAGCCATCTTGAAAATAAAAAAAGATGGCTTCACTAGTTTGTATGTAGATAAGATATGCATTGATTAAAATCTTCTTGGTGTTCAGATAGAACGATACATCTTTACGGTTCCATTCCGGTGATATATTGCACAATCTGCATGCTAGAATGTTACGCGGTGCACCGTCAAACAAATACTCCTTCGGGAATGCAATATGGCGTCTTTGTTGTAGAACTTTGAGTATTTGTATCGTTATCGACAAAAAGCATTAACTAAATATTTTGAAATTACGATATGGACGTGTTTAGCCAACTATTAATGGATAGTGTTGTATTTAGATTAAGGGTTCCGTACAAGCGAGTGACAACATTGAATCCATATCGGATAACTCGTGCATTTGTCTGTCTGTCACACACAGTCAATTCACTCAGAATTTACCAGTTGGCTGTTCGATTCCAAAACTTTGGTATACTAAGAGTTATGTGACCCAAACAAATGAGTTACGAAAATAAATGATTTTGAATTAAGGGGTGCACTTTTGTAGGCTAAATTAGAAAATTCTGAGTCCACATACAAGAACCTTGGTTTTTGTAGTTAAATTTTGTACGAAACCCTTAGTGAGCGCTTCACACTAGGCGTTGCTCTCTGCGCACATACAGCTGTATGAGAAAAAGTATCCTAATTCTAACTAATATTATAAAAAAAGGTGAGTTTGTTTGTTACGCGTTCACGTTGTAACTACTGAACCGATCATCATGAAATTATGCATACACATTATCTTGGGTACGGAGAAGGACATTTTATCCCGGGAACTGTACTGTTTTACTGTACTGTTCCTGAGAGATCGACATTGACGCTGGCGGAGCCGCGGGCGAAAGCTATTACTAAAATAAAATACCCAACATTATTGCCAGAATTCGCGAACAAACGAGTAAGTACAAAATAATATAATGTAAAACATACATTTTAAAATATTAGTATCAAAACAGACCACTAAGAATGAATAAATGTAATTCATGTCCCGCTTGTCCCTAGAGAGAACATGCCGCAGTTAAACTGAGAAAATTGTGCGGGAAACGGAAAGAAGTATTGCAACTCCCGTTTGTGGGGTAATTTGTATTGTACCTGTAACTATTTCCTTCGTACATACACTTTTTCTTTTGCGGGGTAGACAGAAATCCAGTTTCATGACTTTAAAGCGACGTTTAGCATTTTAGTGGGCATTAGGTCAAAAACGGAATTAAAATAGGGATAGGTAGGCTAGCCGTATCGCCAACTAATATGACTCCTCACTTTCGCTTCGTCTTTTCTTTTCTCCCAGACCAGCGTGGCATTTCTTTGGCTCGCGAATATTATATGCGGAATGATAGGAATTTGTTGGATCTGGTAAAGGAACGTTAGGACAGAGACACCTGACCAGGCCTATATCTTGAATTCTCTCTTATACTATGAATAATATTATCCATTTATATAAGAAAGACATTAAAATCTTTCTGTTTAGACATTTTCATGTAATTGTTTATAGTTTAAGAGAAAATTATATATATCTCTGTCCATGACTGTACGTGCAACCGCCGGGCAAGGAGTTGAAGATGATACCCTGAACTTGGTACCTATTATTCATGTATTATACTTTTCCATGCTAGTTTGGAAGAAAGTAAAAAACGTAAAATGTGCCAGCTGCTTCTCTTCCCGCGCAGACCATAAAAGCCGGTCAAGGGAATGGGCGAAAATCTAAAGAATCATGACGATAGGCGATGCGGTTAACAACCCATCACTATTTTGATTCCGTTTTCAACCTTTACGCCCACCAACACGCTAAACGTGGCCTTCCGGTCTTATGACTTTAGGCTCTGTCTGCCCCGTAAGGGATAAAGACGTAATAAAATGTATGTATCTATACGTAGTTCAAAAATCATTAAAACTGCATAAAAAATAAAAAAATTACAAATTATATAGTCTCTGCAAACCGTTATCCTGCGGCAACGTGCCCAAAAGGCTGGCAGCATTGCCACGTTGGATAGCAATGCTTATCCTTTGAGCCAGGTGATTGTCAGCCTTTCGGTCGTGGGATACCCTGATCAGTCTCTTTAACAGATAGTCAAAGGGACAATGGGCTGGTAGACCCCACGGATCCATTATCTCAAATATGTAGCTGTCTCCGATACTTACATACTTTCGCCTTTTCCGCTGCGACTGCTGCTGTACCGGCCTTTGACTTGGTGACTTGAAGATAAGACGGAGCTAGGGTATCAACGCACGAAGCATCCCATACCAAAGGCCGCTCCAATCGTAGTTCAGAGTTCATGCTATTCAAGATGAACAACCGGCTAAGTGCGAGTCGGACTCGCGCACTAAGGGTTCCGTACCGTTATCTATAAAAACGTCAAAAAATCATGTCTTTTGTATGGGAGCCCCTCTTTAATATTATTTTATTTTAATTTAAAATATTTATTTTTAAAGTGAATATATAACTAAATATTTCAAGTGTCTACCTGTTACCGTTATCAATAGCGAGCAAAAAATCACGTTTGATGTATGGGAGCCCCTTAAATATTTATTTTATTCTATTTTTTAGTATTTGTTGTTATAGTCGCAACAGAAATACATCATCTGTGAAAATTTCAACTGTCTAACTATCACGGTTCATGAGATACAGCCTGGTGACAGACGGACAGACAGACAGACAATCAGACAGACAGGACAGGACAGCAGATCGAAATTAACCTTTGGGTACGGAACCCTAAAAATGAATTTGCAAGTAAATGAGACATACAAATATAACAAGCATTTCAAAATATAAGTCTCAGAAAAGACTACTAAGACATTACGTAATATAATACATGTTCCGCTTGCCCCTAGAGAGTACTCGCCGCAGTAAAACTGAGAAAATTGTGCGGGAAATGGACGACGTGACTGTATCTCCAGTTTGTTAGGTAATTTGCGTGATTTATTTTGGTTTTATAAAGTAGACCATAAAAATATTTAATTTAAAACTTCCGACCAGAACGACCGAACTTGTATGGAATTTGTACAAGTTGCAGTAGAAGACGCCAGTCGTGGGATTGGTGATCGTCCAAGATTGGTTAAAACCGTGCGTACCATGCGTATGTATGTTACAATTGACTAAAGAACCAATGTGTATATGTTAACGGAAATGTATGTAATCCGTCATTGTATAAAATTCCTAGGAAATGTATAAGATTCCTAAAATCGCCCGGAAATATGTGAAATAAGTTATATTTACTAGAAACATTTCCTAGGAAATCTATTCATTTCGTAAATAGAAATTAAAGCCTTAAATACGAATAGTTGATTTTAGAAGTTTAATACTAATTAAATTGAACTGAAACGATTACTAAATCATCATCATAAGGCCTGATGACCTTAATAGTCTCCACTGCAGAAGCATGACTCTCTCTGTACTACCGGAGCCATACTTGGACAGAGCAGACAGAGGATTTGGCCTACGCTCTCCTCGCTGGCCAGACGAGTTGAAGAGGTTTCATTGATGTTTATGAGCTTTGTTTCGCTTGTATTTCCTAAGTCGCCTCTTACGACCTCCATGGGAAGACTGGGAGTGATCCTATTCTACTCTGCCGAAAACCACGCGGATTAATTAGCCCTATGAATATTTTATATTTACGGCATGATTGTTACCTTATTGTCTCAACGATATCTATACTAATATTATAAAGCTGAAGAGTCTGTTTGTTTGTTTGAACGCGCTAATCTCAGGAACTACTGGTTCAAATTGGAAAATTCTTTTAGTGTTGGATAGTCCATTTATTTAGGAAGGCTTTAGGCTGTTAAACATTACGCTGCGACCAATAGGAGCGAAACATCAATAAAAAATATTTTGAAAACGGGGGAAAATTATTCATCTATACTAAGAAAAAAATTTATTAATCATAATAACAGAAATTGCCGCGGACGAAGTCGCGGGCAACCGCTAGTCCTTAATAAAAATTCTGATTCTAAGTTTACTTACGTATTTTATTCAGGGAAACCATTAGTTTACAACATTTGATATTTCCCTTGAATATAAGTAAGAATGAAATACTGTATACTAGTTCTCGCCCGCGGCTTCGCCCGCGTCACTGTCGATCCCTCGGGAATAGTACTTTTTTCCCGGGATAAAAGGTAGCCTATGTCCTTCTCCGTACTCCAGAGAACTTGTATGTAAAATTTCATGATGATCGATTCAGTAGTTACGGCGTGAAAGCGTAACAAACAAATAAATAAACAAACAAACTCACTTTCGCATTTATAATATTAGTAAGAATAAGGATAATTATTTGCCAGGTAATGTGTGTACTAAAAAATATAGGTATTTTATACGTTTCCAAAATGACCACGGAATTTCATACATTTCCAATAAAATATACACATAATATCAATGCTCGTGTTCGTGTGTACGTGAGGTAAAAATGTATTTTATTTATTAAAAGTTACGCAAGACATAATTACTATTATAAGAAACGGTTTCAGTCACTACGTGACTGAAACCGTTTCTTTACTTGTCGGCAATACCGACCAAAAATAAATGGGTATTTATTAGGCGAGGGTGATATCGTTTGTTATATTAGTAATGAATTTTAAGATTTTCTTACTTTGATAAAAGGTATTGCTCATCTAACTTTAATGGATCATTATGGTAACTTAACGAATCGATCTCAAAAGAGTTCTTTGCTGTTTTAATATAGATGTCAGTAACATTTGAAACATATTCTAAATAATCTCAACATCAGTCCAATACCGTATTATACTTGGATCAAATATAATGGTAGATACACGATTCGCGCTCGAAAAGTGGCACCGGCAAAACAGCGCCCTAATCGACATTCGGAGCTGTTTTGTCCTCCGTTTCAATAAACCGCTCTAGCACTCACACGTCTCGCGATGACGAAGGTCAGTGAAAAGCAGCAAAATATACGCGTGAAAAGTGAAAAAGAAAGATGGAGTGTCATACTGTCAGTATGTCTGTACGTTTTTGTTGTTGTTTGTAAGTATGCGTGATGTTTTGGCTCGGGGACATTATTTAGGCTTCATTTTGTTTGAGACTGTGTATCTACCATTATATTTGATCAAAGGTATTATATATGTGTAGTGAATACTAGTAATGTTTATTTTCATTTTCAAAAACTCAACACCAGGGTGCGTCATAAATCCTTTGTATAATTAATTAGTAAGTACTCATTTAATGTATAGATTTTAATGTAAATTTGCAAATTAATTTTAATATTGTAATTTATTTTTGACACAAATGTATGTTTGTTAAGAAATAAAGAAATTGAATTGAAAGACAAGACCGTTGACGGCCTTTTAAGGAGTTTGGGGGAGGATATGAGGGGGAGGAGGAGATGGGTCACCAAACGAAGCGTAGAATTGGTAAAGTTTCTACTCAAACGTCGATTGAGTATGGTACTTCCCTGAACGTTACTAACAAAAATAATTTTGCCGATAGCGTGGCTCTACTACGACTAAACGGCTTTAGACTAGCCTACCCTGAAAGGGATAACCTAACATAATTCTGAATATACAACGTCGATTGAGTATGGTACTTCCCTGAACGTTACTAACAAAAATAATTTTGCCGATAGCGTGGCTCTACTACGACTAAAAAGCTTTTGACTAGCCTACCCTGAAAGGGATAACCTAACATAATTCTGAATATACAACGTCGATTGAGTATGGTACTTCCCTGAACGTTACTAACAAAAATAATTTTGCCGATAGCGTGGCTCTACTACGACTAAACGGCTTTAGACTAGCCTACCCTGAAAGGGATAACCTAACATAATTCTGAATATACAACGTCGATTGAGTATGGTACTTCCCTGAACGTTACTAACAAAAATAATTTTGCCGATAGCGTGGCTCTACTACGACTAAACGGCTTTAGACTAGCCTACCCTGAAAGGGATAACCTAACATAATTCTGAATATACAACGTCGATTGAGTATGGTACTTCCCTGAACGTTACTAACAAAAATAATTTTGCCGATAGCGTGGCTCTACTACGACTAAACGGCTTTAGACTAGCCTACCCTGAAAGAGATAACCTAACATAATTCTGAATATACAACGTCGATTGAGTATGGTACTTCCCTGAACGTTACTAACAAAAATAATTTTGCCGATAGCGTGGCTCTACTACGACTAAACGGCTTTAGACTAGCCTACCCTGAAAGGGATAACCTAACATAATTCTGAATATACAACGTCGATTGAGTATGGTACTTCCCTGAACGTTACTAACAAAAATAATTTTGCCGATAGCGTGGCTCTACTACGACTAAACGGCTTTAGACTAGCCTACCCTGAAAGGGATAACCTAACATAATTCTGAATATACAACGTCGATTGAGTATGGTACTTCCCTGAACGTTACTAACAAAAATAATTTTGCCAATAGCGTGGCTCTACTACGACTAAACGGCTTTAGACTAGCCTACCCTGAAAGGGATAACCTAACATAATTCTGAATATACAACGTCGATTGTGTATGGTACTTTCCTGAACGTTACTAACAAAAATAATTTTGCCAATAGCGTGGCTCTACTACGACTAAACGGCTTTAGACTAGCCTACCCTGAAAGGGATAACCTAACATAATTCTGAATATACAACGTCGATTGAGTATGGTACTTCCCTGAACGTTACTAACAAAAATAATTTTGCCGATAGCGTGGCTCTACTACGACTAAACGGCTTTAGACTAGCCTACCCTGAAAGGGATAACCTAACATAATTCTGAATATACAACGTCGATTGAGTATGGTACTTCCCTGAACGTTACTAACAAAAATAATTTTGCCGATAGCGTGGCTCTACTACGACTAAACGGCTTTAGACTAGCCTACCCTGAAAGGGATAACCTAACATAATTCTGAATATACAACGTCGATTGAGTATGGTACTTCCCTGAACGTTACTAACAAAAATAATTTTGCCGGTAGCGTGGCTCTACTACGACTAAACGGGGTTAGACTTGTCTACCCCGAAAGGGATAACCTAACATAATTCTGAATATACAATCTTAGATTTCCTGCCTTTGAGTATAAAGCCGACATATTTCCTAGTATTTCCAATAAAGCCCATACAGTCGACGATAGCTACGAAAATATTCGTATCTCCTTCCGGATGCGGCCTCGAACAAAATATCTGTTTCGCGACCCGCTGACTCGCATCCGCTCTTCACTTGATAACGTGTGGCGCAAGTTATAAAAATGTAGCGGGACTATCGCTATTTCAAAAAAAAATATCAGAAATTTTCCATGCCGAAGTTAAAGTTTACATTATAACAAAAAAACAAGCGTAAGCGTACTCTGATTCTAGACTGTGTTTAAAAGTCATTAAGAATAAATGATTTTATAATGACGGTCGGTCACTCATGTTAATGGTCCATGTATCTTATATTAGAATAAATAATGCTAATAGAGGTACATAATATTCATTAATGCCCTATTTGATGGAATCTTTTAACGCTGAGTAATTTTGATTTGTAGCTATCACCCACCGTTCCATTCGCGTAAATGTAAATCCTTCAGTACTTTTTTCTGAAAGGAAGGCAAGGATTCTTCCTCTGCCTTAACTGGTAAAAAATAGTTAAAGCGTAAAAGTTTGACATCTCACTTTCCCTTTAATAATATTGGTTTCTTTGGATAGTCACGATACTATGTTTACGCAAGGAGGGTTGGCGTCACAACATAGGGTCAGTAGTCAATGCGAGAAAGCGGAACAAATAAAATCACGTTCGCATTTATGATATTGGTTACTTGGAAAATTTAGGACGGAAGCCGTAAAAACTTTCGCCAAACATATCACAGCATGAATTTGCTGTTAAAATACCAGACTCTGGGCTTAGACATATCACCGTCGAGGAAGCAACCAGGAAAAACGCCTGAATCGAGCCTGTCTCACTGTCCGTGTCGAAATCAAAAACATACATACGCGCGGCGACCACGTCGAAGCGGTAAAACCAGGCAAATCCAGTAGAGATGACGCGTGTTTCATCAACTTCAACGAATTATGAATCGTTTGTTCAGGGCTATAAGAATAAAATTAGCTAGCAATGGATTTCTGTAGTTATCTCAATATCTTCATTGAGATAACTACAGAAATCCATTCTGAACTCAATGTGCTAGCCACATGCTCCTAACCTAACCATTGAACTATTAGTTTTATATTCTTCACAATATCTATACTAATATTATAAAGCTAAAGAGTTTGTTTGTTTGAACGCGCTAATCTCAGGAACTACTGTTTCAAATTGGAAAATTCTTTTGTGTTGTATAGTCCATTTATTGAGAAAAGCTTTAGGCTATAAAACACGCTGAAACCAATAGGAGCGAAGCATCAATAAAAATGTTTTTAAAAAGGGGGGAAAATTATTTATCTGTACTAAGAAAAAAACTAAGAAATTGCCGCGGGTGAAGTCGCGGGCAACAGCTAGTGCTGGATAAAGTATTTGACAATTGGTTACTAAAGTATTTTATACTTGGGCCACACTTCAAACTGAAGTTAAAGTCATTTGGGAATCGAAATTATTGACCGACGTCGGCTATTATTGTCGAAATCAAGGGGAGGCGAAAATATTACGCGCCCCATGATTTCTTTGTTTTTTTGTCAAACTTGAAGGGTTTGAAAGAGTTTGTGAAAATGGATTTATTAGGAACTAGTGGCTCGCCTCGGGTTACGGGTAGATATAGGTATTTAAGTCTATAGCCTATGTCCATCCATACTGTGGGATTCTAATGGTAATAGATTTTTTTCAAATCAGTACAGTAGTATCGGAGACTATTCAATGCAAAGAAAGAAACAAATCTTTCCTTTTTATAATATTAGTGTAAAGTGTAATAGTGTGATGTGACTAGGTATAGCCTGCATCTTTGTCCGAGTAATTGTTTCATCATCATGATTAATTTGTACACATGATCCCGGGGATCGAACCTAGGACCTACGCTGTGACAGCCTGGCATGATGACCTTATTTAACAACATAGTATCACGTCTTTTTCCCTTACGGGGTAGACAGAGCCTAGGTCTATAAGAACTTATGACCACTTTTAGCATGTTGGAGGGCGTGTAGATGGAAAGCGGAATCAAATAGTGACGGGTTGCTAGCCGCATAGCCTATTGACATGATTCCGCAGATTTTAACCCAATACCTCGATCGGTTTTTACGATCTGCGCGGGAAGAGAAGCAGCTGGCACATTCTATGTTTTTTTTTCTCCCAGATCAGATTTAACAAGAAGTATAATATTTAACAAGATTTGATTATAGACCGTCACATAAACACCGGGACTGGTGAAACTAATTATAAACTTGTAACAATACTACTAAAGTATGAAGTCGTTAGCCGGACGGAAAACATAACTTGTTTTGCACCCTCTGGATATTTTGGGATTTGGCCATTTTGAACCTAAACGCTTTCACGAAGCTAGAGCCTTAAGCCATAAGACCTAAAGGCCACGTTGAGTTTGAAGGAAGAAAATGGAATTAAAATAGTGACGGGTTGTTGACCGCTTTGCTAAGGCTATCAATTCTGAAATATCCGTTCCTTGCTCTTCACTACATAGTACTGCTGTCTGTCTGTCCCTATAATTCCCTTTAATGCGCAACGCATAAAAATACCGCATCAATGCGGTATTTTTTAATAGATAGAGTGATTCAAGAGGAAGGTTTATACAGCTGACCAAAATTTGACCTTCCATTTTTTTTTAGTTTTTCTCGTGTTTTTTCTTGCAATTCTATATTTCAATAGGGATTTCAGGATTTCAAAATAGTTCAGAGATTTAAAATCACGCGCATGTACATTGTACATTGCACCCATGCGAATCTGGGGTCCGAGTCGCTAGTTTACGATATGCACGAGAAGGGAAGGAGCTGGTTCATTTTTTTTTCTTTACACCCAGATCTTTATATAATTGCTAATGAAAATATTTAATTTTCCAACACAAACAATAGCTGAGGACAAGTAATTTAAAATCATGTTTTATCATCAGTTGAAAATATTGAATTCCCCTCGGTTCATTGATTACAAAGTCGCTCTCGGCTTTACGATTAAGAGCGATGCCACACGGGGGTAGTATCGTCACAATGTTATGCGGTAGATTTTCATTTGTTTTTGGGAATTAAACTTTTAGAGATAGTTCCAGATAACAAAAATTGAAGTATCAAAATATTGCAATATCTAGCGTGTAATTTGTGGTTTTATCACATATCTCAACACAATATAAAGATGTTTAAAATAACTGACTGAATTTCAGCTGTATTGTCATACGTTTTACAGAATTGTAACCCACGTTTCGACTTTTTATAAAGTCGGGGTGTTTTGTAAAGTGATAGTTTGCAGCTATTATTGTTACTACGGGACTTATAGCTATTATTTTTTGATATTTCGACAACAGACTGACTGAAGAGATGCGGAATTGTCAAGGGAAACCGTATCGGTCTACTCTCTTTCTTACCTCAACAAACAAATCTTAAAAATAATCGCGTTAAGTCACGTAGTGATAATAGAAGTGATTCTGACCGAGCAAGCTTAAAATAGACATTGATTTAATTTAAAATATAGAGGATAAATATTAGTCATCATGTAAAAACACTAAATCCTCTGTCTGCTCTGGCCAAGTATGGCTCCGGTAGTACAGAGAGGGTCATGCTTCTGCAATGGAGATTAAAAAGACCTGATGATGATGATGATGATGATGATGATGATGATGATGTAAAAACACAAGGACGAACACAAGGTAAAGTACGAGTAACTAAGTATTGATGAACTACCATTTACTATCCCCGTGTACCGCAGGCCAAAGTGCATCGAGAGCGTCGCGTCAGCCAGTTCATTTGCGGTTTCATCGCATTCGTTCAGTTGATTAAACGTTGGGAATAATATTTTGTCCAGTGATAATTAAAATAAGAACGGCTTTATACTTATTTCGATTATTAACTGTACGTGGAATATTTTATAAACCGTAAAAAGGAGGGGTGTTATAAGATTCAAATATTCAATGCGTCAATGTTTTATTCGGAAAATAAACCTTTCTTGCACTTTTTCACGTCAACTCACATTTTAAGCAATACAAATTTACTTATATTCAAATTACGATTTTTTTGAACTTTCGCCGGCGGCTTCGCTCGCGTCAATGTCGATCCCTGCCCTTTTAATTAGATTTATCCTTCTTCAACGCGAAAACCCTGAAAAATGGTACATTCCTTTTTTGGGCAGTTGACTCGCGACTCGAGCACAAGGTTTCCGAATCTTTAAAATCGGCAAGAAAATCATGTCTGTTGTCATTCTTTTATTCTAGAAGCTACAGGGGACCACACATTTTATCACTTTGGAAGGGTCTCGCGCGCAAATTATTCGGTTAAGAAAAAAATTGTATTAGCAACCTCTCTATAATTTTTAAAGACCTATCCATAGATACCCCAAAGTTCCAACATCATCATTTCGTGTAGGTGTCACGGTCAATCGACCATGCACACCCTGGTGTCAGAGTTCTTCGGAACCGCCTCTCGGCCTCTGAAGTAGTTCCTTTAACGACTACCTGATGGCAGCCGGGACCACCGGCTTAACGTGCCTTCCGAAGCACGGAATCATCTTTATTATCAGAAATCTTTATTATTATCAGGTGATTCAAGCCTGCAATCTCCTAACCAAACTGCAAACAACTAAACAAAGTATGCTTCCGGTGGGACTCGAACCCACAACCCCCGGGTCAACAGGCAAACGCCTTAACCACTGGACCACGGAGGTGAATGATGAAAGTTTCAACAGTATAGTTCTTATAGTCTAATATATTTATATAGTATATTCTTCAGAAGGTGACGGCTGAAAATCAGCGCTGAATTAGGGTATCCCTAGTCCAGCTTACGCTGATTCGTCATCTTTTGTAATACTGGTGGCACAGATGTTTAACCATTTTCGTTGTGTATTTTCTTTTGTTTTAGTTTTATAATATTGTGTTGTGTGACAATGTGTTGCAATAACCATTATTCTATTCTTTAGTTTCGGAGAAAAGTGACTTACGGATGGACAGACAGACAGACATGATGAATCCATAAGGGTTCCGTGTTTTGCCATTTGGTTACGGAATCTTAAAAATCCTCGTTCTTGCCAGTTAACGGTGATCCAATTTCTACCAACAATTTGTGCGTGTTTGTTCTTCTCACTTCCTGCCGGGCCGCAAGCCTTTGTTATAATTACTGCTCACTGATGTTGATTTCCAAAGCTCAGTGCGGTCGCTTTGAGCTTATAGTAACTGGCAGGCATTGTCCGAGCTTTGATAAATTGTACAACATAATTGAAACCAAAATTATTGGGAGTATCATAAGGCATTGAGCACCTTTTTAGATTTCCTTACCCAAAGGGTAAAAATGGGACTCTATTCATATGGCTCTGCTGTTTGTCTGTCTGCCTGTCCGCCCGTCTGTCATCAGGCTGTATCTCACGAACCGTGATAGTTAAACAGTTGAAATTTTCACAGATGATATTTTTCTTTAATTTAATAATGTATTTTTAAACACTTTTTTTTAATATATTTCTGATCCCGCTATACTATAAACAATTACAAAAAACAGGATAACATTAATATAACATCCCATATAACATACATGTTTTTTTGCTGTTTTTGTAGATAGAGTGGTACGAAACCCTTCGTGCGCGAGTCAGACTCTCACTTGGCGGTTTTTTTCTTTCCTCCCAAGCCAGCATAGAGGATAACTAAATTATAAAAAAACTAGGTTTCATCCGCGTCTCCGCCCTCGACAATGTCGATCCCTCGGGAATAGTAATTTTTCCCGGGATAAAAGGTAGCCTATGTCCTTCTCCGTAATCCAGAGAACTTGTATGCAAAATTTCATGATGATCGGTTTAGTAGACTAGCTCCGTGGCGCAGCGGTCAACACGCCAGCCTGCGACACGGAGTGACCGGGTTCGATCCCCGGCCAGGTCAAGATGGAAAATGATCTTTTTCTGATTGGCCTGGGCCTTGGATGTGTATCTATATATGTATTTGTATAAAATATAGTATCGTTGAGTTAGTATCCCATTACACAAGTCTCGAACTTACTTTGGGGCTAGCTCAATCTGTGTGATTTGTCCGTATATATTTATTTTATTTAGTTATTTAAATAAAAAAAAAAAAAATAACATTCTGAAGTACGGAGACCAAAAAGAAGGTAATACGACAAACATTTGTGGACCGAACCTTTACATACCCTAATAACAAAAATATATTAATAATACAGGTCCGATGCCTCTTCGGATTCGGGACACGTAGGGTCGGGACACATGTATGTAGTTTACGACATAGCCCTGTTATGAGAGCAGAACTATTGTGCCATTTGCAAAGGGATACTGTATAATTTGGGAATCCAATTTAATTTCTTGTGATTTGATTTGGGTGATGTTTATTTGAATTCTATTTGTAGTTCGGAAATATATTCACGTGGGGTTTTATTTCATCACGTACACATACATACTGACGTTTATGGACCCTATTAATATCGCTCCGCTGTCGCGTCTGTATGTCTGTCTGTGTATCTGTCCGTCTGCCACCAGGCTGTATCTCATGAACCGTGATAATTAGACAGTTGAAATTTTCACAGTATTTCTGTTGCCGCTATAATAAAAAATACTAAAAAATATAATAAAACAAATATTTATGGGGCTCCCATACAACAAACGTGATTTTTTGCCTTGTTTTTGCTCGATATTGAATAACGGTAACGGCTTGAAATTTCACAGAATATAGAGTTATATATTCAGTTTAAAAGTAAATAATTAAATAAAAATAAAATGTATATTAAAGACCCCTCCCATACAAAAGACATGATCTTATTGCCGTTTTTATAGATAACGGTACGGAACCCTTGGTGCGTGAGTCAGACTCGCACTTGGCCGGTTTTTTTACTGTTCTTTTCTAAACTTCTGATAAATATATCAAATATACAGTAATTAGTATTACTTCTTAACAATCTAAGTTTAATATTTACATAACAACATTAGATGAAAAAGATTAAATATTCATAAGAAAATAAGTTTATTTTCAAATTCAGCAATTTTCTTTTTTGTAATTTGCATAAATCTTGCGGGCATATTTACTCAGACCGTCGAATAAAAAGTATGTGAATAAAAAAGTACCTGTGCATACCTTTTCGTTTGAACTAACTTTTTCTTTTTTAAATAAACTTCAAAACAAATTACTGTATTTAAATATTTAAATTTGAAATTAAGAGCGGGTTTAAATTCGTTTTGGTAAAGCTCCGTTCTTTTGTAGTTAAAATTAAATTAGCATTAGCCAGTGGCTAATGTCCTAATAATATTAACCGTACGCGAGATAAATTCAGATTTACTTACTTTATTTAGTCGGAATAACTGACTAGTTTTATTCTGGTACGAAGACCAACATTACGTCGGGTGTTAGGGATAGCAACGATGAAAGAAAATAGTCAGTTATTATGACTAAGTAAACGTGAGTAAACCATGATTCTGCTCTTTTAATTGAATTTTATTCTAACCCGACTCCATAGTGTGTTTTCATCTATTTCCCCATAAGTATATCTTAAACTCTGTACTTAAATTTGACGAATAATAGCCAATTACGCGTCTTGTTTACGACTATCTCGAGTCATCTAGTGACCACGGCCATTGCAACCTGGTCGAAACGTCTGGAGAAAATACGGCCCGCCATAGGCCAGGCGGCGTGGCGGTACAAAAGCGGATGGTCTAAACGCGTTAGCTACTTTGATATTTCGTTTTCAAAGAATATTACTACTTTCCTTCGTACGTACTTTCCTTGTCCCGACTTCATATAAACTTAGTGAATGAAATGTAATATTTTTTATGAGATAAATATCTTAAACCAACAAAAAAAAACATAGAGTAGTATCTTTCCCTTCTCATTACTCAACAAATACCTATCCTTCCCCAGCTTCAAAATGCTTCTGATGGGCAGCAGCAATAGAAGCACAAGAAGCCAAAGAAACTGCTCTCGCCAAACCGCCTGCCAACCGTGGTGAGTTTAGCAATATCCTCCTATGGAAGCTCCTATGGACCTCCTATCGAGCTGGGAATCAAACCCAGTGTCTCTCGTGTCGCAGGCTGGCGGACTCATTATATATAAAGAAGATTTAGCGAGAGATACAAAAACGATTAATGTAAAAACCGCCTGTGAAGGCATTCTATACAATATGTAAAAAAAAAAACCCTGCCCCATCCTGAAGGGGTGATTTAGCTCGTCAATATGAAGAACTTTGTTTATGGGATCAAAGCTGGGAACTCACAAAAAAATTAAAGTTCAATCAAACAAAAATGTTCAGCCGCACGGTCAATTTGTATATGAATGTGAAAAATAAAATTTGACTTCCTAGCATAGGAAAAGTTGTTCATATCGAGCTGTTTAATATTTTATTCCTTTATATTTAAACGACCTTAGAGAAGATTTTAGTGTATTTCCTTAGTAATCTAAACTACTGCATGATGCTACATGTGTTGATACCTTAGCGCCGTCTCATCTTCAGGTCAGCAAGTCGAAGGCCGGTACAGCAGCAGCCGCAGCGGAATGCCTCAAAAGGCAAAATGTAGGTATCGGAGACAGCTACATATTTGAGCCTTTTGGGGTAGAAACAATGGGTCCGTGGACTCCATCAGCCCATCGGCTCTTTGACTTTCTAAGAGACTGATCGAGGTATCCCGCGACTAAAAGGCTGGCAATTACCTGGCTCAAAGCAATGCCATCCAACGTGGCAATGCTGCCAGCCTTTTGGGCACGTTACCGCGATGTAGGGGATAATTGGTCGGTTTGCAGGGATTACATAATTTGTTAATATTTATATATATTTTTTAAGTAGTTGTAATTATTATTAGTTCATTTAGGAAAAATATACTAACATCAGTATATAAGTTCATAAGAGTTTAGGCGTTACCTTCAAATATTGTTAGGAGGCCAGGGGTTAAATAAACAGGATTGTTTTGTTAGGGCAGGTGCGAAAGACAAGGTCAACAAGGAATTTGGGTAATTAGTTCATGTTCCGAGTGCCAAATGCTGGCAGGTATTAAATATCTACAAGTTAAATACCTGCCTAAATATCTAATACTCTCATGAGCAGAGAATAGTAGATAGGTAAAAATGGCACTTCAAACTTGTAAGTAGCCGTGTGGTTTCCGGCAGAGTAGAATCGGACCACTATAAGTAAGTTTTTCCATGGGTGTCGTAAGAGGCGACTTAGGAAATAAAAGCTAAACAAAGCTCATAAACATCAATGAGGCCTCTGCAACCCGTCCGGCCAGCGAGGAGAGTGTAGGCCAAATCCTCTGTCTGCTCTGGCCAAGTATGGCTCCGGTAGTATAGAGAGGGTCATGCTCCTGCAGTGGAGACTAAAAAGACCTGATAATGATGAAGAATGGCACAGGTCCGTAGAAAATGGCGTACAAAAGAGCGGCATGGGCCCCGCAGTGGGCTTATGTGGGCTTCGAATAAATGATGATGATACTCTACTACAGCCATTTTCAAAGTGTGGTAAACGGGGCCCCAGGCCTCCACAAAGCCTGTATAAGGGCCTCCGTGAAGTTACTAGGCATTATAAAAGTAAATACTAAAGATTCCGAAGAATTTAAAATACTTTCTTCTACATTACCAATAATTCTGGTGTTTAATCAAAGATATTTATAAATTCCTTTTGTATCCAACATGTAAAATTCACTCAGAAAACAAAGAAAATTCTCACAAGAAAAATATCATCATCAGGTCTTTTTAGTCTTCACTACAGGAGCACGACCCTCTCTGTACTACTACAGCCATACTTGGCCAGACCAGCCAGAGGACTTGGCCTACACTCTCCACGCTGGCCAGACGGGTTGGAGAGGTCTTGAAGAAAAATATACAAAGCATTTTTCCACGACATACGCAGGGAGGTATTAAAAAGTCGCATTCAGCATAAACAACTCTTAAATATTTTCATGCATACTAGAAGCAATAATTTACATAGATTCCTCACATTGTTATGGAAAGGCTGCAACCAGTGATTAAGTTTTGAATAAAAAATAGGTCGTAGTCTTGTCGGCAGCCTCCGTCGCTAGACGGCGCGACACTCTGGCGCCAAATGTGCCAACAGAGGCAAAGAGTAGGATGGAATGAAGAAGGTGCGTGTAGGTATAATATGAGCTCACCTATTTGAACCAGTGATTATAAGTGTTGAGTAAAATATAGGCCGTTGTTGTGACGGCGGTCTCTGCGGTTAGAAGGCGGTCGTAGTGCCAAGTGCGGCAAAGACTAGGATAAAAAAACCAACGGATTGCACTCCGGGAGTGCCGGCAGAATTAAAAACTCGGTTGAAAGAGAGGGGGATATTACTTCGTCTCCTACGCCGCGCCGGCGCGGCGGTCTTAGGTGTCGTCGTGCTGTCTTACCAATTTCCGATCAGGTCACGTGTCTTGACGTGAGTTTAGTTGTTTTTACCCAACCCATAAAGTGCACAACGCCGCTCATAAGTTTTTTTTTCAACAAAGCTGGGACTTTGAGACTTTTGCGTTGAACATCGGGAATGAAGAAATTGGATAAAAAGTAATATGCCGGTGGGTGAAGATGTCATCACGCCGACACAGCACTGGCATAGATGCTACAGTCATCCAGTAATCATGGTCGGTGTAACCAAGTTGAAATGTCTGAAGAGAACGGTATGTTGCGTTAATTCCCGATTGTGAATTTAAGTAGGCATGCATGTACCTTACATTTTCGTTGTTTTGGCTATCTTAATAATCACAAGTAACTACGTCATATAAGTATAACGCAATTCAAAATTGGCTACAATTTTCAAAATCATTCGGTAGGCCTAAAGATAGAAAATTAATATCGTAAAAGGAAAATGTACCTAGTAATCATAACGCTATGCTTAATTGCTTTTCGTGTGTGTAAGTAGACTAATAGCTTTAAGTGTTGTTTAGTGTAAGTTTATTTTAACTTCTTCTGTTGCATTTGGTATATTTTTGTTCCGCGCTGTAAGTCCTGTAGTGAAAATAATGATTCGTAGAATAATATAAGAAGGATCTTCAAAATATATTCTGTTAGCAATCTTAGCTGATTAGAATTTCATGTGATAACTACGTGAAAGACCGTTTACAGACTATCATGAAAGACCTTTCTTATAGAAAATGTAAGAAGAAAAAGTTAAGTATTTCTACTTAGACACAAATATACAATTAAAATAAATTCGAAAAGTTCAACACGCTTTCTTAATTTGATGCTTAATTTTCAGCAGGTCAAGATGGAAAATGATCTTTTTCAGATTGGCCTGGGTCTTGGATGTGTATCTATATATGTATTTGTTATAAAATATAGTATCGTTGAGTTAGTATCCCATGACACAAGTCTCGAACTTACTTTGGGGCTAGCTCAATCTGTGTTATTTGTCCGTATATATTTATTTATTTATTATATAAGTCGAAAATATTTTTTAAATCTTAAATAAGTTATTTTTCGTAAGTATCCCATAACACAAGTCTCGAACTAACTCTGGGGCTAGCTTAATCTGTGTGATCTGTCCGTATATATTTATTTTATTTATTTTTATAATATATAAAATACTGTTATTGTTTCACACTCGCATTACTACCCATGGACATTCTTGTAGGCATAAAAGCTTGCAAAATAATCCAATATAATCTTTGCCCCATCCACTGCAGACGTTTCATCCCTAACAAAACGCCTTTCCCATTGGTATTCCCCCAATTCCTTCGACAATATCGACCAATCACAACACACCAAATGCATTTTCCACCAATCATAGCTTAGGATTTTTTCAGCGATCCCCAATAACAAATATTTCGCTTCAAAATAACAAGTTCGGATAATCAAAACAGGGTTTGGTAGTTTCTTCTAGGTTTTTAGTTCAAAAATGAGGTGGTTGTGATCAAAAAACAATGATAGGAATTGAAATGATTATCTATATTGATTATTTACTTCTGGGGATATTGGTGAGTACAATATATGTTTATATTATATGTTTTGCATCATGACTTGACAACTTAAATGTCTTGTTAGTATGTGGAAACTCAATATTGTTTACCCTTGTTTCTACTTATTTGCAATGCTGTCAGGTTTCTGAATATTTCCGTGGGTCAATGACATACAGAATATTTCTTATTCATAGTTTTTATGTTTGTATGTCTTTTTTATTCTATAGTGTTTAGTTTTAGAGTTTAGTGCTTTAGTTGCATTAACAGTATAGATATTCTTTTAGAAACTAGCTTGTCAATTATAGCCTATGTAACCTGCTGTTAATGAAGTCGTCGAAGACAGCCTCCGTGGTACAGTGGTTAAAGCGTTTGCCTGTTGACCCGGGGGTCGTGGTTCGATTCCCACCGGAAGCATACTTTGATTAGTTGTTTCCAGTTTGGTTAGGATATTGCAGGCTTGAATCACCAGATTGTCCGATTATAAAGATGATTCCGTGCTTCGGAAGGCACGTTAAGCCGGTGGTCCCGGCTGCCATCTGGTAGTCGTTAAAGGAACCACGTCAGAGGCCGAGAGGCGGTTCCGAAGAACTCTGATACCAGGGTGTGCATGTTCGATTGACCGTGACCCCTACTCGAAATGATGATGATGATTAATGAAATCGTATACGAGTAAAATCATCTTTAAAATTAATCTAGAATTTTGAGTTTATTTATTAAAAACACACAATATATTTTTGCGTGTTTATGATATTAGTTTAGATACATTAAGCGGCGGGGTATCTTGCAACCGAAAGGTGTCAGGTTCGAATCCCGCGCGGTGCGGTAACATCCGAGTCTGTCAGACAATGATTCTCGCTTGACTTATTTCCTGTAAAGTAACACATCTAGAAGACTAAGGGAATGTTATTTCTTATGAAATGCCTGAAATAGCTTATTTTTCTGAATAAATCTTTGAATCTGGAATATTAAGGACTTAGTGAAATGGAGAAGGCTAAAGCTCTCCATTATTTTACCAAAATAATATCACTGCGTCATTATTTTAAGACAAAAAATCATAAATCAAAGTTAAAAAAAATTGGTAGGTATAGAGACCTAGCAATCGTTTCTTCACTTAATTTATGAATAGTGTTTGCAGTACATTTATATTTTGCATAATATAAAGTCTTAATAACTCTTATTAATTAAAAAATAAAATATGGTGGAAAAATTTCATGCGGGCGGGCCTTACTTTTACAACTGAGGTATTTGATTCAACTCATTTTACAATGAATTTGAAAATCAACTAATATGTAAGAAGCCATGCAATATTTTGATAAGTGTTTAATTTTGCATTCACAATGCTATTTTGATATACTCTTCTATAAATTAAGAAATAAAATATGGTGAAAAAATGTCATGCTGGGACTTGAACCAGCGACTTAGGTCTATGTACGACCTAGGTCGGCAAAACATCTGATTTGGTAGGTCAATAACAAAGATTGCATTGAAGTAAGTTATTTATTGTAAAAGTAAAATAATATTATTTTACTTTTACAATAAAGCGAGCACGACGGCCGACATTGCTGCAGCCTCAACGGATGCAGCAGTATCGACCAGGGTTGCATGCATCAACTATTGGTGGCGGGTATGAAGGGACTAACAGTAGTGGGTGGGCGCTGGCCAGCAATAGTTTGCATGAACTAACTGGGGGCGGAAGCACGCAAAGTAAATTGTCTCAAAGTAAATAATATTATTTCCTACACGTGTAATATACACGCATGGGAAATAATAATATTTCGTTGTAAGAAGTGAAAATTAATTAATTAAGGATTTTTTAATAATATATGTAGTTTCCTGTACACATACGAGGTGTTGTCTTTCGCACACTCCCTTTAAAGATTATTAGAGTGCTTTTAGATACGTTAACAGACACAAAACACAAAAAATACAGAAATAAAGCTATGTTAGTACTAGGATATTTTCTTTTTTATTCGAGTGTCTCAATGGGCACGCTATTCCGAGTTAAGGTTTTTTTTATGAGTTATCGTCACCTGGTAGTAAGCGATCACCGCTGCCCATGGAAAACTGCAACACCAAGGTATTACAGGAGCATTGACGGCTTTTCAAAGAGTTGGGGGGAAGAATGAGCCTTCAGCTCTCTCACTCACCGAACGAAGCATAGAAGCGGTAAAGCTTCTACTCAACTTCGACGCTTGATGTAAATATGATTATCGGGAGCAAAGATCATATTTTCTAGGAATTCCACTATAACAGTATTATCGTAAAACAGGTTAAGTAAAATCGAAATTTTGTCTGTTCAGATGTGATTAATTTTATATCAACATTGCTGTTGTTATATTATGATGAGATATCTATATATGTTAGTATTTTCATTTAAGTTTATATATTATAATTATATATAATCTGCATACTGCGTGCACCCCTTTAAATTTATATTTCACTGTAATTTATATTTTTCCCAAAGGCTGGCTCAAAGAGATTGCTTAGCAATAGGTCCGGCATAATAGCCAGTAAAAAAAAAATAAACTAAAATGAATGACATTACTTGAAAAGGGCTAGAATACAGTAACTGTTTAATTAGGTAGTAGCCGGATATAACTGTCTTTTAAGATGACAATAGACAAGTTTTCGGGTTTGGTCAACACAGGTTATAGGCCTTTGTACTTGTTATAGTGTTACATAGTCAGTTGGCCGTTTTTAAGTATTGTAACATCAAAAAAATAGTCTACTTAACGGTGTACGCGGTAACCGTATCTCCAAGACTATTTAAGATAGAAAATCGTGGCATAGATCAATCGATAGAGAAAAATTTGTTCTTTCGCGCTGTGTATAAAAGTCAAAAATCGCCTAAATGTCACTTAACGGCCTATTAGTAATAGGAAGGCAGAGGTGGAGATTTATCTCGATACTTTTTCTATTTTACACCACAGCTTAATACGCTGTGCATGTGTTCAAAGGATTAGAGTTCATACGACATGATAATTAAGTGCACAGCTGTTATTAGAAGGTTGAGTGCTTCTGGAGATAAATCTTAAAGGAAATTCACGGAAGAACGTACAAAACTAGTAGATAAGAGATAATCAGGTCAGGGGTATTATCTATAACTGCTTGGCTAGTGGTTGCACGTTTGGCATCGGCTAAGCTACCCCTCAAGGAGTTGAAATTGGAATTTGTTAAATTTGGGTAGAGTATGAAGGTGCTACCTGATCAATAAATTAAAATTAACGGATGCAGACTACCTCCGTGACACAGTGGTTGACGCCAGCATGTTACACATTGCCTACGCCAGGAATCGAACCCAGAGCCTCTCTTCTAGTCGACATTCAACCACTACAAGAAACTTCATCATCTTTAATATAGGATTTTGTTTCAGGTGTTTCTGTCTGTGTTTGCATGCAGTTACTGCTTCTTCAGGATATACCAGTTACGGCGTAGTGGACAGCTGTCATCGACAAATGTAAGTTTTCTTTAACACGCTTATAAAAACCGACCAAGTGCGAGTCGGACTCGCGCACGAAGGTTCCGTACCATCCTTAATAATATTATAAATGCGAAAGTGAGTTTGTTTGTTTATTTGTTTGTTTGCTACGCTTTCACGCCGTAACTACTGAACCGATCATCATGAAATTTTGCAGACAAGTTCTCTGGAGTACGGAGAAGGGCATAGGCTACCTTTTATCCCGGGAAAAAGTACTGTTCCCGAGGGATCGACATTGACGCGGGCGGAGCCGCGGGCGAAAGCTAGTTATATATAAAAACGGTAAAAAAATCATGTCTGTTGCATGGAAGCCTCCCTAAATATTTGTTTTTTGAAGTGGAAACTTCTCTAGCGGCGTTGTGCACTTTTTGGGATGGGTAAACATGTTAAACTCGCGTTAGGACACGTGGCTTGATCGAAAATTCGTAACATGGACATGTGACATTCCAAAATATTTAAAAATGCACAATGTTAATGTTCAATTTTTCACTTCAAGGTTAAAAATGCTTTCGATGGGCAGCAGCGTCGGAAGCACAAGATGCCAAAGAAACTGCGCTCGCCTGCCAAGCGTGGTGAATAATTGAATATGCCAACAAAATATTTTTTAAAACCGGCATAGCAGTTTTTGAATATATATTCATTAGAATCAAACACTCAGACACACTTCTTTTTTCTTTATAATATTATAATGTAGAAAGCCTCGATAACTTTTGATGAATAATATAAAATGAAATGAAATACTTTTATTTGCAGCAAGCACGGTAGAAAAACATATTAGGACAATGGGTTTGTCAAATTTCTATTGGACAAGCGTGTTGCGCCAACAGTTGGCATGCAAATGTTCAAAGTGAGTTTAAGAACTTTACATTATGGTCAAAATTGCGAGAATTAGTTGTATAGTAAAAATTATAAATTGAAGATACATTTCAATCAATCAATCAATCAGCCTATTGCAGTCCACTGCTGGACGTAGGCCTCCCCAAGGGCACGCTACGAAAATACATTTATGTCAGTAAAATTAAATATTATAAAAACAACAGAATAATAATTTACAAATATAATGTCATAGAATTGAGAAATGTTCGAGGGCGCTACATGTCAAAATTTACAATTGAGAAATTCGTTAATATTATAAAAACAGTTTGTTACCAATAAAGTAAGAAGCTGTTTTTTAAACTTTGTCAATGGTAGGGACTTCAAACTTTCTGATAAATGGTTATAAATTTTTGTTGCCAATTTTTACTCTATTAAAAAATAGTAAAGTTTGTCAATTATGAATGAAAAAAACCGGCCACGTGTATGTCGGGCCACGCGCAGTGTAGGGTTCCGTAGTTGCGAATGCCAGTTTTGAGTTCACGCCTCACGGTTTAACTACTAAAAATGTCAAAAACGAGCCCACGTAGGACGGTGGTAACTTAAGAATGAGTTATAAGATCCTGCTCCTATATATTACCAACTTAAACCGTGGTCATTGTATATTATTTTTAGGGTCCCTTAGTAAACAAGAAACCTTTATAGTTTGCGCCATGACTGTCCGTCCGCGATTTTATTCAGAGATTATAAGTACTAGAAAGCTGTAATTTGGTATGGATTTGTATATTAATCATGCAAAAAATTGGTAAAATAAAATCGTATTTTGTTTTAGAGTAGCTCCCATACTAGTAAAGTGGGAGTCAATTTTTTTTTCTCGGATAACCCAACGTGTGTGTTATTCTTGAATAGGTCTTTTAAAAATATTGTCGCGGTGGTATCCAAATAGATCATATTTATTCTAATTTCCCTTATGTAGGAGTCATCATCATCATTTCGAGTAGGTGTCTCGGTCAATCGACCTCTCACACCCTGGTGTCAGAGTTCTTCGGAACCGCCTCTCGGCCTCTGACGTGGTTCCTTTAACGACCACCAGATGGCAGCCGGGACCACCGGCTTTACATGCGTTCCGAAGCACGTAATCATCAACTGGAAAAAACTAAACAAAGTATGCTTCCCGTGGGAATCGAGCCCACGACCCCCGGGTCTACAGGCAAACGCCACGGATTCAACTCGGGATAAGAATACTACGGCGTTTTCGATACCACATACGTCCAAATTCACTAAGGGTGATGCCAGACCAGACGGGCGTAATTTTATGAGTCGTGAGTCGCGTAATTTCGGTCGCATAGTTTGTTCATACAAACTCGCAACTTATTTTGCGTTGCCGTGTGGCAAAACAGGGCTTTTGCATGCAACCAAATGTAACAGAAATTACGCGACCGAAATTACGCGGCTTATAACTCAAAAAATTATGGTCATCTGGCTTCACCCTAAAGCGTTAGAAATTATGGCGAAACAATACCCACACCCATAGGTACATATATAAAATTTGACCACGCTTTTTTGCTTAAATGAAATTCATGCAAATTTCTCTGTTAGTCTGTAACTTTGCTTATCGTTACTACCCGGCAGTCGGGACTTTTTAAATCCTTCTCCTCCCGACAAATATTCCTCATTTATATCACTTACATAAAAAAATAGCTTCATTTTTATTCAAATCCGAGCACAAATCCCTAATTAATAATAAAATACAACGTTTACCAGATCCCGGATAAATCCCACAAAAAATAAAAAGTGTTAAGATGTGTCGTCAGAAATAGTTTCTATTTTCCTGCTGCCGTTTAAGATTTTATACTATTAATAAGCTTCCGCTGCCTTTACATGTATAGAAATATTAAATTTTTATCGTTTTGGACCCATAAAGGGGTGACTCGGAATGAATAACTTTTCCTATGGGAACAATGCTGAGAACTAAAAAAAGAATTCGACATTCCCATTCAAACTGGCCGCGCGGCGGAGCTCTTTTGTATGGAAATGACAATTTTTTTTTGAGTTATAAACCCTAATTTTTTTTTTAGGAGGGGACACAAAAAGATTTTTGGCTTTTTGAGCTTATGTCGCTGCTGCCCATCGGAAGTATTTTTAGGCTGAAGAAGGACAGGATTTTTTTGGATCTGGGAAGGGAACGAATGTATTGGGGATACTTGGGGATACTAGTCAATAGGATGAATGGATTGAAGCAAGTAGTAACTAGGGAGGCCGGGCGCGGGTACCCGATGCCTACCTGCAACCACAGGCCAAGTAGTTGGAGATGATGACCACTATTGAAATAAATACTATATAAAAAAAAAAAGTTTATTTTTGAAACTAAATACAATTTCCTTATGATTAAGCACTTAAATAAAATACAGTCTTAATACAAATAACAGAGGCCCCGAACAAGGCTACATAACCTGTGCTTTGGGGTCACTGTAAGCACGAGTACTAAATATAAGAATACATATTACTAAGATCGGTACTTATCAGTGTAGCGCTGAACTCCACACTAGGATTCCCTGTATCGTGGAGCGCAGCGTCTTCTCCGAAATAAGACTAAACGTAAAAAAGATACGAGAAAAGAAAATAAGTTATCTATACATATAATAAAACAGTAAAAATATTTTGTCTGTACATTTCGAATTTTTGACTGAAATGGATAGAGGGACACTTAAAAAAAATAATAGAAAGCAAAAAATTTTTTTTGGAATTTCTTGTCTGTCTGTCTGTCTGTCTGTCTGTCTGTCTGTCTGTATGTATGATCACGATTATCTCCGAAAATACTAATCCGATTTACTTTAAACTTTCACCAATTGCTGTGTTTTAACTCAGTTTAACATTTAAAGTTTGTTTCATCAAAATCGGTTCATTAAAAAAAAAGTTATCGTCATTTGAATGAACTCAAGGCATGAGTTTGCCTGCAAACATATAGCAAAAATAAAATAAAATAATAAGTGACATAAGAAAATTAAAATCCAAAGTCAATTCATCATCATTATACGACAGCATTATACCTTTCCATACTATCCATAGTAATCCATACTAAAAAAAAAGGAGAAGCTGACTGACTGACTGACATATCAACGCAGGGCCTAAACTATAAGGGTTAGGAACTTGAAATTTTGCACAGGGGTTCCTTTTATAACGTAGGGAAGCACTAAGAAAGGATTTTTGGAAATTCATCTCCTTAGGGGGAAAAACGGGTTGCAAAGTTAGTATGAAACTTTGTTGTTTTTGAAGTTATTCGAATGAAATTCAGCATGAAGGTTCTTTACTGAAAGGTATGAAACACAAGTAAAATATTTTACTCAAAAATCATCCCTTAAGGGGGTAAAATAGGGGTGCAAAGTAAGCATGAAACTTTGCCATTTTTGAAGTTAGTCGAATGAAATTCAGCATGAAGGTTCTTTACTAAAAGGCATGAAACACGAGTAAAATATTATTCTCAAAAATCATCCCTTAAGGGGATATAACGGGGATGCAAAGTTAGTATGAAACTTTCCGTTTTTGAAGTTATTCAATTGAAATTCAATATTAAGGTGTTTCATTGAAAGTCATGAACTAATGTATTCCGGGTTCAACTAATAATTCTACTGTTCCTGAGAAATCGACACTTATGCGGGTGGAGCTGCGGGCCAAAGGCAAACCTGACTTATATATCAACGCACAGCCGAAACTACTGTGCGCAGAAACTTGAAATTTGGCACAGGGATTCTTTTTATGATGTAAATGAGCACTAAGAAAGGATTTTTAGAAAATCAAAGGGGTTGAAGTTTTATTGAATTTTCTCATTTCTGGACTTAGAAGTTTGAAAGTAGGTACGCAAGTTCTCAATTAAAATTAAAAAAGATCTGTTTAGGTGAACCAGACAACATTCTCCCTTGAAGGGGTAAATAGGGGGTAAAGTTTGTATGGAATTTTTCCATTTCTAAACTTAGAGGTATGAAAATAAGTATATACGTTCTAGGTAACAATTAAAAAAGATCTGTGTAGGTGAAATGTACAAAATTCCCCCCTTAAGGGATAAAGGGGGGGGGGGGGATTGTATGGAAATTTTCTCATTTCTGGACATAGAAGTATAAAAATAAGTATATATGTTTACGTTGAAATTAAAAAGATCTGTGTAGTTAAAATGGTCGAAATTTCCCCTTGAAGGGGTAGAATAGGAGGGGTAAAGTTGGTATGGATTTTTTTTATTTATTTAGAAATATGACAATAACAAGTTCTCTATTACAATAAAAAAATATCTGTGTAGGTGAAATGGGCAAAATCCCCACCTTAAGGGCTAAAGATCTATGCAGGTGAAATATATTAAATTCCCCCTTACGGGGAAAAAGCAAAGGGGCAGGGGTTTGTATGGAATTTTTATATTTTCTACTATTCCCAAGGGAACGACATTAACGCGGGCGGAGCCGCGGGCAACGGCTAGTATAGAATAAATTACAGACCAATCCAGATCGCATAAATAAAATATAAATATTTAAGGACATATTACACAAATTGAGGTAGCCTCACATATCAGTTGTGAACTTGTGTGCTCAACAATACTATATTTTATAATACTTATGTATACTTATGGTATATATATGGTGGTACAGAACATTGATGGCAGTCGTTAAGCTATGTTAGATGCATTTAGGCAGCTTGAAAAATCTGGCACCAGTCTTGGCTACTTATCAAATTCAAATTCAAATTCAAATTCAAATTTTCTTTATTTTCGGACAACTAGATCCATTATCTATACATATAATAAAACAGTAAAATTATTTTGTCTGTACATTTTGAATTTTTGACTGAAATGGATAGAGGGACACTTAAAAAGAATAATAAAAAGCAAAAAACATTTTTTGGAATTTCTTGTCTGTCTGTCTGTCTGTCTGTCTGTCTGTCTGTCTGTCTGTCTGTCTGTCTGTCTGTCTGTCTGTCTGTCTGTCTGTCTGTTTGTATGATCACGATTATCTCCGAAAATACTGAACCGATTTACTTCAAACTTTCACCAATTGCTTTGTTTTAACTCAGTTTAACATTTAAAGTTTGTTTCATCAAAATCGGTTCATTAAAAAAAAAGTTATCGTCATTTGAATGAACTCAAGGCATAAGTTTGCCTGCAAACATATAGCAAAAATAAAATAAAATAATAAGTGACATAAGAAAATTAAAATCCAAAGTCAATTCATCATCATTATACGACAGCATTATACCTATCCACACTATCCATAGTAATCCATATTTAAAAAAAAAGGAGAAGCTGACTGACTGACATATCAACGCAGGGCCTTAACTATAAAGGTTAGGAACTTGAAATTTTGCACAGGGGTTCCTTTTATAACGTAGGGGAGCACTAAGAAAGGATTTTTGGAAATTCATCTCCTTAGGGGGAAAAACGGGTTGCAAAGTTAGTATGAAACTTTGTTGTTTTTGAAGTTATTCGAATGAAATTCAGCATGAAGGTTCTTTACTGAAAGGTATGAAACACGAGTAAAATATTTTACTCAAAAATCATCCCTTAAGGGGGTAAAATAGGGGTGCAAAGTAAGCATGAAACTTTCTGTTTTTGAAGTTATTCAATTGAAATTCAGCATGAAGGTTCTTCACTAAAAGGCATGAAACACGAGTAAAATATTTTTCTCAAAAATCATCCCTTAAGGGGATATAACGGGGATGCAAAGTTAGTATGAAACTTTCTGTTTTTGAAGTTATTCAATTGAAATTCAATATTAAGGTGTTTCATTGAAAGTCATAAACTAATGTATTCCGGGCAATTCTACTGTTCCTGAGAAATCGACACTTACGCGGGCGGAGCCGCGGGCCAAAGGCAAACCTGACTTATATATCAACGCACAGCCAAAACTACTGTGCGCAGAAACTTGAAATTTGGCACAGGGATTCTTTTTATGATGTAAATGAGCACTAAGAAAGGATTTTTAGAAAATCAAAGGGGTTGAAGTTTTATGGAATTTTCTCATTTCTGGACTTAGAAGTTAGAAAGTAGGTACGCAAGTTCTCAATTAAAATTAAAAAAGATCTGTTTAGGTGAACCAGACAACATTCTCCCTTGAAGGGGTAAATAGGGGGTAAAGTTTGTATGGAATTTTTCCATTTCTACACTTAGAGGTATGAATATAAGTATATACGTTCTAGGTTACAATTAAAAAAGATCTGTGTAGGTGAAATGTACAAAATTTCCCCCATAAGGGATAAAGGGGGGGAGGGGGGGAGGGAGTTGTATGGAAATTTTCTCATTTCTGGACATAGAAGTATAAAAATAAGTATAAATGTTTACATTACAATTAAAAAGATCTGTGTAGTTAAAATGGTCGAAATTTCTACTTGAAGGGGTAGAATAGGTGAGGTAAAGTTTGTATGGATTTTTTTATTTACTTAGAAATATGACAAAAAGAAGTTCTCCATTACAATAAAAAAATATCTGTGTAGGTGAAATGGGCAAAATCCCCTACTTATGGGCTAAAGATCTATGCAGGTGAAATGTATTAAATTCCCCCTTAAGGGGAAAAAGCAAAGGGACAGGGGTTTGTATGGAATTTTTATCATTTCTACTGTTCCCAAGGGAACGACATAAACGCGGGCGGAGCCGCGGGCAACAGCTAGTTACAAATATGATTTAAGTAAAAGTAAAAATAACAATAGGTAGGTGACCATTAATAAATCACATATCTACGAGGCACTCCGTGCGGATGAGACCGAACCTCCAGACGACAATCTTGTCTTTCCGTCATCGTCCGGACGAAGTGTCTCAATAGATGTGTGTGTACATCCTCAGCTAACATTTTCATGATGCTGTTGTCACTCCCTCGCACCCTCCTTACCAAGGACGCTACTTTCTTTCGAAAGATGGCATGAAAACCGTCAGTTTGGGCCTGAGCAAACATTGCGGAGGCGCTACAAAAACGAGGAAGTTTCAACATCATCCTGAAAATGTTATTGTATTGGATGCGTAGTGTATCTAGCGACGTTTTGGCAAATTTAAACCATAGGCCGCCCGTGTACAGACCCTGACAATATGCCTTAAATAGGGTAATTTTAACTTGGTCAGAACATCGGGCAAACCTACGGATCAGCATGTTGCCGCGGATCGCCAACGACCTACGCTCCCTCTCTATATCTGCGTCGTCCTTAAGGTCGTCGGTAAGTATATGTCCTAGGTATCCAAATTGAGACACACCTGTCAAATTGACTCCATTCAACATGGGGGAGATATGTTCAGTACACCTACCAGCGGCCTTAAAGACCATATATTCGCTTTTCTTAGTATTATACACGAGCCCATGCGACGTTGCATATGTCTCACATACCCCTAACAGCTCTGTGATCGACTTCACAGTCGGTCCCAGCAGCACCATGTCATCCGCGTAGCTAATGTTATTTACACTAACTCCCCCCACCCTGCATCCGACACGCTTGCTACTGAGCTCGACTATGAGCTCATTAACATACAGGTTGAAGAGTGTAGGAGACGAAACCTTGTCTCACTCCACATTCCAACCTGTACGCTTCAGAGACACTATTTGACCATTTTACAAAATTGGTCTGGTTTGCATACCAATATCTAAATAAATTAACTATGTGATCCGGTATGCCCCTGTTCCTCATTTTACTCCAAAGCACATTGTATGAAACGATCACATAAGCCTTAGAAAGGTCCAGAAAACAGGCGTATACCGGTGTCCTACGGTCGGTGTAATACCGGACAGTGTGCTTGAGCGCCAATATCGCGTTTTCCGTAGATAGTCGCGGCCGAAACCCGAACTGAGCGTCATGCAGATTAAGATACTTTTGTAGGCAAGAATCAAGCAGACTGTCCAATATTTTAGCCACAATTGTCGCGAGGGAGATAGGACGATAGTTGGTTTTGTCCGAAATGTCTCCTGTTCTGTTCTTAACAATCGGCACAACAGTTGTTTTCATAAGCTCAGCTGGTACGTATGCATGACTTATGCACATTGTAAAAAACAAGGACAGGACCCTCGGAAGATTACTCCCTGCATATTTCAAATGCTCGATACTGAGCCCATCATGACCAGGGGATTTGCCCCTGCACATGCCTTTTATTACGTCGCTTATCTGACCCGAAGTAATTATAAGCAGTGGCTCACCCCCACAGTCACTCAGACCAGAATCAGACATTTCCGTGCATGGACCCAGAGGAGATCGCACTTGAAAATGCTCGCTAAACATATTTGCGATCTGTTCAGTATCACTCTTACCGTCCACGCTTGCAGGTAGGCCAGGTCCCTTACCAAGATCACTTGTGGCTTTCCAAAATTTCCCAAAATTTTTATCCGCCCTAAGTTTTGCAATTTTGTCCATTTTTATTTGATCTTGGTGATTTAGGCACCACCTTAGTTTACCCCTATAAATTTTACGAGACTCACACATTTGGTCATAAATTGGACCTGCACGCGGCCTATTATGAAGTACCCATAGGTCAAACCCAAGCCTGGCCTCCCTGTGCGCGTCCCTCACGTGGCTATTCCACCCACACAAGGGTTTGTTTCTCTTATTTGACTTACATTTAGATCGCTTATTGGTCTGTACAGCCGCGTCTCTGAGTACATGCACCATTTGTTCATACAGCCCATCCAGGATAAGTTTATGACTAGCCAAAGTACACGACCCCCTGCTGCATTCTGCAAATTCTTTGGGAAAGTCAATCTCTCGCAAACCAGCGTGGCACAGGTCGTGGTATCTATTTATTTGCGATTCGTCCCTTTCCCCCCAAATGACTGCGGAATATCTTACACCACTGGTTATGAGCTTAGGCCTCACTATATCTAGATTGCATTCTATACACAAAGGTAAGTGATCTGATAGAAACACATCTTCAAGCACATTCACCCTCACAATGGACATCATAGCTGATTGAGAGACCACACAATGGTCTAGCCAACTTCTCGTCCCATGATAAGTGTCTATATATGTATATGTTCCTGAGTCAATTCCCAGTATGTCTACGTCTGCGCATACCCACGACTTATCCGAGCAGAAATTAGAAAGTTCTGTATAGAAGAATTCATGAGGATCAGCATTAAAATCTCCTAACATGTATACAGTTTCGACATCACAGCTCGCCTCAATAGCACTGATTTCACCGAGTACTTCGGTAAAAATTGGCAAGTTACTATGAGATCTAGTTGGCATATAAACTGAAAAAACCAAGATATTGCGTCCTCCACAAGAGAATTTGATGGCGGCAAGTCTTGGGCTTCTACAGTCAATAACTGACACCGAGTCGAAAATTCCCTTCCTATAGAGTATGGCTAGCCCACCGTATGGTCTCCCTTTCAGTATACCAGCAGAAGAATCCACAGCAGACTTACCAAAGTAGTCAAATTCATTACTGACTAAACCAAGCATTGGGATATCGTGCTCCAAGAGCCAGGTCTCCTGTAAACACACTGGACAAACAACATTGGACGATTTACATACATTGTATCACGTCTTTTTCCCTTCTTCTTTCGAGTCGTAAAATGTTCACATTAAATATGTTTCGACCAGTGCTTTGCTACCATGATTGCTCGTTTGTTTGCCTCATTTAGATCTTGTTGAGAGCAAGAAGTTGGGCTTTCTGGGCACACCAAGAGGTGATCCATAGATTGGATAGCACCACAGTCGCACTCATTATTGTTGAAGAAACCCACCTGACTCTATTTTCGTGGCATTTTTTTTTTAAATATATACGGACAAATCAAACAGATTGAGCTAGCCCCTAGGTAACTTCGAGACTTGTGTTATGGGATACTAACACAACGATACTATATTTTATAACAAATACATATATAGATAAACATCCAAGACCCAGGCCAATCTGAAAAAGATCATTTTCCATCTTGACCTGGCCGGGGATGAACCCGGGCACTCCGTGTCGCAGGCTGGCGTGTTACCCACTGCGCCACGGAGCTGTCAAATTTACCAAAACCAGCCCGCAGTCTGTTTAAAGACTTCCAGACTGGCCAGGGCAGATTGCCACCCGGTGGTAGTTTCTCAGCAGGCGCTACCTGAAAGTCATTAGACGATTTAATTTCAATTAATATTTTATTAAATGATAGACTTGCGGTACCACTGAGCTTCAATCACCTTTAGTTCCGTTTCACAGGTTTCCTTTCTGGACTCCGATATTTTATGCCCAACCCTCCTGCTGAGCAGGGTAGCAATAAATCGTCCTGTTCCCACAAAAATACGATGTGGGCACACGAATAAGGATAACTCAATTATATTCTTAGGATTTAATTTCCAAGTCGGCGATGGGTTGCCCCATTTTTCATTTTCTGAACAATCGTTCTTTAGGATATTTCATGTGATTTCAAAGTTTTAGTTCAAGGGAAAATTAAGTAGGCAATATATTTTTCTAACAGTAGACAATCAGTGAATTAGGATTTCTTTTAAATATTTAAAACGTCTGAAGCTATTTTAAGGAGCCCCAGACAAATGTCGATGTAGACCCCCCCCTCCCCCTAAAGTAAGCTACGCCACTGATGCTAATTTTGACTGGCGAGTGGCGAGCTCTGTGGCGCAGTGGTTAACACGCCAGCAACACGAGGGCCCCGGGTTCGATCCCCGGTCAGGTCAAGATGGAAAATGATCTGTTTCAGATTGACCTGGGTCTTGGATGTTTATCTATATAAGTATCTATTATAAAATATAGGATCGTTGAGTTAGTGTCCTACGACGCAAGTACACAACTTACTGTGGGGCTTTGTGTGATATGTCCCTATATATGTATATATATAATATAAATTGATGTAAATATTCACTACAGTGTATCAATATTCATGCTTTGATGCCAGGTTGTAAGTAGGTAGATGTTGTGACTATTGTTGCTATGCGTCTCTTCTTATTAAAGAGCTAGGCTATTATTATTATTAAAAGTTACATGATACATTATTACTATTATAACATCTCAGGGCGAGTGTCAAGGACGTCGCGACACGGGAGTCCCTCAAATACACCTTGAACCTTGTCGGCTATTCCGACTAGTACGTGAGTGAAGCCGTTTCTTATAATAGTAGCAAGGCTCTTGTTTATGAATTAACCAAAGACCTCAATTCTTAATTCCGGGTAAGATTTAACGTTTGAATTAACCCAAGAACTGGAACTTTGTAGTAATTGGCTAAGGTAGCCAGAAGGCCAAATTCTTCAATCAAAATGTATTTTAATAATTCACAGTTTTGTTTAAACTGTGAATTATTAAAATACATTTTGATTGAAGAATTCGGATTCCGCAATAAATTAATTAAGAGCTGAAATTACATTAAGATTGATTTCCATTGAAACATGTAAAAGGTTTTTTTTTTTCATTAAATCTAACGGTGTAATATTGTTAGTCAGTATCGGCGACTAACACTATTACTACTGACAATCAGATGGATAGACGGACAAACGAGTGATTCTATAAGGAGAACCCAATTTTTTACCCTTTGAGGTTTGGATTCCTAAAAAAATATTATAAATTACTATGTAATTTAAATACTAAGCTTAACTAAGCGGATCCCTGGTTATGAAGGGACCGTAGATGCAACTGGGAATACTTTTCGTGGTGCACTGCGAAATGTTGCCTTTATAGGCAAACTAGCTTTCACCCGCGGAAAGTTGGGGGAAGGAACTGGGGAGGGGAGAGGGAAGGATGGCCCTCCGGCTCTCTCACTCACCGAACGAAGCATAGAAGCGGTAAAGCTTCCACTCAGACGTCGATTTTCTGAGAGAGTGTGGTACTTCCCAGGACGAGCCGGCCCATTCATACTACTAGCAATTAATTTCGCAGGTAGCGTGGCTCTACCACGACTAAAACGTGATTTTTCAAAGCTAGCCATTTGCTATATTTGATATGAAGGGATATAACTATAAATAACACAATAATCTATCAATATTAATCTAAAGCCATGTGGTATCCGCAGTAGAATAGGATCACTCCAAGTCTTCCCGTGGGTGTCGTAGAAGGACTTAGGAAATACAAGCTAAAAAACGGTTATAAACATATAGTTTCTCTTAGAGGAGAGAAACCTCTCCAACTCGTCTGGCCAGCGTGGAGAGTGTAGGCTAAGTCCTCTGGCTGCTCTAGTAGTACAGAGAGGGTCATGCTCCTGTAGTGGAGATTAAAAAGACCTGATGATGTTGATGAATAATCTAACACAAGTACCTATATGCCACAGTTATTTAGTGATGTCCTACAAATCTAACATCAGAGTTAACCTGTTGACCATTTTTTTTTAATTTGTTCATTAAATTAAGCACAATTTAAATTTATACAAAAAGCCTCAAAAAGAGAATAATTTACTGAAGTAACCCGAGGGCAAAAATGCTTAACTTCAAAGACATTTAATAATTAACGATTAATATAAATTGTACAATTAAGTTAATTTACGAACGAAATTTGAAATGAAAATATAACCACATCAAAGACCTTTATGAAATTAATATCACAAAATTGGTTTTTGTTTTCTTTTTTGTTTCATTTCATAGTTGGTTTTATGATGAAAGTTGTTCGTGTATTGATCTTTCAATCAGTAGTTTTAAATGTTCATACACATGAAACACTCGTAATGAAATAGATATCATTGTTTCAGATTGGTGTGCTGATGAGGCCAACCAAGGTCCTTTTTTCACACAGGCGAGAAGGAGAGAGCACCGAGGAATTGCGGTGGGTACTAAAACTATATACATACCTATAGTATGAATGAATGAATAAATGAATATACACTTTATTGCACTATTATAACAAAACTTAACAATAGAAGAAAGTCATAAGTCAAGTTCAGCTACAATCCATATCCTTATCCATACTCCTTACTTACTATACTTACTTCATCATCATCATTATCAGGTCTTTTTTAGTGTCCACTACAGGAGCATGACCCTCTCTGTATTATTAGAGCCATACTTGGTCAGAGCAGTCAGAGGATTTGGCCTACACTCTCCACGCTGGCCAGACGGGTTGGAGAGGTCTCACAGATGTTTATACTTACTTACTTCATCTTAATCACTGCCGTAAAAGTCGCCACTAGGTCTTGTACTTCGCCATTGCTTCTTCTTTTCCAAATACTATCCTCTTCTCTCACTGGTCCCAGGATCCGACGAAGTATTTTTTTTTGCAAGCAGCTTTCTTTCCTCTTTTAAAGTTAGCGTCCACGCCTCACATCCATACATTAGTATAGGACAAATGATCGTCTTATAGATCCATATTTTTGTCTTTCTGCTAAGAAATTTGGACGTCAGCACCTCATGCAAGGCTGCATTACATCGTAGGGCAATTTGCAAACCTAACGACTCGTCTTAAATAAGCATAGATAAATTCACTTTGTAAAAATATGGTTCACCGAAAAATCTGGTCAAGAGTAAACTCATTTAATATAAAAAAAAAAATAAAAAATCTTCTGAGGTGAAGTTTGCGAGTCGCTTTTTCACTACTAGCGCTTAAAAGGCTGCAATAGTACATACATAGTATCACGTCTTCTTCCCTTGCGGGATAGACAGAGCCCAGGTCTTTAAGCCCTTAAAGGCACGTTTAGCATGTTGGTGGGCGTTAGGTGGATAATGGAATCAAAGTAGTAAGTAATATATAAGAATAGCTCCGTGGCGCAGCGGTCAACATGCCTGCCTGCGACACGGAGTGACTGGGTTCGATCCCCGGCCAGGTCAAGATGGAAAATGATCTTTTTCAGATTGGCCTGGGTCTTGGATGTTTATCTATATATGTATTTGTTATAAAATATAGTATCGTTGAGTTAGTATCCCATAACACAAGTCTTGAACTTAGTTTGGGACTAGCTCAATCTGTGTGATTTGTCCGTATATATATATATATAAAAAAAAAAATAGCAAAAATAATTTTTACTTTTCTTACTGTCAAATATTCAATATTGTTGTGCTACGGCAGCACGGCACGCTACCGGTAGAATTATTTTTTGCTAGTAGCATGCATGGGCTGGCTCGTCCGGGGAAGTACCACACTCTCACAGAAAATCGACGTTTGGGTAGAAGCTTTACCGCTTCTATGCTTCGTTCGGTGAGTGAGGGAGCCAGAAACCCATCCTTCTCCCCCTTCCCCCATGTCCTCCCCGATTTTTCCTTACTCCCAATGTCCTCCCCCAACTCCTTGAAAGGCCGGCAATGCTCCTGTCACACTCTGGTGTTGCAGTTGTCCATGGGCAGCGTTGATCGCTCACCATCAGGTGACTCGCTTGCTCGTTTGCCGTCCTATAAATTGAAAAAAACAATATATAAAATTTATCTTTTAATTTTTTCACTATGTTTGATATGATTTGTAATTTTTCACCAAATATTTAGTGTTTCGAAATAGCTTCGTAATAGAATTAGCAAATTAAGTAGATTACCTTAATCTATTTGTATTTAAAGACTTTCATACTTTCAAAAATGCTCTTGTCCATTCAATTTTATTGGAACATTAAGGTAACTTAATGAACCGATATTAAGGGTAAAAAAAAGATTCCGACGAATTGAGAACCTCCTCCTGTTTTTCAAGTCGGTTAATTAAAGGTATTCTCAGTTTTTTAAGACAGATATCAGTAAATATTTGAAATATGTTTTGTATAATCTCCACATTTCAGTCCATTATTGTCATCATCATTTCGAGTAGGTGTCACGGTCAATCGACCATGCACACCCTGGTGTCAGAGTTCTTCGGAACCGCCTCTCGGCCTCTGACGTGGTTCCTTTAACGACTACCAGATGGCAGCCGGGACCACCGGCTTAACGTGCCTTCCGAAGCACGGAATCATCTTTATTATCAGACAATCAGGTGATTCAAGCCTGCAATGTCCTAACCGAACTGGAAACAACTAAACAAAGTATGCTTCCGGTGGGAATCGAACCCACGACCCCCGGGTCAACAGGCAAACGCCTTAACCACTGGACCACGGAGGCTGTTAAATCCATTATCGTACAATGCAAGAAGCCATAAAACCGTCAATGAGTGAGAACACTTGCTACGACGACGTAGCTCTTGTACTACGGCGTAGCACGTGCTACGAGGTTGGATTTGCTACGAGTAACAGGTAGCTTACTGGCATTTATTGAAGTGAAAACACTTTAAATGGCGTTGTGCACTTTTTGGGAAGGCTAAAAAATATTAAACTCGCTTCAAGACACGTGACCTGATCGAAAATGCGTAAGACCGACACGTGACGTGAGACCGCGACCGTAGGAGAGGAAGTTATATCCCCCTCTCTTTCTATCGCGCAGAGTTTTCACTTCTGCCGGAGTGCAACCAGTTGTATTTCTTTTATTTATGGATATTTCGTCTGCCGGACGTGGACTAAATAAATTTTAATTATAAATGGTCTCTGTATTGAGTAGTAAAGTAGTGGCAGTTAGTTGTAGACCTTGGGAATATAATGACAGGTAATCCGCTATTTTCAAACGAAGTCAATCTTTAATTGAAAAAATCAATGTCTTTAACCGACTTCAAAAAAAGGAGGAGGTTATCAATTCGGTTGTATTTTTTTAATGTTTGTTACCTCAGGAATCCGTCATTTATGAACCGATTATAAACATTATTTTTTTGTATGAAAGGGATCACTAGTAAAATGAATATAATAGGTATCTAGCATGGATATACACTTAAATGTCAGTCCGATTTAAACTTCATCATAATTAGTTCAGTAGTTTGAGTTAGTTTTTAGGGTTGCGTACCACAAAGGTAAAAAAACGGAACACTTATAGGATCACTCGGTTGTCCGTCTGTCTGTCTGTCTGTCTGTCAAGATCCTTTTTCTCAGGAACGCGTAGAGCTATCAAGCTGAAATTTATATCAAATACTGAATTCTATTGTCTCTTGAAGCTGTGAAAAAAATCAAACTTTTAAGCTAACGCAATCAAAAGTTATAGCTGGCTATGCCGCAAATTTTCGTGTTTTTTACTTTCGCAAGAGAATCAAAACCTACAGGAAACTTCCCGTGAACTCAGAATCTTGAAATTTGGTACGAAGCAACGTTCTATATAGCACAGATAAAAAAAAATGCGAAAAGCATAAATTTTCAGTTACATCTTATAATAATAATATTTTTAATAATTTTCGACACTCGCAAGGGAATCAAAACCTACAGGGTACTTCCCGTAAACTCACAATCTTGAAATTTAGTACGAAGCAAAGTATTATAGCATAGATAAAGGAAAAATTGCAGCAAAAGCATATATTTTTAGTTACATCATATACCTAATAAAAATATTTTTAATAATTTTAAACGTATTATAGATAATGGTACGGAACCCTTCGTCCGACTCGCACTTGCCCGGTTTTTTTATATTTATAAGCTTTTATTTATCCTGTTAGTTAGCATATTTGTTTGTTAGTCTATGAGGTTCAAATCTTGCAACTTTTAGCACTTATCTTAACCGGTTGAGCTGAAACTTTGTGTTATGTTAGTCGGATGATAATGGGCTAGTTTTGAAGGTAAAAATAATAATCTTAAAATTAGTCCGTCAGTTCAAAATGTTCATAAGACGGAGCTCGTGACGTCACAGCTAGCTTAAAAGTGTAGCAAGCTGTGACGTCACACGGAATTTTTAACGGGCTTTATCTTTATCATTATATGTTATTCTTTCGTCAATTAATGACGAAAGAAAAATTCGTGTCCTATATTTTTTGATTATGCATCCATTACGGTTTGTTCAGCGTGTCCACGTTCCCTTAAAGGGGTGACTATGGGACCAATACTGGGAACTCAAAAATGTTTTCGTCACTTTCATACAAAATAGTTCTGACGCCCGGCCAGTTTGTATGGGAATGTCAAAATTTTTTTTTACTTTCCAACATTGTTCCCCATATGAAAATTTGTTCATATCGATGGGCTGAATCACCCCGGAAAGGGAACGTCGAGGGTCAATTTACACGCTGTATATATCTGAGATAAAAATAGTCAATCATACAAAAGCCGCAATGTATCTTAGTAACAATAAAATCTTTGTATACCGTAGTTGTCAGAAGTATGCAAGAAGATCGCATGGAAGATGTATATTTAATCACAAAACCAAATTCAGAAATTACAAACATTTGAAGCCTCTTTAACCATTAATTAACAAAATATAACATTTGTAATAAATTGTCAAAGGAAAGCGGTTTTCTCGACCAATATATTTTTGTAGATTTCACAAAGCCGAAGTTACATTTAGAAATAATTTGTAAGCGTTTGGTTAACCAAAGGCCCAAGTCGTTTGAAGTATTTCGAGAGGCCGCGCTTCCTCAATTCTTAAGATAGGTTACAACTCTTTGAACTGAACTTGGTAAATTTAAGCTTTTGTTTATACGTTTTAAGTTCTCGATGCCAGATAAACCGTCGTCTTAACGCGATTTTCTGATGTATAAGACAGTATTTGGAGACTTCGTTGGTCATCATCATTTCGTGTAGGTGTCACGGTCAATCGACCATACCTTGTAATGGTAATTCTGTAGACTTAATAGATTTAAACTAAATAAAAAGACAATGGGAAAACCTAATGAAATCAGAATTGTGCACCAAAATTTGCAAGGTCTTCCCGGCAAAGAATTAATTTTAGAATTGTTTTTGGAAGAATTAAATGTGGATGTTCTATGTTTGACTGAACATTGGCTTAAAGAGAGTGAGATGATGTTCAGCCTAAACAATTATGAAATTGTAAGCTGCTTTAACAGAAAGTCTGCAGATATAGGTGGTTCGAGGATTTTTACAAAAAATGGTCTCCGTGGCAAATAACGGAATGACATTGTCAGGCTATCTGTTGAGCGGTGTGCTGAGGTAGCCTGTGCTGAGCTGGAAAATCATATTATAATTTCCGTATACAGTCCGCCCAAAAGTGATTTTAGAGGTTTTGTCAAAATAATGGATCAGGTTCTAAAATTAGCATCAAATAGTAGAAAAAGTTTAATTGTTTGCGGTGACTTTAATCTAGACATATTAGTACCAACTGCTAAAAGTACTCAATTCTTAAATCTATTCAAGAGTTATAATTTAGTCAATGTTTTTTGCGAACCAACTCGGATCACTGCCTCATCTGCAACTTGTCTTGATAATTTCTTTTGTGAAAATAAATATCTTAATAAATTTATTATTGTAGTGTACTTACTTACTTACTGTACGTATTAACACTGGCTCTCTATCACACCTAGTGCGGGACACGTCTTCACCCAGTGCCGGTACCCGAAAGACTGACTACTGTCATACTGACATTTGTGTTCCCCACCAGGTGCGTGAGACAGCGTATGTATCTATTTCATAGATACATACGCTGTCTCACTCACTAAGACACTACATCCCTTCCTTATCAAATATTTTTAAGCTAAGGAGGAATAGCAAACTATTTGTATTGGCCGTAACGCCAACTATTAGATCTCAAGTGAAACAAAGCTTTATGTCATAACTTATATTCGTTGTACTTACTTTATGTTTCACTATATTATTTCAATTCGAACTTCGTATTCTTTTCTAGTCATTTAATGTTTGTTTTGCACAGATATATTCTGATGTATGAGTCAACCACAGCCCGTATATTTCACAACTTTATCTCAGCCCATACTGCATACATACATATACACAAATTGTATGATTCACAATTTCATGTCGGCTCATACTGCCTTCACACAACTTGTATGATTCACAATTTCATGTCGGCCCATACTGCCTTCACACAACTTGTATGATTCACAATTTCATGTCGGCCCATACTGCCTTCACACAACTTGTATGATTCACAATTTCATGTCGGCCCATACTGCCTTCACACAACTTGTATGATTCACAATTTCATGTCGGCCCATACTGCCTTCACACAACTTGTATGATTCACAATTTCATGTCGGCCCATACTGCCTTCACACAACTTGTATGATTCACAATTTCATGTCGGCCCATACTGCCTTCACACAACTTGTATGATTCACAATTTCATGTCGGCTCATACTGCCTTCACACAACTTGTATGATTCACAATTTCATGTCGGCCCATACTGCCTTCACACAACTTGTATGATTCACAATTTCATGTCGGCTCATACTGCCTTCACACAACTTGTATGATTCACAATTTCATGTCGGCTCATACTGCCTTCACACAACTTGTATGATTCACAATTTCATGTCGGCCCATACTGCCTTCACACAACTTGTATGATTCACAATTTCATGTCGGCCCATACTGCCTTCACACAACTTGTATGATTCACAATTTCATGTCGGCCCATACTGCCTTCACACAACTTGTATGATTCACAATTTCATGTCGGCTCATACTGCCTTCACACAACTTGTATTATTCACAATTTCATGTCGGCTCATACTGCCTTCACACAACTTGTATGATTCACAATTTCATGTCGGCTCATACTGCCTTCACACCCCTACGATCTTTTATATGCCTGATAGAAAATTCAGAGGTTATGTAAAACAGTTACTTTGTAAAAAGGCCTATTATAGTACTACAGATTTCCTTAATGACAATAATATTGTGCTTGAGCTTGGCACAGACACCTCGTAGTTTTGTATATATGACTATATATTTGGTAAAATATTTTTAAAGATGACATTTATGAAATTTCAATATTTTGACATATTTTTTCAATATAATTTTTTAAAATTCAATTTGCAATGACTATAATAAGGACAATGTATACTCAGTCCACATACCTAGTTTTTAAGATAAACTAAAATTGTAAGTTGACGTCGATTGGAGAAAATGCGCTGTGCAGTTTGTTGCCGCTTCTTCTGCACTCCGCTTTGGAAGCGGCTTTAAACTTAGCCATAAGTAAATTATTGACGTCACCAATTCTCAGTTGAAAATATATGACAATTAATAAGTGTCTAAATGAGCTATATTAAATAAACGTTTTTGAATTTTGAATTTCATATGTATCCTTTAACATTGACACTCTCACGTCAGCAATGAATGAGTAGGAGTGCATTACATAAGTTTATGCCTGTTTGTCAAGTAACGAATAACTCAGAACCTACCGAATCGTCTTGACTATAATTTATACAGACACGGGAAGCACCCGGTTTCAAATAATATGGAATTATAATTAAAGTGTTTTATTACGCTGAATTAGGCATCAATTTATAATCGCTACTATTATAAATGCGAAAGTGAGTATAGATTTATACCACCAAAAGTTACGCCACGTTAAGACACAGTCGAATATCTGATTTTGTATCAATGAAAAATTTTGTAAAAATGAAATAAAGTCCAATCAACCCGCAACTATATTTACATACAGTGTTTTTCATAACTGTAAATTTTTCGGTAATATTGTTAATCGAAAGATATCAAAATCTAGGCTGAAAATGTTCTTATTGTAACTTCAAACACAATTACTAAATTATTTAGTTGCTTAAAAGTCAATGGCAAAATTATTTTATTTTCAGTAATTAATTTATACCTATACAGTTTGCTTTTATAATCCACTCGCTCACTTTATTACACTGAGACAATCTGGCATTAATATTGGCCAGACACAGAAAAGCAGGATACAAACACCATACACTTGTACTAATATCAGATTCCCTTCTATAGCAATGTTTGCGTAATGTCTTTATTTATATTTTAAGGATCATTAAGCTTCGTCATTTTGTGATTACCTGGCCGGCCATTAGGATCAGCCTCTGCCATTCTGGTTGCAAGTTTAAACTTTTTTCCAATCAATCAAATCAATCTGGCATCAATGGAAAAGATGCTATGTCTCATTCGAAGGGGTCGTTCAAACACGCATTGGAAGCCCAATACGTTCCTTAGTATCGACGACATATTTTAACGGTAATTCACCCAACAGTTTTTCATGTTTCATCTTTTGTCTTCCTTTTATCTCTCCATATTACTCCTATGACAACGCAGAAAACTTCAATTTTATAATATAGGTAATTTTCCTCAATGGTCATTGTTTTTTGAAGCATTTCCATGTTTTTATGTCAAATGAATTGTAATGCATTTACTTAATTTAAAAGGCAAAGTAATAGTTTTGAACTATTGACGTAAATTCCAAAATTCTTGTCAACCCTTCAAGACAATCTAGCTTGTTATATTCCTGCCTGTTCTTGGGTCAATGCATCATCAAACTAAACTAGCCCTCAGTCCACTCTCAAACCTTTTCTTTACCCTTTTTCGGGGATCTCGGAGTTAGGAATCATGTTACAGTTAATATAACTATTTTGTTTATCATTAAGTTCTGGTTCCAACTGTAGGTTTCGGTTATCCGCCCTTCAACTACGTTGACCATCCTTGACTTACGGGTCTAACAGTAGGTTTGGGTTATTGACCCCTAACTACGTTGACCATCATAGACTTCATGGGTCTCACAGTAGGGTTGGGTTATTGGCCCCTAACTACGTTGACCATCACAGACTTCACGGGTCTAACAGTAGGTTTGGGTTATTGGCCCCTAACTACGTTGACCATCACAGACTTCACGGGTCTAACAGTAGGTTTGGGTTATTGGCCCCTAACTACGCTGACTATCACAGACCTCACAGGTCTAATAGTAGGTTTGGGTTATTGGCCCCTAACTACGTTGACCATCACAGACTTCACGGGTCTAACAGTAGGTTTGGGTTATTGGCCCCTAACTACGTTGACCATCACAGACTTCACGGGTCTAACAGTAGGTTTGGGTTATTGGCCCCTAACTACGTTGACCATCACAGACTTCACGGGTCTGACAGTAGGTTTGGGTTATTGGCCCCTAACTACGTTGACCATCACAGACTTCACGGGTCTAACAGTAGGTTTGGGTTATTGGCCCCTAACTACGTTGACCATCACAGACTTCACGGGTCTAACAGTAGGTTTGGGTTATTCGCCCCTAACTACTTTGACCACAAATACACCATCCAATTTAATGGAGGCTTTGTCCAATTTAATGGACGCCTCGTCCAATTGAATGGACGCCGTTGAGACTCATTCAATTTAAGAGATGCCGTGGTCATTCATGTCATCTGTTCGCTGACAAAACCTGCAACTAAAGTATACACAGTTAAGTAACATTTTCTCACCTATTTGTCCAGTTTCTAAACATAGGTATAAAAACAATTAATTTTTCTATGACAGAGGCATCAAATAATTGTTTAACGCTTAAGGCAAAGCTGGAATAGTTGTCGATACTACAATAGACATACTTTGAAGTATATAAATATATATAATGGTTCTTTTCTAGACATCTATAAATAAGGCATTAACTCTATACGTTAGTAATTACCACCCATTAATGAAAACATCTTTTGATCTTTTGAGTCATTATTGTGCCGATTTCGTCACTACTGATTGTTTCCTTTTCTTTTTTTTCATAAAACCAAATGTCTAATTTTATTTCTGTGTATATATATTGATGTTAATAAAATAATCTAGCCTGATAATTTCAATATTCTTCAGCACTCAAATGTTTATCCCTTAAAGTCGGCTGACAACTTCACCCTACAACGCCTGCCTATAGCGCGAATTTCTTTAGTGTATGTTTGTAGTGTGTTTAAAGTTAAAGTGAAGGAGTACCTATTACTTAATTACTTAACAATAATGTTTTGTCTTCAATTTTACAAATTATTCACCACTGTTCAACTGTTGTTATACGTATATATGTATATTGTATATAATAACTAATAATAAAATATATAGGCACACATTACTCAAATTATGCAAGTTGTGAACCCGCGCCGCAGGACATCAACCCAACGACACCACACTCTTACAACAGGTACCCATACACGCAACATCCAAGACCCAGGCCAATCCAAAACAGATCGCCCCCATCACCACATAACCGGGGCCCAAATCCGGAAACCCCCATGTCGCAGCCCGGCGTACCAACCACTGCGCCACGAAGCTCGCCGAATATACAACATCTATTTTTATTTTGTACATATATCCATTTATTGACCTAAAGTATAAGCATGTATATTAATATAATTAAGGCCGAGTCCCGTCAAATTACTCTCTATATATGGGTTGTCTGGAAGGAATCGCTTTAAGCGATAAGACTTCCCAGTGTGCATATATCTTTTATTTTATATTATTTACAATAAAGAGTTCATTCATTCATTCATATAGAAAATATCCTAATTTTATTTTAAAATATCTTATTTAACGTCATACTGGATTGCCAGTATAGTTAGAACAACACAATTGCACATGGAGTAGCAAGGATAGTATTAAATAACTGTATTAGTACTTTTGTATAGTCAAAACAAATCACAGCGCACCATATAATTCATGCCACCTATGTCACCAACATTGTAATGGAATTAGAAACATATTGTTTGAGAGTGGATTTGCTCAAAACTGCTATATCCTGAAACGAACATTAAAAGGAATTTATTAATGTATATTTTCACTCATCAACATTTCGAGTAGGTGTCCCGGTCAGTCGACCACGCACACCCCGGCGCCAGAGCTCCCCGGAACCGCCTCTCGGCCTCTGACGTGGCTCCCCCAACGACCACCAGATGGCAGCCGGGACCACCGGCCCAACGTGCCTTCCGAAGCACGGAACCATCTCCATTATCAGACAATCAGGTGACTCAAGCCTGCAATGTCCCAACCAAACTGGAAACAACCAAACAAAGCATGCCTCTGGTGGGAATCGAACCCACGACCCCCGGGTCAACAGGCAAACACCTTAACCACTGGACCACGGAGGCTGTTAACCTTCTTGGTTATAACTTTTGTTTCAAGAGAGAACACCCTGCACCAGAATCAAAATAAAATGAGTACGACTCACAATATTTTCACTAATTTGATAAGATGGCTTAATATGTGTTCCATGAGACAAACTATTTGACTATATTTTATTAAGTGTTGAACACAATAAGAATTCCGTATACGCTATTAAAGTAAGATTGATTAGAAACGAATGACATACACCACTTTTTTTTTATAATTTAGCATTTATCGTTACTAACATTATAAATGCAAAAGTGAGCCCGCTTGTTTATTTGTTTGTCCGATACGCCTCCACGCCGCAACCACCGAACCGATCTGATGATCGGTATTTGGTGATCCAAACCCCGCAAACAAGCTCTCTGGAGTACGAAGAAGGACTCTCTAGCCCGGGAGAAGCACTACTCCCGAGGGACCGACACCGACGCGGGCGGAGCCCCGGGCGAAAGCCAGTTCATAATAAATCAGTCACTAGGGGCAGGATCTCAAAATATGAATATAAAGTAGTTATATTTTTTTTTTACTATTAATATTTTAATTATTTATCTTTATTAGCATTTAAATTTTCCAATTAATTTTATGATTTTACCTTTTTTCCTCTTTTGAAAAAGAAGATCCTGTCGCTAATTATTACTTATCTCTGTAACATTTTGCTTGCAAAATAAATTAATTTGCTTACCCTTTTTCCTCGTCGCCATTTGTAGTGTACTTACTTACTTACTGTACGTATTAACACTGGCTCTCTATCACACCTAGTGCGGGACACGTCTTCACCCAGTGCCGGTACCCGAAAGACTGACTACTGTCATACTGACATTTGTGTTCCCCACCAGGTGCGTGAGACAGCGTATGTATCTATTTCATAGATACAGACACTAAGACACTACAATTATTACCAAACTGCCTTCGGACCATACTGGTCAATTCACATCTTTTGCAAAAGAAATTAAGGAACCAATTAGTCAAGAAAATTTTTTTTGTAGGCCTATCACTTCTAAAAGCATATGCAAACTTAAAACCAGTTTAGGAAATAAATTAAGTTCAGTTGTGTACAAAGGGAATAACCCGGATGACCACTACAATTCATTATTCAAAACAGTTTTTACGGAATATACAAAATCACTAAAACGAAAACAAGCTAATGTCCGTAATAAGTTACAATTTAATCAATGGGCTACTACGGGCATTTATATAGGCAGAGAAAAGCTTTTTGATCTTTATGCCCAAAAGCAATATAATTTTAATAGTAATTTTACTGAATATGTTAGAAATTATTCTAAAACGTTTAAAAAAGTTTGTAAACTGGCAATACGGGTTTGAAAATAAGTCCATTGAATTGATAGAATCATATTTAAAAAATAGGCTTCAGACAGTCGAAATAAATTACACAAAGTCTAAAGGAACTAACTTAAAAATAGGTGTGCCCCAAGGATCCATTTTAGGCCCATTCCTTTTCTTAGTTTATGTCAACGACCTGCCTTATATGGTTGAAAAACAAGCGGGAATAGTGTTGTTTGCGGATGACACGTCTCTAATATTCAAGTTGGACCGCGCTAGCGAAGACGTTCAAGCTACAAATAACACTCTATCTGCCATCTCAAATTGGTTCTCAGTCAACAATCTCTTGATAAATGCGCAAAAAACCCAATGCATTCGATTTATAGTCCCCAATGTGAGGCAGTCCAACGTTGACATACTAGTTGAAGGTAAAATACTAGACTTTGTAAATGATACCACCTTCTTAGGAATCACAATAGACTCTAAATTGCAATGGGGCGCTCATGTATCAAAACTTTCGAATAGACTTAGTTCCGCAGCATATGCTGTTAGAAGGATTAGACAATTAACAGATGTGGCAACTGCTAGGCTTGTATATTTTAGCTATTTTCATAGTTTAATGTCATATGGATTACTTCTCTGGGGAAATGCAACCGACATTCAAACTATTTTTATATTACAAAAAAGGGCAATCCGTGCCATCTACGGCTTGAACTCGAGGGATTCGCTCAGAGATTTGTTCAAAGACATAAATATTTTAACGGTAGCCTCACAGTATATAATCGAGAACATAATGCACGTAAGGAAAAATATTTCGTCATTCAAAAAAAATTGTGATGTAAGAGATAGACCCTTGCGTAACGATCATAAACTATTTCTACCGCGGTATCGGCTTAGCAGAGTTAGTGATTCGTTCATGGGGTATACGTTTTTATAACAAGTTATCAAAACCAATCCTAGATATGCCTGATAGAAAATTCAAAGGTTATGTAAAACAGTTACTTTGTATAAAGGCTTATTATAGTACTAAAGATTTCCTGAATGACAATAATATTGGACTAGATCGGCGCAGACACCTCGTAGTTTTGTTTAAATGACTATATATTTGGTACATTCGGTACAAAATATTTTTAAAGATGACATTTATATAATTTCAATATTTTGACATATTTTTTTATATTCATATATTATTTTCTTACACATCATTTTTTAAAATTAAATTTACTATGACTATAATAAGGACAATGTATACTCAGTCCACATACCTAGTTTTTAAGATAAACTAAAATTGTAAGTTGATGTCGATTGGAGAAAATGCGCTGTGCAGTTTGTTGCCGCTTCTTCTGCACTCCGCTTTGGAAGCGGCATTAAACTTAGCCATAAGTAAATTACTGACGTCAACAATTCTCAGTTGAAAATATATGACAATTAATAAGTGTCCAAATGACCTATGTTAAATAAATGTTTTTGAATTTTGAACCATGCACACCCTGGGGTCAGAGTTCTTCGGAACCGCCTCGCGGCCTCTGAAGTGGTTCCTTTAACGACTACCAGATGGCAGCCGGTGGTCCCGGCTTAACGTGCCTTCCGAAACACTTCAATAGTGAACATAAATATCGAGTTTCTTATCCAAACTGCTCAGAACAATACTGTCGATCATGATTATATAGAATTTTTACACGATCACTCCCAGGGATTCTTCGTTCCATGGAAGGATATTGCCATACTCACCACGCTTGGCAGGCGAGTTGGTGAGCGCAGTTTCTTTGACTTCTTGTGCTTCCGACGCTGCTGCCCACCGGAAGCATTTTTTAGCTGTGGAAGGTTAGGAATTTGTTGGACCTAAGGAAGGGTGTTGGGATAGTTTTCGGATGAATGCTGGAAAAGTAAGTAGTAGCTCGGGAAGTCGGGCGCACGTACCCGATGCTAAAATGATGAAAAATAATAATGATTCGTGGCCTAACTTTTGACCTCTTTTATCCGCAGTACGGTGGTAGCCTACCAAAACCCATTCACCGGCGACTACTGCATCCACAAGAGCAGAGTTGGGCCCAAAGGTTATGTCAACTCAGCGCAAATACCAGATTCTCCTGATAGTGGTGTGTCTGATGAGTACGAGCCGTTGAACTTGGAGCCACAAGCGACAGTGAACTTGCCAGAAGCGCATGGGTTGAATAAGATGATTCATGTGAGTATTCTAAAGGCCCAAAAGCTAGATCATAGTGAGGGGTTTGATAAAAATTGTGAGGGATATTGGGGTGTCTAATGAGTCCAAGCCATCAAACTTGAAGCCACATCATCAACTTGTCTGAGGCCGATGAGATGAATAAGATATTTTATGTAAGTATTTTTTTGGAGTATACTTCCTCCTTTCCCAAGGGCCTTCCCAATAAAATCCTTAGCTGTATTACTTCGGAGCCACCGACCACTATTATGACGTCATTTTCATTTACGATTGTGGCTGTCAAATGTTTTGGTAATTTATTTATTGCTCGTTGCCTGCATGACTTCCTTAGGGGATCACTTTTGCATGACAAGATGTCTAATTTGTTTTACGAGTAAGTCGCTTGTACGGCATCTTAGGAAGCCAAAGAGAGATTGCATTCTAGGCTTGAAGCCACATGCCATAAAAACATGTCTAAGTTTTATACAAAAGGGAACAAGGGTACGTCACCTCGTCGCAGGTACAAGTCTCCACGGATAGTGGAGTGTCTGATGAGTACAAGCCGTTAAATGTGGAGCCACAGGCGCAGTTAAACTTGCCAGAAGTCCATGGGAAGAACAAGATAGTTCATGTAAGTATTCCAAATGCCACCATCATTACCGCCATAACAAGTCCACTACTGAAAAAGGTCTCTCCCAAAGATACTTCGTTCCATGGGAGGATATTGCCATACTCACTACGCTTAGCAGGCAGTTGGCGAGCGCAGTTTCTTTGGCTTCTTGTACTTCTGACGCTATTGCCCATAGGAAGCATTTTTAAGCTGGGGAAGGATAGGAACTGTTGGATTTGGAAAGAGAATGAAGGTATTGGGGTGCTACTCACGATTCTAAGATAACTTACCTAAGCCCCATGGAATGAATAAGATAGTTCACGTAAGTAAAAAGACTATCTGTAATACTAAAAAGGTCTCAAAGGTTGGCGCTTCATACCGTTGACCAATATTGTATATACTTCAAACCTTCACAAAAAACTGAACATTCGTCAATGTGTGCATTTACCAAAATTAGTACGCGCATAGATCTCCAGAGCACCAATAGAAGTGAGATACGGGGACTGAATTAATATACGAGGATACTATATCGAAGGGCTACCCTTTTGGACGTTAGTATTTTTGGATTTTTTTGGCAAAAAATCACTTTATGAGAAGCAATTTTTTTATGATAAAGGACGGCAAATTATTGCCGGCGATAGGGATGACTGGAAACATAAAGGAGAGGCCTTTGCCAAAAAATTTAAAATAAAAATTACTGCCCATGGACAACTGCAACACAAGTGTGTGACGGAGCGTTGCCGGCCTTTCAAGGAGTTGGGAGGAGGACTTGGGGGAGGAAATGGGGAGAAGGTTGGGCCCCCGGCTCTCTCACTCACCGAACGAAGCATAGAAGCGGTAAAGCTTCTATTCAAACGTCGATTTTCTGTGAGCTAGATATAAGAGAGAAGATTCTGGGTTGTGTGATGAGCACGAGCTGTTGAACTCGGAGCCACAGGCGCAGGTTAACCTGCTGGTAGTTAATGGCATGAATAGTTCATATAAGTTACGTCAACCTGAACCAAATTAGAGATTTGTGAAAGAAATAAAATTGAATCATTGGTAAAGCTCGGTGAATTACTTTAGCGAAGTAGCAACAAGTGGGGCACGTAAAGAAAGAACGCCAAAAAAGGAGTTTAAGCTTTAAAGGAATCTATCAACCGGTGGCGAATAATTGAGATGGATTTTAAATATGTTGAAGTAAAAAGAAATGTATTTACCTAATTATTTATATATATAGTAGTAGTGTTGTGTCGTACTGAACAATAATTGTTATTTGCTGATCTTCTCGTCTTATTATATGACTAAACCTGCTAATCTGACAACTTATCTGTTTGTACAAGTCAAAATTGAAAACAATAAAGGCGGCTAGGTATAATAAATAAGGCTTTGTTTTAAAAACTCGATTTATATTTATCTTGCACTCCGATTTTTACTTCTAGTGCTCAGAAAAATTAATTACTCTCAGAGCTCTGTTTACTTAGTTCCGCTGCGAGACAGCAGAAGTTCGCGGCTTCCTTTCAAAACCAGTTTGTTTTCCAAATCAAACTTTGCTCATATTTCAGGCGTTTCCTGCAGATAGTTAGCCACTAGCACAGACTTCGCACAAGATAGACCTGTCATGTTCATAAAAATTACGTATACTTATGTTCGACTATTACAGAGCAGGAGATGAAAGATTCATTATGACTTACTTACTTTGCTGGCTCAGCGACCCGAAGTGGATCTAGCCTCCGACATTAAAGTGCGCCATTCTTCCCTATTCTGTGCCAATTCTTCCCAGTCGGATACTTCCATATACTTTGGACGCTAACTTTGAAGGAGAAAAAACTCTTAGTGGCGGCACGAAAGATAGAGCGGCAGATTCTGGGACCAACAATAGGAGAAGATGGGTCGTAGAGGCGTAGGTACAACCGGTGGATACAAGAGCTAGTGTCCGAGCCGAACATCATCCATTATGACTACCATTGAAAAAAGAACAGATAGTATGATAGGATACTTTATGTGTGTAGCTACCCCTGCACAACGAAATTTAGAAAATAAATTATAGAAGATAAAATAGAAGGAATCATGGGAAGGGAAAAGAGATTTCCTTTTCCCTGGGCTGGCCTGGGTTAGAATCTGGGTAGGTATAGTGATACTAAACAAATAAAAGAGAAAGTGGAAATATTGACGCACCAACCAGGACGTCAAGAGACTGGTGGAGTATTAAGGAAAACTAGCGTCACTGTACGTGCTTCATGTTGCTGGCTAAGAATATCGGACAAGGTGGCAAAAACTAGTTGTGGAAGTGGGTGAAAATTTTAAGAATCAAGTAAATATTATATGTGGCTAGAAACTCGACACTGTTTTGTTACCTTCATCATTCTAGCCGTTAGTAGTCCACTGCTGGACAAAGGCGTCTCTCAAGGATTTTACGTTCCATGGGAGGATATAACACCAAAATGAAATGACGTTTTTGGGTGGTTAATACTATCTTACATACTTCTTTAACGGTATTATTCCTCTCGGAGTAGACTGAACCTAGATCTATATTATTTTACTAGCTTTTGCTCGCGACTTGTACCGCGTAGAAGTCGAAAATTGAACCAAAAAATCACGTTGTCCCATACAAACTTTGCCCCCCTCCCCCTTTTCACCCTTTATGTGTAGAAAATCCTTTCTTATTCAATGCATACGACATACAAAGATCACACCATCCAAGTTTTAGGTTTCTACAATCAGCGGTTTAGGCTGTGTTAGTCATTCAGGACAAAGCATTTTATATGTATAGATATAATATTTTATCCCGGACGAGCCCCCAAATTTTGTGGGACTCGAGGTAAATAAAAGATGGTAGGACCGTAGAAAACTGTATATTTCTTCGTTACAATAAATATGTACTTGCGGTGTAATAGAATTTTTCGTCGTCCATCGTGCCTGCCATCGAGAGAGAGCGAGTCCCCCGCCCATTCAAAAATCTCATTCGTTCGGACGTTCATTCCATAACCGCGTTCAACCAATCTAAAATCTTAGGATGCATTCAAAATTCAATCCCACAAATATATACGGACAATAAATAAATAAGTATGTCCATATGTATCCACTTCGCTGCACATTTTTTTGATCAAACGGAATTCATACCGGCCATGAATTTAGAAGTTTATGCATTGCACACTGTGCAGGCATACAATCGTATCGCTTTTAGTAACCGACCCACAAATACTCCAGATTGTGAAGTTTTTTCGAACACAATGTTGACTCTACGTAAACTTATATTGACTGAAAAAAAATGTGCCTGAAATTTTGTGCGACAATAGTTTCAAATTCATTCTTCGAACATATTGCTTTTTGTCATACGAGCGGACAATACTTTAATTTCGTCATGCCTGGTCTATCGCTTTATAAATCTATGGTGATTATGTATGAACAGATAGCCCATTGTTTTATTTTTGAGAATTTTCTGTTTGTTCGCGCTATTGAAATAAACAACGAATAAACTAAACGTCACGCAAAATCCGGTGGGTTGTTATTGCTTCATTTAGAATAGTATTATTACCGAAAATATTTTTAAGTTAATAAGTTTAGCTTTAAAATACGTTTTTCAGAAATAATATAAAAAGTATAAATATATTATTGGTATTTGAAAGAATACGTACTCATAATGTAACACAAGCTAGACTATCGTTTATTAGTCCAAATAATATTTTATAAACATTTCTACTAAACCATTTTTTTTATTGAAGTAGAATTTTTATTTGAAAGACCAATAATTGTTAGGTTATGAACTCACAGTCGCTATTTATCAATATAATTGATATTTTCTTTTTACAAAAATAGTGACGATATCACGATATTCAGACATGTCCTCCTTTCTTTATTTTCGGTTTTATTTCTATGCGTGGTATTAACTCTTAAATACTATGTTAAATGCGAAAAAAAAAGTTTGTTTATTAGTTTATTTATTTGTCTGAACCGATCGTTGCGAAATTTTGCATACGTGTTGTCTGTGACCCGGTTACCCTTTGAAGTTTTTGAAAAGGTACTGTTCTCGAGGGAACGACATAAACGCGAGTGGAGTCGCAGGCGACAGCTAGTCAAGTATATTTGAAAACGGGATTTTAGTTCGCGAGTAACACGAGCCGGCTTCACAACTCGGGTCTAGTTTGTTGTTTTCTAAGCTTCCTTCATTGGGTGGGGCTTCACTTAGGGCGGCTTATTGTAATAAAGTATTATTATAATATATAGGAATAAACTACATCGATTGTGCTAACCCCGCAATAAGTTGTGAGTTTTTTAATGAGATAGTAACTCAGCGATTCTATAATAGACTAGCTTTCACCCGCGGCTCCCGCATCAATGTCGATCCCTCGGGAGCAGTACTTTTTCCTGGGATAAAATACAAATTATAGCCTTCTGCGTATTCCAGAAAACGAGTATGCAAAATTTCATGAAGATCGGTTTTGTAGATAATGTGTGAAGGCGTAACAAACAAATAAACAAACTCACCTTCGCATTTTTAATATTGGTTAGGATTAGGATAAAGACCCAGGACTATCTAAAAAAGGTAGTTTTCCATTTGATCTGACCGGGAGTAACTCTCAATTTTCACACACAATTCGTTTTAAGAATTAATATGAACATCATTTTTTTCTCGTCACAACACGCACAGCTAGCAGGCGTTCTTCATTCTTAAAACTAATTTATTTGGTTAACATAATTAATACTCTATTCTTCGCGCTTCACACTTTCGGGGTGGATGCTACTCATTCATAGCATCGCTATTTTCGAGAGATATTTGAGATAAATCGCCAGTACGTTCACCCCACCCTTTTTCTCGCTCCCGGCATAAAGATAGCGCGGAGTTCCTTGCAGTCCACTTTGAAGGTACTACTTAATAAACAAGTTCAGGCCAATCTGAATATCGGGATATTTATTATAGCATCGCCTTCCGGCCGTAGTTTTTGCTTGGCACTTGCTCTTTGATGACTTGTTTTTCAAGTTAATATTTTATTTGCAGAGCAAATATACAACTTTAGTATTGCTTGGTCAGATAGTTATTGAGTTTTGAATATTTAACTGTTTTTTTTTACACTGGTAGCTCAACAATTGTTCTATATGTGCCTGTAGGGGTGCACTCATACATTGTTAAAATGAAATTCAGCAAATTCTTGTAGCGCAGGCGCACGGCAGTCGCCCTCCGCCTGTCTCCGTTCCCACTCGCGGACTTCTGTCCTATATTGTAATTTACGTTCGATTTAATTTCGTAACTTGTACTTGTGTTGTGAAAAGTTATTGAGAACAATATACCCGGACTTTCGTAAACTGCATTCCTGTTGTTTTACGGTGAACACTGAACCTACCTACTAGTTAGCTTTCATCGGGTCATAATAATTTGGAGTCAGATCAGCCCATACAACTTAGTGATAACGTATCGTGACCTCGCACGACATACATGCCTATGTATATTCTTACACCTATATACTCTAAAGATGTACCACTTTATATCTAACTAGCCGTTGCCCGCGACTTCATCCGCGGCAATTTTTGTGTTTTTATGATTAATTAGGCTTTTTCTTAGTATCTATACTAATCTATATCTATACTAATATTATAAAGCTGAAGAGTTTGTTTGTTTGCGCTTATCTCAGGAACTACTTACTGGTTCAAATTGGCAAATTATTTTTGTGTTGAGTAGTCCATTTATTGAGGAAGGCTTTAGGCTATAAAACATCATGCTGCAACCAATAGCAGCGAAGCATCAACAAAAAATGTTTTGAAAACGGGGAGTAACGAAAAATAAAATTTGGGCGGCTCCGATACAAGTTTACCGATTAACTAGTCAAATTTCTGTGGGCAGTGTAAATGTTTTTTTATGAATTTGATATAAAAAAAAATATACTTACGAACCGAACATAATTTTACAGTATATTTTTATGTTTAATATGGTATTGTTTTTCTTTTGCAGAGAGAAGAGACTATGAAAGTACCAGAAGAGCCCATCTACGACAACAGCGTGAACAAGACCTGGAATTGGAACTACAAAGAGTATCAGATTTAACCTGATTTGAGTCTAATGTGTAACAAGAAATAAGTCATTACGTGCTATTTCGTCGGGATTGCCGACTACATTTTTAATGATATAAGAAAGTCAACTTACTAGCCCTCAGTATCAGAATACAGAAATCTCCATATACCGCAGTCACGTAAGAAAACTAAAGAAAAAATCGGCTGTGTCGGCTAATGCTTACCGAGGTTTTGTGAGGCATTGAATAGTACTAAGAAGCAATTTGTATACTCTATTTTATGCTAATGTCGAACCTTCGGTAATAGTTCTTTCCCCGGGATAAAACGTAGCCTATGTCCTTCTCCGAACTCCAGAGAACTTGTGTGCAAATTTCATAATGATCGGTTCAGTAGTTACGGCGTGAAAGCGTAACAAACAAACAAACAGACAAACTAAGGATATTAGTAAAGAAGTAGGGATAAGGATTTGTACACTCGTTTAATCAAAGTTATAAAACAGAATGTTCTAAACTTCTGCTTTAGCTCACTACGGGGGAGTAAAACGCGCGCGACTCCTACGCGACACTTATAGTTGTGGTAGAGCCACGCCAAATTTCATTTCGCTATAGCATGAATGGGCCGGCTCGTCCGGGGAAGTACCACATTCTCACAGAAAATCAATGTTTAAGGGCCCATACTACCTCACACTGCTTTGCATGATTGACTGTTATATCAATAATAATTAAATACTCAAGTTGAAATAAAAATGCAGCAAAGTTCAGGACTAACTCTGGTAACTATATGACTCAAAAACACGATTGCGTTAAATTTTCTCGATAGAAAAAAATTGCAAAGTTGCCTCCAAATCACGTTTAATTTACTCGGTATATAGCATTATTTACCAAATACATTAAAATTAACCTTGAAACTTTTGATTATTATTGCATTACAGATAAGGCAGCCATCATATGTTTTTCTTTTTCGAATAACCCTTGAATATTCCTAAAAAACGAAAATATCCGAAGCAGCCGACGCGTTTAGACCATCCGCGTTTGTATCGCCACGCCGCCTGGCCTATGGCGGGCTCTTAAGTAGAAGCTTTACCACTTCTATGCTTCGTTCGGTGAGTGAGGACATCGAAGGCCAATCCTTCCCCCATTTCCTATCCCCATGTCTCCTCCTAACTCCTTAAAAGGTCGGCAACACTCCTGTCACACCCTGGTGTTACAGTTGTTCATGGCCAGCGCTGATCGTTTACCATCGGTAACTGGCTTGCTCGTTTGCCGTCCTATATCATAAAAAAGTCTGTTTTGGGGAACACTTTAGGTGCGTTCAAAAAAAAAAAGGAGCTTCTGGAGATTTCTGTGTTCTGAGTTATCGATATAAATTGTTTCTCATACATGTATTAGGTTTCCGAATACAATGCCGTTTCGTAAATAGACGATTACATTAGAGTTGAAGGTATTATAATGACGTGTTACACCATCTACCATTTTCGGTCTAGGATGTTTCTACAGGTCTCTACCGAGACCTTACAAATATACAGCTAACATAAACTTGTCTGACCTAAAACTAAACGCCCCTTCATAACATTTACCCTCACGTAAAACGTAATTTATTTGTTATACATACGACATTAATATTCGAAATTTAATTTTCAAGAAGTTTAGCATTCAGGGCAGGAAAATACGACAGGGTAGACACATCCTTACTAATCCTTACTAATATTATAAATGCGAAAGTGAGTTTGTTTGTTACGCTTTCACGCCGTAACTACTGAACTGATCATCATGAAATTTTGCGTACAAGTTCTCTGGAGTGCGGAGAAGGACATAGGCTACTTTTTATCCCGGGAAAAAGTACTATTCCCGAGGGATCGACATTGACGCGGGCGGAGCCGCGGGCGAAAGCTAGTCATTTAATACAATTGACGCGAATGTATACTCGACAGTAAGTAGATTGATGGATCGATTTCTTGACATCCTAGTTTGCAGGCTAATCCTAATTCGCAATTAAGTCGTTTCCAATGATAATTAATATGTTTCCTCTCACACATAGAAATAATCATAATAAGTAGAGGGGCGTTTATTTTGAGATAAGACGACATATATGCAATTTAAAATAATAACAACATTCAAGGCAGCAACAAAAAGAAAGGGGGACCCTAGAGCTGACATCCATGTGGCTCAGAGAATAATAAGTGTCGCCAACCAGAGAGAATAATATGAGAGGCAACGCTGTTAGTATTTCGGGAACCCTGCCTCAATTAATGCGTTGGTCGAGTTGCATAGTGTTTATTTTTGTAACTACATATTTTGTTAATACCTTTAATATTGTAATTATTAAATGCCGAAAAGATATTGCACGTAAGATAAATCGTTATAAATATAAACTGTGTTTTAATAGGCCCGCTAAGAAAATAAGTTGGCACAACAATATCTGAGAAAACATTCCGTAATACTGAGAAGTTGACAGGAGATGGCTTTACTTACCTAACACAAAGGCCCCATGTCAAATTGTTGATTTTACTGGCGTATATTCCAGGTTTAGTTTGGATAGGTGAGTCACGAAACGAGCGGTTTTATGATAGAGGAAATCATTCGTTTTAGTGATACACTATTTTTAAAATAGCGCTTCTATTCTTGCGAGTTGAGATACAAGATGTTCACATGTCAAAAAGGCAAGGATTCCCTTGCCTTTTTGACATGTGAACATCTGTGAACATGTGAAGATTAAATACGCACATTCGCCCGTACCAATTAAAAAGTAAAACATAAAAATATAACATATTTGTACATAAATTTAACGTAGGTATTTATTTCTATAATTTTTATTGACTTATTGTTTAATAATTGTTTTGGAATTGTAGTATGTTTTGACCATTAAAATTAGATTTATTATTAGCTTTCAATTTTTGTATTATATTCCTATCTTCATATAATTTTATAATTATAATGATAATCTGACAAATTAGAATATAATGTATAAACTTCGCAACGCCTGCCTGGGTCCATGTACTTACTATCAGAATATTTACTGCAACCCATTGTTATCATGTACATGTAAGCGAGGATAAAGAAAACCCATGAATATTTATCAGAATAATAATTCTCTTCGTTGATACATATTTGTGATATTTATTATTATTGTTAATATAAAATGTAAACATTTTATTAATATTTTATCCCATTACTTGTAGATTTTCTTGTAATAAAATATACATTTCCATAATATCGGCAGCTATCCGTTAGTTTTTGAAATAATTTAATAAAAAAAATATAATAAGACTAGTAAGTACTAAAAGTACTTACCTAAATTTAACAATTTTCAATTCGTTTAGTTGAAAATAAAATAAATGTGATATGCTTATTTATAATCTATAAAATACGGAACGGAACAATACTCGTGCAGTATGCACGAGTGTGAAACGGAACAATACTCGTGCAGTATGCACGAGTGTGAAACGGAACAATACACGTGCAGTATGCACGAGTGTGCAACGGAACAATACTCGTGCAGTATGCACGAGTGTGAAACGGAACAATACTCGTGCAGTATGCACAAGTGTTAAACGGAACAATACTCATGCAGTATGCACGATTGTGAAACGGAACAATACTCGTGCAGTATGCACGAGTGTGAAACGGAACAATACTCGTGCAGTATGCACGAGTGTGAAACGGAACAATACTCGTGCAGTATGCACGAGTGTGAAACGGAACAATACTCGTGCAGTATGCACGAGTGTGAAACGGAACAATACTCGTGCAGTATGCACGAGTGTGAAACGGAACAATACTCGTGCAGTATGCACGAGTGTGAAACTGAACAATACTCGTGCATACTGCACCGTTCTGTTTTTACCATTGTTACCATACCATTATGGGTTCGATGACCTCTGTGGCCTCATGCTAGGTTGTCATAGCGTAGGCCTGGGTTCGATACCCGGTCAGGTCAAAATGGTAATGATCTTTTTCAAATTGACCTGGCTCTTTTTGGAAGTTTATCTATGTATACATGTATTTGTTATAAAATATAGTATCGCTCAGTCAGTATCCCATAACACAAGTCTCGAACTTTCTTTCGGGCTAGCTCAATCTGTGTGATTTATCTATATATATTTATTTATTTAGCCGTGTGGTTTCCGGTAGAGTAGAATAGGACCACTCCAAGTCTTCCCGTGGATGTCGTAAGAGGCGACTTAGGATATACAAGCTAAACAAAGCTCATAAACATCAATGAGACCTGTACAACCCGTCTGGCCAGCGAGGAGAGTGTAGGCCAAATCCTCTGTCTGCTCTGGCCAAGCTCCGGTAGTACGGAGAGGGTCATGCTCCTGCAGTGGAGACTAAAAAGACCTGATGATGATGATGATGATTTATTTATTTATATGGTCAAGGTGTCGTTACAAAGTTACGTTAGCTTTAAGCTCTTTGACCAACTGTGTGCCAAAACTGTCGTCCATTGAACAGATGTAATTTAATTAATACCTAATTATATAATGTTTTGCTTAAAGAGTTTATTATATTGTTGTTAAAATAAATGCCAAGATACTCATACTCAATTAAATTAACTGTACTAAACGTAATAAAATAATAAGAAAGTATGTAGTCTTATTTATTCTCTAACTCGATACTTACTGCCACTTATACCCTTTCCTTTCTAGCTGCTTGTTTCTTTCTTGTTTGTCGTGTGTATAAGTGGTCAACACTTTGTGTCAGTTTTTACAAACTGTCTAAAGGCATCTGACATAGCTTAACGACTGCCACCAATAACGACAGCCAGGGCTAACGTGCTTTTCGAAGCACAGAGGAGCTCGAGATATTTTTATATAAAAAAAAAATTGAGTTTTTATTACTCTTGTGTAACATACACAAGAGTATAAAAACTCAAAAAATTTTTTGACGTTCCCAAACACATTCACCGGGCGGCCGAAATTTTTGTGTATGGATCTGCCTATTTTTTTTGAGTTCCCATAGGAAAAGTTCTTCATATCGATGGGCTGAATCACCCCAAGGGCCCAGAACGATCAAAATTTCACCGTGTATGTACCATGTTTCGGACCCGTAAGTCATCACTGTTAATACACACTATACGATTGAAAAATGTATTACTAGCTTTCTAGCATCGCTAATACAATATCCTATGCACTCACAGCTTCCTTGCATTTGACTTGCATACGAACCGGAGCGCCTGTAATGCATGCAGACGGGAATCTGGGAATTGGATTTTGTGCTCAGTGTTTGGGTATGTCTCGTCTTTGACTGTGTTTTATATCTTGATGCATTTGCCTTGTTAGTATATTCACTACTAGCTTCCAACCACGGCTTTGCTCGTATTAATGTCGATGCAATATTCCCATTCTTAACCACATGACAATTTCAATGTCATTGTCAATCTGTCAAATGACGAGATATACGTCATTTGACGAGACATACGTTGACAGCCATGTCTTATGAGTTGCCAGGTTGGCGAATATTTTTCCCAAAATTCGTACAGCGTACGCCAACGAGATACCTGACCCCGCCAGACGGCGGGGTATATACAATTCAGGATATAGGTATACCTATATCTTGAATTTTCACTTAAACTAAAAACAATATTAATATGAAAATATATATTTAGAAAGATTTTAATGAAGACTTTCTGATTCGGATGATATTCCGGATTTGTTGCCTTGAGGTCGAGTCGCGCCACGTCGAATAGCCACCACCTCTACTTCGTAAAATTTACGCCTTTATTTGAAGAGACGTGGCGGCGACTCGACTTGGCGCGAATCGACGTGGCGCGAATCGACGTAGCGCGACTCGACGTGGCGCGAATCGACGTGGCGCGACTCGACGTGGCGTGACTCGACGTGGCGCGACTCGACGTGGCGCGACTCGACGTGGCGCGACTCGACGTGGCGCGACTCGACGTGGCGCGACTCGACGTGGCGCGAATCGACGTGGCGTGAATCGAAGTGGCGCGACTGGACGTGGCGCGAATCGACGTGGCGCGAATCGACGTCAAGGGAACAAATTGATTTTGGTGGGCTGTAGCATTAAAAGCACAAAAAGCTAAAGAAACTGTGATCGACTGCAAAGCATGGTGAGAATGGCAATATCCTTTTATGAACGAAAAATCCTTGGAAGGACTTTGACCAGCAGTGAACTTCTTACGGCTGTTATGATGATGATGTATCGTTGTCTTGTATGACATCTGTAAGAAAAGATGCAGTGGTTGGCAACGCATCAGCACCTTCTCTGGTGTTGCAGATGTCCATGGGCGACGGTGACCACTTTCCATCAGGTGGCTCGTCTGCTCGTTTGCCGTCAAATGTACATAAAAAAAACAAGCTATGCACCACAGGGTTAGTAAGTTATAAGTAAGTGGCTTTTAATACAATATCTATAGCTGCCTCTGTGGTCCAGTGGTTAAGGCAATAGCTTGTAGACCCGGGGGTCGTGGGTTCGATTCCCACGGTTTGGTTAGGACATTGCAGGCTTGAATCACCTGATTGTCTGATAATAAAGATGATTCCGTGCTTCGAAAGGCACGTTAAGCCGTTGGTCCCGGCTGCCATCTCGTTGTCGTGAGAGGTTCCACGTCAGAGGCCGAGAGGCGGGTACGAAGAACTCTGACACCAGGGTGTGCAACTGTGCATGGTCGATTAACCGTGACACCTACACGAAATGAATGAATACCATATCTCATGCTCGTTTGCCGTCAAATATACATGGGGGTATTTATGGGCGAGAGACCTCATACGGCATTTGTTGTTAAATAATACCTTATTTAGCTGGTTTCATTTGTTATGCTTTCTTTTTGGGGTTCCGTACTCAAAGGGTAAAACGGGACCCTATTAATTACGCACCGCTATCCGTCTGTCTGTCTGTCCGTCGGTCACCAGGCTGTATCTCATGAACCGCGGTAGTTAGACAGTTGAAAGTTTCACAAATGATGTGTTGCCGCTATAACAACAAATACAAGAAATTTGAATAAATTAAATATTTAAGGGGGCTCCCATACAACAAACGTGATTTTTGCTTGTTTTGCTCGCTGCTTTGCTTTGCTGTTTTAGGTAGACGCTTGAAATATTCACAGAATATTTAGTTAAACATTCTCTTTAAAAGTAAATAATTAATCAAAAATAATATTAAATTGGCTCCCATATAACAGACATAATTTTTTTTGCCGTTTTTATTAAAAATAATGGTACGGAGCCCTTTCTGCGCGAGTTCGATTCGCACTGGGCCGGTTTTCATAAAATTATTTGGCTGATACAGACTATAGACTGCATTTTTCAATCTGTACAGTGGGAGATACCCGCACACGCTGTTTCCCTTGCATTTGACTTGCAAGCGCGCCTCAAATGCATCCGGACGTGAATCTGGGAAATGCATTTTTGTACTCAGTGTTTGGATATATCTCGTCTGTAGACTGAGTTTCATATCTTGATGCATTTTCTACTTCAATTTAACTAGACATACTAGATATCAGAACTAGATGCAAACATTTTAATATAATGTACACACATTTTCAAATAATAACTACAGTTTTATTTTTAAGTGTTATATTTTGCATTCACAATATGCTATTTGATGTAATCTTATTAAATAAAGAAATAAAATATGGTGAAAAAATCAGTTGGAAGAGCGTAAGTCGTACATAGATGTAGGGTCGCAGGTTCAATTTTTTTCACCATATTTTATTTTTAATAAAAACCACAGCTTTTTTTATGTTATTACGAGTCACCTGATTGTAAGTACCTGATTTCCGCTGCCAATGGACAACTGCAACACCAGGGTGTGATAGGAGCGTTGCCGGCCTTTCGAGGAGTTGGTGATGGAGGGGAATATGGAAGAGGTGTGAAAGGATAGGCCTCCAGCTCTCTTACTTGCATAACAAAGCGTAGAAGCGGTAGAGATGTGTGCGAGGGAAAATTGTGAAATAGTTGATAATGTTATGCATTAAATAAATTAATCCCATCAATACTAACTACCTCCGTGGTCCAGTGGTTAAGGCGTTTGCCTGTAGACCCGGGGGTCGTGGGTTCGATTCCCACGGGAAGCATACTTTGTTTAGTTGTTTCCAGTTTAGTCAGTACATTGCAGGCTTGAATCACCTGATTTTCTGATAATAAGGATGATTCTGTGCCTCGGAAGGCACGTTAAGCCGTTGGTCCTGGCTGCCATCTGGTAGTCGTTAAAGGAACCGCGTCAGAGGATGAGAGGCGGTTCCGAAGAAGTCTGACACCAGGGTGTGCATGGTCGATTGATCGTGTCACCTACACGAAATGATGATGATGGCGAAAGCTAGTTTATACAAAATCATAACAAAGTTGGTCAGGATCGATACTGGACGGTGGTTGCATCATTTAGATAATGCACCTTATATTAATATGCGCTGTTTAGATGGAATATTGGAGTTGCCACAGACCTATATATATATTATACAAATCTACGGAATTAGTGATTGGATGCTGCGGTGAACAGTACACAGATAAAAAATTGGTTGCCTGTAACGTTGGTTTACGGACAATCTTTTTTTTTTTTTTTTTTTTTTTACTAAATATTGAATTAGGCATTTGTCTCCCATCTCACCTGATGGTAAGTGACGATGAAGACGAGGATGTTACATGCCTATCCAAGAGATACCCATTTATTCTACTTTTGAATGTCCCGGGACTGTACTTGTTTGGGATTGTACGTAATCATTTTACGTGATAACGGTGGAAGAGAGATAGATGCGTCACAAGCCGAACGCTTAGGCCGATCCTGCCTCTCTATCACTTGTCGGGACGTGACACTTTTTCGTGCGTGCTGCCGGCGTATTATCAATTTAAAAGATATTATCAGTTCAAAAAAGTATAGAAATAATAGGTTATTCCATTATTGTTCAAAATAAATTTTAAAATGTTACTGGTATCTTTTATCTACGACTTGCGTTCTGCAAATAAAAAATGTTTAAAATTAAAAAGTAAATTTTTTCGTCGCGCAGTTAATCTTATTTTTCATGGAATAAGCATGAAAAAAATATGAAGTACAGTTCAACTTAAATGATAACATCAAAATATTTTCTATATTATATAATGCCATAAGTAAAAACAGTGAAGAATATTGTATTTTGTTGTTATTTTAACACGGTTTCTGTTTAACTCAATACATATTGTTTTTGCATGTTCACCACTAGATGGCGCTGGATCAAAATTAGAACGCGCTATGAATGTTTTTTCTATTTTTACTTATGTTGAGCGATCCTATAGTGGTTCGAGTGTTCTTACAGTATAGTAATAAAGTGCTTAATATAACAGTGTGAGTATCAGTTAACCATTTGGTCCTTCGAGCCGGATAAACTGTGAGTAAAGTGCAAAGTGAAAATAAATACAAGTGTTAGTTTGGTTATGGACTTAGCCGAATTCGTGAGTAAAAAACACTTAGAATATTTCGCGTTCAAAAAGACTTAGAAAATTTCATGTCCAAAAAGACTTAGAAAATTTCCGAGCAAAAAAGACTTAGAAATATTTGAACTAGTTTTTGACTTAGTTTCTGGAAGTGAATTTGGACTTGTAATTTGTTTGGGACTCGTGTTGTTGTTTACTGTCAATACACTTTGTGAAATTTAAACACTATGGCGGATAAAAAACACAAACAATACATAACGCAGATAATTCAGAACTCAAATAAGATAGACAAATTACTTACGAATACGAAAAAATGTGCTAAGGAAAAAAGAACAAGGGGGTTTTTAGATTCACGAATGGAGGCGTTGCAGGAATATTGGGCTAGCTATACCAAATATTATGATGCTATTTCTGAATTGATAGATGCTGAAACTTTAGTATCTGAGTATAACTTTGATTTAGAGAAAAACTTTGAGCAAATTGAAGAATGTTATCTGGAGTTACGGTCATGGCTTAAGGATAAGTTGTTTGAACTAAAAAATGATCGAGTTGAAACCTCGAACTCTGATGTTCAGGCCGAAGGTCGGAAAATGAAACCAAAGCTTCCACCGATCTCGATTCCTCAATTTTCTGGTGATTATAATCAGTGGATGAGTTTTAGAGATTTATTCCGTTCTCTTATTCACGACAATACTCAATTGACAAAAATAGAAAAGCATCATTATCTTAAATCTAGCCTATCCGGAGAAGCAGAACAACTTTTGAAAAATTACTCTTTGACAGAAGCTAACTATGATGACGCTTGGAAAAAACTAAATGAAAGATATGAAAACAAGAGAATGATTGTCACTAACATCCTCAGTCGGTTTTTGAGTCAAAAAACATTGACATCGGAATCTGCAAAGGGTATAAAAGATCTTTTGGATACCTCAAGCCAATGTCTCACGTCCCTCACAAACTTGAATATCGATTCGTGGAATGCAATAGTAGTACACATCCTAGTCTCAAAGTTAGATATCGAATCTCACAAACTTTGGGAGCAATCATTAGAAAGTTCGACAAGCATTCCTACATATGAAGATCTAATCATATTTCTAGAAAAACGATTCCGAGCTATGGAAATGGTAAATCTCTCACAACCTCCACAAAAAGGTATTGCAAAACCTGTTCAACAATCAACTAAAGTAACAACATTTAAAAGCTTTGCCACTGAAGTTGATACCAAATGCACTTACTGCTCACAGAATCATTATATTTGCCACTGTAAAGATTTTGCCTCACTTTCTGTTGCTGAACGTCAAGATTTTATCAAGAAAAACAACACATGTTTTAATTGCCTAGTTAAAGGTCATTCAGTATTCAACTGCAGACAGAGCACCGTTTGCAAAAAGTGCGGACGTCGTCATCATACATTACTGCACATCACTTCGCCTAGGAATGACAAGTCAGTTGAATCTGATAAAGATAAGGATACCTCAAAAGGAGATAGCACTTCACCTCAGACTTCTTGCAATATCAGTGTGAACCTGAAAGCTGAAACAAAAGATGATCTGGTTATATTAGCTACTGCTATAATAAAGGTTGATTCCAGGAACAGTGGTACTTACCCATTACGAGCTCTTGTTGATCAGGGGTCGCAGGGTTCTTTTATCTCCGAGGCAGCTGCACAGTTGTTAAATCTTAATCGCACTCCAGTCTCAGGCAAAATCTCTGGAATTTCTAACACATCAGTGGTTACTACAAAGTCCATGGTCACACTTACAGTCCACTCCACAAAAGATCACGCAACAACCTTCAAGGTTAATGCATATGTTTTGAAGAAACTCACTTCATTGTTGCCTTCACGTGAATTCCCACAAGATACTTGGCCTTCATCTATGCAGTTGGATCTGGCTGATCCAAACTTTCACAAGCCAGGGTCTATTGATGTTTTACTTGGTGCCGAAGTGCATGCATACATATTACTGGAAGGCTTACACAAGTGTAATTCTCTTATTGCACTCAACTCTCGCCTGGGTTGGTTAGTATCTGGCAGAGTTTCACAAACTGATTCAACACCGCACGAACATAATATGGTCGTTATGCAAACTAAGATTGAGATGGATCAGTTACTCAGAAAATTCTGGGAGATAGAAGAGAATTTACCTCACAAAAAACCCGTCACTGATTTAGAACGTCAATGCGAAGAACACTTCAAAAATACTCACACTCGCAACTATGATGGGCGATACATTGTACGATTACCTTTTAAGGAAGATCCACCCACAAACCTTGGTGATGCCAAACCTCTTGCTATCAACCGCTTACAACAAATGGAGAAACGCTTTACACGTAAGCCTGATTTCAAGGAAGAATATCACAAATTCTTAAAGCAGTATGAATCACAAGGTCATATGAGATTGATACCTGAAACAGAATTAATATCAGAAAGGGTATACTACTTACCTCACCATGCTGTACTAAGGCCGTCGAGTCTGACCACGAAGCTACGTGTAGTCTTCGATGCGAGTGCCGCTCCTGAAAAAGGAAAAGCCTTAAATGATGAACTTCTCATAGGATGTCCGCTTCAACAAGACATTAGAGATTTGATAACTCGATGGAGACAACACAAACTATGCTTAGTCGCCGATATTCGTCAGATGTACAGGCAGATTTTAATAGCGGAAGATGATGTCGACTATCAGAGAATTGTATGGCGAGAATCTCCAACACAACCTATAAATGAATACAGACTACTTACCGTTACGTATGGGACCTCTTGTGCCCCATTTCTGGCCATTCGCACACTTCATCAATTGGCTGAAGACGAAAAGAAGGATTTCCCCACTGAAGCTGAAATCCTGAAACACGATGTCTATATGGATGATCTGATGACTGGCGCATCCACAACGGAAGAGGCTATTAGGTTGCAAAAAGGGTTGACGGAACTCTTGGCTCGCGGTGGTTTCCCATTACACAAGTGGTCCTCTAATAGTAAAGCGGTGTTGTCACAAATCCCAAACTTTGACAAATTTTCTCAAAGTGCAGTGAATATTAAGGTCGAAGACACAATTAAAACTTTAGGGATCACTTGGAATTCTGAAACGGACAATTTTGAACTCAATTTAGAATTAAAGCATTGTTTTAGCACTGTTACGAAAAGAAATGTATTATCGACCATTGCAAAGTCATTCGACCCTCTAGGTTGGCTAACGCCTTCAATCATACTACTAAAAATATTTATGCAAAAGTTGTGGTTGGCCGGCTTAGATTGGGACGAAGAGTTACCTACCGATCTTAAGAGAGAATGGATAACTTACCTTGGTCGTTTCACGCACATTGAAAACATTCAGTTTCCAAGATGGTTTGGAGTTTCCGATGACACAACTAGACGAGAACTGCATGGATTCAGTGATGCGTCATGTGCTGCCTACGCTGCAGTGGTGTACCTCAGAGTTTTAGGAGATGACGGTGAAATAAATGTTCATCTTGTTATTGCAAAATCCAAAGTTGCCCCAGTCAAACAAATTTCTCTTCCACGACTGGAACTCTGTGGTGCAGTACTTTTGGCAAAAATGATTCATCATATAAAAAATGTTTTAAATATACCCAATTCTCATGTATATACCTGGACAGACTCTACCATCGTTTTGTCTTGGCTACGAAAAACACCAAATACGTGGACTACGTTCGTTGCAAATCGCACTTCAGAAATTTTGACATTAACGAATAGTAATCAATGGCATCATGTTAGTTCCACAAACAATCCCGCTGATTTGGCATCGCGTGGAACTTATCCAAATGATTTACAGCACTCAAAACTTTGGTGGAGTGGCCCTCAATTTTTACATAATTCTAATGATATTGAACATCTTCCAGTTGATATTCCTTCGACTGACTTAGAAATGAAAGCAACTACTAAAATGTTATGTAACGTTAATTTTGTAGAAGATGGAGAAGCAAGTTCTTATTTAAAACGATTTTCAACATTGACAAAGTTAATACGTGTCACGTCTTATTGTTATCGTTTTCTTAAATTATGTAAAGCTAGGATAACTAAAAATTCATTGACTGAAACTATTTATTTGTCCTCTAATGAACTTGATGATGCTCTCAATTGCTGCATAAAAATGTCACAATCTATTTCCTTTCGAGATGAGATCTGCAGTTTATCATCAGGTAAACCAGTTAAAAAATCGAGTAAAATATATGTGCTTCATCCATTTATAGATAATAAAGGTATCGTTCGTGTTGGTGGGCGTCTCGCTGATGCAGAGATTCCAAACGATATGAAAAATCCTATTCTTTTAAGTGTTAACTGTGCTCTTTCCAAACTTATTGTTTCAAATGCACATTTGAAATCACTGCATGGAGGACACCAACTAACTCTTAATGTCATACGACAAAAATTTTGGATTATACGGGTAAAAAATCTTGTAAAAACTGTGATCCACAAGTGTATACCATGCTTTAAACAAAAAGCTAATCCGCTTGCGCCATTTATGGCCAATTTACCTAAATTTCGTATAAAACCAAGACGTTCGTTTAGTACAAGTGGTGTAGACTTTTGTGGCCCATTTACGATAAAAATGTATCCTGGCAGATGTAAAAGATTCAGTAAATCGTATGTTTGTTTATTTTTGTGCACCGTAACAAAGGCCATTCATCTGGAATTAGTCACTGACCTCACTTCAGCAGCGTTCATTGCCGCATTTCGGCGTTTTACTGCTCGACGTGGTCACTGCAAGGAAATTTGGAGTGATCATGGGACGAATTTTGTAGGCGCGTCACGCGAACTTGATCAAGCTTTTAAGGATTCACAATCTCAGACTGTCACTGAAATCTCTGAAATTCTAGCTAATGATCGTACACAATGGAAGTTCATAGTTCCTAGAGGTCCACATTTTGGAGGAATTTGGGAGTCTGCGGTTAAAAGTATTAAGGGACATTTAAAGCGGGTCATAGGACAAACGATCCTTACGTATGAAGAGCTAGCCACTCTATTATCTCAAGTCGAAGCTTGTGTGAATTCTCGTCCCCTCACGCTTATGAACTCCAACCTTGATGAACCTCTTTTGACGCCTGGTCATTTTCTTATCGGGGAGCCCTTAATCGGTGTCCCTGAGCCGTCTTTACTTGATGAAAAAATAAGCCCGTTGAATCGATGGCATATAATCCAACGTATGGTACAGTGCTTATGGCATCGTTGGAAAAATGAATATCTCACAACTTTGCAACATCGTTACAAATGGAACCGTGAGCAACCAGATCTTCCCATTGGTACTGTTGTTTTAGTAAAAGATGACACTCTTTCACCTGGAAAATGGCTTTTGGGACGCATATTTCAGAAACATCCAGCCAAAGATGGTATCACGAGAGTTGTTACATTAAAATATAAAAACAGTATTTTCAAGCGACCAATTGTAAAATTGTGTCCTCTCCCCCTGGATGAGTCTGATTCACAGTAATTTAAATAATTTGTTAGTTTTGTTATGTTATTTTCTTTTCTCACATTGTTAAGGACTTTAATCGTCCTTGGCCGGCGGAATGTTTAACTCAATACATATTGTTTTTGCATGTTCACCACTAGATGGCGCTGGATCAAAATTAGAACGCGCTATGAATGTTTTTTCTATTTTTACTTATGTTGAGCGATCCTATAGTGGTTCGAGTGTTCTTACAGTATAGTAATAAAGTGCTTAATATAACAGTGTGAGTATCAGTTAACCAGTTTCTATGCTTTAGTTATTGTTCTGAGGTTTTAAACCATGTACTAAAGTTAGTCCGCGTTGTATAATAAGACTTTTTTTTAAAATAAATATATATATAATAAATAAATATATACGGACAAATCACACAGATTGAGCTAGCCCCAAAGTAAGTTTTTATAACAAATACATATACCGCGTGATTTTGAACCTCTGAACTATACTGAAATCCTGGAATCAGAAGCCCTAATGGAATACAGAATTGCAAGAAAAAAAGGTGAAAAACGAAAAATTTTTTTTGACCTTCCATAGAAATGCGTCCAGCTGTTCGGCGACTACTGTATGGGAAACCTAATTTTTTTTATCGATTTTCCGCTTTTTTTCTTGCAATTCTATATTCCATTAGGGCTTCTGACTCCAGGATTTCAATATAGTTCAGAGGTTCAAAATCACGCGGTATAGATAGACTGTATAAATAACATAATTTCACTCAACGGTTTCAAATGAGTAAAGTCATTAAACTATGCAGCTAGGATGATTTTGCTTTTCATGTGTGTAAGTGGCCAAAACTGGTGTCAGATTTTTCAAGCTGCCTAAAGGCATCTGACATACCTTAAAGACTACCATCAATAATGACAGCCGGGACCAACTGCTTAACATTCCTTCCGAAGCATGGAGGAGCTAGAGATGTTATGCCACTTGCGGTCACCCATCACAGTGAGGACTGCGCCCAGGGTTGCTTGACATGCGTAAGCGCTTTAAATGCTCACGACCATTTAGCCATCGGGCGCATCATCATAGGAAAATACTCAACGAAAATTTAAGTTACATGTTTGTAACTTAAATTTTCGTTCATATCCAGTAAAATCAACTCGTTAAAAAGAACAAACAAAATCAACAGCCTTATTTTACTTTATTTACAACATTGTTCGTAACAAACCTTTGGGAAAGTTCCAAAAGCCCGAGGCTCGAGATCGATTCGCCCTCAAATTGAAAACTTGATAAAGAGAGCGACTTTCAGTGATTACGCGCCACTTGAGGTAGCCTCCGCGGAGGTAGGAATCGAGACGCCGTGGATGTGGCAATATTGGCGAGCTCCGTGATACAGTGGTCAACACGCCAGCCTGCGAGCCGGTGTGACATTTTAAGTGAGAAATAAGAAAATACATACGTCAACAACAGTAACTTTATTAAAGAAAGTTGAGGGGGTGAGTCCTACTTCCCTATGCTGTTATTCGTAAGTTTCTGTAGTGAGGTACTGCCGCTCCGTGAAGATGGCCTGGGTCGATCCATGGCAATATAGCGGCACTCAGCAGCCGGATAGGGACCTCGTTCTTAGTACGCGTCCTGGACGCAGGGATGTTAAGGCGTCTTCGATAACCCAAGCTTTGGACCCTGAAATATTATGTCAAGTATTAATCTTAGTGTCCTCACTATGCCCTTGACCAGCCACGCCCAGGAAAAAAACAAACGGGGAGTACCTATATTTACCTAGTAGGCATGTATGTGGCTGATGGTCAAAGAGAAAAAGTTATAGACAAAAGTAAGATGAAGTTTAAAATAATTAAATATAATAATAAATGCATTAGGTGAAGTTTTTACTAACATAATAGTACATTACCGCAGAGGCCGGAAGTAAGGGATAGCCGGACGAGTAGAGTTTTCAAGGCCGAGCGTCAGCGAGGCCTTGGCAATAAATACGAGTTCGGCAAGCCGATTCCCGGCAAAGACATGTATTGTGCTTTTCTCAATAAATGCGAGGAAATAATGAAAGACGTACTACTGGGAATAAATAAGTATGATATAAAAAACGATAATAGTATGTAAATTTTTATTTTCATATTTGTTTTACGGCATTTGGTGTTCAACGCCTTCAGACCTTCATATTTTTCAACGTTTTATCAAAAAAATTATGGTATAATTCATTTCGTTTATTCAACGGAGCTTCTGGCGTCATTTTTCACGAATCCTGGTTTGATCATAGACGACGCAGTAACGCGAGCGACCATCAGCCCGCTATGTAAATCTCTAAATCCGCACCACAGCTGCACCATCACACATTGTTCATAAACATAGCCATTTATAACACCAAATTACACCGACTTTACATTATAAAGTCCACTAGAAGCAATGTGCAAAACAATCCAAAACAACAACCTTGCAGTCCGCCGAAAATAAATAATAGTACATTCCCGCTTTATTTTCTTTTTTAATTGCAATTGTCATTTAGTGCTAAGGAAACATAGCCCATACAGCCCAGTCATATTTTACCCAAAAAATGTAATACCGTAAAAATTTACTTTCCCACGTTTTTTCTTTTTATTATTGGCATATTTTTGTTTAATTTTATACCAACATTTTAATAAAATTATTTTCATATTCATATACATATGTTCGATGAGTGCATTTTTTTATAATGTGGTAGCCATGGCTGTATGACAGTTACATAGTGCAAGTTACATAGATTGATTAAAAAGTTTTGAGCAGCGGCCAGGAATGAATTTTCATACTTACTTTCCTGGCCTAGGCCGGTAAAGTGATGGACGAGCCAAGAATTACAAACTTCGTGGCTTCATTTTACTACAATAATGCCTACATTTCCGAGCATGTTTGAGAAAAGAGAAATTTCGATCAGTCCAGGTTCTATTCCCGGGCAGGTCATGATGGAAAACAATGTTTTTCAGATTGACCTGGGTCTTGGATTTTTGTGTATATAAAAGTGTCTATTATAAAATATAGTATCGTTGAGTTAGAATCCTACGACACAAGTTCACAACTAACTGTGGGGCTAGCTCAATTTGTGTGATATTTCCACATATATTTATTGGCTTCCACTTGCACATACGAGTGTTTTCTTGTTGGATCCTCAGCTGTGATGCATCAGAACCGGGGTCTGTTAGCATTACAGCATACATGCTGTAAGTTATATGTATACAAAAAAAATAACGATCGTCTGTCTTCCGTGCTGTCTTACAAGCTGGTCTAGGAGAAAAGAAAAAAACGAAGAATGTGCCAGTTGCTTCTCTTCCCACGCAGATCGTAAAAGCCGATCGAGGCAGCAACCCATCACTATTTTGGTACCGTTTTCCACCTGATGCCCACCAACATGCTGAATGTGGCCCTCAGGACTTATAGACCTAGATTCTGTCTACCCCGCAAGGGAAAAATACGTGATACTATGTATTTATATCCGTCAGACAACGCTGGTCTGGGAGAAAAGAAAAAAACGTAGAATGTGCTAGTTGCATCTCTTCCCGCGCCCGTAGAAGGCGGTCATACGAATGGGCAAAAATCTGAAGAATCATCATGATAATAGGCGATGCGGCTAGCAACCCATCACTATTTTGATTCCTTTTACCACATTTACGCCCACCAACACGCTAACGGTCTTATGACTTTGAGCTATGTCTGCTCCGTAAGGGATAAAGACATGATAATATGTATGTATGTACTGTCAGACAAAGATGTTTGTTTGCCTGTTTCTTAGCGTAACCCTACTTTCGTAGCTCGTGCGCAGGCCCGACGCTGATTGATGTGTCTGCAGTCTCCTTAATGGATGGTGCCGATGGCGAGTACCTAGTGCTGGAAAGCCAGCACCTAGCTGATTATTTCTTCTGAAAACCAGATCATTGATCATTATCATTTCGAGTAGGTGTCACGGTCAATCGACCATGCACACCCTGGTGTCAGAGTTCTTCGGAACAGCCTCTCGGCCTCTGACGTGGTTCCTTTAACGACTACCAGATGGCAGCCGGGATCAACGGCTTAACGTGCCTTCCGAAGCACGGAATAATCTTTATTATCAGACAATCAGGTGATTCAAGCCTGCAATGTCCTAACAAAACTGGAAACAACTAAACAAAGTATGCTTCCGGTGGGAATCGAACTTACGACCCCCGGGTCAACAGGCAAACGCCTAAACCACTGTACCACCGAGGCTGTATCATTGATGTTGGATAATTACTATACTTGGCCGAGTGGTTTCCTTCCGGCAGAGTAGAATAGGACTATTCCAAGTCTTCCCATAGATGTCGTAAGAGGCGACTTAGGAAATACAAGCTCATAAACATCAATGAAACCTCTCCAACCCGTCTGGCCAGCGAGGAGTGTTTAGGCCAAATGCTCTTGCCAAGTATGGCTCCGGTAGTACTGAGAGGGTCATGCTCCTGTAGTGGAGATTAAAAAGACCTGATGATAATGAATTACTATACTATTGAGTAATTTATTGATATGAAATTATATCCTAGTCCAAACTTATTAATATTATAAATGTAAAAGTGAAATTATTTGTTTGTTTGTTCCGCCTTCACGCCCTATCTTCAGAGCCAATCGACATAAAATTTTGCATACCCGTTGTCTGGGGTACGTAAAAGGACATAGTGTACATTATATCCAGGGGAAAACGCTAGTCTCTAAATATATATAAAACTCAAAGGTGACTGACTTGACTGACATAGTGATCTATCAATGCACAGCCCAAACCACTGGACGGATCGGGCTGAAATTTGGCATGCAGGTAGATGATATGACGTAGGCATCCGTAAAGGATTTTGATCAATTCTACCTGCAAGAGGATAAAATAGGGGATGAAAGTTTGTACGAAACTTCTATACTTATTAACGCGAGCGAAGCCGCGGGCATAAAGCTAGTAATAATATAAATGAATATCATGAGACAGCGCCTTCATATTAGCACCAACATGGTGCTATCTAAGAAAGTGTTTATAAATCTGTTTCTTGGCGTATCGCTGCATTAGTGGCTCGCGGTACAGGCTCGACGCTGATCGATGTGTCTGCACCAACCTGATGGATGGCATCGACGGTACCAACTTCAGCACTGTAAGCCAGCACCCATCAGGTTATATACAGTGTGACGTAGGTAAGCTTCTATTGACCCCTCAACTCCCAAGCGGCCCATTCAAAAAATTCGGCATTTCCATACAAAAGAGTTCTGCCGCCCGGCTGGTTTGTATGGGAATGTCGATTTTTTTTAAGTTCCCAGCGTTGTTCCCTGTGGAAAAGTTGTTCATATTGATGGGCTGAGTCACCCCGTTTTGGGGACGTCCAGGGTAAATTTACACGCTGTAAACAATGAAGAGTTGTTTTATCACACATACATATTATGGCGTCTTTTTCCCTTACGGGGCAAGGCTTAGGTTTATGAGACCTAAAAGCCACATGAAGGTTCAAAAAGAAAGTTAATAGGTTCAGGTGTTACTTTGCGGAAGTCAAAGCTACATTTACTTTGATCTACATGAAGGGACTAACAGTAGTGGGTGGGCGCTGGCCAGCAATAGTTTGCATAAACTAACTGGTGGCGGAAGCACGCAAAGTAAATTGTCTCAAAGTAAATGTTCAAAAAGAAATCGAAATAGTGATGGGTTCCTAGCCTCATCGCCTACAAAGATAAATTCTCAGATTTTCGCCCATTCCTTCGATCAACTTTTACGATCTGAAAGTCGCTGGCACTGCTGTAAAGTAGATGTCATCTGGTTTTGGGGTTAAAATCAGCATGGAGACGAATTACAAATTCATTACACAAACAAATTAAACAGAACAATTTCAATTACGAATCTTGCTCAGTGACTGGAACTGAACAAATTGGGGTTTGTTAAAGTATAATAATGAAAGTAATTAAGATTTAGATTACTTTATTTGCATTTTAAATAGTTTTTGTGACAGACGATTTTTGAAAGAGGTTTTAAATTAAATTCATTAGCAATCGTCACATCCTCGTCTTCATCATCACTTACCATCAGGTGAGATGGGAGACAAATGCCTACTTCAATAATTAGTTAAAAAAAAAGTTTAACGAGTGACTCAGACCACGAATCTGAACAACTATCGTTATGGGACCAACTCCGAATTTGCAAAAAAAATTAGCTGTTTCATAGATTTTGGTCAAGTATATCCACTTTTGTATGAAAGGGCAGATAATTTTTTAGAAGTTGGTCCCATAGTGAAAGTTGTTCAGATTCGTGATCTGAGTCACTCTTTAAACGTTTTCTAATGAATTTAATTGCACCTGTATTTGCTAGCGTATATACGTGTATGTTCTATGGTACGTTCATAATTATGATTAGTTTTGCATGTCTATCGGCTGAATTATTTATCAATAACAATAATAATAAACTTTATACCCATATTACAGCATTACATAGCAAATCCTTAGGGGAGGCCTATGTCCAGCAGTGGACTTCTTGCAGCTGATATGATGATGGTTAGTTAAGACAGGACACGATTAAATGAGTTCAGCATTCACATCATATAATACTAAAGATATAAAAATAGGGGACTATATTTTTTGTCACCAAAGTTTATATTAATCATCAACTTGTATCGCTTAATAAATAGATCTATCGCCACAAAATATTTTTGTTCTCAGTTATACTAAAAGTGTTTCCAGGTATGAATTATCAAATTAATGTTAATATATTTGTAAAATAAGAGATGGATTACCAATAAAATTGTTGTTCATTAGATGAATATTAACTTCGTTCTTTTATTAATAGTTTTATTACTTAATTAATAGCTTTGTGCTCAGAATGGTAGATGTCACCAAATAAATCGATTATCGGTCCCTGACTGCGACTTCTTTTTATTTGTTAATAAATCACCAATACAGTACAGTACTTAGCTACATTTTATTTCGTTTAGTTATTGAAATAATAGTTTTCGTTACCAATTTAATACATCAATTTATAAATTTAAGGAAAATCAAAAAAATCCTTATGGCCTAGAAAAAAAAAAGGGTTTCCTTCAAAGTCAAAACCAGCGCTGATTATTCAGTGGTTGTTATTTATAACAACATATATTATGTTTTATTTACTATTCTACTAGAAATTACTACTGAAATATATTTATACTACCTGTGGAAATTAAGATCCTTGGGGAGGGGAGGCCTATGTCCAGCAGTAGACTCTTTTGGATAAAACGATGATGACGACAACCCAAATTTTTTTTGGTGCGTTATGAATTTTTAAGTGACACAATAAATGATTTATTGATGATCTCTTTAAATTAGTTTGGTTAAATACTTCCTAGGACAAACCTATTATAATACATACAAAAACATTTATTTGGTACTAGATCCTAAATCTCGATGATTTTAAGTGATTTATTGTGGAATTGATTTTATATTGTTTGGTGACCACATTTTGGTGACAAATCTACTGTTTTGCGGACGTACCCTCGACAGCCTTCGTGGTCCAGTGGTTAAGGCGTTTGCCTGTCGACCTGGGGGTCGTGGGTTCGATTCCCACCGGAAGCATACTTTGTTTAGTTGTTTCCAGTTTGGTTAGGACATTGCAGGCTTGAATCACCTGATTGTCTGATAATAAAGATGATTCCGTGCTTCGGAAGGCACGTTAAGCCGGTGGTCCCGGCTGCCATCTGGTAGTCGTTAAAGGAACCACGTCAGAGGCCGAGAGGCGGTTCCGAAGAACTCTGACACCAGGGTGTGCATGGTCGATTGACCGTGACACCTACTCGAAATGATGATGATTATTTTAGGAACACAAAACGAATTAAATTGGTGATGGCTTAAATCATACCCATAAAAATATAGAAACTAATTTCTCTAAACAAAACTGCAACCCCTCGATTGAATAGAATCCTTTGAAGAATTTCTATGTCAAGCACCAGTCTGTATCGTGCAATTTAGCGTTTTTCCATAAATGTATATTAGTCTGCTTTTGTACCTCAAATTGCTTTCATATTTTCGTGAAATTGCATATTACATGGAACGTAATGAAACTTCTTTTATGTTTTCTGCGGTTTATTACACGCGAGTAAAAGATTAAGAGCTTTTTTATTTCAAATTAACTATCTGGAATATTACTTACAATACTCTTACTAGTCTACTTGTAGCCCGTCAATATGAAAAACAAAATCACAACTCGAAAAAAGCTATATTTGCATACAAAAGTTAGACAGCTCCGTGGCGCAGTGGTTAACACGCCAGCCTGCGACACGGAGTGCCCGGGTTCGATCCCCGGCCAGGCCAAGATGGAAAATGATCTTTTTCAGATTGGCCTGGGTCTTGGATGTTTATTTATATATGTATTTGTTATAATTGTTTATCTGTGTGATTTGTCCATATATATTTATTATTTATTTATTTATTATCTATACATATAATAAAACAGTAAAAATATTTTGTCTGTACATTTAGAATTTTTGACTGAAATGGATAGAGGGACACTTAAAAAGAATAACAGAAAGCAAAAATTTTTTTTTTTTTAATTTCTTATCTGTCAATCTGTCTGTCTGTCGGTCTGTCGGTATGTGTACATTTAGAATTTTTGACTGAAATGGATAGAGAGACACTTAAAAAAGAATAACAGAAAACAATTTTTTTTTTTTAATTTCTTGTCTGTCTGTCTGTCTGTATGTATGATCACGTTACAACATTATCTCCGAAAATACTGAACCGATTTACTTCAAACTTTCACCAATTGCTTTGTTTTAACTCAGCAAAACATTTAAAGTTTGATTCATCAAAATCTGTTCATTAAAAAAAAGTTATCGTCATTTGAATGAACTCAAGGCATGAGTTTATATCAACGCAACCGAAACTGCTGCACCTAGAAACTTGAAATTTGGTACAGGGGGTCTTTTAATGACGTGAATTCCGGGAAATTCTACTGTTCCCGAGGGATCGACACTAACGCGGGCGGAGCCGCGGGCAACAGCTAGTTATAAAATCATCGTTATAGCATTAGCATCGTTGAGTTAGTATTCCATAACATAAGTCTCGAACTTACCTTGGGGCTAGCAATCTGTGTGATTTGTCCGTATATATTTATTATAAAAGTGTTCCAGCCAGGTAATTTTTACAAATTACCTGTGTTTTACCTATTTGAGGCCTTATTTTGTACACTTTTTCTACATCATTTTCAATTATGTAAAAAAAGTGTACTAAATTTCAACTTAATCGGTCCAGTAGATTCGGAATATATTAGCTGTGTGTGACCGACGGACAGACAGACAACCGAGTGATCCTATAAGGGTTCCGTTTTGTTCATCGGTTGTATGGAACCCTAAAAGTAAGTTCACAGTTTGAAATGAAGTTTAATATAATTATAATTACAAGTATTCAAATTACGCCCTAAAAACGTTATTTTAATTTCCCTAAAGACTAACGAAAGCCGTTAATTTACGAATCCTTCAACAGAAATTCTATAACAGTTTTATAACTCATATTTATTTATATATAACAATTTATTTGAAATCTCGATAAAATTTTAATAGCAATATAGACACGCGGGAGCGTTTCAAGCCAAGTTCAAGGCAAAAAATTACGCGCAGCATCCGTCTGTTACACTAAATGATTGACCCCTCCATATCTCATAATTTATTTAACGTAGACACACCAAGTTTAGATTGTATATTGAGATCCATAGATGAAGTAATTCTCAAAATTTTATAAACATAGCTAACATTTATATAGATAACAAAATCAAAAAATAATATTTAAGTGACTGAACGACTGACATCAGATTAAAAATCTAATACACCTGATGATCTAGCAATCTCACATTTAGTATTCAGCTAGGTAGGCTAATATGTATACAAAGTAATAATAGAAAACGGTGAATTCCAAAGTTATTTTTTAGTTGTAGGGAAACACTTGGAGCATGTATGTATGTCAATGTAGTATCACGTCTTTTTCCCTTGCGTGGTGGACAGAGATTTTTTTTTTAGATTTTCGGTTCTATAAAACCCAAAGGCCACGATTAGCATGTTGGTGGGCATTACGTGGAAAACGCTATCAAAAAAGTGAGAAACTTAGAGCAATTTTTAAAATTATGATATCAAAAATTTCTTTTGTGGACTTTAATTACTTCTGATTTTGAGTAATAACAAATCGTTGACATCTCGGTTCGATAGATGTCAACTGACCCTCAACATTAGACTTGGCTAGTTTTCACAAAGCTACTAGTTCTATTTGGTTAATCAATATCATCTTTATGTTATACGCAAGTCATTATTTTATATTGTAAGGTTCTATTATTCTATATATTTTTGAATCTATGGCACAAACACCAGCCAGATCAAATGTTGAAGTACAATAGACATCTACAGAACTTGGCGCCCATTTAGATCTTAAGACTTTTGTCAATCAAGTCGACAACTACAACGTAGATACTCTTAATAAATTAAAAAATTAAAAATGGTAAAAACACTTTTCATGCGGGCAGGACTTGAACCGGCGACCTAGGTCTATGTACAGTCAGCCAAGGAGATATCTGACCCCCCTACAACAGCGCCATTTTTCGCAAACTAAAGAACCATCCGTGGTTTAAACCCAAAGATAAAAATATACAAGTGTAATATCCTTTGCGACTAGTGCCATCTATTGAATTGTGCATGAACAAATAAGGTTAATAAGCAGAAATCTGATACCTATGATGACTAATGCCATCTATTCGATTTTTGATAAATAAAACAAGCCCTAGCATACGATACGCTTATTTCAAAGATACTTCAATAGTTAGATGTGGCGCAGTAGTGGTAGGCACTACGGTTTAATAGTTAGTGTGTTTATGAGGGAACAGGTTCAAATCCTCCAAAGCTTTTTATTTTTTACAAATATCACCAACTTCGTATTGTGATGTTGGTGTAATTTTGGTTGTTTTAACATAATGTTACCGAGCTAATATAAACTGTTAATAAAAAGTATTTTAAATTTTTAATTACTCTATTACATCAAAAAAAATAACAGTGAAATAAATACCTGCCTACTTCATTCAAACTATGATTAATCTTCTGTAGAGAGAACCAACATGTTACTTAGTAGGTGACAATTTACATCTCTCAACATTTTTTTAATCATAGTATTATATTTTTTTAAATGTGTAGGTTCAAATAGTGCTATGTGAATAACTTTGCTTCGATAATAGTATAAGAATGAATATGTAAACCTATGGCATTAAATGAATTTTAATATGGGAGAGGGTGACCCCCATTTTGAAGCTTTTGTTCAAGTCTATTTGTCATTTCACTTACCATGTTAGATCAGATCACATATCACTTATGCGCATATTTATTAATTTAGTATAACCTCTTTGTCTAAATTGATTTAAGTTCAAACTTTACTCGTGTCTCGTGTCCCAGTTAAGCACTATTTGACCCTACAATCTGGGATTTTAATTGGTCACTCAATAACAGTTAGATCACAGAACAATTGTCTTAAATAAAATATATTCTACATTGCACACTGTTGGAATCACCACATCTCATAAATTTTCCAAGTATTTTTCTTTATTCATCCGGCCGCCGAATTCTACCAGCTCCCCTGGGCCCATTGAAGACATCTGTCCCCAATAACCTGCAAAACAATAATACGATCAGTTACCTAATAATCTACACTGCGTAATACACTAGGTATTAAATATTATTATTATTTTACTTAACTATTTAATAAATATTTTTACCTAATGTTATCCTGCCACTGTTCTCAAAGGCAAATTATTTTGATGGCTATACGCTGGCCATGTCTTCTCCGCAATATTTTTCTGCCATCATCATTAGACTTAAAACTTTTTTCATCAGAATAAAATACGATCTCGTTCTTGTTGAATGTTTCCTCACTGTTTCAATTGAAATATTATATGTTACGCCAGTTGATCGAGTCTTCTTAAATCTCCGAATCCACAAACGGACGGTGTTTCTCTGTAAGAGATAAATTTATCTTAGACATTTATCACAAACCCTATGTTTTACGGAACAAAAAATAGTGTGACAATTAAGTAAGTATATTAAATACTTATAATTTCTACTTACCGCGATACCTAACTCTCTAGATATAGATACTTTAAATACTGTGGTTGTCTTCACAATAAAAAAAAAAAAATATCTTTATTTCAGACTATCATTTGTCCATATTAAAGAGTGAAACAAAAGAGATGTACAACAATTAGAATATTTAGCCAATTTTAACTAAAATACAATCAATAATTCACTAAATACACATAATAACTATGTCTTCAGTTGCCTGCAGCCTTCACATGTAAAGCCGTGAATGAGGCAAAGAGAGAATTATCGAACCTACCTGCTATCATTTTCATAATGCTGTTTTGGCTTCCCCGGATTCTGTGTAATAACGATGCAGACTTTTTTCTCATAAGAGCATAAAAGTCTTCCACCCTTGCATCAGCAAACATGCCTGAAGCACTACAGAAACGGGGAAGCCCAAACAAGGACCTAAATATATTATTATATAAAATTCGTAATGTATTATATGATTTTTGAGTAAAGTTGAACCAAAGACCACTTGTATAAAACGTCTGACAGTATGATTTAAATAAGGTTACCTTCACTTCGGCTGTACATCTAGAAAACCTTTGTCTTATCATATTTCCCCGTATTGCCAATGCCCTACGTTCCCTCTCCAAATCCAGGCTATCATCTAGTGTGTCAGTGACAACATGCCCTAAATATTTGAACTGATCAACACGCACCAAAGGTACACTGTTCAGAAGCAGTGGAGGCACTTTATTTGGTAATTTCATACGGCCCCTGAAAACCATAAAAACGCTCTTCTCAACATTATACCTCAAACCATGTGCATCAGCAAAGGCTTCACATATACTTAAAAGCTTTTTTAAACCACCCATTGATGGACTGAGCAGCACCATGTCATCAGCATAGCTGAGATTATTTACACATACATTATCTACGAAGCAACATGAGTACTGCTCAGCTCACCAATGAGGTTGTTGACATATGCATTGAATAGCAAAGGAAAAGTCAACCCACCCTGTCTTACACCACATTCAAGAGAGTACTGCTCAGAGTAGCCACTGCCCCATTTAACAATATTCTTTTGATTGTCATACCAATAAGAAAGCATATTTATAATTTCATCAGACACACCAGCTTCTTTCAGTTTCGACCATAGCTTATTATAATCAACCAAGTCGAAAGCCTTGGATAAGTCCAAAAAGCAGGCATAAATATGCGTTTTTCTCTTCACATAGTATTCAACAGTGTATTTCAGAGCCAAAATAGCGCTTTCAGTAGATAAACCCTCTCTAAAGCTAAACTGGGTATCATTGAGTTTGATATGATTAATGAGATGACTATTAATCACACTATCCAACACTTTAGCTAAAGTTGTAGCAAGAGATATTAGTCTATAATTATTAACATCAGTTATGTCACCCATACGATTCTTAACTATCGGAATAACAACTGTTCTCATAATATTAGGTGGTAGATGACAATGTCGAATACAGAAGGTATATAACATTGATAATACCCTATATACATGTATACCAGCATGCTGTAAGTGTTCAATACTCAGCCCATCATGACCCGGTGATTTACCTTTTTTCATACTCTCAATACATTTCCGTACCTCTGCACTGGATACACCCATAGGTACACCACCTGGCCATGATGAAGGCTCAGTCTTGCCCACCCTTTCTGCTAGTGACTTAACCATAAAGTGATTTTTGAAAATATTTGCAATTTCTACATCCTTGTTTGAACCCCCCACACAAGCTGACAATTTATTATTACTATTTAATTTTTTTGTACATTTCCAAAAAGTTTTAAAGTTTTTATTGGCATGCTCCTTTGCAAGGATCTCCATTTTAAGTTTATCTTGATTATTTTGACAAAACTTGAGCCTAGATTTAAATATTTTCCTACTCATACACATATTATCATACAACGGACCATTACAAGGCTTACCGGCCAAAATATACATTTCATAGTGCTCTCTAGCTTGCTTATGAGCCTCATGTACATGCTTATTCCACCCTAAATTTTTTTTACCTTTGAAGGCTGTACTTTTACAGTACAGACTTTCTGAAGCTGCTTGTTGAAAAATATTAACAATTTTATCATAGTAGTTGTCAATTACAATTTTGTGAGCCGGATCCTGACATAGTCTATCAGCACAGTTGACAAACTGCTCAGGGAAATCTAAACTTCGAAGTTTATCATTACATATAGCATTATATCTTTTAATTATCTCAGGATCTCTGTTTCCCCAGATAATCCTATTATCTATTGTATAAAATTTACTGAAAGTTTTTATTCCAACTGATCCAAAATCACACTCTATTTGGAGTGGAAAGTGATCGGACCAATAGACATCATATAGTACTTTAACATTTGTCACAGTTTGCCACCCTGACTGACTTACCAAACAATGATCAAGCCAACGTTTACATCCAGAAATCTCACTCACAAAGGTATATGTTTCCGAAGAAATGCCCAGCTTCAATATATCTGCACATACCCAATCATTTTCAGTACAAAAGCTTAACATTTCTTCACCAAACATTGTACCCGGGTGGGCATTAAAGTCCCCTAATATAAATGTAGCATCAACACTATTATTTTCCTCTACAATAGCTGTTAGCTCACCCATACATTCAACAAACAAAGGTAAGTTAGGCTTACTCTCAGTCGGCATATACACACTGAACACAAGTATCTCACGATTTGATAAGGTAGTTGCTTTGTTACAAATTATGCGATCACTGACACACTTGACAATTGACACATTTTTAAATGCACTGTTACGCCACAATATGGCCACGCCGCCATACGGCCTACCCCTGAAGACCTCTGCAGACATGTCGATTGCTGATTTTCCAGTGTAACTAAAGTTATTATCTATATCCGCTAGTAACGGAACGTCAAATGGCCAGAGCCATGTTTCCTGGAGGGCAACTATGTCAGCTGTCTTACATAAGGATCGCACACATTCCAAACTTCTTTTTATATTCTTGCAATTGTAGCTTATAAATATGTTGTTCCCTTGAGAGGACTTATCCATAAATTAGGTAGGTGTAATGGGTGCAGTCTTGTCCGTCGCAGACGCCGCTTGATCATGGCGCCTCCTAAGAAACACGTATCGGCGAAACGTGATGCCATCAGGCCATAAACCATCATTCAAAAATACGTCCACTTTGTGTTTCGGAACAAACACTTTAAATGCTTGGTAAGGACGTTCTTTTCGCATTGAGACTTTCTCCAGTTCAACTTGCAGCTTCAATTTCTCCATTATGTAATCACTGATATCCGATGCACAGGTAGCCATATCTACGTTTGAGATAAACAATGGAATCTTGACTTCGGCTGACTTGAACTTATTATTTGCCTCAATCGCCGCCTTTCCAGTCTTGCCTATAAATCTGTTCTATACAATACACTATTAGCTTTCACAAAATCTGCTATATAAGATGAAACGGGATGCCTAATAACTGGTGGGGTTTTGGATCACTAAACAGTAATCGCAGTATCTTGAATATAATTGTGACGCGAGTGAACAATATTTTTGATTAGTTGGTATCAGGTATAAATAAATCTGATAGATTACCCTCAATTTATTTGTTAAAGCAATGCATTGCAGTTGGTGACAATGATGTCATAGCAGTAGAAATAGATAGCCAATTTCGCCCGAGATGTCATATCGTCGGTTGGCGTATTGAGATGAGCGCTAGCTCCTCAAGTCGTAGGTCCATGGTTCGAATCGAACTTTACGTAGGATTGTTTTTGATTCTTTCTTGTTCTTACCATTGATGATTACTTGAATTATTAGCTGGGATTATTAGAAATACAAAATTTGCAACTGAGCAGGTTATCAGAATCACGTTTATACTAGCAGTTGTCTGTCTACTTGCCAAAAATCACGGTAGGTGGCGCTTCACAGCAAAGTGTGAATTTACGTTTTAAAAGTCAGGGGGTCAGGTATCTGCTTGGCCGACTGTACGACCTATGCTCTGCCATCTGAGCTAACGCACAATTCAATCTCGGCGCCGAAATTCTCCACCATATCCCATTTCCTCTTATACGTATTAAGGCTTACGTCACCTACACAACTACCCGACTTTTACAAGTGAGGTATTTGATTTAACTCAATTTGAAAATCAACTTATATATAGGAAGCCATGCATTATTTTTATAAGTGTTTTATTTTGCATTCACAATGCTATTTTGATATACTCTTAATAAATTAAGAAATAAAATATATTTTTTTTACAACGTAAATATTACAATATTGAACTTGACTCACATGTTCATATTTATCTTTTTGTAGCGATTTTCTTTACTTCAATTATCACGTTTGTTAGGCATAAATGATGTAAAGCACCCCGCGACAAGGTTACATCAATATCAGTATCGTGTCAGCGTAGTATAATTAACGACGTCCCGACAATGTCATATCGGTCAAATGTAAGTTAAAAACGTCAGCGTTTATCTAAACTCTTGTAAGCTTGTCTTGCAAGTCTATTGAATGAATTTATTAGATAATAGATTGAGCCTATATACAGATTAACAATGACATCTTTGATAATTCAAAATTATTGATGTACATGTAAAAAGTTCATTGCGTTAGGCATTAAAAATTAAAAAATATGTCATTGATATATATAAAGTACCACAGATTTAGAAAAAAAATGGCGTAGTACATAATTATAGTGTGTAATACATAATTTGTGCCTTAAAATATAAAAATATCATTAAATATGACACTGTTATATCTACATATAAGGCGCTTTACTAAACTATAGAAACTATATTAAAAAAAGATTAAGTAAGGATTTTCTTTATTTGTGTTACTGAATATCACGATATCACATCTCACAAAAGCAGTTTATTAGGTTTTTCTGAGATATTAAAACTTGATATGTGCTACATTTGATTTTTTATTTTTTTACTAAAGTCTATAATGATCTATGTTAATAGAATAAAACTCTTATCGTCGTCTATCTTTCATGCTGGTCTGAGAGAAAAGAAAAAAACGTAGAATGTGCCAGCTGCTTCTCTTCTCGCGTAGACCGTAGCAGCCGGTCACGGGAATGGACGAAAATCTAAAGAATGATGACAATATGCGTCCACCAGCACGCTAAACATGTCCTTTCGCTCCATTAAATTAGAAAAACTATGAAAACAACATTGCGCTCAAAAACTGGCACCACGCAAAGTAGCTCAAAGCGGGTGGGGCTTAAAAAGTAGATTTTTCGCGAACTAGTCTGCCGCGCGCTCCGTGGTGGAAGGACGCGTCGATAAAAGCATTTCACAATATTTTTTTTGTGAATATCGTCGAAATCTTACCGAATTAAGAAAAAAATTAATAGTAAAGTGGTGCAGGAAACACAACGAAAGACGGAAAAGTGACACTGGAGTAACTTATCATTGGCGAGCAAAATATTTTTCATTTAGGTAGGGTAAGTTGCGGCGAGCTGCTAACCTATCTATTCCGCTATGTTGACACCATAGCATTCATTAGATATGTTGACACCGCTCCGTGACCTTGACGCGGCCAATCGCCAACTAGCTTTGTCTATGAAGGCGTAAGTTTTTCGTTGTGATTTGAGTTAAGTTTGTTTGCATAAATGAGACTGATATTGAATTTTAAGTTGTATGAGACTTCCATATTTTTTCTAATTCAATGTTTCTCTTTTATGACTTGGCTCTGTCTGTAAGGGATAGAGAGGTGATAATATGTATGCATGAGTATTTCTATGTAAATTTTATTTTATTTTTAAACTGTTATAATAAAAATACGGATTTAAAACACAGATTTGTTGACTAGCAAACTACGCTACCAAAACACGATTAAACTGAAGAAGATTGGATTGCGCACCCCGCGACCAGTGACACCCAAAACTATAAATCATAAATTCATAAATCATATTGTTATTGGGGGCGTGAAATAGCCTGTGTTATTAAATATGAAGCTATTTGTTATTTATTTACCATAGAGTGGGCGCAATATGAGCATTTTGTCGCTCTCGTTATAAAGCTCTAAATATGTGTTCGAGGCTAATTTCATGAATTATAAATATATTGTTGAATTTAAGAGTAAATTCATTAAAACAATATACCGGGTGTTACAAAACTACGAAATAATATTTCAGGGGCATAGTCAGTCCATAATATTAAACAACTTTCCCCATGGGACAAACTTCGAAACATGTAAAGAAAAATTCGATCTCCAATACAAAATAAGCATTCAGCTGATCGACTTTCTATGGAAGGTCAAAACATTATTTTTATTTTTCGATGTATGTTCCCTGGGGATAGTTGTTTAATATCATGGACTGATCAAGCCCCTTAAATATTATTTCGTAGTTTTGTAACACCCGGTATAAAGAAAACCCTGTTCGATGCTACAAGGAGTGATTCAGCCCGTTGATATGAACAACTTTTCCTATGGGAACAATGTTTGAAATTAAGTAATTATAAATACTCGTGGTGGGTGTCTATAGGGCAGGGGTAGTAGAACTTTAAGTTCGGGTCTTAAGCTCGTTCTACTACAATTATATGTTTTAGTTACCCCAGATACAGATGCAGTACGTAATAATACACTCACAGTAAGCAATAAAAAAGATGGCTCTGGTATGACAGAGAGGGTCATGCTCCTACAGTGGAGACTAAAAAGACCTGATGATGATGATGAAGCAATAAAAATCACCTGTCATTAATATTATGTGATATAATGAACACAAAAAATAATTCAACGAAAGTCTAGTATGAAGATGTTTTAACGTACTTAATAAAAATAAAGATAAAGCTAGAGTTTTATTCAGCTTCATTAGAACAAAATAATTCATCATCCTCGATAACAGATCATTACACCGATTTATTTACTTATATTTTGACTGCTGAGTAGGATTGATGAGAGTTGTATAAGTCTAAGTGAACATAAACACAGGTATCAAAGTTTTAATTACGATGCTCTTGTTTTAATGTCCTGTGACTCTCGCACTATAATCTATATCTATACATATAATAAAACAGTAAAAATATCTGTACATTTAGAATTTTTGACTGAAATGGATAGAGGGACACCTAAAAGGAATAATAGAAAGCAAAAAAATTTTTTTGGAATTTTTTGTCTGTCTGTCTGTCTGTCGTCTGTATGTATGATCACGATTATCTCCGAAAATACTGATCCGATTTACTTCAAACTTTCACCAATTGCTTTGTTTTAACTTAGCAAAACATTTAAAGTTTGTTTCATCAAAATCGGTTCATTAAAAAAGTGAGAGTCATTTGAATGAACTCAAGGCATGAGTTTGCCTACAAATATATAGCAAAAACAAATTAAAATAATAAGTGACATAAGAAAATTAAAATCCAAAGTCAATTCATCATCATTATACGACAGCATTATACCTAGCCATACTATCCATAGTAATCCATACTAATAAAAAAGGAGAAGCTGACTGACTGACATATCAACGCAGGGCCTAAACTATAAGGGTTAGAAACTTGAAATTTTGCACAGAGGTTCCTTTTATAACGTAGAGGAAAACCAAGAAAGGATTTTTGGAAATTCATCTCCTAAGGGGGTAAAACGGGTTGCAAAGTTAGTATGGAACTTTGCCGTTTTTGAAGTTATTCAATGAAATTCAGCATGAAGGTTCTTTACTGATAGGTATGAAACACGAATAAAATATTTTACTCAAGGGGTAAAATTGCACCCCTATTTTACTCCCTTAAGGGGGTAAAATAGGGGTGCAAAGTAAGCGTGAAACTTTGTCATTTTTGAAGTTAGTCGAATGAAATTCAGCATGAAGATTCTTTACTGAAAGGCATGAAACACGAGTAAAATACTTTTCTCATCATCCCTTAAGGGGGTATAACGGGGATGCAAGGTTAGTATAAAACTTTCCGATTTAGAAGTTATTCAATTGAAATTCAATATTAAGGTGTTTCATTGAAAGTCATGAACTAATGTATTCCGGGTAATTCTACTGTTCCTGAGAAATCGACACTTACGCAGGCGGAGCTGCGGGCCAAAGGCAAACCTGACTTATATATCAACGCACAGCCGAAACTACTGTGCCCAGAAACTTGAAATTTGGTACAGGGATTCTTTTTATGGTGTAAATGAGCACTAAGAAAGGATTTTTAGAAAATTAAGGGGGTGGAGTTTATATGGAATTTTCTAATTTCTGGACTTAGAAGTTTGAAAGTAGGTACACAAGTTCTCAATTAAAATTAAAAAAGGATCTGTTTAAGTAAACCAGACAACATTCTCCCTTGAAGGGGCAAAAAGGGTAAAGTTTGTATGGAATTTTTCCATTTCTAGACTTAGAATATAAAAATAGGTATATAAGTTCTCGATTACAATTAAAAAGATATGTGTAGGTGAAATGTATGAAATCCCCTCCTTAAGGGGCAACATTTGGGGATAAAGTTTGTGTGGACATTTTCTCATTTCTGGACGTTCTGGATTACAATTAATAAGATGTATGTAGGTAAAACCGACGAAATTTTTGCCTGAAGGGATAAAATAGGGGATTAAAGTTAGTATGGATTTTTTTTTATTTCTAGACTTAGAAGTATGCAAATAGGTATAGAAGTCCACGGTGACAATTAAAAAGATCTATGCAGGTGAAATGTAGAAAATTCCCCTGTATGTAATAATTCTCATTTCTGGACTTACACTTATGAAAATAAGTACTTATATATGTTTACATTATAATTAAAAAGATCAGTGTAGTTAAAATGGACGAAATTTCCCCTTGAAGGGGTAAAATAGGTATGGTAAAGTTTGTATGGATTTTTTTTATTTTTAGACTTAGAAATATGACAATAAGTAGGTATATAAGTTCTCCATTACAATAAAAAAATATCTGTGTAGGTGAAATGGGCAAAATCCTCTCCTTAAGGGCTAAAGATCTATGCAGGTGACATGTATTAAATTTCCCCTTAAGAGGAAAAAGCAGAGGGGCAGGTGTTTGAATGGGATTTTTATCATTTCTACTGTTCCCAAGGGAACGACATTAACGCGGGCGTAGCCGCAGGCATAAGCTAGTTGCTAAATTCGGAAGCTGTAAGAAATAAGATTGAGTTTTTTATAAAGCTTTAATTATAAGAAACTAGCTTTCGCCCGCGGCTCCGCCCGCGTCAGTGTCGATCCCTCGGGAATAGTACTTTTTCCCGGGATAAAAAGTAGCCTTTGTCCTTCTCGGTACTCCAGAAAACTTGTATGCAAAATTTCATGATGATGGCTTCAGTAGTTATGGCGTGAAAGCGTTACAAACAAACAAACTCACTTTCGCATTTATAATATTAGTTAGGAAATATTAGTTAGGATACGAATATAACACTTATTTGCATAACAATAAAAGCATTTATATAGTAATACCTAATTATATACTGAGATGTCATAATCCAAATAGGTAACTATTTGGTCCAAATTAGTCAACAATTAAAAGAAATGTAGAAAAAATCATGAATTAATTTTCTATTCCTTTTTTCTACATTAAATGAAATGTAACACAAATAATTCAAAAGAGAACATACAAAATGGTTACCATTTTCTTTTAGATAATTGTAGCACATTGACAACTGGTACGTATATACCAGATTTACCGAAGTTCAACTAAATATGAATACAGGTCGTAATATATTAAGTGTACATCTTAGGTAATTGTTTATTCAACTTAAGTAGAACACAACTATTCATCTTAATTGCAAACAAATCCTGAGAACGCTATATTCACTCCTATTTTTGAGCTGACTCGACTACACTTGTCTAAGTCTGGGTAAATATTATACCAAAGCCCTCCCTACACTTTATTGTAGTTTATTTAGCGTATAGCATATATGAGACCTTTGTTGGTGCCACAGATGTTTTACAAACTGCGAAAAGGCATGCTAACTCCTTCTTCCTTCTACCTCCATGTAGTCTGTTCTCCTCCCGCGCAGATTGATATTTATTTTTCGGGTGTGTTAGTAGCCAACACTGGTATTAGATTTTTCAAGGCACCGACTGTCATCAATGATGATAGCCGGGACCAACGAGTTAACGTAACTTCCGAAATACGAAGGCACCCATCCTAATGGGGACTGCGCCCGGGGTTGCTTATCATGCGTAAGTGCTAATAATGCTCACACCCACTGAGTTATCAATCATGCTCCTTCGGGCACAGATTGTATAAAACAATCTTGGGAATAGGCAAAAAACAATGGGCGATGCTATCATTGCTTTGATTCTAGGATTCTAACCAATACGTTTTTAGTCCTTTACAGGGTAGATAGAGCATATATAACAGGGTAGATAGAGCATATATATCTATATATGCTCTATCTACCCTGTAAAGGACTAAAAGCACCGAAATCTTTTACTTTACTCATCATGATCATCAGGTTTTAGTCTCCACTGCAGGAGCATGATGACCCTCTCTGCCCTACCGGAGCCATACTTGGCCAGAGCAGACAGAGGATTTGGCCTACATTCTCCTCGCTGGCCAGACGGGTTGGAGAGGTCTCAATGATGTTTATGAGCTTTGTTTAGCTTGTATTTCCTAAGTCGCCTCTTACAACCTCCATGGGAAGACTAGGAGAAGTCCTTTTCTACTCTGCCGGAAACCTCACGGCTAACAAGGTTACTTTACTCAATACTGGCTAAATACCTCACGACGCGTAAAAGCCATAAAACAAAAAATAAAGCTTTGCCTTATCTATTGATAGCTCCGTGGCGCAGTGGTTAACACGCTAGCCTGCGACACGGAGTGCCCGGGTTCGATCCCCGGCCAGGTCAAGATTGGAAAATGATCTTTTTCAGATTGGCCTGGGTCTTGGATGTTTATCTATATATTTATTTGTTATAAAATATAGTATCGTTGAGTTAGTATCCCATAACACAAGTCTCGAACTTACCTTGGGGCTAGCTCCAAGGGCTAGCTCAATTTGTGTGATTTGTCCGTATATATTTATTTATTATTTATTATCTATTGACAAGCTTACAATGAGCCTTATAAAGGACGCGTTTACGTTTCAGTAAATGAAGTAAACAAAGTGTTTATTTTGTTCAGTAGAAATAAACAATTCATGAGTACTGAGCAAACAGATCGTAAGACTGACTACGAGTGGAATATCTTTACCTAAGTCTGAGTAAATATTATCATTGGACCTAAGTTTATCTTTTCCTTTTGTTTCGAGTTATGCCTACACTAACTTATGCCGTCTTACAAGTATAATAAAACAAAGATTAAGCACTTTGTTGAAACTATAAGCGAACAAAAACAAACAAAATATACAACGTGGAACCATTTTCTATACTAGATCATTATTGTATAAGGAAATTAAAATAACAGTCAATAACAAAAAAGAAATTCGGCAATTCCATACAAAAGTGTGCAGCCGCCCGGGCAATTTGTATAGGAGTGTTGAATTTTATTTTGGTTTTATGACTGTTTTAATTTAATTATAATTTAGTGATCTGGTATAGCCCGTGGTTCGATTTATTACCCCTATACCCCTTCCATGTTGTATACATAATCATCATCTCAGGTGCAAAAAGTTCACTGATAGACATAAGCCTCCCCAAATCCCCGCTCGATCGCTAACATAACGTGTTCCACAAAAATATGTAAATTAAAATTGTATATAACATGACATCAGAAAAAAAAGAAAAGATAAAAATATTAAATATCATACAAAGCCCTTCAGGTAAGTAGGCGACCAATACTGTTGAAAAGAGTTTCTTCCGGCGTCTTCTTCTCTGCAGTGGTCGGTTCCGAAACGCTAGTAGTTTGTAGCTTTTGAATAATAATTAATAATTTGAATATAATATAATCATATTATTTAAAATGTGAATTGACGTGAAAAAGTGCCTGAAAAGGCCTATTTGTTGAATAAATCTTTGAATCAAAGGGAGATTTTATTTACCATTTTCACCACGCTTGGTAGATGGGTTGGTGGGCGCAGTTTATTTGGCTCATCTCGGTTCTGAAGCTATTGCCCATCGAAACCGCTTTTTAAGCGAAGGAAGCGAGAGTTGGGATGCTACTTGCATCGATTGGGGATAAGTAAAAAGCAGCTTGAGGAGCCGGACGCGCGTCTCCGATGCTATAACCGGATTATTAGCGCTTGTAATTGTTAAGAGCGCACCAATGCGGCCCGGCTGAAGCCATTTCGCACCCCGCGCCCCGCGCGAAAGCAGGATAGATCTAATGACCGTAACGCGTAAAAAATGAGAAGAAGATAGTGGGTAGGCACAAGCGGGTGTCCTAGAATTAACGGGCGTAAGCGCCAAATCACTTAATTGTTATTTAAAATAAAAGTACGAGGTTAATGAGTAAAAAAACTTTGCCAGATTTTAGAACTAGTTATTGCTAAGCTAGGAAACTAAAAATCATTTCTAAAGACCTTAGGGTTTCGCCGTTCTGACCACAAAAATCAAATAAAGGGGCTATGTTTGCAAAATAAAAGTATCGAGGCTTTTGTTATTAATCGTGTTTTCAGGTTGGACAGTTTTAAGAAAATATGTTGAAGTTTTATATATAATAAATAACAGGCATGTAGTCGTTATAGATATAGACATCTAGACGAATGTTCATTGACAAGTTTCGCATTCGTGCCCTCTTAAGGATCCTGGTCGTTGTTCAGGATGGTAGACCACAAATGTCATAAAAATATTAATAGCACCACCGTGGTCCGTAAGGCACGTTAAGCCGCTGGTCTCGGCTATCAATAGATGCTACTTAATAAATAGCTTATTCAGTCAGATACCTTAAGGGTTGTAAAATCTGACACCAGTGTTTGCCACTCTCAAACACGAAAAATAAAACACTGAGCGAATACTAATTAAAACTCTGTATTATTACACTTGTTTGATTAAATAATGATTCTCGACGTTCAAATAGATCTATATAACGCCATCATTTAGTCCCTGCCACTTCAAATATGGATGCGCAGAACTCGGAAAAGACGGAACAAGCAAATACGGAACCTAATTAGAACGTAAAACAAACGGGCTTCGGTAATTACGAGCTCATTGGACAAATAGAAGAAATCACAGAGAACTGCTCAATTGTACGCAGAATTGCGAAAGATATCTTTGCTGGGCTTTTAATTGTTGGAATTTACTGTTGCAAATCTTTTTCATTTAAAAGTTCCTCAGATTGCGATGAAGAAAAACTATATCTTTGTTGTTGTTATGCGCTTGTCAATGTAAACACAAAACCTATGAGTTACACAAGGTAAAAAAACCACCCAAGTGCGAGTCGGACTCGCGCTTGAAGGGTTCCGTATCATTATCCTTAGTCCATACTATATTTATAAACGTGTGTTTGTTTGCTTTTTTGTTACGCTTTCACGCCGTACCTACTGAACCAATCATCATGAATGTTTGCATACAAGTTCTCTGGAGTACGGAGAAGGACATAGGCTACTATTCTCGAGAGATCGACATTGACGCGGGCTGAGCCGCGGGCAAAAGCTAGTTTAAAATTATTAAAAATATATTTTTAATTATATGATGTAACTAAAAGTTATATCCTATAAATCCTTTCGTTTATCTGTACTATAAGACGTTGCTTCGTATCAAATTTCCAAGATATGAGTTCACGGGAAGGCAAGGGAATCAAAACATACAGGGTATCTGTATGTTCCCGAAGGATCGACATTGACGCGGGCGGAGCCGCGGGAGAAAGCTAGTAGGTTATAATTATTATAATATTTTTTAGTTAGGTAACATGTAATCTGACACGATCAGTGACAGCCTCCGTGGTCCAGTGGTTAGGGCGTATGCCTGTTGACCTGGGGGTCGTGGGTTCGATTCCCACCGGAAGCATACTTTGTATAGTTGTTTCCAGTTTGGTTAGGACATTGCAGGCTTGAATCACCTGATTATCTGATAATAAAGTTGATTCCGTGCTTCGGAAGGCACGTTAAGCCGGTGGTCCCGGCTGCGATCTCGTAGTCGTTAAAGGAACCACGTCAGAGGCCGAGAGGCGGTTCCGAAGAACTCTGACACCAGGGTGTGCATTGTCGATTGACCGTGACACGTACACGATGAAGGACATATTTCCAACTTACACAAGAAAAAGAGCTAAACAATTATAAACCACCGCCAAAGTTAATTAATTGCTGTTAATTGCGGTAAGTAGTGAACGAGGGTCCTCTCCTTGCTTATCCATCAAGGTAAGCCGACTTAATGCAAGTTGGGCGGAGACTTGATCTATTGTAAGCAGGGCCAGTTCCTAAACTCTCCCTCATATTACACGACATTCGAAAACCGGTCAAGTGTTCGAGCCACTTCCAGTGTAGGGTTCCGTAGTTACACGTTGTGTAACTTTCTTCGAAGTGAAATCTTCTATAGGCGCGTTAATCATTTTTAGGGTTCCATACCTCAAAAGAAAAAAACGGAACCCTTATAGTATAACTCGGTTGTCCGTCTATCTGTCAGTCTGTCAAGACCCTTTTTCTCAGGAATGCCTAGAGGTATCAAGCTGAAATTCATATCAAATACTCAGGTCTACTGTCCTTTAGAGTTGTGAAAAAATCAAACTACTAAGCTAACGCAATCACAAGATACAGCTGGTTATGCCGCAAATATTCGTATTTTTTCGACATTCGCAATGGAATCAAAACCTACAGGGTACGTCCCGTGAACTCAGAATCTTGAAATTTGGTACGAAGCATCGTCTTATATCGAAAAATTGCGAAAGTCATAATTTTTAATTTACATTATAAATTCAAAATATTTTTAATCATTTCCAACTTATTATATATAATGTACAGAACCCTTAGTGCGCGAGTCCGACTAGCACTTGGCTGGTTAATATTTGATCACACGGCTTACCGTCTTAAAGTTCATTGTACGAATATAATTGGTCGAATCTCTTTGACTTGTGAAATTTACTTAGCTATGTTGGTTTTCCTTTAACTTCGTGGTATAAGTATAAGTATATACGCCTGCCCTGAAATTTTCCGAGTAATATACCTATATTTAGCTGGCATGGGGGTGGGACACTTGACTCTAACTTAAATTTACAGCTTAATTATTAAGCTTCCTAATGCTAATTCAGGGATCCGTTTGTAATATATTCTACTAGCTTTCGCCCGCGGCTCCGCCCGCGTCAATGTCGATCCCTCGGGAATAGTATTTTTTTTCTATGTAGCCTATGGAACAGTACCTTTTCAAAAACTTGAAAGGGTAACCTACTCCGTATCACACACGTATGCAAAATTTCGCGACGATCGGTTCAGACAAATAAATAAAATAACAAACAAACTGACTTTTATAAATAACTAGCTTTCGCCCGCGGCTCCGCCCGCGTCAATGTCAATCCCTCGGGAACAGTACTTTTCCCGGGATAAAAGGTAGCCTATGTCCTTCTCCGTAGTCCAGAGAACTTGTATGCAAAATTTCATGATGATCGGTTCAGTAGCAATGGCGTGAAAGCGTAACAAACAAACTCACTTTCGCCTTTATTTATAATATTAGTAAGGATAGGAATACATTTTGAGGATAAAGATAATAATAACAGTGTTGCGATGTATATGTAAAAAGTACACTTTCACGCTGTAACTACTTAACCGATCATCATGAAATTTTGCATACAAGTTCTCTGGAGTACGGAGAAGGACATAGGCTACCTTTTATCCCGTGAAAAAGTACTATTCCCGAGGGATCGACATTGACGCGGGCTGAGCCGCGGGCGAAAGCTAGTAAATAATAAATGTTATTTCGAAATGTGTTGAGTTACTAATGTTAGTCTAGTGATTCTATTTAGGGAAATATCGTGATGAATCTTGTAGTATGAGACTATTTTAGCTAATGTGAGTTGAACTAGATTCTTCTGTTAGCAATGATTTATTTATTTATTATGAAATAACAAACAGTTACATAATATATATTAAATATCTAACATCATATTATAATACTTCTTATTAATTATGCAACCAACAACGTTATTAACAGTTTAATTCGATAAATGATAATGATAAAAAAACCAACATAGCTAAGTAAATGATGTTGATGTTGTTCGATTTGGCATCAATATTTTATTTAATTTGATGTTTTTATATATTAGATTCGTTTTATTTTTAATTAAAGTTTTAATTTATATTTTTAGTTTAGAATTATGTATATTTGTTATAAAATATGTCGATTAAGTTGTTATAAAATATAGTATCGTTGTGTTGAAACATATACGAAACTGGTTGTGTGTCGGATTTGACAGAGACTGACTAACACCTTCTCTGATGGTAAGCCGAGGTGGGCCAGGTAAAACAAATAGTGAAGGCTGTTCTATCATAGGTGCGAGTGAGAGCCGGGGCCTATCTTATCATCAGAGACGAAATGAAAAAATGAGATCATTTTAATATGTATACTTGACACCTTTGATGGATCTTGCATGATCACATCCTCAATAGAGCTTATAGCTCCATGTAATCATCTCTTACCAATTTTTTTATAAGTATTTTGCATTCATAATGTTATTTTGATATAGGTACTTTTAATAAATTAAGAAATCAAATATGGAGTATCTCTTACCTATGTTGTATGGCGAGCTCCGTGGCGCGGTGGTTAACACGCCAGCCTGCGACACGAGGCCCCGGGTTCGATCCCCGGTCAGGTCAAGATGGAAAATGATCTTTTTCAGATTGACCTGGGTCTTGGATGTTTATCTATATATGTATTTGTTATAAAATATAGAATCGTTGAGTTAGTATCACATAACACAAGTCTCGAACTTACTTTGGGGCTAGCTCAATCTGTGTGATTTGTCAGTATATATTTTTTTATTTATATTACTGTTTGTTTAAAATAAAGAAAAATATTGATGATATATAATCTTTTGTCACCTGAGTAAGTTTCTGGTCTTGGTTGCGTGGATAGATTGCGTGAAAAGACTGAATCTTACGCAGGCGTAGTCGCGGGAGAAGCTACTAGATAATCAGTGTTCTAAATTGTCACTATGATAGCAAAGCCTAAAACTGTTATCAGCACTTAGCAGGTCACAAACTGTTAGTGTAACGACGCGCTATCACGACATACTGTCATTACGTTTACATTACATCAGGGTTGCATGTGCGTACAGCTTTTGGTGTCATGACGATTATAATTTCAGACAATTTTAGTGAACAAATTTAAACCTACTTTAATTGATGAGATATTATACAATCCATACTATTCATACTTGCCCATACTATCTATACTCATATACGAGTATCTTTACTAATTTACTACTACTATCTGTAGCTTTTACACGCTGCAACCATTGAACCAATTTGGATAAAATTCTGTATGAAGATAGTTCGAGGACTTGGCCTACACTCTCCACGCTGGCCAGACGGGTTGGAGAGGTCTCTTAGATGTTTATAAGCTCTGGCTGCTCAGGCCAAGTATGGCCCTAGTAGTACAAAGAGGGTCGTGCTCCTGTAGTGGAGAATAAAAAGGACCTGATGATGATGATGATAGTTTGAGGTCCGGGGAATGACATTGTTCTGTCCTCGAGGGATAGACAGTAACGTAGGCGGAGTAGCAAGCAATAGCTAGTAAACAATATTTTAAGACTAAGCACGGTGTTGACCACACTATTTTGCTTTCCGTCTAAAATGTCTCTTTGAAGCTAAATCCATCGCAATCCGATGGGTTTGCGATGGATTTAGCTTAGCGAGTTACCTCGGCGTAATTCAGTGCTAATTATGCAAGAAATTGTTTCTCGAAACGCAGACAAATAAATGTGAAAATAAAGTAGGTACAATTATTATCCTTCGTCGAGAAGCAAACCCGGGAACCCTCGTGTAGGGCTGGCGTGTAACACGCCACAAAAGTCTTATGCCTCTTTTAAACTTAGCCATACGTAAATTTTTGACGTCAACAATTGTTGAGAAGTGAAATATGACAATAAATAAGTGTTCAAAGAAACCTATACAACGTGATTTTGAACCCCCTAGCTATATTGATATCTGGGAATCGGAATCCCTAATGGAACACAGAATTGCAAGAAAAAAAGGTAAAAAACGAAAAAGAAAATTAGGTTTCACATACAAAGTTGCCGATCAGCTGGACGAATTTCTATGAAAGGTTAAGTTATTTTGTCTAGTTTATTTTTTCGTTTTTTCTTACAATTCTGTATTCCATTAGGGATTCTGATTCCCAGATTTCAATATAGCTAGGGGGTTCAAAAGCACGCTAAACGTTTTGAACGTTGAATTTTCTTTTCTTCATGGATCCTTATAGGTCTTTGCTCATATGATAGTGATTGTTAAAGCCAACTACAAATTTGAGTAAGATCTGCGGTGTACATATTAAATTGCCAAATCAGGTCGGTCCGCACTTCGCCAACTTCGCAATTGCTAAGTAAATAGTTGAGCGGCGAACTTAGCACTTGGGCCGCGAGCGGCTCTTAAATAACTTTAACGTTACGCACTGTACTAAAAAACCGCTGGTTTTTAAACTGCAAATTAAAAAATCAGATTAAGTGCGAGTGGGACTCGCGCACGTAGGCTCCTGTACCATTATCTATAAAAACAGCAAAAAATCATGTCAGTTGTATGGGAGCCCCCCGCTTAATATTAATTTTATTTTAATTTAATTATTTATTTTTCAGATGAATATATTATTAAGTTAACGTCTACTAGTTGCCGTTATCAATATCGAGCAAAAATCACGATTGTTGTATGGGAGCCCCCTTAAATATTTATTTTATTCGGTTTTTTAATATTTGTTGTTAAAGTGTTATAGTGGCAACCGAAATACATCATCTGTAAAAATTTCCAACTGTCTGACTATCACGATTCATGAGATACAGCCTGGTGACAGACGGACAGCGCGCCATATTAATAGGGTCCCGATTTTACCCTTTGCGTTCGGAACCCTAAAAATACCTTCGTGTTTACTGATAATCATCATCATCATCATATCGAGTAGGTGTCACGGTTATTCGACCATGCACACCCTGGTGTCAGAGTTCTTCGGAACCGCCTCTCGGCCTCTGACGTGGTTCCTTTAACGACTACCAGATGGCAGCCGGGACCACCGGCTTAACGTGCCTTCCGAAGCACGGAATCATCTTTATTATCAGACAATCAGGTGATTCAAGCCTGCAATGTCCTAACCTGGACCATGGAGGCTGTTAATTGAGTGGTCAAATTCACACTTGGGCCGCGAGCGGATAAATAAGCTGAATACTTCAACTTTTCCTACTGTATGGTTAAAACATTGCTTTATAATTTCAGCCATTAGAAGTACACTGCTGAAGAAAAGCCTCCTCCCATGGAACAAAATCCTTGGGAGAAACCACGGAACGAACGAAATCCTCGGGGATTCCGTTCGTTCCGTGGTTTCAATAATTGCATCGTGAATGTACTTTTTAATACTAGGTGTGAAAAAAGTTAGGTATACCTACTTTGGCAAGCTCCGTGGCGCAGTGGTTAACACGCCAGCCTGCGACACGAGGGCCCCGGGTTCGATCCCCGGTCAGGTCAAGATGGAAAATGATCTTTTTCAGATTGGCCTGGGTCTTGGATGTTTATCTATATAAGTATTTGTTATAAAATATAGTACCGTTGGGTTAGTATCCCATAACACAAGTCTCGAACTTACTTTGGGGCTAGCTCAATCTGTGTGATTTATCCGTATATATATTATTTATTTATTTATAAGCGCTCTATTTGTAAGTTCAATGCGTAGCTCCGTTTGCGCCAGAAGTTTTGAATTGAAGTCATAACTATAAAGTCGCGGCCTCACTGCGAATTAATAACTACATGTAACACAAGAACAAACCGTTTAAGTTAATATTGCTCTGAAACTTTGAGAAAAACTTTTAAGTAGTTGAGCTTTGGTGCGGATAAAATCTAGAACGAAATACGAGCCTAAAAGAAATACGAGTATAAAAGGGTTTGACGCGAGGGATTTTATTTTAAACATAGATCTAAGTCATTTTAACACGACTATCTTACTACCAAGCATTTAGCATATTAATGGATTTTTAAACTTGAGATTTACGAGACGTCTTGTCCAAATTCAACTCGATTTCTTTCTTCGCCAAAATTCCATCCTCAATCCTTTCCAATCAGGATTTCGAGCAAGACATTCTACTTCTACGGCCTTAGTTAAAATCACCGATGATATTAGTTATGGCATGGATAATTCTAAAATGACAATCTTGACCCTACTTGACTTTTCCAGTGCATTTAACTCGGTGGATTTTGACGTTCTTCTAGAACTTATGCGCGGACTGAACATATCTCCATTAGTTATCGACTGGTTTTGTTCTTACCTTCGTGATCGTCGGCAGTGTGTGCGTGTGGAGAATAAATTCTCAACATGGTGTCATACATTATCAGGGGTACCACAAGGCGGCGTTTTATCTCCTTTACTTTTTTCATCATCATCATCAGGTCTTTTTAGTCTCCACTGCAGGAGCATAACCCTCTCTGTACTACCGGAGCTGTACTTGGCCAGTGCAGACAGAGGATTTGGCCTACACTCTCCTCACTGGCCAGACGGGTTGGAGAGGAATCATTGATGTTTATGAGCTTTGTATACCTTGTATTTCCTAAGTCGCCTCTTACGACATCCCTGGGAAGATTTGGAGAGGTCCTATTCTACTCTGCCGGAAACCACACGGCTATTACTTTTTTCAATATTTATTAATTCTATATCTTCTCAACTTCACTCCTCTTACCACCTGTATGCAGACGATCTCCAAATTTATTTTCAGATTGACTTTGATAACCTCAACATTGGGATTACTAACATTAATAATGAATTGTCACGAATATCTGACTGGAGTAGAAGTCACGGCTTGATAGTCAATCCTTTGAAAACCCAGGCCATTATTATAGGTAGTCCTTACTACATATCACGTACTGATTGGCGTTCTCTTCCTAAAATAGTATTTGATGGAGTTGACATTGAATTCAGCGAAAGTATTAAAAACTTAGGCATACTCATGGATAGAACCTTGTCGTGGCGTCCTCAAATTAATGAAGTCAGCAGGAAAATGTTCGCAGCGGCGGCTTCTCTTAGAAGAATCCGTAACTTTCTGCCAGTCAAAACTAAAATTGCGTTAGCACAATCTCTCCTTCTTCCTATCCTGGATTACGCTGATTCCTGCTACCTAGACCTCACGCAAGACCAATTAAATAAACTTGAGAGACTTCAAAATTTGTGCATTCGCTTCAAATTTGGGCTTCGTAAGTTTGATTACGTTTCTAATTTTCGTTCCGATCTCAAGTGGCTCCCAATCAGGCAACGTCGCCATGTCCATATCCTTTCTTTACTTTATTTCATTTTGTTTAATCCTGCTACCCCTTGTTACCTTAAAGAACGCTTTTCCTTTCTGCGTGAGGTGGGTGATTCTTGTTCACGTGATTCAGTTTCCCTACGGCTTAGATATCCTACACATTCCAGTTCCTATTATTCAAATTCTTTTACTGTACAGGATATTAAACTCTGGAATGCTTTGCCATTAGACATTCGGAAGGCACAGACAGTATCGAAATTCAAAAGTCTAGTATCGTCACATTACTTTTCTTCTCTTTGACTCTTATTACAATGTTTTTTTTTTTTTACTTTTTATTTTTTCATTAGGGTATATCTATATTAGTATACATATTTTATATATATTTAATATGTTAAATAAATTTTTAATATATTTTTTTTTTATTATTATTTTATGAAATCTGCGCCTACCATGCCTCTGTTTACATCATCTTCTACCCAAAGGTTGGCTGGAAGAGATTTCGTTATGCGATAAGCCCACCTTTGTACCTTCCATAAACAGATATTATCCTTTTTTCTTTACTTTTAAGTGTTGGTGCAATAAAGAATATTCATTCATTCATTCATTTAAATACTATGATAAATCTTATTAAAAAAGAAATAAAGAGTTAGTCTTTAGTCTTAAAGTCTTCCATGCTGGTCTGGGAGAAAAAGAAAATCGTAGACTATCATCCATCATTTCGAGTAGGTGTCACGGTCAATCGACCATGTCAGAGTTGTTCGGAACTGCCTCTCGGCCTCTGACGTGGTTCCTTTAACGACTACCAGATGGCAGCCGGCACCAACGGCTTAACGTGCCTTTCAAAGCACGGAATCATCTTTATTATCAGACAATCAGGTGGTTCAAACCTGCAATGTCCTAACCAAACTGGTACAACAACTAAACTAAGTTTCCTTCCCGTGGGTATCGAACCCACGACCTCCGGGTCTACAGGCAAACACCTTGACCACTGGACCACGGTGGCAGTTTGTATCGTAGACTATGACAGCTGCTTTTCTTCCCGTGCAAATCGTAAAAGCCCATCAAGCCCAGGGAATGGGCGAAAATCTGCTGAATTATGTCAAAAGACGATGCGGCTAGCAATCGCGATTACTCATCCGTGCGCACTACACGCTTCCTTAGTTAGATACCGCGTTAAATAAAATACCCTCAAGTGATTCAAAATGAATAAATGTGAGGTGCTTAAAAAATATTACAAAGAAAATTCCAGGCTTAGAATGCAATAAATGTGAGAAAATAGTACACTGCAACACCCAGTGCTCAGGCCTAACAAACCCATCACTATTTTGATTCTGTATTCCACCTTAAGGTTACAGACCTAGGCTCTGTGTAAGCGAAGGCCGTTTTGGTGCATGTATAGGTAATTGTGTTTAGTGTAACCGTTACGATAAATGTTGCCAAATAAACTATTTTTCTTTCTTTCTTTCTGTTTACTCCGCAAGAAAAAAAAATACGTGATACTTTGTGTGTATGTATAAAGAGCTTAAGTAAATTTACATGACTATAAGTCAACTTAAGCTTTCAGTTTTTCTAAAATATGTTTAAACCTAAAACTTGCTAAAAGTATCTCTTGGTCTTCTAGTCTTTGCACCTGCATACTGCGTAAGGGATAAAGATTGTGATATAGTAAGACCGACCCAAGGTTCGTTTCCGTTTCAGGCAAACAGAAAAAATAATAACTTTGGTGACAGTTTTGGATTCCGCTTAAAATCAACCGAACCTTCGGCCCTACGAAACTCATGTCGCGATACGCGCGTCAATAGTCAATCTACGGGTAAAGTGGATTTATACTTTATCCCAATAAAACACCAAGTGTTAACTTTTCGTTATTACAGCTTCAACTGTCCCTTTTGATACCGATTGAGCTGAAATGTTCGAATTGGATACATAAAATATGGAATCACCGCGCTGGTTTGATGATGGAGTCGAAAGGTGGCCTTTGACTTTGGGCTCATTTGATTTGTGTTAGAAATCACTTTACAGAGATTCGTTAATAATAAAAGCTTGTCACAAAAAAGTCTGCAAAAAAACTGGCTTTTTTACAAACGAGCTCCGTGGTGCAATCGTTAACACGCAGCCTGCGACACGAGAGTGCCCGGGTTCGATCCCCGGGTCATGATGGAAAACGATGTTTTTCAGATTGACCTGGATCTTGGATATTTATCTATATAAGTATCGTTGCAAGTTCACAACTTACTGTGGGGCTAGCTCAATGTGTGTAATTATGTCTATATATTTATTTATTACTAGCTGTTGCCCGCGACTTCGTCCGCGGCAATTTCTGTTATTATGAATAATTAGTATACCTAGATGAATAATTTTTCCCTGTTTTCAAAACATTTTTTATTGATGCTTCGTTCCTATTGGTCATTGGCAGCGTGATGTTTTATAGCCTAAAGCCTTTCTCAATAAATGGACTATCCAACACAAAAAGAAATTTCCAATATGAACCAGTAGTTCCTGAGATTAGCGCGTTCAAACAAACTCTTCAGCTTTATAATATTAGTAAAGAAGTATAGATATAGATTATTTATAAACATGATTGACCTCTATATTTATGTGAAATATATAGTCGATTTTAGTTTTTTAATTAAAGTTATTATTCACGCATTATAAGTTTCGGTTGACACTCAAACCAAAATTTTGTTTTCGTTTTGGTTCGGGCAGAAATTCCGGTTTGGCATCTGTTTCGGTTGTTCTAAATAGAAAGTATAGACGAATTCATACGTCAAGCAATTCAATAAGCGACCCTAAAAGGTCGGATGTGCTAAAATGGACGCGATCTTCCATTATTCGAGTTAGCTTATCACTTTATGGATGTTAAATGGAAAGGAAGCTTTATTATATATCTTGCATAAGTATGTACTTTTAATGACTGTTCTCAATACAGAGAGTTTCGCAAGATTAGACAGAACTTGTTCGGCGAGTCAGTATAACAGCGACTAATTATGGAGTGTTTACATCAAGTTTACTGTGGAGCAAGATAACACGAAAGTTACGGAGCTAACATCTTCATAATTAAGTAGAATAAAAGTTTAGACACTCGGTAATTATGAATTAAAACAAGTGATATATTACTAGTTTTATAAAATATGATTAGCAGTCGAGTTTTTAGCCCAAACATCAGAAAAGTAAATTCTAGAGGTGAATAATTTTATATGACGTAACAATGTTTCATGTGCTTTTTTGTCAGGGTATTTACCTACTTCAGTTTGAACTCATCCGTGGGTCGTAAAATCCATTTTGATAAATTATTTATTTAATAATCTTCAACTAGCGGTCCGCTCTGGCATCGCACGGGTAGATTTAAGGCGCTGTATCCCTTAACCCTTTGTAGCGGTTGAAAATGGCGATACCGGTTGGCCTGTCACTAGACTCATTTCAAACCCGAGTCTGCCATTTCCGTGTTTCACTTTTAATTTAATAATTCAGTAATTATAACCAAACTAGCTTTCGCCCGCGGCTCCACCCGCGTCAATGTCGATCCCTCGGGAATAGTACTTTTTCCCGGGATAAAAGGTAGCCTATGTCCTTCTCCATACTCCAGAGAACTTGTATGCAAAATTTCATGATGATCGGTTCAGTAGTTATGGCGTGAAAGCATAACAAACAAACAAACAAATAAACAAACAAACAAACTCACTTTCGCATTTACAATATTACTAGCTTTCGCCCGCGGCTTCGCCCGCGTCAATGTCGATCCCTCGGGAATAGTACTTTTTCCCGGGATAAAAGGTAGCCTATGCCTTCTCCGTACTCCAGAGAACTTGTATGCGAAATTTCATGATGATCGGTTCAGTAGTTACGGCGTGAAAGCTTAACAAACAAACAAACAAACTCACTTTCGCATTTATAATATTAGTTAGGATTAGGATTAGGATATAGTAACCAAATATTGTATTTTTTTTAGGTATCCATCTGGCTCATTCACCTATACTTTTTATAGACGTAAAAAAGTTGGTAGGTGTCTTTGAAAATGTTAAGTAATTCGCGACGAAACTTTTTCTGGATATAGCTTTTTTGTTATTTTATTTTAGTAGGTTTTACATATGTTTTTGAAAATATTTTGATGTAACCATTTATTTTGATCTTTGAACTGTACTTAAAATTTTTTCATGCTAGTATTCCATGAAAAATAAGGCTAACTGCGCGACGAAAAAATAGACGTTTTACGGTATTCTTCTGATGCACATCATAAATGATCAAAATAAATGGTTACATCAAAATATTTTCCAAAAAAAAAAATTTAAACCTAGCTAAATAAAATAGCAAAAAAGCTATAACCACAAAAAGTTTCGTCGCGAATGACTTGATATTTTCAGCGACAACTTCTAACTTTTATACGTCTATAAAAAGTATAACTAAATGAGCAAGATGGATACCTAAAAAAATACAATATTTGACTTTTTTAGGTATCCATTTGATTATTGAATTATATTACACGGGTTTGAACTGAGACAGATGAAAGGTATGACACGAGTATATAATATATCGTGCGATGTCCGCTACAAACGGTTAAGGGATACATCGCCATAAACATAACATTTAATAAAAAATAAAAATTGATTACACCCTTGGCAAGTTTTCCACGCAGAACCCTTGATCAAGTCTATTTTTATCAAAACAAATAATCTTATTCATCTGTTTGGAAGCTAAGCCGCAGTTTTTTAAATTTTAGTTTTGGTAATTATTACAATCATAACTTTTGAATTATCTGTTCGATTATTATAATTCAAAAAGTAAGTTACAGGTGCTGATATAATTTTGAATACGAAGTACTTTTGACAATGAAATGAATAGTTTTGCAAGGAATACTCCCTGTTAAACTATTATTTCTATCATCGAAAAGATTTTTGTAATGTGGTACGTACACCTCTTTGGAGAATAACTTTATATATAGACCATTTTAATAAATGGCTGCCAAAATAAAGAAGCCAAAATTCCTCTCACCTTTCGTGTCAGGGAAGAATGCAATGAGTCGGACGAGGGTGACCAATATCTCCGGTCCCGGACCGCACAGCCTTTTTGTGGTGGGAACAGATAACTGAATGTTATAATGGACGTTGTGACAGTCTGGACCGTTCAGATTTTATTGCGCTAGCGGCGTTAAGTTGACCTGCTCTAAATATAGAAATGGATGATTTTTTAAAGTCAACCTATTAGTTTTTGAGTTTATCCATTACAGATAGACACACTATCAAATCTTTAGTCTTTATAATATAAGTGTAAATATTTTTTCAGTGAAAAACAATAACGTCAATTTCCTGAGCGATTTTAACGAAATTGACATGTTCATTCAAATAAAAAAGAAATCCAAATCGGCCCATGCGTCTTTAATCAATCGTGGAACGTACTTAAAACTTAAAAAAATCAGCCAAGTGCGAGTCGATATCATCATGCAATAACTTTCTACAAAAACAATAAGAAACACATTTTTGTATGGTCTTTCTTTTTCCTTGTCCTTTGTGTATATTTTTGTTATAGTGGGACATACACATTATGTGGAAATTTCAAGTCTATACTTATAACCGTTCAATAGATGTGTGACAGTTAGACTGCCAGTGAAGGCTTAGCAGTAAATTCATGTGTTTACCCCTAAAAAAATATTCCGACAAAATTAAATCCTTCTCCTTTTTTGATGTCGGTTATAAATGTAAATTGGACGTCAATGTAATAATGAAGCAATGAACTCAAAATCTTGCACTAATAATTGGCTCAAAATTACTATTTTGAGCTTGTCCCAAAATTTATATTTTTGACTTAACTTGTTCCACCTGGTTAGATATTAAACTGAATGTCCTATATAAGATAAATGAAGCTAAAGGTGTAATTTTCGCACCTTTCGTGTCAATGAAGAATGCAATGTGACAAATAAGGGTGACCACTATCTGCTTCGGTCCCGGGCCTTTGTGTGGTGTGACAAAATTACAATGGAACAAGTGATAGAATAGGTGTACATTTTATTAGACTAAAAATTTTTTAGATTTTCACATAATTACCTACTAATGGTTTTTATCTTCTTTACGGGGTATACAGCAAGTAGGGCTGTTATACATTAACACCAAATTAAGTAAATTTATGACCATCGCCATGGCCTAGCATCATGCCAGGCTGACACACCGAAGGTCCTGGCTTCGATCTCCGGTCAAGTCAAGATGAAAAATGATCTTTTTCAGATATACCTGGGTTTTGGATATGTATCTTATCTTTACATTTATTTGTTATTAAATATAGTATTGTTGAGTTAGTATCCCATAACAAAAGTCTCAAACTTACTTTGGGTATAGCTCAATCTGTGTGATTTTACCCTATATATTTATTATTTACCACATTTAGAATGTAAGTGAATTGAATCAAATTATTGAAAGGCCGACAACGTTCTTGTCACACCTATGGTGTTGCAGTTGTCCATGCGTAGCGCTGATCATTTACCATCAGATAACCCGCTTGCTTGTTTGCTGACCTATGTCATAAAAAAAAATAGTGGGGGCTCGCTTACTATATCGCCTCTTGACTTAATTCTTCTGATTTTCATTCATTACGTCCATTGACTTGTGCCAACTTTGAACAGAACCAGCTAATACTTTCATGTTTATATTTTCCCACAGGCAAGCAAGATTTTTTCATAAGTTATCATATCACCTAGTCGAATAACTTTATTTATAGACTAATTTAAAAAATCGTACCCAAAATACCAAAATAGCCGAAATTCGTCACACCTTTTGTACCCGTGAAGAATACGATGAGATAGATGAGGGTGACCAATATCTGTCTCGGTCCCGACCTGACATCCTTTGTGTGGTGTGACCTACGGTGTGACTTGTTTACAAAAGTTACAATGGAACTAGTGACAGGTAAAAAGATTTATGTAAGAGGTTTGGTAATATCAATCTAATAATTTATCAAGGTCATCCTATTAGGTTCAGCCGATTTTTTCTTAATAATTTGTTCCTAAGAAACCCTAAAAAACAAAATTAACACTTATTTTAACTTTTTCATCTCAACAGTTGGTTTTCGAAGGATGACCGGGGCAAAACTAATTAAAAATAGTTACATTCAATTTAGTTACATTTTTACCGTTTTTCCACGGACCCCTAAAATATGAAAGATCTTGTGACCACTCAATATAACGTTTAAAAGAATTGTCACTTCTTTTGTCAGCGCGGCGCCATCGCCCTGATTGGTTTAGCGAATAGAGTGCATCTTTCAAAGGCGTATTCGGAACAACTATCACAAGTCGCCAATATTTTTAGCTGGGGTCCGGAATTCCGGATAAAGTTGAAAAATTTCAACGAGGTCCGGAAATCATTGGTTGTCTGTAGAGACGGTTTAACCTTTCAAGCGCGAGAAACGCAGACACAATTGATTTTCTATACATTTACTTTGAGACAATTTACTTTGCGTGCTTCCGCCACCAGTTAGTTCATGCAAACTATTGCTGGCCAGCGCCCACCCACTACTGTTAGTCCCTTCATACCCGCCACCAATAGTTGATGCATGCAACCCTGGTCGATACTGCTGCATCCGTTGAGGCTGCAGCGAGCACGACGGCCGACATTGCTGCAGCCTCAACGGATGCAGCAGTATCGACCAGGGTTGCATGCATCAACTATTGGTGGCGGGTATGAAGGGACTAACAGTAGTGGGTGGGCGCTGGCCAGCAATAGTTTGCATGAACTAACTGGTGGCGGAAGCACGCAAAGTAAATGTAGCTTTGACTTCCGCAAAGTAACACCTGAATCTATTAACTATGATTTTCTATAGTTATGCGTCCTCATTAGACCGCTTGGTGGTTGAGAGGTCAAGGACCATAATTTTACGTGACACTTTCGTGCGTCCAGCCGGGGCGTTCGTCGATTTAATAGACGTTAATACGTCAAAAATTTTTCAACTAAACTACTGAACCGATTTTGATAAAATTTTGATTGAGACCAATGAGAAAGTATGCCCTTTCTAATAAAAAAAGAGACTCAATTCATCATAAATTTTGGTTAAATAAACACTTATTCCAAACTGGTTCTTCCATGCTGGTCTGGGAGAAAAAAAAACGTAGAATGTACCAGCTGCTTCTCTTTCCGCGCAGATCGTAAAAGCCGATCGAGGGAATGGGCGAAAACTGAGGAATCATGTAAGTAGGCGATGCGGCTAGCAACCCATCACTAATCTGATTCAGTTTTCTACCTACATGCCCACCAACACGTTAAACGTGGCTTTTAGGTCTTATGGACCTAAGCTCTGTCTATCCGGCAACGGAAAAAGACGTGATACTGTGTGTGTGTGTATGTTATTCCAAGCAGTGACTTTTTCACTTCTATCTGTTGATGCTGACATCTAAATGTCTAAATTTAGTACTAACCTTCTTTATATTAAACTAGCTTTCGCTTGCGGCTCCGCCCGCGTCAATGTCGATCCCTCGCGAATAGTACTTTTCCCCGGGATAAAAGGTAGCCTTAGTCCTTCTCCGTACCTCAGATAACGTGTATGCAAAATTTCATATATGCATATATACATATTAGTTAATTTCAAATTCATTATAAAATGAGTTGAATCAAATACCTCACTTGTAAAAGTCGGGTAGTTGTGTTAGGTGACGTAAGCCTTAATAGGTATAGGGGAATAGGATATGGTGGAGAATTTCGGCGCCGAGGTTAGAACAGGCGATAGCTCAGTTGGAAGAGCGTAAGTTATACATACAGGTTCAAATCCCGCCCGCTTGAATTATTTTTACCATATTTTATTTCTTAATTTAATAAGAATATATCTTTTATCCGTTGATGTCAGGTCTAAATTTAGTACTAACCTTTATATCAAATGAAATCTCCAGAATAATCCCCCGCCTCCTAACGCCATTTACACATTTCTGTCCCTGAAAAGGCTTTGTTCTTTGTAATTTATTGACGTTTTAGCAGAAAAAGGCCTTCGTGTTTGATCTTTGTAAGGGGTTAACTATATTTTGAGGGGTTGGAGAGAACAGTATACAGTATTTAAAGGGTTTGTCCGCCCAGGTGATACCTCGAGTTCAATTATAATTTTAAAAATTAAGAATAAGAGTCCATGCTTTAATACTTACGTACAAATATACCTGGCGAGCTCCGTAGCGCAGTGGTTAACACGCCAGCCTGCGACACGAGGGTTTTCGAGTTCGATGCAGGTCCAGAAAAATTGTTAATTTTTTTGCCGTTTTTATAGATAATGGTACCGAACTCTTCGTGCGCCAGTCCGACTCGCAATAGGCCGGTTTTTGAAGAACAGCTACTACGACGAGATGTTTCAATCCTAATCTCGATACAGACTAAAGTTCGAGATATCTTCTGTATAGTGTCGAGTTAGCTTGAAAATCACAGTAAGTTGTGTCGTGGGATAGTAATTCAGTATATTTTATAATAAAAGCATACACAGGGCAATCTCTAAAATATCAATTTCCATCTTAACTTGACTAGGCATCTAACCCGGGACCCTGCAATTCATAGGCACTTGTGGTACCACTGGGTCACAGAGGTCGTCAACTTGGGCAAATTATAGAATTACTCGAAAATGGATTTATTTTATTTTTTATCAATATATATACAATTTAAATATTTGACGAGATAGCCATTTTTAGAGACATGACGAGTTGACAAAAAACTTAGGCTTGACCAATAATAACGGCTTGACGAATTAACTATTTTGCACCGCTTGACGAATAGACCATTTTAGGAGCGGTTAGAAAACGCTTGACCGGTTAACAACATTTTCTCGCTTGACCAATTATCATCCCCTATATCCCTCAATCTGTGCGATTTGTCTAATATACATAATTAAAACTTTTTTGAAAATTTTATGTTGAATGTACTCATAAGTCTGCTACAGCTTTAAGGTTTTTTAAAGGAAGGAAGTGTCTAGTTAGGACGTGATTCATTAGGGATGATCAATAACGCGAGGTACTAACTTGGCACTGCCTCAGACATAGTAATTGCAGATTACATTTGGCGTGGTGCCCGAGCAAAAGAAAACTTAAGAGCTGCAATGTTGTAAATTGTTTGTAAGTAATCTATTATTGAAATTAAATATTTTTGTGGCAAATTTAAGGTTTTGGTAGTAGGAAATGAATTTATGCCGTTTTACGTACATTTTTTACGCTGTCATGTTTGGTAATTGATATGCGTATAATACATACATAGTATCACTTCTCTTTCTTTTGCGGGGTGGACAGAGCCTAGGTCTTTACGACATGAAAGCCACGTTTAGCAAGTTGGTGGGCATAAGGTGGAAAACGGAATAAAAAAAGTGATGGGTTGCTAGCCGCATCGCCTATTAACATGATTCCTCAATTTTACCCATTCCCTCGATCGGCTTTTTATGATCTGCGCGGGAAGTGAAGCAGCTGGTATATTCTAAATTCTTACTTTTCTTCCAGACCAGCATGGTAGAACCAGTTTGGAATAATTTATGTATTTTGTAACCGAATTTATGATGAATTGAGGCTCTCTTCCATTATTTCGACCGATTTGATTTTTTTTATTAGGAAGGAGATACTTTCTTATTGGTCCCATTCAAAATTTTATCAAAATCGGTTCAGTAGTTTAGTTGAAACTTACGATTTCTCTTTTCTCCCAGACCAGTATAGAAGAAAAAGTATGATACTTATTTTTTTTTATAATGACATCTCCGTAACAAGCTTTTATAGTGCCATTTCCAATTTAATTGTTAGGTCAGGTCTATTGTACCATAAAACTGCATTGTCATGCGAGTTACGTAAGTATATAGAATTTAAGCTCAATAGGTTAAGAATATGTCACGCAAATGAGTAGTATCCCAATACCTTCATTCCCTTCATAGATCCAACAAATTCTTATCGATCCCCAGTTTAATGCTTCCGATGGGGTATGGGGTACGTGCGACAGGCCTCCCGAGCGACTACTTGCTTTTTCCCATTCTAACGACGGAGTATCCATACCTTTCCAATACCTTCATTCCCTTTCCAGATCCAACAAATTCCTATCCTTTCCCAGCTTAAAAATGCTTAAGATGGACACCAGAGACGGAAGCCCAAAAAGCCAAAGAAACTGCGCTTGCCAACCCGCATGCTTGGTGACATACATAATATCACGTCTTTTTCCTTGAGGGGAAGACAGAGCCTAGGTCTATAAGACCTGAAGGTCACGTTTAGCATGTTGGTGGGCATCAGTTGGAAAATGGAATCAAAATAGTGATGGGTTGATAGCCGCATCGCCTATTAACATGATTCTTCAGATTTTCGCCCGTTCCCTCGATCGGCTTTTGCGATCTGCGCGGGAAGAGAAGCAGCTGGTACATTCTACGTTTTTTCTTCTCTCCCAGACCAGCATGGAAGACCAAGCTTGGTGAGTATGGCAATATCCTCTCATGGAACGAAGAATCCTTGGGAGAGGCCCATGTCCAGCAGTGGACTTTTTACTATTCTTTATGAGATGTCTAATGTTAAAAAATAAATAATAAGTAGTTACATTTATCTTTTTTAGTGTTCCGTATCCAAAGGGTAAAAACGGGACCCTATTAATATCGCTCCACTGTCCGTCTGTCTGTCTATCTGTCTCTCCGTCTGTCACCAGGCTGTATCTCATGAACCGTAATAGTTAGACAATTTAAACAAAAAATACTAAAAAATAGAATAAAATAAGTATTTTAGGGGGCTCCCATACAACAAACGTGATTTTTTTTCTTCTTGTTCTTCTTCATCAGGTCTTTTTAGTCTCCACTGCAGGAGCATGACCCTCTCTGATTTTTTTTTGCTCGATATTAATAACGGCAACATGTAGACGCTTTAAATATTCACAGAATATTTAGTTATTTATTTACGTTAAAAATAAATGATTAAATAAAATTATTAATAGAGGTTATCCCATACAACAGACATGACTTTTTTGCCGTTTTTATAGATAACGGTACGGAACCCTTCGTTCGCGAGTCCGACTCGCACTTGGCCGGTTTTTTAGAGTAAGTAAAGTGCTAAAAATGGTTGTGAAACACCCGCAAAGCTATAAAACGAATCCATATGCTGTATGGCTCGCCTATTTAATAATTCGGCTATTTCGGTCTCCAAATGTAGACATATCGTCATAAACGTGCCAGCAGAATGGCCTTTTCTATTAAATTTGGCATGTATGCGGAAAAAAATATATCGGCATATAAAAATAGACCGAAATACTACATGTATAAACGCGTCTTTGCGGAATGTATTGATGAACTGCCTTCGTGGTCCAGTGGTTAAGGCGTTCGGCTGTAAACCCGGGGGTCGTTGGTTCGATTCCCACGGGAAGCATACTTTATTAAGTTGTTTCCAGTTTGGTTAGGACATTGCTGGCTTGAATCACCTGATTGTCTGATAATAAAGATGATTTCGTGCTTCGGAAGGCACGTTAAACCGTTGGTCCCGGCAGCCATCTGGTAGTCGTTAAAGGAATCACGTCAGAGGCCGAGAGGCGATTCCAAAGAATTCTGACACCAGGGTGTGCATGGTCGATTGACCGTGATACCTACACGAAATGAATGAATGAATGAATTCGGAATGTAGGGACCCATTTACAATCATACCATATGTTTGTTGTGGTAGAGCCACGCTACCGGCAAAATTCATTTTTGCTAGTAGCATGAATGGGCCGGCTCGTCCGGGGAAGTACCACACTCTCATAGAAAATCGACGTTTGAGTAAAAGCTTTACCGCTTCTATGCTTCGTTCGGTGAGTGAGAGAGCCGGAGGCCCATCCTTCCCCCCTTCCCCCATGTCCCCCATTTTCCCTACTCCCAATGTCCTCCTCCCAACTCCATGAAACAAACAAACAGTTGCGTTTGCCAACCCGCCTGCCAGTAAGTATAGCAATATCCTTCCATGGTGCAAACATTCCTTGGGAGAGGACTTTGTCCAGCAGTGGACTTCTTTCGGCTTAAAATGATGATGATGATGACTGAATCATTCAGGTCACAAACTAACTAAAAAAGTTTTTTATAAGGATCATTCATCAAACTAGCTTCAAGTAAGTTGTAGTGGATTAGAATCTTGATGATATTTGAAGACAAAGTCAAAAACGTCTTTGTCCTTAAATATCTTGACATCACGTCTTTTTCCCATATGGAGTAAACAGAGCCTAGGTCTATAAGACCTTTTGGCCAAATTTTGCATGTTGGAGGGCGTGTATATAATAAAAACACTCACAAACAAAATTAAATAACTGAATATAAAAACTTTACTTAAACATGCACATTGGGGATAGTGTGAACTTATATACTGATTTGTAACAAACCCTTTGATGTAGGAATACAAATGGCAAAACACCCATTTGAAGGAGATTTCCAATTTCTTTCAATAAATAATAAATAAATATATACGGACAAATCACACAGATTGAGCTAGCCCCAAAGTAAGTTCGAGACTTGTGTTATGGGATACTAACTCAACGATACTATATTTTATAACAAATACATATATAGATACACATCCAAGACCCAGGCCAATTTGAAACAGATCATTTTCCATCTTGACCTGGCCGGGGATCGAACCCGGGCACTCTCGTGTCGCAGGCTGGCGTGTTGACCGCTGCGCCACGGAGCTAGCCTATACCTGTCTTTTTTAAGTTTTATTTTTACAACGTTATTTTTTTTCTTATATCGAAAATACTTGGAGTTTCTAAACGTTAATACAGATTAATACCAATAATAAGGATAGCTGTCAGCCTTCGAAATGTCGTTGAAGCGAAGGAGTATCGAATACATCAATATTATCGTTATTCGGAGACGTTTCCTCTGATAAAAATATGAGACTCGTTTTGTCTCTTTTTCTACAAGGTCACCTTGGGGCCATAATTAAAACTATTTTATAAGCAAAAAACATTTGTTTTTATATAAGAAAATTCCGTTAGATGTTTCAGTATCATCGAAATTTTTTAGTCGTGGTAGAGCCACGCTACCGGCAAAATGAATTGCTAGTAGCATGAACGGGTCGGCTCGTCCGGGAAAGTAACACACTCTAACAGAAAATCGACGTCTGAGTAGAAGCTTTACCGCTTCTATGCTTCGTTCGATGAGTGAGAGAGCCGGAGGCCCATCCTTCCCCTCCCCTCCCCATTTCCTTCCCCCAGCTCCTTGAAAGGCCGACAACGCACCTGTCACACCCCGGTGTTACAGTTGTCCATGGGCAGCGGTGATTACTTACCATCAGGTGACCCGCTTGCTCGTTTACCGTCCTATAACATAAAAAAAAGAAAACTGAATCGAAGTAGTGATATGTAGCTAGCCGCATTGCCTATAGGCATGATTCCTTAGATATTCTCCCATACCCTTCTCTGACTTCTAGCACGGGAAGAGAAGCAGCTGGTACATTCTACTTTTTTTTTTCTTCCATGCCAGCATGAAAGAGAAAAAAAGAATAAGTTAATAACGCTATTTTCCTGGCCACACAGTAGATGTTTTGATATCAGTGAGAGCGGAGGAGCGGAAGGTAAAGTTTAAGTAAAATAGTTAGTATACTATAGTTAGTAATAATTAAAAGCGAGAAAGCGGCGCAATTTTTGCGATTCCCGATTTGAATCCGTTAGCTAGTATAAATAGAGCCTATTGGCCTATAAGCGGCATCACCTATCGTCATGATTCCTTAGATATCCGCCCATCCTATCTACTGGTTTTAGAGATTCAATTTAAATAAGCACAATTTTAAATCTTTTCGACCGGTTTTTACAGTGTAAGATAGAAGATAATCTATATTCATCTTGGCCCACACTCTCCACGCTGGCCAGACGGGTTGGAGAGGTCTCACACATGTTAAAGTATAAGCTTTGTTTGGCTTATATTTCCTAATTCACCTTCTACGACATCCACGGGAAGACTTAGAGTGGTCCTATTCTACTCTGCCGGATACCACACGCCATTGAATCCATAAGGGAAAAAAGTTAATATCGCTATTTTCGTGGCCACACAGTAGATGTTTCGATATCAGTGAGAGCGGAAGGTATAAATTTGCGAGCCAGATAGGAAGCGGCTCTGTTTTTTGCCGATACACCCTGATCTGATCGGCCCGATACATTACTATGCGCAGTTTGTGGTATAATTATGAAGTCTAGCAGGAATGTATATCATTGAAACCAACGTGAGATTGTGTAACGTGTGATTAGTGTAGTGTGTACCGGGACTAATGCCTAAAAACAAAACTTTATGTGGGTAGTGAAATTATCAAAAATTATTAGTGAAACTGCGTCCACCACCACAAGATAACACCGCAGTACTCGAGTCTCATTGCGATCACGATGGATGTAACTCCATTGAAACGTCAACGGAAGCAAATAATAAAATGGTTCGTGCTAAGTCCCGTTTATATGCATAATTATGAACCAACGTGAGATACTCTAAAATCACTAGTAAAATGAATATAATAGGTATCTAGCATGTGTTAGCACCTCTTTGGCTGGTGCAGACCTCTTTGCTGTAGCGGGCAAGTTTATGAAGAAGAAGAGAGATGACGTAGGAGTGGCGGTTGACCTGTCTCGCTCTCTTCTCGGGTGGACTTCGAAGACGACGGACGTGCTTGTGCTTTGTACTGTGAATTGTACTTCTCAATACAACAAATTCTGCTATCTTGATCTTTTATTCAAAACCACCACAAGTCTTGAGTTAATAAGACATGGATATACACGCTGTGTGTTTCGATCGTACAGACGGCTCAGAGGATATTCACCCCCTCTCAGTAGTGACACTATACTGAGAGGGGATCAGATCTCTCTGCAGCCGTCGTAAACTACGTTTTCATCCGGTATACAGTAGAAATTGCATTAGCAATGTCTGTCTAGGCTGCATTCCGAGTCAGGTTGCATTGATTACACTAACGCATTTAGCTCTGATTTGAGTCTGAACGATTACAGGTATACCCTATTTATTTAACTGCCTCCGTGGTCCAGTGGTTAAGGCGATTGCCTGTAGACCCGGGGTTCGTGGGTTCGATTCCCACGGGAAGCATACTTGACGGACCTCGGCTTTGGGCGTTGCCTGTGTGCGCAAGGCTTGGAGAGACAGCAAAGTCTCATATTACCTGATGGGCCGCGATTTTGTGCATGAATAGCCTGAAGGGCCAATCCGAGAAGCAATGACAAAAGCCTTTGGAGAACAGCAACTCTCTTTTTTTGCTGTATAGGCCGAAATTTATGTTGCCAGAAAGGCCTGTCCTGGGTGCAAGTCACCCGGGAACTTTTATCATAGTTAAAGCCTCTATCTACATCAACTGTGTAACCATTTTACTTTACTCTTTTGATTCTTCTGAAGGTGTAAATAAAAACAATAACCTAAGAAATGGCTTTCACGAATTCAATGAAAAGGGATGTATGGGAGCAAAAAACGATATAGTTGGGTTTCATATCGAAGAAAATGGGTTTTACCGTCTTAATTTCGGTTTCCCAGATTTTATGCCCATTAATGTATTTTGGTACACCTCACGATACACTAGTGCTTCAAGCGGAAAATTCACACGCAATAGCCTCATTGTCATCGACAGAAAGACACACGAGTGATCCTATAAGGATTCTGTTTCGTTACTTGTTCCTACGGAACCCTAAATATAGGATGAAATTAAAAACTTTGTGACTTCCATCCAACGTTATACATATATATGTTTCATCCCTTACGAAATAAACATTTTCTTTCGCAATAATATCACCTTTCCTCATCCGCGTCACAGCACATCAAAACAAATACGATGACGAAAATAATTATTACTGAGACATGGGCGTATCAAGGGGTGAGAGGGGGTTTCCCTTTTACAAAAAAATATTTATGCCTTACGGATAAAAAGATCTTTTATTAAAAACTAAACGATGTGTTGGTACCAATCATTTTGGTATTACAACTGACTATTTACCTATTAGTTTTATTACTTTCAAAACTAAAACAAATAAGCTCAATCTAAATCCTTACCTATGCATTACTGGACCACAGACTATTTGATAACTTACGGGTCTAAAACGTGGCCCCTTACCATGGACCTCATAAGAAAGCTCTCAAAGAGCTATGGAGAGACCTATGCTTGGTGTTTCTCTGCGAGATCGAATTAGAAACTAGAAGATTCGTAGAAGAACAAAGGTCAACCGGCTTCCAACCGGTCGTATTAGATGTCCTTGGGGGAGGCCTACGTCCAGCAGTGGTCTTCTTGCGGCTGATATGATGAAGATGATCTAACTTATCTATATTTATACTATAGTCTCCCCTGGCCGTATTTCGGCTGCGGTGACTGGCAATGTCTTAAAAATCATGTTCTGTCGTGCGTCCTTATATGGCTTATGTATCCTATTTTTGCCTTAAATGTACGTGCACAATGAGGACACGTCAAGGTACCGCCAACGTAATTATAAGTGATAGTGGGAGGTGGTCTGCTCTTAATAGTATCTCTTTTAGTGTCGAGTTCATGCCTCCTTCGGTCTTCAAACAAGTCGACGCTACGCTGCACTGTACTTCTCCACTCTGTTCTTCGAGCCGCAACACTTTCCCATCGCGACTGGTCTATTTCGCAACTTTTCATGTGCCTCTTCTGAACGTCTTTGTATCTGAGGAATTGGCCGCCTTGTTTCCTTCAGTTCAGAAAAGAAGACGCGTTTTATCATCCTATCGTCAGACATCCTCACTACATGTCCACTCCAACGCAGCTGACGTCGCATCAGGTAGGACTCAATGCCGTGGACTCCGGCCGGCCCGACGCAACACTTCAGTTTTTCTAATGCGATCGGACCATTTGATGTTCAGTATATCGCGGAGACATTTAAGGTGGTATCTGTCTAGAGTTTTTATGTGCTTGCGATTTAAAGTCCAAGTTTCGGCCGAGTATAAAAAGTTTGGGAAAACTATTGCCATGTACACTTTGACCTTGGTGCTTACTTGCAAGTCGTGTGACCGGAATACCTGTCTTCAGAGTCTACCAAATGCTGCCAAAGCAGCACCAATTCGGCTGTTGAACTCGGAATCCAGATCCCCCTTAGATGTTACGGTACTGCCAAGATATTTAAACTTTCCCACCTGCTTGAGAGGGATACCGTCGAGTCGTATATCAAGAGGAACATGATCGAAAGAGTCCACAGTCATAACTTCCGTTTTAGTTATGCTTATTTTAAGTCCGAACCTACGACATGACTGATCAAGATTTGTCACCATCTCTTGCAGGCCTTCCGGAGACTCCGACACAAAACACAAGTCATCAGCGTACATGACTTCGGTGATCACATCAAAGGACACTTTTGTCCGTGCTTTTAATCTAGCCAGATTAAAGAGCGTACCATCAGTCCGGTATCGGATGCGTATGCCGTGTTCGTTGTTTTTTAGGGCATCAGCTACAACTACTGCAAAATATAAAGCAAAAAGAGTAGGTGCTAAAACACAACCCTGTTTTACTCCGCAGGTAACAGGGAAAAATTCCGACTGTTCACCGTTAGATGATACACAACAAGTCATATTGTCATGGTCAAATTTATACTAATACAATACGGAAAAATGATTTGTGTGTTTGTTTTTAATGGATAAACTCGAAACTACTAGACGGATTTTAAGAATTGTTTCACCTAAAGCAAACTACCTACACTACTATAGGTATTAAAAAGTAAATAAAAATAATAAAGGTTGTCTGTAAAGTCTGTTTACGGACGATAATTTTACGTGATATCGGTGGAAGACAGATAGATGCGTCACAAGCCGAACGCTTACGCCGACCATGCCTCTCTATCCCTTGTTCCGTATTTTCGCTTGCACTTGGAACGTGACACTTTTTCGTGCATGCAGCCGGCGTTCATCGATTTATAAGACGTTGTCACGTCAAAAAGATATAGAAGTGTGGTTACATTCTCACCTGAGATGCTTTGGAACGCTGGGTCTGGGGTCCTTCGCAGACGCTCGCCAACTTATAAGGCGATCGCATGATCAACTTTTTTCCTGTCAATTCAATTCAATTCAATGTACTTATTGCATTTCATAATGTACATCAGTTCTCACTACTAAAAGTCACTGTCTTACATATAAATATGTACACTATGAACCCTGTCGGGTATCGCAAAACACAAGAAATGGAACGGCAAGCGAGTTTTATGACATGCAGCTAATTAATAAATGGATAGCAAATGGATAACAATCCCCCTACCCCCTTTTCTCTACGAAAAACCAGCCTGGTTACGCCTGTGTACCGAGACATCAACTTTAATGGTCTTTTTTAGTCTCAGCCAGACGTCATTAAGCTCCGGGTTTTTGTCGCTTCCTAATATTATATTTGTTACTTTTCTGTTAATAAATGTCGTTATTTACATACCTCTTTTTGAATATTTTAGCAATTCCCTGAAACACCGTTTGAAAATTTTCATCTCATTAGACCATCGTTTCTATTTGATTTTCTGATGTATTCATATTAGGCGAGCTCCGTGGCGCAGTGGTTAACACGCCAGCCTGCGACACGAGGGCCCCGGTTCGATCCCCGGTCAGCTCAAGAAGGAAAATTTTTTTTTAGATTGGCCTGGGTCTTGGATGTGTATCTATATATGTATCTGTTATAAAATATAGTATCGTTGAGTTAGTATCCCATAACACAAGTCTAGAACTCAGTTTGGGGCTAGCTCAATCTGTGTGATTTGTCCGTATATATTTATTTATGTAAAGAAAACTCTGTCGGATCCTTCAAGGGGCGATTTAGCTCGTCGATATGAACAACTTTTCCTATAGGACCAATGCTGGGAACTAAAATTTACTTTTGACGTTCCTATTCAAAATGACCGGGCGGCCCACATTTTCGTTCGGAAATCACTATTCTTTTATTGGGTTCCTAGCTTTGATCCCATAGGAAAAGTTGTTCATATCGACGGGCTGAATCACCTTTTCAATCATAGTTTAAAAAAAAAAATTCGTCCTTCATACTTCTATGTTTTCATTGATCGGATAAGACTTTCTTTACATATTGTATGACAGTATTTGGTCACTATAATATTCTAGCTTTCGCCCGCGGCTCCGCCCGCGTCAATGTCGATCCCTCGGGAATGGTACTTTTTCCCGGGATAAAAGGTAGCCTATGTCCTTCTCCGCACTCCAGAGAACTTGTATGCAAAATTTCATGATGATCGGTTCAGTATATACAGCGTGAAAGCGTAACAAACAAACAAACAAACTCACTTTCGCATTTATAATATTAGTAAGGATAAGGATTAATGTCTTACAATCGGATAGGAGTTGTGGCAGCTTGATAAGTGCAAGTCTTTTACTCCTAGCGGATTCTCGGCTGCAACGCATCGCAGGTGAGGATACACCTAGAAAAATCCTCAGGTGAAGGAGGTAATCACACCATCTCTTTCTGTCACATCAGCTCTTTCTGGTACTATATTTGTTCAGGGGTTTCATCATCATCTGCTCGACCAGTGGATATATAGGAAACCCTGCTGCTACTTGCTTATCCCCCATTCATCCCAGTTAGTAGTTTCTCAATATCCTCATTCGCTCCCCAAATCTGACATTCCTGGCCGACCAATAGTATGGGCGATAAATAGTTTATTGTAATAGAAATATATTGTTAATTCAAACATTAAGTGCATTTAAATAAAATCACTTTAATACGGTATTATCGAAAACTTTACAGTTTTCATGGTCGCAGATAGACTTATAGGAAAATGTCAACTTAGTCTACCTGCGACCATGAAAACTGTATAGTTTTCGAAACGTTCGGTGTAAAAATAATGTAATATACGCGATAATACTGTATTAAAGTACTTTATTTAAATGTTTAACAATCGCGAAAACATCAGAAACTATTATGAACTGCATTTTTTAAACTTTTCTAAAAACAATAAATATATATATAAATTTGAATTATGTCACCTATGTTTTAATTACGTCACCGAGCGGGATTCGAACCCGTAACACTCGTTTCTTGCCGTCCGCTGGACCAGACGGACAGTGGCCGGCAGGACGAAATTAGCGGCCATATTCTGCGTGGAAAGAAAAACGCATGAAAATTAAAGAAATGTCATTAGATTCGTATTCTTCCCGGAGTGTCATAGATTAAGTGACGTCAGTAAAAAATCAATATGGCGGCCGGAAACTGTCAGAACGTGCAGTAGGGTTTTTATGTTTTTAAATAAAGCTACTTTGTATCCCTTGTCAATGAATTATTAGGGTCGCTCGCGACGTCTCACTTGCGAATAAATTACATCGATAGCATTTTGTGCTACAATATTATTCAAATCGATTTGTTATTTTTCCGTAATGGTCTGCGAGAAATAAATATAAAACTGGCTAAGTGAGAGTCGGATTTGCCAAGATATTACAATAATCAACTATAACTACCACGTTTGGTTGTATTGGGACTCAGATGTAATAATAAATATATATAGGAACAAATCACACATATTATCACACATAGCCGTATGGTTTCCGGCAGAGTAGAATAGGACCACTCCTAGTCTTTCCATGGAGGTCGTAAGAGACGACTTAGGAAATACAAGCTAAACAAAGCTCATAAACATCAATGAGACCTCTCCAACCCGTCTGGCCAGCAAGGAGAGTGTAGGCCAAATCCTCTGTCTGCTCTGGCCAAGTATGGTATATCCGGTAGTACAGAGACGGTCATGCTTCTGCAGTGGAGACTAAAAAGACCTGATGATGATGATTATGAAATTACACATACTTTGGTTGTCTGTAAAGTTGGTTTTCAGACGATATTTTTACGTGATCGGTGGAAGAGAGATAGCTGCGTCACAAGCCGAACGCTTACGCCGATCGTGTCTCTATATCGCTTGTTCCGCGCTCTCGCTTGCACGCGGAACGTGACACTTTTACGTGCGTGCAGCTGGCGTTCATCGATTAATAAGACGTTATCACGTCAAAACAATATATACATATACATACATACAATACATATATACATAATATCACGTCTTTTTCCCTAAGACAGAGGGGTAGACAGAGCCTAGGTCTATAAGACCATATGGCCACATTTAGCATGTGGGAGAGCGTGTAGATGGAAAACGGAATCAAATAGTGATGGGTTGCTAACCGCATCGCCTATTGACTTGATTCCGCAGATTTTAGCCCATTCCCTCGATTGACTTTTTACGATCTGCGCGGGAAGAGGAGCAGCTGGCACTTTCTACGTTTTCTATTTTTTCTTTTCTCCCAAAACAGCATGGAAGAGAAAATTCAAAAAGTGAAAACAATATAGTTTTAGTAAACAAAAGTATAATCTAATATATTCCGAATCTTGAAAGTTAATAACACAATTGCTCGAGTCGAGTCGACATCAAACAGCGATCTCGAGTTGATAATATGCGATATTTTGTTTGTGCCGGGCAAACAAGACCCCTTTTGGATAAAGTACGACGCTCACTTGAGAAAGCCTTGAGTTTAGCCAAACATACGGGATTGGATGGGAAGTACTTACCAGCATCTTAATTTGATAAAATTATATGAGTTTTAAGATAACAATTTGAATATGTATTCAGAAATACAAAAGTTAATCATATGAATAGCATTACAATGCTCGGTTTAATATTAAAATTGCAAATTTGTGATGAAAAAATTTCGCCACAGGTAGGTAGGATTAGGATTTGAACCCATAAACCTTCGACAAAATTGCGGCGATGCTCTTAACCACCGAGCTGCCGCTGTCGAATGCGTGTAGGTACCTATAATATGTGATGAACAAATTCGCCGCGGTGGTTTGAAGCAACGGCAGCTCAGTGGTCGTAAGGGATAATTACGGTGTAGACAGAGCCTAAAGTCATAAGACCTAAAGGCCACGTTTAGCGTGTTGGTGGGCGTAAAGGTGGAAAGCGAAATCAAAATAGTGATGGGTTCCTAGCCGTCGCCTATTGTCATGATTCTTTAGATTTTTGCCCATTCCCTTTACTGGCTTCTACGGTCTGCGCGGAAAAAGAAGCAAAAAATCTTTCATGTTGGTCTGGGAGAAAAGAAAAAACGTAGAATGTGCCAGACATTCTACGTTTTTTTTTCTCCAACATGGAAGATAATTTTTATAATTTAACTGCATTGCATTTAGAAACTCGCAATAATCGAAATAATAGTTAAAACATACTTTTTAAAAATGCTTTACGTATTTAATTTAAAGTATGAAATTAAGCTTGTGAACGCCCACCTTTGTACTCCATAACTTTATAATAGAGTAAAAATTCATATCTTATTTGATGCTGTGTGCTTTGCAAGAATTGCAGTCTTATAGTTTGCGGGACGAAATATATTTCGTATCAAATTACCCATATCATAGATGAGAAACAACCAGTAACTCGCTATGAATATTCTTGTTGTACTTCAGTGATTGCTTTGTCTTTAGTATCTGGTATAAACATCTATATAGTAAGCGGATTTTTCTTGGGTCTGGGTTTGGGAGTTCTTGGCGGCAATTTGGCAGACGGCTTTTGTTTTGCAAATTGTTTCTAGTGGACTTTATAATGTGAAATCGGTGTAATAAATACTCATGTTTATGGACTATGTGTTATAACTAAAATAGACTTTCATGGTGCGTGTGTGTGATTTACTTCACGGGCTGGTGGTTGCCCGCCTCGTTGCGTCGTTCAGTCAAGACAGTGGATTCGTGGGAATTGTCGCCAGGGGCTCCGTAAAATCAACGAAATAAACTACACCATCATTTCGCTGATTAGCAAGACTTATAAAATAAAGACGTAAAAACTCAATACTTGATACTGGCTAAATAAGTCACGCGTGAAAGCCATAAATACGAAAAAAATATAAAGGTTTGACTAGGTTTGACGTGAGACTTCTTGGCGGGAATTTCGTCGGACTGCACGGTTTTTGTGTTGGATTTTTTTTGCAAATTGCTTCTAGTGGACTTTATAATGTGAAATCAGTGTAATTTGGTGTTATTAATGTCCATGTTTATGAACGGTGTGTGGAGTAACTAAAATAAAGTGTCGTGGTGCGCCTGTAGTGAGATTTACATAGCCTTACTGCTACTGCGTCTATAATCAATCAAACCAGTGGATTCGTGGGAATTGTCGCCAGGGGCTCCATTGAATCAACGAAATGAATTACACCACCATTTCAATGATAACTCGTGGAAAAATATGAAGGGCTAAAAAGCATAGAAAGCCAAATGCGGCAAAACAAATTTGAAAAAAAAAAAAAAAAGGTTTGACGTTTTTATTAAGAAGACCATGATGAGTGGACGTTTGCGACGGTACTGCTCACATACGTAGTATCTCTTAGTAGTTTGTGCTGCTCACTTATTAATATTCAGCATCTCCAGAATCATGACAAAACTTATTATAAAATTGACGACATTTTCGAGAATTATTAATTATGACTTATTTATACATCGTGCCTCACAATCTTTTTTTTATTCAATTATTGAACAAAATCATTTCACATGCTTGTTAAAAATAAGCAAAATAGATTTAAGGATATATTTATTATTTAAGATCTAATGTACTCTATTTTATGTGAATAAATTATCATTATCATTATCATTATCATTATCATTATCAGGAGTATGTATATTAACGGGACCTAACACGAGCCTTTTTATTATTTGATCCCGTTGACGTTTCAATGGAATTACATCCATCGTGATCGCAACGAGACTGGAGTACAGTGGTGCCATCGTGGTGGACTCAGTTTCACTTTCGTAGGTTTCACTAATAGTTTTTTTTTCACGACCTACATAAAGTTTTGTATTTAGGCCTAATGCCTTTCATCGTTGTCTGTCATTGGCCCTGTGCCCTCGCACTTCACGTGACGAGGCGTGTTGCTATGTTCCATTTTGACCGAGTTACAGAGGTTAGCGCTATTACCCAGTGAGCGCTATTGCCCTATCCTAAATCTCTTCAAAAATTACCACAAAAACTCGTAAGAGTTTTTGTTTCTTACCTGTCATTATAAATTATGACCTATATCCAGTGCCTTTCTGAAAAAATAGATGAATCTCTATGCTAGTTCTTGCAACCACCATGACAGTAAGGGACCAAGGCCCATTGGCCACTGTTATAATGCGCCGTTTAACCAGGCCACTTCCACTTCAAATAAATAATTGCTTATTACTTACAAGAAGATTCAGTAACATTACATTTATATTGTTTTTCCTAATTTTTATTTGCACGACGATATCCTTATCCAAATGTTTGGCCTCTCCCTATGTAAATATTTATCCGACAAAACAAATATTCGAAATAAACGAACGGCAGAGTCGCATTAAAATTCCTAATACGTGGCATGTCGGCATACCGACAATTCAGTGGGTGCGACGCAGAACTTGTATTTTACAAAATGTACAATAGAAAAAAGTGCAACTTCTCAATTGGCGTTCTTCTTAAAATGACCATTTCTCAAAATGCTCGAAATCTCTGGCGTCAGCCGTGATATTTTTAAACATAGAAGTATCATTTTTGTTTAAAATCCATGTTTTGAAACTAGTGACTGCTGAAAAAATAGTTCAAAAAGTTACTACTCGTAAGTTTATCCTTTCAAAAATAGAACCCGTAATTGTAAATTAATTGAAGGTCTTTGAAATTATTATAAACTAGCTTAAATCGCGGCTCTGCTTGTCTTAATCTCGATTCCTAGAGAAGTATTTTTTTCTGGGATTCATTCATTTCGAGTAGGTGTCACGGTCAATCGACCATGCACACCCTGGTGTCAGAGTTCTTCGGAACCGCCTCTCGGCCTCTGACGTGGTTCTTTCTGGGATAAAAGATACCTATGGTCCTACAACGTATACGCAAAATGGTAGGACTTAGTTTAGGCGTTATACCACAACAAACAAATAAATCCCCTTTGTAAATATTAAGAACTAACCGCTTTCATAAAATTAGTAAGGATAAGAATAATCATAAATTTGACTGCCTCCGTGGTCCAGTGATTAAGGCGTTTGCGGGTTCGATTCTTACGGGAAGCATACTTTGTTTAGTTGTTTCCAGTTTGGTTTAGACCTTGCTGGCTTGAATCATATGATTGTCTGATAATTAAGATAGTTCCGTTCTTCGGAAGGCACGATAAGCCATTGGTCACGGCTGCAATCTGATAGTCGTTAATGGAAACACGTCAGAGGTCGAGAGGCGGTCCTGAAGACTCTGACACCTGGGTATGCATGGTCGATTGACCGTGTCACCTACTCGAAATGATAATGATCATAATTAACCTTCATTACAGCCTAAATAAATTAATGTTGGCGATTCGGTTGGTTTGAAAGAAATAAAAATATTAATCATTTTTATTTCTTATAGAATAGAAAAGACCTATGGCCATAAGACTAAGTGTATAGGTAAAATAAGGAGTGACGGGATGCTAGTTGCATCGCATTTCGCCAACATTTTCACGCATATTGGGAAATGCTCGTTCTTCTAGTGCACCAATTTCGAAGTGCACTTTTACCTCAGTTTACGTTGGGTGTTTGAACATTTGGATAAACTTTGCTTTCCACCTGGAACGACTGATCGATCCAGGTGGAAAGCAAAGTTTATCCGAATGTTTTCTCTACTGCCCCAATTGTAAAATCGTGCTGCCCTAATAATTATTTAGCGGCCCAACTAATAACTTTCCGTTAACATTTTGCGAGATACACGTTCTACTGATATGCTATAAAATTGCTATTTTTGTTTGGCTATATAGGCGATTGAGTCAATTTGTCCAAATTGTGTCAATCGGCACCGATTTCTTCGCGAATTGGAGACAAAATTAATTGATTTTCCAAACTATCATACGTTTTGAGAATGTTACCAATTGCGAAGTTCACGTTCTCCGTCAAATCCACTCCCACAACATCGACACTCCTAACACGGGACTCGTTTGTCCATTTTGGTGTTCCGTCAGCGGATTGTGTCATTCGACACCAGTGCCCGGTGGATTGAGAAGTAAATTGGCGTCCGGTTTTAGTCCAAAAATTCTGCGAATGCTTGTTGCTTTGTATTGACTTTCAAAAAAAGGAACTTTTCAAATCGTGCGGGTAGGTTGTATCTTCCGCTGCAATGGTTTGTCCGGGATCCGATATTAAAATAGAATGTTACCAGCACAATTGTAGCTGTAACCGAAGAAACAGCAAAGTTGCTGTTTCTTTGGTTCATTAACAATACACAACGGCCCGTATTATATATCGTATGTTTAAATTTTTCTCTACTCAGATTCATCGGAAGACACGATAATTTGATAGTTTTATAGTTGTTGGAGACTAGGAAGATTTTTGCTACTTATGCCTTGGTTTTTATCATTGCGTTTACCACTTTCTCTTTTACGTATGAAAGTATGTGCTGCACGGATGCGGTACCGCAATGGTAGCAACAAGTCAAAGTCAAAGTCAAAATATTTTATTCATCGTAAGATATTTTAAATACCATTTGGTGAACGTTAAATTACACATTATTATTTACAACATTAATATTGTTGATGTCAATAACTTACTTAGAGCTAAGTTTACGCCACTTCCAAGGCGGAGTGCAGAAGAAGCGGCAACAAACTACAACCAAGGCATAAGAGTACCTTTTTGAATGATCGGCTTGAGTATACGATTTAGATTACGGGTGTAACTGTTAATGGGAAGTTGTGTTGTAAAAAAAAATGTTTACCGACTGCTTAAAAAGGAATGTTATATTCAGCGTCAGCGTGAATGTAGCCTGTAAATATGAATAACTGTGCCAATAGACCAGTGCTGGAAACTTTTTTTTTACATTTTTATACAAATCTGTTCAGTCACCCGGACACATTGTATGGAAATGTCGCATTGGTCCTATTTATACAGTTGCTCACATCGACGGGTTTGAGTTTATGTAATATGTGGTATTTAATGTACCTTGGACATCCTCTTAAAGAGGTGCCTATAAGAGGATGTCCAGGGTACATTTAGCCGCTGAATAATTAACGCTGAATAATAATACCACTTTTACTTGTCAACAGATTCGGACGAAAGAGGTATCGTTAGAATTCTTGCCTTAAGTGAATGGCATTGAATTAGAAAAACTATGGAAGCAGCATGGCGCTCAAAAACGGACACCATGCAAAGTAGCTCAAAGTGGGCGGCGCTTATTAAATAGATTTTTTTGCGAACTAGTCTGCCGTGCGCTTCTTGACGGAAGGACGCGTCGATAAAAGCATTTAACGACATATTTTTTGTAAACATCGGCGAAATCTTAACGAAATAAGAAAAAAATAACTTCTTGTGTAGTAAAGTGGTGCAGAAAATGCAAGGAAAGACGGAAAAGTGACATTGGAGTAACGCGAATAGTAAGTAGTAAGGCGAGGTGCTAGCTTACCTACCCCCGCTATGTTGCATTATGTTACACCATAGCATTCATTAGATATATTGACACCGCCCCGTGACCTTGACGCGGCCAATCGTAAACTAGCTTCGTCTATGAGTGCGTAAGTCTTTCGTTATGGTTTGAGTAAAGTTTGTTTGCGTAAATGGGACTGATATTGAATCGTTAGTTATATGAGAGTAACGCTTCTATATCATCATCATCATCATCAGGTCCTTTTTTGTCTCCACTACAGGAGCACGACCCTCTCTGTACTACTAGGGCCATACTTGGCCAGAGCAGCCAGAGGACTTGGCCTACACTCTCCACGCTGGCCAGACGGGTTGGAGAGGTGTCTTAGATGTTTATAAGCTTTGTTTAGCTTGTATTTCCTAAGTCGCCTTCTACGACATCCACGGGAAGACTTGGAGTGGTCCTATTCTACTCTGCCGGATACCACACGGCTAGCGGATACCACAAGGCTACCGGATACCACACGGCTACCGGATACCACACGGCTATCCATACATGACATTTCCTATTTTTTTCTAATTCAATGGTGAATGGCATATGCTATAAATAATAACCTTCTTTGGAAGGGCACTATCGATTTTATTTTTTTTGAAATTCTCGTTCGATTACAGGACAGCAATTTTCCCGTTTAACGTGTCCGGTCATAGGTCGAATGTCAAGCTTCATAAAGCGACGCTCGCTGTCGTTATTGTGCTATTACGGAGGCTTTGTTTTCAATCTAGCTGCACTCGCTTGCACTATTACTTTTTATGAATTCCGTCCACTGTTATTTTTCTGTAGACGTGTATGGGAGTTTTCATTGTGTGGAAACAAACACAGTGATTCGTTTCAAAATATTGCATGGCTTCTTCTACTTCACTTCATTAGTCATGATCATCATCATAATCATGCATTGATTCGTCTACTTCACCTTCATAGTCATCATAATTTCGTGAAGGTGACACGGTCTATTGAGCATGCACACCCTGGTATCAGAGTTCTTTGGAATCGCCTCTCTTTAACGACTACCTGCCGGCATATTTAACTAAACTTAGGCTAACTCAGTGTACAATTTTTGATAGTCATTTCAAAATACATTACATTTTATATATCTTAAATAAAAATAGTCAATCATACAAAACCCGCAATGTATTTTGAAGTGACTATCAAAAACGTTAATCACTGAGTTAGAAAATAGACCGGCAGATGGCAGCGGAGACCAGCTTCATAGTAAACAGTTCAATAGTTCAGAGTGTAAGTTTCATTAATTATTAAGTGCATTTTATTTGTAAATAATCTTTTCAATTGAGCTTGCCTTAATATATTATTTATACACGGTGCAATTGTTATCGTTTTAGACCCTTAAAGGGGTCACTCAGTCTAAACAATGCTGGAAACTCAAAATTCGACATTCCCATACAAACTGGCCGGACTTTTTTGAGTTTCCAGCATTGGTCCCATAGAAAAAGTTGTTCATATTGATGGTCTGAGTCACCCCTTTAAGGGTCCAAAACGATCAAAATTTCACCGTGTATTTGTGTATATTTATTTGTATCTTATATTTTATAATGCTTCTTTTCTGTATATTATCGCTTTATGTTTACTTAATTTCTTCTCAATCTTCTTACCACCAATATTTATTTTATCTTAGTTCTATCAATTGGATCACGGGAAAATCAAATTGCCTGTGATACTATCGATAGTACTAAGGGCAACTTCGTTTACCCGTAGTTCTATTAAAGTGCGTAAATTCTTTTTGTGCAGGAAAATTATTTAAGACTAGCTTTCGCCCGCGGCTTCGCCCGCGTCCTTTTCCGTACCCCAAATAACGTATATGCAAAATTTCATGATGATCGGTTCAGTAGTTACAACGTGAAAGCGTAACAAACAAACAAACAAATAAATAAACTCACTTTCGCATTTATAATACTAGTTAGGATTAAAAATAAATCATATTGTCACTGACTTATTTGAATTACTATATCGAAAAGTTATTCAATAAAATGATCATGCTCCTTAAATTATTTCCTTATTTTGTTACATATAACCTATGGAACAAATAATATAGTGTTAAAAGGTTATAATATCAAATTTCCTGGCAAAATTAAACACACCATTATATAAAGAAAAGCCAAAAAGAAATGAGATAATGCAGAAACATTGAAGAAACTATTCATCGTTTGTTGAAAATAAGATTGCACTTCAAACTTTACAGATTATAACACTGAGTCCATCTCCATCCATACTCTATACTATACTTACTTTATTAATATTATAAATGTGAAAGTAACTATGTCTGTGTCTTTTTTTTCACGCTTAACCATTGAACCAATTTGGATAAAAATTTGGTATGGAGGTAGTTTGAGGCCCGGGAAAGGACATATTAGGTAAGAGTACCTTTAATTCCAGGAAACTCTACTGTTCCCGAGGGATCGACACTAACGCGGGCAAAAACTAGTCTATACATATAATAAAACAGTAAAAATATTTTGTCTGTACATTTAGAATTTTTGACTGAAATGGATAGAGGGACACTTAAAAAGAATAATAGAAAGCAAAAAAATTTTTTTAGAATTTTTTGTCTGTCTGTCTGTCTGTCTGTCTGTCTGTCTGTCTGTCTGTATGTATGATCACGATTATCTCCGAAAATACTGAACCGATTTACTTCAAACTTTCACCAATTGCTTTATTTTAACTCAGATTAACATTTAAAGTTTGTTTCATAAAAATCGGTTAGTTAAAAAAAAAGTTATCGTCATTTGAATGAATTTAAGCCATTAGTTTGCCTTGCCTGCAAATATATAGCACTTACTTATATATTATAAGTGACATAGGAAAATTACATGCTAAACGTGGCCTTCAGGTCTTATAGACCTAGGCTCTGTCTACCCCGTAAGGAAAAAAGACGTGATACTATGTATGTATAGTCTTCTTTTCACGCTTCAACCATTGAACCAATTTGGATGACATTTGGTATGGGGGTAGTTTGAGACCCGGGGAAGGACATAGGGTATCTTTTATTCCGGGAAATTCTACAGTTCCTGAGGGATGGACACTAACGGCGGCGACGTAGCCGCGGGCAAATCTGACTTATATATCAACGTAACCGAAACTGCTGCGCCTAGAAACGTGAAATTTGGTACAGGGGTTTTTATAATGATGTGAGTGAGCGCTAAGAAAGGAGCGTCTGTTGTCTTTTTACGCTTCAACCATTGAACTGATTTGGATGAAATTTGGTACGGAGGTAGTTTGAGGCCCAGGAAAGGACATAGGGTATGTTTGATTCCGGGAAATTCTCCTGTTCCCGAGGGATCGACACTTACGCGGGCGGAGCCGTGGGCAACAGCTAGTATTTAATATGAAGCATGTTCTTTTTTTAATTTTGCGGCCCTCTTGGTCCTCGATGGGTAAAACGTTTAAAATCCCTTATCTGAACTCCACACCTTGTACGACAACCATTAACAAGACACAAATAAATCCTATTATATCTCAAGGGCGGAAATCACTCGGCACGTGTACTAAAACGCTTATAGTAAAGTAAATAAACATTGACCATTTTAGATGATGTCGCCCATTGAACAGATAATATAAAGCAATACGGGTCAAGCGAAAAGAGGCCATAACAGTCACGCCGCCGTAAAGAGTGAAGACGGTGCCTCATACAATCACTCGGTTTACGACCTTTGATGAGCGAGGGGCTTAGTGATAGGTGATAGCGGGCTTAAAGTTAGTGGAAGCGGAAATAAATCTTATACGGGAATAAAAGAGGCCCCAACAATCACTTTTTTTGTTTCATCATTATCATTTTTTGAGGGAACAATTTACTAGCAAGTCAAAATGACCTTGCAATCAGCGGAAATGGAAATAGATCGTTCACGGGAAGAAAAGAGGTGAAAACACTCATGATACTTTAAAACACAGAACAACAAAGACATTAGAAATGGCCAGGGGGCGTGGCCGTGCGCTCGATCAGCTCACTTGAATCACCTAAGTAGTTTGTCCCGCGATCGTCAAAGGAACACAAAAAAAAAAACGAAAAATGCCGATTTGTGCTATTCTAACGTGTAACTAACTTGTGTTACGTCAGTAGTATGCTTGAAATAAGGCGACGCTGGTTTTCATAGAAACCACGTGATATAACTATGTAAGTATACTGTAATGTAGTATACACATAACTTATAATGTGTTTGTTGTTCTGTGCTTTAAACAACAAATACCTCATACACACATTTGTTTACGACCTATGATGAGCGAGGAGCTTTCTAGAAAATGACGGATTTTGAGGGAAGTGAAGTCAGAATTCAGTGGGATAAAAACTTGGACGTCAAGGGAGGCCCTGAGGAGGGATCGCTCACATTCCTGCTATCACTATGTGTCCTCCCTAGAAACCTCGAAAAGTCTTCAATCACATTACTGCGCTGAAAAAATTGCGCGCGATCCTCCCTTTTTTAAATTTCCCCTTTTTTCACTGTATTCGCTCCCTAATATCATCGCTTGCGCTTCTGCTATCACTGTGTCCTCCCCAGAAACATCGTAAAGTCTTCAATCACATTACTGCCCTGACCACACTGCGCCGCGCTCAGCCTTTACGACTTTGATTTAATCTGCACATCGCAAGGGTTTTTTTGTCTTTATGGCCGGCTTAGCAGTGGACAAAATACTCTTTTATGTGACCCAATAGATTTTGTTCATTTCCGCCATTTTGGTTGACTGGAAGTAATTTTAGGAAATTTATTTACATTTTTCTAACCTTTTTTGTTCCACTGCTGGACAAAAGTCTCCCCTATTGTTTTGTATATTTCTCTGTTTTGCGCTACATCTGATCATTTGTTAATTATCTTAATTTTCTAAAATTTTATACACACTATCTTTCTTGTCATCATCTTGACTAGCTCCGTGGTGCAGCCACGCCTGCCTGCGACACGGAGTGACCGGGTTCGATCCCCGGCCAGGTCAAGATGGCAAATGATCTTTTTCAGATTGGCCTGGGTCTTGGATGTGTATCTATATATGTATTTGTTATAAAATATAGTATCGTAGAGTTAGTATCCCATGACACAAGTCTTGAACTTACTTTGGGGCTAGCTCAATCTGTGTGATTTGTCCGTATATATTTGTTTGTTTGTCACTGTGTATTTCTGGTTTGTACTCCAGCTGTGGGGCCTCAAATTCTAGTATGGAGGTAGTTTGATGCCTAGGAAATGACATAAGATACCTGTCATTCCAGAAAAAAGAACTGTTTCCAACGCGACTTCATGCGAGCGGAGCCGCAAGTAAAAGCCAGTATTTTAATAAATAAATCAAAAAAGCTTTTCCCAAAAATGAAAATTTAAGAAATGTATTTCTATTCAAAGTATGAAAACAAGCACTTTCGAAATCAAATATTGATCCAATCACGAAAGAACTGAATTTAACAACAACAGCGAAGTCGTAACTCAAAAAGCAAAATTATAATGACTTTCCGATGCAGAAGCAAAGTCTATAACAATTTCACAAATGTAATTTGGAGCCCGGGGACCGGCCTCTATTAAAAACAAATCGAATGTGCCTTTGACGAAAGTTTGTACACTCCGCAACATAAAAAGATCACGTATGAACTTTATTACTATCACTACATAGTATAAAAAAGTCGCTTTTCGTTGTCTGTCTGTCCTTAAATATGCTTAGATCTTTGAAACTACGCAACGGATTCAGATGTGTTTTTTTATAGGTAGAGTCAAGAGGAAAGATGAATATATAATTTATCACACTCGTGTGGAGCCGGGGCTGATCGCTAGTAAATATGTAAATAAATATATACGGAGCTAGCCCCAAAGTAATTTCGAGACTTGTGTTGAGATACTAACTCATCGATACTACTCTTAATAAATTAAGAAATAAGATATGATGAAAAAATATATCCACGGGGACAGGGTTTAAACCAGTTTAAACCAATCTTATATCTATCTATGTACGACCTACGCTCTACCAATTGAGCTACCGCGCTTCAATACTGATCGTCCAAAATCTCTACCATATTCCATTCCCCTTACATGCATTCAACTACCCCACTATGAGTAAGGTATTTCATTCAACTCTTTTTTTTATGTTATAGGGCGGCAAACGAGCAAGTCACCTGATGGTAAGCGATCAACGCTGCCCATGGACAACTGCAATACCAGGGTGAGACAGGAGCATTGCCGGCCTTTCAAGGAGTTGGGGGGAGGACGTTGGGAGTAGGGAAAAATTAGGGGAATGGAGAGAAGGATGGGCCTCCGGCTCTCTCACTCACCGACCGAAGAATAGAAGCGGTAAATCTTCTACTCAAACGTCGATTTTCTGTGAGAGTGTGGTACTTCCCCGGACGAGCCGGCCCATGCATGCTACTAGCAAAAATGAATTTTGCCGGTAGCAACGCTAAAAGAAACTCATTTTACAATGAATACATTAACTAACCTAAAGAATAAATATGTAATTAATATGTATGCATATCCTGTGATTTCTTTCTATCTACTTTCGCTACCATGTCTACTCGGTAAGGGAAACATCTAGACTATCTACACCAATGTTATAAAGTGAAAAGATTTAATTGTTTTTTATTTGCATTGCATTTCATAGGCTCCGAAACTATGGGACCGATTTGAAAAACTCTTTCTACACTAGATTCCTATACTGTCCCTGATGAACATAGGCTGTAGTTTAAACACCTACACCTACCCGTGAGAAGCCGGGGCGGACAGCTAGTACTTGATAAATATGTACCTATATCTTGCATTTTTTTATCTGTTTTATTTAATGCGCCGTATAAGCTGATTTTCTTTTAGGGCGCTGTGCATCAGAAGAATACCGTAAAACGTGTATTTTTTCGTCACGCAGTTAGCCTTATTTTTCAAAGAATACTAGCATGAAAAAAATATGAAGTACAGTTCAAAGATCAAAATAAATGGTTACATCAAAATATGTTCAAAAAAATATTTAAAACCTAACTAAATAAAATAGCAAAAAAGGTATATGTAGAAAAATTTTCGTCGCGAATTACTTGATATTTTCAGCGACAACTACCAACTTTTATACGTCTATAAAAAGTATAACTAAATGAGCAAGATGGATACCTACAAAAAATACAATATTTGGTTATAATTATTGAATTATTAAATTAAAAGTGAATATTAACACGAAAATGGCAGACACGGATTTGAACTGAGACTGACGACAGGTATGACTAGAGATGGGCAATCCACCCACTCGGGTTTAAACCCAGTTGGGTAAAAACCGGGTGTTTTGGGTGTTTTGGGTTTAAACCCAATAAGCACCCAAATTTTTGGGTTTTTACGATTTTTTACTTAAATTATGCTACTTCTTGACCTGACTAAGCTAGTACAGTGGGCTACAGTTCCAATCCTTCAGGTCTAATTGGTCAACATCTTTCAACTTTCTGTTTTATGTCCTCATCAAATAATATTTTCTTGCGATACCTCGCTCTATTGCAAGAAAATATTGATCATTGACATGACCAGAGGATAAAATAAACAGGTATTTTGGACTGTTAGTGGCTCAATAATTTAAATATTGTCGCGAAGCTCCCAGAATGGAATAGTCTAGAACTTATCCGAACACCGTCTGTCGCGCTCATAAATCTTATATCTTGCTCACACATATGTATTCTAGGTTAGCGGGAATACACACTATCGAATATTCTGGCAGTCGGAACCGAACTATATGGAATTTTCTAGAGACAAGACTATTATAAGGGTACAGAAGGGGTCAACGTCATTCAGTTGACCGCGAGTATTCGAAGCGAACGATTCCAATACGAGTGCGAGTAATAACAGTGACCGCAAGGCCACGAGTACGCGCGTCGCGCGGCTGCGACAGGTTTCAGAGGCAGGCGCACGCGGCAGAGGCAAACGCCAGCGCCAAGGTTGTTCACGAGAACGGACGGCAAGGAAAGTGGACGTTGTCAGATCAAAGAATAATACATTAATTTTTTGGATAATACAGTTAATTATTGTTTTGACCGTGTTTTGAAGGATTAATTTATGATACTTGCTTTTTAACCGACTTCAAAAATGGAAAACGATGTTCGACAGTATGAATGTTTTCTTACTGACTGGTTGGTAGCTTTTGGTTAAGGAATTTGGGGATCTCGAAAATGACGTCAGTCTTGGATGCCAAGATGGCGGACGCGACTTGTCATAAAAAATCGACATGGGTGTCGTTGTCTAGGTATTTTGAGGTGTTGATCTCAAAAATGACGTCAGTTTTGGAATCCAAGATGGCGGACCCGAATTCTTATAAATAATCGACATGGGTGTCGTTTTATAGGTTTTTTGGGGTGTAGATCACAAAAATGATGTCAGTTTAGGAATCCAAGATGGCGTACGTAACTTGTCATAAAAATCGACATGAGCTACGATTTCTATGTTTCTTGGAAAGAAGATCTTGTAAATAATGTCAGTTTTGTAATACAAGATGGCAGAAGCGGCTTTGCGTGGTAATTCATCATGGGTTTTGATCCCTTGGTTTTTTGGAGTGTAAATACCGTAATTTTCGAGGAAGAATAGGAAACAACACCCATTATGATTTATCATAAAATGTCGTCATCTTGAATTCCAAAACTGATTTTATAATCTAGATCTACACCATTGAAAACCTAAAAAACAACACGCGTCGATTTTTCATGACAAGCCGCGTCCGCCATCCTAGATTCCAAAACTGGCATCATTTTTGACATCTACACCCTAAAAAACGTAGAAACGACACCGATGTCGATTCTTCATGAAAACATGCCTCCGTCATCTTAGATTCCAAAATCGACGTCAATTTCAAGATCTGCACCCCAAAAAGCTTAAGAAATAACATCCATGTAAATTTTTCATGACAAGTCACGTCCGCACTCTTGGATTCCAAAACTGACATCATTTTCGAGATCTACACCCCAAAAAACGTAAAAAAGAACACGCATGTCGATTTTTCATCAAAACTCGCGTTCGCCATCTTGGATTCCATAACTGACGTCATTTTCGAGATTTTCACCCCAAAAACCTAGGAAACGACACCAGTGTTGATTTTTCAATACAAGTCGCGTACGCCATCTTTGATTCCAAAATTGACGTAATTTCCGAGATCTACACCCCATAAAACCTGGAAAACGACATTCATATCGATTTTTTATGACATGTCTTTTCTGTAACTACCAAATTCGTCGCTCGGGTGGAGCGACAACAAAGGGTATAATTTTTTTGGGTTTAATGGTATAAGAATTATAACGATAGATAATGCCTCGAGACATTCTGAAGTAATTGTGGAATAAGATGCTCCTATACATATTTTAATACAAACATAATCTTTAAAAACAACAATACACTCCTTTTTTTGAAGTCGTGTAAAAAGAAAACCATCAAAAACTCAAATTTCAATAGAATTATTTATTCTCCTAATTACGTCCACCGACTCACTACTAAGTCATTGCTGCACTCGTTCTAACATAAGGTCTGACACAGCATGCCGTCTCTTTCTACTTTGGCGCAAAGCTTTTAAAATATTTACGGCAAGCAAAAGATCAACATGTTGGTCAACTGCAGCATGAAAACACAGAACTAATTGTTTTCATCTCGGTTTTTATTATTAGTAAACATTTTAAAATTTCGTAACTAACATTTTTCATTAAAAGTTCGTACCTAACATTTCTTTAAATTATTTTAACGTACAGCAACGTAGAATTGATCATTACAATTTAGTAAAAATATATTTTTCATATATTACGAACGTTTTTGACAAATAAAGTAAACACCCGATTTTTTGGGTGTTTATGGGTGTTTAAGGGTGTTTATTGGGTTTTTACCAAAGCACCGGGTTTAAACCCGGTGCTTTGCCCATCTCTAGGTATGACACAAATATATAAAATATCGAGCGATGTCCGCTATAAACGGATAAGGGATACAGCGCCTTAACGTAAGTTTATCGGGGTACCGTGAGAAAGCTTTGGCAACGAAACTTTATTGTAGCTGAGTGTACCGCGGCGATTCAAAAGCAATATTTGCGTATCATGATGGGATTATGGTCACCCGAGGGTGTTGTGTTTCCATTATTAGATTATAGGGGTCCCAATATTTATTGTTTGTAATCATTTTTAAGTTACTCACAATTATTGTAATGTAAAAGTTACTTTTTAAGGTTCCGTACCCAAAGGGTAAAAACGGGACCCTATTGATTTCGCTCCGCTGTCCGTCTGTCTGTCTGTCCATCTGTCACCAGGCTGTATCTCATGAACCGTGATAGCTAGACAGTTGAAATTTTCACAGATGATGTATTACTGTTGCCGTTATAACAAAAAATAGAATAAAATAAATATTTAAGTGGGCTCCCATACAACAAACGTGTTTTATTGCCGTTTTTATAGATAATATTTACAGAATATTTAATTATATATTCAATTTAAAATTAATAATTATCTTAAAAATAAAATGAATATTAAAGGGGGACTCCCATACAACAGACATGATTTTTTTGCCGTTTTTATAGATAACGGTACGGAACCTTTAGTGCTTGAGTCCGACTCGCAATTGGCCGGTTTTTTATCGTTCTGTGTCTGTTGTCCGTCTATCTTCTCTGTCTATCCGTCTGTCTGTCCGTCTGTCACCAGGCTGTATCTCATAAACCCTGAGCATAAACCGTGATAGTTAGACATTGAAATTTACACTGATGATGTATTTCTTTTGCCGCTATAACAACAGGTACTATTAACAGAATAAAATATTTTTAGGATTTCCACTACAACAAACGTCATTGCTCGATATTGATAACGGTAACAGGTAGACGCTTGAAATATTCACAGAATATTGAATTATATTATTCATTTTGAAAACAAAAAAATAAATAAAATAAAATAAATATTTAAGGGGGCTTCCATACAACCGACATGACGTTTTGCCGTTTTTATAATACGGAACCGTTTTTACCCGAACAATATGTATGTATGTATGTATGTTTATCCCGTCCCCCCATACTCTCTTACGCTTCAAACACCGACTAGACTTACGTGTTTGGTGTGGAGAGAATTCGAGGGCCGGAATAGGTAACCGTTCCTTTAATTCCGGAAAAAGGTACGGTCACCTGCAAAAATCCATACATAGACTTAAGAAGCCATATATATTTAGCAATATCATGAACCTTATGCCACATGTATAAGGTTGAAATTGCTGTTATTTTTAAATAGTATCCGTAGCTACACACGACTTTTTACGCTACTCTTATGGACTTTTGCAGGCGACCGTACTGTTCACGAAATGTAGACTTACGCGAGCGGGAACACTCGTCGAGCGTTCAATAAAGCTGATTTTGTCAAAAGTGAGTTGGTTATTTATCTGACTAAGTCTAGCAATCAATCCCCAATCTCGGTAGAATGCCCAAATTATCACTAATTGCTTCGTCTAGTATTCATTTAGAGGTTCGTAATTGAAGACATTTATCAAGGATTTTTTCTACTTAGTGCAAACCAGATCCAAAGCTGGTCAGATATTTAGAGGTTAGAGTGAAGTAACCACAGAAATATATCGAGATAGAAAGGCCAAGTGGGCGGTACTCGCGTGTCTCAATCTTGCACAATCGTGCAAGATTCGTTGAACGTTCATCAGTCAGCGCTCACGTCCCGACATGAACACATGCTTTATTCTGCGGTTTTTAACAACTGTAAAAACTGTTTATCGATATGACGTGATTTTTTTGTGTACATGTCACATTACTATTTCGCTAGTAATGACGTCAAATTGGGGGCGCGGCTAATGCAAAAACGGACACGCGCGTTTCCTTAGCAAAATTCTGGAATACCTGTTCTATCTTGATATATTTCGAGTAACGAATCCTACTAAAATAAGCACGTGTCTTCAACAACATCTACTATTTAATTAAAAAATAATTAAAACTAAGTACTTTAAACCCAAAATGAGGCGCTCTCACTGAGTTCTTTTTCCGATTTTCTGACCGAGGTGACGATCACCAACACAATTGAATTTCTGAAACAACTAGCTTTCGCCCGCGGCTTCGCCCGCGTCATTGTCGTTCCCTCGGGAATAGTACTTTTTCCCGGGATAAAAGGTAGCCTATGTCCTTCTCCGAACTCCAGAGAACTTGTATGCAAAATGTCATGATTACGGCGTGACAGTAGTTACGGCGTGAAAACGTAACAAACAAACAAATAAACAAACAAACAAACTCACTTTCGCATTTATAATTGAAATATATGAGGTTAGCAATAAGACGACCGTTAGCTATGTACCATTTATTGGACTGATCAACAATACAAAACACAAATACCTTCAATATAAATATGACAGCTAACAAGCATACCCTACAATCCTCCACCCTTATTTACTAAAATATTTACTTATTAAATTAACGTTTAAGTACGACTATTTAAAAACTACAAACAATCAAACTTTGACTGACCGCAAATACATTGACCTCCTACGTAACATTATGCTCACTACACTTTATAATCAAGAAATGGAAAATCATATAACGTATAGGTATCATAATTGAGAATCGTCCGTACGATTTATACACAGTATTAACCTAGGTACTATGAATTAAGTAAAATAAGAAATAAATCAATATTTTTGAAAAATCATCTCAACAAAAAAATAACTTAAGTAATATAATTTTTACATAACTGTTTGTTCAGTCTACACTGTCGCATTGGACGAGACCGGGGTGGTACTGGCGGGGTGCTGCTAACATTCTCCCTAACCGGTATACTGTTTTCCCCATTGTTGACCGACTTGGCGTCCGTCTCTGTCGCAAGACTTGAAGTATTAGGACTAATCGTACTCTGCTCGTGCCCTGCCTCCTCCTTAGCGCTTTCGTCAATATCTATTTCCACTATTTTCTGCGATGGTGGTCCACTAGGACAAACAAGGGAATTCCTTGACTTCCGTCTTATCTGGTCTATATGCCTATGAGTTTCCTTACCTGTCTCGTCCCTAACCTTGTAGTCGGTCGCACCTAACGCCTGTACTACTTTCCCTGCAACCCATTTATCTGGTTTGTTGTACTGCCTTAGCCATACTTCGTCACCAGTAGACATTGCCCGATTGGCACCTGATTTACCCCGCACCTGACAATCCTGTGCTCTCTGTACTTTTTGTTCCCGATCAGGCTTAAGTCTATCGAGTTTGGTTCGTAATCGCCTCCCTAACATCATTGTTGCCGGACTTTCCCCTGTCGTGGCATGCTCAGTGTTACGATAGTGTAGTAGAAATGTGTGTAGGGCTTCTATTATGTCCGTTTTTTGATTAACCGCTTTTTTAATTACTCTTTTAACCGTACGTACCGCGTTCTCTGCGGCCCCATTTGAAGCCGGGTGGTACGGAGCAGAAAACATATGGTCTATACCTTGCTCCTTACAATATTGTTCGAATTCCTGACTAGAAAAGGGCGGGCCGTTATCCGATATTATTATTTTAGGTAAACCCCACCGAGAAAACAAATCCCTGAGTTTGCCTATTGTGCCAACAGCGGCAGTACTATTAACTGGAAATACTTCTAACCATTTAGTTCTTGCATCCACTACCACAAGAAATAATTTACCATATATCGGTCCCAAAAAATCTACATGGATACGAGTCCAGGGTTTTCCTGGACACGGCCAATGATGAACCGCGCTCCTCGGCGGAGCGTTTGCCTCCGCGGCGCACACTGTACATGACTTGCACATTATTTCTAAATCTTCATCTATTCCGGGCCACCATACATAACTCCTTGCCATAGACTTAGTCTTTACAATTCCCATGTGTGATTCATGGAGTTCGCGCATTACTAAATGTTTACATGTTGCCGGAACGACGAGTCTATAGCCCCACATGATACATCCTAGTTCCTCATAAAGCTCATCCTTCCGATTAAAAAATGATTGCATACTTTTTATTTCATTGTCTGCCGGCCATCCATCCCTAATATAACTCAACACCCTACTTAACATGGGATCACGCCTAGTTAAATTAACTATAGTCCTATAATCTAAAGACATCGCCTCCTGTGCAAAGTGTAAGTATGTCTGTTCCGGTACTTCCAACTTTTCGCTTTCTGGTGAAGCAACAGGCAATCGTGATAGCCCGTCCGCACCATTCTTAGTTGTGTGTACGTATTCAATATCATAATTGTATGCTGATAGTATAATTGCCCACCGCTGTAATCGACTGGCCGCCATAGCTGGTACCCCATTTTTATTTCCGAAAATACTAACTAGCGGCTTATGGTCCGTTTTTAACAGGAAACGACGCCCATACAAATATTGGTGAAACTTCTTCAAACAATAAATAATAGCAAGAGCCTCCCTGTCAATTTGAGAGTAATTTTTCTCTGCGTTGGTGAGCGTCCGCGAGGCGTACGCGACCGGCCGCTCGCCGGCGGCCTCCTCGCCGGGCTGCGTGAGCACTCCGCCGACGCCGCGCGCGCTCGCGTCGCACGTTAAAATCAATTTCCCGAGAGGGTTATAATGTCGCAAAACTTGCGTCCCAGTTAACACACGTTTGATATTTTTAAAAGCTTGCTCGCAATTGTTGTTCCACTCCCACCGAATGCCCCTTTTAAGTAATTTATACAACGGTTCTAATATGAAACTAATATTTTTGACAAATTTGGCATAAAAATTTACTAAACCAAGAAAAGACCTAAGTTCGGTAATGTTATTGGGTCGTGGTAGTTTGACTATGGCGTCTACCTTTGAAGGATCCACTTTAACCCCATCTTTAGAAATGATATAACCTAAATACCTAACTTCCTCAACCATGAAAACACACTTATTTTTCTTAAGTCTCATTCCGTGAGATTGTAGCCGGTTAAGTACTGCTTCCAATATCTGTAAATTTTCGGTTTTGTTTTTGCCCCCTATAATGACATCGTCCAAAAATACTTCAACATAAGGTATACCTTTTAACAAGTTGGCCATGGTTCGTTGGAAAATGCCCGGACTAGATGAGAGGCCGTATACGAGTCGATTATAAATAAACAAACCCCTGTGTGTATTAATAACTGTATATCTCTTCGAATCATCCAAAACCAATTGATTGTACGCCTGGGATAAATCGAGTTTTGTAAAAATATTAGATCCATTCAGGCCCACTAACAGATCATCAATACGAGGCAAGGGATACCTATCGACCAGTAAGACAGGATTCAAGGTTACCTTATAATCCGCGCAAATGCGTAGACCACCATCCGCTTTACTCACGGGCACCAAAGGCGTGGCCCAGTCCGAGCTGTCGACGGGCTCGATCACTCCGTCCGCCAGCATGGCGTCTAACTCGGCGTCCACCCGCTCCTTGAGCGCGTAAGGCAGCGGCCGGGCACGACAGAACACCGGCGCCGCGCCCTCCCGCACGCGCAGCGTCACCTGCCCGCCTGTGTACCTCCCTAGCCCCTAGCTGAACAAATCCTTATACCTGTCAAGGACAGAACTTAAATTATTATTATAATTCGTGTTTAAAACTTTATCCCTACTGTCTATCTTGAGGTTTTTTACAATTAAAGGCACTTTTATTTTTAATTCCGACAGCCAATGTCTCCCAAGTAATGAAGTGGTGCCCCCATCTATTACAAATAATTCTAAGTGTCTACTCTCATTCTCAAAACAGACTCTTGATGTAAAAACACCTTTTGGTGATATTTTACTGCCATCATAAAATTTTAATTGTAAGTTACAATTTTCTAAGGGTACATTTTTAAAATATTTTTCGTATGTATCACTACTTATACAGGATATAGCGGAACCCGTATCTATTTCCATACAAAGTGGTTGCTCATTTACTAATAAAGTTAGTCTTACCGGTTTATAACCGTTTAAACTCAGCTGATGGAATTCCTCCACTTCCGATGAGTATTCGTCCTCCGATTTATCATATGCTGTTGCACCGGTCGTTACATTATAATTCAGGTTTCCTCTGCCCGTGTTGGTCTTGCGTTGCATAAAGCCACCAGCCGGCCTGTCCTTCTCCGGGCACACGCGCCGAAGATGGCCCATCTTCCTGCATTTGCTGCATTCAAAATGTCTATAACGACATCCTTCCTTGGTATGTCCCCGCACTCCGCACGCTTCACAAATCTTGGTACTTTGTAGCTGCTCATGATGCCCGCGCTGCTGCCCGGCCGGAGCCCCCGCGGCCGCCGCCGCCCGTGCCCTGCCGCCGCCACCGTACCGCCCGCGCGCTGTCCCCAGCGCATGCACTGCGCTAGCTTCCGCGCCGTTTGCGCCGAGCGCCGCCGCCGCCGAGCCCGCGGCCGTGACACCGCTGCCACTCGGTTCTACCGCGGCTGCATTTTTCTCCGCAGCTTCCAACACACATGCTAACTTCAACGCGTTTGAAAATGATATTTCGTCTTTCGCAAATAATCTTTGTCGAATGATGTCGCTCGATACTTCGCATACAAATTGGTCTCGAAGATTTTCATCTAAATTTGTTTTGAACTCACATGACCTTGACAATTTCTTCAATTCCGCCACGTACTGAGAAATTGATTCGCCGTTATGTTGTCTCCTTAATCTAAACCGATATCGCTCCGCCAATATAGATGGTTTAGGGTTTAAATGAGATTTCACTAGTTCCACTAAGGCTACAAATGAAAGTTCGGATGGCTTTTTGGGGCTGGCCAGGTTCACCATCAGTTCATAGCACACGTCACCCACGACCGTTATCAATGTCGGCACTTTAGCGTCTTCCTTCACATCATTAACTTTGAAATACATTTCCAATCGTTCACAATACACGTCCCAATGTCCGGACTCCACGTTAAATTCACTGATCTTCCCGATTCCCATGATTGCGCGTTGTTCAAAACTCGTCGCCAGTTAAAATATATGAGGTTAGCAATAAGACGACCGTTAGCTATGTACCATTTATTGGACTGATCAACAATACAAAACACAAATACCTTCAATATAAATATGACAGCTAACAAGCATACCCTACAATAATATTAGTAGGGATAAAATTTTCCTGTAATATGATTCGACCAGTTCATGGAGACCAAGCGATATGAATCAAATTATATCGAGAGACTTTTGTAACACTTTCGTTATCGATTATTTTGTTAAATTAAGTTTTGGAGGTTAGTGTAATGATAATCTTCTTTTTGGTGTTGGGATGTTTTCTATTATTGAAAACCTGTAAGTGACTATCTGTGTTTTATTCGAATATTTTTTATGTTGTATGGTTGTTGGTTTTACAAATAAATAAAAATTTTCGACGACATGGAAAATGAAAAGTAAATCTCTGGTACAAAACATCTGAAAGATCAACAACAGCTCGGGGCAACCTTGTCACAGTGAGATCACTGCGGCGCAGTGTGACGCGTGAAGAGGCCGAGGGCGCTCTGCAGAGTGACAGGGTGGCATCTAGCCCGCGGCTCGGTCAGGGTCGAGATGCGGTGAATAAGTGCTGTTTTGTAAACACTTTGAGATTACTTGGCTTTGTAGGTTGTTTTTAACTGTGAAGAAATGATAAGATTTTAATGAGATACATGGCTTTAGTGAAGGAGAAAGACCGATAAAACCGTGGAGAAAATAAGTGAGATCTGATATGAATGACGTCACAATCCGTATGTTGTTCAGTAGAGCTTTGTTATAACTTCTAAACTGCCTCCGTGGTCCTGTGGTTAAGGCGTTTGCCTGTAGACCCGAGGGTCGTGGGCTCGATTCCCACGGAAAGCATACTTTGTTTAGTTATTTCCAGTTTATTTAGGACAATGCAGGCTTGAATCACCTGATTGTTTGATAATTTAGATGATTCCGTGCCTCGGAAGGCAAGTTAAGCCGTTGGTCCTGGCTGCCATCTGATAGTCGCTAAAAGAACCACGTCAGAGGCCGAGAGGCGGTTCCGAACATCTCTGACACCATGGTCGATAGACCATGTCACCTTCACGAGATGATACCTTCTAAAACAGAAGAAAGTTAAAAAAAGAGGTAAGATTTGATTCATTCATTGAACATCCATGAATCAGGCCCAATTAAAAACCACGAAAATATACTACGCTGTTCAATTTACATTATTCACAGTAGTTTAGAAAGTCGACATATCTAGAATTCTGGAGATAAAGAGGATACATAAATTGTTCTTAGAAGTTTAGCCAAAAACAATCACTTTTGGCGAAAATTCTGAGAAAAGCTTCAACTTCTTTAATTTAACCTGTAAATATAAGTTCATTAAATAGTTTAAATAAATATCACGCAGATTGAGCTAGCCCCAAAGTAAGTTCGAGACTATTGTTATGGGATACTAACTCAACGACACTATATTTTACATATATAGATAAACATCCAAGACCCAGGCCAATCTGATAAAGATCATTTTCCATCTTGACCTGATCGGGGATCGAACCCGGGGCCCTCGTGTCGCAGGCGGGCGTGTTAACCACTGCGCCACGGAGCTCGCCAAGCTTGATCCAGAGCCTTACAATACTACATTCTAAATTATATTTCCGTTTTCATTCAAATAATTATTTCAAACGGGATCAGTATGCATAAGATTGCGATTGCGCAGAGAGCCATGGAGCAAGTCATGTTCGGCATCAAATTGCGAAACCGAGTTCGCATCACTGAGATCCGACGACAAACGAAAGTTCACGACGTGCTCTCTAGGGTTGCGACTCTAAAATGAAATTGGGCAGGACACTTCGCCAGAAGGATCGGTGGATCGGTGAAGGTTGTCACTGAGTGATATCCCAGAAATTTCAATTTTGAAGACCTATCCATAGATACTCCACACTTATGGGTTTAAGTTTCAGTTCTAAGTATGGAGAAACCCAAAAAATTTATTATATTTTTCTATTTTTTGTTGAACATCTAGTAGCTAGGTGGGTTGACGACATAAGGCAAATTGCTGGAAAGAACCGGATTGCGATGGCTGGAGATAGAGAGGAATGGCGTAGACAAAAGGAAGCTATACCCAGCAGTGGGTCACAGAAAGCTGATGATAATGATGATGGTATTAACACTGGAACCCGAAATACTTTTTATTTATTAACTTGGCCCTAATCAAATAAAATTCAAATTTATAACCTACCAACCAATCTAGCGTCCGCCAAAAATAGTTTTAGAGACTGGCGACAAAAATGGCGGAAAACCGGGCGCCAATAAAAAGAGGCGAATATGGAGAGGTGATACTAGGAAAAGGAAAAAGGCAGTGACATTGAGTGCTGCACGGCGACCCAACATAGACAGGGGATTTCATTGTTGACCCGACCTTTGGAAAACAAAATTTGTTTTCTTGTGCTTTCTTATTTCTTCATTTTGCCTGTTCGATGTTGCATCATCACAGATGATTCTTAGGAACTCGCTTAATGTAAATAAATCGTTAGTTTGCTAAGTATTTTACACAATTTAGCTTTATTTTAAAGCTATTAAATAAATCACATAATTTTGGCTAACTAATTGCCACCGAAGTAGATGTACATTCAAAACGAGATGACGAGACTATTTGGCTAAACTCTTGCTGACTCCTCTTGGCAAAAGGTAGCAGCGAATAGATGAGTGAAGAAGTGAGCGGGAAGCCTATGTAGTAGGACACAAAATCCACAGACTATTAAAAATATCTACCTAAATAAATAGAAATACACCAAAGCTATAATAAAAAAGGGTGCGCAGGTCACACTGAAGAGTACCCAGAAGTCTGGTTCTCGTCCCAAATCCAATAATTCCTATCGTTCTCCAGTTTAAAAATGCTTGCGATGGGCAGCAGCATCGGAAACGCAAGAAGCCAAAAAACTGCGTTCGCCGACCCGTCTGCTAAGTCTGGTGAGTATGGCAATATTCTTCCATGGACAAAAATCAAAAAGTCTACACCTGGACAAGGGTCCAGGTGTAGACTTTTTGCGACTGTAATGATGATGTACTTAAAATGAGATGCAAAAAGTCAGCTTACATATATATTTATCACATCTTTATCCCAGAGAGAGAGAGAGAAAGAACGAGAGCCCAGAGATCCCAGAGCCTGAAACAATTTATATACAAAAACGAAACCACCATCAGTCAAATATTTTGAACAGACTTGTAGCGGATAGAAAATGGCAGAAATGGAGCATATATACAAAACTACGAGGTGTCTGCGCCAAGCTCAAGCCCAATATTATTGTCATTCAGGAAATCTTTAGTACTATAATAGGCCTTTTTACAAAGTAACTGTTTTACATAACCTTTGAATTTTCTATCAGGCATATCTAGGATTGGTTTTGATAACTTGTTATAAAAACGTATTCCCCATGAACGAATCACTAACTCTGCTAAGCCGATACCGCGGTAGAAATAATTTATGATCGTTACGCAAGGGTCTATCTCTTACATCACAATTTTTTTTGAATGACGAAATATTTTTCCTTACGTGCATTATTTTTCCTATACTTTTCCCGTTTTTCCGTTGCCAGTGCCGAGCACGCTCGTTCAACATTTTTTTTGCGCCTAATTTAAGACCCGTAGAGTAAAAATACAATTACTGAACGAAACTAGAACCATTCAGAGAAAGCTCGTATTGAAGAGATTTCTTTGCCAGTGACTTTAAAAAATTAAAAAAACAGATATCAAAATATTAGTGCTCTCAGCTCACTCCTTACTTTGTTGTGTTCGTGCATGCATATAGGCACGTTATATGGATTTTTTGTGAAAATACGTTCTATATAGGGTATGTACATTTTTTTCGGCTTGTGTAGGGGTTATTATTTGTAACATAAATATTGTTGAACATTTCGCAGCGTTTGCGAACTTTTTTTGCGCTCGCTGGGACTTTGACGTGTCAAATGATGCGAGCGGGCGGACGTCGGAGTAATTAAATAGATAATTTAAGAGAAAGGTTTTTATGTACATTGCACCCGTGTGAAACCGTGGTCCGGGTCGCTAGTATGTACGTACATAAAAATAAAAATCTCTTCGTTTTTAGAAGTCTATTAATAAATAAATATATACGGACAAATCACACAGATTGAGCTAGTCCCAAAGTAAGTTCGAGACTTGTGTTATGGGATACTAACTCAACGATACTATATTTTATAACAAATACATATATAGATAAACATCCAAGACCCAGACCAATCTGAAAAAGATCATTTTCCATCTTGACCTGGCCGGGGATCAAACACGGGCACTCTCGTGTCGCAGGCTGGCATGTTGACCGCTGTGCCACGGAGCTAGACTAAACAGATTTGATTGATCTAAACAAAAGTTAGTATCCTTCAATGGACAGCGAATTTGATTGCAACTAGAACTTTGATAATAGAATGTTGTAACTAAAGTTACCACTGTCACTGTCTAAAAAAAATATTAAGTGCACCGATTTCAATAAAATGTAAAGTGAACCAATTGCGAAACCTTTCAAATAAAAAAGTATTTATCCAATTGGTTCAGGTGTCTTTGAGTAAACAAAAAACGACATTTTTAGAAGCCGGTTAATGATTTATCACTAGATAAATTTGATTGACTAAAATAAAAGCTAAAATACTCAATGCATATGTACACCATTCATATATTATAAATGCGAAAGTACTCGTTACTCTGTCTATCTGACTTCTTTTCACGCTTTAACTATTAAACGATTTTGGATGAAATTTGGTATGGAGGTAGTTTAAGGCCCGGGTAAGGACATAGGGTACCTTTCATTTCGAGCAATTCTACTGTTCGCGGGCGGAGCTGCAGGCGAAAGCTAATTTCCTAGACATTAATCTTATAACGGGTGGCGCAAAAGTAAAGACCCTATTTGGTTCAGCTATAACATTTTTTCTAAATTAGAAAACTAGATTTAGGTTTTTTTAAATGTATATTTGTGCCATTAAATTTCGTACCATTAGGATTTAAAGATGATGTCTTTTAAATGGTGACCTCCAGAGTTGATACACATTTGAGCCCTATTTATGACATTTTGCATAACTTGCCGTAACACTTCCTGCGATATGTTCGTTATTTCTTGACGAATGTTTTCTTTTAGAGCTGCGAGAGTCTGTGGCTTGTTCACATACACCCGAGATTTCAAAAAACCCCAAAGAAAGAAGTCTGGACTGGTCAGATCGGGCAATCGGTGCCGGACGGTGGTGAAATCGTCGACGAAATTCACGTTGTGTTCTTATCACTGATGAATTATTCCGTAAGAACATTGACACAATTATTCCACGTTCTTGGGGAGTAAAACGGTCCATGTTTATTTTCAGTGTATTTTACATTTGTTCACTACACAATTTTCAAAAACAGAATGACAGAAAATGTCATATAAAAAAAATAAAAGTATTTTCTTTAGTGCCAGTACTTTTGCGCCACCCGTTATATACCATTAAATAGTTATTGACCGATATAAAAGTTACAATCCTCAAATTTATAATACATCAATCTTATATAAGTACACCATAAAATAGTTATAGACTCGTCGGACAGAAAATGGCGGAATATTGTGAGGAAAATGAAAAAGGCTCTGGCATTGAGTGCTGTACGGCAATTCAAAATGGAAAGCATATTTGATTTTTGACTCGAACTTTGAGACTTGGATTATTTTTTATCAGCGTTCCATCCTAGTTTCATGTGTATCTTTATTCTCATATTGCAAAAGCGATAGTTGTTTGTTTTACGTGTGTGTAAGTGGACAACACTGGTGTCAGATTTTTTAACCTGGCTAAAGGCATCTGATATAGCTTAACGACTGCCATCAATGATAACAGCAGAATCAACGGCCTAACCTACCTTCCGAAGCACGGAGGAACTGAAGATATTTTTTATTCAACTTGCTAACATACAAAAATCCCAGTGGGTCTGCGCCCAGGGTCGCTAAACTTGCGTTTTAATGCATACGACTACTCGGCTATCGGGCTCCTTAAGGAGATAATGTTTTTTTTTTTATGACATAGGACGACAAACGAGCAAGCGGTTCACCTGATGGTAAGCGATCACCGCCGCCCATAGACACCTGCCACACCGTCAAATTCAAAACGTTTATTCAATATAGGGAGAGACGCAATTTTTTTTTAAATCTATTAATATAGGTTTCTTTGATCTCTTATTCATTGTCATATTTCACTTTTCAACAATTTTTGACGTCAGGAATTTTCTTATGGCTAAGTTTAATGCCGCTTCCAAAGCGGAGTGCAGAAGAAGCGGCAACAAACTGCGCAGCGCATTTTCTCCAAAGGACGTAGACTCAAGATTTTTGAAAACCTTAGAAACTAGGTATCTGGACTGAGGATACATTGGTTTATTTAAATTTCATGTTAAAATTGAATTAAAAAATAATGTCATATTATTGAAATAGCCGTGTGGTATCCGGCAGAGTAAAATAGGACCACTCCAAGTCTTCCCGTGGATGTCGTAGAAGGCGACTTAGGAAATACAAGCTAAACAAAGCTTATAAACATCTAAGACACCTCTCCAACCCGTCTGGCCAGCGTGGAGAGTGTAGGCCAAGTCCTCTGGCTGCTCTGGCCAAGTATGGCCCTGGTAGTACAGAGAGGGTCGTGCTCCTGTAGTGGAGACTAAAAAGGACCTGATGATGATGATGATGATATTATTGAAATTAATAACACCGAAATAAAAAATGACAAATAAAGTACCTACTAAAATGAAAATAAAAAACGTCATCTGTAAAAATATCACGTACAGAATGTACCACACATAATAGTAATTTAACAAGCCAAATATTCTTATCATTAATAAAATCTTCGGTCCTGTAAGCAATAAGCCTTTTTACAAAGTAATTGTTTTACATAATTTTTGAATATTATATCAGGCATATAAAGGATAGATTTTGGCAATTTGTTGTAGTAGCGTATACAGATTCCCATGAACGACTCGCTAAATCTGCTTAGCCGATATCGCGGAAGAAATAATTTATGTTGTTACGCAAGGGTCTATCTATTAAATCACTAACTTTTTTGAACGTCAAAATAATTTTCCTTGCATACATTATATTCTCGAATATATACTGTGAAGCTACAGTTAAGATATTCATTTCTTCTAACAACTGTCTGAGTGAGTCCCTCTGAGAAATTCTACTGTTCCCGAGAGATCGACGCTAACGTGCGCAAAGCCGCGGGCAATTTTTTTTTTTTTTTACATTTTTTTCCATTACATTTCATTTCAGAACTGGCAAAACCTTTTTACTGGAGATTCAACCGCTTAATTTTAGTTTAGGAATTTCCTATTGAGCTAGTTACTACGTAAGTTAATTAAATTTAAATTAGTTTTCTTATAAAGTTTGCTTTTAGAATTTTAGCTGACGCTTGGAATATGTTATTTTTTTATTAGAGCGACTGTACGAGCCGAGCACCAGGGGTATTTTAACTAATTATTTTAGTTGCGTAAATTTATGTACAGTCGGGAGCAAAAAACTGACCCCTCTAAAAACGGAGTTACAACTGTTGGATTCAGATTTATCTGCCCCTGTCTGTACATAGGTGGAGTGTCTAAAAATGCTAATACATTTTGCCTTACAAAATATTACTTTCATGCTAAAATTACATTACTAATTGTCAATAAATACGTCTCTCTTCGTATCATAATAGTTTGGCATTTTCACTACTATTTATACTGTATTCCTGTCCAACCCATCTGGCTAGCGAGGAGAGTGTAGGCCAAATCCGTTGTCTGCTCTGGCCAACTATGGCTCCGGTAGTACAGAGAGGGTCATGCTCCTGCAGTGGAGACTAAAAAGATCTGATGAATATGATGATGATGATACTGTATTCATCAAACTTTGACTGAAGAAGATGCCTTATATGCCACACATTTTTGTCTTTCTATGCCTAAATAATGGCCATTTCATCCTCCACCAAATCAGTGGGTTAATTTTTGAATACATCAATACAAGCGTGATATAATAAAGTACTAATAATAAATAATTTTAGTCGGTATCCCCGACTAATTTCAGGCTTGGTGTCTACGATTGTTGCCGCTTCTGCACTCCGCTTTGGAAGCAGCGTAAACTTGCTGTAAGTTATTGACGTCAACAATAATAATTAATATTGTAAATAATATTTTTTAATGAAAGTTAACGTTCACCAAATCATATTTAAAATCTTACGATTTACAATATTTGGCTTTGACTTTTTAGTAGTTATATATTCAAAAATTCACAAAATCTGGTGGTGCGTAATTTTAAAAAGCCTGAACACTCGGCAAATTACCGCTATATTTTAATACGCCGTTCGTAAAACTGCTCATATTAAATACATATTTTCTTTATAATCAAAACTCCAAAACTATAGTTTTAGTATATACAACGATGTCAGTGTGAAGCCTGAAATCGTTAAATATTCTCTCAATCGTTAAATAGCAGATTCTCATGATTTCATTATTTCGGTCACGCAAACGTCGAATTAAAATACAGCGGTCATTTCGAATGGCCGAATGTTCAGGCCGTTTACAAAAGGAATATTAGACACCACATTTTTAATTTTTATTTTGTTTCTAGACTGTAGTTTGTCGTTTGTATGATTATTACATAAAACAACTGGACAATTGCAAACTTTTTTGCCGATAATCTTCAACTCACTTCAGTGGTAACTCTGACACCAGGGTGTGCATGGGTCGATTGACCGTGACACCTACTCGAAATGATGATGACCATGTTGAAGCATAAGATCGCAATACCGATCTTATGCCAACAGGGTATTCCCTACCTAAGTATCTATGTTATTATGTAAATACTAGCTTTCGCCCGCGGCTCCGCCCGCGTCAATGTCGATCCCTCGGGAATAGTACTTTTTCCCGGGATAAAAGGTAGCCTATGTCCTTCTCCGTACTCCAGGGAACTTGTATGCAAAATTTCATGATGATCGGTTCAGTAGTTACGGCGTGAAAGCGTAACAAACAAACAAACTCACTTTCGCATTTATAATATTAGTTAGGATTAGGATAGTTAATAGGTGTTACTTTGCGAAAGACAAAGCTACATTTACTTTGAGACAATTTACTTTGCGTGCTTCCGCCACCAGTTCATGCAAGCTATTGCTGGCCAGCGCCTAATGACCGAATGAGGCGAAACACGTGTCGCGAGCACGACGGCCGATATTACTGCAGCCTCACCGGATGCAGCAGTATCGACCAGGGTTGCAAGCATCAACTATTGGTGGCGGGCATGAAGGGACTACCAGTAGTGGGTGGGCGCTGGCCAGCAAAAGTTTGCCTGAACTAACTGGTGGCGGAAGCACGCAAAGTAAATTGTCTCAAAGTAAGTGTATTTAAATATAAAAATAAGCCACAAATTTGACAGTGCGTAATATTATCTTGTAAATATTTATAAAAGATCTGAGCGTTTGGCGAATGGTCGCTGTATTTCAATTCGACGGCTCTGTGACCGAAATATTAATAAATATCTGCTATCCTCATCTGTAGCAGTTTTAGACTTCAGATAAAATACAAATTGAAAAGAAGTCACAATTCTACTTTAAATAAATTCAAAATTAACCTGTATAATGAGCATTTTAATAAAAAATACAGAATTTGAAATTAGAAATACAGAACAATAAAATAAATAAATATATACGGACAAATCACATAGATTGAGCTAGCCCCAAAGTAAGTTCGAGACTTGTGTTTCGTTGAGTTAGTATCCCATAGATACTAACTCAACGATACTATATTTTATAACAAATACATATATAGATACACATCCAAGACCCAGGCCAATCTGAAAAAGATCATTTTCCATCTTGACCTGGCCGGGGATCGAACCCGGTCACTCCGTGTCGCAGGCTGGCGAGTTGACCGCTGCGCCACGGAGCTAGTCTAAGTTTGAAGTAAGTGAAAAATTAAAGAAAATAATATAAATATATGTGTTGCAAAATAAATTATATGTTGTAATATATGTTTATTTTTGAACGCAAGATATTATAATGGAAATTCTCAGGCGCACCACATCTTGTAGGCTTGTTAACGAAAAATAATCTTTTATAAATAGCTTGGGGCGTGAGGTTATAAAACCTCTCAGAAAGTCAGCTTTTATTTGCTTTAAACCCTCTTATTTGAGCTTGATTTGTTTGTTTCTGCTCAACTGCTCAATCATGAATATTATGTTTTTAGATTTCATGTTTGTTTGTGAGTTGCTTTCATCATCATCATTCAGGTCTTTTTAGTCTCTACTGCAGGAGCATGACCCTCTCTGTATTACCAGAGCCATACTTGGCCAAAGCAAACAGAGGATTTGGCCTACACTCTCCTCGCTGGCCAGACGGCTTGGAGAGGTCTCATTGATGTTTATAAGTTTTGTTTAGCTTGTATTTCCTGAGTTTCTTTAACCCCCCATAACTTCTTAAGGTTGAGTTACAACAGTCTTGGATGTGTGAGATATCGTTTCAATCCTGGCCTTGTTCGAATGACATACATAGGCTGTATCTTTTAGCAAGGCGGTCTAGTTTTTATTTTGTAGAAAAACCTTGTTACATAACCCGATTCAGTTGTAAATATTAATAAGAAATTAGATAATAGTAAATAGTTTTAATCGTATGCTGTATGACCTAGGAAGTGTGCACAAACAAAATGGAAGGGATTTTTAAATAAATTATTATGTCCCTGTACACTTTCATTCTGCGGCAACGTGCCCAAAAGGCTGGCAGCATTGACACGTTGCACTAATAAATGTTATTATTTATATAATATTCTCTCTAACTCAAATAAAATTTCGACATTCCCTTACAAACTGGCCGGGCGGCTGAACTCTTTTGTATGGAAATACCGATTTTTTTTTGAGTTTCCAGCATTGGTCCCATAGGAAAAGTTGTTCATATTGATGGTCTGAGTCACCCCTTTTAGGCAACGTTGAGGGTACAATTACTCGCTGTATAAAATTTAGGTACCTGGGCGACCGAGCTTCGCTCTGTTATTACCATTTATTGTAATATGGTGGTGTTTAAGTGATAATCTTTATTTATGACAAATATAAATTGTTATCTCAAACATTAACTAAATTTTTTAAACTTGTCTTAGAATAATAAAAATTACAAATAAATATATAAACTTGAACATACTAAAAAAAAAACAAAAGTAAGTCACCGAGCGGGATTCGAACCCGTAATACTCGTTTCTTGCTGTCCGCGTCTAAACCCGCTGGACCAGACGGACAGTGGTCGACAGGACAAATTAGCGACCATATTCTGCGTGGAAAGAAAAACGCATGAAAACTCGAAAACACGCGTTTTCTCAAACATAAGAGTAATCTAGATCAATTGTTTACCGCCAAAAACCCTCATTTACCAAATTTAGCTAAATCGTTAGAGCCGTTTCCGAGATCACAGAAATAAATGTATATACAAAAATTGTTCGTTTAAAGGTATAAGATTCATGGCATTTCGTAGAAACTTATTAGTTCCTCTACTTGTATCGCAAACAGCAAACGCAGTTGTAACGAAGTACTCGGTAGCTCAGTTTGTAGTTAGTGTATTGTTGGCTCGCTACGCCGGCTAACGATACCTAGTGCTTACACGATGTTCCGTCTATTTAATTTAGCTTGTTAGCCTAGATAACTTTGTCTTAGAGTCTGTGAACTCGATTGAATAGCTTCTCCTCTGTTTTGTTTCTAATACAATTTTGAATTTACTAAAGAGTGAATTCACATTATTATTTTCACTTGGACACAAGTTACCACAATAGAAACTTGATTTAATTGAACTTCATTTGTTTATTTAAATGAAAAATAAACTTTATATTCATGTTTTATAAATCGATAAACGCCAGCTGCGCGCAAGAAAAAGTGTCACGTTCCGCGTGCCAGATTTCAGAAAATAATAATGTGAAACGTTGCTTCGCACCAAATTTCAAGGTTTTGAGTTTACCGGAAGTACCCTGTAGGTATTGATTCCCATGTGAATGTCGAAAATTTACGGCATAAAAACTAAAAACATTTTTATCATATGATGTTACTAAAAAAACCGGCCAAGTGCGAGTCGGCCTCGCGCACGAAGGGTTCCGTACCATCTATAAAAACGGCAAAAAATCATGTCTGTTATATCGGACCCTACCCTTTAATATTAATTTTATTTTATTATTTAGTTTTAAAGTGGATATATAACTAAATATTCTGTGAATATATCAAGCGTTTACCTGTTGCCGTTATCAATATCGAGCAAAAACAAGCAAAAAAATCACGTATTGGGGCTCCAATTATTTATTTCCTTAAATATTTATTTTATTCTAGTTTTTAGTATTTTTTGTTATAGTGGCAACAGAAATACATCATCTGTGAAAAATTTAACTGTCTAGCTATCACGGTTCATGAGATTCAGCCTGGTGACAGACGGACAGACAGAGAGACAGACAGAGAGACAGACAGAGAGACAGACAGATAGACAGACTTTACCCTTTGGGTACCCTAAAAACTAGGCTTTTCGCAATTTTTCCTTTATCTGTGCTATAAGACATCCCTTTGTACCAAATTTCATGATTCTGAGTACACGGGAAGTAACCTGTAGGTTTTGATTCCCTTGCAAATGTCGAAAAAAAACGAAATTTTTTTTACAGACCCATGGGACAGTTGACCTGAGTATTTGATATGAATTTCAACTTGATACCTCCACGCGTTCTTGAGAAAAAGGTTCTTGACAGACCGACAGACATACAGACAGACGGACGGACAACTAAGTGATCCTATAAGGGTTTCTTTTTACCTTTCGAGGTAAGGAACCCTGAAAACCCGGCACGAAGTAGTTGAATAGCGTTTTACCAACCCAGTTCGTCAACTCGAGTCCACCAAGTTCTCAATGTATTCTCGACTTAAAAGTAAATCAGAACAAGCTGGAGCGTCGCTGCCGCCGTCTGTTGACAACTAACACAAAACAATAACTTTTAAACCCGTCGAAAAGCAATTTGTGACAACTTAAGGCCATATTCACAGAGGAAAGGGAAAGGTTAAGTCCAGGGAACTTTTTGTTGTAAATAGTTATTTATGATTACGGACCTTAGCGCAGTGGTTTACACGTCAACCTAATACACGATGGGGCGTCAGGTTCAATTCCCGGGGTAATAAGGGTACATAAAATATTTATTAATTTTCACAGGTACGTGGTTGTAGAGGTACCCAAAAAATTATATCAGGAGGTCGAGTTGGCAAAATTTTTGAGAATTATATGACAGTACTAGCTGTGCCCGCGCCTCCGTTCGCGTACATTATGATATCTTAACTCATCATCACCAGGTCCTTTTTAGTCTCCACTACAGGAGCACAACCCTCTCTGTACAACTAGAGCCATACTTGGCCGGAGTAGGCAGAGGACTTGGCCTACACTCTTCACGCTGGCCAGATGGGTTGGTAAGGTCTCATTGATGTTTAAAAGTTTATTTAGCTTTTATTTCCTAAGTCGCCTTCTACGACATCCACGGGAAGACTTGGAGTGGTCCTATTCTACTCTGCCGGATACCACACGGATTGTGATATCTTAACTAAACAGAAACAATTTAAGTAGCATATCCTATCATGTACGTCTAAATGTTTATCTACAAAATTTCATAAAGTTCAGTTAACTCGTTTATAAGTTATGGAAAAAATACATACATAGATAAGTAACTTACTCCATGACCAACTTTTACAGATTTATTATTAGTATTGATTGATTGATGATGCATGCTTTTATAATTCGTTTATGTTTCGAGCCGCAGATACTTTTAATAACATTTCAGCTGAAATTGATCTATTTTGTACCAGTAACACATCAGTTAAAAGATTATTGCCAACGATTTCTTCCAACCCACCTAACCCATTATAATATACTTATCATCATCATTATTTCGAGTAGGTGTCACGGTCAATAGACCATGCACACATACTAATTATTACCTATTAGAATAATATTAAAAGTCATACTCTGTTTGTTAATTCAATCTCAACTTATGTCATTCTTCAATCATATAATAAACACTTTCGCTGACACTGCCCGCCTGTAGACGTAATTCTATTGTTATTTCTTTTGTGTCTGGTTCAGTGTCAGCGAACGCGTTAATAGGCGGAGACTTGTTAATAGCATATAGATATTATATAAGAATTATTATATGTTCATTGATGCTGTAAGACTCCCTAAGATTAAATAAATAAATAATAACGGACGCACAATAGCTGAGGATGCATCCAGGAAAATGCTCAGATATGATGATGATGATTAAAATGGTAAAATATATACGGACAAATCACACACATTGAGCTAGCCCCAAAGTAAGTTCGAGACTTGTGTTATGGGATACTAACTCATCGATACTATATTTTATAACAAATACATATATAGATACACATCCAAGACCCAGGCCAATCTGAAAAGATCATTTTCCATCTTGACCTGGCCGGGGATCGAACCCGTGTCGCAGGCTGGCGTGTTGACAACTGCGCCACGGAGCCAGCCGATGATGATGACCAGTTTGCGTAAAAATAATTTCCTCTTCGTTACGTACCCCTGTATGGCCCAGCCTTTACCGACCCCTGTTCTGTTTACTCTCAGCGGGTTTTTCACAATGAACGAACAAACAGAGTGATTTACTTAGACAAATAAGGGCAATAGGTGCAACATTTTAAAGGGAGCTTTAAATGTTTTCAGCTCTAAACGCGGTTTTATTTATAAACCGGTATTTTATTTCCTTTATAATATTCTTTAACAGCCTCCGTGGTCATCAAATAGTGATGGGTTGCTAGCCGCATCGCCTACTAATATGATTTAAGGTGGAGTTAAGGTAAATTATTTCGCCAGTAAGCTAATCCTGAAAACATGACGCTTCTTGCAAGCAGTCTTTACACAAAGAGTTTCAAATCTCAACAAGAAGGAAATTAAATCACTTAATATCTTCTACAGCCTCCGTGGTCCAGTAGTTAAGGCGTTTGCCTGTTGACCCGGGGGTCGTGGGTTCGATTCCCACCGGAAGCATACTTTGTTTAGTTGTTTCCAGTTTGGTTAGGACATTGCAGGCTTGAATCACCTGATTGTCTGATAATAAAGATGATTCCGTGCTTCGGAAGGCATGTAAAGCCGGTGGTCCCGGCTGCCATCTGGTAGTCGTTAAAGGAACAACGTCAGAGGCCGAGAGGCGGTTCCGAAGAACTCTGACACCAGGGTGTGCATGGTCGATTGACCGTGACACCTACTCGAAATGATGATGATGACGCGTAACGTGAGACTATTCTCAACTTAGTCTATCTGCAACCATGAAAACATGCAACTTTTTAAACCGTTAGGTATAAAAATAATATAATAAACGCGACAAACTTGTATTTAGTGATTTATGTGTGTAGCAATCGCGAAAACAGTAGATAATATTAAGAAAGACATTTTCAGATAAATTCCATTACTATAATAACATCACATTTAGAACTAAAAGCAATTCAAAAGAAAGCTATCTCAGTAATCATATTTTCATGATCGCGTCTCTGTATTAGATTTCTAAGATAATAAGAGTAAATAAATTCAAAGTAATTGGACGCTGTGAAGGCGACGGCCCTTGAATTAATACTAGGGCTTTAGAGGTGAGCAATAAGGCACTTTCCACTGAGGAGAACTTACAGTACTTTCCGAGTTAGGTGGGATTTCTCCAATAATGACATTTGCGACTGCGGCTATTGCTCACCTATTTACGTGTCCTAATTGTCCCTCCTTACTTATTGGTATTTGAAAGGAAAATCCTGAGCCGCATTTTCGGTGCAGTACTAGATGGTGACACCTGGCGATCGAGATACAATCAGGAGCTTTACGAGATCTTTAAAGAGCCAAATATTGTGAGCTCCATCAAGGGCCTTCGATGGGCCGGCCACGTAGAGCGAATGGAAGACGAAAGAGTTCCTAAACGCCTCCTGAAAGGCAAACCCGACGGACGAAGACCCCCTGGAAGACCTAAACTTCGATGGCTAGATGGAATACATCAAGACGTAAAAGTACTGGGAATCAGAGAATGGAAAGAAAGAAAGAAATAGAAACGGCTGGAGAGATTTACTTGACCAGGCCAAGGCCCACATGCGGCTGTAGTGCCTTAGATGATGAATTATCCCTCCACCTGCACAATTAAGGATCTGAATGAGGCGAATGACAAGGGTATCACCATGGCCTCCTACTGGTTAAAAACAATATAAACATTGTTTGGACAAATATAAATAAATAAATATATACGGAAAAATCAACAGATTGAGCTAGCCCCAAAGTAAGTTCAAGACTTGTGTTATGGGATACTAACTCAACGATACTATATTTTATAACAAATACATATATAGATAAACATCCAAGACCCAGGCCAATCTGAAAAAGATCATTTTTCATCTTGACCTGGCCGGGGATCGAACCCGGTCACTCCGTGTCGCAGGCAGGCAGTGACGTGCACAGACATTTATCATAGGGTAGACATAATTATAAAACTTACCTTACAAATATACCACCTATATACCTTACCTTACTATACGGCTAGTTATCTACAACTCGTTTAATATTATGATAGTCTTTCGAACTTCGACCGCAAAAGTATTCAAAACAAGCGAAAGTGAGATATGATTACAACCTGCGAACCACGTACACGTACTCGTATCATGGTTTAAGATGAAACTTTACAAAAACTGACCCTAACTAACCAGTTACTTGATTTGTTTAAAAGCGTGTTCACAAACACTTTATATTTCGATTTCGGCATGCAAACACTAAGCGACACAACTTTCACATGAAAATATTTTTGTCACAAATGAAATTTAACTGATAAAGCAATTAATTCTAAAATAAAACTTTCCTCTTGGATTGTTTGTAAACACGTAACGTGAATCAATGGCATCGTTTATGACATTGACATAATGTCATTGACAAGTGACGATGACATTTACATCGCGCGCGCCAATAGGAACCTCGGAGACACTGTCTCAAATTCACACACACAGCGCAATTTTGCTTTGCATGTGCGAGCCGATGAAAGATGTTTACTTGTACTACTACAAAAGCGATTTCCTGTCGGTGTATAATAATTTTCTATGTGTGCGTGAAAAGTCAGACCTTTGAAATTTTGTCTTTAGAGATACTGCTTAGCGCGGGCACGCGCGCGGGCCGCGGCCGCACCGCCGTACTTGAACAAAATCGACTATAAAGTATTTGCTAGCAGAATTTTGCAGGCGCACCGAATATAATTATTTTTTTGTAAGAAAAATAATTGTATTTATTTAGCGACTGCAGGGTAGACAGTGTCTAACAGTCTATATGGACTGCACGTCACTGCAGGCAGGCGTGTTGACCGCTGCGCCACGGTGCTAGTCAAAAGTAAATACAACCATGACGACTCGAAAATAAGAAGACGTGGGAGAAAACAGGCGTTATGATTCTTAACTCGAGGCCTGGCGATCCTCTCATAATTGTTATATTTTACTCAAGTTTGCTTGAGTATTCGCGAATTATTAAAGTATCAACCACTTTCAGGTTACTCAATTTATCCTTTTTATCTAGGTAAGATAAAATAAAATAAATTGGTTGTCTGTAAAGTCGGTTTATGGCCGGGTCGGTAGTCGGACGACAATTTTACGTGATAACAGTAGAAGAGTGATAGATGCGTCACAAGCCAAACGCTTAGGCCGGCTGCTTTCTATCGTTTCTTCCGTGCTCTCGCTTGCACACGGAACGTGACACTTTTCCGGGCGTGCAGTTATTACGTCAAAAAGATAAAAGGCGAGGACTTATTTAATTTAATAAATGTTTTTACATTTAAACGGTATTTGCGAATTCTTGAGGGAATACGTTTTTTCAAGCTTTCGTTTTTTCACATGTTACTTGACTTGTCGTTTTTGATCATTATGGATCAGAATAGGCTAGTTTCCTGGGTCGTAATAATAACATAACAATTAGTCCGTCAGTTAGATAATCAAAAAAAATTGGACACGTGTTTTTTCTTTTGTCAAATAAACAATAAATAATAAAGATAAAGCGCGTCAAAGTTCAGGAGTGGGGGCACGTGACGTCAAAGTTTGCTAAAAATTGTAGCAAACTATGACGTCACACGGAACTTCAAAGGGCTATCTTCATCATTTTTTGTTCATCGACAAAAGAAAAAATACGTGTCCAATATTTTTTGAATATCTAACTGAAGGACTAATTATATTTTTTTAGGAAACTAGCCTATTATATTAACCTTTGTATAGAATACTAGACGTACCACGAGTACATGTTTTGTTTGTTTAGTTATTCGTTGTGTTATTGGCCAGATTTTTCAAGACTGATGCCTCAGTTAATATTATAAGGATATAGTATCAATCTACGTGAAATGCTATTCCATGACTAAGTTTTTACTCAATAAAAAAAAATTACAATAACTAATATTATGACATTGGAACAAATAATTGTAAATTTAATGTAGTTTTTAATAAGTGTTTTATTTTGCATTTACAATGTTATTTTAATATACTCTTAATAAATTAAGAAACAAAATATGGTGAAATTTTTTTTATTTCTTTATTTCGGCGCTGAGATCGAATTGTGCGGTAGTTCAGATGGCAGAGCATAGGTCGTACATAGACCTAGGTCGCCGGATCAAGTCCCGCCCGCATGAAATTTTTTCACCATATTTTATTTCTTAATTTATTAAGAGTTTAATGTAGTTAGCAATTTCTAATTTGACAATTTTAATTTTATGTATTTCTATGTATTAACATTTCATGCTATTACAAGATAGCAAAATAAGCTGTTCTCTTCTTCTTTTTGTAACGAACATCTCATATAGGTACCCTGTTTTGTGCAAATAAATTATTATAAATTTGATTATTTTTTGGATTTGAATATACTCCGGGTTCAGAGCATTTCAGCGGTTGATGGTATTGAAAACCCACTCAGTTGAGAGAGAAATCTGTTTTTAAGTACCTAGCCAATGATACGCACCAAAGATGAAAAATAAATTTAAATTCAGTTTTCGCTTATTAAAAGCGGGCTCTTAGATATAAATCTCACCTCTAAAAGCACTAGCGTTTAATTCAAAAGTCGTCTGTCCGTTCGTCGCCCTCACAGCGTCCAATTAATTTCTTACTGAATTTGTGTTACTCTAGTCTTTTTACCGCAGAAATAATAGCAGTGCGATAATGTAAATATTATTACAAATTGAGGTTTCTTTAGAGTGGTTATATTTTCCTAAAATTTACTTAAGTATTCGCGAATTTTTAAAGTAATAACTACATTTAAGTTAAACAATTTTTCTCTTTTGACTAAGCCAACTTTTTGATTTATTGTTTCTGGTCAATGTTTTCCTTATAGGTACTATAGGTATAAAACAAAGATGCTTCCCGCTGTCTGTCTGTTCCTATGTATGCTTAGATCTTTAAAAATTCGCAGCGGATTTTGATGCGGTTTTTGTTTAATAGATAGAATGATTCAAGAGAAAGGTTTATATGTATGTCGGAAATCGAGCCTCGCCATCTATTGACGTTAGCCGGAAACTGTGATTAGTGTTGCTACATTAAAATAAGATTGTTAGCTTGCCAGTAAACCTGAAGGGCAAAGTCTACAAAATGGCTATCAGACCCGCCATGCTCTATGGCACTGAATGTTGGGCGATGAAAAAGACGCACGAAAACAAGCTGCACGTCAATGAAATGAAAATGTTGCGATGGTCGGCTGGCGTGACCAGGCTATTTAAGATAAACAACAAGTATATCAGAGGCTCCTTCAAAGTTGCGCCCATAAGTGATAAGCTGTCAGAAAGACGTATGCGCTGGTTCGGACATGTGATGAGGAGGGAGGAAGAGCATCCGGTAAAGAAGGCCTTGGCGATCCCGGAGAGGAGAAAAGGCAGAGGACACCCTTTGGCTACATGGTGGACAACCGTATCCAAAGACATGGAACGAGCTCAGCTTAACACACAGACAACCCAGGATAGATTATCCTTGCGCCTAAGGAAGAGGAGAGCCGACCCCAAATAAAGTGATAAGGCAAGGAAGAAGAAGAAGTTAGATATTGAAATGTCAAGTTTTTTACTTGGGTGGAATCGATTTTGCATAACGGCAACACTGCGAGTATACGTTAGTGGATGTAACAAATGAAACCGTCGCACTTTTGATTTGAGCGTCGAGCCGTGAGCACATCGCGTCCATCGCATTTCAATATCCATTGGAATCAAGCTGATCATTATAGAGTATTGATTATTTGTGATTAGAAACTGTAAATTTCAAACTGAGAATTGCTGTGAAGCTATTATTTCGAAGCCCTGATCACGAAACACGAATCATCTAACCTCCACAAATGCCCGAGATTCGACATGTACATTGCACCCGTGCATAGTCGGGGTCCGGGTCGCTAGTTTATTATAGGCAATTGTAGTAATCACATGTTTTGATGAAGTCTACATTAAAGTTACGTTCTTCTTATCGAGTCGGAAAAGACCAATATTTGGCCACGCTGACCGCCTTGTCGTTGGCTTCATTAAGATCTTCATTTGTACAAGAAGTAGGGCAGTTGGGACACAACAAAAGGTGGGCCATAGACTGAGTGGCACCATAGTCACATAGACTATTGCTGGAGAAACCCCACCTAATTCGGTTTTCGCAACAGCTCCCAACACCAGCTCGGAGCCTGTTCAGAGACTTCCAGACTGCCCAGGGGAGATCACAGCCCGGTGGAAGCTTCTCAGCAGGTTGAATATTGGATGGTGATGGTGGGTATCTGCGTTTCCACTATGAGAGATACGTTAAGCTACAGATACACACCAAGAATAAAATGTAAATTCTAATTTTGTTTTCGCTTATCAAAAATGGCTCCTTGGAGAAAATCTCTTATTTCTCACCTCTAAAAACACTAGCGTTTAATTCAAGAGTCGTCGCCCTCCCAGCGTCCAATTAATTTCTCACTGAATTTTTGTTACTCTAGACTTGTTACCGCAGAAATAATAGCAGCGCGATAATGAAAATGTATTACACAGGTGTTGTGGTATCTTTTGAATTGGTTTATAATCAAACGATATTTCAGAGACATCATAAATGTTTCTTTAATATAATAAAGCTTTTTACATGAATCCCAAAAATGTTGATTGTTTAATACAGAAGTGGCATTTTTACTCAGTGTTTTCAGGGTTCTATGTAGGTATGTATGTATTGTCACATAATAAGTACTGGTACTTACGAACAGAAGCCGCACTCTGCGAAGGTATTCAAAGAAATATCAACTCAATGTAGTTTGCAATACGGTGTAATTTAGCTCGCGTCAGAACGCAGTACATTTTAATTTAGATACCTACAGCAAGCCAATTTTATACTTATAGCTCTGAACAAACGATTCATAATTCGTTGAAGTCGGTGAACATAAATGACTAAACGCGCGTCGTTTCCAGCGGATTGTTTGGTTTTCACCTTCAAAGGCGTGTAGGTACCTATGTTCTCGATATCGACGCGGGGAGTGAGGCCTGGTATTGTTTAAGTTTGTTTTATCCTCGTCATTTCCGCCGTTAGAAGTCAACTGCTGTAGAAAGGCTTCTATGAAAGATTCTACGCTCCATGGGATTATATATTTTCATACTCACCACGCTTGGCAAACTAAGTTTATTTGACTTCTTGTGCTTCCGCAACTGCTGCCCATCAGAAACATTTTAAAGTTGTTGAAGGATATATTTTTTTGGAATTGGGTCCCTTCCCAATTCCAAAAAAATATATCCTATATGAAGGTATTGGGATTTTACTCGGATCAATGGGGAAAATAAAAATAACAGCTCGGGAGGACAGGTGCGCATACCCCGCCTTACGCATACCATACCTGCCACCGCCGGCCAAGCAGATTAGGCTGACACCAGACCATAAGGCGATATATCCCTGACGATAAACTTATTTTTTGAACACTATGTCTAAATATCTCAGCAGATTTGGAGTTGTGAAGTATAGAATTCTCACGTTCTCCTTGAAAACCTGAGGTGTCTTTTTAAGGTAGTTGTATTTTGATGTTTGGTATTTGGAGTCTGGTTTATCTCGTAATGCCTTCTGCCACTCGAGATACAGGTTTATTCCTAGTTCGATGGTGAATGGCTGAGCGAGGGATTCGCCTGAATGCAACCTATGTTCTTTGTGTTAAAGATATTATATAGACCTAATTGTATACTATTGTACTGTGAAATGGGTCAATATATTTTTTTTTTATTATTTTGATTTTTAAATATATTTTTTTTTTATTATTTTGATTTTTAAATAACAAAACCGGCCAATTGTGTGTCGGGCCAGCGCAATGTAGGATTCCGTAGTTGTACGTAATTTTTTATATTCGTTGACTTGTGTACCCTACTTAGCTAGGCGATAGGTTTACCTTTCAATTTTGCTATTTATGCTACTGCCCTATTTCCCGTATCCATAAACAACCATTCAATGTTTTCTAATAACAACCATTTTGCTTACACGGGGAGGGGACATGTGACGCGAATACAAATTTGCGATTTATGGCATTGCTATATCATAGACGGATCAATGAATTGAAAATAATGATCAGGCACCAGCAATATCTCTGAAAGACTTATCCAACGAGACCCTAACAAGAGCTTGACAAGAACAAACCTATATACCACTTTTTTTAAAGATATTATTATGTTTCATGTTAATTAAATAAATATTACTAGCTTATTTCGCTAACCGCTATTATATGTTACAGCGAAATATAAAAATAATATACTCAAGTACTGAATTTTTCGATCCATTTCATGCGAGAGCCTAATTTTCTTTGAAATTATGGAAGTTACAAAATGATGATTTGCAAAGTGCCGATTAACAATTACAACGAAACCCCAAAATAGGAGGGTGGTCGGCGAAACCCCGCTTGGTTTTATTTTTTTTTTAGTTTCAAATAGAAATCTACTAGGAACGTGCCTCCCATACCCCAGGGAAACCTACCGTGGGAGGCAGTCAAACAAAATTAAGTAACGTTTCTTATTTAAACCAATTTCATTTCATTGCATTTCAAACATTTAAATTTATTCCAATAGACAATTAACGTACAGCCTACTTTTAACTACAATTAAACTACTTAGTCTAAAAAGCTGAAATTTGAAACACATTTCATTACACTTATCATTTAAAATAGTCTGCCTCTAATTCTATATCTATTGCATTTAGATGCAATAGATATAGAATTAAAGGCAGTCGGGTATGCTACTTAGGTTGCATGCCCAAAGTAATCTCAATCGAACTTAATTATAAATGGAGGAACAACCAAAAATATAGCCTGTTTATGCTCGAATAAAATCACGGTTGGGGCTGAAAAAATTAAAGCGCTCCAAAGCAGCGTTGGACAAATTTCCCTTATTTGTCTTAGTTAATTGCTCTGTTTGTTTGTTTGTTTGTTGTGAAAGATCCGCGGAGAGTAAACAGAACGGGGGCGGTAAAGGCTGGGCCATACAGGTATGAGGCTAAACGAAGACTTAAATATTTTATATACTTTATCAACTGAAAATACTTGCGACTGAACGCCAATTTGTACCCCTCTAGTAAACGACGCTATTGAAATTAGGAAGCATTCCATTTTCAATCGTGAAGACGGGTCAAGTTATTGGGTACATGGAATCCAGAGGTACTATTTTTGAAAGTATGACACTCGTCTTCACGCGATTTTTGTATGGAAAATCGCTCGTTTACGATCGGCATCATTTCAAAAATAGCACTCCAGTAATAGGCTAGCTTCCTGGGTCGTAATAATAACATAACAATTAGTCCGTCAGTTAGATAATAAAAAAATATTGGACACGTATTTTTTCTTTTGTCATATAAATAATAAAGATAAAGCGCGTCAAAGTTCAGGAGTGGGGGGCTCGTGACGTCAAAGTTTGCTAAAAATTGTAGCAAACTATGACGTCACACGAAACTTCGAAGGGCTATATCTTTATCATTTTATGTTTAATCGACAAAAGAAAAAATACGAGTCCAATATTTTTTGATTATCTAACTGACGGACTAATTATATTTTTTTAGGAAACTAGCCTATTGAGTTGTTCAAAAGGTGTACACGCGCGCCAGAGAACAGTTCCCAAACGGACACCGTCAGTGTTGAAACACTAGTGAATAGCGCCTATTAAACCATCCTGAATTTAGAAGCCGATGAGAGGGACGCCGCTATACGTTAGACACGATAAGAGATATCTCCAATCGTATCGCATGATCGGCGTCCCTCTCATCGGATCCGATTTAGGATGCGATTCAGGATGGTAAAAGACCGATACGGTTTTCCTTGACAGTTCCAATATCCAGCGCTTTTTAGTCAGTCTGTGAAGATGGCAGCTGCAATTTTACCGAAATATCAGGCGAATCTCAATAATAGAATTAAATATTTAACTTGAACAAAAAAATCTCTTTCTCTTTATTTTCTCCACCATCTTACAGATATTCTTAAAATAAATAATAAAGGTTAACAAGTGGTATATTAAGATTGTGAGAGACTGGTGTATGAATTAAGCAGAGCCTGTATCTCAGTACACCAGCCTCTCCCCACATGGTGTGAAACATATATATTTTTAATTATTATATTATGATAATTGGGTATGTAAGTGCATATATAATTTTGGAGAAATGTATATAATGAAAAAGAGAAATATGTACTACCGTGCAATATGTATGTGTAGTAATCATATATATGTACGTCAAATAAATATATGTATGTATGAATGTAATTGTATGTATGTATTGATAATTACTGACCTTTATACAGGTTGTGATAAAGGTCAGAGGCAAATAAATATCAGTCAGGTACACACACGAGCTAAATATGTATACATATCTGTTTTAAGCAATGTAATAAGGTCTAAAATGGAATACAATTGTATCTACATATATCATAGTTCGTGACTGTACGTGTCGCACTTGCACGGGAAGGTTTATGTTCCATTGTAACAAAAAAAAGTGTGAAATCAATTTTTAAGCAATTTCAAAAAATTTGGCCTTCTGAGAGTCGGACTCGGGCATGAAGGGTTTTTTTATTATCTATAAAAACTGCAAAAACATCATGTCTGTTGTATGAATACCCCTCTTGAATATTAATTTTATTTTTATTTAATTTGAAACTCGGTGTAGAAGCTATTTTAATTTAATTATACACTTTCAAAGTATATAATTATATATATAACTCAATATTCTGTGAATATTTCAAGCGTCTACATGTTGCCGTTATCAATATCTTTAAATATTTTTAAGACTTTAAATAAATATATACGGACAAATCACACAGAGTGTAGGCCAAGCCCTCTGGCTGCTCTGGCCAAGTACGGCCCTAGTAGTACAGAGAGGGTCGTGCTCCTGTAGTGGAGACTAAAAAGAACCTGATGATAATGATGATGATGAAATCACACAGATTAAGCTAGCCCCAAAGTAAGTTCGAGACTTGTGTTATGGGATACTAACTCAGCGATACTATATTTTATAACAAAAACATATATAGATAAACATCCAAGACCCAGGCCAATCTGAAAAAGATCATTTTCCATCTTGACCTGGCCGGGGATCGAACCCGGGCATTCTCGTGTCGCAGGCTGGCGTGTTGACCGCTGCCCCACGGAGCTAGCCAAAAACTTTTTCCGCGTAAATTGTAGAATGTAACTTTCTATAGGAAGTTTTAGTTCTTAAGTTATAAAAAAAAATACAATTACTATTTTCTTTTTATAATAAGATTAAAAAAAGATGTTACGCTTAAACGAGTTGTCACTCAACCTGCAAAATGCAAAATGAAAATGAAAAATGAATAATTTTTATTCAAAGTAGGATACATGTATCGCTTTTTGAACGTCATATGTTTCTGTTGTTTATTTTTCTTTCTTTTATGTTTGTAAAATCGAAAAACTACTAGCGTTTCGGAATGACCACTGCTGAGAAGAATACGCCGAAAGAAACTCAGTCCAGTCTTGGTCTCTATGTGCCTGAAGGGCTCGAATATAACAACATATTTTACAAAAATTAAATTTAAGTACATTAAAATATACATTTAAATTATTACCAAGCATTTTTATCGAATAAATAATCTTTTATACAATAATAAGCCCTTTTAAGTAAATGATTTTTTACAGCCGTTTTAAATTGAATTAATGGCAGACCTAATATTTCTGCGGGAATTCTATTATAGAAGCGTACTCCAAGACCCAAAAAAGAATCCATAGTTTTCTGCAATCGCAATGCTGGTGTAAATAATTTATTTTTATTTCTAGTGTTTCTGCTATGTATATCACAGTTTTTTTTTTTATATAAATGGGTCGTGCTCCTGTAGTGGAGACTAAAAAGGACCTGATGATGATATGATAATGATGATAAATGAATGTTATGGCGCACAAACATAATATTAGAAAAGATATACTGTGAAGGGAGTGTCAGAATATTAATATTTTTGAATAACTCTCTAAGAGATTCTCTGGCGCCTAATTTATATATTGATCTAATAGCGCGTTTCTGTAGAACAAATATGGTATTTACATCTGCAGCGTTTCCCCATAGTAATATTCCATACGACATAAGACTATGAAAGTAACTAAAATATACCAAACGCGTAGTATCAACATCAGTTAGTTGTCTTATCCTCCTAACCGCGTAAGCCGCAGAGCTAAGTTTCCCTGCCAATTTTTCAATATGGGCACCCCATTGAAGCCCAGCATCAACACTTGCATCAACAGCAAGGAAGTGCTCTGCAACTCGGAGTGCCAAAAAGAAATTATCAGTTTACAAAAATTCCTTCTCTCAAAAATTTGTGGATACTTTCCAATAATTCTTTAGAATTTCTCAATAATTCTCGCATATGAGAGAAGGGAGGAAGAAAAATTTATCAGGAAATAATTCCGAACCATTTTATCTGTTATAAAATATTATGAAAACGGTACATGACTGCTCAGACGCTTTTAACTATACCTCGTGGTTACAGGCAGTAGTGATCGTACTTGTTTGAAACAGAAAAAGACGTATTTAACATTTTAAGAAAATTTCGAGTCTCTCTGTATTTACGTGATAGATAGATCCTCAAATATCCAGAGGACACATGTACACTTAGGGCTTAGTAATAAGGTCCCATTTTTACGGTTTGGGTACGGAACCCTAAAAAGAAAATTAAACCTGTCACGAAATAGTTGACTAGCATTTTACCAACGTGGCAAAGAGGTCGTTAACTCGAGTCCACCAAGTTCTCAATGTATTCTCGACTTAAAAGTGAATCAGAACAAGCTGGAGCGTCGCTACCGCCGTCTGTTGACAACTAACACAAAACAATAACTTTTAAACCCGTCAAAAAGCAATTTGTGACAACTTAAGGCTAAATTCACAGAGTTACAGGGAACATTTTGTTGTAGATTCCATTATAAAAGAATTTTACTCAATGCAGAGTAGCCAAGAAAGGACTATAGGTTTATGTTTCATGTGTACAAGTGGCCAACACTGGTGTCAGATTTACTAGCTGCCTAAAGGCACCCAGCATAGTTTGATGCTTAAGGTTAAGTGTAACACGTACTGGACCATAGAGCTGCAAAGCAAGGTTCTGTGAGTGTTGGTAGTTTTTCCCTTCTAGAGTTCTTGTCAGAATTTTCTTCAGTCTTAAGTTAGTAAAATCCTCTGATATCCGCCTGTCCTTTGACATGTACACTTTCTAAGTGTTATACAATTTTCATAAAATGTGCAAGTTTGTAGCCGATATACCGAAAAACAATATTTGAAGAATAATAAATATTATCATATTATCGTGATAATATGTATATATGTGTTGTCATAAAAAATACATACATACTACGTCTTTATCCCTTACGGGGCAGTCGATTTTGTTCGATATTGATAACGGCAACATGTAGACGCTTGAAATATTCACAGAATATTGAGTTATATATATAATTATATACTTTGAAAGTGTATAATTAAATTAAAATAGCCTCTACACCGAGTTTCAAATTAAATAAAAATAAAATTAATATTCAAGAGGGGTATTCATACAACAGACATGATGTTTTTGCAGTTTTTATAGATAATAAAAAAATAGAACCCTTCATGCCCGAGTCCGACTCGGGCATGAAGGGTTCTAAAACATCATGTCTGTTGTATGAATACCCCTCTTGAATATTAATTTTATTTTTATTTAATTTGAAACATGGTGTAGAGGCTATTTTAATTTAATTATACACTTTCAAAGTATATAATTATATATATAACTCAATATTCTGTGAATATTTCAAGCGTCTACATGTTGCCGTTATCAATATCGAACAAAATCGACTGCCCCGTAAGGGATAAAGACGTAGTATGTATGTATTTTTTATGACAAAACATATATACATATTATCACGATAATATGATAATATTTATTATTCTTGAAATATTGTTTTTCGGTATATCGGCTACAAACTTGCACATTTTGGGAAAATTGTATAACACTTAGAAAGTGTACATGTCAAAGGACAGGCGGATATCAGAGGATTTTACTAACTTAAGACTGAAGAAAATTCTGACAAGAACTCTAGAAGGGAAAAACTACCAACACTCACAGAACCTTGCTTTGCAGCTCTATGGTCCAGTACGTGTTATACTTAACCTTAAGCATCAAACTATGCTGGGTGCCTTTAGGCAGCTAGTAAATCTGACACCAGTGTTGGCCACTTGTACACATGAAACATAAACCTATAGTCCTTTCTTGGCTACTCTGCAGTGAGTAAAATTCTTTTATAATGGAATCTACAACAAAATGCTGTAACTCTGTGAATTTGGCCTTAAGTTGTCACAAATTGCTTTTTGACGGGTTTAAAAGTTATTGTTTTGTGTTAGTTGTCAACAGACGGCGGTAGCGACGCTCCAGCTTGTTCTGATTCACTTTTAAGTCGAGAATACATTGAGAACTTGGTGGACTCGAGTTAACGACCTCTTTGCCACGTTGGTAAAATGCTAGTCAACTATTTCGTGACAGGTTTAATTTTCTTTTTAGGGTTCCGTACCCAAACCGTAAAAATGGGACCTTATTACTAAGCCCTAAGTGTACATGTGTCCTCTGGATATTTGAGGATCTATCTATCACGTAAATACAGAGAGACTCGAAATTTTCTTAAAATGTTAAATACGTCTTTTTCTGTTTCAAACAAGTACGATCACTACTGCCTGTAACCACGAGGTATAGTTAAAAGCGTCTGAGCAGTCATGTACCGTTTTCATAATATTTTATAACAGATAAAATGGTTCGGAATTATTTCCTGATAAATTTTTCTTCCTCCCTTCTCTCATATGCGAGAATTATTGAGAAATTCTAAAGAATTATTGGAAAGTATCCACAAATTTTTGAGAGAAGGAATTTTTGTAAACTGATAATTTCTTTTTGGCACTCCGAGTTGCAGAGCACTTCCTTGCATTTTGCAGGTTGAGTAACAACTCGTTTAAGCGTAACATCTGTTTTTACTCTTATTATAAAAAAAAAATAGTAATTGTATTTTTTTTTATAACTTAAGAACTAAAACTTCCTATAGAAAGCTACATACTACAATTTACGCGGAAAAAGTTTTTGGCTAGCTCCGTGGGGCAGCGGTCAACACGCCAGCCTGCGACACGAGAATGCCCGGGTTCGATCCCCGGCCAGGTCAAGATGGAAAATGATCTTTTTCAGATTATGGGTCTTGGATGTTTATCTATATATGTATTTGTTATAAAATATAGTATCGTTGAGTTAGTATCCCATAACACAAGTCTCGAACTTACTTTGGGGCTAGCTTAATCTGTGTGATTTCATCATCATCATTATCATCAGGTCCTTTTTAGTCTCCACTACAGGAGCACGACCCTCTCTGTACTACTAGGGCCGTACTTGGCCAGAACAGCCAGAGGGCTTGGCCTACACTCTGTGTGATTTGTCCGTATATATTTATTTATTTATTTAAAGTCTCGGGAGAATAGCTAGTCTGTAATGTTCATCGTCACTTACGATCAGGTGAGATGGGAGACAAATGCCTAATCAAACATTTAATAAAAAAAATATATGTATATTGTCCATTTTACGCTTAGAAATTGAAAATAACTCTGTCTGTATGTAACCTTTTCATGCGTAAACCACTACACAGATTTAGATGAAGGAAAACGGGGTGGAAAGGGATGGTAAATCAATTATTTCTCAAATAGGTAAGCAAGATGAGTCGCGGGCAGAACCTACTAATTATTCCCTCTAATTAAGGATGTTTACTAACTCCAAAGATAAATCGGAATACTCTAAATATATAATAACATCAAAAAAGGTCAACCAAAAATGTATTTTTTGGGACAAACTTATTCATTATACATCCAATATTCACAAAAAAAAAAATCTATTGAACTTTTATTACCAATGAGTAGATACTGTAACATTCAAGACTGAGCCATCCAGTTTACAGTAAAACTAATTATAAGATTAAACGAACTTACCTAAGTGAAGTTCTATCTTAATTATACGAAGCTCCCCGTCCGAGATAAATATATATAACGTGTAGTAAGTCCCACGTACTGGTACCAATGCACTCGTCTTTTACAGCTGCTGTAACATAAAAAAAAAAACAAAAGGCGACAGATATCTGTCGCTTGACGTATACCTGTCAACTTGTCATATCGTTTGAAGTTGTGTTCCCATAGTACACGGACCTTGAAGTAGTGTATCACATCACTTCATGTCCGCACCTGAACAACCCTATGACCGGGTTAATACCTCAGTATTGATGGGAGGGATATGGGTGTATTTATCTCGGACGGGGAGCTTCGTATAATTAAGATAGAACTTCACTTAGGTAAGTTCGTTTAATCTTATAATTATACTCGCTCCCCGTCTCTCGATAAATATATATAACGTGTAGATGTTTAAAGTTAGGGTTGTGAATGAAGAGAAATAGTAATCGTTGAATAATATGCATATCACAATAATAACAAAAATCTTTATTTCAAAATTACAAAGTATCTAGTCTTATAATTTAGACTAATAATTTTCAATGTGGTTTACAACAATTAGTGAACTTTTTGTAATCAACTTATCTACCTATATTAAAAAAAAATTTTTGTTTTTTTTTTTTAGTTTGCTTTTGTGTCCCACTGCTGGGCAAAGGCCTCCCCCTTCTGTTTCCAAGTGTCCCTGTCAAGGGCCATAGTCTGCCAATCGTTTATGTGTGCGTCCATGTCATCGCGCCATCTCCTCCTAGGTCTTCCTCTTCCTCGACGGCCATCTGGTATCCACGTAGTTGCAGCTCTGGCCCACCTGTCCTGTCGCATACGGTAAACGTGCCCCGCCCAGTCCCATTTCAGCTGTGCTGACTTCACACCGACGTCTTTTATCTGGGTTTTGGAGCGTAGCGTGGTGTTACGAATATGGTAAAAAATAAGAAAAAAAAATAAATCACAATGTCATTCACCAAGTATGGTGTCACATATTAGTTGACTAAAGGAAATGTTTTGGGTAATAGGTCGGTTATAATGTTTTGCAAACATACTAGAGTTTTCTGACCAACCTACTGTTTTTTGAATGTGGTCTATGGTAATACCCGCTCTCAGAGCCGCTAATGTGGTAGCATGTCTGGTGGTGTGTGCCGAGAACATGTTTACATCAATTCCCGCTTCACTCAAGGTAGTTTTTATCCACCGACTTATGGTCTGAGTAGAAGCTGGATGGTATGGTTTTTTGTATGTTAAAATCAACCTTTGATTATTATCTCTTAGGGGTTTTGTTACTTGGATGTATTGTTTTAGGATAGATACTGGGCAAATTTGCGTATTGTTATCATATTTTTTCAGGTGAAGCAATGGCTGTGGTTTATTTTTACTAGATGTTTTAATAGAATCTGTGATAAATATTTGAACCATATCGTCTTTAAACATTATGACTTATTAAGGAGAGCGTTTGGACCGTATGACCCGTAACTAATGCCAGTATAGTAACTAATTTTCTTGTAAGGAGTTCTAAAGAAATGTTTGTTGTGAGTTGTAAGGCTAAATAATTCAGAACTACTGCTGGATCCCAAGTTATATTGTACTTTGGAGCCGGGGGCTTAGATCTAAGAACTCCTTTCATGAACCTTTTTATTCTATCATCCCATCCTTTTCTAGGTCCTATGATCAAGGATAAGGCGGATCTTATTGAATTAAGTGATCCATATGACATGCCATTTTCAAAGCTCTCACCTAAAAATTGAAGTGTCATAGGTATAGATGCTTCAAATGGATCTATTTTAAATCTTATACAGAAGTTCCACCAAAGTTTTAAAGCGGAATTATATTGCTTAATAGAGTTCGCTGACAAAGAATTTAATATAGATGGTATTGCTGAATTTGGAGTCCCTCTTTTTGCGTATGCTATCCTGATAGCATCCCTGCAGCCAGGGTAAGCTGTTGATGGAGCGGGTGACTCTCTCTGAAAGGTGATGAAAGTAAGTTAGGATTAGGTTCGAATGTAATCAGATCTCCTACCAGCAGGGACATTACAAGAGGGAAACCATGCTTGAGATGGCCAATATGGGAAAACTAAAATACCCGTAGCTTTATCCGTCTGAATTTTATGAACACACTTTAAAATAAGGGAAAAAGGAGGAAAGGCGTAGAAAAACCGTTTTCTCCAATTAATCGTAAAAGCATCGACTGTGTAAGCTTCTGGGTCGCATTTCCATGAGACAAAACATTTACATTTGTTATTTATTCTGGAGGCAAACAAGTCTATTTCAGGATAACCAAATTTGGACACAATCTGAGAGAAAGCCGTGTGACAGAGTTCCCATTCTATGTTACCTTTCCTAGATTCTCTATCTGCTTCAAAATTATCTTTGGTATTGATGTAGGAAGCAAATATCCAAATATTCCTATCTTCACACCATTTCCAAATTTCCCTTGTAATGCTATTTAAATGTGGAAATTGAATGCCTCCCATTTTATTGATATATGCTACTGCAGTTGTGTTATCTACTTTTAACAATACTTCACAATTGTTTAAATGTTCAGCGAAGCATTGAAGTCCAATGAATGCAGCTTTGAGTTCTAAGTAATTAATGTGATGTTGGGATTCGGCGTATGACCATGACCCGGATGATCTTTGTTGACCACTAACAGCACCCCAGCCTGTGCGTGAAGCATCAGTGTAAACCTCTAAATTAAAATCATATTGTTTGATGTGGTTATGTTTATTTATGTTCTTCATCCACCAGTCTAATTCAGAATTTACCAGGCTTGGAAGCATCATTATCTTATCAAAGTTGTCATTGGACTTCAATAATGCCAAGTATTTTTCTCTTTCCAGTAGTTTAGTGTAGACCCAGCTATAAGGAATGGCTGGACAAGTAGAACAAAGTGAGCCTATTAATTGGAAAAATTCTCTTATACTGCAGTGCTTTTTCTGTCTAAATTTACTAATCCTATCTAACAGTAGTACCTGTTTCTCTTTTGGTACTGAAAGAGACAGGTTTCTAGAATTTAAAATAAATCCTAGATATTTACAAGTTTGATCCGGAGTAAGAACGCTCTTTTCATAATTGATAACAAAACCTAATTTCTCTAGCAGACTACATGTTAAATTTACATTTTCTTGACATTTCTCTCTTGATCTGGCAAGGATCAAGATATCATCTAAATAACATGATAATAGTACATTGTTTTCTCTTAGGTAAGAACACACTGGTTTGAGAATCTTTGTGAAAACGAATGGGGCTGTACAAAGTCCATATGGGACTATATTAAATTGAAATAATTTTCCATTAAATTCAAAGCTCAAGTACTTCTTTGAGGTGTCTGCGACTGGTACTGAAAAGTAGGCTTCCTTCAAATCAATTGTAGCCATGTAACAATTTTTAGACATCAATTTACATGCAGTTCTTATATCCTCCAATTTAAAGTGTTCGGTTTCAATAAATTTATTGATGTATTTTAGATTTAAGATGAATCTATAGTGGCCATTACTTTTGGGAGCTAAGAATATAGGTGAGGTGCACTGCTCAGGGTCAGGGGAACACATAGAGATGGCCCCTAATTTAGTCAGTTTTTCTATTTCTAAACTGATCAGCCTTTCCTCCTTTTCTGGCCAGTATTGCGGCCGTGATTGAACCACTGGAGGTGAGCTTTGGAAGGCAATTTCATAGCCTTGGACCCATTTGAGTAATATAGGGTCCTGAGTGATTGTCATCCAATTACTAAGAAAAAACATTATTCTACCTGCATGTACCTCAGTGTCGGCTAGCGACGGTATCTCGGGGTGGACCTCTGGTTCTGGTGTTCCCTGTAGCGATGTCTGTTGGTTTGTTTCCTCGCTGTCACTGGACGATGCCCACCGCGACCTCGGTTTTGGTTTCCTTGCCGGTTCTGCGGTGGGCCTCTCCCGTTTCCCTGCAGTTTTGTTGTAGGCGGGGTTTTAGGAGTCTTTGTTGTTACTGACGTTTTTATTGACTGACTTGTTTTCTTGATAGACTGAGCGGCTTTAATTTTCTCTGCACAGTCTTCACCAAATAAGAATTTGTCGACTTTGGTTTCTTTGATTGCATCTTTTATGTGGAAATTTGTGCTAGACACTGCGAAGAATCTTCGGGATGCCGAGTCTTGATGGTAAATTTCCGCTGCCAATTTAGCTCCATCATTGATCTCTTCAATCAATTTTTTATTATTGAATACCCCTTTCAGAAGACTTGTTAGAGATTTACCAAGGCAGTTCAATAGTTTTCCTGTTAGCTTTGCTTCTCGCATATCCTTTTATCTCTTTTCATTGTCAGGTCTGACACAGCTGCCTTGATCTCAGGATTCATCACTGGTGCTATGCCCCTGGTGAAGTTTTGTGGCGTTGGGTATTTCTTGATAATAATATCTTTGGCATCCTTGCCTAAACTGTCGGTCATTATCTTTGTCCAACGGTTTGCCAACTCAGGCCTTAAAGGTTCTCCAACCTCTGTTACCTCTTCTCCTTCAGGTCCTAGGGCTTCTAGGAAGTCTTCGGGTATGGTGTTGTCATCTGTAATAGTTTTATCATTGTGTCAGTAAAAGTGGCTCGACCTAGTCTATCCGCAGTGTGATAGCGCTGATTAGGGAGTCAGAGGAGGATTCAGGTTGTTGAGATGTGAATTTTGTCTATCCGCTAAGTGATAGCACTAAAAATTTTACAAACCAAATAAATCAATTGCTATTGTATTGACAAACTGTCTATCCCCTTAGTGATAGCGCTTCAATATTGAGGTGTGAAAAGAAGTTTTGTCTATCCGCTAAGTGATAGCCCTAACTTCGGATAATTCCCCCACTGTGACTACCCAACCGTTTAAAGTTGATAAAATTAAGTAGATCATACCTTTGTCTAGCTCTATAGTCTCATTCCCTGTAGTCTCCGACGTCTGCGCAGGTGGTGGTGTTCCTTCCAAGTTCCTTAACTTTTCCTCCAACTTCTGGATTTTCCTTTTGATGTAATCTTCATCTTTTTCTTTGTTCTTCCTTTTTCCGATTCTGAGCACTTTAATTTGATTTTTATAGTAAAAAGAAACGTAGACGTAAGTAACGCGTCTTGATCTCAGTAGAACGAAGAGACATTCAAATTTGGAAAAGAAACGAAAATATTTTTTCCGGAAACCGCTTACCAACCTAACAAACAAATAAAAGAGGGAACTCGTATGGGGTTATTGTTCTGAGGGGGTACCGATTCACCCAGTTTCATGTGACAGTTCAAAAACAGAACAAGGCTAGGATGGCAACATTATGGTGGCGCCCTCACTAGACTTCGGAATCTGGTCGGTCTGTATCGGTTGGGAAACGGAAGTGTAAAAACCGGTTGCATATTATTACCGGCCCCTTGTGTAGGTTATGATGTTGTTAATCCTTATTTATATATAATGTTTTCAATCAGAAATTACGAAAAACCAGTAACTACTTAGTCTTAACGTATCTTACCTTACGTTTGCTGACACTTTGTAGTGAACCACTAAATAAACTTACTTGAAAAGGTAACAACACAAGTCGGTCTCCATCTATCTTTACTTCCTTCTGACATAATAATTACACACAGGCGTGTGCGTATGATAATAAAAACTCGCAGTTATTGAAAATAATCATTATTGATTGTAATTATCAGAAATAATTAAATTTTTACTAAGAATAATAGTGAACGGCACTAACACTCGAACAAGTTGACAGGTATACGTCAAGCGACAGATATCTGTCGCCTTTTGTTTTTTTTTTTATGTTACAGTAGCTGTAAAAGACGAGTGAATTGGCACTAGTACGTGGGACTTACTACACGTTATATATATTTATCGAGAGTTCCACATAAAACTCCATGGAAGTAATACAATCAATATATATCATTAATTAATGTTAAATAATTTAATTTGTTCTAAATATGTGAAAGCGTAGCCCTTCAGGCACGTAGGGACTAGGGACCAATACTGGACTGAGTTTCTATCGGCGTATTCTTCTTAGCGGTGGTCGTTCCAAAACGCTAGTAGCTTATCGATTTTGCAAAAATTAAAAATACATGATATCCAAATTTGAATAAAGTTCTATTTCATTAAATTTCCAGTTAACCAACTTCAGACCAGTTCGTTCTCTTGGCATTCGATTTACACTTGTATGCTCTATAACCCAGTGGTCATCATCCCAGGCTGCCGGAGGTCCCGGGTTCGATCCCCGGTCAAGTCAAAATGGAAAATGATCTTTTTCAGATTGATCTTGGATGTTTATCTTATTATGTATTTGTTATAAACTATAGTGTTGTTGAGTTAGTATCCCATAATACAAGTCTCGAACTTATTTTGGGGATAGCTCAATCTGTGTGATTTGTGTGGGGTTTCTAACTTTATTTAAGCTCAATCGGGCATCGGTAAGTGGTTCAAATTTAACTCGCAACATCTAATTTACTCTAATTTACCACTTTTGAAGTGTCTCTCAAGCAAACTATTCAGTTTAGAAAAAAATTATATATATTAGAAGCCTCAATACCATTTTTGAAGACCTATCCCTATGGATAGGTATCTACACCCCACACGTGTGGGTTTGATAAAATATAAAATTTTTGAGTTTCAGTTCTAAGTATAGTGAACCATCAAAATTTTTTCATTTTTTTCTATTTTTGTGTAAAAATCTTAATGCCGTTTATATAATACATCTACTTACCAAGTTTCAACAGTATAGTTCTTATAGTTTCGGAAAAAACTGACTGTGACGGACAGACAGACAGATATCACGAATCCATAAGGGTTCCGTTTTTTGCCACCTTGCTATGGAACCCTAAAAAATAAGCTCCTTATTTTGAAGTCAGTAAAAAATAAACGCAAAACATAACAATGAAAATGTAGTCAATCAATCTATACTAATATTATAAAGCTAAGAGAGTTTGTTTGTTAGTTTGAACGCACAAATCTCAGGACCTACTGGTTCAAATTGAAAAATTATTTTTGTGTTGGATAGTTCATTTATTGAGAAAGGCTTTAGGCTATAAAACATCACGCTGTGACCAATAGGAGGGAAGCATCAATAAAAAATGTTTGGAAAACGGGCGAAAATTATTCGTCTATACTAATTAAAAAACGAATTAATCATAATATCGCGGGCAACAGCTAGTCTTAAATATGATTTCGTTGTTATTGCACTCTAGGGCATCTGATTTGTTTTGTTCGCTAACTTATTTATTGTTTGGTCATAAATCATGAGATTGAGTTTGGGATATGTTTTTTCATAAAAGTGTTGACTGCGTATATTCGTTCATTAATTTTGAAGTTACGAAATTGATTTTTCACATTTATACACAACTGTCAGACATGGAGTGTCGTCTTTAGTTGATAATTACAGGCCTTTAAGCGTCTTAAAAAATATGATACCAATGTTGGCCATGAACACACATGAAAACAAACAGACAAAGATATGAAAACAACTATTTTTTTAATGCTATCTATCATCACTTTATATTTTGGCATAACCAAATGACCAAGTGGAGTTAGATATTTACAAGCTGCCCAAAGGCATCTGACATATCTTAATGATTGCCATCAATATGACAGCCGGGAATAATGGCTCAACGTTCTGTTTGCGTAAGCGCAAATAATGCTTACAACCACTGGGTCATCAAGCTCCTTGCATAACTTCAGAGGGTAAACTGAAAAGGTAGAACCCATCCTTACTATCCAAACATATATATGGGAAAATAACTCTATCTGCCTGTTTGTTGCCTCTGCACTCTTTAGCCACTGAACCTATTTAAGATGAAAACTGATATGGATATATTCTGAGGCCCGAGAAAGGACTGTAGTACCTATCATTGGATCTACATTAACGTGGGTGAAGCCGTGGGTAAGAGCTAGTAACTGAAGGTTGTTTTAGCTCCGTATATTCTTCATACAAACGGCGAAACGAACTCGCGGCAATATTTGATTATGATTAGTTTATTTAATGCTTATTGTACATAAATAAGCATTAAATAAATTTATCTCATCAAAATCAGGGCTTGTTACCGGTACCAAATTCCCATTATAAGTACCGGTAAGTACCGGTATTACTATTCTGTTAAAATTTTAACGGTAATATGAGGTACCGGTAATCTAGTATTTAACGGTAATAATATTGTTAACAGTTAACGGTAATTTTACCGCTACTTGTTACCGGTACCAAATTCACATTATAAGTACCGGTAATTACCGGTACCTCTATTCTGTCAAATTTTAACGGTATTAAAATTGCGTTAATTTTACCGGTACCTACGCATTGTTGCCGTCTACCGCATGGGACTCGCTCGACTGTAAAAGTGCCGCCCTATTGTGGGCCCCCGCCTCACGCCGCACATGCACAACACGGCAACGACACACATTAACGAAATGATAATTCCCAATACGAGTACCGGTACTAAGTACCGGTACTGTTTACCGGTATTTGGTACAGGTACTTCTTTCAATTACCGGTACCGTCGTTTTATTGAGGTACCGGTACCAATCCAATTACCGGTACCGTTGTATTATAGAGGTACCGGTACTTGATTTTTACCGTTACCAAATGTACCGGTACCAAACCAATTACCGGTACTGTCGTTTCATAGAGGTACCGGTAATGGATTTTTACCGGTATTCCAACCCCTGATCAAAATATATGTAATTTCCTAAATAGCTTGGTTAAAAAACAATAATTTTCAAATTATAAGCCTCTTAACGTATTTTAGCACCATTCCACTTACGTACATAGTTTGGCTACTCGTACTTTCAAATAACGTAAGTATACTCGTATAGAATAGTTTTCTCAAATACCTTATTTGCTGAACCTCGTGTTGGAATAATGCTCCAAATTAAGGGTATATTCATCGGCATCGTAGTTACATCATAGAATAAAAAAAATATTTTGATAATACTAAACTTATTATAGATAATGGTACGGAACCCTTCGTGCGCGCGTCCAACTCGCACTTGGCTTGTTTTAGCTAGTAGCATGAATGGGCCGGCTCATCCGGGAAAGTACCACACTCTCACAGAAAATCGACGTTTGAGTAGAAGCTTAACTCTTCTATGCTTCGTTCAGTGAGTAGAGCCGGAGGCCCATCCTGCCCCTTCCCTCCGACCCCCCCCCCCCCCCCTATGTCCTTCCCCCAACTCCTTAAAAGGCCGGCAACTCTCCTGTCACACTCTCCAAACGCCCGGTGAAGTAGCAAAAGCTCACTTGGAGCTAGCTACACAGTCCTTTAAAAAAAAAAAAACTGTCACACTCTAGTGTTGCAGTTGATTGATCGCTTACCATCAGGTGACACGCAAGCTTATTTGCCGACCTATAACATAAAAAAATATCGTCTGTTTAAGCTTTAATCTCATAAAAACCATCCCTCACACTCAACGACTATGCTCGCAACATATAACAGTTTAATCTCATAGCTTTTATAGTCATTTCACGTCAAAGCATTGTTATGAACAGAATAAAAATATTTTGGTGGTCGGTGGGAACTTGCACACATTTTTTTCGTTGTACTTTGGAAGGATCTTTTAAAAATAGACATATTAGATAAAAATTACCTTGATATATCAAAAATTCATTATCTTAATTAATTGACCGAGCGAGCGAAGCGTTTCAGTTTCGGTAGCAAATTTTGTGAGCAGGTTCGGTAGGGTTTATATAGATTTTTTTTTTAAATCGCGGGATTATAGGTGTCACATGTCACAAAAAAGTTTAGCCAACCTGATGCCCTTATGGAGTTATGTACAGTGAGCGTCAATAATTTTATCGCAACAAAATTTTCTCAACAATATTTGTAAGCTAAATGCTTACGTAATCTTTTTTTTATTTATTCTTTAAGCAAGATCCTGATTGTCAACGAAAGGGAAGGACGCATGTTAAAAGCGATGTAGATTTTGGGATAGATGAGTCGTAAACAAACTTTTTATGACGACAGACTTGAACAGTGAGAATTATTCCATGCTGGTGAAATAATCTCGGTAATATTGCGCCTTTACATTTTTGTCTTGAGAACTACATCCTTGAAACTTTTAACCAATATGTCTCGCTGGGTCAATTGATCCTCGTTGAAACCAACTTCGACGAAGACGTCTTTCGACTCGTCTGAGCAGTGTTCAGCAAGCTCCGCAGCATCTTCTTGTCCAAAAACCTCAGTGCCTAAAACCTACTCGTATGGCATTTTTGGGCAGTCATGTAAAAATTAAGAATTATATTTTTACCCAACTCACGTGGAAGGGGGGTAATGTTTTTCGCGCGTATGTATGTATATGTTACGGTAAATTTGATTAATTGAAAATTATTAATAATTTTATAACATTATTAATAATAACCTCGTGTTTTGGTAAATGTGAATAAAAAACTGAAATTAATTACTTTTGGTAGTTATTATTAATAATTCACTACACACATTGGTAAAAGTTATAAAAAAACCCAAAGTTATTAGTCCAGCAGGTATTTATTAAGAATATGATATGACGAAGATACTACTTATTCGTAAGATATGACACATATAACAGTGCTTGTCTCAGATCACACAAACAAGGTAGGTACTTGTTTTAAAGAAACTGACAACAATAATCACCTCCTAATCTGTACTCTTAATAAACAAAGTTAAAAGAGTGAGAGAACAGCCTCTCGGCAGCGAAAGGGAGTCGCTATTGCTGCCCTATCTTGAGCTACTGGAACAGAGTCCACGTTGACTCGAGACTTGCTCGTGTCAATGTAAAATAACTTTAGTTTTTAATATTTTTATTTGGCTCACTTTACTAACCCTAGTTTATAAGCTTATTTTTGGTATTAACCTATGTTATAGAAATGTATTTCTAAAATAAAACGTTATTAGTATTATTATTTGTATCTACTTTGGTTTCACGGGTGTTACCCCGGTCCTTTGGAGGCTTGCGTGGAGATATATATCCAACATGAAGAGGCCCTTTGGAGAAGTTGATGTAAAGTTGGTCTCCAGCCAGAACTTGTTTCTGGAAATACCAATGTATGATATGTCCTTGAACAGGTTTAGGCTGGAGCAGAAACTATTGCATTATGAAAGACAAATTTATGGGATTGAAATGTAGCTGGACTTGTGCTAGGTTTGCCTGGATTGGACACCCGCTATTATTATAAAATGGCAAAATTATAGAATCGTCATCACCATCAAGAAGGCCTCTTGTGATGAGGCCCTTTTTAATACTTTGATTAAAAAGGCCTCGAGATTACAACCATGGGAACAGTAATGAAAATATGTAAGTGACTATTTTAGGGTAGAGATCTTGAAAATGATGTAATTTTTGGAATCCAAGATGGCGGACGCGACTTTTCATGAAAAACCTGCAACCTGCAAAGGGGTCGTTTTTTGGGTTTTTACCTTAGTTATGTAATCCAAGATGGCGGGCGCGACTTTTCATGATAAACCAACATGAGTGTCGTTTTCTAGGTTCTTGGGGTGTAGAGGTGCATATCTCGAAAATGACGTCAGTTATATAATCTAAGATGTCGGACGTGACTTTTCATTATAAATCGACGTGAGTGTCAATTTCTAGGTTTTTTTCGGTGTAGTTTTGGAAAATTACATCAGTTTTAGTATCCAAGAAGGCAAATCTTCGCGTGGCCTCTCGCACATCCCGCATGCCGCCTCGCCACCCCTGCCCGCAAATCTGTTGCCCGATCGAGAAAAATATCGCCAGTGTACATTTATTTTTATCGATAGTTATTACATTTATCGGTACTAAGGTTACATTATTAATAATCACCGACAAATGTGATTAATTTCTCACTTTTACCTGTACTTTCGGTAATTATTAATAATGATAGACAATTATTAATAATTTTTAATTAATCACTCTAACCGTAACATATATATGTATGTCTGTTCCATTGTCGACTCCTGTAGCCTAAAAGGCTTGACCGATTTTAAAGTGTGTTTTGTCATATATTCGTCATTAGGATTTTCACAAAAGTAACTAACTAAAACTATCTATTAAAAGAATATTACAGATAAATAAAAACTTAAAAATGAAACTTCATCATCATCAGGTCCCTTCCAGTCTCCACTACAGGAGTACGACCCTCTCTGTACTACTAGGGCCATACTTGGCCAGAGCAGCCAGAGGACTTGGCCTACACTCTCCACGCTGGCCAGATGGGTTGGAGAGGTCTCTTAGATGTTTATGAGCTTTGTTTAGCTTGTATTTCCTAAGTCGCCTTCTACGACATCCACGGGAAGACTTGGAGTGGTCCTATTCTACTCTGCTGGATACCACATGGCTAAAATATAATGAAACTTAAACTAACTCAAAATGTCTAAAAAATGTTGTCATTACATTCGTGTTTTATCCCCGAGTGTCATAGGCTATGTGACGTTAGTAAATAAAACAATGTGGCGGTGGTAAAACGTATAAACTGGAAACGACTGTAACCTCCTGTAGCCCAAACGGCTAGACCGATTTACAAGTGACATGAGAGTAACATGAGATTCGTATTTTTCTTAAGTGACGTAAACTCAAACGTCGTGACGTAAGCAAAAATCAATGAACATACTATTTTCGTTAAGAAAGATGAGTAGGGCTTTTTAGTAATGCTGCTTGTTGAATAGCTTTCCTTTAGCTTTTCATACATTAATGCAAACGATTTACGACTAAACATAACCTATATTACTGAATCAAGTTTCTCTAGAGAGGGATAATACCGCACTCAGACTGACATTAACTGGGAGATATTTGTCATGCTAATGGATACGGGGAGACATGGTTTCGATTTGGCATCAAATAAATTCAGTTATGCGTTCATTAATCAATACGAAAATTGGCGAAAAGTACATTATTTAATCACACTTGCTCGTCGTATGCTGTGTTTAAGGTTCCCCTGGAGGCGCCTATCCCCATACAAACAGCCAGTGGCGTGGCTAGGCGTGAGGCCTTTCGAGCGTCGCGCTCAAAAGGTGTCGCGCATAAAGAAGCGTGCTTTTTTTTGGGAAGCCTATGATTTACAAAAAGGGCTATTATCATTGCACACTCGGTTGCTAACATAATATGTTCCAAAAAATAATAATGATATAGTAAAAATTGTAATCATCATTACAAATGAAAAAAAAATTGATAAATGAAGAAATTAGATGATAAAGATAGATGATAAAATTAAAAGCCCTTCAGGCGAGTAGGCAACCAATACTGTTTAATAGAGTTTCTTTTGGCATTTCATCTCTGCAGTGGTCGGTTCCGAAACCCTAGTAGTCTGTAGCATTTGCACATTAATTAAAAATATAAATATGACTAAATTAGATCCTTAAAAATGTGATTTGACGTGAAAAAGTGCCTGCAAAGGACTATTTTCTGAGTAAACGTTTTGATTTTAGAGCCACGACGCCTTGTAAAACGTGTCTTGTACACGCCTAACTTAGAGCCTCGCGTCCCAAAGGAGCCTCGCCCATAAAGAGCGAGTCTTTTTTTTGTGAAGCCTACTACTTGCGAAAAAAGAAAGCCACGAGGGTTCGTGAAACGTGTCTTGTCCACGCCTAACTTAAGCCTCGCACCCCAAAGGGGCCTCGCGCATAATGTAGCGAGCTTTTTTCTTTGAGAAGCTTATGGCTTGCGAAAAAAAGCCACAAGGGCTCGTGAAACGTATCTTGTCCACGCCTAACTTAAGCCTCGCGCCCCAAAGGGGCCTCGCGCATAATGTAGAGAGCTTTTTTCTTTGAGAAGCTTATGGCTTGCGAATAAGAGCCACGAGGGCTCTTAAAACGTGTCTTGTCCATGCCTAACTTAAGCCTCGCGCCCCAAAGGGGCCTCGCGCATAATGTAGAGAGCTTTTTTCTTTGAGAAGCTTATGGCTTGCGAAAAAGAGCCACGAGGGCTCGTGAAACGTGCCTTGTCTACGCTTAACTTAGAGCCTCGCGCCCCAAAGGGGCCTCGCCCATAATATAGCCACTGCAAACAGCGATAATGACTCGCGACAATATTTGATAATATTGGTACAATTATAAGGATTTATTCAATTTATCACATTAGAATCTTTTCAACTTGGTTTAAAAAATCAATTGTATAAAAATTATAAGCTTTGAAGCCTCAAAATTTGAATTAAAATGGTGCTTTATTACCAATTAATAATATAGCACCATTTTAATCAAACTTTTGCGGTAAATAAATACCACTATAAACATGAAGATTCCTATAGTTTTCACTTGGGTACGTAGTATGGTTACTCAAAAATTCAGTTATCAAGATGAATAACGCACCGAATTTTATGCAGTTTTTAACAGCAATTACCCAGGAATATGTCCGCCGTCAAGACTGAGAGGTTATCCAATTAACTAGTAGTTCTTTCTTAAACATTTTTTTTTAATCTTTTTTTTAAATTAAATATATACGGACAAATCACACATATTGAGCTAGCCCCAAAGTAAGTTCGAGACTTGTGTTATGGGATACTAACTCAACGATACTATATTTTATAACAAATACATATATAGATACACATCCAAGACCCAGGCCAATCTGAAAAAGATCATTTCCCATCTTGACCTGGCCGGGGATCGAACCCGGTCACTCCGTGTCGCAGGCTGGCGTGTTGACCACTGCGCCACGGAGCTAGTCCTAATAAAAACACGTAAGACAAAAATACTTCTAGCCTATGTCATTCGGGGGGTGATTCTAACGATAAATGAATCATTAAGAAGTTATGGTGGAATAAAGAAACTTACACTGTCTCACATACTTACATACGTATGTATGTAGATAGATACACATCCAAGACCCAGGCCAATCTGAAAAAGATCATTTTCCATCTTGACCTGACCGGGGATCGAACCCGGTCACTCCGTGTCGCAGGCTGGCGTGTTGACCACTGCGCCACGGAGCTAGTCCTAATAAAAACACGTAAGACAAAAATACTTCTAGCCTATGTCATTCGGGAGGGTGATTCTAACGATAAATGAATCATTAAGAAGTAATGGTGGAATAAAGAAACTTACACTGTCTCACATACTTACATACATACATACAACCATGTCTTTTTCCCTCGTAGGCCACGTTTAACATGTTGGTGGGTGTAGATAGAAATCGGAATCAAAATAATGATGGGTTGCTAGCCGAATCGCTTCAAACTTACATGACCTAAAAAAACTTAACACTCATTATTTGAGCAGTAGAGTAATTACTAAATCAAGTCTCTCCAGAGAGCAATAACACCGCATTCACGTCGAAATTGGTGGATAGACATTCATCATTCTAATGGGTAAAGAGATACATGGCTTAGAATTGCCATAAAAATAAATCCTCCAATACGACCATTTCTCAATACGAAAATTGTGAAAAGCACCTTCATTAATTTTCGATATACTCGTAGCGATCGCAAATGCGGGTATGATTATTTAAAGAAATAAAATTTCCACAGCGTGGTTAACAAGTTTAAAAAATAATAATAAAAGCCAGTCGGACCAGTCAAAACAGTTATAGCCTATGTTACTATGGATAAGTTATGGATTCTTTTCCATGCTGGTCTGGGAGAAAAGAAAAAACGTAAAATGTACCAGCTGCTTCTCTTCCCACGCAGATTGTAAAAGCCGATCGAGGGAATATGCGAAAATTTGAGGAATCCTATTAGTTGGCGAAGCGGCTATCATCCCCACTATTTTGATGCCGTTTTCCACCTAATACCCACCAACATGCTAAATGTGGCAAGTTCTGTTATCTGTCTATCACAAGGGAAAAAACGTGATATTATAATTATAATGTATATATTTATGTTAGAGTTAGCCGTGTGGTTTCCGGCAGAGTAGAATAGGACCACTCCTAGTCTTCCCATGGACGTCGTAAGATGTGATTTAGACAATACAAGCTAAACAAAGCTCATGCTATCAATGAGACCTCTCCAACCCGTCTGGCCAGCGAGCAGAGTGTAGTGTAGGCCAAATCCTCTGTCTGCTCTGGCCAAGTATGGCTCCGGTAGTACAGAGTGGCGATATAGATTTTCTATTGGAATAAAGGTTACACGGAAAACTTTGGACCAAAAGAAAAAAAATCATATTCAATACATCTCGACACCGTTTCAAGGAAATAATCTCGATAATCAACAATTCTTATGCACATTTTTTATTTATGAACGTGGTTTTTAATTATTTCTTTAAATGTTACCCATTATCTTTTATGAAAAGAGTTGAGATAGAAGTTATATTTTAGTTGGAACATAATGTAAATTATCTTTCATTTAATACCGTATTTCGTATTAAATGAAAGGTATTAGTTACATTATAACACATAAAAATTTACATTGTATTTAAATCTCTATATTACCAGTGAAATCCGAATTTTTTATATAAAACTAGCTGTTGCCCGCGACTTCATCCGAGGCAATTTCTGTTATTATGATTTATTAGTTTTTTTATGAGTTTCTGAATAATTTTCCCCCGCTTTCATAATATTTTTTATTGATGCTTCGCTGCTATTGGTCGCAGCGTGATGTTTTATAGCCTTCCTTAATAAATGGACCATCCAACACAAAAATAATTTTCCAATTTGAACTAGTAGTTCCAGAGATTACCACTTTCAAACAAACAAACTCTTCAGCTTTTTAATATTATTAGTATAGATTGAGGTAGTAAAATTTTAGTTTTTGAACTTCATCTCGTAAATAATGGAATTTAGAGTAGAGCATGTATTAAAATACCAAATATTGCTAGTCCCCAGTGTTTAACCCTGTCATGAATACACGCAGAGACCTAACAGTTTCATCTTAAATTATATCTAGAGAGATTTTATTTTTTCGTATACTGTGCCTTGAAAGATACTCTTAAAAGCAAATGTAGCAAAGAAAATGATAGTATAGTGAATACAGTCGAGTGACAGACTCAAAAGACGCGGTGAGTGCGGCCTAGTTTGTATGTCGACCAGCAACAAACCAAATGGAGTACTTATTATTATCCTTTTTGAAAGCAAAAAACAAAATACGATCACCATTTTTTTTATATCCACCAAGCAGTATTTTTTTCTCTACGCGAGTTTCCGAGTTTCGTCTGGTATTCCATCAACATCGCAGCTGCCATGTTATGTCTGACTGAGGAACTGCGAGTGTGTATATTGAGCTATCAAGGGTAATCGTTTTGGTCTACGCTCTTTCTTTGTCTTTTATTATACAGTGGTTCTTGCACACAACACTGACTATAGGCGCGAACGCCTGGTTAATGCACAAAATGCATTTTTATAGATCTCATCACTGGATTACGTGAAACCGATATCTTACCGTGTGGTGTCCGGCAGAGTAGAAAAGGACCACTCCAAGTCTTCCCGTGGATTTCGTAGAAGGTGACTTAGGAAATATAAGCTAAACAAAGATTATAAACATCTGTGAGACCTCTCCAACCCGTCTGGCCAGCGTGGAGAGTGTAGGCCAAGTCCTCTGACTGCTCTGGCCAAGTATGGCTCTAGTAGTACAGAGAGGGTCGTGCTCCTGTAGTGGAGACTAAAAAGGACCTGATGATGATGATGATGATGATATCTTACCATCTTACCGATTAAAATTGAGATACTTCTTAACCACTGGACCACCGAGGCAGTTTTCATTAGTGTTATCTCCATGTTTCGTAGCTCACGGTCGCGACCCGCGCCGTCTTTGCTTGCATTTTGCATGTACCGCCTGAAAGCAGAAATGTTTCGTTTCACTGTCTTTTATCCGCGGTTGCTACGAATTGTATTTTATCTTATTTTGCGAGCTCTTTACACGACTGTCTAAAATAAGGAGTGTGATGTTTTTAGAGTTCATTTAAGTCATTACTCAAGTTTTACCTGTCCCGATGTTTGCCTATAATCAAATCTTGCAAGTTAAATTTGATCCACGTTTCGGTTACTGATTGATCTCTACTGATTTTTTTTATATATTGTAGGTCGGCAAACGAGCATGCGTGTCACCTGATGGTAAGCGATCAGCGCTGTCCACGGACAACTGCAATACCAGGGTGTGACAGGATCGTTACCAGCCTTTCAAGGAGTTGAGGGAGGATATGAGGGAAGGAAATAGGGGGAAGCATAGGCCTTCGGGTCCTTCACTCACTAAATAAATAATAAATATATACGGACAAGTCACACAGATAAACGAAGTATAGAAGCGGTAAAACTTCTACTCATTCGACGATTCTGTGAGATTTTCTGTGTAATGTGTAAATCGGATGACAATACAAGATTATGGAATCGTTGCGCTGGTCTGATGCTGAAGCCGAAAGGTGACCATAGGAACTCTTAAACTCGTGTTTGGGTTCATTTGATTTGTCTTAGAAAGCTTTTCACAGTATAGATTTATTTATAACTAGCTTTCGCCCGCGGCTCCGCCCGCGTCAATGTCGATTCCTCGGGAATAGTACTTTTTCCCGGGATAAAGGGTAGCCTATGTCCTTCTCCGTACTCCAGAGAACTTGTATGCAAAATTTCATGATGATCGGTTCAGTAAATACGGCGTGAAAGCGTAACAAACAAACAAACAAACTCACTTTTGCATTTATAATATTAGTAAGGAAAAGGATAAAAGCTTGTCACAAAAATGTGATTTTTGCCTGAAAAAAAGATTGTTTACATTTATTTCAGATAAATGCAAAATAAATAGGACATTTATATCGCTTCTTGATTCTATTGACAATGAACTAATAAGGGACAAATTACTTGTTCAAATGATTTAATTCATACTTAAGTTTCAAAGTTTTATGTTAAATCCCTAATAAATGTAATGAATTATGTGTGTAGTTATGATTTATCTGTATTGTCTAGTAGTTTGCAATTCACATAAATTAAACGCACCACATTCAAATCGAAACAATAATTCATATAATCCCGAAGTACCTTTAGCCTCTGAAATAGTCAACATTTATTTAAAATTAATTCAGATTACAATATTATTTCACGGGCGCTGTAATGATATTCATAGTTTTGTTCAGAATTCAAATTAGGCTGTTAAAATAATTTGGTCAATTTATTATAACTTCGTTTATTTGTAAAACTGAATATATTCTGTAGTTGTTTGTTTTTAGTGTGTGTGCAAAACACTGTTTTCAGACCTTTTAATTTTCCTAAAGGCATCTGTTATAGCTTAACAACTGCCTTTAATCATGGTAGCTGGTAACAACGGCTTAACGTGCTTTCCGAAGCACAGGCGAGCTAGAGTTATTTTTATGTCATTTGCGGTCACCCATCTCAGTGGGGACTGCCCCCGGGGTTACTTATCACGCGTAAGCGCTAATTATGCTCACGACCACAAAGCCATCGAGCTCTTCAAATTCTGAACTAAATATACAATATTTACTATCGATATTGTAATTATATTCATAATAGCAACACACGTTATTAAATTCCAGTAAGTATTTTATTCTTAATACATTAAGAAATAAAATATGGTGTAAAAATTTCATGTGGGCGGGACTTGAACTCAGATGGCAGAGCGTAGGTCGTACAAGGTCGCTGGTCCCGCACGCATGAAATTTTTTCACCATATTTTATTTCTTAATTTATTTTGAACTAGCTTTCGCCCGCGGCTCCGCCCGCGTTAATGTCGATCCCTCGGGAATAGTACTTTTTCCCGGGATAAAAGGTAGCCTATGTCCTTCTCCGTACTCCAGAGAAGTTGTATGCAAAATTTCGTGATGATTGGTTCAGTAGTTACGGCGTGAAAGCGTAACAAACAAACAAACAAACAAACTCACTTTCGCATTTATAATATTACATACATACATACATACTATCACGCCTGTTTCCCATGGGGGTAGGCAGAGACTAGGGACCTCCACTTGCTACGATCTTTACAAACCTCTTTCGCTTCGTCTACATCCATCACTCTCTTCATGCATGCTCGTCGGTTTCGGGTACTCCTAACTTGCCCTTTGGCAAGAACGTCCGTAATCTGGTCACGGTATGTGCGTCGAGGCCGGCCCTGACCAACTCTTCCAGTAACATCTGAAGTATAAAACTTCTTTGTAAGTCTTCTTTCATCCATCCTTTCTACATGTCCAAACCACCTTAACATTCCTTTTTCATTTTTTGTCACTACATCCTCTTTCACTCCACATCGCTTTCGCACTACGTCATTTTTCACCCGATCTCTCAAATTAACACCACACATACTCCTAAGCGCACGCATTTCTACCGCATTTATTCTACTTTCATGCTTTTTCTGCCAAACCCAACTTTCACTTCCATACATAAGTGTGGGCAACAACACTCCCTGATGAACAGCAAGACGTGCCTTGTTGGACACCTTCCTACTGTTCATAAATGAATGCAATGCTCCATTCACTCGATTACCAGCAGCCACTCTTCTTTCTATATCCCTTTCGTGCCTTCCATCTCTAGTAAACACACATCCTAAATAAACAAACTCTTTCACTTGTTCCACTCTTTCTCCATCTATAACAATATTACATACTGTAAAACTTTCATCCCTTTCAAAAACTATCACTTTCGTATTACTCACATTTATTTTCATACCCTTTCTTTTAAATGCATCATTCATACATGTTACCATCCTCTGTAAATCCTCCTCAGACGATGTAAGTATTACCTGGTCATCGGCATAGAGGAGGCATTTGATAAGTAACTCTTTCATTCTTAAACCACATTCATTTTCTTTCAGATCTTTCAAGCAACTGTCCATAAATAAATTGAACAGCCATGGCGAAGCTACACATCCCTGTCTGACACCTTTGTCAATGTCAAACCAGTCTGTGTAGTCCGCGTTAATTCTTACACAGGCACTGGAATCCTTATAAAGAGATTTCAGCGCCTGGATAAGACAGCTGTTCAACCCATATGCAGACAGCGTCGACCACAATTCTTTCCTTATCACTCTGTCATAGGCCTTTTCCAAATCCACGAATACGCAGTACACTTTTTGACCTTTGGCCAAAAATTTCTCCAAAATGCATCGCATGGAAAAGACCTGATCTGTACATCCCATTCCCTTTCTGAATCCCGCTTGCACATCCCATATCTTATCATCCGTATCTTTCATCACCCTTTCAATCAATATCTTTGCATACAGTTTGCCAACCACACTAAGAAGACTAATGCCTCGGTAATTCTTGCAGTCTTGCTGTGAGCCTTTTCCTTTATAAAGCGGCACTATAATGACTTTACACCAATCTTTGGGGACCACACCTTTTTGAAAACACATATTGAAAAGACTACACAGTTTGTAACGGAACACTTATGTTCTCGTTCATGATTCTCAAATATTAACTGGAAAACTGAAATTCAATCATAAATACAGTCCTTTGTAAATTGTTCCACAATAATTCATTATATCCATCTTATTTTGTTTGTTGTGAAGCAGAATGACATTGACAGTTTGTCTTATCTATAATTGACGCGAGGAAGAAAATTGATCTATGATCTATGAAAAGTAGAACTTAAATTAAAAATATGAAATTAAAAGTATAGTTTGACTGACTTTATATCTTTAAGTAAGAACAAGGAAATAAATAATCATGATGATAACAAAAATTTGATCAAATAATTGATAATTAGTTTATTCTTTTGTCTAGTTGAAAAAAAGTAAGCATTTTACGGATAATCGAGAGAATCGATTCAATCAAAATTAAATAAATATTAAAATAAATTAATACTCAGCGTAAAAGAAATTTAAATGGTAAAATTTATTATAATATCTCGTGATACCAGATTATGCTAATAGGTCGATTCAAGGGATTCTATAGATAGCACAGGGAACACTAATAATTAAAAGAAAGCTATGAGATTGTCTATGGAATTAAATTTGATACAAGGCACGCTGACCTTTATTTCGTTACTATTAGGGGTGAAGAAAGAGACAGGTAGTCTTGGAATGTTTTAGAAAGTTTTGGAACTAACCAATGGAAAAACTTTATTCAATTGAGAATTTAATGAAAAAGGTCTTATCGACAGGAATGAGCAAGGCAGATTAGTTATTAAATGTAGAGATATTAGTTAGATATTTGCATGAGGTTTTTAAAAAAAATATTGGCCAACGGTTTTTCAGTCGAAGTGGTGTGATTTCTGAGAACCGCACGGTAGCGAGTATAAAAGGCTACGGCGCCATTAGTCTGGGTCATTACGCATCGGGAAATTTGAAGAGTCAAGAGGAATTGCTGCCAGAACGCCACTGCAAGTTTTATTTTAAATCAAGAAAGAAGTAGTTTAAAGTGTGGGTTATCGCGTTATCTTGGCAAATTAGGATCGAAAAATCCCGCGAAGTCCCTTGCAAAAATATTTTAGCTAAGAAGCACATTGGTATCGTGTTCTGAAGTTAAAATATTGTAGATTCTTTTGAAATATATGAATATTAGCTTGTCCAGAGTAAATTCACTATAATAGTTTCATATACTGTAAAGTTTTGAATGATATTGAGGAAATGATGTTGGGGAGATCTTTGATTCTTCGAAATCTTCTCCGTAACAAATCTGAGATATCTAGTTTCTATTTGTTTGATTTTAATGTAAGTTTAGTAGAGTTTTGTGTCGAATTGGGGAATACATGGCCAAGATCAACGCTGGACCTCTATTCCTTATGAGAGCGATTGTTCTTTATGAGGGTAGCGGCCAAGTAGGAGTAAAAATAATTCGACATTGTAGCTGGTCGAATGGGCTGCAATTTCCAGCCTAGCTATGCTACTTGGGGCGTCCAGACGGCCTCTGTGCCTACGGAAACCTACGGTCCGAACGGTGCGCTAGTTTTCAGCTCCCTAGCCACTTGGGGACACGTCTGGGACCTCAAACCTTTGTTAGGGCGTGGAAGTCTCGATCCTGACCACAAGAGATGACCACAACCCAAGAGTGATAGGAATAATAGGTTCGTGGGCCCAAACTCTGGCTCCCTTTTACAGCTTAGAGATGACGGATCCTTGCTAGGAACCTAATCTATTTACCAGAGTAGGAAATCTGATTTTAGGAGCAGTCAGGCAGGTAGAATCATTAAAATAGGGCGAGGGAAGCTTCCTCAAATCTTTTTAGCTAGATTAGGGAGCGATCTCTTACACCGGAGTTCGTTCTACACACACACACACTTTGGGGATGGGGGGACAGTAACTTAACACCTTTAGACTAGAAATTAGGGACTGATAGGGACTAGATTAGGCCCATTAACGATTGCGTCAGGTTAAGGAAAAGAGGGGTATAGGAGATAAAATTCCGTTCGTTTTCACGGTAAATCCGGTGGTAGCCATATAACCATCCAAGCTGCTGGTGGGTAGGACGTTAATAATTCAAACAATTAATCTTCGACAGTAATTTTAAGTTAGATAGTCGTATCTAATATGAAAGTGAAGTTGAATGTGAAAATATGATAACAAAATGGCATAAGTTGGTTCTGTGATAGTGACAAGTGATAATGCTGACGAAATGTGCGTATTCTGATTGTGAAAGATTCAGAGAATCTGTTTCTAACAAAGGTATGAAATTCCTAACCTTAATTTTTATGTACAAGGCCCTGATATATAATAGTGTATAGAGTATCCACCTGAATGATTTGGGGATTTTCATATTGTAAAATCACATAGATTGACCATGAATAACTAATATCATAACTTGTGGCATAATCTCATAGCTACTTGACAATGGATTGAGTCGGAGTTGTCTATTTAATTACTAAATAAATACCTTCTTGATCTACCTATTTTGTTGAAAAATTCAGATTTGTTTAGTCCAGTGAGATCTCATAACTCTCTGACAATATATTATCATGATAATCATTCTCTGAAGGGGATGGTCTGTTGGTTCCATGGAAGTCATGTAAATTCTGTAAGGTTGAGATATTGACAATCCACATATATACCATATGATTCATCTAATTCTGGAATGAATAGTGAATTCTGGGAGAGTAATGTTCCTTATATACTACCAAGGGCGAGTGTAAGGTTGACTCCAATCCCTATTTATTGAAATATAGGAATATTACAATCCTCACACTTAAATTTGGTTGAATCACTGAGACAAATAAGTCTGAAGTAAATGTGCTTAAATACTAATAGACATTTCATCTCCATCTATCTCTAAGATCTAGAGTTAGTGCATAATAGTGCTTATACATAACAGCATGGCATAACATTTACATGCTTACATACATAGCTACATAATTCCTGAAAATAATAGTATAATGAGTAACAATTGATACAGGGAGTATTATCATGTAAGGATGCCTTTTCTACAGTGAAGGTTGAGGTATAGTTTGACTGACAAACAAACCCTTGCTATAAAACTCCATCTGATTACCTAGTACTACCTGCTTGTTGTAAATTCTTAATTTGAGTTCTTTGCTTTTACACCTCTGTGGTGTTATTTCAAAGTAAATAAGTCTGAACTCATCCCAGCGAACACAATGAGAGCATAATGCTTGTGTAGCAGGTAATACGCTTGAAGACATTTAGTCTACCCTCTTGTCTCTGAATTAATAGTCAGACATAATTTTACTGACAAATTGCCTATCCTACTATTAGGTGGGAACAGGTACTATTTACTCTTTAATGGGTATCCCTATTGCTTTCCAAAAGAAATTAGCATACGGAGGAATCACGTCCAAGTCTGGATGACGAGTGGTACTCTGGCGGGCGGAAGGCGGGGCTCGACAGTAAACCGTAACACCAAAATGCTGGGTACATTCACTATAATGTATATCTACCACCACTGACTAATACATACAATGACAATATTAAACTATTACCTTAGACTTCTATCCAATATCTACAGTTGTGGACATCTATAACTCATTATAGATCAATATGGATTCTTACATTCTAATACTTACTATACATATCCGAAATTCAATACTATATCTATAAGCGGCTGGTAGAGGAACAATTTCTGTAGAATGAACCATGCTAGATAAGCAATATGCTCCTTAATGAAAATAATTAACCAATTCTTCATAAAATAAGGCAATTATATTAATGTGAAATAGCAGGCAACAGAAAATAACACAAAGTGCAATTTGAACAATATTTATTAGGAAAAACATAAGCGTACCTTACGATAAGGTTATTCTTATTTATAAGTAAAAATTAGTCATACACAAGGCCGATAGCAACCTTAGGCATAGCATAAGATAGGATTAGGCTTCCTCACCATAGGTTAAAATCAAAATCACTTCATTTAAGAAGGTCCAGGGGTTACTATGATAAAACAAGGGTTACTTCCGCTAGATATGATCATGCCATATAGATTTGAACAAAGAAACAAAACATTAATAGGGTATGTATGTTGATAAAGTAGATTAAGAGTAATACAGCTAGTATTTGGTGCAGTTAGGAATTCATAGTAAGGGTAGGCTAGAGAAAAAAAAAAATATAAACATAGGTAGGGTACAATTTTGGTGCCGTGACCAGGATATCTGGTGTAATAGCTGTATTACTAGTAATAGTATTTTGATTGATTACGGCCCCAATAATCCAAAGTGTTAGCATAGCAGTGTATACATACATAGGTTAATTTGATAGTAGAAATGTTCGATTTATTGTTTTGTTTCACTGTTCAAACCCGCTTAGTGACTAGACAGGCTGATTCTCCATAAGGATGGCTTCGTTTGGTCACATTTTGATGCCGAGACATGGAAAAGATGTTGTGATTTTGTTGAAATGGTTTCATGTTTTTCAATCGTGTTGGATTAAGCCACATTTCACATCACTCGAAACCGTAAGCAAAGTAGTAGGGTCGTATTTTCTGTGAGTTGTATTATATGTCAATTTAGATACCTGAAACAAATAAAATAGCTTAATAAAAAGGAAATAAATGCTTAATTCTGCTACTACGCATTTTGATATTGTGAATCTGTCATTATTTTCACGTTTGACAGTAGTCGTTGTCGTTGGTATATTAAGCAAAGATAAGTAGTGTTATGCAGCCATACGAGTGAGGCTTTACACTATGCGAGAATATTTTAAGCAGATTCTTATCTCTATAGAATTAATGTTAATTTGTTTCTGTTTGCTGGATTATGTTAACATAATTTAACAATAACAATTAGAATTTACTTAGAAATAAAAACGATTTCGTAATTATGGTAACTTTGCATAGCTACTAAACAAAATAATAGTATGAAATTATTAAGACATTATCTACGGCTATGAAAATGTTTTATATCACCGGCGCCATCTAGTGATCACTAGTTGAACTATTGATAGTACGGTTTGATATTAGTTCTAAGCATCGCGTTATTTAAATTACCTTAATATGTAAATAGATATTCCTAAATATTTATTTTTCAAAAAAAAAATTTTGCATATTGAGCTAGGTAGAAAACTACATTAAACTAAAGAAAAAAATATCTACATACTAAAACATTTTATTACAAAATAATTATACCTATTATCGTTTTAATATATTACTACGGATTTAATGCGTATATATTCGGACACTGGGATTTATTATTGAAGGAAGGGATATTGATATGTGGTTTGTTTTGGTTGTCAGATCTGACCTTACGATACGAGTAACAATTATCTGATCCTAAATCGTGCTGAAAACCTATAAGATGGTTAGACCTCAGCGTAAACGTAAAATCCCGAGAAGGTATGGACCTCAGGATTCTAATAGGGAAAATGAAGAAGAACCATTGATAGAACAAATACCACTTGAGGGTGAAGCTAATTTAGCTCAATCTCTAGAAGAACCAGTGATAGAACAAATACCACTTGAGGGTGAAACTAATTTATCCCAACCTCTAGAAGAACCAGTGATAGAACAAATACCACTTGTGGATGAAACTAATTTAGATCAACCTCTAACGAAAAGAAGATGTCGGCGTATAGTAAAACCCATGCGTAGAGAACAAGGTTCAAAAGAAATAGCTGTAATGCAATCTATGTTAAGGAGAACCGTAGGGTTATTGACAAGAAAGATAAACGAATTAGGAGAAGATGTGAAACGTACACGAGCAGCCTTACCGGATAATACAGAAACTAACACGAGTAAAAATATAGTGACTAATGATAATCCGGAATTAACGGAAATAAACGAGGATATGGAATCTTTACAAAAGGAAGAACAAATGCCCTCAAGTGAGAAAAAATACGTAATATGTAATGTTAAAAACATTAACTTAGAAAAACCTAAATTCGGAGAGGTGGCAACCCATCCAGTTACTTTTATAGAAGACTTGGAAACTTATTTAAAAAAGGCAGGGAAATCTGAGAATCAGTTAGATTTAATCCAAGAGTGTCTTGTAGGTCATGCCAGAGACTGGGCAAGAATCTATAAGGGACGATGGAATACATTAGAAGATTTTAAGAGGGATTTCCTCAAGGCTTATTGGGGGGAAAACGAGCAAAATGAGTTGCGTAGAAAGATTGTCCAGGGAACGTGGGATAGGACTAGTACTCCTAGCATGACTCAACACTTCCTTCATCTAACCGGTAGAGCGCGGATGCTTAGTTTCAATATGCCTGAAAAACAATTAGTTGGGGATATAATGCGGCATTATCCTAGATATGTACAGCAAGGTTGGATTACGTCCAATATTGAAACCATTATAGGAACTGCAGAATTTTTGAGGAAGATGGATGATGTACAGAAACAGGAGTTTCAGGGAAATAATGCAGTACCTAAACACACTAAAACTTGGGAATCTAAGAGAAAAACGCAACAACAAGCATATCGTCATTGGCAGAAACCTCAACAGGAGTCGCAGTCGAAACAAAATCAAACTGTAAATTCAGTCGAAAATGTAAACAGTGCGGATGCTGTAGTGTTAAACTAGAGAGGGTTGATAAAGTCTCCGGATCAACTCCGACATCAGGGGACAAGGGATATCATATGATGGTTCGAATGAATTGGAGGCCGGGTCAAGCGTTAGGGAAATTTAGTACTGGGTCAAAATATCCCATATGTCTTAAATTAAGAGCTAACTATGACGGACAAGGATTAGGATATGGGAAATTAGACTTTGAAACGCAAGATATAGCTGGTCAAATAGTAGAGGTTTTAAAATTAAATAGTCAACACTCATTATTTGATATACATGAGGGCAGTTTAGTGTCAGCGGTTTTCGATGAAAGGGTCGAAAAATCACAGGGCAGTCGTAATTTTAAATCTGAGTTACTAGTGAACATCTTTGACGAAAAGATAGTTGCTCTCTTAGATACAGGTAGCGATATAACGTGTGTGTCAGAAGAATTTTGGAATCTTTTACTTTCTAAAAATCCTAATATACCTTCCTTACCTATTAAACCTTTCTTTATTAAAATAGCAGTAGGACAAAAAAATATAGAAATTCGTAAAATAGCTTTAGTTAAATTAGGGATAGGCCCATTTGAAAGTGACCTTTCTGTATTAATAATTCCAGGGCTTACCTCCAGCCTTATTCTTGGTTTCGACTGGATGAAGGAAAATAAAGTTTCTATTAAGTTAGACGAACATGAAAAAGGGATCGAAATATTAATAGGTCAGGAAAAGCGTCTGTTTAAGTTCCATGAGAGTCGGCAAATTAACAGTGTGGTATGTCCGGAACAGGCGTTGGAAGTGAACGAAGTAGTCGAGAGTTCGTATAAGAACATACAAAATTTAATAACTCAGTTAAAATTAAGTAATTATCAGAAAGTAGAGCTTAAAAGGGTATTATTAAAACATGCCAAGTTATTTTCATCAAAATTGGGACGTAGTAATTGTTATGAACATGTTATAACCATGGAACCTCATGCACCAATAGTGAGGAAAACTTATCCAATCCCATATGCTTATAGGGAAAAGATAGAAAATAAATTAAAAGAAATGCTAGAGCAGGGAATTATTAGTCGTGAATCCACTCCTTATTGTAGCCCATTAACATTTACTTTGAAAAAGGATGGTACAATTCGTGTTCTATTAGACGCTCGAGAAATAAATAAACATATGGTACCGGAAACCGAGAAACCTCCTTTACAGTTAGATGTAATAAATTCATTTCAGGGAGCCAGTTTTATTAGTATTTTAGATTTAAATAACGCATATTTTCAGATCCCTATTTCGAGAGATAGTAAGAAGTACACAGGGTTTTCATTTAACGGAAAGTCATATGTATACAATGTTCTACCTCAAGGATTAAAAACGTCAGTCGGAAGTTTTAGTAGGGCTATGGATTTTATATTGGGACACGAAGTTAGTGATTTTTGTGTTAATTATTTAGATGACTTAGCTATGATAACTACTGGAAGTTTAGAAGACCATCTAGAGCATTTAGATATAGTATTGGGAAAGTTAGCAAAAGCTGGGCTAACTTGTAACCTAGAAAAGTGTAAGTTTTTGTGTAGTGAAGTGAAAATGTTAGGATACATAATTTCCACTTCTGGACTTAAAACAGATCCAGACAAAATAGAATCAATTCAAAAATTCCCAGTTCCAAAAAAGTTAAAACAAGTTAGAGCCTTTTTAGGCTTGTGTAATTTCTATCGAAGGTTTATACCAAATTATAGTTTCCATATTCAACCATTGTGTGATTTACTGAAGAAAGCGAGCGCCTGGAAGTGGGGAGAAAACCAACAGGCTGCATTTGAAAAGGTAAAATCATTATTTATTAAAACTGTAGAACTAAACCACCCAGACTTCAGTAAACCATATTATTTGCAAACAGATAGCTCAGGAATAGGCTTAGCTGGGTTTTTGTATCAATTAGATAACTTAGGGCAAATAAAGATATTAGGATTTCATAGTAAACTTTTGAAAGGAGCGCAGTTAAATTGGACTGTTACAGAACAGGAATTCTATTCAATTATTTGTTGCTTAGAAAAATTTGAAACTTACCTAAGAGGATCTAAAGTAATAATTAAAACTGATCATAAAGCCTTAACCTTCGTGAAAAACTGTAAATTATATAATGCAAGGTTAGCTAGATGGATTAACTATTTGGAACAGTTTCAGTATGAGGTACAGCATGTTAAGGGGAGAGATAATATAGTAGCGGATATTTTATCCAGGTATCCACCTGTAAATGATATTTTGCAGGAAGATAAACATGATTTGCCCAAAATATCTTATACTGAGGTTAGGCCAAATAGGGAATTACTAAGTAAATTGAAAGAAATGTCTAAATTGCAACAGGATGACTTAGAGATCAGTAAAATAATTTCAGAATTAAGAAAACAGGGGGTAAATAGTCAGTCTAATTCAACGCTTAAAAGATATATGTTGAAAGATGGGTTGTTATATTTTTTACCAGATAGGAGATTTAGTGATGATAGATTTATATGGCCCTTTACCCAGTGGGAAATTTGGAATGAACTATATCTTAGTGATTCAGGATTCATTTAGTAAATTTGTAAAATTATTTGACCTTAAGAAAGCAACAGCGGTTTCAGTTATTAATAAGACTAAACAATTCTTTAAAATAATTAAGCCTAAGGCTATTATGTCAGACAATGGGTCTCAGTTTGCTAGCAGGTTGTGGAAGGAAACTATGAGTCAGTATGGTGTTAGGGTTATTTATACAACAGTTAGAAACCCACGTCCAAACACAACGGAGCGAGTGAATAAGGAGTTAGGCAGACTGTTCAGAACCTATTGTAGTGCAAGACATCAAAGTTGGGTGACTGTGTTGCCAAAAATAGAAATATTATATAATAACACACTTCATGAGAGTACTGGGTTTACACCTTGTGAGATTTTGTATGGTGAATCTACAAAACTAACTTTTGATGAGGAAATTGGTGTTGACTTAAGAACTCAGACTGTGGATTCTATTAGGGAAAAGGTTAGAGAGAACTTGCAGAAGGCAAGTCGGGTACGGATTGACAAGTTTAATAGAAGATACAGAATTATACAATACCAGATAGGAGATTTAGTTAAATTAAGAAGGTTAAATAGATCAAATGCTAAGATGAAAATAACAAAGAAGTTTGAGCCGTTATATGAAGGACCATATGTGATTGCAGCCAACCCTTATAAAAATGTCTATCTGTTGGTTGATCCGGTGACAAATAAAGAAAGAGGAAAGTTTAACACTATACATCTGTCGAGGTATTATAAGTGATCATAGATGAAAATTAAAATTGTAGACAAAAGTTTAGGAGAATGTGAGGAACATACAGTTATAATTTAATTAGTTGAAATGTCTAAAAGTTATCAAATATAAGTTTTCCCTCACATTAGTATACATGTACATGAGAAATTTATTATAAAAAAGTTATGTTTTGGTTTAATTTTGATCTTTATATTTTTGTATTAGCTAATTAAGGTTGAATATTGTAATTTGAATAAGAATCATTTAATAAGAATTAATAAATAAAGTTCAGGGGTAGATTTGTGTAGAATCTGGTGGACTTAGGGAAAAGCCTATCTGACATTATGGGAATTAGCTCGCTTGAGTAAAAAGAAAAATTGCCATGCGCAAGAGGAAATTCAAAACGCTCTTGGCTAGCTGAAAAGATACTCTCATACATGCATATTTTCTATAGGAAAACCTGGAATATACTATTGTTTAAATTAAATTTAAATTAACGAACATAACATAAAGTAAATAAACTCTGTTAAGTTGAATTTTTAAGGTCAGGGTGAAGTAAAAATACTCAGAGTTAATCGTAAGGTCAGATAGAGGGGAGTTGTGGCGGCTTTTCTGGGGGGGAATTTTAATATAAAATAGTTATATACATAAAATAATTAGATTGAATAAGGAATATGTAGTGAAAGTGTGAAAGTTAAAGTGATAGTGTTCAAAGTAAAGTGATAGTGTTCAAATTAAAGTGAAGTGTTCGGTTTAGGTGCTGTACACTGACGGTTATGTAATAGTACCACTCATTACAAGAAGGGTTAGGATGTGATAACTAAAGCGAACCATTTACTTGTATCATGTGCTGATGTTTGTTTTCTTTAATATAAATTTAGTACTATGAGTCCAACTACAGTAATTTAATCCAAGTATTCGAATTTGTCTCAAAACAACTAAGATATCTTTAGGCAATACATTATGTAGTAAAAGGTCATACATAATGGTCCTCATACTTACATGATAGGTACCTTAAATGTTTACAAGGTATGGCATAGTAAATCTTTTAGACAGAGTAAAACATATTTTTATTCAAATAGATTCACTAATTATAAATAAGGCTATAACATTTATGTCACAGTTCACACTTAGGTCACATTCCGACAATGACTTCTTATAGGCTCTTCAGATTTTTCAATATATGTAGGACTTGATTAGATTTCTCGTAGCATTACATAGATCTGCACAGATAGATGCTTATTCAGGTTATCTGAAACAATAGAAGTAGGGTTATGTTTATATATTTTTACAACAATTTGATCAAGAAGTTAATGTAAATCATTAAAGGAGTCGCATTATTGAAGGATGTATCTTTATGACGAGTCATTGGGTAGTTTTATGTACTTTTATATAGAGGTTAGGTTGAATAGATAGTAGGAATAAGTTATTTCTAGGTTAGTATCACAATAGTATTGTAAACTGTTACTTTCATGAGTTTATAGATAGGAAGGCATTTATATGCTCAACATAGCTCTCTTACTACTATTCCTACTGTGTTATTGAAAAGATTTAACGATAAAAGGGTCCATAAATACTTACGATTGTTAAAGCGTATTGTTCTGAATACATTGATATTGGTTATCCATTTGTACCATTTGATGCGGCGAGGTATATTATATTAACACATTATAGGTTGGTTAGAGATCGTACATGCGTTAATTCCTTGAATAATCAGGTATTTACTATGATTTGTTGATTAGTTTCATTTGACCACAAACTAAATGGGGATCCAAGTTTCATTTGACGACGGCCATGTTGAAAATGACATAGGATGTTTAGATAGTCTGTTCAGAAATCAGAAATCAATCGATGCGATGCTTTTAGGGGGACTATTTTTGTGACACTTGTCTTCGGGTACATTTGATATAGATGAATCGCTCGTTTGCGGACAGCATCATTTCGAGAATAGCACTTCTGTATACTTCGCGAGCATAACTATTCTAAAAGGCGGGATATTTAAATTTTCGGAAACACGGTAATAGACGTAGGTACTCTGTAGTAATATTATAGCAGATAGTAGGTAGTCCAGCGTATATGAATTAGAGGTATCCAACCACAGAGATAATTTTCAACCGACTTTAAAGAAAAAAAGGAGGAGGTTCTATGTTTGACTGAATGTTTTATTATAAATGATAGCTCGAAACGGCTGTACAAATTTTGATGGTATTTGGTGTAATGGTGGTTGGCGCTCTAAAATTGGCCTAATATTTTACCCGGCTACTTAAGGGGGCGGTGGTATGAGATTCGCCAGGTTTATTATTAGTTATAAAAAAAAAATCAAATAAATTAAAATAAATTCAAAAAAAAAAATTCAAATAAATTCAAATTAATTCAAATAAATTCAAATAAATTCAAAAAAAATTAAAATCAATTCAAATAAATTAAAATAAATTCAAATTAATTCAAATAAATTCTAATAAATTAAAATAAATCCAAATAAATTTAAAATAAATTAAAATAAATTCAAAAAAAAAAATTCAAATAAATTCAAATAAATTCAAATAAATTAAAATAAATTGAAATTAATTCAAATAAATTTAAATAAAAAAAAATATATATACAGATTAGTCCAAAAATATTTAGTTAAAATGTTATAAATTCAAATAATTATTTTTTCATTTAAGTAGATTTGATTTAAATTCATTCAATTCATGTCTAGTCACGTAGATCTTGCAGTCTACGCGGCTCACGCAGTTCCTAAGGTTTACGCGCTCATGCAGTTCATGCGGATTATGCGGGTCATGCAAATTATGCGGATTACGCGGATCACGCGGTTCATGCGGATGACGAGGAACTTGTGGTTCATGCGGAGCATGCGGGTCATGCGGGTCAACATGAGTGAAATGATATACTTATTTATTGATTATTTTACATATTTAATGGAAATATATTATATTGTTGCAAGTGATCTGGTGAAGCGCTGATGTATTCTTGGCAAGAATGATTGAGTATGAAGGAATGAACTTGGTGGTTAGAACAGGGATGGGGAAAAGGGAAGGGGGAATAACGTCTAGGAAGGGCCTTGGTATACCAGATGTGAAGCCAGATTACCAATGTTATTTGCCCAAGACCTTGAATATACACATCACAAACGAGTTTTATACGGGGGGAATATTGGTGTTAGGGTAAATTTTAAATTTTCAGAGACATTTCTCTTGGAAATAATCCCAAGTGTTATAACACCCGTATGAAACTCTACACTCTACAAGAAGCTGAGAGCTACTACAAATTCACACTACACACTCTCCAAGGCGATGTTAAGATTTGCTTGAGCGAAAGTTTTGAATATGACTTTTAGGTATGGCTTACAAAGGTCATTCTCCTTAAAGGCAGATCAGATTCTTGGAAGGATACTTATGGCGGATATAGTTTTGATTGTAAGGTAGAATCAATTCATATGCCCATAATAGGACCACTAGGGTCAGTAGCCTCACAACCTACTCCATCCTGGACGTTGATCTATAACTTGAGAAGGGTAATTGTCGGTTATAAATAAAGGTATTAGCTCAAATCCGTAGCTTTGGTGATGAAAAACATGTCCTTAGTTTAAATACACTATACACTAGCTTAGGGACACACATACACAGATTAGGACTACACCATTTGAAGGTTTTGGGAGAATAATATTTTGGAAAAGGGGGGGAATTGAAAAAAAAGGGGTTGTTTTGCTTATATTTAAATAATTAACATATATAGTAATATTTGAGAATTTAATTTAAAATTTAAATTTGGTAAAATTTAAACTCCAGGTCCTTTGAGAAAGTCGCTTTCGTCTAAATTTGAAGGGTCGGCTGTAACGGAACACTTATGTTCTCGTTCATGATTCTCAAATATTAACTGGAAAACTGAAATTCAATCATAAATACAGTCCTTTGTAAATTGTTCCACAATAATTCATTATATCCATCTTATTTTGTTTGTTGTGAAGCAGAATGACATTGACAGTTTGTCTTATCTATAATTGACGCGAGGAAGAAAATTGATCTATGATCTATGAAAAGTAGAACTTAAATTAAAAATATGAAATTAAAAGTATAGTTTGACTGACTTTATATCTTTAAGTAAGAACAAGGAAATAAATAATCATGATGATAACAAAAATTTGATCAAATAATTGATAATTAGTTTATTCTTTTGTCTAGTTGAAAAAAAGTAAGCATTTTACGGATAATCGAGAGAATCGATTCAATCAAAATTAAATAAATATTAAAATAAATTAATACTCAGCGTAAAAGAAATTTAAATGGTAAAATTTATTATAATATCTCGTGATACCAGATTATGCTAATAGGTCGATTCAAGGGATTCTATAGATAGCACAGGGAACACTAATAATTAAAAGAAAGCTATGAGATTGTCTATGGAATTAAATTTGATACAAGGCACGCTGACCTTTATTTCGTTACTATTAGGGGTGAAGAAAGAGACAGGTAGTCTTGGAATGTTTTAGAAAGTTTTGGAACTAACCAATGGAAAAACTTTATTCAATTGAGAATTTAATGAAAAAGGTCTTATCGACAGGAATGAGCAAGGCAGATTAGTTATTAAATGTAGAGATATTAGTTAGATATTTGCATGAGGTTTTTAAAAAAAATATTGGCCAACGGTTTTTCAGTCGAAGTGGTGTGATTTCTGAGAACCGCACGGTAGCGAGTATAAAAGGCTACGGCGCCATTAGTCTGGGTCATTACGCATCGGGAAATTTGAAGAGTCAAGAGGAATTGCTGCCAGAACGCCACTGCAAGTTTTATTTTAAATCAAGAAAGAAGTAGTTTAAAGTGTGGGTTATCGCGTTATCTTGGCAAATTAGGATCGAAAAATCCCGCGAAGTCCCTTGCAAAAATATTTTAGCTAAGAAGCACATTGGTATCGTGTTCTGAAGTTAAAATATTGTAGATTCTTTTGAAATATATGAATATTAGCTTGTCCAGAGTAAATTCACTATAATAGTTTCATATACTGTAAAGTTTTGAATGATATTGAGGAAATGATGTTGGGGAGATCTTTGATTCTTCGAAATCTTCTCCGTATCAAATCTGAGATATCTAGTTTCTATTTGTTTGATTTTAATGTAAGTTTAGTAGAGTTTTGTGTCGAATTGGGGAATACATGGCCAAGATCAACGCTGGACCTCTATTCCTTATGAGAGCGATTGTTCTTTATGAGGGTAGCGGCCAAGTAGGAGTAAAAATAATTCGACATTGTAGCTGGTCGAATGGGCTGCAATTTCCAGCCTAGCTATGCTACTTGGGGCGTCCAGACGGCCTCTGTGCCTACGGAAACCTACGGTCCGAACGGTGCGCTAGTTTTCAGCTCCCTAGCCACTTGGGGACACGTCTGGGACCTCAAACCTTTGTTAGGGCGTGGAAGTCTCGATCCTGACCACAAGAGATGACCACAACCCAAGAGTGATAGGAATAATAGGTTCGTGGGCCCAAACTCTGGCTCCCTTTTACAGCTTAGAGATGACGGATCCTTGCTAGGAACCTAATCTATTTACCAGAGTAGGAAATCTGATTTTAGGAGCAGTCAGGCAGGTAGAATCATTAAAATAGGGCGAGGGAAGCTTCCTCAAATCTTTTTAGCTAGATTAGGGAGCGATCTCTTACACCGGAGTTCGTTCTACACACACACACACTTTGGGGATGGGGGGACAGTAACTTAACACCTTTAGACTAGAAATTAGGGACTGATAGGGACTAGATTAGGCCCATTAACGATTGCGTCAGGTTAAGGAAAAGAGGGGTATAGGAGATAAAATTCCGTTCGTTTTCACGGTAAATCCGGTGGTAGCCATATAACCATCCAAGCTGCTGGTGGGTAGGACGTTAATAATTCAAACAATTAATCTTCGACAGTAATTTTAAGTTAGATAGTCGTATCTAATATGAAAGTGAAGTTGAATGTGAAAATATGATAACAAAATGGCATAAGTTGGTTCTGTGATAGTGACAAGTGATAATGCTGACGAAATGTGCGTATTCTGATTGTGAAAGATTCAGAGAATCTGTTTCTAACAAAGGTATGAAATTCCTAACCTTAATTTTTATGTACAAGGCCCTGATATATAATAGTGTATAGAGTATCCACCTGAATGATTTGGGGATTTTCATATTGTAAAATCACATAGATTGACCATGAATAACTAATATCATAACTTGTGGCATAATCTCATAGCTACTTGACAATGGATTGAGTCGGAGTTGTCTATTTAATTACTAAATAAATACCTTCTTGATCTACCTATTTTGTTGAAAAATTCAGATTTGTTTAGTCCAGTGAGATCTCATAACTCTCTGACAATATATTATCATGATAATCATTCTCTGAAGGGGATGGTCTGTTGGTTCCATGGAAGTCATGTAAATTCTGTAAGGTTGAGATATTGACAATCCACATATATACCATATGATTCATCTAATTCTGGAATGAATAGTGAATTCTGGGAGAGTAATGTTCCTTATATACTACCAAGGGCGAGTGTAAGGTTGACTCCAATCCCTATTTATTGAAATATAGGAATATTACAATCCTCACACTTAAATTTGGTTGAATCACTGAGACAAATAAGTCTGAAGTAAATGTGCTTAAATACTAATAGACATTTCATCTCCATCTATCTCTAAGATCTAGAGTTAGTGCATAATAGTGCTTATACATAACAGCATGGCATAACATTTACATGCTTACATACATAGCTACATAATTCCTGAAAATAATAGTATAATGAGTAACAATTGATACAGGGAGTATTATCATGTAAGGATGCCTTTTCTACAGTGAAGGTTGAGGTATAGTTTGACTGACAAACAAACCCTTGCTATAAAACTCCATCTGATTACCTAGTACTACCTGCTTGTTGTAAATTCTTAATTTGAGTTCTTTGCTTTTACACCTCTGTGGTGTTATTTCAAAGTAAATAAGTCTGAACTCATCCCAGCGAACACAATGAGAGCATAATGCTTGTGTAGCAGGTAATACGCTTGAAGACATTTAGTCTACCCTCTTGTCTCTGAATTAATAGTCAGACATAATTTAACTGACAAATTGCCTATCCTACTATTAGGTGGGAACAGGTACTATTTACTCTTTAATGGGTATCCCTATTGCTTTCCAAAAGAAATTAGCATACGGAGGAATCACGTCCAAGTCTGGATGACGAGTGGTACTCTGGCGGGCGGAAGGCGGGGCTCGACAGTAAACCGTAACACCAAAATGCTGGGTACATTCACTATAATGTATATCTACCACCACTGACTAATACATACAATGACAATATTAAACTATTACCTTAGACTTCTATCCAATATCTACAGTTGTGGACATCTATAACTCATTATAGATCAATATGGATTCTTACATTCTAATACTTACTATACATATCCGAAATTCAATACTATATCTATAAGCCGCTGGTAGAGGAACAATTTCTGTAGAATGAACCATGCTAGATAAGCAATATGCTCCTTAATGAAAATAATTAACCAATTCTTCATAAAATAAGGCAATTATATTAATGTGAAATAGCAGGCAACAGAAAATAACACAAAGTGCAATTTGAACAATATTTATTAGGAAAAACATAAGCGTACCTTACGATAAGGTTATTCTTATTTATAAGTAAAAATTAGTCATACACAAGGCCGATAGCAACCTTAGGCATAGCATAAGATAGGATTAGGCTTCCTCACCATAGGTTAAAATCAAAATCACTTCATTTAAGAAGGTCCAGGGGTTACTATGATAAAACAAGGGTTACTTCCGCTAGATATGATCATGCCATATAGATTTGAACAAAGAAACAAAACATTAATAGGGTATGTATGTTGATAAAGTAGATTAAGAGTAATACAGCTAGTATTTGGTGCAGTTAGGAATTCATAGTAAGGGTAGGCTAGAGAAAAAAAAAAATATAAACATAGGTAGGGTACAAGTTGACTAGCCACGATGCCCTGTCCAGCCTTTAGCATTTCGGCAGTAATCCTGTCATAGCCCCCAGCCTTTCCCGCTTTCATACAAATTATCGCTTCCACAACCTCTTCTATTTTAATTTCATCATCATCTTTATTTTCATCATTCTCTTGCATTTCATTCTCTACAGTCGACACCCTTTGTTGATCTCTTTCAAATAATCCCTCAAAATACTCTTTCCATCTTTCTAAAACATCTTTTTGATTCATTAATATTCTTCCATTCTCATCTCTAATCTTATAGGGCTCAGATTTTGTGTCTTTCCCTCTAACTCCTTTTATACATTTCCAAAAATATTTGACATTGCTCTTAAAATCTTGCGACAACCTTCTATCAAAATCATCTTTTTGCTTATCCTTCTTTTCTTTTACAATTTCTTTTACACACACATTCATCTTCTTATAAACCTCTTTAGCAGCACGCACATCATCATTAGTCGCCGCTTGTACAGTTACTAGAGCAAGCCAATCCTTCCATGCTTTTTTCTTTCTACACACGGCATCTTGTACCTCTCTATCCCACCATACATTCTTCAACTGCGTACCTTTCCTTCTTTTTGATATACCACACACTTCCAAAGCTGTATCAATTATTCCTTGTTTTAAAATATTCCATACCTCTTCTATCTCCCGTTGTTCGACTATCTTTTCAAAACTTTTTACTAACATTTTCTTGTATTCTTCTTTCGCTCCCTCATCTTGCAATCTTTCCACTTTAATTCTTTCTACTTTATTTGAGGGTTCCGATTTACGGTGCCGCCATCGCTGTAAAATATTTCTGGCTTTACAAATTACCAAATAATGGTCTGTATGAATTCCTGTACCTCGGTACGACCTCGTATCAAACACATTCTTTCTCAGTTTTTCATCCACTATCACAAAATCAATCATACTCTTAGATCCATTCTCTTCTCTCGTATATGTGTGAATCATTTTGTGTTGAAACATTGTGTTCGTCACACAAAGATTCCTTTCCAAACATACCTCAAGCAAACTTTTCCCGTTTTCATTATCCCTTTCATCCCCAAATGAACCTAATACGCTTTCAAAACCATAGCGTTTTATTCCTACCCAGCTATTAAAATCTCCTAACATTACTAGCTTTTCATTTTCCTTACAACCACCTAATACCTCTCTCACATTATTCCAAAACTCCTCTCTTTCCTCTTTGTTCCTTTTGCTCGTACCTTCCGTAGGCGCATACACTCCTAACACTAACAACCTATTTAATCCAACTTTGATGCTTACCCAAACAAGCCTCGAATTTACAAACTGATACTCAGTCACACAATCTACCATTCGTTTGGAAAGGATGAGGCCGACTCCTTCACGGCCTTTACTTGTATCTGGTACACCAGACCAATATAAAGTAAATAACCCACAATTTGTGGTTCCACATCCTTTCCGTTTCGTCTCATTCACACAAAAAACATCAATCATTCGTTCATCCATCATCTGACAAACTTCTTCCACTTTACCATCCATCCCTCCTCTGACATTCAAAGTAGCAAAGCGGCTTTCCGTAGCCCGCTTTTCGCGCCCACGGGAAACGAGACGTGATGGGTTGCGAACCGCATCGTCGCCATATAGATTTGAATTTTTAAAAATCATTGCGTTCCCACGAGTGTAGAGGATAAACTGTCGCACCCGGCAGTGCCCCTTGTACCGGATGAAGGCTAGCCTTAGTCTGGGGTCGCCCGGTCCCAGGGCAAAAATGGCACGCTTGGTATTAGGCTCGCCCCTAATCATGCATCCCTCAGCACGGCAGACCTTGGATTGGCGGAATAGGAAAAAGGGAAATAATATATAATGGGATCATAAGATAAATACGGACTGGATTACTTGGATTTTAGACAGGATGAAGGTGAAAGGATGCTACTAACTCGGAAGCTATAAGGAGAGAGTTAGTAACAGCTAGGGAAGCCGGGAACGCGTACCCGAATGCCACACTCAATATACCACCGGACAGGCAGTATAGTATGACACCCCTGACCTTTAATAATATTAGTAAGGATAAAATAAATCTCCTCGCTGGCCAGACGGGTTGGAGAGGTCTCATTGATGTTTATGAGCTTTGTTTAGCTTGTATTTCCTAAGTCGCCTCTTACGACCTTCATGGGGAGACTAGGAGTGGTCCTATTCTACTCTGCCGGAAGCCACACGGCTAATATTCCTCACGGGAACGTAATGATTTCAGCAAAGTTTCCAGTAGGTAATTTTCTTTGTTTGTGCAGATGGATTATTTAATGGTATGTAATGTTCATTGTAAGAAACTCACACGCAGGTTGGAAACTAGCCAGACTATCAATATACGAGTACCGTTGATATCATTTTGAGAAATCTTTTTCATTTTTTAAATAAAAAGTTTGAAAAAAATGAGTTACACGGTGCACAGTGAAAAGTTGTTTTATTAAGTACTTATTTTATTCTTTATTTTTTTTTTTTTAACAAGGTATATGTATAAGTATATTTTCTGTGCGCGACATATTATTTCTTTTGTGGTTGTTTCTTTTCACATTGATATAGGCCGTATAAAATGGAGCATCGTATATTTACGTGATTCAGTTTTAGCGAAGAAAAGCAGCTTGTACAGTCGGGGGGTTAAATGTGACCTACAATTTAAAATCTGTTGTTAGAGGGGTCAGTTTCATCTGCCCCCGACTGTACATTCTAAGTTATTCTTTGCATCCAGACCAGTATCGAAGAATGATTCGTGAGGCTATGGCATTTAAAAAAACCGGCCAAGTGCGAGTCGGACTCGCGCACTAAGGGTTCCGTATATTTATAATAAGTTTGAAATTATTAAAATTGCTTTTATTATATGATGTGAACAGATATGGTTCTTGCAATTTTTCCTTTATATGTGCTATAAGACGTTGCTTCGTACTAAATTTCAAGATTCTGAGTTGCTGGGAAGTACCGTGTAGGTTTTTTTTTAAATTTATTTGGCTCAACAATCAGTTTCACACTAAGTAATTAAAACATCAGGTTTTAACGTTTACAAATAAATAAATGCGAGGCCAACACCGTAGACCACAATTTACATCTAGAGTACTTATGTTGAGAGAAGAGCGGATACAGATACAATTACTGATAGAAGATAAAGATAAAAAAAGATTATTTATACATACATAAATCCTTTGATAGACAATGTTTGTTATTCAGTGATTTATTTGTATGAGCAATACAATAAGTAACCTAGCTAGGTAGGTAGATTTTGATTCCCTTGCGAATGTCGAAAAAACACTAAAATCTTCTGCATAAACGGTTGTTTCTTTTGATTGCGTTGGCTTAAAAGTTTGATTTTTCACAGCTCTAAGGGACAGACCTGAGCATTTGATATGAATTTTAGCTTGATACCTCCACACGTTCTTGAGAACCTTTTTCTCTTGACAAACAGACAGACGGACAACGAGGTGATCCTATAAGGGTTCTGTTTTTTCCTTTTGAGGCAAGGAACCCTAACGACATCCTTATTTCAATAGAGAAGATAGATGGATCCTGTCATCAATTTAATAAAATCTCAAGCTCATCACAAGACTGCAAGACCTTCAGACACCGTGAGCCAATACAACGTACATCCGGAACGTTATCAAAAAATATTGTAGGCGGTAGTTTTGTATAGTTCTTATAACACAAAATACAAATGTAAACTTAGTCTACCTGCGACCATGAAGACTGTAAAGTTTTCGAAACGTTAGGTGTAAAAAATAATGTAATATACGCAATAATACCGCATTAAAGTGATTTTATTTAAATGTATAACAGTCGCGAAAACATTACAAACCATTCAGTATCGAAGATAATAAATCATCTTCTTCTTTTTCTCGAGTAAAAAAAAAGATAATAAATGTAAACTCAAAAAAAAAAGGACAGTTTTTCATTTGCCCTACTTTTATTTCGTCCAACGCCAAAAGAATTAGGCACTCAATTGACTAAACTAGTGAACCCAACTTTATTTAATTTGTCCAATTGACCTCGATGCTGTGAAATTCTCCTTGCGACCTGAACTAAGGGTGAGCGAGCATGTTTACAGCATTTCGAGGACACACCGGCAAGCAACAATTTATTACTTTGTCATCTGGTAGTCGTTAAAGGAACCACGTCAGAGGCCGAGAGGCGGTTCCGAAGAACTCTGACACCAGGGTGTGCATGGTCGATTGACCGTGAGCCGTGACACCTACTCGCAATGATGATTACTTTGTCTTTTTAGTTCAAGGCCAAATGGTTTAATAACTTCACAACGTGTAATAAAATGGGGGTAACAATACTTATGATCGGACCATGATATCGAACAACTTTTCCCAGGGGATCAACCAACAAATACAAAAAAAATCAGCTCATTTTCTATGGGAGGTCGAATTTTTTTTTGTTTTCGATTTCTTAAGGGTCGTCTTCTGGGGAAAGTTGTTTAATGACATGAAATTATCATACCTATATATATATATATATATATATATATATATATATATATATATATATATATATACTAGCTGTTGCCAGCGACTTCGTCCGCGAAAGCTATCCTATCTTTCAAGTTGGATCGAACTGCACATGGTGTGCGAATTTTATTATAATCGGTTAAGTGGTTTAGGAGTCCATTGAGGACAAACATTGTGACACGAGATTTATATATATTAAGATATGATCGATCATGTTGATGGATCATGTATGGCTAAATTTTTTTTTTTTAATGAAATGTTGGGTTTATTTATTTCAGATTTATCAAGCCACTTATCACTTACGCCTTGTGGTATCCGGCAGAGTAGAATACGACCACTCCAAGTCTTCCCGTTGATGTCGTAGAAGGCGACTTAGGAAATACAAGCTAAACAAAGCTTATAAACATCTGTGAGACCTTCCCAACTCGTCTGGCTAGCGTGGAGAGTGTAGGCCAAGTCCTCTGGCTGCTCTGGCCAAGTATGGCTCTAGTAGTACAGAGAGGTCGTGGTCCTCTAGTGGAGACTAAAAAGGACCTGATAATGATGATGATATCAAGCCACTTACATACAATATGAGAATTTCAAAAAGACATGTTTTAATGTTATAATCGAATGATCAAATTATGCATGACGACTTAGGAGACGGCAAATACGAACGGAGACTTAGACCGGCTATCCGCCATACCGGTTATCCGTGTAGTTGAGGGACTCCCCAGCATGGATGGATTAAACGATACAAAGTGAGTAGTACCGTTTAGAATCCTAATCCTAACTAATCTAAATATATATAACTTAAAGGTGACTGACTGACTGACATAGTGATCTATCAACGCACCGCACAGCCCAAACCACTGGACGGATCGGGCTGAAATTTGACATGCAGGTAGATGTTATGATGTAGGCATCAGCTAAGAAAGGAATTTGATCAATTCTACCCCCAAGGGGATAAAATAGGGGATGAAAGTTTGTATGAAACTTAGCGCTCGTGGAGCCGCGGACGAAAGCCAGTCATTTCTAAAAAGAAGATAAAAGTCATCTTTAAAAGAAAACAAAGACTCAGTTTGCCCTACTTTCATTGCAATGATAGTAGCGGCATCCGATTGACTAAACTGTCTAACAACCTTTATTTAATTTGTCCAATTGTGCTCGCTGTAACATGCTCGTTGAAGAAACAGTGTCTGCGCGTACTGCATTTTTAACTTTTTAAATTTGTTCTCAGGGAGATCGATATTAAAGCCAAACAGCTGTATCGAAAGGCTAATTCTTCTTAAGCTTGATCACTGGATGACCCATTTTAAAATTTATTTAAATCATCAAACAATTGGGAGTTGTAGCTGTAAATAAATATATTTAACGGCCATTTAATTAGGTACAAATATTTTAAGGGCTGTCTCTAATAGGTCAAAGTTTATGCAAACAAAATTTTTTTTATGTTTGTTAGGAAAATAGATAAATTAGCAGTTTTCATTGTCAACGCCAGTAAATTAGTATCCATAGTAGGTACCTAATAGTAAAAAGTTGTACCCCAAAAAAGTGTTTTTTGTGCACACGGTGTTTTTAGCGTCTATTTTTTTTAAAGATATGTTGGCCCTTTCCGGTTACATTCCACTTTTTCATCCCAGTTTCGTAAATTCCGCTTTCATACCAAAACCTTCTCCGCTTTCATCTCAAGTAAATTTTTTTTGTTTTTAATTCCGTATTCTACCCAAAATTCATTCTGCTTTCGCCCTACATCCTTATCCTTACTAATATTATAAATGCGAAAGTAAGTTTGTCTGTTTATGGATTTGTTTGTTTGTTTGTCACGCTTTCACGCCGTAACTACTGAACCGATCATCATGAAATTTTGTATACAAGTTCTCTGGAGTACGGAGAAGGACATAGGCTACCTTTTATCCAGGGAAAAAGTACTATTCCCGAGGGATCGACATTGACGCGGGCGGAGCCGCGGGCGAAAGCTTGTAATGAATAATTACTAGTAATAAAAGCGTGTCTTTTACTTTTAACTTTGCTTCTAAAGCATTTTTATAGGTTATGTGGAAGGAAATGGGGGAGACCTTTGCCCAGCAGTGGGATAATATAGGGTAGTTAAAAAAAAAGGCTAGCCTTTTAATTATTTGTGCTTTATTTAATTGGACCTTATATCGACCTCGCTACAAGTAGGATTTGAACTACGTATCTAATAAAGTGTGACTCCGAATCACCGCATCGAATTTCCTCATCATTTAGTACCCCGTAGGTATACTCACTTTTACCACTTCTCGGCAGTGGTCGGTTCCTAAACGCTAGTAGTCTGTAGCATTTGTACATAATAATAAAAATATTACTAAATTAGATCCTTTAAAATGTGATTTGACGTGAAAAAGACTTGGCTGCAAAGGCCTTTTTTCTGAATAAACTTTTTAAGTATTGCGTACACTTAGGGCATAAACCTAAGGGACATGGTTCGAATTCTACCTGTGGCGAGTTCTATTTATCACACATTTTCAATTTCAATATCATACCGAGCATTTTAAGCTTTATAAAAACAGAACAGTTAATAATATATTTAAATAAATAACAATATTAAAAACTTACGCGTGATAAATATATTATAGAATCACGGTTTTACTCGTCGGATTCGCCAACAAGTTACGAAGACCATCATCAAGGCGAGTGTTAGGAGTGGCAACGCGACGGTTTCACTTACCTGAAAGCACTCTCTGTGTGTGTGGTCGTCGTTACAGACCGAACTAGTCGTCGAAACCAATTCTATAATAATGTTTCAATAAATGTTCGCGAGGTCTAAGTTCACGATGAACTACTAGTATTAACAAGTTGAGAACTCATCTCCGAGAATCGCAGCACATACAAGACTCGAACTGCTATAACTGACAAGTGAAACCTTTCACCTTCCAAGTTTTAAACACGTATCTTCATTGCTCTAGTTGTGCAACTTCTTTACAAAGACTCGAGGAAATTTAGAACTATATTTTTTATACCCACATGTCCCACCCAGAAAAAGGTAATGATTTTCGCACGTAAGTAAGGTATACAGCGTTTAAACCTACTAGTCGTTAAAGGAACCATGTCAGAGGCCGAGATGCAGTTCCGAAGAACTCTGAAACCAGGGTGTGCATGGTCGATTGACCGTGACACCTACTCGAAATGATGATGATGATAACCACTGACATTCCTTTGAAGGTGTGACTTATCCTGTCAAAATAAACAACTTTTCCTATCTGAACAATGGGAGCTTTAAAAACACACACTATACCTTAATGTCCGGTATATTTCAAATTGCCCGAGTAAATTTACTATGCTTTAAAAAAACTGCATCAAAATTGCGAAGGTATGTTTATCCAGACAGGCAGACACAGGCACTTAGGGAGTTTATTCTATATATTGTTTGATGGTAAAAAACAGCTATTATAATAATTATACACATAAAGTAATGTTAGAAGCAAAATGCACTCCCGTTTTATTAAAAGTGTGCCGCACCAACGAGGCTGCGCAAAATCATTAGGCGTTTATGTAAAAAATTGAATATTCTTAATATTTTCATATCTATATTTAAAAAAAATATATTAAGAAAGGTGCGTGATGTAAGTATAAATATTTTCGTGTGAAAATTATTGTTTTAGACGTAAAATTTACAAACTTTTCGAAGGAACATGTTTTTAGATATCATAACATATAATGTATCATTTTAAAATTTCAAATGTATCTATTTCAAATTTGAACAAGGCAGTGATCTTGTGCAACGATCTATCTAAACCATAGAAATAATTTTGATGTATTTAATTAATCAAGCGAATTGTATTATTGATTTAAAAATAAGTCAAATTCCACAACTTCGTGCAGTACTTTCTTAAATAGAAATAGAATATCTTGGTTTCCTATGTCCCCCCGTCGGGTAAATAATAATAATAATAATAATAATAATAATTGCTTTATTGCAGACACAAAGGATCCATAATTTTTTTTTTTAGTCATATACAAAAAATATATATTAAAACAAAAAATACAAAATATATATTGTAAAAAAATAATTGTCAGCTGGCGACAATAGTCAGCCAGTGTCTGTACGTGTCCGTGGTGACAAGCCTCTCTGCCAGTCCTCTCACGATACTGTTACTGCACATATTTACTTTGGACATGAAGTTCGCTATACGGTGACGGTGTATGGCGTTAAAAGAATTAACCCTAGCCTCCGTAAACATACCAGAAGCACTACACCATGGTTTCAATCCCATCAGTTGCCTAAAAATATTGTTGTAGGCTACTCTTATACCGTCATAGGTTTTAAGCGTATAGTCAGTCCAGAGCTGACAGGTGTAAAAGGACTGGCAGAAGGATCTAAATAGTGTGAGTTTCACGTCATGGGAAGCTTTATAAAATTTTCTGGCGACCATATTGCCAACTACACACAGCGATCTGCGCTGTCTCTCTATGTCGTCATCGTCTTTTAACGACGATGTAACTATATGGCCAAGGTACTTGAACGAGTTCGCGATTTTTGCAGGCTGTCCGTTTAGGGTCAAGCTAGGTACGGACTCTGGCCCCTTACCCGATCTAAACACCAACATCTCTGTCTTTTTAACATTGTAAATTAAATCATGCTTTTTTGCATATTCTTCACATATGTTTATTAGTTTTTGAAGTCCTTTGATTGAGGGGCTGAGCAGCACCATGTCGTCAGCATAACTTAGGTTGTTGATATATCTATCGTCAAGCCGAAGTCCGACTGGTGTGCTGCTCAACTTCACAATCAGGTCATTTACATAGAGGTTAAATAGATCGGGAGAGGTGAGTCCGCCCTGCCGCACCCCGCAAGTTAACCTATAGGTATCAGACAATTCGTTACCCCATTTAACATTATTTGTTTGATTACGGTACCAGTATACTAAGAGGTCAACGACTTCGGGATCAATACCTGCATTACGCATCTTTTCCCAAAGTAAGCCGTGATTTATTGTGTCAAATGCACTACTTAGATCGAGAAAACATGCGTAAACAGTGGTACCACGTACTTTGTAGTATTTAACTACTTGTTTAAGCGAAAAAATGGCCGTGTCAGTGGATAGATGCGGCCGAAATCCAAATTGTCCATCGTCAATAGTGAGAGAGCTTATTTTATAATGTATTACTCGATCAAATACCTTGGCCATAATGGTGGCCAGTGAGATGGGTCGGTAGTTAGCCATGCTCGAGATATCGCCCGTCCTGTTCTTGATTATGGGCACAACCAATGTACGAATAAGGTCATTCGGCACGTAACAGTGCTGTATGCATAAACTACAGAAACGCGCTAATATTTCACAGATATGTTGGCCCGCATACAACAAATGTTCAATGCTAAGGCCGTCATGGCCGGGAGACTTGCCCCTCTTCATATATCTCAATATATGAGCAATATGTTCGACCGTCACACGGCAAGTCTCCCCGTCAAGACTGCCCTTTCTATTACTGCTGACTTCGTTCCTATTACATTTATTTACATTAAAATGTTTGCTGAATAGGTTAGCAATACATTTCTTATTTTCTTCACCTTCTATTTTTGTTGGCAGACTGCTTTTATAATTTAACTTCTTGACTTCTTTCCAAAACTTTATGAAATTATTACAAGTAGTATGATGACGGGCCAACATATCCATTTTTATTTTTTCCTGGTTGTTTTGTACATATTTAAGGGCATTTTTGAAATCCCTACGCGCAGCCGTCATCGCATCGTAGTAATATCCCGAGCATGGCCTCCCGTATGACACCCAGTCGCCAAAAGTCTGACGGGCCTTTACATGCAGATGTCTCACGTGAAAGTTCCACCCTACCACTTTCTTATTATCCAAACGAGACTTGCTATATGTTCGTTCTGCTGAGGATTGCAGTATTTGAATGATATCACAGTAGAATTCGTCTATTTTTTTATGTGGATCAGTGTTATCATTTATATAGTTATAATTATTAAAATTTCGTAAAATATTTATAAAACCATTATCACATAAGTTCGAATACATTTCTATTTGACTAGTATTTCTCTTACCCCAAACATATTTAAAATTATTTACAGTGTTATATAAATTATAAGTGGTTTTCGGTATAATTGAATTAAAATTGCATTTAATGACTAGAGGCATATGGTCTGACCAAACGCGGTCGTACATAATAAAAACATCGATTACTAGTCTGTCCGCGGCGGCCGTAGCTGTCACGTGATCGAGCCATGAGCAAGTCCCGTGCGCATCGCTAACGAACGTGTATGAGTCAGCCGGTAGACGGTCCATATCGACGCAACGTAAACACTGTTCACTGCAATATTTAATAAGCTCCTTTCCGAATAGTGATCCTGGGTGAGCGTTAAAGTCTCCCAGTATGAAAACACTCTCTATGTCGCAACTTTCAATCACTGCGTTAATTTCTGCAAGGCACTGAGTAAATTCGGGCAGATTATCCTCATGATTACACGGCATGTACACGCTAAAAACTAGCATGCTTCGATCGTCTCGGGACAGTCGCACAGCTATTATACGGTTGCTATTACACTGTATTATCTCTGTGGATGTAAACATGTTTGCACGCCACAACAAGGCATTACCACCATAAGGACGCCCGCGTATAACCGTGGTAGACGTATCCATGGATGACTTTGCGCTGTATATAAACTCCTTGTCGATCTCATTCATAAATCCCAAGTCGTGTGGCCAAAGCCAAGTTTCCTGAAGCGCGAGTACATCCACGCTTTTACATAAATCCCGTATATGTTGCACTGATCTTTTAACGTTTTTACAGTTAAAAGACGCTACAACAAGCTCTTTACTGTTTGGGTGTACATCCATGATCATTGGTATACTCTGCGGTGATACCCACGTTGAGTGGACGCTGTTGTCGGTAACGTCGGAAAACTAGTCCAGAAGGCCAAAAATCATTCCGCAAAAAAATATTCATTTTTAACGAATTAATTGTTATTTTGAATGAGTTAAAATTTGTTTCTTTATTTTGTTTTAGTAGTTCTACGTCCAAACAGTCTTCTTTCATCTCTTTAATGTATTCTTTTATATCATCAATTGTAGTTTTCTTCTTGGCACGTGACAAGTATATATAAGCCAGCGATTCCGCCGCCTCTAGTTTACTTGTTTGTAACGTTCCTCTTACGTTTCTATATTTATATTTATTATTTTTCCTATATGTGACTTTGGTAAATCCGTTCTTGTCCGTATGTGCCTGCGAAGCATTCTCCTTACATATAATGTCAGCATACGTTGCGGTGCATGTCCTATCGTTCGCATCGGTCAGCTGTTGCACTACAGACGTTGTTTGAGTCGTTGGCGCCGCAGCGAACGTCGACGCGTGAGTCATATTAGCGGGAGCAGCTAAGGAGCGCTGCGAAGTATCACCTCCATCCCGCGCCCCTCTCGTCGTCCTGCCTGGCCCGCTTGGTCGTTGCACAGAGCTCGGGCCGATAATGTTGACGGTCATTTCTTGCTCGTTTAAACCTACTGTTTCGTTACGAAGCTCGCTTGAATAATTCCCATTTCTAGTCTCCTTATCACTGCGATAAGGTTTAGGAGATGGGTGACAGTCTGTAGGCAAAACGGGCTGTAGCTTTGACAGGATACTCTTGACTTCGTCAAGTTCCTTTTTAAGGTAAGCAACATCAGTTGACGATACTCCACCTCCTACATCTGTATTTTTTTCACATTTCATCTCATCTACATCCTTCTTCAGTATAGCCATTTGTTTAAGAAATGTGGTCACATCTACATAATCAAATGAAACAGGCGGTATTTTATTTAAGTTAACACAGGCAAAGACCGGCAGGTCCTTTTCCTCGCATTCCTTGATCAATTTGATAATTTCTAACACGCTCTTCTGTTCATTTCCTTCTTTCCTCCGCATAATCTTTTTCGTTGGGGCCATCAGCTTATAGGCTAGAAGCCTCGCAGCTTCTATCTCTTCAGTATCGTACGCGCTGGTGCATATCTGTACTATCCCTACCTCAGGCAAGGTGTCAACCTTATTATTTACAAATGTCAATAATTCATTCACAACAATCTTGCATGAGTTACATTTGGATTCATCAACACTGTTCATGTTATCGTCGCGCGGAATCGCATCAGAAGGAGGTGGGGAGCGTATCATCGGCATGGCGTGCAACGCGCGCGGCGCATCGAAGCGAACTGAAATAAAGGGCAGATACAAGTTGGCGCCATCTGGTTCTATCCGACGCAGCGTTCTTAGTTTCACTCCAGGTGTAACCCAGCTTCTTTACCTCATGCGCCACGTTTGTTTTGGGCGTCCTCGCTTTCGCTTGCCCTGCGGATTCCAGTCCAGAGCTCTTCGGGGGATATGGTCATGAGGGCGGCGCAGACTGTGGGAAATAGAATAAGTGTGGCTAATAAATCAACGCAAGGATTGTAATAAACCCGAAACACTTTATACGATTCGTCCCGCAAATGCGGTAGGAAAATATATTCTGATAAAGGATTGTTATTGCCTTGTGGAAACATATGATATTTGCATATAAAAACACCTGCAAGAGTGACTTGTTCTCACGCACTGGAAGCTCTGTACTAAAAGTTTATTTTCTATTGATTTAATTACTTATGTTATGAGTTACGAATATTTAACTTTCATTCTAAGTATATAGGAATGGCTAACAATATATACTAATATTATTAAAATTACATTAAACATATACCTACATATAAACAACATTCGACATATAATTGAAAAAAAAAAACCGGCCATGTGCGAGTCAGTTTTATTTTTATTTAATTATTTATTTTTAATGTGAATATATAATTTAATATTCTGTGAATATTTAAGGCTTCTACTTGTTGCCGTTATCAATATCGAGCAAACACAAGCAAAAACACGTTTGTTGTATGGGAGCCCCCTTAAATATTAATTTTATTCTTTATTTTAGTATTAGCAGCAACAGAAATACATCTTCTGTGAAAATTTCAACTGTCTAACTATCACGGTTCATGAGATACAGTCTAGTGACAGACGGACAGACAGACAGACAGCTAGACAGACAGACAAACAGACAGATAGACAGACAGACAGACAGACGGACAGCGGAGCGATATTAATGGGGTCCCGTTTTTACGCTTTAGGGAACGGAAACCAAAAAATTAAAAACTAAAATTAAACCTAACTATAAAAAAAGCTATAAAGAGAAAACTTTCCTTCTTAAATATTTTTCCTGCTGGTCTGCATGGAAAAGCATAGAATGTACTAGCTTCTCTCTTCGTACACTAATCGTACAAAAAGTCAAGTCAATTGGTAGCTCAGAAGTTTTGTCATAAGCAAGTTGACCCATAACCCATAACAAATCTTTATTCACTTTTACACATACATACTCTTCGTGGTCTTTTAGTCTTATGGCCTTAAGCTCTGTCTTCGTATACTGTATGTATATCCAAAACAAAAATAGAACGAGTTCGGCTAATAAATCAACCCGAGGATTGTAATAAACCCCAAACACTTTATGCGGTATTTGGACGAAATAGATTGTCCCGGAAATACGGTCGGATTATTTTATTGGTTTGTGTAAACATCTGCTCTTCAAAGCTGGTGTGGAAAAAGCCGTGTGGTTTCCGACAGAGTAGAATAGGACCACTTCAAGTCTTCCCATGGATGTCGTCAGAGGCGATTTAGGAAATACAAGCCTACACTCAAGCCTACATTAAATTTTAGACTATAAATATTTTAATAACGACTGCTGATTCTGCCATACGAATAAATAAATAAATATAAACCTAACAAAGCTCGATGAGACCTCTCCAACCCGTCTGGCCAGCGAGGAGAGTGTAGGCCAAATCCTCTGTCTGCTCTGGCCGAGTATGGCTCCGGTAGTACAGAGAGGTTCACGCTCTTGCAGTGGAGACTGAAAAGACCTGATGATGATGATGATGATGAAAAATAAATGCGGCTGCTTCTCTTCTCATATATATCGTATTATAGATTATAGATCGCGCGTCGCGGTAGTGAGCGGACGTGTCCACTTAGAACACCTGTAGTGAAACAAGGCGCTGTATACACTCATCTCATTTGTGTGACCGAACATTGCTTACTCGGCTACTGTCGGTGCCTATCGGGACGTTGCCGTGGCCACCCAACCAATCATCGAGCGAGACTAGAGGTAACAACGCAGAAATGGCTCTGTGCGCCGGTTGTGATAATACCGTCAGCTCTGGAGAAAAAATTATCTGTACCCGTAATGCATGCGCTAAACCTTATCATTATCTCTGTGTTGGTCTGACTCAATCGAACTTTAAGAAACAGACACGTTGGGTTTGCCCAGCTTGCATTGCTAAACAACCTAAGGGTGACAATAGTAACACTCCCCTGAAGGAGCAACAGGACTCCATTGGTGCGTCTTCCCTGGACGCCGAGTCGTCCAATATTACAACGAGGAAAACAAGGACACTGCCGCAAGATCAAAGAGGCAATAGTAGTGTGTTACCCAGTGAGTCCTCGATTGAGGTTATGCTAAAACTAATAAGACAAGAAATGCCTATCATGATAAAAAATGCACTTGCTCCCGAAATCAAGCCACTCTGTGAGCAAGTAACAAGCCTACAGACATCGATGTCGTTTATGAGCGATCGTTACGAGCAATTATTAAAAACTGTAAGTAGCCAGGCTGCAGAAACAAAGGCCTTAAAAGATGAAAATGCGTTACTTCGTCGCGACTTGGCTGATAATGAAAATCGTCTCAAGATGGTTGAAAGCGAGCTGTTACGGCAACAGCAGTGGTCTAGATTACAAAACGTGGAAATAGTGGGGCTGCCTGAAAGTAAGGACGAAAGCACAGAGGAACTGGTTGTCAAGATTGCAGAACACATAGGAGTGCCATTTGATGTGTCTGAAATTGAGTTTGCCCACCGCGTTCAACCCCGGCGACCAGCCAGTGGTAGCAGCGGACGCACCGTCGTCGCTAGGCTCAAGCATCGGTCTACGAAAGATAGCATAGTGGCGGCGGCCCGTAAATACCGCGGGATTAAGCCTCGTGATTTAGGCATTGGTGGTGATGCCAATCAAAATAACATTATATATGTTAATGAACATTTGACTAAAGAAAACAAATCGTTACTAAAGTCGTGTAAAGTTAAGGCTAAAGAATGTAACTATAAATATGTCTGGACAAAAAACTGTACTATCTTTGTAAGAAAATCAGATACCTCACCGCCAATGCCTATATTGTGCAACGCGGACCTAAACAAAATTACATGAGTTATCGCCTATCATCTGGAAAAATGTATATTTTTGTGGTTACCTCGAATTTAATATATCCTTGTATGTTCACACTGTTCACTATACACAAACATCTCTCATTAGTCATAAAAAATATTTTGCATTTCCTGAGCAACCAACAATCATATTATTTTAATCTTATTATTCGACTACTGTTATTTAACATTTCACTAAAACTTAAAGTATCCATTTATGAGATTTTATGTCACTTTTTAATTAATATTCTGTTAAACTACAAAAAATCTATGCATTGCTTTTTGTGTAAAATTAGGTGCAATAAAATAATGCACGCGTATCAGAGATCGATATCATACTGTTTCATTAATCGTAACAACCTTATTTTTATTGAGATAATCGTACTAGCAAGGTGCCGGCAATCAGTTCGATGCACCATCGCATACCATGCAAAGTTACATAATATTCAACGCAATACCATAACGTTTCTCATCGCAATATATATAAATTATATTAATATGACTTATTATACCTTGTACTTGCAACTTTATTCATTTCATACTAAGTTACCTTTATTCTTAGAGATTCTTAAAATCCTAAGCTTTTATTTTATTTGTTATGGGGCCATAAAAAGTAATACAGATAGTTATCAAGTAATGTCAATCCGGGCCTTGATAAACAGTTAGAATTATTTTACCAAAATACTCGCGGGCTCCGTACAAAAACAAATGTTTTGTATAATAATGTATTACTTTGCGACTTTGACATAATAATTTTAACGGAGACATGGTTATACGATGGCATACTAGACACTGAATTATGTAATCATAGATTTGATGTGTTGCGGTGCGACCGAAGCACACTTGGAGGCGGGGTGATGGTGCTGTGTGCGTCGCGACTGCAGGCCATCTCCCGGCCTGAGTGGGAGCAAGACGGCGTCGAGTGCATGTGGTTAACCATACCTCGTCGTGCTTTGTCTTCGCCCACTGCACGGGACCTTCATATTGCCGTTGTTTACATCCCGCCTGATCGCCTGAGACCGGATCGAATTAATAAATTTTTGCAGGTTCTGTCAAATATTGTTAGCGCGCATCCCGATGATTATTTTCTTATAGCTGGAGATTTCAATCTTCCTTGTATTGAGTGGAAAACAGGTAAGCCTATACATGTACATAAAGAAACAGTTGAGGTACAGAACGCAGGAATCGAATTGATAAATTCCTTATATTTTAACAATTTTAAACAATATAATTATTTTACACACTCTAAAGATAATACATTAGATTTAATTTTTGCTAACTTCAATTTGGAAGTGGCCCTTTCTGACACTTCGTTGGTACCTGAAGATCCTCTTCATCCCTCCTTATTAATTAACACATCTGACATTTTATCCCCACCCATCAAACCCTTTCCTCGCCTGATATATCGATATCATAAATGCAATTATGATGACATTAATGAGGAATTATCTAGAATAGATTGGCTTGATTTATTTGGCTCATCGGACTTGGAGCAAACTGTAGACATTTTTTATAGAACCTTATATGCTGTAATTGATAAGTATGTTCCTCATTTTTGGACCTCGAATAAATTTGACTACCCTAAATGGTACACTCGAGCATTAATCAATGTAATCAAGGAAAAAGATAAAGCTCATAAAAAATGGAAACGTTTCAAAAATGAATTAGATTACCTATCTTTCTCTGTACTACGTTCCAGGCAGAAGGCTTTACAACAGAAATGTCACGATTCTTATATAAAAAGATCTGAAAGTGCAATAAAAAATGATCCTAAAAAATTTTGGGCTTATGTAAAATCTAAAAAGAAAAGTCAGGCCAATTACCCTAAGAACATGACATATGATAACTCCCCGTTAAGTGATGAAAATGAGATATGTGCTGCTTTCAATAATTTTTTTCATAAAAACTTTAGTAATGTTAGTAACAACTATTACACATCTACTGATTTAATTCAACATCAAATTTTAATTAATTCAATAGTAACTAGCGAGGATGAATGCCTAAAATTATTACAATCCTTAAATTGCAATAAAGGAGCTGGTAGTGACAAAATACCTCCTGTATTCTTTGTTAAAACTGCCAAATTTCTAGCAGCTCCACTATCTTATATATTTAATCGTAGTTTTCATGAAGGTTATTTTCCAAAGGTGTGGAAAACCGCTCACATTGTACCAGTCCACAAAAAAGGCTTAAAAACACTTATAGAAAACTATCGACAAATTTCTATTTTGAACGTTTTAGCTAAAATGATTGAAACCATTGCACATGATCGTATTTATAATGCCATCAAGCTTGTTATCCCGCAACAGCAGCATGGTTTTGTAAAGGGACGTTCCACTAACACTAATTTGGCAATTTTCACTGATGATATACTTAATAATATGGACAAGGGCGGTCAGGTTGACGTAATATATACGGATTTCGAAAAAGCTTTCGATCGCGTCGATCATTACATACTTATTCGCAAGCTGGCGGAAGTCGGTATATGTGGTGATCTACTTAGATGGATTGAATCCTATCTTCGTAATCGTAGTCAGGCGGTTGTTCTTGGGGGGCATAGATCAGATTTTGTAGACGTACCCTCCGGAGTTCCTCAGGGATCGATTTTAGGGCCCTTATTTTACGTACTTTATTTGTATGATATTGGCATTCATGTTATTCATGCGAAATTTGTAATGTATGCAGATGATACTAAAATTTATTTGCCCATAAAAAACCTAACAGATGCAATGCAATTGCAAGAAGATTTGAACCGCCTCGCGGAGTATTTTGCCCTTAATAATATTACTGTCAATGTTAATAAATGTCAGCATATTCGTTTTACTCGTAAAACAAAGAAAATCATTGTTGATTATAATATAAACGGAGTCAAAATCAACACGGCTGACTCAGTTATGGATCTAGGTGTGCTCTTGGACTCCAAACTAACCTTCTCACAGCACATTTCTAATATAGCATTAAAAGCATATAGGAACCTAGGCTTTATAACTCGTGTTAGTCGTCCGTTTACAGATGTCAACTGTTTCAAAATTCTGTACTATACATATGTCCGTAGTACTCTTGAATACTGTAGTAGTATTTGGAACCCTCAATATATAACGAACTCTGAGGCCATTGAATATGTACAAAGAAAATTCATAAAACGTCTGAACTACCTGACCCAACATACTGCCTCTGACTATAATGAGTCCTGTAAACATCACCACATACTAACTCTTGAGAACCGTCGAGTCCTGCTGGATATTTTATTTTTGTATGGTGTGTGTAATGGTAACATAGACAGCATTGAATTGACAAATAAGGTCATAAGGTTCCTTGCTCCTTCTACTCGAACTCGTCATACCTCTCTCTTTCATACTCGATTTGCGAAAACTAAATATGCCATGAATGCTATAATAACTAGATTACATCGAACTTATAACACTAAATTCTCTGATATCGATCTCTTTCACTTAAAAAAATATACGCTCAGGAAAAATGCAATGCACATAATTGAAAGTACATAGTTTATGTACCACATAATTTGTAATTTAGTCTCTATGCGCAATGTTCCTTATATGTCAAAACTGTTTTATTAATGCGTCTTTATTTCACTCAATGTAATACCTAAAAAATGTAAATCCGTAATTGGCTGTCAGTGTTAAAGCTAAGAAACTATTTTAAAATTTATAAGAGCTGTGGATTTTGTGATAATAAATAAAATAAAATAAAAAAATAAAATAAAATAAAGTAAAAGCCGATTGTGAGAATTGTGGGGATGCAGCTAACAACCCACCAATATTTGGATCCCGTTTTCTACCTACACGCCCACCATGGTAAACGTAGCTCTTAAGTCGTATAGACCTAGGTTTTGTTTATCCCGCATGGGAAAAAGACGTGATAGTATGTATGTGGAAACGTGTGCTACTTCCAAACTTAAGTAAAAGAACGTTGCGTTTTCAACGCTTATCTGGGTTTCTCATGCTGCACATACTGTAGAAGCCGTCCAGAGAAGGGGTGAAATGTTAGGAATCATGAAGGTTTTTATTTATTTAGAAAGGTAGAATATAATAATACTGATTAATGACTTACCAATACTAATTAACTTATAATACTAATAATAATTATAACTACTTAAAAAATAGAAATATTTACACATTATATAGTTCCTGCAAATTATCATTCTGCGGCAACGTGCCCAAAACGCTGGCAGCATTGCCACGTTGGATGGCAATGCTTATTCTTTGAGCCAGGTAATTGCCGGCCTTTTGGTCGCGGGATACCTCGATCAGTCTCTTTGACAGAAAGTTAAAGAGACGATGGGCTGATGGACCCCACGGACCCATTGTTTCTACCCCAAAAGGCTCAAATATGTTGCTGTCTCTTTTTTTTTTGAACACAAACAAGCTCACAGAATATCGAACAAAAATAATACTTTTAACTACTCATCATCATCATTTCGAGTAGGTGTCACGGTCAATCGACCATGCACACCCTGGTGTCAGAGTTCTTCGGAACCGCCTCTCGGCCTCTGACGTGGTTCCTTTAACGACTACCAGATGGCAGCCGGGACCACCGGCTTTACGGGCCTTCCGAAGTACGGAATCATCTTTATTATCAGACAATTAGGTGATTCAAGCCTGCAATGTCCTAACCAAACTGGAAACAACTTAACAAAGTATGCTTCCGGTGGGAATCGAACCCACGACCCCCGAGTCAATAGGCAAACGCCTTAAACACTGGACCACGGAGGCTGTTATATAACTACTAATTATCACTATGAACTCAGCGATGCTGGTCACAATTTAAATGACAAATAATTACATTGTGTGATTGTAAGAGAATCCAGGCAGACTCTTCAGTAAACATAGATCTATACGATGCATAATAGAGTACGTATCTATGACTATTAACAAGTATATAATTATATCTCTATCTATAATATAAGAACGGTGTTCTTGTCGGTGAAGTACTCTCCATGTCTCTCGGTTATCAGCCATTCTCTAAACCTCTCCATATGACATGACACAACTCCAGTCTTTTCCTTCATCTCATCTAAATATGATCTTCTTGGTCTTCCTTTCCCTCTCCTTGCCTCAATTTTCCCCTCTATAATACTTCTCATAAATTGATCGTGACGTGTCAAACATCCTTTCTCTTCTCATTTCAATCGCCTTCAGCAGTTTTCGTTTCTCATTTACTTGTCACAACACTTCTTCATTCGTCTTTTCCTGTGTCCAACTAATACACTGCAGTCGTCTCCAGCACCACATCTCGAAAGCTTCCAAGCGATTATAACAGAAACAAAATTTGTATAAAGAATAGAACAACTATAGTAGAGAGAGAATACCCATAGCATTTAGTCCTCCTATTGTAATCAAATCCTCTAATTGTAATCAGTCAATACTGATTTTCACCTATAAAAAAAACGGACAAATCACACAGATTGAGCTAGCCCCAAAGTAAGTCCGAGACTTGTGTTATGGGATACTAACTCAACGATACTATATGTTATAACAAATACACATATAGATATACATCCAAGAAAAAGGCCAATCTGAAAAAGATCATTTTCCATCTAGACATGGCCGGGGATCGAACCCGGGCACTCTCGTGTCGCAGGCTGGCGTGTTGACCGCTGCGCCACGGAGCTAGCCAAACGCCTATACGCACCAAGACGCTTAATGTGATCTTTTTGTAGCTCATCACTTTAGGTTATATCTACCCTGGTTATACAGGCGTGATTTCTTTGTATGTACATATGTAGGGGTACATTGAGTGAGATGCAATTTATCAGTCGTGCGTGCCAAATAGGTTAGTTTCCTAAAAAAATATAATTAGTCTGTCAGTTAGATATTCAAAAAATATTGGACACGTATTTTTTCTTTTGTTGATTAAACAAAAAATGATAAAGATATAGCCCTTTGAAATTCTGCGTGACGTCATAGTTTGCTACAATTTTTCGCAAACTTTGACGTCACGAGCCCCCACTCCTGAACTTTGACGCGCTTTATCTTTATTATTTATTGTTTATTTGACAAAAGAAAAAATACGTGTCCAATAATTTTTGATTATCTAACTGACGGACTAATTTTTATGTTATTATTACGACCCAGGAAACTAGCCTATTGTTCCTTAGCCAGCGTAATACTCGGCCGAATTTTACGTCCTACGTGGACTAATTTTGACGCGCAATCAGTCCGTATTGGCTATTACGTCGTTATGTATGAACGTAGTCGCCACAGTTTCTGTAATATCGAAGGTGGAAGTAGCCATTTTCCTAGTGATATGGAAGGAAACGTAATTGTGTTGCATGGTTTCCGTCCTTGAATAAGGTTTTTCACATGAGTTACCTGTATTACGCACGTAAGTAAAAATAACAACATCAAGTGTAAGCGTGTGTGACCAATGTGCATGTAAAAATCCTTAACCTAACTAATATTATAAATGCTAAAGTGAGTTTGTTTGTTTGTTTTTTACGCTTTCACGTTGTAACTATTGAACCGATCATCGTGAAATTTTGCATACACGTTATCTGGGGTACGGAGAAGGACATAGGGTACATTTTATCCCGGGAAAAAGTACTGTTCCCGAGGGATCGACATTAACGCAGGCGGAGCCGCGGACGAAATCTAGTAATGTAACAAACGCGATAAAATACGTAATACCTCAGTGATTAAATTACAAAATCAAGTGTAACCTTTGAAATTAAGTAAGAGCTATCGCAGCCTCTGGAACACGTTACGCTTACAATGTCATTCATGTCATTCACTGGTACATGTCATCAGTTGCCACACCTGGCGCTCCGTCAGTTTGTTTATGACGTAGGTACGTTAATACTGGGTGGCGCAAAAGTAAAGACCCTATTTGGTTCAGCTATAACATTTTTTCTAAATTAGAAAACTAGATTTAGGTTTTTTTAAATGTATATTTGTGCCATTAAATTTCGTACCATTAGGATTTAAAGATGATGTCTTTTAAATGGTGACCTCCAGAGTTGATACACATTTGAGCCCTATTTATGACATTTTGCATAACTTGCCGTAACACTTCCTGCGATATGTTCGTTATTTCTTGACGAATGTTTTCTTTTAGAGCTGCGAGAGTCTGTGGCTTGTTCACATACACCCGAGATTTCAAAAAACCCCAAAGAAAGAAGTCTGGACTGGTCAGATCGGGCAATCGGTGCCGGACGGTGGTGAAATCGTCGACGAAATTCACGTTGTGTTCTTATCACTGATGAATTATTCCGTAAGAACATTGACACAATTATTCCACGTTCTTGGGGAGTAAAACGGTCCATGTTTATTTTCAGTGTATTTTACATTTGTTCACTACACAATTTTCAAAAACAGAATGACAGAAAATGTCATATAAAAAAAATAAAAGTATTTTCTTTAGTGCCAGTACTTTTGCGCCACCCAGTAGATATAAAAATTTTATTTGTTGCTACGGGCACTCACGTACTATGTGATAATGACAATTACTTTAAAATATTAGGTAAGTACTAGCTTTTGCCTGCGGCTCTGCCCGTGTTAGTATGTTATAAAAAAATAAAACGGTTCGTGCTAAGTCCTGTTTATATATAATTACGTGTTGAAAGCGAGAAAGTTTTAAAAAAACCGGCCAAGTGCGAGTCGGACTCGCGCACATAGTGTACTGTACCATTACCTATAATAAGATTTCATCATCATCATCAGGTCCTTTTTAGTCTCCACTACAGGAGCATGACCTTCTCTGTACTACTACAGCCATACTTGGCCAAAGCAGCCAGAGGACAATAAGATTTAAATTATAAATATATATATATATATATATATATATATATATATATATATATATAATATTACTAAAAATAATAATAATAATAATAATTTATCGAAAGACGAGCAGCTAGTATAATTATAAGATTAAACGAACTTACCTAAGTGAAGTTCTATCTTAATTATACGAAGCTACCCGTCCGAGATAAATACACCCATATCCCTCCCATCAATACTGAGGTATTAACCCAGTCATAGGGTTGTTCATGTATGGACATGAAGTATTGGGATATACCACTTCAGGTCCATTTATTACTACTATACAAACATAACTTCCAACGATATGACAAGTTGACAGGTACGAGTCAAACGACAGATGTCTGTGGTCTTTTGTTTTTTTTTTCAGCTATAAAAGACGAGTGAATTGGCACAGTACGTGAGACGTACTACTACAGAAAGTACAGAAAGTTGTAAATTCAACAAATTTACAACTTTCTGAGATAATGTCCCTCAGATCACTCGCGGAGGAGGAAACTTACAAATATCTTGGTATGTCACAGTCTTTGAGTATTGTGGATGGGGACATAAAGCAGGCGGTGAAAGAGCGTTTCTTTTGTCGACTGACAAAAGTACTTAAAAGTCTTTTGTCAGGTGGTAATAAGGCGCGCGCTTTCAATGCCTGGGTAATGCCCCTACTCACTTACTCCTTTGGCATACTAAGATGGACCCAAACTGAGTTAGATGCCCTGGATAGGAAGGTCCGTCAACAGCTGACAGCGCATCGCATGCTTCACCCACGCTCATCCGTTATGAGACTGTACATCCCACGTTAGTGTGGAGGTCGTGGATTTTAGAACGCCAAGACTCTCCATAACCGCGAGGTGTAGAGTCTTAGGGATTATTTCCTTAAAATGAGTGTGGGATGCATCGCGACGTTGTTGCAGTAGATAGGAGCTTTACACCGCTCTCCTTAGCAAGTGAGAACTGGCACAGACCAACGGTGCTAAGCACCGAAGACCGCAGGGACATATGGAAGAGCAAGGAGCTGCACGGGCGGTTCTACCGGGCCTTAACAGGGCCTGATGTAGATCTGCTCGCGTCGGTAAACTGGCTACGATTTGGTGACCTTTTTGGAGAAACTGAGGGTTTTGCTTGTGCAATTGCAGACGAAGTCATGATGACGAACAACTATCGGAGATATATCCTGAAGGACGGTACGGTCGACATTTGTCGAGCATGCCGCCGTCCTGGCGAATCACTCAGGCATATTATCTCCGGTTGTTCTCATCTGGCTAACGGAGAGTACTTGCACAGACATAACCTTGTAGCCAGAATTATCCACCAGCAACTTGCTCTTCGTTATGAGCTTGTGGATTCCGAGGTGCCGTACTATGAGTACACACCAATGCCGGTTCTCGAAAATGGTCGTGCCACGCTCTATTTGCCATCTCTATTACATATCGATCTGTAATCACGGATAGGACTATTGTTGCCAATAAGCCTGACATCGTGCTGACAGATCGATCGACGCGCCAAGCAATGCTTATCGATATCACCATCCCGCATGACGAGAACCTTGTGAAGGCCGAGAAGGACAAACTTACTAAGTACCTAGACTTGGCCCACGAGGTGACCGCTATGTGGGATGTGGATTCGACGATCATTGTCCCGATAGTCGTTTCAGCGAACGGTCTTATAGCGAAGAGCCTCGATCAACACCTCAAGAGGCTCTCGCTAGATGGCTGGATCAAGGGTCAGATACAGAAGGCAGTACTCCTGGACACTGCGCGCATCGTCAGGAGGTTTCTCTCTCTGTAGCCTTAACTGTCGGTAGATTGAGCCCTGCCCCGCTGCTGGCAGCCCTCTAGGATTAGGTTTTTATAAAAGTTGTATTTTTTGTATGATACTTTTTTATATTTTACTTTTTATATAAGTTTTATAAACACCTAATTCTAAGAAACAAAATAAATAAAGAGAATAATAATAATAATAAATCTTTATTTCGGTCAACTAAGGGCCATACATGTTTAAATAATAATATTATATAAATTTCAAAACAAAAACTAAAATTATAATCGAATTTAAACTAATTAAGTCTCCAAGTAAATAATTAATACAATTCACTAACAATAAAAATAATAATAATAATACAATACTAAATTAAAATTAATCGAAATCAAAGAAACCACGGTATACAGTCACTTGTTAGCCAGTGCATGAATCATATTGCAATGGTTCATGTACTGACAGTCAAACCTGTCCGCAAACAGCCGTAAGAGTGTATTGGGGCTGGCACTGACCCTACGCACTAGGGATTAGCATCTCTTTCGCATGGTTGCGTAGAAACAATCCACACGTGCCTCAGCAAACATCCCCGACGCACTGCAGTGTCGTGGCAACCCCAATAGCACCCTAAACGCATTATTGAACTGGACGCGTAGGGCACTGTACTGTTTCTGCGTATACGAGATCCACAGGGCACTCGTGTAGAGGGACGTACAAAAAGCCCTAAAAAGAGTAATTTTGACATCCCTGGAACAGCGACTGAACCGATGCGCAATCATATTCGCCCTCACAGACAGTGCCCTTCGCTCCCGTTCTATGTCTGTATTGTCCTTCAGATCAGAGGTTAAAAAGTGCCCAAGATACTTAACTTGATCGACTACTTTAAGCTGAATTCCATTTAGCCTTATAGGTGGAATAGTATCAGGGAACCCACCACCGCTCCGAAAGACCATACATTCACTCTTGCTCGTGTTGTATAATAGACCATGACTGAGAGCATATCGTTCACAAATGTCAATTAACCGTGACAACCCACAGACCGACGCGCTGAGCAGCACCATGTCGTCCGCGTAACTGATATTGTTGAGACATACCCCATCAATATAACAGCCGACACGAGTGCTGCTCAGCTGCTCTATGAGCACATTTATGTACAGATTGAAGAGTCATTCGACCATCGCACGACATTAACCTGATTAAGGTACAATATTTGAAAATACATACTAGCTCATTTGGCAAACCAGTATCACCAAGTTTTTTCCATAAGATGTCATACCTCACCAAATCAAAAGCCGTCGACAAGTCTAGGAAACACCCATATACTGGAGTTCTCCGGTCCGTGTAGTACTTAATAGTTTGCTTAACACATAAAATAGCTGAATCAGTTGAAAGTCCGGATTTAAAACCAAACTGAGTATCGTGAATTTTCAAGTATTTATCAAGCTGAGTATTAAGCAAGCTATCAAGCACTTTGGCCAATATAGTAGCCAGAGAAATTGGCCTGTAATTGTTTTTGTTGCCAATGTCCCCTGTTTTACTTTTAACAATTGGTACCACCACAGTCCTCATTATATCCGCGGGCAAATAAGAGTGTCCCACACAGAGCGTGAAGAACATAGCGAGCACCCTCGGCAGATGTACACCAGCATATTTAAGATGTTCAATACTTAGATTGTCGTGGCCTGGGGATTTTCCCTTTGTCATTGAATTTATAGTTTTTCTAACATCCCTCGCCGTGAACCTAGTGCCAATTTTCTGCCCATACATACCACCCTCGCACTCTAACTGAGGTGGCCTGTTGAGAACAACATAAAAATATCGTCCTACCAGGACCGATGTAATATTAAAAAGTTTGTGTGTTGTCTTTGACATGGTGTTGCCGTCTCGCTTTGGCTTTGAGCATATCTCTTCCTCTTCTTTGCCAACCTTCGACTAAGACGCACGCGTCCACTATTGTGAGAATTTTAGTTCTATTTTAATTTAAGTATATTGTGAACATTGCTGCACAGTCGTGCACAATAAACGGTGTGACGGATCGAGGCATTTCATTTCCAACTCCTGGCGGGCTCCCTATATCGGCGCCTACGAAAACAGTCCACTAGGTAACCTCGTGGAAGAAACTCAGACTTCCACATTGGTCATTCGAGCCTTCTACAGCCGTTCTACACTGCAGCGACAACTGTAGCTGCTGCATCGCGAGCCTTGCCGGAGTTTGTGAGTGGCGTGTCTTTTTTTTCCGCTACCGACAACTTACACAATACAACGAGCAACAGTTGACCAATTCCTCGTGTGTCCAAGGATCATCATCGGAGAAGAGCATTTATATTACGCATAAGCTCCATTGGAGGCCGCCAATAATAAGAAGGATCACCTACGTAATACACGATCGTGCGATTTTTTGTGAATTTTGCGTCCTCAGCCATTACCTCGTGCAAAATTGGCGCGCTGGGACCGGAAGTCAGAATACAAAATCCGCCAACAAGAGGTCGTGTTGGTTTCCCGTCGTCGGCTCCAATCAACATCGAGTTTATCTGGAAATCGTGTCTATACCACGCATTCGAACGCCATTGGCCGTCAATCATTTAAAGATAGCAAATTTCCTGTCATAAGGTTGGTAGCGCTGCCACGACACAGCGCGCCATTCGCACGACGTCAAGCAACAACAGCGCCACCTCGCGGGACGCGGATCGAACAAATCCAAATTGCGCCAACGCAACGCCGCCGCACGGGACTGTTCGCCATTTTGTTCAAGTCGAAATCATCAGACGTCCATCGTTAACGATAATATTTTTTTAGAGACAGTAATATACAGTACGACAGTGTTAAAATACCTGTCAGTTTCATACGTAGTGTTGTCAAATTGCAGTTTAAGTATATTTTGTGAAAAATGGCAGACTTAAAAGGTCTTATTGCCTCTCGTGGCTATGCGAAAGCTAGCCTCACACGTATAACAAAAATGCTATCATCCGAGGAATTTGCAGGTATGTCAAGCTTTAGATTGAAAAGTACTTGTGAAAGGCTTAAAGAGGTTTTTTCGGAATACACGAGGCTTTGTGTCGCCATTAGTAAGTATAACCAGTGACAAGGACGCTGAGGATCCCAGTGAGCTCGAAGAACGATATATCGAGCTCATGGCTAAAATTAATGAAGCTCTCACTAGGTCAAATCCATCTCAAGTGCCGAGTAGTACTTCTAGAATAAAATTGCCTCACGTCTCCATTCCTTGTTTTAGTGGGAAGTACACGGAGTATTACGAGATCATAAATGTATTCACAGCCATGATTCACAATGACAGTTCGCTGTCACCAGTTCAAAAATTATATTATTTAAAGAGTTTCTTATCGAGCGAGCCACAATCTTTAGTGAATAATTTGCTTTTGACAGACGACAGTTATGCACAAGCTCTAAAATTGTTAAAAGAACGATACGACACTAAAATTAAAATTGTTCAAGAGCACATTTACACACTTTTAGACTTGCCAAACATAACACGATCTACATCCGCTAATATACGCAACTTGATTTCAGAGTTAAAGCAAAACCTAGCTGTTTTTAGAAACCTGCATGAGCCAGTAGACTCCTGGGACAGCATCATTGTCTGCATCATTATGAGGAAATTGGACATGGTAACAAATCGCGCATTTCAGCTTGATAGGGATAGTAAGGAGCTTCCAAGTATTCAGGAGCTGATAGAGTACTTGGAGAAGCGTGCGCTTGCAATGGAGTCAATGGATGCTAACCAACGATCGCAGCCTCAGCGCTTTGTGTCTCACACAGTAGCTGCCCGCTCATCATCATCGTGTATTTTCTGTAAGTCATTTGAACATAAATTATTTAAATGTCCCACCTTCAAACTTGCAACGCAAGGCAAGCGCTTAGAATTTGCACGTTCAAACCAAATATGTAGGGTCTGCTTATCACAACACAAGCGCAAGTGCAGGTATCACTTTAAATGTGCCGAATGCAAAAAGGAACACAACACGCTTCTGCATGGGATTGAATCTGAGCAACCTGGCCCTTCGATAACCTTGCTTTTGAACCAGAACAATCCTCAATCACAGGTTCTATTGCCTACTGCTCTGAGTTAATTCAGTTGCTTGCTCTTGGAGGATTTCAGTTACACAAGTGGGCTTCTAACTGTAGAGCAATACTTTCAAAAGTGCCTAAGGAGACTCACCACTTTGGTAAGCTCGATCTCCAAAAGCATGACCTTTCAGTTAAAACGCTAGGTGTCCAGTTCAATGTAGAGGAAGATGTGTTCAAGACTACTAGTCCTGAACCTTACACTAGCTGCACAAATTCAAAACGCGATAATTTGAGCTACATTTCTAAGTTTTATGATCCCCTGGGTTTAATTGGACCGGTGCTAGTGCCCAGCCAAGATAATCATGCAGCGAATCTGGGCGGCTAACACAGACTGGGACTCTGCTCCACCTGAGGAAATACTAGATATGTGGGACAAGTTTATAAAAAAATTGACCCAGATGCGACAGATTTCTATTCCCCGCTGTGTAAAACCTCAAGATGCGGCCCTGATTCAGTTGGTAGGCTTTGCTGATGCATCATCAGTGGCATATGGCTGTGCTCTTTATCTACGCACCATTGACTCTCATGGCAAGGTGCATATTTCTTTACTATGCTCAAAATCAAGAATTAATCCACTTCATAAGCAGCTTAGCATTCCGCGGTTGGAACTGAACTCAGCACTACTGCTTGCCCGCTTGACACACAAGGTACTACAAACATTACAAACTAAAATTCAAGTAACTGATACATACCTCTTTTCTGACTCTCAAATTGTCTTAGCGTGGTTAAAGACTGACGCTACGAAATTGCAGACATATGTAGGAAATAGAGTAAGAGCAATTTTGGAGTCTGTGCATGACTGTCATTGGCAGTATGTAAATACTGCAGACAATCCCGCCGATTGCCTCAGCAGGGGTCTCAAGCCGCACGAACTCCAAGACTTTAACTTATGGTGGCACGGCCCTTTTTTTTTATTTGATAAACACTGTGCTTTTTAATCAGAGTATGAGATACCTGAACCAATACCAGAATTAAAACATAATGATAGTAAGATGGTGTATACAATAGTCACTACTCAGGACTTTGACGTTATTAAAGGCCTAAAAAAGTTTTCAAATATCAGTAAAATAACTCGTATACTAGCTTATGTGCTCAGATTTTGTAATAATTCTAAATGCCAAGCAACAAAACAAAAAGGCTTTTTGTCTTCACTTGAAATTGAGAGAGCGCTACAATTAATTGTGAAGCATGAGCAGAAACACTTGTATGCTAATGAAATCAAATGTTTAACTTCTCAAACTCCTGTTAGTGGTAGTCTGAAGCCTCTATCGCCATTCTTAGACAACTTTGGTCTCATAAGAGTAGGAGGACGCTTACACAACGCGCCTTTTGCGTATGCCAAGCAGCATCCTATGGTTTTACCTAAGGACTCTGACATCACTGCACTAATAGTGAGAAATGAACATTTAAAACTGCTTCATGCTGGCCAACGATTGGTCTTAACCTCTCTTAGACAACGATTTTGGATAATAGATCAGACTGAAAGCTGCTGCGACAACTCAGCTGATGGGTTCCCTGCCCGCTGATAGAGTCACTCCTGCATGCCCGCCTGCATGCAGAGCCTTTCAAAAGCTTGGGATCGACTTCGCTGGGCCTGTTTCTGTCAAGAACAGCAGAATAAGGAGACCAATAATAGGAAAAGGTTACATAGTTGAATTTGTTTGCTTCACAACTAAAGCAATCCACTTGGAGCTTGCCTCGGACTTGAGTACAGAAACCTTTTTAGCTTGTTTTAAGCGTTTCATTGCTAGACGTAACCTGCCCAGCGATGTCTACTGTGACAATGGTTCTACATTCAAAGGGGCAAGGAACCAATTAGGTGAATTGTATCGCTTCCATGCATTTTAGAGTCACCAGAATATAGTGCAAACCTATGCTCTCGAAAAAGGCATACAATTTAATTTCATTCCAAGCTATAGCCCTGTATTCGGGGGTCTCTGGGAAAGTAGCGTTAAAAGTGTTAAGCACCATTTAAAAAGGGTTGTAGGAAAGGCATTGTTAACCTATGAACAACTTAATACTGTTTTAGTCGAAATAGAGGGAGTCTTAAACTCTCGACCATTAACTGCTGTAACCTCTGATCCTAACGATTTTTCTTATTTGTCTCCTGGCCACTTTCTGACAGGTGCGCCTCTTAATACTTATCCAGAACGCGATCGGAGTACCTCTAGATCTCTACTTAAATTCTGGTCCATAACTGTAAGCATGAAACAAAACTTTTGGAAGTTTTGGAGTAAACATTATCTTACTATGTTGCAAAGTGGTCTACTTTGCAACATAGTAAGATAATGTTTAAGTGGCGAGATAACATGCCCAATGTTACTATAGGTAGTTTAGTAATATTACGATGTGATAATGTAGCTCCTTTGCACTGGCCCATGGCACGTATCACGAACCTGTTTCCTGGCAAGGACGGAAAGGTACGTGCCGTCGAAGTAAAAACTGCAAATGGCCATAAGCACAATAGGTCTATTACAAAAATATGTGTATTACCCTTAGATAGTTAAGTAACTTTTAAGTTAGAGATAAATAGCCTTTTCATCATGTAATGTATGGCAGTCCCACTTTTTTCAGGGAATTAGTTAGTATAAAAATATAGTTGTAAGTTCACGGATATTTCTAATATTTTGTTATTAAATCTGAAATTTCACTTCTAGTGGAGATCAATATTGTAGTACTTTATAACTCATTCAGAGCCATGTCAATTAGCATTGTATCCCAAATTGTTTATTACATCAAGACAAATATTTTAATTTCTATTATAAAATATTCAACAAAATTGTAATAAAAAAGTAAGTTTTTTCCTTTTGCTATTTAAGTTTCAGCAAACTTCAAATATCAATAGTAAACTATGTATATCAACATTATAGCTCATTACGTTGTTAATGGTTGTAACTTTAAAAGGCCAAAATTAGCTTTGTAGTTCATTATAAATTGTATCCTTTGTTTCCAGGCCCGCAGCTTATGTTGAGAACAACATAAAAATATCGTCCTACCAGGACCGATGTAATATTAAAAAGTTTGTGTGTTGTCTTTGACATGGTGTTGCCGTCTCGCTTTGGCTTTGAGCATATCTCTTCCTCTTCTTTGCCAACCTTCGACTAAGACGCAACCAACTCCTGGCGGGCTCCCTATATCGGCGCCTACGAAAACAGTCCACTAGGTAACCTCGTGGAAGAACCTGAGACTTCCACAGTGGCCCCAACGGAGATTTTCGTGTAAAATGGTTTTTGAACATATTTGCTATTCCCTTAGGATCATTCAGGCCACATGGACCTAAGAATAATATGGACCGGGCGTGAGGAACGTCAAAGTGAAGCAAACTTTGGTTACATGTGTGCAGTATAGGGTGACCATTGTCATCAAAAATTACCCAATAATTAGAGTAAGTAAATAAAGCGTGAGTGGTACTGATGCCTAGTAACACTAATATTATTTATATTTTTTTTACAAAACATAACATCTGTATCAGAGAAGTATTATGAATTTAGACATAATGATCCAGAAGGGCAACTGAGAATCAATCTCATCTTTGAGCGACCTTAGACGTTTTGGGGAACTCGATAAAAGGAATAAAAGAACGAAATTATAGATAACATTTTTATTTTACTGTGTTTTAAGTTAATAAATAACAATACATATAATTTTACTTACAGATAAACAAACCCTCGAGGCCTTATATTGGTAGTAAATTTTAAAATTACTTTTTTTTATAATTTTGCAGATTTATAGATTTAGTAGTTCTATAGATTATTAGTGTCATCAATTAATCAACAATATCAAATTCAGAAATTGTTCAAAGTTAAAATCTTTTATTATGACGTCGACAAATGAGAATAAAATACCTTCACATTTACATATTAGTATAAAATATAAACATTGAATATCTCTATCAAAGTCCTTTGCGTAGTTTTAAAAATCTAAGCATACATAGGGACAGACGGACACAGCGGGAAGCGACTTTGTTTTATAGTATGATCCCGAAATTGACGCCACTTTTGTGATCTGCACGCCAAAATACCTCGAAAATATCACCCCTGTTTTGCATCTCATAAGTGTTGTTTGTGATGCACCCAAAAATAACTCAAAAGCGACACATAAGTCATATTTTCAAGAAATTGTGACACTCATCTTGGATCCCAACACAAAATTGACGTCAGTTTTACCCCGAAATACTCCGAAAACGTCACCCAAGTCGAATTTTCATAAATAATGGTGATGGCCATCTTGAAAACTGAAAATGACTTCATTTTTGTTGATTTCCCAAAAAATTCCAAAAACGCCACTGAAGTTGACTTTAAATGAAAAGTAATGTCAGCCATCTTGGATTCCAAAGTCATCTCACTTCATACATTTATCATCAACACATACATCGATTTTCCAAATTTAGTTCATAAATGATGGAGTTATGACGTAAAAATATGCAAAATTAAATACAACTGGATGCTTCTTTTTTTGAAGTCGAGTAAAAGTATTAATTAGAAACATTCCTTTTCTGGGCACGCGAACTTAATCAACCGGCGATATGCTCCTTTTGTCATATAAAAATTGCTATTTTTAAAATGTTCGGAACAAACAAATGAATAATTTGATGGTACCCATGATGCATCCTTTCTTCTAATAATATCGATCCATTATTTTTTTACATAAGCCTCACGAATGGGGAACCTTAAAAAAAAATAAACAAACTAAAATTTTATATTTAAAATAAAGAACAGGAATCTTGAAATCATATTCTGGCAACACCGACAGTCCGACTTTGCGCTGCGCTGTCACCGGGTCATTGACTTTTGCGGCGCAAAGAAAATTACAAAATCATATTAGTTTAATTTAAAATTGTAGTTGAAACGTGTGTTTAGGTTACCAACCAATTCGTACATACGAGTAACTGTGGTGTTGTGTGTGTAAATAGTATAATTAAACCAAGAAAATATGCGATTGAGTGTAATACTTACATAGTCTCGAAAACAACAAGAAGCTTGTACTTACCTATGATACGTGATACCGTCGGACTTTTTGTGTAGTTTACTATAATTTTTACACTCTTTTACCACACAGCTCGGCATTATTTTATGTTTTTATGCTTATTTTCAACGAGTTTCAAAAGGCACACCAAATTCGCGGTAAGTACAAGTTTGACATTTCGTGAGTTTGACATTTCGACCGGGGAAAACCTGCATCCATTTGAGTGCCGATGTGTGCGTGAGTTTCGTGTCACGACACGTCTGCATACATTGTGATTTGCTTCAATGCCACATTCTCAAGGTCCTATCCTGATTATTCTTAGATCCATGTCAGGCCATCGACGCACATTGGTAAGCCCGGTTTGTTGGCTAACTTTTTTGTGCTTTTCCAAAAAGCGCCAAAATCTTGCTTAGCATGTTGAGATGCAAGAATGTCCATTTTTAACTGTTCGCTATTATTTTGACACCACTTCAGGCGCGACTTAAAAATTCGTCTGCTTTCCCGCATCTCATCCCAAACGTAGCCTGCTCCGGGCTTACCACATAATACCCACATTTCGAATTTACACCTAGCCTCCCAATGCGCTGCGAGAACATGCCTATTCCACCCAATTACAGGCCTTTTATTTTTAGGTTGACTACGGTGACTATCGACGGCTGCTTTACAAAAAACATTTACAATCTCGTGAAAAAGTTTATCGATAATGCGTTTATGTTCAGTTCTATTACATTGACTATCACAACAATCACTCAACTCTCCAGGAAAATCGATCAATCTCAACTGTTTATGACATAATTTTGTATATACTTAACTCAATTTGTTCAGGTTTGCGTTCACCCCATCGTATCTTACAATTGTCAGTTATATAAGAGCTACCCTGAAAAATTTTAGGTTGAATTATGTCTAAATCACATTGTATTATCAGTGGAAAATGGTCAGACCAAACAACGTCATATTTTATTAATACATTCATATATATTTAATACAAATTCATTCCATTATTGAAAATAACCCAAACATAACCATCATGGGCAAGGTTATTGACAGGGTAGAACAAGCTAAGAACCTAGGTATAGTGATGGACCCCCAACTTCGTTTCGAGAGTCATGTCCTGGGTATTGTCAGAAACTGCTTTTTCCGCTTGAAAGTTTTATATAAGATTCGTAACTTATTGACGGAAGAAGTACGAGTTAGGTTGTGTGAATCATTGGTTCTATCACGTCTTAACTACGGTGATACAGTTTACGGCCCGCGTTTGTTGGAAAGAACAAGTCGCTTGGTTCAGCGAGTCCAGAACTCAGTTCTAATATTCCACCCCGGAGCCACATCACACCATATTTAAATAATGCTTCGTTGCTGAATATGGACTCGCGTAAACAATTACACTTGGCAACATTGCTGTTTGGAGTAGTCCACTTCAAGACACCTGAATACCTACACTCAAGACTATTATTCAACAATAGACATGCTAGGCTCTGCAGACCACCACTTCGTATACATAGTCACAAAACTGTTGCGTTCAGGGGTAGCTTCCGCTTCCAGGCGACAAAATGTTGGAATGATATACCTCCTCCAATTAAGGCCAACTTGTCAGTAGCGACTTTTAAAAAACAGTTTCGCTCTTACTTACTAGATATCCAAAAGATAAATAATCCAACATATCGCCGGTAGCTGTTGCTGTCTCTGACACTAAAATGAATATCAATATTTTTTATTTGTCAATGTTTTTATTATTTTTCTTTTTTATAAGTATTTATTTAAGTTTATATATTCATCAATCTATTATATTCACCTAAAAACTTATTAAAAGTCAATTGGTTCTAAGTAAGGCCTTTCCCCATTTTTTCCACGTAAGTTATTTGAAACGCACTCGCACTTGATGACAGGCCATAGCTGAAAATCAGTGTGTTGCTCTCAGGGCAACATAATCACTGAGCTATGACCTTTTTGCATTGCTGTGGCATACATATACAATTGTAAAGTATTGTTTTTATTTTACTCTGTATTTCTAATGACATTGTTGTTTATCAAACTGTTGTATATGTGTGACTAGAGCAGCAAATAAACGGCATTATCTATCTATCTATCTATCTACATTAACAATGGATTCAGAGGCCGGTTTAGTCACAACGCAGTGGTCCAACCAGCGCCTAGACCCATTGGAGTCACTTATAAAAGTATATGAGTCCGATAATAATCCTAGCTTCTCTATATCAGCGCAAGTCCACTCCTGGTCAACACAAAAATTCATCAGTTCGTAATAAAATTGCTCGCCCGGATGATCGTTAAAGTCTCCCAGAATATAAACAGACTCGATCTGTTCATTACTAACAACAGCACTCACCGAGGCGAGACAATCCGTAAACTCCGTCAGATGTACTGGCTTATCGGTCGGCATATAAACACTGAACACTAAAAGTGATCGTAGCCCCATCATTATTTTTATTGCACATACACGACTATTACCGCACTGCACCACAGACACATTTTGAAAAACACTTTTCTTCCAGAGTAGCGCCACGCCACCGTATGGACGTCCCTTCAATACTCCTGCTGACACATCCACAGCTGATGTACCGGTGTAGGCAAAATCCTTTCCAATGCTATTCAGATAGTCTGTATCGTGCGGCAACAGCCAGTGTTCTTGAAGAGCAATTATTTCAGATGTACGGCATAATTCCCTTATAGCCTCAACCGACCGTTTCACACTCTTACAGTTGAAACTAACCATATTGTATAGCTTGCCATTCGTCATGTTAACCATTAACATTTAAAGTTGCCGACACAGTCTTACGATCACCGTTCGTTTTTCTCATATTTATTTGCTTGAAGTTTACAAACCGCCTAAATATAATGCCCTGAGGCCACAGTTTGTCGTCTAAGAACATAGATGTCTTCTTCTCACTTACAAAAAATTTAAAAGCTTTGTAATCTCTCTCCTGTTTAAAGGATATTGATTCTAACATAATCTTTTCCTTGGTTTTTCTATACACATAATCCACTATGTCCTTATCAGTTGTATCTTTATGTATCTTCGTTATAAAGATGGGAGTTTTACTTTCCGCCGCTTTAAAGTTTCCCTCCATATCCCTAGCTATTCCTGCTGTACCATGATAGCGATATTTTAAATTTTTCTTACGCTTCGAGACAGTTTGCCATTCATTATCAATGGTATTCGAATGGGACTTATCATCCGCAGTGCCCGCTTCAAAACCGGTCGAGCACTCATTCGAGCGAGTACCGGACAGCGGCGCTGTACCTACTGGTTGTCGGCCGGCGCTATCCGTCTCAAATAAATTAGTCACCTCTCTGTCTCCGCTCTCAGCTGTCATGCCCTCAGCGGGCGGCCGTTGCCGATCAGCTGATTCAATCTCGGTTTGTTTCAAACCTACCGCAACATCTCTGTATTCTAAATAATAGTCATTATTTTTAGATGCATCTCGCATATTATCACAAGTTTCATCCAACGAAGAATTAATATGTGACAATCCCATGGGCCCACTATTCAGCTGCCAGCCTCCTCGTTTCATGTTTATGTTATGTACCGAGGAAGGCGGTAGTAAAGAATCGTTTTTCGCTTGCAAAATCACATCCCTGCACTCTCGTAACTGATCTTGTGTTACGTACGTGTTTTTTAAATGATCTAGGTCACTCTGCACTTTGAGCAGATCCTTTAAAAGCTTGGTACAGTCGACGTGATCAAACAGAACCGGCGGTAATTTTTCCAACTCTCGCGCTACAAACACTGGAATCAATTCGGGTTCTGTTGATTTAAAAAGATTCACAATATCAGCCAGGTCCCTTTCTTTCTTTCCTTTGTTCTTGCGTTTTATTTTGATCTTATCCGTAGGCACAGAGTCGAACAAAAGAGATTTTGAATTTTTAATTTCATCACTGGAGAATGACGAAGTACATATTCGCACCAATGTTTCCTCGTCAATTATCGAAATTTTATTTTGTATATATGATAACAACTCATTTATCACTATGTTGCACGAATTACATTTAATTACGGACGTCATATTTACAACGATTCGAACAGCGCCCGGCACGGGGGATGCGCGCGCGCGACTGTGATGAAAAATTTATGCTCTTCGAATGTTTTCCTTTATTTGTGCTATAAGATGTTGCTTCGTACCAAATTTCAAGATTCTGAGTTCACGGGAAGTACCCTGTAGGCTTTTATTCCCTTGCGAATGTCGAAAATTTACGGCATAAATCGCTGTATCTTTTGATTGCGCTGGCTTAGAAGTTTGATTTTATCATAGCTCCAAAAAGACAGTACTCCTTTGCTCTTGAGAAAAAGGGTCTTGACAGACGGACAAGAAAGTGATCCTAGAAGGGTTCCGTTTTGTCCTTTTGAGGTACGGAACCCTAAAAAGCATCATCACTATATCTTATTTCTTTACTTAATAACAGCATAGAACATTCATTAATAAAGATATAACGTATCTATGTGGAGATCCTTACTAATATTATAAATGCGAAAGTGAGTTTGTTGGTTTGTTACGCTTTCACGCCGTACTACTGAACCGATCATCATAAAATTTTGCATACAAGTTCTCTGGAGTACGGAGAAGGACATAGGCTACCTTTCATCCCGGGAAAAAGTACTGTACCCGAGGGATCGACATTGACGCGGGCGGAGCCGCGGGCGAAAGCTAGTATTTAATAAAATACCCGTATATATTTCAAAGTGAACGCCTCTTAGTATCTACTAAGGAGTTGTCTAAGACTTAAGGCTTATCCGGCTCAACGTGAAGCGAGAGGTATCTTGAACGAGTGCAAGCCGACACGGTCTCGACTTTTAAATCCATCCTATACTGATACTTTAGACGTGTGTCTATTTTATAGACGTTCATGTTTCGATCTATTTGACTGCTTTGTAGGAAAGGATTATTTTTACGCGATTGTTTGAAGAGCTTAATGAATCGATAAACGGCCAAATACTCAAAACCATCTTAAAAACAACTTATCTAAAATCGTTCTCAAATTTCGTTCTGTCACTGTATAGACAGTTAACTAGCAAGACAAAGATAGCACAAGAATTTGAATAAGCGGTGGTGTTCACATTTAAGGGCCCGTACTACCTCGCACTGCTTTGCATGATTGACTGTTATATTAATAATAATTAAATACTCAAGTTAAAATAAAAATGCAGCAAAGTTCAGGACTAACTCTGGTAACTATATGACTCAAAAACACGATTGCGTTAAATTTTCTCGATAGAAAAAAATTGCAAAATTGCCTCCAAATCACGTCTAATTTACTCGGTATATAGCATTTTTCACCAAATACATTAAAATTAACCTTGAAACTTTTGATTATTATTGCATTACAGATAAGGCAGCCATCATATGTTTTTCTTTTTCGAATAACCCTTGAATATTCCAAAAAAACGAAAATATCCAAAGTAGCCAGCGCGTTTAGACCATCCGCGTTTGTATCGCCACGCCGCCTGGCATATGTCGGGCTCTTAAAACACATATTTCCTTTTCTCTTCAATGCTAGTCTGGAGGGGAAAACGTAGAATTTACCAGCTGCTTCTATTTTCGCGCAGATCGTTAAAGCCTCCAAAAATCTGATCACATGATTATTCAGATAACCGCGTGGCCTACTAACATTAGAAGGCGATGCGGCTAGCAACCCATCACTATTTTGTTTCCTTTTTCTTACTTCTCGCCCGCCAACTTGCTAAACATGGCTTTGGGGCCTCATAAACCTAAGTTGTCTACCTCGTAAGGGAGAAAGACAAGATAATATGTATGTATTCTTTTTTATAAAATTCTTCTTTTAATAGTGTTAAATCCTACGAAAAGACGCTGGATGCAGGCCGCTTCCAACCGGGTGATATTAGAAATCTTTGGGGGAGGCCTATGTCCAGCAGTGGACTTCTTGTGGCTCAGATGATGATGATGATGATCATGATATGAAAATTCTTCTGCATCAATACACATATCTGGCATGGCAGCTGCAATATTGCCAAAATATCAAACGAAACTTAAAATTAATCTCGGTAATCCTGTACTATCCATAGTATAGGATTACCGAAAAAAAAAAATTGCATACTGTTTTCAACAGTTGAATAGGCTTGCTTTATTATTTATTTAACATCTGTTATTGACCATATTTCAGCAAATAAACGATTTGTTTAATATTCATGATGACCATTCCAATAAATAAATCGTATTATTAAAAATTAAGTCTTACAAAATGGACACCTTGAAGATCCTAGTAACTTTAAAAATTTCGACTTAAAAACAAGTAGCAACATTTCTACGCCGCATGGTGTTGGTGACATTAACGTAAAAGAGCTATGATAGCGTAGAGCCCCTACGAAGGCGTAGACCCGCTACGAGCACTGCAGTCACGTAGCACTCGCGTAGCGCTGACAGAGCGACTCGTAGAACCAAAGCTAAGTGGCCGGACAAACTTGAATTATTGGAAAAGACACGACTACTTTTACAAAGTAGTTTAAAGTTATCTTCTTAGTAGTTCCTATCGTCATTGGTAGGGTTTTAGAATTTTATGTAGTTTATAAATGGCTGATAAAAAAGCAGTTTTCTGCGCCAAAAATATAAAAATGCCAATTAACAATGGTCCCGGGTTTGGTTCCCGGCCAGAACATGATTAAAAACAATATTTTTTAAATTGGCCTGTATCTTAAATTTATCTATACAGCGTGATTTTTAACCTCCTAGCTACGAGTATATTGAAATCTGGGAATCAGAATCCCTAATGGAATACAGAATTGCAAGAAAAAGGTAAAAAATGCAAGAATATATTTGAATTTCCATAGAAATTCGTTCAGTGACTTTGTATGGGAAACCTATTTTATTTTTTCCAATCAGCTTTTTTTCTTTCAATTCTGTATTCCGTTAGGGATTCTGATTACAAGATTCCAATATAGCTAGTAGGTTCAAAATCACGTTGTACATGTATATTTTTATACAATGTAGTATTTATAGAGTCCCACGACACAAGTTCACAACCCACTGTGGGGCTAGCTCAATCTGTGTGATTTATCCGTATATATTTATTTATTGTGCTGTGGGAATATGTATAAATTAAAGTTTATAGTTAGTTAAAGTTTGTAGATAGTGAAAGTGTTAATCAAAAAAGTTGTTTGTTTGTGTGTAATGCATAAACTCAGAAGCTATTGAACCAATCTAAAAAATTCTCTAACCAATATAAAAGTTCTTTACCCACAGGTAAAATAAGCTATAACTTAGTAGTAGTAGAGTTGCGGCAAAAAAATTATGTAGCGAGCAAGTGCGGAGCGTGATTGTAGTGCCTCTGCTTCAGCATGGGCAAAAATTCTTTCGTATGTCTAACTATCCGGCTGTTCGTCTCTACAGGTTGCAATACTCGCCAAAAAAATCTTTTTTACTATAGAACTTTCTCATAACGATTCTTGCGAACCGGTTAATCTCAAGAATCGTTGTGAGCAAGTTTTATAATAAAACGCGAAATGGCACATTGGTTGTGATAAGACATGCAATCATAGCCAGTAATATAGAGAATAGTAATTATGTAAATTCTGTAACGTGCTAGGTATTTAGTAAATTTTCTTTTTTCTTAAAGATTATATACTATATATATTTTGATATCATCATCAGGTCTTTTTAGTCTCCACTGCAGGAGCATGACCCTCTCTGCACTGCCGGAGCCATACTTGGCCAGAGCAGACAGAGGATTTGGCCTACACTCTCCTCGCTGGCCAGACGGGTTGGAGAGTATACTTTGATACACCCTTATTAAATTAAGAAATAAAATATTGTGGTGAAAAAATTTCGGCGCTAAGGTGGGGACATGCGGTAGCTCAGATGGCAGAGCGTAGGTCGTACATAGACCTAGATCGCTGGTTCATAAAAAATTTCACCATATTTTATTTCTTAACTAGCTTTCGCCCGCGGCTCCGCCCGCGTCAATGTCGATCCCTCGGGATAAGTACTTTTTCCCGGGATAAAAGGTAGCCTATGTCCTTCTCCACACTCCAGAGAACTTGTATGCAAAATTTCATGATGATCGGTTCAGTAGTTACGGCGTGAAAGCGTAACAAACAAACAAACAAACAAACTCACTTTCGCATTTATAATATTAGTTAGGATTAGGATTTAATAAGAGTATTTAATATACTTATACAATAGCATTGTGATTGCAAAATAAAACGCTTATAAAAAGTATAATTTTTTAATCAATACATTGTTTTACAATTGGCGCAGTGGTTAACACGCTAGCCTGCGACACGAGGGTGCCCCGATCCCCGGTCAGGTCAAGATGGAAAATGATCTTTTTCATATTGACCTGGGTCTTGTGTGTATATCTATATATGTAATTGTTATAAAATATAGTATCGTTGAGTTAGTATCCCATAACACAAGTCTCGAATTTGTGTGTGATTTGTCCGCGTATATATTTGTACTTATTGTATTAAAAAATACGTATGATTTGTGTAGACTTCATTGTTCTTACATATTACTTCATAGACCACTAACACACCCATAACAATAAGCTCTCAAGTCAGTCCCGTATGGTGAGAATAAAACACAGACATTATGGATCCCTAAAAACTCTTTATCAATGCTTTTGTCAAAGCAAAATAGCCTTCGAAACGACAGCGAAAATATTACAATATTTTTATAAAACAAGATCTCAAGGATTTCATAAAACACAGTCTATTTGTCAAGTTCCATCACTCGGCGGATAGAAAACGAAGATAATTTAAAATCAAATGAATTCAGCGAGCGGCGGATGTACAAATGTGGAAAGAACAGAAAAATAATTCTGCATGCTATAGTAATTTATTAGGCCGCGTTCACACTTCACATTTCTACGCGCGCGACACAGTTAGAAACATTGGAATTAGATACTTATCTTTTGTAAAATAAAGTTCAAAATATTTCGACATAAGGTACGCGCGGTCGCGAAATCGCGTGTGAACGCGGCCTGGTTTTTGTACATCGTTTGTGTATTTTAGACTATGTACATTGCTTGATACATACATAGTATCACGTCTTTTTCCCTTGCGGGGTAGACAGGGCCAAGGTCTATAAGACCTTATGGTCACATTTAGCATATTGGTGCGGATTAGGTGGAAAACGGAATCGTTATAGTGATGGGTTGCTAGCCGCATCGCCTAATAACATGATTTATCAGATTTTAGTCCAATCCTTCGATCGGCTTTTAAGATCTGCACGGGAAGAGAAGCAGCTGGCACATTCTACGTTTTTTTCTTTTTTCCTAAACCAGCATGGAACAGTTGTTTGATGAATAAAAAATATATAAACACGCTTACTTACGTCAGAATCGCCGACGAAGGAGAGTTGAGGAAAGCGAAACCACCGTGTTCCCCTAACACTCGCCTGATTATGGTCTTCGCTGAAACTAGTCGGCAATTCCGACTGAAAAACGTGAGTCAAAGCGTATTTTTATAATGAATTTATTTCGCATGTTTTAATGCTATTATCGTTTCTAATAACATACGGACGAGAGCTAGAATTGTGTTTGTATTTTTGTTTGAAATAATATTACTAGTTACTTAAACCGAATCAATTTAAAAACAATTGTTACCTAAAGAAAGCTTTGCTATCAGCGAGTAACATAGGTTATAAGTTACGCGGAAGTAGTAACTGGAAATCAGTTAGCCTTATATAAAATATACATATAGGTATATGTATATAATGTATAATGTAACTGTGGTTTTATAATACTTTCCGTTCAATAAAATTCAAGTCACAAGGTCAAGTACCGATAATTTTTTTTATTGGTAAAATATACATTTTTATGTACAACACACTTTTGGGGGAAGCGTTTAGTTAGTCATGTGTCTTATGGGATCATTTCCTAAAGGGACACTTTGAAACTCGAACTTCAAAGTCAAACTTCATCAGAAATACCACACGGAAAGTTTGAAACTCTTCCTGTAGTAATGTAAAATTATATTTGACTAGCTGTTGTCCGCAGCTCCGTCCGCACGTCACGTTAATGTTAATTCCGCGGGAACAGTACTTTTTTCCGGGCTGAAAAGTAGTCTTTTCAGCCCGGAAAAAAGTACTACCAGGTGTGTCCATCATATCCGTTTGCAAAATTTCGTCAAAATCTGTTCAGCCGTTTTGGCGTGATGGGGTAACAAACATCCATACATATATACATACTCACACCCTTTCGCCCTTATAATATTTAAGGATAAAATTGTCTGAATTCTGTACTTTAGTTATTTGTGTTAGTGGCAATAAAAAGACGGTGGTAAATAGTGCTCGCGGATATTGGAGTTATTGAAAATAGTAAAAAAAGGAATGAACTCGGTTTACAGGATTTTATCTTGGGAGAGTTCCTGGATATAACGAAGTCGATCCGACAAGTTCTTACTTAACCTGGCTTTATTATTATAAGAAACTAGCTTTCGACCGCGGCTCCGCTCGTAATGTCGCCTAATTGTACACAAATTAATTAAATTATACATTTATATTTCTTATATTGTGCAATTAATAATTTTTATATAGTACTAGCTTTCGCCCGCGGCTCCGCCCGCGTCAACGTCTGTCCCTCAGGAATAGTACTTTTTCCCGGGATAAAAGGTAGCCTATGTCCTTCTCCGTACTCCAGAGAACTTTTATGCAAAATTTCATGATGATCGGTTCAGTAGTTACGGCGTTAAAGCGTAACAAACAAACAAATAAACAAACAAACAAACTCACTTTCGCATTTATAATATTAGTAAGGATTGAATCCTCAGAAATGATATTTTTGAACTAAAAACTTCTTTAGCGATTTTGTGCACTTTTTGGGATGGGTAAAAAATTTTAAACACGCGTCACGACCCGTGACCTGATCGAAAATTCGTGAATCGGACAGGTGACCTGAGGACACCGGCGGGGCATAGGAGAGGAAGTATTATCTCTCCTATGCCTCTCTTTCTACCGCGCGGAGTTTTCGCTCCTGCCGGCACTACCGGAGTGCAAACGGTTGTTTTTATTTTCCGAGTAAATGGAATCGTTTGCCGTATCCCAGATAACGTGTTTTATGATAAAAATAATAATAATTGATTCAGAAGTTGAGGAGTGAAAGTAGAAACTAACTCACATTGATATGTGGCTGGTTCTGGACCCTTAAAGGGGTAATTCAGCCCGTCGATATGAACAACTTTTTCTATGGGACCAATGCTGGGAATTCAAAATTTCTTTTGACGTTCCCATACAAATTCACCGCGCGGCCGAAATTTTTTGTATGGAACTGACTTGTTTCTGAGTTTCCAGCATTGGTGCCATAGGAAAAGTTGTTCATATCGACGGACTGAATCACCCCTTTAAGGGTTCAGAACGATCAAAACTTCACCATGTATAAACATTTATTACAAAAAGAACAAAAATTCTTAACCACTGCAACACAGAGAATAACTAGTATGCAATTAAAATTAGTTTGTACTTCCGAGGTAAGACGTGCAACTAGCTTTGAGCTTAGTCGAAGTGACAAGAAAGTTTGTAAAGCATCTGCAATCACCACTGACAACACGAGAAATGAAAGAGGTCTTGGAAGTTGTTTTGTAGAAAATTATAAAACAATCTCAAATTTATATGGCAGCATGAAAAAATTACAAGGGCTAAATATGAGATTGTTTTTGGCCAGGATTGTCATCCTCAACTCTACCCGAAGCATTACCTGCAACCACCGACCAGGGTGTGCATGGTCGATTGACCGTGTCACCTACTCGAAATGGTGATGAGTAAAACATCGAACATAGCCATCTCCATAGCTATTTGGCCGACCTTGAGCTTATGCTACTTCTTTTGGTATATTATAACAATACTATTAAGGGCCCGTACTACCTCACACTGCTTTGCATGATTGACTGTTATATCAATAATAATTAAATACTGAAGTTGAAATAAAAATGCAGCAAAGTTCAGGACTAACTCTGGTAACTATATGACTCAAAAACACAATTGCGTTAAATTTTCTCGATAGAAAAAAATTGCAAAGTTGCCTCCAAATCACGTCTAATTTACTCGGTATATAGCATTATTCACCAAATACATTAAAATTAACCTTGAAACTTTTGATTATTATTTCATTACAGATAAGGCAGCCATCATATGTTTTTCTTTTTCGAATAACCCTTGAATATTCCTAAAAAACGAAAATATCCAAAGTAGCCAACGCGTTTAGACCATCCGCGTTTGTACCGCCACGCCGCCTGGCATATGGCGGGCTCTTAACAGCTACCCCCGAAAGTTTTATACGAAAAGGACTTTAAAAAGGCAATGAAACTTTATTACAAGCAGGCCGCTGGTAGCAGGTATGGCATCGGGTTCGTGCACCCGACCTGTCGAGCTGCAACTTGCTTGTCTCTCATTCGTCCGAGTGAGTAGTATCCCAATACCTTCATTCCCTTCCTAGACCCAACAAATGCCTATCCTTCCCCAGCTTAAAAATGATTTCGACGAGAGTACCATGGTGAGTATGACAATATCCTTCGACGAAACAAATAATCATTGGGAGAGCTCTTTGTCCAGCAGTGTACTTCTTACCGCTGAAATTATGATTTTTATATTCATCCATCATCATCATCATCAGGTCCTTTTTAGTCTCCATTACAGGAGCACGACCCTCTCTGTACTACTAGAGTCATACTTGGCCAGAGCAGCCAGAGGACTTGGCCTACACTCTCCACGCTGGCCAGACGGGTGGGAGAGGTCTCTCAGATGTTTATAAGCTTTGTCTAGCTTGTATTTTCTAAGTCGCCTTCTACGACATCCACGGGAAGACTTGGAGTGGTCCTATTCTACTCTGCCGGATACCACACGGCTAATTGGATGAATATAAAAAATTATATTCATCCGATCGAGCAGTATTCCAATTCCTATCATTCCCTTCCCAAATCTACAAAATTCCTCTCTTTTCCCAGCTTAAAAATGCTTACAATAGGTAGCAGCATCGTAAGCACAAAAACAAACCCAGGTCGGTTTGTTTGGCAGGTGCCAAGCGTGGCAAGTATGGCAATATCCTCCCATGGAACAAAGATTCCTTGGGAGAGGCCTTTGTTCAGTAATGGAAATCTGCTGATGATGAATCTTTAAAAGGACGAATCCTACATGTTTAACGCCTACAAGGATCGATTTCTCAGCTTAAAAATCAAACAATGTTACAAAGTCCGACTCGCACTTGGCCGGTTTTTAATAATATCCTATATGAACAATGTAACATCTGTATGTAAAGCCCTAACTCCAAGTCAGTGTGGTATGGATGAGTCCTGCGGGAGCCCTGTGGTTGATAAAATACATTCGATCTACTCGTACTTTTACGAGTTAGAAACTGCTCGTTCTTTAGTTAGTTTGAAACTTACATTTACTTTATTAGCGTTATTTGTTGAAGGAACAGCTATTTATTATCTAGAAAAGTTTATTTTTCATTCACTTTTGTGTGCTTTGGTTTCCTCAAAAATACTAGTGCATTATAAAGTTTCATGGCCTTTTAAAAGTCCTTTTTGTATAAAATTTTCGGATGTAGCTGTTAATGGTATTGTTATTATATACCAAAATAAGTAGCATAAGCTCAAGGTCGGCAAAAGAGCTATGATACTCATCATCATTTCGAGTAGGTGACACGGTCAATCGACCATGCACACCCTGGTGTCAGAGTTCTTCGGAACCGCCTCTCGGGCTCTGACGTGGTTCCTTTTACGACTACCACATGGCAGCCGGGACCAACGGCTTAACGTGCCTTCCAAAGCACAGAATCATCTTAATTATCAGACAATCAGATGATTCAAGCCTACAACAAAACTGAACTGAGAGTCACCGACGTAGCTCAGCGGATAAGGTCTTTGAAGTGGCATTAGGCAAGGTATACAGCACTAAGACCAATGACCGATGGAGCAGGAAGGTTCTCGAACGACCACGTACAGGCAAGCATAGAGTCGGACTACTTGCAGCAGATATAATGATAAATATTTATTATCCTTATCCTTACTAATATAAATGCGAAAGTGAGTTTGTTTGTTACGCTTTCACGCCGTAACTACTGAACTGATCATCATGAAATTTTGCATACAAGAACAACTACATGTAGCATAGAATATTTTGAGGTCCTTCAAGCTTCAAAAGGCACATTGACATATTAAGATAGTATGTAAAATCGGACATCAGTGTTCGCTATTTAAATACAGAAAGAAAATTATATGAATTTTCAAACGGATAAGAGTGTTTTTGTCGTGTTTAGTTTTTCTACCCAATGTTGGCCACTATACAGTTATATACATATAGTGGCCAAGCTGCCAACACTGGAGCTGTTTTAAGCTGCCAAAAGGTATGACCTATACGTACCACATATTCATCACAATGACTGCCATTGCTAGGTACCTACTTAAGGCAGCCAGTATCAACCTTTTAACTGGCCAATCCAAGATCCTTTTTCGGATTGGCCCGTTAAAAAGTTCACTGAAAAGCTCGAAATATGTGAATACAATCTAAACAAGGCCAGCACAAAAGGTTGCTTTAATCTTCCATAAGTGGTAATAACCCATACGCTCGCCATCCAGCTCTTCAAATCAGCAGTTTGACGGCGACCTACATCACTACACGCCTTTATTTATTCAGTGTATTCAGGTGACGCGAAATAGGCCGCGCTAGTAATGTCGCTCTTAAATGTTTTTACACTGCGAGTGGGGCGCAAAATGAGGACTCTACAAGAGTTTTTTATACATCACTCTTTTACAGTTGAACTTTTAAATGAAAAGGGTGCTTTTGGTCACTCTAAAAATAATTGTTTTGTGGTTGGGTAAAACGGTTCCTTTTGTAAGTAGTAGAATAGCAAAAAAAAATATATTATTTTTTACCGACTGACTCACCCAGATGGAAGGTAATGTTTTTGTCTACAATCAAGCCTAATATCATAAAATCAGGTGTTTCAAGCTACGACCTACATGTGGCCTTTATTTATTCAGTGTATTCAGCTGACGCATAATAGGCCGCGCTGTTAATACCGCTCTAAAGTGGTTTTAAAGTGTGAGTGGGTCACAAAATAAGGACGCTACAGGAGATTTTTATACATCACTCTTTTACAGTAGAAATTTTAAATAATAAAAAGGGCACTTTTTTAAGTCTAAATTAATAAATATGTTTTAAATTTATTAATTTAATACTTCTTTTTAGTTCTATGGGTGGGCAAAAGTAGCACACAAAACATTCCTCAAAAGAGAATACTGTTTTATCAAATATCAGATGTTAAACTCAGTGTATTCAGGTGTATTCAGGCGAGTTGGCGCAAAATGAAGACTTTACAAGAGTTTTTATACATTACTCTTATCAAATTTAAAGTTAAATTTAAGGGCGCTTTTTGTCGTTTGAAACATAATAAAAATAACTCTTTTATTCACGTACTAGCTTTCACCGCGGCTCCGCCCGCGTCAATGTCGATCCGTCGGGAATAGTACTTTTTCCCGGGATAAAAGGTAACCTATGTCCTTCTCCGCACTTCAGAGAACTTGTATGCAAAATTTCATGATGATCAGTTCAGTAGTTACGGCGTGAAAGCGTAACAAACAAACAAACAAACTCACTTTCGCATTTATAATATTAGTAAGGATAAGGATTATTAGTCGGTATCATCGACATGTTTCCTTTCCAGGCCTTCTGTATCTTCTGTTGGGTGAGTAAACCGATGTTTAGAGTTTAATTATGTCTCGCGTCAGTTTTAGTAATATAATATTTGATCAACAATTTTTTCTTTGTTCTGTGGTTGGCTTCCAGATTTATTTTTCGTAAATAGTTGAATAGCACAAAAGATTTCCTATCTCATCAGAGCGAACACGTGTGCTGGTGAAGCGTTTGCAAGGTATGTGTGCTGTCTAGAGCGGAGATGTGTGCTGGCTGGTTCTCGCCATACATATATGACAAATCTCTGCTCCAATGAAGCTGAGCAAGGACGAGATATGTGAATAACGAAATTGTATTGGTTATTCAAAACACAACACCGGTGCGCTGCGGTCTGTGGCTGCGGTGGATCCTAGACCTATATATACTAATGAGTTTTATAAATATGTCGTTTAAATTTAATAATTTTTTAAAAGGTATTAATCTAACAAACAACCAAATATGGTTTCATTTCTTGCGTAAATTAGTTACATAATATTCAACTGTAGTTTACTTTGACGCATTTTTTAAAATAGGCCGTCGCTTGACACTAACCCCTGGGTAGCTCCTGAACTGGCAATTATTTTTCCTGCACTGGAAACCCAACCCAGACTGGCTTTGGTTAGCAGTTAATCCTGTCCCCACCATGCCACGGAGTCTAAAATAAAATAAGACTTACATATAAAAAATTCTTGCATGCTGGTCTGGGAAAGTAGAATGTGCCAGCTGCTTCTCTTCCCGCGCCGATCGTAAAAGCCAATCTAGGGATTGGGCTTTAAATTTGCGAAATTATGTCAATAGGTGATGCGGTTAGCAACCCATCACTATTTTTATTCCGTTTTCCATCGACACGCCCTCCAACATGCTAAATGTGACCGGTCTTATAGATGTAAGTTGTGTCTACCCCGCAAGGGAAAAAGACGTGACACTACGTATGTATGTATAAAAATACAAGAAGTACTATATCTGAATATTCCTTTTTTCAATTTAATCATACATTTAGTCTAAAGTCATCATCATCATCAGGTCTTTTTTAGTCGCCACTACAGCAGCACGACCCTCTCAGTACTACTAGAGCCATACTTGGCCAGAGCAGTCAGAGGACTTGGCCTACACTCTCCACGCTGGCCAGACGGGTTGGAGAGGTCTCACAGATGTTTATAAGCTTTGTTTAGCTTGTATTTCCTTATTCGCCTGCTACGACATCCACGGGAAGACGTAGAGTGGTCCTATTCTACTCAGCCGGAAACCACACGGCTATTAGTTTTTAGTGTAAAGTAAAGAGACTTAATTTTAAAGTCCTCACATACTGCAACACTACATTTATTTGTCATAACTTGAGAGCCCTTTGAAGGTCTTAAGCGCTGAGATACTCGTTCTAGTTTCGCACTCATGTTGACTAGTATTATAAATGCGAAAGCTAGTTTGATTATTAGTTTGTTTGTTTCGTAGACAACCCTACGCCTCCTTAACTACAACCTGTTTGATTCAATGTTAATGAATTATGATACCTTAGGGAGTAATTAGAGTCTCAGGATATGTGATTCAAAGATAGGTTAATTGAGTTGGACATAAAGGAGGAAATAGAATCAAAATATTGGTGGATTGCTAGCCGTATCGGCTTTTGACACTATTCCTCAAGTTTTCTCTTGACTCTCAAATCTTAATTATCCCGTTAAGATTTTATATAGTAGTACCTAGGGTCCTTAAACTTTTTGGCCACATCTCGAGACGAAATTATGACTCGATTGAACGTCTTGTTGTCCAAGGCAAGGTAGAAGGCACTAGACCATGCGGAAGGACTCCGATGCGGTGGACTGACCAGATAAAGTCGCTGGTTGCTGGCGAGCCTATACACAAGTGCACCAGAATGACTGCAAGCAGGGAGAGATGGCGGGACATCGTACGGCGAGCTGCACCTGCCCCCCAGAATCAAACAACATGTTGACCACGACCACTCTGCCAAGAGTGATACGAATAAGAAGAAGAAGACCTAGGGACCGGTTGCCTGTGGGCATGAGCCTTATTATCGCTTGCATTATTAACGCAAGTTAAGCTATCCCCGGAAAGATGGAGGGGAAGAGATCCAGGGGCCGTAGTCCGATACGATGGACAGACCAAGTGAAAGACCACGTTAACACCAAGATCTCTTATGCTCTACAACAGGCCAAAGATCGCTAAATATGGAAAGAGATCGTTAAATAAGTTAGGTCGGAGGCATCACGATGCTCAGCAGTGAGCAGACGACTGAAGGAGGAGAAAGCAATCCCTGGAAAATGTCATAAAAATATTTCGAGCTCCTTCGTGTTTCGGCAGGTACTTCTGCAGATAAATATGACTCCTTCTCAGTATAGTGTCACTACTGAGAGGCGTCAGATTTCTCTACAGCCGTCTGAATGTTAAGCCTTTGGTCGCGGGTATCATCTTCTTCTACATATAGAATCGATGGTCAAATTCCCTTTTTCGCCCAATACTGTGCAACTCGTATTGCATTTGGGGTATCATCATTGATGGCAGTCCTTAAAATTTATATGTCAGATGCTTTTAGGTAGCTTGAAAAATCTGACACCAGTGTTGGCCACTTACACACACGGAAATCAATCAATAAGGGCAATTAAACCTAAGGCTTGTAGCCTTAGGTTTAATTGCCCTTATTGAAATAAAAAAAGGCCGGAAATCTTTCTTCTTTTAACGACGCATTTACAAAACTACATCTTTCTACAGTCGGGTGAAGATTATAATTTCAAGTCCTCACATACCGCAGAGCACTACATTCATTTCTCATAACTTGAGAGCTCTTTGAAGATCTTAAGCGCTGAGATCCTCGCTCTAGTTTCAAATACTAATTATGAATGCGAAAGCAACTTTGTTTATTAGTTTGTATTGTATTTACTTTTCATAGGGAATAGTTTTAGATAAAATATAAATATATATACGGACAAATTACACAGATTGAGCTAGCCCCAAAGTAAGTTTGAGTCTTGTGTTATGGGATACTATATTTTATAACAAATACATATAATAGATGTGTATCTTTCAGATTGACCTGGGTCTCCATCTTGACCTGGCAGGCGATCGAATTCGGGCACCCCGTGTCGCAGGCTGGCGTGTTGACCGCTGCGCCACGGAGCTAGCCAAAATTTAGATGTCAAATGCCTAAACCTAATGCCTACATTATTATTTGTCCTTATTCGAGCACAAAGAGCTCAACGCGCAGTTCTAAAGACAATACTTAACAAACCATACAGATACTCGACATCAACTCTTTGCGAGTACAAGGAAGCTGAGGTCCTTAACGTGCGGCAGCTTTATGTATTAAAAACTTCAGTGCTAATGCACAAAGCAGTTTTGTCATCAAGCTATTATGTATACCTACTAACTGCCTCCGTGGTCCAGTGGTTGAGGCACTTGCCTGTAGACCCCGGGGGTCGTGGGTTCGATTCCCACGGGAAGCATACTTTGTTTAGTTGTTTCCAGTTTGGTTAGAACATTGCTGGCTTGAATCACCTGATTGTCTGATAATAAAGATGATTCCGTGCTTCGGAAGGCACGTTAAGCCATTGTTCACGGCTGCCATCTGGTAGTCGTTAAAGGAACCACGTCAGAGGCCGAGAGGCGGTTCCGTAGAACTCTGACACCAGGGTGTGCATGGTCGATTGACCGTGACACGTACACGGAAAGATGATGATATTATGAAAACTTAGTAGCTTGAAGAGTTTTTCGTGTTCCCACTCCTGTGGTTTACATTACATTTGCACAAAGATTAGGAACTTTTATTAAAATACATATTTATAGCCAAGTAGCAAATTTGTGTGACATTAAGTGTAAAACTGCATCTCAGGCTCGTATAATTATTTGTAAATGGTTAGCAACATTGCTTCCATGCTGGTCTGGGAGAAAAGAAAAAACCTAGAATGTGCCAGCTGCTTCTCTTCCCGGGCAGATCGTAAAAGCCGATCGAGGGATTGGGCTAAAATCTGCGGAATCATGTCAATAGGCGATGCGGCTGCAACCCAGTCTAAGTCCAGTCTAAGTCGTCCAGTACTATGTAACTATACCTATATACGGACAATATGGACAAAACACACAGATTGAGCTAGCCCCAAAGTAAGTTCGAGACTTGGTGTTATGGGATACTAACTCAACGATACTATATTTTATAACAAATACATATATAGATATACATCCAAGACCCAGGCCAATCTGAAAAAGATCATTTTCCTTCTTGACCTGACCGGGGATCGAACTCGGGGCCCTCGTGGCTGGTGTGTTAACCACTGCGCCACGGAGTTCACCAACTCTGTTGCAGTTACTTTTTTATATTGTCCTATATTAATTGAAGCCATCGCTGATCGTGTGTCGATAGCTAATTATGTAGTTTTCAATAGGTAAACCAATTATAAAAATAGGCTCAGCAGTTTTCGAAGTTATCCATTACAGACAAACAATCAAATCTCACGTCTTAATAAAGGTTAAATTTTATATTCCAATTTCATTACGTTCCAAATGACCAAATACACTTATTTAAAATCTCAGCTGAAAAAGAGTTATGCAAACCACTTTAGAGCGGTATTAACAGCGCGGCCTATTTTGCGTCAGCTGAATACACTGAATAAATATAGTCCACATGTAGGTCGTAGCTTGAAACATCTGATTTTATGACTTGTAAGCTTGACTGTGGACAAAAACATTACCCTCCATCTGGGTGAGTCAGTCGGTAAATAAATAATATATTATTTTGTGCTATTCTACCACTTAAAAAAGAAACCGTTGTACCCAGCCATAGAACAATTATTATTAGAGTGAGAAAAGCGCCCTTTTCATTTAAAAGTTCAACTGTAAAAGAGTGATGTATAAAAAACTCTTGTAGAGTCCTCATTTTGCGCCCCACTCGCAGTGTAAAAACATTTAAGAGCGACATTACCAGCGCGGCCTATTTCGCGTCACCTGAATACACTGAATAAATAAAGGCGTGTAGTGATGTAGGTCGCCGTCAAACAGCTGATTTGAAGAGCTGGATGGCGAGCGTATGGGTTATTACCACTTATGGAAGATTAAAGCAAGCTTTTGTGCTAGCCTTGTTTAGATTGTATTCACATATTTCGAGCATCTTAGTGAACCTTTTAACGGGCCAATCAAAGGTTGATATTGGCACTTAGCAATGGCAGTCATTATGATGAACATACCTACTTCTAATGATGGTACGTACAGGCCATACTATAAAAACTGACTCCAATAGTGGCCAACACTAGGTAGAAATACAAAACGCGATATCTGTTGTATTCTCTGTATGTCTGTTGATAATATTGGTTATTTTCTTTCTGTATTTAAGTAGGCCACACCGCTGTTTGTTTTTTTTTCTTACTACCTTTAACAGGTTTCCTATCCCATGAATCTTAAGTGAACATTTCAATTGTTTTACTATTGTGTCTCGTTTATGGACAGGGAAAGGGTGAAAGTGACAATATGTCTTTAACTGAATGAAACTCGGAGGGCCTCGAAATATTATGCCACTTGTAGTCACAAGGGTGACTACAAGTGGCATAGAAATATTCCTAGTGGGAACAATTCTTGGGGTTACTTTACATACGTTTTACCTCATCAATGTTCTTCTAATACTATTTATCATAATCAAAATTATATCAGCCGCAAGTAGTCCACTTCTGGACGTAGGCCTCACTAAAGGATTTACAAAACTCCTGTAACCTTGGTCAGGTCGTCCGAGCACCAGCTCAGTGAGTGACCGACGCTGCGCTTACCTGTACGTGGTTGCCATTTAAGAACTGTTATGATGGCATCCCCTTGGAAACACATATAAAATAAATTGCTGTGCAAGCGTTCACACGCTTGCATAATTCCGGGAATCGAGTTTGTTTGTTCAATTTTAATTAAATGAATATCAGAGTAGATTTGAACTTCGGCGCGATAACACGTTCATGTTATTTTTTATTTTTTTTTCGTGAAATAAAAGTTAGTGTTAATTTTAATTTTGTTTTTTAAAAAGCCTATCCTGACCCACCCCGTAACAGTGGTGTCAGAAGTGGGATTGCTTGGGAAACCGTCACGATATGGCAATCTCATACGCGGCGCGTGTGAAAAAAAATCAAGTGTTAAACTGGTGTTAGTGATCACGACAGTAAGTCTCTCTGAGCCTGCTGATCCTTTATCGTGCTGTCTCGCCGCCGTATCGTCGCCGCCCCAGCTCCTAGCGTTAGGAGCACAGCCGATCCAGGACCCGGGTGTTCTTACTTGGTCACCCCAACATCTCACCGGGCCCGCTGTGCTGCCCTGGCGTCGTAGTCACGTCACACGCGCTGTGCTGGTTTCGCTGCTGCTGCCGTGCCGGTCAGATCGAGCTACATCCGTGGATACTCACCTGGTGGCTGCCACGTCTCCCCTGCTCCAGTCACGCAGCCGTCAACTGGTACTTACCTGGTAGTCGCCGTGATCCCCTGTGCCACGCAGCTGCCTGCTGATACTTACCTGCTCGTCCCAAGCGTCCCGCAGAGTGTGGGTCAAGGTCATCCCTGCAAAAAGAAGACATATCGCCGCCCCATAACATCATCGATGGACTTTACTCTCCTTCTCGCAGCAGTACTGTGAGTCGTATATACATAAATCTTATATGCGCAACACTCCTATTTTCCTTTCCTGAGAATAATCTAATAAGATTTCCTCTAGATTACAATAATTATTTAATTAATCGTTGCGTATCATCGTAATTCATTTCATTGCATCTCTCTACTATTTTTATTAAATTACACTCGAGGAAATATTATAATTTCTCATTTGTGGCCTAAATCCTGCTTATTATTATTTCTGTGTTAATTTTGTGTTTATTTTCGCGTGTGGTGTCAAGTTTCAGGACTCGTTATCTTACCTATATCGTTTAACCTTTTAATAAATTAAATAGTGCTTTAAAATGTCTCTTAAATCTGATAAATCAGATAGAGCTGAAATCGCGCTTTCTGAACAATATCCTATTAAAGTTTTATGTGATTTTATTAATAACTATAATGGGGAGCGTGATACGCTAACAGCATTCCTGACAAATTGTCAGAACGCATTGGAACTAGCATCCCCTAGTCAGAAAAACTTACTTTTAAAATATATACTTTCCAAATTGGGCGGTAAGGCTCAGATTGCTTGTGCAAATAAAGTGTTTGATGATTTCGAGGCTTTAAAGGGTTTCCTTCAACAGAATTTCGGTGAGAAAAAACATCATAATCACCTTTTATTGGAATTGCAGTCATGCAGGCAGTCTCCAGACGAAACTGTATCACAGTATGCGTTACGCATAGAGACATGCCTTACTTCTTTACAATCGGAAATCATAAATTCCAATTGCTTAAAGAAGGAAATCCCAGGGCGTATCGCCATGACAGAAGATCTAGCATTGTTCTCATTCTGCATAGGGTTGCGGCCCTTATTAAGTAACGCAGTTCGCAACAGAGAACCTAAAACCCTGAATAGCGCAATAAATACAGCTATTGAAGAAGAGAAAATACAAAATCATATTTCTAAAATAAATTCGATTAAATCATGCTCATCATGTCACCGAACGGGACATACTGAGAAGGACTGCCCGCGTAAAATCAAAATAAAATCATTTCCACCTCGAAATCAATCAAACCCCGGTCAACCTCAAAACCAAAATACCTCGAAGGCCTTTTGTGGGTATTGTAAAAAACCGGGCCACGATATTTCTCAGTGTTTCAAACGGAAACATAATTCCCAGGGTTTTTCGCGCGATAACAATTCTAACAATATTGCACGCCAGCATCATGTTTCCACCGAGTCATCGCCCATCGTCCCGTGTGAACACGATGAGACGTGTGATCAATGCGAAAATGAAGAGTCAGAAACCGAAAATTTAAACTAAATGATCGGGTATCAGCATCGTGCCACCGATCACCCGATAAAAGGATAGGCACAAATAATAAAAAAATAAATAAAGATATCTCCTCTCCTCATAGAGATGCTCGTATGAACCCTCAACACACTCCTGTAGGAGTCTCTGATTCGTTGAGCCGCGTTCGGCACAGTCCCTCGGGAACTCTTATTTCGCCGAACCGGACGGTTCCTAATTATACTCAATACTCTCCGCCGAGAGTCACTGTCCCATTGAGCCCTAAAGGCCATTATTGTTGTAAAACAAACGAAAACCCTCAGCATACTCCCTCTGGAGTCTCTGTTTCGCTGAGCCGTGTTCGACAGTTTCCTTCAGGAACTCTTATTTCATCGAACCGGACGGTTTCTATCAATACTCAACATACTCCACCGAGAGTCCCTGTCTCGTTGAGTCCTATTATTGAGAAAAATCTTTTTAATAAATCAAAAAATGTTCAAATTCAGATGGGACCTCCTTCTAGTAATATAAATAACCGGGTCTCTTCCGCTATCAGACCTAGCTCAGATTTAGTATTAAATCATCAGGAAAAAAATGATCAAAAAAACACCCCTATCTATGAATTAAACTCGTATAAAAAAATATCTTTGCCTCACGTGTTTTAAAAAACCAATTACTCCGAAAAACCTCTCTGCTTCCTGGTGGATACAGGAGCCTGTGTCAGCATAGCAAGGCTAACAAATTTTGAACGTGAGCCAACCCTCTCAGACGAAAAAATTAAATTAAGGGGTCTGAGCGATAATGATTCATATTACGAAACTATAGGGTCACTAAATATTAATTTTAACTACAATGACATTAGCTTCTCTTTTAAATTTCATGTTGTAAGTGAAAAGATTAACTTAAAATATGACGGTATATTAGGTAGTGATTTCTTTAACAATCTGCAAGCTGACATTAAATACTCGAGCAACTACCTATTGATTAAGGGTCAGCGCATACCCATTCATTATAATTTACTGAAATATAATATTCCTGCCAGATCCGAAACCGTCATAGAATGTGGAATATCAAACGATCCATCTGAGATAAAGGGTATAAATGAGGCCCTCGTCCTTGATCACGTCTTTTGTGAGGGCGTGTACATAGCTAACTGCATAGTTTCTGTAAAACATAATAACCGGGTGAATGTGACAGTTCTGAACACTACCGAATCTGATATCACGATACAAGATTACCGCGTGCAGTTATCACTCATAGATGATAAAATTATGCAGAAATATGAATCTCAAAATATTCAAGAAATTAATAATCTAGATACCTCTTATCTCGATAGATCTCAACGCGTCATTGATTTAATACGTGTTAATCACTTAAATTCTGAGGAAACTAAGTTATTATTAGAATGTTGTTCCGACTATTCGGATATATTTTATCTAGAAGGAGACCCCCTCTCATGCACTAATGCTATTGAACACTCAATTAATACAGGGAATGCAGCCCCTATCCATGCTAAGTCGTATCGTTTTCCCGAATGTCATAAAGCCGAGGTCGGGAAACAAATAAAAAATATGTTAGAGCAGAATATTATTCGCCCATCTAATTCTCCTTGGAGCGCTCCTGTGTGGATCGTGCCTAAGAAAAAGGATGCCTCTGGAATTCAAAAATGGCGGTTAGTAATTGATTATAGAAAGCTCAATGACGTCACCGTCACTGAAATTTACCCATTACCTTTGATTACAGATATATTAGATCAATTAGGGCATTCAAAATATTTCACTACACTTGATTTAGTAAGCGGGTTCCACCAAATATCCTTAAAAAAGGAAGATGCGCAGAAATCATCTTTTACAATAATCACGAATGGAGACTTCTCTGGTCATTATGAGTTCAATCGCATGCCATTCGGTTTAAAGAACGCACCCGCGACCTTCCAAAAACTAATGAATTTAGTCTTATCTGGCCTCCAAGGTATTCATTGTTATGTATACCTAGATGACTGCATAATATATAATCATGACCTTGAATCTCATATTCAAAAACTAAAACTAGTATTTGATAGATTTCGTAAGTTTAATTTAAAATTACAGCCAGATAAGTGCGAGTTCTTGCGTCGCGAGGTGGCATATCTAGGTCATATAATTACTGAAAAGGGCGTATCCCCAAATCCAGATAAAGTCAAGGCAGTCACTCACTTTCCCGCTCCTAAAAACCCCAAGGACATAAAATCCTTTCTAGGATTAGTCGGCTATTATAGACGATTTATAGAAAACTTTTCTAAGATTACAAAACCTTTAACCTCGCTTCTTAAAAAGGACGCTGCATTCCACTGGTCTCATGAGCAGGAGCAAGCATTCAACATGTTAAAAAATAAATTTACTTCAGCTCCTCTCTTACAATATTCCGACTTCAGTCAGCCTTTTATCCTCACTACTGACGCGTCAAATTACGCTGTAGGCGCGATACTATCTCAAGGTCCGATTGGCAAGGACAAACCTATCGCTTTCGCGTCTAGGACTCTTAATAAAGCAGAGGGTAACTACTCTACTACCGAAAAAGAGCTTTTAGCCATCTTATTTGGAGTAAAGACTTTTCGTCCCTATCTATACGGTCATAAGTTTAAAATTGTTACCGATCACAAACCGTTAGTGTGGTTATTTAACGTTAAAGACCCGGGGTCTCGTCTTATCCGCTGGCGCTTAAAGCTAGAGGAGTATGATTATGAAATAATTCATAAACAAGGCAAACTTAATTGCAACGCGGACGCGCTATCGCGTTTCCCAGTCAATACATCCGATGACGTCAGCACGGACCCCGAGCCTTCATCATGTGCGCCGGAGCGTAATCCACCACTATCACCCTCAAACGAGCCATCAGTTTGCGAGACTTATGACCGGTACCTAAAAATTAGTAGAGATCCTAACCACCGTAGTGACACAGTAATTGTAGAGCATAACGAGTCCCTCTTAAAGGCTAAATGTAAACTCATTGCATACCCAACATCTATAGATTTGGATGAGTCAGTGCCCTACTGCTCTGAAATACTCGAGCTATCTACCAGTGAACCCGATATTCGGGACATAGAGCGAGAACTCAATAGTTATTACAATACCTCGAACGATAAACATTTATTCACTCATTTATTCACACGCGTTCATCACTATGATGAAATGTCTTATAAAGACATCTTCAATTTACTTATTGTTTATCGCGACATGATAAAATTTTGGTTCATGGAGGAAAAAGAACTTGCAATATCAGACTTTTCCGATCCTTTTAGTAAACTATCTTATAATAGGATATATGATATACTAGCATTTGTGTTTCACAACACTGGTATAAAGATAAATATATATAAAAACTCTATATTATTCCCTACTCCTGAGGAAGTGAAACAAATATTAAAAGATCATCATGATTCCCCATCGGCGGGTCACCCTGGCATTGCACGCATGTTAGAAAGGATTAAATCTATGTATTGGTGGAAGTCGATGCGCCTGGACATCGAGGAATATGTTAAGAATTGTAGGTCGTGTCAGGTAAATAAACCCCTGCGCCAAACTAATCGCGCTCCTATGATAATAACAAGTACGGCTACAAGGCCTCATGAAAAAATATATTTAGATATTGTAGGGCCTCTTCCAGAGACTTACGAATTTAAATATAAATTCATTCTTACGATACAGGACGACCTAACAAAATATTCGCAAGCCTATCCATTACAAACATGCTCAGCTGAGGAGACCGCATAGAAATTAGTTCACTTTATATCTCACGTAGGCATACCTAAATACATAGTAACAGATCAAGGTACTAATTATTGTTCTGAGGTCCTACGCCCTCATCATCCTCAAACTTGCGGTGCCCTTGAACGCAGTCACTCTACGCTCAAGGAGTACTTGCGTCCTTTTGTTAATGATAACCCTAACACATGGGACTTGTATTTAAATACAGCCATGTTTTCCTATAATTCAAACACTCATTCAACTACGGGTTTCTCGCCATTTGAACTCATATTTGGTTTTAAACCTTATATCCCTAAATCTATAGATTCTTTAGAAAATAATACCTACACTGATTATATAAGAGCGCTTAACCATAGATTATATTATAGTAGGCAAAAGGCCCTTCAGAGTATTCAGGCTTCTAAAGAGAGATATAAAAAGTATTATGATAAACACTCTAAACCGATAGTTTACAACACGGGTGACATGGTTTTTGTAAAATGTCACCACAAGCAAAACAAAGCTTTATCTCCAGTATGGAAAGGCCCATTTAAAATTATTTAAATAAATGGTAATCACTCTGTTACACTACTTATGAATCGTAAGCACGTACGTCATCATTATGACGAGATTAAACCCGCATCTAACTCTACGTCACAATAATATTTCTTTACAGGTACTGCTTACTCCCGATGACTCATAGCGTATACGTCACACCCATACGCAACAGCCCAGGGCTGTATTTTGATAAGCTTATGGACATAAAATTCACGAACACAAGATGGAATGTTGTTACGTATCTAGACGTGAACCATATTAAACCTAACCTCAATGAAATAGAGTTCGTTTTTGAGAGAGTTAATAACCTATGTAACTCTATCCAGTCTAATCAAATAAAAACAGACTGCATGAACTCGCTAGCCGCGTTACGTAATCAACACATAAATAATGCGAATAAATTCTCATCTGTGTCTTACCTAGTAGATGATGATCAACCTCATCATCGTTCAAAACGTGGGCTATTCGATATAGGCGGCTCAATCCTGAAAACATTCTTCGGCACCCTAGATTCTGAGGATGCCGTGAAGTACTCTGACGCTATAAATAGGGTACAGACGGATAAAAACAACTTATTGCATTAATGAAGGATAACATTCACATAGTAAAGTCAACCATAAGTTCATTCAATACATCTATAAATAGAGTGAATGAAAATGAAATTACCCTGATGAAAAACATGGATATCATTCAAAAATCAATGGAGGAAATATCTATTAATACTGATAAACTAATAATTAAATCCCAATTAAATTCCTTAATAACTGCCTTGGATTCCATAATCTTGTCACTCTCCTTTAGTATAGATGATATTAACAATGCAATACTATTTGCAAAACTGAATATTTTGCATCCGACTGTACTCAGTCCTCACCAGCTGTTTAACGAGTTAGATAAACACAGAAACGATCTACCTAAGCACTTTGACTTACCTGTAACATTATCCTTGCAACATATACACGAACTTATAGACATATCAGACTTGATATGTTATTTCCATGCCAATAAAATCATTATTATTGTCAAAATTCCCTTAGTGCTCCCGCAGACTTATAACTTATATAATGTTATCTCATTTCCGGTACCATATGACATTGAACACCCAAATACCTTTGTCCTGATTGCCCCTTCTAACCCATATGTTGCCATAACCCAAGATCATATGTTCTACTCACTACTGACGGGACTAGATAAGTGTAAAGTGATTAGTGAGAAGTGCTATATCTGTGAACTAAAAAATGTGTATTCAGTGATCGCGAATCCCACATGTGAAACTATAATACTTAGTGAAGTAGTTGATAAGATTCCTTCCTCGTGCCAGACAAGGTTAATTCATGGGTCCGTGGATCTCTTTCATAAGATCACCAATAACAGATGGATCTACGTGCAATCCGAACCGGGCAAGTGCCACGTCAACTGTAACGATGACCTCACAAACCACGAAATTATCTTGTTTGGTACAGGCATTTTCTCTTTACCTAGGCATTGCAAAGGCTTTTATAAAACCTTACAATTTATACCCTCTGATACATTGTATATGAATAATAACCTAACTACCGTAATATCAAGTTTTAATATACTTCAAGATGATTGTTGTGAGAGGAATAAAATTAATAAAACATTGTCACAGATTCCGCTGTCAAAAATAGATCACATTAATAGTTTGGATTCCTTACTGCATGCCAGCGTACAGTTAGATTCGCTTGATAAGGAATTACACAAAATTCAAAACCCTTCTCACTTTACCACGTACGCAGTTCATTACTTGACAGGTGTTTACATAATTACATTCCTCACTTTCCTTTTCATTCTATATAAATATAGGAAAATGTTCCTTAGTAAGTCATCATCTTCAACCTGTTGTATCAAAATATTCAATCAGTGTTATAATAAAAAATCAGAAGATAAGGCAATCTCACACTCTGTTAAAATACATCATAATGAAGATGAGTCTTCATCTTCATCAGAAGACACTGAAATGAGGAAGATCCCTTCACCATGTAAGAGGAATATTTTAGTAAACACAAAGAACCTGTAACACTCAGCAATGTCAGCCTAGGTATAGCATAGTTAAATTAGGATAAATTAGATATATTATTATGTACAATTCTCAACCCTTGTTTAATATTGGCCCATAATAATAGTATAATAATCATGATAATATTTCTACTTATAATTTGCATTATACTCATGATTACTTGTTATTAAATTAACTATATGTTAATTGAATTAATTTTCTGTTCTTAAAGGTACATAGAATTCTAAATTACTATTATATAAACTAAAGTACACTTAAACTACTGCATTGGGTTTAACTTGGATCTAATATATGAAACTAAAGCTAATAAACCTATATGATTCTTAATTAATAATTGTAGCTATTACCCATAGTAATAATTTTATTACGATTTTGTAATATCGTAGCGAAGTTCAAATTATATCACTGACGTATTGATATAATCTTTAGATTTCGCGTCTCCTTAAGGGTGATGCTCCATCTTATCCGGGGGGCTGTTATGATGGCATCCCCTTGGAAACACATATAAAATAAATTGCTGTGCAAGCGTTCACACGCTTGCATAATTCCGGGAATCGAGTTTTTTTGTTCAATTTTAATTAAATGAATATCAGAGTAGATTTGAACTTCGGCGCGATAACACGTTCATGTTATTTTTTAATTTTTTTTCGTGAAATAAAAGTTAGTGTTAATTTTAATTTTGTTTTTTAAAAAGCCTATCCTGACCCACCCCGTAACAGAACCTTCCTGCTCCGTCGGCCGTTGGTTTTAAGTGCTGTGTGCCCCGCCTACTGCCACTTCAAAGGGTTTATCCACTAAGCTACGTCGGTGACTTTTGTTCTTTTAAGGAGATCTTCATTTCTGATTCGGTCTCATAGAGAAACACCGAGTACAGCCCTCTTCATAGCTCTTTGGGCAACCTTAAGCTTATGCTACTAATTATGGTACCTATATCACCATCAGGTCCTTTTTAGTCTCCACTACAGGAGCACGACCCTCTCTATCTACTAGAGCCATACTTGGCCAGAGCAGCCTGAGGACTTGGCCTACACTCTCCACGCTGGCCAGACGGGTTGGAGAGGTCTCATAGATGTTTAAAAGCTTTGTTTAGCTTGTATTTCCTAAGTCACCTTCTACGACATCCACGGGAAGACTTGGAGTGGTCCTATTCTACTCTGCTGGATACCACACGGCTTACCTATATAACAATACTATTTACATCCCAAGATTTATAAGAAAAATACCTTATAGGATCATTGACTTTATAATGCAATAGTGCTTTCAAAAAAACCTAAGCGCACTTAACTAGAACAAAAAATGTAATCTTCTCTAGGAAATAAATAGGTGTTCCTTCAACAAATAACGCTAATAAAGTAAATGTAAGTTTCAAACTAACTGAAAGAACGAGCAGTTTCTAACTCGTAAAAGTAGATCGAATGTATTATATCTACCACAGGGCTCCCGCAGGACTCATCCATACCACACTGACTTGGAATTAGAGCATTACATAAGATGTTTCATTGTTCATATAGGATATATTAAAAATCGGCCAAGTGCGAGTCGGACTCGCGCACGAAGGGTTCCGTACGGTTATCTATAAAACGGCAAAATAATCATGTTTGTTGTATAGGAGCCCCCCTTTAATATTCATTTTATTTTAATTTAAATATTTAAGTGAATATATAACTAAATATTCTGTGAATATTTCAAGCGTCTACCTGTTGCCGTTATCAAAATCGAGCAAATCAAGCAAAAAAAATAACGTATGTTTTATTTATTAAATTTATTTTATTCTATTTTTTTGTATATTTTGTTACTCGTATAGTGGCAACAGAAATACATCATCTGTGAACATTTCAAATGTCTTACTATTACGGTTCATGAGATACAGCCTGGTGACAGACGGACAGACAGACAGCGGTGTGATATTAATAGAGTCCCGTTTTTACCCTTTGGGTATGGAACCCTAAAAATTCATCGCCAAAATGTATGTACGTGAGAACGGCTTGATCTATTTGGATTAAATTTTGGATGTATACTTCTATAGGTTTCTGGATGGTGTATTCATATAATTGGACCCGGTAGGTGGTGCTTCTGTTGTCAGTACGTCACCAAATTTAAATTTGTTTAAGAACAGATTCAGATGAGCCTTTGTGTGCTTATTGCAATGGGTTGATGCTTTCCGAGCAGGACAAAGTCTGCCGGGTCCGCTAGTATAAGATATATTAAATTATGAAGAATAGAAGCGGTCGTGATTTACTGGTCTAAGATCGCGACCTTTGAACGCAAGGTCCCGGGTTTAATCACACCCCGCTTGGCCCGACTGTACATTCGAGTTTGTAGACCAATTTGACTCAAGAACGGTCATTTTCATGGACTACTCCCGGTGTAAAAAAATCATCCAGAGGCAAGCTGCACACTATAATGTTGACTAGTGTGTCAAATAGAGAAGACAGTCGAAAACTACCCTATTACTTCAAAAAATTGTCATTGCGTGCGGATCTGGCCTCACAATATCTGTCCAACAGATAGTTTCGCTCAGTTTTAATACACTGTCACTCAATGTCATAAACAATAACTTCTATTAATCAATTATACTTTTTTTAGGGTTCTGTACCTCAAAAGGTAAAAAAGAACCCTTATAGGATCACTTGGTTGTCCATCTCTCTGTCTGTCTGTCTGTCGGTCTGTAAAGACCCTTTTTCTCAGGAACGCGTACAGGTATCAAGCTAAAATTCATATCAAACACTCAGGTCTACTGTCCCTTAGAGCTGTGAAAAATCAAACACCTAAGCCAACGCAATCAAAAGATTCAGCCGTTAATGCCGCTAATTTTCGTGTTTTTCGACATTCGCAAGGGAATCAAAACCTACAGGGTACTTCCCGTGAACTCAGAATCGTGAAATTTGGTACGAAGCAACTTCTTATAGCACAGATAAAGGAAAAGTTGTAAAAAGTATATGTTTTAGTTACATCATAAAATAAAAATATTTTTAATAATTTTTAACTTTATGTAGATAACGGTACGGAACCCTTTGTGCGCGAGCCCGACTCGCACTTGACCGGTTTTTTTCTTCTAATAAATATTTATGTGTTTCAGTTTACTTTCAAGTTATATTTATTGAGTTAGCATGTATTAAGTTTTCTAGTGTTGTTTACAATCTAATTAGGATTTCAGAATCAAAATGATGTGTAAAAGCATAAAAATTCCGTTATCTGTGATTGTTGCTAATTAAATAAAATAAAAATAACTACACTAAAATATTGGAATTATAAAATACTAGCTTTCGCCCGCGGCTCCGCCCGCGTTGATGTCGATCCCTCGGGAATAGTACTTTTTCTCGGGATAAAAGGTAGCCTATGTCCTTCTCTGTACTCCAGAGAACTTGTATGCAAAATTTCATGATGATCGGTTCAGTAGTTACGGCGTGAAAGCGTAACAAACAAACAAACAAACAAACTCACTCGCATTTATAATATTATATATATATATATATATAGTAAGGATGCTGTACTTTAAACTACGTATTGTGCGTTTGTCTTTATCTTCTTTTTGTGGTTGTGACATTGATGGGAGTTTCAACTTACCTCGGACACATCTAATGTATGTTAGCAACTCCTAGTTGGCAATATCAGTAAGAAATAACAGCTAAACGAGTGAAATATCAAAAGGTTTAACTTGCCTAAGCTATCGCTAATAATTTAGCGTAGAATCAAATAAAGTTAACTCCAGCCAAGTTGACCCGTTTACCATCTAAGATTCCATAAATAAATATGTACAGGCGTGAAATTTATAACTTCCTTCTTTAATTTTTTTAAATCTTTAATTATTTAATATGTTTAATCACTTTCCCTTATCAAAATGCATGCAAATAAACGTCATAAAATTTGCATCGCCGTAAATTCAGGAGATACACTGCCGCGGGACATAAAATTACAATATTTACTACGCGAGGTTTTCTAAACGAAACTCTGGTCATTAAAAACAGAAGCCACTTTGCATACTTGCCAGTACTTTACCGATGACCGTGCTTTTCAACTAGATATAAGTGTTTTTAGGGTTCTTTCTTTCACTACAAGGTCCCAGCAGAAGAGGAAAATCCGAGAAATGCTGGTTGGACCGTTGAGTTGATGTGTCAGATCGTTGAGTTCCCTATAATATGGTTGAGACCAACGGTGGCTGATCCACACTCTAGAAACGGATGCTGCTAAGAGGGACTGGTCTGCTCAGCCTCTTTGAAACTACTCTAGTTTATGTTATTTATTATTACTGCCAGAGCAGACAGAGGATAATGGCCAAGTATTGTATATCCGGTAGTACAGAGAGGGACATGCTCCTGCAGTGGAGACTAAAAAGTCCATATGATGATTAACATTGCCCACTCAATCTATGAAATTATGTATATTGATAAAATAATATGACACAATGACAGAGAAAAAAGATAAAAGAAAAGAAAGATAAAGAAATATAATCACGCATAGCCCTTTAGGTGAGTAGGCGACCAATACTGTTGAAAATAGTTTCTATGATATCTATATGTTTCAGGGGGATAATACTTCCTCTAATATGCCGCGCCGGCGGTCTCAGGTCGCCGGCGGTCTTATGAATTTTCGATCAGGCCACGTGTCCTGACGCGAGTTTAAATTATTTTACCTATCCCAAAAAGTGCACAACGCCGTTAAACAAGTTTTCACTTCAAAATTCATATGTGACCATATCATCATTCACCTTAAGAGGGTCCTTCCCGGCTAGTTGAAAAGCATGCTATTTCATTCATTTGACTAACAAGCAAGTGAGAACGCGATAACATTCAACGAAAAATTTGTTCCAGGTAATACGTGTTTTTCAGTAAGTCTTACAAGTTAGTGAAATAAATGTTTTTATTTAAAATCTTCATTGAATTTGCGAGGTTTATATAAAAACATTTTCTTTACTTTTACTATTTACGAGTACTTTATGAACGGCCGAAGTTCAGGTAAAAATTGTGCAAAATTCAAATTTTTGGAGGCTTATACTGAATTTGCTTCTAATAATTTTATTTTTTATTTCAATAAAAACCTAGAAATAGCGCATGGGATACCTGTTAGTTTAAAATATTTTTAAAAAAGTATGTAATCACGCCATAGTCACGTACGAGCGTTCGAATGAAATAAGTTGCAAGAAAATAAGTAAAACGGGTTGGGCGCTCTTAAGTATTACTTTTTACATGTATAACAAAATGTGACCCGTCGTCACATTGTGCCAAAACTAGGTCAACCTTAACAAACGCATTTGTCGTATTACTCACGTAATTCCATTTGTGAGCTTTTATCCCACTTTATACGAATAATACATTTTACAGTTTTTTTTTTAATGCGAGTGAATTAGACTCGCGAGTGTTCTTTATTATTTCAAAGAGGTGGCTCAAATAATATTTGTGTATATATGTATTTGTAGAAACCCACATATCCACAGGGGAAAAATACAAGGTCCATTCAAATATTTTAAGGGCTGGGTCCCATAGTTCAAGGAAACGCTTTAGTCGCAAATTTTAAGAAATCAACACGCAATTTTTTTTTTTTTTCATACAAAATATTTTTTTTTTTATTAAAATCTATAAATCAGCTGTTTTGATCGTCGAGGTCAGCCTAGTATCCATAGTAGATAATAGTAAAAAGTTGTTGGCCAAGAAAGTGTTTATTTGTACACAGGATGTATTTTTCATTTTTTATTTTAAATGTTCAGGACCAGATATCTCAAAAACTAGCGTGCCGGTTTTTTTATTTTGCTTCTAAAGCATTTTTCTAGCTTATGGGAGTAAGCCTTTAAAATATTTGCGCTTAATTTAAATTGTATCCTGGAATTAATCGCTTCATAATGTGAGTGACTTCACAATCTTATGAAGCGATTAATTCAAAGATTCAAAGATCTTTGAATCTTTGAATTAATCGCTTCATAATGTGACCGATCATTTCATAAAGTCATGAAGTTGATGGCCTCACCACTCGCCGCCATTGGCCTCCTCTCAAACAACAACACGCTTTAATAGCGCTTACACATGTTAAGCAACCCCGGCGCAGTCCCCATGGTGACGGGTGACCGCAATTGGCATAAAAATATCTCGAGCTCCTCTGTACTTTGGAAGGCTGGTAAAGCCGTTGATCCAGGCTGTCATAATTGATGGCAGTCGTTAGCTTTGTCAGATGCCTGCAGGCAGATTGTAAAATCTGACCCCAGTGTTGGCCCCTTACACACACGAAAGCGCACAAACAAATATCTCATGAAGTGTTTCTATTTATTGGGATGGAAAATACCAGTTGCCCCATCATGATATGATCTGGTCAGATTAATGACTAATCAGCGTTTGACGATATGAACAGTTAAACGCACGACAACCTCATAATATGGCCAAGCATTAGTGATCATTGAATTAGAGAAAATATGGAAGCGTAACTCGCATGCAACTAACAATTCAATATCAGTCCTATTTCCGCAAACAAACTTAACTCAAATCACAACGAAAAACTTACGCACTCATAGACGAAGCTAGTTTGCGATTGGTCGCGTCAAGGTCACGGGGCGGTGTCTACATATCTAATGAACGCTATGGTGTTAACATAACGGAGGTAGGTAGGCTAGCAGCTCGCCTCGCTCGCTATGATAAGCTACTCCAGTGTCACTATTCCGTCTTTCCTTGCGTTTCCTGCACTACTTTACTACACAAGAAGTATTTCTTTTCTTCATTCGTTAAGATTTTGCCGATGTTCATAAAAATGTGTCGCTAAATGCTTTTGTCGACTCGTCCTTCCGACACGGAGCGCACGACAGACTAGTTCGCGAAAAAATATACTTTTAAAGTCCCGACCACTTTGACCTACTTTTTCGTAGTTTTTGAGCGCAATGCTGCTCCATAGTTTTTCTAATTCAATAATTAGTGATCATATCGTAAAATAGTTACACTATCCACTGATAGAGGCGCTGATATCGTTTCGTTTCGGAGAATAACAATTAAAATTTCACTAGGTAGCTCTCGCCCACGACTCAACAATATCGAGCCCTCGGGAATAGATTATTTCTGGGAATAATTATAGCCATACAGCGTGTATACACAGTTTCACGATAATTGGTTCAGTAGTTTAAATACCTCGTTACCATAACAAGCCAGACTCATTCAGAAAACGAAACCATCGTTACGGATTTCAAAAAGAAAAAACGACAGGCATTAAGCCTATTAAAAGGATTTATGGAAAACTCCGTACAATACCATATTGCGTGCACATATACTCCATTGTTGTAATGCAATTACAATCAAAGAAAGTAATTATTAACATTTCAATGACGATTTACAATAGCGACAAAAGATTGCTTAGTTAAGAAATGTACCTAGGTATAATCAATAAAGGGAATGAGCAAAGATTTAAAGAATCAAAGTAAAAAAGGCTTATTACTGCATTGGTCATTATATACTAACTGATAAAAATGCGTGGAAGTTTATATAAATTTATTTTATGTTAACAATTTAAAACTATAGTATGAAAAATTGTGTTTAATGTAAACAATGTATTCAGAGCCCTTAAGGCACGTAGAGACCAAGTCTGGATTGAGTTTCTTTCGGCGTATTCTTCTCACCAGTGGTTGTTCCGAAACGCTAGTAGTATTTAAATTTTGCATATATTAAAAAAAATATAAGAAATAAAAATATGACGTTCAAAAAGATATACATGTATCCAATTTTGAATAAAAATCTTTGATTTTGACTTTGAATCATGACAATAGGCGATGCGGCTAGCAACCCATCACTATTTTGATTCCGTTTTCCACCTTTAAGACCACCAACATGCTAAACTAAACCGTAAGGAATAAAGACGATAATATATACAGGATGAAATTGAAGTCATCGGCAAACGTTTAAGGAGTGACTCTGACCACGAATCTGAACAACTTTCAATATGGGACCAACTTCGACATCGTGAAAAAATTATCTGCTCTTTCATACAAAAGTGGAATATGTACTTGGTCATAATCTATGGAACAGCTGCATAATCTTTGGAATTTCGGAGTAGGTCCCCTAATGAAAGTTGTTCAGATTTATGGTCTTTATAACTCCTTTAACGTTTGCAAATTTGTTGAATTCAATTTCAATTCAATTTGAATTTGAATTTAATTTCACCCTGTATATGTGTATAATCTTATATCATCAAAAAAATAAAAATCTGAGTATGTTTGTTAAGCTTTCACGTACTTACCATTAAGCCGATCATCATGAAGTAAACGCCGATCGCGGAAGCTAGCCTAGGCTATCCTGATTTATATTAAATCACTTAATACTATTTTACCGCGGTTGTAGGTCCTCGCCGTGTGGTTTCCGGCAGAGTAGAATAGGACCACTCCAAGTCTTCCCATGGATGTCGCAAGAGGCGACTTAGGAAATACAAGCTAAACAAAGGTCATAAACATCAATGATACCTCTCCAACCCGTCTGGCCAGCGAGGAGAGTGTAGGCCAGATCCACTGTCTGCTCTGGCCAAGTATGGCTCCGGTAGTACAGAGAGGGTCATACTTCTACAGTGGAGACTAAAAAGACCCTAGGTTCCTTACCCAAAGGATAAAAACGGGACCCTATTAATTTAACTCCGCTGTCCGTCTATCTGTCTTTCTGTCTGTCCGTCTGTCACCAGGCTGTATCTCACGAACCGTGATAGCTAGACAGTTGAAATTTTTACAGATTATGTATTTCTGGTGCCGCTATAACAAAAAATACTATATTATAAGAGAATAAAATAAATATTTATGGGGGCTCCCATACAACAGACATGATTTTTTTGCCGTTTTTATAGATAACGGTACGGAACCCTTCGTGCGCGAGTCCGACTCGCACTTGGCCAGTTTTTTGGGTTTGTCCAGAGCATGTTCACAAAAAGTCTATGTCTTGTCCAAGATTTTGATAACAAAAAAAGTCGTGTAACCTTTTTTATTATTTTTTTAACTTTTTAGAAAAGCTACTTCGTAAGAACGACTTTTTGGCTTAAGTACTTTTGCATACCTCTATTTATAACAAACAGAAGGAGAGAGCAAGCACTGCATCGGTTTAACTTCTGATAGTTCTGTTACAAAGAACGGTTATCTCCTGTAATATTTAGTTTGATAACGAAATGAATATTTAAGAGCTCTTTTATAAGTCTCTATTGTAATTTAATATCTTAATATAAAACTTTATTCCTACGCTCATCTTCACAGTGATCTTATTAATAGGGTTCTGTAATCTAATTCGTAGAAATATTAGATCTGTCATTGTATAAGTTACAATCACTTAATAAAAAGGCATAAATAAAATAAAATAAAATAAAATAGCCATTTATTCTACTACCCATAAAATAATACATTAAATAAAAGCGTTAGTGATACAAATGTCCGATTTATAATTATACATGTCAATATTAATCTTAGTTTAAATAATTAATTTAATGTCATTTTATATTAGGTACCATTATAATTACTATTGTTAAGATGTCATTTAGGATGTCGATAAGTGCAATTATTCCATTTTAAAAACATTTCTAGAGTTAATTTCTTTAGTTAACTCTCCCTAGGTAGTAGTCGCCTCTTTGGCGTAGGCCTCCCCCAAAGTTCTCCAACATGTTCGATGTCTGGTCTTATGCACCCAGTCCTGTCCTGCTTTTTTCCTAAAAATATCTCGCCATCTAGTTTTTGGCCTTCCTCTGCTTCTTTTATTGTTCCTTGGCAACCATTCTGTCATCTTTTTGGTCAGTCTTGAGTTGTTCATTCTGTATATGTGTCCTGCCCATTTCCATTTTAGTTGTCTTGTTCTGTACCTAACATCTGTCACTCGCGTTCTAGCTCTAATTTTTCTATTGTTAATTTTGTCTGATATTTTTATACCTAGCATACTCCTTTCCATGCGTCTCTGACATACAGCAAGTCTTTCTTCATCCTCTTTTCGTAAAGACCAGGTCTGACAACCGTATGTAATACAAGGTAGGATCGCTACTTCAAACAGTTTCTACTTGATTTTAATATTTACATCCTTGTTTTTCATTATTTCCTTTAGACTCCAGTACTTCTTCCATGCTAGAGCAATCCGTCTGAGCACCTCGTTTTCCGTACAATTTTCAAACGATACCAGATGTCCCAAGTAAATATAGCTTTGAACGTACTCTATCAACTGTTCATCAGCGACAATCTCTTGAAAAAGGCTGTTTGTTAATATTTTCGTTTTTGATGCATTTAGAACTAAGCCCACCTTTTTGCTTTCTATGACCAATTCGTTCAGCATGCATTCCAGGTCCAATGCATTTTCAGCAAACACGACAATATCGTCAGCAAAACGTAAGTGACTCAAGTACTCGCCATTAACATTCACTCCTTTTTCTTCCCATTTCAGATTTCTAAACACTGATTCGAGTACCGCTGTAAACAATTTTGGAGAGAGGGGGTCACCTTGCCTTACTCCTTTGTTAATGGGAAACTCAGGACCCTCCTTCTCCAACTTGACAGTAGCTTTGCATCTTGAGTACAAGTCACGCAGTATATTGATGTATTTCTCATGAATTCCTTGTTCTGCTAGTGCTTTCCAGATAGCATCATGGTTTAGGGAGTCGAAAGCTTTCTTGTAGTCTATGAAACATATGTAGAGTTCTTTATTGTATTCGTTTGATTTTTCTATTAGTTGTGTTACTACTTGGATGTGGTCAATAGTTGAAATTTTTTTCCTAAATCCTGCTTGCTCTTGTTGTTGGTTTTCGTCGAGTGTCTTAGTTATCCTGTTCAAGATTATCTTGGAGAAGATTTTATAAATATTTGACATGATGCTGATTGGTCTAAAGTTATTAAGATCGTCCTTATCTCCCTTTTTGTGTAATAAAATTATTGTGGATTTTCCCCATTGTTCTGGTACTACTTCACTTTCCAGGATGTTATTAAAAAGTATTTTAAGGGGTCGCTGAAGGGTTTCGCTGTAGGCTTTCAGGACCTCATTGATGATGTTGTCTTCCCCTGGTGCTTTATCATTCTTTTGAGAACTAATGGCATACTCTATTTCAGATCTTAGAATATGTTGCGGTTTTTCTTCGGGGTTGCTGTCGTTTGACCTGGATACTCCGTGCTGCCTTCCAGACTTCAAAGGACATGTGTAGAGTTGCTTGTAGAAGTTTGTTGCCTCATTTAGGATGTCTGGTCGTCTTGGTAGAGTTATCCCTGATTTGTTTTTTAGATTTACTGTCCATTCCTTTTTTTCTTTTAATTCTTTGTATGCCTTTTTTATGGCTCCTTTATTTTGTATAAAATCTTCAAGCACTCGTTGTCTACGTCTTTTTTTTTCACCTGTGATATTTCTGTTTATTTGTTTGCTTATTTCGGATATCTTTGCCTTTATTTCTTTTGTTCTCTGTTGACTATATAAAGCCTTCCTTAGTTCTAATAAATGTCTGGTTTCTGTAGTTCTCAGGTCGTTTTTTCGTTTATTATTCTTTGGAATTACCTCCATGAGTATGTCCATTTCTTTTAATAGGTTGTCATATTGTGTCTGGATATCAGGTTCTTGTTTTACTGCTGCAACAAATCTTTCTTCCCAGTGTTTTCCCTCTTCACGCGATACTATTGGTAAACTTCTAGTACATATACTTTTTTTGAAATATGGTCGTTTGCGTTTAGAATTCATATATAATTTACATATTATCATTCTGTGGTCGGAATTGAAATTTAATTTATTTATTATGTCAAAATTGTGCATGTCATTAGATTGGTTTGTAAGTATATAATCGATTTCGTTAAAAGTCTTTCCGTCTGGATGTCTCCATGTCCATTTATTATGGGGTTTTCTTTTAAACATGCTATTTACAATCTTAAGGTTGTGCGATTGTGCTAGCTCTACCAAGTTAAATCCATGTGGGCTTCTTTTTCCCCATGATGACTCACCAAATATACTTTCTTCCCCTGGTATCATTTTTCCGACCTGGGCATTGAAATCACCCATTATAATAAGATTGTTCTTGTTCACTAAATCTAGGGCTGTTTCAATTGACTGGTAGAACTGCTCAATGTCTTCATCTGAGTAATCTTCCGTAGGCGAATAGACTTGAAGTATGGTCCATTGTTTGTTATTGGTCAGTTTTATTTCTAAGATGGCAACTCTGTCTGATATCGCTCTCAGACTTATTATATTATTCTTGAGATACCTTTTGATCATAAATCCAACGCCATTGCGGCCCTTGGTCGCTGCTGTGTGATAAAATATGTATTCTGTATATTCCTCAATAGTTTCCGAGAACCGTCGAACTTCAGCCAAGCCTATTATATCCCACTTAATCTTTTTTATTGCGTTACTGAATTCAACTAAATTACTATCCGAGAGTAGAGTCCGCACGTTAAAGCTAGCTATATGCACGTGTTGTTTTTGGCCATGTGTAAGCTTTGGGGGGTTTTGGTCAAACTCCTCCGCGGTGACCAGCCGAATTGGAGGGCTTTGGGGGTGGAGGGGGCTACTACCTGTTAAGAGTTTTTTTGACGTGTTACAGAAGGTGATGTTGATGACGTTGATAAATTGTCGGAAGCCTGTGTCTGACGCATGTATGAGGTAATGTCTCCCTTGTTTTTCTTGGAGCTTTGACGAACGCTGCTTTCGGATTTTTCCGTATTTTCTACTCTAGCCTTAGGTGACTCCGACATGTATCTTTTGTTTGATCTTTTCCCCGAAGTGTAATGGTTAGTATGTCTGCTTTCTCCCAACTTGATGATTTTGTCATAGCGAAGAATAACATTTTCACCGGATTCTCTAGCTTTTGTCAACTCATCTTTGAGTTCTTTTCTCCTTTGTAACACCTTAGGAGGGAAATCTTCTTTAATATACATTTCGGAATTTTGTAAATGTTTCTTGTTTTTTAAGATTTCTATTTTCTTTCCTAAGGTAGTCAGGGTCACTACTATGGGTCTAATTTTTCCCGTTTTCTTTCCCAATCTTCTTACTGCTTCAATTTCCTCCTTCTGCAACTGTACTTTCATATGGTTTGTAATAATATTCAGAATAGCATTCTGCAACCCCTCATAGCCGTGCTCAGTTTCACTTACACCGAAGAAAACTATGTTTTTCTTTCTTATTTCTTTTTCTAAATAATCTATTGTTATTTGTTGTTGATCCAATTTCTTTTCCATTTGTTTTGTTTTTTCTTCAATTCTATCAAACTTTTCGTCTGTGTTTTTATTTATATCCTGTTTAATTCTCTCTTCCATATCTCTCATGTCTTGCCTCTGACTTCGCATCTCATCTTGTATCTGTTTTAAAATGCTCATAATATTGTTCTCCATTTTTACTACAAGTGGTGCCCTCTGTCAGCACACGCTTAGCCGCAATCGAAGAAGAGGTATTTGACAGGTCAGTCTGCTTTGCAAAAGCTTGTTAAAAGGTTCTTATCGGAGTCGGATTTACCTATTGCATGTATTTATTATTAGTAGTTCTGCTACTTGCCACTAGGTGGTGTTAGTTCTAAGTGCGTTATAGTTCTAACCTTCTTCGATAGATGGCGCTGAAATCTATTTGAGCCTGATTAGGTACTTTATTTACAATGCAATTTAGGTTATAAATTTATACCTATTATCAATCCTCTATTTTTAACACTTCTTTTTACTACTAAAGCAATAAGACTGACCTGATCTTTCTTTATAGGTGTTGTTTTTAGCTGGATGTCCTCTAATACTCCTTTGACAATAGGTAACGGTCGTGATGTTATTTCCGTGGTTTACTGCACCAACTGGAGGCTCCAAATGCTAATAACACGATTGTAGGTCTATTGTGGTATATGACAACTAAGTTTGCGCAATTTGTGAATTTTCGCGACGTTTAACAATTTTAAAATTTAAATAAACACAGAGCCAATGTTAACCTGAGCACACTAGCGCCCTATCTGAATAAAGAGGCATACTTCTATTTAAATGATTATTAATTGGGCAAAAGGGATTGGATAAACCTAGTAAAAAAAATAGTATTAGTAATTTATTTTTGAATATTTTATAATTTTTGTAATAATTGTTTAATAAATAAATAAAATAAATAAATATATACGGGACTAATCACACAGATTGAGTTAGCCACAAGGTAAGTTCGAGACTTGTGTTATGGGATACTAACTCAACGCTACTATATTTTATATTTTATAATAAATACATATATAGATAAACATCCAAGACCCAGGCCAATCTGAAAAAGATCATTTCCCATCTTGACCTGGCCGGGGACCGGGGGAACCCGGGGACTCCGTGTCGCAGGCTGGCGTTGACCGCTGCGCCACGGAGCTGTCAAAAACTAGTTAAACTTATTATTTACTTAGGGGCGTACTGGACTGAGTTGCTTTAGGCGTATTTTTCTTTAAAACTTAAACTTAATTTAATATCTTAATATAAAACTTTATTCCTACGCTTATCTTCACAGTGATCTTATTAATAGGGTTCTGTAATCTAATTCGAAGAAATATTAGATCTGTCATTGTATAAGTTACAATCACCTAATAAAAAGACATGCTTCTATTTAAATGATTATTAATTGGGTAAAAGGGATTGGATAAACCTAGTGAAAAAAATAGTATTAGTAATTTATTTTTGAATATTTTATAATTTTTGTAATAATTGTTATTAAATAAATAAATAAATATATAGGGGACAAATCACACAGGTTGAGCTAGCCCCAAGGTAAGTTCGAGACTTGTGTTATGGGATATTAACTCAACGATACTATATTTTATATTTTATAATAAATACATATATAGATAAACATCCAAGACCCAGGCCAATCTGAAAAAGATCATTTTCCATCTTGACCTGACCGGGGATCGAACCCGGGGACTCCGTGTCGCAGGCTGGCGTTGACCGCTGCGCCACGGAGCTGTCAAAAACTAGTTATACTTATTATTTACTTAGGGGCGTACTGGACTGAGTTGCTTTAGGCGTATTTTTCTTTAAAACTCTTCCGGGCAGCATCGGAACCGCAAGCTGCCAAAGCAACTGCGCTGGCTATAACCCGTGCGTGTTGAGTATGCCAATATGACCTTTGTCCAGTACTGGACTATTTTACGGTTATGATGCTATGAGCTAGCTCCACTGTAAGTTGTAAATTATATTGTGGGATACTAAAGTGGTGTAAATGTCACTCAGCCAATCATCATCATTTCGTGCAGGTGACACGTTTAATCGAATCGACCATGCACATCCTGGTGGCAGAGTTCTTCGGAACCGCCTATCGGCCCCTGACTTAGTTCCTTTAACGACTACCAGATGGCAGCCAGGACCAACGGCTTAACGTACCTTCCGAAGCTCGGAATCATCTTTATTATCAGACAATCAGGTGATTAAAGCCTGCAATGTCCTTACCAAACTGGAAGCAACTAAACAAAGTATGCTTTCGGGTCAACAGGCAAACGCCTTAACCACTGGACCACGGCGGCTGTTATACTCAGCCAATGAAAATGAGCAACCTTTCCTATGGGACCCAAGCTGGGAATTTAAGAATCGACATGTTCACACAAGTACTCGGCTGGCCCGTATATTGTACAAATATAAATCGATTTTTTTAAATCACATTATCGATTTTAATATTAAACCGAGCTATATAATATAATAGATGTGTTTTCAGCATTGGTCGCAAAGGTTAAGGGGTTCATATTGATGGGATGAGTTAGCCCTTTAAAGGAATGTCTAGGGTAAATTTGCAGTCTATACAGAATGTTGGGGTTATCACTTCTATCCTGCAAACCTTCAAATCAGCCGGTTAAAATAAACAACTTTACAACAACTCAATAAAAATTTCGGCATTTTCATATTTTCGAACGCTTTTGTATAAAAATGACGAAAAGTATTCGAGTTCCCATCATTGGTCTCATGGGAAAAGTTGTTCATCTCTACGGACTTTTGAAGGACGACGGTGTTGACGGTGTTGATAGATATGACTAGCTCCGTGGCGCAGTGGTCAACACGCCTGCCTGCGACACGGAGTGACCAGGTTCGATCCCCGGCCAGGTCAAGATGGAAAATGATCTTTTTCAGATTGGCCTGGGTCTTGGATGTGTATCTATATATGTATTTGTTATAAAATATAGTATCGTTGAGTTAGTATCCCATAACACAAGTCTCGAACTTACTTTGGGGCTAGCTCAATCTGTGTGATTTGTCTTATTTAATAATTAATAAAATAATAATAAACATGCAGTTCAATTTTCACAAGCAGGTACGAGATCCTTATCCTTACTTATAAATGCGAAAGTGAGTTTGTTTATTTGTTTGTTACGCTTTCACGCCGTAACTACTACACCGATCATCATGACATTTTGCATACAAGTTTTCTGAAGTACAGAGAAGGACATAGGCTACCTCTTATCCCAGGAAAAAGTACTATTCCCGAGGAATCGACATTGACGCGGGCGGAGCCGCGGGCGAAAGCTAGTATTTTATAAATAAGTATATTGAACTGAATTGGAAATGAAAATGGTGATTGAATACAATCAAAACCAACAAAGCTTTATGCTATCTAATACCTAGAGTGTAATTGTAATAAAAGCTACAAAGAGCAAGCACTGCATCGGTGTAGTAATTTCAAACTAGATTCTGTTACAAAGCAACAATGGATTCTCTCTCATTATATAAAATCGTTTCAAAATGAACAAAGGGAATATTTAACTACCATTTTAGCGCAACTCTATTCGAACAAGTCTATCAATAAATTATCACGTGCATCCTAAAGAGGTAGACAGAGTTTAAGATCATAAGAACCAAAAACCACCTCTAGAGTGTGGAAAATTGATACAAAATAATGGTGGGTTGCATAACTCCTCACCTCACATTTAGATAAAATATATAACTTAAAGGTGACTGACATAGTGATTTATCAACGCACAGCCCAAACCACTGGACGGATCGGGCTGAAATTTGCCATGCACGTAGATGTTATGACGTAGGCAACCGCTAAGAAAGTATTTTGATCAATTCTACCCCCAAGGGGATAAAATAGGGGATGAAAGTTTGTATGGAACTATACTTCTTAATGCGAGCGAAGCCGCGGGCAAAAGCTAGTTTAAAATGTATCTTTTTATCAAAAGAAGTAAACTGAATTTTATTAAGGGTACACTGAGGTACACTTCATCATCATCATCATCATCATCAACCTATACTAGTCCACTGCTGGACAAAGGTCTCTCCCATGGCACGCCACTGAGCTCGGTCTTGAGCTTTTCTTTTCCAATCACTGCCAGCAACCTTCCGTATATCGTCGCTCTATCTAGCCCACGGGCGTCCTACACTACGTTTGCCAAGACGCGGTCTCCACTCAAGTACTCGTTTTCCCCAGCGGTCATCGGTTCTGCGGCATATATGACCAGCCCAATGCCACTTCAGCTTACTAATTCTCTGGGCTATGTCGGTAACTTTGGTTCTCTGCCGGATCACTTCATTTCTGATTCGATCCTTCAGAGATACTCCGAGCATAGCCCGCTCCATAGCTCGCTGAGCGACTTTGAATTTGTGGACTAGTCGCACCGTGAGTATCCACGTCTCGGATCCGTACGTCATAACAGGCAGGACGCATTGATTGAAGACTTTAGTCTTCAGACTTTGGGGTATGGGCGACGAAAAGACCCGACGAAGTTTACCAAATGCTGCCCATCCCAGCTGTATTCTCCTATTGGCTTCCCTCTCGAAATTGTTCTTACCCAATTGTATTGTTTGCCCAAGGTAAACATACTCCTTAACAATTTCGAGATGCAATCCATTAACAGCAATCGGTTCGGGAGCGACCAGCTCGTTGAACATAACTTTGGTCTTGTCCAAGTTCATCCGTAAACCGATGCGTTGAGAGGAATCAGCTAGACTGGTCAGCATCTGTTGCAGGTCTTGCAGCGTTTCCGCAACAATGACGATGTCAACCGCAAATCTCAAGTGTGAGATGTGTTCGCCGTTGATGTTAATACCACGACCTCTCCAGTCCAGTGTCTTGAACATATCCTCCAGAGCATTCGAGAACAATTTAGGGGAAATAACGTCCCCTTGTCTCACTCCACGTCTTAGAGGAGGTACACTTCAGGTATCACCTTTCTGTAGAAAAGTACCTAGTTCAATTCTGTGATGTACACACGTGGTCCTAACGTACACAAATGATCAAGGATGTCATCAACAATTCTCCGGTCTCTGTCCGGTGGATGCAGGTATGGCATTCGGTACGCTCGCCTGGTCTCCCGAGCTGCTACTTGCTTTTCCCTCATTAATTCTCAATACCTTCATTCAAAAAATTCAAAATTCAAAACGTTTATTCGATATAGATTTCTTTAAACACTTATTAACTAATTGTTGACGTCAAAATTACTATATATATAAGTTTAATGCCGCTTCCAAAGCGGAGTGCAGAAGAAGCGGCAACAAACTGCACAGCGCATTTTCTCCAAAGGACGTCCAATCACAATTTTTGAAAACCTTAGAAACTAGGTTTATAGACTGAGTATACATTGGTTTAATTAAATGTCATGTTCAAATTGAATTAAAAAATAATGTCATATTATTGAAATGAATAACACCGAAATAAAACATGTCAAATTAAGTACCTACTACAATTAAAATAAAAAATATCATCTTTAAAAATATCACTTACAGAATATACCACACATTATAGTCATTTGTATACATACAGAATTACGAAGCGTCCACGCCAAGCTCAAGCCAAATATTCTTATCATTACTACACCTAATAACATTTCCTTCTCTAAAAATTTCATCCCAAATCCAGAAAAAACATAAATAATTATATAAATGATTTTGATATTGAAACCGTTAAAGTGTAAGGCTTAATTCTTGTCAACACTATTTCAGTACTATTAGTTTCCTTTGTATCTAGAATATATTTAATATCTTAATAACCAAAACCGACGCAGTGCTTGCTCTTTGAGACTATTGTTCAAATAATACTTTGAGACAGTGTTAAACAGCACAAAGCTTCTTTAGTAAACAGTTTTGATATTAAATTCATTTGATAAAATACGAGTACATTGCATTTGTGTGGCAATATTATGGATATATGTATGTGAGATTAAAAGCAGATTGCATTTAGCATAAAAAATAAAGGTAATTGCTGTTACTTCATTCGTTCGTATACATTTTTAGACTGTATCACCTCTCTTCCTGCACAGATTATATAATCCGGTCAAGGGTATGGGTAAATATCCTCAGAACAAGGACTAATATCTCAGAAATAATGTCAAATGCGATGAAGTAACCCATCACTATTTTGATTCCATTTGTCATCTGCCTGTTGAACGTCGCCTTTAGGTATTGTTCGCTGTAATAGGTACTTACATCTAACACAAAAACGCTGACGCGGCCCAGACACTGTGCCCGCGTTGCATCGAGCCAGTATCATTCCATCGTCCGACGCACATAGCATCATTTATATTCGTATAGATTAAATCAAAATAATAAACGTATGATTTTCGTGATTTATAGACTCTTATTTAGGCAAAGCACATCTTATTAGGGTCGCGTCCCCTATATTTCGTCCTTCGACCCGGATTTGAACCAGCGACCTATGGACCCGGCTGTAGAGGACGCGACCCTAATGAGATGTGCTTTGCTAAAATAATAGTCTAGAAATCACGAAAATCCTACGTTTATTACTGATGTAAGTACCTATTACATCAAACAGGTATTATATTCTCGAGCTCTATCTACCCCGTAAGGGATGTAGACCTGTAATCGTTTATAGTATTTTTATGAACAAGTATTAGGGTTTTAGAAAATATGTAAACCTAACACGGATGACATTATTTTTATTTTCTCATTGTTATTGATTTTTATAATTTTCAAATTTGCAAAATGCTTGAACTTTTTTAGCTCCAGCCAAATATTTTCAAATGAATTAGCAATGTATGCTTAACTCAAAAATGTTTTTGTATTCAGCCAGTCGAAGGAAAAGTTAGCTAAGCGAATTCAAACATTCATAAAAAAATATAATTAGTAGTGCACTTAGTTTACAGGAGAAAATATTATTTTTTTTATTTTTATTTTATTTGATAAGGCACAATCATATATAACAGAATATTAGTTACAATTTACTTAAATCTAAACATCTTATTAATTCTGCAATCCTAACGAAGATTGTACACAGCACTTATGGTAAATAATACACATGCAAACAGTTATATCAAAGAAAAACAGAAGAAGTAAAAAACAAATATATATATAAAAATTAATAGTAGCATTCAAAAATATATGGTTTTAAACAATTTCTAATCCCTTAGAGAAAAAGATTTTTTGAACCTTAATTAACTATCAGCAAATAAGTCACATTGAATAGTATTACTTACTATACTTACGAATTATTTACTATAACTTGTTCCTTTTCCACGACTTATGTTACTTAGTGTACGGTGTAACCTGAGAGAGTCTCGTAAGTCCCGTTTATATACATAATTATGTGTTTAAAGCGCGAAAGTTTAAAAATGAATAAAGTGTTTTTTTTTTTTCTAAAATCTGATATCAATTTATGTTGATTGTAGTGAGTACTACTTACCTATATATAGTTCGGCACGAAAAGCTTATTTACTAATGACAGGTATGCTAATTAGTGTACTGAGCTAATCTAGCTGCTCTGTGGTCGCATGCTGTGTGGTTTGTGGCCGCAATACAATTATGTTTGTGAATGCTACTTTGTGCCATTAGTACTCAATGTGATACATTCATATTATAGTAAGATTTATACTCGTAAGTGAATTAATTAGTAGCTATTTTTAGTATTGTAATCATGTTTTATTTTTTACCTTTACCAAGCTGATCTGAAAAAAAAGCCAAGTAAGATTCGGAATCGCACACTAAGAGTTTCGTATCACCATATAATCATGTCTCTTGCATGGACTCCCATTAAATTTTCAATATTGTTTTGAGCGAGTCCATTCACAATAAGACCAGACAGACGTGACGTCATACACATGTATGACGTCACGTCTGTCTGGTCTTATTGTGAAACGACATCGTTTTTATTTGGGTGACATAAAAAATACAGACAAATCAGAGATATAGGTATATTATAGATAAATTGAGAGGTTTGATCGGTAGATAAGTTGAATATTGCGTTAATGGGAATGGCATATTATATACTAAAATGAATAAAAGAAATAATAAAATAATAAAAAATATATATTTAAATTTGGATATCGTGTATACACGCCCTCCAACATGCTAAATGTGGCCATAAGGTCTTGCAGACCTTATAGGCTCTGTTTACCCCGCAAGGGAAAACGACGTGATACTATGTATCTTTTATACGATCTCTATTAGTGGCATAAAAATATATTGATTTATTTATTTATATTAGGGAAACATACAGTTATTATAGTTAAACAAAGTAAAAGATATATAAATAATACTTAAACCAATTAAGTTTCCTCACTTAACTTATACAAACTATCGAACAGAACAAAAAACTTTAAGTAAAATTAATCGTTATCAACAAAAGATAACCAAAATTCTACTTACATTTATGACTTTAAATCTTTTTTATACAAAGCTATGGATGTCGAAAAAATATCTAAATTATTATGAGAAATGTTGCATTTATGGCAAACACGATATAAAAATGTGTTTGTAGTATAACTAGTTCTGGCTAATGGAACATAAAATACAGTTCTTATTCTAGAATTAGGACGATGGCATCTCAATCCTATATTGGTAACAAGATAATTAGAGTCTACATAATAACGTAAAAGCTTAAAAAGAAAGAGTTGATCTTTTTCCTTGCGACGGTCACATAATGTTGGCAAAGGGTTAAAATTATTATTAGGAAAATTTTCGAAAAACTTTAAGTGCTTGGTGAATTTTCTTTGAATTTTATCAATCATATTAATATAGACATTATACTGGGGATTCCAGACGGTCGAAGCATATTCCAGCACTGGACGAACAAATGAAGATTCAAGATTCAAAGATTTATTCAGAAAATAGGCCTTTTCAGGCACTTTTTCACGTCAATTCACATTTAAAATTAAATAATACTTATTATATTATATTCAAATTATTAATTATTGTTTAAAAGCTACAAACTACTAGCGTTTCGGAACCGACCACTGCAGAGAAGAAGACGCCGAAAGAAACTCTTCAACAGTATTGGTCGCCTACTTGCCTGAAGGGCTTTGTATGATATTTAATATTTTTCTTTTCTTTTTTTTTGATGTCATGTTATATACAATTTTAATTAACATATTTTTGTGGAACACGTTATGTTAGCGATCGAGCGTGCAACAACAACAGATATGATAAACAACAGATATGATAAAAGTGTCAAAGAGGCCGAGCAGACCTGTCCCCCCTGGCAGCACCCGTTCACGAGTTGACGCATGGATCAGCCATCGCTGAGCTCAACCATATTAGAGGGAACTCGACGACCCGACACACAACGCCGCCACCAGTTTGAACATTTTAGTGAGCATGACTTACTCGATCTCAAGCACAAAACTCGAAAACTAATTGTCGACACTCGTTGACCGCAAACATATACATGTTTTACAATTGAGAGTTTATTTTAGACAATTATACAAAATAAAATAGCAGCAACAAAAAAAAGAAAACAATTATAAGTAAAATTAAAATAAAAGCGTTTAGAGAAGTCCTGCATATCACTCGAGGTCTCGACTCCAAGCATTCTTATCAACGAAATAATCATTAATGCCATAATAAGCTCTTTTCAATAATATATTTTTTGTAACGTCTTTAAACTTCGGAAATGGCAAAGCTGTAATATTGTCAGGAATTTTATTATACAAACGAATACTAAGCCCTAAGAATGTATTCATAGTTTTCTGTAGACTAAAAGCTTCATTAACTAGTTTATTTTTGTTTCTAGTATTGTATGTATGAACATGACAATTCTTAACATATTTGTGAATATTTTGATGTACGTGCAGTATATTAGCAAGAATGTATTGTGACGCAACCGTTTCGAAACCGTCCAGTTTCCTTAAATAACTCTCGAAGAGAATCCCTAGCCCCTAGTTTATAAATTGATCGAATAGCACGCTTTTGCAGAACGAAAATGCTGTTGACGTTTGCACCATTTCCCCAAAGCAATATCCCGTAAGACATTATACTATGGAAATAGCTAAAGTAAACAAGACGTGCTGTTTCGACATCTGTCAGTTGTCTTATTCGCCAAACAGCGTATGCCGCGGAGCTTAGTCTACCAGCAAGAGCTGTAATATGTGGACCCCATTGTAACTTTGAGTCGAGAGTTATTCCTAGAAATTTTATCGAGTCAACAAATTCTACCACTTCATCATTAACAACTATTTTTGTGGGCACATGCCTAACATTAGGGGTACAAAATTTGACACATTTAGTTTTTTTTGCATTTAGCAGGAGATTATTAGCTGTAAACCAATCTAATACCTGAGCGAGAGTGTCATTTACATCGTCAAAATTTGTCTTGTTTGTGAAGTATATAAAAGTATACGTGTTGAATTTAATTTGAATTCTCTGCCCGTTCTAAGAACGAACCCCAGCATTTTATAGGCTTTAGATGTGATTTTACTAATGTGATAGTTAAAAGAAATTTTGTCATCCATATAAACACCTAAATCTTTCATTACAGATACTCTACTTACGAGTTACTCGTATTTGTTCATTATTCAAGATTTTTTTTGATCCCGATATTGGTCCCCGCTGTCAACAATGATGGCAGTCGTGAACTATATTAGATACATTTAAGCAGCTTTAAAGATACTGACACCAGTGTTGGCCACTAACACCCACAAATATATATAAGTAATAGTCAGATCGAAGTCTACGAATTTTTTTAAGATAATTTTCCAACATATTTCCTCCACTTCATACTTGCAGTCTATCAGCTCTGCAAACATCTCAAGCCGGCGGAGTGTTAAGCGGTAAAATGAGAAAACTATGCAACTCACAGATAACCGTAGAAATAGACGACGAAATACAGTTTCATTAATAACCGGCCAAGAGAGTCAGATTCGCATATGAAGAATTCTAGGTCCTTGACCTAGAATAATAGATTATAAAAAAATAAATTAGAAAAATAAGATTACACATTATTTCATTACAAAAAAATACGTACGATTTCGTTTTTATTATTTATTGTTAACAATAAATAATCAGTATCAGTTAACAATAATTAATTGTTCGGTTTTTATTGACCGAGCGAGCGAAGCGAGCGAGGTCTTCAATTCAAGTTGGGGCGAAAAGACATTTTTTGTAAGTATGTATGTATGTATATATGTTTGTTCCACGATAACTTTAGAACCAATGCTCAAATTAAGATGAAATTTAGAATGTGTATAGGTCTTAAAAATACAATTTTCAAGTTCGTTGGGCATCAAAATCGGTTCAGCGGTTTACGAGATATTTATATAAATGTTAAAGAATTTCGCGAAATGAAAATTGAAAATGACGTTTAGGCTGAATATGTTACAAGATGGCGCTGAAATTTATTTTAATTCTACATCTTGAAGGTTACCACAGCCGCCGCTAGGTGGCGGTATGCCTGCTTTGTCCATACTTTGTGTATTTAATTTAATTTTAATTCACAAAACATGAACAATTATAAACTAGAACGGTACTTTCTCGTATACATATACTTATCAAATGGTTGGCTCAGTCGCTGTACGGTAGTTACCCGATCGAAAAGATTAGACCTCGAGCCGCGCAAGAAAATTTGATTTTTCTATGATTGCAAATATTTCTTTCGCTGTCTGTTCCAAGTTTAATTCCAAGTGACTTTCTTATTTTTCATTTACAACATTTCGTTCCTTTAGAACAGAAAAATACCAGTCCACGAAAATTTCCATAATAAATTCTTGTTAGTTCCAAATTTCTCCAACAGATGGAGACATAGGTCCAAAAATGCGTAGGGATATTTTAATAAGTTATTATTTATATTTAATTTCAAGCATGTATATGTTTGTTCGGGTTTAAGCCTGCAACCAAAAATAAAATCAGTAATTTACAACCAATTTAACTGCAATTTCGCATTGTACATAACTTTATGGTGGAGGAAGATAATTATAAAAAATCACTGATCTGATTTGAAGATGATGAGCTATTTAATGATGAACATCCCGTTTACAACATTTTACAGTTTCAATCCTTTCACAATTAAAGCTGATAAAAAAACCGGTCAAGTGCAAGTCGGACTCGCCCACGAAGGTTTCCGTACCATTATCCATAAAAACGGCAAAAAAATCGTGTCTGATGCATGTGAGCCCCCTTTAATATTATTTTTATTTAATTATTCATTTTTAAAGGATATAAGGTATATTTCGAAATATTCTATGAATATTTCAATCGTCTACCTGTTGCCGTTATCAATATCGAGCAAAAACAAGCAAAAAGTCACGTTTGTTGTATGGGAACCCCCTTAAATATTTATTTTATTCTATTTTGATGTTTTTCCTGCTATAGCGGCAACAGAAATACATCATCTGTGAAAATTTCAGCTGTCTAACTATCACGGTTCATGAGATACAGCCTGGTGAGAGACGGACGCACAGACAGACAGACAGACGGACAGCGGAGCGTATTAATAGGGTCCCGTTTTTACCCTTTGGGTACGGAACCCTAAAAATGAATAAAAAAAGTAGTGTAAGAAGAAACTATTCCGCAACAGACACAATAAAGACAAAGAAATGGGATTCGGTGGGCGAAAGATAAATACAGACGTAGAATCCAGACGTACGAAAACCATATTTGGAAGGCAAAGCCGAAGCATAGAAAGTGGAGTATGGGAGTGCAGCACTCTGCGAGAGAAACAAAGCCATATGAAAAAGGAGCTGGGGGGTTGTCCGGACAAAACAAGCCAGAAAATTGATACGTATGAAAACCAAAACTTTTAAAGTATAAAGCTCAAGCCGAGTAAACGGGGGTAATATGTCTATCGGGGCTTAAAAAAATTAAACATTGACGGGTACACATCAAAACCACATAGGTTTATATTATAAAGCAAAACACATATGTCTCGTTTTTAGAACCTTAATCATCATTATCATGCCGACCGAAGCTCAGTTACCCGGATACGAAACTAATAAATGACCTGGCATTTTATATTTCTGTTCCCTGAATTTTAAGTCGCACGCCTATTAACATTTTAAAACACTCAAAAACGCCTGTGGAATATTTGGTACGAAAATTATTTTTCTAAAATGTCTAATGTTGTGATTCCGTTAATAACCATAGTCGTTCAGGTATGACGAAACTGTTACATTTATTTGTCCCTTAGTGAAATTATATTTATTTTTCTGTGAGGCGTAGTCAAATTTTGCTCGATAGTGCAACGCAGCTCTTCAGCTACACGTTGCACTATCGAAAGCTAAACGCCTCACAGATGTTGTATTGAAACGCGGTTTTGATTTTGTCATATTATTTAGATGAAACTCGTACATTTAGGGATTGCAAGGGAAAAACTATTTCAACTATTCGTGCAACAGTAATAAAAAAGGGGTCTAACATTGTATTTTAGTTTATTTGTTAGGATAGAAATTAATGTTAACTATTAGTACAAGAAAGTAAGGACATCATGTTTATTGTATGTTAATTTGAAATAAGTCGTGGTGAGTAAAATAAGAAGAGTGCTTTGAAGTCATCTAAACAATAGCACTATAACAACATGCTTATCAAAATCAGTATAATAGTGGCTAGCTCACGCAAATATCAGGAAAATTAAATAATCGCGAGGTCCACGTTCGCAGCGAACTACTAGTTATTTATTGTTAACAATACTAACAATCACGAAAAACAGAGAGAGAGACACATTCTGTGATTCAATTAAGTCTCTACCTATAACGGTTTTGGTACAGCCTGACAACCAAGACAAGGTACAGCCTATTGCTAACTCAGTGTACAACGTTTTGACAGTCATTTCAAAATACATTACGTTTTATATATTTTAAATAAAAATAGGCAATCATACGAAAGCCGTAATGTATTTTGAAGTGACTATCAAAACGTTGTACACTAAGTTTGCAAATAGGCCGGCTGGTGACGCATGGATGAACAGCGAGGCGAGAAAGCATAGTAATAGAGACCCGTTCATACGTTTGAGTTAAATTCATTACACATATCTCTTACATATAAATAGCCAATTAATTTTTGTCGATCTCTATTCATGAAAATTAATTCACATGATGACAACTTTAAATATACTAATTGATTATTTTTGCTATTGTCTTCTGGGTAATAGTCTCACACTAGTCAATAATCTACTTACAATGAAGGCTTTTTTTTAACAATTCTTTCTTACCTATACAAAACCAAGATCAAAAGAGATCGATAAAGATATCCAGTCTTATTACAAGCTAAGACTAACTTAAGAATCTGGTTTAAACTATTATAGTAGTCTTTAGCTTTTGAATATTAATTAAATATATAAATATTACCAAATTTTTTATTGGAAAAATTACAAAGGCCTTTTTTCTCAATAAACCATTTAATTTGATGGATTAAACTTAGTATTAATTTGAGTTTGTGTTTTATAATAAGACGGTTTAAGACTAAACAAGACATAAAAAACAACGGGTTGCAATCCGAGAGTGCCGGCAGAAGTAAAAACTCGCCTTTGCGGCGGTCTTAAATCACGTGTCCGTCTTACGAATTTTCGACGAGGTCACGTGTCCTGTTCCTGACGCGAGTTTAACATTTTTAATCATCCCAAAAATTGCACAACGCCACTAAAGAAGTTTTCACTTCAAAAACCTAACCCTAATGCATGTGATGTCTATTTCATTAGAGGTGTATCGTGCAGCAACATTCCGGACCAAGAAGTACCGCCGCGCTGATGCTCGGCTATTACACACATTTTCCGATAGCTATTATTTCTCGTAAAGGAATGGAGCTTACAACAGATACTGTTTATACAAGCTTATATTCAACTTGCATGCTTATTATGCGTATTGTTTCGGTAATGTTTCATTCAAAATATTTTAATTTATCCTTGACAACGAGTGTGAATAAAACTGCCGGTATATAATATTTCGGTAATTTTTATTCACAAAATAATAGTGGTAAGTCCCAAAAGTCCCGTAGTATTAATAAATACTGCAGGCATATCTAGATAATATGTAGTCAAATTTCTAAGATTGAACCAAAACGTATTTGATTTTTCTACAGTCAGTTCAGTAATTGGTAAATTAAATACACAAAAGATAGCGAAACAAATAGAGAAACAGACAAAAATATTCCATTCGATTCACAGCGTCCACTACGTTGAGAAATAAAGATTTCTGTAAAAGAATTTGTTGTACAAACACAATGCTATTAAAAATTGTAATAGGGATATTTTCTTACAAACAACAGTAAATTTATAAGGTTCCGTAAAAGGTTAGAAAGAATCTTTACAGGATTACTTCTTCGTCGGTTTTGAACTCATAACTTATTCAGACTTTAAATCCTTTAGAGATGTGAAAAAGAAATAACCTGAGAAGTCAATAAAAAGCAAAAAAAAACTCTAATAAGTAAACAATAGCCGTGTGGTTTCCGGCAGAGTAGAATAGGACCACTCCTAGTCTTCCCATGGAGGTCGTAAGAGGCGTCTTAGGAAATACAAGCTAAACAAAGCTCATAAACATCAATGAGACCTCTCCAACCCGCCTGGCCAGCGAGGAGAGCGTAGACCAAATCCTCTGTCTGCTCTAGCCAAGTATGGTATATCCGGTAGTACAGAGAGGGCCATGCTCCTGCAGTGGAGACTAAAGAAACCTGATGATGAAGTTTTTGACCTTCCCTTTAAGAGGTGACTTGATAAATAAAAGAATTGATAACCATCTGCCTCCGCGGTCCAGTGGTTAGGGCGTTTGCCTGTAAACCCGGGGGTCGTGGGTTCGATTCCCACGGGAAGCATACTTTGTTTAGTAGTTTTCAGTTTGGTTAGGATATTCCAGGTTTGAATCACCTGATTGTCTGATAACTAAGATGATTCCGTGCTGCGGAAGGCACGTTAAGACTTGGTCCCGGCTGCCATCTGGTAGTCGTTAAAGTAACCACGTCAGAGGCCGAAAGGCGGTTCCGAAAAAATCTGACACCAGGTTGTGCGTGGTCGATTGACCTTGTCACTTACTCAAAATGATGGCCTCCTTCTTTTTTAAGTCGGTCAAAAAAATACGGAACCCGCAGTGCACCAGTCATATTCCAACTTGCCGCTCTTTCGCAAAAATCTCTGGCGCTATACTTTTTGCTTCATTTAACATTCCAGGTATTTCTTTCACAATTCTCAATCTAATACAATTCCTGGCGAAGAGCTATCTCTGTGCTCTGAATGAAGTATTTCAATATTGTTTTAAAAGCCTTTTTTAAGTAGTAGGTTTGGTTTTTATATTTCTGAAAAGCTTTTTTGTCTTTAAAACAAAATGAAAGAATTTTGTTTAATTTTTTTTCTTTTAAAATAAACACTTGTTATATTATGTAAATTTTTATCAACAATTGATAATTTTTCTGATAAAGAGCTGTCTTCAAACAAACTGTTGAGCCTATTTTAGAATTTTTCATGCGACCAAGAACGAGACTTTACCAATTAAAATAAAAATAAATATTTTTCAAATCTATACATAAATATATACATATTATCACACATTTATCCCTGACGGGGTAGACAGATCCTAGAGCCATAAGACCCAAGTGCCACATATATATATATAGTCATCAATCATCATCATTACCTGTAATGACGATATTTTCAAAGAAAATGGAGGTGTTTTTGAATTCCTTAGCATTAGTCCCCCATAAGAGTTATCCGTTTTGACAGGCTGAGTTACCCCTTCTTAGAAAAGTCGGTGATCAATTTTAACGTTATACTAAACCAAAAACACAACCCCGTCTAAGTAAGTTGGGTAATAAATACCGTTTACATCCGGGTCTTTGATCTATCACTCACGTATATAGCAGTTCCTCGGAATATCTTTTATTTGATATAAAAACAAAGTTACAAGAGAGAAGATCTTTGCAAAGACTTTTTCCCAGAACTTGCTATTTTAACTAGCTTTCAGGTTGACTTTCTGAGAATTCTTTCTTAGGTTTTATCTACATATTCAGCGTGTAAAATAACCATTGGCATTTCTTTAGAAGACTCAGTCTGCTAAAATGAACAACTTTTCCGATGGGGCCAATGCTGGAAACTCGAAAAAAACCTTTCCATACTAAAGTGTTAGGGGTCCCATCAATTTGAATGACAATTAGAAAGTTCTCTGCATTGGTCATTTAGGAAAAGTTGTTCAGTTTGACGGTCTGGTGGTAAATATACACGATGTATGGATGAGAAGTGTGATATTAATCCACTGCTGGACAAGGGCCTTCCAAGTATTCTTTGATCCATGGGAGGATATTGCCATAGTCACCACGCTTGGCAGGCGGATTGGCGAGCGCAGTCTCCTTGGCTTCGTGTGCTTCCAACGCTGCTACCCATCGCGAGCATTTTTAAGCTGGGGAAGGAAAGAAGCTTGTTGGATTTGGGAAGGGAATTATGGTATTAGGATACTACTCACTCGGATAAATGGGGGAAAAGCAAGTAGTAGCTATGGAGGCCGGGCGCGCGTACTTAATACCATACCTGCAATAACAGGATGGCAGGACAGGAACTTGAGGATGACATCTCTGACCAAATTCTTTGACTCACCTTTATTTAGTTGGAAAAGCCGACTTGTTTTGGTCTGTTACGAAGACCATCATCAGGGCGAGTGTTAGGGGTGGTAACATGGCGGTTTTGCTTTCCTCAGCACTCAGTAGCCACCGAATCTAGTTGGCCCCGACTGAATCGTGAGTAACCGTGTTTTTATAACGAAAAGGACGTCTTTCTAGTAAGTCAAAATCGCGCACTCCGGGCTCCAATGCATTACAGCAGGGGATAGAACCAGATGAATGCTCCGATGAGAGTCTCTCACTGGAGTGTTTATGGACTTAAGTCTGGGGTCCGAGATTTTGAATTACTAGAAAGACGTCCTTTACGTTAAAGAAACACGGAATGGCGTAAAAGACAGAAAAATGCGAGGGATAAAAAGGGATGAAACGCATATTTTTTTTGTTGTAGGACGACAAACGAGCAAGCGGATCACCTGATGGTAAGTGATCACCGCTGCCCATGGACAACTGCAATACTAGGGTGTGACAGGAGCATTGTCAGCCTTTCAAAGAGTTGGGGGAAGGAAATGGGGAGGCGGCCCATTCAGCAATTCATTTTCTGTCTTTTACGCCATTCTTTCATAAATATAGCAATTTGAAATCTTATCGTTGTACAAAGTCCGTGTGCAGCGATAACTAGCAAAGTTGTAGGACAATAAAAATACGACGCTAACAAGAGCTTGGATGTGAAATAGTTTTTGCAACAACTTGTGCAATATCGGGCATTAAGCTTACAACGCAGCTGCACTTTAACTAAGGTCATATATTGCAGTAATAGGTATTATACAATATAAAGTTTATAAAACTCATTCATTTCGTGTAGGTGACGCGGTCAATCGATTATGCATACCCTGGTGTCAGAGTTCTTCGGAACCGCCTCTCAGCCTCTGACGTGGTTCCTTTAACGACTACCAGATGGCAGCCGGGACCACCGGCTTAACGTGCCTTCCGAAGCACGGAATCATCTTTATTATCAGACAATCAGGTGATTCAAGCCTGCAATGTCCTAACCAAACTGGAAACAACTAAACAAAGTATGCTTCCGGTGGGAATCGAACCCACGACCCCCGGGTCAACAGGCAAATGCCTTAACCACTGGACCACGGAGGCTGTTCAAAATAAAAGTTATAAAAAAACTTTTATTAAAGTAATTAATAAAAGTTTTTTTTTATAACTGCGAATTTTTGTGCTCTACGCGTAGTGCGCCATTTTATATTTGTTGTGAAGTTACATACTCGTAGCTTACAACTAGCGTATGGTCACGACGCATTTAACGATGTATCATACGTCAAAAGGAACAAATAAACAACATACGTTGCGGTCAAAGTTTGGTGAGTTTGTTATGCAGCGCCCTCTTTTTTTATGTTATAGGACGGCAAACGAGCAAGCGGGTCACCTGATGGTAAGTGATCACCGCTGCCCATGAACAACTGCAACACCAAGGTGTTGCAGGTGCGTTGTCGGCCTTTTAAGGAGTTTGGGGAAGGAAAATGGGAGGGGGGGGGGGGGGGGGGGGTAAGGATGGGCTGGCAGCATTGCCACGTTGGATGGCAATGCTTATCCTTTGAGCCAGGTAATTGCCAGCCTTTTGGTCGCGGGATACCTCGATCAGTCTCTTTGACAGGAAGTCAAAGAGACGATGGGCTGATGGACCCCACGGACCCATTGTTTCTTACCCAAAAGGTTCAAATATGTAGCTGTCTCCGATACCTACATACTTGCGCCTTTTGAGGCATTCCGCTGCGGCTGCTGCTGTACCGGCCTTTGACTTGGTGACCTGAACATGAGACGGCACTAAGGTATCAACGCATGTAGCATCCCATACCAAAGGCCGCCCCAATCGCCAAGGCACCAGAGTCGTTCCATCCGGTCTCTTACCATCATCACGGACCAAACCATAGGTTCTAAAGCAGCCGGTATATTGGTTGCAAGAGAGCGGTGGATAATATTGTTTAGGGCGGCATGACGCCCCAAACGGCCGGCACTCCTAATCTATACATATAATAAAACAGTAAAAATATTTTGTCTGTACATTATGAATTTTTGACTGAAATGGATAGAGGGACACTTAAAAAGAATAATAGAAAGCAAAAAAATTTTTTTCGAATTTCTTGTCTGTCTGTCTGTCTGTATGATCACGATTATTTCCGAAAATACTGAACCGATTTACTTCAAACTTTCACCAATTGCTTTGTTTTAACTCAGCAAAACATTTAAAGTTTGTTTCATCAAAATCGGTCCAATAAAAAAAAGTTATCGTCATTTGAATGAACTCAAGGTATGAGTTTGCCTGCAAACATATTATAGCAAAAATAAAAGAAAATAATAAGTGACATAAGAAAATTAAAATCCAAAGTCAATCATCATCATTATACGACAGCATTATACCTATCCATACTATCCATAGTAATCCATACTAAAAAAAAGGAGAAGCTGACTGACTGACTGACATATCAACGCAGGGCCTAAACTATAAGGGCTAGGAACTTGAAATTTTGCACAGGGGTTTCTTTAATAATGTAGGGGAGCACTAAGAAAGGATTTTTGGATATTCATCTCCTAAGGGGGTAAAACGGGTTGCAAAGTTAGTATGAAACTTTGTCGCTTTTGAAGTTATTAGAACGAAATTCAGCATGAAGGTTCTTTACTGAAAGGCATGAAACACGAGTAAAATATTTTTCTCAAAAATCATCCCTTAATAGGGTTGGGGACCATCCCATAATAAGGGTATAACGGGGATGCAAAGTTAGTATGAAACTTTCTGTTTTGGAAGTTATTCAATTTAAATTCAATATTAAGGTGTTTCATTGAAAGTCATGAAATAGTATACTAATAATGTATTCCGGGTAATTCTACTGTTCCTGAGAAATCGACACATACGCGGGGGGAGCCGCGGGCCAAACGCAAACCTGCCTTTGTATTTCTTTATCTATATATCAATGCACAGCCGAAACTACTGTGCCCAGAAACTTGAAATTTGGCACAGGAATTATTTTTATGATGTAAATGAGCACTAAGAAAGGATTTTTAGAAAATCAAAGGGGGTGAAGTTTTATGAAATTTTCTCATTTCTGGACTTAGAAGTTTGAAAGTAGGTACACAAGTTCTCAATTAAAATTAAAAAAGATCTGTTTAGGTGAACCAGACAACTTTCTCCCTTGAAGGGGTAAATGGGGGGAATTTTTTTTTCATTTCTAGACTTAGAAGTATGAAAATAAGTATACACGTTCTAGATTACAATTAAAAAAGATCTTTGTAGGTGAAATGTACAAAATTCCCCCCTTAAGGGATAAAGGGGGGGGGGGGGGGGGGGATTGTATGGAAATTTTCACATTTCTGGACGTAGAAGTATAAAAATAAGTATATATGTTTACATTACAATCAAAAAGATCTGTGTAGTTAAAATGGACGAAATTTCCCCTTGAAGGGGTGAAATAGGTGAGGTAAAGTTTGTATGGATTTTTTTATTTACTTAGATATATGACAATAAGAAGTTTCCCATTACAATAAAAAAATATCTGTGTAGGTGAAATGGGCAAAATCCCCTCCTTAAGGGCTATTAAATTCCCCCTTAAGGGGAAAAAACCAGAGGGGGAGGGGTTTGAATGGATTTTTTATCATTTTTACTGTTCCCAAGGGAACGACATTAACGCGGGCGGAGCCGCGGGCAACAGCTAGTGCAAGATAAGCCGCGGTGACCAAAGCTATCGATGGTATCCCCACAGGGACAACGATGAGGGATTATGCACGTGGCGCCTAGTCGTAGCGCAGTTGCCAGACGGATTGATAGATCCAACGTGGCAATGCTGCCAACCTTTTGGGCACGTTGCCACAGAATGACGGTTTGCAGGGACTATATAATTTGTTAATATTTATATATTTTTTATTACTCTTATTAAATAATTAAAAGTAAGTCGTACATTCATAGGCCTAGGTCGCTGGTTCAAACCCCGCTCACATGGGATTTTTACCCACAAACTCACTTTCGCATTTATAATATTAGTATAGAAGATCGTACCATAGACTCCTGATGTTTCTAGGTCCCTTGTAAAGAGTAAGACTATTGACAAAATTTGAAGTTTAGTACCCATGACAATAATATATAATCATTATTGTTATGTACGGAACCTTCTAAACATAAATTAAAGACACTACCCAGAAAGTACCTAATATTCTAATTTCTTCTGAAAGGTAAATGATAACAACCAGAAAAGAGTGCTTGATTGTATGCAGTATAAAAACAAACCGGCCAATAGCGAGTCGGACTCGCGCAAGAAGGGGCCTGTATCATTATCTATAATATTTAAAATGTATGTAAATGCTGCTTGCAATTTGTCATTTAACTGTGCTTTTAGACGTTGCTTCGTACCAAATTTCAAGATTCTGAGTTTACGGGAAGTATTTTTGATTGTGTGGTTTAGAAGTTTGGTTTTTTAACAGTTCCAAGGGACAGTAAGATTTGAGTATTTGATATAAATTTTAGTTTAGCTTGATACCTCCATGCGTTCTTGAGAAAAAGGGATTTAACAGAATAAACAGACGGACAACAAAGTATTCCTATAAGGGTTCTGTATTTTCCTTTTGAGGTACGGCGTCCTAATTGTTGGTAATATTGTAGCAGGATGCATTTAGGATGGATTACGATATAAATGCGAGGTTACAAACAGAGTTATCTGAATGTAGATGTCGGCTTGAATGGCATGAATTGAACTCCGAAATTGTCGGCTAAAAATCGATACATATGAAATCGGCTTAACAGAATCCTGCGTCGATTTGGAGTAGAACCCTGCAGTGACAGTCTGTAATATTATAACGATTGTTACGTTACCGATTTAACAGAATGAACACCGTATACAAACAAACGCATTGTTTCTCCTTCTCACTCACATTATACTGTGGTAAGAGTGAAATGCACATAAAAATCCAATCTCTTTCAAAATCGGCCGTATTATACTACTTAACGCATTTGTCGGTAAGGCGGTACCAATTGTGAAATGAAAAATATTGAGCTTGCTCGAGCATGCAGCCGGCATGCGCGAGCAAGCTCCGTTGAAATTTCCAATTGGCGCCGCGTCAAACATGTCCGGACAGTTTTTTAGCTGCGGCAACGGAACCCTACGTGCGCGAGTCCGACTCGCACTTAGGCAGCTTTTTTCTCATAAAAAAACTATGTAACAAATTGTAAATTCCTTGGTGACCTATGTAGCTTTATAATTAGCTGGATCGTAGACCCGGGTCGTGGGTCGATTCCCACGGTAAGCATACTTTGTTTAATTGTTACCAATTTGGTTAGGACATTTCAGGCTTTGAATCACCTGATTATCTGATAATAAAGATGCCGTTGGTCCCGGCTGCCATCTGGTAGTCGTTAAAGGAACCACGTCAGAGGTCGAGAGGCGGTCCCGAAGAACTCTGACACCAGGGTGTGCATTGACCGTGTCACCTACTCGAAATAAATGAATGAAGCTGGATCGATTTTAGTTTGAGTTGTTATAAGATTTTTGTTGGTTGTAAAATCTTTAAAAAAGTCTGGCTGTTGGCATCACATAAATCTTAAATGACTTGCATTCTCTTCTTAAGATTGAAAAAAAAAAAATTAAAACCTTTGTTCCATCTTAAAATAACTTATTGAAGGTCATTTTTAATAAACCTGAGAATTTAAATACAATTACAAGGCAATTTCAGTATCTTCATCGAATTGTTTTTTTATCATTGCCTCGGCTAATGCGTTTCTTAGCCAATACCCATTTCTCGAGATTTGTTCGCTGGAAACGGCTTATGGCCAAATGGATTTATAATAAAAATGAGACGGCTTTTGAATTAGTTCAATCTTTCTTGAAACGGATTCTGAAGTGAGTTAAGTAGCCAGGTCGTACATAGACCTAGGTCGCCGGTTCAAGTCCCACCCGCATGAAATTTTTTCACCATAATTTATTTCTTAATTTATTAAGAGTATATCAAAATAGCATTGTGAATGCAAAATAGAATACTTATAAAAATAAGACTTGGAGTGAGTGGTCCTATTCTAATCTGCCGGGTACCACACGGCGTAACAAAAGCGAATGTAATTAGCCTTAGATGTCTCAAGCCAATACATTATATTGGCTAGTCTGTAAGGTAACATGATGATATGAAAATAAATTTAAAAACATCGATAACGTTTTATAAATCGATGAACACCGGCTGCACGCACAAAAAAGTATCACGTTCTGTGTGCAAGCGAGAGCTCGGAACAAGCAATAGAGGGGAACGATTTGTCTAAGAGTTCGGCTCGTGACGCATCTATCTCTCTTTCACCATTATCACGTAAATTATCGCACTTGCACGCGGAACGTGACACTTTTCGTACGTGCAGCCGGCGTTTATTGATAGACGTTATCACGTCAAGATAAAATGAGATATGAAGCATCTCAACTGGGGACGCAACCGGGACACGGTAGATGAGCGGCATAGAGGAATATGTATTTATAAACACGAAAAAAAGGGTTGCGAAGGACGGTGTGTCATTTCCATAAACATGGGTATGAACAATGTTTTGCATTAATATTATCTACATAATAAAAAGCCGTCATTCTGTCATCTGTTTTTGCTATCAAAATTATATTTCCGTGTGTCACACTTTACAATTTTACAAAGGCGTTCATTTAATTCAGTCAGATTTATAACAAATCGTTTTGTGTTGAGTTGTTTTTTGGCAGGTTTTTTCAGCTATACAAATTATGATGTAAAAAAGACTTGTAGGGGGGGCTATAAGTTACACACAACACGTTCGTTCTTGGGATATCCTTTTAATCACAGTTGAAAAAACTTATAGGTACTACTTATGTACGTATGTAGAAGCACTAAACACGTATGATGGATAGACAGATATCGCAAGCGTCGCGAACCCTGCTCCGATCTCGCTCTGACTGCCTGCGCGAGCGAGCCGCGGTGAGAGCGCGGGCGAAGGGACGCGCGGGGTGAGGTACGGCTCGGGTGGCGTGATCGCATGACCGCGGTTGCCTAGCGACGGTTGCGCGAATAAACGTAAGCGCCGTACTACGTGCTCGCTATATCCTCCCCCTCTATCCCGAACTTGAAGTCCCCGCGTTTGGGATAGGATTCTTTCGCGGTCGACCACGTCTACGCTTTTCCCTTATAGGAGCTTGAATGGTGCCAACAAATGGAGTAAGGAGTGACGCGTGATACTTGCCTACGAAAGTGCCATCATTGATACCTTCCAACTCATACGTAGAAGCACTCACTATTTTCCTTATCTTATAAGGGCCATCCCTCCTTGGAATAAACTTTGACGTTTGACCTTTGTCAGTATCATTGAGACCTTGAGTTTTGAGAAGAACTAGATCTCCTACTTTGTAGTCAGGTGCTTGGCGGCGATGTTCATCTGCGTACTTCTTTTGCAGGACTTGATTTTTCTCATGTACATCTCTTGCATTTGACAGGGTCTCGGCCATCCTTTTAAGGTAAGGGGTGATACTTGGAACAACATTGTCACTTTCTAAAATGGTGCGCATGTCATTAACAGCGTCTGCTGGTGCGCGAAGCTCCCTGCCGAATGTGAAAGTCACTATTAAAGACCGCGAAATAGTTATCGAAGATTTGCTTGTTTTACCAGGAGCTTCAACCAAGACGCTGTTAGGGCGTAAATTCGTAAAAAAAGCCAATATTATTCTTGATATTCCGCACAATATATGGTATTTTCGCGATAAACCTGAACGAACTTTTGATTTCATTAAATCTTATTTCCTCACCGGTAACTCCCCAGTCGCTGAGCTAAATAATTGCAACGAAGCTTTGCTACTCGCCGATGAAGGAAACCAGCTGACTTCAGAAGAAAGGACCAAGCTGAGTGATTTTATCAAAAGTAAGGCAGACCAGTTTAAATCTGAGGGACCTGCCACGGACTTCGCCACGCACAGCATTAAGGTGCATGAGTCCCAGGAGCCCATAGCTTCACCTCCTTATCGTATGTCAGAAATACGTAAGAAAGCGCTTAGGGAAGAGTTAGATAAACTATTGCGTGCGGATATAATTAAAGAATGTGAGTCAGCGTGGGCGTCAAACGTCGTTTTAGTACCAAAGAAGGACGGAAGTTTTAGGTTCTGCGTGGACTACCGCAAACTGAACGCTGTCACCGAACCTGACAGGTATCCATTACCGAGGATTGAAGATGTACTCCACGCAGCAAAATCGACGAAGTACATGACCACACTCGACCTCAGATCCGGATTTTTTCAGGTAAATCTGCATCCAGATGACCGTGACAAGTCAGCGTTCACGACTCCTCTCGGAACGTTCCGTTTTAAGCGCATGCCGATGGGTCTTCGAAATTCCGGCGCTACTTTCCAACGTTTGATGGACAGATTCAAGTCAAACTTACCTGGTGTTACGTTAATTGCATACTTGGATGATTTGCTTGTTTTGTCAGAGGGTTCCTTGGAAAAACACCTGGCTGACCTGGAGATAGTCTTCGAGAGGCTCAAGATGTTCAACCTTCTTGTCAACCGCGAAAAAAGCCGTTTTGCGAGAGACTCTGTCAAGTTTCTGGGCCATGTTATTGTTCCAGGAGGAATCCACGTGGACCCCAACAAAACAGCAGCCATAGCCAATATGACCGCGCCACTAAATATCAAACATTTGAAATGTTTCCTTCAAACATCTAGCTGGTTTCGTCGATTTATACCCGACTATGCGTTGAGTGTGCGTTGCGCCGCCGTAAGTGTAACAGCGTTCTTTGTTTACTCTCGTATAATTTAATTCATATTTCATTAAATTCGGAACATTACAACATAAAACTTATACCAGTGCATTTTTCGAAATCTAAAGACTGTGATTATATACGTGGTTTCATCGGTACTTATGTGTACAAAGAACAGTGAGGGAATCAAAATAAAACGTTAACTTTCGCTTAGTCATTAGCAGTGTTCTGTGCAGTGTTTTGACCTTGAAACGCTTATCGCTTTGTCCAACCTCTCGCTCGCTCTGCGCTTCACTCTTATGCGATGCTTAACTTCATCACGAGTACTTAAAGCTCGTTAGCGCAGGCCGTAGGGTGTTGGTCTTGCGTCTGTACGACGCAGGTTCGAGTCCGCTCCAAGCCCTCGTTTTTTGCAAAGCGTGCCACATTTATTTGTCACTGCTAATTATATTTCTGTTTGGAAGGCGTGAGTTCAAATCGAGACGATAATATTTGAATTCAACTTTTATTTTTTCTTTTTTCTTTTTCTTCGAAGATTTAAACATGTCTTCTTCAAGTAGCAATAAAGAATGTGCCGGTTGCCTTCAAGCAATAGAGGACAGACAATATTTAAATTGTCTTGTTTGTCAGAAGAGTTTCGACTTGTTATGCGCTAATGTCTCTGAACAACGCTTTTATAATACCATGACTGCGGAGCACAAGAGCAATTGGAAATGCGCATTTTGTATTAGCAAGCAACCAAAGATGGACAATACGAATACGCCTGTGCGTGGTGCCCCAGAGAGCATAATGTTCCGACGGGGAGCAGCTGCGCCCAGTCCCGAGGAGCTTAATATATCTTCACAATGCCTTAATACAACATCACATAACAAAACAGTCGAATTCACTGATTTACAATCGATTTTGTTGGAGTTACGACAATTCAGGGCGGAGTTCAAGGATAGGATGGATGGAAATCAATTGCAAATTCAAACTGTTAACGAAAACATCATGAAAATGTCCACAAGGATGGATGAAAATGATCAGAGGATGGACCAGTTAGAATCCCGTCTCCAACAACTAGAACTTAAGGTCACTGAAACATCTATTGCAGAAAAAAGAGATGAATCTCTTCTAAATTCTATCGCCCAGCTAAAATCTGAGTTGAATGATCGCGATCAGGACTTACTCTCAAACGACATCGAAATCTCAGGTGTCCCAGAACTAAAGAGTGAAAACTTATCTCACATAACTGTGATTTTGGCTAAGAAATTAGGGATAACATTGACGGATGTGGATATAGTAAGCATTACCCGTGTAGGTCCGCTGCCGGAAGTTTCCGTCGCATTATCGGGATCTGAATCCTCACCTTCGCGTCCACGGCCAATAGTGGTGCGCATGGCTAGAAAGGCTGTCCGAGACGAGATACTTAAGGCAGCTAGAGTACGGAGAAACGCAACTACTGCAGATACAGGATTGCCCCCGCGACGATTTTATGTAAATGAAAGGCTAACAAAAGCAAACCGTGTCCTGTTTCGTCGCACGCGTGACCTAGCCAAACAGCTCAACTGGCGCTTTTCCTGGACACGGGAAGGAAAAATCTATATACGGCGACATCCTGGAACTGATGCCCCTCGCAATCGTATACGCACCGAGGAGGATCTGGCAAGGGTTTTTGGAACAGACGCCATTAGTTCAACTGAATGAAAAATCTGTTTGTTGTTCCCTTTTTTCTATAATCTTTCCTACATATTTTATAATGTTCACTTGGATAAACATTACTATTTCTCTTCATAATATAGTCAATAAATTTATAAGACTAGTTAGAGTTACAGTCATGATTGTTTTATATTTTTTAATTTTACACTGCAATCGTAATTATGTTTTGCTGTCTTTATGTCTGTTGCAATATATATGTTCATTGTCTTTCACGTTTTGATTGTAGAGAATATGATAAGTGAACTTAGGTCTGTATTATTGGCCTTCCATGTTTACAGTTTTATCTCTTTGTGCCCAGGGGTTCTCATGTGTGCTATAGTATTACTGCTCTATATGTTTTATACGGTGTCAAGAATTAGTTACAATCTATGCACTGTCTCTTGTCATGCCTGTATCCTATCTTACTGTAAAATAGCCCAAAATAATTATTTTATTCTTTCAATATCTTATTTAATACTTTTGTATATAAATTTTATCTATGTATATCTTTTACCGGTCATAAATGATTAAGACAAAGTATCTCAAGTTTGGTTTGTACAATCCGGGTTCACTAAACACTGGACAAGATGATTTTTTATTAGCTATGGATCGGTTTAATCCAGACATAGTTGCAATTAACGAAACGTGGATACGGGAGGGATCTGAAGCTTGTGCTCCAGCCCCAGCCGGGTACCGTTTGCGCATGATTCCACGCCCAAAAACTTTGTGTAAAGGTGTTGGTGGTGGAGTTGGTTTTTACTTTAAGCGCGACCTTAATATGCGCGTTCTCCGGCATCCAAATGCTTCTATAGAGCAAATGTGGATTGCCTTACGCGTAAATGGTTGAAAAATTCTAGTAGGGACCGCATACAGACCCCCAAAAAGAGTAAACTTTGACGTATTTCTTGACTCCTTGACAGAATCTTTAACATATTTTTCTGATTACGATTATACTATTCTACTAGGGGACTTTAACGTCGACATGTTAAAGACTTCTTATGATAAGACTATAAAGCTAAATAATTTCTTGCATTATCTAGAGCTTCAGCAATTTGTAGAGGAACCGACGCATTTTACTATTCATGGAGCGACTTTGATTGATATTGTGTGCACCAATGCCAAAGTACGCAATACTACAGTGACAAATATAACTGGCGGTCTCGGACATGCAATGATAAATCTCGAGTTATCAGTCAAAAAACCCAAACCACCCGCTAAATTCATTTCATATAGAGCTCTCAAGAATATTAACTTAGAATTATTTAATAAAGATTTGGAGGAGGTTGACTGGGACTCGATTCTTAATTTACTGGATGTAGACTCCATGGTGGATAAATTTAATTATTTCGTATTATCATTGTTCGATAAGCACGCCCCAGTCATCACCAGGAAAATAAAAAGTGAGAACTCCTTACCCTGGGTGACCGATACATGTAGACACATGATTGAGCTGCGCGATGAAGCTCATAAGCGCTACAAAACTTTAGGAACGGAGGGATGTAGAGAGTATTACAAAGAATTAAAAAGTCTCGTCCAATTTAGCATAGCACAGGAAAAAAAAGCTTATTTTAACCACCACATTAATACACAAATAAATAACTCAAAAATATTTTGGAAGAATCTCAAAAATAAAATATTAGTAAATCCCTGCGAAAACAATATTCTGCCAGAAACATTTTCAGACGCAAACGCAATAAATGACAACTTTTTGAATATCCCCGGTCCCACTGCATCGTCTTTTTCAGATTTATCTTTTTACAACAATAATAGAGTCATCCAGCCTAGTTTTCAGTTGCAAGCTATATCAGAAAAGGAAGTAGGAGATTACATAATGAGTATTACTTCAAATGCCATGGGCTGTGATGGAATCAACAGAGACATGATATTACTTACACTTCCACATAGCCTAAGCATTATAACTTCAATAATCAATACCTCTATTCGAACTCAGACTGTACCACGGCAATGGAAGGAGGCTATCGTCACACCTCTGGCGAAAACTGCAAACCCGACGGAACTTAAGGACTTAAGACCTATCAGTATCCTCCCTTTTATGTCAAAACTTCTGGAAAAAGCGACTTATGATCAGGTATTCAAATATGTCGAAGAGAATAACATTCTACCTAAATTTCAATCGGGGTTCCGTAAGGGCCGTGGTACAACAACAGCTCTACTAGATGTTGTTGATAACATTCTCGCAGAGCAAGATGTGGGACGTGGCTCTATATTAACACTTTTAGATTTTAGCCGAGCTTTCGAAAGTTTAAATATTCCGCTACTTCTTGCTAAGTTAAAATATTATGGACTTGATTTCTCCTCATTGAAATGGTTCGAATCATACCTTACTGACCGTTGGCAAAAGGTGAAAATGCTGCAAAATGACGGCACATTTTTAATCTCGGACGCCCGTCCCGTCTTGCGTGGCGTTCCACAGGGATCAATCCTAGGACCGCTTCTATTTATTATATATAGCGCGGATCTGTCTAAAGAAATCCTTCATTGCAGGTTTCACCTTTATGCTGACGACGTACAGTTATACATATCGGCAAAGCCAGATGATATTTTGGATGCCGTCGATAAATTAAACTTAGACCTGACTAGGATAGCACATTGGTCGGAAAGGAACTCCTTGTTAATAAATCCTGCTAAGTCAAAATACATGGTATTAGGCTCTAACAAACAAACTGCTGGCATCTTAAGTAAGAGACCTGCCATTCGCATTTTATCGGAACGAATTGAATGTGTGAGCGAAGCAAGAAACCTTGGTTTATTATTTGATAGCGCACTGCGCTTTGAGAGTCATGTTTTGAGCGTAGTGCGTACTTGCTTTTATAGACTAAAGGTGTTATATAAAATTCGCAATCTGATTGACCCAAAGGTACGCATAAAGTTGTGTGAGTCACTGATATTATCTCGATTGAATTATGGCGATTCTGTTTTTGGCCCCAGATTATTGGCGAAAACCCGTCGAATGCTTCAAAGAGTGCAAAACGCTTGTACTAGATACTGTTTTAATATACCACCTCGCACCCATATATCACCATATATTAATAACGCCTCAATTCTAAATATGGATTCGCGAAGGAGATTGCATTTGGCATGTTTGTTATTTAACGTCTTAAAGCACAGAGCGCCCGATTATCTCTATGATAAAATAAAATTCTCCCGGCGTTACAGTCGCTATGGTACTAGAGACACCCGGTCTCAATTATCTTATTATATACATAGGACCGTAGCATTTACGGGAAGTTTCCGTCATCAGGCGACAAAATGTTGGAACAATTTACCTCCACCTATAAGACGTTCAAGTACGATTTTTTCTTTCAAACGACTTTACAAAAGTCATTTACTTCAAAGTCAAAAAGTTCCTATTCCAGCTTACTTTTTGTCGTTTCGGTGATGGACCCCCTGTATCTGCATGAATAGTACAAGTGCACGCAGTTAGTTTTCTCTTCCTGCCGTGTATGAATTCTTACTAGGTATATTACATTACTATACTTGATTTTTTTATTTTTTTCGCTTAGTATTATAATTTACGTAATTTATCTCTTATTGTTTCGATTCCGATTTTCTATTAACCCGTTATAATGTTATACCGCCCCTATAATGTTATACTAAATTCATAACTTCCAGATTTAACTTCGACGGCGCAAGCACACCCTGACTCTGGCGGTAGCTGAAAATCAGCGTTTGCTCGTTGAGCATGTCCCACGCTGAGCTACAGCCTGTTGTAATACTATAGCACACACACACACTATTGTACTATTATAGTTTAAGTATTAAATTAAATGTTAATTTCTGTGTACTGTGTTATGGTAACAATATTTTTTTTTATCTATCTATCTATCTATCTATCTATGCCAATATAGCCAAACCTCTTACCTCCTTGCTGAAAAAAGGAAGTGTATGGCTATGGGAATCGGAGCAACAGACCGCATTCGATCGCATCAAGGCATTACTTGTATCTGCACCTATATTGCGACAAGCGGACGAGACAAAACCATTCATTCTTCGGACCGACAGCAGTGGTTACTGTTTGGGTGCGGCTCTAATGCAGGGGGAGGGCTTCGATGAACGCCCCATAGAATATGCAAGCCGTATTCTAACGGATGCTGAACGGAATTATACAACTACAGAACGCGAGGCTTTAGCGATTGTATGGGCTGTAGGCAAATTCCGTGGTTATATCGAAGGATCAGAAATTATCGTCTTATGTACGTATGTAGAAGCACTAAACACGTATGATGGATGGACAGATATCGCAAGCGTCGCGAACCCTGCTCCGATCTCGCTCTGACTGCCTGCGCGAGCGAGCCGCGGTGAGAGCGCGGGCGAAGGGACGCGCGGGGTGAGGTACGGCTCGGGTGGCGTGATCGCATGACCGCGGTTGCCTAGCGACGGTTGCGCGAATAAACGTAAGCGCCGTACTACGTGCTCGCTATAGACTTGAATTTTTTTATATCACTAAAACTAACGTGAGACAAAATAGCATGTGAGTGACCCGTTTTCAAAATATAATTGATTTTTTTATTGCCTTTAATGCTGGGCAAAGACCTCCCCTTTTTGTTTCCAGTCATCCCTATCGCGGGCAATAACTTGCCAGCCACTTTTATAAGCATCTAAGACATCGCGCCATCTCCTAGGTCTGCCACGTTTTCGGTGGCCATCCAGTTTCCACATGGTGGCCACCTTGGCCCACCTTTTTTCTTGCAGCAGACCTAACTTATACATTTTTTTTTCATATAAACTTAAACAGGTTATCCTTTACAATGACTATAAAAAACAACGGGTTGCACTCCAGGTGTGCCAGGAAAAGTGAAAACTCCGCGCGATAAAAAGAGAGGGGGATCTTACTCTCTCTCCTACGCCGCGCCAGCGGCCTCAGGTTTACGCAGTTTTGATCAGGTAACTTGTCCGAATTTAACATTTTTTACCCATCCCAAAAGTGCACAACGCCTAGCTAAATAAGATTTCACTTCAGAATTTTTCGTTATGTTGATTAGAGCAAACACAAAATAGAGTTATTTTAGTTAAGTGTAACTACGAGCCAACAATTTTAAAATCCCGACAAAATAGGACGTGAGTAACCTGTTTTGAAAATAGTAGGTTCTAAAACATAGAAAATGTTGTGCCTCTGGTGCTCAACACATGAAAGGGTATATCATTTCATAGGTAGGTAAGTAAAGTAATAGATGTAATGAGTAAAGGGCATGAAGAAAAACTAGCTTGTGGAATTCTATTAATAACTTATGTTAAAATAAGATTCAAAGGTTACGACACGCCATAAATCAATTTTAATGTGTCTGCAGTAGTTGAATTAGAGGCGGTTTTTTTTATTAAAGATTATTTATGTCAACCTAAATAATCTTCCAAATTGCTTTATAAAATACTACACACTAGGAAATACAATAAGAATATATCAATTATTATAGATATATAGGATCTTTGGATATCCAGTATAGTTCCAAAATAGCTTCCAATAACAAAATCAATTAATGTAAGTGCGCAACTAGTACAACGGCTCAAGTCATTCCGAACTTTAATGGATCGCCTCGGCCGAAAGTTGATTTGTTAGTATCTCCAAAGTGGATGGATTGCTACTGAATATAATTTGTTTTAAACTTTGTAATTCATTTTATTGAAGATAGAATTAAAAGTTACATAATTTTGATAGAAGATTTCTGTTAAACAGAACGGAAATATATAGATAATAATGGTCAACGGACAGCTTGTGGCGAGCTATTGGTGAGTAATAATACCACGGATTCGAGTGCTCAAGTCACTCATCCGAGTCTCAAGTTCCTCAGTCAGGGTCGAAACCCAAGAGGGCTCGCAGGACTCTCGACTCTGGTTTGCCTTAGTTGGTTTTCCAGACAGGAGATTCCAGGGGTGGAAAGTGGGAAGTGTTTGGCGAAATAATCAGCGGCTAGTTTGAAGATCATCTAGTTGGCGGCAAGCCACCACCTGCCAATCAAAGTCAGTTATTGTGATTATGGCACGTGTTCGACCCTTTGTGATACCCTGGCAAAAGTCCGGACAGACAGGTGGACATACAGACGGATAGCGGAGTCTTAGTAAAGACTCGCTTATTATCGTTTGGATACTGAACCCTAAAAACTACAAATTCTTAAGAGGAAACACTAACTCAAAAGAATTTAAAAATTGGTATTTGTAAAAACTAACTGGCTGTCCGTGTGCCCAAACAACACCCGCAGAGTGCGATAGAGACAACTGCAGCTTGGACCGAAAACACCTATGAAAAGTACACAAAATTGACGGGTCGTAATCCTCTGATTTCTTCTCCAAAACTTAACCGATTTAATTTCTTTTTCATAACGATTTTCAAATAAGCTATGGCTGTGTTTCTATGTTTTCCTAATATAATCCCGTCAATTTTGTTTTCTTAATGTCAAAAATTAGGGGTTGATTTAGCCCCGCTACTCACCAGCCAGGTCTGTAGTTCATGTGTTGGGGTAGAGGTATGTGACAATATTTCAGCTTGCGTCAAATACTTGCCCAAAATCTGGTACCAGCTCCCTACTATTACTATTAGTAAAATAATGGTAATTTAATAAAAATTTTTTCAAGAAGCTACTGAGGAGAGACAAAATAAGACTTTAGTCTTATTTTGTCTCTCCTCAGTAGCTTCTGGTAATATAAGTGGCCACAATATACTATTTGATGACAATTTTAGCTAAATTTTGACGATCAATTAATTTGGGATGAGTTACATTTTAAACACGCTGAGTTATAAAAATTAGAAACTAAATAAATATATTTTGTGGTGTCATTTATTATTACTTTAGAAGTTTACTGTTAGAATGCAAGTTACAAATTTAGATGCTAAATAATAACCATCATGCTGAGTTTTAGTTTAGAGTGGCTTACATAGAAGATAACTAGTGGTTAAGATAGTATTATTTAGATGCTCGTTAATTGTGGCTGACTTAGTAATTTAGAAGGCAACTTTCATTTCTAGAGGCGAATAATGCTATTAAAATGAAGCCTGTTTAATTAGCACCCTATATATTTTACCAAAAAAGTCGTGTTTTTTATTTGAAAAAGAAAGCTGGTTACTTTTTTTTTTCTGTTGTTAAATTGTAGGTTTGTATTATTAACCAGCTTTTGCCCGCGGCTCCGCCCGTGTCTATGTCGATCACTCGGGAATAGTACTTTTTCCCGGGATAAAAGGTAACCTATGTCCTTCTCCGCACTCCAGAGAACTTGTATGCAAAATTTCATGATGATCGGTTCAGTAGTTACAGCGTAAAAGCGTAACAAACAAATAAACAAACAAACTCACTTTCGCATTTATAATATAAGTAAGGATTTACATACACCTTTGTAACTATTTTTTCTACCAATCAACACATTAATTAAAGTAAGTGAGCAACTTGAACAACGGCTCAAGTCATCCCGAACTTAGATGGATCGCCTCGATCTGTTTAAATCTCCTAATCGGATGGATTGTTCGAAATCATTTGATGTATTTGTAACTTTGTTATCTATTTTATTCGGGGTAGACTTAAAGGTTCCGTTATTTACAATAAGAGATATGTATAGTATTGCAACATTAAAACGATAACCTTAGTATAATTTACCCACAACACAGAGGTTAAGAATTGTAGACCTAAATATGAAATGCCTTTTTTCTTTTTCGTACTCCTGAACGCGTATGTATATTATGATGATCGATTGAGTACTGAAAAGGTGAAAACATAAAGAACACACAAAATAATTCATACCCAAACTTTCTTTCACAATATAAGCTATGATTAATTGTTAAATTTGTATGTGAGGTTTCTGAGTAAAAGGCAGATAGATGAACTACGAAGCGATCATATTGTTTCATAACTAATATTATCAATGCGCAAGGCAGTTTGTTTCTTTATTACGCTTTCACACCCCTACACTTTTTTTCATACACGTCATCCGGGGTACATAGAAGATCGAAGGGTACCTAGTTATATATCGTACCATATACTACCACAATCCAAGCACTTAATAGATTCAGGTGTTACTTTGCTGAAGTCAAAGCTACATTTCATCATCATCATTATCAGGTCTTTTTAGTGTCCACTGCAGGAGCATGACCCTCTCTGTACTACCGGAGCCATACTTGGCCAGAGCAGAGTGAGGATTTGGCCTACACTCTCCTCGCTGGCCAGACCGGTTAGAGAGGTCTCATTGATGTTTACAGCATTAAGTTTATCATTGATTTATGTTTAAGCTACATTTACTTTGAGACAATTTACTTTACGTTACTGGTGGTGGAAGCATGCAAAGTAAATTGTGTCAAAGTCATCATCATCATCATCATCATTTCGTGTAGGTGTCACGGTCAATCGACCATGCTTTCCCTGGTGTCAGAGTTTTTCGGAACCGCCTCTCGGCCTCTGACGTAGTTCCTTTAACGACTACCAGATAGCAGCCGGGACCAACGGCTTAACGTGCCTTCCGAAGCACGGAATCATTTTCATTATCAGACAATCAGGTGATTCAAGCCTGCAACCAAACTGGAAACAATTAAACAAAGTATGCTTACCCTCACTACCACGACCCCCGGGTCTACAGGCCAACGCCTTATCCACTGGACCACGGAGGCACGGAGGAAGTCAAAGTAAAAATAACTCAAGTACCTATTGTATAAATAGTTTTTGATAAGATCTACTTAAAACAGGATCTTTAATCGTCGAGACCAACATCCAGCAAGAGTATATAACTACCTACCTTTTATCTCGGAAAATAGTTAATAATGTTCACAGCCAAGGATAAATAAAATACAAAATTAAAATCTGTAACGACATTATGTTATAATTTCCTTAAATGTTAGCATACCATTGTAAATTTAGTATTTAATAATTAAGAATACAAACTTAACCTATAAGGATATAACGCCAGCAAAAGCGAGTTTTTAATATTCTAATCTGGGTCTAAAACTTACTCCACACCGCCTGTAAGTCTGTGTGGCACCGATTTGATTAAAGTGGATAAGTTTAAGTATCTGGGCCACTGGGTGACCGAAACGTTAAGTGACAACACTGATATTGAACGGGAGCGCAGAGCGATGGCTGTGCGGTGTAATATGCTGGCCCGCAGATTTGCACGATGTAACAAAGAAGTAAAGGGGACACTTTTTAAAGCTTACTGCCAGTCCTTCTACACGTGCAGTTTGTGGGTTGACTATTCGCGGCGCTCTTACAGCGCTTTGCGCGTTCAATACAATAGGCTAGTTTCCTAAAAAAATATAATTAGTCCGGCAGTTAGATATTCAAAAAATATTGAATACGTATTTTTTCTTTTGTCGATTAAACAAAAAATGATAAAGATATAGCCCTTTGAAATTCCGTGTGACGTCATAGTTGGCTACGATTTCTAGCAAACTTTGACGTCACGAGCCCCCACTCCTGAACTTTGACGCGCTTTGTTTTAATTATTTATTGTTCATTTGACAAAAGAAAAAATACGTGTCCAATATTTTTTGATTATCTAACTGACGGACTAATTGTTATGTAATTATTACGACCCAGGAAACTAGCCTATTATGTTTTCAGAATATTGTTCGGGCTGCCGCGTTTTTGTAGCGCGTCAGCAATGTTTGCCGCCGCCAATACAGACTGCTTTTATGCAGTTATAAGAAAGAGGTGTGCGGCACTATTAAGTCACCTACGTGCTAGCTCAAATAGTATTCTGCGCGTGTTAACTTACAGATGGGATATTAATATAATTTAATTAAAATAAACAAATATTTTAGCGGCTGCCATACAAGAGACGGGATCTTTTTGCCTTTTTTATTTACAATGATATGGAACCCTTCTGCGCGACTCGCACTTGGCCGTTTTTTTTTAAATCAAAATATATGGTTTACATAAAAAAAGCAAAGGAATATCGAATGAAGGTAGAATAATTCAATTATTTGTACCGATAATGTTAATAAATAATTAAACTATTTCTCAAAAAAAAATATGACGGTGGATGAAGATGTCATCGCGTCAACGGACAGACCACGAACACCGCTACAACAGTCGTCCACAGACACAGGTGTAACACAGTTGAAAGGTCTGAAGAAAACCGCTCAAGTGTGTGTCGGGCCACGCGGGTGTAGGGTTCCGTCGTTGCGAATGCCAGCTTTAAGTTCACGCCTCACGGTTTAACGCCCACTTTACTTGTAGCTACCATAATAAATATATCATTTTATTTTACCACTTTTTTGCATAATTAATATACATGAATAATAGTACTTATAGTCTCTAAGTAAAACCGCAGACGGACAGACGGACGGACGGACGGACAGACATGGCCATTTTAGTCGTGGTAGAGCCACGCTACCGGCGAAATGAAAAGTAGCATGATTGGGCCGGATCGTCGGGAAATACCACACTCTCACAATCGACGTCTGAGTAGAAGCTTTACCGCTTCTATGCTTCGTTCGGTCAGTGAGAGAGCCGGGAGCCCATCCTTCCCCTACCTTCTTGAAAGGCCGACAACGCATTTGTCACACCCTGGTGTGTTGTCCATGGGCAGCGATCACTTACCATCAGGTGACCGGCTTGCTCGTTTGCCGTCCTATAACATAAAAAAATGGCGAAATTATAAGGGTTCCTTGTTTACTACGGAACCCTAAAAACGGTAAATTATATCCGATTTTACTGTATGCCTACTTAATTATCCATTTAGTATTATATCCCCATCACTGTCACGGGCATCTATCCGCGGATTACACTATCGCCAAAACGCATTACCCAAATGAACCAAACAATTTATCATTCGCACACTAATCGGTTTCCAGCCGCCGATGTTATTTGCACTATAGGAAATACAGTATTATTAGTGATTACACTGAAAATTATACTCTAATGGCCATAGTTTAAAATTGAAATTTCAATGTTCTTTAATGATTTTCATCATATCTATACCAATATTATAAACCTGAAGAGTTTGTTTGTTTGTTTGAACGCGCTAATCTCAGGGACTACTGGTACAAATTAGAAAATTCTTTTTGTATCGGATAGTCTATTTATTGAGGAAGGCTTTAGGCTATGATCACGTTGCGACAAAAAGGAGCGAAGCATCAATAAAAAATGTTTTAAAAAAAAACAGGGGAAAATTATTCATCTACACTAATTAATCATAATAACAGAAATTGCCGCAGACGAAGTCGCGGGCAACAGCTAGTTATTATATAAACACATAAAGAAAAATAATTTAACAATAGTGCCTGGATAGCGTATTCTCAGCATTGTTGTTTGAGGAGCCCAATAGCCTAGTAGTCGTGAGCATTAAAAGCGCTTACGCGTTTTAAGCAACCCTGACCGCAGTCTCCACTGTGATGGGTGATCGCAAGCGGCATAAAAATATTTCAAGCTCCTCTGTGCTTCAGAAAGCCCGCCACTTTGATCTACTTTGCGTGGTGTCAGTTTTTGAGCGCAACGCTGCTTCCATAGTTTTTCAAATTCTATTCTATACTATTAATTAGTAATGTAACAAACGCGATAAAACCTTTTTATTATTAAGTTGTATGGTGCATTTGAAGGTATTAAGTGAAGCTCACAGAAGTAAAGCTCACAAAAAAATATTTTGCTAAGCATGTACCGTACGTACTCACGCATTAAATAGTAATGTAACAAATGCGATAAAACAGTTTTATTATTAAGTGATTGTATTTGAAGGTATTAAGTGATTTCAAACAAAACCGGTTCTAATAGCTGATTATTTGATCACAAAAAATATTTTTGTAAGCGCGTACCTTGATAAGATAAGATAAGATAAGAAAATGTTTATTCGACAAAAAGCACATACACAAATTAGAAGAGAAACACATTTACGCAATTTACAAAAATAAACAACAATATTACATACATACAATACAATCTAAACGTAAATAAATTAAATAACACATTAATTAGTTGTTTGTGTGCTGTGCTGTGTTGTCAAAAAGGATCCAACTCAGCATATGCTGGCTGTACGTAACCTTGTACCCACTCACGCAGCTTACGTATTTATTCCCAATCACTGTCAAATACAGAGCTTATAGGTATTATATCCGCGGATTACACTATCTCCTAAACGCATTACCGAAATGAACCAAACATTTATCATTCGCACACAAATCGGTTTCTGACCGCCGATGATCACTATTCAAAATACACGCTTATTAGTGACTACATTGGAAATACCACTCTGATAACCATCATTTAAAATTCAGTATTCTTTATTAAAGACTTTGATCATGGCGTTAATCATTATTGAACATGAACAACCCACCCTCATTGTAATGGCAACGGCGGATTGAGGGCTATATTATATTGAAATGTAAACTTTATTTTTCCGCGTGTAATATACAGTGGCGCCAACAGCCTCCGTGGTACAGTGGTTAAGGCGTTTGCCTGTTGACCCGGGGGCCGTGGGTTCGATTCCCACCGGAAGCATACTTTGTTTAGTTGTTTCCAGTTTGGTTAGGACATTGCAGGCTTGAATCACCTGATTGTCTGATAATAAAGATGATTCCGTGCTTCGGAAGGCACGTTAAGCCGGTGGTCCCGGCTGCCATCTGGTAGTCGTTAAAGGAACCACGTCAGAGGCCGAGAGGCGGTTCCCAAGAACTCTGACACCAGGGTGTGCATGGTCGATTGACCGTGACACCTACTCGAAATGATAATGAGTGGCGCCAATTAATGAGCAAAAATGGTAGCCCTCATTATAAGCTACGTCAGATTTCTTGCTAGCTAAAAAAAGTTTTTCAAAATGGGATATTGATTATAAAGAAATTATAAATCAAAAAACAATTGTTGAAATTTCCCAAGTAGATGGATTACTCAAAATAAATTGATTTGTGTAAAGTTCTGCAATCTCGATCTCGATTCGTGGAATTAGAGGCTGGAGATCAATTACACTAAAAGGTTTAAAGAGATAGATGCGTCATAAGCCGAATGCTTAGGCTAATCGTGCCTCGCTTGTCTTGATTTGGGAAGGGAAAGGTATTGAGATAGATAGATAGATATCAACTTTATTAGCATCAAAAAGACACACATACAAACATGAAATATACAAACAACACAGTTATAAACATTAAGAAAAACACAAAAAAAAAAGCCTAATCTTGTTAGCATGTGTGCCGCAACGATACCAAAAGGTTGCTCAGCGATACGTTTGCTCGCAGAACAAACCACTGATTTTCAGCTACCACCTAAGATCCACAGGGACTCGCGCAACTGTACCATCTGTGTTCTTAAGGAATATTAAATTACTGTCATTTGTATTGGGATACTACTCACTTGGATGAATGGGATAAAATAAAAACAAAAGATTTCATAAAAACATAACCCCTTACCTACGTAAAAATATTCCTAACTCATAGTAAAAACTTTTAAGGCGTCACTTTTTGTCAAAAAACCCAAATCCACATACACAATGACAAGGGTTAATTACGATTAAAAAACTTTCTCTGTCGGTCTAATCTGGTTGGGCAAAGGCTTGCGCGCGCAAACCAAACCAGCCGGTTTCAGAATTTCAGTACCCACCGAATGCACGGCCCAGCCGCACGCGTTGTGTACCCAACTAAACATTCCCGCGAAGTCTGTTCTAAAAAATTCAAATTCAAACTGAGAAGTGATAGTTTTTATTTTTAATTTTAAGTGAAGTGTAGTGATGTGACTAAGGAGGTTTTTCTTGTAAGTGTTTTTTTTTTCAGTGCTTATTTATGAATGTTTGATGTGAATAGCCAATTTGTCATGTTGAGGGTTTTTGACGGAGGTTTATTGGAACGTTATAGGCTTGTCGAGATTTGTAACACTGTGCCTACGTATGAATTTCAAATAACTATTTGACGTATAATTATTTATTTATTTTTACTAAATGTTGGATTAGTCCTTTGTTTGATATTACACGTATTCTGTTCGTAAAATTTAATGTATCTGAAAAATTGATTAACTTCTTCAGTTTTTATGTTTATTAACGTGGATGGATGTCTCTGTGTATTGTTTTAGGACTTAAATAGGATTTGGGTAATTTTATCATTGAAATCGTAAAGAATATTATATTATCTTTAAATTTTTACACATATTTAAGTACCAACACAGTTTTGAACACGTAAACGAGGACAATGAAATGGCAAATGCCCAGCAGACCAAAAATCCATAGCAAAATATTTAACTTTTACTGTCTTACCAAAAAACAATACATCCCTCTCGTTTTGTTATCTTGACATATTTTAGCTGTTAGTATTTTTTTCTGTCATGACTTATTATTATTAGTAAGGGTGTAAGGGCACATAATAAATATATATAACTACTCATATAGTCTAAGTTAGCGGAACGACTTAATGGCACTTCAGGCACATAGGGACCAAGTCTGGATTGAATTTCTTTCGGCGTATTCTTCTCACCAGCGGCCGTTCCGAAACGCTAGTAGTATTTCGGTTTTGCATAAATTAAACAAAATATAACAAATACCAATATGACGTGCAAAATGAGATACATGTATCCAATTTTGAATAAAAATCTTTGACTTTAATGACACACCGGGGTCATAACCGTATTTTTGGGGTTTAAATGCTACTTGCTTTTCCCTATTTATCCGAGTGAGTACCGATCCCAATACCTTTATTCCCTTCCCAAATTCATATCCTACCCCAGCTTAGAATGCTTTTTTTGGGCAGCGTTCATAGCAAAAAGCGCTAATGAAACTGCGCTCACCAACCTGCCTGCCAAGCGTAGTGATTATGGATAATATCATCATCATCATTTCGAGTAGGTGTCACGGTCAATCGACCATGCACACCCTGGTGTCAGAGTTCTTCGGAACCGCCTCTCGGCCTTCAGAGGCCGAGAGGCGGTCACGTCCAAGGAACAACGTCAGCGTGGTTCCTTTAACGACTGCCAGATGGCAGCCGGGACCACCGGCTTAACGTGCCTTCCAAAGCACGGAATCATCTTTATTATCCGACAAACAGGTGATTCAAGCCTGCAATGTCCTAACCAAACTGGAAACAACTAAACAAAGTATGCTTCACAAACAGGCAAACGCCCTAACCACCGGACCACGGAGGAGAATCCTTCAGTGGATTTCTTGCCGCTGAGTTGATGATGTAAGTATTGCTTCATAAAAGCTTTAAAACCCTTGAAAAGGTCGAACATTTGAAGCGCCTGATGCATCATTGACGATAGGCAAGTAGCGACAGGCTAACAATCTAAGGCTAACAAAATATAGTACAGGTGGCATAATAATGCCACCTGATAATATACCTAAATGCGAATAAATTTGTTTGTTACGCTTTCACGCCGTAACTTCTAAACCGATGATCATGAAATTTGGCACACAAGCCTTTATACTTTTACGTACTCCAGTGAACTTGAGTGCAAAATTTCATGATGAATGGTTTAGTAGTTGTGAACCGATTTGGAGAAAATTTAATAAAAATACTATATGGGCTACAATGACACAGACAGGCACACAGCCAGATAGTTACACACACACTTGCACACACACCCACTCATAGAGGTCAAACATATAACACCTTTTTTACAACGAAGTACTTGGCTCTCTTTTCAATCTCAGATCAAAGAAAATCTTTTTGCACTAGAGCTCAAAAAAGGAGTGTTATGTTTTCAAAATCCATGTAAACATGTATGTCAAAATGTTTTTAACACAATGCTAGTTCTGCATATCAGTTGGTCCATAAGGAAAATGTGATTTCTTTTGCCTGAACAGACCAAAATATATAAAATATATAGGATCATAGGAATCCTTAATCATCACGAGTAACATATACCTGCTTTATATTTGGGCAGCGAGATTATACAATTGGGGCAGCAGAGAAAATATTTGCATAAGCTTTGGCTTTCCACCTGGAACGACTGAGGGCAGAAAAGAAGTTAGGTTCAGGTTTTTTTATGACCACCCGGAACGACTGAGGGCAGAAAAGAAGTTCTTCTGATCATAAATTGCTGCCCAACTAGCTATTTTAGCTATCCTATTACATTTATTTTGCTAACAAAAAACGTTCTGCTAACCGTTTGAATAACACCCTTATTAAATTGTTCTATGTAAAATCACCATAGATATTTTTATTTCAAGTCTTGTTCATGATCTTTTAATAATTTTATCTATTACCGATGGATGGAAATGATTCTGTAGGACTCAACTTTCCATGTAGTAGGAACAAATACAAATTAAAATTTAATTTAAAGTAGAATAAATATCTTTCCTAATCAAACTTTTACAAAAATCTACTTGAATTATTTCGCGATCCCTCAGGCTTTCGCGCGAAACTTTTAAGCTTTTAACGCGTCCCGGAACCCGAATTTATTCCCGAGAAATTACTAGGAAATTCCCGGGAAATGGTGCTTAACTTACGACATATTGTTCTTTATGCTTATGGGATCGCATGACGGGGAATTTGTAATGCTCTTATGAGTATACAAACTTATTTTTATCCCCTTACTTTGAAGGTACCTGGACGTTTTAAGTGGCTCTTCGTATATCATCTGGTCTGCGGACTTAACTTTTTCTTTTTTAATTTCACCTGTCCCGATGTTAGTCTGTAGTCAAATCTTGCAAGTTTTTGATCCACTTTACCGGTTACCGATTGAGTTAAATTTTTGTGCATATGTAAATTGGATGACAATCAATATAATATTATGAAATCATTGCACTGGTCTAATGATGAAGTCGGAAGGTAGCCATAGGAACTCTTAAACTAAACAAGGTGCACTTATCGTGTTTGGGCTTTTTGATTAAAACTAACGCGAGATAATAACATTATTTATATGTGAATTACGGGTTACTCACGTACGAAGTCAGCTACAGGCCGACATGTTTCAACCTCATCCGGAGGTCTTTCTCAGTGCGAATCGGGACGACTCCGTGCGCGCGTCTCGGTTCACATTCGCCCTGAGAAAGACATCGGATGAGATTAAAACATGTCGGCCTGTAGCTGACTTCGTACGTGAGTAACCCGTAATTCACATATAAATAGTGTTTGGGCTTATTTGATTTGTTTTGGAAATGACTTCACAGTGTGGATTCGATTTTACTAAAAGCTTGTCACAAAAATGTAATTTTTGCAAAAACTTGTTTTATACTTTAAAAACGAATTATTGTTGGCACTAGACAATTCACTACAAAATTTAACTTCGCGGAAAATTTGTTAAAATATCTTTAAAACTACTAAACCGATTTCGATGCCCGACAAAATTGAAAATTGTACTAATATAACTTACATACATTCTAAATTTCATTTTAATCAAAGCAACTGGTTCGAGGGTTATCGCAGAACAAACATCAGTACAAACATACGGTTAATTTTTCATAATTCCAGCCGTTAGAAGTCCACTGCTGGACAAGCCTCTCCCAAGGATTCTTCGTTCCATGGGAGGATATTGCCATATTCGCCACGCCTGGCAGGCGGGTTGGCGTCTTGGCGAGCGCAGTTTCTTTGGCTTTTTGTGCTTCCGACACTGCCCGCTGCTAGCTTTTTTAAGCTGAAGAAGAATAGGGATTTGTTTGATCTGGGAAGGGAATAAATGTATTGGGATACTACTTACTCGGATTAATGACCTGTTTAATATTTTGTCTGTATATACCTATATATTTTATTATAAATATTTTTCATTCATTTCTTTTTTATACAAAAAGTAGTTTTCACCCAAATTCAACTTGTACCTTAGATTATTGACTACAAGTCATTCGTCATATGCCTTCAGTAAGCATGAAAATTTGACCACACGCACAATAAAGTCTGAAACAAATAAAAATTGAACTATTCTTCAAAAACAAATGTTAATATTCATATTCATCATTAGCATCTTTGTTTATTCATAGTCCTAATAACTTGTCGGCTTGCTAGAGATAACTTAGAGCTCAGAATTTTATGATATAAGACGGCAGATCGATATTATTATTTGCGATTGGATAATTTGGCAGCAAAAGTAACACAACTACAATAAGAATGGCAGCCTGTCGATCCATTTGACAACCTCTCCATCAGCCTCAAGTATCCTACGGATGCCTCCATCGATAGACAAAAGCGAACAGTAACATGGACCATACTCTAAATTTCGCCACAGGAGCACCTAGGATCAGTAGCAAAATTCCATCTGCACATCTTCCTTGCGAAGTCCGGCTCCTGTTTATTTGAACCCAATATGATTTTGCGGAAGATGAAAAACGGAGACAGGCTGGTCCATCTTTCAAACTACCTTTCTGTCAGAGTTTTGTCATTTCGCAAGGCTTCAGTTGCTACGACGGTGAACAGTCGGCGTGATTTTAGGCATAGGTCAACACTTGTGTATTCCAGGTCTTGGTGGATTGGAAGCTGTGGCATTTATAGTATCTTGTCATACTTTTTCTTACTGCCATCTCTCTTCGAAAGACTGGTGGTAAAACATAACAGAGTACTGGTAGCCAGATAGTGGCAGTAGGTTGCACAGATATAGTTTTCATAGCCGAGTTGAGTTCGGTATCCACTAGTTTTGTATCCACCAGCCGTGTGGTTTCCGGCAGAGTAGAATAGGACCACTCCTAGTTTTCCCATGGAGGTCGTAAGAGGACGACTTAGGAAATACAAGCTAAACAAAGCTCATAAACATCAATGAGACCTTTCCAACCCCAGCTCAGCGAGGAGAGTGTAGGCTATATCATCTCTCGAAGTATGGCTCCGGTAGTACAGAGACGGTCATGCTCCTGCAGTGGAGACTAAAAAGACCTGATGATGATAGTTTTGTATGATGGCTGCCCACCCACACTGGCGCACAGTGTTCAGCTGTACTAATGCAGCTTTGCACCCCAAAGTGGTTGCTGCTAGCTTTTTAATAAGGTATATAAGGTACAGATAGTGGACACCTTTGTTCTAACTTTCTCAAAGTGGGCGAGTCCGGTCTAGTGTAACTCCCAAGTACACTGTATGTCAGCTTTGCAATTTCATTGGCCAAACTCCATCTCTACTCTCAGTAATACTAAGGTGGGAGCAGCAGCTGATAGTTTTTCGTGGATTTGGCTTTAAGCCCCAGGTGGCTAACCGTAGCCGATCGATGGGACTCGCCGATGCTAGCTCTATGAATACGACTGCACGCAGTGACGTAGATATCTTGTTGGTAGCGGTGGGTCTATTGTTGGTTCTGTTTGTATATGTATGTCCGGAATTGTTACTAACTTTAGTTTTAAGGCCAATTGTTACTAACCCCAATGGATCAAGTTATCTTTGAAAATTATAATAAATTAGTGATATTTCGTAAATTAAAGCCGCACAATACCTGAATTCCGCAGGGACCCATGTCAAACTTGACATTTATACGAATACAATGACAGCAGCACAATGGGCTGCAGGGATATAGCGAAAGCATCATATTGTATACATTGTCTTTTTGTCGTTCATAGAAAATCAAAATGTTATTTGAGTCATTTTATGTATAAAATTTATAAATTTACAATATAAATAAATATATACGGACAAATCACACAGATTGAGCTAGCAAAGTAAGTTCGAGACTTGTGTTATGGGATACTAACTCAACGATACTATATTTTATAACAAATACATATATAGATACACATCCCAGACCCAGGCCAATCTGAAAAAGATTATTTTCCATCTTGACCTGACCGGGGATCGAACCTGGTCACTCCGTGTCGCAGACTGGCGTATTGACCACTGCGCCACGGAGCTAGTCTGTATATAATATGTAAAGAAAACCCAATCAGATCTTTGAAGGGCTGATTCAGCTCGACAATATGATCAACTTTTCCTATGGGATGCTGGGAAATCAATTTGTTTTTGACGTTCCCATACAAATTGACCGGGCGGCCGAACGTTTGTTACGTTGATAGGAAAAGTTGTTCATATCGACGAGCTGAATATGTAAAGAAATCCCAAAGATAGACAGGGTTTCTTTACATATTGTATACTAAATGCATTAACAGGAATTAGCGCGAACATACAGTTTATCTCCAGACGTTCATCATCATCCAGTCATCCATTGGACACGGCCGGCGCAACCTGCTCGAAATGTCTGAAGAAAAACGGTATGCCAGCGCGAAAGTAAGTATTTATTGTATACTTTTCAAGATCTATACTGGATAGAAGAACAATTAGTTTATTTAAAGAAAAACAAAAACATGGCTGCTATTAAGAATATTATAGTCATGTTACTCGGTGTAAACATGGCTCTTTATAGGTTCGATTTATAAAATACTGGCTGTCGCCCGCGGCTCCACTCACGTAAATGTCGATCCTCAGGGAACGGTGCTTTTTCCAGGATGAAAGGTTGAAAGGTAGCCTATGTGTTAATCCAGGTAATTACCTGTCTGTGTGCAAAATTTCGTCAATATCCGTGCATCCACACATCTATACATACTCACAAACTTTCGCGTTTATAATATTAGTAAAGATAAAAGCGTGGGGCTAGCCGTGTAGTTTCCGGCAGAGTAGAATAGGACCACTCCAAGTCTTTCCATGGATGTTGTAAGAGGTGACATAGGAAATACACAAGCTAAGCAAAGCTCCTAGACATCAATGAAACCTCTCCAACTCGTCTGGCCAGCGTGGAGAGTGTAGGCCTCCTCTGCCTGCTCTGGCCAAGTATGACTTCGGTAGTACAGAGAGGGTTATGCAGTGGAGACTAAAAAGACCTGATGATGATGGTGATGATGATGAATATCGTTGGGTTAGAATACCCTGACACAAGTTCACAACTAATGTGGGTTTATCTCGATCTTTATATATAATTTATTTCTATTTATAAAGTATAGTGATTTATGAATGTTAACTTCATGCAAATTACTTCCTAATCTCCTAGTAAAATAACCAAAACTTTACCTACTAATTTTGTAGTGTAATGTATTCAGAAATCTATAATCAAGGGTCGCAGTATGTCACCGCAGACCGGAACTTGGAGTAATTAGGATGAGGATGCGGATTTGCTAACGGAATCATTGATATATTTGGCATAGAGTGTACAATGTTTTGAGTAAACGTCTATTAAATTTACTTACTTATACTGAATAGTTAATAAGATTTAAAAAATCTTGCCTGAACTGGATATAAAACTTGTTTTACTACGGTGCCGTTTAGTTTCCAGCTTATGGATATTTTAAGAGGCAAATGAAGGGACAAGCACAATATCCCGTTCAACAAAAGCATTTCCAAGAAGGGTTAACGTTAGGCTAGCGGCATTCGTAAAAATAAGCCGAAACTTTTGACACTTTTTTCTAAATCATGTTAATTGGCTTCAACGATCTAACCGCCATTGAGGTTTATGGTACTTAGGACCATTGTGAGTTCATGATAAGACTCGTGAGATCTAGAGCTCACACAGCCACTTACGAAATATCCAACACTACAACCATTGAAAATAATAATATAATAATAAGTTTATTTAAAATACAACACATTTCTTGCAATTATTTTTTAGACGTGATAACGCCCTGCAACGCTGCATGTACGAAATAGAGTCACGTTCCGTGTGCAAGCGAGAGCGCAAATCAAACGATGGAGAGGTATGATCGGCCTAAGCGTTCGGCTTGTTACGCATCTATCTCTCTTTTTTCACTGTTTTCACGAAATTTTCGTCCGTAAATGATTTTTTTTGTCTGTAAACTCAGTATTCATGAAACTAAGCACTCAGTTATGACAGAGTGATCGATTTGATACGAGTAAGTTATCCAAAAATAATTCATGCGTTTCAAATTGAATTGAAATAAAAAACCGCAGGTGCTTGAAAAGAGGATACGAAACGGACAGACCTTACTAAAACTATCATATACTTTGGAAATGTATACCTTAATACTGATTTTTATAGATGTCAACTCTATACATTTTACTTATATCTATAACGCGTAACACCCCAAACATAATTAAATACCGTTTGAACCTGAAAGGGTTCGATGAATATTTGCTATCGCGTGATAAAATCTATGTTTCTGTGGCTGAAATCCGCTTATAAAGGGTGGAGGGTGCAGAAGGGGTGATATTATCTCTATAAATTTAATTCCATAACCAATATGGTACAATACCTCCAAACAAATTAAATCCCCTTAGACTCTGAAAGGGTGCGATTTATATTTGCCATTGTATGATAAAATCAGTGTCGTTGATGTGCCTAAGCCCAGCGGGATCACATGTCTGGGAGACTTATGAGTGATGCAGATAATTAGACCTGGATATGTTCTACTGATGAAGGCCGTGGCCAGCACATGAGGTGCTTCGCGAAGGGCACTGGGTTTGATTCCCGGTTCTGGAGCTACCCAAGAGAGGCTGAGCTGCAGCTGTGTAAGCTATACCAAACCAACAGCATAGCATTATAGCAGACAGAGCAGTAAAAATGAATTTTGCCGATAGCATGGCTCTATGCTACTGGCAAAATATATTTTTTTCTAGTAGCATGAATGGATCGTCCGGGGAAATGAAATGAAATGAAATAGAATTTTATTCAAATTTGGATATCATGTATCTCTTTTAGAACGCCATATTATTGTTTTTAATATTTGTAAAATTGATAAAGCGTTTCGGAACGGCAACTGCTGAGAAGAATACGCTGAAAGAAACTCAGTCCAGTAGGGGAAGTGCCACACTCTCACAGAAAATCGACGTTTGAGTAGATGCTTTACCGCCTCTATGCATCGTTTGGTAACTGAGAGAGTCTTCTTTCCGTTTCCTTCCCCCAATGTCCTCCCAAAACTTCTTGAGGGGCCGTCAACGTTCCTGTTACACCCTGATATTGCATTTTCCATGGGCAGCGTTGAGTTGATTACTTACTATCAGGCGACTCGCTTGCACGTATGCCGTCTTACATCATTAAAAAAAATAACGTATGTGGCTGTGATGCGTCTCCACAGACAATAGCACTTACTGGGATGCCCAGCAACCTCGCGACCTGCATACTGGAGGACCTGCATTAGGCACTTAATGCAGTACAAGTAGACCAATACTGGGCCCAAAAATTTTTTTTTTGTGGGCATAACGCTAATATGAAAAATATAAAAAAAAATATTATTTATTTTTGCATCTCAATATATAACTATAAGCTACGAAAACATTACTTTTCATAATACCCATAAACCTAAATTGAATACCCTTTGCAATCGTTTTCCAGGAATATTGGCTTTATTTCAACAAATCATAAATTCAATGTGGCTGCATTTGAAATCCGCATACAGTGCGCTGTTTTCGGTACCTATTAGAGACTCGTATTTACATTGTTTTTCGTGAAAAACACGTTTTTTTATCGCATTCGATTAGATATGACTAAAAATAACCAAAATAAGCCTTCTTTTTAACCGATTTCAAAGAAAAAAGGGGTAATCAATTCGGTAGTATTTCTTTTCTTTAATGTTTAAGGTAAAGCCAAAAACTTCTAAAAAACTTGGGGCGCTCAATAGAGGCAGTACTTCACTCCGGGTCATAGACTTTTGTTATATAAAGCTCAAAACCGGCCCCACATGGAGTACTGCTCCCATATCTGGTCTGGTGCACCTCAATACCAACTCCTTCCTCTTGATTCCATCCAACGCCGGGCAATTCGTACTATCGACGATCCCATACTCACAGACGATTTAGACACCCTTAGTCTACGGAGAGACGTTGGCTCTCTATGTGTATTTTACTGTCTATAATATGGGGAGTGTTATAAAGGACTTTTTGAATTGGTGCCACCGTCACGTTTCTACCACCGCACCGCTCGCCACGGGAGTAAAATCCATCCCCACATCCTTGACACTTGGGTCTCCAAAAAGTCAGAGCGTTGTAGTTTTTTCCTCATACAGTAAGATTGTGTAATGGACTCCCTCCCGAGGTTTTCCTTGTGTGCTATGACTTGAGGTCCTTCAAAAGGCGTGTTTACAGGTATCTTAAGAGTCGGCAACACATCAGCAGCTCCTCTGGTGTTGCGGATGTCCATGGGCGACGGTGACCACTTTCCATCAGGTGGCTCGTCTGCTCGTTTGCCATCAAAATACATAAAAAAAAGGTTTACTACGTAACTCCGTAATTTATGATCAGATTTAAAAAAATATTTTTGTTTAAAGAGTATGCTTTCAAATTGGTTCCATTTAAATTTCATCGAAATCGGTTTACTAGTTTCATTGAAGTCTGTTTTTATATATGAAATATGATTTTTAGCTAATAACCCGACTGCTTTGGCTTTAAATTATCTCCTTCGTCAATTGGCCGAGTGTAGGGAATCTAACAATATCCGATACATTCAATACTGATAAGATAAGGGATTTAGAAACTGTGGTGGAATGAAGCAATTCACACTCTTATTAAATTAAGAAATAAAATATGGTGAAAAAAATTCAAGCGAGCGGGATATGAACCTGCGAGCTTAAGTCTATGTACGACTTACGCTTCCAACTGAGCCACTGCCTGTTCTAACCTCGAAACGTATCAAATAGCATTGTAAATGCAAAATAAAACACTTAAAAACAATTCACACTCATTATTATTTACATAAATATTCATGCATACTTACATGAACTCAAAAAACATTACACTCTTTTTTGGCTATCGTGTAATAAATAAGTTGGTAATCAAACTAACAAAGTAAATTATTTTTACTATATTATATATATATTTATAATATTATAAATATATTACTAATATTATAAATGCGAAAGTGAGTTTGTTTGTTTGTTTGTTACGCTTTCACGCCGTAACTACTGAACCGATCATTATGAAATTTTGCATACAAGTTCTCTGGAGCACGGAGAAGGGCATAGGCTCCTTTTATCCCGGGAAGAAGTACTATTCCTGAGGGATCGACATTGACGCGGGCGGAGCCTCGGGCGAAAGCTTGTAAATAATATTCCTCGTTGTAAAGTACTCAAGCGTCTAATTTTAATGAAGTCAGGTCAATAAGACCTGACTTTATTTAAATTATATCATATACTCAGATCTACTGCCCCTTGGAGCTGTGAAAAATCAAACTTCTAAGCAAACGCAACCAAAAGATAAAGCCGTTTATGCCGCAAATTTTCGACATTCGCAAGGGAGTTAAAACATAAAAGGTACTTCCCGTGAACTCAGAATCTTGAAATTTGGTAAAAAGCAACGTCTTATATAGCACAGATAGAGACAAAAATTTCGATAAGCATATTTTTTTTACGTCACATATTAAAAATAATTTATAACTTATCTATACTTCTATACTAATATTATAAAGCTGAAGAGTTTGTATGTTTGTTTGAACGCGCTAATCTAAGAAACTACTGGTTTAAATTGGAAAATTCTTTTTGTGTTGGATAGTCCATTTATTGAGAGGGGCTTAGGTTATAAAACATCACGCTGCGACCAATAGGAGCGAAGCATCAATAAAAAATGTTTTGAAAACGGGAGAAATTATTCATCTATACTAAGAAAAAACCTAATTAATCATAATAACAGAAATTGCCGCGGAAGAAGTCGCGGGCAACAGCCAGTCACATAATAAAAATAATTTTAAACTTATTGTAGATAATGGTACGGAACCCTTGGTGCACGAGTCCAACTCGTCCGGTTTTTTATTTTATTTTATCGCAGAATTCTTTTTCAGTTCCTTTTCTCTGTACCTTTTACTGATTGCTTCCTGCATTCGATAAATAATATCCAAAACCTGGATAAATGGGGCGATTAAGGCTTTTAAGGTGAAAATTGAGGCGTTTCATTCATTGTATAGATTCTGAATAAAACCTTTGTGAGCGAAGAATCAAAAGGTTATACCTTTATGCCAAGTAAATATAAATTTCTCCTTTTACCAAGAATAAAGAACCTCCTCTTAAAGAAGATTACCTCCTTTTAAAGAAGATTAAGAGTTAATTTGTATTTCAGTTTCTTTATTCCACCATTACTTGTAAGAAATCCAATACTCCGTTAGAATTCTAAAGTTCTCCTGATTAACTTTACAGGGTGAAATTGAATTCATTAGCAAAGGTCTAAGGAGTGGCTCAGACCACGAATCTGAAACTGAACAACTTTCATTATGGGACTAACATTGACATCGTGAAAAAAATATCTGCTCTTACATACAAAAGTGGAATATCTACTTGGCCAAAATCTATGGAACAGCTCATCATCATTTCGAGTAGGTTGTCACGGTCAATCGACCATGCACACCCTGGTGTCAGAGTTCTTCGGAACCGCCTCTCGGCCTCTGACGTGGTTCCTTTAACGACTATCAGATGGCAGCCGGGACCACCGGCTTAACGTGCCTTCCGAAGCACGGAATCATCTTTATTATCAGACAATCAGGTGATTCAAGCCTGCAATGTCCTAACCAAACTGGAAACAACTAAACAAAGTATGCTTCCGGTGGGAATCGAACCCACGACCCCCGCGTCAAACAGGCAAACGCCTTAACCACTGGACCACGGAGGCTGTTATGGAACAGCTGATTTTTTTATCAATTTCGGTGTTGGTCCAAGGAACAGTAGACCTGAGCATTTGATATCAAATTTTAGCTTGACACCTCAACGCGTTCCCAAGAAAAAGGGTCTTGAGAGACCAATAGACAGACAGACGGACAACTGACTGATCCTATAAAGGTCGCACTTCTCGTTTGTTTTATCTAACTCAATGTCGAACAAATGCAGGAGTGCGCGCACTTATGAGAAGGCTTCCAGAAATATACAATACCTACTTTAGTAACGTGGACATATTTGCTCTATCACAATTTAAATTTAAGAAGGAACTGTTGAGTCAATTAAAATGAAAATGAATCCTCTCTATATGTATATTAAAATATTTTTTATAATGTGTCAAATATTTAAATCGCATCTAACCTAGCTAATTATAAGTACAATTTAATCACTGTCAAATCAGTTGTACCTTCATAGGTTTAGAAAAATAGAAAAAAGAAAGGTCACTTACTAATGCTCTCGGTGATTCAGTCTTGGAATACATTGGATTACTGGGTGCACAGAAGAAAAATATACTCGTTTTGCAACACACGTCCTATATATGTGGTTGCGTTGTTGGTTGCACATGTATTATATTTATATCTGTTAAAAGCTATGTTAAGATGTATGTGTAATCGTTTGTAAACCCTTATAAATAAAATAAAAAAAGGGTTCCTTTTTACCTTTTGAGATACGGATCCCTAAAAATCAGCTACTGCAAAAAATTTAAAAGAAATATGAAGTGTCCAATCGATGTTGTTTTTAATGTCCCTTTATACAGTATCCAATTGGCAAGGCTCATGGCAATAGCCATGTAAGCTACTGGTTTAAGCGATTTTGTTTTATATCACTCACCTCGCGTATCATGGGGGAGTTATGGTTAGAAGGTTGGATGTTAGACACATTCGACAGATTCCTTTTTCGTCAAAATAAATTATAGGCTGTTTTTTTACTAAAATGGAATTTGGTGTCGAGATTTCTTATTTGCTAAATACACGTTTTTTGCACAAAAACATGAAATATGAAAGAATCAATTAGTGTCCAATCGTGCGTAAACCCTTTAGAATACATATCTAATTGGTCAGACTCCTGGGTATTGGTGGGCTAGCTGGTTTATGCGATTTCGTTTTATTTCACTTACCTCGCGTGATACACGGGGGAATAGTGGATAGATAGAAGATTTGTTGATTATTGAGATTTTCGATTCGGTAAATATACTTTTACTCGTGTTGCGACGAAACAGTCAATTAGTGCCCAATCGTGCGTTAATCTTTAGAACCCGGTTCTAATTGGCAAGTCTCCTGGGTATCGTAATACAATTCGCCTCACATAGTATGATTATGATTTAAAAATATAACCGTAAACAGGATTATTCTCACCTTGCGTTTTTTATTTGTCATTCGATATCGTTAGTGACATTCTTTATATATTCTTTATATTCAATAGCAGTTGTTGTTTCTCATAAACAGTGATAGATTATACAGTGTATTTCTGTTGCTTATATGTTATAGATATTATGTTATAGACAAATACAAAAAAAAACTGAATAAAATAAATATTTAAGAGAGCTCCCATACAGCAATCGTGAATATTTTGCTCGTTTTTGCTCGATATTGATATCGGTTGCAGGTAGACGCTTAAAGTATGCGCAAAATATTCAGTTATATAGTCACTTTAGAAGTTAATAATTATATTAAAATAAAATGTATATTTGACTTAACTCCCTTACAACAGACATGATTATTTTGCTGTTTTTAAAGATAGGTACGGAATCTTTCGTGCGCGAGTCCAACTAGCACTTGGCCGGTTTTCACATTGAATTGATGTCGAAAGTGTTTGATTAAGTGCGAATATTATGTCTACAAATGAGAACTTAAATAATAATTCTTCTTTATTTCTTTAGGGTTTTTTTTTTGCATTTACTAGCGACTGCCAGCCACTTCTTGGTCTATTTAAGACTGGTGGCTTGGTTCAATCTTTGCCCGCGTGATTTTTTTCCGCAATATATTCTTATTTGTTCATTTAATTAGATTATATCAAATTCTACGATTTATTTTATCTCATTTTCAATAAATTATTTACTTAAACGGGAATCATTGTCAAACGTTGTAAATAAAATAAATAAATGAGTCTTAATCCCTTTTAAGATTTTTGAATCAAATATGAATACCACTTAGATGGTCCTATATCATGATGTCGTTCAGATCATGTTTATTATATTAATTATCTAAGTTAATTGGCTTCATGTGAGGTGGATGTTAATAATATATTCCCGACTTATTAAAATAAGACCCTTTGGCGCTATGAGGAATATAATAAGGTAATTAATTTTCTTAAGGATGTTGAAATTTTATACTATTTAAATAAATTTTACTATTTAATGGAAGAGCGGGTTTTCCAAACACAGGTGTACTATTACACTTAAATGGAGATCCCAATACTGATCTGATAATGTAAAATAATTTAATGAATAAACATATTATTATTATTATTATTCACTTTATTTAACTTTAATCTTAGGTCTAAGTTTTATAATATTTGTATAAAAAGTAAAATATAAAAATATGATACAAAACATAAAAACATTATAAAACCTAAACCTAGCTCGCCGCCAGCAGCGGGGCAAGGCTCAAGCTACCGGCGGTTAAGGCTGCAGAGAAAGAAACCTCCTGACTATGCGTGACGTGTCCAGGAGTGCTGCCTTCTGTATCTGGCCCTTGATCCAGCCATCCAGCGAGAGTCTCTTAAGGTGTTGGTCGAGACTCTTCGCTATAAGGCCGTTTGCAGATACAACTATCGGGACAATGATCGTCGAATCCACATCCCACATAGCGGTCACCTCGTGAGCTAAGTCAAGGTACTTGCTGAGTTTTTTCTTCTCGGCTTTCACGAGGTTCTCGTCATGCGGGATGGTGATATCGATGAGCATTGCCTGGCGCGTCGATCGATCTGTCAACACGATATCAGGCTTATTGGCAACAATAGTCCTGTCCGTAATAACAGATCGATCCCAGTAGAGATAATTCTGGCTACAAGGTTATGTCTGTGCAAATACTCACCGTTGGCCAGATGAGAACAACCGGAAATAATATGTCTGAGTGACTCACCGGGACGGCGGCATGCCCGACAGATGTCGACCGTACCGTCCTTCAGGATATATTTCCGGTAATTGTTCGTCATCATGACTTCGTCTGCAATTGCACAAACAAAACCCTCGGTTTCCCCGAAGAGGTCGCCGAACCGTAGCCAGTTTACCGACGCGAGCAGATCTACATCAGGCCCTGTTAAGGCCCGGTAGAACCGCCCGTGGAGCTCCTTACTCTTCCATATGTTCTTGCGGTCTTCGGTGCTCAGCACGAATGGTCTACGCCAGTTCTCGTTTGCCAAGGAGAGCGGCGTGAGACTCCTATCTACAACTACAATGTCGCGGTGCAACCCACACTCATTGTTAAGGAAGTAATCCCTAAGACTGCACACCTCACGGTTATGAAGAGTCTTGGCGTTTAAAAAGCCACGACCTCCACACTTACGTGGAATGTACAGTCTCATAACTGATGAGCGTGGGTGAAGCATGCGATGCATTGTGAGCTGTTGACGGACTCTCCTATCCAGAGCGTCTAACTCAGTTTGTGTCCATCTTAGTATGCCAAAGGAGTACGTGAGGAGGGGCATCACCCAAGCGTTGAATGCGCGCACCTTATTGCCCCCTGACAAAAGACTTTTAAGCACTTTTGTCAGACGCCAAAAAAAAAAAAAAAAAAAAAAAAAGGCTCCTTTACCGCCTGTTTGATGTCCCCATCCTCAATACTCAGAGACTGTGACATACCAAGATACTTGTAAGTTTCTGACTCCGAAAGAGACCTGAGAGACATTATCTCAGAAAGTTGCAAATTTGTTGAATTTACAACTTTCCCCCGTTGAACATGCATAACGGCACACTTATCTACACCGAACTCCATCCTGATGGAATTACTGAAATCTTCTGTGATTTTTAGTAACTTCACCAGGTCAGGACGTTTCGGTGCAAACAATTTCAAGTCATCCATGTATAACAGGTGGGAAATTATCTCCCCGTCTCCTCGAAGGCAGCAGCCCAGCCCCGAATCACTCAATCACTTATTATTATTATTATTATTATAGTATAAAAACAGGAATACCTGTTATTAGATTATATAATTTTTTTATTGTATAGAAAATGTAAATTCAGGCCACATATTTAGTGAAATTATGAGCATTATATTCCAGCGACTTACGCTGGAAAAAAATAATGTTGTGCAGTTTATTGCTGCTTCTGCGCTTGCGCTTTGAACGGGCAGTATGCAACCTAAGTAAATAATTATTATTTGTATCATCAACAAAGGCGTCAATATTCTTATGACAGCTGCTCTCATTGGTGGCCGTCTTAGTCATGGTCGAGCCACCTACCGGCAAACTTCATTTTGTCTAGTAGCATGAACGGACCGGCTCGTCCGGAGAACTACCACACTCTCACAGAAAATCGACGTTTGAGTTAAGCTTTACGGCGTCTATATTTCATTCGGTGAGCGAGAGAGCCGGAGGCCCATCATTCCCCCATTCGTTCCCCCTCATGTCCTACCCCAATTCCTTGAAAGGCCAGCAACGTTCCTTACACACCTTGGCGTTTCAGTTGTCCATGGACAGCGGTGATCGCTTACCATCAGGTGATTTGCTTGCTCGTTTGCCATTCTATATCATAAAAAAATATTGATCAAGTAAGTTGTTGCTGCTTGTTAATTATTAACCAATGAGAGTGGCTAATCGGACCCAAAGTCCGTGCGCTGTCATCCAAACTGAACGAGTATACAAAATTTCAGCTCATTCGGTGGAAGATAACTGCTAAATCTTTTAGCGTATTCTTCTCAGCAGTGGTCATTCCGAAACGCTAGTAGTTTTTCGATTTTACAAATCATCATCATGATGATGATGATTTTACAAACATAAAAGAAAGAAAAATAAACAACAGAAAAAGCGATACATGTATCATATTTTGAATAAAAAATATTCATTATAATTTCTTTTTCAATCATAAAATTGAGTTCCGATGATTCCACCCGAACATAGTTACATACATACATTGAAAGTTAAATAAAAGCTTGCAATATCTCGAGCTCCGCCGTACCATGGATATAACTTTAAGATCATAATTATTATATGATTTTAACGGGATTTACTACGAACCTATTATTTATTTTCTTCCGCTGACGTTTCCAAGGAGTATGTGTTTTAAACGCGAAAGCTTCAAACAGAAGGTTAAGCTGGCGGTCCCAGTTGTCATCTTAGATTGTTAAACTATGTCAAATGTATATGAATGGCCCATGGCTCATGCACTATGAATAAAACATATATAACCTTTAACTATGGACGCGCGGTCTCACAGGCCGCTCTCTTTTTCAAAAATCGCATTTTCCCCACTTCTCCGCACGCTCCGCGCCTGCGGCGCTTAGTAGCTTCATTTTAAGTCTCAAAACGTCATCGGAGGTGGGAAGTTTGGTCGTCGACTGCAAATTTGGTGAGTTATCTCGTTTTTAATTTCGGCCGCGGTCTGTGAGACCGCGCGTCCATGATTTTCATACTAAAAATCTGATTGCCATTGTCTTTGTTTTCGGTTTTACTCAATAAATATGTCGAAAAATATAGAACTAAGTACTTCTGCATTAAAGCGACCTGCAAGGTCAACGAACCCATCGCAACAACAGTCAAATAAAATATTACGCGTTGCCGATCCTTTATTTGAAAATGAGGTAAATCGAACATTTTTACAGTCAGATGACTCGGACAGTGATGATGACATTGCCGATTGTTTGGTAGATGAAGATGACATGAAGCAACAGCATTGTAGTGAGAGTGAGTCAAGAGAGTGTCGCTCCTGCTAGCGTACAAGACGGATATAAGAAGAGGTAGTTGGGATGATAGTAGCTCAGACTCAAAAAACGATATGCCACTTTCAGAACCTCAGAGCAGATTTGCCTCTAGAAGAGCATTTGGAAATAGGCTCCTTAAAGCGAAAGACCTGCCGAATTTGTCCACCTAAACTAAAAAGGAAGACTAACTACAATTGTGTCAGTTGCGGTCAAGCTATATGTCTTCAGTGTTCTAAGCCATTGTGCAAGGACTGCCAATAATTTTGTTGCTTTTACACCGATGTCAGATTTTTTTTGTTTTTATTTTAGAAATTTATTTTTTGTTTTTTATTATTGGTATAGTCTAAACTTATAAATAATTACTTTTAAAATGTTTAGAAGATCTTCTTTTTTAAGTTATAGTTCCTTCTCAGATCTCTGGGTAATTGAAGACTGAAAAGTGCCTTATATTGTTATTAATGTAGATATATTAAAAAATAAATACATATATAGTAAAATTATATATATTCTTTTAATTTATTGTCCTTTAAGTATACTAAAACCAAAATTATTAAATTCCTGTCAGTTATCATGAAGAAATAAATTAAAAAAACTAGCGGCCAACGAGACCTCGCGTCCATAAGTATGTAACAATATTTTGACGTCCATAGTTAAAGGATAATATATATATGTTTTATTCATTGTGCATGAGCCATGGGTATCTGCCACAGGATCTTATGAAAACGGTTGTGGTACCTATCGTCAAACACAAGACAGGTGACATTTCGGACAAGGGCAACTATCGACCCATATCCCTTGCAACAATCATTGCAAAAGTTTTGGACAGTTTGCTACAGAGAGTGAGGTTGAGTGTCAATAGCATTCTAAAAACAGTTGCAGATAGACCGGGTTCGCCTATAATGAGGCACTTTGTGCAAGAAACCAGGTCAGTGGCTTTATTTGGTGTGATGTAAAGACCCCTTCATACCTAGGCCCGGCTTTAGGTATATAGGTTACATGTTAATTAACAGTATACTAACACTAGCCGTACGTAAGTCATTGTATTACTAACAAAATGGATCTAAGTTACCTGAAATAAAGAAATTTAATTTAATTTAGGTCATCATTTCGAGTAGGTGTCACGGTCAATCGACCATGCACACCCTGGAGTCAGAGTTCTTCGGGACCGCCTCTCGGCCTCTGACATGGTTCCTTTAACGACTACCAGATGGCAGCCGGTATCAACGGCTTAACGTTCCTTCCTAAGCACGGAATCATCTTTATTATCAGACAATCAGGTGATTCAAGCCTTCTTTAGGTAGCTTATGGAACAAAAATTTGGCTTGGAAAATCTGACGCCATATTTGCAAGTTACACACCCGCAATTTAAACGAACACCGCATAAAAAGATGTCACGAGCTCCACAAACACCCAGTTATTACCATCTTATACAAGCACTAACATAAACGTAAGAGATTACGCTCCTACGTTATTGCTTTGAAAGGTTATTACTCGTATAATACATGGCTTTGAGTGAGTCAATAGAATATTGCTCAGTTTCAGACAGACATAAATATATTACTCGAAATAAAATAGAGCCGACAAAATATTCATATTAAACCGCACATCGCAATTCGTACAGTTACATAAGTGGTAAAATTTTGGGTCTGCGCAGACGAGGGAAATTGCGGACAAAAAGTCGTTGGCGAGCATTTCTAAAACTCATTTATGGTTGCAGTTTGTCCGCAAGGCGACATGATGTATTGCATGGATAAAGTGCAGCCTTATTATAGTACAGAAGCTCCCAAAGAGCCCGATGGTCGAGTGGATGTGAGCATTATTACCTTTAATGTATGGCAAGCAATCCCGGGCGTGGTCCCTAATGGGATGGGTGACCGCAAGTGGCATAAAAATATCTCAAGGTCCTCCGTACTTCGGAAGGTATGTTTGTTCCGGCTGTCATCAGTTAGTCAGATGGCTTTAGGCAGCTTGAAAAATCTGACACCAGTGTTGACCACTTACACACGCGAAAACCAAACAAACAATAAAAGCTCGCGGACATTTTGTCCGCCATTGTCTCCCGTCTGCGCATACCCTTAACCCTTTGACCGTAATCATGATACGCGGATAAATCTGACATACATTTTCTATGAAAATGTTTGTCGAATTTATCCGACGTTCGCGGTCAAAGGGTTAAAGAACAATTTACCACATTCTAGTTATGAGAAAGCTAAGAAAGGTCCATTTATTTTAAGTTTTGCTAAGCAAGGTGTGATGGAAATGGTGTAGTGAGAAATGTATGTTGACATCATCGGCCGAACAATGTCTCTCTGAAATCAGCCAGTTTTTCAGCTTGACCTCTCAACCACCAAGCGGGCCAAACGGGCCACGTAACAATAGAAAATCTATTGTGTCTGCGTTTCTTGCGCTTGATGGGTTAAGCTAAGGTATAAAAGATCTAACATTTCATACAATCACATATTTATTTCATACATAATACATTGTGTTAACTTGCACGATAAACATTATTTTACAATTCCACCAGTGGCGTAGTTTGCTATAGTGTCGCTCTTTATCGACATTTGTCGGAGGCCCGTTAATAAACAAATAAGGACGGACTTTTAAAAAATTACGTAGCCCGGATGCCTCATATCTGTTAGCTGTTATGGCGGTAGTTACGCCTCTGAATACCACGTACATTATTAATAATGTTACGTCACGTCAAGCATCTTCATTACTTATGTATGTAGTGTTGCCATTCTGCGTGATACTAAAATATTTAGTGGAAATTGTGGATATATCTTGAGGCAGTCTTTACCCAGGGGACAAGCTGCCAAATAACAACGATCGCAAGAAGCAGTCACTGTCAGCAAGAGAGGCTGCAGCTCCGTGGCGCAGCGATCATCGCGCCAGCCTGCGACACGGAGTGACCGGGTTCGATCCCCGGCCAGGTCAAGATGGAAAATGACCTTTTTCAGATTGGCCTGAGTCTTGGATGTGTATCTATATATGTATTTGTTATAAAATATAGTATCGTTGAGTTAGTATCCCATAACACAATAACACAAGTCTCGAACTTACTTTGGGACTAGCTCAATCTGTGTGATTTGTCCGTATATATTTATTTATTTGACGGAGAGGGTGGTCCGAGCTCAGCTATCTTTATCGTTCAGGAGCGGGCGTTATACCGGGAAGTGTTGGTAATTGAAACAAACGTTGATTTAAAACAATGAAAGTATTTACTTCACGAACACTATGAATTATTTCAATAAAACACAAATCAACAAACAATGCGATAAGCGACAGTTTCTACACGTGTTCACTTGGCGGCGGACGCAATCGAACTGAACGACACTCGTCCGCCCATTACGTCGTAGACTCTGTCAACGCCGGGTGGGGCGCTGGCGTCTCGCATTAATGGGAAAATATGACGACAGATGGCGCTGTCGTCCGTCCCTTTCCGACATATTTATATTTATTTAAGTAATTAAACTTAATTCTTGCGCTTTATGATTTTGAGATAGATCGAAAGAAATAGTTGTCTGTAAAGTCAGAACGTCACACATTTTTGTGCATGCATCCAGCTTTCATCTTTATATGACGTTATCCCGTCTAAACCAATCATGAGAAAAAAATATAAGTAAGCTATTTCATGCGAAACAAAGAATTTAAGACTAGCTTCCGGCCGTGGCTCCGCCCCTATCAATTTAAATCCCTTGATAACAATACTTTTACCCGGGATAAAATGTACACTATGTCCTTCTCCGTACCCCAGACAACGGGTATGCGAAATTTCATGACGATTGGTTCAGTAGATAGGACGTGAAAGCGTAACAAACTAACTCACTTTCGCATTTACAATTTTATTAGTTAGGATTAGCGACGACGGATTAGGCCTCGACGCACATACCGTGACCAGATTACGAACGTTCTTGCCAAAGGGCAAGTTAGGAGTACCCGGAACCGACGAGCATGCTTGAAGAGAGTGATGGATGTAGATGAAGCAAGAGAGGTTTGTAAGGATCGTAGCTAGTGGAGGTATCTAGTCTCGGTCTACCCCAGTGGAAAAGAGGCGTAATATGTATGTAGGTATGTATGTAAGTATGTGTGTAGGTATGTATGTAGGATAGATGGTAGATTATTCACAAGTCTGTAAAACAGAGAAGGAAATCGCAAACCATTATTTCCTGCCAGAAATAGGTATTATGTGCGCTTCCACACAATGACACTGATAAAAGCCTAGCTCTTAAATATCGGAGAGAGATGTATTCGTGAGCCTTTTCAGTAAGCTTTCGTCCGTATCGACCTCACCCAATGGCAGCAGATCAAACAAAGCACTCGAGTGCCTCGCAGTGACGTCAGTAAGTTTCGCGCTTCAAGGGCAAGGGGCTGGGTCGGTGCTCTGTCAGCAATTGTAGGGTGTGGGTTGTAAAACGATATTGTTTTTGACAAGATAACGTCTAAATAGATGAAAGCTGGCTGCATGCACGTAAAAAAAGTAAAAGAAACCGGCCAAGTGCGAGTCGGACTCGCGCACGCAGGATTCTGTACCGTTATCTATAAAAATGGCAAAAAATCATGTCTGTTGTATGGGAGCCCCTTTAATATTATTATTATTCACATTTTATTATTGATTTTTAAACTGAATATATAATTAAATATTCTGTCAATATTTCAAGCGTCTACCTGTTGCCGTTATTAATATCGAGAAAAAACAAGCAAAAAAAGTCACGTTTGTTGTATGGGAGCCCCCTTAAATATTTAATTTATTCTATTTTTCAGTATTTGTTGTTATAGCGGCAAGAAAAATACAACATCTGTGAAAATTTCAATTGTTTATCACGGTTCATGAGATACAGCCTGGTGACAGACGGACAGACGGACAGACAGACAGACAGACAGTGAAGTGAAATTAATAGGGTCCCGTTTATACCCTTTGGGTACGGGACCCTAAAAAGATGTTGTTTATGACGAGATAACGTCTTAAAAATGGATAGACGCTGGCGCACGTAAAAAAAAGTAACAAAAAAAGTGTCACGCCAATTCGCACCAATGGTGATTGGTGTGGTGATGACTCGGTAAAAAGATAAAGGTATTCTGTGTCCCTTTCCGTAGTCTGAGCGTAAAAGCGTAAGAAATGAACAAACAGGAGCACGGCATTATATCACAAGTTGCTATTTTATTGAGCTATCTTTAGCTCAACCAACTTACCAAACCTAAGGTATTGATAAGATATTTAAAATGTAACTAGACTTTTTCAGATAGATGCTTCATGCTTCGTCATGTAAGAAACATTTTAAACTACTCATCATAAGTGTTGTGCCGTGCTCGAAATTATCGAGAACGGTGAGAACGACTCGGAAATTTTTCCCGAGAATTTCTTCTTCTTTCTCTCAAGTGCGGGAATTATAGAGAAATTCTCGAGAATTATTGGAAATTTCCCGCAAATTTCCGCGAGGAGGAATTCATGAGAGCAGAGATTTTCTCTCCGGCACATCAAGGTAGGTTCCCTATTAAGGCGAGGCCTCAAATGTTTGGTACCTTCGCTCGGCAAAGACTGATCAAGTGCGCGCAAGGGATAGCGCTTGGCGGTTTAGCCCGTGAATGATGAGATAGGAGATAGTCTCGAGTCGCTCAAAGAAAAAACGTAAGCGCCAAATTTGTTATTTCTATTTTATATAAAATCAGACCGGTTAATTGTATTTTCATATTTACATTTTGATGAATTACTAATAACCTATCTTTTAGTCTAAAAATCATTATTTCATTCGTCGCATTTGAGCTACAATAGCAAAAACTCTGCGAACGAAAACCATTTTTCAAAAAAAAATTCCTATCGAGAAAATTTTATCAAAACGTGTTTTCATCTTCAATTTTTGGAGATGAAATAGTCAAAAATCATATTACTTAGATTTGAAACTCCTAATTTAAGTATTTTGCGAGATAAATAAGGTTCAGAACGACCTTATTTACAGTGGTATCACCTTAAAAGCAAATGGTACTAGCAGATGATACCTGTTATGTCAATAGAAATTATGTAAATTCTATCACCACGTCGCTAAAACAACATGGAACTGCGATCGGTTTTGATTGAATAAACCAAATTATATGTAAACTTACCCCTGTTTATTATTAATTATGAGATATCTATGTTATCCATTCATAATGGTAATAAATAAATGGTAAAGATAAGTAATTAAGTAATATTTGCATGCTATTATTTTTAGCGTAAGATGTAGTCACAAATTCTCATTTAACACCAATAATGTACCATGTTGTTAGGCAAATAAATAATTTATTTATAAATTTACCCGACCTGTTCTTATTTGTTACCTCATAACTCCGTAATTAAAGAAGAGTGGTATTAAAATTTCGGATCCGAACCCAACACTAGCCAAGACAAGGAAAGTCCACTGATGGTCAAAGGCCTCCCAAGGATTTTTAATTCCGTGAGAGAATACTGCCATACTCACAACGCTTGACAGGTCCAAGAAATTCCTATCCTTCCCCAGCTTAAAAATGCTACCGCTGGGCAGCAGCGTTGAAAACAAGAATCTTAAGAAACTACGCTCGATAAACCGTATTTACTTAATGCATTAACGGGAATTAGCACGAACATACCGATTTTGTCCACACGTTTCGACCAGGTTGCACCGGCCGTGGTCACTGGATGACTGATGCAGCGGTGTCAATGCTCCGTCTTGTGCTATTAAAGCTGCTACCCATCGGTAGCAATTTTAAGCTAAAAAAGTATAGTTATTTATTTGATCATCATAATCATCATCATTACAGCCGTAAGAAGTCTACTGCAGGACAAAGGCTTGCAAAGAATTTTTAATTCCGTCAGAGGATTCTGCCGTACTCACCACTCGTGACGACGGGTTGGCGAGCGTAGTTTCCTAAGATCCTTGTGCTATTATCGCCTCTACCCATAGGTAGCATTTTTAAGGTAGAAAAGGATATTCATTTTTTGGATCATCATCATTACAACCGTAAGAAGTCTACTGCAGGACAATGGCCTGGCAAGAATTTTTCATTACGTCAGAGGATTCTGCCGTACTCACCACTCGTGACGGGTTGGCGAGCGTAGTTTCCTAAGATTCTTGTGCTATCATCGCTGCTACCCATCGGTAGCATTAAAGCTGTGGAAGGATAGGAATTTATTGGATCTGGGAAGGGAATAGAGGTATTGGAATAATACTTACTCGGATGAATGGGAGAAAAGCAAGTAGCAGCTCGGGAGGCCGGGCGCGCGTACCCGATGTCATTCCTGCAACCACCGGACAAGCAAATGTAGATGACACCGCTGACTATGATATAGGTATCATCTGCTAGTACCATTTGCTTTTTTTTTAACAGCCTCCGTGGTCCAGTGGTTAAGGCATTTGCCTGTTGACCCGGGGGTCGTGCGTTCGATTCCCACTGGAAGCATACTTTGTTTAGTTGTTTCCAGTTTGGTTAGGACATTACAGGCTTGAATCACTTGATTGTCTGATAATAAAGATGATTCCGTGCTTCGGAAGGCACGTTAAGCCGGTGGTCCCGGCTGCCATCTGGTAGTCGTTAAAGGAACCACGTCAGAGGCCGAGAGGTGGTTCCGAAGAACTCTGACACCAGGGTGTGCATGGTCGATTGATCGTGACACCTACTCGAAATGATGATGATTTGCTTTTAATAGGGAACCTACCTTGATGTGCCGGAGAGAAAATCTCTGTTCTCATGAATTCCTCCTCGCGAAAATTTGCGGGAAATTTCCAATAATTCTCGAGAATTTCTCTATAATTCCCGCACTTGAGAGAATGAAGAAGAAATTCTCGGGAAAAATCTCCGATTCGTTCTCACCGTTCTCGAAAATTTCGTGCACGGCACAACACTTATGATGAGTAGTTTAAATGTTTTTCACATGACGAAGCATGAAGCATCTATCTGAAAAAGTCTAGTTACATTTTAAATATATTATCAATACCTTAGGTTTGGTAAGTTGGTTAAGCTAAAGATAGCTCACTGAAATATGTTTAGATATAACAATTTTTTTTTTACTAGCTATTTGTGTCCCACTGTTGGGCAAAGGCCTCTCCTCCTTTCTTCCATTTATCTCTGTCCTTGGCGTATTCCATCCAATGCTTGTCAAATTGCAGTCTCGTGCGCGCGCGCTCTGCGAACGGACACGGTGAATTCATTGAGTAAATAAAAGCTTAAAAAAATGGTGCAGTGTAAAAAATGTAAACAGTTCATTTCCCTAACCAAGGACGAAGTGATAAAATGTAAAGGTTCATGTGAATCTGTATTTCATAAAAAATGTGTTTCAAATATTAAGCAGTTTCAACGAAACGAAATATGTGAAGTATGTCAAAAAAGTGATGGTAGCAGCAGTAAGAGTCCCAGTATACAAATACCAAAGCTGAATGTTGACGTGAATAAATCATCGGCTGAGGCAGTACTGGTGGAAGTCAACAGGAAGCTGGAGATACTTTATGGAATGCAGAAAAAAATCGATGATTTAACAGAAACCGTTGATTTCTACGCTGAGCAATATCAGAACATGATTTCTTTTAAAGAAAGTGCAGAAAAGAAAATGAAGTCATTAGAAGAAAAAAACATAAATTTACAAACAAAAAACGATGCGTTAGAAGAGAGACTATCCTTGCTAGAACAAAAAGAAGTTGAAAAGTGCGTTGAGATAGTTGGGTTAGAGGAGAAGCAAGAAGAGAACACAAAAGATATGGTCAAAAAAATTGCTCTAAAGCTAAATCTAGATCCGATGAATATCGAAAACGCCACGAGGGTAGGAAAAGAAAAAACTACTAAGAAAGGACCCAGAGCAATAATCGTTACGCTACGCACAAAATCAATAAGAAACGAATGGATTAAACAGAGAAAACTGCAGCTGAAAAACAACGATGTATTGCCAAATAACAATAATGAGCGCATATACATTAATGAATGTCTGACCAAACAATTAAGGCAATTGTTCTGGAGTGCCAGAACTATGTTGAAGGAAGATTACAAATTTATATGGACACAAAATCTAAGAATTTTAGTTAAGAAGGACGAAAACTCTAAGATAGTGAATATTCGCAGGGAATCGGATATTGCAAGGTTATGTTCCGATAGTAAACAATAGATGCCGGCGGCCGGCCCGGCAGATAAGGGCCGTTGTACACTATGTGATTTCCTTATGTTATAAAATTCGATTTTTTATCAAATATTAATACTAATAGCGATTTCACCAAATTTGATGATACAGATAACTGGAGCATGTTTCTAAAGAATGCGAAGAGTTATTTAAGAATCGTTTACTTAAATATTCGTTCATTGCGAAAAAACTTTGATGAGTTTTTAATGCGGCTAAAACAATGTAACTTTTGTACGGAAATTATATTCCTGAGCGAGATAAACGTAAAAAAGGACAACATCAACTTATATACTATAGATGGTTATGACATTCATGAGATCACGAGAGAAAGAAGAAAAGGAGGGGGAATACTCATGTACGTAAAGTCAAATTTAAAATCGGAAATAAGAAAAACAAATGGGAAAACAACAGAAATGATGCATAGTGTTATTCATAATAATAATTCAAAGATACATATCGTGGCCTTGTATAGGCCTCCGAAACAAAATAAAAGACTTTTTATTGAAGAGATGGACACATATTTAAAGAAAATCCCCTGTAGAGAAGACATTATTTTTCTGGGAGACGTGAACATCGACATACTGAAGTCCTCTTGTATCGTATCCGAGAGCTATCAAAACATGTTGTGTGAGCACGGCCTACAGTGTATGATTCGTGAATATACTAGAGAAGAAATGGTGAAGGGACGATTAGTGCGATCGTGTCTCGATCATGTGTGGGTGCGAAGTGATGCGAGCGCAGCTGCACACATGCTTACGTGCAAGCTGTCTGACCACTACCTGATCGGGGTAAACCTAGGAACCGGTATTACAGCGAGTGATAATGTAAACAAACGTAATGAGGTATGTGTTTTGAGTAATAAATTAGTGCAGCAAAAACTAAAGGAATTAAATTGGGAGCAATTATTATCAATAAACTCGCCGACTGAATTATATCATAAACTTTGTATGGTGTTTAGTAAAATATATGAAAGTTCTAAAATAATTGTAAGTAAGTCTAAACAAGTAGAAAAACAGCCTTGGATGGATAAGAAATTGTGTAACATGGTAATTAGACGCGATGAGTTGTTCAGAATATGGAAATCTAGACCAAAAGACATGAATAATCGAGTCATATATACTAAGCACAGAAATTTAACAAATAAGCTAATACTTAAGGCAAAAAATGAGTATAGGAAAATGGAAATAAAAAAATGTGATGGTGATTTACGGAAGACATGGTGTTTGATAAATAAATGGTTAGGTAAAAATAATAATAGTTTAGACGAAGTTATAATAAAATCATTAGGTAAACAGAATAGCATAAACAATGTATGTACTAAATTCTCAGAAACATTTACGGAAGAAATAGATACAATTAAACACAAATGTAATTTAATTTTTTTGGATAAAAGTATGTATGTAACACCGAGTGATGTATCTTTTAGATTAGGAAAAATAACAAATAATGATGTAGAAAAGACAATAGATAGTTTAAATGTCAATAAATCACCGGGGTTAGATGGAATAAGAGTTCAGGACTTAAAGTTTGTTAAAAAAGAAATAGTGCCAATTTTAGCTAAATTTATTAACTTAAGCATTGAGTCAGGGGAATATCCGGATATGTTAAAAAAATCAATAATTCGACCTATCTTTAAGCAGGGTGATCACATGGATTATTCCAACTATAGAGCGATAGCAATACTATCGGCAATAAATAAGATTGCGGAAAGAATTATTGTCGGAAAAATTAGCATATTTTTGGAAAATCACAATATTATCTCTGAGGCGCAACACGGTTTTAGAAAAAATAGAAGCACTAGCTCAGCACTTGAACAGTTTTCTGACGACATAAATAAACATTTGAATAACAAACAATATGTGGTAACCCTGTTTATAGATTTTAAAAAAGCATTTGATACACTGGACCACGGAATATTACTTGAGGCGATGGAGAACTGTGGTATACGTGGTCCAGTGAAGAAATGGTTTCAAAGCTACTTGAATAATCGGACTCTTAGAACAATGGTTGATGGTATTACAGGTCAAGAGGCGTGTGTTAAGTACGGAGTTCCGACTGGCTCAGTGTATGGCCCGGTTGGGTATATCATGCATGTAAATAGCATGGTAAATGTAGTAAAAAATTGTTCTGTTTATATGTATGCAGACGATACATGCATGATGTACGCTGATAGGGACTTGAAGAATATAGAAAGGCATGTTCAAGAGGACTTTGAAAATATCTTAAAGTGGGCGCATGACAATGGAATCATTCTTAATGTGTCAAAAACAAAGTGTATGCTTATTCATTCGTCTTATTTAAGAAAGCCAGCAGAAACCTTGAACTTAATTGGTCATACGTATGACTGTCTTCACAGTAATAAGCGGATGTGTAAGTGTGACACTATACAAGTAATAGAGGAATATAAATATTTAGGATTAACAGTAGATTGTAGAATGAATTGGAAGAAGCATACTGAAAACGTTTGTAACAAGTTAAGAAGTCTTCTATATAAATTCAATCAGTTAAAATATGCATGCGACAAAAAAATTATGTATATGCTATATCATGCGCTGGTAGATGCTACATTGAGCTATGGTTTAAGTACATACGGCCGTACATTTCGTACGTATATAGAAAAAATTTTTGCAATACAAACGCGTTTCATAAAATTATTAGTCGATAAAGAGACAAAAGACTCGTGTAATAAAAATTATAATACTTTATATAAAAAGTGTGGCATCTTGCCGGTACATGATAAAGTGACTTTTTTAATTGCAGTCTCAAAATTCTCTTCTCGGTCTATGTATTTGAACACTAAAGCCTACAGAGCTAATTTAAGAGCGACTTCTAAAAAAAAGTACGTAGAACTAATTGCAAATAATTATTATGGAGAAAGAACCACTGAATACTTATTGCCTAAAATATATAACAATAAGCTATTAAAAATAAAAGACTATGATAATGTTAAAACATTCAAAAGGAAACTTAAAGACATCTTGTTAGAAAATTTGAGTTAAAATTATAATTAGAACGTAAACTTTCAATCAGCAATCAATCTGTATGTCTGCATATTAAATACTTTGCTATTGATATAATTAGATATAAAATTAGATAAGGTAATTAAGGTTAGAGTTAAAAGTGAGTGCATTGTCTTCGCCAACAAACTGTTTTACAGTTTGGCGATAGTGAATTTATAAAAACCTGTATGTGATTTACGGATAAATAAATAAAAAAAAAAAAAAAAAAATGCAAGCAAGTCATCTGCCCATCTCTTTCTCAGTCTTCCTCTTTTTCTGTAACTATCCCTTGGAATCCACTCGGTTGATTTGCGATATTATGATATAGAGATACCCATATTTGCAAAGTAAATTTCGTATGTCAAAATCTAGTTTTAAGTAACAACATACAGCCTAATTTTTGATAATTTATTTAACGTTACGTTCCTAAATCACGAGTTCTGGGCTCCCTTTGGTTTATACCAATATGCTTAATTTAGTAACCTCGCTATCTACCGGATGTGAAGTGAAATGACCCTTGATATGGCCGTGAATGGTCATTCCCCGTCGATATGAACAAATTTTCCTGTAAGACTTGTAAGCATGAAAAAAGTTATATTACGAGCGGTCTATATTTATATGCCCTTTAAAAAACTGGCCAAGTGCAAGACGGACTCGCGCACTAAGGGTTCCGTACCGACGGCAAAAAATCATGTATGTTGTATAGGAGCCCCCTTAAATATTAATTTTAAAATACTTTGGGTGACTGCGGCGCCTTACAAAAGACAGTTAAGGCTAAAATATTACTTCGCACCGCAACTTCGCATTATTATATCTCTGTATTATACAATATAATATTTTTAACTGAGATATACATATTCATAAAGGCAACTTATCTCTTTCATATCAAGAATATCAGACGGACTATACATTTTGCTATGTTTTAGTAATAAAAAAGAAACTCCGCATCTTCCGCATTCAGTCCGCCCCGGGCGTCTCAGTAAGTAATAAAACGATGGCCATTTTATTCTTTTGTTGCGCGATTCGTGCAAATTTTTATATATTCCGGAGATTCTGCGTAATAATCGCTGTTATAAGGAACGCTGTCTTGAGATGGAATTTTACATGGAGGTATGTAGCATGCGTTTATTTTTTATGATCTATCAAAATTTAAGGTACCTTAAACAATATTTAATGAAATACAAACCTTTGAAGGCTTTGTAACATTGAATATACAATACTACTAGTTATTTTTTATTTGTTTTTTATACTTCTGAGATTCCAAGTAATGATCTCATGAGATGTTCTGATGTTTTTCAGTAAGAGGGTCACATGAGCTAAGTCTTTTGATTTTATTATTTAATCAGAGCTTAAAAAAACAGGACTAAGTGCAAGTCAGATTCGCGACTAATGAGTTCCGTACCGTTATCTATAAAAACGGCAAAAAAATATGTCTGTTGTATGGGAGCCCCCTGTAATATTAATTTTATTTAATTATTTACTTTAAAGTGAATATATAACTTAATATTCTGTGAAAATTTCAACTGTCTATCTATCACGGTTCATGAGATACAGCCTGGTAGACAGACCGACGGACAGCAGAGCGATATTAATAAGATCCCATTTTTACCCTTTGGTTACGGAACCCTAAAATCTAAAACTGTACTTCACTACTAAGTTATTTGTAGCATCTTAGGTAATACGTTGTTGGTAATAACGTTTATATTACAACTGTTTATAAACATTGCCAAAAAACATAATACCAAAAATATATTAAGGGCGGCGCTAGTTGGCTCATTAAGCCTCTTATGGTGCGGTTTATTTTTATTATCAGCAAAAAGAAAATACACCAGCCAATTAATTCTTAATGCCAAACAAAGTACATCAAGGCGCATACATTTTGAACTGTTTTTTTTTTTTTTCAAGCTCGAAACACAATTTGAAATGAAATTGCGTTTTTATTGTTCAATATATATGGTATGTTAATACTATAACATACCATATATATATTTTACTTCTTTTAAAAAGAAAATATTTATGCAATTCGGATCATTACAATGATAAAAGGCGTTAGTAATAAAATAGAAACGCCGCACATTCCTAATTCAATTCACTCCAGAATATTACAGGGGGTAAAAAATAATCCTTTATTTCCTTTCTCTTCTTTGGTGCGAATCGTGCAAATTTTTATACATTCCGGAAATTTTCTCAAATTATCTTTCTTATGAGATACTCTGATGTTTTATGGTAATAACGTGGCGAGCTCCGTGGCGCAGTGGTTAACACGCCAGCCTGCGACACGAGGGCCCCGGGTTCGATCCCCGGTCAGGTTAAGATGGCAAATGATCTTTTTCAGATTGGCCTGGGTCTTGGATGTTTATCTATATATGTATTTGTTATAAAATATAGTATCGTTGAGTAAGTATCCCATAACACAAGTCTCGAACTTTCTTTAAGTCTAGCTCAATCTGTGTAATATGTCCGTATATGTATTTATATATTTAAAAAACGTTACTTGGAGGTAACAGGCACTTTTTGGTAGGAAGAGTAAAATTATCTTATTTTATTTAAACTGCTTAACAGCCTAAACAGCCTAAACTATTTACACGCCTATATACGCTTTATTCAGGAATATATGTTCGAAACTTATACTATACGAATGGAAACGGACTATGTAATCATGACAAAGTCAATTTACCGTGGAAATTGGCAAGTATCTGAATTGGAATTTAGAAGTAGATGAAAAAAAAACAATGTAATGATGAAAATGCTAAGGCATAAATCCGCCAACCGACATGAAATATTGCGCGGGCAAAAGTGCAACCTTATTACAATACGAATAAGAACGCACCGCTGACTTTTTGTCCGCCATTGACCATCGTCTGCGCTGGGCCTGAAGTTAGACAGACGTAATTTTGTAAGTCGTCTATGTAGCACTTTTCAATTTAGTGAGAGGCCAGTTTCGTTGAAAAACAAATTTTACGCGTTGCAAAAGTCAAGAGAGTGCACTCGTTTGGCCTTATCTTTAGTCGGGTACAGCTGAGCTGAGACTGCCACACATATTTGCTAAGTTTTACCAAAATTTTAAAAGAGATTTAATGTATTTCCGAATCGATACGACAGTGGACCCTTAAAAAACCAGTCTAAGGCCAGCAGCGCTCTTGTCACATACCAGGTGTTGCAGTAGTCTATGGTCAGCGGTGATCATTTACCTTCAGGTGCGAGCTGAAAGCCGGTGTACCGCAAGGCGGAATTTTGTCTCCAATTCTTTTCTCTATTTTTATAAATATACTTTTGCTTTGTCTATCCTTTTCTTACCATTTTACGCCGACGACTTGCAGCTTTATATATAAGAAAGAGTTAATGAGATAGACACGTCAATTTCTTTAATAAATGAGAATTTGGGACGTATTCTGGAATGGTATAATGGTTTTAGGAGACGTGTCAACGCAAAGAAGTGTCAAACTATTATTGTAGAGAGTACCTACTATCCAATTAAACAAAGTTGAGTGGGACATTATACCTTCTGTTACTTACGACAACGTTGATATACCCTTTAGCAATGTCGTTAAAAATCTTCACTATAAATACTACACTATAAAACGTTGTTGAAGTTAGTCGAAAAGTGGTTGCACTTCACTACTTACAGCGGTTAAGGCGCTGTATCCCTTAACCGTTTGTAGCGGACATCGCGCGATATATTATTTACTCGTGTAATTCAATAATTATAACCAAAAATTATATTTTTTTTAGGTATCCATCTGGCTCATCCAGTTATACTTTTTATAGATATAAAAAAGTTGGTAGTTGTCGCTGAAAATATCAAGTAATTCGCGACGAAACTTTTTCTGGATATAGATTTTTTGCTATTTTATTTAGCTAAGTTTAAAATATATTTTTGAAAATATTTTATTGTAACCATTTATTTTGATCTTTGAAGCTAGATTTCAAGCTAGTATTCCATGAAAAATAAGGCTAACTGCGCGAAAAAATACACGTTTTACTGTATTCTTCTGATGCACAGCGCCTTAAATTATTTTCTTCTCATCAAAACTAAGACCATGTTGGCTCAAGCACTCGTTGACTACGCTGATGTGCGGTATCTGAACTTGACCGACGAAGATCTTAACAAGTTGGACCGTCTTCTTAATAACTGCATAAGATTTATTTTATGACTTCGTAAATATGATCACGTCTATCCCACGACTGCAGGAATTTACATAATCTATGTCAGCTTTACAATGTTCTCAATAATTCCCTTTCCTTTACCTTGACTACCTTAAAACTAAATTCTAACTTTTATGTTCTACTCATAATAAAGACCTGTTATTGTATATTTATATGCATAAAATTGTATGAATTGTATTAATGTTACAACGTAAGACTCTTTTATTTTACACTCACATTAAATTATCTTCATAACTCAAAGGTTGACCGTCAGTTATTGCTTTTAGCATTAAGTCCACCTATTGTGAGTTTACATTGTATTTGTACAATAAAGACTAAAATAAATAAATAAATAAATTTTGCCTTTGAAAATTATTGTCATTTGAGGCCATTAAAAGTGAGAGACTATCATAAATTGCAGTCCCATTTCCACAAAACAGAGCGGCATTAATTTATCTGACAAGATAGTTCAATTAAATTACATGTCGCGCCGCGCTGCCGTCACGGGCCGCGATTATTAATGGAATTGCCGCTGCTTTAGTAATGATTATGGTTTGTAATTGTACTGTTACTCGACAGCTCGGTATTTGTCATTTGCATTATATACCTTTAGTAAATGTTCCAATAAATATTTTCTTTTTATGTTATAGGACGGCAAACGAGCAAGCGAGTCACCTGATGGTAAGCGATCAATGCCCATGGACAACTGCAACACCAGAGTGTGACAGGAGCATTGCCGGCCTTTCAAGGAGTTGGAAGGAGGACATTGGGAGTAGGGAAAAATGGGAGACACGGAGGAAGGGGGAGAAGGATGGGCCTCCGATTCTCTCACTCACCGAATGAAGCATAGAAGCGGTAAAGCTTCTACTCAAACGTCGATTTTCTGTGAGAGTGTGGTACTTCCCCGGACTAGCAGGCCCATGCATGCTACTAGCAAAAATGACTTTTACCGGTAGCGTGGCTCTACCACAACAAAAAAAAAATACCTGTACTAAATAAATATATACGGACAAATCACACAGATTGAGCTAGCGCCAAAGTAAGTTCGAGACTTGTGTTTTGGGATACTAACTCAACGATACTATATTTTATAACAAATACATATATAGATACACATCCAAGACCCAGGCCAATCTGAAAAAGATCATTTTCCATCTTGACCTGGCCGGGGATCGAACCCGGTCACTCCGTGTCGCAGGCTGGCGTGTTGACCGCTGCGCCACGGAGCTAGTAAATGTTTCATTAAATAATGAACGTAAGAACGTAAAGTGAATCTCATTTTTTCAAGGTATTTGCTGAGCTCTGTGCCGGCATCCACACGCCAGCGTGCGACACGAGAAAACGATCTTTTACAGATTGACCTTGGTCTTGGCTGTTTATCTATTTAAGTGTCTTTTTATTTAAGTATATCGTTGAGTTAGTATCCTACGACACAAGTTCACAACTTACTGTGGGGCTAGCTCAATTTGTGTGATATGTCCCTATATACTTATTTATTTATATTATTGATTAAATTAGTGCTCGTATTTTCAGCGCTTTAAGCATATATTTATGTACATATATCAATGGATCTCAGCAAAAACCACACCAAGTAAAAATTGAGACTTTTGCATAGCAGTTTTATTGTCTCCTCCAGTTTTATTATTTCTCGTGGGTTCGAAAAGAAACGGTATTTATTTGAACAACTATTTTTAATATAATTAATATTTCAGGCCATTTAAAGTAAATAGCTTCTGAATTGCTATCAATATCACATATTGCAGTGCCCCATTTACATAAAATAATATAAATAATATATACGGACAAATCACACAGATTGAGCTAGCCCCAAGGTAAGTTCGAGACTGGTGTTATGGGATAATAACTCAACGATACTATATTTTATAACAAATACATATATAGATAAACATCCAAGACCCAAGCCAATCTGAAAAAGATCATTTTCCATCTTGACCTGGCCGGGGATCGAACCCGGTCACTCCGTGTCGCAGGCTGGCGTGTTGACCGCTGCAAAATAAAACAAAACAGCATTAATTAATCTGAAGAATTGCGGCCCGTGACTTGTATTTAATCGAACTATCTTCAATGTAAATTAAATGTAATTTAATTGAAGATAGTTCAATTAAATTACAGATCATGCCGCGGTTTCGTCACAGGCCTTTAATTATTAATGGAATTGTCATAGCTTTAGTAATGATTATGGTTACTGTTAAACAACAGCTAGGTACATATATGTTATGGATTTGCATAACATGGCTTTTGTAGATGTTTTTATAAATAATGAAAGGAAAAATCTAAATTTATTCTCAGTCTTTTAAAGTGTTTCAATTAGTCTTCTTAATTTTCAGCATTCATCTCTCATTATTATTAACGTTATATCAAAGGAACTCAGCTTGCACCACTTCAAACAAAACTAAGCCATTATTGCAAATGCGTCCCTTAAAATGCATGTAACGTGTCCCTTAAAACGCATGTAACGTGTTTTAAGGGACGCATTCGCAGTATATGTTTCTGGTAGGGTTGATCAAAACAAAACTGTAAATATAACTCAATTGAACATCCATTTATAATACGATACATATTTAACACATTTAAACAGTACTCTTAATAAATAAAGAAATAAAATATGGTGAAAATATTTCTGCGGGCGGGCCGAACCGGCCCGACATAGGTCTATGTACGACCTATGCTCTGCCATCCGCCCGCATGAAATTTCTTCACCATATTTTATTTCTTAATTTATTAAGAGTATCAAAATAGCATTGTGAATGCAAAATAAAACACTTATAAAAATATTGCATGTCTTTCCTACATATAAGTTGATTTTCAATTTCATTGTAAAAAGAGTTGAATCAAAGGACTCACTCCTCACAAAGTCAGGCAGTTGTCTAGGTGACGTAGGCCTTAATACGTATTAGGGGAAATGGGATATTGTGGAGAATTTCGGCGCCGAGATTGAATTGTGCTGTAGCTCAGACACGGTAATGGTATCATTACCGTGGCTCAGATGGCAGAGCATAGGTCGTACATAGACCTAGGTCGCCGGTTCAAGTCCCGCCCGCATGAAATTTTTTCCAATATTTTATTTCTTAATTTATTAAGAGTATCAAAATAGCATTGTAAATGCAAAATAAAACACTTATAAAAACATTCAAATGGCATCTAAATTAGTACAAATATCACATACTGCAGCGTCTCATTAACATAAAACTGAACAGAATTAATTTATCTGACGAAATAGTTCAATTTAATTACAATATGTCGCGCCGTGGTGGTTTCACGAGCAGCCATTATTAATGGAATTATCATTGTTTTAGTAATGTATACGAGGTAATTGTGCTCTGGCTGCTCTGGCCAAGTATAGCTCTAGTAGTACAGAGAGGGTTGTGCTCCTGTAGTGGAAACTAAAAAGACCTGATGATGATGATAATGACGAGGTAATTGTAATTTTAAATTAAATTTTATAATCAGTTTTCATCGCGTTTATTACATACTAGCTTTCGCCCGCGGGAATAGTTCTTTTTCCGGGATAAAAGGTAGCCTATGTCCTTCTCCGCACTCCAGAGAACTTGTATGCAAAATTTCATGATGATCGGTTCAGTAGTTATGGCGTGAAAGCGTAACAAATAAACAAACTCACTTTCGCATTTATAATATTACCAGCTTTCGCCCGCGGCTCCGCCCGCGTTAATGTCGATCCCTCGGGAATAGTCCTTTTTCCCGGGATAAAAGCTTATGTCCTTCTCCGTACTCTAGAGAACTTGTATGCAAAATTTCATTATGATCGGTTCAGTAGTTACTGCGTGAAAGCGTAACAAACAAACAAACTCACTTTCGCATTTATAATATTAGTAATTTTTATATGTTTACTGTAAACTGTAAAGATTTTTGAAATGTTAGGTGTAAAATATTAATATAAATGTGTAATAATCGTGAAAACATAAGAACACATGTTGTACTTTAACTAAAGGTCTGTGCCTCCTGTGATAAGTGATTTAAGTTGAGTTGTACCCTTTTCGTGTTTTTAACGTGGGCATTATCAGAAAAAAATATATGATATTTTGGTCCAACTCACGTTCTTCTATCTGCTATAGTTTCGGAGATAATTTTGTGCAAAATGATATAACTGGCGGATTTTTGGCAAACACATCGTGACTATCGATATTTGTTTAGTTGTAACCCCCATAATTAATCAATCAAAGAACTATTTTTCGTGCTCCGTGATTTAAATGTTATTGTATTCAATTTTATACTTTATTATTTAGTAAATTTATCGTGAATATTGATGTATCTAAAGTAATATCCCTTTAAACCAATTGTTTTCGTTATGCCTGGAGTACAAATAGACATATACCTACCAATCCGAATGTGAATTTATGTGTTTTGCTTCGTGAAAAGTGATACATTGTGATATAAATCTTTCTACACAAATCTGTTTTTATGTGCAAACAAATATAAGTGTAATTGTATTTAAAACTCAAACAATTTCTTAAACTATTAAGCAGAATAATAAATGTGCTAAATGATTTAGTGAGTATAGTAGGAATGCGCGGGGGTAAAAACTCCTGCTAAAAATTGAAGAACGGCTACATCGTCGGTGAGACATGACTCCAATATTACGGTTCCAGAAACACCACCGTCGCCCGGGCTCATGGGCGACGGTGGTGTTTCTGGAACCTCATAATCCTGTTCCTGATTGCTCTTTCTGGAAACGCAACGGTATGAGTAGTGCTGGGAAAAACAAAAAATTTAACAGAAAAAGTGACAAAGAGAGGACACAGGATAGAGCTAAGAGAAAACTGTTTCGTAATACTGGCTTAGAATTATACAACAACATCAGGGAATTTGAAACCAAACAAGGTGCAAACGACATGGCTTCGTTTTTATACGATTTTATCATAAATCAACTACCAAACTTACACCCAAACGCTAAGAAGCTGATCATGTTCTCGGACTCCTGTTCTAGTCAAAATAAGAATTCGATTGTCACAATAATGTTAATTTTTGTTGTTAAATTACCCCTACAATTGCAATCTTTTGAATATAAATATCTGGTACCTGGCCATACACACATGGAGGCTGACACCGACCATGCGTTGATTAAGCGTAAAAAAGAGCACACGAATAATACGAATATGGATATACACTTGCCCAGAGATTGGTACCAACTAGTGCATACAGAATCAAACAATACAGCCCAATTAACTGGTATCGAAATGACGCATTAGCCGTGTGGTTTCCGGAAGAGTAGAATAGGACCACTCCAAGTCTTTCCATGGAGGTCGAAAGAGGCGAGTTAGGAGATACAAGCTAAACAAAGCTCATAAACATCAATGAGACGACTAGCTCCGTGGCGCAGCGGTCAACACGCCAGCCTGCGACACGGAGTGACCGGGTTCGATCCCCGGCCAGGTCAAGATGGAAAATGATCTTTTTCAGATTGGCCTGGGTCTTGGATGTGTATCTTTAGATGTATTTGTTATAAAATATAGTATCGTTGAGTTAGTATCCCATAACACAAGTCTCGAACTTACTTTGGAGCTAGCTCAATCTGTGTGATTTGTCCGTATATATTTATTTATTTAGACCTCTCCAACCCGTCTGGCCAGCGCGGAGAGTGTAGGCTAAATCCTCTTTCTGCTCTGACCAAGTATGGCTTCGGTAGTACAGAGAGGGTCATGCTCCTGCAGTGGAGACTACAAAGACCTGATGATGATGATGATGATGAAATGATTCATGAAATGTTTTTTGATTTTTACATTTTCGCAAAGCAATGTTTTAGTTTTAGGAAAATGAATACAGCCAATGATAAGTTTTTGTGGAAGAACGTTAGATCTGTTCTATATAAGGAAGGCAACAAGTCCCGGTTTTTTTTTACAAAAAAGAGTTTAAAGATGTTGATTACCTGACCTTGGATTATTCAAAACAGGGAAAAACTTATGATATGATTATTATTAATGGTACCAAAAGCTTACCACTCCAAAGTTTCTATTTCAACCGAAAAGAAGGACTTTTAATGTTTTATTGATGAGAGTACACATGAGTTTTATAGAAGTCTGAGTTGCAAAAATATATAGTCCACTGGAAATAGTGATGACTCCGATGATGGCAATGATAAATGTTCTTGGTTCATATAACAAAAAGATAAAAAGACTTTGTTAATTTTTTGTTCTCTTTTTAACGTTAGTCTACCTAGAGGTGTACATATTTCAATAATTTTAAAAGGTTTTATTCTGATTTAAGTATACTTACGTAGTTTTTAAATAACAGCACAATTATTTGCAACAAACTGTCCATCTCAGAGAGTCGAATCTATGACTTGTAAGTTTCTTTTTTGTTATTTAGTTTTATAGTTTTTTCATCATCATCATCATAATCAGGTGTGTCTTGAATGTGATACTTTGATAAATGAGGTTACTGTGATACCTCAAGATTTAAGATAGATCTGTGCTATTTCTTATTTTTTAAATTTAAAATATTATTTGCCAAGATTTGTACATGATAAGTTCCTATTAAGAATAGTAAAACTACACTCATATTGTGACAAGTAGATCTCAATTAAATTATAATAAAATAAAAATTGATAAAGCTGTACTTTGAATATGAGTACATAATAATTATGATAAATTTTAATAAATGTTGATATTTTTGTATAACTTGTATTTATTTACACAATCCATACCATTTTTTGTTGAGGGGTATATCTTGGCTTACATCTTTTAACACATCTTATAAAAGACTAGAATTTTAGTAAACTGATACAGTTCAGGTAAATTATGTTAATAGGCGACTAATATGTAAAAAAACTTAATCGAAGAGGTTATATAATTAACTTCTGTTTGAAGAACATTGTGCTAAAATCATTATTCTATTAGTTATTAAATGTTTCAACTTCATGTATATCAGTTTGCACAAAGATAATTTATTAGTGCTACGTAATTTAACTGTACCAGTATCATATATGACATTAATTTCGCCCAAAATAGACTTGTGAGAAGGTACAACTCAAAGGTTTTTCGTGAATTACTATTAAAATTAAATATCTAGCATAAAAACTGAAATATATAGTGAGAAAGGACGTTTTACTCTACAAAACAAGGTACTCAAAATTAACCTATCCCACTTGGTTCACGAACAAGAATTTTTTAAATCTTGTTTCTGCTCTCTTGTAAAATTATGATTTTTTACTTGTATCACCTATCACAGGAGGCACAGAGGTGAAACATGGTGTGGTATGTATAGCTAGTATATATACCTAATCTGATATAATAAATGCATTCATATTTGACAATCATTTCATTCATCAAAAAACTATTTATTTTTCATACAATTTTTTTGATTATGTGTTAAAGTACAATTACACCCAAAGACTTTTAGTGTGACTTACTTTAAGGTATAGGTATTATTAGTTAAATATGTAAGACGTCGATCCAAATAATAATAATAATAAATAAATATATACGGACAAATCATGTGTTATGTATATATTTATTTATTATTATTATTATTTGGATATATAATATTATTGGATTGAGCTAGCCCCAAAGTAAGTTCGAGACTTGTGTTATGGGATACTAACTCAACGATACTATATTTTATAACAAATACATATATAGATACACATCCAAGACCCAGGCCAATCTGAAAAAGAGCATTTTCCATCTTGACCTGGCCGGGGATTGAACCCGGTCACTCCGTGTCGCAGGCAGGCGTGTTGACCGCTGCGCCACGGAGCTAGTCGCTAGCTAGAAGCTAGCCAAATATGGTGATGTCTGTCATTTTGCACTGTGATTGGCTAATAGTTGGCAAAGACACATGATATTAGTGGTTGTGTGATACTGGTAGGCACATCCGTAAAAAAGAAATAAAACGTATACCTAGTTTGTAATAAAATAAAATATCCATACTAATTTTTAAATTGGCGAGCTCCGTGGCGCAGTGCCTGCGACACGAGGGCCGCGGGTTCGATCCCCGGTCAGGTCAAGATGGAAAATGATCTTTTCAGATTGGCCTGGGTTTTGGATGTTTATCTACATATGTATTTATTATAAAATGTAGTATCCTTGAGTTAGTATCCCATAACACAAGTCTCGAACTTACTTTGGGGCTAGCTCAATCTGTGTGATTTGTCTGTATATATTTATTTATTTAAATGCGAATTTAACTCTCTGTCTGTTACCACTCGCGCTTCAACTCTTAAACCAATTGCGATGAAATTTAATATGGAGGTAGTTTGAGGCCCGGCAAAGAATCGAAAGAAGAAAAGAGGATCTCGAAAATTCCACTTTTCATGAGGTATCTACTTACATTCAAAATAAATGTTACTCATGTCTTTTTTACTGTGGCACAAAACGATTTTATTGGATTGTAATAATAAAGCCTAGGTAATTTTGGTAATAAACATTTATTGCAGGTGTTTGACTCCCAGTAACAACGGACTAATCCCCTGTTCGTAACAAACGTAGTGGATATAATGAGACTAATATTAGGCAATTAAATACCACTGTATATTTCAATTAAATTATTATTATAAACATCTATTGCTAATTACATCTTTAGTCGTGGTAGAGCCACGTTACCGGCAAAATGAATTGCTGATAGCATGAATGGGCCGGCTCGTCCGGGGAAGTACCACACTCTCACAGAAAATCGACGTCTGAGTAGAAGCTTTAACGCTTCTATGCTTCGATTGGTGAGTGAGAGAGCCGGAGGCTCATCCTTTCACCTCGCCGTCAATAAGGCGTCAACCCAACGACGACTCGACTCGCTTACCGTTCCGGCTCACAGTTGACCACGTACTATAACGCGGTTGTCTCGAGGCGACGCAATGGGCATGTGTCCTAAAAAAATACTTTTCAAAATTCTTATTCCGTCTGGTAGATTATTGAAAATATTGTACACGTATTTTTCTTTTGTCAATCAAACAAAAATTGATAAAGGTATAGCCCGTTAAATTTCCGCGTGTCATCACTGTCCGGTACACTTTTTACCGGCCTGTTGCGTCATGAGCCCCACTCCTGAAGTTTGATTAAAGCACATCAAACTTCAGGAGTGGGGCTCATCTTTATCATCTTTCGTTTGATTGAAAAAGAAAACAGTTCGTATCTAATACTTTTCGATAATTTATAACACGGACGAATTATTTTAAATTGTATTTTTTAGGAAACAAGCCTAATATGTAACGAATAGCAAATTTTTATAGAAAGTATCCTGAACGGCTCAAGTTACCTCAGAGATGTTATCTTCGTGTTCCTAAGCAAAAATAAGGATATACAAGTACTAGATTATTTGTAACTATTTAAGTTTACTAATACGTGTTTTTATAGGTTATTATTTGTATATTATTTGAATATATATATAAATATATACTTTTTTGGAGTTAAATTAAAATCTATTCAGTAGTTGAGGTAAAATAATACGTCCATCCATACATACTTTTTACACCCTTACAAACTGACTCATCATAATGGTATTATGCAGCTTTTTATATCGTGATGGAGTTATAATCGTTTTAGTTGAACAACTTATCCTGTTTTAACAAACGAAATTAAGCTGTTATATGGGCTAATAATAACTGGCATGATATTGCAATTAAGAATATATTACCATAAGCTTATAAACGCGCGGCGGTCAAGCGTGACGGCCCGTTTATATCATTAATTAATGGGTACAAATTATACATGGTGATATTTTGATCGTTTTGGACCCTTAAAGGGGTTATTCAGCTCGTCAATATGAACAACTTTTGTTATGTAAGTTCCCTGCATTGGTCCTATAGAAAAAGTTGTTCATATTAATTGTCTGAGTCACCCCTTTAAGGGTCCAGAACGATCAAAATTTCACCATGTAAAATTGTGACGGATTTTCGCTATTTAACTGACTTCAAAAAAGGAGGTTTTCAGTCAAACAGAATGTGTGTTTCCTTATTACTCGGCCTGTTATTAATATGTATAATATAAAAAAGAACTTTAGCTCTGAGTACCCCGTCACCAATAAAAACTTGATTTATCTATATCCGTAGGTAATACGTTCCTTCACAACGTATATTCAAATAAATTATATATATAAAAAAAAGAGGAAAGATATAATTGTATGATTGTTTGGAACGGATAAGCTCAAAAACTATATAATTAATTTTAAGATACTCTCAGCTATTAGGAAGTAACATTTCCTGCGAGTAACATAGGCTATAATTTACGCGGTGGGCAGCCGAGGCAAAACAACTAGTATTGGATAAAAGTATTATTGCAGAATTTAACAAAAGGGTAAATATTTTAATGGAAGTTATTTCTTTTTCTTTTTATAATAAATAAATATATAGGAACAAATCACAGATACAAAGCTAACCACACAGTGAGATGTGTACTTGTGTTGTGAGATACTACGATACCTACTATAGTTTATAATATATACCTACATAAATAGATAAACACCCTTAACCTAGGCCAGTCTGAAAAAACATTTCCATCTTGACCTGACCGGGGATCGAACTTGGCACCCTGCGATATTTGCGGTACCACTGAGCCACAGTTGTTTTTAGTCACTTTAAATAATTTTATCTTTCTTTTAGTTTGTATTATTAGGGTTCCGTAGTCAAATGGCAAAAAACGGAACCCATATGGATTCGTCATGTCTTTCTGTCCGTCAGTGTGTCTCAGCTACTTTTTCTTAAACTATAAGAACTATACTATTGAAACTTGTAGTAAGATATATTATGTGAACCGCTTTAAGATTTTTACACAAAAGTAGACAAAAAACAATAAATTTTGGGGGTTCCCCATAATTAGAACAGAAACTCATTTTTTTTTATCATACTCGTTCGTGTGGGTTATCTTTGGATAGGTCTTCAAAAATGATATTGAGGTTTCTATTTTTTTTTTCTAAACTGAATAGTTTGCGCGAGAGACACTTCCAAAGTGGTAAAATGTGTGTCCCCTTCTAAAATAAGAGAATAATAAAACTTAAATAAATATATGATGTTCATTGCATTGCTATGCAAACTTTCACCGAAAATTTGTTCGAGCGAGATCTAGTAAGTAGTTTTTTTTTAATACGTCATATTTACCTTTCATTCAATCAACTAAAATAACAAGAACTTTTATATTATGTTACTTGCTGCTACGAAACCCTTCATGAGCGAGTCCGACTCGCACTTGACCGCTTTTTGTTTTTAGTCTCTTAAAATTATTTTATCTTTCTTTTGTTTGTATTTTTTATTTGTCAACAAAACAAATTTTGTTTTAAAAACTTAAGGCAATACAATCTTAATTGATTTCATTTTATTTAAGCCCTCAGACAAATTACACTAGCCTAAATAAATTTACATCTAGATAACTAAAATGAGCAGCAGTTTTAACAAAAATATCAATTTCATTTCAGTACTCTGTTTGCTTTTAATTTGACCGGATTGAAATTATAAAAGTAATATCATTTCAATAAATTCGTTGTTAATAGCTTCAAAGTGTTATTTTTATATAAATAATTTCACAAAGCACATGACTACGCTTAATTAAATTTTGTTTTTGCACCTGCGTCGGAATAATCTTTAATAATTGAATATAATTTGTAGAAGTTTTTAAAAAGGTTAAAGATAAATAAATATAACTAATAAATGAAATAAACATAACTTCTAACAAAATTATTAGAAAGGCCGTGTGGATTCCGGCAGAGTAGAATAGGACCACTCCTAGTCTTCCCATGGAGGTCGTAAGAGGCGACTTAGGAAATACAAGCCAAACAAATCTCTTAAACATCAATGAGAACTCTCCAACCCGTCTGGCCAGCGAGGAGAGTGTAGGCCAAATCCTCTGTCTGCTCTGGCCAAGTATGGCTCCGGTAATACAAAGAGGGTCATGCTCCTGCAGAAAATGTAATACGAAATATGTCACCGTGTCTTTAAACGGGTCACCAATGTGTTATTTTGTCGGGATTGTCGGCAATACCGGAAGTAACACGTGAGTTTGTAGTCATAATGTTCTTACATTAGTTTCAATGATATAAACAATGTCACCCTTAAAATATTACGTAATCCAGTCTCTATTTATGTCTTCAATGTTGTTTCAAAGGTTACACAAACTTTTTGGATTGTAAACAAGGTGCCAGTTAGTGAAAAGGTCAGACCAACTTCTGTTGATGGAACCCGACACAAGTTGTTAACTATACCTATCGGTACACCTTCAGATAATCGCTTTAAGTTTTTGCTTTATTTCAGCTTGTATTTATTGCTTTGCTTTATGCTTCCCGTGGGTTCAATTCCCACGGAAAGCATACTTTGTTTAGTTTTTTCCAGTTTCGTTATAGGACATTGCAGGCTTGAATCACCTGATTGTCTGATAATAAATAAATATAAAATAAATATAAATATATACGGACAAATCACACAGATTGAGCTAGCCCCAAGTAAGTTCGAGACTTGTGTTATGGGATACTAACTCAATGATACTATATTTTATAACAAATACATATATAGATAAACATCCAAGACCCAGGCCAATCTGAAAAAGATCATTTTCCATCTTGACCTGGCCGGGGATCGAACCCGGGCACTCCGTGTCGCAGGCTGGCGTGTTAACCACTGCGCCACGGAGCTGTCATAATAAAGATGATGAATAAAGATGATAATAAAGTTGGTCCCGGCTGCCATCTGGTAGTCGTTAAAGAAACCACGTCAGAGGCCGAGAGGCGGTTCCAAAGAACTCTGACACCAGGGTGTGCATGGTCGATTGACCGTGTCACCTACTCGAAATGATGATGATTGCTTTGGAGAAGCATTAATTTGGTTGCTGTTGTTTTCCGAGTGTTGCCAACATAACCCTGGTGTAAGATTTTTCAAAGTGCTAACTGACGTAGTTAATTATATAAATTTTAAAGCCCTTCAGGCGAGTAGGCGACCGATACCGTTGACAAGAGTTTCTTTTGGCGTTTCTTCTCTGCAGTGGTCGGTTCCGAAACGCTAGTAGTCTGTAGCTTTGACACATTAATTTATCATAAAAATATGACTAAATTAGATACTTTCAAATGTGATTTGACGTGCTAGCTAATATTATAAATGCAAAAGTGAGTTTGTTTGTAATTAACAAATCTTACGCTTTCACGCCTTTCTGAACATATTATCATAAAAATTTTGCATTCGATCTGTTGACTGGGGTACGGAGAAAGACATAGGGTACATTTTATCCCGGGAAAAATACTGTTCCCGAGGGATTGATACTGACGCGAGCGCAGCCGCGAGCGAAAGCTAATATACTATATTTTTGGTAATTTATAGTTATCCCTAATGTACCTATTACACACAGATAAAGTATGTAAAATAACCTTATTAATATTTATGTATACCCAAGATGATCCTGTAACCCAGTTCGTTATTGACATCGTCTTAATTAATCAGACAAGGCATTGTGATGTCCTCAGAAAAATCTAATCAACAGATTGATTACAAAGCTATTGGCTAAACGAATTGGCCTTATAGATTGTGTAAAATGCTAGGTAATACTCATTAAAGGTACTCACTACACCACTACACTATGCACTACGTCCGCCTGCTATGGCCGCTGACAGGTGACTGACCCCCACCCCGCACACTCAGTACACTACATCCCTTCTTCATTTTATAAAACAGATATCTTTTAAATTATAATCATTCATCATCATTGTAATCAATTCTTATATATAATAACTTCGTATAATATTAACTTCTCTATAATTCAAGATATCTTCCATGGCAAACTAATCCTCTTTTTTAGCCGTACTGGCACCTACATTTCCGGTACTTGGCTTCATAAAACTTCATTCTCTATTTACTTCCTTTTTAAGTTAACACTATCTCTGCGACAATCTTTTCCTGTCCAGTTATTTCTGACCCTAATGTCACCGCCATTAACGTCTGTCACTGTATGTTTCTGGGTTAAATTAGAAGCTAACCCACTTTTCTCTATTATGTTTTTATATAAACTTTTTCCTCAACCTCAATTCATCCAGTTAGTATCATCTACTCTTCTTTTCTTGTCTGCATATTCCTTCCCTTTCTCCTTCTTCTTCTCATTTTTTGTCCGTTACTTCTGAGTATATCTATCTATATTCTAAATCAGCCAGTACTGGTATATTATCTCTAAATTGTCTCCTGGAGAACAGTTCAGTAGGATTATTTCCCGTAGTATGTGGCGTACTATTGCACATAGTAATGTATTCCAATAGTATTTCTTCCAATTTTTCTCCAACTATCTGATTCTGAATCCTTTAAGCATCTCTGCTTTGCCGTTTAACTTCACCGTTAATTTGTGACCAATAGAGAATTGTATTGAAGATAATAATGCCACACTCTTTGCAAAACGTCTTAAAAATGTTGCTGGAACCTAGTTACCATTATCACAAGTCAGTTACGCTGGATATCCAAGGCGTGATATCTCCTTTAAGACTCTGATAGTATCGTGGCCATGATACTCCTCATCATTATAAACTCTTATTTAAGTTGCAATGTATGTGTGTAACTATGTTTGTTCGGGTGAAATCTTGCAACTCAACTTTGTAGCAAATATCTACCACTGATTGAGCCGAAATTTTGTATACCTACTCTTTTAGTTTTGAGGACAATAAATGTGACGTCATTCTACATCCAACATGGCGGAACACCCTACATTGCGAACTAGCTATTTTTGATGCTCCTCGACAATATGGATATCAAATTAAAGGGCTCGCTGAATATATCTCGAATCATATTGATGTCCATAAAAGCTTGTTTTTTTAAAAGGATATTTTTTTCTCTTTTGACTTATTTTTATTTCTTTATAGCGACTGTAATACAAGTAAAATTGACGTGCATAAGTGTATTGTTATAATCAGTCATTCATTATAACACTTACATACTCGTACAAAACATTACGGCAGTAATCTGTTTTCGATATCCATCACTGACTAGAGTCAAACAGAGTCCGTAATAAACGAACACTGATTTAAACTAAATCATTTAATACGGTTTATTACATTATTTTTAAACACAGAGTTTCGAAAACTATGCAGTTCTCATGGTCGCAAGTAGACTTAGCCGACACCTGTATACTGTGTTATAAGAACTATGAAAACTACCGCCCACAATATTTATTGATAACGTTCAGGCCGCACGCAGAACCGGCTCCCGGTGTCTGAAGTTCATGCAGTCGTGTGATGAGCTCAAGAACCTCTTCAATTCATGACAGAATCCTAACATGTTGGCAACTGCCAACCATCCTCTCTATTGAAATTAGTCAATAGCCTCACGAATTATTTTTGGAATGCATCTGCTTTCTCTTGCAAAGACTTGAGGACGACTATCAAAATGCATATAGTGGCTGGGTCCGTCCAAAGCACGATCACAGACTGCAGACCCGGTCGAGCGTCCATTCCTTATGTCAGCAACATGTTCCTTAATACGGGCACCACCGCTTCTCCTCGTTTGCCCAATGTATGATGCCACACGCACAGTCAATTTTAAGGTATTTCAACTCCTGCATCTTGTAATGGGATATTAGATTTTATAGATCTTAAAAGTTGGTTTATTTTCTTGTGCGGCTTGTGTAATAGGTCTTGATTGAAGCTCGCTTCAGAATATTACCATATTTGGTAAGATGGCAGGAAACCGATTACCACATGCTATACTGCGGGGACCATTTCGACTTATAGAAATGAGTACTTCTCCTTGTCCGACTGGAGAAGCATCAATTATTATTAAGTTTCATATATTGAGTTCGGTTAGCAGGGTTATAATCGCTTAAGGTTCGGGTATCAGAAAGATTTTCTTTGAGACTTTCAAATGCCTCATTTTTTGAGATAATAAATATATTTTTTTTATTACTTACCGCCTTGTAATGGTATAAGCTCTTACTTGTACTAAAGTTCGTAATGTATCTGCTGTCTTCGTTGATCTCTAACTGGTAGAAAGCATTTTCAGTCTAACCGAGAGAATTACTTAGCTTGTCAATCCATCCATCCATCATCAGGTACTTTTTAGTCTCCACTACAGGAGCACGACCCTCAATATTGGGCAGTAATAGCTTGTCAATATTGGGCAGTAATTCATCCATAAATGGAAGTGGATAATTTTCGCGCATAATCGCTTCATTTGTCCGTCTCATATCAATGTGAATTCGAACTTCGCCATTCTGCTTTAGTATTGGGACCATATACGAACGGAGAAGGCCCATTGACTTCCAAACAGAAGACATAGTCCACCAAATCGGAATCCTTTTTGGTTTTATGCCATTTGCCTGCTTTTGTCCTGTGAGCTCCCTTCTTATTTCGATTATTCTCCTTTGCGCATTTGGTCCACAGCATTCCTTGTAATTTCGAATCATGCCGCACTTCAAGCAATCTCTTGTTTAGTTGGGCATTCCATAAAAAAGATTCGTTTGCTACTACCGCATCAAAAGCAGGCCCTTGCAAGACCTCGACCAGCGGGATGCCTCCCGCTGTCTATCCTATTTATCTCAGATTTATTAGCGTGTGCGTGAGCTTCATGTGTGACAGCAATTGTAATTACCTACTAAACTGCCATGCTTATCACTTGCTAAATTGTCAATAAATTCTCTTCTTTAGTTGGGAACTGGCATTTTCAGCCTGGTTACGAAATCCCAACAGAAATGCTTTAATTCCTCTTCTTCTTCTTTATCAAACAGATGTATCGCTAACAATACTAATCTTGTTTCGGCAAAAAAAAAAAATTCTTTGAACTGTGTTGCAACCCGGAACATATCAGCCCCCTCTGCCTCTTCTATGTGAGCCCTGGTAAATTATAACATTCTTCTTGCAGGGCAAGTCCCTCAATATGTAACAAAGTAGCTCGTTTCCTCGCTCCCGATGTAATGTTAGAGGCAGGGAAGTACATATCCAAAGCTCTTATCCATTTTTTCCACTTAGCCTACCCAGGCTGGGTCACCATCGGTGTCTAAAAGGTCAAGAATATTGTCTTCTTAAACTGGCTATCATATTGCCTAATCACACAGACTTTCGTATTGCCTAGTCAAATGGACTGTCGTTTTGTCCAATCACATAGGCTGTCCTATTGCCAAGAAACATGGACTATCATATTGTCCAAGAACACAAGCTATCGTGTGACTAGGTAATAGCCTAGACACATGGACTGTAGCATTGTCCAATTACTCAGGCTATCATATTGCCAAGGAACATGGACTATCATATTGTCCAAGAAAGCAGGCTATCGTATTGCCTAGTCATTATGGACTGTCGTATTGTCCAATCACACAGGCTATCATATTGCCAAGATACTTGAACTGTCATATTGTCCAAGCACACAGGCTATCGTAGTGCCCAGTCACACATACAATAATTCTTGTTGAACTCACCACAGGCTTTCCTATTGCCCACTCACACAGACTATCTTATTGTCAAGTCACACAGGCCGTAATATTGCCCTCTTAAATATCTAATATTCACGTCTTACATTGGTATATTAAGCTGTCATATTGCCTATTTATAATTTGAGTAACCGAATTTCGATGACTGTCTTTCGTATTGGCCTATCATGCACAGTGTTCGTATAACACCACCATCATTTTTGTATTACACAAAGCATTTATCAGTTATTTCGTATAATTCACGTTGGAGTACTTATTATGTTTAAAAACAGCACTATTTAAAAGAAAAGAAGTACCTACGCTACTATAAAGTAACATTAGGATTGTAATGGTTTAGTTCCTAACGTGAATAACAAGTTACAGTAGGAAATAAGTTTGGTGGTTGCGTGTTTATCTAGTTTCACTTGATATCCATCTCATCTCAAAAATGAGCCGGCGATCCAGCGCATTGCGTGTCTCAACAACAACAATGAATCATCATAGTAAGTAACTATCAACCGCGTTGCGCTAGCGCGTAGGGTAGTTACCAGCTATTAAAACTATTTTTTTAAATCTTGCATTGGCTAAATGATAGAATAACGCCCTATTAGCGATTACTTGTAGAAACATTGCCACGTGAGCAAGGAAAGATCTATTAGCTCACAAATGTACATTACGCCATTACACACCTCCTTTTTTTTCTTTTCTTTAAAAAACACTATGTACTTACGTTTTCCTCGTTCGCCACTTGTAAAATGCTAGGTAATACTCATTAAAGGTACTCACTACACCACTACACTATGCACTACGTCCGCCTGCTATGGCCGCTGACAGGTGACTGACCCCCACCCCGCACACTCAGTACACTACAGATTGTCTTAGCTATTGTTGCGAGCTCCATGGTGCAGTGTAACCACTGTTAACACACGCCAGCCTGCGACACGAGGGTGCCCGGGTTCGATCCCCGGTCAGGTCAAGATGGAAAATGCGTTGATTATCGTCCTATATGTACAGTCGGCCAAGCAGATACCTGACCCCCTGACTTTTAAAACGTAAATTCACACTTTGCTGTGAAGCGCCACCTACCGTGATTTTTGGCAAGTAGACAGACAACTGCTGGTATAAACTTGTTTCTGATAACCTGCTCAGTTGCAAATTTTGTATTTCTAATAATCTCAGCTAATAATTCAAGTAATCATCAATGGTAAGAACAAGAAAGAATCAAAAACAATCCTACGTAAAGTTCGATTCGAACCATGGACCCACGACTTGAGAAGCTAGCGCTCATCTCAATACGCCAACCGACGATATGACGTCTCGGACGAAATTGGCTATCTATTTCTACTGCTATGACATCATTGTCACCAGCTGCAACGCATTGCTTTAACAAATAAATTGAGGGTAATCTATCAGATTTATTTATACCTGATACCAACTAATCAAAAATATTGTTCACTCGCGTCACAATTAAGATACTGCGATTACTGTGTAGTGATCCAAAACCCCACCAGTTATTAGGCATCCCGTTTCATCTTATGTAGCAGATTTTGTGAAAGCTAATATTGTATTGTGAATTTAATATACTTACTTAATTGTCACACTATTTTTTGTTCCGTAAAACATAGGGTTTGTGATAAATGTCTAAGATAAATATATCTCTTACAGAGAAACACCGTCCGTTTGTGGATTCGGATTAACTGGCGTAACATATACACTACAATATTTCAATTGAAACAGTGAGGAAACATTCAACAAGAACGAGATCGTATTTTATTCTGATGAAAAAAGTTTTAAGTCTGATGATGTTGGCAGAAAAATATTGCGGAGAAGACATGGCCAGCGTATAGCCATCAAAATAATTTGCCTTTGAGAACAGTGGCAGGATAACATTAGGTAAAAATATTCATTAAATAGTGAAGTAAAATAATAATAATATTTAATACCTAGTGTATTACGCAGTGTAGAATAATAGGTAACTGATCGTATTATTGTTTTGCAGGTTATTGGGGACAGATGTCTTCAATGGGCCCAGGGGAGCTGGTAGAATTCGGCGGCCGGATGAATAAAGAAAAATACTTGGAAAATTTATGAGATGTGGTGATTCCAACAGTTTGCAATGTAGAATATATTTTATTTAAGACAATTGTTCTGTGAACTAACTGTTATTGAGTGACCAATTAAAATCCCAGATTCTAGGGTCAACTAGTGCTTAACTGGGACACGAGACACGAGTAAAGTTTGATTTAAATCAATTTAGACAAAAAGGTTATACTAAATTAATAAATATGCGCATAAGTGATATGTGATCTGATCTAACATGGTAAGTGAAATGACAAATAGACTTGAACAAAAGCTTCAAAATGGGGGTCACCCTCTCCCATATTAAAATTCATTTAATGCCATAGGTTTATATTCATTCTTATACTATTATCGAAGCAAAGTTATTCACATAGCACTATTTGACCCTACACATTTAAAAAAATATAATACTATGATTAAAAAGAAGTTGAGAGATGTAAATTGTTACTTATTAAGTAACATGTTGGTTCTCTCTACAGAAGATTAATCATAGTTTGAATTAAGTAGGCAGGTATTTATTTCACTGTTACATTTTTTTGATGTAATAAAGTAATTAATAATTTAAAATGCTTTTTATTCACAGTAATTAGCTCGGTAACATTATGTTAAAACAACCAAAATTACTCCAACATCACAATACGAAGTTGGTGATATTTGTAAAAAATAAAAAGCTTTGGAGGATTTGAACCTGTTCATTCATAATCACACTAACTATTAAACCATAGTGCCTACCACTTGCGCCACATCTAACTATTGAAGTATCTTTGAAATAAGCGTATCGTATGCTAGGGCTTGTTTTATTTATCAAAAATCGAATAGATGGCATTAGTCGTCAAGAGTATCAGATTTCTGCTTATTAACCTTATTTGTTCATTCACAATTCAATAGATGGCACTAGTCGCAAAGGATATTACACTTGTATATTTTTATCTTTGGGTTTAAACCACGGATGTTTCTTTAGTTTGCGAAAAATGGCGCTGTTGTAGGGGGTCAGATATCTCATTGGCTGACTGTACTATGAAAAAAAAAATGAAAATTTTTACCGCAATCATCTAAAGAAATAAATGAACGTTATAGCAATGAATCTACGTAGAAAATCAATCAGACTGATTGCTTTTGTGAACTTGCGTCGAGTTCCGTCAACATAAGTTGGCTTGACCTTCTCACAATCTCATAGCGCTACTTTGTGAAAACTTTGTATAACTATAAAATAAATTCTAACTACTATAATAAATTCGAAAGTGTGTTTGTTTGTTGCGCTTTGACGCATGTACTACTTAAATTAATGTCATAAAATTTTACATATAGGTACTTTGGTTGTGGGATACGAAGGTACTTCTTTCTTCGTTGGTGACTCGAGGGAATTAATGTTGTATCTCCGGTATGTGGCAAGTCTGACACCACTCTCGGATGCGCAGCATAGATCATCCTTAGTGCAACTGCCTCACAGTATATATGAGGCTACTGTTATATCCTTGAACAAATCTCTGAGCGAATCCCTCGAGTTCAAGCCGTAGAGGGCACGAATTGCCCTTTTTTGTAATATAAAAATAGTTTGAATGTCGGTTGCGTTTCCCGTGTGGACGTGGTTCCTTTTAACGTCTACCAACTTTTAGCACCCACCTTTATCGATTTTTACTTAACACATCAAAGATTTATTGGTACTCTTTCAATGTTGATGCTTCGTCGTAACCAAACGATACTAAAAGGATTAAGACATTGAGGTTTTATTATTGGGGTCTATACCTGTACAATAATAAGTCTGTTTATTTTGAATACCTCTGTACCTTAAATATAAAAACCCTTTTACACAGTTACTTAACCCTTTTTACTTAACACATGAAAGACTGATTGTTACTCCTTTTAATATAAATACTCCAAACGATAATAAAAAGGCAATATTTGCTAAGATATTGCTACATCCCGACTTCAAAGATAAGAGAGGTATCGTACGATATGGGTGGGCGAAGTTTTGTGAGCATCTGTCGCTGTCTTAAGAACCTTTGCTTTGATGTATTCGAGCTTTGCAAAGATATGTAGGACTTTGAAAGTGAAAACCTTTGAAATCCATATCGTGTTAAATACGTTAGCTTTTTATATATACGTATATTCCTCTTATTAAATTATGAAAAAAAATATGGTGTAAATATTTCATGCGGGCAGGGTTGAACCAGCGACCTAGGTCTATGTATTATATATTATATATATTTCGACTAGCTCCGTGGCGCAGCGGTCAACACGCCTGCCTGCGACACGGAGTGACCGGGTTCGATCCCCGGCCAGGTCAAGATGGAAAATGATCTTTTTCAGATTGGCCTGGGTCTTGGATGTCTATCTATATATGTATTTGTTATAAAATATAGTATCGTTGAGTTAGTATCCCATAACACAAGTCTCGAACTTACTTTGGGGCTAGCTCAATCTGTGTGATTTGTCCGTATATATTTATTTATTTATATGTATGACCTACGCTCTGCCAACTGAGTTTCGTCTTAAATAACGCAAGTTGTCACAGATGGTCATTTTCCTGATTTTAATCGGTTTAATGCTGTTTGATCAATAGCTAGTTAAGTTGACCGAAGTTTCTGATAAGTGTATCACAATTTCGAATACATGTTTTGTTTATTTTTAACCAGCAACCAACTTCGGCTTCGCACGGGTGCAATGTTGTTACATATAAATATTCCTGTTGTATTACTTCATCTATTATTTTTTTTTTTTAAAGAAAACACTATTAATCACTTTCTGTTCTTTATATTGTAAATTCACAGTGATACACTATTTAAAATGCAATAAATCTAAGGAGCATTTTTTAGCGCGGGTTGACAATACTGCGTTTTGATGCTACATATCACAAATTATACAAAGCGTTTTGTTATTAAATCATACTTTTTAACATTCTCGTCGTTGCGTAGTTTTAAAGATCTAAGCATGCCTGTACTTAGTCTGTCAGCAGGAAGCGACTTTGTATAATACTATGTAGTGGTTTTTTAATCTTTTATTCATATTTTAGGAATGACAGTTATCGTCTAAAAATACAAACGAGACGTCATTATAAAGCAGGATAATTATATCCCCATGCTGGTATCGCTGGTTGTTGCTCGTTATCTTTATTTCCATCCGTTGGCGAGTACAAGTAAACGCCATTGAGAAGATCCCGGAAAAACGAATAGAATCTAGGGCTGTGAAAAAGTACAGGATATGTTTTTGTTTTCTTACTTTTTCACTAGCAACCCGTATTCCGGCTTCGCACGGGTGCAATGTATATATAAATCTTCGTCTTGATTCACTCTATACAACGTGATTTTGAACCCCCTAGCTATATTGGAATCTGGGAATCAGAATCCCTAATGGAACACATAATTGCAAGAAAAAAAGGTGAAAAACGAAATAGAAAATTAGTTTTCCCATACAAAGTCGCCGCTCTGCTGGACGAATTTCTATGAAAGGTTAAATTTATTTTTTCGTTTTTTACCTTTTTTTCGTGCAATTTTGTATTCCATTAGGGATTCTGATTCCCAGATTTCAATATAGCTAGGGGGTTCAAAATCACGCTGTATATTAAAAAAACCGCATCAAAATCCGTTTTGTAGTTTTAATGATCTAAGCATACTCGTACATAGGGACAGAGAGTGGGAAGCGACTTTGTTTTATTACGTGTAGAACGTTCGCCAATGTGTGTTGGTCACAACAATAATGGGCTTAACGTGTAGTGGAGGCTTTAGAGCGCAAACCTTAACGAAAGTTTTTTTTTTTTATAAAAACTAATGTGAGATATAGACATTATAAAAATATGTAATATACGGTTACTCACGTACGAAGTCAGCTACTGGCCGACATGTTTCGAACTCATTCTGACAACCTCATTTTAATCGCGATGTAGGTTGGAGCTTACACCCGCCACCTGTTAATCGGTATTTCAAGACAGTAGAAGCCATGTTCAGCAACAGAGCTTGATATAGTGAGCTCTTTTCACATCCGGGCATCATCATCACTCCCGAATTAAATTCCGGCCCGGCCTGACCTGTATCTCTTAGTTTGTAGACCAATCTGACTCAAGCAGGCAGACGGTTGAAAAATCTTAGTCAAATTACAACATGAACACTACAAACCAATTCGCTGTCATAATAACGGGTTCTGGGTTTGACATACCTCACCTGAAAATGCAACTGTTTGGATGAAAGAGTGAAGTTATATTAGCTTTTTTATTTTAAATATAGATTGTACGGCAAACTAGCAGACGAGCCACCTGACGGAAAGTGGTCACCGTGGCCCCTGTGGACATCTGTAACACTACAAGAGGTACTGATCTATTGCCGACCCTTAAGATGTCTGTAAACACGCCTATAATTATGTTACTATAATAGCAGAAAGAAGAGGAAAAGATGCAACCAGGAATAAATTAAATAAATAAATACGGACAAATCACACAGATTGAGCTAGCCTCAAAGTAAGTTCGAGACTTGTATTATGGGGTACTAACTAAATATTCAAGACCCAGGCCAATCTGAAAAAGATCATTTTCCATCTTGACCTGACCGGGGATCGAACCCGGGGCCCTCGTGTCGCAGGCTGGCGTGTTAACCACTGCGCCACGGAGCTCGCCAATAATACATTCATATTAGATAGATAGGTCATGGCATTCTCAAGTGCCTATATATTTAGGTACGCGCGACCGGCCCCCCGAGCTGCTACTTGCTTTTCCATCATTCATCTGATCGAGTATTCTCCAATAGCTCTGTTCCATTCCTAAATCCAACAAATTTCTATACTTCCCCAGCTAGCTTAAAAATGCTTTCGATGTGCAGCAGCATCGTAAGCACGAGAAGCTAAAGAAACTGCACTCGCCAACCCACCTGCCTAGTGTGATGAGCAATATCCTCTCATGCAACGAAGAATCCTTGGGTGGGAGAGGTCTCTAATTAGCAGTGGACTTATAACGATTGAAATGATGATGATGATAATCAGATATATTCAAAGATTCAAAAGATTCAAAGATTTTTTCAGAAAATAGGCCTTTTCAGGCACTTTTACACGTCAATTCACATTTTAAATAATACTTATTATATTATATTCAAATTATTAATCATTGTTCAAAAGCTACAAACTACTACTAGCGTTTCGGAACCGACCACTGCAGAGAAGAAGACGCCGAAAGAAACTCTTTTCAACAGTATTGGTCGCCTACTTGCCTGAAGGGCTTTGAATGATATTTAATATTTTTATCTTTTCTTTTTTTTTCTTATGTCATGTTATATACAATTATTAGAGTATATAGAGTTGTCATCTATAAAATAAAAAGTAGAGGTCATTACCAACCATTATAATGATATCTCTATGCCTACATACCTGGCTGTTTCTCGTTTTCTTTATTTCCATCGTTTGCGACCACAATTAAACGTCATTGAATAGATCCTGGAAAAATTAATAGAATGCGGTGAGCACTAGGGTTGGCAACATGTTAGATATCTTTTATTTTAGGGTAACACGGTTACCGTCAGTCTCTTGGATCCACTCACGTCTATGTCAATCCCTTAGTAGGAACAATAGGTATTTTTTCCGGAAAGTACAATTTTTTCCTTCTTTCGCAGGTATAAACAAAAAAAAAATCTCCGTGTAGTATTTCTAATATTAATAGTGGTCGGTTCCGAAACACTAGGACTTTGTAGCTTTTGAACAATCCTTACATCTTTACTATCCTATCCTTACTAATATTATAAATGCGAAAGTAAGTTTGTTTGTTTGTTTATTTGTTTGTTACGCTTTCACGCCGTAACTACTGAATCGATCATCATAAAATTTTGCATACAAGTTCTCTGGAGTACGGAGAAGGACATAGGCTAACTTTTATCCCGGGAAAAAGAACTATTCCCAAGGGATCGACATTGACGCGGGCGGAGCCGCGGGCGAAAGCTAGTAATTAATAATTTGAAATAATTTAATAAGTTTTATTTAAAATGTGAGCCATATCTGACCAGTCATGCTGAAAGGCGTCGAGATCATGGTCAGATATGGCTCAGGATCGAGATAAATGGAAGGAGATGAGAGAGACTTTTGCCCAGCAGTGGGACAGAATAAATTATTAAAAAAAAATTAAAATGTGAATTGACGTGAAAAAGTGCCTAAAAAGGCCTATTTTCTGAATAAATATTTGAATATTTGAGACTAATTAGGTTAAGATAAAGGATTATCGCATTGATTTTGATTTTTGCATTTGATTGATAATTACTTTTCCAATTCAATCGTGTTGATGTCAGGCCACTTCAGTGGTTATCAATCACCACATGACCATGTCACAAAAACATAACATTTACCGTTTTATCACAAAAAGCGGCTAGAATGTTCACCCTGTTCATACGCAAATAGGCATAGACATAGGTTTGTAAATTAGAAAAAAAAATACACGCTATGTGAACTTTAATAGGATGCTAAACATTAATTTGCGAATTACGGGTTACTCACGTACGAAGTCAGCTATAAGCTGACCTTTAATTCTCTCGTCTTCCTCACCGCCTCCGGATGAGGTTGAAATTGTCAGCCTATAGCTGACTTCGTACGCGAGTCGTATCGCATATTAATAATGATGTTAGGGTGCGCGTAGAGAGCCTCCCCGAGTGATGATCAGTCGACGTCCGGCGCACCTGGATAGCTAGACTCGGTAACGCAGAGTCTAGTGAACCAATCTCTACACCACGATGGCTACAAGGAATAAAGATCCTCCAAAAAAATAATAATGATATTATACCGCGTTATTTTAATCAAAAAATTTGCTAAATATATCCCCAGAAGTCAAATATTTTCTTTTGACTTTCCGCCCCTAACTGACAGCCCTCCGGCGTGTCCTGTCGTTGACATTCCCTAAGTTATGAGAGCCATTGTGTGTTTATTGTGATTGTGTCGCTCATTATTGTGCCAGGACAGGTTTGTTTTTATAGCGTGATAAAAAAAACCTTTAAATAGAATGTATAATGAAAATGTGGGTTCATATTTCGGTTTGACCCCGGTCTCAGTTTATTAGGGGAAATCATCATCATTTCGAGTAGGTCTCACAGTCAATGGACCATGCACAGGCTTAACGTGCCTTCCGAAGCACGGAATCATCTTAATTATCAGACAATCAGGTGATTCGAGCCTGCAATGTCCTAACCAAACTGGAAACAACTAAACGAACTATGCTTCCCGTGGGAATCGACCTACGACCCCCGGGTTTACAGGCAAACGCCATAATCACTGGACCACGGAGGCAGTTATGCATATATGAGGGGAATGATGTTTTTCAGATCGGTTTGGGTCTTGTATGTTTATCTTTAAAGAATTTATTGTGAAATATAGTATCGTTAAGTTAATGGCCTACGATATAAGTTTCCAACCTACTGTGCTGTGGGGCTAGTTTAAGATCTGTGACTTTTCCCTATGTATTTATTTTTTACAGATCTGAAATTATTATATCGAAACATCATAATATCCAAGAAAGAATGCACAACACGAAAATATTAATCTTAAAAATTCACTATTAGATGTTCATGTTATTACTACTAAATAAACTAAAATAAATCTAATAAACGTCTTAAAACTTAAAATTTAAAGTGACTATAGATAAAAACGGCACTGCAGTGGTGTGGCGATGTGCCTAGAGAACTGACAGCCTTGCTATCACAGATAAAAAAATATACGCCGTTTAATGCCTGCTACGATTTAAGAGCGAGGCGCACACTTAAGTTTCTGTACAAAATTTAAGTACAAAAACTTCGCTTTTTATATGCGGACTCTGGTGTAATGTAAAGCTGATATATTTAAGAAAAATGTTAATAAAGAAATGCAAATTTATTACTTTCAATTATCGGAAATAATAACTAATTAGTGGGTTATCTTATTAACCTCTCAAATGTTGAGCCCATTACTGATAAATGATTCTGTCAAAGTTTGATATAATGTAGAAATAACCCCTAAAATATAATATTTCTTGTATATTTTTTTTATACAATTTTATACACGATATGTGAAAATTTTAAAACTCTATTTATTGAACAGACATAATTTTGTAATATGGTTCCTTTTGCCACTATTTGGGTACGAAACTCTAAAATAATGATAGTAATAGATTTTCTCAAAATAATAACGTTCATGTTCCATAATGGAGACATTCTATACAAAGCTAACAAGGAAGTGTTTGTTGACGTAACAAATGCAATCAACAGAATATTATGCAAATACAGCTGAGTGCACATCGCTGTATTGCTGGTTATTAGCTACACCAGTTTTGTGACAACAGAAGACTATGGATTCATTTCTGGGTCTAAGAGTACGCTTCTATAGTAAAATTCCTGCAGAAATTTTAGGTCCGCCGTTACTTAAGTTTAAAACGACAGTAAATAAGGCCTATTACTGCATTGATAATTATATAATTTATAAAAATGAGTGGAAATTTATAAAAAAATATTTCATGTAAACAAATTAAATATTTGTATAAAAAATTGTGACTGATAACAATGCAATCAGAACCCTTCAGGCACGTAGGGACCAAGTCTGGGTTGAGTCTCTTTCGGCGTAGGTATTCTTCTCACCAGAGGTCGTTCTGAAACGCTAGTAGTATTTCGATTTTGCATATATTTAAAAAAATATAAGAAATAAAAATATGACGTTCAGAAAGAGCATGTATCCAATTTCGAATAAAAATCTTTGCCTTTTGACTATTAGAAATATTTACGTACTGCGAAGGATCAAAGAAAAAAATACATAGGCATAGGCTGCTTAGTAATAGAAGCCTTTAGACAATTTTTGGGAACGGAAGACTAAAAAAAAAGTTTAAGCAAACAAATGCATTCTACTGAAAAAACTATAAAAAGCCTTTATATTTTTAAAATTTCATAACGATCGATTCAGTAGACAGAACGTGAAGGCGCCACAAACAAACAAACTCAGGTTAGGATTAGATTTTACGTCGCGTATACAGTTTTTCAAAGCAGATTGTGATTGTGGGATAACATGAGAAAACGAGCAAATCTCATATTAGATGTATTATTGTATGAATGGTATTCATAACACATTTTATTAGAAGCAATAAAGTAAATCCAATAAAAAAACAGTCTACATTTCTCAGTCTTCTACCAAAGAATGGTTCATAAAATTAGAGATGTCAGTTTTTATTTTATTTTCATAACAAACATTTGGGATTTATGACGAAATTTATATGAGTTTTTGATACGGTTATCCTTAGAGCCTGTTATGTCTGGCTTAAGTGATTTTTATTAAATTTTTTTAATATGTTTGCTATATGTTGGGAAAATAAAAACATATTGTGAATAAACAATTTTAAGTTTCACGTTAAATCTATTTTATATAAAAATCTCATGTCACGATGTATGTTCGGGATAAACTCTGAAACTACTGAACCAATTTTGATCAATCTTTGTAACTATATGCTATAATTTTGTTCAACTTATAAGATAGGATAGTTTTTGTCTTATACCTTAACGAAATTCGCGTAATAAATTTAACTGATTTCAAAAGCGAGTATGTTCAATTTATACTTACACTAGTGGCCCGCTCCGGCTTGGCACAGGTATTTGTTTTTCTTTCTGGTATTTTTTTCACACCTTGGTTTACATTATCGAAGTTTTCGTAGGGCTCCCAAACTTTTTTGAAAATATTATATAATTATCGAAGTTTTCGTAGGGCTCCCAAACTTTTTTGAAAATATTATATAGTCTATGTTCATGAGGGTTAATGTAGGATTCTAACGGTGAAAGATTTTTTAATCTGTCCACTAGTTTTGAAGCCTATTCAATGCAAACAAACAAATAATCAAATCTTTCCTCCTTTAATATCATTGTAGAAGATAAATCCGACACTTTCTCAAGAGCGGATGTCAATTGTGTATACTGTTCTATAGACTTTTAAACCAACCTCAGGCCGTGTATCTGACTGAGATGAGTGACCATGGGTGGCATAAAATATCTCTAACTCCTCTGTGATTTTAGCCCCGGCTGTCATCATTTATAGCAGGTGTTAAGCTAGTTTAACATCTTAAAAATATCGGACACAGTGTTGACCACTTACACACACGATTTAGTTGTGGTAGAGCCATGCTACCAGCAAATTTTATTTTGCTAGTAGCAAAAATAGGCCGGCTCGTCCGGGGAAGTACCACACTCTCATAGAAAATCGACGTCAAAGTAGAAGCTTTACTGCTTCTATTCTTTGTTCGGTGAGTGAGAGAGCCGGAGGTCCATCCTTCCCCCCATATCTTTCCCCCAATTCCTTGAAAGGCCGGCAACGTCTCTGTTACACCCTGGTGTCGCAGTTGTCCATGGGCAGTGCTGATCGCTTACCATCAGGAGACTCGCTTGCTCGTTTGCCGCTCTACAAAATAAAAAAACACGAAGCGAACAAACGAATGCTCTTCTCTGTAAAATTGCTTACCTTTATTTTATAACCTAGTTTGTGTTTGTGTAAAAACCACTCGTTGTAAGCCCCGATAAATATGCATTCAATCAACCTCCTGGCTTGTGCTCTAAGTAGGGTCAGCTCTCCCATATTTCCTCCAAACTTGACGGTTTTGTGCCAATTCCGGTGTTATCCCCAACGCCTTCATATGTGATTGTACAGTCCTTATCCACATGGTCGGGGTCCTCTGCCTCGCTTTCCTTCGTCAATTGCCAACACCTGTCTCTTTATGGGATCAGGACTACGTCGCATTACATGACCATACCAACGGAGGCGATTTTCTTGCATTTTATGCTGTATTTCTGCCACTTATGCAATAAATAAATGGTCAAGGGTGTCACCCTGAACTGCCTGTCCAGTGGTTGCAGGCAACCACTGGAAGCTTCCCGAGCTGCTACTTGCTTTTTCTCCATTCATCCGAGTGAGTAGTATGCCAATACCTTCATTCCCTTCCCAAATCCAACAAATTCCTATCCTTCATCTTGAAAATGCTTCCAATGGACAGCAGCGTCGGAAGCACAAGAAGCCAGTAACTTCGGTCGCCAACCCGCCTGCCAAGCGTGGTGAGTATGGCAATCCCCATAACGAAGTCCTCCCATGGAACGAAGTATCCTCCGTGTAAGAAATCCTCCCATGTAAGAAATCCTCCCATGTAAGAAATCCTTCCATGTAAGAAATACTTCCATGTAAGAAATCCTCCCATGTAAGAAATCCTCCCATGTAAGAAATCCTCCTATGTAAGAAATCCTCCCATGTAAGAAATCCTCCCATGTAAGAAATACTTCCATGTAAGAAATCCTCCCATGTAAGAAATCCTTCCATGTAAGAAATCCTCCCATGTAAAAAATCCTCCCATGGAACGAAGTATCCTTGGGAGAGGCCTTTGTCCAGCAATGGACATTTTCGGTATACTGATACAATAAAAACACGGATCCCCTGTAAAACCTTTTCAGATATAAAAGAAAACTAGTAAAAAGAAAAAGTAATTTCGTAAAAGCACAAAAGTCGCATGTGTTAAAAATAGTCCGTACACTTAAACCCTTTCGCCAGAGGAGAATAAAAAGTACGCAGCTTTTAAATTAACATACCCTTTTCACCGGAACTAGTGCCGGCCGTCACATACTGAATATGTTATGTACGGGATAAATTGTTGGGAAAATGTTTGGCGAGTAATGTTTTATATTTATTCTTGTGTTTTATTTTGCAGTCACAATGCTATTTTGATATACTCTTATCCGACTTCAAAGATAAGGAAAGGTACTCGTACGATATGGATGGGCGAAGTTTTGTGAGCATCTGTCACTGCTTTGATGTATTCGAGCTTTGCAAAGATATGTAGAACTTTGAAAGTGAAAACCTTTGAAATCCATATCGTTTTAAATGCGTTTGCTTTTTACATATACTTACATTCCTCTTTATTAAATTAAGAAATAAAATATGGTGAAAATATTCCATGCAGGCGGGGTTTGAACCAGCGACCTAGATTTATAAACGGCCTACGCTCTGACAACTGAGCTACCGCAAGATTAAACCTCGGTGTTTATTCTTGGTTGCTATTTCTGTTAAAGTAATATGTGATTGGGAAATTATTTTTATCTTACTAATTAGGCATGGATCATTTGAAATACTTTTAAAACCCCTACAATAACAGTGATACTACGTGCATTGCCGATCATGAGGTATATTTAGATGGTCTTCTTAGTGAATCGCTTACGATTCAATTTGGATAGCAAATTATTATATATTTGTGCTAATATCTCTATTGGTAAATTAATAACTTCGCCTCCTTAATGCCTGCTTACCGCCTGCAAATCCAATTTTTGGTATCACGAATGGGCCCACTCATCCGAGGAAGTACCACACTCTCACAGAAAATCGACGTTTGAGTAAAAGCTTTACTGTTTCTACGCTTCTTTCGGTGATTGAGAGAGCCGGAGACTCATCCTTCCACCGCCCATTTTCTCCTCCGTGTTCTCCCCTGACTCCTTGAAAGACCGACAACACTTTTGTCACACCCTCGTGTCACAGTTGTCATTAGGCGACTTACCATTAGATGACTCGCTTGCTCGTTTGCCGTCCTATATCATAAAAAAGATATACTTAATAAAATAAATAAATATATAGGAACATGTCACACAAATTGAGATAGCTCTACAGTTAGTTGTGAACTTGTGTTGTAGGATACTAACTCAACGATACTATATTTTATAATAGATACTTATATAGATAAACATCAACATCATGACCCAAGTCAATCTGAAAAAGATCTTCCATCTTGACCTGACCGGGGATTAAACCTGGCGATCGCAGGCTGGCGTGTTGACCACTACGCCACAAAGCTCGCCTGTATATGACCTGTAAGAAATATCTGTGCGCCAGACTCCGCTTACGTTTAAGTTTACTGGTCAATTTCGAATTAATTACGATCACTTTACTTTCTTTGCACCTGACGTAGTAACGTCAATGTATCGGGTCAATGTGCACGGTCGGGTTTACTGCCAAATCGTAAACCTGACGAGAAGTAACAAAAATTTTGCATTCATTAGTTACAACATTATCATCAAGTCCTTTTTAGTCTCCACTACAGGAGCACGACCCTCTCTGTACTACTAAAGCCATACTAAGCCAGAGCAGGACTTGGCCTACACCTCTCCACGCTGGCCAGACGGGGTTGGAGAGGTCTCATTGATGTTTATAAGCTTTGTTTAGCTTGTATTTCCTAAGTCGCCTCCTACGACATCCACGGGAAGACTTGGAGTGGTCCTATTCTACTCTGCCGGATACCACACGGCCTATTAGTTATAACAGGAGTAACTAAAATGAAAGTAATGCTACCATTACGCTCGGGAGTTTAACAAACAAAAGTTTCACAACGATTTCGAACAGCCATTCCAAACAACGGCTTCAGTCTACAAAAAAAACTATCTACTTTTTACTCCGAGCCTACCCGTTTAATTCTAATGAGATACTTTGTACACATCACATGTTAGGGAATAAAAATACGAGCCACCCATGTTTTTGGTGCTTTCAATACATATAGTACCTGTATATATCAAAAAGTCCTAGTCCTTTTTTGTAACAGATGCGAAATTCAAAGCAATGTGTTTCTGATAAGATACGCCTCGCATGTTTTTCATTCTTGTAAGATATACATTTCATATTTTTCTAGATGAAAACGTTGAGATTTCATCTATATTTTGTAAGTCGCAATAATTATTAAAAATATGACATATATATTTGATCTACGTAAATTCAAACTATAATATTAGATATTCTGAACATTTACGTATGTTTTTTTAGAGGATAGCAATATAATTGTATGTTTTTCTTACAGGGTCTGGGACTAAGGCCACACCTATACTTGGAAGCTGTAAAATTGGTAAGTAAAAATATGTTTTCCTTTCATAACTAAACGGCTTAGACATAAAGTTTAACTATTAATTTGTGAGTTTAATTTGTAGATAATATTTATTTTTAAATAAAATAAAGACAAGTAATTCTTTATTATAAAAAGGATTTCTGAAGTGAGTTGGTGACTTTTGAAAATATATGTTTAAAGACAGTATTTACTTCCAAATCTTTAACAAAAATATCTGCAATCAAAACCGAGTCTCTCAGGGAGGAAGCCTAACTTACGCTACTGAGTCGTAACGTTATATGTTAAGGGCGAATCTATTTGAATACAAAAAATAATTGACCGAGCGAGCGAAGCGAGCGAGGTCTTCAATTCAAGTTGGGGCGAAAAGACATTTTTTGTATGTATGTATGTATGTATGTATGTATGTATGTTTGTTCCACGATAACTTTAGAACCAATGCTCAAATTAAGATGAAATTTAGAATGTGTATAGGTCTTATAAATACAATTTTCAAGTTCGTTGGGCATCAAAATCGGTTCAGCGGTTTACGAGATATTTATATAAATGTTAAAGATTTTCGCGAAATGAAAATTGAAAATGACGTTTAGGCTGAATATGTTACAAGATGGCGCTGAAATTTATTTTAATTCTACATCTTGAAAGTTACCACAGCCGCCGCTAGGTGGCGGTATGCCTGCTTTGTCCATACTTTGTGTATTTAATTTAATTTTAATTCACAAAACATGAACAATTATAAACTAGAACGGTACTTTCTCCTATACATATACTTATCAAATGGTTGGCTCAGTCGCTGTACGGTAGTTACCCGATCGAAAAGATTAGACCTCGAGCCGCGCAAGAAAATTTGATTTTTCTATGATTGCAAATATTTCTTTCGCTGTTTGTTCCAAGTTTAATTCCAAGTGACTTTCTTATTTTTCATTTACAACATTTCGTTCCTTTAGAACAGAAAAATACCAGTCCACGAAAATTTCCATAATAAATTCTTGTTAGTTCCAAATTTCTCCAACAGATGAAGACATAGGTCCAAAAATGCGTAGGGATATTTTAATAAGTTATTATTTATATTTAATTTTAAGTGTGTATATGTTTGTTCGGGTTTAAGCCTGCAACCAAAAATAAAAGCAGTAATTTACAACCAATTTAACTGCAATTTCGCATTGTACATAACTTTATGGTGGAGGAAGATAATTATAAAAAATCACTGATCTGATTTGAAGATGATGAGCTATTTAATGATGAACATCCCGTTTACAACATTTTACAGTTTCAATCCTTTCACAATTAAAGCTGATAAAAAAACCGGTCAAGTGCAAGTCGGACTCGCCCACGAAGGTTTCCGTACCATTATCCATAAAAACGGCAAAAAAATCGTGTCTGATGCATGTGAGCCCCCTTTAATATTATTTTTATTTAATTATTTATTTTTAAAGGATATAAGGTATATTTCGAAATATTCTATGAATATTTCAATCGTCTACCTGTTGCCGTTATCAATATCGAGCAAAAACAAGCAAAAAGTCACGTTTGTTGTATGGGAGCCCCCTTAAATATTTATTTTATTCTATTTTGATGTATTTCCTGCTATAGCGGCAACAGAAATACATCATCTGTGAAAATTTCAGCTGTCTAACTATCACGGTTCATGAGATACAGCCTGGTGAGAGACGGACAGACAGACAGACAGACAGACGGACAGCGGAGCGTATTAATAGGGTCCCGTTTTTACCCTTTGGGTACGGAACCCTAAAAATGAATAAAAAAAGTAGTGTAAGAAGAAACTATTCCGCAACAGACACAATAAAGACAAAGAAATGGGATTCGGTGGGCGAAAGATAAATACAGACGTAGAATCCAGACGTACGAAAACCATATTTGGAAGGCAAAGCCGAAGCATAGAAAGTGGAGTATGGGAGTGCAGCACTATGCGAGGGAAACAAAGCCATATGAAAAAGGAGCTGGGGGGTTGTCCGGACAAAACAAGCCAGAAAATTGATACGTATGAAAACCAAAACTTTTAAAGTATAAAGCTCAAGCGAAGTAAACGGGGGTAATATGTCTATCGGGGCTTAAAAAAATTAAACATTGACGGGTACACATCAAAACCACATAGGTTTATATTATAAAGCAAAACACATATGTCTCGTTTTTAGAACCTTAATCATCATTATCATGCCGACCGAAGCTCAGTTACCCGGATACGAAACTAATAAATGACCTGGCATTTTATATTTCTGTTCCCTGAATTTTAAGTCGCAGGCCTATTAACATTTTAAAACACTCAAAAACGCCTGTGGAATATTTGGTACGAAAATTATTTTTCTAAAATGTCTAATGTTGTGATTCCGTTAATAACCATAGTCATTCAGATATGACGAAACTGTTACATTTATTTGTCCCTTAGTGAAATTATATTTATTTTTCTGTGAGGCGTAGTCAAATTTTGCTCGATAGTGCAACGCAGCTCTTCAGCTACACGTTGCACTATCGAAAGCTAAACGCCTCACAGATGTTGTATTGAAACGCGGTTTTGATTTTGTCATATTATTTAGATGAAACTCGTACATTTAGGGATTGCAAGGGAAAAACTACTTCAACTATTCGTGCAACAGTAATAAAAAAGGGGTCTAACATTGTATTTTAGTTTATTTGTTTGGATAGAAATTAATGTTAACTATTAGTACAAGAAAGTAAGGACATCGTGTTCATTGTATGTTAATTTGAAATAAGTCGTGGTGAGTAAAATAAGAAGAGTGCTTTGAAGTCATCTAAACAATAGCACTATAACAACATGCTTCTCAAAATCAGTATAATAGTGGCTAGCTCACGCAAATATCAGGAAAATTAAATAATCGCGAGGTCCACGTTCGCAGCGAACTACTAGTATTGATGTCATAAGTTTGTGGTGAATAATTTCGCTAGTCAGCGATTCCGACTGAATAAACGTTAGAAAAACCTTGTTTCCACAATGAACAGTTTTACATAACTTCATTATTTCCAAAAATACTAAATGGACTTGAATACGGTTTTCATATGTAATGTGCGTATTATTCTTTGTGAATCCACAGCTATGGGGCTATGGGTTCAAGTCCGGAAATCAAAATGATTATCAACTAGCTTTTACTCGCGCCTCCGCCCGCGTCAATATCGATCCCTCGGAAACAGTACTTTGTCCCGGGATAAAGTGTTCTACACACTCTCCTTCTCCGTACTCCAGACAACAGGTATGCAAAATTTCATTACGATCGGTTTAGTAGATACGACGAGAAGGTGTGACAAACAAACAAACTCACTTTTGCAATTATAATATTAGTTAGGATTAAATGGTGAAATAATCTCTTTTCTCTGTGTGGGGACGGAGTAGAATACAATTCCCCACTGCCCGTCAGGTTGGCATCTCGTAAGAGGCGAGAAAAATACCCGACATGCTCGGTAGTAGGACCTCGTGGGGTCCGACTGGCTGGCAACCACCCTCATGCCGAAATCTGTCGTAAAGCACCGTTGGGTGTGTTTCGACTGTTGCGCGTGAGAGCCAATCCCCCATTCCCGATTCCCGTAGTTCCGACAGTTTATGGTCCCTTAAGGACTGGAGTCTTGCACTGTCTGGTTTGGGGTGCGACGTTGGCGCGGGGGCCAGGGAGACCCGATGAAACGGTTGACCGCTGGCCGCCCGCTGGTACGTAGAGGACCCGAACCCTGGCTATCCCGGCTAGGGAGGCTGTCCTGCCGCCAGTGTCAAAAGCTCGTGATTGGTCGTCGTGCCGGACTGGGAGACCGAAGTGGAACACGGCGGCTGATCATTGTGTTGGATCGGGGGCCCTTCCGTTCCCCGTGCCAGCAGCGCACCTCACTGATCATTCATTGCGGGCCATCGTTCCTTAACTTTGCCTATGTAACTGTCGTAACTACGGAAATCCTCAATTTTCCCTGTTAACCACCTTTTTTATGGCTAGATCGAAAAATAGAAAACATGTATCTACAGCGGCACCCCCTTCCACATTCAATGTGGACTTCTGCAATGTTAGAGGAATGCATTCGAACCTCAATGTCGTCCATCATCACTTGGAAACGACTAAGCCGGCTCTATTTTTCCACACACACATATCCTCTCCGACCGACGTTACATATCTCTTGTATCCCGGTTTCAGCTTAGAGCACAAGTTTATGCCCAATGCTGGGGTGTGTATGTACGTACGGAAGGATGTATGTTGTCGACGTCTCAGCAGCCTTGAGGACAGAGACCTGTCATTGTTATGGGCGCGCGTAGATCACGGTGACCGCATCCGGTTCTACGCGTGCCTTTACAGGTCCCATAGCGGTGATGCTGAAACAGACCGACTTCTCGGGCATGTCCAAAAGGGCATAGACAAAATTCTCCAGCAGCACCCATCGGCGGAGGTAGTGATCCTAGGGGACTTCAACGCTCACCACTTAGAGTGGTTAGGATCACTGAAGACCGACTACGCTGGGAAGGCTGCATACAACTTTGCTGTGACAAATGACCTCAACCAGTTAGTTGATGGCCCTACCAGAATACCTGATATTGAAGGACACAACCCTGCCTTGTTGGATCTTCTTCTGACCTCACATCCAAACGATTACCAGGTATTCCGTGATGCCCCTCTGGGAACCTCGGATCATTGCCTAGTACGTGCTGTGGTTCCATCCGGTCAAACCACGCAATCCAGACCACCTGGTATGCGTCGTGTGTGGCATTATAGGTCAGCGGATTGGGATGGATTGCGAGAGTTTTATGCATCCTACCATTGGAGACGGTTGTGCTTCTCATCAGAAAATCCTGACAATTGTGCGAAAGCTGTCGCCGAGGCGATACTGCTGGGCATGGAGTGCTACATTCCCAGCTCAGCGGTTCGTATCGGAGGGCGGTCTCAACCTTGGTTTCGTGGCTCGCCTCAAGCGCGAAGCCTACGAAGCCTGGGTTGCTGCGCGAAATGTCAAGGATCGTAATACTTTTGATTTGAAGAAGCGGTTCAACGCAGCTTCAAGAGCCTACAAGAAGCAGATCACTGCAGCAAAGTTTGCGCACACTACACGCATTGGTGAGAGATTGGTTGGCTATCCCTCCGGGAGTAGAGCCTTCTGGTCTCTTGCTAAGGCAACACAGGGGAATTTCTGTCGCCCTTCACTTCCATCTCTGCACAATCGTCAGGACTCGCTGGCTCACTCCGCAAAAGAGAAGGCCGATCTCTTGGCTACTCTCTTTGCGTCAAATTCTACCCTTGACGACGGAGGGGCATCGCCGCCCTTTTTACCGCGATGCGAGCACTCAATGCACGAAATACGCTTCACTCAAAGTGCAGTGCGACGCGCTTTGTTTTCCCTTGACGTCAAGAAATCCAGCGGGCCTGATGGCATCCCAGCAATTGTGCTCAAGGCATGCGCTCCTGAGTTGGCTCCGGTGTTAGCACGCCTATTCTCGCTGTCTTACACCTTAAGAAAAGTTCCGTCTTCTTGGAAAGTAGCCTACGTTCACCCTATTCCTAAAAAGGGTGACCGCACAGACCTGTCTAACTATCGGCCTATTGCGATAACCTCCCTGCTCTCTAAGGTGATGGAGCGTGTGATAAACATCCAGCTCCTTGGTTACCTTGAAGATCATCAGCTAATTAGTGACCGTCAATACGGGTTCCGACACGGGCGTAGTGCTGGTGATCTTCTTGTGTACCTCACGCATCGATGGGCAGCCGCCATCGAGAGCAAGGGAGAAGCACTGGCATTTAGTCTAGATGTCACAAAGGCTTTTGACCGGGTCTGGCATAAGGCTCTTCTCGCGAAGTTACCATCTTACGGGCTTCCTGAGGGACTATGCTTGTGGGTCGCTAGTTTCTTATCTGGGCGTAGCATTCAGGTCGTTGTAGACGGTTTATGCTCCGATATCATGCCCATCAATGCTGGCGTCCCCCAAGGATCTGTTTTATCACCTACGCTGTTTTTTCTGCACATCAACGACATGCTAAACACTAGTGGCATCCATTGCTATGCAGACGACAGTACGGGTGATGCATATTATGCAGGTCGTGCAAATATCCCTCAAACACAGGTGGAAGAGAACAGAAAGAGACTTGTGTCTGACATTGAGACCTCCCTGGAGCAGGTCTCTGAATGGGGTAAACTAAACCTAGTTCAATTCAACCCTACTAAGACACAGGTCTGCGTGTTTTCCGCTAAGAAGACCCCATTTAACATGGCACTGAAGTTCCGGGACACCTCTCTTACAATTTCTAGGAGTATTGGGATCCTTGGCGTCGATATTACGAAGGAGTTCCAATTCCGGAATCATCTGGAAGGTAAAGCCAAAATGGCTTCTAAAAAACTTGGGGTGCTCAATAGAGCGAGGCAGTGCTTCACTCCGGGTCATAGACTTTTGTTATATAAAGCTCAAGTCCGGCCCCACATGGAGTACTGCTCTCATATCTGGTCTGGTGCACCTCAATACCAACTCCTTCCTTTTGATTCCATCCAACGCCGGGCAATTCGTATTATTGACGATCCCACTCTCACAGACGATTTAGACACCCTCAGTCTACGGAGAGACGTTGGTTCTCTGTGTGTATTTTACCGTCTATACTATGGGGAGTGTTCTGAAGAACTATTTGAATTGGTGCCACCGTCACCTTTCTACCACCGCACCGCTCGCCACAGGAGTAAAGTCCATCCCCACATCCTTGACACTTGGGTCTCCAAAAATGTCAGAGCGTCACGTGGTTTTTTTCCTCGTACAGCAGGATTGTGGAATGGACTCCCTCCCGAGGTTTTCCCTGTGTGCTATGACTTGAGGTCCTTCAAAAGGCGTGTTTACAGGTATCTTAAGAGTCGGCAACGCATCGGCACCTCCTCTGGTGTTGCAGATGTCCATGGGCGACGGTGACCACTTTCCATCAGGTGGCTCGTCTGCTCGTTTGCCGTCGGATATACATAAAAAAAAAAAAAAATGAGAATCGAAACCCACGCGGACGAAGTCACGGGCAATAGCTACTATTTAAACAAGACCACTATTTTGATTCCCATACCAGATACTGGCCATATCTGTATATAAATATGTAGGGACATATCACACAATTGAGCTAGCCCCACAGTTAGTTGTGAACTTGTGTCGTAGGATACTAACTCAACGATATTATATTTTATAATAGATACTTATATAGATAAACATCCAAGACCTAGGTCAATCTGAAAAATATCGTTTTCCATCATGACCGGCCAGGGGATTGAACCCGGGAACTTTCGTTTCGCAGACTGGCCTGCGAAACGAAAGTTCCCGGGTGTTACCCACTGTGCCACGGAACTCGCCATATCTTTTAATTTTCTCTTCTTATTAATATGACGGCAACTTTGTTACTGTGGCTAAATTTTTCAACTAGTAGAATCGATGCGCCACCGGCCTATTTGCTTACTTAGTGTACACCCTTTTGATAGACACTTCAAAATACATTACGTTTTATATATCTTTAATAAAAATAGACAATCATACGAAAACCGCAATGTATTTTGAAGTGACTATGAAAACGTACTCTAAGTTAGCAAATAGGTCGGCTGTTCTGACGTCAGCACTCGATTTGCATTTACATGTGAATAAAATCGACGAATGGTCATGTTTCTATATATTTTTGACCCTGCTAACAGTTCTAATGCTAAGAGGTGGCAGTAAAATAATATGGTTTTGATTGCCAGAATAATTGAACGAATGCAGAAATTCTAATAATTCACAAAATTCCGGAGACAATATATCAAATCCTCTGTCTGCTCTGGCCAAATATGGCTGCCCGTAGTACAGAGAGGGTCATGCTCCTGCAGTGGACACTAAAAAGACCTGTATATGGTATATAAAAAAATTGCTAGAGAAAGAATCAATTTGAATCCGTCCATCCTTTCGGTGGCTGAAAAACAGCTGGTACTTCTACATTACGTAACGTGTTCCTAGACATCATGATACCGGCAAGCCCCACTTATAGAACTTCGTTTTAAATAGCGTAGATAAGTAGAAGTACTACGAGAATCGAGATACTGTATGACCCATTTCCGATAACCACATGACTTTGTTTGCGCGGATCTAGGAAATAGGAATAGTGTACTAATTAACGAATAGATTCATAGATTTATTCATAAAATAGGTCTTTACAGGCACACCTTTTAAATAATATTCAAATCATTAATCATTGTTCAAAACTACAAACTACTAGCGTTTCGGAACCGACCACTGCAGAGAAGAAGACGCCGAAAGATACTCTTTTTAAGACTCTTAGTTGCCTACTTGCCTTAAGGGCTTTGTATGATATTTTGTATTTTTAGCTTTTCTTTTTTTATGTTATATACAATTTCAATTGACATAATTTTATGGAACACGTTATGTTAGCGATCGAGCATGCAACAACAACAGATAAGATAAAAGTCCGTTCACGAGTTGACGCATGGAATAGATGCCTTAATGTACTGTTATGCTCTCTTTTTTTCAAAGTTACATCTTCTTGACCCCCAAAGGGTATAATAAGTTTTACCCTTCGAGCAACACGGCTTGTTGCTTGAAGGTTTCACCAGTTTGTTTGTGCAAGACTGTGTCCATTTGTTTATGTGATGATAGTAAATTTTTGAACCTATCAGGGGCTAAAATGGAGTATGATAAGTTTGACGTGTCTGTGTGTATGTTCTCCACATACACGGCATAATATTGTAATTTTTTTATGAGAGCCGTTTTCAGAATAGAGGGATTTGTTGTGTGCTAAGTAACTTTTAAAAAATATATGTATTTGTCAATATAAAATACTAACCAAATCCGAGTCGGACTCGCGCACAAAGGGGTCCGTATAGTAAGTTTAAAATTATTAAAAATATTTTTAGTATAGCAAAAAATTTATACTTTTCTGTGCTTCAGTGCTATAAGACGTTGCTCCGTACCATATTTCAAGATTCTGAGTTCACAGGATGTAGGTTTTGATTCCCTTGCAAATGTCGAAAATTTGTAGCATAAACGGCTGTATCTTTTGATTGAGTTGGCTTAGAAGTTTGTTTTTTTCACAGCTCCAAGGGACAGTCAGACAAGTCTTGACAGACAGACAAACAGACGAACAACAAAGTCCGTTTGAGGTTCGGAACACAACAAATGACAATGATGCAACAATAGTTATGCTTACAAAATTACGAAAGTAACAAAGATCAAGTAATGAGTCTATACTCGTATGGCAAAACTAATACTAGACAACGTAAGTTCCGGAACATCGGGGTAATCGGAACAAACATTAATGTGCTTCTTCCGATGACCACGGAAATACATTGTTATTCGAACACGGGAAATTAGGCCTTATTAACTGACATGAGAAAAGCTTACGTATTCCTATGTTACAAGCTTTTATTTAAATTGCGATGTATGTAACTATGTTCGGGTTAAATCTGGCAACTCAATTTTGTAGCAGATATCTTCCACAGATTGAGCTGAAATTTTTTATACTCGTTTAGTTTGGATGACAATGCATGGTTACCCTTGTGACGTCATTCTAAATTCAACCTGGCGGAAGGCTCAAGGTGGCAGAATAGCTAATTTTGATGCACTTTGACAAAATGGATATCAAATTAATTAAATATCTTATTAAACTATAATATTTATTTTATTAAGATAGCCAAAGCTCCCAGTTATTTCCCAAAATCATCATCATTTCGAGTAGGTGTCACGGTCAATCGACCATGCACACCCTGGTGTCAGAGTTCTTCGGAACCGCCTCTCGGCCTCTGACGTGGTTCCTTTAAAGACTACCAGATGGCAGCCGGGACCACCGGCTTAACGTGCCTTCCGAAGCACGGACTCATCTTTATTATCAGACAATCAGGTGATTCAAGCCTGCAATGTCCTAACCAAACTGGAAACAACTAAAAAAAGTATGCTTCTGGTGGGAGTCGAACCCACGACCCCCGGGTCAACAGGCAAACGCCTTAACCACTGGACCACGGCGGCTGTACTTCCCAAAATAAATACGAACTACTTGAATTTTAAATGAAGCCAAATTATTCGCGGCCAGTGAGGCGTGACTCCAATTAATAGGATCGTATGTAAATCAGATAGATTTTCCATTACGCCATTGACATTGAGATGGAGGGCGATCCGCTGACCTTCGCCATTCGCGGGGCGTAATTTGTGCAGCATCATCACTAAAAAGGATTTCTTTCTGTTTTGCCATAGCCATCTGATTTGAGTATAATATCGGCGAGTTCCGTGGCGCAGTGGTCAACACGCCAGCCTGCGACACAAGGGTGCGATGAGTTCGATCCCCGGTCAGGTCATGATGGAAAACGATCTTTTTTAGGATTGACCTGGGTCTTGGATGTTTATCTATATTAGTAACTATTATAAAAGTTGGATGTGTATCTATATATGTATTTGTTATAAAATATAGTATCGTTGAGTTAGTATCCCATAACACAAGTCTCGAACTTACTTTGGGGCTAGCTCAATCTGTGAGATTTGTCCGTATATATTTATATATAAAATATAGTATCGCTGAGTTAGTATCCTACGACACAAGTTCACAACTTACTGTAGGCTAGCTCTAGCATTTGTGTGATTATATATTTATTATATTATTATAATATTTAAAGTTGTAACAAAAACAAGAGAGAGATGTATAATATGGTTGACATGCATTTTTCTTTGTTGTGCTATTGAAAGATCTCCCAAAAATAGGCACATCAGTGAAAGAATACCTGCATAGTCCAAAAATTATTTGAGATAAAATATTTCATTTACATTTTTGGGCAAGTTCGTTAACGCTACCGCCGTCCGCCTTCAAAAGACCAGACAGATGCGTCGTCATACAAGACGGTTTTTATGAGAGATATAAGGATGTTGTTCGGCAGACATATTTTGTTTATGGGTATGGTCTTATTATATAAGATTATATAAATTGTAATTGTATGGTAACACAATTTTTTTTATTATTGTAAACTTTCAATATGAACTTGCCCAACCATATTTAACCATGTTGAATATGCGGATATCAAATTCTTCTTAGGTAGACGCTTACATATTTAGAAACAATTTTTAAAATCTATACATTCTACGAGTATATGTTCTCTATTGCTAATGTAATAGCTTTATAATACTAAACTTAAAATCTACTAATTAATTTGAAAAGTTGTATGTATATGGATTAAAAAAGAAAAATTGGGAACATTGAACATATTCCTTACTTTCCTTACTAATATTATAAATGCGAAAGTAAGTTTGTTTGTTTGTTACACTTTCACGCCGTAACTAATGAACCGATCATCATGAAATTTTATATACAAGTTCTCTGGAGTACGGAGAAGGACATAGGCTACCTTTCATCCTGGGAAAAAGTATTATTTTCTAGGGATCTACATAGACGCGGGCAAAAGCTAATCCTAAATAAAAGTAACCTTTTATTTCTCGAGTGAAGTTGCGAGCAAAAGTTTATAAGGCGGTACCTCCACAATAAATCAGAATTCAGTACCCAGTGGGCCGTATCGCCGACTCATCGCGGTATGGTAATCTAATTGATTTCGCATCAGAATGGCATTGACATTGAATGGGTATCAGGATCAGGGTTGTGTGGCTCCCATTGGGATTTGGAATAGCATCTAATTATAATTCATTTATTGGCCATCTTTACACAGGATGAGATCTTGTCATGCGAAAAGTTTATTCATGAATTGGCCATCTTACTAAAATTTTAATAACCTCTTGCTTAGTGGTACCGCAAGTGCCTTTGAAACCTAGGGTCCTGAGTTTGATTCCGCTCAGATCATTGTGGAAAATGATCTTTTTCAAATTGGCCTGGATGTTGGATGTTTTTGTTTGCTTGTTAGTGAATATTTATTATACATAGAAATAAAGATATACAAAAAATACAAATACAAAAGAGCAATTGACAAGGTGTGCATGGTCGATTGAACATGACACCTACACGAAATTATAATGATTGACAAGGGCGGACGGTTTTTATTATTTAAGTTGTTTTAGAAAACATACTGTCGTTCAGTTAGTTTCCTACGACGTAATGTGGGGTAGTAATCTGTGTAATTTGTCCCTATATTTATTTTATAAATGCGAATGTTGCATGTGAAAAAGTTTGCTACTCATTTCCAAAAAAAAATATGGATTTTGCTGGAATTTTACGGTGTTCTAGCTTATATATTAAAACTAGTGATCCTTTTTAACTTATGATAATGCTTTGTACATCGTCTTTTACTAGTAAAATGACTCTTCAATATACCGCCATGCGCGGCCGCCGGCCGCCGGTTGGCGAGCTCAGTGGCGCAGTGGTTAACACGCCAGCCTGCGACACGCCCGGGTTCTTTCCCCAATCAGGTCAAGATGGAAAATTATCTTTTTCAGATTGGCCTGGGTCTTGGATGTTTTTATACATATGTATTTGTTATTTATAGTATCGTTGAGTTAGAATGCCATAACACAAGTCTCGAAGTTAATCAATCTGTGTGATTTGTCCGTATATATATTTATTTATGGAAGAGAAGTAGCTAGGATGTTCAATGTTTTCTTTCTTTTCGATTCAAACGTACTTATTCAGATTTTATTTCAGTCAATACATTATTTTGGGGAGGCTGATCCCAAACTATTTATTTATTGTCGACCACTCTATGTTGATAAGAATTTAAGAACTGAGAAATAAAGTACCAGAATTAATATTTAAATCGTTTATTCAAATAGGCTATTGTTATAGAACCAATTTGAATATGATTTTAGTGAATTAAGCACCGCAAAGTAAGGTCGTATTGATCTCTGGGAAGACGCGGGTAGAAACAGGTCACAATACTTTTATTTCCTTTCTTCTCATAATAAATTTCAAATAATCTACTTTGTTATAATCATTTTCATTAAATGAGTTAGTAAAATTACAAAATAAAGACAAATAAGTTTGTCTAATGAAGAATTATAGTGAGAAGTGTGTGCTTGCTACGACGACTCGTCATTATAAACACTCGCCTCAACCTCTTACTTGAAACAGAGGAGCGGTTTAATAGCAAACAAGTTAAAAACAACGCCTGGTATTTCGATATAATGTGACAGTTACTGTGACATCATAAACAACATGTACGTGCTTTTTATCTCGTAAATAGGCACTGTTCCTTAGAAATAAATAATCACGTGAGCAAAGCCGCAAACGAAATCTAGTTTCTGATATCTTTTTTAGCATAAGGCGGTATTGACGACGGCTTTTACAGTGTACAAAGAATTTATTTTCAATCAAAGGGATTTAATCTTCCCTGGGAGTAAAGAAAAAAAAACGTAGAATGCGCCTGCTGCTTCTCTTCTCGCACAGACTGTAGAAGCCGGTCAAGGCGATGCGGCTAGCAACCTATCTAGTGATAGGTTTTTTATTCCGTTTTCCACATTTACGCCCACCAACACGCTTAACGTGGCCTTTCGGTCTTATGAGTTTAGGCTCTGTGTACCCCGTAAGGGATAAAGACGTGATAATATGTATGTATGTAAAGGAATTCAAAGCTATTTGTTTGAATGGATCCAATCACCCATCCACGCGGGCTTAAACAAAATGTTTTTGATAGATTATTAACTGAATTAACAGACGGCTCTGTGTATTTAATTTTGTTGTAATATTTGATGTGATTTGGATTTTGCTTTGTTGGTGTTCCATTATGTTTACAAGCACGATAGTAGAATTTCTTTTTTATGATAAAGGATGGCAAATGAGCGAGCGAGTCACCTGATGGTAAGTGATCACCGCTGCCCATGGACAACTGCAACACCAGAGTGAGAAAAGAGCGTTTCCGGCTATTTAAGGAGTTGGGGGTAGACATGGAGGGGAGGGGGGGTGGGGACTTAAGGATGGACCTTAAGTAATTTTAATATAGTAAATATAATAACATAATAAATATCTTAAAATATCTTAAAAAAAAAAAAAAAAAACAAAAAAGATACGCACGCGTAAAGTAATTATAACTTCTTCACAGCTACTAACACTTCTTCTTGTATGTAGAAGTCGACTTAGCAACAGCGTCTTTTTATATTGCTCTTCTCAAACCTTGCCATCATTACAAACCCCTTTTAGAGGTAAACTTCTCCATATCCATACTAGATATCAACTTCTGGAATCAACCATTCTCTTTTTAGCTGTAGAATCTTAGCCCTATTAACATCTCAGAGAGTGCCTGAAAATGAGCGCTACCTAAGACGCCTGTCTCTGGCAGCACAAGCTGAGGCATTCCTTTGCCAACATTGAATTAAGTATTTACGCTTTAAAATCTTTCTATAATTTTATAAATTGTGAATGATGTGTACCTAAAATATAATAATATTTTTAAGTCACACTAACTATCAATCTGCGGTAGCATAACTACAGTTGTTAACTTTATTCGAATTAAACATATAATCGTGTTTATGTAGATCCCTCGAGAAAATAACTTATACCACCTACCTCCATACCTCTCACAATATGTCTCTCAAAATTTTTGGACGATTGTTTTAGTGGTTAGAGCAGTGAGTGGGTAAATTTAAAGAATAACACATAGCGAAAGGTATTTTTCACATTTATAATAAAAATTTAGAAGAACGTTATAAAAATATTTATTTAGATTTATAATAAACATTCCGAGGACAGGGAAATATGGAAATCATGATGACTCTGACAAAAACTTTTTAATGAGATGAATTATTTGTCGTCGGCGCCCTGCCTAACTTTCACTCACTTTAATTACACTTTTGTAAAAAATGATACTGCTTTATATCGTGTCCAATATCCAAAGAAATAATTATATCTTACATAACTTCTGCGTAGTAAATGTATTATGAACATACACACTAACATAAATTATTATATATTTTCCGTTTCGGGGTATACAGACCCTAAGGTCACGCGTAAATAATAGCTGAGAGACAGGATTGTGCCTACTTGCGACACTGCAGTAACAGGCACCTGCCATGCCGCCCTTTTGAAAGGCATTTATAAAAAAATATATGTATATCTTGACATTTAAAATTTATTGATATTTTTAATTGTATGTTGTGTATGTGTATTTAATTGTTTTTTTTTGTGTATATGTAATTGTATTTAATTTATTCGAGCGACTGTAATTTAGTAATTTATTATTTTGTATTGTATTATGGGTCAAAAAGTTACCCGAAATAAATGAATTTTATTTTTAAATTATTTTATAAATATACAGGGTTATAGTTAACCAGAATACCTGCTAAAGACGACTTAGGTATGGTCGCCTGCAAAAGTCCATATAGAAGTTGCGTAAAAAGTCGTGTGTGTAAATGATTTCACGATGTCAAAGTTGATCCCGTACTGAAAGTTGTTCAGATTCGTGGTCTGAGTCACCTTAAACGTATGCTAATGAATTAAATTTCATCCTGTATATACTACAGAAAAAATCTAAGAATCCACAATTTAGTTTTAGCTTATCAAGCCAGCCTGCGACACGAGAGTGCCCGGGTTCGATCCCCGGCCAGGTCAAGATGGAAAATGATCTTTTTCAGATTGGCCTGGGTCTTGGATGTGTATCTATATATGTATTTGTTATAAAATATAATATCGTTGAGTTAGTATCCCATAACAAAAGTCTCGAACTTACTTTGGGGCTAGCTCAATCTGTGTGATTTGTCCGTATATATTTATTTATTATTATTAGTGTATCCTAACTAATATTATAAATGCGAAAGTGAGTTTGTTTGTTTGTTTGTTACGCTTTCACGTCGTATCTACTGAACCAATCATCATGAAATTTTGCATACAAGTTCTCTGGAGTACGGAGATGGACATAGGCTACCTTTTATCCCGGGAAAAAGGACTATTCCCGAGGGATCGACATTGACGCGGGCGGAGCCGGGGGCGAAAGCTAGATGATAATTAATCTCTTTTGTTTGATCCAAATCTTCGTATACATTCGATAATAAGACTATCATTGAACTCCATTAAAGCGCGCTGCTTAGAAGTAAATGAAACCGCCATGTCCTCGATCCCTAACACTCAACCCGCCGCGACGGTGGTCTTCGTGACAGACATAAACAAGTAAGCGACAGTCTAAAAAATTATACAGTAAACAGGTCCACACTTCCCCATCCCCTTCCCATTTACTTCCCCCACCTCCTTAAAAGGCCGACAACGCACCTGTCACACCCTAGCCACCGGAATAGAGTACTCCGATTATTGGTGACCGCTCGGCGGTCTCGGGTGACTTGCACCCGGAATAGGCCCTTCTGGCAACGTAGCTTTCGGCCCATAAGACAAAAGAAGAGAGTTGCTGCTCTCCAAAGGCTTTGCTATCAGATTGGCCCTTCAGGCTTGCATGCACGTATACGCGGCCCATCAGGCAATATGAGAGTTTGCTCTCTCTCCAAGCCTTGCGCACAACACAGGCAACACCCAAAGCCGAGGTCCGTCCCTCTTGGGGCCCTTTGGTGATGTTGTCTATAAAGGTTGAGGGCACTCTGCTCTCGCCTCAAACGCCCGTTGAAGTAGCGAAAGCTCACTTGGAGCTAGCTACATAGTCATTAAAAAAATGTCACACCCTAGTGTTGCAGTTGTCCATGAGCAGCGATGATTACTTTCCATGAGGCGAACCGCTGGTTAGTTTGCCGTCGTATAAAATAAAAAATAAATATTCTAGGCTGAGAAACAAATGGAAATAATCAAAGATATAATAAAATATTTAGTAGAACGTTACGAGAGCAAACCACGTCGTAAAGCAGGCGGTATCGATTGCCTCTTGGCAGCGGCGGGTTATGGAAATGTTACACATTAGCGATAGTCGCAGATGCGACTCTTGACAAATCTTCATTATCTATAAATTCAAAATCATCATCAATCATATATATATTTAAGTTTACAAAGACTATGTTGACATTATGTTGGCTGGACTACTCACAAAGTACTCTGGAGTACGGTGAAGGACATAGGCTACCTTTCATCCCGGGAAAAAACACTATTCCCGAGGGATCGACATTGACGCGGGCGGAGCCGCGGGCGAAATCTATCTAGCTATCTATAAATTCAAAATCATCATCAATGATATAAATATTTAAGTTTACAAAGACTATGTTGACATTATGTTGGCTGGACTACTCACAAACCGAAGACATCTTACCATCAAATGCGAACTAACACTTACCCATTTACTCACATCCATCCTATACACACCACACAATATCAACCCTCTGACAGAAAATCTGTGTTATTAGAGCCGATGATAAATAGATTAGGATGGTATGGACATGTTTTGCGAAGAGGAGAGAGCCATGTAACTAGGAAGGTGTTGGATATGAAAGTAATTGGGAATCAGAGTAGAGGTAGGCCAAAGAAAAGATGGATTGAGTGTGTGAAGGAGGATATGGGTAAGAAGATGGTAACGAAAGAAATTGCTCAAGATAGAGCGAAATGGAAAATACTCACATGCTGTCCCGACCCCACTTAAAGTGGGATAAGGTAAGGAAGAAGAGAAGATAAATATGAAAATATATATATAAATTGGACTCCCGCGATACGACGAGAAAAAATTCAAATTAAAGTAGCATGCAATTGATATGTACAGTCACCTGCAAAAGTCCATACATAGCCTTAAGGTGAACATCGATTGCACTAATTAGGAAGGCACATAATATTTAGCAATATCATGAACCTTATGCCAGATGTGTAAGGTTGAAATTGCTGTTATTTTGAAATAGTATCCGTAGCTACACACGACTTTTTTACGCAACTTCTATATAATTATACTTTAGCAGGCGACCGTACATCCTGTTAAAATTTCAAGTCTCTACCTACGGATAAACGGACGGACGGAGACCGCATGATTGTTAATATGGTTCTACTTTAACCCATTCGGTACAGAACCCTAAAAAAATCTAGGTTATCCCTCTGTATATTTTTTAAGCTATGTATTTACAACGTAGGCGGACATATTCCTGCCAAGTGGGGGACTGACTACAAGATCAGTGTCAAGGGACTGACGGGCGCTGGACACGTGGATGTAAAGGAACGACAAAACTCAGCGAAGCGTGGGTGGGTCCTTAGAGATTCTTAGAAAATCAAATACGATTAATGTGGGTTTAAAGGTCAAGTGTGTTAGCTTTGCTTCAATAGCGAAAAGTTATTTAAGGGGATTAAGTTATTTTTAAGGTTCCGTACCTCAAAAGGAAAAAACGGAACCCTTATAGGATCACTTTGTTGTCCGTTTCTCTGTCTGGCTGTGTTTGTACGTCTGTCTGTCAAGGACCTTTTTCTCAGGAACACGTGGAGGTATCAAGCTGAAATTCATATCAAATTATACTCAAGTCTACTGCCCCTAGCAGCTGTGTAAAGATTATACTCATAAGCCATTGAATCAAAAGATACATAATTATTAGAAATAAATAATTGAATAAAAATAAAAAATAATATTAAATTTCATACAACAGACATGATTATTTGCCGTTTTTTTAAAGATAACGGTACGAAACCTTTCGTTCACGAGCCCGACTCGCACTTTTTTCTCTCGCCAGTTTTTTAATATAACAAATGCTAAAGTGAGTTTGTTTATTTGTTAACTTTTTTATGGCTTTCACGCCCTATCTAATGAACCGATCATCATGAAATTTTGAACACACTTTGTTAATACGGTAAAGGGATACCTTTTACCCGCCTATTAACGCGAGCGAAACCGCGGGTGAAAGTTAGTTTGTTTATACTCTCCAAGCGTGGAGAGTAGGCCAAGTACTCTTGGTGCTCTGGCCAAGTATGGCTCTATTAGTACAGAGAGAGTCGTGATCCTGTAGTGGAGACTAAAAAGATCTGATATAGATAGATAGATAGTCTTAATAAATTAACAAACAAAAAATATGATAAAAAAATTTCATACGGGCGGGACTTGAACCGGCGACCTAGGTCTATGTACGACCTATGCTCTGCCATCTGAGCTACCGCATAATTCAAATTCTCCACCATATCCCATTAACCGGTTCAAGTCCCGCCCGCATAAGATTTTTTCACCATAATTTATTTCTTAATTTATTAAGAGTATATCAAAATAGCATTGTGAATTCAAAATAAAACACTTATAAAAATAGATAGATAGTTACAAAAATGCTGTAGTGTACAAAAATATTATGTTAACCATGATGATGTGGATCAAAAAGAAAAATCCATAGAGCTATCAAAATATTACAACAAAATAGAATACATAGACCAAACAAACAATTTAATTCAAAATGTAGCAAAAAATGTTGTGTAAACTCGCGTGAACTGATTCGCAAACGGAAATCCGGCTTGTATCCCTTTGATTGGAAACAAAATATTTGGCGTCCGTGTTACACTGAAAATCTTTATTGATAAATAAATAAAAAATAATAGTGAAAAAATCGATCCAAACTGAAACGCTTCTAAATATTTGATCAGCGTCTAAAAACCTGCATCTAGTGCAGGTTTGCTGAAAATATATTGCTATTTTGCGTTGTCACTTATTTGTTTTCAGATTTCAGATACACAAACGAAATGTTGTGTTAATCCTTATCCTTACTAATATTATAAATGCGAAAGTGAGTTTGTTTGTTTATTTGTTTGTTTGTTTGTTTGGTTGTTTGTTTGTTTGTTTGTTTGTTTGTTTGTTACGCTTTCACGCCGTAACTATTAAACCGATCATCATGAAATTTTGCATACAAGTTCTCTAGAGTATGGAGAAGGACATAGGCTACCTTTTATCCCGGGAAAAAGTACTATTCCCGAGGGATCGACATTGACGCGGGCGGAGCCGCGGGCGAAAGCTAGTAATAATATATAACAGAGGCTGTGTACTACTCCAATATCTAAAAAAAAACAGTGGCGCAGCGGGAATTTAAGCATTCGTTTACTTTTATACAGATATTTCGGTTACGGTAACAATAGGGCAAGTTCAATGTTTTACCCTTCTCAAAAAAGTGGCCAAGTGCGAATCGGACTCGCCCATGATGGGTTCAGTAGCAGCAAGTAACATTATAAAAGTTCTTGTAGTTCGTTGTAACTTTGACTGAATGAAAGGTAAATTGCACTTTATGATTTATGTCGTATTAAAAAAAAATTGTTAATAGATCTCGTTCAAACCAATTTTCAGTGGAAGTTTGCATGGTAATGTACATTATATATTTATTTTTGTTTTATCATTCTCTTATTTTAGAAGTTTACCACTTTGAAAGTGTCTCTCGCGCAAACTATTCAGATTAGAAAAAAAAATATTAGAAACAACAAGATTAATTTTGAAGTTCTATCCGTAGCTAACCCACATGTATGGGATTGATAAAAAATAATTGAGTTTCAGTTCTAAGTGTGGGGAACCCCCAAAATTTAATGGTTTTTTTTTTATTTGTGTGTGGAAATTTTGATGCGAATACATCACAGAATACATCTACTTCAACAGTATAGTTCTTATACTCTCGGAAAAAAGGTGCTGTGACATACGGATGGACAGACAGACATGACCAATCCATTAGGGTTCCGTTTTTTGCCATTTGGCTACGAAATCCTATAGATGCCCAAACGCCTAGATATGTCGATTACGCTAAAAAAAAGTCTGTTTTTTTCAGTTCAAAAACTTAGTTTCCAAAATCTCAAAAAATAAAATGCACTAAAATGTGAACTAGAACGGTAAAACAAACTCTATATCGCAAAAATTTGCATAATAATAAAACAAACGGTCATCACGAAGTAAACAATTCAATATAATACGTGACAAAAAATATTAAGTGAAAGCCCGCGTGAACAGCTAACTGAATGTTTTCAAACAAAATAATACGGATCATATTATTTGTACTCGTATGCACATAGTTATGAGACTCTATCAATCAAATGGAATAATTTATAAGCAATATGGTATTTATAAGCTGTAGTGGAGACTAAAAAGGACCTGATGATAATGATAATGATGATGGTTGCGTAAATTTTTCAGATGACAAAAAGTTTGCGGACGCAGGAGGTGTTCTCATCAGCAAAGTTATCAATCGTGTGATACAAATATGTATTTTTTACAAATTGGTTATACAACTTACTAAAAAATTGTCTGTAAAATCGGCTTACGGACGACGCTTTACAATATAGATGTTAAGTTTATTTATTTGATTTAATTCATTTAAATAGTTATTTTATTTAATTCATTTATATAAACACATTAACACTAATACTAAGACTTATCTTTTATCTTATCCTTACTATAATATTATAAATGCGAAAGTGAATTTGGTTGTTTGTTCACGCCGTTACTGCTGAACCGATTATCATGAAAGCTAGTTATTAAATAAAACTAACTCAATGCTAATTTAAAATATCCGCCACTGTCCCGAGGATGCTAGGGGCATTTTTTTTTAACTAACATTACAAATAGAAAATTATTTGATCTATTTGATCGACTATATTATCGCACCAGTTTTCTCTATCGTTCTATTATATAATAAAACATAAGCTCTTGCTTGTGTTATTATATAGAAAAAAGTAATATGTCATTCCCTTTTCTCGTTAGCTAGTTTCCAGGTTTTTCACGTTGTTTTCCTCCACCCAACTATTAAAATTCAAAAAGCATATTTCATTCCTCGTTTGTTTAGCTCCAATATTTCCCAGTCACCGAACAGTGTTCCCATTTCACTGCACTATTTACAAAGTCTGGGACGGCGCGGCAACCAGTTACAGAAAGTATAAATATACCGCTTTATACAATAGTATTTACTGTTGTTTTTATACCTATATAAGCGTTAATTGAAGTATAGGTAGATATCAGTGCAAAAAATTAGAATATGCATAATTATAATCACGGATATTTTCCTATTGTTAATCTCATTTGCCAAAGAGCGATGGAGCGCAGTATGCTAGGAATTAAAAGGACAGACCGAGTAAGAAACACAACACTATGCACCAAGACACCCTTGGTCGATGATGGAACGAAATCTGCTAGCTTGAAGTGGGACTGGGCGGGCCATGTCTGCCGAATGGTGTCGAAAAGATGGGCTAATAGAACAACCTCATGGGTACCTACTGATGGAAAACGGTCAAGAGGCAAACCAAAAACAAAATGGACAGACGAGTTGACTGTTTTTGATGAAACTTGGAGAGAGATGGCAAGAGATAGAGCAAAGTGGAAAAATAAAGGGAAGGCTTTTGCCCAGCTGTGGGACATAAATAGCTAGAAAAAAAGATGTCAGTTAAAGATAACACTGGAATTAGGTCTAATATCTTGCAGTTGAAAATAAAGAATGTTTATTTTAGCCAGATATTGTATGCAATTAGACTTTAACCGACTTTTAAAAAAAGGAGGAGGCTCTCTGGTTATATATTTTTTAAATATTTGTTACCTCAGATCTCCGTCATTTATTGAACCGATTTTTGTTTATTTTTTATTTGAAAGGATATGCTTTCAAGTTGGTCTAATTCAACTTTCATCCCGATTGGTTTAGCTGATTGATTGAAGTCAGATTTTTATATAAAATATTATTTCCTATCCTTTTTTTTTACATGTGGAAAATGCATTATGCATACTGATCTGCTACGGGGGTGTACAGAACAATTATGCGGGACTCGCACCCGCTAAAAACTACATGATTGCTCTCTTCACGCCATATTACCGGAATGATCGGCACGGTGGAGCTGCCACCACTCTTCCTAGTTAACATTTTACGAGCTGCGCTTCTGAACTCCTAGTATTTTGTGACGTCACGTCGTTCCCACTTTTCTTATTCCTTAGCCCCTTCCGTATTGGGGCACTTCCCATTTATTACTTAAAATTAACTACTTATTTTCTTGCGTTTTAAATTTATATTAAGCAATTTTAAAATCGGGATGTTTTAAATTCTACATGATAAATATAAGACATTTTTGTTTTTAACAGAATTAAACAACTAAATGAGTTGCTTACGACTCGAAACAATATATTCGGACACACTGTCTGAATTTACACTAAAATTTTTAAATTTTTTTCACGGACAATTCGGACACCAATAAAGAAAATTGTTTTGTACAATCAGAAAGAAATTTCCGATATATGTACAACTTACTTAAATTTTCTTTATATCGATGGCCGAATACACAAAGAGCACGATTGGAAATTCTTAAATCGTCGACTAAACTGCTTCTTATTATAGCTCATTATTCTATGATGTGATATTATATGATTCTATGATAGCTGAATATTCTATGAGCGAAAACAAATTAAAATATTTAAGACTTTAGACGGAATATATTTTTATTAGGAAAGATAGTGTTCAAAATTTTCATAGAGTGATTTAGTCCTCCATTATACATACATACATATTATCACGTCTTTATCCCTTACGGGGTAGATAGAGCCTAAAGTCTTCTTCTTCTTTTCGAGTCAAAATGGTTATAATTGAAACTTTTTCTTATACAGTCTTTGACCAGTAGGTGGCCACAGCGACTCCTTTGTCGTTTGCCTTATTTAGATCTACGACTGTGCAGGTGGAAGGACAGTTGGGGCACGTCATAAGGTGAGTCATCGATTGCGTGACGCCGCAATCGCAATGGTCATTGTTGGAGAAACCCCACTTAGTCCAGCTCTCTCGGCATCTACCCACGCCAGCTCGGAGTCTGTTGAGGGACTTCCAAACCACCCAGGGGAGATCGCATCCTGGTGGGAGTTGCTCTGCAGGTGGAAGTTCGAAAGGGGCGGGCAGGTACTTGCTTTTCCATAGTGCCAGTCGCGCTTTTGGGGCCTCTCTGGGATGTAGATTGGGCTGCCTAAGAAAGCTGTTTCGACTTTTCAGACGCGAGGATGGTGGTGTTTGTCCGTAAAGCAGGTGTCTGTCATCGTGTGTTTGTTTAAATTTCTCCACTGCGCAAGCGATGCTGCGCCTTACACACGGTGGTGCTATGCCTGACAAAGTGTACAGATGACAAAGAGGTGTGGGTTTCAGATTACCAGTGATGACTCGGCAAGAGGCATTTAGGGCTACATCGACCTGTTTGGCATGTGCAGAGCGTGCCCAGACAGGGCTTGCGTACTCGCCAGCGGAGTGGCATAGAGCCAGACAAGTTACACGTGCAGATGCTCCCCAGCGGGCGGTAGTGAGACGGCGTAGAATATTGTTCCGTGAACAGACTTTAGACTTCAGATGGTAACAATTTTCTCTAAATGTCAAGGACCGGTCCAAAGTCACGCCCAGGTATTTTGGCGTAGAGTTGTGTTTAATGTCTACGCCGTCCCAAGAAATACTCAATTTTCTACTGGTCTCCTGGTTACGCAAGTGGAAGACACAGGACTCGGTCTTCGCCGGATTTGGCCGCAAAGAGTTGTTTTTATAATGTACCGAGAGTTGATTCAGAGCGTTCGACAGGTTCCTTTCTATTTCTTTAAAGCTTCTGGATTGAGACGTTAAAGCCAGATCGTCGGCATAGATGTAGCGACTAGTTCCTTGGAGGCATGGCTGGTCATCCGTGTATATATTAAACAGAGTAGGTGCAAGGACACTACCCTGAGGAAGACCATTCCTGCTGTTTCGCCATCTGCTCTTTTGGGAGTGCAGGAGAACCTGAAAACGACGGTTCCGTAGCATTTCCCCTAGAACATTCACAAATTGTTTGTCATTTGTGTGCGCGGCCACCTTTTCAAGCAGAGTTCTGATATTTACAGTATCGTAAGCAGCACTAAGTTCAACAAAAACTGCACCTGTCACCAGTTTCTGCTCAAATCCGTCCTCAATATGCTGCGTCAGATTGAGTACCTGCCCACAGCAGGATTTTCCTGGGCGGAAGCCAGCCTGGTCGGGTATTAATTGAGGGTCGATTGTCTTTGTCAGTCGGTCTAGTAGTAGTCGTTCAAACAGTTTATATGTGTGGCACAGAAGTGAGATAGGACGGAAGTTTTTGGGGTCGTTAGGCATTTTACCGGGTTTGAGCAAGGCAGTCACTTTGGATTTCCTCCATATTTTAGGTATTCTAGCGTTGTTAAGGCAGTGATTAAACATCTGCTGGAGCCAGGAAAGTGCTGTTGGACCTAAATTTTTCAACTGCTCCACGCAGATCTGATCCACTCCTGCTGCTTTACCGCATTTAAGGTTTTTTACGGCTGTGCTTAAGTCGTCGGAAGAGATTAGTTGACTGATTCCTCTGTACGTGTTCGAGTTGTCTGTTGATGCCATTTTAAGTTGTTTAGGTCGGACGCATTTATGGGGTGATTTGCCGTTCAGGAGCAGTTGATGGGCAATCTGATTGGCAGTCACAGATCCAGGTTTAACAGCGGCTGGAGGATCAGAGGTGAGTTTACGTAGAGTATTCCAAGCTTTTTTGCTGTTGTGGGTCATATCCAAAGATTCTACCAGGTCAACCCACTTCTGTTGTCGGTTTTCGGAAAGTTGAGTCATGAGCTCGTCAGCTGTAAATGCCGTAGCCTCTGAGTAGGGATCTTCTGTAAACTGGGTTGCATACCTAGCCAATAGGTCAGCAGAACCTTTAGTTAGGCCCGGGATGTACGCGGTGCTACAGCCACGTGGAATATATTGACGAGATGCTTTCCATATCACGTTAACAAATGTGTCATAGTTTTCTGGTGTAGGTAAAACGTTTCGCAGGTTTTCATCGACTGCGGCTGCATACTTTTCCCAGTCTGCCTTTTTAAAGTTAAACCTACGTTGAAAGGGCACCATAGTTGGTCTCACTACGGCATTGATTGAACACATGACTGGCCGGTGTTGGGTTTTTGGTAAGGGCTGGCAGATAGATTTTGTTGTTTGGTGCGATAAGTTTGAGCTAGTAAATAGCAGATCCGGATCGTACCCACGTTTCCACCTTGCACTATGAAAGGAGGCCTCAAGCTTTGGGTTGTGAACCAGCTCCAAACCGTTCATTTCGGCCCATTGTTCCACCGATTCACCACTATCATCAGTTCTACTGTATCCCCAGGTTGTGCTGTGGCTATTAAAATCGCCTATGACTATTTTTGATATATGTTTGTTGAACTCGGCAGTAGTATGAAAATCAAAGATTTTGCCGGGTGGACTGTAGATAGACGTGATAGAACAACTCCCGGTGTCTATACTGATAATTTCAGTCTCGTTGGAGGTTAGAATAGATGAGGCAGATTTTATTGACAAATCTGGTCTAACAAAAACTGCACTACCATGCTTCGGATGTTGTAATTCCTCAATTAGCGTCATCCCTGTTATTTGCGGCCGTGGTGCTGTCGAGTCTCTGTGTGTTTCCTGAATGCAAAGGACGTGACATTGCGTATGTCGGCAAAGGTTTGCAAGAAGTTCTGCTTTGCCTTTTGAGAACCCTTCGATGTTGATGGAGATGGCGGTGAGCGCTGGTTTTGAAAGACTTTGGTTGTTTGGCGCTAAAGAGTGCCTTTTCTGTTGAGTGGGCTCTGTAAAGAGCCGTTTTTTTTGTATAACCATTTTGTGTCGAGCCTAAAGTCATAAGACCAAAAGGCCACGTTTAGCATGTTGGTGGGCCTAAAGGTGGAAAACGGAATCTATTTTGATTCCGTTTCCACCTTTAGCGGTAGTGGGGTTGCCAGCCGCATCTCCAATTGTCATGCTTCTTTCCCTTGATCGGCTTCCATGGTCTGCGCGGGAAGGGAAGCAGCTGGTACATTCTACGTTTTTTCTTTACTTCCAGACCAGCATGGAAAAGTCCTCCATTATTCATTACAAATTTTGATGCCCTCTCCCCTAAATAAATATCTCATAATTTACCGAAATGATATTGATGGCCTACGAAATTGAAAATTCAACTAATAAAGCTTTGCATATTTCATCTTAATTGGGACACTAATTGACACCCTTTTGCTTCGAAGTAGATGCTTAAACTTGTTTTAAATTTTCAATTACTGTTTCTAAATAGAAACAGATGTATATTTATAAATCTGACTACTAAATACGAATACCATTGAATCGATACAAAATTCTGTATTTTTTGAAATGATAACGTCTTACAAATCGATGAACGTCGGATACACGCACGAGAAAGTGTCATGTTCCGTGTGCAAGAGAGCGCGGAACTAGTGATTGAGGACATGATCGGCCTAAGCGTTCGGCTTGTGACGCATCTATCTCTATTCCATCGTTATTACGTAAAATTATCGTCTATTAACCGACGTTACAAAGACAGACGATATTTTTTATATATTTTGCAAAGGCAACTTCTGGACCTCCGTGATACAAGCTTCTTCTAGTGCTGGATCCGATGTCCAATTACAAATATGTTATGTTAGTTTGTGTACTTATCAACCAATTTAAAAAAGGAGGTTATCAATCCGACTTGTATGTTCTTCTTCTCAGTCGTACACTCCTGACGGAGTGGTCGTGGTCTTGGATCGTCTGTTAAGTTGGTTGCGGCTTTTGCAATATTTCTCCATTTTTATCTATTGTCTATGGGACTTGTATGTATATAAAGCTTTATACTATATTATAATATTATCAGAATTCTGCAGTTTTGTAAATGGTAATCTAAACCAGCTACTACATACATTTGTCATAAGTCTTTAATTGTAGTTTTTATTTTAGTGTGTTTGTCCGCGCATATTATTATAAGTGGGATGGTAAAAAATATCCATAATGGATTTGAAATTTGATTGGCTTCAATTGCTCGCTCGCTCAATTAAGTTAGTAACTTATTTAAAATTGGTCTTAACAAACCGATATTAACCACTATTCCAAAACAAATTTGAACATTGTCATACAAATTGTTTGACCAGCGAAACAGTCGCGTCCGTCGCACGCAGATGATCGCCCCGGACGTGACAAGAAAACAAAAGATTCAATTCCTTCTTATTGTAGGCTGATAAACATGATCCGTCTTGTTATAAAACGAAGACTAACTTTAATTTAAACTAATATCTGACCAAAATAAGTCGACACTTATTACTTTGACATTTTGTCAGTTGTTATTTTTAATGTATATTGGTCGGATAACGGTTTATTGAATTCAATTCAATTCAATTCATTTATTCCATAACAAGATAATTTGTGTCGGAAACTTAAATTTACAATATTATTATTACTAACATAAAATTTGAATTAATCATAATAAAGTTTAGACAGTCGCACATTTTAATAACATCCATTTGTATTGTATTAAATTAAATTAAAATATATATTACTAGCTTTCGCCCGCGGCTCCGCCCGCGTCAATGTCGATCCCTCGGGAATAGTACTTTTTCCCGGGATAAAAAAGTAGCCTATGTCCTTCTCCGTACTCTAGAGAACTTGTATGCAAAATTTCATGATGATCGGTTCAGTAGCTACGGCGTGAAAGCGTAACAAACAAACAAACAAACAAACTCACTTTCGCATTTATAATATTAGTTAGGATCATCATATCAAAATTAATAATTTAAGTCATAATTCCAACTTTCAACTTCATTTTTATAATAATCATCAACAGAGTAGAAGACTTTTTCCAAGAGACACGACTTTAGCTTTTTTTTTAAAGTAATAAGTTCTAATGTATCCTTGATTTCTTTTGGTAATTTATTGTAAGCCTTGTATGCCTGGTACACATACTGAGCACTGTATTTCATAATTTCTATGTGGGGTATAATATCATTTTTAAGTTGCTTCCTCCGAGTTCCTTCTCGTAACTATTTCTCGACATCAGTTTCTCTTGTTGGCAAACGTTTCTTGAAGTCCGTCAGTAAGACAAATAAATATAAACAAGGAATGGTAAAAATGCCTAAATTGTGAAAGTGCCCCTTACATGACTCCCACGAACTTTAAACCAGGTACTAAGTTAGTCCTCGTTTAATATAAGTATAAGACGGAATTAGGTTTCTTTTGATGTTCTTTAGATGGTAGTCAAAGTATTATTTATACTACAGATGGCTGCACTGTTACGTTAGGTTTAGACAGCACAAAGGTGGATTTAACGGTTTGTTTTGTTGTTTTGTTTTTTGTGTGTAAGTGACTAACACGGGTGTCAGATTTTTTAAGCTGCTTAGAGGCATCTGTCATAGTTTAACGACTGCTATCAATGATGACAGCTGTGATGACGTGCCAATAATGCTTTCCGAAGCACGGAAGAGCTCGAGAATCGTTTATACCACTTGCGGTCACCCATCACAGTGCGGACTGCGCCCAGGGTTGCTTAACTTCCGTAAGCCCAATTAATACTCATTACCACTGGGCCATTGGGTTCCTCATTTTTGTGATGGATTGTTATCCTGGCACAGTGCCGTCATCTGGGGAAATTAAAACTACCTAAATACGATTCAATTTGTTATTCAACAGAGTGAATGGAAACTTTATAATAGAGCGAGAAACTCTCACAGCTTCTCTTTTACGTGTATAGGTTCATCCTGCTCCATTTATGTGAAAATTTGAATGATGTGTTAGACAGTTTATGTTAGTAAAGGCTCAAAGTTAATTGAGTGGACACACATTTTGTACTTTTTTGTAATAATAGGTATCCAAAGGTATCCTTGGTATCGCAGCAAAAACGCAGCGAAGGTTGTCAAAAAGGCACGAAAATAATGATAAAATACATAAACGCTAGTCTAATCGAAGGATTAGTAAGCAACTACAAACTTATGTAAAACTTTGCACTATCTTTCCTTTTACTTATATCTTTCTAATTCTCTCTCTCATCCGAGCGTGTTCCCGGTTGCATCCGCAGCTGGTGTGCTTTGGAGCCCGGGGTCCGCTTTCCGGCTCTTTCTTCTCCACTTCGCACGGTCTGCGGCATCCTTAATTGTGAGACCATTGGCTCGCATATCGTCCCCAACGACATCCAGCCAGCACTTCTTGGGTTTCCCCCTTCTGCCGGGGCCCGGCGGAGGTGGCATAGCCAGACATTTCTTTCCTATATAATTTGCCGGTTTTCGCAAAACGTGGCCGTACCAGCGTAGGCGGCTCTCTTGAAGCTTGTCCGCTATGTCTCGGACATGGAGACTGCCGCGAATGCGGGAGTTTCTCACGCGGTCTTGCCGCGAAACTCCACACATCCAGCGCAGCATTTTCATCTCCGTGACACGCAGCTCCCTCTTGTGCCGCTCAAGTACAGGCCACGCTTCACTTCCATATAAAAGGACAGGTCTGATGATGGATTTATAGACCTGTCCCTTCAATCTAACCGGCATTTTTGGGTCACAAATGCCACCAGTCACCTCACGCCACTTTGCCCACGTCGCCGTTATACGAGCTTTGATGTCGCTGTCGATGTCCCCGGTTGCGCTAAGGACAGATCCCAGGTATTTACAATGATCAGAGTGGTCGACCACGTCCTCGCCTATGCGTACTGGCAGGGGATCTGTGACATTACAAGCCATGTACTCAGTCTTCGCCACGTTTAGTTTCAGACCACCGTTTTCAAGCGACTCCTTCCACGCATTCACGCGTCGCACCAGTCGTCCCCTGTCCGCATCTGCCAGTGCGATATCGTCAGCATACATGAGAAGCCACGGGGGTTGCTCATGTGCATTTCTAATACTGTGTGACACTTCGTCTAATATCGCACTGAACAAGAAGGGGCTAAGAACCGAGCCTTGATGGACTCCGACTGTGACGGGGAAGGGTTTAGTGTCACCAACAGCAGTCCTGACCAAAGAATCTGAGTCACGGTACATATCGCGGATAATGTCAATATAGATCTCGGACATCCCTTTGGACCTCAATGCCCACCAGATCATCTCCCGTGGAACACAGTCGAAGGCCTTCTCCATATCCAAAAACAGGAAATGAAGAGGCGTGTTCTTTCTCCTGTATTTCTCCATGACGATCCTTAGGGCAAAAATAGGGTCCATGGTCCCTAGTCCTGGCCGAAATCCATATTGACACCCCGAGACAGCACTCTCCTGTCGGATCCGAGAGTCTATTATCCGCTCAAAGAGCTTCATGGTGTGAGACATGACCTTTATACCGCGGTAGTTGCTACACTCTTGCACCGATCCCTTTCCCTTGAAGACTGGTGTAATTATACTCAGTCTCCACTGGTCAGGTATTTTACCGGCAAGAGTGCGCGGTTGAACAGGTTGGTTAAAATGCCCACACTACGAGGACCCAACGCCTTCCAGACTTCGATGGGGACTTCATCGGCTCCGACAGCTTTCCGATTTTTCATGCGACGAAGAGCTGAGTAGACTTCATCGGGCGTTATGGCTGGCACTAGTCCCTGATTTGGAAGGAGGTCTGGTGGCTGAACCTCTTTATGCTGCTGGTTGAGTAACTTGTGGAAATACAAGCGCCATCTCTCCTTCACCGCGAGGTCCTCGCACAAAAGGTTACCGTTTGAGTCTTTAACACAGCGGCACTTGGTTATATCCTGTGCCGCTATGGCCCTTGAACGTGCCAGCTTGTAGAGAAGCTTCTGCCCCTCAGACGATTCTAGGCGGTCGTGCAATGGTTGTACGAAGTCTTGTCTGGCTCTGGCAACTGCTTTCTTAGTGGCACGTTTTGCAACCCTATATGCGTCACGGTCTTCGGGGGATTTGGTCGCTTGCCACATTTTGAAGAGGTCCTTCTTCACCTTTGTCTCCCTTTGGACTGTGCCGTTCCACCACCAGGTCTCTTTATATCTTTCTAATTAGTAACACCTATTTATTTTGTTCGGTTAATCTTTTTTTCCCGAAGGTTTTTGGCTCAATAAAGTTTTTAAATAAAATAAATACAAACAATATACATATACATGGTGAAATTTTTATCGTTTTGGAGGTGACTCAGACCATCAAAATGAACAACTTTCCCTATGGGCACAAAGCTGGAAACTAAAAAAAAATCGACATTCCCATACAAACTGGCCGGGCGGCGGAACTCTTTTGTATGGCACTGACGAAAGTTTTTTTGAGTTCCCAGCTTTGTGCCCATAGGAAAAGTTGTTCATATTGATGGTCTGAGTCACAGCTTTAAGGGTCCAAAACGATAAAAATTTCACAATGTATAATTTTTTTTTCTTTTTTAGCTCCTAACAATTGTGTCACAATTATCTTACGAATTTTGTGAATAATTAGCATGTTTGCTTTTCTTACAATTATTCTGACTGTCATAATTTTTTTGACGGCACGTTAAGCAATAGAACGGTTTGAAAATATGTTCGTAGTTGGTTTTTCAACAGGACCACTTGTTGATTTTATTTAAATGTAGTCTATATAGTCTGTTCACATGTAAATGCGAACTAAGCGCTGACATCACAACGAGTGAGGATCTGCTCTGCCAGTTCAGAACTTGAGCTCCGGAACGTGACCGGAAAACAAAAGTTACAATTCATTCTCATTATGCCTATAAATAATTTGAATTCTCTTCTCCCCAGAGGTTCTTCAAAAACACTTATTACGAAAGTTTTTATTTAATTAAAAAAGAATTCAAATGACTTGAGATAGACAATTTTTTTTTCAAATTTATGTTTTACTTTTGAAAGTAACTATACCTAATTGTATGGAATCATCATCATCAGTTTTCTAAACCCACTGATGAGTGTACGCCTCATTTTGTCTGCAAAGACAAAAGGAATTATAATTGTTGTCTCATTGTATAGATTACCTTTACTTATTACCTTAATAAATCCATGAAAACACAGTTTATAAATTTATTTATTTATTTATTTATATTAGGGAAACATACAGTTATTATAGTTTAACAAAGTAAAAGATATATAAATAATACTTAAACCAATTAAGTTTCCTCACTTAACTTATACAAACTATCGAACAGAGCAAAAAACTTTAAGTAAAATTAATCGTAATTATATAAAATAAACAAAAGATAACCAAAGTTCTACTTACATTTATGACTTTAAACCTTTTTTATACAAAGCTATGGATGTCGAAAAAATATCTAAATTATTATGAGAAATGTTGCATTTATGGCAAACACGACATAAAAATGTGTTTGTAGTATAACTAGTTCTGGCTAATGGAACATAAAATAGAGTTCTTATTCTAGAATTAGGACGATGGCATCTTAATCCTATATTGCTAACAAGATAATTAGAGTCTACATAATAACGTAAGAGCTTAAAAAGAAAGAGTTGATCTTTTTCCTTGCGACGGTCACATAATGTTGGCAAAGGGTTAAAATTATTATTAGGGAAACTTTCGAAAAACTTTAAATGCTTGGTGAATTTTCTTTGAATTTTATCAATCATATTAATATAGACATTATACTGGGGATTCCAGACGGTCGAAGCATATTCCAGCACAGGACAAACAAATGAAGTATATAAAAGTATACGTGTTGAATTTAATTTGAATTCTCTGCCCGTTCTAAGAATGAACCCCAGTATTTTATAGGCTTTAGATGTGATTTTACTAATGTGATAGTTAAAAGAAATTTTGTCATCCATATAAACACCTAAATCTTTCATTACAGATACTCTACTTATTTGCTCATTATTAAAATGGTATGGATGTTTAATGGGTTGCAATTTGCGTGAAAAGGACATTACATGGCATTTCGATATATTTAACTGTAATAGGTTATGTTTGCAATAATCAATTAAGTTATTGAGGTCGTTTTGTAGCAACAAACAATCATCAGGGGATTTAATAACTTTTATAATTTTCATATCGTCTGCGAACAGAAGTATATTGGAATTTTTAAAAACTGAAACTATATCATTAATAAATAAATTAAATAATAAAGGCCCTATGTGAGAACCTTGTGGAACTCCAGAAAACACTGGTACAAAAGACGAACAATAACCTTTTATTGCAACAGCCTGAGAACGATCGCGGAGGTATGATTCAAACCAACGAAGAAGGTCACCGTGAATACCAAATGCTTTAAGTTTTGATATTAAGAGTGAATGTGGGATTTTATCGAATGCTTTAGCATAATCTGTGTAAACCACATCGGCTTGATGACCTTGGTCCATTGCTGAACTCACACGGTGAACAAATTCGCATAGATTCGTTTCTGTATTTCTTTTAGTTACAAATCCGTGCTGCTCTTCTATAAGACCTGGCTTTAAAATTGGAAAAATAAAGTCATAGATTATTTTGTCAAATAGCTTTGGTAATGTATTTAATTTGGAAATACCTCTGTAACTACGAACATCATGCTTGTTTCCAGCTTTAAAAATTGGGGTAATATACGATTGCTTCCAAATCTGTGGCATAGTTCCGGATTTCAAAGATGCTCTAAAGAGAAAGTATACTGGAAGTGCCAGACTTTTGGAGCAATTACGCAGGAATAAAGGTGGAATCTGATCGGGGCCACAACCTTTGTGTACATCAAGGTTTCTAAGATATTTTTCAATAATTTCTGGGGATAATTCGATTGAACTGATTGAGATATTACTAAGGGAACAATGTCCCGTTACAGAAGGTACATTATTGGGGGCGTGCTTTTCGAAAACTGAACTAAAATAGTTATTAAACATTGAACAACAAATTTCATCCCCATCAGTAGAAGATTTTGTGTCATAGTTCATCGTTTCTGGAAGGTCTCCTGTATTCTTTTTCGATTTCACAAATGTCCAAAAATTTTTACTATTTTTATTTATGTTAGCCTCAGAATCTATTATAAATTTGTCGTAACACTGAACTTGAACTTGTTTTTGTCTATCACGTAACATACAGAAAGTCTCATAATCTCGCAATCGACCATACCGTTTCCATTTCTTGTGATATTTTAATTTCTCAGCAATTATTTTTATAAGTGCCTTAGAGTACCAAGGTGAAAAACGAATATTATATTTTACAACTTTACTTGGAACGTGATTAGCAATGATTTTGTTTACAACTTGATAAAATTTGTTCACTGCTTCACTGATATCTGGAATATTTAATATCGACCAATCAATCGATGACAATTTGTCATTGATGAGAACATAATCCGCAACTTTAAATAATCTTACAGTGTATGATTGAGGCTTCAATTTCTTTTCCATATATAAGTGAAGTTCTGCTTTTAAAGCAGGGTGATTTTCATCTTCGGGAACTAAAGGTGCGGGATTCTGACTAACGGAGCATTTAATATCGCTAATTATAAGGTCTAGATATCTACCATTGACATTTGATATCGTATTATACTGATTAAGATTAGCAAAACTGAGAAATTCCTTAATGGCAATAATTAACTGCTCATATCCATTATCATCAGATAGTAACATATTATCCCCAGATTGAATCCATTTAGCATGTGTTATGTTAAAATCTCCCACTATAAGAAAATTGTGTGCCGGGTTGCTTAGTACATCATTTGATACATTTTCGAAGAAATTGCAAAGAGCACCATAATGCAACGAGCAGTGTGGGAAATAACAGCAATAAATGTGAAGTAGATTAGACAACGGTGATCGATTGAGAGAAACGGATATTTTAATAACCTCGGCCACAGAATTCATTTGAGGTACTATGCTGAAAGATCGTACAGAATATTCTCGCTTAACAGCTATAAGCACTCCTCCCCCAAACAAATCACCACGTGCGTTATAGTTTCGATCGCATCTATAGGCATGATACCTACTGTCAAATAATTCTGAGTCATAAATACCATCGAACAGCCAAGTCTCACTTAAGCATATAACGTCATAATCAGCTTGCAAAAGGTTACGATAAAATAAATTTATCTTAGTACGCATTCCGCGCATATTCTGGTAATACGTTGAAAGGTTACTAACCATAATCAAAATTTATTGGGTATAATACTTTTAAAGAATAAATCTTATAAGACCAAGCAAATCCACTTCTTAACCCATTGCCACCAAATCGCCCACGTAATATGCCAGTTACATAAATATAATAAAAAGTTAACACTATCGTGATGCCAAAGTCATCAAACTGTAAAATGAATTTAAAAAATAATAAATTATGTTGGAAAATATCTAAAACAAAATAATAAAAATAGACAACTAAAAGAGAACTACTCCTTATACAATTTTTTTTAAATCACTTTTCTTTAAAATATGAATAACTGGACTAGTATCCGACTTGCGCAGCATTATGGTACAGTTCTTGACCCAGACATAGTCATATTTATGTTCACTTGCTAGTTTTTTAGCCTCCTGTAAAAGTGTTTTATTGCTACTAGTTAGATGGTCGTTAAAGAAAATTGGACTATTGTTAGATGGAAAACCAATGTCGCAGCATTTTAGTTTCGCCTTCTTGATTTTTACTAGGAAGTCGTCCTTTTTCCAGCGGGACAGGAAGCGCACTACAATGGGCTTAATTTTGTTATTGTCATTGTTGTTTTTTTTAGGGGCCACTCTGGTTACAAAATCAATATCTGAAGATGGCTCCAAATTCGCCTCAGAGCGAATGGCTATAGTCTTTAACAACTCAATTAAGTTTTCACTCTTCTTTTGGGGAATACCATAAATTTCAATATTAGAACGGCGAGCCCACTGCTCTCTAGTGTTATTTTCAACCTCCATATTGCTCAGGGCTTCCTTAATGTTAACTATGTCCGAACTTTTTGAACACAAAGATTTAAAATCTTTTTCGATATTTTCCACTCTACTAATCAACTCTTCATATTTTTTACTCATAAAGTTTAGAGAATCGGATATTCCTTCCTTAAATATTTTTAATTCACTTGTAATTTTTTCAGTAATCTCTCTAGTTAAATCAGTTGTTAATTTAGTAATTTGAGATGTTATCATATCCCTTACTTGATCTATAGTAAACAAAGCAGTAGAGGAATTATCGGCGGGGCTAAATGATTGCGCGCTAGTTGGGGCAGCACTGCTAATGGTCGAATTCCCCCTAATAGGAGTGTTGTCATTAATAACTTTTCTAGGCTGAGACAAAGAACATTCCGGGCAGATCCAAGTCCTTTTAAACTCCTGATTTATATCTTTTTTCTTGTCAATAGGAAATACACATTTGATGTGGTAATTATTATCGCATTTCGAGCATGTGATCAAATTAGTGGCGCCACCTGTAGTTGCCTTGCAACACGTATACTTCTTTTCGAAGATAATAAAAGCCAAACAAAGTAAATAAAATGAATGGCTGGGCTGAGGCTCGAACTCGGGGTCCTTAGATGACTTGTACTAAAAAAGCAACCACGCTGCGCAACACACCAGCGCTCGATGCTTGAAGTCAACGAAATTAAGGTTAACAAGAAGCTTGATGGTCGATATGAATTAGCAATGACTTATGTTCGGGTAGAATAAGAAGATCTCATTCACTGACCACTTCATATCACAATATGTTAAAATGTTTTTGGTTAAAAAATACACAGTTATGGCCACTAATAAGTCAAAATTATTACACTGATCGATGGCACATTGAATAACGATTCGATGAAGTTGCAATGATAAGTTTAAAGTCGAAATAAACAAAGTTTCTGATTTTTTTACTTGAAGAGCGATTATAACGTGTCTGTTCGATACACGGCGCACGCAGGTATTGCTTATTAAAAATAAGTCAAATAAAAGTTAAATGACAGGAACTTATCTGAATAGGTAATTTAAATTTCTAGATCTTGATACAAATAAAAGTGGCCAAGTACGAGTCGAAATTTAGCCGTGTGGTATCCGGCAGAGTAGAATAGGACCACTCCAAGTCTTCCCGTGGATGTCGTAGAAGGCGACTTAGGAAATACAAGCTAAACAAAGCTTATAAACATCTAAGACACCTCTCCAACCCGTCTGGCCAGCGTGGAGAGTATAGGCCAAGTCCTCTGGCTGCTCTGGCCAAGTGTGGCCCTAGTAGTACAGAGAGGGTCGTGCTCCTGTAGTGGAGACTAAAAAGGACCTGATGATGATGATGACGAGTCGAAATCGCGCACTAAGGGTTCGTAGTAACATTTATAATTAACTACAAAAAACGTACAAAAATACTTGTTTTTTTTGTCAGCCCCCGTTTATTTTTAATTTTTTGTTGTTTAGTGGCAATAGATATACTTATTACGGTTACAAAGATATAGCAACGTGACACAAAATAAAAAAAAGAAACGGGTGTACCACTCACACATGAAACATGTGTTTTGGTGTTTTTAAATTGCTGCTTTTTTATTACTGAGGCATCAAACCACAGGTTGCAAGTGGTAGAAGATGTGAATATTTATACAACAGGTGAAATGTAAAAACAAGTCTATATTCAAACCGTATTTCTGTTATGTCACCTAAAATCTATAATAAACTTCCGGTGAATATAAGAAGCTGTCACGATTTTATTACTTTCAAGAAATTATTATTTAAGTATCTAGTAGAAAAAGCATATTATACGGTTAATGAGTACTTGACTGAATAGCAGAAATAGGTTATAAGTTTGACGAAATTGAACATTTGACTAAATACATATGTAATTAATTTTGATATTAACTAAATACTTATTGTGACATATTTTTGATATTGTAAATGAGTAGTATAGTAATTAATATTAAATTTTTAATGTAAAGGTAATTTATAATGCTGTCTTTTGATATTTGTATGCCTGACGGGCGAATCACAGCCAACATTAAGATCCTGTATCCATGTAACCTGTGATGACAAATAAATGATTTGTATTTGTATTAGATACTCAAAAATAATAGCGTGACAGAAAGAGTGGTTAACGTTACAAAAGATATCATACGAAAGAGATTTTATGCGTACTCGTACATCCCTGTACAAAAAACGTGTTCTTTGCAGTTAAATGGTGATAAAGACCCTTTATCGTGTGAGAATCCGACTCGCACCTGGCCTGTTTTATTATTTTTCTTGAGTGTAAGTACTTTATTAACTATTTAGGCCAAGTGTGTCTAACTACGTACACACTTGGCCTAAAAAGACAGCTTAGCCCAAGCGAAAACAAAAGATATAACAATTAATAAAAAATCGACAGTTATAAATTTTATTTTCTTTCGTATGTGTAAGTGGCAAACACTGGTGTCATTTATCAATAAAACTAAACAATAAAGTGGGCGATATGACACGTCACATCATTCGTGAGGCCGCGGGACTGATCGCCGGCAGACGTGACGGCGTCACGACGTGACCAGCATTGAGTTTCAATTGGCGAGACATTTTCAGCGTGTTTATTTAGGGTTTTACCATAGGGTAAAAACCTATATTTGACGTCGTTTTTTCTGAATATTAGACATTGTACAGAAAGGAAAGCAGTATAATCTATACATATAATAAAACAGTAAAAATATTTTGTCTGTACATTTCGAATTTTTGACTGAAATGGATAGAGGGACGCTTAAAAAAATAATAGAAAGCAAAAAAAATTTTTTGGAATTTCTTGTCTGTCTGTCTGTCTGTCTGTCTGTCTGTCTGTCTGTCTGTCTGTATGTATGATCACGATTATCTCCGAAAATACTGAACCGATTTACTTCAAACTTTCACCAATTGCTTTGTTTTAACTCAGCAAAACATCTAAAGTTTGTTTCATCAAAATCGGTTCATTAAAAAAAAGTTATCGTCATTTGAATGAACTCAAAGCATTAGTTTGGCTGCAAATATACACGGTAAATTTTTTATCGTTTTGGACCCTTAAAGGGGTGACTTAGACCATCAAAATGAACAACTTTTCCTACGGGAACAATGCTGGGAACTAAAAAAAAAATTCGACATTCCCATACAAACTGGCCGGGCGGCGGGACTCTTTTTTATGGAAATGACGAATTTTTTTTTGAGTTCCCAACATTGGTCCCATAGAAAAAGTAGTTCATATTGATGACCTGAGTCACCCCTTTAAGGGTCCAAACTGTTCCTGAGGGATGGACACTAACGGCGGCGTCGTAGCCGCGGGCAAACGGCAAACCAACCGAAACTGCTGCGCCTAGAAACTTGAAATTTGGTACAGGGGTTCTTTTAATGATGTAAGTGAGCGCTAAGACAGGATTTTTAAGAAATTTAACTTCTAAAGGGGTAAAATTTATATGGAATTTTCTCATTTTTGGACTTAGAAGTATGAAAGTAGGTATATAAGTTCTCGATTAAAATTAAAAAAGATGTGTGTGGGTAGATAAAATTTGCAAAATCCCCCAACCCTTAAGGTGTAAAATGGGAGTGGGTGGGTGGTATAAACTTTGTATCGAAATTTTCTCATTTCTGGACTTAGACGTATGAATATAAGTTCTAGGTTATATAAGTTCTAGGTTACTATTAAAAATATCTGTGTAGGTAAAATGGACGATATTTTCCCCTGAAGGGGTAAAAGAGCGGGGTAAATATTGTATAGGAATTTACTTATTTCTAGACTTAGAAGTATGAAAATAGGTAAATAAATTCACGATTACAATTGAATAAGATCTGTGTAGCTCAACTGGAAAAAAATCCCCCAGAAGGGGGGTAAAGTTTGTTTGGAAATTTTCTCATTTCTGGACTATGAAGTATGAAAATAAATAGGTATGTTCTCGATTACAATTAAAAAAGATATATATGGGTGAAATGGACAAAATTCACCCCTAAAGGGGTAAAATGGGAGGGTAAAGGTTTTATGGAAATTTTCTCATTTCTGGACTTAAAAGTATAAATAATATCCATACTTCCATACTAATACTAAAATTATAAATGCGAAAGTAACTCTGTCTGCTGTCTTTTTACGCTTCAACCATTGAACTGATTTGGATGAAATTTGGTATGGCGGTAGTTTGATGCCCGGGGAAGGACATAGGGTATATTTAATTCCGGGAAATTTTACTGTTCCCGAGGGATCGACACTAACGCGGGCGGAGCCGCGGGCAACAGCTAGTAATAAATATATACGGACAAATCACACAGATTGAGCTAGCCCCAAAGTAAGTTTAAGACTTGTGTTATGGGATACTAACGACGATCCTATATTTTATAACAAATACATATATAAATAAACACCCAATACCCAGGCCCATCTGAAAAAAATAATTTTACATCTTAACCTGATTGTGGATCGAACCCGGGTATCCTCGTGTCGCAAGCTGGCGTGCAAACCACTGCGCCACAGAGCTCGCAGCGTATAAATGATTTGAATAATCTTGCCTATTATTATATTTATTGAATAGAATAAAAAAATAAAATATCTATTCTAAATAAAAAACCTATTCTAATAAAAAATCTAATCTATTCTATTCAATATTCTATTATATGAACTAAAGAGCGCGGAATCCGTAATTTTATATATTTTCCTATTTTTATTTAAATTGAAGATCTGCAATAAATACTGACAGGTGTGCTACGTAAAATTTGTACTTTTCTTTGTAAACAGACTAGTTTTGCCCGCAGCTTCACCCGCGTTAGTATCGACCCCGCGGGAACAGTAGAATTTCCTTCCCCGGGCCTCAAACTAGCTCCATACCAAATTGAACATTCTTCGTTTTTCCTTTTCTCCCAGACCGGCATTGAAGCATATAAGAAAATATGCTTTATTGCATAAATACATCAAAGTAAACAAAACGAGAAATTATCTGTTATGTACAGCGTGATTTTGAACCTCTGAAATATATTGAAATCCTGAAATCAAAGCCTAACAAAATATAGAACCGAAAGAAAAAAAAACTGAAATCGACAATAAATAGTGGAAGATTGGTGATAACTCCACCGTTTCCACCTTCCTTGTATAAGCGGAAGCGGATAGATCATGTGGTTTTTAGCAGGCGTGAGTCCCGCATAACCACTTGGCTGTACACGCGGCCAAGCGGAATACGCATTTTTCCAAATGTAAAAAAAAGGCTTCCCATACAAAGTTGCCGATCAGCTGGGTGGGCGACTTTCTATGAAAGGTAAATTTTTTTTCGTTTTTTACATTTTTTCTTTGTATGTAGAAGATAAGCTGTTTTATAGGCCCCACCATAACATAGTTTTATGTTATATCTAAAATATCAGCAGCGAAAGTGTTAAGATAAACCACTCACAGTCTACCAAAGCCAATTTATTATGTAATACAGCACTAACATAATAACATCAGTCAGCCTCTTGCGTGGGCTGATAAGCCATGTCAAATCGCATTACGTTATAAATGATCGCTGTAACCCGACGGAGTTAGACTCTGGAAAATATACTTATGAATTTACTACATGTGAAATATCTTATCTTAACACTAAATTGCACAGAATATCTTAACACTACATTGAGTCAACTGGAGACCCTAGAGCTGGCAGCTAATTCGCTAGCGAATTAGTATTGCTATACAGCGCGGAAATGCTGCCAGTGTATTGGGCACGTTGCCACGATGCGACGAGTCGGAAGATATATATAATTGTATGGCATTTTATCTAAATATTTTTATTTTTGTGATGAATAATAAAAAAACCTAAGATATTCAATTTTAAAATTGCACATTTTTGATCAAAACTAACGTGAGATATGATCATTATCTATACTATATACGAATATTATAAAGCTGAAGAGTTTGTTTGTTTGTTTGAACGCGCTAATCTCAGGAACTACTGGTTCAAATTGAAAAATTCTTTTTGTGTTGGATAATCCATTTATTGAAGAAGGCTCTAAGCTATAAAACATCACGCTGCAACCAAAAGGAGCGAAGCATCAATAAAAATTGTTTTAAAAACGGGGGAAAATAATTCATCTATACTATTAAAAAAACTAATTAATCATAATAACAGAAATTTCCGCGGACGAATTCGCGGGCAACAGCTAGTTTTAAATATATTACTTTACTGAAAAAACCGTATGGTTTCCGGCAGAGTAGAATAGGACCACTCCAACTCTTCCCATGGATGTCGTAAGAGGCGACTTAGGAAATACAAGCTAAACAAAGCTCATAAACATCAACGAGACCTTTCCAACCCGTCTGGCCAGCGAGGAGAGTGTAGGCCAAGTCCTCTGTCTGCTCTGGCCAAGTATGTCTCCGGTAGTACAGAGAGGATCATGCTCCTGCAGTGGAGACTAAAAAGACCTCATTCATTCATTTCGAGTAGGTGTCACGGTCAATCGACCATGCACACCCTGGTGTCAGAGTTCTTCGGAACCGCCTCTCGGCCTCTGACGTGGTTCCTTTAACGACTACCAGATGGCAGCCGGGACCACCGGCTTAACGTGCCTTCCGAAGCACGGAATCATCTTTATTATCAGACAATCAGGTGATTCAAGCCTGCAATGTCCTAACCAAACTGGAAACAACTAAACAAAGTATGCTTCCGGTGGGAATCGAACCCACGACCCCCGGGTCAACAGGCAAACGCCTTAACCACTGGACCACGGAGGCTGTAAAAAGACCTGATGATGATGATGACTGAAAAAAGTTCTTAGGATAAGGCTAAAAAGCTTGAGCGCTGAAAGTCCGCAAGTTAACACATAATATTGAATAACAGAACGCTATCACCAGGCACTCAAAACTTTAAACTTAACAAAAGGATCCAAGAAGCATCTCAAAGGGATCCAATGTTTCCGAAACAATCTCGCTACGACCGTCAAAGTCTAACCACATTCAGAAAATTTCAAATTCAACGAACTAAAACCCGCATTCTCGTCACGTTTTGATAACAAACGTGACAGTCATGGCGTCTTCTGACTTCGCGACTTTTCCCATCTAAAGGAAAAGTTTTTGTCATTGTGTATTGTTTTCTTGCTATTCGTGTGTAGAATTGGCCACTGTCAGGATTTATAGCCGTGTAGTGCATCTGACAAAACTTGTTATATGTCATCTAGTATTAAAATCTTCCGTGCTGGTCTGGGAGAAAAGAGAATGGCTAGCTTCGAGGCGCAGTGGTCAACATCCCAGCCTGCAACAAGAGAGTGCCCGGGTTCGATCCCCGGCCAGGTCAAGATGGAAAATGATCTTTTCAGATTGGCCTGGGTCTTGGATGTGTATCTATATATGTATTTGTTATAAAATATGGTATCGTTGAGTTAGTATCCCATAACACAAGTCTCGAAGTTACTTTGGGGCTAGCTCAATCTGTGTAATTTGTCCGTATATATTTATATTTATTTATTTAAAGAAAAAATCGTAGAATGTGCCAGCTGCTTCTTTTCTCAATCATGACAATTGGCGATGCGACTTCTTCTTCTATCGAGTCGTAAAATGGCTATATATACATTTTAAATAAGTTTTGACCAGTGCTTTGCCACCATGATTGCCCGTTCGTTTGCCTCATTCAGATCCCACTAGAAACCCAAGCGATGCGACTAGAAACCCATCACTATTTTGATTCCCTTTTCCACCTTTACACCTGTGTAGTATCTGTGGTTTGATGCCTCTGTAATAAATTAGCAACTGCCTTCATGGTCCAGTAGTTAAGGCGTTTGCTTGTAGACCCAGAGGTCGTGGGTTCGATTCCCACGGGAAGCATACTTTGTTTAGTTGCTTCCAGTTTGGTTAGGACATTGCAGGCTTGAATCACCTGATTGTCTGATAATGAAGGTGACTCCGTGCTTCGGAAGGCACGTTAAGCCGTTGGTCCCGGTTGCCATCTAGTAGTCGTTAAAGGAACCACGTCAGAGGCCGAGAGATGGTTCCAAAGAACCCTGATACCAGGGTGTGCATGGTCGATTGACCGTGTCACCTACATGAAATGATGACAAATTAGCAGCAATTTCGCCAGCATTGGGGAAAACACCAAAAAAATCAACACGCTAAACGTGGTCTTTCGGTCTTATGATCTTAGGATCTGTCTTCGTCGTAAGGGATAAAGACGTGATAATATATATGTATGTAGTATTGAAATTCCGATTGTATCCCTCGATAGCTTAACGTCCTTTTTGAAATTTGGGATATTCTTTGCCATTTTTCGGTCACTAATCAAGACCTGAACTTGCGGGGTTAATTAACAAGTGTAAATACTTATAATGGCTACGCTCGAAAAGTTTTGAAGAAAGCCCGAAGTTCAAATCTCTTAATAATCTAATTATAAGTAAATAATATTAATAAATTAACAGCAGGCACTTAAAACTTAACAATTAGATCCCTACAAGAAACAATTTAAGATCTTCGAGAAGTTTCCAAAACAATCTCCCAGCGGCCGCGTAACTCGCTTTCACATCCAAGAAAATTCAAAATCAACAAACTGAAACGCGCATTCACGTCACGTCTGTAAAACGAACATGACATGACGTCTTTTTGACTTACGTAGATCATCTAATTTTATTCATTTCATTTCATTTTTGATTTCAGATGTTCAAATAATTTTTAGACCAGTGCCGAAGCCTTTGAAAATTATAGAAAGTAAACTTAAATTATAGTAGGATGAACCCCATTACAAATGGAAGAGAATACACCAAAAATTAAAGGAAAAATGAATTACGGGCGATCTGAGGTCGGGAAGTCGGTTTATCTCGATTTCCGGAAAAACTACAAGTCCTGTGTAGAAACATTATATCGTAATTATGTAGGAAATAACAAGTTCTACTCCTTTTGTATTTACACTTTTTTCACATAATTTTAAATTTCACATAATTTGAATGAGGCTCTTGCTGAATGGCAATCTAGATTAGGTCATAATATACCCGACCAGCCCAGGATTCAGAGGAAGTGGGACGATATTCTTGCCAAAGCCGTTGTCGACGATATGCTATCGAAGAGTTCGGGAGTGGAATTGGCCAGAATTAAATCTGTTTTATTGCCAGAATATGGTGCCTGGCTCCACGCGTTGCCATCTCCTCAACTAGGTACTTTAATGGACAACAATTCTATACGCATAGCGGCAGCTCTCAGGATTGGCTGTAACCTTTGCGAGCAGCATCAGTGTATTTGCGGAGCCTTGGTAGATATCAAGGGTCATCATGGCCTTAGCTGCTTAAGGTATGCCGGGAGGTTCCCTAGACATCATGCGCTTAACGATATTATCCGAAGAGCCATGGTAAGCGCTAACATTCCTTGTGTATTGGAACCCCCCGGATTAAATCGCTCTGATGGGAAAAGGCCTGATGGCTTAACATTAATACCTTGGAAAAAGGGTCGTTGCTTGATCTGGGATGCCACCTGTGTGAGCACATTTGCGTCGTCACATTTAAAAGACACCACGAGAATAGCAGGCTCAGCTGCCGAAAATGCAGCTAAACAAAAACATGTAAAGTACGCTTGCTTAGAGTTGGCCTATATATTTGTACCAGTAGCTTTTGAGACCACGGGTGCTTGGGGTTCAGAAACTAAAGTTTTTGTCAAAGAATTGGGTCGCCGTATTGCTGAACAGACAAAGGATAATCGCTCCGTATCGTATCTTGCTCAAAGGCTGTCCATTGCAATTCAGCGAGGTAATGCGGCCAGTGTAATGGGAACCTTTGGGCCAGGAACGACCCGGGGCGGCCTTTTAGACTAAAAATTTTGACGAAGCATGTTGCGGATTTATCTATGCACCTTTTGACGAAACGTTCCGTGGATATGTTCTCTATGTTTTTGACAAAGCATATTGCTGATGATTCATTGTGTACACTTGACGAAGCATGTTGCTGATGACTCTCTGTAACTATTTGACGAAGCGTGCTGCTGATGATCCTCTGTGACATTTTGACGAAGCCTGTTGCGGATAACCGTATGTATATTTTACTTTTATGGTGCATGAATAAATTTACTTATATAATAATTAAAATAAAATTTTAAAATGTATGTGAAAAATTAAATTATGTAAGTGTTTGGTTTTTTATTTTTATCTTTTACAATAATTTATCTTTTTTCACGAAATTTAGTGAAAACTTACCTTTCTATGCCCCAAACACATTGTAATTTTTTTAACTAAAATATATTTTTTTTTTACCTTGAAGTCGGAAGTGGGAGGGCCCACTTCCCTACTTAAAGATGAATGACTACCTACTACACTACCTACTAAAAGATGAATGATAAATTACACTTTTGCATACAGCAAATGTTGCAAAAGCTATATAAGCTCATAACAATCCAGCGAGGGTGTAATGGGATATCTAATTTTTATGAAAGAAGAGTTTAATGTAAAATGTTGCCAGGCTCACCCTCAGTTCTACTTCGTATATAATTTTTACCCGTGATTCAAATATTAACCTAAGTATATTATATGTCATACTTTCATTCGTATTGTTCTATCATTATCCAAATATATACATGGATTACATGAATATGACTATGTATAAGTGATATACATAGTCGTATTTATGTAATCCATGTAAAACTTAAGGGCTCGTACTACATCACACTGCTTCGCAAGACTGTCTGTAATTTTAATAATAATAAAATACTCAAGTTGAAATAAAAATGCAAGTTCAGGACTAACTCTGGTAACTATCTTATTCAAAAAACGATTGCGTTAGATTGTCTCTATAAAAAAAAATGCAAATTTGCTTGCAAATCACGACTAATTAACTCGGTATACAGCAGTATTCACCAAATACGTTAAAATTAACCTTAAAACTTTTGATTATAATTGCATTACGCAGTAAGGCAGCCATCATGGATTTTTTTGTTTTTCGTATAACCCGTGAATATTCTTTAAAAACGAAAATATCCAGAGTAGCCAACACGTTTAGACCATCCGCGTGTGTACCGCCACGCCGCCTGGCCTATGGCGGGCCCCTATGGGTTTTTTTTGACATGTCCTTTAAAAATACGAGATCCATGAAAATAAAGTTTATTTCACTAAATATTCTTCTGAATATTTATACAGGAGTAAACTTAAATTAATGTAATGACGAATTTCAAGCTCCTCCCTTAACTCAGAAATGCCGGCTTATTTCAGTCTTGTCAGTTTTTGTCTACGAATCTTTTCAGTCAAGACATCTTTGTTGTGACCCTTCTTACAAAGTTTACTTCACCTCCTAACAAGGTAATGAACAAAGTAATTAAGATTATGTAATTGGTTTTGTTACTTTTAAGGATTACGACCTCATTAAGAGATTGATATAAGGCTAATTATTTTAAGTAGTGAAAAAGTGATAGAGAGGATAGTTTTGTTTTAGTAACAAAAAAGACGTAATAGTATGATATTATTTTTTTAGTTTCATTTGACATCTTTGTCGTCAGTGAAGAATTGTGTTATATCAGGTATGCTTTTATAGCTGTTACGTGTACAGTCTCATTGAGATATTAATGAGCACAAAAAGACAAATTAAAAATAATAGCCATTATTACGTTATTGGGTAGGTACGAAAAAATCATAGCTTGTGTGACAAAGAGTGAAGAGCTGATTGTTTGATTTTAAAGGATAAACGTAAAAAAAATGGGATTTATTTAAGAAATTCTTTCACATAAAGTTTAACAATGATTTTAATTAACTTTTATATGTATGATTTTATTAATATTTTACATAAGGTTTTCCACAGAAAAGTAACAGCTCCTCAGGGTGCTTGCTTTTCGAGGGTGTAAGTGGCTAACACTAGTGTTAGATATTATGAGCTGCCTACAGGTATCGGTCATAGCTTGACGACTGCCAGAGACACTACGTTGACGTGCGTTCCGAGGCATGAAGGATTAACTTTGTATGCCATTTGTGCCACCCGTCCAAGTAACATCTAAGCCGGATGTGACTAAAAATGCTTTATTTGGGGCAAGCAAGAATTATAGCTAAACCTCGCATATACAAATCTGCACTAGAATGAAGAATTCATGGTGGAATAAATAAACTCAAATAAATACTTACAGACATCAAGACATATACGAATACTCATGACGTAACATTTTTTTGTATCATTGAAACTTACGGACGATGAAGAAATCTGTAAAATGGGTCACTCACGTGCTATTTCGTCGGAATTGATCTTTTTGACCTGACCGGGAATCGAACCTGGAACCTCCGGTACGACAGCTTGGCATGAATACCACAGAGGTCGCCAGTACACTAGGCAAAGTTTAGACTAATGTAAACATTTTAATTTCTTCAGAAAATGTTGTGTTCTATAATGTATAGAGGCAAATAGGTAAGAGAATTTCGAAGTACCTTTGTTCAGGAATGTGCACAAGAATCGACATTCAAGGATGTTGGAGCACGATAATAGCGAGCTGCTTGCAAGTTTAAACGATTCGGAGACACCGCGGTGGCTCGAATTTAGAGTTTGTGAAGTGGAGATTACTGCGAATCATAGATAAACTGAGCCTTTGGGTCTTATAGCCTTAGCTTCTGTCTACTCCGTAAAAGGTAGATATGTTATGAATACGTATGTTGATAATGATATAATATCTATAATCCTGTGGTTCGCATGTGTAGAACTTATAATGATCTTGTGCACAATCATCCCTTGACATTCTTGGAGTCACTTGTACTCCTTCAAAACAAAAATTAGGCAGATTTTGGACATCTGTTGACCTACTCATTATGTGTTTTTGTTTTTTCTTATCTCTTTTATTTTTACTTATGCATTTTGGTGTCATTACATATATGAAATATATATTTATTTTGCAGCTATTGTACTTCACTATTACCGTATATATAGTTTTTGTTTCTAGCCCTCATATAATTTTTAAAGTCATATCTAGCTGTATACACTTGTAAGAGAGTTGTTACCTAGCCCATAAGTACCATCTAAATATAAATAACGCAAAGGTGACTGACTGACATAGTGATCTAGCAACGCACAGCCGAAACCACTAGACGGATCGGGCTGAAATTTGGCATGCAGGTAAATGTTATGACGTAGGTATCCGCCAAGAAAGGATTTTGATCAATTTTATACCCAAGGGAATAAAATAGGGGATGAAAGTTTGTTTGAAACTTTTATACTTCTTAACGCGAGCAAAGCCGCGGGCAAAAGCTAGTTTTATATATAATGTATAATTACGGTGACAATTTGTTAAGTGCCTCTTATGAAATAAATAAATGATTTGGTGGTTAACGTGGCCGAGTCAAATGAAGGTTGAAGTAACCATTTTTGTTTAAAAAAAAAGTTATTTCTGCAGTGAATAAGAGCACAGAGCTAGTCAGCGTGCCTTTGTTCAGGAATGGCCACAAAAATCGACATTCCGGGACGTTTGAGCGTGATAAGAGCGAGCTGCTTGAATGTTTAAAACGATTCGGGGAGCACGAGGCAGCTCGACTGTAGGGTTTGTGAGCTAGGGAATATTGCGAAACCTAGATAAAAAGGAGAAGTTGTATACATTTATGTTTGTTATTTTAATACATGAAGCAAAAATACTAATTTTAAATTACTTTATTGAAATTGAAGTACAGTAAAGTTCTAGGTACTAAATATAATGTCAGTTTCGAAGTTGCGTTTCGGAAAAAGAATTCCAAACTTTGAAAACAAAAACGTTCCTTAAATGACGTTAAGATAGGGTTAAAATGAGGGATGAAAGTTTAAAACTGTAATAATGATTAGGATATCTCATGGTTTAAAACAAAAAGTGACCCTATTATATTTAAAAAAAAAAATTGGATAAAGAACAATGCCGATTCGACTATGGGAAGTGACGTCTTTTTTTTTTCGCGCGGCCACTGACCAAACCTTGTTTTTATTATAGATAATAGCATAATAAACAAAACGTAATATGAAACATATACCTCTAAACTCAGTCCGAGCTGAGTTATTTGAGTTTGAAATCAGTAAAAATCATATATTTAAGAAGGCAATTTTTGTCAAAAGAATGGCAGGTTAATTGAAATATGCAATGAAACATTATCTTTGGACTTTTTTATTATCACTTTACCCATTTGCGGCCTTCCCCACCAACAGCAAACGTTGTTCGGCGAGTTTAGTGGTACTGGTGAGTCATCGATCATTATGCGAACAAAGCAGATCTATCCGTGGGTACACATGTAGCTAGTGTCCTTGCGCTAATCCCTTCCCCCACCTCCTTTCCGCCATCTCTACGCGCCACTCAGCAGGTATCTATTACCTTCCTGCTTTCACAGGTGCAATCTCAGATTTGATTGTCTCTTTTTTCGTGAAAGCAAGCGTTTGGAAAGATTCAATTTCACTCACCGTTCTGCCTTCGTGTCGTACGCGTATGTAATTCCAGTTTTTATATAGGAGCGATCAAACGACGACTTGGCCTGTTTAATTGACTCCGACACTGATATCTTTGTGGATTGGCTTGTTATATGGACCTTACTGATATTCCCCCTGTGTAGTGAATCGACTTGTGTATTACGGACTCTGATTGCCAATATTGTATGTGCGTGTGTACAAAGATGGATCGTAGACAGTGCATTGCTTGTCTTTGAAGTATAAGTAGAAGTAATAACAGTACAAGAAGATCCTACCCTTTGACTGCGCAGTGCTTCCAACAACATCCATTCCTGATAGATTTTTTGGGAAGAAGTTATAAATATTACAGTATTATATGCCTTCGGGCGTCCTCTGACTGATCATAGACTGGTTGAAGCAATATTATTAGCAATAGAAGCGACCGCAGAAACTGAGTGTTCCTGACGAATACAGCAGAGGATTTTAATCACATAGTCCATGACTTTCCTATTATTAGTATGGACGAGTTAATTATTTATGCCTTGGGAACTTATCAAATCAAACAAGCTCATAGTTATTACGGAGAATAGAAGTATGTAGAGATATGGACTTAGAAAGTCTTGAAGAACATAATATTACAGTCACCAATCCATGGTTGCTAAGGGCGCGAATACAATCAAGGTATAGACAATCTCGAATTTATTATACGTATATTTTAATACAAGGTGGTATGGGAGGCAGGCAAGCTATATGCGCCCATTACTGCAGTTGCATTATCGGCAAACGAACGCTTGGCTGCTGTTCCCACGTCATGTCAGTTTTATAGTACTAAGCATGGGGGAGATACTTATTTCCCTGTTCACATCTTCTTTTGTGCTGTATATCACCACACCTATATTATTGTTGCAATAACCTTATTATGTAGGTAAACCTGATGTTTTACAAATAAAAGTACCTACTCGATCAATGTATGTATATGTTTTTTTCCTGTAGTTTTTGTGTCATGACTAAAATCAAACAAATATTATTATAAGTAAAACGAATCTATTGTTAACCTATTTTACGCTATTCATACTATAACAACCAAATAATATGAAATCGTAATTGGTTGCGAGTTATACCATATACTGTAATAGTTATAAGAGTTGGGAATTATTAAATAAACACACTTAAAAATTAACTGGCAATTTATTTTTGGATGTATTGTGAAAAGAGAGAATGGGCAGTACATACCTGCACTGTGGTGCGCAGGGTTGGCAGAGAGGAGGCGGGGGAAGGGTAGAGATACTATATATCTGTGTATACTAGGCTTTTATCTGCTTTGTTCGCAAAATGAAAGATGACTCACCAATACAACTAAACTCAAACAAGGTGTGCAGATGGTGGGGGCCGGCCTCAAAGGGGTAAAGTAATAATAAAAATGTTCAAAGATAATTGTTTTATTGCATATTTTCATTTAAACTCGCGATTATGATAAAAATTGCCAAATAAAATACATGATTATTTTACGAATTTTAAACTCAAATAACTCAGTTCGGACTGAGTTTAGAGGTATATATGTCATATTAAGTTTTGTTTAGTATGCTATTGACTACAAGAAAAACAAGGTTTGGTCAGTGGCCGCGCGAAAAAAAAAAAGACGCCAATAACCGGCATTGCCCTTTACATGACATTAATTCATAATATTTAAAGTTCAGATTACAGACGTGTTTTTGGTTGCCTCTACGTCTAAGATGTTTTAGAGCAAACGGTGGCCGAGAGTCGACCTGGAGGCCTGGGTAGATTGCGTAAAAAAATAATAATAATACCTCGCAGAAAAAGACCAGAAATTTACAGAACTGCTAGATATATAAGAACTCAATTACATCTTTATCTATGATACGGTGGACAGACCGTTATATCAACTCTGTTGAGTGTTTTACATAATACGGGTAACACACATAAAGGGTCGGAGTACAATTTATTGAATAAATACTAAGAGACGCTGTTTCTGACATGGTTTTTTAGAGACCCGGAAGGTATAATACGAGTATAAGGTATATTTAAATTAAGCGCAAATATTTTAAGGATTAGTTAGTAGCTATAGGTCAAAGAAATGCTTTAATAGCAAATTAGCTTTTTTTATGCAAACATATTTTTTTATTCACGTCGATAAATCAGCTTTTTCTGATTGTTGAGGTCAGTGACTTAGTATAATAATAAAAACTTGTTCACCAAGAAAGGGTATTTCGTCTTTAGCTCCAGGTAACTCAAAAACGATCGTTTTGATTTTTTTTATTTTTGCCCTTAAGAGGGCACGAATGCGAAACTTGTCAATAAACATTCGTCTAGATGTCTATATCTATAACGACTACATGCCTGTTATTTATTATATATAAAACTTCAACATATTTTCTTAAAACTGTCAAACCTAAAAACACGATTAATAACAAAAGCCTCGATACTTTTATTTTGCAAACATAGCCCCTTTATTTGATGTTTGTGGTCAGAACGGCGAAACCCTAAGGTCTTTAGAAATTATTTTTAGTTTCCTAGCTTAGCAATAACTAGTTCTAAAATCTGGCAAAGTTTTTTTACTCATTAACCTCGTACTTTTATTTTAAATAACAATTAAGTGATTTGGCGCTTACGCCCGTTAATTCTAGGACACCCGCTTGTGCCTACCCACTATCTTCTTCTCATTTTTTACGCGTTACGGTCATTAGATCTATCCTGCTTTCGCGCGGGGCGCGGGGTGCGAAATGGCTTCAGCCGGGTCGCATTGGTGCGCTCTTAAAATGTTTGCGCATGATTTAAATTGACCTTATATAATGAATGAATGAAAGTGAATACGTTCAAAAACAGACTAGACAATCATTTAAAACAAGTGCAGTGATAAACACGCATCAGCACTTAGTGCTGCTAGTGTATCAATATATAATAATATAATGCCATGCAGTTTTCAAGGGGGCAAGCTCCTAAAAAACGGCAGTGACAGTATAATAATAGCTTTTCCTTCAGACGGTACTGCACGAAATTGTGAAAATTTACGTGTTTTTAAATCACTATTACTAAGCGCTGAATTAATGCAATACATCAAAAGTATTTGTATAATTTAGGTCAATCCTTGAACAAGATCGCCCTCTTGTTGGAATTTGAAACAGATACATATGAAATTTAAAAATGATATATAGATATATATAGTATGATATCTAAAAGCATTTTGAATTTTTACGTCTAGAACAATAATTCTCACATGACAATATTTATATGTACGTCTCGGAGGTCGCCCCCTTTCTTATTTTTTTATAAAGATGTAAATATGAAAATATTAAGACTTTTCATCTTTTTTCCTAATCGCCGAATGGTTCTTCGCAGCCTAATGGCATGCGCAGTAGCAACGTCTTGCGTTCGCGCGGCACCCGCTTCAAGTAAAAAATGTCATGAAGTCTAAAGATTTCATGTGTCATGTCTATTACGTTAAATTTCCACACGTGACGGGAATGCGCATTTCAGTCCGTAATTTTGAATTTTCCTGAATGCGCTTAGAGTTCAGCGGTCGCTGGGAGATTGTTTCAGAAACTTCGATGGTCTTAAGATGTTTTTTGGAGGGATTCGATTGCTAAGTTTTAAGGTTTGAGTGCTTGTTGAGAGCTTCATGTTTTAATCCTAACTTATTCTGTTTTTTTGTCTCGAAATAGTATATTAAGATTTATAATATTTTTTTTATAATAATTATGTTAAATGTAAAGTTTATCCGAATAAAGTCTTGCATATATTGCAGTATATATACCTATAAAAGGTACCATATATGTGGTACCAACAACCTCCATGGTCCAGTGGTTAAGGCGTTTGCCTGTTGACCCGGGGGTCGTGGGTTCGATTCCCACCGGAAGCATACTTTGTTTAGTTGTTTCCAGTTTGGACATTGCAGGCTTGAATCACCTGATTCTCTCTCTTCTTCCTTGCCTTATCCCTTTTATTTAGGGTCGGCTCTCCTCGTCCTTAGGCGCCAGGATAATCTATCCTGGGTTGTCCGTGTGTTCAGCTGAGCCCGTTCCATGTCTTTGGATACGGTTGTCCACCATGTAGCCAAAGGGCGTCCTCTGCCTTTTCTCCTCTCCGGGATCACCAAGGCCTTCTTTACCGGATGCTCTTCGTCCCTCCTCATCACATGTCCGAACCAGCGCATACGTCTTTCTGACAACTTATCACCTATGGGCGCAACCTTGAAGGAGCCTCTGATATACTTGTTGTTTATCTTATCCAGCCTGGTCACGCCAGCCGACCATCGCAACATTTTCATTTCACTGACGTGCAGTTTGTTTTCGTGCGTCTTTTTCATTGCCCAACATTCAGTGCCATAGAGCATGGCGGGTCTGATAGCCGTTTTGTAAACTTTGCCCTTCAGATTTACAGGCATGCGGTTGTCGCAGAGTACTCCTGATAGATTTCTCCATCGTAACCATGCTGCATTGACTCTATGCGCTACATCTAAGTCTATTTCGGCGTTCTCAGAGAGTATCGATCCAAGATACTTGAAGTGGGTGACTTAGGGCAATGGTTGACCATCAATGTAAATATCGGTGTCGGGCGCTATCTCATCACCAAAACTGCATCTAATATATGAGATATAGTCTTGCTGCGACTGATACGAAGGCCGTGGTTTTGAAGCGCTTGTTGCCATTTTCGGAGTGTTCTGCATCTGGTTCGCAGATTTATCTACCAGTACAACATCATTCGCGTACAGTAAGCACCAGGGTAGTGGGGATTGGATGTCCTTTGTTAGGTAGTCCATTATTAGGTTGAACAGGAAAGGATTAAGTGCCGATCCCTGATGCACTCCCACTTTCACTTCAAACGGTCTACTTAACCCCTTGAATCACCTGATTGTCTGATAATAAAGATGATTCCGTGCTTCGTAAGGTACGTTAAGCCGGTTGTCCTGGTTTCCATCTGGTAGTCGTTAAAGGCACCACGTTAGAGGCCGAGAGGCGGTTCCGAAGAACTCTGACACCAGGGTATACATGGTCAATTGACCGTGACACCTACTCGAAATGATGATGACCATATATGTATATTTCCTGATACCTTTGACAATGTCATATAGATATAGTATTACGTCTATATTCCTTACGGAGTAAATAGAGCATCGACGTGCAAGATCCAAGGTGAGTTTTATTACTCAAGTCTCGAACTTACTTGTACTACAAACGGACCTAGTCCCAGGTCCATTTGTATGGTTTGTCCTTATATATTAATTTATTTAAGATTTAGTAAGGTGGCAGGTGAAAATGAGACAAACGGGAGACTGTAACGATGCCAGGTATATAAGTATTTGTTAAAAGTTTATTTCGTTGCTTTGCTGAAAATGCATCTTTTCCAAAATAATATTATCTTTATTATTATATATTAAAGCTTTTTGTTAATTAACTTTGTTTTTTATGGTTCCGTACCTAAAGGAATAAACGGATCATATCACTCTCTTATAGGATCACTTTGTTGTCCGTCTGTCTGTCTGTTAAGATCCTTTTCTCAGGTACGCGTAGAGGTATCAAACTGAAATTTATGTCAAATACTCATGTTTACTGCCCCTTGGAGCCGTAAAAAATCAAACCTTTAAGACAACGCAATCAAAAAATACAGCCGTTTATGACGCAAATTATCGACATTCGCAAGGGAATCAAAACCTACAGGGTACTTCCCGTGGACTCAGCATCTTGAAGTTTGGTATGAAGCAACATCTTATAAGAAAGATAAAGGAAAAATTGCGAAAATCATAAATTTTTTGTCACATAATTTATAAAAAAAAAAATTAAACTTAATAGAAAATGGTAAGGAACCCTTCACGCGCGAGTCCGACTTGCACTTAGCCGGTTTTTTTCTGTCAATATGCATATGTTTTAGCAAACTCAAAAACTATAACACAGACCCTTAGTCAGGTAATTTCCACGGGATAAAAAGGAACGCTGTATAAAAATATCTACTCTACATCTCTGCATCAGAGAGTGATATGAAATGAAATGAAATAGATTTTTTATTCAAATTTGGATATCATGTATCTCTTTCTGAACGTCATATTATTTTTAATATTTGCAAAATCGATAAGCTACTAGCGTTTCGAAACGACCACTGCTGAGAAGAATACGCCGAAAGAAACTCAGTCCAGTATTGGTCCCTACGTGCCTGAAGGGCTACACTTTCACATATTTATAACAAATTGAATTATTTTACATTAAGTAATCACTGATGTATATTGATTAACAATTTATTGAATGTATTACTTCCATGGAGTTTTATCTGTTAAATAGTCATTAATACAATAGTAGGCATTTTTAAGTAATTGATTTTTAACAGCAGTCTTAAACTTACCTAATGACAGAGCCAATATTTCTTCAGGAATTCTATTATGGAAGCGTATACTAAGTCCCAAAAATGAATTCATTATTTTCTGTAATCGCAAAGTTGGTGTCGCTAATTTATTTCTATTTCTTTTCGTGTTATTTTCATTTCGTAAAGATGAAGATTATTACGAACAAACATAATATTTGCAAATATGTATTGCTCGGGGAATGTCAAAATATTTATATTTTTATACAATTCTCTAAGAGATTCTCTAGCACCTAGTTTATATATAGATCTGATAGCGCGTTTTTGAAGGACGAATATGGTATTAACTTCTGCTGCGTTACCCCATAGTAATATCCCATACGACATGACACTATGAAAGTAGCTGAAGTATACCAAACGTGCAGTATCAACGTCAGTCAACTGTCTTATTCTTCTAACAGCGTAAGCAGCAGAACTAAGTTTACCCGCTAAGGATGTGATATGGGCACCCCATTGAAGTCCCGAGTCAACTGTCATCCCAAGAAATACTGTTTTATCTACCAAATCTATCGTTTCGTTTTCGACCACTATGCGTGTTGGTACTTTTGTAACATTCGGTAAACAAAATTTAATACACTTCGTCTTTTTAGCGTTCAACAGCAAATTGTTTGCTGTAAACCACTCTAACACTTGAGCTAATGTGAAGTTTTAATAACTTGTTTGTAGGATGTAAAAAGTTCGTGAGAGTTTGTTTAAGAGATTCTTTCATTATAATTCATATTTCTTGTAGCTAAAATGAACCTATACTCGACTGGTGAGATTTGTGACTGAAGTAAGTTTTAAGAATAATGTTATTTTTTGTGACAAGCTTTTTATATGAGCTTTAATTCTTCGTACTGTAAAGTGCTTGCCAAAACAAATCAAATGAGCTCGAACGCCATGGGATTTCTACCTTACTTTAGGAGTACTTACAGCCACCTTCCGTCTCTTTCATCAGATCAAATCTATGGTACCATAATATTGCATTGTCACCGACTTACATGATTAAACAAAATTTCAACTCAATTGGTTAAGGGTAAGTGCTTTAAAATGAGAAGCTAGATTTCGTAAATATTTTTAAGTGCTTTTGTGCATTCACAATGCTATTCTTATATTCTCTCAAATTAAGCAATAAATATGGTGAAAAAATTCCACGAGGACGGAGTTAGAATCAGCGACCTTAAAATACGTCTCTGTACAACCTACGCGCTGCGATTTGAGCTACCGCTAGAGCTTCAAGCCTCGAGAGGTTTCAAATGCCAGAGCGTGGGTCGTACAGAGACATAAGGTCGTTGGTTCAAACCCCGCCGACGTGGATTTTTGTCACCATTTTCTATTTCTTAATTTAGGAGATTATCAGAATAGCATTGTGAATGTGAATGCACAAAAGCACTTAAAATATTTACGAAATCTAGCTCTTGATCTCCTAATGAGGAAATAATCTTTAAAATTTACTAAAAAAAAATACGATTTACACAATCTTAATTTCTTCCTTCGTTACTTGGTTATATACAATACAAAGTTCTTGAGAAGGGTCGCAACAAAGATGTCGACTGCAAAGAAAGAACAGTAAAAAGTGAATTTCTGATTTTCTCCGTTTTAATAATCGTGGGCGAGCAATAGTAAGCTCGAGGGTCAGTTTTAAAATGTTATTTCGCTTCTGGATATTTGTTTCTGATTAGATGTCCCTGTGAACTTCATTTCTCATTTTGTAAATTTTCCGCGCAACTTTCTTTATATTTTCTTTCATAAGAACCTTCTTACTCGGTACCGAGTAAGAAACACTACACTGTGTTCCATCACTAAAGTCATCGATGTAGATAGACAGGTAGCCAAATTAAAATGGGAGTAGGCAGGTCACGTCTGCCGCATGCATCCGCAAAAGGTGGGAACATTCGCACTAACTGGGTCCCATCCGATGGGTATAGAAGAAGAGGAAGACCAAAGACAAGGTGGTCAGATGAAATAAGAGCATTTGATAAGAACTGGGTGGACACTACCAAAAATTTACAAAAGTGGAAAGAAAGAGGGGAGGCTTTTGCCCAGCAGTGGGACATAGAGAGCTAGGAAAAAAAAGAACCTTCTCCTGAAGAACTAAAAAAGAATTTGCCAAATCGGTTCAGCCGTTAACACGAGATGCCGTGATCGAGGGAAATAGGGATTCAGATATATATAGATATAAACTAGATCTTGTCATGATTCGCATAATTTTACCACACTGCCAAGAAGAGTTGTGTGTTTCGCGCGTATCTTGTATGTTTGTAATTTTTTTTATCACCTTGCATTTTCCAAATTGCTAGATGGATTTAGACAAGTATAGTAAGGTTCGTCTCAAAAACCCAAGTGTCCAAAGATAGGCTTTATGAGAGAGAAGTCGACTTTCTAAAGTTTTACAATTATGTAAATACATAATGGTTTTTAATCCGTGGTCAGCCTCTGTGGTCCAGTGGTTAAGGCGTTTGCCTGTTGACCCGGGGGTCGTGGGTTCGATTCCCACCGGAAGCATACTTTGTTTAGTTGTTTCCAGTTTGGTTAAGACATTGCAGGCTTGAATCACCGGATTGTCTGATAATAAAGATGATTCCGTGCTTCGGAAGGCACGTTAAGCCGGTGGTCCCGGCTGCCATCTGGTAGTCGTTAAAGGAACCACGTCAGAAGCCGAGAGGCAGTTCCGAAGAACTCTGACACCAGGGTGTGCATGGTCGATTGACCGTGACACCTACACGAAATGATGATGATGATGATGGTTTTTAATGTTTTCTCGATTGTTACACATTTAAATAAAATCACTTTAATACGGTGTTATCTGCTGCGACCATGAAATTGGTTTTTGAAACGTTAGGTGTAAAAAAAAGTGATATACGCGTTAATACCCTCTCTGTACTACCAGAGCCATACTTGGAATACGGTTTATTCAGTCGGAATCGATGACGAGTTAGGAAAGCGAAACCGCCACCCTTAAAAGTCGCTTTGACCGACACAAGTCGGCGATTCCGACTGAATATAAGCGAGTAAAACCATGTTATGAATTTATCTTGCGTATGTTTAAATACTAATCTCCATCATTCGACCTCCTCCATCATTCAACCTCCTTTTTGACGTCAGTAAAATACTTCTTTTATATTGACTTTTTCAGAATTTTTCAAACTGCCCATATGTCTATTACGAACCATCAAATTTCTTCATTTGATTTTAGAGTTTGTATCCTATAGTGATTGTCATAGATTTCATTTTTATCTTCATCTATTTCATTGTAACCTAAAAATAAAATTTGAAGCGAAATGTGAAAAATATTGTGAGAAGGGTCGCAACAAAGATGTCAAAACTCAAAAGATTTACACAAAATCTGAAATGATCACAATGTCGTAGACGAGAAATACGAGACAGGATTCGTTATGCCGCTCATTAAGGTCGTCATTTGCTTCTCTACATTTTGTGTAAGTCTTCACAAAAGACACCTGAGCCAGAAATAAGAACTTAGGTATTATATGACAGTTTTGAAGATAAATACTTAAAATAAACTTACTATTTTTAGCAGGAAATAATGAAGTGGTTTGCCTTTGCCTTTTCCATTACACACACTGGTGAACCATATACTAGTGTGCAGGTTGCCACACGATGTTTTCCTACACCAAAGGCAGATAGGGGTCGATGAAAATAACAGTACTTGAGTCAGATTGGCCTACTTACTCTGACGTACAGGTCAGGCCGGGTGGGGTTTGAATCCGGGACCTTGCGCTTATAGTACGCGTTCTTAGACCACTAAGCTACTACCGCTTGACCTATCTATACATATATTATAAATGCAAAAGTAAAGGTGATATACCATCCTGAATCGCATCCTAAATCGGATCCGATGGGAGGGACGCCGCTATACGTTAGAAACGATACGAGATATATCTCCAATCGTATCGCACGTATTGCGGCGTCCCTCCTGTCGGACCCTTAATTCAGGATAGTTTAATAGGCGCTTAACTCTGCCTGTCGCATATTTCATGTAATACAAGAAATTTGGTATGGAGGTAGTTTGAAGCCCGGGGACATAAGGTACTTTTCATTCCGAGAAATTCAACTGTTCCTGAGGGATCGACACTAACGCGAGCGGAGCTGCGGGCAACAGCGAGTTTCATATATATTGACTTAAACGGCCACCTTACGGCCACATAAATCGTAGTCATGGTCCATTACGTCTTCACTGCCTCACTGGATTTAGCGTTTACCACATCTACCGCGAATGAAGAGAATCTACGAGCATGCTCATAAATAATGTTCGCAAGATCGCAGGTAAATCATCGCACTTTGATCTAGAAGTTCATATTCGTCGAGTGAACTAGGCGAGTTAAGCGGTGAGTTATATACGTGGTGGATACTTTTAGTCATTGAGCACCAAATTTTACGTCTAATATAAGCTTTTAAAAAAATCGCAACAAAAAACCATGGTTAAAAGGGGGTAAAAGTCACCGTCCGTTCGTCTAAATACGTTCAGAGATTGAAACCTTAAGAGCCCGCCATATGCCAGGCGGCGTGGCGGTACAATCGCGGATGGTCTAAACGCATTGGCTACTTTGGATATTTTCGTTTTTTAGGAATATTCAAGGGTTATTCGAAAAAGAAAAACATATGATGGCTGCCTTATCTGTAATGCAATAATAATCAAAAGTTTCAAGGTTAATTTTAATGTATTTGGTGAATAATGCTATATACCGAGTAAATTAGACGGGATTTGGAGGCAACTTTGCAATTTTTTTCTATCGAGAAAATTTAACGCAATCGTGTTTTTGAGTCATATAGTTACCAGAGTTAGTCCTGAACTTTGCTGCATTTTTATTTCAACTTGAGTATTTAATTATTATTGATATAACAGTCAATCATGCAAAGCAGTGTGAGGTAGTACGGGCCCTTAAGAGGGTAATAGATAGGATAAACAGAGTTATTTTATAATAATAGTATAAACATTTTCTAGTAATAACTGTACAAATAGGTGTTATGTAACTGGCTGTACCAAAAATACGTTTGGGTATCTGACTGTCATAAAATATATAAACATTATTTCTGATATTCTGGAAAGGGGATCAAACCGGAATTAAAAAAAGGTCCACTATAGTATCAGATTTTGGGGACCCGATCGGAATAATTCCAAACATGACAGGTAAAATATCTTGGCTATTTAGAGATCAAACCGTGAAAATAATGCGGGGTGAAAATATAAAACTACTTGTATTAGGACCTAGAAACTAATTGTTGACGTTAATTTGTACCTTATAATTGCCTACAATGCCTAGGTAAGTATCAATATGATATCTTAAGTATATACAAAATAAACATGAAGAGAGAAAACAAAAAAAAAAAGTAGCACTACAAAGAAATTTCTTCGAGATCTTGCCCGTGTGGCATGGTGGCAAGAACGCTGGCTGCATTCCCCCGTTGGATAGCTATGCTAATCCGTTGGGCGAAAAAGCAGCCAGCCCTCTTATCACCGGCAGCCGACATGAGCCGAGGGGCAATCTCTTTTAAGAAACCCCTCGCGCTGGGTCCCCAAGGTCCTAACGTCTCTACGCCAAACGGCACAAATATATAATCCTCAGCTAAGGTTGCATACTTGCGCCGTTTGGCAACCTCAGCGCCTTCGGCAGCAGACCCGGCTCTCATGACTGATCCCCTGAGGTGAGAGGGCGTTAGTGTGTCGACGCATGTAGCATCCCACACCAAAGCTCTACCACGTTCCCAAGGGATCAACGACATACCATCAGGTCTCCTACCATCATCACGTGCCACACCACGTGGTTCGAGGGTACAGGGCACGTTGATGGTGGCAAGGGCCCTTCTGATGATGTCATTCAGAGAACCATGGCGTGGGATTCTGCCTGCGCTGAGGTGACAATATAGACCGTGGAGCCCAAACTGATCAACATCGGCGCCACACGGGCAGCGGTGGGGCGCGCACACGGGGGCTCCCAGACGGAGTCCAATGGCGGTGCGGAAGCTGTTGTTGTCCAGCAGTGTTCCGATGGTGTAAGAGGGGATGGCGTGAAGCCTTTGGCTGGACTCCTTCGAGGATACAGCTTGGAGCCGAGCGCGGTTAATATCATCATTTATATAATTTTGAGCCAAATCAGCTGCTGCTCTCTGAACCAAAGGAGCATCCCAGAGTCTTTGCTGATGTGTTTCCACCGGGATACTGTCTTCGGGGCAGAGAGCTGACCAGGTTTCCTTTGCCTCTGCTAACAGGTCAATGACGAGGTCATCATCGTTAAGAATTTTTTTACATAAGCCAGTAACGCTGTGAACAGAGGAAAGGAAAGCGGGGAGAGCAACACTAGAAATTTTTCTTATACCGATGCCACCGTTTTTAATTGGTAAAGTTAGCTGTGTCCAGGAATTTTCATTAAAACGTAGGTTTAAAATATTTTCTAAGGTCGAATTTAGGCAGTCATCTAGTTTTTTTATTAGTTCAAAATGTTTCCAAATTGGGCTTGCGCGAAGCATATAGGTGAATTTGGGAACAAAAAGGCAATATTTTAAAATAGTGTATGCAATATGTAAATTTAGAATACCCAATCTGGAAGTTGAAGCGTTGAAATTTTCTAATTGCTTTTCCAAGAGAGGTGGAACACTGTCCTCCAATAACGGGGCACCTAGGAGAAGCAAAGAATGCTTAGATATTACTTTTATATCTATAGAAATTTTGAAAAAGGAGTCTAAAATGTTTTTTCTAATAGTTTCCGATACATTTTCAGGGATGTAAATTTCGCACTTTTTGAAATTGAGTTCAAGACCAATTTTTTTGAATTTTTCAATTATTGCCAGGAAATCTCCGTAAACAGATTCTTTGCATCCCAGCAGCGTCCCATCATCCAAGAACCAGGTGTTCAATTTAGAATTTAGGGATGAGATGATTGGATGGATACCTAGACTGAACAGCGCCGGCCCCAGGGGATCACCTTGTTGTACTCCTGTGGATGATAAAATGGTATTGTTTTCGTAAAGCAGTTTGGTAGGGGATGAATAACATTGGTGAATATAGGGAAAGAGGTCAGGAATATGGGTATAAACTTCGTGCAACAAGGCGCTCCTATCAATTGTATTAAAGGCGTTTTTAACATCTACTTTCAGCAGTACCTCCGCACGATCATTTTTTAGAAAAGTGCGTACGGAGTGTACCGCTGCTTCACAGCCGCCTTTACTTCCGAAACCTAATTGGACAGGTTGAAGTTTATTCATCAATGAGGAGGCTATGTGCATGCAAGCTAGCTTTGAAGTTAGGCGGCGTAGAGTACAACCAATGGCAATAGGTCGCACCCCACCGTCCTTCTTCTTGAAAGCACATAGCCTCGCTCCGTACATGAATTCAGTAAAGCTGTCTAAAATTTTACCAGATAATAAAAAGGAGCAGAATTTCGTGAGATTCCCTAATAGCTCCCTTCCGGCATCACCGGCGGACACACTCACCAGATCTTTTAGATGCTGGGGAGTAATTCCGTCTATGCCACCGGAGGAGCCATTAGGGAATGACAGAATAGCCGAAAGAGTATCTTCGTGCTTAATTTCAAAAAAATTTGGCGGTGTGTATTGTCCTGGTACGGAAAAGAAAACGGCTGAGTTGGTTGTAGGATGTTTTTCTCGAAGGCAGTCCAAAGTTTCCTGCGTGGGAGGGGTGAGAGTGTCGTTGGAAAAAAGAATCCGTGATGCGTTTCTCAGATCTCCATCCTTGACCTTATTTTCGACTATTTTTTTAACATCAGGTGAGCGTTTGACTATAGGAAGAGTATCGGATGGCATAGAAATGGCTACTGGATGAGTGGTGTTTAATTTTAAGGCCTTTGTTAGTGAATTGGATGAATTGTGGACATGGAGGTAACGATATGCAAATGTGAAAAGATTATGCCAGTCGGGTAATGTGTTATTTGAAATGCATTTTTGTAAGGTCAGTGAAAGAGATCGTGCTAGAGTCACTCTCGCACCCCGTGGGATTCTTTTAATAACGGGCTTTGTTCCGTGAAGGTGGGTGATAACTTTTTCAAAGGGCGAAGAGTTGGCTGTATTCATGGTATCGTTTTGAAGATTGAGAGTAGGCTGGGGTTGTGATGAATGCTGGTGATTTTTATGGCATCGAGTGATGTGGATATTGAGGCCTCTTCGCCCTTTGAAAAGTTTCCCATCGCTACACTGCTGGCATCGTAGGAACTCCGGCTGGGACATACAAATTTTTAATGAAAAAGTAGAGAAAAAGTACACTAACCTTCTGAATTAAAAGCACAAATATTTGAAAGAAAAACGGATAAAAAAAACACAAAACTAGAATAAATACGAACTAAAAGTCAAAATAAAACAACAATGTCAGTCTCCGTTGGCAGGGGCTTCTTCTTCGCGAGTCTATGCCCTGCGCAAACCGCAGGGCGCCGCTGACGGATGCCGCGCCATTCTTAGGTCTGGGGTACGTCGGCTGTCGCGTTTCGTCCCAACGCATTTGGCTTAATCAAATTTTCAGTAGCACAATTTCCCTTTGACACAACTTCAAATGATTCTTTATCGATGAAAAAAAAATGGGTACTCTAAATTCTTTAAGAAGGAATCAATTTTCTTTGCAGATGGAATTCCATTAATTTTCATAGTCTTAAGCGGAAATTAAATGCAATTTTAATTTAATAAAGTACTGAGCGGTATGCACGTTCCGCCATTTTTTATTGTATTAGGATCTTATCGAAGTTCAAATCACGCTAGAGATCATTTGCACTTTTGTAAATTGCCATGTTTCCACCACTGGCGAATGCAAACAAATTAATTTAACATGTAACTTTGACTTCCATTCAATATTACACGGCTATTTAGTAGAAATTTATTATAATAAAAATAAACTATATTCGTTTTGACCGCTAAACAATAACTTTGCTTGCTGTCGGTACTTTTTTACTTGTGGCAAATTTACAATAACTCAAACATACTTGTGACGAATTAACATATACTTTGTAACTCTTTGTACACATGCAGCCTTTGGACACATTACACCCAAGTAGCATACAGGGCTCTGCGCACTCAATATAACAATGCCCTTAGAATAATGTTGGGGGTGCGCCGACCCTGTAGTGCTTCAGGGATGATGGCTATAGACTGGAGTTGACAGTCTGTAAGCCATTATAAGAAAACGCACAGCATCCTTGATTCACCGGGTGCGGGGCAGCACCAACATTCTAGGAAAAACGGTTGCGGCTAGGACGTGGACAGTGCTATCATGCAGCACTGGAGTCGCGTTCACCTAGTCAAAGACACGAAACCGTTAATAAATTTTAATTTAGATATGATACTAACATAGTTATAAGTTTACTTTGTTACTAACACTTTATGGGTTGTAAAGCCTTAATTAAACGATTTTTATTTTTTATTATTTTATTTATTTTTAATGCATGTGACGAATTACCTTTCAAAAACGTGACGAATTAACTTTGTGGCAAATTTACAACAACCCCATTCTGACTAAAGTACTCGTACGTAAGTAGCGATCCAATGTAATCTTTAAAACAAGGTTACGTTACCCATGGTAAGGCGCCGCCGACGACATAGTAAGATATGAGGACAAAGGTTGCTCAGCCGAGCGGACCGCTACTTATACGAGCCGGTTGTAAGGTTCTGTCATAAAGGGTTGAATTACTACATGCTTGGTTAGGTGCGTTTTTATCAAAGTAATCTGAAGGGTCCCCTATGTTTTTCTGGTGCACAAATATGTGAAGTTTGGATTATAAATGGCAATGAAAATTTTATATGATATTGTAATTTAATATAATTTTGAACTTAAGATTTTTTTAGAATTATTACTAATATTATAAATGTAAAAACACTCTGTCTGTGACATCTTCAGGAATCGACCACTGAGCCGATTTAGATAAAATTTGTATGGCGGTAGTTAGTTTGAGGCATGAGAAAGGATATAGGATATTTTCCCAGAGAGAACGATATTTACGCAAGCCTTTAGGAAAAAGCTAGTATGTCTTATTTTTTTTTAATTAGGAATTTATGTGTCATTATCGCGATGAGGAGGACCCATAGTATGTCGGGCGCTTCATACTAGCATAGCAATATACAACATATACCTCTATGCTAGCATATACCTCTTTGGTAGCAATATGCGTCTATGGTAGTAATATACCTCTTCGGTAGCAATATACATCTATGGTAGCAATATACAACTTCCGTAGCAATATACCTCTTCGGTAGCAATATACCTCTTTGGTGGCAATATACATCTATGGTAACAATATAATATACAACTTCCGTAGCAATATACCTCTTCGGTAGCAATATACCTCTTTGGTGGCAATATACATCTATGGCAGCAATATACAACTTTGATAGCAATATACCTCCTCGGTAGCAATATACCTCTTTGGTGGCAATATACTTGTATGGTAGCAATATTCATAGTGCAATACCTATTTACTATAGTATAGTGTTAACACACGTGAATAACGCATACTTTCTACTTTCTGCAGCTTTTCAGTGCCCCAATGACTAGCTCCTCATTGACTAGCTCCGTGGCGCAGCGGTCAACATGCCAGCTCGATCCCCGGCCAGGTCAAGATGGAAAATGATCTTTTTCAGATTGGCCTGGGTCTTGGATGTGTATCTATATATGTATTTGTTATAAAATATAATATCGTTGAGTTAGTATCCCATAACACAAGTCTAGAACTTACTTTGGGGCTAGCTCAATCTGTGTGATTTGTCCGTATATATTTATTATTTATTTAATGAACGAAAGAGGTTGCCATATGGGCACTGAGAGAAAAAGATGTTTTCGTTGTACCACTTGTACCACAGCTCCTTACGTGGTCATGTAGTGCTTAACTAAGTAGAAAGTGATCCAATAGAATCCTTATTACCAGCTTACCTGTTACCATGGTAAAATTGGCTACAGGTCTTTTGATACGAGGACAAAGATTGCTCAGTCAAACGCACCACTATTTATGCGACAGCGGTTGGATTGAAGGTTTTAAGGGTTTAGCCCCGCTTATTTGATTAAGTAGGCATTGTAGGTTTTTATCACACTCACCTGAAGTGAAAAGTACGATGGTCCAGTTCAGCGTAAGCTTTATTTGTGCTTATGAATGTAAAGCAACCCCAGGCGCGGTCCTCACTGGGATGGGTGTCTTCAAGTGGCATAAAAAATCCGAGGTTCTCGTACAGCTGGATAAAAAAATGATTAACATTTTAGCACCATTTTTAATTCATTTTTGGACGTAAATAAATACTATATTTTTTTTAAGATTTCTATATTTTTAAGCAAACTAGTTTAGTTACTCATAAGTTCAAATAACTTAAATTGTTAAGTATAGATTAACAGTTTTCTCATTATCATCAGGGCTTTTTAGTCTCCACTACAGGAGCACAACCCTCTCTTTACTACTAGAGCCGTACTTGGCCAGAGTAGCCAGAGGATTTGGCCTACACTCTCCACGCTGGCCAGACGGGTTGGAGAGGTCTCTTAGATGTTAATAAGCTTTGTTTAGCTTGTATTTCCTAAGTCGCCTTGTACGACATCCACGGGAAGACTTGGAGTGGTCCTATTCTACTCTGCCGGATACCACACGGCGCAACAGTTTTCTCAAAATACCTTATTTCCTAAAGGATGAAAGGTGCGTTGAATAACACTCCAAATTTATGTATAATCATCGTCTTATCTCGTTCGCTCGTGAAGCACCCGAATCTCAGACAGGTGAAACAGCAATAAACCGGGAATTTGTCCATCTCCAAGACCACGCGTCTGTACAGGCGGCTCTTAAGCAAGATGTTAGACGTGCAGATTAAAACAGCATTCAAAATTGCTAGTCGCATCGTCTACAAAATGATTTGTGAGATATTCACCCAATCCCTAGACAATGTAGGTAGACCTCGGCCTTGATAGTATTTGTTTTAAAAAATGTTATATTGTATGTTAAATAATGTTATATATTCTTGCTTTTTTCCCAGAGCAGCATGTTGCAACAAATTGTTTAGCCAGAATATTCTAGAAAAAATATACAGAACTTTCACCCATTAAAGAAACCATTTAGTAATTTATCATTAACAACTCCACCCTATCCAAGGACATTTCCGTCCAAGATTCCGAAACACAACGGAATTATTGCCACCTTATTATTAAGGGCGGGTCAAGCTCCCCGAGGAGGGCGTATCAATCAAGCAATTAAGGGTTGATGGGCTCGCCAAATTGGTTAGAGTTATTGGCTTTGTTCTTTTTGTTGACAGTGTAGGTATATTGAGTATGACAGTGTATATAGTATAATATTTTAATGTATATTTGGCGGCAAACGAGCAGACGAGCTACCTGATGGAAAGTGGTCACCGTGCCCATGGACATCTGCAACATTAGAGATGGTGGTGATGCAATTCAATTCAATTTATTTGCAGGCAAACACGGTACAAATACATATTAGAACAAACATAGTGTCATACAGTACACGCGTGTCGCGCCAACAATTGGCATGCAAATTTTAATAATCATATTTTTTTTTATGTTACTATATATAAAATCAATCCCAGATGTCAAAATTACACAATACGAAATATAAATTGATGTCAAAAGATTAAAAATTAAATAAATTATACAATAGAAAAAAATCAAAATCAAAATGAGGGCGCTGCATATCAAAACTTATAATTAAGGAATTCGTCAATTGTATAGAAACAGTTAGTGACCAGTATTGTTTGTAACTGATTTTTAAACTATGAGAACGGTAGTGATTTTAAACTCTCTGACAGATGGTTAAATAGCTTTATTGCCATATTATAACTATTGGCTTTGAAGGATGTTGTAGAGTGAGTTTGTAAACCAAACGATTTGGGTATCTTTAGCCAGAAGGATACGGCAATTTCTTAAATAATTGAATGTTTTTCTTTACAAATATACAAATGTCCAAAAATATACATAGAAACAAATGTCAGTATTTTTGGAATGCGTGGCCTTTAGCACTTTGAGAAAAGCGAATGCGCTGTGTCGCCCCTCTAACACTTGTCCTGATGATGGTCTTCAGTCGCGTCCTCAGCCACTCTTATGATAACATACATGCTGTAACGTGATTTAACGAATGCTTGCCTGACGCTAGCTCTCTTTAGTAAGCTCCAGAAAAACTAACAAAAAGTTGTGAAAATGAAGTACAAGTATTTGTCTACTTCAAGAATTGAACTCGGTGTCAAGTCAAGTAATCTCCTTTTCTATTTTCACCTTATGATAGTGAAAAAGTGAACACTTGATACTTATACCAAAGCCCGGGTTTTTTTAATGATATAGGATTGCAAACGAACAAGCGAGTCACCGTTGCCCATGGACAACTTTATTACCAGGGTGTGACAGGCCTTTCAAGGAATGTGGGGAAGGACATGGGGGAAGGAAATGGGGGAGGAAATGGGGGAGGAAATGCGGAGGGGGTGCAATAACAGGTATGCGGCTCTCTCACTCACCGTACGAAGCATAGAAGCGGTTTGTTGTTTGTTTGTTGTTTTTCGTGTGAGTAAGTGGCCCACACTGGTGTCAGATTTTTCAAGCTACATCTGACTTGATGGCAATCAATGATGACAGCCGGAACCAACTGCTTAACATGCTTTCCGAAGCACGGAAGAGCTTGAAAATTGTTTATACCACTTGCGGTCACCCATCACATTGGGGACTGCACCCAGGGTTGCTTTACTTACGTAAGCGCTGTTAATGATTACGACCACTGGATGTTCCACTCAAACGTTGATTTTAAGTATCCCCCGATCTTCTCTCAATAACATTAATTGATTTATCTGGTAGCTAAGGTTTACTCGACATTTTGATTAATAGTCGGACAATATCGGTTATAGATTGGTTCATACAATGAACGACATGATGGAATGTTTTAATAGCATTTTCAACTACAATGTCGGCGGTATTGAAAACTTATCTTCTGGAAGATTGATGGCTTGGACAGCAGACTACTTCTTTTATAAGTTCACTGACGTCTTTTTCGTTCATCGATAAATGTATCTAGTGATTAAATGAGATGGGCTGATTATGCAATATATATTTGCGCTATTGTTGCAACTTTTAAACTTATTTATCTATAAAACGCAAACTTAATTTAGAATTAATTTTAAATCCTTCTCCTTACTAATATTATAAATGCGAAAGTGAGTTTGTTTGTTTGTTATGCTTTCACGCCGTAACTACTTAACCGATCTTTATGAAATTTTTCATACAAGTTCTCTGGAGTACGGAGAAGGACATAGGCTTTTATCACGAGAAAAAGTACTATTCCCGAGGGATCGACATTGACGCGGGCGGAGCCGCGGGCGAATACTAGTCATTAATAAAAATGATTATCATAGTGACAGTTTTAAAACGATAAAGTGAAAAATTCTGACCTACCTAATTTAATCAAATATTGGTTGAAACCAGGTTAGAATCTGCCAGCCTGTTTGATAACTTAGTGTACAACAGTTTTGATAGTCACTTCAAAATACATTACAGTTTTCGTATGATTGACTATTTTTATTTAAGATATATAAAACGTAATGTATTTTGAAGTGACTATCAAAACGTTGTACACTAAGTCAGCAAATAGATCGGCTGGTTTCAACCATTAGTTGATTAAATTAGTTAGTCCTCCTTTTTTTACAATCCGTTGCTATCTCAGCACTTCGGTGTTTCCTTGGTGCCTTGGTGGATACTGGCAAAAACGAAATCAAAATCATGATTGAGTCTTCAGAACATACACAATCATTATATTTGGGTTCGATTTCTCGTCTAGATTTTATGATTTTAAATTAACCTTCTTTGCTTATGCCTACTAACCAATAAGCCTCAAATAACTATAATAGCCTAAAATACAATAAGCCTTAAATAGCTATTCATCATCGAAATTTAAGAGCAACGCTCTTGTCGGTGGAGCTTCCTCCATCTTGGTCTATTCTCTGCCAGTCTTTTCACATCCTGGTACGAAACTCTTACCACTTTTTCCTTTATCTGTTTAAAATAGCTGTGCCTGTTCTTTCCTCTCCCTCTCCTTCCCTCTATTTTGCCTTCTTTAATAGCTATTAGACGAGGCAAAATTATGACGGGACTAACAACACTTTGAAGTTTTACAACAACATCAGTCGTAAAGCGAATCCCCTCTCAACGCGTTTATCGATAATTCAATATCGTTTACGTATTTTATAACTTGGTCCCCAATTTTCGTAAAATTATTTCTTCTAATAAATTCTTGTATCGAATTATATCGCTTGAGACGTTCGTGCGTGAACGTTTCTCATTATTGTAGTCATTCAATAGCGATAAGGCGATTAGAATTCAAAAGGGAAATGGAGTGAAAGATCTGAATGATTGACTCCGGTGTGAAAGGTGTCTCGAAATGTAACGTTAAGCTTTAGTGCTCTGAAGTGATGCTGTCTGGTACATAAGTTATACCGATCGATCCCTTATTGGCCTATTTCTCCTAATTTTAGGATTCGATACTTTCAAGATTTAAAAACATTTATTTAATATAGCATTGGAAACTTATCAACTGTCTTATATTTTGATATTATACCATCAATAGATACACACATTCTGTAAAAAAAAGTATCTTCCTAATCATCATTATTATCATCACAAGAATTTCCAAAATGACTAGTTGGAGGCGGCCTGCTTAAAAATCTGAAAACGAGCCCAAAAATCTTTTCTAGAAAATATTCGTTGCTGGTATAGTATGCATTTTATAATAATTGGATCGACCGCTTTACCACAAACTTTAATTCATAGTGAAGGTTTTTCGTACTACATTTTCACTTTATTCGTGTGCTTATGTGTGCGAGTGAGCGCATGATTGGTTCTGCCCAAAATAGCGTGATTGTAATGACATTTGGTTGGCTTTTTTAATGTGTTTTTGAGCGTGTGTTTGTAATATGCAAATGTAGAGATGAAAAAAGTGGGAGAAAATCGACGACGGTGGTTCTTTTCTAATGTCTTTTCAGTGTTCTGTGAAATGGACTGCCAAGAGGAAGGTTTGAAATTTGGTATTCAAAATTTGCCCGAATTCAAACATATACACATGAAATTTTGATCATTTTTGGACCCTTAAAAGGGTGATTCAGCCAGTTAATATGAACAACTTTTCCTATGGAACCAATGTTGGGAACTCAACATTTTGATACAAAAATATTCAGACATTTGTATAGGAAAGTCATAAAATTTTGGTCCCATAGGAAAAGTTGTTCATATTGACGGGCTTAATTACCTTTTTAAGGGTCCAAAACAATCAAAATTTTACCGTGAATACAAAAACGGCAAGTATAAGAAAGTTTGTAATGGAAGTTATGCCGTAAGTACCGCATTCACGACCACGTGGAGGCACGCGCTTGGAATTAATTCCGAGATTGCATGACTTCAGAAATAGGAGATCATAAAGGCAAGCAGCAGTTCACGAAATATAGTCAGCACTTTTTCTAAGTTATTAATATGTTGGTGAAACAACGCAAAAAATTAAATTACGCCGTAAGAATCGCACTCACAACCACGTGGATTCACGTGTTAGGAATTAATCCCGAGTTTTTACGACTTAAGAGATAGCGGTTCATAAAGGCAAGCAGCAGTTCACAAAATATATTCAGCACTTTTTCTAAATTATTATTGTCGGTGAAACAACGCAAATAATAAAATTACGGCGTAAGAATCACATTCACACAGACGTGGATTCACGTGTTAGGAATTAATCCCGAGTTTTTACGACTTAAGAGATAGCGGTTTATAAAGGCAAGCAGCAGTTCACAAAATATATTCAACACTTTTTCTAAATTATTATTACGTTTGTGAAACAACGCAAATAATAAAATTACGCCGTAAGTATCGCAATTACACGTACAACCACATGGATTCACGTGTAAGGAATTAATCCCGAGATTCTATCTTTAGCAGTTCTTATAGGCAAACAGCAGTTCAAGAATTATGCTCATCTTCTGCACTTTTTCTAAATTATTATTATTATGGTGTAACAAAGCAAGGAAGACATATCAAAGTAAATAAAATTACGTCTTATGTACTACATTCACTTATTAGGAATTAATTCAGAGATTGTATTAGCTCTGTGATAGCAGTTCACAAAGGCAGGCGGCGGTATACGAAATACGCTTATCTTCAGAACTTTGGCTAAATAATTATTGTAGCTAAGCGTGCGCGGAAGAACATTTTTCTTTTCGCAAAATAGGTTTATAAATTCGTTTATTTTCGTATAGGTAAGTTACAAAAGTTACTTAGTACCTTAGACTAATATTTCCCGAGCTGTTTATAGAGATAAGTGTATATTGCTGCTATATAGTAACAGTAATAGACAAATAGAGGGTAGTATTTGGAGAATAAAAAGCCATGTCGAAGTACAAGAACTAGTGAGCGAGCCTAATATTATGGGCGAAGGTAAAGCACACCGTCTTCGCTGGCTCGGCCATGTCGGGAGAATGGAGGAGGATCGTGGGTGAAGAGAGCATACCTGGTACGGCTGATCGGTCGCAGGCCGGTGGGCCGTCCCAGGTATCGCTGGAGTGACGTTGTGACGGCGGACCTGCGCGAGCTGCAAGTTGGCGACAACTGGCGAGAGCTAGCACAGGACCGAAAGCGCTGGCGTTCTCTTGTGCTGGAAGCCAGGACTCATTTTGGGTCGTTGAGCCAGGGTAGTAAGTAGTAAGTAATAGACAATTAGTAAGCAGCCTAGGTTTTCTGCGATGTTCAGTAGTTGAAAATGCCAGTTTATGAGTCATATTGAAGTATACTAAGCTACGAATAAGTATTACATAAACGTAGATACTATCATAAGGTACCATAAGGTCTTATAGACCTGGGCTCTGTTTACCCCGTAAGGGAAAAAGACGTGAGTGTGATGTAGATATTGACGTGATAGTATGTAGATACTATCAGAGGCCATTCAATAATTGCTTAATTTGTTTATCCTTACTAGTGTTGTGCCTTGCTCGAAATTTTCTAAAACGGTGAGAACGGGTCAGAATATTTTTCCGAGAATTGCTTCTTCCTTGTCTCAAGTGCGGGAATTATTGAGAAATACTCGAGAATTATTGGAAATTTCTCGCAAATTACCGTGAGAAGGAATTCGTGAGAACTAAGAATTTATCTTCGGCACAACACTAATCCCTAACTAAGAAAAAATTAATGTTAAAATTGTTTTTTGTTGCGCGGCTACTATGGAACGATTCATTAATAAATTCTTCTTCTTAGTTGGTACATTCTTGCCAGAGCAGTAGTGGTCATCATTGTGAATCACGGTGAGTGATGAACCATCATATAAACGATAGTCATCATCATAAATTCAACATTTATGTACATTATCAGAGCTAATTTTTATCAAAAGGTAATTTCGTGAAAAAGGCCTTCACGGGCCAGGGGATAGTTCGTGCGTAATAATGAATTCGAAGTTTATTATGGAATGTTTCAGTTGTCATTCGTAGCTCTCTTTGTTCATACTTCCAGAATAAAAACGAAACGTAATAAAAAATAATATTCTGCTGTAAAATTCCATGAAACATTTCGACAAAAAAGTGTAATAAAATCAGACAACAATGTAAAAATCAAATAAAGTGACTCGCTGGCTGAACTTTCATACAATAACTTGCAACGAAGCGAGACGAAGCATAGCTTCGCATTTTTGTCGTAAAATTAATCATTCAACAGCAATTATGTCGCGAAATATCTCGGCAAAGTGGACCCGCTTCTTCCATTATTTTCTTTATCCGCGATAAGGCCGAGGTTTGACCTTTAGCGTTTTATAGTCCATCACAACTTGGCATAACAATGTACGTGCCTTCACTACGCGTTTATTATCCAACTGTGGATTGTCGTACTAACTGTGGATAAGTCATTACATACTGTGAAAAAAATAAACTAATGTCATCCTCTTACTTATAGACATGACAAAATCACACTAAATAATAATATACAGGGTGACTGGTAAAACACGTTACATATTGAAAGGGGGCACTCAGTACTTGATTCTCGTTCGAAATAAATAAAAAAATAGGGGCTTAAAAGTTGGCCACATTATCCTATAAAAACAAGACGTGTGAACACTCGCGCTAATTAAAGCGCGCGTACCTGTTTTCGTGTCGGCGGCGGACCGTCTAGCTGGATGCGCGAAGCGAGCGCGCGGTTTCCAAACATTCCGAGACTTGCGGACTAATTTGATAAATTATTTCTTTGAAGATAATAAGTATTTTGTTTGTTTTATATTTTTTAACGTTACGTATCATCTTTATTTAGTATCTCCTTAAGTATGTCGTGTTATTTACCAGTCATGCTGTATATCAAAATGAAAGAACACAATACAAAAGCTCATTGAATAGCTAAGACAGCTGGCTTATTTTTAATTCTTTTAATTAAGTTGACTTTGTGTTAGCGCCAGTACAAAAGAATCAGGACTTTTGAAAGCACTGAAAATCATAAAACATGTTTTGCCTTAAGATGTAAACGATGGTCTCGTCACCGAACAGATTGTCCAATGTTAAGTTATTGTGGTATGTACGTTAATTAGCAAACGTTTTAACATTATTTTCCCAAACCACAGATCCTTAGAAAGCGGAGACGGAGAAGGACATAGGTTATATTTTATCCCGGGAAAAATATTGTTCCCGAGACATCGACATTGACGCAGGTGGAGCCGTGGGCGCAAGCTATTTAAAATATAAAATCTGGCCAAGTCAAATTAGGTTCCAAAGTAGCACTGTACAAAATTTTACTGCAAAAAGCTCTGATGATGTAAAGGCGTACTTATGCCTTTAACCTCTTCCAAGCGACTCTTATGACAGAATAAAAAAGAAACAAACTTTATAACATTTGTTATAGCGGCAATAGATACCCATTCTGTAAAAAATTTAACACTACTGATTACGGTTAAATAGCCGTCGTCCTTTTTTGGCAGAAATAACATTTTGACTCCCTTTGGATATGGAACCCCAAAAAGAACCGATTTCAAAATCGTAATGAATCACACACAACAAATCTCACGCTGATACGCATCGCTTTAACACAGACCGTCGCCTAACATACTACACCGACAATCCACGAGACGCGTATTAAAACCTCCGCCATTCTGTTTGTTTTCCCGACTCCCAAATAACTTCAAACCGCATGTTTTCGCGAATCTGATGCCGCTATTTTCATTTCAAAGACGTATTTTTCTTTGAAAGTTAGGACTTGTACGGTCTCTGATTGAACTCCGATGTTTATTTTTGTTCACAAACAACCTTTTGTTGCAGGTGCGAGGTGGACAACCAATCAGGATTGGAATTTTTTGTGAGTATTGTTGTTGTTCTTGAGTTGTTTGTGAGGATTCTTTTAGATTTTTTGTTGGAGTGGAAAATGCTATGATCGTATTTAAAATGGTATGATGATGTCCGCTAAGATATCAGAACGATTAAATATAAGGTATTGGTATTCAAATACGTCTATGTTATATGAAAGACTTCCCGGTTGAATCCTATTTAGGCGAGCTCCGTGTCGCAGTGGTTCACACGCCAGCCTGCGATACGGAGTGCCCGGGTTCGATCGCCGGTCGGGTCAAGATGGAAAATGATTTTTTTCAGATTAGCCTGGGTCTTGAATGTTTATCTTTAAATGTATTTGTTATAAAATATAGCATTGTTGAGTTAGTATCCCATAACACAAGTCTCGAACTTAATTTGGGGCTAGCTCATCTGTGTGATTTGTCCGTAAAAATTTATATTTATTTATTTATTTCTGACATCCAAGTTAGTTAAGACGATTTCTTGATCTTTTTCAACAATGATGTACATAACTTTAATTCTAGAACTTTTTAAGATATATTTATCGTGTAATTGATTCTAATAATCAACTTTAAATTTTTTACAACTTGCCACTTATTTTTGTATATCATTTAAAGGAACTCACTGGGAAACTAGGTATTTTAGTTTAAGTTACTAAACAGAAATATACTGGACGTCCAATTTTCAATAATAATATATCTTCGAAAAAGTCACTGAAGGCCGCAATGGAAACAAATGACGTCACTAGTGCGCACTCGCGAAGAATACTCGCACATTTGTCATCGCGCGTCGGAATTATTTAGTGCCGAAGTTTCCAACGAGTAGAGGGAAAATATATGTACTGAATAAGTGTAGTAGTCATAATGTGCTCTCCTCGTTGTCGAAATAAATGTAAGTAGGTACGAAGATATCTTTATTGGATTATAGGCGCGATTTACCTATTACACTGAGTGGAATACTAAAGAACTCGCAAAATATTACTACTATTTATCAGTAGTTGCTTACTTATTTTTTTACTTATTTTCTTACTACTCTGTGGAACTTTTCGGAACAAAAGGAGTTTGAAGTTGAAGTCTGATTTTGAGCAATAAAAAAAGTTTTTATTAATATACATAGACGGACGAAAGTGAGAATATGGGCCGAGGCAAAGCTGACGCTTGAGTCCGTCGCAAGTCTCATTGCAGCCAAGGCCTGTACAGTATTTTTCTAAAGTAATGCGCGAGAATTCAAACAGAGTACACAAAGATTTTGTTATCTATATTTATCAAAATCCTTAATAATATTTTTATTTGTAAGAGGCACCATATTTAATTTAACTTGATGTGTTGTATTAATTCGTTTATTTTTATTTAAAGCCTTATTATCTTATTATTGTTTAGTTAAAAAAATAATATATGTTAGCCAGTTAAAATATTAAATAAAGCCGGTAGCAAACCGGTTGTTACATTTATAAATTACACGCCAGATATGAATTTTTAAAGTTTTAAATATTTTCATACATAATTTGCGGGTGTTGATGAACTTTCGTATGTGTTCTCTCGTTCGTCCATCAATGCTTCTTTTAAGGCCATTGCAGTTATGTAGTTTATGATTTATTTTGTTTTCGAGGTTTTGTAGGTATCAATGTGTGGAAATAAAATCAAACAATGACCTTTATTTACATGATAATTTCTTATAAATCGAAGAACGCCGGCTGTACGCACGAAAAAGAGTCACGTACCGTGTGCAAGCGAGAGCGCGGAACAAGCGGTAGAGAGGCACGATCGGCCTAAACGTTCGGCTTGTGACGCATCTATCTCTCTTCCCCGACTTTACAGACAACCAATTTTTGGCACTTTGCCATTGCTTTCCCACTTTGCACTAGCAAATAATACATTGGAACCTTCAAAAAAATAAGTCTATGTTTTCTTAAAAGGCCGTCACCGCTCTGGTCGCACCCCAGGTGTTGCAGTTGTCCATGGGCCATCGGACTCCTCAGAAAAAAAAAGAGCCTAAAACTATAAGACTCAAGCTCTTCGTCAAGCACGTGGGCCTATAGATGGAATAGGAATCAAAATTGTGATAGGTTGATTGCCGCATTGCCTATCATAATGATACCTCTTTCCTTGTTCCCTCGTCCAGCTTCTATAACTGCTAAGAATGAAAAGCAGCTGGTACAATTTATTTTTCTTGTTTTCTAGACTGCATAGAATAGTCTGGAAGACCGAGAACGCGTCTTTAAAACTAAAACTTGCGAGCAAAATAAATATTGGACTGAGTACACATTGAATGTATATGTATAGTGTATGTATATATTTATGTATGTATTATCATGTATAAAAAAATCAGTTTCTTCTTTTCTTCTTTTCGGACCGAATTAACTTTATTATAACCTTTATTTTAACTTTATTATACCTGTTGTTATATTCTTATATTCCTACTACGCTCAGGTTGCCTGGAAGAAATTGCATTTAGCGATAAGGCTGCCTATTGTTTTTCTCAATTTGTTACATATTAAAAAAAAATATATTGACTGTACTTTGTTCTCTTCTTGTGTCGGAGTGAAAAGAATCCCTCCTAAATATGCAGCTAATGATTTCCCGCAACGCGTATTTACATAACGACTTTAGAATGTTGCCGAGATGTAAATCACCACAGTTTTGTCTTGCTAAGTGAACACGGGACCGTTTACTTACTTCTAAGGCGGTTATGTCACAAAAATGTAAGCTGTTTACCCAATAGGCTCCAAAAGGAGGGTTTTATTTTTTACCTGGTAAGACTAGGTCGAATTATAATATTACTAGTTTTCGCCCGCGGCTCCGCTCTGTCGATCCCTCGGCGACAATACTTTTTTCCGGGATAAAATGTACCGTAGTCCTTTTCCGTAACCCAGATAACGTATAAGCAAAACTTCATAAAGATCGGTTCAGTTACAACGGCGTGAAAGCGTAACAAACATACAAACTCACTTCCGCATTTATAATATTAGTACGGATAGGAAGTAAAACTAATAGTTGGTAAAGGTAAAGAGGGAGGAGAAATAAGTAAAACTGGGTTAAGTTTATCGAACTACTTTTATGAAGGGACTTTAGTCATACTCACAAGGCTTATCTATATCTATACTATAATATTATAAAGCTAAAGAGTTTGTTTGTATGTTTATTGTTTGAATGCGCTAATCTCAGGAACTACTGTTCAAATTGGAAAATTCCTTTTGTGTTGGATAGTCCATTTTATGAGGAAGGCTTTAGGCTATAAAACATCACGCTACGACCAATAGGAGCGAAGCATCAATAAAAAATGTTTTGAAAACGGGGGAAAATTATTCATCTATATTAATAAAAAATGGAATTAATCATAATAACAGAAATTGCCGCGGACAAAGTCGCGTGCAACAGCTAGTTAGCAATAAAAATAGTACCTAATTAAATGTAGTAAACCCTACGTTGACAACATAAAGCAGATTACTGGTAAGAACTGTATTGCGAAGGCTAGGGATAGAGGAGGCGTAAACAAAAGGAGGCTTATACCTAGCAATTGGTCTAGTAAAGCTGACGATGATGATGAATTAGATGTACGCAAAGGAATGCCTGAACATGTATCATGTGGTCTTATAGACCTAAGCTCTGTCTACCCCGCAAGGGAAAGAGACATGATACTATGTATGTATTTAGAGATGAATGGGGAACCCAGGGGGAGGCCGTTGTCCAGAAGTGGGAGTCAACACAGACATCGGAAAAAAAGTTTGATTATAGGTGCTGTGTTTCATAGCTGGGCAAACCTCTGCCCTTACTGTTTGACTTCTTTCTATGCACTCTACAGTCACCAAACCATAGATTCGGCTTGGGTCAATCTCCACTTCATCGTCGAAGCATCACGTTTTTTTAGAAGCTAAAATATCTGTATTCAAAGTACGCTTCTATTTACATAATGGCTTTAAAAAGTAAGCTAAAATGTAAAAGACCTGAGTTTTGTCTCGCAAAGTGGACACGAAACGCTTTTTAACGACTTTATTCTTTAACATTTATTTAGCATAAAGTAGGTTTTAGAAAAGAGAAAGTTGCCAACGACACTGGAAACTATTTTTAAAACTTAATTAGTAAGTAGTGTGGATTAAAATATGCGAATGAAGAAACTTTTTGGGTTTTCAATATTTCTAGGTATATTTTAATAGCTACTTGATCTTAGAACATTTATACATTTTGTCCCATATGACAATTCTACCTACTTAAATACCCACTGGATGAAACATGAGTTAAAAGTATAAAAACTTTTTAAAAACAAACTTTTACACTTCTTTTTTCTTTACTGCTATTTTACTTTACAGCTATATAGTATATATTTTTCATAGCACTTTCTGTTTCCAGTTATTTTCAGTGAGCCCTTTATTTAGATATCCTATTGTCGAAGTGCAATAAAAAATAGCTAGTCTAAAAAATCTTGGGTGTTCCGCTGTGTTGGATTTATAATAGCCGCTAACCAACCATTATTATCCAAAATAAATAAATATACAATTTTAGCTCAATCGATGGAAGATATCTGCTACAAAATTAAGTTCTATTATTCTTATCCAAAATCAAAGTCAAAGTCAAAAGTCAAAGATTTTTATTCAAAATTGGATACATGTATCTCTTTTTGAACGTCATATTTTTATTAAATTACCTTACTAATATTATAAATGCGAAAGTGAGTTTGTTTGTTTATTTGTTTGTTTGTTTGTTACGCTTTCACGCCGTAACTACTGAACCGATCATCATGAAATTTTGCATACAAGTTCTCTGGAGTGCGGAGAAGGACATAGGCTACCTTTTATCCCGGGAAAAAGTACTATTCCCGAGGGATCGACATTGACGCGGGCGGAGTCGCAGGCGAAAGCTAGTTTATTTATAAAATAATGAAAAGGTCATAAGAGCACCCTAGGAATTAAAAAAAACAGCGAGTCGCACTCCGGGTGTCCTGGCAGAAGTGAAAACTCCGCGCGGTAAAAAGAGAGGGGGATATTACTTTCTCTCCTACGCCGCGCCGGCGGTCTCAGGTCACGTGTCCGTCTTACGAACTTTCGATCAGGTCACGTGTCCTGACGCGAGTTTTAAATTTTTTACCCATCCCGCCGATAAAGAAGTTTTCACATCAAAAATGCCTGCATACAGAAATATATGATCGAAGCATTGCATATTTCCTTTTATACGAGTATAACTTAACATTATGAATCGTATTACTATTAGTCTGGATCTGTACTCATTGAACATGATCTGTAACCGACATTATTACACTCGAACCTTTTTTTGTGTCCATTAATTACCTCTTAACGAACCCTTTCTCAGATATCAACCCAGCCCTATCGATTCATCCAATCGAGTTACAAGCGTTCGGAGCAATGATAATAGACAGAAGGAGATATTCACCTTGGACTTTCATATTTTAACAGCAGGGAAAGCCGTTCTGCTTCTTCTCATTTGTTTTAAAACCATTAAAGTCTGTTTCCGTGTTCCAGTGGTTAAGGCGTTCGCCTGTGACCCGGGGGTCGTGGGTTCGATTCCCACGGGAAGCATACTTTGTTTAGTTGTTTCCATTGCAAGCTTGACTCAACTGATTGTCTAATTATAAAGATCATTCCGTGCTTCGGAAGGCACGTTAAGCCGTTTGTCCCGGCTGCCATCTTGTAGTCGTTAAAGGATGATTCCTTTCCGTCAGAGGCCGAGAGGCGGTTCCGAAGAACTCTGACATCAGGGTGTGCATGTCGATTGACTATGTCACTTATACGAAATGAATGAATGACTCCATTAAATGCTCCTTTATTTAACTCTTCAACGATGGTCTTTTATTGAGAAATGTTGGTAATTCTGTGAGGAAATTCACATACACGTATATGCGTAATAACATGTATTGACAATACCTACTGTATATAATATTACATATTTGGTAGTTCTGTGAGGATTACCAATATTATTCTGTGAATGCAATATATGTCTTATTTTAAGCATATCAGTGTAATGGTGAAAAAGGTGGTCAAGATTTAATGCTGCTTCCAAAAGATTTTGGTCTAGTTATAGTAATGAATAAAATAAATATATACGGACAAATCACACAGATTGAGCTAGCCCCAACGTCAGACTTGTGTTATGGGATACTAACTCAACGATACTATATTTTATAACAAACACATTTATAGATAAACATCTAAGACCCAGTCCAATCTGAAAAAGATCATTTTCCATCTTGACCTGACCGGGGATCGAACCCATCACCCTCGTGTCACAGGCTAGCGTGATAACCACTGCGCCACGGAGCTCGTCAAAATAAAATAATGTAATATAATATAGCCAAAATAATTTAATAATTAAATAAACATATGATATTTTTTCTATATCTCCTTCCATCTCTGACTAATATCCAGCCAGTTCCATCGAAGATAGCGCAAATCACTCAATCGAGGTCATGGCCTAATTTCCTAAGAGTTTTGAGGCCACATCCAATTTTTTCATGTCATCCTTCTTGTCATTCGTTCTGCCAGTCTAGTGAAGAAAAATAAATTAGAAGTATTCAATCCGTTTGAAAAATGTTTAGTGCACTCACAAGTTCTTGTATAAATATAGCTATCTCTTGTGGGTTGTCGAGAAAATTGGTTTATTTATTTTATTCAACAAATAAAAGAAGAGAAATAGGTTTTCTTGTAGCATTGATTTATATCTATTTATTTATGTACACATTAAGTGGCTAACACCGGTGTCAGATTTTTCGAGCTGTTAAAAGCATCTGTAGCTTAACGACTGAAATAAAATTAAATATTTCAATATATTTCATTTCATTTCTTTTAATTTCGTTTCGTTTAGTTTCGCATTTCGTTTCGTTTCATTTCTTTTCTTTTTATATCATTTCACTTGATTTCACTGCAATTCGTTTCATTACTATTCCGACCAAAACCATTCAGTCTAAAATCACATATTTACAAATTATGAACGGTAAAATGAAGTGTATTTTATAAGAAAAGACGTAAATATTGTCAAAATTGGTGTGAACGAATGTTTTGACCTTTTGTGGTGGAACAGAGAGGACTTCACTAGTCATAGTCAGGCAGGCGTATGTTACTCCTAAGTTAAACATGTGGCGTCAGAATACAACACATTTAGTCGCTGTGCAGACATGTTAAGTTACTGAATCACTCGCTATTCCATTAAGTTACTAACTTGTTATCATTGAATGGCACCTTGACATGTGGCCTGATTAACATGGTGTATATAAATCACATTTAACCTTTGTTGGATGCTTTGTGTTATTGTAAGTTGCAGGTGATACAGATGTGAGAGGGTTAAAGGGATTCTATTAATACAGAGGGTACTTTTAGCTCTGTGGCCTAGTCGATGCGGCTAGCAACCTATCACTATTTTGATTCCTTTTTCTACCTAATACCCACCAACATGCTAAACGTGGCCTTCAGGAGAGCGCTGTCTACCCCGCAAAGGAAAAAGACGTGATACTATGTATGTATGTACTGTGGCCTAGTGCTCCTGCCAGGCTGCCACACTGGTCCTGAGTTCGATCCCCAGTCAAAATAAGGCTTTCAATAGCTATTTAAAGAGGAAATGCCGCTGCAGTAATTGGAACCTTTGAGCCAGGTACATTATTGATTGAATATTTGTGAAAGTACTTAAAAAGTTTAATATTTTGATTTGTAACAGATATTTTGCAAAAAGGCCATATTATATTATTCATACGATACATATAGTAGTACTTTTAGTTTATGAGGATATAATTCTAATAAAAAGGTTTTCAGATTGGCCTGGGTTTTGGACTTTTATCTTTATATGTATATGTTATAAAAAATAGTATCACTGAGTTAGTGTCCCATTCTTACTCCCAGCAGGATCTTAATGAGGCAAACGAACGGCAAATCATGGTAGCAAAACACTGGTCGAAATTTATTTAAAATGTATGTCTAGCCATTTTACAACTCGATAAAAGAAGAAGTGTGCCATTACAGAAACCTCGAACGTACAGTCAGGGGTCATAAGTGCAGTCACACTCTAATGTCCATATTGCATTGCACGGTCCGATGCAATCTATGTGTGAGTGTTATTTCAACACACACTATGATGCGTCATAAAGAATAACAAGCTGTAAAATGTGAATGTGTTTGTTAATATTAACGTTGGTCTAACTAACTAGTCTTATTATAAAACGAGAAGGTACACAAATAAATTTTTTTAACATCAAAGTGTTGCTATATTTCGACACTTCTCATCATAAGATTTTGGTGTAGTAGATAAGATAACCAGCTGATGATCCAAATGGCGTCGGTTCATATCTCACAGTCATGTTAAGATATAGAAAATTTAATTTTACCAACGAGATTTTTAATAGATAATTTTTGTTTTTTAGTAAAGAGAAATTATATCTACAAAAATATGTCGAGGTTTAAATAAATAAAAATCGTAATACTAGATCATAAAGTTTTATTTATCAAAATGTCGAGTAGTTATTAGATGAAGTCTGATTATGAAATAATGGTTTATTTTCATTACAATTTGTCTTCATACACTTTTTACAACAACTCTATGGATTGAAGTTAAGCTTAAGTATTCGTTTTCTCGAGGAAAAGAGGATTGAAGCTTAATCTCATTCTTACAATATAAACAGCACTATCCCCTGAAAAAAGTATAATATTAAACGTAAAAAAAAAACATTTTTTTTAATATTTCGTGTAGCCTTCATATAATCAATGCAACTTTGAAGACGGCGCCACGATATTTCTCTTCAGGAGATCGTGCTGGCCACGGAATAACTAATTTCTGTTTGTTCTCTAAACCATCTATTAATAATTCTTGCACGGTATATGGGACAATCATCTTGAACCAAATTAAATTCACTAACACTTTCTACGGGGTAAACACTTTGCACTAGATAGCATGACGTCGTTCAACACTTCCACATAATTAGAGCTATAGGCTCGCGTAGATATAAACTCCAACTCGGCCGGCCCTTGTGCACTTATCCAGCCTCACATATTTACACATATACGACCAGATTCCGAGTTCACACATTGGTTTCCACATATTGTGTATTGTTTTTACACCATAAATAAAGTCTTCCTTTTCAACCGACTTTTTTTCAAACTTCCTTCGTCTTGATGACCATTTGACGAATCATCCAACGACGCTCAGTATTTCTCTAAAAAGAAAAATATAATTTTATTCTCGTCACAAAAAAGAGCAATATTGTTACTTTGACTTAACCGCAGCCCAACCCTAAAATGATAAAATGGGAACTCACGCTTAAACCACTTAAATTTCCTCGGAAATTTGAGATAGTTAAGAGCATTTCTATGCCAGGTCACAATATTAGCACTAGCTTCCATATTATATTGGCTTGCGTATTGACGATAAATAAGCAAATCACATAGCACAACCGCTCGTTTCCAAGTTCACGTCAGACGGCAGGTTATTGTAGCCAACAATTATAATTATTTTACTACCACCCTCAACTTTTTAGTTGGAGTTAAAATGTTATAAGACTTGTAATTTTATTCGTAGCTTGCTAATAATATTACAAAGAACTGCGAAATCACCGCAATCTGTGACAATATAGGATTTTAAAACATAAAAAGTTTTATTCACTGACCGTGATTCGAACTCATGTCGAATAGTTTGTTGCGCATTACCATTCAATGGTCTTAACCACTAGTCCAGGCACACTTTATTATGAAGTTTAAAATTAAGAGTTGCTTTTCCAAAGACTGTATGAATTAATTAGTTATCTCTTTCTTGTTGGGTTATATTGAAAGAGTGCGATATATAAATGTGCGCTTGTGTGCTTATGAATGAAGAAGAAGGTCGTAACTGCCAATATTTGTTCATACTATTGCGTTAGGAAACTGTGACTGCAATTATGACGCCGACCGTACTTTGGGTGTAGCTCAATCTCTGTGATTCAGTAAAAAAATGGGACGAGTATGCGTACCAATTATCACAGTTTTCCTCAAGAACCAAGGTCGCGTGAAATTGTAGAGTCATTGACAATATTCGTCGTTTCTTTGTCATACTCGTAATGATGTGAGAACGATCTAGCTTTTAAAACAGCACCCTCAATGTCTCATTAGTCTTGAGTCATACCCTGATATAATAACAAAAGCTTCAAATTCCATACGAATTATTTTTCATGGATCTTGAATATAAATATGCTTGGATTCTCGTTCTATAGTTACTTAACGTCATGCCTAGTAACTCTGACCACCGATATTTTTTGGAAGGGTAAAAATTTTCTCTTTCACGTCATCATCATCATCTCAGCCACAAGAAGTCCACTGCTGATTGTGCGGTCCACTGCTGAAAGTGAAGATTTTTTAATACGACCGGTTGGAAGTATGCTGCATCCAGCGTCTTCCTGTGACCTTAGTTAGGTCGTCCGACCACCTAGTCGGTGGGTGTCCAACGCTGCGCTTTCATATAGATTTTATTAATAACTGGGCTCCGTTCGCATGAATGACGATCCTTCATGAACGGTACCTTTTGCCGAATCAAAAAGTAGCCTTCCTTCTCTCTTATGCCTCAAACTTACCATACCATATTTCATTTCAATCCGTTCAGTGGTTGAATCGAAAACCAGTTAACAGGCAGACAGAGTTCGCACTACGTATTTGGATATAGACTTTTATATTAACGAGACACTGTCAAATACTTCCTATTTATGATATAAGTATTATGAAGGTACTGCTGAAATTGTGGAAATTGTCGTGTTTTCAAATCACTAGTACTATGCGCTGAATCAATTAAATACATCAAAACTACTTGTATAACTTAGGTCGATCCTTACACAAAATCCCCCCTTGTTGGAATTTAAAAAAGACACATATGAAATTTAAAAACGGTATATACAACGTGATTTTGAACCCCCTAGCTATATTGAAATCTGGGAATCAGAATCCCTAATGGAATACAAAATTGTAAGAAAAAAAAGGTGAAAAACGAAAAAATAAATTTAACCTTTTTATAGAAATTAATTAAAAAAAAAATACATGATGACTGCCTTATCTATAATGCAATTATAATCAAAAGTTTCAAGGATAATTTAATGTATTTGGTGAATACTGCTGTATACCGAGTAAATTAGTCGTGATTTGGGGGCAACTTTGCAATTTTTTTCTATCAAGAAAATTTAACGCAATCGTGTTTTTGAGTCAGTTACCAGAGTTAGTCCTGAACTTTGCTGCATTATTATTCCAACTTGAGTATTGATATTACAGACAATCATGCAAAGCAGTGTGAGGTAGTACGAGCCCTTAAATATCTTTGGTTCTGGTGTTGCCATGGTGTTACATAAATCATGTAACCTTTGTCAGGTGATTTGTATTATTGTAAGACGTATGTGATCCAAAGGGTGAAAGGGATTCTTACTCGTAATAGGGCGTAGGTGTCTATTGTGTGTAGCTTATCGTATATTATGAGACGCGGGCGACATGTGTAAAATATGTAGGGATGAAGTCCACTAAATTCCAATTATTTTTAAACTATGTCCAATAGGCTAGTTTCCTGGGTCGTAATAATAACATAACAATTAGTCCGTCAGTTAGATAATCAAAAATTATTGGACACGTATTTTTTCTTTTGTCAAATAAACAATAAATAATAAAGATAAAGCGCGTCAAAGTTCAGGAGTGGGGGCTCATGACGTCAAAGTTTGCTAAAAATTTTAGCAAACTATGACGTCACACGGAACTTCAAAGGGCTATATCTTTATAATTTTTTGTTTAATCAACAAAAAAAAAAAATTAGTGTCCAATGTTTTTTTAATATCTAACTGACGGACTAATAATATTTTTTTAGGAAACCAGCCTATTGTGTGTTTTGACAAAATGCTTGCGCCTCTTATAAAATTATTTCGTGTGCCTCCGTAGGCCAAATTCTCTGTCTGCTCTAGCCAAGTATGGCTCCGGTAGTACAGAGAGGGCATGTTCCTACAGTGGAGACTTAAAAGACCTGATGATGATGATGATGATGTGTGCTTCCGCCGCCAGGTATTGTCTGTATTCTGCATATAAACTATTGAAGGACAACGCGCACCATACTGTTTCTTCTTTCACGCCCGCCACCAATAGTACTGCTTCCGTGGTCCAGTGGTTAAGAGCCCGACATATGCCAGGCGGCGTGGCGATACAAACGCGGATGGTCTAAACGCGTTGGCTACTTTGGATATTTTCGTTTTTTAGGAATATTCAAGGGTTATTCGAAAAAGAAAAACATATGATGGCTGCCTTATCTGTAATGCAATAATAATCAAAAGTTTCAAGGTTAATTTTAATGTATTTGGTGAATAATGCTATATACCGAGTAAATTAGACGTGATTTGGAGGCAACTTTGCAATTTTTTTCTATCGAGAAAATTTAACGCAATCGTGTTTTTGAGTCATATAGTTACCAGAGTTAGTCTTGAACTTTGCTGCATTTTTATTTCAACTTGAGTATTTAATTATTGCTGATATAACAGTCAATCATGCAAAGCAGTGTGAGGTAGTACGGCCCCTTAAGGCGTTTGCCTATAGACCCGGCGGTCGTGGGTTCTATTACCATGGGAAGCATACTTTCTTTAGATGTTTCCAGTTTGGTTAGGACATTGCAGGCTTGAAACACCTGATTGTCTGATAATGAAAATGTTTCCGTGCTTTGGAAGGCACGTTAAGCCATTGGTCCCGGCTGCCACTTGGAAGTCGTTAAAGGAACTACGTCAGAGGCTGAGAGGCGGTTCCAAAGAACTCTGACACCAGGGTGTACATGGTCGATTGACCGTGGCACCTACTCGAAATGATGATGACCAATAGTAAATGCATGCAAACTTCAGGCAAAACCTGAAGATACCTCCTGTAGATGCGAAACGCGTGTCCTAGCACGACGGCCGATGTTGCTGCAGTTTCAACGGATGCAACAAAATTGTTGCTACGCATGTTAAGCAACATGGGCGTGGTCCCCACAAAGATGGGTGACCATAAATGACACAATTTTTTTTCGAGACCCTCCATGGTACGGAAAACCTTAACCCGTTGGTCAAGGTTTTCATCACTTGATCACCGTAGTCAAGCTATGTCAGATGCCTGTAGGCAACATAAAAGTCTGACACCAGTGTTGACCACACATGAAAAGCAAGCAACTAACATTCGTCCATGGCTCCACGTCAATGCCAATCCGTCGGGTACTTATTTTTTGGATAAAAGGTAGCCTAGCGTAACAAACAAACAAATAAATTGTTTTGATTCAGGTAATAGATTCAGGTGTTACTCTGCGGAAGTCAAAGCTACATTTACTTTGAGATAATTTACTTTGCGTGCTTCCGCCACCAGTTAGTTCATGCAAACTATTGCTGGCCAGCGCCGACCCACTACTATTAGTCCCTTCAAACAACGATCCGTTGCTTGTCATTCGAACGACCAACATCAAGGTTTCACTGCTAGAAAATGCCTCATGTAGAGGCGAAACACGTGTCGCGAGCACGACGGCCGATATTGCTGCTGCCTCAACGGATGCAACAGTATCGACCAGGGTTGCATGCATCAGCTATTGGTGGAGGGCATGAAAGGACTAACAATAGTGGGTGGGCGTTGCCCACCCACTATTGTTAGTCCTTTCATGCCCGCAATAGTTTGCATGAACTAGCTGGTGGCGAAAGCACCCAAAGTAAATTATCTTATTACTAATTATAAGTCCAACTGATCCGTTTTGTGATGCAATTATCTTATTTTCGAAGATTTCAGATATTATTTTGTAAAAACAATCTCTCTTGAGTGTCAACAATGATTGATTACTTCCACTTAAAAATCTTTTCTCTGCGCCCCTAAATGACTTATTATCCCTCCATATCTTTCCACCCGCTGATCACGTTCTGAATTCCCCTTAATAATTTGTCCGCGGACATTAGACTCAGTAATTTGACGAAAAAACTTTTTGGACGCAATGAAAAGCCGCGTCATTAAGAAGTTTTGCATATTTCATGGTGGTCTAGGAGAAAAGAAAAAGCGTATTATGTACTGCTTCTCTTTCCGCATAAATCAAAAAAGCCTATACTATGGGCGAAAATCTGAGGAAATATGTTGGTAGGCCATGCGGCTAGCAACCTATTACTATTTTGATTCCGTTTTCCACCTCATACCCACCGACGTGCTAACGTAGCTTCTAGGGTCGTCCAGGGAAGTAAAACACTCTCTCAGAAAATCGAAGTTTGAGTATAAGCTTTATAAACGATAAAGTATGCTTTGTTCGGTGAGCGACAGAGCCGGAGACCCTCCCTCCCCAATTCTCTACCGTTCATATCGTCCCCCTATGTCCTTCGCCCAAGCGTTGATCGCTTACCATCGGGTGACTCGCATGGTCGTTTGCCGTCCTATATTATTAAAATAAAGTACCGGCTAGGGTTGCATATCAACTGTTAGTGGTGATCATGAAGTGACGAACAGTATTATGCCAACAATAGTTTGCATGAACTAACTGGTGGCGCAACCACACAAAGAAATTTAAATCAAAGTACATATAACTTTGACTGCCTCAAGGAAACGCCTGCCACAATTTATCATCTAAATCTATCTTTCTATATATCCAAGACCCTAAAGTTACAGAAATTCTTAGAAAAGCGCGCCAAATTGACGAAAAAAATGTCGCCAAAAAGTTTGATTAATTATCTTTGGAAGCAATGAAAAGTGATAAGTGTCGTTACGAAGTTGCTTCATTGTGTTAAATTAGATCGTCTTTATTATGAAGACTTTGGAAGAGCGAAATATATCATCTGGAGACTGGTGGGTGGTGATGGAAGAGGCGTTTATGAAGTTATTTGTTTGAAAAGTACTTCTTTAAGAAAATGGTGGTGTCGGGAGATGCCGATAGAACCGAGCTAGATGAGATTTTACCAGTGATAATCTATGTGATGACGGTGACAATCAATCCATGATTCTTCTTTTGTTGTTCTGGTGCCCTAACTATCACGCTACCTACAGAGTTGAAAACCTCAATGTGGCCAATGATAGGGCAATTAGCATGGCCAAATATTACAAAAAATACATCTTAAAGAAACCATTTCGACTCGACAAGAAGAAGGCAGAAAAATGATAATGCTCCTTTTTTATAACATATTGAATTTTCAAAGATGTATCCATCCTATCCGATGATAAGGATGATGTGCTGAATTAGGTATGTGACGACCTCTTCAATCGCCACAAGAATTATGCCAAAGACTTAACAATAACTAAAAAACCACATCATAAGATGGCGCTGAGCGATTTTGAAACGCGCAAACAAAGTTTCAACGATCTGGGACATAAATATAACCTCCTACGTAACATAGTCGGAGCCGTACGGTCCCCTGGGCGCACACCTTGCCTAGCGGGAAGATGTTTCCTTTGTGGCACTCAAGCATACCACCCCGCTCTCGCTTAGTAAATGTTTGTAAATCTTTCAATTCTGCTGACAAAATATGTAATAGTTACGTAGAATAGGTAATTTATTTAATCATAAGGCGGTCTATCGAATAGGCGAATAAAGTAATTCATCATCATTTCGTGTAGGTAACACGATCAATTGACCATACACACCCTGGTGTCAGAGTTATTCGGAACCACCTCTCGGCCTTCGACGTGGCCTCTGACGTTAACGACTACTGGATGGCAGCCGGGATCAACGGCTTAACGTGATTTCCGAAGCATGGAAATATAGTAATTGTTAACACCATATTAATGTGTATGTGACATATAAATAATAATACAGGAATATTAAAAAAACAAACAAGAACATAAATAATGATTTGCATGAGATTATCGTGGCTCCTTTGGATAGTTCTGTAAGTCCATTGGTTTCTATTAAACAATTGTTAAGCTAAGTCAAATGCTTGTAGGCTGCTCGAAAAGTATAAAACCAGTGTTGGCCACTAACACACTTGACAAGAAAACCTTAAGACCTATTCCGATAGCAACAAATAGACACTTGTTCAAAGCGACACGTATTACATTATTCATGTGAGACCACCGACGTCTGTCTCCTTGTACATAGTAATACACGTTACAAACTAGAGAGAGAAAATAGTCGTCGAGATGGGAACCTCGTTTTTAAGACCAGTTCTATGATATATTTTATTAAATTTGTTAAAACTTTTCCCAGCTTTTTTAGCCTAAAGGTATTTTAAGCTGCTAGTCCCAGCTGTCATCGTTATATGAAAGATGTTTAGCTATTTCAGGAAACTTTAGGCAGCTCAAAAATCTGATACTCATCATCATTTCGTGTAGGTGACACGGTCAATAGATCATGCACACCCTGGTGTCAAAGTTCATCATATAAACAATAAAACTACTACTGGAGGGACTGTACGATTTGTAAATATATATTTTTAAGTAGGTTATTTTTTTGTATTATTTTAGTTTCGTCTTTTTAAGTAGTTTAAATAAGTATCCATGTCTAAAGGTAATATTAAGTATATAATGTTGTTTTTAAAAATCTAATCGACAATAAGATATTTATTTAAGCATCTGTCTCGAAATAGTTTAGGACTCAATCAGTCACAGGAAATTTAGCGAATTGCTGTCTCAAAATTGTGTCATACTACTACTAATAATATTACTGTTTTGTCTTCCGGCCAGGTCAAGATGGAAAACGATCTCTTTCAGATTAACCTCGGTCTCTGTTTACAACTTTATGTGGGGTAGCTCAATTTCTATGATATATTTATTTATTAAAAGGTAGTATCAAAAATACCATAGAGATATGGTGCGAAAATGATAACAGGGGATTAAGATTAAAGTGAGAAATTGAATTTTATAAATAATACACAAAATACACATAGGCACGTAGGGACCAAGTCTGGATTGAGTTTCTTTCGGCGTATTCTTCTCACCAGTGGTCGTTCCGAAACGCTAGTAGTATTTCCGAATGTAAAAATAATTTAATATTTCAACATGTGACTCCGCTTACAATCATTGATACATTTAAAAGCTTAAATAATAAAAAAACTGGAGATTTGTGGGACATCTCGGTATCCGTCATAAGTAATATCATTGATGTAATAGCACCTTACTTAGCTTCTATTTTTAATAAATGTTTAGATACCGGTACTTTTCCAGACTTGATGAAGCTGAGTAAAGTTATACCATTATATAAATCAGGGGATAAAAGTAATCCCACAAACTACCGGCCCATTTCCATTCTACCAGTTCTCAGTAAAATATTTGAAAAATTGATTTTCAATCAATTATTGTCTTTTTTTAATAAAAATGATCATTTTCATAGTGAACAGTATGGATTAACTAAGGGTCGGTCAACAACTGACGCAGGTGTAGCTCTTTTAAAACATATCTATGAAGCTTGGGAGGGAAAACAGAATGCTATTGGTGCTTTTTGTGATCTTTCTAAAGCATTTGACTGCGTAGATCACAATACCCTTATATCCAAGCTGAAACACTATGGAATCAAAGGTAAATCTCTCGACTTAATCAAATCGTACTTGAGTAGCCGAATTCAAAAAGTTAGTTTAGATGGGATTCAATCTTCCGGATCATGTATTAGGATGGGTGTACCTCAGGGCTCTATCCTAGGGCCTCTTCTGTTCCTTATATACATTAATGATTTACCGTACTATATTAACACATGCAAGGCTGTACTATTTGCCGATGATACATCTCTCATCTTCTGAGTAGATAGGAATACGCCATAACATTCATTTATATAAAAAAAAACTGTGATATACATAGCAGAAACACTAGAAATAAAAATAAATTATTTACACCAGCATTGCGATTGCAGAAAACTATGGATTCTTTTTTGGGTCTTGGAGTACGCTTCTATAATAGAATTCCCGCAGAAATATTAGGTCTGCCATTAATTCAGTTTAAAACGGCTGTAAAAAATCATTTACTTAAAAGGGCTTATTATTGTATAAAAGATTATTTATTCGATAAAAATGCTTGGTAATAATTTAAATGTATATTTTAATGTACTTTAATTTAATTTTTGTAAAATATATTGTTATATTCGAGCCCTTCAGGCACATAGAGACCAAGACTGAACTGAGTTTCTTTCGGCGTATTCTTCTCAGCAGTGGTCATTCCGAAACGCTAGTAGTTTTTCGATTTAACAAACATAAAAGAAAGAAAAAGAAACAACAGAAACATATGACGTTCAAAAAGCGATACATGTATCCTACTTTGAATAAAAATTATTCATTTTCATTTTCATTTTTTTCAATTTTGCATATTTTAAAAAATATTTAAGAAATAAAAATATGACGTTCTAAAAGAGATACATGTATCCAATTTTGAATAAAAATCTTTGACTTTTGACACATTGAAACAAAATATACATTATCAGTCATTGACAGATGCTATAAATTACGCGAAAGAAGTCACGGGAATAAGTTAGTGATGACTAATTCCCATACGTATAAGGCAACATAGACGACGTGTTCTGAAACCAGCGCTCGCATGAATAATGTAGGCGTCGCCGCTCGTGACAAGTTGGAGCAATTGGCCGTCTCAAGACTGGGCCACCTAGAAATACTAACTTGATCTATTTGAGCTTCCAATGTTTCGAAACCCGGGCTTGATTTAAAACAACATTAGTTCATGCGTGCGGATCTCTTTTGCCCAATCTCGCTGTTAAATACATACATAATATCACGTCTTTGTCTCTTCCGGAATAGACAGAGACTACGGACAAAAGAACTGAAGACCACGCTAAGCGTGTTGGTGGACGTATAAGGAATTAAAATAATGATGGGTTGCTAGCAGCATCGTCCATAAATATGATTCCTTAGATTTTCGCTCAATTCTTTTGCAAGCTTTTACGTTCTGCGTGGAAAGAGAAGCAGCTGGTACATTCTTTGTTTTTTATTTTCTCCCAGACCAGCATGCTGTTAAATGATTGGCTTAATGAGGGTTGTGTCAGTAGTCTGCTTGCCTGACATAAAACATTGTAGACTTACTTTTTTTTTTATTGACATTAAGTTTGAATAAGTTTCGAATGGTCTAAACTAATTCAAACAATACAACTCGTCTAACTCGCTTGTGATCTAAAAATCAATTGGTCACAATCGTAAATAGTCTACGGTAGTCATAGTGTAAATGAATATATATGATATCTCTTATCTTCGAATCGGAAGCACGCCTATCCTTTGGGTTATTTTGTACTAAATGAATATCAAAATAATTCGTTTTTCTGCCTTGTTCGGTTAAAAGATTTAAATAAAGCTTTGGATGCCAAAAATATTCATAAGTACCGGAAAAAAACTATATGAAGCACTAATACTGACAAGTGGAATTATTTTTAATGATATTATTGATGATATGACGTCGTATATTGAAACAAACGTGTTTATAACAACCCTAACGTATATCAACCCGCGTCTTTGAAATCGCTGGCAAAAGCTAGAAGGTACAATAAAAGACGAAGCAGACCTAATTGCTGGGTAATTGGAAGTAAAAAGGGTTATCTTTGTGGATTCCAGCGCTTTAGGGCTGGAATCCACAAAGATAACCCTGCTTTAGGGTCAAGTTTAAAGGGACAGAGTTCAAGTTTTCGTAATATATATATTTAAGAACAATACCTTTTATACAATTGTATTCCCGAATCGATACGACATTGGAACCTTCAAAAATAGAGTTTGTTTTCTTAAAAGGCCGGCAACGCTCTTGTCACACCACAGGTGCTGCAGTAGTCTATGGGCAGCGGTGATCGCTTACCATCAGGTGACTCGCTTGCTCTTTTGCCGACCTATGTCATAAAAAAAATTGTATAAACAAATGACCTAACAAGAAAATAATTCGATCTGGGGGCACGGCCGTGCCCCCACCAAGTCGAGCAAAAAAGCGTCACGGCCGTACCATCCTTTACTCGAAGCAATTCAGACCATTTTCGACCCCCTGTAACTTCGTTGTGGATAAAACTAGAAGACTGAAATTTTCAGTAACCATGCAGGCATTGTAAAGACACGTATATTTCAAATTTCATTCAATTTGAACCAGTATTTTTAAGAATTAAACCGGGTCAAATTTCTTGATTTTGTCACTCACTGACTCACCGATCATCAAAATTCTAAGGCACTTCTAGCAGACTTAGAAGCTTCAAATTTGGAATATAAGTAGTGTTTGGTGTATGAATCAAGGAAAAACTAAAAAATCTAGAAAAGACCGCAAAGAAAATTAAGCCCATACAGCCAAGTCTTCAGTTGGCTTTATTCGTATTCGTAACGATGTTTTATACGGCAGTTATTATATGCGTGCGAAGCTGCGGGTTTAAGCTAGTTCCATATAAATATAGGCGCATGGTAGTGCCCCTGCCAAATCGAGCAAAAAATGGGTATTTCCGTCATGAAAACACGTGTATTAAATTATTTATTAATGCAAAAAACGTACCTACGTGCGTATTCGTACTTATTACGAGTGCGTAAGGTTGTATACAAAATACAAAAAGAAATGAGATCCCATCAAAAACAATACTTGTCAAAAAAACCAAGTCTCGCAACTCAGTTGTTCTGCGGTAAAAAGTTGTGAGATCCATGTAATACCAAGTCGGTTATTAATTTATTCAGTCTCTGCTTAAGCGACTTTCTGTCATAATACGTCCAGTCTCTAAGACCACGATCGTGGTCCATAACAATTGAAAATCAATTGTGTCTGGAATCTCCGTACTCGAAGCATTAAGTTGTTACGTAATAATTAACAGCATCTTATAGTGACGTATATCAATATTAAAATTCTTTAATGTTTTATATAAATATATCGAGACTTGGCCATCGCACTAAATAATTGAATTTACACGTGTTTTCGGGCGATTGAATTTACACGTATTTTCAGGCGATGGCCAAGTCTCAATATATTTATATAAAACATTAAAGAATTTTAATATTGATATGCGTCACTATAAGATGCTGTTAATTATTACGTAACAACTTAATGCTTCGAGTACGGAGATTCCAGACACAATTGATATTCAATTGTTATGGACCACGATCGTGGTCTTAGAGACTGGACGTATTAAGACAGAAAGTCGCTTAAGTAGAGACTGTTTAAATTAATAACCGACTTGGATATTACATGGATCTCACAACTTTTTACCGCAGAACAACTGAGTTGCGAGACTTGGTTTTTTTGACAAGTATTGTTTTTGATGGGATTCAAATTTAAACGATCAATCAACCATCTCACTTATGCAATAAATTAAAGTATCGATGACATTTTTAAACTTCGTAGCAGATTGAAACGTCTTGTGTATAATAAATATATATATACGGACAAATCACACAAATTGAGCTAGCCCCAAGGTAAGTTCGAGACGTGTGTTATGGGATACTAACTCAACGATACTATATTTTATAACAAATACATATATAGATAAACATCCAAGACCCAGGCCAATCTGAAAAAGATCATTTTCCATCTTGACCTGGCCGGGGATTGAACCCGGGCACTCCGTGTCGAAGGCTGGCGTGTTAACCACTGCGCCACGGAGCTGTTATGTCACGGAGTTGTGTATGTCGCAGAGCCTCTAAGCCTCATTGTAGCACTTCATTTAGTATCATGTTTTGGAACGGCGTGGTCTGGTGTCAGATCGTTTAAGCTGACCTAATGAACTTTGAGTTTCCATAATTCGATTGTGTTTGAAAGAATAATTCAGGCAAAATATATTAGAAACCATCCTGTAACAGACTCTATGCTTATACACGAGCTATTAGTGCTTTTGTGCGCCAACTCAAATGGCATCTGTAGCGAGAGCGAGGTGATTACTCGCTACAGAGGGAAGATCTTTCCACTGGGCCAGGTATGCGCCCAGGGAACCGTACGGCTTCGACAATATTGCGTCGGATCAAATAAACCTGCGCGTGCTAGAATTATTCAGGGTCATCTGGTTTGTACCTAATTGTTGTAACTGTTATAATTAAGTCACTATATTGACAGATGAGTCTTCTCATTAATTCTTTTGGTGAATGAAGAGGTCGTCACAGCCTCCATAGAAAGCTGGAGTGGTTTCGTTTTAATAATCTACAATACAAAGTACCACAAAGGATTACGAGTAAAGTCTACTGTCTACTGATTTTTAGTTAATTACAAGCGAAGAGCTAAGACCACTGTAAATTCTAGCGACTGACAAGATGCCTAATGGGACGGCTAATTACGAGTACGGTCTAAAAGGATTGACTAGACTAGATCTTGATAGTCTTAGGTAATTCTAAATCAACTTCGTGATTTTTATGATAAATAAACTTTACGGCCGCATTTTAGTAATATGATTTTCTGAACATGGTTACTATTTGAAAGCTTCTGAAGTTAAGTAACACACACCACCGAAAAAGTATTTTATTTAAGCTTTATTGTACACACATACAACATGTAAAAAGTACAAAAGTTGGACCTAATGATAAACATCATTCTCTAAAAGTTGAACCTTTAAGTTCTTCGGAGATTGAAGAATTAAATTTATTTTACTCCTAGTCTTCCCGTGGATGTCGTAGAAGGCGACTTAGGAAATACAAGCTAACCAAAGCTAATAACATCTGAAAGACCTCTCCAACCCGTCTGGCCAGCATGGAGAGTGTAGCCCAAGTCCTCTGGCTGTTCTGGCCAAGTATGGCTCTGGTAGTGCAGAGAGGGTCGTGCTCCTGTAGTGGAGATTAAAAGGACCTGATGATGATGATGATGATTTATTTTACAACCTACATTTATTTTACACACTTACTAAACTTATTCTAAACTGATACCTCCCCAGCATATGATTTGTAACAGTAACTTACATTCTGTTAAGATATTTACAATAGAAAAGAGAGTTTTTGGAGTCTTTGGTGACCGACTCTAGTCTTGATATCTACGTGGTTTTTTTGAGGATTTTTTTACGAACATCTCAAACAGTCGCTACAACCGAACTCGGCGTTACTTTAGTCGCATGAATTTTGTACAAAAGTATGCTTTGAACTTAAGGGACTTAGATTTAGAGTTGCTATAGCGAATTGTAATAAATGTAATCGACTGTACATACATAATTACCATCAAAAAATATCATTCATCACAATGAAACACAACTTAATAAATCTTATACCTTTAAACGAGCAATTCCAGTTTATTAATTTATATGTATATAATTTTATTTCTATATTCTCGAAAACGACTCTACCGATTTCTCTGAAATTTGGTATATGGGGGTTTTCGGGGGTAAACAATCGACCTATATTAGTCTTATGTTTGGGAAAATGTGTGTTTTCGAGTTTTTCGTGCGTTTTTTTTTTCACGCAGAATATACTCGCTAATTTCGTCCTGCTTGCCCCTTTCGGTCGGGTCTAGCGGTTTAACCCTTTGACGTAAATGGGACACCGGTGTCCCCTAAATAAAATTTGTAATTATGCCGATACAGATAATAATTTTTAATCACTGGCCACATTAAAGTATTATTTCCGAATGAATCTTTATTTTTGCATACGGTTGGTAGCATTGCGCGCGAAAAAAATAAGAAAATGTCTACATTCTTTCTGGTCGTTTTGGCGCGCTCCTGTAAACAATTTTCCCAAGTGAATTTGAAATATATTTATTAACTTGTTGGGATTATTTGTGTGAAACTAAGTAAGAATGGTAAGTAATATTAGTGATTATAAAATTATTTATTATGAATATTAATATTTATATAACTAAAATATAAAAATTATTGCATGGGACATCGGCGTCCCAATATGCGTGAAAGGTCGGAAACTACGTTCATACATATTATTAGGTTTGTCGTGTGTTTATCATTATTTTTCAATATTTATATATGTTTTGTTTTAGGCACGTAGAGGTACACGGCTGTTTCGTTTGACCGACGCAGATGTCGAGGAGTACCTAATGGCGGACAATAGTGACGATGAAGATGCGCTAATTTTGGATAAAGAAGACCAGTCTTTTTTACTACAAGATATGCAAGCCGGGGTGGTGCAGATGATTATTGAGCCTGCTGATTTATCAAAATCTACATCTGCGCCAGGACCAGACGCTGACCGCACCGCAAGCCCTTCTTCATCGTCCCATGCCATGATCCACCACAACTTGACAATGCACTATCAGTTCAATTTGGCTCAGTTCCAGAGTTCAAGTGGAGAAGGAATACATATCGGCCCTATAATTTTTCCGATAATGATTATGAATCTGGCAAGATTAATATCTGTCAGCAATCAAGCTCTCTTACACCTTTAGATGTATTTGAGTCTGTTACAAAAATAAATACTTTGATTGAAGACATGATAATTCCAGAATGTATACGCTATGCTAATCAAAATGGTTCTGTTTTCACAACAGACCTCCAAGAAATTACAGCATTTATTGGTGTGAACTTTGTCATGGGCTATCATGTATTGCCCGCACTGAGAAATTATTGGTCTACTGAACCCGACATGGGCGTCCCTTATATAGCTAAAGTTATGCCTCTATCAAGATTTGAAGAACTTCAACGAAATTTGCACTTTTGCAATAACGAACTACTAACAGAAATGCTTTACAACTAACAGAAATTGCTTTGCTGATTACCATATTTGAATATTATGTTAAATAAATGTTATTTTTAATAATTATTTGTTGTTTTTTTTTGATAAAACGTGAGAAAAACCAAGATATTATATACCACTGAAACCAGTGATTGCCGACCCTTGACGCATATTGGGACAGCGGTGTCCCATGCTATTTCTAAAAACCCACTCGTATATTTTTATTTTTTATGGTATATAAGCTTAAAGTACCCTATAATAAATAACTCGAAGCACTCATATCCACAAAATTATTTGCGTACTAGTTTTGTGCGTGAAAGGGTTAAGACGCGAACGGCAAGAAACGAGTTACGGGTTCGAATCTCGTTTGGTGACTTCTTTTTTTATATGTTCATTTTTTTTTATTGTTTTTATACATATACATAAAATGGAGTTAATGTTTGAGATAACAATATATATTTCTCATAAACATAGATTATCACAAACACCACCATATTACAACAAATAGTAATAACCGAGCGAAGCTCGATCGCCCAGGGACTGTTAAATTTATTTACTTAATAAAAAGCAAAATACAAATGCAGACTTTATTTGAAGCTCTCTACTTTGCCATTTACTGTAGCAGTTTAAAACAATATACAGACCAGACATTTTAACAAAAGTCTGACAGAAAGCTAATTGCACATTCGCAATTAACCCTCCATGTAGAACGTGTACTCGGTGCCATCACAAAGAGCTTTTGTTTGAGATAAGTTAACATTATATTATATTTTTGTTCTTTCTTTTTCTATAAAGTGTATAGTCAGTGTAAGCAATAACATTACTAAAGATTTAATATAACAAATTGCTATCAAAAGACAAAAGGCGAATTACGCATTGACAAAAAGGCTTTTTTGTCAATTCAAAACACATTCGCACATGACTTTTCATTTATTTATCTTTATCTTCATGTAGACGTGTATTTGAGAAATCACAAACAGCCTTTGTACGACTAACGTAAACAATTGCTCCGTGTTTTCTCCTTTATTTTTCAGCAAACTGTAAAATCTGCGAAAAAATTGTTGCACATACGCAATGAACTCCTCAAATAGAGCGTGTACTCGTGAAATCGCAAAGTGCCTTGATAATTATTCTTGTCTTCAAAGCTAAAACCTTTGTATTTCTATATAAACCTATACAATATGTAAAGAAATCGTCGATCGTCGATCAGGCCTTGATATGAACAACTTTTTCTATGGAATCAAAGCTGGGTACTAAAATCAAATAGCTGGCCATCAGGTACGCGCGCTTGGCTTTCCGAGCAGCTACTTGCATTTCCCCCATTCATCTGTATAACTAGTATCCTAATACCTTTAATTCCCTTCCCAAATCCAACAAATTCCTATCCTTCCCCAGCTTTAAAATACTTGCGATGGGCAGCAGCGTCGGAAGCACAAAAAGCAAACGAAATTAATAAATAAATAAATATATACGGACAAATCACACAGATTGAGCTAACCCCAAAGTAAGTTCGAGACTTGTGTTATGGGATACTAACTCAACGATACTATATTTTATAACAAATACATATATAGATACACATCCAAGACCCAGGTCAATCTGAAAAAGATTATTTTCCATCTTGACCTGGTCGGGGATCGAACCCGGTCACTCCGTGTCGCAGGCTGGCGTGTTGACCGCTGCGCCACGGAGCTAGTCAATTGCAAAAAAACAATTTCCCTTGCCAATCCACCTGCCAAGCGTGGTGAGTGTGGCAATATCCACCCATGGTACCAAGGAAACCTTGGAAAAGGCCCTTGTCCAGCAATGGATTATCATCAGATAATGATAAATCGCTTCAGCGGTTCTACGCGACGTGTGTATGGAGTGCTTAAACGCACAGATTACATCGGTGTGCTGACAGTAAATTTAATGCATCTAAGAGGACTAATGAAAACGGGCATGTAGGTTTGAAAGACAGAGACAAGGAGAGTTACTGTTTTGTTGGTGACAAACTGGCGCCACTGTTGAGTAAGGTTCCGAAAAGATTTTATTACATGTGTGAATTCTTTCATGCTGGTCTGGGAGAAAAGAAAAAATGTAGAATGTGCCAGCTGCTTCTCTTCCGGCGCAGATCAGTAGGTATTTATTGAGACTTTCAAAACAAGGGGCCTCAGTCGACCCCCTGTTTTACAGGGGGCCTCCGTCGACCCCTGGTTTTGAAAGTCTCAATAAAGGGAATGAAATTATGGTTGTCTGTCATACTTTCAAAACAGAATGGCTCACCTCTCCGTTTTAAAAGTATTAATGATGTCCGAGAATTACAGTTCACACCCGCTGTTTCGAACTCCACATGATTAAAATCATTTACTTAAGGCCTACTACTACTACTAAGTATTAACACAAAATAACCTAACAGTATAATAAATACAAAAGCAATACGGTAATTGTTCATTTTGCCAAAACACACCACAGGCGTCAGTCAAGCCACGTAAACAGCATAATAATGAAATTTATAAAACAAAAGGAATCTTTAAAATTACAATGTATTTGTCCTACAACGCTAACGAGTAAGGTTAAACGACACGGCAACTTATTACCAAATACAATTCGTTGCATCATATGCGGTCCATCAAATTGTGGAAAGACCAATTTAGTAATAAGCTTATTGTTGCATGAAAATGGACTACGCTTTCGTAATCTGTACGTGTATTCAAAATCCTTATACCAACCGAAATACTTATTTCTAGAGAAAGTATTAACTATGGTACCAGGTGTATCGTTTTACAAATACAGTCATAATGCCGAAGTGTTAAGTCCACATGAAGCCGCTCCAGACTCCATTATAATATTTGATGATGTTGCCTGCGAAAATCAAAATAATATTCGAGACTATTTCGCTATGGGGCGTCATAAAAATATTGATTCTTTTTATCTCAATCAAACTTATACCAAAATACCAAAACAGCTTGTGAGAGACAATTCAAACCTCATTGTATTATTCAAACAGGATGATGTTAATTTAAAACATGTTTATGATGAACACGTGGGTTCTGATATGGCATGGCTTCAATTTCGTAAAATGTGTTCTACTGTTTGGAACGAACCGTACGGGTATGTTGTAATTAATAAAGACTGTGAACGAAATAAAGGATGTTATAGAATGAAATTTGATACATTCATTGCTATAGAATAGCATACATAAGAAGCTGTCATGATTATGTTTAGTCATTTTATTTGAGGTTCCGAACAAGAAAGTATCATAAAAAATGGAGGAGAAAAGTCTAAAAAAACAAATTGTGAAATCGGTAGCTGCTGTAAAAAGAAAGGTTGATTTGATACGAGATACGAAAAATACGAATAATATGACTTTAGAAACTATTTTTAAAGCTATAGTTGATCCGCTTAATCAACTGTCTAGTAAAAATTATAGAAAAAATGAAGAAAAAGAGGATAAATATATATCCCCAATGAAAAGAAATAAGTTTAGTGAAAGTGAGGAATCATACATTACTAAAGAAGATTTAGAACAACCATTTGACGACCTAGAGCACGATGAAGAAAACTTTGATTCTTTAGAACATAACCCTAACAAAACCCTTACTGTATCACCCACTGAACATAACATGAGTGATGAGTCCTTCAAATCTCTTTGCTCATCACCAAACTCTAATGAACATACTTTATCATGGACATCCGAAGCAATCACCGATATTCCATTTGGGATTAGACATGATCGTGGAAAAATCATGCTAGGCAACACACGTATCTTTGACCGAGACCAAACATGGAAAATAGGAACACGTATTATTAAAAAGTCGCCTGGTTTAAAAGAGTTACTATTTAAGAAGGTACCAAACATGGAGACGATAACAGAGGAAGATTTACAGCACTATAAATTGCTGCTTATCGAAACAAATGCTCATAGACGTAATTTTGATCCAAAGAAGCCTATTAATAGCAACAAAGGTTTCAAATACATGAATATCATTAAACCTTTATTCAAATTTGCAAGAAGTGTAACCACTAGTACCGAGAGTCTTTCAAAGGGGACAGGAATGAAACTTTTGAAAAGCTTTAATAAAAATACTGATTTGATTTATTGGAATGATCCCAATGAGTTAGTAGAAAGATTACAATTACTATTTGCATCAAGAGATGCAGGCAACACTGGATTAGATAATGAGATTATTTCAATCATCGAGGAACTACAAGAAGCACGCATTATTGATAGAAATATAAAGAGCATGCATTAAGAAATTTAATCAGTCTATTTACAATATCCGATCTATATACTGTACTGTAATGAATATAGACAAATTTGGTCATCACGTTCATAAACGTTTAAGATTTTCTGATTATATTGACGCCGTAAGCGATACATTAACCAAGTCGGAAACAGGAGATTTCAATTTAAAACTTTCAAGGTTAAAGGGATTGTTGCATCCAGAGGAAGTAGAATAAATGGGTATCTCTTGGATAGGCATGTAACATCCTCGTCTTCATCGTCACTTACCATCAGGTGAGATGGGAGACAAATGCCTAATTCAATATTTAGTAAAAAAAAAAAAAAAAAAAAAAAGACAACGACGCTGTCAACAAAGCTTACTTGGATAAAGAAATTCAAGATTTAAGAGCTGAATTAAAACAAATCAACACTAATGTAAAAAATTACCTCAGTAGTTTGGAAAAAGCTGTTATGTCTAAAATAAGTATCGGTTATTATACAAAAGCTGATATAGATTCAAGACTAGCAAAGTTAAATAAAAAATGAGTAAACAAAACATAGTTGACGAGCTCCATAAGCCAGCGAGAAGGAATTTCCCGCGTCGTTGTACGATCATAAAAGGGATAGATGATTTATGGCAAGCTGATCTTATAGATTTGCAAAAATATGCACAGTTTAATAAAGGATACAAATATATATTGGTTATTATTGATGCTTTATCGAAATACGTCTGGGTTAATCCCATAAAAGCAAAAACAAAAGACTTTGTTACGAATGCTATGCAACGTATATTGACTGAGTCATCCCGAAAACCCAGCAATTTGCAAACAGATTTAGGGAAAGAGTTTTACAATGAAGCATTTCGAAGATTAATGAACAAATATAAAATAAACCGTTATTCTACTTATTCTGTAAAAAAAGCATCAATGGTTGAACGAGTAATCAAAACATTAAAATGTCACCTTTACAAATTATTTAGTCTTTACGGGCGGTACCAATGGTTAGGGAATAATTTGAAGTCCGTTGTTCAACGTTATAACAACACTACTCATAGAATAACAAAGTTTAAACCAATAGATGTTAACCAATTTAATCAGACTTTGGTTAAAGCGAATATAAATAAAACGCAAAAACAACTTCTTACAAAACCCCTGTTTCATATTGGTGATCATGTTCGAATTAGTAAATATAAAGGAGATTTCAGTAAAGGTTATACTCCTAACTGGTCAACGGAAATATTTACTGTTAAAAAAGTTAACTGTACGAAACCACCTACTTATCAAATAGAGGACAGACATAAGCAACTAATTTTAGGAACATTTTACGGATATGAGTTACAGAAGACTAAATTCCCAGATCTTTATCTCATTGAAAAAGTTATAAAAAGAAAAGGAACAAAATTGTTTGTAAAATGGTTAGGGCTAAGTGATGCTGAAAACAGTTGGGTTGACAAAAGTGCACTTTTGCAGTAATATAAGCCAAGTATTAGAGTATTTGGTATCAGTTGGTTCTCATCAATGAAGAAAGGAGGTGGTATTATTAACAATTTAATTGATAGGTTACCGTTTGAGCTCCATCTACCTGGATACCAGTTCTGCGGTCCAGGAACAAAATTACAAAAACGGTTATTAAGAGGTGATCGAGGTATTAATCAGTTAGACGAAGCTTGTATGCATCACGATATCGCTTATAATAACAGTGATATAAACGTTAGACATAAAGCTGATTTAGAACTTTTAAACATGGCTAAGCAAAGATTGAAATCGAAAAACGCTGGAAAAAGAGAAAAAGTTGCTTCTTGGATTGTAAAAAATGCAATGAAAGCGAAATTAAAAGCAGGCGCAGGAGCGCGATCATTTATGAAAATTGTTAAAAATATACAATCACGTTTAAAAAAATTAAAATGTCAAGACAAAAACACTGCTATTAAATATGCTTATGCAGCTGCAAAGAAAATATTTACGAACAAAAGTGGCATGCGCTTGCCACGCTATATTCCCATCCCTAAGTGTGGTGGAATTTTGCCTTTGATTCCAATCTTCGCTGGACTATCGGCTCTCGGTTCACTAGCAGGCGGGGCTGCAGGTATAGCAAAAGCTGTGAATGATTACAAAGTGGCAAAACAGAATCTTCAAGAGTCTGAACGACACAATAAAATGATGGAAGCGGTTGCTCTTGGAAAAGGATTGTACATCAAGCAGAATAAAAAAGGAGCGGGATTATATCTGAAAAGTCCAAAAAACTAATGAAAAGGCTACCTAAGCGGGCACTGACTAATTTAGAATTAATAGAGTATGCCTACGATATACCCTATTTTCGCGGTGTGTTTATGAGAGATACCTTACCAACAAAACCAAGAAAAATAGAGTGTGCAATACTCAACCTAGATAGTTGTAAAAACCCTGGAACTCACTGGGTAGCCTACGTGAAATTTAATAATTATTCTGAATATTTTGATAGTTTTGGGAACTTAAAACCACCATTAGAGTTACTAAAATATTTGAAAAATACAACTATTAACTATAATTACATCCAATATCAGGACTTCAGTTCCACAAATTGTGGACATCATTGTTTGAATTTTTTAATTGACTTCTGGAAAAATGTATTTAAGTAAAATCTAAAATAAAAAAATATTAGTACAAATATGTCTTTCACTGTGTCAATAACTGGTGTAGGAGACTCATTGACTACAAACTATTCACCAACTTTAGAATTATGTGGAGACTACGAATGTGGGCTTTTATACTTTTCTACATTCAATTCGATTCCTAATATAGACGAGAGAAATAATAAATTCTATTATGGAAATGAAGTTATCGAGATCCCAGAAGGATCTTATGAACTTCAAGATATTCATGATTTCTTAAGGAGTAATATTAAAAACGCATTTTTCAAATTAAATTGTAATAATAATACACTGAAAACTAATATTTTCTGTTCTGAAGATGTTCATTTCGAGAAAAGTAATTCAATTGGTAGGATTTTGGGTTTTGGAAGGGAGACTGTAAAAGCCAATAAAAGTACCGTGTCTCGTTATCCTGTCAGCATTTTATCAACTACCCTCGTGCGCATCGAATGTGATGTAGTGAGTGGATCTTTCGTGAACGGAAAAGCTAGTCATATAATTCACGAATTTGTCCCTAACGTGCCACCTGGTTATCGCATAATCGAAATACCTAAGAATATAATCTATTTCCCAGTGAACCAAAATTCAATTACTGCTCTAAATATAAGATTGTTGGACGCTGAAAACAATCAAATCAATTTACGCGGTGAGGAGGTTCAACTTTATTTGCATTTTAGAAAAAAATGATAAAATTTGATAAAAACCCCATTACACCTTGTTATCAAGTTAGTTACAAGAAAACACCCCGGAAAAGAACACCTCTCCAATCGGTAAAGAAGCTTACTAAAAATAATCAAAAGTTTTTAAAATTAGTAGGTTTATTAAAATGAATATTTTAAATATATCTCAGCCTACGGTCTACGACAACAGCGTCGAGAGTTTCGAATTTCATTCGTACAGACCGTACGTGACAAGTTTCAACAAGAATGATGAGATTCGAATACCTATTAACCAGCAAGACTTGTATGTGTTACCCGCTCTCAGCACTTTGTATATTGAAGGCAAAGTAGAATTATACAATGGTGAAACTAAAGAAAAACTATCGAGAGTAAATTTTGTGAATAATCCTGCTCTGTTTATATTCCAAGAGATTCGGTATGAATTAAATGGAGTTGAAATTGATAGAATAAAAAATGCTGGTATTACCACCACCATGAAATCATATCTATCGTTAAATGAAAATGAATCTAAATCTGCAAAAGTGTGGGGGTGGTCTCCTACTGGCACAACTAATGTTGATAACGGCTTATTTTCTGCTTCAATACCACTTAACAAAATATTAGGTTTCGCAGAAGATTATGAGAAAATCATAATAAATTCAAAACATGAGTTAGTGTTATTAAGAAGCAATAGTAACCTCAATGCATTAAAATTGGATAATAAAGAAATTGTAGACGATATAGTTATTAATAAAATAGTTTGGCGAGTTCCACACGTCAAAGTATCAGACCGTGAAAGGATTGCCTTATTAAAACATTTAGAAAAAGATCGTGCTATAACATTAGCTTTTCGGAACTGGGATTTATATGAATATCCACTACTCCCCAGAACTCGTAAACATACTTGGGCAATTAAAACTACATCCCAGATGGAAAAACCTCGGTTTGTAATTATTGCGTTACAAACGAATCGTAAACATCAAACACAAATGTCTATGGCAGAATTCGATCACTGCAATGTTCGTGACATAAGAGTATTTTTAAATTCTTCGTACTACCCTTATGAAGGATTGAACATAAGTTTCTCAGAAAATAAGTTTTATTTATTATACGAAGAATATGCAAGATTTCAACAGTCTTATTATGGACGTCGAGCGGAACCGTTGTTGAGCTTGAAAGAATTCAGAGATATTGCTCCATTATTTGTTATTAACTGTTCCCGGCAGCAGGAGACTATAAAAGGCTCTATAGACGTGAGAGTTGAAATTGAAACTGACCAAGAAATACCAGATCAGACGGCAGCGTATTGCTTGATATTAAACGATTGTATATACGAATACAAACCTCTGAGCAGCATTGTTAAAAAGATATCATGAATAATAAGACAATTATCGTAGATTTACAAGGTTTTAAAAATCCTTGTAATGAATTCATAGTAAAGGAATTCGCAATAGCTACTGAAGAACATACTCACATATTCCTAATAAAGCCACCGTATGCTTTCTCCCAACTTACTCCTGAAGAAAGGAAGCGTGTTTGGTGGATAGAAAAACATTTGGGATATCGGTGGAGCGAAGGATATATCGATTATAAGGAATTTCGTAGGATTATAAAGTCTTATTTAAATGATCGAAAAATTATAGTGAAAGGTGAAGAAAAGATCACGTGGGTGCGGGAGTTATGCAATCACAAAAATGTTGAAGATATAACAGATAAAAATATTCCTAATTTTAAAGAGCTTCAAGCTAAATATTGTAAAGAATTATTATCATTAAACTGTTTTGTTCACCCACAACAATGTGCATTGAAAAATGTATTATGTATTAAGAAATGGTTGTTAGAAAATAAAATAATTTTATAATAATACCTTTTTTTATTTTGTTTCCACAGAAAAAAGACGTACTCACAATATTTATAAACATATCAAATATTCAAATTTTAAAACATATTAAAATATAAGTATTCTTCCAACAATATTAAATTAATATTTATTTCTCAATAAAAATTAAATAAAAATATTTGACACATTAGAGAACACAAGTATCATTATAAATTATTTACTTAAGCTCTAGGAAACGCAAGTTAACACTCATAATTATTAATATTTAAATTACTTGTAAATCTGTCTCTACTATACATAATAAAATATACTATAGTTAAAAGTTATCACTAGAAATCTTTTTACTAATTTTACTAATAACGTTTTCCGTAAGGTCCATAATTTCATCAAAAGTATCAGTCAACACATATTGCGCACTAAGCATAACGTTTTCACTACTATCACTGCACTGCGATGAAGAATAAGTACCACCATCGTTTTCCAAGTCCAAAACTTGAATTTTTATCATCCTTATGCCTTTTCTCGCTTTGCTGATAACAAAAGAGGAGGATGATATTCCACTTCTCTTTTTTGCAGCTTCTTTCTTTTCTTCTATTTTACTTAGCTCTGCAACGCGATTTCTTAATTCTTTTAGGTACGAGTAATCTGTAACACCATCGTTGAGATCTTCACTGTATTGTGAGCACAATCTGCAAGTTTCTTGCGAGTCCGACATGATCTGTAAAGAACAAAATATAAATTAAATAACAGGAATCAAATAATATTTTGAAAATACATTATCAGTTAAGCATTATTTAAAAAACTTATGTCTACTTACATTCAGTTTTAAACTTGAAGTCGTGGTAGTGAATCGATGCAGTGGGCGATGATGTGTCGCAGTTTGGCTGTCCAATGTACAACTGAAAATCCATTTTATACAGCACGAGTCTTTTATAAATAAAATATGATTATATTGCAAAACATGTTGTTCCTCGCAACCTAAGTAAACAGGAATAGACATGTTCAAGCTGCACATCGCCTTTACTTATTAACTAGGTACTTAGGTAGATATCACATTTCATATGCGACTGAATAATATTCCAATTTTATATGTCTCGTTAGACAACCTCTGTGGCGTTACGGTTACCATGCTCGCCCGCCACTCAAAAGGTTCTGGGTTCGATTCCCAGCCTAGGCAAGATGTAAAACAGTATTTTCAAATTGCCTGGGGTCTTGGATGTTATCTAGTTTTAAGTATTTCATATACATCACAAAGTTTTCATCACAAAAATCAACTATGAGTTGTTAGTGTACCAAGTACCATCTTACGTAGAAACAAATTATTTATTTTTACATTGATAAGCATGTCAAAACTAAGCTTTAAATGAAGACAATAGAATAAGAATATATATCTATCGGGTTTATTAAAATTCGGGACGAATTTAAAAGTTAAACAACGTTTTTTTTTATAATATTACATTTTTTATTCAAATATAAAAAGAACATGCTAATTTACATAGGTAGATAATTCAATGAATAATCGAACTCTAAGACTTATATTTATTACTAAGCATAATATTAATTAATTAAGTAAATAATTGAAGACAGGGAAGATAGCATAGATAAAACTACATTGATTAGAACATAGTGAGATATGTATAGGTAAAATTATATAAAAAATATCTAACATATTCCTAAATTACATACTCACGTAGGTAATTATATATTTTTTCAACCAGTCTACTTCAAAACCAACTAGATTTATGACCCCAGGATATGGTGCTTATTTTATCTTTTAATATTATACGTTTGTCATCATTTGAAGATAAAGCTCCTTTGTCGATAGCTTGTGTGAATAGTTCATGTTTTAGAGATTTAAACACTATATTTCTTTTTCTTAAAGAATTATTAGACAATAACACATTATTATAATCTTTAAAGTTCAGAGTTTTTATTTCGGATTTTTTTACACCTTTAGCTTTTTTTATTTCGCTATCTTGGGTTTTAATACAATAAAGCTTTGATCTCAAACCCACAAATTCAATAATTAGTTGTCCTCCAAACTCGTCCTTAAACAATCCAGGAACTTTTTTGTTCTGACAAACAATATTATACGGATTGTTTTTCTCATAATTACTTGTGTCAAAGTATGATTGAAAATATACTTTTATATCTTTATATACGTCTTTTGTCTCTATACAATATAACAAGCTGTCAGTATCTGTATAACAAAGCTTTAATTTTTTGTCGTAAAATGGTTTCATGACAGAATAGTGAAAGTCATACATATGGTGTTTAGATATCTCCAAAACTGAAAATCCTATGTATATAGGCTTATCCAACATAACCGACTCTCTCTTCATTTGTACCACAAAATTTTCTGCGAAAATTGTACAGCTATGGAAATTAGGTCGTGAAATAAGATGCTCTGCTGTAAATATTTTTTTAGTAATATTTCTAGTGTCAGTCCATTGATTAACTAAGTGAACATTTACTCTATTTTCAGAATTTTCTAATGTTTTTCCGAAAACGCTATTATTTAATAATTTAAAAAAATCTTGTTCAAACGCAGACTTGGCTTGTTGTCGTAATTTGGTATTTAAATCAATGTACTGTTTCAAAAAGGGATGTTGTTTAAATTTTATTACTCGGTGAACTTTTTTTAAGAGCAATCCGTGTCGTATGCATGTTTTCAAATGCACATAATGGATTACGTAATAAAATTTGTCATATAAATTAGGTATTAACTTCGGATTTTTAGAACCTGGAGGAGTAAATTTTTGAGGGCAAAATGGCAAATCATTATGGACGTTGTGTAAATGATCTGGATATTCTAAATCCACTTCCAAAATGTAGCCGTAGTCCGCATTGTCTGGTACGTCGAGGATATTTAGTTCATCGATAGCTTTTTTTTCCATTAACTGAAAATTTGAATATGGTAAATAAGAGCACATAGCGTAACCGTACAAATTATTGCAATCAATGTACAGTAAGTAGTTGTCAGGCACACTTGAATTATAGCTAGCCAAATATTTGTTATTCGCCTTAGCATATCTAGTTGAACATAAACACACTCCTCCGCGAATACCCTTTTGAATCATGCGTATAATTTCCAAGTCGTCTATAAGTTGAAGTTTTACTTTCGTTATGAGTAACATTGCATCAAAACTTAGTCCAGGAGCTGTCATATAAAATGCGGGGTCTAATCTGTAATTAATTTTACAAGTTAGTCGAAAATGTTCAAATATATCCGCCAGTAATATAACGTCTGATTTAAGGTATAAATCTGTGTATTCACCAAGATTTTTTACACTAAATGTTTTCCAAACATGCTGAGCATGACGATAATCAGATTCACTAATAATGCTACTGGTTAAATGGCTGTAAAAGCAGCTTCGAGGTGGTAGACTATTTTCTTCAAAGGAATCCCAACTCGTCATGTATTCGTACGGATATACCCCTTTTCGTCTTAATAGATCAAAATGCTTTTTATTCGGAAAAAATAATGATAAGTGTTTTAAATCGTTTTCATTTAAGTTGGTTGCGAGTTTTTCCAAGCTTGTACCTAAAAACTTAAATGAGTCTACAAACCGTACTGGTAAATATTCTTGACGACCGGTATTAAAAAATTTGGTAAATGAAATGTAGTTTTCCTTAGTTTTTGCAATTACTTTTATTTTGCCTGGCATATCTCCTAACTGTCGAATAAACAAATGACTATCGTATCCGGATAGATTGTGAAAAAATACTGGAATAAATTTTGGTAAGCGATATTGCAAGTTACAGTAAGAATGAGCTGCACCACGATATTTTCCAGTTAGATGACAGTGATCTTTGACTCTGTCGTCAAGTAACAACTGATCACAGAGATAGCAATATTTAGATTTTTCAAAGCTTTCCTGTTCCTGTGACGTTAATAAGGTCATAGAAATGGGATATTTTAATACCTTATGTATTTGCTTAATATCTTTACCGAGAAGTTCAAGGAATTTTGCAACGCAATCTTTCCCTCTATAAGTTACGTATTTATTTCGTGAGCTGTCAAATGAACAAACAATGTAATAGGCAAATGCAGCTGGTACATGGTTTTGTAAAGTTGTAGTACATTTGTCATCGGACTCGATATTATTTTTCGAATGGGGTACTAATAAAGATTCGAAATCAGCGTATATGACAAATGGCATATCTTGCATCCTTTCGAAATGTTTAAATTGAATTACACACCCTTGTTCAGGTAATAATGTTCGAACACCACTACAAATGTGAACATTTAAATTCTCTTGGGTGTTAAAAAAAATCATGCACTCGTCACAAAAATATATTTTACCATGATGTTTTGTTAACTGAGGTCTAAGTAATTTACTCAAATTTTTTATCAAGCAATAATGATTAAATTTACCTCTTTCTAATAATAATAGATTGACATGATGTTTCCTTTTATGCTCTGTCTTGTAAAGGGGCCCAACAATATTTGACTTGGCTCCAATACCATATACGTTAATGCTAACTTGGTGATTGTTTTTCTCAAAGATTTTTATGTCTGAGAAGCCTACAGGAAACGTCATATTCTTAGTATTCAGAAAATTATCATAACGGGGGTAAGATGATGTTCGATGATGATTATTCTTAGCGGGAAATAACGCTGCCATTACAGACCATAAGAAACAAAACGCATCATTATTCTGTATGTTTATACATGCACGTTTTAGCTTTATACAATTTGGCAACTCAATAAACCGTGCAGCTCTCAAGGGATTGTATTTGTTTATATTTATTTCAAAGTACAAATTACGTACAAAAGCCCAACCACTATCTTTTTCTTGAAACTCGTCTATCTTTGTAACAATGGTATAAATTGCTTTAGAAAAAATATCATGAAAATTATAATTGTTATGTAATATGATGTTTTCTGTAGCAAATGATTTTACTTCGCTAGTTAATTTTGAAGGCAAATTGAATTCTGCAAACAATTCAAAGTTAACTTTTATAGAATTATAGGTGGATTGCCTAGCAGCTAATAGCTTTTCCACACGAGGTATTAAATCGCGTAAAAATCTGGCTGGCAGTGTACCACTAGTACTGCTTTCGCCACCGTTTACACCTGCGTTGGTGGATATCGGTTGCACTCTATAAGAAGCAATCCTATTTCTGAACGCAGTGCCTATCTTTTGAATACCATTACAGACTTCGATGGAAGTATTATTTTTATGTATTTTACTTCTCAGATGACCTGAGAATGCATTACTTTTCACTGATATATCACAAACTGTGCAGTATACTGTTCTATTTGCCATATCTGTAGTGATTTTCAAGTACATATTATCTAAATGGCTTTGTATGTACTTGTTAAACTTTTCAATTAGACTGGTTGAAAAAAATAGGTATAAGTAATATTATCATATATTATTCAAAACATGTAACAAAATATAAAACAAGAAATTATAACTAAAACTTCTTAGTAGCAAAAAATTTTCCCTCTTCTGTAAAGCGGCATTTACATATTTTAATAAAGTCTTTTAATTGACCCAATTCTGTGGCGTCAGAATCAGATAGATATTTGAGAGATAAAACCGCGTATTGCCAGCGATCTTTTGGGTCTACAGAGACGATATCGGCTGTATTATACACCTTTAAATCGATAAACACGTCACCATCAAGACTTGCGGTGCGACGCAAGACACCGTCTGCAACTCTTCGCGTTAGCGCCGACTGCAAAACCTCTTTTTTAGATGCCTTACGCTGGATCACAGCTTCTTCTTCAGAGTCAGAGTCGAACAGACCGGAAAACCTTGGCGTCGCCGATTTCTTACTTGCTGTCTTCCGTTTTAACGTAGACTTCGAGATGTGTTTTGATCTGAAAACGAGATGAGTAAAATTAGAACTAATTACTCGCCTATTAATGTTTATTTAAAAGTAGTTTTTATCTGTAGTTCGTTCAGGTTAAACTAGAATGTAATTATTATAAGTAAGTACAATATTGAAATAATTAGCTGTCAACGACGGCTATGCACGCGGTAATGACGATCTCGCGGGAACAGTACTATTTTTCCTGAATAAAAGGAGGCTTATGTGAAAATCCAGATCAAATCCGTTTAGCTGTATGACGTGAATGAGTAACAATCTAAACATACAAACTTTCGCATTTATAGTATTAATAGGAACTGAGAGTACGATTAGTAGATAGGTAAAATATTCACTCAAGTCCGAACTTGCCCCATGGGGCCATATAACAATTAAAACTCCATTGTGTCTTCAGAATTGCGTTTCCTGGCTTGAAGGAATATTAGGAAAATTTAAGTACATACTTTTTAGGTGTAATATCTTCGTCTGAATCGTAGTATCCTGCAGGCTGGACCTTCTCGTTTGCTTTTGCACGCTTATTCACGTGGTTTGAAGGCGCCGGTTTTGATCTGTAATGAGTATATATATATATTTAAATTACGTAAATTTGGTAATCTATGTGCAGTTGTGAAGCTTTGTGCTTTGGAAGACACGCAAAACAGCTGGTCCAGGTTACCATCATTGATCTACCATCATGTACCATGCTTAACCTACGTCAGATGCCTTTAAGCAGCTTGAAAAATCTGACAGCAGTCGCCCACAGCTATGCACGCGTTAATATCAATACTGTGGGAGCTGTACTTAATCCTGGATGAAAGGAAGTCTATGTAAAAATCCTGGTCAAATCCGTTAAGCTGTTTTGGCGCGATTGAGTAACAAACATCTAAACATACAAGCTTTCGCATTTATTATTAGGAAAGGAAAGTATGATTAGTAGATAGGTTAAAAATTAGATAACAAGTTCGTACGAGAATATGACTACCGTAATTACTTTAACGTTAAGTACATAGGTACTTACTTTTTAGGTGTAATTTCCTCGTCTGATTCGTAGTTGTTTGCAGGTTGGACTTTCTCGCTTGCTTTTTCGCGCTTATTCACGAGGTTTGAAGCCACTTGTTTCGATCTGAAATTAGTACATATTTTTAATAGTTAATTACGTAAATTAGGTAATCTTGTACAGTTGCAAAGCTTTGTGCTTCGGAAGACATGTCATACCGTTGGTCCTAGCTGTCATCATTGATGGCAATCGTTAATATATTTCAGATGCCTTTAGGCAGCTTGAAAATCGCACACGAAAATCAACAACAATTGTAAAGCTTTTACTTTAGATAAATACTACATTACCATATAACTGTGTTTATAGGAATGTTGGTTAGAATCCATACATCCATTATTGTTACATCCTACAAAATCATAGTTTAATTAAGGTTAGATAAGATTAGGAAGAGATACATACCTTATTCCAGAAGTAGTTGCAGCATCTTCATCCGTCTCGAAAAGTTCGTCTCTATTTAGTTTTTTTACCCCCTTAGCATAGCGTTTAGTGGCATAGTACTCCGTGTCCGACCTGCAAGTAAGTTATTAGTTATAACACAAGTATTATACAATGACTTAAACACAATAATTAAAAGACATAATATTACTTTAGTAACAAACTTACGAACATGATTGTACGTGCGAAGATCCTCGTGGTGGTTACAGCTGATTGACGATAAAGTTGATCGACGAGCAGAGAGGTCTCGTAGGAAGATAAACGACACACAGTGCTGGCAGAGCTTAACCCGGTTGGTTAGCCTAGGCGTAAGACTGATTTGGGGTGCAGAATACCAATAAACGAATTAAATAATGCGTTCTAGCTTAGTCGTCAATAATTTTACAGGCATTGTAAACCTTTAGGTTTTCCAAAGAAACTCGCGATTTACGTATAACAGTTAGCAATTCTGTTACATGAATGAGGCTAAATGGTGTACAAACTCTGTATTTTTGAAAGTATAAGCACTTTATTTTATTGTAACTATATTAAAATATCCAAAACGCTGACTTAATGGAAGTATAACTCGTAAACAAAAGTTTAATGTTGCATACTTCCTATGAAATACGATCATCAAAACTAGCCGCCTTTATCAATAGGTACCGACAAAGCACCGCAATGTTTTTCAATTTATTACCCTACTGCTGAAAGAAGGGTATGTAGTTTAGTCAAAATTTGTTATATTGCTACAATATACGAAGTTTTTTAAAGTCAGTTTTTTTAAGTTGTTCTCCAGTCACTCAAATACACAAAAAACGTAATCATAAAGGTGAGTTCACATTAAGTGCAATAATTTTAACATGATTCTTGTCCAATTATCATGCAGTGTATAGGTAATAGGTAAGACTAAAATCACGTCTTGTATTAATTTACAAAATACAACTCTGTGAGAGTACAATATCGCAAATTAACGATAGCAATAACTTTTAGATATTCATTACTAAGTTATATTTCTACCTCCAATCTAAACATGTAGTATTCGTTTAGTAATGACCACAATTATTAACAGGTTAACTGCCCCCCGTAGTCCAGTGGTTAAGGCGTTTGCCTGTAGACCCGGGGTCGTGGGTTCGATTACCACGGGAAGCATACTTTGTTAAGTTGTTTCCAGTTTGGTTAGGACATTGCAGGCTTGAATCACCTCATTGTCTGAAAATAAAGATGATTCCGTGCTTCGGCGGGCACGTTAAGCCGTTGATCCCGGCTGTCATCTGGTAGTCGTAAAAGGAACCACGTCAGAGACCGAGAGGCGGTTCCGAAGAACTCTGACACCAGGGTGTGCATGTTTGATTGACCGTGTTACCTACACGAAATGATTATAAATAGGTTAAGCGATTATGCAATCGGAATGGATAGTAATTAAAAATAATATTTCGTATTTTACTATAGATATTTGCACTAAGAAACTACCATCTTTAACAACTGTATAGGTTTGAGAACCTCTCTTTGTAAAGTAGCATAAAGCGCTATGACGATTGATTATCATGTTACGTTCATGGCGTGGGAACGCTGCAGACTTAGCAAAATGTATCATAGTGCTTGAATAGTGATAGTTTTATTCGATTTAAATTCGATAACTGTACAAATCAGGGAATACTCGCAAAACAATTTACGAGTAAACTTCTTTGAAACTCTTCCATAGTAAAACATTTAGAACGTACCAGCTGCTTATCTTCCCGCTAAAATCGTTAAAGCCAATGGAAGTCATTGGCGAATCATGTTAGTAGGCGATGCGGCTAGCAACCCGTCACTATTTTGATTCCGTTTTTCCGTCTTCATACCCGCAAACATGTTAAACGTAGCTTTTAGGACTCATAAACCTAGGTAAGTTCTGTCTTAAGACGTGATAATATGTATATATGTTCTTTGAAAATCGTAAATGTCATAATTAAAACTAGATGTGTTGTAGTATACGGTTTACCAATTCATCACTCAAAATACTAAAAACATGAATATTATTTGATATTCGATAATCGATTATTAAATGAACGATTGTTTATTACTACCATGTAATGTTACATCACTAACTCATCGTGGCTTTATTCACTTCACATAATCGCATTTGTACAAGGATCGTGATTATGTGCGGAGTGGATAAAGTGATATTTTAAATTTATTTTGCAAAGTGATATGGTTTTTGGTGGGAAATAACATTCTAACTGTAGTCAGGTTTGGAACATTAAATTAGTTTGGTATAAAGCGATGTTCTATAGCATTAATCCCGGAGGATATCATATGTTATATCAATGTCGGCGAAGAGTCTCATTTACTGGGTACCCACCAACCTACGGGTGATCGGGACGAGCCTAATCTGGACCAGTATCGAGACAATTCGTTCAAAGCTGGCGTCCCGTGGACTTTGCTATAAAATATTCACTAAACGAATGTTCTTTCTCAACGGTTACGATGGTTTTCGATATAGAGGAATCGTATTTACTGGGTGCTAACAACCTACGGGTCATCAGTACGAGCCTAATCCGGACCAGTTTGCGATATCTCAGTACTCGAACACGTGTCGTGGGTCATGAGGTAGAATTATCGTCAAAGCGATAGATCTTTCGCATAGTTTACAGTGGGTATCAAAATACCAATGTCCTTTTTGACTTCGACATGAAGGATTTGAACTTACTGGGTGCCTACAATCTACGGATGAAAGGTACGAGTCAATCTGATCCAGTGATGGGATATCCGAGTGTCTAAGTCAGGGCGTCCTGTCAACCATGCGTAGAAATATCGTGCAAACTAATTTGATCATCCGACCGACACAGAGAGATATACCTTTCCCATCATTCACTACGATCCAGTCAGAATATTAAATTACAATAATTTTAAGTAAGTTGATAGTGAATATAGTGGTGTTAGTGAAAAATACTGGTGAGTTTTGCATGACACACAACCATAATTCCTTAATTGTTATTAAACATATATTGAGATTTTTCAAAACAGAGGGGTGTGCAGCCCTCTGTTTTGAAAATCTCAATATATCTCTACTCAGATCATCGCACATTCAGAGAAAATCAGCGAAATTATGTCAATAGGCGATGCGGCTAGCAACCCATCACTATTTTGATTCCTTTTCCATCTACACGCCCTTCAACATGCTAAATGTCGCCATAAAGTTATATAGACCTATGTTCTGTCTACCCCACAAGGGAAAAAGACGTGATATTATGAATGTATGTGAAAAAAAGTTTAAATTTAAATCATATTTAATCTTTTTGTCTACATACACTGTATAATTCTTTAAACAAGCGATTCTTGTGTACATGGCTCCAACGATTTCAATGAAATTTTGTATATAGGGGATCTAAGGAGGGAGAAATCGATGTTAGATACATCGATTTCTCCCTCCTTAGATCCCCTATATATAGTATAAGGTCTCATATGTAGTATAACACGTCTTCCCGTCCAAATATGGGTTTCCCAGGTATAAGTCCTATCAAATGCTATTTCGTATACCTCACGCTATACGAACTTCATAAGCGGAAATTTCCGCTAAAGGCACTCGTGCAGCGTTATATTCTATTCTATGTATGTTTCAGATATTCTATTCTATGAAGTACTTACTCCATGGAAAGTGAAATTTTATTACTTTAAGACCTAAATTAGGTTTCTAAAATAAACACGCATACGGAGTCAGGGAAAAGCTGTTTTCTAACAAAAAAAAACCTTAAAGTAAGAGAATTTTACATTCCAATCCCAGTTGAGTTAATTAGGTAGAGGTTAGTAAAGTAACACAAAGAGAGGCAAACTCCATTGTAGGGTGATGGCAAACAAAGGGTCCTTTGTCGACAGGAGCCGACATATGGAGCGTAATTGCGAATGTTAAATTAGTCTAAAAGAGATGAAATACTCGTAACCGGAATGTACTTATGTATCAGTGTTAGACACACACATGAAACACAAGTATCTTATAAAATTGTACATTACATAAATAAATAGTACCTGAGTACCTTCACCTACCATATGGAGTTTTAGGTGATAATCTACATAAACTTAAAAACTCGAAAGCATAAATCTTATTCACGTAATCAGTATATATAATATAATATATTGGTATCTCAAACATTAACTACATTTTGTTAAACTTGTCTAAAAACAATAAAAATGATATATAGACTTGAACATATAAAAAAACAAAAGTAAATCACCGAGCAGGATTCGAACCCGTAACACTCGTTTCTTGCGAAATTAGCGACCATATTCTGCGTGGAAAGAAAAACGCATGAAAACTCAAAAACACGCGTTTTACCAAACATAAGACTAATCTAGATCGATTGTTTACCCCCGAAAACCCCCATACATCAAATTTCAGCGAAATCGTAAGAGCTGTTTTCAAGATCATAGAAATAAATGACATTTTTGTAATGTATCTGTTTTCTTTTGCATTGCAAGGACTATGGTTATAAAAACGCTTAGTGGTTGGGTTTGTATAGCATATTCACACAGATGCAGATTTTATTAATAGAATTGAGACGTTTTAGTAATAAAATAATAACAAAATTAAAAATATATAATGAAAACTGAGACTAACAATTCATTAGCCTTTATTGTTTTTTTAATTATAAGGAATTCTGACGATAGTATTAGTCATACTGTGTATAGAAAGCCGACACATACGGATAAATATCTCAATGGTAATTACCACCATCATCTATGTCAGAATTCAAATATCAGGAAACAATTCCACGTCAGTTTACTATCAATGATGGTATTGTAAGGGTATAGACTTTCAAAATGAAAATGAGTAGTACGTCATTATACGGCTTCACTGTGCTTTAGAAAGAGAGATAAGACTGCTGACAGCAGGCCCATTTTTAATGACATTTGACATTACCTGGGCACAACAAGGCCCGCTGAATTTGAAAAGGAAATTATTTTACCTAAAATATAAATAATCTTTTAACTTACACAATAAAATTAGGTACCAACATGGTGTCTTGTGCGGTTGTCGAGTGCACTACAACCCGTAGGAATAATCCTAGCAAATATACATTTCATCAGTAAGTATACATTTTTGTCACCGGTATAATTTCGGTAAAAAACTCGAACAGTTTTGATTTCTACTAGGATAGTATTGTTAACTATGCTTCATAATTGATAGGAAAATGAAAACATTTAATCATAAACGAGAATTAGCGAAAATATTATGTAAAGAAAGTTCGCACACGTTTACACTAGTGCTTGAAGTTATTCATATTTTATCGACATCGACAATAGTTTCGATTGCACTCACTGAAATATTGTTACTTGATATTTTACCCGACTGCATCCGGAGCAGGTTTATTGTAGCTTTCACGTACTTATATGTATGGTATGCTATTTCACTCTTCCATACTGTTCAGACAGAAAAGAATAAAACGTAGAATGAACCGACTGCTTCTCTTCCAAAAAAATCTTGTAAAAGCCGATCTAGGAAATGGGCAAAAATCTATACATATAATAAAACAGTAAAATTATTTTGTCTGTACATTTCGAATTTTTGACTGAAATGGATAGAGGGACACTTAAAAAGAATAATAGAAAGCAAAAATATTTTTTTGGAATTTCTTGTCTGTCTGTCTGTCTGTCTGTCTGTCTGTCTGTCTGTCTGTCTGTATGTATGATCACGATTATCTCCGAAAATACTGAACCGATTTACTTCAAACTTTCACCAGTTGCTTTGTTTTAACTCAGTTTAACATTTAAAGTTTGTTTCATCAAAATCGGTTCATTAAAAAAAAAGTTATCGTCATTTGAATGAACTCAAGGCATGAGTTTGCCTGCAAACATATAGCAAAAATAAAATAAAATAATAAGTGACATAAGAAAATTAAAATCCAAAGTCATCATTATACGACAGCATTATACCTATCCATACTATCCATAGTAATCCATACTAAAAAAAAAAGGAGAAGCTGACTGACATATCAACGCAGGACCTAAACTATAAGGGTTAGGAACTTGAAATTTTGCACAGGGGTTCCTTTTATAACGTAGGGGAGCACTAAGAAAGGATTTTTGGAAATTCATCTCCTTAGGGGGAAAAACGGGTTGCAAAGTTAGTATGAAACTTTGTTGTTTTTGAAGTTATTCGAATGAAATTCAGCATGAAGGTTCTTTACTGAAAGGTATGAAACAAGAGTTAAATATTTTACTTAAAAATCATCCCTTAAGGGGGTAAAATAGGGGTGCAAAGTAAGCATGAAACTTTGCCATTTTTGAAGTTAATCGAATGAAATTCAGCATGAAGGTTCTTTACTAAAAGGCATGAAACACGAGTAAAATATTTATCTCAAAAATCATCCCTTAAGGGGATATAACAAGGATGCAAAGTTAGTATGAAACTTTCCGTTTTTGAAATTATTCAATTGAAATTCAATATTAAGGTGTTTCATTGAAAGTCATAAACTAATGTATTCCGGGTAATTCTACTGTCCCTGAGAAATCGACACTTACGCGGGCGGAGCCGCGGGCCAAAGGCAAACCTGACTTATATTATCAACGCACAGCCGAAACTACTGTGCGCAGTAACTTGAAATTTGGCACAGGGATTCTTTTTATGATGTAAATGAGCACTAAGAAAGGATTTTTAGAAAATCAAAGGGGTTGAAGTTTTATGGAATTTTCTCATTTCTGGACTTAGAAGTTTGAAAGTAGGTACGCAAGTTCTCAATTAAAATTAAAAAAGATCTGTTTAGGTGAACCAGATAACATTCTCCCTTGAAGGGGTAAATAGGGGGTAAAGTTTGTATGGAATTTTTCCATTTCTAGACTTAGAGGTATGAAAATAAGTATATACGTTCTAGGTTACAATAAAAAAGATCTGTGTAGGTGAAATGTACAAAATTTCCCCCTTAAGGGATAAAGGGGGGGGGGGGGGGGATTGTATGGAAATTTTCTCATTTCTGGACATATAAGTATAAAAATAAGTATATATGTTTACATTACAATTAAAAAGATCTGTGTAGTTAAAATGGTCGAAATTTCCCCTTGAAGGGGTAGAATAGGTGGGGTAAGGTTTGTATGGATTTTTTTTATTTACTTAGAAATATGACAATAAGAAGTTCTCCATTACAATAAAAAAATATCTGTGTAGGTGAAATGGGCAAAATCCCCTCCTTAAGGGCTAAAGATCTATGCAGGTGAAATGTATTAAATTCCCCCTTAAGGCGAAAAAGCAAAGGGTTTGTATGGAATTTTTATCATTTCTACTGTTCCCAAGGGAACGACATTAACGCGGGCGGAGCCGCGGGCAACAGCTAGTCTGATATATATTAGTAGGAGATGCAGCTAGCAACCCATCAATATTTTGATTCCGTGCTGAACGTGGCTTTTGGGTTAGACCTGTCTACCTCGCGAGGGAATAAAAATGTAATAGTACGGATGTATCTATACATTTTATGGTACGCTCCATAGCCATAGCCCAAACTAATATTATTGTTTGTGTTTTATTTATTGCATTACAGTTTTTAATAAGAGCATAGCTAGTAGAGCATCATTAGCATACTTTGAGTACGATGACCAATTTGTTAAATATTGCATTGTTGTAAATCGCTATGAATAACAAGTGTCATGGTTGTATTGTTTCTTTTAATTTTTAACTTGCCCATTGAAGTTATTCCAAAATTAACGTCATCATCATCATCATCACCTCAGCCACAAAAAGTCCTTTGCTGGACATAGGCCTTCTCCAAGGATTTCCAGTACTATAATTGGAAAGGTCAACTCAGGTCGTCAGACCACCTGGTCTGTGGGTGTCCAACGCTGCGCTTGCTGGTACATGGTTGCCATTCGAGAACCTTTCTATTCCATAGGCCGTCCGTCCACTTCACGTAACGTTATCTAACAAAAGTGTGCTCAAATGTATTTTCAGCTAGATGCTTACGTCGCCGTATTTTTTTAGAATCTATTTGTTATGCATGTTTCTTATTCTTTTAGACTCGCGGGTGAAACTATTCACATGGACATAAAAAAATCATACAGCGAATCTTTAATAAACATCATAGAGTTTATTCAGGTACGACTTACTAAACAAATTATGTTTAGAGTAGCCTGAGCCTGTATATCAGGTGTGAAATATGTTTGTATACTTATGGTTTATATTTCGTAAAATATTTTGATATGCATAGTGAAAATGTACGTATTATATATCCTCGGTGGGGTCATTTAGTCTGTGCACATGACAAATTTTCTCAATAGGAGCAATACTAGTTAAAATACATTGCTAAATCTATTGATTGTCTGGTTAAATTATTATCTTTTCTATTACTAGCTGTTGCCCGCGGCTCCGCCCGCGTTAATGTCGTTCCCTTGGGAACAGTAGAAATGATAAAAATTCCATACAAACCCCTCCCCCTCTGCTTTTTCCCCTTAAGGGGGAATTTAATACATTTCACCTGCATAGATCTTTAGCCCTTAAGGAGGGGATTTTGCCCATTTCACCTACATAGATATTTTTTTATTGTAATGGAGAACTTCTTATTTTCATATTTCTAAGTAAATAAAAAAAATCCATACAAACTTTACCCCACCTATTTTACCCCTTCAAGGGAAAATTTCGTCCATTTTAACTACTTTTTAATTGTAATGTAAACATAAATAATTATTTTTTTACTTCTATGTCCAGAAATGAGAAAAATTACATACCCCCCCGTAACGTATATACTTATTTTTATACTTCTAAGTCTAGAAATGAAAAAAAATCCATACTAACTTTACTCCCCTATTTTATCCCTTCAGGTGAAAATTTCGTCGGTTTTACCTACATACATATTTTTAATTGTAATCCAGAACGTCCAGAAATTAGAAAATGTCCATACAAACTTAAAAGTTTCATACTAACTTTGCATCCTCGTTATAGGGATGATTTTTGAGAAAAATATTTTACTCGTTTCATGCCTTTCAGTAAAGAACCTTCATGCTGAATTTCATTCACCTAACTTCAAAAATGGCAAAGTTTCATGCTTACTTTGCACCCCTATTTTACCCCCTTAAGGGATTATTTTTGAGTAAAATATTTTATTCGTGTTTCATACCTTTCAGTAAAGAACCTTCATGCTGAATTTCATTCGAATTACTTCAAAAACGACAAAGTATCATACTAACTTTGCGACCCGTTTTACCCCCTTAAGAGATGAATTTCCAAAAATTCTTTCTTAGTGCTCCCCTACGTTATAAAAGGAACCCCTGTGCAAAATTTCAAGTTTCTAACCCTTATAGTTTACGCCCTGTGTTGATATGTCAGTCAGTAAGTCAGCTTATCCTTTTTTTTAGTATGGATTACTATGGATAGGTATAATGCTGTCGTATAATGATGATGAATTGACTTTGGATTCTAAGTCTCTTATGTCACTTATTATTTTATTTTTGCTATATGTTTGCAGGCAAACTCATGCCTTGAGTTCATTCAAATGACGATAACTTTTTTTTTAATGAACCGATTTTGATGAAACAAACTTTAAATGTTTTGCTGAGTTAAAACAAAGTAATTGGTGAAAGTTTGAAGTAAATCGGTTCAGTATTTTCGGAGATAATCGTCGTGATCATACATACAGACAGACAGACAGACAAGAAATTCGAAAAAAATTTTTTTGCTTTCTGTTATTCTTTTTAAATGTCCCTCTATCCATTTCAGTCAAAAATTCTTAATTTACAGACAAAATATTTTTACTGTTTTATTATATGTATATAGATAATTTATATATATTATTAGCTGACCTTTAAAAAATGGGCTGATTTGTTACCCGACTTCAAAAAAGGACGAATACTACGAATACATACGACTACGAATTCGGCCGTATGCCTTTTTTAATCGCATGACTGTTTGTGTGCTCATAACCGCATAAATCTTTTTTTATATAAAACGGTATGCTTTCAAGTTTTTTCCATTTAAATTTTATCAAAATAAGTTCTGTAGTTTGATTGAAGTCGGTTTTTTGTATGAAAAATATTTAAACTATTATTTATGTGTCAATAAAGAAATGAAAAAGTTATCTATGTTTTATTTGCTGTGTTTCAATGTAAATAAATTATTTAAGAAGTTCATTGCCTTTTACTCTTTGTGAAGTTTCTCTTCGGAAAATGTATATATCCCTGTAAAACTGTATAATTTTGCTTCTTTTCTCAATGGGAAGGTATAATGATTTGACTATCGATACATTGACATACACCAGGTACATTTTAGCCAAACACTACTGAATACATATGCAAAATCACACCCACAACTGCATTTCGAAATCGGTCTCGTTTGACAGCATCCGCTTGAATCTCTATCCGTCAGGATTATATTATCTCTATGTAACATACATACGGTATTGACAAGGTAGTGGCTCAGTGGTCTAAGAAACCTATAAACGCAAGGTCCCGGGGTCAAACCCGCATGGTCCGACTGTACCTCTGAGTTTGAAGACCAATCAGACTCAAGTGCGGTCATTTTAATTAGTGAGTGAAATGAAGAAGACAAAGGCAAATCACTCCATTATTTTCTTCCAAAAAATAATCGCGTGCGTTTCTTTGCACACAATGACAACAACAGACTCTCTTAAACGTCAAGGTAACATTAGAAAGACGAATTGAGGACCTCTTTATGTAGTCAGTTGAAAAGAAACAGTCATAATACAAAAGCCAATGAAAATCACGAAACGAATAACTTCCTGTCATTGTAACTTACGTTCTTATTATACCTCGTGAAAAACATGTATTGTCCTACTACCAGGCACGGTGATTGATTTAAACAAGTTTTCCTTTTAGTCAAATAAAAAAGTAACAGAAGAGACACCTACACCCATATTTGGCTGATTTTAGAGTGACGCCGCCCGGCAAGACGCGCTGTTGACCCGCGCGTTTCAACAGCGCGCGCTTGGCCGGCGTGCACTGTGAAACGACTTTTGGTATTATGCACAGCTGTGTTTAGTCATCATCATTGGGACAAATATAATAACAGGATTAGCTGTTTATACTGGAAGATATAGGTATTTAAATAGCCTATGTTCATTAGGTATAATGTAGGATTCTAATGGAGAAAGAAATTTGCAAATCGGTCCAGTAGTTTTAGAGCCTATTTGATGCAAACAAACAAACAATCAAATCTTTCCTCTTTATAGTATAGAAGAAAGATAGAAGAAGAAAAAGAAGAGAAGAGAGAAGAAGAAGAAGATAGTATAGATATAAATGGAATAGAGTGCAACAGCGACATCTTAAAGAAATGCGAATTTATTATTTGGCAGCGCTGGCCCACGGCGCACGTCTCATGAACGGCGCGTTAGAACGGCGTGACTATGTCATGCATATATTGGAATTAAGTGGGAAATCGTTGCTGCGAGTTATATCGGGACGGACGCACTCGCCTCTCCGTAAAAAAAGGACCGAATAAGTGTTTAACATTATGAAGAATACTTCAAAAAGTAGTTAACTTGCTTTACATGAATTAATGAATGAATAAACACTTTAATTCACCATTATATTAAAATAAATTAGTACACATGTTAACTAATTACGTAATAATTTCAGTGTACCCCACGTTGTACATACTCACTCATGTACATTCACATTCATCATCTACCTGCTTTCGGTGAATGAAAACTTCATGAGAAAACCTGCACATCGATGTACCAAAATCGTCGTTCCAAAATGGTATTCATTGTTTGATGCCAGGTGTAGATTATATATATGTTTTGTTCTATTGAGGAGCTCGATGATCTAGTGGGCATAAGGATTATTAGCACTTATCCATGTAAAGCAATGGGGGTTTCGGCCCCGGGCGTGGTCCCTACTGTAATGGTGACAAATGAAAATGGTCACGGCATAAAAATATCTCGAGTTCTTTCGAACTCCGGAACTCACGTTAAGCCGTCAGTCTCGGCTTTAATCGTAGATCGTTAAGCTATATAAGATGCATTTATATAGGTTACAAATTCTGACAGTAGTGTCAGATTTTGACTTACACACAGAAAAAAACAACATTCTGGCCATTTAAACGCAGAAAAAACAAACAAATAAATTAAAAAAGAAAAATCCGTCGTTGTGCCTACTTCTATTACCGTCTTTATTTTTACTGTCGTCTTTTATGTACATTGTACATTTGTCCTTTGGCTAATAAAGTTTATTTGATCTTAATCCTCCGTCTTTTTACCTTTATAAGACAAGACGTTTCTGAGAATTAGACTCTTTGTCGGGAATCATGCGGGAGTTATACTAAAAAGATATTGTGCCATCTTTATTTACCCTCGGGAAGGCAAACAAAGGTCGTAGTAAGTAATCTTTATCATTTTTATAAGTATTTATTTTGTATTGACAATATTTTGATATAGGTCTTATAAAGTTAAGAAATAAAATATGGTACAAAAATTTCATGCGGGCGAGGCGGGTGCGTATTGTTTGATATAATAACAAATTCTATATTTTCATTTCAATAAAGTTCAAAAGATATAATGTTTACTTGACATAATCATTACCGATTATATTCTTAAAAGCTATAATATACATAAAGTTTTCAATTTAAAAAGCATAAACTCATTATTTATAACGTTTATGAACACTAAATATCACCTGTTATACAACTTGTGTAGTATACATGCCAAAATGTATACCATTCAAAAAGTATACTATTTAAAATAAATATCAATCAAAATCGATAGAAATCAAAATGTATACGTATTAAAAATATAAAACTGAGAAAATATACCAGCTAATTAGTATAGACCCATGTCTATTTTGCGAATTTGAATAATTTCAGTAATACTTACAAAATAATTTGCGCAAGCTCATTCTCAATCAAGCACAGCGCGGAGTAGCCAGCAAAACGTGCATCATTCAAACTTAGATGTAGGTTCGGAATCGATTTTATTAGTAAAGCAAACGGAAAGTAAACCAAGAATTAATTAACCTCACAGGATTACAAAAAAAGACTATAACTAACAAAAAAATTATAACAATATTTTATTGTATGTAAATATTAGGACAAAGTATAAAATAAATAATTAAAATATGTGATATATACAAAATACGCGCGCATTTTGTATGTATCACATTTTTTTACGGAAAGTAAACCAAGAATTAATTAACCTCACAAGATTACAAAAAAAACTATAACTAACAAAAAAAATATAACAATGTTTTATTGTAAAGTATAAAATAAATAATAAAAAAATAACTTTTACAATATTTTATTGAATGTAAATATTAGGACAAAGTACGTTTTAAAGAAATAAAAAAAAAATTGTGATTGTGAAGCCAGCAAAACGTGCATCATTCAAACTTAGATGTAGGTTAGGAATCGATTTTATTAGTAAAGCAAACGGAAAGTAAACCAAGAATTAATTAACCTCACAGGATTACAAAAAAAGACTATAACTAACAAAAAAATTATAACAATATTTTATTGTATGTAAATATTAGGACAAAGTATAAAATAAATAATTAAAATATGTGATATATACAAAATGCGCGCGCATTTTGTATGTATCACATTTTTTTACGGAAAGTAAACCAAGAATTAATTAACCTCACAAGATTACAAAAAAAACTATAACTAACAAAAAAAAATATAACAATGTTTTATTGTAAAGTATAAAATAAATAATAAAAAAATAACTTTTACAATATTTTATTGAATGTAAATATTAGGACAAAGTACGTTTTAAAGAAATAAAAAAAAATTGTGATACATACAAAATGCGCGCGCATTTTGTATGTATCACAATTTTTTTCAAGTAGAAAGATAACTTACTATATTTTTATGTATATAATAATAATGTATTACAATTATTTTTAATAATACCTAATTTATCTTATTTTTTTAAACGTATATTAGCGGCCATAGCTCGAAGAAATTCACACTCGAAATATTCAGATTTTCGTTAAATATATTGCAGTCTTTCTTTTTGTTTTAATATTATTTTAACACTTTACATTATAACTACTTTAAGTAAAATAAGTATACGATATCATCGCCAATTGTGAACCGATTTTGATGTTTCTTTTATTATATGTAAACCTTTACTACCAAGTTAGTCCCATTTTAATTTGGTGAAGATATGATGAAGAACTTTGGAAATATGGAAGAAACTCCTAACATAAAATTGAATCGGTTTTTTTTTAAATTTAATTTTTACTTATGTATTGAGAATCTTCTACCAATTAATTCGTATAACAAATGATTATTATCCGTAATAATATGTATATATAACGTTTATTATACATAACAACTAATCGATTTTTTAAATTTTATAATAATAAAACGGTATTATAAAGGTTTGATATGTTAAATAATTGTTATAATAAAAGATTTTAGGTTTTTTAAACTTATTTCTTTCGATTCTTATCTTAATTGATAATTATACTGACCAAAATTATGTATTTCGTTGATATACATAGGGCGCACTGTAAGTTTCTGGAACTGGCCACTTACACAAACAATATTTAAAAATTTGTTGCATCATTTGAAAATAGAACTCTTTGGCTGTAGAATGCAGTTTGTTTCATTTGACTGTGTTTTGTTTTTACCTTGTGGCGCCATTTAAAAAATTGTGTGTCTGCATCAACATGGATTTACCTCGGGAAAATTTTCGTAGTATGATTTTCTACGATTTTAAGTGTAATTTGACAGCTCAACAGAGTATCGCTCGGCTTGAAACAGCTTTTGGCAATGAAGCACCATGCAAGACAACTGATTATAGCTGGTTTGCAGAATTCAAGCGTGGTCGTATCAATCTCAGTGACGAATCTCGCGATGGTCGGCCGTCCACCGCTGTGACCAACAAAAACATCGATGCTGTGCGCCGTATGATTGAAACAGACAGGCATGTGACCTACCATGAAATTCGCGCATCCTTAGAAATAGGCATGAGTCAAATTAAATTAATCCTACACAAACATTTGGGTGTGAGAAAGCTGTGCTCGCGGTGGATCCCACACAACTTGACCGAGGCTCAAAAAACGGACCGCGTCACTTGGTGCAGTGCCATGCTTACCAGATTCAACGAAGGTGCGTCAAATTTGGTGTGGGACATAGTAACAGGTGACGAAACATGGATTTATTGCTACGATCCCAAAACAAAGCAGCAATCGAGCGTATGGGTCTTTCAAGATGAGCCGAAACCAACCAAAGTGGCGCGCGTGAAAAGTGCATCTAAGCGGATGATTGCTTCTTTTTTTAATAAAACTGGACACGTGGCTACTGTTGCTTTAGAGAATCATCGTACAGTGAATAGTGACTGGTACACGACCATTTGTTTGCCGGAAGTTATTGACGAACTCCGTAAAAATAACCGTAAACGCCGTATCATCCTGCACCACGACAATGCTAGTTCTCACACGGCCAGACAGACAAACGACTTTTTGAAGACGAAAAATGTAGAACCCATGAGTCATCCTGCATACAGTCCCGACCTGGCACCTTGTGACTTTTTTCTGTTCCCAAAAATTAAGAACCAATTACGCGGTCAACGATTTTCATCACCAGAAGAGGCTGTCGAGGAGTATAAAACACGTTTCGGAGGTCACCACAGAGGAGTGGCACAAAAGTTTTCAAAACTGGTTTCATCGAATGAAAAAGTGTATAGACGCCAAGGGAGATTATTTTGAAAAACAATAAATTAGTTTTGTACCTTAAGTAGTATTTTTTCATATTAATTCCGGAAACTTATAGTGCGCCCCACGTATATCTTAAAAGATATATATTTTGTGTTTATATGTTATATTACTTACCCGGGCGAGGCTGATATTTAACGCATGAATCATGCGGTAGCTCAGTTGGCAGAGCGTAAGTCGTACCTAGTTCAGGACCTAGGTCGCAGGCTCAAACCCCGCACGTATGGAATTTTTATTTCTTAATTTAACATAGTTTACGAGTAAAGTTCAGCGTCTGTGCTCGCAACTATACAAATTATATGTGACAATCAAGTTCGCTATCTCCCTGGGCTAATTTGATCGCCGCCATATATTTTATAGCCTTGTTTTATCATTGCAAAGGAAACTTCATTTAACCCTTTTAACGCCACAGATATATGTGACATATCAATTTAGCAATGCTTTCACTATCTGTGGCGCTATCAGACAGACTGAAAATTGATTTGTCACTCTAATCAGACTTCGGCGTTGAAAAGGTTAAAAATGTTTATAAACAGTTACATACTTTGATTTCTGCATTTGTGCTCGCAACCACAAAAATCATGTAATAATAATATAATAATAATAATTCTTTATTCAACTGTATGTAACATAATGTTTACAAAAAAACTCTGAGCTCCACACTAGGATTCCCTGTGTTGTGGATACCCAGTCTCTTTCGTTGCCTTATTACTAATTACAGTATTTACTGGTCTGATACAAATATAATAAAGTAATGTAGTGCAGTGCAGTGTAGTGTAATGTTGTGTAGTCAGGTATTGTGTTGTGTAGTCTAGTGTGGTGTCGTGTTGTGTAGTGTAGTGTAGTGTCACAAATAAAAAAAAAGGTGTCATGTGTGACAAAAAAGTTCGCAATCTCCGGGGGCTAGTTTGATCGCCGCCATATCTTTTATAACTTTACTCTTATTAAATTAAGAAATATAATATGGTGAAAAAATTTCAAGCGGGCGGGATTTTTTCACCATATTTTTTTTTATTATATCCAAATAGCATTGTGAATGCAAAATATAGACACTTAAAATATTTTATCAATTTCTTATAAAGAAAACTTAATTTCAAACGATTTATAAACAAACGCACACTCTGAAGTTCAGTGTCTGTGGTCGCAACTACATGATGTGTAACAAACAAAGCGTCTCCCGGGGTTGGTTTGTCGGTCACACATGTTTTGTAACTTTGGTGTTTCAGCCACTAACCACTTTTAGACATACATTGTTGCTTGATATCCTAACACTGCGCAGCTGTTTGCCTTGTAGTTTAGACCTTAAGAACTTCTGGAAGGGTTAGTTTTAGATAAGTAGAATGCCGTTAAACGTTTTACGGCATCTTCATCATCATCAGGTCCTTTGTAGTCTTCACTACAGGAGCACGACCCTCTCTGTACTACTAGAGCCATACTTGGCCAGAGCAGCCAGAGGACTTGGCCTACACTCTCCACGCTGGCCAGACGGGTTACAGAGGTCTCACAGATGTTTATGAGCTTTGTTTAGCTTGTATTTCCTAAGTCGCCTTCTACGACATCCACGGGAAGACTTGGAGTGGTCCTATTCTACTCTGACGGATACCACACGGCCACTTACTTACGGCATCTTAACTTGTATAAAATTGGCGTTTTCTGTAGAGAATTTCGAATAAATTTAATTTTTCATACTCCCGTTTTAAGTGTCATTTCGGGTTTGATGAATCAACTAAAGTGAAATTTTGCAAATAAGCTTGATTTACACATTATAAAATACTAGCTTTTTTATGTATAATTGAAGGCAAACGAGCAGACGAGCCACCTGATGGAAAGTCGTCACCGTCGCCCATGAACATCTGCAGCACCAGAGGAGCTGGACGCCTTTTGAAGGACCCCAAGTCATAGCTTTCGCCGCAGCTTTGCTGCGGGTTGAAAGATATAAAAAATCAAATTATACCTACTTATTTAAATAAAATTATGGTTCACAACATTGTAAGAAGTGCAAGTTGCCTTAGGGCAGCTGATATACTTTGATGATTGCCACCCCAAACTTCAATGAATTCTCGTATCTTTTGAAGCAAGAAGGCAGTCGTTAAATTTTATGCCACTAATGGGCACACCAATCTATAAAAGATTTACTACCTAGATTGCTTTCTACGTGTAGAGCATACATTTACTTTGTAATCAAGCTAAAGGTAATTATCACAGTCTCAAACTGCATAATTATCTACATATGAAATATTGGATAACAGCAGATATTATGTTCATAGACGATGAAGCGATGGCGAGGCCCACCATGTCAAACGTGGCTTTAAATAAAGACCTGGGCTCTGTCTACCCCATAAGGAAAAAAATCGTGATTGTATATATTTGTAAAATATTAACGTCGATAACCAAAGACAGACCATTATCCTGTTATCAGCACGTATTAGAACAAATTTATTCAAATATGCACACATAACTTATCTCTAAAGCCTCTCAAAGCAAATACATCCTTCACAACATCCGAACAGCATTATCCGAGTCGTTACAGATACTCCCCCTATACGTGAACTACCGCAATATTACACTAATATATCACGTTAAGATATTATTTATTGCGCGCTGAAAGCCTGTATAATTTAGTAGTAAATCAGACGAAACACTTAAATTACGCTGGCTAATTTATTCATATCCACTTTGTTAAAAACATACAATATCGAGTTACTTTTATATATTAAATCTTTTTGGGTAAGGTTAAATCACATAACGGAATTATAATAGTATAATACAGAAAATCTATTACGCGTCAGCTTTCCCTGCTGGATTGGAAGAAATGAAAAAAATTAAAATGTACCAGTTCTTGTCCTACGCAGATTATGAAACACCTTTTGAAGATTGCAAACAAGTATTTTATTAATTTATATTCAGTATTTGATTTACGTAAATTACAACGTTTTTACTCCTGTTTATATATTCATAATAATCAATTATTAAATACTGCTAAAAATAGGATACAATTTTGTAGCATCATCGTCACCAGGTCTTTTTAGTCGCCACTGCAGGAACATGACCCTCTCTGTACTACCGGAGCCATACTTGGCCAGAGCAGACAGAGGATTTGGCCTACACTCTCCTCGCTGGCCAGACGGGTTGGAGAGGTCTCATTGATGTTTATGAGCTTTGTTTGGCTTGTATTTCCTAAGTCGCCTCTTACGACCTCCATGGGAAGACTGGGAGTGGTGTATTCTACTCCGCAGGAAACCATAATTTTGTAGCAAAATAAGTTATTAATGTCAAAAGTCAAACATAATTAACTGACCTCAAATACCATATTTTAGCATTTCCGACACAAAGGTGTCGAAAACACTAGCCGCGTTACCGCGCTGGATAGTATTTTATTGAAAATTCAAAAACCCGACTGCTAATCATAAAATGTGTATAATTTTTTTTTATAAAAAACCTTTTAATTTTACCATTGAATACGTATGTATATAACTACAAATAAATACCTATTACTTATTCGTAGTTTAAGGTAAATAAACATTGATCGTTACTTGTTTACGTGGCGAAAAAAACCGCGTTGCTGTCAAAGAAAAATACTCGGTTGGTGCTACAGACTGCTACGCCAGTGCTACGAGATATTACGAAAACGCTACCAGCCGGCTTCGTCTACTGATAATAAATTTAATGATTACTCAGAAGTAAGGATCCTAGAAGTTTTATGATAATATTTTCATTTGTATGATTAGTCGTTTAGCTTTATCATATGATGCTAAGCAGTTTATTAATAACAAACGATATACTTAATCTCAAATCGAGGTCATGTGCTTGTGGTTTTATCCAAGAATAAATAAGTCACTTAAGATGTTATTACCAGCACGGCAAAAGTTATTAATTAAACTCTAATCAAGTTATTAATATCTCTTGGATAGGCATGTAACATCCTCGTCTTCATCGTCACTTATCATCAGGTGAGATGGGAGACAAATGCCAAATTCAATTTTTAGTAAAAAAAAAAAAAAAGATTATAATCTAGTAATAACTAGCTAACCCGACAGACGTTCTTAATAAATTAAGAAATAAAATATGGTAAAAATTTAACACGGGCGGGACTTGAACCGGCGACCTAGGTCTATGTACGACCTATGAATTTTGGCGCCGAGATTAAATTGTGCGGTAGCTCAGATGGCAGAGCATTGGTCGTACATAGAGTAAGAGCGCCGGTTCAAGTCCCGCCCGCATGAAATTTTTATCAAAATAGCATTGTGAATGCAAAATAAAACACTTATAAAAATACCGACGGACGTTGTTTTGTTTTGACTAAAAATAACCTGACTGAGAAAACCAAACACGACAAAAAGTAGAATTTTCCAGATCAGTCCAACCATTCTCCCGAGGGAATCTTTGACCGAGGGAAATAGATTATTTTTATATATACTTTACATGATGTATAGAAAATTCGTAGAAAAAGCTTATTTATTCGTAAAATGCTTAACTTGCGTGCTTTATGTTACAACAAGACGCTAAGCTGTAAGTATGTACGGATATAAGTATAATGTGAACATGAAAACTATAAAGTTTTTGAAAAGTAAGTATAATAGTAATGTAAAAAACGCGATAAAACCGTATAAAAATTATTAAATATAAATGTGTCACAATAGCGGATACATTATGTGTGTAAGTTTACTTGTTCTACCATAACGCCTAAATGCCATTACAGATTAGGTCATGGGCTATCGTTAAAATCTTTTCACACTCTGGAATGACATAGGGTAAACTGTTTTAACAGGGCGCATTGTTTTTATCTTCAAACCCGACCCATAGTGTAAATGTGGACTTCCCCAAACAACGTCCCACTTGTTGTCCTGCTCTTTGTGCACCTGCTCCTGTACATTGGATGACCTGATGTGGACTAACACTAATCGTCATCTTCATTTCGAGTAGGTGTCACGGTCAATCGACCTTGGAAACCCTGGTGTCCGAGTTCTTAGGAATCGCCTCTCGGCCACTGACGTGGTTCCTTTAACGACTTACAGATGGCCTTTCGAAGCACTGAATCATCTTTATTATCAGACAATCAGGTGATTCAAGCCTGCAATGTCCTAACCAAACTGGAAACAACTATACAAAGTATAGCTATAGCTTCACGTGGGAATCAAACCCACGACCTCGGGTCAACAGGCAAACGCCTTAACCACTGGACCACGGAGGTAGCTAACTAGTACGAGGTAGTAACTAACACTAATGAAATTCAAGTAGCCGAAAACTAAGAACAGAAAATATGAAAAAGGTTTGCCACCGACACGAAAAGAAGAAGATTGTTACTATTTTTCTTTGAATCCCAATTGGTCTCTTTCTAATAGTAATAAAACTGACGCGAGATTAATTCATTATAGAAACACGGTTTCGCCAACTAGTTTCGGTCTGATATGAAGACCATCATCAGGGCGAGGGGTGGCGAATGCTTCCTCCGTGGTCCAATGGTTAAGGCATTTGCCTATAGACCCGGGGGTCGTGGGTTTGATTCCCACGGGAAGCATATTTTGTTGTTTCCAGTTATGTTAGGACATTGCAGGCTTGAATCACCTGATTGTCTGATAGTAAAGATGATTTCGTGCTTCGGACGGCACGTTAAGCCATTAGTCCGGGCTGCCATCTAGTAGTCGTTAAAGAAATCACGTCAGAGGCCGAGAGGTGTTTCCGAAGAACTCTGAAACCAGGGTGTGCATGGTCGATTGACTATGACACCTACTCGAAATGTTGATGATGAGCGGTGATGGTCCGGTGGTTTCGATTCCCTCAAACCACTTCAGATTCCAACTAAATAAAAGTGAGTGAGGGAACCGTGTTTTCTCTCATCTATTCTCACCTCGTCTCTATCTCATTAAAAACAATGGTCGTCACATACTGATTATATGAATCTCGATAATTGATTAACCTGTAACTTTTTTTGATTTAACTTTAAATAAATATATATATTGCTAGTCGCTTATATGATCAATCAGAGACATTCAAAACTAAAAATCATTATATGTCATAATCAGACTCAAGTGCCGAAGTTAGCATAGAAATAAACTCGACATACTCGGTGAGAGTGCTTGTGGTTAAGACAATCTAAACAACCACTAAGCTGATCCCGAATTCGCCATAACTCTCGACAACTTCTCCCCGACTCACCTCCTTTGACCTAATTGTCTTACATGAGAATATTCATCCGCTATTTTCTCTCTGTTTATCAGTAAATAAGGCATTAACCTATAAAGTTTCACTTGATCATCTTTTGATGTATTACAGCAATTTATTACTCCTTTAATGTAATATGTAAACTAGCAGTTAAAATTAAAACGTGTTAAACGTATGGCGAGCTCCGTGGCGCAGTGGTTAACACGCCAGCCTGCGACACGAGGGCCCCGGGTTCTATCCCCGGTCAGATCAAGATGATTTTTTTCAGATTGGAATGGGTCTTGGATGTTTATTTATATATGTATTTGTTATAAAAATATAGTATCGTTGAGCTACGAGTAGTATCCCATAACACAAGACTCGAACTTACTTTGGGGCTAGCTCAATCTGTGTGATTTGTCCGTATATATTTTTTTTTTTTTTATTTAACTATCTAGAATATTTAAGCACTCAAATTTCCAATATAACTGTTTGATTTAAACTTAAAAACTTTTAAAAATAATGATTTGTCGTTTTTGACATCGTGTTTCAAGGTTTTTACGGTATAGATCAAAAACAGTCCTTGATCGGTTTTAGCAATGAGACAAAAATCTGAATAATTAGGTAGCACACATCACTATTTTTATTCCATATTCAACTGTCTATGGTCAGTGGTGTCATCCATATCTGCCTGTCCGGTGGTTGCAGATATGGCGTCGGGTACGCACGAGCTGCTACTTGCTTTATCCCCATTCATCAGACTGAGTAGTAACCCGAATGCCTTCACTCCCTCCCCAGAACCAAAAAACTCCTATTCTTCCTCAGCTAAAAAATGCCTCGGATGGGCAGGCATCGTTGAAAGCACAAGAAGCTAGATAAACTGCGCTCGCCAACCCGTCTGCCAAGCGTGGCGAGTATGGCAATATCTTCCCATAGAACGAGAAATCCTTGGGAGAGACTTCTAGCGGCTGGACTGATGATTCGAGTATAGGTCTTTTTTATGTTATAGGACGGCAAACGAGCAAGCGAGTCACCTGATGGTAATTGATCACCGCTGCCCATGGACAACTGCAACACCAGGGTGTGACAGGAGCGTTGTATCCTTTCATGGACTTGGGGGAAGGAAATAGGGAGGGGGAGGAGGAAAGATGGGCCTCCGGCTCTCTCACTCACCGAACGAAGCATACAAGCGGTAAAGCTTCTACTCAGACGTCGATTTTCTGTGAGAGTGAGGTACTTCCACGGACGACCCGGCCCATTTATGCAACTAGCAATTAGTTTTGTCGGTAGCGTGGCTCTACCACGACTAGAAGGTCTTAGGCTCTGTCTCCCACGTAAGGGAAGACGTGATCGGATGTATGATAATAATATGTATACTTGCTAGGTTTTCGATCTGTGTGGTTAAAATAACAAAGTAATAAAACATATGGATAGGGGTCGTTTTGTTTGTCACACATGTAGTTTTAACCACAAGTGCTAAACTTTTAATCATGTTTCTGTTTATACTGTAAAACGTTAAGTCTTGTTTGTTATATTGAAATAACAAGGTTGTAAAATATGTGGGACCGAGTGAACGAACCGCGGGAGATAGTGCACGAGTTGTTTGTCACACATTGTGTAATTCAGACCACCGAATCTAATTTTAAAATGTGTATTCTGTTTATCCAAAATGTTATTATATTTGTTATAATAACTTTTAATAATTGGTAGTTAAGTTTAAAAGTTAAGCCAGTCTTAAATTTAATTAAAAATTGAAAATAATAATGCTATTTTGAAGTGGGAGTGGACAGGGCTTATAGCGCGTAGACCCGATGGCCCAGAAGGGTTCTTGAATAGCAAATGCGTAACGGGAAGCCTCACCCACCAATCTGATAGTCGGATGACCTAAGGTCGCATGAAGACGCTGAATGCAGGCGGCTTAAAACTGGGAAATCCTCCGTACTTCGGAAGACACGTCAAGCCTTTGGTCCCAGGTTTCATTATCGATGGTAGCTGTTAAGCTATGTCAGATGCCTTAAGGCTAAAAAGGGATATCAGTGTTGGCTACTTACACTAAAAATAAAACATACAACATAATGTATCAAAACTAAATGTTCGAGATAATTTGTACCCAAGCGCCGCGAGGGATTACGTTGGTCGCACTCGCAACTGTTAATGACTTCGTTATTTACTTAGTTATTTACTTTAAAGTGTTATTAGGCGCGTTTCCAGTTGTTTATTAGGAATTCGTCGCTTTCCTGTTCTATTTAATAGCTTCTAATTAGTCCGGTAGCAATTAAACAGTATGTGTCAGTGTGTAGGATACTACCATAGAGGTAATAAGATAATTGCACTGCAAACTTCCTTCGTGCATTGCACGCAATTATTATTTTTACATACATAACAGAATCGTATTGTATTTTTTGCATTCACATTGCTATTTTGATATCATCATCAGGTCCTTTTTAGTCTCCACTACAGGAGCACGACCCTCTCTGTACTACTAGAGCCATACTTGGCCAGAGCAGACAGAGGACTTGGCCTACACTCTCCACGCTGGCCAGACGGGTTGGAGAGGTGTCTTAGATGTTTATAAGCTTTGTTTAGCTTGTATTTCCTAAGTCGCCTTCTACGACATCCACGGCAAGACTTGGAGTTGTCCTATTCTACTCTGCCGGATACCACACGGCTATTTTGATATAGTCTTATTCAATTAAAAAAAAAAGGATATAAAGTGAGCCCCGCCTACATGAAATTATTTCACCATATTTTATTTCTTAACAGCCTGGACCCCGGCTTTGCACGGGTGCAATGTACATTTAAACCTTCGTCTTGAATCACTCTATTTTTTGAAAAAAAAACCGCATCAAATCCGTTGCGTAGTTTTAAAGATCTAAGCATACATAGGGACGGACAGACAGCGGGAAGCTACTTTGTTTTATACTATGTAATGATAATAATGATAATGATTTAATAAAAATAAAATTGTATCGTCTTTTTCTTAAGCTTTAATTATTGTACGAGCATGACACGTTCTCCTTTGCCTTAGATACTCATATAAAGTCCTTACAAAAAGATGAGCTATCATCAATATTGGTTATCTGTTTGCTGTATTACGTTATGACAATGTTGTGGCACATCCTCCGTGGTCCAGTGGTTAAGGCGTTTGCCTGTTGACCCGGGGGTCGTGGGTTCGATTCCCACCGGAAGAATACTTTGTTTAGTTGTTTCCAGTTTGGTTAGGACGTTGCAGGCTTGAATCACCTGATTTTATTATTTATTTATTTATTTAATAAAGATGATTCCGTGCTTCGGAAGGCACGTTAAGCCGGTGGTCCCAGCTGCCATCTGGTAGTCGTTAAAGGAACCACGTCAGAGGCCGAGAGGCGATTCCGAAGAACTCTGACACTAGGGTGTGCATGGTCGATTGACCGTGACACCTACTCGAAATGATGATGATCTGTTTGCTTCTGAAGGCCCACAGAAAACTTTGAAAGGAGTTTACAAATTTGACTCTAATTGACTCAACTTGAAGCTATTAGCCGCGATGTATGCGTCGCATTCGGGGAGAGGCGTAGTTAATATTATTACATTCAGTAAGTTGTTAAAGGATAAGGGATGATTCTGAACCAAAATTGAAAGTTTTAAATCAAGTAGATGCAATTTTAAAACCAATTTCAATTTCAACATTCACTTTCATTATCATCACTAACAACCTTATTAAAAAAAAGGGGTAAAAGAGATTTTTATAAAATTATACCTAAACAAACACCAAAAATAAAAATGAGAAATACTGCTCTTTTGAAGATAAAAGGAAATTCATTAAGGATAAAAAATCTTAAGTGTAATAAATTATCCGCATCAAATTATGGCACGAAATAACTTCGCCCTGGCGAGCCTTTGTACGAGGAAATTCTGGTCGTTTGCAATGCTCACACCAAATTGTTTGAAGAAGTTTCCTTTTTAATTGTGTATAGTCATTGTCAAGGGCTGTTGCCAAAAAAAAGATCTTTATACCATTCTAGTCAAAGTACATCAGTCTTTATGCCTCACAGGATAGATATGGTCTCTACCTTATCGTTATCATCATTCCAGCCGTTAGAATAAGAAGAGCAGTAGACTTCTGCTAGATGAAGGCCTCTCCCACGGATTCCTCGTTCCATAGGAGGATATTACCATACTCAACACGTTTGGCCAGTCCTTTAGCTTCTTGTGCTTCGGATACTGCTACCTTTAAATCCAGACCTGCATGAAAGATGGAAATGTACAGTTAACTACCTTCATATTTTTTTTTTTATTTATTTTCGTCAAATATTACGTACAATTATTTTCGTACAAATATTACGTATCGCGCGGTAGACAGAGCCAAGGCTTTGCTGCTTTTACTGCTGGCACGCAACACGGAATCAGAATAGTGATAGATTGACACATTGCCTAATTACATGATTGGTCAGATTTTCACCCATTCCCTCGTCAGGCTTTTACAATCTGCGTGGGAAGAGAAGCAGCTGGTATATTCTACGTTTTTTCTTCTCTCCCAGAGCAGCATGGAAGCGAAGCAGCTATATTCATAGGATAAGAACTAGATTGAAAATTTCTCTCGTCTGACAAGCACACTAAAACTTAAAATTCGATCAGGTACAAAATAGGTTAAAAACCAGCCGACCTCCTCCGCGGCAGATTGTCCGACTAATCCTGGGATTACATGAATTCCAGAGTTCATTCAATATGTATGAGGTGATCGCAGATTATTACAGTTCCCAGTGTGAACAACCTCTATGGCCTGGTTGGGTGCATTATTAACGCTAATGCGTGTTAAGCAACCCAGGGCGTGGTCTTCACTGGGATGACTAAGTGGCAATTCACAAATTGCTCTAGCTCTGCCGTACGCATATTAAGTGGTTGGTCCTGGCTGAGATCATTTAGATCGCAGTCGTTATGTCATAATTATGCATTTTTATGATATCTCACTCGCCGAAAGAAGCATAGAAGCGAAAAGCTTCTGCTCAATGTTGATTTTCTGTGAGAGTGTGGTACTTCGATCGAGACTAGCAAAAAAATATTTTGCTGGTAGCGTATTTCTACCACAACTAAAATTTTTGTAGTTTGAAAAGTCTGATACCAGTGTTGGTCACCTTCATACATAAAAATCAAGCTAGCAATTACAGCCTCATCTTTGACCAAAGGGTTAAACCCTAAACCTATTTATCCCTCACCCTTCCGGAGCCGTCGCGGCAGATTGTCGGTCGGACTAATCTCGGGATAACATGAACTCCGGAGTTCATTCATTATGTATGAGCTGACCGCCGATTATAACGGCTTTCTAGGAAAATATTTTTATCGCTATTTTTGTTATCTTGCTCCATTTTTATTTTCAAATGATTTTAAAAAATCGCCCATGTGCTTGTCAGACACGCGCACAAACATTATGTATACAACGTTATCATGTGAAACAAGGTTATAAGTAATATAACTTACACACATTTTTCTCATGATAACGTTTTATAAATCGACGAACGCGGGCTGCATGCACGAAAAGGTGTCAGGTTCAAATTCAAATTCAAAACGTTTATTTAATATAGGTTTCTTTGAACACTTATTAATTGTCATATTTCACTGCTGACGTGGTTCTGTGTGCAAACGAGAGCGCGGTGATTGCTTACCATCAGGTGACTCGCTTGATAAAGAGAAGGAGTGCAGAATGCTTATATTCAAAAAATATGGTTGAATTTCGACGAATGGGCGACTAGTAAAGTAAAAGTCGTATAACCGTAACCACAGAATACCTTATATATTACTCATAATTATGTTTGAAATTACCTACGACTCACGAATTATGTTCAGTACTCAATCAATATCATGCAGCAAACGTCTGAAGTCTAGGTCATCCATTTATCTCAGCTAGTTGCTTATTGAATCAACCCCCTCCCTTCTCTCCTCCTCCCCCCTTCCTCTCTGAACCTCACCTAAAACACTTAGCGCTGGTTTCGGGAGCCGCACGCCGGAAGCGGGCCGTCGGTATCATTAGCGAACATGTTAGTTGGACCAACTATGGTTTTATAACATCTACTTTACAATGTGACTGGTTGGTCATTTAAGTAATATTAGTACCTGGGCGACCGAGCTTTGCTCGGTTATAACTATTTATTGTAATAAGGTGGTGTGTTTATGAGAAATGTATATTGTTATCTCAAATATTAACAACATTTTTTAAACTTGTCTAAAAACAATAAAAATTTAATAAAATTATATAAACTCTCGGTGACTTGCTTTGGTCAACGAGCGGGATTCGAACCCGAAACACTCGTTTCTTGCCGTCCGCGTCTTAAGCCGCTGGACCAGACGGACACTGGCCGGTAGGACAAAAATAACGACCATAATCTGCGTGGAAAGAAAAACGCATAAAAACTCAAAAACACTAATCTTGATCGATTGTTTACCCCCGAAAATCCTCATATACCAAATTTCAGCGAAATCGTTAGAGCCGTTTCCGAGATAGAAATAAATTTATATACATTCATAGAAATAAATTTATATACATATAAATATACAAGAATTGCTCGTTGAAAGGTATAAGATAAAAAGAAAAAGTTCTTCATAAAGCACGAAGTGTAAAGTTTAATAAATTTGGTCTAGTATAAACAAATGTTGGACACATTTGTTTATACTAGACCAAATTTATGCTACAACTCTGTCAATACGACAACACTACGTAGTGTCAAAATTGTGCAATGTAGATTAAGACTTCTCAATTATACCTACATGAAATAAATTATAAGTAAAAATATATATTTTTTTTAAAACAATCTTTTGTATACATCACTTATGATTCGAGTTATTTTCAGCAAGCCCTTTGATTTGATATCCATTATGTAGCAGTGCATCAAAAATAGTCAGTCTTGGATTTACCACCGTGATGGTTTAGGAATAATGTCACTTAGCTAACATAGCCCTTTGTAGGTTGTGGTAGAGCCACGCTACCGGCAAAATTCATTTTTGCTAGTAGCATGAATGGGTCGGCTCGTCGCGGGAAGTGCCACACTCTCACAGAAAATCGACGTCTGAGTAGGAGCTTCACCGCTTCTATGCTTCGTTCGGTGAGTGAGAGAGCCGGAGGCCCATCCTTCCCCCATTTCCTCCCCCCTGCTACACCCTAGTGTTGCGGTTGTCCATGGGCAGCGCTGGTCACTTTCAGGTAACTCGCTTGCTGGTTTGCCGCCCTATAACATAAAAAAAAGCCACCAACAGCCTTGTCCTCCATACTAAACGAGTCTACAAAAGTTCAGCTCAATCTACTTCAAAATTGAGTTGCAAAATTCCACCCGATCAAACATAGTTACATACATTCCAAGTTAAATAAAAGCTTTTAAAATACGCACATTCTTAAATAATTTGGTCTGAGTATCGCAAGCGAGCAGAAGTTACTCGCACAAAGCCTTTAGAGCGAAGTTATTTTGTGCCAGAATTTGATGCGGATTAATTATAACACTTCAGCTTTTTTCTTAATGAATTTTCTTTTATCCTGAAAAATGAAATAACAGTTCTTCCTTTACATTTTTGGGTGTTTCTTCTTTTAAATTTAAGGTGCTATGATTTATGTACAATCTTTTTTCATAACACAAGTCTCGAACTTACTTTAGGGCTAGCTCAATCTGTGTGATTTGTCCGTATATATTTATTTATTATTATTATTATTTTTGGAGTGATCTGCTTATTTCATAATATGTAAGGCCCTCATTCATTTTAAAAGTAAGATATCATTATCCTTATTTTTTATTAATATTATAAATGCAAAAGTGAGTTTGTTTGTTTGTTTGTTTGTTACGCTTTCACACCGTAACTACTGAACCGAGCATCATGAAATTTTGCATACAAGTTCTCTGGAGTACGGAGAAGGACATAGGCTACCTTTTATCCCGGGAAAAACTATTCCCGAGGGATCGACATTAACGCGGGCGGAGCCGCGGGCGAAAGCTAGTCATATATAAATAAGGTTTGCTAATTTTATGTTAAAAAAATATTAAGGCTTTGCACAGAGTGTTAACATCGTGACGTCATCGATTCTAAAGATGCTTGCGGTGATATTCTATGATTTATTATTTTCATTTACTGAATAGTCGAGCTGAGGGACTAAACATCTTCAAGTTAGGAAAAAAAACGTGCGAATAATAAATAAAGAAAACATCATTTAAGTTTGCCCACCTATTTGGCGGTTACGGTGACACAGTCACACACAAACACAATAACGTGTGAAACTTAAATCCCTCGATTTGGTCGGTAGGTACAAAGATTCCCAGCGCACACACGGTAACAAGGGCTATTAAAATCTCAGCGCGGTCGGGTCATAGCCCGCCTGGCTCATACATATTGAACGTGACCTCCAGTGCTAACGCTCACACTAATTTTACTGCTGGACGAACTTTCCTTAGTTATGATATCTATCTGGATTTACTATATAATGAAACCTGCTACTTAGCATTTATATTTAATGAATGCGTTAATGAAGGTATATTTCCTGATTTAATGAAATGCAGTAAATTATTACCCTTGTTTAAGAAAGGAGAAAAGTCAGACCCTAGTAATTATAGACCTATTTCCATTTTGCCGGTATTGAGCAAGGTGTTTGAAAAGATAATGCTTAAACAAATGCAGCTTTACTTTAAGAACCACAACATTTTCCATAGCCAACAATTTGGCTTTACTGGCGGAAAGTCGACCACCGATGCGGGAGTAGCCCTAATTACTCATATCTATAACGCATGGGAGAATTCACAGGATGCCATTGGTGCATTTTGTGATCTCTCAAAAGCATTTGATTGCGTTGATCATCAGACACTTTTGCTCAAGCTCCGGCAATACGGGTTTGAAAATAAGTCCATTGAATTGATAGAATCATATTTAAAAAATAGGCTTCAGACAGTCGAAATAAATTACACAAAGTCTAAAGGAACTAACTTAAAAATAGGTGTGCCCCAAGGATCCATTTTAGGCCCATTCCTTTTCTTAGTTTATGTCAACGTGTATGGTTGAAAAACAAGCGGGAATAGTGTTATTTGCGGATGACACGTCTCTAATATTCAAGTTAGACCGCGCTAGCGAAGACGTTCAAGCTACAAATAACACTCTATCTGCCATCTCAAATTGGTTCTCAGTCAACAATCTCTTGATGAATGCGCAAAAAACCCAATGCATTCGATTTACAGTCCCCAATGTGAGGCAGTCCAACGTTGACATACTAGTTGAAGGTAAAATACTAGACTTTGTAAATGATACCACCTTCTTAGGAATCACAATAGACTCTAAATTGCAATGGGGCGCTCATGTATCAAAACTTTCGAATAGACTTAGTTCCGCAGCATATGCTGTTAGAAGGATTAGACAATTAACAGATGTGGCAACTGCTAGGCTTGTATATTTTAGCTATTTTCATAGTTTAATGTCATATGGATTACTTCTCTGGGGAAATGCAACCGACATTCAAACTATTTTTATATTACAAAAAAGGGCAATCCGTGCCATCTACGGCTTGAACTCGAGGGATTCGCTCAGAGATTTGTTCAAAGACATAAATATTTTAACGGTAGCCTCACAGTATATACTCGAGAACATAATGCACGTAAGGAAAAATATTTCGTCATTCAAAAAAAATTGTCATGTAAGAGATAGACCCTTGCGTAACGATCATAAACTATTTCTACCGCGGTATCGGCTTAGCAGAGTTAGTGATTCGTTCATGGGGAAGTGTATACGTTTTTATAACAAGTTATCAAAACCAATCCTAGATATGCCTGATAGAAAATTCAAAGGTTATGTAAAACAGTTACTTTGTAAAAAGGCCTATTATAGTACTAAAGATTTCCTGAATGACAATAATATTGGTATTGAGCTTGGCGCAGACACCTCGTAGTTTTGTATATATGACTATATATTTGGTACATTCGGTACAAAATATTTTTAAAAATGACATTTATATAATTTCAATATTTTGACATATTTTTTTTTATATATTCATTATTATTTTCTTAAACATATTTTTTTTTAAATTCAATTTACAATGACTATAATAAGGACAATGTATACTCAGTCCACATGCCTACTTTTTAAGATAAACTAAAATTGTAAGTTGACGTCGATTGGAGAAAATGCGCTGTGCAGTTTGTTGCCGCTTCTTCTGCACTCCGCTTTGGAAGCGGCATTAAACTTAGCCATAAGTAAATTACTGACGTCAACAATTCTCAGTTGAAAATATATGACAATTAATAAGTGTCCAAATGACCTATGTTAAATAAATGTTTTTGAATTTTGAATTTGAATTTTGAACTAACCTTCTAATAGAAGTGCAATGTTAGGGATTTAATTAGCTTTTAAATGACTAACGCCCGAATACTCAAAACCATTTTAAGAGTATCTTAAATAAAATCGATCTTAAATCTCATTCTGTCACTGTTTTGACAATAACGTAGCAAGACAAAGACAGCGCGAGAATTTGAGTCGTAATTAGTTATTTATTTTTTTGAGAATTTGAGTGTAAAAGTGTGAAGGAACTTCTTAAGCCACCATTTTTTTTATGTACATTTGGCGGCAAACGAGCAGACGAGCCACTTGATGGAAAGTGGTCACCGTCGCCCATGGACATAAAGCAACACCAGAGGAGGTGCTGAAGCGTCGTCGACTCATAAGACACCTGTGAACACGCCTGTAATATTTACCCTACGGACGTACGTTCTTGACCTCCTATTCGTGTCTTAATCTTTTATCAATATTTATATTTCATTAGTCTAATAATGAGCTACGAAGTGTTCCAGGGTGCAGGTATTCAGGTATTCATTTCTGCTTAGTTGGCTTAAGGCCTTGTATGTTAATTGGTTAGTAGGTACACTTTTAATTTAAATCTATGATCTATATACTTACTAGCTTTCGCTCGCAGCTTCGCTTGCGTCAAGATCGTTCCCTTTAACGGGAACAGAATTGTTTTTTTCGGGATCAAAGCTATGTCCTTCTCCGTACTACAGAAAAGTATGCAAAATTTCATGACGATCGGTTTGTAGTTACGGTGTAAAAGCGTAACAAATAAACTCACTTTTGCATCTATCATATTAGTAAGGATAAGGATATGAACATACCATACCTTTTATCCAGATTACAGAAAATATAGAAATTCTCGTGATAAGAGTTAATTATACCTAAAACACTTATAACAGGTAGTTATACCACTACTCCTCACAAAGGGAAGCCTCACTTAAGGCCTAAAAGCCGGAACCGGAAACGGCCTCAGGGCGCCCGGACCTATCCGAATAGAGAAGTCAATTCTTTTCGACACGATCATTTGCGGTATTGATAGTTTAGTTATATATTGTCTTGTAGTTAACATCTAGTTCTGCGTGCGAATGGTACGAAGTTTTATTTTCTATTAGACAATACTAACTATCACACAGTGGTCTGAAAATCAAGCTCCATACTCATAGAAACTTAATGTCAGAAATAAATAAATAAAAAATATTATTGTTTAGTATACATCTTTTTGTTTAACTATTATAATATGAATGGTATAAGTAGCACAATACGTGATAAAAAAACACTTTATTTTTAATATGGAACAAAACACGTAGTGTTTTTTTTTTAAACTGAATAGAACTGAAGGGTTATTCACATGACCTATTGCCTTACACGGCGATCAAAATGACATGCAATTCTTGTACTTTTCGGTGCCGCTTTGTATGTAGCAAGCTTTGGAAATTTCGATTTTCGGTAGGTGATCTTTCAAATCATTAATGTTATTTTATTAAGTTACTTATCACTTTGAATATGAAAATAGTATGTAAGTTGATATTCATAGAATCCTTACTAATATTATAAATGCGAAAGTGAGTTTGTTTATTTGTTTGTTTGTTTGTTACGCTTTCACGCCGTAAATACTGAACCGATCTTCATGAAATTTTGCATACAGGTACTCTGGAGTACGGAGAAGGACATAGGCTACCTTTTATCCCGGGAAATATTACTATTCCCGAGGGGCCGACATTAACGCGGGTGGAGCCGTGGGCGAAAGCTAGTAAGGAGTAAAACGTACTAAAGATTTTTTAATTATTTTTATTTTTAATATATATTAAAAGTGAATAAACACAAAACTAAATTGATAAGGTAAAAAAGTTGTGTGTAAAACTACTAGCAGTGAATTCTCTGCTAGTAGTTTTTATTTAACTTGCAATATATCTTGTATGTCTTATAATAATATGTCTTATATTAACTCAAAGTGTATTTTTTTTCGTATGTGTAAGTAACCAACACTGGTGTCAGATTTTTTAAGCTGCCTAATGGCATCTGACATAGCTTAACTGGCTGTCATCTTTGATGGCAGTCGGGACCAACGGTTTGACGTACCTTCCGAAACACGGAGGAGCTCGAGATATTTTTATGCCACTTGCGGTCACCCATCACAATATGTACTGCGCCCACGGTTGCTGAACATGCGTAAGCGCACTCAAAGTGTATGACTTCCGCAAAGTAATGCCTAAATCAAATGTTTTAAACGGCTCTGCGTGCTGAGCGCCGAGGGCAGGTAGTACGGGCCCTCGATTATTTGGCGTCACGCATCCCGAACTCGCCTTAAAAATGGACTCCTGACGAGTCCGAAACTATAGTCGGCAATCCCGACAAAATAGCACGTGAGTGACCCGTTTTTAAAATATAATACATTTAAGTCATATAAAAAACGTATTTTTTTTATTATTGTGTCTTTAATATATCATATTCAACCTACTCAACGATATAGTTAATTTGTCAGAAGTTTGAATACACCTCTAAGACACGATGACGTGTTTACAACAAACTACCTGGGTGTAGTGGGAGTTTAATAAGACGTCATGAAGCCTGGGTATGAGGCCGTACAAAGCCGTGTTTAATGATGACAGATTGCGAATATTGTATCATCAATTGCTACTGTTGTGCGGTTTGCGGTAGTTTAAGTGCAAAATATTTACTAGAATCTATAAAGGAAAGTTCCATTTTTTAGGGTACCGTACCTCAAAAATAAATAACGGAACCCTTATAGGATCTCTTTGCTGTCCGTCTGTCTGCCTGTCTGTCAATACCCTTTTTCTCAGGAACGCGTGGAAATTCATATCAAATAATCAATTCTACTGTCTTGGAGCTGTGAAAAAATCAAACTTCTAAGCCAACGCAATCAATAGATACAGATAATAATAGATACATACAAAATTTACGGCATAAACGGCCGCAAGTTTTTGACATTTGCAAGGGAATCAACACCAACAGGGTACTTTCCATGAACTCAGAATCTTGAAATTTGATCCGTGGGCAAATCATACCTAATTTGACATTATATTTTTATTTTACATGTAAAATAATATCTAGGATTCAAAGTTAATTTGATATTTTAGCGAAGTTCAATATCAAAGTAACTTTCCAAATAAAATTTACTTAAAATATTTTGACACAAGAATCCTATTAATACCCACGGGAAAGTTACTTTGAGATTGCACTTCACTTAAATAAAAAATAACTTTGACTCCCAGCTACCGAGTCTTTATCAAAAATATCCCCGATGTAATCGCTGACAATTAACGTCGAATTCATCTAGCCTGCCTCAATACGTTCAGCTAACGCTGCTGAGTTGTGCGATTACATTTTGTTGCTCTGTGGCGCTGACGTCGCACTTCATTACTGGTCACGATCTAATTGTCCAAAAAATATGATCGTTCACCCAAATAGGTAAGGACTTCACATCTTTATCACCTGTTTACCGGTGTATAAAGTATATTATAATAAATATATATCTGTTAGTATTGTATACTTTAGATATACAAAACGATTGTTTTATTTGAAGTATATTTCTGTAGATTTTAAAGTTTAAGTAAGTAGAAGTCTTATAGTAAGTCATATTACACTCCGCTTTATGAAGAAAACTTGACGAATCACCTAGAGATTCAATAAGTGTTTTACCTTGCTAAGCATGAAGCCAAAAATGAGGACATTCAAAAGTAGAATAAATGAGTATCTCTTGGATATGCATGTAACATCCTCGTCTTCATCGTCACTTACCATCAGATGAGATGGGACACAAATGCCTACTTCAACATTTAGTAAAAAAAAAAGACAAATGTCAATGAATTTTAACTTTACGAGTTAAAATTCAAAAACATCTATGGTAAACATGATCTACTATCTTGCCAAAATCCATAGTAGGTATATAAAACAAAGTCGGGTTTTCACAACTAAAGTATCCGCAACATGCTTCGTCAAAAAGTTACAGACATGCATCCAACAAGATTCGTCCAAAAATGTCAATCAAAAAGTCCACTCAGCATCGTACCCGGCCCAAAAGTTCCCATAATGCTGGCAGCATTACCTTTTAGCAGTGGCGAGTTCAGGAATCCTCCCAATCGTCCTCGCCAAAGAGATGAAGTCACGGAAATGTTTGGAAGAGAAACAAACGGAACACTATTTACAAAGTTTATTTACACAGTATACACAATATTTACACATAAGCACACTGCATGAAATATAATATAGAAGGAGAAATGAGACTTAATGGAGAACTGGATGAATTAGAATTTTGAGCAAAATATTTTACTAAAACGAAAAACTGTTATCATATATGACAGAAGACACAGCCAGAGAGATTTTCTTGTAAAGCACTAGGGGCGCTGCCCGCCACGGGCAATCCACATACAGCGTCTATGCACATGCGTGATGATGTGTGGAACTGTCAGCAAACTGTATATATATAAACTAGCTGTTGCCCGCGGCTCCGCCCGCGTTAAAGTCGTTCCCTCGGGAACAGTAGAAATGATAAAAATTCCATACAAACCCCTCCCCCTCTGCTTTTTCCCCTTAAGGGGGAATTTAATACATTTCACCTGCATATATCTTTAGCCCTTAAGGAGGGGATTTTGCCCATTTCACCTACACAGATCTTTTTTAATTGGAATCTAGAACGTATATACTTATTTTCATACTTCTAAGTCTAGAAATGAAAAAAAAACCATACTAACTTTACTCCCCTATTTTATCCCTTCAGGCGAAAATTTCGCCGGTTTTACCTACATATATCTTTTTAATTGTAATCTAGAACGTCCAGAAATTATAAAATGTCCATCCTAACTTTGCATCCCCGTTATATTTTGCATCCCCTTAAGGGATGATTTTTGAGTAAAATATTTTACTCGTGTTTCATACCTTTCAGTAAAGAACCTGCATGCTGAATTTCATTCGAATAACTCCAAAAACGACAAAGTTTCATACTAACTTTGCAACCCGTTTTACCCCCTCAGGAGATGAATTTCCAAAAATCCTTTCTTAGTGCTCCCTTACGTTTTAAAAGGAACCCCTGTGCAAAATTTCAAGTTCCTAACCCTTATAGCTTAGGCCCTGCGCTAATATGTCAGTCAGTCAGCTTCTCCTTTTTTTTTAGTATGGATTACTATGGATAGTATGGATAGGTATAATGCTGTCGTATAATGATGGTGAATTGACTTTGGATTTTAAGTTTCTGTCACTTATTATTTTATTTTATTTTTGCTATATGTTTGCAGGCAAACTCATGCCTTGAGTTCATTCAAATGACGATAACTTTTTTTTTAACGAACCGATTTTGATGAAACAAACTTTAAATGTTTTGTTGAGCTAAAACAAAGCAATTGGTGAAAGTTTGAAGTAAATCGGTTCAGTATTTTCGGAGATAATCGTGATCATACATACAGACAGACAGACAGACAGACAGACAAGAAATTTGAAAAATTTGTTTTTGCTTTCTATTATTCTTTTTAAGTGTCCCTCTATCCATTTCAGTCAAAAATTCTAAATGTACAGACAAAATATTTTTACTGTTTTATTATATGTATAGATGAATGTATGTCCATGTGTATGCTGAAATTTTTATATAAATATGTACAAATGAATTATGTAGAATATATTTACAAGACTTAAAGCTTATACGCTTTGTACATTTAAATAATAAATACCTATATACAAACTTTACAATCTAAATATGGTTAGGCCACAACCTCGTTGAATCTTTAAGAAATCCTTTGGACTAAATACGACGTGGAGCGACTGTCGTTAGTGTATTCGTTGATGCGTCGCCCCAACTCTCTTATATAAATGCCCTAGACTCTGCTCACCAAGCGCCTGTTATCTCAAAGGCAACTGGTACAAAAATATATGAAGGCTGTAAGCTGGAGTATTTTGCATGCTTTTGTTTGGCCACGTTTTCCGCAAAAATAAGAACGGGTGAACCGATTTTTAGGGTTCCGTACCCAAAAGGTAAAAACGCAACCCTACTAATTTCGCTCCGCTGTCCGTCTGTCTGTGTGTCTGTCTGTCTGTCATCAGGCTGTATCTCATGAACCGTGATAGTTAGACAGTTGAAATTAACGATATAAAAATAATATTGAAACGACGTCAAAGTCACCTTAGACAAGTTAATTTGTGAGCTTCATTGCAGCCATTAATCAATCAGCCATTATCGCCAATTTGTCTGTGAACACTGCGCTTGGCTGCTCTGTGGCGCTGACTGCGCACCTCATTACTGCTAACGACCCCATACATTGCCGTTTCCTGCCACAAGGACACGAGATCGCAGAGGATTAAAAATAATCCTTTTTTCTTTAATTAATATAGGTAAAAAATGAAACATCCATTTTTGCACGTCTGCTGCTTAGATTTTTTTAATCATGAATTTCATTGAAATCATAATAAGAGTATTAAAAATGACTAGCTTCGTGGCGCAGCGGTCAACACGCCAGCCTGCGACACGGAGTGACCGGGTTCGATCCCCGGCCAGGTCAAGATGGAAAATGATCTTTTTCAGATTTGCCTGGGTCTTGGATGTGTACCTATATATGTATTTGTTATAAAATATAGTATCGTTGAGTTAGTATCCCATAACACAAGTCTCGAACTTACCTTGGGGCTAGCTCAATCTGTGTGATTTGTCCGTATATATTTATTTATTTATTAAAACTTACGTGAAATAAATTCATTACTTAATCAGTGTTTTGAGGGAAGCGAAACTGTCGTGTCGCCTCGCCACCTCTAACACTCGCCCCCATGATGGTCTTCGTGACAGACTGACACTAGTCGGCGAATCCGACGAATAAAACGTGAGGAACCGTGATTAAATCATAAAAAGATATTCAAGGCAACTTTAACTTACAGACACGAAAAACAAACAACAACGAATACTACATACATAGTATCACGTCTTTTACCCTTACGGGGTAGACAGAGCCTAGGACTATAAGACCTTGTGGCCACTTTTAGCATATTGAAGGGCGTGTAGATGGAAAAGGGAATCAAATAGTGATGGGTTGCTAGCTGCATCGCCTATTGACATGATGATGATTGTATATAGTTATATAAACTATATACACAATCTGTGAAAATCTCAAATTTATATTTATTACGGTTCAATAGATACAGCAATCTGACAGGCGGACTGATGGGAGGACAGACATTAGAGACTTAGAAATAAGGTTCCTATAGGCAGGCTTTGGGTACGAACCCTACATATGTATGAGCAAATTCAAGTGTATATACGTTAATTCATACAAAAAAGACTTGAAGATTGGTTTTATGTAAAGTCAATTTATGGACGATGAACGAGAGATAGATGCGTCACAACCCGAACGATTAGGCCGATCATTCCTCTCTATCGCTTGTTCCGCGCTCTCGCTATTTCTGCTCTCTCGCTAGTTCCGCGATCTCGCTATTTCCGCGCTATCGCTTGTACCGCGCTCTCGCTTGTACCGCGCTCTCGCTTGTTCCGCGCTCTTGCTTACACACGGAACGTGACAGATTTTCGTGCATACAGCTGGCATTTATGGATTAATAAGACGTTAGCATGTCAAATATCCGCTTCGCACATAGTCTAAATCTTTACTCGTAGGTGAAAAAGTAAATTTCATAAAGATTTTCGCTCAAAACAAAGTGCATTTTCTAAATGCGGTTACAAAATTGACCAACTCCTTGCAACCTTGTTACACTTCAAAATTAATCTCTCAATTTCGTGAGAAAATTAGTTAAAAACTTGAAGCATTTTAAAAGGCGGTTAACATTTTAAAGTTTGTTTAAGTTTAACGACTTTCGTCTTGAGGCGACAGGGGCTGGCTTAACGTGCTTTCCCAAGCACCGAGGAGCTTTATTCAGAAAAGAATTTAGTTTAAAACTTACATCCTACTATGGAAGAGTATTCTTTATTTAAACCGATTATTAGGAGAGTAAAGCTTTTCACGCAGTTATGCTTTTAGAATATTTTTATAATAACTTAATTAAATTTAATTAGTAATGCCCTTGGGGAGGCTTACGTCCAGCAGTGAACACAGGCTAATTGATTGTATAACACCTATTGTTTATTACTTCTTTTTTTTTTATTAATTACTTTACTTAATAACGTACTTTATTAAGTTTTATAAAAAAGTTATTAATAAGTATTTTTGTTTTCCTTACAAAATTTGCAGAATTCGAAATAATTCTTTGTACAAAAACGCATTTACTAAATAAGGTCCCTGAGTACTGCACAGGTATCTACATACTTTAACATTGTGATAATAACCTAATAAAGCTTAGTACTGAAGCGAGAAAGGTTCCCTGGTAATACGACACGTACCAGAAAGAAAATGCGTTCATGGCGTTACAGACGCGGGTCACATGTCAATATACGGGCAGGATAATTATATCGGAGGCACTGAGCTGATGTAGGAGGTAATTAGAAAGATATTATATTATATTTAATGTTAACTAGAAATGGAGGTAAGTGGATACCGAGGAAGGGGAAGACCAAAAAACCGGTCAAGTGCGAGTCAGACTGGCGCACGAAGGGTTCCGTACCGTTGTCTATAAAAACGGCAAAAAAATCATGTCTGTTGTAGCCCCCCTTTAATATTAATTTTATTTTAATTTATTTTTAAAGTGAATATATATCTAAATATTCTGTTAATATTTCAAGCGTTATCACTTTCGAGCAAAAACAAGCAAAACAATCACGTTTGTTGTATAGGAGCCCCCTTAAATATTTATTTTATTATTTTTTTTAGTATTTGCTATTAAAGCGGCAATAGAAATACATCATCTGTGAAAATTTTAACTGTTGGACTATTACGGTTCATGAGATACAGCTTGGTGACAGACGGACAGACAGACAGACGGACAGCGGAGCAATATTAATTGGGTCCCGATTTTACCCTTTGGGTACGAAACCCTAAAAAAGGGATGGATGGAATGCGTAGGCAGGACATGAGGTTGTTGGAAGTGGATATGGGCATGACGGGGAACAGAGAGTTGTGGAAGGGAAAGACATACTGCGCCGACCACAGATAGTGGGATAAGGTAAGGAGGATGATGATGATGACTAGACTATCTAATCGTCTAGATTAATATTAGGTATAAAGAGAAAAAGTTTGTGCATACATACTCGTATTTGTAAAGTACTATCTCAAAAACTACTCGACTGATTTTAAATTATTTTTCACCAAGTTACATTATTATAAAGATTATAATAATGTACGAAACTACGAAAACTATCGATGTCTCAGTCATCGAATTGTGTAACCGACTACATCCTTTTTATAAGTATCTATTATAAAATATAGTATCGTAGAGTTCACAACTTACTGTGGGGCTAGCTCAATTTGTGTGATATGTCCATATATATATATATTTATTAATTTATATTCTCACCTGCAATGATTACGAACCCAGAGGGCAGGTCAGCCCGGGGGCACGGAGAGACTGATAATATCTTTGTCATCTAAGCGTGTTTCTACCAAAGTTGCATAAAATTTCGGGTTCCGGGACCCCGGAGGTCAGTCCGGAGGCCCGGATAGACTGAATAAAATGCGCACGAAGTCGTGTCAAACAGCTAGTTTATAAAGAAGGTAAGAAACCTTATTACAGCACCAAAAATACCCTTTTAATATGACACGTTTATTGTTAATTGCGTTACAGACGCGAGTCACATATCAACATACTCGTATGAGCGGAATAATAATATTGGGAGTACTTATTTGGGAGTCACTGAACTTAGACGGGGAGAACCTAATGGAACAAGGTCACACGGAAAGGTGTTGTGTTAGCTTTTGTTACTACATAGTAACAAAAGCTTACACAACACCAGAAGAATACATATTCTTATTTCTGCCCGCGGCTCCGCCCGCATTATTGTCGATCTCTCGGGAACTGTAGTAAGTAAGAAAAGTAGAAGGATAATACCCTATATAGGAACATAGCCCTTTGCATGTTGTGGTAGAGTCACGCTACCGGCAAAATTCATTTTTGCTAGTAGCATGAATGGGCCGGCTCGTCCGGGGAAGTACCACACTCTCACATAAAATCGACGTTTGAGTAGGAGCTTTACAGCTTCTATGCTTCGTTCGGTGAGTGAAGAGAGCTGGAGGCTCATCCTTCCCCCATTTCCACCCCTCATGTACTTTCCCCAACTCCTTGAAAGGCCGGCAACGCTCCTGTTACACCCTGGTGTTACAGTTGTCCATGGGCAGCGCCGGTCGCTTACCATCAAGTGACCCGCTTGCTCGTTTTCTGCCCTATAACATAAAAAAAACAGAGTACGTAGTCCCATGCGTTGGTCCGACCAGATTCGCTGACATTACAGACCACGTCAGCGACGCTGTCTCAGCTGCAGAGCACAGGACTGAATGGTGGAATGTAGTACACAGGAAGGTGTTCCATAGAGATCACGACCCTCAACAATGAGGATTACGAAGCAAGGAGGAGGACAGAAACTGTAGAATTTCCCGGAAGGAAAGGTACTCTATGTCCTTCCTTCCACGGGACTCAAACTCCGTCCATACCAAATTCCATTCTAATTGGTTTAATAGTTTGTAGCGTGAAAAGGGGACAGATGGACAGAGTTACTTTCGCATTTATAATAATACTAGCGACCCGGACCCCGGCTTCGCATGGGTGCAATGTACATATAAACCTTGCTCTTGAATCACTATCTATTAAAAAAAACCGCAACAAAATCCGTTGTGTAATTTTAAAGATCTAAGCATACATAGGGACGGACAGACAGCGGGAAGCGACTATGTTTTATTCTATGTAATGATAGCATGGATATAGTATGGGTATGATATAGATTATATCCAGCGGCGAAATCATCAGCAAAAGAGATTTTGTCTATAGTCGTCAAACGTCTTCGGCTAAGAAGCTGAAGTTACCAGAGCGTTTAAAAGCAGATGGAAAGTTCAGCCCATTTAAGTTCTAAATTGGATTTGGGCGCAAATCAACAGTTATTATTCATCGAGGTTCAACGTGAATTATTAACATCATTTCTCATGAGAGTATTCCTTAATTAAACACATCTCAGCGGTGCATATACTACACCGTGTCGCTTTATGGGAGCAGTTCATTGTTGACATTGATGTTATTATTGTAGATTCAGCATCTATTCAGCAGGGACTTATATTTTATTCCTTTAAAATCAAAATCAAAACGATTATTCAGAAAATAAGCCTTTGCAGACACTTTTTCGGCAGGCGTCAAATCACAATTTAAAGGATCTAATTTAGTGACATATATATTATTAATTAATGCTCATAAGCTACAGACTACTAGCGTTTCGGAACCGACCACTGTAGAGAAAAAACGCCGAAAGAAACTCTTTTCAACAATATTGAGCCTACTCGCCTGAACGGCTTTTAATTTATGACATTTCATCTTTTCATTTATTTCACTTTTTCCTTCTTTCGGTAACTAAAAGGTTTTCAAAAACTGTTGTGTTGTTTTTCAAAATAATTCAATCAGTTCATGCATTTCACAGACTTTTGAAAGTAATCCTTACTAATATTATAAATGCGAAAGAGAGTTTGTTTGTTTGTTTATTTGTTTGTTTGTTTGTTACGCTTTCACGCCGTGACTACTGAACCGTTCATCATGAAATTTTGCACACAGGTTCTCTGGAGTACGGAGAAGGACATATCCTCCCTTTTATCTCGGGAAGAAGTACTATTCCCGAGGGATAGACATTGTCGCGGGCGGAGCCGCCGGCGAAAGCTAGTAATGTTATATTATTAAAATTGAAAATATGTGACGAAAAAGAAATCGGCGCAGATAGGATTCGATCCTACGTAACTTAGGTTAACGCCCTAAGTGTGATACCATTACACCACCGTGACTTCAAATCACCGCATCGAATTCTCTCATCACACATTAGGGGTAATCCCTTGCAATTTGTATACCCTACGGGGGTAGGGTATACAAATTTCAAGCATGCGTACTTATGCGTAATAATGTTATACTTTTATATACTAACTAGCGTGGGATAATAGACATTATCAAAATATATGACAACGGGTTACTCACGTACGAAGTTAACCTGGCCGACGTGTTTAGACTGACTTCATGCGTAACCCGTTTTTACATATTTTTATAATTAGAATGTTATATATAGACTTTATATCAGATTTATATTATAAAATACACAGGTCGTGTGTCAAGAGTCGTCGACCATAAGGTAGAAGTTGACAGAGCGCTTCAACGCACGAATGGAAAGTTAAAAGCCCATTCAAGTTCTAAATTGGATTGAGGCGCAAATAAGCTGTTATTATTCATCACGGTTTATCGCCGTCATTTCTCGCTTCACGCGTTATTCCTTAATTACGTAGTACATATATCAGACTGTATGAATGAATAACAATTCTTTGTTCCAACATTGATTCATTAAGAATAGATATGATGTCGTGAACAACAATTTTATCACCAGTCACGCATTGTATGTATCCACGCCACCGAGCGCTTCGGCCACAGATTCCAGCGACCTAGCGCGTCGGCCACATATTCTAGGGATCGAGCGCGTCGGCTACAGATTCTAGCGACTAAGCGCTTCGCCACAGATTCTAGCGACTAAGCGCGTCGGCCACAGATTCTAGCGACTAAGCGCGTCGGCCACAGATTCTAGCGACTAAGCGCGTCGGCCACAGATTCTAGCGACCGCAGCATCGTCACTTTTCGATCTATAAGAATTCGGCCTGAACGCCTCTTACACATTCTCAAGTGTCATTTACTTCACATTCAACGATAGAACTAAAGACGTTGAAATTGTGGGTTGCGCGACTCCGCCTCTCCATGTAGTGATAAGCGCTGCTATTTTAATAATTCGTTGCATACGGTTGCTTGCAACTTCGCGGTGTGCCAGGCCGCTCAGTCACGCAGACGCATATAATTCTAAGTCATGTCACTTGATACATCTTACAAGGACAGATATTATGTGCTGTGCAAATCCTTCCATTCAGTCTATTTCCTGAATTTTAAAGATTTCGTGCTAAATTCGACCCTAAGTGGTTTGACAAAGCTAACACAAGGCTGTCCAATCACTGCAATATAAAAAAAACATTTATTTTATCTAATTAAACACAATAATTGCTTAAGCCAGAATGGGGAATCTGCATTTTTTCCCATTTCTAACAAAAGACGTGGATGGCAACCCTAAAATACCCCCATTTCGACCCCTAAAATGCAAAAAGCGCAAGACGAGCATATTTTCATCTAAATATATGGAGGTCCAACGAAATCGGAGGTTGTAACTGATTTTTGCATTTATTGACTGTACTACAAGTGTTATAATATTTTTTTTCTGCAAACATAGTTAGAAACTAATAGAAAGTATGTGTAAATTAATGAATAACCTAACTCTGCTCATAATAATCGACACAAAGAAAGATTCTATTTCAGTGACTGTGAACAAGGTTCATCAAAAAGCTAAGTGAGTACGCTAGCTGTGTCTATTGTTTCTCAATCTTTGTTCCATTGCAGAGAGGAGTCACGTACGATCATTAACTGTGAATGTGGCTGATAAACTTATTATGGGGAGAACCGAGTGTTTACTTAGGAACTACTTATTGCCGATACATTTTTGTATTTTCCTTTCCCTGAAATAATAAAGATTATCGATAATACCACTTCTAGGTCAAGGAGAAAAGAAAAAACGCAGAATGTACACATTATTATAATGTCTTTGTAGTAGTTGGGCATTTAGGAGTAACATGGCATCTAAACAGTGATAGATTGATGCCCACATAGCCTATTGAAATGCCTCCTTAGATTTGATTTCGCCGATACCCTCAGCTGGTTTCTACAGTTCTACGTTTTTGACGTGATAATATCTTATAAATCAAAAATTTTAATAAACATTTTTTTCATTACCATTATTACATATTACAAATTGAATTTTATTTTGACATGACAATTTAAGCTATAGTCGACAATTTTAGTTCTAAGTATGTCGTAGATTGTAAGTCGATGTCACTTGGAGAAAATGCGCAGTGCAGTTTGTTGCCGCTTCTTCTGCACTCCGCCTTGGAAGCGGCGTAAACTTAGCTCTAAGTAAGTTATTGACGTCAACAATACTAATATTGAAAATAATAATGTGTAATTTAAGTTAACGTTCACCAAATGGTATTTAAATTATGTTACGGTGAATAAAATATTTGACTATTGACTATTGAATCGAAGATCGCCGGCTGCACGCACTATAAAATATAAAATGTCAGGTTCCACGCAACAAGCGATAGAGAGGCACGTTCGCCTAAGCGTTCGGCTTGTGACGCATCTATTGGAACCGTTTAGCTTGTGATGTATCTATCTCTCTTCTTGCGTTATCACGTGAAATTATTATCGGACTGATTAAACCGTCTTTACAGACAGACATTTTTTTCATTTTTTTCCAAGCTAACTTGGTAGAGTTTCTGAATTATGTTAAATATATTATTGTTGGCCCTGTAGATTTAAAAGACATTGAGTTATATGTTTTTTGTTTGTTGTTGCAGGTGCAAAGTGAAGAACAATCAGGATTAACATTGTTTGTAAGTATTCTTTGATAAACAATTTTAATCACCTAAGAAACTATTACTATGGCCAGAAGCAGCGAAGGATAGGGATAAGTGAAGAAACCAGGGGGAGGCCTTTGCCCAGCAGTGGTACATAACATCAATAGGCTAGAGGAAAAAAAGAAACTATTAAAAACTGCAAAAAAATATATTTATAAAGTAATCTATTTAGTAGCAGTCAAAGAGCGCAACGTCTAAGCGACAGGTCTCATGTTCGAATTCGTCAGGCCCGTCCTGTACCTCCAAGTTTGTAGCCGAATGTGACTTAAGCACAGATTATTAAATGATTACTTAAGTACAATTAATTTCATGGTGCATTGTTACCAATGAAGGAAAATACCATCAGGCAACTGCACACTAGGGGAGGTAGCAATAGTGTGTAAAATGAAGTTGGTAATGGTAAACCATTCCATTATAACTGCCAAAAGTAGTGATTATTCATACATTATTCGTGTTTCTTCCGAATATCACCAACAAAGCCTCGCTCTTGAATTTCGGTCGGACAGATGAAGAAACTATTATTGATCAAGCAATTTAAAAAGTAGAGTCTCCTAATGGTTTCTAATATTCTTAATGAAGTCTCTTACTCAAACAAAATTGTCTCTTAAGTCATTTATTTTATTTATTTATTTATTAGAAAAACAAACAGGCGCAGAATAACACACGTAAACTTAATTAAATATAAGATAGAACATAGCCCAATAGTTTTTACTACTAAGTAACACATAAATACGTTGTAGGACAAGTGAAGTTAATTCAAATATGTATTAGGTAATTAACAACATGGTAATACTAAAATCAAACATAAATGCAAAAACAAAACAGTTTTTTTTTTTCATTTACCGCTTAACATTTTACGGAATTTACTCAATCGTTCATAAAATATATCGACGTGATTATAAGTGTTATCATATCTGTCACAGGCTCTTACAATAAATCGATTTTGTGCATAATTAGTATTACAAAGTGGAGGAGAAAACGTATTTCTATTACGTGTGCGATGTCTTAAGCATTTAAAGTTAATTTGGCTCAACAGATATGGAGAGTCAACGAGGTTGTTGATGATTTTATATAATAAAATTTGATCCCTATGTTCTCTTCTATTTTCTAGTGATGTGATTTGGTCTGCGTTAAAAATTTTAAATTTATAATGAAGACGTTTCATAAATTTGTTTTGGATATTTTCCAGTAAGTTTATATACTGTAAATACATGGGGTTCCAAACGGTAGAAGCGTATTCTAAATTAGATCTAACAAAGGCATTGTAAGATCTAATTTAGAAAGAGTGAGTGAGTGAAAATAGTGAATGTCTTTCATCACTAGAAATCATGTTTTATTAAAAAAAAAAATAATTCTAAGAAATATTTTGCGTAAGAGTTATCCCCTAAGATATCTTACTGTCACTTGATGAATTTTTTTGTTCTCCGAAGGCCAAAAGTCATCACAGATTCCTCATAGGAGTGGAGAAAATAAACTCTAAATTTGATAACAAGTAAACAGATAAACAGTATCTTATACTATAAACGAGAAATTGTATAAAACAAAAATCAGAAAAGCGTAAAGCGTTTAGGATTACAAAATTTTGCCAATAATTTGCCAAGGCATGATAGGGCATTTCATATAGACAATGATATAGGCAATATAAACGAATAGTTCTTTATTGAAATATATAACAACGGGTTACTCATGTACGAAGCCAGCTACTGGCCGACATGTCTTGCTCAAGGCGAATGGGATCGAGACGCCATGAGGAACATCTTCGGATGAGGTCGAAACATGTCGGCCAGTAGCTGACTTCGTACGTGAGTAACCCGCTGTTACATATTTTAATAATGTCTATATCTTAAGTTAGTTTTAATCAAAAAGTTATTTCTATCCATCTAACGCTACCAGAGTCCCGGGCAAAGCTAAGTAGTGAATAAAACAAACTTCACAGTAATCTCCTAGGTGAGATCAAAGAAATTAACCTCAAAAACTGAATCACGATCCCATACTAATCGTTTGACCTTTTCCCAATCGTCCCTCTAACGTCTATCTGATCGTATCCCTCACCTGAATAAGACGTACATTGATCCTTTGTTAATCTGTGTTACACCCCGCCCCTTACCCCCTGCCTCCCCTTCCGCTATAAAAACGACATTAACCTTACTCAGGTGTTTGTGTTTAAGGGTTGGATTACACATAGCGTTATCTTTTTGTGACGGACATTTTTTTATTTCCTAACAAACAAGGATACGAATCCAAGTGATGGAGACAACTAGATTTTACTTTCTATAAACAAATACGTCATAAAATAAAAGGGATGAAATATACGGGCTGAAACAAGCATTTCTGATAAATCTAATTAGAAAATTAGGTTTTTCATAAATGCTTACCACCAGATTGTTTGCTTGTTTGTTTTTCATGTGTGTAAGTGGCTAACACTGGTATCAGATTTTCAAGCTGCCTGGCCATCTGACATAGCTTAACGACTGCCATCAAAGATGACAGCCGAGACCAACGGCGTAACGTGCCTTTGGAAGCACGGAGGAAATCGAGATATTTTTATGTCACTTGCGGTCATCCATCACAATAGGGACTGCGCCCAAGGTTACTAAACATGCGTAAGCACTTCAATGCTCACGACCACTTGGCCATCGGGCTCCTCCACCATATGACAGCACTGCGTCGTATAATGCGATAATTTGCTGTCGTTTCATAATATTTGACAAGCAGTGATTACTCACACGTTGTTGGCCAGTAACAACTTACCGAATCCGACGCTCAGTACCGCCGCTTATTTCGGAAGAACCCTCATAGTCCCTGTATTTAAAAAAAATATAATATTTGACGGCAAACGAGAAAGCGAGTCGCCTGATGATAAGCGATCGGCGCTGCCCATGGACAACTGCAGCACCAGGGTGTGACAACAGCGTTGCTGGCCTTTCAATGAATTGGGAAAAGGACATGGGGAGGAAATGTAGACGAAAGATGCGCCTCCAGGTCTCTCACTCACCGAAGAAAGCATAGAAGCGATAAAGCTTCTACTCAAACGTCGATTTTCTATGAGAGTGTGGAACTTCCCCGGACAAGCCGGCCTATTTATGCTACAAGCAAAAATTAATTTTGCCGGTAGCGTGGCTCTACCACAACTAAAAAACATTACCGCTATCGTTCATTCCCTGTTTCATTGCTATTTAAAAAGTATTTAATGATTAGTTGTAACACAGGATCTAGAGCACATTATCGTCAGTCACTACATCGCCGTCACTATCCGCACCCGTTATATCGACGATTTACTGTAGCGAAGGTACACACGACTATCGAAAGAGGAAAGCTTACATTGTTGCAAGAACGTCACGCTGATGCAATGTACTATAAGTGAAATGTCATTGGATTGATAGCAGCATAAAATAAGAATAAAACACGATTGTCTCTGAAAGAATTATAGACAGCGTTACACTGTAGATTGTAGATTCTAACAAAACCCCTTAAAAATACAAATCTCTTAGGGCATAAGAATTTATGGTAAAATACAGAATCTCACACATTACCTACATATATAAACTTTGAATACTTTGCGCTCCGTTTTTGGGCAGTGGTATAAAATATACTACAACTGCAGATACATGCAAATAAGTAATTGAAGTTTTTTTTTTTAATAAATAAATAAATATATACGGACAAATCACACAGATTGAGCTAGCCCCAAAGTAAGTTCGAGACATGTGTTATGGGATACTAACTCAACGATACTATATTTTATAACAAATACGTATATATAGATAAACATCCAAGACCCAGGCCAATCTGAAAAAGATCATTTTCCATCTTGACCTGGCCGGGGATCGAACCCGGTCACTCCGTGTCGCAGGCTGGCGTGTTGACCGCTGCGCCACGGAGCTAGTCATAAGATATCTAAACATACAATATGTAGCCACCTTTATCTTGGCCGGGTTATCGATTGAGTTCCGAGTGTGAATGTCTGAATGTGGATTTAAATATTACACGCAGAAATAATGTGGTTCTCTTTGAGAAAAAAACGGAAATTGGATGATCTGTGATATAAAAAAGGACACTGATTCACATCAGCGACATACCTATTTGAAGAAGTAAAGCGGGGAATATCGGTTATACAGCTGAAGCAGCTTTGTTGTCGGTTCTTCTGCACTCCACTTTAGAAGCGGCATTAAACTTAGCCATAAGTACATTTCTGACGTCAACAATTCTCAGTTAAAAATATATAACAATTATTAAGTGTCCAGATATTAAATAAACGTTTTGAATTGAACTGAATTGATGCCTCCTTCAAGGCAGCAGGCATATTTGCTAACTTTTGACAACTCTGGTATACAAGTGTTGATCATCACTTTAAAATACATTGCGACTTTCGTATGATTGACTATTTTTAATTAGATACATAAACCGTAATGGATGTCGAAGTGATTATCAAAATGTTGTACAGTACTTTTTTCTTATGTTAGTGTGTAGGCTTGCTAGTCTGGGAGAAAAGAAAAAAACGTAGAGTGAACTAGCTGCTTCTCTTCCCGCGCAGACCGTAGAGGCCGGCCAAGATAATGGATAAAAAACAACTATTTTATTTCTACCTATACGCCTAAATACATGTTACACGTGGGATTAAGTATATTCACCTGTATAAGATAATGTTAATTACCATAAGTGATTACTTAGAGAAAGAGTACATCTTAAATATTTATATTTATATCTATATTGTATAATATAACATAATTAAATAAGTATAATTTATAATATAAATGAAAAAGATCATTTAATAAAATGTATAAAGTATGCATTCAATAAGAAATGGTAAAAGGAAAAGGTAAAATTTATAAAGTACTCATATGTCTGTGAAAACATATAAGCAGACAGACGGTATATACGCCACCAATTAAGAGATTTCGGGAGCTTCTTAAATAGCACGCGTACTGCCATATAACCTTTTGCCAGAACAATGGAAGCATCATTAACAAACGAATTCAAAACATACATACAAGTTAAATAAAAGCTTGACAAAATGACGGTTAATAACGCTACCATTAAGAGATTTTACGAACTATCCCAAAACACCAAATAACCCTTCCCTATTTCATTGAAAGCGCCGGAAACAAATGAGGCCAAAAGCGTGAAATTTTTCATACGCAAAGCGCGTGCTCTCGAATATCTCTCATTTGCCGCGACACCGACCATCAATCAGTGGGAATCGCTGGAGACATGACCCTTATGTTTTATGAGTGTTTTAAGAATCAACTGAATAGTATAAAAAACCGGCCAAGTGCGAGTCGGACTCACGCACGAAGGGTTCGGTACCGTTATCTATAAAAACGGCAAAAAATCATGTCTTTTGTATGGGAGCCCCCCTTTAATATTAATTTTATTTTTATTTAATTATTTATTTTAAAAGTGAATATATTACTAAATATTCTGTGAATATTTAAAGCGTCTACCTGTTGCCGTTATCAATATCGAGCAAAAACAAGCAAAAATAGCGAATCCAAAATTCAAAACCGTTTATTCAATATAGGTTCCTTTGAACACTTATTAATTGTCATATTTCACTTGTTGACGTCAAATATTTACTTATGGCTAAGTTTCATGCCGCTTCCAAAGCGGAGTGCAGAAGAAGCGGCAACTAACTGCACAGCGCATTTTCTCCAAATACGACAACTCACAATTTTTGAAAACCTTATAAATTAGGTATGTAGACTGAGTATACATTGGTTTATTTAAATGTCATGTTCGAATTAAATAAAAAAAATAATGTATAAAATATAACGAATAATTAAGTCATGAAAACATTATTAGATAAGTTTAATCTTTATCTTAGTTACTGTAACAGACACAGTCATTTACAGAATTTTCATCGTATATTTTTTTATTTATATACTTATATAATAATACTGTGCTTTACAATTATTAAATAAAACTCGCTTTGACTCAATGTTCTAAGGAGGGGCATTTATCAATAAAAGAAAAGGATAGCTATATTTGCCTTAGCCATTCAGGGTGAATTAAGTAAAATTCGGAGAATTTAGGGGTGTGGCTAAGACAGGGAGATTGGCAGTGACGGGGGTGGAAGGGATCAGGTAGTCGGGCTTGGGTTGCGTGTACGCATAGTCGTAGCAAAGATTAATTATTAGAGTTTCGTGTACGGATCGATTTTTGAGTTAATCGGGAGTGTCTCAAAGAAAATTAATTAAAACAACGTATAAAAATTAGAAAATCACACTTAATTCGATAATTACGGGAGACAAGCTTATTGTTCCGAGTCTTTAAAATAATTTGTATTAAATCTCGCGTAAAAAAAAAAAAAAAGAAATATATTAATATTAAAATCAAAATTCTTCCTTAAATTTTAAATATAATATTAAGTGATTAGTGAAGTAGGGGCGAATCTTCACAAGGCTGCGCAGATATCTCCTGGTAAATTATAAACATCACGCTACAAAGGTTGTATAAAATTTATATTTTATTATTTTATAAATCTCATTATTCTATTATATTTCTCCATATATTTGCATGAAAATTAACATTGTGTGGCAAAGTTAGAAGGCGAGGTTGTACAGTCTAGTCTACGTTGAAAAGTGAGATTATAAGTCGCTGCATTATACATATTTGTTTAAGTATTTATTTCTTGTGAATGTCTTGATGTCTAGCTGGAGATCATGTCAATATAGTAATGGATCTGAAATAGGACTAGGTGTTTGATAGGGACGTATTTTCATCAAGCCCTTACTCTGACACTTGCTTTTTGTAACATTTCTTAAATTATCAGAAGCTATTACTAAATTTATTTTATTAGTTAGAGCGTCTGGTGACTTTTGTAGACTCCACCATATCACTATTACTCAATTAATTTAATTATAATTATTTTGCAGTCATAAGACATAGTAGCTACAATTTTCTACTCAAAGCTTAAGGCTTTCGTCTAGATACGGCAGTAGCCGCAGCGAGGGAAGCTAACTGTAGACAGCCGCAGTTCTAGGGAATATTGTCGAAAGAATGAGGTTTTGAGCCTGGAATTGATAGCTGTAATTATAAATCTAGAGCTAGGTGATCTGGAAGAGTCACCGGCGTAGCGTAGGCTTAGGAAAAGTAGGTTAAAGACGTCTGCAGACGAAGTAGGATAGGAAATAGGGTCTAGGGAATCTAGGTTAGAAGGTCGATCAGCCAGGTCGCAGGACACTTATAGCCAGGTGCATGTGGAACATCAGCACCCTCCAATTCTGTCTTGGAACTGGCTATAGTGTGGGCGGGTTGCTAGGATGGATGGGAGACCCGCATATATCCAATTTTTTCATAGGAATTCTACAGGTCTTATGACCTGCCTCAATACATTTTCTTCTAGATGGAGTTTTGGAGTTTAAATTGGTTTTTATAGCTTAGTTTAACTTGAATATTATATGTATATTTTATTTACTATAACATGACCTGTAAGACCCCATCATATTTCTATTATATGAATATAAACTTGTGGGAAAACCTGTTTCATGCGTGAACGCGAATCGAGACACTCCTGATATGGCAGACGACAAAAATCGCGAGGCGAGATTATCATACGGGACATGATGAGGCGTCACTACATCACTGAGGCGACGCAGTATCAACGTCGGCAGTAATTCAAAGCTAAGTGATAGTTTTAGTCCTGCTTTTATTTTTTATGCGTGCATTCCTTTAATCAAATGTATTAAACAACTACTTCGTAACTGATTTAAACAAAACACAACGTACGGGTCCTTGTAAGACAAATAAACGATCACATTTTCTGGCCATGACGACGATTACGCTTGTTTAAATAATGAAAATTAGTTTCCTTAAATGTTACATGGAGTAGAGGGTGATAGGAAAAATTAAGGTAAGGGAGAGAATGTTACATTACTCACTCTCGATTAATTATATGTATATCTATGTTTTCAGACTGCATTGTTTATAGGACAAGAAACTGTGAGGTAAAGAAATTACTCGCAACTACAGATTTTTGAAAGGGTACATTAAACAGTCAGGCTTCAAAAGTGGAGTTATCATTTGTCATACAATTAGTGTGAGAAATGATGACTTCACTTTTGAAGCTGATATACACTTATTGTGTGAAAAGTATTGATCCAATAACACGCTAAAATACTTACCGTATTGTTACAGGAATTTTACTAAAGTCTGTCGTAGAACTCTTATTAAATAAATTAATAAAATATGATGAAAAAATGTCAAGCGGGCGGGATTTGAACCTGCGACCGTCGTACATAGATAAGGTCGCAGGTTCAAATCCCGCCCGCTTTTTTAAATAAGAGTATATCAAAATAGCATTGTGAATGCAAAATACAAACAGTAAAAAATATCTGTCGCAGAAGCTCAAATAAACCTGCAAAAAGCAAGCACAATATAAAGTAACAGTTAATAACTCCACCAATTGAGGAATTTTATGCGGTCTCTGAATAGCATGCGCACGGCCATATAACCCTTTGCCAGTACATTGGAGGGTCGGGAAACAAATGAGGCAAAAAACGTGAAATTTTTCATTCGCGACGCAAATCCCGCGGCTATCTCTTATTCGCCGCGACACCCACCATCAATCTGAGTATATACACTTATTAAATTAAGAAATAAAATATGGTGAAAAAATTTCAAGCGGGCGGAATTTGAACATGCGACCTGCGAACCTAGAATAGAATTATGTTTATTGCAACACATTGACACACAACACAATACAAAACTTAAAAAAAGAAAATACTCAAAGAGAATGGATACAACATATGTGCCAACAGTGTTACAAAAGGTGACGGCTCAGCGTAACGCTGAGCCGTCACCTTTTGCTGGACTAGGGATACCCTAATTCAGCACTGATTTTCAGCCGTCTCCAACTTAAGTCGTGGGTACAATTTTTTTTTGCAATCAGCTTTTTTTCTTACCATTATGTATTCCATTAGAAATTCTGATTCCGAGATTACAATATAGCTAATAGGAGGTTCAAAATTATGGTGTATAAACCTCTTACATTATATAGTTGCGGAAATTATAAATAATAATAATTAATTAATATATACGGACAAATCACACAGATTGAGCTAGCCCCAAAGTAAGTTCGAGACTTGTGTTATGGGATACTAACTCAACGATACTATATTATATAACAAATACATATATAGATAAACATCCAAGACCTAGGCCAATCTGAAAAAGATCAGTTTTTATCTTGGCCTGACCGGGGATCGAACCCGGGGCCCTTGTGTCGCAGGCTGGCGTGTTAACCACTGCGCCACGGTTCTCGCCGTTATAATTAAAAAATATCCATCAAATTAGATAAATATATTCGGACAGTTAAAAGTTTAACAGTTAAAACTAGCTATAAAACCCTTAACGTAATCTATACTAGCACCGTAACCTGTTGCCTAGCCAACAGAAAGTCGCGAAAAACTAATAAACCTTGTGAAAACAGATAAATCCTTTTGAATGGTCAATTATGGCCCCAAATGCTGAGAAATACGTCGATACCCCCATTTGTCTCGTTTCTCCGCTAAAGGTCCTCTGCGTAAGTTAAGACTTTCAGAACTCGATTCTGAGGACGTATTTTTGGTTAGTCTGTGGCAGTTTTAGGTAAAAACATTATTACATGTATGCCGCATTGGGTACTTTAAGCTAGATAGCAAATTGATTATTTTGGTTGTACATTTATTAAATATTTTTAAAGGTGATTTAGCCCGACGATGTAAGCAATATTAATGTACTTTTATGTCCAAATCTAGTGTGAATCGATAAAGAAATCGATATCACATATGGCAGTGTCCAGTCGACCAGGCAATTTTTCGTGAACGTCGAAAGAAGAGGCTGATTCGACTTCTTAAGGCTATTATCAAGGATCAATTTAAATTTAGTATCTCAATATTGATCGGCCCTGTCATACAATTTTAAAGTTATTAATGCGCTCAAAAATAAACAAATCACAACAATTAAATATATGGAGAAATAACTTTATTTGGTTTTATTGAAACATTACGTAGTATCAGATTATAGCATAAAATGTAATATAATGTACCAGCAATCGCAGCGTTGCACGCCCACCAACTAGATGGTAGGATGACCTGAGCAAGGTCGTAGGAAGACGCTGGATGTAGGCCGCTTCTATCCGGTCCTATTGAAAACGTTTGGGGGTTGGGGGAGGCCTTTGTCTAGCAGTGGACTTCTTGCGGTTGAGATGATGACGTATTTTGTGTTATGGTAGAGCCACGCTACCGGCAAAATTCATTTCTGTTAGTAGCATGAATGGGCTGGCTCCTCTGGGAAAGTGCCACATTCTGTCAGTAAATCGACGTTTGAGTAGAATCTTTGCCACTTGTATTCTTCGTTCGGTGAGTGAGAGAGCCGGAGGTCCATCCACCCCCTTCCCGTCTCCACCCACCCATGACCTTTTCCCATATTCACCCATGACCTCTTCCCATATTCTTCCCCCCATATCATTTCCCCAACTCCTTGAAAGGCTGGCAACGCTCCTGTCACAACCTGGTGTTGCAATTGTCTATGAGCAGCGGTGATTGCTTCCATCAGTTGACTCGTTAATTCGATTGCCGTCCTATATAATAAAAAAAATTACACGCGTGTAAGCTATTGTAATTAAAATAAAACCTCCAACTTAGAAATAGGCACTCAGCTTGATTAAAAATTTGAATTTAAAAAAAATGCTTTCAATCTAGTGGGGTCGTCAGAATGTTTCATTACTCAGTAGCCATCAGCGTAACTGGACACATCTCTCGCACATCTAAAACATTCAAACAGAGTTTCAAATTGCGCAAAAACCATTCTACAACCTACACAGCGTCCGAATGCTAAGAGGGATATTTGTCATGTGAGAGTATGTAAAAGGGCATTTCAAATATGACATTATTAAACCCAGCCTATTGTGTGTAAGCTCAGTTTTCATGTGATTCCATATTTGGAACTGCCATTACTTCAAGCAAAAAACAAGCTTATTATACTCGTAAGCTTTTATTTAACTTGCAATGCAAAATTATTTAACTGCCTCCGTGGTTCAGTAGTTAAGGCGTTTGCCTGTAGACCCGGGGGTCGTGGGTTCGATTCCCACGGGAAGCATACTTTGTTTTTTTCAGTTTGGTTAGGACATTGCAGGCTTGAATCACCTGATTTTCTGATAATAAAGATGATTCCGTGTTTCGGAAGGCACGTAAAGCCGTTGGTCCCGGCTGCCATCTGGTAGTCGTTAAAGAAGTCACGTCAGACGCCGAGAGGCAGTTCCAAAGAACTCTGACACCAGGGTGTGCATGGTCAATTGACCGAGACACTTACACGAAATGATGATGATTACTTGCAATGTGGTATCCGGCAGAGTAGAATAGGACCACTCCAAGTCTTCCCGTGGATGTCGTAGAAGGCGACTTAGAAAATACAAGCTTAACAAAGCTTATAAACATCTAAGACACCTCTCCAACCCGTCTGGCCAGCGTGGAGAGTGTAGGCCAAGTCCTCTGGCTGCTCTGGCCAAGTATGGCCCTAGTAGTACAGAGAGGGTCGTGCTCCTGTAGTGGAGACTAAAAAGGACCTGATGATGATGATGATGACTTGCAATGTATGCAGTTTCATACATTGCAAGTAATCATCATCATTTCGTTGCAAGATTCTCTTGCAACCCCATTTTGAAGCAGATATATTCCACTGATTGAACTGAAATGTTTTCTTGTTTAGATGACAATGCATGGTTAGCTGTGTGACGTCATTCTCAATCTAAGATGGCGGGACACCGGATGGCGGACTAGCCATTTTTGATGTATTCCGACAGTATAGTTAACAAATTAAAGAGCTCGCTGAAATAACTCGCAAAATGAAGAGAGAAAAGCCTATTTATCTATACAAAAGCTATTAATACTTATTGAATGTAGATATATACCAGCTGATTTGTAAATCTCTTGAAGATAGCATCTCTATTAAATCCCTTGAGGAAAACCTTAATGTTGAAACACAATCTCTTCGCTTTGATCACATTATTATAATTCGCCGGCTAATTATTAACATCGCCGTTGTTCAGATAAATGGAAGGGGCTGGAATTAATTCAATAAGGGGGAAAGTATGTCTATTTTAAGACATCTTATATATAAAATTCTCGTGTCACAGTGTTTGTAACAAAAGAGAAAAAAATGTAGGTCTAAAAATAGGACGTAAATTATTTTTTATATCCCCAGTGATATGAGTAGCCCACCCTCTTTTTTTAAATTTATATCGAAAATCAAAGTTTGTCTGGTCAGCCGTAATATAAAAAATACCAACTTCAAATAAGTCCTGAACCAATTATGATAAAATTTAAATGAAGAACATCAAATCTTTTCATAAATGACGGAGTGATGAGGTAAAAAATATTAACTAAAAACATAAATACTCTGTTTGTAATTTCAATCTCAACTAAATTTGTATGTATATATTTTTTATTTCACATATGTTGTTCTTCAATCATAGAATTAATTGGCAAAGAGACAATAGCATAGAGATATTATATAAGAATTATTATACGTTCATTGATGCTGTAAGAGTCCCTAAGATTAAATAAACAAAACCGATTGAGAATCTCCTCCTTTTATAAAGTCGGTTGCTTCTTTACACTTAAGATTGCGACTATTCAATACTAACTTAAAACAGATATAAAAATGTCCGAGTTAATCACATTCAACTTAAATACACAGTTAATGTAAGAATTTGAGCTTGATAGTGGACTGTTGATTTTGAGGTCGGCTGAAATTATATACCAGGTTCCACGCAACACGTTTATTGGCCATGAGATGCGGCACCAAAGACGAAGCAAGTTACAAAGTTTAACAATTACATTAAAGATACAGTTGCTATAGTAACGAATGAAATAGAAAATATTTAATTATTTAGTGTTGGGATTCCAACAGATGGGCAAAATTCAAGAAACGTCGTTCATCTATTCACCTCGAAGGTAGCAAAGGGATTTAGTGACACGTAATTTTCATCAATCCAGTCTTCGAACAAGTATAAAAGCTAGATATTGTAATACTGTCACATACAAAAATGGCACTTCATGCTAACCACAATTATTTGTAAGTCAATATTGTTATGTAATAAACCTACATCAATGCAAAACTAACCTTAGTTGCCATAAAGTCAAATTTCGAAAGCTGTACGTCGTCAGGAAATGGAAAATATTATTATGCTCCCAAATGTCTATGGACTGTTATTTGATGAGGACTTTTTATCAGGATATACAGGTTTATTATTATATCAAGCATAAAAAGTCATCTACATATCCTAATAAACTACTTTTACCTTGTACTAAAAAAATACTTTAAAAAATACTTTCACAACATTAAGCAAATAAAATTAAGTTTATTCAGAACACAACGTTATAAACTTCTTAAATACAGATGTTTTAAAGAGTTCAGGAATGTATAAATTGCAAATTGAGTTAAACTATAATATATGATAATAACTGACATATACTAAGTGACATTTTATACTATTACTAATAATGTATTATTATTGCATGACCATATTAATCTTTGTTTGTTGATGTATACATCTTTGAAAATAAGTAAATCATTTTAAATTTTGCACGCTGTCAAAAGCTTAATGTATAGGACTATTATATTATTGTAAGCAATATCTATATCTGACTCATTCAATGCAAATAAATTTCATTTCATTTCATGTCGCAGATAATGTGTATCTAGTTTTTTAAATTTGATCGAAGTACCAAGTCCCAAAGTTACTAAATATTGCATAGACAGAGTGCGAGTTTTAGCTCTCTCTACACAAAGTAACACTAGAATAAATTGAATTGCAAATTTAATGTCTATCAGCTGTTACGTAAATTTTTAGATGATAGCATCTAGCTCTATATAAATTCCTTGAAGTCAACACAATCTCACCTCCACTTTGAACACATGGCTATGCAATACTTTGTTGGCTGACTAAGATGATCAGTTGTTTAAATAACTGTTGACTTGGTTTTGCTTGTAATACACAATACAATGTGGTATCTTGTTGAAGAATTAACATCTCTATATAAATCCATTGAGCAGATAAAACCCTAATAGCGAAACACAATATCTCCTCTTCTTTGATCACATAACAATACTTCGTCGGCTAATTATTAACATCGTTATAATTGTTAAGATAACTTTTAACAATGTCTAACTTGTTGAGAACAAAGAAGTGTGGTATCTTTTATAGAATAAACATCTCTATGTTAATCCCTTTAAGATAAAATCTTAATGACGTTATACAATGTTTCGCTTTGATCACGTGATAATACTTCGTCGGCTAATTAATAATAAACCTAAGGGGTGGAGTTATCTGATTCTATTAAAGGGAAAGTTTAAGGCTATGCCAGAGTTTTTCTAAATACAATGCTTTTGAAATAAGTTTATTAATAAAAATGAAGATTATTATTTTTTATGTTACAAAAATATATTTAATTTTCGTATTATATACAATTAAAATTCTGTAAGTTTATACTGTCAAATTAAAGCTTACATATATTCATAAGTATTGACGCAATAGGATGTAAATTTAAAATAATATATAACGTGAAAGCCCTTATATAATAATTAAATTATTTTATAAAATACTATTCAAAGCATGAAGTCATTAGCAATAGATATCTAAGACTGGACTTAATAGCAGTTTATAAAATAATTAAGAAGCTCTGTTTTTCTTCAAATGATATATTTCTCATGAGGGCCGATACCAATTCCTCAAGGCACCTATTAGTCTTAATTATTGTTGAAAAGACTGATAATTATCATATAAAGACTATGTAGTCCCTCTGACTAATCGAAAGTACTCGAATTCAATATTCTACTTGCTAAATCATATGCAGGTTTCTTGGAGATTTTTTTTCTATCCTATATTATTCCACAACTGGGGAAAGGTCATTTCTTTCCAATTATTCCAATGAGCCGTTTGCGTACATTTCTCAAAGTTCTTGATAACACCCCACCAACGCTTCGTTACCCTTCGGGTCAATTTAACAGAAAAATATTTAAAATGCATTTTTATTTGTTGCAGTCAACCTAATTGTATTACTATTTTTACTTATGCATATTAGAAGCTAATACGGAATATCAAACTGGCTTCCAAAATAAGTTGTATACCCACAGATGTATAAAAACGCTAGATATCTCTTGATGCCTGTATAGCGTATCTAGTAATTTATCTCAGTTTGAGTTCTCCTACTTCAGTTTTTTTAAATAGGACGGCAGAGGAGCAAGTGAGTCACCTGATGGTAAGCGATCACCGTTGCCCACATCACCGGAAACCAAAGCCAGATTTATTGTGTGTAAAAAAAAAAGCAAATAAACCATTGTCTATTGCAATTGTATTATAATATTGACTAGGTCCGTGGCGCAGCGGTCAACACGCCAGCCTGCGACACGAGAGGGTTGACCGGGTTCGATCTCCGGCCAGGTCAAGATGGAAAATGATCTTTTTCAGATTGACCTGGGTCTTGGATGTATATCTATATATGTATTTGTTATAAAATATAGTATCGTTGAGTAAGTATCTGTTAGATTTAATATGTAAAGAGGTTTTACATGGTATAGAGAAAAAGAGTTGTTTTTACTATATTTGTTTTTCTTTCTAATTTCAAGTTCCTCCTGTCTTTATTGCTGTCTGTCACTATTTTTTCTCTGTCACTGAATACAATGAATATTTACAACTAAAATTCCTATCTTTTATTTAATCAGTGTTTTCAGCTATAATGTGTACTCTGCAAATATAAATAAAAAAAGTGCTATGGTGTTAGCTACTAATAGGTTATAGGCCCAGGAACGCTTTAATTATGGCTGATAAGAAAGACGACAGAGAAACTGCATCTTGCAGTTATAGGAGCAGTGGTTTGCCATCTGTAGAGAAGTTAGCAAAGTCGGCTTTTAACAAAGTTAGTGAGCATGAGACTCGAACAATTTTCGACGGTACGCGAGTATGTGACATCTGTATTATCAACGTCACAGGAGCTGTTGGACTTAGGGAAGGAGATTGACGATGAATTATTAGCAGCTTTACTCCTTCAAGGCCTTACTCCAGAATTTCAACCAATGAGGTTGGCCATAGAGAACAGTAACATAAATTTAACCACGGATTATGTTAAAACGAAGCTGTTCCAAATGGAAGATTCCTACTCAGCGAGTGCCAGTCAACAGCAATCGTCGACGTCAGCGCTTTTAACAAATAAGCACAAGGGCAAGAGTGCACCTAAGAAGAAGATCAAAGGAAAGGTTAAGTGCTTTATTTGTGAAGGACCTCATAAAGCACAAGATTGCCCAGAGAATCCAAAGCTAAGGAAAGAGGCACTGCAGGCTTATGCGCTTGGTACAGTGGAGAAACAACAGGCACAGGACTGGATTATTGACTCTGGAGCGTCGTCACATATGACGAATCGCAAATCGTGGTTCAAGGATTTAAAGAACTCTTCAAAACCCTTGAGAGTAACTTGTGCAGACGGTAATGAGGTATTGGGTGAAAGCGAAGGTACGGTAGTTTGTGAATCAATAGGTTTGACAATCAGTAACGTAACATATGTTCCTAAATTAGCTTCTAATTTACTGAGTGTGAATGCTATTGCGAAAAAGGGACATGTGGTGGTATTTACAGAAAAGGGCTGTGACATCTTTAAGAGTAATGAATGTGAGTTTAGAGGAAAGGCTGTGGTAAAAGGTGTAGAAGAACGAGGCATTTATAAAATCAAGTGCTGTTCACAGGGTTCTGCGTTTTCTTCAGCAACTGCAGGTGACCAGCTGATGCTGTGGCATCGGAGGATGGGGCATCTTGGTATAAAAAATCTAAAATTACTCAGAGATAAGATGGCAACAGGGGTAAGTTTTCCTAACACTTTGGATAAACTAGAGTGTATACCTTGTATCTTAGGAAAACAGACCAAGCAACCCTTTAAGAAAAACAATGCAACTAGAAGTTCTCAGGTACTGGGTTTGGTACATTCTGACGTTTGCGGACCTATGGAGGTACCGTCTGTCAGTTATGCTCGATATTTTTTAACGTTTATTGACGATTTTACCCGCAAAACCTTTGTATATTTTTTAAAACAAAAAAAGTGAAATTTTTGAAAAATTTATAGAGTTCAAAGAACTTGCGGAAAACCAAAGCGGAAATAAGCTAAAGATACTTCGCAGCGATAATGGTACGGAATTTGTCAACAAACGTTTTGATGATTATTTTAAAAAATATGGGATACAGCACCAACTGACAGTAGATTTTACCCCGGAACAGAATGGTGTAGCAGAGAGAGCGAACCGTACTATTAACGAGAAGGCTAGGAGTATGCTACACGACTCAGGTTTGGATAAACGATTTTGGGCAGAGGCTGTCCATCATGCAGTGTTTTTGAAGAATCGATCACCAACGATAGCGGTGAAGAATATGACACCGGAAGAAAAGTGGTCAGGAAGAAAATGTGATTTAAGTGCAATCAAAGTTTTTGGCTGTAAAGGTTTTATGCACATCCCTAAACAAAAGAGAAAAAGTGGGATGCTCATAGCAAAGAGCTAATCTACACGGGTTTCTGCGACAACTCCAAAGCATATAGATTGGTTGATCCTATTTCTGGCGCAGTATTCAAGGCAAGAAACGTAGTGTTCTTGGAGAACCAAATGAATTGTAAGCGTTCAGAATTACAAGAAAATCCAGAGGTGATCCTAAATCTAACTGAAGATTGTGCTGTAAACCAACTGTCACATCAAAGTGCTGTAGAGCCTGAGAACAGACTGTCTGATTCACTTGAACGAGATGATAGAGAAATATCACTTGATTCTGAACAACTTTTAGAGGATAATAATCGTAGAGTGGAAAATGACATTTCTGGACCAGAAAATGATGATATTCATAGAGTGGAAGGCGAGAATTTGAACCTGGGATGTGACTTACCTTCAGTAGAGCAAAATGAGCCAAATATAGATTCTGATACAGCTGAGTTTGAAGACTGTGACTCAGTTGCAACAGAAGAAGAAATTGAGGAAGACTTACAAGATGGGGCACGGAGGTATCCTCTCAGAAACCGTAAGCCTACACAATTTCCTGACTATGTATTATATCAGGCTACTGAATCTGAAAAGGATCCAACTACAATTCGAGAAGCACTGTCAAGGAGTGACAGTAAGGAGTGGAAAGCCGCCATCCAAGAAGAATTGAGTGCAATCAAGAAAAACAAAACATGGGTTTTGGTCAAACGACCGGAACGATGTAACGTCGTTGATTCGAAATGGATTTTCAAAATCAAAGACGAAGGGGAGGGAAAAAGGCGTTATAAGTCTCATCTTGTGGCCCGAGGTTTTAGTCAAAAGTATGGTATTGACTATGACGAGACCTTCTCCCCGGTCGTAAGACACAGCTCGTTAAGAACACTCTTAGCATTAGCGGCTGCTTATTGCCTCAATATAGATCAGATGGACGTTAAGACGGCATTCCTCAATGGCGATTTGTCAGAGACCGTATTCATGAAGCAACCGGAGGGTTTCGAGGAAAAGGGATCTGATTATGTATGCTTATTAAAACGCTCGCTCTACGAGTTAAAGCAGGCTCCTAGAGCATGGAATATCAAGTTAAACACAGAGTTGTTACAACTTGGGTTCACGAGATCCAAGAATGAACCTTGTGTCTATATAAAATCAAATGGAAAAAAGTTAATCATACTTGCAGTGTATGTAGACGACATACTCATTCTGTGGAATGACAAAAAGGAACTGCAGGATCTCAAACGAGATCTAATGAACAAATTCGAGATGAAGGATCTAGGTCGTGCGAAATTTCTTCTAGGAATTCGTATAACCCAAAGCGACCATGCTATCAAAATCGACCAAGAGGGCTATGTTAATAAGATCCTTAAAAGTTTTGGTATGGTTGATTGCAAGGTTGCATCAACGCCATCTGTACCTGGACAGAAACTTGAAAAACCAGGACCAACTCATATTCCAGATGTTGGCATTCCATACCAAAATCTAATTGGTTCTCTTATGTATTTAGCTGTCTGCACGAGGCCTGACATAGCTTATACTGTGAATCATCTGAGCCAGTTTAACACCTGTTTTACTGAGGAGCACTGGACAGCAGCAAAAAGAGTATTGCGATTCTTAAAAGGAACCAAGAATCATGGACTTGTTTATAGCAAAACGGACAGAAGGGGATTGCTCGGCTATGCAGATGCAAGTCATGCTACATCCTATGACAGAAAGTCATATACTGGATTGGTTTTCTTGTGGAAAGGAGGAGCAATTTGCTGGGAGAGCAAAAAGCAGAAAACTGTAGCACTATCGACTGCAGAAGCCGAATATGTTGCTATCTCAGAAGCAGCCAGAGAAGCAAAATTTTTAAAACGTTTTGTTGCTGAGAATACTGGAGAACAAGAGAGGCAACTGACTATCTATAGTGATAGCCAATCAGCAATTGCAATTGCGCAGAATCATGTGCATCATCAACGCACTAAACATATTGATGTGCGCCACCACTATGTGAGAGAAGCATGTGAGTGTGGGCATGTTAGATTGGAGTATGTGGAAACCGGACGAATGGTTGCGGATGTACTCACGAAACCCCTCTTAAAGGGTAAATTCAATATGTGTGCGAGAAGTATGGGTTTGGAGGAATGAAATTAAGGAGGTGTTAGATTTAATATGTAAAGAGGTTTTACATGGTATAGAGAAAAAGAGTTGTTTTTACTATATTTGTTTTTCTTTCTAATTTCAAGTTCCTCCTGTCTTTATTGCTGTCTGTCACTATTTTTTCTCTGTCACTGAATACAATGAATATTTACAACTAAATATTCCTATCTTTTATTTAATCAGTGTTTTCAGCTATAATGTGTACTCTGCAAATATAATTAGTGCTATAGTGTTAGCTACTAATAGTATCCCATAACACTAGTCTTGAACTTACTTTGGGGCTAGCTTAATCTGTGTGATTTGTCCGTATATATTTATTATTATTTATTTATTAATGTCTACAAAAATAAGACATGAGCTGAATAAAAAAGAAAATCAACCTTTCATTGGTGATCAATTTGCTATGAATTACAGGGAAATTATGACACACTCGGTTTCCCGGTCAACCTTATTATGCCATCTAACCTACTACGTATACGGATCGCTGCATATGCCGCTTTTAGCTTAATATCTCGCTCAGTATTCCCCACGGATTCTGGGAAGGCAGCGTTTGAACGATGGAACATATTTGTTTTACATATTAGGCACGTATTGCCAATGATTTTCCAACCAACGCCAAAAAAGGAGGAGTTTCCAAATGCCTTTTTTTTTATTTTTTTGAGCCATATCTCCATCATATATATAACAAATTCAAAAATATTTTTTCGCGTCGCGCATCCCGAACTCGCCTTGAAAATAGACTCCTGACGAGTCCGAAACTATAGTCGGTAATCCTGACTAAATAGCACGTGGGTGACCCGTTTTTAAAATATAAATATTTTTTTATTTGGAAATGTATACTTTAAAATTGAAGACAGTTTTTTAGGGTTCCGTACCCAAAGGTAAAAACGGGACCCTATTAATTTCGCTCCGCTCTGTCCGTCTGTCACCAGGCTGTATCTCATGAACCGTGATAGCTAGACAGTTGAAATTTTCACAGATGATGTATTACTGTTGCCGCTATGACAACAAATACTAACAAAAGGAATAAAAAAAAATATTTAATGGGGCTCCCATACAACAAACGTGATTTTTTTGCTTGTTTTTGCTCGATATTGATAACGGTAACTACGCTTGAAATATTCACAAAATATTTGGTTATATATTCACTTTAGAAATAAATAATTAAATAAAAATAAAATTAATATTTAAGGGGGGCTCCAACAGACATTATTTTTTTTGCAGTTTTTATGGATAACGGTACGGTCCCTTCGTGCGTGAATCCGACTCGCACTTGGCCGGTTTTTTCATCTGAAAGACTATATGTGGTGTTACGTATTTTGATAGACACAATCATAAATTTTTCAGTAATCTTGCTTATATAAAAGAGAGAAAAAAATATTACTTTTATTATTTAAGCGCATCTTATTTGCAAAACAGGTTGTAATGAAAATAGGTATACAGAAAATGCTTTAACTTTAGTATGCATTTTATTCTCTCAATGATAAGTAAAAAACAGGCCAAGGGCGAGTTGGAATCGGCCAGGAAGGATTTCGTACAAAGGTTATTTATTAAATGATGTAGCAACATATCTGTGATTTCCGGATGTTTGCAATGGGAAGTACCAAATTAATTAATTTTCTATCATCTTCAGGTCTTTTTAGCCTCCACTGCAGGAGCATGACCCTCTCTGTACTACCGGAGCCATACTTGGCCAGAGCAGACAGAAGATTTGGCCTACACTCTCCTCGCTGGCCCGATGGGTTGAAGAGGTCTCATTGATGTTAATGAGCTTTGTTTAGCTTATATTTCCTAAGTCGCCTCATGCGACCACCATGGGAAGACTTGGAGTGGTTCTATTCTACTCTGCCGGAAACCACACGGCTGGCGGAAACCACACGGCTAAATTCCTATAGTTCACACTAATATAATTAAAATTGGCGACATTAATAATTAAAGGTAGACATTAAACCCAAGATAGACGTTGATTGAATGTGTCAGATGAAACATGAGGGAACCGGGGTAAATACTGATATGGGTAAGATACATATATATACTATCACATCTTTTTCTGGGTTAGACAGAGTCCAGGTCTTTAAAACCTAAAAGCCACGTTTTTCGTTAGCGCATTGGTGGGCATTAGGTGGAAAACGGAATCAAAATAGTGGTGGGTTGCTAGCCGTATCGCCTGCTAATGATTCATCAGATTTTCGCCCATTTCCTTGATTGACTTTTACGATATGCGTGGGAAGAGAAGCAGCCTGTACATTCTACGTTTTTTCTTTTCTCCCAGACCAGCATCGAAGAGTGAAATATGAGTAAGGACAGAAAATTGTGGAGAGAGTAGATATATAGAGCCTGCCGTAAATAGGGAAAAGGCGAAGAAGAAGAAGAATGGATGATAGTACCTTTTAGACTTATAAGCTTACGGACTTATAACTTTATAATCACAGCTTCAATATGCCGCAGGTCTCTGCGTTCCTGAGAAAAGGGTCCTTGATAGACAGATATATGGACAACAAATTATTTTATAAAGGTTCCTTTTAAGGTAAGGAGCCCTTAACATTAGTAATGTATATCTTACTTTAGCTTTAGTAAAAAATACTGAGGTCTTATTTTAATTTGTAACGAAGATTACTAGAAATAAAACTAGGTATACTGTCACTCTCTAGTTGGCAAAAATATACCTATCACAAACAGTTTATTGATTTCAGAGTTTATCATCATCATTACAGCCGCAAAAAGTCAACAGCTAGACAAGGACCTCTCCCAAGGGTTTTTCGTTTCATGGGAGGATATTGTCATACTCACCACGCTTGGCAGGCGGGTTGGCGAGCGCAGTTTCTTGGCTTCTTGTGCTTCCGACGCTGATGCCCATCGCAAGCATTTTTAAGCTGGGGAACGATAGGAATTTGTTGGATTTGGAAAGGGAATGAAAGGTATTGGGATACTTACTACTTACTCGGATGAATGGGGGAAAAGCAAGCAGCGGCTCAGGAGGCCGCACGAACCCGATGCCATACCTGCAAACACTGGACATGCAGTTAAGGATGACATCCCTGACTTTAATTTGAAATTCAGAGTTCTCTTTATGTTCATCATCATTTTGAGTAGGTGTCTCGGTCAATCGACCATGCACGCCCTGGTGTCAGAGTTCTTCGGACGCCTCTCGGCCTCTGACGTGGCTCCTTTAACGACTACCAGATAGCAGCCGGGACCACCGGCTTAACGTGCCTTCCGAAGCACGGAATCATCTTTATTATCAGACAATCAGGTGATTCAAGCCTGCAATGTCCTAACCAAACTGGAAACAACTAAACAAAGTATGCTTCCGGTGGGAATCGAACCCACGACCCCCGGGTCAACAGGCAAACGCCTTAACCACTGGACCATGGAGGCTACCCTTTATGTTACTATAGATAGACAGCAACTGATTATATTTTTTTTCGCGACTAATCACTTTTGCGCTGAGAGAGCCGACAGAGGCCAGAAATATTCTGGACAATATTTCGAGGCAAAAACCAGATTCGCAGCATTGGATAAATATATTTATAAGCTTGGTTGTGTACTTTTAGATAGATAAGTTAGATATGACTCGCCTGTTCAATATTTATCTCAAACACAGTGTGTCAAAGCTTGTTCGTATCTCGGGATGATCCTAAACATTTTTTAGCTGAGAGAGCCGACATGAGGCCTGATATATTTTATACAATATTTAGAGGCAAAAACCAGATTCGCAACTTTAGATAGATATATTTGAGCTAGCTTGTGTATTTTTAGATAGATAAGATAGATATGACTTGAATGTTTAATATTTATCTGAAACACATCGTGTCAAAGCTTGTTCGTATCTCGCCATGATCCCCGACCAAATCACTCTGACGCTGCGAGAGCCGACGCGACGGAGGAGAGTTATATTTTGTACGATATTTTAGGGCAAAAACCACTTTTGTATCTTTGGATAAATGTATTTATAACTCTATTTCATAAATGGAGTAATAATCTGTTCCGCTGTATCCGCTGTTTCTTTTTACCGACTTCTTAAAAGGAGGAAGTTCTCAATTCAAATTAGGTTTTTATTTTTTATGTTTGTCACCTCTTAACTCTATCATCTATGAACCGGTTAAAAAAACCGGCCAAGTGCGAGTCGGACTTGCGCACGAAGGGTTACGTACATTATATTAATAAGTTTGAAATTGTTAAATATATTTTAATTTATGATGTAACTTAAAATTAATGCTTTTCGTATTTTTTCTTTATCTGTGCTATAAAAAGTTGCTTCTAGATTAGTTCACGGGAAGCACCCTGTAGATTCTATTGAGAGTGTCGAAAATTATTTAAAATATTTTTATTATATGATGTAGGTTACTAAAAACGTATGTTTTTTGCAATTTTTCCTTTATCTGTGTAATAAGACGTTGCTTCGTACTAAATTTCAAGATTCTGAGTTCATGGGAAGTAGGTTTTAATTCCCTTACGAATGTGCAAAAAACACGAAAATTTGCAGCATAACCATGTCATGCTCTGCCGCAGAGCCACCATTTCAAAAACATATCAATTATACCTTAAAATGACGTTCGTCAGACGTACGTAATGTTCATGATGCCTTTATTGCTGTACGTGATCTAGGTAATGAGAAAATTGACATTAATTGTGGCTCTGCTGAGGAGCATACTAACGTATAATTGATATGTTTTTGAAATTGTGGCTCTGCGGCAGAGCATGACATCATAACCAGCTGTATCTTTTGATTGCGTTGGCTTAGACGTTTGATTTTGCTCTAGTTCGTGTGACACGGCCCGAAAACGGTTCTCGTTAAGCTTGAAGAATGAAAAATCCTATAACCTTACTCATAAATATTCGGGCTGCGAGCGTGTTAAGCTTGTTTGCTCACACCCGTCTCGAGTTAATCCGCTGTGAAAGCATCCCGGATATTGATATTATTAGTGACATTTTGAGGGTTCCTGCAGCCAGAATACTTCTTAGTAATGCCACTTCAATGAAAAGCACCCAGAAGATCCCTTATTAGATCTGTCTTAGAACTATCTCCGTGGACTTGTGGTTATGGCGTTTGCCTGTTGACCCAGGGGTCGTGGGTTCGATTCCCACCGAAAGCATACTTTGATTAGATGTTTCCAGTTTGGTTAGGATATTGCAGGCTTGAATCACCTGGTTGTCCGATAATAAATATGAGTCCGTGCTTCGGAACGGAAGGCACGTTCATCCGATGGTCCCGACTGCCATCTGGTAGTCGTTAAAGGAACCACGTCAGAGGCCGAGAGGCTGTTCCGAAGAACTCTGACACCAAGAACTCTGTCTATTGACCGTGACACCTATTCGAAATGATAATGATGAATGAAAGATAAGTACGAAATTCGATATAAAAAACCGGCCAAGTGCGAGTCGGACTCGCGCAAGAAGGGTTCCGTACTGTTATCTATAAAAACGGCAAATAAACCACGTTTGTTGTATGGAAGCCCCCTCAAATATTTATTTTATTCAATTTTTTACACACAGACAGACGGCGGAGCGAAATTCATATGAATACTCAACCTTTTATCTTTTGCAGCTGTAAGAACACGTACTGTAACCAAAAGATTATACTTCTATGACCACCACACAGGCGAATAAAAGGGCCCAAGTGCGGTGTCGTGTCAGATTTCTCAAGCTTCCTTAAGGCTGACATAACTTAACGACTGCTATCAATGATAATCAGTCGGAATCAACGGCTTAACTTACCTCTCGAGGCACAGAGGAGCTGGAAATAGTTTTATGTCACTTGCGGACACCTATCCAATTGGGGACCGCGCACGGCGTTGCTTAACATACGTAAGCTATAATAATGCTCACGAGTAACTCCCATCCACTCCGGTGGTCACACCCACTGGACCATCATGCTCCTCCTCTCATCTTAGAAGTAAGTCACTCATCAGTTGGCTCCCTCAAGAGCTGTTACTTCGTGTGCTGCCAAAAATGCATACAAACATACTTAGTACATTCTTTTCACATTTTTTTCACTTGCGAGGTAGATAGAGCGGTTTGGCCACATTTAGCATGTTGGAGAGTGTTTAGATAAAAAACGGAATCAAAATAGTGATGAGTCGCTAACCGCATCACCTATTGACATGATTCCGCAGAATTTAGCCAAAGATGATAGAGATTTAATATGGAAGGTAGTTTCTCTGTTATATTCGTTTACTACCGGTATGTAATTACGGAAACCCAGAAGTCGCAATCCAAGCTATCTGTAATACCTACCTTTGTTTGCTTGTTCGACAACAGCCATCCATACGGCCGTAATTCAGGGTAGCCGTACTATTGAGTTGGAAATGTTCGAGGACGTAACTGTGACTTCTATGTACTGGAAGAAAATCTTCACATGAACTTATATTTTGTCAAAAAATTTCAATTTGCAACGAAAATTATAACAAGAAAGTTTTGCGCGCCAACCTATTTTTTTATGGCCTTGCGGTTTTCGTGCATTCAGCCATAAATGTAGTGGCCAGTGCGATGGTTTAAAAAAAAAAAACTAAATTCATCCATACGAGTATCATAGGAGACGGTGCATGGCCGCCTTCGATTTTCAAATTTACTTACCTCCCTTAGGATGTAAATCGAACTTACAACCCGAATTTCGAGTAAAATTCTACCTCCTTTCAGAGCTTGAATGATGAAAATCAATTTTACAAACTATAAGTTGATGTCACTTGGACAAATTCTGTTGTCTAGTTTGTTGCCGCTTCTTCTGCACTCCGCTTTGGGAGCGGCTCTTAACTTAGCTTTATGTAAAATAAACGTCAACAATATTTTGTTCCAAAATAAATCTTATCGCTATGTTAATTTACTTAGCTAAGTTTAGGGTTCACTCAATGATATGTGACATAATGTTTTGATGAATAAATAAAATTTGACTTGATTTATTCTCTTAAATATTTAAAGACAAAAAGAAAAATAGAAATATAATTATTTTTTGAAAACGGGTCACCCACGTGCTATTTTGTCGGGATTTCCGACTATGGACTCCTGGAAATGGACTCCTGACGAGTCCAAAACTATAGTTGGCAATCCCGACAAAATAGCACGTGAGCGACCCGTTTTTAAAATATAATGTATTTATCTCATGTTAGAGAAAGATAAGTGTTACCAGCTTTAACAAGTCTAATATCCAACGAACAGGCTAGAGGTCAGTGTAATAGGATTCCGGATCAGATATCGCTTGAAGTGAAGTTGGGAACTCCGCTGTGCTAGTTGTTATCTTCCAATAATTCTAGTTTGTACTACACACGCGGTAACTTGATTAGTTGGAGCTTCTAGGAAAATGGAGAACCCGCACAGGGCTCTAAGAGAACTCGTGGAAAAGTTTCATGAAACGTAATTACGACGGCTTGACATCAAAGGAAAATAGCACTTTCTACCTTATCGCGATGTTGATTATCATAATACTGTTCTAGTGGAAATTTGTAGTCTATCCACAACTTAAATGGTTTGAGTTTAATTTTTAGTTAAGTATAATATCTACTTTCTGAAACAGACAAGAATTTAAGTTGATTGTTATTATTATTTTTTCGTGTCTGGGGAATATCTTCTTTTTTCAAATTACCAACATGCAGTTGAAGCAACGTGACCTGCGTGTTATCATAGATAACTGATTTTGTCTATCCTATAAGTATTTCTGCGTATAACAACAAATACATGCAAACAACCTTATCAATTATTATGATATTTAAATGATTTCTTATTTCATCCCATTCTCCTGGCTGGATTCCACTGTTTGGACAAAAAGAGAAAAAGCTACATACTATATTTTTCCTATTCTCCCAGTCTAGCATAGAAGGGTATTCATGTAATAAAGGTGTTTTAAAATATGATATTTAAGCAATAAATCGTTTCTATAAGTATTTTGGCGTAGAAAAATAAATACATGCAAACAACCTTATCAATTATTACAATATTGACATGATTTTTTATTTTATCCCATTCCCTTAGCTGGCTTCTATTGTTTGGACAAGAAGAGAAAAAGCTGGTACTTACATACTGCGTTTTTCCTTTTCTTCCAGACTAACATAAATTTTCAGAAGAAGTAAATAGTAAGGAGTAGAATAAAAGTTGGTTTAAACCTATAAAATCCCTCTTTTGAGTCGTCGGTTATTAGAAACAAAGTATTTGACACACACAACCTTGTCGGTACAAAGACATCGCAGCGACCGCAGCTCGGGAGCTTAATAATGCAGCTTGTTATTGCGAAACGATTTTATCGCGAGCGACGCATACCTAGTGGAACAATTTCTGCAAGTGTTTTGTTCCACTGAGAATAAATGTTCTTCGTTACTTAAAATATTTATGATATACTTATAACTTGCTTTTAGTAGTTGATTGACAGGGTGTGCATGGTTGATTAACCGTGTCGCCTACACGAAATGATGATGATGATGATGAGTAGTTGAGTAATAAAAACATTGACACTCACAAGCTTGTCGGCACAAAGACATGACCAGTAATATGCCGGAACGAAATTCTCTGTTCTCCTGAATTTCTTCTCACGGAAATTTGCGGGAAATTTCCAATAATTTTCAATAATGCCCTCACTTGAGATGAAGAAGAAATTCTCGGGAAAAATTGCCGTCCCGTTCTCAAAGTTCTCTAAAATTTCGAGCACGGCACAACACTAGACATCGATGGTCTAGAAGACAAACGTGCTAACTACAAAATTTTTATATTTTAACATTTCAATGCCAAATGCATTAAATGAAGATGCTCTACCGTTTGCACTTACCCGAATACCCTAATTTTGTCTCTTTCTTCCTAAACTGTAGTGTACACTTATAGCAAGTGATGTCATTCTGATACAAAAAATAATAACGATAATTATTTACCATCAATGTAAACTACAAAAAATGTTCAATAGATTTATAACATTTAGTACGATAGACAAATAAGCTAAATGTTTTTATTAATTTTGTCATTTGGTAAATTTCGATTTCCAATTGTATTATAAGATGTTAATCTTTCCAAGAAGCCGGTAGACAAATGATCTAAGTGATCTTAATACTTCTGAACACTTTAAAGAAAATAGTAAAACATATTAAGTGCTTTAAAAATAAAAGATTAGAAAGAATCAAATGTAGACAAACCTTGTAAATTATTTAATGACACACTCTAAATAAACAGTTAGGTAGTATTAAAGTTATTTACGTTGATTTTCGCTGCTGCGAAGCTGTTGACAAATATTAAAAAAAATATTATTTATTTAAAATTTATTAGTTTTATGATTGATATTTTCATACTATTTCACAATATCGGATTTTAGTATGTACTGGAAAATAAAATGATTTATTTTGGAACTTGGAAATAAAAAACAATGATGAGAAGGAAGAAAAGAGAAGTTTTGATTTACAGACCGAATTAGATACATTCTAGAAATACTCGAAAAAAAAAACATCAAGGCAACAGCTGAATGTATCGCGTATCGTCTTTTCGCCACCACTACTTCGGTGTTGCTGCCTCCGCCTGATGAAGACGCCGACGGTCCTGCAGAAGCCTATGATGCTGCCGCTGCTTCACTGCTCACCTCCGCTGCCCAGGTGCCGCCGTCCCCGCCTGAAGAAATCGCCGACGTTCCTGCAGTAGCCCCTGATGCCGCCGCTGCTTCACCCCTCGCCTCTACTGCCTAGGTGCCGCCTTCCCCGCCTGGAGTAAACGCCGACGTTCCTGCAGTAGCCCCTGATGCCGCCGCTGCTTCACTGTTCACCTCCGCTGCCCAGGTGCCGCCGTCCCCTCCTGAAGAAATGGCCGACGTTCCTGCAGTAGCCCCTGATGCCGCCGCTGCTTCACCCCTCGCCTCCACTACCTAGGTGCCGCCTTCCCCGCCTGAAATAAACGCCAACATTCCTGCAGTAGCCTCTGATACCGCCGCTGCTTCACTGCTCGCCTCCGCTGCCCAGGTGCCGCCGTCCCCACCTGAAGAAAACGCCGACGTTCCTGCAGTAGCCCCTGATGCCGCCGCTGCTTCACCCCTCGCCTCCACTACCTAGGTGCAACCTTCCCTGCCTGAAATAAACTCCGACGTTCCTGCAGTAGCCCCTGATGCCGCCGCTACTTCACCTCTCGCCTCCGCTGCTCAGGTGTCGCCGTCCCTGCCTGGAATAAAGGTCGACTCATACATCGCCTAGGAATGCCATACATCAAACCCTCGACTCGAATGTTTTAATCATCACGGCCGACGACAAGATATTAAATTTCAGCAAAAACGAACTTAATATACGAAGCTGTTGTTTTTCGTGTGTGTAAGTGGCCAACACTGCTCTCAGATTTTTCACGCTGCCTTAAGGCATCTGATATAGCTTAACACTTTCACTGACACTGCCCGCCTATAAATGTAATTCTATTGTTATTTCTTTTATGTCTGGTTCAGTGTCAACAAAAGTGTTAACGACGGCAGCCAGGGCCAACGGCTTAACGTGCCTTCAAAAGCATGGAGGAGCTCGAGATATTTTTATGCTACTTGCGGTGGCATAGTAATACAGTGGGGACTGCTTCCATGGTTGCATACATAAGCGTTTTTAATGCTCACGACCCAGTGGCCATCGGGCTCCTGTGCTAAGTGAACATTATATTATTAAAATTTAATGTACAAATATACTAAGTGATGCCCCTTTTTAGTATTTTGATTTTTTTGTGGAATCCTTTGGATATTGATGTTCAAGTTAATGATAAATTATTAAAGAGATAAATACCCTAACCAAATATAGGCATTATATACACGATTCCTATGTTTCATTTGAAGTTAAATTTTAAGTGTACAAAAATAGTCCTCCTGAAAAGTTGGTGAGTCTGTAATTATCATGTTTGTCTTCTAGACCATCGATCATGACAGTGACCGCAGCCCGGGGGCGTAATAACGCGGTCTGTTAAAGGTTATTGTAAAACATTGTTAGGTATCGCAAGCGACGCATAGTAGAACAATTTCTGCAAGTGTTTTGTTCCACTGAGAATAATTGTTAATTGTAAATTATAATTTTTTTGTAGTCAGCTGTGGGCTAATAGAAAAAAAGCTATACAACCTTATCGACATAAAGAAATCGTAGCGACCGCCAGCCCGCGGACGTAATAACGCAGCTTATTATTGTGATGAAGTTCTATCGCGAGCCAGGTATATTGGCACAGTTTCTGCAAGTATCTTGTTCCACTAAGAATAAAAACAGCGTAAAGTGGAATAAATGTAAAATTTACTACATGTAAGGTAATTGCGAGGTTTCAGTTTTCTGATTTTGCCTACCCTGTAAAAAATATAGACGTTAGACCTATATAGTAATATTCATGGCACCTTTAAATATTTTTAGCAGAGAGAGACCCAGTTGAACCTATTACTTAAAAATACCCGGCCCATTACCATACTCGTAACTATTATCAGAAAAAGCGAAAACGTAAGTACGTATTTAGCGATCTCAAGCGAGGATCCGCATATTGCAGCTGCCTCAACCCTAGTAGCGATTTCATTTTATAACGCACTTTGAAAAATTAAGACGGATTTCTGTGAATTTCTCTTCAAATTTGAAATATTGAGGATTTTTATGACATTTTGGGAAATATGAGGATATACAGCGCAATTAATGTAATAGAGGCCCGCCGTAATTGACACTCAATTAGAGAGAATCAACCAAAATACCTTGAACTTTTCTAATGACTTTTTCTGTATAATTATTTATTATAAAATATAGTATCGTTAAGTTAGTATCCGACGATACAATTTATTCACAACTTACTGTAGGGCTAGCTCAATTTGTGTGATATGTCCCTATACATTTATTTAATTAAGCCTGCAAACATGGAAACCACTTGATTTAGCTTAAGGATTTGATTGTCATACTGCAAATGACGGAAATAATCTATTGAGAAATCTATTAAATTGTTATAGTCATCTATAATGTCATTGACAACAGACAACGGAACATTGGACAACGGTTCATTGCACTTCAAATGTTTCTAAAAATATATAACATATCCTAGTGAATTACATTTGATTTTCTTATTGACCCTGGCAGTTTAATATAAACATTATTTTAAACCAACGTTAGCTTAAGTACTGCTCCCTCTTTACTTTTCGCGTCCTTTGAACATCTTACTAAGATTTTTGAGCGGATGCGTGGAATAGGCCTTTTCAATGGGTGGGATTTTAGGTTATGTTAAATAAAGGGCCTTAGTTGATGGTGTAATAACGGTTTTCGATTTTAAGTAAAGTTTCATTTATATAAAAGCTTTGTTAACAATTTTCATGATTGGATGCTTATGTAGTCTTGGTTGTTAATCTGAAATTAAATCAATGTGAGAATACATCTATATATATATAAAAAAATTGTTAAGCAGGTGCCGCGCGAACGTAAAACGTCGCTACTGCGCAGGCCATTAGGCTGTGCAGAACCATTAGGGGATCAGGAAAAAAGATAAAAAGTCTTAATATTTTCATATTTATAATTTTATAAAAAAAAAAATAAGAAAGGCGGCGACCTCCGAGATGTAAATATAATTATTGTTATGTGAGAATTGTTGTTTTAGACGTAAAAATTACAAAGTTTTCGAAGAAACGTCTTTAGATATCAAAACATGGTCGCAGGCTTCGTGAGGCTATTGAAATTAAAAAAAAACATCCTTACTTTCAATAGAGAGGATGGTTGACAATTACCACCAGCTTGGGATCCGGTCATCAATTTAATAAAATCTCAAGCCCCTCACAAGACTGCAAGACCTTCAGACACCGTGAGCCAATACTGCGTACATCCGGAACGTTATCAATAAATATTGTAGGCAGTAGTTTTGTATAGTTCTTATAACACAATGACAAATGTCAACTTAGTCTACCTGCGACCATGAAAACTGTAATGTTTTCGAAACGTTAGGTGTAAAAACAATGTAATATACGCGATAATAACGTATTAAAGTAATTTTATATAAAAGTGGCTTGTGACTTGCGAAAACATCAGAAAACAACTATGATACAATTTAAATACTTCATGTGATGTAATAACAATATAAAGTGAACTTTTTTCATGCAACCATTGTTTTAATGTGTTTTTTTTTTATTTATCTAATAATTTTATATTATATGGTAGTTTATTACATATTTGTATGCACATGTGGTTCACATTTTTTCTGTAAATATATTTGCGTCCACTTGTGTTGATACAGTCTATAAATATAGTTGGATTTTAACTGTCTTTTGGATTCCTGCTAAAATGTTACTTGTAACTTAAAATGCTTATAATATAACCTGCTATTAGTAGTTGATTAATAAAAACATCGACACTCACAACCTTGTCGGCACACAGACATGACAGTGAACACAGCCCGAGGGCATAAAGTGTATATCATCTTTTTCCTTCGCCGGAACTACTGCACACGTTCGTGCAAGTGCATTTAGCACTTATTCTGTAGAAAGTGCTGAATGGCCTTAACTCTTAGAGAGCGCGCCTTAACTGCTTTTACGGTGTGTTTAAGCTCCGACAGAAATTTAACTGACTTTGTGCTAGTCTTATTTTATCTAGTTAACTAACTGTTTACATCCAAATTTAATTTAAAAGCGTTTATTTAACTTGCAATGTGTGTATGTAACTATGTTTGGTCGGGGGGAATCTTGCAACTCAATTTTGAAGCAGATATCTTGTATTGATAGAGCTAAAATGTTGGTTATGGTCAACGTATGGTTAACTGTGTCACGTCAGTCAAAATCCATCATGGCGGAACACACAAGATGCGGACTAGCTACTTTTTGATGCAATATAGATATCAAATTAAAAGGCTCGCTGAAAATAACTCGAAAAATAAAGTGATGTACATAAAACTTGTTTTTAAAAATAATCTTTTAATTTATTAATAACAGAAGTAATTTGTTTTCGAATTTGACTTATACCTAAAATACCGTTTAGTATTTAAAGTTAGAAAAATGTTATATAGCTTAACTGTCAAAACAGTCAGACGTTTATTTAACGCTACGTCAAATATTTGAAACAATTAGTTGCGTAAAAGTTTATTTAACTAACTTAGAAAGGCAAACTCAACAACTGTGTTAGTTCTGTCCTAATGATACGCAAACACTGTTAATATCGCACAAAATTTAATTTAAACTATTGTTTTTACATACACATATTTAAATGTATACTCTGTTATATATTTAGATTCGCGGTTTTTTATGTGATATTTATTTAAATGTTAAGTGACTTTAATCATAATTTGGTGATGCGGTGGTGGCTCAGTGGGCTAAGAAAGTGAGCTATAAGCAAAAGGTCCCGGCCTAAAACCCCGGCCCGACTTGTACCTCTGAGTTTGCAGACCAATCTGAGTCAAGTACGGTAATTTCCATCAACCACTACCTGCTTCCATATCCGGCAGATTAGCAGTTAGCTGTGTGGTATCCGGCAGAGTAGAATAGGACCACTCCTAGTCTTGCCATGAAGGTCGTTAGAGGTGACTTAGGACATACAAGTTAAACAAAGCTCATAAACATGAAACCTCTCCATCCCGTCTGGCAAGCGGGGAGAGTGTAGGCTATATCCTCTGTCTGCTCTGGCCAAGTATGGCTCCGGTAGTACAGAGTGGGTCATGCTCCTGCAGTGGAAACTAAAAAGACTTGATGATGATGACTACCTGCTTCCAGTGAAGGAAAACATCGTGCTGCAACCTGCACACTAGTGGATTGTTCACTAGTGTGTAATGGAGAAGGCAATGGCAAACCACTCCATTCTTTCCTGACAAAATTAGTCATTGTGTGCGCTTTTTCCACATAAAGACACCGACAAGAGCCTAGCTATTAAATATGGGAGTAAGAATCATCTGTCTCGCCTTTTTGCTAATACGAGCTTTTTTTAAAAAAATAAAAACACACGTCTGAGAAAACATTAATAACAGATATATCAATAGTTTCTGCAGCGCCCGCCCAATAATGATGTTTATACGCAAAATTTGGGTTAAGGGATTCTAGCAAAATCCAATACATCCAAAACTGTTCAGGCATTTGCGAGTTATAGAAGAATAAAAAAATCACATACATACATAATTACATATGTTTCTCTCTTATCTTTTTTGGGCGGTTAAGTAACAATAATTAAAATGCTATTTTACGCCACATCAAATATTCGAAATGATTAGTTGATTTAGTAAAAGTTAGTAACTTTAAAAGGCAAACTCAACAACTATGTTAGTTCTGTGTTAATGATACGCTAACACAGTTATAATACAGCAGGCCATTTAATCTAAACTTGTTGGATGTTGATTACACTGACACCAATAAAAGTATTTACTTAATTTACGTTAAGACGCTTTTGATACTTGGTTTTGATCGTGAAAAATGTTTGATCGTGTGAGCGAGACAGCCTCGCTCGCACGATCAAATATTTTTAAAGATTTTTTAAAAATTTGTCTAATTTTTACTAAAGTGCTTCATTGTTATTCTAAATAACTATATCGTTCATATTTTAGACATGTGTTTATACTGATTAGACATTGACTACATCGTAAATTCGTTGATCAAAACTTGTAAACCTTTGATCAACTAATTTCCGATATAGTCATGTCTACACAATAATTACAAAAATATGTCTTATCTATATATCTATATTATTATAAAGCTGAAGAGTTTGTTTGTTTGTATATTTGTTTGTTTGTTTGAACGCGCTTATCTCAAGGACTACTGGTTCCAATTGGAAAATTCTTTTTGTGTTGGATAGTCCATTTATTGAGGAAGGCTTTAGGCTATAAAACATCACGCTGCGACCAATAGGAGCGAAGCATCAATAAAAAATGTTTTGAAAACGGGGAAAAATTATTCATCTATACTAATAAGAAAACTAATTATTCATAATAACAAAAATTGCCGCGGACGAAGTCGCGGGCAACAGCTAGTCTAAAGATATAGTTATCTAGGATAATAATTAAACACATTTGTAAAATTGAGACACATTTTTAAAATCTTTAAAATTGTTTGATTGTGCGAGCGAGACAGCCAATCAAGTGTCGAAGGCCTCTCCTATAAAAGCTGAAGAGTTTGTTTGTTTGTTTGAACGCGCTAATTCTTTTTGTGTTGGATAGTTCATTTATTGAGGAAGGCTCTAGGCTATAAAACATTACGCTGCGACCAATAGGAGCAAAGCATCAATAAAAAATGTTAAAGCATCTATACTAATTAATCATAATAACAGAAATTGCCACGGACGAAGTCGCGGGCAGATATAGATTGGTCGAAAATGTCGTATGAATCTCGTAAGCTATTTATGGAGAATCCTAACAACAATTGTTATATTTCTGTAAGTGTTATATTTTGCATTCACAATGCTATTTTGATATTACACTTATTAAATAAAGAAAAATAAATATGGTGAAAAAAATTTCACGCGGGCGGGATTGGAACCAGCGACCAAGGTCTTTCATTTTTTTTTCACTATAATTTTTTCGCTTTTAGCTTGGTACTCAAATTACCTGGTGCTGTTATGGTCTATTTAATATACTTAAATTATCAATATCAATAGTAATAATAAATCTGTAAGGATTGGTCATTGAGTAATTTACTTTGTTTTCAGAAATATAGTGTTTATAATCTTTATTCATAATACAGAAACTAAATTGTCGAATTTTAGATTTTTTTTCTGTATGTATGTATGTTCCTTCATAACTCTTTAACGAATTAACTGAATTTTATGAAACATGGTTAACAGATATTTTGACGTACAGGACACAAGTTAGGTTACTTATGTTTTTTCGTTTTTATTTAATTTAGAAATCGTAATGTGCGCGAATGGAGGCGCGGGCACAATTTAGTTTTTTTTTTGTCCCACTGCTGGGCTAAGGCCTCCCCTTTTTGTTTCCAATCATCCCTATCGCGGGCAATAACTTGCCAACCACTTATATAAGCATCTAAGTCATCGCGCCATCTCCTTCTAGGTCTGCCACGTTTTCGGCCGGTTTCCACATGGTGGCCACCTTGGCCCACCTTTCTATTAATTCATTTCTTTCAATTTAGTAATGTACTAAAATAATTTAATGTTATTTTATGCATCGTTAGAACAATTATTTGCGTAAAAGTTGCTTAACTAACTTTGAAAGGCAAACCCAAACTATGTTAGTTCTGTCCTAATGAAAGGTAAATATATAGTTAAAACCGCACACCATTTAATTTAAACTTGTTGTTTTTAGACACACAAATAGATAAGTACCTATGCAATTAGGTAGAGCAATGCTCTACTTACTTACGTGAAATTTATACTTACGGAACCCTAAAATCATTTAAAGTCACGTTTTTAGGGTTCCGTACCCAAAGGGTAAAAACGGGACCCTATTAATGTCGCTCCGCTATCCGTCTGTCTGTCTGTCCGTCTGTCACCAGGCTGTATCGCATGAACCGTTATAGTTAGACAGTTGAAATTTTCACAGATGATGGATTTCTGTTGCCGCTATAACAACAAATACAAAAAAATAGAATAAAGTAAATATTTAAGGGGGCTCCCATACAACAAACATGTTTTTTTTTTGCCGTTTTTATAGATAAAGGTATGTAACCCTTTCGTGCGCGAGTCCGACTTGCACTTGGCCGGTTTTTTAAATGTCTCAATAAATAGTTATAATAAATCTGTAAAGGTTGGTAATGGAGAAAGTTACTTTGTTTTAAGATATATCGATTTTTAAGCTCCAATACATGATACTGAAACTAAATTGAGGATTTTTTAAATTCTTTTCGTTATGTTTGTATGTTTATATGTATGTATGTTTCTCCACTAACCGAATTTTATGAAGCTTGGCAGATAAACTTTTAGAAGTACAGGACACAGGATAGGCTACTTAACTTTTTCTCCAGTTATGAGAAGACGTGGCCCCGATACAAATGTACGCGAACGAAGTCGCGGGCACAGTAAAAAATAAAATTATTCTCTATTTTTGTGTTTTATCTTGTATTCACAATGCTATTTTGATATACTCTTATTAAATTAAGAAATAAAATATGGTGAAAAAATTTTCAATCGGGCGGGATTTGAACCAGTGACCGTAAGTCGTACATAGACTTAGGGTCGCAGGTTCAAATCCCGCCCGCCTGAATTTTTTTACCTACTTAATTTAATAAGAGTAATGTTATTCTTTTCTTATTCGTATTTCACATTCCTTTAGAAAAATAACGATAGTTTATAGTGAAAAGTTCAATTGAGGGAATAAAAGGTCAGTAAAGAGCACTTTCAACAATTGGATTGGACAAATAGCATTTGTCCGAGCTCCGACAAACACAAACACAAGCCGACCAGACTAAATCAAACAGAAAAAACAAATGTCAGAGAATGGTTGAAACAAAACCGTTTAGGATTTTTCAAACAATTGTTTTGAGTATTGCGACACGCACTGACTTAAGGGGTGTCATCATTAGTAAGTCACGGGTGTCATTCTCAACCGCTTCGGTTTTCGCTCGCCCAGCTTTCCGAGCTGCTTTTTTCTTTTCCCCCATTCATCTGAGTGATAAGTATCCCAATACCTTTATTTTCTATTCAAATCCAGCAAATTCCTATCCTACCTAGCTTTAGTCTTTAAACAATACTTTAAAGACTAAAGCTAGGTAGGATAGGAATTTGCTGGATAGGAAGTTGTCTGTAAAGATAGATTTCAGACGACAATTTTACGTAAAATCAAATAACGTAAAAATATTACGTAATAACGGTGAAAGAGAGATAGATGCGTCACAAGCCGAACGCATAGCTTGTTTAGCGCACTCGCTTGCACGCGGAACATGACTCGTTTTCGTGCGTGCAGCCGATGTTCATCGATTTATAAGACACTAGCTTTCGCCCGCGGCTCCGCCCGCGTCAATGTCGATCCCTCGGGAATAGTACTTTTTCCCGGGATAAAAGGTAGCCTATGTCCTTCTCCGTACTCCAAAGAACTTGTATGCAAAATTTTATGATGATCGGTTCAGTAGTTACAGCGTGAAGAGTAACAAACAAAGAAACAAATAAACAAACAAACTCACTTTTGCATTTATATTAGTTAGGATTACGATTAGGATAGGATCACTACGTCAATAAGTAAAGAAACATTACTCGTACTTCCTCTTACAATCAAGGCAATTGCAAAACTAACTAATGAGCAACTTTACTCAGTATAAATACAGATAACGTATCCTGAGTAACTTTAAACTACTTCTAAACCATTTACCCGACCAGCATTACTGGAAGACGTAATTAAATGGGGCAACATTTTATAGCTCTTCCAAACAAAACCTGCTAAATCTGCTTGCATTAATGCAAACTACTGCAATTTACAGAACTAACGGCGTTCCTACACTCTTACAGGATTCTTATGTTTGTGAATTCTGACTGCGCTCGGTTGGAAAAGAATAACATTTGCTTTTTTGTTGCTTCTTTATCCACACAGTTAGTTAAAAATTATCGAGAGGCACCAGAAAACGATCAAGACTGCTGTCTTGATCGTTCCTGGTGCCTCTCGACTGAGGCTGACGTGGTCCTCTTCCTAGGGCTGACGTGTTAACAACTGCGCTATGGATGCCGTTGACATGATATAATGTTGTTATGCGATTTACATGTAGTTGCAAAATTGTTCTCGATTAAACCCAAAAGCCGGTTAATTATGCTTAAAAAATTGTTTGCAGAAAGATATAGACACCGGGAGAGGCGAAACTTAAATAATAATAATATATACCTAGGAACAAATCACACAGATTGAGCGACCCCACAGTAAGTTGTAATCATCTGTCGTGGGATACTACTAAATCATACCATATTTTATAATAAAATGTAGGTATATAGATAAACATCCAAGACCCAGGCAAATCTCATAAATATTGTTTTTCATCATGACTTAGCCGGATAATCGAACCATGCAATTCAAAGCCACAGAGATCTTAATGTCATATCATATCAAAAATCTTGTAACGATACTGTTAATGTAAGTAATGCACTTCAAGAGTACATTGGGCCAACTTAAACCACTTCCAAACAATTTAAACTACACTTCTGAGATAAGAATAATCTCCAAATAGCGTAACGAAATGGAGCACACCATTAGCTGCACTTTCTAGACAAAGTATCTTGTAAATCTGCTTGTAATAGTGCAAACTGCAGCAATTTAGACTAGTAATGGTTTTCACAACTTCTTCCAGGATTTTTTGGAGCTATCTTGTTTGTTTTTTGGTCTAAAATAAGACTTTTCTGCCAAGGGAAAAAAAATATAAAAAGAGTTAGTATTAGCCAACCGCCTGTCTCAAATATTTCTAGTACGGGCGAAGTTAGAAAACAATAGGCGTCAAAAAATTTCGATATTCTTATATTTTGTTATTATTATTTAATTCACTTTCCTTATTAATGAAAATTGTGTTAACATCTTTTTATTTGTGAAGATAAAAGGATGTTAACACAATTTTTCAATAAAATCTTAAACAACCTGAAAAATAAAAATGTTTTGTGTTTTTCAATTTAACTCCTGTATTTGTAATTTTAATGTTGATTTATAAGTTAGTTTATAGTATTTTGGTATAACTAACACCACTTTCTAACGCTTGAAAATATAACTTCTTAGGAGATAATAATAACTAGGTAATAAACAGCGTAATAAAATGAACAATTCTATCAGCTGCACTTCCTAGATTAAGTATATTAAAGAATTCTGTAGAAATTCAGTAAGTAATGCTTTCCTTCTTACAGAATGTTTGGAGCCTTTCCATGTAAGTAAGTAGTTTTCGGCGTATAAAAGCATATGGTACCAACATGAATGCGAAAACCTTTAATACTTCATTCAGGATTTTTGGTGGTTCGTTCAGGAGTCTTTCTATGTGGTTTAAGATCTAGAATAAGAGCACTCATCTAGAAGAAAAGCTACCAATAGCACAGAATATAGTAGTAAAATTGTCGTGCTATTTAGAGTAAACTCGAAAGTCTAAAGAATAAAAACTGACTATGCAATCGAAATAAACCTAATAAAAAGAGATGATAGTATATGGATACCTACCTCAATTGAGTAAGGCAGAATAAAAGTACTTTTGTGTATCATAAATAACTTCGAAACCATTTAAACTGCACTTTGGAGATAACAATAACCAAGAAATAGCTTAATAACATAGCACACAGCATTAGTAGCACTTTCTAAGCAACATAACGTGTAAATCTGTTCGTATTAATGCAAACTGCAGCAATTGTGACTAGAAGTCGTAATGGCTTCTACAACTCTTATATGGGAGCTTAGGTCAGTGAAGTGTGGTAGTACTCTAAAAGGATTTTGTGATAATGAGGAAAGTTATGTGGATTACAAAATCGGTTTTATATCCGAATCATCGTAAATAAACAAACATACACAGTGACCCTTAACTCCCTGGCAATATTTTAATTGACTCAGAGATCTTTACGACGAGTGAAAGACGTTATAGTGGCAAGGTTATTAAGGATTGTAGCAAATGGAGATCCATAGTCTCTACCTACCCCCATGGGAAACAGGCGTGATATGTATATATGTATGTATGAGTCCTTAATAGAAGATAAAAAGGATAATTATGAAAAACAAAATACTGATCTGATTATGAAAAAAAAATCACTGATCAAGTGAAAAATCCAATTTCTTTTTTAATTTTTTAATTTTTTTTTGTGTTTCTATATTTTATTATAAGAATTCTGGTTCCAATAATAAAATATTGCCAGGGGGTTCAAAATCAAAGATACAGGATCTTTCTTAGGGAAGCTCTGTAGCCAAACATATTAATAGATTTTAGTTTTAGAAATATCAACAGATCTGTGTAAATTGATAATGTCACTGAGTATTTCCTCATTACAAAAAATGGTATGTTTTTAGTTGTTTTAAATAAATTACTTGTTTACTATACCACATCTTTAAAAAAATGTTCTGATTACATAATTATTTATTAAATTCTTTAACAAATTCTAGTTTGACTAGTTAAATGGTAGATTTACTGCCATCTCACGACCATTTTTGGAACTAAGCCTGCCGGAGTCTTTGTCGCCCAATGATTCTATTTCTATAAACCCCTCAGATGTTTATAAGCTCTCCAACCCGTCTGGCCAGCATGGAGAGTATAGGCCAAGTCCTTTGGACGCTCTAGCCAAGTATGGCTCTAGTAGTATAGAGAGGGTCGTGCTCCTGTAGTGGAGACTAAAAAGACCTGATGATGATGATAATATAAAACTTAAGGAGTAGATAAATCATCTTGTTTAGCTATCTAACACTATTGTTTTCTTCTTCTTCACTATTGGTTTTACGAGTACATACGTGTTTGCCGCGGAGCCATCTACGCATGGGTGGAGACGCGCGGGAGGAGGGACCTATGACGTCATCACAGACGGCGGCGAACAGTCTGACAGAGCCCCCTCTACACACACTTCTCAGGAACTCCACCCAAGAACGAACTGCCTTCCTACTCCCCCAAATTTTGGCCTAATTAATATACAATAAACCAGTTTTTAGATACACAGTCCACTCTCATTTCAACGACCTATATTAGGGCCTTAACAGTTGCGTACGATACCCGTTTGATGTTAAATCTTTTGAAGTTTTGTGTTGTTTGCTCAATCATATCATATCTATTGTTGTTGCACGCGCGATCGCTAACATAACGTGTTCCACAAAAATATTTAAATTAAAATTGTATATATAATGACATCAGAAAAAAAAAGAAACGATAAAAATATTAAATATCATACAAAGCCCTTCAGGCAATTAGGCGACCAATACTGTTGAAAAGAGTTTCTTTCGGCGTCTTCTTCTCTGCAGTGGTCGGTTCCGAAACGCTAGTAGTTTGTAGCTTTTGAACAACAATTAATAATTTGAATATATTTTAATACGTATTATTTAAAATGTGAATTGACGTGAAAGTGCTTGAAAAGGCCTATTTTCTGAATAAATCTTTGAATCTTTAATCTTTGCTCATAGTTTTTAGTTCAAAATTATGTAGAAAAAGGGGCAAAACCAGTAAGTTCCTTTTCAGTTCGACGAGAGAAACTTCAGCATAATAACGCAAGCTGTGATTTTGAAAAATAAAATAGCGTTAAAATAAATGTCACTGATTCACAAAAAATATCCCATGGTATGCATGCATTACAAAAAAAGCAATTTAGGTTTTAAAATTTATTATTAAACATTTTTATATTCTTTTTTATTAACCTGTACTGTCCTATATAATTATGACCAGTCATGCCGAAAGGTATCGAGGTTATTGGGCCATCTTTTTCTTGGCAATATTAACAATATTCCGTATTTAAATAATTAATATATCTATTTTTACTCTTTAACACATCCAAATTAGTCAACTACTAGTTAACTAAACTAGTAGTTGACCTGCTGCCATCTAATAATGTCTTTTAGAAGTAAGTTTGCCAGAGCCTTTGCTAGAGCGCAAGCCGAATTAGATATTTTTGACATATTTTTTAGCTGAAAACGATCTAAGAACTTGTTTCTCCCACCATAACGAGTGGGTCGTTATACGATTATATAATGCCAATGAACTCCTTATGATCTCGACATCGTTCCTAATGATCATGACCTTTAGCCACTTGCTCTTGTGACGTCATCATTCATGGAATTGTGCGCAAATCAAGGAAAAATCCCGGCAGTGGCAGTTTTGGCGTAATGAACAAAATAATTAATGGCTGCCTGTTAGGGCCGGGCTAATTAAGGACTGTTATACACGGAATCTTGATTTAGCTGCCTTCAAATCAGGATAGTTGTACTGGCTACTGTTTGCTTCCAGAACACCTACCTATATATTTTAATACAGCCTTTCTCTTGTCAATTGAATCTTTGAATCGCTAACTATATCAGCAAAGTGCCTTCTTTGTGTGGCGTCTAATAAAAAGTTTTCCACTCACTCAATAATAAACTTGTGGGTGATTCGTCCTTTTTACCGATAGTATTGTATTATAGGCAGAGTTCTAATCAACACACATCTTAATCGCATGAGTCGACACGCTTAGAAGAAGCACTCACTGTCCACTTTGTCTGAACAGCGCCTTACAGACATTCGTGATAGGTTTTATCTCCATCTCTCTTTCCATAAGAGCAACTGATCCTCGAGCAGCTACTTGCTCACTCTCATTCATTCAAGTTACCAATATCTTCATTCCTTCTTATTTCTTCTTCTTCTTCCTTCTTATTACAGTTAGCATAGTATGTTAGTTCCCTCCATTATGATATGTCGCCTACCATAGCCTTTATCGTTCCTTTCTTGTTCATACATCACCTTCATTCCCTTTCTAAATCCAACAAATTCCCATTCTTCCCCGATTTGTAGAATGTTGTATGTCCAACATACAATGAATACATATACACAACTAGCTATTGCCCGCGACTTTGTCCGTGGCAATATCTGTTATTATGATTAATAAGTTTTTTTTATTAATATAAGATGAATAATTTTCCCCCGTTTTAAAAATATTTTTTAATAATGCTACGCTCCTACTGGTCGCAGCGTGAAGTTTTATAGTTCCAATTTGAGCCAGTAGTTCCTGAGATTAGCGCGTTCAAACAAACAAAAAAACAAACTCTTCAGCTTTATAATAAATAAATAAATATAAATATATACGGACAAATCACACAGATTGAGCTAGCCCCAAAGTAAGTTCGAGACTTGTGTTATGGGATACTAACTCAACGATACTATATTTTATAACAAATACATGTATAGATACACATCCAAGACCCAGGCCAATCTGAAAAAGATCATTTTCCTTCTTGACCTGGCCGGGGATCGAACCCGGGCACTCTCGTGTCGCAGGCTGGCGTGTTGACCGCTGCGCCACGGAGTTAGCCAATATAATATTAGTATAGATGTATTTAACCGACTTCTGATGACAACTTACATGTTCAAGGTTGTACCAAAAATTCAGATGGACATGTTCGGATCAAACTCATTATCAAATATGTCGGTCACAAGACACCTTGACTAATTTATTACTTCTTTTACATGTCTGTAGATACAGAGTCCTACTACTATAAGTTTTACCCTTATTTTTCTACTTATTTATAACTAGCTTTCGCCCGCGGCTCCGCCCGCGTCAATGTGGATCCCTCGGGAATAGTACTTTTTCCCGGGATAAAAGTTAGCCTATGTCCTTCTCCGTACTCCAGAGAACTTGTATGCAAAATTTCTGATCGGTTTAGTTGATACGGCGTGAAAGCGTAACAAACAAACAAATAAACAAACAAACTAACAAACTCACTTTCGCATTTATAATATTAGTTAGGATGCTATGCCAGAAAATGTGTCCAAGTTATTCCGCTATTTTATCGTTTGTCTACGTCTTCTGCATAAAATCCTCATTTTTGTACTACTGAAATGCAAGCCTTTGTCAGGATCCTTAGAGGAAGCATATACCCAGCAGTGGACTTGATGATAAGTAACGAAATAGAAACTCTCTCAGTGAAAAGCCTTCCTAATCCGCACAAAGCCAGTAATATATCGACTAAGGATTTCGTCGTTAATATTATTATCCACCATTTAGAAACCTCAAACGGCGCCAATTAAGCCTGATCATTAGCGGATAAGGTACTTACCTGTAGAGATGAGTTGAGGTTTGAAGACGGTGAAGACCGTTTTATTAATTTTACGAATATTAGGGATGATTATGGGAAATAATCGCTTTCTATCTGCAAAAAACGTTGTGGTTATAATAAGGTTAAGGCAAAATTAATCAAATCAATTGTTAATTAAATCACTTTATTTATCGCGTTTACTAGATTATTATTACACTGTCTGCAGTTTGTAAAACATGCTCTGGACAAACCCAACCACTGGCTTATGAGTTGTGATAATCCTCAAGACCTTGGGAAAGAAAACGTATACATTCCAAGAATGTTTCGTAAATCCTTATTTCAACAGAGAGGATGGATGACAATTACACCCAGCTAGGGGTCCTGTCATCAATTTGATTGCATCAAGCTCAGAAGAAGACTGCAAGATCTTCGGACACCATTCGTATTACTTATTAGACAAATGTCATCTTAGTCTACCTGAAAACATTAAAACTGTAAAGTTTTTCAAACGTTACGTGTAATATAAATAGGTAAATCATCATCAATACTAATAATAAATCTGTAAAGGTTGGTCATGGAGTAAGTTACTTTGTTTTCAGAGATATCGTGTTTATAAGCTCTATACATGATATTGAAACTGAGTTGACAATTCATCGATTTTTTCTGTATAATATGTTTCTCCATAACTCTTAAACGAATTAACAGAATTTTATAAAACTTGGTAGATAAACATTTAGATGTACAGGCAGGACACATGAAACGCTACTAATTGTATTTTCTCCAGTTATTAACGTACCTAATGTTTTATATAGAAATCCTAATATACGCGAACGGAGTCGTGGGCACATTTAGTAATGTAATAAATTGTAAATGTGTAACAATTGTAAAATCATTACAAATTATCAAATCTATTTTATTGTGTTAATAATGATGATAAAATGTAATGTGTTATATTTTACTATGGAGACAGTCATACGCACAGACAGACATAACAAACAGTGACACTATACCATTTCTATAAATTATATGTTGGTTTTTATTTATGTAATTCAGCATGGAATAACAATTATTAGTTAGATCATCATCACTACATAGTAAAATCATAACCCTCCTTTTTGCTTCGCCTTAGTTGGGTAATAAAACAAAGTCGTTTCCCGCTGTTTGTCTGTCCCTTAAATTTTTAAAACTACGTAACGGATTTGGATACGGTTTTATTAATAGATAGAGTGATTCAAGAGGAAGGTTTATATTTGTACATTACACCCATGCGAAGTCGGGATCTGGGTCGCTAATACTAAATAAACTAGAATATGCGTCTGACCGCGTTGAAACATAGTTTTCCCGCCAAACTTGTCGACTACCTTCACAGAAGGTTATATGGTCTGTGACTACCTTTTATGAATTTTACAGAAACCTATTATTCGACCTCGTTCCGCCCAATAACCCCCCAACAACAAATCCATCTAGTTGGAAACGATAAAATAAATCAAATTGGGACAAAGGCCTCGACGCGCGAACAGAGCCTGCCATTTTATGTAATAAAACTTCTAGTAGGCAGTTGCTCTGCTGACCAAGGTACTGCGGACATACATTTTGTCTATACACATATATATATATATATATATATATATATATATATATATATATATATATATATATATATATATCGTCTTATTTTAAAATAAGTACTTCTTTTTCTTTTCGAGTAGGGCTAGCAGTGTAGAGCAGTGGTCGTTCCGAAACGCTAGTAGCTTATCGATTTTACAAATATTAAAAATAATAATATGACGTTCAGAAAGAGATACATGATATCCAAATTTGAATAAAATTCTATTTCATTTCATTTCATGTAAGGTTTTTTTTATGACATAAGGTGGCAAACGAGCAAGCGGGTCACCTGATGGTAAGCGATCACCGCTGCCCATAGACTACTGCAACACCTGGGGTGTGACAGGAGCGTTGTCGGCCTTTTAAGAAAACAAAGATTCGTTTTTTGAAGGTTCCAATATCGTATCGATTCGAAAATACCGCCGCAGGTAGATCATTCCACAGTTCGGTTGTACGAAGTTTCTGTATGTACTATAGTAATGCATTATTTGACAGCTCCGTGACGCAGTGGTTAACACGCCAGCCTGCGACACGAGGGTGCCCGGGTTCGATCCCCGGCCAGGTCAAGATGGAAAATGATCTTTTTCAGATTGGCCTGGGTCTTGGATGTTTATCTATATATGTATTTGTTATAAAATATAGTATCGTTGAGTTAGTATCCCATAACACAAGTCTTGAACTTACCTTGGGGCTAGCTCAATCTGTGTGATTTGTCCGTATATATTTATTTATTCATTATTATTATATATTTATTGTTTTTTTTCATATATTTTATCTTATGGTATGTATGGTAATTTAATTATATCCTGCAAATACGTAACCACTTGAACGGCGCTTGCGCATTAGCAACGATCTGATCACCCATTGTGCAGATGCCGCCGAGGCTTTAAATATGAGGTATATAAGTACTAACTTTAGTGCTTAGTTTACATCAATATATTGATTTTGTATCACTTACTATGAAGACTGATCAACGTACCGCTTTTATCTTCCTTTTGATTTTTACCCTCTCTGATCAACATTGAATAATAATAGGAAAAATATTCTTATTATTTCCTGAAGTACAATTGAATAAACAATAATAAAAAAGATTGATTGCATGATTGGAGATTGACTAAATACGTCACATGTTAGTATAAAACGTACCCACGTATGACGTCATGCGATATTTTAAACCAATGTACGTACATTGTTTTTAAATCAAATCGGTGCCACGCAGACTTACAGGCGGTGTGGAGTAAGTTTTAGACCCAGATTTGAATATTAAAAACTCGCTTTTGCTGTTGTTATATGTGAGCCCATGAGAACCTGCATACATCTCACAATCCTAAGCCGCGCCGGGCGGCAGCCTTAAGTCACGTGTCCGTCTTACGAATTTTCGTTCAGACCACGTGTCCTGATGCGAGTTTTACATTTTTTACCCATCCCAAAAAGTGCACAATGCGGCGAAAGTAATTTTTACTTTTAAAAAATTGGTTGGGACGATAATTTTACGCGATAACAGTGGAAGAGAGATAGATGCGTCACAAGCCGAATGCTTACGCATGTTTCTCTATCGCTTGTTCCGTGCTCTCGTTATATATTAGTACTAGACGTTATCACGTCGAAAGGGTTGAATGGAAGTGTACCAAATCCCGATCACGATGTTCGATACACACGCAAAGTTACAAACTTCGACCGGGAACAATCCTCCATTCTTATCGAGAACTTGGAAACAAATACCAGTACTGTATCAGACTAGTTTAAGTATGACACTCCATCTTAGTTTTTCACTTTTGACGCGTAGTTTTGGCATCTTTTCACTGACCTTCGTCATCGCGAGACGTGTGAGTGGTAGCGTGGACAAAACAGCTCCCAAACTCGATTAGTGCAATGTTTTGCCGATGCCACGTGAATCGTGAATCTACCATTATATTTGATCGAAGCTTATAGTTAAGTTTAAAGCCGCTTCCAAAGCGGAGTGCAAAAGAAGCGGCAACAAACTGCACAGCGTATTTTCTCCAAGTGACATCAACTTGAAATGTATGGTATTACGACGAGCTTTGATTTAATGGGCTAGTAATATTAATATGATATTATATTTAATAAACCAAGTAAGAAGTCATTATTGTTCATCTATACGTGTGAGTTCCGTTATTCCACAATAATTTCTATTAAAAAAAAAATAACTAACTAATATGGCGCAGCGACCCAAAGTGGGTCCTGGCCTCCGATAATAAGCACCTCTACGTCGGTCTTTCCGGCGCCTCCTCTTGCCAGTGATCGGCCTTAAGCTCACGCAGGTCCTTCTTGACCTCGTCCATCTAAAGAGAGGACGACCGACTGGACTTCTAATTGTTTAAAATAAAATAACAAATATATTCTCATTATGTTCGGCAGTCAAAACACTACAAAACACTCGGGACCTGTCAAAACGCTATGCTAAGAAGTATGATGGGGAAAATACTAAAAGACAAAATAAGAACTACGGCGATCAGGAAATGCACAAGAACAAAAGATATTACGATAACCATCAAAAGCTCACATGGAAATGGGCATTGGGCAGGTCATACTATAAAAGGAACAGATAAGTGGTCGAAACTAGTAACTAGTGGTTCTGCGAGAACAGTAGACCTCGCGAGCCCTTACAACCAACATCCACATTTGCCCTCCAGTGCTCTAAAATATATCTGTTACTGATATGCTAATTGACTAAAGGAAGGAATTTCCTTTAGTTACTATTTCCCGATCCCCGCTGCTCTTAATTAGGTACCAGAGGAAACGGAAATTTAAACCTACATTCCTCTTACCAGAAGACCCGACCAGACCCTTTTTTTAAGAAGAAACACTAAGCTCGAGTGAATTGAAAAATAGATATTTATAATATCTATTGCTGTCGTGCCGCGTGCCCAAACAAACCCCACAGAGTGCGATAGAGATAACTGCAGCTCGGCCGGAAAATACCTATAAAAAGTACACAAAATTAACGCTTCGTAGTCCTCTGATTTCTTTTCCAAAACTTAACCGATTTAATTTCTTTTTACATTAAAAATTTAAAATAAGCTATGGCTGTGTTTCTGCGTTTCTTTTTCTTATATAATTGCCCAAATTTGTTTTCTTGATGTTTGAACACAACGGAAATTCGTACCAATTTTTCATGTTTTCGAAGGTTCATAGCTCTTTAAATAATTCAATTATGAAAAAAAATTACATACGGATTTTTTAAAGTAAAAAATCATTACTCTATTGGTACTATCCGGCGAGGAATCAGGGAACTACTCTTGTATGGAAACACGGCCCTTGAGCACCATGTTTAGTATGCTTTTGTACACATTAACTAAGTTGGAGTGATCCTCTTCAAGATCGGAAATATCGGAATAGCGAACTTGGCATGGGTGAATGGGAGGTTTCATAGTTGTTATGTTACGAATTGGTAAAAATTTTATTAGGCCGCTAATTTTTAACTATTATGGCAGACAAACATGCAAACTTTACGTAAAGAAGTGGCCGGCATCTATAAGCCCCGGGTTTAAGTCACAGGATAGCATGTGAATCTTTTTTATTTATTTTTAATTTTATTTCAGGATTCTAAGTTTATTCAGTGTTTTCTATTATACAAGTAATACGCAGTATCATGCTTTAAGCCAAAAAATTGTTTTTCATATTTTGATTTTTGTTCCTTAGGGAAAGTTGTTCAATGTCACTCCCTCTCCCACTTCACGTACTTCAACGTCTTTCATAAATATACAGAAAATCGTTTTCAGACAACTTTTGGGCAAATTGCCGACTATAAACACATTCAAGTTTATCATATAAAAAAGTTGTTCAGACAAAAAAGTTGCGTCTTAATGAAAATAACAAAAAAGTCTTTTTTGATTTTTTTACCAAATAGCTGTGCTATGAGTTTTTTTAAGTTGCGGACCCCCATATATCCGCAATTTTATTAAATTTCGAAAAACTGGCACGACAAAAACATTCTATATAATTACCGAACCTGCTCACAAAATTTCATACGAATCGGTTGAGAAATGCGACCTGTAGGCGAGAACAGACAGACAGACAGACGGACAAAAGAATTTTGGGCCAGTAAAAACTGAGACGCTTCGCTCGCTCGGTCAATGAACTGGTTCACAGGTAATAGGAAAAGGAAACGGGGCAGGCCAATCAGGCGAGGGGTAGATGAAATTAATGCAGTGGCGGGCAGTACCTGGACATTACTAGCCCGAGAATAAGAAAAGTGGAGTCAGCTGGAGGAGGCCTTTGCTACAAAAAAGAACACAGATATTACAACCAATAAAGCAACTAAAGAACCTAGCCAATTTTTGTACCAGTTGCCTTTGAGATAACAGGCGCTTGAGGACCAGAGGCTAGGACATTTATAAGATTAAGTTTGGGCGACGCATCAACGAATACACTAATGACAGTTGCTCCGCATCGTATTTGGTCCAAAGGATTTTCATAGCGATTCATCGAGGTAATGCAGCCAGCATTATGGGAACTTTTGAGCCGGGTACGATGCGGGGTGGACTTTTTGATTGACAGAAGCTTGTTGTGGATAAACTTATGTAATCCTTGACGAAGCATGTTGTGGATGCATTTCTGTAACCTAACCAACTGTAAAAAAACCGGCCAAGTGCGAGTTGGACTCGCGCACGTAGGGTTCCGTACCGTTATCTATAAAAACGGCAAAATAATCATGTCTTTTGTATAGGGGCCCCCTTTAATATTAAATTTAATTTATGTTATATTATTTATTTTTAAAGTGAATATATAACTAAATATTCTGTGAACACTTCAAGCGTCTACCTGTTGCCGTTATTGATACCGAGCAATAATAAGCAAAAAAATCGCGTTTGTTGTATGGGAGCCCCCTTAAATATTTATTTTATTCTATTTTTTAGTATTTGTTGTTATAGCGGCAACAGAAATACATCATCTGTGAAAATTTCAACTGTCTAACTATCACGGTTCATGAGATACAGCCTGGTGACAGACGGACAGACAGACAGACGGACAGCGGAGCGAAATTAATAGGGTCCCGTTTTTACTCTTTGGGTACGGAACCCTAAAAAATATCTGACAGAAGGCTTTTATTATACAACTAGCTTTCGCCCGCGGCTCCGCCCGCGTCAATGTCGATCCCTCGGAAATAGTACTTTTTCCCAGGATAAAAGGTAGCCTATGTCCTTTTCCGTACTCCAGAGAACTTGTATGCAAAATTTCATGATGATCGGTTCAGTAGTTACAGCGTGAAAGCGTAACAAACAAACAAACAAACAAATAAATAAACAAACAAACTCACTTTCGCATTTATAATATTAGTAAGGATAAGGAAGTAAGGATGTTCGGCGGTACCTACAGCTAGCAACAATATTTTGATTCCTTCTTCCACAAGCCCACGTACCTTTTAAGTCTCTGGAAATAGTCTCTGCCTACTCTGTAAGGGTAGAGACGTAACAAGTGTGTACGTCTATTTTTTAACTTACACAAATCGGTAAATCTTTTCGACCCGAGGGATCTATCGTTTCCATTTATCTTCGTCCAAATTTTTCCGTGCTATCTAGATCTCGTTCAGTAGGCCAACAAAATATCGGATAATAAACCAGTGTCCTTGTTTTCTTTCTGTTTACGGCCCGTTTATAGCCAGTAAATTGTTTATGATTAATGGCCGCGTATAATCTGTTTTGTTCTAATAGATTGGATTTGCGCAAAGAGCTTAAAAGTGAATGGAAGTCGTTAAAAAGACCCAAAATCATTTGAAATTACATATATGTTATTCACATTTTTATTCCTTACAGGATAGACAAAGCTTAACTTCACCCTATGTTTGTTTTTCGTTTGTGTAAGAACACTAGTGTCAGATTTTTCAAGCTGGCTAAAGGCATCTCATCAACAAAAATGTTTTAAAAACGGGGAAAAATTATTCATCTATACTAATTAATCATAACAACAGAAATTACCGCGGACGAAGTCGCGGGCAACAGCTAGTATTAGTATAAGATGAGCAAATTATAATATCTATGAAATACAGCTGGTGCTTATTTAACCCGCAAGCACTCGCACTATGAAAATTATATTATAATATATTGGCGAGCTCCGTGGCGCAGTGGTTAACACGCCAGCCTGCGACACGAGAGTGCCCGGGTTCGATCCCCGGTCAGGTCAAGATGGAAAATGATCTTTTTCATATTGGCCTGGGTCTTGGATGTGTATCTATATATGTATTTGTTATAAAATATAGTATCGTTGAGTTAGTATCCCATAACACAAGTCTCGAACTTACTTTGGGGCTAGCTCAATCTGTGTGATTTGTCCGTATATATTTATTTATTTATTTATATATGAGAATGTGACTGTTTTCTAAATATATCATATTTAAAATAAGCGGTCAGTACTTTTTTAATCAGAACTGTCTCCATTCAAATCTAAACCCCTTGACGCGTAATAAACTGGCCCTTTTTGACATTTATTTAATTTCGCTCGATATCGGATAGTCAATTAATCAAACAAGTCATCCGGCGTCCATTATTTAGGCGAACAAATGGGCAGTTAAAAACGACTGTTTTGGAAACGGGTTATTTCGTTTTGGTGATGCATTTTAACATCAATGTGACAGATGAGCGTGGTCCCCTTTGAGACATTAATCAAAAGATCTGGTAAAAGTACAAAAGTATGTTTGATACCCATGTCGGCAATAAATCTTACTTTCACTTTTCGTCATTGCACCTCACTTGACCAGGAATTGAAAATGTTCCCATTTTACAAAGAAATTCAATATGCATAGTTTTGATCACAGAATTAAGTCGTACAGTAAATAAATAAATATACACAAATTAGGCTAGCCTCACAGAAAGTTGTGAAATTGTGTCGTATGATACTAACTAAACGATACTATATTTTATAATAAACTAGCGCCCCAGCCCTTGCTTTGCACGAGTGCAATGTACATATAAACTTTCCTCTTGAATCACTCTATCTATTAAAAAAAACCGCACCAAAATCTGTAGCGTAGTTTTACAGATCCAAGCATACATAGGGACGGACAGATAGCGGGGAGCGACTTTGTTTTATAGATAAACATCCAAGACCCAGGTCAATCTGAAAAATATGGTTTCGTCTTTGACAAGCAGATCTCAAGAGATTTAGGTTCAAGTCCGGCCCCACATGGAATACTGCTCTCATATCTGGTCTGGTGCACTTCAATACCAACTCCTTCCTCTTGCCTACGAATTAATTTTTATTTATTTATTTATTATTAATAGCACACAAAACAGATTACAATCTTGAGTACAACAGGTCATATTTCAATACATAGCGGTGATCTAAATTGCAATCCTACAGTATGTATGCCTAAAAAGATTAAATACAATGAAGGTCTATAAGAGAATTGCCATACTCACAGACGATTTAGACTCTCAATCTACGGAGAGACGTTAGCTCTCTGTGTGTATTTTACCGTATATACTAGGGGGTGTTCTGAAGAACTTTTTGAATTGGTGCTACCGTCACTTTTCTACCACCGCATCGAACACCGGACACTGACACTAGGGTCTCCAAAAATTTCAGAGCGTCACGTGGTTTTTTTACTCGTACAGCAGGATTGTGGAATGAACTCCCTCCGAGGTTTTCCCTGTGTGCTATGACTTGGGGTCCTTCAAAATGTGTCAATTATATATAAATATATATAATATAAGTAATGCGTACTTCAATAACAGCCACGATTTGTTGATACCAAATTTAAAATGCGATCACGTATTTAATTTTCAGTTCCGTCTAAAAATACAAAATGAGATGAATCCAAACTTGAAATTGAATTTTCGAAGCTTTCACAATTTCTAGTTTTATAAAGTGGTGTTCGTTCGAGAATCCCAGATGAAATAACGTACAAATACGTTTTTATATAAAGTCGGCTACAAACGTGCTTCAACGGCGGGTAGCGAAAATCGGGGAAATGTTAGAAGTAACTATAAATCTTTTTGATTATTTTGACGTAGATTTTTTTTTTCTTTTTTATTATTTATTTAATTTTTATACTTTTGACATCAATTTTTATTTCGTATTGTGTAATTTTAAACATTTTGACGTTAGAATATTTGGATTGATTTTATATACAGCGTGATTTTAAACCCCCTAGGTATATTGAAATCTGGGAATCAGAATCCCTCATGGAATACAGAAATGTCAGAAAAGAAGGTAAAAAACGAAAAAATAAATTTAACCTTTCATAGAAATTAGTCCAGCTGATCGGCAACTTTGTATGGGAAACCTTATTTTCTTTTTGGTTTCTCACATTTTTTTCTTGCAATTCTGTGTTCCATTAGGGATTCTGATACCCAGATTTCAATATAGCTAGGGGGTTCAAAATCACGTCATATAGTAACATAAAAAAATAAAAATAAATGTATGATTATTAAAATTTGCACGCCAATTGTTGGCGCGGCACGCGAGTGCTGTTTGTATAACACTATGTTTTTTCTAATATGTATTTGTACCGTGTTTGCCTGCAAATAAATTGAATTGAATTAAACTAAAATATTACATAGTATATGAGTTACCGCGGTTCCCTAGAGTTCCCTAGGGATGAGACCTAGCTAGATCGATTTTTCACCCCAACAAGCCGCTATACACTGAATTTCATCAAAATCTTTACAGTCATCTCTCTATGTATCTCACATCTTGTTCCCTTGTGGGGTAGACAGAGCCTAGGTCTATAAGATCTGAAGGCCACGTTTAGCATGTTGGTGGGCATTAGGTGGAAAACGGAATCAAAACAGTGATGGGCTGCTAGCCGCATCGCATATTACTAGCTAAGCTGCTTTCCAGACGTTTTGCTATTAGGTCACTTAACTTTCATGTCTATATAGTAACTATGGCTTTTCTAGTTTCAGAAGTTTTGCTAATAAATGTATTTGAATAACGACCTTGTAAGATCCAGGTGTTTTTTTACGAGGGCACTTAGCGTTCATGGCCATTAATACATAAGTACCTGGGCGACCGAGCTTTGCTCGGTTATTACTATTTATTGTAATATGGTAGTGTTTAGGTGATAATCTACATAAATTTAAAATGTGAACTGACAATATATATATGAGAAATATATATATGGCCGGCAGGACGAAATTAGCGATTATATTCTGCGTGAAAAGAAAAACGCATGAAAACTTGAAAACACGCGTTTTCCCAAACATAAGACTAATCTAGATAGATTGCTTACCCCCGAAAACCCCCATATACCAAATTTTATCGAAATCGTTAGAGCCGTTTCCGAGATCATAGAAATAAATTTATATACTTATAAATAAATAAATAAGAATCGCTTTACAACGTGGTATTTCTGAACTATCAGAAATACCACGTTTTAAAGCACTCCTTTAAAGGCATACTGAAAATAAATTTATACCCGGTATAGAATCGCCTAACGAATATCGAGCTTTTAGATAACCCAATTAAAATAACAGATCATGTTACGGTACAACTTTGATTTCCAACTAAATTCGACCCCAATCAACTATTATTTTTGAGAGGGATAAACTGAGGGGCCTTGGGACTCAAGTGCTAATTTTAGAAGCAGTTGTTGGTCAGAATTGAAATAAGTAGTTTAATCTCCTTTCTTTTAACATAATTAAAATTTTATCGAATACTGGTTTCTCAAGTTACAAGCTCTGCTTAGTTTGGGAAATCCTGGTAATCCTTTGAGGATAATAAATATCATATATAATAAGACTAACATATACACGCTATGGTAAACTTAATCTAGATATGTTAAAAGTGTAAAGTAGTTGTAATCTTCTCCACTTCACATCAATATCTTTATGGTTTTTATATGTTAAAACATAATATTGTAGATCTGGAAAGTATTGGTGAGTAGGACTGTGTATCTTTAAAAATAATTTCATTAATGTTATATGTTTAGTTGTGGTAGAGCCACGCTATCGGCAAAATTCATTTTTGCTAGTAGCATGAATGGGCCGGCTCGTCCGGGGAAGTACCACACTCTCACGGAAAATCGACGTTTGAGTAGAAGCTTTACCACTTCTATGGTTCGTTCGGTGAGTGAGAGGGCCGGAGGCCCAACCTTCTGCCATTTCCTTCCCCCATGTCCTTTCCCTAACTCCTTGAAAGGCCGGCAGCGCTCCTGCTACACCTTGGTGTTGCAGTTGTCCATGGGCAGCGCTGGTCGCTTACCATCAGGTGACTCGCTTGCTCGTTTGCCGTCCTAAATCATAAAAAAAATGTTAAACGATAAAAACTCTGAGTGAAAATATATAATTTTAATTATTTCTATTATTATTACCTTAGGTTGGTTATGTTGGCTTTACTATTTCAATGGAGGAGGGCCTCAAAAGCTTAGTATACAGTGATTTTTAATAACTTGGCAGTGTGTTGTTGGAATTGGAATCCCTAGTAGAGTATAGACCTGTAGGAAAAAAATAAAAAAATACAAAAAAATTGAGATTGATTTTCAAAGGCTTCGGCACTGGTCTACATAGCCTTAAGGTGAAAATCGATTGCACTGATTAGGGAGGCATAATATATTAAGAACATCATGAGCCTTATGCCACAGGTATAAGGTTGAAATTGCTGTTATTTTTAAATAGTATCTATATCTATTCACGATTTTACGAAACTTCTATATGGACTTTTGCAGGTGACCGTACCTATATTCCCCGATTACACAAGGGTGAAAAATAAACGATTGGCAAGCCAACAAACGCACAATAATACAAACAAAAATTAGATATAAACTCTACATTCGAAATTATAATATCTAGCTAAGATAACTTCTGAAAGATGAGTTCAACATAAATTGCAGTTAGGGTAAGAAGCAAAGGTACGTTAAGCAATCACACGAATTCTCAAGCATTCCAGCGACCCACCCGGTGCTCCAGACATCTGGCGGGGGCCAATTACTGAATTCCTCACTCGTGTATGATTAAACGCCGGTATTTGCTTAGAGTCTGTTGAGTTTTAGAAAGAAAATAAAAAAGCATAGAATCTGCCAGCTTTAGAATAGAACAGTTTTTGTTTGTTTTATGAACCATTCGGAAGATACACAATCTATATTGTGCATATTTTACATTCCCACTAAAATCAGAACAGTCGATTGAAAAGTACCTATGTGTTAGTTGTTTTTACCTTTAATAAAGAAATTATTATTATAAAGGCTTGGCTTTTCAAAAGTAGTTTGTTTTTTATCGTATTGGACAAAATTAAATGTCCACAACGCCCCCAGTGTTACAGATATCATTCTGTCATCGAATATTAATAACTTTGTGGTAAATTTCAATAATTCAAGGCAAAAATTCAACCAACAACCAATTTAATTTATGCAAACATCAACAACAACAACAAACAACCAACAACAATTGTTTGCAAGCAAAATATTCCGATCGCATATATTACGAAATATAGCAATATGGTGGCCAGCTCTATTTTTTTTGGGTTATTTACGAGTAACTAAGCTGGTTTATTTTTGTGGCATTCTATTATTACAACAGAGTCTATAATTATCTCACAATATATTATACCTTCAAACTTTAAAACTTTATTATTTCTATGATCGCTGAAACGGCTCCAACGATTTCGCATAAATTTGCTTTACGAGTATGGGGGTTTTCGGGGGTAAACAATCGATCTAGATTTAAACATGACTTTATGTGTGGGAAAACGCGCGTCATTTTTCCGATTTCATTTTTCATTTATATTTGCCAAACCTTACACTTTCTAAAACAGTTAAAATTTGAACCATTGACACATTTAGGTGACAATGGTTCAAATTTTTATTTTCATTGTTTTATTTTGATTTAACAAAAAGTCATCACTTATTCGTTTTCAAACGTTTATGTATATATGTCAACGTCAACGAAAACAAGTAATAAGAAGGTTCGGGCTAAGTCCCGTTTATATAAATAATTAAAGGTATCACTTTTTGTGGAAATTGTCGTGGAAAAGTGCCTGCGATTTGTCGGAGTGAATAAATTTATTAATTTATTCATTATAAGGCATACATTTCCATCAGGATCGATCAGGTCACATGTCCTGTTGCGAGTTTAAATATTTTTATCCATACCAAAAACTGCACAACGTCGCTAAAGAAGTTTTACACTTCAAAAAAGTGGTTATAAAGATGCGATACCTTAGACGTCACATACTACATTCAACGTTCTCACCCAGTTTGGCCACCGATCGGCACTTCAACCTCGTCGATTGAACGTGGCCTCGGCTGGCTCGACAGGGGCCAATTACTGCATTCTCCAGAATCTACTCGTGTGTAATCGAGAGACGGTTCGTTCAGGCTTCTACGGTTTTGGAAGGACCTTTACGATTGAAAAAATATATAAAGTTATGCATTAAAAAAATCTAGCTTGAACATATGAAATATCAAGCATAATAATTGACAAAAACTGAAAATATTTATCAAAAATTAAACCTTGGTCCTAAATTAAAGAATATGGTTTTACTTCTCTATTTTATGTACCTAACTGTTGATGAAATGATCATCATCATCATTTCGAGTAGGTGTCACGGTCAACCGACCATGCACAGTGCACACCCTGGTCAGAGTTCTTCGGAACCGCCTCTCGGCCTCTGACGTGGTTCCTTTAACGACTACCAGATGGCAGCCGGGACCACCGGCTTAACGTGCCTTCCGAAGCACGGAATCATCTTTATTATCAGACAATCAGGTGATTCAAGCCTGCAATGTCCTAACCAAACTAGAAACAACTAAACAAAGTATGCTTCCGGTGGGAATCGAACCCACGACCCCCGGGTCAACAGGCAAATGCCTTAACCACTGGACCAAGGAGGCTGTTAAAATGAAATGATGTTGTTGATCAATTGCTGCGCCCACTAGTAAATTATATATTAAAAGATTAAGCCGATTTGCCCTTTAGTCACCGTTGATTAAGTTCTAGGTCAACTGGGCCCAATTACTGCACTCTCCAGAACTTACTCGTGTGTGAAGGAGGCGGTATTTGTTAAGGCTTACGGTTACAAACTCTTTAACATTGAAAGCTTTGTGTTTTCAAAGCTTTTTAAACAATAACTTTATCATTTCTATTGGCTTTCTTTGCTTTTATAAAAAAAAAATAGTTCACACTACACTAAAATGTCATAAAATTTCCAGTTTCCAAGAATCTGTCTATTCTTGGAAACCAGAAATTTTGATATCGTTTTGGTGTAGTATGTACGTATGTAACAGGTTCCGTGTCTCATGAACTATAAGCGAACATTTCAATTATTTTACTATTGTGTCTCGTTTATGGCCAGGGAAAGGGTGACCCTATTGATGATCGATATTGATTATAAAAAATAAATCCATCTTAAGTTGAATAAAGCATAAAATAAGTAAATTAAATAGTAACGTTTATAAATCCGCATAATTCACTAAGCTACATATTGAAGTAGGTCCATAGATTTAAAAAAATATGGCGTCTCTGTCATTCTTCTATGTTAAAATCACTAAGATGTCTTTGGTGGCGGACCTCTACTTGAAATAAATCAGTCAGGCAGTAGTAGCAAGTAAGTAGTATAAATGTGGATATCAACAGCTTACTTGCTTTTATTTTAATTCAATTTTATTTAATTCAATTCGATTCGACTCTATTTAATTTCTTTATTTGCTTAAATGTAGGCACACAGACGGTAATTTCTCTAAAAGTGCCAATACATTTTGCCTTGGAAAGGCGTGCAAAATACAATTTTTATGCAACAATTACGTGCTACTTAATTTAATACTGCAAGTTACTAATAGTCATATTAAAATACTAAAAAAAAAACAAACAAAAATCTATTTTAAAATCGAAACAAAGAATTGTAATGCTATTAATATAATTAAATAATAAACTAATTAGACAGCATATTTAGTAAAATACTACCGAATCAGTGGGTACCGGGTAAAGCATACCACAGCGGACAATGTACCCAAGAACGCGTTCGTATGACAGACACGGTATGTTATTCTAAATGTTTGTTTTGAACATTGCCCATTCCCATTTAATAGCCTTTGAGTGTTTCGTGTAACATTTCCCATGTGGCGTCAAAGTTTTGCAGTCGGGAAAGGCGGCAGGGTGTAGCTAATTCTCCCCGCTTCTGTTGAGTTTAGAGAATTTGGCTTCCTATCACTTCTGAGGATAAGTTGGCGTACGATCAAAATCTTAATAAAAAGTGGTAAATTTTTTAGGGTGCCAAACCCAAAAGGTGCTAAAACGAATCCTATACTAAGCGTCCGATGTCCGTCCGTATGTTTGTCACAGGGCTATATGTATTGAACCGTAATAATATCTGTTACCTCTATAACAACAATGCAGAAAAATAAAAATATAAATTAAAGGGATGAATAAAAACGTATTTATGAGCATTTTGGCAGTTAAATATGGTGTGATGATACGGAGTTTTTTCTTTGCGATTCTGACTCGCACCAGATCAGTTTTGATTTTTCTTCCACGCTAGTCTTATTGAAAAGAAAAATCATAAAACTTTTCTTTTAAACTGTTTCTCTTCCCATGCTCGAGAAATAGGGTTAAATGATTTCAATATTCGTAGTGGCTTCGTAGGCACTATTATGATAGTTTACCACCTACCCGCCCTCTATTACCCTTGTTCTTAAAGCTTAGTCTTTATCTATCTACCTATCCCACAAAAACAGACGAGCAAATTATATCAATTCAGTAAGAATTGAAACGTCAATTATACATGTAGCAAACAACTGAAGTCAAACATTAGAAATCCCTAATCCCAAACTCGCCGAAATTCCTTTTTTAATCTAATTGACGTATGCCTCCCAAAAACTGGGATTCCGAGCATTCCCGCGTAAGCCGTGATTCCCTGCGGCCAAACTTTACACATTAACACATACGAGTTCGGGTTTCATTTTCTCGGGCTATGGGGATTTAAATGGACATCTCGAATATGGTGCGGATGAATATGGACCTATTTATGCACTAAGCATAATCATATATATATATATAGGCATAACATTTTAAAGCATAACCTAACCTTACCTACTTTTCTGAAAACGATTTCTAACCAAAAAACTGCCATTTGAAATTAGTTTCATGAATTTCTGGACACAGACCTGAATTCTATAAGACGTGTTATCATTATTATGACCTTGACTAAAAAAACTATTGAAAATGGTGATCCAAGTCTGGTTCTTCTCATTATTTAAAAATATAGTATCGTTAAGTTAGTATCCCATAACACAAGTCTCGAACTTACTTTGGGACTAGCTCAATCTGTGTAATTTATCCTTATATATTTATTTGTCTTAGGTTTGTTAACATCGTTGTTAAGTTTTAAAAAAATGCACTTAACATGTTTTAAGATTACATTATATGTTTTCCGGATCTACCATTCGTTGTCGGGACATTTATTTCTGAATAAAAAAATATATACGGACAAATCACCGCAAGCCTAAAAATAAGTTCGAGACTTTTACGTTCTCAACGAAACTATATTTTGACAATTACATAGAAAAAATCCAAAATTCAGGTCATCTGAAAAAGATACCATAATTTTCCATCTTGATTTTATTCGTAGTAGAGCCACGCTACCGACAAAATGAATTGCCAGTAGCATGAATGGGCCGGCTCGTCCGGGGTAGTACCTCACTCGAAAATCGACGTCGGAGTAGAAGCTTCACGGCTTCTAAGCTTCGTTCGGTGAGTGAGAGAGCCGGAGGCCCATCCTTCCCCCTCCCCTCCCCATTTCCTTCCCCCAACTCCTTGAAAGGCCGACAACGCACCTGTCACACCCTGGTGTTGCAGTTGTCCATGGGCAGCGATGATCACTTACCATTAGGTGACCCGCTTGCTTATTTGCCGTTCTATGTCATAAAAAGCGGGGATCGAACCTGGGACCTCCGGTCTAACAGCCCGGCATGATGACCACTATACTCGTACCAGAGAGTTTGACGAAACGTCGGCTTAAATCTTCTGTATATAGCTCTGTAAACAGCAGAAATGGGTTGCCTTTTTACTGGTGCGTAACGTCAAAGCTTTTTGTTATGTCAATATTTTTTACTGCGCGTCGCGACTTATCATATTTGGAGAAAAAAATTAAGTAGCCTATCCGGTTAAGTAATTATTCTAAGGCCTATCCTGTGTCCTGAACGTCTAAATGTTTATCTACTTACCAAGTTTCATAAAATTCAGTTAATTGTAACATGCATAATATACTTAGAAAAAAAAACTCAATTTAGTTTCAGTATCATGTAAAGAGCTTATAAACACGATATCTCTGAAAACAAAGTAACTTACACCATGACCAACCCTTACAGTTTTATTATTAGTATACTGTTCCCGACCGATCGAAATGAATGCTAGCGGAGGCGCAGGCGATAGCTAAGATATGTAATATACAAGATTTTGAATAAATTGCGTATTTGTGACAAGTTTTAATAAAATGTACAGTTAATTTGTAAGAATCAATTATTGATATTAGGTATTTTTGGAATTACAGTACATTCAACTCGTATGCATGTAATGTGTTTATTGAGATAAATATTTTAAATTTTTATTCGGCTGGTTTGATGGCGTAATGTTAAACATGTTTACTTGTTTTACTATAAACTATCAATTTTATTAAAACTTGTCACAATTTATTCAAAATCTTGTATATATACATATAGTAGCTATAGCCCGCGCTTCCGCTAGCGTTAATTTCGATCTATCGGGAACAGTACTTTTTCCCGTGACAAAATCCTAATCCTAACTAATATTATAAATGCGAAAGTGAGTTTGTTTGTTTATTTGTTTGTTTGTTTGTAACGCTTTCATGTTGTAACTACTGAACCGATCAACATGAACTTTTGCATACACGTTATCTGGGGTACGGAGAAAGACATAGGGTTAGAGATGGGCAAAGCACCGGGAAACCCGGTGCTTTGGTAAAAACCCAATAAACACCCTTAAACACCCATAAACACCCAAAAAATTGGGTGTTTACTTTATTTGTCAAAAACGTTAGTAATATATGAAAAATATATTTTTATTAAATAGTAATGATCAATTCTACGTTGCTGTACGTTAAAATAATTTAAAGAAATATTAGGTACGTACTTAATAAAATTTTAGGAAACTTTAAAATGTTTACTATTATAAAAACCGAGATGAAAATAATTAGTTCTGTGTTTTCATGTTGCAGTTGACCAACATGTTGGTCTTTTGCTTGCCGTAAATATTTTAAAAGCTTTGCGCCAAAGTAGAAAGAGACGGCATGCTGTGTCAGACCTTATGTTAGAACGAGTGCGGCAATGACTGTGCGGTAGTAGTGAGTCGGTGGATGTAATTAGAAGAATAAATAATTCTAAGGTGTAAAATGATATTATTTTATTTTCTTATGTAGGTATTAAAATTTGAGTTTTTGATAGTTTTCTTTTTACATGACTTCAAAAAAGGAGTGTATTGTTATTTTTAGAGATTATGTTTGTATTAAAATACAGTGTACAGGAGCATCTTATTCCACAATGACTTCAGAATGTCTTGAGGCAATTATCTATCGTTATAATTCTTATACCATTTAACCTAAAAAAATATACCCTTTGTTATCGCTCCACCCGAGCGACGACATTGGTAGTTACAGAAAAAACTTGTCATAAAAAATCGACATGAATGTCGTTTTCCAGGTTTTATGGGGTGTAGATCTCGAAAATGACGTCAATTTTGGAATCTTAGATAGCATACGCGACTTGTCATGAAAAATCGACACTGGTGTCGTTTCCTAGGTTTTTAGGGTGAAAATCTCGAAAATGACGTCAGTTTTGGAATTAAAGATGGCGGACGCGAGTTTTGATGAAAAATCGACATGCGTGTTCTTTTTTACGTTTTTTGGGGTGTAGATCTCGAAAATGATGTCAGTTTTCGAATCCAAGATGGCGGACGTGACTTGTCATGAAAAATTTACATGGATGTTATTTCTAAGGCTTTTTGGGGTGTAGATCTTGAAAATGACGTCAATGTTGGAATCTTAGATAGCATACGCGACTTGTCATGAAAAATCGACACTGGTGTCGTTTCCTAGGTTTTTAGGGTGAAAATTACGAAAATGACGTCAGTTTTGGAATTCAAGATGGCGGACGCGAGTTTTGATGAAAAATCGACATGCGTGTTCTTTTTTACGTTTTTTGGGGTGTAGATCTCGAAAATGATGTCAGTTTTCGAATCCAAGATGGCGGACGTGACTTGTCATGAAAAATTTACATGGATGTTATTTCTAAGGCTTTTTGGGGTGTAGAAATGAAATGAAATAAAATAGAATTTTATTCAAATTTGGATATCATGTATCTCTTTCTGAACGTCATATTATTATTTTTAATATTTGCAAAATCGATAAGCTACTAGCGTTTCGAAACGACCACTGCTGAGAAGAATACGCCGAAAGAAACTCAGTCCAGTATTGGTCCCTACGTGCCTGAAGGGCTACACTTTCACATATTTATAACAAATTGAATTATTTTACATTAAGTAATCACCGATGTACAATTTAATGAATATATTACTTCCATGGAGTTTTATCTGATAAATAGTCATTAATACAATAATAGGCATTTTTAAGCAATTGATTTTTAACAGCAGTCTTAAACTTACCTAATGACAGAGCCAATATTTCTTCAGGAATTCTATTATAGAAGCGTATACTAAGTCCCAAAAATGAATTCATTGTTTTCTGTAATCGCAAAGTTGGTGTCGCTAATTTATTTTTATTTCTCGTATTCCTGTTGTGGATATCACTATTTTTCGCGTAAAGATGAAGATTATTACGTACAAACATAATATTTGCAAATATGTATTGCGCGGGGAATGTCAAAATATTTATATTTTTAAACAATTCTCTAAGAGATTCTCTAGCACCTAGTTTATATATAGATCTGATAGCGCGTTTTTGAAGGACGAATATGGTATTAACTTCTGCTGCGTTACCTCATAGTAATATCCCATACGACATGACCCTATGAAAGTAGCTGAAGTATACCAAACGCGCAGTATCAACGTCAGTCAACTGTCTTATTCTTCTAACAGCGTAAGCAGCCGAACTAAGTTTACCCACTAAGGATGTGATATGGGCACCCCATTGAAGTCCCGAGTCAACTGTCATCCCAAGAAATACTGTTTTATCTACCAAATCTATCGTTTCGTTTTCGACCACTATGCGTGTTGGTACTTTTGTAGCATTCGGTAAACAAAATTTAATACACTTCGTCTTTTTAGCGTTCAACAGCAAATTGTTTGCTGTAAACCACTCTAATACTTGAGCTAATGTACTATTGACCTCGTCAAAATTGTCTGTTGTCCTATCAACAGGGAAAATAAGAGAAGTATCATCGGCAAATAGTACAGCTTTACATGTGTGAACATAGTATGGCAGATCATTAATATATATAAGAAACAACAAGGGGCCTAGTATAGAGCCCTGGGGTACGCCCATCTTAACAGATGATCCCGAGGATTGAACCCTATCAACGCTAACTTTTTGAATTCGGCTACTCAAATAAGATGTGATTAATGCAATAGATTTACCTTTAATCCCATAGTGTTTCAATTTGGACAGCAGGGTATCGTGGTCTACACAATCAAATGCTTTGGAGAGATCACAAAAAACACCGTAGATCTTGAAAATGATGTCAATGTTGGAATCTTAGATAGCATACGCGACTTGTCATGAAAAATCGACACTGGAGTGAGTCGTTTCCTAGGTTTTTAGGGTGAAAATCTCGAAAATGAAGTCAGTTTTGGAATTCAAGATGGCGGACGCGAGTTTTGATGAAAAATCGACATGCGTGTTCTTTTTTACGTTTTTGGGGTGTAGATCTCGAAAATGATGTCAGTTTTCGAATCCAAGATGGCGGACGTGACTTGTCATGAAAAATTTACATGGATGTTATTTCTAAGGCTATTTGGGGTGTAGATCTTGAGAATGACGTCGATTTTGGTATCTAAGAGTGCGGAGGCATTTTCTCATGAAGAATCGACATCGGATTCGTTTTCTACGTTCTTTAGGGTGTAGATGTCGAAAATGATGTCAGTTTTGGAATCTAAGATTCGCCATCTTAGATTCCAAAACTGACATCATTTTCAAGATCTACACCCCAAAAAGCCTTAGAAATAACATCCATGTAAATTTTTCATGACAAGTCACGTCCGCCATCTTGGATTCGAAAACTGACATCATTTTCGAGATCTACACCCCAAAAAGCCTTAGAAATAACATCCATGTAAATTTTTCATGAGAAGTTACGTCCGCCATCTTGGATTCGAAAACTGACATCATTTTCGAGATCTACACCCCATGCTTGTCATGAAAAATCGACGCGTGTAATTTTTTAGGTTTTTAGTAGTGTAGATCTAGATTATAAAATCAGTTTTGGAATCAAAGATGACGACAGTTTATGATAAATCATCATGGGTGTTGTTTCCTATTCTTCCTCGAAAATTACGTTATTTACACCCCAAAAAACTAAGGGATCAACACCCATGATGAATTACCATGCAAAGCCCTGCCATCTTACATTACAAAAGTGACATTATTTTCAAGATCTTCTTCCCAAGAAACATAGAAACGTCATCCATGTCGATTTTTTATGACAAGTCACGTACGCCATCTTGGATTCCTAAACTGACATCATTTTTGAGATCTACACCTAAAAAAACTAGAAAACGAAACCCATGTCGATTTTTATAACAATTCGGGTCCGCCATCTTGGATTCTAAAACTGACGTCATTTTCGAGATCTACACCTCAAAATACCTAGACAACATTCAAACTGTCGAACATCGTTTTCCATTTTTGATGTCGGTGAAAAAAAAAGCATGTATCATAAATGAAACCTTCAACACGGTCAAAACAATAAGTAATATTCGATAGTGTGTATTCCCGCTAACCTAGAATACATACCTATGTGTGAGCAAGATATAAGATTTATGAGCGCGACAGACGGTGTTCGGATAAGTTCTAGACTATTCCATTCTGGGAGCTTCGCGACAATATTTAAATTATTGAGCTACTAACAATCCAAAATACCCGTTTATTTTATCCTCTGGTCATGTCGCCTCGCTCTATCGCAAAAAAATATTATTTGATGAGGGCATAAAACTAAAACGTAAGTATGGGAGGGAAGTTGACCAATTGGACCTGAAGGGTTGGAACTGTAGTCCACTGCACCAGCTTAGTCAGGTCAAGAAGTAGCATAATTAAAGTAAAAAATCGTAAAAACCCAAAAAATTGGGTGCTTATTGGGTTTAAACCCAAAACACCCAAAACACCCGGTTTTTACCCAACTGGGTTTAAACCCGGGTGGGTGGATTGCCCATCTCTACATAGGGTACATTATTTTTATCCAGGGAAGAGTACTGTTCCCGAGGGATCGACATTGACGCGGGCGGAGCCGCGGGCGAAAGCTAGTATACCATATGTTCTTCAAACGCTCAACTAATCCTCCGTAACCCAAACAACGGATATGCAAAATTCCATGATAATCGGCTCAGTAATTACGGCGTGAAAGGTTAACAAGCAAACAAACTCACTTTCGCATTTAGAATATTAGTATAGATTAGCTTATCAGCGAAATCAATATTTGATATTGTATTCTGTAAAAACTTAACAGTAAGTTTCGATCTTTAGAACGTCGTATTCGCGGCTTAAAATCTTATTTTACAACTCTATAAACAGCGCAATGGGATTGGCTTTTTATTACGCGAACGTTTACTGCCGTTAAAATTCAAAGCTTTATGTGACGTCAATATTTTTTTTACTGTTCGGACATGCAGTTAATGGCGACTTTTATGCAAACACTGGCCGTTAAGCGGGCTACATTTTTATGAGAATATTTCAGGGTTTTCACGACAACTCTTTTTTTTTCTTTACATAACGCCACGTAGTTTTGATTTGAATAAATAATATTGTTTTATTTAGCTCAAATATTAAATCGCTATGCATCAGCGATTTGTGATTCTTTGAATATTGGATTTTTCACACTTAGTAAAATTATTTTTTACAGTTGTGGTAGAGCCACGCTACCGACAAAAGTAATTATTGCTAGTAGCATGAATGGGCCGGCTCGTCCGGGAAAGTACCACACTCTCACAGAAAATCGACGTTTGAGTAGAAGCTTTACCGCTTCTATGCTTCGTTTGGTGAGTGAAAGAGACGGAGGCCCATCCTTTCCCCAACTCCTTCAAAGGCCGGCAACGCTTCTGTCACACCCTGGTGTTGCCATGTCCATGGGCAGCGGTGATCGCTTACCATCAGATGACCCGCTTGCTCGTTTGCCGTCCTACATCATAAAAATATGAAACATAAATCGAATACAACAAGTTTTTAATCAGAATATTCATTAGATAAAGTATTATGATAATTTACTATTCAAACTAGAAATAAACCTAGGTACTGTAATAGTTGCTAATAAATAGACAGCAATTAATATTACTATTACATAATAAAACTATTGGTTAGGTAGCATTTAATCAGGTTTGTAGGCAGGCTTATTTGATTAGTTAATTTATCAAATAACCCTAATAAATTTCGCTATTATATAATTAAGTAACAAATTGCGTTGGATAGGCTGTACTATAGGGCTGTTCGCACGAATGGTAATAGAGCATATCCAATTTGTATAAAGGTGACGTAAGTTACATGCCAACGTCCTGTGTAATTTCTGGTGTGATCTTTAATCAAACACGGATTCGATAACGGCCTTATTTAACTCATGCCACATACAAACGTGAAAACTAAAATATACTTCTAAGTAGCCATTGCGAAGGGAGCGAGAGCGCGGGAAAAACGAAAATGCCACATTGGCATTTATTTATTTATTTAAAAAACTTATCGAGCCTATAGAGCTACAGTAGGTGGACTTAATGCTAAAAGCATTCTCTCCCAGTCAACCTCGAGAAGGGTAAACAGAAAAAGAAATAGGTAGTAAAGTGGGAAAAAAAAAATATGAGAGATAGAAATAATATTAGTTGCGTTATCACACTTTTCCGGCACAATGCTTGCTTTGATACGGTCGGTGTACATATTACGATTAGTATGGACACCAAGCATGTCCATACTAGATCTGTATACAGTTGAGAACTAATGGACAAAACAAAATTATTGTTTGAATACTCTTAAATGTGGTTCGGTAAATTTTTTAAAGTAAAAACTTCTATAACAGCCTCGTGCACTTTTTGGGATGTATAAAAAAAATTCAAACTCGCTTCAGGACACGGTACGGAAAATTCGTGAGACGGACACGTGACATGAGACCGCCGGCGCGGCGTAGTAGAGGAAATAATATCCCCCTCTATTTATACCGCGCGGAATTTTCACTTCTGCCGGACTCCCGGAGTGCAACCCGAACCCGAAAACAGTTTTTTGTTTTGATGTTGTAAAGTGGTCGAATGATCAGACCAAGGTCACAGGGATACGATGGATGCAGGCCAGATCCCATCCTTGGAAAAGGCCTATCATCATCATCATTATCATCTTGGTCTTTTTACTCTCCACTGCAGGAGCATGACCCTCTCTGGATCTACCGGATATACTATACTTGGCCAGAGCAGACAGAGGATTTCTACACTCTCCTCGCTGGCCAGACGGGTCGGAGAGGTTTCATTGATGTTTATGAGCTTTGTTTAGCTTGTATTTCCTAAGTCGCCTCTAACGACCTCCATGGGAAGACTAGGAGTGGTCCTATTCTACTCTGCCGGAAACCACACGGCTAAAGAAGCCTATGTCTAGCAGTAAACTTTTTGCGGCTGAATAAATAAATAATGTTCTAAATACCTATACAAATGTTCTGCAGCCGAGAATATTAATAATGGAAAATAGATCCGATTAATTAGCTTTGTATGGACGCAAATGCTTCAATTAATGTGCGAATCTCTATCAACAGCGCAATTTAACGCTAGTAATTGATCAATACTGTAATGTGGCTATTCAGAATATACTAGTTGTTATTTTAAACATCTATAGTAACTGGATGCTAGTTTATTTGATTCCACGTGTATTATATAAATAAATAAATATATACGGACAAATCACACAGATTGAGCTAGCCCCATAGTAAGTTCAAGACTTGTGTTATGGGATACTAACTCAACGATACTATATTTTATAACAAATACTTATATAGATCCAAGACCCAGGCCAATCTGAAAAAGATCATTTTTCATCTTGACCTGGCCGGGGATCGAACCCGGTCACTCCGTGTCGCAGGCTGGCAGACCGCTGCGCCACGGAGCTAGTCAAGTCAATATATATATATATATGTATTTGATCCATATGTATAGTTTTTATAACATAAAAGTTCATCCACGCTGGTCTGAGAGAAAAGAAGAAAGTGGATTATACCAACTGCATCTCTACTTGACCAGATCATAAACTCGAATCGGAATTGGCAGAAGACTAATAAAAATATGCACCAGCACGCCAAACGTGGCCTTTAGGTCTTATGGCCAAAGGTCATGTCTGCCCGGTAAGGGATAAATACGTGTTCCAGTATGTAAGAAAGTATACATTTTCATACCTCCTATATTTTTAGTCCAGTATAAAGGTATAAAGACTAAAAACAGAAACTGAAATGCCCTGAATACAAAGTGTCACATCGAATTATACAGGTGAAATTGAATTGATTAGCATAGTTTAAGGAGTGACTCAGACCACGAATCTGAACAACTTTCACTATGGGACCAATTGCGAAATTGCAAAAAAAAAATCAGCTGTTACATAAATTTAGGCCAAGTAGAAATTCCACTTTTGTATGATACAGCAGATATTTTTTTCACGATGTCAAAGTTGGACCCGTAATGAAAGTTGTTCAGATTCGTGGTCTGAGTCATTACTTAAACGTATACTAATGAATTCAATTTCACCTGTATAGTTCGATGATGATATTAGACAATCTATGCAGAGTGCATAGATTGTCTTTTGATAATGTATGTCGCTATTTAAAATAATAAATTTTCATTGTATGAACACAAATCTGTCTAATAATCGGCAAATCTATATTGAATGCGCAGCTATCGACGCTAGTGAATGGCTATTAAAAATACACCACATTCTGCTCTGAAACAAATAAAATTAATGATAAAACAAACAAGCACTAACAGATATTTTTCTTTTGTTCCAGATGCCTTCATAAATCAATAGAATGCCCAGAATAAAGAAGAGACGCCACCACAAAAAATACAAGGTTCGGTGAATGATGCTCAATCAGTAACGATGCTGGAAGACGGGAGTAGGGACTTATCCAAACGCGCCTACTGCAAGACCGATGTCTTCGTTGACGAGCCCAAATGCTGCTTTTCCAGACCAGGACTTGATGATTCCAAGCTGTTCTGCTGCCGGTGTGCTCATAAACGAAGAGCCTCACCGTTAACATGCCTTGCGATATGCTTCCTGGTCCTCACATACAATCTTCTTGGAGGATTTCTCTTTCTAGCTATAGAAGGAAACACAGTCACAGAAGAAACGGCAGTAGCAGCATCAAAGCCGAACTTAAGTCAATCACAAAGCACAGGTTCTGATCTTCGCTCTAAGACTGTTGAGAGACTCTGGTCGATAACGGAAGATCTGAATATACTTTATAAGGAGAACTGGACTAAGTTGGCTGCGAAAGAGTTGATGGACTTCCAGAAGGTGCTCATTAAGACGATCAAGGGAGGAGTGGCTTTGGAGAACAGGCTGTCATATGACCACGAAGGCGATTACAGATGGACGTTTTCGAGCAGTTTTTTGTACGCGCTTACTCTCATCACTACTATTGGTAAGCCTCTAAAACTGTTTTTGGCAACTTAGTTAACGATAAATAAAACATAGCTTAAAATTACTAAGAATTATTTTTAAACAATCAGAGTGAAATGTTAGTAAATACTTTTAAACTTTTGCGCTGCATATTTACGAAATGCACTAACGGGAATTAGCGCGAACATACCGTTTTTCTCCAGACGTTTCGATATGTTCGCGCTAATTTCCGTTAATGCATTTAGTGAAATGTTAGTGTCCTGCATATTTCATTACAAGATATTATTCATCTGGATTGGCAGTGGCAGTGGGCGGGGCACATAGCACGTAGAACCGATGACCGATGGGATTAAAAGGTTTCGAATGGCGACCACGTATCGATAAGCCAATTGTCGGAAACCCAGACCTGACCAAGGTCGCAGGGAAACGCTGGATGCAAGCCGCTTCCAAACGGCAATTTTGGAAATCTTTGGGAGAGGCCTATATCCATCAGTGGACTTCTTGTGGCTAATATGATGATGATGTTATTCATCTAAGCGGAGTGGAAGAAACGAATGGAGAAAAAATTATAAAACTTATATATACTTAGTTGATAAAAAAATATAACGGGTTTAGGAGACGAGATACACTTGTGCCAATTAGGTGGCCCGGGCACTTTATCTGTCATAATGATACTTTAAAATGAAACCCGTGTTGGTAAGCATTTAAATAAAACATATCTATTTTTACCTTTCACAGGACATGGCAACGTAACACCGCAATCATCAGTTGGCAAGATCGTCGCCATCGCCTACGCATGCATAGGCATCCCCATCATCATGTTGTACCTGTCCACCATCGGCGAAACGCTGGCCAGGAACTTCCGCGTCCTGTACTCCAAGGTCTGCCCGTCCACCCTCAAGAGCGGAAACTTCCACACTAAAGCCGATTGCCTTAATCGGTTCACCACCACCAGTGCAAATGAGTGCAAATTTAGTGACTGTGATAAACGAGACAAGTGCTACAACGACAGGCAAGGCCGGACCCCGTTTCAAGCTGCCTTAAACCTGGACAGTTTCAGTGGCGGCTATCATTGGACGTGTCGGAACCATACGCGAGTGCCAATAGTCTTAAGTCTATTCCTCATAGCACTGTACATAGCTTTAGGAACCGTCGTATTCCATTCTACGGAGAAGTGGAGTTTCATCGACGGTTATTACTTCTCGTTCTCCAGTCTCGCAACTATAGGATTTGGAGACTTGAAACCTGGACTCTATGCGAGCACGGTGTCTGCTACAGCTGAAGACATAGCTGTGGGAGTGTGTTGTATCTACATTTTAGTCGGCATCGTCGTCGTTGCCATGTGTTTCAATTTAATACAAGAGGACATGAGTTCGGTTGTAAGGAGTTTCACTGCGCTCTGTACAGGGGGTTCAAAATCTCGCGCGGTGCATAGTGTAGAGAAAATTTGTGATGATAAGATTTCAATGTCTGTCGTGTCCTGACACAGAGAAACGGCCGAATCTGGGCCGTCAGTAGCGTTCAACTGTCAGGAAAAGCGGCAGCAAGTGACGTTTAAGATCGACACTCTGAACCCAACGAAATTTAACAGTCTACCACGGAGAAAGTCTGCCAATTTCGGTGAAGAGAGTTTTCAAAGGAACACGCCTGTAAGAAGATCGGCTGGCCACGCTGAGAAATGCGTAGAGTATTTCGTGCCAAGGAGTTTGAGCGAATTTAACTTAAGCGGTGTTGGGGAGTTGTATGATATGTCGTTCGGGAAAGGTCAGGAAGGGAAACAAAGTGCGAAGAGTCGGGACAAAATGGTGACTTTCGAGGACGATCGGCCTCAAAATAAGGCTCTCGCGGACGATGTCTTCATGTGACGACGTGATTCAGTAGGTTTGTTGGTTTGGACACAGTTTGTTACATAATAAACACATTTTACACATTACTTTCTTTCATTTCTTCCAGACGGCTCATCTTTTAAGGGCGTGGTGAACCTGATTTACGAGATCCCTACCGCAGCTATAAAGGAAATTTATGTTGTGGTAATTCAGATAAAATATCTTTTATCGCTATTATTTAAAGACGTTTAATAGAACATCGGCCGCAAATTTTTTGGATTGCTGTATTTTATATCTGTAGAAAAAATCCAGTCAGATTTTTTAATGATTGTTGCGAAGTGTAATGAATATGGCTATATACTTAATAGAAATCAAAGTTATACAACCAAAGACATAATCTGCCACAAAATTTTTTTTTTTTTTTTTTACTAAATATTGAATTAGGCATTTGTCTCCCATCTCACCTGATGGTAAGTGACGATGAAGACGAGGATGTTACATGCCTATCCAAGAAATACCCATTTATTCTACTTTTGAATGTCCCGGGACTGTACTTGTTTGGGAATATAGAAATAATTCAATATCCTCCAATGGTTTATCTCACGAATCTCTGTGTAGGTGAACTCTGTCTGTCTATCGTCTTTTCGTGCTTCAACCATTGAACAGATTTCGTATGGAGGTAGTTTGTTACTTTTCAATCTGGAAATTCCACTGTTCCCGAGGGATCGACTTTAACGCGGGGGGAGCCGCGGGCAACAGCTAGTATAATATAAAAGTTAAAGATGGTAAAGATGGATTTATACATATTGAAGTGTATGAGTGTGTGATTCTTATAATAAGGTGGTATCACGGTGGTATTATCTTTGACGTTTCAGACAAACTAGAGTTACACTGCAACTTTACTCAGAGGGCGTTACGTGCTACATTTCATAGATAGTCATACTATGAATAACGAAAAAAGCAAGTTAAGAGCCCGCCATATGCCAGGCGGCGTGGCGGTACAAACGCGGATGGTCTAAACGCGTTGGCTACTTTGGATATTTTCGTTTTTTAGGAATATTCAAGGGTTATTCAAAAAAGAAAAACATGTGATGGCTGCCTTATCTGTAATGCAATAATAATTAAAAGTTTCAAGGTTAATTTTAATGTATTTGGTGAATAATGCTATATACCGAGTAAATTAGACGTGATTTAGAGGCAACTTTGCAATTTTTTTCTATCGAGAAAATTTAACGCAATCGTGTTTTTGAGTCATATAGTTACCAGAGTTAGTCCTGAACTTTGCTGCATTTTTATTTCAACTTGAGTATTTAATTATTATCGATATAACAGTCAATCATGCAAAGCAGTGTGAGGTAGTATGGCCCCTTAAATAATTATAGTACCTGTGCGACCTTTATTACTATTTATTGTAATATGGTGGTGTTTAGGTGATAATCTATATTTATGAGATACACATATATTGTTATCTCAAACATTAACATTTTTTTAAACTTGTCTAAAAACAATAAAAATTATATGTAGAATTGAATGTACAAAAAAAGTAAGTCACCGAGTGGGATTCGAACCGGTAACACTCGTCTTTTGCCGTCTGCGTCTTAACCCGCTGGACCAGACGGACAGTGGCCCGCAGGACAAAATTAGCGACCATATTCTGCGTGGAAAGAAAAACGCATGAAAACTCGAAAACACGCGTTTTCCCAAACGTAAGACTAATCTAGATAGATTTTTTACCTCCGAAAACTCCCTTATACCAAGTTTCAGCGAAATCGTTAGAGCCGTTTCCGAGATCATAGAAATAAATTTATATACATAAAAATAAATATACAAGAATTTCTTGTTTTAAGGTTTATTCAAATAACATTTTTATTTTCTAAATAAATGCGTTATATCCTTCGATGAAATATAATCTAGTTAACTAGCAGTGTACTTACTGCCATCTAACCTTTGCCAGAGCGCGAGCCACCAGATAATATTTACTATTTCTGTAGAATTATAACATCTATGTTAATATATAAAAAAAATACTAACTAGCGTATGCCCGCACCTTCGTCCACATGTCCAGTAGCAAACGCGTCGAAGGATAACAATCTTCAATTAAAATATCCTCACCAACTTTTCCATTTTTGTTATCAGTAATTGTAGGAGCAGAGACTCCTGTTGATATCTTGATGATCTTGATAAATAAAACTTGATAATATCGAACAGAACTTTGTTTATTAATAAAAGAGCAAAGTGACGTGTGCACACTTGAATTGGTAATCGTGAACTAAATTAAATGAAACTAAGCAGAAAAATCGATATTGTCAATCGCGGTAATTTGTACTTTGTACATATTCCCGAGGGCGGGATAAGGATGCTGTGGGCACAAGTCAAATGATAAAATATTACATGTTACATGACAAAATTAAAAAGAAAATATTATAAAAATCAATTAAAAAATATTTATGCATCTTGACGTCAATTCATCTCCATGTGTTCTCTTGCTGGGGTTGTTCCGCAGCGTCGCTCACGCGGCAGGGGCGGCGTGTGCGAGGGCTCCGACGCTCCCGATTCTTGCGGTACTTGCCACCGGCAACGAACTTTTCGAATAACAATAATCATGCCAGTTATTCCGATCAGTCCCAAAATGACGTATATCATCACGTAATGGTGTATATCGTGGTGTGATATAACATCTGCTTCTTCTATGACTCCTTCTTCTTCTTGATTGAGAGAATTTATTCTTTTTCCAAGTTGATCTGACTCCTGGTACAGACTTCCAAGTGAATGGTTGATATTAGACCATTGAGGTAACGTGATATTGATGATGTTATTTATCGGTGCCATAACAGGTGTATGCAAATCAGGCGAAATCTTGATTTCAGTGGAGTGCGACTTGTAGGGGTAGATAGCCATCTTGTCCGACTTCAACAAACAACCATATCCAATTTTTATAAGACCAGACCCTTGTAGCTGGTGCCCTGTCATCTCATCCATACATATGGCACGTACGTTACAGATGTTGCAGCAAAAGTACATGTAAGTATTTATATCATTACTTTCAATCCACAAGTCCTTGCATGGTTCAATGACCGTCTTACATTCTGTGATGTCAAGCTGACATAGATTTTCTCCATCTCTCATATGATATTCTGGCTTGCGACTGCGACAAAAATAAGTTGTTGACTGTACTTGACATTCTTTGATTTCACTGTCTGTCATTGAAATATAGGTATGTTTTCTCATGTTAATTGAAATGTAATCCGATACTGGAACCACTCTGATCCTCTTTCCATCTTGATATTTAGGTATCGGAATGAGTTTAAAAATCTCGAAGGTATCCCTGTTGATAAGTGGCAGCCTGATCTCAAATATTAGATAGTCCTCCAGCATCCTTGTTCGCACTGTGAGGAGACCGTATATCTTGCGTAAGTCTTGATGAACGTTATCTATCGGTAAGGTGACATCTTTAGGCAATTGACTTGATATGATCCCAAGTTCACTACTAATTTGGTTTGGCGTCAGCAAATGTAAGTTGAAGCGCCCATGATATATGTCGGTTATTGTGTCGAGCAATGAACTTTGCATTGTCTTTAAATTGTTCAACATGTTATTCGCTATTATAGCTCCAATTGCAAAGCGATTGAGAATCATATTTCCTTGAACCGATTCTTTCAGGTCGCTAGTAGCCTTTTCTATAGCTATTAAGTGTTGATTTAATACCTTTTGTTGTTGGTTCATAGTAACTTCGGTTCTTTTTAGAATATTATTTTCAGCCTCTATCAAAGATGTCTGTTTTTTCCATAACATGGACATGTGTTTCTGATTCGCCTTTATTAAACTGATATCTGTCTCGTACTGTTTCGCGAATCTTTCATCCAGTACGCCAAAGAGGTCACCTGCTATGTTTCCAATAGCGTTGAGAAGGCCTCTGCGCGTACGCCGGCTGGGCGCGCTTTCCTGGTATTGATTAGTCACGAACAGCTGATTATAATACTCGAGCTCGGTGATTCCGTGACGTAACTGGAGTAATATCGAGTGACATTGTTCTTGTACAGTATCACATATCTTTGTCAATGACTCAGTATATTTCTTGTTTTGGTTGCATTTCGTAATACACGACGATCTTCCATTCACTGGTAATTAGTTGCATGTTAGATATTTTATCAAAATAGAGTCCTTGATTTTCTCTGAAGTTTGTCGTATTAACCATGCAATCTGAGCTTGATATTATCGTCATAAAAAATAATAGGGCAGTACATATAGTACTTAGTTTTGTCTTGAAAGTCTTGTTACTTTTATTTTCTTGTTGTTTTTTATGTACTTGATGATTTTGTTTGTTTTCAGATTGCTCATTGTCTTCCAGGAGTATGGATAATTTCGTAATAGGACGACGAATTTGCCCGTTTCTTGTTTTTAGCGTCACAACGCGAACGTAGCCGTCTTGACCTGGATGCAGCTCTATAACCCTACCCATATTCCACTTCCCCGCGGGTAGGTTGTCGTCATGTATAAGAACTACATCATTTATGTTGATATTTTTGCTTGGGTATCTCCACTTAGACCTTGATGTCAACTGCGTGAGGTACTCAGCTCGCCAGCGCTTCCAAATGTCTTGATATAACTTTTGAGTCAAGTGCCAGCGTGTTCGCATGTCTCTTTCTGTCTCTATTAAGGTGAGTGTTGGACCTCCACTCAAAAAGTGAGCGGGGGTGAGATAATTTAGGTCTTCAGGATCTTCTGAGAGGGCGCATAGAGGTCTTGAGTTCATGCACGCCTCTATCTGTGTGAGCAGAGTAGAAAACTCTTCAAAGGTGAGTTTTTGCTCACCGACGACTCTTTTGAAATGAAATTTGAAGCTCTTTACGGCTGCCTCAAATAAACCACCGGCTGACGGCCAAGATGGGGAATTGAAATGCCATGTTATCTTCATATCCGTGAGAGAATTCATAAAATCATCGTTGAAGACTTGCTGAATTTCTTGATACTCTTCTTGCAATATCCGGTTTGCTCCCACGAAATTCGTCCCGTTATCACTGTACAAGTGACTTGGTGTCCCCCGTCGCGCGGACATCCTACGTAGCGCCGCAATGAATGCTGAAGTCGACAGGTCGGAGACCAATTCCAGATGGACAGCTTTCGTCGCCATGCAAACGAACACCGCGACGTAACCCTTGGTGGTTTTTATTCCTCGGCCCTTGTTGGCTTTGACGAGAATATGACCAGTGTAATCGACACCCGTATGTAGAAAAGGGCGCGAAGGGTTGACTCTTGCACTCGGTAAATCTCCCATTATTTGTTCTTGAAGATGTGGATTATGTTTTTTGCAGGTAACACACTGGCGAATGTATTTTTTCGTAGCCCTGTTGCCACTTATTACCCAATATTTTTGTCGAATTAGCGCTAATGTTACACGTGCCCCGCCATGTAACGTGACTTTATGTGCGTCATCAATAATTAATTGAGTCAATCGACTTTCATACGGAATAATAATTGGATTTTTCATATCCGCACTAATTTGGGCATTTTTTAATCTTCCACCCACTCGTAGCATCCCTTGCTCATCTAGGAAGGGTGTCAGCTTCAATAGTTTACTTCTTGATGTTAATCTCTTATTTTCTTTTAAACTTGTAATTTCTTCTCTAAATTCAATATCTTGTATCTTCTTGATAATCTTCATCTTGGCTTCCCTCAACTCTGTAAGCGTAAGATAACTTTCTTGATGTCTATCTTCTTTTCTTATTAAAAATCGGCGTACCCATGCTAGTACGCGGAAAACTTTGGAGAATGAGCTAAACTTGCATAGCAACTCTTCTTCAATACTTTTTTCTTGCTTCGAGACATGATAAACTTGTTTCTCTTGTTTTTCTTCTTCATTAGTCGTGTATAACATAGGCGTTTTATTGGTTTCATTTTCGTATGTTAATAACCACGAAGGTGCTTGCCACCATAGAGGGTGGTTGATTAACTGTGTTACAGTTAATCCACGGCTGGCACAGTCAGCTGGGTTGTCGGTAGACTTGATATAATGCCAACTTGACGGCGGTATGACGTCTGTTATTTGACGCACCCTGTTTGATATAAATGTTGTCCATCTATCCGGGTTGCCTTGTAGCCACCCCAATACAGCTGTGGAGTCTACCCAGCCGTAGATCTTCAGGTCGTGGCCAGATAAACATCCTTTTGCCTTGACCATCAATCTGGACAAAAGATGAGCACCGCATAGCTCCAATCTTGGTAAGGTGGTTTGTTTATTGCGAGGTACTAATTTCGACTTTCCAGCGACCATTGAAATTTTAGGCTCTCCATTTTCAAATAATTTACAATATATGACACACGCGTAAGCCTTTTGCGATGCGTCACAGAAGCCGTGTAATTCAATATCCGAGACGGCCTTTGTACCTAACCATCTAGGTATTTTTATTTTAGTTATGTTTGGCATATCTTGTTGGATTTTCAACCATTCAGAGTTAATGGGTGTCGGAATCTCGTCATCCCATGTAATATCTAAGTCCCAGAGTCGTTGAAATAGAATTTTGAGTTTGGTGGACACTGGTGTGAGCCAGCCTAATGGGTCGAATAAGCGTGATATCTCCGACAAAAGTTTTCGTTTTGTATTTCTTGTCTTGTCTTCAAAATTAGGCTCAATTTTCGATTCAAAAGTAAAAACATCTTGTTTTGGTTTCCAATGCACTCCTAGTGTTTTCGTTGACTCTAGTTGGTTGAAAATATAGTTTTCTTGGTTATGAAATTCTGTGTTATCCTGTAGTAATTCTTGATAATTTGAGTTCCATTTTCTCAGATTGAATCCGCCTGTCTTCAATAACTTGATAAGATCTTGTTTCAATTTTTTAGCTGACTGTATTGTATGACAGCCGTGGACAAGGTCATCCGTGTAGAGACAATTTTTCACGATGTTGGCAGCTTCAGGAAAAGCTTGTTTTTCGTCCTCAGCCAGCTGACGCAACGTCATCATTGCAAGGAACGGCGCGGCCTTGGTGCCGTACGTCACCGTTGTAAGTTGATATTCTTGCAATATGTCTGACGCATCGTTGCGCCACATGATTTTTTGATAACATTGATCATCTGGGTGAACCCATATCTGCCTAAACATCTTCTCAATATCTGCGGTAAATGCAATCTTGTATTGGCGCCATCTCATAATTAACTCCAAAAGGTCCTTTTGTAAGTTTGGTCCCTTATACATGTAATCATTAAGGCTGGTTCCGTTGGAGGTATTTTGAGAGGCATTAAAAACCACTCGAAGTTTTGTGGTTGTTGAGTCCTCGCGAATTACGCAGTGATGAGGCATGAAATATTCTAAATTCTTCGTCGACCAGTCAGCGCGTTTCATATGACCTAGTTCCGAGTACTCCTTGATAAATAATTTGTATTGTTCGGCTATTTTCGCATTTTGTTTAAATTTCTTTTCCAATTGAAAAAATTGGGCAATGGCTCTTGGTCGTGATTTGCCAATTTCGGAAATATTTTCCTTTAGGGGAAGTCTGACTTGATATTTTCCATCTTCTAACCTTGTTGTTGTATTCTTATAATATTTTATGCATTCATCTTCAGTCTCGTTCGACGGGGAGTTACTTGATACATCTTCTATTTGCCAAAATCTTTCTATTTCTTCCAAATCGTTAATCACAATATTACACTGCATTGTTTGCGCCTTGCCGCACAAGATCCACCCGAGCCTCGTACGCTGCGCGATAAGGCTAGGGTTGTCGACGTTCGCTCTGCGAATTCCATCTAATATAATACTGCCGTAGATGTCTGCTCCGAGAAGAATATCAATGGGCCGACAAATATTGTATTCTGGGTCGGCCAGTTTCATTCCACTCAATTGATCCCATGGCAGGCCGGCGAACGAAAAATGCGGTAAGTTTCTTGTCAAACTCTTCATGATATAAACATCAATAATGAAATCATATTTTTCGGTTATTGATGCGCATTTTAGATTCAAAACCCCTTTGCAAGATGTTGTTTTGGTGCCGATCCCAGTTATAGTTCCGCTGCACTTGTTTCTCGGCAGCCCTAACAGCTGTGCGGCGTTCTCAGTTATCAATGAAATTTGAGAACCTTGGTCGACGAGAGCGCGTAACATGTGATAACTTCCATCCACTCCTTGCACCTTGATGATAGCGGTGGCTAATAATATTTCCGACGTTCCTCCTTTTTCAGTTACGTGTACTCCCTTGGACTTATTTTCAGATATATGGGCATTACTTGGGGAACTAATAAATGCATCATGTAGAATAGAATTGTGGCATCCATTGCATTGACGACATCTCTTGTTCGATGTGCACGGTTTTCCATTATGACTATACAAACAATTATAGCAGTAATTCAGTTTCGTAATTGTTTGTTTTTTCTGTATAGCTGTCTGTTCTAAAAATTGATTGCAATAATAAATGTTATGTTCGTTACTATTGCACACTGGACAATTTAGTTTTCGGTATTTAGTTTCTTGCTTGTAATTAGAGAGAGCCTTGTTGCTTGAGTAATTTTTATATGGGTAAGATTTATCTTGTTTGTAGGATGTAGATGGAGCATTGGAACTTGATTTTGTGCCGCTTACTTGCTTACGACGTGATGATTCCAGGGTGGTAAACTTGTTTTCCAAAAAATCCAGGAATTCACTAAGCACTGGTAACTCTCGAGGGTGCTTCAATGACGTCATGTAATCATTATGTGTCTCTACATCCAACTTTTGGGACAATATATGAACGAGAATAGGGTCACAATTTTCAATGTTTACGCCCAGGTTTTTAATTGCATTCAGACATTCCTTGGTGACGTCATGAAGGCGCTTGATAAGATGCGATGACGGTTGTTGAATGGTCGTTAGGTTCATGATGGTATTGATATGTGAAGTGAATATCAGCTTCTTGTTGTTATATCGGTGATTTAGTATCTCCCAACAGGCGAGATAATTTTCTGAACTTATCTGCAGATGTTGAACTAGTCTTTCCGGTTCACCTCTTAATTTTCCTTTCAGGAACTGCATCTTTTGAGCGTGAGAGAGAGAGTTGTTATTGTGAATAGCTTCGTTGAATAGGTCTTTGAATGAGACCCACTGCTGGTAGTTTCCATTAAAAACAGGGATTTCTAATTGTGGTGTTGACTTTTCTCTGTGGGCTACAGACCATAATTTGCTATTTATGGCTTTCTTGATGACGATAAATTTTCTTTCATGCTCCGAAAATTTTTCTTCATAAGCTACATCTAAGTCGTGGGCTTCACTGTCGATTTCCCAGTGCAAGGTATCGACGACCTTCCAACGGGCCTTGATTGTGGTTAACGCATCTTCATACTCCCATTTCTCACTGAGTTGACCCACGTCGATACTTGATAACGCACGTGAAAATGCTTTAAAGTTACTTGATTGCTTCCTCATCATCTCCTCCAGCTTGATCGTGTTACCTTGAGGAATATAAGAAGAGTCACTTGTTTTTTCACTGTCCCCTACATTCTGCAGTTCTTTGACCTTTCTATCGGCGCCGGAGTATGACGTAGAGGTTTCAATTTCCGCTAACGTGTTTCGTAATAATTTACTTGATACGTAGTAAAATTGTTGAATTTCTTCAAACTTATTTGATGTGAAATAATCGTGATCGGGGCTCAGGACATTGGTTAGGATGTCGTGAGTTTTCCTGAATTCAGACCAAAGCTTATCGAGGGCGTCCATGCGTTTTAACATGTAATCCAATGTCTTGCGGGATTTTCCATCTTTCTTGAAGTTTTCCATAAGCTTCTTCATTTCTTCCATGATGGTAACTTGTTTTTGGAAGGTCTCCATGTTGAGCTTGAATTCACTTGTATATTAACTAACTTGTCTTGAAATGAAATTTGATATAGTTTATAGCGCTATCTTGATATTTTTTCTTGAATATTCTGTTCTTGATGGTATTTTATGAGTGAGTTCCGATTAAAATACTTGATAGGTACGTACCAACTTGCTATTGTATATTCCTTTTTTACGGCCTTGATGATATTCCTTGATGACAACTTGATGGGGAAACTGTTATCCTTAGCTTGCTGGTAATGTAGAGTATTCTCATTTACCTATGTCGGAATGATATATGTGCGCCTTCTCAATCAACCGGGGATTCTCGCTTGTGAGAGGCCGGAAGACCGATTCGCTATACCACTCTAAAGTATAGGCAAATAATGAGACACACCACACTTTTACTGAACACTTGTGAGTTCAAAACGATGATGTTACTTGATAACTCGAAGGACCACTAATGTAGGAGCAGAGACTCCTGTTGATATCTTGATGATCTTGATAAATAAAACTTGATAATATCGAACAGAACTTTGTTTATTAATAAAAGAGCAAAGTGACGTGTGCACACTTGAATTGGTAATCGTGAACTAAATTAAATGAAACTAAGCAGAAAAATCGATATTGTCAATCGCGGTAATTTGTACTTTGTACAGTAATTCCTTTGAAACACGTGAATAATACTACACACTAGGGTGGAGTGAAAAAAAATATATTTAAACTTTGTTACTCCTGTATCACCAATGGATGATCGACATTCTTATAGATATAAAAATAAAATTTCAAGTTCCTACGTTTACAACTTAAGGTGTCGCATCAAATTTAAAAGTTAAAGAAAATAACAAAATTTGTTTTAATAAAGTTTTTATTTGAGACAAACTATTTATCAAAATGAAAATATTGAAGCTTGAAATTAAGTATAAGTACTTATAAATATACAAAATATATTAAATAAAAGCATTTTAACATTCGGAAGCTGAAGCTACAGACTCTTCCTTTTGCTTAAAAAATTGTGATTTTGTCTCTAATACTAGTATGTCTTGCCTTGTCTTTATCCTCGTGCGAATGAATCCATCTTTTGCCTCTGGCCCACAAACAGATGAAGATGCCTCAGTAACGAGCTTGACGCGCCGGCGCCGTTCTACTGCCCGAGTGTGGCAAGGATACTTTTGGATTTCAAATAATTTGCCACCTGAGGAAATCACGCTTGAAATTTCTGCGTCACTATATTTCATGGTAATCGGAGGTTCTGTTATTTTCTCATTTGACCAGTCAATCAAATCATGATAATTCGATGCATCGATTTTAAGATAAGGCAAGAAAGAAAGAGAATTTCAACTCCCACAGTTGAAATTCTCTTACTTTCTTGCCTTTAAAACTCTACGAAGTCCTAGTTCTATTATGTGAGACTAATCATCTTGTAACATTGCTAATAGTATGTTTTCTGGATGTGCAGAGAAGGAATTTCTCTGAATAGTTTTTATAACAACGCTTTTTTGGTCATCCGGGAGATACAAACATCTTTGAATCATGTTAAATATATGGATTGGACCATATTTGCAAGAAGGTTTTGTTTTAATGTCAAACCAAGTTGGTGCATAGACTTTCATTATGAAAGTTGCAAGATTTAGAAGGTTTCTTTGTTCCAACATATAAACTAAGAATTCTATTAGCGCAAGTCAACCACCGTCAATGTGCAAGTTTACCAGGATCTTTGCTGGCTAAGTTTTGTGGGACCGTACCTGTCGAAATATCATCAGCTGTCATTTCACACAAATCTTCCACTGCAGGATCTTTTCCATTCAGTTCCAGTAAGTCTTACAAGTAATCCTATAAATATTATAAATGCGAAAGTGAGTCTGTTTGTTACGCTTTGACGCCGTAACTCAGTAGTCAGTCGGTTCAGTAACCGATCATCATGAAATTTTACATATAAATTCTCTGGAGTACGGAGAGGGACATAGGCTACCTTATAACCCGGGAAAAAATACTATTCCCGAGGGATCAACACTGACGCGGGCGGAGCCGCAGCGAAAGCTAGTGTTTTATAATATCACAATAAATTGGTAACACATTATCACCTAGTTTAATTGGATCGTCAAACAAGGGGCATCGCAAGTCTTTTCAAGTTTTTGGCATTTTATTGACGAATAATCAGACTTTTTTACACTTGTCGTTACTACATAAATGAGAAAGTTTAAGAAAACTTTGCAAAGACGAACAAGTTAACCCTTTAAAGTAACGTAAATATAAATTTTATTACATATAGATACACAATAACATTGACGTGTAGGTACACGATAGACGTAAAAATTGTTTTATTTTTCAAATTACCCTCATAGCGCGCCACCTCAAAATAAAGTCGTAGAGTTTTGAAATTCCAAAAAAAAAAAAAAAAAATTTTTTTCTCTTTCACTCCACCCTAACTACACACAAGGATACCATGTGTAGGGGACGCGACCCTAATGAGATGGGCTTTGCTAAAATAAGAGTCCAGAAATCACGAAAATCCTACGTTTATTACTTTGATTTAAACTATACGTATATGAATGATGCTATGCGCGTGAGACGATGGAATGCTACTGGCTCGATGCAACGCGGGCGCGGTGTCCGGGCCGCGTCAGCGTTTTTGTGTTAGATGTAAGTACCTATTACATCGAACATGCTCCCGACGGCAAGAAAGGAGATGAGATGAGGAAGCTACAATAGTAATGAGTTGCGTGAAACAAGATGATATCTACAATATTCCTAAGGCTAAATGAGGGTTAGAACAATTTCCTTGTACGAAAGGATGACTGAGTACTATTATCACGTGTACGCGGAATCGGTTCAGGAATTTGTTCAACTGACGAGGTTTTACGTATAGCACTTTCACTAGAGACTGATACCGATTGATTTGGACACTCGTTCACGTTATCACTAGACACTATTTCGCTGAGTTGCAATCCGGCTCGAAGGACCAAATGTAGGGGACGCGACCCTAATGAGATGGGCTTTGCTAAAATAAGAGTCCAGAAATCACGAAAATCCTACGTTTATTACTTTGATTTAAACTATACGTATATGAATGATGCTATGCGCGTGAGACGATGAAATGCTACTGGCTCGATGCAACGCGGGCGCGGTGTCCGGGCCGCGTCAGCGTTTTTGTGTTAGATGTAAGTACCTATTACATCGAACATGAAAAAAGTAAACAGAGTTCTGTACTCTATCTCAATAACTACTGGACCGATTTTGATTAAACTTGCACTGTTCCCTGAGTTCAACTATACCTAGTTCAACAAATGGTATATTTGTTCACGCGTATTTGGCACACATGTTTAGAAGCTGGTATAAATATACAAAATCTGTGTAATTCTGAAAATATTATATACATAATACATACAGGTTAAATTGAGAACCTTTTTTTATTGAAGGCGGTATAAAATATAAATAAACATCTACTAAGTTTGTTTTGTGCAAATTTCCTTCATTGCTATATATTGAGAAATGAAAAAGAGCTTGAACACTGAAAGCTTTCAATCTGTTAAAAACGAGCTTCTAAGCTAATTGGTTTATTTGCCGTCCATGAGACAAAGTGGCTGTTAGCAATAGTTAGCATATCAAAGCCATCGCGGGTCGATGACGAAGGTAATCTAATCACCCTAGTTAATGCTAACGCAAGCACTTACACTAGATTCTATATATATGGTTTTTTAACATATACTATTTGTCGGCTCATGGTAAAAAATAGCGATCATTTATAACAGATAGAGACGAATGGGTACAAGAGGAGAGGCCTATTTTGATATACTCTTATTAAATTAAGAAATGAAACATGGTGAAAAAAATTCAAGCGGGCGGGATATTTTCACCATATTTTATTTCTTAATTTTATAACAGTATATCAAAATAGCATTGTGAATGCAAAATATAACACTTAGAATATCTCAAATACTAGCCAAACTAGCTCCTGCTCATCCCACGCTTAAAAAACTGTTTCGATGAACAGCGACGTCCGATCCAAGATTAACTAAACGAACTATGTTCACTAACCCATCTGGCAAGTGTAGTGAGTATGGCAAAACCCCGCCAAATTGGATATCGTTGGGGAAGGCCCATGTCCAGCAGTTGATTTCTCGCGGCTAAGATGATGATAGTGATGATCCGAAATTTAGGCGATAAGCTTGCGACTACTTGATGTCTTCAGCATTTAACCTCCCAAGATCCAGGACACTTTGGAATGGCATAGCCATAGGTCTAAACACACAGTTAGACAGTGAACGTCTATAATTGACGTGAATTCTTAGTGTAAAAGAATTGTGAAAACGCCTAAGGTTCCAGTTAGGCAGCTTTTATCATCAGATCAGCGCTTTTGTTCTATAATATGGCATTGTAAATTTTTAACAAATTGAACGTCGGTTAGAGTTGTACTTATTAAGCTACATTACAATATTGTAAACCGATTCATAATAAATTATTGAAGTGATTATATTTTTGTGAAATTTTAAGTGTATATACCTATTTTTGCATTCACAATGCTATTTTGATATTCTCTAATTAAATTAAGAAATAAAACATGGTGAAACAATTTCAACCTGGCAGGATTTGAACCTGCGACTTTAAGTCTATGTAAGTCGTAAGACTTAAGGTCACAGGTTCAAACCCCGCCCAGTATTGTAGTGCAACTAAAAATCCAAAACAAAAACTCACTAAAGACCCTACGACGGGCAATGGACATAGAAGAAAGTGTAACACGAAGCTCTATAATTGAATTCCAATTGAGGAAGTTCATTTATCATTTTATTGCCAGAGGATGCAGGGAGAAAGATTTTGATGTAACCTGAAAATCGACAACCTTCGTAGACACTGCTGAGCAGCCTGAAGAAAAGTTATTCGAGAAAGATGTAAGTGTTTTTTTTTTTTCAGGAACATCTACGTAAATAAGCCAACGTTATTAAACGTAATAACAGTACAAATAAAATTAATTTGCAATCTACAAACTACAACTGATTATGATACATGGTGAAATTTTGGTCGTTCTGAACCCTTAAAGGGGTGTTTCAGCCCGTCGATATGAACAACTTTTCCTATGGGACCAATGCTGGGAACTAAATATTTTTTTTACGCTCCCATTTAAGGGTCCGGAACGATCAAAATTTTACCGTGTATAAAACACAGCATGATACGAATAAATGATTTAATTACAAATAAATAAAAGTTGTCAAACACTAACTGTCCAATAAATTCCTACAACTTTATTATTTAAGTAATTTAATTCATTAACATATCCAACACATTTATAGCCTTTTAGATACTATTGAAATTTGAATCGCACATTTCCACAAAATATGGCCAACGTTCCGAGGCCGGAAAATAATTTCACAAATTTTGGCGAGCTCCCTGACTAGATGTGCAGTTACATTAAGCTTTTAAGCAAAGAGCTTGCGTAGCACCTCTTTACTTCAATCTGTGTGGAGTGGCTGTCGATGGCTTTTCGTTTTTAAATATTATTTCAAAATAGTTTAATCTTCTTCTATCTTTTGGCTGCGGTTCCGAGGTATCAAGGTTTTTAGGCTACTAAGTTTTAAACTAGCATTACTAAAAAGCCTTAGCGGAATCAACAGTGCTGTATTAGCTAAGAGAAGGTAGGTTTTATTAAACGTAAGTATTACTTTGCTTTTGAGCTTAGTTTTAATAAAGTATCTTATCTTTTTTTTATGCCTATCATGTATTTTTATTACCATTCACTGGGGCGGAGGGTTGATAACCTGAGATACAGGATATTTCCTAGTTCAGGTATCGACCCACCATAATCCTCTGTTTAAAATTAAATTGTTATTAATTTACGAAAAACCGGATACATACATAATGAAGGTATTGTGTATATTAGTTTTAAGTTTTATTGTAATGTTACGTGATTATGGTGAGAAATAAACGTTTTCTCAAACATGCTCGGAAATGAAGGCATTATTGTAGTAAAAAGAAGACACGAAGTTTGTAATTCTTGGCTGGTGCACTACTTTACCGGCCTAGGAAAGTAAAATGAAAAATGAATGAAAATGAATAATTTTTATTCAAAGTAGGATACATGTATCGCTTTTTGAACGTCATATGTTTCTGTTGTTTATTTTTCTTTCTTTTGTTTGTAAAATCGAAAAACTACTAGCGTTTCGGAATGACCACTGCTGAGAAGAATACGCCGAAAGAAACTCAGTCCAGTCTTGGTCTCTATGTGCCTGAAGGGCTCGAATATAACAATATATTTTACAAAAATTAAATTTAACTACATTAAAATATACATTTAAATTATTACCAAGCATTTTTATCAAATAAATAATCTTTTATACAATAATAAGCCCTTTTAAGTAAATGATTTTTTACAGCCGTTTTAAATTGAATTAATGGCAGACCTAATATTTCTGCGGGAATTCTATTATAGAAGCGTACTCCAAGACCCAAAAAAGAATCCATAGTTTTCTGCAATCGCAATGCTGGTGTAAATAATTTATTTTTATTTCTAGTGTTTCTGCTATGTATATCACAGTTTTTTTTATATAAATGAATGTTATGGCGCACAAACATAATATTAGAAAAGATATACTGTGAAGGGAGTGTCAGAATATTAATATTTTTGAATAACTCTCTAAGAGATTCTCTGGCGCCTAATTTATATATTGATCTAATAGCGCGTTTCTGTAGAACAAATATGGTATTTACATCTGCAGCGTTTCCCCATAGTAATATTCCATACGACATAAGACTATGAAAGTAACTAAAATATACCAAACGCGCAGTATCAACATCAGTTAGTTGTCTTATCCTCCTAACCGCGTAAGCCGCAGAGCTAAGTTTCCCTGCCAATTTTTCAATATGGGCACCCCATTGAAGCCCAGCATCAACAGTTATTCCAAGAAAAGTTGCTTTGTCTACCAATCCTACTGTTTCATTATTGACGACTATACTTGTTGAAACTTTTGCAACATTTGGTAAGCAAAATTTAATACATTTAGTTTTACTAGCGTTCAACAAAAGATTGTTCGCAGTAAACCAGTCCAACACTTGAGCTAATGTACTATTAACCTCGTCAGAAGAGTCAGTATTCCTATCTACTCGGAAGATGAGAGATGTATCATCGGCAAATAGTACAGCCTTGCATGTGTTAATATAGTACGGTAAATCATTAATGTATATAAGGAACAAAAGAGGCCCTAGGATAGAGCCCTGAGGTACACCCATCCTAATACATGATCCGGAAGATTGAACCCCATCTAAACTAACTTTTTGAATTCGGCTACTCAAGTACGATTTGATTAAGTCGAGAGATTTACCTTTGATTCCATAGTGTTTCAGCTTAGATATAAGGGTATTGTGATCTACGCAGTCAAATGCTTTAGAAAGATCACAAAAAGCACCAATAGCATTCTGTTTTCCCTCCCAAGCTTCATAGATATGTTTTAAAAGAGCTACACCCGCGTCAGTTGTTGACCGACCCTTAGTAAATCCATACTGTTCACTATGAAAATGATCATTTTTATTAAAAAAAGACAATAATTGATTGAAAATCAATTTTTCAAATATTTTACTGAGAACTGGTAGAATGGAAATAGGCCGGTAGTTTGTGGGATTACTTTTATCCCCTGATTTATATAATGGTATAACTTTACTCAGCTTCATCAAGGCTGGAAAAGTACCGGTATCTAAACATTTATTAAAAATAGAAGCTAAGTAAGGTGCTATTACATTAATGATATTACTTATGACGGATACCGAGATGTCCCACAAATCTCCAGTTTTTTTATTATTTAAGCTTTTAAATGTATCAATGATTGTGAGCGGAGTCACATGTTGAAATATTAAATTATTTTTACATTCGGGTATACAACTTGTTAATAATTTTTTAGATTCATCTGTCGATGAACATAAGGAGGCAGTGGTGTTTATGGGAATGTTAGTGAAAAAGTCCTCAAAATATTGGGCAACGTCTGCCTTACTGCTGAGAACATTATTATTTATTTTTAATTCTACTTTATTGTCACGCTGTTTATTCTTACCAGTTTCTGTGTTAATAATTTTCCATGTTGTCTTTATTTTATCTTGAGAATTTAAGATAGTATTTCTAGTATATAATGATTTGGCATGCATACATACCTTTTTAAAAACTTTTGAATAATTTCTAACATAGTTAATAAATTCAGGATCCTGGTTCTATGCCTTCATAGCCAGTAATTCGTATATCCTATTTCTACTGATGTAGATACCTGTAGTAGCCCATTCACTAATTTTTTTACGATTACGTCTGGTACAAGTTTTAACTTGGAAGGCATTATTGAATTCAGTTTCTATGACATTAAACATTTTATTGTAAAGGGCATCCGGATCATCTCTCGTTTCTTCGATTAGGGGCATTTTTTCTGATATATTTTCCTTGAATACCTTGATTTTGCCTTTGGTTATAGGTCTATACGTTATCTTTGGTAAGTCTACCTCTACTTGATTTACTAATTTGACAAACTGACCAAAATGATCAGAAGTGAGATTTTTAATTATGTATTTATCAAGAGCACTACAATTGCAGAAAATATTATCTATACATGTTGCAGAATCACCATTAACTCTAGTTGGTTCTAAAAATAAATTAAATAAATTAAACGACTTAAATACATTCAACAAGCCAACACTTTCAGTTGTAGTTACTAATAAATCAACATTAAAGTCACCGCACACTATGATATTTTTGGGACTACAGGATAGTTTCCTCAAAATATCTTCAATTACTAATTCCAAAGTATTATAATTTGACTTAGGGGGTCTGTATACGCATACTATAATATATTCCTCAAGTTCAATACATGACAATTCAACATTACATTCTACCGAAAGACTGACGATATCTTTGCGTTCTCTACATTTGACATTGTTTCGCGTTAAAATTAAACTGCCTCCTTTCTCTTTAGTCTTTCTGGTATATGAGCTTGCCACTGAATAATTATCTATATTAAATTGTTGCTGATGGGGCTGTAGAAAATGTTCAGTAAGGCATACTACATGTAAATCTATATGATTTATGAATAATTCTAATTGTAATAATTTGCTAGTCAAGCCTTGAATGTTCTGGTGAATGATATTTAATTCTTTGGCCTAATAAGTATGAAAATTCATTCCTGGCCGCTGCTAAAATTTTTTTAATAAATCTATGTAACTTGTCATACAGCCAATGGCCAAAAATATAACGTTATAAAAAATGCACTCATCGAGCACATAAATATATGAATATGAAAAATATTTTATTATAATGTTGGTATAAAATTACACAAAAATATGCCAATAATATAAAGAAAGCCGCGGGAATGCAGATTTTTACCGTATTACATTTTTTGGGTAAAGTATGACTGGGCTGTATGGGCTATGTTTTCTTAGCACAAAATGACAATTGAAAATTAAAAAAGAAAATAACGCGGGAATGTACTATTGGAGTTTCGGCGGACTGCAAGATTGTTGTTTTGGATTGTTTTGCAGATTGCTTCTAGTGGACTTTATAATGTAAAATCGGTGTAATTTGGTGTTATAAATGCCTGTTTATGAACAATGTGTGGAATAACAGAAATAAAATGACATGGTGCGTCTATGATCAAACCAGAGGATTCGTGGGATTTGTCGCCAGGAGCTCCGTCGAATCAACGAAATGAATTACACCATCATTTCAAAAAATATGAAGGGCTAAAAGGCGTAGAACGCCAAATGCCGTAAAACAAATATGAAAATAAAAATGTACATCATCGTTTTTTTTATATTGTACTCATTTATTCCCAGTAGTAAGTCTTTCATTATTTCCTCGCATTTATTGAGAAAAGCACAATACATGCCTTTGCCGGGAATGGGCTTGCCGGACTCGTATTTATTGCCAAGGCCTCGCTGACGCTCGGCCTTGAAAACTCTACTTGTCCGGCAATCCCTTACTTCCCGGCCTCTGCAGTAATGTAGTATTATTATCTCATCTCTGTGCTCTCGAACATAAATACAACTGTTTGCGTTCTGAAATTTCAAACAAATTTACACAAAAAAGAACAAACATTATGAGGACTGGTCAGGGATGTCATCCTCAACTGCCTGACCGGCGGTTGCAGGTATGGCATCGGGTACATGCGACCTCCCGAGCTGCTACTTGCTTTTCATTTTCATTTGAGTGAGTAGTACCTCCATATATAGCCGTGTGGTATCCGGTAGAGCAGAATAGTCTTCCCGTGGATGTCGTAGAAGGCGACTAAGGTAATACAAGCTAAAGAAAACTTTTAAACATCTGTGAGACCTCTCCAACCCGTCTGGTCTGGTCAGCGTGGATAATGTAGGGCCAAGTCCTCTGACTGCTCTGGCTAAGTATGGCTCTAGTAGTACAGAGAGGGTCGTGCTTTCTGCAGTGGAGACTAAAATGACCTGATGATGATGATGAGTAGTATCCAAATACCTTAATTCACTTCCTAAACCCAACAAATTGCCATTTTTCCTTAGCTTTAATTGCTTTCGATGGGCAGCAGCGTTAGAAGCATAAGAAGCCAAAGAAACTGGTTTGCCAACTCGCCTGCCAAGCTTGGTGACCATGGCAATATCCATTCTTGGAACAAAAAACCCTTAGGAGAGGCCTTTGTCCAGCAGTGGACTTTCTAAATCTGAAATGATGAGGCCGGAAAAAGATTTGGCTTATATTTTTTGTGGTGCTCTCAGACTAGACGTAGTTTCATTTAAAATAAATGCAATGAATTTTCACAGTAGCTTTTCGCTTTAATATCTACGTATGGAGTAGCTATCTCTTGCTCTTAGTTTATAAATAGAGTTAAAACCATACAACATAATTTAAAAATTTTTGACTTTCCAATAGTTTAAGAAAATACTTGTTTAACTGGCTCTTGGAGAAAAACTTTTACACAATTCACGAATTTCTTAACTTCAAATGTTCTTTATATTAAAACTAGCTTTCGCCCGCGGCCCGCCCGTGTCAATGTCTCGGGAATAGTACGCACTCCAGAGAACTTGTATGCAAAATTTCATAATGATCGGTTAAGTAGTTACGGCGTGAAAGCGTAACAAACAAACAAACTCACTTTCGCGTTTATAATATTAGTAAGGACGTAAGGATTGATGTAGTTCAATTATATATAGCGAAATTTAGATTTTTTAAATTAATAATTAATATTATTGACAGAAGTACGTAGGCCAAATCCTGTGTCTGCTCCGGCTAAGTATGGCTCCGGTAGTACAGAGAGGGTTATGCCTCTGCAGTGGAGACTAAAAAGACCTGATGATGATGATGATTATTGACAGACATAAATTGATAATTTTGATATTATTGTATGTAATAATATATTAATTATAAATTCTATCTTTAATGGCTGTGAAATAAACCTCTGTAACACCAATTTTTATACCCTATTCATATACAAAATAAACGTATTCTATTCTAATTATTAATATGGTTTACCTCGGCTTCTTTTGCTGGTTTAATCGTTCATGAGATCCAGTCTTTTGTCAACATATTCATTGTCTTCAGCGCTGTGTCTTTGTTCACACAATAATACATCAGCTGAGCTATGAAACTTATAAGATAAAACATTTAGTGATTATTGTCGCAAAATGTTTACATTTCAAATACAAGTTAAAATATGAACTTATGAACAGCTTTCAAAGAATACATTGTTTGATCAGACTAAACCTTTGTCGAAAACTACTAAATAATTTATCATTTAAAATCGATATTCACAGACTTAAGCATTTCATCCATGTCTGGAATCTAACGCAAATTAATTTTGGGTGACGGTTGAGGTGTTTTATTAATATATTAGTATTTGTATCTCCTTTTATTTCAGAAGTGTTACTCCGGTCCCTTGAGACGCTTGCGTCGGGATTCCAACACGTAGAGGCCCTTTGGAGAGGTTGATTTAATGTTGGTCTCCGGCCAGAACCCGTTCCTCGAAATATCAATGTGTGATGTCCTTGAACAGGTCTTGGCCGGAGAGGGAATTATTGCATTAAAAAAAGAGAAATTAGTGAGTTATGGGATGGAAATGGTGCTGGACTTGTGCTTGGTTATTACAATGGATCGGGTACCTGCCATAATCGTGATAACCGATATAATTGGGCAGTGGTGGCTTGCCGCCTACTAGATCGAACCCTCAAACTAGCCGACGATTATTGCCAGCAAAGGGGGCAACACCGGTGCAAGCTCAGGGGTGTCAAAAGGTGTGTTGCGCTTTTCTTAGAGTCGAGAGTCCCCTGCGAACCCCCTTGGATTTCCACCCTGGCCGATGAAGACACGTCGGGGGCGTGGGCTCTAACCCACTCTCTGGAGCACCAACTGCCCTGTGGCTTTATTGATATATGATTATATAGTATTACTAGCTATCTCGGCGAACTTCGTTTCACTATAAGATAAAAACCGGGACAAAATTACAGATAGTTCCGAAGTTTGATCAAAATCGGTTCAGTAGTTTCAGAGTTTATCCCAAACATTCATTATATACATTTATATAGATTATTAAATTCTCATTGCTCAATGAAGTTGCGGGTTCTTACATAAGTTATTTGGCTAATCTAGCTAGAGTGCCTGAACCCTCGTCTTCGTGTAGGTAATAAACGATCGGTGTCATAAGCCAAAGCTTTCCAGCCTTTTTTAAAGTGATATTATGTAGTAACAAAACTGTAACATCCCAGTCCTAGCTAATGTTATAAATGCGAAATTGAGAATTGAGATTTTTTTTTACTAAATCTTGCAGTAGGCATTTTTCTCCTATCTCATCTGATGTTAAGTGACGATGAAGACGAGGATGTTACATGCCTATCCAAGAGATACCCATTTATTCAACTTTTGAATGTCCCGGGACTGTACTTGCCTGGGAATATACAACGTGATTTTGAACCCCCTAGCTATATTGAAATCTGGGAATCACAATCCTTAATGGAATACAGAATTGCAAGAAAAATAGGTAAAAAACGAAAAAGAAAATTAGGGTTCCTATACAAAGTCGCCAATCAACTGGACGAATTTCTATGAAAGGTTAAATTTATTTTTTCGTTTTTCGCCTTTTTTTCTTACAATTCTGTATTCCATTAGGGATTCTGATTCCCAGATTTCAATATAGCTAGGGGGTTCAAAATCACGCTGTCGACGCAGACAGTTCATTCCACACCATAGCTACTTGAACACCTTATTTTATTGTTTGATTGTTATTCGGAACACTGATCATTATGTGTTTTGCATATACACTTTCTGGGGTACGGACTAGGCACGAAAGAAGGATATGGTTAATATTATTAAAACTTACGCTAGATATTAGAGTATTTTTAATCGGAAAAAGCCAACAGTTTCAGCCTAGTCAGTAGGCCATATTCAGGGCGAGTGTCAAGCAAGGACGTCCCGGCGCGGCCGTCAGATGATCATAAGGATGGTACTTTCATAATATAAAATTTGGCGAGCTCCGTGGCGCAGTGGTTAACACGTATGCCTGCGACATGTGGGTGCCCGGGTTCGATCCCCGGTCAGGTCAAAATGGAAAATGATCTTTTTCAGATTGGCCAGGGTCTTGGATGTTTATCTATATATGTATTTGTTATAAAATATAGTATCGTTGAGTTAGTTAATCATAACACAAGCCTCGAACTTACTTTGGGGATAGCTCAATCTGTGTGATTTGTCCGTATATACGTTTATATATTAAAAGTACTGTTCCCGAACATTATTGCGAGTGGAGCCACCGCCGCTAGTTTATGATATTCCCGTTATAAATAAATATGAAAAGGTTTCAAAACCTTTCGTTAATTCCCAACATCATCAATATTTCAAGTAACTATCAGAGTTCGAATTTTCACTAAACTGGGCTAACCTGTCGCGAGCTGAATATTTATGTTAAAAGGCACGTTGGAGTGATCGCCGCCATTTTAATTGCTAAACACGGCCGAACTGGCGGTAACCGGTTTTAGATAGTTTGCCCGAGTTTTAGATCATATGGCATGTGGTAACAAGTGAAAAGGTTTGTGATTTAAATAATAAATTAGTTTGTCTTCATCATTACAGCCGTAAATGTTCACTGCTGGACAAAAGCCTCTCCCAAGGATACGTCATTCTATAAGAGGATACTGCCATACTCACCACGCTTGGCAAACGGGTTGGTGAACGCAGTATATTTGGCTTAGGAGTATATCAGTTCCGACGCTGCTGCCCATCGAAACCCTTTTTAAGCTAGGAAAAGGAAGGAGTTATTAAGCTGGGTAACCAGGATAAAGGTATTTGGGATACTACACACTCGGATGGATTAGGGAAGAGTAAGCAGCAGCTCGGGGAGCCAGGCAGGCACCCGTAGCCATGTTTGCAACTACCGGACAGGCAGTTGAGCATAGCACCCCCTGACCCAGTTTGTCTTACTACATGCTAAATGTGGCTTTGGCTAGGTTTATAAGACCTAAAAGCTCTGTCAGGCCCGCAAGGGAAGAGGACGTAATAGTATGTATGGATTTATGTATGTTATGGTACTACTTTGGGTTAGGGTGGTCATGTACAAACAATTTAAATAAAATAAATAAATAAATATATACGGACAAATCACACAGATTGAGCTAGCCCCAAAGTAAGTTCGAGACTTGTGTTATGGGATACTAACTCAACGATACTATATTTTATAACAAATACATATATAGATACACATCCAAGACCCAGGCCAATCTGAAAAAGATCATTTTCCATCTTGACCTGGCCGGGGATCGAACCCGGTCACTCCGTGTCGCAGGCTGGCGTGTTGACCGCTGCACCACGGAGCTAGTCAATTTCAAATATTTTTAAACTTATCTTTTGTAGATGGTTTACTAATACGTAAAATGGATTAGGTAATCCTTGACGTCTGACAAAAACGGCAATTATCTTAACCTTTTTAAGAAGAGCTAGGCCCTAAATGTGTTTTTTTCACTAAACGGTAACTACACAAAGATTAAAAAAATTTAGTAAAAGATTAAGCAAATAATTCGTGAAAAAACTGAGGGTTAAAAACATAAAATCATACTTAAAAATGAAGAGCGATAAAAAGCTACTCCATACTAATTGAAGTTAAGAGGTGCTGCGCAAGCTCTCCGGTAAAAAAGTTTAATGAAACTGCATCCAGCCGGAGAGCTCTCCTAAAACAACAAAATAATTTTTTTATCTCGAAATGTTGAGCGTATTTTGTGGAAATTTGTATTTAAAATTTAGTATTGAGTTCTTCACTTCTGAGTTAAAATATGTTGAATGAACCACAGCAATGACTACAGCGTTATATGTTAATTTGATTATTAGGCCTTTACAACAAGGCTAAGGGCAAAAATGGACTATAGTTTTACGTGATAACGGTGGAACGCTGAGGCTTATCCTGCCTCTCTATTGCTTGCTCCGCGCTCTCGCTTGCACACAGAACGTGATACGTTGACGTTTTTCGTACGTGCAGCCGGCGTTGATCGATTTATAAGACGTTACTAGCTGTTGCCCGCGAATTCGCCCGCGTTAGTGTCGATCCCTCGGTCCTATCCAGGGTCTCAAACTACCCCCATACCAAATTTCATCCAAATTGGTTCAATGGTTGAAGCGTGAAAAGAAGACAGACACTGTCTGTCTGTCTTCTTTTCACGGTGGACAAAATCAAAAATATTTTTTGCTTTCAATATTTTGTCTGTACATTTAGAAATTGTGTCTGAAATGGATAGAGGGACATTTAATAAGAATTAAGTGTCACTATATATTTCAGTCAAAAATTCTAAATGTACAGACAAAATATTTTTACTAGTTTATTATATGTATAGATATGTATAGATTAGATGGGCCAGGACCAATTGAGGCCAGGGGGAAGATGCTCTTGTAGGGTGGTGAAATTTGCTGTAGTGTGATCACTCTCCCACAGCTTCATCCGATGAAAAAGTGCTCATGAAAAGAACTCTTTTCAGATGTTGTCCATTTTGATCAAATATGTCTTCATTTTTCTATTCCTTTTTAAACTTTTTGTAAATATTATAATGCGTAAATCAAACTTACTTTTTGTCATCATATCGTATGTCATGGTCAGCAAGAATCCTATAAAAATCTTAAATGTTTAATTTTAAATTCTTAAGCCAGTCTTCGGCTGCTGCCGAAAAGGAGTGGAGTTCGTTAAGGCCTCCAGGGAAACCATAAAGATATATATATAGCCATAGTGTGGGCACTCTTCGACAATATGCCACAAAGTTTGTTCTCTGGCACCACAGTCACATTCTGGAGAGTCTTTGCAACCCTACTTATAGAGGTGATGATTTGACCGTCCATATCCTGTTCGGAATCAGTTCAATTTTACCCACTCATCAAAGCCTGCCGGTTTTTTCGTTGGGTCCAGGATAAAATTTTACCTTAGTTGAATTTATAAAACCCGAAAATCCGAGCTAAGCCAGCTACCCGGTACTAATAACTCAGTTGATTGGCTTTGTAATGCTTTGTGCAAATGGGGACATCAAGCCAAGTAAGTTCCAACCAGATGTGTACACGGACAAATAACACAGATTGATCTAGATTGTGAAGTTGGATACTTAACCAACGATACTATATTTCACAAAAGATTCATAGAATATTCCCAAGTCACGAGCCAATGAAAAAATAGGTTCATATAATTATGTATATAAACGGGACTTAGCACGAACCTTTTTATAATTAAAACAAATAATAAAAAGGTTCGTGCTAAGTCCCGTTTATATACATAATTTATGTGTTTAAAGCGCGAAAGTTTAAATAAGAAAATAGGTTCATTTTCGATCCAAGATGGCGAGCCGTGGCGCAGTGGTTAACACGCCAGCCTGCGACATGTGGGTGCCCGGGTTCGATTCTCGTTCTGGTCATGATGGAAAACGATTTTTTTAAGATTGACCTAGGTCTTGGATGTTGATCTATATAAGTGTCTATTACAAATTACAGTATCGTTGAGTTAGTATCCTGCGACACAAGTTCACAACTTACTGTGACGCTAGCTCAATTTGTGTAATATGTCCCTATGTATCTATTTATTTAAGTATTTAAAATATGTGTAAAAAGTTAGGATTGTTAGCTATTATGTGAGGTAGGTGTAGGAGATAGCCTTTATTTTGTCTAGAGAGAGTAGCGTACTGTGATATTTTACTTGATAGGGGCAGATCCAAATAAAATTCAGTAAAAATGTTTTTTCGTTACATCGTCGTCTATTCCTTAGTTTAAGCACATACAGAAGGGAATACAATTTGGCAATGTTGCCACACGTATAGTTTAATCTGGTGTCAGAGTTGTTCGGAACCGCCTCTCGGCCTCTGGCGTGATGCCTTTAACGACTACCAGATGGCAGCCAGGACTAACGGTTTAACGTATTTACGTACGTAACGTATTTATCGTAACATTTTATTATAAGATAATCATGATTCAAGGCTGCAATGTCCTAATCAAACTGGATACAACTTAACAAAGTATGCTTCCCGTAGGAATCGAACCCACGACCCCCGGGTCTACAGGCAAACGCCTTAACGATTGGACCACGGAGGCAATTATTATAGATAATAATAAAAAAGACGTGTGGCACTCGGGGACTGCCGCGGTTATTGCATAGCATTTTTTATCTACTTATGCAATTATAACTATTTATTTATTTTATTTATGCAGTAACTCGTTACTGTAACTCACTGTTGACTTACTGTAACAGTAACTGTAACTTGGCAACTTAAGTTCACTTAACTCAACTCAACTCAACTCAACTCAACTCAACTCAACTCAACTCAACTCAACTCAACTCAACTCAACTCAACTCAACTCAACTCAACTCAACTCAACTCAACTCAACTCAACTCAACTCAACTCAACTCAACTCAACTCAACCCAACTCACCTCAACTCAACTCAACTCACTAAGTTAACTTACTGTTACTAAATTAACTCACTGTCACAGTAACTCCATTACTGTAACACTCCAACAGCAACTCCGTCGAGCGTGTCGAGACACCCAAGTCAAAGTATCACCGCTGTGCCGGTCGGAGTGGAGGGTTTTAGGTTTTTTCGTTACGGGATTTCTGGATTCGGTCTCCACGCTCAAGGGCCGCGATAGAAGCTATGCTAGCTTTAAAAACATTAATATCCTTGAATAGAAGGCATTTTGGCTAAGCTATTGATATTGGTTTCAATGTCAAAATTAAGGGAAATGCCATAAGGTTACGGAAATATAAGGGATTTTGTCCCGATAATTAGGGTACTGTTCCCGAGAGCTGAACATCAACAAAAGCGGAGCTGCGGGAAGTTTTCCCCTTCTGCCGGGGCCCGGCGGAGGTGGCATGGCCAGACATTTGTTCTCATAAGTTTTATATTATCTGCAACATAGCAGTCTTGACATCATCATCCTACACGTCGACTGAGTCGTTGGCAAAAAGTAATTTATAGTTTTTTACAAATATTCAATATGCAAATCTGTAAAAAGGTCTGTTGTATAATGTTTAGTAAGCCCTTTGTCAGACTAGGACAAACAACTTAAGCTGATGATTAAAATGAATTTAGGTTAAATTTTAGACATACATTTGGTATTTCTCAAATTCAAGTTCAAAACGTTTATTGAATATACGTCATTTAGACTCTTATTAATTGTCATACATTTTCAACTGAGACTTTGTTGACGTCAGTAATTACTTATGGCTAAGTTAAATGCAGGATCTAAGTTTCGAATGGTTGAAGGGATTCCCCCTTCAACCATTCGAAACTTAGATCCTGCAATCCCTTAAATAATGAGTAGAGCTATTATTTTTGTAGCTTTAGACAAAGGTTTACGTCGGATAAAACATAATGTATTCTATGAAAGACACTCAAATGTTTAATATTTGATTCTATGAATTACAAATCAGAGGAATTATGTTTTGTTGTTCAGTGTTACAGGAAATAAATATCTCTAAAACTTCTTTTGAAAGAATAATGAATATGGCTTATAAGGGTTTCGTATGACATTTTTGATTCAAACGGACAACATCTGAAACGAATTCATTTCATGAACATTTTTCAATAATTAGAATCAGAAAAAGAAAGGATCGGATAAAGCTGTGGGAGAGTGACCACACTACAACAAATTCCATCACACTACAAGACTGTCTTCCCCCTGGCCACAATCTGTCTTGGCCCATCTGAAGGTCGCTCAATAGATTGCAAACGCTGGTGGGTCGGTGCAAAGACAATCTGGCCAAGTGGGGAATGATGGAAACTTCGCAAAACGTGTGCGCGTGTGGACACTCTCCTCAACTATGGCGCACCGCCTCTCATGAACAGGGTGCATGATTATCTGCACTCTGGGCGACCTCCTTACAGCATCTAAAGAAAGCATAAAATGGCCTATTATTGCTGGGCTGAAAAATATATTGTAACTAAAGTACCTTCTAGGCGAAAAGAAAGAAGAAAGAAAACAAATAAAAGCAATGCATCCATTTTCAAGTGCAACTAAAAAATATATATCATCATCAAAATGTATGTGAGAGCAACGCTCTTGTCGGTGGAGCTTCCTCCATCTTAGTCTATTCTCTGTCAGTCTTTTCACATCCTGGTACGAAACACTTTCCACTTTCTCCTTTATCTGTTTAAAATAACTGTGTCTGGGCTTTTCTCTCCCACTCCTTCCCTCTATTTTGCCTTCTATAATAGTTTTCATAAACTGATCGTGTCTCAACAAGTGCCCTATCATATTACCTCTTCAGTTGAAATAGATCTTTTTTCTCCTACTCTATTTAAAACCTCTTCGTTAGTTATTATATTATATAGATAGATATAAGAATAGAGAAAATCAGTATTTTCCTTCTGTGTTAAGGTCCACGTCTCGCAGCTGTAAAGAGCAATGCTCCAGATGTACACCTTAATAAGCCGTTTTCGAACAAAATCATAGTCATTAGGAACAAAATTGCAAGCGGAAGAAAACATAAACTTCATAGATAAATACAGATTTAAAAAAATCGCGATGGTAACGACATGGGTCCTTACCAATTTGTTTGGTTAAAAAACGGACAAAACTCAATGGCAAGACGTTCAATAGAAAAACGTGTGAAGCTCACAGGTGTTCTTGATGTGAACAGTACACTACGTAGGATACATTGATTATAAATGATTAAAAGTAATGATTGTGTTTCAAATATTTTTTTACAGTGCAGGCTGTGTTCTTGTTAAATTTTTACTATATTATATTCTCAGAAATATAATCTAGGTAGAAGAAGTGTTTAAAATAAAATTATGTTAAAACTTTGGATTTGCTGCAGATAAATTTCCACCTAAGTATTTTTCTTATCCGGGATTATATCGTAATTGGTACAGCATATGTTAACGCATTCAATAAAATTTTAAACGTACACACCGGTTGAGTACGATTGAAATCTAAAGCTTGACGCTATATTTTTTCTTTTTTACAGACCAATATGGAAATCACTCCCATACTGGTCTTTGAAAAAAGAAAAAACGTAGAACGTACCAGCTGCTTCTATTACCGCGCAGGTCATAAAAGCTGATCGAGGGAATGGGCAAACAATTAACGAACCATGTTACCAGGCGATGCGGCTAGCAAACCATCACAATTTTGAACCCGTTATCCACCTCACGCCCACCATCATGCTAAACGTGGCGTTTAGCTCTGAGACCTGTTGACCCTGCAAGCGAAAAAACGTGATAGTATGTATGTATGTATCTTATATAGTAAGTATAACAAATGCGAACCAAAATTCAAAATTCAAAACGTTTATTCAGAAAATAGGCCTTTGCAGGCGCTTTTTCACGTCAAATCACATTTGAAAGGATCTAATTTAGTCATATTTATATTATTACTTAATGTGCAAAAGCTACAGACTACTAGCGTTTCGGAACCGACCACTGCAGAGAAGAAACGCCAAAAGAAACTCTTTTCAACAGTATTGGTCGCCTACTCGCCTGAAGGACTTTTTTATTTTATCATCTAATTTTATCATTTATCATCTAATTTCTTCATTTATCATTTTTTTTCATTTTATGATTACAATTTTTATTATATAGGTACATTATTATTTTTTGGAACATATTATGTTAGCGATCGAGTGTGCAATGATAATATTTTACATTATACACAGTAGTCTCAAAGAGGCCGAGCAGACCTGTCCCCCCAGCAGCACCCGTTCACGAGTTAAACTGCTTTTTAAACTTACTCCTACAACCACCTAACAACTACAATAACCTACAACTGCTTTTTACCTGAGATATCATTTTGAAGAAATAACACATCAATATTAGAATTCAGAGAAAAAGCTTCGTATCGAATTCAACACCTGGAAATATAACAATTGTTTTTTCGATTGGATCGCGTGACTAGGGGAACTTCGGAAACCATCTCAATATTATGTGCTTTGTACGAAGTAATATGTCTCCTTGAACACCGTATTCGTCTTCGCGAATTTTTCTGAATTATAATGCTAGAAGGAATAATATTATCTTTAAGAAATAACTGTAAGTAAATTGACAGAGTTTCTCTTTACACAAAGACTCTGAAAACAGTGGTATTTTTTTTTTTATTATATAGGACGGCAAACGAGCAAGCGAGTCACCTGATGGTAAGCGACCAACACTGCTCATGGACAACTGCAACACCAGGGTGTGACAGGAGCGTTACCCGCCTTTCAAGGAGTTGGGGAAAGGACATGGGGGGAGGAAATGGGGGAAGGATGGGCCTCCGGCTCTCTCACTCACCGAACGAAGCATAGAAGCATGGTAAGAAAGGAAGTTTTATAATATTACATAATTATGTCATAAGGACCATACAGACAGAAAACGTTTACATACATGTATGTTTAAAATATGAAATGATGGTTAGGGATGTCATCCTCAAACTGTCTGTCCGGTGGTTGTAGATATGGCATCGGGTACTGAGCTTCTACTTGCTTTTCTCCCTTTCATCCGAGTGAGAAGTGTCCCAATACCTTTCCCCTTCCAAATCCAACATATTCCTATCCTTCTCCAGCTTTAAGAAGCCAAAGGGTTTCTTTGGTAGTTTCTTTGGCTTTCTCAAGCCAAAGAAACTGCACTCGCCAACCCGCCTGCCAAGCGGGTGAGTATGGCAGTCCATACTCACCCTTTTGGCAGGCGGGTTGGCGAGTGCAGTTTCTTTGGCTTGACAAAGCCAAAGAAACTATGATTGTTTGTTCAAACAAACAATCCTTGGGGGAGGTCTTTGTCCAGTAATAGACTTTTTACGGCTGTATGATGAAATTGAAACACTAATTGGCCTCGCATTATTTTGTATACATACCTAAATATATTTTTCATCATTGCAAGTTAATAGTCGTGGATAGTCAGTCGTGGTAGAGCCACGCTACCGGCAAAATGAATTGCTAGTAGCATGACTGGGCCGGCTCGTCCGGGTAAGTACCACACTTTCACAGGAAATCGACGTCTGAGTAGAAGCTTTACCGCTTCTATGCTTCGTTCGGTGAGTGAGAGAGCCGGAGGCCCATCATTTCCCTTCCCTCGCCATTTCCTTCCCCCAACTACTTGAAAGGCCGACAATGCACCTGTCACACCCTGTTGTAGCAGTTGTCCATGGGCAGCGGTGATCACTTACCATCAGCCCGCATGCTCGTTTGCCGTCCTACAACATTAAAAAAAATAATAAGGAGCTTCTAAAAAGAAACGAACACGACTATTATATGACAGTAAATAATGGAGTAGTTTACAAATTTATTTCTTCATTTTACACACTAGTGAAGGATCTTCTATTGTGCAGGTTAAATCAAGGTGTTTTTCTTGATTGGAAACACATTGAAATTACCGTACCTACTTGGGTCAGATTGGTCTACAAACTTAGAGGTATAGATCGGGCCGAGCGACGTTTGAACCCGGGACCTAATGCTTAAATGTCAAGCTCCTATGTAAACCACTTACCCCTACTACTCCGTCTATTTCTAGCACATACTATCACACTGCAGGGCAAAGGCTATTTATACTTTATATACTAATGTTATTATATATTGGAAATAAAACAAAAAAGAATTATTTCCGTGTAAACTAAATATATTTTATTTAGTCGCTCACATAACACAATACAGAAAATCAACAAGACAGTTAAATCTTTTTTTCTATATCTATATCTATACTATCTATACTAATATTATAAAGAAGAAAGATTTGATTGTTTGTTTGTTTGTTTGCATCGAATAGACTCTGAAACTACTAAACCGATTTGCAAAATTCTTTCTCCATTAGAATCCTACGTTATCCCTGATGAACATAGGCTATTTAAATACCTATATCTTCCCGTGCGAAGCCGGGACCAGCCGCTAGTTCAATAATAAAACAATAAAACATCAACCTACTTAGTTATAATTTGCCATATAAATCTCATTATTATAAACATGGAAGTTTCTAACTCAATTAAGCTTCGACCACCCAAAACCAAGCAGATACATCTTAATATATATAAATCTCGTGTCACAATGTTTGTCCTCAATGGACTCCTAAACCACTTAACCGATTATAATAAAATTCGCACACCATGTGCAGTTCGATCCAACTTGAGAGATAGGATAGTTTTTAACTTATGGCGAAACGAAGTTCGCCGGGGCAGCTAGTAAATACGTAAGTATGTAGATAGATAAGTCATTTAGGACTTGACTCTTGATCTAATTGAATCGTATAATACCGAAATGAGCTTTGTACATAAAACTAATTTCGGGATTATATGATAGACAAGCCGACAAACCGAGTTATATTAAAATTGACAAAAAAAATCCGTAACTGATTGGTTGTCTAGAAAATGTAACAATTATATTTTATCTTTATAAAATACTAGCTTTCGCCCGCGGCTCCGCCCGCGTCAATGTCGATCCCTCGGGAGTAGTACTTTTTCCCGGGACAAAAGGTAGCCTATGCCCTTCTCCGTACTCCAGAGAACTTGTATGCATAATTTCATAATGATCGGTTCAGTAGTTACGACGTGAAAGTGTAACAAACAAACAAACAAACAAACTCACTTTTGCATTTATAATATTAGTAAGGATTCGGGAACATCAAAATTGTATGTTCGTCATTATATTAGGCTTATCCATTTCCGCCCAGTCTCCGCTCAGATTGTTCGTATAATGCGACATGAGAATATTCATGCAAATGTAAATTTAAATGGCGATCAGCCGCCGCTGACTGCTGATGGTAATGAATCACCGGTGACGCTCATCACGCAGCTACGGTTGTAATAGCTACTAATTCTCTGTAATATTCAGGTAAAACCTACGTAAAATAATTGCGTTGAGGATAAAGTATGAAAAGAATTGAGTAAGATTCTCCAAAAACAAAACCGGCCAAGCGCAAGTCGGACTCGTGCACGAAAGGTTCCGTACCGTTAACTATAAAAACGGCAAAAAAGTCGAATATTGTTTGAACAAGTTTCATTTTGCGGTTGACTCCATTCATTTTGTTCGGCCGACTGTAACTAAATAAGTTGGTCGAGTTGTATAAACATAACTATCTATGATCCGAGACCGACGGTCTCGGATCATATATACCTCAAAGTATGTACTTTCAGGTATATACCACATTTTTAAAAGTTATAGTCCGGTAGCGCTAGGTTTTGAGGTTTCAAAAATGCTAAATATTTTGTTTTTCTACATATATTCTCCAAACCATATCCTATGGCCTAATATATGTACTTGTGTCACTTTTTGAATGTGCGTAGGTGGAAATTTAGGTATTTTTATTTTTGAGCTTTATCGGATGAAAAGAAAATTAAGCATCAAAATTTTCTTTCCATGATGATTATTAGATAATAACGTATGTAAATTGGCTTTTTGTGTGTTCTCGGACCAGTGGAATACGGTTATTTTACCAGTACCAATCAAGCTGGTTAAATGGCTCAAAAAGAATATTAATCAAGATAAAAAAGGTATTAGCGATTTAGAACACAGATATCTGTTGTTCAAAATATTTTGTGTCGAATTGATCCCGTGCATTTTTCGTTATTTATTTTTTTTCCTTTAATATGCTATAAAAGTCAGAAAAAAAATTAAAGTTATTAGAGTTCACGCCTTTAATATTATTTAATTGCAATAAAACGCTATTCATAATTTGTGTAATATTTATCAATAGAATCTTTAAAAAAATAAACTTTTCAACTCATTCACTTTTAAAACGCGCGCGCTCAGTAACTAGCAGAGGCCGCGTAAGTACTAGTAGTTATTCAGTTCCAAGGCTAGAATACAATACATTCAATCTCCGCCTTTATTTCTTGAGCTTTAGATTCGAATTTAGATTGACCACTCAGTGGAATGGTGTGCCTAAAATAAGTTGAATGAAAATAATAGTGTGAGTTTGTTTATAGTCCTCATTCATTTTGTAAATGTGTACCAATTTTTTTAATGCAGCACGCACGAGTTACCTTCCACACCTGTGTGTTTCACAGGCGCAGAGCGGCATTTCTCTGTTAGGATTCGGCGCGAGTTGCAAGTTGCAACATGTTTTTTTACATATTAAATTTTTTTAAGGAGTGAGATTAGCCCAGTGTAAGCATCATTATCGCTTACGCATGTTAATACAACCACGGGCGTGGACCCGCTGAAATGAATGGGTGACCGCAAGTGGCATACAAATAATCCGAGCTCCACCGTACTATGGAAAGCACGTTAACCCGTTGAACCCGGTTGTCATCATTAATGGCAGTCGTTAAGGTTTGTCAGATGCCTTTAGGTAGCTTGGAAAGTCACCAGTGTTGGCCCCTTACACATATAAAACAAAATGTCTGCGCACACCGCGCATCATGACAACCGTTTTGATGCGTGATTAGACGATAGGGTTGCCTACCAACAGTTTTTGAGCTGATTTTAACATCATTTGGTTCATGAAAATATTCAATTTTGACAAAAAAAATGTATCTCTGCTGATTTCACACTTATAAAGTATTGAACTAGTAATTTATTTAGAAAATTGAGAATCATCTGTCATATAAAATCTGTATAAAAGGTTACTGGAACATGAGTTATCCAATAAACGGTGTTTATCTTGATGCTTTGTATCATAGACATTAGCAGAGTAGGTATTTTATATGTGTCAGATATTAATTTCAGCCGCAGATCGCAGAAACAAAAGGTATATGACAAAAAGCGGACATCATGATGCCATGTGTCCGTAGAAATAAGAAAAAGTAGCTTTTTTAAAGTCATCAAAAATGGAGTCTGAAGGTTCTTAAATTTCTCACAAACCTTTTATATTGTTTTTTTTTAAATTACTTATTGTTGGTTTGAGGGGATTCACACTTCTATCTCTTCATTCTAAGGTTTGTGCCAAATTATCTTATATGCAATGTGATACATACAAAATGCGCGCGCATTTTGTATGTATCACAATTTTTTTAAAGTGTTTTTTATTTATACCTATTTTTCTTATTTTTTTAAAACCTATATATAAGGCTGTATATAGCTCGAAGAAATTCACACTCGGAATATTCAAATTTTCTCTTTAATATATTGTTGTCTTTCTTCTAATTTTATTAATATTTTTTGCGTCTACGAGAATTTTCGACTAGGCGTTCTTTAAAAAAAAAAATTATTAACCGACTTCAAAAAAGAAGGAGGTTATCAATTCAACTGTATGTTTTTATTTTATTTTTTATGTTTTTTTTTTTACTAAATATTGAATTAGGCATTTGTCTCCCATCTCACCTGATGGTAAGTGACGATGAAGACGAGGATGTTACATGCCTATCCAAGAGATACCCATTTATTCTACTTTTGTATTATGTATGTTTGTAACGCGATATCTTCGCCAATTGTAAACCGATTTTGATGTTACTTTTTTATTTAAAAGCCTTTACTACCAAGTTGGTCACATTTTAATGTGGTGAAAATAAAATGAAGAACTTTGGATATATGGAAGAAACTCCTAAAATAAAATATAAGTACTTTTTTTTATTTAATTATTAGGTATGTATTGAGAATCTTCTACCAATTTATTCGTATAACCAATGATTATTATATAACAAATAATCGATTTTTTAAATTTTATAATAATGAAACGGTATAATAAAGGTTTGTTATGTAGAATACCTAATTGTTATAATAAAAGAGTTTAGTTTTTTAAACTTATATCTTTCGATTTTTATCTGACTTGATACTTATACTGAGCAAAATTATATATTTCGTTGATATTTATCTTAAAATATATATATTTTGTGTTTATATGTTATATTACTTACCCCTAGATTAGTGTTATGTTTGGAATATGTTCAAACTGCGAACAGCAGGTATTATTATAAAGATTTTGTGGGCTATTATAGCGTAGGTAGTTTCGTTTTTGTATCTGTTACTTATATATATTGGGATACATGATTGGGAGTGATGTATCTGTTACGAAGGTTACTACGTAATGCACATTTAGTAATCTGTGGCAGAAGTTGGGCTAAATATCAATAGTTAAGACTCGAGATATGCGAAACGGGATAGTCCACTGTATATATGGTGGGGAGGTGCGGAGAGTATATGAATTTGCCTACCTCGGAAGTGTTGTATCGTGCTCGGGTGGAACGGATTCGGAACGTCCGTATCCGTTCCACCCGTCACATGTCGCATAAACAAAGTAAAATGTGCCTTTGCGAGTCTCCGCTGCGTATGGCGATCCAGACATCTTTCTAAGAGAGCGAAACTAAAAATATATCATTTCCAATATTAAATCGGCGCTGCTATACGGATGCGAAACTAAGAAAGTGTTTGAAGAACTAACACCAGATCCAGGTCTTTGTATATCGCTGCCTGCAACACATAATGGAGATCTTCTAACCAGATACTGTTCTTTCAAACGGAGACTTATGGAGACTATGCCATGAAGAACCCATAGACGTGCAGATCCACCGACGTAAATGACGTTGAATCGGCCACACGTTGCACCGTCCACACAAACACATTCCCAGAAGAGCTTTGATTGGAACCCACAAGGCAAGTATAATATAAAATAGTGTACAAGGCCTGGACGCCCTAAACAAACGTGGTACCGCACTGTCCTAGCGGAGGCAAAAACGTAGCGAAATCAAAAACGTAGAGTGGAATTTTGTTTACCCTTTGCGCCGAAAGTATTTTTTTAGATACAGAATTAGAAAAAGATTTGTTGTTATAGCTGTGTCGTAACATTTCAACGTCTCTACTTATGGCGGTTCAAAAGATACAGTACAGCCCTTTAGCAGACGGGCAGATGGATGGCATTTAAGGCACGCTAGCTTATATAGAGATATAAAAAAAATTGTGTTAGGTAATTAAACACATCTTATGGATAAAATTTCTCGCAAACGACGGAATAAAAAGTATTCAATTGAAATAAGAAAAGATCGTTTTCAATAGACACAAATAAAACTTACTACAGACATACAAGTACATACATGAACTCTAAAAACATAACACTATTTTTTGGACAATCGTATCAACGCAAAAACCGCGGCCATTTATTCTAGACACCCTTGACTCTGTCTACCCCGTAAAGTTAAATACTTGATTCTGTATGTGTACATAAGTATACACATACTTGTAAAAATGGAAGAAAACACACAAAATTTTACCTTTAAATATTTTCGATACAAACTTTTAACCCCTATTTTGCATCCTTAGATGGTGAATTCTAAAAAACCGTGAAACACGTATTCAATTAAATGTTTTTAAAAGCATGTATCTCAATTTTTATCAAAATCGTTGCTGGTTTAACCATTTTCCATACAAACTTTCAAACCTTATTTCACCCCTTTAGGGTTAAAATTTTTCAAAATCCCGTCTTAGTGTGCTTAGCTGTCCAAATTTCACGTTTCTGCCATTACCGGTTAGGGTTGTGCGTGCGTCTATATGTCAGTCAGTCAGTGGGAACTTCTCCTTTTATATCAATATATGATTTAATTCATTGTTAAAAAATTGTTGAAATTAATATACTAGACTGATTTTAAAAATTATTTGGGTATTATTTTCATTATCAACGTGTATTAAGGGCTATATTTGATTACTTACTCTTAAAGTATTTTTGTACTGGAACTAACTTGTGATTTTTGACCTTGACAACCAAGTGACAACCCTATAGACGGCAAAAGACTCGTATTGACATAATAGACGTGGAAATGGTTCACTTGCATCAATTCAGTAATAATAATAACGCATCGACAAATACAAAAAAGATATGTACGAAAGTGAATACTTTGTACCTACGTATGTATGTAGGTAAGTATGTAGGTACATACCAATCACGTCTCTTACCTTTTACGGGATAGAAAGACATACGGGCTTATTTATGACGTGCGTGATTTATAAGATATTCGCACAATCCCTCAACTGGTTTGTCGGTCTGCGCGGGAAAAAAAGTACCTAAACATTCTATATCTCGCAATACCTATTTCCAAGGGCGTCGCCAGCCGATGGCGCAGGGGGGGGGCAAGTTGACTTTACCTACTACAATTCATACTTTTCTCATTCTCTATGAATGAGAAAAGTAGGTATGAATTGTAGGTAAAGTCGACAGCCCATGAAGCTTTTCACTTGTACTACGAGCCTTACATCTACAGCGATTGTAATAACAACAGTATCTTAGTACTAGACTTAGGACTTTGGTTGCATTATATTTGGCAACTTTTTTAGAATCTCTAGGGGGGGGGGGGGGGGGGGGGGTTCAGCTGCCCCTCCCTGCCCCCCCTTGGCGACGCCCTTGCCTATTTCGGTTAACTTACACCAACATGGAAAAATACATATATGTTACATGTCTAACAAGTAAGTAGGTAAGTAATAAAAAAACGTCTAAATGCTTCGAGATGAGGTAGGTACCAAGTGCCCTTGCGCTTCGCTTGACGATATCTATATTTTAGGTATAATAGTTAACGAGCGTGTGTGCGTTACGGACAATACGAATATCCACACGGCACGCGCGTCTCTTCGCGCTCATTGCCGCCGCCGCCCGGCGCGGCGCCATTTTTTTATCGTTTCAAACGTAGAAATTGTTTTTTGTATTTTATTACTTATGCTCTGCTTAAAAACGACACAAATTGATATTGTAAATCTTTCATGCATTAATGATTTTGAATATGTGAACTCTAATGTATTTAATTTTTTTTTCGAACGTTTTTGCCTTTAAAAAGACAAATAAATAAAAATCTCAAAAATCCATTGCGTAAACCGGCACTAATTTATTTATTATACATATTTAGGTGATCGGAAATGTGTTATATTATTATTTCATCTTTTAATTTTCTTTTGACAATGTTGTTACATACTGGTCCTATGTCAGTATACACAAGACAAAGACGGCACAAAATAGGTTTGCACACTACACAGGCTATCTTATATTCAATAGAGTTATATTTTTTAACTTAAATTCAATTTTGACAGCGTAGTTATGAATTAAATTTATTTTTCACATTTCATTAAATTCCGGGTAACGCACATATAAGATTCGACACAAAACGCAAAATTGTGTTTTTTAAATACAACAGCATCCTCAGGCAAAAAATAAGCCACTTTAGAGTTTTTGAAGGTTATGACCCCAAAATCGGCTAGCGCTATCGGACTATTAGTAATATTTCAAAAGTTACGGTGGGGGGACACCTCAAATTTTAACTTTGTATTAGATTATCTCAAGACTGGGGGGTTTGATCTACATAGTTTCAAAGCAGTTTTTGTTGCATTTTAAAAGATCTTTTCAACGATATCTTACACGTAGGAGTTAGTCCAATTTAATTTTTTAAATTCACTTTTCATTGTATTGGAAGGGGGCTGAAAAAAAGACACATTTTTTCATAATTTTGAAAACCAACTTTTGGAACTTCCATTATCTCTCCACCAAGTTTCTTGACAATCGGTGCAGTAGCGGCGGAATACGAGCCCGGACGGACGGAAGAATGTGTCAAAACTATAAGAATTCCTTGTGGACTACGGAACCCTAAAAACGGGTTACTCACGTGTTATTTAGTCGCGGTTGCAACTATAGTTTTGGACTCATTAGGAGCCTATTTTCAAGGCGAGATCCTGGCGAAATAGCACCTGAGTGACCCGTTATTATTCCAAAGTCTTTATCTCACGTTAGTTTCCATGCTATAATGTAAAAATTTATTAAGAGCCCGCCATAGGCCAGGCGGCGTGGCGGTACAAACGCGGATGGTCTAAACGCGCTGGCTACTTTGGATATTGTCGTTTTTTTAAGTATATTCAAAGGTTGTTCGAAAAAGATAAACACATGATGGCTGCCTTATCTGTAATGCAATTAAAATCAAAAGTTTTAAGGTTAATTTTAATGTATTTGGTGAATAATGCTGTATACCGAGTAAATAAGACGTGATTTGGACGCAACTTTGCAATTTTTTTCTATTGAGAAAATTTAACGCAATCGTTTTTTTGAGTCAGATAGTTACCAGGGTTAGTCCTAATCTTTGCTGCATTTTTATTTCAACTTGAGTATTTCATTATTATTGATATAAAAGACAATCATGTAAAGCAGTGTGAGGTAGTGCGGGCCCTTAATTATTGAACTTATTAAATTTAACAAAACGTTCCGTGGATACTTTCTTGGATGATTCATTGTGAACACTTGACGAAAAATGTTGCTGATGACTCTCTGTAACCATTTGACGAAGCATACTGCTGATGATCCTCTGTGACATTTTGACGAAGCCTGTTGCGAATAACCGTATGTATATTTTAAATTAATGGTGCATGAATAAAGAATTTTTATTATAGAATAAATGACTGAAGTATATATTTAACTCAAAGGTAAAATACTGTTTTAACTTCACGAGACATTTATTTCTTAGTAAATCTGTTCAAACAATATAAAGGTATTTGCAGCAGAGGCCGAAAGTAATAAAGTTGAATCAACACAGCTCGGCGCCCGTCTCCAAGTCGCACGACAAATAAATTGGACCTTCTTAACTCACTGATAGGTACTACATGTTTACCCATGTTAAATAGGTTATATGGGTTATGTAGGTTAAGCAACCCTGGGCGCAGTCTCCACTGGGATGGGTGACCGCAAGTGGCATAACAATATCTCGAGCTCCTCCGTGCTTCGGAAGGCACGTTAAAGCGTTGGACTAGGCTGTCATCATTGATGGCCGTTGTTAAGCTACCTCGGATACCTTAAGGCAGCTTGAAAATTCTGACACGAGTGTTGGCCACTTATACACGAAAAACAAACAAACTCCTTTTAAATAATCAGTTAATACCGTAAATGAACTTTTAACACAAATTATTTAGTCCCGTATACCTGAGAACTGGCTCTTTTCTCATCCCCAATGCATCCGAGCAAGAAGTATCCAAATTCCTTTATCCTTTCCCCTAGTCCAACAAACTCCTACCGAGATACGCCAAACACATAGAAAACGCCAATGTCCAGCGGTGGAATTCTTGCAAATGAGATTATGATAAACGGCTAACATGTATGTTATCTCTGTTTTCCACATAATACCACAATGGTAGCAATTAACCTATGTATCCTAATCCAAACTAATATTATAAATGCGAAAGTGAGTTTGTTTATTTGTTTGGTACACTTTCATGCCGTAACTACTGAACCGATCATCATGAAATTTTGCATACAAGTTCTCTGAAGTATGGAGAAGGACATAGGCTACCTTTTATCCCGGGAAAAGTACTATTCCCGAGGAACATTGACGCGGGCGGAGTCACGGGCGAAATTACCTCTTATACGTATTAAGGCTAACGTCAACTACCCGACTTTTACAAGTGGGTATTTGTAAAAGTCGGGTAGTTGTGTAGGTATGCTTACAAAAAGGTTTACTCAAAGAATAAGATTACTGTACCAGTAAGTTCGGAATGTATCTTATAAATAGTCTCTAGAATCCCACTTATAAATGCGAAAGTTTGTATGTTTGTTAATCACCAAAACGGCTGAACAGATTTTAAAATTTTATTTTACCTAGATCATCATCATCATCATTTCGAGTAGGTGTCACGGTCAATCGACCATGCACATGCACACCCTGGTGACAGAGTTCTTTGGAACCGCCTCTCGGCCTCTAACGTGGTTCCTTTAACGACTACCAGATGGCAGCCGGGACCAACGGCTTAACGTGCCTTCCGAAGCACGGAATCATCTTTATTATCAGACAATCAGGTGATTCAAGCCTGCAATGTCCTAACCAAACTGGAAACAACTAAACAAAGTATTCTTCCGATGGGAATCGAACCCACGATCCCCGGGTCAACTGGCAAACGCCTTAACCACTGGACCATGGAGGCTGTTCTAAATACCTAGATTACAAAACATAAGCTACACTGAATCCCAGAAAAAAAAAACTGTTTCCTCCGGAGCAACATTAATGTGAATGGAGACGCGGGTATATGTCACCGTGTTTTTACAATTTGAGTTCAACAAGACATTTATTTGCTTAGTAAATCATCAGACCTAGAATATAATTTTTACAGGTGAGCTAGTAATAAAGTTGAATAAACATAACTCGGCTGGGTCTCCCTGCTGCTTGACAAATAAATTACACCTTCCTGTCTCACCGAGAGATATGCTATCTTTATTAAAGATATACTGTTATATATTTGTGTCATATTTTTTTTTTTTTTTTTTTTTTTATTTATTTAACTTTATACACAATACAGTGTAAAGGCGGACTTAAAGCCAATGGCTTTTTCTACCAGTCAACCAACTGGGTGATGTGGATAATTGTCGGGGTAGTGCCAGTTTTAATTCATAAAAAGAAGAAATAAAACAAACTAGGATAATAAACTACATACAAATATACACGCTAGTAAATATTGTAGGAATAAACAATACATAAACTACATACATATTACGAATTATCTGACAGGCATTGTAGAAAATGAGCTTTCACTCTATTCTTAAATATTAAACGAGTTCGAGCCTTCCGAATATCTACCGGTAGTGCATTCCATAATTTTGTAGCACGAACAATAAAAGAGTTCTCAAAGAACCCACTCCGATGAACTGGCGTATGGAGGAGGAGACTGCTAGAAGAGCGAAGTACTCTGAAGTGGGTGTCACCCAGAAATTGAAATTTAGACTTGAGATATGCCGGAGTAGCGGGTTCAAAGAGGATAGAAAAGAGGATAGAGAGAGTGTGCAAATCCCGCCGTTGCCGTATTGGTAACCAATGAAGTTGGGAGCGATAAGCAGACACATGGTCATACTTACGCAATCCGAAGATAAAGCGGAGACAGTTGTTAAGAAGACGATCGAGTTTGTTAAGTCGATCGCTACTCAGGTCAGAGCAACACACGTCAGCATAATCGATTATCGGTAATACCAAAGCATTTATCAACATTGTTTTAGTAGTATCAGGAAGGAAGTTTTTTAAATTTATATAGCGACCGAAGTACCCCGGTTACCTTTTTGGATAATAAAGTGATTTGAGTCTCCCATCGAAGGTCAGTATCTATGTGCAATCCAAGGTCTTTAACACTAGTGGTAAATGGAACAACGTTGCCCTCAAAACAGATGGTAGGCTGAGAAACCAAATCAATACGTCGAATAAAATATGAACTACCAACTAATAAAGCCTGACATTTGCTTGGATTAACCCTCACTCCGTACCTACGTGACCAATCCCCAATGGACGACAGAGCAGTATTTACTTGTTGAACCGCTTCATCAATCTCATCTACCGCAGCTTGGGCATAAAGTTGCAGGTCATCGGCGTACAAATGATAGGAACACTGAAGATCTTTAGTAATAGAATCAATAAAAATAGAGAATAGAAGGGGAGAGAGAATGCCGCCTTGAGGAACGCCAGTGTCTTGTTCACACCAATTAGATGATGATTCTTCAACACAAACTGACTGCTGACGTCCTCGAAGATACGTGGAGAACCATTCTACAGCTGAAGAAGAAAATTTTAAATGAGAAAGCACAGATAGTAGTATGTCATGATTTACAGTGTTAAACGCGTTTGAAAAGTCTACTAATGCCAAAACTGTAACTTTAGAGTTTTCCATACCCTCTCTTATATCGTCCGTCACTTTTAGGAGCGCTGAAACCGTACTGTGCCCACGGCGAAAACCTGATTGATACATATTCAACAAGCCATTGCGATGAATATGTTGTGAAAGTTGATGATGGGCGGCAGCTTCAAGCACTTTTGACAGAAACGGAAGAATAGATATAGGGCGAAGGTCGCTAAGAAGTCGAGGGTGAGGGACTTTAGGGAGCGGACGGATAAAAGCTTTACGCCAAAGAGAAGGGAATTGTGCAGAAGAGAGAGAAAAGTTAATAATATGAGAAATTACTGGGAGGATTACGTCGAGAATAGGTTCAATCATTCGACGGCTGATCTTGTCGAAACCTACAGCCCTTGACTTTATAGACAAAAGTATTTTCCTGATATCATCTTCACTAACAGAGGAAAAATTAAATTCAATGACATCAGGGGAAGTTAATGAAGTGACATACGAAATAGTTGCCAATTTAGAGGTTTGGTCTAAAAGAGAAGAAGTGGTAAAGTGATTATTAATGTCATCTAACGTTATTGAAGAAGGAATCTCAAAAGTACGAGACTTACCAATACCTAGGGTCCCGAGAAACTTCCAGATATGCTACTACATTACTATCAATAAATAAACTTAAAGTAAATAAACTTATTAAAAAAACAATTACAAAAACTAACTTTGAAAATGCATTGTCCTATTTACAAAAAAAAAATATTTCTGAATTACTTTTCTGTGAAGACCCTAATTTATTAACTAACATTCTAATTCAAACTCTTTCAGAATCTCTAAAACAAAATTCCACATCGTCAAGAATTCCAAAAAATCAACGTACGGTTAAGCTATGGATGACCAAGGGTATTCTTAAATGTATCCAAAATCGAAATAAATTACAAAAAGAATCGCGTAAAGATCCTGAAAATAACATTAAAAAAATCACTTATACGAGGTACAGAAACTTTGTTAATAATCTAATTAAAAGAACTAAAAGAAATTATGAAAGGAATTTAATCAATAGTGCACTCAAAAACAACAAACTACTTTGGAAAAACATCAAATCATTAACTTACACTAATAAAACTAAAGGAACGAAACAAGAATTGATAGATCTAAAACCCTCGCCTCTTGAATCAGCTAACTATATAAATAATTATTTTGCGAAAATTGGTTATCAACTTGCCGAGGACATCCAATCTACTATAACTAATGATCATACGTATGAATACCTCCGAAATCTTCCCAGTCAACCCCAATCGTTCGTTTTGTTAAAAACGGATTGTGAGGAAGTTGACTCTATTATTAGGAACTTAAAATCAGAGAGTGCGCCGGGATGGGACAACGTTTCAACCCGGTATATTAAATATATAAAGGACGAAATAATCCCTGTTATAGTACATCTAGTTAATCTTTGTTTTGAAAAAGGTATTTTTCCCTCAATTCTCAAAGAATCCATCATCACTCCAATACACAAGGGTGGAAGTGGAGACGATATCAATAATTACAGGCCTATTTCAGTAATAACAGTTTTGGCAAAAATAATAGAAAAATTACTTAATATACGACTTACGAATTATCTTGATGCACATAATTTACTATCAGGCTCGCAATTTGGGTTCAGGAGGGGAATCTCCACTGAAGATGCTGTAACTTCCCTGACCCAAACTATAATTGAAAACGTAGATAAAGGTACGAAATGCTTAACATGCTTTATTGACCTTAAAAAAGCATTTGATACAGTCTCCATTTCCATCCTTCTGTCTAAATTAGAAAAAATCGGTGTAAGAGGCCAACAACTAAATATTTTCAGGGATTATCTATCGGACCGGATTCAGAAAGTAAAACTGGATGAGTGTGTAAGTGAGGGACTAAAAGTGACCCACGGCGTTCCGCAAGGAAGCGTACTGGGCCCAACCCTGTTTCTCATTTATATAAATGACCTGTGCAACATGACGCTACCGAATGCAAAAACTGTATCCTATGCAGACGACACTGCGATAGTGTTCACAGGTACTAACTGGGAAATCGTTCGCAAAAATGCTAAACACGGCATGGCCCAAGTAGCTACGTGGCTGAAACATAACCTCCTTACTTTAAATACACTAAAAACAAACTACATATGCTTCAGGATTTATAATAATACTCAACCACCAGATAATTTTGACATAAAAATCCACTCATGCCATCAAACTCAAAATTGTACCTGCCCCTCTATTACCAAATTAAATCATACGAAATACCTAGGTGTTATTGTGGATCAAAACCTCTCATGGTATCCCCAAATCGAACAACTGTCGGGAAGACTACGAAAATTTATATGGATGTTCAAGACCCTTAGACACATTGTTACACCAACACTTCTCAATAAAATCTATGTCTCTCTTGTACAATCAATAATCGTTTATTGTATATCGATCTGGGGTGGTGCCTACAAAACTAGATTCTTGGAGGCTGAAAGATCTCAACGCACTCTTTTGAAAGTAATGTACTTTAAAGACAGAACCTTTTCCACTACATCCCTGTATAATACCTGTGATTTATTAACAATTAGAAAATTATATTTACTCCAAATGACATTAAAAAAACACAAAAGTATACCCTATAACCCCCAAATAGCTAGTAGAAGAAGAAAAAACGTAGCAAGTGTTCCGTTTGCTAAGACTGAATACGCAAGAATTCAGTATTATAGCCGCTCTGCTGAAATATATAATAAAATAAATAAAGAATTAAATATATATAATAAACCATCCCATGAGTGTAAACTTACAATATCCACTTGGCTTAAAAAACTTACCTATGAAGAATTAGAGAGTTTTATCACTTCATAGTATTTGTAGAAACTTTACTTATAACACACACTTATACAAACACACACAACAATCCAGGCAGACACATACAACACACACACACACGCACACACGCGCGCGCGTTTACACACACACACACACACAGACACAACACACACACACCCACAAACACAAACACAACACACACACACACACACACACACACACACACACACACACACACACACACACACACACACACACACATATACATACACACACCCTCATACACTCACACTAATACAAACATAATAATATTATTATGTTTGTCAACATAATAATATTATTATGTTTGTCACATATGTGAGTACATACAAAAATTATTCCAAATCATTAAAATTTTTCTAGTTTGTAATTTTAGTTTATAGTTTTATGTTCTAAATATACTTTGCTATAGGTAGATTAATTATAAGAATTGTTATGGAAGAACGGAGCCTGCTGGTACAAGTATTCTATTACTTAAAAGTAGGCTCCAACATCTGTCTATGAAATGTATACAATTTACCTAAATAATTTTTTTTTTTTTTTTTTTATCAGCAGAAGAAGAAGAAGAAATGGTATCATGAATTAATCGGCGTTTAGCGTCACGAATCATCCGATTGCACCGATTCCTTGCAACCTTATACAAAGCCCAATTCTCGTCCGATCGATATTTTTTGAATCGCCAGAAAGCCCTATCTCTACGTCTCATAAACATTCTCACCCCTTGTGTTATCCATGGAGCAGGAGGACGCTTTAATTTAATTCTACGTACTGGTGCATGCCTATCATAAAGTTCATATCTTTAGGATGCGTTTCCACTGACGTGGAGTGGAGCAGAGAGGAGCTTAGCGGTGCATGAATTGACTAATCACAAGACTCAAAATCTGATTTCGAGTCTTGTGATTAACAAAGAATAAATAATGATTGACTTATTATAAAAAAAACTATTTCTGTTATATTTACGCACATATTCTTTTCCTTGATTACATAATAACTTCTTTTCAACATTAAATAACTCTTTTCAGAAGTTAAATTAAAAATAATCATTTTCGTGTTGTGTTTTGTGACTTGCGTGGCCTCCAATTTTTTAATCTCGATTAATTATGTAAGTATATAGCTCACTGCGGTGCCTCCTCTATAAAAAATATTACTTTTTCGTATATTATAAAATTCTGCAGTTAATATAAAAAAAAATATCTCGAGAAAACACCCAAAATGAAGCTGCGAGAGGAAAGCCAGTAAGATAAAACAGCTGGGATGGACAGCATTTGGTAATTCGTCGGGTCTTTTCGTCGCCCATACCCCAAAGTCTGAAGACTAAGGTCTTCTGTCAATGCGTCCTGCCTGTTATGACGTACGGATTCGAGACTTGGACACTCACGGTGCGACTAGTCTACAAATTCAAAGTCGCTCAGCGAGCTATTGATCTAAAGGATCGAATCAGGACTGAAGTGATCCAGCAGAGAACCAGAGTTACCGACATAGCCCAAAGAATTAGTAAGCTAAAGTGGCAATATGCGGACGGTTGCTGGCTGTGATTGGAGAAGAAAAGTTCAAGACTAACCTCAGTGGCGTGCCATGGGAGAGACTATGTCCAGCAGTGGACGAGTGTAGGTTGATTATGATGAATGAAGTTGCCAAAGTACGAGTCTGACTTGCAGACGGAGTGGTACGTACCTTCATACAATACTTTCTACAAAAAACGCCAATAACACGTTTTCGTAATTTTATTTTATTTATTTTCATTGTAGCTATAGCGGCAATAACTCTAGGCAACACATTCCAAACCCTATTTTCGCTAATTTGTTGTGGCATTTAAATTTAAATTTGTACAATGTTACAAATAAAATTAATTTGATAAGCGACTTTGAAAAATATTAGATTCTTAAATTTATTTTATTCTTGATTTAAGTGCGTTAACCCCTAACTTGCCTTAAGAGAAGCAATAAGGTGGTCTAGGATGTTATACACTCGAATAATGCCTATTCACTCTTGTCTTGAAAATCCTTAAATTGCCGTGTCGGGGAACAGATACGCGGGGAGGGTATTCCACTCCTAAGCAGTTTGCATAATGAAGGAGGAGGCGAATCTAGAGATACGATGAGTAGGAATACCGACCACATATGGATGGAAGCCCTGCGTATGCCATGTTGTTCGATGGTGGTGCTCTTATACAAAGTTTTAACTCTATCCACTAACACTATCCTAATCAAAATCGCTATAAATTTTAAGGGATATCTTTTATTTGTACAATATATATTTTTCCTCAAATATATATATTTTTTTATTTATACACACGTTTTAAAACACTTTCTGTTTATATATTGTCTTTTTTAGCCGTTCACTTACATAAACAGAAATCAGTTCTTTAAATAACCATCGATTTTCTCTTCGCGCACTATTTTATAATCAAAAAATGTGCAGGTTACTTTGTCATAAATATTTTTAAATAATTCCCGCGACTTCGTTCACGTCATTTAAAGCCTTTGGGAGTTTCTTTAGACTATTGAAATTGTAAATTAAATACATCCAACAGATATTGTGGAAGAAGTAACAAACGTCTCCACTTACTCATTTTCTAATAGTCTCAAACCTTCTATTCTTAAAAAACGCTCATTTATAATGTAGTGTATAATACCACTCTCAAAAAAGGGTTTCGGTCTCTTTTAAAAGGTTGTCCGTCTAAATAAATCATGTCACTTGTATGTATATTTGGTCAGCTCCTAGGGAGAAATAAATTTGCAGACGGCGACACCACTGTTGCTCTAGCAGTCTAGAACTCACCCGCTATGTTTGAATAAGTAAATTGTAAGGTGTGGGCTCTCTTATTTTGTTGTATTTTTAGCTACCAACATATCACGAAGCATATATTTTTCTTCTGCTTTTCGAGTTGAAATGGTTCCATAGGACTATATTTTTTTGATCAGTATTTGGCTACGCTTATCGGCCGGGCCCGGTTCATTCGTCGCCAATATTATTATAATAATGAAAATATTCTATATATGAATGGAAAAATACAATGATTCAAGGTTAATTTTTATTTCGAACTGGCTTATGAACTATAATCACAATAATCAGTCTTAGTCAAGTCGCAAAATCACACTTAGTGGATTACTTTTACTTATGGACGGAAAAGTAATATTAGAATTAGTAATTATTAATTTTTATAAGTTTAAATAAGCAGTTCTTTCTCTTAACTCCTTATAGTGTCTATTTGAAAATATAGTATTAAAATAAGAAACGCAGCTTAAAGTACTAAACGTCTCATAGCAACTAAGATTATATAGATAGATAAATTTTGGTATAAACAAAACAAATTCATATTTGCAACAAGTAAAGTACCTATTATGTTTTATCTTAAACTTTGGCTATTAAGACTAGTGAGTGTTACTATTACTAATTGAGCAAATAGCGAAATCTTATAGGCTAGGCTGTACTGTAATGTAACGGTAAACAGCCAAACTTGTATATTCTTGACAAACAAAATGTAACGTAAAATTGATTACGTTACGTAGGCTTAAGTATAATATAACAAAACAAAAGGTGTATTCTAAATTGCATTATGCAAATCATTTATTTTTCAGTTTGAAAGAATGATCTTAAAGAACGAGTTGGCACATCCGCGCCGTGGTCTATGAAATTAAGAATAGCCGAGCTCGGTGGGTGCCTAAAAGGGCACCGGACACGCGCGGCCCGGTTTGCAATCTCTAGTAGAATTTGTCCATAGAGCAGATGTGTTTTGTTTTGTCTGTTTCTATTTTTTCACCTCTCAGACACGTAACCTGTTCTCATCCTAAGTACTTCTCGATCTTGTTAAAAATGTTTTTATACAAACATCACATACATCCGGGCGCTGTCTACCTCATAAGGGAAAAAGATGTGTTCATATTGTCACATCTTTTTCCCTTATAAAGGATAGCGCCCAGATAATTAAGACACAAAAGCCACATTGAGCATGTCGGTTAGCTTTAGGTGGAAATCGGAATCAAAATAGTGAAAGCTTGCTAGCCGCACCGACTACTATATTATTCCTTAGATTTTTGCCCATTCCCCCGACCGTCTATTACATAGTGCAGGAGCAGAAGCAGGTGGTACAATAAACTTCCAGAAAATAAATATATATTCTCCCAAATCAGCATGGAAGATCGCAACGAAGAGTTTTTATACAGAACGAGAATGTTAAGGCTAATAGGCAATAAAATGATGTGAATTAAATATTCATTTTTACGAGTAATGCCAAGCTTTGACTAATTTGAATGCATGTTAAACTTATTTTCGTCTTTATATTCCAAGTGATATTTTACTTTATAATGTGTTTTAAATTTATATCGGTTCATACATAAACATGACTTATTATGGGTGCTTTGTATCATCTCTGTGCTGTGGTTGACATGTAAGCAATGCACAAATGAATATGAATACATATTATCAAATATTTGAAGATTAAATTGTCTATTCAAATGTGCATGCAAAGTGTACGTATAATTTTCAACCCAACTAATGTCTAACAGAACACAGAACTAAATTTGCTAAAAAATCAGTTGGGAGTGATACGGACTCGCGCACGAAGGCCACCATTATCTATACAACACTAGACACCATATTACATACAACCTTCTTTTTAGTTTATGGATATACAATTAAATATTCTGTGAATATTTCAAGCGTCTATCTATCGCCATTGTATATGTGCGCTTAAAATCTCTTCCAAACGACCGAACATATTACATACGAGCGAAATTATCTAAATACAATTTGCAAAAACTTTGACAAAATCGAGAAAATATGCCAATAAATTTCAACGTTTCTTGTATAGGAATATAGGTGGAAAATTTAAACGCTTTATACGAGTAGCATACTTTTAAGACAGTAGGCAGCGATAAAAAAACTTTGCCAAATTATAAATAGTAACAAGAAATAATAAAAAATATAGCAATAAAAATATAATAAATAACTTCAAATTTTCCTAGTGACCGTTAGATACTAACTCTTTATCTCAAAAACTACTGAACTAATTTTGATGAAACTTACAGTGTTCCCTAAATTGGAGCGCCAGTTCAACTAAACAGTTTTTTGCCATCTGATGAGGTACGTATATACGATAAGTCGTGGGTTTGATTCCCACGGGAAGCATACTTTATTTAGTTATTTCCAGTTTCGTTAGGACATTGCAGGCTTGAATCACATGATTATCTGATAATAAAGATGATTCTGTGCTAAGGAAGGCACGTTAATCCGTTGGTCCTGGCTGCCATCTGGTAGCCGTTAAAGGAACCACGTCACAGGCCAAGAGGCGGTTCCGAAGAACTCTGACACCAGGGTGTGCATGGTCGAGTGACCGTGAACGACCAATCGACATCAACAACACAGCACAGCATTTTATTTCTTACGAAATTGTAGCACTTATACTCGTAGAATGTGCTACGATTTCGTAGACGACTAGCTTACGAATAACATCAACTAAAGTCGCCTGTATATGCCATGGGAAATCTGGTTCATACCTGAAGATATGTAAGAATAACATGACACCTAGACTAATGAACAAACTAAAATAAAATATCTATATGTTCTTTGACGTGCAATTTTCGTCTACAGCAGCATTTCGCTTGCTACGAAATTGTAGCACTTCTACAATGTGCTACGATTTCGTAGCCGACTAGCCTGAGAATAACATGAATACATTAAAGTCGCCTGTATATTTATTGGGAAATCTTCAAATTACTATTCATCATCATCATCATCATCAGGTCTTTTTAGTCTCCACTGCAGGAGCATGACCCTCTCTGTACTACCGAAGCTATACTTAGCCAGAGCAGACAGAGGATTTGGCCTACACTCTCCTCGCTAGCCAGACGAGTTTGAGAGGTCTCATTGATGTTTATGAGCTTTGTTTAGCTTGTACTTCTTAAGTCGCCTCTTACAACCTCATGGGAAGACTAGGAGTGGTCCTATTCTGCTCTGCCGGAAACAACACGGCTTAATTACTATTATAACCATATCAATATAAATAAATGTTGACATGAAAAAGCTCATGAATACAGATAAGTTAAAGCGTATTTGTTCGCGGGTGTGGAGTTTGGGGGACGCTTCGCAACTACAGCTTCGGGTTTAACGGCCTGCGATAAAATAATCCACCAATAACCAATAAGCCTTAACGAAGTTCATGATGCATTATTAAAACACTAATCTGCTTAACGAGGGGCTCGATTATATACTATCAATACTATCCACACTTCCATACTAATCCTTATAAATGCGAAAGTGAGTTTGTTTATTTGTTTGTTACGCTTTCACGCCGTAACTACTGAACTGATCATCATGAAATTACGCATACAAGTTCTTTGGAGTACGGAGAAGGACGTACCTACCTTTTACCAATAAGTATTATTATCAACCTTATATATTTAACAAATGTTGACATCAAAAGCTCATGAATAATACAGATAAGATAAAGCCCATTTGTTCGCGGTGTGGAGCCCGTGGGACTCATCGCAACTTGAGTTTTATACACACCAAAGCTGGGCGAAGGAGCGGAGCGGCGTGTGAGGAACTTTCTTCTTCTTATCGATTCGAAGATGGCTATTAACAAATATGGTTTGATCAATACTTGGCCATGCTGATCGCCATGGCGTTGGCATTGTTAAGATCTTTATTTGTACGGGCAGTTGGGGCACAACAAAAGGTGGACCATAGACTGAGTGGCACCACAGTCACAGTAGTCGTTAAAAGTCTGCGAAAATTTCAACTATCTCACTACGACGGTTCATGAGAACCTGGTGACAGACGGACAGACAGATACGCGGACAAAGGAAGCACATAAATAGGGTTCCATTTTTACCCTTTGAGTACGGAACCCTAAAAAGACCGCGCCTGCGAGCGGGAGAGGAAAACCCGTCCTGAATTTATTAATCTGAGATTAATTATTCGATTTAATTAGTGCGCTCAGATACATCATTATGTTGAAACTATATAATGCATGCATTTTTATGAATTACTTTACCAAGCGAATTTTTAAAATAAAGGAAAAGAAATCTAATATACAAAATTTAACAAATTTATATGTGTCTACGCCAAATTAACATTATATTTTTTTTTAAATATATATAGTAATTTCCCGCTTAAATAACGCACACTCTCCCTCACTTACTCATTCCCTCTCTTTCTCACCTACCTACTCACCCCACCTTACCTCAAGATGGCGGTCTGTTCGTCTAACGCACAAACCCCGCGCACGCGCTCGCGAATATAAAAATTCCTAAACATAGGGAAAACGATAACTAATAGTGGACACTCTCCTGGTAGTGGAAGTGTTAGTGCTTCAACCCCGAAAATCCAGTGATCGGGCGTGGAGAAGACCAGCGCGCAAGGGAACCTGGATCACGCCTTCGGCCCGAGGTAATCCTTTCGATCTCCCGCCCCATCAATATGCTACAAATAATCCTTATCAATTCATAAGAAGACAAAGGCTTCTCCAAAGGATTCTTCATTCGATGGGAGGATATTGCCATACTCGCCAAACTGTCAGGCGGGCCAGGCTTCCAAAGCTGCCGCTCATCGAAAGCATCCTTAAGTTAGGGAAAGATAAGAATTTGTTGGATTTGGGAAGGGAATGAAGGTATTGGGATCTCAGGAAGCCGGGTGCTTACCTGATGCCATACCTGCAACCACCGGAAATGCAGTTGAGGATGACACCCCATGTGTGACATAATACTATATATTTTTCGGACAATCGTATGTTTATTTTTTTGACAGCAACGTTTAGGTTTCCGGTTAGCAGTGGGGTTTCCGGCAGGTTAGGATAGGACCACTCCATGTTTTCCCATGTAGGTAAGAGGCGATTTAGGAAATACAAGCTAAACAAAGCTTATAATCATCAATGAGACCTCTTCAACCCGTCTGGTCAGCGAGGAGAGTGTAGGCCAAATCCTCTGTCTGCTCTGGCTAAGAATGGCTCCGATAGTACAGAGAGGGTCATGCTCCTGCAGTGAAGACTAAAAAGACCTGATGATGATTGTTTAGGTGACGTACTAATTTTATCTTAGAATAAGCGCGTTATCTAAGGGAAGTCAATCATAAAATTCTGTAGCGATGCTGCGGAAAAGGGATCATCATCAAAGTCATCACCCTACACTCGTCCACTGCTGGACATAGGTCTCGCCTATGGCACGCCACTGAGCTCGGTCTTGAGCTTTTCTTCTCCAATGCCAGTAACCTTACATATATCGTCGCAAAAGGGATAGAAAAATAAATATTCTTAACCCTTGTCTAAAAACGCAACACACACAAAATATTCCCCAACAAGATATACGGCAACTAAATAAAGTAGATCGCAGCTAATAAAGAAAAGTTTTCGCATACACCGACCCACTTCCGGCGGAAGTGCTGGACACCGGAAGCTTGTATACAAGTGATTTATATATTGTGAGGACGGCGAAAGGAAGACATATACTCAAATATTTATTGCCAGCATATTTGATATGAACTGCGTTACGAGTTTAATTAATCTGAAGCCTGCCTAATATAATCAAAGCGAAAGTGAGTTTATATATTAGTTTGATAACATTAATAATAATTAAGCCCGCGTACGAGTACGGTGTAAACCCCCTTCGAGAGGAGAAAAAAAAAACACCCATACATACGTACATATTATCACGCCTCTTTCCCATGGGGGTAGGCAGAGACTATAGATCTCCACTTGCTACGATCCTTACAAACCTCTTTCGCTTCATCTACATCCATCACTCTTTTCATGCATGCTCAAAAAAAACACCCGATAATAATAATACAGTATAAGTGTATAACACAACGCAATGAACAATCAAGTAGTAGATCCCCTGATATGCACTTGGCTTAGGCTCGTGTAACTCATAAAACCGGTTTTTCAAAAAAACAGAGAAATTAAGAAGATAAATAATCATCATCATTTCGAATCGGTCACGGCCAATCGACCATGCACACCCAGGTGTCAGAGTTCTTCGGGACTGCCTCTTAGCCTCTGACGTGGTTCCTTAAAAGACTACCAGCTTAAAATGCCTTTCGAAGCACGGAATCATCTTTATTATCAGACAATCAGGTGATTCAAGCCTGCAATGTCCTAACCAAACTGGAAACAACTAAACAAAGATGCTTCCGGTGGGAATCGAACCCACGACCCCAGGGTCAACAGGCAAACGCCATAACCACTGGACTACGGAGGTTGTTGTGTTAAATAATAATTTAAATAATAATAATAATGTGTAACAACAGAATTTTTTTTTTCATATAGTCGAGGAAGGAGATGCAAATAATAATATTTTATTTTAGAAATAAATTTGCATGTCAATACCTGGCATGGTTGATGTGGGGCACAAAGCCGCCAAGCTCAAATGGGCGGGTCATGTTTGCCGAATGCATTCAGACCGATGTGCTACTATTGTCACGAAATGAACTCCGGAAGATGGATATGGAAAAAGAGGTAGGCCTCGAAAGCGCTGGAGTGATGATATCACGAGCCATGAAAAGGTCTGAAGTGGCACAAAATAGGGATGTTTGGAAGGAAATGGGGGAGACCTTCACCCAGCAGTGGAACAATAATAAAATAGGTAACAAATAAAGGTTAGTTTAACGACTTAACCAATCATAATAGGCTAGTTTCCTAAAAAAATATAATTAGTCCGTCAGTTAGATATTCAAAAAATATTGGGCACGTATTTTTTCTTTTGTCAAATAAACAATAAATAATAAAGATAAAGCGCATCAAAGTTCAGGTGGGGGCTCGTGACGTCAAAGTTTGCTAAAAATTGTAGCAAACTATGACGTCACACGGAACTTCAAACTATATCTTTATCATTTTTTGTTTAATCGACAAAAGAAAAAATACGTGTCCAATATTTTTTGATTATCTAACTGACGGACTAATTGTTATGTTATTGTTATGCCCCAGGAAACTAGCCTATTGAATTTAAAATATACAACATCAGAGATACTAAAAAGGATATCATTAAAATTAAGAGCAGATGCGAATATTAGTAAAAACATAATGCTAATAAGTGGTTGGTATACTTTAGACTTCACTCGTAATTTATGCTAATAGGGTATATTCTACTATTTATCAAAATATGTTTTTAATGGCCTTATGTTTCGTTATTATTCACATGAAGCCTGAGTATGTGGCTATATAAAGCGGTGTTTAATGATGACAGATTGCGTACATTGTTTTCTCATCAAAAGCTTATTCTACTAATTTTTCATAATATAAATCGAAATAAGCTCGTATTGCGCATCATTTTTAGAATCTTGTGTAGGGGATACTAATTTATAGTCAAAACTTTACGATGAAAAGATATCTCAGCATCATACTGTAGTATATTGAAAAAAAACGTGTGACGTCACGCATGAGAAAATATGGCGGTCGGTGTTTTTGGTCACGGTGACTCACAGATAATAAAACTGCAATTTATTTTTTTAATTAATGGTATGTTTTTAAACCAAAATGGTGTAATATTCTTGGTTTTTTTTTTTTATCTAACCTGTATTGTCCCACTGCTGGGCAAAGGTCTCCCCCATTTCCTTCCACTTGTTTCTGTCCAATGCAATTTATGTTATTATTTTAATTTTAATTAAGTTTATTATTATTAATACTTTATTAATAATATCGTTTGTTACCTCACAACAATGTCATTTAGGAACCGATTTGAAAAAAAAAACAACGCGTTGCACTCCGTCGGTGCTGGCAGAAGTGTAAAAACTCCTTTGCGGCGGTCTCACGTGTCCGTCTTACGAATTTTCGATCAGGTCACGTGCCCTGATGCGAGTTCAATATTCTTACTCATCTCAAAAAGTGCACAACGCCGGGAAAGAAGCTTCCACCTAAATTTTTTTTTAATGAAATTTCAGTATTTTTTTTCGAAGTAGGCTATTTAATTTGAACGATTATTGACCAAAGCCTGAAACCGATATTATATTTTTTTCGCATATATATTAGAAATCTAAAATTCTCGGTTCATAAACATTTATAACAAAAAAATGTTTATGAACTGAAATGTTTACATTTCTAATATATTAGCCAAACAACACTGCTTTACGCGCTCACTTCATAACTCTTAAATTCTGCGAGAGTTAAATTAGCAGATAGCACTAAAAGCTGAATAAGGCAGTAATTCAGGAGTACAATAAGACAACTCTCTTTATCTGCCATTTCGAGAGTATGAGTAGAGTTTAAAGGAGATATGGCTAAGGACTTAGTTTCATATGTTATTAAAAGACGAACATTCAAGCGTACAATAAAACTCTTTTTATCTGCCATTTTGAGAAATTGACTGGAGTGTAAACGAGGTCGAGGATATTTGTTTTTTATTTTCATCATTTAAATAACTTAATTTCAATTACAATATAGAAATAAACCATGAATAAGGCATTTAGGCCTAGGATATTTTTTTCTAAATGTATATTATGTATACATCATGTAAAAACAAAATTTTAGTCACGATGTAGGACTAAAAAAATAATTTATGAGTTTATAGTATTAGAACTTATAGCCCGTTTTGAGAATGACTTGTAATAAAGATAATAGAAGAAATATTACGTCTTTTTCTATAGTCAACAAAAAAATACGTATTGAAATGTTTACTCTTAGATATATATAATAAGTATCAGTTTTACAAGCGAACTCATTAGAGTTTGCTGATAAGTAAATTAAACCCATTCCAGCGAGAATGAAATGCAAAAATTATGCTCATGTGACACCAGTGTTGGCCACTTACACCCACGCAAAGTAAGCATATCCCTTGAATTGGGAATCAGTTGGAAAAATAACTTATGTATAGCAGTTTCTTGTTCTTTCTATTATCTTTGACGAGAACATTCGCCCTTTGCTTATAATATACGTTCAGATAAAGAACAAAATATGTCACCATCTCGACGCACTATCCTTGATATTTGTCGACGAAAAATATGGCAAACTTTTACGAGAGCTGTAATAGATTACGTGGAGTGACAGAGGCGGCTCTGGCATATTTTATTTTAGGGAATAGGGTTGTCATACTACTACTTAACAAAAAATGATTTTACTTATAAATAAAAATAGTTTGCAAATGTTTAAAAAATGGAAAAGCCCTATAGTGTTTAACAAGTCACGAAGTAGTTTCTGGTAATTATTGATTTTGTGGTAACTTTCCTACCACTTTGTATATTACTCTATATATTTAATAAATATCAAAGTAGAAATACACAAGAAAAATTTATAGTAACTGAATACTTATAAGCTACACAATGATATTTTAATCAACATTAACGTTAGTCACTTGTCTTGTCACTTGTCTTCCATGCTGGTCTGGAAGAAAAGAAAAAAACGTAGAATGTGCCAGCTGCTTCTCTTCACGCGCAGATCGTAAAAGCCGATCGAGGGACTGGCTAAAATCTGTGGAATCATTTCAATAGGTGATGCGGCTAGCAACCCATCACTATTTGATTCCGTTTTCCATCTACACTCCCTCCAACATGCTAAATGTGGCCTTAAGGTCTTATAGACCTAGGCTCTGTCTACCCCGCAAGGAAAAAAGACATGATACTATGTACGTATGTATGTACCAAGTCACTTTCCATGTTTTATCAATACACCAGAGGCAAGGAAGCTTTTATCAAAGAAATAAAAATGATCAAGACAGTCCATACTTATTATAGATGTGAACGGGAGTTTTCACGCTTTCACATCTCAATTATTAGAAAATTTGTCAGCATATACAATTTCCAAAGAATAAAATAAGCATATTATCAATAGTGCTTCATTATATGAGCAAAACCGCAGGCAATAGCTAGTTTTCTTTATTTTTGCCAACCCTATACTTGTTTGAAACTTTGCAGTATAACATCGGTGTGTGATTGGCAGGCACGTCCACGATTTTATTTTATTAACCAACTTTTGAGTCTGTTATGAAACCGTTCAATTATTTAGGTTCATGGACCTAGTTTATGTTATGGACCTGCAATGAACGGCAGAAGTGACGTCATCTTTTTTATATTACTTGCATGCAGCTTAAGTAGGTACGAATTTATATTTGTTTGAGTTTGAATTTCAAACGGAGGAAAATTGCATGCTTATTTACTGTCAAATGGTGCGTGAGCTCATGTCGCGACACGTTGCATAATTTGCGTCAATATAATTTGCGTCACTGTTACTTTAGGTAGGGGCGTACCCCGATTATTCTTGAATCCAATTGCACTGGTTGTAATTTATTATAAAGCTTTAGTTTATCGCAATTTCATAAAAAGTACTAGAAAATACATGGTAAATATGTGGACGTATCACATGGTCACTGGACCATACACAGTCGTGTACTTGTGTTGTAGCATACTAATTCAACGATACTACATTCTATATCTACGAACATCCATAATTATTATATAGCATATGTTATCTCACAATCCTTCCTCTTGAAGCTACACACTACGGGTGGCGCAAAAGTAAAGACCCTATTTGGTTCAGCTATAACATTTTTTCTAAATTAGAAAACTAGATTTAGGTTTTTTTAAATGTATATTTGTGCCATTAAATTTCGTACCATTAGGATTTAAAGATGATGTCTTTTAAATGGTGACCTCCAGAGTTGATACACATTTGAGCCCTATTTATGACATTTTGCATAACTTGCCGTAACACTTCCTGCGATATGTTCGTTATTTCTTGACGAATGTTTTCTTTTAGAGCTGCGAGAGTCTGTGGCTTGTTCACATACACCCGAGATTTCAAAAAACCCCAAAGAAAGAAGTCTGGACTGGTCAGATCGGGTGATCTTGCAGGCCAAGGCAAATCGCCAAAACGAGAGATAACTCGGCCTGGAAAAGCGTCCCTCACTAAGTCCATAGTGTCGCGCGCTGTGTGTGCCGTAGCGCCGTCTTGTTGAAACCAGATGTGCTCCAGCCCCAATTCGTCCAAACTGGGTATCAAAAACTCTCGTAACATGGTTCTGTAGCGTTCTCCAGTGACAGTTATCGCATTGCCTCCAGCGTCTTCGAAAAAATAGGGTCCGATCACTCTGTCAACACAGATGCCACACCATACAGTAACTTTTAGTGGGTGTAGAGGTGTTTCTTGAATAATGCGCGGATTATCAGTGCCCCAGAACCGAGTATTCTGCTTATTGACATGCCCTGAGAGATGGAAATGCGCTTCGTCACTCATAACCAATTTTGAAGGAAAATCATCCTCTTCAAGGTTGAGGTTTATGACGCGCTGGCAGTAATCTAGACGAGCTCGGTGGTCAGCAGGCAGCAGCTGATGAGTCATTTGAGTTTTATACGGGAACATCTTTAAGTCTTTCACCAAAATACGCTGCAGGGTCCGTCTGGAAATGCCCAATTGCGTGGCACGTCGCCTCGTTGATGTTTCTGGACACTCTTCCACATCTTCGCGCACAGCATCGATATTTTCAGCTGAACGGCCTGTTCTTGGTCTCCCAGACTTAGGTCTATCCAATGTTGAGCCAGTTGCTTCAAGGCGTGTGGCAAAGCGTCGAATTGTGCGACCAATCGGTGCCGGACGGTGGTGAAATCGTCGACGAAATTCACGTTGTGTTCTTATCACTGATGAATTATTCCGTAAGAACATTGACACAATTATTCCACGTTCTTGGGGAGTAAAACGGTCCATGTTTATTTTCAGTGTATTTTACATTTGTTCACTACACAATTTTCAAAAACAGAATGACAGAAAATGTCATATAAAAAAAATAAAAGTATTTTCTTTAGTGCCAGTACTTTTGCGCCACCCAGTATTTCCCTAAATGTAAGCCCTCATTACTTGATTTGATTCTTGTCTCCTCTCCCGACCATGTGGTTAAGTATGGCCAGCTCACTGCGGATGCCTTTTCTTTCCACGACCTTCTTCTATTATCGTATAAAATCCGAATACCTAAAGTAAAATCTAAAATCCTTCTTAAGCGTAATTTTGGTGCCATCAATCTAGAGTATTTGCGTGAAGATGCTATTGCTTGTAATTGGTCTACAGTTGTTGATGCTGAGTCGGTGGATGATCAGGTTAATAACTTTAATAAACTGTTGACAGAATTGTATGATCGTCACGCTCCTATTCGACCGGTTCGCGTAAAACATCTACCTGCGCCATGGCTTACAGCGGAAATAAAATTATTACAATCAAAGAAAAATAGGGCTAAGAGCAAATATAGAGCTGACCCAGACAGATTCCGTGAACATTACATATCAGCAAGAAATCGCTGCAACAAGGCGTGTAGAGAGGCTCAGCGTCGTCACATCCAAAAATCTGTTGAAAATGGAAATCCTGCAAAAGTATGGAAATTTCTTAGGTCTCTTGGAGTTGGAAAAACACAACTAAGTAGTCCCATTTCTCCTCCAATTCTGTTATTGATAGTAACATTAAAAGTAACACATTAAATTCCATTTCTACACTTCCAACTCCTGATCATCCTCAATTTATTTTTAGTCAGGTCACTGATTGTGATGTTGGGAAAGCTGTACTTTCAATTACCTCGAATGCCGTCGGTAACGATGGCGTTAGTCGTGATATGATCTTGCCTATTCTTGACATCCTTCTGCCAATCCTTACTTCAATCCTGAATTATTCTCTTTCCAAAGGTGTGTTTCCTTCTGTATGGAAAGAAGCGCACGTTACACCTCTTCCTAAAAAGAGCAGTCCAAAATCATTTTCCGACTTCCGCCCAATATCTATTCTCCCTTTCCTATCCAAAGTTTTAGAGCGTTTAGTCCAACAACAACTCAACCACTTCCTTGTTAAACATGACCTCCTTAATCCTCTCCAATCCGGGTTTCGTCCCGGTCATAGCACGACTACCGCCCTTGTAAAGATTACGGACGACATTCGGTTGGGTATGGACGACAGGCGGGTTACGGTGTTGACATTGCTAGACTTTAGTAATGCCTTCAATACTGTAGATTTTGACATCCTGCTTATGGTACTGCGTTCCCTTAACATATCTCTAATCGTGATCGACTGGTTCCATTCTTATCTGTTTGGGCGCCGGCAACGTATACGCGTAGAGGATACTTATTCCTCATGGTGCAATACGTCTGCTGGTGTTCCGCAGGGCGGCGTGCTATCTCCCCTTCTTTTTGCTATTTTAATAAATTCCATTTCATTAAAAATTCGCTCCTCCTACCACCTTTATGCAGACGATCTTCAAATTTACTCGCAAGCAAATGTTGTTGATCTTCCACTAGCCATCAACATTATTAATGAAGATTTAGAGCGGATATCTGCCTGGAGTAAAACTCATGGTCTGTTAGTGAACCCTAGTAAGACGCAAGCAATTATAATAGGTAGCCCTTATTTCACTCGGCAAATTTCCTATCCTGATTTACCAAATATAATTTTTAATGGGACCATTATAAACTACAGCGATTGTTTAAAAAACTTGGGAATATTCATGGACAGAACTTTTACATGGTCAAAGCAAATTTCCGAGGTTAGTAAAAACATTTTTATGTCGGCTGGATCTCTACGAAGATTGCAGAATTTTTTGCCCATGGATACCAAAATTACGCTTGCAAATACTTTGCTACTTCCCATATTAGATTACGCTGATGTCTGTTATTTGGACATAACTCAGGAGCAACTTAACAAACTTGAGCGTCTCCAAAATCTTTGCATTCGACTCATTTTTGGTCTACGTAAATATGATCATGTCTCTCAGTTTCGTACGCAACTCAAGTGGCTCCCCATTCGCCTTCGCCGTGATTGGCATATCCTTTCTTTCCTTTATTCTATTCTTTTCAACCCTGCATATCCTTGTTACTTGAAAGAACGTTTCACATATCTTCGTGATGCTCATGATCGCAATTTACGCAGTGCAGGTAACCTTCAACTTAAAACCCCAATTCACGCATCTGAAATGTATTCAAAATCTTTCATGGTCCATGCTGTTCAGCTGTGGAATGCCCTCCCACCGTTCTCCTCCATCCGTTGTGCTCAAACACTTATAAGTTTTAAAAATCAGGTTAAAACTCATTTATTATCACGCAGCTATGACTAACATTTATCCCTTTATATAGTTACATTTCGTTCTCTCCTAGACAGTCGTATATATATGTATATATATATTTATGTATATGTATATATTTATTTGAATTATTAGTGTATACATATTTATATATGTTATTATATATTTAATTTTATCTTTTATGTGTTTATCTATTTTTATTTTACACTATTTTACTGTATAATATCGCTTTAAATTTACTTTGTTTCTTCAGAATCCTTTAGGCGCCACTCATTTTCTTTTTGTTTTCTGTCACCCAATGGTAGCCTGTAAGAGATTGCTTCGGCGATAAGGCCGCAAATTGTACATAAATCTTTTTGCTTACTTTTTATATATTTGTATTTATTTCTTGGTGCAATAAAGTGTTTTTACTTACTTACTTACTTGCGGATAATTTGTTTATATAATTAATAAACCCTTAAAATTGGTTTGGTAGTTGTTGAGTTTATAGGTACTTTACGAATAAACACATAAAAGATCTCGTGATAAGTATTAGTTCAGATTAGTAAAATAATACCGATTGAATAGGCTTACCCCAGCAGTGCGAAGGCATGGCCCTAAAAAAAAAATAGTAAATTAGTATACCTTGGTATTCATCATCATCATCAGGTATTTTTAGTCTCCACTGAAGGAGCATGACCCTCTCTGTGCTACCGGAGCCATACTTGGCCATAGCAGAGAGAGGACTTGGCCTACACTCTCCTCGCTAGCCAGACGGGTTGAAGAGGTCTCATTGATAATTTATGAAATCTGTTTAGGTTGTATTTCCTAAGTTGCCTCTTACGACCTTTATGGGAAGACTAGGAGTGGTCCTATTCTACTCTGCCAGAAACTACACGGCTAAACCTTGGTATTAGTTCTTATAAAACATATAATCGCAATTTAGTGGGCATCAAGCTCAAGTCACTAGTTGGTAACAAGTTACTCAATCATTGAGACATAAGCACCGACTATCGCGTAGGTCACTGAAATGTCGGCCATTATGTGCGGATTATCAGAGCCGATGCTAACATTCACCGCACAGCTTAAATCTGAAAAGAAGCAATGGATTGTAAGCTATATTGCATGGAAATAAAGTTTAAAGTGGTTTGCAGTTTAGAGTGCTGATTAATGGAGAAACACTGGAGATCAGTCTTTGAAAGTAACATTATTTTCAAAGATTAGAGATTTCATTCGTTTTACTTTTGGATTTTGCAGCCACAGATTATTGTGCTTATTTCTGATACATATGATCGCGTCTTTATCCCTTGCAGGGAAAGCAAAGCATTATGGCATAATACCCTAAGGCTAAATTAGAAAACCTATGGAAGCGTAACTCTCATACAACTAACAATTCAATATCAGTTCCATTTACGCAAACAAATCACAAAGAAAAACTTACGCACTCATAGATGAAGATACGATTGGCCGCGTCAAGGTCACGGGGTGGTGTCAACTAAACTAATGAACTCTATGGTGTCAACATAGCGGAGGTAGGTAGACACCGCTCGCGGCAGCAGCTCGCCGCGTTCGTTATGATAAGTTACTCCGGGGTCACTTTTCCGTCTTTCCTTGCGTTTCCTGCTCCACTCTACTACAATTTTTTTTCTTAATTCCTTAAGATTTCGCCGTTGTTCACAAAAAATATGTCATTATATACCATAGATTTTTTGACGCAATGTCTAAGGCTTAGTTTAGCGTGTTAATGGATAACCCTATTTTGATATCACTTTCTACCTTTATAGAAAGCGATATCAAAATAAGGATGGTTGCTAACCCTACTACTAATTGATACATTCCTTGGATTCTCGCCCAACCCCTTAACCGGCCTTTAGGTCTGTATCACAAAAAAGAAATCCTTTTTAAAAGATCTGCATGGAACAGTTAATTTTCAATTTTTTATGAGTTTAGAGCCACAATACTGTGGAAGCTAAGTAATAGGCTCCCATATTTACCCTTTGGGTACAGAACCCTAAATAGACTGACGTTTAAAAATACTGTTTGCTGGAATCGTCAGATTAATTATTTCACACTTAGCAATATTTTTTTTACACTTATCGATAATTCGGGCCAATTAAAAATTAGAGGCTAAATGTTTTCCAAAATTTTTTTTTTTGCTTTTATTAAACTTTTTTATTTAAATCACTTAATACAGTTTTATTATTCGAGTAGTTTTCGAAACGTTAGGTGTAAAAATATTCTAATAAACGCAATAAAACCGTATTAGGTGATTTAATTTAAAAGGTTAAAATTATTCAGATTGACACTAGCTTCGTTTACTATTTCACTTCAATAAAACTAATTGCGCCCTCTAAAAGCGCACTTGCACATGAATGTAATTTAGCACGAACCCACCACCAACTTCCGCTGAAACTCGCGCGGAAACTGGGCGCGGACAAATCCGGCGCTAATGCATTTCCATATTGTGTTCGCGTTAAATTGATGGCGTAAATTTAAATGGAGCCGAGAAGTTGGCGCGGATCGGATTACAGCATTTTTCATGTGACTCGCATAACTTTAAAAATAGTATTTGATGTTGGATTAACTCATAAAACGTGGTATATATGATGAAAATACGATAGAAGGCCCCTTAATCTTTTTGTGCGTGTTAGTGACCAACCAAAGATACATTTTGAAGCTTATTAAATTTATATATAGCCTTACTAATATTATAAATGCGAAACTAAGTTTGTTTGTTTGTTACGCTTTCACGCAGTAACTACTGTACCGATCATTATGAAATTTTGCAGACAAGTTCTCTGGAGTACGGAGAAGGACATAGGCTACCTTTTATCCCGAGAAAAAGTACTCTTCCCAAAGGAACCAACATTCACGCGGGCGAAAGCTAGTAAAAATATAAATCTGAAACAAATGCCGATTTCATGGTAAAGACCTGTCAATACTTAGCATGGTCACATTGCGGTGAGGTCTAAAGTGATTGTTTCTCCCATACAGATATATCGCTTCTCTCAGCGCGCGCTCGTCTCACCGAAGTGTCTTATTTTAATACTAAGCATTTTTTACACCAATGACGGGGTTTATATTGTTGGACACTTTTCGGGGACACTGGACGGGATTGATTGACATTTTTTTACAAGCTTTTATATATCATTGAAACTAACGTGAAATACAGACATTATGTACTAAAAACGGGTCACTCACGTGCTATTTTATCGGGATTGCCGACTATAGTTTCACACTCGTCAGGAGCCCATTTTCAAGGCGAGTGCGAGACGCACGGCGGAGGGTCCCGAACTAACTGCTCTCGACGCACTGCTCGTGCGGCGGCTCGTGCCGCCCTTTTGGAGGGGAGAGCCAGGTCGGTCGCAGGACCCTGGTGATGAATAGTCACGGAGGTAGTGGATCCCATTTCTTCCTCGTCGGTGTCTGGTGACGGTACGTGTGTGTGGAAAGAGCTAATCGTATGGGCTCCTGACGAGTCCGAAACTATAGTTGGCAATCCCGACGAAATAGCACGTGAGTGACCCGTTTTTAGTACATAAAGCTTTTATATAACTTGCAATGTATGTAACTATGTTTGTGCGGGTGGAATCTTGCAACTCAATTTTGAAGCAGATATCTTCCACCGACTGAGTTGAAATTTTTAGATGACGTAAGCTATGTGACTTCAATGGGTATCTCTTGGATAGGCATGTAACATCCTCGTCTTCATCGTCACTTACCATCAGGTGAGATGGGAGACAAATGCCTAATTCAAATTTTGTAAAAAAAAAAAAAAAAAATTCTAAATCCAAAATGGTGGAATACCCAAGATGGCGGACTAGCTGTTTTTGCTGCACCCCGACGATATGGATATCAAATTAAAGGTCTCGCTGAAGGAAACTCGAAAAATAAATGTATGTACAAAAAAGCAACGGTCTATTTTCTGAATAGACGTTAAATTTTAATTTTTAAAAGTTTTTTCTTTCATTTACCATATTGCTTTAATTTATTAATCTGGTTGGACATTTTACTTTTTGGACATTACTCGTGCAAATCGAGGCGGCTCGCTAGTAATACATAAACAAGACTGTCCCATTGTTCTGCTTAATTACTGTTCTATTCAGCTGGTAGTGCCATCTGCTAATTTTTTTTTTTATTTTTTATTTCGAGTAGGTGTCACGGTCAATCGACCATGCACACCCTGGTGTCAGAGTTCTTCGGAACCGCCTCTCGGCCTCTGACGTGGTTCCTTTAACGACTACCAGATGGCAGCCGGGACCACCGGCTTAACGTGCCTTCCGAAGCACGAAATCATCTTTATTATCAGACAATCTGCTAATATAAATCATATTTTATGCATTTAAATAAGACGATACTAGAAACCTCTTCTATTTTCTTCAAGAACCTCTCAAAATGACAAATAAGCAGAGCTGTTGTATTGTGCTCTTGAATGGCTGCTTATCTGTTTAGAAAAAAAATCATCAAGAACCTCTCTCAATCTATACTAATATTGTAAAGCTTAAGAGTTTGGTTGTTTGAACACGCTAATCTCAGAAACTGCTAGTCCAAATTAGGAAATTATTAATTTAGTGTTGGATAGTCCATTTATTGAAGAAGGCTTTAGTCTATAAAACATCACGCTGCGACCAATAGGAGCGAAGCATCAATAAAAAAAGTTTTGAAAACGGGGAAAATTATTCATCTATGGTAATGAATCATAATAACAGAAATCGCCACGGACGAAGTCGCGGGCAACAGCTAGTGGCAGATAAACAGAGTTGTTCCATTGTGCTCCTAAATTACTGCCTTATTCAACTTTTAGTGTTATCTGCTAATTAAAAGTCGTAACTCTCGCGGGATTTAAGGGTTGTGAAGTGAGTGCCTGAACGTGTCAGATTGTTGTGTTGAATTTACTACAATGAATATTGTTAGAAACAGCCTCCGTGATCCAGTGTTTAAGGCGTTTGCCTGTTGACCCGGGGGTCGTGGGTTCGATTCCCACCAGAAGCATACTTTGTTAAGTTGTTTCCAGTTTGGTTAGGACATTGCAGGCTTGAATCACCTGATTGTCTGAAAATAAAGATGATTCCGTGCTTCGGAAGGCACGTTAAGCCGGTGGTCCTGGCTTCCATATGGTAGTCATTAAAGGAACCACGTCAGAGGCCGAGAGACGGTTCCGAAGAACTCTGACACCAGGGTGTGCATGGTCGATTGACCGTGACACCTACTCGAAATGATGATGATGTTAGAAATACATCCAATTATTGCTGAATAATAATAAGTCTTATAGCGAAGAGTCTCGACCAACATCTCAAGAGGCTCTCGCTGGATGGTTGGATCAAGGGACAGATACAGAAGGTTTCTTTCTCTGGCGCCCTGACCGCCGGTAGCTTGAGCCCTGCCCCGCTGCTGACGGCCCTCTAGGTTTAGGTTTTTATAATGTTTTTATGTTTATATTTTATATTTATTTTTATATTTTACTGTTATATAAATATTGTGAAAACCTAAATCTAAGAATTAAATTAAATAAAGAGGTAATAATAAAAGAGACCTTTGCCTAGCAGTGGGACATCATCATTATCAGGTCTTTTTAGTCTCCACTGCAGGAGCATGACCCTCTCTGTACTACAGGAGCCATACTTGGCCAGAGCAGACAGAGGATTTGGCCTACACTCTCCTCGCTGGCCAGACGGGTTGGAGAGGTCTCATTGATGTTTATGAGCTTTGTTTAGCTTGTATATCTTAAGTCGCCTCTTACGACCTCCGTGGGAAGACTAGGAGTGGTCTTATTCTACTCTGCCGGAAACCATACGGCTAAGTGGGACAACATTAGTTATAAAAAAAATACTAATCATATAGTTAACTAATAGCTGTCGATGCTGAGATTAAAGCTAGCTTATGTCTTAATCTAGGAAATAATCAACCCGTATGCAATATTTTGTCAAAATCCCAGCTGATTTGGCATGATTGTGTTATAAACATCCATACATCTCAGGTTACCTGGAAGAAATTGCATTTAACGCCTATTGATTTACTAAATCTGTTACATATTTATGTTTATTTCTTGAAATTGGTGTATTAAAAGTTAAATAAATAAATACATACTCACGAACTTTCACGTTTATTATATTACTAAGGATGTTTCCTTTTACTGCCCAATTCTTAAACGGAATAAACAGAGCAATTATTAAGGAGCATACTGGGAAACCAGTATGCTCCTTAATAATTGCCTTCAGCATTGATGATATCTTATATCTTTACTGCCTCCGTGGTCCAGTGGTTAAGGCGTTTGCCTATAGACCCGGGGGTCGTGGGTTCGATTCCAACGGGAAGCATACTTTGTTTAGTTGTTTAAAATAATAATAATATAGTTTAATTTCTCTTTTACAAAAGTTAGTCTTAAATAAAATAAGGAATTACAAGCTAAACAAAGCACATAAACATCAATGAGACCTCTCCAACCCGTCTGGCCAGCGAGGAGAGTGTAGGCCAAATCCTCTGTCTGCTCTGGCCAAGAATGGTATATCCGGTAGCCAGAGAGGGTCATGCTCCCGCAGTGGAGACTAAAAAGACCTGATGATGATGATGATGATGATGATGATGATGATGATGATGATGATGAAATAAAATAAATCGTTTATATTTCTCTCCAATTATTTACAAGAAAAAATACACGTGATTTGCATGACACAAAAGTACGGGTTTCTAAGAACTATGGTTATACAATTGGCGTTCCAAGTTCCCAGTTTGGTTAGGATATTGCAGGCATGAAACACCTGATTGTCTGATAATGAGATGTTTCCGTGCTTCGGAAGTTACGTTAAGCCGTTGATCCCGGCTACCATCTGGTAGTCGTTAAAGGAACCATGTCAGAGGCCGAGAGGCGGTTTCGAAGAACTCTAACACCAGGGTGTGCATGGTCGGTTGACCGTGACACCTACTCGAAATGATGATGATGATGATCATGATATATCTTTAAGTATATTTTTTGCTCTGAGATTAAATTTTAAATGGCATTACTTTTACTTTCTCAGATCTGACTCACAAAATGGCAGATAAATAGAGCTATTCCATTGTGCCCCTGGAACTGCCTTATTTAGCTTTTAGTGCTGATTAAATTCGTAACTCCCACGGGATTTAAGGGTTGTGAAGTGAGCGCGGGAAAGGCATTTCGTTGTGATGATTGTATATAGTATACCTCTTATATTCACGAAACAGGAGATTGAATAGGCTAACTAGATTTCAGAAAAATAAAACTATCCTTGTGTCGCACACTAATATGAGCGTTTAGAACAAAAAACTATTTGCAGAAATTAAGTAACAAATTGTATACAACGTGATTTTCGGAGAAACATTAAAAAACTATTGAATTGCCAAAAAAAAAAATTAAAAATATAAACACGAATGTTGTCGAGTACTAAACAATATACTTGTGTCACTCGAAAGAGTGTAAGGATACTAACGTTGAGCCATTTGGAAGTTATGGTGAAATAAAGAAACTTACATACATATATGATCTCTAAAACAAATTCCTTTTTTAGGCAGTTGTGAGAACAATCGAAGGTATCCAACGAACGATTTTTTTTATTTTACGGAATTACTACGCGTACATTATAAATCACTTGTTCCCTAAAAACAAGCAAACTAAATTACTTTGGTCTATAATATCATTTTTCCCGTACATGTATAAATCACTTGTTCCCAATTCCGGTGTCCATCGCCTGTATCAAACGGCTGCGTATGCAAAAACTTTTCTCTATTAGATGCGATCTTTTTTATTTATTTGCCGTTTATCTTGTAGGGAGATATTTTGTATACGTTTCGATTTTGGGACAAGTTTATTATTATGATGATTTATTTTTATAAATTAATCATCATAATAAAATTATACTAACTACCTGTCTGTATACTAAACACATATTATTATATATTTAGTATACAGGTTGAAATTGAATTCAATAGCGTACACGTAACGTTTAAGGACGTCAGTCCTTAAACGTTACGCGTACGAGACCACGGATCTGAACAACTTTCAATAAGGGACCGTCGTCGCGAGAAATGGCACTCAAGCATGAGTGCTATTCATCGCGATGCCGTTTATATCGCGCGATAAACTAGCCACATCTCGCTCTTTTATACTACGGAAAACAAGATAGCGATAATAAATCATCATCATCATCAGGTCCTTTTTAGTCTCCACTACAGGAGCACGACCCTAAATAAATAAATAAATATATACGGACAAATCACTCAGATTTAGCTAGTCCCATGGCAAGTTCGAGACTTGTGTTATGGGATACTAACTCAACGATACTATATTTTATAACAAATACATATATAGATAAACATCCAAGACCCAGGCCAATCTGAAAAAGATCATTTTCCATCTTGACCTGGCCGAGGATCGAACCCGGGCACTTCGTGTCGCGGGTTGGCGTGTTGACCGCTGCGCCACGGAGCTAGTCGATAAACGTTGTCAAGCGGGCCATGCTACAGGGGCAAAATATAACTAACATGCAGTTGTGTTAGTGAACTAAGCTAGTTAGCCTACTAGGGCTTAAAGTCCCGTAGCTGATGATACAACCGGAAATACGTCAAAATATATGACAGAAAATATAGTCAGAGTTATCCTTAACTGCATGTCCGGTGGTTGCAGGTTTTGGCATCGGGTACGAGCGCCCGGCCTCCCAAGCTGCTGTGAGAAGTATCCCAAATATATTTCATTCTCTTCCCAAACCTAACGAATTCCTATCCTTCCCTTGCTTCAAAATGCTTGCGATGGGCAGCAGCATCGGAAGCACAAGAAGCCAAATAAACTGCGCTCGCCAACCTGCCTGCCAAGCGTGGTGAGTATGGCAATATCCTCTCATGGAACGAAGAGTCTATGGTTGCGGCCCATGTCCAGCAGTGGTCTTATTGTGGCTGTAATGATGATGATGTGACAGAAAGTTTACTTTTTATTTTACACCCGCTTCACAGTCTTCAAACTGTAGTATAAAAATGCAGTGGATATTAATTTATCATTCAAGTTGTCGGCCAATTTATTTAAAATGTCAAAGCTCCATTAATTATATGTAAATTACGAGCGAGTGCAGTTCTGCCGTGCTGAAACTGTGGAAACTGGTGCACTTTATTACCATCATCAAGTATACATAATTATTACGTTTACATCTCTGACGGGGTAGATAGGACCTAGAATCCTAGGACATAAAGGACAGATATAGCTGCGGGGGTATTACGACAAGGTGGAAAACTAAGTAAGCTTTAATTCCCATTGTATTGACATTTTATTGTAGGAATCTGTTATCATGATAAAATTTAAAAGCTGTGATCTTATCAGTAGAGCTTTATTTATTTTTCTCTCTCTTGTCCTATATTTTTCAGATCTTATTCAATATATTTTAACTTTCTTTTTCTTTTAATTGTTTTACAAGGTTATGTCTTGGTTTTTCTGCCTTCTATTTTTCTTTCCATGTATTCCAGTAGGCGTCTTGTCATCTTGTTTCTTCTATCCTCTATTATTTAAAAAAAAATCTCTTTAATTCTATTCTTTTTAGGAGAAAATGTATTTTTCAACTCAGCTTACCCTTTCCATGCTATAGTAATATGTAAATTGAAATTGTATACAACATGACATCGGAAAAAAAAAAAGATAAAAATATAAAATATCATACAAAGCGCTTCAGGCAAGTAGGCGACCAATACTGTTGAAAAGAGTTTCTTTCGGCGTCTTCTTCTCTGCAGTGGTCGGTCCCGAAACGCCAGTAGTTTGTAGCTTTTGAACAATAATTTGTATATGAGTATTATTTAAAATGTGAATTGACATACGTAAAAAGGGCCTGAAAAGGCCTATTTTCAGAATAAATCTTTGAATAAGTAGTAATCCTATTTGATATTGGCATATGTGGTTAAAGAAACTTTATTTCTCAAAGAAATTTACATTTCACTTATAGAGAAAATCTTAAAATCTAACATACATAGTTGGTGTGAGCATTAAAAATAAACCATTTGTTAAAAGTTAAGACGGTAGTCGCATAAATCGTGCTTATGCCTATTGTACGCTACTAAGCAAATTATAGTAAACAACGTTAGGGTGCTCGTTCACTGACATCTTATACAATATCGATCGACCGACACAAATTTATTACTAATCTAGTTATTATACGTTATTATTTTTTATTTTTTTACCCTACTTACTCTATTACATGTTTCTACTTACTCTATTACACTCGTAAAAATGCACTGGATTTAGTTTTTATTCAATTGTTCCGGCCAATTTATGATAAATGTTAAATCAGCATTTTTACGAATACAATAAATTAGAAATCCTAGCATCAGCTAGGATTTCTCGTACTCTATTGTATTACACTAGGTGATATGCCAATATCGATAGGCATTTCACCTAGTGTTTCTACTTACTCTATTATACTCGTAAAAATGCACAGGATGTATGTTTTCAATAAACATTTCCGGGCAATTTTTTTTATTATTAATGCAGATAAATCATATTGAAATAGCGAGCGCGTGCAGTTCCGCCGTTCTGGGAACTCTGATATTGTGTGTAAACTGGCGCGCTGAATTGCCAACATGCTTACATATACATACTTTCACGTTTTTATCACTTACGGTGTAAACAGAGCCTAAGTTTATAAAACCTAATTATCAGATTAAACTGTGTTAGCATATAGGTGGTAAGTTTAATATTTAAAATATTTTTAATATAATAATATGATGTAACTAAAAATTTATGCTTTTTGAATTATTTCCTTTATTTGGGCTATAAGACGTTGCTTTGTACCACATTTCAAGATTCTGAGATCAAGCGAAGTACCCTGTAAGTTTTGATTCCTTCGTGAATGTCGAAAATTTGCGGCATATACTAGTTTGACTTTGACTAGCTCCGTGGCGCAGCGGTCAACACGCCTGCCTGCGACACGGAGTGACCGGGTTCGATCCCCGGCCAGGTCAAGATGGAAAATGATCTTTTTCAGATTGGCCTGGGTCTTGGATGTTTATCTATATATGTATTTGTTATAAAATATAGTATCGTTGAGTTAGTATCCCATAACACAAGTCTCGAACTTACTTTGGGGCTAGCTCAATCTGTGTGATTTGTCCGTATATATTTATTTATTTATACGGCTGTATCTTTTGTATCAAACTACAGATATTAGCTTTTAAATAAGACGATAATAGGCTATAGATTGGATTAGGCTATACATTTCTCGAACTAAGTCCTGAAAAAGAGCAAGTCGAACATTTTAAGGTAAATTTTGCCATCTTGGAGAGGAGGGCCAACCAGTTGACCGTTTCTGTCATACGACGCCGGGACAATACAAGCTGTTACGCTGCGGGCGATGTCGACACAATCCGTTCGTATCTACAAGCCCTTTTCTTACATTTTTAATATACTTTTTTTTAATGAATTTAATTTTTTGTTAAAATATAAACTAATTTTTTTATGACTTATGTCATATCACAAGGAAGGTATTAGATATGAATGAAAGTGAATGGAAATTTAATTAAAGGACGACCTAGAAAAAATAGAAGATTGCGTCAATTTATTCCTTTCACCCAAAGGTAGCTTGGAAGAGATTGCCTTGGCGATAAGGCCGCTAATTGTTCTGTTTTTTTTATGTCAAATGTATCACACCTTAAAGGTGCAATAAAGTATTTTTACTAACTTACTTAAATACTTATATTGATTTGTCAAACATATATATGTCGAACGGTCCACAAAATCTAGTAATAAAAAAGTAAATAAAAATTTCAGGTCCACTTTGCCATCTCGAAGAGGCTCGACCCCGGTTAACCTTGTTTTAATTTAGTTTAAAATGTAAAGCTGAAGAGTTTGGTTGTTTGAAAATTACAAAATTATTTTTGTATTGGATAGTCCATTTATTGAAGAAGGCTTTAGTCTATAAAACATCACGCTGCGACCAATAGGAGCGAAGCATCAATAAAAAAAGTTTTGTAAACGGGGAAAATTATTCATCTATAGTAATGAATCATAATAACAAAAATCGCCGCGGACGAAGTCGCGGGCAACAGCTAGTGGCAGATAAACAGAGTTGTTCCATTGTGCTCCTAAATTACTGCCTTATTCAACTTTTAGTGTTATCTGCTAATTAAAAGTCGTAACTCTCGCGGGATTTAACGGTTGTGAAGTGAGTGCGTGAACGTGTCAGATTGTTGTGTTGATTTTACTACAGTGAATATTGTTAGAAATATATCCAACTAGTTTTCGCCCGCCCGCGTCAATGTCGATCCCTCGGGAATAGTGCTTTTTCCCGGGATAAAAGGTAGCCTATGTCCTTTTCCGTACTCTAGAGAACTTGTATGAAAAAATTCATGATGATCGGTTCAGTAGTTACGGCGTGAAAGCGTCACAAACCAACTCACTTTCGCATTTATAATATTAGTAAGGATTATTGCTGAATAATAATAAAAGATACCTTTACCTAGCAGCGGGACATCATCATTATCAGATCTTTTTAGTCTCCACTGCAGGAGCATGACCCTCTCTGTACTACAGGAGCCATACTTGGCCAGAGCAGACAGAGGATTTGGCCTACACTCTCCTCGCTGGCCAGACGGGTTGGAAAGGTCTCATTGATGTTTATGAGCTTTGTTTAGCTTGTATATCTTAAGTCGCCTCTTACGACCTCCGTGGGAAGAGTGGTCTTATTCTACTCTGCCGGAAACCATACGGCTAAGTGGGACAACATTAGTTATAAAAAAAATACTAATCATATAGTTAACTAATAGCTGTCGATGCTGAGATTAAAGCTAGCTTATGTCTTAATCTAGGAAATAATCAACATGTATGCAATATTTTGTCAAAATCCTTTCAGCTGATTTGGCATGATTGTGTTACAAACATCCATACATCTCAGGTTGCCTGAAGAAATTGCATTTAACGCCTATTGATTTACTAAATCTGTTACATATTTATGTTTATTTCTTGAAATTGGTGTATTAAGAGTTAAATAAATAAATACATACTCACGAACTTTCACGTTTATTATATTACTAAGGATGTCTCCTTTTACTGCCCAATTCTTAAACGGAATAAACAGAGCTTTCCCAGTATGCTCCTTAATAATTGCCTTCAGCATTGATGATATCTTATATCTTTACTGCCTCCGTGGTCCAGTGGTTAAGGCGTTTGCCTATAGACCCGGGGGTCGTGGGTTCGATTCCAACGGGAAGCATACTTTGTTTAGTTGTTTAAAATAATAATAATATAGTTTAATTTCTCTTTTACATAAGTTAGTCTTAAATAAAATAAGGAATTACAAGCTAAACAAAGCACATAAACATCAATGAGACCTCTCCAACCCGTCTGGCCAGCGAGGAGAGTGTAGGCCAAATCCTCTGTCTGCTCTGGCCAAGAATGGTATATCCGGTAGCCAGAGAGGGTCATGCTCCCGCAGTGGAGACTAAAAAGACCTGATGATGATGATGATGATGATGATGATGATGAAATAAAATAAATCGTTTATATTTCTCTCCAATTATTTACAAGAAAAAATACACGTGATTTGCATGACACATTAGTAGCATAATTTTGAGTCACCTCAACCATAACTGTTCTGTCTACAACACATGTACACCCGGCGCTTCTTATTTAGACCTGGTAAACAGTATTACTTGTGACAGTCTTGATGAAAACTGTACAATATTAATATTATGTGGTGACAGTTCCTCTGTATCAAAAAGGAATATTAAACAAAGTATGGACAAATTAATTAATATAAATGAAAGAACACAATGTAAATTTATGATATGTGCCTTTCCGTATTCGGAATCTTTAGATAGGAAAAGAAACGAGCACATACACAATTTAAATGTACATATGTACAACATGACGTATCGTCATGGCGATTTTATTTTTTATTTAGATATAAATAAGTTTATAAGTAGATTTAAGTTGACTAACGATACTATGTATCTTCCTTTTAATTTTAAAAGACAAATAGCTACAGTAGTAGCTTTTAATTTACAAACTTCTGTTGTATGTAGTACAACTGCAAATAATTTTAAATTTGACACAGGTATTGCAACTAATGATATACCTAAAATACAAAATCCTCAGTCTGATTTAAACTAATTAATAAGACAACAGTCGAGGCTAAAGAATTAAATATTTTTCATCAGAATGTCCAAGGCCTGACTAGCAAATTGTTAGAATTAGAGTTGTTTATAAACAGTAAAGATTTGCATGTAGTTTGTGTGACTGAACATTTTATGCATTCGCACCAGCAACAGTTCAATGTAGAAAATTATTTATTGACAAGCTCTTACACCCGAGAGACTAAAGAGAAAGGCGGTAGCTTAATTCTAACTCGAAGTGACGTAAAATGTAAAGAACGTAAGGATATTGTTAGTCTTTCGGTAGATTGTAATGTTGAGCTGTCATGTATCGAACTAGGGAATTATATTATAGTATGTGTATACAGACCCCCAAGATCAGATTATAATACTTTAGAATCAGTTATTGAAGATGTCTTGAGAAAATTATGTTGTTGTCGCAAAAATATTATAGTGTGCGGTGACTTTAATGTTGATTTGTTAGTTACAACAACTGAAAGTGTTCGATTTTTAAATGTCTTTAAATCATTTGATTTGGTTAATTTGTTTTTGGAACCAACTAGAGTTACTGAAGATTCTGCAACGTGCATAGATAATGTTTTCTGCAATTGCACTGCTGTTGACAAATATATAACTAAAAATCTAACCTCGGATCACTACGGTCAGTTTGTAAAACTTATAAATGATGTAGAAGTAGACTTACCAAAAGTAACCTTTAGATCTATAACCAAAGCTAAAATAAATGTATTTAAGAAAAAAATATCTGAAAAAATGCCCCTAATTGAAGAAACTAGAGATGATCCGGATGCTCTATATAATAAAATGTTTGGTATTATTGAATCGGAATTCAACAATACATTCAAAATTAAAAAATGTACTAAACGCATCGGTAAAAAATTTAGTGAATGGGCTACAACTGGTATTTACGTTAGTAGAAACAGGTTATACGAATTATTAGCTATGAAAGCTTACAATAAAAATACTGAATTTATTAATTATGTTAGAACTTACTCTAAGGTTTTTAAAAAGGCGTGCCTGTGCGCAAAATCTTTATATACAAGAAAAGCTATTCTAGATTCTCATGATAAGATAAAGACCACTTGGAAAATTATTAACATGGAAACCGGGAAAACTAAAAATCGTGACAACAAAATAGAATTAAAAGTAGATAATAAGATCCTCAGTACTAATGAAGACGTCGCAAAATATTTCGAAGATTTCTTTACTAACATTCCCGTAAATACTACTGCCTCCTTACGTTCATCATCTGAGGAATCTAAAAAACTATTAACAAGCTGTATACCAGAATGTAACAATCATTTAATATTTCAACATGTAACACCTCAAATAATCATTGATACATTTAAGAGTTTGAACAATAAGAAAACTGGAGATTTGTGGGATATCTCTGTAGCTGTCATTAGTAACATCATTGAAGTAATTGCACCATATTTAGCTTCTATATTTAATAAGTGTGTAGATACTGGGACATTTCCTGACTTGATGAAGTTAAGTAAAGTCATTCCTTTGTACAAATCTGGCGATAAAAATGATCCCACTAATTACCGTCCCATTTCTATTCTGCCAGCTCTTAGTAAAATATTTGAAAAAATGATTTTTAATCAGTTATTAGCTTTTTTTAACATAAATAGCCTTTTCCATCGTGAACAGTATGGATTTACAAAGGGTCGGTCAACTACAGACGCGGGTGTAGCTCTGTTGAAATACATATATGATGCTTGGGAGGGAAAACAAAATGCTATTGGTGTTTTTTGTGATCTTTCCAAAGCCTTTGATTGCGTAGACCACAATACCCTTCTCTCCAAGCTGGAGCACTATGGAATAAAAGGTAAATCTCGCGATTTACTTGAATCTTATTTAAGTGGCCGAACTCAAAAAGTTAGTTTAGATAGGGTACAATCCTCCGGATCATCGGTTAAGATGGGCGTACCCCAGGGCTCTATCCTAGGGCCTCTGTTATTCCTCATTTACATCAATGACCTACCTTACTGTGTCAATACATGTAAGGCTGTACTATTCGCCGATGACACTTCTCTTGTCTTCAAAATTGATAGACAAACTAATTCTTTTGACGTGGTTAATAGTACTTTAGCTCAAGTGTTGGATTGGTTCACAGCGAACAATCTATTGTTGAACGCTAAGAAAACGAAATGTATAAAATTTTGCTTACCAAATGTTACAAAAATTCCAACACAAATAGTAATGGATAATGAACCACTAGATTTAACTGATAAAACAACATTTCTTGGAATAACTCTTGATGCCGGGCTTCAATGGGGTGCCCATATTACTACGTTAGCGGGTAAACTTAGTTCTGCAGCTTATGCTGTCAGGAGAATTAGACAACTGACTGATGTTGATACTGCGCGTTTGGTATATTTCAGTTACTTTCATAGTGTTATGTCTTATGCGATTTTACTATGGGGTAACGCTGCAGAAGTAAACACCATATTTGTCCTGCAGAAGCGCGCTATTAGATCTATATATAAACTTGGTGCTAGAGAATCTCTTAGAGAATTGTTTAAAGATATAAATATTTTAACTTTACCTTCTCAGTACATATTTGCGAATATTATGTTTGTGCGCTATAATCTTGATTTATATAAGAAAAATAGTGATATCCATGACCGAAACACGAGAAATAAAAATAAATTAGCTACACCAGTATTGCGATTGCAGAAAACTATGAATTCATTTTTGGGTTTAGGAGTACGCTTCTATAATAAAATTCCTGCAGAAATATTAGGTCTGCCTTTACTTAAGTTCAAAACGATTGTAAAAAACCAGTTAATAAAAAAGGCTTATTACTGCATTGATGATTATATTACTGATAAAAATGCGTGGAAATTTATATAAATTTATTTAATGTTAACAATTATTAAATGTTAAAATTAATCTATAGTATAAAAATTGTATTTAATGTTAACAATGTATTCAGAGCCCTTCAGGCACGTAGGGACCAAGGCTGGATTGAGTTTCTTTCGGCGTATTCTTCTCACCAGTGGTCGTTCCGAAACGCTAGTAGTATTTCAATTTTGCATATATAAAAAAATATATAAGAAATAAAAATATGACGTTCAAAAAGAGATACATGTATCCAATTTTGAATAAAAATCTTTGACTTTGACTTTGACTTTGACTTTGACACAAAAGTACGGGTTTCTAAGAACTATGGTTATACAATTGGCGTTCCAAGTTCCCAGTTTGGTTAGGATATTGCAGGCTTGAAACACCTGATTGTCTGATAATGAGATGTTTCCGTGCTTCGGAAGTTACGTTAAGCCGTTGATCCCGGCTACCATCTGGTAGTCGTTAAAGGAACCATGTCAGAGGCCGAGAGGCGGTTTCGAAGAACTCTAACACCAGGGTGTGCATGGTCGGTTGACCGTGACACCTACTCGAAATGATAATGATGATGATCATGATATATCTTTAAGTATATTTTTTGCTCTGAGATTAAATTTTAAATGGCATTACTTTTACTTTCTCAGATCTGACTCACAAAATCGCAGATAAATAGAGCTATTCCATTGTGCCCCTGGAACTGCCTTATTTAGCTTTTAGTGCTGATTAAATTCGTAACTCCCACGGGATTTAAGGGTTGTGAAGTGAGCGCGGGAAAGGCATTTCGTTGTGATGATTGTATCACTATATACCTCTTATATTCACGAAACAGGAGATTGAATAGGCTAACTAGATTTCAGAAAAATAAAACTATCCTTGTGTCGCACACTAATATGAGCGTTTAGAACAAAAAACTATTTGCAGAAATTAAGTAACAAATTCTATATAACGTGATTTTCGGAGAAACATTAAAAAACTATTGAATTGCCAAAAAAAAAAATTAAAAATATAAACACGAATGTTGTCGAGTACTAAAAAATATACTTGTGTCACTCGAAAGAGTGTAAGGATACTAACGTTGAGCCATTTGGAAGTTATGGTGAAATAAAGAAACTTACATACATATATGATCTCTAAAACAAATTCCTTTTTTAGGCAGTTGTGAGAACAATCGAAGGTATCCAACGAACGATTTTTTTTATTTTACGGAATTACTACGCGTACATGCAAACTAAATTACTTTGGTCTATAATATCATTTTTCCTGTACATGTATAAATCACTTGTTCCCAATTCCGGTGTCCATCGCCTGTATCAAACGGCTGCGTATGCAAAAACTTTTCTCTATTAGATGCGATCTTTTTTATTTATTTGCCGTTTATCTTGTAGGGAGATATTTTGTATACGTTTCGATTTTGGGACGAGTTTATTATTATGATGATTTATTTTTATAAATTAATCATCATAATAAAATTATACTAACTACCTGTCTGTATAATAAACACATATTATTATATATTTAGTATACAGGTTGAAATTGAATTCAATAGCGTACACGTAACGTTTAAGGACGTCAGTCCTTAAACGTTACGCGTACGAGACCACGGATCTGAACAACTTTCAATAAGGGACCGTCGTCGCGAGAAATGGCACTCAAGCATGAGTGCTATTCATCGCGATGCCGTTTATATCGCGCGATAAACTAGCCACATCTCGCTCTTTTATACTACGGAAAACAAGATAGCGATAATAAATCATCATCATCATCAGGTCCTTTTTAGTCTCCACTACAGGAGCACGACCCTAAATAAATAAATAAATATATACGGACAAATCACTCAGATTTAGCTAGTCCCATGGCAAGTTCGAGACTTGTGTTATGGGATACTAACTCAACGATACTATATTTTATAACAAATACATATATAGATAAACATCCAAGACCCAGGCCAATCTGAAAAAGATCATTTTCCATCTTGACCTGGCCGAGGATCGAACCCGGGCACTTCGTGTCGCGGGTTGGCGTGTTGACCGCTGCGCCACGGAGCTAGTCGATAAACGTTGTCAAGCGGGCCATGCTACAGGGGCAAAATATAACTAACATGCAGTTGTGTTAGTGAACTAAGCTAGTTAGCCTACTAGGGCTTAAAGTCCCGTAGCTGATGATACAACCGGAAATACGTCAAAATATATGACAGAAAATATAGTCAGAGTTATCCTTAACTGCATGTCCGGTGGTTGCAGGTTTTGGCATCGGGTACGAGCGCCCGGCCTCCCAAGCTGCTGTGAGAAGTATCCCAAATATATTTCATTCTCTTCCCAAACCTAACGAATTCCTATCCTTCCCTTGCTTCAAAATGCTTGCGATGGGCAGCAGCATCGGAAGCACAAGAAGCCAAATAAACTGCGCTCGCCAACCTGCCTGCCAAGCGTGGTGAGTATGGCAATATCCTCTCATGGAACGAAGAGTCTATGGTTGCGGCCCATGTCCAGCAGTGGTCTTATTGTGGCTGTAATGATGATGATGTGACAGAAAGTTTACTTTTTATTTTACACCCGCTTCACAGTCTTCAAACTGTAGTATAAAAATGCAGTGGATATTAATTTATCATTCAAGTTGTCGGCCAATTTATTTAAAATGTCAAAGCTCCATTAATTATATGTAAATTACGAGCGAGTGCAGTTCTGCCGTGCTGAAACTGTGGAAACTGGTGCACTTTATTACCATCATCAAGTATACATAATTATTACGTTTACATCTCTGACGGGGTAGATAGGACCTAGAATCCTAGGACATAAAGGACAGATATAGCTGCGGGGGTATTACGACAAGGTGGAAAACTAAGTAAGCTTTAATTCCCATTGTATTGACATTTTATTGTAGGAATCTGTTATCATGATAAAATTTAAAAGCTGTGATCTTATCAGTAGAGCTTTATTTATTTTTCTCTCTCTTGTCCTATATTTTTCAGATCTTATTCAATATATTTTAACTTTCTTTTTCTTTTAATTGTTTTACAAGGTTATGTCTTGGTTTTTCTGCCTTCTATTTTTCTTTCCATGTATTCCAGTAGGCGTCTTGTCATCTTGTTTCTTCTATCCTCTATTATTTAAAAAAAAATCTCTTTAATTCTATTCTTTTTAGGAGAAAATGTATTTTTCAACTCAGTTTACCCTTTCCATGCTATAGTAATATGTAAATTGAAATTGTATACAACATGACATCGGAAAAAAAAAGATAAAAATATAAAATATCATACAAAGCGCTTCAGGCAAGTAGGCGACCAATACTGTTGAAAAGAGTTTCTTTCGGCGTCTTCTTCTCTGCAGTGGTCGGTCCCGAAACGCCAGTAGTTTGTAGCTTTTGAACAATAATTTGTATATGAGTATTATTTAAAATGTGAATTGACATACGTAAAAAGGGCCTGAAAAGGCCTATTTTCAGAATAAATCTTTGAATAAGTAGTAATCCTATTTGATATTGGCATATGTGGTTAAAGAAACTTTATTTCTCAAAGAAATTTACATTTCACTTATAGAGAAAATCTTAAAATCTAACATACATAGTTGGTGTGAGCATTAAAAATAAACCATTTGTTAAAAGTTAAGACGGTAGTCGCATAAATCGTGCTTATGCCTATTGTACGCTACTAAGCAAATTATAGTAAACAACGTTAGGGTGCTCGTTCACTGACATCTTATACAATATCGATCGACCGACACAAATTTATTACTAATCTAGTTATTATACGTTATTATTTTTTATTTTTTTACCCTACTTACTCTATTACATGTTTCTACTTACTCTATTACACTCGTAAAAATGCACTGGATTTAGTTTTTATTCAATTGTTCCGGCCAATTTATGATAAATGTTAAATCAGCATTTTTACGAATACAATAAATTAGAAATCCTAGCATCAGCTAGGATTTCTCGTACTCTATTGTATTACACTAGGTGATATGCCAATATCGATAGGCATTTCACCTAGTGTTTCTACTTACTCTATTATACTCGTAAAAATGCACAGGATGTATGTTTTCAATAAACATTTCCGGGCAATTTTTTTTATTATTAATGCAGATAAATCATATTGAAATAGCGAGCGCGTGCAGTTCCGCCGTTCTGGGAACTCTGATATTGTGTGTAAACTGGCGCGCTGAATTGCCAACATGCTTACATATACATACTTTCACGTTTTTATCACTTACGGTGTAAACAGAGCCTAAGTTTATAAAACCTAATTATCAGATTAAACTGTGTTAGCATATAGGTGGTAAGTTTAATATTTAAAATATTTTTAATATAATAATATGATGTAACTAAAAATTTATGCTTTTTGAATTATTTCCTTTATTTGGGCTATAAGACGTTGCTTTGTACCACATTTCAAGATTCTGAGATCAAGCGAAGTACCCTGTAAGTTTTCATTCCTTCGTGAATGTCGAAAATTTGCGGCATATACTAGTTTGACTTTGACTAGCTCCGTGGCGCAGCGGTCAACACGCCTGCCTGCGACACGGAGTGACCGGGTTCGATCCCCGGCCAGGTCAAGATGGAAAATGATCTTTTTCAGATTGGCCTGGGTCTTGGATGTTTATCTATATATGTATTTGTTATAAAATATAGTATCGTTGAGTTAGTATCCCATAACACAAGTCTCGAACTTACTTTGGGGCTAGCTCAATCTGTGTGATTTGTCCGTATATATTTATTTATTTATACGGCTGTATCTTTTGTATCAAACTACAGATATTAGCTTTTAAATAAGACGATAATAGGCTATAGATTGGATTAGGCTATACATTTCTCGAACTAAGTCCTGAAAAAGAGCAAGTCGAACATTTTAAGGTAAATTTTGCCATCTTGTAGAGGAGGGCCAACCAGTTGACCGTTTCTGTCATACGACGCCGGGACAATACAAGCTGTTACGCTGCGGGCGATGTCGACACAATCCGTTCGTATCTACAAGCCCTTTTCTTACATTTTTAATATACTTTTTTTTAATGAATTTAATTTTTTGTTAAAATATAAACTAATTTTTTTATGACTTATGTCATATCACAAGGAAGGTATTAGATATGAATGAAAGTGAATGGAAATTTAATTAAAGGACGACCTAGAAAAAATAGAAGATTGCGTCAATTTAGTCCTTTCACCCAAAGGTAGCTTGGAAGAGATTGCCTTGGCGATAAGGCCGCTAATTGTTCTGTTTTTTTTATGTCAAATGTATCACACCTTAAAGGTGCAATAAAGTATTTTTACTAACTTACTTAAATACTTATATTGATTTGTCAAACATATATATGTCGAACGGTCCACAAAATCTAGTAATAAAAAAGTAAATAAAAATTTCAGGTCCACTTTGCCATCTCGAAGAGGCTCGACCCCGGTTAACCTTGTTTTAATTTAGTTTAAAATGCCCTGTTGTTTGTGTGTGTAATTAAATCTTGCAAGTTAAATTTGATCAACTTCCCGTTATCAATTTGGGGTAAAATATCGTTAACCTATGAAAATTGAATGACAATACATTAAATTTTGTCAAGAAGTTAGTCTGATAATGAAGTACTTGTCATCGCTGAAAAGCTCTGTCACCAATTAAACCGTACCTAACCCTCACGAAAGTTGCGTATTCTTAAAATAAGTTTCTGGACTAATCTTGTTTGCTTTTACATATTATTATGTACTATCACATCTTTTTCCCTTTGCAGTATAGACAGAGCCCAGGTTTATAAGACCTTTTGCTTTTACGTTATAAAATATTGCATCATTTGTTTGTTGTTTTTTGTGTGTGTGTGTGTACAGCAGGATTGTGGAATGAACTCCCTTCCGAGGGTTTACCTGTGTGCGATGACTTGGGGTCCTTCCTTCAAAAGGCGTGTTTACAGTTATCTTAAACACCTCCTCTGGTGTTGCAGATGTCCATGGGCGACGGTGACCACTTTCCATCAGGTGGCTCGTCTGCTCGTTTGCCGTCAAATATACTAAAAAAAATCCCGGTCGATCGTTCTTCCGCGCCACGCCGCTGTTGCATTTTAGTGAAAACTATAAAGCAAGCGAGTGCGAATAATCATCGTCAAGGAGTCTACTGTTGGACATAGGCCTCCCCCAACGATTTCCAATATGACCGGTTGGAAGCGGGCGAATAATAAAACTAGGAAAATGTTTGGTGTTGTTTATACTAATTGTACTTCGTAATTTTGATTGCACTTCAAAAATGAAAAACAGAAATTAAGCGACTAGCAATGAAAAGCCTTGCTCTTCTGCGTCCCGGTTTTTCTCTTCTTAATTATGGTCAGCCTAATTATAAGTAACGTTCTTACATCAAATAACTAACTGCTACAGTCTCTCTGTATCTCTCCATTCTAATCAAGTCTTAATTCTTGGAGAGCTATTAAGATGCTCCTATGCTCAAACTAAACCGATAGTGATAAGTTACCCTAATAAAGAGAACACTCTCAAACAACATACCATTGAAGTTGACAGACGTGACGACTTGACGAGCTCCCAGGCGAGGCTTTCATGGATATAGAAATCTCTAGATACCTACTTTAATATGCTGGACAAGATAGTGTACACTAGATAAAATAAATAAATAAATATATACGGACGTTTATAAAGTAAGTTCGAGTCTTGTGTTATGGGATACTAACTCAATGATACTAGATAGAAAGACGTCTTTATATAGTGTTGTATATATCATAATTATACAAAGGTTATATTGTAGTGTATAAGCTACGAAATTGTAGTTTCATACAAATTTTCTAACCGTTTTTTGAGTTACAAACATACATGCTAACAAACTTTCAGATTAATAATATTTATTTTATATACGCTGCATTATGATTGCACCGCATAGAGAAGATTATACATCATCATCTCATCATCATCTAAGCCGCAAGAAGTCCACTGCTGGACATAGATCTCTTCTAGGGTTTCCAAAATGACCGATTGGAGGCAGCTTGCACCAATCGTTTCAGGTCGTCCGACTGGTCGGTGGGTGTCCAACGCTTCGCTTGCTGGTACGTGGACGCCATTCAAGAACCTTTTTGCCCCATCGGCAATCGGCTCTACGCGTTATGTGCTGTGCCCACTGCCACTTCAAGGAGCTAATACTCTTAGCTATATCGGTGACTTTCGTTGTATTTCTAAAGATTATACTGCATGTTTGTTAAGGTACGTCACCACCTGATAAGCAGATTTGATAGAGGAAGTTTTTGTGATATTATTTACGATTAAATAAGTGTGTAAAATACACAATATAACCAAAAATTTGTCTAAAGAATATGCTTTAGTGTTACACAATAGGTTATTCTCGCACCGATCAAGTTAAATGCTGAAAATAATCAAAAAAATGCTAAAACTAATACATTACGCAACACTAAAACTTCTAATTTAGCACGTATACCTATTAAAAGTAATTTTCGTGAAATACTACAGAGATGTGCTAAATTATGAATTTGAACTAAAGTCCTATATTGATTAAATTAATATTTATTCCAAAGTTTGCCAGCACAATAGCCTGCGTTCAAATTTGTCTTGAAGTGCAGCACATTGTGTTCGCTCTAGTTAAAGGTGGTGACATAACTATCGTAAGTTTGTTTTTCGCATCACATATTTTGTATTTAAGAATAGTTTTTTACGTATCTACTTATTTCTACATCGATAAAAGAGGCGTCTTGTCATCTGTGACATGAGCTACGTTTGGCAAAAGACCTCAAAAACAACATTAGATGATAACATTTGAGACTTTAGTGTTACTGACTTATTACATCTTGGGACTTATTAGTTTTACTTATATTGAGTAATTAGTTTTAATAGTTAATAATAACTTGGCAATGGTGAACATATGTTGGGATTGCTACATCAACGGAAGCGTCATATCATATCAAACCTGACATGAGCTACGTGCGGCCAAAGACCTTTGAGACGTAGAGCTGACAGCTGTTTCAGAGGTTAATGCTCGTCTGCGGCTAGTTTTCTGAGTCAAACAATAATATTGTAATTAGTCTGTCTTTAAGTCCGTAAATTAAAATAAATTCTTATTTATTCATTCGTCAATTAAACTTTCGTCAAAAAATCGCGGACTACAATGACTGGTTTGACATCGACAAAGGTGTCAGACGGGGATGTGTAGCTTCGCCATGGCTGTTCAACTTATTTATGGACAGTTACTTGAAAGATCTGAAAGAAAATGAATGTGGTTTAAGAATGAAAGAGTTACTTATTAAATGCCTCCTCTATGCCGATGACCAGGTAATACTTGCGTGGTCTGAGGAGGATTTACAGAGGATGGTAACATGTATGAATTATGCATTAAAAGAAAGGGTATGAAAGTCAATGTGAGTAAGACGAAAGTGATAGATGGAGCATTGCATTCTTTTATGATCGGGAGAAAGGTGTCCCACAAGGCACGTCTTGCTGTTCATCAGGGAGTGTTGTTGCCCACACTTATGTATGGAAGTGAAAGTTGGGTTTGGCGGAAAAAACATGAAAGTAGAATAAATGCGGTAGAAATGCGTGCGCTTAGGAGTATGTGTGGTGTAAATTTGAGAGACCGTGTGAAAAATTACGTAGTGCGGAAGCCATGTGGAGTTAAAGAGGACATACATTGAAAAAGTAATGTTTGGGTGGTTTGGACATGTAGAAAAGATGGATATAAGAAGCCTTTCAAAGAAATTGTATAGGTACTTTAGATGTGACTGTAAGAGTTGGTCAGGGCCGGCATCGACGCACATGCCGTGACCATACGTTCTTGTCAAAGGGCAAATTAGGAGCGGGTTATCATATCCGCCACCTAATGCTCAGCGTTTTCAGCTCGTTAGGCACCACCCAAAGTACTCGTGCCGGGTTGTAAAAGGTATTTCTCCATCCGCCCTAAATACTTACACAAATTCTTAAAAAATACACTTCCTTTTAGTTGTATAAAAGCTTGTTATTAAATATTATACGAATCAGATATAGCGTCTACCTTTCAGAGAGAAAATTACTTTGGAAGTATGAATGATTCATAGTTCCGCGATAGCTTTAAATTGTAAATGTACATAAATGTACTTTAAAAAGTAATGGAGATTCAGAATATCTTGATACTTATTTACAAGTAAAATCGTACTTGAAAGTACACTGTTATTATGAGTTCTTAAATAATTAAAATATTTATGCCTTTGAATATGTAATTAAGCAAATCAACGTATCTGAATACAAGGAAAACAGCAGCAAGAGGGTCCCCTCTTGCTTCGTTTAGAATACGCCGTGTGCTGAGAGCCTAAATTCCTTTTTCTGTAATAATCTACGCTAAAATAATAAAGTATGTTTACCCATTCTACATTAAAAAAAAGTCTGCAAGACATCATCTCGCTACTAAAAGTGACCGACCCGGACGACATACCAGCGTTCTGTGCCAGACGACTACGGAGGCTTCCCCCCGTGTCATTCGACCACGTCGATGTCACCAGGCTGCTAAAGGATATCACAGCCATGAAGTCCAGCCTGTCTGAGATGAAGTTTAGATTAGAGGCCTCGGAAACTACGATCTCTGAGCTGCGTACGGAATTGTCATCTTTGAAAAAATTTAGTCCTGTACGTAGGTCACCTGTGGCCTCTAATATAAACACGCGTCGAAGTGCGCAAAATGTATCGCTCGGCAGTTTCGAGTCGGCGAAATTCGAAGCCTCGCCGGCCGCCGCTGTGACGCATGACCCACCGCGCCCCGCTCCCCGCTCCACCGCCACGGTGGAGATGACAAACACGTCGACGCCGTCACGTGCCTATGCGACAGCTGCTGCTGCTACTGTCGCCGAAGGTGTCATCACCACTGCTGCTCCCGCCGCTAGCAAAGCCCCAACAGTACTTCAACATCGGGAAAAACGGAAGCGGAGGAAGCAACAAAACCAAGAGGAAGGAGATAGGAGCCAAATTAAGTCGGTTCCCAGAACAGCTCCCACGGTTCCTAATAAGGGAAAAGAGGATGAAGAGGGCTTTATAAAAGTGGAGCGAAGAAAGATGAGGCCCCCTTCCCGAAACCAGTGTGGAACTGCCGTAACCGGTTCAAATCATCTACTGCGTTCCGCCATCCCTACAACGCAGTTGTATGTATCCCGTCTCTTCCACTCCACTAAGGCAGAGGAAGTGATGGAGTATGTCCGCGTGAAGACGCACGTCACACTGAATGTCATGAAGCTGGAGTCGCGCCACAATGTCAACTTCGCGTCGTTTGTGGTGCGGGTCCCGACAGATAAGCTGGCGACCTTTATGGAGACGAACTTTTGGCCGAAGGGTGTTCTGTATCGCCGTTTTCGTGGGACGATACCCGACACGCGCAACACGTCGCAGTCTTAGCGTGTGCTATAGTTTAATTAAGTGTTTATATTATATGTATGTTAGTCTTTAAGGTATTTATTATATGGGCCATATTTTGTAAAAAAAAATGTAGATGCCTGAAATAAATGATTTATTATTATTATTATTTGTATCTCTTTTATTTCACGGGTGTTACCCCGGTTCTTTGAGAGGCTTGCGTGGGGATATAGATCCAACACGTAGAGGCCCTTTGGAGAAGTTGATGTAATGTTGGTCTCTAGCCAGAACTCGTTCCTAGAAATACCAATGTGTGCCCTTGAACAGGTCTTGGCCGGAGGAGGAACTATTGCATTTTAAAAAGGAAATTAATGGGTTTATTGGATTGAGATTTGGGTGGACTTATGCTGGGTTATTGCAAAGGGACGTGCACCTGCCATAATCATGATAACTGACTACAATTGGCAGGAGGTGGCTTGCCGCCCACTAGATGGGCCCCTCAAAATAGCCAACGATTAATGCCGGCAAAAGGGGCAACACCGGTGCGGGCGACTCAGGGGTGTCGAGAGGTGTGCTGCGCTTTCTCGGAAGTTACTCGCGGCGTTATGCCCTTTAACACTTCCACCCCCGGAGCAACAGCTCTCACGACTTCTCTCTGGACGGCCAACTAAGGCAAGCCAGATTTGAGAGCCCTGCGAGCCCTCTTGGGTTTCCACCCCGACCGATGAAGACACGTCGGGGGCGAGGGCTCTGACCGACTCTCTGGAGCACTCGGGTCCGTGGTGTCGTTACTCACCAACAGCTCGCCACAAGCTGCCCTGCGGCCTTATTATTATTATCTCTTTATTTAATTTATTTCTTAGATTTAGGTTTTTAAAATATTTATATAAAAGTAAAATATAAAAATAAATTACAAAACATAAAAACATTATAAAAACCTAAACCTAGAGTGCCGTCAGCAGCGGGGCAGGGCTCAAGCTACCGACAGTCAGGGCCCCAGAGAAAGAAACCTTCTGACTATTCGTGCCGTATCCAGGAGTACTGCCTTCTGTATCTGGCCCTTGATCCAACCATCTAGCGAGAGCCTCTTGAGATGTTGGTCGAGACTCTTTGCTATAAGACCGTTTGCAGACACGACTATCGGGACAATGACCGTCGAATCTACATCCCACATGGCAGTCACCTCGTGAGCCAAGTCAAGGTACTTGCTAAGCTTGTCCTTCTCGGCCTTCACGAGGTTTTCGTCATGTGGAATGGTGATGTCAACGAGCACTGCTTGGCGTGTCGATCGATCTGTCAGCACGATGTCAGGCTTATTTGCGACAATAGTCCTGTCTGTGATAACAGATCGATCCCAATACAGCGTGGCACGACCATTTTCGAGAACCGGCGCTGGTGTGTACTTATAGTACGGCACCTCGGATTCCACAAGCTCATATCGAAGAGCAAGTTGCTGGTGGATAATTCTGGCTACAAGGTTATGCCTGTGCAAATACTTTCCGTTAGCCAGATGAGAACAACCGGAAATAATATGCCTGAGTGACTCGCCAGGACGGCGGCATGCCCGACAGATGTCGACCGTACCGTCCTTCAGGATATATCTCCGATAGTTGTTCGTCATCATGACCTCGTCTGCAATTGCACAAACAAAACCTTCGGTTTCTCCAAAGAGGTCACCGAATCGTAGCCAGTTTACCGACGCGAGCAGATCTACATCGGGCCCAGTTAGGGCCCGGTAGAACCGCCCATGCAGCTCCTTGCTCTTCCATATGTTTTTGCGGTCTTCGATGCTTAACACCGTTGGTCTGCGCCAATTCTCGTTTGCTAAGGAGAGCGGCGTGAAGCTCCTATCTACTGCTACAACGTCGCGATGCATCCCACACTCATTATTAAGGAAATAATCCCTAAGACTGCACACCTCGCGGTTATGGAGAGTCTTGGCGTTCAAAAAACCACGACCTCCACACTTACGTGGGATGTACAGTCTCATAACAGATGAGCGTGGGTGAAGCATGCGATGCGCTGTCAGCTGTTGACGGACCTTCCTATCCAGGGCATCTAACTCAGTTTGGGTCCATCTTAGTATGCCAAAGGAGTAAGTGAGTAGGGGCATTACCCAAGCATTGAAAGCGCGCGCCTTATTACCACCTGACAAAAGACTTTTAAGTACTTTTGTCAGTCGACAAAAGAAACGCTCTTTCACCGCCTGCTTTATGTCCCCATCCACAATACTCAAAGACTGTGACATACCAAGATATTTGTAAGTTTCCGCCTCCGCGAGAGATTTGAGGGACATTGTCTCAGAAAGTTGTAAATTTGTTGAATTTACAACTTTTCCCCGTTCGACATACATGACAGCACATTTATCTACACCAAACTCCATCCTGATAGAACTACTGAAATCTTCTGTGATTTTCAATAGCTCCACCAGGTCAGAGGGATTTGGTGCAAATAATTTTAAGTCATCCATGTATAACAGGTGAGAAACAATCGGGAACTTTATTTTTTGTCACCAAAGTTTATATTTATCATTAACTTGTATCACCAAATAAATAGATCTATCGCCACGAAATATTTTCATTCTTAGATAAGCAAAAAGTGTTCTCAGGTATGAATTATCAAATTAATGTTAATATATTTGTAAAATAAGAGATGGATTACCAATAAAATTATAGTTCATTATATAAATATTAACTTCGTTCTTTTAATGATAGTTTTATTACTTGATTAATAGCTTTGTGCTCAGAATGGTAGATCTGTCACCAAATAAATCGATTATCGGTCCCTGACTGCGACTCCTTTTTATTTGTTATTATGTCACCAATACAGTACAGTACTTAGCTACATTTTATTTAGTTTAGTTATTAAAATAATAGTAATCGTTACCAATTTAATACGTTAATTTATAAATTTAATGAATATCAAAAAAATTAAAGCAAAATGGCCCTATCGGCCAGAAAAGCAAAAGGCCCCTTCAAAGTTAAAAGTATTTATTTGCATAAATGTAGGTACAGTAAGTTGATGATCTTAGTTATTTTCCCCAGTACATTTTAACCTTCACAAGGTGTGCAAATATGTATAACATTATATTAAAATGTATCATTATTAAAATTGCAAATATAATACATTAATATTAAAATAAAAAAAGCAAATAAAATAGTAGATAAAATATCAAACAAAGTCAAAACCAGCCCTGATTATTCAGTGATTGTTATTTATAACAATATATATCGATTATTTTTATTTTTATTATGTTTTATTTACTATTCTATTATAAATTATTTCTGAAATATATTTATACTGCCTGTGGAAAGTAAGATATTTGGGAAGGCCTATGTACAGCAGTAGACTCTTGGCTGAAACGATGATGACGACAACCCTTAATTTTTTTTGATGCTTTATGAATTTTTAAGTGACTTAATATATGATTTATTGATGATCTCTTTAAATTAGTTTGGTTTAATACTTATTAGGACAAACCTATTATAATACATACAAAAACATTTATTTGGTTCTAGATCCTAAATCTCGATGATTTTAAGTGATTTATTGTGGAATTGCTTTTATATTGTTTGGTGACCACATTTTGGTCACAAATCTACTATTTTGAGGGCAAACCCTATTATTTAAGAAACACGAAACGAATTTAATTGGTGATAGTTTAAATCATACCCGAAACAATCTCCCCATCACTTCGGAGGCGGCAGCCTAGTCTTGAATCCCTCAGTAGGGTGCTGAGGGGGTTCAAAGCCAGACAAAACCATAATGGACTCAAACTGTCGCCCTGGAAAATGCCTCGCTCGATCCTTATCAAGTCCATCGGGTCCGAGGAGCCATTTCCTCTACCTGGCTGACAAAGGACTGTGGTCCATTGTCTCATACACGTGCCAAGAAAGGATCTTAAAGTTGAATTAACTTTATACAACTCTAAGACCCTCACTAGCCATGAATGAGGCACTGAATCATAGGCCTTCTTATAGTCAATCCAGGCAGATGAGAGGGCTGCCTTTTTCCGTTGAACTTGCTTGCAGATGGTCATGTCCATGAGGAGGAGCTCTTTGGTACCACGGGACCCAACCCTACATCCATTTTGAGAGGAAGCCATGATTTTGTTCACAACAATATGCTGGTTAATTTTTGCTCTCAAGATGGATGTAAGGAGCTTGTAAAGAGTTGGCAAGCATGTGATAGGTCTAAAATTCTTGGGATCCGTGGTACTACCGGATTTATAGAGCAGGAAGGTGAGTCCTGTCGTAAGGAAAGAAGGTAGGGAACCAAGCACGAGGGCTTGTTGGAATTGTGTGGCCAAACGTTCATGTGAGCTTCGAATCCACTTTATCCAGAAGTTGTGCAATCCATCCGGTCCAGGACTTTTCCAGTTCTGCGCCGTACGAATCGCACAACTTATGTCATCGGGGCTGATAGTTACAGCCCCCATGGACTCGATGGGCTCACATTCACGTTCAACCACTGTCATCCAATCACCCTCGGTGTGTTCAACTGGCACCGACCAAATACTACGCCAGAAATTATTCATAGCAGTAGCATCCGGCAGCTCCCCGTCGATCACACATTGTTCAGTTCCCTCCCACTTTCTATACACCTTCCTTTGGTTACTTTGGAAGAGCCTATTTAGCTGGAATCGTTCCACACGCTCTCTGTAGCGGCGAATACGTCCCGCCCACGCATAGACTTTCTGCTTCAGGAAGTCAATGCGTTCCGTAATACAGGCAATATATTCGCTGGGTCTAATACCAGTACCCGCGAATGCCTGGTTCACGAAACGCATGACACGGGGGCGATTGTTGCCCTCCCTGAAGCAAATTAGCTTTGCAATGAGAGTCCTGAATATGCTGATACGTCACTCAATCCGCTTTTGCCATGCAGGGACCCCGCCGACGGGCCGAGCTGCATAGTCAACGTCAGGAAACTTGACTCGTGCAACCCGACACGCCGCAATGGCCCCGCAGTATAAGATTGAGTGCGTATCAACAAAATCCTCACTAGCCTCTAAATACGGGGCTAGAAGATCATTCAGGGCTCCCATTAGCGCCAAATTACGCCTATTCGTAGGCAGACGAGGTATACGCGGCCTAGATTCTGGTGTGGCGCGATACTGCGCTATCGTCTCCTCCAAAGTCCTCCTCAAGTGCTCATGGGCCTGGGTACTTACGCTTATGTTCGCACCGTCGCGTTCATCAGCCACAGGGCCCATCCGCTCCATAAATTTTTAAATATTGTTTATGTAAGTGGCCAGTTCCGGAAACTTACAGTGCGCCCTATGTAATATTATAAATGCGAAAGTGAGTTTGTTTGTTTGTTTGTTACGCTTTCACGCCGTAACTACTGAACCGATCATCATGAAATTTTGCATACAAGTTCTCTGGAGTACGGAGAAGGACATAGGCTACCTTTTATCCCGGGAAAAAGTACTATTCCCGAGGGATCGACATTGACGCGGGCGGAGCCGCGGGCGAAAGCTAGTAATATTAATAAATAATTCTGCAATGAATATGTACAATCAGGGGACAGATAAATGTGACCCATACAATTTAAATTCTGTTTGTAGAGGAGTCTGACGTTTCTGCCCCCGACAGTACCGTTTCTGCTTGTCCAAATGTTAGCTAATAAAATTAAAGTACTTAATGTTCGTTTATATACAATAGTATTTAAACAATGTATACTTACCTATTAGTTTTTTACCCGACTGACCCACCCAGAAGGAGGGTAATGTTTTTCGCGCGTATGTTTGTATGTAAGTATATCTGTTCTATTGTCTACTCCTATAGCCTAAACGGCTTGATTGATTTTGAAGTGTAAAGGATTTTTACAATATGATTTGTATTCTTCCCTGGAGTGTCATAGGCTATGTGATGTCAGTATGGCCAACGTAAACTAGCAAAAACTTGCAAAGAGTTGTTACTTCCTGTAGCCCCAATAGCTTGACCAATTGTAAAGAATGAGGCCTCATTAGATTTGTATTATTTCCAAGAGTCTTATAACCTAAATGCAACAATTTATAAATAACAATTTGATAAACTTACTTCCTAATTCGCGAAATAGATGGCGCTGGGACAATGGTCAGTCGGGATTTTTAGATTTTTTAAATTAAATTACTTGTTACAATAACTATAGATGATCTACTAATTTACATTCCACATTTTAACGATAAAAAATACTAAATTATATTTTTTGCTCACCTGTATTTTGGGTCAACTGAAATTGGATTTGGATTTGGCTTGGACAGAAGAGATATGATTAAGCGGTGGTCCATAAAACTAAAACCATAAAATATTCTTCTCTTAAACCAAATAAAAGCACGCTTTATGAGGTATAAAAAGAAAAAAAAAAATTACTGCTGGTTAGGTATATATGTACTACTGTATTTTGATTTTGTTTAAATCCTTTTAACAAACATTCGTTGTGCGTCGCCTAATTAATGTTTATTTTTGTGCTGCTCCAGTAATTGCTAATACTTGAATTAGGGTAATTTACGTTCAAATTCAAATTTTATCCCTAATTATGTGTAATCTCTTTTTTGATGACTGATTCGTAGGGTTTGATGAGCCGCTGCCATTAGCTAATATATGCAAGCAGCAATAATGACACATTATTGCCCAATGACAGCTCACTGGGCCCGACACCTCAGTGCTGCCACCACTCTCATTGATCAACTTCACAAGGCAGGTAAAATAGCAAGAAGTAAAATTTCAACCTGATGACTTTCATGCTGGCTTGGAAGAAAATAAAAAATAAAATATACAGGCTGTTTCTCTTCTCGCGCAAATCGTTTAAGCCGATCGAGGGAACCCATACAAAAGCGACATATATGTGATGTCACATCTGTCTGGTCTTGTCAAGGTGAACGGCGGTGGCGGAGTTAATGAACTCACCCAAAAATGTGACTTTGCAACGATTATATCTCAGTGACGTTTTGTACTATTAAGGTATTTTTACACTGATGCCTAGTTTTGGGAGATCTTTCCATAGCCCAGCAAATAATAATATAACTATATATAATAGGTCGAAAATGGGGATATAAAAGAGCTATCGGCTTTTGTCCAAAGCCTGCAGGGCGGGTATGTACCTGGTAATAACACGGTAGTGTCGACACAGAATTTAAATAATTACTACTAACGTACGGAGCGGAAACTCGCAGCGACCCCGCAATATGGCGCCCCCACAACTCTCTCCATTATCGGGTGTATTTGATGCCTTTAAAAAACATGTTTAGCTGCAGCAGCTGTACGTAAAAACGTAGCGTAACCTACGACTAGCAACAGTAGCAGCTTTAGTCGTGGTACAGCCATGCTACCGGCAAAATGAATTGCTAGTAGCATGAATGGGCCGGCGCGTCCGGGGAAGTACCACACTCTCACAGAAAATCAAGTCTGAGTAGAAGCTTTACCGCTTCTATGCATCGTTCGGTGACTGAGAGAGCCGCAGGCCTATCCTTCCCCCTCCTCTACCCATTTCCTGTCACACCCTGGTGCAGTTGTCCATGGGCAGCGGTGATCACTTACCATCAGGTGACCCGCTCGCTCGTATTATGAAATAAAAATACAGTTGTTAGTCGCAGGTTACGCTACGTCTCTTATACGTACTTAGGTCTTTGATTAATTCTGAGGAGGCGACACTGATTGTAAACTTCAACATTGACGTGTGTACCGTCAAAAAGATTTTTTTAATGACTATGTAGCTAGCTCCAAGTGAGCTTTCGCTACTTCACCGGGCGTTTGAGGCGAGGGCAGAGTGCCCTCAGCCTTTCACCTGGTTCACCTGGTTCCGTGGGCATTTTTCCACACTTAGGCCTCTCATTTGGGCCCATTGTGTGTAAGCTGAAGACGTCTATTCTCCCAGTCTTCTGCCTTGGGGAGACTGCTCTCTCCCTCATTTTTTTTGTTGTTTTACTCGAGCCATCTCAGCTCGTCGAGGAAACGTAGGACTGCAGAGGGTGTGCTGCAGGCCTCGCTCATGGTCCCCGGGTGTCCCAGGAACTCCTCTCTAGTAGATGCTATGCTTGGGCACTCCAGTAGGAGGTGCTTCGCAGTTTCTTCAGCTTGTAGGCAGCCTCTGCAAAGGGGACTGTTAGTGATTCCTATAACAAAAAGGTGTTTGTTTAACGAGCAATGCCCGGTAATTACTCCTATAAGGAGTCGTAATTTTACCCTTGGTAGCGCCAGCATGCGTTTTGAGAGCTTGCTGTTTAGGACAGGCAAGGTTTCCCTAGCTTGTCGGCATGTGTCCAGGGTTGACCAGATTCTTTGATGTTCGGCCTTACCTCGGTTACTGATCCATGAACGTACCTGCGCGAATGGTATGGGTACCATTGGTAGTGGGCCGAATGGAATCATATTCGACCCCCTCCTTGCAAGTTCGTCCGCTGCATCGTTCCCGAGTGAGTTACTGTGGCCTTTTATCCACTGTAAGGTAACTGTGTTATACTTACAGAGTTCGTTCAATGCGATGTGGCATTCGAGGATGAGCGCAGAGTCAATCAAAGGGTTTCTTAGAGCATGGAGTACTGCTGCGCTGTCTGATAGGATGCGAATGTTTAGTTGCGTTACCTTCATCCTGTTGATAAGTGCAGCGGCATGAGTAATGGCTACGCATTCTGCTTGGAAGATGGAGTTATCCCTACCCAGAGCCGTTGCATAGTTTATGTTGAGGTCATGAGAGAAGACTCCTGCTCCTACTCCTTTACTTGTTTTGGAGCCGTCGGTGTAAACTCTCATTTCTCTGATGCCTGAGCTGTCAGATTTTCCCTCATGTAACTGAATCTTGTATTTCTTGTCGAAGACAAATTGTTTCTTAATTCTGTCATTTATAGCTCCCATCATTAGGGATGATTCCATCGCTCTTGCCAGAATTTGTGTGTGGGGTGCCTCAGAGTTACTTTTCCAAGTACCCATTGTCTTTAGTCTTATGGATGCAATCTCCGCTTCTTGTTGTATGTGTAAGTGGAGTGGTTTGATGTCGAGTATCGCTTCCAGGGCTGCTGTAGGTGTAGTGCTCATGCCTCCACCAATGGCCATACAGGCTGTGCGTTGGAAGCGCTGTAGTTTGTCTTGTACTGTTTTTAAAGTGGTTCTTTTCCACCAGACAATTGCTCCGTATGTGAGCGCTGGTCTTATAACCATCGTATAAAGCCATTTCATTATTTTTGGTGTGAGACCCCAGTTTTTGCCTACCATCTTACGGCAGTGCCATAATGATATGCAGGATTTCTTTATTTTGTTTTCTAGATGACTATTCCAGCTTAGTTTGCTGTCTATGATGACTCCCAGGTATTTAACCTCTGGTGACAGTTTTAGTGTGGTGCCAAATAGTTTTGGTGGGGTATAGTTACCTAGTTGTCGTTTTTTTGTGAACATTACCAATTCGGTTTTATTGGCGTTTACTGTTAATTCGTTTTTTCTACACCATACTTCTACAATCTTTAGTGCACCTCTGGTGAGGTTGCAGGCTGTATCTGCAGTTTTCCCTGGGATAAGTATCGCCAGGTCATCTGCGTAGCCGATTGTGAAGAAGTTGTTGTTGTTTAGGGTTGTTAGAAGTTCATCTACAACCAGACTCCACAGGATTGGTGATAGAACACCCCCTTGCGGGCAACCTCTTGTAGCTATTACTTTTGTTGTGTCCTGTATTGTTAGTTGTATTTTCCTTTGTTTCAGCATATTACGGATCCAGTCTGTAATGGTGTCCGGAGTGCCGTGTCTAGATAGGGCTTCGCATATGCTGTTGAAATTTGTCTTGTCGAAGGCTCCTTCGATATCTATGAAGGTTCCTAAGCAAAGATCCTTGTTATGTATCGATTTTTCCGCTATGCTTACTACTTCATGTAGTGCTGACTCGGTTGACTTTCCCACACTGTAGGCATGTTGCCTCGGGTGGATGGGGTTTTTTGCGATGATTTTATCTCTAATAAATCTATCGCATAGTCTCTCCTGGGTTTTCAGCAGGAATGAAGATAGACTTATTGGTCTGAAGGATTTGGCGTCAGTGTAGTCCGTTTTTCCTGGTTTGGGAATGAAGACTACTTTAACTTCTCGCCATTGTTCAGGTATGTATCTATGCGCTAAGCAGGCTGTTATCAGGTTTGTTAGGTGTTGGAGTAGAGTGTCTTCACCCCATTTAAGTAGGCCTGGGAAGATTCCGTCCGGGCCAGGAGCTTTGAATGGTTGGAAGCTATTGATTGCCCATTTAACTCTGTCTTCTGTTATTACTGCTTTCGCTGTTTGCCAGTCTATTTCACTTGTAGGTCGTCTTACTGTTTCACCTGGGCTGTTTGTTTCTGATGTGATTTCTATGCAGCCTGGGAAATGCGTGTTCAGTAAGATCTCGTTAATTTCTGCCTCTGTTGCAGTGTAAGTCCCGTCTTGTTTTTTAAGAGTTCCAATAGTTTTTTGGCTGTTGTCCCCGCTTAGTACTTTTCTAATTCTTGAGGCTTCGGCGGTAGATTGTATGTTTGAACAGTATTTACACCAGGACCTTCGTTTAAAGGATCTTATTCTTCTTTTATAATTTGCCCTGGCCCTGTTGTAGTTGTCCCAATCGTAGTTACTTCTGGTGTTCATTGCTCTATTAAAGAGTCTGCCAACTTGACCCTTTCTACGTGCTAGTTCAGGGCCCCATATACCTTTGTCATTTTTTTTGCCGCAGGTAGGGGCACTTAAGGGGCATGAATGATGGAAGCTCTCTATTAAGGCGTTTGATATTGTTTTTGCATACTTTTCGACTTCTGTGCAGTTATTTAGGTCTGTTATATCCCGCGCAGTCCCGAGACTCTCCTCTAGGCTCTTTTTGTAAGCTTGCCTGTCTGTTTTTCTGGGGTTCCTGCGTGGAGTAGGTATAGCAATTTCATGGTCGATTACGTACCTGATCCATCTGTGATCGGAGCCCGAGTAGTCATCGGATACCTGCCACTGATGGATGAGTTCTGCGACTCCGCTAGTTGCCAGTGTTAGGTCTATGATTGTCTGGCTACGCCTTGTTACAAAAGTGGGTTTGTTACCTCTGTTTATGATGTTAAGGTCGGTCTGGAACAGGTAGTTTACTAGCTCAATACCTCTGTCATTTGATTCTGCCATACCCCACAGAGGATGGTGGGCGTTGGCATCGACCGAGATGATAAGTTCAAGGTTATTGAGTGCACAGTGGCTTACCAGTTCCATCATTGTTTCTGTAGGAATCGCCATGTCCGAAGGAAGGTACACGGAGGCGATCACTGTATCTGTTATTAATTTGTTTTTATTTTTGTTCCCGGAGATTTTCACGGCTACTTGGTCTCTGGAAAACAAATGTGTTAGTGGCATTGCTGCGAAATTGGGGGGTAAGTAGATACAGCTTCTCGGATGAGCCGAGGTTTGGTCGTATATGAGCTTACCTCCTAGGTTGTTTAGGCCGCTTATCTTGTTTGTTTTGTTGATCCACGGCTCCTGGATCAACGCTATTTTGTTTTTGACCTTCAGCTCGCTCCACAGGTTAGCCGTTGCGGTCTGGCTGTGCTGAAGGTTGATCTGGATGACATTAGTCATCCAGATCTGACCCCGTGTCGACAAGGGAGTCATTGGAGCGGTCCTCCTCGCTCTCTTCACTCCCCCCTCGGTCTCTGCCAGCTAGTTGTGACGCCACTGTAGCAGCTACGCTAGTGGACGTCTTGCCTGGCGTAGGTGTAGGGCTGGTCGCTCTTGATGCAGAGGGTTTCGGGGGGTTGATTTTTACGCCTGACGGTCCAGCCACTTGCTCGTCAGGGGTTGTTCTTGTGGTCTCTATGTGGACCGCGTTATCCTTACCTTTTGGTTCGGCTTTGTTGGTCTGGTCCGAGACGGTGTCCTCTGTCTCTGCCAGTTGTTTTTGAGTCTCAGGATCGGGCTCCTTTTCCGTTTCCGTTTGCAGGCGCTTTAGGTACACCGATCCGAGACTGAATGAAAGGCAGCGTCCTTGGTCGATAATCATCGGCAGGATGTCGTCGGGAACACCTACCGTGACATACGTACCAGCGTCCTGTTTCGAGGCGGTGTAAAGACTCCACCTGTCGACCCCTGCCCAGGGATTCATACGGTGCAGCATGGTGTGTAGCTGCTCCATCGTTCCGTTTCGGGCAGGCAGAAATATGCCGCATTTTGTCTTCTTCACCAAGTCATTCTGAAGAATGACTTGCAGCGGCGTTTTTGAAGCCGTGGTGGTGATTTTTGCCACCGCGTTCTCGAGCCATGCTCTTGTTTCCTCATCCCTGCATAGGAGTTTAAGCACGCCATCTACGATGACGGGCTTACCCCCGAATGCCGGGATGACGGTGTTGTTGGGGTCAAGAACGTGGTCCATCAGCATGTCTTCCACCTCGGCCTGTATCTGTTCCAGGTCCTTCTGGAGTAGGTCCGAACCGTCTTCCGTGGTGATGGCCACGTGGAGGTCGGTGATGATGGCTCCAGCGTATGTTGTGCCGGGTCGTCGTTTTGACGAGTCCAGCTTGACGCGTTTGGGTTCACCTCTCGGTGAGACTGTGTCGTCCAAGCGCGTTCTTTTGGAGCGTTGTCCGGCAGAAGACTGCGGGATATTTGGCGGCGGCTTATTAAGCGGCGGCCTGTCATTCGGCTGATGCCGTTGTTTTTTGCCCGAGGCAGGTCGGCGATCCTGGTACCCAGTATTCGTCCTCTCTGCCCTACGGGTGTAGTTCGGACCGCTCGGCACGGCCTTTCCTCGCTCTTCCTCGGACATCCTTCGTCTGGCAGGTCCCCTTTCGGTTTCCTGACCAGATTTCGGAGCTTCGGAGTTGCTCGGTCCAGCGGTGGAGGGGTCGGAAAGATGTTGTTGTTCGCGGGCATATCTTTCACTCGTCCTTGAACTTCCCTGTTCCAGGTCGGCTCTTGGTTGAGGTCTGATAGCCGGCTGTTGTAGGCGCCTCACAAAGTCGCGGTATCTCTCGTCGCGACGACGCGAATGCATCGGGAGATGATGTTGTTGCCCCTTGCGGGGTTGATCAACATATTTTTGATTCTGGTTATCCCGGGCCCTATCGGACATCTGGGCACCTGCCAGATGTGTAGGTTGCAGTCGGGATCGGTTTTTACCCTTTCCTTTCCGCTTCCATGACACCTCCTGCCAGGTATCCAGGAGGATGGCGGAGCTGCTATTGCTCGGCCTTTCCTCGCGGGATGTTTTTTCCCCTGTTCGGGGTTGAAAATGCTCGGCACCCTGGTTTTCAGAGGCGGAGTCTTTGTTATGGGGGTTTTTCTGCTGTTTAGGATCCATGCAGTGTTGTTTTTTATTTCATCCCTCAGGTTCATCCACCCACCACGGAGCCCACAGTTGGGGGTGCAACCTAGTGTTGTCACCAGAGATACCCTCGGGATATAGCACCCCAGGGAAGTCAGCCAAGCGAACCGGGAAGGCGCTAAGTAGACATGACCCAGAAAAAAGCCATGACACCGAGCACCACCGGTTGCTGGTCGATCTTGCCCAGGACACTCGCTTGACGGCCATCTGACTGGGCGTCGCAGCCGATTGATCCGGATTAGCTACTTCACGGACCTCCCGTGTTAGATCAATCCAGGGCCAAAGTAGTGTGTTGCCTCAGCGGGGTTTATAAAACACCCTACCCTGCATCGGCTCAACTACCAGGATCCCCTTCTCGACCATTACGGGTCCCCACGCACGGCACAAACACGTGGGTGGACACCCTCCCTCCCGCTAGGTAACTGCCTATCATTGAGTTGCCCAGCCCGCGGTATCTTGTCCACTTAGTACCGCAGCGGATAATTGGTAAGGATGTTTGGAGAGGAATGAGGACTAAGGGTTGGCTGGGTTATGGGATGAGGATAGATTTTCGACTGGTGATTTCAGTTATATCTGTTTCTGAGGGAACCAGACCAATAACAGGCAGCAACCGCGGGAAGGAGAATCCCCAGACTTGACATGGCTCTCAATGCGACTGTTGCGCTCCTGCCATATCCTTTCGCCAGATTGCACATTGGGATAGATGTGCAAAATGAGGTTCCTTGGACTATTTTACCACATGGGAACTTTACATACAGACCCTGAAACCTCGCCCGCCCTCAGCCTTTATATCATATCTAGTTTCTAAGGTTTTCAAAAATTGTGAGTTGACGTCCTTTGGAGAAAATGCGCTGCGCAGTTTGTTGCCGCTTCTTCTGCACTCCGCTTTGGAAGCGGTATTAAACTTAGCCATAAGTAAATTTTTGACGTCAACAATTGTTGAGAAGTGAAATATGACAATTAATAAGTGTTCAAAGAAACCTACCTATATTGAATAAACGTTTTGAATTGCATTGAATTGAATTGACAACGTCACCAAAGGGCCCTCAAGAGGGACGGCCCTCGGCTTTGGACATTGCCTGTGTGCACAAGGCTTGGAGAGACAGCAAACTCTCATATTGCGTGATGGGCCGCGTATACAGTGCATGCAGAGCCTAAAGGGCCAATATGTATTACTGATACTGTCAAAAAATTTCATTTGTATATGGCTTAAATAGTACTCCGCTTGTATGAAGCTCCAGTCGGTTTAATGTTAAATTTTTTAATCTGTTAAATTTTACACGTTTTTTATGAACGTAGGAGAACATCGGTAAAATATTTCTTTCAACATACACTTCTGCCATTTAATGTACTGTATGTATGTATCCTTATCCTTTCTTCCTTTTTATATAATAAATGCGAAAGTGAGTTTGTTTGTTTGTTATGCATTCACGCCGTAACTTCTGAAGCGATCATCATGAAATTTTGCATACAAGTTTTCTGGAGTATGTAGAAGGACATAGGCTACCTTTTATCTCGGGTGTATACTATTCCCGAAGCATCGACATTGACGCGGGCGAAGCCGCGGGCGAAAGCACTAGCTTTCGCCGGTATACCTATAAATCTCTGAACGGCAGCGTTGCTCTCCGGTAACAGAGTTACTGGTACATTTTTCACGGCGCGTCGGGAATTGCATTGGAAACAAAATGGCGTCAGCCATCCGAGGAGACAAGCGGCTCGTTTGACGCTACTGAAAGTGGAATACTGAAATAGGTTCGAAAAATATACTGTAAAATTGATATAATTCCTACCAAAGCTCCAACATAATTAACTTTGCATTTATGATAAGACACTTGTTTTCTTCTAACTAGCTATACCAAGAATTCTTCCACATTTTTTTCATCCCATGTGCTTTTACAATGTGTCGGCTATTTGTAACGGTTTGTCGAAATCCTTTCAAAAGTAATGTAGCGTCAAAGAGAAACAAACATCCTTACATCTGTAACGTTGCAGCATGCTACCTGCATGCTGCATCTCATCCAACCTCATTTCTCACATCCTGTCCATTTTTCATTCCTTATTTTAATTCAAATTTCATTTTTATTCAAATTTCATTCCATTTTTAGATTACTTTCTCTCTCTCTCATCACTCATTCTTTCGATCATTCTTCAGTCTGCTACCACCTTTCAATCGGTTAACATCTTTCAGTCTATCACTCATTGAGTCTACTACCATATCCTGGAGCATAAGTCTCTGATAATTATTTATTGACGTTGTAAAAGCAAAGATTATAATAAAGTTATTAGTTGTGTTCTGTGTGTTCGTCTTGTGCTCTCCCTACCATCTTTATATGTGGAACTCGGCTTGAGCGCCGAGCCTTCACACATCCATAAAAACTTTGACACTTTGATAATAACATTAAGGTTAAGATGATTTCAATCCAAATTCAATGCTTAAAGTTCACAACATAAATCTTAGTATTATACCTCATGGTATGGTGATTTTTTAAACCACTTGAGGTCATCTATTCCAGTGGGGACCAAATGTTTTTGGTTGTATTTCGTTATATAGTACACGAGAAAAAAACTGTACTATCAATAAAACTATGCATGTCGCAAGTGTTAAATTGAACTGATAATATGATAAAATAATCACCTACCTAGTTCCCTCTACGCTGCAGTTACAACAAAAGGTTCTCGCTGTAGTACTCGAAGCCAATAGACGTGAAGTGCTGTTATAAAAACGCTGCGTCGCTCCCCACTGTGATTGGAATGGCGCTACGTGTTTCAATTGTTTAGCCTTTACACTGCCGGCAGATAGAGAAATTCTACGGTTTTATGTCTCTTCCCTTGGTATTAAATATTTATTGATTAACATTTTCTTTAGATTTACTTTTATATTATAAACTTTTTTATAAACTATGATTACAATTTTGTTATTTGTGTACGAGCTTACCTCGCACATTTGGGCGACCCGTGGCTTACATCATGTAGGGCGCGTCTCAGCTATTTTATTGAAAATAAAAATGAATATTTTTATTCAAAATAGGATACATGTATCGCTTTTTGAACGTCATATGTTACTGTTGTTTATTTTTCTTTCATTTATGTTTGCAAAATCGAAAAACTAATAGCGTTTCGGAATGACCACTACTGAGAAGAATACGCCAAAAGAAACTTAGTCCAGTCTCAGTAATGATATAAATAGTTCCTTAATCTTAAAACATATCGATGGCGCAATCAATGTACATCGATCGGCGATACTATAGCGCCCGGACACTGCCATCGACAAAGGATCCGTCAACCAGCCATCATGTAACCAGCAAGAACAATAAACTACTTTCTCCGTGACGTGATCTTGTGTCTCCACACCACCATCTTCAATCCAGCAAGCCGCAACATCTCTTCATGTACGATGTTGGGTATTTGAATCTTTGAATCTTTGTTAAAGTTGGTATGAAAAGTCAATTTTTAAAGTATGAGTAAATAAATAAAATATATTACCTTAAGATATTCCTTATATTTATAGCAACTTGTGTTATAAGGCCATTCCCATAGACGCAATATGTTTACAAATACAAAAGTGTGACATAAGTGTGACGTCACACCTGTCTGGTCAAGGTGAACGGCGGCGGCGGAGTTAATGAACTCACCCAAAAATGTGACTTTGCAACGTTTATATCTCTTAAACTTTTCGTATTTTTGATTTATTTTTATATTGATAATGCATAATTTTGGGAGACCTTTTTATAGCACAGCGAAAAAAATATATTATGTCTCTTTAGACCTCCCATAGAAATTCGGCTATATATGTAAATATATACGAACAAGTCACACAGAATATGGATTGAATTTTTTTTTATCGTTTTCCTCTTATTTTCGACGAGATAACGTCTTATAAATCGATGAACGCTGGCTGCACGCACGAAAAAGTGTCACGTTCCGTGTGCAAGCGAGAGCGCTAAATAAGCAGTATAGAGGCACTAAGTTTTCGGCTTGTTACGCATCTATCTTCCACTGTTATCACGTAAAATTTTCGTCTGTAAACCATTTTTTCTTCAAAAAAAGATTATTTTCTGTTTATATATATTTTTGTGATTATCCAAAATGTGTCAAACATTGTGCGTGAGAAAAAATAAATATTATTTATATGTGAATTACGGGTTACTCACGTACGAAGTCAGCTACAGGCCGACATGTTTCAACCTCATCCGGAGGTCTTCCTCAGGGCGAATGTGAACCGAGACGCGCGCACGGAGTCGTCCCGATTCGCACTGACACTAGTGACGAGCGACGCGGCATGCGTGGGCGGCGCGGGCAGCGCGGTCCGCGGCTCGCTGAGCTCTCTGTGACAGTGCTGGGGTTGATGGGGGTTGCTGATGTTCTGCATTGATGATTCCCGTAGCTTTTCTGGGAACCCCATTTCCGTCTTCATCATCATCATCAGTGGCTGACATTGCGCGTACGTGAAAAGAGCTCACTGTGTCAAGTTCTGCTGGCTGAACATGGCTTCTACTGTCCGTTTCCTGAAGCAATGGTTTCCAGGTGACGGGTAAGCTCCAACCTCCATCGCGATTGAAATTCGGGCGTTTACTAATCTCTATAGCTTCTCGTATTTTACGAGGGACAAAGCTTTTCTCTCTCGCTAAGACTTTAGCTTTGTCAAAGCGGATGTAATGCGTAACATCCGACTCTATCGCGTGCTCGGCGATGGCTGACCCGGTGCTGTCCAATTTCTTCAGACTCCGTATATGCTCATGCAGCCTTGTTGACACATTTCGTCCTGTCTCTCCCACATAGCTCTTTCCACAGTCGCAAGGGACTTCATACACACCAGGCACATTAAGTGGATCTCTGTCCTTTGGGGAACGTACAAGCTGCCTGATTTTTGTAAGGAGTCTGAATATGGTCTTGATGTCAAATTTCCGACGTAAGAATTGACCAATTTTGTCCGTCACTCCCTTAACAAACGGTAAGTACAATAGCGCTCTCTCAGCTGATGTCGAATGTACGCTCCCATTGGTACTAATTCTGAGACTCTGTCTCCACTTATACCCGTTGCTTTCCAACACTGTCTTTACGTGTGCTAGCTCTGACTCAATGTATTGCGGGTCGCACAGTCGTAGAGCTCTGTTTATGAGTGATCGCGGAACCGACGCTAGATGGGCTGGGTGATGGTGTGAATCAGCTCTCAGATAGCGGTCTGTATGCGTCGGTTTCCGATACACTGTCTGTGACAGTGTATCGGATGAGGTTGAAACATGTCGGCCTGTAGCTGACTTCGTACGCGAGTAACCCGTAATTCACATATAAATAATGTTATTATCTCGCGTTAGTTTTAATCAAAAAAATAAATAGTTCAAATAGAACGTGCCCGCCCTAACTTACTTTCTAAGATCATCAAGCATAGTTAACGAATCGATATCCTTATCCTTACTTCCTTACTAATATTATAAATGCGAAAGTGAGTTAGTTTGTTTGTTTGTTTGTAACTACTGAACCGATCATCATGAAATTTTGCATACAAGTTTTCTGGAGTACGGAGAAGGACATAGGCTACCTTTTAACCCGGGAAAAAGTACTGTTCCCGAGGGATCGACTATGACGAGGGCGGAGCCGCGGGCGAAAGCTAGTCAAATATAAACGTTTTTGGACCGATTCTTATTTTACACATTTAATTTTTTTACGAAATCTGAACATCATGAGAATATCCTATTGAAAAGGCGTACTATCTCATGTCATGATAGTTAATTTTAACAACTTGAGTGGAGACAGTGGATTAAATCCATTGTGCTCGGTTAAGTGCGAGTGCTTGGCTATGTCGGTAATTAATTTCAAAGTTACAGTTCATTTTTAAAAAAGCTAATGCATTTGGCTGTGAAACCTTTTACTTACTTGTAGCATTGTAATTCGCAAGTTATTAAGAAATATTGTGTTATTGTTGTATTTCCCTCCATAAGTAAGGTGTTATCCCGTTGATCACGCAGTAAGGCGACGCAATAAGATTTTAGACCAACATTTTAATAAAATTATTGTCATTTTCATATACTTCTATTTTTTTTTATTCATCATCATCATCATGAGGTCCTTTTTAGTCTCCACTACAGGAGCACGACCCTCTCTGTACTACTAGGGCCATACTTGGCCAGAGCAGCCAGAGGATTTTATTATGATTTTATTAGGATTATTTTTTTATTATGTGGTAGCAATTGGCTTTATGACAAGTTACATAGTACAAGTTACATAGATGAATGAAAAAGTTTTGAGCAGCGGCCAGGAATGAATTTTCATACTTATTTTCCTGGCCTAGGCTGTTAAAATAATGCAAGAGCCCAGTATTACAAACTACGCATCTTCTTTTCAGTACAATAATTCATACATTTAAATTAATTAATAGTACATTACTGCAGAGGCCGGGAAGTAAGGGATTGCCGGACGAGTAGAGTTTTCAAGGCCGAGTGTTAGCGAGGCTTTGGCAATAAATATGAGTCCGGCAAGCGGATTCCCGGCAAAGGCATGTATTGTGCTTTTCTCAATAAATGCGAGGAAATGATGAAAGACGAACTACTGGGAATAAATGAGTATAATATAAAAAAACGATAATAGTATGTACATTTTTATTTTCAAATTTGTTTTACTGCATTTGGCGTTCTACGCCTTTTAGCCCTTCATATTTTTAAACATTTTATCACAGAAATTATGTTGTATTTCATTTCGTTGATTCGACGAAGCTCCTGGCAACAATTCCCACGAATCCTCTGGTTTGATCATAGACGACGCAGTAACGCGAGCGACCACCAGCCCGCTATGTAAATCTCTAAATCTGACACTTCATTTTAGTTATTCCACACACATAGGCATTTATAACACCAAATTACACCGATTTTACATTATAAAGTCCACTATAAGCAATCCAAAACAACAACCTTGCAGTCCGCCAAAAAATCTAAAAGTATATACCCGCGTTATTTTCTTTTTTAACCTTTAACTGGTGACATGGTTTTTTTGTAACGTAACTGGTGACGAGCGGCCTGAGAGGCCGCTGCCGTATTTGGTCAATAACATGAAAACTGTTTGTTTGCATACCACAGTTGTTTAAAAATGTTAAATGGAATATTAAGTAATAAAATTAAATAATGTACTATTCTATAAAGGGTATAAATTTATTATATTTACAAAAAAAGATAGAAAAAACATAATCGCTAAAACTAAACCTACCAGAAAAACCCTAAATTGGTGACATAACGATCATAAAAATATATCATGACTTAAGCTAATCGAATAGCCCTCCCCGGAGAGTACCTGGCTCGAAAGTGCCCATCACACCGGCCGCGTTACCACGCTGGATGGCCAGTGAAATGTGTTGAGACAGGTACGCTCCAGAGCGGGGGTCACAACCATTCTCACGTAGGCGTCGTCCTAGCTCTCTGACAAAATGTTTGCCCTCGACACACCAAGGACCACCCGTTTCCACTGCGAAAGGCACAAAAATGTACTGGGAAAGTTCCGAATATTTATGGTGTTTTTGTTTGGCCGACTGTTCTGCGGCAGACCCCGCGTTCTGTGTAGTTAATGGGGAATGCGATGCTGCGAAAGTGCTGACGCAAGTGGCGTCCCACAATAGGCAACGACCTCTCTCCCAGGGCATCAAAGTCAGGCCATCCGGGCGTTTTCCGTCTGTTCGACTATAAATAAAAAATTAATATAAATATAATTTATTAATATAATTTTTAATTAGAAACTTTCCAACAAAATGTCTGTAGTCACTAAAATTAAAAAATTAGACTTAAGATAAGCAATTAGTAATAAAACAAATAAAATTAACAACTTTTAGCAAAAATACTGTTTTTCCTTAAAGTTAACATACAAAACAACTAAAAAAAAATTAAATCAGACGTCTATAATCACAAAATTGACAATGGGTAAACTTTGGTTATTTTTATTGGTAGTTGAGGCATAACTGATTCGCACACTGCAAGCTGTTTTCCACACGAATGCCATTAGTAATTTGATTTTCGTTTTAGTTTAGGAGGACAACTGGTACACGTTTTCCGTGTTATTGTCCTATTTTCGGGGTTTTGTGGTTCAGGTGGCAAATGAAGACCCAAAACACGCGCGAATCCGCAAATTATCAAATTTATTCATTTGATAATTTTCGGATGCCAAAAGAATCTTTATACCAGTGTTTGGCACTACATTCTATGCACCCGACTCTCTACGCTTCTTTTTTGGAGGCTCGGAATTATTCATTGCAAATAATAGCTGAAAAAAACAAAAATTACGATACAGAATATTACTTCAAAAAGTTACGTAAGTGGTGACATACGGTCTGAGAGGCCGCTACCAAACTTTACATACATATAACTTACCAATTTGGGCCCGTCCGACGCAGCTATCCCCTTCCACAGCGTGGACGCAACTAAAATTAAAGGTACTGAGGCGCACAAATGATGAACGTGCGGGGAAGGGGGTGAAATGACAATTCCCCAACGACGCTCGGCCTGTGAGACCGCTTGTCACCAGTTAAAGGTTAATTGTCATTTAGTGCTAAGTAAACATAGCCCATACAGCCCAGTCATATTTTACCCAAAAAATGTAATACTGTAAAAATCTGCTTCTCCGCGTTTTTTCATTTTATTATTGGCATATTTTGGTGTGATTTTATACCATCATTTTACTAAAATTATTGTCATATTCATATACTTATATGCTTGATGAGTGATTTTTTTTATAATATGGTAGGCATTGGCTGTATGACAAGTTACATAGATTAATTACAAAATTTTGAGCAGCGGCCAGGAATGAATTTTCATACTTACTTTCCTGGCCTAGGCCGGTAAAGCCAAGAATTACAAACTTCGTGTCTTCTTTTTACTACAATAATGCCTACATTTACGAGCATGTTTGAGAAGAATCACTTACAGTGATATTGTATGGCTTCTTATTCTTACACATTAGTTGAATTTTAACTTCAATAAAAATTTGTAAAATCAATTTAAGCCCCCTTAAATTCATTATCGATATAAAAAAAGGAAACTTTTTTGCCATTTTTTGCTTGAAATTAATAACGGCTATTGCCTGTACACGATTGCATTCACAGAATATTGAATTGTATATTCACTTTAAAAATTAATGTTAAAATTAAAATAAATACACCGAACGTGGAACTAAAGAAAAGTTTGTAATATAGTGTCTGATTTCGTCTTGGCTGATTTATTTCTATTCGTTCTAGCAACAGATTTTACATGCTGGATAAGTTCAAATATTTTTAAGAGCACTAGAAAACTTAAATTAATTTAAAATAAATAAATATTGGATATACATAATTAGTTTGTGGAAAAGAGTTGACAAATACATAGAACAAAGATCCTCATCATATCATCATCAGATCTTTTTAGTCTCTACTGCAGAAGCTTGACCCTCTCTGTACTACCGGAGCCATACTTGGCCAGAACAGACAACTCTCCTTGCTGGCACATAGGTAACATAATAGGTACCTATTTAAAAAGTGAAAAAAAAGTACGTAAATTCTACTGCTCACATAAATATATCTATGACGAACAAAACAAACTGCAACGCAGAACTGTGTCGAACAAGTTGGCATGTAACTAATTTAATTTGCAAGCTCGTCGCGTGTACTGCGTCAAAAGCTCTCGCAACAAAAAGGTGTTCCTGAAGTTAATAATTGCCATAAGCTTTTGCAACCGTTAATGGAATCAGGCTTTATGCTGACATTTAAGACACCTCTCAAGCGCTAGCGCACGAACGCTGCATTGCTACTCTATGACGGTTTGATTAAAAAAAAACGGTGTAGCATTGTTTCATTTGAAATGTTTAAGTTATTTTAATTTGTATATGTCGCAGAGTGCAGTATCTAAAGGTAGTAGTTAGTGGAATGCCAATCAACTTCAGTGATGATTATTCATTTTAGTTTGACAGATTTGTTAAAAGCGTTTTAATTTCTGCTTGAGTGTGTTTAGTTGTGACGCGATCGTAGGTGACAGTGACAGTTGACGTTTAAAGGTATACGTCAAACGTCGGAGACGGATGACAGTTGAGATTCGAAGACGATTGAACTAAACAAGTGAACGAACGGTTGCGATCGCGACACAGCAGTTAGCTGCCTAGTGGGCAGATGGTAGGTTACCGCATGTTTTATTGCGCCACTTTCATTAGGGGGTCAAAACGGTCTCATTATCACAAAATGAACAGGCATCTTCTAGGCAAGCTCGCTCCATCGTAGATCTTGTCTTTACCCTCTGGGTTAGTCTAAGGTCAAGAGTAAGCCTATTCAAAATAAAAAAGAAAAAAGAAAGAAAGACTTTACGCGCAATGTAATATGTCCACTTATTTGGTTACATTTTTATGAAAAGTAACTGGCGTGATATTTTCGTTAGAGTATTTTTTCTTGTTTGAATTTTAGAAAAACACCTTAACGTGTTACGCGTATGCACACAAACTACTGACCGCGTTTTAGAGAAAAATTACCAGTTCGTTCATGTTCAAGCCCAATCTATACATCTCTGTGCTGGATGTGGTCTGTGCCTCTGATGTAGCTTCTAATATACCCAAAATCCTTACTAATATTAAAAATGCGATGGTGAGTTTGTTTGTTTATTTGTTACGCTTTTTGCATACAAGTTTTCTGGAGTACGGAGAAGGACATAGGCTACCTTTTATACCGGTAAAAAGTACTATTCCCGAGGGATCAACATTGACGCAGGTGGAGCCGCGGGCCAAAGGTAGTAAATAATATAAAACTGTAATGCGAAACTATAGCAAAAGTACAGAAAAAGTATAACTTGTTCGGCTAAATTAAGCAAGCTTGTCGCCTGTTCTGCGTCAAAAGCTTTCACAACAAAAATGGCTCCTCGGGTTTCCAATTGGCGAGAGTTTTTGCAACAGTTAATAGAATCGTGCTTTAGTTGGACATTTTTGAGAACTACTGACTGCTTTCAATGTTAGTTTTTCTTATTTAAAAATCAGTTTCAGAGTTTGGATGATGGATATTAAATACTAAAAGAAATTTGAACGTTTTTACTTTGTATATACATGTCGTTACTAAAAATATATATTTTTAGCTTTATTTGTAAAATAAAAGACCAAAATTTACTTCAAAATATCAATCATGTCGACTTTGCTAACAACCTAATACTTTCTTTATTCTAGTTTGTAACTTTTTATCTCCCGACAGATTAACTGAATATTCTATTATAACTTACGCGAAATAAAGTTACTACAATAACACCGGCTTCGATAATGTTCTTCGTAACAGACCGAAACTACTATATTCAATCTGATAATACTGAAAAAGTTGGATAAGATTGACGTACAAAAAGATTTCTATAATAAACTAACGAAACAAGTGCAACGCAGAATTGACTTAACTTACTAAGTTTTACCCACGGCTCCGCCCGCGTAAATGTCAATGTCGTACCTCAGACAACAGGTATGCAAAATTCATGACAAGGCGTCACAAACATACTCACTGTCACATTCATAATGTTAGTTAGGATTTTTAAGCTCTACTAAATCTTACTAAATTATTTGTAAGTAAATTATTTGTGAAATTTTTACAGATGATGTATTTCTGTGGCCGCTAGAACAACAAGTTCTAAAAAATTTAATACTCGTAAAATAAATATTTTCGGGGCTCCCATAATATAATAAACGTGATTTTTAGCTTCTTTTGCTCGATGTTTACAACGGCAACAGGTAGACGCTTGAAGTATTTACAGAATATTTAGTTATACATTCACTTTAGAAATAAATAATAAGTATTTATAGATAATGCCATGGAAGCCTTTCTTAGTTATTTTGATAAATCAGAAGCATTCTTGAAACACGATAAAAAATAAGCAATATTTATTCAACTATGCTGCTGGTTTAATTTCAAGAAAATTCAGCATAATGCTTTTATTTTAAAGGAAGATTTGAAAGCTTTTGTTTATATCATTTCAGTACCTACGAGTATCTCCATCTTTATGGTCGATATCTAATTATTATAATACTCTTCAATGCTGGTCTGGGAAAAAAAAGTTAAATATATCAGCTGCTTAGAGAAAAAGCTATTCGAAAAATAGGGCGAAAATCTGAGGAATCTTTTTAGTAAGCGATGCGGCTAGCAACCCATCACTATTTTGATTCTGTTTTCCACCTTCACGCCTGCCAACATGCCAATCGTGACTTTAAGATCTCATAAACCTAAGCTATATCTACAAAAAAATACGTGATAATAAGTATTGTGTGTATTAAGTTTTTGTTTTCGATTAGATTTATATTTGTTTGTGATACTTTTACTTCTGAACCATGTCACCATAGTAAGAGGCGGATAGCACAACATCGCTATTTCTTCCCACCAAGGTCTTATGAACCTAGACATTGTCTACTCAATAAACAAAAAGAATGTTGATTGTGTGTTAAAATATGCCGTTGCTTTTTTAAATAATTTGCCTTGGGAATGAATGTTTTTGCATATTTTGCCCTGATCGCACGTTTGGGTCAAATTACATGTAAATTAAATCATTTGCGGGGTCTGATTGAAGGCTACGTTATAATTATATTATTTTATTCGTGGGTTAGTTAGTTAATTATGGGTAGGTTGAGTTAAATTATATTTATTTTACAAATTTGCACAATATTATTGATTATGGCGTAACAAAAATGAGGGTAATGCCTAGTAGTGTTGTCCCGTGCTCACCGCGTATTTCTTTTTCTTAAATGCGGGAATTATTAAGAAATCCTAGAGAATTATTGGAAATTTCCCGCAAATCTCCGTGAGAAGGGATTCATGAGAATAGAGAATTTCTCTCCGCGGCACATCACTGTAATGCCTTGTGCTGTTGTTATGTGTGTATAAGTGTATAACTTATAAACTCCTCCGCGCAGTACCTAACGTCACAAATGATCAGCAGCACAGTGGGAGAATCTGTATCATCCATTAGCTCTAAGTAATTAATTTTCTAACGTTTTATTTTGTTTCTCATGAGTGTAAGTGGCCAACACTGATGTGACATAGCTTAACGACTATCATAAATTATGAAGCCGGCACCAACTGCTTATTGTGCCTTCTGAAGCATAGAGGAGCCCAAGATTATTTTATGCCACTTGTGGTCACCCATCCTCCTCCTCATCATCCTCCATAATGGGAACTGAGCTTTAAGCGCTAAAAATACTCAGCAATCAGGCTCCTCTCGTAATTCATAAACACAACTAATATAATAATAAATATATACGGACATATCACATACTTGTGTTATGGGATACTAACTCAACGATACTATATTTTATAACAAATACATATATAGATAAACATCCAAGACCCAATATATAATAAAATATAATTTATACAATTGGAAATAATTATTGTTATTGTACTGTTTGTGATCAAATATCAAATAAACATCTTTCAAAATAAAAACAGGATAGAAAAAATAAGTTGATTAAACAAACAACAACCCTACTTTATTCCTAACTTTAATTATCTATTCAGGAATTTTCATAAACTACTTTTGTTTTTCAACCTGCAGGTACGTAGCTACCGCCTTTAAAAATATTTGTAAAGGCAGGAAGTTTGCGTGTTCGCCGTTGTTCTGAATAGCATTGATTTCGCTGGCCGGCCGAAGTTACCCGGCGAACTATCTTGAAGTATGCAAATCAATTGTTTGTTTGTGCTATTTTTAAGGTTCCGCAGTCAGGTAAATAACTTTAGAGAATTTTATTATATCTGGGATGCTACAACCAAATAACCTTATATTTGGTTGTATAGCGTCCTGTCATTGTCACTTGTTCTAAATAGCACTGATTTCGGTGAGCCAGCCTCTGAAATTAGTTGATAAACTATCTTGAAATATCCTAATCTTTTGTTTGAAGTTTGCACTCGCTTTCTTAGCGCTCTATAGCCTGACTACATAAATGCTGTTTGAGCCATACACCGTGTAAATAGACCCTCGACATTCCCTTGACAGGGTGACTCAGCCCACCAATGTGAACAACTTTTCCTATGGGTACAATGCTGGGAACTCGAAAAAAATTCGACCTTCCCATACAAACTGGCCGGGCGGCGGAACTCTTTTGTATGGAAATGACGAAATTTTTTTTGAGTTCCCAGCATTGGTCCCATAGGAAAAGTTGTTCATATTGATTGGCTGAGTCACCCCTTTAAGTAAATGTCAAGGGTTCATTTACACGCTGTATAAGCATAAGTTGGTAGACAGATCGTAGAGTCATAATTATTATTATCAAAGGTCACGTTTATAACGATGATAATGGAATCAAAACAGGTATGCTAGCCGCAAGCCCTCAACCGGCTTTCACATCACTGTGGAAACTGTGGATTTATAGATAAAGTGTGGATTTATTGGTATTATTTTTATTACAACAATATCTCAGAAATTTAAAAATATTACTTGTTTCTATTTAAGTAATTTAAATTTCGAATCCAACTTGATTTGATGCGAATCACAATTTTCAATGATATTCAGGGGTGTCACCCTCAACTGCCTGTCCGGTGGTTGCAAGTATGATATTGGGTATGCGCGTCCGGCTTTCCGAGCTGCTACTTGCTTTTTTCCATTCATCATAGTGAGTAGTATCATCATCATCATCAGGTATTTTTAGTCTCCACTGCAGGAGCATGACCCTCTCTGAACTACCGGAGCCATACTTAGACAGAGCAGACAGAGGATTTGGCCTACACTCTCCTCGCTGGCCAGACGGGTTGGAGAGGTCTCACTGATGTTTATGAGCTTTGTTTAGCTTGTATTTCCTAAGTCACCTCGTACGACCTCCATGGGAAGACTAGGAGTGGTCCTATTCTACTATGCCGGAAACCCCACGGCAAAAATAATTCTGATGGGCATGGCAGCAGCGTCGGAAGCACAAGAAGCCTAAGAAACTGCGCTGGCCAACGCGCCGGCCAAGCGTGGTGATTATGGCAATATCCTCCCATGGAACGAAGTATCCTTGGGAGAGGCCTTTGTCCAGCAGTGGACTTTTTACGGCTGTACTGATGATGATGATGATGACAATTTTCAAAATTACATCATCATCATTTCGAGTAGGTGTCACAGTCAATCGACCATGCACACCCTGGTGTCAGAGTTCTTCGGAAACGCCTCTCGGCCTCTGACGTGGTTCCTTTTAACGACTACCAGATGGCAGCCGGGACCACCAGCTTACCGTGCCTTCCGAAGCACGGAATAATCTTTATTATCAGACAATCAGGTGATTCAAGCCTGCAATGTCCTAACCAAACTAGAAACAACTAAACAAAGTATGCTTCCGGTGGGAATCGAACCCACGACCTCCGGGTTAACAGGCAACTGGACCACTGAGGCTGTTTCAAAATAACGCTCATTTGCCTTAGGTTCTGCCTTGTTCCAATAAAAATTAAAGAACGAAGCACCATATTTTCCTTTCACAAAGGAGAACGCTATCAACAGATTTGGCGCAGTAACAAAACTTCGTAATGCGAAAACCATAAACTTTGTATCCGTATCGGAAATATATAATAAGTTTATGAGACACATCTTTGGATTCTTTTTGTTAGCGAGTTTTGCATTATATGGGATTGAGGCATCATAACAAGAAAGTATTAGAAAAGTATAAACCAGCTTTTTACATATCTGGTTTGTAGGTAATACACTTCTCAAAGCAAAATATTATTAGCGAAACCTTAAGTATTGTTTTGCATCCTTTATGAATTAATTAATAATTATATTTCATTACAGTTTAAAAAATACCTACGTTATATGTTAACGTTAAAAGGGGTGGTCATTTTTAAATATTTTTTTATATGCTCAAAGTATGGTTATAGGTCATTTATGAACTTACGAATAATCTTTCCAATCATCATCATCATCATCATCAGGTCCTTTTTAATCTCCACTACAGGAGCACAACCCTCTTCTTTTTTTTCTTTCCAATCTTTCCAATGTTTTGAGCTTATAATAAAAAATAGGATAAATACGTGTTTTCAACAGGTTCCGTATCTAAAAGGTAACGGAACCCTTTTAGTATGCCTCCGCTGTCCGTCCGTCTGTCCATCTGTCTGTATGGGCTTTTTATTTTATATGTGTTAGTAGCCAACACTCGTGTCAAATTTACCAAGCTGCACAAAAGGCATCTGACATAATTCTACAACTGTCATCAATAACAGCAGCCTAGACCAACGGCTCAACGCGCCTTCCGAAGCACGGCGTAGCTCGAGATATTTTTATACCTCTTGCGGTCACCACTCCAAGTGGGGAACGTGGACGGGGTTGTTTACCATGCGTAAAAGCTAACTCACTTGGCCATCAGGCTCCTATACATATTGAACCTTAATATATTGAGGCTTGAAATTTCCACAGAATTTGCCGATCTACGAATATTGCCGCTATGAAAATAATAAATAATAAAAATTAAATTAAAAATTAACGGGTATCAAAAACGTGATTAGAGGCTTTTTGTAATTTAATATATATGGTGTTGCGTAAATTTTTGTGTGCGATCAGTTTTGCACTTGGGCAGTTTTATTTGCACCATATATTAGTCATTACCATCATTCCAGCTGTTAAGAGTCCTCTGCTGGACAAAGATCTCTCCCAAGGATTGTTCGTTCCATGAGAGGATATAAATAAATATATAGGGACATATCACACAAATTGAGCTAGCCAAAGTTGTGAACTTGTGATACTAACGCAACGATACTTTATTTTATAATAGACACTTATATAGATAAACATCCAAGACCCAGGTCAATCTAAAAAAGATCATTTTCCATCATGACCTGACCGGGGACGAACCCGGGCACTTCGTGTCGCCTCGTGTCGCTGGCGTGTTAACCACTGCGCCATGGAGCTCGCCAGGATATTGCCATACTCACCACGCTTGGCAGGTGAGTTGGCGAGCGCAGTTTCTTTGGCTTCTTGTACTTCTGATGCTGCTGGCCATGGGAAGTATTTTTGCTGGGAAAGGAAAGGAATATGTATTAGAGCTTTTTTAAAGTGTTAAGTATATTTTTCATTAACAATGCTATTTTCATATACTCTTATTAAATTAAGAAATAAAATATGGTGAAAAAATTTCAAGCGGGCAGGATTACGTCGTACATAGACTTCAATTTATTTTTAAATTTATTTCCTAATTTATTAGAGTATTAGTGCTTTGTTAAATCGGAAAAAACTAAGCGATTACATTCTTGTCCGGAAACTGACCCGCGCACATTTGCTTTAACTATCCTTATTAAAATGAGAAATTAAACTTGTGTTCTCGAATAAACCTAGTTAACGGTTTGTCAGATACAACCTGACATAGTCTCAGCAGACATCCAATTAAAAGTAGGAAAGGAATTTGTAACTTTAAGATCCTGTCTTTGTATAGGATGTACCAGTTTCCGCTGCGTTCCGTTGCTTTTATTATAGTTTGTTAAAGTTTTAAGTGTTATATTTTGCATTCACAATGCTATTCTGGTATACTCTTATTCAATTAAGAAATAAAATATGGTGAAAAAATTTCACTATATTTTATTTCTTAATTTAATTTTAAAGCGTTATATGATACAAGGTGTTAGCTTACTAAGGATTTGATCTAGATTGTGTACATACATTTTATTAAATATGTATAAAATATATAAATATTATCTTTTTTTTTTTATGTATATCCGACGGCTAACGAGCAGACGAGCCACCTGATGGAAAGTGGTCACCGTCGCCCATGGACATCTGCAACACCAGAGGAGCTGCTGATGCGTTGCCGACTCTTAAGATACCTGTAAATACGCCTTTTGAAGGACCTCAAGTCATAGCACACAGGGAAAACCTCGGGAGGGAGTCCATTCCACAATCCTGCTGTACGAGGAAAAAAACCACGTGACGCTCTGACATTTTTGGAGACCCAAGTGTCAAGGATGTGGGGATGGACTTTACTCCTGTGGCGAGCGGTGCGGTGGTAGAAAGGTGACGGTGGCACCAATTCAAAAAGTTCTTCAGAACACTCCCCATAGTATAGACGGTAAAACACACACAGAGAGCCAACGTCTCTCCGTAGACCGAGGGTGTCTAAATCGTCTGTGAGTGTGGGATCGTCGATAATACGAATTGCCCGGCGTTGGATGGAATCAAGAGGAAGGAGTTGGTATTGAGGTGCACCAGACCAGATATGAGAGCAGTACTCCATGTGGGGCCGGACTTGAGCTTTATATAATAAAAGTATATGACCCGGAGTGAAGTACTGCCTCGCTCTATTGAGCACCCCAAGTTTTTTAGAAGCCATTTTGGCTTTACCTTCCAGATGACTCCGGAATTGAACCTCCTTCGTAATATCGACGCCAACGATCCCAATTCTCTTAGAAATGGTAAGAGAGGTGTCCCGAAACTTCGGTGCTATGTTAAATGGGGTCTTCTTAGCGGAAAACACGCAGACTTGTGTCTTAGTAGGGTTGAATTGAACTAGGTTTAGTTTACCCCATTCAGAGACCTGCTCCAGAGAGGTCTCAATGTCAGACACAAGTTTCTTTCTGTTCTCCTCCACCTGTGTTTGAGGGATATTTGCACGACCTGCATAATATGCATCACCCGTACTGTCGTCTGCATAGCAATGGATGCTACTAGTGTTAAGCATGTCGTTGATGTGCAGAAGAAACAGCGTAGGTGATAAAACAGATCCTTGGGGGACGCCAGCATTGATGGGCATGATATCGGAGCATAATCCGTCTACAACGACCTGAATGCTTCGCCCGGATAAGAAACTAGCGACCCACAAGCATAGTCCCTCAGGAAGCCCGAAAGATGGTAACTTCGCGAGAAGAGCCTTATGCCAGACCCGGTCAAAAGCCTTTGTGACATCTAGACTAAATGCCAGTGCTTCTCCCTTGCTCTCGATGGTGGCTGCCCATCGGTGCGTTAAGTACACAAGAAGATCACCAGCACTACGCCCGTGGCGGAACCCGTATTGACGGTCACTAATTAGCTGATGATCTTCAAGGTAACCAAGGAGCTGGATGTTTATCACACGCTCCATCACCTTAGAGAGCAGGGAGGTTATCGCAATAGGCCGATAGTTAGACGGGTCTGTGCGGTCACCCTTTTTAGGAATAGGGTGAACGTAGGCTACTTTCCACGAAGACGGGACTTTTCTTGAGGTGTAAGACAGCGAGAATAGGCGTGCTAACAGTGACGTGCAGTCCATATAGACTATTAGACAATGTCTACCCTGCAGTCGCTAAATAAATACCGACATTTTTTTTTCTTACAAAAAAATAATTATATTCGGTGCGCCTGCAAAATTCTGCTAGCAAATACTTTATAGTCGATTTTGATCAAGTACGGTGCTGCGGTCGCGGTCCGCGCGTGTCCGCGCCAAGCAGTATCTATACGCGTAAGCCGCGTAAGACAAAAATTCAAAGGTCTGACTTTTCACGCACACATAGAAAATTATTATACACCGATAGGAAATCGCTTTTGTAGTAGTACAAGTAAACATCTTTCATCGGCACACACATGCAAAGCAAATTGGCGCTGTGTGTGTGAATTTGAGACACTGTCTCCGAGGTTTCTATTGGCTGCCGCGCGCGATATTAATGTCAACGTCACCTGTCAATGTCATTATAGATATTATTCATACTTATGTAAATGTCATTGATTAACGTGTTTACAAACAATCCAAGATGAAAGTTTTATTTAAAAATTAAATGCTTTATCAGTTAAATTTCATTTGTGACAAAAATATTTTCATGTGAAAGTTGTGTCGCTTAGTGTTTGCATGCCGAAATCGAAATATAAAGTGTTTTGTGAACACGTTTTGAACAAATCAAGTACCTAACCGGTTAGTTATGGTTAGTTATTCTAAAGTTTAATACACATTTAATCTTAAACCTTACGTGTACGTGGCTCGCAGGTTGTAATCATATCTCTTATCTTTCGCTTGTTTTGAATACTTCTGCGGTCGAAGATCGAAAGACCATCATAATATTAAACGAGTTGTAGATAACTAGCCGTATAGTAAGGTAAGGTATATAGGTGGTATGTTTGTAAGGTAAGTTTTATAATTATGTCTACCCTATGATAAATGTCTGTGCACGTCACTGCGTGCTAACACCGGAGCCAACTCAGGGGCGCATGTTTTGAGCACAATTGCTGGAATGCCATCAGGCCCGCTGGACTTCCTGACGTCGAGGGAAAACAGAGCACGTCGCACTGCACTTTGAGTAAACCGAATTTCCCGCATTGAGTGCTCGCATCGCGGTAAAAAGGGCGGCGATGCTCCTCCGTCGTCAAGGGTAGAATTTGACGCAAAGAGAGTAGCCAAGAGATCGGCCTTCTCTTTTGCGGAGTGAGCCAGCGAGTCCTGACGATTGTGCAGAGATGGAAGTGAAGGGCGACAGAAATTCCCCTGCGCTGCCTTAGCAAGAGACCAGAATGCTCTACTCCCGGAGGGATAGCCAACCAGTCTCCTACCAATGCGCGCAGTGTGCGCAAACTTTGCTGCAGTGATCTGCTTCTTGTAGGCTCTTGAAGCTGCGTTGAACCGCTTCTTCAAATCAGAAGTATTACGATCCTTGACATTTCGCGCAGCAACCCAGGCTTCGTAGGCTTCGCGCTTGAGGTGGGCGGCATGCAAAGACGAGCAACGAAACCAAGGTTGAGACCGCCCTCCGATACGAACCGCCGAGCTGGGAATGTAGCACTCCATGCCCAGCAGTATCGCTTCGGCGACAGCTTTCGCACAAATGTCAGGATTTTCTGATGAGAAGCACAACCGTCTCCAATGGTAGGATGCATAAAACTCTCGCAATCCATCATATATTCATTATCATAATTTACTGAGCCCAAAGTTAATATAAATACTAGCTTCTCCGTACATTTTATTTAAGGTATTTAAAGAAATACACAAAATGTCAAAGATGGAAAAATAAGGATCCCCAGGTAAGATCAGGGATGTCATCCTTAACTGCCTGAACTATGGTTACAGGCTACAAAGATGACACAAACACCACAATTTGTATAGAAACTAAGCGTGCCGACTTTTAAAACCTACTGTTAAAAGTCTGATGGGAAATATGTCCTTGCCTTTGGATGCTTACAATTTTTAGGCTATTGCAGTTAATTATCAAGCAACGAGGCATTTTTTTAGTTTTTGCGGCCTTCCGGCTGCAACAACAGACGCGCGTGTTAGAAATGAAACCAATGAAAGAATAGGAATATCATTTATTTTATATTTCTCTATTCAAAACTTCTCTTATTATTTCTTTTAAATCAAAGCTAAATTTACCGGAATTTCAAAACAACCACTGCCCAGGAAGAAACTCCAAGAAACCTATTAAGCAGTGTCGGTTGCCTACTCGCCGTAAGGGCTTTTATTTGTACAATCACATTTTAATTATTACTTTTGAATACACAAGAAATTATTACAAAAGTTATTATGTACACACCAATTAGTCATCATTACACATCCAATAAATACCATCTAAGACCACAGTTATTACTACAACATAGTAACAGAAATATCAAAAATATTCCATTATCGAAATTAATTTAAACAAAGACAAAATACTTAACTCAACTGTTATCAGTGACTGCACCATGAAGACTGACTTACAATTGCAAATCACTGCTTATATAAGCTGTTTCACCCGCCATCTTGAGTGTTGTCGTCATCGTAAATCGATTCAGTAACCAACATTCAATTAATCAATTACAATAAGTTAAAAGTATTGCCACAAATGTTTTAAAGTAAGTATTAATTATTTTTATAAGAAATATTAGATAATATTCATAAATAAAATATATTAAGTAAACCGGAAGTAATACCAGACTTAAAAGGTAACTGATCGAAATGATCAGTAAATATTATAATCTATCACGGCCATACTGACAATGCTTCGTTCCCCGAAGCATCAACAAAAAAAAAGAAACATTTACATTGCTTACTATACATTATGTTAATCTTGTACCTATTCATATAATGAAACTTTGTGTACATTTAATTTCAAAAAACCAATTATTTTGATATCGCTCGGCCAGACTGACAATCTTATAAAAATATTTCAATTCCATTTGGCCAACTGACGTAACAAATTTCGAAACAAAAATATAACCGGTATTTTAGTCTTCACTATGACATCAATGCCTTATTTTAGATGTTGCTTAAAGTTATGATTAGAAAGGTACATTAATAAAAGCAAAGTTTCTAACAATTAAACAATCTAACCAAATCAATTATGCATTTTTTAAAGTAAGTAATCGATACGGTTAAGTTACGCTTACATCAACATCTTTCTATTACACTTTTAAAGGCTCGAAAATATTTTCGTATTATGCAGTTATCAATTTATCCATTAATTTGACAAAATATCACATGCTTTGGAATATAATGATCACCTGATACCATTATATCATTATAATGTAACACAGGCATTCCAACTGTACTTCGCTACCGAAGTACAAAATGCTTCTTATTGGGCGAACATATCTCAGTTGTTCAGTTCAATTATAATTCCAGTAGTTTATATTTTGTCATATTATTACACATCAGGTAAATTGATATTCAATCATATATAAAATTTATAAGTCGCATATAAAAATATGGTGATTGCAATTATCTCGTACTCATTCACTATGACAATATTAATATATTTTCTTCCACATTTAAGAATTAGTATAACAAATTATACACTCTGCTACAAGTAGGGAATCAGTAAGCATAATCATCTTTTACATTTTGTTTGTCTCATCTTTGACTGTAGGAGACCATTAACACAATAATCTTTTACAGTACTACAGTCTCATCTTTCATAGCAGGATATCAGTAAACACAATCATCTTTTACAGTATTACAGTTTCATCTTTCATAGTAGGATATCAGTAAACACAATCATCTTTTACAGTATTACAGTCTCATCTTTAACAGTAGGGGATCAGTAAGCACAATCATATTATATTTTAATCTATGCTACTGTCTCGCTTTTCACAGTAGCAGACTAGTAAGCCAAACCATCTTATACTCTTTGCTACCGTCTCACCTTTAACAGTAGGGGATCAGTAAGCACAATCATTTTTAAGCTATGCTTCTGTCTTGCTTTTCACAGTAGCAGACTAGAAAGCTTTACCATTTTATACACTTTGCTACTGTTTCACCTTTTACATCAAGGAACCAAAAAGCAACTTCTTTAAACTTAGGTATCGCATTATTTAACATTATATGTCTGAACTTAATGTACTTCTTATACCATATGTACAAACTATGTAAACACAAGAGATGCAATAAATCGTTACCATATTTACGAATGTTTTTGTCAAGTAACCACCAATGTACACCACTAACAGTCATTAAAGGACCATACTTCAACATGTACCAATTTATATCATACTTGTCATAAGTCTCAATATTCTTAATATTCACACCATATTGTAACCGTCAGCTCAAACAATGGTTACTCATTATTATTACAAGTTGCTTAACCCTCAAGAAAAGACCTTCACATCATATAACAATAATGTGTCAATATCAACAGAACTTTTACATTCATCATCATCATCATCTCAGCCGCAAGAAGTCCACTGCTGGACATAGGCCTCCCCCAAGGATTTCCAATATGACCGGTTGGAAGCGGCCTGCATCCAGCGTCTTCCTGCGACCTTGGTTAGGTCGTCCGACCACCTTGTCGGTGGGTGTCCAACGCTGCGCTTGCCGGTACGTGGTCGCCATTCGAGCACCTTTCTGCCCCATCGGCCATCGGTTCTTCGAGCTATGTGCCCCGCCCACTGCCACTTCAAAGAGCTAATCCGCTGAGCTATGTCGGTGACCTTTGTTCTTCTACGGATCTCTTCGTTTCTGATTCGATCTCGCAGAGAAACACCGAGCATAGCCCTCTCCATAGCTCTTTGAGCGACCTTGAGCTTTCTTATGAGGCCCATAGTAAACGACCACGTTTCGGACCCGTAAGTCATCACTGGCAACACACATTGGTCGAATACTTTCGACTTGAGGCACTGAGGTATTTTGGACGAGAAGACACTTCGGAGCTTCCCGAACGCTGCCCAGCCGAGTCGGATTCGTCGAAAGACCTCATCCTTGAAGCTGGAACTTCCAACCTGGATCAATTGACCCAGATAGATATATTGGTCAACAGCTTCAAGTATGGAGCTCCCAACAAGCACTGGAGAAGGCGCAACATGGACATTCGACATTATTTTCGTCTTGTCCATGTTCATTTTAAGGCCCACTTGTTGGGAAACTTCATTGAGGTCATTGAGCATGGCACTCAGATCCTCCAGCGACTCCGCCACGTCCGCGACTTTTACATTGGTAATCAAATATATCAAATATTGCAAATTTATTTGTTCCTTATTTAAATATTAGGCTTCACATTATCTTCACAGTTCTTATAAATAAACCCTTTAAGAATACCATAAAAAATCTCCACACGTCCTCTACATTAGCTTTATTAAGTAATAGTTACTATGAATGTTCCACAATATCCCGGGCCGGCCTGGTCAATTTATTTTTAGTTATAAAATACAAGTTTCAATATGCCAAACAAAACAGCTTCATCAAAACGCAGTATAACCATAATTTGATCCGCAAAAGGTTTTTTTTTTTAATATTTTATACCAAATATTACTTAATTTAGATTTAAAATAATTTACCTATAAGAGTTGATAAACTAGTTTTAATGTAAGCAGCTGTACACTGTACTCCAATGTATCTCCAAAATTATATTAAAATCTGATGAAAATAACAAAATACGTATCTGTACCACGGTAGAATTAGTACAACAACAAATATCTTAGCTTAATAATTGACAGAAGACTAAAATGGACTAAACACATTCATTTCATATGTGATAAGTTACGGGCCATTTTAGCAAAACTTACTCTCCTAAAGTAAAAGTGTTTAATCAATAGAATTGAGAACACGTGATACCGGAATATTTACTCACAATTGTTATCACCTAACTTCACTCACTAACTGATCTTTTTTAGTTTATGACCCCGGCAAGTAGCTGCCCCAAATACTAACTACAGTTAATTCAATTAATATTACTTACATACTCGTAAAACTATTACGTTGGACGTTCAAATCTAATAAAAGGTTCATTCCACTGTAGCAGATAAAATTCTGTAATGATTTCTGTAAAGTTTGTTTAGCTAAATAAATCTGTTTTCCTTGCGGGATAGACAGAGCCTACGTCCATAAGACTTTATAGCCACATTTAGCATGATATATGCTGAGATAATAATCATTGAAAAATTAAAAATATATTCCCTATCTACGATTCTAAAGATGATATACGACGCACTGCATTTTTGTTTTAAATCGGAACACAGCTGTATCTTGCAAATATAATTTAAAACCAATCTGACCCGCGATAAATTTACAAGTACTAGTTTTTAACCAGTATATTCAAAGTATATAACACACATAATATAAAACGGTAAAAACTAATTTAATATTGTAACGTCTAAAAACCTTTGATTTTTTTAAATGTATGTAAGTAATAATAATATTTTAAAATACTTTATAAAACAAACGATAGAACAAAGAATTACTTGTAAGTCCCAAAAAATACCAAAACATCCAAGTTATAAATTTGGGCTGCAGTTCATATGGCTTCCGAGATAAGGCTTCAGATTCATATTGAGAACATCACTACGTATTTTCTATACTTTTTGCCAAAACCACTGCCAAAACAATAACCCACCTAAGTGGTAGTTATCACAATACCATTGTATGAAAAATTAATTTCCAATTCTAATCTTATATGTCAAAAGAAAAGAATATTATTTTAAAACCCATCAAATAAGCAACGTAGTGCTTATAAAAAGTTTCTTCAATTTCTTGAAATTAAGAAACTTTAATTGTCTGCCGATTTATAACTAGATGTATTATATATATACATCAGACAAGTATAATTAAAACGGTACAAGCAATCGTTCTATATCAGCAAAAATTGCAACTACTAACACCCTTCAGTTTTTTTTTTTTTTTTAATCCGATATGAAGAACTTATTAATTGATTCTTATGATGTTCGGTGTTTATAACAGCAAAAAGTGTTTGCCTTATTCGAAAATATCTAGTACTCAAAGTAAGTGTAACTCAAGTATTACGATAATACTTGAAGACTTTACTTAGCGTTATAATTTGATGTGGCAAAACAAAATTTGTTACTTCTAGGTTCCTTCACTTCTTAAAGTAACGGAATAGCCTCGAAAGGCCTTACCTGCTTTTCTAGTAGTCAAGTACGTACTAGTTTAAATCTGCCTTTTCCAATCTACGAAGAAGCTGCATCACTTTCGAATCCTTGAAGAGCTGCTGTTCGTAGTCTTGTTCTTTTATACTAGTCAGCGGCTACGATCTTCTCGTGAGCAGAGCAGGGCTGGACGGTGTTCATCACGATTCACATGAAAAACAAAAAGAAATATTAATAATTGTACACGAAATCGTGTTATCCCACTTCTGATGTTAGAAATGAAACCAATGAAAGAATAGGAATATCATTTATTTTATATTTCTCTATTCAAAACTTCTCTTATTATTTCTTTTAAATCAAAGCTAAATTTACCGGAGTTTCAAAACTACCACTGCCCAGGAAGAAACTCCAAGAAACCTATTAAGCAGTGTCGGTTGCCTACTCGCCGTAAGGGCTTTTATTTGTACAATCACATTTTAATTATTACTTTTGAATACACAAGAAATTATTACAAAAGTTATTATGTACACACCAATTAGTCATCATTACACATCCAATAAATACCATCTAAGACCACAGTTATTACTACAACATAGTAACAGAAATATCAAAAATATTCCATTATCGAAATTAATTAAAACAAAGACAAAATACTTAACTCAACTGTTATCAGTGACTGCACCATGAAGACTGACTTACAATTGCGAATCACTGCTTATATAAGCTGTTTCACCCGCCATCTTGAGTGTTGTCGTCATCGTAAATCGATTCAGTAACCAACATTCAATTAATCAATTACAATAAGTTAAAAGTATTGCCACAAATGTTTTAAAGTAAGTATTAATTATTTTTATAAGAAATATTAGATAATATTCATAATAAAAATATATTAAGTAAACCGGAAGTAATACCAGACTTAAAAGGTAACTGATCGAAATGATCAGTAAATATTATAATCTATCACGCGCGTACTGCTAATAGCCGCGGCCAACCTTGACGCTTGGTCGGGGTTTGGACATGCGGAGTAGGTGCATTTACGTCATTTATGTATGTCTATATCTGTAGTTGGAGGTGTGGCATAGGGTACGCGCACCTGACCTCCTGAGCTGCTACTTGCTTTTTTCCCTCGTTCATCCCTGTAAGTACTTCCCAAATCCAACAAATTCCATCCCTGTCCCGTTTGAAAATAAGCTCACCAACCCGCCGGCCAAGCGTAGAGAGTATGGCAATATCCTCATAATGAACGAAGAATTCTTGAGAGAGGCCTTTCTCCAGCAGTGGACTTCTTGCTGATGAAGATTAATCACTAGTAAGTTTCTAATTAAAGAAATAAAAATAAATATATGTAGTTTCAAGTAATATACCATAAATTGTAAGTTGATGTCTGGAGAAAATGCGCAGTTTGTTGCCGCTTCTTCTTCACTCCGCTTTGGAAGCGGCCCTAAACTTAGCTTTAAGTAAATTAACGTCAACAATATTTTGTTGTAAAATACATCTCAACATTCACCAAATGATATGTAAAGTATCTTATGTTGAATAAATGATATTTGATATATATAATAGGAAACCGCAATAAAATCACAATCCATCAGTTATAATCACAGTAATATTTATTGCATCCTTTTAGATTCAGTAAACAAAATAAAATATTGAATGTCAGACTCATCAATCGACATTATGACATCATATTGACAGACGTGAAAATGATAAACAGAAAATTGACACTTCGACATCGTTACAATACCCGTACATATTTATTGTCATGGCTCCGTTAGAGGGGAAATAAGTGTCACCGAGAGACACCGAGGGCACTTTGCCGTTCAATAAATATCCGAACAAAATTAGAGATACGGCAGGGGAGACACTTCAATGTCTGAAACGAAATTAGAAGAACGACAGGGGACTGACTTTCAATATCGCGTTGACATTACGCGTGTTCGTGTACACGAGTTAATGCCTTGAATATTTTATTTGTCTGTTTAACTCAATGTATTATACATTACATCGATATTGGGTTTTCTTTTCTCTGGCTGTGTGATACCTATTGCATGTCTGATATTAAGATCTAATACCTACGCATATTGATCTCACGACACGATTTTAACGATCCTTAAATATTAAACTCATATTCTGTAATATATATCTTGAGGGCTTTATAAAAGTGGAGCGAAGAAGGAAGAGGGTCTCTTCCTTCCTCCTTCGCTTCACTTTTATAAATCTCCCTAATATTATAAAACCTTCCCGTAATCAGTGTGGAACTGCACTAACAGGTTCTAATCATCTGCTGCGTCCTGCCATTCCGACGACGCAGTTGTATAATGCCGTCTCTTCCACTCCACTAAGGCAGAGGAAGTGATGGAGTACGTCCGCCCCCCCCCCCCCCCCCCCCTTACATTGCCATATTTTTAAGATTATTATTAATGAAACAAATGTAAAATTTTATTCACAAGACTATAAACTCTAGTTTTGTTCTTAAATTAAGGCTACGCTAACACGAGATTTTCGGGGTAAGGGTTAAACACAGTAAGTGTACATATTGGAACATGTATTACGCCTAAAATGTACATCAGGGTACTATTTTATATACAACACAATAAATAGAACCAATTGAACAGACAAACGAGCCAGCATCCAATCGCAACTTGTTTGGAGTTCACAAATAACACACCTCATTCCGCCGGAACTCAATGGTGTGCAAACATCCGACGAATTACGGATTTACTCAGAAATACGACGGACAATGGACATTTACGTTTTTTTTGGGATTTAATAAATTAAAATTTTACTACACGACTGCCAAAAGAGCATGGTGTTCGTGGTTGTATGTAAATATGTGATTAAGATGAATAATGAAAATCTATTTAATTATAAGTAAACCATGCAATTTAAAAATAAAACTAATAAGCTAACCTACCATAAAATTAATAAATTAATAAAACCAAAAAAAAATAAAACTTAACTTAAATATCTAAAAATTCTTGCCCTTCTAATTACGTCATTAAGAGAGCCGTGACGTGAAAGCCTACCTGTACTGAGGTGGCAATGTAGACCATGACGTCCAATCTGATCTACGTCGCTGCCACACGGGCAGGTGTGTGGCGAACACACTGGTGTACCCAGCCGAAGACCGAATGCAGTTCGAAAGCTGTTATTGTCCAGCAATGTTCCGACGTTATATGATGGGATGGAATAATATTGAGATGGGGAATTTAGAAGTTATTTAAGAAACTCACAAACATATAGAGAGCTTTTTAACTCGTTAACCATCGCAGTCGTATATATATACAACCGGCTATACCAATGCCCCTAGCGCCGCAGTCATGTATTTTAATTTGGTTTTTATAGACAAAAATATGTGACTGTCGCTTTTATGGTAAAAACACCTAACGGCCAAAAGATCTAAGCTTCAGATTTGAACGTATGGGGTGTCGGTAGAACCCTTACACCTCGAATCGAATATTAATATTATACATTTTATATTATCTTAGGCAAACCCCTGAAATGCAAATCAATCATTAGTCGCCCCTTGCCTCCAACCCTGCCCATGATTTATAATACATTTGTGATTTTGCCGCCCGGGGCATGGGCCCCGGCTTGCCTCCCCTAGATCCGGCACTGCTTAGAATCACTGATACGGATCAGACAAAAGGTCAGGCAAACTAACATCATCCGGTCAGCTGGCACTATAAGCAAACGTAGTCTTTTGAATTTTTAAACAGCGCACCTCATTCTTCGTGTGTTCAATGGCGTGCAGCCGCCCGACAAATCACGAGTTCACTCGGAAATATATTGAGGCTATTCTGTTTCGCGGAGCTGAGAAAAGGTCAGGTATAATGTGCAATGAACGATGGCTACACCGACACCAAGAAATATTTTATTTGGAGTGTCTGCATCGTTTCCTGAGCGCTGTGCAGTTTGTTGCCGTTCTTCGGCACTCCGCTTTGGAAGCGGCTCTAAATAATACAGGGTCAAATTGAATTCATTAGAAAACGTTTAAGGAGTGACTCCAACAAACTCCGTGGTCCAGTGGTTAAGGCGTTTGCCTGTTGACCCGGGGGTCGTGGGTTCAATTCCCACCGGAAGCATACTTTGTTTAGTTGTTTCCAGTTTGGTTAGGACATTGCAGGCTTGAATCACCTGATTGTCTGATAATAAAGATGATTCCGTGCTTCGGAAGGCACGTCAAGCCGGTGGTCCCGGCTGCCATCTGGTAGTCTTTAAAGGAACCACGTCAGAGGCCGAGAGGCGGTTCCGAAGAACTCTGACACCAGGGTGTGCATGGTCGATTTACCGTGACACCTACTCGAAATGATGATGAAGGAGTGACTCAGACCACGGATCTGAAAAACTTTGGATATGGATTTAATCATGGCATACAAATTTACTCGCATTTTCAAATTTATAATTTCAATGCACTAGTAATCTTTAGTCTAGGTGAGGATGGAAAGTAACAACACTGCTCGAACACTTTTTTTGTTATACAAGTCACGCTATAAAAGCACTACGCATGTCCGCCTACGCCTACACAGCCCAGCAGCCTTCATTCAAATAAGATCGTGTTGGCAATTTCTACCCCCGTGCCAACCCGCCTTCTTTACAGCCACTTGCACTGTACATACACTCGATGACAATATTGTTTGGTTCGAGTAAACTAGTTTTCTAAATATAAACCCGGCCGGGTGCAATTCAAACTTGCGTATCGGGGTTGTGTACATAAAGTTACTTTTAGGGGTCCGTATCTCAAAAACAAAAAAATGGAACCTTATACGACCACTTTGTTGTCCGTCTGTCTGGCTGGCTGTCTGTCTGTCTCTCTGTCAAGATCCTTTTCTCAGGAACGCGTTGAGGTATCAAGCTAAAATCATATCACATCCTCAGGTTTACTGTCCCTTGGAGCTGTGAAAAAAGCAAAGTTCTAAGCCAACGCAATCAAAAGATAAAGCCGTTTATGCTGCAAATTTTCGAGATTCGCAAGGGAATCAAAACCTGCAAAGTACTTCCCGTGAACTCAGAATCTTAAAATTTGGTAAGAAGCAACGTGTTATAGAACAGTTAAAGAAATTTTTTCAAAAAGATTAAAATTTTTAGTTACTTCATATGTTTTTAATGATTTTAAACTTCTCATAATGGTACGGAGCCATTCGTGCACGAGTCCGAGTCGCACTTGGAGGGTTTTTTTTAGTTCTTACTACCTACAAATTTACGTGTATTTCTATAATAATATAATAATAATAATATATTTATTTGCTTAAAATATGGTACATTAAGATTTTTTAAGATTTTCTTTATTTCTTATTAAAAGACCTCACTCCATGCCTGATTTAATGATTCTAGGTCTACGGCAAGTACCAACATGAACAATACAGCTTCTAAATGTACTCTCAGCTTGTCAATATGATAACTTTTAGGGACCAATAATGGGAACTCAAAAAAAAAGACAAGTTATCATACGAGTGTCCAGCTGCCCGAGCAATTTGTATGGAAATATCGAAATTATAACTGTATTCCCAGCATTGGTCCCATAAGATAAGTTTTTTATATTGACAGGCTGAGTCACCTCTTTAAGGGAATGTCAATAGTAAATTTACACGCTGTATAATCATTATTCATCATTAGCAGCCTACGGCAGTCCACTGCTGGACGTAGCCCTCCCCCAAGATGCGCCACTTTGCTCGATCACCAGCTAGCTCATTCAATTGCTACCAGCCGCCTTACGCAGATCGCCACAGCCACAATATTGACATATGTATTCATTTATAACTAATAATTAATTATAATATAAAAATATATTTGAGATATTACTAACATAGGTATAAGTAAAATCTTTACTTACAATACTAGACTGCAGTAAATAAATGATTTATTGATTTAGAAATGATGGTGGGATAAAATAAATTAAAAAAAAACCGTACGAAGTTATTTTTGTATTTTATCTAAATATTTACGGTTTTCAGATTTATTTCTACTCATCATCATCAGATCCTTTAGTCTCCACTGCTGGAGCATGAATCTCTCTGTACTACCGGAGCCATACTTGACAAGAGCAGACAGAGGATTTGGGCTACACTCTCCTCGCTGGCCAGACGGGTTGGAGAGGTCTCATTGATGTTTATGAGTTTTGTTTAGCTTGCATTTCCTAAGTCGCCTCTTACGACCTCCATGGGAAGACTAGGAGTAGTCCTATTCTACTCTGCCGGAAACCACACGGCTATTATTACACCTACTACAAGACTTTAATTCATACCAACTAAGTCGACGATCCTCGATAGAACATATCAAAGCGCCTAAGACGCGTGAACTGTGAAGGTAAATAACCTATATAAACCGTGTTCCAAATTAATAACAAACTAGAAATACTAATTACCAACTAGCGGCGGCTTTGATCTGAGTATTTGTACAGGCTGGCAATTTGTCGCGAATAACTTGGCGCAAATATATCCGAGTTTGATGGAAGTTTCCGGAGATTTCGATATTGCCGACTCGAGGGGCCAGAAGTCATTATAAAATGTTTAGAGATTGTTCACGTATGAGATATTACTCGTACTACCTGTAATATTTTAACCGACTTCAAAAAAGGTTTGTTATATTTTGATTATAATAAATAACTATACTATATTTATTGTGAGCGTGCTTGGGGTAAGAAGAATAGACAGAATCGAAAACACAGACCTGCGTTCAAAAACCCGAGTGATGGACGTGGGTGTCAAGACAACTTGTCTGAAGTGGACATGGGCGAGACATATTTTTCGGATGAATCCAAGCAGATGGGCCCGAAAGGCTACTTTATGGGAACCAGAGGGGCAAAGGAAGAGAGGCAGACGGAGAGAAGATGGCGTGACGACATAGAAGGCTTTTTAACTGGTTGGCAGCAAGTAACCCCAGATCGGGAATTGTGGAAACAGAAAGGCTTTTGCCCAGCAATGGGAAACGACAGGCTAAAAAAACACACAAAAGGACAAGTCACACATTCAGTTAGCTCCTAAGTGAGTTCGAGACTTGTGTTATCGGATAATAATTCAACGATACCGTATTTTAATAAAAATACATATGTATCATCATCATGATCAGGTCTTTTAGTCTCCAATGCAGGAGCATGACACTCTCTGTACTACTGGAGCCATACTTGGCCAGAGCAGACAGAGAATTTGGCCTACACTCTACTCGCTGGCCAGACGGGTTGAAGAGGTCTCAATGACGTTTATGAGCTTTGTTTATATTTTATATATGCCGATAGATACCTAGATGTATGTATTAAAAATATATAAAAATACTCATATAATTAATACAAAACAAGCCTTTTCAACGATAAAAATATAAAACGGGGCAGACGTACCCTGTTTTTTATTTAGATGTAAAGTTAAGAAATTTGGCTAGATATAACTAACAAAAGCGAAGAGGAAATTAAAGGAATATTTATTGAATTTTAAATATGAAATAAATTTGCAATAAAATTACAAGACTGCTAATATTTTCTCCCGGTCCCTCCCTCCCTCTTTGTTAAGCCTCGTAAAAACGACAAAGAATTCATAAAAATTATATTGGTAAAATTTGTCAAAGGAGTATTAAAAACTAAGGATACAAATATTTTATTCTTTGTTACATTAAAACTTTAAAGAGATTTTTTTTTAAAATAATCATTTAATTATTTACCTACAAAGGCGGTTTAATTGCAATGCAATTTCCATTTTTATCGGATTTTTTTTATGTATTTCCAATCTGGTCTGAGAATTACGAAAAATGTAGTATATTTTATCCTCTTCTTCTTGTCACACTAACAAAATCCCAATGTTTATTATACTACCTGCTTGTTATTCCCGCGCAGACCTTGGCAGTCAGTTTCGTGACGGTCGCGGGAATGGAATAGAATAGAATAGAATAGAATAGATCTTTATTTGGACAAACTTAAACACACATATACCATTACAATACAATTAAATATACACTCAAAAATCGTTTTACATAGAATTTACATAAACATGTAACAGGAATGGGTGTCATTTGTGTCATTTCTCAGTCAAGGAATCATGTCAATAGGTGATATGGCTAGCAACCCATCACTTTTTATTCCGTCTTCCCCGATAAGGATAAATCATGATTGTAATGTATGTACGTATCTCTTTCAGGCAACCATTGGTTAGAACGAGGAAAAAAGGCATAAAATATGGGTACTGTCCAAAAAATCTAGACCTAATATACATAGGTTAGACCACCCATTATTTAGAAATACGTCATTAGCAGTAACGACGCCAAACATGATAATTTGTAGATAAAGAAAAAAATAAACACTGGCTTTTTTATATAAATATCATAATCACTACATGGTATAAAACAAAATCGCTTCCCGCTGTCTGTCCTTTAAGTATGCTAAGAGATCTATAAAACTACGCAATGGATATTTTTATTTTATAGATAGAGTGATTCAATAGGAAGATTTATATGTACATTGAACCCGTGCGAAGCCGGGGTCCGGATCGCTAGTTAAGTAATAAAAATAACCTACGATGGATATTAGCTTCAAAAAGATTAATTTTTAAATTATCTTGTTTCGTTGGAATGAAATTCCCGTCACATCCTTTTCTGGCGCAGTATAAGTCTACTTGTTTCCGGTGTCCAGCACTTTCGGCGGAAGTGGGTGTGATATGTAAAAACTTCCCTATTAGCTGCGATCTTCTTTATTTATTTGCCGTATATCTTCGGGAGACGGGTCAAAGGATTGCTTAAGGATTTTAACATGAACTTTCTTAAATGTACGAGACTGCCAAATTCTACGTTGGTGATTTTTAGGGTTCCGTACCCAAAGGGTAAAAACGGGACCCTATTAATTTCGCTCCGCTGTCCGTCTGGCTGTCTGTCTGTCTGTCCGTCTGTCACCAGGGTGCATCTTATAAACCGTGATAGTTAGACAGTTGAAATTTTCACAGATGATGTATTTCTGTTGCCGCTATAACAACAAATACTGAAAAATAGAATAAAATACATATTTAAGGGGGCTTCCATACAACAAACGTGATTTTTTTTGCTTGTTTTTGCTCGATATTGATAGCGGCAACAGGTAGACGCTTAAAGTATTGATAAAATATTCAGTTATATATTTACTTTTATAATAAATAAATAATAAAAATAAAATTAACATTAAAGGGGGGCTCCCATACAACTTACATGATTTTTTTTGCCGTTTTTATTGAAAACGGTACAGAACCCTTCGTGCACAAGTCCGACTCGCACTTGACCGGTTTTTTTTATATACCAGCCTATTCCTTTTGCTCTTTCAAGTTCAAGTTTCGAACAAAATAAACGGAAGCAGTGTAGCCAACTCCACTATACAATAAAGCGACATTTTCATTTCGCTGCAAGCATCGCTATATTTTCAAAGGCCGTTTTTATTTTTACTAGCTCGTTTCAATATTTCCATTGTATGGAACAAAGAACGAAATCAAAGTACAAACGAGTAATTTAATAAAACTTGGTCAGTATTCTTTAATTTTAGAGTTTCGATTTTAAATAACATAATCATCATCTCAGCCACAAGAAGTCCACTGCTGGACATAGGCCTCCCTCAAGGATTTCCAATACTACCGGTTGGAAGCGGCCTGCATCCAGCGTCTTACAGCGTCCTTGGTCAGGTCGGTCACCTGGTCGGTGTGTGTCCAACGCTGCGCTAGCCGGTATCACCATTCAAGTACCTTTCTGCCTATATTTTAAATAACGAATTATTGTTATTTAGCGCTAGATATATAAAAAATAATTTATATTCATATTACAATGCTGTACTTATACACTGTTGACATATGACTTGTGGTCGCTCATTCCAGTGCGGACCACACTTTATGTTGCTTAACAGTAAGCGCTAATAATGCTTATGTCCACTACAAAATCCTTAATGAAATATTGATATTTAATCTTTGAAACTCTATTAACTGTAAAGCGCAACTCACTCTTGCCCATTTATATGTAAATAAATAAAATTTAATACTGACCAGGGCCACTCATGCTTAGAAGATAGAGATAGACATACATACATAGTATCACGTCTTTTTCCCTTGCGGGGTAGACAGAGCCCAGGTCCTTCAGACCTAAAAGCCACGTTTAGCATTTGAGTGGAAGTTAGGTAGAAAATAGAGTCAAAATAATGCTGGGTTGCTAGCCGATCGCCTATTAATATGATTCGTCAGATTGTCAGAAGCAACGGGTACATTCTACGTTTTTTTTCTTTTCTCCCAGACCATCATGGAAGTTTGAAAATCAAGATAGATAATCAAAAGTAATGAGAAAAAAGCAATTATTTTCGACAAGCCAAAGAATGACCTAGAGACGAGCAGAGAATATTAAGTTAATGAGGCTTGACTGATGTTGCAATATCGTTGAAAAACAATAAAATGTTAAGAGCTAATATTGATGAGAGTTCTTTATTTATTGAGTACATTGGTACTGTCATTTGTTTACTTAATTCAAGGTATTTAATACCTTTATGAATATCGATTAGACAACTCCGTAGCGCAGTGGTTAACACGCCAGCCTGCGACACGGAGTGCCCAGGTTCGATCCCCGGCCAGGTCAAGATGGAAAATGATCTTTTTCAGATTGGCCTGGGTCTTGGATGTTTATCTATATACATATGTATTTGTTATAAAATATAGTATCGTTGAATTAGTATCCCATAACACAAGTCTCGAACTTACCTTGGGGCTAGCTCAATCTGTGTGATTTGTCCGTATATATTTATATTTATTTTTTTATATATGAACCTCGGTTCATATTCGCCTTGAGGAAGACCTCCGGATTTCAGGTTAGTTTTAATATAAATATACCTTTATGAATAGTTTACGAACGTGTACAAGTTTTTATGCACGTTATTAACAGTTGTTAACCTAGGTAGGTTGTCGAACGAAGCAAAGAAGAGGTAAAGCTACTACTCAGACGTCAATTTTCTGTGAGAGTGTGGTACTTCCCCGGACGAGCCGGCCCATTCATGCTACTAGCAACTCATTTTGCCGGCAGCGTGGTTCTACCACGACTGAAAATGTACAGGTATTTTAAAGTTATGATGCAATAAACAGACTCACATACATACCTACTTACCTACAAACATACATAAATTTATAAAAGTTTTACCAAATTATTGCACTATTTTTTTAAAAACCTTTTTTTTTAAATACCTTTTTTTCAAGCAGATACATATGTTAAAATTTTTAGTTGAGTTTAGTTTCTAACATTATTATAATTTTATAATTACAAACTCTTCTAGCTTACACATGATCACGCCGTACACGCATATTTAGGATAATGACAAGTGCTTTTATTTGGAGTAACAATTATGTTGTTATATGTCATAATCTTTTTTGTGAGGTCGTTGGTTCAAACACTGCCCGCGTGGATTATTTTTTCGCCATATCCTATTTCCTTATTTAATAGAATAGCATTGTGAAAATCCTTATAAACAGTATTCTCTTTTTTTGGGCAGTGGTTTAAAAAGTTTCATCTTATTAAGCCGTAAATTTGAAACACTGCAACAAAATCCAAGAAACGTGAAATTCCGCAGGTGGAAAACTCCGAAATCGTGCATTTCGGAATATGAGACGGGAATCCTTTCATAAAAATAAAGCGCTTAGCGACATTGTCTCAAATACTTGCGGTGAACAGCGACACAGTAAAGCAAAGAAAAGTAGGTCAACTTATTTCTTTTACTTTTATATTTATTTTTTTAACAACAAACGGGTCTGAATTTGCGGCCATGTAATAATAGTTATAATAATAAAAATTCTTCATTGCACCAACTGGGTTTAGAACAAAATAAAAAATATATTTAACAGTTTAGTAGGTACAAAGGCGGACTTATCACAAAAGCGATTTTTTCCAGCCAACCTTTGGGTACACATAGACTTGTACCTGACATATACCGACAAGCATTTAAAGTGCTCACTGACCAGTTGATTGGCACTAGATCCAGACCGCTTCCAACCACTCTGTCAGTCAGTTCAGTAGTAGACTTCTTGTAGCTGTTATAATAATATTGAACTGAGAACCATTTATAAACAAGATGGCGGCAACTGCGAACAGCGTTGTCGGGTGTCAGCCACTTGAGTCCTCGATAACATAACAAACATTTCTCAGGAACGATAAGGGTCGGGCGCATGTTTTCGTATACCATCGAGTTCGTCTTGAAACAAGCTAACAAAAGCAAGCTAAAATAATATTTATGTTATGAATTATGACCAAATTTTAGGATACTTGAATACAAATGCCTTATTAGGTGATGGTAAAGTTTGTACTGTAGTAAATTACAATTAGCCGCTTTCTATATTTAGTCTTTCTAAATTACAAATTCTATAATAACAGTATATTCTCCTATCATAATAATTAAAGAAACGTATAGTTAATATACAAAAAAGTTAAAAAAATAATTTTCATGTATGAATAAAATAAAATTTTATTCAAATTTGGATATCAAGTATCTCTTTTTGAACGTCATATTATCATTTTTAATATTTGCAAAATTGATAAGCGACTAGTGTTTCGGAACGACCACTGCTGAGAAGAATACGCCGAAAGAAACTCAGTCCAGTATTGGTCCCTACGTGCGTGAAGGGCTACGCTTTCACATATTTATAACAAATTGAATTATTTAACATTAATTACTGATGTATATTGATTAACAATTTATTAAATATATTACTTCCATGAAGTTTTATTTGTTAGATAGTCATTTATACTATAGTAGGCATAAAATAATAAATAAATAAAATTAATTTTACGCATGCATCATGAAAAATATTTTCGCTCGCATTCCGGCGGTAAAATCTTTGCTTAGTATCGCAGATGGGCTTCCTGTTTTTACATATAAGCGATCCTTGTATTTTCATTAATGTTTTGTTTCTAAATGATTTTTGTCGTATTAATTAAGTAAAAGAACTATGACGTATTTTTGAAGGTATACACAAAAAAAACCAGCCCTCATATACTTTGTTCGCAGTTGAGGTAATTTGACACCAGACAGAATATGTCTTGTTCGCAGTCGAAGGGTTTGTGGTTATTCTTTATTATAGCTTTCGTCTACGGCTCCGCTTGCCTTAATGTTGTTTCCTCAGGAACAGTTTTATTGTTCGTGATGTAAGGTAGTCTATGTTGTTCTCCGCTACGGGATGCCCACAAAAAGCGTTTACTAAATTTCATAATGATCAGAACAAAAAAAGTTGTCTGTAAAGTCGGTTTACGGACGATAATTTTACATGATAACGGTGGAAGAGAGATAGATGCGTCACAAGATGAACACTTATGCCGATCGTGCCTCTCTGTCTATTGTTCTCGTCGATTTATAAGACGCGGAAAAAAAATAACAAATAAACAAACCAAAAATCAAACTCATTCAAATCAAAAATTTTAGTTAGGATTGGGATAGGATTAGGCCTCGTAGGATTACGTATTATGATATCAAGTAGATATCGGGGTGTGGCATGAAATATTTCGAACGGAAGATTTTGCACCTGGTTGCCATAATTTGATGATGACAGTCATTAAGCAGTATAACGGTACATTTCTTTTTCATGCTTTTCAAAGGGTAGGTATAATACGAATATAAAAATATAGTACGAAATAGGGAGACAATACTTATAGCATTAGATCCGCCAATTGTAACAAGTTTTTAATTTGGAACAATAAAGTTTATTAAATAAAAAATACTGCTTTTTGAGACGTTCTTCTACTGTATTCTCTGCTATGGCATTATTGTAGTGCTTTGTTTGTGGCTGCTGCGGGCAATGCAGGTTGATTCCTATGCAGGTTTCCTCGTTATCCCGAAATGATATTACATTTCATCTTACAGAAAGAGGACATAACAATTCTTATTTAATGATACGAGGGTTTCAATAAAGCGACCTAACTTTATACCAATATCATTATCATATCAGTCACAGTAAGTCCACAGCTGGACATAGGCATCTCCTAAGGATTTTTATCTCTCGATAGAAGTATATCGCCATACTTAAAGATCTAGATCGTATCGTATCAACGATCTAGATCTTTGACCATACTCACCATGCTTGGCAGAGGGTATGGCGAGCAAAGTTTCGTCGCAGCAACGTCGCGCCATCCAAACGGAAAAGTATCCACAACTTCTTCACGAAAGTCAAAAGTCATAGATTTTTATTCAAAATTAGAACATGTATTTTGTTCGCTTGCATAGTCAGGATGTCATCCTCAACTGCCTATTCAGAGGTTGCAGGTATGGCATCGGCTACGCGCGCCCGGCCTCTTGAGCTCCTACTTGCTTTTCCCCCATTTATCCGAGAGAGTAGTGTAATTCCTTTTATGACCTTTACAAATCCAACAAATTTGCTTTGAGACAATTTACTTTGCGTGCTTCCGCCACCAGTTAGTTCATGCAAACTATTGCTGGGCAGCGCCCACCCACTACTGTTAGTCCCTTCATACCCGCCACCAATAGTTGATGCATGCAACCCTGGTCGATACTGCTGCATCCGTTGAGGCTGCAGCAATGTCGGCCGTCGTGCTCGCGACACGTGTTTCGCCTCTACACGAGGCATCTTCAGGCAGTGAAACCTAGATGTTGATCATTCGAACGATGCAGCAGTATCGACCAGGGTTGCATGCATCAACTATTGGTGGCGGGTATGAAGGGACTAACAGTAGTGGGTGGGCGCTGGCCAGCAATAGTTTGCATGAACTAACTGGTGGCGGAAGCACGCAAAGTAAATTGTCTCAAAGTAAATGTAGCTTTGACTTCCGCAAAGTAACACCTGAATCTATTAAAAATCCAACAAATTCCTATCCTACCCCAGCTTCAAAATGATTGCAATAAGCAGCAGCATCGGAAGCACAAGTAGCCACAGAAACTGCGCTCGCCAACCCGCCTGCCAAGCGTGGTGAGTATGGCAATATCCTCCCATGGAACGAAGAATCCTTGGGAGAGGCCCTTGTACTGCAGTGGACATTTTGTGGTTGTAATGTTGAATGATGGTGATGTTTTTTTTAAAGTCATATTTTTTTTTATATCCTTATCCTTATCCTTACTAATATTATAAACGCGAAAGTGAGTTTGTTTGTTTGTTTGTTTGTTTGATTGTTTGTTTGATTGTTTGTTTGTTACGCTTTCACGCCAAGTAGTTACCTACTGAACCGATCATCATGAAAATTTGCATACAAGTTCTCTGGAGTACGGAGAAGGACATAGGCTACCCTTTATCCCGAGAACAAGTACTATTCCCGAGGGATCGACACTGACGCGGGCGGAGCCGCGGGCGAAAGCTAGTTTTTTAATATATTTGAAATCGGAATACCACTAGCGTTTCGGAAATACTACTGGTGAGAAGGATACGCCGAAAGAAACTTAATCCAGACTTGTCTATACGTGCCTTTACTTCACCCTAAACAATGCATCCTCAAAATATCAGCTTTGCTAAAATGACGTAGTCAGAGCAGCCTGGGATCTTGATCTAGTATTTTCGGAACAAATCCGGCAGAAAGTAACACATCGATGGCGTTCGAGAGGTTTCTAAAATATCCGGCTAAAGCTCGATGCCAATAACTGTTGGAAAAGCTCGCGCCAATTCCGCGTCAAATTTTTTGTCGAGACTTTTTGACAGAACAGGCGACGAGGTTAAAATTATATTTAGCTAGTTGACAACTTATTCATCACAGTTTCAGTTTACACTTATTTAGTCATTTTATCACAAATGTTTACTTACGCGGTTTTATCAGTTTTTCAGTGTCTTTTCCGGTTCTCGTTGGGTTCGTGTGCATTATATTGGTTCGTATATCAGCTGTATCGAAAATCATAAACCTAGACATCATTTTGAAGAAGAGCGTTTCCATATTGACGAACTGCTTACCATGTTATTCAGATTGCAATAAATATTGCATATTTAATGACTAGCTTTCGCCCGTGTCTCCGCCCGCGTCAATGACGATCCCTTGGGAACAGTTCTTTTTCCAGGGATAAAATGTACTCTATGCCCTTCTACGTACCCCAAATAACGTGTATGCAAAATTTAATGATGACCGGTTCAGTAGTTACAACGTGAAAGCGTAACAAACAAACTCACTTTCGCATTTATAATATTAGTTAGGATTAAAAAGAGGACATGTAATGGATTATACCGAGTATTATTTGATTGTTAATGTCTCAGTCTAGTCACATGGTCAATGATCACGAATACATGATCATGGTTTAGGTAACTTGGCTGGAATATCGACAACTCGCAAATGACAATAATAATGGAAATATCCCGATAAAATGAAAATAAAAATAATATTAATTCAAACATCTATTCATCTATGTAATGAATAGATGTTTGAAAAACATCTATTCATTACATAAATAAGTATATACGGACAAATCACACAGATTGAGCTAGCCCCAAAGAAAGTTCGAGACTTGTGTTATGCATGTATATTTTATAACAAATATATATATAGATAAACATCCATAATCAAAACCAATCTGATAAAGATGTTTTCCATCTTGGCGTGTGCATATGTGGCATCAACAGGCTGGCGTGTTAACTATTGCGCCACAGAGCTCGCCAAACAAAAACATTACAAACAATAACTGCGACAGAACCATAAAACTCACGTAATTTTCATCCTCCGTTAAAAAAGGCAAATTGCATTTATCATGTGTGGCTCGCTTGGCGCTGGTACTAAAGTCGAATTAATGCCATTATGCAGATGTAGGGCGGCGAACACAGGGCGCGCTGGGCGGATTCGAATGTAGGGCGGATACAATAATTATTCATTAAGGCATCATAACAAACATTACACAGTAGTTTTTTTTTCAATGGCTCCGCTCGCGTTAAGGTCGATCCCACGGGAACAGTAGTTTCCAATTTTTTCCGGTATTAAATGTAGCCTACGTACTTTTCCGTATGCAAGATTTCATTATGATCGATCCAAAAGTTAAAACGTGGAAGCGTTGCGAATAAACTAATTTACTTTGGCATTAATTGATAAAAATACAAATATCATCATCATCAGGTCTTCTTAGTGTCAACTGCAGGAGCATGACCCTCTCTGTACTCACTCTGTACTGGAGCCATACTTGCCTAGAGCAGATAGGGGATTTGGCCTACACTCTCCTCGCTGGCCAGATGGGTTGGAGGGGTCTCATTGATGTTTATGAGCTTTGTTTAGCTTGTATTTCCTAAGTCGCCTCTTACGACCCCCATGGGAAGACAATCAATCAAAAGACATCCATAGGAACCACAAGCCACACGGCCTAATACATATATGGTTAAGAACAAAGCCAGGGGGTGCCATTCGCAACTGCTTGACCGGTGGTTGCAGATAATGGCTACGGGTACGCGCGCCCGGCTCCCCGAGCTGCTGCTTGCTTATCCCTGATTCATCCGAGTGAGTAGTATCCCAAAGACCTTTATCCCGTTTTTCCCAACTCCAACAAACTCCTTCCCGTCCCTCGCTTAAAAACTTCAAAACGTCTTAGATGGGCAGCAGCGTCGAAAGCGATATAAGCCAAATAAACTGCGCTCACCAACCCGTCTGCCAAACGTGGTGAGTATGGCAAAACCCCCTGATGATAGACGATATACTAAGGCCCCCAGTCCCCGGCGGCCCCGCTATTCCTGGCTCCGGTAGCGGTCATGGTAACGGCGGGGCAGGGGTTGCTAAGAATCTCCGGAAGAGATCCGGCTACCACCCCCAACGAAGACTGGCCCTGGTGACACACAATATTCGCACTATGAGGCTAGACGAGAAGGTCGAGGAAGTGGAAGAGGAAATGAGTAGGTTACGATGGGACATAGTGGGGTTGTCAGAAGTCCGAAGAGAGGGAGAGGGCACGACAACCCTCAAGTCTGGTAACCTACTCTATCACCGGGAGGGTGACTTTAAAAAGTCACAGCATGGTGTCGGGTTTCTCGTCCACAAGTCCCTCATTCACAACGTCGTAACCATCGAGAGTGTTTCCAGTAGGGTAATATACCTGATACTCAGAGTATCTAAAAGATACTTGATGAAGGTAATACAGGTATATATGCCGACCGGGGAACGCTCAGATAAAGAGGTGGAAGTGGTGTATGAGGACATTAGTAGGGCCATACACACTTCCAAAACCTATTTTACGGTTGTTATGGGGGATTTCAACGCAATACTTGGCAAGCGGAGCGACGGAGAGGCCAGAGTGGGGCAATTTGGATATGGAAAGCGGAACGAAAGGGGCCATAGGCTGGCCGATTTCTTGGAGGAGGAGGGACTCTACGCGATGAACTCCTTCTTCAAGAAGCCGCCTCACAGAAAATGGACCTGGATGGGTAGCAGAAAGGACCAGGCCCCTGTCAAAAATGACATAGACTTCATCTTGTCGACGAGGAGAGAAATATTCAACGATGTCTCTGTGATCAACAGGATTAAAATCGGAAGTGATCACCGAATAGTAAGAGGCATCTTGAATATCGATCTCAGACGAGAGAGGACTCGCTTGATGAAGTCTACGCTCCGACCGTCTCCAGCCCATATCCAAAATGTCGAAAGTTTCAAACTGGAACTCTCGAATCGCTTCGATTGCTTGAAGGATTGCGTATCAGTGCACGAGTTAAATAATGGGTTCGTAGACACTGTCCAGGCGGCGGGATCGAAGTTTTTTAAGTCCCGCCCCAAACAAAAGCCTCAAAAAATCTTGCCCCAGACCCTAAAATTGATGGCCACGCGACGATCTTTACCGCTGCAGACCTCCGAAGACGCGGACGTACATCGGCAGCTCAATAGACAAATCCAGAAGGCCTCGCGACACGACATTCGTTCCTTTAATACCAAGCGTATTAAGGAGACGATAGAGCAAAATAAAGGCTCCAAAGTGTTCGCAAGAGTGGAGTCTATTGGGCAGAGCCGATTGACTAAGCTAAAAAAGGAGGACGGCGGCGTGGTATCGTCAAAAGCCGAGGTGCTGGGCGAGATCGAGAGGTTTTATGGACAGCTGTTTACCTCAGTAGCCAAACCCATTATAAGTTTGGCCAAAGATCCTAGAGCCAAATCCAAGCTTACCCGACACTATACCGAAGATATCCCGGACATCAGCCTGTACGAGATTAGGATTGCTCTCAAACAGCTCAAGAATAACAAGGCGCCTGGTGAGGATGGAATCACAGCAGAGCTTCTGAAAGCGGGCGGAACGCCGGTACTGAAAGTCCTTCAGAGGCTCTTTAATTCCGTTCTGCTCGAGGGAGTGACGCAAGAGGCATGGAACAGGTGGTGCTGTTCTTCAAGAAGGGCGACAATACCCTACTGAAGAACTATAGACTTATCACGCTCCTGAGCCATGTCTATAAGCTGTTTTCGCGGGTAATCACGAATCGTCTCACGAACAGGCTCGATGCCTTCCAGCATCCCGAACAAGCCGGTTTCCGAAAAGGCTATAGTACCATAGACCACATCCATACGCTGCGGCAGGTTATACAGAAGACCAGAGACTATAACCGACCACTATGCTTAGCGTTCGTGGACTATGAGAAGGCCTTTGATTCGATCGAAACGTGGGCCGTACTCCGGTCTCTCCAGCGATGCCGCTTCGATTATCGGTATATCGAAGTGTTGAAGTGCTTATACAGCAACGCCACAATGTCAGTCCGAGTACAGGAGCAGAGTACGAGGGCTATCCGACTACAGAGAGGTGTGAGACAGGGAGATGTGATATCTCCAAAACTGTTCACCGCTGCTCTGGAGGATGCCTTCAAGCTGCTGGAATGGAAAGGACTTGGCATTAATATTAACGGCGAGTATATCACTCACCTTTGATTTGCTGATGATATTGTTATAATGGCGGAGTCGCTGGAGGATCTGAGTGCCATGCTCAATGACCTCAATGAAGCTTCCCAACAAGTGGGCCTTAAAATGAACATGGACAAGACGAAAATAATGTCAAATGTCCATGTTGCGCCTTCTCCAGTGCTTGTTGGGAACTCCATACTTGAAGCTGTTGACCAATATATCTATCTGGGTCAGTTGATCCAGGTTGGAAGTTCCAGCTTCAAGGATGAGGTCTTTCGACGAATCCGACTCGGCTGGGCAGCGTTCGGGAAGCTCCGAAGTGTCTTCTCGTCCAAAATACCTCAGTGATTTAAGTCAAATGTATTCGACCAATGTGTGTTGCCAGTGATGACTTACGGGTCCGAAACGTGGTCGTTTACTATGGGCCTCATAAGAAAGCTCAAGGTCGCTCAAAGAGCTATGAAGAGGGCTATGCCCGGTGTTTCTCTGCGAGATCGAATCAGAAATGAGGAGATCCGTAGAAGAACGAAGGTCACCGACATAACTCAGCGGATTAGCTCTTTGAAGTGGCAGTGGGCGGGGCACATAGCTCGAAGAACCGATGGCCGATGGGGCAGAAAGGTGCTCGAATAGCGACCACGTACCGGCAAGCGCAGCGTTGGATACCCACCGACCAGGTGGTCGGACGACCTAACCAAGGTCGCAGGAAGACGCTGGATGCAGGCCGCTTCCATCCGGTCATATTAGAAATCCTTGGGGGAGGCCTATGTCCAGCAGTGGACTTCTTGCGGCTGAGATGATGAATGTTTCTTTAGCTTGATACCTTTACGCGTTCCTGAGAAAAAGAGTCTTGACAGACAGACAGACGGACAACCGAGTGATCCTATAAAGGTTCCGATTTTTTCCTTTTGAGGTACGGAACCCTAAAAATAAAAACGTTGACATTTAAAATTATTTAGACTAACTATCGTATTGTAAGATCCCATACTTATACGAACCAAAACAAAATTTTACCTGGTTCCTACACGATTTGAATTAGAAAACATTATTTTGAAAACTCGTTAAAACTTTTGTTTGCAGAAAGAAATTAATAGAAGTCCTGGGAACAGAATAGAGAGTGCAATTAAATATTATTATTGCATGGCACATTGATTTCGGCACACGGAAGCTGGACGCAGGAGGATTTTGTTCGTAAACAAAGCTATAAATCATAACAATTGCTTAGCAATTAAGTATCAGTTCTCCTTATTTCAGCAATCTTCCTGGTTGTATCCACAGCTCTGATACCTTGGCGAGCTCCGTGGCGCAGTGGTCAACACGCCAGCCTGACACCAGGGGGCCCGGGTTCGATCCCCGGTCAGGTCATAATGGAAAACGACCTTTTTCAGATTGACCTGGGTCTTGGCACAGATTACTAAATAGTTGCATAAACAACCTCCGTGATCCAGTGGTTAAGGCGTTTGCCTGTTGACCCAGGGATCGTGGGTTTGATTCCCACCGGAAGCATACTTTGTTTAGTTGTTTCCAGTTTGGTTAGGACATTGCAGGCTTGAATTACCTGATTGTCTGATAATAAAGATGATTCCGTGCTTCGGAAGGCACGTTAAGCCGGTGGTCCCGGCTGCCATCTGGTAGTCGTTAAAGGAACCACGTCAGAGGCCGAGAGGCGGTTCCGAAGAACTCTGACACCAGGGTATGCATGGTCGATTGACCGTGACACCTACTCGAAATGATGATGATGCTACGTAGTCTTGGATATATATCTATATAAGTATCTATTATAAAATATAGAATCGTTGAGTTAGTATACTACGACACAATTTCACAACTTACTGTGGGGCTAGCTCAATTTGTGTGATATGACCCTATATATTTTGTTTATTTATTTGGGGCGTGGGTTCCACCCTTATATCAATATACATGATGGAAAGTATGCCTGCCTGTGGACAAAGACCTGTGAAAATGAAGTATAAGTTTAGTATTTGCCTGTGCCAGGAATCGCACTTGAAGCCCCTCGTGTAGCAAAAACCACCATGTTGATTTGGTCTGCCTCTCGCTCTTGGATTTTCGGGGAGATTTAGGTCGATGTCGACTACGTGGTTCATTCCTCTTCTCTGCGTGTGCCTATACCATCTTAATATGTTTTCGAGGAGCTCGTCTTGGATTGGGGCAATTTTAAAGCTTTCGCGAATGTATTCGTTTCTTATCCGGTCTAGTCTAGTGACACCGCCAGCCCAGAGTAGCATCTTCATTTTGTTAACATGCAGGTTTGCTCGTGGCATTTCTTGATGGGCCAGCATAAATGATAAGGAATTTTATTATGGCTTAAAGTTTTACAGCCGGCTGCCATCTGAGGCCAAGACTGTAGCTTTGGGGCAGCCGATGGACTCACGTCTCTTTTATTTAAAATTACGATTTACATTAAGTTACAAAATGAAATTTAGCTCAAATATAAGTGTTCGTTGGATTTTTCACTCAAAGGTAATAGGGTTGTTTCAAAGAAAGTTCTTCGTTTGATCTCTTGAACAAAATACAAAACTTGCCTGTAAAAGGATTCAAGTGAAATAAAAGGTAACCCCGTACCGTTTCTTCGGAAAAGTTGGTAATTTGGTAAATAGAATGAGCAACTTCTTCTTCTTATCGTGGCGACTCGGGCGAATTATATATGTGAGTGTTGACCAGAACTCTGCCACTGACACAGCGTTATCAGTAGCATTGTATAGGTCCCCGCGTATGCAGGTGGTAGGACACGCAGGGCAAGACAACAGGTGTGCCATGGTCTGAGGAGTAGCACCACATGGACGTGAAATTAGAGTTGCCACGAATAGTGATTTGGCCGAATACCGAATACCGAATATTCTGCAACGCTGTCGGCCGAAGCGCCGAATATTCGGCACTAAGTACATGCTTGTCGAACGCGTAAAAAATAATAATACGACAAATCGTCGCGACCTGTCTCACTCGTGCGGGCCGGTGGCGTGCGGCGTGCGACCATTTCACTGTTTGTTTCTATTGCGAGTAGACACGTCACGGCACGCTTTGTCAAATCATTATAAAAAATAAAACATCACATACGATTTTGTAGAAAAGTTCGTTAGTTAGATGAAAAGTGTAATCGTTTGCTACCATCAAATGCTGAAAAGCTTGTTTTTATCCATCACAACTTACCGCTGATTAATTTTACTTATTAAAATGTTGTAATTTGGTAATAAATACAAATCTTGAGTAATATGATGTGTCTTTTTTGTCCATGATTTGGTATTCGGTATTCGGCAGAATAATAAGTACTATTCGGCCGAATACCGAATACCATAAAAAGTGGCCGAATAGGCCGAATACAGAATAGTAGCCGAATATTCGTGGCAACTCTACGTGAGTTTTCAGAGATTTAACCCCACCTATTCATGTTCACCTCGAGACTCGAGTTGGGAGTCTCTTCAATGGCTTCCATGTCGCCCAAGCAACTTTGCCACATGATCTTGAGCAACATTCTTTAAACTACTTATTCTTATTGTACTTATGAATAAATGAATGAATGAAATTATTTATTTCAGACTGTACATTTATGACAATACAAGTCCATAGTGTGTTAGTAAGACACTTATCCTATGTTAGTAAAACTTAAAGTGAGGGTTACTTTTTTGGACATGTGTGGATGACCAATACTTGATAATTGGACTATCCACTCTGTCTGACACCACCTTCAGGACTGTGTTGGAACTGCTCCTTACCCGTGCCCATAATGATGCAACTCTCTTATAATTTATGGCAGAACTGAATGCTTCCTGTAACCAAATGTCTCACACAATTTAACTACCAAAAATATACTATTACTTGAAATTATGTAGGGTTTTTCACGACAAAATCAAAGATGTTATCACGACTAATCGTAAAATCATAATTCCGTCACACCTACTTTTCAATGTTGTCAATAAATATAAGCAGAATGGGCTGGATAATCTCTATTATGGCCGTGGGAATTTGTAGATTGCATACATACTACGAATAATTTTGTAATCAGATATTCAAATTTGGAATTGTTAACAAACCCAAAAAAAATAACTAGAATTTTTCCACAGATCTAAGTATAAGTAAACCAAAAAAAGAACAAATATTTTTTTTTTCATGCCTATGGATTGCTCTCCCTAATTCAAATTTGATATTGTTGAGGGTCGTGGCTGGCTGTATGTATTCATCGGTCTTCGACTTTCAATTTCTAAATAAAACATTTTCGTTATCTGTGAAATCCGCAAACACATTTTGTCGTTTGTTGTAAAATGTCGCAAACCATATGAATACAAATGCTGGTATAGTTTGGGGAGAACGAACGCAGGACCAGATTGGCGCATATCATGACTTCTGTCATGCCAATCTTAAAGACTTTGATTTTCCTGAAGAGTTTAGTAAATGTGCAAATAAGGTGTGTCAAAATAAAGATCATTTTTCAGTATTGGAAAACATGTATGAAAGAATTGTAGGTATATTGAGGCAGGCCTCATTAATTAGTAATGCTACTAAATGCCCACCCCGAAGAAAAGGGGGATATATAATGGGGTGGAATAAGTCAGTTGCTTACTATCACAGGGAAGCCAGAAATAAATTTCATGCCTGGGTTCTGAATGGTAAGCCAAAACAAGGCAGTTCTTATATAGAGATGTGTGAAAGCAGGAAGATATTTAAAGTTAGGTTAAAAGAGTGTCAGGATCATCAACAGCAGATTAAGATGGACAGACTTGCATCTGAACACTCAGCCAAAAATTTTAAAAACTTTTGGAAGCACACAAATAGCTTAAATGTAACACCTGGCTTTCCTGGGAGTGTGAGCGGAGCTAGTGACCCGGTGTCAATAGCCAACATGTTCAAGGATCATTTTAAAGTAGAACCAGCACATTGTGACCTCAACTGCAGGACAGGTGAGGCTGCTGGGATCGTCATGCCTATGGACTTACTTGGTGCCTCTGAAATAAGGAAAATAATTAAATCTATGCAAAGAGGGAAGTCTCCGGGGCATGATGGTCTCAGTATAGAACACTTGAGATATGCAGGTGTCCATCTTCCCCGCATACTATCCATGTTTTTTACCCTGTGCCTGGGCCATAGCTACCTTCCTAAGGCTTTAATGAAGACTGTGATTGTGCCCATTTTGAAAAACAAGACTGGTGATGTTACTGACAGGAGTAACTACCGTCCCATCTCCCTGGCTACCATTATAGCCAAGGTGCTTGACAGTATGATCAACAGTCGACTCCTTAAGCACGTAGACTTGCATGATGCTCAGTTTGGCTTCAAAGCAGGGGTGTCAACGGAGTGTGCTATTTTATGTTTGAAAAATACTGTCAAGTACTATACGCGACGGAAGACACCGGTGTACGCGTGTTTTCTCGACTTGTCTAGAGCCTTTGATAGGGTGTTATATGGAAGGCTCTGGGAAAGGTTGTCTGAAGCGGGTATGCCGGTGGAATATGTCTCTTAGTTAAGTTTTTGGTACTCCAATCAAATAAACCAGATAAAGTGGGATGGTGGTTGCTCTGATGAGTATACTCTTAAGTGCGGTGTTAGGCAGGGTGGAGTTTCCTCACCAATATTGTTCAATTTATACATCAACGAGCTGATTGTTGAGCTCAGCAAGGATCACGTTGGTTGTCATATTGATGGTGTGGCTGTTAATAACCTAAGCTTTGCTGATGACATGGTTTTGCTGAGCCCATCAATCAGTGGCCTGAGGAAACTGGTTGCCAGCTGTGAGAGCTATGCTAGTGAGCATGGGTTGGTCTACAACTACAAAAAGAGTGAAGTGTTAGTTTTTAAGTCAGGCCCAAAGGAGCCTCAATCTGTACCACCTGTTTTACTGTATGGTAAGGAATTGAAACGGGTCACTAGTTTTAAATACTTGGGGCATATTGTGAACTCAGCTCTCACTGATGACGCTGATATAGAGAGGGAACGCAGAGCTCTGGCGGTAAGAGGGAATATGGTAGCACGTCGTTTTAGCCGCTGTACTTCTCTGGTTAAAACTACAATTTTCAAGGCCTTCTGCCAGAGTTTCTATACCAGTAGCCTGTGGGAAAAATATAAGCGCCGTACCGTCGGAGATCTGCGTGTTCAGTACAACAACATCCTTAGGATGATGTTGGGGCTGTCTCGCAGATGCAGTGCATCAGGCATGTTTGCGGACGCCAGGGTTGACGGGTTTCATGCCGTGATACGCAAAAAGGCGGCCTCCTTTTTGCAGTGTGTGCGAAACAGCAAAAACACCATCCTAAGGATGTTAGCCTCACGCCCTGACTGTACCATATTGAGGCGCTGCATGCTGGTGGCAATAGGGGGTAAGTAATATAACATATAAACACAAAATATATATCATTTAAGATAAATATCAACGAAACATATAATTTTGGTTTGTATAATTATCAAGTAAGATAAAAATCGAAAGAAATAACTTTAAAATAACTAAAATCTTTAATTATAACAATCATTCAACATATCAAACCTTTATTATACCGTTTTATTATTATAAACTTTAAAACATCGATTAGTTGTTATGTATAATAAACTTTATATATACATATTAGTAGGGATAATAATCATTGGTTATACGAATTAATTGCTAGAAGATTCTCAATAAACCTAACAATTAAATTTAAAAAAAACCGAGCATCTCTAACTATTTTATTTTACGAGTTTCTTCCATATCTCCAAAGTTCTCCATTATATCTTCAAAAAATTAAAATGGGAACAACTTGGTAGTAAAGGCTTTTAAATAAAAAAGAAATATCAAAATCGGTTTACAATTGGCGAAGATATCGTATAACAAACATACATAAAAAAAGAAACATACAGTCAAATTGATAACCTTCTCCTTTTTTGAAGCCGTTTAATAAATTATCTTATTTATTTTTATAGAACGCCTAGCCGAAAATTAATAGCAACCTGACGATCTCGTAAACGCAAAAAAAATTAACAAAACAAGAAAAGATAACATTATATTAAAACGAAAATCTGAATATTACGAGTGTGAATTTCTTCTCTAATATAAGTATAAAATAAAAATTTTAAAAAATAGGTATACTAAAAAAATTCTTAAAAAAATTGTGATACATACAAAATGCGCGCGCATTTTGTATGTATCACAATTTTCTTAAGAATTTTTTTTATTTATTTCTAACTTTGTTCTAATATTTATATACAATAAATATTGTGTTATATTTCTACTTTAAAAAAAATTGTGATACATACAAAATGCGCGCGCATTTTGTATGTATCACAATTTTTTTATTTAAATTATACTTTGCTAATATTTACATACAATAAAATATTGTAAAAGGTATTTTTCTACTTGAAAAAAAATTGTAATACATACAAAATGCGCGCGCATTTTGTATGTATCACAATTTTTTTATTTATGTTATACTTTGTCCTAATATTTACATACAATAAAATATTGCAAAAATTATCTTTCTACTATTAAAAAAATTGTGATACATACAAAATGCGCGCGCATTTTGTATGTATCACAATTTTTTTAAGTATTTCATACTTTGTCTTAATATTTACATGCAATAAAATATTGTAATAAGTTCTTTTGTTTGTTATAGTTTTTTGTAATCCTATGAAGTTAATGACTTCTTGTATTACTTTCCTTTTGCTTTACTGATGAAATCGATTACCTATTATTAGTTATTTGATAGTCTGTTTGAATGATTTTTTTACAAGAAAATGAAGTTCATGAGCTTGCGCAATTTTGACTTATTTCGTAGGTATTACTGAAATAATTCAAATTCGCAAAATAGACATGGGTCTATACTAATTAGCTGGTATATTTTCTCTGCTATATATTTTTAATACGTTTGCATTTTATAGATTTTGATTCATATTTATTTTAAATACTATACTTTTTGAATGGTATACATTTTGGCAGGTATACTGCACAAGTTGTATAACAGGTGATATTTAGTAATCATAAACGTTATAAAAAATGAGTTTATTCTTTTCGTATTGAAAATATTATGAATGTTATAGCTTTTAAGAATATAATCAGTAATGATTATGTCATGTTAACATTATATCTTTTGAACTTTATTGAAATGAATATATATAATTTGTTATTATATCAATCAATACGCACCCGGCAATAGGAGGTCGGATATAAAATAAAATTATAAATTTGTACTAATATAGGTGTTTAAGTCAAACTGTTACTAACATTATATGGGAAACCGAAATAAATGAATTATTATTATTATTATTATTTGTCCTCACTGCAGTTTGTCACTATTTATTTTCCAGAAATATTTATATTCGGTGTGATTCACGGGTGGTATAGATATAACACTCGCTTGTTAATGTCTTCTTTACCGCCCTTCCTACACAATGTACGATTATTTTACACTTAAATGTTCTGTGATTTTTTGGAAACTTTAAGCGGAAGCCGGAAATCAATGAGCCATTTACAAATAATATTTACCAACTTTTAATACTACTACTGTAATTCCCTTTTCCATGTATACATCCATCATCTCGCTAAGCGTGCCCTAGACTCTGACTCATCATCATTTCGTGTAGATGACACGGTCAATCATACACATCCTGGTGTCAGGGATCTTCGGAATCATCTCTCGGCCTCTGACGTGGTTCCTTTAACGACTACCAGATGGCAGCCGGGACCAACGGCCTTTAGAAGCACGAAATCATTTTTATTATGAGACAATCGAGTGATTTAAGCCTACAAGGTCCTAAACAAACTGTAAACAATTAAAAAAGTACGCTTCCCATGGGAATCGAACCCACGACCCCCGGGTCTACAGGCAAATGACAACACTGGACCACGGAGGCAATTTAGACTCTGGCTATCCCGTAAAAACTAAAACTTTAAGTAGTGATATATTGGTTTCTTCCCGAAAGCTCGCCGGAAATCAATGCGCTATTCACAAACAATATTCACCAACTTTGGCGCTCTCTCAAAAGGAATTTAGAATCACCCAGCGGACTGCACTTCCTCCGAGTTTTACTTGCTGGCTTTTATTTAAATTGGCTAATACTTGGTCTAAGAAATCTCTGTAATGTTTACACAACTGTCGTAAAAGAAATGTATTGTTACACGTAAATTTTACGCTTTCATATCATTATCTGCCTTACCATATCTCGTTATCTGTGATCGGCGCAATATGTCTTATTCTTCCACATTTCTCTATTTTACACCATTCGTACATCCGCTCCCACCTCTTTTATATCCTTTATCATCTTTTGATAGTCCATCTACCTCTGTTTTGGCCTGCCTCTGCCTTTATACCCATTAACCCTCATATTTAATGTTTTTTTGGTCAGGTGTTCTTCGTCTCTCCTCATCACATGACCAAGCCAGTCTATGGCTTTTCACCTTATTTTTTATAGACGTTACCTTCGTACTTCCTCTTACATCATCATCATCATCAGGTCTTTTTAGTCTCCACTGCAGGAGTATGACCCTCTCTGTACTACCGGAGCCATACTCGGCCAGAGCAGACAGAGGATTTGGCCTACACTCTCCTCGCTGGCCAGACGGGTTGGAGAGGCCTCATTGATGTTTATGAGCTTTGTTCAGCTTGTATTTTCTAAGTCGCCTCCATGGGAAGACCTCCTTACGACCTCCATGGGAAGACTAGGAGTGGTCCTATTCTACTCTGCCGGAAACCACACGGCTACATATTCATTTCTAACTCTATCTAATCGTGTCACGTCACTTGTATGTAATGTTATGCTTTCATACAGGAATACTATTAACGCGTTTTTGGTGTTTCTGGTAAATTATATTTTGCAAAAAAAATACCTTTGCTATTTTTTGCACTTTCTTTTGTTCTGATCTGTCACAAGAATTAGCAACTAAGAAGAGGTTCTTTAAACAAAGTTTCTTAGTACTGCACTTAGTTTAGTTCATGATACTGAGAAACTTTCTACAAGAAACGAATACGTACCGGGTTACTTTTTAATTCACTTGAACCCCTTTAAAGGAAAGTTTTCTTAATGGAACTGGGCAAATTGAATAAAGTTCTCATATTATTAACGTGAAAATGTGCATGGATGGATGTATGAATTGTTCGTACTCTTTAACGTAAAAACTCCAAGGATTTTTATGGAAATATTCCATACAGCTTATGCAAAGCAATAACATAAAGACGCAATAATATAAGGCAGATAGAGTCACAGGACTAAATAAGAAGCAAAATCTTAAAATTTTAGTCCATCTCTTCCATGCTCGTCTGGGCGAAAAGACCAAGACTGGACTGAGTTTCTTTCGGCATATTCTTCTCAGCAGTGGTCATTCCGAAAAGCTAGTAGTTTTTCGATTTTGCAAACATAAAAGAAAGAAAAATAAACAACAGTAACATATGACCTTCAAAAAGCGATACTTGTATCCTATTTTGAATAAAAAATAATCATTTTTATTTTCTAGATTAATATCAAGAATCCCAAATCTGTATTCCGCCTGAAGTTACGTAAGACAGGACAAACACTGTCCTGTCTTACGTAGCTAGGCAATACGTAGGTAGGTGTAAGACAGGACAAACACTGTCCTGTCTTACGTAGCTAGGCACTTCAAGTAAATCAATATTGAAAGACTTTGTAAGGAAATGTTATTATTATGGTAGGTATATTGTGTGTGGTTTCGTGGCTGTAAATGAGATTTAAATGTATATTTCCATAAAGATCGACTTGAACATATTACCATTGCTCTGCAATAGATGTCAAGTGTGTAATTTTATTATAAAACATTTCCGTTTAACATTCTGTTCGAACATTAGCGAGCATTACACTTTTAGCACGATGCCTATCCTCCTAAGCGTTAAAAAAGCTCGTTTATTAAATTAGGCGGAAGTCGAAAAATTCAAGAAAACCTAATTCAACAGGTCCCGCCCGCCTTCTAATGGATTTCGTTACTAAGTGTACGGTACGGACACATCTGCCGAGTTCCGTTGGGTAAACTCGGCCGCGTAGATTACGTTCCAAAATTATTTAACACAGTGCCGAGACTTGATACATTCCTGTACTGAATATTTTTCGGTTTGGTTTATCAGACACGTCATGTAGTTTTTACTGTCTTTGTAGTTACTTATATTATATTTTAAAAGCAGCTCAAATCATTCGATCTAACTTCCGATCGTTGGTATTGGTGATCGAAGGACGCCTAAGTTGATAGCTTATCGAGCAGTCAGAGGTGGCAATTTTTTTAATATGGATTCAAAATAACTTTTATAAAACACACAATATCTATTTTAAATGATAAAAAGTGTTTAAGAAATAAAGAAGGCCAGAACTTTCTGTTGTTAAATTTGACTAGGTATTTCGAATATGAGCAATATTGTATATTGTATAAATGTATATATAGCCCGGAAGGAATGCTGCATAATGTTGCGTATACTTCGGCTTGCGTAAACTTCGGTATTCGTATCGCCCTTTTAATAAATTCTGGAGCTCCTCGTAGCTTCCGTATATTTAAGAATCAGAAGTTGTAACAAGCTCTACAGTTCTTAGAAAAAGCCGGGAAAAATATTTGTATATGAAATTGATGAACTTTGAAAGTTAAAATATGAAAAGAATTTCCCTTTACTAAGTACACAGTAACTGTAGATAATCTAATAAAAAATTCAAGATTGACCTTAAAACTTGCAGATTAGTTTATTAATTTTTAAGAGTTAAAAGAAATAAGGCAATAAAATCCAAGTAACACTTAACTTCCTTTAAAAGATTTTTTATTTGCCCTGTTAACAAGACGCTTTGTTTTCAATGTGTACATCTTCATGGGGACGATAAGTAATGCAATAGTCGGTGTTAAGACTATTCAGTCTTAGGTGTGCGCGCAGCCTTAGTATATGTGGGACAAACCTTGGAAGCTAAATATATCTTGACGTTCGGTTGGGCTTAAAAGTAAACTTCTGCGCCTTCAGTGATGATGGAATTGAAAGGTCGATAAAAAATATTTTTGTATGAGGGCCACATTTTATTATAACTGAAATAACAATGACATAGGATAGGCTACTTAATTTTTTAAGTAGCTTATCCTATTCCTGTACATCTAAATGTTAATCTACCAAGTTTTATAAAATTCAGTTAATTCGTTTAAGAATTATGGAGGAAAATACATAAAAATAAGTTTCAGTATCATGTATAGAGTTTATGAACACGATATCTCGCATCTCGAAAACAATGTAACTTAGAACATGACCTGAACCAACGTTTACAGATTTATTATAAGTATTGATTATAGCGACTATAGTATTGATTATGGCAACTATAGATACACATTCTGTAAAAAATTCACTACATATTACAGTTCAGTACTGGAAGGTATTTTTTTAGCCTTTGGGTACGAATAAGAACCCTAATAAAAGGGTTCTTAAGATTTACAGATTTTTTTAAGGACATTTCAAAAATTAAAATCACTAATAGCTTTTCATTTAATTTATCATCATCATCATTCCAGCCGTTAGTCCACTGCCGGACAAAAGCCTCTCCTAAGGATTCTTCCTTTCATAGGAGGATATTTCCATACTCACCACGCTTGGCAAGCGGGTTGGTGAGCGCAGTTCCTTTGGCTTCTTCTGCTACCAACGCTCCTGCTCATCGAAAGCATTTGTAGTCTGGGGAACGATGAAAATTTGCTGAACTTAGGAACAGAAGGAATAGGGATACTACTCACTCGGATAAATGGGATAAAAGCAAGTAGTAGCTCGGGAGGCTGGGTGCGCGTATCCGATGCCATACCTGCAACCACCGGACAGGCAGTTGAGGATGACACCACTGACCATAAAAATGATAAATGTTCAGCTAGATGTTTCAACGGATGAGCGATTCTACAAGGCCTAATATTTCTACCTTAGTTTCACTTAAGAATTTGATTCTACGGGAGCGGAATTAAGTTTTTCGTCCAAAGTCCAAAGTATCTTGTCACTCCATTTACGATTTTTTATCTGAATTGGAACGGAGGTCTTGCATGTCATCATCATCATCAGGTCTTTTTTAGTCTCCACTACAGGAGCACGACCCTCTCTGTTCTACTAGAGCCATACTTGGCAACAGTAGTCAGAGGACTTGGCCTACACTCTCCACGCTGGCCAGACGGGTTGGAGAGGTCTCACAGATGTTTATAAGCTTTGTTTAGCTTGTATTTCCTAAGTCGCCTTCTACGACATCCACGGGAAGACTTGGAGTGGTCCTATTCTACTCTGCCGGATACCACACGGCTTAATCTCTTGCATTCGTCTTGCATGTGACTCTTCAATATTCCGCCGCTACTACAACTTAACACCTTTTTAAATTCGGAGACTAAAAGTTAACTTGTCATGTATATTCAAATTCAAGCACACATAAAAGTAACCACAGAAAGCAACCATGAATACAGAATCATGGACGCTTATGTCACAAGGTCTGTAACTCATCTGCCTGTTCCTGAACATAAAAATAATACCATCGGCAATATTCTGCATTCTGTCTGAGTCAGCCATTTGTTTCTGCCTTCCCGTCCGCTTATCACCGCGAGCAATCTCTATCAAAACAATTTTGTAGCGAGCGACAAAGGCGGGCCTAAACACGATCCGACCCAGCACAAAGCGGCGCAGATCCAAAAATTTTAATTTTAATTAGATAGACAAGAAACCTTTAAAATTAATTATATTAACGCCTCGAGGAACGGAATCTGACAATTCGAAATTAAATTTTAAGGGTTTCTCTTAAATTTTAGTTAATCGGCTATAAAAGCGTTTTGGGATGGGTCGCTCTCTATCTTTGGAAGGTTATTCTGATTGTCACGCAATATGCTGCCTTTCAAACTTAATAATCCTTTCTTAATCAAAAGAATATTAAGTTTTTCAACTGATGTATTGTAATTTAGACGTCTGTTACCTATCTAAAATCCTTTAAAGATAATACTGAGTTTAGGTGTAATCTAATATAATACCTGATTTAAAATAAAATATTCATGCTCGAAACAACGTAGACGCTTGATGACAGATTTTTGTTATAAGATTGATATTGATTAAAGAGTACATTTATCTTCTCTTTATGTCACATGCCAGACAAGTATTGAATAAATAAAGACTCAATTTTCAAGGTATCGTACCTCGAAAGGTAAAAAAGGAATCTTAATTTAGAATAATATCTTAATCTAAAATAGGATCACGTGTTTGCGTCTGACAATCTATCCGTCTTTCCGTCTCTGTATTTACTCCTCTGTCTGTCAAAACCGTTTATCTCAGGTATAAGTTGACGTACCTATATTATTCAAATGATTAAAAGTATGTATGGACCCCTTGAAGTTATATAAAAATGTTATTCATCGAAATCAAAAGATACGGTTATTTATATTCATAGTTTACATATTTGTGAGGGAATCAAAAACTAAACTGTTCTTCCTGATTGTACGGATTCTTCGATGCGCGAGTCGAACTAGCATTTGGTCATTTTTAGGGTTCCGTACCCAAACGGGACCCTATTAATTTCGCTCCGCTGTCCACCTGTCTGTCTGTCTGTCTGTCTGTCTGTCTGTCTGTCTGTCTGTCTGTCTATCTGTCTGTCCGTCTGTCACCAGGCTGTATCTCATAAACCGTGATAGTAAGATTGCTGAAATTTTCACAGATGATGTATTTTTATTGCCGCTAAAACGACAAATAAAATAGAATAAAATAAATATTTAAGGGGGCTCCCATACAACAAACGTCTTTTTTTTTTGCTTGTTTTTGCTCGATATTGATAACGACAACAGGTAGACGCTTGAAATCTTCGCAGAATATTAGGTTATATATTCACTTTTAAAAAATTTGCATGCTATTATTAAATGGCTAAATAGGCTAAGCGACATACTATAAAATCATTATACCTGATATCTTATTATGTAACCCTATTTAAAGCAAATAAAACTTTCTGATTTCTGATTTCTAAATATAAATAAGTACCATATACCCAGACATGGTTTTTTTTGCCGTTTTTACAGATAATGTTACGGAACCCTTCGTCTGACTCGCACTTGGCCACTTGGCTAAAAAAATAAAAGTCACTGCGGTGTAAAAATAACACTAATCTTATGCGAATAACGGGTAACTCAGATAAAAAGTCGGCTATAGGCTGATGTAAATATTTCTAAATAAGCCATTATGTACGTTGAAAAGGCTTTCCTAGACAAGACATAATGTTTGAGGTTTAGCCATGAGTTCGAATAGGCTAGACTTTACAAGTATAATTTGGTTTTAAGAACTTTTTATTCAAGATCTAAAAAAGTCTTGAAGTCTTGAGCGCTTATCGTTTATGGACAACAAATCAGTGTAATTATTATCTTGACTCTTTATTCAATACAAGCAGTGCCCGCGACTCCATTCGCGTACATTTGTATGAGGACCACGTTTTATCTTTTCTATAGAAAAAAATCAGTAAGTAGCCTATCCTGTGTGCTGTACATCTAAATGTTTATCTACCGAGTTTTATAAAAATCTGTTGATTGGTTTAAGAGTTATGGAGAACATACGTAATACATACATACAGAAAAAAATCAAAAATCCTCAATTTAGTTTCAGTATCATAAAGAGTTAGTAATAGAGCTTATTAACCCAAGATATCTGAAATCAAAGTAACTTACTCCATGACCAACCCTGACAGATTTTTAATTAGTATTGATGATATAAATCAAATACTGATTTACTATTTTGCGACGTTCACAACAATTTTTCATCGAATATTTACGTAAATAATACCTCACTAGCTTTTTATCTTCGATCTTCTGTGTACATCGCTAAGATAGATAACTACAAGAGCAATTGACGAATATACAGAACGACTCGACAAAATTAAATTAGCAAATTGTTGAGTTAAAATACGGATTTGTAAAAATCGCAATGTAAAACTAGATCAACCAGTATTCATTACAAAATGAGTCACTAATTACAAAGCCGAAGGATCTACACGTTTTGTTTCATTTCACGACCCTAACCTCATCATGATAACGTTCATAATTGGCCTAGCGAGTCGAATCGCTATCTACCGAGCTGAGCAATAAAAGATGTAACTTATGTTAGGTAGTATAGGTAGTCCAAATAAGAATCTGGTATTGGCAGTATGATTTATCTATTAAGCTTGTAAAAAATAACTAAGTGCTGTTGATTCTGTAAATAATAAATTTAAAAAAAAAATGTAAGATTGTTAAAGCGTTTCAGGTTGTCTACCTACTTGCTTTGACGCAAAATTAGTTTTACTTTTTTTATGTTACAGGACGGCAAACGAGCTAGCGGGTCACCTGATGGTAAGTGGTCACCGCTGCCCATAGATAACAGCAACACAAGGGTGTGACAGGTGCGTTGTCGGCCTTTCAATGAGTTGGGGGAAGGAAATGGGGAAGGGAGGGGGAAGGATTGGTTTCCGGCTCTCTCACTCACCAAACAAAGCAAAGAAGCGGTGAAACTTCTACTCAGACGTCGATTTTCTGTGAGAGTGTGGTACTTCCCCGGACGAGCCGGCCCATTCATGCTACTAGCATTACTAGCAATTCATTTTGCCGGTAGCGTGGCTCTTCCATTTTTATTCACAATTTACTCACCATTTTTGATACAGAATTGGTTTTTACGCGTTAATCAATATTAATTTAAGCGTACTCCCACTTCCGCACTAAAAGCAACTGCTAAAAGTGGCTACTTGTCGTGACAGAGATGTACATAAGTTTACCAATTACAGATTACGATACTGGGAATAAAATTACAGAATTTTTAGGGCCTCTATAAAAGCGTTGACTCTTAAATAGATTCTCAGCTATATGGCAGACATTTTTAGCAATATCGGTCCGTTTTGTTAAGTTCTACGGCATTTGTGTCCCATTATTGAATGAATAGTCTGATATCATTTTTCAATTTTGCTTGACTGTTATGACTTAAAATTTGTAATATCTATTTGTTTTTATCTACTAGTTCATCAATGTTCTGTCCGTACGGTAGGTGTACTAAGCATTTGAATAATCCGCTCTATCTGACACGTTCGCCGAATATTTTCGTACATTATTCGTTTTGCTGCTTTTACCTCCAAACTCCAGGTTAACATTCAGCAAATCGGATTACACTGCAATAAAGGTGGTTTTTCAACGTTTCCGAATAGTATTCGGTAAGTGTGCGGCTGGTTAAAGATAAATATATAAGTAGGTACAGTTCTTACGATTACGATACTCGAGGTCTGGACTCTTCCATGCTGGTCTGGGAGAAAAGAAAAAAATCGGTCAAGTGCGAGTGGAAATCGCGCACGAAGGGTTCCGTACTGTTATCTATACATATAATAAAACAGTACAAATATGTTGTCTGTACATTTAGAATTTTTGACTGAAATGGATAGAGGGACACTTAAAAAGAATAATAGAAAGCAAAAATTTACTCCAAAAATACTGAACCGATTTACTTCAAACTTTCACCAATTGTTTTGATGTTTTACTCAGAAAAACATTTAAAGTTTGTTTCATCAAAATCGGTTCATTAAAAAAAGTTATCTTCATTTAAATGAACTCAAGGCATGAGTTTGCCTGCAAATATATAACACTTAAAAATAAGTGATTAAATAATAAGTGACATAGGAAATTAAAATCCAAAGTCAATTCATCCTCATTATACGACAGCATTATACCTATCCATACTATCCATATAGTACTAAGATTCATCATCAGGTCCTTTTTAGTCTCCACTACAGGAGCACGACCCTCTCTGTACTACAAGAGCCATACTTGGCCAGAGTACCCAAAGGACTTGGCCTACACTCTCCACGCTGGCCAAACGGGTTGGAGAGGTCTCTTAGATGTTTTTAAGCTTTGTTTAGCTTATATTTCCTAAGTCGACATCCACGGGAAGACTTGAAGTGGTACTATTCTACTCTACCGGATACCACACGGCAACGTAAACTTCCGCTGTTAAGTAACAGCGAAAGTTGCATTGAAAATATGAGAAAATACTAATATTATAAATGCGAAAGTAAATCTGTCTGTCTTTCTCCTTTTCACGCTTCAACCATTGAACCAATTTGTATGAAGTTTGTGGTGGTATATAAGCGCCTTGAGTCAGAAATAAGATCTACTTCACCGGCCGTCTGACGGGGAACCACGAGAAATGCCTAACTCAATTCATGGATGTTAAAAGCCTGTACTATACTGAGCATTTATAAAAATGAAAGCTTCCTGAAGCTGAGAGCTTTCGCTAAATCAATCAAAGGCCGAGAATCTAGACGGTAAAAAGAGTTCAAAAGTAGTCCTTACGAAATAAATTTAATATTGAAGTATTGTGTTTCAATATATCATATATAATATACATATATGTACAAAATACAAAATTACAAGAAATAAGAAATACAAAATTCTAAAAACGTCTCAAAAGACATTTGGAAAATTGTAAACAAACATAGAAATAAATCTAATAACGACTAAAAAGAAAAAATTGTATTAAATGTTGACAATAATCGTATAGATTGCCCCCAAAAAATTGTTGACATCTTTGCTAACCATTTTGACTGTAGTTCTAACATGACATCTTGTGATACTAAAACAGCTATGGACTTTTTATCTTATAGAACAAAATCTATTCATAATGAAATGACATTAGAACTGACTACACCAACCGAACTTAAAAAAATTGTTATGAAAATGGTCGGCAAATCATCTTGTGGGTATGATGATATCCCTATTTCAATAATAAAAAATAATATAGATATTTTGGCAGATCCACTGAGCAATCTTTACAACAAATGCATGGAAAATGGTACGTTCCCAGATCAATTTAAGATAGCGAAGGTGGTACCAATTCACAAAAAGGGATCTAAACAAGACCCTAAAATGTTTAGTCAAATTTCAATTTTGACTACCTGCTCAAAAATATTTGAAAAAATTATTAAAGTGCGTTTATTAAACCATTTGAAAGCAAATAAAGTATTAAACAGTAGGCAGTTTGGTTTCTTAGCTAATATTGGAACTGTAGATGCAATTAGTACTCTAGTTCATGATACGGTGACAAAACTGAATTGTAATAAGAGAGTAGCAGGTATTTGTTTAGATTTGAGCTCTGCTTTTGACACAATAAGTCATGACTTGCTCTCTCTTAAATTTTCGTACTACGGGATTAGAGGTAACTCTTTACGATTATTATCCTCTTACTTAAGAAATAGGCAAATGTACGTTGAAGTGAAGGGATATGATTGTAATCAGTGCGAAATTCAATATCGCTCTAAACTGAAACGCATAACTGTAGGTGTACCGCAAGGTTCCATTCTAGGACCTTTGTTTTTTCTCACATTTACAAATGACCTAATTGACTACATATCAAGAACATCATCGGAAAATGTTAGTTTAATAATATTTGCTGACGATACAAATGCAGTTGTGTCTGCAGATAATATTGCAGAGCTGGAACTCTCAGTCAATAAGACTCTTAATAATTTTATGAACTGGTTCACTGCTAACGGTTTTAAAGTAAATTCCTCCAAAACCAATGTTTTGCTATTTCGTACAACTTCTAGAAATAAAGAAATTATTAATAGCACACTTAATGGTGAAAAAGTACAATGCGTTGAATATGTTAAGTTTTTAGGTGTGCACATTGACAGTTTTTTAAATTGGAAGCTTGAGCTGTGTGATATTGAAAGAACTCTTAGTTCTGCTTGTTATGTCTTACGGAGTCTGCGCGATGAAGTAAGCATTGAGCACTTAAAAACAGTATATTATGCTCTTGTAGAATCTAAAATTCGTTATAGCATTTTATTTTGGGGTGGTAGTTACAATTATAATATCCATAAGGCCTTCGTCTCCCAAAAGAGAGCCATTAGAACAATGGTACGTATAAATCAGCTTGAGTCGTGTAAGCCGCATTTTAAGGCTCTTAAAATTCTAACCGTCCCTTGTTTATATATTTTAGTACTGTTGACCTATCTAGCCAAATACATTCACGAATATGAAACTGAAGAAGAGAGACAAATAAGAGAAAGTTCCCGAAGAAAGGACTTAGTTGATAAAACTACACCAACACTAAATGTTGTACGACACAGTGCATGTCGTCAGTCAGTTAGACTGTTTAATAAATTGCCGATTGACCTAAAGCTGCTGATTTATCATAAACAGTTCAAGCACAGACTCAAGTCTTTTTTGTTGGAAAAGTGTTTTTATAACATCGAGGAGTTCATGACATCTTAATATACTTTATAATAGAATTAGTAATATATAAAATATTATTATTAGTGTTTAAGAAATTTGACTTTATACTTATCTTTTATCCCTTCTTGACGTATTTTAAAATTTGACATTATAAATCCTGTGTATAATTAATTAGTAAGTACTCATTTAATGTATAGATTTTAATGTCAATTTTCAAATTAATTTTAATATTGTAATTTATTTTCGACACAAATGTATGTTTGTTAAGAAATAAAGAAATTGAATAATATAATATACTTATGTGTGGGGCCAACACTATCAAATGCTATCAAACGTTAAGTGGTAGAAGTAATATAAAAGTTTTTGTGACGTGAACCGTGATTGGTGTCACGTGAAAGGCTTCTGTACAATCCAAATATATATATTTTTTTCTTTAAACATTTCTAAATTATTTAGTGAAAGTACAAAATATACTCGTACAAAATAGTTAGGTTTTGTTTATTTTTATCTATTTTAGCATGGTTGTCTTTTTTTTTTTGTTGATTTTGCGTATTATCATAATTATACCTAAATTAAAAAAAAAAAACATTTCAATGATGAGAGAATCCTTTTCCAAAAAGTGAAAAAGTGCCTATTTGAATAAATATTTGAATCTACCGAGTCACGTAAATTATAAAACTCCATTTACTGAACTGAACGCTCAGCGCACACATTTTCCGAGTACCTAAGCGATCCTTAATTCATACCACGAGGTTAGGTTCAATAAAAGATCTAATTTTGAACAAGCTGACCCGCGTTTGGGATTAATTTGATATGGTTTTTTTTATATTTGTAAACATACAACCCGTATCTATATCTTCACATACAAAAGTCAGTCTAGGGTTGCTTTTACCATTGAGGCAAGCAATCTTGCAAAATACGTTAAATATGATTATTAAAGTTCATAATTAATAGTATACAGGGTGAGTGGTATCTAACGCATAACCTTCTAAAGGTGACTAAGGTACATCTCGATTAACTACGTTTGTTCTATGACATTTTGTAATTCGATGTTTGCTTTGTTTATACAAAAAATATAAAATGCAATTCAACTCGTTTTAACTCTATGGCAATTAGCGCTACGAGGTAATAATAGTAGTTACCTACGCCCTACGCTCACGTCACGTGGCATGCGGCCGGCCGGCGGCTGCTGACTGTGCACGTACTTACAGCTACAGTAGAATAAATATAGTTTGATAGAAATCCACATAACAGCTAATGTATGTAAAATCTTACTATGTATTGCGTTTAAGTAAAAGTCATAGGGCAAACGTTGTTAGTCATGATGTACCTAAGTCATCTTTAGCAGGTTTTGCGTTAGTTAACTATAATTACATATTTGGAATGTTTAATATAACACAATCTCCTTTGTTTATTTTCATAACAGTTTATGTCAAACGTAACATACGTTTCACATACGTTTTCGACTGTTGAATATTCTAATGTTTTCCAAAATATATTTTTAAATGTTCATATAGACGCAAAAGTCAATTGGTATTTTTTTTCTTCAATATAGTGCTTTATGCGAAATAAAAGTTTCAGATTTAAACCATAATTATTCGCGCCAAAACGACATATGTACGCCATTATTGTGATTTATGCCGTCGTTAGACCTCATAAATTAAGAAACTTGAAGTGTGCACACTTAACGTAACCTTTAACTGTAACAAGTTTAAGTTTTTGCATGCCAAGTTTGGTTAAATAAGTGAACTAATTTAATATGTATAACATCTTCATGTAACTACCATATTTAATGCAAAATAAATGATTCTGATTCTGATACGGAACCCTAAAAACCCGCATCAAAATCCGTTAGGGAAAGACAGACAGCGGGAAGCGCCTTTGTTTTATACTATGTAGTTACATAATAGAAATAATCTAGTGCGCGAATATCTAGATATATCAAGTTTCTTATACTATAGTTAAACATACAAACTATAATATTATAAACGAAACAACAGCGAGCTACATCAAAGGCCCGTCCGCCTGTTCTATTTAACTGTTACAACAATTTGTGAAGTCATCTGCTGTTTCAGAACATTTCGCGAACACAACCATGTTTATCCTTTTTACCCGTTACTTGCAGTTTCTAATGACAAGCCCAGAAAATTTCCATGCCATTTTATCCTCTTAACTTCTTCATATTACAGCCCAAATTCGCATGAAACATTATCTCCTTTAGCGTAATTTCCCGTATCATTCTATATTGAACTTAAGTGTTGTTGAAATAGAGTAGAAAATGGATTGCAGGGGTTACACGACCCTTGTCTAGGGGATATAATTAGTGCAGACAGACAGACGGGTATATCCCTACTGAATTGGAGGCCTAACGGTGGCAGGTGTCGTAAGCATGTTAAGCCAGAAATAATTAGTGGAGGAAAATCATTGGCGACTCCTTCGAGGATGAGTTCTTTTTCCTAAGTCACTGTGACTTTAGATTATATGCTGGAGTGGATTCTAAATGATTAATGGTTTGGTTCTTTGAAAAGTATCAATAAAAAAAAAAAAAAAAAGATCCCTTACTGAAACAGGCCCCTTACTCAGTATAATTATGCTGGTTATTGTAGCTGTTGTTGTCCGCTGGTCTGATTAATAACATTCGTTTTTAAGGTTCCGTACCCGAAGGGTAAAAACGGGACCCTATTAATATCGCTCCGCTGTCCGTCTGTCACCAGGCTGTATCTCATGAACCGTGATAGATAGACAGTTGAAATTTTTACAGATGATGTATTTCTGTTGGCACTATTATAACAAGTACTAAAAAATAAAATAAAATAATTATTTAAGGGGCTCCCATACCATTTTTTGCTTGTTTTTGCTCGATATTGATAACGGCAACAGGTAGACATGTAACGTTGCTGCATGCCACCTGCATGCTGCATCTCTTCCAAACTCATTTCTTTCTCATCCTGTTCACTTTTCCTCATTTTATTTAAAATTTTATTTCATTCCATTTTTAGATCATTTTCTCTCTCGGTCATGGCTCATTCTACCATCATCTCTCGGACTGTTTACTTGGTTCCTACGGTCTCTGATCTGTAATACATTATTATATTTGTAGAAGTTAAGCTGTGACAAATAAATTTAATCTATTGTGTTGAGTCTTGCCTTTGGTTGTGGTACCAAACACGACCATTAACCCGGCCCTTGGGGATAAAGAGTCACCTTCTCTACCTCCCACTTGGGCAATTCTCGTCCGGCGCGTCCTTGCCGCGGGGGTGGGCACTCGCCATTTCAGTAGGCCGAGGTGAACGAGTGGCCGAGTTCGGATCGAGGACCCAGTACCGCGGGCTATATCGAGGTCCCCTGCCCAGGGTTACGGGTGAAGACCTCAACGGCTGCAACAGCGGAGATGAAGGACATCAGTACGGTGGAGCTGGCGGAAGAGGCAAATACCCAGTGGCAAGCTGCCTCACCGTATGTGAGCCCCAGGTTGCACTGGAGTCACATCGTCAGGCAGGATGGTGTGAAAGGGATGGCGGCGGATGATGTCTCGGCCCAACGGTGGCGCCCAAGCTCTCCAAGAGAGTTACTGCCTTGGCGTCAGGCGGCAGCCGGCCGTAAAAAGTATAGCCAGTACCATCTTCTCCTAACAATAAAATCATGAAAGTACAACGAAAAATGGATAAGGGCAAATCTACTAGGGCGTACCCCATAAGCGACGTAAATGCGAACGATGCGATAAATACTAGGGCGTACCCCCCCAAGCGACGATATTTTGTACAAGAACAAAAATTCGCATCAAAATCTACATCGTATAAGACTTGCAACCTGGAACTTAGGGTCTCTGACGGGCAGGAGCCAAGAGTTAAGCAAAATCCTACTAAAAAGAAGCATCAATATCTGTTGTCTTCAAGAAACTAAATGAAAAGGCTCGAAATCAAAAGACATTGGTAATGACTACCAGGTCATATACCACGGTGTGGACAATAAAAGAAACGGTGTGGCAGTGGTCCTGGATCACAACTTCAACATACATACATACATACATATTATCACGCCTCTTTCCCATGGGGGTAGGCAGAGACTATAGATCTCCACTTGCTACGATCCTTACAAACCTCTTTTGCTTCATCTACATCCATCACTCTTTTCATGCATGCTCGCCGGTTTCGGGTACTCCTTATTTTTCCTTTTGCAAGAACCTTTGCAATTTGGTCACTATACGTTCGTCGAGGCCGGCCCTGACCGACTGTCCCAACCACATGTGCCGTATATATACCTTTCGTAAGTCTCTTTTCATCCATCCTCTCTACATGTCCAAACCATCTCAACATTCCTTTCTCAATTTTTGTCACTATATCGTCTTTCACTCCACACCGATCCCTTATTACATCATTTCGTAAACGATCTTTCATACTTACTCCACATATACTTCTTAACGCTCGCATTTCAACTGCATTTATTCTGCTTTCATTCTTTTTCTGCCATACCCAACTTTCACTACCATACATCAGAGTTGGCAGCAACACTCCATCATGGACAGCCAGACGCGCCTTCTCGGACATTTTTCTGCTATTCATAAAGGAATGTAGTGCCCCATTCACTCGATTACCTGCAGCCACCCTGTTCTCAATATCACTTTCGTGTCTTCCATTTCTCGTAAATACACAACCTAAGTATACGAAATCTTTCACTTGTTCCACTCTTTCTCCATTTATAAAAATATTACATCCTGTCATACTTTCATCCCGTTCAAAAACAATGACTTTCGTCTTACTTACATTCATTTTCATGCCTTTCTTCTTTAACTCATCATTCATAACTGTTACCATCTTCTGTAAGTCCTCCTCTGACGACGCAAGTATTACTTGGTCGTCGGCATACAGGAGGCATTTGATAAGTAACTCATTCATTCTTATACCACATTCACTTTCTTTCAAACCTTTCAAGCAACTGTCTATGTACAGGTTAAATAGCCAGGGTGAAGCTACACATCCTTGCCTAACCCCTTTCTCGATGCTAAACGAGTCTGTGTAGTCCGCGTTTATTCTAACGCAAGCGCTGGAATCCTTATAAAGGGATTTCAGTGCTCGTATCAGACGACCCTTTACCCCATACGCAGACAGCGTTGACCACAATTCATTCCTCACCACTCTGTCATAGGCCTTTTCCAGGTCCACGAAAACGCAATACACTTTTTGTTCTTTGGCCAAACATTTCTCTACTATGCATCGCAAGGAAAAGACCTGATCCATACATCCCATCCCTTTTCTGAAACCCGCCTGTACATCCCATATCTTGCTCTCTGTATCTTTCATAACCCTTTCACTCAACACCTTAGCATACAATTTGCCGACCACGCTGAGAAGACTAATGCCTCGATAGTTTTTACAATCTTGCTGTGACCCTTTCCCTTTATATAGTGGCACAATGACTGCCTTGCACCAATCTGCGGGTACAACGCTTTTATTAAAACATAAATTGAAAAGGTGACACAGTTGACTCACCACAACGCCCTGTCCACCCTTCAGCATTTCGACAGTTATTCTGTCAAACCCACCACTCTTTCCCATTTTCATTTCATTTAATCCTTTTACAACTTCTTCGATACTTATTTCATTATCATTCTCTCTACTATCACTTTCTTGCATTCCGTTGTCAGACATATTCATTCTTACTTCATCTTTTTCATACAAACTTTCAAAATACTCTCTCCATCTATTTAAAATACCCGTATCATCATTTATAATGTTTCCACTCATGTCCCTGATCTTAGTTAGCTCAGAGGTCAAAACTTTCCCTCTAGCCCTTCTTATTGACTTCCAGAAATATTTTATATTCGTTCTGAAATCTTGGGACAGCCTGGCGTCAAATTCATCCTGTTCTTGGTCTTTCTTCTTCTTTACAATTTCTTTCACACTTACATTCAACTTCTTGTATACATCCTTAGCCGCTTTCACATCCTCACCCGTTACTTTTTGCTTTTTCAGGTCAGCTCGTATAGCTAACCAATCCTTCCATGCTTTCTTCTTTGCACTCACAACTTTCTGAACTTCTGCATCCCACCAAACATTCTTAGTTTCCTTACAGTTTCTCCTTTTCGTAATTCCACATACTGCTGTTGCTGCACTAACAATTCCTTCCTTTAAAATATTCCATACTTTTTCTACTTCACTCTCGTCATCTATTCCGTCAAATCTTTTAACTAATATTCTTTGATACTCCTCTTTCACACTTTCTTCTTGCAAGTTTTCAACTTTTATCCTTTCTAACCTTTTGGAGGGTTCATATTTTAGATGTCGCCATCTTTTAAATAGGTTTCTGATCTTACATATGACCAAATAATGGTCTGTGTGTATACCCGCTCCACGGTATGACCTTGTATCGAATATATTTTTTCTCAGTCTTTCATCCACTATCACAAAATCAATCATACTCTTCATTCCATTCTCTTCCCTTGTATACATATGAATCTTTTTGTGCTTAAACATAGTGTTCATCACACAAAGATTATTTTCCATACATATTTCTAACAAACTTTTTCCATTCTCATTCTGTCTTTCATCCCCAAACGGACCCAACACCTTTTCATAACCATGACGCTTAACTCCCACCCAGCTATTAAAATCACCTAACATGACTAATTTCTCGTTATCCTTGCATCCACGTACTACATCCCTAACATTATCCCAAAACTCCTGTCGCTATTCTTTGTTTCTTCTACTCGTTCCTTCCGTAGGTGCATACACTCCTAACACAAACAATCGAATTAATACTATTTTCATCCTCACCCAGACAAGCCTCGAGCTCACAAAATCATACCCATTCACATATTCTACCATTCTTTTGGAAAGGATGAGGCCAACTCCTTGACGGCCTTGGGCGGTTTCTGGTACTCCAGACCAGTATGCTGTAAAAGAACCACAATTTGTGATTTCACACCCTTTCCGCTTTGTCTCGTTCACACACAAAATATCGATCTTTCTTTCATTCATCACCTGATATACCTCATCTAATTTACCATCCATCCCTCCTCTAACATTCAAAGTAGCGAAGCGACTCTCCATAGCCCGCTTTTCGCCCCCACGGGAAACGAGACGTGATGAGTTGCGAACCGCATCGCCGCCATTTAGATTTTTTGTATTTCTGAAAATCATTGCGTTCCCACGACTTCAAGTCCCGAATAATTAACATTACACGGAAGAGTGACCGCTTAATATCCGTGAAACTAGCGCTAGACAACCAGCAAGTAACCAACATAATATCAGCGTATGCTCCACAAACGGGCTGTACAGACATAGAAAAAGCTGAATTTTGGGAGGATTTCGATGAAGTGATGCAGGACATACCATCTAATGAGTACAAGATCATAGGAGGCATCATCATCATTTCGAGTAGGTGTCACGGTCAATCGACCATGCACACCCTGGTGTCAGAGTTATTCGGAACCGCCTCTCGGCCTCTGACGTGGTTCCTTTAACGACTACCAGATGGCAGCCGGGACCACCGGCTTAACGTGCCTTCCGAAGCACGGAATCATCTTTATTATCAGACAATCAGGTGATTCAAGCCTGCAATGTCCTAACCAAACTGGAAACAACTAAACAAAGTATGCTTCCGGTGGGAATCGAACCCACGACCCCCGGGTCAACAGGCAAACGCCTTAACCACTGGACCACGGAGGCTGTTAATAGGAGGCGATATGAATGGACATGTCGGAAAAACTAACAGCACCTACAGTAATGTACATGGCGGTTTTGGGTTTGGTACGCTAAACAAGCAAGGAGAGGACATCTTGGATTTTGCTGCAAGACATTCACTAGTTCTAGTAAACACCAATTTTCAAAAACAGCCTGTGCACCTAATTACTTACAAGAGTGCTGGAAAAACGTCTCAAATAGACTATATAATGTCTGACGTTACTGTGAAACAAAAGTTCAAAGATTGCAAAGTAATTCCTGGTGAATCTCTTACATCCCAACATCGCGTCCTGGTAGCCGTGTATGATCTGCCAAGGGCCTTGAAGGTAATGGTGGATAGAACACCGAAGACAAAGTGGAAAGAACTGGATGGTCATAAGGGCGAAATACTGCTAGGCGATATTAAGCGTTACCTCGAGGCCGATTTGGATACAGAGTACACCCAAGCTGAAATTATGTGGTCCAAGTTTGAAGACTATTGTAGAACGAAAGCGGCAGAAATATTGGGCGTTTCTAAAGGGCCTCTTCGTTCCGGAAAAGATCCTAAATGGTGGAATGACAAAATAAAGCAGGCTTTACTTACCAAGAAAACCCAATTTAAAGCTTGGCAAAGTTCGCAAACAGGTGAAGACAAGGATAAATATAAAGAAGCTAATAGGCAAGCAAAAACTTGCATAGTTTAGGAAAGAGCGAATGCAAATCAAGCTTTTTATGATTAGAGTCAGCTAAAACAGAAAACGATGTACTGAAAATAGCTAAACAAAGACATCAGGCTACAATTGACATCAAAATGAACAGATATATATATATATATTTTTTTTTTATAAATAATAAATATATACGGACAAATCACACAGATTGAGTTAGCCCCAAAGTAAGTTCAAGACTTGTGTTATGGGATACTAACTCATCGATACTATATTTTATAACAAATACATATATAGATACACATCCAAGACCCATGCCAATCTGAAAAAGATCATTTTCCATCTTGACCTGGCCGGGGATCGAACCCGGTCACTCCGTGTCGCAGGCAGGCGTGTTGACCGCTGCGCCACGGAGCTAGTCCAATATATTAAGATCAAGGAGCAGGTCTTACTAACGGATGATATCCGAATTAGGGACCGTTGGCAAGAATACTATGAACACTTACTGAATGAAGAATTCCCGCACGAAGATCCCGCCCCCCTTCACTTCATGCGCATCTATTTCCGGTAATGGACCACATACAGGTTGTATGTGGTCCATTACCGGAAATAGATGCGCATGAAGTGAAACTTGCATTAGCTAGCATGAAGAACCGAAAAGCTGCAGGGCCAGACGATATACCAGCCGATCTATGGAAACGACTCGGTCCCATGGCAGTTAACCGGCTAACTAAAGTGTTTAATACCATCTTAGTCACCACGCAAATCCCAAAATCATGGCGCCAAAGCTATTTGCTGCCATTTTACAAAAACAAAGGGGATGTAGCACAATGTGAAAACTATAGAGGCATAAAATTAACCTCACACACTCTAAAAATTTGGGAGCGGATCATAAATAAGCGCCTGTCTTGTATTACAAATGTGTCCCAAAATCAGTTTGGCTTTACACCGTCCAGATCAACCACTGATGCTATTCAGGCAGTTAGAATCCTGATGGAAAAACACAGGATAAACAGAACAGATCTACATCTTGCCTTTATCGACCTCGAAAATTGCGTAAAAATGTTGTATGAGGCCCCTTAAATATTTATTTTATTTTTTTATTATTTGTTGATATAGCGGCAACAGAAATACATCATCTGTAAAACTTTCAACTGTCTAACTATCACGGTTCATGAGATATGGCCTGGTGACAGACGGACAGATAGACAGGGTTGAATCACCCCTTAAAGGATCGGACAGGGTTTTCTTTAAATATTATATACTAGCTTTCGCCCGCGGCTCCGCCCGCGTTAATGTCGATCCCTCGAGAGCTTTTTCCGGGATAAAATGTACCCTATGTCCTTCTCCGTACCCCAGATAACGTGTATGCAAAATTTCATGATGATCGGTTCAGTAGTTACAACGTAAAAGCGTAACAAACAAACAAACTCACTTTCGCATTTATAATATTAGTTAGGATTAGGATAGGATAGGATTAGGATTTAAAAATATATATTTTTACGCAAACTTGCGCAAACTCGTGTGGCAGGGCCTTAGAGCGCAAAAAGTACCGGAGAGATATATATTAATAATTCAAGATATGTACAGCGGCAGCAGTACACAAGTCAAAACACCAGCAGGATTTCGACTTGTGACAGAACGCGTTACTTGCGTTCGAGGTCAAAGTGGGTGTACATCAGGGATCTGCTTTAAGCCCTTCTTTATTTAACCTAGTTATGGATTATCTAACAAACCATATTCCAGCACCTTTACCGTGGACTATACTGTATGCCGACGATATAGCACTGGCGGCAAATACTGCAAAAGACCTGCAAGAAATGTTAAATACGTGGACACACTCTTTAGAGAAGTGCGGACTTCGAGTGAGCAGAAGTAAGACGGAGTACATGAAATGTCCCTTTTGCGGAAATGCAACTCCTGAAACCATATGTATTGGATCAACACCTATCCCCACTGTGAACAAGTTTAAATATCTGGGATCTATGCTCACGCCGGATGCCAATGTGGAGGCCGATGTTGCGCACCGTGTAAATGTAGCGTGGCAGAAATGGCGGTCACTAACAGGAGCTCTGTGTGATACCCGTATGCCCATAAAAACAAAGGGTAAAGTATACACGACAGCCGTCAGGCCAGCCTTACTGTACGGTTCCGAATGCTGGACAGTTAAGAAAAAGCATGAACAGATGGCACATGTAAATGAAATGAAGATGTTGCGCTGGGCGGGTGGGGTGACCAGGATGGACAGAATTCGGAATGAATATATACGGGGGAGCTTTAAAGTCGCACCCATCGCAGACAAAATGTCGGAAAATCGCCTGAGATGGTATGGCCATATCATGAGACGGGACGAAGACCATGTAGTAAAAATCGCATTAAGCTTGCCAGAACAAAGGAGAGGTAGAGGCCGTCCGCCGTCGACCAGGGGGGCGATTCTCGCACGCTCGACATGAAGTCGAATTCGATATATATCGAAAAAACATGGCGGATATCGAATTGTGCTATTCTCACTTTATCACCTTCGATAAATGTCTACTGCTAGCGTTCGACATACATCGAATGGTCGGTAGCACTCGAGATGAATGTCTAATGCAATAACTTTGAAATTTTCATGATGTACACATCATGAAAATTTCAGGTTAGGTTTCGAAGTAATATGGGGTTGTTATTAAATAAAATATCTCTTATATAGGTATTTAAACATTTATTTTTACAAGCTTTTATTAATCCACACTTCACTACATCAGTTATTGCTGATTTCTTGTTGTTCCAAATTGTTTTGTCTTATTTTCAAGTCGTCTTTGCCTGCGGTTTTTGGGTTGAAACTTCGCCGTTACAATCTGAAAATAAAAGGACAATGGTTGATAATAATACCAATTAAATGTTAATAAATAATATAAAGGCTAATTACTGTGTCCCAAATTACAGCTTTTTTATTTAATGTAATACCATTGTTCATATTAACAATGAGACCAAACATAGAACAAATACGAGTAGGACCTTGAAATAATATGGTCTCATTGATTAAATCTTTAATCAAATACATATGCCGATGTGAGTTTGTAATTTTTGATCATCAAATCCGATATCACAGGGTGCTCGAAGCAATGAGATTAGGTAAATTAAAAACACTTATTTGGGAGGGAGACTTCTGTTTAAAAACAGAAATAGATACCTATTAGGATAAATATGCTTACCTTTGGTTACGAAATCCATCATTATCAAATTAAACGCAAGAGACTGCTATTTTCTTCATGAAAGAAGAAGGTGTAGATGGGGGCACGCTCCATATTTATAAGTTCATAACAAGAAAAACACGTTCACACACACTTTTAAGTCAAAAATTAAAATAATTGTTTATTTTAAAGAAAGATTTTACAAATAATTAAATTTTCTAGATATTTTGACAAAAACACAAAACGCGCGCTTCAATGACCGCACGTTGATACGTTTCATTTCAAGCAAACACCCCATCAAAAATAACAAAACGAGCTATTTATTAATATGGAAAATAAAATAAAATACAATAAAAATATTATTATTTAACGTAACCTAATGCTATAAGTAAAGATATTTTATCATTTAGTACGATATAGCACAGAATAATTTTACTTTAAAGTTATTTAATATTTTCTCGATTATGATTGGTTACAATCGAGCAAAATGGAACGTTTTGCAGTAGAGATGTAAAATGTGATGTCTATTATGCCCCAGAATAGCATTAGTGATATTTCAGTGATATTTGCATGCGACATCGTGCCTTCGATATTTTTGTCGAATTCGATAAATCTCTATAGAAACGAGAATTAGGCCCCTGGTGGTCAAACATCGAAAGAGACCTTAAGAAAGCCCAATTGCCAAAACCGACAACCCAGAACATATCAACCTGGCGCCGTAGAGTGAGGGGACCCGAGTCTTCCATTGAGTCTTCTATTCTCTACTTCCTTATATGTGGGAACTCGACTAGAGCGCCGGGACAAGTCGGTCTCACAGACGTTTGAAATATTCACAAAATATTTAGTTATATATTAACTTTAATTCAATAAAAATAAAATTAACATTAAAGGGGGGCTCACATACAGCAAACATGATTTTTTGCGTTTTTAGAGATAACGGTACGAAACCCTTCGTGCACGAGTCTGACTCGCTCTTGGCCGGTTTTTTCTTCCACGTTATGATAATATGACTTTTGACCTTCGATCACCATTGTAGATCGAAGCTTTTGACGCCCTTTAAAAAAAAACAGCGAAAAGAACGATTCTTACTAATATTATAAATGCGAAAGTGAGTTTTTTTTTTGTTTGTTTGTTTGTTACGCTTTTACGCCGTTACTACTGAACCAATCATCATTAAAAATTTTGCATACAAGTTCTCTGGAGTACGGAGAAGGACATAGGCTACCTTTTATCCCGGGATAAAGAACTATTCCCGAGGGATCGACATTGACGCGGGCGGAGCCGCGGGCGAAAGCTAGTATACTAATAAAAACATTAACGCTGTAACATCATAACATCATAATTGAGTTAAGTTTTGGCAGCGGGCTGCCAGCCAGGCCCCAGGTTTCTTTGGGAAGCTACAGAACTGCAGTCAAGCCAAGTGATGACAAGTTTATTGGTAAATATTTAAGAATATTTTTGTGATTGATTTGACGATGTGATGATTTTCTGACGTGATGTGATTGTTGATGATTTTCCAAATCTGCTTAGGCGATACCAAAAATTCGAGACACATACTCGTACATAAAAAAAAAGATTCCGCTCCTCCTTTTTTTTTTATTTACCCTTTTGACCCTTATTTAGGTTGTTATATTTTATTTCCGAATCCGAACTAATATTACAAATGCTAAAGTAAGATTGTTTGTTTGTTTGTTAGCTTTCACGTTGTAACTACTGAACCGATCATCATGAAATTTTGCATACACGTTATCTGAGTACGGTCAAGGACATAGGGTACATTTTATCCCGGGAAAAAATGCTGTTCCCAAGAAATCGACATTGACGCGGGCGTAGCCGTGGGCAAAAGGTAGTATTTAATAAAAGCACAGTGAAAAATAATGATTATAAATTACAATCTGTAATATTAGTACTAAAAAGTTTTCTTTTTTTGCTGATGTCTGCTAAATATAATACAGTTTCCATAACAAAAAAATATGCTGGCTAAATATATTTCTATGTTGGGTGTCAGATTGAAGGTCTAATCTGAACCAGGATCGCATATACTCGCTCATTGCTCACGCCCGTATGATGTCCGCATCAATCAGGGCTATCAGGCCGTACAATGCAGACATTCCGACACTATCTAAATGCATTGCCTTAATGTATCTTATCTTTGAAGAAGATTGGGAATAGGCTAGTTTCTCTAATAGTCCATCAGTTAGATAATCAACAAATATTAGACACATATTTTTTCTTTTGTGAATTAAACAATAAATGGAAAAGATAAAGCGCGTCAAAATCCATGAGTGATGCTCGTGACGTCAAAGTTTGCTAAAAAGTGTAGCAAACTATGACGTCAAACGTCAATTTCAAATCTTTCATTTTTCATTCAATCGACAAAAGAAAAAATACGTATCCAATATTTTTTGAATAACTAACTGGCGGACTAATTATGTTTTTTTAGGAAACTAGCCTATTAAGTATGAAGGAGTAATTTATTCTTGTGTTCTATGGGTTTTTATTTTTTCCATAAAAGCATGTCGGTAGAATGCATCCCGAGAGATTGGCTAGAATAGCAACAGAATGTTACCTGAAGATGGTTGTCGTCGCCGAGGTAGGCCGAGAAAACGCTGGAGAGATGATTTACATACTTTTCAAAAAGACCGGTCAAGGTTAACATCCCACAGGGACAAGTGGAGAGAGAGGAGAGAGACCTTTGCCCAGCAGATGTCTCACTGCCGGGCAAAGGTTATTTTAAAAAAATGCATGATTCTGTTATAAAACCGATTGGATGACAAAACATTTGTTTTTTGACACAGTATATTATTAATTTGGCACTCCTTGAACCCCGTTTATCCCCTTCCTTTTCCTAGAGCAAGGGTTCCTAGCACATAGCCTAGGAAGCAGATATGAATACCGAGTTAACGCGCCGGTTTTCGCCTTTTTCCTGAGTTACCTAGCAAATGACCGACTCTCAACAGCTCAACAAGTCAACAGCTCAGCAAGCGCACTCAAGCATAACGTTCTAGAAATAGAGTCTCTATTGCATATCGAAGGACTGGCCATAACAATGTATCTATATCTTTTTTAAACGTAAGACGTGGAAACGAGCTCCATCTTATCCATAGATTTAAAAAGAAAATGCTATTTTTTTTCTACTCCCTGGCCAGACTAGAACTATCTCATTTAATCATACAACAAATAAATAAATAAAAAAGATACAAAGCCTAGGATATAAATATCTAACATTACGCACCGCTTCCCGGCATTTTTTGCGCGTCGGTAAATGACCGTCGGTGTATCAGAGCGCAACAGACCTGAGATTTTTCGATGAAGGATAGTTCGCTAGTATTGTAACAAGATGAAAATTTTGCATACATATATACAAACATACAGGGACCCATGTTTCTCGCATAATTTGTTTTGTCCTTGTATGCATACTGGTTTTATCATAAATATTTTTTGGCATAATAGTTCTTAGACATTTTGGCTCACGGGTAATTTGGCATAATCATCTTTTAGGCTAATTTGTTTTGGCGTAATGATAATTCGCATAATCTCCATAGACATAAAAACAAAAAATATTTTTAAAATACGTTATAATAGGTTAGAAATCGCTTCCAGTAAATTAAGTTAGGGTATGCTTGAAAATGTTATACCTAAATAATATTATGCTTAGGTACCTTATGCTTAAAATAATTATGCGTACACTGTTATCCGTAAGAACGTTATGCTTAAAAACCATTATAGCAAAAAACAGTATGCTATGTTACATTATGGCTTAAATAGATAGGGAACCGTACATACATATATTATCTCGTCTTTATTTCTTACGTGGTAGAGAATGTCTTAGGCTATAAGGCCCAAACGTCACGTTTAACGTATTAGTGGACGTATATATGGAAAAAATAATCAGAATAGAGATGGGTTACACGCTGCGTCGCTAGCTAAGGTAATTAGACAGATTTCCACCCATTCCTAACAAATATTATAAATGCGAAAGTGAGTTTGTTTGTTACGCTTTCACTCCTTTGCTACTGAACCGATCGCTGGCGGAAGCTAGTTAATATTATCTATAATGGTTAAACAGTGTTTTTACTTAATCCCGGTAAGGGTTGGACACGTTTACTTAAATCTGATAAGGGTTGGATGTCTTAATGTTAAATCTATTTGAATTTATCATCTACTACGATTAAATGTATTTATTGAAACACTCCTAAATCGGCGGCGATCTGACTCGATTTCACCATTTTAATTGGCAAAGTAGAAACTTAAGAACGCTCCATTAGGGATCAAACGTCGAGCTTAGAACCACATAAGCCAGATCTACGTTATTTGATGAAGAAAAGTCATTAGTTGGGCCGCTAAATAATTATTTGGGCAGCAGAGAAAACATTTGGATATACTTTGGCTTTTCATCTGGAACGACTGAGGGCAGAAAAGAAGTAAGGTTCAGATTTTTTTTATAAACAACCAGAATGACTGAGGGCAGAAAAGAAGTTTTGCTGACCATGAGTTGCTGCCTAACTAGCTATTTTAGCTAACCGAAATTTTTTTGCTGACAAAAATACGAATATTATGCTAACCGTTTAAATAACACCCTTTGATAACATGTTATTTAACCTTGCAATTCGTTGATTCTACATACATACATAAAATCACGTCTTTATCCCTTACGGGGTAGTCAAATCCTAAAATCATAAGACCAAAAGGCAACGTTTAGCGTGCTGGTGGGCGTAGAGGTGGCAAACGGAATCAAAATAGTGATGGGTTGCTAGCCGCATTTCCTACTAACTTGATACCTCAGATTTTCGCCTATTCCCTCGATCGGCTTTTACGATCTACGTGGGAAGAGAAGCAGCTGGTACATTTTACGTTTTTTTCTTTTCTCATGATTCTTTTAATTTTTGCGCATTCCTTTGATTTTATATTATAAATTTATATTATGAAACCAATGAATTGCAGGGTTTTTGTAGGAGACACAAATGGCTGGTTTTTCAAGAGTTTGTTTTGCCCGTCCACACTTTATCAGCTCAGTTATTTGTCAAGTAAGGCTCATAGTATAAGCAAGTTAAACCATTTTTTCCTTTATAAAATATCTTACCGTCTTGATGCAAAGAATATCAGCATTTTAAAATTTATTCAATATCTACAAACAACGTAGTTTTATTTGTTATAATGTGCCTTTTGTTAATGAGTTCGAATTACGCTAATTTGCATATTTTAAAGATATTACTATAATGAAAGCAGATTCTATTCTATTCTCAAGTCTTCTAGATGAGCCGATCCGGGGTCGACCCTGTCGCCGACCCTTTATCTTTTAAAATCCTAACGGCTTATCTTTCGGATACCTAATACCGCTTATCCGTAAACAGCCTTAATGAAAATCGAGATGCTTTGGACCTTATTATATCAGATAAGTCATCTCTATTGACAGGTAAATAAATAGACATAATTTAAAATAGCTCTGACTGGAATTGAAGACTTAAGAAATCGTGATTGTTAAGGCGCTGTGCATCATGAGAATACCGTAAAACGTGTATTTTTTCGTCGCGCAGTTAACCTTATTTTTCTTGGAATAGTAGCATGAAAAAAATGTGACGTACAGTTCAAAGATCAAAATAAATGGTTACACTAAAATATTTTCAAAAATATATTTAAAACTTAGCTAAATAAAATAGCAAAAAAGCTATATCCAGAAAAAGTTTCGTCGCGAATTACTTGATATTTTCAGCGACAACTACCAACTTTTTTATATCTATAAAAAGTATAACTGGATGAGCCAGATGGATACCTAAAAAAAATACAATATTTAGTTATAATTATTGAATTATTAAATTAAAAGTGAAAATTAACACGAAAATGGCAGACACGGGTTTGAACTGAGACTGACGACAAGTATGACAAGAGTAAAAAATATATCGCGCGATGTCCGCTACAAACGGTTAAGGGATACAGCGCCTTAAGTGTTTATACCAGATTGCGAAAGAAGACATCTAGAGTGTATGAATAAGTATCTACTCGTATATCTTATTATTATTATTGGCACACTCTGCCATCTCTCACAAGAGTATCGGTGAGCTCCGTGGCGCAGTGGTTAACATGCCAGCCTGCGACACAAGGGTGCCCGGATTCAATCCCCGGTCAGTTCAAGATGGGAAATGATATTTTTCAGATTGGCCTGAGCCATGTTTATCTATATATGTATTTGTTATAAAATATAGTAACGTTGAGTAAGTATACCATAACACAAGTTTTGAACTTACTTTGGTGCTAGCTCAATCTGTGTGATTTGTCCGTATATATTTATTTATTAAAATAAAATATTATACTGACGGTAATAATAATAATATATATATAGGGACAAACCACACAGATTGAGTAAGTTCAAGACTTGTGTTATGGGATACTAACTCAACGATACTATATTTTATAACAAATACATATATAGATACACATCCAAGACCCAGGCCAATCTGAAAAAGATCATTTTCCATCTTGACCTGGCCGGGAATCGAACCCGGTGACTCCGTGTCGCAGGCTGGCGTGTTGACCGCTGCGCCCCGGAGCTATAGAGATGGTATGATGATACTTTATTTTTTTAGCCATAACAAGTCCGCTGCTGGACAAAGACTTCTCCCAAGGACTTTTCGTTCCATGGGTAGCTATTGCCATATCCACCACGCTAGACAGGTAGATAGGCGGGCGCAGTTTCTTTGGCTTCTTATGCTTCCAGTGCTGCTGCTCATTGGAAACAATTTTTAAGCTGGGGAAGAATAGGAATTTGTTTAATCTGGGAAGGGAATAAAGATATTGGATACCACTCATATGAAAGGGGGAAAAGCAAGTAGCAGCTCGTGAGAGTGGACGTTCGTACTCGATGCCATACTTGCTACCACCAGACAAGTAGTTAAGATGACACCCATGATCTTATAGTATACCTAGAAGACTTTGAAGGATATAGAAGTCATATTTCCTTCATCTTAGCTGATAAAAAGTCCTCTAAATCTAAAGAACATTAGAAATATTTTTGAAACATTAATGTAACTTATCGTTAATTCTCAAAATGTCTTGAAAATATCCTATTTTCATATAACCTATTTAAAATGAGTTTATCACAGACGAGTTTTATAGTGGCAGTGAAATGGATCAATGAGATTTTTTTAAAATGTAACAAGCCTCCTTTTCCTCCTCCTAGCATGTGATATATCCTTAGTTATGATGTGTTCCCGAGGTCGTTTATTTCGTCAAGTATTTACATGACAAACAATGTTATACGAGTACATTTTCCACGAAAAAATTATCGTGCCGCCTGCGTGTACTGGCGTAATTCTGTGTTTCTTGTAACCATAACTCGCCTTGGTAAACGATGTACAGTTACCCGCATCGGAGCGACACAGTTTTCCGGAGTTTATCGTATTGGTCTATATTGGGTTTACTGAGTAACTGTATTGAATTTACTGAGCTGCAACTAAAGATAAATTTATTCAAACAGTGAGGCACTTTTATTAACAGTACCGATGGCTCAGTTATCTCGGGTTCTTGATTTTTACTCTATTATATGTCACATGTGTACTGTAATTTTAGGAGTTTTCTCATCGTATCATTTTTTTAATACCTTGAGAAAAGACTAATCATTTTATTAATAATTAATTAGCGCGGAAATTTCGCCAGCCTTTTGGGCACCCTACCAGCAGACCGCAGCGATTTGGCATTCATATTTAATTTAATTTGGTTATTTATAGATTCATTTTATTTTTAGTTTATGTTTTAGTTTAGAATTATTTATATGTATTGATTAATTATTATTCATCATTTTATTAATTAAGTAGACATTGTAGTGCTCCCGCAACTTCGTCCGCGTGTGAGTTACGTCTGAGATTTGACTGTCTTTGAATTAGATACATAAATTTGTTACGTTGTGTAACTTCTCTGTGGCGTACGTATTAAGGGCTTCTTCTGCCTTGAAGACCTGGGGTCAATTTATCATAGGGATTTGATTTGCTCATATTAAAATCCAATAGCAAACCCCGGATTTTGAAGTGATTTACAACACAATACAATACCCTTTATTGCACAAAGATACAAAGATTACAAAGCAGTAAAATAAAAATTCACAAGTTGTGCAAAAGGCGGCCTTATCGCGATGCAATTTCTTCCAGGCAACCTTTGCAAAGAAAATTGATTTAGTTGAAGATGAGAGAAAGAAACAATCTGAATGGCGTTAAGTTAGTTTATAAAGCCCCATTCTTAAAAAAAGATCAGTTAAAAATGTTTGGCAAATGTTATCGAACTTAAATCTTTTCGTACTGAATGCATATTATATAGTTTATACATAGTTGATATGTAATATATATATATATACTATTGAAATGAGATTCTATGTACAAGTAAATGTAGTAAGAAATAAGTTATTTAAAAATTGTGCCTAGGATATCATACATGCAGACAAAATTGCATGTTAAGGCTATTTAAATTATATAAGAACGATTTAACAAAATTAAACTTTAAAAGTCAAATAGTCAGTTAACTGGCTTTGAATACTAAAAGCCAATATCGTGGCATCAATATTCATACTCTTTTTAATTCACTTCTTGCGGTAATGGAGAGATAATATTGGAAAGGGATTTTTATCCACAGTTTAAATTTTGATAAATTATGCGGAAAATTTATCAAAACGAATTTATCAAAATTGTTGTTGCCCTAATTTTAATTTTAAACATATTTTTAATTTAAAACAAGTGACTAAAATAATATATTCTTTTCATCCTACATAGTAAATATACAAGAAACAAATACCGTTACCGCCCACCAACATACTAAACGTGGCTTTTATAGGTCATAAAAACCTAGGCTCTCTCTATCCCTTAAGGGAAAAGTGGTAAGAGTCGTATGTAAGCAGAAAATGTAGGTATTCATTCAGAACTCTTCTTCTTTACATATTTGAAAGCGATTATTATTTATCCAACAGCGTCAGTCGTAGGGTCCAGGTAGACGGGCAAGAAATTCTCTACGTTGATGAGTACATCTATCTGGGCCAGGTAGTCTCCTTCAACAACCGACAAGAGAAGGAAATTGACCGTCGCATAGAAAATGCTTGGAGGAGCTACTGGTCCATGAAAGCGTTTATGAAGGGCGACCTTCCAATGTCTCTTAAACGTCGACTCATCGACATGTGTATCTTGCCCGTCCTAACCTACGGCGCTCAGACGTGGTCACTGACTGAGGAGCAGAAGTCCAAACTCAAAGTGTGCCAAAGAGCGATGGAGAGAAGTATACTAGGTTTCAGAAGACTGGACAGAGTCCCGAATGGTACACTTCGCTCAGTGACAGGTATCGCCGTGGGACACAAAGCTGTCAAGATGAAGTGGGACTGGGCGGGTCATGTCAGTAGAATGGTCGTCGTCGAAGGGGCAGGCCAAGGAAAAGATGGCGGGATGATCTCGATGCCTTTCGGCATGACTGGTCAGATATGGCTCAGGATCGAGATAAATGGAAGGAGATGGGAGAGACCTTTGCCCAGCAGTGGGACAGAACAGGTTATTAAAAACAAATATATATATATAGTAATATGGTGGTATTTAAGTGATAATCTACATAAACTTAAAAAGTAAAAATGTGAACTGACAATTATTATTATTTACAATCGATTTCTGTGTAGATCAGGTTTAAAACTTGTCTATAATCAATAAAAATAAAAAATATATATATAAACTTAAACATATAAAAAATAACAAAAGCCAGGGTTCGAAAGGGTTCGAACCACCCGAGCGGGGTTCGAACCCGTAACACTCTTTTCTTGCCGTCCGCGTCTTAACCCGCTGGACCAGACGGTCAGTGGCCGGCAGGACGAAACATAAGACTAATCAAGTGTGGTGAGTATGGCAATATCCTCCCATGAAAGGATGTATCTTTGGAAGAGGCCGGAGTCAGTAGTCTAGTATTTTTTACGGCTATAATGAGTATGATGATGATGATAATTGTAATATGTTGCATAAGGGCTTTTGTACTTTGACTCCTCCCAATGAAAAAAGAATGTGTAATAGCACAGATTAAAAACCAAATAGTCAGTTATCCGGCTATGAATACTGAACGCCAATATCGCTTATCAATATTCATTCTCCTTTTAATTCACTTCTAGCGATAATGGAGAGCTAATGCGACGGGGTATTGGACGGGATTTTATTCACAGTTTATTACTTTTACTAATAATACGCTGGAAAGGTTTTTAGAATTCAGCCTTCTCTTCGCATTTTTAACACTTTTAGACGTTCAATCGGCCACAATATAAACGGTGAAATTTTAATCGTTCTGGACCCTTAAAAGGGTGATTCAGCCCGACTTTATGAACAACTTTTCCTATGGGACCAATGCTGGGAACTAAAAAAAAATGGGCAGATCCATACAAAAAAAATCGGCCGCCCGTTCAATTTGTATGGAAACGTCAAATTTTTTTTTAAGTTCCCTGCATTTGTCCCATAGGAAAAGTTGTTTATATCAACGAGATGAATCATCCCTTTAAGGGTCCAGAACGATAAAATTTCATCGTGTATAGAACAGTGGTTCTGGTCAAGAAGCGGAAGTGTCGTTTGTTAAGTACTAGGCTTCAATTGCCTAGTTTCGTTGTTGCATTGATGATGTTATCTATCACCGGAAGCAAGTGATGCTGGATTAATTGATCATTGATAAATGAGTCATTCAACTTCACTCTTTTAAAGACTGCACGTGAATACTATTGCTCATAAAATTATATACCTGTATTATTTTTTTGGTAAACAATAAAGAGCACGATAAAGATAGCACAAAGATTAAGTAGATAGATCCTGCTAGTCAGAAGTACAAGAAGCTAACACTTCAGAGTGTTTTTAGTTAATTTTCGTCGAAAGCTTGTTACTTTCACAGTAACAAGCTTTCAGTCCAGTTTCAGTTTGTTTACACATCCTTCAGTCCAGGTGACGTCACAAAGCTGGTCATCCGACTCGGAGTTAATTGCTCTGACCGTATTCTCCCCAAATGAGGCGGTAATATTTCATACCCTAGCTTTTTAGCTCTGCTTTGCTGTCTGAGGAAGCTTTTTGAGTTTTGAGGGGATATTTTCAAAAGGTGTAGAATTTTCTTTAGACCTGGCGCCCTTTAGATTTATTGGTTATTTTCACTCTTCAAACTCATATATATAAATATTCTATAGTAAATATATTTAGACATGGTCCGGCAGTATTAACATCATCATCATCAAGTCTTCTTTAGTATCCACTGCAGGAGCATGACCCTCTCGGTGCTACCGGAGCCATACTAATAAGTAACATAATCAAACTCTTTTTGTTTCTTTCATTTGGGTATGTGGGACCAGAAAAAAAAACTGGACATGTGCGAGTCGGAGTCGCTCACGAAGGGTTATCTATAATAAATTTGAAATTATTAAAAATATTAATATTATACAATGTAACTAAAAATTTATGATTTTCGCGATGTTTCCTTTATCTATGCTATAAGACTTTGTTTTGGACCGAATTTCAAGATTCAAACTTTACGGGGAATATCCTGTAAGTTTTGATTCCATTGCAAATTTGCGGCATAAATGGCTGCATCTTTTGATTGCGTTAGCTTTAAAGTTTATTTTTTTTACAGCTCCAAGGAACAGTAGACCTAAGTATTTGATATAAATTTCAGCTTTTCCAGCGGCTGAGTCATCCCTTCGTCGTAGGTTAAGTAACACGCTGTATAGCTTCAGTTTGACTAATTTAGTAATGATAAAAAAATATATAACGCGTAGCTAATTTGGCACTATCATTGCACGAAACATGAAACAGTCAATTAAAATGCAAATGGCGTGGCCGTGGAAGCCTACACGTGCCTTCGGGTCACTGACGACGGAAATTAGCTCCTCTGTAGCAAACATTAAAAGGCAGTCTTTTTATTTATTATGTTGGTATAAGTTGTGAAAGATGGGAAGCGTATAAGAGCTACAGCAGTTTAAAAGGCGCAATCCTTACTAATATTATAAATGCGAAAGTGAGTTATTTTGTTTGTTACGCTTTCACGCCGCAACTACTGAACTGATCATAGTAAAATTTTGCGTGCTAGTTCTCTGGAGTATGGAGAAGGACATAGGCTACATTTCATCCCAGAAAAAGGTACTGTTCCTGAGGAAACGACGTTGAGGCGAGCGAAGCTGGGGGCGCAAGCTAGTTTGTTATTAAGATAAGAATTGTAGGGATGAATTTTAATTTGTCTGATGGTTCGGTTGTGAAAGTTTGGGACAAAAAGGTGGAACAATTCCTCGGAGCATTACTCATCTTACGATAAATAATACACAGAGATACAACATCCCCATTCCTATAACTATTTTTTACTTGAGTGCGTCCTCCTCTTCTTTACCCAAGTTACTGTGTCCATAACCTTTTTATTGTTGTGGTTTGCAATTAAATATTGAGTATTGAGCAGAGCCAGAGGACTGAGTCTTACTTATCCAATTTTTTTTATAGTAGCCATTTTTTTTTTCAGTATATATGTACTACGCTTCTGTCTATCTACAATTAAGTGTGATAAGACTATATCTAAGAGTTAGGATACGTCCCTATTACCTATTAGTAGGATACGTCATATATATTAATTAAAACCCTTTCATTGTTGCGCATCCATGTATTCTACTCTTCACACATTATCTTTTTCAACAGAAAATTGCGTTGGGTGAAGGTTTAAATGGTACATTAGAAGTGAGGACGCTGCCACAAGATGGCCCGACTAACTTAATCTTTTAACTCGTTTTTTCTGTTCTGGTTTCTGGGGCGTTATATTGGGTCATGTCATGTAAGTTTTTGACCGACTATAATATTGTTTTATCAACACAAGGTCGGCTGTCGGAGCTAAAATTCTACCCAAGCGGATTGGATGATAATGCAATAAGTTAATAATAATATGCTGGTTTGATGATGGAAATTCACCGACACTGCATTTGGATAGTTTGGCATTACATATACACCCGAAACTTCTCATCTAGATACAATCAATCTTTTTAATTAGATAAAATAAATAAACAAACATTAATTAGTCAAAATCAGCATATTTATTTGCTTGGTCTCGGCATAATTGTTCAATGTATGGTGATGACATTTTGTGACAAAAAAGAACGTAAAACATAGCATGTAAAAATGGTCTGAAATTGGGCGAAATTGTGAAATCTGAATGCATATAGATTGACACGTAGCAAGTTCCCTTGGCAGAAAAATAATTTACGTAAAGATTGGCAGCCTTAATTTTCTTTACAATTTACACTGTTTATGCGAATTATTTTATAGCAATGATATTTGATGATAATCAAAGCTAAGTATTCAAATTCAACAAGCTTTGAAAAAATTAAAAATTTATGATATAAGCCATAAGACATGAGCAGTCAACAGACATAGGTAACCTAAACATCCAATTTGGATAACATTAGATTTCGTCATGGCGATAATTAATATTTTACTAACATGCATATAATGATGAAAAAGCTAATTATCAGTCAGTATAATAAAATACCTAAATTAACTAATCTGAAGAAAGAAACTTGTTCAATGATGTATACTAAAGTTCGCAATACTAATTTAAGTTTAGGCGATAAAGTCTTGTTTTTATCTTTTATTACTTGAAAATATTACTTGGAACTTTCATGATTTAAGCATGTCTTAGAAAAAGCGTCTATTTCTTTGACGCTTCCAATTTAAATGGAAATTATTGGTACTTAGAAATCCCCGTTTGAGCACTTACAATATAACTACTAGACTTCGAACATTCTATTCGTATCCGTTTTATATTTTGAAATGTCTTATTACAGCCCGAATTTGTCGGCCTTCCGCCTTCCGTCTCTATTTCTACTCGTATATAGGCTGTATCTCAAGAACCTTAATAGATAATATGCCAAGATATAACCCACCGTATCCAATATGTTATACGCTTTGGCTGTCTGCATAACATAAATTTAGACTGGTAGATATTGTATTTATAGTAACGTAACTGCATGATACTTTTAGGTATCTGACATTACGATTAATATCATCATCATCATCGGGTCTTTTTAGTCTCCACTGCAGGAGCATGACCCTCTTTGTACAACCGGAGCCATTATACTTGGCCAGAGCAGACAGAGGATTTGGCTTACAGTCTCCTCGCTGGCCAGACGGGTTGGAGAGGTCTCATTGATGTTTATGAGCTTTGTTTACCTTATATTTCCTAAATCGCCTTTTACGACCTCCACGGGAAGACTAGGAGTGGTCCTATTCTACTCTGCCGGAAACCACACGGCTAAACAATTAATATACTTTATACATAACAAAATATAACCAATTAATTATATTAATAGCATTACAATGCTCGGTTTAATATTAAAATCGGAAAAGAATGTATTTAATGTATTTATTTTATTTTATTTTTATTTTTAATGTATTTTTCGATTTTAAAATATAACCAGTTACAGTTAAAGAGGGACAGACTGAATGGGTAACGTGAATACCTACACTTAGAAACTTCTGTCAAACAGACACATTAAATCGTATAATCTAGATTAATGCGATCCCGGGCGGATATATCTGGTTTCATCTGGAACTATCCGCTCGATTCCGGTCTTAACCGGCTGATTGTAGTTTATGTTGTGGTTGTTATCAACTTCTGAGATAGTAGAGGGATGTTGTATAGTTCTAACGTTAACTAAAGACTGAAAAGGTAATTTTGAGCGTGATTCAATTTTCTATTGGTATTTGTTTAAGAGTCTAAAAATATGAGCTTTTCGCTGATATGATTTTATTACCAGTTGTTATTTTTTTTGTCTTCCATATTGGTTTGGGAGAATATAAAATGTAGAGTTTACCAGCTGCTTCTCTAGCCGCGCAGATCGTAAAAGCCGATCGAGGGAATGGCTAAATCTGTCGAATCATATCAGCAGGCGATATGGCTAGCAACCCATCACTATTTTTATTCCATTTTCCACCTAACGCTCACCAACATGCGGCTCTGTCTACTCCGCAAGAGAAAAAGATGTGATACTATATATGTATGTAATTTTTCGATGTTGTAGGCGCCAAAGCCGTACCAGAATTTTACGGAGATATATGATATCGCCATTTACCTACAAATAATTTGTTTCAAACGCGGGCAGCACTGGACCACTGGAAACATGTAGGTAAAGCCTTAAGCCATTTCGGATGTTTTAAGACAACTTGAAAAATCTAACTGTTAAATTGCCGACATCAGTATTAGATTTTGCCGATTATCGAATACTCGGTAAAAAGAATTAAAATACTTGAAATCTAGCATGTGTATACTGCAATCATGTGAATGTTACCTTGTTAGTTACTTTGGCAGTAAAGTTTTGTAGTTTTTACTTACGTATTTTTAGTCAGTATCGCCGATTAGTTTTAGCCTATCACAGGCTATCTCCAGGGCGCATGTGAAGGTCGTTAAGGCCCGGCCAACCATTGTTTTCTATGTTGCTATATTTTTATCTTTTCTTTTCTGATTTCATGTTATATACAATTTCAATCAGACGATATAAAATATCCAATTTATTTTAATAGCCACTCTGTAAATAAGTTTGATTTACTCAATTTTCCAAAAACCTCTTCACTTAAGCGAGGCAGTAACACAAAGAGTTAATAAAACGCTCTCTGTTTGATAAAAGGAAGTCATTAAAGGTGTTAAGTTTGTTTACTACCAGCTTGAGCGGTTGCTCGTAGAAGGCAAAATAACATTGCACTAAGCAACAATATGTATAGATAAACAAAAAGATTTATTCACAAAAAGGACTTTTCAGGCCCTTTTTACGTAAAATTACATTTTAATAATGCTTATTAAATTACATACATCGTATCACGTCTTTTTCCTTTGCGGTGTAGACAGAGCCTAGGTCTATAAGACTTTATGACCACATTTAGCATGTTGGAGGGCGTATAGATGGAGAACGGAACTAATTAAATTATATTCAAATTATAAATGATTGTTCAAAAGCTACAAACTACCAGCGTTTCGGAACCAACCATTGCAGAGAAGAAGATGCCGAAAAAAACTCATTTCAACAGCATTGGTCGCCTACTTGCCTAAAGAGCTTTGTATGATGTTTTATATTTTTATCTTTTCGTTTTTTTGTGGATTTACAGCACATTATCAAAACTTACGCGAGAAAATTTGTATATGTAACTAAAACAATTTGGTACGGAACCCTCGGTGCGCTACTGACTCACTAACCAACGATATAGTCTTTATAACATAATAAGTGCCCGTCTAAATAGTATCCCAAACCAAATTGTAAACTCTATATTCTAAACTCACCAACAAACCAAATTTACACTAACGAAATGAACTAAGACCGTAACACCTGGATTCCACGCCAATTAGGTGGCCTTGTTGTTACACTAAGGCAACCAGGAGTTTAACAGAAATCCTGCTATTCCTGCATAATAAAGAGGGAAAAGGGTGACTTTCTTTTATTATAAAAACGAAATAACATTAACTACACTAGAACATTAAAAAAACTGAAAATATATCCAGACCATAAATTTAAATAATATAGAACAATAAAAAATATATTAAAGTAATACAGAATTAATAAATAAATTAATAAGTAGTACCTATATAACACTTAAATCTAAGTAGGAACCGAGGAAGACATTATCTTGTTGCTAAAGGCTAGAGACTGACCAAATCAGGATATTCTGCTAAAAACAAAAAGAGCTTTCGATTTGGAATGACCGAATCTTACACCGAAACTAATTTGAATATATGAATAATATAGTCCAAGGGCCCGTGACAGCCAGACCTTCGTGTTTTTATAAAAGACGAATGTTCTTTCATATGTAGCCCCAATACAGAAACAGTAACATATACACAAAAACAATACAGTACAAAAATAATACAGCCCCCAAACATGAAACCTGGGTAGTGGTGGCTTTGGCAGAAAACTGGTAGGAAAGATGTATAAAATTCTCAAACCTATTATGGTATAAACGTTTTTTTTAACTCTTCTTACTATACATTCTTCTTCTAACTATACATGTCACGGGCACTTGCTCTAAATTATTAGACTAATTATATTAGAATAATTATATTACGTTCGATATTTATGTTCGATTAAACACTCCATATTTTATGAGTGTCGCCCAGAGAGACGAATTTTTTTTTTTAAATCTATGGTGTCGCCAGACCAATTCACTCAAAAACGTGGCTTTCGACGAGGCGGAATGTGTGGCCGGTGAAACCAATGTTGTCGAAACTACTTTTCTGCCGAAATTTGCCAAAATCAGCACCAAAACTAAAGCTTCGTCGGTTTCTAATTAAGGTGACCAGGAAGTCGATAGAAATCCTCCCAGGTTCCTGCATTGTAATAGGATATAGTTCTCGGAAATGGCAACTGTTCTAAAGATTATTACGATTTACTCCATTGCTATTTCGACTAAACGAAATAAGACTCTGTGACGGCCAGATTCCAAGGCAATTAGAAATCTTGTTGCTAAATTGAGGTGGTTTGAGCTCCCGAGAAGTCCTGACAGACGCCTTCCTGGTAATAAGATATTTTGCTGCAAAATGGATATTATTTTAGAGAGATTCTCAAAAGGACGTTGCACTAGCTTTGTGTAGTATCGAATAATTTTACCTAAAACATAACATGAATGGTAATGAAATGATTTATTTGCTGTTGAATAAGGTACAATGGTTGTTAAGTAAGGTGCTGCTAATCTGCTTATTCGGCTACATTTAGAGCATGCAAATATTTTTTTATTTTTTTTTATTTATACATTATATGATACTTTTGTGACACAATTATATAATGTAATAAAATAAACAATAGTTAATTCATAACATATTATTCATTCAATAATTTGTCGATAGAGTAATGTATTTTATTCATTAGCATATCATAAATGCTTTTATTAAATTTATTAAACGGATGGTGTTTTACACGGTCAGGTATTCTGTTATAGATTTTTAAACACATGTTATAACATTTTCGCATATACATTTCAGTTCTAGGATTATGTGAGCCGGAGGCCCATCCTTCCCCCATTTTCTCCCCCCATGTTCTTTCCCCAACTCCTTGAAAGGCCGGCAACGCTCCTGTTACACCCTGGTGTTACAGTTGTCCATGGGCAGCGCTGGTCGCTTACCAACAGGTGACTCGCTTGCTCGTTTGTTGTCCTATAAAATAAACTTAAAATAAAATGTTCATGAACAAGTCTATTACAATGTCTCGTATTTCTATTATATATTTCTGAAGCCCTTTTAAATAGAGCTTTGTTGTTTTATACAAATTTGCTAATTTCAAGAATCTGAATACATGGCATAGGTAGTAGTTTTAATTTTTGAAATAATGGCTTACACGTAGTATAAGAGGGAACACCACAAATTAAGTACTGACTCGACGTATCCATAGGTAACTTTAAAAAAAGGCAGTTATATGGACTGTCGACAAAAGTAAAACTCAAAACAATGGAATAACTGTGCTGCGCGCCGCCAGCCTGACTCAACATGCCACACACAAGCACGTCCTGTCTGATGATTTTAACTTAGCTTTTTCCACTAAAGAAATGTTCACTTCAAAAATCTCTAGTGCTTACAAATAGAAAACATTTGAAGTGAAAACTTCTTCGGTGGCGTTGTATACTTTTTGGTATGGGTAAAAATGTTAAACTCGCGTCAGGACGTGACCTGATCGAAAATGCGTAAGACGGACACGTGACCTGAGACCGCCGGCGCGGCGTAGGAACGGAAGTAATATCCTCTCTGTTTCTACCGCGCAGAGTTTTCACTTCTGCCGGCACTCTCGGAGTGCAACCCGTAGATTTTTTATAGATCTACTAGCTTTCGCCTGCGGCTCCGCCCGCGTCTATGTCGATCCCTCGGGAATAGTACTTTTTCCCGAGATAAAAGGGAGCCTATATCCTTCTCCGTACTCCAGAAAACATGCATGCAAAATTTCATGATGATCGGTTCAGTAGTTACGGCGTGAAAGCGTTTCAAAGAAACAAACAAACTCACTTTCGCATTTATAATATTAGTAAGGATAAGGAAGAAACGTTATTATTTTTCGTACTTTGCTACATCTTTTCTAGATATGACACTCAATTTGATTTGAAAATAAACTCCTTTGACCCTACCACCCTCCATTTCCCCTAAATATTGTAAACTGTGGTATTGATTATTTATTTGATAGTAAATAAATAAATAAATATATACGGACAAATCACACAGATTAAGCTAGCCCCAAAGTAAGTTCTAGACTTGTGTTATGGGATACCAACTCAACGATATTATATTTTATAACAAATACATATATAGATACACATCCAAGACCCAGGCCAATCTGAAAAAGATCATTTTCCATCTTGACCTGGCCGGGGATCGAACCCGGTCACTCCGTGTCGCAGGCTGGCATGTTGACCGCTGCGCCACGGAGCTAGTCAAAGACATAGTGAATACTAACAGTACATAAAAGCACTTTTGACTGATTAAACAACGTTCAACCATTTGTGAGTTACGGTGCCACAGACAGAGCTTTTACGTACAGTCCTTATCATCATCAGGTCTTTTAAGCCTCCAATGTGGGAGCATGGCCCTCTCTGTACTACCGGATATACCATACTTGGCCAGAGCATACAGAGGATTTGGCCTACACTCTCCTCGCTGGGCAGGCAGATGGAGAGGTCTCATTGATGTTTATGAGCTTTATTTAGCTTGTATTTCCTAAGTCGCCTCTTACGACCTCTATGGAAAGACTAGGAGTGGTTCTATAACACCGCTTTTTTCATCAAGGATTAAAAACGATTCTAAAGATTTACATACATAGTATCACGTCTTTTTCCCTAGCGGGGTAGACAGAGCCTAGGTCTATAAAGCCCGAAGGCCACGTTTAGCATGTTGGTGAGTATTAGGTGGAAAACGGAATCAAAATAGTGATGGGTTGCTAACCGCATTGCCTATTAACATGACTCCTCGGAATTTTGCCCTTTCCCTCGATTAGCTTTTACAGTCTGCGCGGGAAGATAAGCAGCTGGTACAGTCAGCCACCGAGATACCTGATCCCGCCCTCTACCTATATCTTGGATTTTCTTTTAAACAAAAACTAATATTGACATCATCATCATTTTAAGTAGGTGTCACGGTCAATCGACCATGCACACCCTGGTGTCAGAGTTCTTCGGAACCGCCTCACGGCCTCTGACGTGGTTCCTTTAACGACTACCAGATGGCAGCCGGAACCACCAGCTTAACGTGCCTTCCGAAGCACGGAATCATCTTTATTATCAGACAATCAGGTGATTCAAGCCTGCAATGTCCTAACCAAACTGGAAACAACTAAACAAAGTATGCTTCCGGTGGGAATCGAACCCACGACCCCCGGGTCAACAGGCAAACGCCTTAACCACTGGACCACGGAGGCTGTTTGACATGAAAATGTATATTCAGAGAGACTTTAATTAAGACTTTCTGAATATACATTTTCATAATATTATTTTTGGTTTAAGAGAAAATTCAAGATATAGGTAGAGGGCGGGGTCAATTATCTCGGTCGCTGACTGTATATTCTACGTTTTTTCTTTTCTGCCAAACCAGCATGGAATTAATTTAATTCTAAAGATTAAATTCCTCGTTTCCGTGATCCAGTGAGTCAATTAATGTTTGAATTCCTTCGTTAGTGTCAGTGGTTGTTTACTCAGCGTCACGGCGCTGTGTGGAGTCGCGGTGAATACACGCCGGTGAATGACGGTGACTCGGCAATTAATACTAGCACAAACAAACAGTTTGCAGCGAAGGTGTTCAACACGCTGGCTAAATTAATCCTGGCAGTTGAGGAGCGAAATTTTAAAATTTAAATAACGGGACTTACGGAATCCTAAGGCTCCAGAGACGTCTGTTATTATGTACTAGCTTTCGCCCGCAGCGTCGTTGGTTCGGAAACAGTAGTTTTTTCCGGGATAAAAGGTAGCTTATGTCGTTCTCCGTACTCCAGCGAACTTGTATACAAATTTCATGATAATCGGTTCAGTAGTTAGGGTTCAGGTATTACGTAAGCAATATTATTATCAGTTATTTTTAACCCCCTCTTCCCCCTTGTCAGCAAAAGTAAGAAGAGCTCTTCCCCCATCCCCCAAAGCTTACGTAAACATTGGTATATTTTTACAAAATTATATAATAACTAGCTGTTGCCCGCGGCTCCGCCCGCGTTAATGTCGTTCCCTTGGGAACAGTAGAAATGATAAAATTTCCATAAAAACCCCTGCCCCTTTGCTTTTTCCCCTTAAGGGGGAATTTAATACATTTCACCTGCATATATCTTTAGCCCTTAAGGAGGGGATTTTGCCCATTTCACCTACACAGATATTTTTTTATTGTAATGGAGAACTTCATATTGTCATATTTCTAAGTAAATAAAACAAATCCATACAAACTTTACCCCACCTATTCTACCCCTTCAAGGGGAAATTTCGACCATTTTAACTACACAGATCTTTTTAATTGTAATGTAAACATATATACTTATTTTTATACTTCTATGTCCAGAAATGAGAAAATTTCCATACAAACTTTACCCCCTATTTACCCCTTCAAGGGAGAATGTTGTCTGGTTCACCTAAACAGATTTTTTTAATTTTAATTGAGAACTTGCGTACCTACTTTCAAACTTCTAAGTCCAGAAATGAGAAAATTCCATAAAACTTCAACCCCTTTGATTATCTAAAAATCCTTTCTTAGTGCTCATTTACATCATAAAAAGAATCCCTGTGCCAAATTTCAAGTTTCTGCGCACAGTAGTTTCGGCTGTGCGTTGATAATATAAGTCAGATTTGCCTTTGGCCCGCGGCTCCGCCCGCGTAAGTGTCGATTTCTCAGGAACAGTAGAATTACCCGGAATACATTAGTTTATGACTTTCAATGAAACACCTTAATATTGAATTTCAATTGAATAACTTCAAAAACGGAAAGTTTCATACTAACTTTGCATCCCCGTTATATCCCCTTAAGGGATGATTTTTGAGAAAAATATTTTACTCGTGTTTCATGCCTTTTAGTAAAGAACCTTCATACTGAATTTCATTCGACTAACTTCAAAAATGGCAAAGTTTCATGCTTACTTTTCACCCCTATTTTACTCCCTTAAGGGATGATTTTTGACTAAAATATTTTACTCGTGTTTCATACCTTTCAGTAAAGAACCTTCATGCTGAATTTCATTCGAATAACTTCAAAAACAACAAAGTTTCATACTAACTTTGCAACCCGTTTTTCCCCCTAAGGAGATAAATTTCCAAAAATCCTTTCTTAGTGCTCCCCTACGTTATAAAAGGAACCGCTGTGCAAAATTTCAAGTTCCTAACCCTTATAGTTTAGGCCCTGCGTTGATATGTCAGTCAGTCAGCTTCTCCTTTTTTTTTAGTATGGATTACTATGGATAGTATGGATAGGTATAATGCTGTCGTATAATGATGATGACTTTGGATTTTAATTTTCTTATGTCACTTATTATTTTATTTTATTTTTGCTATATTTTTGCAGGCAAACTCATGCCTTGAGTTCATTCAAATGACGATAACTTTTTTTTTAATGAACCGATTTTGATGAAACAAACTTTAAATGTTAAACTGAGTTAAAACAAAGCAATTGTTGAAAGTTTGAAGTAAATCGGTTCAGTATTTTCGGAGATAATCGTGATCATACATACAGACAGACAGACAGACAGACAGACAGACAGACAAGAAATTCTAAAAAATTTTTTTTGCTTTCTATTATTCTTTTTAAGTGTCCCTCTATCCATTTCAGTCAAAAATTCGAACTGTACAGACAAAATAATTTTACTGTTTTATTATATGTATAGATAATATAATAATAATATGTATTTATTCAGATTTCGAAGATCCATAATATGTTAGTAATACAAAAGACTTATGCAACTATGTTAGTATATTTTTAAAATGAATGAATTTAAAAATGAAATTAAATATATGAAATTAAATGAATAAAATTAATAATTCATGTACCTGCCAGAGATGTCAGGCGGCCGACCAAACATTGGACGACTATGATCTTCCGTCATGTTCATCATCCGCCCGAGACCCCTAAGCAAAGGCGCATGCGGATCATCTGCTACTACTTTCAGAATGCTGTTGTCACTGTCCCGCACCCTTCTCACTATTGATGCAATTTTTTTGCGTATGATAGCGTAAAAGCCATCTGTTTGGTTTTCCGCGAACATACCGGACGCGCTACAGTAGCGAGGAAGATTCAACAGCACTCTGAAAATTTTATTATATTGTATGCGCAGGGCATTAAGCGACGCTTTGGTGTATTTAAGCCACAGAGAGCTCGTGTACATACAATGTACAACAAAATATGCTTATTTTTTTTTTGCAAAATGTTTTTGGCGTTATCAGCCATCACGGTGCTGAAACAGAACTTAGTTTAAATAATCGTGGTCTTCACTAATAACTTGCACATTAGGACGATTGCTTATCAGAAGCACTTGCATCTGTAGGCGAGTGCGGGACGCGCGGCGGAGGGTCCCGAACTTCAATAGCACGTGAGTGACCCGTTTTTATAATGCCTTTATCTCACGTTAGTTTGAATATATGCTTCTGATAATTAACCGTAAGTACTTAAGTTAACCATAACTTCATCATCATAATCATCAGAACTTTTTAGTCTCCACTGCAGGAGTATGATCCTCTCTGTAATACCGTAGCCATACTTGGACAGAGCAGACAGAGGATTTGACCTACACTCTCCTCGCTGGCCAGACGGGTTGGAGAGGTCTCATTGATGTTTATCAGCTTTGTTTACCTTGTATTTCCTAAGTCGCCTCTTACGACCTCTATGAGAAGACTAGGAGTGGTCCTATTCTACTCTGCCGAAAACCACACGGCTACTTAACCAACTTTAACTTAAGTCAAGGAAACGCGTTACGTATGCATGCGTTTTGTTTTAGGGTCATTGTGATGGCGAAACATTATTAAATAACCAAAAGTGAACGTCTACATGTTTAATGGGAGAAGACAAAAGATACCCTCAGCAAGTAACACGTGCAAACAGCGTAATGTATTTAGTGCTCGCGTAGTTTCGACTCCCTTTGTTGGCCGCAAACTCGCTTCCTCACAAACACGGTTATAGTAACGCTAATGCACGGAAGTTGCCAACAAACCTGTTAGCATGTACAATTAGTACAACAAACTCACTTTCGCATTTATAATATTAGTTAGGATATACTTATTTATAATTCTTTATACACGGCACATGCCAGGCGGCGTGGCGATACAAACGCGGATGGTCTAAACGCGTTGGCTACTTTAGATATTTTCATTTTTTAGGAATATTCAAGTGTTATTCGAAAAAGAAAAACATATGATGGCTGCCTTATCTGTAATGCAATAACAATCAAAAGTTTCAAGGTTAATTTTAATGTATTTGGTGAATAATGCTATTTACCGAGTAAATTAGACGTGATTTGGAGGCAACTTTGCAATTTTTTTCTATCGATAAAATTTAACGCAATCGTGTTTTTGAGTCATATAGTTACCAGAGTTAGTCCTGAACTTTGCTGCATTTTTATTTCAACTTGAGTATTTAATTATTATTGATATAACAGTCAATCATGCAAAGCAGTGTGAGGTAGTACGGGCCCTTAGTTACTTCCATGGTGGTCTGGGAGAAAAGAAAAAACGTAGAATGTGCCAGCTGCTTTTCGTCCCGCGCAGACCGTAGAAGGCGGTCAAGGGAATGGGTGAAAATCTAAAGAATCATGGCAATAGGCGATGCGGCTAGCAGTTCATCACTATTTTGATTCCGGTTTTCTTCACGCCCACCGTCACGCTAAACGTGGCCTTTCGGTCTTATGACTTTAGGCTCTGTCTACCCCGTACGGGATAAAGACGTGATAATATGTATGTATGTACTTAAACAGTTATAATAAGAGCTTCCATTTAAAAAATTGATATAACATCGACCTAGGATTTGACCACAGAATTTGAACCTTGTCATTTTCGAAAAAAGCTTTTGTTCGATGATGATTGTTTGTATAACACCGTGATTGTAAATTTATTGAAAATATTGTAGTTCATATTTTAAGTTTTCATTCCAAGAGATGTTTAGTTGATCTTCCAGAATGGAGACATGAGGGCTTAACGCCGTGAGTAACGCATCACACCAGTCAACACCCCTGAGTCGATCGCACAGATGTTGCTTCTTTTGCCGGCAATAATCGTCGGCTAGTTTGAGTTCGGCCCAGGGGCCCAGTTATCATGATTATGGCAGTTATTTGACCCTTGAAATTAGCCCAGCTCAATACAGCCATATTTCAATCTCATATCACACTAAATTCTCTTTTAAAATGCTATAGTACCACCTCCGGCCAAAACCTGTTCAAGGCCATATCATTATATACATTGATTTTTCGATGAACAGGTTCTGGATGGAAACCTCAACTTCTCCAAAGAGCTTTATGTGTTGGATCTTTATCCCCACGCAAGTCTCTGAAAGAAGTTTGTAATTTAGGTGCGAATTACGAAGGTGTGTGAAGAACATGCTGAGGCGTGAGCGTACGCAGGCGCGAAAAGCTGAGGCACGAATGAACTGAGGTGCGAAGTGCTGAAGCGCAAATGAACTGAGGTGCGAAGAGCCGAGGAGACACGGGTGTAAAACCCGTGTATCGTAAAGAGATATAATGATAAAAGCGGACTCTAAACTTTCACGCACCACAGCTAAGGATGTGAACGCGAAAACGCTCCGATGATGATGATGATATAAGCCGATGCAACGGAATTGAAACAGTAAACAAAGGCCGGCAATGCCCCTGGTGTTGCAGTTGTTCTTATGCGCGTGATCGCTTACCATCAGGTGATTCGCTTGCCGTCCTATAACATAAAGAAAACGAGGCTGGCAATTAGGTAGTACAAAAATTAAAAGTAGTTTCGACATCCTTTGTTGTGCTCACACTAACCGCCTTACAACACAATAGGTATGCTAATGCACGGAAGTTGCCGACAGAGCTATTAGTAACTACATCAACTGGTAGATATGTATTTCTACATAGCGTCTTAATTATAGTAGGGGAGCCCAAGAGGGGATTTTGGGATTTACTCGAGCACGTCAGATTAAATTATGAGGGATACCTCGGACACAGTATAAAAACTAACGAGCAAATTAGCAGGCCTTTGCCAATATATTGATCTGCTTTGGATACTATTCTATTATTAGTAAGTAATTGCAATGTTAAACATTTTGTATTAGCGTAAGTCAAAGAGATGCAATGACGGTTGCCGTGACGCAGTGGTTTACACGCCATCCTGCTATAAGAGAAGCTCAAAATTGAAGTCCCTATGCGGGAAAATACTGACACTTCATTTACATAAGTATTAGTCTGCGGCTCTGGTGCTATTCAAAGAGGATGCAAGGCGATAGGCTGTAAAAACTTTCCCCAAATCATATTACAGCGAACCCGACACATCACAGTTGAGGATGCAACCGGGAAACCACGCAGATGAGGAGAAGGAGGAAGTAAGGCACAATTAAACGAGCTTGGCCAGTTCAGGGCGGCTCATGAGCTAACTTTGGCAATTTCGTGCAAATTCGCGGACCTATGCAAATATCGCGACCCGCTTTGTTATGGAAATATTGAACAAACTGCTAATAGGTGTAATGCTATTAGAAGTCGTCATATTTTTTAAACGTTAATAACAAGTTAATATACTATTATAAGATACATTACAGTTTAGGATTATTTCACTCTAATCTGAGCGGAGAAACGGCTCAAATTAGTGAAGGGGAAAGAAAGATAATTACAGAAGCTTGGCCCAGTGCGGTCTGGACTGTTCGACCGAACGGTTCAGGAGTTAACTACGGTAATGTCTATGCTATGGAGATAAATAAATATATACGGACAAATCACACAGATTGAGCTAGCCCCAAGGTAAGTTCGAGACTTGTGTTATGGGATACTAACTCAAAAATACTATATTTTATAACAAATACGTATATAGTAAACATCCAAGATCCAGGCCAATATGAAAAAGATCATTTTCCATCTTGATCTGGCCGGGGATCGAACCCGGGCACTCTCGTGTCGCAGGCTGGCGTATTGACCACTGCGCCACAGAGCTCGCCAATCGGAGATCGGAGATTGTAGAGTTGGTAGGAGAAATTGTTGTAAGAAGTTATAACATGGCATATAAATAAAGCTGCCGAAAAAGTGTGACCCGGATACGGAAACTCTAATACCATCATACCACAATTAATTATATTATATGACATTACAATGCTCGGTTTGATATTAAAATCCTACCGGTAACGAATGTTTTCATCACACATTTTCGATTCAAAACATTAATATTTATACAAAAAATTTGGTTGTCTGTAAAGTTGGTTTACTGGCGATAATTTTACGTGATAACAGTGGAAGAGAGATAGATGCGTCACAAGCGGAATGCTTAGGCCGATCGTGCCTCTCTATCGCTTGTTCCATGCTCTCGCACACGCACGAAAACGTGTCACTTTCCGTGTGCAAGGAAAGTGACACTTTTTCGTGCGTGCAACCAGCGTTTATTGATTTATAAGATGTTATCACGTCACACTACCTCCCTGTTCCAGCGGTTAAGGCGTTTGTCTGTTAACCCGGGGGTAGTAGGGTCGATTTCCACGGGAAGCATACTTTGTTTAGTTGTTTCCAGTTTGGTTAGGACGTTGCAGGCTTGAATCACTTGATTCTCTGATAATAAAGATGATTCCTGCTTCGGAAGGCACATTAAGCCGTTGGTCCCGGCTGCCATCTGGAAGTCGTTAAAGGGACCACGTCAGATGCCAAAAGGCGGTTCCAAAGAACTGTGACACTAGGGTGTGCATGGTCGATTAACCGTGACACCTACACGAAATGATGATGATGATAATAATAATAATAAATAATAAATATATATATATATATAGGGACAAATCACACAGATTGAGCTAGCCCCAAAGTAAGCCCCATGATCACGTCAAAAAATTTGTTTTCGAATTGGAATCTAATCCGAATTTCTCAAACGTAGTTTAATGATCTTATACTTAAAAAGGCCTGAAAAATTATAACTGAAAAAGCAAAGAGAAAGTCTTTAAGTGGCGTAAAATTGTCCATCGTGAAGTGACCCGCGCCATTTTTCGGCGACGGTCGACGAAGATTAACGGCGACGGCGACTGCAATTCAAGCTATTGATCAAACGCTGACCTAGATCAAACAACACCAAACCCAGTGGATGTAAGCTGAGTGCTACTTGCAACGGAAGCGGAACGAAAAGTATAAGCCTAAATAGATATTTTAAAGTGTTCAGAATTATCACAAGATGAACAATAACAAGTTCCCTTTTCTACATTTAAGTGTTTTAATAACAATAATAATAATAATAATCATTTATTTCAGGCTTCCTCATTCTTTTACAAAATATGGCCCATATAATATATACCTTAAAGACTAACATACATGTAATATAAAAACTCATCATCATCATTTCGAGTAGGTGTCACGGTCAGTCGACCATGCACACCCTGGTGTCAGAGTTCTTCGGGACCGCCTCTCGGCCTCTGACGTGGTTCCTTTAACGACTACCAGATGGCAGCCGGGACCACCGGCTTGACGTGCTTTCCGAAGCACGGAATCATCTTTATTATCAGACAATCAGGTGATTCAAGCCTGCAATGTCCTAACCAAACTGGAAACAACTAAACAAAGTATGCTTCCGGTGGGAATCGAACCCACGACTCCCGGGTCAACAGGCAAACGCCTTAACCACTGGACTACGGAGGTTTTTACGGTCAATGAAATAAACTCACATACATGCATGACTCTAAAAACATAACACTCCTTTTTGGGCAAGAGTGTAATAAATAAATGCTCTCGCGGACAGCTATACGGCTTATGTTTGCTTGAACGCATCGTGCGCTTGCGTACCGCCACATGTGTAACCATTCGTAACGAAAGGAGAGTTATGGAGTTTAGCAGTGCAGCCCCTGGAAAGCGAGCGAGCCTCAGTTAAAGTAGACTTAAAAGTAGCTTGGCCATCGTCAGCTATCTATGTGAAACGTTATTAAGTAATCCGTGGTAATATAGAGCAGTTTGATCTAATTGTTCAAAAGATGTTGAAATGGATGAGTAAACCTGCTTTACCCATTCTATATCGCGTTTACGAAATGCAGCTAGTTAAAGCCGAAATCGGTTATATATCTCTAAAACATATCAATACATAGTATAAATCACAGTCACTTCCTGTCTCTATGTATTAGGGTAGATCATTTTTCAAAATGTTTGAAATCTTTAACAGATGTGTGTGGATTTGGTGCCAATAATGATAGTGATAACGTAAAAAATATTTAAAAAATATCAAATAAGAGTAAATGCCTCCACAATGCTCCCAAAAATAATAAAAATATAAAATTTTGTTGTTTCTTATTTTAATAATAAAAACATCTTTTACCTTTCACAGTTATTTTAAATTTAAAGAAAAGAGTATGTTATATACTAATAACATAAAATAACTTAAATTAAATATTAACTGTAGCTTCTGAAAATTTATTAAAAACATAAAAATATACCAAAATTATAGGACTTTTACGTCTTTTTTACTCTCAAATTGAGGCATGAATTCTATATTCTATGCGTTTTTTTTTAAATCAGTCTTCTTATTGGTTCACACTGAAACAGATGCTTCAGTTACATATAACTTTCGATAGCTTGAGTGTGGCATGGTAATTTATTTATCTTCACTAACACTTATGTAAAATATTCGAATTTTTAGAGAGAATTGACATCTTAATTTAATATTTTTTTTATAGCCAATACTTTGATGTAGTGGCGATCATCAGCCAGCGTTGCCAAGATGATGTTTTTAAGATTTGACTAAATATTGTACCACTGGAAGTGTTTCACAATTATGTAAGGCTTTTCCGATTTCTCCTGTAAAACTTCTTGATCCTGTTGTAGTCCCGTGCAAATGTTCGAACAAGTGGCGAGGTAAGAGATCGTTGTCGTGCAATTGGCATACGCACCACTGAAGAGAAGGATCTAAAAGCACTTTCAATCTTTCAATTTTACCAGTCTTCCAACCAGGATTGACTGCAGTCTCATCACAACAATTTGTACCAAGTATTTTTCAGTGAAATAGTTTTCGCGTTGCCGATTGTCGGTGTAAAGTATCCTATATATTGATAGCCTTGCTCTTTTATCAAGCTTACATGCCCTTATTATAGACGTCGATTGTCTGTAAACGTTAACGTATTATCCTCATGTCCATCGAAAACCAAACCAAAAATTTCAGTTTCATTATTAATGGGCATAACTTCAACCTTTCTTTATCCCTGAGTCGGTGAATCCTATTCCCGTCGATGATGTGGGATGTGTCTATTTCGATTCTCATTCCCAGTGCTTGAATAGTAGCAGAAACAACTGCTGCCCCTGCCTGATCAGAAACTTCATATCTATCTAGAGTTAGCGCAACATTAATTAACTCTCATTCAATGTCCTTAAAAGAAATGTGCGTTTTTTTTTTCATAAATAGGACCATTTTTTCGCTACTTTGTTTTATAACATTCTTGTATTTGAATTTTCGAAAAACATTGCAGTGTTTTTAATATTGGCAAATATTTTTTTAACGCAGTCTTTCTACCTCGTAGTCACAACAAATATGTACGATATATCATCTTTGTACACAGGCAAAAGATTATATGGTAAATAGCGTGCAATACCTAATACTGGACAAGTAAATGAACTTTTTAATTTCATAATTAAATTAAAAGATGCATACCACAAATTACGAATTGATTTATTAAAAACTTCATGCCACTGAGTGTTCACTATGGACTAAAGTCAATACTCGCGTTTTGTAGCGTCACCGCAATGTTTTAGAAACTTTATCCACCTCAATTTTTATCGTTATATTACCAGTTTTTTTTTTACATTTTGCTCAAAAAACAAACAGTTATACTGAACTGTTTTAAATGATTATTATTTATCACTAATTTGAATATAAACAATAAATTACGATGTAACTCTATACAAGATTTTTTTAAAGTATTAAATTGCTTTGTGGAGGCGCTTATTAACGTCAGATATTTTTTTCATTATTTTTCCCGGAAACCTCTTTATATATGGCATTAAAATTGCACCCATCGTTTTAAAAAATTAAGATTTTTATTTCCCCCATACATTAGGCGATCCACCCTACTATGTATGCTTAGATCTTTAAAACTATGCAACGGATTTTGATGCGAATTTTTTTTAATAGATAGAATGATCAAGAGGAAGGTTTAAAATATTGTAAGTATTTGGCTACGCCAAACATCTTCTCATTTCCACAAGTCACATAAATTGTTGCTAGAGAAATCTCATCTAGTTTTATCCGCTTGGAATCTTTCTACTAAAGTTAAATTCCAGACTCGTCAAAAGATTAGTGTCCGAAAAAGTCTGAAAGCGGCATAAAATTGTCGATAGTGTCTTTTTGGCGCCGCTCGACAAAGATTAACGGGGTTCAGCAGACGACTGTACTTCACAGCCATTGATCACCCACTGACCCAATAAAATCGGCACTTAAAGAGTTGGGAGCAAGCTGAGGACCATTTGAACATCGCTCGTCGAAGTGGTGCATAGTAGATGAATAGTTATATCATTGAAACTGACGTGAGTTATACACATTGCGCTCTACTCTTCTATGTATGAAAGAAGCATGGAGGAGCTCGAGATATTTTATGGCTGTTGCAGCCACCCATCCCAGTGGGAACTGCGTCCGGGGTACACACGTAAGCACTAATAATGATCAGACTCACCATCTTCTATACTAAAACATCTTAAAAAGTGGGTTATCACGATTATTAAAGACAGCCTAAAATCATTACTGCTCCTTTGCGAGTCAAAATGTTTTATATATAATAAAACGTTGACCTACTGATGTCTATACACAAGGCGAAATCGGGCGTACAGAGAAAAATGCTGTGACGTAGCGCGGGTCGCTGGACATCGGACAATTTGACGCCACTTTGAGGCTTTCGGTCCATTTTCATATGGTGTTATTAAATTTTTGGGCTTTTAACCATTTCATTTTCACTATTCATTAATTTTTCTTAGCAATATAATATTGCCAATACGCCTGCCAAGCGTGGTAATTGGCAGACGCTTCCGACGCTGCCACTCATCGGATTTTAAGAAAATCATCATCATCAATGCAGGCGTTGGAAGTCCACTGCTGGACAAAGGCCTCTCCCAAGGATTATTCGTTCCATGGGAGGATATTACTATGCTCACTACGCTTAGCAGGAGGGTTGCTGAACGCAGTTCTTTTGATTCCCACGGGAAGCATACTATGTTTAGTTGTTTCCAGTTTGGTTAGGACATTGCAGGCTTGAATCACCTGATTATCTGATAAGAAAGATGAGCCCATGCTTCGGAAGACACGTTAAGCCGTTGGTCCCGGCTGCCATCTAGTAGCCATTAAAGGAACCACGTCAGAGGCCGAAAGGCGATTCCGAAGTACTCTGACACCAGGGTGTGCGTGGTCGATTGACCGTGACACCTACTCGAAATTATGATGATGATGCCTATCTGAAACATTTTTAAGTTGTTTGTAAATTTTTATTGCACTTAAACAGAAAGAGATTATACAAAACAGGGATACTACACACAGATTGAGCTAGCCCCAAAGTAAGTTCGAGACTTGTGTTATGGGATACTAACTCAACGATACTATATTTTATAACAAATACATATAGACATCCAAGACCCAGGCCAATCTGAAGAAGATAATTTTCCATCTTGACCTGGCCGGGGATCGAACCCGGGCACTCTCGTGTCGCAGGCTGGCGTGTTGACCGCTGCACCACGGAGCTAGCCAAAATGATGAATGGAGGAAAGCAAGTAGCAGCTCAGGGTGCCGGCCGTGCGTACCAGATTCCATACATGCAAACACCGGGCAAGCAGTTGACGATGACACACCTGCCCTTTATTTAAGTAACTAAAGATATTGTATTATGTACATGTAGTAGGTACTTCACAAATCTCCGTGAATCTCACGTGCGGTATTCATCAAAGTCACTAAGATCTCAGCCGTAATGAAATAATACTTGAAACTTCTGGCGCACGCTGCGTCTGTACATTTAACGTTTACACCCAAGATAGACCTCTGTTCTCGTTTCTAAATATTCTTCCATTACATAAACTGAGGGCTTTTCATATGGATTTTTGGAATACATTTAACAAATAGGTTACAAGAGGTTGTCATTTATTTCTCCAGAACCGAAGACAAATAATTACTTAAATGGTAATCCATTAAATAACTTTTTTTATTAGGTTCCATTTCTGGGCAATATCCTTTTTGCTCTATCTCTCGCATTTTTATAAGTCTCCCGTCAGAAGGTACCCATGAAATTATTTAAAAACCTACTATTTGTTGTTATAGCGGCAACAGAAATACATCATCTGTGAAAATTTCAACTGTCTAATTATTACAGTTTATGAGATACAGTCTGTTGACAGACAGCGGAGCGATATTAATAGGGCCCCGTTTTTACCCTTTGGGTACAGAACCCTAATTATAACGAACTATATAATATGAAAATTAAATATGTACTGTACAGTCAGGTGCAGATAAAAATGTCCCCTCTAACAATAGATTTTAAATTGTAGGGGTCACATTTATCTGCCCCGACTGTACATTTTAATTTTAATTCGTCATATTTTGTTTAATTGCCATGAGTGACTAGTGTTATACTATGTAAAAAATAAATTGAATTAACGGAATTTTATCAATTTTCTTTAATATTTTAATTCATCAAGGGTGCTACAACTCGGTCGTACAAGATTTAAACAAAAATATTTTTGTTAATACTTCCGGCGATTCAATTTGAGTAATTCTTCTCCCGGTTTCGATATTTATTCGCATTTATTTCAGCGCCAATTGTATCCAGGAAAAAAATGTGCTGAAATTTACGTAATTATTTACGTTGTTGTTACAAAATGAAGGTATATTTTTTTAATGTTGGTAGAGTGATGTTTTCCAATATTTGTTATTGTAATTTGATATTTTTTGAATACTTCTATTTCATATAATGGTGCGATAAAGTGTGTATTCAACATCAATAATATAAATATAAAAATAATATTTTTCTGTGTGCTATGATTTGAGGTCCTTCAAAAGGCGTGTACAGGTATTTTAAAAGTCGGCAACACATCAGCACCTCCTCTGGTGTTGCAGATGTCCATGGGCGACGGACCACTTTCCATCAGGTGGCTCGTCGGCTCGTTCGCCGTCAAATATACATAAAAATAAAATATTCTCTCACAAACGTTTAAAAAAACAAGTAAAATATCACATAAGTGCTCTTTATTTAGCGGTAGATTTTATATTTCTTTTTATAAACTGTATATTTTTTAAATAAAATACTTTAATACGGTATTATCGCGTATATAATACATAATGTAATATACGCGATAATACCGTATTAAAGTGATTGTATTTAAATGTGTAACAATCGCGAAACCATCAGAAACCAACTATATTATTAATTATCTATTTCCTTTCATATATAAATGTAATATATTAAAACATAAAAAGTAATTCGGTTGGAAGCAGTATATTTGACATCATCATCAGGTCTTTTTAGTCTCCACTACAGAAGCACGACCCTCTCTGTACTACTAGAGCCATACTTGGCCAGAGTAGCTAGAGGATTTGGCCTACACTCTCCACGCTGGCCGTCTGGCGGGTAACATCTATGAGACCTCTCCAACCCGTCTGGGTTGGAGAGGTCTCATAGATGGTTATAAGTTTTGTTTAGCTTGTATTTCCTAAATCCTTCTACGACATCCACGGGAAGACTTGGCATGGTCCTATTCTACTCTGCCGGATACCACACGGCGCATATTTATTATATTTGACATAAAAATCTATATTACACGCTTTTTATAAGTTACACCTGTATGTTTGCTTGTTTGTTTGTAACCGACTTCTTTGAACTAGATTTTGACCCACTTTTACGGTCAAATTTAATTAAAATTGTAGACTTATCAATGACCGATGACAATAAAATAATTTGATAAAAGTGTGTTCTCTAATTTGTTTGAACTATTATTTATTATTCAATAAATTATCAGATTAGACTCAATGAAAAAGTAGTAGACAGAACTTAAAGCTTACCAACTAAAAACTCATACTTAGAGTATCATATGAAAATAATCTTCTAGTAAAAAAGATGGATTAAATAAATCAAATAAGAAATCCCATTTCTCTCAGACATTCAGGTAATAAATAAGATTATAACGCCACCGCTAAGAAACCTCTTTATCAGGCTAGAGAGGTGAAGAGCAATCCAAAGTTCAGGCATTAGGTACCCGGAGCCACTAAAGGATACCTTCGGCTTAAAAGTTCAATGCTATCTTAAGCATAGATCAACTATCCCAATAGATGATAAATGTGCGCCAAAGTATGATTTTAAAAGATACTTTAAACAACAGCATGAAAATATATCATAATCAAAATTTAAGCATTATTTAAAGTCATACTGTTTATCAAAACACAGAAAAAATTACTACCACAAAATATTAATCAAATATATAAAATCTGAAGAAAAAAATATTATTAACTAGCTTTCGTCCGTGGCTCCGCCCGCGTCAATGTCGATCCCTCGGGAATAGTACTTTTTCCCTGGATAAAAGGTGGTCTATGTCCTTCTCCGCACTCCAGAGAACTTGTATGCAAAATTTTATGACGATCGGTGCAGTAGTTACGGCATGAAAGCGTAACAAACAAACAAACAAACTCTCTTTCGCATTTATAATATTAGTAAGGATTTATTACCAATTGTCATTTAGGAACTCTCGTACGGAATAGTAACACTTTTCTACTCGTATTAAAAAAGTCCGTAATCTATTCCTGAATATAGGCAAGGGTAGATCCTTCAAGTTAAGGTTGAATTCTGAAATAGCCTGAAACACACTTGTGAATAGGAGTTGACTCGTCACGTCCAGTTTTTGTTATCATTGTTGTACTTAAGTGAGGCTTTTGTTACGGTGTCAATTAACAAAAGCCTCACTTAAGTTTTGATAAAAAAGGCAATATCTAGTTCCATTATCTATTTTAACCTGTCTCAATTGTTTTAACGATAATAATAACATTCCTTTAATCACGTTATTTAAGTACTCATAAGTGCTATTCCTAGAACTTTCCGTGGAAATGTCGGCTTTTGGATTCGGCTTTGAAGAATATTTTGCGAAAATCAAATATTTATTCAAAGGGTCGGTCGGCATTTCAATTATTTTAAGGCTATACCTACTAAAGGATTGTTTAGGGGTTTTAATATTTCTCTTGCGAAAGATTGATTAATACAAAATAAAAATATTTTACATTGTTTTCGCTAAGCAACATTATTATTTGCTATAAATATCTTGCTTACATTTTACTTTTCTCCTTAGGATAATTTTATTTATACTGTGAGGATGTATGAATATTTATTAAAAAAATACGTTTTCATACAAATGCTTGGCACTTACGTATGGTCATAATAAATAAAGAAATAAAATATGGTGAAAAAACTTCATGAGGACGGGATTTTTTCACCATATTTTATTTCTTTATTTATGAAGAGTATATCAAAATAGCATTGTAAATGCAAAATAAAAACACTTATAATGATACTTACGTACCTATGGGTTTTTTTTTCGAGTTCCAAGAATTGTTCAAATGAAAAGTTGTTTATTATGACGGGTGACCCTTTTCAAGGAATGTCGGTGATAATTCACAGACTAATATATAAATGTATAATATACATTCCTTTGATGTTTTTCTCTATTCTTCTTCTTGGTCGTTTTTCTCAAGATCCATAATTTGGCCAGGCCACAAGGTTCCATCTGTACTGAACCGATCTGTACTGGGCCAAGTGAATAGCAGCCTGGGTGCTGCACTTCAAGGCATCTAGAAGTGGTACCAACTGGTTGGTGGTTTACCTCTTACTCTTACTCCGGCCACGCGACAGATTAGTATCAGCTTTTCCAGATTATTTAGATTGCGTCGTACTACCTGACCAAAGGATGCAAATCTTCTTTAGATGACTTTACTGATAGATTATTTTCTGGTTAAGATTCTTTAAGGTTTAGCAAAGATCTGATTTATATAGAAAATATGATTTATGAAAAACAAAATTTTCCGCAACGCCAGGCAGCATCTCGGTTTGTGTAAAAATACAGCTAAAACCAATCATAACACACCATAGAAGGCAAGGAAAACAAAAAAGAATGTCTCGCAAAATCACCGCACTTTTGCACGCCATACGCGGCACAATACCATGCCACGTTACCTCGGCTCAACACAGCTCACAGAAAAAGGCGATAAGCAAAAGTCGAGTAAATTAAGAGTATATTATTTTTAGGTAGAAACTAAAATGAAAATTGTTGACGTTGTATTACATCTCAAGACTTAACAAAACATAAACTGTCAAAATTTATGATGCCGGATTTACGTCTATAATTCTAGTTTTTGACCTGAATCTTTTATTTTGTCTTCCACATAAGCAATAAAATATACTTGCTCTTAACACAAGGTTTCCTTCCAGTTGACTTCGACAACTGTGGCAAACCGTAAATTATTTTAAATTGACAACAGTTCCATACCTCCTAAATATAACATGGTGGCAAAATCCCAAAACATTTTCAGAATTTGTATGAAACATTATATCCAACAAAAACTAAAAAATATAGAATTGCCAACATACATTTTTTTTACTACTTACTGTCACTTGTTGATAATTATGAGGACTTCAGGGCCGAATTTTGCAAACAAAGCCGTTGCCAAAGGCTAGTCTATCTATTATGGCTAATGAAATGTACTTTCCTAACAGATAAATAGAAAAATCGACGTGTTTGCTTGATAAGGCCGAAAACAAGGTTTGTATCACCTCTCTTCTGATATTTAAAAGCTAAACTTATTTGCTTGCTGCCCTTTTTTCTATGATCTCAATTCTTATACATCCTGCGCCTGTATTAATTTCATACATGGCAGCACATCATTTCCGACATTAATTCGACATACGAACACACAATATGGACAACGAAGGAGCCAGCGGCCATAAAGGTCGAAATTAAAAAAGTCGTATTTATTTATTTTTTCATTACTTCGGGCCAGCCACGAGTTTTTACGGGTCAGTGAACTTGGGTTGACAATAAGAATGTATGTGGGGGAAATGTGGATATTTTTTCAGTTTACCTCAAACAGTTTTCCAGGTGTTTAGAAAAATAAATGAAATAATACCATTTATACGATATTATACGTTAATATAAAATATAAATTCAAAGATTTTTTTTTGTTTAAATGTGACGCGAGATAATAACATTATTTATATGTGAATTACGGGTTACTCACGTACGAAGTCAGCTACCAGGCAGTGCGAATCAGGATGACTCCGTGCGCGCGTCTCGGTTCACATTCGCCCTGAGTAAGACCTCCGGATGAGGTTGAAACATGTCGGCCTGTAGCTGACTTCGTAAACCCGTAATTCACAAAATCCTTACTATACTATACTATATACTTACTATATACTATATACTTAATATTATAAATGCGAAAGTAAGTTTGTTTATTTGTTTGTTTGTTTGTTACGCTTTCACGCCGTAACTATTGAACCGATCATCATGAAATTTTGCATACAAGTTGTCTAGAGTGCGGAGAAGGACATAGGCTACCTTTTATCCCGGGAAAAACTACTATTCCCGAGGGATCGATATTGACGCGGGCGGTGCCGCGGGCGAAAGCTAGTTATAAATAATTTAAAGATTTATTCAGAAAATAGACCTTTTCAGGCACTTTTACACGTCAATGACATTTAAATAAAACTTATTAAATTATATTCAAGTTATTAATTATTGTTCAAAAGCTACAAACTCTCGTTTCGGAACCGACCACTGCAGAGAAGAAGACGCCGAAAGAAACTCTTTTCAACAGTATTGGTCACCTACTTGCCGGAAGGGCTTTGTATGATTTTTTATATTTTTTTTGTTTTTTTTCTGATTTCATGTTAAGTATATACAATTACAACAAGTATGTTTCATTTTATGTTTAATTTTTCATAAACATCAAGTATAAATCTCTAAAACGCAAACTTAAGTCATACTTTTCCCTTAATTTTTTTGAATGTATTTTAATTGTTTTATATGCAAACATTCATATCGATCTCAGTGTTTTCCGGTTGCATCTTCAGCTGTGTTGCATCCGGTTGTATCGCAGCTGGCTGTAATAAATCATACGTCAAATTATGTGACAGTTTTCATGGTGTCACATAATTTGACGTATGATTTATTACAGCCAGCTGCGTGTTGGAATCTAAAACTCCTTGGGTAGCTCCAGAAACAACTATTGATACTCGTAAAACAGACTGGCCTATTAACCACTAGGCTACGGGGGCTGTCTCAATAATAACAAATTGAACCCGTTTCCCATTTTAGCTAAATCGCACATTGAATATGCTATGCGGCCACGCTTCGCCGCTTGCGGTCCGCCTGCGGGATATTTGGGAGATCTGCGACGGCCACAAGCGGGACGGCCTCGGATACAATACATTTAGCCGTTTTTACATGGCTATCCAAAAATATAGCGTTATGTTTTCAGTTTATTCCATTATTACGAGTAATATTATAAAGGGAACAGACTTGATTATGTCTTTGTATGTTTGTTTTTAAAGATAAACTGAAAGAAATGTGACTTTGTTATGCTGATATTTAAAAGAGTTTTTGGACTATAAAGGTACTTTATTTCACGGATGTGCATATTTGAAGAGTCTTTCCACATATAAATGAAAACATATATCCATGTTCTCTATCTTTCGTCTTTCCCTACTTTAGCTAAATTGCACATTGAATATGCTATGCGGCCACGCTTCGCCGCTTGCGGTCAGCCTGCGGGATATTTGGGAGTTCTGCGACGGCCACAAGCGGGACGGTCATCGTAGTACCAGCACATTAAGCGGTTTTTCATTCAGTATATAGCTACTGCTCGTTTCATACATTTTAAATGGTTCTTCAGTCATACGTAAAATTTGAAGTAGAGCGACAGCGGTCTTGATCAGCAGGTGTTGCGCGACCAGTGTTACTCGTCGTTTTATTTGGAGGAAAATAAAAAATGATTTATTAGATTTAGACTATTTTACTAAAGGCACAACGCTCGTGGTCCGTGTCATTATAATAGACACATTTGTCGCTGCCGTCGGTCGTTGCTCTTAAACTTCAAAGTTTTATAAACATCTAGCGTTTAGATTTCCTCGTGCCGTTATTCCTTTATCAAAACGAGGTCGATGAAAACGGCAGAATATAAGTCAAATTAGATTCCAAAATCCCATGATATACGAGTTGGACTTTTCGATTTTGAGTTTGACATTTACATAAATGGCCATTTACTGCTTTTTTGCTAAGTACATCTGATCTGATGATTGCAAATCTTCAAATTTAAAACCACTTATTTATCATTGCATACATAGCATCACGTTTTTTCTTTGTGGAGTAGACATAACCCAGGTATTTAAAGCCTAAAAGCCACGTTTAGCATTTATCATAGTTCGTGTTGGTGTTACTACCTACTATTGTAGTTATACACAATATGTTAATAAACCCAGTCCGACCCTTGAAGGGGTGATTCAGCCCATCAATATGAACGACGTTTTTTTATGATACCAATGTTGGAAACACAATTTTTTTTGAGGTTCTCATACAAATTGACTGGACGGACAAACACTTTTGTATGGAAATGCCGAAATTTATTTGAGTTCCCAGTATAGTTCCCATATAAAAAGTTGTTCATATCGACGGGTTGAATCACCCCTTCAACGGTCGGACAGGGTTTTCTCAACATCCTTATCCTTACTAATATTATAAATGCGAAAGTGAGTTTGTTTGTTTGTTTATTTGTTTGTTTGTTTGTTTGTTTGTTTGTTTGTTTGTTTGTTTGTTTGTTACGCTTTCACGCCGTAGCTACTGAACCAATTATCATGAAATTTTGCATACAAGTTCTCTGGAGTACGGAGAAGGGCATAGACCACCTTTTATCCAGGGAAAAAGTACTATTCCCGAGGGATCGACATTGACGCGGGCGGAGCCACGGACGAAAGCTAGTTAATAATATTTTTTTCTTCAGATTTTATATATTTGATTAATATTTTGTGGTAGTAATTTTTTCTGTGTTTTGATAAACAGTATGACTTTAAATAATGCTTAAATTTTGATTATGATATATTTTCATGCTGTTGTTTAAAGTATCTTTTAAAATCATACTTTGGCGCACATTTATCATCTATTGGGATAGATAGCATTGAACTTTTAAGCCGAAGGTATCCTTTAGTGGCTCCGTGTACCTAATGCCTGAACTTTGGATTGCTCTTCACCTCTCTAGCCTGATAAAGAGGTTTCTTAGCGGTGGCGTTATAATCTTATCCCAGGAATACCTTTTATCCCAGGAAAAAGGTATTCTACTACTATTCCCGAGGGATCGACATTGACGCGGGCGAAAGCTAGTATTCTATATACTAATGTTAATATATTTACATGGCCATGAAACGGCACGCTAAGCTAGGTATGTAATGTGCTAAATTAGCAAATTAAATAATGATGATTATTGCTTTACATTTCCATAGACATATCACGTCCGATTATTAAGGGCTCCCATAAGTAGTTTGTGCAGAAAAACCGGCAACAAACTGCGTTACACTCGATAAATCTGTCTAACCATCTGCTAGTAAGCATGTTAGATTATTTCAATAAAGTTATCGCTATGATCCAACTTGGATAGCAACCCGATTTGGCAAGGCCCAAAAAGCATCTAGTTTTATGATTTTAACGTAACAATTATTAATATTGGTCTGTTCAACGATAGCCTGGACGAAAGCCTTGCCAAATCATAAGATATCATGGCTCATAATGGTACATAGTTCATAGTTCATGATTGAGAAGGCAGAGAATGGGCGCAGCCAGCCAAACTAAAAGGCGGTTTGAACTACGATTACGTCACGGTTTTTACTAGCTTGTTTATGGTTATACTTATGAAAACAGAATTATACATACATACATAGTACCTATCACGTCTTTTTCCCTTGCGGGGTAGACAGAGCCTAGGTCTATAAGACCTGAAGGCCACGTTTAGCATGTTGGTGGGCATTAGGTGGAAAACGGAACCAAAATAGTAATAAGTTGCTAGCCGCATCGCCTATTAACTTGATTCCTTGATGTCGGTATCTACGCCATGCAGGCTGCGATTACTAGGCTTCCGTACCAAAAGGGTGCCAAAATAAACCCCATTGTTTAATTTTTTTTTCAGTATTTTTATTATATTTATTAAAACAGACTGTTCATATAATAAAGAGAACATTTGAAGTTCAGCAACACACGTAATTTACTTAGTAAGCTGGAGATAGCGTAGGTGGTTGCACTTTTACGAGTATGTATATCACATGTTTTTTACAAATAAAAGAACTTGAACTTGTACACTTCTGTCAATATTGTGTTGTTAATTAATATTAGTTTTAAGTCTAAACGTGTTACCGTTTACTGACCCAAAAAGAGTAATTACTGAACGTACTTATAGAACCACGTTTTATCCGCCAGCCGACGAATTTATCTCGCCAAAGTTTTGATATTATTGTTGTACTGCATGTGTTCATATTCAATTTTGCCTAATATAATCCGGACAGTTGCCAAAAAAATGGATGCCTAAATTAGTTACCCTTCCTTCGACATAGTCGCCAAAAATTCAATAACGTATTTATTTTTATATTCGCGGATGCCTCACAATGTAATTGTATTGAGCCATTAGCGAGGCTTTCAGTCAAACATTTCTCTGAAATACTTTAAATAACAACATTACGTATAACGTACACATACGCTTTTCTATTCTAAAAAAAGATGAAGGAGTTTACTGTCATCCCCTTAATAAGACTATTCAAAAACTTCATATTTGATACTAGCCTGTGCTGTGAGCTTAAAATAACTGTAAATTTTGGTGATTAAACTATTAGGCGTTAGGGAATTCGTCAGCACTTTATTGCATTGTCTCTGTGGTTTAAGAATGCACTGTCCTAACCAAACTGAAAACAACTAAACAAAGTATGCTTACCGTGGGAATCGAACCCACGACCCCCACGTCTACAGGCAAACGCCTTAACTAGTAGTATGAAATAATGTGTCTTACGAATGTAAACAATGTAATCAGAATCCTTCAGGCACTTAGGGACCAAGTCTGGATTGAGTCGTCGTTCCGAAACGCTAGTAGTATTTCGATTTTCATATATTAAAAAAATATATATAAGAAATAAAAATACGACGTTCAAAAAGAGATTCCCAATTAAAATTTAAGTGAAATCAATATTTATTCAATGAAATGGCCAAATAATTAGGGCTTTGATGTAACCTCTACAAGCGAGAGCGTTCTATGATTATTCAAGCGATATAATCAGGTATAAGTAATATTATAATAAAGGTTCAACGCTAGTCAAGTAACCCAGGAACTTAAAATTAACAACGAAATATCCGTAATAAGGGCGCGTGAACATTTTCTCAATTACACTAAGGCGATTCAAATAGTCGTTCGATGGAATGGCCAAGTAATTAAAGCTTTGATGTGGCCTCTAGGGACCGGCGCTTTTTGATTTGCGGAAAATTTTATTTGAATTGACGTTTTTGACGTGACCTGCGGTTAAGTGGTTGTTTCTTTGTACATACATACATAGTATCACGTCCTTTTCCCTTGCGGGGTAGACAGTCCTTAGGTCTTTAAAATCTGAAGACCACGTCTGGGAAAAATTCCTGGAAAAATATACAATCGGAAAAATATTCGGGTTTTTTCATTTAATACATTATACGGCTGCCAAACTTGGTCTCTACGCAAAAAAGAAGTAAATAAGCTTGCTATACACCAAAGGAAAATGGAGAGGAGTATGCTGAGTGTAAGATTATCGGATAGAATTAGAAATGAAACGAAAGTCAAAAATATCTGACGTACTTGATAAACTAAGAAATCTGAAATGGAAATGGGCAGGACATATATGTAGAATGGCAAACGAAAAATGGACCAAAAACTTACTGAATGGGTACCCAGAGAAGGAAAGAGAGGAAGAGGTAGACCAATGAAAAGATGTGAAGATGTATTCAAGGAAAGATGCGGACCAGGATGGAGGAGACAAACCAGGGACAGAGAGAATTGGAGGAAACTGGGGGAGGCCTACGCCAGAGAGGCGACTGTCGCAAATTTATATATAACAAATACTCGTAATGATGCATGCAATAAATAAACGGAATTGAATTTAATAATATATAAAATAAGATTAAAAAAATAATTTATTGATAATTGTACAAATTTAATCCTAATAATTTACATTTTACTGAAATTCAATTTGCATTTGTGATAGAATGAAGGCTATTTTTATTTATTTTAAATTACATTATACCTACACCTAAGTGTAGAATTAGCAAAATCTTTTGGCATTTAAATCTTCTGTTATTCACATTGCTAGACAGGGAAAACGTGGTTTATTTGTTAGAATTAAATATAAAAAATTGTCGTCTGTAAAGTCGGTACGTGTTATCGTACCTTAGCTTTTATACTGATATTGTTTTCTTTTCTCAATCCAGTTGAAAATAAAATTGGTGAGACTAGGTATAATTAATTTAATAAAAAATCTAAATTCAGATTGATGAAATCTAAAAATGTAATCAGTTTTTAATAAATTATATCTTCGAAAGAAATTTGAATTATTTTCATCAGCGTACCGACGGCATTAAAACGAAAATACCAAAATACTTTTATTTCGTTCTGTTTGTTAATCAAAGTCGAGTATTTACCTAATTTGAGGCCGTCGGGTGGTGGATATTTATAATGAAGTACCAGAATAGATTGTACCCCTACAGCGGGAAGATTTAAATAACCCTTTTGAAGGGCATTGATTCAAAGTGGCAGTTGTACCGACAATGTAGAATTGGTATGTTAAAAAACAAAACGCATCTTCATCATCAAAATCAGCAGATAATCCTTACTAATATTATAAATGCGAAAGTGAGTTTGTTTGTTACGCTTTCACGCCGTAACTACTGAACCGATCATCATGAAATTTTGCATACAAGTTCTCTGGAGTGCGGAGAAGGACATAGGCTTTTTAACCCGGGAAAAAGTACTGTTCCCGAGGGATCGACATTGACGCGGGCGGAGCCGCGGGCGAAAGCTAGTTAAATATAAATAATTCGGAAGAAATATTCAAATAAGCAGTTACATAAATATTAAGCGATGACTGGTGGGCAGTTAGTGGTCAGTTAATAAATCGTTATTAGTTGGCAAGAAATCTCATTATAAATAATTCTTAAAAAATTATATTGGAGGTTTAAAACTCTATCTAACTATCGTCCGTAGCCAAGTTGTTGAGGGGCTGTGTCCCCCGCTTCCTTTATGAGTTTTTCTAATAGGCTAGTTTCCTGGGTCAAAATAATAACATTACAATAAGTCCATCAGTTAGATAATCAAAAAATATAGGACACGTATTGTTTCTTTTGTCAATTAAACTCTTCTTTTCAACTCGTCTCTTCCATTTATTGAAAAAGATAAAACGCGTCAAAGTTCATGAGTGGGGACTTGTGACGTCAAAGTGTGCTAAAAAGTATAGCAAACTATGACGTCACACGGAATTTCAAAAGGCTGTATCTTTATCATTTTATATTCAATCGACAAAAGAAACAATACGTATCCAATATTTTTTGAATTACTAACTGACGGACTAATTATATTTTTTTAGGAAACTAGCCTACCGGTTGGTAAGTACTCTGTGGCCTAATAATTTGTTTCACGTAACAAGATAACATAGCAAACCTTGAGAAATACAACAGAAGGGATAATCTTGTCTTCTAAGCTAGATCTTCATCTTAGATATCGTACTAGATGACTTAAGGACACAAGCATCTTCATCTTTCAAATTACTGGTCGAAAAAACTTTACCGCCTATTTTTGCGCATTTGTCTTTGAAGATCATATCCTGATGACCGAAAGATTAGGTTAGTTAGCCTGAGCTGACTTTCTACTTGAGCGTATTTTACACGGCTGCCATAAAAGGAAGTGTATTGATTTTAATGTTGTGTTCATGTATGCGAGTTTTTTTATTTATCTTCAACTTTTAAATGCCTCAAAAATTTTTGGACATAGCGGTATCGTAGGAAACATGAGTCTATGTCACTTGGATCCGAGGATTATATTATCTCTATGTTGGATCCCTTCCAAGTGACATACACTTATGCTTCCTACGACACCCCTTTGTCCAAAAATTTTTGAGGTTAATTTTAATATTTTTTGTGTTAGTATTTTTTGCATGTCACGGACAAGATATCGGGATAATATCGAAAAGTTCTTGGGAAATTGGTAACAGTGGAGAAAGGAAGAGCACGCCTTTGCGCAGCAAAGAAAAAAATACAGGCCATTCATGTTTTTATATTTTTGTTCGAAAGAAACTTGATGAATATTTCGATCAATTGAAAGATAAAATACCCATTTAACCTGCGAAAGAGCTTAAGAACGTATCTGAATCCTTTATCCGGGAAATAATAGCGTCCCTCTTTATTAGAAATAAATCCAGTATGGCCGCTTTTTATTTAGGCGCGGGTGCCTTTGACCGGAACCGAATGTTTTTATATGTTCCGCAATATGGCCGGGTGCGGATATTGAAGCTTTTTTGGAACACCCAAATATTGAATACCACTTTTTCTTGTAGCTTTAAACGTACCCAGTCATACATTTTAACTAATATTTTATGAAGAAAACGTTAGATTCTGTATTCAATTTTAAAAATTCTCTCATATGGGATATTTTAGATAATGGTTTCTGATGTTTTCGCGATTGTTACACATTTAAATAAAATCACTTTAATACGAAAACTTTACAGTTTTCATAGTGGCAGGTAGACTATCTGTCTACCTGCGACCATGAAAACTGTAAAGTTTTCGAAACGCTAAGTGTAAAAATAATGTAATATACGCGATAATACCGTATTAAAGTGATTTTATTTAAATGGATATTTTAGAGCCTAACTATGCCCTCCTGGAAATCCGGCAACGCTTCTGTCACACCCTGGTGTCACAGTTGTCTATGGCAGGGGCAATGGTGCAGGCAGTGGTGATCACCTACCATCAGATGCCTCGCTTGCTCGTTTGCCGTCCTATATCATAGATTGTAATTTACGTGGACCGAGTAGCACACAGAAGTAAACACAGTAGTGAAACTTTAGCCTTATTTTACCGTTGTCTGCACTGATAGAATCAACTACAGACTAGCATTGGCAGTTACGTTCAGCAAGCAATGCTGATTGCTGAGTTGGATCCTTTTTGACAGCACTGCACACAAATTATATTTTGGCGAGCTCCGTGGCGCAATGGTTAACACGCCAGCCTGCGACACGAGAGTACCCGGGCTCGATCCCCGGTCAGGTCATGATGGAAAACGATCTTTTTCAGATTGACCTGGGTCTTGGATGTTTATCTATATAAGTATCTATTATAAAAATATAGTATCGTTGAGTTAGTATCCTACAACACAAATTCACAACTAACTGTGGGGCTAGCTCAATTTGTGTGATATGTTCCTTTATATTTATATTTATTTATTTACATATTTGTCACATGAAAAAAACCTATTGCATTGCTCACTCTATTTTAAAATTGTGTTATTTCATGAAAAATAACAAAAGCAAAATAACATAATCAAGTTATTTCTCAATCCACCTTTTGCAGTAAAACATCCCATGGCGTCCCAGGAGTGGGGCAACAATAAATCCAGCCCTGCAAATAAAAAAGCCGTATTTGCCGGCGTCCGTCGGAGTGAAATAAAACAGCACCGCCGTGTCATAACTGCACGCGCACCGAATTCAGGATGAGCAAAGTTGTACAATATTTAATTTACCTGCTGTTTGAAATAAAACATTACAACTACGTAACTAAGGATGCTTTAAACTCGTCTATATATAAAATATACATACTGTCGCGGACATTTTTCTAGTTCGTTTAAAGAGGAATAATTCTTTATTACACATTTTTTGGGTAACTTGAACCGTTTACGAATCGCGCGGACCCCCGTATAATTTCCCCCGTTTTCAAAACACTTTGTGAGGGCTCGACTCTCGACTATCCCGGCGCTCTAGCCGAGTTCTCACATAAATAGGAAGGGAGAACACAAGACTCGACACACAGAACACAGAGAATAACTTTATTGTTACAACTGCACTTTACAACTTCAATAAATTAATAACAGAGACTGTTATGCTCCAAGAGATGGTAGTAGACTCAAAGATGTTAGTAGACTGAAAAATTTAGAAAGCATCAACCTAGAATAGAAAATATTTGGTCAAGTGCGAGTCAGATTCATACCATCCGGGTTCCGTTCCACCGTACAATCGTTACCTACAACAGTTCGTTTCTTATTTAGGGACCTGATGTATACTAACGCATGAATATATAACTACATATCTACATATTTATGGAAACAATTTACACACACTAAATGAAAACATCTTCCATGCATGTTGCAAGTAAGTGTTTTTTCTGTGTGGTTGTGAGGTGAACCTCTGAATGGCAGTATTTTTCTTAATTATCTGTGATTTTCTTTTTGCTTTATTTATTGTGGCACAAAATTACCAAGATAATACAAAAGATTTGGATATATACGTAAGATACCTTTGCTTTCCCTGTATAAATACTAAAGAAATATTTTTATAAGTTTTTTATTTTGCATTCACAATGCTATTTTGATATACTCTTAACATAATAAATTAAGAAATAAAATATGGTAAAAAATATCATGCGGGCGGGACTTGAATCGGCGACGTAGGTCGGCGCCGAAGTTGAATTGTACGGTAGCTCAGATGGCACAGCATAGGTCGTACATAGACCTAGGTTGCCGGTTCAAGTCCCGCCCGCATGAAATTTTGTCACCATATTTTATTTCTTAATTTAATAAGAGTACTAAAAAAATCTATATAATTACACGTCTTAGTTTTTAATTAACAGGACATTTTGGTAGAATGTGAGGGCACTCTTTGGGTACGGCCATTTTCCCGCAAAAGTTGAGTAGAACCGTGGACTTTATGTTTCCAACTTTTACGGGAAAATAAAAGAGAGGTTTTGCTCGCTGCAGGAAATAAACTGGTTCCATTACAAACAAGTTTCAGTCTCATATTTTTAATAAAAAAACCGGCCAAGTGCAAGTCGGGCTCGCACGTAGGGTTCCGTACCATTATCTATAAAAACAGAAAAAAAATACATGTCTGTTGTATATTATTTAATTTTATATTTTTCTTTTATGTAATTTTTTGCATTCTTAATGCTATTTTTGATAAACTCTTATTAAATTAAGAAATGAAATATGGTGAAAGCCGCCGGCATGTTTTCTCCATATTTTATTTCATAAAAGTGTATATATTTTTTTTTTATTTTTAGTCCCGTTTTTGCTCCTTTGGGTATGGAACCCTGAATAGATTCAAACACCACTGTCTCTATATACTTCAATAAGGTTACAATATTTCTTCAAAGAAAAGGCTTCTGCCTTTCACGTGGGTGAAGAAATTAACGTAATGAAAACGAAAAAAATATTTATTTTGAAATCAAATTTCACTAACACAGCTGAAACACACACACTTACGCAGGGAAATATCAGACAGGTGATGTGAGGTCTCCTGAGGTCTAAACCCTTTATTTGACCTGTCAGATATTTCTGTAACGTTTCCATTTCCAAACTAGGCAGACCCTATATTATCGCTACAAAAAATGGATTCACAAAAATGTTTGAACCTAAGTTGACTACGGAACGACTATAATTACATACTCTAAGAAATAAATGCCCTATCTATCTATCATATCTACTATCAATTATATGGGTATGTATATCTTTAAAAAAGACCGGCCAAGTGCGAGTCGGACTCGCGCAAAAAATCGTGTTGTTGTTTGGGAGCCCCCTTTGTCATTTATTTTATTCTATGTTTTAGTAGGTATTTTTTGTTAAAGCGGCAACAGAAATGCATCATCTGTGAAAGTTTCAACTGTCTAACTATCACGGTACATGAGATACAGCCTGGTGACAGACGGACAGACAGACAGCAGAGCGATATTAATAGAGTCCCGTTTTTTACCCTTTGAGCATGGAACCCTAAAAAAACAAATTGGTGACATTACTATCTTAAATGTCCAAGCATGAATACAAAATTATAAATCAAGGAAGTTACAAAATATATAAGATACTACATTCATGTGTAAGGTGCTACACCCGCGCCCCCAAATAAAAACACCCGTATCTATCCAGAGTGAAATAAAACAAAACTGCCGTGTCTGCGAGTGTCATTAAATTCCCGCACTCTGAATTCAGGATTAAGTGGCTTGCTACATAAAGGTATGTACGATTATTTCAGCTTCCAGAAAGTAAAGCACGAAAGTCCTGTGTTATTGTATATTCAAGACTATATCTTCAACAATATTTTTTATATTTATAGATTTTAGACCAGCAATTTTCATCATCATCATCATCATCATCATCAGGTCTTTATAGTCTCCACTACAGGAGCACGACCCTCTCTGTATTACTAGAGCCATACTTGGCCAGAGTAATCAGAGGATTTGGCCTACACTCTCCACGCTGGCCAGACGGGTTGGAGAGGTCTCACAGATGTTTATAAGCTTTGTTTAGCTTGTATTTCCTAAGTCGCCTCTTACAACCTCAATGGGAAGACTAGGAGTGGTCCTATTCTGCTCTGCCGGAAACAACACGGCTTAATTACTATTATAACCATATTAATATAAATAAATGTTGACATGAAAAAGCTCATGAATACAGTGTAACGGAACACTAATGTTCTCGTTCACAATTCTCAAATATTAACTGGAAAACTGAAATTCAATCATAAATACAGTCTTTTGTAAATTATTTCACAATAATTCATTATATCCATCTTATTTTGTTTGTTATTAGCTTAGTTAAGCAGTACTTTTTGCCGGGATGAAAGGTAGCCTATGTTCTTTTCCGTACTCCAAAGATGTAAAATTTCACATATAAAATAATATTGTGAATAAGTTCGTACAATAAGAACGAGAAACGAAGAATTTTTCAATTATTTTATGGTATTTTTCAAAAGCTACATACGAGTAGCACAAAATTACTCGGTGACGAGTTGTTTGTACTTGCTCACTCATTCTTTATGTTTTAATTCGAGTACGAAACGATAGGTCACTCAATATTGACATCAAACGTTGCAAACGCGTTATCATTTTTTCACATTTTTTGGGTTCGTTACCTCAAAAGGTAAAAACGGAACCCTTATACGATAACTTTGTTGTCTGTCTGTCTATCAAGACACTTTTTCGGGAACGCGTATTAAGCTGAAATTCAGAATACTCAGGTCTACTGTTCCTTGGAGTTATGAAAAAAAAACTTTTTAGCTAAGCTAACGCAATCAAAAGATGCAGCCATTTTTAGCAGCAAATTTTCGACATTTGCAAGGGAATTAAAACCTACAGGCCTATTTCCAGTAACCTCAGAATCTTGAAATTTGGTACGAAGCAACGCCTTATAGCATAGATAAAGAAAAAATTGCGATTAGAATTAAATTTTAAAGAAAAAAAAAATATTTTTAGTAATTTTAAGCTTATTATAGATAACAGTACGGAACCTGTCGCGCGCGAGTCCGACTCGCACTTGGCAGGATTTTTTTAAGGGAACCTTTGCTGCTAGCAGCGGTTTCTGTAAAGAACATTGATGCGGGCTCCATTGAAGACGTATTCATTATGGAAGTTGTCTGTAGAGGCGGGTTCACAACAATCAATCAAATGGAAACGCAAAATTAAAGCCGCCCTAAAAATATAATTTGCGCCCTAATGGATTCAATGCGGGGGCTGTTATCATCTGTTATGCCAGATTAGTAAGAGATTTTTATGAAGTTTCTTAAATATTGAGGGTGAGGTGGCTTTGAAGAAATCATCACGTAACGAAATGCATTCTACTGCGTGTGTGCGTGTGAGTTTCGAGTAGACAAGTGTGTAATTTTTATGCATGCTAATATGACTAAAACGAGCAATTCAATCCAACTCATTACATTTTAATTGCATTTTCACACTGTACTATAGCCGTGTGGTATCCGGCAGAGTAGAATAGGACCACTCCAAGTCTTCCCGTGGGTGTCGTAGAAGGCGACTTAGGAAATACAAGCTAAACAAAGCTTATAAATCTAAGACACCTCTCCAACCCGTCTGGCCAGCGTGGAGAGTGTAGGCCAAGTCCTCTGGCTGCTCTGGCCAAGTATGGCCCTAGTAGTACAGAGAGGGTCGTGCTCCTGTAGTGGAGACTAAAAAAGACCTGATGATGATGATGATGATGACTGTACTATTACTATAGTAATTTTCAGTCGTAGGTACAACATGAACCCTGTCCGGTATTGCAACATACACGGTGAAAATTTGATCGTTCTGGACCCTTAAAGCGATGATTCAGTCCGTTAATATAAACAACTTTTCCTATGGGACCAATGCTGGGAACGCAAAAAATTTTTTGATGTTCCCATACAAATTGACCGGGCGGCCGAAATTTTTTGTATAAAACTGCCCGTTTTATTTTTTAATCCCCAGCGTTGGTCCAATAGGAAAAGTTGTTCATATCGAGGAGCTGAATAACTGCTTTAAGGGTTCAGAACAATCAAAATTTCACCGTGTATATTACTAGAATTCAAATCTATACTATCTAGCTAGCAAACGCAGCCGATTGCACAACTTTTTCCTTCCTCTATCTCACACTGTATCTCTATTTTTTATTATTTGAATTAGGCAAATTGTGTAAAGGGTTATATAATAGTCTAAGATATTATATTCAATCAATTCAAATTATTTTGTGAATATAGGTTGAACAAAATGTTGTTCATAAATTTATATTGCTATAAATAGAATGAATTGCATTGTACATTTAAAATTAATTAAATATAAAATACACATAAAATAATTCAAAACTATTTGAAAGTGCAAATAGTCAATAAAATAATGTCAACGAGAATTAAAATTATTGTTTTGTGGCTATCTATGTCAATTGTAAATAATATAAATGTCCAAAACATTAAATTAAAATGCCAGTAGCAAAGATTAATTCCAAGTAAATTAAAATTTATCACTAATAAATTCATTGACTGAATAATTATGCTTTATTATTTATACTAATATTATAAAGCTAAAGAGTTTGTTTATTTGAATTTGAATGCGAATTTGCGCTAATCTCAGGAGCTACTGGTTTGAATTGGAAAATTATTTTTGTATTGGATAGTCCATTTATTGAGGAAGGCTTTAAGCTATAAAACATCACGCTGCGACCAATAGGAGCAAAGCATCATTAAAAAATGTTTTGAAAACGAGTTGAAATTATTCATCTATACGAAGAAAAAACCTAATTAATAAAAATAACAGAAATTGCAGCGGACGAAGTTGCGAGCAACAGCTAGTATTTATTATAATACTGGTGCTACCCAAAGAGTTGCTTGGTTGAGTTTGCCTTTTTTTGAGATTTTTGATTTTTAAAAATCTTCGCTCAATCATGAATGCTGTCATAAAAGACACACGATCCACAACTCCAACGCATCTGAGGGCACAACCAGGAAAAATGCTCGGATCATGATGCCAGTCTTTTACTCCTTCCTACTAATGTTCTAAAACCATTCAAGGTTTAGTTCTGCATATAAGAGCTTAAATACTACACTATTGAGTTTTAACTCAAATACTACACTTTTTAATCCTAACTTACGGAGCCCAAACTTGGTCACTTTCAGCGAGGAGCAGAAGTCCAAGCTCAAGATTTGCCAAAGAGCTATGGAGCGAAGTATTCTGGGTGTCACAAAATTGCCAAACACAGTGCTTCGTTCAATTACCGGTATTGCTGATGTGAGCAAAGCAGCCAAGTTGAAGTGAGACTGGGCGGGCCACGTTTGCCGAATGCGCCCAGATCGCTGGGCTGCTTCAACAACAGAATAGACTCCGGAGGATGGACATAGAAAACCGGGCAGATCACGAAAGCGTTAGTGTGATGACATCAAATATTTTGAAGGAAAGTGGTTGGAAATGGCACAGAATAGAGAGACATGGAAACTTATGGGAAAGACCTTTGCCCAGCAGTGGGACAGTATAGGTTAATAAAAAAACTACACTTAATAGCAAATATTCGTGGTGTGTTGTTAGAAGATGTAAGTACTGCGTATATACATACCTACCTATATACACGCGAGCGGAGCTGCGGGCAAAAGCTAGTAAGAAAGATATATCGCCTCCACTAAACTTCGGCAGAAGGCAGTAACCCGAAATCTGAAAATGCTGGCTTAATGGTAGGAATGATCTGTCATTAAGCCAGCAACCACCAAGGAAACCGATGGTAGTACCAAGCCAGAAATCTTTAATCGCGCCGTTAAAGAAATATAATTTCTACGATAATGGACGCTGGCCCGCATTATCATCTGTTATGCGGATTAGCGAGGTAATTCTGGACTTAACGTTGATTTATTGTAGATAATCAAGATTTCAACACTCTTTTAAAAGATAATTATCCTCTTTATTTAAATTGTTGTTGTTAGACCGTTAAGTTACATTTATTTATTTTGTACGTATCTGCTATTTAAATAAGTTAGTAGGGTTATATATTCACAAATAATATACATACATAATACACATTATCATGCGTCTTTCCCATGCGGGAAGGCAGAGCCCATGGATCTCCACTTGCTACTCTCTCTTTTTCGCTTTATCTACATCCATTACTCTTTTCATGTTTCGGGCTCCAGGTTTCGGGTACTCCTTACTTCTCCTTTCACAAGAACGTATGCAATTTGGTCACGATACGTTTGTTGAGGCTGGCTCTGACCGACCGCCCCAATCGCATGTGCTGTATATATTCGTTACTTACCTTTCGTAAGTCTCTTTTTATCCATCCTCTCTACATGTCCAAATCATTTTGACAAAAAAAAATACTTTTGCTAATTTCTGTATAAAAAAACATCGCCACGTGTGTGTGACGAAGATATTGCTCGAAATAATTTAGCTCAATATATGCTTATTTCTATCACCGATATTAAGACATTGATGTTTTAAAGACTTGACAAAATATTTTAACATATTTCTGTGGTATTCCAACGTCAAGAAATTAAAAACGGAGAAAAGAACAAGTCACTATCGTGATTGTCGCTCGACGACAGGTGTCGCTGGCTACCCAAAATGGCCGCCGCAGAAGCCTGTTTAATTACAACATATTTCAATTTTTCAGCCACAAAGCGTATTGTTTAAGATTTCGCGAGTCACTGCGGCCTGAGTTTGCGGCTACAATGGGCTAATACTCGTACAAAGAGGTAAAAAATAAGGGATGTTTCGTTATCATAATCTAGTTAATCTTAATCTAAATCGATCGAATTCGATTCATCTCGCAAATCGATGTTCACACCTGTCAAACGAGCATCTATCTAGTAGACAGTACAATTCGGACTGTCAAGCGAGGCGCACGTCCTTCCGTATTACGCGTTCGCGCCAAAACTCAAGAAACGACCAACAGAAGAACTCGTGAGCCCCCAACGCCTGCAGGTGGAATCAACGGCAGACAACTTGCAACCGAGGTATGTGCTAAGCTTATATACTGATATGTTGTTTGTCTGAACTGGTAGAACATCGATTACAACGACAGGACTCCATTCTGTATCCCCAAATGTGGCAGAAAGCCATACAAATCAATGCGTATGTCACAAGGGATAAGGTAAAAATAAATATATATTAATATGAAGTAGACAAATATTAGTATGCGTACATAACAAAAACAACTACCTTAATCCTCTGGAAGCCTGGTACTAATATCTTTTTGCATGTGTTGCGACTAGTAAATTGCGAATATTCTCTACAGAAGTATTTTCAAGTTCAATGGCCAATATCATATACCTGACAGGAGTATCTTGGAATACTTAATTGTTTTCCATGCTGAATTTTGAGAGTGAAAATTATGGTTGTGAAAACTGTGGTTTCAATTAATTTGCATCTAGCAGCATGGCAGCCTACTGCCATTACTGCATACATTTTAGCAAACTGGATGGATACTAGTGTTAAATTTCTTCTATAACAATATTGTAATGAATGTTGATCCTTCCAAGCAGTACATTTTTTTAGCACATAAACACATATGGACAGCTGTCCTTAGATTTTTCTAACAATGTAAAGATTTCTTGGTCAAATAATACAGAAAGAGAAAACGTATATCAAAACGCAAACATCAATTAAGATATGTGCTGGTATCAACATCTAAAGAATTTTTTTAATTCATTTAATTTGTGCTTCACTCTGACAACATGGTCTGCGCTGTTTGGGAGCCTTTTCAATTACAGCATTCCCGTTAACGGTGCGTTCTCCAACATAGCAGTATCTTCAGTTATCTTTGCCTCTGAAGTTAAGGTAATTACAGTAGTAAAAACAAAAAAAATATTTATTATTTTGCTAACAATAATATTCAGGTGAAGAAATAGTAGTATCATAAAGGAGTAATATTTTAAATGGGTGGCTTAATAAAATAAAGATGCAGTTCTTTTTTTTGACATGGAAAATTGCTTGTTTAGTGTAGTCTGTTAAGATCTTTTGCATGTAATGGTTGAAATTCCTAGAAATCGTACCAAGTGCTTTTCCTCATCTTTTATTACACATACAGCTAGAGATTGGGATATGTTGCCTGCATCTGTATTTCCGAGCACATATAAACTGAATCTCTTTAAAGTCAGAGTGAATAGGCTTCTTCTGGGTGAGCTTGCCCAATCTAAGACCGTTCTTTGTCTCTAATCAACCCATTTAATATAAAGATTTATTTAATACCCTTTTGCATCTATACTAAAGGTGGGCTTACATGCTAGGAGTGTTAAAAATGGGATGCTATACAGATCTGTATTAATGTTGCAAAATAACACATTTTTAAAAATTATTTTTGGTTTAATGTCTTGAGAAATAATTCTAAAAATGAAAGTTTCTTGCATGGGATCCCTCTTTTGTCTTCCATTTTGTGTTGTTTTCATAATTCATTGTTATAGAGGCAAAATAATACACATTTCCTGAAAATTTCAACTCATTTACTGTTCAATAAATACAGCACTGTGACAGACAGATGGATGAACATACATTGGAGGCTTTATAGGGTCATATTTTTACACATAGGGCATATATACAACCCCAATAATGGTCTTTGATTTAAAGTAGATGCATGCTATATACAGTAATGTACATATTACATGTATTTCAATTCATGAATATTGGGTACAAATTAAAAAAAACTTATAACTAAACAATGATAATAGCATCCTTCTGAGGGATACAAATAAAATTATATTGACTTACCAAAAACACCTGGTTGCACCTCTCGTGCCTGTATAACTTGAGTTCTCAATTCTTTTTCAACATCTTCTCCAAATTTTATCATCTGGAAGGATATAGATTTATTCAAGTATTTAGGCAAAAGTGATTTGCAAACCTATATGTAAAAACAAAAAACTTAAAGATAAAAAATGTCTCGCAAATCACTGCCCTGCGGAAGTGTGCCCAAAAGGCTACTGTGAAGAAGTCGGCAAAGCGGTGATCCACTTTCCCATTGCCTCTGTGAAGCACCATGGTCTGGAAATTTTTAATTCTGAGATGACTGACCATCCGATTTTAGCCTCCGCCAAGCCAGTGATTTTATTTTGAGATGTCTTATATTTTTATGAATACATTTTGAACCCTATGAGGGGAGTACAAGAAGGCAGGTAAGGCAATACTAGCAATTTTGCGGATTCCTAGGCCTCCCAACCTAATAGGCAAGGAGGCCTGTTTCAAACAATATTATCATAGTATAAACGCGGCATTAAAATGTGGTCTTTTACAAAGTTTTTTTGTCACCATAGTGTAAAAAAATGTGAATGGCTATTTTGAAAAAACTCTTTAAGTATGTGTATCGCACGACTTTCAACAATAAAGTAAGAAAGAACTTACAGTTTTTATAGATTCCTGGTCAGAGACATGCTTGTTTGTTCTAAATACTTCATTTATTTTAAATCTAGCAGCAGCCAGAGCTCTTTCATCACCAGAGAAAACTTTAAGCCGAGTGCGATGCAACTTTTTGAAGGTATGAAGCACCTGAAATTCAGAAATTGTAAATTAGAAGCCTATTTTCCACAAGATAGCGATTCATATCAAAAGTATAAGGTTAAGGATATATTAAAAACCGAAGTTGTGCCAGCTACCCCAAAAAAATAAAATTCCTACTACAAATTTTCCCCAAACTATGTCAATTTAGAAAAGTGTCAATAAGCTTTTTTAGTCGGTGATGCAGGCCTCTATTAGTTATTAGCTTTCATTTAATTTTGGTAGATTCTATAAGTCAAATTACAAGATAAAATTATTCGTCTATAAAAATTAACGCTTCAGGCTTTATTATGTGAACAAAAATGTTTTAGTAAAGTGTTAAACTTTGTACTATGTGTTAAAGTAAGACGCTTTATTTTATACTTACTCAGGGCGTCCATCGCCGAGGTGGTGACTCAGCGCAACTCTGCTCAAAACGTTTTCATTTTCTGAAGCGAAATTAATTGGTTTTTAGCGGCGTGACACCGGCCGATTTTTACTCCGAGCTTTTTTAAGGTTGCGCATCCAAAGGGTGTTATTATGCCTTGGCTGTCCGTCGGATTGTCCCTCTGTCTATTCATCTGTCTCGCAGTAACCATGCACACCCTGGTGTCAGAGTTCTTCGGAACCGCCTCTCGGCCTCTGACGTGGTTCCTTTAACGACTACCAGACGGCAGCCGCGACCAACGGCTTATCGTGCCTTCCGAAGCACGGAATCATCTTAATTATCACACACTTTTTTAATCCTAATCAGGTGATTCAAGCCTGTAATGTCCTAACCAAACTGGAAACAACTAAACAAAGTATGCTTCCGAGGGAATCGAACCCACAACCCCCTGGTCTAAAGGCAAACGACTTAACCACTGGCCCACAGCGGTACACTTATACATAGAGCAAAAGGTTCTTGCGATCAAAGGGCACTTTTACGTTTATTCGTAGATTATTTGTCCTCTCGTGGTGTTCATTGTTTTGACTCTTCCATGCTGGTGTGCATAGAACAGTCGCAGCCTATTGACAGTAATCTTAGATTTCTGCACATTCTCTCAAATAGCTTCGGCTTAAGGCGACACTCCTTGAATAAACTGGAACTAACCTCCATACCTCCTCCCCTGACCTGGTCTCCCTGTGCATGAATCCCTTGACGCGACCAGGGGCGCCCCTGAAAGTTTCTTCCAGATGTCACCATCATGAATTATTATTAATTTTATAATATGGTTTCTAAAAATAGTGGCTCATTTAAATCAATGTCTTTCACATAGTGCAATTATGTATATTAACAGCTAACGCTACGCTCATTAGCTGTCCGGTATCATAAAAAAACCGTTGATGTTTCAATTCAATTGTATAAAGAGCGAAAGATAAAAAAAAAAATACCATAACGCAGTGGTAGAATAAGAAGACATGATGTAAAACCCATCAGGTATGTATGTGATTAATACTCATAAACCAGTTTTATGTCAAATCCAATCTTCGATTTGGTTGGATAGAAGTATTTCAATAACAATTCAAAATGAATATGCAACATTGTAATATAACTTCCTAGAAATATCAAATGATGTCGAGTTCCTGGTATAAGTGAAAAGGTTCCAATATTTTTATATTTCAGTATACGATCATTTCGTGAAATATTAAAATACATAAAAGGAAAACTCAGAACTTTTTTGCGTCGCCAGAAAGCATTATTTTTCCCGGCGTATCTTGACTCCCTTACAAAATAGCGCCCTCTGTCTGGCCGCGGCTCAAACGACTTTATCCCACAATACACCTTTATTGGCCCTAATTGAATAACATGAAAAGGTGGAGTTTTCACAAAGAGCAATCAATACCAATTTGTCAACATATTGGAGAAAATATCTAAGGAAAATATTAACAATGGAATATTATTCTGCCAAAATTGATGGCTTTGTTTTTGAATACATGTTTTCTTCCCTTAGCAGATAAGCAAAAAATTATTCACACCTGGCAATCTCTAAGCGCGTCGTGCGAGTGAAGCGTCTTTATTTCAGCTTTGGCAAAAATATTTTCGTATGTCCGGCTGTCCTCCTCCTTTACAGTTCGCATTGCTCAACTAATTATCATGAAACTTTGTTTTGAATCGAAGGATAGAGGTTATAAGCAGTTATCTGATTATAACCTCTATAAAAACGGTTAATTTTTCATTATGTACTAAAAACGAGTTACTTACATGCTATTTCGTCGGGATTGCCGACTATAGTTTCGGACTCGTCAGGAGCCCATTTTCAAGGCGAGTGCGAGACGCGCGGCGGAGGGTCCCGAACTAACTTAATTTTTCCTTTAAATTCAACATACATCAACAATGTTCTTCCACTTTATAATTTTAGTTTAGATGTGCTTAAAGAGAATTAAACGAACATGTACGTGTATGTTGTCAAATCATTTGTGGTGTTAGATGACTCTATTTACTAATAGACATAGTAAGTAAATATGAAATTAAAATATTTGTCTTAAACTATGGAAATCAGCTAAAAGCCCAAGCCGCTAATAGGCTTCCTTCTATTCAAAAAGGAACTTGATTATATCAAGTTCCTTCTTGAGACAACACCTTTATTAAAATTTTGGTTTAATAATAATGTAATAAACGCGACTAAACCGTATTTAGACATTAAATCTGTTCTATTTGTCGAAAATAAACATGAACCAATCCATAAATCTTGGAATAGTATCTTCGATTATTCTAAACTTTTAGAGGAATATAATTAAATTGCTCGTTAAAATGAGAAATCAAGCGTATTTCGCAAGTAATAAAATGAAAGCAATAACTGAGAGCGAGGAACAAAGCCATTTTAAATGTCTTTTCAAGAAGTGCGAAGATAGGAACAATTCATTTGCTATTCATAAAAGTTCTGCTTGAAATGGAGAGAAAAATATAAAACATTATTGTTATGAAACAAAACATATATTTCTGAGACCAAAACAAAGAAAGACATGTATTGGTAGCTTCCAATATTTTCAAACATAATATATCCATATTTTTAAAACTACGAATACATTGCTCTGCTCTTAATAAGTAATCGGGATTGTCTCACTAATCGTCATATATATTAATCGTATTACATTTTTCATAACTTTCATAACGTACCTAACTAGTTATTATTAAATACGTTAATATTATTACAATCTAGCCTAAACTTAGGCTAATGAGTAATATTTCATTGACCTAGTTTTATAAATTATTGAAAAAGAATGTGTCCATCGGCACTTTTCTTACTGTCTCTGTTAAGGGGAAGGCACTTTGTTCATGCATCTTTTATGAATATATTAATCATATTACATGACATTCGTCATCATCATCATTTGCCACAACAAATCCACTGCTAGACGTAGCCTCTCCCAGGGATTCTCCGTTCCGTGGGAGGATTCTCGTGCTTCCGACGCTGCTGCCCATCGGAGGCATTTTTAAACTAGGGCAGGAAAAGAAATTGTTGAATCTGGAAAGGGAATGTAGGTATTAGGATACGACTCTCTCGGATGAATAGGTTCTGTCACCTACCACAGGCTTTGTCACTTCTTTCTTGACCATACTCTCCTTGACACAATCCATCATTCTCAGGTCGTTCTCTACCCGAGTTTCATTCGCTTTCATATCCAATGCCACACCTGATCATAAATAAATAAGAAATGACATTAAGACCTTTTTGAACATTTTTGCGATAAAGTTTAAATAAATATCATGTGAACACTCGATATTCAGCACTTATAAAGTATCATTACCTACCTTTAACCCCTGTTTGTACCATGTTTCATGTGAATATACTTCATATATATTGCATTTAATCTAATGTCACACAATCCTTACACTGGTATCTAACATCCATAACCAATGTTGTGATACGTGCCGAAGTCATCTTACAGTTTGCCAACAATGATCAGTACGGTCACCTGCAAAAATTCATATAGAATTTGCCTAAAAATTATGTGTCGTTACGGATACTATTGAATAAATAAATAAAAGTTATTTCAACTTTATATTATTATTATTTTTTTCTTATTTTTCTTTTCTTATTTTTCTTTCTTATTTATTTTCACGTTAAGGCTATGCATGAACTTTTGCTGGTGACCGTACGTACGAGTAGCATAGATCCGTGATCTTTTTGGTACGTAGTGATACACACACACTCAAGCTATGCAAGTGACATTAATTACTGTTAATTAGTTCGTTTAAACGTTTTAATATTTATCAATCAGACCCCAAACTGTCAAGACGGCATCAGGCCGTAAAATAGTGCTTGAAGATCTTATTTTAGGACATGAATAGTACAACTGGATGGATAATATATTATATTTATTATAATATATTTATTTTACCTCGATGTTCGAACCTCAAAAGCACCACAGAGAAAAAGAGTTATTTCAATCCAAGCATATGCATTTGAACTATAATAAATATTTTATTCCAAGAGGTGCGGAGACAGGAACAATACATTTATTATGCATAGAAATGTAGTCCCGCTTGAAATGAACCGAGGATAATAAAGCTAGAACAGATGAAGTGGCCATGCAGTAATCTGATAACACTAAATCAGTAAAAAATGGCAAAAAACTTACAGTAAATCGATGTTTGAGTAGAAGCTTAACCGCTTCTATGCTTCGTTCGGTGAGTGAGAGAGCCGGTAGCCCATCTTTTTTCCACAGTATTTCTAGTTTAATGATTTGGCACGTCGTCTCACGAAGATATGCCCTTTGTGAGACGATTCGACAATTACATATGTACCTAGAATGGTTTATGTCGTTACATAATTAGAAAAATTTCCAGAATTATGGAATTGACACTAAGAACTTAAGCATTGGGATATATGGCACTTAAGAAAATTGTGAGTTCGCTGTATACGAGTAAGTTTCGCGAACTCTACAGCTCACAGAGTCACTAGTAATAATTCATTATAAATGCGAAAGTTACTCTGTCTGACTGTCCGACTTCAACCATTAACCAATGTGGATAAAATTAGGCATAGAGTACGTTCATCCCGGAAAATTCTACTGTTCCCGAGGGATGAACGCGGGTGGAGCCGCGGGTAAAAGCTAGTAAATTATATTTTATTATACGTAAAAGCTGATTTGATTTGTTTCATAATAAAAATACAGAACGAATCGTCTGTGTATTTTTTGGGACGGGATAAAGGAGTGACACAAAACGTCTCGGCCGAGATTTTACCAAACATTTCCTTATTGGACGAATAGAGCAAATACGACTTATCTCCGAGGGGTATGTTTTGCAATTGAAGATTTATTTGTTCCTTACATTCTGACTGCGACTTCTTTGGCAGAACAAAAGTATTATCATTATAGCGAAAGTGAATTTGTTTCTTTGTTTGCTACGTTCATCATCTTCATCAACTTCAGGTCTTTTTTGTCTCCACTGCAGGAGCATGACCCTCTCTGTACTACCGGAGCCATACTTGGCCAGAGCAGACAGAGGATTTGGCCTACACTTCCCTCGCTGGCCAGACGGGTTGGAGAGGTCTCATTGATGTTCATTAGCTTTGTTTAGCTTGTATTTCCTAAGTCGCCTCTTACGACATCCATGGGAAGACTAGGAGTGGTCCTATTCTACTCTGGTTTGTTACGTTGTCACACTTAACTGATGTACTTATCATCAAAAACTTTGCTTATACGTTGTGTGAATACAGAGATAGACATATTTAATGTTTTGCTCGCTCCTAAAGCGTAATCATAAATACAACACAGTCGAATTAACTTTAGATAACTAAACATCAGTCCGATACCGTAATCGACCCTCCTATATTAGTAGCGTGGTTTCTTTCATGTCTCGTTTCCAATCAAAGTTTGAAATAACTGTAGAGTGTACGTGCCGCCGAGGACCGAGACTGCGGGCTGCAGGCGAACACGTATCAGGTTCACTCTTGATCCAATTAAAGATTGTTTGCAGTTTTAGCTTTGTATTGTGTCAGCTGCAATTGAATATCCAATTGTGTTTTTTTAAAACATTAGCTATTTAGAGGAACAAATGTTGACATGTTATAAGAAATAGAGCCGATTTAGACGGTTGGCAGGTGGGTTGTCGAGCGCTGTTTCATTGGCTTCTTGTGCTACCGACGCTGCTGCAGCCTATCGGAAGCATTTTTATTCTGGGAAGAATAATAATTTGTTGGATTTGGAAAGGGAATACTCACTCAGATGAATAGAGAAAAGCAAATAGCAGCTCTGGAGGTTGGTACGTACAGTTTAGTCGTTACAGTTAAAGATTCAACAAAGCATACGTTCCGATCAAAAAAAGAATTTCTCTATCTTGTTGATACATTGTCCAAATAACAAAAAAGACACTCAAATGTGTTTGCGTCGAATCAACAGTTCTTCGTCAGCGTCTTGTCTCCTCGCTAAACAAAATTCCGCGACAATGGCAGCCGTTTCAAAGGTTTAAGTGGAAGACACATTCGCTGGAAATTCGCACAAAACCCCAAATTTCTTCACACAATAGAATATATATGAGCAAATGTTTGTCCCGCGCGGGCGGATAGACAAACAAATGCCCTGGTGACTTGCCGGCTGTAGCTAGTAGACAGGGAGATAAGGGCCTTTATAGAAAAGAAAAATCTTTTGACTGAAATAAATCTTGAATTCGCACTGACAATACCAGCATTATGTTATCACCAAAACTAAATAAAATTTTCATTAAGCGGCCTTATTCTACAGACCCGGATAATAGAATAACAAACATTGTCATAAATTGCTGGTGGCTCGTCTGCTCGTTTGCCGTCAAACATACATAAAAAAATGCGTTTCTTGGCATCACAGTTGAACATGACATGTGTTTAGGTTCACTAGAAATAAAATCTTGAAATAAAATCCTGAAATATTACTTTTAATATTTCAGTATTTTATTTCTAGTGAACCTTCAAAATTAATGCCTTGATTTTTGTTACGAATATTATTTCTTCGCTTCTTTATTTGTATTATGTTTTTATATACCTAAATGTATCGGAACCCAACTGATAAGGGCCATTACTTCAAAGAGTATAATTAAAAGAATAGAGATTTTAATATCGAAATTTTAACACATTATCTCCCGGTTATTAGTGTTAAAGTACAGTGCACCGCAGGCCGTAGAGAATCACAAAATGTTGAGATGCCTGTGCTCTAGCTCTCAGGCTATAGTGTTGAAGTGGCACAAACCTATCGATGATAAGGAAAACGAAGGCCTCACGCCGCGGCCCGCAGGGATCCCGTCGAAGGCTTTTCTTTGATTCCAAAATCAAATCTGAGCCTCCCACTGTCGGGTACGAGATTTCATTGTTGTCGATAAAATATCTTCTTTTCTGATTGATAAAGGATTGTAATTTGTGGAATTTTAAAACAGATATATCTACAATACTATCACACAATGCTAGTGTTTTACTCTAAATATTCTTCCATAAAAACGTACCCATTGATGTGTGATATAGATGAAGTTATAACGCGTTTCGGAAGATTCGGAGAAGATGTACAAGAAAAAATATTTTTTTCATTTAAATATATGTATTTTTAAGTACAGTAAGTACTTACATACATTAATAAAATACCTACTTTTTACTTGTACCTATGATTATAACAATTAAATTATAACTTAATTATATTAATATCATTACAATGCTCGGTTTAATATTAAAATACACGCATTCGAAGCATGCGTAATCTCCATTACTACCCACTATTTAGAAGTGTGGTATCCAACTTAATTCATATCAGATGAATTATATATATAAATATATACGGACAAATCACACAGATTGAGCTAGCACACAAGTAAGTTCGAGACTTGTGTTATGGGATACTAACTCAACGATACTATATTTTATAACAAATACATATATAGATACACATCCAAGACCCAGGCCAATCTGAAAAAGATCATTTTCCATCTTGACCTGGCCGGGGATCGAACCCGGTCACTCCGTGTCGCAGGCTGGCGTGTTGACCGCTGCGCCACGGAGATAGACAAATTTAATTGAAAGTTGATTTAAGTGGAGAATGGAGATTAATGGAGATTACGCATGCTTGGAATGCGAGAACCTATAAGTGATGATCAAAATCGCCGCGGTGATTTGAAGCTATGGCAGCTCAGTGGTTGAGAGCATCGACGCCGACGGGCTAGATGTCGAAGGTTGTGGGTTGTTGCACCTGTGGCGAAATTTTTTCATCGCATATTTTCGATTTTAAATTATAACTTCTTGTGACTTCTAGCACCAAAGCTGGATCCGCCCTTGTTTGACATTTTCTCATCTGTCATTATTAATATGTTAAAAGCAACCAATACAAAGTCCTTGATATAAAAGTTTTAACTTTAGTCCGCGTTTTATTAAGAAGGATTAAGAATACTGCTCGTAAAGCGCTTCAATAATCTGCACTTTGCATTGCAACTACGAAATACTTAAAAGTGTGTTTAATGCATTTAATTTCTATTACCAGATTTTTATAAGTGTTTTATTGTGCATCCACAATGCTATTTTGTTATACTCTTAATACATATAAATTAAGAAATAAAATATGGTGAAAAAATTCCATGCGGGCGGGACTTGAACTGGCGACCTAGGTCTATGTACCACCTACGCTCTGCCATCTGAGCTACCACACGATTTAATCTCGGCGCCGAAATTCTCCACCATATCCCCCTCCCCATATACGTATTATGGCTTACGTCACCTAACACAACTACCCAACTTTTACAAGTGAGATATTTGTTTCAACTCATTTTACAATGAATTTGAAAATCAACTAAGTAATTTTTCACCACCGTACTTTCTACAAAAGAAAAGAAACTTGTGTTATTACCAGCGTCAAGTGCCCCAAATAGAAACTAGTTTCGCAAATAACGAGTGGTTTCAATTAACCCCGGCCCGACAGCAGATTAACGACCCACGTCTCGCGGCTCTCGGAGCGAGGGAATTCGGCTATTGACTTTATTGGTTCGGGTGAGAGGTAACGCCAGTTCATCCGGAGAGGGAGGAGGAGTCTAAAAGATACTTGTTTGTGTAACTGTTAATCTAAGTGTCATAATCAGTTTTTGAAATCCATGCTTCAAAATGTTAAAGGTAAAAAAAGCTATTAAAATGCTTCGACATCTGTTTACTTTCCTTTCAGCAAATTAAAGCTCACTGCTGAACTATGGCCTCTCCCTTCCATACGGGAGGTGTGAACCAATACTCGCCACGCTTGGCAAATAGGTTAGTGGAGCACCTTGTTTGTCTATCGATACCTTTTTTTGATATTGATAACGGCAACAGTTAGACACTTGAAATATTTACAGAATATTTAGTTATATATTCACTTTAAAAATAAATATTTAAATAAAAATAAAATTAATATTAAAATCCCATACAACAGACATGACTTATTGCCGTTTTTATAGATAACTGTACGGAACAATTTTGCCTTTGACTCGCACTTTGCCGGGTTTTTTTTCGATTACCGGCGCTAGTTTCAACCTTTCTCTTACATTTTACAGTTTCTTTACGGATATGTGATATTTTCAATCAACTTGTGATACGAGTAGTGTAGGTCTATTATTATCTTTATTTTACGTAGTATTAAATGAAGTCGCTTCCGCTGTCTGTTCACTTACGGATTTTGATGCAATTTTCAGCAATAGATAGAGTGATTCAAAAGGAATGTTTATATGTATAATTTACTGCCCCATGTTCTACATTGTACCCGTGCGAAGCCGGGTCGGGTCGCTAGTAAATTATAAACGAAAGTAAATATGAGGCCGACAAAACGAACCACCTGTATTGATGGATGTGCTGAAAAACAGAAACGTGCGACGTTGACAAATCACATGTTGTCGCTAGGGAAGAGAGTTCAATGTCACCGAACTCGAGCCGCGTCTGCTAGCAACACCATTATAGTTATACGTGTAACACTTCCGTGGGTAAAAAAAAGAAATTTTCAACAAGTTCTCTGGAGTAGGGAATGGCACATATTATGCTACCTTTTATCCCGTAAAAAGGACTGTTCCTGAGGGAACGACGTTGACGCAAGCAAAGCTGCTAAACCTTTAAACGAGCAATTGTTGTATATTTATATGTACATAAATTTATTTCTATGGTCTCGGAAACTGCTCTAACGATTTCGCTGAAATTAGGTTTTTGGGCGTTTACGGGGGTAAACACGATTGTTTACCCCCTAATGATATATTAGATTGATATCTAGATTAGTGATTAGTCTTATGTTTGGGAAAACGCGTGTTTTCGAGTATTCATGCGTTTTTCTTTCCTTTCCGCAGAATATCGTCGCTAATTTCGTGTTAAAAAAACGAGTGTTACGGGTTCGAATCCCGCTCGATGCATTGCTTTTGTTTATTATTTTATATGTTCAAGTTTAAATAACCTGCGAGCAAGCATATTGCTTCGGATCGACAACGCCCTACGATCCCTCCCTAAGTCTAAATCATCTTTGAGAGACTCGCAAACCCAGTGCCCTAGATATTTAAATTCAGTAACTTGTTCTAAGGGCTAACCATTAAAAGCTACTGTCCTACAGGTTTTATTTCCTGCCTTTAAAACCAACAATTTACTTTTGCTATGCGTATTTGTGTGTCTGCGTATCTCTCACAGATGGCTAGCAGCTTCCGCAGGGCACTGATCTTCTTCTTCTTAGTCGGTACACTCTTGCCAGAGCGGTCGTGGTCATCATTATGAATCACGATGAGTGATGATTTTGGTAATACGGCACCATTCGTCGCGGACAGGGCACTGATAGAAGGACTCAACAGTGCCATAGCGTCAGCGTAAAAGTCAGTTTATTGACAGAAGATCAATCTAAATATACATAGTGTAAATTAACCACCGATATTTCCTTGAAGAGGTGACTTTATTACTGGCCTGGCAAAATGTATGAAACTGTAATTATTTTTTGAGTTTCCAACATAGGCACCATGGAAAAATATTGTTTTTTGTCCAGACGGTTCAGCCGGTTACACCGACCACGGTCACTGGACGACTCATGCAACGGTGCTAGTGCCTCGTCGGCGCGATGATGGCAACAATTTTTTTTTATGGTATCCTTACTAACAATATTATAAATGCGAAAGTGAGTTTGTTTGTTTGTTTGTTACGCTTTCACGCTGTAACTACTGAACCGATCATCATGAAATTTTGCATACAAGTTCTCTGAAGTACGGAGAAGGACATAGGCTACCTTTTATCCCGGGAAAAAGTACTGTTCCCGTAGGATCGACATTAACGCGGGCGGAGCCGCGGGCGAAAGCTAGTAATAATATAATAACGAGCAAGCGAGTCACCTGATGGTAAACAACCAGTTTTTTCCATGGACAACTGCAACGCCAGTGTGTAACAGGAGCATTGCCGGCCTTTATAAAGTTGGCGAAGGACATGGAGGGAAGGATGGGCCTCCGGCTCCCTTACTCACCGAAAGAAGCATAGAAGCGGTAAAGCTTCTACTCAGACGTCGATTTTCTGTGACAGTGTAGTACTCCCCCGGACAAGTCGGCCCATTCATGCTACTAAGAAAAATGAGTTTTGCTGGTAGCGTGGCTCTACCACAACTAAAAACCAATGCCTCGTTGCTAACCGACTGTTTAACAGGAGTTGTGTTTTTGTAACCACTCGATTCCAAGCTGCTGGCAACTTCGCGTTAATTCCCCATTGTGCATTAAATATGCAACGCGAAAGTTTGAAAGTAGTCAGCTGTCCATTTTGACGGGCTGAGTTACCCCTTCTAGGGAATGTTCACACGCTGTATAGAAAACAAAGACAGGTTAGGTACTCTATGAAACATTTACGGTAATCTATGGTTACACCACTTATAACTCAAGAAAGGTTAAACGGATTTTATGAACTCTGATTTGTTGTTTATTTTTTAATCACTCCAAATACCAGAATAATCATAAGAAATATCCTAACTATAATCCTTACTTCCTTACTTATAATATTATAAATGCGACAGTGAGTTTGTTTGTTTGTTTATTTGTTTGTTTGTTTGTTTGTTTGTTACGCTTTCACGCCGTAACTGCTGAACCGATCATCATGAAATTTTTGTATACAAGTTCTCTGGAGTACAGGGAAGGACATAGGCTACCTTTTATTCCGGGAAAAGAGTACTATTCCCGAGGGATCGACATTAACGCGGGCGGAGCCGCGGGCGAAAGCTAGTAATATTATAAATGCGAAAGTGAGTTTGTTTGTTTGTTTGTTACGCTTTCACGCCGTAACTACTGAACCGATCATCATGAAATTTTGCATACAAGTTCTCTGGAGTACGGAGAAGGACATAGGCTACCTTTTATCCCGGGAAAAAGAACTATTCCCGAGGGATCGACATTGACGCGGGCGGAGCCGCGGGCGAAAGCTAGTTTACCATATATTAAAATCGATGTTTGTCGAGACAACTATTCCTTAAATAAATAATCCGGACAACTGCGAGTGTGACTCGTTTTCCAGGGGTTACGGTATACGCATTCTGTGTAAATTTCAAGTCTTTACTATTACGGTTCAATAGATACAGACTTGTGTTAGACAGGTCCCATTTTAACCTTTTGGGTACGGAGTCCCAAAAATACTGCCTAGTGGTACCTAGTATCATGATTTTATTTTAATACTCTTCCGATTACCAATGTGCGAGTACTCCAAATTTTATATCGTAACGATCAAGTAAAGTCCCTCTATTGGTTAATAAACTTTATAAAGCAATAAACTAAATTCAGTTTGTTAAAAAGGGTTAATCCATGAGAGTATCGTGTAAGCCTCCTTTAACGGGATTACGGCGGTCGGCCCGCGTCACGCTCGTGACGTCACCCGCGTCACGCTCGTGACGTCACCCGCGTCACGTTTCATTCGGCGCGTGTTTGGCCGGCCGGGATAGGAACGCTGTCGTCTGTGACGTGAAGTGACACTTTAATACGCGTCACAGATTGCACAGACCTGTAACGATTTATCCAAAAAGTTAGAGTGGTGGGAAGATGTAGCCAGAACTTGACTTAGAAATCAGAGGAGTGCGTTCTTATACTTTTCAAAGCTCAAGTCCGATCCTGTATGGAGAATTGCAGCCACCTTTGGGATGGCTCAGCTAAATACCAACTTGCCACATTGGACTCGGTGAAACGTAGAGCCAGGAGAATAATTGGCGACGAAGTAGGGCTGCAACCTTTAGGCCATCGGCGTAAAGTTGCCAGTCTGTCAGTAATTTACAGACTACACTTCGGGGAGTGTGCACAAGAACTGCACGAATTAATCCCACCTTCCCCTTTTTACCATCGGACTTCCAGGCGCACGGCACGTCTACATCCCTTCTTGGTGGATATTTCACCCATTCGCACGAACCGGTTTTTAAAGTCTTTTATTATGCACACCGCCAACGAGTGGAATTCATTGCCCGCGCCAGTTTTTAAGGCTCGTTCAAGCTCGTTCTATCGCAGATCTTGTCTTTACCCTCTGGGTTAGTCTAAGGTCAAGAGTAAACCTATCTTAAATAAAAAAACAGTGAGTAGCACTTCGGGATAGCCGGCAGAAGTCAAAACTCCGCTCGATAGAATGAGAGGAGGATATTACTTCCTCTCCTACGCCGCGCCAGCGGTCTCAGGCCACATGTCCGCCTTACGACTTTTCGATCAGGTCATGTGGCCTGACGCTAGTTTAACTTTTTTGCCCATTCCAAGAAGTGTACAACGCCGCTAAAGAACTTCAAAAAATAAAAAGAGTGAAGGGAATTTAAAGAACAGAATTTAAATTTAAGATAATCAGCACTGGAACACGCTCTCTCTAATCTCTCATAACATATTGACAATGAACCTAATTTACTTTTAAAATTAACAGAATACCACAATAATTCCTTACTTTTGTAATATTGTTCCAGATAGACAATAATTTATGAGTATTGTGCAGAAGCTGAAAATTAATTTGCATCACACCGTGAGTCAAGTGGCGCCGCAACGTGTTTGTGTCAGTGGCATCTCCATATCCGTATCAAGAAAAAATATTTAATATGTAAAATTGAGTGTTTTTCTGTACTTCTTACTAATAGTATATAATTTCGTTTGATTCATATCATTTTATCACTTTTCTTTATCAAGCACAATCAAGTTCAGGAATAGGAACACCCACTTCTATGTAGTGGTTTACACAATTTTAAAATATTAATATATCTTAGTTCTCCTGGTTAAATCAGAATAATTATAAAAAGGAATTTGAAAATGAAATCGACTGAAAGTGGACAGAATAATATGATAGAGAAATGAGATAGATAGCATTAGTGACACCTGTGGCATCATTACAGCACGCTTTACTTCCTTTGGGAGGAGAGAGGTAATGGCAATTGACTTTTAATTCGATAGCACTTATCTATTGCCCTGTTTAAACACCGCAAGCACGTGTGCTGTGCAGTAATCCATGATTTTGGGGCTTTCCCAATGTGATGTGAAAGTGCGGAAAATTGCGTTAAGATTGGGCACAACTCTGGTGCAAAGTTTTTCAGCATCACCGCTCGGATGCCGTCCTGCCCACTCGACTTGTAAACGCCAGAGCGAGCAACTCCATTGTCCATAGTCCATAGAAAACGCAAGAAATTGGCTTTCTCTTTTGCCCCATGGACGAAACTGCCATCTGGCTTTTGCAATGGTGATGACAATTTACAAAAGTCTCCCTCAGTAGACCTAGCAAACGCCCAGCAAGCTTGACTCCCAGAGGGATACTTGACAAGGCGCTTATCAACTTTAACTCTGATGATATTAATATTTACACTAGCAGACGCTTTTTCGCTGAACCTTGAGGCAGCTCTTAACCCATTAGAAGTCACTGTACTCATTTGAGTACAGTCATATCCTTAAGCATAAATTACTGATCTTGTAAACTTTACGTGGGTACCTTTGCTATTTTACCTCATCATAAAACTGGTCAAGTATATTGATAAATATAATGCGGGTAGTGCGACAATTTTTCGTAAAACGTGTCAGTTGAAGTTGTGTCATCGAAACACCGTAGAGGTAAGTGAATGATTTAATATATTTTTAAAGTAATTAGTGCTTGTAAGTTGTCTTTTTCATTTTATAGGTATAAATTATAGGCCAAAGTATATTATAAAAAAAAATCTTACTAATTATCAATTACTAAAATAAAAATAGAATCACGTAAATGTGTCTGTACTCGGTTGAGTACAGTGACAGCTTACGTAAGTACAATAACTGTTTTTTTCACAGATTCCTTGCTATGGAGAAACAGCAATTTACAGCTCAAACTAGCTACAATGGGCTTCAAGAAGCCATTCTACAAGATAGCGAGGATGATGAATGTGACTTGGCTATCATACCACCTGATTCAAGTGCATTGACTGATGAAGAGGAAGGTGCCGATGATGATATGGCGGCGTGTTTCGTACCTCAAGACTTTCCCGATACTATTGAGGTATTTAGGAATCGAGTGGCACCGAAGATATAGCGTACAGTGACAGTGGTGATGAACCGCTGGCATCAAAAAGAAGACGACAAAATGCTACTCGCATACTCGTTATTGTACGTCCGTCGGAGAAACTGATTTGTACGTTCGGTAATCATGAAGTGTTTTTTGACATTTTTTTTACCAGCATTGACCTTTTAGTGGAACTGAAAAAGCTAAGCTTCCGCGCTATGGGAACACTACGAGAAAACAGAACTAAAAAATGTCCACTGACTAGCACAAAGGAAATGAAGAAGCAATAACGTGCTACTTACGACTACAGATTTGACAAGGAAGGTGAAATTTTACTGGTGAAGTGGAAAGATAACAGTGTGTGTACCATGGCAACAACCTACGACACCATAGAACCGCTAGGAACTGTCAAACGATGGTGTCCAATAAAAGAAGAGAAGATAGACGTAGCAATACCTCGTTTATTCCAAACTTATAATCAAAATATGGGAGGTGTGGATGAACTTGACCAGTCTGTCTCATTATATAGAATTGCTCTTCATGGTAAAAAAATGGTGGTGGGTGTTATTTACCTACATGATAAACATGACTGTTTCTAATTCCTGGCGTTTACATGTGAAGTGTAATGACAATCCTATGGATCAACTCATGTTCCGCTGTCATATCGCATCGACTGTAGAAGTGCTACCTCAAGATTGAGTTGGACATTATCCCCTCAGAATAGAAAAACAACTTCGATGTGTCCTTTGTCATTCAAGAGTGCTTTGGCAATGCAAGGAGTGCCTAAAAACACTTTGTTTAGAAAAAGCTTGTTTTGAAAATGTTCATACCTAAGTGGTCAGTGTACTTAATTAAGTACACCCCTGTAATTTCATGAAAAATACTATTTCAGATTTTTTTCTTCTATTCAGTGTTCCTTTGTTATTATTTCCATATGAAAATAAACAAAATATAAGAAAAATATTAGTACTTTTTATTTGACCCTTAATGGGTTAACTTCTCGCATCGGAAACGTCAGAGTCCTTATTGGCACGTGCCGTAGTCCAAGGTTTGTATGCTTACGGGACATAGTGTCACTGTAGGGCCGATTAAACCCTATAGTACTACAAGCGGCGCCACCGTGCGCGTGACGGATCCGGTTTGTGCCGCGAGCCCCTTTCCATTTGCAGTAGTCAGGTCCACTCCGTAAATTGACGAATTGAGAAATAAAGTTTGTAATTCGGTATTTGTATCGGACGTGATGTTACTAAGGAAATACGAATTAATAATCATAATCACTTTAGAGGGAAGGAGAAATGCCTTCGCATCATCCACCCTGCCACGGGATAGTAGGGTGGGTATGTGGGGCTTGAACCCACTAGAAAACCCCCCGGTGTCAACGCCTCTGCCACTTTTGCCGGAGCCGTGTGCTATTCTCGCTCCACAGCCTGGTGCGGTGGCCACTTTGTCAGTGGCCCCAACTCGGCTAGCTCTCGGTGCCTTTTCTGGCGAGAAGTTTCGGAGCAACCTGCGGGGCGACCCTTGGGCCTTCCATTCTACCCGCTAAGAAAGGTGCATCTTGACACCGACACGCCTTTCACCCGAGGGCCCGCAGCTCATCACGTCCCTTTTACAATATATAAACAACTGTATAAGGTGTTATTTTTATTTCTATATCATTAGCTCAGTCCAGAATATTGTCTTCGATCTCGAATGTTGTCTTTGATCTCATTGTATTATTTACTTCTCTTAATACCACCTTGCAACCTTTTAAATAGACCCCACAAATTGGTGACCCCGACGTTTGTATTTCCTTAGTCACATCACGTCCAAATGTATACCTGATACAAAATTCAATACGTGATAAAGAATAGGTATGTAACATTTTCATTCCGATGCTACTACTGCTATCATTCTCAAGCTGTGTTTTTTCGATAAGCCCCCACCGCACACGTCGCGGAAATGGCGCACGGTTTTGTCACGGCCCGCATTGTTGCCGAATTCCTTGCAATCGCCTTTCGCATTATGGTTGCGCACATTTTTCATTGGCGTGGCTTGTACGGGAGGCTTGGACGAATTAACCACGGAGGTTTTATATTCCGACATTTGAGCACGTAAGCGTATTTATTTAATACAGTATGAAACATCGGGACATTTACCATGAGTGCTGTAATTCTGCTAGTTTTCTATATTTCGGTCCTATTACTTGGATCCTGATCACGAAGTTCCATGTTCCTTTTAATACTGCTTTTGATTGATGTATTTTAAACAGCTGTAGCAACATGGTAGTTTAGCCCAACATATTGGGAGCATCTTTAAACACAAGTGTAAAAAACATGAAAGCCTTTACATACATACATAGCATCACGTCTTTTTCCCTTGCGGGGTTATCAGAGCCTAGGTCTATAAAACCTGAAGGCCACGTTTAGCCTGTTGGTGAGCATTAGATGGAAAACGGAATCAAAATAGTGATGGGTTGCTAGCCGCATCGCCTATTTACATGATTTCTCACAGTTTACCCATTCCCTCGATTAGCTTTTACGATCTACGTAGAAATATTTTTGAGGTAAAGAACCAAGTTAAATAGATTGATATTTGATTCCTAGCTGAATGGTTTCCAATGCTAGAATTTCTATCTGAAAATACATTTTCCTCTTTGTTGGTGGTGAGAAAAAAATTAAAGTTAGTTTCTTTTGCTACGAATTTGTAGAGAATACAGTAAATCAATGAACAGTTGAAATTTACTTGTTTTACGAAAATTAAGTCATAAATTCTTAACTTCTTTTATAAAATACGAAATTTAAATAATCGTCAGAAATACCGCCATTCAAAACTTTTAATAATCTGTATAACACATAAAAAATACTTTTGTCGTGACTATTTTCCGGAGTTTTAGCGGGATACTTGAGTAATCGGTCATTCTGAAGAGTCCACCGTAGTATTTTAGTTTTGTAAATTGTTTCTAGTGGTTTTATAACGTGAAATTGGTATATTTGGTGACATAAATGTTCATAATAAATGGAATTTACTTTAATCAAAACGAAGAAACATAAATAGTAAGGTGGAAAGTAACATAATTTACAAAACATTAAAACACATATAATTGAAAAATCTGCCTCCTTTTATACAAAAATATTTTTGATGAAACTGTATAATAACCTTATTACTTACCTTATAAATGAGTGGTACGTTAAGCAGTTGGTCCCAGCTGCCCTCTGGTAGTTGTTATAGGAACCATGTCAGAGGTCAAGAGGCGGTTCCGAAGAAGACACCAGGGTGTACATGGTCGATTGACCGTGTCACCTACACGAAATGATGATGATGATGACCTTATTACTTTAAAGAAGCGATTGTATACATGTACATATAAAAAATATATTTGAAAATGACTTGGGTCGCCTTAGGGGCTAAAAATTGATGTAGGTCTCATATCAAAGAAACACTTTTTCTGCCGAGCGTGACCACACGCTACACTAGCGCCTCTAGCGGAAAATTCACACGTGATAGTCCGCAGTGGAAGACGCAGGTCTGGATGTTACTTAAAATGATGTGTGGTGATCTGCCTTAGCTCTATGTGAACCTAAATTTTTAATTTTAAAGTCTCCTTCATATTAATTGATAACTAATGCTATTGACTTTTGTGTCACAGTGGTACCGGAAGTGCCTTTGAATATCAGGGTCATCGGTTCAATTTCCGGCCAGGTCGTGATGGAAAACGATATTTTAAGATTATCTTCTTAAGTCTTTGATGTTTATTTATATAAGTAAAAAATAATACAGAGTATCACGTCTTTTTCCCTTGCAGGAACAGAGCGTACCTAGGTCTATAAGATTCGAAAGCCACATTTAGCATGTTCGGAACGGAATCAAAATAGTGATGGGGTGCTAGGCGCATCGTCTATTAACATGATGCCTCGCAATTTTGCCCGTTCCCTCGATTGGCTTATAAGGCGATCGAAGGAACGGGCAAAATTCCGATCGTATACGATTTGCACGGGAAGAGATACAGCTGGTACATTCTTTGTTTTTTCTTTTCTCCCAGACCAGCATGGAAGACTAGAGCAGCATATTTTTCAAGTAACTTGATATATAATACTCGAACTAAACTGTAATCAAAAAGTTTGCATGTTTATTTATGATGTTTACTTTTAGTAAAAAGAGATCAATGAACATAACCGTCAGTCCAGTTTGGTCTAAAAACTCAACAAAACAAAATGTATATACCTATATATAAAAATTTAGCCTACTAAGCCACAGAACAATAGCTTAGCCGGGCAGGATTTGAACCCGTGACCTTTTAGTTATGGATTTCAAAGTTGACGATTAGAAAACATGACATTTCGCTTTCCTAACCATTGTTAGTTTATGGCCATTTATGGCCATCTCTTTTGTAAATGCTGAACTATTTAATAGGTTTTCTTCAAAACGAATTTCTATTAACCTCCTTACCAGTTTGGTAAACATAAGGCCTTATTTACGATATATATCATCGTAACAATGTGAAAAAAAAATATGGAGTTGTATAGAAAATTATGTACAAAATAAATTGAAAATGTGTAAGTGATTTATGTCTGAAAGATGACAAATGGTTTATCGTTTAGGTTTATAATCTAACACTTTATTTTTTCGAAGCTACAGCAGTCCGACACAGCGTTCATTATATTTCAGCTGAAATAGCTGGATTATGTTACGTTTCGTAATTTTTGGAGCGTGTTACATTTTGTTGTGCGCCTTTGGCTCTCTTACTCACCGAACTGGCATAAAATAAAGCGATAAAGCTTCTAATGAAACATTGATTATCTGTGAGAGTGAGTTATTCCCCGGACGAACCGGCGCATTCATGCTACTAGCAATAATGAATTTTACCGGTAGCGTGGCTCTACCACGACTAAATAATGCTATATATACTAAACTTTGAAATGGGTGACTTTCCAAAAGACGGACACATTCAGCGGTATATCAACAACTCTGCAACTCTGATGTTGAGATGTCGAGTGTGCGAGTACATGAGCATCACATCAGGTATGCATGCTCGCTCGGCACTCGTATAAAAAGAAATAAGTAACACTGTTTTTGTATGAGAACCTTTATTCATTTTCTGTCAATAGCCCTTAATTTTTTTTTTATAATATTAAGATTTTACAAAACTAATTTATAATAATGATTCAGAACAAGTTAGAAAAAAATAAAAGAAAAGTGTAGTTAACACTGAAATAATATGAACCCAAGAGCTTGGGAGACAGATTACTAACGACACCACATACTTCAAAAGAGGTATACACAAGTTATGGTGTATTATATAAACTCACATACATACACACCGACATACATTTCTCACGATACTTTTTACACAAAAAACAAAACCATACCATTATCATGTTAAACAGTATAAAGTGCGGCAAAATTTGCCAAAAGTACCACAACACGTTGTTTCGGCTCCTGTATTGTCGGCTTCACGCAGCGGAGCGTGACTCCTTTGTGAGGGAATGTTAATGGAATATAAATCAACGTCTTGAATACCTCCTGTCGCACGTCACGACGCCTCCGCCGGGGAAAGTGCAAGTCATAGTCAACCAAAATACTTACCGCAACGTCCTCAGAGTATCAATCAAAGGAAAGCATTTTTAGGGCCTCAGCGATGCGGCTCCCTCACCGTTGAACGGCACAGCGCCATCTCGTAATAAATCATAGTGTTTCAATGAAAAAGCGAGTTGTTTCAAAAACTAAACGATCTTCGATAAATCTTGCATGAAAGGAAAAAACGTAGAATTTACCAGCTGCTTCTCTTACCGCGCAGATCGTAAAAGCTCTTTGAAACACAAGGAACAAATGTCAAATTAGTCTACCTGCGACCATGAAAACTGTAAATTTTTCGAAACATTAAATGTTAGAAATAATGTAATAAACGCGATAAAACCGTATTTAGTGATTTAATTTAAATATTAATATTATTCGTTAGATTTTCGTACGCTTCTTCAGCCGCGAATTACGGTCTGCGCGAGAAAAGTTGCAGCTGATGGTACGTATTTTTTCTGTGCACTCAGACCAGCAGCAACGTGTAAGAAATTAACGTTTTTGTTATTTTTATCATAATTGACTGAGCGAGCGAAGCGAGCGAAGCGTCTCAGTTTTCACTGGCCTAAAATTCTTTTGTCCGTCTGTCTGTCTGTCTGTTCACGCCTACAGGTCGCATTTCTCAACCGATTCTCATGAAATTTTGTGAGCAGGTTCGGTAATTATATAGAATTTTTTGTCGTGCCAGTTTTTCGAAATTTAAAAAAATGGCGGATATATGGGGGTCCGAAACTTAAAAAAACTCATAGCACAGCTATTTGGTAAAAAAAAATCAAAAATGTCATCAGACTTTTTTGTTATTTTCATTAAGACGCAACTTTTTTGTCTGAACAACTTTTTTATACGATAAAATTGAACGTGTTTATTTATAGTCGGCAATTTGCCCAAAAGTTGTCTGAAAACGATTTTCTGTATATTTATGAAAGACGTTGAAGTACGTGAAGTGGGAGAGGGAGTGAAAATGAGCAACTTTCCCTAAGGAACAAAAATCAAGCATGATACTGCGTGTTACTTTTATATATATCAGAAAACACTGAATAAACTTAGAATCCTGAAATAAAATTAAAAATAAATAAAAAAGATTCACATGCTATCCTGTGACTTAAACCCGGGGCTTATAGATGCCGGCCACTTCTTTACGTAAAGTTCGCATGTTTGTCTGCCATAATAGCTGAAAATTAGCGGCCTAATAAAATTTTTACCAATTCGTAACATAACAACTATGAAACCTCCCATTCACCCATGCCAAGTTCGCTATTCCGATATTTCCGATCTTGAAGAGGATCACTCCAACTTAGTTAATGTGTACAAAAGCATACTAAACATGGTGCTCAAGGGCCGTGTTTCCATACAAGAGTAGTTCCCTGATTCCTCGCCCGATAGTACTAATAGAGTAATGATTTTTTACTTAAAAAAATCCGTATGTAAATTTTTTTCATAATGGAATTATTTAAAGAGATATGAACCTTCGTGTTCGGTGTAATACTACACCTAACAATGACGTCAAGCGCACCACGTATTGAGGCGCTTGACCCAAAAGCCTTTAGTGCACAATTCGACGTCGTGCGATGCGCTCATTAACATTTTCATTGCCATTTAACATTTTTCAACATTTTATATTTTAACATTTTTGTGTAACTTTGAAATATAGTGAAATGATAGAAATGTTAGATAGAAGAAATCTATCTAACATTTCTATCATTTCAAAACACCTCACTGTAGTTCAGGCTCCATCATATGGTCCTTCGAGCTACACCTCGCGCGCGTAATTAAATTCGTGTTTTGAGGTGAACAATCAGTGAACATTAAATATTGTGTGTGTGAACTCAGTGAGTAACATTTGGTGAGCGATCGATATATCCTCATCTTCAACTTCGCCAGCCCAGCATCCAGCTGAGTAGGGCACCGCAACAACGCCGCCGAGCCTCAAGTAAGATCTTTCCTTTTTCTTGCTTGCTCTTGTCTTTCTGTCTATTTACAAGATGGAAAACATTGACAACATTATTGAAACTCAATATGAACTCCTTTCGGCGATGGAGAAGGTTCTAACTAACTTTAAGAAAGAATCTTCTGCTCGCAAAACATCTTCTAGCATTCACCGGCGGCTGGAAACTTTGGAAATCTGTTGGAAAGATTTCCGAGAAAATCATTTCAAATTGGATGAAGCACCTATAAATAAGTCTTCGTATTCATACTTCACAAGCAATTACTATCATCGAGCTGAGAAATTCTACAAGGAAGCAAGATGTTATATTGAACAATATACCCAAAAACAGTCGATACCATGCGGAGAAGACGAACAAGAGGCAGGAACTAGCCAGGTGACACCGGCTTTAGGCCCAGTAGCTGAGCCTCGGAAAACATTCGAGCAGTCCAATGAAAAATGTATGGACGAGCCCCAACTCAAATCTGCAACATTAAATGAATCCATGGAAACCTCCACGGTGAACAAGGTTTTAGGCAACATGCTGCATAAACAGGAAACCAATTTCAAAGCCTTCAAAAGGACTATGGAAAGTATGGATTTAGAAGCTATGACTGAAAAATGGGAGTTTGAGGATTCACTGAAAACATTACAGTCTCGTTGGTCATTGGTCGATAAACAACATTGGGAAATAATCAACGAAGCTGGTGAAGAAATAAACGAATATGAGATAAAATTCGATTTCTATGAAAGACAGTATAACAGGCTGAAAAGACAAATTAACTCAAAAATGTGGTCAGTGGTACATCGCGAAAAATCGTGCCCACAGTTAGATATCCCAATTTTTAATGGTCAATTTCATCAATGGGTTACATTCAAAGATTTATTCCAAGAGGCGATTCACAATAATAACTCCATTTCGAGCGCTCAGAAAATGCAATTTTTAAGAAGCAAGGTTCCTGGAGAAGCCGAGCGACTGATCCAACACCTGCCGATCAGCTCTGAAAATTATAATACCTGCTGGTAAATCCTGAACAATCGCTACAACAACAAAAAACTCATCTTTACTACTCATATGAACAACCTTCTCGGACTTCCCAACATGCAACACCAGGCTCTGGGACAGATCAAAAAACTTCACGATGTGACTATTTATTTATTTATTTAACTTTATTACATAATTGTAAAAGGCGGACTATTGAATCGCTCAACGCCATCAAAAACCTAGAAGTCGACATATCGACATGGGATCCGTTATTATTGCACCTCCTTTCACAGAAATTGGATACCGAAACGCACAGTGACTACATAGAAGCCCTGAAAAATCCCCGCGAGCTGCCTGTTCTAAAAGATTTTCTGGACTTTCTCGAGGCAAAATTTACAGCTCTGGAATCATCTAAACGAAAACCCGAAACATTTCAACAAAAACCCAACAACTACCTGCCACGAAACTATAATAATTCGTCAAAAATGTCTACACCTAATCAAACAAACAACATTAACAATAACTATCAACAAAAACAATCAAACAAACCATATACTAAAACATACCACATTTCTTCTAAATTTGAATGCCCGCTCTGTTATCAAAATCATGCCCTTTACAATTGCCAAATATTTCTCAAAATGCAAGCAACTCAAAAATTAAATACAGTCAATAAATTAAACTTTGTACAAATTGCTTATTTAGTCATAATGGTAAACCGTGCATTTCAACAAACTCGTGTCGCAAATGTTCGAGTCAGCATAGTACGATGCTGCACGAGGCCTTCGCCGAGTCATCGACCCCGGTTACTGCATCGATTCCGTCGACTACAAGAAAACCTAAGGAAAATATAACGTCTAACACGCATGCATCTCAAGATAATTTCTCTCAAACATTATTAGCTACTGCGATGGTAGACATCAAGGCCAGCGATGGGCAATACCATTCTTTCCGAACTTTAATCGATCCTGGTTCCCAATTGTCCTTAATTACAGAAAAGGCAGCACAACAGTTAGGCCTTAAAAGAAAACAATGCAGGGGTACTATTTACGGGGTAGGACATATGGAAAATTCAAGCAAAGGGTTGGCATTCATCGAATGCAAATCAATATACAACGATTTTCAATTTTACACGGAAGTCCTGATAATGAATAATTTGATTAAAAATCTACCAAATCAAACATTTGAAAAGCCATCTTGGAACCACATAAATAATATTAATTTGGCTGATCCTGAATTTTACAAGAGTCGTCCAGTAGATTTGTTGCTTGGAGCCGATATTTATTCTATGATCATTTTAAGCGGTCTAATCAAGGGAGAATATTCTACGCAACCCATAGCGCAGCAAACTCAATTGGGGTGGCTGTTGTGCGGTAACGCAAAAACATATCATTGTAACGTGATCTTGAACTCTATGGACGACATAAAAAGATTCTGGGAACTAGAAGAAATCACAGAAAACTCGAATTTATCTAAAGAAGATCAAGAGTGTATCGACTTTTATAACAAGACAACAATCAGGAAGGAAGACGGACGTTACGAAGTGCGTCTACCCCTAAAAGAAGACATAGAACAAAAACTAGGGTCCTCAAAACAAATGGCCATTGCGCAATTTTACAATCTTGAAAGAAAATTTCAAAAACAACAACAATTAGCAACACATTACAAGGAGTTTATGCACGAGTACGAAACATTAAATCACATGACCCTAGATAACAATGACAACTTATCATCATTAGAATGCTATTTGCCACACCATGGCCTGTACCGTAGTGAGTCCACAACTACTAAGTACCGCGTGGTATTTAATGCATCTGCTAAAACCTCTTCCGGCTATAGTCTGAACGACTTGATGTGTACTGGCCCTAATCTCCAACAAGACCTCCAAACATTAATACTAAAATGGCGACAGTACAGATTTGCCTTTTGCTCAGATTTGGCTAAAATGTTTCGTCAAATTTTAGTCAACGAACAGGATCAAAACCTTCAAAAAATCGTTTGGCGTCCCTCTCCACAGCATCCCTTAAAAACATACAAATTAACAACTGTCTCATATGGAACAAAGAGCGCGCCATTTTTAGCTATGATGACGCTAAAAAGATTAGCGGCAGATGAACGAGATCAATTTCCAGAAGCTGGAAGCTTCTGGAAATTTCTTAGAATCGTCGTTCTATATGGACGATGTTTTTTATGGGTCCACTACGATTGAGCACGGGAAACAATTAATTGCTGACCTTGACCATCTACTCAAATCAGCCGGAATGACCTTAAGAAAATGGTCATCCAACAATATCGAACTTCTGTCAGATATCCAGGCAAACGATCAAGACACGGTTTTCAATTTCAAAACAGATAACACAACAAAAACATTGGGCCTTGCCTGGAATGCCACTAAGGATGAATTTACATTTCAATGTAAAATTTTTGCTCAAAGAACTAGGCCCACTAAACGCAGCTTACTTTCCGAAATTTCGAAATTATTTGACCCTCTTGGATGGCTCACCCCAATCTCAACAAAACTTAAACTCCTATTTCAAAAATTATGGGGGTTAAATCTTCGCTGGGATGACTTTGTGCCTGAGGACATTTATAAAGAGTGGAATAAAATAACATCAGACATACATTTAATAAATGACATGAAAATTCCGAGATGGATATTATGTACTCCAGGCGATGTTATCATACTACAAGGATTCTGCGACGCCTCCGAAGCAGCCTATGCATGTGTAGTTTATACCCAAGTGAAGAATCAAGAATCCTCTGTAATTCTGGCTGCCAAAAGCAAGTTAGTTCCTTACAAGAAAGCTCTTTCGTTGGCCAAATTCGAACTTAGCGCAGCTCTTCTTCTTGCAAAGTTAATTGAGAAGATACAGCATTCTTTATCTCAACATCAAATCGAGGCATACGGCTGGACTGACTCCATGATCGTTCTGGGTTGGATACAAGGAGAGCCAAGCCGTTGGAAGCCTTTTGTGGCCAATCGAGTTGAAAAGATCTGTAAAATCATACCAGCCAAGCATTGGCGCTACGTCAAGTCAAACGATAACCCCGCAGACCCCGCTAGCAGAGGTTTATATGTTTCCCAGCTAAAAGAACATAATATATGGTGGAAAGGCCCAGCATGGATGCCTACATATAATATTGAACATGAAAAACAAGAAAAATACCATACAGATTTGGAAATGAAGTCAAAATACCAAAAACAATCAAATACCATTCAAATAGATAACAATGAAAACATTATAAATCTCTTACTACATAAATATAGTTCTATAACAAAAACAATTAACATCATTGCATGGATACAGCGTTTTATGAATCGTCAGCGCAAACGATTGCCAAACTATATCACGTTGCAAGAATTGAATAAAGCTAAATTAACAATTGTGAAATATGTTCAAGAATCGGTATTTGGAACGGATATTGAACATTTACGTAAACACAAAAAAGTAAAATCTAACAGTAAAATAATAAATTTAAACCCATTTATAGATCAAGACGGTATTTTGCGCGTTGGAGGCCGACTTGCTCACGCAAACATCAACATGGAGAGAAATTTTTTTGCATCCCAAGATTATACCGAACGACTCCCGGTTAGCTGCTCTTCTTATCAAACAAGCTCATGAGTTGACGTTCCATGGTGGACCTCGGCTCACACTGGCAACATTAAGACAGGAGTATTGGATTACTGGCGGGAACAATACGGTGAAGAAAGAATTGAGGAAGTGCGTCACCTGTCAAAAAATAGATGGTACTATACAACAACAATTGATGGGAGACCTCCCCCCGGCTAGGGTGAATCCATCAAAAGCTTTTGAAAAATGTGGACTTGATTACACAGGTTTTATCGATATTAAGGCCAACAGGGGAAGAACAGCAAGATCCTAAAAAGGTTATGTGGCTATTTTCGTCTGTATGGTCACAAAGGCGATTCATCTGGAGTTGGTGACAGATCTCTCCAGCTCGGCATTCATGGCAGCGCTAAGGCGAATGGCTGCAAGGAGAGGATGCCCCCGTCACCTATATATCGATAATGGCACGAACTTTGTCGGAGCTAACAGAGCTATACAGGAACAAGTTCAACAGATTCAATCTACTTTTACTGATAATCTCATGGCTAATCTCGCTAGTATGAACATCGAATGGCATTTCAACGCCCCCTTACACCTTAACGCAGGGGGTTTATGGGAACGAGCCGTAAGAAGCCTTAAACATCATTTGAGAAGGGTTATCGGTGAACAGAACCTAACATTCGAGGAGTACGCGACCATTCTCACCCAGGTAGAAGCGTGCCTCAACTCTCGGCCGTTATGTGCATTAACAGAAAACATCGAAGACTTGGACTATCTTACCCCCGCACATTTTCTCTCAGGAAACCCAGGACTCACCGTCATTGAAACCAAAGAAGACGCTCGAACGCGCTGGAACCTTATTCAAAAAACAACACAAGATATCTGGAAAAAATGGAAGACTGAATACCTAAGTCAACTGATAGCTAGACATAAATGGAAAGAACCTAAGTCTAATATTGAAATTGGAAACATTGTAGTGATCTACGAAGATAATCTCCCGCCCGGGAAGTGGGCACTAGGCAAAGTGATCGATGTCCATCCAGGAAGTGATGGATATGTGAGGGTGGTTACTTTGAAAACAAAAACAAAAACGGCATATTTAAGAGGCCTATAGTAAAATTATCGGTTTTACCATTAAAAAATGAGGCTAAACAAAACACGGCATCACCGGTACAATTAGAACAAACCGGAAAAAAAACATGTAATAGAAAAACGAAACAAAATCTTTCCACATTAGCGTTAATGTTTGTTTACTTCGCTACCTTTATAACATCAGGAAGTACCTTTAATAGTACAACCCTGTATGAAAATCAAAAACTTTACTTTGATAAGATGGCCAATATGCAACTTATAAGAGATCAATGGAAAATGGTCGCATACTACAACATTGACCCGTATTGGGAAAGTACCATGACCTACGATAAATATTATAAACATCTTGAAAACGTGTGTCATGCATTAAAACAGGTGTACCAGTGCGAGCTTATCCTGTTACAATTACGTCATACCTACAACGAATTGGATCGGAACAATAAAGTCTTACTTAATCATCAAATGACAAAGCATGCCCGCGCCGCCGTCGCGGTCTTATCAATGGTGTCGGGTATCTCGCGAATAGCCTGTTCGGGGTATTGGACGACCGTTTCGCGGAACAATACGAAAAGGACATCACACTGGTTCGCAATAACGTACAACACATGGCCCTCTTATGGAAGAACCAAACATCGATAGTGGAGGCAGAAAACAACTTACTTAAGCGTACAGAAGAATCTATCCAGAAACAACATAAGATCGTACATCAACATCTACTAAGTTTAGATTCGGCTACTAACCTTCTTGGAAAACAAGTCAACGAAGAAGCTTTTAAAACAGAATTTACTCTTACGGCGATGGCGGCTACAAATATTTTAACTCATCTTAAGAATGTTCAAGATATTTTATTGGATACGCTCACAAGTACATATGAAGGAAGAATCAACATGCACATTATGAGCCCGGAACAACTTCAAAATGAATTAAGTGTTATATCAGGACAGTTACCGAAAGACCTCTCTATTCCCATTGACAATATCCAAACCAATATGCGAAATATTTACCCATTACTATCTGTAAAAACTAAGATGACCACGCAATACTTAATCTTTGAGATAAAGGTGCCATTGGTTAGTAGAGACAACTATGACTTATACCACATACTTGCCATTCCCCACCAAGTGGGTCCGAACATGGTTACGGTGACTCCCATCGTAGAATACTTAGCTATAAACCTATATAAGGACTCGTACTTACCTGTAACTAAATTGGACTTAGACCACTGTCTTTCACGAGACGAAACCTATCTTTGCCAACTCAAGACTCCCATACAAGATGAAAGCGGACAATGACCTGTGTATCCGTAACGAAAAGCAGCTAGATCAATGCAAGATAAATATCGTCGCGTGCCAGAGCAGATGGGTCAGCTTAAATAAATTAAATACTTATTTCTATTTTTGTTGTGACAAGTGTCAAGTGCGGTCGCTATGTGAGGATCGAGTTACCGCGCATCAGCTGACTGGAGCTAACATAATAAACATTGATAACAACTGCGAAGTGAAAACTGATAACTTTACAATATACTCCCATAAATATTTGGAAAAAAGAATCGATTTAGAAAACTCCCTTGAGACATCTGACGTTGCTCCCATCAACCATATAATGAACATCACCGTGGAAACAATAAAAGACATCGACGAAACTCGAGAAAATAGATTGTTACTCGACAACATCGACAAAAGAATTCAACACATGAAAGAACAAGAACCCCTAACAGATAACATTTCGGTGCACGACGTGCATCACTACGCCCTCATATATAGTATAGTAGGCGCAGCCACCATCGGGGGGATCATAGTCGTGTGCCAAAGAGTTCGTCTCAGAAGGAGATCCTCGGACGTCACGCAGCTCCCGCTCCCGCCGGCGCCCACAGGCGCACCGCGTCCCGCGGAGCGCCGCTCGCGAGCCGCCCAAAGGACCGAGCCAACGGCAGTGTCAGTGTCAGTGAATGAGTGCAGTGCGCGAGTGAAAATGAGTGAACCGCGTTCAAATAACCTACAGACAAACAGACTTGCGACTCCCGTATTTTTGCTAAAACTTTCTTTCGATGAAAACAATGTACAAGCCACTTTCTAGGGACTTTAAGAAATCATTGTGCGTCACTCTTGTATCACCTATCATAGCACTTCTCACCTTCATCTTGCACTTCATCTTCTCGCATCTCTGCCCCCGGCAAGATGTCCGGTGTAATACTACACCTAACAATGACGTCAAGCGCACCACGTATTGAGGCGCTTGACCCAAAAGCCTTTAGTGCACAATTCGACGTCGTGCGATGCGCTCATTAACATTTTCATTGCCATTTAACATTTTTCAACATTTTATATTTTAACATTTTTGTGTAACTTTAAAATATAGTGACTCTTTCTTCTATCTAACATTTCTATCATTTCAAAACACCTCACTGTAGTTCAGGCTCCATCACTTCGAAAACATGAAAATATGGTACGAATTTCCGTTGTGTTCAAACATCAAGAAAACAAATTTGGGCAATTATATAAGAAAAAGAAACGCAGAAACACAGCCATAGTTAGCCAATTTTTAATGTAAAAATAAATTAAATCGGTTAAGTTTTGGAAAAGAAATCAGAGGACTACGAAGCGTTAATTTTGTGTACTTTTTATAGGTATTTTCCGGTTGAGCTGCAGTTATCTCTATCGCACTCTGTGGGGTTTGTTTGGGCACGCGGCACGACAGCAATAGATATTATAAATATCTATTTTTCAATTCTCTCGAGCTTAGTGTTTCCTCTTAAAAAAAGGGTCTGGTCGGGTCTTCTGGTAAGAGGAATGTAGGATTAAATTTCGGTTTCCTCTGGTAACTAATTAAGAGCAGCGGGGATCGGGAAATAGTAACTGAAGGAAATCCTTCCTTTAGTCAATTAGCATATCAGTAACAGATATATTTTAGAGCACTGGAGGGCAAATGTGGATGTTGGTTGTAAGGGCTCGCGAGGTCTACTGTTCTCGCAGAACCACTAGTATAGATACTTTACCAGCCACCTGAAAAAAAACTTGATACCTCTTATAACTCTTAGGCAACCAGCTTTCGATTTTTTTTTAATTCTTTTTCTAATAATGTAACTAGATCCTCAACAAATTTTGAAGTTTTTCATTTTTCCGTTTAAATAAAATGCCCTTACCTTGGCACCGTTCGACGTTCCCCTCTCAACCTCATAACAGCTTGTGCGCCCCTAACGGTTATCTAATAATGTAGTAACGTGTTCGCCACAAACAACTACATACTTGCCTCCATAGCATTCCAAGGGTTGCTGCTAGGGTTCTAGGTTATTCATCAAATAGGAAAATCATTTAAGTGACAAAATATTACGTAATGTTACGTGTCTATCAAAAATGTTATTTGGCCTTTTTTTTTTTGTTTTGTGCGAATTATTGCCGAATTCTTTAACATAGGCAGTTGAGAAACTCTCCTCATCAGACCAGCTCGATGACATCATTAAATTCCACGATCTCCTTCTCCATTATTACAGTCGCTAAAAGTCCACTGCTAGACAAATTAATGAATGAAATTTTATTTATTCAAGAAACAAGTCTCACAAAATTGTTAGTATAACTTATGCTTAGTGTTAGTAAAAATTCTTAACCTAGTGACAACATTAAGCGTCCCACTGCCGTACCATTCCCGCTAAAGTGTCACGGCAATGGTTGACATAACCGCAATCTCGCCTACTAGCGATCGTAGTCAGGATGCTGTTGCCACTGTCCCGCACCCGACGTACCAGGGACGCGCATCTCTTCCGCATTGTAGCGTAAAAGCAATCTACGCGTGCTTCTGCGAACATCCCTGAGGCGCTACAGAAGCGAGGCAGCCCCATCAGCACCCTGAATGCATTGTTATACTGAACACGAAGGGCGTTGTAGGATTTCTGAGTATACCTAGCCCACAGGCTGCACGTGTAAAACGATGTACAGAATGCTCTGAAAAGCGTGAGCTTAACCTCTCGCGAACAACGTGCAAACCTGCGAGCCAGCATGTTCGCTCTCACCGACAACGCCCTCCGACTTCCCTCAAATAAAAGACTTTTTAAATTCTTTATTTTTTCGGTCCATGGGACGATATTGCTATATTCTCCACGCTTGGCAAGCGGATTGACGAGCGGAGTTACTTTGGCTTTTTATGCTTCTGACGCTGCTGCCCATCGGAAGCACTGTTAAACTGATTAAGGATAGGAATTTGTTGGATCTGGGAAGGGAATGAAGGTATTGGGATACTACTCACTCGGATGAATAGGGGAAAGCAAGTAGCAGCTTTAGAGGCTGGGTGCGGGTACCCGATGCCACACCTACCGGACAGGCAGTCGAAGATGACATTCTTGACCAATTTCTTCCAATTTGCGTACTCATAATTATAGGACTTAACAAAGTGGGTTAGTTTGATTATTATAATCAGATGATACAAATTAGTAACACAAAATAAAAATTTAAGTAGTTTTCCCTAAGGTTTACTTAATCTTTTGGCATTTTTAAGATTTTCTAACATAATCCCAGGTAGCAACCCTAATGAAAAGAATGACAGCCAATAACAACCGCACTTGTCCCGCTGCTGGCGGCATGCGGGCTTGCTGCGGGGCGAGGGGGGAGGTGAACACGCTCCTCGCGTAAATTTCGTCGCGTACAGCGATCGCACAACTCGCGCCACCGCGCCGCCGGCGCCGCATCTGCTAAAACAAGGAGCTGTTTACTTTTCTACTTAAAGTTTGGTATACGGCGAGCCGTGAGACTTATCGCGAATGTTTTGTCAGCCATGCTGAGCGTGATAGTGACGCAAATATTTATATAAACAGCTGACTTTTGCCGGTGACTTTGTATCAGCTTCTTCCATATTCCATTTATGATATTCTAGGTAGATGCTTGAATAGTTGTTGTCATTTCAAGCCTAGGGATTTTTTCTAAAATGTGTTTTAATACTGTTTCAATATTTTAAAGCATTGAAAATAAATTTAATTAATTATTTTGATGCGCCGTAACAATATTTTAAGCAGAAATTGAAACTTTAAGGTATACATACTACGTGTACATTGATTCAAATCACTTGGTGACCTTCCGCCACTAGTTATTTCATGAAATTGCTGGCTAGCGTCCACCAACTCCTGTTAGTCCCTTAATGCATGCAAAAATAGTTGATGCATGCAACCCTTTTCGATATTGCTACATCCATTGAGGCTGTAACAGCAACGGCCGTCAAGGTCGAACTTTGATTTCGAACTTCGTATGACCAACATTAAATTGTATTGTAAATAGTTTATTTAAGAAAAACATTTAATTGAAGTGCATGTAACTTTGACTTCTGCAAATTTACGCCTAAATCAGTTAATTATCAACGTTATTATTTTTATATAACAATATTATGGGATCTTTGTTTAAAATATTTTTAGGGAAAATAAATAAAAGAGGTCACTATTCTTTCTGTTAAATTTGTAAAATCCAGAACTTTCATAACATCAACTAAGATGTTATGAAACAAAATTAATAATTCATATCGGTATTTTAGCGAGTAAGAGAGAGCAATTGCATAATAAATTAAGGCCCAAAGCCTCAATTTACAGTAAGTATCTATCGTGATGATTTCTACAGACAAGCAAGCTGTGGCCGGAGCATATCTGCAGCCGCTACACGGAAGGGGCGGCAGGCACGAAGCACACCGCTCTCTGATTCCATGTTACTAGTGTAATAGAATCGGTAGATTTAGATTCAAAATAACAATGTTCTTTTAATTTTTTATTTGTTGGTTCGTTTATTTATTTGTTTGTTACTCTAATCCAAGCCGCTAGTTCTTAGTAATAAGTAATTATTTTTAAAATGATAAAATTTAATTCTATGTCTGTCTTAGCCGTTTCTTTGATTTTGTTATAGAAACGAAAAAAAACGAATGTTAGGAAATTCCGTGAGACATAGCGAATTTTACAAAACTGTATTAGATTGTATTACATTTGTAAAACAATATTTTCATTAAATTATTTAAAATTAGCAAAAGATAGCAATTAATATAAACAAGAACGACACATAGCCACTTCAAGAAACCTCTTCCTTTATTATTTTTATTATTGAGAACTATTTTAGCGATATTTTAGTTTTTTCTTCTCATTATACAATATAGTTAATAATCCTAAGTAAATATTTACACTGGTAAGGTTATGTAGATTATAGTATTACAGGAACGGGAAACACGCAACTGGCCCGCAAACCGCAGGTCTCCGCTCCACTTGACATTGTTACGTCGTTACTGCAAACACTGCTTCATTAATAAGATTACATAACTCGTGCATGAAACATGCTAATGTGTTAGTGAGGCAAAGATAGACAAACAAGATGAGAGACAACAATGCTTCGGTGACATCGGAAGCGTGTGTATTACACTTAATGGTTCATTAGAGTATCTAGCGAAGCATAAACATGTTAATATGACGTTGGCTTTCCTGTTCAATGTTCGCGTTTTAATTACTGAATTGATTTTAATGAACTTTCATTGTGATTTGGTAAAAGACATTGAAAGGGACATGATACGGAATAATATATTCATGCGAGTTGATCGGGCGAAATTTAGTTGACACCAATTAAAAACTTTTTGGAAGTCACAAGTGAACTTGCATTTTTTACTCTCAAAAAAAAGTAAGAATTTTATGACAAGCTCATTAAGTTTACTCATTTATGCATCACATAGCTGACTGATTCAGAAACTTGGTATAACACGACCGAGCTTGATCAAGAGCGAACGCAAAACACTGATGAATGAAGATGAATGAAAAGCCAACGATACTGAAGTACACAGAAACAACACTTCTTACGACAATGGCGTGTGAATTGGCGTCTAACACGGGAAATTTCAATATGCTAATGATAGACAAACACACTGAGAGGCAGTACTTCGGTGACGATGGCAGCGTGTTTAGCAATGGATCGTGATTGTGACTGAACGCAAGACTCTATAGTGTTTCATAATATACATGGTTAATTTAAACTAAGTGCAAATATTTTAATGCTTTAAAGCTAAATAAAAAAAATCGACGCGCTAGCTTTAGAGATATTTTAAATTAAACAAAAAAAAAAAACAAAAAACTTTCTACTATTACCTACTATGGATACTAATTCACTGATGTTTGGTATACGGCGAGCCGTGAGACTTATCGCGAATGTTTTATATAAACAGCTGACTTTTGCCGGTGACTTTGTATCAGCTTCTTCCATATTCCATTTATGATATTCTAGGTAGATGCTTGAATAGTTGTTGTCATTTCAAGCCTAGGGATTTTTTCTAAAATGTGTTTTAATACTGTTTCAATATTTTAAAGCATTGAAAATAAATTTAATTAATTATTTTGATGCGCCGTAACAATATTTTAAGCAGAAATTGAAACTTTAAGGTATACATACTACGTGTACATTGATTCAAATCACTTGGTGACCTTCCGCCACTAGTTATTTCATGAAATTGCTGGCTAGCGTCCACCAACTCCTGTTAGTCCCTTAATGCATGCAAAAATAGTTGATGCATGCAACCCTTTTCGATATTGCTACATCCATTGAGGCTGTAACAGCAACGGCCGTCAAGGTCGAACTTTGATTTCGAACTTCGTATGACCAACATTAAATTGTATTGTAAATAGTTTATTTAAGAAAAACATTTAATTGAAGTGCATGTAACTTTGACTTCTGCAAATTTACGCCTAAATCAGTTAATTATCAACGTTATTATTTTTATATAACAATATTATGGGATCTTTGTTTAAAATATTTTTAGGGAAAATAAATAAAAGAGGTCACTATTCTTTCTGTTAAATTTGTAAAATCCAGAACTTTCATAACATCAACTAAGATGTTATGAAACAAAATTAATAATTCATATCGGTATTTTAGCGAGTAAGAGAGAGCAATTGCATAATAAATTAAGGCCCAAAGCCTCAATTTACAGTAAGTATCTATCGTGATGATTTCTACAGACAAGCAAGCTGTGGCCGGAGCATATCTGCAGCCGCTACACGGAAGGGGCGGCAGGCACGAAGCACACCGCTCTCTGATTCCATGTTACTAGTGTAATAGAATCGGTAGATTTAGATTCAAAATAACAATGTTCTTTTAATTTTTTATTTGTTGGTTCGTTTATTTATTTGTTTGTTACTCTAATCCAAGCCGCTAGTTCTTAGTAATAAGTAATTATTTTTAAAATGATAAAATTTAATTCTATGTCTGTCTTAGCCGTTTCTTTGATTTTGTTATAGAAACGAAAAAAAAACGAATGTTAGGAAATTCCGTGAGACATAGCGAATTTTACAAAACTGTATTAGATTGTATTACATTTGTAAAACAATATTTTCATTAAATTATTTAAAATTAGCAAAAGATAGCAATTAATATAAACAAGAACGACACATAGCCACTTCAAGAAACCTCTTCCTTTATTATTTTTATTATTGAGAACTATTTTAGCGATATTTTAGTTTTTTCTTCTCATTATACAATATAGTTAATAATCCTAAGTAAATATTTACACTGGTAAGGTTATGTAGATTATAGTATTACAGGAACGGGAAACACGCAACTGGCCCGCAAACCGCAGGTCTCCGCTCCACTTGACATTGTTACGTCGTTACTGCAAACACTGCTTCATTAATAAGATTACATAACTCGTGCATGAAACATGCTAATGTGTTAGTGAGGCAAAGATAGACAAACAAGATGAGAGACAACAATGCTTCGGTGACATCGGAAGCGTGTGTATTACACTTAATGGTTCATTAGAGTATCTAGCGAAGCATAAACATGTTAATATGACGTTGGCTTTCCTGTTCAATGTTCGCGTTTTAATTACTGAATTGATTTTAATGAACTTTCATTGTGATTTGGTAAAAGACATTGAAAGGGACATGATACGGAATAATATATTCATGCGAGTTGATCGGGCGAAATTTAGTTGACACCAATTAAAAACTTTTTGGAAGTCACAAGTAAACTTGCATTTTTTACTCTCAAAAAAAAGTAAGAATTTTATGAAAAGCTCATTAAGTTTACTCATTTATGCATCACATAGCTGACTGATTCAGAAACTTGGTATAACACGACCGAGCTTGATCAAGAGCGAACGCAAAACACTGATGAATGAAGATGAATGAAAAGCCAACGATACTGAAGTACACAGAAACAACACTTCTTACGACAATGGCGTGTGAATTGGCGTCTAACACGGGAAATTTCAATATGCTAATGATAGACAAACACACTGAGAGGCAGTACTTCGGTGACGATGGCAGCGTGTTTAGCAATGGATCGTGATTGTGACTGAACGCAAGACACTATAGTGTTTCATAATATACATGGTTAATTTAAACTAAGTGCAAATATTTTAATGCTTTAAAGCTAAATAAAAAAAATCGACGCGCTAGCTTTAGAGATATTTTAAATTAAACAAAAAAAAACAAAAAACTTTCTACTATTACCTACTATGGATACTAATTCACTGATGTCGACAAAAAAACGGCTTTAATAAAATAAAATCATAAAAGAAATATTTTGTTTGAAAAACTAAAATGCCACAACATCATCTCGTCCCTACAAACTTTTATTATAATATTAATAGAATTATTTTATATTGTATGCTGGTCTGGGAGAAAATAAAAAAGTTTGAATCAATCAACTGCTATGCTAAGCTGTCTTGCCGTGCAGATCATGAAACCGATCAAGGGAATGGACGTAGATCTGATGAATCATATCAACTGACGATGCGGCTAGCGACCCGTCACTATTTTGATTCCATCTTCCGCCTACATCAATACATTAGCGCCTATATATCTCATTAACCTGGACTCTGTCTCCCCCGCAAGGGACAAAGACATGATTGTATGTATGTATTTTATTTGTCATGTCAGTCAGTCAGGCATAGTGTATAAATTTTACACGCCTTAAAATTGGCACAACGAGTAGCAAAGCCCTCTTCATATTACCAGTACCATCATGTTGCTACCGGTATATAAGAGTATTTACCGGCAGCAACATGATGTTAGCGGTAATATTTATAGTAAAATAAGAGTTAAGTGCGCTATCCTGAGAACTTGCTGAAGACGCGCTCTTCCAACCAGATTATAAACTTAAACGAGGAACCCTTTGTCATCTTTCAGACATAAATCACTTAGTCACTTTCAATTTATTTTGAACACAACTTTCTATAAGACGCGCTAATGATAAAGTAAACAAGAACACTGTAAACTAAACTGGTCTGTAAGGAGGTTAAATGAAATAGTTTTAAATTGAAGACATATAGCAATTAACATACATACATAGTATCACGTCTTTTTCTCTTGCGGCGTAGACAGAGCCTAGGTCTATAAGACCTGAATGCCACGTTTAGCATCAACATGCTAAACGTGGCATTCAGGTCTTATAGACCTATGAACACGTCGTGAGGAAACAGGTGTGTGTAAGTTACTGTCGTTATAAGGTAACAGTAATTTTCATATCTCGTTCATAGACTTATCATGATTATCTTATCTCTATGGTATGTATCGTCATCTATATTAGGCAGCTATAAAAATCTAATATTAATGTAAGTCATCATCGTATCGTGTAGGTGACACGTCAATCGACCATGCACACCTTGATGTCAGAGTTCTTCGGAGCCGCCTGTCGGCCTCTGACGTAGTCCCTTTAACGACTACCAGATGGCAGCCGGGACCAACGGCTTAACGTATCTTCCCAAGACCGGAATCATCTTAATTATCTGACAATCAAGTGATTCAAGCCTGCAATGTCCTACCCAAACTGGAAACAACAATGTATGCTTCCCGTGGGAATCGAACCTACAATCCCCGGGTCTACAGACTAACGCCTTAACCACTAGACCACGGAGGCAATTAATATTAGTAAAAACACACGTAATTAGAATAAACAATTTTGAGAGACACATGTACCCACCGTATAAAAGTTGTTTGTCCGTAGAGTCGGTTTACAGACAATAATTTTACGTGATAATGGTGAAAGAGGGATAGATGCGTCACAAGCCTAGCACTTGGATCGATCGTGCCTCTCTATGGAATGGTAATCAATAACATTCTCTCGACACGTGGCTTAATATAATGCCTTCCGGAATCTCCACGTGGATGAAAAATTTGCGCAGCTATAATGCGAAATGTAGCGAGAAGTTGGTGACAATGCGGCGGGACAAAGCCCCGCGCCATTACCGCGGCGCGGAGGGGGGGGGGGGAGGTTATCACGAGCACAGCTTGGGAATGACGGCGACATTGAAACTGAGTGTTACGTGTTACGTTTACTTTTATTCACTGTCATATCCCTTATTGAAAGTCATTTTTAGGTCATTATGTTACTTGATTTGGTATGTACAATAAAACCATAACATAAGGATACCAAGGTATAAGGCCATACATGTGTAAAATATATTATGTAAGTAGATGAATAAATTATGTACTAAAAACGGGTCACTCACGTGCTATTTCGTCGGGATTGCCGACTATAGTTTCGGACTCGTCAGGAGCCCAGTGCGTCGAGAGCAGTCAGTAGGACGAAATAGCACGTGAGTGACCCGTTTTTGGTACATAATAGATGAATAAAGTTATTTGGATTTGAATTTAAAACTACCACGGTGGCATTATTTTCAGTTTAATTTATTGACAGTCTAAACCAGACATGTAGAATTAAGACCACAGGCTGAAGTGTCCCGAAAAGTGTTAATTGTTATTATAAGACTGCTGTTGGTTTAAGTTTTGAAGTTTTAAAACGGCTGTAAACTGTTTAAGTTGCAAGAATATAAAGATAAATAATTGAAATTAAACATAAAAATAGGTATTTGGTTTATTTAGTTTCTGTACAAGTTTGACCGAAGTTTAAACTAGTAGCGTAGCGTAGTAGTAAGAGTGTAGTATAATGTCACTTTACGTCACAAATGACACGCTCTAACTTCCACTAAACTCGCGCCAACGGAATCGTGACGCGGGTGACTTCGCGAGCGTGATGCGGGATGATCTCATAATATTAACAAGCTAACCATTACGAGTTCAAAACTACATTTAGAAAGAATGATCTTAGAAAAATTAAAAGTATATATTATGGAATGCTAGCAGATATTTTGTCGTAGTTATATTGCAGTAATATAAAAAATCGGTTGCCTGTAAAGTCCGTTTACGGAGGATGATTTTGTTGGTATAGCCGTATACGACAAAAATAAATCTATCTTACTTTGATATTGTATTAGTTGTACGTATATTGTTCATTTCTTTCTGATGTTAAAATAAACATATGTGGGCTGCGTACCTATGGTTCCTGACTCAGTTGATTCTATCCCTCGTATGTGACTAGACCGCGCACGCGTTGTTTGTAATCGCACACACACCTCCTTAAATAATTGAATTAATAAATAATTTTATTCTTTTGAAATTATAAATCTGCTTCTTTCATTTGTCGCCCAAATCTAACACATTTTACGTGATAACTGTGACAGAGAGAGAGAGAGATGCGTCACAAGCCGAGTGCTTAGGCCGATCGTGCCTCTCTATCGCTTGTTCCGCGCTCTCGCTTGCACACGGAACGTGACACTTTTTCGTGCGTGCAGCTCGCGTTCATAGATTTGTAAGACGTTATCTCGTCAACAGCGATGTTGTATACCACTACCGCATGCAGGTTTCTTTTACTGCAAGACACAGTAAAAGATATAATTATACAACTAAAAACGTAGTTTTCTTTAGAAACAAATGTACATAGTTTTCTTCGCATCAACTTTCGCATCAGTTCTACATAGCAAAGTATCATTTCTCGCGCTACCAGGCTCCGGACAAATGAAACGTGACGCGGGTGTCGTCACGATCACGAACGCGGGACGGCCGCCTCGTAATCCCGGTAAAGAAGGCTTATACGGTACTTTCATTAATTTGCCCTTTTTAATCAAGTACTAAGTTTGCTCCTGTTTATCAAATTATTTTGTGGATTAGTGTACATATAGCTACTTGTTTTTAGGGTTCCGTACCTCTTATGGAAAAAATGGAACCGAGATCACTTGGTTGTTCGTCTGTCTGTCTTTTTAGTAGAGCCTTTTTCTCAGGAATGCGTAGAGATATCGAGCTGAAATTCATATCATATGATATGAATTCTCTAGTAAAAACTCAGCCTCTTACAGCAGGATTGTGGAACGAACTCCCTCCCGAGGATTTCCCTGTGTGCTATAACTTGGGGTCCTTCAAAAGGCGTGTGTACAGGTATCTTAAGAGTCGGCAACGCATCAGCACCTCTTTTGGTGTTGCAGATGTCCATGGGCGAAGGTGACCACTTCCCATCAGGTGGCTCGTCTGCTCGTTTGCCAACAAATTTACATAAAAAAAAGCTAATGTCCCTTGGAGCTGTGAAAAAATCTTCTGATGAGTCACAAGCCGAACCTTCGGCCAATCGTGCCTCTCTATCGCTTGTACCGCGGTCTCGCTTGCACACACATTTTAGTGCGTGAATCTGGCGTTCATCGATGTCTTAAATGTCCGGTAAAGTAGCGAAAGCTCAATTGGAGCTTTATTAATAACTACATAAACATTTAAAAAAAAAAGTTCATCTATGTATTAAGATGTTATCACAAAAATTAAATGATGTTTATCAAATGACTCCACAACAGTTTCACTTGAGCTATAATCATTGTCACGTAGAGAAGTGTCACGTCCCGCGCTAGCCGGCTCTGGCCGAGTGAAGCGTGAAGCGGGTGACGTCACGAACATGAAGCGGGACGCTTTTAATCCCGAGCAAGGCGGCTTGCATGATACTTTCATGAATTTATCATTTTAAACAGTGTTAGGTTTATTGTATCAGACAAAAAGGACTACTTATGTATTTTTTTAAATATAATACTTACGGCGTATATAATAATACTGTAGGCGGTGTATCCAAAGTGACAATATTCCACAATAACGTGTGATGTATCTTCACCTCCTTATTCGCTTATAAAACCTACTAGTTGTTGGCCGCGACATCGCCCGCGGTAATTTCTGTTATTATGATGAATTAGTTTTTTTATTACTTAGTACAGTTGAATATTTTTCCCCCGTTTTCAAAACATTTTTTATTGATGCTTCGCTCCTATTGATCGTAGCGTGATGTATTACAACCTAAAGCCTTCCACAATAAATGGACTATCCAACACAAAAATAATTTTCCAATTTGAACCAGTAGTTCCTAAGATAAGTGCGTTCAAACAAACAAGATTATAACAACTCTTCAGCTTTATAATATTAGTATAGATTTTAGTTCAAATATTTTGTTTTGTCTTTTTCCCTCTCTTCAATGTTTGACATTGAAAGAACGAGACAAAACATATTTAACCTAAAATAGATTTAATATGCGTTCGTTAATTTTCATGAATAAAGGGGGAATCCCTTACTTATCTCTAGTAATGGGCAGGTCTAAGTTATAATTGTTGACAGGCAATCAGCCTCGAAATTGTGCAGCCAAAAGCAAAAGCTTAAATTCTGTTCAGCTGTTTCTGACGCCTGTTTTAATTAAAAATAAACAGTGACGAAACTGGAAATAATTAACACCGCGCTAAGTGAATCTAATCATCCTCGGAGATTGAAGAGGGGGAGTTCATCGCTCGGGGTCAAGTTGACACGGCGCTTACAAGAACGTGTTTTATGACAACCATAAAATAAATATATATGACTCGTAACATCACAGAATTTAGTAGGAATTGTAAGTAAGGAAAATCTTGGAGCTTTTGACGTGACAACGTCGTTTTAATCGCTACACGCACGAAATAGTGTTACGTTCCGTGTGCAAGCGAGAGCGGAAACAAGCGATAGAGAGGCATGATCGGCGTAAGCGTTCGGCTTGTGCCGCGTTTATCTCTCTTCCACCGTTAACACGTAACCAACTTTACAGACAACCAATTTGTTGTTCACTTTTTAACCGACTTCAAAAAAGGTGGTTCTCGATTGTATTTTTTTAAATGTTTGTTACCACATGATTCCGTTCTTTATAAACTTATTTTAAAATTCTATATTTTTTGAAAGGGTATAATTTCCAGTTAGTCCTTTTTTAAATTTCATCAATTTTGGTTTAGTAGTTTGGTCAAAATCTGTTTTTATTTTTTACTTCAAAGAGTAGTCATAAATTGATATAATAGAAGACAAGCCGTTGATAACCAAGTCAGTGATGCAAGGCTATATGTTTTATGGTCTTAAGCCGTAATAGGGTCATGCTTAATAGTCGATAAATTTATGTAATTTCTCGTCATTATATTGTCTACTTAGGAACTTATTTCTTACATTTCCTTCCCAGTCTGTAGCCCGCAGTCAAGCTGAGAAGATTAATTCTGGTTGCGGACCTAAAGTGAGTCGTGAGAGCCAGTCTCCTGTTCATACACAATAGCCCAGACAAGAAGCGTGCGAACCAAGATTCTGGGAAATACTACATTTTGGAATTTCAACTTTATGGGAGTTCAACTTCCTGATCCTAAAGGGAAAATTGCCCACCGAACCAGACCTAAATCAAGACCAAACTGTTTCATCTATTGTTGTCAGGCGATCATAATTATTTTATTAAATTTCGGCAGATTCCCATATCTTAAGCATTGTAACCGAGGATACATCTAGCGATACTGGCCACAAACAATTTTTTTTTTCCGTTGCATGCAAAAGCTAGTTAATATGTATTTATTCTTATTTTTTTTAAACATTCTATCAGCCCCCGTAGCATGGTACGCGCGACAACTTTTATCGACTATCTCCATCTTGCTCTTCTTAATATCAAAGAGCGAGATGTGGATAGTTTATCGCGCGGTATAAACGGCGTCGCGGACGCCATGCTACGGGCGAAGAAGGATGGTTTTATCTTTTTTTTTTTTTTATTTATATCCGACGGCAAACGAGCAGACGAGCCACCTGATGGAAAGTGGTCACCGTCGCCCATGGACATCTGCAACACCAGAGGAGCTGCTGATGCGTTGCCGACTCTTAAGATACCTGTAAACACGCCTTTTGAAGGACCTCAAGTCATAGCACACAGGGAAAACCTCGGGAGGGAGTCTATTCCATAATCTTGCTGTACGAGGAAAAAAACCACGTGACGCTCTGACATTTTTGGAGACCCAAGTGTCAAGGATGTGGGGATGGACTTTACTCCTGTGGCGAGCGGTGCGGTGGTAGAAAGGTGACGGTGGCACCAATTCAAAAAGTTCTTCAGAACACTCCCCATAGTATAGACGGTAAAATACACACAGAGAGCCAACGTCTCTCCGTAGACCGAGGGTGTCTAAATCGTCTGTGAGTGTGGGATCGTCGATAATACGAATTGCCCGGCGTTGGATGGAATCAAGAGGAAGGAGTTGGTATTGAGGTGCACCAGACCAGATATGAGAGCAGTACTCCATGTGGGGCCGGACTTGAGCTTTATATAACAAAAGTCTATGACCCGGAGTAAAGTACTGCCTCGCTCTATTGAGCACCCCAAGTTTTTTAGAAGCCATTTTGGCTTTACCTTCCAGATGACTCCGGAATTGGACCTCCTTCGTAATATCGACGCCAAGGATCCCAATACTCTTAGAAATGGTAAGAGAGGTGTCCCGGAACTTCGGTGCCATGTTAAATGGGGTCTTCTTAGCGGAAAACACGCAGACTTGTGTCTTAGTAGGGTTGAATTGAACTAGGTTTAGTTTACCCCATTCAGAGACCTGCTCCAGAGAGGTCTCAATGTCAGACACAAGTCTCTTTCTGTTCTCCTCCACCTGTGTTTGAGGGATATTTGCACGACCTGCATAATATGCATCACCCGTACTGTCGTCTGCATAGCAATGGATGCTACTAGTGTTAAGCATGTCGTTGATGTGCAGAAGAAACAGCGTAGGTGATAAAACAGATCCTTGGGGGACGCCAGCATTGATGGGCATGATATCGGAGCATAATCCGTCTACAACGACCTGAATGCCCAGATAAGAAACTAGCGACCCACAAGCATAGTCCCTCAGGAAGCCCGTAAGATGGTAACTTCGCGAGAAGAGCCTTATGCCAGACCCGGTCAAAAGCCTTTGTGACATCTAGACTAAATGCCAGTGCTTCTCCCTTGCTCTCGATGGCGGCTGCCCATCGGTGCGTTAAGTACACAAGAAGATCACCAGCACTACGCCCGTGGCGGAACCCGTATTGACGGTCACTAATTAGCTGATGATCTTCAAGGTAACCAAGGAGCTGGATGTTTATCACACGCTCCATCACCTTAATAATATATTGGTGGGTAATATATCTTCATAAATTGGTGGCATATAATGCTTATATTTTTTCTTGATAAGACGCTTTATCTGCTAAATCGACCATCGTGAAATCTTGCATACTCGTTGCCGGAAAAGGACAAGGGCTATCTTTTATCCCGAAAAACCATATTTATTATAAAAGATTATTCCCAAGGAATCGCCACTGACACGCGAAGCCGTGGGATAAAGCTAGTAAGTAATAAACAAAACTTTCCAGTTTAAAAATTTGTTGTTTCTGTCATTCGTTTTGATAAAAAATGAACAGCGATGAAATGGGGATAATTACCACCGTCTAAGTGAAACTGATTTAGCCGTGTGGTATCCGGCAGAGTAGAATAGGACCACTCCAAGTCTTCCCGTGGATGTCGTAGAAGGCGACTTAGGAAATACAAGCTAAACAAAGCTTATAAACATCTAAGAGACCTCTCCAACCCGTCTGGCCTGCGTGGAGAGTGTAGGCCAATTCCTCTGGCTGCTCTGGCCAAGTATGGCCCTAGTAGTACAGAGAGAGTCGTGCTCCTATTGTGGAGACTAGAAAGGACCTGATGATGAAGTGAAACTGATTGTCCTTGGAGATTGTAGAAAAAAGAGAATCCGTCAAGAATACGTTCAGCTAAGTGGTTCCTACTCTTCCTATTGGTGCCAGGCGATCATGATTATTTTACTCATAACGCCCACCAACACGCTAAACGTGTCTTTTAGATCTTAATGACGTGGACTCTGTCCACCCCGCCAGGGAAAAAGACGTGATACTATGTATTTATATATCTGTAATGTATTCTTGTTACTGCGAAAACCTTCATGGGCAAGGCCGACTCGCTTTTGCCCACTTTTTTATTGATTACTGCAACCCACACACGTTCATGTGAAGTGTGTGGAGTGTGAAGTGTGTGTGAGTAATTTTTCCTAATACGCATATTCACTTGTTGTGTTTTATGTATAGTAAGTTTATTATTATCGTTTTTATTTTTATAATACCATAAAATATATCTTTATTGTCAATATAACATAAGTTAATCGTACATAATATATGACACAAAGTTGTAACATGTGTCTTGCTGTGTTAAATAAATGTATATCTACGTGTGTTGAAATATTAATCCAATTTATCAACCCCTATTCCTTTATTTCACCCAGAAACAGGTCGTACAGCATAACTGAAACCCCCGTTTCCATCAGTCTCGGTAGATGGCTCTGAACGGAGTTAGAACGCGCTATCACTATTATCAAGAAATATCATATAAAAGTAATTTTCAGTTGTATTCAGTGTATTGCTTCTACTCGAATCCATCTTCGAGGAGAAGCAATAAAGTAAATACTAAGACGAAGAAAAATTACCACACGATACGTGTGTATGTATAAGTGTGTAGGGGTATACAAATTGTCATCTAAGCATTTCTGCATCGCGCTCGCTAGTCCAGCCAGTCGCCACCGATAGCCGCGCCGGTTAACACGTTAAATAGTACCTTTGTCGGTTTTACTTGTAGTGCAGTGTCATAAGTACTTTTGTACGTTTTCCTTGTGACTGTAATTGTACAAAACTTTTGGTTATAAATAAACTGTCGTGAACTCAGTGTTGGTGTATCCATTTGTGCAACCTTCATCGTAGCTAGGAGACCACACACTATACACGGATAGCGAACACTCACAGAAACTCTATACAAATTAGCACAGGAGCCAGGAGCATAGTGTGTGCGGCAGTTGTAGTATACCGCCTCCTACAGTTGGTGACCCCGTGTTTGAGCTGATTTGAAGATACACCTAGTTTTTTTTTTGGCACACCCCGGCGCGGCGGCGACTCACAAGACCTAACCTGCTAACGACAAAGGTACTATTTAACAACAAGGTACCTATTAGTTCGCTAGAAGAAAATAATAATCATGCAGACCGGATCGCCTGTCGACGCGGGCTCAGCGCAGCTTGCAGGCCCTTCCGCCAGCATGGAAGTTGCTAGCGTTTCCATATCTTCAAGATTACCAGAATTTTGGCCTGATCAACCGAGGCATTGGTTTATACAGATCGAAGCCATCCTGAACCCGCAGAAGATTAGCGATCAACAACGCTATGATTTAGCTGTTGGAAAATTGACAAAAGACGCTATTGGCCAGGTCGCTGATTTACTGCTGGATCCGCCGGAATCAGGGAAGTTTATTGCCTTGAAAGAGAGACTTTTATCTATTTATGAAGAATCTGCCACACGTCGATTACAGAAATTATTAAGCGAGATGGAACTCGGTGACCAAAAACCGTCGCAGTTATTACGAAAAATGAGAGAATTGGCACTTAGCAAAATTCCAGATGAGACCTTGAGAATTTTATGGCAGAATCACCTTCCGTCGGCAGCAAGAGCAGTTTTGGCAGTCACCGATAGTAAAAATTTAGATAGCCTGGCGACAACGGCAGACACAGTGTTGGAAGCTACTCGTCCAGTTCAAGTTTCGGAGGTAGCTGGCCCTTCATCATCAAATCACGATAACAAAATATTAGCGGAAATTTCAAAATTAACAACGCAGTTGGAAAATTGGAATAAGGGAAGATACCAAGAGCGGTTTCAACGAAACAGGCAAAGAGGCAGAGGTTTTAGAAATTTTAATCACCGCCGCTCGACTTCGCGTGGAAACAGAGGACCGAGACCGAAACCAGGGAGCCCGGATTGGCTGTGCTACTATCACTACAAGTTTCGGAATGGAGCTACTAAGTGCGTTCAGCCCTGTGCGTGGAAGGAACAGCCGGAAAACTAGATGAGGTGCGAGCTCCGGCGGAAGCTTGCACCATTCAGCCTTCACACCGCCTCAGCATCCTGGACCAGAACAGCGGACTTAAATATTTGGTGGACACAGAGAACCCCCTAAGCATGATGTATGTCATTATATAGAAACCACGGGTCCTCCAGTGTACGCCAAGGCCAGACCTCTACCACCGGATAGATACAAGAAAGCTAAAGAAGAATTTCGTCTTATGCAGGAGTTGGGCATTTGTAGGCCTTCTAAAAGTTCATGGGCTAGTCCTTTGCATATTGTTAATAAGAAAAACGGTGATATCAGACCTTGTGGCGATTATAGAAAGTTAAATTCAGTTACAAAGCCCGACAGATACCGAATTCCTAGGCTGCAAGATTTTACTTATATATTGGCAGGTAAAAATTTTTTTAGTACATTAGATATAAATAGAGCGTATCATTTTATACCGATCGCAGAACGAGATATCGAGAAGACTGCAATAATTACAAGCTTTGGGCTCTGGGAATGGTGCAGAATGAGTTTTGGATTGCGTAATGCAGCTCAAACCTTCCAAAGATTTATGGCTACGGTACTCAAAAACCTAGATTTTGTATTCTATTTTTAGACGACATTTTAATAGCTTCCGAGACGGTAGAACAACACCAGGAGCATCTGGAGAAGGTATTCGAGAGGTTACAGGAATTCGGTATCACTATCAACATCTCCAAGTGCAGTTTTGGTAAGACAAATGTTGATTTCTTAGGTTTCGACGTCTCCGAGGAAGGCATTCGGCCGCTACAACATAAGGTAAAAGCTATTTTAGAATACCCCAAGCCCGAAACAATTCAAGGTTTACGTAGATTTTTAGGCATTGTTAATTGTTTATAGGTCGCATATTCCTAACGCGGTAGAAAATCAGGTAGAACTTAACAAGTATCTGCATAACTGTAAAAAGAATGATAAAACTAAGATTGAGTGGACTCAGGAATCAGAAATAGCGTTTGAGAAATGTAAGGAGAGCTTAAAAAACGCCGCTACATTGTCTCATCCAGTGACTGATGCCCCGATAGCGTTAATGACAGATGCCTCAGATACTTGTGTAGGTGCAGTTTTACAGCAAAGAGTAGGAAACCTTTAGGGTATTTTTCAAAGAAGTTAACGTCAGCTCAGCAAAAGTACAGCACATACGATAAAGAGTTATTAGGCATATTCTTGGCTGTACGGTATTTCAGAAAACTATTTGAGGGACAGCAGTTAATCATTTTTACAGATCACAAGCCTTTAACTTTTGCTTTTAGGAACGTGGATAATAACAAAGAAACGCCTCGTCGTACAAGGCAATTGTTATTCATCAGTGAGTTCACTTCTGATATACGATACATCGAAGGCAAAAACAATGTAGTCGCTGACTCGTTGTCCCGCGTAGATACGATTTCCTGTCCCACAGTGCTAGATTTCAACGAATTAGCTGACGAGCAAGAACAAGACCCGTATGTTGCGAGAATTGTGTCGAACAATAACAACTTGGGCAATAACAATGTAATATTACGCAAGATGTTTTTACCAACTAGTAATAAGCCGATATATTGCGAAATTTCAACGGATAATATTAGACCATATTTAACGGAAAATTTTAGAAAACTTGCTTTTGAATCTGTACACAATCTTAGCCACCCAGGTATCAGAACAACTAAAAAGTTAATTAAACAGAAATTCTTTTGGCCCAGTATGAACAGAGATGTAGGTAAATGGTCTAAATGTTGCATTCAGTGTCAGAAATCAAAAATTATAAGACACACCTTATCCGAATTTAAGGAAATTCCTGACTCGGGTCGGTTTGAACATTTAAATATTGATATTATAGGTCCATTAATAACTACAACAGATGGATATAGGTATTGCGTTACTGTTATTGATAGAAAAACTCACTGGCCTGAAGCGTTCCCAGTGAAGGAAATCACTGCTGAGTGTGTAGCCAAAGTAATTTTTGAAGGTTGGATTGTTCGATACGGTTGTCCTTTGAGAATAACTACTGACCAGGGTAGACAATTCGAAAGTAACTTATTTGCGAGTTTATTAAAATGTTTAGGAGTAAAAAGACACAGAACGTCGAGTTTTCACGCGCAGAGTAACGCAAAAGTCGAAAGATGGCACCGAGTTTTGAAAACAGCGTTAATGGCTAGGCTGGGTGATAATACTTCTTGGATTGATGGGATATATACAGTCATGTTAGGCCTTAGAGCAGCCCTGAGGAGCGACAATGGCGTCAGCGCTGCCGAAATGACTTTTGGCCGAACTCTTAGGTTACCTAGCGATTTTTACGATATAACGAGTGCTAGTGCTAGTGACGATACTTTGGTAGATAGGATACGTCAAAATATAAAAGCTTTAAAACCTAGTTTAAAGTGTCATGGTAGTTCTAGGTCATTTTTCGTGCACCCAGATTTGAAGACGTGTACGCATGTTTTTGTTAGAGACGATACTGTGAGGAAGCCTTTACGTCCACCGTATGACGGACCTTATCCCGTCCTTAAACGGTTTGATAAAGTTTTTCGGCTACAGTTACCTAATCGTCAGGCAAATATTTCGATTGATAGGTTAAAGCCTGCTTATATGTTAAATGACGAATCCGAAAATACGTCAAGCTCCTCGACTAAAAATTGTAATGATACAGAGCCTAGTACCAGCAGTGACAGCCGCGTACAGTCAAATCCAGTGGTACCTAAAGATAAAATTAGTGTCACTTTTAAAACCCGTAGTGGTCGTTCAGTCAAACCACCAGTTCGTTTTAATTTATAGAGCTAATCATTTTTGTGAAGATGGTTTATGTTTTTACGCAAAGAGTTCTCGTAGGCCACGATGCTTTACAGTTTTATATAAAACTGTAAGGATGCCAAGAGTTCTACTAGCTAGTTAAGACATACGTAACTTGAATTTGCTTGACAACTGGTATAAATGAAGTGTTCATTAAGTATATTTTGAGACATTGTAATTGTTGCCATTCAGTGCTATGTATTTTTTATTTTTTTTAATGCCTTTCTTATAATGAAGACATTTTTTGTTTTTAAGTTTAACAGCACTACTTAGATACCAGGAGAAACTTATATAAAATATGTATCTATCTAAGTATATGTAAATTTCAAGTCGACCCTACAATTAGGTGTTCGCAGTAGGTTAAGTTAGTAATTCTGTACTCAACTGTACATTAAAATGTTATCACTGTGGTATTTGATCAAATGTAGGTCAAACTAAATGCATACTCGGATGTCTAAAGTACAGCGTTATTTTAGTAATATGAAATAGATTAAAATTCGTAATTAACAGTTTTGTAATAGTGTGTGAAAATTGATTATTTTGAGTTTTCTTTTGGTCAGTTAAAAGTAATCGCAAGCACTGAATTTGTTCATTCTTTTAAGAAAATTTTGTATTGCAAGTCACAATGGGCTGGGGACAAAGTAAACAAGAGAATATAGCCGTCGCCCAGGCCCAGGCTCATACAACTGTGGAGTCCAAACTAGATTACTTATCAATAATAGTGATAGTGACTGCTGTATTGCTTGCTTGTGTTATTGCGTGTTTCGTTCGCCGGCATTGTGTTAAGAAGACAAGGAGTTGGTTGAGGCGAGAAGTAATTGTTAGCCTACCAACCGTTGCCGCTAAAGTACAGGCTACACCGGGACAGCCTGCCCAGGCGAACACAGTAGTGTACTGAGTTTTAACAGTGATGAGTGAAAATTTTTGATATCTTTTCGCACACTACATATGTAGTTTAAATATATAATATTGTTTAATTTGGTAAAAAAACGTATATGTGTTTCAAAAATAATTTAATTCAGAGTTATGTATACATAAAAGTATATATTTGAGTGTATTCTATTTTCAAAATGTAGAGTTCCTAGTTGTGCATACATGCTGTTTCAAATTTTTATTTCTAAAAAAGCATTCGTTTTGATTTCTGTAAAAGTAAAGTTTAAAATAATGTATTCTAAATTATATTTTTCTTTTTATACTAACCCCGACAAAGGTTTTGCTATTGTATAAATTTCGTTTTCAATGCTTAATTCGATTTATTACTGATATTTAGAATCATATCAATTAAAATTGTACGTCATAACATTGAGTGATTACATCATACAAGCATTCAGTTTCAAGCACTAAGTTGTTTACGACTTTGACGACCGAGCCACATTTGCTGACGCGCTGCATTCCAACGCGTCGTTCGTGCACTCTGTACTGGTTGTATGATGTTTTTAAGTTTTAATATTTTAGGTTTTGAAACTATGTAAAGATTTTCGTAATTAACTAGTAAAGTAGTTAAATAGTAGTTAAATAGTAGGGGTATACAAATTGTCATCTAAGCATTTCTGCATCGCGCTCGCTAGTCCAGCCAGTCGCCACCGATAGCCGCGCCGGTTAACACGTTAAATAGTACCTTTGTCGGTTTTACTTGTAGTGCAGTGTCATAAGTACTTTTGTACGTTTTCCTTGTGACTGTAATTGTACAAAACTTTTGGTTATAAATAAACTGTCGTGAACTCAGTGTTGGTGTATCCATTTGTGCAACCTTCATCGTAGCTAGGAGACCACACACTATACACGGATAGCGAACACTCACAGAAACTCTATACAAATTAGCACAGGAGCCAGGAGCATAGTGTGTGCGGCAGTTGTAGTATACCGCCTCCTACAAGTGTAATCGAGTATTTGTTTGTTTTGTTTTGTTTTTCATGTATGTAAGTGGCCAACACTGGCACAATTTTTTTAGCTGCCTGAAGGCATCTGACATAGCTTAACGACTGTTATCAATGATGACAGCCGAGACAAACGGCTTAGCGTGACTTCTGAAGCACGGAGGAGCTCGATGTATTTAATCGAGGTCTCGGCTTTATGAGCTGAGATAAGAAATTAAATAAAGTGGTTATTTGAAGACTTAGAAACACGTTTTATACTATTTGTCGCATCTTTTTTCCCTGCCTAAGTACGTATTTAATAAAGCTATAGTCCGCAAAATTACGACCGTCAAAATCGTGTTGTGGTACGGTAGACAACAGTGGCGAGAATATGTGGTGCCCAAGTGCGAGTCGAAATTGCCCAAAAAGGGTTCCGCGTAGTAGCATGCATAAAATAAAATAAATATAAAATATATAGCGACATATCACATATATTGAGCTAGCCCCACAGTAAGTTGTGAACTTGTGTCGTAGGATACTAACTCAACTATACTATATTTTATAACAAATACTTATATAGATAAACATCCAAGTCCCAGGTCAATCTGATTTTGATCGTTTTCCATCATGACCTGACCGGGAATCGAACCCGGGAATCCTCGTATCACAGGTTGGCGTGCTAACCACTGCGCCACGGAGCTCTCATAGATAACGGATATATGATAAACACTAAATAAACAAGATGCGGAATTCTACTTAATGTACTGATTGTGTACCTACACCTATACAAAATAAAACTATCGTTTTTCGCCATGCAAATGTTTACTAAAACTGAAAATTCCTATATTTTATTATATTTTACTCTCTTATTTTGAAAGTTAGAATTGAGTTAAAATACCAAAATATATACCTACGCAGAAAAAAATGATGTAGTCACCAGTTTTTGACATAAAACATATTTTCAAAAACCGCAAACGCAACTTTGTAATTTATACAAAGACTAAAAAACAGAGTATTTTCCCTGGCGAAAAAATTTTGATATTTAGATTAGGTGCAGCAGAGGATACCTAATTTAGTTAATTGTACATCTCTAATCTATGCTTGCTACTTCAGAACCCTTCCCGGGCAAATCCGACTCGCACTTGCCTACTTTTCTTAGGGTTCCGTACCCAAAGGGTAAAACCGGGACCCTATTAATATCGCTCCGCTGTCCCTCTGTCTATCTGTCCATCTGTCACCAGGCTGTATCTCATAAACCGTGATAGTTAGACAGTGGATATTTTCACAGATGATGTATTTTTGTTGCCGCTATAACAACAAATACAAAAAAAAGGATAAAATAAATATTTAAGGGGGTCCCATACAACAAACGTGATTTTTTTGCTTGTTTTTGCTCGATATTGATAACGGCAACAGGTAGAGGCTTGAAATATTCACAGAATATTTAGTTATATACTTTAAAAATAAATAATTAAATAAGAATAAAATCAATATTAAAAGTGAGCAATAGACATGATTTTTTGCCGTTTTTATTGATAACGGTACGGAACCCTTTGTGTGCTAGTGCAACTCGCACTTGGCCAAGCACCACTTAATTAAAGTATTAAAAGTATTTTTTTTTCGAGTATATATATTTTAAGACATTACTTAGTAGTAATTAAATAAAGTCTGTAATGCTTTTTCTGAGACACGTTTGAATTAAAAATAAACAGCGCTTCAAATAGAAGATAATTAACATGGCGCTAAGTGAATCTAATTGTCCTCGGAGATTGAAGAAAGCAAGAGTTCGTCGCCCGTGGTCACGCTGAGGCGGCGGTTGCGAGCACGCGTTTTATGACGGCCGTAAAATTAAGACGAATGACTCGTAACGTCACAGATTTTCGTTAAATTGCTGACTATGGAAAATCTTTCAGATTTTTAATTGTAATCTTGTTATTGTTACGTTTCACAACCAGCCTTCTAAATCTCACTGTTTAATAAAATTTTCTTTGATGGACCCAGTGCTGCTGTACTATATACATGGTACTCAGCTAACCAAGAGGATTTGGGTTCAATTACTTGGAGGAAGCAAGCGTCGGAAGCGCAAAAAGCCAAAGAAATTGCGCTCGCCAATCCACTTCCCAGGCGTGATGTGAAAGGCAATATCCTCCCATGGAATATAGAACCCTTTTGAGAGGCACTTGTCCAGCAGTGGACTTCTAACGGCTGGAATAATGATGATCACGACTTGTAGTTCATAGTTCGTTTATTTAATAACAATATACATTAAGTTTAAAATATTTGTTGTAGGAAATACTTTTATTTAATTTTTACACGTATTTGCCTGCGGTGCTGGAGCTACCCAAGGAGAGTTAACGCCAGATAGACAATCGTTTTACAGAATAAATAAATAGCGACATTTCATACAAATTGAGCTAGCCCCACAGTAAGTTGTGAACTTGTCTCGTAGGACACTAACTCAACGATATTATATTTTATAATAGATACTTATATAGATAAAAACCCAAGACTCGGTAAATCTAAAAAAGATCTTTTTCCATCATGATCTGACCGGGGCTTGAACCCGAGTGGGTGTCGCAGGCTGGCGTGTTGACCACTGCGCCACGGAGCTCGCGGAGAATGCATACTGTCATTAGCAGACCTCTCGGCCCGATGCACTACAGCTGGGGATTAAGAGCAAAATTCAAAATCAAAATTCAAAAACATTTATTTAACATAGGTCATTTGGACACTTATTAATTGTCATATATTTTCAACTGAGAATTGTTGACGTCAGTAATTTACTTATGGCTAAGTTTAATGCCGCTTCCAAAGCGGAGTGCAGAAGAAGCGGCAACAAACTGCACAGCGCATTTTCTCCAATCGACGTCAACTTACAATTTTAGTTTATCTTAAAAAGTAGGCATGTGGACTGAGTATACATTGTCCTTATTATAGTCATTGTAAATTGAATTTTAAAAAAATATGTTTATGAAAATAATATATGAATATATAAAAAAAATATGTCAAAATATTGAAATTATATAAATGTCATTTTTAAAAATATTTTGTACCGAATGTACCAAATATATAGTCATATATACAAAACTACGAGGTGTCTGCGCCAAGCTCAATACCAATATTATTGTCATTCAGGAAATCTTTAGTACTATAATAGGCCTTTTTACAAAGTAACTGTTTTACATAACCTTTGAATTTTCTATCAGGCATATCTAGGATTGGTTTTGATAACTTGTTATAAAAACGTATACAGTTCCCCATGAACGAATCACTAACTCTGCTAAGCCGATACCGCGGTAGAAATAGTTTATGATCGTTACGCAAGGGTCTATCTCTTACATGACAATTTCTTTTGAATGACGAAATATTTTTCCTTACGTGCATTATGTTCTCGAGTATATACTGTGAGGCTACCGTTAAAATATTTATGTCTTTGAACAAATCTCTGAGCGAATCCCTCGAGTTCAAGCCGTAGATGGCACGGATTGCCCTTTTTTGTAATATAAAAATAGTTTGAATGTCGGTTGCATTTCCCCAGAGAAGTAATCCATATGACATTAAACTATGAAAATAGCTAAAATATACAAGCCTAGCAGTTGCCACATCTGTTAATTGTCTAATCCTTCTAACAGCATATGCTGCGGAACTAAGTCTATTCGAAAGTTTTGATACATGAGCGCCCCATTGCAATTTAGAGTCTATTGTGATTCCTAAGAAGGTGGTATCATTTACAAAGTCTAGTATTTTACCTTCAACTAGTATGTCAACGTTGGACTGCCTCACATTGGGGACTGTAAATCGAATGCATTGGGTTTTTTGCGCATTCATCAAGAGATTGTTGACTGAGAACCAATTTGAGATGGCAGATAGAGTGTTATTTGTAGCTTGAACGTCTTCGCTAGCGCGGTCTAACTTGAATATTAGAGAAGTGTCATCCGCAAATAACACTATTCCCGCTTGTTTTTCAACCATATAAGGCAGGTCGTTGACATAAACTAAGAAAAGGAATGGGCCTAAAATGGATACTTGGGGCACACCTATTTTTAAGTTAGTTCCTTTAGACTTTGTGTAATTTATTTCGACTGTCTGAAGCCTATTTTTTAAATATGATTCTATCAATTCAATGGACTTATTTTCAAACCCGTATTGCCGGAGCTTGAGCAAAAGTGTCTGATGATCAACGCAATCAAATGCTTTTGAGAGATCATAAAATGCACCAATGACATCCTGTGAATTCTCCCATGCGTTATAGATATGAGTAATTAGGGCTACTCCCGCATCGGTGGTCGACTTTCCGCCAGTAAAGCCAAATTGTTGGCTATGGAAAATGTTGTGGTTCTTAAAGTAAAGCTGCATTTGTTTAAGCATTATCTTTTCAAACACCTTGCTCAATACCGGCAAAATGGAAATAGGTCTATAATTACTAGGTTCTGACTTTTCTCCTTTCTTAAACAAGGGTAATAATTTACTGCATTTCATTAAATCAGGAAATATACCTTCATTAACGCATTCATTAAATATAAATGCTAAATCAGCAGCAATAATACTTATAATATGGCTCACAATACTGACAGACATTCCCCAGTGATCTTCAGATTTTTTAAGATTTAGCTCTTTGAATGCATCAACTATATCACTGGGGCAAATATGGTAAAATTTAAATTTAGCACTACAAAGAGGAACATTATTTCTAAGTAGGTCTTCAGCTTTATATTTAGAAGAATTTATATTAGAAGTAAGGTCTAAGGGGATGTTGGTAAAAAAGTCCTCAAAAACTTGTACTATTTCTTTAGTTGAGGTATTAATTTTATTGCCGCATTTAATTTGACTAATGTGGTTTTTAGATTTAATTTTACCAGTTTCTTTATTTATTACATTCCAGGTTTCTTTTATTTTATTGGGAGCCTAATATATTTTCCTACTAATATAAAAGGATTTAGCCAGTTTACAAACTTTTTTAAACGTTTTAGAATAATTTCTAACATATTCAGTAAAATTACTATTAAAATTATATTGCTTTTGGGCATAAAGATCAAAAAGCTTTTCTCTGCTTATATAAATGCCCGTAGTAGCCCACTGACTAAATTGTAACTTATTACGGACATTAACTTGTTTTTGTTTCAGTGATTTTGTATATTCCGTAAAAACTGTTTTGAATAATGAATTGTAGTGGTAATCCGGGTTATTCCCTTTGTAGACAACTGAACTTAATTTATTTCCTAAACTGGTTTTAAGTTTACATATGCTTTTAGAAGTGATAGGCCTACAAAAAAATTTTTCTTGACTAATTGGTTCCTTAATTTCTTTTGCAAAAGATGCGGATTGACCAGTATTGTCCGAAGGCAGTTTGGTAATAATAAATTTATTAAGATATTTATTTTCACAAAAGAAATTATCAAGACAAGTTGCAGATGAGGCTGTGATCCGAGTTGGTTCGCAAAAAACATTGACTAAATTATAACTCTTGAATAGATTTAAGAATTTAGTACTTTTAGCAGTTGGTACTAATATGTCTAGATTTAAATTAGAAAGTCACCACAAATAATTAAACTTTTTCTACTATTTGATGCTAATTTTAGAACCTGATCCATTATTTTGACAAAACCTCTAAAATCACTTTTGGGCGGACTGTATACGGAAATTATAATATGATTTTCCAGCTCAGCACAGGCTACCTCAGCACACCGCTCAACAGATAGCCTGACAATGTCATTCCGTTCTTTGCCACGGAGACCATTTTTTGTAAAAATTATCGAACCACCTCTATCTGCAGACTTTCTGTTAAAGCAGCTTACAATTTCATAATTGTTTAGGCTGAACATCATCTCACTCTCTTTGAGCCAATGTTCAGTCAAACATAGAACATCCACATTTAATTCTTCCAAAAACATTTCTAAATTTAATTCTTTGCCGGGAAGACCTTGCAAATTTTGGTGCACAATTCTGATTTCATTAGGTTTTCCCATTGTCTTTTTATTTAGTTTAAATCTATTAAGTCTACAGAATTACCATTACAAGGTATTGGCAAATCTGTAGGCATCTTAGTACTAATGTCTTGTTTACAATGTAAACTCGTCCAAAAATTAATAGTATAAGCTACTAATGTAGCAATCTTATGTCTAAAATACTTCGAAAGATAAATATTATCTTTTGTCAAATAACATTAACTAATAAAATTATTAGTGTCAAAAAAAACAAATTTATTGCTATGACGACATGTCAATGTATGCATTAATTTATTGAGATAATGAATGTTATTATTTCGAGATGGAGGCTGGCAACTTAAATATGGGAAGGCACAAATTATTATTTTGTAAACATCTATATTTTTTAGGCCGTCTATACCACTTATAATATCTTTTTTAGTTAACATAACTATTTCCTAAAAGTAATACAACAGTTGAATTACTATTCAAGGGAGTAGTTTTGATTCTATCTATTATTTGGGTAAAGGTTGCATTGGGTAAACAGTAATTCACACAAGAGTTCTCTAAATATTTAATAAACAAAGAACCCATACCGCGACCTACATTGTCAGAAAAAACTATTGTGTTACATGGGGGGCCATCTATGTCGACACAACCAGACACTGTTTCATGCAAAATACTGTCACAAGGAGAGAGCACTGGCAGGGACTCGTTGATGGTGGAACTGTTCGACTGCCCACAGATACATTGCTTAAGTAAAGAATCAAGAACCGCTTGATTAGCTTTGCCGTCTTGAATCAACGTGTCCACTGCCAACATGTGTTCAGTATTTTGCTTTCGAGCTAGGTCATACTTAGTAAAAAATTTAGTATAATCATCTTGTAATTTCTCGATGTGAGACTGGAGTCTGTTTTTGTCAACAATATATGCCTCCTGACTTTCTACCAATTTTTTGTTACATAATTCTAATTCTGATTGCAATTTATCACAACTCAAATTATGTGTTTTTATTAAACATGATTTACGCAAATGATTTTGTAACTTAATATTAGTCTTCTTGATAATTTTATTTAATTTTCTATGTTTTTTAATCTTATTATGACTTGTACTGGTACTTTTTTTAATGCTACACTAATATTACATGAAGACATGTCACTGGTGAGATCAACCACTGAAGAATTTACAGGAGAATTGGTTGTATTAGTTGAGAGAGGCACAGGGGCAATATCAATGAGCTCGTCAAAGAGGTTAGACACTTCGCTGACTGACGCGCTGAAAAGAGGCCTCTCTGAATACATGCCATGCGCGTCTATTACAAAATCTCTTCAAAAATTTCAACCCTTGAGACTCAAACACCATCACAGATTGTGGTAACGTGACAATATGCAGATATGCATCGTAGATAAGCATATCAAACGTTCATGCTAATATGTGTAAACGTGCTTAACGTGCCCTCCTGTCAGCGATGGTGTCTTTAGTATCATCTTATAATAGTATATAAGACTATACAAACATTTAATGTATTAGAGTCGTAACTATGTAAGGAGTAGAATATCAAGATGGAATAATAAACATAATCTAGAAGGCTCTCCTGTGTTTCCATCACCACTCCCTGACATCGCCACAACAAGGATATCTCTATGGAGCGCGGCCAGATAGCACGTTATTGGAGATCATTCTATCATCTCAGCCAAAAGCTAGTTTTTGATTGCTAATATAAATTATTTATAGAAGTACATGCTTAGTAGTAGCAAAGTATTTACGTGGTTTAATATTAAAAAGAGTTTAAATACTATTTAGAAAAAAATGTTGTCTGTAAAGTCGGTTTATGCATGATAATTTTACGTGATAACGGTGGAAGTGGGTCACAAGCTAAACGCTTAGGCCGATCGTGACGTGACAACGTGACACTTTTTCGTGCGTGCAACCGGCGTTTATCACGTCAAAAGACTGTAAGTACCTAGTCTCTGGCAGAAAACATCACGAAAAGCCATCTTTGCTGTTATGAAACTTAGCACAATATATTACAAAAATCGTAAAGCTGGAACTGGCAGCCACAAAGTCATAAATGTGGATAATAAAATAATCCACAAAGTTTACGGACATGTTGTTGTTTTGTCACCGATGGATGTTACGACATTATTTTATTTGATCCGTTTTTTTTGCTCTCGAAAGTTGCAAGTTGAAATTTCTTACATCAAAATTAGCATACACACACACCCAAACCGTTACACAAAGAGGGACACAAAAGATATGTATTAAACAAGAGGCTACGGTAGTATAGAGAGGATCATGCTCCTGCAGTGGAAACAAAAAAGAACTGATAATGAAACGTCACTGTGTTCGCTGACTGACGCGATATACTGACAGATAAATAACAATTTCACTCACAATTGATTTGACTGAATTCTTATTGAATTGTAAGCAATGCTGTACAAAAAATGTAAAAATGGAGGAAAATATGAATATACGAATATGTAGGAACATATTCGTATATTCATATTTTCCTCCATTTTTCATTGAATACTAGCATGAATACAATATGAAGTACAGTTCAAAGATCAAAATAAATTGTTACATCAAAATATTTTCAAAAAAATATTTAAAACCTAGCTAAATAAAATAGCAAAAAAATCATGTCCAGAAAAAGTTTGGTCGCGAATTACTTGATATTTTCAGCAACAACTACCGAATTTTATACGTCTATAAAAATTATAACTAAATGATAAAGATGGATACCTAAAAAAAACAATATTTGGTTCTAATGATTGAATTATTAATTTAAAAGTGAAAATTAACATGGAAATGGCAGACACGGGTTTGAAGTGGGACTGTACGACACGACAAGTATGACACAAGTATATAATATATCGCGCGACGTCCGCTAAAACGGTTAAGGGATACAGCGCCTTAATAGAAAACAAATCCGGAAAAAAAAAATGCGGTTGTCGTCTTGCGGGTTTATATTTTGTTATGTATTATGATTTAAATATTGCCAGGAAAGTAAAAATGGGCCGGCAGATAGCCGTGTGGTATCCGGCAGAGTAGAATAGGACCACTCCAAGTCTTCCCGTGGATGTCGTAGAAGGTGACTTAGGAAATACAAGCTAAAAAAGGTTATAAACATCTAACAAACCTCTCCAACCCGTCTGGCCAGCGTGGAGAGTGTAGGCCAAGTCCTCTGGCTGCTATGGCCAAGTATGGCCCTAGTAGTTCAGAGAGGGTCGTGCTCCTGTAGTGGAGACTAAAAAGGAGCTGATGATGATGAAGTAAAAATTAACCTGTATTATGTATGAAAAAATCTCAAGTATATGACCACTTGAGATTTTTTCATTTGCAAACTATTTTGAAGGTCTTGACTTATTTTACTTTTCTAATAATAACAATAGTTTACGAAACTAGTTTTGCTATTTCGCGATTATTATTTGTCAGGACGTCCCATTTAGTAAAGTCAATTTACGGTTCTGTATATTTTCTGGATATTTTTTACTTTGAAGATACAAAAGTAAACAAAAGTCTTCTCAGTTGTCATCTTCAGTTTAGTTAAGGCCAAAATCACGCAAAACTTAGTATATACTAACGTAGAACTAACTTTTGCGTGTTTTTGATTTTGATAAAATACGTGATGTGGTTTCAAGCGAGGACGTGAGGAGCCCGATGGTCTAGTGGGTCTGAGCATTATTAGCGCTTGCGTGCGCTTAGCAACCCCGGGTGCGGTCCCCACTGGGATGGGTGACCGCAAGTGGTATCAAAATATCTCGCGCTCCTCCGTGCTTCGGAAGGCTCGTTAAGTTGTTGGTCCCGGCTATCGTCACTGATGGCAGTCGATAAGCTATGTCAGACACCAGTGCTGGCCACTTACACAAACGACAAACAAAAAAAAAATGGTTTCAAAGTTTCAAAGCTTTTTCAGCGTAGTTACGTGCGTTTTATTAAGTTGATGGTAGTAAAATATTCAAAAACAATAGTAATAACTATATCATATTGATAATATATACATAAACTTGGATCATCTCGTATGATAGTACACCAGTGATATTACTGATGTAACTGTTATGTAAACATTATGCGGCCGTCCATCAGATCATGATAACTCAATTCTCGATGCCGTATCCCTGCTATCATATCCAATATCCATATCTGTTCGTATCCATAGCTGATCATATCCAATCCATATTGGCCGTCTCATGTCCTCAATCAATGCATATTCGTGCCGGAGGACGCGCGGCCCAGATTAGTGATGTAATATAGTAGGCTTGACCATTTGACATCGTCTCCTGTGGACTTCATGTTGGATTAGTTTGTGTTATGATAATATTTAAATCTATTTTCCTGCATTTAAATATAGATGGATAGCGCTAACACAACATTAGTATTTACAGTCAAACGCAAATCCTTTCTAAAAATAGAGGTTTGCCAAAATTCTTATTTATTGGGGCATTTTTGATTAACGAACTTGCTTTAAGAGCACATTTTATTTAAAAAAAAAAATAATTTTATAGAACACTAGCTTTCGCCCGCGGCTCCGCCCGCAATCCCTCGGGATCCAGTTCCCGGGATAAAATGTACCCTATGTCCTTCTCCGTACACCAGAAAACTTGTATGCAAAATTTCATGATGATCGGTTCAGTAATTACGGCGTGAAAGCGTTACGCTTTGTTTTTACGCACTCACTTCGCATTTATAATATTAGTTAGGATAAGGACAGGATAATATTGAATATAGCTGCCGAAGAAAGTTCTCACATGACGCGTACAATATGCTAAATAACTGACGTCGCTATTTTATAACTTTGGCGTCATTTTCGCCGAGGGACATAACTCATTTGTAATCTTTATCTCAAATAGTTTTAGAGATATCAATACCTATATTTTTTTATAGCATAACGAAAAAATGTGGGCAAGGCAGAAACGAGTGAGAGAAAAGAAACATATTGATATTGCAACAATATCATTATAGTCCGTAAGTTGTTCGTGCGATAGCCGGTGGTGAGCGTGATGGATGAGATGATCGGCTGCTGATTGATGCCACGTGCGCCTCCCCTCCGCGGGGACGTGATACGTCGTGCTATAAGCCAGACGTGTTGAGAATGGAGGGGGAAACTTCGACATGAATGAACTTTACGTCAACTTTGTACTGAAAACTTTCTTTCGGAGTTACTTTTTGCCGGTGGTTGGTCTTCGTTCAACGGTAGCTTTTAACAATTTTTCTCAATTAATTAATATATATCGGAAACAATATTCATGAATAAAATGTACCCTAAATAAATATTAATATAAATATATACTTCACCGTACCCCAGACAACGTAATGAAAAATTAACTTGAATATAATTGGTTCAGTAATTATTTAAAGAAATAAACTATCAAACTAATTTTCTATACATAGTTATGTATATAAACGGGTCTTAGCACGAACCTTTTTATTATTGGTTTACGTTGACGTTCAACAGAGAAGACGGATACAAATCACCAGCATGGAATCCACTGATTGCCAAAATAAAACCGCATCGTCCAGAGTCGAACAAAAAATCGGACACTGTTAGTGTAGTGCGTACCGGGGCTAATGCCTAAATACAAAACTTTATGTGGGTAGTGAATTATCAAAATTATTAGTGAAACTGCATCCACCACCACAAGATGACACCGCAGGTACTCCAGTCTCGTTGCGACCACGATGGATGTAACTTCATTGAAACGTCAACAGAAACAAATAATAAAAAGGTTCGTGCTAAGTCCCGTTTATCTACATAATTATGTGTTTAAAGCGCGAAAGTTTAAAAAATAATAATTTTATAAATTTAAACTCAGTTTATAGTTTCAAAATGTAAATTGACATGAAAAAGTACCTGTAGCATCATATCTATTGAATTTACGTTTAAGTTCGAGCTTTACGTTAAAAAAGCTGGCTGTTAACAGCCTCAGTAAAAATGACTTAAAAAGTCTGAAGAAAGAGGAAGGCAATTTTGCAGCCATGTCGCTATTGTTGCGGAGTCGCTTCTCCTCTAATGACCTTGTCCTGTCGCGGTGAGTGCTGGGAGCGTGATTGATGTCGCGACAACCGCATTTCTCGCGACGCAACAAAGCCGATAAATAACTTTATTTGGAGGAAACCACAGTCGAGTAATGTTATTAACAAAATATTAAAAATGTTTAAAAAATGTTGCAAAATAAATGAATATAATGGGTATATATTCATTGCAAGGTCAATACGTACGCATGTTCAGAGAGCGCCCTAGACCAGTTTTGGTCGCTAAAGGTCAAAGGCCCTTAAAACGACTAAATACATTCAACAATATACGATTTTTTTACAAGAAAGTGATTATATGTATCTATGTTTCCTTTTTCCAAGTGTGAGGAGCTTTTAAATTGATTTGATATTAAAATAATAAAGTTGTTTAATTACATAACTTGTTTTATTATTACTAGCGACCCGCCCCGGCTTCGCACAGGTGCAATAAATTTAACATATGAACCTTCCTCTTCTATTAAAAAAGTTACTCTATCTTTAAAAAAAACTGCATCAAAATCCGTTGCGTAGTTTTAAAGATCTAAGCATACATAGCGACAGACAGGCAGCGGAAAGCGGCTTTATGTAGTGATTTTATATTTACAAAAAATTTTCAATAGGAAAATGTAATGTATGTTAAGACTAAATTCTCTATAATAGATGATTTTTAGTCTTTGCATAAAAGTAAAAAGGTGATTTTGGTGAGGGGAGGTGGCGAGCGCCGTAGCGCAGTGGTCAACACGTTGGCCTGCGTTGACCTGGGTCTTGGATGTTTATCTATTTATGTATTATCTATTATAAAATATAGTATCGTTGAGTAGTATCCTTCGACGCAAGTTCACAACTTACTGTAGGGCTAGCCCAATTTGTGTGATATGTCTATATTATTTATTTATCTATTATATTTTAGTCTTTCCATACCTTATAAAATTAAATTATTATCCTAAAAGACCTAGACACAATTATTATGTCTTGATCCTTTCGATCCGTATGCGAGTACTGGTGGGATAATAAAAATGTAACTGCGAAGCAAAGATCTCGGTCACTGCTACAGACCGCTACGCGAATGCTACAAGACCTACGAAAGCGCTACGACCGGCTACGAACCGCTATGTCGACATTAAAAACTAATATTTTCCCCTTTATTTCAAAAAGCTTGAGCAAACGGTCTGTGTGAGCATCAAAATGTTCAGCAAATTCTTCAGGAGCCCGACCATAATGCGTCATGAATAAGTAATATGACGGTTGTCTGTTCTCAAAGCTACGCCTTGAACGGAGTGTGTAATGTTGAAACGCTTATAGAGCTGGAATGTGTACCTTTTTACGCTACGTTTTTCTTTGCAATTAAAGTATCTGAAATTTACATTCAAAATAGGTTTTTTGAAACAAAACGTAAGTTAATTAAGATTTGAAATTGAAATAATTTAAGAGCTACAAAAATCAAACTCTAAAGTAATTCATACCTAATTTATAAATGAGAAAGTAACTCTGTCTCGCTGTCTGTATGTTACCTCTTCTAACGACTCGACCACTGAACCGATTTAAATAATATTTGGTATGGAGGTGCCTCGAGGCACGGGAAAGGATGTAGAGTATTTTATTCTAAAAAACCGGCCAAGTGCGAGTCGAACTTGCGCACGAAGGGTTCCGTACCGTTATATTAATTATATATTTTTAAAGTGAATATTTATACACTAAAAGTGAATATAGTTAAACAGTTGAAATTTTCACAGATGATGTATTTCTGTTGCCGCTATACTAAAAAATACTAAAAATAGAATAAAATAAATATTTAAGGGGGCTCCCATACAACAAACGTGATATTTTTGCTTGTTTCTGCTCGATATTGATAACGGCAACAGGGAGACGCTTGAAATATTCACAGAATCCTTACTAATATTATAAATGCGAAAGTGAGTTTGTTTGTTTATTTGTTTGTTTGTTTGTTTGTTACGCTTTCACGCCGTAACTACTGAACCGATCATCATGAAATTTTGCATACAAGTTCTCTGGAGAACGGAGAAAGACATAGGCTACCTTTTATCCCGGGAAAAAGAAATGTTCCCGAGGGATCGACATTGACGCGGGCGGAGCCGCGGGCGAAAGCTAGTACAGAAATAAAAATGAAAAATTTAAAGATAACTCTGTCCAATCCTGGAAGTGGTCATTCAGCTCGACGATATGAACAACTTTACATTTGAAACCAATGCTGGGAACTAATAATTTGTTTTGACGCTCTCATACATATTGACCGGGCGGCCGGGCATTTTTGTTTGGGAATGTTAATTTTTTTGAGTTCCCAGTTTTGATTCCATAGAAAAAGTTATTCGTTACAACGAGGTAAATCAAGGATTAGACAGGTTTTTCTTTACATATGAAGTATAATAATGATTTACTTTATTACTTTAATTAAAAAAAAACTCTAGAAGCTATTGCTAAAATTCCGTACAAATTCCTTATTCTGTGTCGTTTGAGTGCGCACGAAACATGAATCCACTTTGCTTGGACTCTGGAATGTGCAACCTGATGGGCATAGCGGTGCGGAGGCGGTGCGGGGCGGTGCGGGGCGGTGCGGGGCGGTGCGGGGCGGTGCGGGGCGGTGCGGGGGCGGGGCGGGCGGTGCGGGCGGTGCGGGCGGTCCAGGTGTGAATGTAATAAAACTTCCTCTTATCACACCTTTGGCGTCCGGCGCCGGCTTTCGGATGCGCTGGAAACATTTTCAGAACGTTGGGCGAGATAGCTTCGATGCGAGTGTTGACTTTAAGAGCACTGATTACAGATAAATAACTTATCTCTTTTATAATAGGCTAGTTTCCTAAAAAAATATAGTTACTCCGTCAGTTAGATAATTAAAATAAGTAATAAACTTTTGATACGTTTTTTTTCATTATTCGATTTTACAAACAATTGTAAAGTTAGAGCTTTAGTTCAGCTTTCGGTTTTCCCTTTGAAATTCCATGTAAAGTTTGCTACTGCTTTTAGCAAACTTTGACGTCACAAGACTCATGAACTTTGAAGCGCTTTATCTTTTTAACTTTTTGTTTAATTGACAAAAGAAAAAATACGTATCCAATAGAGTTACTTTCGCATATATAATATTAAGTATGAATTCAGGTAAGTCCTCAAGCAGAAATCTCAATTTATCGGCCATCAATCTAGATAATGACAAAATACGCCACTCTGTTTCAATTTTGTATCATTAATGCACAAGTTGATCGATCCAGCAGTTTGGAATTTAACAAGATTCTTTAATTAATTAAGTCTTTATTTCATATACCAACCCAACGTACTTTGTATGTTATTTGTGAGAGTCAATGGACTGAAGGAGCGATCAATTTATGATGAGGAATTTCTACTAGTAGATGGTTGCGTATCGAGGGGGAGCGGGGGCGGTACGAGTTGCGAATGTAATCAAACTTCCTCTTATCACACCTTTGTCGGCCGGCGCCGGCTTTATGGTCCGCCGAAACACTTTGTGGGCTGCGGCAGGATAGCTTCATTGTGCGTATTGTGATTACTTTAGGAGAACTGCCAGGGAAAGATAAACAAACACGTTAATTTTATATAAAGTGAGTTAGGCACTACACTTTTTGTGTGTGTAAATGGCCCACACTGGTGTCAGATTTTTCAAGCTGCCTAAAGGCATCTGACATAGCTTAACGACTGCCATCAATGATGACCGCCGGGACCAACGGCTTAACTATTGTTATGCCACTTGCAATCACCCATCCCAGTGGAGACTGCGCCCAGGGTTGCTTTACCTGCGTAACCGTTAATTATGCTCACGCTCGCTAGGCCCTCGGGCTTCTCCTTGGTTCAACGTATTCCCTACTTTAGCTAGCTTGTGAGAGTAAAAACAGAGTACAAAAAGCCACACAAAGATTAAACTCTCTCAAACACAAAGTAGTTGGCGTAGAAACTCAATAAAAATATACTTATAGTTATATGAATCAAAGATCCGGTAGTCAAACAAATACATACATGTTAAAAACGTCATACGAGCTTACAGGAGAGTAAACACTGCAAAGCGTTTTAATTTCTCATTTTTAAGCAAACGAGACGAAACGAATATTGTAAGGCGTTTTTTGTTTTATTTTTAGTATTGGAATCTTTGCTTAAAAATTAAAAATCTGTAATATCTAGTAGTTATTTTTGAATTGGTTGGTATCATTTGGCAGCTCACTGTAACAGACTTTCGTCTTATTTAATGAATGCAGAAGAAGGAGAGAAAATATTTTAGGTACATATCAGGGTAAAGATTCAACCAAGATAACCGAAGCAAGCGAGTCAGTTCAGTCTATATCCCCAGACAAGTACAGTCCCGGGACATTCTAAAGTAGAATAAATGGGTATCTCTTGGATAGGTATGAAACATCCTCGTCTTCATCTTCACTTACCATTAGGGTAGATGGGAGACAAATGTCTAATTCAATCAATAATCAATACCAATAATAAATCTGTAAGACTCGGTCATGGAGTAAGTTACTTTGTTTTCAGAGATATCGTGTTTATAAGCTCTATTACATGATACTGAAACTAAATAGAGGATATTTAGATTTTTTTATGTATGGAGGTATGTATATATTTCCGTATATATATTTAGATTTATTTATATATTTATGTTCCTCCATAACTCTTAAAAGAATTAACAGAATTTTATGAAACTTGTTAGATATACATTTAGGCGTACAGGACATCGGCTAGGCTAGGCTACTTATTTTTTTACAACATAACATAAAATGTACGCGAACGCGAAGTGGTGGGCACTGCTAGTACTTAATAAAAAAATAAAAAACAACGAAGCCCGTTATGTCGTGGAAATGGTACAAAAGTACTTCAACACTGCGCCGCACACTGATACATCTTTTGCAGAGTCCTCAATGGCACTTCTTTACAAAACTTAGAAGGTTCTTTCATATCAAGCCTTATTATGATACTGCTTCTAAGATAAAAAGTAAAAACCTAAGCGAACGAGTCAGTTAAGGAACATTCCTTTGCAATTTAAACCTGGACATAAAGCTTGAATATATATAGCTATCAATTAAAAAAAAACAGAATTGCGTTATAAACACATGCTGTGTGTATATATATGACATAAAATTTAAAAAATTGGCTGTCTGTAAAGTCAGTTCACGGACGACAATTATTATTTTACATGATAATGATAGAAAAAAATGGATAGGTCACAAGCCGAACGCTTAGGCTGATCGTAGCTCTCTATCGCTTGTTACCTGTAGACCCGGGGGTCGTGGGTTCGATTCCCATGGGAAGCATACTTTGTTTAGTTGTTTCCAGTTTGGTTAAGACATTTCAGGCTTTGAATCACCTGATTGACTGAAAATAAAGATGATTCCGAGCTTCGGAAGGCACGCTAAGCCGTTGGTCCCGGCTGCCATCTAGTAGTCCAATGAACCACGTCAGAGGCCGAGAGTTCCTTAGAACTCTGAAATCAGGGTGTGCATGGTCGATTGACCGTGACACCTTCTCGAAATGGTGATCGCTAGTCCCGCGCTCTCGCTTGCACACGGAACGTGACTTTTTTCCTTCATCGATTATAAGACGTTATCATGTCAAAATAACATCATATGTAGTCCTTATTGGCTCTTTTTACAATTGAACTGAAATATTTTTTTTCATACTAACACACATAAAGCTTTAGAAAGATACTAAAGCTTCGCCACGCAAGATCCTTACTAATATTATATATGCGAAAGTGAGTTTGTTTGTTTGTTTGTTTGTTTGTTACGCTTTCACGCCCTAACTACTGAACCGATCATCATAAAATTTTGCATACAAGTTCTCTGGAGTACGGAGAAAGACATAGGCTACCTTTTATCCCGGGAAAAAGAACTATTCCCGAGAGATCTACATTGACGCGGGCGGAGCCGCGGGCGAAAGCTAGTATTACAATAATTCACTAAACAAGCTATCCCTTCAGCCGAGATGCTCTGAGTTTGATTTCTATCACGGGATTTACGGGGAAATACATGCATTACGTAAAATATTTGAAAATAGAAAATAGAAATATTTTAAAGAAATGCTGGATTTTCCTTTTTTCCCTTCAGACACGAATTTAAAATGAAGTTAAAAAAAAGTGACTATTAGTATGAAAAGTCCCTTGCTATCTCGAAACAAAGCTGCAGTCACACCGGGCGTTCACGGCTCTGCTGCCGCCCGCCGCCGCCGGACATGCAGGGGCGGGTAGGGTTGACACTTGCTTAATCAATAAAATAAATTCAAACAAATGTTCAAGACGTGACTGTTCTGACTAAAAAAAGCCTAAAGATAAGGACAGGTAACTAAAGAACCCAATATATCCAAATCTGTTCAGGCATTTAGAAGTTATGGTGGAATAAAGAAACTCACATCCATGAATTTTGAAAACATAACAGCTTCTAAGCCAAAGTACCTGAAATTTGTTTTTATAGTGATTTCTTACAGCGCCATGGGTCTGTTTGATTTTGTTTTATATATTTAAACACCAGATTATAAAAATATAAAACATTATTCACTCCATCTTAGTCAAATTTCAATTACTGAGTTTAACGAAGTTTAGGCTGTTGATATTGACATATGGAAAGATAATTTGAATTATCATATCTTTATAATACAATACAAAAAACTTAATAGCACTGGTGCAATTAAGTTTTTTCCATCACCTCCATTATATGTATATGTCATTATTCACATAATGGAGTACAAATTCAGATACTTAATTTTATAATGATATTTAGATACAAGAGACGGTATTTTTAAGTGTTATATTTTGCATTCACAAAGCTGTTTTTATATACTCTTTTAAATTAGGAAATAAAATATGGTGAAGAAAATTCACGCGGGGGGGATTTGAACCTGCGACTTAAGTCTATGTACGACTTACGCTCTTCCAACTGAGCCGCAGCCTTTTTAATTTAATAAAAGTACAAGAGACGGCCTTATCTTTTATTTTAAAGTAGTATTATATTGACTTTATCTAAACTATAAAATCATACATTTGAATTAAACAAGTTGACTAATTTGTTGGTTACAGCTTAATCACCAATCCAAGTGATGACTTCGCCCGGAGTAAGCGTAGAATAAACGCTAATATAATAGAGCGTATGTTTGTGAAAAAGAAAATTGTACTGTAATGAAAGTTATTTGTGTAATATATTTTGAAAATGACTTACAATGAAAATATTAAGACAGTCATTTATTTACCAGAAATTAGTTAAATTAATTTGAATTATTTTTTATTTTTACTGCAAGAGGCAGCCCTACGCGGTCCCGCCGGCGCTCGTTTTTCGGCTCGATTGCGCACGTCACGAATTACCACTTCAAAGGCGGCCGCAACCTTCGCGGTCTATTTTCACGGCTCAGGCGACCAGCGATTTCGTAGGGAGTGCTATTTTTGAATATACGACTAACTAGCCGACTGTTTTTACAAAATATAAATTCCTCTTTTTTGGCTTGATTACGCGCATCGCGAATTACCACTTCAAATGTGGCGCAACATCTTTTCACGGCATTTGCATATTTTCACGGCTTCGACAACCAGTGTCTCTGGAGGAAGGGCTATTCTGGATTTACCAATCGAGTGTTTTCGATGTGTAAGTGACCACTTTAAAGGTGGCCGCAGCCATCGCAGTCTATTTTCGGATTCACGCCTCCGTAGACCGGTGACTCCCTAGCCCAGTATTTTGAAAAATATAAATTTATCGATTACGGACTTGGGTTGCGTTACAGGGTCAAGAATCAAATTCCGCATCCTATACCAACGAAATCAAATCTACCGTTTCCCTGAAAAACTACCTAAAGTTTAAAATTGGCGACAAAATCTTTTAACGTGCCATTTCAGAAAGAGCTTTTGCGTCTCTTTGTATGCGCCTGGCAATGGTGAATGGAAACATATCGGGCCGCGAATCTTTATGATTTATCGTCGAGAACGTTTAAATTCTAAACGGACCATTTGAACTTTACCAGACACATGTAAGTGGCTTTTGAATATTGTAATAACATTCAACGATGATTTGATTCTGTTTTATCATCATCAGGTCTTTTTAGTGTCTCCACCACGGAGGTCTCCACTGCAGGAGCATGACCCTCTCTGTACTACCGGAGCAATACTTGGCCAGAGCAGACAGAGGACTTGGCCTACACTCTCCTCGCTGGCCAGGCGGGTTGGAGAGGTCTCATTGATGTTTATGAGCTTTGTTTAGCTTGTATTTCCTAAGTCGCCTCTTACGAAATCCATGGGAAGACTTGAAGTGGTTCTATTCTACTCTGCCGGAAACCACACGGCCAACGGCCAATAAACTGTACTAATTATTACACTGTACTTACATGTCTTGAAATGATTTGGATGATATGGCCAACCATATTCCAGATATCAGCCTTTTTTGAGTATACTTCTGTCCAGAGGATGTTATGCCTTTTTCTTTTATTCGCCTTGTATGAAATTGGTCAACAATACGGTAATATGAAAGTCTTTCGATCCGCCATTTAAAAAGAGTGCTCTTACACCTTGTTGTATGCTAATGAGCCCGCGATACTCCGTGGCAATGGGAAATGGAAACAGACCGTCGGGCGTCGGACCGGCAATCTCTATGATTTATCTCGAGAGCGTTTGAATGTTTAATCTGCATCGAGAAGCGTTTGCATTTTACCGCACAGGTGTAAGTGGTCTTTGAATATATTCATCACATCTACTCTTAAACGGACACAATGGAAGCCAGCTAAGCGTATTTGTATGTAAATAAATTTTAAGTAACGACTTTTTAAAAACAAGCTTTTATGTAAATTTTAGAATCGTTATCGGTAAAATAATATTAGCACTGAAGGACATAATATATTAGGTTGTTCAATAACCGAGTAAATACGTTACCGGGTAACGTTTAACATCTAACTCGGGCCGTTCCTGGTTCCACCGGTAATTTAAGTGGCCATACGAGTATTCATATAACTGAAAGCACATGCATACAAACATAGATATCAGAATATTATTAAATTAGATCGGTTCCCGGCCGAAATGAGTTCGAGTACGATGTCTCCAGTTAAATGTCTTTCAAGTTTTTGCTCCAAGATGCCTTAAAGTCACAATATTATGACACTCACTTATGGTAGGTGATGCCAATGTGTTTGAGCCTCATAACGGAGCTGCAATGTTGCACATAATGGCAGCACAACATGGCATTTAAGAAAAAATCCAAGCGTGTTACGCACGCGTATGCACATAATCTCCCTACTCTAAAACGCGGTCATGTTTTAGAGAAATATAACCAGTTTGAACATCAATCGTTCGCAACTGCCACGCACGCAGGCCCACTCTAATCTGTGGGCACAAATACCAGGATTTATAGAGATCTTGCATATTTATTTGGCTAATAAATAAAAAAGAACCGATCTTGTCAACTGTCATTACTTGGTACCCTAATATCAGTTAGGCGTTATATTCGGGACATCGTTATCGATAAATTGATATCGGACCCTAATCGCGTAGTGTATATATTCTTTGCCCTAATACCATATAACACCTATAATTTAGTTAGCTATCATGTCAATTAGTATGTTACATAATTAGTTATAGACATATTTTAGGTCTGAATAACATCTCCACTGTTTTCGGAGATTACAAAAACAATCATAAAACACGCTCAGATGAGAGAGAGAGAGAGAACTGCATTAAATGTACGGATTAGAAGGATTGATTTGAAAAAACTTTGATAGCGAGTTCTAACTTCGAACAGCTCCATCTAGTACCGCTTTTTAATACTAACGTTGAAATAATTTATGTACTTATTTCTTCCAACACTTAGTATATTTGCATATGACGTCATCAAAGCTGTTGCGACATTGTGCAGTCACGAGGGGTTACCACCGACGACGGTTGCCACAGGATATTTGTTTTTATGTCACTGAGATCTTATATGGAGGTGTGGTTATTGGCAATTTCATTTTGTATGTTAGGTTATGTAAATACTGCACCGTACAACGACTTTGTTAGAGTAAAAAAAATATGAAATAGAGGAAAATATACAAAGAGTTAAAAATCAGCTACAAAGTCGGCTACTAAAATAATAATCTTTACTATAAAAACCGACTTCGATCGAACTACTGAACCGATTGTGATGAAATTTAAATGAAACTGACTAACAAGCCCTTTCAAACAAAAAAAAAATATTTTTAGGATCGCTTTATAAATGACGGAATTCTGAGGTAGTTAGATTCTGACGTGTGCGGAAGACAAAGCTACATTTACTTTGAGACAATTTACTTTGCGTGCTTCCGCCACCAGTGGAGTTCTGAGATAACAAAAAAAACCGAATTGATAACCTCCTCCTATTGTTGTACGACAGAAATAATATTAAGTGACCCGTACGATCAAATCAATATATGGCATTTATCCTCATGCTTCAGAGTTAGCTGTGTCATCCAGATTCGTTCTGAAGTTTTTGTTTGATCGATTACTAAACGAGTAAATATTCATAAAACAATTCCCTTTATTTAACCTACTTATTTTCGTAGATTGCTGGTAGAAACTGGATTCCAAAGGCTAAGGATAGAGAAGATTGGCGCGAACAAAAGGAGGCATAAACCCAGCAGTGAATCATGGAAAACTGATGTTTATTATTACATCTTGCAATCTAAACATATTCCGGGAGATCCCGCTTGTAGACATAAATTCTATTGGAATTTATATTGTGTCTTTTCAGTGTCAGTGAATAAGTTTACACACATCAACTGCGTCATTCATGGATTGAGCATACAAGCGGCGACCACTACGGATGGATACAATACACAGACTCTCGAGAATCAATTGTCATTAAATCGGTGCTTTACATAGTTATAAATCCCAGTAAAGTCAGCGGCGTCATCCTCAGTTGGTTGACCGGTGGTTCCAATTATATCATCAGGTACGCGCGCCCAATCTCCCGAGCTGCTACCTCCATTCATCCGAATAATTAATCATCATCATCTTTTCAGCCGTTAAGGTCCACTGCTGGACAAGGCCTCTCCCAATGATTATTCTATTCACAGGAGGATACAACCATACTCACTATGTTTGGCAGGCGGATTGACGAGCGCAGTTTCACCGGCCTCTTGTGCTTTCGATGCTGCTGCCCATCGCAAGCATTTTTAAGCTGGGTAAGGATAGGAATTTGTTGAGTTTCGGAAGGAAATGAAGGTATTGGCACCCTTACTCTCGGATGAAAGGGGGAATAGCAAGTAGCAGCTCGGCAGTCTGGGTGCGCATACCCGATGCCATACCTGCAGCCAACGGACAGGTAGTTAAGGATGACACCCCTGATGTAATACTTTTAATCCCCTTCCAGATCCAACAAATTCCTATTCTTACCAGCTTTAAAATGCTTCTGATGGGCAGCAGTGACGTAAGCACGAGAAAACAAAGAAACTGTGCTCGCTAATCCGCCTGCCAAGCGTGGTATGGAGTAATTTAGCCTCCCATGGTACAACGAACTTGGAAGAGGCCTTTGGCTAGCAGTGGACTTATTACGACTGAAATGATGATAAAAATGTACATGGTTTACTTGATCGTACAGACTACGCCTCTTACTCTTACATTTTCCACCTACACACCCAACATCATGCTAAACATGAGTTTTAGGTCTTGCAGTCCTAGGCTCTAACTTCTTCAAACCCTGGCGGTGGCAAACCTTTTGTTTATTTTCTGCTTACAGTATTCAGTCACTTGAATTGCGTGTTAGCAGGTCAGATGCTAAACTCTGTCTACACTATCTATAAATAAATAAGTGATAAGTATCAAAGTAACCACTGCGTGTCAGTTTGTGCATTCATATCGTGTTCAGTGGATGAGCATGCAGCGGCGAGCGCTTTTGGTTGGACACACCGAGCGTCCGGAATCGAGTTGTCATCAAATCAGCACTCCTGTTGCGTTTGGTTCACATTATCGTTTAAACAACGCTAGATTATTGCAAAAAAATTTTCCATCTTGACCTGACCTAGCTGGATTAAACCCAGGTTCCTGCGATTCATAGGCACTTGCGGAACCTGCGAGGCAGAGGTCGTCATAAATACATAGTATACTTGATCTCTAGAATCATAACACCTTTCCTTTTTACGCAGCCTTGTAAAAACATAACGGACTTCCGTTTAACAATAACAACTGGGATAAAAGCTAAGTCTATTTTCCAAAGCCGTAAGGTGATATTGATTGCTCTCGGCGTTTAATTGGAGCAACCACGAAAAATACCACGCAATCATCTAATGGACAGGACTGAAATCTGATAATATTTTACTGCCCATTAATCTATAATACTCTCTATAAAAGTTGACACTTTGTCACTAAAACACCATTACTTTCAATGCAACTGATGATGTTATGTTTGATGGTTTTCATCGTATTTAACAGCTAATGGAATAATCCGCATGGATCCAGATTAACTTCCGCATGCGGCTGCCGGCTGTAATACTCCCGATTTTTTTCTTTTGTAACATTAAATAGAAATAGCAGCGCGACGTTATGTGTTGATTTTATTTCGTCATTAAACATTCATAAATAAGAGACACACATTGCACCTGATGGAGCGGGAGATAGAAAGGATTACCTCGTGCCGTAGGCGTGGACCAGGATCCCTTTCCGCGCTGGTCTTCTCCACGCTCGATCACTGGATTTTCGGGGTTGAAGTACTAACTGTTTCACCACCGGAGAGTGTCCACTATTAGTTATCATTTTCCCTTTGTTTAGGAATATTTATATTCGCGAGCGAATACGACGAACAGACGCCATCTTGAGGTAAGGTGGGGTGAGTAGGAAGGTGAGAAAGAGAGTGTATGAGGGAGAGTGTGCATGATAAGCGGGAAATTACAATATATATAAAAAAAAATGAAATAATGTTAATTTGACGTAGACAGCACCAAATTCATAATATTTTTGCTTCGATCCTAATTAATCCGCGCAGATAATCCGCCTCATTCTCCTCCGTATGCGGCACCTGACTAATGCACATCCTACATGTTGTTGCCGTTAATAGAAAACCTGTTTATTTAATCTGCAGATACTTTCATCAAAAAGACTCTTCAATACATTTTGCACCAAACTCATATTTCAGTTCTGATTTGCAGTAAGCCGTGCGGATAATCTTCCACTATCCGCATGCCGCTGGTGACGGCTGCTTTCGCTGACTTCCTCTATGTTTCTGTTGACGTCTGTTAAGGCTCTTACATACAAGGCTGGGGGCAAGGACCGCCGATACTTGCCGGGCAACTGTGCTTTAAATAGTTTTTTTTTTTTTTTTTTTTTTATTTATATCCGACGGCAAACGAGCAGACGAGCCACCTGATGGAAAGTGGTCACCGTCGCCCATGGACATCTGCAACACCAGAGGAGCTGCTGATGCGTTGCCGACTCTTAAGATACCTGTAAACACGCCTTTTGAAGGACCTCAAGTCATAGCACACAGGGAAAACCTCGGGAGGGAGTCCATTCCACAATCCTGCTGTACGAGGAAAAAAACCACGTGACGCTCTGACATTTTTGGAGACCCAAGTGTCAAGGATGTGGGGATGGACTTTACTCCTGTGGCGAGCGGTGCGGTGGTAGAAAGGTGACGGTGGCACCAATTCAAAAAGTTCTTCAGAACACTCCCCATAGTATAGACGGTAAAATACACACAGAGAGCCAACGTCTCTCCGTAGACCGAGGGTGTCTAAATCGTCTGTGAGTGTGGGATCGTCGATAATACGAATTGCCCGGCGTTGGATGGAATCAAGAGGAAGGAGTTGGTATTGAGGTGCACCAGACCAGACATGAGAGCAATACTCCATGTGGGGCCGGACTTGAGCTTTATATAACAAAAGTCTATGACCCGGAGTAAAGTACTGCCTCGCTCTATTGAGCACCCCAAGTTTTTTAGAAGCCATTTTGGCTTTACCTTCCAGATGACTCCGGAATTGGACCTCCTTCGTAATATCGACGCCAAGGATCCCAATACTCTTAGAAATGGTAAGAGAGGTGTCCCGGAACTTCGGTGCCATGTTAAATGGGGTCTTCTTAGCGGAAAACACGCAGACTTGTGTCTTAGTAGGGTTGAATTGAACTAGGTTTAGTTTACCCCATTCAGAGACCTGCTCCAGAGAGGTCTCAATGTCAGACACAAGTCTCTTTCTGTTCTCCTCCACCTGTGTTTGAGGGATATTTGCACGACCTGCATAATATGCATCACCCGTACTTTCGTCTGCATAGCAATGGATGCTACTAGTGTTAAGCATGTCGTTGATGTGCAGAAGAAACAGCGTAGGTGATAAAACAGATCCTTGGGGGACGCCAGCATTGATGGGCATGATATCGGAGCATAATCCGTCTACAACGACCTGAATGCTTCGCCCAGATAAGAAACTAGCGACCCACAAGCATAGTCCCTCAGGAAGCCCGAAAGATGGTAACTTCGCGAGAAGAGCCTTATGCCAGACCCGGTCAAAAGCCTTTGTGACATCTAGACTAAATGCCAGTGCTTCTCCCTTGCTCTCGATGGCGGCTGCCCATCGGTGCGTTAAGTACACAAGAAGATCACCAGCACTACGCCCGTGGCGGAACCCGTATTGACGGTCACTAATTAGCTGATGATCTTCAAGGTAACCAAGGAGCTGGATGTTTATCACACGCTCCATCACCTTAGAGAGCAGGGAGGTTATCGCAATAGGCCGATAGTTAGACGGGTCTGTGCGGTCACCCTTTTTAGGAATAGGGTGAACGTAGGCTACTTTCCACGAAGACGGGACTTTTCTTGAGGTGTAAGACAGCGAGAATAGGCGTGCTAACACCGGAGCCAACTCAGGGGCGCATGTTTTGAGCACAATTGCTGGAATGCCATCAGGCCCGCTGGACTTCCTGACGTCGAGGGAAAATAGAGCACGTCGCACTGCACTTTGAGTGAAGCGAATTTCCCGCATTGAGTGCTCGCATCGCGGTAAAAAGGGCGGCGATGCTCCTCCGTCGTCAAGGGTAGAATTTGACGCAAAGAGAGTAGCCAAGAGATCGGCCTTCTCTTTTGCGGAGTGAGCCAGCGAGTCCTGACGATTGTGCAGAGATGGAAGTGAAGGGCGACAGAAATTCCCCTGCGCTGCCTTAGCAAGAGACCAGAATGCTCTACTCCCGGAGGGATAGCCAACCAGTCTCCTACCAATGCGCGCAGTGTGCGCAAACTTTGCTGCAGTGATCTGCTTCTTGTAGGCTCTTGAAGCTGAGTTGAACCGCTTCTTCAAATCAGAAGTATTACGATCCTTGACATTTCGCGCAGCAACCCAGGCTTTGCGCTTGAGGTGGGCGGCACGCAAAGACGAGCAACGAAACCAAGGTTGAGACCGCCCTCAGATACGAACCGCCGAGCTGGGAATGTAGCACTCCATGCCCAGCAGTATCGCCTCGGCGACAGCTTTCGCACAAATGTCAGGATTTTCTGATGAGAAGCACAACCGTCTCCAATGGTAGGATGCATAAAACTCTCGCAATCCATCCCAATCAGCTGACCTATAATGCCACACACGACGCATACCAGGTGGTCTGGATTGCGTGGTCTGACCGGATGGAACCACAGCACGTACCAGGCAATGATCCGAGGTTCCTAGAGGGGCATCACGGAATACCTGGTAATCGTTTGGATGTGAGGTCAGCAGAAGATCCAACAAAGCAGGGTTGTGTCCTTCAATATCAGGTATTCTGGTAGGACCATCAACTAACTGGTTGAGGTCATTTGTTACAGCAAAGTTGTTTGCAGCCTTCCCAGCGTAGTCGGTCTTCAGTGATCCTAGCCACTCAAAGTGGTGAGCGTTGAAGTCCCCTAGAATCACTACCTCCGCCGATGGGTGCTGCTGGAGAATTTCGTCTATGCCCTTCTGTACATGCCCGAGAAGTCGGTCTGTTTCGGCATCACCGCTATGGGACCTGTAACGGCACGCATAGAACCGGATGCGGTCACCGTGATCTACGCGCGCCCATAACAATGACAGGTTTCTGTCTTCAAGGCTGCTGAGACGTCGACAACATACATCCTCCCGTACGTACATACACACCCCAGCATTGGGCATAAACTTGTGCTCCAAGCTGAAACCGGGATACAAGAGATATGTGACGTCGGTCGGAGAGGATATTTGTGTCTCAGTCAGGAAAAATAGAGCCGGCTTAGTCGTCTCCAAGTGATGATGGACGACATTGAGGTTGGAATGCATTCCTCTGACGTTGAAGAAGTCCACATTGAATGTAGAAGGGGGTGCCGCTGTAGAAACATGTTTTCTATTTTTCGATTTTGCCATAAAAAAGGTGGTTAACAGGGAAAAAATTGAGGATTGCCGTAGTTACGACAGTTACATAGGCAAAGTTAAGGAATGATGGCCCGCAATGAATGACCAGTGAGGTGCGCTGCTGGCACGGGGGACGGAAGGGCCCCCGATCCAACACAATGATCAGCCGCCGTGTTCCACTCCGGTCTCCCAGGCCGGCGGTCGACGACCAATCACGAGCTTTTGACACTGGCGGCAGGACAGCCTCCCTAGCCGGGACAGCCAGGGTTCGGGTCCTCTACGTACCAGCGGGCGGCCAGCGGACAACCGTTTCATCGGGTCTCCCTGGCCCCCGCGCCAACGTCGCACCCCCAATCAGACAGTGCAAGACTCCAGTCCTCAAGGGACCATAAACTGTCGGAACTACGGGAATCGGGAATGGGGATTGACTCTCACGCGCAACCGTCGAAACACACCCAACGGTGCTTTACGATAGATTTCGGCATGAGGGTGGTCGCCAGCCAGTCGGACCCCACGAGGTCCTACCACCGAGCATGTCGGGTATTTTTCTCGCCTCTTACGAGATGCCAACCTGGCGGGCAGTGGGGAATTGTATTCTACTCCGTCCCCACACGGAGAGAAAGTTTAAAGAAGACTTTGTAGACCATAAGGTGTGCGCCGTGGACCGCCGCACATAGTGTGTAGAAATGTTAATAGAAATAATACTATACTTTATTTTATCATTAGTTATGCAAATTAAAACTACTCTATCGTTCGTTTCGTTCGTTTTTCGTATGTCTAAGTGGACAAGACTGGTGTCATATTTTTCAAGCTGCCTAAAGGCATCTGACATAGCTATACGACTGTCATCAATGATAATAGCCAGGACCAACGGCTTAACGTGCCTTCCGAAGCACAGGGGAACTTATTTTATGGCGGACACCCATCCCAGTGGGTACCACACCCGGGGTGGCTTAACATGCGTAAGCGCTAATTATGCTCACGCCCGCTAGGCCATCGGCTTCCTTAATATTCTATTAATACCTTGCGGCAACCTATCATATTTCAGCTCTGATTGCATTAATCCGCGCTCATAATCCGGTGCCACCTCCATATTTCCATACCAATATTATAAATGATTTAAAGATTCAAAGATCTATTCAGAAAATAGGCCTTTTCAGACACTTTTTCACGTCAATTCACATTTTAAATAGTACTTATGAAATTATATTCAAATTAATAATTATTGTTCAAAAGCTACAAACTACTAGCGTTTCGGAACCGACCACTGCAGAGAAGAAGACGCCGAAAGACACTCTTTTCAACAGTATTGGTCGCCTACTTACCTGAAGGGCTTTGTATGATATTTAATATTTTTATCTTTTCTTTTTTTTCTGATGTCATGTTATATACAATTTTAATTTACATATTTTTGTGGAACACGTTATGTTAGCGATCGAGCGTGCAACAACAACGGATATGATAAAAGTCTCAAAGATAGATAGAAGTCTCAAAGAGGCCGAGCAGAGGAAAGTTACTCCGTCTGTCTTTATGTTACCAACATTCATTGTGTCCTGGCCTAGTCTATATTTCACCACAGTCAGCAGTAATCCGCTCGTATAATCCGCTGCCGTCCGCATGCCCGATGCGTTCTGTTGCAGACGCCGCCATTAAATAATGTTATTGACAGGGAGAATCGCTTGTTTACGAAACGGTAACTAGAGAACGTTGTAACTAGACACTCGCGTCTAATAGTGCCTGAAGTTCAATTGCGGATCTTATTCTTTGCATGAAATAACAACCAGCCTTCTTATGCCACGAACTAGCGTGGTCAGAGGGGAAAGGATGTTCATTAGAAGCTTTTATTTAACTAACAATGTGTATCTTGTCACACTCCAGGAGGCATGCAGGCAGCTGTAAAAAGACCAAATCATATCACAGCATTAGTGCTGTCCTAATAGCGGTCCCCGAGCCCTAACGCGTCACAGTTGAGGACGCAACCGAGACTACGTTCGAATGATGAGAGATGATGTTCGGGTTAAATCTGTCAACAGAAATTTAATCCCGAAATCGGATCACTATATAATGTCACTAGCTATTGCCCGCGACTTAGTCCGCGGCAATTTCTGTTATTATGATTAATACTTTTTTATTCGTATAGATGATTAATTTTCCCCCGTTTTCAAAACATTTTTTATTGATGCTTTGCTCCTATTGGTCGCAGCGTGATGTTTTATAGCCTAAAGCCTTGCCAAGATTTTTTCAATTTGAAGCAGTAGTTCCTGAGATTAGCCCGTTCAAACAAACAAACTCTTCAGCTTTATAATATTAGTATAGATTGAGTCAGTGAACGGTTCTAATTATGTAGTGGGAAGGTGGTCATAGGAACTCTCGAGTAAGACATGAACGATTATGTTTAAACTTCTTTGATTTGTATAGGAAAGCATTTTACGCTTTAAAATCTTGTCATGAGTCCACTTGATGAATGAGTATCATAATATACGATACATCATAGATAGGAATCACGAGGCTGATGATTTTTTTTTAACTGAATAGACAGGGTTCCATTTACCCTCTGGTTGCTACAATAAAAATTATTCGTATATAATCAAAAAATCTAAGATATAAAAATAAGAATATAGAAATATATTATCTATACATATAATAAAACAGTAAAAATATTTTGTGTGTACATTTAGAATTTTTGACTGAAATGGATAGAGGGACACTTAAAAAGAATATTAGAAAGCAAAAAAAAATTTTTCAAATTTCTTGTCTGTCTGTCTGTCTGTCTGTCTGTCTGTCTGTCTGTCTGTATGTATGATCACGATTATCTCCGAAAATACTGAACCGATTTACTTCAAACTTTCACCAATCGGTTCATTAAAAAAAAAGTTATCGTCATTTGAATGAACTCAAGGCATGAGTTTGTCTGCAAACATATAGCAAAAATAAAAGAAAATAATAAGTGACATAAGAAAATTAAAATCCAAAGTCAACCATCATCATTATACGACAGCATTATACCTATCCATACTATCCATAGTAATCCATACTAAAAAAAAGGAGAAGCTTACTGACTGACATATCAACGCAGGGCCTAACTATAAGGGTTAATAACTTGAAATTTTGCACAGGGGTTTCTTTTATAACGTAGGGGAGCACTAAGAAAGGATTTTTGGAAATTCATCTCCTAAGGGGCTAAAACGGGTTGCAAAGTTAGTATGAAACTTTGTCGTTTTTGAAGTTATTAGAATGAAATTCAGCATGAAGGTTCTTTACTGAAAGGTATGAAACACGAGTAAAATATTTTACTCAAAAATCATCCTTTAAGGGGGTAAAATAGGGGTGCAAAGTAAGCATGAAACTTTGCCATTTTTGAAGTTAGTGGAATGAAATTCAGCATGAAGGTTCTTTACTGAAAGGCATGAAACACGAGTAAAATATCTTTCTCAAAAATCATCTCTTAAGGGGGTATAACGGGGATGCAAAGTTATGATGAAACTTTCCGTTTTTGAAGTTATTCAATTGAAATTCAATATTAAGGTGTTTCATTAAAAGTCATGATCTAATGTATTCCGGGTAATTCTACTGTTCCTGAGAAATCGACACATACGCGGGCGGAGCCGCGGGCCAAAGGCAAACCTGACTTATATATCAATGCACAGCCGAAACTACTGTGCCCAGAAACTTGAAATTTGGCACAGGGATTCTTTTTATGATGTAAATGAGCACTAAGAAAGGATTTTTAGAAAATCAAAGGGGATGAAGTTTTATGGAATTTTCTCATTTCTGGACTTAGAAGTTTGAAAATAGGTACACAAGTTCTCAATTAAAATTAATAAAGATCTGTGTAGGTGAAATGTACAAAATTCCCCCCTTAAGGGATTAAGGGGGGGGGGGGGGGGATTGTATGGAAATTTTCACATTTCTGGACATAGAAGTATAAAAATAAGTATATAGACGAAATTTCCCCTTGAAGGGGTAAAATAGGTGGGGTAAAGTTTGTATGGATTTTTTTTATTTACTTAGATATATGACAATAAGAAGTTCCCCATTACAATATAAAAATATCTGTGTAGGTGAAATGGGCAAAATCCCCTCCTTAAGGGCTAAAGATCTATGCAGGTGAATTGTATTAAATTCCCCCTTAAGGGGAAAAAGCAGAGGGGGAGGGTTTTGTATGGAATTTTTATAATTTCTACTGTTCCCAAGGGATCGACATTAACGCGGGCAGAGCCGCGGGCAACAGCTAGTAAAAAATATAAAGACAAAAATAATAATGAAGGACATAGTACACTCACTCCCTAGTTTGTATTTCGACATCACTGTGCAGCGAACGGCGCAGCGCCTCTTTATCCGCGCGGCGCTTCTCCCGGCCGCACCTTATGCGTTATGCTGCTGACGCCACAAATAAATTATTTTATTATTATTTATTTTTATTTATTTACTTCTTACAGCTATCATTACAGGATTTGGTACCTAATGCGATAGTGTAGCGAGAGATTGCAAGGAGAGAGAGCTTATTTATGGAAACTTTAAGACAACACTGCTTCCGAATATTGAACGTGTATAAGTGTCGTTATCTAATAACGCTGTAGTAACTACGCTTAACACAATATATAGAAGAATCTACTTCGTAGAGAGATATACAGATCAGATCATCAACATGCATCAAACTTAATATTAAAATATAATAGAATAGTCTTTATTTGCCTTTGTATAGGGTAAATAAATAATGTTAATGACAGACCGGAGTCTAAAGCATACAACATCGTCGTGAGTAGATAGGTATCCTCCCAATGAAACGAAACGTCCTTGGAGGCCTATGTCCAGCGGTGAAATTTTTACGGTTGGAATGATCACGAATAATGACTCTCCTAGCATCAGCATCCCGTTGCTGATGGCTGCTACGAATACCCGTGTCGTACCAATTGCGAAAGTGCAAATAAATATTATAGAGGTAATTTTATGTCTAGCACTATTTTGTAATTAAACATTCTTTTATTTTTACTCTATATGCACCAAAAATATCATATTTAAGCTCTGATTTGCCGTAATCCGTGCATAATGTACACGGACTTGCCGATTATATTCTATTGATGGTTATTATCCAAAACTCCCGTCCGGATAACATATACTAACTTTTATACTAATATAATAAGAGTAAGAGGTCAAATACACTCAAATTATTCATAAAAATAATAAATGCTATAACTCCATCTGTTTATCTATTACAATCAACCAAGAGTAGTCCGCTGCCACACGTCCTCCCAAGCCCGATACGTTACTTCAATACTAATATTATAAATGCGGAGGAGGTTACTCTCTATGTCTATGTGTTACAAACGTTCGATGCGCTCTAGTCCGCATTTCAGCACAGTGTGCAGCAATCCGCGCGGATAATCCGCCGCCGTCCGCACTCCCGAGCCCGATGCGTTACTGCCGCTGACGCCGCCAGTAAATAATGTTATCGACAGGACAGAGTGCTTGTTTGTGGAAACTCGAAGGCAACACTGCTTTCGACTTATACTGTGTACTTATATTGTGTACGACTATTATTTTCTTCAGAGATTAAAAATGAAAGAACGCAGCGTGCTTTAGTATTTTGCTGGCTTTGGTGTAATTAAAAATAACGGACAGCGCTCATTTTTAGCGACTGCTAGCGGATACTAGCCTCATATTTTAGGGTCGGTATTGTGTCGTAAGCGGAAAAAGTGCTAGAAGCGCTGAAAGTGCTAGATTGGACGGCGATCATTTTTAGCGACATCAAGTAGACACGCTTCGTATTTTAGTGGTGGTTTTGCAGCTAAACTGAAATAGAACTCAGCAGGTCATGTCTGTCGGATGCATACCTAAAGATGGGCCCACATCACCACTAACTGGATACCCGACTGCTAAGGAAGGATTCTGGTTTTGCGCGTAGCTTATGTGTATGTTTGTTTGTAAATTTCTTGATTGCCTCGTATCTTCCAAATGGCTGAATGGATTTTAGTAGAGATAAGATACTCGTAACGTTAGATTCATTTTGTGAACTGCAGACAACTCAAACGATGTGTTGATCAAAATGTTCATTGATCTGTAGTTTATTCGACGAGAATTATAAAAGTATAAAGTTTCTACGGGCTTTATTAATCGATAAAATGGTTTCTGAGTAAATGTACGGGACTCGAGTGTAGTTTTAATTTGGGTGGCAACATACACGCCGCACAAATACAACGACCTAATGAAACCATTTTGCAGGACGCTACCTTAACTTATACATCAAGCTTATATTAGGCTATCCCAGGCAGCACCCTCTATACTATTTTTATTAAAGTGTTTAATTGAACGGTGAATTCATATGGGAACATCGCAAATTTTTTGGAGATCCCAAAATTGTACAGCAGCTTCTAGTAAGTTGTTTATCACCTCTTCAAAGTTATGTCCATAACCAAGTACAACTGGTCCCCTTATCAGGATGCCCCTTACCAAAATTATAAAGAGGTAACTGATCCATGAGCCAAGTTTTAAGTGGGACAATTAAGCCCCTAAATCTATACCATTTCAATAAATAGTCGAGGAATGACACAAGGGATAAAAAATATTTAATTATTGTATGTGTTCTGTATTAACAAGTTTGAGAAGGATTGGAAGAGTTTATTGAGGGTAAGGAATTTGTGGAAACAACGAGGGAAGGCAAAGGCCTCCCACTGGCTGTCACACTGTAGGACAAAGGTCCTGCAGCGGGACACAAATGGCTAAAGAAAAAAAGAAGAGATCTGGTACTGCATTCTGTCGTCATATTCTTGCGACTAATGTCCTTAGGTCCAATGGCAAGGCTCTGCTTATTTCGTAAGTAATAAAATCGTGACAAGTATGTGTCTTTCACATCCAAGCCAATTATTAAATGTGCTTGTGTTTCGTCACATTGTCTTAACGTCATAATCTTGCAATGAATTTCCCGCGCGATGATGGATAGTCGCACGGCGGCGACGGGACGTATGACGTAATGTCAAATTGTCCGAACGCTTCGCGTTTTTCATTCATGTCGTTTACATCCACGCCGTAATGTAAAATGCGGTTATGGGTCATTGATGTGTCACATCATCCCGATGTCATTATCTAGCGATTAATTTCCCGCGTGTTGATGGATGGCCGCACGGTAACGACGGGACGTGTAAGGTCACGGCAATTTGTCCGGACGTTTCGTGGTATTTATTAATATCTTTAAAATTTATGCTGTAATTTAAAATTTATGATGTAAATGTGTTTACGGGCCATTTAATGTTGGCCAAACCATTCAGTCGAGGAATTTTCTTCCGGACTTTATATGAAGAGCCTTAAGTCGAGGTGCTTTTATGCGTGCGGACCACAAATAATATTTCAGGATAGATATCGTGGAGATCCACGTTTTAAGGAATTTCTAACAAAAATAAAAACCATCTCAATTGATATGAATATGATTATATATTATTAGTCATCATCATATCAGCCGCAAGAAGTCCACTGTAGACATTTGTTAATTTGCAAAATATAGTTTAAATAAACAAAAAGTGGTCATTGTTCGTCACATCGTTCTGACGTCATAATTTTGCAATCATCCGGCGATCCATCAACGTACTGAGAATCAGTGCGTTGATGGATAGCGCGGTGACCACGGTGCATATGTCGCCACGTCAATCTGTTCAGACGCTTATTGCGTGACCTTTGAGTCTCAGGGGCTATAGCTCTGTCTATTTCTTAAGTTATACAATCGTAATCCCGTCATTAAATGCTGTTTGCGGATAACTTAGATCTCGGATCTAGGCGACAACAGCCCGCAGTGACTCCCCCGAGCGGATTTAAATTAAAAGTAAACGTAATACGGCTCGGCTGTTTTAATACTCCGCGGTGTTTTTCTTTTCGTTTCGCTTTTCGTGAGGAAGTTCAAGATGAAATTAATTCGCAGATTATCTGCCTATTTAAAATTATACAGATACATAAATAAGCAGGGTAAAAGAAAAATTGTAGCATATATCCTAAACTACTCTCGAACTCATAATGACTAAATATACCTTTTTAGACCCAGGTATATGAATATCGTTTGGGCCAGGATTACTATCAAAATTAGGACACTACCGTCACACCGAGTTTGATGTATTTAATAGTTGAAAACATTACGTGCATGATCTGAGTAATGCACAAGTTGCGAGTGTTGCTCCATTACACTCTATTAGCTCTGAAGCGTTTCCGAAACTCCAGAAGTTGTAGACACAAATTAAAAAGTATACATATGCAGCGATCTGTACAATGTGTCCTGCAGTCACCATTCTATTAGTTTAATGTATATATATCATCGTTTCGAAAACTTGTGCATGAGAACTACGACTTAAGTTGCGAGCGGCCTTCTTGCATTATACTTTGTTAGCTCTCAGGAGTTGCCGACATTTTAAGAGACACTCCAGAGTTAATAGTAACAAGTAAAAGTTTTTTTTTTTTTTTTTTTGACAAATCACACAGATTAACCCTCAACCACTGACGTACGTCTGTGAGACGTAGGCGCGCGACAAAAACAAAAATTTCTGTTTACATTGTACTTGCACGAACTTGCCCTTTCCTGTACCTTTCTAGAAACCAGTGACGCACGCGCAGCGGGGCTGAGCGGATGTGCGGAGCGCCTCGAATAGGTAAATGTACACTTCGTTACGTCCGTGAGACGTAGTGTCAGTGATAGTTTAAGTTTTTATTTTTTTAATTTATTTTTGTTTCAGCGTTAAAATGGCTTCTTATAAACGTTTTTTGGATGATGATGGCCCGACTTCAAGCAGAAGACGTCGAATAAATGTAAATGATGAAAAATTTTAAAAATTTTGTTGCGGAAAACTGTATTATTTCCGAGTCTGATGATTCTTTGGCCGATGAAAATGAGATCCTGCCACTAGAGACTGAAGAGGTTGCAGAGATTGAAGAGTCTAAAGTAGACTCCTCGTCAGATAGTGATAATGATGACAACGTTCCCTTAGCGGAGTTTTTGTGTGATGCACAAAGAGAAGAGAGCTCTCGTGAGTCTGATACCGAAGGAAATACGACATCCACAAGAAAATATTAATATGGGAAACGTAGATGTATGAAGTGGGCAACAGAATCTCCGTCTAGAAATCGACGTACTCCTGCTCATAAGAGAGAAATACAAAAGGACAAACAAACCTGAGTTGAGAGATATAGATGAAATTGAATTTGATGCTTTTTTGGGTTTGCTGCTGTACAGTACGTATAAATATTCCACAACTATCCTTAGAACTCAAAGGGCTTCTGACTCGAATTCTCGGTACAACTGTTGCACCTCGACTGGAGGAAGAACCTGAATGTAACCGACTCAATGTCCGTAAAAACTGTCACTTATGTTATAAACAAAACATAGAAAAACTTCATACATGTGTCAAGAATGCAAGAAACCCGTGTGTTTGCAGTGTTCAAAACCGGTTTGTAACACATGCCGTTAAAAAATACTGAATTCCTTAAAAAGTGCCATTGTTTTGTTTTTATACTTAAGTTTATAATCTAAATAGTAAGATATTATCAGTTCTGTGATCATTTTAGACTGATAAGTTAAGTTTTTGAGCCAATAGAAAGAAGGCTTTTTTGTTCCGGTTGATTTTTTCTAAGTTTTCGTTTTGTTATGAAAAGTATAAATAAATAAGAAATAAAAAGCGCAAGTCTTTTATTTACTAGTACGATATATACTGTGGTAACGATATACAATGAAATGACCATGTTATCATAAGTAATTACTGACTTAGGGCTCTTTAGAAAAAGCGTACGTCTCTGAGACGTACGTCAGCCTTAGTGCAAGTATATACACGTCAGTGGTTGAGGGTTAAGCTAGCCCCAAAGTAAGTTCGAGACTTGTGTTATGGGATACTAACTCAACGATACTATATTTTATAACAAATACATATCTAGATACACATCCAAGACCCAGGCCAATCTGAAAAAGATCATTTTCCATCTTGACCTGGCCGGGGATTGAACCCGGTCACTCCATGTCGCAGGCAGGCGTGTTGACCGCTGCGCCACGGAGCTAGTCAAATCAGTTATGTTGCACGTATGTAATTTACAAATTGTGTAATGTGTTTTCATTACGTTATAGTAGTTGTAAAGATTTACTGAGATAAATTAGGAAGTATACACATGTGGAAATCTGTACAATGGCACCTCAATCAATTAGAGCTAAATGAATAATCAAATATTTTATTTATCAAGAAATTAAGTCTCATAATTATTAAATATGTCAAAAGTAAAAATTATAAAAAAAAAATATTTAAATTATTAGTCAAAAAGACCGCCCGCATTGCACCTGGCGCAAATGTGCCCATAACGCTTGCGGCGTTCCCTCGCTGTATTGCAAGGGAAATGCGTTGTACCAGGTACGATTCGGCGCGGAGGTCAGCATTATTTGTTCTTAGGCGTCTTCCTAGCTCTCGCACAAAAGCCCTGGCCTCGAATGATTTATTATTATTTCAATTCTACTACCCAAATTTCGAACTGCATTGCTCCATTACCACTCCATTAACTCTCATCGATATACTACTAGTTAAAGACGCAAATTAAAACGTTTACACAAGTGGATTCCTACAATATGCATTACAATCCCCAGTCTGGTTGTTCATAGAGGTTATGTAGCTAATAGTTTAGTTAAGTCTCAAGTTGTGAGTACCCCTTTTTTTACTAAATGTTGGATTAGGCATTTGTCTCCCATCTCACCTGATGGTAAGTGACGATGAATACGAGGATGTTACATGCCTATCCAAGAGATACCCATTTATTCTACTTTTGAATGTCCCGGGACTGTACTTGTCTGGGAATATAGACGCAGGCAGTTCATTCCACACCTTAGCTACTCGAACCAAAAAGGAACTGTCAAAGCGTTTAGTTCGACTCTTTGGTATTCCAACGATAAAAGGGTCCCACCATTATACTATCCAACAACATTGTCTCAAAACAATCTTGTAATATGTCTGGCCAGCGAGGAGAGTGTAGGCCAAATCCTCTGCTCTGGCCAATAATGGGTCCGCTAGTACAGAGAGGGTCATGCATGCTCCTGTAGTGGAGACCAAAAAATACCTACACTCGGTGCAATGCTCCAAAAGTTGCAGATCAAGTTCAACAAAAGTACACATACGTCAATTCAAGCAATCGGGTGAAGTCATCTGTACTGTTCTTACCTTCGCTGGTGTGCGGACACCTGGTAGCAACTGGTATGATGGCAAGAGGCCCAATAGTATGAGAACCTTTCAAAATACTGACGGTTGCTTGAATGGGATGCCTAGTGCGTGGATACTGTGGCCTCATCCCACTCACGAGCAACCAGCAGAGCGGGCATGGCTGCCGCAACAGCGGAGGTCTCATGACCTCCGCTGTTGCGGCAGCCATGCCCTTCATAGAGGAGCAAAATGCAGCTCTAGGCGAGCCTTGCTTACTTGTACCCTTCGTCGTGGCCTTAGCCTTGGCCCTGGGGTGCGGAGGCCGCAGGCAGCTTTTAACACAACTAGGACTCATTTTGGGCAGATATTGAGTTTGGCACCCTGCCCGCTGACCGAAACAATTGATTCCAATTTACTTTCCATTAGATAGGCCGTAAAATATCGTTTAGTGCTTTTTTGTTTTACTTAGTTTTGTAGAATAATATTAGTTTTAGTTTTTAGTATGAGTTTACAGTTTCTACTATGTATTTGTTTCTTTTTTGTTATTACTCGTAACTCAATCATCTTTTATATAAAAAAAAATACTGACTTCAATAGAACTACTGAACTGATTTTGACGAAATTTAAATGGAGTCAATTTTAAAGCATATCTTCAGCAAAAAAGAATTCTATAAATCAGTTAAATACATATAAAAATACAACCGAATTGATAACTTCCTCCTTCTTAAAGTCGCTCAAAAAGAGGGGTTGATTAAGTTTGACGTGTCTGTTTGTCTCTGTCTTTATCATCGTAGCTCCCAAATGGCTAAAGATATTGATGCAGATTTGCTTCTTTGAATTTTACGCCTTAATTGTAATTTTTTTAAAGAACTAATTGCTATTCGTAATTATAAAGAAATTAATTATTTTAAATATAATAGCTTCTATGTTTACTTAGTAATGCCGTTGACTACGACGTCTCGTCACTCGGTGACGACATTGAGTTACATGAGAAGCAGGCTGCTTGAATATTCTGGCGATCGGCCACTTATGAAGGATCGGCCACTTCATAACGAATAATACCTATTTCAAAACATTTTTTTTCTGTTCTATGTTTATAAATCCATCAAAGCCGTAAAGGATATCCTTCTTATTCATTTCAGACATTGATAGAACGAGACAAAACATATTTTAACTAAAATAGGTCTAATTATGTGTTGTTAATTTTTAATAACGGGGTCTTTATTATTTTTTCAGGCGTTAATCACACTGATAATTAGATAAAAACCACGTAGTTTGTCGCGATATGTCACTCGGGTTTCATTTATTCTGTTATTTGCTTATAGTCCGGAGACAGTAATGGATATGTTTCTATTATTTTTCTACTCGTAAACCTCGGCTCATAGTAATTAGATGAAAGCCGCGGAGATCGCTGCGACAATGTCGTCTGAGGTTTCATTCGTTGCTTTATTTCCTTGTAGTCTACTACGGCTAGTATATTACGGCTGTATACTTCAATGTCACTTATAGTGCTCAAGTCATACATCAAGTCACTTGAGCATTGATTAACTGATTAACTTTTATGAAGAGATTAACTATTTAAGCAACATTAAGTATTCGGTCGTTAACCCACCAGAGCAGCAATGAATGGCTTTAGTAATTTTCCACTCGTTAACCTCGGCTTATAACAATCAGAGAAAGCCATGGGACTCGCCGCGACAACGTTGCCCGAAGCTCCATTCATTGTTATTACTTTGTGTGTAGTCCATGTATGTATATTAATATATTAATGTACCAGCAAGAGAGCACGTCTTTATTAATTTTCTACTCGTTAACCTCGTTTCACAATAAGCAGATGAAAGCCATGGGAGACGCGCGGCAATGTTGCTCGAAGCTTCATTCATTGCTGTTACTTTGTTTCTAGTCCATTTATGTATATTATTGAATATATTAATCTACCAGAAAGAGAGTACATTCTTTATTAATTTTCCACTCGTTAACCTCGGCATATAACAATCGGAGAAAGCTATGGCACTGGCCGCGACAATGTCGCCCGAAGCTCCATTCATTGTTATTACTTTATTTGTAGTCCATGTATTATATTAATCTACCAGAAAGAGAGTACATTCTTTATTAATTTTCCACTCGTTAACCTCGGCATATAACAATCGGAGAAAGCTATGGCACTGGCCGCGACAATGTCGCCCGAAGCTCCATTCATTGTTATTACTTTATTTATAATCCATGTATTATATTAATCTACCAGAAGAGAGAACATTCTTTATTAATTTTCCACTCGTTAACCTCCACTCAAAACAATCAGATGAAAGCCATGGGACTCGCCGCGACAATGTTGCCCGAAGCTCCATTCATTGTTATTACTTTGTGTGTAGTCCATGTATGTATATTAATATATTAATGTACCAGCAAGAGAGCACATGTCTTTATTAATTTTCCACTCGTTAACCTCGGCTCACAATAATTGGACAAAAGCCGCGACAGTGTCGCTCGGGGTTTCATCCGCTTAATTGTAACAATCAGTACTGTTACTTTGTTTATTTATCTTCCTTTATATCTCTATAACGTGAGCATGTTCCTGGTAGTATCTTTCATTGGTTTGTTTCGGATATCTAAATCTCCCTTGTTACTTTATTGGGCACTTCAGCGAGCTCCGTGGCGCAGTGGTTAACACGCCAGCCTGCGACACGAGGGTGCCCGGGTTCGATCCCCGGTCAGGTCAAGCTGGAAAATGATCTTTTTCGGATTGGCCTGGGTCTTGGATGTTTATCTAAATATGTATTTGTTATAAAATATAGTAACGCTAAGTAAGTATCCTATAACACAAGTCTCGAACTTACTTTGGGGCTAGCTCAAACTGTGTGATTTGTCCGTATATATTTATTTGTTTATATTTACATACATTCATAGTTTCACGACTTTATCCCTTACGAGGTAGACAGAGCCTTAAGCCATAAGACCGAAAGGCTACGTTTAGCATATTGATGGGCTTAAAGATTCCCATATTTAAATCGAGATGCTAATATATACGGAATCAAAGTAGTGATGGGTTGCTAGCCGCACCGCCTACTGACATCATTCCTCAGATTTGTGCCCATTCCCTAGGCTACGAGAAGCAGCTGGCACATTCTAAGTTTCTTCTTTTCTCCCAGACCAGCACGGAAGAGATATTGTATATTTATTTCTAGTTAAACATTATTTGTCCATAGTGGCACTTTGTAGCTCTCCCATACATACTGTACATGCTCTGTTTGCACTTGGTTAATACCAATCAACAGTCAACGATGCGGTGACGTCACACACGGCATGCTGATGACGTCACACGCGGCCGGCGTAATCTGGTTACTCGCGAATTACCTTTGTGATGCTGGAGGGCAGTGACTCGCTGCAGACGGTGGATATACAAAATATTAAGCATATATTGGATTAAATAAGGATTATTTTAATTCTTAAAAACGTGCATGCATACTTTTCAAGTCTTTATTTTTTAAACGAGCCTAAAGCTGCGATGGCTATTAACCCAAAGGCTACATTTAATGATGGTGTATACTAAATAGTTGAAGTATCATTAAAAGAGTACTATAAAAATAGATACAAATAGATAGACCGCATAATAGCCCTGAACTAAAAGCCTACCTTATTTTTATCCTTATTCCTGGTGCCATAACGTCCTGGTTTTGGGTCACTTTTCATACAAAGTACGCTGATATTAGTATAATACCTTATAATATATAATTACAAATAATCTTTACTGTGTAAAATTAACATTGTAAATTGTCATTTAAATAATAACATGTCGTAGTCAAAAATATTTATCTCTTTTATATTTATACACGGTGACTCAGACCATCAATATGAATAACTTTTTCTATGGGACTAATGATTGGAACTCAAAGAAAATTTCGTCATTTCCTTACAAAAGAGTCCCGCCGCCCGGCCAGTTTGTATGGGAATGTCGAATTTTTTTTTGAGTTCCCAGCATTGTTCCCATAGAAAAAGTTGTTAATTTTGATGGTCTGAGTCACCCCTTTAAGGGTCCAAAACGATAAAAATTTCACCGTGTATAATTTATTATCTCTGGGACAATTGAAAGCATAGGTACCTTGTTTTTATCCTTCTTCCTGGTGACATAACGTCCACATTTCTAGGCTGGCGGTGATGTTTTGTCTAACTTTCACATTGTTTCGGAGTACGAGTGTGTTAACAGTGGCGTAGCTATTACTTACAGGAAGGGGACACAAACTTATTTAAATTTTTCTTTATTTATAGCTGGCAGACGTCCTTGAAAATGTTGCGTTTATTTACAACACTAATAATGACCAGCTATTTAAAAACCAGAATATGGGCTCATTAATAATGAGTAAATAAATAAATAGGTAAATAAATGTATACAGAAAAATCACACAGATTAAGCTTGCCCCAAAGGAGTTCGAGACTTGTGTCATGGGATACTACATCAACGATACTATATTTTATAACAAATACATATATAAATAAACATCTAAGACCCAAGACAATCTAAAAAGATAATTTTGCATCTTGACCTGACTGTAAACAGTGTAATCTTTAATAGCTGGTAATATGCTAGGGTAAAAGAAGGAGAGATACGCAAGGCTTCAAGCATTTTCATCTATCATACTATAACAATTGTTGCATCTATCATTCTGTAGTGACTCTTTATCGAGTAGTTGCTGTTTTATCGCACAGCTTTTTCTGCGTAAATTACGGCATACCTATACCATACCTGTTTCTTGCTGATAATTTAGTTTACTCTGGTTCAGAGAATTTTAGAATCGATCAGTAGACTTATTACAAACAAACACAATCAAATCATTTTTCTTTATAATATTAACTTAGATAAGTTATCAATGTATGCTTGACTGCTTGACACATTTTTAAGCGGTGACGTGACCCCTCAATATGTACAACTTTTCATATTGACGTGTAATGAAGCTCCAAACGAAATTAGGTTTCACCAGACTAACCAATATCAATGGGAACACCGAAAACTTTTTCAAGATCCTATAATGCAATCAGTATAGGCGAAGATGTTCGTAGTGACAAGTTGAGTGGTCACTTTAATATTCTAGCTCCTAGAAGCCAACACAATAGCTTTGCTCCCCCTACCCTTCTCCTTACGTACGCCCGTGGCTACAAGCACAAGTTGTGTATTGTCAGCGGCGGTTGAACTACATGTGAAAGGAACGCTGCAGTCAGTTTGTACCTGATGCAAAAGTGGTTTCATTTCATATTTGGTTTTACAAAAAACCTTTGTTTTTTTCTCTATCTCTTGTTAATTTGCAAACGAATAATTAAGTATAATAGGATTCTTCAAGACACAACGGAAGGTCGCCCTTCATTAGCGCAAACTCCTCGATATGTGTATCCTGCCCGTTCTTACATATGGTGCACAGACATGGTCTTTGACTGAGGGTCAAAAGTTCAGTCTTAAGGTGTGCCAACGAGCGATGGAGCACAGCATACTCGGCGTTCGTCGAATAGATAGGGTAAGGAACACTGAGCTACGCTCCAAAACTAGGGTTTTAAATGTTAGCGTCAAGTCAGCCAAACTTAAGTGGAATTGGGCTGGTCATGTGTGCCGCATGCGCTTAGACAGATGGGCTCAAAAGGTCACCCTGTAGGTACCCGATGAACGAAGGCGCAGGGGCAGACCTCTGACAAGATGGCAGGCCGACTTAGACCGGTTTTGGAGTGGCTGGCAGCAGGCTGCACTCGATAGGAATGAAGGGAGGGGAGGCTTTTGCCCAGCAGTGAGACACAAATTAGGCTACAATAAAAAAAAGGAATCTTCAAAATAGCTAGGGCCTTTTTGATATATGTAGCCTTATACTTGGGTTTATACAGTGGGAATTCAATGGGATGGGTATCACCAGCGCCTCCGTACTTCGGAAGGTATGCTAAGCCGTTGTTCTTGCCTTCCATTATTATATAAATGGCAATCGTTATCCAACCTATGTCAGATGCCTGAAGCAGCTTGAAAATCTGAAACCAGTGTTGGCCACGTACAAATACGAGAAACAAAATACACCAAGTATTTTGTTTCTCGTATTTGTACGTGAGAGATCAAGAGAGCTTCATACCCAGAAACCGGGATGTCAATGGATGTGAATGGTATCATTTGTTAAATCATAAATATATTTTTTTTAAGTAACCAATATCATCCCACTGCTGGAAGCAGGTCTCTCCCATCTGTAAAACCTTAATTAAATAAAAAAAGTTTTTTTCAAATTGGTTCGCAAGTGACGTAGTTGTGAGGAAACAAACATTAAAAAACACACAACAGAATTGATAACCTCCTTTTTGTTAAGTCGGCTAAAAACACGGCTTCACTCACGTTTATTCAGTTGGAATCGCTAACTAGTGAAATGTAAACTGAATAAATTTGAGTGAACCCGTGTTTTTATAATTAATTTATCTTGCGTTAATTTTAATAATATTATCATTTATTGTTTGTTACCATTTAACACTTTAACTATTAACCCTTTGAACGCGAACGTCGAATAAGTCATAGGTAAATTTTTTATGAAAATGTTTTGTCGGATTTATCCGACGTTCGCGGTCAAAGGGTTAATAAAATTATTGCTGATCTTTTAGATAGCGATGGTAGGGGGTCAGCACATAAACTGTTCAAGTTAATAAGCCAAAAAAATGTTTGAGGTATCGGGTAATGGGGCCAGAAATCTCCTTCGGCAAGGAATAAGCATAGCTATTCAACGTGGCAATGCTGTTAGGGCTCTGGATCCCGTCCACGCAACGACCTGCGGGCTGCGGGGTATTTCGTAGATTTTTAAGTTTTATATCTATTCTTATTACTCAAGACTTGTGGTGGTTTTGAATAAAAGATCAGGACAGCAGAATTTGTTGTATTGAGAAGTACAATTCACAGTACAAAGCACAAGCACGTCCGTCGTCTTCGAAGTCCACCCGAGAAGAGAGCGAGGCAGGCCAATCGTCACTCCTACGTCATCTCTCTTCTTCTTCATAAACTTGACCGCTACAGCAAAGAGGTCTGCACCAGCCAAAGAGGTTCCAATGCTAACACGGCCGTTCCTGACAACCTGACGTCCCCGGCAGGTCGACCATCAGACATCAGACAGAGCATCTAAACAGGAAAACCACAACGTCAATTAACATGTTCAGGAAGTAGAGGCTTCCTGTTTTAACAAGATCACATGTATGCACAAGTAATCCTGCCAGAACAGGCAGCAACTGAAGCTGGATTGTCATTAAGGGGAAGATATTGCGATCTTCAACTCTCAAAGACAATCTCCACCACCAACATAGCAAGTACGGACAACAGCGCATCAAGCCACCCAGTTCCATTGCATTTTCGCTACAATGATTAAGAGTAACCTGACCCGCAATTGCCCAAACATGCCATGTGTTCTGGATCACCATCTAAAAGGATTAGAACAACAGCCACTAACGGGGCCGACAGATCATTCTACGAGTGACTAAATGCGGAGTCACTTTCTCTACTTGGCAACCACTGGTCGGGGTTCCAACTTTCTCTACTTGGCAACCACTGGTCGTGGTTCCAAGTCCAGCCAACAAAACAAAGCAAAGCATAGCGATGGTCTCGTAAGAGGCAACGAGTGCCTCATGCAGGACCAATACGCGATATGAAGAAAAGAAATGCTGACCCCGAGCAAGGCTACAAATTGTCTTGCGCGGTGCCAACGAATAAAAGGAAAAGGTGTGCGAAAAAACGAGGGCTAGTGTCAATAAAAATTAAAAAGCAATGACCTAAGCGAGGCATGAAGTGTCTCACGTGGGACCATCGTAATGATAAATATCAAAAGTCAAAGCGATGGCCACTGGGCGGGGCCTAGGTCACGGATGCTATAAAGCATCGACCATTTTAGTGTTCAAGCAGGTCAGCCAACAGCCTTTATTCTTCATTCAGGCTAGTCAGCAACTCAGGCACACATTGGCGATAAAACTGCTCGCCATCAGGAACCATGGGTGTCTAAACTATTTCCAGCAATTTCGCACGCAAATAGAAACTGTTAACAGAAAACAATCAAATGTCAGTTACTGAATTCAAATGCATCATGACAAAGAAATAATTTAGGTGAAACGCCTCGTTTTCCACAATCCCATTATAGTATCTGGGGCGAGCTGCAGCATCTTTCATGAGCAGCTAACTTCACATGTTAAGGCAAATTTCAATTTATCCCATAAAGTGATAAGAGATAAGCTATGTATGTACGAGATAATTCCCTTTCGGTCCATTAGGTCCTATGTATCAAAATGTCTAGTTGTACAAAATGTCCGAAGTGTCAAAATGCCCAGTTGTTCATAATGTCCGGAGTGATGGGTTATAACAGGAATTACAGTTAAAAACAGGAGATCGAGACGAATTTAGTTTATTGTCAAATATACATCAGCGGCCATCGAGCAGAGAGAAAAACAAGCAAGATACCAAAGACAATTTTAAAAGTTCTATAAAAAAGCTAAACCAATCTACACTTTGGTAGGTGAGGTAATACGCTAATATTGGCAATGTTTACTTTTCCAACACTAGGCCTTAAACTAAGACAATATTAGTAACCTAACCCTTAAAGCTCTAGGCCTTAATACAGAGTACATATATAAACAAATCTAGACATATAACAACCATTTAACCTAAATTAATCTTCCAGGCTCAAGTTTCTTAACATAAGTCTTATGTTTGTATACAACCCTATAATGCACAAAAACTTTCTTTTAAACACATCGCAAAAATAGCATACAGCAAAAATAAATTATAATAATACATTTAACAAATTGCTGCTGTAACAAAGACCACTTTTGCTAGCCTGTGTTCAACATCTTAGATATGAACTTTACATGTTTTTCTTTACATAATGATTTTGTAAAGACATCTGCTACCATTTCCTCAGTACTGACATATTGTAAATTAACAACCTTTCTAGTAATTAAATCTTTTACAAAATGATGTCTTATATCTATGTGTTTAGTTCTAGTATGGGATAAAGTGTTACAACATATCTTTTGAGCTGACTGATTATCATTAAATAATTGTATGCTACATTTAACACCAGTACACTCTCGAATAAAAGTTTGTAAAAACAAAGCCTCCTTGCAAGAGTCACAGATTGCCATATACTCAGCCTCCGTACTAGACAAGGCTACCGTACGTTGTTTACGACACTCCCAACTTACAATAGATTTACCAAGAGCAAAACAGTAACCGGTATATGACCTACGATCTGACTGATCTCCGCCCCAGTCGGCATCTGTATATCCCACTATTTCCAGATTTCCTTTTTCAAAAGACAGATAATACTTAGAAGTCCCCTTTAAATAACGCAGTACCCTTTTTGCTGCTTTCCAGTGACTTTCAGAATTACAGTTGTTAAACTGACTAAGATAGCTTACACTGTGAGCAATATCAGGCCTTGAACACACTGCTAAATACATTAAATAACCTATAAGACTCCTATAGTCTTTGTGACAATCTTTAATTTCTGCTTTCTCTAATTTCAAACCATTCTCCATTGGAGTTTGAGCAGGTTTGCAATCAGACATATTAAATTTGTCTAGAATTTTTCTAACGTAAGATGACTGATCCAAAATGAACTTACCATCTTCAGTTTTGGTTATTTTCATACCTAAAATATGGTTACTTGGACATAAATCATTCATCTTAAATTCACTCATAAGTTGTTTCTTAAAAATATCCTTTTTCTGAGAATTTTTAAGTCGACATACAAGGCTATAAAAACCATATCACCACTCTGATGATAAACATATACACATTGTTCTGATGATTACTTTTGAAACTCCAATTTATTGATTAAAACATGATTAATTCCCTCATACCAAGCTTTTGCCGCCTGTTTCAATCCATAAATTGCTTTATGAAGCTTGTAAACCTTTTCTTTGTTGTTCTTATCAACAAAACCCTCGGGTTGCTCCATATAAACATTTTCTTTAAGGTTACCATTCAAAAATGCTGTTTTTACATCAAGATGTTCTATTTCCATATTATACTGAGCAGCTAAGGCTAACAAAATCCTAATAGTTGAGTATCTAACAACCGGTGAAAAGGTCTCATAATAATCTATCCCATATGTTTGTGTAAATCCTTTTGCTACGAGGCGAGCTTTATACCTTAACAACTCATTATTTAAGCCCCTCTTTTTAGGAAAGATCCATTTACATTTAACAGTCTTTTGCCCTTTAGGAAGATCTACTAACGACCAACACTTATTTGTTATAAAAGAGTCATACTCATCTAACATAGCCTGTTGCCAGTGTACAGCTTCACTACTGCCTCAATGCCTGCTTCACCGTGACAGGAATATCATCATCTCCCGTGGTCCCCACCAGCCCAGCAAAGTCTACGGACTCATCAGCATCTTCAAACATCATTCTTGACTCCTCAGAATCAATGCTAGAGGATCCTGGAACATAAGTAGGGTCGGACAAATGATCTGTGTCATCAGACTGTTCATCACTCATCGATTCAGATGTATCAAGTGACTGTTCTCCTGTCTCATCAGAAGCATCTGAAGTATTCACTGGTATACTACTACTTTTCATTGGTAATATACCTATACTATCAGTTACCAATTTATCATCATTTGAAACAGTTTTGTTGATGAAACAATTTTCCAAAAAGACTACATGCCTAGCCTTGATACAAGTCTTAGGACAAGAAGGATCTATTAACCTATAGCCCTTACTAGCCTCACAGTATCCTACAAAGACATACTTTTTACTCCTTGCATCTAGTTTCTTACACTTATCAGAAACAGCGTATGCCAGACAACCAAATACACGTAAGTGTGACACGTTTACCTTTTTTGATGTCCACGCTTCCTCCGGAGTTAGTCCCATCACAGCCTTAGAGGGTGAACGATTCTTCAGGTACACGGCCGTGTTTGCCGCCTCAGCCCAGAAATGCTTCCCTAGTCCCGAGTCCTGGATCATGCTCCGAACTTTGTCCATAATCGTCCGGTTTCCTCGTTCTGAGACTCCATTCTGCGAACTGCAATTTGGTACTGTAGTTTCATGTTTTATCCCACATCCTTCTAGGTACTTCTGGAAAACATGATTGACATATTCACCCCCATTATCACTCCTAAGAACTTTAATTTTCTTTCCTGTTTGATTCTCGACTAATGCTTTGAATAATTTAAATTTTGAAAACACTTCGTCTTTTGTTTTCAAGAAATAAATGAAAGTTTTCCTGGAAAAATCATGTGTAAAAGTTACAAAATAACGCAGCCCACTTATCGATGGTACCTGCATAGGTCCACACACATCCGTATGTACAAGCCCTAAGAGCTCCTTTGACCTACTGAAACTTTTCTTAGGGAAAGGCAGTCTAGGCTGTTTGCCCTCGATACATGCAACACATGGACTAAAGGTAGAAATATCATATTCCATACCTGCGACTAATCCATTCTTCATTAGATTCATACTTCTGGAGTTGAGATGTCCCAGCCTCCGATGCCACAGCTCCTGACTCACTTTCTGCCTGATGCCCCATGCCGCCTCAAGACCACCTTGTAAGCCCATCCACACAGGAAGATGTCATGGCAATCTTTGAGTGTTGCTTACTCGCTAATATGTTGTCAACGACATCTAGTTCATATAGACCGTTGCAACATGTTGCAGTAGCTATAATCCTACCTCCATCCAAAATCCTACACCCTGTAGCATTAAATATAACCCTTTAACTCACTTACAGATAATAAATTAGTAGATAATTCAGGAACATAGTATACATTACTTATTGTTTTGGAACCTAACTTCTTCAAATTGACACACATACTGCCCTTTCCTTCCATGAATATACTCTCTCCATTGGCTACATTCACCTCTGTAGACCTGGATTGCTCAAAGTCCTTCATCTGCTCCCTGTTGTTACACATGTGGTTCGTTGCTCCGGAATCTACATGCCAAGTGTGACGTCTTGGATACACGGACAGCGCTGTTAATAAGGTACTGTCCTTCGGTGAAGCCTTCTTCGATTTGCCCTTTTCATCATATGAACCCTTCATAGGACAATCTTCCTTCATATGGCCTGCCTTTTTGCATCTAAAGCACTTATACACCTTCCTTGTAGCCAAAGCGCTCACATCTGGTACCTCCTTTTCATCCCGACGCAGCTGCTCCAACATCAGTTTGGACTTCACGACTTCGCTTGTCAGTTTAGCATTTGAGTTTTCCAATGCCATGATCAGTGGGTCGTAGTCGCTTGTGAGCCCACTCAGTAAAATCACTGCAACAAACTCATCATCCAGTGGTGATCCAATATCCGACAATTGTTGTGCTAACTCTGTCACCTTTGTAACGTACGCTGACATACCTTCCATCTCCTTCAACTTCACACCAAACAGTGATCTCAGCAGCCCTAGTCTTCTGCATAAACCCCTATCCTCATAGGCTTTTTGAAGACTTGTCCATGCTTCGTAAGCGCTCGAAGCATTTCGCACATGCTGCAGAGCGGACGGCCCGACAGAAAGGCAAATTTTAGCGAGTGCCTTTTGTCTCTTGCGTTCATCTTTACAACTGTCTGATTCGATAGTTTCGTACAGGTCTTCGTGTATTAAAATCATTTTCATAATAAATTTCCAATGATTGTAATCTTCCATACCTTTAAGTTTTTCTATAGGAATGCCTACCGAAGATCCCGAAGCCATCGTCGCCATGTCGTTGAAAAAACGATTGCCGACCGGTGAAAATTTTCAACTCTTCTTTCTTCCCGTAAACGCGAAAATAATACGCGACGCGCGTGATTTACGTCCTGGGCCCATAACCTGATGGGTTATAACGGGAATTACAGTTAAAAACAGGAGATCGAGACGAATTTAGCTTATTGTCAAATATACATCAGCGGCCATCGAGCAGAGAGAAAAACAAGCAAGATACCAAAGACAATTTTAAAAGTTCTATAAAAAAGCTAAACCAATCTACACTTTGGTAGGTGAGGTAATAATACGCTAATATTGGCAATGTTTACTTTTCCAACACGGAGTGTCAAAATGTCCAGTTGTACAACGTACATACATAACTCCTCAAGACCTCAAAATTAAATGTAACAAAGTGTTAGCAAATGACATATCACGCCTCACAGCATTACTATCCAGGTAAACCGCTCGACCTCCTGACTTCTAATATCTTTCATTTGGTATAGATCAGGAAGTTAACATTTTTCAGAAATTATTTAAACACCAGCATAATTCTTTCCGCGTTAACGGTTGTTAATAAAGTTACCTAGTTACCGTTAGTAATCAATCAACTGAAATGCATAAAACTAAGACAAAATTTAACCGAACTATGGTCAACCGTTCTGTAACATAGGTAATTACACGTAAACTTTCGAAGATTATCTTCCGCATTATTTGTCCAAGTGTAAACACAAAGTATGCTAAAGAAGTTTTATCAATCCATTTTGATTATGATAAATACAAGATCGTTATTATTCTCGTACTTAAACATCTTCATAATTTGTAAATAAAATCGGGAACTCAGATCAGGATGAGTAAACAGACAAACATATACGGAAACCGCAAAATCAAATTCAAATCGTAATGATCTAATATAGCCGCGTTTGTCTAAAACTTCACTTGATATTCATAAAACCTAAGCATCATTTTCCTTTAAGATAAAAATTGTTCATAACATTTCTTAGTCAGGATCTTATCAACAACGTATTGTACCAGCATGACAAAGATCTAAACGTTATAAGAATCACCCGAAATACGCACAATAAACCATAGCGCTTCTAATTTTAAAGTAAGCATTAACAGTTTGCGTTAGAGTAAAGAAGGGACTGCGAATAAAGTGTCAGTATTGTCGGGAAAATCGAAGTTCTCAATATTCAAACATAGTAGGGGCAAGGTATAGATAGTCGTTACACGGGGTCGTATTGCGCTAACTGAAATTACGACCGCTTGCTATATTCAGTAATGCTCGCGACATATCAATGACGGATATGTACACACAAATATCAAGTAAGCATATAACATTACACACAAAACATCAGTTCTGATTGGGTTCGTCGTCAACCAATCCAATTTGTCGCAAATGAGAAATCCATTTCACTGTTCGTCAGTCTGTGTTATGTCCTAAATAAATACCATTACTTTCAAAAATATTTATAACAATTGAAAAGAGAAAAATCGTATCCGAGTACAAGTGATCGTGTCCGTAATGGTTAAACAATCAGAAAATCATTCAAAATTACTATTTGATCAAAAGTATTTCAGAAAAGGGGTTTATCGCAAAAAAGATCCTATCGGGGCGCTCATTGGTATCAGTCCAATCGGATGTCATTTAGTCTTCGTATAATGTCCTATCATAAAAGAATAGTGTTTGGGAAACATGTGGGAGTAGAGTTTCACACTTAGGTTGAAAGTCACGACCAACCTGAGAGCTTTAATTTAAAGTCCGAAATATCGTAAAAAATATCGTAAAATTTAGGAAACCTAATCACGTTAACGATCCGGCGGTGACAGCATCACTCATAAACGTCACCCATATTACTCATAGGACTGACAAAAACGTTCAGCCTTACAAAGCCGGTCACACACAATACCTCCTTTCGTATGATGAAAATTCCATAGACTGAATAGACGATATGCAGCAAACATGGACGCAGCTGGTTTCCGAGGTCAATGTCAATCGACCAACGTCTTCATAGTCGCTCAATTTGCACCATGGTACATGTGCCGCAGTCGTCGAAAGTACCAATCAGCTCATTTACCATAGCTGACAAAGCTGCAGAAGCCCAAAGCAAAGCTTCTCAAATATCTTTCATCGGTATCAATCCTGGGAAAAGAAACGTTAAATCATAATTTACAGGTAAACCTTCGCCGCCGTCAGTTCGTGGGTCAAATATATAAAACTTTTCCTAAGGGCTTGCCGTATATTATTGTCACAGCTTTAACATAACGTCATCGATTCCACAGGTAACCGCAGGACAATGACCAGTTTCATAATATCCGAAAATTTTCATTAACTAGCACTTACGCTTTTATAGCATTATTGCATAGCCTAGTAAGGTTGGGATGCGATATTGTGAATACGCGACATGAAAAACAGTGCTCAAGCAATATTAACAGTGCACCTTACACAATGTTTGCAAAAATAAAAGATTTCTGTATTCTGGCGTGTTAACAAGGGCTGATGGCAAAAATAATCCGCACGATTAGCTATACAAGCGAAGCATGCGTATATGGGTATCTGACAGACATTTTGCTTACATCATATTGTCTTTGAAATGCATCAAGACTAAATGAACACGGAACTAAATCGGACCTCAATGAAACACGTAATGGGTAAAACATAAAAATTCTCAATCGGTAAAGCACGCATTGTACAAAGTGATGTATATGCATTTGAAAACACAAACAATTAAACTTTAGGCAAATCGTTGACAGCTTTTCCATAGAGCGTGTATCGCCCAACCTAAACGCATACTAAACGGAATGCATTTTCTTCAAAACTTGATTCATACACAGCGTACATGAATGCTAACCAGGAATTCACCAAGTCACACGTGATGAAACGTGACCAAAGATTGTAGGAAAGTGAACTCGAGCTTATATCTAGCTAAAGAAATGCTGCAGGCTGGAAGCAACGAACAGAGATTGTTACCCGTAGTGGAGCTGTAGTTTCCATTTTAAGTAAACATCGTCATGTTAAGTCGTAGTAAACAGATAACCGCACCAAATTCACCAAATTGACTCAGGAAAGTGTCCAAATTGCGCCATTCGAATCCTCAGCTTCCTTCAGATGATTTGCTGCATTCCTCTCACGTCATAAGTGAGTGAACGAGAGAGTAGAGGATGGATTTCTTTGTCGCTAATATTATCCACAACCTAAGCTGACGTTCTCTGTAAAGACTTTGTAATTTTAAGGATCCAATCGCAGGCTACTTATTCAGATTAATTTTTAATTGAAACTTGAAATAAAATTTGCGTTTATGCTTGACAAACAGTGACATAGAAAATAAAATGAAAGTCGTCACATGCGCAGCATCCGATTCGTGGTACGTGTGCAGGCACCATCCAAGGAGAATTTACTAAATTTGAACATCTTTCACAAAATGATGTGACATCAAAGATTTTTTAAAATAAAATCAAATCAATACCAGATTATTGAATGAATAGCCACCGACAATGCCCAACGATTTCGTAAACCGAAAATAGAAATACAGGAAAGGTCTTACTCCATGCGCCGAATTTATACTCACTCTGTACTATACTGTGAATCGCAACAATTTTATACAAATATGAAAGAATCATCGCGAAATATTTCGAACTTAACAGAAACAAAATGAATTATCCTAAACAGAAACACGATATCAGCGTGGTCGTTTTCTTTTCGTGGACACGGCACACAAAATTTTCCAAAAATAGTAAAATTGCGAAAAAAAATTACAGAAATGTCGAGCGATCTAGCGCGAGATTCAAATTCAACCACTTCTGATCTTATTTACTCAAGACTTGTGGTGGTTTTGAATAAAAGATCAGGACAGCAGAATTTGTTGTATTGAGAAGTACAATTCACAGTACAAAGCACAAGCACGTCCGTCGTCTTCGAAGTCCACCCGAGAAGAGAGCGAGGCAGGCCAATCGTCACTCCTCAGAACAATATGCTTTAGTTATTGTTCTGAGCGTCACTCCTACGTCATCTTTCTTCTTCTTCATAAACTTGACCGCTACAGCAAAGAGGTCTGCACCAGCCAAAGAGGTTCCAATGCTAACACTATTTTATTCTAAAATTTTAGTTTCTTGTCAATACATTTACTCTATCCTCAAATAGTTGTCGTATTTTCATTTGACAGGCGAACATCGCCGCCCTTTAATATCCGCCGCTTCGAGCTAGCGTTTGAGACACAAGATTCCTATGGCTATAATTATCTGTACAATATCTTCTGTTGCGGAGAAATCAAATAAAAAATTAAAGGCTGTCTAAATCTAAAACCCATAATGGTTTTTATGCATTCACGATACAGAACTAAAATTTCGCGCGAGCTGGACTTGAACCTGCGACTTGGTCTATGAACAACTAGTTCTTTAACAGGATTGAAAAGCCGTACCTTAGTTGGTAAAGTAAAAATATCTTTAATACTTATGGCTCCAAAGTAGTAGACGTTAGACTATGTTCTCCTAGGGATAGATTAGATAGGTATTATCAATATTTATTTGGCTTTACAATAGCCAGGAGCATTATTCATCACATTCCGAAGTTGTCGATAAACCAATATAAAACTTATAAAATTCTTTGTTTACTGTAGATTCACTATCACCTTTGTTTAGCTTTCGTATTACAAATCCGTCAGTGCAAATATGAATGTGTAAAAGTCGTCGTGTCGAGCAGGTGCCGCGGACAAATTAAACAACTTTCTTCATAAATATTCACTACACTGAAGTTGTTAGACGCTGTCACGACATTATTTACACCCTGCAGTTTAGATAAACTGTGTCCTGTTATGACTCGATACTTTCTTTAGCTTCTGTAACAATTCGGACAAATAGATCAAGTTTTTTTCATAAATATTAGGCAAATTAACATTTTACGACGAAATCTACAAGCTGCAGTTTCAATAAACTACGTCCCGTTGTAAGTATTGACTGACAACGGGGCCTTACTATATTGAAACTGAAAGAAGCAAAATAAAGCATCGGCTTTCTGGATCTTGTAATTATTTGGACAATCTGAAGAAATTATATGTATGAAGAAATTATAAATGTTGACCGCATTCACACTGTAGTAACATGCAATTTAAATAAACTAGGTAAATGATCTTTTTCAGATTGGCCTGGGTCTTGTCTATGTATTTGTTATAAAATATAGTATCGTTGAGTTAGTATCCCATAACACAAGTCTCGAACTTACTTTGGAGCTAGCTCAATCTGTGTAATTTGTCCATCATCAGGTCCTTTTTAGTCTCCACTACAGGAGCACGAACCTCTCTGAACTACTAGGGCCATACTTGGCCAGAGCAGCCAGAGGACTTGTAATTTGTCCGTATATATTTATTTATTTATTGAATTTAAATTAATTGCTTTTGGGTAACTTAAAAAATCTGATTCTAGTTGGCTACTTAAAAATACGATATTCTATACAATACAGTATGAATAACGATATTTCGCTCATGAATAACCGCTTCTTAGATGTAAAAATAAATGTGTGTCCTTTGAGACGTGTTCGGTGCAACGCGGAACATGTTGTAAATAATGTAGCGATACTGATGATATTGTTAGTTCAGAGAAAACGCTGTACTGGGCGAAGGCGAAATACTTTAGAAAAATGTCTCAGTTAGTTTTATAATATACTAACTTTACGCATTACTGTGAATTCCTCGGAAGCAGTATTTTTTCGGGATGAAAGGTACCTTTTATTTCTTGTTTTTTTTTCGGTAAACTAACATACTTCTTTGAGAGTAAAAAGGTATGCCTTTTTTATCACGGCTGGTGTCAGCTTCGTAGTTAAAACGTGAAACGTGATAAACGTGAAACTCACTTTAGAGTTCATAATATTAATAAGGATAGAATCAAAACTTTTTAAATTGAATCCGCTCACATATTACAGTAAGCTTGAATAAGTGTGTCATTTTGCATTAGGTAGGTGCTGAGCGTGAATACATAGGTACGATACTTTTAATATATTTAGCACTAGTTTTCGCCCGCTGCTCTGCTTCTGTGAACGTAAGTACTGTTCCCTCCGAAATAATACCTTATTCTGGAATGAAAAGTACTTTTACCTTTGACCTTTTCAGGCTTTAAACTATCTTCATACCAAATTTCATCTAAATCGGTTGAATTATAACGTGAAGAGTCAACAAATAGTTACATTTTTAGTATAAAGTAAGAAGTACGATTTTTTTCGCATTCTATCACCATGTTTTAATAACCTTCTTTAGTTCAGGACAATTGCCATGAGAGCTTCGAATTGCAATTGAAATGATTGTGTATGTAACTTTCACTTCTGCAATATAAATAATATAATATAATAATAACAATTCTTTGTTTCCGACAACCAAGTCCATATAAGTTACATAATTAAAAGCCTAAATCATTAAATTATCTTACATGTAACTATCCCGATTAAGAAATACGTAGAAATATACATATGAACCTAATAGCTTTTGTCCGCGGCGGCCGCCGCTAGCAGGAATGTGACTACTTCGGGAATAGTAACTTTTTCCGAGACGAGGGTTTCCTATGTCATTCCCCGGGCCTAAACCAAATCGACTATCATCATCATCTACAGGTCTTTTTAGTCTCCACTGCAGGAGCATGACCCTCTCTGTACTACCGGAGCCATAATTGGCCAGAGCAGATAGAGGATTTGCCCTACACTAAATCGACCTATCCCCAGACTCAATTTCATCTAAATCGATTCCGTGGTTAAAGCGGTAAGACGTACGGGCAGAAACACTGACAAACATACACATAAAATAATGAATGTGAAAATAACGATTTCTTTCATATTTATAACTTTATATTTAAATAAATATTCTCGTTTGAGTATGGATTAGCGAGTCCCTTATTGTAGCCTGAAATAGGTTCGATTGAGAAAAAAGTACTACGTAACTTAATTTTCTGAATACTTCTATAGATTTGACATACTATTCATCATTTTCTCTCGCGGGGTAGGTAGAGCCGAGGTCTTTTAGACCTTAAAACCATATTTAACATGTTGATGGGCGTTAGGTGGGTAACAGAATCAAAATAGTGACGGCTATCCGCATCGCCTACTAAAATAGTAGGCGGATAGCCGTTACTTACTGACTATTATGATTCGTCAGATTTTACTCATTCCCTCGATCGGCTTTTACAATCTGCGCGGGAAGAGAAGAGCTGGTACATTCTACGTTTTTCGTTTTCTCCTAGACCATTTATAATATTAAGTATGAAAACCAACATAGAAGTTGACTTTTTCCACATGTTGGGACATTCTCATCCTCTGCACTCTCACATCCTCTGCACTGGTTTCCATACTTTGGGTATCGCTACTTTGTTATTTACGACATCTTCCGCGTTGCACCGAACAGTCTCAAAGGCCATCCATTTATTACTGAATGTAATGTGTCGAGTCGCCACCATTATTGTTTACTAGTTTTCGCGCGCAGCTTCGCGCCCGTCAAAGTCGTTCCCTCATGAATAGTACTTTTTTCAGGGATGAAAGGTAACCTATGTCCTTCTCCGTACTCCAGAGAACATGTGTGCAAAATTTCATGATCATCGGTCCAGTAATGATGACGGGAAAGCGTAACAAACAAACCCACTTTCGTATTTATAATATTAGTATATAATAGTAATATGTAGTAATAATAAATAACATATCCTTATCCTTACAATAACTATTTATTGTTACTATAGTAACAATAAATAGATATTGTAAGGATAAGGATATGTTATTTATTATAGTATTACTATAGTAACAATAAAGAGCACAACACAGAAGCAGAGCAGCGGGCGAAAACTAGTGCTAAATATATTAAAAGTATCGTACCTATGTATTCACGCTCAGCACCTACCTAATGCAAAATGACAGACTTGTTCAAGCTTACTGTAATATGTGAGCGGATTCAATTCAGAAAGTTTTGATTCTATCCTTATTAATATTATGAACTCTAAAGTGTAATAAATAGTTATTGTAAGGATAGTATCAATAAATAGTTATTGTAAGGATAAGGATTTGAACCACAACTGGAGGGCCAAATGCAACGTGACGTGTTCAACTATATCATTTTGAGAACTCTAATACTTATATCTCAAAGTTCTCTTTCTTTAGTTACCACCGACCCACCGACCGTCCTGTGCGTTAAACCGTGAAGCGTGAACTCAAAGCTGGCTCTCAGATTGGCCGTTCAGGCTTGCATGCACGTATACGCGGCCCATCAGGCAATATGAGAGTTTGCTGTCTCTCCAAGGCTTGCGCACACAGGCAATGCCCAAAGCCGATGTCCGTCCCTCCTGGGGGCCCTTTGGTGATGTTGTCTAAAAGGTTGAGGGCACTCTGCCCTCGTCTCAAACGCCCGGTGAAGTAGCGAAAGCTCACTCAGAGCTAGCTACATAGTCATTCCAAAAAAAAAAATCAATGTTGGCATTCGCAACTCCGGAACCCTACACTGCGCATGGCCCGACACGCACTTGGCCGGTTTTTTTAGTATAAAACTGTTTGTTATTTTGTTTTAAATGATAAAAGTAACAAACACATATTTGCTGACGTCAGTAATTTACAGCTTCAAGTTTAGGAATGCGAAAAATATGAAATCTTTTTATCATTTTTCGGTAGAACTTTTCTTGTGTTCACTTCTTTCGCAAAAGCAAAAGTGTCGACATTTTCTTTGCACTGGTTGCAGTACTAGCGGTATCGCGACGTCGTTATTTACGGCATGTGCCGCGTTGTATTGAACAGTCTCAGAGGCCACCCATTTATTGCTGAATCGAAAGGATGTGTCGAGTTGGAACATGAAGATAGCCGTAGATCACACACAACAGAACGATGCACAAAGTATTGCACGATACAGTGCATTATATCGCATGCGCAATCTCCTCTCTGTCGCATGCTCTTAGACATAAACGAATTTCTGAGCCAGCAACCAGAGTGTGATGTGTTTGTGGATGGATGCAGTGTGCTTGTTAGGCAATTCTTACTATTTTATGAAAGGGATGAATGTGAGTCTACTTGTACGTAATAAGTTCTATTTTAAGTAATTATTTATCTTTTTTGTGAAACTTATACTGCCTAAATACTGTAAGTGGATGTTTATAACGTGGTATTTAGTTATATAATAAATAAATAAATAAATTATGAGCATCCCTCGATCAAAGGGAAAATTTTTTTTGGAGATAAAAGAAGCGTTTGGTAACATTTTATTGGTATTTTAAATTGATAATAATGATCAGCCTCCATGGCACAGTGAATAATACGACCTATATGAGGGGCTCAGGGTTCGATATCGTACTTAACTTATTCAGGAACATTCAACCAGACACAACACAATAGAAATAGTAATAAATTCACATATATAGGAGGGAGTATCCCGGAAGCGAATTGCCAAACTGTATACTGACCCAGACCAGGGTTGCTCTGAGTTCGATCGCAGTTTGCCTTTGTAGTTGAAGAGCAAACTGTATACCTATTCAGAGAGTGTCTGAATCAAAATACATTTTGCTTTAAAATACTTGAGCAAAATACATACGATTCCAGACGTCCATAGGTACTTTCCAGCGTCTGGTGTAGTATGTAGTGGCATGATAATTTAGAACAAAATGCATGCGAATGCAGACATGTTTTATTTCCCTCTCTCTTCTTCTAAAACTTGCGCTGCTTGCGACCTTGTCTCCTTTTTTTGGCCAGTGGTCGTAACTTCATTAGCAATTACGAACGTGTTTATCAAATAAAGTGTAAAAATTGAGTTACTTTTTAAAAATAAACCGACTTTAAAACTGTTTTTTTATAGATCGGTGTACGAGTATGCTGGTAGAAAAAACATTTGGCATATTTACTGATATTTTTAACATATCATTTTTATTTCGCACTTTCCGATTATTAACAAAAAAATCGATAAGGAAATAAAGCACAAATGGCATGGTGTGACGCCATCTCTTGTTATTTGAGTTTTTGTTTTTGGCGTTTAATAAAAATTTTCCATTTTCTGTTCTTGATTCATTAATTTACTTTGTTATCGATCACTTATAATATCGACTTAATTGAGTTATTATTACCTACACAGAAATTAAAAATAGGTACAATATGTTACGTCAGTGTATCTTTCTTTGAAAAATTAATAAATACTGAAGTGGAAAAACTTTTTTTTTAACATTCTCAATAGTTGTTACAGTTCAAATTAATTTTTAGTCATACTTACAACGGCTAAACTTAAATTACTTCACATAAGGTATGTTTTTTGGGGAAAGTTGTTCAGTTTCACGAATAGGATAGGATACCTAAAAATCGCAAAAGCATAAAAAATGTTACGGGAAATTACGAAACACGTTGTATAGTTAGTCAAAGATATTCGCATGTCACAGTTTGCTTTACATACAAGCGAGCAAAGTGCATACCTTTTCAGACTGCTCTGAGCTCGTATGTACTTTGCTCCAATTTGTTTATGATTTTAATGAGCACGACGTAGTTCAGTACAGACTATGGGTGTCTGGGTCAGTATACAGTTTGGCAATACGCATCCCGGAAAGTGTCAATATAAAATATAATTTACATGTTATATGTTAAGTTTTTCATATCATTATCAGACTAAATAAGAAACACAAGGCGTTCATCGCGGAATCCAAAGGAAGCTTAGTCACCAGGACATAGTCAAGCTGCAACTATAACGTCACAATGTGGCATATACAGTGCAACAATGTCACGTCACTGTCTCAGCATACTTAAAAAGTTGCGTCACAACTGTGTCCGTCAGTGTGGTAAATATTTATGCAGGAACTTGTTTAATTTTTTCGCCGCACCTGCCCGCCCCTCCTTTTGGACATTAACATTTGCACTGCTAAAGTAGAAACACGGAAATTAAAAAAATTATATATTTTTATTGAAAACGTGACGTATTAACTCTCATTTTGAGATTGACCCTCCTTTTTAGCTCAAATAGCTAGGCTAAAAAGGATGTCATGTCTTAACTCTCATGCAACTGTGTTCAAGTACGTCAATAAATATTAATTAACAGCAACGAACAAGTATGGGGCACATTCATGTCTTATTTTGTTCTTTTGATCACAAAAAGTCCCTAAAGTGAAGATTGAACTTTCACAAGCGCGGTGTCCCAGTGGCACATCCACTTTCGGAGGACTGATCAAAAACTTATGTAGGTATGTGCAAATAAACATTCAATTATTTTAAAAATTATTAATTAAATCAAACCAATTTTTCTTCCCTTAATCATTAGATACGTAATAAATATTAAACAGGGAGGAGCAGTCGGCTATTTTTTTTTTCTTCGGAAGGGGGAGGGCGGGGGTCAAAACTGGCAAGAATCGTTTTACGTAATAAATAAATGGTATCTATGCAGTCAAAGCCGGAGAGAGAAAAAGTGTTGCTAGGCTACAAAAACAAATATATGTATAGCCGTTGGTATTGGTAACGCTGAATGTTGACAATACCAACTCCATGGACTCCATGTTCCAAAGCTGTGGTAGAGTAGTAAAATTAGTTGTGGTAGAGCCACGCTTCCGGCAAAATTCAGTTCTACCAGTAGTATGAATGGGCCGGCTGGCCGGCTCGTCCGGGGAAGTACCACACTCTCACAGAAAGTCGACGTTTGAGTAGAAGCTTAACCACTTCTATGCTTCCTTTGGTGAGAGAGCCGGAGGCCCATTCTCCCCCCAACTTCTCGAAAGGCCGGCAACGCTCCTGTCATAACCTGGTGTGGTAGTTGTCCATGAGCAGCGTTGATCGCTTACCATCAGGTGACTCGTTTGCCGTCATATATCATATAAAAGCTCATCGTCTCATCCGGGTCGATGAGATATGGAGTCCGGTATTAAGGCATGCCATTTAAATGTGTCGTAGTATTTAAATCTGACTCACACAACGTTGTTGCTGGCAACAAAGATTTTAATTTCTTTATTTATGACATTTAACTCAAATTCAATTGTTTCTCTTGCACCAAAATCCGTGCGCTGTGCAAACGTATCTGTGTGTTTGGTGTAAATAAAAAACATTCAGTTGTTCAAACCTTTTCTATTATCTTCACCAACATATTATGAATTACTCAACTATAACACCCCTTACTATCCGTAGTTAGCAATCTCGAACTTACGACGAATGTTTTAAACTTTTTTTTTTCCTTGCGTATTGGTGTTGTGTCCCACTGCTGGGCAAAAGCCTCCCCCTGGGTTCTCCACTCATCCCTATTCTTTGCTACTTCTGGCCATCCATTTTAAAATTTATCGAGGTCGTCCCTCCATCTCCTTCTTGGTCTGCCTCTGCCACGGCATTTTAAATTACGCTTCAAAAACTATTTTACTTCTACATATACGAGTACGTAGTTCAGTCTCTACTTTTTATTATTATTAGTTTTAATTAATATAAAGTTGAAATGTTGCAGAAACTAGGAGTTTTGCCAAAAATGTAAAGTACGAGGTGACGCGCCTCGCCGCCCGCAGTTTAGGGGGTGCAAGCTTAATTAAAATAATAAAATCGTCCTGAAACTTTTTAAAATTTCCATATACCAAAGCCATGTTATTAACTACTGATTTGAATGTTTTACCCACTTGGATCTTTAGCTGTTCATTGGGGCTCGGGGTCCGCTATTATGACATGTTGAATGAATGAATGAATGATATCTTTATTGCTTGAAATGTGTGTTAGGAACTTATGCTGAAGTAATTGGATTTGGCAAAGTTTATACCAGGGACTTTACCGGTATCCGAACAGAGTGTTATGAACACTGTCTATTTTTTATTGAAAAAAAATGTAACACAATCAATCTGTTGTCTAAAATACCGGTTCATAAATCTTAATAACTGTTACAGCCAATAAGCCTCCGTAGTCCAGTGGATAAGGCGTTTGCCTGTAGACCCGGGGGTTGTGGGTTCGATTCCCACGGGAAACATACTTTGTTAAGTTGTCTCCAGTTTGGTTAGGACATTGCAGGCTTGAATAACCTGATTGTCTGATAATAAAAATGTGGTCCCGGCTGCCATCTGGTAGTCGTTAAAGGAACCACGTCATAGGCCGAGAGGCGGTCCCGAAGAATTCTGACACCAGGGTGTGCAAGGTCGATTAACCGTGATACCTATTCGAAATGATGATGATGACAGCCAATAAGGTTGACATTGGCATAACTATGCGATAGACACAAGACACGTGATGACTCAATTTGGAGGGCTGTCTATCGAATGACGGAATCCCGTTTTCTCCGCTCAATCAGCCGCGGCTACTGACTGATAAACACTGAAATAAACCAAATATTTATTCAACCTTTATTGCACTAAATACGTATAAATAGTTCACCTTAATGCCATGCGGCATTCTCTGCAGTCAAAACCTTTAGAGCAATCCGAGATGTACGAGTATATTATAAATGTATGTGCTCTGTGTCTTTTTTGCCCATAGTAAGGCCTTGCCATCTCGGTAGTCTCAACTTACTGCTGAGCTCAGATAATTCATATTTGGCTAAAAGTCACAGAAGGCGCGTGTCCAGCAATATACTCTGCAAACAATAACAAGGAGTGTCTTCGTCACAACGTTGTGCATAACACCATTCATACTAACGAATAGAATACGACAGAGGACTACGGTACAGTGAGCCTCGCATTAAGGGTGACAGACATACACCTAAGTGCGATTGCTTACTGTGGCGTTAGTATAACATCTAAGGACCGGAGAAAGTTCCTTCAACGGGTTCCATGAGAGTCTTGAGTGTTACGAGCGACGATCTGCTGGCGTGATTTTATCCCCAGATCCACGAGGCCGGAGTCCCCTTGGACTAGGCGCCCATTGCATTAAACATCTCCCCGCCCTTACATTTTGAGCGTGTCCGGGAGGAATACATAAATAAATATATAAAGATAAATCAACTAATGAAGCCGTGAGCAGAATCCAGTATTTGTTAATATTATAATTATAATATAATGTAGAAGAGTTATCAATGATATGTAGCTTACTGTACATTTTAATTGTATGATGAGGAGTCCGCCGCCAATTGTGTTAGTTCTATGATGAACTTCGTAACGAAGACAACTTGTGTAAATGTCATTTCAGTAGTTAGTGCATCGTACTTCGTAACTTTGGAAATTATATAAGACAATTTAAAACATACACAACAAAGATTAAATTCGATTTAGACATAAATCGTTTATACTTTGGCTAAAATCGCCTTAATAGACGCTAAGCAAGTATACATTTTATTAATGAATAATATTAATTAGCGCCATAACTTCGCCATTTAAATTTTTATGATGTTGATATAGTAAGGTGTCACTTTCACAATTTAGACAAATCTACAGAGCACGCTAAATAAATATACATGCATATTATAAACACAGATATTCGCCGAAGAAGCACTTCAAGAATCCTGGACTGCGATCCACCACAGCAGAGGATGCAACCACCTCTCAGGTGAGGAGGAAGAGGACGCAGTCAGGTGAAAACAAAACCTTAAAATAAAAATTAAAAACTGTACACTTGGAAGTCGCATAATCACACACACCAAGGAGTTCCGTACCTCCTATGATACTCGTATTTAACATTCTCTGGGACATCCCATCAGAAGACGTAAATTTTCATTGTTATGTCATTTGTAGGTATCTGGTTCAGTGTCACGAGTTAACCATAAAATCCACGTTTCTTCTATGTGACTGTTGTTGTTTGTTATTGTGTGTGTAAGTGGCCAACACTGGTCAGATTTTTCAAGCTGCCTAAAGGTATCTGACATGGCTTTACGACTGTCATCAACACAGGTCAATGATGACAGCCGGGACCAACGGCTTAGCGTGCCTTCCAAAGCACGGAGGAGTTCAAAATATTTGTATACCACATGCAGTAACCCATCCCAGTGGAGACCGCGGCCGGGGTTGCTTAACTTACGTAAGCGCTAATAATGCTCATACCCACTGGACCATCGGGCTATGCGATTGTGATGTATGTGTTCGTTCAAAACTTCTCACCAGCTACTTTACTTAAGGGGTTAACTAAACTAATTAGAACACAAACACTACTTTTCATAATTATCTGTGGTTTGAGGGCTTGGTAATAAATAAGCAGCTTGGTAATAGATGTATTTCTGAACCGAGATAAAACGCAAAAAGAATACTTTTTTCTTTTTTTTATAAACCTCCTCTTAAATGAGTATTTATTTGTTATTATTTTCTTGTTATAGCGACAATATATATAAACATTCTGTGAACAATTTCAGGTCTCTACCTATTGTTTCTATAGGTGCAGCTCTGTAACGGACGAACAGACATCGGAGTCTGAGAAATAAGTTACTTTTAGCATCATTTGGGCACGGAACCCAAAAAATCGTGTCTAAGTTTCACGGCAGAAATAACGCTAGGTGACGTTGGTTCTTTATCAAGTTTTGTATATTCAACCACCGAAATTGACTGACGGAAGTGCAAGATGAATCACTTCCGGATCCTTATGATCCTGACGTGTCCACCTCATCGATCAGCTGATTACACCATCCATCATGTGCGGGTGCGATTGCGACGAGAGGTAAACAAACTATGTTTATATACATAACTATCAACTATTCACTAATATTATAAACTAGATTTTGCCCGCGGCTCCGCCCACGTCAATGTTCATCCCTCGGGAATAGTACCTTTTCCCGGGATAAAAGGTAGCCTATGCTATCCTTCTCCGTCCTCCAGAGAACTTTTATGCAAAATTTCATGATGATTAGTAGTTACGGCGTGAAAGCGTTACAAACAAACACACTCACTTTCGCATTTATATTATTAGTAAGGATAAGGATGCGGAATAATATTATAAATGCGAAAGTGAAAATAATGCGAAAATATGGTACCTTACATTTAGAAAAATACTCGTAGCACTGTTTCGACGGATCGACATCAACGTGGGCGAAGCTGGTCATACATACATATTATCACGACTTTATCCCTTACGGGGTAGACAGACCCAAACGCCACTTTTAGCATGTTTGTGGGCGTTTAGATGAAAAACAGAATCTAAATAGTGATGGGTTGCTAACCGCTTATTGAAATAATTCCCTCGGCTTCTACGGTCTACACGGGACGAGAAGCACCTGGTACATTATTTATCTTTATTTTTCTCAGACCAACATAGTAGTGAATGCCTGTAAATTGATATAATAACAGTTGCGCATGAAATATCAACAAAAAATGCAAATTAAATACACAACCATTTCGCCCTATAATCACTCGAACTGATGTATGGATTACATTGCTAAAGATAGATAGATAACAAAAATAACAGAAGTCATGGCCTAGTCAGTGTGACACTTTCTGTCTTGGTTGAATGAATTTAACTGAGAATTAGTCAAAATCAGTTGCCGAATCTTAGAATTAGTCAGTTTTTGGTTTAGAAGATATAAAACTTTCTTCTATACAATGACTTGTCCAAAAGCTATGAAGCACAATTTCTTTTATTAAATTAATTTAAGCACACATTTTGCCTAAAAATGATATAAGGTTTTTTTTTTTCTTTAATTTCATAATAATATTAGTAGTAGTTTTATTAATTTACGACAATTATGTAAGATTTGTGAGTGATAGATATACTGTAATATTTGTGTTTTATAATAAAACTAGCTGTTGCCCGCGGCTCCGCCCGCGTTAATGTCGTTCCCTTGGGAACAGTAGAAATGATAAAAATTCCATACAAACCCCTGTCCCTTTGCTTTTTCCCCTTAAGGGGGAATTTAATACATTTCACCTGCATAGATCTTTAGCCCTTAAGGAGGGGATTTTGCCCAATTCACCTACACAAATATTTTTTTTTTGTAATGGAGAACTTCATATTTCTAAGTAAATAAAAAAAATCCATACAAAGTTTACCCCACCTATTCTACCCCTTCAAGGGGAAATTTCGATCATTTTAACTACACAGATCTTTTCAATTGTAATGTAAACATATATATTTATTTTTATACTTCTATGTCTAGAAATAAGAAAATTTCCATACAACCCCCCCCCCCCTTTATCCCTTAAGGGGGGAATTTTATACATTTCATCTACACAGATCTTTTTTAATTGTAACCTAGAACGTATATACTTATTTTCATACCTCTAAGTCTAGAAATGGAAAATTTTAATACAAACTTTACCCCCTATTTACCCCTTCAAGGGAGAATGTTGTCTGGTTCACCTAAACAGATCTTTTTTAATTTTAATTGAGAACTCCCGTACCTACTTTCAAACTTCTAAGTCCAGAAATGAGAAAATTCCATAAAACTTCAACCCCTTTGATTTTCTAAAAATCCTTTCTTAGTGCTCATTTACATCATAAAAAGAATCCCTGTGCCAAAGTTCAGTTTCTGCGCACAGTAGTTTCTGCTGTGCGTTAATATATAAGTCAGGTTTGCCTTTGACCCGCGGCTCCGCCCGCGTAAGTGTCGATTTCTAAGGAACAGTAGAATTACCCGGAATACATTAGTTTATGACTTTCAATGAAACACCTTAATATTGAATTTCAATTGAATAACTTCAAAAACGGAAAGTTTCATACTAACTTTGCATCCCCGTTATATCCCCTTAAGGGATGATTTTTGAAAAAAATATTTTACTCGTATTTCGTGCCTTTTAGTAAACAACCTTCATGCTGAATTTCATTCGACCAACTTCAAAAATGGCAAACATTCATGCTTACTTTGCACCCCTATTTTACCCCCTTAAGGGATGATTTTTGAGTAAAATATTTAACTCGTGTTTCATACCTTTCAGTAAAGAACCTTCATGCTGAATTTAATTCGAATAACTTCAAAAACAACAAAGTTTCATACTAACTTTGCAACCCGTTTTTCCCCCTAAGGAGATGAATTTTCAAAAATCCTTTCTTAGTGCTCCCCTACGTTATAAAAGGAACCCCTGTGCAAAATTTTAAGTTCCTAACCCTTATAGTTTAGGCCCTGCGTTGATATGTCAGTCAGTCAGTCAGCTTCTCCTTTTTTTTTTAGTATGGATTACTATGGATAGTATGGATAGGTATAATGCTGTCGTATAATGATGATGAATTGACTTTGGATTTTAATTTTCTTATGTCACTTATTATTTTATTTTATTTTCGCTAATTATGTTTGCAGGCAAACTCATGCCTTGAGTTCATTCAAATGATGATAACTTTTTTTTTAATGAACCGATTTTGATGAAACACTTTAAATGTTAAACTGAGTTAAAACAAAGCAATTGCTGAAAGTTTGAAGTAAATCGGTTCAGTATTTTCGGAGATAATCGTGATCATACATACAGACAGACAGACAGACAAGAAATTCCAAAAAAATTTTTTGCTTTCTATTATTCTTTTTAAGTGTCCCTCTATCCATTTCAGTCAAAAATTCGAAATGTACAGACAAAATAATTTTACTGTTTTATTATATGTATAGATAATCCCAGATTGAAAGATTGTTAAAATTCCGCCTCGCTCGTAGCCTATTCGCTGGTAATACGTGCCAGTCGAGCAGAACTATGCATCGTAATAACTTTATTCCGAAACATAACACGCCTGCCAAGCGTGGTGAGTATAGCAATATCCCCCATGGAACGAATAATACTAGGGAGAGACCTTTGTCCAGCAGTGGACTTACGACTAAAATTATGATGTATTGTCAAAATTCTGGTGTTGAATATTTTGAAGAATTAAAATTTTCACGATTTGTGAGTGTTACGTTATTAAATAAATTGAGTAAGAGTTGCTCAAATATTAAATTAATAACGCGAACGAAGTTAAGTGCCGGCCATCGCGGAAGTAATGCGATTCAGCGAGCGAAATAACCAAACATCGAGACGCGTGACGCAGGGTTGGCAGGCTGGAGAAACCCCGGCTGCATCCTCAACTGGTGCTCACAATTTAAAAGTAAATACGTTTATTCAGAAAATAGGTCAAATCATATTTGAAAGGTTCTAATATAGTCATATTAATATTATTTATAAATGTTCAAAAGCTACAGACTACTCTTTCGGAACCAATCATGGTCCTCATATATATTTTTATGTTATGCTATTGACCTATTACTAATTGAGTTATTTTGTTTGCTATTGTCAACAATAATGAAATTACCTTTTAATATTATAGTCGTTTCACGCATACACTCCATACTATCTTTAGTTACATGCTGATTTTTACCAAATTTAACCCTCTCGCAACCTGCTGTACGGAATTTTGTTCCAAAATTAGTAAATATTATATGTTATTGGATAAAAAACTACCTGTTATAGATTTTTTATTTTAAATAATTATAAACTATTCAAAAATGCCTACCCGAACTGTACCCGGCGGAAAGGCACCCACCCACGTAAGCGGAGCTTCCTCTTTCAATAGCAATGGATATTTTTGTGTCAGGTCCCACCCGGAGCGGTAGTCATAACCTAGGTCTTTCGACCGCCCTATTTCTGCAATGAAGCGTTTTGCTTCCTGACACCATGGGCTAGCAGTTTTAATATGACTAAAACCCCCTTACTCACCTACATCACATCACTAGTAAGCGCCGCGTCGCTTGTCGCTAAACAACCTTCGATCAAATAATGGTAGATACACAGTCTCATACAAAATGAAGACGTAATAATGGTCCCGTGTCAAAACATCATGCAAACTTACAAAAACGGTACATACTGAAAGTATAACCGCATTTTTTTTTTTTACTTTTGGTGCGCAATTTTTGCCTCTTTTCACTGTACCTCCGTCATCGCGAGACGTGTGAGTGCTAGCGCGGTTTATAAAACTGTGGACAAAACAGCTCCGAAACTCGATTAGAGAGCTGTTTTGCCGGTGCCACTGTTCGAGCGCGAATCGTGTATCTACCATTATATTTGATCGAAGTAACCAACATCTCATTATTTTACCAATGCTTTGGGAAATATACGTTGGTAGTACAATAGCTGATGATATTTTAAATCGAATGGCTCACTACTGGCATCCCTGTTCCTACATCACTTTACCTGATAAACGAGCGCCGCGTTGCTCGTCGCGCATCAATATCACATTATTTTAAGTAATGCTCCGTGAAATAAGCGGAGCTAAGCGTCCCGCGACGACGAGTTACGAGGATGGGTTGCTTTATTGATTTTCTGTAAAGTATACTCACATTTATTTATTCAGTCATATATAGTATACACGGTGAAATTTTGATCGTTCTGGACCCTTAAAGGGGTGATTCAGCCCGTCGATATATACAACTTTTCCTATGGGACTAATGCTGGGAACTAAAAAAAAATGGACAGTTCCATACAAAAAATTACGGCTGCCCGGTAAATTTGTATGGTATCGCCAAAAAAATTTTTGAGTTTCCAGCTTTGATCCCATAGGAAAAGTTGTTTATATCAACGGGCTGAATCATCCTTTTAAGGGTCCAGAACGATCAAAATTTCACCGTGTATATTTAAACCCAGACCACATATGAATCTAGATTTTTCGGATCAGCATTCGCTACCAGTAAAATTAATTTTAAAAAATTAGTACCACACTCTCTCAGAAATCGACGTTTGAGTAGGAGCATTACCGCTTTTATACTTCATTCGGGAGAGTGAGAGAGCCGGAGGCCCATCCTTCCAACCCACTTCCCTATTTCCTCCCACCAATTCCTTGAAAAGCCGGCAAAGCTCCTGTCACACCCTGGTGTGGCAGTTGTCCATGGGCAGCGTTCATCACTTACCATCAGGTGACTCGCTTGTTCGTTTGCCGACCTATGCCATAAAAAATGGATTACTAAGATCTGCATTTTCCTCTGCTAAAATTGTGAGTAAGAACTTGGAGAAAATACGCTATATGCAGTTTGTTGCCACTTTGGAAACAACACTAAAGATAGCTATAAGTAAGGTTGTCGTCAACAATGACATAAGTGTTAAAAAAACCTATGTCAAATAAACGTTAGACTCTTGATTCTAATTTATTGTGTATTTAGAATAAATTTATAACGACAGATCTTCTTTCTATAATATCGCATTATTTTAAGTAATGCTTCATGAAATAAGCGGATGTTTCACGTCCCGCGGCTACGAGTTACGAGGGTGGGTTGTCATATTGTTTTTCTATAAAGTTAGGAACTTTTTCACAGAATTCGCACTCTTAATGTTCTTTTCAAATCTTGTCTTGAAGAAACTAAAATAACTTCCTATTAACATATCATACGTTTCGCATAACTAAGATATTCGTTACTCAATAATGAATGAATGAATGAATTATTTATTTGAGAAATATACACAGTACAAAGTGAAATTTAAGAAAGGAATGTAAGTACATAATATTAAATAAAAAATAGGTACAGATTTTACCAGCACCGTGTCCGTTCCCAAATAAGTCCCAACTCAAGCATTTGCTGGCGATAAAGCCAGCTCTCTTCTCCCAAACAGATTATGTAGAAACTTGTCTCACAAGAACCAGTCGCAGCAGCTTTATAACATAAACGGGGCCTTTGCAGATAATTTGATTTCATTCCGCGTCGTTTGGGGTTCCTTTATTGTCGTTTAATGTGTTAAACTTCAGTTTAAATTTTATTCGCCACTTAACTGCCGATAACATTATGACACGGCTCAGCTGCCGAGTCAAGCTTTGGTACGCAGCAGAACCTGGATGGTAAAGAGGCGATAAACTTTTGAAGTTCGCTCGCTAATAATCAAAAATAGAGAAAAATACCTACCTATAATATAAACACTTTTGTTGCGCTAACATTAAACTATATAATTTGTAAAGAAAACCACTTTCCGATCCTTTATGGGGTTATTCAGCAGCAGATATAAACAACTTTTTGTATGGGACCAAAGCTGGAAACATTTTTGTTTGAAAATGAAAATGTCCATTATTTTAAGGCGCTGTGCATCAGAAGAATACCGTAAAACGTGTATTTTTTCGTCGCGCAGTTAGCCTTATTTTTCAAAGAATATTAGCATGAAAAAAATATGAAGTACAGTTCAAAGATCAAAATAAATGGTTACATCAAAATATGTTCAATAAAATATTTAAAACCTAACTAAATAAAATATCAAAAAAGCTATATCCAGAAAATTTTTCGTCGCGAATTTCTTGATATTTTCAGCGACAACTACCAACTTTTATATGTCTATTAAAAGTATAACTAAATGAGCAAGATGGCTACAAGACCTACAAGAAATACAATATTTGGTTATAATTATTGAATTATTAAATTAAAAGTGAATATTAACACGAAAATGGCAGCAACGGATTTGAACTGAGACTGACGACAGGTATGACACAAATATATAAAATATTGTGCGACGTCCGCTACAAATGGTTAAGGGATACAGCGCCTTAAGTTCCCAGCTTTGATCCCATAGGAAAAGTTATCATGTTGTCGGGCTGGATCACCGCTTCATGGATTTTCTCTACATATTGTACATTAAGTTGGTTTTTCTGAGAGTGTCTTTAACATGAATATTCCTGGGTCAAAAATTGAAATTAAAATTAGTCAGTCAGTTAGATATTCAAAAAATATTGGATGCGTACTTTCTCTCCGTAGCAGAAGGTCTATCAAGTTTCTGTTGTCAATTAGACAATTGTTAACAAAAAACATTCGTGTCCAATATTTTTTGATTGTCACACCTATTTTATCAAAACATCGTTAGCTCGATTCATACTTTGTTTGTTTTTGGTGTGTGTAAGTGGCCAACACTGGTGTCAGGTTTTACAAGCTGCCTACAAGTATCTGACATAGCTTCACGACTGTCATCAATGATGACAGCCGGGATCAACGGCTTAACGTGCATTCCAAAATCGTTTAGAATTCGCTGTTATTGGTGTTTGTTGTGACACAAAAGATAAAGTATTTAAAAGCCTTTAGTAACAGATAAAGTCATTCACCTGATATAATAAGATTTCATTTCTTCTTCCATGATTGCTTTTAATATATTTAAGTACGTCAGTTTAGTCGCGAGCCAGCTGTCGGAGATACGTTAGGACGAAAACTTGCGGACAGCCATAAAAAAGCAATAATATTTTGAAGTGCTGTCATCAAGATATAGACGACATGAGAATATGTAATTTGTGATTTGATTGAGGCGCTAAAAGGCAAAAATTATCAGGGCGAACGCAGTGAGCCCTAACACTATTAAAAACCAGCCAAGAGCGAGTCGGACTCGGGCACGAAGGATTTCGTACATTACATGTAATAAGTTTAAAATTATTAAAAATGTTTTTTTATTTTATGATGTAACTAATGCTTTTCGCAATTTTTCCTTTGTCTGTGCTATAAGATTTGCTTTGTACCAAATTGCAAGATTCTAAGTTCACGGGAAGTACCCTGTAGGTTTTGATTCCCTTGCGAGTGTTGAACAATTATTTAAAATATTTTTATTTATATAATTCGTCTTTAATCCTTCTTAGTATTAGCATTCATATTAGAAATACGCATGTTAAACATAGATGAAAATATGCATGAGCGCATCGCAATCGGCATTGCAAATCTTTTTCTGCCGGAAAATATATTTTTCCTTTGTGCTAAATATAAGCTATCCCGATATATCCGGTCTGTCACAAGTCACATATATCCGCGGGGCATCACGTCACGCAAAACACGTCATCCGGACTGACAACGCAATGTGACGTGACGTCGCGTCACGCGCAATCTGTGACGAGGGAACAAAGCTTAAACGGAAAACATTATATTGTTTTTCTTTATAGCTGTTGTGATTCAGTCATATTATTTCTTTTTAAAAGCGGAATTAACTTAGAAAAGTCATAGACAATAAACGATTATTATTATTATTATAATAAATAGAGGTAAAGGACTTGAAAGTTAGAAAATACCTTCATTTCGGAAAAAGTACTGTTCCAGCGTGATCGACTTTAGCGCGAGCGAAGCCACGGTTGACAGCTAGTATTACATAAGAAAAGAAAGGAGTGTTGAGATACATGCTTTGATATCATGATTGTATGCTCAGTCAGATACAGTTACGCATTGTTTGTCAAGAGAAAAACAGTATAACCAAACTTTTTCCAATAAGGCATTTTCCAATAGACTTTGTTTCTACTAAAGCTGTAAAAAATATTGATGGGTTTGGGACAAATATCAAACAATGCCACAACCTTCTTCTGAGCACAAACAAGAGCGATTGGAGCTTCGCCATGCATTTCTGGCTGATTGTCATTTGTATGTACAAAACACTAATATACATGTAGAAGTTCGTCAAAAACGGATAAGTAATATTGAAAGCAGGCGCAGGCCTTCAAATGCACAAACCTCAATACCACAACTACAACTGCTACAAAGATACATAAATTTTTAGTAAGCTCGGAGCGCCGTCCGTTTCCTGCGCTCCGCGGTTCGCTGCAGCTGCGGTCTGCTGTAGTTGCGGTCTGCGGTCATAATCGCAGTCATTATGCAGATGCTGTACACACAGACAGACCCGCGCGTAATCACTGAGCTGAGCTCTTTCCAACTTGTTATACACTACAGGTTAATTAATGGTGTATGTCTATATGATGCGTGATTTTGAACTTTGGAACTATATTGTTTTAACCTCCGAACTATATTGAAGTCCTGGAATCAAAATCCCTAATGGAATAGAGAATTGCAAGGAAACAAGGTAAAAACCAAAAATAAAAAAAATACCTTCCATATTAAATCGTCCAGATGATCGGTGATTTTGTATAGGAAGCTTAATTAAAAAAAATATATATCACTTATTACGGTTTTATCGCGATAATAACATTATTTTTAACACCTAACAAACTGCACTTTCGACAACTTTACAGTTTTCATGGTCGCAGGTAATCTAAGTTGACCTTTGTCTATTATGTTTTAGGAATTAGGCAAAACTACTACCTACATTAATTATTGATTAAAATTTTGGATGTGCGCAGTATTGGCTTACGGTGTTTGAAGGTCTGCAAGACCGGCTTCTGCTGAGCTTGGGATTTTATTAAATTGATGGCCGGATCCCAAGCTGGTGGTAATTACCAACCATCCTTTCTATTGAATAAGGGTTTTTGTTAAAATTTAAATATCTCTACGGAGCATTCTTGAAATTTATCTATTTTCCTTGTTATATAACTTTTCAAGGCAGTCGTTTTTTATGTTTTCCTGTTGCCTATTCAACACAATATGCAGAGCAAATAATAAATATGTTTACTTTGAGCTTTTCCCACAATTTATCACCGTAATTTACAGCCTCTGTTCTATTTTAATGTATCTAGAGTATCTTAAAGAGGAATCATTTGTCATTTGATCGTTTTCCTGCCATCTTTACAAATGTAAAGGGAGTCACGGACAAAATTGGTACCTAATATTCGGAATTAAGCTTCAATCAAGACCTACTACAGCTGCATAAGAAAATAAACCAACTTTCAAGATCGGTAAAATCTAACATCCCATAACAAGATGCTGTAGTTGACTGTAGACTGGTACTGAATGTACTTAATAAAACATTGGGCAAACAAAGAGAAGCACTGGTACCCTTATTAAAAAACATATTGCTGACATGTAAAATAGTCGCTCAATTAGGTCTGTAGTATTTAAACATGCTCTAGACAAATCCAACTATACGCGTTTCAATAATACTTAAGTTATGTCAAATGCTTTTAGACAACTTGGTAATTCGGAACTCAGTGTTGGTAATTTACTAACATGAAAAAAAAACAAAAATTTTGATTTAGTGCATGGATTCTAATACCTTAATATTCATGTCTGTTTAGGCATTTCAAAATTACAGTGGAACAAAGAAACTTACATACGTATATTAACTCAACATATCAATCCTTTCTTTTACTGTAGCGTAAAAATACAATCGCATTAAACCGAAGTTGCGTTGCTGAATGGTTATAAGATATGAGTATGTCTGCATAAATAAAATATTATCGACTCATATATCAATAATTTTTCCCAAGAGTCTCTCTGCGTTGACGATAAAGCTAATAAAACAAGCCGTTATTGCATCGTTCACGATCGACAGAAATACAGAATATGGAGCGAGCAGGACTCTTACTTGTGGCGAGCTCTACGTTTGGCCACAAGTTTCTAATTCTTTCTAACTATACCAGATAAAATATGAACAAACTAGATGGCGCTAAACGACATTAAAACGCGAAATAAATTTTACCGATCCTGAGCTTAAACACCAACTTCTGACGCAACATAGTCGAAGTTTCCTAGGCACCTTGCCTAATAGGAATATCTTCCCTTGATGGCGGTGAACATAATCTAAGTTTATTTATTTTACATAAGTTTAAGTTAGTCAAGTGTCGAAGTCAAAGAACTAGAGGAAGACCAAAGAAACGGTGAATGAAGTGCGTAATGTAACGTGGACATGGGTAAGTAGGGTGTAACAGAGGATATGCTATTGCTAAGTGACAAATCGAAGTGGAAGAGACCGCTTTGTGTACTTTTTGTTAGAAAGTTGATTTAGTGGTCAAGATTCCAATTTCCCAATTCGGTTAAAAAGGATCATCCCTAAAGCAACCAGTAACATAGGTCGATAGCGACGGCATTTAAATAGATAACTAAAAAGTTATTTTAAATATGACATATATTTCATGCTTATCTGGGAGAAACAAAGAAAACGTATTCTGAACTATTTGCTTCTCGTACGTATTTGGTCTTGCGTAAGTTTTGATTAGTTGGGGTATAAAATTGATGTTCGGTGGAAATACCCAAAGCGTCTCATCTGTGATTTCTATAATTGTGGTAGTCGATCGACTGAACGCGCTGTATTTACGGTCGTGGTGATGTAAGCATTATGCGTTGAGTCGCATATCATTACAATAATTCCATACATTATATTGCGTTATCTGTCTGCGGCCGACATCTTGTGTATTGTATATTTATTCAGAATTCATACGTTTTCAGAATTATATAGTTATACGTTCTTACTTTACGTTATTTACACGTCTTTCTTTGATTTTAATAGAAATAAGTGTATGGATATTTCATTTATGGGCCATTCAAGTACAAATACAGTAATAACTAAGTTTTTTCCGAAAATACATACATACATATTCGAATCATGCGGGGCATCTATCACATCTTGCGGGGTAGGCAGAGCCTAGGTCTATAAGAGCTAAAATCCACGTTAAACGCGTTGGTGAGCGTGTAGGTGGAAAATTAAATAGTAGTGACCATTTTTAAAAACTTGCTTCAAAAGCATTTTTCTAGCTCATGGGTGCCTGCTCAAATATTTATGCATACTTCATTGAACCACAATTGAACCTTACATATGTACTAACTCATGTCAAAGTTACTGCAATGTAAATTTCGATCGAATTCCGTCCAGTAGTTTTCGCGTAAAGCAGCATCCATTTACACAAACTTTGAATTTATAATAATAAGAAGATTTTTCATTTCGTCACTTAGCTAAGATACACGCCAATCATCAAAATATTGATGAGTTGTTAGCCGTATCGCTAATTGACACGAATTCTTAGGTTGTTGCCCTTAGCTATAACATGTAAATTTAAATTAAAAGTACAATTTTCATGACAAAATATCAGAAACACTCGCAAAATAAGCGAGCGTACTAATGCGAACACGTACAGCAATTACGATAACGACGTCAAATTGACGCATTTCTGTTTCATATGACATTATTTATGAAAATATGGAGACACGTGGATTATCCAAGCGAGCTTCAAAGACATTAAAAGGGCGATAGACGCATTTATAATGATTTGCTAGGTTGTCTTAGCGTTTTTAGGGTTTCGTACACAAAGGGTGCCCACGGGACCCTATTACTAACTTCCATAACAAGCATATTAAGAGAAATATGTTGGTAAATAAGTTCTTTATCTAACCAAAAAATACAAAATTAATGTGCCTAATAAAATATTGCCTATAGGCAATGATTGATTCTTCATAGAAACGCCCACTCCCTTGAAACTACGAAATAAAAAAATATCCTATGATTTAAACTATTTCCGTTCAAATTTCATCCTTATCGGTTCAGCGCAAATAGTATGGAACTATTGATGGCGTGGCGCCCAGCCGATCGTATTAGGAATTATGCAAATAGTGCATCCCTCCCCGAGCAAGCCACTCGTCAATCACTTCGCATATTGAATAAACATTACACCCTTTCCGCCAGTTCCAGTTGCATTAGCGTGAATTACACCGAATTGTATGAGCCACATTGGTCGAGTGACTTATTAGATTTGTAATTATCACTTTTACTAATTTAATACTTTAGGGCACTGGGTGCGGATGCTAGTCCGATCCTCAAAGATATCTCCGCACTCCTTATACACGTTTCCGGTGATCTTAGAGCTGGCGCGCATTTTTGCCAAAGACTGAGTTTGGCCATGCAGCGGAGAAATGCCGTTAGCCTTTAGGTCACCTACCTAAGATGTAGGTTTTTTTATATGATTTAAAGTGATATCCTTATCCTTACTTAATATTATAAATGCGAAAGTGAGTTTGTTTGTTTGTTTATTTGATTGTTTGTTTGTTTGTTTGTTTTTTCGTTCGTTCGTTCGTTCGTTCGTTCGTTCGTTCGTTCGTTCGTTCGTTCGTTCGTTCGTTCGTTCGTTCGTTCGTTCGTTCGTTCGTTCGTTCGTTCGTTCGTCCGTCCGTCCGTCCGTCCGTCCGTCCGTCCGTCCGTCCGTCCTTTGTTTGTTTGTTTGTTACGCCGTAACTACTGAACCGATCGTCATGAAATTTTGCATACAAGTTCTCTGGAGTACGGAGAAGGACATAGGCTTTTGTCCCGGGAAAAAGTACTATTCCCGAGGGATCGACATTGACGCGAGCGGAGCCGCAGGCGAAAGCTAGTTATAAATATTTTTCACTTAATTTGAATGCAATTTTAGTTTTAAGCATTAGTTTAAAATTAGTTAGTTTTTGTATCATGTTGGTTTGTTCAAGATAAGTAATAATTATCTTCTAATCAAATATTTGTAATAATATAGGTTTGATTTTTCAACCATCGCTATCGTATAATGTTTGTCGTAATCGTTCCGAAACGCTAGTAGTTTATCGAATATGAAAACATTTGAATAAAATTGTATTTCATTTCACTTATAAATTATGTGAAATTTAACTTATAAAGAAGCTAAGGTTGGTATATACAATGATCATACATTTGTCAAATTGATGTACAAATCCAGAACAAAATTTCGCACTGAGAGTGATTTGAGCACACGTCTTTGACATCGTATGCATTTAATTCTAATGCTTGGTTAGACCTCATGAACATATTGACTTATGTAATACTACAAATCATCACATGAACATCACTGCTATGTATAGACTTGTAAATTAATCCGGTATTATTTATCTCGCCAGTCTGGTAGACAAGTATGAACTATTCCGTTCCAAAGCAAAGCAAGGAAGGGGGAGTGGAGCGGGGAGGGTGCGAATAAACGGCAATAAGTTATGGCAAACGGCGCGGCCCGTGCCCGCCTCGGCTCGCAACTACCAGCATTCCCAGACCTTCCGCGATCCTCGCAGCTTGATCTCACAGGACGTGATAAGAGAAAGGTCTGTAGCGTCCAGAGGTCTGGTTGAGATGGTTCCTATCACTGAAAAGATAGCTCCAGTAAAAACATTGTGTTGTCGAACTGTTTACATTTGCGTCTGCAATTTGTTAAGTCGCCTGCGAAGATAAGGTTTTGTTGATGGTGTTACGAAGATTTTGGACAAAATTCTTTACTGTTGTAATGTATAGCTCCTTTCGGTCAGACTTCTTTTTTCACATTATACAGATAAAACTAAATAATGTTATAAGTTTTACATATTTATAACAACACAAAATTTATACACTCAGCTTATTCATTTATCAGAGAAGAGATTGTCTATTTAAAAATGCACGCCCACACCAGTGTTTTTTTTTATTTTATAATACGAAAATCGGTCGATATACCGGACGTTTAGAGGGTTTTACAAGACCAGTTTTATGTGTACTACGCATCTATATCAATCTATTAAGTATGTGAGCGAAAATGGCGATGGTAATATTGGAAGGGCGTTCAGTTTTAGATTATTCAGTCTCTTGCACCTTTCTTTATCCAAATGTTCTCAGTTGCATTATCGGCTGTGGTGCGTTGAAGTCCAGAATCCACTAATATGAAAGGATGTTGGAATAAACGATTCATGCTGCATAATTTGGCAAAGTTTTACAGCCGTCTGCCTAACGCCAATCCTCTTTGGGTAGGTGCAGCATGCTTGCTTTAAAAATTGAAGTATGTAAATTTTTCAGACAATGACAATAGTAACAATGCATGACGTCGAATTTCTTATCCATTCTTCTCCCTAACCAATAATGATAGGTTTCTTCGGTAACTAAGACCTGTAACATACAATATCCCATTACAAGATACAAGAGTATATAAAATTGACTGTGAGTGGTGGTTTATCATACATTGGGCAAATAAAAGAGAAATATTGGTACCCGTATTATAGAAAATATTGCTGACATGAAGAATAGACTCTCAACCAAGTATGCAGTATGTGAACATGCTCTAGAAAATGCCTAAAGAAAATAGATACATTCCAAGAATGCTTCGTCAGGCTGTTGAAATTAAAAACATCCTAATTTCAATAGAGAGGATGGTTGGCTGCTTCTCAGCAACTAGTGGTAACTCCACCAGCTTGGAATCCTGACATCTATTAAATAAAATCCCAAGCTCATCACAACACTGCAAGACTTTCAGATATCCTGAGTCAATACTGCGTGTATCCGGAACGTTGTCAATAAATATTGTTGGCGGTGTTTTGCATTGTTCTTATGACACAAAAGACAAGTGGCAAAGTACCCGTGACCATGAAAACTGCAAAGTTTTCGAAACGTTACATGTAAAAATAATGTACTAAACGCAATAAAACCGTATTAAGTGATTTAATTTAAATGCGTTCATCTACCTTTTTACAGCTGTGAGCTATTTTGGGGAAAATACTTTTTTATATTTTTGTGACGTCAGAAACTAAGATCTACTTATTATTATTTTACATAATTACTTTACATTATTACTCAATAAATAACAAATTTAAAATATAAAGCATACAATATATAGCACTGCTTGCGGATCAGTGCTGGCTGAGTTTAAACTTTAGATTGCACAAGAACCGAAGAAATAGGTAAGCAGATAACCCAACCCAGTGAACAATTTCCTAGCTAGGTATCGAATATGTAAATTTTGTAACCGCGCTACATTGTGTGAATACTTAAAATTTGTATGTATTCCGCGGTTTCCCATAACAAACAAAATAAAATATGATTACCGTGACAGCGGCCATGCTTTATACTGCGCCATTCATTAGCATCCAAATGAGCTGCATACAAACGCGAATAATATTTTGCTGACGATAATTGCTAAAAGCCGGCATGTATTAATTCAGGTGGATCGGTCAACTGATATTTATGTTTAGTGGATGCGGTTGCGTTACTGTGACACAAAATATATGTAATACAGTGTACTGTATCACATATATTTACTCACATTTTCGTCACATACTTGATACATAGTGGGATTGAGCGGGCCACATCTAAAGAATTACTTCTGAAAAGTGGGCTAACAAAATGACGAAATGGATACCTGGTCGACGTCGAAGGGGAAGGCCTAGAAAGCGATGGCGCGATGACCTCGACGTTTTTCAATGTGGTTGGCCCGAAACTGCATTGGACAGAGACAAAAAGAAGGACATGGGGGAGACCTTTGTCCAGCAGTGGGACATGTAGGTTAGTAAAAAAAACTTAATACAATTAAAAATACATTCAAACGATAGCAAAGTTTAACGAATTGATACGAGTATCACTCATTTCTGATTCTGTCAGTAAAAGATTTGCGGTGAAGACTCAAAGTTCACATAAAACAATGATGGGCATACCGTCATCGTTATACTGAACAGATGGAACTAAGAAGAAAATGTTTTGGTGTAGTTTTGTAAGAACATGAAGAAGAGACCTTTAATACCTTTCTAGCCGTTAATGTTTTTATGCACTCTAATAAACACAACAATTGCTTTGAATACTCTGATATAAGGATTAATTATTCTGCCGGAGCACATGTTCCATTGGATAGTACCATTGATGATACAAATGACACTGATTAACATTGCATTCTAATGTGTTTATATTTTTATTGTATCTGAAAATTTGTAATCCAATGGCGCAGTGGTTAAGATTCTACACGAGAGGCATAGGGTGCTTTTCTCAGAGCGGGCAAACACTGGTACTTCTATTTCATGGGTATTTGTGCGCGGTTCTGTAGCTACTCAAGGATGATTGATGGTTGATCGTCTGGCAGCGCCCCACCCGTGAAAACTTTACCACAGCATGAATAACGGACATACTGTCATAACAACGGACCCAGGGGTTCATCACACCACCGCAGAGGCTGCAGCCGTGATATTGCTCAGACAGGGAAGATCTTCGACGAGAAATTAATTCTTTTACTGTTATACACTAAAAGCAATTGTATCTGTATACTAAAGAACTGGGCCGTCATAGAAGGGTAGAAGTTAAAGGCCTGGTTGATAAAAAAGTCTTATTATGACCTAATCGAATGTTTTTGACAATTCATTTTGATTTTTCGATATTTATAATGAATACTAGCTTTCGCCCGCGGCTCCGCCCGCGTCAATGTCGATCCCTCGGGAATAGTATCCGGGATAAAAGGTAGCCTATGTCCTTCTCCGCACTCCAGATTACTTGTATGCAAAATTTCATGATGATCGGTTCAGTAGTTACGGCGTGAAAGCGTAACTAACAAACAAACAAATAAACAAACAAACAAACTCACTTTCGCATTTATAATATTAGTAAGGATAAGGATAATGTATTTTTTTCATCATATGAAGTATACAGCGTATAACGTAACCAACGACGTTCCCGTGTGGGGGTAACTCAGCCCGTCAAAATGAACAACTTTTCCTGTGGGACCAATGCTGGGTTCAATTTGTATAAGTATAGGACATTTTTTAAACTGAATAAGTACATCGTTTATGAGAATATCTTTTACAAAAAATAACACTCGAACAATCATATATTTTCTCTTTATTTGACTTAAGCTTATAAATGAAAGCTTATTACTTATTATACGCTTTCATATTTTATTCGATGTTACACAGCAAATAAACTACTTAATGGAATAACTAATAGAGCTTAACGCTATAAACTGAGGCTCTAATGTGATTGGCGTGATCAGGCTTCAGGCTCGTTGCGCAGTAATTATATTATCCATCGATGACTTTGTACGTAACAAGTGACACAGCCACGCCAATAAGCCGGTAATGTATGCGTCATTATTATAACCCATATACGCGTTGTATCCACGACATCTAGAGTTACTGTATAATTTTATTTTCCATGGATGAGTTTGCTCTCGATTGGCAGCACAAACGCAAATAACGCGGTTAATGTATGCGCAATTTTTAGTACCGATAGTTGACTCGTTGAAAACGTTCGTTGCTCTGTGTTTATGTTAATGTATGCGCAATTTTTAGTACCGATAGTTGACTCGTTGAAAACGTTCGTTGCTCTGTGTTTATGTTAATGTATGCGCAATTTTTAGTACCGATAGTTGACTCGTTGAAAACGTTCGTTGCTCTGTGTTTATGTTAATGTATGCGCAATTTTTAGTACCGATAGTTGACTCGTTGAAAACGTTCGTTGCTCTGTGTTTATGTTAATGTATGCGCAATTTTTAGTACCGATAGTTGACTCGTTGAAAACGTTCGTTGCTCTGTGTTTATGTTAATGTATGCGCAATTTTTAGTACCGATAGTTGACTCGTTGAAAACGTTCGTTGCTCTGTGTTTATGTTAATGTATGCGCAATTTTTAGTACCGATAGTTGACTCGTTGAAAACGTTCGTTGCTCTGTGTTTATGTTAATGTATGCGCAATTTTTAGTACCGATAGTTGACTCGTTGAAAACGTTCGTTGCTCTGTGTTTATGTTAATGTATGCGCAATTTTTAGTACCGATAGTTGACTCGTTGAAAACGTTCGTTGCTCTGTGTTTATGTTAATGTATGCGCAATTTTTAGTACCGATAGTTGACTCGTTGAAAACGTTCGTTGCTCTGTGTTTATGTTAATGTATGCGCAATTTTTAGTACCGATAGTTGACTCGTTGAAAACGTTCGTTGCTCTGTGTTTATGTTAATGTATGCGCAATTTTTAGTACCGATAGTTGACTCGTTGAAAACGTTCGTTGCTCTGTGTTTATGTTAATGTATGCGCAATTTTTAGTACCGATAGTTGACTCGTTGAAAACGTTCGTTGCTCTGTGTTTATGTTAATGTATGCGCAATTTTTAGTACCGATAGTTGACTCGTTGAAAACGTTCGTTGCTCTGTGTTTATGTTAATGTATGCGCAATTTTTAGTACCGATAGTTGACTCGTTGAAAACGTTCGTTGCTCTGTGTTTATGTTAATGTATGCGCAATTTTTAGTACCGATAGTTGACTCGTTGAAAACGTTCGTTGCTCTGTGTTTATGTTAATGTATGCGCAATTTTTAGTACCGATAGTTGACTCGTTGAAAACGTTCGTTGCTCTGTGTTTATGTTAATGTATGCGCAATTTTTAGTACCGATAGTTGACTCGTTGAAAACGTTCGTTGCTCTGTGTTTATGTTAATGTATGCGCAATTTTTAGTACCGATAGTTGACTCGTTGAAAACGTTCGTTGCTCTGTGTTTATGTTAATGTATGCGCAATTTTTAGTACCGATAGTTGACTCGTTGAAAACGTTCGTTGCTCTGTGTTTATGTTAATGTATGCGCAATTTTTAGTACCGATAGTTGACTCGTTGAAAACGTACGTTGCTCTGTGTTTATGTTAATGTATGCGCAATTTTTAGTACCGATAGTTGACTCGTTGAAAACGTTCGTTGCTCTGTGTTTATGTTAATGTATGCGCAATTTTTAGTACCGATAGTTGACTCGTTGAAAACGTTCGTTGCTCTGTGTTTATGTTAATGTATGCGCAATTTTTAGTACCGATAGTTGACTCGTTGAAAACGTTCGTTGCTCTGTGTTTATGTTAATGTATGCGCAATTTTTAGTACCGATAGTTGACTCGTTGAAAACGTTCGTTGCTCTGTGTTTATGTTAATGTATGCGCAATTTTTTGTACCGATAGTTGACTCGTTGAAAACGTTCGTTGCTCTGTGTTTATGTTTATCAATGATCAGTTTGTTCACAAGCGGAAGCAAACCAACGCCAATAAAACGGTAATGTTTTTAACATTACTATAGGTAATGATAGTTGATTCGTTGTATCAACCGTACGATTACAGTCGTTGCTCGTTTGTTTTTATCAGTTTGCTTGCGAGGAATGCCACAGACACCCAAATAAACATGATTATCAATACAGATACTTGTTGTATAAACTATATTTCAATCAGAACTGTTGCTCCGTGCCAACGAAATTTAACTCGTCAAGGACATCGCATCAGCTGGCTCCACGCGAGACACCTCTGGCTTGCCTCTTTGAAAGTGTGACAGCTAATAAAAAAATGCTTTTATTTTTCTTTAATTTCTAAATGCACCTAAAAGATAGAAGAAAGCGACGTATTAGAGACAGAGACAATTCGAAACCATGCCAATTCACAGCCGTTTTATAGTATGAAGTCCATAAACAGTGAAATGTAATTGTTTAGTTCTAACGTTATCGAACGATGCACACAAAGCTGCTCAAATAAAACGTTTAATTTACTTTGTGTTCATATTAGCTATATCTTAAGTGAATTGAGTACCAACAGATTTGAAAAATGAATGAGTATATTCAACAGAAACGAGTGGTAAAAAATGAATGGCATAGCATGTAGCTCATTTCAGACGACTCATCCGAGGATGTAGTTTAGAAAATCCAATTATTACTTTTTGCTATTAAATAAATAAATATATACGGACAAATTACACAGATTGAGCTAGCCCCAAGGTAAGTTCGAGACTTGTGTTATGGGATACTAACTCAACGTTACTATATTTTATAACAAATACATATATAGATAAACATTCAACGAAGACCCAGGCCAATCTGAAAAAGATCATTTTCCATCTTGACCTGGCCGGGGATCGAACCCATTCACTCCGTTTCGCAGGCTGGCGTGTTAACCACTATGCCAGGGAGCTATTTAAGAATTCTACTTTGTTTTCACACCTCTACGCGTTGAATCTTAGTAAAAATAACAAGCCAGTTTATTTTACCCTTAACTTGAAGTAGTAGTAAGTAAGAATTTATTAAGAGCATCGCACATTACAACGGCATTTTAATTAAAATTGCCTTTGAAAGCAGAATAAATAAAGTACCTACGAGAGTGTATCAGCTATGCGGGCGCTACTAAGAGGCTACGAGATGCTCTACGAGCGGTTCTGATACGGTAATTTTGAGAGGGGTATTTATAGTATAAACTTCTATATTAATATTATGAAGAAAAAATGCTTAGATCGTGTGTTTGGATTAACTCAGAAACTACTGAATCAATTTTAGTTATTTTAAATTTTCTCACCCTTAAAAAGCGTAGTATAATAATATGCTGGTCTGGGATAAAATAATAAAACGTATATGTACTTTCTGCATTTCTTGTTGCGTAAAGTAATCTAATAATTGTTTCTTCCAACTACGCTGCAATTCTATCAAATACACACATGGTATCTATGTAACCAACTCATTTTCACTAATAGTAATTTATCTGCACTTTTATTTTCCTTCTATCTTCTTGTATTTGAAAGAAAATCGGATTATGTACCTCGCATTAAATAGTTTATATTACAGTCGTGCTTTCTAGAGCCCTCGCTGGCGCTTGGGCTCCAATAATATATTACTTTCTGCTCGGTGTAACCATCTACTATTGTTATTAGGCGATGCCTTATTACAATTTTTTTATATTAAAACCTTAGTATTAAATAATACGTACGCAAAGTATTTAAAAACTTCATAAAATACTTTGGCATTAAATAATTGTTTCATCCTCATTCGCAGCAACCGCAGACAAAGAGTGAAACAGAACCGCGCAAACCGAAGCGAGCGGAGTTAAACAAAGCCGTTTGATGTAAAAATAGTGCAAAAGTACGGCGCGGTGATAAATCCTTTGCATCGGTCCTGTGACAAGGAGGTTGTAGTCGACGGAGGCTGTATTATGCAGGATTATTGGATAGGCGACCGACATCCGTTATGAGATAGTTTTGATGAAGATACACATTTTTAAACCCATATTACCTAATCCAAAAATTTAGAGCTTTGGGTTAAATTTTTTAACATTTAAGTTTTTTTAGGGAACTGAGCCTTACTTAGGTTTTGCTGGTTTTGTTTCAAAAAGGGAATTAACAATTTGGCAAAAAAAGAACGGATTTCTGTAGATAACGTGATGAATTCCTGTAAATTTTTTTTTCTGAGAGCTGTCACTTTGGCCTCGTATCTTTAAGATGACAATGATTCATATAACCAATAAATTTATAATGATTAAGAATCAAAGAATACGGCGGCTTTTATGCAAAAGATTTTCCAATTCCAAATTGGTGTTCTTTTTGTATACTTAAGAAATAGAAGTGGTATACATGAAACCTTAATAAACAAACAAAAAAAATACACAATATCTAAACAGTTATCACTTCCTGGGTACTTCCTCAGTGGCTCTTTTTTGGTTCGACATCGTTACGTTCAAACGAACGTGGGCTTTTGCTGTGCTTCTGCGGCTAAAGCTGCAGCCAGATTGGTAAGTTCTCTTTTGATATTGAAAAGATAAGGATGGTATTCATGGAACCTTAATTACAAACAGAAGACTCAAAATGTCTAAACAGTTATTACTTTTTTAGACTTTCCTCATTAAGTTCAAATGAAACGTGACCTTTAGCTATGTAATCACTGAAGTCAGATTACTCCGTTATAATTGGAAACTGAACTGATATAGATATAGGACATGCTATAACGTTATTACAAAGAAAACACGCAATCTCAAAACAGTCATCAACTCCTGGGTCCTTTTTCATTGGCATTTCTTTAGTTCGACATCGTTACATTCAAACAAAACAATTATATGATGAAAATAAAAATTAATGATTTTTGCTAATAAAAAAACAAAACGTGAGTTTTTGATGTGTAGGGTAAAGCTGCAGGCACATTGCTACGTTTTATTTGGGAACTTAACAAACAGTGGTGGACATGATTTAACATTATTTCTTACTCCGTGTTTATTACAAAGAAAACATGCAATCTCTAGATAGTTATTAGATCCTGGGTGCTTTCTCATTGGCTCTTCTTTAGTTCGACATCGTTACGTTCAAACGAAACGTGAGTTGAAACGTTGCTGTGTAGCCACCGCGGGTTAAGCTGCAGGCACATTGCTACGCTATGTTGCCCTGGATGTTAGAATACTCGTACGGCAATACATGCAAATTAGTTTGTTTTTTTATAAGGTCGGCAATGGCAAAATTATCCATGCTTGCTTACCGTCATGCATCTTAAAAAACTGGCAAGTGTGAGTTGGACTCGCGCACCAAGGGTTCCGTACAATTATCTATTAAACCAGCAAAAAAATCATGTGTTTTGTATGGGAGCCCCACTTAAATATTTATTATATTCTATTTTAATTTGGCTTAGTTTTTACAGCCCGTTGCCTGCCTGATGCCAACCCTTCTTGAGTATCAAAAGAACCGCAGACAAATATTTTACTAATAAAGTAGTGAATCGAACCTTGCCCCTAATATCGCAGGCTGTCGTGTTAACCACTGCGCATGGAGGCGTGGTCTTGCTGAGGGCATTATTCTGAAATCCAGAGCGAAACTAAGGAGTCCTGCATAGTATTATTATGTTAGTCCCGAGATGACACATTTTACTTTTCATTCCCTCTATGAGAAACACAATATTAGTGTTATCATTCCTACGGGCTTAAACATGTTTGATTGTGAATAAATAAAACATTTTATTATCTCGGGAATAAAAAGGTATTTAAAGCCCTGTATACGGGCCACCTTTTTATGATTGGCTACGAAAAGGACATAATCCAGATGAAAAGTGCAGTTCTCGAGGTATCGACATTAGTTCAAGCAAAGCCGCTGGCGAAAGGTATATACTTATCCTTTTTTGTCCCACCAACATTTATCAATAGCTCCATGTTACGATTATTCCACGCTCGCCTTCTTGGAAGCCATTTATAACCCTCAGCCTACGGACAGCGCTTTCGACTGTTTTTCGGCTCGGTGGCGTCGCGTTCAATTACTGCTTAAGGGCTACGCTACAAGAAGTGGCCCTAGTCACGTCACGACAAGTCTTCAATGGAAAGGGACCTTTGTCCAGCAGTGAAATATTAAAGGACTATTATATTGAATAAATTCACCAGTTCTCTTCAGTCATCTAAAAATTTAGCGTTTGAATACGATTTCATGCGTTCTTAAACCAATCTTTAATCTTCAGCATGGGTGGACAAACCGGACTAATCATTTGCTAGCTTTCAACCGCGGCTCCGCTCGCGTGTATGCTGTTCCTTCGGGGAGAGTAGGTTTTACTTTGTACTTTTTCGTTTATCAGACAACACATATACAAAATTTCATAATTATCGGTTCAGCAGCTGGTGCATGAAAGCGTAACAAATACATAAAGAAACAAACTCACTTTCGTATTTGAAGTGTTGAAATACTTTTCAACCGATTTGTTTTATTGATGTTACATCAGAACTCCGTCATTCATAAAACAAATTGAAACATTTATTGTATTAAAAATATACATAAATATACTATTCTATATAGCTTATACATTGCTTAACATATAATTTTGATAAACATTCTATTAATAACAATAAACATACAGAAATAAAATAAAAAAATAGCACTATGAACCTAAAATTAAAAACCTTAAAAATATAATAATAACTAAAATAAATTATTAAGAGGAGTCCTATTAGGCAAAGTTCCGAAGATACTGGTATCGTTCCCTCTTTGTATGGTTTATTCAAAAGAGTAGGTACCTATTTATCAATTATAAAAAAGAAAAAAATTGGTTTCATTTAATTAAATGGTAAACACTTATCACTCTGCTTCCACGCGGCGCGGTCCTAGAAGCCATTTTAACCCTCAAACCGCGGACAGCGCCACTTTAAGCCATTTTCGGCTCGATTGCGTCGTTCGAATTACCACTTCAAAGGCACTACAACTTTCGGTCTATTTTCACAGCTCGCAGCCAATTCTGTGGATTTGGCAATTCGTGGACCATGAAAAGTCTGCAACGTAAAGGTTTTACAAATTCGAATTTTTTCACCTTGTTTTGTCTCAATGTCTGAGACAAATTTTTTGGTTAAGCGAAAATAAATTTTAATGCCCAACATTATAATTTGGATTAAGCAATGCAATTTGACTTGATTTAAACATTGATGTTAGACCGTCGTCCCAACGCGATTTTCGGATGTATAACATAGTGTTTGGGGACTATAATATACATATAGATGATTAGCGTTCATAAATATCCAATTTCTTACATCCGTGTGAAAAATTGTTAAAAAGGAATGTGTTGTTTAGAATTTATAATAATATGAACCTGATTTGCTAAAAATCTTAGTTTGGGAATTATTAATTGTGATATCTCTAAAAAACTGTCAGTTCAAATTTACAGCTAATTTAGTGTAACAAAACTATTCATAAGATTTAATTGTACCAATCAAAAACGTTTCAAGTCATTCATATTTCCAAGACCTTTGTTTTCAGACTTAAAGAAAAGTAGAGCAACATGTTGTACGTTTTGGTCACTTATCCTGTTTCGCTTTCGGGTCATCTCGTATTACCACTTCAAAAACCGCTCCGCATTGCTGCAACTTTATAGCTGTATTTTCACTATGTTACAGTTTCATCAATAGATTGCCTTTTCATTTTCTAACTTTGCCCACTAGAATTCATTTATAATTCTCAGCGCAGACAGCTCTACTTTTAGCTATTTAGTTATTCGGTTCGATTGCTGCATCATCTGCAGTTAATTTTTTTCAAATTTTTATAGCTTATATATACATCCCTTATGGGGTAGACAGAGCCCAGGTCTTTAAAATCTAAAAGCCACGTTTAACAAAGTTATACTTAAGTTTCATAGCTTGCTTTGCCTTATTGTAGAGACACCACAGATTTTAGATTTAATACATATTCATATACAATATTCCGTGTACAATAAGGCTAAGATTTTTGTTATTTGCAAATTAAAGCTACTGTAAGTACCTTACCGCAGACAGCTACTTTTTGCTTGTTTTTGGTTTCATTGTGCGTCGAGTCGCATTACTGCTCCAAAAGGTGAAGTTGCAGCACTGCTCACCGCATCGCTACATTCACGGCATATTTCCCCAAATTTCTCTTTTCTATTCCATTCTTGGGAATTTCATAGATTCTAATATAAATCTTATTCTGTTTTTTAACTTATGCTTCCCAATACTACGAATTAAAAAAACAATTAAACCTTTTAAAAATAAGTGGATTACTAAAGGCTTAAAAAAATGTTTTGTTAAAAAAAGGATTCTTTACTTTAACTTTCTATTAGACCCGAGTAATAAAAAGCAAAAAAAGAATCAATACCTGACTTATTCTAAGATACTTAAGAGGTGCATACATAAATCACATCAAATAAATAATAAAAAGTTTATGTTACTGTCAAAAAATAAATGCAAAGCGGCCTGGAACATCATCAAAAATAAACCAACAGAACAGCGGCACATTAAAACCATCCATACAAAAGGAGGCAAAGAATCATGTCCAACAAAAATCTGTGAAATATTCAATGAATACTTTATAAATATAACGCGAGAAAACAAAGCTGACGTAAATAGTACCATAAACTACACTAAATCTACAATCAACAATGTAACAAATAGCATATTTCTGTCTCCATTAGATTCCAACGACGTTTTCAAAATTATTAAATCATTAAAGGACACAAGTTCTACCGGTAATGATGAACTCAGTACAAAAATACTTAAAAAATGTGCAATCCATATAGCTACATAGCCGTGTGGTTTCCGGCAGAGTAGAATAGGACCACTCCAAGTCTTCCCGTGGATGTCGTAAGAGGCGACTTAGGAAATTCAAGCTAAACAAAGCTTATAACATCAATGAGACCTCTCCAACCCGCCTAGCCAGCAAGGAGAGTGTAGGCCAAATCCTCTGTCTGCTCTGGCCAAGTATGGTTCCGGCAGTACAGAGAGGGTCATGCTCCTGCAGTGGAGACTAAAAAGACCTGATGATGATGATGATGATGATGATGATATAGCTACACCACTATGCTATATTATAAATCGCTCATTCGAGCTAGGTGTATTCCCGAGCGCTTTGAAAACGTCTAAAGTAATACCATTACTAAAAAAGGGAGACCCTAGTGACATGAACAATTATAGACCAATAACGCTAGTACCCATTCTATCTAAAATATTTGAAATTGCCATGCGCGACAAATTGTATGACTATATAGAAAAATTTGGGATCCTAGATCCTAATCAATTTGGTTTCAGGAAAGGCAAGTCAACGACATTAGCATGTTTCTCTTTGGTCAATGAAATCTTGGAAGCATTAGACAACAAAATGAAAATAGTAGGGCTTTTTTTGGACATGTCAAAAGCTTTCGATTGCGTTTACCATGACAAATTATTAGAAAAGCTCCAAAAATACAGAATCAGAGGAAACGCATATGAATGGATTAAAAGCTACCTTTCGGACCGACAGCAATACACAGAAATAAATAAAATACATAAACTGGACAAAGAAAGATTTAGGTCGTCACTGAAATACAATAGGAGAAGAGGGGTTCCGTAGGGTTCCTGTCTCTCTCCTTTGCTCTTCCTCTTGTATATTAATGATCTCCCTAAGGCGTTAACTCAAAAATGCATTCTGTTTGCTGACGACACTACTATATTAATTAAATGCGAAAATAAGCAAGATATAGATGCGGTTATAAACTTAGAATTAAATAATATTGACAAGTGGTTACAACAAAATAAATTAAATATAAATATTGAAAAGACAAACTTAATAAACTTTCAGCCGTACAATAATATACCTAAAGAAATGAAGGTTCATTATTTAAATGCAAGAATTAGTCAAGTGGAAAATTGTAAGTTCCTAGGTATTACAATTGACAAAAATCTAAATTGGAAGGAACACATCAATATTCTTTGTCAAAAACTTGATCGATTTGTATTTGTATTGCGTCGGTTGCAAAAAACATCCTCAAAAGAGATAGCATTAATGGCGTACCACGGATACATTGCCTCTCTTTTGCGATATGGCCTAATTATCTGGGGCAACTCCGTAGAAATGCAAAAACCTTTTATAGTACAAAAGAAGTGCATAAGGGCCATATACGGAGCAGATCATCTCGACCATTGCAAACCATTATTTCAAAAGGCTAAAATTCTTCCTCTGCCATCCATGTACGTATTCGAGATATGCTTGTTTGTGAAAAGGAACCCTCAACTCTTCCCTTCACATGATAGTGTATTAAATAAAAGTAATAGAAGGGATCCAACCAAATTATATGTACCGAAACGAAGATTACAACTTTATAGCAACAATGGAAAGGCTATGGCAATTAAATTGTATAATGCGCTGCCACGGGATATTAGAGAAATCCCTAATTTAAACAAATTTAAAGGTATTCTGTCTAAATGGCTTCTTGACAAATGCTACTATGCAATTGATGAAATGTTGTGACATATTAAATTATTATTGTACTTTTAACAGAACTGACTAGTCGCCTGAATGTTTCCAGTCATTAAATTCATTTTTCTTGTATAAATTCCTACGCCATTTATGGTAGAATATGTTTGCACTAATTTAATTGTTAACATCTTGACTTTATGTTGTAACACCATATTCTAAGGAATTAATAAATATTATTATTATTATATTGTATAAATTTAAATATAATGTACTCAGAATTTATGTATTAGGATTTTCTCACTTCCCACACTCAAAGCCATTTATAATTCTCACCGCGGACAGTTACTTTTTGCTCGCATTACGGCTCGATTGCACCGCATTCCCGCTTCACTGGCGATTCACGGCATGTTTTTGACCAATTTCACCTTTCCCGTTTCCCAGGTTTTGTAAATTTAAAAGATTTTACTGGAACTTTCAACATACATAGTATTCAGAATTAATATGTTAGGCTTCTCTCACAAAGCACAGTAGAAGTCATTTATAATCCTTTCGAAGTCAGCTATTTTGCTCACTTTTCGAATCGATTGCGTCGCATTCCTGCTACAACACTCGTCACTCCTCTGCGATCACTGCACAAATCGCCTGATTATAACATTGATTATAGCGATATAGCGGGTAGATATTAGTACACTCAATAAAATTGTATCTACTAGTACCTAATGGTCGGTAGCGTCCTAATCAGAGGTATTCCTAATAGACAGCTTTCAGGAAACAGTACTTGTCTATTTATATGGAAGAAGGCAGGGACCCCTTACACTGGCTAGCGCCCAAAGCTGTACCTATACCTTATTTTCCTGCACTGGTGGCCTATGCGGCACAAGAGCGGCAATAGCGAGAGCTTCACGTCCCAAGATGAATATGTTGCATTGGCAGTGCGAAGTTTCTCAGAAAGACCACATGTGAGACTGTCGTAATCGCCGCATACAAACAAACTGCTAGAGAAAACGACCAATAAGTAAAGATAAACTTTTAAGTTCTAAAGCAGTGACAAGTGCCGCATTTTCGTATGAAATGTAAGCAACACCAGTCGCGTCATTCCGTTTAAAGTACTAGCTTTACTTTTTGGCCGCTATACGCCTCGGCTGCGCGTCGTGTCGCATTACCACTTCAAAAGCCGCCGCATCGCTGCAGCTCTCACACACGTTCAAATGTACATCTACCCATTCTGCCTTGAATTGAGTGGTTGTGCACACCAGTTTATTACAGTCACTGCTATACATACATATCTACAAACGATTACATCTTTATTCCGTAACGGGGTAGATATAGCTTTGGTCCATAATACCTAAAGGCCACTTTTAATGTATATTGGCGTTATTGCCATGACATTAAACTTAAACTAAATTGCGAAGTAAATTATTGACAAGTGAAGTAGAGAGAAGTATAGTCGGAATCACTATCTAGTTTGGAGTTAGTTGCAAAAACTACTCTGACTAAATAAAGGTACGTAAGTAAACTATGACTCTTTATTAGTCTTGTCGAATTCTCGCACTAATGGAACTATCGACAACTTGTGCTGATGCTGACACGAGAGTGCGGCAGTGCGGCAGTGCGGGCGTGTCGTTTTATACAATGGCGCGTTTGCCGCCATCAATATGGCTCGATTACTCGACATTTTAGTTTGCGAACTAATCTGCATCAATCAATCAATACTAATAATAAATATGTGCGAGCTCCATAGCGCAGTGGTTAACACGCTAGCCTGCGCCTCGGGGTACCCGTGTTCGATCTCCGGTCAAGTCAAATTGGAAAATTATCTTTTTCAGATTGACCTGGGTCTTGGATGTTTATCTATATAATGTATTTGTTATGAAATATAGTATCGTCGAGTTAGTATCCCATGCTACAAGGCTCGAACTTACTTTGGGGCTAACTTAATCTGTCTGATTTGTCCGTATACATATATTTATTTATCTGTAAGGGTCGGTCATGGAGTAAGTTTCTTTGTTTTCTGAGATATCGTGTTTAAGGACGCTCGATCGCTAACATAACGTGTTCCACAAAAATATGTAAATTTAAATTGTATATAACATGACATCCGAAAAAAAAAGAAAAGATAAAAATATTAAATATCATACAAAGCCCTTCAGGCAAATAGGCGACCAATACTGTTGAAAAGAGATTTTTTCGGCGTCATCTTCAAAAAAGTTTGTGAAACAGTCCTTGAAAAGGCCTATTTTCTGAATAAATCTTTGAATCTTAGTTTGAATAGACAATCTCTACAGAACCAGATTTTATACCCACAACTGATTCCAGGAGTCCCCGACCCAATTTCAATTCGCACTACTTCTGCTGCGAATTTTCTCAACACTGCTTCGATAGACAAAAAGTTCGCTTTATTTAACAACAGAATGTTTAGATATTTCTCGGGTTGTGTTCAGTTAGCAAAGTTGGTATGCCGACGCCAACGAAGCGACTGCACGGGTGTGAGGACAAGTGATGAAACCGGTCAAGTGCGAGTCGGAGCTGAAACGAAGAATTTTACATCCTTATCCTTATCCTTACTAATATTATAAATGCGAAAGTGAGTCTGTTTGTTCGTTAGTTTGTTTGTTTGTTTGTTTGTTTGTTTGTTTGTTTGTTTGTTTGTTTGTTTGTTTGTTTATTTGTTACGCTTTCACGCCGTAACTACTGAACCGATCATCATGAAATTTTGCATACAAGTTCTCTGGAGTACGGAGAAGGACATATGCTACCTTTTATCCCGGGAAAAAAGTACTATTCTCGGGGGATCGACATTGACGCGGGCGGAGCCGCGGGCGAAAGCTAGTAATAAAATATGTTTCTTAAATAGGAATATTCTTGAAATTACATTTATTAGAATGTTTTTTTTATAAAGTAAACGCAATTAATAAAATTATGTCTACCTATTTCGAGGCTTCAAGGTCACTATCCCATAGGTAAAGTTGTTCATTTTGACGGGCTAAGTCACCTCTTCACGGGAACGTCGTTGGTTATGTTACACGCTGTATATATCAGAGTCATGCCTGACTATCTCCGCATATATACAAACACATATTAAACGCACACGCACGTCTGCTCACTTCGGTCGCTGCGTGCAGACTGAACGGTCTAACTAAATCTTATCGTACCACATGATATTTAAGCTGTGCGTGCACTGGACCGGAATCGAAGCGGACGGAGCGGACGGATTTGTTGCTTTGTATGGATTTGTATGGCGCTGCGTGCACTGCATCGGCATTTCCGTGCCGAAGACCGGAATTTCTGCCGATGACGTCACCGGCATCGGCAGTCGTCAGTGTTGCCGTTCATAAGAAGATCTACCCCTTATGGTAGAACTTTATATATTGGAATATTATTATGAATAACAGAGAATGGTAGAAACCTCATTTCGTAGGAATTCGATTTAGATCATCCATAACTTTTAAATTCATTAGCTAGTAATTCATTGTAGTCTTCCTCAATTACATATGTCGTGAATGAGTAAGACGAAAATACAGAGTGATGAAAAAGATATAAATCAATGAACATTGGCTGCACGCACGAAAAATGTCACGTTCCAGACCAGCAACAGCAGCAGCAGCAGGAGTAGTAGTAGTATCTATCACGCATCTATCTCTCCCCGTTATCACATAAAATTATTGGCCGTAAACTGACTTTAGAGTCAACCAATTTTCAGAGTTCCGTAGTAAATAGTGAACCCTTACAGTTTCGCCATGTCTGTCCGTCCGTCCGTCTGTCCGTTCGTTGTTTTACTCATAGACTATAAGTACTAAAAAGCTGTAATTTGGTACGGATATGTATATTAATCATGCCGAAAAAGTAGTAAAATAAAATATAAGGTTCAAGAATATAGTGAAGTTCAAAAAAATTTTTCTCCAATTCCCAAAGAATCTATCTTCATCTTTTAATTAATCAGCATAAAATGTAATTCTCCATAGAGGAGTCTTTTAGAGTTCATATTATGCACCCATATCTTTCTCACTCCAGCCAGAGTAATGATTACCCAGTAAGGTATAGACATCGTGATGATCTAGATCTTAGAATATTTTTTTTTGTGTTTTGGTAAAGACAGACTTAAATATGACACAGACATAATAATGGGACAGGGCAGGTTGGTACAGGTTTAGGTGGTATCTTCTCTATCTCTATTATTATAAACAAAAGTCACCGCCGGTAAATAAAGCAAAGCGTTATGCTATATGTTAGTGACCACTTTATAGGATAGCGCTGTGTGGAGGGTTATACTCCGACCCCAAAAACACGTAAATTAAAAAAATTACAATATTGTAACTTTTGCTGCAAAAATGTAACATTTCAGGAAACGAAACGTAACTTATGACTCAAGGGCCCTGGCAACACTGTAAAAATGCCGGTCCGGAATCCGAATGCAGTGAACGCACCCCACCGGCATTTTGAAAATCCGGCCGCTCCGTCCGCTCCGATTCCGGTCCAGTGCACGCACAGCTTTAGTCTGTACGATTTTCAGCGCGGCCGAACGCGATCTTCCACACAATATTCAAAGTAACATCTATTACACTATGCGATATTAAGCGAAACTAAATATCAATTGACAGAAAACTGTGTATTGTAATAGCAGCTTTATCTGTGTGTGGTGTTCAATGCATCCGTGCGTTCTTTTTCAAGTCTGGATTATTTGCCATCTGGACTAGACTGTTAGACTGTGTCGAGTTGGCACTGCATTGTAATGAAGCAATGCCACTGTGGCGCGAATGGCTACTAACATAGAAGTGGAATTCATACAATCTTATCTTTTGGAGTATCTCTTTCGCGTTTGGTTTTGAAGTAGCGCCATTTTATATTGCCAGCAAAACACTACAACTGAAAACGCAAACAATACAATATCGCAATCATAGTCCTTTGACTATCATTGCGATATTGTATTGTTGACACGGTACTTCGGTACTATGATCTTTATCATAGTACTGAAGTACCGTGTCATAAAACTAATAACTTTCTTTGTTGTTTTTGTTTTCGTGTGTAAGTGGCCAACACTAGTGTCAGATTTAGCAAGCTTCCTAAAGGCATCTGACATAGCTTGACAACTGCCATCAATGAAAACAGGCGGGACCAACGGCTTAACGTGCTTTCTGAAGTTCGGAGGAACTCGAGATATTTTTATGCCACTTGCGGTTACCCATCCAAAAGGATCTTGACAGACAGACAGACAACAAGTGATCCTATAAGGGTTCCGTTTTTTCCTTCTGAGATACTGAACCCTAAAAAAATTAAAAACAATCTAATTAATAACCTCCTCCTTCTTATGAAGTCGGTTAAAAGCGCGGCCAACAAAATAATATTTCATTTTTTACTTCCGCATAGCAGCGATTGAATCTATGATCCATTTTCAAATTATTATCAAACGCGCTTCGAAAACAAATGAAGGTGACATTTCTTTTTCGTCGTCAAATTGCCCCATAATGTAGTCATCGAAGTAATGCGGTGATGGCGGTTTTGCTCGGCGCGCTGATGAATAAAACTTAACGCAATCATCGCTCGGGGATTATTTTTTTATAGACAATCTCACAGCCTCGGGAAATCGGATATGAAATATTGATCATGTTTGGAATTTCTTTGTATCTATACTAACATTATACCTAAAGCTGAAGAGTTTGTTTGTTTGAACGCGCTAATCTCAGGAACTACTGGTTCAAATTTAAAAATTCTTTTTGTCTTCGATTGTCCATTTATTCAAGAAGGCTATACTGCGACCGAAGCATCAATAAAAAATGTTTTGAAAACGGGGGAAATTTGAATTAGTATAAATTATTCATCTATACTAATAAAAAAAAATCATAATAACACAAATTGCCGCGGACGAAGTCGAGGGCAACGGCTAGTGTAATATAAACATATTTTTTGTGGTTGTTGGCTTCTATAGCTATCTTTTCTGTTGTTTCTGCACGCGTACTAGCTTTTCAACGCGGCTCCGCTATAATTTATGCCGATCTCTTAATTAATTATCAGAAAGTTCCCTTTTCCGGGATAAAAAGTAGAATCCCAAGTTCTTTCCTGGACCTCAAACTATCACCATATGAAATTTCATCAAAACCGCGATGTTTTTTCGAAAATCATTTTAATTGCAAGTCCCTATAAACAGCTTCATTTTCATAGGTCATGGTATTCCTTGTGCGTTACGAGATTGTAGGTATCGCCTATCCTTCACACATGTGCAGGCAGATGAAGTCAGCTCTGAAATAAAGCCGACATTGTTAGACGGGATATTCTGTTTGTCAAGATATCGCCATGTTTGAGTAGGATCTGCATTCCACATACGCTCTCGGAATTCTCAGATGGCATGTCAAGTGACAGTATAGACGGTTAGGTACTGCAACTTAAGTACAAGTGTAATAGTGTCAGGTTCAAGTTTAATATTATATCGTATACCATTTACCATTAGTGCCATTTCAGGTTTTGCTGCATAAAGGAACATAATGAAGGGAAACGTTCCTTTATCAAATAAATGCAGGCTCTTGGACATGTGCTTCCGTCCTTCCGTCACTTGCATATGGAGCACAGGCTTAGTCTGATAGAAGCTTAAAAGTCCGGACTCGGGGTTAGCCAATGCAGCATGATAAACATTAAAAGAACTGATCGAGTCCGTAACACCACGCTACATAACTTTGGTGATGCATCAAAGTTACTAACGAATGTGTCGCGTCCGCGAAACTGGAATAGGATTAGGCCGGGCACGTCAGCTGTATGCTATCAGAGCTTTTAGCTAGGTTCCTGTCAGCATGGACTCTAACAAGTGGTCACCGGCGACCTGGAAGACCTCGGCGTAATGGCTGGATGACTTGGATACGTACTACGAAGACAGCTCAAAAAAGCAGAGAGAAAGGCATTTGCCCAGTAGTGGGATTTAAGGGCTAGTCATAAATAATTATAATCCAAATTCATATTATTCATATATACATACATATGTAAACCCTGAAAACAATAAACTCCTTTTTTGAGCAGTCGTGTAATTACCACGTTTCAGTGTTTATTCAGCGGCTATACTTTGTCAGATATTGTGTAAAAGGACCGCGACGACCAAATTGAATTTTAGAATGCTGCGGTCGCATCAATTAACTACAAAGTACTTTATGTTTTACTTAAGTAAACTAAAAAAATAAATTAAGTGAAGTAGTATTTGTCATTTTTACTTGAAATGTAATGGCAAATATAATGCGAATTAGGGCAAATCGGCGGTTGATGTTATTAACCCAAAGGCCCACTAAATTGTACACAAGTTCTTTCTTAGTCAGTCGTTCATAATATTTAGTTTACCAACGTGAGCGTGCCCTAGTTTAACATAAGCATATACTTCTTATCTCTAAATTTGATTCTCAGTGGGCAGATAAATACGAACGGAGTCATAATTAAAATCTAACATTATACTCGTATTTTATAATTAAATAAAAACAGATGTCTCCATAACTCTTAGCCACACAGGCGTGACGCCGCAGGGGCCCAAAATGAACGTTGTAAACGTTTGAGCGATGCGGTGCTGCGGTCACCGCAATTAACTCCAGCGAACTTCGTCATTGTTGTTTACAAGTACAATATTATTTTTTTAACTTTATATTATAATATAAAAGTAGAATGGACAACTGTTTAAAACACAGTAGTGTCGCTGCACAGGTCCAAAATAACTTTTTAACAAAACGCTTTGAGCGATGCGGTGCTGTGGTTACCGCCATTAACTCCAGCGAACCTCGTCAATGTTGTATAATTAAAGTATTTTTCATCACATCTACTCTTCATTAGCCGTAACAAGTCCACTGCTGGACAAACGCCTATTCTAGGATCCTTTATCTGGTGAGAACTGCGCTCACCAATCTGCCAAGCGTGGTCGCTTGGCAGATTAACGAGCGCAATTTCTTTGGCTTCTTGTGCTTCCTACGCTGCTGCCTATAAGCTGGAGAGGATTAGGAATTTGTTGGATTTGGGAAAGGCATGATGATATTGGGATGCTACTCACTCGGATTACCGATGCCATGGCTATTACCACGGATCAAGTAGTTGAGAATGACGCCCCTGCTAACTCAACCTCCACTTATGGCCGCGGGCTGTACTCGTAGGATTGCATACCAAGTCAATTGCGCCTGAGAGCGCGTCAAGGGTACCCTGGAGGCGCATATCTCCATACAAGCATCTAAACATCGCTATTTAAGCACTATTTTTAATCCAACTTTGAAGTTTGTTTTGTTTGGTGTGTGTTAAAGTAGCTAACTCTTTGTTGGAGTGATCAGATTGTTTTAATCTGTACTATCGCCACACAAAGAAAAAGAGAGTGGCCAACACTGGTGTCAGATTTTTCAAACTGTTATAGGCGTCTAATATAGCGTGATTTTGAATCTCCTAGCTATATTGAAATCTGGGAATCAGAATCCCTAATTAAATACAGAAATGCAAGAAAAAAAGGTGAAACCCGAAAAAAATCATTTGACCTTCCATAGAAATTCGTCTAGCTGATCGGTGACTTTGTATGGGAAAAATAAAATGTATTTTTCTGATGAGAGCCTAGCTCTTAAGTTACAGACGGCTTATGACTTCTTCCTAAAACTACATTCGAAGGCTCGCACCTAAAGCCCGTGCTGAGCTACCGTTGTGTTTTATGAGCCATTCACGGCGACACGTCCTCACGTTTACAGCTTAGCCGCCGCCTGCAGTCACGTAGAGCTCGTCGCATTAGCGAGCACCTGACTTAAGAATTACTAGTACTACACCGTTTGTATTTTTTTTTTTCTTTTTTTCTGCAAGAGATCCTGATTCGAGAGGCACACAAAACTCATCGTGACCTTCCTGTTGCGAACCTTGTATTGGTAAAGATAATTATTAACCTTGTCAATCATCAACATAAAAAGAAGGTTATGCATCTAAAATGAAACCTGATCTAGGTATTATTTGGTTTTTTATTTCTTTTATTGTAGACCTTGGTTCTGTCTAACCAAGAAAAGACAAAAAAGGACGTGATGTATTTTTTTTATTTTGATCATCTCAGTTAACATAGCTTCTTGGTGTCGTGACTATGACTTTAATAACTCCGTAAGGAATAATGACTTCGTACCTTAATTGTGGTAAAAGTTCTTACACCATTGAAATGGGAAACTACAGACAGTATGTTCATCGAGTTAAGGCTCTAAATTCAACCAGATTATCAATTCGTCTAGTTTGTAAGCCGGTCAGTTTAGTGAGATGATACTCGCCTACAAATGTATCACTTCGGAGCAAATACGATTCAACTGAATTCGCTAAGCTCAGTTTTTCTTTTGTTGAATCCATTTGGAGTATTCACCCAAGTATAAGTTTAATTCGATCTTAAATTTTAATTTAAATAATATGTCGTTCTTTTCCGAGCTTTGTAAGGCACGTTAAGGCATTGGTCCATCGTTAGATGATAATCATAAGAACAAAAACAACAACATGCTATAACTTAATATACTGGATAAGATGTTCAATAAAATATATATTTTGTCATTTTCTGTTACTTCTTGTATAATTCTTAAAACCAACTTTGCCCTCTTTCTTTTAATTATAGGGAAATGTTGTTCGTGTTTCTAAAAATCGGTTAAATGTCTTATTACGGAATAAAAATACATGAGTTCTGGGCGGGAACCTCAGCGGACTGCACGGCTGTTGTTTTGGATTGTTTTGTTAATTGTTTCTAGTGGACTTTATAATATGAAATCATTGTAATTTAGTGTTAGATATACCCATGTTTATGAACAATGAATGACTAAAATAAACTGTCGTGGTGCGGCTGTAGTGAGATTTACTTAAGAGGGTGGTGGTTCACCTGCGTCGTCTGGATCAAACCAGTGGATTCGTGAGAATTATCGCGAAGGGCTCCGCAGAATCAACGAAATGAACTTCACCATCATTTCGTTGATTTTAGCAAGACTTAGAAAAAGGGCCGGAAAACTCATTTATACTTGATACTGGCTAAATAGGTCACGCGCAAAAGCCATAAAAAAATTTAAAAGTTGCATTAGGGTGAAAGATGTCAAAAAAACTTTGCTTAGCCAATAGCTGGATTCAATCTACCCAGTGATTGGATTAGAGTAGCCGCTACTGGCAATATTTCATGTGTTCATTGGATTATCTCGCTGTGTATTCACAACTATAGTGAAATCGTTTCCAACTAGGAATACGAATTAGTATTAATTGTGATTTAATTGAACTCATTCAATTCTGTATCTGCTGTTATGGCTCACAATAAATTAATATGTTAATTCATAACTAGATACCCACGCATAAGTCTTACACAAGCATGCAAAATTTATGAGAACTAGTTAATGCAGTGGAGAAATAAACGAAACCTTGATTCTTGCTATTTATTCTTGATACAACTAAAATTACATCGGCAGCCATTAGAGTAAGTACAGAACAGACGACGCACACTCGGGCGGAAACAGGAAGTATGCTAGCTTGACATTTGTCAAAGCACAGATAATAAAATAACTCAACACTCCCTCTCAATTTTAAGTTACAATAAATTAAACCTATATATATTTTTTAACAAAATGTTTTAACTAAAAATTGCTACACAAAATAAATTGGTAACTTTTGTAACAATAATATGGCAACACTAGTAAGTGACGTTTAAGACGTCGTGACATAAGTGACATTGACAACTCTAATGTAAACACAATGAAAACAAATATTAATTCAACAAATTAGCACGAAAATAACTATACTTAACATTACACAGTGGTTTTGTCATTATGTCTGATGTATTTTCGCAAGAACTAACGTAACTCACTGTTATTATGTTACGCGACACTATTTCTTTCACGAAGTGAAACTTTATATCAATGTGCTTTGAGTATTTAGTGTTTTCACTGTTCATTATCATTTTTATAGCACTTTGATTGTCCACTTTCAGTTCAACACGGCACTGGTCACTAAAGTCTATTGCCAATCCATGAATAAACAAAAGTTCACTAACACACATGGCTGCAGATATGTACTCCGCTTCGGCTGTACTGAGCGCAACTGACTGCTGCTTCTTTGAAGACCATGCGATCAGGTTACCTTGGTGATAGATAACCATGCCACTGACACTTTTTCTGTCAGTTTTATCACCAGCCCAGTCCGCATCTGAAAATGCTGAAATTAAAGAAAGGTTATTATCTTCTTTCTTCTTATGGTAAGTCAGTTCCATTTCTTTAGTTGCATTTAAATAATGTAATATTCTTTTTGCTGCAGTCCATAAGCTTCTTGTAGGCTTGTCAAGGTATCTACTTAAAAAAGAAGTAGCAAAAGTAATATCTGGCCTGCTTATTGTTGCCAGATAATTTAAGCACTTATGGGAATAAGTTCTCGGTATGGTACATTACTAATCTGTTCTTCTGTTTCAGGTACTTGGAAGCCGCTTTCCATTGGGGTCTTCGCATCTCTGCAGTTCATCATATTAAACTTTATTATTATGTTGTCAATAAAGCGCTTTTGTGATAACTTTATTGTGTTCTCGTTTCTTTGTATTTCAATACCTAAAAAGTTACTTATACTTCCCAAATTTTTTGCTTTAAATTCTTCTTGCAATAGTTTTATGACATTATTTACTTCTTTTTCCTTTCCCATTAACATTATATCATCTACAAATAGTATCAGCCATATATCTTTGCCTATGTATAAGCATATATCATTTTTAGATCTTGTCATATTTATTTTCTTACAAAATGTATCAAAAGTTTTATTCCAACATTTAGGCGATTCTTTTAAACCATATAATGCCTTATTAAGTCTCAAGACTGTCCCTTCCTTGTTACTTTTCACATTTACTCCCTCTGGAACCTTAATGTATACTTCTGTTTCTAGTTTTCCATTCAGAAATGCTGTGGGTATATCCAGTTGATTTATCTTCCAGTCATTGTTTACAGCTTGAGATAAGCCCATCCTTATAGTAGTAATTTTTGCAACTGGGGCGTAAACATAATCTTCTGTTTCTTGTTGGAATCCCCGGGCAACTAGCCTCGCTTTTCGGGTTCCATCCGATTTAGTTTTGAAAATCCACTTTGTATCGATTGTCTTACATCCTTTTGGCAGGTCTGTCTCCGACCAGGTCTCTTGCTCTTCCAATGATTTAATTTCACTCTCTACTGCTCTTTTCCATTCCATACTCTGCTCAATAGCTTCTTTATAAGTTACTGGGTCGCTTTCAGTAGAAAGTAAGCAGTAAGCTTCATATAACTCATAATCATTCAATCGTGCAGGCTTTTTCACTTCCCTGCCATACCTTGTATATACTTTTTGGCTACTAGCTTCTCCGCTTTCAGTTTGGTTTCCATCTTGTCCTCTATCTTCACTATTTGGATCTTCCTGCTCTTTGAGTTACTCTTGAATTGTATCATCTAAAATTGTATCATCTAAAATTTCTCTACTTTCATTCTGAGGTTCCGTTTCATCTATATATCTTATATTTGTTTCATCAAATCTGACATCTCGCGATACAATTATCGAATTTGTTTTAGAGTCCCAAAGCTTATACCCATTTGTAGCATATCCCACCATTCTCGCTGGAGTCGCTCGGCTCGACAGCTTGTCTTGTTTGGGCATGATATGTACCCAAGCTTTACTTCCAAATATCTTTATCTTTTTTAGATCAAATTCCTTATTCATTTCCACAGCGGGTATTTTATCTTGTATGGAAGAACATGGCGAGCGATTTATCAAAAATGTGGCTGTTAGTACAGCATGTCCCCAGAGATGTCTTGGCAAATTGGACTCATCCAATATTGTTCTAGCTTTATCGTAGATGGTTCGATTCATTCTCTCGGCCTTACCATTTTGCTGTGGGGTAAATTTCTGGTTGTACTCAATTTTTATTCCCTTGTTTGTACAAAAATCTTTTAATGTCTTCGCTACAAATTCACCTCCTTGGTCTGACCTAATTCTTTTGACCTTTATATCCATTTGTCTTTCTAATTCCTTAATAAGTATATGTTATCAAATTTGATGTTGCTTCAAACTTGTTCTTTAATAAGTATGTATGGGTGAAATGGCTGTGGTCATCAATAATTGTTTGGAAGTATCTATAACCTTCTTTAGTTGGTACTCTAGTGGGACCTGCGATGTCTGTATGAATAAGTTCACCAATTTTGCTAGATCTAGGCCTCTGTAAGCGTTTCAATGGTAATCGGGTCGCTTTATTTGTCATGCACATGTCACACGGTTCTTTACTGAATGGTAGTCCCAATATAGCCAATTTCTTTCTGCACATGTGACCAAACCGTCGATGCCATAAGTCGATTGTATCTTCTCTTGTTAGTTGACATGTATCAGTATCTTTTTTAATGTTTATTTTTACTTCAAAGGTATATAGCTGTCCCTTTTTTACTCCATAATAATATTCATTTTTATACTTTATTAGTAAGGTACTTTCTCTAAATATAACTTCCATTTTTCTTTCTACCAACTTACTAACAGACATGAGGTTGGTACTCAGTCCTGGTAATATATAAGCTTCAATTTTAATAATTCTGTTGTTGTGGTTGGCTACTAAAATTCCTTTCTGTGTAGCTGTTAACGTCTGTCCATTTGCAATTTTAATATTCAACTTTTGAGGTAAGTCTTCTATATCTGTCATATATTTCACATATTGCTCTTGTATGAAATGCTGAGTAGCTCCGGAGTCCACTATAAAAGAAATAGTGTTGGCCATGTCTTTGGCAGCTAATGCCTGTTCCGACGCTATGAATAGTGGCATGCTTCCCTCTTGTGCGGGATGAGCTGCACCACCTCTACCTCTGGGACTTTTATAGCCCCGTCCTCGACCTCTACTGACCATCCGGCATTCAAAAGACTTGTGACCCTTCCTCTTACACTTATAACAGATAATAACAAATTAAGTGTCTTCCTTCTCACTCGATATTTCTTCTAATCTTCTTACTTCATGGTCAAGTAATTTTGCCCTAACAAATTCCAGTGATAAGTCGGTATTGACAGTTTCGATAGCAGTTATAACATGGTTATATTCCTCTCCTAGACCTGTGAGGAGGTAACAGATTTTATCGCACTCTGCTATCTTTTCATCTGAAACTTCAAGTTCACGAATGATGTTTTCGAATTTTGCAAAATATTCCTCGAGATTGCCACCTTGATGTTTCAAGGTCAATAGTTTTCTTCGTAGAGTGATTTTGGATATCACACTTTTTCTCTGAAATGTGCTTTTCAAAATATCTAGCATTTCTTTAGCAGTAGAACAATCTTTTACTAGGTTCAAATGTCTATCCGTTAGGCATTGTACTATTAAACTTCTTGCCCTTGCATCCATTATTTTCTTACCATCTTCTACTTTTTCTGCCTCCGTTATTTCTTTTAATCCTTTTTCCTCCAACAATGACTGTACTCTGAAGAGCCAATTTCCAAACAATTCAGCTTTTAATTGTGGATAATTATTTGCCGGCGTGGTTGCCATTTTGTAACCTGAAAACGCGCACGGTAAAAACTAAACTTCCCTAGCTAAATCCCTATCTACTAGACATCAATGGCCCATAACCTATGAGAACTAGTTAATGCAGTGGAGAAATAAACGAAACCTTGATTCTTGCTATTTATTCTTGATACAACTAAAATTACATCGGCAGCCATTAGAGTAAGTACAGAACAGACGACGCACACTCGGGCGGAAACAGGAAGTATGCTAGCTTGACATTTGTCAAAGCACAGATAATAAAATAACTCAACAAAATTTACTACACTGATGTCATGTAGCAGTACAAAGAATAAAATTATAAAACTAGTTATAAAATTACCATTTTTTTCATTATTTGTAATTAGTAATAGAATCACAAATCAAGTCAACACTTAGGTCTATCGAGATATTCTGTCACTGAATGAAAACACACATACGATAATAACAGTCTCTACGCGACACATCTCGTTTTAGGAGATTTATTTTACAATGTAGTAAGAAACTAAGATAGAATAGTCATCCTCAAAAATATGATAAATATAATTGTATAGCACTACACGTTTCAAAATAAAACAAAACAAACAAACATGAACTACAAGTAATACGTGCCATATAATCAAATGATAAAAAAGGTTTTCAAATGATTTACAAACACATAACTAAGAAAATAATAGAACTACTGAAACAAAACTCAGGGCAGGACTCGGTTAAATTTTCTTCGCAAATAATATATTTTATTTTCGTCTCCTATGTAATGTAGTACCCCATCTTCTACAAAGAGATACGCAATTATATTAGCAAGGAATTGTTTTCTTACAAATTCAATTTCGTATCGATAAACTTAATGTATTCAACAATCCGCACTTGTGTCGTTCTCGGGCGTTCAACTTTACGGCGAGAGTAAACGGACTGAAATGAATACACGCATGAGAATCACGTTCGCATGTGATGTCTTCAATAACAAGTTGCAAAATAGTGTTTTAGTCCGAGTCCATCGTGGTCTCGAAGCGGTATAAAAACTTAAAGAGTGCTGGTTTCCTCCCTCAATTTATGTGGTGGTAAAATAACTTGCTTTCTATACTAACAATAAATAACAGCCTCCGTGGTCCAGTGGTTAAGGCTTTTGCCTGTAGACCTGGGGGTCGTGGGTTTGATTCCCACGGGAAGCATACTTTGTTTTAGTTATTTCCAGTTTGGTTAGGACATTGCAAGCTTGAATCACCTGATTGTCTGATAATAAAGATGATTCAGACATCTTATCATCATACACCATACTTCTTCTTATTTATAATAAGCTAGAACATAATTATACTGACTTATGAGCTGACAAAAATCATACGTACAAGACGATATTTTCTAACTTAACGCTTTCTAACATAGTAAACATATTTTATTTAATTATTTATTTTCAAAACTATACAAAACAGTGATTAAGATGTTATGGCCATACACAGAAAAAAGGAAAGAAACACATAGTCAACATCGCCCTGAATCTCCGCAAAAATCCTACTTAACAGCATGTGTACATAACGTGCATAATTAGCTTGATTCTATTTCAAACTATAGCAAAAGTATAAATATTTAAAAAATATTTGATAACCATTTATTACGTCAAATTCACAAGAGCCTTTGCTTTAGGTGTTGGAAATAATGACGTTCAAAACTTAAATGAACGAAAACTGTCGCGCGGCGAAGCGTCGTGAGAACAGCTAATAAAGTTAAATTAGAACTAGTTAAGTCGGTAATCAACTAAAGCTCTATACAGCTTTTCATCTAAACTTGCGCTGCTGTCAGCGTGGCTTTAAATTAGACACACCTGCAGAAATTGCTCGACGAGAATTGTGGGCCCCGTATGTTTTAACATTATCATCTTTCTCATTTGAGCAGAACTTGGTCATATCCATAGCTGTGACGTGTGGGGTGTAATATGATTTGACAACGTTTTTACACAACAATACAAAAACAGATGTCTTCACTTTTGCCTAATAGCTCAGGGTGATTTAAAGCTCACATAGGTCAACTCATTTTGATCTTGAAATGCTATAAATAGACAGATACTTGTATATGGAGATATACATGTGCTTGTAACTCATATTAGGTCACTTTTCATTTGGGTCCACAAAGCGATCTCGATATAAACATTGTCAATGAAGTCTGACGGTTGCGTAACAAAGTGCCTTCCACTGCTCGTCGTTTTTCAATTCTAATTTAATCGCGTTCAATAAAGTACACAGTAAGACAGTTAACGTGAAGCTGGAAATACGAAGACAATGAGATCAAGTTAAACAAAGGTGATTTGCGGGTAATGAAAAGTTAGCAAAGAAATCCCCTCGCCTTTCAATCTTAATTGAATTGGGTATCAGTAAAGTTAATGTATTGAGACGCTTCACTTAACTTTACGAAACAGTAAACGTGGAGCGGTACATAATGAATGAGACTGGGGTTATACGGGTGTCGTTCGCGACTGATGAAAAGTAAACAAAGGAATCACGTCGATTACAATATCAATTGAAAAGGCTTGTCTCTTAAAAAATACCATTTTGAAATAATTAATCCGTCTTATAGGTTATTGAAAAATATTATATACGTATTTTTTCTTATTTCAATCGAACAAAAGATGATAAAGATAAAGCGCATCAAAGTCCATTAGCGGGGGCTCATGACGCAACAGGCCGGTAAAAGTGTACCGGAGAGTGACGTCACGCGGATCTTTAAAGGGCTATCTTTATCAATTTTCAATTGTTTGAAAAAATAAAAAATACTTTTTTAATATTATTAATTTTAAATGTTTTTTTTTAGTACACAAGCCTATTGCGTATCAATAAAGTTAATGTATTCGAACTCTTCGCTCAATTTTACGAGACAGTAAACGCGGGGCAGGAAATACGTAGACAATTAGACTTATTAATGTTTCTTGTTTTTTTAATAGGTACCTATCTTTACCATATTACTTAGACTTATGCCATAGCTGAAAAAAAGGGCAGCGTTGGAATGTTTCGGATATCATTATTGCACAGATGATTATTCGAAATGTTATAAATATGCGAAGCAATATAATTTATTATTTGAATCAATCATCAATGTTTAGTATATACAAGAAACATTTTTTGCTCGGATCTCAATAAAACGAGCAATATAAACTCCTCTAAAACCGCTTTCATAAGAGAATTATAAAGCAAAACGTAGGCGGAGCCTTTGTTGTCTTTAATTAGCAAACTTGTTCGAGTATTGTCTATTGACTTGAGTAAAACAATCAAGAAATCAAACGCAGCAGGAACGCGGCTAATGCTGCCCCACCTGATACAACTTTTTAGCCTTCTGGCGATTCACTCAATAAATACGACTCCGTTTGCCCTCGGCTCCTCGAGTTACTAACCATTAAGTTAATGTAACACGTGTACAAACAATTAATTCATTATAGAAAGTAACTGCTACTTTTATAATATTAGGATAGGCGGGAAAAATTGGAAGGAATATAGTAGGATTAAGTCATTACGGAGCAATTTGTGAAGTGTTGTATCTGTAGGTGTCTTACACAGGTATCGTCACAAAACAGCACATGTGCTTTCACCAAGTTTTTCTCTGCCATAGTCAGCTAAGCTAATAAAGTGCAAGCAACAATTTTCTAATAAGTCTCTTCTCCCACTCCTCATCTCACTTTGTGTGGGGTCGAAACAGCATTACATGGAAGAATTTTATACTTTCCATGTTGTCAAAAATTATGGTTTATTTTTACGACTGGCCGCCCGCCTAACGTCAACCCTCCTTGGGAATGCTTTCCTTCTATGGTTTATTCGTGCTTGTCCCTTTAATCACACCTTACGATATCGATAGGACAGAATGGAGTGATTCTGTATTCTAGCCCGGCAACCACACGGCACAAATTTTCTAAGTAGTCAGCCAAAATAATACTTAGCCTTCCCTACTTCCCTTTGATTTCATGAAACAGATCATCTTTAAATAGTTCCATAATAAAACATACGTATCTGCATAATATCGATCTTGTGTCCTCGTGTCTTATATAAAACACCAAGTGAGAGTCAAAATCGCAAACGTATGGTACTACCATATAAAATTAACTACAAAAGACAAAAGAAAACATAACATGTGAGTGAAACCTTTTATTTAGAATTTAAAAAACAAATTGTTTGAATACGGGTCCTATAATTGCTTATTAAAGCGGTAAAAAATATACCTGTTCTGTAAAACTTTCAAGGATCTATCTTTCACAGTTCAATACTAGTCGATATACAGCCTTGTGACAGACGGACAGACGACAGCGCAAGCTTAGTAACAGTGTTCTGTTTTTACACTTTCTGCACAGAATCCTAAAAAAGAAAAGAGTTTACAATCTTAATTTTTAAAAACTTCATCATTACAGCCGTAAAAAGTCCACTGCTGGACAAAGGCCTCTCCCAAGGATACTTCGTTCCATGGGAGGTATTGCCATACTCACCTACTCACCACGCTTGGCAAGCGGGTTGGAAAGCGCAGTTGAGAGGGCTTCTTGTGCTTCCGTCGCTGCTGCCCGTCGAAAGCATTTTAAAGCTGGCGAAAAGGGGAAGGATAGGAATTTGTTGTATTTGGGAGTGGAGATTCTGCTCACTCGGATGAATGGAGAAACAGCAGCAGCAGCTCGTCGGGCCGGGGCACCTACCCCACGACATACCTGCATCCATCGGACAGCGGACAGGCAGTTGAGGATAACATCACTGACGCATACACTTAGTAAACACTTTTACGCATCTCGAAGTGAAATGATTATGTGATTTCAATGCGAAATGTAAAAACTAAGAGGAAATCGTTTAGAAATGTATTTTTCTCAAACATGCTCGGAAATGTAGGCATTATTGTAGTAAAATGAAGCCACGAAGTTTGTAATTCTTGGCTCATCCATTACTTTTCCGGCCTAGGCCAGGAAAGTAAGTATGAAAATTCATTCCTGGCCGCTGCTCAAAACTTTTTAAATAATCTATGTAACCTGCACTATGTAACTTGTCATACAGCCATGGCTACCACATTATAAAAAAATGCACTCATCGACCATATAAATATGAAAATAATTTTATTAAAATGTTGGTATAAAATCAAACAAAAATATAAAAAGAAAAAACGCGGGAAAGTAGATTTTTACGGTATTACATTTTTTGGGTAAAATATGACTGAGCTGTATGGGCTATGTTTCCTTAGCACTAAATGACAATTGCAATTAAAAAAGAAAATAAAGCGGCAATGTACTATTATTTATTTTCGGCGGACTGCAAGGTTGTTGTTTTGGATTGTTTTGCACATAGGTAGATTAAAAAAAAAAATTGCGAGATGTTCTGGCAGATTGCTTCTAGTGGACTTTATAATGTAAAATCGGTGTAATTTGGTGTTATAAATGGCTATGTTTATGAACAATGTGTGATGGTGCAGCTGTGGTGCGGATTTAGAGATTTACATAGCGGGCTGATGGTCGCTCGCGTTACTGCGTCGTCTATGATCAAACCAGAGGATTCGTGAAAAATTACTCCAGAAGCTCCGTTGAATCAACGAAATGAATTTATATCATCATTTTTTTGATAAAAAGTTGAAAAATATGAAGGTCTAAAAGGGGTAGAACACCAAATGCCGTAAAACAAATATGAAAATAAAAATGTACTTCCTTTTATCGTTTTGTTTATATTATACTTATTTATTCCCAGTAGTACCTTCGTCTTTCATTATTTCCTCGCATTTATTGAGAAAAGCACAATACATGCCTTTGCCGGGAATCGGCTTGCCGGACTCGTATTTATTGCCAAGGCCTCGCTAACGCTCGGCCTTAAAAACTCTACTCGTCCGGCAATCCCTTACTTCCCGGCCCCTGCAGTAATGTACTATTACAGTCATCAATCTTCATTTACGGTAGCACTATTATACGTCATATTTTCGCCACTGTCTCCAACGTTTCAGAGAACAGTAAAATTCTGCTAACTTCGTGTTAATTATCACCTCCATTTCGAGAGCTATTTATTAATTAAAACGAGCGCTGCCGAGACTGCGTATTACCGAGAATTCCATTGCAACCGCGAGGGGAGGATGCGGTTTGTGATACAGATATTGAAGAAAGATGCTTTGAGAAATTATTAGTACCTTCTGTAAACACAGCTTACCTTGAATTTATTGGCATTAAAATTAACATTCCTTTTTTTAATGGTTTCAGACTCCGTGAGCCAATACTGCGTACATCCGGAACGTTATCAATAAATATTGCAGGCGGTTCTTTGTATAGTTCGTATAGTTACTTTGTATAGTCAACTTAGTCTACCTGCGACCATGAAAACTATAAAGCTTTCGAAACGTTAGGTGTAAAAATAATGTAATATACGCGATAATACCGTATTAAAGTGACTTTATTTAAATTTCTTTTTTTAACTTTACGTTATAAAGAGGGAAAATCCTAACTAAAACATAATTTTGTTTATTTGTTTGTGATGCTTTCACACCCTAAATGCTCAACCGATCATCGTGAAAATTTGCGTAAGACTGGCGTACGGAGAAGGCCCAAGGCGGAGGGAAGCAATCATCCCGAAAAAAGTATTATTCCCAAGGGATCGACATTAACGCTAGCTGAGCTGCGGGCAAAAGCTAGTCCATACTTATATTATAGATACGAAAGTGTTTGTTTTTTACGCTTTCACGCCTTAATTACTGAACCGATCATCATGAACTTTTGCATACCCGTTGTACAGATAAAAACATAGGGTATATTTTGTCCTGAGAAAAAGTACTGTTCCCAAGAGATCGATATTAACGCGAGCGGAGCTGCGGGCAAAAGCTTGTACACAATAAAACTAAGCTGCCCCCGGGCTCTAAAGCACTACAGATAACACAGGAACATGCGCTGAAGGACACTGGACTGTCGGCTGTGGATGCAATCGGGAACACGTTTAAATAAGATCATCACCATCATTACAGCCACAAAAAGTCCACTGCTGGACAAGGGACTCTCGCAAGGATTCCTCGTTCCATGAAACGATATTATCATACTCACCACTTTTGGCTGGCGGATTGGCAAGCGCAGCTTTTTTAGCTTCTTGTGCTTTCGACGCTGCTACCTATCGTAAGCATTTTAAGCTGGGGAAGGATAGGAATTTGTTGTATTTGGGATGGGAATGAGTAGTATTCCAATAGAATATACTACTCACGCGGGTGAATGCGGGAAAAGAAAGTAGCCAAAGGGAAGGCCGGCCGCGCGTTCCCGATGCCATACCTGCCACCACCGCACAGACAGTGGAGGATGACAGCCCTGACCATCGGAGATAAGATAGAGAGAGAAAAAAACAAAGCTGTTCCTACTATATATAGAACCACATCCGCCATATATTTTATTATATCTCAATAAACGAATGTATTATAAATGTTCCTTTACCGTAGAAACTGAATGAATGTTTGCATTACGTGCGTGACAGTGAAATATTACGTATTTACCAATGAACCTTCGAACCTCATCGTTCGCTTTATCCAAAGCGATCCCATTCGTCACACACGATGCCGACACCATCGCGCAGGCAATTCTAGTAAGTGTCACCGTCGCGAGCTGTCAAATGTAAGTGAAAAATGCACGAGTAACTGGAACAAGAGATACATGTAGCGCAGCCCGCAACTATAATGCTTCCGGCATCCTGAGCCATCGCCAACTTCAGATTAGTAGAGTACTCGAGTATGGTGCAAAAGTTTATAGAACATTCAAGTCTGCCAACATATGTACTGCTGCAAGATGCTCAGAATGGTGTATCATAGAACAGTAAAGTAAATAAAATGATAATTAAAAAACCGGCCAAGTGCGAGTCGGAATAGCTCGTCGTCTCGGTTGCGTTTAAAATTAAAATTAATAGATATATATTTTTTTCATATGATGTATCTTGAAATGTATGCTTTTCGTATTTTCCTTTATCTGTGCTATAAGACGTTCACTGGAAATACCCGGTAGCTTTTGATTCCCTTGCGATTGTCGAAAATTTTTTGGCTTAGAAGTTTGATTTTTTCGCAGCTCCAAGGGACAGTAGGCGTAGTAGAGTATTTGATATGAATTTCAGCTTGATACCTCGTTCGCCTAAGATCGTTCGTACCTAAGATACGTCTTCTTGAGAACTTGAAATGATAAATTATACTATTTTAAGACAAGAACACAATAAAGAAATCGTTCACAAATATGTATGATAAATAAGATTAATATAATAAGATAAAATTAATATAATAAAACGCTTTAGAGGTTTTTTGTTTTTCAATTTATTTATATGTGTCATCTTATAGGGCAATTGAATATAAATCTTATAGCCTTACATACATATGAATATAAAGTAAAAACTTAAAATCTACAGCACACGTTGAGTCTCCGACGTGTTGCCTGCCGTCGTGGTTTTAGATATCGTCCTACGAAACCAGCAATACGTCTCTCTCTCTTCAGCCAACATTTTGCCTCCATGAAGATTGCCAGCTTCTTAGCTGAGACCCGCAACACAAACGATGCTGAGTTCACGTCGTAATTATTTGTATTATTTTATATAGACTGTTCTGTAACAATGTTTTGCTTTAACTGAAGCGGGTAGTCCGAAATGCAATTGAAGTACAAGCTCAAAGATACATGATAAATTCTGGATCTTTTTTTATAGCGCTTTCAATAAGTAAAAATACTTTCCTTTCTTCGGAGACGTACCAATTACTCATTAGAGTAGATAGTATTTTTACACCATTTTGGACTCCATTGTTTCTTAACATAAATAATTTCTTATCACACTAACAAAGAATAAAAATACTTAGTTGAGAGTCGAGTTCTCACGCGAGCAATGTGAACAGTCCGCGAACCTTAGTGCAGAGCTTACCGAGAACACGCCACTGATGAATGTGGATTAGGCTGCGGTTACTGTACTAACTTTATCTTCCGGAGCACTAGCTCTTGTAAACTAAGAGAAAAAAATGGTTGTCAATAAATTCGGTTTACGGACAATATTTTTACGTAATAACGGTGGAAGAGAGATAGATGCGTCAAATCGCGTCAAAAAAGCATTTGCCCGCGACTCCGCTTGCTCCCCGGGGAACAGAACATATTTATGAACGGTATCCTATGCCTTTTCCCGTATCCCAGATAACGTATATGCAAAGTTTTATTATAAAATACAAACAAATAAACAATCAAACTTACTTTTCCATTCATGATATTTATGTGAAGTATATTTTTTATAAGTTACAGTAACTGTAACTAATACTCCCTAGTTCCGATCTCTTATATTGCAATATTTAATGCTACAGTTCTGGTTATATTTTATTGTACAATCGCATAACCTCGCCTCGAGCGCCGCGTATTGGAGCATCGCTGCAAACTAATATCAAAGCTCAGTAACACTCGGGGAACTTTAGCCCGGTCCTAGGACGCGATTGCGTTACTGGCTTGTTTCTGCAAATCGCTGTTTGCCTCGAATTAGGACTAACACACGTGCATGGTCGGAAATTAGATTTGTACTTCTAATTCTGTTTCTATGAAAATACTTGCACCTCAAATGTAAAAGAGTTCATGAGAATTTTATTTTACTACTAGCTTTCGCCCGCGGCTCCGCCCACGTTAATATCGATCCCTCGGGAATAGTATTTTTTCCCGGGATAAAAGGTAGCCTATGTCCTTCTCCGTACTCCAGAGAACTTGTATGCAAAATTTCATGATGATCGGTTCAGTAGTTACGGCGTGAAAGCGTAACAAACAAACAAACAAATAAACAAACAAAGAAACAAACAAACTCACTTTCGCATTTATAATATTAGTTAGGATAGAAAAGACGATGTGATGTTACTTATACTTAGACATTTGTATCCTTCTTTACGTGCCCATATAAAAAATATACAAAGTATCACGTCCTTTTCCCTTGCAGGGTAGACAGAGTCTAAGTCTATATGGCAGATGAAAATTGAAGACCATAAAATTATCTATAAAAAAATTATTGATACTTTTATCCCACAAGTCACCGTTTTTGAGTTGTATCGATTCAAAACGTTGTAGGTATAGTTTTTTGAATCTTTTTGAATCGTTATATCTAAAAAACGGTGGCTCGGAGGACAAAGGTATTGATACATTTTTGTAGATAATTTTTTGTTCTACAATTTTTCTCTGAGGTATTTTGATGTTAAAACTTACCGTTTTGCTGAAAATCACCAATTTTTTTTACCTTTGATCTGGAATATTTTTTTCCATACAGGGTAAGCCATAAATTTAAAATTAAAACTTTCCAATTTTATTTTTAATTTTAAATTTTTATTTTTAATGATAAATGTACAGACACCTTGAGCCTCTTTTCAGTAAACAGGTGTTAGAAAGAAAGTTATTTATTTTTCGAATATTGAAAGAATTGTAGTGTCATAAAAACTGTGTTTTATTTGATTTACAGTTTACCTTGCGGTCTAAACATATTCGAAGTTATACGTCAAACAAACAGCAGTAGAAATCGAAAGGTAGGTATTTATGTAGTGTTATAAATATATAGAATATAGTGATGTTTTCTAAAGGGTCACCATAGCGGCTTCTGAAATAACTGTAAACAACAAACAAGTTATCCGACGTCCGCTAACCTACATGTGGCATCACTCATTGAGAGTCTGACTACAAATTACATAATCTATACATACAACGCTTCCGCCGACTGAATATCAGATTTGAAGTCTGCTGCTGGCAACCCGAAAGTACACTAAAGAGGTATATGGAGTCTCACTCACTCGGGATTCAGTTGTACCACCATTTAACTTTATTATTTCTATATTTAATATTAGCGACGCGCCCCGACTTCACTCGGGTTCAATGCTTTTTTTTATGACATATGACGACAATCGAGCATGCGGTTCACCTGATGGTAAGTGATCACCGCTGCCCATAGACAACTGCAACACCTGGGGTGTGACAACAGCGTTGCCAGCCTTGTAAGAAAACATAGACTCGTTTTTTTGAAGGTTTCAATGTCGTATCGATTCTAATATAATAGTAGTTTAAAAAATCTAACGCTTAGATCCTAGACTATTATAAAGCTTAGACTATTATATACAGTGGAAGCGACTGCATTTCATACTATGCAAAGAAGAGTAAGAAGTATAGCATTGAGGACGAGGTGATGTAGCTATCTATATTTCGGTTCCGTTTTCTACCGATACGTTCACCTACACGCCAAACGTGATATTCGAACAGTACAAATTTGTAATCCTTACTAATATTATAAATGCGAAAGTGAGTTTGTTTGTTTGTTTGTTACGCTTTCACGTTGTAACTACTGCACCGATCGTCATGAAATTTTGCATACGAGTTCTCTGGAGTACGGAGAAGGGCATAGGCTACCGTTTATCCCGGGAAAAAGTACTATTCCCGAGGGATCGACATTGACGCGGGCGGAGCCGCGGGCGAAAGCTAGTATGTGATATAAAAGTAAATAAAAACTTCTAAAGGTAAAAGAAGAATGCTTATAACGTATGACACGGTAAAGATAGGCTAGTGTTACTGCAGTTTCCAATCAATTTAAGTTCCATTTCTGTATTCTCAACATTTTACGCGTAAGTTAGTAAAGTAAAATGTAATCAATCTTGCCATCAGACCTGAGGGTTGATTGATGATGTGCGGGTAATTTGACGCCTTATAACGCGAACTAAGATTAACTAACCTTTGCTTACGGTTTAGTTTGAACGATCTCCTGATTTACATCTAACGCCAACTTTGATGACGTTTACGTGGCTAAACTAATTCATTACTTTGTAAGTTATTATGTATGGCTAGCTCCGTGGCGCAGCGGTCAACACGCCAGCCCGGGACACGAGAGTGCCCGGGTTTGATCCCCGGCCAGGTCAAGATGGAAAATGATCTTTTTCAGATTGGCCTGGGTCTTGAATGTATATCTATATATGTATTTGTTATAAAAAATAGTATCGTTGAGTTAGTATCCCATAACACAAGTCTCGAACTTACTTTGGAGCTAGCTCAATCTGTGTGATTTGTCCGTATATATTTATTATTATTATTATTTATTTTCTTTGCTAAATTCACTTAATAAGAATTAACATGCTAATAAAAATGTAACATACATGCCCAGGTTTAAACTGTGTGTAATAAAGAGTATTTTATTTATAACACATATTGTAAACATGCCAAACCTCACACTACAAATGTTAAATGGTTAACCTGTACTGTATGATGGACAGGACAGGCCTAGCCTAGTGCAGTAATCATCACCACATCATACAAATGATACACTGTTACAATGTTTATATTGTCATTAATAATAAAAGCTGTATTTTTTAAATGTAATTGAGACATAAGTTACAATGTTTTAGGCCTTCCATTCAAACTGAACGATGAAAATTTTTCTATAGACGGTCTAACCTTTTATTGGTATTTTGCAATACCTACCTTTTTTATTTCATAGGTAAGTTGTGTGTTATAAGTACACACCTCACTGTCAATATTGCAAATTTAAACAGACAGAACAGACTGTTTTTATTTTTTAATCCCAGACATACAATTCCATACGGAAAATCTTCATAAAAAGAAACGACGATTATGAGAGGAATAAATTATGACCAATAAAAACACAACTTGCGAAATCCATTTCCCAAAATACGTAATGTATGCGGTACATTAAATGTACCTACAAACATTTTCCTAGAAGTTATTGCACCAAGACTAAACAACGTCCTCTTTTACAACTGCAGCGTGCGTTTCAAACTGACAGTCACCGTCGGCGCAGTCTCTTAGCGCCTGAAACGCATCCATCAGCAGCGTGTTCACACGATTAACTTCCTTCTGCAAACCTTCACGACGTAGTTGAAGGGTAGAGTTCAAATTGGTAGAGTGTGGCTGTCGCGTTCATCGAATCAAGTAACCCGGTGTTGATTTAAGGCAAATAAATAGATTCGTCAAAATTTGGGCCTACAAAAAATTTTGCTTATGTAGGCCCATATTCTGAGAGTTTATTAATGCAATCAATAAAATCATTTCTATTTATATTAGAAAACAACAACAATACACTCTATATGAGTATAAATTGACGTGCTGGAGACTACTCCAATCATGTCATGATACACTTTATCATCTCTACAACTCTCAAATACACACAGCAACCGTAGGCTGTGGAACTGGCAGCATCAGCAAAACCTATGATACATGTGTATGATACAGAACGTGCTTTGCTTAAATTTATGTAGCGTGGTATTAAAATTGTTGACATAGATAGCAAATTATTAAAAAATTCACGCCATGCTCTAAGTAAATCGTCCGCAGGTTGTTTATCCCAGCCGATATGTGCTTGCCAAAGTTTTTTCATAATGACCTTAGCAGTTACCACCACATAATGTATGATACAGAGATTACAGTAAAAGTGTTCTTTCTCAAATTATGTGAAATAGGATTGAACATATTTTTAGACATGAATTCAACAGAATTAAATTATTCACCCAATATTATATAACCATATTATTTATATCAATCAATTTTACCGTTACCGCGGAATTTAGAAACAGGAAAATATGAACCCTTACAACTTTCTCTTTTACGTATATGAGTCTGTCCTACTCGGACGGAGTTCGGCGGCGGCACCGCCATGGTAGAAACCAAGGTATTAGCGTGCTCATATACTCGCCAGATCTGAACACGGTGCCGTCTTTATGCGCACCGTCGCGGATTCCCACCACATTTGTCGCATTCGCTTCACTTGCATGTAACAACGCGGAATGGTGACATTTACCTGCGATGTCTGCGCGATGTGACGTCATCGTTCGGAATAGCGGAGATTGACTACGGTTCGGGACCGTTTGTCGAAGTCATCTTATTCTATCCAAAGATTACGTATTTCCGATTCACTGGAGATGGTTTCTATTCTAGATGAGACATAAATGTATTTTCTTTTATGGTAGAGCCATGTCATAGCATGGTTGTCGTAGTAGTTACACTGCCTATTTTGCCGCCCTATCAATAAAAGGCCGTTAAGTGATAAAACAACTTTTTGAGTTATGGACAAAAAAGCGGGAAACTAAAATTTCTACATATTTTGACAACATAGCGTAATGTTTTCAGCTGATAATAAACAAACATAATTGGCACTTTCAATATCTGTAGACATTTTTTTAGTACGTTATCTAGTATTTTTTTTATTAACCTTTTTGTTTTTTAGCGCTGTAAATAAAAATAATAACTAATAATTCTACAACAGTAAAAGACGGCTAGCTGAAGCGTAACTGTGTTTTAGATTTGGATATTATTATAACTGTATGTATGTAGTCTTACCAATAGCAGTTAGGTAAAATAACAAAACTAAACAACGGCTAAGCTACTTAACCGTTTTTTTGAATTGTAACTTGTAAAATTTGACAGTAGAACAACTTCAAAATTAAACGTTAACCAACTTTAACTGCTTTACTTATTTTTTATCCAATGAGAAATACTATATTTTACTAAATTAGAAAATACTTTTTGAAATGTAATCCAAATTAACTGTGTTTTAGAGTAGCAATATAAAGCCGAAATGTAAATGCATTAAGTTAAATAGACGGCCAAGTCAAAACTTGGTATATTGTGATTTCTTAACCAAAGTAATTTGGAAACGAGTTTTATTGATTAAAATGAAAATTATAATTATTTTTTTTCTACTTTTTTCATAATTGTGTAATAAATTAATATAATATGAATAATATTAAGTCCTTACATATGAAATTGATGTTTTATATGGAAAAAGCAAAACTATTTTTTAACAGTTTTTATTTTTGCCTTTTTATAGACAGTTCATTCATTTCTTAGCTGAAAAAAATTGCGGGGGCGAGAATCAATAAAATCTCTGAAGGCGTTTTAGTCTGCCTCATCTGAATAGATTTTTTACAGTTAAGAAATTATCCAAATTCCGAAAGGTGGTACATAATCGGTAGGAGCAAGGTCTGGGGAGTACAATGGGTGACGAAGACATTCCAGTCCTAGCTCCTCTAGTTTCGCCACTGTCTGTTGTGCAGTGCAGGACAACGTTAGTGTCTAACGTTGTCCTAAAGCAGCAGGGGGCTATATATAGCCCACTGCTGCACCGAAATTGGTGACAATTTCGGTTGTTTACCGGCTAGCTTTTTCCATCATCGTTTTCAATTGAAGGCAATACAGATCTGCCGTAATCGTCTGACCAGATCTTAGGAAACTGAAGTGGATGAAACCAACGCTGGTCTACCAGACATTAACCAGTACCTTTTTTGAGTAAACTTTCGCTTAGGGCAGGATTTGGCCAGTTCTCCTGGGTTTAACCACTGTGATGAGCATTTCCGATTATCGTATAGGATCCACTTTTCATCACAAATAATGATACGATCCAAAATCCCCTCATTATTTTGACGGTTGAGTATCGTGACGCAGCAGGCGACGTGTGTTTGTTGATTTGCTTCACTTAGTTCATGCGGCCACCATTTCTACATCATTTTCACTTTTCCAATTTGTTTCAAATAGTTTAATCTTACATCGAACCCTGCAGTTATCTCTGACGTGGTTTGAGTTGGATACGCTTCCACGATCACTTTCAACGGCCATCCACGAGGTTTGTTTTGGTGGTGGAGCAAATTTCCTGAATTAAAGCTGTGTTTTCGTTTTCGGTGGCTTCTCCGTACACATATTTAACCCTTAGAGCTGTTTCAGCTGCTTTAGCGTTATAATGAAACTCTTATTCGAAAATAATGCGATATTTTAAGAATAGCAAAATTACAAAGCGCAATAACAAATGAATTGGCACATTTGAACACAAAAAAAAAGCTTAAAATTGAAATAATTTTGAATTTGGAGTTCCTAAACAAAAGTAGGATTTTAGAAATCAGAGTGGCCAGTTCGTTAAATCGTCAATTTCATAATATGTAAGGACTATTATATTAAATATAATAGTCCTTACATATTATGAAATAAATAAATTTTATTTATCTCTGAACTAAGTTTTCAAAAGATACTCGTAATAACATTATTATTACGAGTATTTTGTGATAATTAAGTTGAACATTTTTTAGAACATTTAATGTTACATCCAGGTTTGAAATTATATGTCAATATCTTCTGTTGTTTTCTCTCTCTTTAGAATTTAGTAATTATTACATTAACGACTTGTTTTTTTCTATTACCTAGTAATTTCTAATGAAGATGCAGAAATTTCTGGCTGTTCTGTGTCTTTATTAATTCATTTATTTAATCTTTATTATACAAATACAATGTAAATGCACCATAGGTGAACTTAATGCTAAAAGCATTATCTGATAGTCAACCTTTGGGTTATGCAGAGAATTTAATGTGGGTGTAAAATAAAAGATTCTAACATAGTAACATTAATACAATTACATACCTATAAATATACATAAACATAATAAACAAATACATATATATACAATTCATATATAAAAACATACCTAATAAATAAGTTTGTAAGATGCAGCAATCATTAGATGGTTGTTGTTTGGGCGAGAAAAATATCAAATACTAAGGTCTTGAAGTCTGTTATAGCTAGTTCTGTTTGTTGGGTGGTAGGATGGACGTTTGTCGGTTGTTTTTTATTACATCTGACCCACGATGACCCGACAGCACGTCCTAACTAATATTTGGTAAACATAGCGGCGGCGGCCGGGGCGCGGGTCGGTGCAGGAGCCGCTGAAGTTAGCCGTTTTTAAGTATAGTAATACCACTTAGCCGTTTTATTGTATTGTCTTACTCAATTATTTTTTTCGGTTTGTCGTTATAAAAAGACGGTGACTGTTTTATAGAAAAAGATTTTACTATAATTTTAAGATTACTTCCAATAGCGTAACGTTTAAAAGCCTTTGACCGTTTTTAGGATAGTTACTGCAAATAAAACCGTTTTTAAGCGTAGTAGTCAGTAAAGAAAACTAAGTTTTCGGGTTTGGTCAACAAAGGTTATAGGCCTTTATACTTGTTATAGTGTTGTAGAGTCAGTTTGCTGTTTTTAAGTATTGCAACATCAAAAGAATTGTCTACTTAACGGTGTACGCGATGACCGTATCTGCATGACTAATAAAGATAGAAAATCGTGGCATAGATCAGTCGATAGAGAAAAATTTGCTCTTTCACGCTGTGTATAAAAGTCAAAATCGCCTAAATGTCACTTAACGGCCTTTTAGTAATAGGACGGCAGTATTTTCACCATACAAATAATATAATACACAACGAACTAAAGGCCTTGTTAGCTTATTGATCAATGCATAAGTCATCCAACCAAGATGTCCGTCCTTCTTCGTTGGCAGACTGTTGCGAAATTAAAATCTTATTTTTTACAGTTTACGCGGTTCTGAGTATATAATGATTTATTGATTCCGTCAAATTCACGACTTTATCACCACGCACGCTTTTATCAAAATATTGTATTGTCATCGGTCCTTGATAAGTATACAAAATTTTGATTAAATCTTACCATTCAAAGTGGGTCCAAATTGAGTTTAAAGAAGTCGGTAACCAACAAACAAATCAACAAATATTTTTTGGTCGTTTTACAAGCAAGCAAACATACAGAAAGAGCTAAGCGTGTAAAAACAAAGTTAACTGGCAGCAAAACCACAATGTCATTAAATTTTCCCTTCACTCTTACATATCTAATTAATTAAAAGAGAGAATCTTGTCTAAATATTATTGGTTTTGTAATTGTTTTCCGTTCAGGAAACAATAGAAGTTTGTTATGAAAGATAACAAAGATTCCGTCTTTGCAATCCTTTCCCGCGGAAGTCTTTATGTGTGAGCGTCCTCGATGGCGTTATGAGAGGGATATTTTGAGACACATTGACGAAGTTAAGACGATCAAGTTGCTGAATCACGTCACTCGCTTGACACAATGTTCGGTGCACGCTGTCCGCTAAATTAGCCTACAGCAGGTCGCAACAAAGCCTGTGCTGTGGTGCATTACAGCCCAAGTTTCTTCTGCTTAACAATATATTAGTTATACACTCTAGCTGACATGTCAAAGAACAACAATACTGGTCAAGTGTGAGTTGCATTAGAAACCATACTATTGGTTCGGTATCAATTTTAACTACAACCCCCATATAAGAAACGTGGCTTACGTTTCTTATATGGGGACTATGTTGTATATGTATAACGTTTTATAAATGTTACACTAACATTTATACAACGTTTACAAAGTACACGTTATTGTAAAATAAGCTTTATTTCAACTGTTAAAAGGTTTGTAAGTGTCTTCTTCTTAAATCTGCAAAAAAAAGGCACTTACCCTCGCGATTAAATTTCCGGGAATTCATGGTAAGGCTCAGTTTCGGCGCTTGTAATTAAAAATAAATACCTTTGAAAATGGCGGTAATAATTAACAAGAATTTTATTGTTCCTTCAAGACGTTTGGGGACAGTGTCTAAAATATAATTTAAACTGCCCAAGTGCAAGTAGGACTCGCGCGCGGAGGGTTCTGTACAAAGAAAGGTATTTATTAGATGTCACTAAAAAATTACAAATTTTTTGATAAAGTCTTCGAGCTCGGGTTAGCTAGAGCATGCTCACTCAAACGTTCACACTGGTAGCGGTGTTGTGTGTCGGGTCGTTGAATTCCCTCTGATATGGTTGAGTTCAATGATGGGTGATCCATGCGTCAACTCGTGAACGGGTGCTGCTAGAGGGGACAGGTCTGCTCGGCCTCTTTGAGACTACTGTGTATAATGGAATAATATGTTCCAAAAACAACATGTTATATACATGAAAATATACATAAAAATTTTAACCATTACTAGAATTGAAAAAATATGATAAATGTTAAATTTGATGATAAATGATAAAGATAGATGATATACATATAATTAAAAAGCCCTTCAGGCGAGAAGGTGACCAATACTGTTGAAAACAGTTTTTTTTTGCGTTTCTTATCTGCAGTGGTCGGTTCTGAAACGCTTATAGTCTGTACGCGTTATGTAGCTTTTGCACATTAATTAATAATAAAAATATTACTACATAAGATCCTTTAAAATGTGATTTGACGCGGAAAAGACGTGCGTGCAAAGGCCTATTTTCTTAATAAACGTTTTGATTTAGATTTTTTGATTGTATAAAATGGAACACAATTGCATGTATATTAAAACTCATGACTGAATCATCATCCACATCTGAGCGTTTTTCTGGTTGCATCCTCAGCTCTGATACGTTGTAACTCAAGGTCCTCTATTATGACAGAATTTATTGAGCATCAGGTGAGATGGAAGTCATAGGCATTTGTCCTCCACCTCACCTGATGCTATTTAATACATAAAAAAAATTATGTTTTTTCGGCTGACCGTCTCCTTGACTTGGAAAAGAGTCAACTTGCAGTGTACATATTTTGTGCAAAATAAAGGAAAAACTTACAGCACCATATAATTTCACGGCTAATAACAGGCTTAACAATGTGAAAAGTTCAAGAAAAAAGCTTTTAACAGATAAACAAACAAATAAACGACAAGCGTTCTTTTACCTTTTGAAATACGGAATCCCAATAAATGTGGTCGAAGAAGAAGGCTTTCTTTTAGAGCTGCCGTGAATGAAGATTGATGACAGAAGGCGTCTCTAAAAGGTTGCTACTTACTTTTTACGCATTCGTCATCAAGTTTATTCAGTTTACTAAGGTTCCTGGGCTTTCTTTTCTTATTTCTAAGGTACAATATGTCAATGGATACTAGAATTACTGATAGGTTAAAATGAATTAACGTTTTTTAAAATTATTGTAACGTTGCTGCATGCCACCGGCATGCTGCAACGTTGCTGGTTTATAAGAAGCCAATCCAAGACACGGAGTGACCGGGTTCGATCCCCGGCCAGGTCAAGATGGAAAATGATCTTTTTCAGATTGGCCTGGGTCTTGGATGTTTATCTATATATGTATTTGTTATAAAATATAGTATCGTTGAGTTAGTATCCCATAACACAAGTCTCGAACTTACTTTGGGGCTAGCTCAATCTGTGTGATTTGTCCGTATATATTTATTTATTTAATTTATTTATTTTAATTTATTTAAATTATAATTAAACACATATAGTACTCGATTAACTATATATTGGATTAGTAATATAAATTAACCTTACAGAAACTTTTGCATGGGTTAATTTTTATTTCCATTTTTTGTATCCACAACGTTTTTCTAATATAAGTACTCATATTAAATTAAAAAATAAGATGTGGTGAAAGATTTTCTACGCGAGCCATGTTCGAACCAGTGAAGCATGTTCCAACCATGTTCGAACAGCGCTCTGAAAATTGAGCTACCGCGCTTTAAACCTGGACGTAGAAAATCGCCACCACATCCCATCTTCCTTGTTCTTAACACAACTACCCCACATTACAAGTGAGGTATTTGATTTAACTCATTTAATAATGAAGTTGGAACCAACTAGTATGTAGAAAGGCATACAATATTTTTTTTGCAAAGGCAGTCATTATTTATCTTAGAAATAGGAAAAGAATACCCAGGAAGAAAAAATATGTTAAATACCATACACAACACGTTTATATATTGCTGATTTTAAAAATTTGTTGATGAGATTATACAGTAAGGCTAGGTGTAGCAAAAATTGCTCGATTAACTAACAACGTGCACATGTACGAACCTGTACAAAGACACCGGGGTGTGCATGGTCGATTGACCGTGTCACCTACATGAAACGATGACCGGGAATGTGCTCCACATTAATAAATACACATATTACGTCTTTACTCCTTACGGCCATGACACCGAAATGTTACGTTAAAGTGTTTGCGGGCGAATAGGTGGAAAACAGAATCAAAATAGTAATACGCTGCTAGTCGCATCGCCTGTTGACATGGTTCCTTAGATTTCGCCCATTCCCTGCGCAAGTAAAAGCAGCTAGTACGTTCAACGTTTTTAAGGAACCAAAGGGTAAAAACGGAACCGTATTTTCAAACCTCCGATGTCTGTCCGTCCGTTAGACACGGGAATATATTTCTTTAACCGTGATAGGTAAAGATTTGAAATGTTCGAAGAATGTGTATATCTTTTGCCGTTATAACATCAAATGATAAAATCAATAGCAGATTAAGTTACAAGCGAGTTATATTAATCTTTATAATCAGAATTCAAATGCAGTAGCCGGCCGAAATTACTAAACTCATGAGCCTATAAGACAAGTGAGGCATGAGCAGAGATTTCTTTCTTCCAGACTTAAAAACCAGAGAGAAAAAATAATACAATAAGACTTTTTATAAGCCTGAAGCATACCTAACAATAGTCGGTGCCAACAGAAATAAAACATCTGCAGATATTGAGTAACATATTCAAGAGATACCGAGGTGCCGGCGGTTACGGCGCGTCGTAAAACACAGGAACAGCAGTCGGAATCGGCGCATCGCAAAATGGGGTTGTCGCAGCACGGGCACTTCGCAGAATGTACGCTCAGGACAAGCTAGGGCTCTAAAAAGCAGGAATGCAACATAATTATACTTATATTGCATTTCTGCAATATAAGTGATACGAGGTGCATAATATGCTTTTCTTTTAACTACTATAAAAAATTAATAATGTAAAATAAGTGTTCAATGAAACCTATATTTTATAAACGTTTTGAATTTTGAAAAGTATGTGAAAACTAAAACTGAAGAGAAATTACAATTAGTGAACATTTGTTTTACACTTCCGTTTTTTTTTCTTTATGGCCAGCCAAGCAATACGGCCGTCTGGTTGGCTAACCTTTTTTGTGACATGTGACATCGCGATTTTAAAAAAATCTAAGCTTGTACAGCTTAGATTTCCATATTTTTATACTGCTCTAGAGCGGCAAAGTTCATGCTAAATATAAAGTGCAGTTATGATAGAATTGCGGCAATAAAAATATACCTTACTAGCTTTCGCCCGCGGTTCCCCCGCGTTAATGTCGGTCCCTCGGGAATAGTACTTTTTCCCGGGATAAAAGGTAGCCTATGTCCTTCTCCGTACTCGAGAGAACTTGTATGCAAAATTTCATGATGATCGGTTCAGTAGTCACGGCGTGAAAGCGTAACAAACAAACAAACTCAGTTTCGCATTTATAATATTAGTTAGGATGTCAAAAACATTACACTAATTATGAGGTACATAGTCGAGCGTGTTAAAATGGATTATTTTTTCCTATGGCTGTTTTTAGGGTTCCGTACCTGAAAAGGCAAAACGGAACCCTCATAGGATCACTTTGTTGTCCGTCTGTCTGTCAAGACCCTTCACTCAGGAAGGCGTCGAGGTATCAAGCTGAAATTCATATCAAATTTTAAGTTGACCTGAGTAGGTCTACTGTCCCTTGGAGCTGTGAAAATATTTGTCCGTATATATTATATTTTGCCAGGCATATTACGAAAAATGTTAACTTTGCCCAAAGTGCTCATTTAGAACTATAGCTTCTCCCGACTTTTTTGACAATATGCGAAATACGCGTTCTGCGTTAAACCAAAAAAATCCAATCGTAAAATATCCGCAGTCGCTTTACGAACTTGTTATTGATCATAACATCCATAAAGGAGATGAAAACATCAAGGATTGTATGTAAATTCACACGGAAAATACTCGGTCGGGCACCTAAAATGGTATCGAACCAAAAGATACATCTTGTCTAATGAGTGGTTTCGTAGTTTATTCTCAGTAGTATGAAGCTTAAAATAATAAGGAGGTTTGGCGTTAGGCAGGCGGTTCGCCGTAAAAAACGATGTCAAATCATATGACAGCATGAATGCTGTCATGATAGCGGGCCCCGGGCTGCGACCCGTTGTGACGCGTCGGAGCCTGGGGTCCGCTAGGACCGCTTATGGTTGAGGATGTAACCGAGAATAAGCTCATAAGTGATAGAATTCTAGACTAAATTGACAAGAACTACATACCAGTGCAGTGACTAGGACGCTGTCAGCTGTACTTGGGTTGTAAGTAAAGGTACTATTCCATTATCGTTTCCTTTCCTATCCTCAACCCAGCGTGGGTTGGGGATAGGAAAGGAAACGACAATCGTGACAATACATCTAGAATTGAGATCGTCAGGTGTCCAGACCATTGTTATTTATTGTAATTTTGGATTTCCTTTAAGGTGCATGTGTTAAATTGCGTTTAATGTGTTGATGAAATGTTGATGTTATAATCAAATCACCATGGCAGAGAAAACAAAAAGTAAAAAGTTTGGAAAAAAATTTACTTTTGAGACTGACGTAAAGAGTCCAAATTTTGATCTGATGACTATATACTCCGAAAACCACAAACCAATGTTCCCGCTACACCTCTACTGTGGCCCGAAAAGGCCGAGTTTTCATTCACTACTAAATTCGAAATTAATATTTGAGTTGGCTGCAGCGTGAACTGCGGGGTCGTTGATAGTTCCAGCAGGTTTCGGGAGGCCGTAGGTCAGCATTATTAGTTTTATGGAGGGTTTCGGTAATGAGCGAATTTAAACAAAGTTGTACTGGCCCCCGACCGTGAGAACAAACAGATAGAGATGACAGAGCAAGATAAACCAGAAGGTAACTTTTGACATATTTTAGAAACATACATACTAATTACCCATTATGGGGGAGACAAAGACTCAAGACAAGAGACCCAAATGCCACGTTGCGTATTGGTGGGTGAAAAAAAATGATGATTTGCTAGCGGTATCGCCTATTGCATGATTCCTCAAGATATTCGCCCTTTTATTCTGCTTCTTTCAAAGGCTTCGCGGTAAGTGAATTAGTGGCTGTAATGTACATTCTCCGTTTTTTTTACTACGCATGGAAGTTGGATACACATAGGTATATAGGTGCTAGAAGGATGTTCATAACATAAACGAATTTAACTAAGTTCAATTGACCGCCAAAACAAACCAACTGATATGGCATGCAAGTTGAGATAGTCAGAAAATAATCATTGACATTTTTAAAAAGGAATTTAACAACCCAATCTTTGTGAGTTTCTGCCCCTTTGCATGTTTGTGAGGGGACAACGCTATTCTCATATTTTGTAAATTGCCTACAGGCAAAAATAACAGCATGTTTTTGTTTGTATTTTTTGTGTATATAAATGGTCAATCAAACTTATAAAAAAGAGAAGCATATTGGAAGGAAGTACTTTACCTTTTGACCTTATTTGTTTATGGCTTTGTGAGTGAGACTCGTTTTCTCCGCAATGTATAAGTAATAAGGGTTCCACAATTCCACACGCGCCCACATTATAATGAACCCGTTAATTAAGGTGTGCGGAACCCGACGCATGCGACATTTTAAACTCAAACATTTACGTTATTGTTTTTGTCATTTTTGCCCGCGTTTTATTTGCATTGGCGAAAAACACTTCGTGCTTCGTGCATGACAGTGAAAATATGGTTGTATTTTTACTTTATGACAAGTCAAATGTTATATAGTCAGCAACTAATAATACCCTGTCAAGCAAAGTAATGAATGTGAATTAGGTGGCATTTCTACCAAAATAAAGAAGCCAAAATCAGTAAGTACCAATCTATTAGCACTGCCATCCGCAAAAACTTACCCGAAGCGTGATATAGGACACATATCGAGGAACCACACCAGAGGCCGAGAGGCGGTTCTGAAGAACTCTGACACCACGGTGTGCATGGTCGATTGACTATATCACCTACAAGAAATGAAGATGATCGGCCACATCGTCGCGTTGCGTACATCGCCATCTGTGCGCTATTCATATACTAGTTCAGGACGCGAATACAAATAATTAAGAATGTCAATGGGCTAATAGTATAGTAATAGTAATAATTTTTACTATATTAACTTACTTTGTATACCATAAATGTATACAAATTCACTTTATTTTCTTTTATTTAAGAACTAGCTTTCGCCCGCGGCTCCGCCCGCGTCTATGTCGATCCCTCGGGAATAGTACTTTTTCCCGGGATAAAAGGTAGGTAAGGGGATAAAGGAGTACGGAGAAGGACATCCTTCTCCGTACTCCAGAGAACTTGTATGCAAAATTTCATGATGATCGGTTCAGTAGTTACGGCGTAGAAAGCGTAACAAACAAACAAACTCACTTTCGCATTTATAATATTAGTAAGGATAAGGATAGTAAGTAGTCAAGATTTTATACACATTGCACTTGCACTTTACATCACTGGCGCCGGTTTTTTCGCGTACACTGCGGGCTTTGTGCGGCTGCGTGTTATGCTAGGTACTCGTAAGACGTTAGTACAGAACGGGGCTTTCAAGAAATAAAAAATCGGCCAAGTGCGAGTCGAACTCGCACACGAAGAGTTCCGTATCGTTATCTATAAACCCGACAAAAAAAATCCTGCCTGTTGTATGGGATCCCCCCTTTAAAATTTATTTTATTTATATTTAATATTTTTTATTTAAAGTTATATATATAACGAAATATTCTGAGAATATTTCAAGCGTCTACCTGTTGCCGTTATCAATATCGAGCAAAAACAAGCAAAAATAATCATATTTGTTGTATGGAAGCCCATTTATTTTAATCTATTTTTTAGTATTTGTTGTTATAGCGGCAACAGAAATACATCATCTGTAAAAAGTTCAATTGTCTAACTATCACGGTTCACGGACAGATAGATAGACGGACAGTGGAGCAATATTCATAGGGTTCCGTTTTTACCCTTTGTATGGAACCCTAAAAATTCCATATATCAGATACTAATAGCTTTGTCTAAATATATACTTCACACATTTATTTATATTCAATAGAGAATACTGAGAACTAAAAATTAAATCTAATGGTCATTCTTTATTATCGCCCTCTATCGGGGCGGTGAAGCGCGGCTAAGGAGCAATCGGAAAACGTTTGCTCCTCAGGCGCGCTTCACCGTAACTTGTGACTCGCTGTCAAGACAGCGTGTGCAATATCACTAACGTAAGCATAGATACGCGACACAATACAAAGCACGGCATAATATTATTATACCAACAGCCGCAAAATCATAAGTAGACAAGTCCCAGCCCGCGGTAACAAGTTCGTCCCCGCTGATATGTTACTCCGGTAACATGTGTCTCGCGTCCTCGCAAACTTGTGACTGGCTTTAAAAGTTCTGAGAGTGTCATGCGTCACGGCGACAGGCGGCGGTCGTCAGATCAAACACTAAGTTTAAGCAAAAATTTATTTAGGTGCAATAAAGAGTATTTTCTTTCTTTCTTTTTTCTTATCATCATATTGAAATGTCCTTGATGTTCATACTTTTTTGGCACCATACCATACTTTACCTTTTGACACCATAGACTGGCAAAAAAGGAGACTTATCTGTTGTGTATAAATACAGATCATTCACGTGCCATTTCGTCAAGACTGCTGTACTTCCTTGCTGTATCATCGATAAGATTATAATACAAACTAATTTCTAGTGCACTTAATAATAAACTAGTTTTCGCCCGCGGTTCCGCCCGCGTCAATGTCGATCCCTCGGGAACTTTTTCCCGGGATAAAATGTACCCTATGTCCTTTTCCGTACCCCAGATAACGTGTATGCAAAATTTTATGATGATCGGTTCAGTAGTAACAACGTGAAAGCGTAACAAACAAACAAATAAATAAACAAACAAACAAAGTCACTTTGGCATTTGTAATATTAGTTAGGATTATCGCGGTAGTTTGGTGGCATATATTATTTAAATTTCCATAAAAAATATCTCGTTTGACTCCCCTGTAAAAGTTCGGTAAATTCAGACACGGGTACAACAAACATTAAAATACATAGCTGTTTCATCTCATTTCTGGCTCCCAAATACGAAATCTTAATTATGACAAAGCTCGCAGCGGTACTTCTGACGCGAACTTTTGAACTTCCAAAGCAATAAAAAGTTCTGAAAAACCTGAACCTCCTCGTTAGCAAACTTCATACATTTATATTCGCACGGATAACACCAGTTTTATGAGTTTGAAGATTTCCTTGTCGACTTCAATGTGCAGAAGTTATGTTTGAATCGCATTACTCAATTACCAATTACGAGATTTGAAAAACATACATTTTTGGGGCAAGTTTTTATACGTACATACATAATGTCACGTCTCTTTTCCTTGCGGGGCGGACAGAGACCAGGTCTATTAGACCTAAAGATCACGCTTACCATGGCAAAATTTATACTGAAAATTATAAACTGTTCAATTGCCATTAAATTCATGAAAACAGGTATTTGATTTTTTTTTTTAAATATATCATGTTTAACTTGCAAAATCTAATGACATAAATATAATCAGATTAAGAGGCTTACATGAGACAATTAGCGCCATAAAATCAGATCAAACCCACACCACTTGCACACAAGAAAAATAAACAAACAATGTAAAATTTGGTATTTAACTATAACTCTAGATAATGAGTGAATACTAGATTAATTTAGTCAGATCTAACAGGGCAAAATTAACTTTCTTTCTGCTCTTGAATAAAGATCCAAATCTTCATACTACAAAGATTTCACTTGATATAAGTTAACACCGATTTAAAAAACACTGCTCTCCTCATAAAAGCAGTTAGACAGCGAACTTTTCCTTGGCATGCGAGCACTTAGCAGTGCTGCCGGACGGAGTCACCCGCCATTGCCCACAGACCCGGCCTCGCTACAAAATAATGTCACTACAGAACGAGTCATAACTTTTACTATAAAATCAACTAGTCAAAGAACATTTATTCAGCATGCGAATATACTTGACAGCGCCAAAGAGCCCCGGAGGGACGCACACGCAACAAGCACTGCCCACAAACTCAGCCTTGCTACAAAATATAATCCATACAGTTTTCTTTACGCGTGGGTACTTTGAAACTTTGTCTTCATTGCTGTATTTTGCATAATCACAGTCTTAAGTAAGCTACAAATAAATATTTTCTGGACTCTTAGTTTTTTCTGGAACAATTTCTGACTTTATGTCTATAGGTAATGTCTTGACGAAAACATAACAAGCAATAGTAAATAAATTATGCTGAAACAGATAATGTTGATAAATGCTTTGGTATTACCGATAATCGATAATGCTGACGTGTGTTGCTCTGACCTGAGTAGCGATCGACTTAACAAACTCGATCGTCTTCTTAACAACTGTCTCCGCTTTATCTTCGGATTGCGTAAATATGACCATGTGTCTGCTTATCGCTCCCAACTTCATTGGTTACCAATACGGCAACGGCGGGATTTGCACACTCTCTCTATCCTCTTTTCTATCCTCTTTGAACCCGCTACTCCGGCATATCTCAAGTCTAAATTTCAATTTCTGGGTGACACCCACTTCAGAGTACTTCGCTCTTCTAGCAGTCTTCTCCTCCATACGCCAGTTCATCGGAGTGGGTTCTTTGAGAACTCTTTTATTGTTCGTGCTACAAAATTATGGAATGCACTACCGGTAGATATTCGGAAGGCTCGAACTCGTTTAATATTTAAGAATAGAGTGAAAGCTCATTTTCTACAATGCCTGTCAGATAATTCGTAATATGTATGTAGTTTATGTATTGTTTATTCCTACAATATTTACTAGCGTGTATATTTGTATGTAGTTTATTATCCTAGTTTGTTTTATTTCTTCTTTTTATGAATTAAAACTGGCACTACCCCGACAATTCTCCACATCACCCAGTTGGTTGACTGGTAGAAAAAGCCATTGGCTTTAAGTCCGCCTTTACACTGTATTGTGTATAAAGTTAAATAAATAAAAATAAATAAAAAAACAGGTACACTGACTCGAATTTCGGAGTTAAAAAAAAGTCTAGTGACCAGTTTTAACCATTGTGCGAATTTAACTGATAATTTATTAAGTTCAAATGTTTGTATGAAAAAATATATTTATTTGCTGTGTTATTTCTTTTTCTTGTTCTCTTCATTCTAATTTATGAGAAGCTAGGACAGCTTGTAAGTATATCATAATTTTAAAAATATCGGCGGAAGTAAAATGTCAAAAAAGGTAAAATAGATACAAAACTTTTAAATCTATTCATCATCATCATTATCTTTATCGGTTTTTCCGGTTGCATCGTCAGCTGTAGCACATTGGAGCCTAGAGTCTAGTAGCGGACCCTGGACAGCATTCATGACGTTTTATCATTAAGTAATGTTTTTACGGCCCGCTCATAACTAATAGTTCTACATAGTATAAGGCAAAGTCGTCTCCTGCTGTCTGTTTGTCCCTATGTATGCTTAGATCTTCAAAAATACGCAACGGATTTTAATGCGGTGTTTTTTAATAGATAGAGTGATAAAAAAAAAGATAATATATATAATTTATCGCACCCGTGCGAAGCCCTAGTAAATGAATAAAAATCAGAACACTATGGAAACGAAGAGTTTCAGCCTCGATGGCGGTCTGAAAGTCACGCGGTCCCTTAAATATAATTTTAATATAATGGTATGTATAAAAGCTTACTGTAATGAAGCGTAACCTACAGTGCTTCATCTGTAGCTGTAATTAATGTGCGAGGGACGGCGGTCCCGCTAATTGTCCAGCGCTGCGACAGAGCAACTTCCCGCGCGGATCACCGGCTTCGCGAGTACTTACTAAGATTAGCAGCCGCCGAGACAAGTGCACTTCTGGAATTGGTTTATTCATTGTCGGAAACCTTACTCAGGACATTTAAAATAAGTATATTTCCTACATTTATATTTAGCATAAAAACTTATAGGTAAAGTGAATTAAACACTTAACCTATATGTTTCGTGGTGATTTGCCGTCTCGGAGTCCCGGGTTCGATCCCCGACGCGAATATAATTTATTTCATGTTTTTATGCAAAGTAAAGTTTACCAGTGTTTAGGAAAGACCACTGTTGGTAACAAGATATACCCGGACAAAACCCGTTAAACAGACTCGGTTACCTACTGGCCTTAAGGCTTTTATCTGTACTATAATATTTATTTTTAATACTCTGAAATACACATGTAAACCATATAAATATTATTATACACAAAACAGTCGTCCACATCTCAAAATTCAACATAATGTCTAAGAAATACTGTTGAGAGTATTTCTCCTAAGATCACAGTTATGAGCACAACATATTATCGACAAGAATAAAATATTCTATCTTTGACATGAATTACAACTGTAGTATATGCGGCGGAAAGAGGTAAGTACTCACAGGATGCAGCACCTGCACTGCATTAATTAACATGACCACAGGCCAGAACTCTCAGGAGTAGATCAAAGGTATCATCCTCAACTGCCATGCTCACTAAAATGTTCAAACTGGTGGCGGCGTTGTGTGTCGGGTCGTCGAGTTCCCTCTAATATGGTTGAGCTCAGCGATGGCTGATCCATGCGTAAACTCCTGAACGGGTGCTGCCAGGGGGACAGGTCTGCTCGGCCTCTTTGAGACTTCTATCTATCTTTGAGACTTTTATCATATCTGTTGTTGTCGCACGCTCGATCGCTAACATAACGTGTTCCACAAAAATATGTTAATTAAAATTGTATATGTTACGGTTAGAGTGATTAATTAAAAAATATTAATAATTGCCTATCATTATTAATAATTACCGAAAGTACAGGTAAAAGTGAGAAATTAATCACATTTGTCGGTGATTATTAATAATGTAACCTTAGTACCGATAAATGTAATAACTATCGATAAAAATAAATGTACACTGGCGATTTTTTTCTCGATCGGGCAATAGAGGTGCGGGCAGGGGTGGCGAGGCGGCGTGCGGGATGTGCGAAAGGCCACGCGAAGATTTGCCTTCTTGGATACTAAAACTGATATAATTTTCCAAAACTACACCGAATAAAATCTAGAAATTGACACTCACGTCGATTTATCATGAAAAGTCGCGCCCGCCATCTTGGATTACATAACTAAGGTAAAAACCCAAAAAACGACCCCTTTGCAAGTTGCAGGTTTTTCATGAAAAGTCGCGTCCGCCATGTTGGATTCCAAAAATTACATCATCTTCAAGATCTCTACCCTAAAATAGACACTTACATATTTTCATGCCTGTTTCCATGGTGGTAATCTCGAGTCTTTTTTTAATCAAAGTATTAAAAAGGCCTCATCACAAGAGGCCTTCTTGATGGTGAAAACGATTCTATAATTTTGCCATTTTATAATAATAGCAGATGTCCAATCCAGGCAAACCTAGCACAAGTCCAACTACATTTCAATCCCATAAATTTGTCTTTCATAATGCAATAGTTTCTGCTCCAGCCTAGACCTGTTCAAGGACATATCATACATTGGTATTACCAGAAACAAGTTCTGGCTGGAGACCAACTTTACATCAACTTCTCCAAAGGGCCTCTTCATGTTGGATATATATCTCCACGCAAGCCTCCAAAGGACCGGGGTAACACCCGTGAAACCAAAGTAGATACAAATAATAATACTAATAACGTTTTATTTTAGAAATACATTTCTATAACATAGGTTAGTACCAAAAATAAGCTTATAAACTAGGGTTAGTAAAGTGAGCCAAATAAAAATATTAAAAACTAAAGTTATTTTACATTGACACGAGCAAGTCTCGAGTCAACGTGGACTCTGTTCCAGTAGCTCAAGATAGGGCAGCAATAGCGACTCCCTTTCGCTGCCGAGAGGCTGTTCTCTCACTCTTTTAACTTTGTTTATTAAGAGTACAGATTAAGAGGTGATTATTGTTGTCAGTTTCTTTAAAACAAGTACCTACCCTTGTTTGTGTGATCTGAGACAAGCACTGTTATATGTGTCATATCTTACGAATAAGTAACGGGTGGCGCAAAAGTAAAGACCCTATTTGGTTCAGCTATAACATTTTTTCTAAATTAGAAAACTAGATTTAGTTTTTTTTAAATGTATATTTGTGCCATTAAATTTCGTACCATTAGGATTTAAAGATGATGTCTTTTAAATGGTGACCTCCAGAGTTGATACACATTTGAGCCCTATTTATGACATTTTGCATAACTTGCCGTAACACTTCCTGCGATATGTTCGTTATTTCTTGACGAATGTTTTCTTTTAGAGCTGCGAGAGTCTGTGGCTTGTTCACATACACCCGAGATTTCAAAAAACCCCAAAGAAAGAAGTCTGGACTGGTCAGATCGGGTGATCTTGCAGGCCAAGGCAAATCGCCAAAACGAGAGATAACTCGGCCTGGAAAAGCGTCCCTCACACAATTATTCCACGTTCTTGGGGAGTAAAACGGTCCATGTTTATTTTCAGTGTATTTTACATTTGTTCACTACACAATTTTCAAAAACAGAATGACAGAAAATGTCATATAAAAAAAATAAAAGTATTTTCTTTAGTGCCAGTACTTTTGCGCCACCCAGTAGTATCGTCGTCATATCATATTCTTAATAAATACCTGCTGGACTAATAACTTTGGGTTTTTTTTATAACTTTTACCAATGTGTGTAGTGAATTATTAATAATAACTACCAAAAGTAATTAATTTCAGTTTTTTATTCACATTTACCAAAACACGAGGTTATTATTAATAATGTTATAAAATTATTAATAATTTTCGATTAATCAAATTTACCGTAACATATATAACATGACATCAGAAAAAAACAGAAAAGATAAAAATATTAAATATCATACAAAGCCCTTCAGGCAAGTAGGCGACCAATACTGTTGAAAAGAGTTTCTTTCGGCGTCTTCTTCTCTGCAGTGGTCGGTTCCGAAACGCTAGAAGTTTGTAGCTTTTGAACATTAATTAATAATTTGAAGGCCTATTTTCTGAATAAATCTTTGAATCTTTGCCTGTTCGGTGGTTGCAGGCAAGACATTGGTGCGCGCGCCCGGCCTCCCGAGCTACTACTTGCTTTCCCCGATTCATCCGAGTAAGTAGTATCCCAATACCTCCATTCCCTTCACAATCCAACAAATTCTTATCCTTCTACACTTAGTAATGCTTCCGATGGGCAGCAGCGTCGGAAGCATGCGCTCGCCATCCCGCCTGCCATAGAACGAAGAATAGATATATAGAAGATATCATTATTTTTGTACAAACAAAACAAGAAACTATTCGGTCTGTACTGGCACGGAAGTAACTAGTCAAGTAAGTATTCCACTTATCAAGTCTAGCCTAAGTTAGGCCGGCGTCGACCGTGCGGTTGGCAGTTTACAACGGCTGTACTTAGTATACGCACTGTGTCTTGGGCATTTAGGATTGACCCTCTGAAAAGGACACATGAACTCAAATAACGTGACGGTTTTTCGGCTCACCATGCTCGGTGAACGGTGAACGGTAAAACCGTTTTATTTAATATCACCATACATATTTTTGTTTTTTCAGTCGGCTTTCGTAGCACAGTGTTTAACACGCCAGCCTGCAATCTACCAGCACGCAAATACTTATTCCTCATTTTCACATTTGTCAGCGGTTATGGAGATAACAAGGAGAGATGGCGGGGAGGCAAGCCGCAAATCTTTCTTCAAATCATATGATAGCTTCAATGTTGTCATAATACCGGACCCCGGGCTCCAACGCATCTGGTGCGGACGCAACCGAAATAAAAAGATGAAGAAGTAAATATTTTTAGCTGGATGTCTAGGATCGGTTTTGATGAAGATGAAGGTTTATCAGCCAGCCAGTCCTGACGCCAGTCCTTGCTGAGTAGAAACTCTAGCAAATACTGTAAAAAATTAAGTACATGTCGGCGTTGAGAATCAAGCGTCATAGCCTTGTGGTTATTCGTACTAAGAATCAGTGAGACCCTTTATATGTATTTATCCAAGGTATTTATTTATCAGTAAGCGAAACCTACACAAAAATGTTGTTGTTATTTGTACTTATATTGATGACGCAAAAAGCAGATTGCTGGTAGAAACTGGATTTCAAAGGCTAGGGATAGATAAGAGTGGCGCGGACAAAAGGAGGCTTATACCCAGCAGCGGGTCGTGGAAAGCTGATGATGATGATGACGCAAATTTCTTCTAAATGCTGACGAATTACATACTTCACAACATTTCATTTATAACCCTACCAATATAAGTGTTAACCGAAAACACGCCCATGTAATATTCGCCATCATTCAACCATCAAAATACAGCGACGGAAACTCCGCGGGTATGTCTTAATGCCGAGTTCCAATCTATACTGAAGTTCCGTTCGAACTGCAGGCAATCCCTCAAGCTGATTTGCAGAAGTTGGAATAGATTGCGGCTATTAACTTGTCAAGTCGCAGAGAGCCGTATTTTAGAATATTACTGCGACGTTGGAATTATAAAGCCTTCAGGATCGGGAATCTGGATCTAGCAAGATTTTCGGGTCTATTAGGTGACCAGTTCAGTAGATAAAGCATAACAGACAAATAAATACACAAAATCTTTTTCACATTTACTGTTCACATTTTACCGCAGCTTGTTTTCGAAAGCTTATTATTATAATTATATTTATTATGTTTTGCTGGAGTAATGAAATAAAGAGCTTTGTTTCTGAATAACCGCATATTTGAACGCTATCTTATGGAAATTTTATCTTTTGAATATTTTCTTACTTTTTTAACTGACTTTTTCAGGAAATGTAAACCAAACTTAACGTATCGATATTATTAAGAATAGTAAAGTATATTTTCAAATTGGCTTTGGTCATGGCTGTTTATATCTATATATGTATTTATAAATAATATTACCGAATCGCTGTACGTTTTAGGAAAACCGAACCGCCGTCAAGTCTTAGAAAGTTTTCTATGTCTAGTTAACTAGCGACCCCCCTCCCCCACCCCCCCCCGGTTTCGCACGGGTACTATAAATTATACATTTTTAAACCTTCCTCTTAAATTACTCTATCTATTACAAAAACGCAAAATCCGTTGCGTAGTTTAAAAGATCTTAGCATACATATGGATAGACAGACAGTGATTAGTGATAGTGATGTCAATAACTTTCCTTATTAGGTTGAGAACAACCTGGCGTGGTGCTGTTTGCTGATGCTGAGCCGTGATACTAGCGCGGCGAATAGTATATACCTTGTCTGCAATTTCAAAATGGTTTTTAGCCAATAATCTTATAAAAGGCAAAAAGACCCAAAACATTAGGTTTACTCTTCCCAACATGAGGCAAGCTTGTGTCGGCATACCGATAGGTAGGTACCCATAAATTTGTGGATAAAATTACGTTAATGAATAACAATAGATTATTAATTGCAATGCGATGTCTTTATATCTAAATTATGTTATAGACTTGGCTCTGCGGCTTACGCTACTAAGAGGATCAGACAGTTGACAGACGCAGCAACTGCTTAGCTTGAATATTTTCAGAGTTTAATCGCTTAAGGTATATTTCTGTGGGGAAAACCAGTCGATGTAAAGAAGATTTATATTACAAAAGGGAGCGATCCGTGCTATTTATAGCTTAGATCCGAAAGAGTCTCTTAGAGAACTGTTCAGAGGAATACAATTTATGACAATTTAGTTTCTCAGCAAATATTTGAAAATATAGTGACATGCCTGATAGAAACTTTTAAAGCGTATTATTAAACCGGATTTTTTAAAAGTATATATACAAGACTGATGATTTTCTAAACGATAAAAATATGGCCAGAGCTTGCGCCGGTTTCTCATAATGATTGTTGTACTCGTATTATGTAAATGACACAAAATGGTACACTTTGTACATGCATGTTTTGATTTAACATTAAATTAAAAATTAATTTAATCAATCACTATTAATTTATATTATTTTAATTATGATATTATATTCTAAATAAATTATTGAAGTCAATAATAAAGTTAACGTTCACCAAATGATATTTAAAATATATTACGATGAATAAAATATTTGACTTCTGCCCTCGACAGCGACTTAAGTTCACAACTTACTAGCTCAGTCTGTGTGATCTGTCCCTATAAATTATGTGTTAATGTTACGATTTGTAAAGATCAGATTAAATTTGTAAAATAAAATAAGCGTTCATAATACGATTGTAATTGTTGGACATGTTTATCACGCTGGAATTTTTGTAGGTTGGACAATGGTCATCTCGTATAGCACAGTATCAGTTTAATAAAAAAAAAAATTACGCTGGTCTGTAGGAAAAATGTGCCAACTAGTTTCGTAGGGAATATGCAAAAAGTAGGGAATCTTAATCTTCTTCAATAGGCAATGCAGCGCACCCCATCACTATTTCCGTTTTCCATTTTTACCCCCACCTACACAATAAACGTGGCTTTTGGGCCTTAGCCTCTATCTACTCCGTAAGGTATATAAACGTGATAGTATGTATGTATAATTTCTAAAAAATATCGAGTATCGAAATAGACATTGTCGAGTGCACGTTTCAACCCGACACTCGACCACAATTTTTGATTCGCATCGAGACCAGGCAATATTTTCTGGAATTTAAAATCCACATATTTGATTGGCTTTCAAACTGCGCTGTTTTTATGGTTCCGCTGAATTTTTGCGCTTGTAATTTACTTTGACCAAATTCAACTACCGTGAAAATATTACGGGCAAATAAAAGTGGCCGTTGCGATTTCAATCAACCTGAAAACTGCAGACCGATTGAAAGATTTTATAATGTTATGGCGGTTTCATATTTTTCAGTGTTTTTGAATTAATTTCATCAATTTTACTGCAAATCTTCCTGCAGATGTAATCAATCTACTTCGTAATTGTGAGAAGTGTTGAAGAAAATGTCTCCAGGCAGGTGTTATTTTATTGGCTCTATTTTACTGATGCTTAAAGTGCAATATGCTTATAAAGAGAGTACAGAGGCTCTCTCGTATCATCTCAGTCAGAAGAAGTCCAGCCCAAGAATTTTCAAAACGACCGGTTGGAAGCGACGTACATCCAGCGTCTTCCTGGGACGTGAGTCAGGTCGTCCAATCACCTGGTCGGTGGGTGTCAGACGTTGCACTTGCTGGCACGTAGTCGCCATTCGGGAACCTTTCTGCCCCTTCGTCAATGGGTTCTACGCGCTGTGTGACCCGCCCACTGCCACTTCAAAGAACTAATTCGCTGAGCTAACTTAAACTGTCAGTAACCTTCGTTTTTCTACGAATCTCCTCGTTTCAGATTCGATCTCGCAAAGAAACACCGAGGATAGCTCTCTCCATAGCTCTTTGAGCGACCGAGCTTTCTTATGAGGCCCTACAGTAAGGGACCACGTTTCAGACCCGTAAGTCATCACTGGTCACACACATTGATTATAGACCTTAGTCTTTAGGCACTGAGGTATTTTGGACGAGAACACACAGTGTCTTCTCGTCCGGAGCTCCTCGAAAGCTGCCCAGCCGAGTCGGGTTCTTCAAAAGACCTCGTCTTCGTAGCTGGAACTCCCAACCTGGATCAATTGACCCAGATAGACATTCGTCTACAGCTTCAAAGATGGAGTTCCCAGCAGAAACAGGTGAAGGCACAACATGGACATTCGACATTATTTTCGTCTTGTCCATTTTCATTTTAAGGCCCGCACTTGTTGGGAAACTCCATTGAGGTCATTGAGCTTACTTAAGTCCTCCAGAGACTTCCCCATGACAACGACATCATTAGCAAATCGAAGGTGAGTGATAAACTCGCCGTTGATGTTAATGTTTGACGTATATACATTGTACATATACAAATAATCTTTTATGGAGTTTAAGGACCTAAAGAGCATGTCCACCTTAATGGTGTATATGCTAGGTGTACAAGTGAAACGTTGTGATGAGTTGCTAGTTACCCTCGATCAGCTTTGTTTCGATAATATAGGTGAATAAAAATTATTTTCTTTAAACTAAAATTCTAAACATTGTATCTTTTACCGAAATTTTTTGTAGAGTCTAATATGTCACCCGACCACTCGACCACAATTTTCGATGCCCGTCTAGTCCAGACGATATTTCTTGGAACTTCCAATCTACATGTTAGATTGGCGTTCAAACCACGCTGTTTTTGTACTTTTGAATTTTGCGGCGCAACGTTTGTCAATAACTCTAAATAAAACTCCAGTGAGAAATATTACGTGCAAATAAAACGGAGTTGCGTTTCCAATCAAGCTGAAAATTGCAGACTTGACTAGTTGAAAACTGTTAAATATTATTGTCATATTTTTCAGGATAGAAGCAAAATCAGTTAAATTAAATTAAATCTAGATTTTCTTCAATTTAACTGGTTTTGTTCAGAAGCATTATGGGGGGAATATCTCCAAGGTGCAGATATTTTATTGCATCTACTTTGTTTTGTATACCTATATGAACGCGTGAGGTAGCCTTTGAAAAGCTTTTTATGCATTCTCATATTAAGAATGGCAAATAAATATTATCATGAATGCTGTTCATATTTAAAGTATTTAAATATTAACTAAATAAACGGAGATCTGGTGTAGCACACATGAGAATCATCGTCTAACGAAACCCCATGTCTATTGTAGATCCAATGATCTTTATAACGTAATGAATGATATTATAAATAAGAATAAATGTCCTTTCAATCTAAAATTCTAATGCACGTTAGCCTTAATTTATATTAGTAAGTCACACATTTTAAATTAAAAATACCTTTCACATTTAACCAAGTCTGCTGTACAGGAAGTGGAAAATAATAAATAACTTCGATCTAATAATGTTAAAACCCGAACACATTCAACATGTAATTTATTTTTACAATAAAACAATATAAACGCCAGATTTCCTTAAAAAAATTTGGACGTCCTCATTTTCTTTTGTTTTATTCACCGTATTTTAATGATTTATCTTTCATGCTCTTGATTTCTACGGATATCTCAATATTTTAGCTTTTGGAGCCTGGTTTAATGTAAATTCTTCGCGTCCAAAGCATTTGCACCTCAGTACATTTACACCTCAGTTAATTCGCCTCTCAATTCATTCGCATTTCAATTGCATTCTTTTGCGCCTCAACACAGCGCACCTTCGTTTATCACACATAAATTACACACTCAAGAGAGTGAGACGACTACGCGAGTCTGGTATACCTACGATGCTAGCATGCATTCACTATTATTACTGAAGCTAAGCTGCTGTACTACCAGCAGGAATGCGAATTGCTCCGACAGATTTGCAGGACCTTGCGTAAATCGCTTTGACGAGGTATGCGATTCTCTAAGGTAACGATGTTAAGCAAGAAATTAGTGTTGATATGCTACATTCATCTATATCTTACAAATTGGTTTACAAAGAATGTATAATTATACATATTGATAATTTGAGGTAATACAGTCTATTTAATATACTTCTAGTACTTAATATCTTAAAACAAACCGAGTAATATTTTAACAAAACTACTACACATGTGCTCTATGGACCAACTTCTAGTCAAAAATCTGTAATGCTCTGCGGATCCAATATAATAGAAAGTTCTGTTGAAACTTCCTCGAATCTGCAGTGCAACAAGCATGTTTGCGAATGCTGATATAAATTATTTCTATGCCATCATTCGTAAAAAGTCAGCCTCAATAGTGCGAAGAATGAGAGGGAGAACTCCAACAGAGTCCTGCGGCTCAAAGATGAGAGGATGGATGCCGACGTTTATAAGAGGCATATAGACCTCCTCAATTCAAATTATATCCTCCAACAAATAAGTGGTAACAGTGTCTGTGAAAATTGCACAAACCATTTTATAAATTGGGAATTTAACCCGGGTCTCTAAGGCGGCAAATAGAAGCGTTTGCAATTACGTTATTGAGAAGTTATGCAATAGTACCAAATATTTTATCTAATGTAATGTCAATCTAACTATAGATATAATTCTACTGATGTAACTAATATGTTTATGGGTTGATCCAGTTACGAGTTTTTGTTGTTAGCTTGATATACCTAGATATCCTTCTTTTTGGAGTGATTTCCAATTTTCCTTACCCTCGGCAAATTGTTTTATTTCCATAAATATTTTAACATTTAATTTATTTTTGGTCTTTACTCTTTATTTATAATCTTTATTTTCTTCAAAAATACTGAATGGATTCAATTACGAGTTTCACTGTTGCAATATTCATATTTTTTTTCTTTTCTCTTTATTTTCTTAAAGAAAAGCTATAAAATTTAAGCCGTTGTTTTTGCTTAAATATTCAACTAGTATTCTGTTACTGCGGTCTCATGAAACATGTTCAACTCCACACTATGTATTACAATCAATTGCAGTGCTTCGGTGTTGTGGACATATTCTTCGAATGGCGGATCACTGTTTACCAAAAGCAGACTTTCTACTCAGAAATAGCAGAGGGTAAGCGGAAGCATGTGGTGGTCAACCTCTACGATATAATTATGTGTTGAGGAGATCAGGAGATACCTTAATGCGTGCGGCATAGATCCTGCATGTTGGAAGCAGCTAGCTACAAAAAGGTCCTCTTGGCGATTTACCATCTTCAAAAATCATGACGCAAACCGCGTGAAAGAATTTGACACTAAACGCCAATTACACTAAGAGAGACCTCCTAGACTTGTCCTTGACCTATACTTACAACTAAGCTGGCCAACTGTACGATGGGACTTTTAAAACTTAAGTTCGTTTTCGCTATACATACAGTATTAGGGCTTACAATAGAAATTATATTTCAATTATTATTCAGGGTCGCTGTTATCAAAAGAGAGGAGGGCTAATATTACATCATATTATTTATTATATCAAATCAATTATGATGATGAAATTGCTTAGTGATATAAAAGTGTTATAATATACTTCTGTTTGTCTCTCTAAAAAACCTGAGACATGCAATGCGCGCAAAGTCTGAATACTTGATGTGATTAGTCCGGGGATAAGGATGCCGGCTGCACTCACTATTATTAGGCTAGCGAGCTGGACGGTGGCGGCCATGCAAATTGCTCTACACAGACTTGTAGGGCTTTTAGATTGTTATGGCGTGCGAGATTATAAATAAATAAATAAATAAATAAATAAATAAATATATACGGATAAATCACACAGATTGAACTAGCCCCAAAGTAAGTTCGAGACTTGTGTTATGGGATACTAACTCAACGATACTATATTTTATAACAAATACATATATAGATAAACATCCAAGACCCAGGCCAATCTGAAAAAGATCATTTTCCACCTTGACCTGGCCGGCCGGATCGAACCCGGTCACTCCGTGTCGCAGGCTGGCGTGTTGACCGCTGCGCCACGGAGCTAGTCGTTGACCGCTGCGCACGGAGTAGATTTTTTTCTATGTTGAGGGTATTCCTCTATTTATTAATATATTTGAATGAGCACTAATGCTTTCAACCATTGGGTCTTTGATTCAGATAATTCACTGACCGGGGAGGACCGAGGATCGGGGTTTGATTCTCTGTGCGGGCAAGTCCTTGAACTTCATTTTCTCAGGAATTTATCTGCGGTTCTAGAGCAGATCCAAGGATGCATAAAAACTGCATTTTATACATCTAAAATGTAAAGAGGCCATGATTGCGTATTTGTTAGAATACAAATTACAACCAAAATATGTGATGAATAAATTTCGCCAAAGGTAGCAACCGTACATTATAATGCTATATAATATAAAGAATATAAATCGTTGCGATTCATCCCTTATGTTAATCATCATTTCGTATGGCAAATTACTGCAAGAATCTGTGTAATTTTAAATTTTGAAGCCATTCCTCAGCTCTCGGAGTTAAGGAATGAAGTTCACTCAGGCCTCCGGGGAAACGATGAAGTGGGCACTCTTCGGCAATATGCCACAAAGTTTGGTCTGCTGCCACACACTCACACTCTGGAGAGGCCTTAAGTCCCCATTTATGAAGATGGTGGTTGGACCGTCCGTATCCCGTCCGGAATCGGTTTAATTTTACCCACAATGCTCGTTGAGCATCAAGACCTGCTGGTTTTTGGGTCGGGTCCAAGATTAAATCTTACCCAGCAATCTCGCTAGCCTGCCAGGATGAGCGCCAGGATGATTCGACACTAAACGGCGTTTCAAGTCTGACATCCGTGCAAATGGGAGATCTCGATGAAAGGCGTTGAGGTGATAGGTCGTTTAGTGTTTTCTGGATTGGCATATCTTTCCGTTGGCATTTCTTCCATTCAGATATTGCTGCATTGCGCCGGCGCAACTCGGGTGGAGGGATATGTGATAACGTCGATAACCATGGGAGGGGTAGGCTTTATCAGCCCAGTAATTATGCGCATGACTTCGTTCAGCTGGGTGTCAATCTTATTGATATGCGCCCTGCGATACCACACAGGTGCACAATATTCTGCGGTAGAATAAACAAGTGCTAGTGCAGATGTACGCAGTACTGAGGCTGAAGCCCCCCAACTAGTGCCAGCTAGGCATCTAAGAATGTTAAGCCTACTTTTCAGTTTCTGTGCAACGTTCATGTTATGTTAAGAAATAACATTTTTAAGTAAAATTTAAAATCAAAGCTGCTTTGAATATCAAAGTGGCCATGAAGATGTAAGCCGTACATATCAAAGTCGGGGCAGGATGCCGGTTTGCAATCGCCATTACTGCACTAGCTGCTAGAATTTATATTGCTCCGACCGGCTCGCAGGACCTTCTGTGCATCGCTCTGGCTCAAGTGAGGTGTGTGGTACGAGTAATTCAGGGTGCAATCCCGACTGTCATTAGATGTTTTTGCTGAAGCACAAAGAAGCTCGAAATATTTTTTGCTACTTGTAGTCACCATTCGCAGTGGGATCCAAGGCCAGGGTTGCTTAACATGCTCTAATAGTACTTTACAACATGCGCTAATAGTGATACATGAAAGTAGTCCGAAGTCCGACACTACTAGCACACAGTCACTATTACGAGTATTACACTAGCCGAGCGCCGGACTGAACCTGGAAAGCACGTTCCTCTGACAGGCACGCAAGTCTTGACGTAAATCGTGTTGACTCGTGTGTGGTATTTATGGTGCAATCTTTTTATTCTCGAGTCATGCGAGAATTTAGTAGACACCGGCTTCTAAAGTAAAATACTACAATAAAGTAAATAAACATTATTTTGCTTCACTTTACTAGTCCATTGAAAAGTTACATGTGGGGTTGCGTTTGTCAGAGGACGCAATTTTGTTTTAGATATGAAGGGGGTGTAAAGTTAAATCCAAAAATTGTGGGGTTTCATCTTCGAAAAAGGGGTTCATGGTTTTTACGGTTTATCTGCCAAACTAAAGGTCAAAAACATTTTTTGTTGCAAATAATATTATCAAAATATTTGTCCAGTAACATATAGACGTACGTAGGACCATAAATAAAAAAAGAAGTCAGAGCAATTAAAATTATAACTGCTTAGAACATCCTAATAAATTGAATTTAAGCAGTCAGGAGACTTTACACTTGTTCAAAATAATTATAGTCATTATTATAGCCAAGCGCTAGACCATTAGCTGGAAAGCAAAAGGACTTTGTGTAATCGCTTTGACGAGGTGTACCTGCGATCTTCTCAGATTCTCACGTCCTACGATGAATTCTTCTAGTGCGGGACGTTTGTCTGTCGCCCGTCGCTTAATGGATGTACTGATAGTAGAAATTTATAATTTTCACGATAAGTGATTGCATACCATAGCTGTTAGCAAGCCTTCGCCGTTACAGATTCCGGACTCCCGGCTGAAATGCAAAGTGCTCCGGCAGGCATGTAGAACTTTGCGTAAGTCACTTTGACCAGGCATGCCATTCCCAAGTTCTCATGTCGAGCAGTTAATTCGTAGGGAATTACATTACGTTCATCTATATCTGCATTTATACATACTTATTACGTATGTATAGTTTGCATAGTTTTTATAACATTTTCATAACACAATATACAAATGTCAACTTAGTCTACCTTCGAACATGTGTGTGTAAAGTTTTTGAAACGTTAGGTGCAAAAACAATTATTGTAATAAGCGCGCTAAAACCGTATTATGTGATTTAATTTAAATAAAATAGTTGAGTCAAAAGTTAATCTCTTAGACGAACGTTAGTGAGGAGATAAGTCACCTCATAAGAGAGGTTGCCTGGCAGAGATTTTATGCATTTGTGAATATCAGAGCCCTCAGTGTGTGTGCTAATCTTACTCACACTTGTCCAGTTCTTTTTCTTTTTTGTCAATCTAGTCTGACAATTAAGAAACTATGTAGAATATAGCAGTGGTTTTTTTATAACGTCCTATATAGAGGTACGAGCTTTATTAAGATATTCTTCTGTCTACAATCTCTAGTCTATGGTATTCTTGGGTAGCTCCAGGATCACAAACTAATATCTATGAAAATAAAGTATATGTATTTCCTTGCGCCAGGGATGGAACCCGGTGGCCGCGTGTTAACCGCTACGCCAAGGAAGCTGCCTTATATTCTATGGAATAAGTTATTTTTACGTCAAATCTGTGATGGATGATCTACGTAAGTTATTTTCTATCCAAACTTCGTCGGACCACCTGGTTTACGGGTGGCTGATATTTTGCTGCCGATACATATTTGTCATTCGAGAACCTTTCTACCCATAGGCTATAGATTTGTTATGACACCATAATTTTGACGAAACATAGTAGATGTTTAGAGCCTATTAGTTGGAGTGATCTCTACGTTTTTCTAATCACCTGGTTATTCGCTGGAAAAGTAAACGTTGTCAGTAATGTACGCTTTAATTGATCCGCAATGCGGCAGTGATGTGTTTGCCGCGATAATATTAATTGGCACTCGCTCAGGTAGGCGGGAGTGGGGAGACACGAGGGATTTATAAGCTTGAAATTATTTTAAAAGGTGTCTTTATTGATTATATCATGGAAACTTACGGGAGATGAAGACAATGTGTATAAAAACGGGTCCGGGTGACGAGGCCGAAGCTTTATTCGACAATCGCGACGAAATGGAGGAGTCCGATAGTTCAGTGGGTGTGAGCATTAGTAGCGCTCACGGATGATAAGCAACCCCGGATGCGTATTTGGGACGGGTCGCAAGTGGCATAAACATATCTAGGGCTCCTCCGTGCTTCGGAAGATACGTTAAGCCGGTCCCGACTATCATCATTGATGGCAGTCGTAAAGCTATGTCAGATACCTTTAGGCAGCTTGAAAAATGTGACACGAGTGCTGGTCACTTACAAACACGAAAAACAATACAAACAGCGACGAAATAGCACATAACTGTCTATAATAACATATGAATATATACCCAATGCAATTAATTTAGTGGAAATTAAACCAGAGGTTTTCACGTGGCAGAAGGCAACCATACACCTTTCGCTACTGAAATTGTGTTTGGTTGGTATCTGGCCATAAAGCGAGCTTTGATTCATTTGTGGTGAGAGTGCCGCCCACCATCTAGAGACCTTATTGAAGGAGAACTTCTGGCCGCAGGGAGTCGTGTATCGGAAGTTCCAAAGACGGCTGCCTGTTGATAACCCGCGCCTCACGTGTCCGATAATACGTGGAAATTCGTTTTTTAGTATATTTTTTATTTTATTTTTATTTTATTTTTATTGAAAAAGGCACACAAACAGATTAAAGACATTATAGAACAGACTTACACGTACAAGATATTATAACTAGTCAATAATCCACTACAGTGTACACAGATTGATTAAATTAATGTATAATATTTAACAATATACAAGCATCCAACATAAGTAGTGTTTGAATTGAAACAAACGAAGTTATCGATATCTGAGAAATTTTAAATATTCAATGAAGCAATTATAGATCTTTTAAATTGTGACAAGTTTGGATTGAAAATGTCGAGATCGGAGTTACCCTGTCTCAGTTCGTCAAAATCTCGACACATTCTTACTATTGGATTGAAGAAAGATGTATTGTTTTTGTAAACGTTGAGGCGAAAGATCCGAGGATTACGGAGGCGAGACGGTCCGTTGAAATTAATTAAATTAAGCAATTCAGGAGAATCGATGGAGGAGTGTACAATCTTATGAAGGTAAACTAGCTCAAAATATTTTCTACGGTTGTCCAGCTTCGTGCTTCCAAAGTAAGTTAACCTCTCGTCATAAGACGGCAGCTGACGGATAAGTCCACATTTGCGACATAGAATTCGCAAGAAACATTTTTGGACACGTTCAATTTTTTCCGAATGTACACTATAGTATGGTGACCACACTACGGATGCATATTCAAGAATAGGTCGAATCAAAGCATTAAAAAGGTAGACAAAAGTAGAGGATCTTCTGAATTCCTTGATAACCCGCGTTATAAATCCAACCAACTGATAACCACGTTGCGATATGTGATCAAAATGATGTCTAAAATCCAATTTAGAGTCAAAGTAAACACCCAAATCCTTAACTACATTCATAAGAGCCAGCGGTTGATCCCTTACATGATAAACAAATTTAATCCAGCTTCTTTTTGTCGTAAAAGTAATGGTGAAACACTTATTTACATTTAGATACATTTTATTTCGAGAGCACCAGTCAGTAATGTTATCTAAGTCACTCTGCAATAAGAGACAGTAATTTATATTCTTAACAATACGGAATAATTTCAAATCATCGGCATATAATAAGGTTTCGCTTGAGATATGATCCACCAAATTGTTTATGAATATAATAAACAACAATGGACCCAGATGAGATCCTTGAGGAACCCCAGATGTTACTTCCACTGGATCAGATAGAAATCCCTTGATTGCAACGATCTGAGTTCGCCGAGAAAGATAAGATATTATCCACCTTAATAAACTGCCATGTATTCCATAAGCAGATAATTTTGCCTGCAATATTGTGTGATCAACTTTATCGAACGCCTTAGAAAAGTCTGTATAAGCCGAATCCACTTGCTGCTGGGATGCAAATGCTTGACAGATATAGTTTTTGTATGTAAGTAAGTTGGTTACGGTTGATCTGCCAGAAACAAAACCATGTTGAGAATTGGAGATACTTTGTTTCACATGGTTGTAAATATGCTCATACGTAAGTGACTCGAAAATTTTTGCTATACAAGACAAAATACTTATGGGCCTATAGTTTTCACATTTTGTTTTGCCACCAGACTTATGGATTGGGATAACATAGGCGTTTTTCCAAACAGAAGGGAAAATGCCGCTGTTGAGTGACTTATTAAAAATGATACACAGTGGTAAGCTAAGTTCCTCGCAACATCCTTTAACGAATATAGCTGGAATGCCATCGGGACCAGGACCTTTATTTATGTCTAATGTTTGAATTTTCTTAATAATTTCATCCCTGCTTAATTTTATATGTGATAATGTAAGATTATTTTTATCAGGCATATCAAATTTTTGTTGGCCATTATCAGGCTTTTCGTAGACAGAGGAAAAATATGATGAGAATAGCTCACAAACTCCTTTGGGATCCGTAGAAGTTCTGTCGCCATAAGTCATAGATTCTGGGATACCAGTGCTGGACTTTTTACCGTTTACAAATTTAAAAAAATGCTTAACGTCTTTATTCAAATTGTCCTCAACCTCTTTTTGCATGGTTTTATAGCATTGAACTATTAAATATTTACTACGACTTCTCAACATAGTAAAGGTATCGTAGTCTCGTGGATTACCAAACTTTTTGAATAAATTATGGTATTTTTTCTTTTCACGGAGACAGTCAATAAGAGGATAGCTAAACCAGTATAGGTATTGATGAGGATGATATCTTTTCAAAGGTGTAAACAACAAAACAGCCCCATTCACCTTCTCGTACAGAGCTTCAACGGCACTATCTGGGTCCAGGCCATCCAATAAATCATACCAGTAAATTTTTCTTAAGTAATCTTTAGTTTTTTCAAAGTTGCATTTATGAAAATTTGGTTTCAGAATCTTGGAGTTGGATTTCATCAAATTAGGTTTGCTTTTAGTATAATCGAGGTTTATTTCTATAGCCGGATGATGACTATCCAATTTTAACAAAGGGTCAACTTCTTGTACAGCTAGGTCATCTATAGTAGATAAAACAAGATCTAGGAGGCGATTATTTCGATTTTTGGAACTATTGAATTGTTTAAGGTCACATAATGTCATGAAGTCCAATAGAAAGCGGTCTTTCGTGGCACCAGAAGTTGGAAACAAACGCGAATCAAAATCTGACTTTATCCAGTTTATATCAGGGAAATTAAAATCACCCACCAATAAAAAATGTCCTACAGAACCATTGCTGAGTATTATGTTTTGGCAATGTTTCATAAATGTATCAATGTTAGAAGATTGAAGGTACGGGGGAAGATAGCATACGCAAATATGTAATGGAGATCCATCATTGAACAGCAGGCTCTAATGAAATCCATATATCCTCAAAGTTACTATCCCAGGACGATCTGCGAGTAACTGTGAAACACTTTTTAATAGCCAGTATTACACCTCCTCCTCCATCTTTTCTTTTGTTATATAAAGATTCTTTTCTGTCTCGTCTGAATACATTGTAGCGCTCATCAAATAATTCTTCATTAAAAATACCTTCATCCAAGTTCGTCTCAGTTAGGCATATAATATCATAATTATTATTAAGTATATTTGTATAAAGTTGATGAGTTTTAGTACGCATTCGATTTACATTTTGATAGTACAAAAGCATAGCGAAAACTACAGATTCTTAGGTTAAGCAAAAAATTAATAAAGTAACTAAAATTAAAAAAAAAATGAAAATATTTCAATTAATAATTACAAATAAATTAACAAAGTTTTGATAGGCAATCTTTGTTTTTGATGTGGACTGCCGGAGAGTTCTCATCCTTTCTGACATAGATATTGCCGAATTTGATCCAAACGTATTTGTATTTACCGCGGGCAGCAGCTCGGGCCAAAGCAAACAGCTCCTTTTGTTCCGGCGATAGATGCTCGGAGAGATAAATTGGACATCTTTCACCTTGTATTCCTAAATGTACAGAACTCAATGTGTTGCCAGGATTAGCCTTGTTGTAACGCTTCACCACCGAAAGAAGATTGTCTCGGTGTCGAATGGAGGGCAACGATAACAAAATGTTGCGCGGACGGCTGGTTGATGTTGTTGGCAATTTTGCAACTCTTCGACACATGCTGATTTCGGTATCTGTTGTGGGAAGGCTGACTGTAGCAAATAGATTCTTTACAAGCGTCATAACATTTTCATTTTTCTTTTCAGGAAACGGTTGAATTTCTACATTATGACTTCGAGACACTCTTTCTATTGATTCCAAGCGATGCTGCAGTGTCTTCAGATCATTTTTTAAATCTGTATTTTGTTTTTCAAGAACCTTCACTTTGGCCTCTGTACATTCGATATCTGATTTCAAGTCCTTTTGTGCCTGATGCAAAAAATCTGTGGTCTGCGTAAACTCCACTCTAACTTGATCAATAGCCGTAATTACTTCGTTTTGAATTAATTAACGATTTCTTGAGTGATTCGAATCTTTCGTCCAATTTCGCATCAAGCTTCATATCCAGAAGTCTCGCAATACCATCCAATGTAACCTCTCCTCGTATACAAGGCTGCATAGAAGTTGTAGGTTGAGATTCTGGTGACGCATCATATTGCTCCACAGAAAGAGAGTCGTCGCAAGACATAATTGAATCATCAAATGGTACTGTTTTTCGAACTGGTGTGTTCGAATTGTCTCCTTTGCGGCAATTTGTGATGTTATAACATTTTGGACATTTCCACAGCGGTTTTGTCTTTGCATCTAATTTATAAAATGCTTTCTTGTCTATATTCAAACATTTTAGATGGTATTCTTGTTAGCAGTAGGCATATAAGCATTTGTCTCTTTCTTCTAGCGGGGGCAGGATATCCTTGCAGGCAATACAAAACTTTTCGATGTTTTCCATATTTTTGGTGTAAAAACAATAATATTAATATTTAAAAAGAGCCTGCTCTGTTGAAGAATCGAACCACGGTCCCCGAGACAACCAATAATTAAGTTCGATGTTAGAGAAAAAAAAATATTAAGTTTCAAAAACTTGATGCACCCACTGAGGATTGAACCATGAACTTCCGGGTGTCCGCCGCACGGTCTACTGTTGAGCCAGCTTTGATTAGACTAATGTGGTGAAATTATTGAACTTTTTCTCTCAACATTTGTAAGTTGAGTCAATGTCAGTGTATTCTATTGTTCTCCGTATCTTCCGCAAAATTAGATCACCCACTTTTAAAAAATATCACTGAGTTACTTTGAGACAAATTTGTTTATAGTATTCACATTTACTTTAGTATAGTCACAATTTTTATGTCAAAAAGTAGTCCAAATAATTCTGCTTCGACTGATATGCGACACGGTAACTATTTTGAACTTTTTACCACAAATATCAATTAAAAATCTACAGAACTGTCAATAACACGTCCGACGTAGCACTTGCGCGGCGAGGTGTATATATTTTCATATGTTCGTAACTCTGTAAGGTATATATTTATTTTACTCATTGAATTTGACTTTGTTTTTCTTATTATAGCTGACACATACATTTTGTGAACATTTCAAACATATGTACCTATTACGGTTATTGAACTGTATAAGATAGAGCCCGCGACAGACGGATGGATGGACGTACGGATCACTTTAGTAATAAGGTTCCATAAGCACTCTTTGGGTACAGAACCCTGAAAAGGAAGTTGTAAACAAGAGCTTAACGCAGTATAGGCCTGCCATGTCAGTGCAATACACTCGCTCGCAAACATTCGCAACAAAGAACATATGTCAGCGGCAGCCGCGTCCGCCGCAGCTACTTTCTTAAACTCGCGAGAAAACCACCCTCCCCGCCGCCCGTGCCTCACCCCCTCAGGGTGAAATGCAACCGCAGGCTGCGGCCGGCTGTAAGGGTAGAGAAGAGACCTTTTAGTAATAAGTCCACTAGATTAGTCTTGTTTTTAAAATGCTGCTTTCTCAACCCATGTGCGGGTAAGATTAAAATTTGTGTAATGTTCATCCTGTTTTCATTTTCAATTATTTTTATACAGTGGCATTTTGCTCAGTAAGACTAGATTCTAACCATACGATTATATAAAGATCTGACAAAACGAGCACCTCCTCCTTTTTTGGAGTCAGTTGTTAAGAACACTAAATAATTAAGATAATGATATTCAAAAAGTGTTTGTGTATTACACAAACAGCAGTTTGCTCGCCATATCTTGGAATTTTATAAATTTTGGTGGATGGAATTTTATGAACACTACCTTTTTGAAACTTTGATTTACTTGAACATCCGAATTTTAATTTAGTTTTATGCACACAAACTGAAAACATTCACATCCAGTACATAAAACTTCTTGACTATAATTATCTAAATTATTTATTGTTCTTAACAACTGACTCCAAAAAAGGAGGAGGTTCTCGATTTGTGGGATCTTTATATTTTACCGGTATACTTCCTGTTGGGCGCATTGAAATAACATTAATTTCAATGGAACCAATATTAAGAACATTTAAGGAATAATACGTATATTTTCCGCTTTATAAACGTTATCTTCATCATCATCATTTATCTCATCATCATCATCATCATTACAGCCGTAAGAAGTCCACTGCTCGACAAAGGCCTCTCTGAATGATTCTTCGTTGGATAGGAAAATATCGCCATACTCGCCACGCGGGTTGACGAGCGCAGTTACTTTGGCATCTTGTGCTTCCGACGCTTGGATGAATGGGGGAAGATAAAGTAGCAGCTCGGGAAGGTGGCGTGCGCGTACACGGTGCCACACCAACAACCACTGGGCAAGCAATCGAGGATGACACCCCTGGCCCTTAATTATCAATTATGCATACTAGCAACATCAAAAACTACCAACATTTCGGTACGAAAAGACAACTGCTGAGACGAACACGACGCAGGAGATTTCTTATCCAGGACAGTAGAGGTCATGAACAGAATGTTATGTACGGTTGTGCGAAGTTGTTAGAAAACTAGATCTCAGCCGCGTCGGCCGCGGGTTGGTTTCTTTGGAGCATGTTGCGCACTTGCTGGAAATATCGCCAACGTTCGAACAACTTTATGAAATGCGAGACCAAATACTTCCCACAGGTTTTAAAATTGAAATAGCTACTAGTTGGTAGTTCGCCGAACTTGGACCTCGCAAACATTTATTTAATACCGACTGTGATGCACAGCACAACATACTTGAAAATAGTATCAATAGTTAATCTAGCAAGCGACAGTTATCGCAGAACAAATACAGTTACATACATAAATACTTACTACATACATACAACAATGTTTTTTGCCCCAACTCGACTTGACGACCTTGCTTGATTCATTTGCTGTCAATAAAATAAAACGACTATCTTGGCAATAAAATTTGCAATGTCACTCTAGATGACCAGATGATAAAAAAATTAAATAATATCAGATTTACCTAAATCGGTTCAAGCATTTAGAAGTGGAAACGAAATAAGGCAACTCGCATACACACCTTCATCTGTCAAATGTTAGTCGTAAAACATGCCTGTCTTTCTCAAGACTGTGTCAATGACCCAGGACTTAGATTTATACAGCGTGATCTTAAACCTCCTAGCTATATTTAAATCTGGGAATCATAATCCCTAATGGAATACAGAATTGCAAGAAAAAAAGGTAAAAAACGAAAAAAAGCATTCGTCCTTCCATAGAAATTCGTCCAGCTGATCGGCGACTTCGTATATGAAACCTGTTTGTATTTTGCAATCAGCTTTTTTTCTTGCAATTCTCTATTTCGTTAAGGATTCTGATTCCGAGATTACAGACTCGTAGTTATTGTCAAGTCCTCGCTAACGGTCGGCCTTGAAATCTCTACTCGTCCGGCAAGCCGATTCCTGCCGAGGCAGAGCTTGCAATGATTCATAGAATTACTCTTAAACGAAATAACTGTACATAAATAGAAATCTGGGTAGTTTTGAGCCGGGTAATATTCGAGGTAGCATTAATTATTAGAAAATATTTTTTATAATGTTTAATATTTTATCATTTGCAATGCATTTTTTTAATATGGTAGCAATTGGTTGTATGCCAAGTTACATAGATGAAATAAAAAGGAATGAATTTTCATACTTACTGTCATGGCCTAGACCGGTGAAGTAATAGACGAGCCAAGAATTACAAACATTCGTGTCTTCTTTTTACTACAATAATGCTACGTTTCCGAGCATGTTTGAGAAAAATCATTATTCCAATTGCCGTCAAAATTATGGCGAACTAGTTTTAGCCCGCGACTCGCGTTAATTTAAATCCTTCCCTCAAGAAAAGTCCCTTTTTTCTGAGATGAATGAAAAGAAAAGATCGCATGATGATCGATTCAGTAGTTAAGTTAAGAGGCTTACATGAGTAAAACTAGCGCCACCCATAATTTTATTCTTTTACTCATATATTTGGTGAAATTCCGCAAATACATAATAATGAAAAGTAATACCAACAATACTAATAGGTACTTACTACCGAAATTTTAAAAGTAACAAAATAACACGATGGAGGGCGCTAGTTTCGCTCCTGTGAGCCACTTAAGGCGCAAAGCTTAACAAACAAACTCACTTTCGCATTGCCTAGGTGTATCGGAAAGGGGGCATCAATACTTAAGGGGAACAATACTGTACGAAAATAAATCGAACTCCCGTACAGAACGAGCAATCAGCTATCGACTTTCGATAATAAATAAGAGTATTATATTTCTTTCCGTATTTCAATGTTTTTCTCCTAAGAAAAGTGGTTCAATGTCATGGGCTGATAACGCCGCCTAAAAACCTCTTTCCGTAACATCCTTTAAAATATATGTTAAGATTCCAAATAGAATTATGGCAAGTTGAATAGCGAATCGTTATCAGTGGAAAACTGATCGCCAATAGCGCGGAGGCCACAGCTGTGATAACTTCAGCAAACAAACAAACGAACGCCACATAATGTTGTTGACTCACTGCCGCAGTTGCCGCGACTGTCGTTCTATTTGTTCAGTTCTAACCCGTGGTTCTAACATTGTCACGAGATTATTTTTTTTTTAAATTGAATACCAGAAATTTTCCTTCTACAACAATGAGAACCAAAAACATATTTAATTTGCTTTAATTGCTTTTTTTGTGTGTTTAAGTGGCTCACACTGATGTCACACTTTTCAAAATACCTAAAGTTATTTGACATGGTTAAATGCTACCACCTTATAATGACAGCCGGTATCAACGGCTAAACGTGCCTAGAAGCACGGAAAAACTTAAGGCGCATACGGCCCACCTGTTGTTGTTTGACTGATTCGGTAGATAAAAAAGGTCATTGACACCTTTGACTTACATATTATGTATGCAAAGTGACCGAAGACTGACCGGTCGCTCCAGATAAACTTGCAAAACCTGATCAGATACACACTGACACAAATAGACTAGAAGAACTTGTATCGTATCATAACTAATATTATAAATTTGAAGGTGAGTTTGTTTGCAACGCTTTCAAACTTTAACTATAGAACTGAGCATCATGAGATTTTCGTTACGCCTTGCCTAGGATACGGAGAAGGACATAGGTTTTTTTCATCCCGGAAATAATTCGGTTCCCAAAGCAACATTGAGGCGAGCGGGGCCGCGGGCGAAAGCTTACCCACACTATTCTAATATTATACATACGAAATTATGTTTGTTATGCTTACACGCTTTAACTGCTGAACCGAGTATCATGGAATTTTGAATACGCGACTACGAAAATATACATAGGTTATCTTCATCCCGGAAAAATACTGTTTCCGAGAGTACGATACTAACGCGAACGGAGTCGCAGGCGAACTAGCCTAATGCGACAGTCTGGGGCAGTATTGCTCCGAGCAGTTAAGAACAATTTCTGGAAGCACGTGTTTCCGCCGGCCGCCTGACTGACGCCAACCCTCCTTGGATGTCTCCAGAGCCGCAAACAAATACCTGTGAAATTAAGACAGACAAGTACAAGTCTGGATTGAGTTTCAATCGGCGTATTCTTCTCACCAGTGGTCGTTCCGGAACGCTAGTAGTATTTCGATTTTGCATAAATTAAACAACAGAAGAAATACAAATATGACTTTTAAAAAGAGATACATGTATCCAACTTTGAATAAAAATCTTTGACTTTGACTATTAATTGCCTGCACTGGGAATCGAATTCAGAACATCTTGTGTAGAAGAGTAGCGTGTTGTCAAACATAAACTTAGCGACCAATACTAAGTTTCTTCCAGCGTATTCTTCTTACAGTGGTCGTTTCGAAATGTTAGTATTTTTATATATCGCTTTAGTATGTTCCATTTTCGCACACACTATAGTTCCGCACCAGCGTTCAATATTCAACTAAACTACAAACCCGTGCTACTAACACACCAAATACCATGTTTCTTATATAAACCTATTTCATGCGATCTCTCTGTCTCTCTCTCTCTCTCTCTCTTGAGGATATCCAAACTCTTTGTTTCACGGACACTTTTATTCTTAGTTATCTGTAGTTTGACATCTCAATAACATATGAAGTGATTTGACCTCAGAACAATAACATTCTTCAAATCATTTATTTTGCATAAAATATGGTAGTTACATGAAGATGTTATACATAATAAATTAGTTCACATATTTAACCAAACTTGGCATGCAAAAACACATTATACAAAATTTAAAATTAATTAGTATGAAATTATAGTTTATCTTCTAGAAATTCTTTTACACTGTAGTAGGATTTGGTCAATAACATTTTATATAATTTATTTTTAAAACATGGAAAATGTAAACATTTTATATCATCTGGTATCTTATTATATATTTTTATACACATTCCGTAACAATTTTTTAGTAACAGTGTAGTACGTGGAATGTAATTAAATACTAATCTATCACTATGCCTAGTATTTCGGGGATATAAGTCACTTGCTTTTAGGAATAATTTCGGATTCAGTTTTACAAATTTTGCTATTTCTAATATGTATATACATGGAAGGGGTAAAATGTTGAGAAAAAGAGGTTTACAAGATATGTGTTTACAAGATTCTGTTTGTTTAATCGATGATGGCTTATATTTTACTATATAAGCCATCATCGATTGTACTTTACTAGATGACATGTGAATGACTTGGTGTTATACTGTAAGTTTACATGTAATTTTCAATAAATAAATAAATAAGGCGGAACTCCTGCAATTGCTCTTAAACATTTCTTTTGACTTAAGAATGTTTTGTTAAAATTCGCACTATTTCCCCATATTATAATTCCATATCTGAGTACATACTCTACATAACCATAATATGCAAAAAGGGCTGATTTTTGCGTGGCTATTTTTCGTAATCTACTCAAAACATATACGTATCTATTCAATTTACAACATACATTTTCATTTTGTTTTTTCCAATTTAAATTGTCGTCAATTATTAAACCTAAAAATGTCACGTTTGGAGCTTTATTTAACATTTGTCCTTTATATAATACGTCATTTTGTTTATTTCTTGTTTGACTGTTACTAAAATGCATATAATTTGTTTTAGAAAGATTGACAGCCAAATTTCTTTCAGTAAGCCATTGTACTACGTTATTTATTGTTTTATTTATTTCTCTGGCATGTATTTCGCTAGACGCTTTATTTTCACTAGTAACAATTATTGTAATATCGTCGGCAAAAAGAACAGTTTTGTGATTAGTTATATTTGGAAGTTCATTTATATACACTATGAACAGTAGAGGACCCAATATACTTCTTTGAGGAACGCCATATTTACTAACTGTATAATCGAATTTGCATTTATTGATAATATTTTCAGCATTTATATTTTCAATTTCAACATATTGCTTCTATATTATCTATTTACTAATATTCCATATTGTCTATTTACTAAGTATGATTCTATCCAATCTAGGGCTGTACCTCTTATGCCATAATTTTCTAACGTTTTCAATAACACATCATAAGATACCATGTCAAAAGCCTTAGTCATGTCAAAATATAGCACAGTTGTACTCTTCTGTTTGTCAATATTTTGTAAAGTGTCACTAATTAAATCAAAAACCGCTCCAGTCGTCGATTTATTCTTTTGAAAACCGTGCTGTTCGAGTTTTATTACATTGTGTTTGGCAAAGAAACTAGTAAGTCGCTTTTGCATGCATTTTTCAAATATTTTTGAGAATATTGATCCAAGAGCGATTGGCCGAAAGTTTGTTATAATTGTTTTATCACCCTTTTTATGCAGTGGTTTGACTAAGGACATTCTGAGGATTTGACCGAGAAATAGCCCCAAAACAATCTCGTTTCTTTTTTCTTTTTTAATTATATTAATAGCATTACAATGCTCGGTTTAATGTTAAAATCGAAAATATGTGATGAAAAAATCGTTTCTTTTTGTTTGGGACCTCCTTAATATTTTTTTGCATTGTTTGTTAATATAGGTACAACTGATTAGAATATTATAGTACACAGTCGGAGTACACATTCTATAAGTACGAGTCGCACGACAGTTTCCTTACCATTATCCAACAGCACAAAAACATGTCTGTTATATTGGAGCCACCCTTAATAATTTATTTTATTTTTATTTAATTATTTATTTTTAGTAAAGTGAATAATATAACTCAATATTTTGTGAATATTTCAAGCGTCTACTTGTTGCCGATATCAATATCGAGCAAAAAGAGCAAAATAATCAAGTTTGTTGTATGGGAGCCCTTTTGTTTTATTCTATTTTTTAGTATTTATTGTTATAGTGGCAACAGAAATAAATAAATAATGTATAAATATATACGGACGAATCACACATATTGAGCTAGCTCCAAAGTTAGTTCGAGACTTGTGTTATGTACTTACTCAACGATACTATATTTTATAACAAATACATCATCTGTGAAAAATTTAACTGTGTAACTATAACGGTTCATGAGATATGACCTGGTGACAGTCGGACAGATAGACAGACAAACGGACAGCGGAGTTTTATTATTGGGTTTTCGTACGTATTACCCATATTACATACATAGTACAAAGTCGAAAAAAATATTTTTAACTGCGTGAACTTGAGAAGTCTCATTGACGTATGTAGACCATTCTCATGTACCAATGTACATGTTCTCGAAACTGACGTGTCACTTGAAGTTATAAGTACATTTCCACGTTTGGAGCGAATAATAGTATCTCGTTTCAAAATGTTTGGTAGGTGTGTAGAGTCATAACCATATTTACGCTCAAACAAGAATAACATACCTACTATATGATATACGAGTATTTGTCTACTTACGATAAATACATTAAACAAAATTAATTTTATTAAATTATGAAATAAAATATGGTGATAAAACTCCACGCGAGCGGAGTTTGAACCAGCGACCTGTGCGCGCTGCCATTTTAGCTACTGCGCTTCAAACTTCAAACTTCAAACCTTGGCTTTGAAAGTCTCCACCATATCTCATTCCACATGAATGCATTAAGACTTGCATCACCTAACACAACTACTCCACTTTTAATATAAATAAATAAATATAAATATATACGGACAAATCACACAGATTGAGCTAGCCCCAAAGTAAGTTCGAGACTTGTGTTATGGGATACTAACTCAACGATACTATATTTTATAACAAATACATATATAGATAAACATCCAAGACCCAGGCCAATCTGAAAAACATCATTTTCCATCTTGACCTGGCCGGGGATCGAACCCGGTCACTCCGGTTCGCAGGCTGGCGTGTTGACCGTTGCGCCACGGAGCTAGTCACTTACCTAACTTTTACAAGTTAGGTATTTGATTCAACTCATTCTACAATGAATTTATAAGTCAACTTATATGTAGGAAGCCATACATAGAAAACTAGCCAAGTGCGAGTCGGACTCGCGCACGAAGGGTTCCGTACCGTTATCTATAAGCAAAAAAATCATGTTTGTTGTATGGGAGCCCTTTAATATTATTTTTATTTTTATATTATTTTTAATTTTTAAAGTGAATATACTTAATATTCTGTGAATAGTTCAAGGGTCTACCTTTACCGTTATCAATATCGAGCAAAAACAAGCAAAAAAAACACGTTTGTTGTTTGTGAGAGCCCCTCATATATTTATTTTGTTCTATTTTTTAGTATTTGTTGTTATAGCGGCAACAAAATAGATCATCTGTGAAAATTTCAACAGTCTAACTATCACGGTTCATGAGATACAGCCTGGTGACAGAGTTATTTACTATTAAATTCTAAAAGCGCGACCAAGATAGGGTGCGGGTTCGAACCACTAATTAAAATCACTAATTGTGCCTCTGAGTTTTCAGCTGAATCTGACTTATGTACGGTAATTTTCATCGACCCACTACATGCGTTCGGTACAGAAAAGCTAGGGGGTTCCTCACTAGTGTGTAAACTGGAAAAGACAATGGCAAACTACCCCGATATTGATGCCTAAAATAGTATATACACTTTTCCACGCTGGTCTGGGAGAAAAGAGAATCGCTAAACGAGCCAGCTGCTTATGCTGTAATCATCATCATTTCGAGTAGGTGTCACGGTCAATCGACCATGCACACCCTGGTCAGAGTTCTTCGGAACCATCTCTCGTGGTTTTTAACAACCTCCGTGGTCCAGTGGTTAAGGCTTTTGCCTGTTGACCCGGGGGGTCGTGGGTTCGATTCCCACCGGAAGCATACTTTGTTTGGTTGTTTCCAGTTTGGTTAGGATATTGCAGGCTTGAATCACCTGATTGTCTGATAATAAAGATGATTTCGTGCTTCGGAAGGCACGTAAAGCCGGTGGTCCCGGCTGCCATCTGGTAGTCGTTAAAGGAACCACGTCAGAGGCCGAGGGGCGGTTCCGAAGAACTCTGACACCAGGGTGTGCATGGTCGATTGACCGTGACACCTACTCGAAATGATGATGATGATGATCTCTCGTGGTTCCTTTACCTGGTTCCTTTAACTACTCTGACATGGTTCCTTTAACGACTACCAGATGGCAAACGGGACCAACAGCTTAACGTGCCTTCCAAAGCACGGAATCATCTTTATTATCAGACAATCAGGTGATTCAAGTCTGCAATGTCCTAACTAAACTGGAATCAACAAAGTATGCTTCCCATGGGAATCGAACCCACGCCCCCCGGGTCTACAGGCACACGCCTTAACCACTGGACCACGGAGGCAGCTTATGCTGTAAACCATATAAGATAGTCTAGGAAAGGGGGGAAAATCGGGAATCATATCAATAATGCGGTAACCTATCCCTATTCTTTTGATTCCGATTTCCATCTATACGTTCATCAACACGGTTAACGTGGCCTTTTGATGTTTTGGCCTTAACCTCTGTAAGAGATATAAAAAGGTAATAACATTTATATATTTTCCCTCTGCAAAATTACATCGTCACGATCCTAGCTTTTAAATTTTGGACTATCCATTCGGGATAAAAACCAGCCAAGTGAGAGTCGGACTCGCGCACGAAGGGTTCCGTACCATTGTCTATAAAAACGGCATAAAAATAATGTCTATTGTATGTGAGCCCCCCTCGAATATAAATTTTATTTTAATGTGATACTCACTTTAAATAACAATGACTGAATATTCTGTGAATATTTCAAGCGTCTACCTGTTGCCGTTGTCAATATCGTGCAAAAACGAACAAAAAAATAGTACATTACTGCAGAGGCCGGGAAGTAAGGGATTGCCGGACGAGTAGAGTTTTCAAGGCCGAGCGTTAGCGAGGCCTTGGCAATAAATACGAGTCCGGCAAGCCGATTCCCGGCAAAGGCATGTATTGAACTTTTCTCAATAAATGCAAGGAAATAATAAAAGACGAACTACTGGGAATAAATGAGTATAATATAAAAAAATGATAATAGTATGTACATTTTTATTTGCATATTTGTTTTACGGTATTTGTTATTCTACGTCTTTTCCTTACTAATATTATAAATGCGAAAGTGAGTTTGTTTATTTGTTTGTTCGTTCGTTCGTTCGTTCGTTCGTTCGTTCGTTCGTTCGTTCGTTCGTTCGTTCGTTCGTTCGTTCGTTCGTTCGTTCGTTCGTTCGTTTGTTTGTTTCCGATTTAACATTATAAAGTCCACTAGAAGCAATCTGCAAAACAATACAAAACAACAACCTTGCTTGCAGTCCGCCGAAAATAAATACCTAATATTACATTCCCGCGTCATTTTCTTTTTTAATTTCAATTATCATTTAGTGCTAAGGAAACATAGCCCATACAGCCCAGGCATATTTTATCCAAAAAATTTAATACCGTAAAAATCTGCTTTCCCGCGTTTTTTCTATTGGCATATTTTTGTGTGATTATACCAACATTTTAATTAAATTATTTTCATATTCATATACTTATATGCTCGATGAGTGCATTTCTTTATAATGTGGTAGCCATTGGCTGTATGACAAGTTTCATAGTACAAGTTACATAGATTAATTAAAAAGTTTTAAGCAGCGGCCAGGAATGAATTTTCATACTTACTTTCCTGGCCTAGGCCGGTAAAGTAGTGCACCAGCCAAGAATTATAAACTTCGTGGCTTCATTTTACTACAATAATGCCTACATTTCCGAGCATGTTTGAGAAAATTACGTTTATTGTATGAGAACCCCCTCAAATATTAATTTTATCATTTGTTACTATAGCGGCAATAGAAATACATCGTCTGTGAAAATTGCAACTGGCTAACTATCACTGTTCATGAGATACAGCCTTGTGACCGACCGACAAACAGACAGACGGACGGTGGAGCTATATTGATAGGGTTTTGCCCTTTGGGTACGAAACCCTAAAAATGTTCTCATCATATAAATAATAAATTAATATACAGTCTAATATATGCCACAAAAAAATATTTGAGTGATTTGAGTGATCTTGACCTTAAATTATAATAACCACACACATCTTATTTTGTATGTAACAAAAAAAGCTGAATGATAGAGATGAGAACGATAAAAATAGCCATCGCTTGCGTCATCTGGAAGATTTCTTGTGGTCCGAAACCAGTATGTGTTTTTGTTTGTCTTCTTACCACTTGGTGTTATAAAAGGCAACAATTATTGTTGCAATTGATAGTATGTTGATCCGTTGTGCGCAAAATGATTGCCAGAGTTGGATTTTTGTTGTGTTTCGTTTGTGCCTGTCACTGTGATTACAGTAAGTTTTAATTTGTACATCGTATTTTATTTTCCTGTACTTAAGAATAATTAGCCTGGCAATTTAACGGGGAAATGCCGCCAGCCTCTTGGGCACCCTACCCTGTGACCGCAGCGATTTGGGGTCGATTTTTTTACATTATTTAATTTTATATTTAGTTACATCAGTATATTTAGTTTTATTAATTTGAGTTTATTTATTTATAAGTAATATGATAACTTGTAGTTTAATCATCTGTTCTGTTATGTATTTAAATAAATGAATAGTGCCAGAATGATTATACGAGGGGTGGCTGATATAAAATCTACTTTGTTAAAGAAAGTTTTGAAAATCGAACTGGCCACTGCAAAATCATATTCTATATTTATTCCTTTTTCAAAATTATGACGCTTATTTTTTTTCGCTTGCTTTTGTTTTTTTGGCGCGGCTTTGATTTCACCATGTCGAAAGAAAATTGCAAAATGATGAAATTTGAGCATCGAGCAGTGATTAAATTCCTAAGTAAAGAAGGAAATACGCCTACGCAGATCAGAGAGCGCATGTTAAAGGTGTTTGGTGATTCAAGTCCTTCTGAATTCGTTATAAAGTTTTGGTCGAAGCAATTTAAACATGGCCGTGAGAGCCTGGAAGACGACCCACGTAGTGGAAGGCCAATTTCTGCTGTTACCGCAGATAATGTTGAAAAGGTGAAGAACCTGATTCTTGCAGATCGGCGAATCAAGCAGTGGGAGATAGCCAGAGATGTGGGCATTAGCAAGGAACGAGTTCATGAAATTATTCACGAACATTTGGGCATGTCCAAGGTGAGCGCGCGTTGGGTCCCTAGAATGTTGACCCCCTTTGACAAACAAAGGCGAGTAGAATGTTGTCAGGCATTTCTAGACCTGGTCAAAGGTAAAGAAGAAGAGACTATCTCTCGAATTGTGACCTGTGATGAAACTTGGATTCGCCAGTGGGATCCGGAAAGCAAACAAGAGTCAATGCAATGGAAATTTAAAGGAGAAAAGCCGCCAAGGAAGTTCAAGGTTCGGCCGTCGGCTGGAAAACTAATGGCCACCGTATTTTGGGATGTCGAAGGGATTTTGATGATTGATTATTTGCCTAAAAATACAACAATGAATGCTGAATATTATGCAAACTTGCTTGACCAGCTTCGTGAACAAATCAAAGAAAAGCGGAGAGGCAAACTCAGCAAAGGTGTTCTGATTTTACAAGACAATGCTCCTGTACACACAGCCTTAACGGCGAGGTCAGCCCTGAGCAAAAACGGCTTCACAGAAATTAACCATCCACCTTATAGTCCAGATCTGGCTCCCTGTGACTATTTCTTATTCAAAGATTTAAAGAAAAAATTGAGGGGTCGCAGATTTTCGACGGACGAAGAAATGAAGGAGGCTGTGACTGACCATTTTGACGAGCAAAATAAAAATTACTATTATAACGGCATGATGTCACTTATTTGCAAATGTCATAAGTGTATTTCACTTGCAGGAGACTATATAGAAAAATAAAAAAAAACTAGCCATCAAAGTATTTTCTTTCATAGTTAGGTAGATTACTTATCAGCCTCCCCTCGTATGTATATTCTTATTTACTCAAGACTTGTGGTGGTTTTGAATAAAAGATCAGGATGACAGAATTTGTTGTATTGAGAAGTACAATTCACAGTACAAAGCACAAGCACGTCCGTCGTCTTCGAAGTCCACCCGAGAAGAGAGACGCAGGCCAATCGTCACTCCTACGTCATCTCTCTTCTTCTTCATAAACTTGACCGCTACAGCAAAGAGGTCTGCACCAGCCAAAAAGGTTCCATTGCTAACAATATATTATAATATTACTGGAACACTTCTCGCTCAGTACAAATTAGATTTGTACGCGTAGGGCTCCATGATCGGTACTTTCAAATATTGCCAAAAAAGGCGTACCTTGTACTGAAGCCCTTTTTACCCTTACAGTTTCGCCATGAATAAAATCTTGAAATCATTTTTTTTCTTAGCTCCCACATTGAAATCATTTTTTTTCTTAGCTCCCACATCATTTTTTTTTCTTAGCTCCTTTGGTTTTATAGTGTATTTTTTTTTTAGAGTCCAGTGTTCCCCCCCCCCCCCCCCCCTCTATTTACTAAATGGTTGCACGTGAAAAAATTTACCGGTAAATTATGTATATCAATGGCGTAACATATAATCATAAAACATATTCTCCATTTCCCGCTCCATACTATCGGTTCAACTCTGGGATTATAAAAATAAACCTTCTTCTTCTTCTATCGAGTCGTAAAATATTTAAATACATCCTAACTAATATTATAAATGTGAAAGTGAGTTTGTTTGTTTATTATGTTTTCACGCCGTAACTACTGAACGTATCATCATGAAATTTTGCATACAGGTTTTCTGGAGTACGGCGAAGGACATAGGCTACCTTTTATCCCGGGAAAAATTAATATTCCCGAGGGATCGACATTGACGCGGGCGGGGCCGCGGGTGAAAGCTAGTTTAAATAAGTTTGTTGCTTGCTCCCAGCGGGATCTGAATGAGGCAAACGAACGGGTAATCATGATAGCAAAACAAACTTATTTAAAATAAACCTATAAAAGGGTTGCGCAACAAACTGCGTAATAAAATCGCAGTCAAAGTCGCGTATAAAAGGTAGTGCAATATAAAATAGTAAAAAGCTTTGATAAGAAAAAATACAAGACAGCCCTGTAAATAATAGCCTACGTCACTCGAGAAGGTGTAAGGATTCTCACACCAAACGTGCAAATCCCAACGAATTAGGTGTTGTTAATTCTTAAGAAATATTAAATTAAGTATATTAATAATAAACATGGACAAATCACACAGATTGAGCTAGCCCCAAAGTAAGTTCGAGACTTGTGTTATGAGATACTAATTCAACGATACTATATTTTATAACAAATACATATATAGATAAACATCCAACACCCAGGTCAATTTGAAAAAGATCATTTTCCATCTTAACCTGACCGGGGATCGAACCCGGGGACCTCGAAGCTGGCGTGTTAACCACTGAGCCACGGAGCTCGCTAAATTGTATAACATTAGAAGAAGAAAAAAGATAAATAAATATATTCATACAAAGCTTTTTGGGTCATAGGGGGACCAATACTGTCGAAAAAAGATCCTCTCGGCATTTTTTCTCTGCAGTGGTCGGTTTCGAAAATCAATAATAGTAGATTGTGTCACAAGGGCTAACATAATACTTTCTAGGCGAGGGCATTAATCTGAATCCAATGTGGAACGAAGTAGTATAGAATATGTAGAATTCCGAGCGTAGCGAGAGATCCTACTTAGGATCTCTCGCTACGCTCCGCGACCAGCGACCGCCAATAGACGCAAGCCACTTGGCTTGCGTCTATTGGCGGTCGCTGGTTCAAACCCCGCACGCGTGGAAATTTTTCACCATATTTTATATATATTAGTTTAATAACAGTATATCAAAATAGCATTGTGAATGCAAAATTAACACTTATAAAAATATAACCTATTTGTTTTTCTCATAGAGGGAGATGAAAAGCAGAATGTGTCTTCACGGGACTAAAATAATACTTTTGTTTGGGCAACATATTTTTTGAATCTCTCGCTTCACTCTCCTGAGTGAATCTAGAAGTTTTGGATCTAGAGTGGAATAAAGGAGGATTCTTAAATAGACTCCTGTCTATTTTATTCCACTCTAGGTTTAAAATATTGCCCTCACCAAAAAGTAAATAAATAAATAAATATATACGGACAAAAATTATGTTAGCCCCTTGAGTCACAATCTACTATTCTTATCCATGGAAATTGGACCCTGTTTCTGGGGAACCGTTCTTTGTTTCTTGAAAAGATGAGATGAAAAATAAATATTACCACCTATGATAATTTACAATGTGATTTGCTGTAATTAAGTGCCTGCAAACGCCTATTTTCTGAATAACGTTTTGATTTTTACGTGATCTTGACATGTATAAATTAATTTGTTTTCTTTTTCAGTTGACACCATAGAACCATGCGCGTTAAAAGACGAAGAGTGCACCAAAAACACTTTGACCCAGTTTATGGCAGTCATCGGCCCCATCGGGCTCCCGGAGCGCGGCATCCCGCCGCTGGACCCGCTCGCCATCAGGGAGCTGTCGGTGCCCATCTTCAACGTGCTCGACTTCACCCTCTACGACGGGGAGGTGAAGGGCTTCAAAAATTGCACTGTTAACAAAAACAGGTAACTTATTTACGTATTCATTAGTATATTTTTATATGAATTGTGAGATTAATATTGTATTGTAATGGATATAATTAGACAGGTGTTGAATATGAAAGTGATTAGAAATCAGAGTACAGGTAGGCCAAAGAAAAGATGGGTTGTGTGTGTGTGAAGGAGAATATGGGGAAAAGATGGTAACGAAAGAAATAGTTCAAGATAGAGCAACATGGAAAAAACTTACGTGGGCGGTACGTAAGTTTTTTTACCACATAAAAGTGGGATAAGGTGAGGAAGCAGAAGATTATTGTATTGTAATGACCTCTGGGTTTTGTGCAATAAAGAACAAACACTGATACATACATACATACTGTCACGTCTTTCTTCCTTGCGGGGTAGACAGAGCCTAGGTCTTTAATACCTCAAAGCCATGTAGAGCATGTTGTTGGGTATTAGATGCAAAAAATATACGGTAATACGATTTTTTTAAAATGAAATAAATGAATTGATTTGAATAACAATGCATATTTGTTTTACTACGAGTACACTTGTAGTTGGCAACGATCGTGTTATGAAGATTCATCGGTTACTAGTTACAATTCTACAAATTTTCGCCCATTCCCTCAATTGGATTTTTCGATTTGCGCGGGAAGAGAGGCAGCTGGTACATTTTACGTATTTTCTTTTCTCCCAGACCAGCATGGAAGGGAATCCCTCATGATGTTTTCCGAAAAGCAAGTGGTGAATTTGAATATAGTTGTGTTTTTGAGTTAGATTGATCTACAGCCAGCAGTACAAGGGCCAAGCGAGATCAGAGACCCCCGCGTCGTGAAAATGGTGCATCTGAGATGGTTTTAAAACTGATTTATATGAAGCGTTTTGAGAAAGCTCAAAAATTAACTATGTCACCTTAGGGAATTTATACTATGGATGTTTATCTTTATATGTATTATAAAATAAACCATAGTTGAGCTACTATTCCATGACACAAGTTCACAACGTACTGCGGGGCTGGGTTAAGGTCCCTATATAGATATTTAAATGTATACATTATAAAGATTATTTATTTACTGAGATTTTTGCGAGTTATTTTATTCCACAGTATAAAAAAATTGGTTGTCTGTGAAGTCGGTTAACGGCGATCATTTACGTGATAACGGTGGAAGAGAGATAGATGCGTCACAAGCCGAACGCTTAGTCCGATCGTGCATCTCTATCGTTTGTTCCGCGTTCCCGCTTGCACGCGTTCATCGATTCATAAGACTTGTATATCACGTCAGAAACAAATAGCATATCTTAACAATATTTGATCTATTTTGTTCACAGCCTCAACGTCGAATCTAAGCGAGGTATTCTGGATATAACGTGTGACCTCACGATCAAAGGTCGCTACAAGGCCAAGTCGACCAGCGAAAGCTTCACAGCGCTGTTCGGCGGAGACTCTGTCCACGGCGAGGGCAAAGGGAAGCTTAAGATTGGTAAGAACACAAAGAACCTCCTTATTATCATGGATATGTTACGTCTCGTGGCCAAGCAGACTAGCGAGGCCTTTACGGTGCTCTTCGAATCTTCTCTTCTCTTTGCAAAAGGAGGGCACAGGGATGGTTAAAATTTGTAGGAAAAATATAAAAAAAAAAAAATAACCAGTCAGCCAAGCACAACGGCCTAACATAATACTTTTTGGTGAGGGCAATATTTTTAATCGAGAGCATTGAATACCTCGCTACGCTTGGGATTCTAATGTAGTCCCGATTAGTCCCTCGGGAATAAAAACGTATTTTAGTTTAGACTCTTAACTAAAATACATTTTTATTCCCGAGGGACTAATAATTCAAACTTATTTTATTCCCGTGGGAATGAAAACACAAGTATTGTTTTTCTCATAGAAGGAGATGAAAAGCAGTAGGTATGTGTTATCTCGGGACTAACATAACACTTATACTTCGGGCAACAAACTAACAAACTCCCTCGCTTCACTCATGAGTCTACATTAGAATCCCCAGCGCAGCGAGGTATTCAGAGTCTAAACTTTAGACCCTGTATACGGGCTACCGCGCTTTGTTGTTTTTATATGTAGATGAGATGAAATTATTTAAAGTAACCCGACACAACTTTCACTTCCCATAACTTTCAGACAGTGTGACGGTGTTTACAAATCTTACAGTTTTTTAATAAAAACATCATGCTCTTTCAAATGATGCCCCACTTGGGTATCATCATCATCATCAGGTGTTTTTAGTCTCCACTGCAGGAGCACCCATCTCTGTACTACCAGAGCCATACTTGGCCAGAGCAGACAGATGATTTGGCCTACACTCGTCTCTTTACTACACTTGGGTATATTTAAAACCATTTATTTGTTCATTCCCCTCTTTCATCTCCCCAAATCTTGAGGCTGTCCTATTTTCAGTTAAATATAATTTAACACTCTCAATTGAATTACCTTTCAAACAGATTTTTAATTTTTTTTAATACACATTAATAACCTTCCAAATGTAACTAAACATTTCTGCAACCTTTTTGACTGTGACTTAGCGTTAGTTATAATAATTTAGACTTAGTTATAATAATCCCTGACATTTATATAAATATGAAAGTTATAAAACTTATAACACCTCTCTTTTGGATCCGGATAAGAAAAAGATCATATTATAGGATGGATTAATATAGTCTATAATTTTAATCTGTTAATAAATTTACATTTTATATTTAGATCCATCCTTTACGTGATTAGGAATCAATCTAAGCTGGAATTGAACTGAGAATATTACCAGAGGGTCCATTGCGAGTTAAAGGTTCCAGTGTTCGTATGCAATACTAGTTAAAGAGGAGCATGAACTAAAGTTAATATTATAGTAATCGATTTTTATATGATTCTAACAGTTATTATTTGGCTTTCAGAAAAACTCCACGTTCGGTTGGAGTTCAATTTCGATTTAGTGAGCCGAGACGGCGAGATCTACATCGTGGACAAAGGGGAGAAGCTGAAGGCGAAGTACGAGGTGCTGGGCAAGATGGTGTTCGCGGCGAACAACCTCTACGTGGGCGACGTTGAGTCCAGTACGTCAAAATCTCTTATTTTTACTATCATTTGGTTCACAACTATTCTTCCTCCTCCTCATCTATTTGACAACCTCAGTGGCCTAGTGGTCATCATAGTAGGCTGCCACACTGGAGGGTTAGATCCGAGGTCAAGATAAGGTGCAAAATTGACTTTTTCAAATTGTCCTGGATCTTGGACGTATATTTATATAAAATGTCAAACACGTCATTCCTTAAACCCTAAAACATATATACATAATTCTATTTAAAAATTAAACCCGCCTTTAAGCCATGCTCTAAATTCCTTTGCATTTTTAATTTATTAGAATAGGAATTCAAACCAATTATTAAATGGGGATTCAGACCTCTCGATTTGGGCCTCCTGGGGACAAGAAAGCCTAATATGTTGTTCTTAATTATCTCCAATAATATTCAATGGATTTGTATGCAGTTTTTAATGTCGTTATTTGCATATCCTTCTTCACGAAAAATCATAGGTTTTAAACTTTAAACCAGTTAAAATAAAAACGGGATTAATAATAATAATAAAAAAAAAATCCAATAACAATGCAAATTACAACTGTGACTTCCTCACCGTAGTCGCGATCCTGGATATGTTTGTGGTTTATCCAAACCATCTACGAGTACGTAGTTACGGGCAACAGCAAATTTACTTATTTCGTTTATCTCTTTCAGGCAAGGTGATAACGGACTTCCTGAACCAGAACTGGCGCGACCTGTTCTCGTCGTTCGGCAGCGTGGTGATGGACCGCGCCATGGAGTTGGTCCGCGACACCGTGAAGGACTTCTACATCAAGGTGCCAGTCCGCCACTTCATCAAGGACGACCTCACGCCCTACTTATCTCATTAAATACATAAGCGTTACGGCAATAAATTGTTTGTTATGAAACATGTTTTATCTAAGAGCCCTATCATACTTTTGTCACCACTTCAAAAGCCAGATGGCAGTCTGGCCCATAGCCCAAAAGAGAAAGCCTTACGCTTTCTATTCGTCTCAAAGTTGACTTACCTATACGTTGAAGCTGCTACACCTCCATCCATTCCTAAGTGTGACTACTCAATGCCGGAGATTTCCATTACACACAAAATTAAAACTTTTAAACTTTCGCGCTGCATGTTTACTAGATGCATTAACGGGAATTAGCGTGAACATACCGTTTTTCTCCAGACGTTTCGATCAGGTTGCACCGGCTGTGGTCACTGGATGACTCCATCCATAGATCATCCAGTAACCACGGCCGGTGCAACCTCAATATCAGGTCCTTTTTAGTCTCCACTACAGGAGCACGAACCTCTCTGTACTACTAGGGCCATACTTGGCCAGAGCAGCCAGAGGACTTGGCCTACACTCTCCACGCTGGCCAGACGGGTTGGAGAGGTGTCCTAGATGTTTACAAGCTTTGTTTAGCTTGTATTTCCTAAGTCGCCTTCTATGACATCCACGGGAAGACTTGGAGTGGTCCTATTCTACTCTGCCGGATACCACACGGTGCAACCTGGTTAACAGTAAACACACGGAATAGCTAGGGAGTTGCCAAGTCGAGTGGGCCGGTCGGCATCCGAGCGGTGGTGCTGATAAAGTGTGATCCAGAGTTGTGCTTAGCAGAGTTAGTAGAGTTGCACCTTTTCGCGCTTTTGTACCCAATAAGCCCGGTGCCCAAAAAGATCGATAGATCAGACCCATCTAATTACAGAACAATCGCCATTACCTTTCTCCCGGCGAAGGTGATGGAGCATGTAATAAATAGACTGTTCCTTAGATACTTAGAAGATCACAACCTGATAAGCCATTAGCACTCTACAGCTGACCTTGTATTCAATATAATATTAACATTGCTTAAATATTTTTTTAAATAGGTATATATGTAGAATGAAACAACCGCTAAATTTTATTTTTATTACTGTCCATGTTTTTCTGCTGTAGCAACATACTTTCCACCAGAAAATATAATTCTCCCCTAATGTTTATATAACAGGTGTCAAAATTAATAACGTTTTAAATAACGTAAATTACACAAAGATAATCAAAGTTAGGCAGACAAGGCGTGGAACCACCACCTTCCTCACTCAAGACAACCTCACCTGCACGTGGTGCTCTCTGCTAAATAATAAACGAGGCTCTGACGAATCAAAAAACCCATATTTCAGCCATTCAATCAGCTGAGTGACTGACATCTGACCCACCAACTTGCAATGTACCAGCGCGGTGGGTATAAGGTTCAAACCCTCTCATGATGTTACGATGTAAGGATAAGCCCCAAGTGCCCGGCGACTCCAGGGTACGAGTTGGTGATGATGGCACCATAGCCCGCCCTGGGGTCAGTGGTGCTAAAAATCTCCGGGTGGAGTCAGAGAATTCTATTATAGTATGTGTATGCAGTCCACCCGATTCAGATTATAATACTTTCATTAGAACTAGTGATTAAAGATGTTTTAACGAAATTATGCTGTAGTCGTAAAATCATTATAGTTTTTGGCGACTTTAATGTAGACTTATTAGTAACTACTACTGAAATTTTAAGACTTTTTATTTAAGTCTGTTTTCACAACAGATCACCTATAGATCTATTAGCCAAAATCAAAGTTTTTAAAGATAAATTATCAAAAAAAATCCCTTATTGAGGGAACTAGAGATGATCCAGATACTCTGTATAACAAAATGTTTAATGTTATTGTATCGGAATTTAACAATACATTCATGTTTACATTTCGTCAATAAATTACACCGGCAGTCCCGGTTTAGTCAAATAATCCGCCTTGAATTGTACCTGGTGCAAAAGTGCCCATTACGCTTGCAGCGTTACCGCGTTGTATCGCAAGGGATATGCGTTGCACCAGATACAATTCGGCGCGTACGTCAGCACCACAATTTTTTTGACGCCTTCCCAGCCCCCTCACAAAGTCCTTAGCCTTAGCCCCCCACGCTCCGCTTACCTCCACGGCAAAGGGAATAAAATGATAAGCCGTCTTTAAAGGGGCGTGTTTAATATATTTTTGTGTAGCTGCCCAGTCAGCTGCCGCACCAGCCGTACGAGTCGTTTTGTTTAAATAGGTGATCGTAAAAATGCTAACACAAGTCGCGTCCCACACCATACAGCGACCTCTCTCCCACGGAATGAGGATTAACCCATCGGGCCTCTTGCCATCAGATCGGCTCAAGGCACACCTACGGATACCAAGGCTCGCCGGATCACCTCATTCAGCATGTAATGCCGAGGAAAGCGCCCAGCCGTATACAGCTCAATCCGTGGTGGCCTGTAGAGTCAACCTGCGTTCCGCGTACGCAAGTGTGTGGTTCACACACCTCACACCCCAACCTGAGCGCAGCTGCAACTCTCAACGATCCATCATCGAGTGCTGTACCCACATGGGGTGACGGAAGGGCGTGAAGCCAGGCCCCCGACTCTGGAGTGCGTACGCTCTAAGTCGGGCAATGTCCGTTCCCACGGCCGCCTCCAGCAACTGATCGTATCTCGATTTACATAAACAGTCATGCCAGCACCGTTGAACACCTCTTCTCTCCTCCTCCCCCGGGGGCTCGACAACAAGACCAGTTGAGAACCAAGCACTCAAGGCATCCCCCGCATAAGGTATACGTAGATTTATTTGATGTATTTGGTATACCGGTATTTGAAGTATGGTAGCGACCAAACCACGAACCCTATGGGAGGAAGCCAAGAAGGCCGATGTGTTTATGTCCTGCGTGCGTCTAATACCGAAACCCCCGTATCGAGTAGGAAGTGAGGCCTGTAACCATTTAGAGACTTGCTGAGACTTACGTTCAGAATGGTCTCCAACGTGACCTTCATGTCTTCATCCAGTTGCGAAATTTCGCTAGGAAATAGCCACGTAGGAGATGTCCGTAGGATGTACACCAACTTTTTTTTTTTTTAATTTGCTTACTCTTGACCTTAGACTAACCCAGAGGGTAAAGACAAGATCTACGATGGAGCGAGCTTGCCTAGAAGATGCCTGTTCACTCTAGCCTTAAAGGCTGTCGGGTTATATGTACTCGGAAAAACTGACGCGGGCAATGAATTCCACTCGTTGGCGGTGCGCATAATAAAAAGCCCTTGAAAAACGGTTCGTGCGAATGGGTGGAATATCCACCAAGATGGGGTGTAGACCTGCCGTGCGCCTGGAAGTCCGATGGTAAAAGGGGAAGGTGGGATTAATTCGTGCAGTTCTTGTGCACACTCCCCGAAGTGTAGTCTGTAAAATACTGACAGAGTGGCAACTTTACGCCGATGGGCTAAAGGTTGCAGCCCTACTATCAGCCTTTCGTCGCCAATTATTCTCCTTGCTCTACGTTCCACCGAGTCTAATGTGGCAAGTTGGTATTTAGCTGAGCCATCCCAAAGGTGACTGCAGTACTCCATACAGGATCGGACTTGAGCTTTGTAAAGTGTTAAAAGCTGTCCAGGTGTAAAGTACCGCTTAACCTCAGTTTTTTTGCCGCAGTTTGTGCACTAGACTCAATGAAGGTACCGAAGTTGAGGTTTGAACGCAGCTCCATGCTAAGGAGTTCCAGGCTGCCAGTAACAGATACAGGTGCACCCTGGAAAGTAGGCGCTAGATCAAACAAAGTTCGTTTAGCTGAAAACAAACAAGCCTGCGATTTAATGGTATTGAATGAGACCAAGTTGGCCTCTCCCCATATTGATACCCGACTTAAGGCCAAGTCTATACGCTCAACCATGGCTTCCCTCTTTGACCGTATATCGTCCCTGCTGCTTTTTGCGCTGGCCGAATACCTCTCAACAACCGTACTGTCATCTGCGTAACCAACAACGCCAGATTGTAGCATGTCATTGATGTGGAGCAGGAAAAGGGTTGCAGAGAGAACAGACCCCTGAGGAACACCGGCGTCAATGGCCATGTAGTCCGAAGAGCACCCGTCAATGATCACCCTGATCGATCGTTCTCTCAGAAGGTCTGAAATCGGAAACTGCAGGCGCTTCCCCGTTTTTCTCAATGGCTTCGCCACAGCAGTGCGTGATATATACTAGAAGATCTCCAGTAGACCGCCCACGGCGAAAGCCATATTGACGGTCACTGAGTAGATCGTTTTCTTCTAAGTATGCCAGAAACTTACTGTTGAGAACCTTCTCCATGACCTTGGAGAGCATAGAGGTGATGGCAATGGGTCGGTAATTACAGGGATCAGCACGGTTACCCTTCTTGGGTACTGGTTGCACATTTACAAGCTTCGAGGTTCAACTTTGGACTGGACAGGCAACCGCGCAATAACATCAAGGCCAAGTGTGCAGGTAGATGTTGTAAATGTTGGTGGGTTTAAGCCAGCATTTCTCTCTTCCTAAATAAGGTTGCTGGAACACCGTCCTCGAAAATTGGAGAACCCAGGAGAGTAAAGGACGCCCGATCCAAAAGTGTAAGGTTGGGAAGCATATTTTTGATAATCTCTATACTCTCACCGACGGTCTCTCCACAAGAAAGCTCGCACTTAGAGCTGTTAATAAAAATACCCAGAAATGGGTCTTTTTATTAACAGCTCTAAGTGCAATGCAATCTATTTTGATGATCAATCTGAATTTTATGAGTTTATTTATTAATAAACTAATTATTTATAAATAAATAGTAATTATTAAAATAGACTGACTGTGAACAAGAAAACACGAACATAAAACTTAGTAGAAGTTAATTAAAATTACTTTTCATCTGACTCGCAACTGAAAGCTTAAAAATGACCGGTGAAATAACTTGAATTAGAGCAAACATTTGAGTTCTTTGAATCGGAATCGTGTTCATTGCGAGAACGTATTGCAATTAATGTTTTATCGAATTTACCGGTTTCTGGATTCTGTTCGGGACTTTAACTTTTAATTCGTTTGCTTTCATTTGTCGATTATACATAACAATGAATAATCGACGAATGAAAGCAAACAAAATTGACAATGCTGCAAATAATGTAGCAATATGCAAATAATGTAGCAATATGCATATAATGTAGCAATATGCATATATAATGTAATGCGGGTGTTGCAATTTTGTTATCAAGTTGCCCATGGGCAGCGGTGATAACTTACCGCAGGTGACCCGCTTAAACAGCCTCCGTAGTCCAGTGGTTAATGCGTTTGCCTGTTGACCCGGGGGTCGTGGTTCGATTCCCACCGGAAGCATACTTTGTTTAGTTGTTTCCAGTTTGGTTACGACATTGCAGGCTTGAATCTTCTGATTGTCTGATAATAAAGATGATTCTGTACTTCGGCAGGCACGTTAAGCCGGTCCTCCCGGCTGCCATAAGGTAGTCGTTAAAGGAACCACGTCAGAGGCCGAGAGGCGGTTCCGAAAAACTCTGACACCAGGGTGTGCATGGTCGATTGACCGTGACACCTACTCGAAATGATGAATGATGATGATGGTGACCCGCTTGCTCGTTTGCTGTGCTATGACATCACTACATAGTATACAACTTCGCTAGTTAATAGATTCAGGTGTTAACTTTGCGGAAGTCAAAGTTACATGAGATAACAGCGGTTATCAAGTATAGTACAGACTCGCATACTTAAGCTTTTTGGCCACATCTCGAGACGAAATCATGACTCGATTGAACGTCTTGTTGTCCAAGGCAAGGTAGAAGGCATAAGACCATGCGGAAGGTCTCCGATGCGGTGGACTGACCGGGTAATGTCGCTGGTTGGCGAGCCTATACATCAGTGCACCAGAATGACTGCAAGCAGGGAGAGATGGCGGGACATCGTACGGCGAGCTACACCTGCCCCCCAGAATCAAACAACACGTTGACCACGACCACTCTGCCAAGAGTGATACGAATAAGAAGAAGAAGATTGTACGGTGATACCGAACCCTTGGTGTGAGCTAATCTTCTTCTTTTCGAGTCAAAATGGTTATAATTGAAACTGATTCCTATACAGTCTTTGACCAGTAGGTGGCCACAGCGACTCCTTTGTCGTTTGCCTTATTAAGATCTTCGACTGTGCAGGTGGAAGGACAGTTGGGGCACGTCATAAGGTGAGTCATCGATTGCGTGACGCCGCAATCGCAATGATCATTGTTGGAGAAACCCCACTTAGTCCGGCTCTCTCGGCATCTACCCACGCCAGCTGTGAGCTAATGCGACTCACAGTTAACCTGTTTTTTTATGGTTCTTGGTAGTTCTTAGCTGATCTGATAGTTTAGCTTTTTATAGCTCTTAGTAATTTTTGGAATTTTTTTAGTACTTTTTGTTGGGAACCCATCACTTTATCGCAATTTACTTCAACGATTTTCATTTCCCATTAAACTATTCGCAGATATTTTAATACAATATTTAACAAATCCTAAAAACTTGCCGTAGGATTTTACCCACAAGCCCAAAAGCGATCACACTACAGGAAGCAGACAATAGTGACAATCCATCTCAGGGTACATGACACGTACGTTATACGGGTTACGTGTCACGCTGTCACGTGTCACCAGACAAACGACACAGCCTAATCAAACTATAGGCGGGCGCCGAGTGACACGTTCCTCGACAGAGTTAAGAGGATAGAGACAGCGCAGAATTTATGAAAAAAAGTAAGTGACAATTTCTCTAGGTCTATGCAGTATGTCGTCGCACGACACGTGGCTCCACAGTAACTCATAGAAGATAGATATTGGTGAACTTTTATTTCTGAAAGAAAAAACAACTGTCTGCGATTACTTGATATATTTCACACTGCCCAATCAAGCTGTAAGAATGCTGCATGTTTCCTTCATGCAGCACGTTGCTATCCACCTCACCTCATCTATCTATCTGATGAGATATCAGGTCCATCTTTTTTGGAAACTTTATTTGAAATTTCATTTTCGGGTTTAAATTTCTTTTATCTGACCTATTCCACTTTAATTCTGCCTCGTGGTTTACAGTCAAGAGAATAACTAAGTTATTTTTACATATAAAATTTTAATTCCGCGTCAATGTCGATCCCTCGGGAATAGTACTTTTCCCGGGATAAAAGGTAGCCTATGTCCTTCTCCGTACTCCAGAGATCTTGTATGCAAAATTTCATGATGATCGGTTTAGTACTTACGGCGTGAAAGCGTAACAAACAAACAAACAAACAAATAAATAAACAAACAAACAAACTCACTAGTTAGGATTAGGATTAGTAAGGAATTAGTAAGGATTAGTAAGGATAAGCCGTGTTGTATCCGGCAGAGTAGAATAGGACCACTCCAAGTCTTCCCGTGGATGTCGTAGAAGGCGACTTAGGAAATACAAGCTAAACAAAGCTTTTAAACATCTGTGAGACCTCTCCAACCCATCTGGCTAGTGTGGAGAGTGTAGGCCAAGTCCTCTGGCTGCTCTTGCCAAGTATGGCTTTAGTAGTACAGAGAGGGTCGTGCTCTTGTAGTGGAGACTAAAAAGGACCGATGATGATGATGATGATGATTATTGCTTTCTGCTACATGCTTAATATTCGGTAAAAAACGTATTACGACGCGCCTGATATTCGCTACCTCCATTATTGTGATAAAATTGGATTGTTTTCAAGCGCAACGGAATGCGCGGGGTATGCGGGGTGCGGCAGCGGGCGCGGGCGCCGCTGGGATCGGATCGCCTGCTCAGAGTTCTCAGAAATTGCATTGACACGCGGACGTGTCACGTGAGCCGGCGTTAGACGCAATTACGGTCTTTTGGTTTGTGAATTGTTAATTGATTATAGTTTGTTGAATGCCCCTGTTTGAGTTGATCTATTGTTTGTGAGGCATTGTGCCATAGATTAAGTACGATATATACTTGAAAGCGGTGTGATTGTCGGACAATTGAAAAGCGCGTGTGCGCGCATAACCTATATGAAGATCCCGTCGGGAACGGAAGTTATTTTGTGCTGAAATCAAATAAATTAGTGTTTGTGACTCAATTAAAACTAATCAATTTGTTTTGTGTTTGTGGAGTGTTAACTATCGTCATATTCATTTGGGGCGACAATATATGAGCTCATGGGGGGTTGATTAGGGACCCAATTTGTTTACTCCTGCCTTGGGACCCTTGAAGAGGTCCAAGGCGTCACCCACCTTGAAGAAAGCTTCGGGATCCTGCCGAACGAGGTCGTTCAAAGAAAATATAAACTGTAAGTGATAAGTTTAATATAAATAAATAAATAAATATATACGGACAAATCACACAGATTGAGCTAGCCCCAAAGTAAGTTCGAGACTTGTGTTATGGGATACTAACCCAACGATACTATATTTTATAACAAATACTTATATAGATACACATCCAAGACCCAGGCCAATCTGAAAAAGATCATTTTCCATCTTGACCTGGCCGGGGATCGAACCCGGTCACTTCGTGTCGCAGGCAGGCGTGTTGACCGCTGCGCCACGGAGCTAGTCAAAATAATATATTTTAGGTTAGGTTATAATTAGGTTAGTAGGTTCCTTAGACCTTATCTAGAGTGGTAGCAGAGCTGCATAGTTTGTTTGTATGTATGTTTGTCCCCTTGCTGGGGTAACCGTCTGTCGGGCTGAACCCCCGCACAGGGTAACGTAGTTTTTAAGTCAACATTTTCTGGTAGCAGAGCGTAGTTTTTAAGTAACATTTTCTGGTAGCAGAGCGTAGTTAAGTAACACTTAACGTAGCTTTTTGATCTTGAAAACCTGGGCTCTGTCTAAGAGAGAAAGGGTGATAATATGTATATATGTATCATATTATCACCCTTTCTCATAGCTTTACCAGTAAATAACCAAAGTGTAGCCAATAAATTAAATATAGTGACTATGTGGTAACACACTATGCGGTATCCTAATTCCTGCCTTCTATGCTGAGCTAGAACTATTCTATTCGCCGATGTAGGCATTAGCCTACATCTGCGGCGAATGTGATACTGAATGCCATAGATTTAGAAAGCATATACTGTACTGAAATAATTTTAATGAATAATCTTTCATATGAAGACCCCAGCTTTATTCAAATCAATTTTAATGAACTTGAAATGGGACCAATTGGAAAGTTTTTTATATAAAAATATATTGTTCAAATTCGTTCATAAATAATGGAGTTAGAGGTAACAAACATAAAAATATAAGCCAATTGAGAATTCACTCATACTCTCCTCCATTTATGTAGTCGGTTAAAAAACGGTTTAAGCCGCGAGGCAGAGTACCAGAGCGATTTGATTTATTACTACTGTCTACTTGTGCTTACTCATTTATTGTCATAAAAGTTTATATTCACTTTATTTTGTTACGCTGTAAAGTTATAAAACTATTTTTTTTTCGTTGAATTATCGTATTTAAAGCATAAATACGCTAATAATATTATGATCTAGCCTTTACTTAGACTAATGAGTAATTTTACATTGTCCTAGTTTTATAATGTATTGTTTAAGAAAGTGTCCATCGGCACTTTTCTTACTGTCTCGAGTAGCTGGATCGCCTCGACATTCACATGATGAAGCAACCTGTATTCATGTGCTTCGGCATACTGCTTAGTAACCATATCGACGAGCTGTATGTTAAGGTCCCGGTGCAGGTCGTCATTTCTTACGTACCAAGGTGCATTTACAATAGCCCTTAGTACTTTATTTTGGAACCGTTGTATCATTTCGACGTTACTCTTTTTGGTAAAGCCCCACAGCTGTATACCATAAGTCCATACTGGCATTAGGACTTGTTTATATAATAGTAACTTGTTGTGCACTGACAGGGCGGAGTATCTTCCGAGCAGCCAGTACATCTTTTGGAACCTTATTTCAAGTTCCTCTCTTTTCTTTTTGACGTGAGCTTTCCATCGGAGCTTTGCGTCGAGTGTCATACCCAGGTATTTCGCTGTGTTTTCATATGGTATCGGCATTTCATTTATATAAACGGGAGAGTATTGATCCTGCTTATTTGTAAAGTTCACGTGGATTGATTTTGATACATTAAGCGTGATTCGCCATCTCTTTGTCCCATTATGAACTTTATTAACAGCTATTTGAACCTTTTCTGCAGCTTCCGCATGAGTATTTCCAACAGCCATTATAGCGGTATCGTCAGCGAAGGTTGCAATAGTGTTGCTATCTAAATGAGGAATGTCACAGGTGTAAAGTAGGTACAGGACCGGACCCAATACACTTCCCTGAGGCACACCAGCTTTTATTTCCTTTATTTCAGAATACGCATCGTCTTGCCGTACTCTAAAGGCTCTGTTTGATATATATGAAGTTATTATATCAACGTAGCACTTGGGTAGCATTTTTCCTAGTTTTATGATAAGTCCTTCGTGCCATACCTTATCAAAAGCTTGCGCTACATCTAGGAAGATATAACTATTTGCCTGTGCAGTATTTTTTTACATTAGTATGCAGAACTAATGTGACATTGACGCGGAAAAGTGTTGGCATGCAGATGAGAAAAAGCTATTACAAATGAAAATGAGTCAACTTGCGCCGGACCCGCCGTCTCTTTGCCGGCTCCATTCTCATTACGCGCGGACACGCCGGCATACATTACGATGTGTGAGATGGCAAAACGGTCGTATGATTTGCTGCTAGAGGATTTAGAAAATATGTTGGGAAAATGTTTAATGTTGACCGCAGCTGATAGATAATGTTTGTCTTTAAAATTATCACTTAATGCGGTTTTATCGCGTTTATTACATTACTAGCTTTCGCCCGCGGCTCCGCCCGCGTCAATACCGATCCCTCGGGAATAGTACTTTTTCCCGGGATAAAAGGTAGCCTATGTCCTTCTCCGTATTCCAGAGAACTTGTATGCAAAATTTTATGATGATCGGTTCAGTAGTTACGGCGTGAAAGCGTAACAAACAATTAAATAAACAAACTCACTTTCGCATTTATAATATTAGTTAGGATGCAAAACACAGTCTTCTGCTGAGTTATATTGATGACCAGATCCCAAGCTGGTGTACATGCTTACCATTATGTCTATTGAAATAAGGTATACAGTTTTTGTTTTTATCTCGATCGCCCCACGAAGAATTCTTGGAATGTATCTATTTTGTTTTGCAAGGACTTGAGGATTATTGAAACCCATATAGTCGTTGGGTTTATCATATAGCGTTTACTATTTTTATGGCAGCGATGTAGTCTTTAATATAATGAAGTCACGAGAAATAATGGGGATGCCCTTTGCAATAAAATGTTTGATGTCATACAAACTGAATTAAATAATGCCTTCCAAATTAAAACGTGTACTAGACGTTTTATTTGATAAATATGCATAACTACCTATATATTTATGTATTCAATTACAATTATATTTATTTCACGTGCAAAGTATTGACTACATAATGAGCGATGCAACTTGTATCCCAATCGAAAAGCAGTACTGAGTATAAACGCAGACTTGTTGCGCTTACATGTATAATGCTAGGTGCCAGGTTGTGAAACAAGCGCTAGCAGTTCCTACGTCAGCACGTGGCGGTGTGGCCGCGGGCGGCCGGCATGCAGCGGTACTCACAAACGGCGAAGGCCATTTACATTCTTAGGCCGGGCGCACATTATCCGATATCGATGTCAGATAGAAGGCTTTGACGCTTGCTCGCTTTCTGGCAGTGTGAGTAGGCTACATGATATCCAATTTTAAATAAATTTCATTTCATTTCCTTCTCGCGTAGTACATCTGACTTTTTATTAAGTCAAGTCGTTCGTCTGTATGTCATTTTTCTTCCATTTGGCATCACATAATCTAACGCCGAGCTACTGACATGTCTTTATTACCGGAGTAGATAGAGCATGGGTCCGTTAGCCTAAATCATAATGGTGATGGTGAGCGTGTAATTGGGAAACGGATTCAAAATAGGTAATAATAAATATATACAGACAAATCACCCACTTTTTGGCTTTGTTGGCACGTTGAGTTTCCCCCCAACTTAATACGACACTTGTATTACAGACATACATATTATCACGTCTTTATCCCCCTACGGGGTAGACAGAGCCTAAGGCCTTAAGATACGTTTACCGTGTTGGTGGGCGTGCAGGTGAAAATAGGAATAAAAAATATAGATGGGTCATCGCGGATCGCTCGGTGACTGGCTTCTACGGTCTGCACGGGAAGAGAAGCAGCTGGCGCATTTTACGTTTTTCCTTTTCTCCCAAACCAGCATGGAAGATTTCTTCTATTGTGAGATACTTGTTCAACGATACTTTATTTTATAACAAATTTAATCCAAGACCCAGATCAATCTGAAAAATATTATTTACCATCTTGACCTGCGACCTGGCATGTCGACTACTAGGCCACATAAGTTTTTTCTACGTACCTAATAATCATGAGCTGTTATGTTTCTTTAGATTTGTGTCCATCTCCTCAATCGGTACGGTTTTTACGGTAAGTACGAGAAGATGAGCACCTAATTCACATTATTCACATTTATTGTTTTTTTTTATTCTCTTCCAAACCAGCTTAGAAGATTTATGAGACAAGTAGGTAACTGAAGTAGGCACAGATGCATTATTCTCAGTCGCATGGCGTTTGTAAGTTTGTGAGCAACTTGTTGCACATATTTACGGCACAGGAACAAAGCGAAATATATCCAGGTGCCAGCAATATACTAGTGCGGAGGCCGACAGCCGACATACGGAGCAAGGCGATTTATATGCTTATGTCCGTGACATTTGTTTGTGAGTTAGCGTAACGTAGGTTTGAGAATAACTCATCAGCTTCTAACCACCCATTGCTGGACAAAAGCAACTCTTAGTCTGTTCCACAACCATGTCCACCACAAACCAGTTCGGTGTGTACTCACAAATTATAACGGCATTTTAATCACTAACATTCAGACTAATAATTATTATGAAAAATATTTAGCTATACAGCCCCCACGTGCTTTATCACCTGCGGCCTATATTTAGATACTCCACAAAACACTTTCCAAAATGTCCAACGACAAAACTGTGTACAGTTTTCCCATCGCGTGCACTCGTGCCTACGCGTAATGAGAATAGAGCGGACAAAAAGTTGCCGTCGTCCGACACAAGTTAACTCGCTTTAATTTCGAATAGGTTTCTCACATTTGCATGCGAGCGCTTTTCCGCTTGAACATCACGCGGGCGTTGCATGCTGATGTGAAAACTCTGCAGTGGCTAGAAGTTAATTGGTAGAGAGTCTACAATGAGATGTATTCATTCTTGCGAAACTGCAACCGAAAACCGAGAACTCAGCAGTATTTTTTTTTTTTGTTATTCCGAACCTGCATAAAGTAAGATGATGAGAAGAATAAAATTGGACATATTTCTAAAGATTTTTAAATGTAACAAAGCAGGCGGGGCTCGCGCTTCCGGGCAGTTACCTGAGGTCTCGAAGGTTACACTTAGTGACTCTTCCGCTAAGCCCGGGTGTCTGTGCCCGAGCATCGAAAGTTCGGCCTTCTCGCTAAGCCTCGAATTCCTGCTCAATCGCCGCTGACTTCGCACGCTTGAGTCTACAACCACTGGGCTGTCGCAAGTGGCATTGGGTTTCAACGCCCCCGCCGGTGAATTCGTATTACCAACCACTGGAGAAAGACTTTCTTCGTCACATTTTATTTTTGTGCGTGTACTAACCTAACATTTTGGTACTGTTCTGGTATCAGAGGTTGTATGACCTGCGTCGTGATTCTGGTCCGTTAGCACCTCAAGGGATTTTGCGTGTTGCAGTCGAAATTGAAAATACCGGCCACGTTTAGCATATTGGTGGGCGTGTAAGTAGAATACGGAATCAAAACAGTTTAGGTTGCTAACCGCATCGCCTATTCACATGATTCCTTAGATTGTCTGCGTGGGAAGAACAACAACTAGTACGTTTAACATTGCATGGAAGAAAACAAATATTAAACTACCGGTCAATTAGTAAAATCAGCAAGATAGGTAGCTAAACGATTTTTTTGTTAAATTGGAAATAAATTTTTCCACGTCTTAAATGAAACTGTCCTTAAAGCATGAGCAATTAATGAACCATGTGCCTTGTAAATAACAGCAATATAGAAAATAAGAAGGCTGAAGCTAAAATTCGCAGTCCGCGCAAAGCAAACGGTTTTCTCCGCTGTGCTCACCGCCAGATTTGTGGAAAGTGGACATTTTTAACGAAGCGCGCACAACTGAAACATTACAAAATGCATTTGGCCGCGGGCGCGGGTGCAGTACAATGCGCGATTAATGTTTTTAATTTCTGCTAAATTCGATTCGCTTCGTTAGGGAGGATTCGCGGAATGAGATTTAAAATTGAATTTTAACAAAAGATCGTTTTTGATATATTTTTGCTACACTGCATTATTTTAGTTCTGTAACAATCGCAATACGGAGCTCGAAAGAAAGGAAATTACAATACAGGTTGAATATTGTATGAGCATTGATTAAATTATTGATACAGTGTTTTAAACAACAGAGATATAGCTACTCAAAATCAAATCAAGACCAAACGTTTTTTCAGCAAATAGGCCTTTACAGGCACGGCGCTTTATATGCACGCGTAAGTGGCATTTCTTTACTCGTAAGCATCTCTGCATTAAAGGCATGATTCCTTTCATGAACTAATTCATAATACAATCCGTAATCAGCTCTACCTAGTTCTTGTTCGAAATGTATGTTATCGACTTAGCTCCGAGTCGTCTAAAACAACGTTTCTAATATTATGAATAGCGTTGTTTTTTACTTAGAAACTTACAACTCCATACTAAAGTCACTACAGTACAGTCACTTTCTGCTTGCAAATGCAGACTTGTTGTAAATATTTACTACATTAAGTTCAGTATACCACATCCTCCAGTTGTCGTTGAGTGAACTGATGTGAGCAGCTGACGACATGCATCGGAGCAAACTTTCGACGAAGAAACTTTATACCCTCAGCGACATGGCATTTATTTGTTATTTACAACGCTATAGTAAAGTATCGCAAAGGCAGACCTGCCGCGAATATTTACAACATAGAGTGCAGTGGCTCGGCTAATACATAGTCCAGCTGTCGGCGAATACGCCGGTTTGGAACCCACATACCGAAGGTAACATGTTCTCAGCTTCATGGTGTTTGTTTGATAGTAAAACTGTGCGATCGGGAATTGCCAGACTTACAACTATTAGTTCGTGAGTCGACTACGAGTACATCCATCTGATGTCAACAAAGACACTACTACCGAAGACATGCATTTAGAAGGTTACGTTAGCGTTGGTAAGATAAGCGGTCACCGCACTGCAGACTTGTAGTAACATTCAGTACGTTAGGTTCAGTCAGTTAAATAAAATATCTCTCTGTTGTCAGAAAATATACTTAGTACGGACATAGGCGACCGACGACATGACGTATTATAAGAACAGACAGAGACACAAAATATATTTTCAGGTTCATTTGTTTGTTGTTAATGAGATAGCAATGTAGTCACTGACGATCGACTTACGGGAGCAGCTACACGGTAGCCGATGTTCTTACATTTATAGTATTTGTTTATTAGATTTAAATACTTTGATTTAACTGTAATTTGACATGCAACTACAGACTGGTTAAAATATTTACTACGTTTTTTCATTGATCTTAGCTTATATATCTTCCAGTTGTCAGCAAGTAGTTTCAGTGTCAGCTGCGAAGCGACTGACGACATGTCAATGGAACGGCTAACGAGCGAAGATATATGGAAGGCAATATTTTGTTTTCAGATTCGTGGTATTTGATTTTTACATTTAAATAATTAAATCACTGAATTTTCAGTCCAGTAGTGATTTCGCCAACAACCGGAAGGTGTATGATTCATGCATCTTCCGGTTGTCAGCTGACAACCGTCGACATGTGTTTTACGTATACTGCGTACGAATGGCTTATGAGAGGAGACATGCGGATGGCCTGTCTTGTCTGATAGTGAAATTGTGATCTTGTTTGATAGTGAAATAACATGTAGTCTTTGTGTTCCTGCCATACATATAAGAAATACATATCTGTGGTACTACTGCAGACTTATTGTAAATACTAGCTTTCGTCCGCGGCTCCGCTTGCGTCAATATTGATCCCTCGGGAACAGTACTTTTTCTTCAGATAACGTGCATAATTTCATGATGTCGTCGATTCGAGTAGTAAAGACGTGAAAGTGTAACAAAAACAAACAAACAAATTCAGTTTTGCATTATAATATTAGTTAGGTAGGATTATGATTTACAAAATCACGACACGTGTAAGAATGAAGGCGGAGCGAACGAAATGTTACTGAAGGCGATTCATGTTCTCAGTAATACGTATTTTTCTCTTTTGTTCCCTTATGTACGCATTCAAATAAAATTGCTCACTTTTGAAAGCTAAAATTCAGAACTAAAGTGTAAACAAAAGAGTTAAAAAATATTTGCGTTATATTATAATATAACGCAAATATTTTTTATTCTTTTAAATTTTAGATTGAGCATAGGTATATGCTCAATCTAAAATTTAAAAGAAAATAAAAATAAATCTGTTTTCAGATATGATTTTTGCTATCTTCTCTTAACTTACTGAAACTATTTAGATGGTTCAAACTGGAAAATATGGTAGTGTATTTATCTTAAAGCTGATTGTTAGAATTCTCGTTTTGATATAAAATAAAATAAAATTGAGAAAATTTAATGCAATGAAAGTAGTAATAAAATCTGAAATCTGAATCCCAATATCGGAGGTCCGTCACACTCACCGGCGGATCATCCGGGAATAGCACACAAACCGGATCCTGCCGGACGCCGCCGGTCCAGCACGATATTGCTGCAGCCGGAAACTTTCTGATTAAGTAGTAATTTGGAATGGCATTTTGAATTAAGTATTTTCAAGCACGTTCAAAGTTCGTTCAAGCGTGATTGATGACGTGAGCTTGATGACACTGGAAAATTTAATTGAAACAATAAGACGCGCTTTCTTACAGCAATCGCAACTATCAGAAAAAAATCGTCGACTAGTAATGTCGTCGAAATTATAGAAAGACCAAAAGATCAGCAGCATCATTTAGATTAAATTTATACAGACGCTAGTATTTCCCATCAGTTTTTATGGCATAGAGTTCAGGAGTAGCTGATACTCTACCGCAAACTAGTCGTACTCCTGCTTATACTTTGAGCTCACTATCCGTAATCCAACACCTGACCATCGAAGCAGACTAAATGTCACGAGCAAAGTAGAAGGAAACATTCCAAAAAGAAAAGCTCTAACAAGTTAGTCAGACTAAATAAAACAACAACTGAAGACATCGAACAAATAGCAACCCATACATATTATCACATCTTTATCCCTTAAGGGGTAGTCAGAGCCTGACCCTAGGCAATAAGATCCAAGAGCCCCATTTAGCGTTTCTATTAATATACGCAGCAATAAATAAAGCAAGCAGTGATAAATAGCTAACTTCTTCAACTTTCTTCCCCTTTGTATTATTTCGTCTGTCAGAGTGTTGTGCACCTGACCATCATTATTTGAGCAACATGGTGTTATTTTGTTTCTAATTGTGCCGATTATAGATGTTGACTCATTTCAATTCAGTCAATTCAGTTAAATCAAATCCGATCATGGCAGTCGCTGGGTCAGCCTTTTTAAAAAATAATTTTAATCGAAATAATATGCCTATTTGAAGAAAACACGCGTTGTTAAATCAATTAACATAATTATCATTTTTGTTGGCATTTTATCAGAAACTTTCAGATTTTACCGAATTTGTTTCAATTACCTATGTAAATTATACTTAAACTCGCGGCTCCACCCGCATCAATGTCGATCCCTCGAGAACAGTACTTTTTCCCGTAATATGTCCTACTCCGTACCCCAGATAACGTGTATGCAAAATTTCATGATGATCGATTCAGTAGTTACAACGTGAAAACGTAACAAACAAACTCGCTTTTTCGTTTATAATATTAGTTAGGATAAGGTTAATTAAAGCGCAGAAAATGTTTGCGCACAAAAAATTTCAAATGGGTCACGTTTTAAATTAATTATAATTGCTACAATAATGCCGTTATGGCCATTTCCAGCGGATCACACATTAACAGCAGTGTCCTTGATTTTATCTCGTTACAATCGTTATTTATTTATTTATTTATTAAAACTTTATTGTACCCAAATAAAATTGTTACAATTGGCGGACTTAATGCTATGAGCATTCTCTCCCAGTCAACCATAAGGATAAAACGGAGAAAGATGTGCGGCGCAAAAGTTAAACTGATTATATAAGTATAATAGTAATATACATATTTTAAATAAATATATACTTAATTATATAATTCATATATAAACTAAACTATTAAATATATATAAATATATATGCTAATGATGAATACAGAAAGATAGTGACAGATGGAAGTTTTAAGTAGATAGAGAGTTTAGAAGGTGAGAATGCACTTTTCTCTTGAAGGAGAATTTTGTTGAAGATTCTTTTATGTCAACAGGCAATGCATTCCAGAGTCGTGAAGCATGAAGGGTAAATGAATTAAACATAAAATTTGTCCGAAAGAGGGGGGTGTAGAGTAGACGGGTGTATGTAGAACGCAGCTGTCGATCATGAGTCTCAGAAAGAAATTTGAATTTACATTTTAAGTAATCAGGAGAGTGAGGATTATTTAGAACAGAAAATAAAGTGCAAAGTAGACGTAGCTGCCTACGTTGACGGATCGGAAGCCATTTTAACTCAGAACGATAGGCAGAAATGTGATCGTACTTGCGAAGACAGAAAATAAAACGGATACAATTGTTGACGAGACGATCGAGCTTATTGAGAAGATATTCGTTGAGATCAGGACAACACACATCTGCATAATCAATAATAGGAAAAATTAAAGTTTGGACAAGTAAGATCTTGGTCTTCAAAGGCAGGAAGTTTCTAAGACGGTTGAGTTGTTGGAGTGTGGCAGTAACAGAGCGACTGATTTCTTTTGTATGAGTGATCCAGCTAAGTGTGGAGTCAATATGCAAGCCAAGGTTCTTCACGGATTTGCAAAAAGGAATTACGTTATTATCGAACGTCACCGGTGAGAGAGTATCGAAGTCAATCTGATTTATTTGCCTTACGCTTCCCACAATTATAGCCTGGCACTTTGTAGGATTAACTTGTATGCCATAATCATTGGACCAAGATAATATAGATGACAAAGCTGAGTTAATTACGGCTATACTCAACTCTATGTCCTGGACTGGTGACTGTGTATAAATTTGAAGATCGTCTGCGTAGAAATGATAAGAGCAACCAATGAAAGAAGAAAGAAGATTTATAAAAAGAGAAAAAAGTAGGGGTGATAAGATTCCTCCTTGAGGTACACCACTAGACAGAGATTTCCACGCCGACAGATCGCGATCCATACGAACTGCTTGCTGCCGATCGCGGAGATACGCTGAAAACCAATCCATGACGGAGGATGGCAAGGAGAATATCGTGATCAACCATATTGAAAGCGTTCGAGAAATCAATTAGAACGAGAGTGGTAACCAACGTATTCTCCATGCCCAAGCGAATATCTTCAGAAACTTTGAGAAGAGCAGTAGCCGTACTATGGCCCAGGCGAAATCCGGACTGATAGGGAGTAAGGAGAGAATTCCCGGAAATGAAAGAAGATACTTGGTCATGCACAACTGCTTCGAGGATTTTGGAGAGGAAGGGAAGGATTGAAATTGGTCTGAAATTATTTAAAACTTGAGGAGAGGATACTTTAGGTAGAGGTATTATGAAAGCCTTTCGCCACAAAGATGGAAAAGTCCCAGTGGCTAAAGAGAAGTTAATGATATGGGTTAGAATAGGAAGAATAAAATGCAGTATGCTAGTAATCATGTGCCGACTTACATCGTCACACCCTACTGCTTTAGATTTTATGGCCAGAACAATTTTACAAATCTCATCCTCAGTTGCTGGAGAAAAGGAGAAAAGGAGAAAAGTCCAATAGAAGGTTTGGCCATGGAAGAAATTTTTGAAATAGTAGAAGATTTTATAGCAGGGTCAAGAGAACTTGATGTAGAAAAATGATTATTGAAATCATTTAGAGAAAAATTAAAAGAGGAACAAGATATATTTTTATTTTTGGCTAGACCTTGAGAACGTAGAAACTTCCAAATTTCGGCCGAAGAAGATTCAGTAAGACTTTCACAGATATATTTTCGCTTGGCTGCTCTTACCATACCATTGCAACGATTCCGCGCGATCTTGTATGCAGCCCAGTTCTCATCCGTTCTGTTTCTTTTAAAAGTCCTGAACGCCCGGTCCCTCCGTGACATGGCTATGCCGATGCCCCTGGTAATCCATGGAGAGGGTGGACGCTTAAGTTTGACGGCTTTCAATGGAGCGTGAATATCATACAGAGCTGTTATGACTGAATTAAAGTTTTCTACCTTATCGTCTATGGTTGTTGCCTCAATAACTTTTGAAAAGTCCAACTTAGCAGCATCACTCAACAACTTTTCAACGTCAATATTGGTCACGTTACGCATCCATAAAATAGTTGGTTTAATCTTGGGTGGTTTCAATTTGTACGACATATAGAGAAGATCGTGTTTTGAGAAAGCGGGTGCTGATACTTGTCCATGTTTAAACACGAGATCTGGGGAAGAAGTTAGAATTAAATCAAGCCATGTATCATCAGTATAACGGTTATAATGAGTAGGCCCCAAAGGCAAGTAAGAGAGATCTACTGACTCGATTATATTCAGAAGCCTCTGAGTACGCGGTTCATCGCTACAAATGAAATCAGTGTTAAAATCACCTAAGATTATGTGATGTGTGTAGTCCGAACAGAGAGAATCGAGGACTGACTCAATTTGAGAGAAATAATCATAGCCAGGAGGACTATAAACGACTCCAAGAAGGACTTTAGCACCGTTGACAGAAACTTCAAGGAATATAAATTGAACAGCACTTGAACGCACAGTAGGTGAAGACATTAGGATTTTATACGAATAGTGACTGCGCAAATATATTGCTACACCACCACCAACCATATCCTCACGATCATTACGAATTAAAACATAACCAGGTATAGAAACATATGCGGAGGATATGGACGGTTTGAGCCAGCTCTCAGAAACCAGTATTGCATCGAGTAAAGAGGAAGAAAATGTGTCAAGAATATCAGTGAGATGAGCGGAAATACTTTGTGCATTCAAGTGACAAACGTTAAAGAAATGTGAGGTTCCAGACATAGATTTTTCAAGAAAAGTAAGTAAAGTATCACCATCACTGGACGAAAAACTTGAATCACAGGCGGTATGAAAAGATTCATCATTAGACATTTTAAATAAATATAATAAGTGATATATAAAAATAAATAACTTATAAAATTACAAAAAACAGCATGTCCTGCCGGTTGCCAGAGAAATTGCTAAACAACAAAACGCATTACAAAATTTAAAAAAGCTTAAGGCCATAATAGAAACAAAACGCATTGATGTGACGGAAGGATGACAGTGACAAACAAAATAACAAAATACAAATACACAGAGAGACGTCAAGTAAAGTTAACCATATAACAGAAACAAATAACAATCAAAACGAAACATTTGTCATCCACCGCCTTCAATAAAATAAATAGAATGAAAAATAATAATAACTATTGTGGGAATGAATCACCAACAATGCCCGAAGACTCATTTTTTCGCCCTAGTCGCCCGTTTTGATTTGCCTCGATGCTCAGGAGACACAGGCGTAGCCACTGCTGAGGTGGCACTGGAACTTGCGGTGGTACTGGAACTAGAAGTCGCCTGGGGCTCCTGCAGCTCGGGTTGAGGCAGGCCGCTCAGATCGGCCTCAGTGAAAATGCGCCGCAACGTGCCATCGTGCAGCTTGACAATAACCACGCCATTATTTGACCAGCATCTTCTCAAGCCGTACCTCTACCGTGCCTCGATGAACAACTCTTGCCGATGTCGAGTGAGGAACTCTGCGACGCTGTATGGGGTCCCCTTAAAAGAAGTCTTCTTTCTCCAAACGGCATCTCTGTCAGCAAGGCATGAAAACCTTATTAACACAGGCCTACATTTATCTTCAGAGACCTTCCCAATACGATGGCACAATGTTATCTTGTCAGGTCCAATCTCATTATGCCCTAGAGTGTCCTGAAGGAGGTTTGCAACATGCTGGGATAGCCCGCTCTTAACATCCTCTGATACACCACTGAGAAGAAGATTCTTCCTACGATGCCGTGTCTCCATGTGATCAAAAGATGTAGTTAGTGACACAATCTGCCGGAAGAGCAGCGACACCATATCTGAAACCTCCTTCTTGAAAGCTCCGTACTCATCTGCGAGGCTTGTTATGGTGTGGCTAGTTGGATCTGCTGATGTTGTAGCTTTGAGCTGCGACTCGAAGCCTCCCATCTTGTCGCGCAGAAGCCTCATCAACGCCCGCTGTCCCTCAAGCACCTCTTCAAAATTTGCCATTGTTGATAAGTGAAGTGAGATGTAATGTGACGGTTATTATGTAGGTGTGTAGTATGGCAGGCAGGACAAAGAGTGAAAAATACTACTTATCTCATAAATCCAGTGGAGATAATATGCACAGTGCTTAAAGGCTTCCTGGAGTATATTATGTAAGTGTTTTAAGTACTTTAACTATTGTATTTTAAATTAAAATAACTTGAGATGTGCAGAGATATGTGTTTACTTTTTTCACTTCTACCGCCGAAAAAAAAAGCTTATGTTATTGTTTCGTCTCTTGTCGTCAAACGTTTACAGACTCTCTAATTGAGAGATATTGGGTGTCATTCGTTTAATGGTCGACGATGTAAACCGAGGCGACACCGCTCATTTATTTTATAAACTAACACGAATAATCTTTACGAAAATTACAAACTAAATAAACCGAGATAATACCTCCCTTTCACTTGTCAGGTAAGTCTACCTTTCGGTCTGAAAAAAAGCAATAAGACACCTAGAAGCGCTTTTATCTTATCTTCACAAAAAAGTCGTGTTACAAAACAATTATGCGATAAGCACAAATAGCACCACAAATAGATTGTCTAGCAAAAGAGTGACAGAGAGAAAGTAAAAAGGCAAGTTAAGCCGTTAAGCCATGGCATGTGCCTTTGGGCAGCGTGGACAACTTAACACTAGTGTTTTGTTTTTCGTAACGAGATACAATTTTGTGTAAATATATGATAGGACAAATAAGCATATGCCTCAACGACTGAAAAAAGTATACTTCGTTTTATGGCTTGTTCATCTCAGTAATCGCAGATTAATTGTGATTTACAACGTACCTAACTGAAATAAGTTCAACCAGCGAGACCATCATTAACCAACTCGCTACGACAATATCAGAGCTGTTAAATTTAATAGAGCCATTTGCGAAATTGAAAATTATGGAGTCTATTATAGAAAAGTTTGACGCGAGTTGGCGCGGGGAGAATTATTTCGGACAATGCGGACGCGCCGAGCGACGCCGCGCGCGTCCTGCGGCTCAAATACGACTCAGTATATTCTTTCCTACGAACGCTTTCACACTGTGCTGCTTTTCATACGAACAGTCCTGGCAACTTGGTGTACTGGTTACTGTAATGTTACATTTAAGCTATGTTGAAATAAGTACATAAACTTACGAAGTCGAGTGGGATTTATGTACTTGTATGAATACGTATCTGCATATGCGTCACAGTGTGCATAAAAAATAAATAATTTTGTTTTATTGGTATCGCCTTCTCTTAATCGTTTTTCTCAATCACAAACTTGATGAACGTATGCATCGTCGAATGTGATGCACGTCGAATATCGCAGGAATGGAATATGTCCATTTCCGGCCTGCGTCTCGTTACAAAACTACTTTTACATTTATGTATACACACCATTATTACAGTATCTATGTGTCATGTCGTAAGCCCTGCACTACACAACGAGGCAATTTTAAACATTCAACATATAATACTTTTAATGAATGAAGATAAATAGAAAATAGCTTATTAATCGAAAGAGATTATTTAGCAAGTTTTAAGGTTTCGATTTATTTAAAGCCAATGTGAGCGTGCCCTTATTAAGCTCGCTGTTAAATTATTCCCGGGCAGTTACCTGACGCTGCAAAGATTCGCATGAATAATGCGCGGACGTTTATTCTGCACCGCCGGCCACGGCAACAAACAGACACAGACACAGGACAGACATGCACCCAACTTACGAGTTTTTAATCTATTACACTCGTCCTCATAGTAGGATGAAGAGGAGAAACCTTTATTTTCAAATAGTTTTGCCTTTAACTCTGTTCACATGAATGAGACTGCCTACGGAGCAGTACTCTTTCCGGGATGAAAAATACTCTGAGACCCACAACATCATGTTTTAAATCTAAAAGTGCGATTTCTAATTCTAGCAACCGTTCCACACTCAGAAGACGATTAACATTATAACATATTAATTGTAACTGATCGGTGCCTGGTTTCGTAGCATTAGTGGTAGTAGGTCATATGACGGTAAATCGATCCACCCGGTGATTGTTCGCACCCATTGCTCCAGCGCTGGTCCGGCATCCGTCAATGCCGGGGCTACTGGAGCCACTAGGCACTGAATTATGATAAACTAGCGTTCGCCCACGGCTCCGCCCGCATTAATGTCGATCCCTCGGGAATAGTACTTTTTCCCGGGATAAAAGGTAGCCTATGTCCTTCTCCCTACTCCAGAGAACTTGTATGCAAAATTTCATGATGATCGGTTCAGTAGTTACGGCATGAAAGCGTTACAAACAAACAAACAAAAAAACTCACTTTCGCATTTATAATATTAGTAAGGATAACATTGGGGACAACTGGGATCACGGTGGCCAAGGACTTGGAGCTTGCCCAAACAAACGTTTCGACAACCCAAGACAGACTGTCCTGGCGCCGCAGAACGAGGAGAGCCGACCCCAAATAATGGGAAATGGCTAGGACAAAAAGAGAAGAGAAGAGACCTAAAGGTTTTCAAGTATAAAATTCATAATAGACTTTATCCTTTGCAGGAAAAACACTAAGCGTAGTTTTTCCTGCTAAAGATAAAATAAGACAACGTCACACGTCTATTATGTATGAGGCTGGTGAGTGGTATACTTGTACTCATTAGGATTGACTTGACGACTATATCTTCAATATCAATATTTGGGTATAGACGTCGTGTTGCGCAAGTAGGCACAAAGCTAGACGTGTATCAACATCCGCAAGCTTATGAGAAGCAAACGTTGCATTCATCGAAGGCTGAGCACCAAACATGGGAGCAAGCCACTTGTCGTAGTGAAGACTCAAATGCAGGGTTAGAGTTTACTACTTTTATTCGGAATACTTTATAATTTTTAATGAAAAACTGAAACATCCCCACGTAAATTTTATTCGTTATAAGAGATTGGCGTCACACATGCGAAGGGTGTTCAAATATTGTTTAAATGCGTGATAGACTGTATGCAGTGAAGGAGAAGGCAAGAGCTACGGTTTCCTGCTTTGCTATACTCTCTACTTTACTAATTTTGAGTGCCCTACAGACGCTGTTGACATCGGTTTGTTTTAACTTGACCGTGTATCCTAGCGGTGCACCAGAAGCATCAGGGCTGCGAACTTGTCGCTCAGACGCATAATTAATGGATGTACGTTTAGTTGTAACAAACTTTATTGTTTAAGACAGGTTTGGTCAGTCAGTCACATCTTGCGAGGATAGTTAAGATAGCCTTCTGCTATACAATACAAAACAATATTAAATTTTTTAATTTTGTAGCGGCGGGGCTAAAAGTATGCTTTTGCACATGAAAAAGCTTCTCAAAAATATACTATTTAAATCGCACACCAAATTAAAATAAATTAATGTTTTTATTAATTTTGGCTTTTGACATAAGAATTAAAAATTATATTTAGAAACAAATGCCACTGAAACATTTGCAATAAAACTAACTACAAACTCGGGGACGTGTATTTTTGTAATTCCTGCAGTGTAGGAACTTACGGCAAGCAAGTTGTTAGCCGTAAATTATAACACTTTGTGAGCTGGGACATTCTACATGAAGTTTATAATTTCAAGAAGAATAAATAGTATAGTTGTATTAAAACTTAGCGAAAGTTCTAACTCTACTCGCTTTAGAAATAAAAGTAACGTGCACAAAACCCTTTTTTTTCTTTTCTTTGCTGCCTGGTGACTGAATCAGATAAGAGCGATCACCATATATTTGCCTTTAGCCTAGATTATGGTCAAGAGTGAACCCATTTAATATAAAAAAGAGCGAGTTATTTATGCAAACTACTTTTGTAGGTATAACGTTTTACAAGAGATTAAAATAAATAATAACGACAATGATACGAGATTAAGACAGACCATTCTATGAACTTTCGTCTTTCGTTTAGAAAGTCGACAGGCACGAGAAGGAGTAATTAAAACAATTTCCTTTTTCCCTAGCAATTATAAAAATGTATGTCTTTTACATACAGAGCGTTAAGTATTCGTAAATAAATTATTCTTCTTCTTCTTCTAAGCTGACTTTACAATTTGTTTGGCAAAGTATTTTTTAAGGATCCTGCTCAAGTCCCACAGGAAGTTGTTTTTGGCGAACTGACTTGCGCCTCAAAGTGTGCCTTCACCTTCTTGAGTCACAATATCTATTTTTCCTTTTAGGGCTCCGTACTCAAAATATAAAAAATGATACCCTATTAATTAGCCTCCTCTGTCCATCCGTCTGTCACAGGGCTGCATCAATTAGATTATATAACTGTGATAGATAGAGACTTCTTGTTTTATAGAAAATCAAAAACACGACATGGAGCTATTGAGTCAAACGTTACGATACCGTAACTTTCAAAATTCTTCCAGCCTATCCAATGATACGAGGTAATAAAGAAATTTACAAACATACCTACAAGATGCGCGTGAAATACATAACCCTTATTGGTAGTGGGAACAAAATGAAATTGATTAAAAAAATAAGGGAAGGCATACAAAAAGCGATGCGTTTTTTATAGATAAATATTTTATGTTAGTACGGAACCCTTCGTGCGCAATTTCAACTCGCACTTGGCCGACTATATATTACTTACAATACTTTCGGCCAGTCTGGACTACAGCTACTGCCCCGTCATTTGCTTCTATAAGATCTTTTTGTGTGCAATGAATGCAGCATTTAGGACACACTATAAGGTAAAAAAACCCTACATAGCCCGGTTTTCCTGGTATCTTCCTACACCCTACCGGAGTCGGTTCAGAAATTTTAAGACTGCGCAGGGAAGATTGCTACTCGATGGAAGTTTCTAGTCTACAGGTAAAGAAGAAAATGAATCCGCGTATAGAGATTTCCACTCTTTCAATTCAATCTGGTCTGAGAGCTGTCCTTGCTCGAAGACCCGATTGTCTAAAAAAATTGACACGCTGACGACTTTTTTCTTTAATCGCGATGTTGGAGGATTTCGATGCAACAAGTGTTCAGGATCCCGTACCTGCTAAGCAGAAGTGCCGACTGTACATAATGCACGCTGTATGTCAAGTGACCACCTAAGCCCCTGAACTATGCAGGCTGTAAGAAGTATGCACACAAGTGTTGCGGCATCTCTGAACCACAGACACACAGACAGCCCGGTGTCGGAAACCACACTCAAACAGTCGGTAACTAGCCGGCCGTCGCTACGTGTACTAGGCGTTACACTTCACAGATCTTACAGCGTTTGATTGGGCTCGGTGGGATATTCAGCGAATATTATATATACATATAAAGATGTTATGTAGTGATAAAAGTTAATTCAGGAATTAGTCCTGCTTTACTTGATTGCGGTAAAGCCAATAATAGGAGGAAGTACCAAACGTAAAATTTTGAAACTAAACATGTAAAGTAACGATAAATACATCCATAGTTAGCTGCTTTAAATTCTACTGCTTAAAATAATATTTGTTAATACAATACCATTCGTATCCAAAGGTATATAAAAAATGTATGGGGCACCATGTCCTATAAAATATATTTAGTTTCAGTCGTACATACCAGTATTACATATTTTCCCAGTGGTTTCAAAGGTAAACCTTTGATTCGAGACGCAAGCTGATGAAATCAATTTAATTTGCTAATTTAATTACAAGCATTGCTTGAATAACTATACGCGTTGTTGGCTTGCAGACTGACCCTGCCGGCCAATTACGACGTCCTTAACAATCACAGCAGAGCTCGAGTTACGGGAGGCAATACAAGATGCAGACACAAGAGGCACGTCTTCATCTCGGACGGGGTAAACAGAGTTGACAACAATCACAGCTGAGAGCGTAAGGCGGGAGGCAATACAAGATGTAGATACAAGGGTCACCTCTCTGTCTCTAAAGGGGAAGTCAGATTTTTTAATATGCCACTATCTGCAGCTTTTCCTGTAACTAAGCGACAACTATATGTTAGTTATCGCTTAGTAAGTCTAAATAAAATCAGGTGTTTTGAAGTAAATTGATTCAATTGACATGAGCTCCTGCTACCAGTTTTGGAAGCACACCAAGTACCTAATTCAAATCAAAGTACATGTAACTTTGATTTTCGCAAAGTAACGCCTAAATACATTTATTGTCTTATAAATAGTACCGGAAACTACTAAAGACATTTAATGTTGCTTCACCACATTATTTGTAAGTCGTTTTCAAAACTTGGAATTTTGTCACGTAATGCCATTTTTAAACAGTTATTTTGCAAAATCTGGTTGGAATACGCTAAAACTGTCTTTGTATTACGTCCACGTGTGGGATATAACACTAATTGTTTAACCCAGACACCGCACTGAATGTCGTCCCGAGTTTTGTGTACACTGCGCTCAAGCCAAGAGCTCACATTGTGTATGCTCGAGCGAGAAGCCGCGCCGGGCAGCTTCCAGCGCACGTTCAGAAAACACGCTGTGACGTGTGGCGATTTGATGCACTTGAATTAAACTGAAAAGTTTAACTTTCGGATACAACTATGTGTATAATAAAACCTATTCTTCCGTGCTTGTAAAGAAAAATCTCAGAATGTAGCTGCTTGTCGGACATATCGTAGAAGCCGATCAAAAAAGGAAACATAGGCGATGTGGCTAGCAACCCATCACTATATTGAGGCCGTTTATCTAACTTGACGCCCTTTAATATGATTATTAGCTTTTGGGTCTTGTGGCTATCGGCTCGTAAAAGGCTATGCTGCACGTAAAGAGCAAATTAATGTTTTCCTGTTACCATATATTCTGAGAATAATACAAAAGCTATTAATTTATTGCTATTCTCCCCTTCAGTCCTTTCATTCTTCATAAAAAATGCACAAGAAAAGTAAATCCCTGAGCTGTAGTGTGGCCTGTGCTATATTGTTTGCAGACTTACTATAAACAACATGAAGGAAATGTGAGTAACTCACTCTGTTCAAAGTATTAACAGAAGGAGTGTTTTCATTGAGTGTAAGTCAAATGCTCGGACACCCGCCGGACGCTCGGTAAATATGCGACGACTGAGTTTTGATTTCAATGCAAATGTTGGCGAGTGGGATGTAGGACGTAGCATTTGCACTGTGGGCATAATCTAAACTATAATTAATTAGGCATTACAGAAATAGATACATGTTTTTAGATTGTCGACATCTAGAGGCGGCATTATACCTAGTTAACTATATTTAGCATATAACTCTATATGATTTAGTTCTCGAATGGCGACCACGTATCGGCAAGCGCAGCGTCGGACATCCACCGACTAGATGGTCGGATGACCTGACTAAGGTCGCAGGAAGACGCTGGATGCAGGCCGCTTCCAACCGGTCGTATTGGAAATCCTTGGGGGAGGCCTACGTCCAGCAGTGGATTTGTGTTCGATCGTAACAATTTCTGGACCGACTGATAATAATATTTATTGTAAGCTAAACTCAGAACGGCCTATCTAATATATAAAATTCTCGTGTCACAGTTTTCGTTGCCATTCTCCTCCGAAACGGCTTGACCGATTTTGATGAAATTTTTTGTGCTTATCCGGTATCTATGAGAATCGGCCTACATCTATTTTTCATCCCCCTAAATGTGAGGGGTAGTCCACCCCTAAATTTTATTTTTTATATTTTAGACATTATTTATATGGCAAAACAACGTTTGCCGGGTCAGCTAGTATTATTATAATAAAACTGCCTGCTTCCTTTCAATTAACGTATATTCACTTTAAATTATTATAACATTCCACAAATTATTAAAACTTATTTCTTAATTTAAATTATACCTATCTAAGTATACACTGACAGTATTCCAACGAATATGTCTTATCACTAGTAGTGTAACAGCAAGACTGACTGTCCGTTCCGTCCGGTGTCGGTCACCGGCGTCTCCCCCCACTTGCCCCCACTACAGGTGACGGTTACGCCGCTGGGTCCGGCCGAGTAAGACGCAGGTGACCGATCCGTAGTCAACTGCAGTACTTTTATTTTAAATAATTGTTACATTAATTATAATGATACTTTATAAATTAATGAAATAATATAATAATATCTATACAATAATATAATATTTTAATAATATTATTTAGAAAGCTTACAGATTTGTCCATCCTGATCATTAGTGTCACGTCCTCGTGACGTGTTGTTTAAAATATACTGAACTAAATATTATGTGTATTCTTATTATTCAGTTTACACCATGTTAATCTAGGATTTCATCGGAATTTAATACAAATCATTAACAACTTTCCTACTTCATTACATGGTATACTTATATTCAAATCATTATTAATAATCAATAAAATATATCGCTTAAATACAATATCCTTCCATAAACTCAAATTTATTGTTATCCTTCAATTATTTATACATTGAATAATAAAATTAGGCAATATCATTATTTACATACAATATCATTCCAGTATACTCAAAATACTTTTTATCCTTCAATCATTAAACTTTGAAATCGATTTTCTTTTTAATCGTTATTGTAAATGAATTATAACATATAGAATTTAAATGCAATATCCTTCTATAAAAACATACTTAAAAACATTACCATCCTTCAAAAATAATTATCCAGATTTAAACCCTCTGAAAAAAAATAACAAATTAGCATCCTTCCAATCAATTTTTAACATTACTAATCATCCTTCCATCTTTTATCCTTTTAATGTGTTTTTATCTAATTTTACCAATATATATATATATATATATATATATATATATATATATATATATATATATATATATATATATATATATATATATAAAATTAGATAAAAACACATTAAAAGGATAAAAGATGGAAGGATATTATTTTGGATCCTCAATAACAGTAATTTATGTTTGGCTCAAATATATTTCATTATCACTACTAACCTCCCTTTCATTAGAACCAGAATCATCCTGAGACCTTTTAAAATTTAACCAGGGATGTATCTTTTCAACTGGGTATACACCTTTGTAAGTTGCCTTACCCTTACGTTTAGTAATTGGTGTGTCCTCTACTGCATATCTATCATTACTCATCACCTCCACTATTCTATATGGCCCCACGCATTTAGATACTAATTTCTTGCTCTTACCAGGGCACAGAATTGACCTCACTACTCTAACTAAATCTCCCACACTGAAATTGCGTGGATCACACCTACTTTTATCAAAGCGGGTTTTCTGATCCTGTTGAGTCTTCTCAATATGCCTATCTACTTTGGTCCTGATTTCTTGTAATTTCTCTATTGAATCACTTTGACCTACTTCATCGTATACTGTAGAACGTAACTTGCCCTCAGCCATGCTTGTCATATTTAACCCAAACAGTACTTCCGCGGGTGTATGTCCTATTCCTTTGTTCATCGTATTATTTAGACCCCATTGAACGTCCAAATTTTTTTTATCCCATTCTGATTCATCTTTGCCGTAGTTCATTGCAGTCAAAGAATCTAAAATTGTACGATTATATCTTTCCACCTGCCCGTTCGCACGTGGAGTGGAAACAGCATTCATTACGTGTTTTATCCCAACATCTTTCAAAAACTTTTCAAATTTCTTACCCTTGAATGTCGAATACCTGTCGGTTATTAACCTAACAAGGCAACCAAACGTGGAAAAGTATTCTTTAAAAACATTTATAGTTGTACTTGATTTGGTACTCTTAACTGCTTTTAAAACAATGAATTTGCTGTATGAATCTATTATTACGAGTAAGTATTTGTTCTTCCGCTTGCTTGTGTTAAATGGGCCTAAATGGTCGGCATGAAGGGTGTGAAAAGGTTTAGAGATCTTAGGTATCGGATGTAAGTAGCCAGACTTTTGCCCAGATGGAGTTTTACTATGAGCGCATTCCAAGCACGACTGTACATATTTCTTAGTAAATTTATTCATTTTCGGGAACCAATAAGTCTCTTTAATTTTATCGAGCGTTTTTTCGACAGAAAAGTGTCCAATGTCGTCATGACACGCTTTTAAAATATGCCACCGGACACCCTTAGGTACCAACCATCTATTACCATTTTCAGTAACCCTGTATACACAGTTGTTTTTCAAACAATAATTTTGATTAACATCCACAATATTTTTAGCATTGGGGTCTAATAATATATTTTTAATACGTTCAATGAGGATCAGTAAAGTTGTAGCGAATTCAATAGGACTAATATCCACATTATTCTTCATGACATTATATTGATATATCTTTTTGAATTATCCAAATCAGACCATTACTTACGAAGATATTAATAATAAACGTAATGCCGTTCCTGCCGCGCAAAGGCATTGCACGCCGGTGCGTGTGACGTCACTGTGACGGACCGAGCGCGGTCGGCAGTCGGCACTCATAGAGCGATCATTCAACTGAGCGACGACGACGCGGTTCGTCGCTATATTTAACAATTTATTGAAATAAAGTCTTGTTAGAGTGCAATTTTTATAATATTTAAGTATAAAACGAACTTATTATGGGAACTAATATAGAAAACAAAGTAAAGAAAGAATTTTTATCTTTACTCTTGATTGTTATATAGACAATCTTGTAAATTAACTAAATCATATGCTCTTGTTACAATATTATCAAAAAAAAGTATGAAATATGGACATATGCGTGAGGTCCGATCATTATAGTCTTTCAACTTCCATATGCTTCTTTCAACGAGAACTCTTATCGCTTATATCAGCGATCGTTTTTGTTTGCAAAACTTCATCTGCTGTAGGTTTTGGGTTGGAACTGTCCGTACTTAAAACTCATTAAAACTGTTCTATTTCTTATCTTTTCTTAAAATCAGTTCTATAATTTATAGGGTTCCGTACCTCAAAAGGGAAAAATGGAACCCTATAAGGGTTCCATTTCATCACTTGGTTATCCGTCTGTCTGTCTGTCAAGATCCTTTTTCTCAGGAACGTAGGAACGTAGAGGAACAACGGAATACAATTAAATTGTATTTCGTTGTAAAAAGAGATGATATAAAATTCACACAAAACTTCGTGAAAAATTAATAATTTTTCCAGAAGTTTTGTGTCTTTCGGCACGTTAAAAGATAGTTTTTCTGGCGTTTTAAAAGAAGTGTTTGTATAGTTCGGCACTATACAATATCTGTACATAGTTAAAAAGATAAATTAGACATAAATAATTTGTTTTAAAGTCGCCATTACCACGAAAACACTGCGCGCCTTGTCACTGCCAACGGGCATCTAGCGGCGTCCGTCACAGTGACGTCACAGCCACGTTGCCGGCCGGTCAGTGAATTTTGCTAGTAATTTGGTCATAACTTCGTCAATTTTTATCGTAGAACAATAATTTTTGCACTGTATGTTATGGATTTCTTAGCTCTATAATCCTGCATTCTCAACTAAAAACTTTACGGATCCTCATTTCGCTATCATCAGACTGGACGGTTTTTAGCCATTTATTGGAAATAGTGAAAATTGTCGGTAAATCTAGGTCAACCGAGTCGTGATTGGAAACTGGGTTTCGACTCAATGCGTCGACATGCATCATCCCTTGTCCTGACTTGTATTTCACTTCGCAATCAAATTCTTGTATCAAACTCCACCAACGCGCCACTCTCGGAATCATGTCCCTTTTCATAAACGTGGCACGTAAAGAGTTACAATCCGTCACAATAGTGAATGGCATACCGATCAAATAAGTTCTGAATTTTACTAACGATGAGACAACCGCCAATGTCTCCAATTCATATGATGAAAAGTGTTGTTCGACGGGAGACGTTTGTCGGCTAAAGTAGGCTACCGGCTTCAGATCGCCGTTAGTTTGTTTTTGGAGTAAAATACCACCTACGCCCCACTTACTTGCATCGGTATGCAACTCTGTTATTAATGATGGATTGTACAGTGCTAGGATAGGTCGGGAGACTAACTTTTCCTTAAGTTCATTGAACGCTTTGTTCTGTTCTAAACCCCAAACCCAGGGCGTATTATTTTTTTACCCCCTTACTGGTTTACAAACCAGTAAGGGGTCTAGCTATGCTTGCGAAATTTTTAATAAATTTCCTAAAGAAACTTGCCAATCCAAGAAATTGACGAACATTGTGAACGTTCTTTGGAACGGGGAAGGGTTGTACACCTTCGATTTTCTTATATCCTGGTTTAATACCTTCGGGAGTAACTTGAAACCCAAGAAAATCTACGGAATCTTGAAAGAAAAAACATTTAGATGGTTAAATTAAATTGTCTTAACCTTTTGAAAATTGACTCTAGCCTGCACAATCCTTCCTCGATCGTTGTTGAAGGCACTAATACATCATCCATATATGCCACAGCTGTACTGAAGCGAAGCGAACCCAAAGCTTTGTTTACGGTCCTTTGGAACACCGCTGGTGCGTTAACCAAACCAAAAGCCATTCTGTTGAATTCCCACTGACCGTCTGGTGTTATAAACGCAGTTTTTGGTTTCGCTTCTTCTTCCAGTTCGATTTGATAATAACCACTAGCTAAGTCTAAGGTAGAGTAAAAAGAATAACCTGATAATCTATTCATTTGATCGTCCATGCATGGAAGTGGATAGTGCTGTTTTATTGTTTTGCGATTGAGTGCTCGATAATCTACGCAAAGGTGCTTATCGCCAGATTTCTTTCTCACTAATATTATCGGACTAGCGTAGGGAGAGCTAGATTCTCTTATTATTCCGGTTGTACTAAGTTCATCTACCATACCCCGTACCTCCTCTCTTTCTTTTTGTGATAGCCTGTAAGGCCTATACACCACAGGCTGATCATCGGTTAGGTCAATATTCTTCTTCTTCCTCTTTATCCTTTTCCCACTTTTATGTGGGGTCGGCACAGCACGTCAACCTCTTCCATTTTGCTCTGTCGCTCGTCAAACCCTCTGTTACGCCCTTCTTATCCATATCCTGTTTGACGCACTCAATCCAGCGTTTTTTCGGTCTTCCCCTACTTCGACATCCCTCAATTTGCATACCTAAAACCCTCTTAGTCACATGATTCTCTTCCCTCCGCATGACATGTCCAAACCAGCTCAACCTATTGCTCTTTAATTTTTCTGTCACAGGTGCCACTTTCATACTTCCTCTTACATACTCATTCCTTATTTTATCCTTTCGCGTCACTCCACACATCCATCGTAACATTCTCATTCCCGCAACATGCAGTCTTCTTTCATCCCCTATTTTGGTGGGCCAACACTCCGAACCATAAAGAATTACCGGTCTTATAATAGCTTTATATATCCTTCCCTTAAGCTTAAGGGGCATTCGAGCGTCACAAGTGACTCCTGTTACTTGCCGCCATTTCATCCATCCTGCATTAATACGACTTTTCACGTCACGGTCAATGTCGCCGTCATTCTGAACAAGAGAACCTAGGTATCGAAAGTCGGAGCAGACTGGAAGGGATACACCATCTAAGGCAGCTGGAGAAAAGAATAGGTCAATATTCATTTTCTCTAAATCAGTACACCCGAGTTCACTTAGAGATGTAGCAAAGCAATCGCGGTAAGAATTAATTAAATTCAAGAGATCAGATTTATGTCGCTCAGAAATGTCACCTACATTTATCTGCTGTAGACTCAACGGTTCAAGTGATTGGATACTCTCTATCCTATTAATTTTGCAAAACCCGAATGATTCTAGAACCAGCTCTACTCTGGCAATCAACTCATTTTTCTTGAACGTAATTGATTGTCCGTTCAATATTATGATAAGAATATGACCAATCCCCTTTTTAATTGAATATATGCCTTCCTCGATTTGATATTCTCTACCGGGCTGACCACGGTATTTGTTACTAACGTACTAACTTCTAATCTAAACGTAGACATATATCTACGTTTAGATTGGAATCACATACTACCTCTAACAAGTCTACGCCCTTAACTGTAACATCACTAGCTATGCGTAATTGAAGTAACTGGGTTACCTTGCCTTCATTATTATTGTTTCTAAAAATCAATTTTTTATCAGTTTTAAGGATTTGTATTTTGTGAGGTTGTTCGGTAAACGTCTGACCAATAAATAACGGGTATTTAAGGTATTGATCTGGTACAAATACACAAGTAACTTTAGCAGTTACATTTTGAATTTGTATACTCGCTACACATGATCCTAAAGAATTAACAACCGCACCTCCAAATCCTATCATAGGTCGAGTGAAATTACGATCAAATTGATTTAATAGTCTTATAGCTTCATTTTTGCGAATCAACGTTAAATCAGTACCAGGATCAATTAAGCATATTGTTTCCTTTCCATTCACCAACACTCGCTGGACATATTTGTTAGATGTTTCATTTGTAAATGACTCATTAATCAATAGAACGGTTTTATCTTTCTTTTCGTTATCTCGGTTATTCTCGCTTTTTGACCTAAAACACTCTGCGTCGGTGTGACCTACCATGGAACAATTAGTGCATTTTTTTATAGGTTTAGGACACTTAGAAATCGGGTGTCCATCCTGCTTACAGTTATAACACCGAATGTTAACGTTAGGTTTATTTAAGGCACCCATGTGCGGTTTAGATTCTCGACCTCTTTTTATTACATTATTGAAAGTCTTAATTGATCCTGATTTTACATTACGCAAATATGCTAAGAGTTTATCGTTGTCATTAAATTGTGCTGCTTCAGCACCAAAACGAATTGACCTATCATCTATACCATGCAAGATACACTCTACCGCCCTTTTTCCTACAATCTCACATTGGTTCAGAAGTGCAACTTTTTCATAATAATACTCCTCAAGTGATTCCCCAAATTTAGCCCGCTTCGCCAGCATATCTGATAACATTTGGCCGTAATTTTCTTCTGAAGGAAACGCTGATCTAAATTTATCTTGCCATTCGGCCCAAGAAAATAATAACGTTGGCAGACCTTCGTACCATTTTTTCGCCACACCTACTAATTTGGGCAAAGCATAATGTACGATTTGTCGGTCAGACCACTCGTACAACACAGCACATTCGTTTACCTTAGTAAGCCAATTTGAAATAGTCTGGTTCTTTAGAGAGGGATTAAATTCAGGCACTACATTTATATTTGAAAAAGTGTCTCTATTATTTCTATTAGAGGATCCAAAATTATCTAAAATTTTTGTAAACTGAGATAAAAACTCACGTGAAGCGTCTTGTCTCGGTGATCTCTGCTCGGCACCTCGTGACCATTCTCTGCTCGTGTCGTGACGTCTGGACGACTCCCGGGTCCTACTGTAGTGCGGCGATCGTCTTCTGGATCGGCTACGGTGGCGAGAGGCCCGCTGATCACGGTACCGGGTTCTATTTTCTTCGATGTAAGAACGACTGCGGCTCCTAGTACGACTTCTTCTCATACGAGACGATCGAAGCTCCTCACGCCGTGGAGTACGTAAAACACGGCTTCGCAAAGTTCGTGTAGAACTGCGTCCACGATTATTGTCGTTAGTCGGACAGTAGGCATGTGCTTCAATTTCCGCTGGTGGCGGAGCCCCATCTCCGTTATCCATTTGTTAAGCTTGCTGTTGTTCTCTTCTCGATCCCGGGATAAAAGGTAGCCTATGTCCTTCTCCGTACTCCAGGGAACTTGTATGCAAAATTTCATGATGATCGGTTCAGTAGTTATGGCGTCAAAGCGTAACAAACAAACAAACAAATAAACAAACAAACAAACTCACTTTCGCATTTATAATATTAGTAAGGATAAGGATAAGTAATATAAGTAAAAAGTAAATATGTAATATAAGTAATATAAGTAATATAAGTAATATAAGTAATATAAGTAATAAGTAAAGTATAAGTATATAAGTATAAGTATATAAGTATAAGTAAGGATAAGGATTCATAGTTTATTTATGATATAAACCTGCTCGAGTGTCAGGCAAGAATTATTAAATGTTGGATAGGATTCTTTAAATACCGGTAAGATTTTTGTTTCATTTCAATGTTTATCCAAAACGATATTTTTATCCAAACGGATTTGGATAAAAATAGCGTCAAAGGTCTCGCCTCGTGCTAAAGGACCGACCTTTGACGTTATTTTTATTTTGCTTTGATATTTTTTAAATGAAAAGTATTTCTGCTGATCATGAGTCTTAACTTAGCATCAAAAGAGATGTTTATTTATTTATTTGTTTAACTTTATTAAATAATTTTAAAAGGCAGACTTAAAGCCAGAGGCTTTATCTACCAGTCAACCCATAGGTGGTGCAGAGAAAAGAAAAATTTTGGAAGTCGGAACGAGTAAAATGAAGTTTGAAATAAATTATATTAGAGGATGTATAATTAAATATATATTATTATTCATATATCAATTACCTGGCTCAATATAAATTTTATATCAATATAAATAAATTAAAATATAATATAAAGTACATATACTACATACTATACATAGTAATATATATTTCATCATAGTTGGCGAAGAAAATGAGCGCGTACTACACTCTTGAAGGCACGACGTGTTTGAGTCTTGTTCTAAGTTTGGTATTTATTTCAACTCACAAGGTAAAATCATAATTTTATGATTTTACAGAAATAATGGGTTTAATATGATATAAGCTGTAACAATTTCTCCATGCCAAGCACATAAGTTACTTTGTCCTTCTCGTCGATTTTGATGCCGGCGGCCCCGGACTATAAATTAAGTTTGATGCCCAGCGTGAGCCTTAATATGACAGGCTAAACCAAATTTAGATTTAAATACATGCTTGGTTATAGTATAAGTTAAAAAAAATCCTATACTTTATAATAAATATTTATAAAGATAAGTATCCAACACGCAGGTCAATCTGCAAAAAAGTCGTTTCCCATCTTGACCTGGCCGGGGATCAAACCCTGGAGCCTTCGTGTCGCAGGCTGGCGTGTTAACCACTGTGCCACGGAGCTTGCCAAAAACGATACGAGACGCGGGCCTAAATTTCTTAATTTGAATAAAATATAACAAAATATGTTGGAATGAAATTAAATTTGCGTCGTAATTTGAGTGATTCGTGGCAATCTCTTATATTTTCAAGAATTTTACGAGTATAACAAAAATACCTTCGCTAATTCTGGAGAGCTATTATCGTTAATTTGTAAGATCAGGTTCTTAGAAATCGATCGTTTGTAATGCTGAAACCATAATTTCTTTGTTATTGCTTGTAACAACTTTGTTGTGTAAAGGTATTTGGTCTAAGATTTTTTTTTGTTAGTAAATACTAAGAGGCCAGACTCAAACAGTGCAATCTTAGTACATATTAGCATGCATGCATCATCTGAGCGATAGTAGTTTTAAAAAGGCAACTCGTAACCGAATAGTCCCGGATTCGTGAACAATCTGACTCATGACTACAATCTTGTGTTATTTTTTAATCATTAGTTTGAATGCGTTTGACCTCCATCTTGCCTGATGGGAAGCAACGACGAGGTCTAGGGTGGTGGGTACACGCAAACTCAAATAATGCCTATTCACTCTTGCCTTGAAAATCCTTAAATGGAGTGTAGTCTCTCTCATCTGAGCGTGTTCCCGGTTGCATCCTCTGCTGGGGTGCTTTGGAGCCCGGGGTCCGCGTTCCGCCTTAAATGGATTGTAGTCATTGAGCTTTGCAGATTCCTTGAATAAGCACAAAAAATCTGAGACCAAATATTACGAGTAGCTAACACGTGAGTGTGTTTTTAGATTTAAAGGATGCGCTCTATTTTACTCAATGATTAATGACGTCTCTGCAATCAATTACGAGATACCATCGGGAACTGGCCTGAAAACATTATATTCGTGTCTTCAGCTGTCCAGTTAACATTCTGACGATTATGAACAAGGCGGCTAAGAGTAGAAGTCGCTCTTTCTTGCCATTACGAGCTATACCCATTGATCTTGATTGTCCTAAGGGTATTTAGAAGAATAGTTGCAAGTATTATGTAAGTTATAGTATCGTATTTAAAAACTTTGTATTAGTTGTATGTTTTGCAGTACTTTCGAGACTTTATCTAGTTGTTCCTTTATGAAACATTGTGACCCGAGCAAAATCATCTTATTGCATTAGCGGTCTACATATACGTGAGTATTATATATTTTTTGGCTTCACTCAAGCCTGAATGACTAATGGCGTCTCTGAGCCAATTAGGAGATACCATCGGTAATGAACCGCGTAGTCACGCCGCGTCGCAAAAATTTTTCAGACAAAATTGGTTTGGCCACAGACAACTGACAAAACCATTCAGTTTGTTTCAATAGAACAGTCATCACTGTTCTTATAAGACGAATAAATAAGTAAGATATGGGTAAAAAAACATGTGAGAAGGGATTGAAGCATGAATTAAGGTCTATGTAAATTGTTCGAGCTTACCTCGCACATTTGGGCGACCCGCGGCTTACATCATGTAGATCGCATGTCAGCTATTTTAATAATATAAGTAACTCAATAATCTTAAAATATATTGAAATACATATCGATGGCGTAATGAGACTCACATCGATCGATCGGCGATACTATAGCGTCTGCCGGATGTAATCTTTTCACCATATCTTTTTTTTTATTATATTTTTGGCAAACGTCAAAGGAGTCGCTGTGGCCACCTACTGGTCAAAAACTGTATAAAGAAAGCTTAAATTCTAAAGAACAGTTATTGTTTAACTTCATCATCATCATTGTTTAACTTAAAGTTTGACTTATTTATATGTCGCAAACTGCTCCAGGCTTCAGCTATCTCACTCGCGCTTGCGGATTGTCGCTGCCGGCGGGGACGGGGCGGGCGGGAGGCACTTTGTGGGGAGAAACCTTAAAAAGAGTTTCACTTAAAGTGTCTGTCATTTACATGATGCCACCTGCTTAAGGCTTACCTGTCCATTCCGCTGCCGACGGAGGCAGCTGTTTGTTCATTTTTGTTGGACTCAAAGTTAGATTGATTTATATGTCGCGACCTGCTCAAGGCTGCAGCCATCTGACCCGCGCTCGCTGATTATTCGCCGAAACTCATTCCGCTGCCGGCGAGTCAGGGCTGGGGGCCACTTTGAGCGGAAAGATCCGCACATTGCACCGCATTTAGAATAGGTAGTTACATACGGGTAGGGTAACACACAAACACACAGAAACTTGACGTTTGAGTAGACCTTACCACTTCTATGTATTTTCTTTCACATGTCCTTCCCCCAACTACTTAAAAGGCCGGCAACGCTCCTGTCACACCATGGTGTTGCAGTTGTCCATGGGCAGCGATGATCACTCAGCATCAGGTGACTAGCTTGCCCGTCCTATATCATAAAAAAGTAAAAGTTCAATTTTGATGTTAGTGTAAATACGCGGCACTTACGAGTACAATAGTAGTTAGTATTTATAGCGGCAACAGAAATATCTCATCATCTGTGAAAATTTCAACTGTCTTACTATCACGGTTCGTGAGATTCAGCCTGGTGACAGGCAGACGGACAGACGGACAACGGAGCCATATGAGTTCCGTTTTTACCATTTGGGCAACAACAAATGTGATATTTTTGCTCGTTTTTACTCGATATTGATAACGACAACATGTAGACGCTTGAAATATATAAAGAATATTGAGTTATATTATTCACTTTAAAAATAAATAATTAAATTTAAATAAAATATATATTTACAGAGGGGGGGGGGGGGGGGGGCGTACAACAGACACTATTTTCTTGCCGTTTTAGGGTTCCGTACTTCAAAAGGAAAAAGAGGAAACCCTTATAGGATCACTTTGTTGTCCATTTTCCTGTCTGAGCCTTTTTCTCAGGAACGCGTAGAAGTATCAAGCTGAAATTCATATCACATACTCAAGTCTACTAATAAAAAATCAAACTTCTAAGCCAACGCAATGGAAGATGAAGTGGTTTATGCCGCAAATTTTCGACATTCACAAGGGAATAAAAACCTACAGGGTAGTCCGTGAACTCAGAATCTTGAAATTTGGTACAAAGCAACGTCTTATAGGCACAGATACCAAGATTTCCTTATACCAGTTACAAGTTTACCTTTAACTGTAGAGATAAAAGTATAACCCTTCGTACGCGACTCCGACTCGCACTTGGCCGGTTTATTCGGTCACTTTACCTAATTAGCTCTTACTAGAGTGAAATCCGCGCAACATCAAAGGTGTTCCAACTCTACCAAAAACATTTTACGGTTAATTGTAGGAGTGACTCTACCTCCAATGTAGTAGTTCACCCGCTGGCTTGACATGTGTAATGTATGTTTTGCTCACAGGCACAACGGCCACAATATTTCGATATTTTTACCCCAGACTTAGCAAGCTGCGGGCTCTGATGCACCGCAGCGGAGGATGCAACCGGATAAACATTCCGATGAGGGCGAGGGAACAGGTTATGATGTACCGCGAAACTTTTTACAATATACTGTGACAATATTCTCCAGCTTAAACTCTAGCAGTGAGCCCACACTAAGCCGTGATACCAGAGTTATATCCGCGACCGTGCTCTGAGGATTGGCGTCTCGCGGGGCGCTGACCCCGCTCAGACGACTCCTGAAACAATACCATTCACAACTTAAACGAAAGATTACTATCATACGTTTTCGTCTCTTTGCTGCTTCTTCTTATAGGTACTTCACGACTATTCTTTATTTTACTTTATTTGGGAAACAAACAGTCTTTATAATCTATATAAACTAAAACTTAGAAGCTATTGACCATTTATGTGTTCTCGCATATGTGATACAAAAATGCTTGTCTGTTATTTAACCAGTAAATTAAAAAATTAATGAAAATCTAATTAACAGATGGAGAACCGTTGAACCATAACCTTGCACTAGTATTTTAAACTAAATGTTCAGGGGTTGAGTTAAACAGATCCAGTTCCGGGCAAACAGTCAGTTTGTTAAGAACTATATCATATCTCCAACGCATAACATTATATTTTTAATCATTGCTGTACATTAACTATTGTTAAAAGGGTGCCGCACGAACGAAAAACGCCGCTTCTGCGCAAGCCATGGCTGCGCAAAACCATCAGGCGTTTATGTATGTGCGAGCCGGACTCGCGCACGAAGGGTTCCGTACCGTTATCTATAAAAATGAAAAAAAAAAATACTTCTGTTTTATCTATCTCTATCTATAATTTAAGAACTGTGTTCTTGTCGGTGGAGTATTCTCCATGTCTCTCGGTTCTCAGCCATTCTTTTCACCTCTCCATATGACACAACTCCAGCCTTTTCCTTTATCTCATCCAAATATGCTCTTCTTGGTCTTTCTTTCCCTCTCCTTGTCTCAATTTTTTTCCTCTATAATATTTTTCATAAATTGATCGTGCCGTATAAGGTGACCAAACATCCTTTCTCTTCTAATTCCAATCGTCTTCAGTAGTCTGTTTTATGGGAGCCCCCTTTTTATATTCATTTTATATAATAATTTATTTTTAAAATGAATATTTAACTAAATATTCTTTGAATATTTCAAGTCTATCTGTTGTTGTTATCAATATCGAACAAAAACAAGCAAATAATCACGTTTGTTATATGAAAATAAAGTAAGAAGGCAGGGAGAAGGGAAATATAATAAGGGCCCCCTTAAATATTTATTTTAGTATTTGTTACAGCGACAATAGAAATACATCATCTGTGAAAATTTTAACTGCCTAACTATCACGGTTCATGAGGTGCAGCCTGGTGACAGACAGACAGACGGACAGTAGAACGATATTAATAGGGTCCCGATTGTACCCTGTGGGTAAGGAACCCTCAAAATTAAAAGTCTTATTATTTTCATATTTCTATTTTTATAAAAACAATAAAAAAGGGGAGGGACCTGTGAGATGTAAATATCAATATTTTCATGTGAGAATTATTGTTTTAGACGTAACATTTACAAACTTTTCGAAGGAAAATGTTTTATATATGAATATACAGGTAATGTATAAGCCGTGTGGTTTCCGGCAGAGTAGAATAGGACCACTCCAAGTCTTCCCGTGGATGTCGTAAGAGGCGACTTAGGAAATACAAGCTAAACAAAGCTCATAAACATTAATGAGACCTCTCCAACCCGTCTGGCCAGCGAGGAGAGTGTAGGCCAAATCCTCTGTCTGCTCTGGCCAAGTATGGCTCCGGTAGTACAGAGAGGGTCATGCTCCTGCAGTGGAGACTAAAAAGACCTGATGATGATGATGATGATGATGTATAAAATATTAATTTAAAGATTTCTTAGTACACATATCCTGGGAAATGTAATTTCCTAACAATTGTATGAAATTCCGATATTGTACTAGGAAATGTATAAAACTAATGTTTTCCGTGAATAAAATACGTTAGTAAACTAAATCAAACAAAACACTTTGTTCAACAGAGAATCAGAATTTTTATGAAGTCTCTCGATAAGATAATCCGATAACAATCATACCGTAAAATATAAAATCTTTATAGGTCTTATTAGTATTTAAACTTCGAAAATCAACTATTTATTTGTATTTAAGGCTGGCACATCAATATAAGCGGTATTATTGACTCTTTTTAACATTCTTGATGACGCTAAAGCACTGTAAAATCGTTTAAACATAAGCGCGATGCGTGACTTTTTTTTATTTACTGAACACAAAAGGACGTGGATAAGCGCTAAATGTTTACGCGCACTAGCGCGATTTATGATATAGGATGCCAAGCGAGCAATAGAGCCACCTGTTGGTAAGTGATCACCGCTGTCCACGGACAGCTGCAACACAAAGGTGTGACAGGAACGTTGCCGGCCTTTCAAGGAGTTGGGGGAGGATATAGTCATGGGGAGGACGCCCAGCACACCCTGGAGAGCTGCCCAGCCTGGGCGGACGCACGTGCGCAGTTGTGCGCGGCAGTGGGAGATGACCTCTAGCTGCCGACCGTGGTTAGCAACATGGTTGGCAGCGATACGTCATAGACGGCGGTGCAGGTCTTTGCCGAGAGCGTAATGCTCTGCAAAGAGGCGGCTGAAAGAGACCGGGAGGCAACGACCACCCTGGCCATCCGTCGTCGGCGCAGAGGGTATAGGAGGCGGGCGTACGGCCTGCACCAGCAGCCCGAATAATGTGGGCCAGTCGGGTGACGGAAACGGGATCCGGTCACTCGACAAGTATGGCCCTTAATTGAAGATAATTGAAGACCGAAGGGTCGCCCCGCAGCCCACTCCGAACCTTCTCGTCGGAGAAGGTACCGTGAGTGAGCCGAGCTGAGCCACCAAAGTGGCCACCGCGCCGGGCTGTGGAGCGAGAGTAGCACATAGCCCGGCAAATGCGGTAGAGGCGTCGACACCGGGGGAGTTTTTAATGGGTTCAAGCCCCACATACCCACTCTGCTCTCTCGTGGCAGAGTGGAAGATGCGAAGGCATTTTTCATCCCTATCCAAAAAAAAAAAGGATATCGTCATGGGAGAAGAAAATGGTTTAGAAGGATGGGCATCCGGCTCTCTCACTCACCGAACGAAGCATAGAAGCGGTAAAACTTCCTACAAACGTTGATTTTCTGAGTGAGGTTGTGGCACTTTCCCGGACGAGCCAGCCTATTCATGCTACTAGCAAAAATAAATTTTGCCGCTGGCATGGCAGATCCCTGAAAGCGTACCTGATCGCAATACCCTCTCCTCGCTCCGCTATCTTCACGTATTGAATGTACTCGTATGTTTTATATTTCCGATTGCTATTTAGGAAATGTTAGATATCCTATCCTTTTCCTTATCCTTTATTTCATACATTTCCGGGCGATCTTAGGATTTATATACATTTCCTAGGAATTGTTAACAATGACGGATTAAATATTGCGATAATATTTTAATATTTTGGAATGGACGTTCTGCGTCTTTGGAAGCTAGCGCGTCCTTTTGTGCTCGACAGTGGCACCACAGTGACGGGACCCAACCATCTGCTGCGTCCAGTCATCTCGACGACACAGCTCTATGCATCCCGGCTCTTCTACGCCACTAAAGCAGAGTACGGTAACGCTAAGACCAACATCACGTAGAGGGTTGTGAAGCTGGAGGCATCGTTTGTGGTACGGATCCCGACTGAGAAGCTGGCAGCCTCCATGGAAGCGAAATTCTGGTCGAAGGGTGTCATCTGTCGCCGTATTCGTGGGATGATACGTCACAAACTCAATAACAACAGAAGTCATAGTATTTTATGTTTTTATATTATATTTATAGTATCTATGTAAGTCTGTAAGGTATATATTCTATTGGTCTGTTATATTATTATATTGTGTTTCCTGATTCAACTAAATAGATAAAAAACTAGTATGATTGAATCATCATTTCAAAACTGCATCGGTAGGAAGTCAAAGGTCCCCGTCCTATTCATAGTTCAGTGTTCATGGTTCGTGCATCGCAGCGCAGTTTACTTGGACTGCGTTAGGAAGACCACGCTTCCACGCGGACATCCGTGGTAGTGCTGGCGAAGTGGCAACAAGGAACATTTGGTTCAGCCAAAGCATGTAGTACTGTATCTTTGGAGTTCTGGGTAGGTATATCATTTGTGATTAAAGTGTCCACAACACAGTTAAACGCTCACTGTTCTTAACTATGTTGTTACTTTCTGTTCCAACGAAACAATATGGAAACAGAAATGATCTTCATACAATTTTAAATGTCAAAATTAAAAAAGAAAACAGTTAAAAAAGACATAAATAATTAAACAGCGTTCTGCTAAAGTGTGCGCAAGAAGTCTGGGATTGTGGAGTTACGTGTATTTGTCAAAAATGGTGTTGAAAAGATTTATATTGCTTTTTTGTTTGAGCTATGTTTCGTTTTCCCTTAATTCAGATAAAGATATAAGCCTTAAAATGATAGTTACTGAAATACGTATAACCAGGCGGTAAGTTCATGCGGCCCGGCCGGCGGTCGGCGCAGGAAATGCGATTAGGCGGAGCGGATCCGCCGTTTATGATCAAAGGCCACTTTTATTAGAGCGCTCTCATACTCTGCAGAGGTCGGTTCAGAATCGCTAGTAGTATGTAGCTTTTCAACAACAATAGCCAATTTGAATAAAGTTAAAGTAAAATTTAAGAAAAAGTGTTTGAGGATGCCGTTTTCTCATATAGACGGAGCTTAAGAACCCGACATATGCCAGGCGGCGTGGCGATACAAACGAGGATGGTCTAAACGCGTTGGCTACTTTGGATATTTTCGTTTTTTAGGAATATTCAAGGGTTATTCGAAAAAGAAAAACATATGATGGCTGCCTTAACTGTAATGCAATAATAATCAAAAGTTTAAAGGTTAATTTATGCTTTAAATATCTATGTAGTTATTCTCAATAATATAATAAAATTGTCTTATTAAGTACAAAAAATTGCCCTCCGAGTTCTTAAAGTATAGTTTACCTTTACTTACATAATTAAATATATTTTCAGTTACTGACCACCTCATTCACTATGATGACACGGAAGGCCACTATCAAAGACCTAACCATGAAGCTGAGGCAAGCCCTGTTTGACCTTAAAGCGTGTCGTGAGGATAAGGCACAACTGTTACTGGAACGGGAGGAATCTGAAGAAGAATTTCAGAAAATAAATGATCGCCATAGTCAATTAAAAAATGAATGTATAAGTCTTCACAATAACAGTACAGAATTGTTGGAAGAAAACCTTAGGTTGAAAGAATGCTTAGAGCAAGCTAACGAGTGCCATATGGTACATGAACGGGCCCTATGTCGCATAAATGAGTTAGAACAAAGCTTATACGATGCACAAAAATCTGCATTAGAGATACAAGATCAAAAAGATGCCGAAATATGTAACAAAACGCTTCATTTGTACAGCGAACTCATGGAGTGTGGCTCGGGACCGGTCATGGAAATACCTGCGAGTACTCCACAGTCACAGTATTTTATTTTAAATAGTCATAATAAAATTAAAAAGTATGTAAAAATTAATAGAATAATAAAACGCACTAAGAAAGTATTATCTAAACAAAAAAAATGTAAATCTTTAGCGCAGTTAAGTAGGGAAAAACTGTGTTTGTCTAAGGAACTTAGATCATGTGAAGATGACCTATATATGGCTAGCCGTATATATGACACCGAGATTCATGAGTTGCAGTCACAGGTCTCGGAATTGCAACAGTCCTTAAATAATTTATCAAAAATGTATGAATTGTCCCAAAAAGATATAAGTAAATATATTTTAGAGGCCAAAGAATTTGTGGCTGAAGCTCACTATAATAAAGAGCGGTATGATGCTCTCTTACAAAAACAGCAGTGCTATAGTACTCCTGAAACGGCAATTACAATGTCACCTGTAATAGCCATTGTTCCCGAGTCTAGAGAATGTGATACTGGTAAATGTAACTTAGAAACAAGGATAGGTACGATAGAAAATAGTTTTAATAAAAAAAGGTTTTGTAACAAATTATTTATATACTCTGATAAATTAGGTCAAGGTCTTAGTAGCATAATTTTGAGTCACCTCAACCATAACTGTTCTGTCTACAACACATGTACACCCGGCGCTTCTTATTTAGACCTGGTAAACAGTATTACTTGTGACAGTCTTGATGAAAACTGTACAATATTAATATTATGTGGTGACAGTTCCTCTGTATCAAAAAGGAATATTAAACAAAGTATGGACAAATTAATTAATATAAATGAAAGAACACAATGTAAATTTATGATATGTGCCTTTCCGTATTCGGAATCTTTAGATAGGAAAAGAAACGAGCACATACACAATTTAAATGTACATATGTACAACATGACGTATCGTCATGGCGATTTTATTTTTTATTTAGATATAAATAAGTTTATAAGTAGATTTAAGTTGACTAACGATACTATGTATCTTCCTTTTAATTTTAAAAGACAAATAGCTACAGTAGTAGCTTTTAATTTACAAACTTCTGTTGTATGTAGTACAACTGCAAATAATTTTAAATTTGACACAGGTATTGCAACTAATGATATACCTAAAATACAAAATCATCAGTCTGATTTAAACTAATTAATAAGACAACAGTCGAGGCTAAAGAATTAAATATTTTTCATCAGAATGTCCAAGGCCTGACTAGCAAATTGTTAGAATTAGAGTTGTTTATAAACAGTAAAGATTTGCATGTAGTTTGTGTGACTGAACATTTTATGCATTCGCACCAGCAACAGTTCAATGTAGAAAATTATTTATTGACAAGCTCTTACACCCGAGAGACTAAAGAGAAAGGCGGTAGCTTAATTCTAACTCGAAGTGACGTAAAATGTAAAGAACGTAAGGATATTGTTAGTCTTTCGGTAGATTGTAATGTTGAGCTGTCATGTATCGAACTAGGGAATTATATTATAGTATGTGTATACAGACCCCCAAGATCAGATTATAATACTTTAGAATCAGTTATTGAAGATGTCTTGAGAAAATTATGTTGTTGTCGCAAAAATATTATAGTGTGCGGTGACTTTAATGTTGATTTGTTAGTTACAACAACTGAAAGTGTTCGATTTTTAAATGTCTTTAAATCATTTGATTTGGTTAATTTGTTTTTGGAACCAACTAGAGTTACTGAAGATTCTGCAACGTGCATAGATAATGTTTTCTGCAATTGCACTGCTGTTGACAAATATATAACTAAAAATCTAACCTCGGATCACTACGGTCAGTTTGTAAAACTTATAAATGATGTAGAAGTAGACTTACCAAAAGTAACCTTTAGATCTATAACCAAAGCTAAAATAAATGTATTTAAGAAAAAAATATCTGAAAAAATGCCCCTAATTGAAGAAACTAGAGATGATCCGGATGCTCTATATAATAAAATGTTTGGTATTATTGAATCGGAATTCAACAATACATTCAAAATTAAAAAATGTACTAAACGCATCGGTAAAAAATTTAGTGAATGGGCTACAACTGGTATTTACGTTAGTAGAAACAGGTTATACGAATTATTAGCTATGAAAGCTTACAATAAAAATACTGAATTTATTAATTATGTTAGAACTTACTCTAAGGTTTTTAAAAAGGCGTGCCTGTGCGCAAAATCTTTATATACAAGAAAAGCTATTCTAGATTCTCATGATAAGATAAAGACCACTTGGAAAATTATTAACATGGAAACCGGGAAAACTAAAAATCGTGACAACAAAATAGAATTAAAAGTAGATAATAAGATCCTCAGTACTAATGAAGACGTCGCAAAATATTTCGAAGATTTCTTTACTAACATTCCCGTAAATACTACTGCCTCCTTACGTTCATCATCTGAGGAATCTAAAAAACTATTAACAAGCTGTATACCAGAATGTAACAATCATTTAATATTTCAACATGTAACACCTCAAATAATCATTGATACATTTAAGAGTTTGAACAATAAGAAAACTGGAGATTTGTGGGATATCTCTGTAGCTGTCATTAGTAACATCATTGAAGTAATTGCACCATATTTAGCTTCTATATTTAATAAGTGTGTAGATACTGGGACATTTCCTGACTTGATGAAGTTAAGTAAAGTCATTCCTTTGTACAAATCTGGCGATAAAAATGATCCCACTAATTACCGTCCCATTTCTATTCTGCCAGCTCTTAGTAAAATATTTGAAAAAATGATTTTTAATCAGTTATTAGCTTTTTTTAACATAAATAGCCTTTTCCATCGTGAACAGTATGGATTTACAAAGGGTCGGTCAACTACAGACGCGGGTGTAGCTCTGTTGAAATACATATATGATGCTTGGGAGGGAAAACAAAATGCTATTGGTGTTTTTTGTGATCTTTCCAAAGCCTTTGATTGCGTAGACCACAATACCCTTCTCTCCAAGCTGGAGCACTATGGAATAAAAGGTAAATCTCGCGATTTACTTGAATCTTATTTAAGTGGCCGAACTCAAAAAGTTAGTTTAGATAGGGTACAATCCTCCGGATCATCGGTTAAGATGGGCGTACCCCAGGGCTCTATCCTAGGGCCTCTGTTATTCCTCATTTACATCAATGACCTACCTTACTGTGTCAATACATGTAAGGCTGTACTATTTGCCGATGACACTTCTCTTGTCTTCAAAATTGATAGACAAACTAATTCTTTTGACGTGGTTAATAGTACTTTAGCTCAAGTGTTGGATTGGTTCACAGCGAATAATCTATTGTTGAACGCTAAGAAAACGAAATGTATTAAATTTTGCTTACCAAATGTTACAAAAATTCCAACACAAATAGTAATGGATAATGAACCACTAGATTTAACTGATAAAACAACATTTCTTGGAATAACTCTTGATGCCGGGCTTCAATGGGGTGCCCATATTACTACGTTAGCGGGTAAACTTAGTTCTGCAGCTTATGCTGTCAGGAGAATTAGACAACTGACTGATGTTGATACTGCGCGTTTGGTATATTTCAGTTACTTTCATAGTGTTATGTCTTATGCGATTTTACTATGGGGTAACGCTGCAGAAGTAAACACCATATTTGTCCTGCAGAAGCGCGCTATTAGATCTATATATAAACTTGGTGCTAGAGAATCTCTTAGAGAATTGTTTAAAGATATAAATATTTTAACTTTATCTTCTCAGTACATATTTGCGAATATTATGTTTGTGCGCTATAATCTTGATTTATATAAGAAAAATAGTGATATCCATGACCGAAACACGAGAAATAAAAATAAATTAGCTACACCAGTATTGCGATTGCAGAAAACTATGAATTCATTTTTGGGTTTAGGAGTACGCTTCTATAATAAAATTCCTGCAGAAATATTAGGTCTGCCTTTACTTAAGTTCAAAACGATTGTAAAAAACCAGTTAATAAAAAAGGCTTATTACTGCATTGATGATTATATTACTGATAAAAATGCGTGGAAATTTATATAAATTTATTTAATGTTAACAATTATTAAATGTTAAAATTAATCTATAGTATGAAAAATTGTATTTAATGTTAACAATGTATTCAGAGCCCTTCAGGCACGTAGGGACCAAGGCTGGATTGAGTTTCTTTCGGCGTATTCTTCTCACCAGTGGTCGTTCCGAAACGCTAGTAGTATTTCAATTTTGCATATATAAAAAAAAAAAAAAAATATATATATATATAAGAAATAAAAATATGACGTTCAAAAAGAGATACATGTATCCAATTTTGAATAAAAATCTTTGACTTTGACTTTGACTTGACTTTGACAACTTTGCAATTTTTTTCTATCGAGAAAATTTAACGCAATCGTGTTTTTGAGTCATATAGTTATAAGAGTTAGTCCTGAACGTTGCTGCATTTTTATTTCAACTTGAGTATTTAATTATTATTGATATAACAGTCAATCATGCAAAGCAGTGTGAGGTAGTACGGGCCCTTAAGGGTACAAGATCCAAATGCCACGTTTAACATGGAAAGGTTTTTTGCAAAAATACGTCTTTGTGACAAGCTTTTATTAATAATGAATCCACACTGTAAAGTGCTTTTCAAGACAAATTAAATGAGCCGCAACACGATTGGTGTACCTAGGTAAAATGAAACCAAAATACCGATGGCTAGCCGCATCACATTAACACTCTCTCGACTGACTTCAACGATTTGTGCGGGAATAGAAGCAGATGGTACACATAGATTGTTTCAGTTGGCGATTCAGTTTTTGGGTTGTCATAAGATTCGCGAAGACATCTCACAGAGCCACTAATATACCTAATTTAAATCACGTTGAAAATCTCGTGTTCCAGTATCTACTCGTACCACGCTCGATGTAAGCGCCGCCTCTCGACCGAAATGGGAGCTACTCGGAACACATACATACTATTTGACTTACCAAGACGTATGAAATGTGTACGAAAACGTTCAATAAATAGTACCCGGAATCCAGCTCAGTATTTTGTCAGCGCTTGCTGCTCGCATTTAGCGACGCGGTCCGATGCGGAATTTATGGAGCACAATCTTCGTTATTTGTGTGCTCGGCTCGAACTGCGAACATTCTGTTTTAGTTTTTGAATTTATGATTTTCAGAAACGTGCTTTTGCACTGTATTACCTGTGAACTTCTGCAGTTAGTATGTCTTCAGAGAGTGATATTTATTTTTTATGCGTTTTGTTTAATATTAAAACTAAATTGATGTCATACATGTGTGCGGAAGTACGTATCTGCTGTGTGAGTCAGTCACGATTACGGCCCCTTGTCTCTAATTGTTTTGTATTCAAAGTCATTTGAAAAGTTGCCCATTACTATGACACCATTTATTTATCCCATATTTAATGTCACCAATTTTACCAGACATATTTATCACTAAACTTCGATACTGCAACTATAATTACGAATTTCCTAAAAGATATCCGTGCGGGCGTAGCTGCGAAAATATTAAACAATTATTCGGAACTAGCTGTTGCCCGCGGCTCCGCCCGCTTTAGTGTCGATCCCTCGGGAACAGTAGAATTTCCCGGAATCAAACATACCCTATGTCCTTCCCCGGGCCTCACACCTCCATACCAAATTTAGCGTAAAAAAACGACAGATAGAATTACTTTTGCATTTATAATATTAGTATTAGTATAGAAGTATGGATATTATTTATACCAGTCCAGAAATGAGAAAATTTCCATAAAACCTTTACCCTCCCATTTTACCCCTTTAGGAGTGAATTCAGTCCATTTCACCCACATATATCTTTATTAATTGTAATCGAGAACTTACATACCTATTTATTTTCATACTTCATAGTCCAGAAATGAGAAAATTTCCAAACAAACTTAATCCCCCTTCTGGGGTTTTTTTTCCAGTTAACCTACACAGATCTTTTTCAATTGTAATCGTGAATTTATTTACCTATTTTCATACTTCTAAGTCTAGAAATGAGTAAATTCCTATACAATCTTTACCCCGCTATTTTACCCCTACAGGGAAAAATATCGTCCATTTTACCTACACAGATATTTTTAATTGTAACCTAGAACTTATATACTTATTTTTATACGTCTAAGTCCAGAAATGAGAAAATTTCCATATAAAGTTTATACCACCCATCCACCCTCATTTTACCCCTTAAAGGGGGAATTTAGCAAATTTCATCTACCTACACACATCTTTTTTAATTTTAATCTAGAACTTATATACCTACTTTCATACTTCTTAGTCCAGAAATGAGAAAATTCCATATAAATTTTACCCCTTAAGAAGTTAAATTTCTTAAAAATACTTTCTTAGCGCTCACTCACATCTTTAAAAGAACCCCTGTACCAAATTTCAAGTTTCTAGGCGCAGCAGTTTAGGTTGGTTTGCCGTTTGCCCGCGGCTACGCCGCCGCCGTTAGTGTCCATCCCTCAGGAACAGTTTGGACCCTTAAAGGGGTGACTCAGGTCATCAATATGAACAACTTTTTCTATGGGACCAATGCCGGGAACTCAAAAAAAATTTCCTCATTTCCATACAAAAAATTCCCGCCTCCCGGCCAGGTTGTATGGGAATGTCGAATTTTATTTTGAGTTCCCACCATTGTTCCCATAGGAAAAGTTGTTCATTTTGTTGGTCTGAGTCACCCCTTTAAGGGTCCAAAACGATAAAAAATTCACCGTGTATGCAAACTAATGCCTTAAGTTCATTCAAATGACGATAACTTTTTTTTTTAATGAACCGATTTTGATGAAACAAACTTTAAATGTTTTGCTGGGTTAAAACAAACCAATTGGTGAAAGTTTGAAGTAAATCGGTTGAGTATTTTTGGAGATAATCGTGATCATACATACAGACAGACAGACAGACAGACAGACAGACAGACAGACAAGAAATTCGAAAAATTTTTTTTGCTTTCTATTATTCTTTTTATGTTTCCCTCTATCCATTTCAGTCAAAAATTCTAAATGTACAGACAAAATATTTTTACTGTTTTATTATATGTATAGAAGATCGCTTACTTTCCGAATAATTTGTTTAATATTTTCTCCAAAAAGTAATTTCGTGACGAGAAAAATGATAAGGCAGCGTTTCGTGTCCAATAATGAAATAATATATAGTGCAACGGGACACGGAAAACGCGCGGGTTAATACTCCGCAGAGTTCGTTTTTTGTATAAAATATTCTGTGATAGGAGAACTTGCCGCGCCGGAAATTGCCTTGACGTGTATGAGTATAATCTATTATCTTATCTCTATGAGTATAACGCAATCGAATCAGGTTTCGATGTGGGATTTGAAGATTTGGAACCCTTGATCACATAATGTAGTGACAAATAAGTATTTTATTAATGTTTTGAGTATGTTTGACCCCTTTTAGCCAGATAGAAAGCAACGATGAGGTCTTGAGTTACCACCCTAGACCTCATCGTTGCTTCCACGCAAATCAAATAATGCCTACTTATTCACTCTTGCCTTGAAAATCCATAAATTGTACTTGTCGTGAAACAGCGACGTGGGGAGGATGTTCTACGAGTATTCCTTGGTGGTTTGCATAATGAAGGAGGAAGCGAATCTTGAGACGCGATGAGCAGGAATATCAATCACATATGGATGGAAGCCCTGTCTATGCAGCGTTCTATGGTGGAATGATTTCTGAGCACACTCCATGAAATGCATCCTGTAGGAAACTACCTACGACCATAAAAACTGCAAAGTTTTTGAAACGTTAAATGTAAAAATAATGTAATAAACGCGATAAAACCGCATTTGTTAAGTGATTTAATTTAAATGTGTAACAATCGAGAAAACATTGGAAAACTTAGCCTTGGTCATGAGAAGATAGTGGCGGAAAAAGAAAATTTATAGAGTGGTTTGCCTACGTTGCTAGTCACTCTATCATGTTCTACTGCTACTACACTCTACCTATGATGTTTTATTCATATAGTTAATTGTTTAGTTAGCTTATAATTTCAACTCTACATTTACTATACCCTGACTAACAAAAAGTTCACAACTGCAATATAGCGGCGACGTTCACTTACCTGACTAACAATAATAATCCATCCAGACCGATTTCGGCCACAGCGACTTTGTCTCTGGCTAATGAGAGCTACGTTCGTGAGCTCTCAGGTGACTGATATAGCCAATTTTTGCAGTAAAAGTACGTCCACATTCACTGCAAGTCAGCACCCCTCCGATATAATTATATTGTATGGCCGCGGGTGGTCGGGCCTTAAGCTCGTCTCGTTTAGCATCGAGCTCTTCTTTACGACGCCTTTCAAACTCAAGCACCTTGGTGCTCACGATATGCCTCCACCGCGGCCGGTCCGTTGCCATTGTCTCCCATTGCGACGGCTCCAGGTCACATCGCTTCATGTGACGCTTAAGCACATCTTTGTACCGCAGAAGTTGGCCGCCTGGTTTCCGCTTGCCATCCTGCAGTTCTGAATAAAAGATGCGCTTCGCCACTCTGTCGTCTGACATGCGGGAGACATGGCCAGCCCACCGCAGCTGACGAATCATTAGATACGCCTCCATTCCACCAACATTAGCTCGTCGTAGTACTTCCGTGTTACGAACATGGTCCGACCAATGGATGTTCATAATGTCGCGAAGACATTTTAGGTGGAATTTATCCAATGTACGGATATGCTTGCGGTATAGACACCACGTTTCGGAGGCATACAAGAGATTTGGCAGAACTATTGCCATGTACACAGATACTTTCGTAGAGAGCTTTACGTCATGCGAGCGGAACACCTTGACACGAAGTCTACCAAAGGCCGCAGCAGCTGCTCCAATTCTACTGTTGACTTCATTATCAAGGAGACACTTGGATGTTATAGTACTTCCTAAATATTTGAATTTATCTACCTGCTTAAACGAGTCGTCACCGAGTTTAATGTCGACTGGGGCACTGGTCAGTGTATCAAGAGCCATGACTTCGGTCTTCTTAACACTGATCTTAAGGCCAAATCTTCGACAAGACTCATCAAGACTCGACATAAGCCTCTGTAGACCCTCAGAGGATTTCGCCGCAAAACACAGGTCATCTGCGTACATCATCTCGGTGATAGTTGTGAGAGACACTTTGGTGTGAGCTTTTAGTCTAGCTAAGTTGAAGACACCACCACCACCGGTACGGAAACGAATACAAATGCCTTCGGGTAAAGTCTGCAGGGCTTCCCTAACTACAACTGCAAAATACAGGGCAAACAGAGTTGGAGCGAGTACGCAGCCTTGCTTTACGCCGCAGCTCACTGAAAAGAACTCTGAATCTTCGCCGTGCATACTAACACAACAACGCATGTCATCATGCAGGAGTCGGATCACTCGTACAAACTTTTCCGTGCATCCAAGTTTCGTCAGTACAACCCATAAAGCTTCTCGAGGCACGCAGTCGAAAGCCTTCTCCAGGTCAACAAAACAAAGACACATCGGTTGACCTTGTTCTCGGCTCTTCTCTTGAAGTTGCCGGACAGAGAAGATAGCCTCAACTGTACCTCGATTCGGCCGGAAGCCAAACTGAGTTTCGGGCAGAATGTCTTCAGACAAGGGCATCAAGCGGTTAAGTAAAATTCGCGCAAAGACTTTTCCAGGAGTAGTCAGAAGTGAAATGCCTCTATAAGAATTGCAATCTGATTTGTCACCTTTGTTCTTGTAAAGAGGGCAAACACGTGAGACACGAAAGTCATCAGGTACTCGCTCCTCATCCCACATCTGAACAAATAACTTCCAGATTGTTTCATGCAATTCTGTACCCCCATACTTCAGCAGTTCTCCAGGTATATTGTCAATGCCAACCGCTTTCTTGTTCTGCTGTTGTTGAACGGCAACAACCACCTCGCGCAGAGTCAGTGGGTCGTCCAGCTTGCTGACTGTGGGACATGCTGCTATCGAGCGGATGTACGAAATATCCGCAGCTCGATCAACATTGAGCAAGGTGTTGAAATGCCCTGCCCATCTTTGGAGTACATCTTGCTTGCCGGTAAGCAATTGTGTGCCGTCGAGAGATTTCAGGGGCACTCTTGAACGAAACACGTTACCAACAAGTTTTCGCACCTCATCATAAAATGCACCCAACTGATTAGTATCAGAGAGCCACTGCATGCGCTCGGCCTTGTCTCGCCACCACTTGTCTTTTATTTCCCGTACATATCTCCGTAGCTCTGCACCACTTCGCTTGACCTGTTCTGCTTGGCAATCATCTGGATGCTTACGTAAGAGTGATCGGTGACTCTGAATGGCTTTCGCCAAGATTTCGTCATTGTCATCAAACCAATCCTCGTGTCTGCTGGATTTGACGCCCAGTGTCTGCAAGGCGACAGTGACTAAACAGGACGAGAGCGTTTGCCAATTAGCCACAGAATCACCACCCTCAACGTCCATCCTCTGGATTGCACCACTTACTGACTGTGCATAGTTCTCACGCACCTCTAAACTTTGCAATTTTTCTATACCTATGCGTTTAGGTTTCACTCCTTGGGATCGGTGAGGAGGATGAAGTCGAAGCTGCTGTTTAGTGATGATCAGACGGTGATCAGTGCTACAGATCGCATTGGCATCACGCATAACACGAGTGATATGTACCTGGGAAATGTCTCTTTGCCGGACAATCACATAGTCAATCAGGTGCCAATGTTTCGACCTTGGATGCATCCATGTGGTTTTATATTTTGCCGGGAGTCTAAACATAGTGTTGGTGATGTTCAATTCGAATTCGGCACAGAGGGACAAAAGGAGTTGTCCATTATCATTCATGTTGCCAACACCATGTCTTCCCAAGACCTTAGGCCAAGCTTCAAAGTCACGTCCAACTCTCGCGTTAAAGTCACCCATTAGAAGTATCTGCTCTCTAGGAGGGATTTTAGATAGGACTCGCGTAACTTCTTCATAAAACTTGGCCTTGATGTCATCATCCTTGTCCATTGTTGGCGCATAAATACTGATGACATTAAGGTAATTGTCATTATCTAGGTGTAGGCGAAGCGTGGTGACGCGGTCCGAGATATGAACAGGACACTCCTCTAATTTATTAGTAATGTCATTTCTGATCGCGAAACCAACACCGGATCTCCTAGGCTCTGAAGACGGAGTACCTTTCCAAAAGAAAGTATACCCGCCCAGGCGTTCCACTCTCTCTCCCTCGTCGGGCAGGTGTGTCTCACTGAGAGCTGCAATATCCACACCATAGCGTCGGAGTTCTCGAGATACAAGGGCGGTTTTACGAGGAGGACCCAAGTTGCTTTCGCGGTCAAGGAGAGTGCGCACATTCCACGCTGCAAAGGTCATATTTTGGGTAAGGGTCTCACGTCCATTAAGTTTTCTTTGCATCTTTCGACCACGTGTAAGTGATGCAGAGGCAGCCGTGGTAACTACCTCTGAGTATGGTGGGTCAAGCCTTTTTTAGGACACCTTTTCTAGTCCCCTCCCCGGATTGGGGGAAGCAGGGCCTCTCTGAATAGAGCTGCTTCGTCACTCAGGGAGCTGCCGAGTTGCACTGTTGAACCCAATGCAGCGCAAAACGACCATCTTTCCCGAGCCGCCTACGTGCAGACATCAGACAAAGCCTGACTGGCATCACAGCCAGACCTCTCTACCTCTGTCCATCGCCGCAGGACTGATATGTAAATCGGATTCCGTTATCAGAGCCAAGTCATTTGCGCAGGATATATTAAAGTGCACGAAACGAATAGACGACAGTGTGCGCGCGAACACAGGTGCACTCTTATCCCTACCTCCCTGAATCCAATGGAACGAGAGATCACTACAATCGGCAAGAGGTAGGAACGTCCCTAAGCGTCAGCAAGGCCTCTGACGCAGACCTAATACTTACGTCCAGCTAGGACCTGTGAAACTGGCCGGGAACGCCAGTGGATGTTAGTGGGAGGCGTCCACTTAAGGGATTAGAAACGAAGGGAAATGATGGGATACTACTACCACGGAAGAGAGGAGTGTGGCAGGAGCAGCTAGAGCAGTCCGGGGTCGCGCACCCGTAGTGATTCTTATTAGGCAGTTACCGGACAGGTAAATGACAGAATCACCCTCTGAACAACTCTGAACCTGACTAACAAATAAATATTGAATAATGTAGTTATCACTAGCGCTGAGCTATCAAACTCTACTTTGACATTAATCAAGCCCTCGCCCGAGCGTACTGTATTGTCTCTGCGCGCGATCACAGTTCAGATAGCAAGACACGATTTATAGCTCCAATTAATTCGGTCTCATATGCGACCTCATAACAGTTCACGAATTGATCGCAGATTGTATTGCTTTGGTTTGTGTGCGGATATCGCATTGAGATCAGATAAAACTGCCTCCGTGGTCCAGTGGTTAAGGCGTATGCCTGTAGACCCGGAGGACGTGAGTTCGATTCCCACGGGAAGCATACTTTGTTTATTTGCTTCCAGTTTGGTTATGACATTGCAATGTCATAACCAAACTGGAAGCAAAGCCTGCAGGCTTGAATCCAGTTTGGTTAGGACATTGCAGGATGATTCCGTGCTTCGGAAGGCACGTTAAGCCGTTGGTCCCGGCTGCCATCTGGTAATCGTTAAAGCAACCACGTCAGAGGCCGAAAGGCAGTTCTGAAGAACTCTGACACCAGGGTGTGCATGGTCGATTGACCGTGCACGAAATAATGATGATCAGATGAAGTGTTTCTGCTACACTATATAGATTATCTCTCTAACAATCAAGGCTTCGCCAAACCAGCTGGGCTTCGAGCCACTATCTTGCGCGACAGTCATCGGTAAACGAACACAACGATTTGATATTCGTTCAAGCTACCTGTCTATCGTCGTCATGTGATCATAATTTGCGTTAACGACATTGCAACTGAAGAATTTTATAATGGGGTCAAATAGGTCTTCTTCTCCTTGTCGTGTCGTTGGCTCAAAACTATATTTTTAGGGTTTCGTACCTCAAAAGGAAAAACGGAACCCTTATAGGATCATGTTGTCTGTCTGTCTGTCAAGACCCTTTTTCTCAAGAACGCGTAGAGATATTAAGCTGAAATTCATATCAAATACTCTAGTCTACTCCCCTTAGAGCTGTGAAAAAATCAAACTTCTAAGCCGACGCAATCAAAAGATATAGCCGTCTATGCTGCAAATTTTTGACATTCGCCATGGAATCAAAACCTTCAGGGTACTTCCCGCGAACTCAGAATCTTGAAATTAGGTACAAAATTTGGATATAGCTTTTTTGCTATTTTATTTAGCTAGGTTTTAAACATTTTTTTTGAAAATATTTTATTGTTATCTACCATTTATTTTGATCCTTGAACTGTACTTCATATTGTTTTCATGCTAGTATTCCATGAAAAATAAGGCTAACTGCGCGACGAAAAAATACACGTTTTACGGTATTCTTCTGATGCACAGCGCCTCAGTCGGGAGGAAAATTATTCATCATCAGGTCTTTTTAGTCTCCACTGCAGGAGCATGACCCTCTCTGTACTACCAGAGCCATACTTGGCCAGAGCAGGCAGAGGAAAACTATTGAACTTAACAATTTTTTTGTTACAAATAGAACTATGTCAGCATAGTTATGTAGGATAATTAGATATTTGATGTTTTTAAATTGTTTTAGTATATAAGTGGCCAACACTAGTATGTAGCATACCTTTTCTAGCCATCTTTGGGTGACAGTGCTGATAGTCTTTCAGACATGCTACGTGCTCTTTATTCTCGTAGGTGCTTTAAACCCTTTGATATATTTAAGTTTTATTTACAGACTAAAGTTGATTCTATTTTACTATCACATATTTTATTTGAAACGGAGTCTGCACATTTATTTCCATATTTTGCGGAATTGAATCCAAAACCTACAGTCTGAAATGATCTCAGTTCCAACTAACAATAACGTTAAATATTCCGGTTTCGGGAATAACAAATGCTTGCAAACATGGCGGCCGTAGACAGACATTCAAATAGACAACTCAACTGAGCAGCACAACGCGTCACCGCTAACCTTTGAAAGAACAAAAAGCCCAGCGACCACATCAGCAAACGCATTATTAAAACTTGTGGACGTTATTACGACGTGGTATTAGTCGTGCTAGAGCCACTACCGGCAAAATGAATTGCTAGTAGCTTGAATGGGCCGGCTCGTCCGGGGAAGTACCACACTCTCACAGAAAATCGACGTCTGAGTAGAAGCTTTACCGCTTCTATGCTTCGTTCGGTGAGAGAGCCGAAGGCCCATCCCTCCCCCTCTCCTCCCCATTTCCTTTCCCAAACCTGCCCTGAAAGGACAATACGCCTGTCACACCCTGGTGTTGCCGTTGTCTATGTGCAGCGGTGATCACTTACCATCAGGTGACCGGCTTGCTCGTTTGCCGTCCATAATAACATAAAAAATAAAACGTTACGCAGCCTCGGGCGTAGTTAGCCTTTGGGTTGGTGACCATTATCACCATAATTATCATCCGTCCTAGCCATTTTCCCATGCAGTTTGCGATCTGCTCTCCATGTCTTGCACCAGTCCTTTCTTATATGTATTACATTAAAGATTATACCCATTGTTTTCAAATCTCTCTAAATAGTACTGGACCAAATCATTGCGGGACGGCCTCTGTGTCTTGTTCCTTCGGTGATATAAACGACCGTAATTACCATGTGGTCGCCTTCGTTTTTTATGTACTAATTATTGAAGTGGGCATTTGTCTCCCATCTTACCTGATGGTAAGTGAGTTATACGTTACGTGTCCGTACCGCTCTCTCGCATCATGTTCATATGAATATTGTTGACTGGATTTTGTAAAGGCGAAACTTCCTTTTAGATTGGTGACTGCAACTGACAAAAATATCTCGAATTTTTGAGTGGGGTAAGCATGTAAAACAGACAAAAATTAATTAATAAATAATCTCTCCACCGGTGCATTCGCTAGATCATAGATACTAAACAATTCGCGCAGATAGTTTTTTCATCTGTCTGTATGCTAGTGGGTCAGTGCCCGCAACACTGCGACTGAATAATTCGTGGCCGGCCATTCCTGACATCATCCCGACATCCGCGGCCTCCTGCAACATGCTACTTTATTGCATTCTCAAACTAAATCTGAGGGTTACCGCGAACTTAATCTTTCTCTCGACTGACACCAGTCTGTAAACATTAGGACAATCAACTTTCACCGAATTTCAGTTGACATACTGATTTTATGAGACTGGCAGAAGGTATGGCTTAGGTGTTCCTCCGCATAAGTAAGCTAATGCTTAATAATAATGCCGCATAAGTAAGTAGTAGTTTTGATGGCATTCGTAGAGCTTTATCAGATACCTTTAGGGAGTTTTATAAAGACATTTTGTTGGCCACGTAAGCTCACGAAAATCAACAAACAATCAGAATCAACCTGCTACCGGTGAGGGCATAGTATCACAATATTATTAGGTTAGATTGATTCCCGACCGAAACTAGTTCGAGTACTGATGTCTCCATTTGAATTTTCAGCTAAATGCACACTTAAAATAAGAACACAAGTTACACGCACACAGTGCCATAAATTAAAGGGGCCAATGGAAGTGCGACACACGCCATTCACACTACTGTTTATGGCGCGTATACGCGCACTCACACATTTATGTCACAACGGCCGTTCAAGTCACTACTCTATCAGGTAGGATACCGCAACTTTTTCCCATTAGATCTATCGAGTGTTTGTTCCATGGGACTAGTGAGACTATTTTTTTCCACTTGTTCCATTGAACAAATGAATGGAACTACTGATACTAAAATGTCCCATTAGTCCTATTATCAAAATATTAAAGTAAGGAAACGTAAAGAAAAACAGTAGAGCAACGTGAGGTATGAGTATATTAAAAATAATGTAAATAATCAGTCATATATTTTTTTTTCTTATAGTACAGGACAGCAAACGAGCAAGCGGGTCACCTGATGGTAAGTGATCACCGCTGCCCATGGGCAACTGCAACACCAGGGTGTGACAGGTGCGTTGTCGCCCTTTCAAGGAGTTGGGGGAAGGACAGAGGGGAGAATGAAGGATGGGTCTCCGGCTCTCTCACTCACCGAACGAAGTATAGAAGCGTTAAGCTTCTACTCTGACATCGATTTTCTGTGAGAGTGTGGTACTTCCCCGGACGAGCCGGCCCATTCATGCTACTAGCCATTCATTTTGCCTATAGCGTGGCTCTACCACGTCTTAAAATAAATAAAAAAGCTGTATAATTCCATGTAAAAATAACATTATTATGTATTAAAACACATTAAAAATTTCATAAAAAATGATCTAAGGGCGCTAGCTAAATCTGCCGAGGGAAACTTTTGGCAGTCGTCATTGCCACCATTGCAAAAGCCAGATGGCAGTCTGGCCCATAGCGCAAAAGAGAAAGCCGATCTCTTAGGCTCTCTATTTGCCTCTAACTCGACCATGGACGATGGAGCTGTTACACTCCTTTCCATCCCTAAGTGTGACTACTCCATGCCGGAGATTTCCATCACACACCGAATGGTTCGGCGGAAGTTGCTAGCTCTGGATGTTCACAAGTCGAGCGGGCCGGACGGCATCCCTGCGGTGGTGCTCAAAAAGTGTGCTCCAGAGTTGTGACCAGTCTTAACGCACCTTTTCGCGCTTCCGTATCGCACTGGGCAAGTCCCATCTTCGTGGAAGACTGCACTCGTGCACCCGGTACCCAAAAAGATAGATCAGACCCATCAAATTATAGGCCAATCGCCATTACCTCCCTCATCTCGAAGGTGATGGAGTGTGTGATAAATACACAGCTCCTGAGATACTTAGAAGATTACGACCTGATCAGCGACCGTGAATATGGCTTCCGTCACGGTCGTTCTACAGGTGATCTTCTATTGTATCTCACCAGTGGGCATCGGCCATCAAAAGTCGAGGTGAGGCAGTAGCATTTAGACAGATATGGCGAAGGCGTTTGATAGGGTCTGGCACCGGGGTCTTCTTTCGAAGTTGCCATCATACGGGCTTACTGAGGGACTCTGCAAATGGATTGCAAGCTTTTTGTCCGAAAGAAGCATTAGAGCAGTAGTTGACGGAAGCTGTTCCAATAGCTTAGACATTAACGCTGGCGTCCCGCAGGGCTCTGTGTTGTCCCCGATTCTGTTTCGCATATCAATGACATGCTGTCCATTGATGGCATTCATTGCTATGCGGATGATAGTACGGGTGCTTACATGGGCCGTACGAACGTCCCTCGCACAGTTGTGGACGAAAGTCGCTTTCAACTTGTGTCCGAAATTAAAAACACATTGACCAAAGTCGCTGATTGGGGCCAAAATATCTGGTCAATTTTAACCCCTCGAAGACACAAGTTTGTGCGTTCCCACAAAAAACTCCATTTGCTGTAGCTCCACAATTTTAAGGCACATTTCTTACCATCTCTAATAGAATTGGGACATCGGTGTCGATGTTTGTACCAGCGTCCAATACTGCAGTCACTTGGAGGACAAGGCCAAGATGGCATCAAAAAAGCTGGGTGTACTCAACAGGGCTAAGTGGTACTTCACCTCAGGGCAAAGACTGCTACTTTATAGGTCGCAAGTCCGTCCACACATGAAGTACTGCTGTCACCTCTGGGCAGGTGAACCCAAATATCAGCTGGATCCATTTGACTCAGTCCAAAGACGAGTTGTCAGAATGTCGATGATCCCAATATTACAAACGGTATGGAGCCACTGAGTCTAAGGAGAGATTTTGTTTCTCTTTGTGTATTTTATCGTTTGTATAATGGGCTGTGCTCCGAAGAATTGTTTGAGTTAAAGCCTACGGCCACTTTCCATCATCGCACCTCACGCCATCGGCAGGGAATTCATCCCCACACCTTGTATCCTAAATGGTTGCGTACAGTACGCTTTAAAAGGAACTTTCTTCCACGTACGCTTAAGTTGTGGAACGGACTCCCCATGGTTTTCCCGAGTGACAACAATACGGGGTTCTTTAAAAAGGGCGTGAAAATTTTCTTCAGGGTCGGCAACGCGCGAGTTAGTAAGTAGTATAAAAAAATACATTTCTAACGCAGCCTGCTGTAGTAATAAAATTTAATGGTTTCTGTCAATTATATTTTTCTTTTTTTTTTACATCATTACTGTTTCTGTGACGTATAAAAAACCGGCCAAGTGCGAGTCGGACCCTTGCATGAAGGGTCCCGTACCATTATCTATAAAAATGGCAAAAAATCATGTCTTTTGTATGGGAGTCCCCCTTAAATATTAATTTTATTTTAATATAACTTTTTTTAAAGTGATTTGTAATATGTAAATATTCTGTGAATATTTCAAGCATCTGTTGCTGTTATTAATATCGAGCAAAAACGAGCAAAAAATTCACGTTTGTAGTATCGGAGACCCTTTAAATATTTATCTAATATGTTTTATAGTATTAGCTGATGTAGTGACAATAGAAATACATCATCAACTATCCAACTATCACGGTTCAAGAGATACAGCATGGTGACACACTGACAGAGATGGACAGCGGAGCCATATAAATAGGGTCCCATATTTACCCTTTGGGTACGGAACCCTAAAAATTTAATACTTAGCATCTCTTTAAGATTCCATACCCAAAGAGTAAAAACAGGACCCTATTTATACAGGGAGTTACATAAAATCAAAATCAAAATCAAAATCAAAATCAAAATGTCTTTATTGTGGAAACAGGTTTTAAGATCTTAAATTATAATTAATAGCAGTTTCACTGTTACCTGTCCTGTATGGACATACAATTTTATAAATATGATTATAATTAATAGTCGAAAAACAAAGGAAAAATTATTAATAAGTAGGCATAATGTCAAAATCTATTCTGTCAAATTATCTTCTAAGTATTCTTTTACATTATAATAGCATTTAGCAGTCAAAAATAATTTTAATTTCATTTTAAATGTCACAATGTCTAATGTTTTAAAACTATCAGGTAATTTGTTATAAATAATAGGAGCTATTCCAATCACACTTTTCCGTATCTTAGCGGTATTGTATCCTCCAGTCGTCAGTTTCTGTCTGTATTGTGTTCTTATGCGATCTGGTCTTGTTCTATTTGCAGTCCATTTAGTAAACAAATGTGGATTTGCCTTAACAAATATACATATTTCCATTATATAAATGCAAGGAAGAGTCAGAAGCCTAAGAGACTTAAAAAAGGGCACACAACTTTCTCTAGATTTTAAACCACACATCGCGCTTATGCACCTTTTTTGGACCCTAAAAACTTTGTCATTTTCCAATGAGTTACCCCAAAATATTACTCCATAACTTAAATGCGGTGTAACAAGACCATGATAAGCTACTAAAGCTACTTCCAATTTAACTTTATTTTTCAATTTTAATAGCGCATAAGCTGATTTGCTAATTTTTTTGCAAACTTGCTCAACCTGTGCTGTCCAGTTTAATCTGCTATCCACCATTATACCTAGAAATTTAGTTGATGTAACTTCTTCTATTTGCTGATCTTCATAGTTTATATTTACACTAGGGGGTAATTTTTTGTTATAAATGTGCATAATCTTTGTTTTCTGTAAATTAATTTTTAAATTATTTTCGTCTAACCATTATATTATATTATTTAAAGTATTATTTATGTCAAATTCATATTCGTCTAAATTATCACATTTTATTATTGCCGTGCTGTCATCTGCAAATAACACCATTTTTTGTTGTACTTGTCTAGGAAGATCATTGATATAAATTATGAAAACCACAGCCCGGTTTTATTTTTTTCATACAATTATATTTTGAGAGTGCACTGGTGACAACCCTCAATAAGTAAACACTTGCGCAAACTGCTAGAAGTTAAATATTTCGCACTTACAATATGGACTCCTGGAGGCCTGATTCAAACTTTTGTGCGCATTAATGCTCGCGCATCCTGTCATAGTCTTGGTTGTCATAACAAAGCAATCGTATTATTTAACAATGTTTTATTATAGTATTACATGCTTGTCTTACCAATTATTCACGTTAAAATTGTCAGAAAATAAATATCACTAGATCACTGCACCATCCATGGAGTTAATTTTCCTTTCATAATTATTTAAAACGCAAGTATCAAAGTTTGCCTACATGAACACAACACAACGCAAAACTAATCGGGAAACACACTTTTTCACATAAAAGTACTCATTTACATTACAATTTAATAGCTTGTAGAACTTTTATTTCAATATTCTTCAAATAATTAAATATTTTACATAAATAATAAACTTGAGTTCAGATAAGTGTCACGAGCCACGATTGACATACGTGGATTGTCAAGCCTTAATAATTTATTTTTAACTACATTCATAAAGGTTTTACTACAAATTAAAATGTGAAGAAATTACTTCTTTGTTTTATTACACCAAAGTAAAGTAGTGATTTTTCACTAAAGAATAATTGAATAACATGAAACCTTTTTGATAGATCAAGTTTATAAAACTGTTCTTATGTGTCATTAGCCGTGTGGTGTTAGCCGTGTGGTATCCGGCAGAGTAGAATAGGACCACTCCAAGTCTTCCCGTGGATGTCGTAGAAGGCGACTTAGGAAATACAAGCTAAACAAAGCTTATAAACATCTGTGAGACCTCTCCAACCCGTCTGGCCAGCGTGGAGAGTGTAGGCCAAGTCCTCTGGCTGCTCTTGCCAAGTATGGCTCTAGTAGTACAGAGAGGGTCGTGCTCCTGTAGTGGAGACTAAAAGGGACCTGGTGATGATGATGATGATGTGTCATTATCTCCTAGTAACATAATTCTGTATTTACCAAACTTTTTGACGTATAAACACCTTTTTGACATATAAAAACACCTTGAAAAACTTTATTTGCGATTAGTGAAGCTGTAATAATCATGCTATTCTGGTAAAAATTAAAGAAATTTTCCCACAAATTCAGGGTTCAAAGTTGATTTGCGTAAAACCCCACTTGAAAACTCTTTACAAGTTATGATGTCCTGGTAAATAAGTATAACTTCTAGGCCTTTTTTAAATTTGGAAACAAAATAACTTTCACAGAACCTTTTGATAAGATTCAAGAGCGTGAAAGAGACATTTCATTCTTGTCATATGAATGAAAGGTAAGTAGTTTCTGCCTTCGTTATGAAGTCATCAGTGTGTCAATTTTAAGCCAATAAAAATGAAGAGGGAGCAGGATGAAAGCTTTTGCTTTCATTTAACCTTGAACTTGAAGAAACAGCTGATTTTAGGGTTGGCACCGACCTAAATAATAGAAAATATTAAATTAACTTTTTCACTTATTTAAAATAATTTTACATGGTAAGGAACACTATTAGGCCTTTGCATTAAGGCTGTCCTACACGCTCCTTAAGGATTATTTCGCTATTATGTAACACCCGGTATAGAACCTATTTTCATCAGTCAGACAGACAGACGGACAGGGGAGCCATATTAATATGGTCGCGTTTTGTAAAAGATGCCAAGTATCTCTATTTAAGGTTCCATACCACAAAGGGTAAAAACGGTACCCTGTTTATATGGTTTCCTTAACAGAGAATAACAACAATGTCAAAAGAAAGGGTAAATCGTTTAATTTCTAGCGTTGCCAGGAGGAAAATGCCAAATAAAAATGGAAAATCAACTAATATATAGGAAGCAACTAATAAGTGTTTTATTTTGCATTCACTATGCTATTTTGATATACTCTTAATAAATTAAGAAATAAAATAAGGTGAAAAAATTCCATGCGGGCGGGACTTGAACCGGCGACCTAGGTCTATGTACGACATAATAACAAAATAATAACATAGTTGTAATAACCATAGTATCGAATTAGAATATCTAAAAAGTATTTGTGGAGACATCTTTGTATGTGTTATTAAACAAAACTCACACCGCAGCAGTTTCCGCTTATCGCGTTGTGTTATCTGCAGGGGGGACTCACAACACGTGCACACGAGTGCAAACTTCAAATGTTCGAATCCCGCTTTTCAATAACATGACGAGGTTCGTAACATGGCGCCGCGCCAGCTAAGCCGCGCGCGCTCTCATTAGCCCATGCACTTGAGGTCAGCTCTAACACCGGCACATAGACTTGTGAGTCGCCTGGCCGGCTGCAGCTCGGCAGTAATAAGCCTAAGCCACTCTTAGCGGCGCGTGAATAATACTTAGTGTCAGCGACCACTTCATAACTCTCACGCCAGCGCTGGCTTACTTTGCCAATGAACATTTTCAGTAACACTGATTTTATGCCCACATTTTTGCTGAAGTAGTACGCATTTCCTACGGAATCTTGCATAAATGCTATTATTCTTTTTTTTTATTTATGGCTTTCACGCGTGATGTATCAAGTATTTACAGGTTTCCCGGCTTTTTCTTCTTAGTCTTGTTAATTAACGAAATGATGGTATAGTTCATTCCGTTGATTCTTTGGAGCCCCTTGCGACAATTTTCTCGAATTCACTGGCTTGATCACAGACGACGCAGCGAGGCGGACAACAACCAGCCCGCTAAGTAAATCTCACTTTATTTTAGTTATTTTATGATATTTCAACAGTTTATTTTAGTTATTCTACACTTTGTTCATAAACATGGGCATTTTATAACACTAAATAACACCGATTTCACATTATAAGGTTCACTAGAAACAATTTGCAAAACAATCCAAAACCGTGCAGTCCGTCGAAATTCTCACCAGAACTCCCCACTATTATTCTGAATTACCTGACCTCGTTTTATTTTTTTAGTTTGACAAATTACAATAAATTTGGCTGTATGGGCTAGACAATAATTATCTGCGATTTGACGTCTCAGTAATAAAATAGCGGCACATTTGACAGAATCTAGAAAGATGCCATAAAATTCGTTTCGTATCCCAAAATTTAGCTGCAATCCTTTCGGTAATCCCCGCAGACATGCTGAGATACGGTAGCCGTGAGTACGTGTCGGATACGACAGTGCGGTCACGCGCCCGGCGGCAATTCTACCAGCGGTTACAGCGGCTACGTGAGCCGTCCGCGCCGCCCGGGCCAATGTGCTTTTTCTTATACAGGTGATTCTGAACTCCCAAACAATATTTCAATGACAAAATCAGAATCCCTAATATAATATATAGCTACAACCGCAAGAAAAAAAGAGAGAAAGAAATATAATTACATACCATAAACTGCTGCAACTATGCACAAAATTTCGTGTTTTTTATTCATATCACTTGAAGTGTTTTTAATCTGCGCCTATTTTTCCATTACAAGCGAATTTAGGATTTAAGGCAAATATTTTACGGTTCACATTGCCAAAGCTACTGTTAGTATGGTGGTCAGAACCTGTCAAAGTTTCAGGCAAAGTTGCGATGAAATAGTTCTACATTGCCTAGAAGCTTATTAGAAAAAATGCGAGCCGTATTTTTATCTGATCTTATATACAGTCGTAAAAACTGTGTTCCCTGTCCAGATCTGAACAGCATAACACAAATAATCGTCGATTATTATTTTTTCTGGTAAATAGTCAAAGTTGGGCATAGGCAGGCAGACTTTGAGCAGTGTTACTTAATATTTTCATACAAACTATGAAGCATATTTAGGGCTGATACAAAAAAGAAAATAAAATAATTTAAACATTTAATAAAAATCAATCACGGTTTAATACCAACAATGTAAAATTATTTTAAAATAATAGAAATAGAACAAAACGTGACAATTAAATAAGTAATTTATGTAACTTTACTGTTATCATTAATTAACAACATCAGGTTCATTGATAAATCTTATAAATCCTATATTAGGCTCGTAGAGAAATCACAATTTTTTTTTTTTTAGCTATTTATGTCCCACTGCTGGGCAAAAGCCTCTCCTGTATATGTTTCCAAAACCTAAACTTAATCTTAGTGGCTCACAAAACAGTCATGATTCTAAAGAAAAAAAAGTTTACGGGATGCTTTTACATAATGAAGACGTGGTTCAACTTAGAGTTAATTAAGTTTTAAAACCAAACGAAAGTGTCTAAAATATTACATTAACTATTCATATTATAACCTTTAGGCCCCCTTAAACTAAAATTTAACCTTTAAAGTTCTAAAAAGCAAAAACTTAAATAGGAAAGGAGAGTTCTACTAAATATTTTTAATTTTTCATAAAACAAATTGAGCTAAAATTCAACTAAAACAAATTTAACTCAAATTGAGCTAGCCCCACTTTAAGTTATGTCTATATTTTATAATCCTTACTAATATTATACTCGTAAATGCGAAAGTGAGTTTGTTTGTTTGTTAGTTACGCTTTCACGCCGTAACTACTGAACCGATCATCATGAAATGTTGCATACAAGTTCTCTGAAGTACGGCGAAGGACATAGGCTACCTTTTATCAAAGACAAAGTGACAAGTATGGTTTTCGAGGAGTTGCACATGATTGGCTTAAGAGTTATTTAAAAAATAGACCGCAATATGTAGAAATAAATAATCTCAATTAAATTAATGAAGAAATTTCATATAAATCAACACCCTTAATTAATAAGACTGGTGTTCCTCAAGGTACTATTTTAGGGCCTCTCTTATTCATTATTTATATAAATGATCTCCCTCATATCACAAAGCACCAGTGTAATCTATTTGCAGATGACATCTCTATTGTAATTACCGAAACTCGAGGTGAAAACTTCAATGACGATATTAATCTCACAATAGAAAATATAACTAGGTGGCTGGAAAATAACAATTTACAAGTAAACATCGACAAAACAAAATATCTTAGATTCTTTAATAGAAATAAAAAACAGGTAACTTAAATATATGTTCAACAAACGGATCTATAACGGAAGCGAATGAGATTAAATTTTTAGGTATTACAATAGATAACCAGTGTACCTGGAAACAACACATAAATAACATTTGCACTAAGATAAATCGTTTTACTTATGCACTATGGAGATTAACAAAACAAGTAAACCAAAAAGCAGCACTCACGGCATATCATGGATATAATAATAATAATAATTCTTTTATTTTCGACCATCTTTTGGATCATAATAGGTGTTAGTAACAAAAACTCTTATTTCTAATGTTAGTATAGTACCTACTTAAATTATTACATGTCTTTATTTCTCAGTATGTGAATCATCAAACAATGGCTCATATACTGAAAATCAAGCCTGGTCGTAAACAACCTGAGGATGCTGTTGGCGCTGGCCCGGAGCCTGCTCGTCAGGGATGTGCACCTCTTGCGCATGATTGTATAAAAACAGTCCACGCGCGCTTCAGCGAACATCCCTGACGCGCTGCATCGTCGGGACAGCCCCGTCAACACCCTAAAAGCGTTGTTGTATTGCACGCGCAGGGCGCTAAACTGTTTTTGTGTACAATCAACCCATAAGGTGCTCGTATAAAAAGATGTACAAAAGGCTCGGAATAAAATTATTTTCACTTCCTTTGAGCATCGAGCAAACCTACGGGCTATCATATTAGCACGCACAGACAGCGCCCTGCGTTCTCGTTCAATATCTACATTATCTTTCAGGCTAGAAGTTACCCAATGACCCAGATATTTAAATTTTTCCACTCTTTTCAAGGGAACACCATTTAGTCTTATGGGTGGGACCGTTTCTGGGCACCTCTTTCCAGCCTGAAAGACCATGCATTCACTTTTTTTGATGTTGTATTTGAGGCCATGTTTGGTAGCATATCTCTCGCAAATACCTAACAACCTGTCAAGGCCACAGGGCGAAGCCGACAGCAGCACCATGTCATCTGCGTAACTAATATTATTGAGACATACATCATCAATATGACATCCGACATGTGTGCTGCTGAGCTCCTCTATTAGAGCATTTACATAAAGGTTGAAAAGCCTTGGCGAGGACAGCCCTCCCTGTCTTACTCCTGATATATCAATTCTATTTTGAAATATATGATTCCTTTGTGGGGAAATTCTATTGATATAAATAGAGTTTTTATATCACAGAAGAAATGTATACGTGGAATATATGGCGTCCCTCCAATGACTTCTTGTAGACCCCTTTTCCAGGAATTAAACTTATTAACGGTCCCATGCATATATATTTTTGAGTGTTGTTTATTTGTAAAGACCTATCCACATTTGTTCAAACTACACGATAATTATATCAAGCATAAAAAAACATCTAGATATCCTAATAAACTTCTTTTACCTTGTACTAAAACAAAATACTGTCAAAAAATTGTTACTATAGCTGTATTTTCAATAAACTTCCAGAATACTTAAAGCAATTAAAATTAAGTTCATTCAAAGCACAACTTTATAAAATTCTTAAAGACAGATGTTTTTATAGTGTTCAGGAATTTATAAATTGTAAATTGAGTTAAACTAACGTAAATGATAATAACTGACATATACTAAGTGACATTTTATACTATTACTAATAATTCATTATTATTAAATGATCAAACGAACTTACCTGAAGTGAAGTTCGATCATAATTATCCTGTCCTCGTCGAAGAGATTTATTTACTTACTGTAGTAGTCCTGCTGCTACGCCCGAACCTATTCACACTAGTTTAAAGCATCGTAGACAGAGAAAGAACTTTCCCCCTCTCTTTCACACGATGCCGGGCCAGCGACCCCCACTCACCTCATTCTTTTTAGAGAAGACAAGCATAGGAACTAAGCTCCCTTTTCTAGATTAACATCAAAAGGGCAGTGCAAAATGGGAGGGTGGGAATCTAAATCTCTTCGACGAGGACAGGATAATTATGATCGAACTTCACTTCAGGTAAGTTCGTTTGATCATTTAATTATCCTGATCCTCGTCTTCAGAGATTTATTTACTTACTGTAGATGTTCAGAGACGATCAATGTCAAGAATAAAAAGGGAGTAATAAAATATGATATACCGATGAAAATAATTCCTTAATTAAAACGAAAATAAAATAATTAAGTTCACCCATAGATTTATCAAGTAATAATAAATCAGTCTTCAAATCAACGAAGATTTTTAATATTTATTATTAATTAAATAAGGCTCTAACCAACGATAATCTGGTATATATTAACGATCTCTTAAAGAAATCTACAAAACTTCTGAATGTACAGACCAGCCAGCTGTATTTCTTATAGTATTGACACTAACGCCATGTGCCAGCTCTCTGGGCAGCTGCAGTGCATGCATGCCAAGGTGCTGGGAGTGCTAAACACTCTAGTACCTATTGAAACCGCTGGACGACAAAATTAACTTCAGCCAACGACGAATAGTTTGAGTTGATGCTAGTCGTTAAGGAGCCTTCGTCGTTATAAAGTACCGTCGTTTATTTAAACTATTAGGCTTCAAAAGAACATTTTAAAGATAGAAAATAAAATAAAATTCCCGAATGAAAAACGCCTGGGCGTTGTTGAAATATTTAATGCAGAAAAAATATTTAATGCAAAAATGTTGATGTTTATCAACATCTGATATTTTATTAAATCAGTAACAGGGATTTTTATTCCATCAATATTAATTATTGATGTCTGACATTGCAATCTGGTGGCCAAAGGTGACCAGTGGCCAAAGCCACATATCATATCTTTTTCTTGTCAATAATTTTGGGTATAATGTATTTAATTCATTAAAAACAAAGGATAGATCCTAAGTACAACTATACAAATTAACATTGGGAAAGGATGGCTTTACTATAAAAGCTTCTTCAAAACTGTATCAAGGCCGATCTATTACTTTTAAACGTAATATAGGATAAATCCCTTCCTAAATATTTAGCAAGATAATCATATAAATTGTAAACGTAAATGTTAAAAGTATCATTCCCCACTATACCACAGTATTCCCACCATAATTCTAAGCTGCAACTATACTGTGTTTTGTGCCAAGTGCCAAGGAAATAATATCAAAAGGTGGATTGGTCAGCTTGACGTTAGGCAAAAGCAGATGACATTCACCGCCAGGGAAAAACGCCCGTACAGCGATTGTATCTCCCTAAAGTTAGAAAATACTAAAGGCTGGTGGTAACTAAGGTTACACTAAGATTCCTGTGGCACGATCGGAAATGATCTATTTAAAAACATTCAAAAATAAAGAAATTGGCAAAAACGCATAGAAATGAAAGTATCCCAATTTATAGTGAACGCATCAATATTATATAGAAAAAAGGCCTCTTTTTCATGAAGTTGACCATTTCACGGTAACTCTCAAGGCGAACAGATATATGGTATTACGAACTCCTAAGTTATCCCAATGAAATAGTGGGATTCAATTTCAACTTGATGTCTATGTCGCAGGCAAATTGTATGATTCCGCGTTTTACAAACGGCGTCGTCTGTTCACAAACGCTCGCTCTTTTGGAATATGCCGAAGGCAAATTGTGAATTGCCTTGTCAGTATATAATATGCCTTAATATTTGATAGACAATTCAATCGCCGTTTACAAAATGACGCGGCAAATTGAAGTATTTAGTTCTTTTTCTTACCTCGCGCGGCGCTGCTAGTCAAAACAATCAAAATGGCGTCGATTTAGTGAAACAGAAAAATAATGAAAACAGTGCAAATCCCGCGGGTTCAAGGGACTTTTTACAAAAAAAGGATTGTTCTTAGGAAAGGTATTATAGTAAGGTAAGAAAATTTTACAATTCTCAAGTAGGAGCAGAAAAAAGCCATGGACAGAGGTTTTGAGGTTATCCGGCACGTAAAAAACCCTAAGATGTCCATGGAATATGGTGTTCGGAGGATTCCTGCGGAATATTATTAGCACAAAACCACCGTAAAACAGGTCTTGGAAGTGTGTATGGCCCTACTAATGTCCTCATACACCGCTTCCACGTCTTCATCTGAGTATTCGGTCGGCATGTACACCTGTATGACCTTTAGCGAGTATCTTTTAGATACTCTGAGTATAAGGTTTATCACCCTACTGGAATACATACTCATTTCCTCTTCCACTTCCTCGACTTTCAGTCACGCCTTATCACGCGGATGTTGTGTGTTACCAGGGCCAGTCGTCATCGGGGGTGGTAGCCGGGCCGTATCCGGAGATTCTTAGCACCCCCTGCCCCGCCGTTACGGTAACCGCTACCGGAGCCAGGAATAGCGGGGCTGCCGTAGACTGGGAGCCTGGTCTTTTTGTTGTTTTCCATTGGAAGGTTTTGCCATACTCACCACGCTTGGGAGGCGGGCGCATTTACTTTGGCTTATTGTGTTTCCGACGCTGCTGCCCACAGAAGCATTTTGGATTAGGCATGGGAAGGACAGGAGTTTGGTGGATTTGGAAACGGAATAGAGGTAGAATACTCACTCGAATGACTTGGGGATGAGTGAGCAACAGCTCGGGAAGCCGCGCGTATCTTTAGCCATATCTACAACCGCCGGACAGGCAATAAGGAATGACACCCCCTGGCCTAAGTTTTTGTTACTTAAATATTTAAATTGAGTGCCTAAACATGTATTTTAAGTTATTCCTACATGAATAGGTACGTGATTGCTGAAATAAAGTGATTTGTCCAATTTGTGTTTTATGATAGTCACCCTACTATAACCATCAATGTTGAAATGTTTACAATTGATCGAGTTGTCAATTTGCCTTCGGCATATTCCAAAAGAGCGAGCGTTTGTAAAAAGACGACGCCGTTTGTAAAACGCGGAATCATACAATATGCCTGCGACATCTATATTCCTCGATTCTTAATTTGAAAATATGGATATGGTGTGCCATATATAAACCATATCCATATTTTCAATGCTAGGTATATTGTTTAGGTGTGGATATTCTAAACGTTATAATACTGCACGGTTACTTAAATCTTGCAAACGGTTTAAGGCCGGAAAATACTGCAAGCATTTACAAGTAGTTTATATGATTTAAGCGTTATTTTTCATTCTAAACATTGACACCAATGCATTGCCATTGGACATACGGAAGGTCAATTTAAAAGTATGGTATTATCATATTACTTTTCCTCCTTCCTTTTCACTATGGTATAAGTACGTATATGCACATAAGATATGTACTATGTATATGATTTCAATGATTAGTAATATATACATATATATATATATTTATTATCTTTTACTGAAAACTGCGTCAACCGTACTCCTATTTACAAAATCTTCTACCCAAAGGTTGGCTGGAAGAGATTGCGTTATGTGATAAGCCCGTCTTTATACCTTAATAAACAGATATTTTTCTATATCGTTTACTTACAAGTGTTGGTCCAATAAGGCATATTCATTCATTCATTCGTTTATAATTCAATAAATTTCATTCTGAATATAGAAAGTCAAAACTTTTTAGGAAGAATAATTAATTATAAACCCAAATTTTGTTAAATAATAAGTTGTTTCTTTTAAAAAATATTGATAAGTATCCACATAATCGCCAAATAAGTGTCATACAAATATTGGACAGACTTTAAAACCACGTTATTTTAAGAAAGTTAAACTGCCAAACTTCACTACCTTGGTATATTCGTGGCTGAACTGAACTAAGACGAAAAAGGCAAAGTCAAACATTCATAGAATGTGTTATTAAAATACTTTGTATTACTAAATTTTCAAGTATTTACTGCGATTCTCATAAAAAAGTAAGCTCCTTTCGGATGTAAATTTACCACATTATAACAATCTGATAATAACAAATTGACAGCAGTTAATATGTGCTAGATCTTAAAATAATCAGTACAATGATGAATTATGTAAAGATTCAAAATAAAAGTCAGTTTTTTCTGCCATTACTTCTTGGAACTAAAATTTGTAACAATTTGTGGAAAGCTAACAGTGGCGGATAGCCTTAAAACTGTTTAAAAGAGTCTATTCATTTTGAATATTGGTCAAATATTCACTAGACAATGAGTGCTTGAACGCATAAAAAAAAATCTGGAAGTTGATTAGGCTCTTTTATAAAAATTATGTAAAATCAACAACGTTTCAACATCCGTTATAGCCTTTCAAGCGTTGGTACAAACTTTCTGTTACCGGCTTATTCTCGACGACATGTGCCAGCGGCCTGGCGCAGGGGCTGACCGCGACGCTGACGCTTGGTAAGACGCAGCAGGCGGCGCGAACGGCGGGCCTACCCGACCGCTGTCTGTGATCATAGCTTACCGCCGCGACTTGTGGTTGAGCAGCGCTGCTTAAGGCGGTACGTCTTACCAATTCAAATTGATACTGCTTGAAGCCTCCCCAGATTTGCACCGAAAAGGTGTAAGTAGATATATATATATATATATATATATATTCCGATCCTTAACAGGATCAATGACTTTTTTTTTTCTAGTAAGGGTAACCAGATTCCATCTACTCTCAGTTTCTGTAAAATTGGAGTAAGCAAGCAGCTTCGAAGCATCGCCTCATCAGAGAAATGCCAGGGTTGCCTAGATTTACATAGCAGGCCTAGTACCCAGAGGGTACCACTTATTTGGTTTTAAAAACCGTTGATCACTGTTATTAGCACATTTCTGTGGGACTCGAGGTAAATAAAAGATGGTAGGACCGTAGAAAACTGTGTATTTCTTCGTTACAATAAATATGTACTTGCAGTTTAATCGAATTTTCGTCGTCCGTCGTGCGTGCTTGCCATCGAGAGAGAGCGTTCCCCGCTCATTCAAAAATCTTCATTCGTTGGCTTTTCATTCTCTCATTCGTTCGGACGTTCATTCCATAACCGCGTTCAACCAATCTTAAATCTTAGGATGCATTCAAAATTCAATCCCACACTCGGCCATCCTGCTCTTTGTCTGCCCTCAGACAATCATCGGTCATACGTCATCTGCATGATACGTCATCAGTCATACGTCATCTGCATTCGTCATCGATCTCAACCATGCTACCATATTGTCAACTTCCATACGTCATCGACCTAGGTACTACATGCTTACGTCATCTTAAGTCAACCTCATACACATACGTCATAGACTTTTATCATCATTCACGGGAAATCTGCTGTACAACAAATACCACAAAAACCATTTTTATTAATCGTAAACAGAGTGAACACACATGAACTTAATGTACAATTAACATCAGAGCAAAACAGTACATTATAGTATTAAAAGTAAATTACTATAAGTGACAACATGTACCAATATAATTCTGAGACGACGTGATGACATTATAGTTACATAAGATGATGTTTTAGTTAAATTCTCTACAAGATGGGTTACGCCAATACAACATACTTAAAATATAACAACTTTGGGCAATGTACCTCATACAAACAAACATACACTGACTCACATAAGATAAATAAAAAAACAAAGTAAAATAATATTAGAAATACTCGTAAAACAATACCTGTCTATGTTGGCCACGGCTTCATATGGTCTGCAGACGAGGAAGTCTTGCTTGGACCTTCCGTTGACGGGTCTACCTTCTCCACATCATACATGTCATGGTATTTTACTCTAGTGACCCTGTAGGGCCCTAAATACTTCGGTTTTAGCTTCATACCTGGACCAAACTGTGTGCGCTTGATCGCTACTATGTCACCCTCTTGATATTTTCGACTTTTCTTCCTATTCTTGTCAAAATTCTTCTTATTTTCTTCTTGAATGTCCAATATTTGCTGTTTTGCTGACCTCCTTAACTCCTCTCTGTTCTCTGTGTATGCAATCTGGGCTTCAGCTTGCAACAAGTCCAGTATTTCAACATCTTCCCTTTGTTTCATCTTCTTCCCTATTAAGAGCTCAAAGGGTGTGGTATTTACGCTTCTCTGAAATGTGCTATTCAAAGCCATCTGTACTCTTCCTACATGTCGATACCACAAATCAGGTTTTTCTATACACATCTTGGTAAGCACAGATATTTTTATTCGATGTGTTCGCTCAACTTGCCCGTTTCCCCTGGGCACTCCCGTTGTGATGGTGACATGTTTTATTCCCTCAGCTTCACAATGCTGCTTGAAATCATTACTTGTAAAAGCTGTACCTCGGTCAGTGATAATCCTGTCTGGATTTCCAAAAATCTGCCTGTGAATCTCCAGCTTGCTCAAAACTTCTTTTGTTGATGTTGACTTCGTGGGAAACAGCCATGTAAACTTCGTAAATGCATCCATTACAGTTAATATGTGATTATACTGCTTACGTGTTTCTGTCAGAGGCCCAATGTGGTCGATATGAAGTGTATACAGAGGTGTATCTCCTTTATCAATTGATTTCAGGAATCCTTCCTGCTTACCTTCCTTTCGATTTGCCAGCAAGCATGGTATACATGTCTTGATGTAGTCTTCAACCTTTCTTCCAATATTGTGAATGTAGTAATCTTTACTGATAATTTCTAATGTTTTCTTCTTAGCAAAATGACCGTTGTCATGTGCTCTTTTGATAATATCGATATCCATCTTCTCAGGTATCACAATCTGTTGCTCCAATCCTTTATAGAGTAAATCTTGTTGTAGATAATAATCATTAAATGTTTCTCCGCGTCGTAATATCTCTGCAATTGCTCGCAAACCTTCATCAGTTTCCTGAGCTCTTCTTATATCATCATGTAAACTCCTTGTCATCACTGCAACATATGGAGCTCGGCTTAACGCATCTGCATGCCTCATTTTCATACCACTCCTATGCTCCACTGTAAATTCATAATCTTGCAATAACAAAATCCACCTTGCTACACTCGTAGACATGGCCAAATCCCTTTTCCGAAGAGTCATCTCAAAAGCCTTACAGTCTGTAACAATCTTGAAGGGTTTTCCAAAGAGATAATGTCTGAACTTCTTCACTCCTTCGATGATTGCCAATGCTTCGAGTTCATAACTTGTATACTTGCTCTCCGCATCAGAGGTACGCCGACTCATGTAGTAAACAGGGTGTAACTCATAGTCATCACTTTTCTGCATCAATATAGCTGAATAAGCCACACTAGAGGCATCCGTATGAAGTTCTGTTTCTGCTCTTTGATCAAATATCTTTAAAACTGGCTTAGTCGCTAATTTCACCTTTAAACATTCGAAAACCGCCCTGTGCTCATCTTTAAATTCAAATTTTGTATCTTTCCTCAACATGTCAGTGAGGGGTTGAGCTATCAAAGCATAATCTGGTATAAACTTTCTGAAATATGAACATAACCCCAAAAAACTATGTAGCTGCTTCACGTCTCGGGGCTCAGGGAACTTCATGACAGCGTCTGTCTTCCCTGGCGATGGCATCACCGCACCGTCTTCAATGATATGTCCCAAATACTCTACTCTTCTTGTTAATAGCTGAGATTTATTCCAATTGATCTTGAGTCCATATTCTGCTGCTATTTTTAATACAGCCTGCAGGCGTGCGGCCGCTTCTAGCTCATCTTGAGCTGGAACAAGAATATCATCGATGAAAACAATAATAATTCCCTTTTCAATCAATTGTCTGAAGATTATCGTTATATATCTGGTGAAAACTTTTGGACAGGTGGCCAATCCAAATGGTGCTCGTAAGAATTCATACTGAGAAGTCATAGTAACAAAGGAAGTATATTTAATAGAGTCTTCGTGAATCGGTAGATGAAAAAACCCATTTTTTAAATCAAGTGTGCTAAATACCTTTGCTGAAGCCAATTTATCGATGTGATCATCGATATTTGGTAAAGGATACTCGTCTCTCATCTTTCTATTTATTTGTCGGTAATCGACACAAATCGTGTTGAACCATCTTTCTTCTTTACTAATACCAATGGGCTAGCATCCTCTGAGAAACTCACCCTTATAATTCCCTCCTGCAGCCATTCACTTATTTGTTTCTCCACTTCTTGTTGTTCCCTTGGAGATATTAGTCTGGGTCGCTGGGCAACTGGTATATCATCCTTCAAAATGATCCTGAGTTGGATAGGAGCTTCCCTTACTTGATGTGGCTGGTAGTTGCCGACCAATTGCATCACCTCTTCCTTCACCAACTGGTTGCTTATGTGACCTAAACAATCAGAAACACAAGCTATTAAATTAACACCGCTCAACCATTCTGGATTCACCCAAACAGAGCCTCCTCTCATCACAGTCACTACCTTTTTTAAAAACTCATTGCCCAAAATTATTTTATATGGCATACAATCATCTGGGATAATATGAAATGAATCACTATAGGCATTACAGTCTACACTTAATACAACACAAGCCGTACCCATCGATTTTACTTTTGACGAACCAAACCCTGACATCGTGATTCTAAAGTCATTATTTATAGGTGTACGATTCTCTAATAACCTATTTAATACTTGCAATGTCAATACGCAAAGTCAGTGCTAAATAAACAAGCATCCCGATCACACGTTTCGTTTTCTTTAAGAGCGACTACAAACCACTATAACCCGTACTGCGCTGATCATATGGTCGCTATTCGGCCGGATTGGATTTTGCACTAGCGGTCGACGTCGCCCGGTGATAGAACAAAAGAACTGCATTCCTGAGTTATCGAAGTGATCAAAACAAGTGATTTGTCGTATTTTAAATGTGTTTATGGAACTTTGTGATTTAAATTGACTTTGTTATTGATATTTAAAACATTTCATAGTGAATGTATACTAGTGAAGACACTTTGTTTTAACTATTACTACTAAGGAGTTTACGTACCTACCACGCTATGGAAGAATTACGGATTATAGAAAACATAACAAGTCAATTAAGGAAAACACAGGCCAATCTTAAAAAGTGTCCAAAAACAAGGCTTACAAAGGGATACATAGAAAGTAAGTTAGAATGTATTAATGGATACTGGAATAATTTTGTGGAGGCGCATTCTTCATTAGTAAAGAAAACTAAAGAGGTTGAATATGTAAAAATTCCATATTTGGCCAATAATGAATACGATACTATTGAAGAAGAATATTTATGTCTCAAGGCGGATTTAAAGGATTTGTTAGAGAGATTGACGCAACCAATCACATCGCAGTCATTAAGCGGATCGCAACAAAATTCTTCTTATTCCAGTTGTGCAAAATTACCAAAAATAGAACTCCCCACTTTTTCTGGCCAGTATGAACATTGGGCTAACTATGACGACTTATTTACATCCCTTGTGCATAACGACAAATCATTAAGTAAAGTGCAGAAACTACACTATTTGAAGGCAAGTGTCACTGGTGAGGCCGAGGCGTTATTGAGGCACATTCAGGTGACTGAAACGAATTATGACCAAGCTCGTGAAATTCTGAAGAACCGTTATGGCAATAAACGATTAGTTGTAAACTCTTTGCTGAAACGATTATTTGGACAAAAAAGTGTACTACGCAGACAGCCAGTCAAATTAAAATTATTTTAGATACTACTGAGGAGTGTTTGAATGGACTTATTAATGAAGGTCTTTTTGTTAATTCCTGGGACCCAATTATAATATACCACGTAGTACAGAAATTTGACTTGGAGACTCATAAAGCTTGGGAAGAACATGCTTATAACCTGAAACAAAATGAGCTGCCTACCTGGAGGGATCTGAAACAATTTTTGGAGGGTAAATTTCGGACATTGGAGCTGGTTACTAGTGCGAACACACCGTCAACAGCAAGAGATAGGAGCCAAACACACAAAAGCAAGTCATTTCACATTGCAACACATTCAGCGGTTCAGAACTGCAGCAACTGTGGTGAAAACCATACCTTAAGCCACTGTAAGGTATTTAGTAAACTGCAGCCTCAGGAGAGAAATGAATTTGTGAAAACCAAAAACTTGTGTTTCAATTGCTTGGTTGAAGGTCATTCAGCGTGGAAATGTCGTGTGCCAGTTTCATGTCGTATATGTAAAAGAAGACATCACACTTTACTTTATGAAAAGAGAGAGTCTAAAAATACAAATGATGTACAAGCTCACCACAGCCAACTAGATGACACTGAAGACGAACACAAAGAAGACGAAGAGACAAACGACGCAATAGCTACTCATTTTACAGCTAAGAAATCTGCAGCCTTGCTTGCTACGGCATTGGTGCCTGTGAGAGATGAAAAAGGACACATAACAATATTGCGCGCGTTAGTAGATCAGGGATCGCAGGCAAATTTTATCAGTGAAAGAGCAGCACAAACGTTGAGAGTCAAGAGAATGTCAGCGAAGGGAAACATCACAGGTGTGGGTTCAACAAAGACGACGGTTAAGCACGTAGTCCAACTCGAGATCTTATCAAGGCAAGACGACACTTTCAAACTCGATATTAAAGCATACGTTATGGCTACGCAACTGACAACACACCTTCCAACGAAGACAATAAGGACACCTAACAACAGTTGGAAACATTTACGAGGACTTACCTTAGCTGACCCTAACTTTTACGAAGTAGGAAGAATCGACCTTCTTCTCGGTGTTGAAGTTTGCTCCCAAATTTTGAAGAGTGAATTAATCAAGGGTCCACCAGGTTCACCATGCGCTCAATATACAAGCCTTGGTTGGATCTTATTTGGGGCAATACAAGACGCAGCTTCCTCTGAAGAAATCATTGTCATGCATCATCATCTTGACTTGGATACCATGCTCAAGAATTTTTGGGAAATAGAGCCTGACATGAAGAAAAAATATACAAAGGAGGAAAATGAATGTGAACGTCTATTTCAAGAAACTCACACCAGAAATGAAGAAGGACGATATGTGGTTAAACTTCCATTTAAATCAGAAACTCCTAAATCACAAGAAGGAAACACTCGAGAAATAGCTATGAGAAGACTTAGACAGTTAGAAAGACGTTTTAGAAAGGATGAGGCTTTGAAGGAAGAATACAGTAAGGTGATAGAGGAATACAAAACGTTAAATCATTTAGAAGAAGTACCAAATAGCGAAATAGAAAATCCAGCAGTTTATCTTCCTCACCACGCAGTCATAAGACGTGACAAAGACACTTCTAAGGTCCGTATAGTTTTTGACGCATCCTCAAAGGGATCTAACCAAATATCCCTTAATGACGAATTGATGGTGGGACCACAAATACAAGAGGATATGAGATCAATCATTTTAAGATGGAGAATGAAACGATATTGCTATACCGCAGATGTTCAAATGATGTATAGACAAATTCTAGTGACAAAGAAAGACACAGATTACCAACGCATACTCTGGCCAAACAGCACGGGGACAATAAGAGATTATCGCCTGCTAAGGGTAACTTTTGGCACAGCATGCGCTCCTTACCTAGCTGTGAAGACACTCCAACAGATAGCAAAGGACGAAGGTCTGCATCATCCAGTGGCTGCTAAAACCATCCACGAAGACTGTTTTATGGATGACCTGATGTCTGGGAATGATATTATACCTGAAGCTATAGACACTGCAAAAAATATAATTGCTATATTAAAGAGAGGAGGAATGACTTTACAAAAGTGGACGTCTAATGATCCAGATTTTCTTAAACAAATCGAGCCGTCAAGGAGAAGTTCAAGGGTGAGCGTTGATATCAAGGTGGATGGGACAACGAAGGCTCTTGGTGTTTCCTGGAACATGGGTGAAGACAAATTCCAATATCATCTTCAGCAATCCTCATTAAGCGAAGTAATGACTAAAAGGACGATATTAGCAGAGATCCAACGTCTATTCGATCCGCTCGGCTGGCTTGCTCCGTCTCTGCTACCTGCAAAAATAATAATTCAAAAATTATGGCTGAAGGGAGTCGGCTGGGACGATGAGCTTGATTCTGAAACAAAAGAAGAGTGGATTAATATAAGAAAAGATTATGAAGTGCTGAAAGAGATAAAATTAAAAAGATGGATGTACACTACAGCAAATAATTTGGAAGAAGTCATTATACACGGTTTTTGCGACGCGTCTAATAAGGCTTATGGTGCGGTTGCTTACCTGAGGGCTCGGGATGATGATGGAGAGATAAAGATCAGTCTGATTGCAGCACGAACACGAGTCGCACCAGTTAAGCCAGTCTCGTTGCCAAGGCTGGAGTTATGTGGCGCAGTACTCTTGTCGCAACTGTTGAAACAAATAAGTGAAGCTACTCGAATATCTCAAAGCCAATTCTTCGCTTGGACTGATTCCACAATTGTTTTATCATGGTTAGAAGGAGATCCAGCCCGATGGCAAACTTTTGTAAGGAACAGAGTGATAACAATTCAGGATAATATTGGAAACAAGTGGTTTCATGTCCGGTCCGATAAGAATCCCGCAGATCTTGCATCGAGAGGTGTGCTGTTATCAGAGTTGAGACATAACATGTTGTGGTGGCAAGGTCCGAAGTGGCTAAGGGATGAAGAAATACCTGTAAATAGATTAAACAATTTAACAACAGAGTTGGAAATGAGAAGAAATGTTTTTGTTAATACTAAAATAGAAGAAAATTATAAAAAAGAAAACCGTTTACTTACCAGATTTGAAGATTTTGAGACGTTAACCGAACTACTGAAAACAATCACCTATTGCAAAAGATTTCTGAAATATAAAAACTATATAAATAAAAGTTTAGACAGCCCAATGAGTACAGAAGAATTAGACATCGCACTACATATTTGCATCAAAATTGTACAGAGAGAAACGTTTGAAGAAGAAATCGAAGACTTAAAGAAGAACGGCAAGGTTAAAAGAAAAAGTCACTTAAAGTCTTTGCATCCGTTTATTGATTCAAATAATATCCTCAGGGTGGGCGGTAGAATCCGTCATGCCAACCTGGATGAATGTAAGAAGCATCCTATTATATTGAATACCAAGAACGCTTTAACGTCACTAATAGTAGCAGATGCCCACGTAAAAACCCTTCACGGAGGAATTCAGCTCATGTTGACTTACCTGCGACAGAAATATTGGGTAATAAATGCAAAACGAGCGGTAAAAGCCTGTATTCATAAATGTTTGATATGTGCCAAACAAAGTGCCGCCACAAGAACGCAATTGATGGGAGACTTGCCCAGGGAGAGGGTAAATCCAGCTAGAACCTTCTGTAATAGCGGCGTTGATTTTGCAGGGCCTTATCAAGTGTTGATGTCTAGAGGAAGAGGTGCAAAAACCAGCATGAGCTATATTGCAATTTTTGTGTGCATGGCCACAAAGGCCATACACCTTGAACTCGTGGGTGACTTAACCTCCGAAGCCTTTATCGGAGCCTTTAAGAGATTTGTGGCTAGAAGAGGAAAATGTACCAACTTGTGGAGTGACCAGGGACGTAATTTTGTAGGTGCTAACAAGGAATTGTCACTTGAATGGAAGGAGGCCAAGTTAGAATTTGAAGGAGAAATTTCGGAAAAACTGGCTTTAGATGGCACCCAGTGGCACTTCATTCCGGCCTATAGTCCAAATTTCGGAGGCCTCTGGGAGGCTGGTGTTAAATCCGTAAAGTACCACTTGAAAAGAATTCTGAACACCCACCTGACATACGAAGAAATGTGTACAGTATTATGCCAGGTCGAGGCCTGTCTGAATTCCCGGCCTTTGTGTCCGGTGGATGATACAAATCCAGATAGTTTAGAAATTCTTACACCTGGACACTTCTTGATAGGAGAGGCTCCCACCACCGTACCATCTCCAACACAACAGTTTACCTCGATGAGTAATTTGACCCGATGGCGTTACACTCAGAAACTCTTAAACGAATTTTGGATTAAGTGGCAAGATGAGTACTTATCTCGACTCCAGCAAAGGCCAAAATGGTTAAAGAAAGTGGAAGAGTTTAAAATTGGTCAAATTGTTCTCATCAAGACCGATGGTTTGCCTCCTGGAAAATGGCTTCTCGGACGGATTATGGAGAAACACCCTGGCTCGGACGGGATAACTAGAGTTTACAGTGTCAAAAGCGGTGATAAGATTGTAAAAAGACCCATTACTAAACTTTGCTTTTTGCCAGTTGACACTGAATCCTAAATTGAAGTTTTTATTTGTAATTTAATCTAATTGATGACTATTTTAATTAATTTGAAACTAAGTTGATTTTGAATGGCCAAATTTGCATGCAGATTTTCATCTTGTTAAAATGTATTCTGTTATTAACATTAATACATTGTTAGCATAGCATAAAGCGATTAGTGTTTTTATGTTTTTTGTTGATTACAATTTGTTATAGTTAACTCTATATACAATTTTGTATTCAGTTTAAAATTTGCATGTGTAATTTTTTATTTAAACCTATTTTTTAAAGGCCTTTTGCAGCCCTTTGGTGGGCGGTATGTACGATTCTCTAATAACCTATTTAATACTTGCAATGTCAATACGCAAAGTCAGTGCTAAATAAACAAGCATCCCGATCACACGTTTCGTTTTCTTTAAGAGCGACTACAAACCACTATAACCCGTACTGCGCTGATCAATAGGTAAACCTAACTCACAACAACATTCACATGACATTAGATTTAAATCACTGCCCGAATCGACTAAAGCCGTAATTTTTCTTCCGTTGATACATATTTCTTTTAATGGTCGTTCAGATTTCGCCAAATTGTCTGCCTTGGTTTTGTTTACGTCGCCATCTTTTTGCCCCATGAAAATGTCGCCTACTGCGCCAATCGCCGTATGTTCCGGTGAACGATGAACGACCTCCTGTTGGACGAAGCTGTCACTGTCACTTGATGACAGGAACACTTGCTTCGTTTCGTTCTTGCTTCCGTTGCCAATGTAACGCTTGTCGTTTTCACTTCCTGTTCGCGCCGATGAAGATTCCGCTAGGGGGCGCGATCGGGCATCGAAGTTCGTAGATTTCACTGCCATCTTGTCGTTGCTTGAATTTCGCAACCTGCAATCCGCCGACAAATGCCCAAACTGGTTGCAGTTAAAGCATTTTCTCCCTTGCGATCGATGAGGACACTCGGCAGAATGATGCTCGGTTTCCCCACAGTTAAAGCACCTGTTGACTCTGCCGGTTCTGTGCGTAAATGCTTGCTTTGATGCGCCACTGTGTTGATTCCGTCTCTCAGCCGGCTTCGCTTTTGTGCTGATTGCTTCGTAAATTTTCAGCTTCTCTTTCAAATCGGCATACGTTGTGACACCATATAGCATTACCTTGTTGATTTCCGCGTCTTCAATGCCTTCAACTATGTATTTGATGGCCACGTAGTCTGGGAGCTTACCACGCTTTCCTAAAGCTTTCATGGTGAGCAAATAGTCTAGACAAGACTCACCGCGACGCTTGTGCCTTGCACTCATCATCTCGTGTATTTTCTTTGCATCCGTCGTATCCGGAAATTCCTTACTTATAGCAGTTTTCAGCTCATCCCACGTTTTAAATGTTTTCTCCGCTCGTAGCCACAACGCAGCGGTGCCGGTCAGTGACCGTCGTGCCACCAAAAGCCGCTGCGTCTGTGACCAGTCGAACACATCGCCGTTGTCGTCGATGTCCTGCACCCAGGATGACACAGCATACGCACCGTCATCATTGCCGCTGAACTTCTGAATCAAGCCTTCCGCTAGGTGAAGCATATGGCTCCCGTTACCTCGTGGTGACCTGGCGTCGTCGTAGGTCTCGTCGTCGTAGTCTGGTTGCCTGCTGCCTCGCCTGTTCTCCTTCGGCATGGTTGTAACCGTCGCTGCCTCAAACGTCGTGGTCGCGGATACCGCGTGGCGGCGTCTCGTCGTGAAGTCCTCTCACGGTCGAATTTACCTCGATCCCGGACGAGCCCCCAAATTTTGTGGGACTCGAGGTAAATAAAAGATGGTAGGACCGTAGAAAACTGTGTATTTCTTCGTTAAAATAAATATGTACTTGCAGTTTAATCGAATTTTCGTCGTCCGTCGTGCGTGCTTGCCATCGAGAGAGAGCGTTCCCCGCTCATTCAAAAATCTTCATTCGTTGGCTTTTCATTCTCTCATTCGTTCGGACGTTCATTCCATAACCGCGTTCAACCAATCTTAAATCTTAGGATGCATTCAAAATTCAATCCCACATTTCGTTAAAGCAGTCACCAACTCTGCGTTCAAAATCGGTGGTTATGTCAGAGGAAAACTCTTTGGTGATAATATATATATACACTTATCTATATATATATATATATATATATATATATATATATATATATATATATAAAAGGAGAAGCTGACTGACTGACTGACTGACTGACTGACTGACTGACTGACTGACATATCAACGCAGGGCCTAAACTATAAGAGTTAGAAACTTGAAATTTTGCACAGGGGTTCCTTTTTATAACGTAGGGGAGCACTAAGAAAGGTTTTTTGGAAATTCATCCCCTAAGGGGGTTAAACGGGGATTCAAAGTTAGTATGAAACTTTGCCGTTTTTCAAGTTATTCGAATGAAATTCAGCATGAAGATACTATATTGAAAGACATGAAACATGAGTAAAATACTTTTTTCAAAATTCATCCCTTGGGGGTTTAAACGGGGATTCAAAGTTAGTTAATGAAACTTTCCGTTTTTGAAGTTATTCGATTGAAATTCAATATTAAGGTGTTTCATTGGAAGTCATAAACCAAATCCATACTCATATTATAAATGCGAAAGTAACTCTGTCTGTCTGTCTGTCTTCTTTTCACGCTTCAGCCATTGAACCAATTGAGAAGAAATTTGATATGGAGGTAGTTTGAGGCCCGGAGAAGGATATAGGGTACCTTTAATTCCGGGAAATTCTACTGTTCCCGAGGGATCCATACTAACGCGGGTGGAGCCACGAGCAAAAAGCAAACCTGACTTATACATAACGCACAGCCGAAACTGAACCGAAATTTGGTACAGGGATTTTTTTATGATGTGAATGAACACTAAGAAAGTATTTTTAGAAATTCACCCACTAAGATGGTGAAATAAGGGGGTGAAGTTTATATGGAAATTTCTCATTTCTGGACTTAGAAATATTAAAGTAGGTATATAAGTTCTCGATTAAAATTAAAAAAGAACTGTGTAGGTGAACTAGGCAAAATTCCCCCCTAAAAAGGTAAAGTAGGGGGGTAAAGTTTTTATGTGAAACGTGAAACGGAACGCGCCCCGGTGACATGTCAAAATCACCTGTTCCTACAATTTAATTAAAATTTCTGTTTATTTCGTATAAATACTGTATAAATTTAATAAAAATCTTCTTATTATCGATAGTAACTAAGAAATAAATATAATCGAAGTGATATTTAGTGAATTTAATTGTGGAAAATCTGCCGAACGACATTGGATTATACAACTGTCATCCAAACAAAGGATTCGAATTTGTATTCGAAAACTGCTGATCATCATCACATAAACCTGGGAGTATACTGTTTTTATTCCTTTATTACAAGCTAGGAATCAACAAACAACAAATACACACATAGAAAACAACAGTTTCATAAACTGTCTTTCTTGATTTGGTTACATTTCATATTTTTTTCATCAATTTACATATTTAGTGCTACACACGCAGTGCAAAACCAACAGTCATAGCCACGGGATTTTATTATTAGGCAGAGCGTAGTAATTATCCTAATACAGTGTGTACATTCATTCAGTTTAGTTACTTTGTCTTGTACCAATTGGAAAGTGAAAACTACCTCCCTTGTAAAATTAGTGTACTGAAAATAAAATAAGGTAACATTTATATATTATTATTACTTAGGGAGAGACCTATGACCAGCAGTGGATGATGATATATGATATGTTACTAAATTGCACACAAGTACATATATGGTAACCATTAGTTTATAAATAGTTTATACATTATTGATATCTGGTTGTTACTCTGGACTTGACATATCCAACAGTTGTCAAACAGCTTAATTTTTTTGGGTACGGATACTTATCTGTCTTCTTTTGTACATTGTTTTAATTATTTTCTTTTGTTAGTACTTATAATTACCAATTACTTTACCCCAATATCTGAAATACATCTAATATCCATATATTAACGTTGTGTAATAATTTTCCAGTTGCTGTTACCCCTGTTTCACAATGATGACTCGCAGAGCCACAGCAAAAGATCTAGAAATGAAGCTGAGGCAGGCGCTGAAAGAGCTCAAAGTGTCTCGCGAGGAAATCACACAACTATTGAGTGAACGGGAGGAAACAGAAGAGGAAATTGAAAAAATGAATGATAAAAACAAACAATTAAAAATTGAATGTAATATGCAGCATGTACAAATAACTGAATTACTGCATGATAACATAAGTTTAAAAGAGAAATTAGAACAGACTGTTCAGTGCAGTATGGTACACGAACAGGCCCTCAGTCGCATTAACGAGTTGGAACATAGCTTACATGAGGCAAATAGATCTGCACTCGAACTAGAACAACTTAAAGAGGGTGAAATGTGTAATAATACACTGGCTTTATATAGTGAACTCGTAGAATGTGGCTCGGGTCTGCCCGTGGAAATACCTGCAAGTACCCCGCAGTCAACTTTCTTTATCTTAAATAGCCATAATAAAATAAAAAAATATGTAAAAATTAATAAAATCATTAAACGTACTAAGAAATTGCTCATTAAGCAAAAATGTAACAAAAGTCTTATCCAATTAAGAAAAGAGAAATTGTGTTTAGTTAATCAACTAAAACAAAGTGAGGAAAATCTTTATTTAGCAAGCCGTATATATGACACTGAGGTGTATGAATTGCAGACTCAAATTCACTCACTCCAAGAATCTTTAGATAGACTTACAACAAAATATAAGCTATCTATAAAAAACAATACAGAACAGTTTTTAGCAGCTGAGGCATTAATCGATTTGGCCAGCTGCAGGAGTGAACAATGTGATTCTGCATCTCAGACACCGTGTGACATTTACAGTACTGAAATCACCACTTCACCTTTAATTGACTGTAATCTTGACATAAAAGAGTGCACAAGTGGTAATTGTAGCTTGCAAACAAAGATAAGCACTATTGACAATTGTTTTAATAAGAAACTTTCATGTAAAAAATTGTTAATTTATTCGGATGAAGTGGGTCTAGGTCTGAGCAGTATTATGTATAATACTCTTAACTGTGGCTGTACAGTATATAACTCATGTTCACCAGGGGCTTCGTTCATTAATTTAATTAATAAAATAAATTGTGATTCCTTAGATGAAGATACCACAATTCTAATACTTTGTGGTGATAGTTTTTTTGTAAGAAAAAAAGACATTAAATTATGTATTGACAGGCTTCTTGAGCTGAATAATAAGACTAAGTGTAAGTACATGATATGTACTTTTCCATACTTGGAGACACCTGACTATACTAGAAATAAGCATATATTTGACCTCAATGTACATTTGTACAATTTGACGTACCGTCATAATGACGTAATTTTTTTATTAGATATTAATAAGTTTATTTTTAAACTTAAGTTGACAGGAGATACTTTGTACCTCCCATACCAGTCTAAACGACAAATTGCTACATTAGTAGCTTATAATTTACAAGACTCTGCCTCAGTACTTTGTACAAAGCAGAATATTGACATAATAAATAATGTTAATGTTGACATTACTAGTGTTAGTTGCTTAGCAAATTTAAACTAAACTATAAGACAACGGCCAGAGTCAAACGATTCAGCATTTTTCATCAAAATATGCAAGGCCTGGCCGGCAAACTATTAGAATTAGAACTCTTTTTAGATACCCAGTGTATTGATGTACTCTGCTTAACAGAGCACTGGTTTCAAGAAAAACATAATGTACAATTAAATTTCAACAATTATAGTATGACAAGCGTGTTCGCCCGAAAGGACACCATCCGTGGAGGCAGTGTCATTTTAATTAGAAATGGCTTAAAATGTAAAGAGCGAAAGGATGTAGTTGACCTTACGGTGGAACAGCAAGTAGAGTTGTCCTGTATTGAACTTGAGAGGTTTATAATAGTATGTGTTTACAGTCCTCCTTCTTCATGCTATAATTTACTAGAATCAATTATGGAGGATGTACTAAATAAAGTTAGCCAAGGTTCTAAAAAAATCATAATATGTGGTGACTTTAATGTAGATTTATTAAAAAGTAATAAGGAGAGCATTGGATTTGTTAATTTGTTTAAATCCTTTGATTGCGAATATCTGTTTCTTGAACCAACCAGAGTTACTGAAACGTCAGCCACTTGTCTGGATAATGTTTTCTGTAGTTGTGAAGCTCTTGAAAGAACCGTGATAAAAAAGATATCGTCTGATCATTTCGGATTATTAGCGGTTTTTTCAGATTTCGATAGTCAAACCGACTTGGAAAAAATAACATATAGACCTTCCTCTGAATCTAAAATATATGAATTTAAAGCAAACGTATCAAGTAAAATGCCAATTATTTGTGAGGAAAGTGACAATCCACATGTATTATATGATAAATTATTTAAGACTATAGACATAGAATTTAACAAAACGTTTAAAGTTAAGACACGTATTATTTCTAACAAAAAAAAATTCTGTGAATGGGCTACTGTAGGAATTTATAAAAGTAGGAATAAGTTATATGATCTGCTGGCTATGAAAGAATATAATAGAAATCCCGTTTTTTTAAATTACGTTAGAAATTATTCTAAAATATTCAAAAAAGTGTGTGCCTGCGCAAAGTCTATATATTTATGTAAAAAAATTGCCAGCTCCGGGGACAAAATAAAAACGACTTGGAACATTATTAATCAGGAAACGGGAAAAACTAAAAAACGCAATAATGAGTCATTAAAATTACAAGTCAAAGATCAGAAGTTTGAGACAAATACTGAAGTTGCTCAATGTTTTGAAGATTTCTTATCTGATATTCCTGTTAAAACAACTGCCTCGCTTCAGTCATCATCTCAAAGATCTGAAAAAATATTACGTGATCATGTACCAGAGTGTAACAATACTTTAATTTTTGAAAATGTGACTCCCCAAACACTTATCGACACTTTTAATGAATTAAACGTTAAAAAAACCGGGGATCTATGGGATATTTCTGTTTCCTTAATAAAAAATATTATAGACGATATAGCTCCAAATCTAGCGTTAATATTTAATGAATGTGTAGATACCGGAACATTTCCCGATCTGATGAAATGTAGTAAGATTATACCTCTGCATAAGGCGGGAAGTAAAGACGATCCTAATAATTATCGCCCAATTTCAATCCTACCAGTATTAAGTAAAATTTTTGAAAAGTTAATATTCAAACAGTTACTTTCTTTCTTTAATAAAAATAAACTTTTCCATAGTGAACAATATGGTTTCACTAAAGGTCGTTCCACCACAGATGCAGGAGTTGCTTTGCTCACGCATATCCTAGAGGCATGGGAAAAGTCGCAAAATGCAATAGGAGTTTTTTGTGATCTTACTAAAGCATTCGACTGTGTAGACCATGAAACGCTATTAAATAAATTAAGTTATTATGGGGTGAAAAATGAATCTTTGAGGCTAATTAAATCATACTTGGTAAATAGAATACAAAAAGTTAGTTTTAATGGAGTTAAATCAAGTGGGATGTCTGTCAAAATGGGAGTTCCTCAGGGATCTATCTTGGGGCCCTTATTATTTCTCATTTATATTAATGATTTGCCATTCTACGCCTGTGCCTGTAAAGCTGTGTTATTTGCTGATGACACATCACTTGTTTTTCAAGTTGATAGACAGAAGACAAATTTTGACGATGTAAATGACACTCTCGCTCAGGTATTAGATTGGTTTACAGCTAATAATCTCCTGCTAAATGCTAAAAAAACTAAATGTGTCAAATTTTGTACCCCTAATGTTAGGCATGTGCCCACAAAAATAGTTGTTAATGATGAAGTGGTAGAATTTGTTGACTCGACAAAATTTCTAGGAATAACTCTCGACTCAAAGTTACAATGGGGTCCACATATTACATCTCTTGCTGGTAGACTAAGCTCCGCGGCATACGCAGTTTGGCGAATAAGACAACTGACAGATGTCGAAACAGCACGTCTTGTTTACTTTAGCTATTTCCATAGTATAATGTCTTACGGGATATTGCTTTGGGGAAATGGTGCAAACGTCAACAGCATTTTCGTTCTGCAAAAGCGTGCTATTCGATCAATTTATAAACCAGGGGCTAGGGATTCTCTTCGAGAGTTATTTAAGGAAACTGGAATTTTAACGGTTGCGTCACAATACATTCTTGCTAATATACTGCACGTACATCAAAATATTCACAAATATGTTAAGAATTGTCATGTTCATACATACAATACTAGAAACAAAAATAAACTAGTTAATGAAGCTTTTAGACTACAGAAAACTATGAATACATTCTTAGGGCTTAGTATTCGTTTGTATAATAAAATTCCTGACAATATTACAGCTTTGCCATTTCCGAAGTTTAAAGACGTTACAAAAAATATATTATTGAAAAGAGCTTATTATGGCATTAATGATTATTTCGTTGATAAGAATGCTTGGAGTCGAGACCTCGAGTGATATGCAGGACTTCTCTAAACGCTTTTATTTTAATTTTACTTATAATTGTTTTCTTTTTTTTGTTGCTGCTATTTTAATTTGTATAATTGTCTAAAATAAACTCTCAATTGTAAAACATGTATATGTTTGCGGTCAACGAGTGTCGACAATTAGTTTTCGAGTTTTGTGCTTGAGATCGAGTAAGTCATGCTCACTAAAATGTTCAAACTGGTGGCGGCGTTGTGTGTCGGGTCGTCGAGTTCCCTCTAATATGGTTGAGCTCAGCGATGGCTGATCCATGCGTCAACTCGTGAACGGGTGCTGCCAGGGGGGACAGGTCTGCTCGGCCTCTTTGACACTTTTATCATATCTGTTGTTTATCATATCTGTTGTTGTTGCACGCTCGATCGCTAACATAACGTGTTCCACAAAAATATGTTAATTAAAATTGTATATAACATGACATCAAAAAAAAAGAAAAGAAAAATATTAAATATCATACAAAGCCCTTCAGGCAAGTAGGCGACCAATACTGTTGAAGAGTTTCTTTCGGCGTCTTCTTCTCTGCAGTGGTCGGTTCCGAAACGCTAGTAGTTTGTAGCTTTTAAACAATAATTAATAATTTGAATATAATATAATAAGTATTATTTAATTTTAAATGTGAATTGACGTGAAAAAGTGCCTGAAAAGGCCTATTTTCTGAATAAATCTTTGAATCTTTGAATGGAAATTTTCTCATTTCCAGACTTAGAAGTATAAAATTGGTATATAAGTTCTCGATTACAATCAAAAAAGATCTCTGTTGGTTAAATGGACAAAATTGCCCCCTGAAGGGGTAAAATAGAGAGTAAAATTTGTATAGAAATTTTCTCATTTCCAGACTAAGAAATATAAAAATAGATATATAAGTTCAAGGTTACAATTAAAAAAAGGTCTGTGTTGGTGATATGGACAAAAAGGAAGGGGTAAAGTTTGTATGAAAATTTTCTCATTTTTAGAATTAGGTAGTAAAAATAGGTAGATAAGTTCACAGTTACAATTAAAAACCGGCCAAGTGCGAGTCGGACTCGCGCACTAAGAGTTCCGTACCGTTATCTATAAAAAGGGCAAAAAAATCATGTCTGTTGTATGGTAGCCCTCCTTTAATATTAATTTTATTTTTATTTAATTAATTATTTTTAAAGTGAATATATTACTAAATATCCTGTGTATATTTCAAGCGCCTATCTGTTGCCGTTATCAATATCGAACAAAAAAAGCAAAAAAATCACGTTTGTTGTATAGAAGCTCCCTTAAATATTTATTTGATCCTGATTTTTAGTATTTGTTGTTATAGCGGCAATAGAAATACATCATCTGTAAAAATATCAACTGTGTAACTATCACGGCTCATGAGATACAGCCTGGTGACAGACAGACAGACAGACAGACAGACGAAATTAATAGGGTCCCGTTTTTACCCTTTGGGTACGGAACCCTAAAAAGGGTATATAGGTTCATGATTACAATTAAAAAAGATCTGTGTAGGTGATCCCTGTTTGTCTTTCTGTCGTCTTTTCACGCTTCAACTATTGAACAGATATTTGGTATGGTGGTAATTTGAGGCCCGTGGAAGGATATAGGTTACTTTTCATTCGGGGAAATTCTACTGTTCCCGAGGGATACATAAACGCGGGCGAAGCCGCGGGTAACAGCTAGTACATTATATTTAAATCTCACCATTACGAGGCAACTATTTAGGACAGGATCTTTTTACTAGATTTCCCCTTCGGAAGGCACGTTAAGCCGGTGGTCCCGGCATCTGGTAGTCGTTAAAGGAACCACGTCAGAGGCCGAGAGGCGGTTCCGGAGAACCCTGACACCAGGGTGTACATGATCGATTGACCGTGACACCTACTCGAAATGAAGATGATTGTATTGGCTGACCTCATTCTGACGATTCCGGGGTAAAGTCGCCCAAAGTCTGCAACAGTTCCGGTTCCATTGAATCTTCATCCACAATTCACAACTCGTTCAGCTTCCGCAATCGGCTCCAAGTCTTGCTCCCGCTCCAGCTCCGCCTTTTAGGTTTCAATAAACCTGTAGGTACACATAATTGTATCTTCTTCTTCTTCTTCTTAGCATATTTGCGTCCACTGCTGAACATATGCCTCTTGATGGGACTTCCACTTTGATCGTGATGCGGCGATCCTGGTCCAGGTCGGTCCTGCGGTCTTTTTAATGTCGTCCGACCATCTGGCTGCTGGTTTACCCACGCTTCGTTTCCCTGTACGGGGTCGCCAAAACAGAACCCTCTGGCTCCATCTATTGTCATCTCTGCGACAGATATGTCCCGCCCATTGCCACTTCAGACATGCAACTCGTTCACTTATATCAGTGACTTTTGTGCGTTGGCGTATGGTTTCGTTCCTTATCCTGTCTCGCAGAGTGACTCCGAGCATTGAGCGTTCCATGGCGCGCTGGGCCACTTTTAAGCGGTGTACCGTCCCGACAGTAAGTGTCCATGTCTCACTAGCATATGACATAACTGGAAGAACACACTGGTCATATACTCGAGTCTTCAAACTCTGGGGTATCTTTGACTTGAAGACATCTGTCAATTTCCCAAACATAATTGTATACAATGCATTTTTAGCGAGTGACGCTCGTCGCCCGATCCCGCCAGTCGAAACTCGCCTACCTAACTAGGCAGTCTAATTATATCGAGCCGTGTCCGTAGTGAACTAACTGTATCTAAATTGTATTCTGTGTGTTTGTGTCAATAAACGGAGTGAACGTTAATAGTGGTTTTATATTGGAACTATCACCCCAATAGACTAAACCTACATTGGTGACCCTTTTGGACATTTTTGAACCGCGTGGACTGAGTAGAGCGGGTTTCGGCTCCCCTCGAACCGACAGCGGGGGTCAGTAAAGACACTGTGCGGCACGTGTTAGTTTCGGACATTTTCGATTTAAAAGCAAGTTTTAAAGTGGTGAACGATGATACCCGGAACCGGAACTGGACAACCGGTGGCTCCGGCTATACCCGGATCTGCACCTTCGGCCAGCACTGTCATGGGAGAAATGGCGCAAGTTTCCATCAATAGCAGGATTCCAGAGTTCTGGAAAGACCATCCCAGAATGTGGTTTATCAGACTCGAAGCGATTTTGGCCCCTCAGAAATTATCGGATGCGGCAAAATATGACATAGTAGTGGCGAAACTGGAGAAGGAAGTTATTACTCAGGTATCGGATTTACTGGTCAAGCCTCCGGAGACAAATAAATTCTCGGCTCTAAAAGACAGACTGTTGGAAATTTATGAAGAATCAGAGGAGCGCCAAATTAAAAAACTTATAAGTGAAGTGGAATTAGGGGACCAGCGACCGTCACAATTGCTGCGGCGGATGAAAGATTTGGCTCGTGGAAAAATACCAGATGAAGCGTTGAGGATTTTCTGGCAAGGTCATCTTCCAGCAACGGTGAGAGGTATTTTGGCAGTCACAGAGTCGAAGGATTTGAGCATTTTAGCATCAGTGGCGGATAAAATCATGGAAAGTCATGGCATTGATGGTCAAGTTTCGGAGTTGAGCGCGTCATCACCAAATTCCGGAAACACAGATGTGATTTTAGGTGAGATTGCCAAGCTGAATCTAAAGATCGAGAAATTAGAAAGATCACGTAGTAGAGAACCCAGAAATAATTGGAGAGCAGGTCGATTCAGTCGTTCACAGTCGCGAGGTAGGAATAACCGGAACAAAAAGTCAGACCCGAATTGGCTTTGCTTTTACCATTTTAGATACCAGGATAAGGCTACCAGATGTGTCGAGCCTTGTAATTGGAAGAAGAAGACACATACGGAAAACTAGGCGAAGTGCAATCTGCGGCGGGTGATTGTGCTGCGAGCGAGAACAACCGCCTCATCATCAGTGATAGGAAATCAGGTATGAGATATTTGATTGATTCCGGAGCAAATATCAGTGTCCTGCCAGTTAAAAATTTTTTAGTGCGAAAAAAAAGGTGCGTGAATAATAAATATCGATTGTATGCGGCTAACGGTACGGAGATAAAGTGTTACGGTAGTAAAACAGTTAGATCTAAATTTAAGAAGGACATTTACTTAGACATTTGTGATTGCTGATGTTAGGCAGCCTATTTTAGGTGCCGATTTTTTGTCACATTATAAATTGCTGGTTGATTTAGGTAACCGTAGATTATTAGATAACGTAACAAATCTAGGAGTAGTAGGATCTATTGTAACTTGGAACGAACCATCGTTAAATACTATCGACAATAGCCATCCCTACTATGATATCATTTCGCAATTTCCCGATATTACGCGACCGATGACGTTCAAGGAAGCTCCGCCACACCCGGTGTATCACCATATAGAGACAACAGGACCTCCTGTTTTTGCACGACCGCGACCTTTGCCGCCGGACCGCTATAAGAAGGTTAAAGAGGAATTTAGACTAATGCAGGAAATGGGTATCTGTATCCCATCTAAGGGGGCATGGGCCAGTCCTTTGCATGTGGTGCCGAAGAAGGATGGTCAGTTAAGGCCATGTGGTGATTATAGGGCACTTAATGCCATAACTACGCCAGACAGGTACCCAATTCCGCGCATTCAGGACTTTACGTATTTGTTGGCCAATAAGAAGATTTTCTCAAGGTTAGATTTAAATAGGGCCTACCATAATATTTTAATAGCACCAGAGGATATAGACAAGACCTCTATCTGCACCCCGTTCGGTAATTTTTCTTTTTTGAGACTAAATTTTGGTTTACGTAACGCAGCGCAAAGTTTCAAAAGATTTATGAATCATTCAGTGTTACAAAATTTAACTGTTACAGAGCCTGATGGTAAAATTGTGAATAGTGCTGAATTTGCTTTTTGCTATATCGACGATATTTTGTTATTTAGTGAGAGTGAGGAACAACATAAACGGCATCTAAAAGCTTTGTGTGAGAGACTGAATGAATTTGGTATTACTATAAATTTGTCCAAATGTTCTTTTGGTAAGGAAAGCATAGAATTCTTAGGTTTTTTGGTTACCACGAAAGGTATCAGTCCCCTACCAGAGAAAATTAAAGGTATTATAGATTTTCCCAAACCCAAAACTGTTGAACAGCTTAGGCGTTTCCTTGGGATGTTGAATTTCTATAGGGCACATTTACCACGGGCAGCTGAGTATCAATGTGAGTTAAATAAGTTCTTATCAAATTCAAAAAAGAAAGACAAAACAATAATTCAGTGGACGGCTGAGGCCGACTCGGCGTTTGCGAAATGTAAGGCGAATCTAGAACGTTCAGCGGTGTTAAGTTACCCGACGCCAGGCGCGCCGTTGGCGATATGTGCTGACGCGTCGAATGATTGTGTGGGAAGCGTATTACAAATGCACGTGAATGGAGCGTGGAAGCCACTAGGTTATTTTTCAAAAAAATTAAGTGATACCCAGTGTAAATATTCAGCATATGATCGCGAATTGCTCGCTATTTACTTGGCGGTTCAGTATTTTCGATACATGGTTGAAGGAAGGGAATTTACTATTTTTACCGATCATAAACCGTTAATTTACGCGTTTAAAAAGAAACCTAGCGAAAAAGAGACTCCTCGCCGTATTAGGCAGTTGATGTTTATTTCTGAGTTTAGTACAGACATTTAGCATATTAGTGGCAGCGATAATGTTGTTGCTGACGCACTGTCGCGAGTCGAGTCGATAACATGTCCCACGGCGATCTTATTCGAAGAAGTAGCCCACGCACAGTCTACTGATAGCGAACTAACGGAAATATTAAAAACAACGCATGAGAACTTAAAATTTAAAAAAATTAATTGTCTAGATAGTGATTGTGAGATTACATGTGAGATTTCAACGGATAGAATTAGGCCCTATCTTCCAAAAGAATTTCGATATAAAGCATTTTTATCTTTACACAGTATTTCGCACCCAGGCATTCGTACTTCTGTTAAAATGATGCAGAGTAGATATTTTTGGCCAAATATGAATGCAGATGTAAGTCGTTGGGCTAAAACCTGTATTTCATGTCAAAGATCGAAGATCAATAGGCATACAGTATCTCATATAGGAGTTTTTGAGAAATGTGGCCGATTTGAGCACATTCATTGCGATATTATTGGTCCTCTGCCTGCGTCACAAGATGGCTATAAATACTGCGTAACTGTAATAGATAGAACGACAGGTTTTCCTGATGCTTTTCCAACCAAAGATATTTATGCGGATACGGTAGCAAGAGTGTTATTTGAAGGCTGGTTTACCCGATTTGGATGCCCTATTAGGATAACAACCGATCAGGGCAGACAATTTGAGAGTAGTTTATTTACAGAGTTAATGAAATACTTAGGGGTTGAAAAATGGCATTCCAGCCCATTTCATGCGCAAGCTAATGGGATGGTGGAACGCGTAAATCGCTCCCTTAAAGCAGCCCTTATGGCGAGATTAAATAATAATTATAATTGGCTTGCGGAATTGCCGATGGTACTAATGGGTTTGCGCGCTGTACCTCGGAGTGATACCGGCGTAAGCGCGGCAGAGTTAACTTATGGCGTAACCCTACGGTTGCCAGGCGACTTTTATGATAATATTCCCAAAAAGGACTCAAATACATACGAATATGTCGATAACTTGAGAGATATAATAAGTAGATTAAAGCCCAGATCATCAGTACATACAAATTCAAAGGCCATTTTTGTACATCGCGATTTAAATTCATGTACTCATGTATTTTTGCGGAATGATATGGTGAAGAAGTCCCTTCAGCCTCCTTATAGCGGCCCCTATAAAGTTTTAAAACGTTATGATAAAGTTTTTGAGATACAACTATTTAATCGAAAGCTAAAAGTGTCAATTGATAGGTTAAAACCTGCCTATTTACTTAACGATGGTGAAATTCATTGTGGTAATTCTAACGTCAGTACAAGTAACTCACTAAGGAAAAGTTGTACTTTGATTTATTGGAGTTGTATTGGCTGTAATATTTACCATTACTATCCTCTTCATTTGGCTAAAATACTGTCGGGGCCAAGCGAAGAAATGGTTGCGAAAGGAGGTGATAGCGCTGAGCGGGAAAGCTCCCGCGCCCGCGCCAGCTGTACGCCAGACTGAACCAACTGCGTCAGGATATGTGTAGTGTTATGTTTGTGAAAATGTGTTTTTGTGTGAATGAAACCAAAATTTATATTGTTATATGCATTTATATCTGTTGACCAGTTATGTCATTATACAGTTTTTAAAGCTTAACAGCATCAAATTTAAATTTTCATATATAACAAAATTGACATTGTATGTTTTCAAAATTCTTATTTGAAGAACATTGTTTCAAAATTAACTTTTTGATGGTATCAAACAAATGTATGTAGTTCTAAAAATAGATCGTTGCATTCGTAGTCTGTGGTGCATGACCTTGTTGTATTCATTGTACTTGATAAGCGCTCGACGCGCGGCGACGAATCTGCTGATCTGAATTCTTTTAGTTAAAGCCAGGTTCACATGGAGATTATTTTTGGTTTATATAAATTTCTTAATATTTTTTTTTGTTCGTTTCTAGATTTCTAAATGGGATTTTATTTTTTTGTTAAGGGGGGACTAATGTAGGTACACATAATTGTATACAATGCATTTTTAGCGAGTGACGCTCGTCGCCCGATCCCGCCAGTCGAAACTCGCCTACCTAACTAGGCAGTCTAATTATATCGAGCCGTGTCCGTAGTGAACTAACTGTATCTAAATTGTATTCTGTGTGTTTGTGTCAATAAACGGAGTGAACGTTAATAGTGGTTTTATATTGGAACTATCACCCCAATAGACTAAACCTACAAACCTAAACCTAACCTTATGAGGTTTTACTTAACCCATGGCATGGGTTATGTTATAGCGTTAAATGAGGTTATGACTAGCCTAAACTACATTTACTTTGAGACAATTTACTTTGCGTGCTTCCGCCACCAGTTAGTTCATGAAAACTATTGCTGGCCAGCGCCCACCCACTACTGTTAGTCCCTTCATACCCGTCTAACTACGAACTAACTGGTGGCGGAAGCACGCAAAGTAAATTGTCTCAAAGTAAATGTAGCTTTGACTTCCGCAAAGTAACACCTGAATCTATTAACTAGCCTAAACTATTTTAAATTGCTGGTCAATATCTCGTATTGACTCGGAGTTGTTTTATTGCCGCTGTCTAACATTTCGTGTTAGATCGGAAAAACTATTAAGCTGATGTGCTAAAGCAAAACATTTGCATAGCTACCTTACTTAGTTAAAAGCGGTCAACGACCCGCGTAAACTATTTTTAAATTGCTACTGGTCAATATCTCGTATTGACTCGGAGCTGTTGCCACTGTCTAACATCTCGTGTTAGATCGGGGCTATTGTGGGAAAAACTATTAAGCTGATATACTAAAGCAAAACAATTGCACAGGTACCTTACTCAGTCTGTAGGTGTTTGTCCAATGAATATAAATACATTTACTTCTTTTCTTCCGAACACCATCCTTAGAATTATTTGTTTCGTTCAAACAAATAACACATAACTAGTGCGAACGCCGCGCGCGCACGGACACGAATGAGGTGAGTGGGGGTCGCTGGCCCGGCATCGTGTGAAAGAGAGGGGGAAAGTTCTTTCTCTGTCTACGATGCTTTAAACTAGTGTGAATAGGTTCGGGCGTAGCAGCAGGACTACTACAGTAAGTAAATAAATCTCTGAAGGCGAGGATCAGGATAATTGCATGATCTAATCCCTGTTTGTAGATATATAAATATTCAAAAATAAATAAATAGTTTTGTGTTTTTGCACGCCGATAAAGGTTGAATGTATAGGACTATATATTATTACAAACAAGATTTATATTTGACTCATTCAATGCAAATAAATTTAATTTAATTTCATTTCATTTATCTCGGAAAAAAGTACTATTCCCGAGGGATCGACATTGATGCGGCGGAGCCGCGGGCGAAAGCTAGTAGATACATAAACGGAAAAACATCCATGACAAAGGTCAATTCGAAGAAGATCGTTTTTCATCTTGCACACTATTATATACTAACACAATAGTAATCGAGACATCATCCTTACAGCCGCAAAAAGTTCACTGCTGGACAAGGGCCTTTCCCGAGATACACCACCCTTGGCAGGCGGGTTGGCGAGCGTAGTTCCTTTGGCTTGTTGTGCTTCCGGCGCCGCTGCCCATCGGAAGTATTTAAAGCTGAGGAAGAATAGGAATTTGTGGGATCTGAGAAGGGAAAGGTATTAGGATACTACTTACTCGGATGAATGGAGAATAGCAAATAGAAGTGGGAGGCCACGTGCGCGTACCCGATGCAATACCGACAAACACTGGACAGGTAGATGAGGATGACCTGACCCACCGATACAGACATACTGACTCGATAATCCTGTATGATTCAGACTGATGTCACAAACCAACAAAAATAATAAAAGTTTAAGGTACGTCCAGTTTAATAAACGAAGTAATCCGTCAACAGCTGCGGCAGCCTAGTATTAAATCATCACGCGACATATTGGTCCGGCGGCCGGCGGCGGTGCGGCCGTCATGGCAAAGATAGATTTATTGAGCTTGAAGCAAAAATGAGTTGTTGCACAAATGTATAGGGGGGGGGGGGGGGGGCTAGGTCATAGAACACGTACCTAAAATTTTAACTTTTGGGTCTGTATCAATGCCTAAAAAGTAAATCCAAAAAATTTGTAGCCTTCTGGTACATACTATCGCGATAAAAAATGCATGGAGACCTTAAGGTCGACTTTTCTGTGAAGTCTTGTACTTGCTTTAACGCACAGTATAAGCACATAAACTTGGACGCACAAGAAAACTAGATGGCATTGTTCGGGGTCCATAAATTAAAAATTACAAAGTCATTGCTGCACGCCTCAACATTAAGGTGTTTTAATTGACCTAGGAGAATTTATGATTACATGATATCAAGTAGCAACTAGCAGGTTGGTTGGTTGGTTGGTTGGTTGGTTGGTTGGTTGGTTGGTTGGTTGGTTGGTTGGTTGGTTGGTTGGTTGGTTGGTTGGTTGGTTGGTTGGTTGGTTAGGTTAGGTTAGGTTAGGTTAGGTTAGGTTAGGTTAGGTTAGGTTCCCCCCCCCCCCCTCCTGGGCGGAAGACCGCGTGCAAATGCGGTTAGTGGTTGGAAATGATCTTTCGCTGCCGACCGTGGTACGTGCCATGGTGGACAGCGAGAGATCGTGGATGGCGGTGCAGACTTTTGCGGAGAGCGTAATGCTCCGCAAAGAAGCGGCGGAGAGAGTCCGGGAGGCTACTAGCAGCCTGGCCATCCGCCGCCGACGCACAAGGCGCAGAAGGCGGGCCTACGGCCAGCAACTGCTGCCTCCATAATGAGGGCCAGCCGGACGATGGATACGGGACTCCGTCGTCCGACATAAATGGTCCTCCGGGTTGAAAGGCATTCGTGTCAACGTGCCTTTCCCCAAACGGGTTCGAATAGATGGCCGATGGGCCAACCCGTGCTGCTCCGCCCCTCTCGTTGGAGAGGGTCCCGTGAGCAAGCCAACTGGTGATGCCACTTATGGCAACCGCGTCAGGGCTGTGGAGCGCCCAAAGCACACGCCCCTGGCCAAAGCGGAAGAGTAGTTGACACCGCGGAGTTTTTAGTGGTCACACCACATAACCGCACCGGCATCCCGAGCTGGTGCGGTATCCGAAGGGATTTTCTTCGCGTTAGAAAAAAAAAAAAAAAAAAAAAAAAAGGTTCCCCCCCCCCCCCGAGGTGGTTCCCGGTTTGTCGTACCGGGGGGGCTCAGTACCCGTGGTTAGTCCTCAAACCACGGGGAAGCCAAGAGGAACCCGCGCGGGGGCGCTCCTGCTGCCTGACACACCAGCAGCGAGCGCCCACATTGGGGCGGCGGGGGAGTGGGAAGTTCTCCCCCCACCCGAGGAGGGGCGCTCCCGCGGGCTCGGCTTCGGCCTTGAGCCTGCTGGGATGCGCCCAATGGGGCGGCGGGGCAGTGGGAAGATCTGCCCCCACCCGGGGAGGGGCGCATCCGCAAGGATGCGCCCATTGGGGCGGCGGGGGAGTGGGAAGATCTCCCCCCACCCGAGGTGGAGCCGCCGGGAGGGTAATATTTTATTGCTCTCCCGGCGCTTCAGGCGGGGCCACACCGCCGTGGTTGTGGTCGGAGATCGGTCGCGGAGGAGAGGGAGTTTCGGTGCTGCGTTGCCGATCTCCCTTTCTTCCGCGGCCGAGCGGTGCCGCACGTGTTTGCGGCGAGAGGCAAGCGGCGGAGCCTTTCATCTTCTCCGCCGCTGGGAGCCAGTTTATCTGGCTCCCATGGGGCCACAGGCGGTGGACTGCGTGGGAGTCTGCCGCCTCTCAATTGGCCCAAGGAGGTACGGCGCGTCCGTGAGTTCCGGACGCGCCTACTTGGTGAGTGGATGGGGGGCGCTATGACGTCCCCGAGGAGGGGCCGCGTTGGCGGCCAGCCGCGCCGGGGTTCGCGGTCGTATTTCCCTTCCCGTGTCCCCGGCAAAAGCGGCCGAGATGGAACTCCGAAGGTTTTTTAGTGGGTAGGCACGTCACTCTGGCGTGGAGTCCCACATAACCCAACAGCCTCCCCTGCAGGCTGTCGGGTATCCGTAACATGGATCTTTCCTTCGTTAAAAAAAAAAAAAAAAAAAAAAAAAAAGGTTAGGTTCCCCCCCGAGGTGGTTCCCGGTTTGTCGTACCGGGGGGGCTCAGTACCCGTGGTAGTCCTGGCCACGGGGAAGCGAAGAGGAACCCGCGCGGGGGCGCTCCTGCTGTTCACAGCAGCGAGCGCCCACATTGGGGCGGCGGGGGAGTGGGAAGTTCTCCCCCCACCCGAGGAGGGGCGCTCCCGCGGGCTCGGCTTCGGCCTTGAGCCTGCTGGGATGCGCCCAATGGGGCGGCGGGGGAGTGGGAAGATCTCCCCCCACCCGAGGTGGAGCCGCCGGGAGGGGAATATTTTATTGCTCTCCCGGCGCTTCAGGCGGGGACCACACCGCCGTGGCTGTGGTCGGAGATCGGTCGCGGAGGAGAGGGAGTTTCGGTGCTGCCTTCCCGATCTCCCTTTCTTCCGCGGCCGAGCGGTGCCGCACCGTGATTGCGGCGAGAGGCAAGCGGCGGAGCCTGTCATCTTCTCCGCCGCTGGGAGCCAGTTTATCTGGCTCCCATGGGGCCACAGGCGGTGGACTGCGTGGGAGTCTGCCGCCTCTCAATTGGCCCAAGGAGGTACGGCGCGTCCGTGAGTTCCGGACGCGCCTACTTGGTGAGTCGGGGGGACGCTCAGACGTCCCCGAGGAGGGGCCGCGTTGGCGGCCAGCCGCGCCGGGGTTCGCGGTTGTATTTCCGTTCCCGTGTCCCCGGCAAAAGCGGTTGTGATGGAACTCCGAAGGTTTTTTAGTGGGTAGGCACGTCACTCTGGCGTGGAGTCCCACATAACCCGACAGCTTCCCCTGCAAGCTGTCGGGTATCCGTAACAGGGATCTTTCCTTCGTTAAAAAAAAAAAAAAAAAAAAAAAAAAAAAAAAGGTTAGGTTAGGTTGACCGCGCCGAGTTACGCGCGGTCGTGGGGGACGATCTCTCGCTGCCGACCGTGGTAAAATGCATGGTCGACAGCGAGACGTCGTGGACAGCGGTGCAGGCCTTTGCGGAGTGCGTCATGCTCCGCAAAGAGGCGGCGGAGAGAGAGCGCGAGAACACCACCGACCTCGCCATCCGCCGCCGGCGCACAGGGCGCAGAAGGCGGGCTTATGGCCTGCACCATCTGCCCCCATAACAAGACCGGTCGGGTGCGGATACGGGAATCCGTCACCTGGCTTAACGGTCCAGGTTGAAAGGCGCATGTGTGTCACGTGTGCCTTTACCCAAGCGGGTAAATTGTAGGCCGACGGGCCAACCCGCTGGCCGCTCCGACCCTCTCGCTGGAGAGGGGATCTGAGAGCGTGCCGAATTGAGGCCGCCGAGCTAGCGGCCGCCGTGCTGGGCTGTGGAGCGAGAATAGCCCACGGCCCGGCTCTCACAACGGCTGAGAAGTGACACCGCGGAGTTTTTAGTGGCTACACCACATAACCGCACCGGCTTCCCGTAGCTGGTGCGGTATCCGAAGGGATTTTCTTCGCGTTACAAAAAAAAAAAAAAAAAAAAGGTTAGGTTAGGTTAGGTTAGGTTGGGGTGCTACGGGCGGGGAACCTCCTCGAGTGCCTGTTCCTTTGCGGGCTCGTGTTAAACTCTGTCACTTGATCTCTGATCCGGTGAGAGGGACGCGGGCTGGCAAAGGATTCGGGACGGTGCACCCTGGGTCACAGCCAATAACTCTCTTCGGGGTCTTATTGGTTGTGGGCTAATATCCTGCCGAGTGGAAGTGCGGTCCAGTAGTGGTCCGCTCTCGTGTGGTGGGCACTCTCCCCGTCTGCTTTCAGACGGTGGGTAGGAGTGCGTTCTTCGCGCGGCGTTGCGTTGTCATGCGGAACGTCGGGCAACTCGTTACCCCTTTTGGGGCCGAGGGCACCGACCCATTCGTGGGCGGTGCTGCGAGGAAGAAAACCTCAATAAAAAATAACCCCAATCCCATGCAGTCTGGCGTGCTGTGAAAAGGGATGAGTGGCGGGAGGGGAATCCCGTTCCGAGCGCCTGGGGGGGAATTTCGGGGATAGGGACCTCACCCTTCAAAGGAAATATCATGAAATGGCGAGTCGAAAACTTACATTACCCCAGGAGGGTACCAGCTCTGCTGGAGAATCCCTCCCTGCGTCTTCGGGCGCAGGCTGCCCCACCGTATCTGGGGGGGGCACGAACCGTCTTAGGGACGCAAGTCCCTCGTACCAACCTTCTTGGATGAGCAAAAACTCGTTCAAGAATCTAGAAGTGGACTGCGAAGGTCCAGAAGTTGAGGGCCGAGAGGGCCGTAATGAGGAGGAGCCGGGAAACAGTAGCAACCGGCGTATATTGAGAGGGAGTCGGGACAGCTCTCGAACTCAGTCGCCGAGGCTGTTTGAGAGTTTAGAGGACCCTGTTTCTGACCCTGAGTCTGAAGGGTCCCTGGTGGATGTGGCGCTGGATAGCGGCCAACTTTCGCGATTGTGGGCGAAAAAGAATAAGCGCCGGCGGGAGTCGTCGCTTGACGACGAAGAACAGGCGGAAGCAGCGAGCTGCGCTAAGGTGTCGACTGCTGTCCGAGGCAGAGCTCGCTCAGCAGCAAGCGGCAAGGCGATCCTCTCTCGCTCGGATGCTGAGTATCGCAAGATTGATCGTGAAGCTGCAGCAGCGGAGGCTGAGGCTGAAGTCGCTGAACTGGCGCGACAAGCTGAGGCCAAGCGTGTCACCAGCGGCATCGACTCCGAAGAGACTGAAAAGTCGGCTGTGGACCTGCGCGAGCAGGTGATGTCCAGCCTTGCGGTTGTAAGGACGGTGGCGGCCAAATCGGGCCATTTAAAGGGCACCTTTGTAAGGAGTCTGAAAGTCGCCTCCAAAAATATTGAAGAGGCAGTCTATGTACTGCAGAACCGATCGATGACGGAGGAGGCGGAGCTTTTGCAGGCCAACAACCGCAGCCTGCAAAAGAAAGTAGACGCACTGGAGAAGGAAATGGCTGAGCTGCGGGCGCAGATACGTGCGCCACCTGCCCCGTCGTTGTCTTCGGCAATTACTGCAACGCCGGAGGAGCATGAGGCCCTGGCGGCCATAATAATGAATACCGTCGGGCCGATGATAAATGCTCGGTTCGACGGTATCCAGGATAGGCTCCTGCCAGAACCAAGGATGCGGCCACCGCTGGCGTCGGATAGGCTTCAAGGAGAAACTGCGCCCGCACAGGTTCAAACCCGTGGCACCCTAGAACCTCACCCTAGAGGGAAAGGAAAGGGGAAGGGTAAAGGTAAGGGCCAAAATGCGAATAGTACATCTGAAAATGTAGTAGGAGCCACTTCCAGAGTGGCGCCAGAGGCAGCAACGTCCGCATCTGTTGCCCCCCGCTCTTTGCCCCCAGCCCAGGCATCCATGACGGAGACATGGACCACGGTGGCAAAACGGGGCCGGAAAAACAAAAAAGCGACTGCCCCGGATCAGGCCACGGGTCAGAAGCACGTCCGACCTCCGGTTAGCACGCAGCCCCAGAAAAGGGTACAGCAGCGGGCTCAACAGCCCAAACTACGCCCTCAGCGCTCGGCTGCTGTCCTTCTTAAATTGAATCCTGATGCGGAGAAACGAGGCATCACGTATGCCTCGACCTTGAAACTGGCCCAGGCGTGCGTGGACATCACATCCATGGGCATCAGCAGTGTGAAGATTAAGAAGGCGGCAACTGGTGCACGTATCTTCGAAATTGTAGGCACCGACCGGGATTCGAAGGCGGACGCGCTGGCTGAGAAGCTACGGGAGGTGATGGACCCGGAAATCATCGGTATATCCAGGCCCCAGAAATGCGCGGAGTTGCGGGTCTTGGGGCTATGTGACTCGGCGACACCCGAAGACGTTCGATCAGCCATTGCGCGCATTGGACAGTGTGCCGAGAGTGACATCAAAACTGGTGAAATAAAAGAAGACCACTCCGGTTCACGAGGGTTGTGGGTTCGGTGTCCCGTTGCGGTGGCCAAAAGGCTCACAAGCAGTGGCACGCGGCTTTTGGTCGGTTGGGTGTCGGCGCGGGTCAAAGTACTGCCGAGTAAGACCCAGTACTGTTATCGGTGCTTGGAGGTTGGGCACGTCAGCCAAATGTGCACATCGCAGGCTGACCGTAGCACACTCTGCTACCGATGCGGAGAGCAGGGCCATAAGGCTGCCACTTGTAACGCCACCCCAAAATGCGTTATTTGTGCAGAGGGTGGTAAGCCAGCGGGCCATAGAGTCGGGAGTAAAGCCTGCCCGGCATCCCGCCCAGGCAAAAAGAGGAGGCGTGCTGTGATTGTGGCTACGGCTCAGTCGCAACCTGCCCAGCGGGCGTCAGAAAACGCCGCCGCCGAGATGGATACTGGACCAAGTACCAATTAATATGGCCCTTAAAGTTCTTGAGGCGAATATCAACCACTGTGCCGGAGCACAGGATCTGCTCTGCCAGAGCATGGCACAGTGGTTGATTGATGTGACGGTTGTTGTGGAACCATATTTCGTTCCACCCAGGGAAAACTGGGTGCCGGATTTGGAGGGCCATGTGGCTCTGGTGTCGTCGGCGAATATTTCGCCTCCGTCGGGTATAGTTCGAGGCCATGGATTTGTCTCAGCTCTGCTGAGTGGCATTGTTGTGGTTGGGGTATACTTCTCGCCCAACCGGCCGCTCTGCGAGTTTGAGGCATTCCTGGCCGATGTCGAGGCGTGTGTACTCAGGAGCCATCCTCACCCCGTACTTGTTGTTGGGGATCTCAACGCTGAATCTCCGGCGTGGGGATCCCCAGCAATCGACAGACGAGGTCGAGGGAGGGTGGTGGAAGAATGGCTGATCACCATCGGGCTAGTGGTGTTGAATCGGGGTTCAGTTCCGACTTGCGTGCGCTGGAACGGCAGCTCCATAGTTGATGTTGCTTTTGCGACTCCGAATCTGGCCTGCCGTTCCCACAACTGGCTTGTGATGGAGGACGTGGAGACGCTCTCTGATCATCGCTATGTGCGATTTGATCTCTCCGCGTCCTCGACAAATCCAAGCAGCACGAGCTGGACCCCGAACGGGGCTGGCCCGAGGTGGCAGCTAAAGCGCCTCGACAGCGAACTGTTGCATGAGGTGGCCATAGTGCAGGAGTGGTTCCGTGCGCCGGTAGAGTTGATGGTAGAGGACGAGACAGAATGGTTCCGGGGTGCATTGACAGCGATTTGTGATGCGTCAATGCCCCGGAATAGTACTCGTCCTCCCAAGAGATGGGTGTATTGGTGGTCACCAGCACTTTCGCAGCTTCGCGCTGCTTGCATAGCAGCGAGACGCCAATACGCCCGATCCCGTAGAAGGCGGCGCCGGAACCAGGTTCATGAGGCCGCCATGCTCGCAAACCTGACGGAGGCGAAGTCTGCCCTTAAGGCGGCAATTGCTGAGGCGAAGCAGATGGCCAGACAGGAGTTGCTGGCTACGCTTGACCGTGATCCGTGGGGACGGCCGTATAAGCTAATACGTAAAAAGATTCGCCCGTATGCCGCCCCACTGACACAGAGTCTGCAGCCGCAGCTCCTGGAGGAAGTGGTCTCCAGTCTGTTTCCCCAGAGAGCGGAGTTCAGCCCCCCTGCATCCTTGATGATTCGGGGCGAGGACCGAGAAGGGATCCCCGAGATTACCCGGGACGAGATGGACGACTCAATACAAAGGATGCGCGCGAAAAACACCGCCCCGGGTCCCGATGGAGTGCCGGGTCGAGCTCTTGTCCTCGCTCTGAGTCACGATGGACTAGAGGAGCGGTTTCGAGGCCTGTTGAATGCCTGTTTTGTGCAGGGAAGATTTCCCCAGGCGTGGAAGACGGGTCGCTTAGTTTTGTTAAGGAAGGAGGGACGACCGGCGGATTCCCCGTCTGGTTTCCGACCTCTCGTGGTGCTTGACGAGGCGGGCAAACTGCTCGAAAGAGTCACTGCAAACCGCATCGTCAAGCACCTCGAAACTACTGGTCCGGACTTGGCGGATTGCCAGTATGGGTTCCGCCGGGGTAGATCGACGATCCACGCCATCCTGCGGGTAAAGACGTTGGCGCAGGAAGCGGTTTCCCAGGGTGAGGTCGTCTTGGTCGTATCATTGGATATTGCTAATGCTTTCAACACCCTCCCCTGGGCTTGCATAATGGAGGCACTCCAATTCCATGGAGTGCCAACATACCTGCGCCGCGTGGTGGGCGATTACCTGTCTGGTAGGAAGATCGTCTTCCCTGCACAGAATGGGTGGATGCAGAAAAATATGTCATGCGGTGTTCCACAGGGTTCTGTTTTAGGGCCGCTCCTGTGGAACATCGGATATGACTCGGTGCTGCGGGGGGCCACCCTACCGGGAGTCGAGGTGGTGTGCTACGCTGATGACACACTTGTCACAGCTCGTAGCACCACGTACCGTGAGGCGGCGATGTTGGCGACGGCGGGCGTTGCGCAGGTAGTGCGCCGAATCCGCCAGCTGGGTCTAGAGGTGGCACTCCACAAGTCCGAGGCTCTGTGTTTTCACGGCCGCCGGAGGGGGTGAACATCGGGTACGACTGGGTGCTGCGGGCTGTCAATCTTCCGGGCGTCGCGGTAGTTTGTTACGCCGACGACACGCTCGTGACCGCCCGCGGTGCAACATTCAGGGAGGCGTCATTGCTGGCGACTGCGGGAGTAGCGCAAGTGGTGCGCCGAATCCGCCGGCTGGGTCTGGAGGTGGCCCTTCAAAAGTCCGAGGCGTTGTGTTTTCACGGCCCTCGGAGGGGGCCACCGCCAGATTCTAGCCTTGTGGTTAGCGGTATCCAAATCACCATCAAGCCGACGATGCGGTATCTAGGCATCGTCCTTGATGGCCGCTGGAATTTCGGCGCTCACTTTGCGGCGTTGGTGCCGCGTGTTATGGCGGCGGCTGGTGCGCTGACACGGCTCTTGCCCAATTTGGGAGGGCCGGAAGCGTCCTGCAAGCGGCTGTATTTGGGGGTCGTGCGATCCATGGCCCTCTACGGAGCTCCAGTATGGGCAGAGGCCCTGAGTAACCAAAATATCGCCCTCTTGCGGAGACCGCAGAGGGTGATGGCGATCAGGGCCGCGAGGGGATATCGCACGATCTCCGCGGAGGCAGCGTGCGTGCTGGCCGGTAGTATGCCCTGGGACCTGGATGCTGAGATCCTCGCCTCCCTTTTCAGGTGGCGAGAGGAGGCACTGTCCCGTGGTCACCGGCCGGCACCTAGAGAGATTGCAGGACGCCGCAACGAGCTGTATCAGCGCGCCATCGAAATGTGGAGCCAGAGGCTGGAGCAGCCCACTGCTGGGCGTAGAACCGTCGAAGCAGTCCGTCCAGTCTTGGGTCAATGGTTGGCGAGGCAGCACGGCTCCCTAACCTTCCGCTTGACGCAGTTGCTCTCCGGGCATGGATGCTTTGGAGGGTACCTGTGTCGCATAGCGGGACGGGAGCCGTCGGCCGTTTGCCACCATTGTGACGGATGCCTGGACGAGGACGCCCAGCACACATTGGAAGTCTGCCCAGCCTGGGCAGTTGACCGCGCCGAACTACGCGCGGTCGTGGGGGACGACCTCTCGCTGCCGACCGTGGTCAAATGCATGGTCGACAGTGAGACGTCGTGGACAGCGGTGCAGGCCTTTGCGGAGTGCGTCATGCTCCGCAAAGAGGCGGCGGAGAGAGAGCGCGAGGACACAACTGACCTCGCCATCCGCCGCCGGCGCACAGGGTGCAGAAGGCGGGCTTATGGCCTGCACCATCTGCCCCCGTAACAAAGACCGGTCGGGTGGCGGATACGGGAATCCGCCATCCGGCTTAACGGTCCGGGTTGAAAGGCGCACGAGTGTCATGTGCGCCTTTACCGTCGCAGGTAGAGAGTAGTCCTGCTGGCCGCTCCGACCCTCTCGCAAAGGAGAGGCTGTTTGTTGAGCGTGCCGTGCCGAGGCCGCCGAGGTAGCGGCCGCCGCGCTGGGACCATGGGCGAGAATAGCCCCCAGTCTCGGCCATATGCGGTAGGCGATGACACCGGGGTGTTTTTAGTGGGTTCAAGCCCCACACACCCGCTCTGCTGTCCCGCGCAGAGCGGTACGGTGCGAAGGCATTTTCACCCCGACAAAAAAAAAAAAAAAAAAAAAAAAAAAGGTTAGGTTAGGTTAGGTTAGGTTAGGTTAGGTTAGGTTAGGTTAGGTTCCCCCCCGAGGTGGTTCCCGGTTTGTCGTACCGGGGGGGCTCAGTACCCGTGGTAGTCCTGGCCACGGGGAAGCGAAGAGGAACCCGCGCGGGGGCGCTCCTGCTGTTCACAGCAGCGAGCGCCCACATTGGGGCGGCGGGGGAGTGGGAAGTTCTCCCCCCACCCGAGGAGGGGCGCTCCCGCGGGCTCGGCTTCGGCCTTGAGCCTGCTGGGATGCGCCCAATGGAGCGGCGGGGGAGTGGGAAGATCTCCCCCCACCCGAGGTGGAGCCGCCGGGAGGGGAATATTTTATTGCTCTCCCGGCGCTTCAGGCGGGGCCACACCGCCGTGGCTGTGGTCGGAGATCGGTCGCGGAGGAGATGGAGTTTCGGTTCTGCCTTCCCGATCTCCCTTTCTTCCGCGGCCGAGCGGTGCCGCACCGTGATTGCGGCGAGAGGCAAGCGGCGGAGCCTGTCATCTTCTCCGCCGCTGGGAGCCAGTTTATCTGCTCCCATGGGGCCACAGGCGGTGGACTGCGTGGGAGTCTGCCGCCTCTCAATTGGCCCAAGGAGGTACGGCGCGTCCGTGAGTTCCGGACGCTCCTACTTGGTGAGTCGGGGGGACGCTCAGACGTCCCCGAGGAGGGGCCGCGTTGGCGGCCAGCCGCGCCGGGGTTCGCGGTTGTATTTCCGTTCCCGTGTCCCCGGCAAAAGCGGTTGTGATGGAACTCCGAAGGTTTTTTAGTGGGTAGGCACGTCACTCTGGCGTGGAGTCCCACATAACCCGACAGCTTCCCCTGCAAGCTGTCGGGTATCCGTAACATGGATCTTTCCTTCGTTAAAAAAAAAAAAAAAAAAAAAAAAAAAAAAGGTTAGGTTAGGTTAGGTTAGGTTAGGTTAGGTTAGGTTAGGTTAGGTTAGGTTCCCCCCCGAGGTGGTTCCCGGTTTGTCGTACCGGGGGGGCTCAGTACCCGTGGTAGTCCTGGCCACGGGGAAGCGAAGAGGAACCCGCGCGGGGGCGCTCCTGCTGTTCACAGCAGCGAGCGCCCACATTGGGGCGGCGGGGGAGTGGGAAGTTCTCCCCCCACCCGAGGAGGGGCGCTCCCGCGGGCTCGGCTTCGGCCTTGAGCCTGCTGGGATGCGCCCAATGGGGCGGCGGGGGAGTGGGAAGATCTCCCCCCACCCGAGGTGGAGCCGCCGGGAGGGGAATATTTTATTGCTCTCCCGGCGCTTCAGGCGGGGACCACACCGCCGTGGCTGTGGTCGGAGATCGGTCGCGGAGGAGAGGGAGTTTCGGTGCTGCCTTCCCGATCTCCCTTTCTTCCGCGGCCGAGCGGTGCCGCACCGTGATTGCGGCGAGAGGCAAGCGGCGGAGCCTGTCATCTTCTCCGCCGCTGGGAGCCAGTTTATCTGGCTCCCATGGGGCCACAGGCGGTGGACTGCGTGGGAGTCTGCCGCCTCTCAATTGGCCCAAGGAGGTACGGCGCGTCCGTGAGTTCCGGACGCGCCTACTTGGTGAGTCGGGGGGACGCTCAGACGTCCCCGAGGAGGGGCCGCGTTGGCGGCCAGCCGCGCCGGGGTTCGCGGTTGTATTTCCGTTCCCGTGTCCCCGGCAAAAGCGGTTGTGATGGAACTCCGAAGGTTTTTTAGTGGGTAGGCACGTCACTCTGGCGTGGAGTCCCACATAACCCGACAGCTTCCCCTGCAAGCTGTCGGGTATCCGTAACAGGGATCTTTCCTTCGTTAAAAAAAAAAAAAAAAAAAAAAAAAAAAAAAGGTTAGGTTAGGTTAGGTTAGGTTAGGTTCCCCCCCGATTGGTTCCCATCTTGTCGCGATGGGGGGGCTCCGTAGCCGCGGATTAGCCACCCGCGGTGAAGCCAAGAGGAACCGGGCGGAAGGCGCTCCAGGTGGGTTTCGGAGAGCACCCACCTCGGAGTTGCCTTACAGAGAGGAGAACACCTCTTTAAAAAATCTGTAGAGCGGGCCTCGTGCAGAGAAGCACACTAAAAAAACGGCCAGTTAGTGGGTGTCGAGGAGGACAACCTCGTTAAAAAACAGGGGATAGGGCCCCGAGGAGATGACCTCGTTAAAATAACAAACTGGATGAGGCCTGGCTGTGGGTGAGGGGGGTGGAATCTCTCCGCACTCACAGTCGTGGTAGGGGTCGCGGGGGGAGAGGAGTGTCGGTGAGTAGGTGCGCCGTTCTCCCTGTCCTCCGCGACCAGGCGCGGCTGTGGCGCTTGACATAGCATCGGTGGGGCCGCAGGGGAAGAGGAGTGTCGGTGATAAGGTGCGCCGCTCTCCCTGTCCTCTGCGGCCGACAATTGGTGGGCCTCTGTTACCTATGGTTAACAGAGGCCAAACTGAGGGCTGGTTGAGCGGCGGAAACGGGATTCCGTCTCGCTCGACAGACAGCCCTCCGAATTGAGACGTCGCTGGTGTCAAGACGTCTACCCTTTAGGGCCAGACTGGCTGGCTGAGGGCCGCTCCTATCCCTCTCATTGGAGAGGGTACCGGAGCTGGATGGGGCTGCAAATTAGCGGCCGCCGCGCCGGGGCTGTGGAGCATTAGGAAGCACACGGCCCCGGCATTATGCGGATTGAGTAATGACACCGTGTGGTTTTAGTGCGGTTCGAGTCCCACATACCTGTCCGGCTTCCCGTGGCCGGATAGACGAGACATGAGTCTTTCCACACGTTAAAAAAAAAAAAAAAAAAAAAAAAGGTTAGGTTCCCCCCCGAGGTGGTTCCCGGTTTGTCGTACCGGGGGGGCTCAGTACCCGTGGTGTCCCGGCCACGGGGAAGCAAAGAGGAACCCGCGCGGGGGCGCTCCTGCTGTAGGTAGGCAGCGAGCGCCCACATTGGGGCGGCGGGGGAGTGGGAAGTTCTCCCCCCACCCGAGGAGGGGCGCTCCCGCGGGCTCGGCTTCGGCCTTGAGCCTGCTGGGATGCGCCCATTGGGGCGGCGGGGGAGTGGGAAGATCTCCCCCCACCCGAGGTGGAGCCGCCGGGAGGGTAATATTTTATTGCTCTCCCGGCGCTTCAGGCGGTGCCACACCGCCGTGGTTGTGGTCGGAGATCGGTCGCGGGGGAGAGGGAGTTTCGGTGCTGCGTTGCCGATCTCCCTTTCTTCCGCGGCCGAGCGGTGCCGCACGTGTTTGCGGCGAGAGGCAAGCGGCGGAGCCTCTCATCTTCTCCGCCGCTGGGAGCCAGTTTATCTGGCTCCCATGGGGCCACAGGCGGTGGACTGCGTGGGAGTCTGCCGCCTCTCAATTGGCCCAAGGAGGTACGGCGCGTCCGTGAGTTCCGGACGCGCCTACTTGGTGAGTCGGGGGGACGCTCAGACGTCCCCGAGGAGGGGCTGCGTTGGCGGCCAGCCGCGCCGGGGTTCGCGGTTGTATTTCCGTTCCCGTGTCCCCGGCAAAAGCGGTTGTGATGGAACTCCGAAGGTTTTTTAGTGGGTAGGCACGTCACTCTGGCGTGGAGTCCCACATAACCCGACAGCTTCCCCTGCAAGCTGACGGGTATCCGTAACAGGGATCTTTCCTTCGTTAAAAAAAAAAAAAAAAAAAAAAAAAAAGGTTAGGTTGGGGTCCCCCCCGAGGTGGTTCCCGGTTTGTCGTACCGGGGGGGCTCAGTACCCGTGGTTAGCCACAAGCCACGGGGAAGCGAAGAGGAACCCGCGTGGGGGCGCTCCTGCTGCCTGACACACCAGCAGCGAGCGCCCACATTGGGGCGGCGGGGGAGTGGGAAGTTCTCCCCCCACCCGAGGAGGGGCGCTCCCGCGGGCTCGGCTTCGGCCTTGAGCCTGCTGGGATGCGCCCAATGGGGCGGCGGGGGAGTGGGAAGATCTCCCCCCACCCGAGGTGGAGCCGCCGGGAGGGGAATATTTTATTGCTCTCCCGGCGCTTCAGGCGGGGCCACACCGCCGTGGCTGTGGTCGGAGATCGGTCGCGGAGGAGAGGGAGTTTCGGTGCTGCCTTCCCGATCTCCCTTTCTTCCGCGGCCGAGCGGTGCCGCACCGTGATTGCGGTGAGAGGCAAGCGGCGGAGCCTATCATCTTCTCCGCCGCTGGGAGCCAGTTTATCTGGCTCCCATGGGGCCACAGGCGGTGGACTGCGTGGGAGTCTGCCGCCTCTCAATTGGCCCAAGGAGGTACGGCGCGTCCGTGAGTTCCGGACGCGCCTACTTGGTGAGTCGGGGGGACGCTCAGACGTCCCCGAGGAGGGGCCGCGTTGGCGGCCAGCCGCGCCGGGGTTCGCGGTTGTATTTCCGTTCCCGTGTCCCCGGCAAAAGCGGTTGTGATGGAACTCCGAAGGTTTTTTAGTGGGTAGGCACGTCACTCTGGCGTGGAGTCCCACATAACCCGACAGCTTCCCCTGCAAGCTGTCGGGTATCCGTAACAGGGATCTTTCCTTCGTTAAAAAAAAAAAAAAAAAAAAAAAAGGTTAGGTTGGGGTGCTGTGGTCAGGAAACCTCCTCGAGTGCCCGGTCCCTTGAAGGCTTTGCTTCTCCCACTTGATCGTTGATCCGGTGTGAGCGGCGGGCTGCCAAGGGATTCGGGACGGTGCACCCTGGGCGGCAGTCAATAACTCTTCACTTTTTTGGGGTCTTGTTGACTGTCGGCCGATATCCTGCCGCGGAATCCATGTACCATGGACTTCCGCTCGAACGGGCTCGGTTCGCCAGTTGGTGACAGAGCAGGCACGACGTTATGGCGGTGTGCCACCGTGACTCGTAATCCCAGGGTCTTTCTCTGGGAACGAGGGGCTTGGCTTTATCACCTGGTCCGTGAGGAAGACAACCTCTATAAAAAATCACTCCTAATCCTACGCGGCGGGGGCGCCGTTAGGGGATGCATGACTGGAGGGTTGACCAGTCGCAAGCGCTCCCCCCACCAGAGCACCGGCCGACACTCTTGGTGGGTTACACCCTAGGCTTGCCCGGGTACAGGGGGCACCACCCGGGTCGACCGTATATTTCCCCCATACTCGTGGGACCAAATATGGATAAAAGAAAACAAAAAACAAAAAATACTGAAGATGGAGGCCGTGATGGCAAAATGGAGGAGATCGTATCGGGCGCGACGGAGTCAGATTCGTCCATGGGGACTGCACGCTCAGACGATGGGTCAGATACTGACCAGGAGGATGTGGTGACGGCACCGCCAAAAGGGGCAGCGCAGAAGAGCGTTCGCCTTCGAGGTCGACCGCCAACGACTGGGCACTATGTGGGTCTTGCTAAAGCAAAGCAGGACTTGCTTTCCTTGAAAAGACAGGAGTTCCTGCTAGACGCAGAAGCCATTGTGGAGCGAGCAGCTAAAAAAGCTCGTTCCACTAGGGCGCCGGATCAAGAGCAGAAATCCGCTGAAGCGCTAGCGTTAGAGCTTGAGAAGCAGCCGGCTGAAACTATCAAGGAGCGGGTAGAGACGGAGGTAGCCCTTATTAGGACGATTGCGACGAAGTCTGGTCATCTAAAGGGCACTTTCGTCAGGGATTTAAAGAATGCGGCTACGTCGATCACTGTCGCGTTCGAAGCGCTAATAAAGCGAAATACCGACGAGGAATCGACGAGGGTGAACAGGGAAAACCTACGTCTTAAGGAGGAAAACGCGCAACTATGCGTACAGCTGGCCAACCTCCGTCAAGAAGTGGCGGAGTTGAAAGTAGAGGTCCGGCAGAGGAATGAGGAACCAAGGCAGGAATCGCCAATTACGCGAGAAGAAGTAGTACGCATCATTGGCGACCAAGTGGGTGCAGTAATAGACTCCCATCTGTCAAGTCTTAAAGAGACACTGGTCCGTGAAAGGCAACCTACTCAGGAGCAACAAGGCGGCAAGGACACAGGGAGTGTACCTGAGGTGTGGGTCAATAAAGAACGCACACAGAAAAAGAAAAATAAAAAGAAAAAGAAGGAAGTGGCTGCAACGGAACCAAATACGGGGCCTGCACCGCACGTGCCCCCACCGCTAGCGTCTTCCACTCACGGTGGGGAATGGATAGAGGTAAGAAATAAAAAGAAGAAGGGAGGCAAATCCGTAACACAATCTGCGGGCCCAAGACGGCAGCTTCAGCCGAACAAACAAGCGCAAAGTCGGCAGAAGCAAATTAAATTGCGCCCCCCTCGCTCAGCAGCTGTGCTTATAAAGTTGCAGCCTGATGCGGAGAAACAAGGTGCAACCTACAAGAAGGTTCTCTCTGATGCCAAAGGAAAATTACAAATGAGTGACTTGGGCATCGGAGGGATCACTATGAGGCGTGCGGCATCAGGAGCTAGGCTGATAGAGGTGTCTGGAACTGACCGAGCGGAGAAAGCGAATGCGCTAGCTCAAAAACTAGCCGAGATACTAGATCCCTCTGATGTCAAGGTCTCTAGGCCAATGAAATGCACTGAAATGCGTATTATTGGCCTAGATGACTCTTGTACGTCGGAGGAGGTACGCTCGGCAGTATCGAAAGCTGGTGGATGCCCGGAAACGGACGTGAAAGTCGGGGACATAAGACACGACCGCGCACGTAGTGGTACTGTGTGGGTCAGGTGCCCCGTAGAAGCCGCCAATAAGATTGTCACGGGTGATGCCCGACTATTGGTAGGCTGGGTGTCGACGAAGGTCACGCTACTTCCGTCGAAACCTATGCGGTGTTTCCGATGCCTTGGAGTGGGGCACGTGAAAGAAGTTTGCACAGCAACGACAGATCGCAGTGGGCTGTGTTATAGATGCAGCAGTTCAGGGCATAAAGCTAGAGAGTGCCAAGCTGCCCCCCACTGCATTCTGTGTGCGGACCAAAATAAGCGGGCGGATCATCCAGTGGGCAGCAAGACATGCGACGCTGCCAATCCGCGGAAGACGAGGAGGAAGCCGACTGGAACTGCAATCAACGTGCAGACTCAGTCGGCCATGCAGCCGCGGGCTGCTGAGGAGGAGGAGATGACGGCCACTATATAGATGGTTCACAAGTGGTTGCAAACCAATCTTAACCACTGCGCCAGGTCTCAGGACCTTTATTTTCAGACAATGGCGCAGTGGATGATAGATTACGCGGTGGTCGCTGAGCCATACTTTGTGCCTGACTGTGATAGATGGCTCAGTGATCTAGATGGTGTCGTGGCCCTTATTTCTTCGGCAGGTGTGCCGCCTTTCGAGGAGGTTGTGCGGGGAAATGGATACGTCTCGGCTCGTCTGGATGGGGTGGTTGTAGTGGGAGTATATTTCTCGCCCAACCGCCCACTCCACGAGTTCGAGACGTTCCTCGCACAAGTAGAAGTTGTTGTTCGCAGGGGCCACCCTCACCTTGTGATGGTAGCTGGAGATCTCAACGCACATTCTGCTGCGTGGGGATCTCCAGATACAGACGATCGTGGAAGGGTAGTGGGTGAATTCGCGGCAGCACTAGATCTTTGTGTAGTGAACAGAGGGACGGCTTTCACGTGCGTGCGGCCACAGGGAAGCTCCATAGTCGATGTGACACTGGCGAGTCCTATCTTGGCGCGCCGTATTCAGGGTTGGCATGTAGCCGAGGACGAGGTGACGTTATCCGATCACACTTATATTCGATTCAACGTCACCTCGTCGCCGGACGAACAAATCGGTCCTTACCGTTCTTTGGATTGGTGTGGCCCAAGATGGCGAGCGAAGAAGCTGGACAAGGAACTCCTTCAGGAGGCAGCAGCTGTCCAAGCATGGTTTCAGGCGCCTGATGAAATAAATATTGAGGCGGAGGCGAGCTGGTTCTGTAAGTCTATGGTCAGCATTTGTGATGCGTCCATGCCCAGGGTCAGCTCGCGTCCTCCTCGACGCTGGGTGTATTGGTGGACGTGGGAGCTTACACAGTTACGTCAGACATGTATTGCGGCCCGTCGACAATACACTCGGCAGAGAAGGAGGAGGCAGAGAAACCAGGCTGTGGAGCAGGAGTTGTACGAAGCCTATCGACAAACTGCGGAGGCACTGCGCGTGGGAATTGGTAATGCGAAAGCTTCAGCCAGAGAGGAGCTGCTGCAGACTCTTAATCGTGATCCCTGGGGGCGACCGTACAAGGCTGTGAGAGACAAACTCCGCCCCTACGCGCCCCCTCTGACTCAGAGCTTGCGACCTCAACTCCTGGATGAAGTGGTCGCGACTCTGTTCCCGCCACAGGAAGAATTCGAGCCTCCTAGTATGTCGGTGCCAATAGTTGGTGAGGGTGAAGAGCTTGGCGGGGTCCCGGAGGTGACCTCTGATGAACTTGGTGCGGCTATCTTAAGACTGAGTGCAAAGAACACCGCACCGGGTCCCGACGGGATACCTGGCCGAGCTATTGTCTTAACTCTCAACGAGGAGGTACTGGAGCGTCGAGTACGGAATCTTTTTAGTGCCTGCCTCGCTCGGGGCTCAGTTCCATGTGCGTGGAAGGTGGGAAGACTCGTCCTACTTAGAAAGGAGGGACGCCCGGCGGAGTCCCCATCTGCTTTCCGACCTCTAGTTTTGCTTGATGAGGTGGTTAAGCTCTTTGAAAGGGTGGTATCGGTCCGCCTTGTCAAGCATCTCGAGAACGCTGGTCCTGATCTGGCTGATCAGCAGTATGGGTTCCGCCAAGGTCGGTCGACGGTGGATGCTATCCTGAGAGTGAAGACTCTGGCTCGGGACGCAGCTGCCAAGGGGGAGGTTGTGCTAGGTGTGTCCTTGGATATAATTAATGCCTTCAACAGCCTTCCCTGGGCCACCATCAGACAGGCGCTCCGATACCATAGAGTGCCCCATTATCTGCGCCAAGTTATCGGAGACTACCTGTCAGAAAGGAAGGTTGTCTACCCTGGTCGAGATGGATGGCTAGAGAAGGATGTCCAGCGCGGTGTTCCACAGGGATCGGTTCTCGGACCGCTTCTGTGGAACATCGGGTATGACTGGGTGTTGCGTGGGGCTACACTTCGCGGTGTCGACGTCACCTGTTATGCCGACGACACCCTGGTGACTGCACGCGGTAAAGATGTGAGTGAAGCCCTGGCATTGGCCACGGCGGGGGTCGCTCAGGTGGTGTGCCGAATCCGCATGTTGGGACTGGAGGTGGCGCTCAACAAGACTGAGGTGCTGTGTTTTCATGGCCCTCGGAGGGCGCCTCCTCCAGACCTCAGCATGACGGTGTGTGAAGTACAGGTTGCTGTCAAGTCGACAATGCGCTATTTGGGCATTGTCCTTGACAGCAGATGGAACTTCGGTGCCCACTTCAGGCGACTCGTGCCGAGGTTATTGTCAACGGCCGGAGCCCTATCTAGACTGCTCCCAAATCTGGGTAGTCCAGAAGCGCCGTGCAGGAGCCTCTATTTAGAGGTCGTGCGATCGATGGCACTATACGGTGCTCCCGTATGGGCTGCGGAACTGAATAGCCAGAACGTCGCCTTGCTGCGCAAACCGCAGAGAGTGATGGCTATCAGAGCCGTAAGAGGTTACCGCACGATCTCTCATGAGGCCGCATGCGTGCTGGCCGGATGTCTGCCATGGGATATTGATGCGAGAGCCCTTGCGTCATTGTATTACTGGCGCAGGGAGGCGCACTCCCGAGGCCTCCGACCGGCACCACGTGAGATGGACGGGCGCCGAAATGAGTTGCGGCTAGAGAGCGAGAGAGAGTGGGCCATAAGACTGGAACAGCCGAGTGCGGGCAGCAGGACAATCGAGGCAGTACGCCCGGTTCTGCAGCAGTGGTTGTGCAGACGGCACGGTAAGCTGACTTTTCGTCTGACACAGATAATCTCCGGACATGGTTGCTTCGGGGGTTATCTGTGTCGGATAGCGGGCAGGGAACCGACTGCCCAATGTCACCATTGTAATGAATGTCCTGATGAGGACGCGCAGCATGCGCTTGAATCCTGCCCTGGTTGGGCAGAGGAGCGCGCCGTTTTGCGCGCTATTATACAAGATGACATCTCGCTGCCGACCGTGGTTAGAGCCATGGTCGACAGCGAGGCGTCATGGAAGGCAGTGCAGGACTTTGCGGAGAACATAATGCTCCGCAAAGAGGCGGCGGAGAGAGACAGGGAAGTTACGACTGAACTGGCCATCCGCCGTCGGCGCTCGGGGCACAGACGTCGGGCTCATCCCCCTCTGTTGCCCCCATAGGGTCAGTTGGATAGCGGAAGTGGAATTTCTGCTCTCCAACCTATGACTCCCCGGGTATAAGACGCATGTAGTGTTCCGTGCGTCTTCCCTATTGAGGCGGTGTGGAAGCTTAGAGCGACCCGCGAGCCAACTCCTACCCCTCTCGTCCTAAGAGGGTGTCAGTGAGTGGCTGGAGCCACCATGAAGTGGCGCCGCGTTGGGGCTGTGGAGATTATTGTTCCCATGGCTCCGACCTTTGTGCGGCTGGTTGGAACACCGGGGTGTTTTTAGTGGGATCGTGCCCCACATACCCGCTTTGCTATTCCACAGCAGGGCGGACGATGCGAAGGCATTTTCACCCCGTAAAAAAAAAAAAAAAAAAAAAAAAAAAAAGGTTAGGTTAGGTTAGGTTAGGTTAGGTTAGGTTAGGTTAGGTTATCTTCTCCGCCGCTGGGAGCCAGTTTATCTGGCTCCCATGGGGCCACAGGCGGTGGACTGCGTGGGAGTCTGCCGCCTCTCAATTGGCCCAAGGAGGTACGGCGCGTCCGTGAGTTCCGGACGCGCCTACTTGGTGAGTCGGGGGGACGCTCAGACGTCCCCGAGGAGGGGCTGCGTTGGCGGCCAGCCGCGCCGGGGTTCGCGGTTGTATTTCCTTTCCCGTGTCCCCGGCAAAAGCGGTTGAGATGGAACTCCGAAGGTTTTTTAGTGGGTAGGCACGTCACTCTGGCGTGGAGTCCCACATAACCCGACAGCTTCCCCTGCAAGCTGTCGGGTATCCGTAACAGGGATCTTTCCTTCGTTAAAAAAAAGGTTAGGTTAGGTTAGGTTTTTTTTTTTTTTTTTTTTTTTTTTTATTTAATACTTATACCCCTGCATGGCACAGAGTCTTTATTTTGTGTTATTCATAATTATTTTCTATTATTTTTATTACAAATTATATCTAGTTTTCCTTATTCCTATACTATATTTATCTTATGGTGTACAACTAATATTATTCTTTAATATTATGACATCATATTTCCTATCATTTATTCCTCTTATTTACTGTGTTCACAATTTTATACGCAAATTCAAAAAACTTTTCTCTATTTTTACTTATAATTATGGATGGTAAGTTCCTATTTTCAATTTTACATTTTATCTTATTTTCTAGGTCCAGTCTGCTTTTCTCGAAAATTGGGCATTCAGTAACGACGTGAAGGGCAGTTTCTGGAGTATCCGAGTCACAAGCGCATGCTGGGTCCTCCCTTATTCTGAAGCGGTGCAGATAGTCAGCGAAGCCTCCGTGACCAGTCATTAATTGTGTTATTTGACTTACAGCTGTGTATTTGCGTACTATTCTGTACGCCTCAGAAGCTTTGGGAAAGAAGACCTTTGTTGTGGCTGCTGTTTCTTCAGACTCGTACCTCCTGTCCCATTCCTCTACTGTCTCGGCTCGAAGTATCTTTTTCGCGTACGATGTCGGGCATAAGTCGTAATCCGGTTTTCTCTTGGAGTTCAGAGCGGCTTCTTTGGCTAGGTGATCGGCCCTCTCGTTCCCCTCCAACCCTGCGTGAGCTTTGATCCAGAACAAGGATATGTTCTTGTTCTGTTGAATATTTTTTATATTCTTTCTGGCTTCCACCGCTAGGGGATGGAGAGAAGCGAGGTTCGTCACAGTTTGTAACGCTGCCATCGAGTCGCTATAAACTCCAAGAGAGTTAACATTATACTTTCCCGCTCTCCTCGTAGCCTCACATATCGCCAACAGTTCGGCCTGGTAGACCGTACAATATGACGGCAAGCAAAGTTTGACGGCCTTAGTTTCTGCCCCTCCTCTCCATATGGAGAGTGAGGCGCCCACTTTGCCGTCAATCTTGCTGCCATCGGTGGGTTAGGTTAGGTTAGGTTAGGTTAGGTTAGGTTAGGTTAGGTTAGGTTAGGTTAGGTTAGGTTAGGTTAGGTTAGGTTAGGTTAGGTTAGGTTAGGTTTTTTTTTTTTTTTTTTTTTTTTTTTTTTATATTTAATACTTATACCCCTGCATGGCACAGAGTCTTTATTTTGTGTTATTCATAATTATTTTCTATTATTTTTATTACAAATTATATCTAGTTTTCCTTATTCCTATACTATATTTATCTTATGGTGTACAACTAATATTATTCTTTAATATTATGACATCATATTTCCTATCATTTATTCCTCTTATTTACTGTGTTCACAATTTTATACGCAAATTCAAAAAACTTTTCTCTATTTTTACTTATAATTATGGATGGTAAGTTCCTATTTTCAATTTTACATTTTATCTTATTTTCTAGGTCCAGTCTGCTTTTCTCGAAAATTGGGCATTCAGTAACGACGTGAAGGGCAGTTTCTGGAGTATCCGAGTCACAAGCGCATGCTGGGTCCTCCCTTATTCTGAAGCGGTGCAGATAGTCTGCGAAGCCTCCGTGACCAGTCATTAATTGTGTTATTTGACTTACAGCTGTGTATTTGCGTACTATTCTGTACGCCTCAGAAGCTTTGGGAAAGAAGACCTTTGTTGTGGCTGCTGTTTCTTCAGACTCGTACCTCCTGTCCCATTCCTCTACTGTCTCGGCTCGAAGTATCTTTTTCGCGTACGATGTCGGGCATAAGTCGTAATCCGGTTTTCTCTTGGAGTTCAGAGCGGCTTCTTTGGCTAGGTGATCGGCCCTCTCGTTCCCCTCCAACCCTGCGTGAGCTTTGATCCAGAACAAGGATATGTTCTTGTTCTGTTGAATATTTTTTATATTCTTTCTGGCTTCCACCGCTAGGGGATGGAGAGAAGCGAGGTTCGTCACAGTTTGTAACGCTGCCATCGAGTCGCTATAAACTCCAAGAGAGTTAACATTATACTTTCCCGCTCTCCTCGTAGCCTCACATATCGCCAACAGTTCGGCCTGGTAGACCGTACAATATGACGGCAAGCAAAGTTTGACGGCCTTAGTTTCTGCCCCTCCTCTCCATATGGAGAGTGAGGCGCCCACTTTGCCGTCAATCTTGCTGCCATCGGTGTATATTTTAACTTCGTAGTCGCTGTTTACGTCTACTTGCCTCTGGTCTACCAGGCTGGTGAACTGCAGGTCGAGATGTTCCGCCGGGTGGGGAGTTTCGAGTGCCGACATCCTACGCTCGATTCTTCTATCGCCTAGTCCTGGAAGGGGCCCTCCCCTCTTGATCTTGTAAAGTGAAGCTGCTTCGCGAATACGTAGATCAAGGGGGAGCATTCCTGCCAGTACCAGAGCCGCGTTTAAGGAGACAGTCCTGTAGGCCTTACACATTTTTTGGGCGAAGCCACGCTGAAGTGTTGCAAGATGTTTTCTAACTCCAATCTTTTCTGCTGCTTGCGCCCAGACGCTTGCCGAATACAGGACGATGGGTTCCACCGCTGCGGTATAAATGGTGCGCGTTATTTCCGGGTTTAGACCCCAGCTCACCCTCGCAGCCCTGGCCAACTGTTTGTAAACGCCGATGGCTTTTTTACAAACATTGGCCACGTGTTCATTGAAGGTGAGTTTGGAGTCTATGGTTACTCCCAGCAGCTTGATTTTGTCGGTCATGCCGATGGCAACCCCTCCCATGTCCAAGCGTGGGGTGTCGTGCTTCAACTTTCGTGTAATTAACATAGCATTTGTTTTATGCGCTGCAAATTTAAGTTTATTGCTCACACCCCACTCCTCGACAAAGGCGAGTGTGCCATTTGCTTTGCCTTCAATTTCAAGCGCTGTATCGCCGTCAAACATCAACACAACATCGTCCGCAAATGCTTGGCAGTAGACTCCTTTTCCTTCGAGTCGCTTCAGCAGTGTGTCAAGCAGTAAGTTCCACAAGATTGGGCCTGCTATCGATCCCTGGACGCATCCCTTACTGGTGCCCGTCCTGGCTTCTGCGCCACCGTACCTCACTGTAACCCATCTGTCTGTAAGGTAGTTTTCAAACACCTTCCTTATATTTTTTGGGCACTCTTCTTCCGCCAGCCTTTGGTTTATTGCCGGCCACCAAGCGTTATCGAAGGCTCCCTCTATGTCCAGTGATACCATAGTGATTATCTTTTTTTGGTTCAGCTTAGATTTTATGTATTGCATTAAATCATAGAGGGAGTCCTCGGTGCTTTTTTGTGGCATAAACCCGTACTGGCGGACGCTCAATTTGGGTAACAGGTGATGTTTCAGCCTGGCTACCAGCATTTTTTCAAATATTTTCCCAAGGATCGATAGCAGCCCGATGGGTCTGTAGGCCTTGGGAGACTTGTAGTTTTCCTTCCCTGGTTTCCGCAAGATGACTACTACTGCCTCTTTCCATTGTTTCGGAAAGCAGCTATGTTCCAGACATTTATTGAGCAAGGCTAGAAATAGCTCTGGATCGCTTTCTATGGCTTGAAGGCAGATGTCTGCGGTAAAGCCATCTATTCCAGGGGCCTTTTTTGGGTTAAAGGAGTTTGTTGCCGTTCTCAGCTCCATCAAAGTGAATGGAGGATCACATGTGGTATCATGTTCTTCCTCATTCACTCGTTTTGCCTTGGCCCTTATTTCCCGATGTTGTGGGTTGTCATTGTCTCCTAAGTCCCCCGGATAGAAGGTTTCAGCGAGGAATTCTGCTGATCCTTTTGCGTCGAGTGTCTTCCCATCCCTCTCCAAAGGCATATCCTCTTCCCTACTTGCTGTTCTTGCGAGAACCCTGTAAATGCCCTCCCACATTCCCTCCCTTTCCTGTTTACCACAGAACTCCTTCCAACTTTCTATCTGAGCCTCCATAGCCTCGGTCTCATATTTTTCTTTCTGTTTCAGGTACTCTTCTATCACGGCTGCTCTCCGAACCGGTGCTGCACAACGGATCCTGCGCTTCTTCGTGGCGACTTCTGCTTTCATCTTGGCAAGTCTTTCGGACCACCACGGAATGGTAAGTTTTTCTTTTTTCTCGCTTTTTGGTATTGCATACTGACATGATTTTGTTATGACTGTGTTTAAATTTTGCACTGCTATTTCAATTTCTTCCTTATTTTTAATTTTGTTTATTTCTACTGTAGTTAATTTATATACTTGTTTTAATTCCTGTAATTTTTCTTTGAACTGACCCCAATTAGCTTTCTTAGTTTTATATATTCTTGTTGTCCTTTGTATTTCAACCCCCTTTGATTTTTGCATGTTTATATTGAAAGTTATTCCGTTGTGGTCCGAACACGTCAAGTTTTCGTCAACCTTCCACTCCGCTATGCAGCCCAGCATATTTGTCGAGCATGCCGTGACATCAACTCTGCTTTGGTATCTTTTGCCCCCCCTGATTGTATCGAAAGTCGGTAGGTTTCCGACGTTTAAGATATGGAGGTCCAGTTCGTGGATGGTTCCTGCCATTTGTCTACCCCTCTTGTCGTTTTCGAAACTCCCCCACCACGTGCTTTTTGCGTTAGAGTCGCCTCCAACGATTATGTTTTTAGGTTTTAGCACCTGCACGATCCTACTTAAATGTTCGAGGTATGGTTCTATCGGTTCAGGGTCCGGTTCAAAGTAGTAGGAGACCATAACGATGCTCCAGGCTTTTGTTTGGGCCTCCACTACTACTATATTGTTTGTGGTAAGCTCAGGGTGTTGTCGTATTGTGATTTCCGGGTCAAATACTGCTATCGCGGCCTTTGCTGCTTGTTCTCCTGAGTTTTGGTAGATTCTCACACCCTGGCGTCCTCTCATGTTTTTAGTATTTTGCTCCTGTACTAGTGCCATTGCGGTGCCCTGTTTCGCAGCCTCTATGAATAATTCGTTGGTGGCCAGCTTTTTCTTGCGCAAATTTGCTTGTATGATGTGGTAGGGGAAGGTTTTAGCGCCCTGGGCAACTTTAGCAATAAGCTGTAGCGGATCGGGCTATCGTGTCCCACCTTCTTCTCACCGGGCAGTCATCATGGAATGCATTGTGATTTACACGGTCCAGATCGGCATTTCTGCAGTTTCGGCATACAGGCTCTCCTCCCGCCATCCTGTCCGGGCAGTCGGCTCTCAGGTGCGGCCCTCCGCAGTGGCTGCACAGATCCACTGGATCTTTGCAGAACCGTCTGCTGTGGCCATATCCCAAGCACCGAGTGCACTGGACCAGCGGCGACTGATCTTCCACAACTATAGTCTGTAGGTCGATGTGGATAGCTTGTTTTCTGGTCGCCCTCTGCCATATGGTAGGTGATGGTTAGGTTAGGTTAGGTTAGGTTAGGTTAGGTTAGGTTAGGTTAGGTTAGGTTAGGTTCCCCCCGATTGGTTCCCATCTTGTCGCGATGGGGGGGCTCAGTAGCCGCGGATTAGCCACCCGCGGTGAAGCCAAGAGGAACCGGGCGGAAGGCGCTCCAGGTGGGTTTCGGAGAGCACCCACCTCGGAGTTGCCTGACATAGAGGAGAACACCTCTTTAAAAAATCTGTAGAGCGGGCCTCGTGCAGAGAAGCACATAAAAAAAAACGGCCAGTTAGTGGGCGTCGAGGAGGACAACCTCGTTAAAAAACAGTGGATAGGGCCCCGAGGAGATGACCTCGTTAAAATAACAAACTGGGATGAGGCCTGGCTGTGGGTGAGGGGGGTGGAATCTCTCCGCACTCACAGTCGTGGTAGGGGTCACGGGGGAAGAGGAGTGTCGGTGAGTAGGTGCGCCGTTCTCCCTGTCCTCCGCGACCAGGCGCGGCTGTGGCGCTTGACACGGCATCGGTGGGGCCGCAGGGGAAGAGGAGTGTCGGTGATAAGGTGCGCCGCTCTCCCTGTCCTCTGCGGCCGACAGTTGGTGGGCCTCTGTTACCTATGGTTAACAGAGGCCAAACTGAGGGCTGGTTGAGCGGCGGAAACGGGATTCCGTCTCGCTCGACTGACAGCCCTCCGAATTGAGACGTCGCTGGTGTCAAGACGTCTACCCCTTTAGGGCCAGACTGGCTGGCTGAGGGCCGCTCCTATCCCTCTCATTGGAAAGGGTACCGGAGCTGGATGGGGCTGCAAAATAGCGGCCGCCGCGCCGGGGCTGTGGAGCATTAGGAAGCACACGGCCCCGGCATTATGCGGATTGGGTAATGACACCGTGTGGTTTTAGTGCGGTTCGAGTCCCACATACCTGTCCGGCTTCCCGTGGCCGGATAGACGAGACATGAGTCTTTCCACACGTTAAAAAAAAAAAAAAAAAAAAAAAAAAAAGGTTAGGTTAGGTTAGGTTAGGTTAGGTTAGGTTAGGTTAGGTTAGGTTAGGTTTTTTTTTTTTTTTTTTTTTTATATTTATTTTTACAAGCAGGTGGTGAAATCCTCATGGACACCTGGGAAGGGTCCCAGGTAGTGCCGGACTCTTACCGGCTAAAACACCACCTGCTTGGAAAACCTACTAGCGATATCTTGCCACTGTGGGATAATGCGGCAGTTTTAGTTCTATACATATATACATATTAAAAATCTCAGGATGATAACAATTTTTTTTTTTTTTTTTTTTTTTTTTTTTTATGCTAGTTACGGCCACACTGTCATATATAGCTTGTATTCACTTTTTTTTTTTTTTTTTTTTATCATAGTAATTTATTCCTTGCAACTGATAGTACAATATATCAGAATAATAAGGTACAGTATAAATAAAATAAAAGTTATTAAATAAAATAATAATAATAAATTGAAATAATTAAGAAAATTAAATTAAATTAAAGTAAAATTAAAATCTAAAATAATAATGTACAAGTTAAAGCCTACTGAAAATTAAAATATCAATCATATTAGTAAAATTCAAAATAAGGATGAACACTTGGCAATTTTGAATTGAAAATTTTGCAATATTATTGTATTGTCATTATTTCAGCATTTTCCTCTTTCTCCCCCTCTCTCCCTTTCTCCCCCTTCTTCTCCCTTTCGCCATATTATCGCGAAATGAAATATCGTTTAGTCAGCTGCGGTAGATCCATTTGCTCGAGCAGCGGAACGCACGACTCTCCGACAGAAGCTCAGTAGTGCCTCCCGGTGATGTCTGTCTTCGAAAGCTGCTATAATATTGTCTTTATTGAGCTCCATCCCCAGTCGGAACTCACAATCCAGCCTGAGAGCACCATAACGTGGGCAGTCTAGTATTATGTGTTTGGTATCCTCCTCAGATCGGTCATCGCAGACGCAGAATGGGGATGGGGCCAGGTTCATCTTAAAGAGATATTTCCGGAAACCTCCATGACCGGTAAACATCTGCGCCTCCATGTTGGTGAAGTGCATCCCTCGAAAAACTTTATGAGCTAATCGGACATCGGTTACGAAGAGTTTCATGGCTTCCCCTGTATTGGCGTCTTCGAATCTCTTCTGCCATGCATCTATTGTACGATCTCTTACAAGTCTCTTCGCATGAGACAATGGGAAGGCGTCGTAGAACGGTGCTTGTTTGTTGGTCAGGGCAGCTTTTTTCGCAAGTTCGTCTGCCCGCTCATTACCCTGAATCCCTACGTGCGCTTTGACCCAGAACCACTCAACTTTGTGTCCCATTATTTTCAATTTGTTGGTCTCGATTCTGATTCTATGCGCTAGGGGGTTTAAATTGTCGGGGTTTGCCAAGGCCTCAAGGGCTGACCTTGAGTCACTTAGGATGTGCGTTGTCTTGGGTTTATCCTGTCCGATGAGCTGAAGAGCGCGCAGGATCGCTGTCATTTCCGCCTGATAAACGCTGCAGTATTCGGCTAGTCGGAAACTGGCTCGTTTTGTTTCTTTGCCATGCTTCCAGATCGTGACTGCTGCCCCCACCTTGCCTTCCAACTTGCTGCCGTCGGTGTACGCGCAGACTATGTCTGTGTCCTGGCTAGGAATCTCAGCCGACTCCGTTACTAGATTGAAAGAGATCGGCTCTCTGTGTGCCGGATGGGGCAAGTCAAATTTATTGGCCCGTGTCTCGAGGGTTCTACCCGGTAACTCTGCCAAGGGCTTCCCTCTCTTAATTTCGTACACCTGACGAAGCTCCCCTGCTCTGAGATCCAGTGGCAGGATTCCAGCCATTACAGCAGTAGCTGTAAGCGACGACGAACGGTGGGCTTTTGCTATTAATATTGTAAAGTTTCTGGTCATGCGGTTTAGAAGTGTCTGGTTCCACCGACTGGAAGCCGCCTTACCCCACACTCCTGCGGCGTACAGCATTGTTGGTTCCACTACCACCGTATACAGAGTTTTTATTATTACACTATTCAATCCCCACGTAGCTCTCGTCGCTCGGGCCACCTTCTTGTACAGGTTAAGGCTTTTGGTAGTTTGTTCCTTCAGGTGAGCGTTGTAGTTAAGGTTTCTATCCAGGGTGAGACCCAGCACCTTTAGGTTCTCAAATAGGTGAATTCCATTGCCTTCAAGATATAATTTGGGCTGGTCAAACTTCAGTTTGCGGGTGATCACAATTGCCTGAGTTTTATGAGCCGCAAACTTCATCTTAGCTTTCCGGCCCCAGTTTGCCACAATTTGGAGCGCCTCATTGGCATCTCTCTCTACCTGAGCCGATGTCTTTCCCGAGGCAATAATGAGGATGTCATCAGCGAAGGCCTGAATGTGGGCTCGTGTGTGTGCCGTGTCTCGTAGTAGAGGGTCCAGCTGCACGTTCCACAGGAGGGGGCCGCATGTTGAACCTTGTATGCATCCCTTATTTGTTTTACGTTTCGCAGTTTCGCCGGCGTAAAATAATTCAACCGTCCGATCACTTAAGTAGTTAGCGATGGTGGCCAACTCGGCAGGATCCACTCCTCTCCTTTCAAGCTCTAGAAGCATATAAGGCCACCAGGCGTTGTCGAACGCTCCCTCGATGTCCAACGACACAACCACTACAATCTCGCTTCGGCTGCGGGCCTCAAGAATCTGCGTGACGGCGTCATAAAGTGCATCTTCAGTGCTACGCTGCGGTACGAACCCGTACTGCCGCTGGTTGAGGCCATTCAAGGTGCCAAGTGTCCACCAAAGCCTATTTGCAATGGCCTTCTCTAGGATTTTCCCCAAAACCGACAGAAGCCCTATTGGTCTAAATGATTTTGGGTTTGTGTAGTTATCCTTGCCGGGTTTGGGGATTATCCTGATGGCCGCTTTTTTCCACGCTTTGGGAAAGTAGCCCAGTCGCAAACACGCGTTATATACTGCAAGGAGTGTGGCTGGGACTGCCTCTAACACTTGGGCGCATATGTCCGCAGTGAATCCATCCGACCCGGGGGCTTTTTTAGGGCTCATATTTTTAATAACACTTTTAATCTCCCATAATGTAAAGGGTTTATGGTCGTGCTTCCCTTGCTTAAGCCGCTGTGTTAGAGATTCTGCCTCTACGCGAATTTGGGCCTGGTCCACGTTGTCAGTACTTGGCTCGTCGGGTGGGTAAAATGTAGCCGCTAGGAGCTCCGCGGACTGACGGGGATCCAGCAAGTTATTGCTGTCCGGATCTCTCAACAGGCAGTCTTCTTCCACCTGGTTGCTCGCTTTTATGATCCTATACGTAACATCCCAAATTTCCTCGTTGTCCTGTTTGGATGTGAAACTTTTCCAACTCTCGAAAATGGCCGATTCTATGGCATCCTTGTAGGCTGCTCTGGCATCTGTGTAATCCTGGATTACAGCACTCTTTCTTTGGGGGTTCGCTCCCCGGATCCGGCGTCGCAGTCGCTTCACCTCTTCTTTCTGGGCTTGCAAGGCGGGAGACCACCATTTGTTCGATCGTGGTTTCTGTACGTGCCTTAAGGGTGGGATACTTCTGTCACAAGCTTTGGTTATTCGTTCCGTGAGTCGTTCAACGATCAAGTCCAGGTCAGCAGGGTTTTGTATTCTCAAAAGAGTGGATTCCGTTATTTGGTCTGTGGACAAGAATCCCCTCAGTTCTTCCCGGAATTTCTCCCAATCGGCCTTGTTGGTGTTGTACTTCCTGGTCGTGGGTCGCGTTGTGTTCCCGTATAAGTTTTTTGCGTTTATATTAAACGTAATCGGTCTATGATCCGAGAGCTGAAGCATTTCTGTATCCACCTTCCAACCTGTGATTAGGGGCAGTAACTCTGTTGTTGTGAGTGTGACGTCGGGAATGCTAGAGTACAGAATGCCACCTCTAAATACGTAGAAGGTTGGGGTATTTCCTTCATTTAAGACTTGCAGTCCCCTCTCTGCCATCATGTCCTCTACCGCTCTTCCTCTGTCCTCATCCGCCTCACATCCCCACCAACGGCTCTTGGCATTAAGGTCACCTCCAATCAAGACACGTTTTGTGCCCAAACCATCGACCGCAGTTAATATGGCATTGAGCTGGGTTTGTATGTTTTGTGTTTCATCGAGGTAAACGCTTACTATTCCTAGGTCTAGTGAACCCATTTCTATCTTAACTGCGACTATGTCTTTTGTGATCAGGTCAGGGTTTTTTATAACTCGTAGGTTGGGGTCAGTGACAATGATTGCCGCTCGTACAGTTTCCGGACCACCTTCCCGCTGATAGATCCTGCCTTGTTTTGATTTCAAGTATGTGCCCGCGCCGACGTAGGGTTCCTGCAGCAGAATTACTTTTATATTTTGTTGCAGTGCCACATTTAGCAGATCATGAGTGGCAGCGCGACCCCTTCCGAGATTGACTTGTACTGCTTTAATGCTTTCCTTTCGTGCAGAAGCAACGGGCTGCGTCGAGTTTGTGTCACCTGGTGCGCCTTTAGCAATGGATTACACTGGCTCGGGCCATCCGATCCCATTTCTGCCAAATGGGGCAAACATGGGAGTAAGCCGGGTGAGGGTCATCTGATATCTCCTTGCAATTTGTACAGTAAGGCGCGCCGTCCCGATTTGGGCATTCACGGGTGTCATGTTCTCCCGCGCAGTATCCACAGCTGGGTGCTGGGGCGCGACACAACCTGGCATGGTGTCCATATCCCAGGCAACGGTAGCATTGGACTACCGGGGATTGGTCTACCGCTGGCACCATTTGGTAGCCAATGCGCAGTGTTCTGTCAACGAGACAGTCCCATATCTGCGGGCTGCACTCCAGGATTACGTTGCACCTTTCCTTGGTGCGCCCTTTTGTCCTTCTGGCTACCTTTAGTGTACCTGATTCTATCGGCACGTCCTTCAGTAGGCCCTTGTTTTGGGGGGATTTGATAGCCGCTATAATTTGCGCGTCACTAGTCTCGTTTGTGACGCCGACGATTCTTATTAGGGGATTTTTGGAGGTCGTGTGTTTCGCTGTTAATCCCACTGATGTCGTCCTCACAGCCTGGCAAAAGGCCCTGCCCTCCTCAGCGGTGGGGCATCCTACTAACACTTTATTCCCCTTTAATTTGTGAAGTCGATTTATCCCTACACCCAGGGCGACAACGTCCACGTCACGTTTGAGCGTATTGATGACGTCGTCTCCGGTCTTACGGGGGTCCACCGACTCCACAACTACTCCATAGCAGTTTGTTGACTGTGTCCTTTTTTCCTTTTCGATATGAACAGGTTTAGGATGTTGGGGACCTGTTTTTATATGACGGCCAAGTGCTTCGGCATACGTAGCTACCCTGGTGCCGGCGGCCACCGTTCCCGCTACCAGCTCCTCCATCCTGCTGATGATTGGCGCTACGGATTTTTGGATTTGGGCGGCTGTGTCCGCTGCTGCCAATTCTGGTCCTAGGCCTGTCATCGCTGTAGCTGCAAGGGTGGGGGCGCTGAGGGTGAGATCCCTAACCTCCGCGATTTCTTCACGAATTGTCTTTGCCAGATTTACGACTGGCGCGACCGCTCCCTGAATCCTATCCCCTACTTCTTCCTTTGTAAGACCCGGGGTTGGCACTGCAGACAAAGTGTCCCGCAATAGAGTTCTCATTGTATTCTCAATGCGGAGGTGGTCTTCTTCGCGCATTGCCCCAGGTTCTGACCTTGTTGGGAGAGGATGAGACTCATCATGTGCGGAAAATGGTGCCTTCGTTTCGGCTCGCCAGCGCTCGACGTCCAGGCTGATGCCGCGGAGCTGCGCAGTAATGTTGCCTAATTCCTGGGTCATTTCCTCCAGCCTCGCGGCCACCCTGCTCGACACTTCCGAGTTCATAGGTTCTTTGGGCTCACTCGCTGGTGCCTCCAGAGCTCTGGTTGGGATCTCAAAAATTTTATTTTTTATTGGTTCTAGGAGTCCCAGAGGTCCGACCAGTTCAAATGAGAGGAAGCTGGTTATTCTCTCAATGTCGCGCTTTTGATCTTCAGCCTTTTTCAGGAGCTCGTCCGTTTTATCTTGATAGGCTTTGATAAGGCTTTCTATTTTTTTTTCTATTTTACTTGAGTGTATTCGCTCCCAAGCCAGCTTATGGTTCGCCAATTTGGTCCTTTCTTCTTCGAGGGTTACTTTGCTGCGTGACCGGGAGTCAGCTAGGGACAGGATCAAGACATACATCCCTTCCAGACTCGCGAGTACTTCCGCTTTGCATTCCCTCTTCATATTGAGGGCCTTTTCGAGCGCTTCCTTGGCCGACTGGAGAAGATCGTTCGCTTTTGTGGATGCACATTCCATCGGGACAGGTGTGCTTCGCCCAATTTGGGGGATCATACTTTCCCTCTTTTTAGGCGCATTTAATTCCTCCACATCCTCAAATCTTATCTCAGGTCGTGGGATGCCCAGGTCATCCATAGTCTCCTCGACATCCCGGGCCCCAGTGTCTGGATCTGTAGATATAGAGGCGGGTGGCACGATATCAGTTTCTTGCTTTTTAGGGTCCTGTGTTGGGGTTACACGAGCATCATTACTTTTTTTTATTTTATACTGTTTGTTCTCTGACGTCGGTCTCAGTGCTCTAGGAGCAGTGGGTTTGGGCTTGCCTTGTCCTGAAGACATATTTTTATGCTACGTAAAAAAAAAAAAAAAAAAAAAAAAAAATATATATATATAGAGGAAGAGAGAGGAGGAAATGCTGATGTCCTCAATGAAAACCCGGAGTCGCTACGATAAAGGGTTCCGGAGCTACGGCAATTCCAAGAATTCCAAAATGGCGGGCCAAGATGGCCGCTGAAACTTTAAGACGTCGTATCTCCGGAACCAGCCACCACAGATTGCCGGTGTTTGGTATCGTCGTGCTCGCCGTGGCGCCCTCTGAACGAATTTGAGGTCGGTTCAGTTAAAAATTTTCTGATATCAAACTTCGTTTAAACCCCGTTATCTTTCAAGAAGAGGGTTCGCCACGACGAACAGAGAAAACCGCAGTCACGCACGACCTCCGGGGCCGGAGTTACAAGCGTTTGAAAATTTCCAATATGGCCGACAAGATGGCGGCGAAATTTAAATCCCGGATTGCTCCGTCCCCAGTTGTCCTAGACCAACCGAGTTTGGTATCGCCGAAATCGGCGCGATGAGGGCTGTTTAATGGTGAGGGTCGATTTTCAGTTTTCAATAGCCCTTTAGGAGTAAATTACAGAATTACTGAAAATCACGTAACTTCTTTGTTTATGCACCGATTTTAGCGATTCCAACGTCAGCCGGTCCAAAAATTTTGCACGCAACTTATAAATAAAGAACCAAAAATATTAGTTTGGAATTTATACAGAAAATTAATAAAAACTAAAAATTATTTTTCTTAAAAAAAAAAATAGAATTGGTCTATGAAAACAATTTTAAAAAATAATAAGCTTGTAGAACCGGTGCTTCTGCTGCTTCCGATGTCTTCAAATCCCACGCGTCTTAAATAGGGCCTGAGAAATTAAGATAGGAATATTCGATTTTCAAACCTTGTTATCTCCCCACGGGAGCGCGGAAAAATTCTGGTTGAAGTGCCTCCCTGTTCTTCAGCGAAAGGATCTTTTAGGGCAATGTGAAATAGCAGCCGGACGGCACTCCTTCATCGACCACGCCGCCACGTGGTTTTCGGTTTTTCTTTAATATCTTCCTGGAATTTCCAGATAAAAATCCGGGACTCACAGGAAAGATGCACTGGATAAAGCCCCAACTTTTGGTAAAGTAAAATTTGGGGGTTGCCGATCACCTGGAGGCGGCGCATGCAGGTAAAGGTTCACAAAAGTTGTATTTTTGGGGTTTTCCCTCACTGCACTCCCGGGGGATGACACTCACTTAACAACTTTCTCACTCCCGTGTAGTCCGACTCTTTCCGCGTATTTTGAGGTATAACACTGCTTGCTAACACCACTTTTTCCTATTTTAACGAATTTTCTAGTGCGGAGCGTCACGAAAACGTGGCTTTCTCGGCGAGTACCGGGCCGTAACTGGGTTAGGTTAGGTTAGGTTAGGTTAGGTTAGGTTAGGTTAGGTTAGGTTAGGTTAGGTTAGGTTCCCCCCCGAGGTGGTTCCCGGTTTGTCGTACCGGGGGGGCTCAGTACCCGTGGTAGTCCTGGCCACGGGGAAGCGAAGAGGAACCCGCGCGGGGGCGCTCCTGCTCACAGCAGCGAGCGCCCACATTGGGGCGGCGGGGGAGTGGGAAGTTCTCCCCCCACCCGAGGAGGGGCGCTCCCGCGGGCTCGGCTTCGGCCTTGAGCCTGCTGGGATGCGCCCAATGGGGCGGCGGGGCAGTGGGAAGATCTGCCCCCACCCGGGGAGGGGCGCATCCGCAAGGATGCGCCCATTGGGGCGGCGGGGGAGTGGGAAGTTCTCCCCCCACCCGAGGTGGAGCCGCCGGGAGGGGAATATTTTATTGCTCTCCCGGCGCTTCAGGCGGGGCCACACCGCCGTGGCTGTGGTTGGTGATCGGTCGCGGAGGAGAGGGAGTTTCAGTGCTGCGCTGCCGATCTCCCTTTCTTCCGCGGCCGAGCGGTGCCGCACCGTGATTGCGGCGAGAGGCAAGCGGCGGAGCCTGTCATCTTCTCCGCCGCTGGGAGCCAGTTTATCTGGCTCCCATGGGGCCACAGGCGGTGGACTGCGTGGGAGTCTGCCGCCTCTCAATTGGCCCAAGGAGGTACGGCGCGTCCGTGAGTTCCGGACGCGCCTACTTGGTGAGTCGGGGGGACGCTCAGACGTCCCCGAGGAGGGGCCGCGTTGGCGGCCAGCCGCGCCGGGGTTCGCGGTTGTATTTCCGTTCCCGTGTCCCCGGCAAAAGCGGTTGTGATGGAACTCCGAAGGTTTTTTAGTGGGTAGGCACGTCACTCTGGCGTGGAGTCCCACATAACCAGACAGCTTCCCCTGCAAGCTGTCGGGTATCCGTAACAGGGATCTTTCCTTCGTTAAAAAAAAAAAAAAAAAAAAAAAAAAAAAGGTTAGGTTATGTTAGGTTAGGTTAGGTTAGGTTAGGTTAGGTTCCCCCCCGAGGTGGTTCCCGGTTTGTCGTACCGGGGGGGCTCAGTACCCGTGGTAGTCCTGGCCACGGGGAAGCGAAGAGGAACCCGCGCGGGGGCGCTCCTGCTGTTCACAGCAGCGAGCGCCCACATTGGGGCGGCGGGGGAGTGGGAAGTTCTCCCCCCACCCGAGGAGGGGCGCTCCCGCGGGCTCGGCTTCGGCCTTGAGCCTGCTGGGATGCGCCCAATGGGGCGGCGGGGCAGTGGGAAGATCTGCCCCCACCCGGGGAGGGGCGCATCCGCAAGGATGCGCCCATTGGGGCGGCGGGGGAGTGGGAAGTTCTCCCCCCACCCGAGGTGGAGCCGCCGGGAGGGGAATATTTTATTGCTCTCCCGGCGCTTCAGGCGGGGCCACACCGCCGTGGCTGTGGTTGGTGATCGGTCGCGGAGGAGAGGGAGTTTCAGTGCTGCGCTGCCGATCTCCCTTTCTTCCGCGGCCGAGCGGTGCCGCACCGTGATTGCGGCGAGAGGCAAGCGGCGGAGCCTGTCATCTTCTCCGCCGCTGGGAGCCAGTTTATCTGGCTCCCATGGGGCCACAGGCGGTGGACTGCGTGGGAGTCTGCCGCCTCTCAATTGGCCCAAGGAGGTACGGCGCGTCCGTGAGTTCCGGACGCGCCTACTTGGAGAGTCGGGGGGACGCTCAGACGTCCCCGAGGAGGGGCCGCGTTGGCGGCCAGCCGCGCCGGGGTTCGCGGTTGTATTTCCGTTCCCGTGTCCCCGGCAAAAGCGGTTGTGATGGAACTCCGAAGGTTTTTTAGTGGGTAGGCACGTCACTCTGGCGTGGAGTCCCACATAACCCGACAGCTTCCCCTGCAAGCTGTCGGGTATCCGTAACAGGGATCTTTCCTTCGTTAAAAAAAAAAAAAAGGTTAGGTTAGGTTAGGTTAGGTTAGGTTAGGTTAGGTTTTTTTTTTTTTTTTTTTTTTTTTTTTCCAACTACCTCCAACGTGGTCGGAGCCTGTGTTTGCTTATTTCATTCATACCAGTTCTCGCTACTATGCCTCTCGCACTTCCATTCTTCATACCAATGTCTCTTTCATACATCAGCTGTCTTGCTTCACGGTTGGGTGTACCGTCTAATCTATTAACTAACTATCGTATCTTTATTTGTTTATTTTCTTCTGGGTAGGGGGTTGGGGTAAATCATTTTTTCAGAATAACTTTTACACATATTTTCTCTTTCTTTAACATTTTTCTGCACATTTCCTGATTTTTTATACGTTCACATGTTACTTCACAATTTCATTCCTATAATACATTTATTTATCATTGTTTACATCTATTTCATATTCTTCATATTCTTATACATTTTTGGGAATTATATTAAATTATCTATTATGTATAAATTATCATTAATTATATATTATATCTTTAACTTATTTATAATATTATATTATTACGAGCTTTACGCTGCGTTTTGTTTTACATGTATATATCATATTTTACATCATTCTCATAATCTTATGCGGTTTTATTTCTAATACATCTTTGTGTTTTGTACAGTGTCTTATATATTATTATACATTAATATCTGTTATGCCTTCTTATTATAGTTTTCTAATCTTATAATATTTATATTCTTTTACAAGTATGATAATGTTTTCTCTTCTTTTATATTTACCAATTTCTAATGTTGTTTCCTTCCAAGCCTCTTTTAAATCATATTAACATTAATATGCCGCGTAATTATTTTAATTACCCTACAGGTGTTTCCGGCTGCAGCGCGCACAGCGCCCGCTGTGCTTCCATGCTTCCTCCTCTCCACTCTTACTTTATACAAAAGTACATCATTTACTTTTGTTGAGGAATGCACTGCATTCCTCTTTCTCTTTGTGCTTAGGGAGGGGGCAGTGGGCGCAGAGCGGGTCCGCTGTGAGATCCGCACTCGGTCACAACTTCCGAGGCCGTGGGAGGGGGGAACATCTAACATTAATTTGCCTTTAGCAGTATGCAACGGCCGACCTGGCTATCGCATCCCATTTTTGCCTTACTTGGCATACTGTGCTGAAGGCATTGTGGGCTACGTCAGCCATGCCGGCCTTATTGCAATTATTGCAGGTGGGCGGGGCTTTGGCCAGCCACTCCGTGCATTGAGCCTTCAGGTGCTGTCCCCCGCAATGGCTGCACAGGTCCCCTTCCTGCTTGCAGTACCGCCTGCTATGGCCGTACTCCAGACAGCGAGAACACTGTACCAGCGGTGATTGGTCCAGCACCCTAATGGTTTGCATATCTATTTGGACCGTTCCTCTTTCCAGAGTTCTGGCCCAAATAGACGGCGACACGCTCAGCACGACGTGGCTCGTCAAAGGGTCCCTAGCCTTTTTCTTATACCTAATTGTTACCCTGTCTTCTTCAGCGTCGAGGCCGCGGAATACGTCCCTGTTCTGATTTCTATAGGCCTTAATTATGTCCTCATCCGAGTTCGAATTGAGGACGCCTATACAAATCAGAAGCGGGTCTCGGTTCTTTACTTCCTCAACGCTGAAGGAGTTTACGCATTGCAGCTTTTCCCTTAACTTATCCCTATCCCCTTTTGTGGCCAAGCCAATTATTACCTTGGCGTCTTTGGCCTTTCTTACTCTCCTAACCTCCACCCATCCCTCCTTGGCATCTACTACCTTCCTTACCTTTTCAAGTACATTCTCCCCAGTGTCGGATTCGTTTTTGGAGGAAACCACTATCGTATGAAGGGTTTCTTTCCTTCCCGCGGCGACACTGGAGAGAGCAGGTTTGCCAGCAGCGATGCTGGCATAGGTAACGGCTTCACCGATCTTTTGTTGTTCGAGCATATCTCGAATGTCCCTCATCTGTCGCGCATTTTCGTTCAGAAGGTCCTTGATCTCATTTATTTGGCCGTGTTTGAGGGCTGGGGTAGAGGTCGGGGGTGGAGGCGGAGGCAGAGCGACATGCTTAAAATAATAAATGGTATCACGTCTCAACGTTTCCTCTTGTTGTACCAAATTATGTAGTTTGTCCAGGCACTCCAACACCTTAGTTTTAATTGAGTTTTTAATATTGCCTGAGGCCTGCATTTGTGTATAAGCCTCATCATAAATTTCTGTTGATTCAACAGCGAAAGTTTTATTCATGGCCTCTGTTGTTAGGCCATTTGGGTGTCTCTCGTAGAAAGTTTCCTCTGTCCGGTAATGCGGGGTTTTATTAGGAGACACTTGTGATAAGGAAAGTTCGTAGGAGATGACCTCACTTTCGGGTTCTTTAAATAGCACCCTACTTGTTTTTGCCGAGTGGTTTGGAGTCCTAATCATATTGGAGATATGAGTCAGAATTTTTTAAAAGTAAATTTGTATAAGTTGTAAAAAAGAATAGACAATAAAATAAATAATAAATCAAATTTCAAATAAATTTCAATAATAAATTAAATTAAATAATTTTAAAAGTATATATGATACAGGGTTTCCTGAACCCTAGTCTTGCTGTTCAAGTACTGGAGAGAACTGACGAAGATGGGGTGGTTTCCGGATTTTCTCCTGGGAGAAAATCGTCGAACCGGGATAAAATGGAGCCTTGTTGCTCTTTTCCTCAGTTCTTTCCAGATTACTTAAACATAAACAGTAAAATAAGATCTTAAATAATAGTAAAATTAGGTGTAAATGTGTAAATGTATAAATTAAAAACTTAATTTTGGCTATTGTGAGCCTATTTACAAGTCAATATTTTTGAAAATTTGTAGGTAAGCTCGCCGTAATATTCCAGTACCTGGGGAATTTTTTGTTTTCCGGAATTCCGGAAACAGTGAATTCCGGTAAGTATGAGAGGCTAGTTTCGCCAGATCTCAGCAAAATGCCCCGTGTTTTGGGCTCTATTCAGAGGTATTTTGATTTCCCGTTTGATGGCAGGGTTTACTAAAGTAGTTGTCATACAAAATTTTTTGATTTTGTATCAAAAAGTGAAAAAAATTTTAAAAGTCAACTTTTGTTCAAAAATTTAAAAGTAAAACTACTAGTGACTACTTGGACGAACAATGGTAACCAGCCTTTGCAATTTGGCAATTATTCCGCCTTAAATTTTTGCCAAAAATTTTGTTACAAGTATGTAGTTCACTAGTTTGTCAATAGATGGCGCGATTTTGTTTTTTTCGAAATTGAGGATTTCTAATGGGTTTCCAATTAAGTTAGTTATTAATTATTATAAATTAAACCAAAATAATGTGAATTACAATTAAACATATGGGTTTTCCTGAAGGGAAAACTGAGAATTCTTATGATGAAGTTGCTAAATTTTGCCAAATTTGAGATCCAGATTTCTCTAAAACGGTGTGATGGAAATTTTTGAAAATAACGTAGAACCTATTTTTTAGGCCCTATCTTTAAAATTTAAGTGTTTGTTTGCCTGAAAATACTGTATTTTAGAAGCGATTTTTGGAATTTTATTTACGTCAAACACGTGAAAAATTTTTTGCTGTTCTAGTTAAAAAATGATTACTCAGAAACTATTGAAGTTACAGATCTCAAATTTGGCACCGTGACTAATGAATAAATGCACCTTGATATAATCTTCTGCTTTTGGTTCCAGTCCTTAGGGTTTCGGGTGTGGGCGGGTCCAAAGTAGCTCGAGGTCACTTTCTTCACAAGAAAATGGCGATTCCTCCCGATCGCCTGGTCCCAGGGTCCTGGATTTTGTATCTCCCGATGCGTCTTTTTGGGGCGCATCCAGTGGTGATATCACCACTAGCGAGCGCTCCCGGGTTCCGCCGCTATTCAGCGAAATTCGCTGATTGGTCCAATCAGTTTTTCGCCTCTGGTGCTTCGACGTGAATTCAAAAAATTCTAAAACTGATGTCCAAGCACAAAGGCCCCCACGGCACACAAAATCACAGTTCAAAATTATGGGGTCGCCGATCTAGATCGCGAGTAATGTGGCTTTAAAGTTTTGACTTTTAAAAAGTTCAAATTATTTTTGCTCACAAAGTCCCAATTTATAATTTTTATCACTAATTTTTGTCAATATAGATGCACTGAAAACTGGTGCACGTCGGGATGTATTTTTCGTGGCTATTGGTCACTGGGTGATTTTTCGACGAATTGTTTTGCGCGCCGAGGCCCGGTTTCTCGTCAGTTTTCCGCGTTTTAAAAATACTTGGAAAAATTCCAGGTTTCCGTCACTTCACTCGTTTGTAGAACTATTTAGCGCGCACTTTTTGAGCTATTTAGAGAAGCTCTAACAGCTTTCGTTCACGACTTGTGAATTTTTAACTGTAAAAATCACTTTTTTAGAGCGCGGAGCGTTGCGGACACTGTGCGCTCGGGTCGCTGGGCACAGCGGAACTGGGTTAGGTTAGGTTAGGTTAGGTTAGGTTAGGTTAGGTTAGGTTAGGTTAGGTTAGGTTTTTTTTTTTTTTTTTTTTAAATAATGTTACATTCTACAGGCTCATGGTCTGTACCTTTTTTTTACATTTAATTATTTATTGTTATTTCATTTCCATTATTTACTTAACATCTTATCTCCGCAGACAAAAAAAATTTGATGATAAAAAAAAAAAAATATTACAGTCATGTCTTAACTAATAAACTACATCTAAAATATATTATTACATTCTTTTTTTTTTTTTTTTTTTTTTTTTATTATTATTTTATTATCATTATTATATATATATATATATTTTTTTTATTTTTTTTTTTATTTATTTTTTTTATAATTACTTTTTTTTTTTTTTTTTTTAAGTTACTATTATCAATATTCGCTTATTACTACTTTATACTATTACAATATTTATACTATTACTATATTTATACTATTACTAACTTAGTTATATTAATTTGTTTCTTACATTGTTTTTTTTTTTTTTTTTTTTTTTTATTTTAATCTCCTTTTCCTTAACGCCATCGGCTTTTGGCAGACAACGTTATGCAATCTTATATCTATATAGCTGTATTGTGGGATCAGGATTGGTGCGCCTCCTCCGGCTCCATCATGGACTTGATGATCTCGTCCCGGACTTTGTCGTCACCGTTCCAAATTGCCATTTTTAGGTTGTAGTCCCTGATGGTATCGTCAGATGCTCTCTCTGCTCGTAAGATAAGACGTGCAGTGGCGTCGTCTTTAGTGCTATCTGAGTAATAGACACAGGTCTTTGTGTGTCTAGAGAGAGCAACTACCGCGTGTGGGACACTCTGAAGCACGCTGGTTTTCTTGGATGTGGTACGTACAATGAACACCGTCTCGTATGTACGTCCTTGTGCTTCGTGAATAGTGAGGGTACATGATCCCGATTTGGCCCCGTATCCCTGACCGATTAGGAGTTCCTTCTCGGCCTGAGTGTGAGTCAGATATAGGGTGTTTTCCATTTTCGGGATGTTCGCTCCCCCATATTCCCGAAGCTTCAAGGAACGCGTTTGTCTCCTGGCGGAGTATATACCGCTGTATACTTCATTGAGAGCGTACGCCACGTCTTGTGGGTTCCTGTACGTACACATCATGTCTTTTGTTACAAAAGTTATCTTGTTGGGCCTGCAGTATTTCAGAGAGAAAAGGTTATGCCGGTCTATGTAAGGAAGCTGGTTGTTGTCTCCGATCAGTAGAGTTTCGCCGGCCCCTGCGATCTGAATGGCCATCACTATTGCGCCAAAGTGATTCATTAGAGCTTCGTCCACCACGAGACGTGTGCAGGGTTCGCTCTTCTTCACTCCGTTCACCAATAGCGATGCCATGGTCCGAACTCGCTGTCTTGCTCGTTCTTCTCCGATCCGCGGTGCCAGCTTCTCTCTCAGGTCTTTGACTGCTTCCTTCGTGGAGGTCACAATGAGGTCTCTGTTTGTGTCGACCTGGTCGATCACCCATGTGGTTTTGCCACACCCCGGCACACCATTTATCCAAGTGAATGTTGAAGTCACCAGGCGCTCCAGGCCTCTGTCCGCAGACAGCTCCCCGAAAACGGTTTTTGCCATTTCGAGGATTCTGTTCTCAAGCATTACCCTGGTGCACCTAGCGACTACAACTTTGGGATCCCTGGGGGAGGCTATTGCCCTGATGTGTTCCTCTTCTCCCGGCTGGCTCCTTTTGAGTTCGATAAAACCTTCGGAGGCACAAAAAGCCGCCATGTACTGCCCCGACACATTACCGTGTAAAACACGTTGTGTGTCGAGGTCGTAGATCGCTGCCTCCGCCTCCTCCAGCTTTACTTCGAGCGATTTTAGGTTTCCACGCTGGTAAGTACGCAGTATATTACTGCATAGATCTTCATTGACTTTTTGCGTGGCCGCCGTTATCGCTAGGAACTCTCGAAGAGCATTTAGCATGTGTTCCTGCTGGTTGTTCGCAGGTTGCAGCTCGGGTGGGGTCACTTTCCCCATGTCCGCCTTGGTGCGCTTTGTGGTTGGTTTAACCTCTGGGCGGGATGTCGATGGTGTTGTGAAACTCTCTACAGCTAATTCCTGTGCCTTATTCTCTCTGATTTTCTTGATTTTTTCCTTGACCGGGCTCGCTATTGCATGGACCATCCGATTTAGAAGTGAAATGACCGTGGACGTTTTCTTTTCTTCGTCTCTGTCGGTAGCTCGCTGCTTCGACTGGTGACTCTCTTCTTTGAGTGTTCGCTGCAGCTTTTCGGACCCACAGGCGTCCCCGGTTTGAATCGGGCACCCCCATCGGTCCGTAGTTACTGCTGTAGCGCCATGGTCGCGTCTTAAGAGATAGGTTAGGTTAGGTTAGGTTAGGTTAGGTTAGGTTAGGTTAGGTTAGGTTAGGTTAGGTTTTTTTTTTTTTTTTTTTTTTTTTTTTTTTTTTTTTTTTTTTTTTTTTTTTATTAATACATCTCCAACGTAATCGGAGTATGTTTCTACTCTATTTTTATTCTTTTATACAATTTCTCGCAGGTATTTCTCTCGCACTTTCATGCCTCATTCTTCATCTGGTTCTCTTTATGCGGGTGAGAGTCCCATATACGTTTTGTCTTCATTCTATTCTTTTACTTTAGTCTTTCTGGTACATATATACAATATATATATATATATACATATATAAATCATAATATACAAATATATTTTTCAATTTTATTACATCCTATTTTATTTACGTTTTGTTTCTTTTGTTAACTATTTCTAAAATTGTTCGACAATAATTTAAAAATTCAAATTTTTCTTTACTAACAATGATATCTTTTATATTTTCTAATTTTAATTTACAGTTAATTTTATGCTCTAAGTCTTGTCTCCTGGCTCCGAAGATCGGACACTCTATTATTATATGCGGTATTGTTTCCTGCATTTCGGGGTCGCAAATACAAGACGGGCTATTTTTTATTTTGAATCTGTGGAGGTACTGGGCCATCCCTCCGTGGCCGGTGAAAAGCTGAGTAATCAGACCACTCGGCTCTATCTCTCGGATCACCTTGTAGGCATTGGCAGCGTCGGGAAAGAATAGCTTTGTCGTTGTGGCCGTTTCACCCTTCTTGTACCTTTCGTTCCATTTCTGCGTTGATTCCATACGGATCATACGCTTGACGTACGATACTGGGCACAGGTCATAGTGTGCTTTCCTTTTGGTGTCTCCAGCGGCTTCTTTTGCTAGTTGGTCCGCTCTGTCGTTCCCCTCCAAACCCGCGTGCGCTTTGATCCAAAACAAGGATATTTTTTTGTTCTGTGTAAAGATGTCTTTGACATTTTTCCTTGTTTCTACAGCTAACGGGTGGAGTGAACCTGGGTTTGTTACGGTCTGCAGTGCGGACATGGAGTCGCTGTAGACACCAAAGCTACTCGCATTATGTTTTTTGGCTCTTCTCACCGCTTCGCAAATCGCCAAGAGTTCTGCCTGGTATACGGTACAGTAGGATGGTAGACAAAGTTTGACGGTTCGGGTTTCGGCTTGTCCTGTCCATATAGACAGGGCTGCCCCGACCCCCCCGTCAATCTTGCTACCATCCGTGAAAATTCTAACTTGGTAATCGCTATTTGCGTCAACTTGCTCCTGGTCGACCAGGCATTTGAACTCAAGGCTGATTTGTTCGGCGGGGTCAGGAGCATCAGTGGCTATTGCCATCCGTTCGATCTCCCTGTCCCCCAGTCCCGGCGGACGTATCCCCCTCTTGATCTCATAAAGCAAGGCGGCCTCCTTTACTCTGAGATCAAGAGGAAGAAGGCCAGCTAACAGGAGCGCCGAGTTCAGGGAGACCGTTCGGTAGGCCTTACATATTTTTTGGGCTAGGCCCCTCTGCACAGTTGCCAGTGCCTTCTGCACGCCAATTTTGTCCGCTGCCGGTGCCCACACACTGGCCGCGTAAAGGACAATGGGCTCCACCGTGGCTGTGTAGATGATTCTTATGACCTCGGGTTGTAGGCCCCAGCTTGCCTTGGCTGCTCTACTCAATTGTTTATAGACACCAATTGCTTTGCGGCAGACGTTTGCGACATGTGTGTTAAATGTCATCTTACTATCCACGGTGACACCTAATATTTTGATTTCATTGGCCATGGAAATGCTTTCCCCGCCCATGCTCAGCCGCGGGGTGTCATATTTCAGCTTCCTTGTAATTACCATAGCGCTGGTTTTATGGGGCGCAAACTTAAGCTTATTATTGACACCCCACCGCCGGACATGTTCGAGGGCCGCATTTGCACGCGCCTCTATCTCTAATGCCGTTTCACCGTCGAAGATCAGGACAACATCGTCCGCAAACGCCTGACAGTACGTCCCAGTGGAGTCCAGACTTCTCAATAGGGAATCGAGCACTAAGTTCCACAGGATAGGTCCTCCAATGGAACCCTGTACGCATCCCTTATTGGTGTCTCTGCTTGCTTCTGATCCGCCATATCTAACTGTTACTTTTCTGTCGGTTAGGTAACTATTTATGAGCCTTCTGATACCAACTGGGCACCCCTCCTCAGCCAATCTCACCTTTATTGCTGGCCACCATGCATTGTCGAAGGCTCCCTCTATATCCAATGAAACCACTGTGACCATTTTCTTTTGGTCAAGTTTACTACGAATATGTTTCATTAAGGTATAGAGGGAGTCTTCGGTGCTTTTTTGTGGCATGAAGCCGTATTGGTTGTTGCTTATTCTGGGTAGGAGGTGGTGCTTTAGTCTGTTCATGACCATCTTTTCATTTATCTTGCCCATTACTGACAGCAAGCCTATCGGTCTAAGGGATTTTGGGGTCGTATAACTGTCTTTCCCGGGCTTCTTTAGGACCACCACTATTGCCTCTTTCCAGGGCTGTGGGAAGTAGTACAGCTCCAGGCATTTATTAAGCAGTGATAGAAAGATGTCCGGATCACTCTCAATCGCGTTTCGGCATATGTCCGCAGTAAAGCCGTCTTTTCCTGGCGCTTTCTTTTGGTTGAAGGACTCGCTAGCTCGCCTTAGTTCCAGCATTGTGAATGGAGGCTCGCAAGAGTTTCCTTGCTCGTCTTCATTCGCTTTGTCGGCTTTTAATCGGACCTGTGCATGGTGCTCACTCTCGCCTATGTCCGAATCCCTTGGATAGAAGGTATCGGCCAGAAGCGAGACCGAGCCCGCCATGTCCAGGGGCTTTCCGTCTTTTTCCAGCGGTAGGTCTTCTCCTCTCTTAGTAACCCTTCCTATGACCCTATATATCCCTTCCCAAACGCCTTCTTTATCTTGTTTTTCGCAAAATTCTTTCCAGCTGTTGACCTGTGCCTTGGCTGCTCTTTCCTCATATGCTTTTTTACTTTCCAGGTACTCCCCGACGACCTTCGCTCTTCTAACTGGGGCTGCGCAACGGATTCTGCGCTTCCTAGTGGCGACTTCGTGCTTCATCTTTGCGAGTTCTTCGGACCACCACGGCAAGGTAAGTTTTTCTCTAGTTTTCTTTTTAGGTATTGCGTGCTCACATGCAGCAGTGATGGCTTCAGTGTATTTTTTGATCAATTCCTCTATCTGTTCGGTAGACTGTGCGTTTCTGACTGTTTCGATGGTTATGTCTTTTTCCTGCGTGGTTTGTTTTATCTTTTCGCGGAACTCGGACCAATTCGCCTTCTTTGTATTGTAAATTCGTGTTGTTCTTTCTACATGTATTCCAATTTTCCTTTCTGTATATATGTTGAATTGAATACCGTTGTGGTCCGCTGTTGTAAGACTCTCATCCACGCGCCAGTCATCTACCAGGTCCAGCAAGTTCGTTGCACACGCCGTAATGTCAACGTAACTAGTGTAGCGTTTACCCCCCCGAATAGTGTCAAAGGTCGGAATTTCTCCCGTATTTAGTACAGTTAAATCAAGTTCTTCGAAGGCCGCCAGGACTGTTTCCCCTCTCTCTTCCGTGAATGGACTTCCCCACCAGGAGCTTTTTGAATTTGAATCCCCTGCGATGACTAGGTTGTTGGTACCTACTTTGTTTTTTATTTTTGTGAGATGTTCGAGGTAGGGGTCTAGTGGTAATTCTCCCTCAAAGTAAAAGGAGACAAACGTGATGTTCCACTTACCTATTTTTATCCCTACTACCGCAATGTTGTTGGTAGTAAGTTCTGGGTATTGCGTGACACTCAAGGATTGGTCGAATATCATAATCGCAGCTTTCACAACTCCCTCTTTATTCCCGGTGTTTTGGAACACCCGCATCCCTCTAGCTCCTTTTACCTCTCTTCCTGCTCCAATGTAGGGCTCTTGCAGCAGCGCTATCGCTATTCCCCTTTTTTCGGCCTCCACAAATATTTCATTTGTGGCTAACCTTTTGCGTTGAAGATTTGCTTGCGCCACTCGATAGTGGATTTTCTTCTCCTGGCTGCCCTTAGCAATACGCTACAGTTGAGCGGGCCAATGCGTCCCACTTCCTACGTATGGGGCAGGCCATACTGAAGGCGTTATGCGCCGTTTGCTCTAGCTCAGCTTTGAAGCAGTTGTGACATTTCGGGGGCTCTCTTGCCAACCATTCGGCGCACTCGGTCCTCATGTGCGGACCACCGCAGTGGCTACACAGGTCCGCCGGTTCACTGCAAAAGCGCTTGCTATGGCCGTAGCCTAGACAGCGTGTGCACTGGACCAGCGGTGACTGGTCCTCCACCTCTATCGTCTGCAGATCTATTTGTACTGCAGCTCTTGCGGTCGCCCTTTGCCAAATAGTTGGCGCGACGCCCATCACGATGTGGTTTGTGTGAGGATTTCTCGCCTTGCGCCTGTACTTTATTATTATTCTACTCTCGCTTTCGTCGAGTCCACGTACAATATCCTTATTCTGATTCCTAAACGCTTTTATGACATCCTCGTCCTTATGTACGGAGAGGACTCCTCTAAGCACTAGCTGCGGATCTTTGTTCTCGATGTCCTCGACGTTGAGCTGGGAGTTTTCCTTTTGAAGGCGTTTTTTCAGCTTCTCCCTCTCTTCCTTTGTAGCCAGACCTATGATGACTTTGGTTAGGTTAGGTTAGGTTAGGTTAGGTTAGGTTAGGTTAGGTTAGGTTAGGTTAGGTTAGGTTAGGTTCCCCCCCGAGGTGGTTCCCGGTTTGTCGTACCGGGGGGGCTCAGTACCCGTGGTAGTCCTGGCCACGGGGAAGCGAAGAGGAACCCGCGCGGGGGCGCTCCTGCTGTTCACAGCAGCGAGCGCCCACATTGGGGCGGCGGGGGAGTGGGAAGTTCTCCCCCCACCCGAGGAGGGGCGCTCCCACGGGCTCGGCTTCGGCCTTGAGCCTGCTGGGATGCGCCCAATGGGGCGGCGGGGCAGTGGGAAGATCTGCCCCCACCCGGGGAGGGGCGTATCCGCAAGGATGCGCCCATTGGGGCGGCGGGGGAGTGGGAAGTTCTCCCCCCACCCGAGGTGGAGCCGCCGGGAGGGGAATATTTTATTGCTCTCCCGGCGCTTCAGGCGGGGCCGCACCGCCGTGGCTGTGGATGGTGATCGGTCGCGGAGGAGAGGGAGTTTCGGTGCTGCGTTGCCGGTCTCCCTGTCCTCCGCGGTCGAGCGGTGCCGCATCGCGTTTGCGGCGAGAGGCAAGCGGCGGAGCCTAACATCTTCTCCGCCGCTGGGAGCCAGTTTATCTGGCTCCCATGGGGCCACAGGCGGTGGACTGCGTGGGAGTCTGCCGCCTCTCAATTGGCCCAAGGAGGTACGGCGCGTCCGTGAGTTCCGGACGCGCCTACTTGGTGAGTCGGGGGGACGCTCAGACGTCCCCGAGGAGGGGCTGCGTTGGCGGCCAGCCGCGCCGGGGTTCGCGGTTGTATTTCCTTTCCCGTGTCCCCGGCAAAAGCGGTTGAGATGGAACTCCGAAGGTTTTTTAGTGGGTAGGCACGTCACTCTGGCGTGGAGTCCCACATAACCCGACAGCTTCCCCTGCAAGCTGTCGGGTATTCGTAACAGGGATCTTTCCTTCGTTAAAAAAAAAAAAAAAAAAAAAGGTTAGGTTAGGTTAGGTTAGGTTTTTTTTTTTTTTTTTTTTTTAATTGTAGGCGTGAGTAGTGGATGAAAATCCTTCATGGACATCTGGGAAGGGAGTGCCCAGATAGTGCCGGACTCCTACCGGCTAAAAACACCCTCTACTCATCTACCTTTACAGACTTTCCTCCGACTACATTTCTCGGAGTCTGTTTTTACATTGAATCATATTTTTACTATAATTATATATCACATTATTTAATTTATATTTATTTACAATTTTATTTACCACAGTATGGTATGCTACCACTATTATCTTGCGTTTACATTTCAATAGTCTTACTATATTAAATTATATATTATGTATAAATTACCATTATTCATATATTATATCTTTGAACTTATTTATTATTTTACTTTAACGAGCTTTACACTGCGTTTTATATTACATTTATGTATCATATTTAACATCCTTTTCCTAATCTTATACAGTTTTATTGTACAATGTCTTATACATTGTATATTATTATACATTAATATCTGTTTCTTATTATAGTTTTCTGATCTTATAATATTTATATTCTTTTACAAGTATGGTCATGTTTTTCTCTTCTTCTATATGCTTATTTATATGTGTTTATATTCACCAATTTCCTCATATCTATTGTTCTACTGTTGTTTCCTTCCAGGCCTCTTTTTATTTCATATTAACATTAATATGCCGCGTAATTATTTTAATTACCCTACAAGGTGTTTCCGACTGCAGCGCACACAGCGCCCGCTGTGCCTCCATGCTTCCTCCTCTCCACTCTTATTTTATACAAAAGTACATTATTTACTTTTGCTGAGGAATGCACTGCATTCCTCTTTCTCTTTATGCTTGGGGAGGGAGCAGTGGGCGCAGAGCGGGTCCGCTGTGAGCTCCGCACTCGGTTACAACTTTTGAGGCCGTGGGAGGGGGGAACATCCAACATTAGTTTGCCTTTAGCAATATGCAACGGCCGACCTGGCTATCGCATCCCATTTTTGCCTTACTTGGCATACCGTGCTGAAGGCATTGTGGGCTACGTCAGCCATGCCGGCCTTGTTGCAATTATTGCAGGTGGGCGGGGCTTTGGCCAGCCACTCCGTGCATTGAGCCTTCAGGTGCTGTCCACCGCAATGGCTGCACAGGTCCTCTTCCTGCTTGCAGTACCGCCTGCTATGGCCGTACTCCAAGCAGCGAGAACACTGTACCAGCGGTGATTGGTCCAGCACCCTAATGGTCTGCATGTCTATTTGGACCGTTCCTCGTTCCAGAGTTCTGGCCCAAATAGACGGCGACACACTCAGCACGACGTGGCTCGTCAAAGGGTTCCTAGCCTTTTTCTTATACCTAATCTTTACCCTATCTTCTTCAGCGTTGAGGCCGCGGAACACGTCCCTGTTCTGATTTCTATAGGCCTTAATTATGTCTTCATCCGAATTCGAATTGAGGACGCCTATACAAATCAGAAGCGGGTCCCGGTTCTTCACTTCCTCGACGCTGAAGGAGTTTACACATTGCAGCTTTTCCTTCAACTTATCCCTATCCCCTTTTGTGGCCAAGCCAATTACTACCTTGGCGTCTTTGGCCTTTCTTACTCTCCTAACCTCCACCCATCCCTCCTTGGCGTCTACTACCTTCCTTACTTTTTCAAGTACATTCTCCCCAGTGTCGAATTCGTTTTTGGAGGAAACCACTATCGTGTGAAGGGTTTCTTTCCTTCCCGCGGTGACATTGGGGAGAGCAGGTTTGCCAGCGGCGATGCTGGCATAGGTAACGGCTTCACCGATCTTTTGTTGTTGTTCGAGCATATCTCGAATGTCTCTCATCTGTCGCGCATTTTCGTTCAGAAGGTCCTTGATCTCGTTTATTTGGCCGTGTTTGAGGGCTGGGGTAGAGGTCGGGGGTGGAGGCGGAGGCAGAGCGACATGTTTGAAATAATAAATGGTATCACGTCTCAACACTTCCTCTTCTTGTACCAAGTTGTGTAATTTGTTCAAGCACTCCAACACCTTAGATTTAATCGAATTTTTAATATTTCCTGAGGCCTGCATTTGTGCATAGGCCTCATCATAAATTTCTGTTGATTCAACAGCAAAAGTTTTATTCATGGCCTCTGTTGTTAGGCCATTTGGGTGTCTCTCGTAAAAAGTTTCCTCTGTCCGGAAATGCGGGGTTTTATTAGGAGACAGTTGTGATAATGATAATTCGTAGGAGATAACCTCACTTTCGGGTTCTTTAAATAGCACCCTACTTGTTTTTGCCGAGTGGTTTGGAGTCCTAATCATATTGGAGGTATGAGTCAAAATTTGTTAAAAGTAAAATTGTATAAGTTGTAAAATGGGATAGTATTTTAAGTTAAAATTTAAATTAATAATTAATAAAATCAAATTTCAATTAAAATCTTAATTAATAAATTAAATTAACACAATTTAAAAACTAAATATGATACAGGGTTTCCTGAACCCTGGTCTTGCTACTCAAGTACTGGAGAGAACTGATGAAGATGGGGTGGTTTCCGGATTTTCTCCTAGGAGAAAATCGTCGAACCGGGATAAAACGGAGCCTTGTTGCTCTTCTCCTCAGTTCTTTCCAATTTACTTAAATAGATTTTTCTTAACCTAATTATTTTGTTACAATTTAAAATGGTAGAGCTGTAAAGAGGCTCTACCTGTCGACTTATTAGCTAATATAGAGTATTTCGAGTAATTAAAATACGATCTCTGTCGAAATTTGTTTTTTTTTTTTTTTTTTTGTAGAGACGGTAGGCTCTATCTAGAGTCGACTTGTTATTCCCGGCCTGGAAGCCGGCAGTCACTGGTTAAATCCGAATTTTGAAAAATTTCGGACTGTTAGTTCGAGTGTTACGGCTCTCTACAATATGACTCTATGTAGAGTCGTGCTGAATTTTTGAGAGATAGTCTCGGGGCCACTGATTCCTTTAAAGAAAACCGCGTTTTTGTAGAACAAACCGTTTAGGAGAAATAAATTTTTAAAATTTGCCAAAACTGAGCCCGGGGTTCAATTTTCCGGAGCTGAGACAGTCAATTTTGGTCCTAGGAGAACGCGGTTTTCGGCTTATTCGGGGTTGTCAGCGTGTTTGAATTTAATTTTGAAGTTCTGAGGAGTCTCCCGGAATTTTCCGGAAAATTTTCCGTGAAAATTGGAAAACTCCCGAGAAATTTTTTCCCAATAGTCCCAAAGACGCGAATGTCCAGGGTGAAAACCCCGTGTTCCTACGACCTCTGGTTCCGGAGCAAAAAATTTTTGAAATTTTGTAAAAATTGCCAAAAGTGAGATGCTACATAAAATGTCCAAAAAATGGAGGGGATCTCCGGATCCAGTGATCGTAGGAAAAAATCAAAAGTATCCCCAGGATCGGCTCGACGTCAACATGCAGGATCTGTGTCCAGAAAAACGATTTTCAGACTCCCTCGGGACCTGGGGTCCCGAATACTAAAAATGACGTAGCGTCTTTGTTTGTCGACCGATTCCGGAAATTTCTTTTGATTCCTATTTGTATTTCTAATGTCTAACTATCAAGCTATTCACAATTCCGGAAAATTTTCCGGAAAACTACTTAAAGAGAAAAAATAAAATTTTGGGTTTTCCGGGAATAATTCCTAACTTATGTTAATTAAAATTTTTCTTTTATCACAGCCTCAAAGAACTTGTTGTCCCGCTTTGTTCTGCAGCGTCAAATCCCACGCGTCTCCATTAGCACAGGAGTGGGGGGAAGTAGAAGTTTTGATTTTCTAATAAGAATAACTTCTTACCGGTAAGTCGGAAAATTCTTCTGGAAATGGTTTCTGGCAGCGCAAGAGAAGACCCTTCCAACGGTGTATCCAGATGTAGCCGCACAACGCTCCTTCACCCACCTCGTGGCCACGTGGTTTTTATTTTTCTGCTGATTTCTCAGCAGGGGGGCGCCGGAAAATTCTGGAGGGGGTGTCACTCGACGGGGCTTGTTAAGGGCTATCCGGAATCACAATAAAAAGTGGGGGTCCTCGATCTCGTTTGGCCGCCGCACGCACTTAAAGTTTTGAAAATGTTTCACTTTTCACTGTTTTCCACTTTTCACTACCGAAACTTTTGAAATTTGCAAGGAGGCAAACGGGAACACTTCGGGCGTATTGAGACGATTTCAAAGACGTATTAATCACTACTGTAGCTCAAAAATTGCCACTTTGGCGAATTTTTTAGCGCGGAGCTTAGGCAAAACGTGGTGTTTTCGGCGACTGACGGGCCGTAACTGGGTTAGGTTAGGTTAGGTTAGGTTAGGTTAGGTTAGGTTAGGTTAGGTTAGGTTAGGTTAGGTTAGGTTAGGTTAGGTTAGGTTAGGTTAGGTTAGGTTAGGTTAGGTTAGGTTAGGTTAGGTTAGGTTAGGTTAGGTTAGGTTAGGTTAGGTTAGGTTAGGTTAGGTTAGGTTAGGTTAGGTTAGGTTAGGTTAGGTTAGGTTAGGTTAGGTTAGGTTAGGTTAGGTTAGGTTAGGTTAGGTTAGGTTAGGTTAGGTTAGGTTAGGTTAGGTTAGGTTAGGTTAGGTTAGGTTAGGTTAGGTTAGGTTAGGTTAGGTTAGGTTAGGTTTTTTTTTTTTTTTTTTTTTTTTTTTATTAATACATCTCCAACGTAATCGGAGTATGTTTCTACTCTATTTTTATTCTTTTATACAATTTCTCGCAGGTATTTCTCTCGCACTTTCATGCCTCATTCTTCATCTGGTTCTCTTTATGCGGGTGAGAGTCCCATATACGTTTTGTCTTCATTCTATTCTTTTACTTTAGTCTTTCTGGTACATATATACAATATATATATATATACATATATAAATCATAATATACAAATATATTTTTCAATTTTATTACATCCTATTTTATTTACGTTTTGTTTCTTTTGTTAACTATTTCTATAATTGTTCGACAATAATTTAAAAATTCAAATTTTTCTTTACTAACAATGATATCTTTTATATTTTCTAATTTTAATTTACAGTTAATTTTATGCTCTAAGTCTTGTCTCCTGGCTCCGAAGATCGGACACTCTATTATTATATGCGGTATTGTTTCCTGCATTTCGGGGTCGCAAATACAAGACGGGCTATTTTTTATTTTGAATCTGTGGAGGTACTGGGCCATCCCTCCGTGGCCGGTGAAAAGCTGAGTAATCAGACCACTCGGCTCTATCTCTCGGATCACCTTGTAGGCATTGGCAGCGTCGGGAAAGAATAGCTTTGTCGTTGTGGCCGTTTCACCCTTCTTGTACCTTTCGTTCCATTTCTGCGTTGATTCCATACGGATCATACGCTTGACGTACGATACTGGGCACAGGTCATAGTGTGCTTTCCTTTTGGTGTCTCCAGCGGCTTCTTTTGCTAGTTGGTCCGCTCTGTCGTTCCCCTCCAAACCCGCGTGCGCTTTGATCCAAAACAAGGATATTTTTTTGTTCTGTGTAAAGATGTCTTTGACATTTTTCCTTGTTTCTACAGCTAACGGGTGGAGTGAACCTGGGTTTGTTACGGTCTGCAGTGCGGACATGGAGTCGCTGTAGACACCAAAGCTACTCGCATTATGTTTTTTGGCTCTTCTCACCGCTTCGCAAATCGCCAAGAGTTCTGCCTGGTATACGGTACAGTAGGATGGTAGACAAAGTTTGACGGTTCGGGTTTCGGCTTGTCCTGTCCATATAGACAGGGCTGCCCCGACCCCCCCGTCAATCTTGCTACCATCCGTGAAAATTCTAACTTGGTAATCGCTATTTGCGTCAACTTGCTCCTGGTCGACCAGGCATTTGAACTCAAGGCTGATTTGTTCGGCGGGGTGAGGAGCATCAGTGGCTATTGCCATCCGTTCGATCTCCCTGTCCCCCAGTCCCGGCGGACGTATCCCCCTCTTGATCTCATAAAGCAAGGCGGCCTCCTTTACTCTGAGATCAAGAGGAAGAAGGCCAGCTAACAGGAGCGCCGAGTTCAGGGAGACCGTTCGGTAGGCCTTACATATTTTTTGGGCTAGGCCCCTCTGCACAGTTGCCAGTGCCTTCTGCACGCCAATTTTGTCCGCTGCCGGTGCCCACACACTGGCCGCGTAAAGGACAATGGGCTCCACCGTGGCTGTGTAGATGATTCTTATGACCTCGGGTTGTAGGCCCCAGCTTGCCTTGGCTGCTCTACTCAATTGTTTATAGACACCAATTGCTTTGCGGCAGACGTTTGCGACATGTGTGTTAAATGTCATCTTGCTATCCACGGTGACACCTAATATTTTGATTTCATTGGCCATGGAAATGCTTTCCCCGCCCATGCTCAGCCGCGGGGTGTCATATTTCAGCTTCCTTGTAATTACCATAGCGCTGGTTTTATGGGGCGCAAACTTAAGCTTATTATTGACACCCCACCGCCGGACATGTTCGAGGGCCGCATTTGCACGCGCCTCTATCTCTAATGCCGTTTCACCGTCGAAGATCAGGACAACATCGTCCGCAAACGCCTGACAGTACGTCCCAGTGGAGTCCAGACTTCTCAATAGGGAATCGAGCACTAAGTTCCACAGGATAGGTCCTCCAATGGAACCCTGTACGCATCCCTTATTGGTGTCTCTGCTTGCTTCTGATCCGCCATATCTAACTGTTACTTTTCTGTCGGTTAGGTTAGGTTAGGTTAGGTTAGGTTAGGTTAGGTTAGGTTAGGTTAGGTTAGGTTAGGTTCCCCCCCGAGGTGGTTCCCGGTTTGTCGTACCGGGGGGGCTCAGTACCCGTGGTAGTCCTGGCCACGGGGAAGCGAAGAGGAACCCGCGCGGGGGCGCTCCTGCTGTTGTTACCAGCAGCGAGCGCCCACATTGGGGCGGCGGGGGAGTGGGAAGTTCTCCCCCCACCCGAGGAGGGGCGCTCCCGCGGGCTCGGCTTCGGCCTTG